>OV884002.1:94540526-104540526 GCA_930367185.1 Myathropa florea
ACTTATTTATTTATCTATTTTTTCTTATTTATTTATTTATTTATTTATTTATTTATTTATCTTTGATCGCTGAGCCGTTCCATATTTTTCACGCTTATCCCGCTTATCTGTGAACATCAATTCTGTGTTCGATTGGTGATGCTAGTCAGTACGGGTGGAAGAAACTGAAGGGTCGTGGCCACAAAACTCGAGAACTTGAAACTTTTCAGCCATATTTCTTCGTTGTTCAAGCGAATAACGTATGTGCCATTTAGATATTCCAAAGTATTCCCGGACACCAAGGGTCCTTCGAAGTTTGTCAGGAATAGCGTATCCTTCTTATTGAGTTCGATCTTTTCCTCGTTACTTATGTGAAAAGTGCATGCTATTTATCGAGGTTGGTAACGTGCACGAATTTGAAATGACCGTCCACTATCCATCCCTTGCCTTCCTTGATCGGAACAATCGGTGCATGGTTGTTGAATATTTCACAACCTCGTACGCCGAATAAGAGGAGTATCCTGGAAGAAACGGTAGTTGCATTCTCAAGCAGGTAGATTAACGGAAACCATGCGGTCACTGTGATGTGAGTGTGGAATTTATAACTTAATCCTTGGGAACGAAAATCCGAATGCGTACAATAAAAATTTGTTAACATGAGTAGATAATTCTTCATTTGATTGATGTAAGCGGGTTCACATAATAATAATAATAATGGAAGCGCTACAGTCCGAGGTGGACCTGGGCCTAGCTTCTCAGGAACCACTCGCGTTGTGACTCGCGAACGGCGAGATTGAGAAGCTTTTTCTAGACAGCTATGCTCTTTGAGCATTGTCAGTGACTCGAAAGAGGTGGAGCCGTGAAAAAATGTTTGATGTTTTTTTCCGAGATTCGAACTGACGACCTCGAGCGTAGGAGTCGACGCACCTACCCACTACGCCACGGCGCCCACGGGTTCACATACCCAAGTATGAACAGACTTACACTGTACTTAAATTCGTTTCCTCTGTCTCTAGGTACGCATCTGTGTGCAAATATGTGTATGTACATATATATTTATATGCTTTTCATTATAAGCGTGTGCATTTATTTAATTGCATTTATATTTATCTCCATGTTATATGCTTGTGCTGTGCTCAATATGTTGTTAAAAATTTATTTAAAATTAAATCTTACTTCACACCTTATTTCTACGAATTTTGTACTAACTTGTTTCTATTCTTGATGTGTGTCTTATGGATTTTTCTTCCTGTCGACGTGACTGCTGTTACCTTATTATCCTTAGCTACAACCTCCTTTCGGAATAGAGGTTTGTGCTTACCGTGAAGTCTTTTGAAGCGGGTAAAGACAATTTCACCTTCTTTAAACTTTTTGGGCGAGGTTCTTTTCAAGTTACGCCTTTTGTTATCTGCCCTCTGCTTACCTTCTATCTGCCCTCTAAGCTGGTTATTGACTTTCATGCGGAAATTCAAAATGTTCTGAAAGTTTATTGTAGAGCTCCTGTTAAAGAATACACCGGACGGCTACCTTTTCGACAGAATGAAATGTGTTCTCACCTTGCAACTGAGATAGCAAGATCTATGCATTTCTCCAGCGAACCGCAATGGATGCACATTATTTCCATTGGGCCAATTCTAAAGAAAGCAAGCAAGATTTAGTCAATTGCGCAATCGTATTGAAACGCTACTCGATTCAAATCAGCACTTGAAGCACTTTTTCTTGCGCGTCGAAAATTATCACGTTGTTTATTTGTGCATAAGCTCGACGATTTCTCATTGCCAACTGAGCCGTTTAATGTCGCACTTACAACCCATGTATGAATACTTGTAATGCACTCCCATTGCACTGACTTCAAATACATATGACCAAAGATTCATTCAATTCAAGCACTATGCAGTGTTATTTTTTTCTTGCATTATAGTGACTGATAAAAAAGCGGTGCGAACAGGGCCGGCCCTACCATATGTGCAGGATGTGCAAATGCACAGGGCGCCAAGCGCTTGGGGGCGCATTGTAAGCTTAAAAAAACAAATGCAATTTGTCAATATACTGACTTTCATAAAATTTTAATTCGTCTAATCAGCTACCTATACATTTCTAAACGCTTTCTGAACGCAATTGTTTTCTAATAATACAAACTACATAATTTCACAAAATGCCATTCACACGCAAGACTGTGCAAGATAATTTCTTGCACAAGCACTCAAATATTTCCTTAGGAAAAATTCTCAAAATAATAAACTCAATCAATGATTCCTCAGTTCCTATGGAATCATTTGAGTGACAACGTGCAGGTTTTATTTCTGCACGTATGACAACTACTCAATACAATTTACATAATTTCGCGTCTCTCTCTCTTCTCTTCATTCTTCACACAAAAGCACAAATCAATCACATAAAGATATCCAGCACCTACTTCTCTTGCTCCTTCATTTCATCTGACAGCGTTTTTTTTTATAACATTTTCACCGACACGATTCACCGAGAATACGTGTGAGCTATGCCGAACAGCTGATAGACTTCCCCTCCAAGCTGATGTAGTGAAATGGGCATGGACAGTGTTTACATGAAAGAAAAAAGGCAGGACCATCGAAAATAAAGTATTTGATTTTCCACAAATTGGAATGAAATATTGTAGATTCGGCGAAAATCTTACTTCAAATTTGATTTTACGGTGAAGCCGTTCCGTTTTTACCCCATATAGTTCCATTTTCGACATATTTTCCTCAGAAAACATTTCGTGCATATACGATATTCTCAGAGTCATCTAAACAACTCATAAGTTTGTTATTTATTTTTCAAATGTTGTCATGCCAATTTTCTAAACAAAAAGTGGGAGGAGCTAAACAATGAAATTAGTGTTCACAAAATGTATTCGTTAAGCACTATTTTTTTAATATTTAGGGTCTGAAACATTTATTGGAAACAATACTGAAAACTTGTGAGGAATACGTTTGAAAATGGATAAATATTGCAACCAGTTCGGTTTGGAAGGTTTCGGACATTCTTTAAGGACTCAAGTTCCCTTATAAACAATAAAATTAGGTAAATGTTATTGGTGATAAGAATGTATTACAATTCTATTATTATATGAAATATTATATTAAAATAAAAATATGCCTGCACGGCAGATACACCTCTTCTTAATTTCTTAATTTAAAAGAAAACATATTTTTGCAAAAGAAAGTTACGTTTGTACCATAATAAAAGTACCATTAGGACGATGTGTTCTATTAAACAATTATATATGTTTTGAGTTAAAATTGTTTAATTGATAAACAATTTACTAATAACTAAAAATAATTGTTATTCCCAGAAGAAACAATATTTGAATTACGTTTATTAAATAAAAATGATGATTCAAATCAGCTTTAGTTACTAAAACCTGCGAACAGCTTTAATTTTTCGGCAAGTGCTACGAAGCTTATTTATTCCTACCTGACCGACAGGAAACAGTCAGTGCAAGTTGGGAATAACTTGTCTGACCTTCTCCCGAATGCCACTGGTGTCCCTCAGGGCTCAATTCTTGGTCCTCTTTTATTCTTAATTTATGTTAATGAACTTCCATCTTTAATCGATAAATGTTCCACTCATATGTATGCTGATGATGTCCAATTATACTTCAGTTGTCCACTTGGGCTCATTGAACATGCAGTTTGCTGTGTCAACGATGATCTTGAGAAAATCTCAATATGGGCGCAATTAAATGGTCTTATCCTAAATCCAAAAAAATCCAAATGTATTGTAATCTCGAGAAAAATTCTGGATTTATCATATTTTCCTCTGATTGTACTGAACAATGCTCCTATCGAATATGTCAATACCGCAAAAAACCTCGGTGTGACCTTTAATCGGTTTCTGAATATGTCTCAAGCCAATCACTTCCTACCTTCTGCAGTAGTCTAAATTGCAGTGATAACTATTTTCTGATTGAGAAAGTGGATGAGTTTAAGTATCTTGGGCTTACAATTGATTCTAGGATGTCGTTTGCAAGCCATACAGAGTCCCTAAGGAAATATTTTCGTAATACCCTTCGAAATTTTTTCTATTTAAAAAATGTTTGTTCTAAGCAATTACTAAAAATCATTTACTATGGTATTTTTCACTCTAGACTTCAGTATGGAATTGTATGTTGGGACGGCGTGTATCTGAATAAAATCAAGCCATTACTAGTTTTGCAAAAAAGTGTAGTGAGAAAAATATGCAATAAACATCGGCGTCATCCAAGTTTCCCATTGTTTTATGACATGAAAATTCTTCCAGTCCGTCAATTGTATTGTTTTAAAGTGCTGAAAATGTTCTTTCAGCGATCAGGAAATCTAAATTACAGATTGATCTGTGACTACAATCTACGCAGAAACTTTTCTAGTGTTGTTACTGTACCCGTTTTCCGTACAACTGCTCTTCATGTCGTCTTTTTAATAAGCTCCCTCTAAATATCAGAAGGATAACAAGTTCTGGAGTTTTTAAAAAGTTTGTAAGGAATTGGCTTTTTGATTATGATTTACAAAACGTGGAGTACCTTCTCTCTGATATTCTGGTGTAGATTTAGGTTTTGTATCTTCAATTTTTCTTTTTTACTTTTGTGTGTTTCTTTTCTTTTACTTGCATCTTTCGCTTTGTTTGCGATAAATGTATCTCTACTGTATTTTTCTTTATTTTTGTAATTAAAATTAAACGGGTCACCCCACCCATATTTAAAAATAGCAATAAAGCCCATTGAAGTGGCATTTGATACTATTTGAATACTTCATGTATAGAAAATATAAAATGTCACTACATTATTATTCTTCTATTATATTTTAATACATCTATTGAATTAATGTTCCTAAAAATGTTCTACTATGTACAAATGTAATATATAATGGATTAATAAGAATAAAATTAAACTAAATTAAAAACTAAAACTGAATTGGGATAACCACATTAATGTAATTGTATTCAAGGTATATGGTGTTCTGCGTACTTTATGGGCAACTCAATTTTTTACATCAGTAAAAACACGTATCCTTCTTGCGAAAACATTGGTAATTCCTATTTTGTTACACGGCTGCGAAATCTACTGTAACCGTAACTATATAAGCAAACGAAAACTCAATGTCGCTTACAATAGTGCGATACGATATGTTTTCGGGCTACGAAGGCTCGATCGAGTATCTGAATTTTTTACACGCCTTTTGGACATGCCTCTTGATAATTATATTGACACGCCAACCAACCTATTGTTTCGAAAAAATTAGAATCGCAGCCTCAAATAGATCTCGTCAACCGATTCCCCCTCGCTGTTCATTTTTAACATCCGAGCGTCAATTCTTCGTACACACTGTCCGTCTGTGGAATTCTCTACCGCGTCATATAAAGGAAAATCAAAATGGATTAAGTATTAAAAGGGCTTTAAAAAGTTACTTCTCAGTAAATATTTAATTAAACTTAATTTTATTTTAATTGAATTCATTATTAGTTTTAATTATATACTAAATATTGAACTTGCTCAGCTTTTTGTAGAAATTAGCTAATAAGATATTGTATCTTGCAGTTACTAAGCAGTCTCGAAATAATAAATAAATAAATAAAAAATAAAAATGATCAGTCCGAATTTGTGTGAGTGAAAATGAGGAAATGTTTGCGCATTCATCATCAACCGTCAAATTTATTGGAAGATTCGTCAATAACTGTCAAATTTATTGGAAGATTCATGAACAACTGAAAAATTTTTGAGTGGGCTAGGGGTTTTCCGTCTGTAAAGTTACGCATCTTTATATGACTGATTTGTGCACAAAAGCCAATCACACACAGGACCAGAAATCAGCTACATACTCAACTCTCGAGCTTTTTTCGTCTCGCCTATCACCGTCCATTTCCAATATTTTCGTTAAACTCACGCATACTGCCTTATTTTTACGCATACTGCTACAGAGTTTAACGAACTCCCGTTATCCTTGAACATTTGCCCACGAAAATGGCGGACATTTGATCCTTTTGCCCACAATAATGTCATTTTTGTGTCGAATTTGCCCACTACTGGAAGAATGCACTAGTTGTGTTCATGAGGCCGAACATTTTTGAAATATTAAAAAAAACGTTGGAATTTTGAGTTGGAAAGAATTTTGCTTAAAATATTGATGCTAAAAATTATGAATGTTGTATATTGGATACTATTCAATTGTATAACATGATATCTCATAATTATCACTCCGTATTTATTCAAATTTATACTGCAATGTTGTATATAATTGACAAAATTAATTCTTAAAATCAAAGAAACACGGTTGCAAAAGTAAAATACAGTAAAAATACAAGTTGTATACACAACTACATACACTTAAATAGATTCATACATATTTAATTTCATCCGTAGTTATTTGTGAATATTGCCTTTGAATTCCTAAACAAAGGAAAATGTGCAAATGTTGGAAATACAATATTTTTTAAGGATGTTATGAAAGATTAATGCATTATTACGAACAAATAATAAAATTAAATTAAATACAAAAATCAATGAAGTTCAAAAACTAAAAAAAACTGTTCTGAACTTCAATATTAACGTTTAACAAAGGAAAATTTTTAAAAAACAAAACAGTTTTTTACTTAGATTTGAAGACCACAGGGAGAAACTTCGGTCATTTCAGTATTTCAATGATGAATTTAAATTTAATTTACTATTTTATTTGATTCTCAGGCTCAACGTCAATAAGTACTCTTATACATTTTCTCTTATCACTCTGATTGTTTCATTATTTCCAATGAAATTGAAATAAATAAAAAATATATCAAACCTATGTTTCATAATATAATAATTTAAACTATAACTATAATAATGACTATAATTCATTTATAACCAAAAATTAATAGCTTTCAATAGTCCTTCTCGTCGTAATTATTCATGTAAAATGAATGCTCCTACTGAACACTGTCATTTTCGTTTAACTTCCCCTTCTTTTCGTGGTGAACGTATTGCAAACGATTTGTGATAGCGTTTGGAAAAAAAGGGGAGTGGGGGTATGGCCAACCCGCTGATAGATTTCTTCCCATATGTATGTACGAGATAGGGAATGTATGTTTTGTACGAATTTGTTTGGAGGGGAAGTCGATCAGCTGTTCAAAACAAATCACACGTATTCACGGATACTGTACAAAAAAATGTTATAAAAAACGCTGTCAGAAGGGAAAGAGTTCAGTATCTCTATGTAGCTGATTTCTGCACAGGACAATCACTCAAATATTTCCTTAGGAAAAATTTTCAAAATAATAAACTCAATCAATGATTCCTCAGTTCCTATGGAATCATTTGAGTGACAACGTGCAGGTTTTATTTCTGCACGTATGACAACTACTCAATACAATTTACATAATTTCGCATATCGCTCTCTTCTCTTCATTCTTCACACAAAAGGCCAACCACACACAGGACTGTGGACTGTGCGAGATAATTTCTTGCACAAGCACTCAAAAATCTCAAAATAATAAACTCAGTGGAGATAAACTGAAGGAGGGAAAATGTGCAGATTTTATTTCTGCACGTATGAAAGAGAGTTACTCATTATACAATACATATTTGTTTGAAAGGAGAACGAGTACAGTAGGTATATATACAGTACCTCATAAAATTGAGCATACACCCAAAACAAAAGAATATTTTTTGGTTTTTTCTTCTTGAAAAATGTAATGCAATGTATTAGAAAATTCAATTACCCCTATTTCATTTCTGGGTGATTTATGTACATATTGCCTAGCAAACTCTATTCCCTATAATTTTGTTTGTATTTTATTTGCAATGAACAAAAACTCCCAAGCCTTGTCAAGCACAGATACAGGATGTTTTTCGAAAATGTTTTGAGATCGAGGACAACAATAGACTCACCTCGATCAAAACTGAAACAAAGTATTAGAGTAGAGAGCTGTTTTGCAAACATTAATTCTTCTGAACTTCTGAAGTGTTGTTTGAGCTTAATATTGGTAACATTTTACAGATTGTTGCGGAAGTAGCCTTATTTGATTTAGTTATAGGAAAGCACTTTAGAAGACTCTAAACGCAGGTCTTGCACAGGGCGCTCATCTAGCTAGGACCGGGCCTGCGTGCGAGTATGAACATTCACCGCAAATTCTGCGATGGTTCGTAAGGGTAGAAGAGGTGTGGCCAGGTGCACGTCTTAAGGTCTCTCCCAAGTCAGCCCAGGGCACGCATTACCCGAGAAACCATGACGACTCCCAGAGAGGAAGATGTCACTTCTCCCTAAACCAAACCTATAGCCACCACTTGTCCTTCCCCAGATATCTACTCCGTTCTCCTCAAGAGAAAGATGACCTCACGTCATTCGACTCCGACGCGACCAACAACACCCTAGTTGAGAGATCTGAATATATTCGCAATGCTGCGGATGATTCGTATTAATCTCCACCACTCCAAGGCAGCCTCCGCTAACCTCCTTATCAGATTTTCCGGCAATAGGGAGGAAATCGTCCTGATGCAAGAGCCCTGGATCGCAAATAACCTAGTGCTTGAACTGAGGACTTCGAATTACAAATTGCTCGAATGTCACGAATGCAGGCAAGCCAAATGCTTGCGTTCACATAAAAAACTGCCTAAATGTTTTTCTTTTTACATTTTATACAGATTACGAACCCGAACACGAAGTTAACAAGACGAAATAGACAAGACAAGACAAGAGGTTCTTGAACTTACTATTGTCTTCAACAACACCTCAGCTCTCATTAATAACTAGTTTCTAGCACATATTAATTTTTGGATCATAAATCATCCCCCGACTAACCCCCATTCAAACATTTTAAGAAAACCAACTAGTAGTTCTGCCACAACTTACTTAAGAAAACCTTATCCCGAGCGACAGTGTGGATTTCATGGTCAGGAAGTCGTGGAAGCTTCTGCCTTCAGGCTTAGGAAAATCCTATCTACATGTCCAGTCGTCTCCAGCTCTATATCAAGCAAGATGATACATCGACCAACTTTAGTAAGGAATGCCTGAAGATCCTCCTAGAAACGCACTTTACAAGCTGCTCGGACATTCATAGCCCTACTTTCAGCAGTAGTGCAACTACACTAAGCAGCTTTTTCAATCTTACTTCCAAGCAAAGAATACCTTTTCTTTCTGGTCGCCTTGTCGTGGCGGTAGGGCTTAAGAGTCAAAGATCCTCGGTTCTAAAGATCCCAGGTCTTTACTTTGACGATACAAAAGTTAAACAAGGTGTTACACACTGTGTTAATGTCCTGGCGGGACAGCTTTGCCGGCAGCCGCAGTCTAAAACCCAATAAACATAACGTCCTCAGCAATAATGCAACAATGTTTTTGTTTATTATCTATGTATAAAAGTTTACAATTTATTCTAATATAAATGGATAATGACTTACTATTTCTTGGCAGACTCGTGGCGGCAGCGTCGGCTCCTGGACAAAGAATGAACGCGGAAAAGGACAAGTCAAAAAATGGCGTATACTTTATTGCAAAATGTCTGCTATTCCATTTAGGTTTGTTCAATTTGACTTAAACGAGAAGCCATACGCCGCCGCCAGGATCGTTACAATTTTGAAATAAATTTATTTTGTTGCATTTTCTAACACAAGGTATGACGGACAAACAAATATTGGAAACTACTCAAGGTGGCACTCCCGATAGCACTCGCGAAGACTACCGAGTAGTTTATCGACTGCGGCTGGGGCAAGGATTCTGGAGGCCCCAACCACCATACTACCCTCCCATTTCGCTGACCAGGGAATCACTGGAACCTGTGAATTCGAAGATTCCTGCCACTCACTCTACAACATGTTCGATAGGCTAAGTTGGAAAGTTGGCGAATGTAGCGGAGAGACTCTGCCTGATACCACATAGTCAGGTGGTTGATCAGTGTGTTGCTTCTATGGTACGACCCGGAATGCCGAAAAGGTTGAACGGGCTCCAAACGAGGCAGCCTCTGAGGGGCCCCTGACTAAGAATCAAAAGAAGAGGAGAAAAGGCTGGCGACAATCACACGGCGTAAAGAAACTCCGAAGAAGGTTGAGGCCGCAAGTGCTGAGAGTCGCACTCCTTTGGTGGCCACGGCAAAAAGAAACAGGTTGGCAGAGGTCACTCCAACCGAAACCGGTCAGTTAATTGGAACCGACGATACCTTCTCAGCGGCAGCAAATGGCGCTCCTGATTGGGTATGATGCCAACGCCCACAACACCATATGGGGGAGCACCAACACAAATGACAGAGGTGAGTGCTTATTACAATTTATCTTAAGTTCTTCACTCTCCATCTTTAATGTTGGGAATGTTCCCACGTTTGTCACGAGAGCCAGACAGGAGGTATTAGATATTACCACAGGTAGCCATAGGCTTAGCGGACTTGTTAGGGACTGGAAAGTGTCCAGCGAACCATCTATGTCGGACCATAGAATTATACGGTTCGATCTGGACGATACGGGCATAGCAAGTAAGACTGTAAGAAATCCGAGGAAAACTGACTGGGATCTCTTTGAATCGCTAGGAAGTAATCTGGAGCACCTTGACATCAGAAGAGCTCCATCTCACTTTCTAGAGCTAGAACATGTTGTAGAGAGCACAACAAAAGCTATCATAACAGCATTCGAAGCAAGCTGCCCAATAAGCGGGGATTTCAAGGGGAAGAGTGCCATGGTGGAGCAATAAGCTATCCAGCCTCCGGCCCAAAGTACGCAAGCTGTACAACGCAGCCAAGCGTACAGGAGCTACAAACAGGCACTCACCACCTACAACAAAGAAATAAGAAGCTCAAAAAGAGAAAGCTTCAGGAAATTCTGCGAGACAATCACCCGTACCCCTGCTGCGGCCAGGCTTCACAAAGCGCTAGCAAAAACGGGGGAGATACAGATGTCTCTTAGAAAAACTGACGGCAGATACACCGAAAGTGAAGAACAGAGGGCAAGACTTCTATTGGAAACCCACTTTCCGGGCAGTCGTCAACACACAGAAAGGTGTGAAAACAATCTGCCAATACCAAGGGATGAAGACTGGAGAGTCGCAAGAGAGATCTTCTCCAAAGAGCGACTGGAATGGGCAATTAACTCGTTTCAGCCTTTCAAATCCCCAGCTGTGGATGGAATCACGCCAGTCCTACTCCAAAAAGGGCAAGGCAAACTAATACCATTTGTATTAATGATATTAAGAAGTAGTCTAGCACTGGGATACATACCGAACCAGTAGAGACGGGCAAAGGTAGTGTTCATTCCGAAAATGGGGAAGAAAGACCCAAGTCTACCAAAGTCCTACAGACCAATCAGCCTACCATCGTTTCTTCTCGAAACAATGGAAAAGACTGTGGATAACTACATAAGAGAAGAAGTGCTTCAGACATCTCCTCTTCATTACTTTCAGCATGCTTACAGGGCAGGCAGATCCACAGAGACTGCACTCTATCAACTGACAGAAACTATAGAAAGCGCCCTTGATGCGAAAGAAATAGTTATATGTGCTTTCTTGGATATTGAAGGAGCATTTGACAACACATCCTATGATGCAATTGTTCGGGCTCTGGACAAAAAGGAAGTAAACCACACAGTATCGAAATGGATGTATCAACTCCTGAGCACAAGATCAGCGGAGACAAACACCAGGAGGCATAATAAAAGTCGACACATCAAGAGGATTCCCACAAGGAGGAGTTCTATCTCCTCTCATGTGGAGCCTAGTTGTAGACGAGCTTCTAGAGATACTAACTAACTATGGCATCAGATGTCAGGCATATGTCGATGACATAGTAATCATAGCCAGAGGAAAAATGAAGGAGACCCTATGCGATATTATTAAATGGGGACTAACTTTAACTAAGGATTGGTGCTTGTCGGCTGAGCTAAGCCTAAATCCGGCAAAGACCACCATAGTTCCCTTTACAAGGAAACGAAAACTGGGACGACTAAAACCAATAAGTCTGTCGGGTGCAACACTGACTCCAGTAAAAGAAGTTAAATATTTGGGAGTAATCTTGGACAGCAAGCTCATCTGGGAAAAACATACAGAAGATATAACCAGGAAAGCAACGCGTGCTCTAATGATTTGTCGAAGCTTGGCGGGCAAATCCTGGGGATGCAGTCCAAGTATTCTAAGATGGATGTTCATCTCTATTGTTCGACCTACAATAACCTATGGTGCAATAGCATGGACCAAGAGAACCAATCTGATCAGCGCGAGGGAGACACTCAGCAAAGTTCAAAGGTTGGCAGGCCTCTGTATTACAGGAGCCATGAGGACTTGCCCAACTGCGGCCATGGAGGTGCTACTGGAGCTGACTCCTATGCATCTAGTGGTAGCAGAGTGTGCAAACAAAACAATCATGAGAATGGCAAAAGGGATAGGTAAAGAGAGGTGCATTACATCGAGGCAATTCGACGCACTATTCAAAAAGCTACCACTCCTGGCCATTCCAAAGGATGACGTGATTAGGGAATTCAATTTCCAAAAGAAATTTACCAGCAAGCTCAGCACCAAAAGGGACTGGAGCAATGTATCCATGGTCCACAGACTGAGCAGCATCACGGTAAAATGGTATACAGACGGATCAAGAACTAATGAAGGAACTGGAGCAGGAGTTTTTGGACCCAGGACCAAATACTTCGAATCAATGGGCAAATGTACCAGCATCTTTCAAACGGAAATTTATGTCATAGACAGATGCGTTCAGATCAATCTTGAAAGGAATTATACCAACTGCAATATAGCAATAATGTCCGACAGTCGAGCCGCTATTATGGCACTGGACTCCTACACCATCAAATCCAAACTTGTATGGGAATGCTTGCAAAAGCTCAAAGAGTTGAGTCGAAGAAACCGAGTAAAACTCTGCTGGATACCTGGCCATACGGGGATAGAAGGCAATGAAATGGCCGACTCCCTGGCAAGGAAAGGAGCATCAGAACCCTTCATAGGCCCTGAACCATTCTGCGCTGTAGGAGACCATCTCCTCAGAGAAGAATTCAGGGAACTGGAAAGGAGGAATCGAATTGAAACCTGGAATAACGCTCGTGGAATGCCAAGCAGGCCAAGAAACTCCTACGGCAATATAACTGGAAGAGATTCGAGGCATGCATCAAAATGAGCAAGAATAACCTTCGTATCTTGACAGGCTTCCTAACGGAAACTAGGGGTATCAGAAGGTCTCTGCAGATTTCGTGGAGAATTTAATGAAATTTCAGAACATATACTGGGATTTTGTGAGGCACTAGCCCACAAAAGAAAAACAAGTCTGGGCAAGCACCTACTGTCAGAAGAAGAAATGCAATCACTAGAACCATCTCATTCCTGAAGGAAACTAGCTTAGAGAAAATACTCTAGAACAAATTTCTTCACCTATGCGTTACCCACAATACAACTCTGAAAATAACTGCATTTGAGGGGAACTCGTAATTGTGCTAAGGTTGAAAGGGGGCACAATAGATCTTAAAGGTCGCGGTGTAATATACCCTCAACCATAATAATAATAATAATCAGGTACTGCTCTCGATCACGTTTTTTTGTCGTTTTTCAACAGCTCTAAATAAATGTTACGGTATTAATTTTGATCTTCATATTTTCGATCACTGTATGACTGGTATCTTGTTTAAAAATCTGAAACATAAGACGCCCGCAAAGCCCCTTTCCCCTCTTAAAGTTACCAAAGTAAACTTCAATTTATTTTATTTATTTTATCACAGGTAATAATACAAATTAATTTGTATCATCCGGAGTAAATGACGCCGGGGAACTATGCCCATATGGCTGTTATAAATTCGTTATTGTGTAAATTAAGTAGATATTTGAATATTTAGATTTTTTAAATTTTAGAGTTTTTATCATTTATGTCTTTAAATTAAATTTAACTTGTGTATATTAAGCAAAGGAAAAAGCAAGGATTTTTTTTGGATTGATTGTGGTGTCTAGGAGTTCTTGTAATGGCGGAACGTTGTTTGCAAAGTGTCTTTTAGTTAATGGGCATATTTGTAAGACATGCTCTAGAGTTAAGGTTTCTCGACAGAAGTTGCATAGTGGTGGTCGTTCGTTTTTGTACAGATGTGCTTTGTTGAATAGGGTATGTCCCATCCGTACTCGACAGAGCTGTATTGATTGAAGTCGATTAAGTGCCTTGTTATAGGTTACTTGTCCTAAGTTTGCCTTGTGTTGTCTCAAGAAAGAACTTGAACTATTCCAGTGTGCGACTGCTTTTTGTCTTAGCTCTGTTGATGTAATTTTCAAGATTGCTGATGCGAAAGGGGGGAGTGGTGTAAAGGAGTGGCATTTTGATGGCTTGACGGGCAGAGCCGTCTGCTTTTTCATTTCCCAGTATTCCTGTGACCTGGTGTTCATATTAGGTGAATTCTTGGGAAGTTGGAGCGGATAATGGAGCGCATGAATTGGAAGATTGGAGTTCTGTTTTTATTATTGCGGATGCTGCGTATTGCATTTATTAAACACTGAATTGCGTTCTGAAACCTGGGAGGAAATTTATCTGCAAGAAAATGTCTCAAATGCGTATATTTTTCTGTCCTATCTTCAAAACTATATACGAAATTGTTCATAAACTTTGACATTAGTTAATTACAATTAATTAAAAAATAATTAACAAAATGAAAAAGGAAAAAAATCAAAAACTTACATTTTATTTGAAAGCACACAGCGTTGTCGTTTGAAAAAATGTCATCGCCAAAAAGTATCGTAATACTCGTTTATTTGAACTTAAACGAGAGTGACATTTGTCGATAAGAAAAATACGTTCCACTTGCGTTCCACTTAACAAGTTCCACTTGACAAGTAAAACGACATCGTAATGACTATCCCAATATCGATTTCTATAAGTGACATTTGTCGTTAAATAAAAACGAATATCGCAATAGGGGTGAACCGTTTAAAAACGATTTTTTGAACGGTTCCCCTCCTACGTTCCACGGCGTTTAACGCCTTTCGTGATTGGGGTGATTTTCTATCGACGAATAAATAAGAAATTGAATCAAAATGTAAAAATCACCGTGTTTCCACGACATAAAAATAATTGTTAAAATAAAAAACAACAAACTTTCATTTTGGGAGGTTATTATTTTCCTCTCAATTTTTGATTTTTTTAGATATCGTTTACAAACAGGTATAAAAGCGAGTATAAAAATGGACATTCCTCTAAAATACTAGAAATGTATATCCTAATTTGTTTTTCTTTTTATTTTAGGATTTTCTATAAATGTATTATATTCATTTTTTTATTTTTAAACATAGAATTGACTTTGATCTTAAAGACTGAAGTGTTTCTTAAAATATACATTCATTTCTAAAATAAATTTATAATTTTGTATAAAAACATATAAACAGGAAATTTAGTTTTGATTACTAGTTAAAAGAAAAACGTGTTTGAATATTTGTATTTATTTATATGTATAGATGATTGTATAAAGTACAATATACTCCTTAAAAGTGTTAATCCTTATAAATCTTTAAGATTAAGAGCCTTATTAGCATTGTCAATTGGTTGATGATTGATCATTGGTAAGTTTTATCATTTATCAATATTATTGATATTTTGATTGACGATGCGTAAATTTCATACTATTGTGAGTGATTTGAGCAATTTATGGGAAAAGTGGTCTTTCTTGTGAGGATTATGTTGTCCTACTGAATATAATTCATGATGCAAATGAATTTGAAGAGTAAGATTACTTCAATATGGTTATGAATTTATAATAATAATAATGATGGCGCTAGTCCGAGGTGGACTTGGGCCTAGCTTCTCACCAACCACCAGTGTTGTCCGTGCTATTGTTCTCTCACGAGTGGAGGGGATCTACAATTTAATGCCGTCTCCGAACGGCGAGATTGAGAATCTTTTTCTAGACAGTTACTCTTTGAGTGACGCGAAAGAGTTAAAGCCGAGAAATTTGTTTTTTGTTCTGGGATTTAAAGTTCGATTTGAAAGTCTAGTGCGTAGGGGTCGACGCACAAACCAACAACGCCACAGTACTTGGGTATGACTACTTTATTTAGAAGTGAAACATGTTGCCAGGCGAATAATCATCAAATACCCATAAAAAGCAATAAATTCATTCACAGTATCTGTTGAAATACCAATCTATCGACAAAATTGATAATTGACAAACATAATATGGATAACCTAAAATAATTAATAAGTATCAATCATCGTATTGATAATTGACAATTATAATAAGGTCCTGAGTTGCAAAAAGTTAAAATTAATAGTAAACAAAACATAAAGATTACGAAACTTTAAGTCTTCTCGATTTTTGTTTAAACAGTAGTTTAGATACCGACATTCGTGTTTAGTTGAAACGGTGTTAAATCTTTTGTAATTGCCAATGATGCACCGTCTTTAACCATCTTACATGTTAGTGCCGCTAAATTTTTTGCATCATCTATTCCTGAGTGTTCTCTTCCTTCAAATTCTAAGCCAACATGTAAAAGGGCATCACTAAAATTAAGGGGTTTATAGTTGTACCATTCTCGAAAAATTGCCCTCAAATCAATCCACTGGTTAAAGAATTGTGGTTTTTTTAAGCGTTTCCGTTGACATTCCTTTGCTAGGCATATCCCGAAGTCCCAATCAGACCACGTCACAAATGCACAATTACCAATTTTATTGTCTTTTGACATTTTCGGCAGGAATAGATTACGGGCACGTAGCTCCCTGCGCAGCCACTCTTGGAACATCATTAAGGCAGTTTGCAGAGGTATACCTGTGTCAACAGTTTTCTGTGCTATTCCAGTAAGCTCTGTACAGAAAACACTGAGTTTAGGTGATTCAATAGGCATAATGAATTTGTGAAATTCTGCTTCGATTTTTCCCGTCTTCAAATTTATAAGAATAGCAGGAAATTCTAGAAAGAAAATGCTTTTCTTTATTCTTTGTCAGTTTCGGTTTTAAAGTGAAGAACAAAATAATGAAATATAGACAAATTTTACTTCAATATAAATTATCTTCACTCTACCTAAAAATTTTCTACTGATTAAATACTTGACCATTTTGACTGTTGCGAAGTGTAATGTAAATTGAATTTAGTTACCATTGTTTCATTATTTAGCTATAAGTTCAATTATTTTAGTTCAAAAAATATGTAAGGTGAAGGCAAGTACGAACTTTAAAAGCCGATATACAAAAAAAGTTATATATTAATCTGCTTAGCAAAGCAATATATTGTAGTCGACAATTGTATTCAACTTGTGTTGTATTATTCTTCTTTATTTTTAATGTAGTAATTTAATCAAAAAATCAAATATATTTCCAAGAATTACTTAACATATAAATACAATTTTGAAATTATTCAGCTACACAAGGGACATTTCTTGATCAAATTGTCCATCTACCTGCTTGGCTATGTATGCAGTATCTACATACATATAAAACAAAAAGTAATTACTGAAATAATCAAATTGTCTTCACCTTATTAAGACAATATTTGATAACATTAAATTTGAAATTTCAGAATTCGATAAGTACATGAGCTATTATTTTAAAAAAATAACTATCGTTATTTAATTTTAAGTACACAAGATAGACGCGTCTTACCAATAATTTCTGATTCACGCCATTTAGGTGGTGCTATATTCTCCCAGCAAGTCGCTTCAAAATCTACAGCTATCACATAGTCGTAAGGTTGGACTGTTGGCTTTTGCATTTTCCGTCGTTTTGTTGAATTTTCTGCGCCAACTGAATCAACATAAATAGTCTCAAGTAGACCGAGTTGTCTAGAATAAAAAAAGCAAATAAATTAAGTCCTTGATTCTTATTTTTGTATTTCATAATTCTGAGCTACACCTGCCTATTTTTTTCCATAACACACTACCATTGGTTTCTTCTTTAAAATGAAACCATTTGTCTCAGTCAAGGCCTTCTCCACAATATCAAGCTGATTTTCCTTTAAATTAATGAATGAAATAAATGCCTGTCCCTTCATGCGACCGTGTTGCATTACTTTAATATCTAATTGATCGTAGAATCTTGAGTAAATGTCTCGTAGATCATTTTCTGTTACATCCTTATGCAAATTTTTAATATAGAGTTTATTATATGAGTCGCCTTTGCAATAGTTTTTGAAAACGGATAATTCTACTAATTGATTTTCGGGAATTCTATTCGTTTGGAAATCTTTAGGGATTTCGTTATTAACGTCCACATGACTTATACCCGAAACTTCAGTATAATTAACCTCGGGGATTTTCATTTTTCCTACATTCAACACAATTTTTTGATCTGAAACAGCTTTATTCAAATCAAAAATATCATGCAAGTTTTCTTTTCGTCTTTTAAAAGACTTATTGTCAATTTTTGAAGTCACGTGAAGAATTCTCTTTGCTTTACGAATAAAAAGCTCGTTTTTTGCCTCAAGTTTTTTTTTCCTATACCATCGATTGATATTTTTCCCTTCGGAATCTGACTCAAGTTCAGATTCGACATCAGAAGCAAAAATAGTTGGATCTGTTTGAAAACCAATTCCTTTAATTGTTTGCAAGGAAGAATCAACTTCGATGTCCTTTTGTCCAAATGGTGGATTTAGATTCATTCTATTCATCAAATGCAACACTTGAGCATAAAATACTGAATTATGCATAAGAGCTATGGATATGCTTTGTAGAATATCTTTGTTTAACTTTGGATAACTATAGTTTAAATACGGTGGGGGAGGTTGATTCAACCGCAACCTATCGTTAATAAAATGCAACTTTCTTAAATATTTAGGAATACAAACTGAGTCATCTAGATTTAAGTTATTAGATTGTTTTTCAATTTTGAAATATTCAACAGATATAATTCTTCCGCCAAGTTTAGTCTGATGCAATTTATGCAATACAAAATGAGCACACTGTGGATCGGCAAATGTCAAAAGAGCTCTCCTCCTTCCGAATTTTTTCACCGAAACTACATTGTAGGAAGCAAATATTTCTTCTAAATTCATCACTGTATCCGGTAGATTTTTCACTATCAAAACCTTATTATTCATGATAATATTTGTTTAAAAAAATAGCAACCAACAAATTACTCAATAAAAGCAGGATTAAATTCTGTGACTATTGGCTTGTCAACTGGGCAAAAGTGTTTCATTCCATTTGATTCTCTTCAATAAATTGAAATTAATGCATTGGAATAGAACTACCTGATGCTATCAAGCCAAGTCAACGAGAACTTAAGAGAGCACTAAAGACTCAAACTCTTTAATATACACATACATTTACTTTCATATATCGTACATATGTAAATCAGAAATCATATATTACTTTACTACAGAAATCATATAGTAAAGAGATATCCAACTTCTACCTCTCTTACCCCTTGATTTCATTTGACAGCGTTTTTTATGCGATTTTTCATGTGTGTGTGTCTGTGAATCCATGTGAGCTGCTCAAATCAGCTGATAACCATACGCATTCAAACAAAAGAGGTGAACTACGCCACTTATTTGAAAAACTGTTCGTTGCTTGAACGCTATTTCAAATTCATGTTTTCAACACGAAAATAAGTGCAGAGGGTGCATTCACATGAGCTATTGCAATGTTGTTATTTATTACAAACTGAATATCCGTTATTGTTTGAATATATTATTGAAAAATTGTAAAATAGGTAAATGACGATTGGTTTAATGGATGTGTATTGTATATACCCTTGCGAGGTTTCTTACCACTTTATGATGAGCGGTCTGAAAGACCGAGAACTTGTCTTATTGTGCCGAAATTTCTCTCAGCAACAGTTCTGTGGCCAAGATTTGGTTGCTGCAGCGACTGCATTAGCTGACTTCTCCCACGACTCTGTTCTGCCGCCACCACCAAGAGCGGTATCGGAACTCGTAGAGTACTGTGAAATCAGAAAATTGGGCCTAATCATCTGCTGTGATGCTAATGCTCAGAACTCCTTCTGGGGCAGCAGCAAATGCAACAAGAGAGGGAACGATTTTCTGAATTTCTGATTGGTCTGATTTGGACATCAACAATGTTGGTTTCCAACCAACTTTTGTTTCGACAAGGAGACAGGAAGCAATCGACTTAACATTATCCAACAGATACATTAAAGAGATTACAGACTGGAGGGTTCTGTCGGAAGTGTTCCTGTCAGACCATAGGTACATTGAATTCCGAATCGAATGTGAAACCATAACTTTGCTGAAAGGGAGAAATCCCAGAAAAACCAACTGGATACAGTTTATGGATGAACTAAATAATCGTATCGAACCTCTCCCTAAGCTCAGAACGAGACAGAAGGTTAAGAAAGCCGTTCTAGACTTGAACAATACTAATAATAATAAATAATACTAATAATAATAAATAATACTAATAATAATAAATAATACTAATAATAATAAATAATACTAATAATAATACAACCAAATGTTTTGAACTGACGTGTCCAGCTAGAAATACCCCCTGCAGATCACTTGTTCCATGGTGGAATGCAAAACTGTTGACAAAATGCAAGGAAACCAGGAAACTTCTGAAGAGATCTCTCAAGACCGACTTGGAAGAGGACTGGAACCTGTACCGATCAAAACAAAAAGAATATAAAAGGTTAATTCGAATATCGAAAAGTGCCTCCTATAGTGATTATTGTGGAAAGATCGAATAATAATAATAATAATAATAATGGCGGCGCTACAGTCCGAGGTGGACCTGGGCCTAGCTTCTCAGCAACCACTCGTGTTGTGCGTGCTATTGTTCTCTCACGAGTGGAGGGGACCTACAGTTTAATGCCGACTCCGAACGGCGAGATTGAGAAGCTTTTTCTAGACAGTTATACTCTTTGAGCATTGTCAGTGACTCGAAAGAGGTGGAGCCGTGAAAAAATGTTTGATGTTTTTTCGAGATTCGAACCGACGACCTCGAGCGTAAAAGTCGACGCACCTACCCACTACGCCACGGCGCCCACGGAAAGATCGAAACACTCGGTAAAACCAGTAGACTGGTTAAAGTTCTTAAAAAGAACAAACCAGCCAAACTGGAAACACTCAGAAGACTAGACGGTACCTACACTGAGTCAAAAGCTGAAACCTTCAGCCTCATGCTTGAGACTCATTTTACAGGTAACCAGATTAAAACCGGCTCAAAACCAGTTCTTATCCCTGGAACTGGAGATGATCCGAATAAGTAACACGCCGATGCAGGTTTGTTTCATCGCTCGTGGTGACAGATGAAGCTATCAAATACGCAGTCGCGTCCTTTGATGGTTTCAAGTCGTCGGGTACCGATGGCATATATCCAGCTTTGATGCAAAAGGGTATAGACCTGTGAATTTTCACAGCCAGTCTGGCACTGGCCTATATCCCGACCCCTTGGCGTACAGTTAGGGTAGCCTTTACACCAAAGATCGGTAAGGAGGACTACTCACTCGCCAAGAAATTTAGACCAATCAGTCTAACTTCCTTCCTGCTGAAAAGCATGGAAAGGCTGGATGAGCTTCATGTGCGCAAAACCGCTTTGCGAATTCATCCTCTGTCTCAGATGCAACATGCCTATCAGCGCGGAAAATCTTGCGAGACTGCACTTCAAAATCTCGTTGGCAGAATCGAATGTGCACTCGACAGGAAAGAGTACGCGCTGGGCATTTTCATTGATATAGAGGGTGTCTTTGACAATGCGACTTTTGATGGAATGTGCAACTCGGCCAGAGAACACGGTGTAGATGAATCATTAGTGGTTTGGATTAAAGCAATGCTGATTATTGCGGACGCGGACTGTGACCAGTATGTTATGGCGGGGGTAAATAGGGGCTGCCCGCAGGGTGGTGTCTTGTCTCCTCTGCTATGGTGCATGCTGGTTGACTCTCTGCTCGATGCTCTCAATAGTTCTAACATCTACGCCCAGGCCTATGCGGATGATGTAGCTATTCTGTCTGTCGGATCATGCCTAGCGGATGTGTGTTCGAAAGCGCAGGCAGCACTAGACGTGATCGACGATTGCTGTACCAGAAATGGGCTTTCATTCAACCCTCTTAAAACCGAGGTTGTCCTCTTTACGAGAAGGAGGAAATTGACTGGTTCGACTCAACTAGTACTAAAAGGTGTCACTATCCGCTTTTCCGATGAAGCTAAATATCTGGGTGTCATTCTAGATAGGAAGCTTCTGTGGAAAAAACACATCGAAACGAAAATTGCGAAGGCACTGTCAGTTTTCTGGCAGTGTAAGGGATCAACATAGAGATCCGTTTGGACTTATACGGCTATGATTAGGCCCCTTCTCTCCTATGCATCGGTCGTTTGGTTGAATAAGCTTTCGCGTAAGTACGTAACTGCTGCTTTCACCAAGCTTCAAAGAACGGTCTGTCTCGGCTGCATGGGGGCCTTCCCTAGCACGCCTGGCTGTGCTCTTGATGCCCTGCTAGATGTCCATATCATGGGGTGTACTCTCAAGGCCATCTTCCGTTTAAAAAGAAGTGGTTATTGGTACAGCTCGCACTGGAAGTTTCGATGACCTTGCGCACCGCATTTCCTTTGACCCCAGTCTTATGGATATGCCGTCTGACGCACGGACACCAGTACTCCAGCTGCGACGAACATACAAAGTCGACTTTCCCTGCACTCAGGACTGGGTCTGGCCAGAATCTGAGCCAGGAAAGGTATGTAGTCGAATCTTCACGGAAGACTTCAAGATCAATCAAGGATCTGGTGCTGGTGCCTTTGTGGAGAGCGACAACTTTAGACTGCACACCTCGTTAGGTAAATGCGATCGTAATAGTTACGAGCTATATTATGAAGAATAGGTGGAAGGGGCGAAGTATTTGCGTCTGTAGCGACAACCAAGCTATGTTTAAGGCCTTGCTCAACCCTTGAACCACTTCCAGGATAGTTGAGGAATGCAACTCTTCTTTGAATTTGATCGGTAGCTTAAATTCGCTAAGACTTGTCTGGGTCCCGGGGCACCACGGGATCACAGGAAATGAGATCGCCGATGAACTAGCTAGGCGAGGATCAGATGAGGCATTCTCAGACCTGAACCTACGCTGGGACTGCCCGAGTCCTTGGTTAGGGGTTCCATCGATGGTTGGACTTCTCGAGAGCATAACCACAGGTAGTATGACTCTCCAGGATGTAGACAAACCAAGCGCATGCTCCCCAACGTCTGTAAGAAATCCGCGGCTTTCTTGTTATCTCTTAACAGAAAAGATTGCAGACAACTAACCGGCGTACTAACGGGGCACTACACCTTCGCCAAACACCTAAATTTGCTCGGCCTAAGCGATGAAACTCTCTGCCACGCCTGTGGAGAAGACAATGACACTGCATAGCACTTCCCCTGCTATTGTTCCGCCTTTGCTCGGATCAGGTGGCAATGCTGCCTAGTAGTACAATGGATCACTTTTTGAGTCTGAGTGCTCCAGTGTAGTGTTACAAAAACCTCCGAAAAAAAGAGAGAAAAAAAAAAAGAAACTCGAATGTGGCAATCAACAATCAACTATCGCATTAGCCGATCCCACCCCTCGTTTAAATGCTATGAAATGTTCCCTTTAGGCAGCATTGGGCAATAGTGGAATAATTTTACAACACACACATATTTTAATTTCTGTTTTTTACTGATATTTTTATTAATTTTTGATACAATTTAATTGTGATATGACACAAACCAATTTGTTTGTTGGTTTGAACACAAATAAATCTTGGATTTTTGTTATTGTTTTTTTTTTGCGTTGAGTAACTCGAAAGCTGTAATCGACTGTCGCTTTGTCTTTAGACAAGTTGGCCCATCAGTTTAATATTCGCCTGTGTTGGGAACCAGGCCAAAGAGATATCCCGGGCAACTACAAGGCGGATGATTGTAAATTGCTGCTTTTAGAAGATGCAACTCATAAAATAAGTAACATATGGATGGGTGGCATTACCTGCCACACCCCCAGAATGATCTGGCCTAAGCTACATCTCAGAAGATCTAAACAACTAATATCTCTGGATAGATCGAACATAAGTATAATCGTCGGTGTCATCACAGGACACTGCCTCATAGGAAATCATGCCAGTAGACTGGTGCTCCGGCTAATGATTTCTGTAGAAGCTGCACAATGGATGAAATCTGGTCTAAGTGCACACTCTAGCCACCTAAACCTGCCTACCTAACTCGTTAGCAATTGAAAGTTTAGTGACATATACTTGTTTTCTCTGCTTGAGTTTTACAGGTCTCTGCGTCACAACAGCCAGCTATTGACTACTTCTTTGAACGGTGGTTAATTTTGTATAACTCCAACAGCATGTCGGCAGCACCCCTCCCATATGCTTGTTATAGCATTCAACAATACCTGGACGAGCAATGTTTACAAACTTCTCTTTTCGACACCGTCGTTTGCACCCACTCACTCACTTTTTCGAATGGTTCCCCTACGGCTAATACACCGTTTTGTTTCAAACAAATCATCAGGGTTTATGGAAGTAAACCAGTTGTCCAAAAAACAATTTGAAATTTTCGTTTACGGGAATATAAGAAGCTAAATGTTAAACAATGTCTGATGATATGCACAGTCCATAGGATTGGCACGTTCCTTCTCCAATGTAGAAGTAAATGTCGTATACAATACCAGATAAACCGGTTCTAGTGAACATTTTAACGTCTTACTTGTGAGGCTTTTTTGGCAGATATTGTTACAAACTGTGCAGACCTAATAAAATATAAATATTTACTAGACATTAATCGATTATATCACAAGACGGTTACCTTTATAGGAAATTATTTGCTCGTCCACGCATTGGTATTCCTCCGGTGCTATTCCGTTAAATTTTTGTTTGGTTTTCCTCAATAATGAACGTATTTTATATAATTTGTCGTACGTAGATTCTCGTTTTTGGGATTGTTTAGAGTTATCATATATATAAAAATGTTAATTTATTTATTCGAAACGATTTCGTGATAAAGCATCTACTGCTACTGCTGCTGACACTCTGACACTTTTAAGACCATGCCATTCGCATATTTGGAATATTTATTACGCCAAGGTATGTTATTACATTTATCAATTTTCTTATTTCGGCGGTTTCACATTATATTTCTGTGCCACTGGTTCATAATGCGTATAAATTAGTTTTATCGCAGATCTTTTGTAATATTCCATCATAAAAGAACTGAGTAAAATATTCTATTGTTGACTTGGCCGAAACTAACTTCGCTTTTCCAGATCATGTCGCACACTCCTATCTTTGGACTTCTCCACCTCAAACTTTCTAAATTAATATTTTCAAAAACGTTGTATCGTTTCTTCACCTTGAATTTCATTTTCAACAATCCTCTCAATCAAACCAACCTCAATACCTTCAAATAATTTTTTTTAAATTATTTATACACTCACTTTCTGCATAAAATAAATTTTGCGTGTGCACTCAACCCAGATCAGCTACAGTTATCAAAAAAAATCTTTAGAGAAAAAATTTAAATTAATTATTATAGGCAACATCGGGCATGGAAGGGTTAAAGAGATACCCAGAAGAGGAGAAATAAAAAGAGGACTGCGGTTTAAATAAAGTAAGTGAGATTGCGTAGTGTCTAAGTGCGTCGATACCTACGCTCGATGTCTAGTTTCGATTCATGAAAAATACCTTTAGAAAAAGCTTTTCAAACTTTCCCGTTTGGAGTTGGCATTGAATTCTAGAGCTGGTGAGAGAACAATATCACATAGAAGAGTGTTTCCTTTAGAAGCTGGGACACAATACTTTTATTGTTATTAAATAAAGAACATAATTTCTTGTTAAAGTTCAGATCTATGTACCCTATTGGCCAACTTGCAGGGGCGAACTTATTGCTTTCTCTAAACAAAATTATTTTATTAAGATATTTAGCTAAAAACAGGAAGTTTTAACTGCAGCAGAAAAAAAGTATTTACTCAAGAAAAAACGTTTACATTTTTGCAAAGCAAACATTTAGAAATAAGATAGAATAGAAAAGTAAATCGAAAGCCACGAACAAGTTTGCAAAAGACGTGGCACTAACAATGGTAGGCCCGAAATGTTAACACAATAACTTAAACATTTACGATTTGTCGAAGCAGGAAAAAAGTTTATCAAATTTACAGAGTAGTGACAATACTGAAAACGAATAAATAACTTGAAACAAATAATAATTAACTTGATGCAAAATATCTAAAACATAGAGGTATCAATGGGCGATCTACTAATGCACTCCGAGTCACTATCAGGATTATAAGAGCTCCAAAAAACATAAGCATTCAAATTCCTACAGGACAACGATTTAAGACTTAATATGAAATAAACTTGACTTGCCTTGTGATACTCACACGGGGAATGTTCCGTTGCATAAATAATCTATGATGGAAGCATTTCTGAATATCGGGCTACGAATTCAGACTACATATTTCAGTTAAATTTTATTTTCTAACTTCAACTCAAATCAACTATTCATTTCTAAATTCATATACATAAACAAACAAACGTCCATACATACATACACTAATGGACAAAAGTATTCAGCATATGGTTGTTGTTGGCTTAAAACCTTAAAAAAATCTAAACTACGCAAACGAATTAATTAATTTTTTTCCAAATCAAAGGTATGGTTTTGCTTAAAATAAACTCAATTTCTCCACCCCGTACAAATTATTTAAATAAAGATAAAAATAGCAAAACATAAACATCGTCAGTTTTCAATGGACAAAATTATTCGGCATAAACTAAGAACACTTCTTCATCTTATAAAAAAAAACAATTTAGTAGTTTGTTTGTTTTCCTTTTTGCTTAATAACAACTTGTAATCGGATTTTCATGGAATTTATGAGGGGTTTTGTATCGGCGGCAGTTAAATTATGCCATACTTCAGAATAGACACGAACACATCTCTAAGTAATATAATACCAAATCTATGTGTTTCTAAATACTCAAATCAAATCAAATAACCCAACCCAACCTAACTCAGTACAAATTCAAACGTTAACTCCACGTGATCAATCTAAAATTATATAGTAAATATTTACGACCAAACCATTAATATATTCAAATATATTTTATTTAAACACAGTCTTCTAAAATAACAATCTATGTATACTCGTTGAGTGACTTACCCAAATATTCGCTATTGTATCAACATGTGAAATTTTGCTTTGTTTACAGGCAAACAAGATAGCAAAAAAAATAGTCAACATTATAATTCGGAGCAAATAAGGCATGATTAACAGCATATCAAACTATTGTTAGTACTAATAAAAGCTTATGCCTACATTATTCATGTATGATTGAATGTGTATAAGTAATGCCTTTTCACAATAACCAATTCGAGATTTTAAATAAAATAACATTTTCATCATTTACAAAAAAAAGACGAAAAAATTATTTTTTAATATTTACATATGTAAATTGAACAAAATAGTTTATTAGCAGCAGGCAGCATCCAGTTGCAATTAATTATTATAAATAAAATAAGCAAACGGGTTAATATTTACATGTATGAACTAAACATTTTAACAATACTGAATACATTGAATGTGATCTCCGCCCATGTTCTGCATTTCACCTTTCGTGAATTCGGGTTATAATTGCGAAAATACGACTTCTGAATTACGATCAAAACTGTGGCGATGAATTCAAATTCACAAAAAAAAAATCGAAAGACTTTATGTTACGCATTTTTACTTGAGATTTAAAAACAATATGCACAATCATCTTTTTAGTTTTATTTAAAAAAAATCGATTTTAATTCTGAATAAATTAATTTGAATGAAATAAGTTCTCATTTTATGATCACAATCAAAAATTATATTAATACATACAGTACAAAAAATCATTTTAATATTTTATGAATTGTAACAAATTGCTCTAATTTTTCTGCTGTTTTGGTATTTATTTCACAACATGAGCAATCTTTTTTAGGAAATTTATTTTTCGTTTACGGTTGCCATTCTAGAATATCTTATGATGTTCAATACCTTTCTACGAAAACGGAACCTTTGTAATTTCAGTGTTTCCATCTGTCCGCCTGTATGTCACACATTGTTATCTTTTACATTCATAAACATATCGGCATGAACTCCCGCGGGGGCTTAAGCCGACCCGCAAGCCTGCTGAAGGAATGACTCTGCCTGGCACTGGTGCAACGCAACAGCTTCGGACAGGGGTGCTCCAATCAGAAGGATGGCGTGATTGCAGAACTAAGTCTATCATCCCCCTAATCCAGGGTGTCATGCGACCCGTGCCCACTGGATGGTTCGCAGCCAGGGGGTAATACCGGCTGTGTTCTAACGGAGCCTCTTTGATACCGGGCCACCTTGGAGAGTAACTCTGGCCTTACCGCATTACTGCGAGGCTCTGATGTGGCTGACCACCTTTTCCTCTGCTACTCGTGGGATCAATATAGAATTAAAAAAATACAAAAAAAGTATAAAAGGCGTGCTGAATAGGCTGCGGGGGGGTTACCGTAGCTGTTGCAGCAAGCCAGGCCAAGCATGGGCAAAATTCTAAAGAAGTGCAAAGCCTGTCGCAAGCTAGGGGGTTAGCGGAAGGTCGGTGCAACCCAGCACTAGCCGGAAAGCCGAAACCCCAAGGCAACCGATAGGCGTGAGCACAGAAACTGCCAAAAGGGTAAGCGGGAGCCAAGCTCTAGCTTCCCGACCTCCAACTGAGGTGGTGAGGGGAAAAGTGGAAGTGGAGGCTCAAGACTCTGTGACCCCCAACCCTCTTCGACCAAGGCGACGAGGAATAAGCGCAGGTGTCCACATATGCCCCCCCCCCCTCGGGACAACCCGGCTCAGTGGGCTCAGGGACAGCGATAGCCGAGAGGGTAGCAGTTTTCCCTTGCAATTATCCAAGGGAGATGCTGCGTGCTGATGACAGGAAAGGCCTAGAAGATACCCTTGTATCTGAAATGGCCCTGGGAGCACAAGCTCAAATTTCAGGGCATTCATTTCAGGCATGGGATGCTACTAGTTGACTGCGAAACTCCGCAGACGGCGGAATGGCTGAAACTGGCAGCACCCAAACTTGGTTATTGGAAGGGAGTGGGCCTGACCACAAAAAGTGCGAAGGAGATACCACGTATCCATTCCATTACCATTTATTTCCCCAAAAGCGCTGAACAGGAGCACAAAACAATCCTAGCTCTCTTTGAAGTGCAAAACGAGAGAATAAATGTTAAACTGTGGAAGGTGCTGTATGGTCGAAACGAGGGAACCGGGCAGGTACTGGGCCTCGGAGTAGATGAACAGTCCTTTGACGTTATTAGACGTCAGAACAATTCCCTGAGTTACAGGCTCGGCAGAGTTGCAGTGTCTGGACTCAAAAGGTCGGAGGAGGAGATGAGTCAGTTGACCACTCCAAAACCAACTTCGGAGAGGACAGAACCTGCAGAGAAATCAGATCCTCAGCAGGTTGTAACACTCGCTCCTTCTGCTGAGCAAGTAACTGAGGGAGGAGATGAATACATGTCTCTGTCGGAAGACTCGTCCTCTGATGGGGAACATGAGATAACGGTAGTAGAGATAGAGGAGAGTATACTCCTCCAGGAGGAGAGCGGGGCATTAGACCCCAACAAGCGGCCCAGGTGAACATCCATCATGCTATTGCGGCATCTCTCATAGTAGCAAGGATGTTCACAATGGAAGATCTGGGCTGCGTACTTATCCAGGAGCCTTACATCCTGAGAGGTACAGTCAAGGGACTGACATGCAGGAATGCAAAGGTAATTTGGGACACTCGGGTGCCCAACCCAAGAACTTGCATTCTTATTAATAGAAATATTAATTATGTTCTTCTTGCAGAACACGCTACAAGAGACCTGGTGCCCATTAGGGTAACACTGACCATGGCAGGAGGTGGGCAACGAACCGTCATCCTGGCATCGGGGTACTGTGCTGGGGATGGGCCGGCAGTACCAGCAGCGGTACAAAAACTGGTCGAGTACTGCAACAGGCAGCAAATGCCGCTCCTGATTGGGTGTGATGCCAACGCCCACAACACCATCTGGGGGAGCACCAACACAAATGACAGAGGTGAGTGCTCATTCCGAAAATGGGGAAGAAAGACCCAAGTCTACCAAAGTCCTACAGACCAATCAGCCTAACATCGTTTCTTCTCAAAACAATGGAAAAGGTTGTGGATAACTACATAAGAGAAGAAGTGCTACAGACATCCCCTCTTCATTACTTTCAGCATGCTTACAGGGCAGGCAGATCCACAGAGACTGCACTCTATCAACTGACAGAAACTATAGAAAGCGCCCTTGATGCGAAAGAAATAGTTATATGTGCTTTCTTGGATATTGAAGGAGCATTTGACAACACATCCCATGATGCAATTGTTCGGGCTCTGGACAAAAAGGAAGTAAACCACACAGTATCGAAATGGATGTATGAACTCCTGAGCACAAGATCAGCGGAGACTCACACACCAGGAGACATAATAAAAGTCGACACAACAAGAGGATGCCCACAAGGAGGAGTTCTATCTCCTCTCACGTGGAGCCTAGTTGTAGACGAGCTTCTAGAGATACTAACTAACCATGGCATCAGATGTCAGGCATATGTCGATGACATAGTAATCATAGCCAGAGGAAAAATGGAGGCGACCCTACGCGATATTATCAAATGGGGTCTAACTTTAACTAAGGAATGGTGCCTGTCGGCTGGGCTAAGCCAAAATCCGTCAAACACCACCATAGTACCTTTCACAAGAAAACGAAAACTGGAATGACTAAAACCAATAAGTCTGTCGGGTACAACACTGACTCCAGTAAAAGAAGTTTAATATCTGGAAGTAATCTTGGATAGCAAGTTCATCTGGAAAAAAAACATACAGAAGAGATAACCAGGAAAGCGACGCGTGCTCTGATGATTTGTCGAAGCTTGGCGGGCAAATCCTGGGGATGCAGTCCAAGTATCCTAAGATGGATGTACATCTCTATTGTTCGACCTACAATAACCTAATAATTTGTGCTGCTGATGTTGTGGGGTTAGGTTAGTTAAGGTAGCATGTAAGTTAGTATGTAAGTTAGTGTTAAGTGTTTTTAAGAAAAACGTACAGCCACTAAGTTTTTTTTTTCAGTTTTCTTAGTAATGAATAGTTATATAATAAATTAATAATTTTTGTTAAAATAAGTAATTCGGTTAAATTAGGTCGAAAAACATTAAGATTAGTTTTAGATTAGCTTAGAGTGCCAGTGAAGGGCCAGTAGGTTATAGTTCAAATATCTGTTAACATTAAAAACTAGTTTAAGCATTTTTGTCCCTAGTATTTAAGATATCATGAATAACAATAAAAAAAAATGCAAAAAAAAAAAAAAAAACCTACAATAACCTATGGTGCAATAGCATGGACCAAGAGAACCAATCTGATCAGCGCGAGGGAGACACTCAGCAAAGTTCAAAGGTTGGCAGGCCTCTGTATTACAGGAGCCATGAGGACTTGCCCAACTGCGGCCATGGAGGTGCTACTGGAGCTGACTCCTATACATCTAGTGGTAGCAGAGTAGCAGAGTGTGCAAACAAAACAATCATGAGAATGGCAAAAGAAGGGATAGGTAAAGACAGGTGCATTACATCAAGGCAATTCGACGCACTATTCAAAAAGCTACCACTCCTGGCCATTCCAAAGGATGACGTGATTAGGGAATTCAATTTCCAAAAGAAATTTACCAGCAAGCTCAGCACCAAAAAGGACTGGAGCAATGTATCCATGGTCCACAGACTGAGCAGCATCACGGTAAAATGGTATACAGACGGATCAAGAACTAATGAAGGAACTGGAGCAGGAGTTTTTGGACCCAGGACAAAATACTTCGAATCCATGGGCAAATGTACCCGCACCTTTCAAGCGGAAATTTATGCAATAGACAGATGCGTTCAGATCAATCTTGAAAGGAATTATACCAACCGCAATATAGCAATAATGTCGGACAGTCGAGCTGCTATTATGGCACTGGACTCCTACACCATCAAATCCAAACTTGTATGGGAATGCTTGCAAAAGCTGAAAGAGTTGAGTAGGAGAAACCGAGTAAAACTCTACTGGATACCTGGCCATACGGGGATAGAAGGCAATGAAATGGCCGACTCCCTGGCAAGGAAAAGAGCATCAGAACCCTTCATAGGCCCTGATCCATTCTGCGCTGTAGGAGACAATCTCCTCAGAGAAGAATTCAGTGAACTGGAAAGGAGGAATCGGATTGAAACCTGGAGTAACGCTCGTGGAATGAAGCAGGCCAAGAAACTCCTAGGGCAATATAACCGGAAGAGATTCGAGGCATGCATCAAAATGAGCACGAATAACCTCCGTATCCTAACAGGCTTCCTAACGGGGCACTGTAGACTCAGGGAGCATCTAAGGAAACTAGGGGTATCAGAAGAAGGTCTCTGCAGATTTTGTGGAGAATTTAATGAAATTTCAGAACATATACTGGGATTTTGTGAGGCACTAGCCCACAAAAGAAAAAGAAGTCTGGGCAAGTACTTACTATCAGAAGAAGAAATGCAATCACTAGAACCATCTCTTATTCTCAGATTCCTAAAGGAAACTGGCTTAGAGAGAATATTCTAGAACAAATTTCTTCACCTATGCGCAATAGGAGTCCATTACCCTCAATACAACTCTGAAAAGAACTGTATTTGAGGGGAACTCGTAATTGTGCTAAGGTATTCAAAGGCGGCACAATAGATTTTAAAGGTCGCGGTGCAATATACCCTTAACCATAATAACAATAAAATCGGCATGGAATTTTGAAATCGAGCGCATGCATGCACGCACATTTAAAAGTTGGGGCAATTTGGAGGCGGCACCCGGATAGGTGAAGTTGCTATCAATTTTGAAACAGTGACGCAGCTTTGTAGACCTCAACGTAAGCATTAAGAAATGATAAATATCAAAATATATTAATGGCGGCGCTATAGTCCGAGGTGGACCTGGGTCTAGCTTCTCAGCAACCACTTGTGTTGTGTGTGCTATTGTTCACTCACAAACGGAGGGGACCCACATTTTAATCTCGACTCCGAACGGCGATTTTGAGAAGCTTTTTCTAGACACTTATACTCTTTGAGCATTGTCAGTGACTCAAAGGAGTCGTGAAAAAATGGGTTAAAGTTATAAGGAAATTTAACTGATTCGCTTAAAAATCAAACAGAAAATTTGTCAATAGACTTTTCCAAAGTTAATTCATAAAATTTAATTGTTGGCGAATTAAATATTAAAAAATAAGCATCTCAAAATAAATTTGAATATATTAGTTTTACCGTGTCAAAGAAACGAAAATGAAACAGGTTCATATGATTATACGTATGTATATGTATATGAATCGCTGCATGGAAATAAACCTATCATATCGCGTTGGGTTTATTTCACTCATTTCTGTATCTGCCAGATTTTAACATAACTCGTTCAAATACCTTCATTTTGTGTCAATGTCACTTAACAAAAAAAATTATTTTATACTTTTACTAAATTTTTTTATTATCAATACTTATTTTTTTGTTTTTACATGACCAACAAATGTACGTACAAATGGTATAGTTAGTTTGGAAGTCATTCATTCGTGGAGGTCGTGGTCGTGGAGGCAATGCACGCACTCGAGATCTCCAGGCCACTCGATCCTCCACCATCGACTCTAACTCATCAGGAGCTATACTCAAACGCAACAAAGCGAGTTTTAGACTTGGTCCAAACATCTCGTCCTGGGTCTGCCAAGCGGTCGCTTATCTGATGGAATCGCATTCAAGGCACACCTCGGAGGTCGTTATGATGGGGGCATTCGTGCCACAGGACCATACCATCGAAGTGGGCTGTACTTCTCTTTGAAGAAGCAGCTGCCCAACATTGAGTTCCTCGTGCATTCCTATTCCGACGAGTAATTCCTACAACTGCACATAGAAATCTCATCTCGGCAGCTTGTATTCGCGATCTTATTCTTTCGGTCATTACCCAAATTTCATGACCATAGGTGAGAGCTGGAACAAATAATAATAATAATAATAATGGCGGTGCTACAGTCCGAGGTGAACCTGGGCCTAGCTTCTCAGCAACCACTCGTGTTGTGCGTGCTACTGTTCTTTCACGAGAGAAGACCTACAGTTTTAATGCCGACTCCGAACGGCAAGATTGAGAAGCTTTTTCAAGACAGTTATACTCTTTGAGGGTCACTGACAATGACCCGACAGAAGTGGAGCCGTGAACAATTTGTTTTTTTGGAAAAAAAATTGTTTGTCTGAACTGGGATTTGAACCTAGACTGTGAAAGTCTAGTGCGCATGGGCCGAGGCATGAACCCACACGGGCGCGGCGTCCAGCTGGACCAAATACTGCGTTAAAAACCGTTAACTTGGATTTAATACCAAGCATGGCCTTCCTGATTACACATCGAATAAAATATTTCAAAATAGACTCAACTTGGCCAATCGTATAGGAAAGCTCAGCGTTATTCCTCCCATCACTCATGACGAAGTCCCCGAGATACTTCAATTTCTCCACCTGTTTCAATGGGACTCCACTAACATGTAGAGTGCATTGAAGGGGCGTTCTGGAAATAACCATAACCTCGAATTTGTGCACGTTAACCTTCATCCCAGCATCAAAACATACGGCCATAAACCTAATAATCTAGAGCGCGCTGGAGTTCTATCTGGGAGGATGTGAGGATGACTAAGTCATTTGCAAAAAGATGACTTACCCTCAACTCACCCAATGTGAAACACTCCTTGTCTCGACAGCTAGCTACAGTTTGTGTATAAAGAATGACAATTGGAGAAGAAGATTCAACCATGAACTGCATGGGTTGTGCAACATATGTCTAGCCAGATTTCGGATTGAGCGCCTAAAATGGCTGGATCGTAGAGATCATGGACAACACCGCTCCGGCCTGAAGAGTCTTCGACTCCGTGCCAATGGGACAACGCAAAAGAGGACGTTCACATCTAAGGTGACGCATCTAAGTGGAGAGGGACCTCCACCAACTTGGTATGCACAACTGGCGATAGCTAGCAAAAGACTGTGCTAGTCTAGATAATTGCATTACCCGGAATCTGACTTCAAGCAGACGAAAAATCCTCTTTGTTCCCTTGTAGTACGGTAGTAAGGTATTGTAAGTAAGTAACCCAATGATGCGCACTTGTTCAAATCCATGTAAATATGTAGATTTAAGAATGTATGTACGTACATTAATTAAAGACAAGTTTTTTATAAAACTAACGTATTAATTAAACTTGTTTTGTTCATTAATATTGGATACATTTACAATTTTCTTCGGTTTCGGGGATATGCCTTGCTATCTCTTAACTGTAACTACACTTTCACCCGTTAAAAAGACTAAAAAGATCAGTTGCAACAGAGGTAGCAGGAATACAAAGTAGTTTGTTAGATCTCCAATAAAGGGATGTATGTTTTCTCGAAGATTTCACCATTCAAGCCCTGAATTGTACTGATCTTATCGAAGTAATTCAGAACATCGCGGAAAATGCTTGCTTTTCAGCTAACTGATCCCGAAGACTTTTTTTATGGGAGAACAAATCATGCGCGAGTTGCATGCTAAGCTAATCTATTAATTGTTTAAATATACAACAAATTAACGTGAATCAAGTGTTTTTTTTTCACTGTTTAACCATCAACTGCTGTCAAACTAAGTAATTAATATATATGTACATATGCTATCAGTATCTTTAGAAGATTGTCACGTCCCTGGAAATATAAAAAAAAAACACTCAACCATAGTCATCCGAAGTGGCAACAGTCGTCACCAAACGCGCCAGGAATTGTATCATAAATAGAATAAAAGAATTAATAATATAAAAGAGCCGAAGTGTTTTTATTTCAAAACTAGACAAAAAGACTCTGGATTCTACAGTGGGGCTCAACCGGGATTGACTCAGCGAAAACACTGCGGGTAAGGGTTCAATGATTGAACTGTGCAATAACATTGAACACATTAAAGCTAAATATGCACCTCAGCAAAATAGCTGATTGGACAAATGTTCGGTGGGCGGAACACTTCTTCACTTTGAGATATACATATTATGTTACGAACAATAATAAAACGTCGTTCTTAAGAACAAGAGCAGAACTGAAGTTCTCCTTTTTTTTGTTTTATTTCATTTTTCCCTTGAGTACAAAAGCAACCAATATAAGTCGCTTGAATTCTCACAACTGGCAAAGGGGTTGTTGTGAAATTCAACCTTATCGTTGTTGTGTGTCCCAACGGCTGCAGAAAAAACTAAAATCCGACTGAAGACGAAGAGAAGGAAGGATGGAAGGAAGGGCAGCGGTGGAAGCAAGCAAGCGGAGTCATAGTATTAATAATTAATATTGTACTGATTTCCTTTTTAAATTAAATTAAATTATATTGTTAAGTTTTTTGTGCACTATATTATAAGATGAATTTCACGGAGGTGATGACACTAACGGTTGACGGACTTAGGGACTAAGGCAACTTAACCTACCAACTCCAGGTACATCTTACAAGACAGGCTTCTGGAACACTACGGTCTGTCCCGCAGTCCCGAGGAAGAAGAATCCGACGATGGGCAAACCGCAACGCTGCACAAAAGCGATAAACAATAAGGCAATCTGATTTCATATATATTATATATTTCTATGAATTTGTTTCCCAGATCGGGTTACCATCGGATAACTTAAGTTTGGTCTGCTTGGACTGCTTTGCTTCACGTTGGACGGCTATTTTAGTCTTCCTCCCCCTCCTCAATGTGTCCTCCGTTGTTTTATTTTCTCCAGATCATCAGTATAGTCTACATTTGTCATGTTCCTCTTTATTACGACTCCATACCAGAACATCATGAAATGTTGTCAAAACTTCAGACTCATTCCAAAGAGGCATTTGCCAAAATCCGTTGCTTCTTCTAACCTTTGTATAATTCCGTTCTTCTCCATTTTCTCCAATTCCTTCTGAACCTTCTGCCTTAAATGAATGGAAATAATCCTCGGCGTGGTTATAGCATACGGTTTGACGCTATCCTTTAATTCAATTTTGTACTTTCCCTTGCATGTACCCAATCCTTCAGAAACATCCTTGTATTTGCCAATTTGTTTCGAGAAACTCCGAATATCTTTTTTACTAGACCTACATTTTCAATTCTCGTTTTACCCGGAATTGGTGTTATTTTGTCTCTTGTTATATAGATTTCCTCTAAAATGTTTTTATTTTTGTGTTTTAAACTCATTACCGCTTTCCAAATAATCCGTATTGCCTTATTTACACTGTATAATTTTGTACTTGTTTGTTTTATATTAATATTCTCAATATTCCTCGCAATAGCCCACGGAATCAAAGACACATCCGCCCCTGTATCTACTTTGAATTTTATTTTTTTATTATTAAGTCATATTTCTACCGACCATTTCTCCCATACTGATCCAATGAAATAATCTTGATCTTTATTTATCTCCTTTACTTCTTTAGACTTACATGGTTTTGCAAAGTGGCCCTATTACATTTTGTACAATTATGAGTTGCAACTCCTCCATTTGCCACAATGCTGTGGTTGCCTTTTCGAAAGATTACAGTTTCTTGCGAGAGCACTCACCGAGCTTATAAATTCCTCGGCAGCTTCCTCGCCTTGTTTTCTTTTGAGAAATTTTGCTCTTTCATAAATAACATTCTTTTTTTGGAATAAGTTGAATTTATCAACACTTACCTTGTATGTATGAGAACATGGCTGAAATGTCTCGAAAATTTCCTCCGCCTTTTCCCCATACAGTAGATTAGTGTGCTGATTTGATTTTCTTCATTAGCCTCGCTTAATCCGCAACTTAATCGATACCTGCTAAAACGCGCGATCCATCTTTCCCAATCGGATGGAATAAAAGGAAATTTTCCTGGTGGGTTGGGGACACATTTTTTGAGCAATTGCTTCTCCACAATTAATTTTGATTTTCCTGGTTTCCCCTCCGTCATTTGAGTTGATTGTTTTTTTAAATTTTTTTTAAATTATTTTCAAATTATTTTTTCACTTTTTCCTTTAAGTTTTCCTTTGCTCAATTTTCTTTTTTCAATTTAAATATATTTTTCCCCACAACACACTTTTTTGACGACCGCTGCCACCATATTCTATTTCCACAATCAATTACATGTACATAGGTTTTATTTGAGATTTTACATTTTATGGCCATTACAACAGTTTTAGACAAAGCGAAGCGCTGTCATGTGACATTGTTCTTGAGAAGATTGTGTAAAACTATGGCATTGAAATGGAAGCGACTAAAATAGGTCTGGCAGTAAATGAGGGCAAGATCATATGTATATATGTTGTCATCGAGAAAGTATGCACAGCATCGACGACTTGGCCAGAACGTCACCATATAACATCGAGGTAGATAAGGACTTCATCTATCTCGGCTCCGCGGTAAACAGTACAATCAACATCAGTACCAAGATCAAACGCTCAAAAGGCAATTGAGTAATTGAGTCCTCTCGAAAGACCAAGTTGACTCTGTATAAGACCTTGATCATACCAGTCCTGCTTTACGGCGCAGAGGCATGGATAATATCCCAAGCGGATGAAGAGAAAGTTGAACCAGGAATTGTATGGGCTGTACTGCGATATGAGGCTCGCCAGGGTTCTACGAATTGAGCGCCTATGGCTAGGCCATGTAGAGCGTATGAACAACTTAGCTCCGGCAAGAAGAGTTTTCGACTAAGAGTCTGTGGGACGTCCACGAACAAGATGGCACACATATATGTCGAGGGGGACCCTCAGCCGGCTTTGTATGCGAAACTGGAGAGAACTGGCGAGAGATCGTGCCAGCTGAGGGCGCATGTTGGGTGAGGCCGGACTCGGACTGTAGCCCCCTAAGAAGAATTTCAAAAATTAAGTATTCATAATATTTCTCACATTTATGCTAAAGTCAGACATATCTTCAAGTCGTTCAAGCAAAAAGAAAACGTTAAAAACTTGTTAATATTGTTTAAATAAAGTTAAAAAACAGTTGAATTTGGCTTGAAAGATAGGTATAACCGTCTGCAATGCGTGATGGATTAAAAAACACATTTAATACAGCCCCTGTTTTTGTAACTTCTTCCGAGGCAATGGTTATTGGATGTTTAAATTAGTCTAGTAAAGGTATTTAGAGTAGATTCTTTAGAAAAATGATGACACAAAATGAGGTATTACGCAATTACAACAATATTGCTTTATCGTAACAGCAATTTTCAATATATAAAAACTTAGAAGATGTGTCCAATCGTTAAACCCGCGTGATGACACAGACGATGTCGACGCCGCGGACAAGCTGTTCGAGGGTATGGCGATTGACCCAACCACCTTAGACCCACCTATTCCCGATGCTGAAAGTCGTACAGATTAATCTGCAGCACTCTAAGTGTGCTTCAGACTTGAAGCTGTGAAAAACTCGCTTCTGATAGCACCGACCTACATGACACACGATCGCGAGTCACCACCAGAAGAATGGCGAAAGGTGGTACAACACGCCAAAAACAACAAGACACACCTTCTGCTGGGCTGCGACGCCAACGCCAGACATATGCTATGGGGAAGCTCAGAAGTTAACGAAAGAGGTGAGTCATTGTTTGATTTTATCATAATAAATAATATCAATGTATGTAACACCGGCTCCACTCCCACTTTTACTTTTCCCAGTTCGGAAAACTTCAGGGGTTGGCAGGAAGTTTTAGATGTTACACTCAGTCTTAACTTTAACGATACTCAGATAGATAGTTGGAGTATCCAATCCAAATTCCTTCTCGGATCATAAATTGATTATCTTCAACATCAATCTGAAGACTCATATCCAGGTAACACATAGAAATCCCAAATGCAGAGACTGGCAAAAGTTCGTTACGATTGCCAAGAAAAAACTTTGTAGAACACAGCCCTCCAACATAAGCAATGTTAGTGAGTTGGAAAAAACTAATAGAAGTTTTTGAGAAACTTCCTTTAATATACACATCCTTTAATATATCGTGTCCAATCAAACGAGGCAAGAAGAAACTTCCTCCATGGTGGATAGAAGACCTCTCTAACCTCAGAAAGATGACCAGGGTCATCTTTAGTATTTGCCATAAATATAAATTTTGGCAAACATATAAAGACTGCTTAAGAATCTACCAGAAATCCATAAGTATAGCAAAGAAGCAATCTTGGAAAGATTTCTGTGAATCGATCGACAATATCAAGGACTCTTCGAGGCTCAGCAAACTTCTGTGCAAAGAACATTCCAATCCCTTTCTCCTAAAGAGACAGGATGGAACCTGGACTGAATCCTCAAAAGAATCCCTAGATACACTCTTACTAACACACTTTCCTGGGTGTAAAGATCATTGTGAGGTCAAGTACCAGCAGGAACCACTGTCAATCTCCATAGTAGAAATCGATCGAATAATTGTATGTCACTTTGATAATGCGACATAAAGCCAAGTTTTAAAATTTGGCCTTATGTCACTTTCACAAAGCGACATAAGGCCAATTGGCTTCACCCGTTCCCTTTAAAATTAGTTATGGAAATATGCCTTCCATTAAACATTCTGAGACATTTAAAAGGGAACGGGTGAAAAGTTAACTACGCATGAACTACCCATGCACTTTTCACCCGTTCCCTTTTAAATGTCTCAGAATGTTTAATGGAAGGCATATTTTAATAAGGTAAGCAAAATCAGATAGACAGCGGAAAGCGACATAAAGCCAATTGGCCTTATGTCGCTGCAACCCCCCTGCTTGGCCACAGATAGGATTTGGGCTAGGTGCAAAATTGGATATATGTTACTTTTCCAAATCCATTCTAAATATGAAAATAAGGAAACATTGGATACCACCAACCTCGCATATCTGCGGCCAAGCTAGGGGTTGCAGGGGGCAGCATTAACTGTCAAATTTCACTTTTTACCCAATCCCTCATACATACTCCATTGTTCAATTTCATTTTAATTACACATATACATGTTATTAAGAGTTGTGGAATTATGACCCACTTGATGTTTATTAATATTATTAGTTGGTGTTATGTCTCAAAAAAATTTGGCGTTATGCCGCTTTTTCGAGCGACATAAGACCAAATTTTAAAATTTAGCTTTATGTCACTTTGAGAAAGAGTCATAAGGCCAAATGCTAGAATTTGGCCTTATATCGCTTGGCGTTATGTCCGGGCCCCGGACATTCCACAACTCTTAATAACATGTATGTGTGTAATTAAAATGAAATTGAACAATGGAGTTAGTATGAGGGATTGGGTAAAGCCAATTGCCCTTATGTCGCTTTGTGAAAGTGACATAAGGCCAAAGCAAAAATTTGGTCTTATGTCGCTTGGCGGTATGTCATGGTACCAACGGACCCCCCTGTCCACAATGCGCGGGCGAAGAGGAAGACGGAGAGCACGCAATATTCCATTCCAGACGCTTTGCCGTGGTAGGAACAAATCTACCAACTCCCGAACTCCTAGTTAGACATATGATAGATTCAGCTGATAAATGGCTGGAGATTTGCTTCTTCATAAAGAGCTCGAAAGAGAAAGAAAATCCGAATTGACAAATATGAAGCCCGTAGTGTAATATGCTAACCAGCCCCGCAAAGTAATACCTAACGGCAGTTCCGCCGAGAGAGTGATTGAAGTGTGCAGAGGTGTGCTTTAGTACGTAGGCCCGAGGAAAAATGAGAATAATATCCCGCGAATCGTGCATGCTGGTAACACGGGTTGCTAGTATCTTTCGAAGATTCCACATCCATTGGCGCAAACCATAAAAAAATATACTTCTACTCTACAAACAGCTGAAAGATTGCAATAATAATAAATATCATTTACGACATATCACTACATAATAATAACCAACAAGACAATGAGTAGGTACATATGTACATATGTATATTAATAAACATACTATACATAACAAAATTAAGATTAAAACCATAAAAGCGCAGGTAAGCGCTATTTATAAAATGTATTTATAATCTTAATGTAGTATATTTAAATGCACGATAATGAGTGCTTCTGCTTGCGAATTATCTGACAGAAAATTGTCTTATATTATCTAAGTAATGAAACGTTGAATTGAGATAAGACCTTTACACTCGCTATACACATGAAAAGAAAAAAATAAGTATTCAGATGTATTTTAAACAATAATTCATGAGTTTTATTAAGGAATTTATTTATTTGCTATTATACAAGGTGGCGCAAAATTAATCAACAAATTTTGTTTTTGATTTACTTTTTTACTAATTATAAAAAATGATCTTGAGTGATTGAAATCTTTATTGGGATCTTCACAATTTTTTCACACTGCCGGTGTTGATACACATTTGTGCCGGTTTTATCGCATTTTCCATGACCTTCCACAAGATTCAAGGGATTCAAAGGCAACGGACAAGTGGGCTGAAGCGGCGTGGTGTGGCAGCTGGTGGTGAGAAATTAACTGCGTGGTTAAAAACACCCGGATTTCAAGAAGCCATCAGAGAGGACATACAAAGACTGGATTCGCTTGGGGAACACTGATTCTCATGACCGGTACACTGAGACGCGAAGAACTTGCAAATTCGCTGCGCAAGCAGCTAAAGAGCAGACTTAGGAGTTAGGCGAGAAGTCAGCGACCATAGATCTGTGTGTTCTGGCAAACCATTCGGTGGTTTCGAGGAAGGAAATTCATCATCGAAGGAGTCAAATCCAAAGACGGCCTGTTGCTTTCATATGAGGTGGACATTTTGCGCAGATGGAGCGAGCATTTTTCGGAGCTGCTCAATCCCGAACAGGGCACTGAGGGTGACAACCCTGTAGTCTTCAGTAGGGCGGAAAATAGTCCAACGGTGGAGGAAGTCATTTTGGCGATTGAATCGCTAAAAGTTGCCAAATCCGCCGGTGTGGATGAAATCCGGCCAGAAATGATTAAGGCTATGGATAAAGAGGGAATTTTATCTCGTGTCATTAAGGTGACTTTGGAACGCGGTGAGAAACCTGGCGATTGGCAAATTGAGGTGATTGTCCCTCTTTTCAAAAAGGAGGACAAGAAAGAGTGCTCCAACTACAGGGGCATATCTCTTTTAAGTCTCCCTGGAAAAGTCTATGCTAAGGTATTGGAGGCGCTTTCTACAGCTATGGTCAAATCCAGGATGGGAGATGAACAGTGCGGTTTTCGTCCCGTCAGAAGTACAACCGACCAGCTTTTCGCTCTAAAAATTGAAGAGGCCTGGGAGTACGCAAAACCGTTCTACAGTTGTTTTGTAGATTTGGAAAAGGCATACGACCGAGTTCCTCGACGTAAGTTCTGCAATATTCTGCAGGAGTATGGGATTTATGTGTCTTTGTTGAGGGTCATTCAGTCTCTATACACAAACTGTAGTAGCTGTGTTCGGGTTAACGGTAGTAAATCAACACCTTTTACCGTGGGCGTTGGACTCCGCCAAGGGTGTGTCTTTTCACCTCTCCTTTTCATTATATATATGGACTGCATGTTTCAGCGCAGTCAAGGCGGGGAATTTTACACATTGGGAGAGTTAAGGGTTAGGCATTTTCTTTTTGCAGATGTTGGTTGCACACCTTGACGTCGTGGCTTAATAAAGGTCAATGACTCTTGAGAATTTATTCTCTATGATGAGACCCGAAGCTAAGATGCAACCAGTCCTAATTCCTTCCTCCCCCCTTCCTTTTTCCCTTACTCTCTCCCTCTCCGGTGGACCGGATCAAGGTGTCAACCGTTCCGTGCCGAGGTTCCATGCCGAGGATAGTTTAGGGTCTAAAACGAAAGCCCAGTCGCTAACAGAGTATCCGAAATACCTAGCGACCTTTCAGATGAATCAGCCTTAGCTGCGTGTTGCGGATCTCTGCGCTGCCGGACCTCCCTTTCTCTGCCACTCGTGGGAGCCAATAAGCTCAATAGGCCGTATGGTGAGGTAGCCAATGACAACTTGACTCACACCGTTTTAGGAAAAAATTGGGGGAAGTATGGTAGGAAACATGGCTTGATGTCGTGTCTAAGGATAATATCCTAAGTAGGCCCAGGACTCGTGCCTGGTTGCCGCTCATCCCCTCCGATTCCACCATCCTAAAATTCATCCAGGTTTGCAACCTGGATTTCTGAACTCAGGCCTGGAAGATCACGAAACTAGAGTAGCCCAGGGGTGATACGCGAGCGGCTACTATTGTCATCAATAAGGAGTCGCTTGCTCCCTCACGAAATCTAATGGGGTCATTCATTATGGCTTCACTGGGGGTGTATAAGGATGGGGAGGACTTTGCGATGGTTGATCACTCTCCCTTCACTTCATCATCTGCTTAACATGTCCGTAATACACACGCCACAATCAATGAGGGGGAGGAGGGATGCTCGGCCGCGGTGCAGCCGTCTCCCTCCACTTCATCTTCCATCGCCAAAACGGGAGCTATCCTCTCAACTTCATTGGCTCCTATGGATGAAGGGGAGAAGGAGGGCACTCCAGAGCCCTCACCAGATCCAGAGGCTCGAGGTAAGGATGTTGATTGTATCAACTTCTCTGATCTCAAACTCACTAGTACCCCGCCTAACAGCCAAGACTCTCTTTTTGAGATCGATCTTGCCGACGATCTAAACACCACCTTGGTGGAAGTACTAGCCGATGGCGCTGCTTTGGATAGTCCAAATTAATCTCCACCATTCTACTTCGGCTACGGCCGCTCTACTTCTCCGTCTTAAAACCTACGAAGGGTAATATCGGGTAATACCGGCGTACATGGCACATGACCATGTTGAACCTCCCGCCTCTACTACAATCAAGAGGACAATCGCTGATGCGGAGAGAGCTAAAACCGTGCTCATTCTAGGATCCAATGCAAACGCGCATCACACAATCTGAGGTAGCACGAACATCAATGACAGAGGTGAGTTTATTTTTGAATATATTCTAAACAACAATAGTATTATGCAACTCAGGTTTCGAACTCATCTTTATCACAAAGAACATACAGAAGGTGCTCGACACCACCCTGATTTCTGACTCTGTAGCTGACAATATCAAAAACTGGAAGGTCTCACATGACCACTCCCTCTCTGATCATCGGTATATCACCTTTGATGTAGTGAGATCGCCTCGTACACAAATATCTTTCAGAAACCACCGTAAGACCAACTGGGATAAATATAAATATACTGTATCAGGGCCCTTACTCTGTATTGCTACTCTAACATGAAATTACTCGAATTCGCAAAATCGGTACTCTCTAACTCTAATAGCAGTCACATTTTCGAAAATCGAGTAGTGTTGGGTTGCCAACTTCGACACTCTTTATTTTCGCAAAATTGGTACTCTCTATTGCTTAATTCAATGTCAGAACCACTCGAATTCGCATAGTTTTGTTCGATAATGGGTTGGTTGTAGAATCATGAACAAAGCAAATAAGTTTTGTTTGAAAATGTAAGTATTTTGCCATGAAAAAGACTTACAAATATGTTTTTGTATATGATAACAAACGTAAAGACTTTTCTCAATAGTAAATGTTACTAAAACATATAAAAATGACCCAAAGGCTTTTGGATGAAAAATGTTGTATGCGTTATGTGTTTTGTTTCTATTTGTTTTATAAATTTGTATTATGTGTTATAAGCCTGTTGAAGAAGTACTAGAATGTATTAAAGAAAATGTTTTCACGTTTTGCAGTGCGGTAAGGCTTTCAAATATATGGTTCTAAGAGACAACCTAAATTATATGCATGAAATGTAGATAATATCAATTTTTAAAATTGTTTGTATTTATATTTTCCATTACTTATTTATTACTAGTTACAGTTCATACAATGTTTTTAGTGTCCCTTCGGATTGGATGCCGGTAGCCTTCCTCTGCCAAGAACTTCAACGTAGCAGCCAATTTGATCATGCATATGTATGTATTTTGGCACTGCAATTCGTCGACAACAACCTGCCAATTCAAGCTTTTGTGCTATTTAAAACAAGCATTAATGTATCCTCACGTAGACAAAAGACTTCTGAAATTATAGACAAACATAAATAAAAACACTTGTTGCTTTTATATTGTTGCAAATATTTTGTTTACCTCTCAGTATTTATCTGCATTATGTACCACCTGTCGACGTTAAATTCTTCCAACCGCAATATTTCCTTCTTTAAACCAATATTCAACACAGTTTTATTACTTTATATTCATTATTTTCACATTTTAAGGCACAAATTCATTTAATAAAGCCAAATCACATTAACTCTTTAGAAATAAAATTGAATCTGCTTGAATTTGAACTGCCAATTTAATTTTTTCGTTCGAAATTAGCAAATTGTTGGGTGTAATTGGCAAAAGTAGCGCTCGATTCTACATTCATACAGAGTACCGATTAGAAGTAGAATCGCAAAGCATTTTCGCATTTTTGTGCTATTCGAATATCGATACAGAGTAAGGGCCCAGCAATCCTAGCTGATACACCTATCTCCATTCCCAATTGTCCCGCCGACGTCGACACTTCTGTGGAGAGGCTCACAAAAATCCTTAAACACGCGCTGTCTATTTCCTGCTCTATCAGTAAGCCTAGAAGCAAGTCGAAACCACCATGGAGGAATCAGGAACTTGACAAGTTGCTCAAAGGAAGGAGGAGATTATTCAACAAAGCGCACCGCTCCATAGATGCTGATGATTGGGAAACTTATAAAAGTTCTCTCAAAATTGAACTAAGAAGAGCAAAACTTGTGTCTTGGAGACTCTTCTGCGGCGAAATTGAAGAAGTTTCTGAAGCCTCAAGGCTGAGGAAGGTATTAGCATCGCTCCCGAAAGCACCTAGCTTTCTCCAAAAATCGGATGGTACCTGGACATCTTCCAGTCTACACACTCTAAAAGTCTAGCTGCTAGATCAATCTGTCCTGGCAGTACACCATTCAGCTCCTGTAGCCCTCTTAAAATAGACAATGCTTCTCTCATGTGGGCACTAAATAATTTCAAGCCATATAAATCAGCTAGGCCTGATTGCATCATACCTGTAGAACTCCAAGTAGTTGCAGACCTTATTCTCCCCTGGCTGACAAGTCTTCCAAGCTTGCTTAAACTTAGGATATGTCCCCAGGTCTTGGAAGGAGATAACAGTAATCTTTATTTCCAAGGACGGCAAATCCTCACAGCAAACCTAATGACCTTAGACCTATCAGCCTCTCTTCATTTGTCCTAAAGACACTCGGGAAGCTGATTGATCACCATATTGGAAGCAGTATTGCGTCTGGCAGACTCTCGCATGCTGAACATGCTTACAATAAGGGTAAGACAGCTCTACACACCCTCATAGGTACGATTGAAAAATCACTAAAATACAAGGAATTTACTCTTGTAGCTTTCTTTAACATCACGCCTGAGGCAATTACGTTAACGCTTAACAATATCGGTATTGAAAAGTCCCTTATGGTTTTTATTCACCAGCTACTTATTAGCACAGTAATAAACTCTGAACTCGGTGAATCTAATGTCTTCAGAACAGTTAATAGAGGGACCCCGCAAGGTGGTGTATTCTCTCCTCTTCTATAGAACGTTGTGGTCAATGAACTGCTACTGAGCTACTGAGAACTCCAAGCATATGCATCAGTGGGGTGCTAAGGACGACACCATCTGAAGCATTAAATATTCTACTGCATCTCGCTCCACTCGACTTGTTTGCCAGACAAGTAGCAGCTTGCCCAGTGGTAAGACTCAGAACACTGCACCTGTGGAATAACTACCATACAGGTCATTCTAGATAACCTCGAGTTTCTACTGCACGACACTGATCTCCTGCCTCATCTCCTCTTTAAGAAAACCTTATCTATCAGCATACCCTCCAGGTCCGTCTGGAAGTGTAATACTCAGACGCTGGACGGCCGTCTGCTCTGTCTTGGCTTAAGAACAACGTGATATCCAAGAAGGACATCACCGTCTGTTCGGGCAGCAATCAAATCCCTAAGCTCGATCACTTTCCTCTCTAAGACCTCCCTGAATTGCTGCCTATCTCTTAACGAGATGGCTGAGCAATTTAATATTCACCTCATGTGGGTGCCGGGACACTGTGACATTCCAGGGAATTGTGAAGCTGATTATCTCACCAGGAACAGAACGGTCTCCTCCACTGTCTCTCTCCTCCACCCATGCCATTCACTACATCTAAACCTCTTTTAAAGAATCATACTATTAAAAATACCAACGTCAATACTAAAGATGGTCAGATGGCACTACGTGCCTCATTAAAACGAAAATTTGGACTAAACTTGATCTAAAACGTTCACTCTATCTTCTTAGAATGAACAGGTCATCTCTATGGATTCTCATCAGCGTTATCACAGGACACTGTGCCATTGGCACTCACGGCCTAAGAATAGGACTCCCTCATAAAAACTTCTGCAGAAGCTGACGAGGAAGAAGAGGAAAGCATAACGCATTTCCTTTGCACCTCCAGCGCTTTATCCCCCCACAGGAAAATCATTGGAGCCAACTTCTTCAACGACTTGAGCGAATTGCACGTCAGCATTCATAAAATAAAAAGCTTCATGGCAAGCACCAAATGGTTAGGTGACATCCGATCCACATGGTATTACAATGGGCCTAAGTTGACCGAAGTGTGACATCTATTTGCAATCAGCCACTTTAACCTAATCTAACCTAATAATGAATATGCGTCGGGAGGTGTTGCCGTCTTCATTAAAAATGAGTTAAATGTCAGTGTTATTTGTTCTCCTTTTAATCTTAAGAGTTGTGATGTTATTAAAGTTTGTATCCGTGATAAAAAAAAACTCACTATAATCTGTATATATAGATTTAATGAGTCTTCGATCACAATATTTTTGGAGGAATTGGAAGATCTCCTAATAAGTGCGTTATCACATGACGTTATCTTATTAGGTGATATTAATATTTACATTCTGCAGGATTCTGTAGATATTGACAACTATTTATTTCTATTAGCATCTTTCGGCTTGGAATCATGTATAAACAATCCTACTCGTACTCATGGGTCAAGTACATGGTGTTTTTTTTAAATCCGAAGATATATTGCCTTATATTACACAACCAAATATTACCGTGCGCAAAATGTATTTCTTCGTTACGAAAGTTGGACAAATGTTATAAGTGAAAATAATCCTTCTGTAGCTTACAGTAATTTTGTTGAAACTCTAAACATATATACATATATACATTGTATATATATATATACACATTATGCTTAGTTCGAAAAAAATAAAAAAACGTAAGAATAAAACCAAAAGACCTTGGACAAAAAATTTCACACAGTAGAAAACATAAGCTTAAATTTAAAATTAATACCTCGTTTGCAGAGCTTTTTTCTTTATAACAGCTTCTAACCTATTCGCTATTCAATCACCAAGTTTCTCTGTAGCCAGCCAGTATTACGGCTGCCATTTGAGTTGAAGTATTTGTTTCAATTGATTTTTATTTGAAATTTTATGTTTTCGGATACTATTTTCCAGTTCATTCCACACATGCTCAATCGGATTGAGGTCCGGCGATTGCGGGGGCGTTGGGAGAGTATGTATAATGTTGTATGTGACCCACATTCGGATATTGTGTGTCCTATTTTTATGATCATTATCCTGCTGGAAGTAAACTCTATCTAATCCCAAAATAGAAATTTGCAATTCGTTTTCAAAAACGAAATTATACCGAAAATTTCAATTTAAGAATTATGTTACGCCACCATGTTGAGATGAAATCGTAATTCCTCTCTTTCAAAATCACAAGCCACTATAAAACAAACCAAAATTACCGACATCTTATCCCAATCTTGATTTGTGATTAATTTTTTTTATAAAAATATATATAAATGTGTTCAATTCCTCAGACTTTAACAAAAATCTCGATTTACCGTCTTTTTGATTATAAGTCAGGGTGTTGGCCCGGTGGCTGACGGATAATCGGAGGTGTACTTTATATACATACTTACATACATCACATACATAATACAAACCATTAATTTTCTTACACGTGGCATTCATTTACTTTCGTAACAGCTGCTTTGAGCCACATATGCATCAGCAAACATTGCATTTACGAAATTTGTTAATTCAGCATGCAGGAAAACTATAGTATGTATGGCCACATACAGGATTTGGAGAAGGTGCAAGTTTGGGTGTACCAAGTCTTTGTTAGCTGTTCCTCATTATAAAAAACTTTTTTAATAAGCGATAGTTAAGAAAGATTTATTTAAATATGTAAATACAGTACAGATGTACATATGCAGGGTTTAAGGATTTACTGCAACGCAGATAATTATTTGCATTCTTTGATCTACTTTTCATGTTTATTATATGATGTAGATTTTTTTTAATTAATTACAGTGAATAATTCGTATTTCTTCGAACCAGGAAAAAAAACTTCGAAACACGCAAATTTCAGAAAAAAAATATAAAATATAAAAAAAATTCTACTGCCAACCGACTGTACACCTTTCCGTTCAATGAATATATGTCACGTACGCAGCATTTCAATTAACAGTTGTTGTTGAGTTAACTTGACTTCGAATTGTAGAGGTAAAAAAGACATCATTTTGGAATTAGAGAGGTTGTCATGTTAATTATATGTTAATAATATAAATGTTTATAATGCACTATATTTCTTCGATTTACAGAGGGCTTTTCATTGGGCTCTGAGAATGCTTCTATTTACAGAGGCTTTCGATTATGAAGGTTCGCATTATAGAGTTCACTGTATAACTTTTGTTAGCATACCTGGCAGCACTGAAATTGTTGGTAGCTTGGCACCAAGGACGAGAGTGAAAGGGACAAACCGATAAAAAAAAAGCTACGAGGCATTTATGGCAAAAATAACTGTTATTTCTAAGAAATACGCCTAGATTTAAAAACGAAAATTTTAATAATAAATAAATTATAAAAGTTCTTTTCAGAATTCTACATTCTGATTTCTAAGTCAACTTAGTATTGTTCTTTAATAGTTTATATTGAATAAAATAAATAAATTCAAAAAGGATGAAGAGAACAATGTATGCTGAATAAAAGAACATACAGAGAGTTTCGTCGTTCCGTTGCTTTGGAAGCATGAAATCGCCTCAGTACCTGACAGCCGTCCGATGGCCGAACGCCGCCTAAGATGCTTAGAGTCTAGGATGGAGAAAATCACAACGCTCGCTACAACGACCAAAGAAATAGAAGAATATGTCATGACGGTGATGACATTCGGTTCAACCTGTTCACCATATTGCGCGCAATTTGTTAAAAATAAAAAAGCCAGCGAGTTCAGAGCTCAATACCCTAGAGCAGTAGAAGCTATTGAAAAATATTATGTGGACGATTACCTTCACAGCGTTAACTCCGAAACAGAGGCGAAAGAATTGGCAAAAGTAGAAAATATTCATTCGAAAGCTGTTCGAAAGAGTTCAGCGATGTTGTTTTTTTTAGTTTTTTCTCTAATAAATAAATTATAAAAGTTCTTTTCAGAATTCTACATTCTGATTTCTAAGTCAGCTTAGTATTGTTCTTTAATAGTTGATATTGAATAAATTAAAGAAATTAAAAAACATCTTTTCAGAAATCAGCAACTTTAAAATTATTACGGATTGTAACGATTTGTATCTCAATTGAAGGTCTTCAATTCTTGATACGTAGTTTATTTACATACGCTTAAGGAGAATTTATATCGATTCGTTTTTTTTTCATGATTTTCAAATTAAATGTGATTTTAGTCCGTTCCAATAGTATCCGGCGAAAAACGGCTTTAGCTTTTACTTATGTGTTATAGTACGTTTACACCGCACCCAAATTCAACATTTCGGCTAGTTTCTGCATTTCAGCCCAAATACATTGCATTTCGCAATAGATTTCATGCATTCTGGAATGTTGCATTCCAGCGAAATGCAGAATTTCGTCGCTGTATTTGTAAGGTCGTCAAATCGAACGTCTTTACAAATTCAGCACGACATACAATGACATTTCAGCCCGCTGACATACACAAAAAGACAGCTGTCAACAAAATAAATCATTTCAAGTGATCATTGCAATAAAAATGGAATATATGTCGGAATTGGCATTTGAATTCATCTTTAAATTAATATAACAAACTAAATGGTTCGACCACTTCTGATTTCCAATCAGAAAAAAAATATCAATAATCAATTCTAACACTAGCTGTCATTTGAAATGCTAAAGTTGCAGTGTGAATGCAAAATTGCATTTCGAAATTCTTTTCCTGAAATGTTGAATTTGGGTGCGGTGTAAACGTACTATTAGACTATACATAGGCAAATTCCATGAAAATCGGAGGTGAGTACTTTTCGAAACTCCAACCCAAAACAATACTTCTTTTCTTACATAGAACAAAAGTTCAATGCTTTCTCAACACTCGCGCTGTAATTGAGAGCAACACAAATTGCTTTTTATCTGGGCACCGTCTGGCACACCCCTTTTATCTCAGTCAGAACAAAGGACTTCCACAACTTATCTTTAATGCCGTAGACTGGCTCGTGTATATATACATAAATACGTACATATGTATGCAAGTGTAACTATTTACACTCTTATTTATTGTTATACTTAACAGAAATATATTAATTTGTCCACCAATAAATAATGCAAGTTTTTCCCATTTTCGTTGACTTTTATCTTTTTTTCTACGTTGATGAAATAATACAGATATTTCACTTTCACTTGTTTTCTACATTTCCTACTTATAATTCGTAAACAAACATCAGCGCAAAATAAAAATAAGAAACATGGGCACATTTGTACATATGTATGTGTGTATGCGCATTCATAATCCATGTGTAAATAAATAAATACAAAACGATCTGATAGAAAAAATAAACTTCACTATTCCTTGTCGTAATTTGATTGCGTGTTTTTTTATCCGAATGAGTCCAGCACAAAAGATGGGGAGGTAAAACGTCATATACTCTAGAATTTCTTCATTTACTCACCTAGCAAATCGCAGCAATGCCATTTTCTCGTCTTTCAAGTAAAAGTTGCTTATCCTAAATCTTTTGTTACAAAAAAATATCAGAGCTTGATAATCAAGTTTTGTATAAAATAATTGTTACACTTTCAGATAAAAAAAACACAATCAATATAATTTTGGTTTCTCTAATGGATCAGTCTCAGTTTATTTTTTTTGGTCCCCGTTGTTTACATTTTTGTTTTCACGAGATTCAATTTATTCCGAACACAGACGGCAAAAACACAATAGGGCGCGGATTACATTAACTACCTACCGAAAGACTTTATTTTAGAGACTAAGCGTATAATGCGGAGGAAAACATGTTTACACTGTTATGAGATATAAAAGCAGTTAAGACAGAACAGCTAACGTTTTATTGAATTGTTTCAAGTCAACAGGTATCTCTATTCACTCTTAAGATTTCGTCGGATTTTCTCTTTTCTTCCCTATGTTCCAATTCCGTTACGTTAAACTGTGACTGATTCTGCTCATACATTTACTAAAGGTTTACATGAGCTAAGTGGCTGATTACATGAATGGAAGAAGGTAGGATTGAGGGAGATACAATATTGACGACTTGAAGTACTTCTTGTCCCTACGAAGGTCCTTAGAATTCTGACAGTTCGATGGCGGGAACAAATTTATATTGAAACTTGAAATTTGGTAGAGAAATAAATTTGTAAAAGCTAACATAAAATTGTTAGTTTCAAATACAATTTTTGCGGAATGTCGAGTAAAAATATGTTGGATTTGGTATTATTGGTTGTGAAGTGTTTAGAAGTGATATATTATACACAATTGTGCCTTGAAAAATGCAAGCAAAACACATGTGTTCTAGTAAATAATGCTAAGTGTATTTATTGATTAATTAATCAAATAAACGCAACAATTTCTTCTTGCCACAAGCGCAGTTTTCACATTTTCCAAAGCGCTATTATACTTGAACTGTCTCTTTTAATCACTTGACAACCACTTAAATCCATACTTAGGTATATGCTTTCGACAAAACATTAATTTTCTAATACATAATATCGCATTAAATCACGGCCGAATTGAAAGATTCTATGGAAATTTGTTCCTGCTTACGATCTGTCAAAGTTCTATGGACCTTTGATGGGACAAAAACTCCCACTACGTGGTACTGTGCCTCAATGACTGCCCGTCAATACGATTTTCAGAAGGGAGAATGAGATGGGTTGGGTGCGCCAAAAATCGGCCTTCTTCACCCGAACATCCACTTTCAAAATGGGTTCTCGGGTGAAGCAGGCATGTTTTCATTCGTTTTCGATATGTTTTCCTCATTTTCTGGTGATCAATGATCGAGTAACACCTAACCAGAAATCAGCTACATAGAGATACTCAACTCTCGAGCTTTTTTCGTCTCGCCTATCACCGCCCATTTCCAATATTTTTTCAGAATTTGCAATATTTTCGTTAAACTCACGCATACTGCCTTATTTTTACGCACACTGCCTAATTTTTACGCATACTGCTACAGAGTTTAACGAACTCCCGTTATCCTTGAACATTTACCCACGAAAATGGCGGACACTTGATGCTTTTGCCCACGATAATGTCATTTTTGTGTCGAATGCACTGGTTGTGTTCATGAGGCCGAACATATTTGAAATATTAAAAAAAACGTTGGATATTGTTGTAAGAATTTTGCTTAATAATAATAATAATAATAATAATGGCGGCGCTACAGTCCGACGTGGACCTGAGCCTAGCTTCTCAGCAACCACTCGTGTTGTGCGTGCTATTGTTCTGTCATATTTGTGAATATTGCCTTTGAATTCCTAAACAAAGGAAAATGTGCAAATGGTGGAAATACAATATTTTTTAAGGTTGTTAAGAAAGATTAATGCATTATTACGAACAAATAATAAAATTAAATTAAATACAAAAATCAATGAAGTTCAAAAACTAAAAAAAACTGTTCTGAACTTCAATATTAACGTTTAACAAAGGAAAATTTTGAAAAAACAAAACAGTTTTTTACTTAAATTTGAAGACCATAGAGAGAAACTTCGGTCATTTCAGTATTTCAATGATGAATTTAAATTTCATTGGCTATTTTATTTGATTCTCAGGCTCAATGTCAATAAGTACTCTTATACATTTTCTCTTATCACTCTGATTGTTTCATTATTTCCAATGAAATTGAAATAAATAAAAAATATATCAAACCTATGTTCCATATATTTCATAATATAATAATTTAAACTATAATTATAATAATGTCGTAATTCATTTATAACCAAAAATTAATAGCTTTCAATAGTCCTTCTCGTCGTAATTATTCATGTAAAATGAATGCTCCTACTGAACACTGTCATTTTCGTTTAACTTCCCCTTCTTTTCGTGGTGAACGTATTGCAAACGATTTGCGATAGCGTTTAGAAAAAAAGGGGAGTGGGGCTATGGCCAACCCGCTGATAGATTACTTCCCATATGTATGTAGATAAGGAATGTGTTTTGTATGAATTTGTTTGGAGGGGAAGTCGATCAGCTGTTCAAAACAAATCACACGTATTCACGGATACTGTACGAAAAAATGTTTTAAAAAACGCTGTCAGATGAAGTCATGAGGGTAGAAGGGAAAGAGTTGAGTATCTCCACAAATCAATCACATATAGATATCCAACTCCTACTTCTCTTGCCCCTTAATTTCATCTGACAGCGTTTTTTATAACATTTTCACCGACACGATTCACCGAGAATACGTGTGAGCTATGCCGAACAGCTGATAGACTTCCCCTCCGAGCTGATGTAGTGAAATGGGCATGGACAGTGTTTACATGAACCGAAGAAGGCAGGAGCATCGAAAATAAAGTATTTGATTTTCCACAAATTGAAATGAAATAGTGTAGATTCGGCGAAAATCTTACGTCAAATTTGTGAAGCCGTTCCGTTTTATCCCATATAGTTCCATTTTCGAGATATTTTCCTCAGAAAACATTTCATGCATATGTGATATTCCCAGACTCATCTAAACACTCATAAGTTTGTTATTTATTTTTCAAATGTTGTCATGGCAATTTTCAAAACAAAAAGTAGGAGGAGCTTAACAATGAAGTTAGTGTTCACAAAAAGGAATCGTTAAGCATTATTTTTTTAATATTTAGGGTCTGAAACATTTATTGGAAACAATACTGGAAATTTGTGAGGAATACGTTTGAAAATGGATAATAATGAAACCAGTTCGGTTTGGGAAGGTTTCGGACATTCCTTAAAGACTCAAGTTCCCTTATAAACAATAAAATTAGGTCAATGTTATTGGTGATCAAAATAAGCTTAGTACAATATTTCTTTGTATTACAATTATATTATTATATGAAATATTATGTTGAAATAAAAATATGTACAGGCAGATACACCTCTTCTTAATTTCTTAATTTAAAATAAAACATGTTTTTGCAAAATTAAAACCATGAAAGTTATATGACTGATTTGTGGTATCTCTATGTAGCTGATTTCTGCACCTAACACTGCTGCGAGCAAAAATCAGCTAGATAGAGCCACTCAACCAGAAATCAGTTAAACGAGATTGGTCTCTTTCCAGTGGAAAATACTCCCGCCAATGGCGAAACACGCCATTCAATATATTTCACGCACACTTTCTCAAGTGGTGTCTTTCGTTAGCTGTTCATCAGAAACACAAATCAGTCATATAAAGATGCGTAACTTTCCAGCTGGAAAACCCCTAGCCAATTCAAAAATTTGACAGTTATTCATGAACCTTCCAATAAATTTGACAGTTATTGACGAATCTTCCAATAAATTTGACGGTTGATGATGAATGCACAAATACTTCCTCATTTTCACTCACACTAATTTGGATTCATCATTACCCCTCGAAAAGGGCGGCTCATTCATGAATGGTTGCCCATGGCAACGTAACAAATTCATGAATTGTCCTCAGTTAAGTCACCAATTCGTGAATTTGACGGTTATCCGGAAATATTTTAAGGACTCTGTTCGCAGGCTTTAGTAAGTAAAGCTGATTTGTATCATTTATATTTTATAAACGTAAATCAAACATTATTTCTTCTGGGAATAACAATTATTTTTAGGTATTGGTAAATGTTTTAAAATGCCTTCAGATTTTAAATTTAAACAAGTAATTGACAATTTATTTATTAATTTTCCTCACAAATTTCCAGTATTGTTTCCAATAAATGTTTCAGACCCTAAATATTAAAAAAATAATGCTTAACGAATACATTTTGTGAACACTAACTTCATTGTTAAGCTCCTCCTACTTTTTGATTTGAAAATTGCCATAACAGTTGAAAAATAAATAACAAACTTATGAGTGTTTAGATGAATCTGAGAATATCGCATATGCATGAAATGTTTTCTGAGGAAAATATCTCGAAAATGGAACTATATGGGATAAAAACGGAACAGCTTCACCGGAAAATAAAATTTGAAGTAAGATTTTCGCCGAATCTACACTATTTCATTCCAATTTGTGGAAAATCAAATACTTTATTTTCGATGCTCCTGCCTTCTTCGGTTCATGTAAACACTGTCCATGCCCATTTCACTACATCAGCTCGGAGGGGAAGTCTATCAGCTGTTCGGCATAGCTCACACGTATTCTCGGTGAATCGTGTCGGTGAAAATGTTATAAAAAACGCTGTCAGATGAAATTAAGGGGCAAAAGAAGTAGGAGTTGGATATCTATATGTGATTGATTTGTGATCAGAAATCAACTTACATACTTCCAGGTCATTCCAGATCGTGGGCAAACTGTTCTTGAACTGACCTGGAAGTATGTCATGAGCTGTGTTCGTAAGATGTGACAACTTACTTTAATCATTAACACCACTCATAGTTTTATAAATAAAGGAAACAAAAAATGTCTTTCTTATTTTTGAATAAATTACGTTCAAAATAATGACAAAAGTATTTGAAATGCGAATATATGTCAATACAAAACACAAGAAAATTGTAAATGTTGCTAAGAAATATTGTGGTTTCTTTAGAAAAACATAATGCAATGTAAAGTATAATACAACAGAGTTATATTACAAAGGCTTATGTTGTAGTTATTTAGCATAATTATGCTAATTATCGGATCGGATAATTCCTATCCGATTGTCGATTTTTCGGCTATTGTCAGATTTAGTTATTACGATGTTAAATTTTTCGATTGCACTCGAATTTAATAATAATAATTAATAAAATATAATAAAAACTTAAATAAATACATTATATTTAGTTGCTAGAAAATACTAGAAATGCAATTATACAATGAAGAAGTAAATCGTTGATATAATACTGAAATTTATATTCTACATTCAATTCTGTGTTTTTGTCCATAAAACCTTTACTGCGGTCATATTCAGCTTTTATTTGTAATGAAAGCTATTACAACTTTACTTTACATTGGGTAATTTTTTTAAAATGAATAACTTATTATTCACAACCACGAATAAAATGCTCATTTCCTGTTTCCTTTTCTTTTTCTCGATTCCAAATTGAATTCCTTTCGATAGATCTATTTTATAATTTTCAAATATTCAAATAATAACGTAATAATAAATGTTATTCCAATAGTCCTTCCAGTTGTATGAACACACCAATTGAACATGATCCTTTTATGTTAAGCTCCTCCTACTTTTCGTGTTGAAAATTTAGATTTGAAATTACGTTCAAATATCGAAAGATTTTTTAAATAAGAGTTGTACTTCACTTCATTTGTTTGAATGTGTATGGCTATCAGCTGTTCGAAAGAGCTCCCATTTATTCACAGATGGTGCAAAAACAACAAGCTGTCAAAAAAATTTCAGGGGCAAAGAGGGTACAAGTTATGAATATCTCTATTAGTTGATTTCTGATTGCAGCGTTCCAAAAGGTGAACGGGTTAAAATCTAGTACTCGAAAAAAATGAACGCGTATTTCTAATAAGATTTTTTTTCTTCCTCTTTATTTCGCAGTCATTTTTAGTTCTTCTTCTTCTTCTTCTTCTTCTTAGGGCGCTACAGTCCGAGGTGGACCTGGGCCTCACTGAACATGCCTCTCCAGCCAGCACGATCTTTCGCCAGCTGTTTCCAGTTTCGCACACCAAGCCGGCCGAGGTCCCCCTCGACTGGTGTGTGCCACCTCTGTTGCGTTGTCCCACAGGCTCAGAGTCGAAGACTCTTCGGGCCGGAGCTAAGTTGTCCATACGCTCTACATGGCCTAGCCATCTTAGGCGTTGGATCCGTAGACGCCAAAAAGGACCAAAGATCGCGCGCAGAACTTTTCTCTCGAAAAGACCAAGAAACTGTTCATCCGCTTGGGATATTGTCCATGCCTCATGCTTAAAAGTTATAGCTGCCTATGGTGACGTTCTGGCCAAATCGCCGATGTTGTGCGTCCTTTCTCGATGACAGCATATACTTTGTTCTGCCCTCGTTTACCGCCAGACCCATTTTAGCCGCTTCCCTTTCAATGCCAGCAAACGCATCCTTGACAGCTCGCTGTGTTCGCCCAATCACGTCAATGTCATCCGCGTAAGCTAGCAGTTGAACGGACTTTTGGAAGATCGTGCCTCTTGTGAGTTTTGCACGATCTTCTCAAGAACGATGTTAAAGAAATCACATGACAGCGCGTCGCCTTGTCTAAAACCTTTTTTGACATTGAAGGTCTCCGTGAGTTCGTTACCGACCTTGATGGAGCAGCTTGTGGATTCTTGTGGATCGGGCAAACGACACTGAGATTTCACTCATCGGACATGCTTTCCTCCAACCATATCTTACAGATGAGCTAGTGCATGCACCCTACCAAATCATCTCCAGCTGCTTTAAACATTTCGGCGTTCAGACTATCTGTACCAGCAGCTTTATTAGACTTCAGTCTCGATATCGCTATCTTGACTTCGTCTATATCGGGGGGACGATATTCTCTTCTATGATCGTCCGTTGTGTTGAGTGGAACATTCTGCCTGACAGCGGTATTTGTGTCCTCATCGCCGTTCAACAGTCTGCAGAAATGATTTTTCCAAATTCTCAGTATCGACTGCGAATCTACTACTAGCTGTCCATTCTCGTCCCGGCAGGCTTCTGTCCGAACTTTATACCCATTCGACCCTTTAGTAAAACTTTCGGACATCATTCCTGCCATAACACCTCTCCATCTCCTCGATCGCGCGCTTCTCTTGCTCTTTCTTTTTCTTCCTGAGAAGTCGGTTTCTTTCCCTTCTTCTCTGTTCGTAGAGCTCACGAACAGCTCTCGTGGTTCGATGCAGCGTTGCCCGGTAGACTTCTTGCTTTGCTGCATGTGCCTGCCTGCACTCGTTGTCAAACCAGGAGTTTTTCCTAGGTGGCGTTTTAAAACCCAGCACATCAGTAGCGGCTTCTCTGATGGCTCTTTGACAACGTTTCCATTCTTCGTCTATTGTTAGTGCAGGCGGCGTCGAACTTTCGGAGAGTTTCAGGGAGACTCGATCGGCAAAGTTCCTGGCAGTCTGTTGCGATTGTAGCTTTTCGACGTTAAACCGTAGTTGTCTTCCTCGACTCCGTTGTTCTCTCGATATCCGTGTCCTTACCTTGGCTACAACAAGGAAATGGTCCGAGTCGATGTTGGTACCTCGGAACGTTCGAACATCAAGAATACTGGAGGAGTGTCTGACGTCGATCGCAACGTGATCAATCTGGTTGACGGTTGAATGATCAGGGGACCGCCAGGTCCCTTTATGGATGTTGAGGTGTGGGAACAGCGTGCTAGCTACAGAGAGGTTTCGCCCCGTAATAAAGCCCACCATCCTGAGTCCGTTTTCGGACGTGGTGTCGTGCAGGCTGTGTTTACCGATGACTCTAGCAAAGATGTCCTCTTTACCCAGCTTAGCGTTGAAATCTCCTAGAACGATCTTGGAGTCGTAGCTGGGGCATTGATCGTACGTTCTTTCTAGGAGATCATAGAAGTCATCCTTGCTATCGTCATTTTTGTCCTCCGTTGGGTCGTGGGCGCAGATTAGGCTTATGTTGCCGAATTTAGCCTTGATGCGGATTGTTATGAGGCGCTCGCTTATGTACTTAAAGCTTAAGACTTTTTGCCTAAGTCTGCCTCGAACAACAAATCCACATCCAAATAATCCCTACTTTCGCTCTCTGTAACAATCGCCGTAGTAGATATCGCAGTTTTTCATCCTCTTTTTGCCCGGCCCATCCCATCGCACTTCCTGGATTGCGGTAACGTCTGCTTTATAGCAGTCTAGGGCCTCCGTGAGTTCATCGGCTGTACGTGGTCTGTTCAGGGACCTCACATTCCACGTGCAGAACCGAAAAACATTGTCCTTTTTTCGTTTGCTAGGGTCGTCAACAGTAAGTCCGTCCATATCCGAGGCAGCTTGTGTGTTCTGAACTTGTCGATTTTTTACGTGGTGAGGATGTTAGCACAACCTCCAACTTGGTCTTGGTCATTTGTTTAGCCCCCGGACAAAGGAGTCCGGAAGGGTCCGGTGTCGGTAGCTTCTTGCAGGCTGTGAGCGTGAAAGATTTAAAACCTTAAACAAAAGTGTGCTGTGTTAAAAGAAAGGGAATTATGATTTAAAAACTAACTGTGTGTTGTATGTATAGACAATTTTTAAAGGTTTGTGATGAGAGTTTATGAAGAATAATAAGCTTCCAGAAAAGAACTTGCTTATTATTGACAATGCCCCAAATTATCAGCTTTAAAGCGATGATGCATTCGCACAATTTTCATGCCTTCAAACGCAACACCACTTATACAAAATGTGAATATATTTTATTGATATTTGAAGTTTTAAATTTCTGTGCCTGTTATTGCGTACAAAAATCACACATTTTTATTTGATTCATTTGATTAATCAACATTTAAAAAGAATGGACTGACTTCCGGGGTTAAAAAAAACATTCACGCAGTTGAATCACAATAATACAATTAAAATCAAATATTAAGCACATCGTGGTGTATCTACGAAAAAAGAAAGAGAAAAGAAAGATTTTTCTCTTAACGCCACGAATTTCGTGGTAAAATTCATGAGTTTTGTGAAAGAATGCGTAAATCCCAAGCAAAAACAAAGTTAATAAAAAACTCAGGGAATAAACGTCACAAATTGACAAGGGGTAATTCTGGGCGAAGTTGGATATCTCTTTACTATTTTATTTCTGGTCTACTATTGAGCAGTTAAGAAAAATTACACCGATTACGAAAGGCGTTAAACGCCTTGTCAACGCCTTGTCAACCTTGTCATCACCACGATTGTCGTTAAAGTAGTCGTTTTACATCATAAAACGACATTTGGCGTTTAACCTCATGTGGAACGTATTTCTTGCGCGACAATTGTTGTAATTTGGTATTCTGATAGTCGTAGTAAAACGACAAAAGAAGTCGATATAGATTTTGTAAACGCATCAAATGACAAATTATGTAAAAACTCGATTTTTTTCAATCTTTTAATTGAAATAGTGTAAGAATGTGTTTTGTATTAATCACCCCGATCACGAAAGGCGTTTTACGAAAACGACACTAGGCGTCTTAGGATGCGAGTCACTTTTTACTCGTTTTAGTACCGGTATCACGAAACTTAATTGACTCGAGTTTATGTTACACATACATTCCACAACTGAGCTGACTGTCAATCTGAAGTTTCAAATTGTTAAATTTTGTTGTTTTCACAAATTCAATCGAAATAAACATCTTGGATTGTTTTTGTGTGTGTTATTGGTGTCTATTAATAATAATATTCCGTGGAATATTTAATATAATAATAATAATATAATAATAATAATAATGGCGGCGCTACAGTCCGAGGTGGACCTGGGCCTAGCTTCTCAGCAACAACTCGTGTTGTGCGTGCTATTGTTCTCTCACGAGTGGAGGGGACCTACAGTTTAATGCCGAATCCGAACGACGAGATTAAAAAGCTTTTTCTAGACAGTTATACTCTTTGAGCATTGTCAGTGACTCGAAAGAGGTGGAGCCGTGAAAAAATGTTTGATGTTTTTTTCGAGATTCGAACCGACGACCTCGAGCGTAGGAGTCGACGCACCTACCCACTACGCCGCGGCGCCCACGGAATATTTACGTTTTTAAATAAATATGGACAGCATTGCTGTGGCAATTGATTGTAATAGTGACGATGACGCGGAGGGGAAAGTCCTGAAACGCCAGAAAAGGAGGAGGTTTCTATTATATTTGAGCCACTTGCGCTTTTTGTTGAACCATTTGTTTAGAGGAACCATTCAAACAAACATTTTTAAACGACATTAATTAGTTGCTTGCAATGATATTCACTTTAAAAGAGACGGAAAAAATTACTCCGAAACAAACACTTTATATAGAACCCTTCAAAGTCCCTCCTCAAAGTCTCCAGAATTTGCTTTGATGTACCGCACCTTCATCTTGTCATTTTTATAGCTGGGTACGCTTCCTTATATCCCGATCACCCTGTTCCAAACGTTCCTTCAAAGAAGATGGCTCCTCTTCAATTATCGATATGCCGAACCTCAGATCTGCTGGAAGCCTTAAATCCGAACCGAATATCGCTTTTGAAGGGTAACGTCGATGTCGTGTTGTGTACAGCGGATCGGTACGCCTTAAGGAATGTTGGTATTTGTTCGTTCCCAGTCCCGTTGATTTTTATCGACCACTTTCTTCAAATACTCCTCAAGCGTCCGGTTGAATCTTTCTACCACGTCGTCTGATTGTGGATACAACAGTGTTGTTCGTGTCTTGTGTATGTCTAAGTTCTGACACAGATCTTTGAAGACCGCAGACGCGAAATTTCTTCCCCTTTCCGAATGCAGCTCCAAAGGAACACCGAAAGGACATACCCAATTGCTGAAGAATGCATAAGCACATGTCTTGGCTTCCTGGTTCGGTATGGTGTACACTTCCGGCCACTTACTGAAGTAGTCGATCAACATCAGGACGTACTTATTATATACAATACAATACGTACTTATTATACAATCATCAATGCAAATAACCATTCTTTAACTCTAGACTTTGCCACTGCGCCCAATAGGCTTTGGCGACAGAGCTTTCGGCTGCCATGTACTCCCACGTCGTTCTGGTTTCACGTTCTTTGGCATCGATTATCTTTTTAAGGTCCGGATCGTGCCTTTGCTCCCTGCGGATCTGTTGCAGCAACCACTGCTTCTCCGGAAAAACACTCAACCATCGCACATCGACGATGTTCTTCTTAACTTCCGCCCTTGTGCAATGTTTGTACTTGAGCACTTGAGCGTCGCGATGGTGCGCCCGCATTGCCATGTTGTCCCCCTTTTCGGTGTTTGGTATGGTAGATATGATATGGTCATGATGGTAGCTCTGTAACCTCTCGATCCACTGTGCAAGTTGTCCTTCAGGATTCTTGAATTGGAGAAGCCACCTTAATGCAGCTTGATCCGTTCTTAGGTGGAACTGTTGGCCATACAAATACTTGTGGAAATGTTTGACGCTTTCAACCACTGCCATAAGCTCTCTTCTCGTGACGCAATAATTTCGCTCGGGTTGCAGTAGTTGCACAGTCCTAAGAAACTCGATAGCTCGAGCAGATTTGTAGATCTCGACAAATCTCTTACCGCTGCTATCTTCTCCTCGTCGGTGTGTATGCCTTCTCTTGTTATCGGGTGACTGAGGTACTTCCCTCCTTAGCAGCGAACACTTCTTCGAAATGAGTTTAACCCCAGCTCCCGCAATGCGGAGGAATACCTCTTCCAGGTGCTTCAGATGGTCGTTGAAGCACTTTCCCATCACGATTATGTCGTTGAGATACCAAGCAGGTATTCCAGTGCAAGCCCCTTAGTACATGCTCCATTAGCCGCTCGAATGTTCCTGGAGCATTGCACAGTCCAAATGGCATTACCAAAAGCCATCTCCGGTACTAAAAGCAGTCTTTTCCCGGCCGTTTTTGTCGATATCCATTTGCCAATAACCACTTTGGAGGTCCAATGTAGAGACCCACTTCGCTCCTGACAACGTGTCCAGGGTATCGTCTATTCTTGGCAGGGGATAGATGTCTTTCTTCGTTACCTCGTTCAGCTTCCTGTAATCCACACAGAAGAGTGTGCTGCCAACTTTCTTCTTAACTAAAACCATTGGCGAGCTCCATGGACTTGTCGATGGCTCAATGACGATTTTCCGTCACATCTCCTCCACTAGCTCAATAATCTCCTTCCTCTTAGCAATGGACACTCTCCTCGGTGCTTGTCGGATCGGCCTTGCATCTCCAGTGTCGATTCGATGTTTGACTATGCTGGTTCTGCCTTTATTTTTCGAATTTTACGCAAATATAGAGCTATATTTTGTCAGCAGTTCTTTCACTTTTTGCGTCTGTTAAGCCTTTCTTACATTCGGTAATGAATGTGCTTACATTATTGTCCGATGCTGGCTTCATTTCTTGTTCCGGCTGGGACTCGCAGTTCACTACCACCGCCACCTCTTGGGAATGTCCGATTATTTGGCACTTTCTTTTCGTCTGCGTTTGTTTTCCCAGGTTGAGGACTTCTACCGGTAGTAACATTCCTTCCTTGGCTTGGATGAAAAACTTTCATTTCACTATTCATCTTCAGAAGTTTCTATTCCAGGCGGTTTTCTTGTTCCTCCAGGGCTTTCTTGATTTTAGTCTTTTGGTCCTCCAACGATTGGTGCACATTGCTCAGCGATCACAGTTCCCAATGATTGATGCATTTTTTCCTCAATCGATTGCTGCACAGTTCGCAGCGATTGATGCATTTGTTTGCTTTTGTTCTGGAAATAAATTTTGCATTATCACAATTATCACAATTACCTGTGCCAGGTCTACTGGAGCCGTGCTTCCGGAAGGTTAATCTTTCGATGCTGACGCAACTTCGGAGATGAATTCATGGGTCTCTACATCGATTTCATCTTTTTCAGTTCAGGCTTTCCTCCAACAGTCGAAAAGTAACTTTGCGACAGCTCCTTCTTAAGCTGCTCCATCTTTAATAGCACAAATTTCACCATTTCGTCACAATCCCACTTCTGACACCAAATGTTACGTTATTCACAAATAGACCTAATCTTAATAACCGATTTTATTAAGGGTTCGATCACCGGATTGTAACTTCAACTGTTTCAATAATTTATTTTCAGTAACACTATCCTGAAATCACACTACAGTTTCCGTTTTCAATAATCACCACCTTATTGCTGATACAATTACTGAACTTGTCTACACACAGGCGGTGATGTAATTCCCAATTGTTTTTGTTCCTCCACGTTAATAATGGCGTTCCACAAGGATATATTCTTGGCCCATTGTTGTTTTCTCTTTCTATTAATGATTTGCCCTCCATCGTTTCCCACTGTCAACTTCATATGTATTATTATTATTATTGTTGAGGGTATATTGCACCGAGACCTTTAAGATCTATTGTAACCCCTTTCAAAACCTTAACACAATTATGAGTTCCCCTCAAATACAGCTTTTTTCAGAGTCCTATTGTGCTTATGTGAAGAAATCTGTTCTAGAGTATTCTCTCTAAGCCAGTTTCCTTTAGGAGTCTGAGAATGAGAGATGGTTCCAGTGATTGGATTTCTTCTTCTGTGTGGGCTAGTGCCTCACAAATATAATAATAATAATAATAGTAATAATACTGGCGGCGCTACAGTCCGAGGTGGACCTGGGCCTAGCTTCTCAGCAACCACTCGTGTTGTGCGTGCTATTGTTCTCTCACGAGTGAAGGGGACCTACAGTTTAATGCCGACTCCGAACGGCGAGATTGAGAAGCTTTTTCTTGACAGTTCTACTCTTTAAGCATTGTCAGTGACTCGAAAGAGGTGGACCCGCGAACAATTTTTTTTTTGAAAAATTGTTTGTCTGAACTTCGATTCGAACCTAGACTGTGAAAGTCTAATGGGTCGACGCACGAACCCACACGGCCACGGCGACTGGGCGCCTCACAAAATCCCAGTATACTCGTATGTTCTGGAATTTCTTTAAATTCTCCACAAAATCTGCAGAGACCTTCTTCCGATACCCCTAGTTTCCTTATATGCCCCTGAGTCTACAGTGCCCCGTTAGAAAGCCTGTTAGGATACGGAGGTTATTCTTGCTCATTTTGATGCATGCCTCGAACCTTTTTCGGTTATATTGCCCTAGAAGTTTTTTGGCCTGCTTCATTCCACGAGCGTTGTTCCAGGTTTCAATCCGGTTCCTTCTTTCCAATTCCCTGAATTCTTCTCTGGGGAGATGGTCTCCTACAACGCAGAATGGTTCAGGGCGTCGAATTGCCTCGATGTAATCCACCTGTCTTTTCCTATCCCATCTTTTGCCATTCTCATGATTGTTTTGTTTGCACACTCTGCTACCACTAGATGCAAAGGAGTCAGCTCCAGTAGCACCTCATCAGCACCATAGGTTATTGTAGGTCGAACAATAGAGATGTACATCCATCTTAGAATACTTGGACTGCATCTCCAGGATTTGCCCGCCAAGCTTCGACAAATCATCAGAGCACGCGTCGCTTTCCTGATTATCTCTTCTGTATGTTTTTTTCAGATAAGTTTGCTGTCCAAGATTACTTCCAGATATTTAACTTCTTTTACTGGAGTCAGTGTTGTACCCGACAGACTTATTGGTTTTCCAGTTTTCGTTTTCTTGTGAAAGGTACTATGGTGGTGTTTGACCCAGCCGACAGGCACCATTCCTTAGTTAAAGTTAGCCCCCATTTGATAATATCGTCCATTTTTCCTCTGGTTATGGTTACTATATCATCGGCATATGCCTGACATCTGATGCTATGGTTCTCTAGAAGCTCGTCTACAACTAGGCTCCACATGAGAGGAGATAGAACTCCTCCTTGTGGGCATCCTCTTGTTGTGTCGACTTTATTATGATTCATGGTGTGTGAGTCTCCACTGATCTTGTGCTCAGGAGTTCATACATCCATTTCGATACTGTGTGGTTTACTTCCTTTCTGTCCAGAGCTCGAACAATTGCATCATGAGATGTGTTATCAAATGCTCCTTCAATATCCAAGAAAGCACATATATCTTTTTCTTTCACATCAAGGGCGCTTCTATAGTTTCTGCCAGTTGGTAGAGTGCAGTTTCTGTGGATCTGCCTGCACTGTAAGCATGCTAACAGTAATGAAGAGGGGATGTCTAAAGCACTTCCTCTCCTATGTAGTTATCCACAACCTTTTCCATTGTTTTGAGAAGAAACGATGTTAGGCTGATTGGTCTGTAGGACTTTGGTAGACTTGGGTCTTTCTTCCCCATTTTCGGAATGAACACTACCTTTGCCCGTCTCCACTGGTTCGGTATGTATCCCAGTGCTAGACTACTTTTTAATATCATTAATAGAAATGGTATTAGTTTGCCTTGCCTTTTTTGGAGTAGGACTGGCGTGATTCCATCCACACCTGGGGATTTGAAGGGCTGAAACGAGTTAATTGCCCATTTCAGTCGCCCTTTGGAGAAGATTTCTCTTGGTACTCTCTAGTCTTCATCCCTTGGTATTAACAGATTGTTTTCACACCTTTCTATGTGTTGACGACACACAAAACCCCCGAAAAGTGGGTTTCCAATAGAAGTCTTGCCCTCTGTTCTTCACTTTCGGTGTATCTGCCCTCAGGTTTTCTTAGAGACATCTGTATCTCCCTCGTTTTTGCTAGCGCTTTGTGGAGCCTGGTCACAGCAGGGGTACGGGTGGTTGTCTCGCAGAATTTCCTAAAGCTTTCTCTTTTTGAGCTTCTTATTTCTTTGTTGTAGGTGGTGAGTGCCTGTTTGTAGCTTTGCCAGTCTCCTGTACGCTTAGCTGCATTGTACAGCTTGCGTACTTTGGACCGGAGGCTGGATAGCTTATTGCTCCACCATGGCACTCTCTTCCACTTGAAATCCCCGCTTATTGGGCAGCTTGCTTAGAATGCTGTTATGATAGCTTTTGTTGTGCTCTCTACAACATGTTCTAGCTCTAGAAAGTGAGATGAAGCTCTTCTGATGTAAAGGTGCTCCAGATTACTTCCTAGCGATTCAAAGAGATCCCAGTCAGTTTTCCTCGGATTTCTTACAGTCTTACTTGCTATGCCCCTATCGTCCAGATCGAACCGTATAATTCTATGGTCCGACATAGATGGTTCGCTGAACACTTTCCAGTCCCTAACAAGTCCGCTAAGCCTATGGTTACCTATGGTAATATCTAATACCTCCTGTCTGGCTCTCGTGACAAACGTGGGAACATTCCCAACATTAAAGATGGAGAGTGAAGAACTTAAGACAAATTGTAATAAGTACTCACCTCTGTCATTTGTGTTGGTGCTCCCCCAGATGGTATTGTGGGCGTTGGCATCACACCCGATCAGGAGCGGCATTTCCTGCCTGTTGCAGTACTCGACCAGTTTTTGTTCTGCTGCTGGGACTGCCGGCCCATCCCCAGCACAGTACCCCGATGCCAGAACGACTGTTCGCTGTCCACCTCCTGCCATGGTCAGTGTTACCCTAATAGGCACAAGGTCTCTCGTAGCGTATTCTGCAAGAACGTAATTAATATTTTTATTATATATAATGCAAGTTCTACGATTTGGCACCCCAGTATCCCTTTACTGTACCATTCAGGATATAAGGCTCCTGGATGAGTATGCAGCCCAGATATTCCATTGTGAACATCCTTGCTATTACAGCAGATTCCGCTATAGCATGATGGATGCTCACCTGGGCCGCCTTAAATTTGTAGGAGGGGAGCATCGAGCTTATTGCTCGTTGGAGGCTGATGCCCCGCTCTGCTCCTGCTCCACTACCGTTATTTCATGTTCTCCATCAGAGAACGAGTCTTCCGACAGAGACGTATATTCATCTCCTCCCTCAGTCACTTGCTCAGCAGGAGAAGCGAGTGTTTCATCCTGCTGAGGATCTATCTAATTTCTCCTCTGCAGGTTCTGTCCACTACGAAGTTGGATTTGAAGTAGTCAACTGACTCATCTCCTCCTCCGACCTCTTGAGCCCAGACACTGTAACTCTGCGGAACCTGTAACTCAGGGAATTGTTTTGACGTTTCATAACGTCGAAGGACTGTTTGTCTACTCCGAGGCCCAGTACCTGCCCGGTTCGTCCATACAGCACCTTCCACAATTTAACATTTATTCCCTCATTTTGCGCTTCGAGGACAGCTAGTGCTGTTTTGTGCTCCTGTCCAGCGTTTTTGGCGAAATAAGTGGTAATGGAATGGATATATGGTATCTCCTTTCCACATTATGTGGTCAGGCCCACTGCCTTTCAATTACTAAGTTTGGGTGCTACCAGTTTCAGCCATTCCGCCGTCTGCGGAGTTTCGCAGTCGACTAGTAGCATTCCTTGCCTGAAATGAATGCCCTGAAATTTGAGCTTCTGCTTCCATCCCGGGAACATTTCAGATACAAGGGCGTCTTTTAGGCCTTTCCTGTCATCAGCACACAGCATCTCCCTTGGATAATTGCAAGGGAGAACTGCTAACACTTCCCCTTTCCCCCCCACCACCTCAGTTGGAGGTCGGGAAGCTAGAGCTTGGCTTCCGCTTACCCTTTTGGCAGTTTCTGTGCTCACGCCTATCGGTTGCCTTGGGGTTTTCGCTTTCCGGCTAGTGCTGGGTTGCACCGACCTTCCGCTAACCTCCCAGCTTGCGACAGGCTTTGCACTTCTTTCGAATTTGAGCCCATGCTCAACCCGGCTTGCTGCATCAACTACGGTGAACCCCGCAGCCTATTCAGCACGCCTTTTATACGTTTTTCTTTTTAGTTTTCGAATCTATTTTGATCCCACGAGTAGCAGAGGAAAAGGTGGTCAGCCGCATCAGAGACTCGCAGTAATGCGGTAGGGCCAGAGTTACTCTCCAAGGTGGCCCGGTTCCAGAGAGGTTCCGTTAGAACACAGCCGATATTTTGGAATGGTAGAAGATGCGATCGTTAAATTAAACACTGATCTATGATCAGAGTTGGCAACGCGAAATGGTCTTAAGCTCAATTGAGATAAAACCAAACCCATCCCTATTTCCAAACATCAACCGTATTTCTCTGACTTCCCTCCAATTCGATCAAACTCTTCGCAAGTTGAATACATCACCCATGCGAAAAATCTTCGAATTATATTCAACAACAAACTAACATGGTCCAAAAGAAACAAAATTAAAGGTCCAGAGAAAACACGTTTATTCTTTTTTCCTTCTTTATTATTAATCATCATATGTTGTCTTAGCGACGTTCACAATACGACCCCTGCCTACTATTCAGTCTCAATACGACTACTGTCTACACTAGTTATAAGTTATACTTAATGAACAGTGTTTCTTAAATTAAATACAAATACAAATTTATCAATAACGTAACATTTGGTGTCAGAAGTTGAATTGTGACAAAATAGTGAAATTTGTGGTATTGAAAATGGAGCAGCTTAAGAAGGAGCTTTCCTCGACTGTTGAATTAAAGGCTCAGCTGCAACAATGAGAGCGCGAAGTTCTGAAAAAAGATGGAATCGATGTGGAGACGTATAAATTCATTGTCGAAGTTGGGTCAACAAAGAACAAAAAAGGTAAATGGAGGCTGTGCAGCAATCGCTGGGGACTTTGAGTGCATCGTTGAAAGACCAAAAACAGCAAGCGCACATCAATCGCTGAGCAGTGTACAGCAATCGTTGGAGGATCAAAAGATCGAAATAAAGATGACTCTAGAGGAACAAGAAAACCGCCTGGAACAGAAACTTCTGGAGGTGAATAGTGAAGTGAAAGTTTTGGACGAGAAAGTTCATCATCTCGGCGAGAAAGTTCTGAGCCTAGAGACAGCGGTGGACGGTATGGAAACATCGGTCAACGAGAAGGTTCAGCGAATGGAGAAGGACATCCGTGCTCTAAAGGTGAGAGAACCAGTGATTAGCAGCGTGTCAACAAAATTCAAGCCACCGACGTACGACGGAACTACAGCCTTCAACATCTTCAGGTTGCAGTTCGAAACATCTGTCGCCAGAGCACATCTTAGCGAAATAGACAAGGCGGCGTCACTCGTTGTATCGCTGAAGAGTGGTGCTGCAGATGTACTCCAGACGATTTCAGAGGATCTCCAGACGGACTACGAAGCAATCATGAGCTCTCTACAGCGCAAGTGTGCAAGCGAACACCGCAATCAAGTCTTCAAGATGGGCTGGAAGGGCCGAAAGCAACGCAACGGTGAGTCACTTCAAGAGAAAATTGCCACATCTGACTTACGCTAGCTCAACGCATTCGTAAGAGAACCGGAGACGAAACGAACCACACTGTCGCCACCGAAGACGACCTTCCAAGAGACGGTTGCTGCAGCTCTGTCACACGAGGCAGCGCGACTGGCATGCGTCCAGTATATAAGAGCTCGCAGAGTGGTGGATGTAGAGCCGAGCCTTACTCAAGACAAATTTAAGAGCCGGTGATTTGTCTACGACAAAATCGTGCACGTGGCACGCGACTGCAGAGAACGAAGGAAACGTTCCAGATCACAGTCACAGTCCGTTTCGAGGGGCAAAAACTGACTAACACAACGGATTGCCCCACAATCTTTGTTTCTCAACTCGGACGGAAGGCGACCAATCTCACTGTCGATAGCATCGTTGGAGGCAAACGGTTGACGGTAACATTGGATACGGGAGCATCATATTCTATCATAAGGAGTGATCTGGTGGAAGAAGTGGAGTCTTTGTTTGGGATACGGCTACGCACAGCGACGGTGGAGGATGCACCGATACTGGGGAAGTCAACCGAGAGTTTCACCATAGGCAGCACGACAGTTGAACACGAGTCTATAGTGGCGGAAATAGTGAACGAGTTGATCCTCGATGTGTACTTCATGATAAGCACCGGCATTGCTTTGGACCTTAAACGGAGGGTTCTGCGGCACAAGAAGTCTGAGATACCATTGAATGTAGGAGAGGGCAAGTATCCGAAGATCAACCAAGTCTTCACAGAAAAGGACACGAGGATTCCGCCGAACTCAGTCGCCGTAGTTTGGGCAAAGATGGATGGAGATTGTGGGAACAGTACGTTGTGGGTGGTGGAAGCCAGAGACAAAACACCAGTCAGGAATTTAGTCATCGGAAAAACCCTCATCCAAGCCAAGGAAGGAATGTTACTACCGGTAGAAGTCCTCAACCTGGGAAAATAAACGCAGACGAACAGAAAGTGCCAAATAATCGGACATTGCCAAGAGGTAGCGGTGGTAGTGAACTGCGAGTTCCAGCCGGAACAAGAAATGAAGTCAGCATCGGACAATAATGTAAGCACATTCATTACCGAATGTAAGAAAGGCTTAACAGACGCAAAAAGTGAAAGAACTGCTGACAAAATATAGCTCTATATTTGCGTAAAATTCGAAAAATAAAGGCAGAACGAGCAAACATCGAATCGACACTGGAGATGCAAGGCCGATCCGACAAGCACCGAGGAGAGTGTCCATTACTAAGAGGAAGGAGATTATTGAGCTAGTGGAGGAGATGTGACGGAAAATCGTCATTGAGCCATCGACAAGTCCATGGAGCTCGCCAATGGTTTTAGTTAAGAAGAAGGTTGGCTGCACACTCTTCTGTGTGGATTACAGGAAGCTGAACGAGGTAACGAAGAAAGACATCTATCCCCTGCCAAGAATAGACGATACCCTGGACACATTGTCAGGAGCGAAGTGGGTCTCTACATTGGACCTCCAAAGTGGTTATTGGCAAATGGATATCGACAAAAACGGCCGGGAAAAGACTGCTTTTAGTACCGGAGATGGCTTTTGGCAATGCCATTCGGACTGTGCAATGCTCCAGCAACATTCGAGCGGCTAATGGAGCATGTACTAAGGGGCTTGCACTGGAATACCTGCTTGGTATCTCAACGACATAATCGTGATGGGAAAGTGCTTCAACGACCATCTGAAGCACCTGGAAGAGGTATTCCTCCGCATTGCGGGAGCTGGGGTTAAACTCATTTCGAAGAAGTGTTCGCTGCTAAGGAGGGAAGTACCTCAGTCACCCGATAACAAGAGAAGGCATACACACCGACGAGGAGAAGATAGCAGCGGTAAGAGATTTGTCGAGATCTACAAATCTGCTCGAGCTATCGAGTTTCTTAGGACTGTGCAACTACTGCAACCCGAGCGAAATTATTGCGTCACGAGAAGAGAGCTTCTGGCAGTGGTTGAAAGCGTCAAACATTTCCACAAGTATTTGTATGGCCAACAGTTCCACCTAAGAACGGATCAAGCTGCATTAAGGTGGCTTCTCCAATTCAAGAATCCTGAAGGACAACTTGCACAGTGGATCGAGAGGTTACAGAGCTACCATCATGACCATATCATATCTACCATACCAAACACCGAAAAGGGGGACAACATGGCAATGCGGGCGCACCATCGCGACGCTCTTTAAGGTAGAGTGCAAACATTGCACAAGGGCGGAAGTTAAGAAGAACATCGTCGATGTGCGATGGTTGAGTGTTCTTCCGGAGAAGCAGTGGTTGCTGCAACAGATCCGCAGGGAGCAAAGGAACGATCCGAATCTTAAAAAGATAATCGATGCCAAAGAAAGTGAAATCAGACCGACGTGGGCGTACATGGCAGCCGAAAGTCCTGTTGCCAAAGCCTATTGGGTGCAGTAGCGAAGTCTGCAGTGAATGTGAAGACGGCAAAACGACAAGAAGCTTGATTGTGGTTCCAAGGTGAAGGATACACGAGATTGAGGAGGATTATCACAACGGATCAAGTGAACGACATCTGGGCATCACAAAGACGGTAGAGAAAATCAAACAAAGGTTCTACTGAGTTGGATGCCAGCAGTCAGTTACCGAGTGGATCCGAACTCTTAATAAAAACGGTTATTAGATTACGTTTATTTATCAAAAACGTAACACTATACAATTCTAGGTAGGTAGGTAGGTAAAAGTGGAGGTGGACATACAGATCCTGTTTTCGCACCCAATTAGCGCCATGAAAGCGCAGTTTTGATACCACATCCTATGGGATACCTAATTTGTGAGATGAGGGCGAAAAAGAGTGTGTATTCACTCAGAATTAGCCTAATTTTGAAACCACTTCGTGGAATTTATGAAGGCTAGCAGACTATGAATGTTTGCTTCTGAGAGATTATTAGGGGTGTTGAAGAAGGCTTTGCCCAGAGTGCGTTGTCTGATTCTAGCTAGAGCCGGACATTTGCACAGAAAGTGCTCGGGTGTTTCTGGCTCAGTTTCCACTCGGCAGCTACGGCACTGCCAACAGCCCAGTGTCCAGTGCAGACCGCTGTGATTCTGGATATATTTCTTCTACTGTTGTTAAGCAGGTCTTTTGTTTTCTTTTTTTGGTTGTAGTTGGGCCATAAGCTTCTGGATAGGACACATGTTTCCAGCTTGGTCCATCTTTCATTGGCGATCTTGAGGAAGTGATTGTAGATGTTGTTTTTTACGAAGCCTAGTGGAGCCTGGATTTGTTCCACAACGAGGCTATCGAGTTTGGACTATACTATTCTATTATGAAATAAATTCATGACGGTGAATGCCTACTGCTTTTGTATATTATGGTGGTTTTGCTACAAATACGTACAACACATTCTAAGAAACGCAATGTGAAATTAAAAAGAAAAGTTAAAAAGTTAAGAGAAAACTTGAAGTTAAGAAAAAAAACTCAACTTTTTAGAGACACCCGTGACGACTGAAAACTACTTAACTTTTCCGTGTACTTAACCTTTTCGAGTCTTTACTGTATATCGAAAATAAACAAACGAAACCCTTCATTTAACTAATAGTTCGCTTCAAGTTCTGAAACATTTTACTTTCAGCTCTCCCTAGAGTGATTACACACCTTGCCCCGGTTCTGGGGCTTAAGTAGGATTAATAATACCAGTGAGCTATGGCGGGGGCATGCGGTAAAGCATATCCATCAGGGTCAACCATGCCGCAAAGGTCCTGGCAAAAAACTAAAATGTAATCAAGCTCTATGCAGTGTACCCACCTTCATTACCAGGAATAGACAACAGGTACTGCCTATTACCCTGGTCTCCAACAACTTCTCCAATTCTCTGATATCCATTCGTTTTCGGACCATAGATATCTCCAATTTGACCTTAACGGTCTTCCTCCCGATCAACCTCCAGTTAGGAACTATAATAGGAATACTAAATGGTCTCTCTATAAAAACACTTTAGGAAGATCCCTATCGAGGACATAATGGATCCTATAAGGAATCCCTCAGAATTCTCAAATCAAAAATTGAAACGGGGAAAAGGAAATCCTGGAAGCTGTTTTGTGGTAAAATGGAGGATGCTTCTGAGATCTCGAGACTCAAGAAAATCCTCTCTACTTGTCCTGCAATACTTAGCTACTATATGAAGCAAGATGGCACTTTGACTACCTCCAGTAAAGAATCTCTTGAGATTCTATTCGACACTCACTTCCCCAGCTGGTCGGAAAACCAGCCCCCTCCCCCCACGGATTGTGGTAAACCACTTAGCAGCCTCCTTAAACTCACCACTAGGAGAAGAATAGCATGGGCTATTCGTAACTTCAAACCATACAAATCTCCCGGTCCCTATGGTATCATACCAGCGGAATTCCAATTGAACCTAGACCAGTCTCTCCCGTGGTTGGAAATTATTCTTAAGGCATGTCTGCCCCTGTCTCACATCCCCGTAAGATGGAGGCAGGTGAAGGTAATTTTGCTACCAAAAGCAGGCCGCAGTTCTTATGTCAATCCCAACGACTTAAGACCTATCAGTCTATCTACTTTCCTACTTAAGAAAGTCTCATAGATATCCATCTTCGCTGCACTGGCACCAAAATATAATGGAGCGTGTCCGTAAGACTACGCTTGCTCTTTACGTATGTAAAAGAGCCGTAGGTAAGAAATGGGGTCTCCAACCTCATATGATCTATTGGATCTACACAGCCGTCGTAAGACCCACTTTGTTGTATGGAGTGCAAGTCTGGTGGCCTATCTTAGACAAAGTCATACACTAAAATAACCTAAGGAAAGTTCAAGGTCAAGTTTAAGGATTTGTACTGAGAACTACGCTTTCTGATGCCCTTGGCATTATCCTGAACCTAACTATTAGCAAAAAAACACTGCTATTCGTCTTATGGCCTCCTCTCAGTGGACCAATACCCCATATGGTCACTCCTCTATACTAAATTCTCTAAACTTCCCGACTAGAAATCTAGACCACGCCACACCCCAATACTTTCCTGATAGGAACTTTGATGACAGATAGAGACTTTTGGAATTACAATCCTAAACCATTTGTAGGATCACTTCACTTCTTTACAGATGGGTCAAAGACCAAGGATGGGGTTGGCAGTGGTATTTTCTCCAATGAATAAAACACAAGTCTCTCTTCGCTTACCAGATCACTGTAGTGTGTTTCAGGCGGAAATAATGTCGATTGGTGCAAACTCTGTCCTGGCTCAAACGGAATGTAATATCCGCACGCGATATTTGCATTTTCGCGGACAGCCAGGCAGCCATCAGGGCTTTGGAATTGTTCTCTATAAACTTGAAAGCTGTAATCAACTGTCTCTCATCTTTAGACAAGATGGCCGATCAGTTCAATATTCGCCTGTGTTGGGTACTAGATATTTGGCAGACTCTGAGAATCTGCAACTGGTGTCATCAATGGTGTGGGGGTCGAGCGAGGGGATTTTGTATTTCCGTGTGAAGAGGACAATTTCCGGTTTTAGAGCGTGAATGCCCAGTCCGTTAGCCTTGGTCCACGCCGATAGCTTCGAGAGATCATTCTGCATAAGATCCCTTGGCACTGTTGGATATTTGCTCGAGATTGCTACAACAATGTCATCCGAATAGGCTATCACCTTGCACCCTGCCTTATCTAGCAACAAAAGTAGTTCATTGACCACGATGTTCCATATCAGAGGCGACAGAACTAAACCTTGTGGTGTTCCTCTGCTGGCAAGTCTGGTGGCGGTGGTGTAACCCAGCTTCGATATTATTAATCTACTGACAAGCAGTTGGTAGATCAGTCTATAATATTAATTATATATATAATTAAAAACATATTAAAAACGAATGTCTCATCACTGAATTTTTAAAGTTTACAAACAGTATAACCTAATTTCATTCAACTTGAATCAATAGTCTCTGCAGCTAGGTTTGCATATATTGTATATTATTATGTAATTTTAATTACTAGTTAAAAGATAGATAGATAGGTAGATATGTTTATTTCGTTTCAAATTACATTTTGTTATCGCACAATTTACATTTGCACAGAGATATGATTAATATAATATAATCTTACTACTGAAAAAGGATGTTTGACAATATGTAAGGATTTTTTTTTTCAAATGAATTATATATTTTGAGGAAACTACGAAAAAGAAAAACCTCATACAAACAGAAAAAAAAAAAATAATAATAAATTAAAATATATATATATATATACAAATATAATAATAAGAATAGTAATGATACAGATATACAATTTTATATATATAATAAAAAGTAAAAATAAAAACAGTCAAAAGGGAATGCACAAAAATCAGTAAATAAATAAATAAATAAATAAATAGATAAATAAAATTACTAGTTAAAAATTATACATATATTGCAGCGAAGATGGATATCTATGAGTCTTTCCAGTGTTTTAAGTAGGGAAGAAGATAAGCTTATAGGTTTTAAGTCCTTGGGATTGACATGAGAACTTCGGCCCTTAAGGAAAATTTCCAACCATGGAAGAATTAGGTCCAAGTTCAATTGGAGTTCCGCTGGTATAATACCATCGGGACCTGGGGATTTATATGGCTTAAAGCTGCGAATAGCCCATGCTGTTTTTCTGTTAGTAGTGAGCTTCAGGAGGCTACTAATTGGATAACCAAAATCCGTAGAGGTAAGGGGTTGGTTATCCGAGCAGCTGGTGAAGTGGGTATCGAACAGAATCTCAAGTGATTCTTTACTGGAGGTAGTAAATGTGCCATCTTGCTTCATATAGTAGCTAAGTATTGCAGGACAAGTAGAGGGGATTTTCCTGAGTCTCGAGGTCTCTGAAATATCCTCTATTCTACCGCAAAACAGCTTCCAGGATTTCCTTTTCGCCGTTTTGATTTTGGATTTGAATATTTTGAGGGATTCTTTATAGGATTCCCAATGGAGCTCGTTTCTGGAGAATTTAGCTTTGTTGAACTTACGCCTACCGACTTTGTGAAGATGTTCAAGTTAACTATTCCACCATTGTGGCTTAGAGTTGTTCTTCCGAATTTTGAGAGGACAGGCAGTATCCATTGCTTTGTTAAGGGTAGTGGTGAATGAATTTACTAACCGGTCCAACTCAGTGGCATCCGTAGGAGAAGGAGGTGCCCTTAGGGACTTACCTAAAATGCTTTTGTAGAGAGACTAGTTAGTATTCCTATAGTTCCTAACTGGGGGTTGCTCGGGGGAAAGACTGTTAAGGTCAAATTGGAGATATCTATGGTCCAAAAAGGAATGGATATCAGAAACTTTCCAGTTACTTATGTAATTGGAGAAGTTGTTGGAGACAAGGGTAATGTCAAGTACCTCCTGTCTATTCCTGGGAACGAAGGTGGGTACATTTCCTTTGTTACAGATAACTAGATTCCTACTAAGAATGAAGTCTAACAGTGACTCACTTCATTCGTTGTTGTTGGAGCTACCCCATAATTGATGATGCGCACTAACATCACAACCAATTATGAAGAAAGCATTGTTTGATTCTGCTGTAGCAAGTGTCCTTGTAAGTGCCGTGGATAGGATGGGCCTGTCGTAGGCGAGGTAGGCTGAAGTAATCCAACACGTAAGCTGACTCAGCTCCATGCTTACTACCGTGGTGTCAGGGTAGCTAAGGTCAGAAATAAGGAAGGTGTTAATGGAGCTTTTAGCCATAATGCAAGATATAGATTTACCTGCATTTTTGGCATAGAGCAGCTTGTAGCCCGGCGTCCTGAGTCCCAGCACCAGACCTCCAGCGGTCCAGGGCTCCTGGATCAGAACAAGGTCCTCCCCATGGTGAAGGTTAATCTGTATCACCCGCAGCATTGCGACTGATGACAGATGCCTCCACCTGCCCCTCCTGTGTTATTAGCCTCGTCCGAGTCGGAAGACATGAAGTCATCCTTCTCCTGGGGAGGACGATAGAGGTTGGCGGTAAAGAAACACTCAAACTTTGAGTCTGACGAGAGTGAGTCATCAATGCCCAGAGTAGTGATCGTTGTCGTGAGGACGTCCGCTGATGTGTCCGATGGTCTGTTGTAGTTAGGAGTAGTGCTTGTCTCAGTGGAACAAGTATCTACTATTATGGGTTAAAGTTCCGTGGTAGAGGCAGATGATGTGCCAGGTCATTCTTGTACGACCGGGGGAGTATCTGCCTTAGGTGCAGATATCCTTGCCGAGTCCTTTTTATAGATTTTTATTGGAACCCTACCGAAGCTATAATAGATCCTGTACTCGTCCGCAGCAAGTTGGGCTAAGGATTCCTCGTTGATCACGATAACCACCGAACGAATGTCACCCTTAGGCTCCTCCAGCCTGCCGACATTCAAGTCACTAGTACTGAGCTTCGGATTGCCCATCTTGATTAACTCCAAGATGGACGCACTTTCCGGAGGCTCGGCCGGCAGGCGAATGAGTGTCCTGGGTCTGCTGGGGATCTTGTCTATCGACAAAACCTCCAGGTGAGCCCCTGACCACACCTCACCTACCCTCCCTATGGCCTGAATCAGGAGGTCGATCGACCTTTTATCTGCGCAGGCAAGTAGTTTGACGTGCCCTTGGAACCATCCCACGTCTTCACAGGTTGGAGCAGGTCGTGGTTGCTCTCTTAGGATAGAGAGAAGGGCAGGGGCCAGCTTGACCTCCACCTTCCTCCACTTGTCCACAGAGATGCTCCTGTCCGGATCTGCCTTGTCAACCACGCCAACGAGGGTGTGGCTCTTAAGGACATCGCTGTACTGCTTGTCTTGTCTCGACAGTACTAGTATTGTTTTTCACCCTTTTGGGGGCTGGGGCCTGCACCGATTGCTCCTCCAGAGACCTATCGCGTTTGACCGCTTGAGGTTCTGAGGTGCCCTTGGCACACGAGAGTCTATTAATGGCCCACTCATAAGACTCCTTTTGCTTACTGTTCCATCTATCTTTGGGAAAGGGCGCTAGTTTGTCCAGGATTCGGGTAGCTGCGCACCTCTCCCTGAAGTTGCTGGTATTCACATCCATTGAGTGCAGATGGTTAGACCTTACCTGCTTTGTTAGGGTCTTACCAGAACCTGTCTTAGTGGACAGGTACGGTCTTCCGACTGTGGTCTGTGGAGGTCCCTGTTTGTCTAGCATCGGCACGCGCTTGTTTGCTCGTTTGGACAAGTGGGGGGAAGTTGTTCTTACCGATCCAGATAAAGGGCTGGGATTCGGGAGGGGCGGGGTGGGCTTTCTATCCTGTTCCCTCGTTGGTTCTCGGATAGAACCATCTTTATCTCTTCACCAAAGCTTACCAGTCAATCAAAAATCGTAGACAATACTAATAATCAAACAATTCAAGCTGAAAGGAAAGATCCTCGCCCTCCACCCATTATGGTAACAAACATCACTAGCTATCAAGAATTTATATGCACTATACGTAATTTAACCAAAAATGAATTTACTATTCGACTTCTAAGGGAAAAAACACACAAAATTAATGTTACAAGTTGGGAAGACTATAGAGCCATCACTAAAATGCTATTACCTTCGAAAATGAATTGGTACTCCTATGAAGATAAACAATCTCGACCTGTTAGAGTTATTGCTGAGAACTTAAATCACACTTGTGACTCAAATATGATTGTCAAAGACCTGCAAACTCAAGGCTTCAAAGTAACGGATGTGCTGTAGCTAAAGAATTACAAAAGATAAAAGATAACAAAACTAATAGTCAAACAGACGAAAACTCTCAAACGAATACCAGATCAGCAAAAGCCAATGATGCTAACGAAAACATCAAAATCCAACAGAAACCGAAAGAAAACAGTTCAACAGATCTGAATGTTCACAGACCCCTGTTTTCGCAAGCAGTCAAAGATAGTTATCCTGTCAGAAAAGACCCAAGCACGATCGAAGACACGCTAGCTAAAATTTTGGATAAGCTAAACAAGCAGGAGTGGTCGCCGTGGCCGTGTGGATTCGTGCGTCGACCCATGGGCATTAGACTTTCACAGTCTAGGTTCGATTCCAAGTTCAGACAAACAATACTTCAAAAAAAAAAAAAATATTGTTCACGGCTCCACTTCTTTCGAGTCACTGACAATGCTCAAAGAGTATAACTGTCTAGAAAAGAGCTTCTCAATCTCGCCGTTCGGAGTCGGCATTGAACTGTAGGTCCCCTCCACTCGTGAGAGAACAATAGCACGCACAACACAAGTGGTTGCTGAGAAGCTAGGCCCAGGTCCACCTCGGACTGTAGCGCCGCCATTATTATTATTATTAAACAAGCAGGAAAGTTTCAATAAAACCCTTCAGGAACGTATTGGTAATCTTGAGGTGAAAATAAATTGCAAACAATAATGCTTCAGTTTTTAAGAATCATGGCATGGAACGCGAACAGCGGTGTAATTATTCAAATACAAATATTTGCACGAGTTACATACCGTATTATAATTAGAAAAAATAGACATTTGTTTGATCTCTGAAACTCATCTCACTACGCAATCATGTATCAAATTGAAGAATTATAATTTCTACCATACGCTCCATCCAGACAACTGTGCGAGAGAGGGTAGTGCTATTTTTATAAAAGATAGCATTGACCACTATAAAGAAGAAAAAATTGGTTCCTTAAAGTTTCAAACCACTACAGTAACCATTAAAACTATGAATCAGCCTCTTTCAATAACAGCGATCTATAGTCCCCCAGGCATTCAATTTCATCGAATGAATATCAACAGCTTATTAAAATGCACAACACTATGTTTATAATGGGAGGAGACTTCAATGCGAGACATAAATACTGGGGATCACGACTCATCTCATCTCATCTCATTTTCAATGACCCGCATGTTCCACTAAAGGGGTCGCGGGGGCAATGCATGCACGAGAGATCTCCAGGCCACTCGATCCTCCGCCATCGACTCTAACTCATCAGGAGCTATGCCCAAGCGCAACCAGGCGAGTGTTTGGACTTGGTCCAACCATCTCATCCTAGGTCTGCCAAGCGGTCGCCTACCTGATGGAATCGCATTCAAGGCACGCCTCGGAAGTCGTGATGATGGGGACATTCGTGCCACGTGACCAAACCAACGAAGTACAGCCCTTTCCGTTCGAAGAAGCAGTTGCCCAACATTGAGTTCCCCGCGCACTGTCGTGTTTCTCACCCTTTCCCGGCGAGTAATTCCCACAACAGTACGAAGAAATCTCATCTCGGCAGCTTGTATTCGCGATCTTATTCTTTCGGTCATTACCCAAATTTCATGACCATAGGTGAGAGTTGGAACAAATACTGCGTTAAAAACCGCTAACTTGGCTTTGACACCAAGCTCGGCCTTCCTGATTACAGATCGACCAAGCTGTTTCAAAATTGACCCAGCTTGACCAATCCTACAGGAAAGCTCAGCATTATTCCTCCCATCACTCGTGAAGAAGACCCAGAGATACTTGAACTTCTCCACCTGTTTCAATGGGACTCCACTAACATGTAGAGTGCATTGAACAGGGGTTCTGGAAACTACCATAACCTCGGATTTGTCCACGTTAACTCTCATCCCAGCATCAGCACATACGGCCACAAACCTATCTAGCGCGCGCTGGAGTTCCATCTGGGAGGATGTGAGGATGACTAAGTCATCTGCAAAAAGAAGATGACTTACCCTCAACTCTCCCAATGTGAAACATTCGTCGCCTCGACTGCGCTGTAACATCCAGTCCATATATATAATGAAAAGGAGAGGTGAAAAAACGCACCCTTGGCGAAGTCCAACGCCCACGGTGAAAGGTGTTGATTTACTACCGTTAACCCGAACACAGCTACTACAGTTTGTGTATAGAGACTGAATGGCCCTCAACAAAGAACCATCAATCCCATACTCCTGCAGAACACTCCAGAGTTTACCTCGAGGAACTCGGTCGTATGCCTTTTCCAAATCTACAAAACAACTGTAGATCGGTTTGGCGTACTCCCAAGCCTTCTCAAGTACCATTCTCAGAGTTAAAAGTTGGTCGGTTGTACTTCTGCCGGGACGAAAACCGCACTGTTCATCCCCCATCGTGGATTCGACCATAGCTCTAGAACGCGCCTCCAACACCTTAGCGTAGACTTTACCTGGGAGACTTAAAAGAGATATGCCCCTGTAGTTGGAGCACTCTTTCTTGTCCCCCTTTTTGACAATCACCCCAGTCTGCCAATCACCAGGTGTTTCACCGCGTTCCCTCCCTCTTTACCCATAGCCTTAAGCATTTCTGGCCGGATTTCATCCACACCGGCGGATTTGCCAACTTTTAGCGATTCAATCGCCAAAATTACTTCCTCCACCGTTGGACTATTCTCCGCCCCACTCAAGACTACAGGTCTGTCACCCTCAGTGCCCTGTTCGGGATTGAGCAGCTCCGAAAAGTGCTCGCTCCATCTGCGCAAGATGTCCACCTCATTGGAAAGCAACACGCCATCTTTGGATTTGACTCCTTCGATGGTGTTGTATTTCCTCCCTCTGAGCCGGCGAATGGTTTGCCAGAACACCTTTTTCGCAGATCTATGGTCGCTTTCCAACTTCTCGCCGAACTCCTTCCAAGTCTGCTCTTTAGCTGCTCGCACAGCCAATTTGCAAGTTCTTCGAGCCTCAGTGTACCGGTCACGAGAATCAGAAATTCCCCAAGAGAATCCAGTCTCTGTAGGTCTTCTTCTTCTCTCTGATGGCTTCTTGAACTCCGGGTGTTTTAAACCACGCAGTTCTTTTCTCACCACCAGCCGCCACACCAAGCCGCTTCACCCCACAAACATCACGTGCAGAAGCAATGACAGCTGTTGAAAACAGTCGCCATTCGTCCTCTACATGCGATGGAACAGTTGGAATTTGCTCAAACCCTTCGGATATGCGCCGTGCAAAATGTTGCTGCACCTCACTGTTCCGTAGTTTCTCCCACCGTATGCATGTAACCACTCTTGGTTTCCGCCTTGGCAGAAGAGGTACTTTATCAGCAAGATACAGCGTACACAACACCAGGTGATGATCAGTTCAGCCCCTTTCAACACACGAACGTCACAAACCATCCGTTTCACACACGATGGTACCACAAAGAAATCTATCAACGATTTCTGTTGAAGACTCCGACGGTACCATGTGTATTTATGGATGTCTTTGTGTGGAAAGAAGGTGTTCATAATGGACATGCCATTTGCACAGCAAAAATCCAACATCTTCTCTCCGTTCATGTTTTGATGAGGATCACCGTTCCTCCCAATCACACTCCCCCATGTCGTTACATCCACACCCACGTGAGCATTGAAGTCACCCATCAGAATAAAGGAATCCATCTCAGCCACCCTGTCAAGGGCAGCCTCAACTTCATCCAGGAAAGCCGCATACTCTGACTCTAGATTCGGTGCATACACCTGCACTAGAGCCAAAGTTATCCACTCCAATACCCTGTCTGCCAGCCTGGGACTTGTGAGTATCCCCACTCCCGCCTGTGCAGACATTTGAGGTGCCACTCCCGACAGGAAGAGTTTCCACCCGTCCGGAAGATCCACAGTTCTAGATCCTCTTTGCTTGGTCGAAGAAATGCCTACGATATCTAACCGATATCTGGCAGCTTCTCCAACCAGCTCGAGATCCTTTCCTGTGAGCGATGAGACGTTCCATGTGCCTATCCTAAGCCGATGCCGTTGTCCGTTGCCTTTTAACCCTCGCACGCACTGGTTAGTGCATTTCGTGATCCCCCTCCCACCCCCGTAGTGGCTCACGAGGTCACTGCCGGGTTGCTCGTAACTGCTTCGGGCTGAGCCCGACCGGCTGCCGAGCGGGACAGGCCGGCCACCAGACGCTCGCATACTGCCACCACTCAGGCCTGGCTCCGAATGGGGCCCTGGCACACCAGGGTAGGCGGTATCCGAGGCTGTCTGTGTTCTTCTGGTCATCCGGGGGGGTTGCGCTTAGTTAGCCAGGCTTGCGGCGTACAATATTCACACCACAAACCTGTTGCCCGCCCCCCACCACGAAGAGGTCAGCTGCCGGGGGGGCGGGATCACGACTCACTACGACAAAAAGTCGTGAGCTGTACAAACGCAGCACGAAAAACAGGGTGTGAGTTTGTATCTACTGGTAAACCTACATACTGGCCGACAGACGTTACCAAAATTCCTGATCTGGTAGACTTTTTTGTGGTAAACAAATTATCAAGGAACTTTATCCAAGTACAAGAAGGCTTGGATCTCAACTCGGACCACTCCCCAATTTATCTGACATTGAGTGAAACTGTTATAGTCAAGGAGGAAAATCCTTACCTTTCAAACAAATTTACAGATTGGTTTAGTTTTAAACAGATCCTACAATAGAAAATAAATATTGGTCCCCTTATTGAGGCGACAGACCAGCTAGAAAAGGAATCATATAAATTTATCCAAATAATCCAAAATGCGGCCTGGAGCTGTACTCCTCCATCAAAACGAAAAACAATGGGTAGCAATTATCCAAAAGAAATAAAGGATCTCATAAGAAATAAGAGAAGGCTCCGACGTAAATGGCAACAAACTCGGTCTCCGTCTGATAAAGCGCAACTAAACAAGGCCACACAAGATCTTAAGCTCGAGATAAAGCTAATTCGAAATGGGACAATGAAAATATATCTCTCAGAACTATCTGCTGATAAGAGCTCTGAGTACTCACTTTGGAAAAGTACAAAATATCTTAAGCGACCAACAAATCATATTCCACCAATTAGATGCGGTAACGGACAATTCGCTAAAAGCTGCTGCTTTTGCTGATCACCTAGCGAATACCTTCAAGCCCAATGATGCTGTGTGTGATGAGTTACTAAATTCGAATGAAAGTGACAGTTCTGTGATTCCTCTGATCACGATGCGCGAGCTAAAGTATGACATAAGGTGCCTAAAAAACAAAAAAGCTCCAGGTTTTGACTTGATTACTGCGGAAGTACTGAAGCAACTTCCAAACAAAGGTTTAGAAAAATTCTTAAGGTTACTGAATAAAACAATTAGCCTCGAATATGTGCCAAGCGTTTGGAAAGTAGCAGATGTGACAATGATCGTTAAACCTGGTAAGGACCCTCACGAGGTATCCTGATATAGACCAATATCTCTACTTCCCATGACTTCAAAATTGTTTGAAAAATTAATTTTTAAGCGTCTCAAACCAATCATAGAAACCAGGAACCTAAGCCCAAGTCACCAGTTTGGATTTCGAAGTCAACACTCCACATTTTTTTTTTCTCTTGTACAACCCTGCCGTAAAGGCAGCGACACTGCGACCTAAAAAGATCTATTGTATCGACGGGTTGGAGTTAATCCGAAAGATTTACCAATTTCCTTATGAAAGATAGTATATTTTTTGTAGTGGAGTTTTTCAATTCCACTGAAGTCAGTATTTCCCTGTGGAGAATACGTTTCCTTAACCAATGTAGTGCCGGACATTCACATAGAATGTACTGGGATGTTTCGTCTTCTTCAAGACAGAACCTACATTCCGTGTTTTGACATAAGTTCATTTTGTTAAGGTGGTAATACAAGAAGCAGTGGCCAGTAAGAAAGCCACTGCGGCTATCTAAGCTAAGGATTTCCTTCTAGGAATAGAGTCGGATTAATCGCTTGGATTGCCTGAGACCTGACCCATTGGTCCAATGATCTAGGCGAAGTTTGTTTTCCCATTCATTAATCAGCGCTGCAGCCGTCGCCCAATTGACACTGCAGTATGGTTCAGGGCCTATGAACGCAGTACTTGAACCCGCTCTAGCGAGTTCATCTGCGGATTCGTTACCTGCAATCCCTTTGTGTCCAGGGACCCAGCCAAGTTTCACTTTGTTGTGTTTGGCTAGGGATTGCAGAGCATCGCGGCAACATTTAACGGCTTTGGAGTCTATTTGACTGGACGATAAGGCCTTAAGTGCTGCCTGGCTAACTGAAAAGGTTTGTATAATTGCGCCCTTGATACCTTTACCAAGATTATGTCTAGCGCAGATCTCAATGGCTTTGATTTCGGCTTGTAACACAGTGGAACTAGACCCCATCGGTACAGAGATCCCAGTGTTGGGTCCACAGACACCAGCTCCGACTCCAGAATCCATTTTCGATCCACCTGTGTACCAAACTAGACTTCTGGGGTCTAGTGTTGGAACAACATTGGACCAGTCTACCCGGTCCAATATTTCAACTTCAAATAACCTGCCGAAACAGTTCTGCCTGACCATAGTATCCGGCATTGTCCAAAAATGTCTCTATTAGGGATTGAGTTGAGTATCCTAAGGTGACCCACTAGGTCACCTGGTTTGAACTGATATTCTAGCTGCAGTTTAATGGCATAAGTGGCAGCTATCTTCCTAACGATGATGGGTAAAGGTGTCAGCCCGATAAAAGCTTCGAGAGCTGTTGTGGGACAGGTGGGCATGGCACCTGTAATGCCAAGACAGGCAACCCTTTGCAGATTTTGCAGTTTGTTTGCCGATGACTGTTGAAGTGTTTTTGGCCACCATACGATGGCCGTATATGTGATAATGGGTCTCGCCATCATTGTGTACAACCAATGTATAATTTTGGGGGAGAGACTCCAAGTCCTACCGTAAAGACGTCTACTGGCCCACAGTGCTCTGATAGCTCGCTCTATGGCGGACTTAATATATGAATTCCAGTTAAGTCGTATGTCCGGGATTATAATAATATAATAATAATAACGGCGGCGCTACAGTCCGAGGTGGACCTGGGCCTAGCTTCTCAGCAACCACTCGTGTTGTGCGTGCTATTGTTCTCTCACGAGCGGAGGGGACCTACAGTTTAATGCCGACTCCGAACGGCGAAATTGGGAAGCTTTTTTCTAGACAGTTATACTCTTTGAGCATTGTCAGTGACTCGAAAGAGGTGGAGCCGTGAAAAAATGTTTGATGTTTTTTTCGAGATTCGAACTGACGACCTCGAGCGTAGGAGTCGACGCACCTACCCACTATGCCACGGCGCCCACAGGATTACTCCAAGACATTTTGGTGCCGTGAACGAAGGCCATATGAACTAACGACATAATGGCGTTAATTCGCATTTGAAAGTGAATTAACTGCATTATCCACTTATGGCTTTAATTCACTTTCAAATTTGAACTAAAGCCATACATTAAATTGAACTAACGCCATACAATGTATTTGAGCTCTAAAACGCGTTATATGTCCAATGTCCCACCATGATCGGACCACGTTTAGTTTCCAACCAACCTACCTCCCTTGCCCCTTACATGCATACATACATATGAGGTAACCACAACCACCCCCCTGCTTGGCCACATTGCAATTTGGAGTAAGTGCGAGTTTGATCGTATTTACTTTCTTTAATCTCATGCAAATCATGAATAAAAAAAAGCATGGATACACACAGTCTCGCGCCTACTTCAAATCCTACATGTGGTTCAGCAGGGGGGTTGCAGGGGGGCAGCATACCCCCCCATTCCAACATTACTGTTTATACGCCGTAAACTTTTTTCATACAAGTTTCTACCTCATTTCTTAGGACCATGTACTCGTAAATAATGTAAATTATTGAGATTGATGCGTGTGACTTTAATTCAATTTCAAATGTGAACTAAGGCCAATACCTAAAACGAACTAACGCCATATGGCTTTAGTTCAAATTTGAAAGTGAATTAAAGCCATAAGTGGATTATGGCGTTAATTCACTTTCAAATGCGAATTAACGCCATTATGGCGTTAGTCCATATGGCCTTCGTTCACGGCACCGATATTTTACCTCGCTGGAATAAACTAGTGTGGTGTTGCCGATTATTATGGGTTCAAGGTTGACACGAGTCCTCCTTGAGAAGGGCACTAGAACGGTCTTGCAGGGATTGATCGATAAACCCTCTGCGTTGCACCATTCAACGACTTGCAGTAGCGCACTTTGCATCAAATTGCAAATAGTCGTGTCGTGCTTACCCCTTATAACAATCGCCAGGTCATCAGCATAACCAATTGTGGTGTAGCCTGATCCTTGAAGATCTACTAACAGTTTGTCGATAACTAGTGACCATAATAAGGGGGAAAGAACCCCCACTTGTGGGCAACCCTTTGCCGCGGTTACAGAAACCGACACTCCTCCGGAGGAAGAGGTAATCGAACGACTTTCCAACATGGCTCTGATCCATTTGTTAGTCGATTCTTCGATACCTCTGCTACTGACCGCTCTTGCGATCGAGTCGTGTTATCGAAAGCGCCCTCGATGTCGAGGAATGCACATAGGGCTATTTCTTTGGAAGCAAGTGCGCCTTCTATCTTTTTGACGAGATAATGAAGGGCATCTATGGTGGATTTACCTTTCCTATATGCATACTCGTTCGAGTTTAGAGGGTTAGACAACTCTAATCGTTCTCTAATATAAACATCAATTAGTCTCTCCATCGTTTTGAGTACAATTGATGTTAAACTTATAGGTCTATATGATTTAGTTATATGCACGCCGGCAGCGCTGCAAGTGGGGACTGCAGATGAGGTTGTTGTTGCAGTAGCAGATGAAGGATCATCAGCGTTGACCTTCTTGTGGGAGACGATCAACTTGACCTGACCAAATCTATAACAAACCTTGTTGTTGAGTTTTCTCAGGGTCTTCATGGACGCATCGTCGATAGCAAAGACGAGATGAAGGAGCGAACCTTCTTTCATTCTTTCATTACCTTCCATGAAGAAGCTTGAAGGCCCTCATTTTGCGCTTCAAGCGTCGCTAAGATTTTGGTCGATGGCAATTTGATGCTTTGTGGAAAGAAACCACGGACTATGTGTGATTTTGGAAAAGATCCCTCTTCCACAAGTACAATATCAAGACCACTTTTGGCCTTAATAGCATCAAAATTGCGTTTTATCCACTCAGCAGTAGCACTGTCGGAGCAGATGAAAATTAGCCATCCCGACTTGTGGTGAGAGTTGTGGAGGCTTAGGCTTTTGAAGATGGGAATAACATGCGATTTATTAGGGTTTGAAATCAATCCGTTAGGCGTAGACTAAGATCCTCATTTAAATTATGAACAAGTTCATCAATGTTTATTAATGACTTTCCCAAGTACATCTGCACATCGTCAGCATAGAGATGAATCGATGTGTGTTTACCGACGATTTGTAGGTCATAAATAAACATAGAGAACAATATGAGCGCAAGGATCGATCCTTGCGGCACACCCTGCTTCACCGGTAGTAAAGCCGACGATGAATTGTAGGTTACCACTTTTTGAAACCTATCAGAAAGGAAGCTTTCAAGAAGCCTCATGGCAAGGTTACCAAAACCAAAAGGTGTGTTAGTTTCCAGCAAAGGATTTTGTGGTTCACCTTGTCAAAAGCCTTTGGGAAGTCTAGCAGACATAGTAGCGTTATGTGTGCTTTATCAAATTGCTGTCTTATATCTTCCAAAATGTTTACCATGGCAGTGGAGCAGCTATGGTGAGATCTGAAAGCGGAGTGTCCAGCATACAGTAAATTGTATTTAGACAGGTGTTGGAGAATCTGCTTAGTAATAAGTTTCTCAAAGACTTTAGGAAAGCAAGGTAAGATACTTATTAGTCTAAAATCAGCTGGTTATAATCCGAGAAATTTTCCAGCATTTGGGGAAAGTAGATGTTGTAATGCAGTGGTTAATGATATAGGTGGTCAAGTGACATACGATGTGAGGCAGAATCAGTTTTATAAACCGCAGTGGAACTTCATCTTCACCAACCGCATTTGACTCAATGGCTGCCACACAGTTTATAACTTTTACCTCGCTAACTAACTGAAACTCAAAAACTTTTTCTTGCATGAGAGTCTGATAGAAGCTTACAAGAAAGTTAAAATTTAACTCCTCTGTATTTTCGAGAAAGCTGTTATTTAGAGTGTCAGGATCAAGTTCACAATTTGAAATACCCTCGGACCAAGAAACTCCAATTTGCCGTAGATTGCTCCAAAGCTTTTTTGGGGGAAGAGAAGTGCTCAGCTTAGAGGCGTAGTAATTCCTTTTGGAGTTTCGGGTAACAACATTTGAACGATTTCGCATCGCTTTGTATGCAATCCAGTTGGAATTACATGGACTGCGTTTCCATTTACTGTAGAGTTTGTTACGAGCTTTGATAGTGATTACGACTTCGGTTGTGAACCAAGGACAGATGTTATTACGGACCTTGACTGTTTTAACTGGTACGTACTGATTATATTTCTTTATATTTCTCTGTAACCAAATCTTGAACAGTTCAATTTGGCATCAGGATCATAAATAAAGCGACAAGCATCCCAGGGAGCTGAAGAGGCAGCGAATTGAATAGCCCCCTTACCCCTTATAACAATCGCCAGGTCATCAGCATAACCAATTGTGGTGTAGCCTGATCCTTGAAGATCTACTAACAGTTTGTCGATAACTAGTGACCATAATAAGGGGGAAAGAACCCCCACTTGTGGGCAACCTTTTGCCGCGGTTACAGAAACCGACACTCCTCCAGAAGAAGATGTAATCGAACGACTTTCCAACATGGCTCTGATCCATTTGTTAGTCGATTCTTCGATACCTCTGCTACTGATCGCTCTTGTGATCGAGTCGTAGCCAGTGTTATCGAAAGCGACCACGATGTCGAGGAATGCACATAGGGCTATTTCTTTGGAAGCAAGTGCGCCTTCTATCTTTTTGACGAGATAATGAAGGGCACCTATGGTGCATTTACCTTTCCTATATGCATACTAGTTCGAGTTTAGAGGGTTAGACAACTCTAATCGTTCTCTAATGTAAACATGAATTAGTCTCTCCATCGTTTTGAGTACAAATGATGTTAGACTTATAGGTCTATATGATTTAGGCAGCTCACTAGGTCTATTACACGGTTTGGGAATGAATATTACGTTGACCTTTCTCCAGGAGATTGGTATGTAACCCCAGTTGTAGCTGGCTCTAAATAAAGCTGTCAGTTCCGGTAGGATGAGATGTATTGATCTTTCCAATAGTGCAGGGAATATACCGTCACCACCGGGAGCTTTGAAAGGATCGAAAGTGCCAACAGCCCATTCAACCTTATCTGTACTGAAAACTTTTCCAGATAAACTTTTAACTCTTCTATTAACAAAGACCCTATTGTCTGTTGTGTTAGAGTGCACGTGAGAGGTGCTATAAGACGAACCTGGGAAGTGCACCTGAAGCAACGTTTTAAGTGTTTCTGCTCTGCCCGTCGTGTAGGTACCGTCGCTTTTCTTACCTACACAGTTTGCCTGATCGAGCGAGCGATTTGTGGATGCGTGCTGCTACTGGCATGTTCGCAATGTTTTCGCAGCATTTCCTCCAAGTGGCCCGCTTGGATCGTCTAAGTTCAGAATTGTATTCTATGAGAACGGACCTATATTCGTTCCACATCTTCGTTTTCTTGGCAGAATTAAGTGTTTTCTGACTCTACTCCTAAGTTTTGTCAGATGATCATTCCACCAAGGCACTTTACGATTATTTGAAGTTGTCTTGGGGATACAACTGTCGTGATAGGAATTGATCATTACATTGTTTAATTGGAAGGCTGCTTCATCTAGGTCCCCTATGGACTCAATAGACGTAAGAAGCATTCCTTTTTGTGAGAGAAATAGTTCTCGATAGCGACCCCAGTCGGTGCATTTGGGATCGTATCTGTTAGAGACATGTGACAGTTGACCAGGGATGTCAAACCTGATATGTTGGTGGTCTGACAAAGATGGTTCATCTGACACATGCCAATTTTTATTAAAATTCGAAATAAATGGACTTGCAAGTGTGAGATCAAGTACCTCTTCGCAAACCGCATTTATGAAGGTAGGCTTTGAGCCTCTATTTAGTATATCTATTTCATTACTAATAAGATATTCTAAAAGACACTCACCTCTTCTGTTGGTGTCACTACTACCCCAGACCTCATGATGCGCGTTAGCATCGCAACCGATAATGTAGTGCAGGTTGCCTGATTTGCAGTAACTGATGAGGTCCTGGACGTCCTTAGGTGGTATGACGCTGTTGTCATCCGGGAAATACGCCGAGGCGCACACGTCGGAACTTCCAGTGGTAGGGCCACCAGGTCTCTGTTAATGAAATTTGGAATGGGAAGAAAGTTAATATCATTGTTGATGAGACAGGCCGCTCTTGGCAACACTCCACAATACAACAAGTACACAGAATAACAGCAGAAATTGAAAGAGCATTAGAAGAAAAAAAGTGTGTTCTGCAATCTTCTTAGACATAGCACAGGCTTTTGATAGAGTATGGCATGAAGGTCTACTAAATAAATTAAAGGCGTACCTCCCAGAACAGTACTTCCACCTATTGGAGTCTTACTTAACATCGCGTTACTTTCACATAAAACAGAAAAACTGCTACTCTAACCTAGTGCAGATCCAAGCCGGAGTTCCTCAAGGAAGTGTCCTCGGGCCACTGTTATACCTCCTCTACACCAAAGACTTACTACTGATCGCTACTGATCGCTCTTGTGATCGAGTCGTAGCCAGTGTTATCGAAAGCGACCACGATGTCGAGGAATGCACATAGGGCTATTTCTTTGGAAGCAAGTGCGCCTTCTATCTTTTTGACGAGATAATGAAGGGCACCTATGGTGCATTTACCTTTCCTATATGCATACTAGTTCGAGTTTAGAGGGTTAGACAACTCTAATCGTTCTCTAATGTAAACATGAATTAGTCTCTCCATCGTTTTGAGTACAAATGATGTTAGACTTATAGGTCTATATGATTTAGGCAGCTCACTAGGTCTATTACACGGTTTGGGAATGAATATTACGTTGACCTTTCTCCAGGAGATTGGTATGTAACCCCAGTTGTAGCTGGCTCTAAATAAAGCTGTCAGTTCCGGTAGGATGAGATGTATTGATCTTTCCAATAGTGCAGGGAATATACCGTCACCACCGGGAACTTTGAAAGGATCGAAAGTGCCAACAGCCCATTCAACCTTATCTGTACTGAAAACTTTTCCAGATAAACTTTTAACTCTTCTATTAACAAAGACCCTATTGTCTGTTGTGTTAGAGTGCACGTGAGAGGTGCTATAAGACGAACCTGGGAAGTGCACCTGAAGCAACGTTTTAAGTGTTTCTGCTCTGCCCGTCGTGTAGGTACCGTCGCTTTTCTTACCTACACAGTTTGCCTGATCGAGCGAGCGATTTGTGGATGCGTGCTGCTACTGGCATGTTCGCAATGTTTTCGCAGCATTTCCTCCAAGTGGCCCGCTTGGATCGTCTAAGTTCAGAATTGTATTCTATGAGAACGGACCTATATTCGTTCCACCTCTTCGTTTTCTTGGCAGAATTAAGTGTTTTCTGACTCTACTCCTAAGTTTTGTCAGATGATCATTCCACCAAGGCACTTTACGATTATTTGAAGTTGTCTTGGGGATACAACTGTCGTGATAGGAATTGATCATTACATTGTTTAATTGGAAGGCTGCTTCATCTAGGTCCCCTATGGACTCAATAGACGTAAGAAGCATTCCTTTTTGTGAGAGAAATAGTTCTCGATAGCGACCCCAGTCGGTGCATTTGGGATCGTATCTGTTAGAGACATGTGACAGTTGACCAGGGATGTCAAACCTGATATGTTGGTGGTCTGACAAAGATGGTTCATCTGACACATGCCAATTTTTATTAAAATTCGAAATAAATGGACTTGCAAGTGTGAGATCAAGTACCTCTTCGCAAACCGCATTTATGAAGGTAGGCTTTGAGCCTCTATTTAGTATATCTATTTCATTACTAATAAGATATTCTAAAAGACACTCACCTCTTCTGTTGGTGTCACTACTACCCCAGACCTCATGATGCGCGTTAGCATCGCAACCGATAATGTAGTGCAGGTTGCCTGATTTGCAGTAACTGATGAGGTCCTGGACGTCCTTAGGTGGTATGACGCTGTTGTCATCCGGGAAATACGCCGAGGCGCACACGTCGGAACTTCCAGTGGTAGGGCCACCAGGTCTCTGTTAATGAAATTTGGAATGGGAAGAAAGTTAATATCATTGTTGATGAGACAGGCCGCTCTTGGCAACACTCCACAATACAACAAGTACACAGAATAACAGCAGAAATTGAAAGAGCATTAGAAGAAAAAAAGTGTGTTCTGCAATCTTCTTAGACATAGCACAGGCTTTTGATAGAGTATGGCATGAAGGTCTACTAAATAAATTAAAGGCGTACCTCCCAGAACAGTACTTCCACCTATTGGAGTCTTACTTAACATCGCGTTACTTTCACATAAAACAGAAAAACTGCTACTCTAACCTAGTGCAGATCCAAGCCGGAGTTCCTCAAGGAAGTGTCCTCGGGCCACTGTTATACCTCCTCTACACCAAAGACTTACTAACAACATCATTCACTAAGACAGCAACCTTTGCCGATGACACGGTAATCCTAGCGGTGGGAAGCACAACGCTAGAGTCAACACAAAAACTACAGGCTGCTACAGATGAATTAGTCAGCTGGACTCAAAGATGGAGAATAAAACTAAACTCGAGCAAATTCGTACATATTGACTTCACAAGCAAAACTATCTTGCATTCCCCCATAGTGATATCAGGCACGACTATACCATACACTAATACATACTAATACAGCCAAGTATCTAGGTATGACCCTAGATGTCAAGCTTCGTTAGAAATAGAGCATATTAAAATAAAAAGAATAGAATTAGATACTAAATGGCGAAAAATAGAATGGCTTTTAGGCAGGAAATCTTATCTATCGATTAATAATAAAATTCTTTTATATAACCAGATCCTAAAACCAGTTTGGAACTACGGAGCTGAACTCTGGGGATGTGCCAGCCAAACCAACATCGCAGTTATCCAACGCTTCCAGAACAAAGTCCTCAGAAGCATTGTGAATGCTCCATGGTACATCAGAAACAGCGACCTCCATCGGGACCTAAGGGTACCTACTGTTTTTGAAGAGATCAACTCTAGGGCCAAAGCACACAAGAAAAGACTTCAGGAGAATGTTAACGAGGAAATAACAAGTCTTCTCAACGCACATGGCGTGAGACGACTGCAACGTACAAGACCCTCAGACCTTGCAGGATCAACGTAAACAACAAGATAGTAACAGAGCGACAACAACGACCGAAAAGAGGCGCTCGGAGTGAATATAACCTCCAACGTTTTGGATCTATGCTCCCGTTACTATCTTTTAGAACTAAGAACAAATAAGAAACCATAATTATGTGAAAAATAGTAGATTGTTAGCCATTTACTTGCTTACTCATACTAATCATGAAAAACAGACTGCTCGTTAGCTATATAACTAGTCGCAGTGCTAACAAACATTTGTAAGCATTGTTTATTATTGTTTAAAATAAACAAAAAAAATCTCTTGGTAAATTATTAGAATTGGAATAATTCGAATTTTTATTGTATTTGTTGTTTTTGTTTGATTGGTTATTCATTAGATTCCCACGAGTATCGGAGAAAGGGTGGTCCGCCTGCGTAGAGCTCCGTATACACAGGTCAGGCTAGCTAATCCAGAGGTCCCCAGGTATCTGGATGCTCCGTTCGCGACTGAGCTATTTAGCTGGACCCTCAGCCTGGTTGATCGTCAGCACGGGTCGCATGACATCGCATGATCCGGCCCAGGGGAGTGGAGTAATGAGGATAAAGGGAGAGGAGGCGGTGGGATAGAGTTTGATTACATCTTACAATAATAATAATAATAATAATAATAATAATAATAATAATAATAATAAAGTTAACACGACGCACTTGACCCTGAACCCAGTGGAAGGTAATAGACTGTACGAGAATTGCTGACACAGTTTGTTCAGGTGCATACCTGTTCCCGTGACAACAGAATGGTATTGCATCGCACTGGGATCATGTTGCGTCGCTCCGGATACACGCGCTGACATGAAAATGATGACTCTGCAGACTGGGCGATGGGAACGGCGGCTTCCCATATGAAGCAAGGTAGCTCTAAGTTTAGTCTAAGTTTGGACGTGGAATATAGCAGTCGAATAAAGAATATATTAAAAAATCATATAATTGTTTGAAGTAGTAAGTCGGACCGTTGAGGGGAGGCTCAGCCTCCCCGTCCGCGTTTTTTTTATGAATCCCCTAAAGGGATTCGTTAACTGGCGCCCGAGCAGGGACCGCTCTGTATACGACATCCCCCTTTTTCTCTGTGACACGCTCAGATCCTCTAACCAGGATATAGAGCCGATACGTTCCATTGAACGAAAAGCCCAGTCCCCATGAGAACACTGCGCTTATAAATCGACTATTCACGAGCATCCAATCGTACCCATGAGAACACGAGTGGAAGTCAAAAGGAAATTAAGGGGATTCGTGTGAAGTAAATCGTGCCTTAGTAGGTCGCGTGCATTTTAATGTTCGCGTCCAAAAAGGATAACACGATCCTTCCGAAAGAGCGGTACCCAAAAGACGGATTTAGTTATTAACTTTTCGTTTTCCTTTTTTTTTCTTAGAGAAGAATAATACGGTGGTGTTTTTTTGCTATATTAAGGATATAGTAATCCAAGATGATGTGTGGTGCTGTGAACTTACTAATGTAAGGAATCCATAAAAAAAAAAAACAACGACCTAGAATAGTTAAACGATTCAATTAATACTAAGCGCAAGCAAAAAAGAAGTATTGCAGATATTTAGTGGAGTAATAGAGCAAGGAAGGTTAAAAGTGAAGAACCTAATTGCAAAAGAAGTAAAATGTTATGAGTGTTACTTGCACAAAGAAATACAGATAGGTATTTGAATAAATAAAAAAGATCAAAGAAAATTAAAAAGTTCATTATTTGATTACGCCAAGGTGTAAAAATTTAATAAGTGTTGTCTGGAAGGAAAAAAGTTATAATAAAAGTAATTGTAAATCCTTGATCACAATTGATTGAAAAAGAAATTAGAGTAAAATTAATTAATTATTTGTAGTGACCCAAGTGTGAAGTTGTAAGTCATTGAAATACGTGAATACGTATATTGAGTGTCGGAGAGTCGGTGAGTCCTAAATTTAAGTACATTTTGAAATTAAATATATTTGGCAACGACTTCTTACTTCTGCGGTAAAGAATGGATGCCATTAATAAATCCATAACTGACCTAACGGGAGCAGTTAATGCTATGTTAGGTCAGATAAAGGAATTAGATGCTAGATTAAGAAGTTTAGAGACGAAAGCGGTAGAAATACCACTGTCCGTGGAGATTAGTGCGGAACCTGAACTCTGCGCTCCGAGAAATGAGGCAGACTTGAGAGAAATCTCTCGTCTGCCAGATTGTGTAAAAGAATTACAAATTTTCGAAGGAAATCCTACCCAGTACGTAACGTGGGTACATACCGTTGAAGGTATTTTAAAGGATTTCGAAATCGTAAAAGCTAAGCCAATATATAGGGCTATCCTTCAGCACATTCGGCAGAAAATAAGGGGGCCTGCCGACGCAGCCCTTGTTTCGTATAACATCTTCGACAATGACTGGCGAGCCATGAAACAATGTCTCTCTCTGCACTACGCAGACAAAAGAGACATGAGGACTTTGGAGCATCAGCTCAACCAGTTATCCCAGAAGAACACGAGGCTGGATGAATTCTTTGCGGCCGTGAATCACCAACTCTCGTTAATGGTGAATAAAATTAAAACGGAATCTTTTAGTGAAGAAACGGTTACAGCTCTTGTCGAGACGTATAGAAATAGAGCCTTAGACGTCTTTATTCGCGGCCTTAACGGTGATCTTGCCAGAATTCTCATAGTCCAGAGGCCTAGAACTTTACCGGAGGCTTACTCAGCGTGCCTGGAAATTCAAAACCTAAACTATAGGAGTCATATGATTCATAATGCTGCTGCACCGAATACAGTAACAGCACCAGTGAATCAAATGTTTAGGAAGGAAGTAAGGCCAGCACTCCCTCAAAAGAGATTCTTCCACAATCCTCAACCGCGTTACTCACCTCCAACGGAGAGTACCCCTCCCCCAAGACCAACAGCACCAAAACCTCACGAGAAGATGGAGCTGGGGTCCACTCAGTCTCGTAACGTGAACTACATGAATCGTCCTCGTGGTATGAATCCGTTTAAGAGGAAGTCATACTCGGATAACTACCCGCAAAAACAGCAGAGACTGTACCATTTAGAATCACGTCAGGAGGAACCTGATTCAAATTATGAGGAGTTGGCAGAGAATGAAGTTTGCGATGAAGTAAATTTTATGAGGGGCGCCCATCAAGCGTTCCATATTTAGAATATATTACGAGGGACGGGCTCTCCCTCAGGTTCCTCGTTGACACAGGAGCCAACAAAAATTTCCTCTCCCCATCTGTAGTTAAGAAAACATCATCTCGTCCCACTCATCTTGTTCACCCTTTCTATGTACATTCAGCTGGTGGTAACGTTAGAATAGAAGACAAAGTCTGTGGTAGGTTCTTTCAATCCATCGGCAATAACACATTGCTAACATTTTACATATTACCCGGTCTAAATTCCTTCGATGGAATCATTGGGGACGATTCCCTTAAAGAACTTGAGGCGATTATTGATCGCAAAGACAGTACGTTGAAAGTAAGCCCAAATATAACCATCCCATTGAAGGAGAAAATCTCCGGAGAAATAAACCTACTCTTAAATGAAAATCTTTCCGAGCAAACCAAGAGTAAGCTTCGCCAACTAGTAAAGACCTATGCACCTCTTTTCGGACCTATTGATGCAAGTGAAACTATAAAAACCACAGTAGAGGCAGAAATTAAAACTAATACCGACGAGCCGATTTATAGCAAATGCTATCCGTACCCCGCTAATATGAGGGAAGTAGTAGAGGAAGAAATAAAGAAGCTTTTAGCTGAGAGGATAATATGTCCCTCGAAAAGTCCCTACAATTCCCCTATTTGGGTCGTCCCGAAGAAACCAAAACCATCGGGCGAGAAGCAGTACAGGATGGTGATTGACTATAAAAGGTTAAACGCCGTTTCGATTTCGGACACGTATCCAATCCCAGATATCAATTCTACGCTGGCCAATTTGGGCAGAGCAAACTATTTCACCACAATAGATCTCACCTCGGGGTTTCATCAAATTCCTATGAAGCCCAGTGACGTGCCAAAGACAGCCTTCTCGACCATGAACGGCAAGTATGAATTCCTGAGAATGCCTTTCGGGCTTAAAAACGCACCCGCTATCTTCCAGAGGATGATAGACGATGTGCTGAAGGAATACATCGGGAAGATTTGTTACGTCTACATCGATGATGTAATTGTCTTCGGTCATGGCGAGGATGATCATCTTAAGAAGGTGGAAATGGTATTCGCGAAACTCCAGGAAGCTAACCTAAAAGTAAACCTCGAAAAAACTAACTTCATGAAATCAGAAGTCGAATTCCTCGGTTATATCATAACTCGTGATGGTATAAAAGCAGACCCAAAGAAAGTAGCAGCTATTGAGAAGCTACGGCCTCCAGAAAATCTCAAGGAACTGAAGAGCTTCTTAGGTCTCACATCCTATTATAGAAAATTCATAAGAGATTATGCTAGAGTAGCAAAACCCCTGACGAATCTAACACGAGGTCAGAATGCTCAGATCAAGGCAAGTCAATCAAGAAACGTGAAAATTACATTGAACAAAGAGGCATTGCAGGCTTTCAACGATTTGAAGACCTTGTTAATGTCATCGGAAATCTTGTCCTTTCCCGACTTCGAAAAACCGTTCAACTTGACAACGGATGCCTCGAACTACGCCATAGGGGCTGTGTTGTCTCAAGGGGACGCAGCTTCGGACCGGCCAATCGCCTACATCTCTCGTTCCTTGAGCAAAACTGAGGAGAATTATGCGACGAACGAGAAAGAGATGCTGGCAATTGTATGGGCCCTGGATAATCTTAGATCTTATCTCTATGGGGCGAAAAAGATTCGAATTCATACTGACCATCAACCCTTGACTTTTGCGCTCAGCAATCGAAATTTCAATGCGAAGTTGAAGCGGTGGAAATCTCGTATTGAAGAATATAATTATGAGTTGGTGTACAAGCCAGGTAAATCAAATATCGTGGCAGACGCACTTTCCCGACTCAAAACTGACGTCAACCATTTAACCGATTCATTGCGGGCAGAACCAGCACATAGTGAAGATAACCCTGATGAACACTCCCTAACTGAAACTGCCAGTGAGAATAGCAGTATTCACACCGAGACTGCTAGTGAAGCACAATCATCATTGGGGACTGCCCATAGTGCTGATCAAGACAGCTCTGACTTGGTTCCGCATGTTGAGGCTCCGATAAACGTGTTCCGAAATCAGATTATCATCAAGATTGGTAGGGGCTTAGAAATTCTAGAGGAGCTTTACACGTCATTACTTTGCTATAGATAACCAAGATGGCCGGAAACTGATTGAACTCCTCAAAGCCAAATTGAGACCAAATATCATCAACGGTATCAAAATCCCGGAATCACATCTTCAACTGCTTCAGGAAATATGCCTGGAGCATTTCGCCAATTACAAACTACGGATTACTCAACGGGTAGTAGAGGATGTGACAAATGAGGACATGAAGGTTGAGCTTATCATGAAGGAACATAGGAGAGCTCATAGAAATCCTCGAGAGAATCGGGAACAACTGCTCGAGAAATATTATTTCCCCAGCATGTCTAGTCTAATCAAGAAATACACGGGTACTTGTGAAATTTGTAAATTAAGTAAATACGACAGGCACCCGAACACGCCCGAATTCCAACCAACTCCTGTTCCATCATATGCGTGTGAAATTCTGCACATGGATATCATGGAGCTGCAGGGTGAGAAATTTATTACTTGCATTGATAAGTTCTCAAAGTTCGGAAAGATATTCCATATAAAAAATAGATCGGCACTATATCTAAGGAATAAGATCACAAAGATACTTCATTACTTCACTGTCCCAAGAGTACTGGTCACGGACAATGAGCGAAGTTTCTTAAGCCCCATTATCCTTAACTTCATCGAACTATTGGGCATTAGGCACTACCAAACGCCCGTCTATCGCAGTGAAGTGAATGGTCAAGTGGAAAGATTCCACTCCACCATACTAGAAATATATCGTTGCCTGAAGATGGAACACAAAGACCTGCGCGTTAAAGAACTATTGAATATCGCAGTTGACAGATATAACAACAGCATACATTCTGTCACCAAAAAGAAGCCTTCAGACATTTTTTTCAATAGAACGCAACGTATAAACTACCAAGATTTGTTAGGATATCGTATTAGAGTGAACAATGAATTGAGGGACGAGATAGAGAGGAAACAAAAAATGAGCCTGCTTAGATTTAATAAGAAAAAAGCAAGCCCAAAAAAATACAAAAAAGGAGACATAGTGTACACTGCATGTAAGGGAATCCGTTCAAAAAATAAACCCTTATACCGGAAAGAGGTTGTTGCCAAAGATAGCAAAGTTACGGTGTTGACAACCTCTGGCCGTAGAATTCATAAAGCTCACCTTAAGAATGTGCAGCATAAGCCAGAACACCACTAAAATGAAACACAAAACGAAATCCAGTAAATTGATGAACTCTCCGACACACAACCCATACCATTATTTAATGAATCATAACGACATTGCTTAATAGGAACGCAATGTACAATAAATATATATTAAGACACACTTGGGTAGAGCACGATAAAGAAAAAAATATATTTTTGGCTTATATAAACGAGTATCTAGAATTTTAAGTTGAATTATATCATTCATTTTTATAAATCAAATTTTATAATTTTACAATACGATAATAAACCGACAATTGTACAATTACATTTTGTAAGAGTATTTGTAGATATAGAAATATAGAAATAAGAATTCAACATTTGTACTACCATATAAGAATTTCCCTAGTTTCATGTAAAGATCCACAAGAGCAAGCTTTTACTTGCATCCCTCTTTTCAGAATTGCTGCCATGCTGCCTTCCTCCCTAGGTTATCAGTTATTTAACTATCATTCACCAATTGTGACTATAAAAGAAGGCAGGGGGTGGATTGTCGATGGCCATTTTCAATTAGTACACGTTATAAAGTTAAGTCAATTCGAAGACTTAGTGCAAGGTATTAACAAATCAACAATCGGGAACTTCTCAACAGAAAAGAGGACCACAATTGAATTTTATCTCAACAAAACAAACGACAGATTGTCCTCACTTAGAGGTGAAAAACATCGAATCACAAGATCTATCAACTGGATTGGATCGGCCTGGAAATGGATTGCAGGGAATCCTGATGCTGCTGACTGGGACAGAGTACTTTCCAGTGAAGAAGACATCGTGGCCAACAATAACCAACAATATAAAATTAATACCCGGCTCTTTAGTAGCTTAGGGGAGACCACGAAGAAACTTAATTGGATGATAGACCAATTTAATAATGAGATTAAATCAACCTTGGCTGGACGATACGAACAAGATATTCTAAATGAAGTTATTGTGATAAATAACGAGGTTAACGAAATAGTACGTGCCTGCCAAATGGCGAAAAGTGGTACAGTGAACACGAACCTCCTGGATCAAGAAGAAATAAGTAGAATCATCAGTGAAATGGAAACGTTACCTTATACCAATGCAATTGAAGCCATAGAAAATGGATCGCCATCCATTTACACGAATGGTTCAATTCTGCTTTATGTCCTCTCTATGCCAAAAGTAAGGAGTGACGAATTTAACTTACTTTCAACGAGAGCTTCGATTACTGATGGTCTACAGATTGACATGGACTACGATAAGATCTTAATTAATCATCAGGAGACCTATGGGATTATCAACGAATGCCTTTGTATTAATAATCAGATGATCTGTAATACTAAATCATTACAAAAACTTGAAGAGGACAGCTGTATTCCAAGGCTTTTAAAAGGAGGGCACACAGCATGTACGTTCCGCACTAACACACTGGAGATAATCGAACTAATCAAGGAAGACACAATTTTTGTTACGAACTTCATTGGGCTATTAATCTCAGAGAACAACTCAAGGGTCCTTAATGGTACTTACGTTATCCAATTGAGTGACGAAACAATCAAGTTAAAAAATAGAACATTTACAAGCTCTTCTTACTCACACACTCAACTACTCCCATCGGTCTTAACGAACATCACGAAGCGGGTACGAAAGATCGATCTGGAACATGTACACAGCATCAGTGTTAAGAACATTGCTCAGTTGAAGGACCTGAAAAATCAAGCTATTTACCTCTCCTTAACAAATGTGGGGATCATAGTAATAGTAGCAGCCGTAGCCTGGATTATCTGGCGAAAAATTAGTCTCGGCCCTAAACTACCATCTGTAAATCTGCATAACGTCGTACTTGATCGTAGGATCAATTCAGAAAATCAAACAGCAGCCGAATCACACTCGTCCCGAATCTGGTCGTCTGCATCCGACGTCACACATGATCTACGGGACGTAGATCTTTAAGAAGGGAGGAGTTAACACGACGCACTTGACCCTGAACCCAGTGGAAGGTAATAGACTGTACGAGAATTGCTGACACAGTTTGTTCAGGTGCATACCTGTTCCCGTGACAACAGAATGGTATTGCATCGCACTGGGATCATGTTGCGTCGCTCCGGATACACGCGCTGACATGAAAATGATGACTCTGCAGACTGGGCGATGGGAACGGCGGCTTCCCATATGAAGCAAGGTAGCTCTAAGTTTAGTCTAAGTTTGGACGTGGAATATAGCAGTCGAATAAAGAATATATTAAAAAATCATATAATTGTTTGAAGTAGTAAGTCGGACCGTTGAGGGGAGGCTCAGCCTCCCCGTCCGCGTTTTTTTTATGAATCCCCTAAAGGGATTCGTTAACTATAATAATAATAATAATAATAATAATAATAATAATAATAATAATAATGGAGCTACAGTCCGAGGTGGACCTGGGCCTAGCTTCTCAGCAACCACTCGTGTTGTGCGTGCTATCGTTCTCTCACGAGTGGAGGGGACCTACAGTTTAATGCCGACTCCGAACGGCGAAATTGGGAAGCTTTTTTCTAGACAGTTATACTCTTTGAGCATTGTCAGTGACTCGAAAGAGGTGGAGCCGTGAAAAAATGTTTGATGTTTTTTTTCGAAATTCGAACCGAAGACCCCAAGCATAGGAGTCGACGCACCTACCCACTACACCACAGCGCCCGTATGTCCCTTACAACATGTAAATTCTTACTTTAAGAAGGAAATGTGGTAACGTAAGAGAGCGGACGTGTTTTTTTCAAAGCGTCGTGGAGTGCGAGTTATTTGTTTAAAACAACGCTTTTTTCTTATCATTTATTACTCTTAACAACATAAAAAGTATGTACAATCCAGGAATTGAAAGATGAGAACTAAAGGAAAAAATTTGCAGACTAGAAAACAAGTTGTACTAGAGTGAACAAAAGTCTTTGGAGAACACAATTGAAATCGTAGGCGTTCCAAACATAAACAGCGAAAATGCAAAAGATTGTGTAAAGAACATTTTTAATGTAGCATTGAACATCACACTCTCCCCTGGAGAAATAAATAAATGCTTTGTTAAGCGTTTAAAAAAACTTATCAAAGTCGGAGACATTGTGTGTGCTCAACTCAGTTCTCTAGCTATTAAAGAGAAGATCATGAAGAAGAAATTGTCTGTGAAGAGAAAATTAAATGGCTCATTATTTTCCGAAAATACTGTTTACAGAATTTTCATTAACAACGGGTTAACTAATTATTACAGAGCTTTATTTAGGGCAGTTTATAAACTTAAAATTGAAAAAAAATTAAATACGTATGGTTCAAAAAATCACGTATACTTTTGAGGAAGGTTGAAAATGGTGAGATTATAGGTAGTTATAAGATCTTTTGACGATTTAAATCAAATCTAAAACTAATTTTTAATCTCTAATTTTAATTTCTACATACATATATGTTTAATTTAAAAAATGTTGAAGATCTTATAGACTGCGATCTCCCCATAAGAACCATTAGAATCATTAGTTGTCTTAGTGATAATTTAAATTATTCTAACTTAAATGATCTTAATTCTATGTTTGTGGTACATCGACATATTCGTAGTATGCGGCGTAATTTCGACCTACTGGTTTGCAATTTAGAATCTTTAAAATCTCTACCTGACATATAATCTATAATCTTCCTAATTATAACGACTATAATCTTCCTAATTATAACTTTTATGCCAATTCTAATGATTCGTATTCTGCCAGTGGAGTAGGTGAATGTGGTGTTATATGCTTTAGTTTATCATGTGCTGATATTATAAAAGTCTCCTTGTCATTAGGCAATGAAATACTTTCTTTTATCTGTGTCTATAGATTCCATTCGCAAATGCCGCAGAATTTCATATATGAATTTTCGACCCTTTTAGCAAATGAACGGGCGAAAAATCTTGTTATCTTGGGTGATTTCAATCTAGATTTGCTAGTTTCAAATTCTCTTTTGGACGGATATCGTCTCCTTATGTCCGAACATGGTCTAATTTCCTTTATAGAAGAGCCTACAAGACCCGTTTCCGAAACCTGTCTTGATCATGTATTGGCACGTTTCTCAAATGTTTCTTTGGATCTTTGTGCGAGTATTGTTTTGGATCTTCAAATTACAGATCATTGGATGGCTGGTCTTTTATTTGGAAATTGCATAAACAATAAACAAAATAGATATGTACCATTGCAGAAAAATACAAAAATTGATTTTGTTAAACTTAGTAATGAACCAAGAGTTGATTGGGAAGATGTGTATGTTAAAGAAGACTCTTCCAAGGCCTATGACTATTTCTTAAAGCGTCTTAAAAACTGCATTAATGCATGTACTTACTGCGTAGTAAAAAAAATCAGATACAAAGTTGAAACCATGGACATTCATCAGACATACTCCATAAAATAAACATGAAGCACAAATTGCACAAAAAATGCCGCAAACATCCACTCAATTCAAACTTAAAAGAGCGTTACAAAAAATTTTCTAGGCGCGTAAATAAAGCAATTCGTTTATATCGTGATTCCCAAGGTAATCTTAAAGAAGAGTGGAAAATTGTTAATAGCATTATAAGCAGAAAATATTGTATTCGAATAGATCCTATTGTATTGAAAACAGAGGATGTTGATATTTCAAATCCCGATACAGTTGCAAATATGTTCAACAATTACTTTGCAACGATTGGTCAGAATTCTTTTCCTAACGATGACCAGTTATACAGTTTCTTCTTTGAACCAATCTCAGGTTATGAAATGTATAAAACCATGATGTCACTTAACAAATCAAATTCCTGTGGAAGGGATAGTATATCAAACACGATGTTAAAACATATTGTATTGTCTGTTGTAGATGTCTTAGCACACATTTTTAACCTGAGTGTCACGTCTGGGATTTTCCCAGAAGAACTAAAACGTGCAATTGTAATACCACTTTTTAAAAAGGGCGATAAAAAAGATAAGATGAATTATAGACCAATTTCATTATTGTCATCAATTCACCTAATTGTAACAGATATAACTTTTTTAATGTTGAATGTTCACAAATTGGTTCTTATCCCCTTTTTAATCCAAATGTCTCTTGCAATATTAATTGTTTTGCAATTGAGGCCGTGAAACAATACAAACATTTAGGTGTTACCATAGACCAACATTTTAGTTGGACAGAACACATTATAGAACTAAAAAAATATTTGCTATCTTCAAATCGCTGTTTTTACCGCCTTAGGAAATATTTTTCAGATAACATCTTGAAACTGTGTAATATGGATTATTTCATTCGAAATTGCAGTATGGTATTTGCTGCTGGGGAAGTGCGTATCAGAGTAAACTGCATCAACTTACTCTTCTACAAAAATGTGCTGTAAGAAAAATTTGCAATTGTTCACGTTTAGCGCACACCAGTTAGCTATTCAGAATTACAACAATTTTACCAGTCAGAAATTTATTTTTCTTTAAGGTTTTAAAGGTATTTTTTATTCGAAGTGGCTACACGCAAAGCCCTTTTCGAGATTTTCACAGCCTGAGAAGTAATTTTGGATCTTCTGTTACTATACCCACATTTCGTACTACAAAATATAGTCACTCCTATCTAATAATATCCTGCAAGGTATTCAATATGCTTCCACAAGGAATACGAATCATTCGGAATTTGTCTAAATTCGTTTCAAAGATTAAAGATTGGCTCTTAACATTTGACATCAATGAAGTGGAAATTTTGCTGCGCTGCACTATTTGGAGCAAACATGTTTTTTTTATCACACTAGATTCTTTACTTATTTGATTCATTGTATTAATTTTATTCTTTTACGTTGAATTTGAATTGTTCTTATCATTTAATTTAAATACTTTTTTACCTTTTTATTTTATTGTTATCTTGTTTTAATGTCACCCCACATTAAACTTTCGAATTAAAATCTGAATTTTTTATATAGAATGTGGCATTTACCTCTATTTTTTGTAAATACAAAATGTCACTAACTTTTCTCTTTGACTTGTTATAAATAATATTGTTATCTTAGGTGGATACATATATAATTGATTGGAAAAGAGAATAATGAATAAATTGAATTGAAATTGAAATTGAAGATGCAACTCATAAAATTAATAACAGATGGGCGAGAGGCACTACGTGCCACACCTCCAGAATGATCTGGCGTAAGCTAGATCTCAGAAGATTTTAAGAAAAAAACTCTCTGGACAGATCTAACATAAGTATGATCGTTGGTGTCATTACAGGACACTGCCTCATAGGAAATCATGTCAGTAGACTAGGTGCTCCTGCTAATGATTTCTGCAGAAACTGCCTAGACGAGGAGAAAGTGGAAAGCGTTTCACACCTCCTCTGCTCCCGTCCGGCCTTGGCGTCTCTTCGGCGCCATCCAGCTCTATTTTTTATGTCTTACTTTTTATCGGGACTACTAGGGTTTGTTGTTTTTTTTGTGTGCAATAGTTTGTTGAACACGACTATTGACTATCACCTTCAAAATGAATGAGCAATGAATGAATGAAAGGTAATCGATAAGGAAATAGGAAATTATGTAATTGGAAAATATTTGACGGCGTTTACATGAAAGCAACAAGGCAGTATTAACGGAAAGAGTACGTAAGATTTTCCAAAAGGGGCATTCACACGACTTTACACTGTACTACATACTCGTAGTTATAGTTGACGGACTTAATTTATGACAGAAACATCAAAATGTGAATATGGTTGAAGATCGAGGAAAATAAGAAAAAATGGAAAGCAAAAAACGATTTGACCTTAGATAAAAAAAGTCCGTCCGTCCAATAAAAAGTTGATGAAGTAAAGATGAACGACTTTTTCGATTAAGATGCATTTGATAGCATTTCCACACTTCGATTTTTTTCCTTGAAAAAATTACGGGCTAACCTGTGTAATTTCGAAACGATTTTAAAGCCCTTCCACACCCAACTTTCACAAACCACAGTGGCCAACTAGAGGTACCCTATTTTTTCCACACTCTTCGATTTTTCCCTAAAAAAAAAGTCAACGTATGCAATTCCGAAGGGATCTCAAAGCCCTTCCACTTTCAACTTTCAACCGCCACAGTGGCCAAACCGGAGCTACTTATGACTTATGTATGTTCATTTACACTGTTCAACGTAGAACATAACGCAAAGTCCGAAGACCAAGTCGTATGGATTGTAGTACAGTGTTAACACCCCTAAACAGCTGGAAAGAGAAATAACTTTTGAAAAAGTTTACACTCTCTACGAAACTCTTGCCTTTTGCCAGCCTTATAAACATCAAATATTTTCAAAATAAATGCTTCCCAACGCCATCTTCGTTTAGAATCTAAAACTACTGCAAACTAAGAAAATAACCCAAGCCAAATCTCCCATGCGTTTTTTAAGTCTACATTAAATTTCCCACTTATTTCCAAATATCTGAGAAAAACTCTCCACCTCGCCTGGAATTCTTTAATCTTGACAGAATAGCAGAAAGGGCTACCGTCGGCCATTCAAACAATCAGGCGTCGGTTGTCAATACAAAAAAAATAACAAGAAAGTCTGATGTTTTTGTGAGTTCTTTATAAAGTGTACGTCCTTTTTTAATTATACAAATTGTGTTTCTGTTTTGCATTTACTACACATATTGAAGTAAGTAACCGAATGCCGAAAACATTGAATACTTCCCAAATCACTTCTTGTAAGTGACGCGCTTTCGGCATTTTCCCGCTCGTCGCTTCCATTATTTTGTATCACCTCAGTTATTTCTAGTATTTATTTCCTGAAAATTTAAGAAAAATGGATAATCGGCGTACTTTAACGAGAGGAAGGCAAAAAGATTTAAAAAGGGTTGAAGTTAAAAAAAGTTCACTGCGTTCGTCGCCGAGTCGCCGAGCCTCCCCATCTCGTAAGAGTTCACCTCAGCCTAACAGAAAGTCTCCATCACGACGTGGCTCACCAGGAAGAAAAGCGTCTCCTTCCCGTCGAGCTTCACCCGTTCCGCGGCCACCATCAACAACTAGCACACGTTCTTCCCGCCAAAGAAGCGCTGCAGTTGTAACGCCGATTCCTGTCGTTCGGCCATCTCCAATTAAAGAAAAGGAGGTTAGTAATAATTTTTTTTTTTGTTTTCTTTTTATTAATTTTTTTTTAAATAAATATACCCATACATACATATGTATATATGAGCTCTAATCCGCTCCTTATAATAATTTCTTATCTTGGCGTTGGTCCAACAGATTATTTTCTTTCCCCTAAATTATCTATTTTTGGCACTACAAGCAGAGCATATATTACGAATTAGTTTGTTACCACCGAAAATGAAGAAATTTCTGAGAAACATGCGCATATTGAACAAAAGTTTCCGAGCCATTAATACCTATATGGTCTAACTTTGTCAAGCATATAAACATTTTCATGTAATCAAAGAAAAACCTTTATCTTGGATAACAAAGTTGAAATATCTTATAATTGCCTGTTGAATTCATTACATTATAGCACCTAAACCAGAAGGTATAAAAACTTCTTCGCCTCATATTACTAAAGTAAAACATTAAAAATGTACCTTTTGGTTGAAAGCAATCATATTTTTTTTAGCCATATTTTCAAAGCAGTATACACAAGCGAGTTGTTGAGAAGCTAGGCCCAGGTCCACCTCGGACTGTAGTGCCGCCATTATCATTATTATTATATACAAGCAGGAAAACTGTTCTTTTTGGCCTCAATCTCCTCCCACAAAAGGAGTAATTTGAGTATTTTATGTACTTTAACATAATTTTTACTACTACAACTAATATATGGGCAAAATATAATCTCACATATAAAAATTATCATAAATAAACTTCAATCACTAATATCGTTTCTGTCTTATATATATATGTATTGAAGATTCAATTGTGTATCTTATCATATGTGCGCTATATGTAATATATGTATCTGAAAAATTAAAAAACCTTTTGTATTTATGTAGATTGAAGGTTTTTTTGATTTGTTTATTTAATGAAATTATATATGTATGTTTTTTTTAATTTTCCAGGCTAATATTTCACCAAGAGTGAAATTAGATAGAGTGGACACACAAATATTGGCCAACGAATCTATGAAACCTACCGCTTTTATAACAACTACAACAACAACTTCATCAGTTCATAGTTCTTTCAGCATCTCTACTCATAAAACCGCTGACATTGGCTCAAGCAAAAATACATCTGGAGATTCTGAAGTTGCCAAACTAACAGATTTCATTCGCCGATCGGTATCAAAAACGTTTAGCACATCACAGAGGGGAGGTTCGCAAACTCCTTCTACACATCCATCACAAATAAGCCGTTCCGTTAGTCAAAGTGTTTATGATGATGGAGATAATTATACAAAAACGGAATTCTCCGATAGCGAGGAGGAACATTTTAAAAGCGTTAACATGACTACTAAGTTGTCATACACACCACTGATTGAAAAATCGTCATCCTTATGCCGCAAGCTGGAGGTACCCAAAGAATTTGGAGGACTACTAGGTGCTAGTGTATTGTTGATAACATTGCCGATTTTGGGATACTATCTACCATGGTGCTGCAAGAAGACAGTGTGTGAACTTCAAAAACCGAATCTGGCGGTACTTATAGATTTAAAGTATTTAGAGAAAGTTTTTGATAAACAAGCTATAGGAAGCTATGCAGCTTTTAGTTGTGGAGTATTTGTACTATCAGCAGCTTTGTTTGGACGATATGTACGCTTACCCAATGATCGTATTGGTTCGGGATATTATTTCAACGCGTTACCTATTGCAGTTATATCAACAATTTTGTTTGCTATTGGGGAGTATATGAAATACTCAATAGCGGATTTTATATTGAAAAACTACCTACGATTCTGCTTATTCTCGTTAGTAAATGCATTTTTTATATCTATCTGGTGTTACACTCGATCATTTTATGATAATGCACAAGACTTTCAAATTAATCCGTACGCTAGGTCCGAAAATGTTGTCATTGATTTTAGTTTGGGCAAACATGTCAATCCAAAATGGTTTGGAAGTATAGAAATTAAACAAGTATATTATAAAATATCACTAATATTCACACTTTTAATCGCTGAAGCTTATATTGTGAAAAATGTTCAAGTGCCATTATTACCAGTGACTGAAGAAGCAACAGAAACATTTTTGGGAAAATTAATATTTTTAACAAAATTGTATATTGATACTGTAAAATTTGATCAAACAGCTCTAATACTGTCAATAATGCTTCTTATTTATGTAATTGACGGCATTGTGTTCGAACATCACTTAGCATCTTCTTTTGAGCTACAACACGAGGGGGTCGGTGCATTGCTTCTCTTTCGATATGCAGCAACTCCATTTATTTTAAGTATTGTTCCCAAATTCATTTTTGATCATAAACCGGTAAAAATGCCTCTTTGGTTGGTGTTTCTGATGTTGTTTGTGTTTTTATCAGGACTTATTATAAAGCGTGTCAGCAGTAGAATTAAATATATGTATCGCATTAACCCAAATCTTGCAATGTTTAATGGAACGGAAACGGTGCACACTTTCCAAGGACGACGTTTGTTACTTGGCAATTTCTGGGGTCGCGTTAGACAACCGAATTATGCGGGGGAAATATTAACGTTATCAAGTTTCTTGGCACCACTCTTTATAAAATTTTCATGGCCCCCGTTAATTAGCGTTTTGTTGCTAATTGTATTTATTCTTCATCGAGCTACACGTGTGAGTGCTCGTAATTCAGCCCGATACCACTCATCATGGGTTCGTTATTGCACGAGAGTAAAACATCTGATTATTCCCCAGATCTATTAAGTAAAAGTCTTGAATCGAATATATATTTTTTTTATTTCCGCGCTTGTTTCCCGACTACAAGCGTTTTAGATAAAACGTTCAAATTTAAACTATTTAGATCAAAATTTAAATTAAGTAGTACTAATTATATTAAATATAGATTATGGATTAAAGACGATCTGCCATCTGTGGAGTTACAAACACTCTGGTGTACAGAGGTTTTATTTTTAATTCTTACTTGACTGATCCCAAATTCAATTACAATTTTTTCTTATTTTGAACGTTTGTTCAGTACCTCCAACAATATATTTATATTGCCTATACAGAAGGCAAGATCATGTATTTTTGTTTCCTTAATATTGTAAATAAGCTAGGTCTTTTCTATGTTGGGGTTTTACTTTGTTACGTAATAACTGCAAACCTATGGTTTGAAAATTTTGTACAAGTAGTATGAGTATGTTTTATGTACGAAAAAATGAATAATAAAATGTATTTGTAAATAAGTCTAGTTGGTTTGTATTTTCGTCCTTTGCACATATTTGCGAAAAGCATAATTGCTAAAAATTTGTTTAATGTTTTGAGTACAAAAATGAATTCAAATATTTTAGTACATACATATAGTAAAAATCGTTTACAACAATACCTGATATAATGATGGAATCGGTTATAGCGATGAGAATATACAAGATTTAAGTGTAAAAACTGTTTATAACGATGGAAAAAAATTGTTCTTACATTTCTAAAAGTTGATATTTTTATTCTGCGTCGACATTATGTATGTATAATACATATAACATGTACGAGGATATAGACAAGTGTTAATTTTCCTTTAGCGACTGCAGTGACTGGTCTGTTCATGTTCTTAGATGTATGTATCTAGTGCTAAAGGTAATTTCATCACATGCCCTGCTCGATTTCCATATGTGGTATCTAAGGAGTACAGTACGTAGAAATGCAACTGAAGATGAGGGGACCGAAGAAGTACACGTTTCATCTGTAAGCGAAGCATCAGATGAATGTCTTAATACTGTATGGCCCAATTCGAATTCAAATCCAAACGTTGCAATACAAACATTGAACAACTCAGAAAAATATTTTACTCGGTCAAATATACAAATCATAAATTAATGATTTCTTTTCTCGACAATTTCCGTAAGCATTTGATATGATTTTTTTAATAAAGTTTTCTTTTCTTTTATTTTTATTTTCATCGTGTTGGCTATAACGACGAACCGGTTATAACGATTAAGTTCTACTGTCCCTTCGACATCGTTATAACCGATTTTTAGTGTATATAAATGTTCATTCTATAAGCTGAAAATTGCTATGGTTTCAATCGAGGAAAGTGAAATACGTACATTTATCTCACTTGCTTTTTTAGTCTCAATCAAACACATCTCCAGCTATTACGATCCTATGTTAGCTGTTTTCAGTTTCGAACAACAAGTTGGTTGAGGTCCTTCTCCATTTAAGTCTGCAATGTCATTGCTGAGCCCAATTCAATTACTTTTTTAGTAATCAATTTATATCGATTGACTTGGAGGAGGGGAATAGATAGATTTTTATTTTCTGCATAAATATACATTCTTAGGAACTAATAGTACGTTTACACCGCACCCAAACTCAACATTTCAGGAAACAAATTTCGAAATGCAATTTTGCGTTCCCACTGCAACTTCAGCATTTCAAATGACAGCTAGTGTTAGAATTGATTATTGAAATTTGTTCCTGATTGGAAATCAGAAGTGGATGAACCATTTAGCTTGTTATATTAATTTAAAGACGAATTTAAATGCTAATTCCGACATATATATTCCATTTTTATTGCAATGATCACTTGAAATGATTTATTTTGTTGACAGCTGTCTTTTTGTGTATGTCAGCGGGCTGAAATGTCATTGTATGACGTGCTGAATGGTGTTTAAAGTAGACTGTTTAAAGTTCTTAAAACGAACAAACCAGTCAAACTGGAAACACTCAGAAGACCAGACGGTACCTACACTGAGTCAAAAGCTGAAACGCTCAGCCTCATGCTTGAGACTCATGAATGCTGATGAATAGAACTATTATTGCGGACGCGGATTGTGGCCAGTATGTTATGGTAAATAGGGACTGCCCGCAGGGTGGTGTTTTGTCTCCTCTGCTATGGTGTATGATGGTTGACTCTGCTCGATGCTCTCAATAGTTCTAACATCTACGCCCAGGCCTATGCGGATGATGTAGCTGTTCTGTCTGTCGGATCATGCCTAGCGGATGTATGTTCAAAAGCGCAGGCAGCTCTAGACGTGATCGACGATTGGTGTACCAGAAATGGACTTTCAGTCAACCCTCTTAAAACCGAGGTTGTCCTCTTTACGAGGAGAAGAAATTAACCGGTTTGACTCAACTAGTACTAAAAGGTGTCACTATCCGCTTTTCCGATGAAGTTAAATATCTGGGTGTCATTCTAGATAGGAAGCTTCTGTGGAAAAAACACATCGAAACGAAAATTACGAAGGGACTGTCAGTTTTCTGGCAGTGTAAGGCAAATCATGGGGTCTATTACCAAAAAGATCCGTTTGAATCTACACGCCTATCACCAAGCTTCAAAGAACGGTCTGTCTCGGCTGCATATGCGCCTTCCCTAGCACGTCTGGCTCTGGTCTTGATGCCCTACTGAATCTCCCCTCCTAGATGTCCACATCATGCGGATCATCTTCCGTTTAAAAATAAGTGGTTATTGCTACAACTCGCACTGGAGTTTCGATGACCTTGCGCACCGCATCCCCTTTGACCCCAGCCGTCTGACGAATGGATACCTGTACTCCAGCTGCGACGTACATACAAAGTCGACTTTCCCTGTACTCAGGACTGGCTCTGGCCAGAATCTGAGCCAGGAAAGGAATGTAGTCGAATTTTCACGGACGGCTCCAAGACCAGTGAAGGATCTGGTTCTGGTGCCTTCATAGACAGCGACAACTTAGACTACACACCTCATTAGGTAAATTTGCGTCGGTTTTCCAAACGGAAACCTATGCGATCCTAATGGCTACGAGCTATATTGTGAAGAATAGATGCAAGGGGCGAGGTATTTATGTCTGCAGCGACAGCCAAGCTGTGCTTAAGAACCCTTTAACCACTTCTAGGATAGTTTAGGAAAGTCTTCTCTGAATTTGATCGGTAGCTTAAATTCGCTAAGACTTGTCTGGGTCCTGGGGCACCACGTAATCACGGGAAATGAGATCGCTGATGAACTTGCTAGGCGAGGATCAGATGAGGCATTCTCAGGACCTGAACCTACGCTGGGACTGCCCGCCTCCTTGGTTAGGGCTTCCATCGATGGTTGGACTTTTCGAGAGCACAACCGCAGGTGGAATGACTCTCCAGGATGTAGACAGACCAAGCGCATGCTCTGTCTGTAAGAAATCCGCGGCTTTCTTGTTATCTCTTAACCGAAAAGACTGCAGACAACTTATTGGCGTACTAACGGGGCACTACACCTTCGCCAAACACCTAAGTGTGCTTGGCCTAAGTGATGAAACTAAGACGATGACACTGCAGAGCACCTCCCCTGCCATTGTCCCGCCTTTGCTCGGATCAGGTGGCAGTTATTCGGTGCTGATGAGGTGAGACCTGATGATATAGGCTTCTCATCACAGAAGCGCCTGCTGGTCTTCCTTCGGAAGACTATGAAATTTCAGTAAAAGTAGGTTGCTGCCTGGTAGTACAGAGGACCAGTTTTAAAGTCTGAGTGCTCCAGTGTAGTGTGACAAAAACCTACGACAAAAAAAAAACAGGTTCACCTTTTTCGAGTCACTCACAATGCTCTTAAGAATATAACTGCCTAGAAAAACTACTACTACTAATCCTCTTATCCTAAACATGAAATTATAATTTTATGAAACTGCAATTTATGTATTTCACGGGGATAGTAGAGACCGATTTGTATATTTCCGGAGAAAAGTTTTAGAACATACGTACTATTCATAGGGTTGAACCGAAGTCGTTTCTCGACGATTTGAGTAATTTCAATTTACTATACGTATACATATAACAGCCAAAGCATGATTTTATTTAAAGTATCATAATCGTGTAATCTATGAAACTTGAGGTTTGTCTATGAATAAAAATTAGAAACAAAATCAATATAGTACAAGAGAGCAAATAATCTATAAGACAACGGAGACTATTTGAGTTTTTATTTATTATTATCAGTAATAACATTTATTTTTTCAAAGGAAAAATATAAAATTTATATACAAAATACGTAATATATTTATTTTATCCATTTTTCCTAGAATAATTATTCTTTGTTTGGGGTAATACGTAATTTATTTTTAAATGTATATATTGGGGATAAATTTGCACTTCTGAAATTATTTTGAAAACGCGTTTAAAGATCTTTTAGAACGGAATTAGAAATAGATATTATGTAAACTTTAAAAAAGTAATTACTTATGATTAAAATTGTAGAGCAAATAATTTGTAAAATAAATATTTAGAAACAAATTTACACAGGAATGTTAATATTCGGGCGAGATACAAATTATCAAAATATCACTAAAATATAATAAAAAACAAAAGAAATTTTTTTCAAATATCTTAGCGATGCTCTACTTATAAGCGGCACCCACACTCAGGTTTGTTAACAATTCGTTGTCTATTTTCGAGATTCCGGAGGGCGGCACCTCCATATTGTATACCACTGCCAATGCGCTCAGGATCTAGTTCGCCAGTTTCTATTTTTGCCAAAATCGTTTTGGAGCACTTAAGAAAAGCCTCTTCGACATTTTCGCCAGTCTTTGCACTAGTTTCAAGGAAGATTAACTCTGAAGAAAAATGTAAAAAAATAACTGAATATGTCTTATAGTGTTTATTCATAATACCATTTTCCTGTGCAAATGAGCTGGCTTCCAGAAATGTTACGTCTCTAGCTTCTTCAAGATCTTTTTTGTTACCCACAAGCAATATAACTATGTTAGGACTTGCCAATGTACGTGCATCGTTCAACCAATTTGAAAGTGCATTGAATGAATCACGTGATGTTGTGTCATAAACCAACAATGCACCTGCTGCTCCACGGTAATAAGAACGAGTTACAGATCGAAAACGCTCTTGACCTGCTGTATCCCATATCTGAAGTTTCACTGCTTTCCCACCAACGTTAACGATGCGAGAACCAAATTCAACGCCAATCGTATGAGAGCTGTCGTCTTTAACTATTAATAAAAAATGCCATTGAACTTAAAAACGAAATACCAACTAAATTTTAATGTATTTCATCTTCCAACCGTCCGTATTTTTATTTTTAAAAACTTAGTTGGAACGGAGTCTATTTCCTAATTCTCTAAAAACATTTGTTTTGTGTTTATTTAAATATTTATTACGAAGACATAACTTTTGTTGTTTAAATTAAGTAATTTTTAATGAGGTATCCGAAGTCCTCAATCTTTAATTTTGTTATATATTGAAATATATACACACAATATACATTTTCACTTGCTATTGCCCCTAAATATACATGCATGTTAATAATTGAAATGTTTAAATAAACTTACATTTACACTCAGTAAAATGATGAAGCAAGCAACTTTTTCCACTACCAGCACTCCCAATTATTAGAAACTTGAATAAATAATCTGCAAAAGGTAAAAAGTTAATTAGATTTAACAAAAATAAAAAAGTAATGTTCTACCGTATGTCTCAGACATGTCTTCTATATTTTTTGTCCGAATTTTTTTTCTATGTATTTCAGAAGAATTTATTCCACATAACACCCTCGACTTTCGATTGCTATGTCTTTCTTTTGCGATTTATTAATATATTGACGCGATTTAAACATAGAAAGGACAACAAAAAAATAATTGACGATTACTTTTTAGTATTTTTATTAATATTCTTTGTTTCCAAAATTTTTTTGACATTTGTGTTTTTATATCAGGTTCTTGGTACAGTTTTCAGAAATGTCAATGTTTGTGCTACAAAACAATAGAACCGTTTCGGGATGTGTTTGTTTTTAGAATCAAGAGTCACTCTAAAGCATTTATTTTTTTATAATTAATATTAACAGTAACCAATCTTAATTATTTGTATGAAACTTATGTGATCTGTTTTAATTTAAAATTGTTAAACATTTAGCCAACATTGTCAAATTTTTATTATATGAAACAGATATTTCCCTCATTTGCTGGTGATCCTTGGTCGAGTAACATTGATCACAGAGACATTTTAAATACAATTTAAATGTTTGTGCGCTGCGTACAAAGAGTACTTCATGTAAGCGTTCGAAATATCCGAATAAGCATGGGAACATTTTTTTTTCCTTCTATGGTCTTACAGACGTTTTAATTTTTGTCCCATTCTGCGAAGCTGCCGGATAGCTTACATGGCTTGTAGCCACCGCAATTTGATGCAGCCAGGAGCCATAGATATATATGGCTCCTTCTCGTCGTGAGACTGTACGGACGTGTTTTATCTTTGTTCTATTGAATTTTCTAGTTTCCATCAATATATTTCGCAAAAATGTCTGATAATTGCTCCATTTGCAAACTAACACTACTTCGCGATAATTTCATAAACTGTGAAGTCCTTTGTGTTCAATCATTTCATAAAAATTGCATTTCTATTTCTGAACAGTCGCTTAGTGCACTGCAGGCGGACCGAAATCTGCAATGGCGGTGTTATAATTGCGTTAGTGTTAGTGACACCATGCTCTCTACAATATCTCAATTAAAAACTGATGTCGCAGATATTAAAGCCCTATTGCACAAACTAAATAATCATCTGCCATCTTCGGGCAGATCCTCAATCGTCCAGTCATTTCCCTTTGATTCATTCTTTCTTCTTTGACAGACGCTGAAGCTGGATGGACGACACGTGGAATAAAACTATTTGTCAAATTTTGTATATTTTTTAAAATAAATAATTGAACTTTAAGTGTCAATGCAAAAAAATCCATACTCCTCCCATCGCACCACCATCAGCGCCTCCACAATCAGAATTAAACATACAACAACCAGCTGATTCAACATCTCTTGCACCCCCTAAAATTACACCATCCCTTGCCGCTTCTTCATCGCATAATTGTTCAAATCAAAACAATCGTGTCATTGACCAGCCGCATGAAGAAGAAAACCCATGGACGCAAGTAAATCAAAAACCAAAAAAAAGGGGTTAACGATCAGCGAAACTGTTTGGTACTGCAGAAATTGAAGCCGAAGGTGCAGTACTCTCTTCTGTACCCAGACTAAAATTTTTACATATCTCTTGGCTAAACTCAAAAGTAAGAACATAATTTCGTACAACTTCGTGAAAATGTGCTTCGTTGCAAAATGTTAATTAAAAAAGATGTTGATCCAGTTTCTTTAAATTTCATCAATTTCAAGTTGGGAATCCCTGCCTACGCATTTGAAAAGGCGTTCGACCCTTCTATTTGGCCATTAGGGGTACAAATTAAAAACTTCTCCCATTCCTCCAAGTCAAAAACGGGAACGAGGGATCGGAACAAGCATCAACTTAAAATGTGCCTCTTCCTCATCCCTTCAACGACTTAAGATATACTACCACAACGCCAGCGGCGTACGAACCAAGCCAACAACTCTTTTCAACAATACAATACATATATTCTACGATGTCATAGTAATTGTTGAAACTTGGTTATACCCTGATATAACATCGAATGAGATTTTCAACTCGAAACTCTACAATTCATTCAGAATTGTCCGATGCAAAAAAGCTTAAGAACGAGGTGGCGGTATAATTATTGCAGTTCGAAAATGTTTCTCGTGCAAAGAAATTCCCTTACCAATTTCTAATGTAGAACAAATTTGTATTTCTATTAGATTAGATGATTTGTCTAAAAACAATTTATTCTTAGTCTCTAATTATATACCACCTAAAAGTATGCGACAAATTTAAGAAAAACATTCTATAAACATGGATTATATAAATAATATGTAACATAGGTGATTTCAACCTTACTGATATTAGTAGGATAAGACCAGAAATCATCAGTCACAAGTATAAATAAATTTAAAACAAATTAATCCAGTGAGAAATTCATTTTCTAAGATTTTAGATCTAGTCTTTCTAAACTGTGACGATATCAATGTTGAAATTACTGAAGCTCCATTAATTATGTTAAATTAATCACAAACAGATCTACATACAAGTATCTTTTTATAAATACAGATTGTTGTTTTATCTGGAAAGGAAAGCAAACATTTAAATTTTTCCAAATCTAACTTTGTCGAATTGAGTAATATGTTTAAAAATGTAAATTGGCTTAATGAGTTTAACAATTTAAGTTTGAAATCCATGTATTGTCGTTTCGTCGAAATTCTTGAAAAAGGTTTCTCAAAGTTTGTTCCTTTGTCGCGGAGACGTTCCCCAAATAAACCCCATTGGTTTAGTAGAGAATTAATAGCTCTTAAAAACCGTAAATATAAGGCTTTCAAAAGATTCAAAAATACTAATAATGCTTCAGATTACCACATTTTTAGCAAATTACGAAAAGAGTTTTTCATTCTTAGCAAAATTTTATATTAGAATTACATAATCTCTATCGAGAACAAAATCAAAGCTAATAGTAAATCATTCTGGCAATTTATAAACTCTAAACGAAAATCTGTAGGAATCCCATACATAATGCAATTCAAAGAAAATTAATCGGATAATATCGACTCCACTCTTAAATTATTTGCTAACTTTTTTCAGTCGACTTTTACCAATACAAATTTCAATAATAACTCTTCTTATAGCTTCCCTAGCTCAGTTGACATTCGATCATTGGTCTTAAACTCTACTGAAGTCTCTCTTGCACTTTGTAATTTAAAGCTGGACCCCAATTACGGAGCGGATGGGATTATTATTATGTTTGAGGGTATATTGCACCGCCACCTTTAAGATCAATTGTGCCCCCTTTCAATACCTTAGCACAATTACGAGTTCCCCTCAAATACAGTTCTTTTCAGAGTTGTATTGAGGGTAATGGACTCCTATTGCGCATAGGTGAAGAAATTTGTTCTAGAGTATTCTCTCTAAGCCAGTTTCCTTCAGGAATCTGAGAATGAGAGATGGTTCTAGTGATTGCATTTCTTCTTCTGATAGTAGGTACTTGCCCAGACCTATTTTTTTTGTGGGCTAGTGCCTCACAAAATCCCAGTATATGTTCTGAAATTTCATTAAGTTCTCCACAAAATCTGCAGAGACCTTCTTCTGATACCCCTAGTTTCCTAAGATGTTCCCTGAGTCTACAGTGCCCCGTTAGGAAGCCTGTTAGGATACGGAGGTTATTCTTGCTCATTTTGACGCATGCATCGAATCTCTTCCGGTTATATTGCCCTAGGAGTTTCTTGGCCTGCTTCATTCCACGAGCGTTATTCCAGGTTTCTATCCGATTCCTTCTTTCCAGTTCCCTGAATTCTTCTCTGAGGAGATGGTCTCCTACAGCGCAGAATGGTTCAGGGCCTATGAAGGGTTCTGATGCTCCTTTCCTTGCCAGGGAGTCGGCCATTTCATTGCCTTCTATCCCCGTATGGCCAGGTATCCAGCAGAGTTTTATTCGGTTGTCCTACTCAACTCTTTGAGCTTTGAAAGGAGTCAGCTCCAGTAGCACCTCCATGGCCGTAGATGGGCAAGTTCTCATGGCTCCTGTAATACAGAGGCATGCCAACCTTTGAACTTTGCTGAGTATCTCCCTCGCGCTGATCAGATTGGTTCTCTTGGTCCATGCTATTGCACCATAGGTTATTGTTGGTCGAACAATAGAGATGTACATCCATCTTAGAATACTTGGACTGCATCCCCAGGATTTGCCCGCGAAGCTTCGACAAATCATCATCGCGTCGCTTTCCTGGTTATCTCTTCTGTATGTTTTTTCCAGATGAGCTTGCTGTCCAAGATTACTCCCAGATATTTAACTTCTTTTACTGGAGTCAGTGTTGTACCCGACAGACTTATTGGTTTTAGTCGTTCCAGTTTTCGTTTACTTGTAAAAGGTACTATGGTGGTTTTTGCCGATCTAGGCTTAGCCCAGCCGACAGGCACCATTCCTTAGTTAAAGTTAGCCCCCATTTGATAATATCGCATAGGGTCTCCTCCATTTTTTCTCTGGCTATGATTACTATGTCATCGGCATATGCCTGACATCTGGAGATAGAACTCCTCCTTGTGGGCATCCTCTTGTTGTGTCGACTTTTAATATGCCTCCTGGTGTGTGAGTCTCCGCTGATCTTGTGCTCAGGAGTTCATACATCCATTTCGATACTGTGTGGTTTACTTCCTTTTTGTCCAGAGCCCGAACAATTGCATCATGGGATGTGTTGTCAAATGCTCCTTCAATATCCAAGAAAGCACTTATAACTATTTCTTTCGTATAAAGGGAGCTTTCTATAGTTTCTGTCTGTTAATAGAGTGTGGATCTGCCTGCCCTGTAAGCATGCTGACAGTAATAAAGAAGGGATGTCTGTAGCACTTCCTCTCTTATGTAGTTATCCACAACCTTTTCCATTGTTTTGAGAAGAAACGATGTTAGGCTGATTGGTCTGTAGGACTTTGGTAGACTTGGGTCTTTCTTCCCCATTTTCGGAATGAACACTACCTTTGCCCGTCTCCACTGGTTCGGTATGTATCCCAGTGCTAGACTACTTTTTAATATCATTAATAGAAATGGTATTAGTTTGCCTTGCCCTTTTTGGAGTAGGACCGGCGTGATTCCATCCACACCTGGGGATTTGAAGGGCTGAAACGAGTTAATTGCCCATTCCAGTCGCCCTTTGGAGAAGATCTCTCTTGCGACTCTCCAGTCTTCATCGCTTGGTATTAACAGATTGTTTTCACACCTTTCTGTGTGTTGACGAAGAAGAAGAAGAAGAAGTCTTGCCCTCTGTTCTTCACTTCCGGTGTATCTGCCGTCAGGTTTTCTTAGAGACATCTGTATCTCCCCCGTTTTTGCTAGCGCTTTGTGGAGCCTGGTCACAGCAGGGGTACGTTGTAGGTGGTGAGTGCCTGTTTGTAGCTTTGCCAGTCGCCTGTACGCTTGGCTGCATTGTACAGCTTGCGTACTTTGGACCGGAGGCTGGATAGCTTATGTTGTGCTCTCTACAACATGTTCTAGCTCTAGAGAGTGAGATGGAGCTCTTCTGATGTCAAGATGCTCCAGATTACTTCCTAGCGATTCAAAGAGATCCCAGTCAGTTTTCCTCGGATTTCTTACAGTCTTACTTGCTATGCCCGTATCGTCCAGATCGAACCGTATAATTCTATGGTCCGACATAGATGGTTCGCTGAACACTTTCCAGTCCCTAACAAGTCCGCTAAGCCTATGGTTACCTATGGTAATATCTAATACCTCCTGTCTGGCTCTTGTGACAAACGTGGGAACATTCCCAACATTAAAGATGGAGAGTGAAGAACTTAAGATAAATTGTAATAAGTACTCACCTCTGTCATTTGTGTTGGTGCTCCCCCAGATGGTATTGTGGGCGTTGGCATCACACCCAATCAGAAGCGGCATTTCCTGCCTGTTGCAGTACTCGACCAGTTTTTGTACTGCTGCTGGTACTGCCGGCCCATCCCCAGCACAGTACACCGATGCCAGAACGACTGTTCGCTGTCCACCTCCTGCCATGGTCAGTGTTACCCTAATAGGCACAAGGTCTCTCGTAGCGTATTCTGCAAGAACGTAATTAATATTTTTATTAATAATAATGCAAGTTCTACGATTTGGCACCCCAGTATCCCTTTACTGTACCATTCAGGATATAAGGCTCCTGGATGAGTACGCAGCCCAGATATTCCATTGTGAACATCCTTGCTATTACAGCAGATGCCGCTATAGCATGATGGATGCTCACCTGGGCCGCCTTAGGCTTGTGGGAGGGGAGCATCGAGCTTATTGGTCGTTGGGGGCTAATGCCTCGCTCTCCTCCTGGAGGAGTATACTCTCCTCCTTCCACAGTTTAACATTTATTCCCTCATTTTGCGCTTCGAGGAGAGCTAGTGTAGTTTTGTGCTCCTGTCCAGCGCTTTTGGGGAAATGGTATCTCCTTCCCACATTTTGTGGTCAGGCCCACAGCCTTTCAATTACTAAGCTTGGGTGCTACCAGTTTCATGCATTCCGCCGTCTGCGGAGTTTCGCAGTCAACTAGTAGCATCCCATGCCTGAAATGAATGCCCTGAAATTTGAGCTTGTGCTCCCATCCCAGAGCCATTTCAGATACAAGGGCATCTTCTAGGCCTTTCCGGTCTTCAGCACACAGCATCTCCCTTAGATAATTGCTGTGGGCGAACTGCTACCCTCTCGGCTATCGCTGTCCCTGTGAGCTTTTTGTCAACTCCAGCTGCTTTTGCAACAGTTGCATAGCTTCTGCTCTTTGAAACAGCAACTTGCTTCGAGGATCCCGCCTCCGACCTGTCCAGCTTCGACGATACCCTTTGCCTTTTGTGTGCATTAGGCACAGGAGGTGAAATGGAGCTACTGCTCCTTATACCTGAAGTGGTAGGCTCCGAGCTTGGCTTAGTCCTCTGCTCTTCTGCCTTTTTCCTCGCTTCCTCAAGTGTGAAACCCTTTTCGAGGTAGTGAGGATACCACCTACTACCAGCACCACTGAGCCCCTTTCGGAATGGATCATCCACTGAGCCGGGTTGTCTCGGGGGGAGGGGGACACCTGCGCCTATTCCTCGTCGCTTTGGTCGAAGAGGGTTGGGGGGTCACAGAGTCTTGAGCCTCCACTTCCCCTTTTCCCCCCACCACCTCAGTTGGAGTTCGGGAAGCTCTAGCTTGGCTCCCGCCTACCCTTTTGGCAGTCTTTGTGCTCACGCCTATCGGTTGCCTTGGGGTTTTCGCTTTCTGCCTAGTGCTGGGTTGCACCGATCTTCCGCTAACCCCGCAGCTTGCGACAGGCTTTGCACTTCTCTTACTGCATCAGCTACAGTAACCCCCCGCAGCCTATTCAGCACGCCTTTTATATTTTTTTTGTATTTGAATCTATATTGATCCCACGAGAAGCAGAGGAAAAGGTGGTCACCCGCATCAGAGCCCCGCAGTAATTCGGTAAGGCCAGATTTACTCTCCAAGGTGGCCCGGTATCAGAGAGGCCCCGTTAGAACACAGCGGGTATTACCCCCTGCCTGCGAACCATCCAGTGGGCACAGGTCGCATGACACTCTGGATTAGGGGGATGATAGACTTAGTTCGCCAATCACCCCATCCTTCTGATTGACAGCTTAAGCCCCCGCACCACGATAAGGTGTCTATCCGCGGGAGGAGCGGATGGGATACCATCCATTGTTCTTAAGCACTGTGCTGACTCACTGGCTAGTCCCCTATAACACATATTCAACAGATCTCTTTCGGAAGGTGTATTTCTGGATGATTGGAAAGAATCCTTTTTAATTCCTATTCACAAGTCTGGCTCGAAAAATAATGTTGATAATTATAGAGGAATTTGCAAACTCTCAGCAATTCCCAAACTATTTGAAAGCATTGTCAAAAATAAAATTGAGTTCCTAATCAAAGAGCACATATCGGAAGCACAGCATGGTTTTATATCTGGACGCTCGACTTCCACTAACCATACAATTTACTATTCCTATATAATCAATGAGATTGAAAACAGGAGACAGGTTGACGCAATTTATACCGATTTTAGTAGAGCGTCAACCACTCTCTGCTAATTAATAAACTTGAATTTTTTGATTTTCATTCCCATTTCCTTGGCTGGATATCGACTTTTCTCCTAAATAGAACCCTAAGGGTTAAAATTGAAAACTGTTGTTTGCTACAGTCAGATATAAACAATATCTACAAATGGTGTGAAGATAATCAATTAAAGCCAAATATAAATAAATGCCATTCAATCACTTTTCCGAAAATAGCCAATCCAACACAATTTAGCTATGCAATTGGCTCTTCATACCTCCCGAATTTAAATAAAATTAAAGACTTGGGTGTTATATTTAATCACATCACATCAGCCATATTTTGGCTAAGGCAAACTCAATAGTAGGCTTTATCAAGCGTAACACGAAGGGATTTCGTGGTTGAACCTTCTTCTCCAAATGCCATCAACGCAAACAGGAGAAGATCGCGCGCAGGCTTCTGCCCGAACTTTATACCCATTCGATAAAAGCTTTACCCTTTGCTAAAACTCTCAGACATCATTCCTGCCATAACACCTCTCCATCTCCTCGATCGCGCGCTTCTCGTGCTCCTTCTTTTTCTTCCTGAGAAGCCGGTTCTCTTCCCTTCGTTTCTGTTCGTAGAGCTCACGAACAGCTCTCGTGGTTCGAAGCAGCGTTGCCCGGTAGGCTTCTTGCTTTGCTGCATGTGCCTGCCTGCACTCGTTGTCAAGCCAGGGGTTTTTCCTAGGTGGCGTTTTAAAACCCAGCACATCAGTGGCGGCTTCTCTGATGGCTCTTTGACAACGTTTCCATTCTTCGTCTATTGTTAGAGCAGGCGGCGTCGAACTTTCGGAGAGTTTCAGGGAGACTCGATCGGCAAAGTTCCTGGCAGTCTGTTGCGATTGTAGCTTTTCGACGTCAAACCGTGGTTGTCTTCCTCGACTCCGTTGTTCTCTCGATATCCGTGTCCTTAGCTTGGCTACAACAAGGAAATGGTCCGAGTCGATGTTGGCGCCTCGGAACGTTCGGACATCAAGAATACTGGAGGAGTGTCTGACGTCGATCGCAACGTGATGAATCTGGCTGACGGTTGAATGATCAGGGGACCGCCAGGTCCCTTTATGGATGTTGAGGTGTGGGAACCGCATGCTAGCTACAGAGAGGTTTCGCCCCGTAACAAAGTCCACCAGCATGAGTCCGTTTTCGGACGTGGTGTCGTGCAGGCTGTTTTTACCGATGACTCTAGCAAAGATGTCCAGCTTAGCGTTGAAATCTCCTAGAACGATCTTGGTGTCGTAGCTGGGGCATTGGTCTTTTTGCCTAAGTCTGCCTCGAACAACAAATCCACATCCAAATAATCGCTGCCTTCGCTCTCTGTAACAGTCGCCGTAGTAGATGTCGCAGTTTTTCATCCTCTTTTTGCCCGGCCCATCCCATCCCGGCTGTTGCTGTGAGCGTCGCCGTTGGCCCTAAAAGAAGGGCTCATCCGCCGCCATGTCTATTCCAGGGTCATTTGCGCTACTATCTCTGTAGCGTATCTCTCTCGTTCGACCCTTCTATGAATATGCTGTTGTTGTTTGGAACCCTGCTCTTATAACTTTTTCTGAAGGCATTGAAAAAAACGGTTCACCAAATACATATTTTTTTAAAATGCGTTGGAATTTTCATCCTAATTACAAGGCACGGTGTCGTTTGCTTTGATTGAAAACCTTAGCAACTAGACGTTCCATTAATGATATTATGTTCGTTAGGACATTCTTTGTAGTCATTTAAACTGTTCTCATCTTTTATCAATGATTCAATTTTATATGCCCCCTAGGCCACTTCGTACATCACAATACAGAGTACGGGAAGAACGATCCACTAACAAGAATAATTCGAGTCTTCAATGAACACGCACAACACTTGGAGCTGTAGCATTCCAGAATACACTTTAGAAGTACAGTATTAAGCCTTTTTATTCATAATAACTTAAATATTCATTCTTTTATTTAACGAAATGAATTATTAAAAATGCACATTTATAATAAGAATTGTACACTTCATAATCTGTTAACACATAAATAGTTTGTAGATTATTAAATTAAATAAATAAATAAATAAATAAATATGAAAATATAATCGGATAAGTAATGGCGATCCATGGTGCAATAAATATTGTTACGTTATTCACAAATAGACGTAATCTTGAGTAGGGCGGAAAATAGTCCAACAGTGGAGGAAGTCATTTTCGCGATTGAATCGCAAAAAGTTGACAAATCGGACGGTGTGGATGAAATCCGGCTAGAAATGATTAAGGCTATGGGTAAAGAGGGAGTTTTATGGCTCTCTCGAGTCATTAAGGTGGCTTGGGAACGCGGTGTGACACAGACTGGGGTGATTGTCCCTCTCTTCAAAAAGGGGGACAAAAGAGAGTGCTTCAACTACAGGGGCATATCTCTTTTAAGTCTCCCGAGTAAAGTCTATGCTAAGGTGTTGAAGACGTGTTCTACAGCTATGGTCGAATCCAGGATGAGAGATGAACAGTGCGGTTTTCGTCCCGGCAGAAGTACAACCGACCGGCTTTTAACTCTAAGAATGGTACTTGAGAAGGCTTGGGACCGCCAAACCGATCTAAAGTTGTTTTGTAGATTTGGAAAAAGCATATGACCGAGTTTCTCGAGGTAAACTCTGTAGTGTCTTTGTTGAGGGCCATTCAGTCTTTATACACAAACTGTAGCAGCTGTGTTCGGGTTAACGGTAGTAAATCAACACCTTTCACCGTGAGCGTTGTACTTCGAAAAGGGTGCTTTTTGTCACCTTTCCTTTTCATTATATATTTGGACTGGATGTTACAGCGCAGTCGAGACGAGGAATGTTTCACATTGAGAGAGTTGAGGGTAAGTCATCTTCTTTTTGCAGATGACTTAGTCATCTTCTTTTTGCAGATGACTTAGTCATCCTCACATCCTCCCAGATGGAACTCCAACGCGCGCTAGATAGGTTTGTGGCCGTATGTGCTGATGCTGGGATGAAGGTTAACGTGGACAAATCCGAGGTTATGGTTATTTCCAGAACCTGTACAATGAACTCGACATGTTAGTGGAGTCCCATTAAAGCAGGTGGAGAAGTTTAAGTATCTCGGGGTCTTCTTCACGAGTGATGGGAGGAATAAGGCTGAGCTTTCCTGTAGGATTGGTCAAGCTGGCCAATTTTGAAGCAGCTTGGTCCATCTGTAATCAGGAAGGACGAGCTTGGTGTCAAAGCAAGTTAGCGGTTTTGTTCCGCTAACGCTAATAACGCAGTATTTGTTTGGATAATGACCGAAAGAATAAGATCGCGAATACAAGCTGACAAGATGAGATTTCTTCGTGCTGTTGTGGAGATTACTCGCCGGGATAGGGTGAGAAACACGGCAGAGCTCGAGGAACTCAACGTTGGGCAGCTGCTTCTTCGTACGGAAGGGGGTGTACTTCGATGGTTTGGTCACGTGGCACGAATGTCCCCATCATCACGACTTCCGAGACGTGCCTTGAATGGGATTCCATCAGGTAGGCGACCGCTTGGCAGACCCAGGACGAGATGGTTGGACCAGCTCCAAAAACTCACCTAGTTGCGCTTGGGCATAGCTCCTGATGAGTTAGAGTCAATGGCGGAGGATCGAGTGGCCTGGAGATCTTTGGTGCATGCATTGCCCCCGCGACCCCTTTAGTGGAACATGCGGGTCACTGAAAATGATGATGATGATGATGATGAAGTAATCTTAATAACCGATTTTATTAAGGGTTCGATCACTGGATTGTAACGAAATAACACAATTCACTTCAACTGTTTATATACCACTGGATGGCGCAGTTGGTTAAGTGCCTGCCCCAAGTTAGAGGGGTCCCTGGTTCGAATCCCAGTGAAATCGAAACTGGTCCATTCACCATTTGCCGTTGGGATCAAATTAACGGCACAGGAGTAGGTTGCTACCTGGCAGTAAAATGGACCAGTTTTGAGTCTGAGTGCTCCAATAGAGCTTCAAAAATCCTCCGAAAAAAAACTGTTTATATAAGCACTGATTTATTTCCAATAATACTACCCTGAAAATCGACAATCACCACTTTATTATTGATACAATTATTGAACTTGTCTACACACAGGCGGTTTTCACTTTATTCACCCTAAAATCAAACTGTCACTACTCTTGCCATTCGGGCTATACACTGACGAACAAAAGTATTTATAATCTGGTTTTACTAACATTAAAATGCGGATAAAACATAGCACAATGGTGCGATTCGAACAATTGTTTTTTTATTTTGTAGAGTAAAAAGAATACTTTAAAATAAACAAAACATTATATAATTCATTACAACAAACAACAAAAATATCTAAACAATTCAAAATTTGCCTGGACAAAAGTATTTGTAATTTCCAAATAAGCTACGGTATTCCAAAAGCAATAGCAAAATCAAAGCTTGGCAAAGTACATTTATACTGTCAAGTATTTACTATATAAATACTTTTGTCCGTCAGTGTATATACTTTTCCAACTGGATTCCATTATGTTCACGAACCCCTGAAAATGATCCCTGCCTGACAGCTGCTCAATTCCCTCTATGGAATTTCCCCATTTCCAGTATCACATATGGCGGGTTCCAATTGGATCGATTCGTTTTTATATTTATTTGCAGTAGATGACGTTAGTGTATTTTCCCCGAAATACTCACAACTAGATGGCGCAGTGTGTAAATTCGCCACATTACCAACCTCCTAAACTTGTTCGTCCCGAACAAGATTCACTATCTCTCCCTTGTACGGTGCCAGTCGGTCCAGGTGAATGACTTTAATTTTTGCTCTGCTGCTAGCGCTCCATTGTATCCGGTAGACCACGTCATTAATTCGTTTAATAACCCTGTATGGTCCTTCCCAATGTGTCTGCAGCTTGGCTGACACCCCCTTCTTCTGTTGTGGATTGCGAAGCAACACCAACTGTCCCTTTTCAAAGCCTCCAGAATTTGCTTTGATGTCGTACCGCGCCTTCATCTTGTCACTTTTTAGCTGGGTACGCTTCCTCATATCCCGGTGAACCTTGTAAAAAAATTCCTTTAAAGATGATGGCTTTTCTTCAATTGTCGATTTGCCGAACATCAGGTCTGCTGGAAGCCTTAGATCCGATCCGAATATCGCTTTTGCAGGCTGAGGACACCGCCTATTGTTTGGTGCAGTACAGAGCAGCTTCTTTAACTCCTGAAAAGCTGCTTCCTGCGACTTCTTCTGCACAAAACGGCTGGTTCTTCCTCGTCAGCTCGCGCAAGCTACGCGCCCTGTTCGCAAAACCCGGTACGAAACGCCTGTAGTAGTTGCACAGTCCTAAGAAACTCCATATCTCGAGTGGATTTGTAGGTCTCGGCCAATCTCTTACCACTGCTATGTTCTCCTCGCCGGTGTGTATGCCTGCCCTTGTTATCCGGTGACCGAGATACTTTATTTCCCTCCTGAACAACGAACACTTCTTCGAACTGAGCTTAAGTCCAGCTCCCGCAATGCGTAGGAATATCCCTTCCAGGTTGAAGTACCTTCCCATCACGTACCTATTAGAAGTATAATCGCAAAGAATTTTCGCATATTTGTGCTATTCGAACATCAATATAGAGTAAGGACCTTGAGGTGAAATGCGATGAATATACAGTTTTCCACTGGAAAGATGAATTTCTTTTTATATTTGATTTCAGATTCGAGGTATTTTGGCCAGAAATCATATAGTAAAGAGATATCCAACTTCTACCTCTCTTGCCCCTTGATTTCATTTGACAGCTTTTTCTATGCGATTTTTCGTACCATGTCTGTGAATACATGTGAGCTGCTCAAATCAGCTGATAATCATACACATTCAAACAAATTAGGTGAACTACCCCTCATATTTGCAAAACTGTTCCTTGCTTGAACGTTATTTCAAATCCATGTTTTCAACACGAAAATAAGTGCAGAGGGTGCATTCACATGAGCTATTGCGATGTTGTTATTTATTACAAACTGAATATCCGTTATTGTTTGAATATATTATTGAAAAATTATAAAATAGGTAAATGAAGAGTAGTTTAATGGATGTGTATTGTATACACACATACATTTTGAAACGATTGCCTAACCTAACACGTATTCATTTGATTAATCAAAATTTAAAAAGAATGGACTGACTTCCGAGGTTATAAACAATATTCACGCAGTTAAATAACACTAATGCAATTAAAATCAACTATAAAGCCCAAATCGCAACAGCGCGTTCGGTCTGTCGGACTTTGACAGGGATTGGTACGCGTTTTATCGAATTTACGAGAATCTTATGTCAAAGCACGAGCACTCAGTTTTTCAAATCGAAATAAAACTCGCGCGTTTGACAAATAAAATATATTCATCGAAGCTATCCACTTTCTAAAATACATTTTACAAGAAAAAAAATGCAGTTAGTATAGATAAAAACCCAACAAAAAATTATTTGCTTACACAAATAATTGCCTTTGACCGCCAAAAGTGAAAACACAAATGAAAAAAAAAATTGTTTTTTTTTCTGTCAAAAAGCCCGACTGAGTAGAGAGTAGCTCTGCTCCAAACTTTCTGCTCGGACTTACGATATTACGGTCTGTGAAATGTCAACGCCCGACCGCGCCTTTCCGACTTGACTAATGATTTACGTGTATTCTACAGAAAATGTCAAAGCCCGAACGCGCTGTTGCGATTTGGATATTAAGCACATCATTTTCTATTTCATAACAGTTATTAAATGTTGATATTGCATTTTTTCACAAAAAACAATTCAAGCAAATGCTTTTTGATTTTCAGATATCTTTTAAAATAATTATTCACACGTAAAATAATTAAAGAGTTTTATTTTCTTGCATTATATTTCCAATTTCTCATGAAACTTGATTCATATCAGCATTTTAAAACAGATTTTTTTTCAACAATACTAATCGTCACATTATTTCTATTAGGCAAACATTGCGAAAATAGTCCCTGAATGATTTCAGTCATGGCAAATCCTCGAATTTTCCGCTCTTTTCGTGGTGTATCCATGCATTTTATCTCTTAAATCCATGAACTTCGTGGTGAAATCCATAAGTTTTGTGATAGTATGCGTAAATCCCAAGCAAAAACGAAACTTCTCTTAATACTTGTGGAATAAACGTCACAAATTGTACCATGGACATCTCTTTACTGTTTGATTTCTGATTTTGGCACTAGTTTATTTTAAAAGATGTTGCAAGTGCGTCGCATAACCCATTGTAAATTTATAAATTCACATACCCTTAGTTATCGACAATTGTGGAGTTACGTTGCAATTGCATTTAACAAGGTGGACAATGATCGTTTAAAAATAGTTGGACCAGATAGGCTTTGTGCTGAATGGGTTCTCAAAAATGGTGGCGCAGTGTCTTTCGTTCAATCATCTGGCCTTTTCGTTAGGGATTACAACGCACTTCCAACAGAAAAAAAAGTACTTCAAGTCAAGGAAATAGACGCTACGGATTCTTCAATAATGAAATTGGGATTTGAACACTTGAAATCATGCAAGCATATTGAACGAATAGTACTACATCGTTGCAAGCATTTGGAAAGTGATGGCCTGGAGGGACTAACTCATGTGAAAAATTCACTCAAGTTTCTGCAAATTTCATCTTGTTATAATATAGATGACAATGGATTGGATGTGCTGAGACATTTAAAATGCTTAAAGAGTCTCATAATGTTCGACTTACTTTCGGTTAAAAATTTGGATGTTATAATCTCCTCCTTAAAGGCTGAATTATCTGGGTGCTCTATTACTATTGACCAATGAAGCAATGCGCTTAATTTTGTGTACAACTGACGTGTAATGTTTATGTAATATGTACAAAAATGTATAAAATTTATTAAAATCTGCATGTAGTTTTACTATAACATTTGATCAGAATGTATCCTACTGAAATGTACAAATGAATTTTTATCAGAAATCATACCGAAATAATCAGTTTTCCAGTGGAAGACTTAGCCAGAATCAAGTAGTATTTGACCACAAATCAATCACATAGATATCCAACTCCTACTTCTCTTGCCCCTTATTTCATCTGACAGCGTTTTTTATAACATTTTTACCGACACGATTCACTGAGAATACGTGTGAGCTACATATGCCGAACAGCTGATAGACTTCCCCTCCGAGCTGGTGTAGTGAAATGGGCATGGACAGTGAACAGAAGAAGGCAGGAGGATCGAAAATAAAGTATTTGATTTTCCACAAATTGGAATGAAGTAGTGTAGATTCGGCGAAAATCTTACTTAAAATTTGATTTTCCGGTGAAGCCGTTCTGTTTTTATCCCATATACAGTGCTCCACAAAAGTTTGCGTACAATGATGCAATTTGGAAAAAAATGGCTGTCATTCACCTAATATAAGCTAAAAATATTTTTGAAAGGTAAATTCCAATAAAACTTCTCAGGTTTCAGTTTTCAACAAAATAAATTAAAAATTATTATTCATTTAAAAAAAAACCATAACAAAAACCAAAAGAAGTTCCGAAATTCACTCCACAAAAGTTTGCGTACACCTGTAACTTGAATGGAAAGAATTTTAATTCAAATGGACAAATAATCATTTCATCTCATTACTTTTGGTGTTAATACTTAGTGGGATATCCTTTCATCCTTATTACCTCTCTTGCATGGATGCTACCAATTTTTGTGTGTAAGAACTGTTTATATTAGTCCACTCAACTAACAAAGTTTCCTTCAACATGTCTTTATTTCTGATATCGTGGGTGCGGATCTTCCTTTCTAATTCTAATTACCCAAATTTCATTCACTCCCACACTCTCAATCCTTCCTCAAACTCTTCGTCATCAACTTCCAGCAACAAATCCGCGGCTTCCGCACCTAATAAGTTCACTTCACCTCCTACAATATCACCTCCTATTCTTGACCCAATGCTTCCCTACTCCGTCAAACTTACGTCAAAACTGGCGGACCCCTCGTCAACAATTAACGACCTAGATGGGAGATATACCATGTCAAGATTACGTGATCACCGGCTTTTTTTTTTACGTTCGTCTTTTTTTAGCATATTTGCATGATAAACCAGACTCCGTTTGCATCGACGGCAAGACAAAGACTAATCTCATGGTACTAATTCAAAAAGAAGGCCTCCCAACCGACCTTCCTGCTTTGAGAAACATCTACAATCGTTTTCACGAAAGTTTCAACATTTCCTCTTCCACTGTTTCTAAAGACCTTTCAACATTTGCTTCTCATATAGGCACCAAACGTCTCTCGTACCTCCAAAAATCACGCAGTAATTTCAAAGATTATTTTCGGCCTTAACTCCTACCCAGCCCCTCCATCTCACTGTGTTAGTAACACCCGACAGTTCCTATCAATATATTATCAGAACGTCGCACCAAAACCTCAATGGTTTACCTCAATTCTCAAAAACTGCTGTATGATATTTTTGCCCTTACTGAAACTAACCTTAGCCCAAATTTCCTAAATTGTGAATTATTCTCTTCCGATTTCGAAGTTTTTCGGGCAACAACGAGCTTCCCACAGGCCGTGGCGTTCTTTTAGCCATTCATAATCGTCTCGATGCCACACTCGTCAAGGTATCAAATGACAATCCTTTCATATTCGTATGTGCTAAAATAACAGTATCCAAGCGGTATGTATACATTCTCTGCTGTTATATCCGCCCTTCTCAACCCATCCATGCATACCAGCTGGCTATTGATGCGGTCGACTCTCTACTCGATGTCGCTGACCCCGGTGATGACTTTATTATTGTTGGCGACTTTAACCTCCCCTACTTGCAATGGGCGCTGTCAGAGGACGAATCATATTTCGTTCCAACTAATCCCTCCTTAAACACGGAAATTCTGCTTCTGTTTTTCTGACTCTGGCCTTTTTCAGATCAGCGGTATCACCAATAACCTCGGTAGGCAACTAGATCTTATGACTGATTTGTGTATTTGACTTCTGCTTCTAGCCTACCAAGAATTTAACATTTAAGCCAGAAATCAAATGGTAAGGAGATATCCATGGTACAACTTGTGACGAATTAATCTAGGTTTTAAGAGAGTTTTTGCTGGGGCTTCGCACGATCTTTCACAAAACGGTGGATTCCACCACCGAAATGGCGTCAAGTTTTACGATAAAAATCCATGGATTCACCACAAAATGGAAAATTCGTGGATTTACCCACGATTGAAATCATTATTAGATTAGTTTCGCAGTGTTTGCTTAACATAAATAATGTTACGATTAATATTGTTTAGAGAATTTTGATTAAAATGCTGATATGAATAAAGGTTCATGAGAATTTAAAAATGTAATGCAAGGAAATAAAATGATTTAATTACTTCCAGTGTGAAGTAAAACCTTTGTAGAGGTTTGAAATTGACAATTTCTTGAAAACAAAGTCTATCTTATATTCAAATTTGATAAATAAAATAAATACAAATTTCAGTTGTTTGTTTGTTTGGAAAAAAACCCATCGACCGTGACAGGAACAAGGACAGGAAACGGATAATTTGAAATACAATATTTTTTTATCCTTTTGCTCACGATAGTGTTATAGTGTACACCGCATCCAAATTCAATATTTCAGGAAAAAAATTTCGAAATCCAATTTTGCGTTCCCTCTGCAACGTCAGCATTTCAAATGACAGCTAGTGTTAGAATTGATTATTGCTATTTTTTCCTGATTGAAAATCAGAAGTGGTTGAACCCAGAAATCAACTAATAGAGATTTTCAACTTGTAACCTCTTTGTCACTGAAATTTGTGAATAAATGGGAGCTCTTTCGAACAGCTGATAGCCATACACATTCAAACAAATGAGGTGAAGTACAACTCTTATTTAAAAAATCTTTCGTTATTTGAACGTTATTTCAAATCTAAATTTTCAACACGAAAAGTAGGAGAAGCTTAACATAAAAGGATCACGTTCAGTGGGTGTGTTCATACAACTTGAAGGTCTATTGGAATAACATTTATTATTACGTTATTATTTGAATATTTGAAAATTATAAAATAGATGTGTCAATTTGTATGGCTAAACCCAATTGAATAAGTAATAATAAAATAACAAGAAAGAGAAAAGGAAACAGGAAATGAGTTGTTTAAGCATTGTATTAGTAGTTTGTTTATTTAATTGATCAACAAACATAGTTTGCATTATGTACTAGTCACTTAAAATTCAATTGAACATGAAAAACATATAAACTTTCCTCGAACACACGTGTTTTTCTTGCATTTTTCAAGGCACAATTGTGTATAACTTATTACGTCTTAACACTTCACAACCAACAATACCAAAAGCAACATATTTTTACTCGACATTCCATAATAAATTGTATTTGAAACTATTGTTAGTTATTTATTATTTTATGTTTATTTTTTTTTATATTTATTTATTATGTTAGCTTTTATAAATTTATTTCTCCACCGAATTTCAAGTTTCAATATAAATTTGTTCCCGCCGTTTAACTGTCAGAATTCTATAGAACTCGGAAGGGACAAAAAAAAGTCGTCCCTACCGAGTGTAAGCTATTAGTAATTGGCTGAACACACCCGAGTGAGCGCCCTCTGTTAAGTGAATTTTCAATAAGTGAACTTTCACGATCGGGGATCGCAGCCGACTTCGAGCAGATCCTCAGTCGTCCAGTCCCTTTCCTTTGATTCTTTCTTCCCTTTCTTTGACAGACGCTGAAGCTGGACGGACACGAGGAATAAAAACTATTTGTCAATTTTTATATTTCTTAAAATAAATAATTAAAGTTTCCTTTATTTATAAAACTATAAGTGGTGTTAATGATTAAAGTAAGTTGTCACATCTTACGAACACAACTCATGATATACTTCCAGATCGTGGGCAAACTAACAAACAGCTGATGAACAGCTGACGAAAGACACCACTTGAAAAAGTGTGCGTGAAATATATATGACGAATATAGAAGCATGTGTGTTTCGCTATGGGCGAGAGTATTTTCCACTGGAAAGAGACTGGAAAGATGAATTTACACACAGTAAGAAAAGTAAGTATACACCGTAAAAAATAACGAATCTTGACTGAATCATTAAATAGAAAGCGAAACTGCATAAACTTTAGGTAACATGTTATACATATTTATTTTGCTCTTTGTATGCTCTCTTCAAAAAAACAAACAATAAAAAAATGGGACTAACAATAACAAAAATATTAAGAAACAAAGTAAGATACTGTTAAAACTGCATGTTACAAAAGTAAGTATACACTATTAAAAAAGAGAGATTTATCGCAAATTACTCAAATTTATTCCTAGTTGGATATCCTTAAGCAGTAATAACTGCCTTTGTTCTCGATCCCATGGAGGTAACAAGCTTTTGAGTTACTTCCGGACTTATTTTTTCCCATTCGTCCTGTATAATAGCTTTAAGCTCGGATTTGGTCCTAATGTCATGGTTTAGAATTTGACGCTCGAGATGATCCCACAAATGCTCGATGACATTTAAATCCGGTGATTGAGGTGGTATTTTGAGCAACCATTCCTTCACTACCAGGGAACATTGCCAACATCAGATGCCGCCATACACCCTCAAACCATTACTGATCCGCCACCATGCTTCACAGTACTTGCCATGTACTTTGGATCTTACTGCGTATTTGGCCAGAAACGAGTTGAATTCGCCAAAAATCATTCACAAAAGGAAATGGATTTCTGGAATAATGATGTAATGTTCTCGGACGAGAGTAAATTTCACATTCACGGTTTGGCGAAAAATGAATACGCAGTACGATCCAAAGTACATATTATACTATTTTATTATATCCAAGGTGATATACCACAATTATAATTTGATATTTATTTAAATCGGTTATTATGTATACAAATGACAAAATTAATTCTTCAAATCAAAAAAACGCAATTAAGAAAGTACAAATAATTTCAAAATACAATTTACATACATATACTACCGCAGTTATGGGTGAATATCGCCTTTATTACTGCCATTGAATTCCCGAACCGAGGAATATGCCCAAACGTAGGAAATATTTTTTAAGGAAATTCCATGGAATTAAAAAACTGAAAGACTGTTGTAGTTCAGAAAACTTCAATATTTTTTTTTTAGAATCAAGACAGCACGAGCCGTAGGCACAAAACAAAAAGAGGTAGGTACCTGTACACATTGGTCTTAAATGCCTGTGGATTGAAGTGAGTGGGAAATATCGGGCTGGGAAGAGCATTCCATATTCGTGTAATGCGGCTAAAAACCTACTCTCTAAACTTAACTGTACGTCCGAAAGCAGACTTAATGGCTGAAACACAACAGTGCGTCAGTGTCAGCGTTGTCTTTCAACGCACACTATTCAATGTACATTCACGAGATACTGCATCGACCGACGTAAGTGAAAAATGAGAGAGATGAGATCGTAATAAAACGTAAAACGTAATCCCAACGCACGTCATTATTCAACATGTGAAATGCTTCCCAAATTGAGAGTTTTTCCCCAAATTAAGAACATTTTGTAGCAACTGACATTTGAGACATGAAAACAGCTGACTAAAATTATTTTAATGACTAAACTAATTTTAATGAATACGCTAAATAACAACAAGAAGCAATTTTTCAATTTTTTTAACTTTCTTGGCATTAATTTTCCGCAATTTTGGTATTTGCGAGAGAGAGAGAGAGAGAGAGGGAAAAGCACACCATCGCGCAACACACTGTTGTGTTTCAGCCATAAGCGTGAACTGATGAGCATTCCTGGTGAGACGAGTATTGCGGGTGAATTCATGGAGGGGAATAATGTATTTGGCTAGCTAACTTGAGCATCGTTTGTAAAAATAGCGATAAAACAAAGACAAGGAAGACACACTGCGCCGGTGTTAGAGCGAGTCTATTGACTTCGCAATATTGCTGTCTCCTATAAGTTTTATCGCTAGCTGTTGTATTCCATCTAGCAGGTGCAGAGAGATCTTGGAAGCACCAGACCAGATATGAGCGTTGTACTCAAGTTTGGGGCGTAATTTGAAGCCAAATCAGAGCGGGTGAAATAATTCATGCATTAATTTAGGAAACTTAGACATTTTGCAGCGTTTTGGCGACCTCGAATATGTGATAATTCCAACTAAAGTTTGTATTGATACACATGCCAAGGATGGGAAGTCTTTCGGTTTTATCGACACAACCGCCATTCATGGATAATGGCTGATTATTAAAGGTTCACTTTGGTGATAGTAGACAGCATTGAGTTTTGGAAGCATTGAATTCCACTCTATTATTTTTACTCTAATTGATTATGCTGCCAAGGTCGGAATTCAATGTGCTTAACATACGTTGCCGTTCCAATTCTACAGCCGAAGGATAGGGTCTTGGAACGAATATAAAAAGCTGAGAGTACTGTCATCAGCGAAGGAGTGGATTGGATTAGAAGTAGCAGTTTTGTCGGAGACAAAACAGAGCTTTCAAGAGCTTGGGGAGCACCAGCATTAATTTGGTGGATATCAGACTTGAACCCATCCAAAACGACTTGAATTGAACGGTTCGAAAGGTAATTTCTAATCCATAAAAGAAGAGACTCATCGATACCATAAGCACGCATTTTCGACAAAAAGCTTGATGCCAAACTCTGTCAAATGCCTTTGAAATATCAAGCGCAACGATCTTGCTTTCTCCTGCATTGTGCAAGGATTGGTTCCACTTTTCTGTGAGATATGCCATCAAATCACCAGAGGACCTGTTGCTGCGGAAACCGTACTGCCACTGCCGGTCATTAAAAAGCTTCCGCGTTTCAAGATATTTCATAAGCTGACGGTTTATCAGCGTTTCCATGACCTTGGAAAGAAGGGACGTTAGAGCTATGGGTCGGTATGAGGAGGGTGACGAAGATTTGCCCTTTTAGGGACGGGCTGGACAAATGCTGTTTTCCATCCACTCGGAAAGAGACCAGAAGAATAGGACAGATGAAAAAGCTTACGCAGTGGTTTTGCCAGCACAGAAGTACACCTCTAAAGAAGTATCGGGGGAATACCATCCGGGCCAGCGGATTTATGCACGTTGAGATCCTCTAGTGTCCCATGGTACAATCGACGCTCTCAAGTACAGGCGGAGACAAAGTCGAATCTGGCAGCGTTGAGCTGGCGAAGCAAGCAGATTGGGCTTGTCTAAAGAGCTAACAGCTGGAATGTCATTGCAAATGAGCGTAGGAATTGAAGATGAGGCTGAATTCCTTATATTTTTAACAAATGACCAAAAGTTGCTGCTACCCTTGGGACATTGTAGCACTTTTTGCTTCAACTTTTGGTCATAGGAGAATTTCACACGTTTTATTAGTGCATTGCAGTCATTTCTGGCCCGTTTAAACTTTTTCCGGTTTTCCTCAGTAGGGTTGGTTTTGTAAGTCCGGAAACTCAACTCCCTCAACCTGACTGAGCTTCTTTGCAGCTCTTCTTGATACTCTTCACTCTGTGAGGAATGAAGGATCTCATACCCAGCAGAATGATGCCCCACCGGCATCCACGTCACTATCGAGGAAACTTAGTGACCAGTCAAAATTCCTAAAGAAGTTGTTAAGGCCGCTCCAATTGGCTTTCTCGTATAGCCATAGCGTTCTTTTGGGAATTTGTTGCAAGACCAATTACACTAATACCCTGTGAAGTTACCTTTTTGCATTACATCCATTGACCATTTGACCATATTTTTCGGCATATTGCTTATGAATGCTTGACATGTCTCTACTAGTATTTTATTACAAGTTTGAACAAATTACCACTGTTTGTTTTTATTGCTAAATATTTACTCAATAGGTCCACTGGTTTCGAATATTCCTTCCAGTCGTAATTATTCATTTAAAGTGAATGCTCCTACTGAACACTAGGTTGCTGGAGGATGGTTAGAGGAGTTGAAAGCCTTCTAGGTTACGGCGATTCTCATCTATCCACCCTCAAGTGATAGCTATACCTCAAGTGATAGCAACTGGGCAATGCATTCTAGAAAGCAGTCGAACCAAGTATTGCAAACCCCCCCAAAAACATGGACGGTAAACTAAAAGGTATTATTACTCCAGGTGGTAATCTTACTTCGTTTGCTAATCCACCCGTCTCTTTAAAGACTTTCGGGTCATCGGCTCTGGAGGGCCCAACCTCCATGGAAGGCCACACTGCTAGTCAAGGGTGTGGAGGAAGCTCACTGCGAGTACTTGGCATAAATAGAGATGGCCACACTGGTAACCAAGGGTGTGAAGGAAGCGTACTACTTGGCTCTACGGAAATGATGATGGAGACTAATACGAACAAGGATCTGGCAGAGAAATCGGTTGCGGAATTACTCCGTCCAGAACTGGAGAGACGGAAGATAGGCTCCTGAAAGATACCGTAGTGGGTCCAAGAGCTCCAAAATCTTCAAAAACTTTGGCGCAAAAAGCCTTTTCAGGGTATAAAGGTGCAAAAAAGTACTTGAAGAGTATGAAGCTGATGGACCCTGCAACTCTTTCAGTTGGCGATCAGCATCTGATGAAGAAGAATTGTGGGAAGGTTTGAGAAACGTCAAGGAAGCGAGACAAATCTCAACCCCATCACATCCAAGAAAACTTCTTAGCCAGTTGCTGTCAAAACGATTGCAGCGAAAGCCAAAGGGGCAAATGCAGAGAGCAAGGAATGTCCCTCAACCTCGAAGGCCGATCAAATGGGGATAGCTGACAGGAAAAGCGTGGGAAAGACACGCATCCCTTCTCCTCCTCACGTAAAGCCACCTCTGCGAAGCCAGATATGCATGAAGAACCTGCCTAAGGGGAAGAATAACCCTGGCAACAGTGTAAAGTCTAACCCCAACATCCAGTCAAATAAAGAGACAGCATCAAACCAGCCAAAGAAGCCAAGCTCAAATTCAAAGGGGCTGAAGAAGCCACATCCCCCGAAGCAAGGTAGCAAATCCTCGGACCTAAAACCTACTTCGAAGGAACCGGGCAAGCCAACTCCCAAGAGAAACCGCTCGGCAGATGAAGTTGCACTAAATCCTCCCAAAAAGACGAAGACGGAACCTCAGGGAAAAGAATAGCTCACCTTAGCATTTATCAATAGGTACAACCCTGATGGGAAACTATCTATGGATAACTGGCTTAATTGAGGCTAAAATCCTGGAAGCCATGGTCAACGAAAACGCAGATAACTGCAAATTTGTTGAAATAAATATAAGGTTTGTTGAAAATAAAGGTTTTAGTTTCACCCAAGAAAAACACAACACAGCCTGTTCTCTTTACAAAAAAGGAAGAAGGGCTTTTTATTAAATGTCAATTATAATGGAATAAACGATTTGGTGTAGACAGTTCAGTGGATTGTACATTCTACTACAACACCCCCACTGAATGTACAATTACAATCATGTATTTATTTGAGTCCAATAGCCGAAGAACAAAATATATGTTTTTTTGTAGTTCACTGCTTTAGTTAAAAAATCGGCTGCCATCTCTGAAGTGTTGACGTATCTACATAAGTATAATTTGTCCAAGATTTATTTTTTCTCTAATAAAATGATGTCTCACATCAATGTGCTTAGTCCGAGGGTAATAAGCATTTGTCAACCCCAAACTAATCGCACCTTTGTTGTCGCAATATACTACTGCTGATGATGTTGAATTTGAAAGGAGTTCATTTTGCAAACTTTTTAGCCACATATGTACATACTGCCATATATTCAGCTTCCGTTGAAGATAGCGCGACTGTGGGTTGTTTCTTTGTATTCCACGAAACTGTTCCTTTTCTAAAGCAGAAAACGTAGCCTGTACTTGATCGACGGTCATCGCTGTCATTCGCCCAATCAGCATCACAAAAACCATATATGTCAGCATCAACTGATTTACAAAATTCTAATTTATTATCGGCAGTTCCCTTTAAATAGCGAAAAATTCTTTATACAGCGGTCCAATGAGGTTTTCCAAAATTATTATTGAAACGAGAAACGTTGCTAACGGCGAAACTGATGTCGGGTCTTGAAACTTGCGCAGCAAACATTAAACATCCAACCGCTTCTTGGTATGGTATATTCAACAAATCTCTTTTCTCTTCTTCCGACTGAGGACACATAAGTTTTGTTAGTTTCTGATTATGATCCATTGGTGTATTAACAGGATTGCAGTCTGACAAATTAAAGCGAGCGATTATTTCTCTTAAATATTGCTCTTGATCAATACTAATAGAACCCTTTTTTCGATTTCTTGTTATTTGAATTCCTAATACAAATCGGGCCTCTCCCATATCCTTCATTTGGAAAACACTATATAGATAGTGTTTAAGTTTATTTTTAGCCTCGAGATATTTAGCAAATATTAAAATGTCATCAGCATAAACCGCTACGATGACTAAACCTGAGTTATTATGAGTGAAATATACACACGGATCAAATTTTGATTTTTCCAAACCGAAATCTAGCAAAGCAGCATCTAACTTTTGATTCCAAAGTCTACTGGCTTGTTTCAAGCCATAGAGAGATTTCTTTAGACGACATACTTTGCCAGTTTTGTCAGAGAAACCTTCTGGTTGTAGCATGTAAATTCTTTCTGACAGATCTCCTTGTAAAAATGCTGTCACAGCATCCATCTGATCTATTTCAAGATCGAATTGAGCGGCCAACGAAAGTAAGAACCGTATTGTGCTGTATCGCACCACAGGCGAGAAGGTTTCCTCATAGTCAATTCCCTTGCGTTGGGAACAACCCTTAACCACTAGGCGAGCTTTATAGCGACAGATCGCACCATTGGCATCGCGTTTGGTTTTGAAAACCCATTTACAATTTATAGGCTTCGCATCAGATGGCAAGTCTACAAGCTCCCAAGTATCGTTTTGCTTTAGGGCATTTAGCTCATCTACCATTGCCTGTTGCCAACATTCGGCATCTGCTCTATTAATAGCTTCATATAAAGTAAAAGGATCATGTAACTCACCTGTTTTCACAGTGTACAATACAAAGTCTTCTCTCTCTATTGGTTTCGGTTTTCTGTTGCTTCTTCTGTGTGGCTCTGCAGACTCGATGATACTTGATACTGAATGTGGTAGAATATATTCAACTTCGTTGTTCTCATTTGTTGTCAGATGATTCTCATTTCCAGCTGCTCCTTTGATGTTGCTATCCGTAACTTGCTCGTCGACGATATCAACTTCACTTGTATTATCAGAAAATTCTTTGGATCCCATGTCACCGACTTCACTGATGACGTTCGGAATGTGATGATCTGGATCAGCATCAAAGAAGTACTCATTTATATGGTTGCTTACTGGCTTGACTGAATATAAATACTCGTCTTTCCACTACTGTGCACATTCATCCGCATATTGTTTGCCACAACTACTTCGCTGTTTAAAGCTTTATTGACATCGGACAATAATTTCGGATCTGTACACATACATATGTGCGGATGCACCATGCGCCTGGTTTAGCAGATGAAACCGCACACGATGTATGTATATAAACTTGCATGTTTGTGTGTCTGGTTGATGTTTTGCTTCGAAGGACAATTTCGAGCAAAATCTCCATAATTGTTGCATTGATAACACGTTGGTCCACTGCCACCACTACTGCTACCGCCAACAGCAACACCACCAACACCGCAACCAACACGAACACTGGATTCACCGCCGGCACTGTTAACTTTTTTCTTTTGGAACCGTCGTTTGCTACCTTGACCAAAAAATGCCACTGAGTTTGAATCTTCCATCTTGACATCCTGGAGGATTTTTGTTTTAACTGAGTCACCACAAATGACCATTCCACAGCTCTCTATGCTCATTATCATAGGCTTATAATGATCACTTAAACCGGCCAACAACAAAGTGCCTATCCACTCCTCGGTAACTATTAGTACAACGCCGTTCAGCTTGTGAGCAGTTGAAATGATTTCGTTTACATACTGCTCCACGGAAGAATATTCATCTAATTTGGTATTGATGAGCTTACGGAGTAATCCAACTCTGCGAGACAATCCGTTGTCCTGGAAAACTTCTTGTAACTTATCCCAACACTCTTTAGCAGTCTTCGTATTTTGGACGTGGATGTAGTTAATGGGTTCAATGAGCAGGATGATCTTCGACCTTGCCATGGTGATTCTTTTGGTATCTTCCTCAACGCCGGTTGCAACACAATTCTATAAGTCCTCAAGTTCCAAGTAGGCTTGGACTGCGAAGCGCAACGTGTCATAATTCTCTCTCCCTTTTAGCTTTTCGATGGATGGTAAATTGCTTGCCATCGTAATCGGTCGAAATCAAGGGAATCTACGGGGAAAACTAAAAAATGTTCTGTGGTAAATATTCTTCAAAATATTTTAAACCAAAAAACGTTCCTTTTAGAGCTTCTGGGCCCATAACCTGTTGAAATAAACTCTGTGGAAAAAAGGTTTTAGTTTCACCCAAGGAAAACACAACACAACCTGTTCTCTTTACAAAAAAGGAAGAAGGCCTTTTTATTAAATGTCAATTATAATGGAATAAACGATTTGGTGTAGACAGTTCAGTGGATTGTACATTCTACTACAACAAAATTCAGCGGCGCTGGTTGGCGGTAAGGCGTCAAGGTTTTGACATGGAGTAATAAGGAGTCCTACGACTTCCTTAAAAATTGCATCCGTAACCTTGGTGATCTCTGTCCCGGAGCTAAAATAGAAGTTTTATCTGCCATAGCCCTCCCACTGCGTAAGATAGCGCATGTATGGATACCTCCTCCAGTCATGTAGGAAACAGCCATACTAAAGCTAATCTTCGGGCAGAACCAAGGCCTAATCACCACAAACTGGCACGTGATAAATAGAAAAGAAACAAAGAATGGAGGACTCATCTTGGGTATCGTAGTCGACGATGACTGGGCTATCATTCTCAGGACAGCAGCAGGGGTGACCAAGTTTGGGTTAGGTACTGTCAAGTTCACCTTCCCAGATGTTGCCAACCATTAACGGTAAGCTCCGGGTAGTGCAGATAAATCTGCAGAGCAGCCACCGACGACCTGCTGCTCTTCATGGCTGAGGAGGACATCCATGTGGTCTTAATCCAGGCACCGTGGTTAGTAAAAACCAAAATCCACGGATTAAGTTCACGGAAGTACATTCTCCTCCATTCCAACAAAGAATGTAAACTAAGAAGCTGCATTCCGATAAGAAAATCGCTTAATTTCACTATTTCTTACCGTTAACAACTGGGAAGTATCTCCGAAGTGCTCATTTTCTGATCATTTCAGAATAACATTCCAGATTGATTACAAAATAAGTGAAACAAAACCCTTTAGAAACCGTAATGAGACAGAGTGGAATAAATACGTACGCCTGGTCACCAAAGTGTAGTTCATTGTGCACCTGAACCCATAGGTAAAATTTCAAACGTGACACAGGTAAACGAATCAGTCGACCTTATTACAATAACTATGGTTAATGCCTTCGACAAATACTGTCCTATTAATCGACCCCCTAAAAGAAGCCATGCAGCCTGGTGAACTAAGGACCTTGGACTACTGAGAATTCATACAAGGAAACTGTTCAACAAGGCTAAATCCACAAGAATGGAAGAAGACTGGATCATTTACCGGGCCAGTTTCAACGAAAACTAGGACAGCTAAAAAGGCTTCATGGTTAGATTACTGCAGCAACCTCCAAACCAACACCGAGGCGGCGAGACTTCGGAAGGTACTTGCTAAAACTCCAACTGTCCCATCCTTCCTAGTGAGAGGAGACAACTCTTGGACAAACAGCAACCAAGAAACCCTGGACTTCCCAGGCTGCGGGGAACCACATGCAGAACTAAGTGACTCGCCTACACCTCTTAACGAAGAGGATTAGGCTTTCATAAACGACTGCATTCGGGAGGATAAGCTAGCATGGGCCATTGAGTCATTCCACTCCCTCAAAACCACGGGACCGGATAGTATCTTCCCTGCGATGCTACAAAGAACCAAAACCATTCTAATCCCCAGGCTTCAGGCAATCTTTATCGCATGTCTGACCTTGTGCTTTATTCCAAACCAAGGGAAAGAGGTAAGAGTAGCTTTCATTCCTAAAGCAGGAAAAACTAGTCACACTTTTGCAAAGGATTTCAGACCAATCATCGTTTTAATCGTTTCTTCTCAAAACACTTGAAAGACTACTGGATCTACATATAAGGAATCATCTCTCATTAAACACGTACCTCTCAGACTCGCAGCACGCCCAGACCAAAGGTAAATCTGTCGAGATTGCACTACATGAGGTCACGAGAACTATTGAGAGATCCCTTAACTTTAAAGAATTCACTCTAAGTATCATAACACTTTTCCTTAAATTGCTATTCCCTAGGTTCGCGTTGATTACTCTAGTTCTAATGAACTAGAGAGGAAGTAGCCACCTTCCTCGACATAGAGGGGGCCTTTAATAACCTGAGCATCGACACCATCAAAAGAACGTTAGAAGATCTAAAGTTCCACAAATTTGTTATCAACTGGGTACGAATCATGCTTAGGACTAGAGTAATCAACGCGAACCTAGGGAATAGCAATTTAAGGAAAAGTGTTATGAGGTGAACTCACCCCTCTTGTTCTATCACCCCTCTTGTAGAACATCTCCATCAACAATATCCTAAAATCTCTTGAAAACAAGGGTATTAAGGTAATCGCTTATGCTGATAACGTATCCATCCTGGTATTAGGTAAATTTCTACCCACCATCAGTGAAGTCATGCAGCCCGAATTATGCGACCTCTCATCTTGGGCTGAAAATAGTAACCTCAAGAATAACCCAAGTAAAACAAAGCTCGTTCTATTCACAAGGAAATACAAGATTCCAACATGGAAAACACCCAGAATAAAAAGTATTCCCCTCACTATCTCCAATGAAGCTAAGTTTCTTGGGGTTAGTTCGACTCCAAACTAAACTGGAAGAGGAACACCGAGGAAAGAATGAAAAAAGTCTCAAAGCTTTTTACAACTGCAAACAGACCTTCGGCAAAATATGGGGCCTACAACTACACATTATCTACTGGTTGTACACGGCCATCGTGAGACCTATCCTCACCTACGGCAGTATTGCTTGATGGGAAGCAGTTAACACCAAATCCTACCTGAGCAACTTAAATAAGGTACAAAGATTAGCCTGTCTTAGCGTTACTGGTGCACTCAAATCCACCCCTTAAACGGGGCTGGAAACTATGCTTCACCTTCAACCTTTGCAACTCTTGAGCTGTGCCGTCAAATCAGCCCTTAGACTACGGGAATGTCATAACAGCTACGGACATTCAAGTCTGACTACGACAGACTACGAAAAACCCGAGTATGACTTTGACAAGAACTTCACGATCCCTATCCCAGATAGGCAGGATTGGGAAAAGCCTGACTTCATCAAAGGCACACCCATTTTCACTAATGGATCGAAAACAGAAGACGGTACGGTAGCGGGAATCTATTCTATTCTATTCTAGTGTATTTCAATCAGAAATCTTTGCCATTAAGAAAACTGCACAGATTGTACAGCAAATGGACCTTACTGACATGGAAATCACCTTCTGCTCGGACAGTCAAGTGGCCTTGAAGGCATTGAATTCCCATCTCGTAAACTCCAAATCCGTCAAGGACTGCATTAAAGAGCTTAAAAGCCTGAACCGCCATAAAATCCTTCTGTGCTGGATTCCTGGACACTCCAGCATGGAAAGAAACGAAAAGGCAGATGAACTGGCAAGTTTAGGCGCAGAATCGGCTGAGAATACTATTCATCCTCCTATTAGCTCATCCTCCAAAAGACTCATTGAGCAAGTATCTGTGTCATCAGCAAACGAACAGTGGCAAAGCCACCCAGGCTGCGTCATATCCCACTGCTTATGGGCCAAATACGATATCAACAAGACCAATTCCCTCATATCCAACAAAAAGAAAATCATACTCATCTTAATAGGGGTTCTCACTGGCCACAGCACGATAGGTGCAATGGCTAAGAGACTGTAGGAGCTGTAGGGATGAAGAAGAAACTGAATCAGTGGAGCATCTCCTTTGCCATTGCCTTGCTCTACAAGAACGACGGCTCACTCACTTGAAAGCAAGGTTCTTTCACGAGCTCAGCGATGTGATGAAGGTACAGATCCCTGACCTAAGGAAATTTCTAACTAGAAGGGGGTGGTTTTGCTAATTGCATACTGACCCTGCGTGCAATCCTTACAGGGCATACACAATGGACCTCCACGTCCTTTGGGTGTAATTGCTGGCAACAGCATAAAGCCCTCCTAACCTAACCTAACCTAACCTACTGAACACTAACATTAGCATTTGGAAAAAAGAGGGTGTGGGGTGGGGCCAACCGGCTGACCGAATTTCTTTACAAATGTATGTAGATAAGGAATGTAGGTTTTTAATGAACTTGCCTGACGAATTCACTTGATATTTAATTAGAATAATAATTCAATGTCGGAATCTTCTTCTTCTTCTTAGGGCGCTACAGTCCGAGGTGGACCTGGGCCTCACTCAACATGCCTCTCCAGCCAGCACGATCTTTCGCCAGCTGTCTCCAGTTTCGCACACCAAGCCGGCCGAGGTCCCCTCGACTTGTGTGCGCCACCTTGTTCGTGGACGTCTTCAGTTGCGTTGTCCCACAGGCTCAGAGTCGAAGACTCTTCGGGCCGGAGCTAAGTTGTCCATACGCTCTACATGGCCTAGCCATCTTAGGCGTTGGATCCGTAGACGCCTGGCTAGACTCATGTCGCTGTACAGCCCACATAGTTCGTAGTTGAATCTTCTTCTCCAAATGCCCATCAAGGCAAACAGGACCAAAGATCGCGCGCAGAACTTTTCTCTCGAAAATACCAACACACTGTTCATCCGCTTGGGATATTGTCCATGCCCCTGCGCCGTACAGCAGGACTGCGTAGATCAAGATCTTGTATAAAGTCCGCTTGGTCTTCCGAGAGAGGGCTCTACTACTCAATTGCCTTTTGAGCCCATAAAAACAGCGGTTGGCAAGAGTAATTCTGCGTTTGATCTCGGTACTGATGTTGTTTGTACTATTTACCGCGGAGCCAAGGTAGACGAAGTCCTTAACTACCTCAAAGTTATAGCTGCCTATGGTGACGTTCTGGCCAAGTCGTCGATGTTGTGCGTCCTTTCTCGACGACAGCATATATGTACATAGTTTTGCCCTCGTCTACCGCCAGACCCATTCTTCCGGTTCAATGTCAGCAAACGCATCATTGACGGCTCCCTGTGTTCGCCCAATCACGTCAATGTCATCCGCGTAAGCTAGCAGTTGAACGGACTTTTGGAAGATCGTGCCTCTTGTGTTGGCCAGTGAGTTTTGCACGATCTTCTCAAGAACGATGTTAAAGAAATCACATGACAGAGCGTCATCTTGTCTAAAACCTTTTTTGACATTGAAGTCAGGTGTCGGTGTCCGTTACCGACCTTGATGGAGCAGCGAGAGTTCTCCATCGTCATCCTGCTCAGTCTGACGAGTTTAGCAGGAATGTCAAAACTAGACATGGTGCTGTATAGCTCGTCTCTATACATGCTGTCATATGCGGCCTTGAAATCGACAAATAGATGGTGTGTGTCGATTTGCATTTCTTGGGTCTTCTCCAGGATCTGCCGCAGTGTGAAGATTTGATCGATGGTGGACTTCCCGGGCCTGAAACCATGATAAGGACCTATCAGTTTGTTCACGAATGGTTTCAGGCGTTCACACAAAACGGCAGAGAAGATTTTGTAGGCGATGTTAAGGAGACTTATCCCTCGATAGTTGGCGCAGTCAAAGGGGTCTCCTTTCTTGTGGATCGGGCAAACGATACTGAGATTCCACTCATCGGGCATGCTTTCCTCCGACCATATCTTACAGACGAGCTGGTGCATGCGCCCTACCAGATCATCTCCAGCTGCTTTAAACATTTCAGCGGGCAGACTATCTGTACCAGCAGCTTTATTAGACTTCAGTCTCGATATCGCTATCTTGACTTCGTCTAGGTCGGGGGGACGGTATTCTCTTCTATCATCGTCCGTTGTGTTGAGTGGAACATTCTGCCTGACAGCGGTATTTGTGTCTCGATATCCGTGTCCTTATCTTGGCTACAACAAGGAAATGGTCCGAGTCGATGTTGGCGCCTCGGAATCTTCGGACATCAAGAATACTAGAGGAGTGTCTGACGTCGATCGCAACGTGATGAATCTGGTTGACGGTTGAATGATCAGGGGACCGCTAGGTCCCTTTATGGATGTTGAGGTGTGGGAACCGCGTGCTAGCTACAGAGAGATTTCGCCCCGTAACAAAGTTCACCAGCATGAGTCCAGGCTGTGTTTACCGATGACTCTAGCAAAGATGTCCTCTTTACCCAGCTTAGCGTTGAAATCTCCTCGAACGATCTTGGTATCGTAGCTGGGGCATTGATCGTACGTTCTTTCTAGGAGATCATAGAAGTCATCCTTGCTATCGTCATCTTTGTCCTCCGTTGGGTCGTGGGCGCAAATTAGGCTGATGTTGCCGAATTTAGCCTTGATGCGGATTGTTATGAGGCGCTCGCTTATGTACTTAAAGCTTAAGACTTTTTGCCTAAGTCTGCCTCGAACAACAAATCCACATCCAAATAATCGCTGCCTTCGCTCTCTGTAACAGTCGCCGTAGTAGATATCGCAGTTTTTCATCCTCCTTTTTGCCCGGCCTATCCCATCGCACTTCCTGGATTGCGGTAACGTCTGCTTTATAGCAGTCTAGGACCTACGCGAGTTCATGGTCTGCACTTGGTCTGTTCAGGGACCTCACATTCCACGTGCAGAACCGAAAATCATTGTCCTTATTCCGTTTTCTGGGGTCGTCAACAGTAAATCCGTCAGTATCCGAGGCATATTGTTGCTTCTCAACTCGTATATTTTTTACATGGTGAGGAAGTTAACCCCACGCACAACCTCCAACTGGGAGGACAGGTCCATTTGTTTAACCCCCGGACAAAGGGGTCCGGAGGGATCCGGTGTCGGTAGCCTCTTGCAGGCTGTGAGCGCCGCCGTTGGCCCTAAAAGAAGGGCTCAACCACCGCCATCTCTATTCCAAGGTCCCGACCTTACCATGGAAACCATGTAGCTCCTGCTGACTGGAGTTGTAGATGCCGCCGTTGGCCAATCAGCTAACCAGCTCTTCCGCCGCCATCCTAAAAAAAAGTGATAAGCTCTGGTAGACTCACACTCCCCCCTCTCTCGTTTGCAGCCTCTGTTTTGTTTTTAATTTCAAGATACGCATCATATATTGCAAGCACTTCTGCCTGGAAAATGCTTGCAAAGCTTGGTAGCTTGAGTGACTTTGATATCTTGAGGGCTTCGGAGAAGATTCCAGCGCCCACACCAGAGTCCATCTTCGAACCGTCTGTGAAGATGGCTATGTCATGGTTTTGGATGACTCTATCGCTTTTCCACTCAGTTCTGGTTGGAAAAAAAGCCCTATAGTTTTTATTGAAATCTAGCTTTGGGATAAGGTAGTCAGTATGACTCAGTATCGTCTGTTGTGGTAGTGAGTTAAGGATGTTACCATGTCCATAAGTTCTGCTATTCCAGCAGTTTGACTCTCTGAGTCTAAGTGCACTGCATGTGGCCATGAACGTTGCGTGTAAATCTTGAGGTAGAAGGTGCAAAATAACTGTAAGCGCATCTGTGGCAGTCGTTCTTAGGGCGCCAGTGACACCTATACATGCAGTTCTTTGTACCTTGTTTAGTTTTGTAATATTGTACGCTTTGGCTAAAGCTGGCCACCAGACTAAGGAGCCGTAGGTAAGAATAAGACGTATTACAGCACTATACATCCAAAGTATTATCTTCGGTCGAAGTCATTAGCTTTTGCCAAGAGTTTTGTTGCAAGCGTATAAGGCTATGCATGCCTTTTTAACTCTTTGCTCTATGTTAGTTTTCCAATTTAGTTTTGGGTCAAGAGTAGTGCCTAAGTTCCTGGCAGTTGAAGACAGAGTGAGGGTTTGATTGGCTAGTCTAGGAATGGGAAAGTTTGGTATTTTGGTTTTCGTCGTAAAAAGCATCAGTTCGGTTTTGCTTGGGTTTGTGTTTAGGCCACAACTGGTAGCCCACCTATTAACCTTTTGCAACGCCCCTTCCATGATTTCACTAATCACTGAGAGAAACCGGCCTGCTACTAAAATCACAACGTCGTCCGCATACGCAACAACTTTGATTCCTTCCCGTTCTAGTTCTTTTAATAGATTGTTAATGACTCGTATCTATAACAATGGGGAGATAACCCCTCCCTGAGGAGTTCCCCTAGTTACATACTCTGATTGTTGGCTATTTCCTAGCGTAGATTGTATAATTCCAGTTTTGAGCATAGAAACTATCCATTTTACTAGCATCTCTTCTACCCCCTGGGCGATAAGAGATTCTTGGATAGCTTCTGTGTGGACGTTACTGAAGGCCCCTTCTATGCCTGGAAAGACGGCCATGGTATATTGTCTGTAGTGGATGGTTTTCTCAATAGTGCCGACCACCTCGTGCAGAGCTGTATCAGTGGATTTACCCTTGATGTAGGCATGTTGAGATTTGGAGAGAGATTTCCCCTCTAGCTTGAGCTTGAAGTGTGTATCTATAATGCGTTCCAGGGCTTTAAACATGAAAGACGATAGGCTGATTGGTCTGAAATCCTTCGCGGTTTCATGGCCCCGACGGCCTATTTTTGGTATGAAGACTACTCGAACCCGTCTCCACGACTGGGGGATGTGATTGAGTAGTAAACAGTTTCTATACATTGCTTTGAGCCAAGGGGTTGCTATATCTTATAGCTTTTGTAGCATTATGGGTAAGATACCATCAGGGCCTGGGGACTTGTAGGACTTAAACGAAAAATTTTGTATAGAAATCGCTAGAAATGGCTAAGGGTATCTAGTCGTTGCACTTACGCGATTTTTGCACTTATGCGTTTTGCACTTATCCATTCTCGACTGTAAATGTAAGCTGTAAAATCAGCTGATTGCCATACACATTCAAAGAAATTAGGTGATCTACACCTTTCACTTATTATTTACACTGCAGCAATTAAGATCTATTATGCCCCCTTTTAATACCTTAGCACAATTACGAGTTCCCCTCAAATACAGTTCTTTTCAGAGTTGTATTGAGGGTAATGGACTGCTATTGCGCATAGGTGAAGAAATGTGTTCTAGAGTATTCTCTCTAAGCTAGTTTCCTTCAGGAATTGGAGAATGAGAAATGCTTCTAGTGATTGCATTTCTTCCTCTGGTATTAAGTACTTGCCGGGATATCTTTTTCTTTTGTGGGCTAGTGCCTCACAAAATCCCAGTATATGTTCTGGAATTTCATTAAATGCTCCACAAAATCTTCAGAGACCTTCTTCTGATACCTCTAGTTTCCTTAGTTGCTCCGTGGGTCTACAGTGCCTCGTTAGGAAGCCTGTTAGGATACGGAGGTTATTCTTGCTCATTTTGATGCATGCCTCGAACCTCTTTCGGTAATATTGCCCTAGGAGTTTCTTGGCCTGTTTAATTTTATGAGCGTTATCCCAGGTTTCTATCCGGTTCCTTCTTTCTAGTTCCCTGAATTCTTCTATGAGGAGATGGTCTCCTACAGTGCAGAAAGGTTTAGGGCCTGTGAAGGGTTCTGATGCTCCTTTCCTTGCCACGGAGTCGGTCATTTCATTGCCTTCTATCCCCGTATGGCCAAGTATCCAGCAGAGTTTTACTCGGTTTCTCCCGCTCAACTCTTTGAGCTGCTGCAGGCATTCCCATACAAGCTTGGATTTGATGATGTAGGAGTCTAGTGACATAATAGCCGCTCGATAGTCCGACATTATCGCCATGTCGTAGTTGGTATAACTCCTTTCAAGATTTATCTGAACGCATCTGTCTATGGCATAAATTTCCGCTTGAAAGATGCTGGTACATTTGCCCATGGATTCGAAGTATTTTGTCCTGGGTCCAAAAACTCCTGCTCCACTTCCTTCATCAGTTCTTGATCCATCTGTATAATATTTTACCGTATATCCCATTTGGTACTCTAATTTCCTAAGCGTGTCATCCTTCGGAATGGCTAGGAGTTGTAGTTTTTTGACTAGTGGGTCGAATTGTCGAATTCTCATGATTGTTTTGTTTGCACACTTTGCATCTAGTGGTTAGATGCAAATGAGTTAGCTCCAGTAGAACCCCCTTGGCCACAGTTGGGCTTATGGTTCTCATGGCTCCTGTAATACAGAGGCATGCCAACCTGTGAACTTTGCTGACTGTCTCCCTCGCGCTGATCAGATTGGTTCTTTTAGTCCGTGCTATTGCCCCGTAGGTGATTGTAGGTCTAACAAAAGCTGTATACATGTAGGAAAACTTGTTTTTATTCAGATGAATGTTATACTTAATACAAAGAAATTTTTACGAAGAAATTATTACAACTACAAATCTGGCACCTCTATCATAGGATACGTCGTAACCTCGATCGAGTTCGGAATTCGGATATCGGTATCATAGAATTACATCGGAACGAAGGTTCGTAATTTTGACGTACGAAAATTTCGAAATTCGTAACAAAGCTATCATAGGATCCGAATGAATCGGAAATCTGACAGATAAAATTAAATTATCCTACGAAGGAAAATTGTTGTCGGAACTATTGATAAAATAAGTTAAGTCTGTGAATTTGTTGCAAAAATACTATTAAAACACGGTTAAAGTACAGCACAAATAGTTTAATATTAATTACCACAATAAAAGTTTGTATTTTCGTTTTATATTAGAAGAGGAAGGAATAAAAAAACAGCACCACCACTGGAAGAACAAAATATACAAAAACTACAACCTGGATATCGAGAATCAATTGCTCGGATTCGCATGTTATTGTCACAAATCTAAAAAAAACATTTTTATAAAATATCTTGTAAATACTTTAAGAGTAGAATATAAACATACCAACATAGCATTTAAGCTGTAAAACCCATTCCTATTGTAGTGTAAGAAAGCTCCTGTTTTGGGTTAAATTATTTTGATGTGCATTCCATCAGCACATAAAATTACTCCGGGAAATTGTTTTTTTTTTAAATCCAATTTTGCTTGATGCTTTTCCTCATTAATCGTGTTGAGATTCATCCGTTGAGGGCACACATCAGGATGGATAGCACTTCGGACATGGCTGTGGATACAGTTGATTGGGCCATTCCAACATCATGATCCTTGCCGACATCATGCTGGTATCCTCCTTCCGCCAAGAATCTTAAGTGCCACAAGTTTGTGTAAACACGAAAGTCACGAGGATATTATTCCAGATTACAATTCCGTGTTCAACTGTCCCATTACGTACATGAAGGCATACTTATTTAGGCGAACATTTTTAATGAATCTGAAAGTTTTATCAGAAGTTTTAATAATTATCAACAAGAGATTTCACTAAAACTTACACATTATCCTCCATTTCTAACGGGTTTAAGTGGTCTCGCAATTTTTTTCTTGTGACATTTAGGAGCACTTCGTATTCTTCTTCAAGAACTAAAACTGCTGGCGCTATCGTATCCATTTTAAATATTCCTTTTAATTAACCACTTCAATTTCAAAAAACTCCGAATGAATAATGACAATTAAATTTAGCAATTGAAAAGTCTAAGCTCGAATTCGAACATAATGTAACCACCCAAACAAAAATTAAAAATCTATGATGGATCCTATGATGCTTTTTTATTCGTATTCGGAACGGAGAAATGAGCTCGAAGGTTTTCTCCGACGGATCCTATAATAGGGGTGTGGGATCGACGGGCCACCGAATTGTACTCTTGTAAACGCCTAAGAAGACTACTCTGATAATCCATCGTTTGCTCGCTCATCGACTCTTCTTCTTAATCAAGCCAATTCCAAAGTCCAGTCGACCTCAATACATTATGCTACGTCCACAACTTCAGCGCCGCAGTCAATAACGATCAATACCGCTCTCAGTGGAGTCATTGTATCCTAAGACAACATTGCCCAAATCTCAACGGGTTTTATGCTGCTAGGTTAGGTTGAAGTGGCTGACTGCAGATAACAGTCACACTTAGGCCAATTTAGGCCCATTGTGATACCACGCGGATCTTATGTTCCTTATCCGAAAAACCATTTAGTGCTTTCAACGAAGCTCTTTAATTGATTGATGCCGACTTTGTGCAATTCGCTCAAGTCGTCAAAGAAGTAGGCTCCAAGGTGTTTCATCCCGCGAGAGGAGAGAGCGCTACAAGTGCAGAGAAGATGCGTTATGCTTTCTTCTTCTTCTTCGTCTCTGCAGCTTCTGCAGAAATCATTATGAGGGAGTCCCATTCTTGAGGCGTGAGTGCCAATGGCACAGTGTCCTGTGATAACGCCAATGAGAATCCTTAGGGATGACCTGTTCATTCTAAGAAGATAGAGTGAACGTTTTAGATCAAGTTTAGGCCAGATTTGCTTTGTAATGAGGCACGTAGTGCCATCTGACCATCTTGAGTTGGTGTTTTTAATGGTATAATTCTTTAAAAGAAGTTTAGCTGTAGCGAATGGCATAGGCGGAAGATCCCCACTAAGGAGGTTTGTGGAGATCGTACCGCTCCTGGCGAGATAATCAGCTTCACAATTCCCTGGAATGTCACTATGTCCCGGCACCTACATGAGGTGAATATTAAAATGCTCAGCCATCTCGTTAAGAGATAGGCGGTAATTTAGGGAGGTCATAGAGAGGAAAGTGTCCGAGTTCAGGTTTTTGATTGCTGCCTGATTATCTGAACAGATGGTGATTTTCTTCTTGGATATCACGTTGTTCTTTAGCCAAGACAGAGCTTCTTTTGTTGCCATCGTCTCAGCCTGGAATACGCTACAATGTTCTGGAAGGTGGAGGGATATACTAAAATTGAGATCCTTAGAGTAGACACCTATTCCTACTCCCTCGTCCGTCTTGGATCCATCTGTGAAAATACGCAGAGGACCGTCCAGCGTCTGAGTATCAGACTTCCAGTCTGAACTGGAGGGTATGCTGCTAGAGAAGTTTTTCTCAAAGACAAGATGAGGCAGTGGGAGGTCGGTGTCGTGCGGTAGAAACTCGAGGTTATCTAGAATGGTGGAATGACCTGTATGGTGGTTATTCCACAGGTGTAGTGCTCTGAGTCTTACCGCAGTGCAGGCTGCTACTTGTCTGGCAAACAACTCAAGTGGAGGGAGATGAAATAAAATATTTAATGCTTCGGATGGTGTCGTCCTTAGCACCCCACTGATGCATGTACTTGCGGTTCTTTGCACGCGGTTAAGAAGGTTGCGGTTGACGGCTATGCCAAGAGCTGTCCACCATACTGAGACTCCATAAAGTAGGATTGGTCTGACTACGGCTGTGTACAGCCAGTATGCTATTCTAGGTTGAAGGCCCCATTTACATCTGATTGCTTTTTTGCAGCAATAGAGCGCAGTGGTAGCTTTCTTGATACGCTCCATGATGTTGGACTTCCAGCTTAGTTTACGATCTATGATGAGACCCAGGAATTTGGCCTTATCTGTGAGCGTAAGTTTTACGCAACACAATGAGGGAGGGTCAAAGGGGGGAATTTTATATTTCCTCGTGAAGAGTATTAGTTCCGTTTTTTGCGGATTAACTCCAAGACCACATCCACTGGTCCATGAAGTTAGTCTTTGGAAGGCATGCTGCATGATGTCTCTAAGTGTCGAGACAAATTTTCCGGAAACTGTAATAGCAACATCATCCGCATAGGCAATCACCCTGCATCCTGCCTCCTCTAAGTTCAGTAGCAGTTCATTGACCACAACATTTCATAGAAGAGGAGAGAGTACACCATCTTGCGGGGTTCCTCTATTAACTATTCTGCGGACATTGGATTCACCGAGTTTAGAGTTTATTACTCTGCTAACCAGTAGCTGGTGAATAAAAGCCACAAGGGAATTTTCAAAACCGAGATTGTTAAGCGGTAAAGTAATTGCCTCGGGTGTGATATTGTTAAAGGCTCCTTCAATGTCAAGGAAAGCTACCAGGGTAAATTCCTTGTATTTTAGTGATTTTTCAATCATACCTATGGGGGTGTGTAGAGCTGTTTCCACTGACTTACCCTTATTGTACGCATGCTGAGCATTCGAGAGTCTGCCAGATGCAATACTGCTTCTGATGTGGTGATCAATCAGCTACTCGAGTGTTTTCAGGAGAAAAGAAGAGAGGTCTAAGGTCTGTCTAAGGTCGTTAGGTTTGCTGTGTCAGGATTTGCGGGCCTTGGGAATGAAGATTACTGTAACCTCCTTCCAAGACCTGGGGACATATTCTAAATCTAGACAGGCTTGGAAGATGCTTGTCAGCCAGGGGAGAATGAGATCTGCAACTGCTTGGAGGTCTGCAGGTATAATGCAATCAGGGCCAGCTGATTTATATGGCTTAAAATTATTTAGTGCCCATTAGACAGACGCACTGTCTATTTTAAGAGGGCTAAAAGAGGATCTGGTTGGTGTACTGCCAGGACAGATTGATCTAGCAGCTAGACTTCCCGGGAAGTGGGTGTCCACAAGAAGGTTTAGGGTGTCTAGACTGGAAGATGTCCAGGTACCATCCGATTCTTGGAGAAAACTGGGTGCTTTCGGGAGCGATGCTAATAATTTCCTCAGCCTGGAGGCTTCAGAAACTTCTTCAATTTTGCCGTAGAAGAGTCTCCAAGACACACGCTTGGCTCTTCTTAGTTCAATCTTGAAGGTGTTGAGAGAACTTTTGTAGGTTTCCCAATCAACAGGATCTCGGGTGCGTTTCGCTTTGTTATGTTTATGCTGCTAAATGTAGATCAACTCGAGTTCCATCGGCAACGAATGTAAACATATTTCCTATGACTCAAGCGAGGGTAAACAAACTGCCATCGCCTGGGTCGACAAACGAGAGTATGACATCTCAGGTTACTGTAAATAAACTAAAATATTATCGAGCGCAGCCAGCAGACGATCCAATACAAAATGAGCAATTAAAAGTGAACAATTAAAAATTTGAGATATAGCATTCCTACATACATCCATCTTAGAATACTTGGACTGCATTCCCAGGATTTGCCCGCAAAGCTCCGACAGATCATTAGAGCACGCGTCACTTTCCTCGTTATCCGGATGAGTTTGATGTCTAGGATTACTCCTAGGTATTTAACTTCTTTCACTGGCGTCAGCGTTGTACCCGACAGAATTATTGATTTTAGTCGTTCCAGTTTTCGTTTTCTTGTAAAGGAAACTATTGTGGTCTTGGCCAAGTTTTATTCTTAGCCCAGCCGACAAGCACCATTCCATAATTAAAGTTAATCCCCATTTGATAATATCGCATAGGGTCTCCTCCATTTTTCCTCTGGCTATGGTTACTGTCATCGGCATATGCCTAACATCTGATGCCATGGTATGTCAGTATCTCTAGAAGCTCGTCTACAACTAAGCTCCACGTGAGAGGAGATAGGACTCCTCCTTGTGGGAACCTTCTTGTTGTATTGACTTTTATTATGCCTCTTTTTGTGTTTCCGCTGATCTCGTGCTCAGGAGTTCATACATCCATTTCGATACTGTGCTATTAACTGCATTTTTGTCCAGAACTCGAACAATAGCATCATGGGATGTGTTGTTAAATGCTTCTTTAATATCCAAGGAAGCTCATATAACTATATGATTCACATCAAGGGCGCTAGCTATAGTTTCTGTCAGTTGGTAGAGTGCAGTTTCTGTGGATCTGCCTGCCCTGTATGCATGCCGACAGTAATGAAGAGGGGATATCTGTAACACTGTCCACAGCCTTTTCTATTGTTTTGAGAAGAAACGATGTTAGGCTGATCGGTCTGTAGGACTTTGGTAGACTTGGGTCTTTCTTTCCCATTTTCGAAATGAACACTACATTTGCCCGCCGCCACTGGTTTGATATGTAACCCAGTGCTATACTACTTCTTAATATTATTAATAGATATGATAATGGCAGCGGAGGAGCTGATCAACTGATTGGCCAACGGCGGCATCCACAACTCCAATCAGCAGGAGCTATCTGGTTTCCATGGTAACTCGGGACCCTGGAATAGAGATGGCGGCGGATGAGCCCTCACAGCCTGCAAGAGGCTACCGACACCGGATCCCTCCGGACCCCTTTGTCCCCCCCTTTGGCTAAACGAATGGATCTGCCCTCCCAGTTGGAGGTTGTGCGTGGGGTGAACTTCCTCACCACGTAAAAAATCTACGAGATCAGAAAACACAAACTGCCTTGAATATGGACGGATTTTCTGTTGACGACCCTAGCAAACGGAAGAAGGGCAATGACTTTCGGTCCTACACGTGGAATGTGAGGTCTCTGAAGAGACCACGTGCAGCCGATGAACTCGCGGAGGCCCTAGACTGCTATAAAGCAGACGATACCGCAATCCAGGAAGTGCGGTGGATTGAGCCGGGCAAAAAGAAGATGAAAAACTGCGATATCTATTACGGCGAGTGTTGCAGAGAGCGAAAGCAGCGATTATTTGGATGTGGATTTGTTGTTCGAGGCAGAGTTAGGCAAAAAGTCTTAAGCTTTAAGTACATAAGCGAGCGCCTCATAACAATCCGCATCAAGGCTATATTCAAGAACATCAGACTAAACTGCGCCCACGCCCCAGCGGAGAACAAAGATGACGTTCGCATTTTGATCTACTAGAAAGAACATATGATGAATATCCCAGCTTACACCAAGGTCGTTCTAGGAGATTTCAACGCTAAGCTGGGTAAAGATGGTTTCTTTGTTGGAGTTATCGGTAAACAGACTGCATGACACCAGGTTGCCTTCATGAGAATTCTGTTAAGGAGCTGATTATTTAAAAACCAGATAAAAATATATATTCCTTGTCCTATTTAAGGATCACGTTCGTTCACGCTCGCTGTTCCTTGAAAACGATGGATGCTGAATCAGTGTCATGATAATGACAGTTTAATGATCCTTTTATCAATGCCCATACGTCTTTCGGCAGTTAACAGGAATACAATTCTGGAATGATGTCATCTCACTTCAATGTCATTCTTAAGAAGATTTTACAAAACTCGCTGGTCAACACAAGAGACACGATCTTCTAAAAGTCTAAAAGAGCATGAGAAGTGCACCCTAACTTATCACGCAGTGTTGACGCATCTGATACGGCTATAGTGCAGTAGTTCATCAATTCGTCGACGGACAACAATAGCCATTAGGACTTGTCAGTCACGTGACTTTCACCAACAAAGCAGCGCTACAGTATGTACGACCGCAAACTATTAGCTATGTACGAAGGGTTGAAGCATTTCTGTCATACTCTTGAAGGACAAATATGTTACGTCTTAACAAACCATAAGCCGCTAACGGTCGCCTTCAATCAAAAATTAAATAAAGCTAGTCCGCTTCAGATCCGTCAATTAGATTTTGAAGTACAATTTACAACGGACTTTCGTTTCGTATACAGTACTAATAGTAGTGTGGCAGATGCACTCTCACTTCTTTTTTTTTCAGGCGAATGAAAGTGGTTACGAATACCCTTAAGTGTCCGGAATCAAGACAAAACACGGGCCGAAGGTATAGAGAGAGAAAGGGAGAGGAGGTATCTGTGCACATTGGTCTTAAATGCCAGTGGATTGTAATTAGTGGGAAATATTGGGCTGGGAAGAGCATTCCATATCATTCGACACTAAGCACTCCATGCAAATTTCTTTATTTATTATATATTAGAAATCAAATCAAAAATAAAAAAAGACATACAAAATTTGAAAATTCCCGAAAAAGGGAGAAAAATAAAAAAATTTAAAATAATAAAATAATCTATTGAAAGTGAAGTCTAGCGACAATGGATGCGGAGTCGTTGCTGAGTTGTGCCGGTCTTGGAGCAAGCGACTCGATACATAAACGTGCAATTGGTTGTTGTTTTGAATACTTTTTCGTGTTTCGAAGTGAAATGAAAAGAAGAATCTGCAGGGAATATACCTATAGATCATTTGAATTATTTTTTTCATTTCTAAACAAGGGTTGGGCATACAAAATGAACCTCCTTGTACATTTTGAGAGAAATAGAACCACCAGCTTGCAGTTTTTATATTTAAAGCAATTTTATTCAATAGTTTCATATAAGAATGGCAGAATGGAGAATTTCTTACAATTTGGGAATGCCTCCATAAATTTCACAGAAATACCACCCCCCCTTGAATTTTTGTGTTTTCCCCTAAAATAAAAAATAAAATCAGTAAAAAGAAAATGAAATATCTGAATAGTTCACATATGTAATCCAATTTCACTGCAAATTCATAGCGGAGCTTACCAGTGAATTCAATTTGAGTAAAAACACGAGTAAATCGAATAGCAGAACACCGATTCAAATTCACCACCACCGTTTCAGTCGGATTGCAGAACCCGAATTTTCACTTTAACAGCTCGAATTCATAAAAAGTGGAATACAGAACATGGGCGAATGTGACGATTAGTATTGTTTAAAGAAATCTGTTTAAAATGCTTAAATATGAATCAACTTTCATGGGAAATTGGAAATATAATACAAGAAAATAAAATTCTTTAATTATTTCGCGTGTGAATTATTACTTTAAAAGAAATCTGAAAATCAAAAACAAATTGCTTGAATTGTTTTTTATGAAAAAATGCAATATCAATATTTAATAACTGATTTCATAACAAAATGTTGTGGTTAATATTTGATTTTAATTGGGTTATTGCTATTTAACTGCGTGAATGTTGTTTTCAACATCGAGAGCGTTCAGAGCGTTTACAATTTCAAAAATACGAAATATTAGATTTATCCAACATCCAAGACCCCGTGAATCTACAACCTTCTAGATTCACTACCAACATCCGGTTTATCTAGTACGCATGCTGGTCTCTTAATCGTCCCTGTCTTAGTTCATACGTCCGCCGCTCTCACCTGCTTGTCCTTCCCGGGGAAAGTTCGCGTTATTCTGCCTATGGGCCACCTCGATCGGGGCACAGCCTTGTCGCAGACTAAAACGATAGTGAATCCACTGGCCGATACCACTTCGTCCTTCGGCACAAGTCCGGGAGACACTCATCTATCCACTTCTTCCAGAAGCGGAGTGGGTGAGGTGTCCGCACTGAGTAAGCCGTCCCTAAAAAAAAATGGTTAATTGTTAAAGGTTCGCAGGCATTGTGGTCCAGCGGTATGTGTGTCAAAGGGGGCGAATTTACGACGTTTTCGGTTTCGCACATCAAACTATACAGGCTATGTTCTTGTAAACTCTCATTGAGTACGGCGTGACCCATTGCTCACTTCACGCTTCGCACTAGCCGCTTCCAAGCTCCCCCTGCATGCGGGTTGGGGGGACAATTAAAAACCCATTCAATACCTTTGTTCGGAAGGGAGTTTGTAATTTCATCGTGGTCGAAATCTTTTGGTCGTTTTAGTTCTCGATCGGCTCCGACTAAATTTGTGCCGTTATCAGAACGAATGCGCACCGATGTTTCCCTTCGGTTCATAATTTCGGATACAGAGCAGGCAATCGTCCGTTGATAGCTCTCTAGCGATTTCAAGATGAATCGCCCGTGTTGTCAAGTACGTAAACAGCGTAATCCACCGCTTCTCGCAGCGTCGTCCAACTGCAGAAAATACAGAAAATAGACCCATGTAGTCCAGGCCCACGTAGGAAAATGGTCTCACGTACGGAGTCAACAATATTCAGAAAGCAGTCCCATGAGGGGAGTGGCTGGGTTGGCATTTTGAATTTTACACTACACCTTTTCGCGGCGCGACGTACTGCTGTTCTAATGTGTGGAATCCAGAATTTTCATCGTAACTCAGCGATAATTGTTTCCTGGTTTTGATGCTTCCATCTACGGTGACTCGATGATCCTTCAGAAGTATTATTGGCTTACGGGTACTAGGCTCTACAGCGAACGCTTGTCTGATGCGGCCATCCAAACGAATGGCGCCCGTATCATCTATACAAGTTGGGACGCGTCAGAAAACTACAAAAATAAACACTTTCCTGTGATCCAAATGAGTTTAAGTAAGTTGTATTGTAAATATAATTCTAAAGAGATTTGAATGTATCCTGAAGATAATCATAAATAAAAAACTCATGAAAATTCTTGTAAAATGTATACATGAAAATGCCGATTGCAAAAATAATTTGCACATATGATTTGTTTGTCTTCGTGTGCTGTCACAAGCACAAGCGCCTGTTTAAGTTCAAGGGATTTGAGTTTGCAACTGTCAAACGTGATAATATGCATGAGTTTATTCACAATAATAGTACGTTTGCACCGCACCCAAATTCAGCATTTCAGGAAAAAAATTCAGAATCCAATTTAGCGTTCGCACTGCAACTTCAGCATTTCAAATGACAGCTAGTGTTAGAATTGATTATTGATATTTTTTTTCTGATTGGAAATCAGACGTGGTTGAACCATTTAGCTTGTTATAATAATTTAAAGATGAATTTAAATGCTAATTTAAAAATATATATTCCATTTTTATTGCAATGATCACTTGAAATGATTTATTGTTTTGTTGACAGCTGTTTTTTTGTTTATGACAGCGGGCTGAAATGTCATGTATGACGTGCTGAATGGTGCTGAATTTTTATAGAGGATTGTTCGATTTGACGAACTTACAAATGCAGCGACGAAATTCTGCATTTCGCTGAAATAAAAATACAAAAGTATAGCGAAATGCAATGCATTTGGGCTGATATGCAGAAACTAGCCGAAATGCTGTGCGGTGCAAACGTACTATAACACTTTCGTTTGTCGATTGAGTTACACAATACCAAAAATGAAATTAATCGACAAACTCAGCGATTGTCGATTTGATCGACGATCGACAACCGCAATAGGGGTGAAAGAGTGGTAATCATATCAATCAGCTATAAGCGTCCATTTGAGCGGTGTGGACGATCGCTAGTTCTGCCCCTTCGAGTTCTGCCTCGATCTTCCTTGGCCCTGCCGCAATTATTCCTGAAGCGGATGATCCAGGCCACAACTCTCTTCAATCTCGAAAAACAGGAAGATCTACTGAAAATTTCACATCCTCTGCTGATGTAAAGAAATGTGCATATTGAGCGAAGTTCTTCCTTCGTACCTTCCGTTAGCTTGACTTGTGGCCATTTTAATTCGTCTTCCAGCAAGAATTTTGGGCCATTTACCCAGAATGACTCTCGCTTTTTATCTTTGACTCGCGTTCCAAAATCAGCTGGGTTCAGCGCGGTCTGTAGCCATTGTCAGTCGGAGATTGTTGTGCTATCCAATATTTCATTGACTCGATGTGCAACGTACGGTTTGTAACGCCTGTGATCCGACTTTATCCAGGCCAACACGGTTTTGGAGTCGCTCCACATAATCACGCGGGTTGGTGTTACATCTTGGTTATGCAGTATCATTTTTCGAATCCTTGCTCCAAGGACCGCTGACTGCAAATCGAGGATGGATATTAATTTCAGTGTAGCACACTTAGTTTTCCCAATGATGAACGCTAGACTAACTTGTGGACCCTCTAATTTCGGGATTCTTCAGTACGCGACTACAGCATAGGCCAACTCGCTAGCATCCGCTAGTATTTGCAGTTCCGTTGGAACCGCCGAAAAGGTAATACTGTAACAACGAGGTATGACTAAATTCTGTGTATCTTCATTATCCATGTTAAGTACGGTGGACCCAGTTTCACAATTGTTCAGTTTCCGACTAACGAAAGCTGAGTTCGACACAAAACTTTTTAGCTCGAATCCGCCCTGCGCATGGATCCAAAAAACTTGCCTCGTTACTCGTACAGCATCTTCTTCACTGGAGGAGTGGACGTAATCGTCAACATAGTGATTATTTACTATTGCGGCTATAGCTTCCGGATACTTTTCCTTGAAAACGTCCAACTTCTACCTCGAATACATGTGAGCTCCTCAAATCAGCTGATAACCATTATATAATGCATAACCACTGTTCGTTGCTTGAACGTTATTACAAATCCATGTTTTCAACACGAAAATAATTCCAGAGGGCGCATTCACATGAGCTATTGCAATGTTTTTATTTATTACAAACTGCATATCCGTTATTATTATTTTATTATCACTTTCTTTAGTCGCGATTGGAGGGGACCTTTGGTTTTATATTGACTCCAAACTTTACTGGTTGAAAATAGATGTGCTATAATTTACTTTAATTCAAATGATAATACCCCATCTCTTAGATTTATATATTTAATAAGATGTAATGAATAAATATATAATACAGTACACAGTTCCTATTACATTTATTTTATGATACTGATAAAATATATGGTCGAATATCCTCAACATCTTGCAAACGATTACCATCCAAACTTTCTCCACACATGGGACATTCATTTGTTTCTGAGACAATACTAAATTAAAAACATATTTATCGTATTTGCGAGAAAATAATTTTGTAAATTTACTTTTCCATTTCTGATCTGAAGCAAAGGAAATCACACTCAGGACAGGATGCCATATTGTTTTTAATAATGTGCTGCCCCTGTAAGTAAAACATATCAGTAATAAGGATATCGGAAAGGAAATAAATAGCAGAAGCTCACAGTAGCAATACATATAGGCAGTGTAGTTTTACAGCTGTAACATGTTACCTCCATATTCGGTAAATTCGCATCACACACTGGACATTCCATTGTTTCGTTATTTAAATCATTCTTGTAATCCTTTATTCCTTTTGGTGCCTTCCTTATTATTGACTCTATCTTTTTTGTATATCTTTGGTCTATTTGATTCCTATAATCGGGACGCATTAACATTGAGGCGTAGGTAAATGCAAATTTCTGCAATCCTGCACGATGACACTCAATGACTGTCGATGTCAAAATTGGAATTATATCTGTAGAGATTTATAAAAACATGTCATAGCAACTATGCCAAAAATTGCTCCATATTACGCTACGCGTGAATTTTATAGGCATTCAATGGAACTTAAAATACGATTACATACATGTGAATGTGTTATAAATTACTCACGTTCTGGGAATTGGGATATATTTGCTGCTACTTCAACTAACAATCTTGCGGCCAAATAATGATTTCCCAGTTTTACATGTATTCGGACTAAAGTGTAACGATGCAGTAATACCAAATTGTGACGCATATCAGCCATTACGGATAAATTATTACGACGTAGTTCCTGGTACATAGAAAACAAAAGATCTCTTGAAGCCTTGTAATTGCCAGCTATTTGCTCTTGATTTGCAATAACCACCGCTGTTTTAGCGGCATCTTTATAGTGCTTTCTTGCCATGTACAGTCGAAAGAGATATCTTGGATCTTTTGGAGATCCGTCGACTTCCCCTAATAAAAACTCAATCAATTGGTTGGCTAATTGATCGCTATTTGAGGAAGCTACACAATCAATAGCCATAGATAAAGCTTGTGATTCTTCGCCGGAAAAGGAGGTGGCCTTTATAAAGAACTTAAGGGCTTTAGAAAATTCCCTGGCAAGAAAGTAATACTTGCCAGCTAATAATGTATGTTTTTCACTTTCAAAAAATTGCGCTAGCGCTAAGTAATCAGCTGATTTTGCGTTTTCGTAACGTTCCAATAATTCGCCGTAATGACGGAGTTTATTATGCCGCTGTGCTAAAGAAAAAGCCTCTTGGACACATCCGCAGATTACAAGAAATTGTAGTGCCTGCTCAATATCCCCTATTTTCTGAAAAAATTTTGCTAACATCTTTGCTCCCTCCATAGACCTAGATTCGAGTACTACTTCAGAAGCTGAATGTGGGTCTTGTAATTGGTCAAGGTAAATACGCACGACTGCGTCTAAATCTCCAGCTATTCGGTAGCTTGAAATTGCGTCATTGAATTGTCCTTCCGTTTCCTTGGCTTTCGCGAAAGCCGCATGTAACTTTATGCTGGTTACGTGCGGGAGGATTTGATTAACTTTGTTCCACATCTTGACCGAAATGTAGTGTGCACAAGCTTCGTCATAGTATTGTCCTCGTTCATACAGACCTGCTGCTTCAGTAATATGCCCAACTGTCGCTAGGGAATCAGCACAATCGTAAAGAAGTTGTTTATCGTTTAATTCCACAGCGTATTGTATCTGTTTATAAGATATTATTAAATCATATCGCCAGTTTGAAACTACATGTAATATTACCCCACGTCTAAAGTCTCCCGTTCTTATGGAACTTCTCGCAATTCCAGCTTTGCAAAATCGTACATGTTCCTCGAATGCCAATGATGCATTCAACAAAATATCTCTATTTCCATTGATCAAATCTTCCTTATAGCCTTTTTCGTAATGATAAAGTGCTTCGGCATAGTTTCCTCTAAAAACATGAAGAAATATAATGTAATACATTTATATATATATTTAATATATTTATATCAAGTCATTTTACGTAAATTCAAGTTGATGAGCGTATTCTCGTGCAATGTAAGGAACCTGATCTGGATCATGTTTTCCAGCCAGCGCCATGGCTTGCTCCCATTGCAATAAATCTCTACAAATATCTAATGCTTCTTTTGTATTTGAACTTTTCGCAAAGTATTCCTTAGCTTCTTCTGATTTTCCCAAAAGCAAACAACAAAAACCACAAAGAGTATTTATATCCTCAAAAAAACGTATTTCCTCCAATGCTGATACCATGGATGTATCACCAATGTTACGATATACTTTGATAGCTAAAGTGAAAGTTATAACATTTATCTTGAGCAGCAATGATTTCTACAAACCAAATTCAGTTTCCAAATCCGAAATAGCCTGCTGACCCAGTTCCAGCCAGGAAGCTTTTAATTGGATTTTCTCACATATTTTGTACGCTTCTTCATATTTTCTAAGAAATATTAGATTTCGAAGATTTTCTGTGGCCTTTGCTCCTGGGCTCACAACATGTGTGCACAAAGTAAGTGTGGATAATTGTCCTCCTTCAACGCAAAGTGCTACTTCGCCATCATAGAGCATAAGAGGGACCTGGGTGGATACAAGTTTTGTCTCTCCTACTTTAAAACAGTGCTTCCCTATGTTAAAATAAGAATGGAAAAATGTCTTTATGATGTAGAAAGCATTTCTAAATACATATGTATTTTTATTGAAAGGTTTTCAAAGGCAATAATACAAATATTTAGTCACCGGCTAGTTAAAAAACATATACAGTCAGCGTCAAAAGTGAGTAAACAGTCATTAGCTAAAAGGTATTCCTCTAAAGTAAAATTGACTTACTGAATCTACGTCTGACATTGATGCCTTAAATAAAAGCACTGAAATCATACTTCAAAATAAGCTATATTTCATTTAAAATAACAGTAAACATAAAGAAGTTTATTTAATTCAAACGAAAAAAGGGGCTAAGAACAGGCGTCAAGAGTAAGTGAACACATCTCTTTAAAAAACAGTATCTTATTGAGAAAAAATTGTACTTTGTATGCCTTTACCGCTTTTTCAGTTATCGTATATGTTGGTCTTAATTTTCATACAAATGTTTAATAGAATCGAGCCTTTTTGTCTTACACTGACACGACCATATATACACTCACTTTTCAATCCTGTTTTTAGCACTTTTCTCTTTGAAATTCAATTAATTGTTTTATATATACACTTAGGTTAAATATTATTTACCATATTTCAAAGTATGACTTTTGAGCTTTAATTTGATATATCCATGTCTGTTCTACCTCATTCCGGTGAATATTAATTTAGTGGATAAACCTTCAGCAGATGACTGATTGTTCACTCACTTTTGACGCTGACTGTATATATCACCGTTGTCTCCTAATTCATAATTAGACATATCAGAGTAGTGGAGTAATATGAACCAATTACACACGCAACGTCTTCTCAACGATTGTGTCTTAATTTCAAATGGACCTAACTTAGATGAAGTATGGCTTTCGATGGTATTTTCACCTGTGATCATTCAATTTAAATTTCAATTTCATCATCATTGGACAACTTTCACACTTCATCAAAAGCTTAAAATGATTTAATGGGATATTAGGATATTGTGTAATCAGCGGTAGCGGTTGAAGCCCAACAAATCCTTAAGAACCATTAAAAATAAATAAAACTCCAGAACCTCAATCCAATTTAAAAACAATCGAAAACGAAAGAGAAAATTAAAAACCAAAAGCACAGTGTCTTTATGAATTCACTTTAACACTTAATTCGTGTGAATAGTTGATAAATTAATTACTAAATCCCGAAAGCATTTATAAAATCAACCTGTTTCGAAATAGACTCAAAGCCTTAACTTTGATTCCGAACGGGAGTTTTTTATTGAGGAGTTTTTTCTAGACAGTTAATCTTTGAACACTGTCAGTGACTCGAAAGAGCTGGAGCCGTGAGTTGCTAGTCTTTGTCGAATCTAGACAGTCTAATGCGTAGGAGTTGACACACGCCAGTACGCCCAATTAGATTATAAGTTACCTTAGCAGTTTCTGCACACTATTTTAGTTATTAAATGAATTATAATAATTATTAAATGCAAATTTAAATTTTATTACATACCTTCTGTGGAATATCTTTGAAATACGTGAGTGGAACATACTTTTGAATCGAATACTGAAAATACATTCGTCTGGGATAAGTCCCATAAAACGCCGTTATACTTCTTTGGTAAATCTGATATTAATATACTTTCTTCAGTCGTCTGCAAGTCACGAGATTACTTTAAAAGCCCAGTAATTGAATCATGTAACAAACCGGTAAGAATATAAAACCTTGTTGATGGTCGTCGAAATATACCAATTTCGTCCCTTCAGCATCACAATAAAGATCTTTAATACCCATATTATGTCTATATTTTGTACTAACGGTCCATTTTTCCAAGGAGAAATAGATAAGGTGACCAAGCTGTCAATTTAAAATACGTGCGATGAATATTGGCCGATGCAGATCTTTTGCGCATATATCTACATATGTACGTTTTAAAACTTACATCAGTGGCAAATATGAGGAATTCATTTGTTAACAGATGACAAGTAATCACCACATCACACAGACCTGCAACAGATGTAGGAAATGTTTGTGTTGTTTTCTCTTTTGTGATAGGATTTTCGGATTCAATTGACTGCAGCACAAGATGCGATCCACATAAAACGGAACAAAAGTCTGAATTCATTTTGACGTCCTTTATTTCAGATATGAATTCTCGATCTCCAAGGAGCATTGGTGTATCACCCAAAGTTTTACCAAGATCATAAAACCAGGCATGATTATTCATACCGGCAACCAGGTGATAAGGACCAATTCCAATAAATGAAGGCTCAATTTCCAAAGTTAATTTAATAGGTAATGGTTTGGACTAAAATTAAATTAATGCAATACAACAATCAAACGTGGTTTGGGAAAATTACCTTATCTGGTGAGTAGACAAATATTGATGCTTCTGCTAAACTACTCAGCATTGCGATTCGTGGAGGAGATACAGCAAACATTGTCTGCAATTTCGTTACAAATGTACAAATAGATCCATGGCTTGTTGTCACCGCTAATAGCTGACCATCGCTACTCCAGTCAATCATCTGTACACTTGAGTGATCAGGTAGGGTGATAATTTTTTCCGTTTCCTGAAGGTTTGATATGGAATGTATTTTTACGCTATAGAAAGTATTATGATAAATATAGATATATATATACTCTCAATAATATCGCTCACGTATCATCTCCACACGAAGCAACTATATCTAAAGCTGGACAATGAGCTAATCCAGTTAATACTTCTTTATGATTCTTTACTTGCCAAAGCTCCTGACCAACGTCCTTTGGGTTTGTTGATATAGCCACAACATGCCCATTTGAAAATCCTAATAAAATATATCCATTGCCAAACCATTTGTGCTGCAGTAGGGATCCATACCGACTCTGAAACCCAAGTTCTGTAGGAGAATCTGGTTCCGGAAGATAGTATAAAAATAATGTTCGTTTGCCAATGATCATACTAATAGCATTTTCTCCAGGAATTTTATCGTCATTTGACATCTCAGCAAAATATATATCGCTCGGTACATCCCGCAATGGTACGACACGCAAAGAATCACCTTCTTCATTAGACAAAGTGAAACTCTTATCATCGCTACCAAGGGCCAGCATATTTTGCTCCGACCATGCCCCGCATGTTATTCTTTTAGAATGTTTTCCCAAAATCGGTATTCGCTTCGATGTTTGATGGTTATAGATAGCTAAATTACCGCGTGTTGTTCCCACTGCTAGGAGTTGTAGATCTTTTGACCACACAATGCAACTGAGGGGGTCACGCAACCCAGAGTCAATTATCTGCTTTCGTTGTGAATTGGAATCCCAAAGTAGAATCTGCGATGAGCTAGAAGTTATTATTCCTAGTAAATCGCCACAACTATCCCATGAAAATCCCGAACATAGACTATAAAAAAAACAATATTTGTATAAATATGTATTAATTTCTAAAGAAAATATACATTAAAAATTCTTACCCCTGCAGCAGAATGCGTTCAATCAGCTGACCCTGTCTGTTAAAAATTGCAACTGTTCCATCCGAACCTGTGGATGCTAAGAGTGAGCCGGAGGCACCTTTTTGCCACATAAAATAAACATCGCCGGGTCCGTGCGGATCATCATGCTTATATAATACTTTATCAAAAGGCATATCTCAATAAAATATATTTCCCATATATCATGTGCCGATGGAGGACGCACTCGTCTCATAAATCTTTTCGCTTAGTGGTTTGTTTTGGTTTTTTTGTTTTTGCATGTAGCCATAACAACGGGTTCGTTCACCCATCCCTGCGACATTACCAAGAAACCTGAACTACCAGCTACTAAACAATAGATGACACTATAACCACCAAAATGAAATTCTGCATCAACGGCTATGACAAATATCTCAAAAGGTAATGTGGGTTAAGTATTTTTTAAGCATTTTTCAGAACGATTTTAAATTTGAATAATCTTCACTTTTAAAGAATTCAAGAAATAATTTAAATTAAAGTATTGTTACGTTATTGAAAAATAAACGTTGTGGATACACTGTTATGAACACGGTTAACTCTAGAATGATCTTTATTTGGCGTCGTTATAAATTACAAGTATTAGAACAAATTAAAATTAATGGAGAGTTTCTTAGATTTGACGTAGTGGTGTTGAAGTTCTTGTCGGTGGTGCTGACATCTACACGTGAGTAGTCTAGATACAGAAATCGCCACAGTACTCCCCTTCTAGACTTCAAATGACATGAAGTCGAATATTGTTGCCTTTGCGATTTGTATTTGTTTTGTTTGACGTTGGTTTTGCTTCGTTGGAGATTTGAATGTGATTTTTGGAAGGATGTTGATTGATGCTATCTTTATGTATATTATTCTGCTGTGAAATTACAAATGCTAGTGGATCGGTGGGTGCATAGGTGAAGTCATTATTTATAAGATGTGCTGGTTTAATACGGTCTATGGATACGTTTACTAATTTGTTATTTATCCAAATCTTAAATGTCTTTGCAGTTCTTTCTTCGACCTTGAACGGTCCGTCATATGGTGGTGTTAGTGCAGGTCTGACGGTATCGTTGCGAACGAAGATATGCGTTGCATTTTCCAGTGTTGGGTGGATGAAGATTTTGTTTTTGTGGTGGTGTGCTGTATCCATCGGTTGCAGATTGTGCATGACATCGGTTAAATTTTTTACGAATTCTGTTTGAGGTGTGTGTTTGGATGGTGTAAACATGTCACCTGGGAGTCTTAGAGTTGTACCATATAAGAGTTCTGCAGGTGTTGCGTTTATATCGGGTTTGAACGTTGAGCGAAGTCCGAGAAGTATGATTGGCAGTTGTCTGGACCAATGTGTTGTGTTGATGCACATAATCGCTGTCTTCAATGTACGGTGAAATCTTTCTATTATGCCATTTGACTGTGGGTGATAAGCGGTGGTACGGAGATGAGCGATGCCAAGTGAGTTAGACAGCTCTTGAAACAGGTGGGACTCAAATTGCCTGCCCTGGTCAGTGGTGATGCGCAGTGGAATGCCAAAATGTTTGATCCATCCTTCTACTAGCGCAAATGCAACGGTGTCGGCACTAATATCAGCTATAGGAATCGCTTCGGGCCACCTGGTGAAACGATCTATAATGGTTAGGCAGTATTTGAAACCGTTTGATGGTGGTAGTGGGCCAATCAAGTCTATATTTATGTGCTCAAATCTCTGCGATGGTAATGAATATTTTGTTAGTGGTGAAGACATGTGCCTACTCACCTTTGCGCGCTGGCATGGTACTCAATTTTCGACAAATTTGCCTATGTCCTTGTCCATGTTGTTCCAAACAAAACGTTGTTTGACCATGTGAGATGTAGCTTTCTTACCAGGATGTGAGATGTTGTGCAACTTAGCAATTACTTGTAGGCGGCAAGTTTGTGGTACGAATGGTCGTGCAGTTGAGCCAGAAACGTCACAAATGATTGTTGAGCTACATTGCGGAAGTTGTATACTTTTGAGTTGCAGTGATGTGTGTGATTGGAGTAATTGTTGCAATTCAGGACATGATTTTTGTGCATGTGCGATTTCCTCATAGTCGATCGGTACATTTGTGTTGATGTGAAGAGCACTAATTCGCGAAAGTGTGTCAGCTGTAATATTGTCAGCGCCAGCTATATGGATTATGTGTGTTGAAAACTGGGCTATGAAATTGAGATGACGAATCTGTCTAGGAGATGCGTTATCAGATTTGCTGGTAAAAGCGAAGGTGAGCGGCTTGTGATCTGTTGCTATTGTGAAGTCGCGGCCTTCTAGCAAGTATCTGAAGTGTTTGATGGCTGTATATATTGCAAGCAGTTCTCGATCGTATGTACTGTACTTGCGTTGAGCTTCGCTAAACTTTCGTGAAAAAAATGCAAGAGGTTGAAATGAATTGTTGGAGACTTGGTGCATTACTGCTCCCATTGCGGTGTCACTTGCATCTGTGGACAGGAGTATTTCGGCTTCAGGTATCGGATGAGTGAGTGCAGTAGCGTTTATGAGGTCATCTTTGCATTTGTTGAAAAAGTTGATGGTATTTTGATTCCAGCTGATTGGTGTTCGATCGTTTTTCTTGTTTCCGTTTATAAGCGCAATCAGTGGTTGTTGGTGTTCGATTGCGTGTGGAATGAAACGACGATAAAAGTTGAGCATGGCTAAAAAGCGTTTAAGATCACATGCTAACTTTGGCAGTGGAAAAGATTTGATGTCTTCAACTTCATCCGGTTTAGGTTTGAGACCATCAGGAGTGATGAGATGTCCCAGAAACTCTATTTGGGATTGACTAAAAACACACTTTGACACATTAACTGTTAGCTGGTACTGCTGTAGTCTCTCGAATACCAAACGGATGTGTTGCTCGTGTTCTTCTTGTGTTCGTGACGCGATGCAAATGTCGTCGATGTAGCAAAACACGAAGTCGAGATTCCGGAGAGCCTGATCCATATACCGTTGGAATGTCTGTGCTGCATTTCGTAGTCCGAATGGCATTCTTAGGAATTCGAAGAGGCCAAACGGTGTTGTGACAGCTGTTTTTGGTATGTCGCTCTCCTCCATTGCAATCTGGTGGTATCCGCGAGTGAGATCTATTTTGGAAAAGTATTTCTTACCATGTAATCCATTTGATAGGTCTTGTAGATATGGTAAGGGGTACCTGTCCGGAACTGTTTGGGCGTTGAGTGCGCGATAATCACCACAGGGCCTCCAGGTGTTGTCCGCCTTCCGTACAACATGGAGCGGTGAAGCATACGGGCTTTTTGATGGACGACAAACACCTATTCTCATCAAATACTCGAATTCATCCTTTGTTGCTCGGAATTTTTCAGGTGTTAATCGACGAGGTTTTGCAAACACTGGTTGACCGTGCGTTTCAATGCAATGCGTGACATTACTTGCACTTGAAGTGTTTTTCGTTAGATTAACCTGTGTGATGTCTTTGAATTCGTTGAGTATTTGAGAGAATTTGTCGTTTGTGTTGTACATTTTAGGTGATAGAAGCGGAGAAACGATGGCACAAACAGCTTGGCTTTTTATTTTAGTAATGTTGTCGATAATTGTTGCATTCTTCATATCTACCAGCAGATTGAAATGGTGAAGGAAATCTGCGCCAATGATGTTGTGTGCCGTATCTGCAGCGATGAAAATCCATTCGAAAGGGCGTTCGTAGTCCGAAATCTAGAGTAAGTCTGACGTGTCCAAACGTGTCGATGGTTGAAATATTCACTGCAAATAGTTTTGTTGTTGTAATGGCACGATAAAGATGTTTGGTCTCTCTTGCACTAATGATAGATATATCGGCGCCTGTATCTATTAAAAATGTGCGCTTCGAACGACGATCTTTGATGAAGAGACGATTGCTTGATTTGGCTTGGTTGGATGTGCTATTGAGGTGGTTTTTGAATGATGTTGTTGTTGTTTTTATTGTCTGTATATTTGCTGATGGAGATATGGTTTGATCGACAGCATTTTGTTTCAATGCTGTCGAAGGATCTAGTTTTTTGCTTTTTTTTGTAAAAAACTGCAGGGTGCATCACACTTCTTTGCCTGTGAACCATATCGCCTGTGGAACCAACATATGTTTTCTTCACGGTTCATGTTTTGTTGTGAATCTCTGGATTGGTGTCTCGCACGGGAATGTGAACGAGAACGCTGATTTCCCACATGATCCAACTTGGTTTCAATTCGAGCAAGTGTCTGTTCTAATTGTGTGACGCGATCCTGGAGGGAAATATTGGTTTTGGAATTGACAAGACTTACTTTTTTGTTATTGTTGCGGGTTGATGTAGTTTCTGTTAGATTTGTTTGTACTGCATCAACGGAACTAATGCGCACGGCGTCGATGATTTCGTCAGCGATGGAAGCAAGCTGCTCTAACGTGGTATCTGGATTTCCCTTCGCCACACCTGCGATAACTGCTCTCACTGAAACGGGAAGCCGTTGAATCCAAAAATCCTTAATGAGTTGTTGATCGCTGGTGACGTCAGTGCGTTGTAGCTGTGTCAGCATGTGGCTTGGTTTGTTGTCACCGAGTTGAATTCCAGACGTGAGCTGGTCGAGCCTGACCATCGGAGATGCTGAAAATTTGTTGATAATTGTGCGTCGTAGTGCGTCGTACTTGTCTTGTTTGGGGGGATTCCGCACTATTTCGAATGCCTGTTCGTGGAGACGTTCGTCCATATACATAACGGCGATGTTGAACTTCACCTGGTCACGTTGATCTTGGTTCATTTTCCCGAAGCCGTGGATACGGAAAAATGCCTCCAATCGCGTAAACCAAGACTCAATATTGTTGATACTGTAACCTTGCAACTGAGGTACCTGGACACGAGCCGCAAAATTGCTGATACCACCTGCCGTTGAATTTTGTGGTTCCGGCTGCTGTTCTGGTTGTTGTCGGCTGTTCTCGTACGTTTCTCCGTTGTTAGCATCCTCAAAATCGCTGTTCGGCATTTTAAAATTGTTTTGAATTTGCGAACTGAAGTATGTATTTATATAAACTTAGTTGTAACTGGTTGGATTAAAAACTTGCTAAGAACTTGTTTGGAACTTGTTTAAAATTTGTTTGGATTCCGCTTGTGCGTAATAGTTTTTAGGGGTCACCAATTGTGGATACACTGTTATGAACACGGTTAACTCTAGAATGATCTTTATTTGGCGTCGTTATAAATTACAAGTATTAGAACAAATTAAAATTAATGGAGAGTTTCTTAGAATTGACGTAGTGGCGCTAGTGGTGTTGAAGTTCTTGTCGGTGGTGCTGACATCTACACGTGAGTAGTCTAGATACAGAAATCGCCACAACGTAATCGTAATAATGGTTTTCATTAAGAGTTCGATCACGGGATTGTAACGAAATAACACAATTCACTTATAATTTTTATATATTCCGTTTGGAATAATCACCACTTTTACTACTATTATAGGTGTATTTTATTATGCCCAGATAATCCATATAAAAAATAAAACATTCCGGATCAACGAAGATTAAATACATCGGTTCTGGTTGTTGAACTTGAATACGTGAGTTACTTTGATTGTTGTACATGAATATGTGAGTTAATGTTTGCAATTCGAAGTTGCCACGCAAACATTTTTGGTTTGCATATAAATGCAATGCATTCGTTTTTTGTGTTGATGATCATAATTTTCACACCACATGAGAGTAATAAATCAGCAGTTCACTCCAAGGTTTTAGAAATATAAATTATTTCACAAATTTTGTATCGTTATGATTAAAATATTCCATTATAATCGTTCAACCAAATTCGGTTCACAAAACAATGTTTCATATACTAATGAGATAATGACATAGATTGAAATTGGTTTGCAGATGAACTAACATCCACAAATGAAATTGAAACCTAGTGGGGAATAGCGTAAGTTTACGCTAATCTTCACGCTGCTCGCTAATCCAAAGCAGGATCGTGTTGTTGCAATAATACATGCAAACCATCCGTATGGATCATGTGAGCATAGTGAAATACACCTAATGACTGAATGACTCGAACTAAATAACTTGTATACCACACAGGCGGTCTGCGCTCTGTCAACAAAATAAATTCAACTGTGTCTCGACTCCTGCCATGCGGCGATATTTATACTTCCTCAATTCGATTCCATTGTCTTCAAAAACCCTTGAGAATGACCTCTACCTGACAACTGTTCAATTCCGTTTATAGAATTTGCCCATATTATTTTCAGGACAGTTTCCAGTTGCAATGTGCAATCACTGCACTTCTCTAACATCTTAAAAACTTGCATATCCTTTATTTTATAGTTAAGAGAATCATTTATTTTGACTTACCTCATTATTCGTTCTTTTCTTGTCTATTGTCATTCTAAATTGTTCACAGAACTTCATTCTTTGAATCGCCGTTCCAAGTAAATGTATAATTTTTGTTGAAATTAAAGCACACCGTGTGGTCATTTATAATTATACTCGTATATACCAACTGAACATATTGTGGCGAAAATACAGCTCCACCTAGCGCAAACGAATATAAACATGAATAGATCCAATAAGAACCAGGCATCTAACCTCATAAGAACCCTATTTATGGGGAAAATACATAGATGGAATTGAGCAGCTGTCAGACAGGGATCTCTCTCAAGGGTTCTTGTAGCTTTACCTTAGGCCGCGGTTTCCAATACCAATCCTATTCCCACCAAACCCCATATACTATCCACCTTCTGCAGGAGCAAATCCATCTACTCTTGATCTTTATTTATTTATTACCAATACAGTAGGATTAATTAACCAACCGCTAACAATCAATGAACTAATGTTCTGTGGTAGTTACACCCATTGTCAATAATGTATGCGTTAAAGATTACAATAGCACTGATTGGTTAAGATATGCACTTGTACTTAAGCGCAATTTAAGATATGCGTTTGTCAATGAAAACGTTCGTTTGAACTCTTCGGAAGCTATTGATCGTGCTCTTAATACTTTTACTTCGTCGATTTTAAACACTGTTGACGAAGTTGTTCCTACAAAAGTGTTGCATTTTAACAGCCCAACTAAACTTCCAAGACACATTCAACAACTTATTAAGTTTCGTAACAGCCTACGCAGAAAACGGCGGCAACATAGAGTCGAGGTCTATCTATATGCATTTAAGTATCTTTCTATTAAAATTAAAGAACAAATACAACTGTTTAAACATTTAGAGTGGAACCATAAAGTAAGAGGTTTGGTGTTTTTATCCAGGCCTTTTTGGAATATTGTAAAAGTTATTAAGAATAAGCGACGTTATATTCCCTTCCTGCAAACCCCTTCTACGCTAGCTGTTTTTAATACTGAAAAATCTAATATATTAGCCAAAACATTTCAATCTAATCTAAACACCTAATTTTGAGAACTGTGAGTAGTGATACTGACGTAATTGTTCAACATTCATTGCATGCAATTAATCAAATTCACACCTTTGAAGCTGATGTGGTTGGCTTGGATGAGCTTAGATGTATTGTCGCTACTCTCCAAACTCGAAAATCGAGCGGTGTTGATGGAATTAGAAACATTTACCTTAAACATCTTCCTACTATGGCTATTAAGATATTACTATCCATCTTTGATGCGTATCTCAAATCAGGTTACTTTCCCTCTGATTGGAAATGCGCCAAAATTGGTCCAATACACGAGCCTGGAAGGCACATGAACGATCCCTTAAATTACCGTTCTATAGGCCTCCTAAGTTGTATAAGTAAATGCTTTGAAAAAGTGATTAAAAGTAAATTAATGCTATATCTAGAAGAACATCATACAGCAGTAATTTGTCTTTCGTCCACGCCATAGTACCTCGCATCAAATCTACAGAATTAAAAAAACACGTACTAGATTCTTTTTCTTTAGATCAAATTACTGGTTTGGTTCTATTGGATATCGAAAAAGCCTTCGACACAGTGTGGCACAATGGCCTTATCCACAAACTTCTGCAAATACATTGCCCGATGTACCATATTAAAATTGTACAAACCTTCTTAACAAGAAGAAGTTTTAAAGTTTTCGTAAACCAAACCTCATCTGATCTTCAATGAATTCCTGCTGGGGTTACCCAGGCTTCAGTACTAGGCCCTATCCTTTATAACATTTACACAAACGAACAAAAATTGACATTTGCCCAACACACGAAAAATATTGTAAGTAAAATCAATAAAACTATAAAAATGTTATAACCATTCATTTGTGGAAAATCCCAATTAACCAATAACAATAAACTTAAAATATTTAAGGCCATCTTCCAGGCTATTGTGTTCTATGCAGCTCCTGTATGGGGCAATTCTGCTAACTGTCACCTTAAAAAGCTATAAGTATTGCAAAATAAAGTCCTAAAATTAATCCTCAATCTACCGTGGTACTTTTCAACTTCAGAGCTACACGCAATGACTAATATCGAGATGGTAAAAGAGAGAATAGACCGACTTTATGAGAACTTTGTCTTTTCATGCAGCGTATCAGATAACCCCCTCGTTTCTGACCTTGTATCTGCCGTTTAAAGTTGTAATCTTATATGTATTATTGCTACCTATTGTTTATATATTTATCTATTTATTTATTGTGGCCGCCGTAGCGTAGTGGGTAGGTGCGTCGACTCCTACGCTCGATGTTTTCGGTTCGATTCCAGAAAATCCAGAATCCAGCAACGGTTTCCACTTAATTGGTTGTGAGGCCAATGCTCACTACCAATTATGGGGAAGCTCCGAAACTAATGAAAGAAGTGATTCACTTTTTGATTTTATTCTTAATAAGAATTTAGTTATTTGCAACACAGGCAATGTACCCACCTTCATTATTAGGAAAAGGCAAGAGGTACTCGATATTACCTTGGTCTCCAATAACTTCTCCAATTACATTAGTAACTGGAATGTTTCTGATATCCATTCGTTTTCTGATCATAGATATCTCCAATTTGATCAAACCCTATTCAGAAGTTATAGGATACTAATTGGTCTCTCTATAAAAACCCTTTTTTTTTTCTTCGGGCTATTTTTGAAACACTCGTGCGCGCCGTGGCTTTTTGGGTCCATGCGTCGACCCATGGGCATTAGACCTTCACAGTCTAGGTTCGAATCCAACTTTAGAAAAACAATTTTACAAAAAAAAATTGTTCCCGGCTCCACCTCTTTCGAGTCACTGACAATGCCCAAAGAGTATAACTGTCTGGAAAAGCTTCTCAATCCCGCCGTTCGGAGACGGCATTAAACTATAGGTCCCCTCGTTTATAACTGTTTATAACTGTAGCGCCCTAAGAAGAAGAAGAAGATATAGTTGCCATCTACCTAGAATTAGGCACAGAAAACTTCTGGGTAATATCAGCGTACATGGCACATGACCATGTTGAACCTCGCCCCTCTACTACCATCAAGAGGACGATCGCTGATGTGGAGAAAGCTAAAACGCGCTCATTCTGGGATGCAATGCAAACGCGCATCACACAATCTGGGGTAGCACGGACATCAACGATAGAGGTGAGTTTATTTTTGAATATATTCTAAACAACAATTTAGTATTATGCAACTCAGGTTGCGAACCTATCTTTGTCACAAAGAACAGACAGAAGTTGACCGACATCACACTGGTTTCTGACTTTGTAGCTGACAATATCAAAAACTGGAAGGTCTCACATGACCACTCCCTCTCTGGTCATCGCTGTATCACCTTTGATGTAGCGAGATCGCCTCGTACACAAATATCTTTCAAAAATCACCGAAAGACCAACTGGAATAAGTGTAGATATACTGTATCAGCAATCCTAGCTGATATACCTATCTCCATCCCCAATTGTCCTGCCGACCTGGACACTTCTGTGGAGAGGCTCACAAAAATCCTTAACCACGCGCTGTCTATTTCCTGCCTTATCAGAAGGCCTAGAGGCAAGTCGAAACCACCATGGTGGAATCAGGAACTTGACAAGTTGCGCTAAGGAAGCAGGAGATTATTTAACAAAGCGAAGCGCTCCCGTGATGCTGATGATTGGGAAACTTATAAAAGCTCTCTCAACACCTTCAAAATTGAACTAAGAGCCAAACGTGTGTCTTGCAGACTCTTCTGGGACAACATTGAAGAAGGTTCTGAAGCCTCCAGGCTGAGGAAAGTACTAGCGACGCTCCCGAAAGCACCCGGCTTTCTCCAAAAATCGGATGGTACCTGGACATCTTCCAGTCTAGACACTCTAAACATCCTAGTGGGTATCCACTTCCCGGGAAGTCTAGCTGCTAGATCAATCTGTCCTGGCTCCTCCTGTAGCACTCTTAAAATAATCAATGCTTCTGTCATTTGGGCACTAAATAATTTCAAACCATATAAATCAGCTGATCCTGATTGCATTATACCTGCAGAACTCCAAGTAGTTGCAGACCTTATTCTCCCCTGGCTGACAAGTATCTTCCAAGCTTGTTTAGATTTAGAATATGTCCCCAGGTCTTGGAAGGAGGTTACAGTAATCTTCATTCCTAAGGCCCGCAAATCCTGACACAGCAAACTTAACGACCTTAGACATATCAGCCTCTCTTTTTTTCTCCTGAAAACATTCGAGAAGCTGATTGGTCTCCAAATCAGAAGAAATATTGCGTCTGGCTGATTTTCGCATGCGCAACATGCGTACAATAAGGGTAAGTCAGTGGAAACAGCTCTACACACCCTCATAGGTATGATTGAAAAATCACTAAAATACAAGGAATTTACTCTGGTAGCTTTCCTTGACATTGAAGGAGCCTTTAACAACATCACCATCATTTATCGAAAACTAAACTGAAAGCCCAACATCATGGAGCGTATAAAGAAATCTACCATTGCACTCTATTGCTATAAAAAAAAACAATCGGATGTAAATGGGGCCTTCAGCTTAGAATAGCATACTGTCTGTATACACCATACTGTCAGTATCAACCGCAACCTTCTCAAATGCGTGCCAAACCTATCGGGTGCTAAGAACGACACCATCCGTGGTAAGACGCAGAAAACTACACTTGTGGAATAACCACCATACAGGCCATTCCACCATTCTAGATAACCTCGAGTTTCTACCGCACGACACCCACTTCCTACCACCCCATCTCGTCTTTGAGAAAAACTTCTCTACCAGTATATCTTCCAGGTCCGACTGGAAGTCTGACAAAGTCTGGAAGACGCTGGACGGTCCTCTACGTATTTTCACAGATGGATCCAAGACGGACGAGGGAGTAGGAATAGGTGTCTACTCCAAGGATCTCAATTTTAGTATATCCCTCCACCTTCCAGAATATTGTAGCGTTTTCCAGGCTGAGACAATGGCAATAAAAGAACCCCTGTCTTGGCTCAAGAACAACGTGATATCCAAGAAGGACATCACCATCTGTTCAGCAGCAATCAAATCCCTGAGCTCGGTCACTTTCCTCTCTAAGACTTCCCTGTAGTGTCGCCTATCTCTTAACGAGATGGCTGAGCATTTTAACATTCACCTCATGTGGATGCCAGGAGACAGTGAAATTCCAGGGAATTGTGAAGCCGATGATTTCGCCAGGAGCCGAACGGTCTCCACAAACTTTCCTAGTGGAGATCCTCCACCTATGCCATTCGCTACAGCTAAACTTCTTTTAAAGAATCAGTCACCGACTAACCTCCGAGCCGATAACATCGTTCCTCAGTTTAGTGTGTGATATAATTTTCTGCCTTCTGTGCTAAACCGGTATCTCCCGCTAATACCGTATTTTTCCTATATACTTTGTTTTTTACTCACTAGTTCAGATTTCTTTATGTGTGAAATCGCAAGTGCCTCTTTGAAGTGCAAAATGGCCCACGGGCCAAAACTAATAGGTGGTCGTTACGGTTTGCTAGACCCTGATTCTGATCCTGATCTCGACTCTCAGCCACGAAAGAAGACAAAGCGCAGCACTCTGCTCATGAATATCTTCCCAGACCACCCAGTGTAAAAAATCCCCGATTCGTAATTATGTCTTCAAAGAATAGCGAAAAGCCCATTTCATCCCTTAGCCCATTCCTTCTCAAAAAAGCTATCGACATCTTCATCAAAGCCAAAGACCTCGCTGGCGTTTGCCCAATAACTGTGAAACTGCATGATCGTCTAAACCAATCCGAAGGAATAGTTTACATACCATGCCTTATCAATGTGTCTGAAACCGAAATTATTGCTGAAATGAAAGCCCAGGGTGTTACGGATATATACAAATTCTCAAAAAAAGGTGATGATGGAAAGCAGAAACCAACAGGCATCGTGCTCTTCACGTATGACCTTTATCAAGTCCCCAAATCAGTAGATATTGGTTTTTACACTGCCAAAATAACGGAATATATACCTAACCCCATGCGCTGCCGAAATTGCCAACTGCTTGGTCACACAATTAAACGCCGCAATAACTGTACCGAAAGCGACAAACAGGCCAAGGACAATATTACAATTAAAACATTGAAGAAATGTACAACTGCCGAGGCCAAACGAATTTACAGTCAACAAAACTCAACCCAGATCCCACCTCTAACTGTGACATTCGCTGATAAAATTAAACAAACAACAGTTTCACAGACTGAAGAGAGTATTTCTCAAACTTCTCAACTGATTTCATCCCGCTCACCTCTCTCATCAGACCCACATCCAACAAATAACAACCCAACTTCACACAATAAAATAAATTCTAACTTGGCATCAAAATCCACAAATATTAGCAGGACCGATCCCACACCATCCTGCTCAAACTTAAAAAAATATATCTCCAATGCTAAGGCTATTACTGCCACTCAATCTGCTTCTGAATTGTCGCATCCAATCCTATCTCCCGATCAATCTAATGTAAAATGAAACTCTATAGAAAAACCTTCGACTGCATTTAACGCTAACTTTATCTCTAACCAATACTCTCAATCCATCTCAAACCCATTACAACTCAACTCAACTCTTAATACCAACATCAACTCAAATAATCAACATCTACCTTCTTATTCACCTTCAAATAATAAATCCAAATCCACCTCTCTTCCCCCTGCCACTTCACCTATATCAGCTGTCACTCAAGCTGTTGGACAAAAATGAATACTACTTTCAAAACACCATGGAAATCCATGATGTTGAGCTGCAATAATGTAAATGTAAAATAAACTATTGACCCTGCGATTCGGGAATTGAATCAATCAGGCTCTTTAGGGAGCCCCGGACAACCTCTTTCCGCCCACTTCTATAATTCTCAACAACATACATCCAACACAAACAGACAACATTACCGAAACACAACTAACCACACTTCGATTGCCTCAGGTAAATCAAGCTCGTGGAGCCAGTGTAATCGTTACCGACCCATCAATATTCTACAATGGAATATGAAGGGTTTCATCAATAACATCGATGAGCTCAATATTATAATAAAACAACATAATCCCAACATTATATCAATTCAAGAAACACACTGCTCTTTCACTCAAACCCCACTTTATCCAAAGGCCTTTGAAGGCTACTTTCACAACTTGCCCAATATTGATACCCACAAGCAAAAAACATCCCTCACAAAATCATTATGCTAAACTCAGTCCTACAAGTTCAAGCTGTAGAGATAGAACTCTCTACAAAGTTTACATATATTAACATATACATTCCTCCAAAGCTAATTATTAATAAGAACGAATTGTTAAATGTAATCAAACAAGATAAAACCCCTATTATACTTGGAGGTGATATCAACGCCTGGAGTACACTTTGGGGCTCTCCAAAAAATAACAAGAACGGTGACGCTTTTGAAAACTTCCTTTTAAATACCAACCTTTTTATCCTTAATGACGGATCTCCTACCCACCTCTCTACTCACAATACACTTACACATGTTGACGTAACATGTTGCTCTCCAGATCTGTTCCCGAAAATAACATGGAAGACGTTAGACGATCCTAATAACAGCGACCATTATCCAATACTTACCGCAATAAATATTGAACGTTTTGACAAGCCTAAACTGAACATTAAATTCAAAACAGACTAGTCCAATTGGTCCATGTTCAGAAAAATAACAACAGATTACCTGTCAGATAAGGCTCCATCCCCAAACAATAATAAAGAAGGCGCGTTATTGCAGAAAGCTATCAGAACTGCTGCCAACTTTTCCATCCCTCAAACTGTTCCAGTACAACATAAGCACGTTGTACCTTGGTGGAATTTCGAACTTTCTACTCTTCGGAAAGAAAAAATTATCGCTTTAAAAAATTTTCAAAAGAACTTATTCTTTACAAAAAATCGAATGCTAAATTCCGTAGATTGCTTAAGACCAGCAAAGCAAAAAGTTTCCATGAGTTCACGTCAAGCATTAACTCTACTCGTAACTCACGCTAAGATTTGGCAAAACATCCGCCGTCTGACTGGTGATGCCACTTCACTTACAATAAATAGCATAAAATCCACCAATGCTACTATTACAGACCCACTACAAATATGTAATTTGTTAGCACTTTCTTGGTCTCAGGTTTCAGGAAATGATAATTTCTCTAGCTCATTTATCGATGAAAAATGCATCATGTTTAACAGCACACCGCCGTTATATCCATCCAACCCAACCTCCCATCGTATTGAGCAAAAGATTTAATTTCTGGAATTTGACGCAACACTAAACTCAGTTAAGGGCAAGACGCCATAGTAGAGATAGAATATCCTACCCAATGCTGAAGAATCTTCCAAAGGAAACCAAGCAAAGGATCATCCACCTTTACAATAATGTGTTTAATACTGCAGTTATCCCCCAATCCTGGAAAACTGTCAGTATACTACCTATCCTAAAACCCAACAAAAATAAGAACTCAATTGAAGGATATCGCTCGATCTCTCTCATTCCATGCTTGTCAAAGATCTTAGAAAAGATTATTGCTAAACGCCTATTATGGTATGCCGAAACAAATAAGCTCATCAGCCCTAACCAGGTAGCATTCAAGCCCAACAAAGGATGCGTTGACCAACAAAGGACTTCGAGAAAGCTTTCGACAGGATAGGGTTCTATGTTGTCCTTAAAAAACTAATAAAATGGGGCGTTGGAAGAAAAATGTACGGGTACATAAAATCATTCTTAACGAATAGAAAATTTGGCGTTAAACTAAATAACGTCTACTCTTCCAATTACCCTTTGCACAATGGTAATTGACCACCTCTCTCAGTGGTCCTATTCATCATTGCGTTTGACGACATAAATGCCTTATTAAACCACCAACTTTTAGACCACTGTCTCTATGCTGATGATATTTATATCTTATGCAAGGCAAAAGATATAAGTAGAACCAATACCCTGCTGAAACTACGAGTAGCTATTAAAGATATTTTAGACTGGTCAGAAATATTTGGTGCCAAATTGTCAATCCAAAAATGTAAGCTGCTTCATATTTGCCGTAAACGTAAATGCACACAACTTAACATAAATGTAAACAGTATAATTATAGAAAATGTTAGTTATTTAAAAATCTTAGGACTAGTTGTTAATCATAAGTACTCCTGGAAACTACACTGTTTAGAACTTAAGGAAGCGATAGCCGCAAGAACAAATATTGTTAAATACTTAGCCTGTAAAAAAAGTAATGCCCATATGAATACACTTACAACAATCGCAAAAATTTTAGTTCTAAGTAAAATCGACTGGATTGTATATATATGGGTACTGCCCACCATCAATTTTCAAAATTATAGAACCTGTTTACCACTATGCTATTACCCTAAAACTGTACGCAAAACTTATGTTCTCCAAAAACTCCATAATCGATTACGACGTCAAGAACGCAACGCATCACAAAACAAGTAAAAAGATACCATTAGCAATCGCTACTATCCTCGAAAAAGCAACGTTACCAGATCTGCCAAATAAGCTTAAGCAGTTTACCGTTCCACGCCACCCCACATGGCTAATAAATCCTGACTCCATTATAAAAAAACAAATACCGGTAACAAAACCTACTGTCAACTCTTCACCAGCATCTCATCAGATATGAAGTCGAAGGGGTGGAACTTAGTCTTCACTGATGGCTCAAAAACGACGGAAAATACATCATTTTCTGTCGCACTGGAAAATGCATCCATTCTCCGCATTGGTAATCTGGCCGAGTTCGCTTCAATATTTACGGCTGAAGCCTTCGCCATCCTACAAGCTACGGATATAGTAATGACACGCCGAGGTAAACATATAATATGTTCCGATAGCATTTCGGTGCTCACTGCTATCAAAAACCCCAACAACAAGCTCATATCAGAAATCAGATATCAACTTACCAAATCGCCAAATAATATTAAACTGATGTGGACTCCCGGGCATGTCGGGATTCAAGGCAACGAACATGCCGATATTGCAGCGATCTCGGCTAAAAACGCGCCAGTACATAGTTTCAACATCTTCTCCAAAGTTGATCTGATGAAATTCACTCAGAAGAGCATAAAAATCAAAATCATAAATAACTGGAGCCTATACAAAAAAGTGAATCCTGAGAGAATTAACGCAGCATATCAAATCAAGTAAAAAATCAAAAATCAGTAAAGACCAAATTTCTAACTTTGTATGACTACGAATTGGTCACACTTCAGCCACATAACGCCGAATTTCCATTTTCGGTCTTATTTCACTTTGCTAAAGTGAAATAACGCCGACCATTGCTTGTGAAATAAAGCCGAATTCAGATAGAAGGCAATAGAATTTAGAAAGCCGTACTATTTAGAAAAACAAGTGAACTTTAGTCAATGTTTGTTGGTTGTAATATGTACATATACACACACAAAAAGTGAAATAGGTATGGTGGGGCATGCTACCCCCCTGCAACCCCCTGGCCCCCTTGGCAACCCCCTTGGCCACATGTGCAATTTGGAGTATGTGCGAGACTGATTGCATTTAGTTCCTTTAAATTCATGCGTATCACTAATTTAAACAAACATTGAATACACTCAACCTCGCACCTACTTCATATTGTACATGTCGTCTAGCAAGGGGGTTACAGGGGGCAGCATGCCCCCCATACCTTGCTCACTTTTTATACGCCGTAAATGTTATATATGTACATATATATTGTGCATCTATGTCGGTACATTTTCTGAAAACAGTCTTTATCTGCATGTCTTTATAAATTAAAAGTGAGTGATGTGTAGTAAGCTAGAGTAGACGCGTTTCCTTGTCGTTTCGGCCGAAGTAAACTAATACGGTGTGTTATCCGAAAAAGAAAACAATTCCCTATAACTTTCAGTACTGCATTATACTCATTAACTTGTGAATGAAAAATCTAAAACGCTTAAGAAAATATTTGTCCGTGCCTTTTTTTTATTTTTCATTTACACTGACCATTTGAGACATTTGAGCTGTACTGTAAACATCATTCAAAGGAAATCTCTCTTAAGTCATGTTCGCTCTCAACTTAAGATCAAAAGCTACCTCATCAAAAGTGCCACCATCATCGCCAGCAGTGTCAACACAGCCAATATCTCCCATGGTGAAACAGCCTAATGGCGACAGTAATTACCTCACAGCCAAGATATTAGAGGAACATCTCACCAAACAGGCTGAAACCATGCGCTTGAGCTTCGCAAATGAGCTCGCCATGCTGCAGAGTGATTTCTCCCAAAAGATTGAAGAACTCAAAACAATTTGGAGTCTGCGATTTGAAGATCTAAACAAAAAAATTACCAGCTTGAGTCAACGCATTGATGTTCTTGATGAGGGAACCATCACAAAAACTGAGATGAACAATACTGAAATGACCGATCTTCAACGACGATGTGATACTCTTGAAAAGAAAGAGGTTGCCAGCGACGCCGTACTCTTTGGAGTACCGGCACTCCCCAACGAGAATCTCAAAAGCTTGTTCAAACGGCTCTGCCACACCATTGAATGCAAGCCGCCTCTCTTGGTAAACATCTTCCTTTTTGTCCGGAAGAACTCAACAATAACAACAGCACCGCATCTCCTCCTATTGTATTAAAATTCTCTAACACACAAGAGAGGAATGCCGTTTTGATGTCTGCAGCGAATTTTCGACACCAACACTTGAGGGACCTCCGTCTCCATGACCTGGGCTTGGAGTCTACCAACAACTGCTATTTAAATGAGAGCCTAACGAAGCGAACACGACTTCTCCTGAACAGCGCTCTCGGTCTTCGTCGGAAGAAACAATTACAAACTGTTTACACAAAATATGGATCCGTGTATGTTAAGAGGTCGGCGAATGATAAAAGCTTCCTCATTGAAAGCTCTAATGATCTGCTTGCTGCGGCTGTGACACAACAATGAATATATATATATTTTTTTTTTTCTTTCTTTTTTATACATATTGTACATCCTTCCCCTTTTGCTCCTCTCCTCTCTAATCAACTACCAAATTACTCTTTCTTCCTTTCTAGTGTGATTGCACTTTTTTGTATACATAATTTTATTCTCTTTCAATGGATGACATAAGGTACAGTGTGAATGAAAAGTCAACGTCCACTATGATAAATGCACTTTGTAAACGCTATGAGGGTCTTCAAATTTGTTGTCTTAATGCGCGTAGCTTAAACGACTGTAAGTTAGATTACCTAAAGTATTTGTTCTCTCAATCCTCTGTTGACGTTATCTGTGTCAGTGAAACGTGGTTCAAGCCAATCATGCATGATTTACAATATAACTAATTATGAATTATTTAGAAATGATCGATTGACAGATACTACGGGTGGTGGAGTAGCAATTTATTGCAAATCCGGACTAAATTGTAAAATTGTTTCTAAATCCAGTGGCGGTGGAATTGAATATCTTATGGTTCAAATATCCGACTGCAATACGAAATGTATGATAGCTTGTGTATATAATAATAATAGGAGATGCTCACCAATTCCTTTCTTCGCAACCCTATCTGATTATTGTGCACAATACCAGCATATAATCATCTGTGGAGACTTTAATATAGATATAAGGAAATCTGATTCACTAGCCTTTCAAATGAAGGACCTAGTTTCTTCTGCTGTAATGGAAATAATAAATTCGAACTATCCTACACGATTTGCTAAAAATAGCACACCGAGCCTTCTTGATCTAATATTTGTCTCTTCTCCGTCTCTCGTCTTACTGTTCGACCAATTATCGTCTGGCTTTTCCGACCATGATCTTCTTTTTTGTACCTATGATCTGAACCTGTCAAAAACTGTTGTGCCTGATACCTTCTCATTCAAAGATTTTAGTGCCATTGACCTAAACAACCTCCAAGCTACCACTATTTCTGCCCCTTGGATGCAATGCCGTAATGAGGCTGATCCTAATAATAAAATAATTATCCTTCAAGAAATTCGAATACAATTGTTTGATCATTGTGTACCCACGAAAACTGTCAAGATCCGAAATCGAGCATGCCCTTGGTATACGGTTGAAGTTGTAAACGCCATTAAAAAAAGGAACAGGCTTTACAGTCCAATGGAAGCAAAGCCCAACTCAAGCCAACTGGTCATTATACAAGGCGGCACGTAACTACGCTACCGCAGTAGTACGTACTTCTAAACAGAACTTTTTCAGATCGAAACTAAGTGCATCTCTCCCGCCAAAAAAACTCTGGAACAACCTAGCCTTTTGGGGGAAAAACCTGGTCCAACAGACTTCGAATTTAATAATACCGCAGACAATTTAATTTTAAGACTGGATGATTTTGTAGTAGCTTCAGAAGACGACATTTTCCAATGTGTAAATGGTATTAAATCAGATTCCATTGGAGAAGATGGCATACCAATACGTTTTGTCAAGCTCGTTTTACCACTAATCATCTCCCATCTCACGCATGTGATCAACTGGTGCATAATTACATCAACTTTTCCGCAGTCGTGGAAAATTGCTAGAATTATACCCATAGCAAAGAAAACCTACCCAGCGTCTACGGCCGACTTTAGGCCAATCAGTATCTTGCCCTGCTTATCCAAAGTCTTCGAGAAAGTAATAGCAAATCAGATTACAAAACACTTCACTGATAATGATCTTCTTTATGTGCAGCAATCTGGATTCAGAGCAAATCACAGCTGCTCCACAGCCATGATTAACGTTCTTGAAGAAATAAGAACATTTTTTGACAAAGGTTTCATCTCGTTTTTGTGTCTGCTGGATTTCTCGAAGGCTTTCGACAAAGTAAATCACGATATCTTGTGCTGGAAGCTATATAACTACGAGTACTTTGGCTTTAGTGATAATGCCGTCAGATTAATAAGAAGTTTTCTCTCCGGGACATCACAAAAAGTCGTAATGGATGAAAGCGATACATTCCTTCTGGAAGTAAAGCAAGGTGTTCCGCAGGGCTCAATATTAGGTCCGATTCTCTTCTGCATGTTCATTAATGATTTACCATCCGTGTGCAAGCATTCTTCTGTGCACATGTACGCTGATGATGTTCAATTGCATCTAGCCAAACCGTTTTCAAATCTTAATGAACTTGCGTCTCTCATGAACGATGACTTAAAACGTATCTACGGTTGGTCAAGAGCTAATCGTTTGTAACTAAATGGAATCAAGTCCCAAGTAATCCCTATTTCTAAAAGAAATCTTAATCTAGACCACCTCCCTAACCTCTATCTAAACACTTCTAAAATTAAAGCCGTAGAGAAAACCACAAACCTGGGATATGTAATAAGCAGTGATCTATCTGGATATGATCATATCAATATGGTGGTTGGTCGCATTTATAGATGCCTTCGCAAGTTGTGGATCAGTGCTTATCAGTGCTAGGTACACGCAAAAAACTTGCAATTGCCCTCATTCTACCTCTCATTAGATACGGTGAGTTAATATATTGTAATCCTGACTCGCTATCCATGCACAAGCTACAAGTGGCCTTTAATGATGCAATACGCTATATTTACGGTATTCGTAGATGTGAGCATATCTCTGCTTACGCTAGGGACTTGGTTGGATGCAGTCTTAAACAGTACATCAACACCAGAAACTGTATTTTCCTTCACAGAATCATTTACAGTCGAAGTCCGGTATACTTATTTTACAAGCTAAATTTTACCCGTTCAAATAGGACAATAAACTTAATTCCTTATCGCAGTAACTATTTAAATTCATCTCGTTTATTTTTCATTCACACTATCAGATTATAGAACTCCTTACCTACTTATATAAAATTCATATCCAACTACAGAGATTTTAAAAGTGCAATTACCCTTCATTTCTCCACTCTCCCATAGAAACTCACCCCTCTCATCCTTTAAGTTAAAGAAATATTTGTACTAATTTTAAGTTAAACTGTTTATTTGAGTTTAATTACTAAGTACTAAAAAAGATGTAAATCTTAATGTACGAGTACATACCTCTTAAGTTAAATAAATTGAAAGCAAAGTGAAATAAGACCGAAAATGGAAATTTTCGTGAAATAACGTGAAACTTTTGGAATTCGGCGTTATTTCGCTTTCATAAAGTGGCGTTATTTCACGGCACCCTCTTTGAGCATTGTCAGTGACTCAAAAGAGGTGGAAATGTTTAATGTTTTTTTTTTCGAGATTCGAACCGACGACCTCGAGAGTAGGAGTCGACGCACTTACCCACTACGCCACGGCGCCCACAATTTTATATTACCTGTTAATAAATAATAATAATATTATATGTTCAATATTCTTAATATAGAACGAGAGCCTGTGCGAGAATAAGCGCACAAAGGAATAATCTACCACACAAGATCATCCGATCCTGTGTGCGTGTACATGCAGGATCACCCCGACAGTTCGCTATCAGCACTCAGGCGACGAACGCCAGGGAGAGCAGTCATAAAAATATAATTATTAAAATGTTACAGTCCACTAGTTTATATCAAATAAAAACATTATAATTCTGAACCCAAATACTAGTGACTTTATTTATGTATACATACATATGTAAATGTATATAGTGCATTTTAATAAGTGTTTGCAAGCGGGGTTTTTCTGCGTATGAAAGCCCGAATCGGTTCAATTGCATCATGTTTAAGTTGGCGCAACAGCAATTTTGCATGTGATGTGTATATAGTGATAAACTAAACATTGCATGATTAATTTTTCCTAAAAAATACCACTCAGCGTTCGTGAGGTATTAGTCGATGAACGTCGAGAAGAAATTGTTTGTGCATGCTCGCCGCAGTAAAAAGGGATATTTCGTACATAAACACATGTGTGTTCAGCCTCAATTTCGCGGGTATTATTTATACACGCTTACAAGAAAAAGATCGACCGATTATTTGCCTTCATGGTTGGGTCAGCCAATAATTTGTCGATCGTTACAAAAACATTATCCTTTCCGGATACTTTTTCGAGGCACCATAACCGCCTGATCTGTGTGTCGCTATTGTATCCAGGCAGGCACGCTCAAATCCCATCGAATATTACAAACGAAAAAGGAAAAACCTTTTTTTTCGCTTCCCGTTTGCGATGTTCGATAAAGGATCGCTTGCGCGCGGATATTTGGGTCAGTTTCGCCGGTCGCATGTCGGTTTAGGTAGATGGTTTACGGTCGGTCGGGTTAGCCTACAATTTGTGGGTGTGGATATACAATTGCATGGAAACATGCTGGAATGCCATCGTTTGTAATAACAAACGAAACCCTTTTTTCCATTCTCGGTCGCGATCCTCGATGAATGACCGCTTGCGCGCGAATATTTTGGGTCAGCTTCATCAAGCGAATGTTTGGTTTAGGTAGAGGAGTTACGGTTGCATTGAACGCCTATCAATGTATCACGCACACTCGTACATGAAATTAAACAAAACAGTTTAATTTTCTTTGTTCGTCTCTCGTTCGTTTTTCCCGGTCAATCATGTACACATGATATAGGTCAAGTTCATCAATTAGGGCTTGGTTTAGGTTCGCGGAATACGGTTTCATTTCAAGCATGTGAAGATTCCGGTTGTCGTAGTTTTGTTCGGAAAATAATAATAATAAAAAAAAAATATAAGAATAAAATATCTACATAAATAACTTTCTTAATTTCTGTGCTGCTTGTCAATTTACGACTGGCGGGGGGCATAGAATAAGGATTAAAGTTGGTTCCACTTATCGACGCAACCTCCGACCCATCCTGAGTGTGTTAGGGAACTTCCCGAGAGGATGCATACCGCCTACGGCTCGGGGGACAGAAAATGAGAACCCTGACTTAGAGATCTTCCCGAAAGAGGAGTTCACTAATTTGGGCCACTCCTCGGAAACCTACATCATAGGTGTGTTGGGAACAGAGGATGGGGATGACAAATTCCACCATTTCTCGACGCAGCCCACAGCTTATAAGTGCAAGGGCCGAGGGTGGAAACAATTATAAAGGTAAAAGCGCAAGCGCATTTTCATACAACAAAACCGGCAAATTGATGCGACATACGAAATCGAAACAAAATAAATAAACCTATAATTATTTAATATACAACAACATGTTCCAGAATAATCCGCAACCGTTCCGTATAGCCTTGTAGTCATATGTATAATAGATATTGGCAATATGTAGCAATAAATATATACAAATTCTATAAAAATGAAATATATTTGGCAAATAACAGCCGTAATTGGAACACACTGACATTTTATTATTTCTGTTTTTTCTTTGCGACCGCCACATTATATAAAGTTTACGAGACCAAGACAGAAGCATCAGGCTAAGTTTTGACTCTGAGAACTCAAAGTGGGCAGGGTCGCTGAGCACATCTTCAGTGAACTGAACGACCCCGATGCATCAACACCACAACCTATTCTGACCAAAAGCCAAGAGAGGAGAAACAAGCGAGGTTTTGGCTCTAAGATGTCAAAGTGGGCAGGGTCACAGAGCAAATCTGCAGCGACCCGAACGACCCAGACGCACCAACATCAGGACCTTTTCTGACCAGAGGTCAGATGGTTCATCCACCTGGCCCCAGTGTGCGAGAAGTGGAGTTGCAGCAATTGGACAACAGAATATAGTGACAGGGTTACTTAGCCAGTTTTAAGCATACACGGATTAGAGCACAAGAAGAAAAGCTTACAATTACAATTACAATTAGTCTTTTGGAATCAACCACCGGGTCTTTGCAAGCATGCACATATTACAAAGCATAGCCAAGTAAACAACAACCATACAACGAAATGTGTTACCTGAATAGACTTGGTTTTTCCAAGCTCGTTGAGCGAATGCTGTTCAGAAGAAAGCCCCAATTTATGAATAATTACAGAAACAATTTATGAAACTATTATTTCAATAAATAAAAACGAACGTACTAGATACGAATAAAATTAATTAAACCTGTAGGTTTAAAGTGGGCAGTGTGTTCAATAAAGGACAAAGCACAAAGAAATAATCTACCACACAAGATCATCCGATCCTGTGTGTGTGTACATGCAGGATCACCCCGACAGTTCGCTATCAGCACTCAGGCGACGAACGCCAGGGAGAGCAGTCATAAAATTATAATTATTAAAATGTTACAATCCACTAGTTTATATCAAATAAAAACATAATTCTGAACCTAAACGTAGTGAGTTTATTTTACATTATTATTATTTTATATTACCTGTTAATAAATAATAATAATAATAATAACAATAAAGAATCATACTATTAAAAACACCAACTTAAGATGGTCAGATGGCACTACGCCTCATTACAAAGAAAATTTGGCCTAAACTTGATCTAAAACGTTCACTTTATCTTCATAGAATAAATAGGTCATCTCTAACGACTCTCATCGGCGTTATCACAGGACGCTGAGCAATTGGCACTTACGCCTCAAAAATGGGACTCCCTCACAACGATTTCTGCAGAAGTTGCAGAGACGAAGAAGAAGAGGAAAGCATAACGCATCTCATCTGCACTTGTAGTGCTCCTCCTCCCGCAGGAGGAAACACCTTGGAGCCTACTCCTTCAACGACTTGAGTGAATTGCACAACGTCGACGTGCATCAATTAAAGAGCATCGTGGAAAGCACCAAATGTTTTTTTGGATAGGTGACATGCGATCCGCGTGGTACCAAAATGGGCCTAAGTGTGACTGCTATCTGCGGTCATTCACTTCAACCTAACATAACCTTGTATTAATTGTATTAATAATTATTAATTCATTGTATTAATAATACAACAATGTGAATAAAATTACATTTGGAGTACAAGAGACTGTTTATTTCTATAATTTTTTGACGCGTTGCAGTAGTCGATCAGGAATTTTTGACGACAAAATTCGCTCGGCAAATCGACAATAACAATACCAAACCTAATCGACTATCGACAATTGTCGATCATCTGGTGATGTAATGAAGCACTTCATTGTTCCCATAAGCCAATCATCAAAAGAAGCCCAGGAAGCCCGAAACAAAGATCTTAAAGGTTGTCGTTTCTCATACGCGAAAATGCTCTAGAAACAGTACAAATGGGGATTTGCTAAATATTCTATTCACACTTCGGACACATCAATCACTTCGGACCCATTAATAATTCCATTTCGAGAGAAATCGTAAAACAAAAAAAATCGGAAATCAATGTGCTTGGAAGAAGAAACAATTTTTTAATTTTTCTCTGCTGAATGTATGGAATCGTTCTACTGTGCGGCCGCCTTGCAGACAGTTTTGAATTCCAAATTATTTTATCTTCGCTTAAACCGAAGTGAAATTATAAGTATTTTATTTCGGTAAAGCTTTGATTATTTGTTTGTTAATAAATAAAAGAAATAAAATATTTTGTTTTATATAAATGTGATTTTTATTTCTGAGCTTTTCAGACAAATGTACATTTATTACTTTATGTAATAGTGTTATTTAGGAAAAGAAAAACGAAAAAAGCGTACTGCGACTAAAGATTTTCGATTAATTAGTTAATATAAAAACATGAAACTATGCAAATCCAGTTGTTTCAGATATCTATGTCGAATCCATAGATTGTTCACTGTTAGCTATTTGCGCTTTGAGATCGTCTGGCAAACAGTGTTCAGTCAACGCTACTGGGTCTTCATCACCTATAATAATTTCTTCAGGATCCGGTGCTCTTGGTAGGAAAGACTCATCAGGATAGATGCTATTGAATATATTCCGCGCATTTTGAATAGAATTATCGTAATCAATTCCAAAGAAGGGACCACATGTAGAATATATTCTCTCTCTCTGCAGATGCGACTCAGGCAGTACATTTTCTGCTTGACATTGTTTGCATTGGGCTATTAAAAAAAACGCAGTATACAATACTTTTGGTGTATCGTTTCTGTTTACATCACATATTTGCTTGATGAAAGGCTCTAGATCCGCCTCCGGGTCGTTGGAAATTGATTCCGACGTAATATGAATGAGATCTAAAAATAATTGAGATAATACAAATTGATAACACGGAAAGGATGAAAATTTGTGTAGGCAAATATTTTGATGTCGTAATTACATTAGGAGTATATAAAAGGAATGATTCAGAGAGCTTTCCTCAAAAACAAATTACTCCACAACTGCAACTTCCTATGTTAGCAAGTAAATATACAAATCTATATATATGTTGTTTTTTTGTTCTTTTTATTCTATTCTCATTTATTTTCATATAGTATTATGGGGAAATCACAATTGACAGTTACTTAGCGTAATTTTTGTTGTTCTTTTGCGTTTGCATTATGAGCAATTGTAAACAGATAATTTTTAGTAACACGTTGACTTTGCGTACGGTTGTGTTTTTTTTTTGTTTTATAGCGATGGCTATCATAAAATATTGAAGAAATATTTAACTTCCTATTTTAAATTAAACAAATGTACTTTACTTGTCATATTGCTTACAACCTCGATTTTATCAATTGCGATTACTCAGGTCGTATTGTATTTTGGTAGTAATATAGTAATATTAAGCAATCACTTGAAATTTAAAACTTCCAAAAATGTTATCAATTCTGCAACTACAATGTATTGCAACTGCTTTTATTTGAGCAAAGGTCAACACAAAAATAGCTATCAAAAGGAAGAAAATTCAACCTAAATAGCATGAATTCGCTGCCTGATGTTCAGAAAGGCTTCCAGGAAAATGTATGGGACGGAAACCCTTCCTACACATGATTTGAATAATTATTTGCTTAGGAATATTGGTGGAAATTTAATAACATTCAATAAAGAAGTATACGACACACACAATACAAACAAGGATTCATGAACGGCGATCCCACACTAGATTCTGCAGCCACAAGTTCAATTTTTAAATAAAATAGTCACATTACAGTTCATCACCAAATTAATGTAACCTTAATATTACACATAAACAGGATAAATAAAGCACATAGTTTCAGAAATAAGAGTTCAAATTCGTTTGCATCATTAACTATATTCGACAGGACAACAAAATCCTCACAGAAAATGTCACATTTCATAATAAAATCATGAAATAAATCATTGAAACCATTCACAATGGTATAAAATTGATCAATCGTCGATCATAATATCGATATTATTGAGGATTGATAAAATGTATTAATGATCAATTATCAACCAATTGACAATCATAATAAAGCTGTGAACTCGCGATCCACATATTCACGAAATCTCGGGGTGAAATTTTTAATTTTACCCTGACAATTCGCGGTTACAGTCAAATCTGCGTATCAGAACTACGATTTAAAATGAAAAAATCGGTAAACTGTAACACAAAATTCACTAAGCATTTTTTTACAATCTTCATACAAATTACTCCGCTTAACTGAAAAACTTGGTTAACTGAAAAAAATGTACAACAAAAGTTATTAATTTATTTTCAAACTACTCCGCATAAATCGTGTTTTTCCTTTTTTCGTTTTTCTTTATTTTTACGTTATCGAAGTCTTGTTTTGTTTCGAGTTTTTTTTAAATAAAATATTGACATACTAAAAATGATGTTAGAATATTTTGAGTTTTCAGGCTGGATAAGTGAAATTGTTTTTCAGTTATCCGAGCTCCGGTTAAATGAAAGTTTTTTTCAGTTATCCGAAGTTCGCTTAAGAGAAAATACCGCTTAAGTGAAAAAAAATTGTGGCAAATCGATGATTCAGTTAAGCGGAGTCGACTGTAAAGGCGAACTCCATGTGAAGGAAGTGTCAAAATTCGAATTGAAATTGAGCGTACACTCGTGGAACGTTTTAAAAAGGAATGTTTTAAAAAGAAAAATTTTAAAGTTTAAATTATTGACATTTCCATAGTAATAAAATAAAAAGGCAGCAAAAAATAAATAATGAATTCGTAAAATAAAAAACCAAACAAAAAAATACATTCTATCACATAAAATTGAGCGTACAGCAAAAAAAAAACTTTAAAAACAAAAAAATAAGATAATTTTATTTTTATTTGGCAATATTTTATGTGACCATCTTTAGCGTCTATAACCGCCTGTAAGCGTCGAAGCATTTGTAACAGGAGGGATACTCTCCTTCTTCTTCTTAAGGTTCCTCTCCGCTTCGGAGGTTGGAAATCATCATTTTTAACGTTTGCCTATTTGTTACTCCGCTTAATATTTGCGGTGTTGAGAGTTTTTTTTTGTGGATTTCTTCTTTATTGTCCAGGTTTCGGCACCGTATAATAGAATTAGCCATATGCAGCATTTCACCAGCCTTGTTTTAGTTTTCATATTAATTTCTCTGCTACATAGGAGTTTTTCCATCTTACAGAAGGCGGCTCTGGCTTGTTCTATTCTGCACAAGATTTCTTTGCAAGGATCGCCGTTGCTGCAAATCACCGATCCTAGATATTTGAAGCTGTCGACTCTCTCTACGTTTGTGTAGTTTATCTTCAATTCGATATTCTCTGCGCTCGCTTTTTTGGCAATTAACATTAATTTCGTTTTTGCTGCGTTGATTCTTAATCCGTACTTTTCGCTTGCGATATTCAGTTTATTCATCATGATGTTCAATTCCTTTAAGTCATTAGATATTATTACTGCATCATCCGCTTCTTAGGTTGTTTATTCTCACGCCATTAATCTTTACTCCATATTCAAAGTCTCTTATGCTTTCCTTGAAGATTTCTTCTGAATACATATTGAATAGAAGTAGGGATAGAATACAACCTTGTCTGACTCCCCTTTTTATATTTATCTCCTCTGATTCTTCTCCCTCTATGTGTATTTTCGCTCGTTGGTTCCAGCAGAGTTTTTCGATTATTCTGCACTCATTGCTATCAATGCCCTTGTTCCTAAGAATTTCAATCATTTTTTTGTGCTGGACCTTGTCAAAGGCTTTTTCATAGTACACGAAACATGCGTAAACCTTCCGGTTCACTTCAAGGCTTCGTTGGATTATCATATTGATAGCGAATAATGCTTCTCTAGTACCAAAACCACCCCTGAATCCGAACTGTGACGGGCTTACATTCTCCTCAAGCTTACTGAAGATTCTTCTGTGTATAATTTTTAGGAATAACTTCAAGGCGTGGCTCATTAGGCTGATTGTCCTATACTCTTCACAGCGCGTTACTTTACTTTTCTTTGGTAGCGTTATGAATGTCGATTTTAACCAGTCTTCAGGGATCTTGCCGTAATTATATATAGCGTTGAACATATTGACTTTTTCTATTAGTTTAAAGAACTCGTTTGGTATTTCATCTGGGCCTGTAGCTTTCCTTGTTTTAGCTTCGTCTAGTACCTTTTTTATTTCCTCTTTCAGTATAGGCGGTCCTTCATTTCCCCTGTTCGGTTGTAGCACATCTCTGTCGTCCCAAAAAAGTTTGTCGATGTACTCTTTCCATCGTTCTATTTTCTGGTTTGTATTCAACAATATCTTTCCATTTTTATCCTTTAGTGCGGCGTATTGTTTTTTTCCTTTCAAACCCCGAGATTTCTTTTACTTTTTTATAGATATTAAAGTTGTCGTAGTTCCTGTCGTATTGTTCTAATTCTGCACATTGTTGTTGAGGGTAAGTGTCTTTGGCTTCTCTGATTTTGTTCCTGATGAGTCTCTCAATTTCCTTGTATTTAGTGGGATCTGGTTTATTTACTCTTCTCTGCTCCATTAGGGTCAAAATTTCGTTTGTCATCCATTCTTTCTTTGGTTGATTTTCTCTTTTCTGTAGGTGCTTCCTTCCTGACTCTATTATAATATCTTTGAGCTCATTCCATTTGTTGTCTATGTTATCATCATTAATTAGATCTATCCTCATTTGTTTTAGCCCATCGTTCATCTCTTCTTTCAGTAGTGTTCGTATGCGGTCGTTTTTTAAAAGATCTACTTTAATTTTTTTTCCTTTTGACCTCTTCTGAATCTTCTTCATCTGTATTTGAATTTTGGCTACAACCGGGTACTCTCCATGCTTCCTCAATTCTATGTTCTAGATTAACTTTATTAGAAGAATTCGTTTTCTTTATATTCTGCCACAAATGGTGAATACGATTCAAATCAGGTGATTGTGAAGGTGTTCTAAGCTGCTTTGGAGCACTATGTAACAACCAAGTTTTTTTAATAAATTCAAAATTGCCAGCGCCACGCCCACATCATAATACATTACTGTTGGACACATATTTTTTGTTTTCAGTTCCGTATTGGGCTCATGCCATAGAATTTGCCTACCATATGATCCAAATATGTAAGTTTATTTGTGTCTCGTCAGAAAACATTAGTTTTCCAAAATTCTTGAGGTGCGTTTATATATTTTTGCGCAAATTTTAACTGTTTTTTCTTGTTGGCAGCTGAAATAAACGGCATCTTAAGAAAAACTCTTTTATTTAAATTGTTTCTCCTTAAAACAGGACGAAACTTCTGACACTAGCTTTGGTATCCTAATTTTTTGGCTGCACTTAACTTTACGAAAAACTAAACAGTCGTCTTGCTGTGATAAAATTTTCTTCATAACTCTTCCAGGATCATTTTTAAGTGCACATTCAGTTCCAAATTTGTTGTATAGTCGAATGAGTTCGCCTTATCAATCTTTCGCAAAGATTCTTCTTCACAGAGTAATTCAATGATAAGCTTTCTTGTTAAAATATTAGTTTCTGTTCTTTTTTCCTCCATGCGAAAAAAGAATGCTCTCGAATACATTTTAGCACAAAAGTCACAACAAAAATGATCATTAAAAAATGTTCCTCACTTCTTCAACTTCAATTAACGATAAACCCAAGTATTTTCATTTTTGTACGCTCAATTTTGTGAGTAAAAGGGGTTATATTTTTTATCTTTTGTTGTTTTTGGGAAGATAATTTTGAATTTTCATACAATAATAAAAAGTATGGACATAAACCAAATTGTATTCCTAAATTATTTTTAAAGACATATATATATTTAAACTCCAAGCCGTTAGATTACGTTAAGTTTAGTCCGCCTAATATTACATAAACGAAAAATGTTTTTAGTGAACTTCAAACAGTGCTTGCTGATCCTATCGATATTTTTTTAAATAAGAGATAACATCACCATTTACTTTTTATTCAAAATTATAACACTTACTTATGGATAGAGCTTATAGTATTATATATATATACTTACACAATCCTTTAGGGCATGTCCCAGAGTAATGTGATAATTGAAGTAAAATAGCAACTCTATCAGAATCAGGCTTTTCCATCAACCGTATAACACTTACGCCTCCTCCCCCCGAGTTTTGTTCTTCATTTCCAATAGGGGTAGAAGTAATAAGTATACCTCTGGCTAAATTTCCACAGTGATGTTGTCTCGCATTGATGTTTGTTACCAAATTTTTTTGATCAATCCACGCATTAGACGCAACCACATAGTCCGCGTCAACTACATATCCATCAATTTCTAAGGTAAGATACTCATCTTCCCTACGCAGTAAATTGATATTTCTCTTCAGGCAATAAATGCCCCCAAAAACGGCACATAGTCGGCAAAAACACTGGGGAATTTCTCCACAGCCATACATTGGATACAAAAACGGGCTATTACCATATTTACCCAAACTTTGAAGATACATTTTCATTTTGTCCACACCATCATTCACCGAGGTATTGGCATCGCACATTGCAATTGAATTTATCACACAATGTATAACTTTTTTCGAAAGCTTATTTTCCTCTAAATATTCCAGGAATGTTCTACCTTGGTATTTTTCAAACTCGTCAGTTTTTATTTCGTAACTAATGCAATTAGTCAGAAGTTTCATCAAAAGACGTTTCTCAACTATCGAGAGGTCCTTTGTATTAAATATATCTGTACGGGAACAAGGCACACTAAGCAAATCTCCTTCAAATAAAGTAAAAATTTTATCTACTGCGCGGAATTCCGCATATCGGCATATATTAGAGGAAACTAAAAGATCTACTAACTTCCCTGCTGAAAATATCAATTTTGGAGCTAGGTCAATATTAAATTTTCTTGAATTATTCAACAAACTCGACTGCGTCCAATCGTTTTCATTACAGTCAGAATCAGTTTTAATTGGAATGTTCCATTTCTGTTTGGTAAACAATACACCATTTTCCTCAGAAGAGGTTGAGAGAAATGTTTGAAGATTTTCTAGATTAAACGAAGCACAAGAACTGCCATAGAATTCATTAGGATCGACGTGAAGGACAGTTTTCCCAATACGACTAGCTGCTGCTGCGACGGCTGATTCAACAAACCCTATAAAGAAATATGTCATATTCAATGAATACATTTTAACAATTTCTAACCTGTCCCTACGACTACTAAATCAAATTTTTTTGGTAAATCTTCATCCATTTTTCAGAAGACAACTTTTTCTCAAAATATAACTCGAGATACAACTTTGCAAACAAAGTTTTGAAAGCAAAAATAAAATATAAAGAGAAATTCATCTTTCCAGTGGAAAGCCTCTAGCCCATCGCATTTCACCTCAGGTTTTGACGATTTTTTTTACTCTAAAGTCACTTATCCTTCTTTATTTTCACGCACACTCTCTCATTTACATGTACTCTGTATACCGTGGTAAGTAAACGAACTTATCGAAACTGAAAGATGCGGTACCATGGTCACCGTGCATGGCTGTTGTGTATTCGCTAGGTTGCTTTATGGCTGAAACACAATAGTGCGTCAGCGTCAGCGCTGTCTTTCAACGCACACGATTCAATGGACATGCACAAAATACTGCAGCAAGCTACGTAAATGAAAAATGAGAGAGATGAGAGGATCGTAATAAAACGTAAAACGTAATCCCAACGCACGTCATTATTCAACATGTTGGATATTTTTTTGACAGAGGGATGCGCTGTGAGAGCAAAATTGAGAAATGCTTCCCAAATTGAGAGTTTTTTCTCAAATTGAGAACATTTTGTGGCAACTGACATTTGAGAAATGAAAACAGCTGACTAAAATTATTTCAACGACAAATCTAATTTGAATGAATACGCCAAATTAGCAACAAGAATCACTTTTTTAATTTTCTTAACTTTTCTTGGCATTCATTTTCCGCAATCAATTTCTTTAACGTTGAATTGTTTGACCAAAATATTTTTTGATTTGACATTTCAGAAATGAAAACAGCTGACGGAATATTTTTTATTTGCTATTTGAGAGAGGGAGGGAGGAGCTTATTAACGCAGTGCGTCAACGCACACCCTCCGTAACGTGAAGTCGACTAGCGCAACTCACTATTGTGTTTCAGCCATTACTTCTCTTAAGTTTCCGTGCGGACATTATAGTTGGCCCTCAAAATATCATCCTTTCTAATTTTTGACGTTTTTGTAATATAGAAAATTAAAAAAAAGAGTTGTAAATATTCCACCTATCTGGATAACTCCTTCATACTAACATACATCTATCAAAACTTAACCCATATATATAACCCATAAATATAAATTATTTGTAGATCCAGAGCAAATTCAATTTTTGAAATCTCTATTCACCTCATAAGCGTCCAAAATAAGGGGAAACGTAAAGAATGTTAATTAGATCTATAAAGCAGACATATCGACCTACGATTACGTGTCAAAAATGACTTTATTTTTTGTCAAATATGAACCTTAGGCTAATATCCAGTCAGCAGCCCAATTGACACCAAAACACTGCAATGTTCCAGCTTCTCTCACATTTCCTGACCATTGTGCTAAGACCCCAAACATACAGCATTACCATAATTTTCTAATATTTGTAACCAATAATGACTGATGACAGTTGGTTGCGCACGTTGCTGATCTGTGTATGAATTGGGGACGAATTCTCACTTCTCGTTTATTCATCTCATAAGGGATTGTTTGATTGGTAAATGTGTAATTTAATTTTTTATATTGTGCGTCGTGGCAACTTTCTTTTAGTTTTTAGCTAGTAATTCAATGGAAAAAATGTCTGAAGAAGCAACTGAACCTCTTGCCAATGGAGATGAACCACCAAAAACTGCGAAGCAATTGGAAAAAGAAGCAAAAAAAGCAGCAAAATTGGCTAAACTTCAGGAAAAATTGGAAAAGAAATCAACTGCTCCAGTTGTAACAAAAGAAAAATCTGAGGTAAGTATTTTTTTTAGAAAAATTCTATTAGAAATTTATGAAACTCATATGTTAGAAGAAAACAAAAGAAGTTAAAGAGACTGCGGTGTATACTGCTAACACAGCTTCTGGAGAGAAAAAAAACATCACGGATGCTTTACCTGATGCATATAGTCCACGTTATGTTGAAGCCGCTTGGTATAGCTGGTGGGAAAAGGAAGGGTTTTTCAAACCTGAGTATGGGGTAAGCTTACACAAATATTACGTCATAAAGAAAGTGATTCATATTTTTAAATAACCCAACAAGGCTGACGAAAATTCGAAAGGAAAGTTCGTCATGGTTATTCCGCCTCCAAATGTAACTGGTTCATTGCACTTAGGCCATGCCCTAACGAATGCAATTGAAGATGCAATTACTCGATACCACCGAATGAAAGGATTTACTACGCTTTGGGTCCCAGGATGTGATCACGCTGGAATAGCAACTCAGGTCGTGGTTGAAAAAAAATTGTGGCGTGAAGAAGGGTTGAGTCGACATGATCTAGGTCGAGAAAAATTCATTGAAAAAATTTGGGATTGGCGGAGAGAAAAGGGCGATAGAATATATGACCAATTAAAATTACTGGGCTCGTCTTATGATTGGAGTCGTGTAGCTTTTACTATGGATACGAAATTATGTCGTGCAGTGACTGAAGCCTTTGTCCGACTCCATGAAGACGGAAGTATATACAGGAGTTCGAGGTTGGTTAACTGGTCTTGCGCCTTGCGTTCTGCTATTTCAGACATAGAAGTTGATAAAATCGATATATCAGGACGAACACTTTTTAGCATTCCTGGCTATCAAGAAAAGGTAGAATTCGGCGTTTTAATAAAGTTTGCTTATCAAATTGAAAGCACTGATGAAGAAATAATTGTGGCAACAACTCGAATAGAAACCATGTTAGGAGATACAGCTATTGCTGTTCACCCCAGCGATGACCGTTATAAGCACTTACACGGAAAATTTGTTAAACATCCGTTTTGTGACCGAAGACTACCAATTGTATGTGATGATTTTGTGGAAATGCATTTTGGTACGGGAGCTGTAAAAATTACTCCTGCCCACGACCCCAACGACTATGAGGTCGGAAAGCGAAAAAAATTACCATTTATTACAATTTTTAATGATGATGGCTACATAATTGGTGATTATGGAGAATTTACAGGAATGAAACGTTTTGATTGCCGCAGAAAAATAATTGAAAAATTAAAAGATCTGGGATTGTATAGGGAAACAGTGAATAATCCTATGGCTGTACCCTTTTGTAGCCGTTCTAAAGATGTTGTTGAGCCAATGATTAAACCACAATGGTAATTTATAGTTTAGCATTTTAGACAAATAGTATTGAAACATTTTTTTACCGTAAAGGTATGTAAAATGTGCCGACATGGCAGCATCTGCAACAGAGGCAGTAAAATCTGGAGAGCTAAAAATTACTCCAGAAAACCATACAAAAATTTGGTACCACTGGATGGAGGGCATTCGAGATTGGTGCGTCTCTAGACAACTTTGGTGGGGTCATCGTATCCCAGCTTACTTTGTAACATTTAATGACAAAACCACTAACAGTGGATCGGTAAGTCAAGATTTTAATATAAATGGTCGAATAATTCGTAAAATGCTACAAGTAAGCACGTACAAATTATTCATATATTCATAATAGCAAGTTAAAAACTCTTTCTTTAGAACAAAACTTAACAGGTCTTATATAAAATGCTCTTTATGCTCAATCTATTATTACTATTATTACTTTATTGACATGTAAGTCAATTACAAAAATCAATAATCTTAAATCTAGTGCTAGCTGCCAACGCTTTCGACTGGAATGCTCAATCTATCTTGCCAGTATTAAGTGCTTTGTGTTTCTTAAAATTCAGTTGATTGCCAATTTTGATTAGTCATACAACTTGTATCAACTCATGATACTGGTTTTATGTCCATTAAAGCCTTTAATTAATTTGTAATATGTAAAAGGTAAAAGATATTTAGTTTCGGGTCGTTACTTTTTGCAAGTCAAAGAGAATTTTTTCTTATAGTTCCTCTCCGCTCCGGAGGTTTTAAACCATCATTGTCAGAATATGTTTGTCTTTGACTACTCATTATCTCCGCAGTTGAGCCAGTCCCACATGTTTGACAGCCATGTCAGCCTACGTCTCCCAACTGATCTTCCTTCTATCTTTTCTTGTAGAATAAGTTGGAATAATCTGTATTTATCGTTCACTAAGGTATTCGAGTTTTCTATTTTTTTATTAGGTACATTAGCTCTCTTTTTATTTCTATTCGTACTTCTTCGTTTGTTATCCTGTCAAACCAAGTGATACATAATATATGTACCGACCAAATTTAGCATTTTATAATTTTTATCATGTGGCTCATTAAGCTTATTGTTCTATAATCAGCACAATGTGTTGCATTATGTGTCTTAGGTAGTGTTACGAAAACAGTTTGTAGCCAATCATCCGAAATCGGGCCATATTTATAGATTGCATTGAATAGGTTGACTATTACCTGCACATTTTCTTCGTCTATAAGTTTCAAAAGTATCTGGTCCTGTTGCTTTTCTAGTTTTGGACTCTGTTAAGACCTTCATGACTTCTTATTTCATGACCTCTGGTGCCTTGTTTCTTTAACAGTGATGAGTTCGGACTTTTTCGTCCAAAAATGCTTTCGATGTATTGCTTCCAGTGGATTAGTTTGTCTTTCGTTCCTTCTTAATCTTTTAGCAAGCCGAATTGTTTTTCCTCCCAGTACCAGGTAACTCCTTTACTTTTTTGTGTAGATTAAAGCTATCATTGTTAGTCGCTTTATTTCTCTTACCACTCTTGGAGATAAGGTCGATTTTCTTCCCGTTCGCTTCATTTTCTTATTATTTTCTCCTAGTCTTAAACAATTGATTACGACAGTTTTGCTTTTATTAATAAGGGAAGCTATCTCCCGGGTTGTCTTTCCGGATTGACGGTATGAAAAAACTTTTACACACTCACTAACCGTTAATACCTTACCACGACCCATTTTTTCAAAAAGTTGTTACAAATTTCTACTGTAATAAATTTAAAATAATGTTAGACGACTTCTCCACAAGATCAGTTATAAAAAACCCACCTGCCAAAAGTAAATTGTCGTTTTCGTAACTTTGTTATTAAAATCTCTTTTAAAAACACGTGTGCCAAATGCAAGAGCAAATGAATTCACAGTAAACCCAAAATACCGTTACTAGGTAGGGACTTGAAGGAATAACAGAATGACAGCCGTTCCTTTTGCCATTAGTTGCTTCAGAATACGTATTTGTGCATTTTGGGTTTGATCTTATAATTATTTCGCATAGTGTATCTTTTGGGTTTCTTCCGCTGATCTGGTTCATATTTGGTATGTTTCATTATCTGCTATTTTTGTGTTTAGTACATCTACTTCTTTTCCGTCAGCAAATAATCTAAAGCTAGGTAAATACTATGTATGTATATGTATAATAATAACTATGAATAATAGTAATTGAGAGATTAATAATAAATGATTATTTATAAGAATATTATAACATTGTAAGTCAATTGCGTGCCTATACAAATTTATTTAACAATTTTTTATTTAATTCATTAATTTCTTGTAATTAAAACTGTATTGACACCTTACAGAGCGAGGACGAAGACTATTGGATTGTGGCGCGTAGTAAAGAGGAAGCCTTGCTCAAAGCTGCATCAAAGTTCAATGTTGATCCAAGCGATATAGTATTGAAACAGGATGAAGATGTTCTTGATACTTGGTTTAGTTCAGGATTATTCCCATTTTCCGTATTTGGTTGGCCAGATAATACCGAAGACATGAACAAATTTTATCCGACATCCCTACTTGAGACAGGTCATGATATTCTTTTTTTCTGGGTGGCACGAATGGTATTTTTCGGGCAAAAACTATTAGGCAAATTACCATTTAAAGAAGTTTACTTACATCCTATGGTACGGGACGCTCACGGTCGCAAGATGTCTAAGAGCTTAGGCAACGTAATAGATCCTGTTGACGTGATTCGGGGGATAAGTCTTGAAGAATTACATAACCAACTGCTTGATTCAAACTTAGATCCCAAAGAAATAGAGAAAGCCAAAGCAGGACAGAAACAGGATTTTCCAAATGGCATTCCGGAATGCGGAACTGATGCTCTGCGTTTTGCGTTATGTGCTTATATAACTCAAGCTCGAGATATCAATCTAGATATCAATCGTGTTCAAGGCTATCGGTTTTTCTGCAATAAATTATGGAATGCAACTAAATTTGCTCTGATGTACTTTGGCGGTGATGAGAAGTATTCTTCGAACATAACTCTAAGTGGAAACGAAAATAAAATGGACCATTGGATTTTGTCTCGTCTGGCTGCAGCGATAGATGCATGTAATATGGGATTTGACAACTACGATTTCGCTGCTGCTACAAGTGCTTGTTACAGTTTTTGGCTTTATGATCTTTGTGATGTGTACTTAGAATGTTTAAAACCCACCTTCCAAAATGGAACTGAGACTCAAAAGGCCCATTCTCGAAAAGTACTTTTTACTTGTCTCGATATGGGCTTAAGAATACTGTCGCCTTTTATGCCTTTCATTTCGGAGGAACTGTATCAACGGTTACCGAGATTGGACAAAATACCGAGCATTTGTGTAGCTGCATATCCTGGTATGCTTCAAAATATATATGTAACTAAGAGCAGCATTGACTAAAATTTAATTTTATTTTGTTTTATAGAAAACACTCCCTGGAGAAGTGAAGAAGTCGAGCGCGATGTTGAATTCATGCAGAAAGCAGCTCGTGTTATCCGTTCAGCTCGCAGCGATTATAATCTTCCAAACAAAACTAAAACTGAGGCATTTATAGTTTGTACCGATCCTCAGCTAAATGAAGTACTAGAAAAATATGCGAACGATTTAGCTACGATTGCGTATTGTTCTAAAGTAGAATTTGAAGTAGCACCACCTCAAGGTTGTGCCATTCTAACAGTATCAGGACAATGCGAAGTGCACTTATTGTTAAAAGGTCTAATTGAAGCTGATAAAGAAATAGTGAAACTAGAGAAGAAGAGAAAACAACTTGAGCAGACTGTCACAAAATTGAATCAAACTATGTCTGCGGCTGATTACTACACAAAAGTTCCAGAGGATGTACAAAAAGCGAACACAGAGAAACTTGGCGAGTCTTCTAATGAAATTGAAAGAATTACTAGAGCTATTGAAACCTTAAATCTTATGTAGAACAGACGATTGCAATGGGATTCAGTTATAAAACCATAATGATATCAATGTGGAAATTTAGTTAAGTTTTATTCCACGGCTGTTTGCACTTAAATTAATTATAAAGCAAAGAGTAGCGCATTTATTCGAAAAAATAAATAAAATAAATGAACAGAAAATGTTTAAACTCTTTTCTTTTTACCACGTTAATCTTGTAACGTGATCAGTTTTTCTTTTGGATGTTTTAATATATCCGAGAAACTGCAGCTCAGCAACGGCACGTGTAAATCGGGCTCTGAAAAAAAAATATATTATTTGCACTTATAACTTCTCATAATTATAGTAAGGACAGAAAGCCGATTCGATTTTTATCTTGAACACAGCATTATAAATTCATTTTCGGACATTGAGACACGTTTGAACGCGTATCCATCAACCCTTACTAATGTTAAAATTTGTACTCACTGAATTTTCTGATCCACTTGATCATGATCATCTTCATTATGATCAACCACCGAACGAAAAGCCTGTAACCAGTCAAACAGGTTTATCATTCTTCCACACTCAAGGTGTAACTTATAAGCAATTGAAAGGTCAGGAAGTGTAGCTGTTATGTCGGAAGTGTTCTCTAAATCACAGCATTTGCATTGTAAATAATACTTTGGGTTGTTTAACGCCATATGCAGTGACGCGCGCGGTGCCCCTATAATGTTTCTTTTTACTGTTTGAATATCAGAAAATACAAACAACTCGTGTAGGGGCGGTGCTTCATTTAAAGGTCTAAGGAACTCTTTTACCACTTTATTCTTAATGAAATCCAATGTCTGATTCACAGATTTCGTAAAGTCTGAGACGGCCATATCTTTTCTGGACAATTGTTGTAAAAGCTTTTCCTTTAAATCGTGGCGACTGACTTGTTTTAGCGTGTGTGATATATCAGTGTTATCAAGATTTATTTTTTTTGTTTCCATACCAGCCATGACAACAGTAGTAAGCAATTCTTTGATTGCATTAATTTTCTAAAAAAAAATTAACAATATTAAATATATTTAAATGTATGCCATACAATCTTGCTCACCTCGTCGACTGTAGGTCTGCATGCTTCTGCAAGACTTATGTTATCAACTTCTAACTTAACAAAGTCAGTCGTGGCTGTGAGAGCACTCGATATTTTTGCAACAAACTCATCTTTCGACATAAAAGAAAGCATTTGCCAAGCTTCTTTAAATTCGCACGTTTCTGTTAAATCTTTCACTAAGCAATTGACATACATCTCTCTCTGAAATTTACCCAAAGGTGTTTTGGGTAGATCATGTACGAGGGTAGTGAGAAATTTAAGGAAAATGCGAAAGTATATAAAGTGTAAGTGACAATTTCGAAGAAGCTGTGGTAATTTTTTCTTCAGATACCCATCATCGGTTAAAATTGATATTACTTTTTTGCAATCATTTAAGCCTTCTACATAAGGACGAAATGATAGTAAACGTCGAATACATTCCATATCTTCATGGGTTAACTGTTTTATCATCTTAAGAGAAGATCCGTATTCAATGCAAAGAGAGTACGCATTACCCCGAAAAAAGTGCTCCATCAAGCAGTACTAAGAAAATTACGTCAATATCAATATTTAAAAATTGTTAAAATTTTACCTTGAACCCTTGAATAAATCCATTTATTGAAAAATCATAGAAGAGAAAAATGTGTGTGAGAAACTTAAACGTTTTGCCCGACAAGTGAACTGAATGTTTCGGCGAGAGAATAACTTTTTCCAATATCTATAAGAAAAATTGTTACAAAATGTATAATTTATTTTATTAAAAAAAGCGTTTACTTCGTTTAAACCAATGGGTGCAGCTTGTGTTTGAAAAATTGTAAGTCTTATTTTGCTCGTTACATGATAGGGTAGAGTGCTATGCAACGCTGATTCTGAAGTTGCGATACCCAATACTAATACTATGTGAATTTTGGTACAATATGAACTTAGAATTAATATTAAATCCTGAAGGACTTCTCCATTAAAACATTCAAAATCTGGAAGAATTAACACAAGGTTGTTCTTTTCATTACAACTTTTATACCATGCACTTAGCACTTGCATCGTGCATTGAGATCGACGCAGTCGTTTACGATCCCTATCTTCATCAAAAGGTGCTTCAACAAATCCATATACCATTGCTTCAATAGCAGCTTTTATATTAGAACAATCACGAGATTGTATTACACAAACACGAGACGATAGTCTCACTGCGATACATTCAGACAAGACATTAAATTGTTCATAATGATCCGGTTGATTGATACCTGGGAGTTGATTTTCCTTTAACGATTTGCTAATGCGATTTTTTTTATTTTATCAACTTACCAGTTAATAGAGCTAATGCTGGCAAAATATTTTCCGCAAAATCTTCACTATTGTAAGCCTTTTCTATGTGATCTATTAAATCTTTAAGTGTCTTTGTATAGCACTGTCGTTGAAGATCTTCAATATCTCTTGAAAATTGTTTCCATGTTTTGGAGTAAGCTTCAAAGAACGGCTGTTTAGTAACATCTTTTCCAAGAAGTGAAGCAGTTGTAGAATTTCTCTTTTTGGATATTTTAGTGGTGCTTTCAGCACGGGTTGCACCATTTTTAAATACAAAACAACCCTTTGAATAAACAAAATGTATAAAATAAACACTTGTATATATTGTATAGGCTGTACTTTAGAAACAGATATTGTGGGATCCATTTGCAATGCTGTGTAGCTACAGGAAAAATCTGAAATAATCGTTGTTTATATGTTCATAATTGTTTAAAACGATCGTCTCACCGAAACTTTCGCGCTCCTTGCTGACGTCAAAATTTGACTTTTACTGTATATGTCAAGAAATAAGCCGAGTTCACACTATAGTACAAATCGCACTATACTCCATAGGTTATAGGAATTTGCTAAATAGACCAAATTTGTTCCTTTCGTCCAATGTGAATGCTCTAACGATCAGTCGTTCAGATCGGACTTTTCCAACTTTTTTCCTTGATCGGAAAACATGTCGTTGTATATTGTCGTACGACGAGAATTTTTCACTTTTGTTTTGATTCAAATAATTCAACATCAGCGTGGAAGAACAAAAGTGACAGTCAATTATCTTTATAACTATACGACTTTTTTTTTTTTCATTTTCTTCGATTTTCAGACTTATTAAAATTTCTGTCATAAACTAAGTCTCTCAAGCATGTAGAATAGTGTGAACGCAAAGCATTTCTTGGTAGTACGACCAAGTCGTCCGACTTGTAGTGCAATGTGAACACAACTATATTCATTCGCAGAATTATAGCAACTTTTTTGTACACTTTGAAAAGAAATAAATTATAGGTTATGTACAAACAAAAAAAACTTTTATTAATTGAGATGATAAAATGACGGACAGAAATCAAATAGTAAGCATTTTACTACGTTGAAAATTTATAAAAAAAAAATGTTCACATAAGTTGTATAAAGATAGACAACAATGTATGATTAACAAGCAAGAAAATATCACAATATGAGTTTTAGTCAAACAAATTAACAAAAAAGAAATCAAAACTATTTTGCTGGGGTTAAGCGACAGGTTTAAATTAATAATTTCGCAGGCAGGGCTAGTTGGGGCTCGGACATAACGCCAAGCGACATAAGGCCAAGTTTTAGCATTTATCCAATAGAGAATCTTTGGGCGAATGTAAAAAAAAGTGGTTGCAGCTTGAAAGCCCCGGAATAGTAATGAACTTTGGGTCACAGTGAAGGGAGCATGGCAAAACATACCCTTCGAGAGATGTCAGGCTTTGGTGGCTTCTATGAAACGGCGATGTGAAGCAGTTCTAAAGAATAAAGGGTCTACAACAAAATACTAACTAATTTAATCAATAAATATAAATATTTTAAAACGATTTATGGATGATATATATTTATGTTATTCAGTTGCTTCGTTTTTTGTGTCGTACTGCTATTATTTTGACCGCAGCTGTATATCCAACTTTGCACCTACCCCAAATCCTATCTGTGGCCAAGCAGGGGGGTTGCAGGGGGGCAGCATGCCCCCCAAACCAATTTCACTTTTTACCCGTTTCCTCTTAAATGTCTCAGAATGTTTAATGGAAGGTATATTTTAATAAGGTAAGCCTAAATCAGATATACAGCGGAAAGCGACATAAAGCCAATTGGCCTTATGTTGCTTTGTGAAAGTGACATAAGGCCAAAGCAAAAATTTTGTCTTATGTCTTATGTCACTTTGATAAAGCGACATAAGGCCAAGTTTTAAAATTTGGCCTTATGTCGCTTGGCGTTATGTCATGGCACCGCGACAGGGTTCATGCGGGGCTCGGATATAACGCCAAGCGACATAAGGCCAAATTCTAGCATTTGGCCTTATGTCTCTTTCTCAAAGTGACATAAAGCCAAATTTAAGAATTTGGTCTTATGTCGCTCGACAAAGCGACATAACGCCAAATTTTTTTGAGACATAACGGGGCCCGGACATAACGCCAAGCGACATAAGGCCAAATTTTAGCATTTGGTCTTATGTCTCTTTCTTAAAGTGACATAAAGCCAAATTTAAGAATTTGGTCTTATGTCGTTCTACAAAGCGACATAACGCCAAATTTTTTTGAGACATAACACCAAATAATAATATCAATAAACATCAAGTGGGTCATAATTCCACAATTTTTAATAACATGTATATGTGTAATTAAAATGAAATTGAACAGTGGAGTTAGTATTAGGGAACGGGTAAAAAGTGAAGTATGAGGGTTCATGCTGCCCCCTGAAACCCCCAGCTTGGTCGCAGATAAGATTTGGGATAGGTGCGTGGTTGGTGGTATCCAATGTTTCCTTATTTTCATATTTAGAATGGATTTGAAAAAGTAACATATATCCAACTTTGCACCTACCCCAAATCCTATCTGTGGCCAAGCAGGGGGCATGCTGCCCCCCCAAACCAATTCCACTTTTTACCCGTTTCCTCTTAAATGTCTCAGAATGTTAATGGAAGGTATATTTTAATAAGGTAAACCTAAATCAGATATACAGCGGACATAAAGCCAATTGGCCTTATGTCGCTTTGTGAAAGTGATATAAGGCCAAAGCAAAAATTTGGTCTTATGTCACTTTGATAAAGCGACATATGTCGCTTGACGTTATGTCATGGCACCGGGCTAGTTACATGCAAATCGACCTTCTTCACTATTGTGTATGTAGGAACAATAGCCAGGAGTTGCTGTGCATATAGCTTAAACAGAACAAATATCTTACGCCTGTCATTCCACCATTTTGCATTGTATTTTTCTTTTCTATTCGTTTCTCGTTTCTAATTCTTGAAGTTGTAAACCCACTTATGTATATAATGCTGAATTCAATAATAAAGATTAATTAAACTCGCCTTTTGAAAAAAATACACAATAGTGGTGTCAGAAGTGGGATTCACTCGAAATGAAAATCTCCCTCACACCTGAGTTGATGGAATCCTTCTCAGGGATTCATGCAGACGCGATTAAAAAGGTATTGTGAAGGCAAAGCAGGCAGCCCTAAGAACAGCATGGCAGTCTGCTGTATCAAAGTCTCCAACATTCACAATAGGAGAGTACAGACCTCCGACCAAGCCTCTGTTGAGAATAATTTCAAACTCTTTGAGTGGGCGCTTCAATTGAATAAGATCGACACTACAGAATTTGGGCACTATGTTCGTGTGCACATGGGAACAGAGCTGGACAGCGCAATCAAAATACTAGTGAATCCAAAAACACCAGATGAATTGGCATACGACGAAATCAAAGGCACACTCATTCAACATTTTGATGTGTGAAAAATGAGTATGCTGAGAGTATTAAGTCTATGCAGATTGTGGAGCATGATGAGGAGTCAATCGCGAGTTTTGCTTTATGTTTGCGATAAGGAGCAATACACTGCAACTATGGCGTACTCCTCGACAAAATGCTCAACGAACAATTACTTTACGGTCTAAACTCCCGTGATGTCCTCAACATCTTATCCCGAGTGCCTATCAGTTATTCAATTCAATGAAAGGGTCATCACTTTTTTATCATCTAGACGTAACGGATGCATATACGCATCTACCAATTGATGAAGACTTCAGCCATGCGCTTACTCTGAATACATCCACACATGGACTGGTAAGACCTACTCAGGCAGTATATGGAGCTGCCAACATAATTGCAATTTCGCAGCGTCCCATGAAAACCGTCTTCAATGGTATCGCAAATGTTGAAATATTTTTCGATGCCATTCTTATCCATGCAGGCAATTTCAACCAACTATTGCAAATGTTGATTGTGGGCGCCGTGGCGTAGTGGGTAGGTGCGTCGACTCCTACGCTCGAGGTCGTCGGTTCGAATCTCGAAAAAAACACCAAACACTTTTTCACGGCTCCACCTCTTTTGAGTCACTGACAAGCTCAAGAGCATATCTGTCTAGAAAATGCTTCTCCATCTCGCCGTTCGGAGTCGGCATTAAACTGTAGGTTCCCTCCACTCGTGAGAGAACAATAGAACGCACAACACGAGTGGTTGCTGAAAAGCTAGGCCCAGGTCCACCTCGGACTGTAGCGCCGCCATTATTATTATTATTATTATTATTATATTATTATTATTATTATTATTATTATTATTATTGCAAATGTTGAATACAACCCTGGAGAGAATAAGTTCACATGGCCTACGACTCGACAAGAGCAAATGAGTTTTCGCTACACATTCGGTATTATTCTTGGGGCATAAACTTGATGCACAGGGAGTTAATAAATCTGACAGGCATATTGAGACCGATCGTGATGCTCCTGAACCCAAAACGAAAGAAGAAATGCAACTGTTTCTGGGTAAAGCAACATACTACAATGCTACAATCCTACTACAATCCTCAACAGGTAGTTACGAGAGATGCTACAGGCAGAGAATTTCGCATGGACATTGGAAGCAAAGAAAGCGTATCTGACACTTAAGTCAATTTTGATATCACCATCTGTCTTGATGCCTTATGACTCAACATTGCCTGTCCTATTGGCCAGAGATGCCAGCAAAATAGTATTGTGGAGCATGATGAGGAGTCAATCGCGAGTTTTGCTTTACGTTTGCGACAAGGAGCAATACACTATAACTATGGCGTACTCCTCGACAAAATGCTCAACGAACAATTACTTTACGGTCTAAGCTCCCGTGATGTCTGTAATGAGATTCTTACAAAGAGTAAGTTAAACATGAACTGATACATTTATCGGAAGCAACTCGTAACACTGCAGTGGGGCATCTTTTGCTCCGACATCAAGTGAAGCAACAGACAAACTCGGGTTTGCCCCGCCCAAAATGAGAAGAAATGCGAACAAAATACAACACGTACCAACCTCACTGCGTAGTCAAAGGACCTCTGAGACAAACGAAGAGCTACCAACATGAAACGGATGTGGAAGGCGGCACCAACGCTTCCAGTGTAAATTCCTCGAAGCCAAATGTCACACATGTGGGAAGAAGGGCCATATATCCAGGAAATGCAGATCAAAAATAGCACAAGTTACAGTGCAACAACCACTGTCTCAACCACCCTCGGACAGCGAAGACGTTAATGAATATCTGGATCTTGTAAGGAAAATCAAGACACCTAATAACTCACCATCACCCATGAGTAAGAAGACTATCAGAGCACTAATTGATGGCAACGTCATCGAAATGGATTTGGACACCGGTGCCCCATATGAAATCGTTAGAAGGTAGGTAGGTAAAAGTGGTGGTGGACATACAGATCTTGCTTATCGCACCCAATTAGCGCCATGAAAGCGCCGTTTTGATACCACATCCTATGGAATACCTAATTTGTAAGAAGGCGGCGAAAAGGAGTGTGTAATTCACTCAGATTAGCCTAATTTAAATCACTTTGTGGAATTTATGAAGGCTAGCAGACTAAGAATGTTTGCTTGTGAGAGGTTATTTGGGGTGTTAAAGACGGCTTTGCCCAGAGTGCGTTGTCTGACTCCAGCTAGAGCCGGACATTTGCACAGAAAGTGCTCGGGGGTTTCTGGCTCAGTTTCCACCCGGCAGCTGCGGCAGTGCGAGTTAAATGGTATGCCTAGTCATTCAGCATGCCTGCCAACAGTCCAGTGTCCAGTACACACCGATATAATTCTGAATATGGTACTTCTACTGTTGTTGAGCAGGTCTTTTGTTCTCTTTTGGTTGTAGTTGGGCCATAAGCTTCTGGATAGGACACATGTTTCCAGCTTGGTCCATCTTTCGTTGGCGATCTTGAGGAAGTGATTGTAGATGTTGTTTTTTACGAAGCCTAGTGGAGCCTGGATTTGTTCTACAACGAGACTATCGAGTTTGGATCCTTGTCTGGCTAGCTCGTCTGCTGCTTCATTTTCAATTATACACGCGTGCCCGGGAACCCAGATCAAAGAGACCGGGCTCCGTTCACCTATAATGGATAGTTCCTTGCAGAAGCAATCCACTAGTTTAGACGTTGTGGTTATGGATGCTTGACTATCTGAAAAGATTGCTATCCGCTGTGCTGGTTCTGTTTTGTTTTTAATTTCATACATACACTTCTGCCTAGAAAATGCTATCTTGAAGGCTTCGGAGAAGATTCCAGCGCCCACACCACAGTCCATCTTCGAACCGTCTATGAAGATGGCTATGTCATGGGTTTGGATGACTCTATCGCTTTTCCACTCAGTTCTAGTTGGAAAGTATGCCCTATAGTTTTTATTGAAATGTAGCTTTGGGATAAGATAAGGTACCTTGTTTAGTTTTGTGATGTTGTAGGCTTTGGCTAAAGCTGGCCACCAGACTAAGGAGCCGTAGGTAAGAATAGGACGTATTACAGCACTATACATCCAAAGTGTTATCTTCGGTCGAAGTTCCCAGCTTTTGCCAAGAGTTTTGTTGCAAGCGTATAAGGCTATGCATGCCTTTTTAACTCTTTGCTCTATGTTAGCTTTCCAATTTAGTTTTGGGTCAAGAATTGTGCCTAAGTACCTGGCAGTTGAAGACAGAGTGAGGGTTTGATTGGCTAGTCTAGGAAGGGGAAAGTTTGATATTTTGGTTTTCGTCGTAAAAAGCATCAGTTCGGTTTTGCTTGGGTTTGTGTTTAGGCCACAACTGGTAACCCACCTATTAACCTTTTGCAACGCCCCTTCCATGATTTCACTAATCACTGAGAGAAACCGGCCTGATACTAAAATCACAACGTCGTCCGCATACGCAACAACTTTGATTCCTTCCCGTTCTAGTTCTTTTAATAGGTTGTTAATGACTAGTATCCATAACAATGGGGAGATAACCCCTCCCTGAGGAGTTCCCCTACTTACGTACTTTGTTTGTTGGCTTTTTCCTAGCATAGAAACTATCCATTTTACTAGTATCTCTTCTACCCCCTTGGGCGATAAGAGATTCTTGGATAGCTTCTGTGTGGACGTTATTGAAGGCCACTTCTATGCCTGGAAAGACGGCCATGGTATATTGTCTGTAGTGAATGGTTTTCTCAATAGTGCCGACCACCTCGTGCAGAGCTGTATCAGTGGATTTACCTTTGATGTAGGCATGTTGAGATTTGGAGAGAGACTTCCCCTCAGGGCTTTAAGCATGAAAGACGACAGGCTGATTGGTCTGAAATCCTTCGCGGTTTCATGACCCCGATGGCCTATTTTTTGTATGAAGACTACTCGAACCCGCCTCCACGACTGGGGAATATAATTGAGTAGTAAACAGTTTCTGTACATTGCTTTGAGCCAAGGGGTTGCTACATCTTGTAGCTTTTGTAGCATTATGGGTAAGATACCATCAGGGCCTGGGGACTTGTAGGGAGAAAAACTATTAACCGACCAGATAATCTTTTCTTCTGTAATTATACGATCGATTTCTACTATCGATGTTGGCAGTGGTTCCTGTTGGTAGTTGACCTCACAATGATCTTTGCACCCAGGAAAGTGTGTAAGTAAGAGTGTATCTAGGGATTCTTTTGAGGATTCAGTCCAGGTTCCATCCTGTCTCTTAAGGAGAGAGGGATTGGAATGTTCTTTAGACAGAATTTTGCTGAGCCTCGAAGGGCCCTTGATGTTGTCGATCGATTCACAGAAATCCTTCCAAGATTGCTTCTTTGCTATGCTTATGGATTTCTTGTAGATTCCTAAGCAGTCTTTATATGGTTGCCAAAAATTATATTCATGGCAAATATTAAAGATGACCCTGGTCATCTCACTATTGCTTATATTAGAAAGTTTTTTCTTAGCAATCGTAACGAACTTTTGCCAGTCTGCGCATTTGGGATTTCTATGTGATACCTGGATATGAGTCTTTAGATTGATATTGAAGATAATCAATTTATGATCCGAGAAGGAGTTAGAATTGGATACTCTCCAACTGTCTATCTGAGTATCGTTAAAGTCAAGACTGAGTGTAACATCTAAAACTTATATATATGGCGACGGACATGCGGCAAAGCATATCCTTCAGGGTCACCCATGTCGCAAATGTCCTGGTTGAAATCTGAAAACCAAAATGTAATAAAACTCTATCCCACCCTCTCCTCTCCTCTTTTTCTTTTCTACCCCACTCCCCTGGGCTGGATCAAAGTGTCATGCGACCCGTGGTGATGATCAACCAGGCTGAGGGCCCAGACAAATAGCTCAGTCGCGTACGCAGCATCCAGATACCTGGCGACCTCTGGATTAGCTAGCCTTATCTACATACACGGAGCCCTGCGTAGACGGACCACCCTTTCTCCGATAGGTTAGGTTAGGTTTTGGAAGGGGAGTGTGATGGTTAAGGCATCACTTCCACTCGGAGGCCATAGGGCCCATTGTGAATACCTTCAATTGCGGAGTACGCAATCTAATGACCTATCCTGTCACGCGATGGCTCAAACCACCCCGTACTCTTTATGAATCTTAGCAGATATGTCTGCGCTAAGTCCGCAAGCTCTGTGAAGAATCTCTGGCGCCGATTCTGGAGAGCTGGGCAGTGGCAAAGCAGATGTTGGATCGTCTCGGTCTCTTCCTCGTCACCGCAGCTCCTGCAGAGATCGTTGGACTCCGCATTCCATTTCCGGAGCATTGTTCCGATGGGGCAGTGTCCTGTGATCACTCCGACGAGCATACGGATCGAGTTTCTGTCCAATGCCAAAAGCTTCTTTGTTTTGCCGTAATTAAGCTTTGGCCACGTTGATCTTGACGTGTGACAATCATTTCTTGTAAGCCAAGTCGAGTTGGCCTCTTTTTGTATTGTTTCGATTATGATCCGGTACAATGCACTGATCGGTGGTCGTAATGACGTATCCGCTTCGCTGATGTTCATTTCAGATCCTTGTCTGGCCAATTCGTCCGCTCTCTCGTTCCCTGCGATTAAGCTGTGGCCCGGGACAGAGTTTGACCTTGTGGTGGCTGATGGACTTCAGTGAAATGCGGCAATTCATGACAGCCTTTGATCTCGTTGTACAGGATCCTATTGACTTCAGTGCAGCCTGGCTGTCTACAAAAATGGTGATATCCGATGGTGGGATATCGGTTGCTTGTATGTGTTTAACTGCTTTCTCTATTGCCAGGATCTCTGCTTGGAAGACACTGCACAAGTTAGGGAGTCTAAATGATTTCTGTTTCTGCAAGGTGTCCGAGTAGAATCCGGCTCCCGTACCTGTGTCCATTTTTGATCCGTCGGTGAAAAAGGTAATCTCGTGGTCGTTTATAATGGCATTCGATAACCACTTGTCTCTGTCGGGGAATAGAATTGGTATCTTGAGGGAGAAGTCATTATGGGGGGATATATAATCGGTTTTAGCCACGAGGCTACTAGAACCATGTTTTCTTCCCAGATCGTCTAATGTCTTGATTATGGCCACATGTCCATAGTTGGCTTATTTCCACAAAGAGGACTCCCTTAGTCTGAGAGCACTTTTAGCGGCGCAGCCTTTTATGAATAAGTCCAGGGGAAGGAAGTGAATCATATCCAACCCCGCTTGCGGTTTGCTCCTTATCGCTCCCGTTGTACAGACAGCTGCTGACCTTTGTACTTTGTTGAGCATACTCATATAGCTTTTTTTGTTGCTAACAGTCCACCAGACTAGGGCTCCATAAGTTATAATAGGTCTGATGATTGCTGTGTACATCCAGTGAATGATGTACTTTTGCAAGCCCCATCTTTTGCCGAAGGTCTTTTTGCAAGCGTAAAAAGCAGGCGAGGAATCACCATCTGTCCTCAACGGATGTAAGTACCAGCAACTTTAGGGAGCGGCGCGCAGCCACTCGTATCCTAGACAAGCTGGCGCCCTTCCCTAAAGACAGCTGGAACGAAAAACAAAAAGAGTCTTATGAGTGGGCCATCAATAGACTCTCATGCGCCAAGGGAACCTCTGAACCTCACGCGGTCAAACGCGACAGGTCTATGGAGGAGCAAACGGTGCAGGCCCCGGCCCCCAAAAGAACCAAAAGTAACACCGGTACTGCCAGACAAGACAAGCAGTATAGCGATGTCCTAAGGAGCCATACCCTCGTTGGCGTGGTAGACAAGGCAGATCCAGATGGGAGCATCTCTGCGGATAAGTGGAGGAAGGTTGAGGTCAAGTTGGCCCCTGCCCTTCTCTCTATCTTAAGGGAGCGACCAGGATCTGCTCCAATCTGTGAAGACGGGGGATGGTTCCAGGGGCACGCTAAACTGCTTACCTGTGCGGACCAAAGGTCGATTGACCTCCTAATCGAGGCTATAGGGATGGTGGGTGAGGTGTGGCCAGCGGCTCGCCTGGAGGTCTTGTCGATAGACAAGATACTTAGCAGGCCCAGGGCACGCATCCGCCTTCCGGCGGAACCTTCAGACCCTGCGTCCATTTGGATCTAATCAAGATGTGCAATCCCAAACTAAACACTAGAGACTGGAAAGTCGGCAGGCTGGAGGAGCCCAAGGGGGACACTCGTTCGGTGGTCATCGTCATCCCCCCGATCGATATAGTTGTACCTGGCACGTCATCTGCCCCCATTACGGAGATCTCCCCCTTATTGGTAGACACTTGTCCCACTGAAACAAGTGCTACCCCTACTGACATCGGACCATGGGACGCATCAGCGGAAGTCCTCACGACAACGCTCAATACTCAGGGTATTGACGATGATTCACTTTCGTCAGACTCGGAGTTTGAGCGGTTCTTCACCGCCAACTTGTATCGTCCACCCCAGGAGAAGGAAGACTTTATGTCTTCCGACTCGGACGAGGCCAACGACACTGTGGTGGAGGCATCTGCCATCAGTCGCAATGCTGCGGGTGATACAGATTAACCTTCACCACTCCAAGGCGGCCTCCGCCAACCTCCTCATCCGACTAGCCAGACATGGGGAGGACATTGTCCTGATCCAGGAGCCCTGGACCGCGAAAGGTCTGGTGCTGGGACTCAGGACGGCGGGCTACCAGCTGCTTTACACCAAAGAGGCAGGTAAACCTAGATCTTGCATTATGGTTAAAAGCTCCATTAACACATTCCTCATTTCTAACCTTAGCGACCCTGATACCACGGTGGTAAGCCTGGAGCTGAGTCCGCTTACGTGTTGGATGACTTCAGCATACCTCGCCTACGATCCTTCGTGATCCCATCCACAACACTCACAAGGATATTCGCTATGGCGGATTCCAGCAATGCTTTCCTCATAATTGGTTGTGATGCTAATGCACACCACCAATTGACTCCTCCATACTAAGTTCATTAAAATTCCCCACGAGAATACTGGACCATACCACACCCCTATACTTCCCTGACAGACACTTTAAAACCCTGATTCCAAATAGAGACTTCTGGAATGATAATCCTAAACCTTTTGCAGGTTCCCTGCACTTTTTCACGGATGGGTCTAAAACCCAGTAGGGGATGGGTAGTTGCGTTTTCTCTGATGAACTAAATATAAGTCTCTCCTTTCGCTTACCCGACTACTGTAGTGTGTTTCAGGCGGAGATAATGGCGATAAGTGAAGCGCTGTCGTGGCTCAAATGGAACGTAATATCCGCTCGTGATATTTGCATTTTCACGGACGGCAAGGCAGCCATCAGAGCCCTGGAATTGGTCTCTACAAACTCTAAGACTGTAATAGACTGCCGCTCATCTTTAGATAAGATGGCCGACCAGTTCAATATTTGCCTGTGCTGGGTGCCAGGTCATAGAGACATTCCAGGTAACTGCAAAGCGGATGAACTTGCCAAGTTCGCAACTTCACAGCCATTACTTCCTAAATACAGTAACTTGGGTATGCCCCTCACAACTTGTAAATTGTTGGTCTCATTAGAGGCAACTCGTGAAATAAATAGCAGATGGGCGAGTGGCACTACGTGTCACACCTCCAGAATGATCTGGCCTAAGCTAGATCCCAGAAGATCTAAGGATTTAGTATCTATTGACAGATCGTATATATGTAAGTACAATCGCCGGTGTCATCACAGGACACTGCCTCATAGAAAATCATGCCAGCAGACTAGGTGTCCTGGCTAATGATTTCTGTAGAAACTGCTTAGACGAGGAGAAAGTGGAAAGCGTCAAACACCTTCTCTGCTCCTGTCCGGCCCTAGCGTCTATTCGACGCCTACATCTAGGGGCCTACTTTTTCGATAACTTATGTGAACTTAGTACGGTTCCCATTAACAATCTACTATGCTTCATTATAGGCTCCAAATGGTTTCCCTCGGACACTTTATTGGTTTGATCCCGGTCAAACCATGTGACGGCACAATGGATCAACTCTGGTCTAAGTGCACATCTAAGCCACTTCATTCCTACCTACCTACCTATAAAGTACCTAAACAAAAAATATACATGGAAGGAATTTAGCCAAAGAAACCAACGATGGCTACTCAAATTGCAGGAATATTAATTCGATATAGAGTAGCTGAAAGGGAAAGAAAATAACATTGCAGATTTTCTGAGCAGGATTCCAGAAAATAATAGAAACCTAGAAACAACAGAGAGCGAACCAATAAATCATTTATCCGATAATGCAACCATCCACTCACAGGAGGAACAACAACTAGACCACATGCCCATCAAAGAAACCATAGTAAATAAATTTAAAACCCAGGTAATATTAGCCAATGATGCAGCTAAAAATGTAGAAGTTTTGCACAATAGAAATATTATATACATTGATATGACAAAGAATAAAGAACATTGGACACAATTGCTAAAAGCACACTTAATAAAAAGGCATGGTTGGAGTGTACATAGAATTATCATATCATGAATTTAATAAAATACAAAAGTTATTGATAGAACTATTCCACCACGACAAGAAAGAGCTAAGGAAATTAAAACTGAGGAAGAATTGCATAAACAACTGGCAATGTATCATACAAATGAATACATGCATAGCGGAATCAATGAATGCTATTACAATTTAAAAAACAAAATTTATTTTCCAAAGCTTCGTGATCACATACAATTAATAATTAACAATTGTAACAAATGTAGACAAATCAAATATGATAGGACACCAATAAGGCCTAAATTCCACATAATGGAAACTCCAAAAAATAAGAATGAAATCATTCATTTAGATATATTAACTAAATTTGCGGCGGCATATCACATAACAGATCGAAACAGGGTAGCAAAAAAACCAATAATAATGGAACATTTTGCTAAATATGGAAAACTGGACAAAATAATAATGGACAATGAATTTAAAGCTGAACAAGTAATAAACTATTTGGAAAGTGAGAATGTGGAGATCCATTTAACCATACTGGTAATGCAAATATAGAAAGATTGCATTCCACGTTGATTGAGAAAATAGTGGGAATTAATAATAAAGAGCTTTCCACCGTAATGAAGATGCATATGGCCAGGGCCGGCCCTATCATATGTGCAGGATGTCCAAATGCACAGGGCGCCAAGCATTTGGGAGCGCATTGTGAGCCTAAACAAACAATATGCAATTTATCGATATACTGACTTTCATAAAATTTTACTTCGTCCAAGCTACCATTGCCTTTCTAACCGCTTTCTGAACGTAATTATTTTCAAATAATACAAACTACATAATTTCACCTGTTCACACAATATGTCATTCATAGGCAAGACTGTGCAAGATAATTTCTTGTCAATCCTCAGTTCCGGTGGAATCATTTGAGTGCAGGTTTTATTTCTGCACATATGACAATTAGTCAGTACAATGTACATAATTTTTCGTTTCTCTCTCTCTGTTCTCTTCATTCTTCACACAAAAGGCCAATCACACACAGGACTGTGCAAGAAAATGTCTTGCACAAGCACTCAAATATTTCCTTAGGAAAAGTTCTCAAAACAATAAACTCAATCCTCAGTTCCTATGGAATCATTTGAGTGACAACGTGCAGGTTTTATTTCTGCACGTATGGCGCCTTACTCAATACAATTTACATAATTTCTCGTCTCTCTCTCTTCTCCTCATTCTTCGCACAAAAGGTCAATCACACACAGGACTGTGCAAGATAATTTCTTGCACAAGCACTCAAAAATCTCAAAATAATAAACTCAGTTCCTATGGAGGGGAGAAAATGTGCAGATTTTATTTCTGCACGTATGAAAGAGATTTACTCATTATAGATATTTGTTTGAAAGGAGAATGAGTACAGTAGGTATATATACACTACCTCATAAAATTGAGCATACACCCAAAACAAAAAATATTTTTTGGTTTTTTCTTCTTGAAAAATGTAATGTAATGTATTAGAAAATTCAATTACACATATTTAATTTCTGGAGGATCTATGTACAATACATATTGCCTAGCAAACTCTATTCTTTATAATTTTGCTTGTATTTTATTTGCAATGAACAAAAATTCCCAAGTCTTGTCAAGCACAGATACAGGATGTTTTTCGAAAAAGTTTTGAGAACGGAAACAACAATAGACTCACCTCGATCTAAACTGAAATTAGATATTAGATAGATCTAAGCTGTTTTGCAAACACTAATTAGTTTAGATAAATTTCTTGGTTCTCAATCATTAACTTTTCGAGGAACTTCTGAAGTGTTGTTTGAGCTAAATAATGGTAACTTTTTACAGATTGTTGAGGAAGTAGCCTTATTTGATTTGGTGTTAGGAGAGCACTTGAGGAGAATAACGAATCAAGAAACCCAAAATAAATATTTGAACAAAAATATACAAAATTAGATAACACGTATCTTTTCTACAACTGTTACTAATCACATTGTGTCCATGCTAAAAGAGGCCAAAATCTACGCTTATTGTTGACTATTGTTGTTTTGGGTTTTTAAAAGAAGAAGACAAGACCGGAGAGGAACTTACAAAGTTAATTTTAAACAAACTTAAATTTCAAGGAATTTCAATAAGCAACTGTCGAGGTCAAATTTACTATAATGGTTCAAATATGAAGGGAAAAGATGCTGGTCTGCAAAACAGAATTCGACCAAGAGCATTTTCGTCCCATGCAGCTCGTATTGATTAAATTTAGTAGTCAATGATTCGGCTCTGTGCTTAATGATCACCTGTTAAGTTTTTTGAAACAATTCGATGCTTACTTGAAACATCATCTAAATTTCGAGAAACATCTTCTTTGCGATGGTGATGAATGTTACGAAATAAGTTTGGAACCGAAACAAAGGTTTAAAGTAGAATTTTATTTCAAAACACTAGATCAAAAGAAAGTTTTAAGTAACTTGAAGCATATGAAACGAATTTTTCATTTTCAAATAACATTAAAATATCTTTTTTTATTATTAGTTTACAACAAGCTAATGCTTGAAAAATACGTTCCTCATTCCTTAAATTACAAAACTGTATTAGTCCCCCTTGTAAAATCAGAAAGCTCATGTTTAGAAGTGTTAAATTTGACATATATAGTTCAAACCGAGATTGTCTTGCTCCCACCTAGTTATTGCTCTCCAAATTTAAACTTAAGACAACCAGGACTCAAAAAAGAGGGGTGGGGGGGGAGGGGGGGTGAGCGCTAAACGGACGTCTTGCACAGGGCGCTCATTTAGCTGGGACCGGGCCTGCATATGGCTGTAAGGCATTATAATGAGCGATACCATTCAACAATCAAGTGCACTCCGTTAGAAGCAAAAGAAAAAGTAAGTACTACGGAATTACAAGAAAGAATTATTAATACCAAGCAACATATAATAAATAAAAGAAATCTCTCCAGAGAAGAATATACAGAGAACAGACCGAAAGGATATATAAAGAATTATAAGAGACTTGGACGGATTTCGAAGCGTTAATACGCGAACCATGCAGACACAAGCGTCTGCACCTAGCCTCTATTAACGAACTCCTCTCCCCGTGGTGAAATCCGGGAGCCGAGTACCCTCGACAGAAGATGGGGTAACCAACCCTCGTGGGACGTCTGGGCGGCTGCAAACGAGAGAGGGGGGAGTGTGAGTCTACCAGGGCTCATCACTCTTTTTAGGATGGCGGCGGAGGAGCTGGTCAACTGATTGGCCAACGGCGGCATCCACAACTCCAGTCAGCAGGAGCTACCTGGTTTCCATGGTAAGGTCGGGACCTTGGAATAGAGATGGCGGCGGATGAGCCCTTCTTTTAGGGCCAACGGCGGCGCTCACAGCCTGCAAGAGACTACCGACACCGTATCCTTCCGGACCCCTTTGTCCGGGGGCTAAACAAATGGACCTGTCCTCCCAGTTGGAGGTTGTACGTGGGGTTAACTTCCTCACCACGTAAAAAAGTAACGAGTTGAGAAGCAACAATATGCCTCGGATACGGACGGATTTACTGTTGACGACCCCAGCAAACGGAATAAGGACAATGACTTTCGGTTCTGCACGTGGAATGTGAGGTCCCTGAACAGACCACGTGCAGCCAATGAACTCGCGGAGGCCCTAGACTGCTATAAAGCAGACGTTACAGCAATCCAGGAAGTGCGATGGGATGGGCCGGGCAAAAAGAGGATGAATAACTGCAATATCTACTACGGCGATTGTTACAGAGAGCGAAGGCAGCGATTATTTGGATGTGGATTTGTGGTTCGAGGCAGACTTAGGCAAAAAGTCTTAAGCTTTAAGTACATAAGCGAGCGCCTCATAACAATCCGCATCAAGGCTAAATTCGGCAACATCAGCCTAATCTGCGCCCACGCCCCAACGGAGGACAAAGATGACGATAGCAAGGATAACTTCTATGATCTCCTAGAAAGAACGTACGATCAATGCCCCAGCTACGACACCAAGATCGTTCTAGGAGATTTCAACGCTAAGCTGGGTAAAGAGGACATCTTTGCTAGAGTCATCGGTAAACACAGCCTGCACGACACCACGTCCGAAAACGGACTCAGGCTGGTGGACTTTGTTACGGGGCGAAACCTCTCTGTAGCTAGCACGCGGTTCCCACACCTCAACATCCATAAAGGGACCTGGCGGTCCCCTGATCATTCAACCGTCAACCGGATTGATCACGTTGCGATCGACGTCAGACACTCCTCCAGTATTCTTGATGTCAGAACGTTCCGAGGCGCCAACATCGACTCGGACCATTTCCTTGTTGTAGCCAAGGTAAGGACACGGATATCGAGAGAAGAACGGAGTCGAGGAAGCCAACCACGGTTTGACGTCGAAAAGCTACAATCGCAACAGACTGCCAGGAACTTTGCCGATCGAGTCTCCCTGAAACTCTCCGAAAGTTCGACGCCGCCTGCACTAACAATAGACGAAGAATGGAAACGTTGTCAAAGAGCCATCAGAGAAGCCGCTACTGATGTGCTGGGTTTTAAAACCCCTGGTTTGACAACGAGTGCAGGCAGGCACATGCAGCAAAGCAAGAAGCCTACCGGGCAACGCTGCATCGAACCACGAGAGCTGTTCGTGAGCTCTACGAACAGAGAAGAAGGGAAGAGAACCGGCTTCTCAGGAAGAAAAAGAAAGAGCACGAGAAGCGCGCGATCGAGGAGATGGAGAGGTGTTATGGCAGGAATGATGTCCGAAAGTTTTACCAAAGGGTAAAACTTTTATCGAATGGATATAAAGTTCGGACAGAAGCTTGCCGGGACGAAAATGGACAGCTAGTTTTAGATTCGCAGTCGATACTGAGAATTTGGAAAAATCATTTCTGCAGACTGTTGAACGGCGATGAGGACGCAAATACCGCTGTCAGGCAGAATGTTCCACTCAACACAACGGACGATGATAGAAGAGAATACCGTCCCCCCGACCTAGACGAAGTCAAGATAGCGATATCGAGACTGAAGTCTAATAAAGCTGCTGGTGCAGATAGTCTGCCCGCTGAAATGTTTAAAACAGCTGGAGGTGATCTGGAAGGCGCATGCACCAGCTCATCTGTAAGATATGGTCGGAGGAAAGCATGCCCGATGAGTGGAATCTCAGTATCGTTTGCCCGATCCACAAGAAAGGAGACCCCTTTGACTGCGCCAACTATCGAGGGATAAGTCTCCTTAACATTGCCTACAAGATCTTCTCTGCCGTTTTGTGTGAACGCCTGAAACCATTCGTGAACAAACTGATAGGTCCTTACCAGTGTGGTTTCAGGCCCGGGAAGTCCACCATCGATCAAATTTTCACACTGCGGCAGATCCTGGAGAGGACCCAAGAAATGCAGATCGACACACACCATCTATTTGTCGATTTCAAGGCCGCATATGACAGCGTGCATAGAGACGAGCTATACAGCGCCATGTCTAGTTTTGACATTCCTGCTAAACTCGTCAGACTGAGCATAATGACGATGGAGAACTCTCGCTGCTCCATCAAGGTCGGTAACGAACTCACCGAGACCTTTAATGTCAAAAAAGGTTTTAGACAAGGCGACGCGCTGTCATGTGATTTCTTTAACATCATTCTTGAGAAGATCGTGCAAAACTCACTGGCCAGCACAAGAGGCACGATCTTCCAAAAGTCCGTTCAACTGCTAGCTTACGCGGATGACATTGACGTGATTGGGAGAACACAGCGAGCCGTCAATGATGCGTTTGCTGGCATTGAAACGGAAGCGGCTAAAATGGGTCTGGCGGTAAACGAGGGCAAAACCAAGTATATGCTGTCATCGAGAAAGGACGCACAACATCGACGACTTGGCCAGAACGTCACCATAGGCAGCTATAACTTTGAGGTAGTAAAGGACTTCGTCTACCTTGGCTCCGCGGTTAACAGTACAAACAACATCAGTACCGAGATCAAACGCAGAATTACTCTTGCCAACCGCTGTTTTTGTGGGCTCAAAAGGCAATTGAGTTGTAGAGCCCTCTCTCGGAAGACCAAGTTGACTTTGTATAAGACCTTGATCATCCCAGTCCTGCTTTACGGTGCAGAGGCATGGACAATATCCCAAGCGGATGAACAGTCTCTTGGTCTTTTCGAGAGAAAAGTTCTGCGCGCGGTCTTTGGTCCTGTTTGCGTTGATGGCATTTGGAGGAGAAGATTCAACCACGAACTGTACGGGCTGTACAGCGACATGAGTCTAGCCAGGCGTCTACGGATCCAACGCCTAAGATGGCTAGGCCATGTAGAGCGTATGGACAACTTAGCTCCAGCCCGAAGAGTCTTCGACTCTGAGCCTGTGGGACAACGCAACAGAGGACGTCCACGAACAAGGTGACGCACATAAGTCGAGGGGGACCTCTGCCGGCTTGGTGTGCGAAACTGGAGACAGCTGGTGAAAGATCGTGCTGGCTGGAGAGGCATGTTGAGTGAGGCCCAGGTCCACCTCGGACTGTAGCGCCCTAAGAAGAAGAAGAAGAGACTTGGACATAAAGATGAACCCTATTTTAGATTAGCTTCCTTAAGAAATAAACATAAGGCAAATATTAAAAGACCTCTGAAATTTACAGACACAGTTCGTGGCAATAATTCTTCTGATCGCAATAACGATGGCCCAGGGACTTCTGCAAGTAAGTCCAATTCATGAAGAATATGGATACACTATTATAAAACTCCAAGAGGTAGCAATAGTAAACGAAACTAATACGATTTTACATATTATACATCCTGTAGATATAAACAATATGCATTGTTTCACCCAAATTGAAACTAATATTAACATTTTAGACATAGAAAATAAAGATATATTAAACCAAGAAATAAAAAACATTCGTGCAAAAATTGTATCCATTATTCCAAAACAGAAATGGCAGAAACGGGGTCTGATTAATATTGAAGGTACAATGCAAAAATGGCTCTTTGGCACTATGGACGAAAATGATAGGCAAGAAATATTACAAAAATTAGAAGTTAGCACAGAAAATACCCATAGTACTATTAACAATTTAAATAAGCAAATTTCAATTAATACTCATTTTAACGACTCATTTAATGTACTTAGAAAAGCAATAGAAGAAGATAGAGAAAAAACAGTTCATGTACTTCAACAAATCAGGCAGGAAAATGATAAAATAAAACAGCATTTAATGTATTTGGATCAGATGATAAAGTTACAGACTTTCGAAAAGAAGATTGAACAAATTCAAGATAATATTGCCAGCGCTAAGAATAATATAATTCACCCCAGCATTCTTACAACAGAAGAGATACAAATGTACAATATTGATTTCTATAAGTTGAAATTAATCAAGGTAGGGGTTTTACAATATAAGAATCAATCAATTGTAATTGCAATTAAAATTCCCAAAAACTATGTAAAAACTGATTTAAAACTAATCACACCATTGTCAAACAAGAATTATATGGAAATTGATGAGAAGAACGAATATGTTGTAACTATAGAAAATAAAACCTATAATTGTGATTCTAAATTGATGTAAGTAAAAATTGCGTTTGGAAAAATATGTGTAAATATAGATTTAATAACATGTCCAAAATTGAAATTTTAGATGATGAAACCTTACTAGTAAAAAATGTTGTAAGAGAAAATTTGATCCAAAATTGTGATGACAGAAATATTACTTTAAATAAAAATAACCTAATAATTTTTTATAACTGTCAAATAGAATTATTTCAAGAAATGTTCAGAAATGAAAAACAAATTACCCAAGATAAATTTTTCTATCCTGGCAGCAAATACTATCAAAGTCTTGTAGAAAACATTGCTTTTGATAAAATTGATAGCAAAAATTTCGAAAACATTAAATATATTAATGAACTTAAATGGCATAGAAATATTTCTTATGGAATTAATGTAACTCTTTTTGTATTTGTAATAGTAGGAATAATTATTGTAATGTTTTGGATAAGAAAAAGAAAAATTAATATAACAGTTGTAAATAAAGAGAATTATGGCGATAAGAGAATGCAGGAGCATTCTAAAATGAACCGCGGAGGAGTTACATGTAGTAACATGAGACCGACATCTTCAACAACAACTCGCAACGAGTTGAACAGTGTTCATTCCTCAACAATTGAATTGCCTTCGTCAGCAACATACAGCAACAAGGTGAACATAGTTCATTCTCCAATATTTGCCGATGTTGCACCGCAAGCAGAAAGCGGGAATAAAAGAAAATCGCCGAGGTCACCAAGGCGATCTTTGATTGGAATATTTTGAAGTGTAAAGTCGATAATAAAGTATCCATAGTGTTTTTATTGAAATCAGTAAAGATACTTAACTCGCGCGTAGTAGAAAATATTTTTGTGAAATTCGGAAGAGTTACTAAAGTGAGTGATTAAATTAATTTGAAAATATTTAAATATATGAATGACATTTTTTATCCTACCATACATAACTATTCAAAATAAATAAAAACAATTGTAAGCTGTTTTCAAAGAAAAATATCTTTTTTACACACCTTTAATGCCCAATGTTGGTCACAAGCAACATTTAGTAGCGCCCAAACCGATAGACCTAAGACTTCTTGAATGAATACAAATAGGTCAAAACTATAAAAAAAATGTCTAACTATAGGAAAAAAGACATTCGATTATTTTTAATTTTAAATAAAAAGACTAGAACATTGATTATAATTCTTTGTTTAACAATTAACCAATTTTACGAGTTTAACATAACATTGATTGACACCATTCTATTGCAGTTGTATCTTACTATGCGTTGCTGTATTCTGCCATATTCCCTTTAAAAATAAGTTTACTTTTGTCACTGTCTTTCATAAACAGTCAATGTGCTTCGTTAAATTTTATGAATTGTCTATATATATACAATGTTATATATATATATATATATTCCTGAATATTTTATTTCAACTAATTTCTTAATAACTTTACTGTCATATATATAATTATGTATATTTTTTAATGTCTTTCATATATCCTCTCCTGCTTGTTTATTCCACATCTTCATTTTAGTCATTTGAATAGTTGCTTTTAGTATATTTTGTTTTAAAAGTTTGATTTTCATACACACTTTGTTTTCCTTACACCATTTATGCATATAACGAGCATATGTACTTTAAGTTTACGATTTTTGATTCGAACTGTACGCGAACGCATAAAAATTATAGTAGACTGACAGCAATTTTTGGCGCTCTTTGACAAGAAATTAATTGTACCGGGAGATATAAACTTCAAAGCATGAAAACAAGCAAGTTTACACTGAAGGTGCTTTGATGTATATATTATTTGCGAATTAATGAAATGGATGACTTCGATATATATGGCGACTTGCAGTTACTCCAAGAACAAGGAAAGCAGGTAAGTTTTTTAACTTTAAAAGGAAAAAAGCAAGTCCGTTATTCGACTGAATATGTTCTTAAACTTTCCGACAGAAAGCTGAGGAAGATTCGCAGTGGAAGGAAAAATACCTTTTTGCACTTGGCACAATCGAAAAACTACAAGCAGAGAAAAAGCAGCTTGGCAAAAAAGTGAAGCAACTAGAGACAAATTTTGCAAGTCTTTTTGATACTGCTCGTGCGGAAATCAAAAGAAAGGATAACCAAATAGCTGAGTTAAGACGAGAGTAAGTAAGTCAAATAGACATTGACGTTTTATTAATGTATCATTAACAGAAAGGATGACTTATGTTTTCGCCGGGTTATACGTCCAGGAGGAAAGTACTCAAGTCAAGAAGGCTCAAGAAATGAAAATGTCAATCGATTACCTCGTGACTTAATTAACACTAGAGGCATAGAGATATTTCCTCCAGCAAAAAGTGCTGGTTATACAAAACTGGATTTGAAAAATGTCGAAGAGAGTAAAGGACCTGAACATATTGGCCAAAGCCGCAATCCATTCCAAGGAGAATCTTACAGAAGGTAAGCCAAATTCTGTTTTGTTAAAACATCTGTAGAGTTTTTTTTCTGGTAAAAAGTATTGCTATAGTTCGTCAAAGCAGCATTTGGTTATATTTATTTCATCTGGCCACAAACAACTCAAAGCTCGAAGAGTTCGCGGTGGTGTAGAATTACTTTTTCAAAGGCACTCAAAATCGGATGGAATCAGCTATTGCGGTTTTCGTTAATTGGTAAATACATTCGAGTTGCTTGCCCTGTGTAACGCGATTGTTAATTTCGGAAAATCGGAAGTTTACGATAGATTTCATATGCAGCTAAATTGGTGTCGTTTTCACGTATTTTTGTTGGGTCCATATCCATATCACTGCAGTTGCTTTCATCTAATGATATATGCAATTAAAAATGAAAAATACTTTACACTTTTAAGGAGAAACATTTCAAAATTGAAGTTTAAACCTTTGATTTTCTATCTTCATATGATATACAAAAGTATTGGCGTTTAGTTTTTTTTAACTAAACATTGTACATTCCAGTTTTTTTTTAAACATTTGAATTAACGATGGAATTAGAATTGTTAGAATTGTTGAAATTAGTCAACCAATTAGACAATAAACAAATTAAATTTAAGTATTTAAAATACAAATCGCAATTTTTAAGCATGCAGGAAAGTCATGGCAAGTAGTCATATATTTTCAAGCCTGATTGTCGTCCTACCTGGATTAGGGTATCGTTGAGCAAAATATTGGTCCTTCGAGCTCGGAGTTTTGGCCTAAGTTCTTTCGACAAACCGAAGCAATGACGGTTGCCAATAGCGATTCTACGTTGGACCTCCACCAAAACGTCGTTTGTGGAGTTCACTTTTGCACCGTGGTAGACAAATTCGTTACCTACATCGAAGTTGTAGCTGTCGATTGTGACGTTTTGTTCTTGATGATGTGAGACGGATCTATTTTTAATCGACGGCATACATTTCGTTTTCTCATTGAAAGTACCAACGGCTTGTTCCGCCTATTCCTCATACGCCGTAAATGCTTTTACATCGGTTCTCTGGGTACGCGCGACAATGTCAATAACATTCACGTAACACAGCAGCTGATCCGATTAGATATAGAAAATAGTGCCTTCCGTGTTTACACCTGCTCGCCCCACTATCTTCTCCAGATTGACACCACACAATCGGATCAATTTTACCGGGATCTCCGGTGTTCTCAGGCGTCCAATGTCGAAAGGCCTTTTTGTTCGTTGGTGGAGCTTTTGACATTGGACAGTCAACCACTGAATCGTGCTGCAATCAAAAAGTGGTCCGAGTTTGTCGTAAAGTCCGTGAGTCGGACCCTGCTATCTGTGGTCGTTTCGTTGATATATGGCAAAAAGGCCTTAAAAGGACATGGCCTAGCCATCGTAGGCGTTGGATCCGTAGACGCCTGGTTAAACTCATGTCGCTGAACGTTCGTGGTTGAACCTTCTCCTCCAAATGCCATCAACGCAAACAGCACCAAAGATCGCGCTCGATGCCAGCATATACTTGGTTTTGCCCTCGTTTACCGCCAGACCAGCAAACCCATCATTGACGGCTCGCTGTGTTCTCCCAATCACGTCAATGTCATCCGCGTAAGCTAGCAGTTGAACGGACTTTTGGAAGATCGTGCCTCTTGTGCTGGCCAGTGAGTTTTGCACGATCTTCTCAAGAACGATGTTAAAGAAATCACATGACAGAGCGTCATCTTGTCTAAAACCTTTTTTGACATGGAAGTCCGGTGTCGGTGAGTCCGTTACCGACCTTGATGGAGCAGCGAGAGTTCTCCATCGTCATCCTGCTCAGTCTGACGAGTTTGGCAGAAATGTCAAAACTAGACATGGCGCTGTATAGCTCGGTCTTGAAATCGACAAATAGATGGTGTTTGTCAATTTGCATTTCTTGGATCTTCTCCAGGATCTGCCGCAGTGTGAAGATTTGATCGATGGTGGACTTCCCGGGCCTGAAACCACACTGATAAGGACCTATCAGTTTGTTCACGAATGGTTTCAGGCGTTCACACAAAACGGCATCGTCCGTTGTGTTGAGTGGAACATTCTACCTGACAGCGGTATTTGTGTCCTCATCGCTGTTTAACAGTCTGCAGAAATGATTTTTCCAAATTCTCAGTATCGACTGCGAATCTACTACTAGTTGTCCATTCTCGTGCCGGCAGGCTTCTGTCCGAACTTTGTACACGTTCGATAAAAGTTGTACCCTTTGTTACAACTTTCGGACATCATTCCTGCCATAACACCTCTTCATCTCCTCGATTGCGCGCTTCTCGTGCCCTTTCTTTTTCTTTCTGAAAAGCCGGTTCTCTTCCATTCTTTTCTGTTCGTAGAGCTCACGAACAGTTCTCTAAGTTCGATGCAGCGGTGCCTGGTAGTCTTCTTGCTTTGCTGCATGTGCCTGCCTGCACTCGTTGTCAAACCAGGGGTTTTTCCTAGGTGGTGTTTTAAAACCCAGCATATCAGTAGCGGCTTCTCTGATGGCTTTTTGACAACGTTTCCATTCTTCGTCTCTTGGCGACGTCGAACTTTTAGAGAGTTTCAGGGAGACTCGATCGGCGAAGTTCCTGGCAGTCTGTTGCGATTGTAGCTCTTCGACTGGAGTCGTGGATGCCGCCGTTGGCCAATCAGTTGATCAACTCCTCCGCCCCCATCCTGAAAAGAGTGATGAGCCCTGGTAGATTCACACTCCCCCCTCTCTCGTTTGCAGACGCCCAGACATCCCACGAGTGTTGGTTACCCCATCTTCTGTCGAGGGTACTCACCACCACACAAGCCAAAAGCGGAAAAAGGAAATAAAACCTACGTGGCTTACAGAATCAACTGCAAAGGGAAAGTTGATTCTTAAGAACAACATCATGAACAAGAAACAAGACACATCTCACTGGTAACGGCATAGAATATTTAAATTTGATACCACCACAAAACCTCATGTAAGAATGATTTTCACAAATGTTAAGTGATATTTATTTGATTTGTCTGGTCTCATTTTTTGACCCGCATTATGTTGAAATGCAAGAGCCATTCGCAACAAAAGCGCTGAATTCTTCAATATTATCTCAAATCTTAATGTTGAAAAACGACGTAAAACGATCAATTCGTTATTGGGGCATCGTAATTGGGGCTGTGTAAGATTTAATTCGTGGGTAAAGCCCTAGAAAATATTCAAGCGTCACATAATCTCATAATTTTATACTCATGTAATATAACCATAACATACATTCCTTCAGCACACAGATTCACTCTATCTACACTAGATTTTTTTTTTTCTTGCAATACTTAGATTTTGTATTTAAAGCATATTCAGATGTATTTACATACCACCTCTCAATTGCTCTTAACGACTGGCACAAATTAACACAAATTTAGAATCGACAGTCACTTGCGGAGAAGTCTTTGATCAATCTGTTTTCTGGAGACCAACAGCTAGGTTCCAGAATCGAGTGAAATCAAATCGAAATTGAATTTTCAAATCGAGTGAATTTGTTCGCAGCTCGATTTCATATTTTCGAAATCCTCTCGAAATCGCTTTGAGTAAAATTAAAAACAGTTGACATCTTTCATATGTGAAAGTAAGTAAATTCTTCAATTTTGTCCTTTCTTTCAATAAAAATAAGAAAAAAAACGATATACATACAATCGAAAACATGAAATAGCATATTATCTGGTGAATATGAAGCCTTCCGAACGTTGCTGAAAATTGTTGCATTTTTCATGAGACACACATAAGAATGTAAACCTCATCCAGATCCGACAATATTTTTTAGCAGAAAGGGACATTTTTCTGTTAATGCAATGGTTGTTACGGGACAACTATTATCTTAAATATAGATAAAGATATAATATATCTCTATATATATATATATATATATTATATATATAGAAATTTCACAATTAACACTACCTAACACTATCTTTCGAAGGCACCAAGAATTAGCTCCGCAGTTCTGCTTAGCGTCCAGCTTTCGGCTTTATATAGCAGGATTGGCAGAATAAGAGTATTGTAGAGCATGATTTTGGTCCTTCGAGTCAGGAATTTTGAGCCCAGTTGATTTGACAAACTGAAGTACCATCGGTTGCCAAGGGCGATTCTACGTCGGATCTCCACTGTGATGTCGTTCGTGGAGTTCGCGTTTGCCCCAGGGTAGACAAACTCTATATTATCTATATATTTTGTCTTGTCCTCATTGACCTTAAGACCAGCTCGTTTCGCCTGTTCTTCAATCAAGCTTCTACTACGGCGCGTTGGGAACGCGCAACGATGTCGATGTCATCTGCGTATCCCAACAGTTGGACTGACTTGTAGAAGATATGGCCTTCCGTGTTTACAGCAGCCCGCCGCACTATCGTCTCCAGTACCAAATTGAAGAAATCACACGACAGCGCATCTCCTTGCCGAAATCCGGTGCAGGTTTCAAACGGCTCGGAGGTCCTCTAGCCGAACTGCACGGTGCATCGCGTATGTGTTAGCGTGATCCGACACAACCGGATCAGTTTTCCCGGGATCCCGAATTCGGCCATCGCTTCGGATAGTTTCTTGCGATGAATGCTGTCGTATGCGATGATTTGAAACTCGCTGGTCTTCTCCAGGATTTGCCTTAGTGTGAAGATCTGGTCTATAGTCGATTTGCCGGGCCGGAAGCCGCACTGGTACGTGCCGATTAGTGCGATGCAAAACGGCTTTAGACGTTCACACAGTACGCTGGACAGGATCTTGTAGGCGACGTTGAGCAGGGATATACCTCTATAGTTGTTGCAAGAGGTGATATTCCAGTCGTCGGGCATGCTTTCGTCTTCCCAAATTCTACAAATGATCTGGTGCGTGCTCCCTACCAGAACATTGCCACCGGCCTTGAAGAGCTCTGATAGTAAGCCATCTGAGTTTGCGGCTTTGTTGTTCTTCAGCTTTTTAATGGCTGTGCCAACTTCTTCAAAGCTCGGTAGGATGACTAATTCATCGACTGAAGTTGGGATTTCTTCATTCACTATCACTCTCTCCTGGTCCGGCCCGCTAAGCTGTTGGAAGTGCTGCTTAAACACACTGTTCCCTGCGGGTCAGGAACTAGATTACCCTCACAATTTCGAAGAGCCTGGGTGCCTGGCCCGTATTTTTTGTTTGTCCCTAGACGCTTCAATGGGAGATTGGGAGAGATCTTTTCTTCAGGCATAGAAGCTTTTTCTCCTCCCGTCTTCCAGCCCGATACTCCTCATGCGCTGCTTCAGTTTTTCGTTGCAGCGCCTTTTGGTATGCCTCGTCGGTTGCACATTTCTTTTGCTCACACTCGTCATCATACCACGGGGTTTCTTGTCAGGGGTGGTAAGTAGCCCAAAGTGGTTTCAACCACCTCTTTGATGGCCGAGCGGCAGTGCAACCACACATCGTTGGCGTTTATGTTTGACGTAGGCATACCGAAAAGTCTCTCACTTAATTGCTCTTCGTAGGCTCCGGTGTGCTCAGACGTTCAATTATAAAAACTCCTCTTTGTTGGCTGATGCAGCTTCTGACATTGGACAATCGAGCTCTGAATCTTGCTGGTACGAGGAAATGGTCAGAGTCAACGCTTGTCCCCCTGAATGTTTGCAGATCCAGGCTGGCTATGACCATATTACGTGCTGTCACAAAGTCAGTAAGTCGGAAGCCGTTATCTGTTATCGTGTCGTAGAAGCTGTGCTTTCTGATCACTCCGCCAGCGATGTTTTCCTTACCGATTTTGGCATTGAAGTCTCTGAGCACGATTTTGACATCGTACTCCGAACAGGCTCCGTAGGCACCGTCCAAGAGGTCGTAATAGTCCTCCTTGACAGAGTCTTCAGCCTCGTCGGTAGCGGCGTGTGCACATATAAGGCTGATGTTATAGAATCTGCCTTGGATACGAATCACAACCAGGCGATCACTTGTCGGTTTAAAGTCGATGACCTTCGACCTTAACCGTTTTCTTAATCCGCATCCAAATATGTGCAACCTTTTGTGACAGCTGTAATATATGTCGCAATACTTTTTTTTTCATTATCCCTTGTCCTATCCAGCGTATTTCTTCGATCGCAGTAATATCCGCTTTGTACTGTGTGAGAATGTTTCCCAGTTTATGAGCGGCCCATGGAGTGTAAAGTGTTCACACATTCCAGGAGGCCACTTGCAAATCGTAGTCCTTCATCGTTCCGTGTCGTCGATGTTGAATGTCCGTCCGTTGATCCGAGGCAGGATTATCTTCCATAACAATTTATTTTTTTTCCGTGGGTGGTCTGGTCGGGGTGGATATGCACCCTCTTGCCTAGGGTGTTAGCTGCATACATTCGTTCAGCTCACAACGGTTGTTGTGACGGCTATCGAGGGGCCGCCGTTTGGAGGCTGTATGTCATCTTGACCTGCGCAATAACAGGGATCATTGCTGGCATCCCACCAAGTTAGGTGCGGTCAACAACTTTGCCCTGTATGTGCAGACCCTGTCCCCAAAGTTAAACAATATGTATTGGAAAATCATATGAACTGTAAAAGCCCCGTTAATTTGTATTTTTACGTTTTCCACCTCGTTAAATCGAAACCTCGATAATTCGTAACTTGCGATAATTCGTTAAAAAACTATTCCCTTGCCATTACGAACTATCGGGATTCGACTGTATAGCGTACAAATTGCGGTTCCAACAAAGTCTCAATGCAAAAGATCTGCCACTCTTTCATGAGATATATTAAGTTTAATAATAACCAAAATATTTTTTAGTCGGAGGTGGCAAAGATACCTTCAGCTTACGATTTTCGAGAAATAAATTTTCTTACACGTCTAATTCGGACGGAAATGTTGTTTAACTAAATAACTAAAAATACAATCAGATTCCCAGTTTGATTGCTGATATTTAATTTATTACTTAAGAAACCATTAAGTGTTTAAAAATATTGTATCGGTAATGGAATCTGAGATTGAAACTGAAATGTTATCTTTTAATCAATTGTGTTTTAATGAAAAAAAATGAGATGGTGAGATGCATTGCTAAAATCAGGATAATCCAAATAGCTGCATCAATGATTGATTTTCGTTTTCGTGAACGACGTAGAACTTTTCATTAAGTTTTAAGAATAAAACAAAGCTTAAACGGAAAAAGATCGACTGGTTTAGTATTACTAGGCAAAGAAAAAGCTTTGTTGGTTCTGTTTGGCATAACGCTTTAATTTACAAACTTATACAGTTCGGTTGCCTTTGATTACCTCACTAAAATGAATTATTAATTAAAATTGACGATGTTTCTGAGGCTTCCAGACTAAGAAAAATCCTCATGTTCGGCAATAACTAGACATTACATTATTACATATTACAAATATTACATTAAGCAAAATGGCACCTGGACCTCAGGTAAGGGTTCTATGGAGATAGATGCTCGCTTTCCACACTGCTCGAACACTCATCCCCTTTCTTTCAATAGTAGTGTAATTTCAGTAAGCACTCCCTTCAATCTCACCACTATGCATAGAATAGCTTGAGCTGTACGAAGCCATACCAATGGAACTGCAAATTAACCTAGATCTGATTTTCCCCTGGTTGGAAATCATCCTCAAGTGTTGCCTTAACTATTCGAAAATCCTGCTACCTCCTTCTAACCAGTTTTAGTTGGAAATGATTGAGGAATACCTCTTTTGAAACTCGTTGCAAAATGTGTATTTTCTTCCATCAGTTCAAACAGCCGCATTGCTTTGGTCCGAAATTTGAATCCTTAAGAAATAAATAATACAAAACACATTTTTACACCATTTTTTTACATAATTTTCCATTTGAGGCGTTAACAAAATCCAAATCGACTTCTTTTGTCGTTTTACTTGGCATTTTAGTATACTAAACCGACTATCAAATCACGACAATTGTCGTGCAAGAAGTACGTTCCACATGAGGTTAAACGCCAAATGTCGCTTTAGGATGTAAAACGAGTAGTTTAACGACAATCATGATACCGACTTCATAGAGTCGCTTTTTGACAAGGCCATTAACGACTTTCGTGATCGGGGTGATTAAGCTTCCTTACTAGAAATTTAGACCACACCACACCCCAATACTTCCCTGATAGGAATTTCGAAACCTTGTTTCCAGACAGGGACTTTTCAATTGGTGATCCGAGACCCTTCGAAGGATTCTTACATTTCTACACGGATGTATCTAAAACGAAGGATGGAATTGGCAGTGACATTGTCTCTAACGAATTAAATATTAGGCTCTCCTTTCGCTTATCCGATCATTGCAACGTTTTTCAGGCGGAGATAATGTCAATTAGTGAAGCTCTGTCATGTCTCAAATGGAATGTAATATTCGCGCGAGTTAAGTATTGGTCTTAATACCATACTTAAGTAATTACAATACTGCTTGTGTTTGGTTTTCCTCATTCTTTGTTGAGGCTAAAAATTGTTATCACTTTTATGATGATCCATAAAAGTTACGACGGCCGATGCACTCGAGTCCATACAATTGTCGTCATCACTTTTAGGCTGACCCATAAAAGCGACGATGCCCGAAAATATAAACAATAAAGTGAACCAATGCATTCAGTCAACCTATTGGGAAATAACGAACAAACTCAATGGATTAGGTCGACTCTTGGAGAACGTAAACACAAGCAAATGGATTGGCGACTCCGGAATGGTGAAGAAGTATGTAGCAATTGGTTTCAAAATATTAAACCTCCTTCTGACATTCATAGTTTTTGTAAGTTTAGTTAAAAAGAAAGCTCTAATAGTAGATGGAATAGTACAGTGCAGCCCTGTTGAAGACATTGTTTATATAATTATTTATTATATAATTATAAATATTTTAATTTTTTTTTATGTGTTATAAATAAACTACATAAACAAATGTAATAGATTATAGATCAATAAAGATCCATTAAAAAAATCTTTGGTGTATTATTATAAATCATTTATAAAATGGTCTTATTACTGTCTATGAACATTGTGAACGCTGTAAAGCTAAAATACGAGAAAATGCTGAAAATGTCGATCAATCCAATTTTCCAATAGGAAAATATCACCTTGCCATTTTTCGACAAACAACTTAATAATTATAAACTCCGACATTCCGTGGGTTAGCTTTCTCAAGTACCTCGGGGTGTAACAAACATAAAAGCACCTTAAATAAATCGTCAAAAAATGCTGTAGCAACTGATTAATCCAAAATTAATGCAAAGTCGTCAAAACAAACTGATAATGTTTAAAGTGATTTTCCAAGAAATAATTACTTACGGTTCCCCTGTGTGGAGGAATTGCGCAAAAACACACATAATAATAATAATAATGGCGGCGCTACAGTCCGAGGTGGACTTGGGCCTAGCTTCTCGGCAACCACTCGTGTTGTGCGTGCTATTGTTCTCTCACGAGTGGACGGAACTTACAGTTCAATGCCGACACCGAACGGCGAGATTGAGAAGCTTTTTCTAGACAGTTATACTCTTTGAGCATTGTCAGTGAATCGAAAGAGGCGGAGCCGTGAAAAAATGTTTGGTGTTTTTTTTTCGTGAATCGAACCGATAACATCGAGCGTAGGAGTCGACGCACTTACCCACTACGCCACGGCGCCCACACAAAACGCACATTAAGAAGGTTATATAGCACAATGCAAAATTCTCAATATTATGTGGAAGCTTCCTTGCGAATTTTCAACACTGAATTTACAAGAATAAGCTAGTATATGTTTCTGCTTACAGTTTTTCTTTTGGTATTATGATTATAAATAAAGGAACCACATATGTATAAACAATTAAATTTTTTTCTGTGCTCAATTTTTGTAAAGACTGAATATTATACTATACACAATAAAAGTATCTGTCTTTAATTTGTTCAATAGTTCAATTTGTCACATTGTTTTGTATAAACTCTATTAGAGCTTTTAGGCCAAAAGTTACTTCTGAGTTTTGTTTTCTTCCTTCTTTCTGTAAAACTGAAGAAATGTTTATAAATATGTAGGTATATTCTAATTTGCTCTTATGTGTTTGTAATTTATTGTTTCAGTAAAAAGACCCCCTGAAGATGACAGCAATCCCTGTTGATACGCCAGGAAAGAAATGGGAATAGCTTTATTTTATTTCACACCAAAAAGCGGAAGAAGAGTCAGTTCTTCACTAGGAAGAAATATAGAAATATATGATAAAAATGACAATTGGCAATTTTTGTTAAATTATTAACTTTGATATTTTCATGGTGTTCTGTATAGGACGTTTGGTTTTTTTTTTCTTAATTATATTTTGCAAAATAAAATAGTATTATATTTGATGCGTTTATTTATTCATCTTTGGCAGACACTGTCTACTAGTCCAACTTTTTTGCATGGAAGTAGGCCTACTGTAAATTAAATGTCAAAGAGCCAAAATGTATAGCGGTACAGAATCCTTGTTTTCAGTTTAGCTTGTAATTAATTTCAACCAATAATAATATGTAATAACATCCTTTTGTAACATTAAAAAATAATATTTTAGTTAAAAAAATTTAAAGAAATTAACTTCTTTCAATATTTCAGGTTACATACTTCCGAAGATAATGACAAAGGGAGCAAGGAAAACCTTGCTTCTTTGCGAAGTCAGAGACAAAATGATGTCATTAGCGAAAGTAAAAAGCACGCTAAACGCGAAAACATTATGAAAGAGGATATACTAAATGACTTAAAGGAATTAAAAAAAAGGAAGCAATACGATGCAAAGGAATCAGAGTCCAAAAAGTTAGCACAGATAGCAGCAAACGAGAAGACAAATATTTTATTCGACGCATTATTTGAAGATTTGGCTATAAGAAAAGAAAATTCTGAAGCAAATGAAACTGAAATGATATCTGAAACAGTGTTGAATGAAAGAAAAATAGTAGATGATGAGAATAACATTGTTGTAACAAATCTTCTTACTCCAAAAAAATCCGTTACTAGAAAACATTTGGATGATCCATTCAACGCAACCCTTGAGGACCATGTGGAGTTCAGTACTGAACAAAGGAATTCGAATCAAATGGAAAAAACAGAGGTAGCCAGATACGAGAAAATACTTAAATTATCACCGAAGACTTTTTCAATAAAAGCCTTTAATATGGTTGATGATCCTATTGGAGAAAGAAATAATGACATAAAAGCAAAAATTAGTGAACTAGGACCAGGCAAACATCCAGCGAACTTTATATTCGCTGAATTAGATTCAAGTTTTTACTCAAATAAGAAACAAGGGAGCGGAAAAGGAAATGAAAAACTTCCCACTTCGGAGAATTATCCCATGCCATCAAACTTAAATAGAAATTGTGAAGATTTAAATGAAATAACGGTCGCTGAGGAGTGTATAGAAGATACGAGTGGAAAAAAAAGTAAACTTGAAAGTCCACTTGCAAAATGCTTCAATAGTAATGAAACGCTACCTAAAAAAAATCACACAAATGAGGAATCGAAATCCAAAAGTAAGTATTTATTTTATTCATTTAAATACTACAAAAGTCTTCCCAACAGTATGCCTAAGTATATCTATTACAAGCTTTAGATTTAAAATATATATTTTTTGTTTTTATTTTAGATGTTCAGATAGATAGGAAAGAGAAAATCTCATCCCAACGACATACATCAGAGCAGAAAGAAGTTAAGAGTTATGAGATAATGACAGATTTCTTTAAACACAGTAACCGATCCAAGCACTACAAAAGCCCTTTATATGCACAACCGCATAGACAAGAAAAAGAAAGTGGTGAGGAAGTACTTTCCGGTTTCACCTCAAAGGCATCTTTAGGCTCAAGCTCTAAGAATACAGAAAGTAAATGCGAACGTAAATATGAACGCGATTTTCAGCTTAAGGACAAGGAGAATGATCTAAACGAATATGTTAGCATAGAGAAAAAACAAGATGTTTCATTGGAAAAAATTAAATCTCCTTCATTTGATGATGTAACATTACAGTCGGCATATGTTAAAGACAATACCCGATCCGATAATAAGAAACAACAAATACTGAACAAAATTTCCACTTTAGATTTTAAAAAAATATCTGATGCTGATGGTGAAGACATCTCTAAGAAGGTAGCAAAAGATGATTTACGAGGGATTAATTTCGAAAAGGAGAATCTTATAGAAAATATCACTGATAATTTGACTAAAAAGGAAATAAAAGACGATTTTGTTACAGAACTCAATAAACAATTGCACAGCGTTCACAGAAAAACAGATGATCTAGAAAACAAACTCTATTCAAAGACTGATACCCTCGACCCATCAGCTAAAAAAAATGATGAAGAACATAAATCTGATGCACCTTACTCAGAATCAGTGTTAAGATATAAATTTTCAATCGATAGTAAAGCCGATATGCTTTCCAAAGACGAGTGTAAGATAGTTATTAAGCAAAACCATCATACCAGAAAAGAACACTTTCTTAAGAATACAGATTTTAATGTCAGCGAATGTGATAAATCAAAAAAAGAAGGGCACAATTGTGATGTACTTTTGGGTCGAGATGAAAATTCAGATAAAGTCGAGAAAATAAATCACAGTGAGATCAATATATCAAAACACAGTGTGAAATCGAAGCAAAATTCGATCGATATTTCCAAGGACATGCGAAAATCTAACAATTTATCCAATATGAATTTAGAATTGTCAATTCAACCCTTAGAACAGGCAATAGACGACTGCGGGATAAACAGTTTTGATGAAAAAATCCTTAAATTAACCGCAGAGAAAAAACAGTCAGATGAAAACCCAAAGCAAAGTGGTATGAACTCAAATCAAATAAGTGAAAAATGTGCTGATTCGAATGCAGAAAAATCAAATGTCCTATCTGAAGCAAACAATTTATCCGCTTTGAATTTAGAATTATCAATTCGACCCTTAGAAAAGGCAATAGACGGCTGCGGGATAAACAGTTTGAATGAAAAAATCCTTAAATTAACCCCACAGAAAGAACAATCAGATGAAAACCCAAAGCAAAGTGATATGAAATCGAATCAAATAAGTGAAAAAAGTGCTGATTCAATTGTAGAAAAATCAAATGTCCTATCTGAAGCAAACATATCAAACAAATACAATGTTTCGCCTAAGCAAGAGTTGGAAGCATATAACAAAGAGAAAAATGAATGTGATACAAAAGAAGCAATTGGTGAAATTAATTTATACGAAAATGAACATTTAGAAATGCCTCCTTTATTGGTTGAGGAAGAATCTGAAGATGTTACGCCCGAAGAAAAGTTTACTGAAATAAAATTGAATTCCAAAAAAAAAGGTGTATCCAAAAATATTGTTTCAACAGAAAAAAGAATTCATCACAAGAAGAGGATGCTTCAAAACTCAAGAACTGCAGAACACGTTAAGAATATTTCAAGCATTCAATGTGATGTTAATAAGGCATCCATATTAAGCTCTAATAAAGAACAAACTAGTAAACAATCAATTCCATCGAATGGAGCAGAAGGTGATACAAATGAGATCAATAATAAGATAAGCTCAGATTCGTCAATTTCCAATGAAAAACAAAATGATCCTTTTAAACCGTTGTTTTCAATTTTAAGAGACTGCTGGGGCCAAAATCTTATAGAATCTGTTGACAAATATGATAGTAATGAAATGTACAAAAAGAAAATTTTACAAAAGTACGAAAATTCGAATGAAACGCGACAGTGCGATTCTTCTATCACTGTATCTTATGAAGCAAACGCATCTTCATTAACGCAATGTAATAATAACAATTACGATACTAACGATTTAGAGAAATTAATGGATGTTTCCGACATTGCTATGTATAAAGATGATGGTCCAACTTTGAATAATTCAAATCTGAGAGCCAACAAAGAACCAAATGAGGAAACTGACTCAAATGTATTGTGTAAAAGCAATATTTTACAAAAATGCGATAAATACAAAGAATTGGAAAATAACTCACTTTCAGCTCAGTGTGAAAAACGAAAATTACCGCTTACGTTGGAACCAGAAACAGTAAATCAGACTAAGGTTTTAAAGTGTACAAAAGAACTAATTTGTAAGAACCCAAAAACCAATATTCTAAAAGATTCGATCGTGTGCCTAGTTTCAAATATGGTCACATCTGATATGATTCCGCTTGAAACCGGAAAAGTGTCCAATCATTTAAATTATTCTCCACAACCTGGCTCGATAGTTCTATCGGAGAATATTGACAAAGAGCAGAGTAATGAGGTTTCCAGTCAAAGCTTGGTAAGAAATGGTGAGACATTGAGTAATGTCGACTGCACACGAAAATTAACGAAGTCAAGAAACACTGATGATATAAGCTTAAATGGGTGTCATCTGAAAAAAGAAGACCGAACTGTAATAAAGTTAAGTCGAAAAACTAAATTGATTAACATACCGAAGGAAAAAAATATAAAACGAAAATTGTCATCGGATATGTCTGATACTACAGGAGAAGAAAAATTTTCAAAAAAAACTAAAAAAAGGGAATCAAAATCACCGAATAAGTTGAAATCAATACCTCTTAATAGTAAAAAGCAGATCAACCAAGCGGATAAAAAAAATAAAAAACCATCTTCATCTTCGTCAGAAAACTCTCTGATATGTGAAATAAATACAAATCTCATCCACCATAATATATTTTCTAATGATGGATGCCCAGGAGATAGAAGTTTACCCGCAATTTGTAATGATGATGATGTCCAATACCAAGAAATTGACAACCGATTGCGTTCAATGTTTCAATCTCCAACTTACAAGCCTCCGGCAATGGAAAATATGATCGATCCTAAGTGTGACACTTCTCCTCAGGAAAATAATGACTTAAGGCATACAGCAAATGAAACATTAAATAAGAGTGAAAAGTCGCAGTGCGACACATCTATATCATCCAGGAAAATATCTGTTGGTTCAAATGATTATGTTATTGAAACAGTTGGTGCCCATGTTGCAAATGTATTTGTTACACGTAAAAAATGTAAGAAACGTACGAAAACAGCGGTAGCCACGGTTTAGTGCAGACTATTTTATATAATGTAATAAATGAATTGTATCATTTATCCCTCCTAATGTCGCTGAATGTGTACATATATATATATTTATATCTATGCATACATTACGCTTTTGTGTAAATAAATTAAATTTCAAAAAATTCCGGTACAGAATTATTATATCATAACATTATTTTTTGTTATTAGTATTGAACGTTATATGATTTTAAAATGGTTATTAATGATTGTAGTTAATATCAACTGAAGAATGTTTAGGTTAATTTGTGAATGGGGTGTTCGGTTTTCACCGAAAACTGCAGGAAATAACAAAAAAATATATTTCAGGATTTCAAAGTCTTGAAAAATCGAACTGAAATATCTTCTAAACCGTAAAGCGTATGTAAATAAACTACATATCAAATTAAAGCTACAATTGACTAAAGCTTTACTTTTTTTCTTTATTCATTATATTTTTGTCCTTTCCAGTAGTGAAAAGCACTGAAAACCGCTTTGGATTTTTTATTTTTTTTATTTTATCACAGGTAATAATACAAATAAATTCACCCATATGGGTGATAATAATAATAATGGCGGCTCTACAGTCTGAGGTGGACCTGGGTCTAGCTTCTCAGCAACCACTCGTGTTGTGCGTGCTATTGTTCTCTCACGAGTGGAAGGGACCTTCAGTTTAATGCCGACTCCGAACGGCGAGAAGTTTTTTCTAGACAGTTATTCTCTTTGGGCATATGGGTTTAATATTAATGTTAATTTAGTACATATATATACATCATATTTTATTTAGTTTACGTTTATTAATTAGTTTAAACAGCAGAGATTATTCTTTAGGTGTGTCGGTATCTAGAAGGTCTTGCAGAGATGGGACATTGTTTGTGAAATGACTCATAGTCAAAGGAGAACTTTGTGGAAAATGTTCCATGGTTCCAGTGGCTGTTTGGATTTCTTTGTTCTTTCTTAAAAAGGTATTTTACCTGTGTCTTACCTTTTGGTGTTTGGGCTAAAGATGTGTTTATGGTATTTTTTGGGAACAGCCAAGGTTTTGTGTTAACATCATAGGAAAGGGTGTCCGGAATATTGATGTTGATAAACGTTAGATATTTAACACAATTGAGGAGTGCATTTTTGATTTTAGTTTTTTACTCTCTTTTCCCAATAAGATCTGCACATTTTGTTGGCTTTTTTTCGGGTTAGACGAGTTTTGGAGGTAGTTTAGAGAATTCTTCAGCCCAGACGTTGAAGCTTCCGTTTTGTAGGATAGTTTAAATATTATTAGAGTATATATGCGTCTCAGAAGGTTTGGAGGTGGATGTAGATGGTTGGTTGTCAATAAAGTTATTGTGTGTGATGGGTACATTATTGGTGTTATTGATTTTGTTATGAGCAGTTGTATTTTTATTATGAGTATTTTTTGATATTGTAGGTGGAAATGTGATTGAGGTAAGCGTGTTGTTTATTTTAAAAGATTTACTGTAGGATGCACAATTATTCAGGGGCCTTATTTTGTATTGCTATAGTATTGGAAATCTATTCGAAAATCGGAAATTGGTATTTTGTACTTTTATATCAAATACATACAATCCGCATTTGTAAATTAAAATTTATGCCAACTCGTTTACAGAAATTTCCTATTTTGTATATCGAAAGCGGATGCCAAAACCGCCCTCACTTACGGGTTGTGTGCACAAGTTATTTCAATTAATTTATTTAATTTTTTCATGCAAAAGAGAAGAAAATGAAGACAATAATAAATTTGAGCACTTGTCTAAACATGAAGGTCTTGCCAAGAGATTTCTTCCATCTGCAGATGCAAGCCAGACATTTTTTTTTTTTTTTTGCGAGGTTAGGTGAAAATCTTTAAAAGACTATGGGGACCGTTCCCTCATAGCGAAAGGGATTTTTACCCACTAAAAACGCCTCTCTTCAAATAAAATACTACAATACTACAACTAAGTTAGTCACTTATCCAGCAGTTTACATTTCGTAATTTAGAGACATTAGGCAGGTGACTCCACTGAAAGTTCCTGCTTACACCGCAAATACACGCGGGTTGATTTTACCGTGCTAGATCAAGTGGTTTAGTCCTTTGGAGACGGCGAATAGTATTACTTCCATTAAGAATCGGAAGAACTACAGGGTTAACGTGCTCCTCTAGGCTAAGCGCCGCCGCTTACGAGCAAAAGTCTTAATTTCATCTTGGACTGTTGTAATTCCAAGATCTCTGTGGATATCGTCGTTTCTTATATACCAAGGTGCGTTGACGATGGTTCTTAGAACTTTGTTTTGAAAAGTCTGTAGTATATTTCTATTATTTGGTTTGGTACAACCCCAGAGTTGTACTCCGTACGTCCAGACAGGTTTTAGCACTTGCTTATATATAAGCAATTTGTTGTCAATACTTAGCTTTGAATGGTATCCAATGAGCCAGTACAAATCTCTATATCTCTTCTCTAGCTCTTCACGTTTCTTTTTAACGTGCTCCTTCCACTTAAGTTTAACATCGAGGGTCATCCCGAGGTATTTCGCTTTATTCCCGAAGGGTATTTGGACACCATTTACGAAAACCGGTAGGTTATTTATGTCCACAACCGGACTTAAACGTCTAAGTAGAATTCTTTAGAATACTTTACACATTATCGGAAGAAGCGAGATCGGTCTATATGACTTTTTATCAGTTGGCGGTTTCCCAGGTTTCGGGAACTTTCCATTGACTAGGAACGTGTTATAGTCTAAGGGCAGCATTACACGACTGGATGGCGCAGTTGGTTAGGTGCCTGCCCCAAGTTCGAGGGGTCCCAGGTCCGATTCCGAAATGGGTCAGTCACCATTTGCCGTTGGGATCAAATTAACGGCACTGGAGTAGATTGCTACCTGGCAGTACAATGAGTTTTGAGTCTGAGTGCTCCAGTAGTGTTTCTAAAATCTTCCAAAAGAAAAAAAAGGGCAGCATTGATGAGATATAGAAACTTAAGAAGCGCTTTCCTGGGCAACGCTTTAAGAACTTCTCCTGTGATTAAATCGTATCCAGGAGCTTTTTTCGGTTTGAGTTTATTTTATTCTTCTTTAAGTTCCGTAAGCGTAGCGATCCTAATCGCATAATTGCCATCTGTCACTTCAGTCCTATTAATATTTTCAAGATGTGTTATTCCATCGAACGGTTGAAAAGTAATTTCTAAATAATTAGCAAAGAGTTCCGCTTTCTCCTTATCGTCTTTCGCCCATTCGTCCTGATTTTTTCTTATTGGTGCTACATGGGCTTGGGGTTTTCTCACGTCTTTAACGGCTTTCCAGAGTGAGTAGTTAGATTCCTTTTTAGCAGACAAGCTAACTAGATATGAGTTAAAAATATTACTTTTGAATGTCCTAATATTCGCCTTCAACTGGTTGCATAACTGATTGAGACTAGTTTTATGTTGTAGCGCACGAGTTTGTTGCCATTTCTTACGCGCTCTTCTTTTTTCCTTCACCATTTCCTTTATTTCTGGTGGATATTGCAAGATGTGATTTTCTGGCGATTTTCTTATGCGTGGTGTACTGTTCCACGCAGCGTGCTGTATGGTTTCTATAAAATTGTCAACCTCCATTTCTAGTTCGTATGGGGTCCTTAGCGAGACACTAAGTTCAATGTGGTTATCCACGTAGTTTGTGAATGCTTGCCAATTTGTACGTTGATTAGTCAAGGTAGGCGGTTGTTCTTTCTTTATGAGGGTTTCGCTCATTATCAAGATAATTGGAGAATGATCAGAACTGAGATTAAAGCTTTCTGCAACTTTTAAATTGTTTCGGGAAATACCTTTCATTACAAAGAAGTCTACGACATCAGGTATTTTTGTAGTGTGCGTAGGTCAGTAGGTCGGTCTACCGGTTGACTGAAAATCGTAACCGAGTTTCATTATGAAATTTGGGCCAAGAATATTTAAGATATTTTCGAACTCGTTTTGATCAATTATACTGCGCGGAGGACAGTAAATAGATAAGACATTAAATGAGTAATGTCGGTTTTTTACTCGAACCGTTCTTAATTGAATTGTATAGGATTCTATATTTGCTTCAACCAAATGTTCAATACTATCTCGTATAAACAAGGATGATCCGCCTCTTGCCCTTTCTGACGGGTGGTAAGCGTGATAACCGTAATAACCTTTTAAATTCATACGGGATTGCCTCGTTAGGTTCGTCTCAGAGATCAAACAAATATCAATATATTTTTCCTGAATATATAGTTCCAGTTCGTCGAGTTTTTGCAATAGACCGTTTGCATTCCAATTTAATATTTTAAGGGACTTATTCATATTATAGGAAGCTTTTTGTTAATCTTGTTTTCGAGATTAACTAGTCTCTCGAAAATAAGTTTGTTCGTCTTAGTTTGCTCTTCAAGTTTCTCGAGGATAACCGAAAAGATATGCGAAACCGGATCTGACGGTTTATCTACATTACCACTAGCGGTTGTTACCATTTGGGAAAACGTTTTCACCCCGATTTGCGACTATCTTTCTTTGATCTCTTTAGATCTTCTACTTAATGATGATGTAGTTTGCGTCTGTGCTTTTATATCAGGATCCTTACGATTGATCATTTGTTTCTTTCCGACGTTTGCAACATTCTTCGGGTTTGTCGATTTTGGGGTTTGTCGTTGGGTGGCTTTTACTTTATCTCGCATTTTTTGAATTTCCTTTGCTACTTTGCAGCCACGGTAATTAGCCGGGTGCTTGCCTTTGCAGTTAACACAAGTAGCTGGAGACCCTATATTTGCCTTGCAGTCTGCCGTCAGATGTTCCCTCGCACATTTGACACATCGCGGATTTTTCTGGCAGTACGCTTGGGTGTGGTTGAACCCCTGACAGCGTTTACACTGAGGGATCAATTTCGAGTTTCACCATATTAAGAATACTTTTTATGCTATACATTTTTTCCAAAGTTTCACTTTTATCAAAGGTTAGCATAAAAAGAGGTAAGCCGCGAGGTATTGTGGTTTCGACACCTTCCGTCTGTTGTTTCTTTTTGGACTGTAAGCTGATAACGTCTACAATTTTAAAGCCCTTATTTTATAAGTCCTCTACGACATCTTCTTTTGGACAAGAGGCGTGAAGACCCCTAGCTACGACTCGAATAGGTCTTTCTATTTTACCCTCATAGGTGTACCATTGAATTTTTTCCGTGTTGAGTCTCTTGGAAAGTACCGTATAATTGTCTGAGTCCTTGACGTTTATCTTCCACGCACTTTTGTTGCGCGACGTCACTTTGAACTCAGTTCGTAACGCTGACTTTAGAATAGAATACAGCTTATTGTATTCCGTAATTACAATTACATTAATCGGCGGCGGTAATCGCTCTTTTGATGGCATAGCTCCTTTATTGGTTGTGGCACTTGTGTTATCGGTGAGCTTATTTTCCGGCTGAGGAATCACTTCGGGTGAAGAACCGGCTTTTCGTTTTTCTTTATCATCCAATCGGTTTTATGACTTAGTTCTTCCTCGTCAGTAAAGCATTCCACGTTTTTCATTTGATTCGAACTTAAACTTGATTTACATTCAGTAAGTTCGATTATTCCTGTTTTAAGTTTGTTAAGTTCATCTTTAAGTTCTTTGCAGAGAGTTTTCATATCACTTAGCCTGAACCGTAGCTCCGCATTTTCATCTTCGAGACATTTGAATTTGGCTAAAGTCTCTTTTTTTTGAACCGACGAATGTATTATGGTCGGAGTTTGAATTACTTGCGTTTTAGACGCAGTAGTTAGAGTTGGCGGTGATTCGCTCATACTTTTCTTAGATCGTGGTGGTGGCGATTTTGTTACCCTTCTACTTTTACCGAAAGGGTCTATTAAACGCAATAAATGGCTCTGCCCAGAATCCGTAGAGCCTGACTCCGAAGAGTGTGGATTTTCCAGTACGACTGGCATTCCACCTGGGGTAATAAATCCTTTGTTGTTATTCATTGCATTCTTGTTGTTTTTGTTTGTTGGACAAACGATGGCTTTTAGTCGCCTTTTACGACAGGCATGATTTACCCCGGATAAATTCTAACCCCTACCCGGAGGGGTCAAGCAAGCCAGAAATGCAATCAGTTTTGGCAGCGCACAGTGTCGTGAGTCCATACAAACGTTTATCAAAAAAACTTTTTTATGTGTATTCGAAACATGTTATTTATTATTACAAAAGATCACAAAAGTATGTATTTTGAATGTAGATTTGACATTAATTTGACTATTTTCCACTTAGATGCAAGTATTGTGTGATGTCAGGGTCTAATGGCTTACGATGTGCGGATCTCATTTGAATTCTTAATGAGGATGTGAAGGGATCGGGCATTAAGAGCATCACAGTTATGAGATCTTTATTTGTGTTGGATCGAGAAGTTTTTCGTTTATGCTTTTCTCTCAAATTCCTTGCATCTTTATGTCTACTTTCTAAAGCATTCTCAGATAATTGTAGGCAAATCAAAAAAGACTATCACATCTGCCCCGTGAATAAATATTTTGTGAATAGATATCGGCATGTAGTGCCAAGAATATAAACTGAGGTATAAAGTCTTGGTTTCGATCAATAACTCTTTGAATTTCTCTAAATTAAGTTTGATTCCGCTTGATAACACTCGATTTATAACAGAAAATTTTGTTATTAAGCGCTCATCTACACCACTTCTCAAAACAATCAGCATTTTTCAGTTGATGACCTAAGTTAAACAAAACACAATTTCTCAGCTCCAGGCAATCGTAGGCAGATGAAAATTTCATAAATTTTTCTTTATACTATTAGTAAAATTATACGAAAAAATTGCCAATGTGTTATGATGTGTTTTTAAAGCTTATTTGCTTGTTATGGGACGACCAAACTTGCCAATGTAACTAAGAAAAAACCAGCCATTTGCAGTGATTCCTTGAGCACAATACATAGCATCTGCAAAAAAATAGAAAGTTGTGATTTGAGAATTTTCTACTACTTAACAAAAAAATCCAAATTATGAAGAATATTTTTGGATACTAACTCGGACTTACAAAATAAAGTCCAATGAACACCGTACAAAAAAAATTCCGTTATTCAGTCAATCTAAACAAAGTAAAGTGATATGCCAAACATGAATTCTTGAAGTTGTTGCATATGTTGAATACCTCAACTTTGCTGGCCGCCTCTTTGTTTATTATTCAACAGATCACCTTAAAAGTAAATTTTTTTATAGCGCAATTTATTCATGAAGTGATATTGCAAAAAGAAAATCAAATTATTGAAAGAAAAAATTTCGATTTTTCGTAAAGGATCGCGACACTGCAACCAATCAAATACGTGCCGCTCATGGCACTGGAAGAAAAGTGGTATTAGATCTCACTTTTGTCATAAGTGGTACTCCAAATCCACCATCTTAGCGAAGAAGACAAGGCGGCGTCACTCGTTGTATCGCTGAAGGGTGGTGCTGCAGATGTGCTCCAGACGATTCCAGAAGATCTCCAGATAGACTACGAAACAATCATGAGTTCTCTACAGCGCAAGTATGGAAGCGAATACCGCAAACAAGTCTTCAAGGTGGAGTTGAAGGGCCGAAAGCAACGCAACGGTGAGTCATTTCAAGAGTTCGCAGCGAAAGTTGAGCGATGGGCACATCTGGCGAACGCCGGATTGGAGCTCATCGAAAATACGAAGATTGATGTGTTCGTAGATGGAATTAGGGATCTGAAGACAAAACGAGCAACGTTTGTATTTCTAAAAGGTACGTTTGAGGACACATTTGCAGCTGCTCTCTGCTATGAAGCTGCGAGTTTAGCATGTGCACCTTATCTCCAAGTTCGAAGAATGGAGGTAGTGGCGAGTCCTGAGCATAGGAAAGCTCAGGGTGGAACGTTTAGACCGGTTCAAGTACGAGGCACCGGCGCTATTCTATGAACGGAGGCTGCCGAAACAAGACGTACGGCGGAAAGAAGGGAGGCAGGGTAATCGAGACGAAACATCTTAACATCCTACTAAGGAGGAGCGCAATGAATACACAAGGGTACAAGAAAATGAAACCTTTGTCGATGTGCGAAGGCTAACTGTCGTGCCGGACGAACAGTGGTCACTAGAACAGATCCGAAGGGAACAAAGGAGCGACCCAGATCTGACAAGCTTACCAATGCGAAGGAACTTGGAACCAGACCGACATGGAAGGAAATGGCAAGTGAAAGTCCTATTGCCAAAGCGTATTGGGTTCAGTTGCGATATGGTCGCTGGCATCGTATATGGGAAAGCGAAGACGGCAAGAAATCGCGAAACTTGATTGTGGTCCCAAGGAGGAGAGTACGTGAGATAGTGGGGAAATATCACACGGGATCCAGTGGAAGTAATTTGTGCATCAAAAGGACTGTTGAGGGAATAAAACAGAGGTTTTATTGGGTTGGATGCCAGCAGTCAGTAGCAGAAGAGATCAGAGCCTGTGATATTTGTTCGGTAAGAAAAGGACAAGAGTCAATTAGCCGTGGGCAAATGCAAAAACGCAAAGTTGAACATGTCGCAAAGGATGTATCAAAGTCTGGACCAGGTTCGTCGGGATATACAGTGATGTTCACATAAATAGCACACCCTTAAATTCTCTTACATTATGTTGTGCCAAAAGTTTGAAATGAGAATCCGAATTTTTCTTTTTTTATAACAGATAATGTACACTTTATAAAAAAAAAAACACAAAATTAATTCAAATTACGTAAATATAATAATTCAAAATAAGGAAAACGTAAAAAGTTGTTGTTCATATAAATGGTACAGTAAACGAAATGTTTATAAAAATTAATAAATAACTCGAAAAACTAACACAAAACTAAAATGTTTGTTAATATTTGAAAGAACAACCATTGTTCCTTATGACCTGCTGACACAGTTTAGGCAAACTCTCCACTAAGCGCTTACATCTTTGGGAAGGATAATTTCCTAAGTTGACTTATTGCCAAAGTTCTTCCAAAATTTTAAGATTGGAGCCCTTAACAATCGAGTCAATATCATTCCAAAGAGATCGGGACTTCGAACCCTTTAATCAAGCACGGAGTTTTGTCGTTCCGAAAGTCAGTTCTTCACTATATGCGAAGTATGCTTTGGATCATTATCGTGCAAAAAAGTCCATGATAGAGGCATCGAGTCGTCAGTTTATGGCTTTATTTGGTTATCCAGGATTAGCTTATACTAATGTTGATCCATAATGACATTAATTTTTACTATTGGTCCAACGCCCTGCCATGACATCGCCACCCACACCATTATGGTGCCACCGCCATGCTTAACGGACTTATTGGTGTACCTGGGATTGTACTCTTGATTCGCTGGCCTTCTCATACTTTTTTCCATCTGATCCCAACCTATTGAACTTCTTTTCATTGCTCCACAAGAAATTTTTCCAAAGGGACAAAAATGTGTTCTTGTGGGCGTTTGCAAAGATAAATCTTTTCTTCCGGTTTCTTTATAAAACTATATTTTTTTATTATTCCATTGAGTTGGAATTCAATGAGGCGACGACGTACAGCTACGTCCGATATTTGGACATCGTGTTGATCAGCTAACTGAATTATCTTCGGAAAGGTCTTTCTTAACCTGCCGCTGATTCAGTGCATAATCCTGCCACTCGCTTCTAAGGTTATTCTCATTCTGACTTTCCTAATGGGATTTGCGGCAGATTGAGTGCATCGTATGACCTTCACTGCATTTTGTATAACCTTCCTGGAGCAACTTTATGTCCTTGCCACATCCAAAATGGTCTTTCCGTCCTATATCATGGTGCCAATTATAGCCCTCCTTTCTTCCCTGCAGTGCTTTCCTCTGCCAATCTCAAATACTACTATATTTTTTTAAATTAATCTAGTTGTCTTTATTATTAAAAATATTTATAATAACCTCATTCAAAGCACTGAGACAAAAAAATGTTTGTGAGAAACCAAATATGTGCTTTTTATATGAACACACAATTTGCAATGATTACCAATTCGCACGATCGTTAAATAAAGAAATACTAACGGGATGTTCTTTTCCGCATGTTTACATATTCATAAACGGACTACCTTACGATATTATGGCTTTACTCCCGTGCAGCTGTTAAGTACAGTGTATTGTGCAAACAAATAAACATCTGAATAAAGGTGTGCTATTTATGTGAACATCACTGTAAGCTTTACCCAGCTAAAAAGTGACAAGATGAAGGCACGGTACGTCATCAAAGCAAATTCTGGAGGCTTTGAAAAGGGACAATTTGGGTTGCTTCACAGTCCACAACTGAAGAAGAGATTGTCACCCAAGCTGCAGACACATTGGGAAGGACCACACAGGGTTATTAAACGAATTAATGACGTGGTCTACCGGATACAATGGAGCGCTAGCACCAGAACAAAAATGAAAGTCGTTGACCTGGAACGACTGGCACCATACAAGGGAGAGATTGTGAATCTTGTTCGGGACGAACAAGTTTAGGTGGTGGGTAGTGTGGTGAATTTATATACTTGCGCTTGCTGCGCCATCTTGTTGTGGTATTGCGGCGAAAATACACTAACGCTGATTGCGCCATTTACTGCAAACAAATATAAACATGAATCAATCCAATTGGAACCCGCCATCTGTTATACTGGAAATGGGGAAATTCCATAGAGGGAATTGAGCAGCTGTCAGGCAGGAATCATTCTCAAAGGTTCGTGAACATAATGGAACCCAGTTGGAGAAGTATAAATATCCCCGAATGGCAGTGATATTGACAAGAGTAGACAAATTCAGTAATTGTATCTGTAATAAAGTGGTGATTATTGTAAAACGGAAACTAGTGTGATTTCAGGATAGTGTTATTGAAAATAAATCGGTGCATAAATTGAAACAGTTGAAGTGAATTGTTTTACTTCGTTAGTCGATCGAACCCTTAATAAGATCGGTTATTAAGATTACGTATTTTTTTGAATAAGGTAAATATATCGGATCTGATTTGAATGAACTTAGTTTTGTAGAATATACTCGTAGGTAGGTAGGTAGGTAGGTAAAAGTGGCGGTGGACATACAGATCCTGTTTTCGCACCCAATTAGCACCATGAAAGCGCCCACATTCTATGGGATACCTAATTTGTGAGATGGGGGTGAAAAAGAGTGTGTATTCACTCAGAATTAGCCTAATTTTGAAACCACTTCATGGAATTTATGAAGGCAAGTAGACTATGAATGTTTGCTTCTGAGAGATTATTAGGGGTGTTGAAGAAGGCTTTGCCCAGAGTGCGTTGTCTGACTCTAGCTAGAGCTGGACATTTGCACAGAAAGTGCTCGGGTGTTTCTGGCTCAGTTTCCTCCCGGCAGCTACGGCAGTGCGAGTTAAATGGTATGCCTAGTCTTTCAGCATGCCTGCCAACAGCCCAGTGTCCAGTGCAGACCGCTGTGATTCTGGATATATTTCTTCTACTGTTGTTAAGCAGGTCTTTTGTTTTCTTTTGATTGTAGTTGGGCCATAAGCTTCTGGATAGGACACATGTTTCCAGCTTGGTCCATCTTTCATTGGCGATCTTGAGGAAGTGATTGTAGATGTTGTTTTTTACGAAGTCTAGTTGAGCCTGGATTTGTTCCACAACGAGACTATCGAGTTTGGATCCCTGTCTGGCTAGCTCGTCTGCTGCTTCGTTTCCTATTATACCCGTGTGCCCGGGAACCCAGATCAAAGAGACCGGGCTACATTCACCTATAATGGATAGTTCCTTGCAGCAGCAATCCACTAGTTTTGACGTTGTGGTTATGGATGTTAGAGCCTTGATAGCAGCTTGACTATCTGAAAAGATTGCTATCCGCTGTGCTGGTTCTGTTCTGTTTTTAATTTCAAGACACGCATCATATATTGCTAGCACTTCTGCCTGAAAAATGCTTGCAAAGCTTGGTAGCTTGAGTGACTTTCATATCTTGATTGCTTCGGAGAAGATTCCAGCGCCCACACCAGAGTCCATCTTCGAACCGTCTGTGAAGATGGCTATGTCATGGTTTTGGATGACTCTGTCGCTTTTCCACTCAGTTCTAGTTGGAAAGTATGCCCTATAGTTTTTATTGAAATTTAGCTTTGGGATAAGGTAGTCAGTATGACTCAGTATCGCCTGTTGTGGTAGTGAGTTAAGGATATTACCATGTCCATAAGTTCTATTATTCCAGCAGTTTGACTCTCTGAGTCTAAGTGCACTGCATGTGGCCATGAACGTTGCGTGTAGATCTGGAGGTAGAAGGTGCAAAATAACTGTAAGCGCATCTGTGGCAGTCGTTCTTAGGGCGCCAGTGACACCTATACATGCAGTTCTTTGTACCTTGTTTAGTTTTGTAATATTGGACGCTTTGGCTAAAGCTGGCCACCAGACTAAGGAGCCGTAGGTAAGAATAGGACGTATTACTGCAGTATACATCCAAAGTGTTATCTTTGGTCGAAGTCCCCAGCTTTTGCCAAGAGTTTTGTTGCAAGCGTATAAGGCTATGCATGCCTTTTTAACTGTTTACTCTATATTAGTTTTCCAATTTAGTTTTGGGTCAAGAATGGTGCGTAAGTACCTGGCAGTTGAAGACAGAGTGAGGGTTTGATTGGCTAGTCTAGGAAGAGGAAAGTTTGGTATTTTGGTTTTCGTCGTAAAAAGCATCAGTTCGGTTTTGTAGAATATAGACTTTTGAGCTATTATTTCTTCTTCAGTTTGCTTCTGAAAGTTTTGTACTTCAGTTCATAAAATTTGTTCACTCTGTTGTTTTTCCACTTTCTGTAAAGTTCATCCCTTTTTTACATTTGGCGATTAAGTCCGTAGACATCCATGGATTTTCTTCCGGTTTTTATTTGTTTGACATACATTGATTTTTCGTAAATGTTTGTTATTTTATCACATAGACAGCATCACTTTCATTCAAAACTTCATCCCAGTTTGTATCTGCATTTAGTTCGTTAACCTTATCGTTCGTTACATAGGACAAGTGACTGTGTTTTCTTTAACAGCAGATTCTTGCATTGGTAGGAAGTATGTGATTGGGTAATAATCAGTAATAAAACTTTCAATTACAGCTGAATTGAGTTGACCATGCATAGCGTTAGTTAATATATGGTCAATCGTTGATTTTGATCCTGTGTTCGGGTCTACCCTGGTAAACTCCGTTATCACATAAATCAATCCCAACGATGTCAGCATCTCCGGATATTCTTTAACATCATACACATCCAGATCTTTCACATTAATGTTTATATCACCCCTTACCATTAAGTTGCTCTTTTTTCCTAGTTGTCCAACTTTGTTTCCGAATTCTTCTATAAATGCCTTTCGCCTGTAGCCTGTTGGTCTATATATCCCTATTACATACTTATCATCTTCTTTAATTTGGATTTAGATATTTTCATTTGACATACATACATATTGTAAGTCATTACGTTTTAACAAGAATTTCACCTCCTCTTCACTTGTCTCGAATCAGAAACTCCGCTTGGAAACCATCTATATTCTAAAGTCCTTTTTCTTCTTCATTTATGTTAGTTTCAACTAATATGTACTATTATATTCAGAATATTTATGAAGTGAAGTGGTTAATGTTAAGGCAGAAATCATTCCAGTTCTTTCTCAAAGATCTCATGTTAAAACATAGACGGCAACAATTATTTACTTTAAATTCATTTAAGTTGATGCCGCTAGAACCACTTATTGCCCTACAATTCAAATCGTCCATTACTTCATTTGTATCCATTTTGGTATACAAATTGTTTGTGTTCCCGTTTTGTTTGCGCACAATGCAGTTATTGAGTGCGAGCAATTTTGCCCACATCGGCAACGGCACTTGGCTGCGTACTCTCGTTTCGTCTAGCCAGTATTCTTCCCGCACTCTCCCACACAAATCCCCAGTTTTCCTGTCTCGCTCTCTCCCTTGCCATTCACATTACGTGTTTGTTGTGCTTTGTCAGCTGATTGTTGACATAAACAGTGGCATCGAGCAAAGCAGCGCTCACACTTGAGGTGTTGCTAACTTTTTGCAGTACAGCTTTCAGTTTAATGGAGCGAGTGGACTGTGTTTGTTTCTTAAATTCCATTTTTTTTATGCTGGCCGCAAATGTATCAACTGTATCGATCGTTCGGGGTTTTTTTGTTTTATGTGATGTCGGTGTCGTTGACCTCACAGTTGACCGTTTTTCCTATTCCCTTTACTTCCTCTATTAGGTTTTCTCTCGGTGTAGGATGAATATTTCTTATGTCGACATTATTTTTTATAATTTGCTGTTCAAGTGTATTGATTTGTGTTTGTAAATTTTCCATTTTCTCATCTTCTCTTTTATTGTTGTCCTTCATTTCGTTCAGTGTGATGTTGTCCAAGAGGTCCCAGAGACGGATAAGAAATTGCAGATTGCCACAATTTGCTTGATATCTACTACAATAAAATTGACTCTCATCACAAACGTCCGTTTTTCATAAATTGTTGCAAACATTCACAATTGAACGATCTTTATAAATCCACCGTCGTTACGATGATTGCGAAATTTGTCTATGACACCTATTGCGGTTGTCGATTGTCGATCGGTTACCGACAATTGTCGATAGTCGATTTTGATCGACTCTAATAATAACTTCCCTGCATAGCAGAAAGTTGGATAAACGGCAGGGTTTAAAAAAACTTTGAATCAGAACAAACGAATAAAAAATTAAAACAAATTTGGTATGTGTTCATAAAATAACCTGGTTGGGTTATTTCGATAGTGTGGGGAAATCAAAAATGTGCATGACAGCTATATGATCTCATTTTGAGTACAACCAAAATCGGCAACAAAGGATATTGTTGTAAAAGCCGTGTCGAAGCCAATAACGACACGATCAAAAATTCTTGGAACAAAAACGCAGACTCAAACTACATCTCCAATAACAGAAAACATGAAAACAGCTAATGCGAAATCATTGCACGCCGGAGCAAAAACCTTTGCCCAAACAGTAGCAACCACAAGTGTGAAAATGTGCGAACAACCAGATCCCGTCTCAAAAATATTCAATATCATCTTAGAAAAACTTGACGAACAAACTAAGACGAACAAACTTATTTTCGAAAGGCTACTCGACCTCGAAAGTAAGATTAACAACAAGCGTGCCTTAACATGAATATGACAATTAAAATTTTAAATTGGAATGCAAATGGTCTATTGCAAAAACTTGACGAACTAGAAATATATATCAGAGAAAAAGATATCGATATTTGTCTGATCTCTGAGACACATTTAACGAAGCAATCGCGTGTAAATTTAAAAGGCACCACAGTAGCATGCCTGCCATCCGTCAGAGAGGGCAAGAGGCGGATCATCTCTGTTTATACGCGATAATATAGATCACTTAGTAGGACTAAATATAGAATCCAATCCAATACAATTAACTACGGTTCATGTAAAAAAACAAACATTATTCATTTAACGTCTCGTCAATTTACTGCCCTCCGCGTAGTATAATTGATCAAAACGAGCTTGAAAGTATTTTCCACACTCTTGGCCCAAATTTCGTAATTGGTGGAGATTTTAACGCGAAGCACACTTTTTGGGAGTCAAGATGTATCTCACAAAAAGGCAGAAAATTGTACAGAGCTGGTATGAATCTAAGTTGTGAATTTTTCTCGACAGGAAAACCGACCTACTGGCCTTCGGATATTACAAAAATACCTGACGTTGTTGATTTCTTTGTAATAAAAGGCATATCTCGAAACTACTTAAGAGTTGAAGAAAGCTTTGATCTTAGTTCAGATCATTCTCCCATTGTACTATCTATGAATGATAACCTCGTAAGAAAGGAAGTACCACCTACGTTAACTAACCAACGAACGAATTGGCAAGCATTCAAAAATTACTTACAAGACAATATCGAACTTGCGGTACCGCTGAGAACCCGATATGATTTAGAAATAGAAGTCGATAAATTTATAGATGTAATACAGTGCGATGCGTGGAGCAATACACCCCTCGTTAGAAAAACGACAATAAAAAGTGTATTGCGATATCCACCGGAAATACGAGAATTAGTAAGAGAAAAACGTAAAGCTCGTAAGAAATGGCAACAGTCCCGTGCGCCAGAACATAAAACGTGTCTTAATCAATTGTGTAATTTGCTAAAGGCGAAAATTAAGTCGTTTAAAAATAATAACCTAAGTACCTACTTAAGAGGCTTGTCCGCGAAAAAGGATACCAAATACTCACTCTGGAAAGCAGCTACAGGTTTTAAAAAACCCGAACCACATACGGCCCCAATTCGAAAAAATCAATTCGAGTGGGCAAAAGAAGATAAAGAGAAAGCGGATCTCTTCGCAGATCACTTGGAAGCGACGTTTAAATCGCACAGTGGACAAACACTTCCTGTAAACTCCTACGGTTCGGACATACACTTTGACAATTATTCTATAAGAAATGCTACTCTGACAGAGCTTAAAGAAGAATTACACAAGCTCAAACCCAAAAAAGCTCCTGGTTATGACCTAATCACAGGAGAAGTTCTAAAAGAATTACCTAAGAAAGCGCTTCTGAAGTTTCTCTACCTCATTAATGCCGCCTTTAGATTAGAACATGTCCCTAGTCAGTGGAAAGTGGCGGAAGTAATAATGGTACTCAAGCCGGGTAAACCCCCAACAGAAAAAAAGTCTTACAGACCGATTTCACTACTTCCGATAATGTCTAAGGTGTTTGAAAGAATTTTACTTAGGCGTTTAAGCCCGATTGTGGAAGAAAGACGACTTATTCCTAATCACCAATTTGGTTTTAGAAATAAGCATTCGACTATTGACCAAATACATCGAATAACTGATGTTATAGAAAAATCGTTTGAACAAAAGCAAGTCTGCTCAGCTGTATTTCTCGATGTTTCGCAGGCCTTTGACAAGGTTTGGCACAAGGGTTTGAAACACAAACTGAGACAGTTCTTCCCGGGAAAACTTTACGTAATATTATCAAATTACCTTTCTGACAGAATCTTCCATGTAAAATATGGAAAAGAATACTCGGTATTTAAATCTATAGAAGCTGGAGTACCCCAAGGAAGTGTTCTTGGTCCTCTCCTCTACTTACTTTTTAGTAGCGATATGCCACAAAATTTTGGCCATGTACTAGGCACATTTGCTGACGACACTGCCATTTTGGTAACTGCCAAAACGGTCGAAGAGTCAACTAGAAAACTGCAACGTGCTTTAGATCGGGTACACGAATGGACAAACACTTGGAGAATTGAACTCAATGAAGCTAAATCCGTTCATATTAATTTTACATATAACAACGTGAATAATTTGCCCGTGTTTATAAATGGTGTTCAAATACCCTTTGGAAATGAAGCGAAATACCTCGGGATGACTCTCGATGTAAAGCTCAAGTGGGAAGAACACGTCAAAAAGAAACGTGAAGAGCTCCAAATAAAATATAAAGACATGTACTGGCTTATTGGAAAATATTCCAAACTAAGTACTGAAAACAAATTGCTTATATACAAACAACTGCTAAAACCCGTCTGGACATATGGTATACAACTATGGGGTTGTACCAAAGAAAGTAATAAAAATATACTACAAACTTTCCAAAATAAAGTACTAAGAACCATCGTCAACGCACCGTGGTACATACGGAACGACGATATCCACAGAGATCTCGGAATTGCATCAATCCAGGATGAAACGAAGAACATTGCTCGTAAGCATAAGCGTCGTCTGGAAGAGCACATAAACCCAGCTGTCCTTCCAATTCTTGACGAAAGTAATCTATTGCGCCGTCTTCAAAGGACTAAACCCCTTGACCTAGCACGGTGAATTCATCCCGCGCTTAGTTGCGCTATTAGCAGGAACTCTCAGTGGAGAATCTCTTGTAAAACGCGTCAAAATCGAGAAAATAAAACTGCTGGATAAGTGTCAAACTTAGTTGTAGTATGAACACATTTTATTTTATTTGAAGGGAGGTGTTTTTACTGGGTAAAAATCCCTTTCGCTATGAGGGAACGGTCCCCATAGTGTCTTTTGAAGATTTTCACCTAACCTCGCTAAAAAAAAAAAAAAAATTTTGAGTACATTTCGACAGTGGATAAACGTTCTTCTTACGCTTCAATCGCAATTTAATTTTGTGTATAAAAAAGTGAAAAATAAAGAAAAAATTAATTGAAAATTAATGAAAGTTGAATGTGCGGAAAGATTTTAAAGAAAGAGTTAAAGTAGATACCTACTTAGGGATTCACTTTCATAATAGGTTGCCTTTTAATAAGCATGTACTGGTAGCATGTACCGTAATTGCAGCAAAAGCAGTATTTGCAATGTAGATTAATATCTAAAAGTAATATACGCACTTAAATATGTAGGTCTTAGGTCTTAGGTATGTTGCAGTCTCCCATAGGTCAGTAAGGCCCATTTTAATACTTTATCTCTACAGACTGATAAAATTATATTTCGGTAAAATATTTTTTTACAACAAAACATTATGCACTAAAATATAAAAACAAATGATTTAAGCAAAATATACAATATATATTTTTCTGTTTTCTAAGTATACTACAATGTATATTTGTACATTACAATGTACAAATCGGGGCTAATACAGTAGGTATTTTATTTATTGTTTGCGTTAATCTACTTTAATTTTAGCTACGTAATTTTGAATAAATTTCGTACGATATATCGGAACCGAAAGCAGAGCTCCAGCAAACGCCCCAATCCAGTAAACAATTATATGTTCCATATTTGTGTGACCAGTACAACCCCATTTAAGAGCTGTTGCAAGTACTGGATTGAAATAACCCCCTGAATGATTGAAAGCTAAAAATAGGAAATAGTTTAAACAGTAAACTTTTTGAGGATTTCCAATAGATTTTATAAAGGACAGCAAATACTAATCTACTGAACATCATATTTATTCAATTACATACCTGCAACGACTAGGCCTGTAGCAATAAAACAATCAATAATATTGCCATGCCTTGGATTTTTCTCACTTAACGCTTTTGTTGTTATTCGACATAGAAGAGTTGCAATTCCTTCAATGGCAGCTCCAATATAGGGATCCACCTTTAAGCAAAAATGATTAATTATTCAAATGTTCATAAATTACATTATGTAATACAGTAAAACATGTGAAGTTGGCCACTCTTGAAATTTAGCCACCAGTGAAGTTACTGCATATTTCTGCACGAAGAATATTTCACACAAAATATCAAAAAAATCCTGTATATGTAGAGAGCCTCTCTATCTTGGAACTTGGACGTAAATTTCCCTATTTTTGTCACCGCACACATGAAAAAATACTGCGAAAGTTGGCCACAAGGAATTTTTACCAACACATTTGAATGCACATACAAATTTGCAGCCCAGCATTTCCAGAAAGTGTACAGCGGTACAATAACAAACATGTATTTCATCATTTGCAATGATATGAAACAGAATGTGTATTTTGTGGTGCATTGGCTTCAAAGGTAAAAGTATTTTAGGTTCTATAAGATTACGCGGCGTTAGAAAATAAAAAAATTGTCTGAATATATATAACGTATACCCTTACAAGTTCGCCACCTGTCACTTGGTCAGAAATGTTTGCCTGCGGATGGACAACTAAGAAAGCTGTCACTGTATGCACTTCGTTTTTAGCTATTGTGCATTAACTTAAACTAAAACATATAGGGCACATATACGCATATTTGATCAGTATTAATTCCTATTTAACTTAGTTTAATTTGATATTTAATTTCAGAAATTAAAAATTGTGTTCAGTGTTGAATGAGGTTGTAAAAGATTTTTTGTGTAATGAGTACTGTTGAAAAGTTGAATCGTTAAATTAATATTATATTTCTAAACGTCGGCTGCTTGGATTTCTAAACGAACAGGGATACTCAAAATCAAAACAAACTAACCTATATGTTATATATATGTGTTATTTGACACTTCAGAAAAAGCGTCATTATTATTCGAATTAGAAGATTGGAAGCCTAAGCCGCCGAAAGTGTTGCCAAAAAGAGTAAGTTTGTCTACTCAAATGAATTGTATTAAAACAATATTATTTCAGAGAATAAATCCTCCTCTTTTCATAAAAGTTTCCGGATATTGTTTTTAACTGCTGAGGGTTGAATTCTAAACGGCAGCACAGGGTCCAATGCGGAATAATTTTGTATTCGCAAAAGGGATTTTCGCCTGAGAATAATTGCACAATCATACAATCGTGTTCGTTAGAGTGTGGAATTTGCCTGCAAGAGATCTGCCGCCTGTTTACTGTTCCTTTCGGAGATTTCCCGTCTTCTAAACACTCGCCGTTAGTTTGCTCACAACTGTTATTTGCGAAATTTCTTGTCTGCAAGCGGTTTTCATCTACAGTTGCAGCCATTTAAAGTTATCGCGCTGAATTTTCACCGTCAGATGGTTTGACCAGTCTTATTGGAACTCCAACTCCTTGCTAATTCCCGCGGGAATTATTCGTCGTAACGAGTCAATTTAATAATTGACTTTAAGTTTGCCGTCATCGAAAAACTCACATTCGCCGCCGCCGTCGTCAATGCCGAACGACACACAACCGAGGAGAAGTTCCCGCCACTGCCAAAAGATTTCTGACCCTGAAGCAAAGGAGCGTTCCAGCAAATTGGGAACTATATTGGAGAAAGATTCGTCAAAAGAAGACATCGAAAGCGAGACAGTCTGCGCAGCTTCAGACTGCCGAAGCTAATGCTGCCGCAGAAAAATAGCATCGAATTCGTTTACAGGAGCAACTCAGCAATTAGTCACCCACTACGATTTCCACTGCTACGTCTACGTCCATTTCCACTGTTTCTCCAACAAACACCACCAATTGCCAGTATATTCACCAATGGGTTTGTGTCAAAGTGAAACGTCCACCAGTGTCATCGAAACCCAGTATACACCGCACTCATGACTTCCACCGACGTCCATGTCACAGTAGCTGTCAGTGCCAGCAACTATGAACGTGAGTGTAGCTCCTACCTATTCGTCGTTTACTCTGCCGCAGACAACATAGACGTGTTGCCATCGTTGAATACCATTCCACCCTATAGTCAGTCAATGAATTTTCCTCCGCCGACATTTTATGCATCCCCGTCATATGCAATAAGTCAGTCAACTTCGCACGGTGGAAGAAAGCTGTACGATCTACAGGAATTCACTGGAAGCCCCGAGGAATGTTCAATTTTCTGCTCACAGAGTCGACATTAATGTTCAACTATTTAAAAGTTGAAAATATATTCGCTTAAAAAAAGGTAAGGAGGTGGTCGAGGCGCTGCTGATTCATCTGAATAATGTAGATCGAGTGATGTCCGCTTTGGAGTTTCGCTTCGGTCGACCGGAGTGTCTTCTACGTAGTCAACTGGCAACTATCAGGGACATTGCGCCTATTTCGGAGGGAAAACTAGAAATGCTAATCCCGTTCTCAACAAGGGTTCAGATCCCGACGCTCATAGATAATCTTGTAGGTAAGCTGCCTATGAGCAAACGTCGCCTGATGCATCATCAAAACGATGACACAATTGCCAACGGACTACGACGCAAGTACTGGGTGCCGAGCGTTCGCTCTGCCGTCAAGAAAGCTAAAACCCAGTGCTCATTCGAGCTGCTCAGCCATCGCCAGCATTGATGGGGCAATTACCCAAGGATCGTATCACTCCGTTTGTACGACCATTTACATACACAGGCTTTGATTACTTTGGGCCAGTCAGATGTGACAACGGCACTAACTTCATTGGTGCGAAAAAGTAGCTGCTGACTGCTGAAATGTTTGACAACGAGGCTCTGAACTTTGTTCGAGAGGAATCGACTGGGTTTTTAACTGCCCGTTGAATTCGCATGCAGGAGGATGTTGGTAGAGGCTCGTTCACTCTGTGAAAAGAGCATTGTCGTACACATTCAATGGAATAGCGCTTAAACCTGAAACCTTGTTCAGTTCAGTTTATTGGCTGCTTGGACTTCTAAACGAACAGGGATACTCAAAATCAAAGCAAACTATATGTTATATATATGTGTTATTTGACACTTCTGAAAAAAGCGCCATTTTTATTTGATGCATGCTGATTAGAAGATTGGAAGCCCAAGCCGCCGAATATGTTGTCAAAAAGAGTAAGTTTGTCTACTCAAGTGAATTGTATTAAGATAATATTATTTCAGAGAATAAATCATTCATAAAAGTTTACAGATATTGCGTTTTACTGCTGAGATTTAGATTCCAAACGGCAGCACAGAGTCTGCGTTTTACGGATATTGCGTTTTACTGCTGAGGGTTAAATTCCAAACGGCAGCACGGGGTCCAATCTCGCAGCCAGCAATAAGTACTCATTTATGAATTTCTTTATACATACAGTTTCAGGTATCCTATACATACTCCTCAGGACGAACTTTGAAATATAATTGCGGTGAGCAAAAATCGTACATAAAACTGTCCAGGTTTATTATGTTCTTTTATCCTATTTTCCTCATAAAACAAATTTAAGTATATAAAAGCTTATGTGATTTTTAAGCGTTTAAATAATTTTCAAATTTTTACCTTAAGATCAGCTTCACATTCCGCAAACGCTTTACCCTTATGCGTATTCGCCAATTCAATATACCAATAAACCTGGACAATTCTGTATACACAGCATCCGCCCATTAATTCAGCCCAAGTTCTTAAAAACACTTCTCGCAATGACATACATCCATCGACCCATTGTTCCATATGAGTGTACGGGCAAGCTGAAACATCAGTCCAGGTTTGATTCCACCATATAGAAAGGGCAAATAAGCAGACTGCATAGGCTGCAAGTCCAAAATTCTCTGCAACTGGAAAAAAGTTCATAATAAAACTATATTGAATTATAAAATGTGTTTAAAACTATTTACGTATGTACGTACCTATACCCAGTTCAAAACCACAAGCACAAAGTTCTGCAGCTGCAATAGCTTCCTTAATTAGAATGGGTATGAGACCATCATTAAAAACGTTGCATGTTAGTTTACGAGTTATCTGTGAAACGGCACAGCAACCGACCATAAAGCCTATGCTTATACCCAGATCTTTCATTGACATCTTGATGTTTTACACAATAAGTTTCTAATACTTATAAACTTAAATACTTATAACCGAAATTACGCAATATAATCTTATTTTTTACATTAATCCGGAAAAAAGTCACTGGTCACCCATTGTAAAATAATTTACATCACAGATGCGAACAAACTGATTCAAAATATTTTTTATGAGGGATGTATGTATGTATCTACATGCATACATATGTACGTGATATTTTCAGAAATTAATTATGCTATTAATAAACAAAGTGCTAGCAAGAAATCTACAATACTAAATAAAAATTTATTTTTGCAAACTAGCTTTGTAATAATTATTGAATGTAATTATTAAGCCATAGGTACAGTTCTAAATTGTACTCATATGTATGAATACGATTGCTACTTTTCTTGAAATCAAAGCTCTGAGGCCCGGGCACATGCGATTGATCATTGAGGTTGTAGCAGAAAAATCATGCGTAAAAGCTTTTCTAAAAGTGTTTATAAGTAACATATGGTTATGGTGACTATTTTAGTTTGGTTAGCAGCAACATATGCCAAAGGCAAGGCCGGTCCAAACCAGATGAGCGCCCTGTGCAATTCCTACGTTTAGCGCCCTATTCTTTAATTTTGACAGCATACGTCGTCTCCGCATTGCCTAAGCAACGAATAAATATCCAGAAAGAGCTTTAACAAATTCTGTTATGAAGTCATCATGATCTAATAACCCTCTTTCTATTGACATTATAGGCAAGCCTACCAATCTATCTTGAGTCATGGTTCTCCTAAGGTAACTTTTTATTATCTTAAGCTACTGTGACAAGTATTGTGTTTAAAATTTTGAGGGAAATAACTACATTGGAAGCAATATCTTACAGGTTTGAACTACATATACAATTTAACACTTCTAAACATGAATTTTTGATTTTATATAGGGACTAATACTGTTAACTGTATGCGCCGTGGCGTAGTGGGTAAGAGCGTCGACTCCTACGCTCGAAGTCTGGGTTCGATTCCCGAAAAAACACCTTTGATATTTTCACGGTTCCATCTCTTTCCAGTCATTGACAATGCTCAAAGAGTAGCACGCACAACACGAGAGGCTGAGAAGCCAGGCCCAAGTCCACCTCGGACTGTAATAATACGTTCGTAACATTAATCAGTATAAAGACTTTTTCGCCGATGAGATCATAAAGATTTTTCTGGAAATTCAGATGTTATTTTAAGACTACTAACAGTACGCTCAGTTAATTGAACATAATCATTAATTTTTCATCAACCAAAGTATGTTTAATATTTTCTAAATTAGCACTTGCTGACAAATTAATAGACGGACTTTGTAATTATTTACTTATTTTTTCTAGAATATCAAACCAGATCAATAAGAAACATATAAATATAAAATTAAAAATTATATTTTCCAGTAACTCAGCAATGTTTTTTATTTCAGGTTTTGATTTGAAAATGTATCTATTAAAGCAATACTGCTCAACAAAAGTTTTGAAGACAATTTATTTTGGCCTTGCCCACTCTAAAATGCAGTATGGCATCACAAGCTGGGGCGGTGCTTATTTTAGCAAGCTCCGTCCTCTGTTGATAGCTCAAAAACATTTAATACGAATTATTTGTAATAAAAACCGTTTTCAATATAGCTGGCCTCTTTTTAGAGACCTTTATATTCTTCCCCTGAGACACCTTTACGTATTCAAAGTACTAAGGGAATTCCTTAAACAAAGTGACTACCCCAGTAGAATCTCCCAGTTATACAACTTACGTATTAACAACTTGTATCTAGAGTCCGACCGAACATTCGGCTTCGGCTTCGACTTCGGCCACCTTCGGCTATAAATATCACCTTCGGCAAAACATTCGGCTTCGGCCAAATCAGGCCGAAGATTTTGCCGAAGCCGAATGTTGATATTTCTGTTTTCTGTAAAAATAGAAGTTGCAAAGAACGGTGTGTTTTTTTGTTTTGCTATTGTCGGGTATTTTGTATTTTGAAAGTGCGCTTGTTTAAGGCTTTAAAATCAAAAGATTTTGCATTTACAAGTTGGTACACTATTAAGTGGTCTGTATAAAAGCGTGCAATTTATTTGTACTGCTTTCAGGTGGAAAGAACATAAAAAATGGCAGCCAATCTTGGATTATTTAGTAAAAATAATGCGAATGGAACTTGCACAATATGTTCCAAATAGAGACCGACTGAACATTCGGCTTCGGCTTCGGCTTCGGCCGAAGGTGATGAAAAAGCCGAAGTTCGGCTTCGGCTTCGGCCGGAAAACTGGCCTTCTGTCGGACTCTACTTGCATCTTGTAAATGTGCCAATCGTTTTCAAAACCCACTTTTAATTTCAATTCACTCTTAAAGAAAGTTAGAGATTGGTTATTCACGATCGATTATGCTACTGTTGAATCTTTCCTGAGAAGCTTATCTTAATCATCAGCATTTAAATTCTTATGTCATATAAGTAACGTCATTTATAAATAAAACGTACCTTATCTTTTTTCCGCATATTGTTCATCTTATTTTTTTTAGTTTTTATATAATGTCATCGATTTTTATTGAATTTCATGAAGTTAAATTGATTTATTATTTCGCATGTTATGACCCCACTAAAGATTTAAACATTTTTTTGTTATAAATTTACCGAAGCATCATTCTGCACTAGCTTCTTAAGTTACTGAATGTTTTCTATTATTTCCTTTTATATAATACATTTTTTGCAACTATCTATAAGTTTTGTAAAAAGGAAATAAAATAAATAAATAAATAAAAAAAAAAATTATATTTCCAGCTAAATATAAAATTCCTCTCTCAGATGTTTCTATAAGTGCTTCATATAACGTAGATGTAAATCACCCAGAAATTAAATATTTATAAATGAAACTACATTTTTCGTTTTTTAATAAATTACTTTTTCAAGAAGAAAAAACCAAACATATTTTTTTGCTTTGGGTGTATGCTCAATTTTGTGAGGTACTCACTTACCTTACTTACTCATTCTCCTTTTAAACAAGAATGTATAATAGTAAATATGTATCTCTCATACGTGCAGAAATAAAATCCGCACGCAAATGAATCCATAGGAACTGAGGATTGAGTTTGTTATTTTGAGTGTCTATGCAAGATATGATCCTTCCAGTCTGGGTGGGATTTCTTATTTTGGCTCTATTTGAACCAGTTTCATGTGTGTGAATGGTTTTCTGTGTGAACAGGTGTTTCGAAATGCATGGTAGCTAATTGGACAAACTAAAATTTAAAGAAAGTTGTAGTAATAAATTAAATTAAAAAGCCTTTGGAGCACACAACCTCCTTTATTAATTCTTCAGTGAAAAAGAGAACACGTTTTCTTTTTTTTCTTATTTATATACGTCAGTGCCTACGTGGCGATCTTCTTTTTCTTAATGGCCGACCCCGACTTGAAGTTGGCTGTGGTTCGTAGTACCACGCAGCTGTCATCGAGTACAGGTTCGGTCAAAATTACATTTCTTTATTTAATCTGCTACAACTCGGCCAATCTGACAGATTGATCGGCCTCGATCAACTAAATAAATTAACATGACATCAATCAATCTTAACCTAACTTAGCCCTAAAACGTTGGACGACTCGACTAGACTTATAACTTAACTTAACTTGCGTGCTACGTGTGGTCTTCTTTCCACAGTCGAATAAGCGGCGATCTCTTGCATGGAGAGGACGTAATGCAGCAAAGTCTCATCACGTAGACGAATTCGGCGGCTCAACTGTCGGTAGACCTCCTGTCGGGTCAGACGCTTATCGAACTCTTTAATCAGGAGTCTTCTTAGGCAGTCCCAATTGTCCACTCGTACCGTTCGTAACAGCATCTTCGCAGTACCCCTCAGAAGCCTTCTTGCACAAACGTATTTGCTCCTGTCGTCACAACCCACTGATAGAGCCACATCCTCAAAGTCGGCAATCCACTTTCTGATGCCGTACGAATCGTCGCCGGAGAAAGGGGGGACTGCATCCTCTATGTCGCGGAAGTCCACTCGTCTAGTCGATGATGTTGGCTCCGTCTCTTCTAGTTCTCGTCTTAAGTCTGCTATGCGTTTATGCCTTTCGAGCCGGGCCAACTCGCGTTCTTCCTCCACATCGGAAGGCGTAGGGGCACTGTTGACAATCCCACCAGAAGTTGTAGCACTGTGGAATAATATCGGCATAACTGAAGTGACGGAAGTTTCGGCAGTAAGTGCCGCTGAAGTCCCAGTAGTGGTGCTCACGGGTCCTGAAGTGGTGGCAGAAATATCGGCAGTAGTCACTGAAATAGTCGGAGGTGCTAAAGGCGAAGCGTCGTCGAAATCTTCGGAGTCACTTCGATCCTCCTGGTGCTCACTTGTACACAGTTCCTGTTCGAAGAGTGTGCGCAGCTGGGTTAATGTTGCCGAGGGTGGCACGGCCACACGTGCCTCTTGAAGGGCTTCCCGAAGTTGCGCCTTGGTTAACTTCTTGCTTGACATATTTTAAAATTTCCGGGGTTATTCGCTACGTTAAAATATTTTTGTAGTGTGTACCCCACACCTGATGTTGTAGTAATAAATTAAATTAAAAAGCCTTTGGAGCACACAACCTCCTTTATTAATTCTTCAGTGAAAAAGAGAACACGTTTTCTTTTTTTTCTTATTTATATACGTCAGTGTCTACGTGGCGATCTTCTTTTTCTTAATGGCCGACCCCGACTCGAAGTTGGCTGTGGTTCGTAGTACCGCGCAGCTGTCATCGAGTACAGGTTCGGTCAAAATTACATTTCTTTATTTAATCTGCTATAAAGTCAAAATATCGATAATCTTTATTTTGTTTATTCAGGCTCACAATGCGCCCCGAGGGGCCCTATGCATTTGCACATCCTGCACATATGGTAGGTTCGGCCCTGGCCATAGAAAAAACGAACAACAAAGCTTAATTTCTTACTGCATCGTTTATTCAAATTAGTTGCATGAACATTTTTGTATATGCATTTATGTGTATAATTAATTAAATGTAATGTATATTAAAATATCATTGACATTCGTTGAGAGTAGTGAATCGAAGCATTTCGTTGTTCAATAAGTTCTGCGTTTTTTTTTTCTGGGAAGTAGTTTTTGTCGTTTTAGAAAATCTCTGTGCATATCGTAATGACATTTTTGTTGATAATTCTAATGGAGAGGGCTATCTTTCATAACAGAAATCAAATAGTAAAGAGATATCCAACATCGCCGAGTTTTACCCTTGTTCATTGTGACGTTTTAAGAGAAAATTCGTTTTTGCTTGGGATTCACGCGTACTTTCACAAAACTATTGGATTCCACCATGAAAATGGCGTCAAGTTCGTGGATTTACGAGAAAAAAAACATGGATTCACCACAAAAGTGGCGGAAAATGTGTTAATTTGCCCACGATTGAAATCATTCATGGATTAGTTTCGCAATGCTTGTCTTATGTAAATAATGTAACGATTAATATTATTATTAATCGTTCGGTGTTGCACTATTATTGATTAAATTCAATATATGTGTGTATCCATTAAACCACTCTTATTATTATTATTATTGTTGAGGGTATATTGCACCGCGACCTTTAAGATCTATTGTGCCCCCTTTCAATACCTTAGCACAATTACGAGTTCTCCTCAAATACAGTTCTTTTCAGAGTTGTATTGAGGGTAATGGACTCCTATTGCGCATAGGTGAAGAAATCTGTTCTAGAGTATTCTCTCTAAGTATTCTCTCCTTCAGGAATCTGAGAATGAGAGATGGTTCTAGTGATTGCATTTCTTCTTCTGATAGTAGGTACTTGCCCAGACTTCTTTTCCTTTTGTGGGCTAGTGCCTCACAAAATCCCAGGATATGTTCTGGAATTTCATTAAATTCTCCACAAGATCTGCAGAGACCTTCTTCCGGTACCCCTAGTTTCCTTAGATGCTCCCTGAGTCTACAGTGCCCCGTTAGGAAGCCTGTTAGGATACGGAGGTTTTTCTTGCTCATTTTGATGCATGCCTCGAATCTCTTCCGGTTATATTGCCCTAGGAGTTTCTTGGCCTGCTTCATTCCAGGTTTCTATCCGATTCCTTCTTTCCAGTTCCCTGAATTCTTCTCTGAGGAGATGGTCTCCTACAGCGCAGAATGGTTCAGGGCCTATGAAGGGTTCTGATGCTCCTTTCCTTGCCAGGGAGTCGGCCATTTCGTTGCCTTCTATCCTCGTATGGCCAGGTATGCAGCAGAATTTTACTCGGTTTCTCCTACTCAATTCTTTGAGCTTTTGCAAGCATTCCCATACAAGTTTGGATTTGATGGTGTAGGAGTCCAGGGCCATAAAAGCGGCTCGACTGTCCGACATTATTGCTATGTCGCAGTTGGTTTCAAGATTGATCTGAACGCATCTGTCTATGGTATAAATTTGCGCTTGAAAGATGCTGGTATATTTGCCCATGGATTCGAAGTATTTTGTCCTGGGTCCAAAAACTCCTGATGAAGGAAATGGACTTCATCAGTTCTTCCGTCTGTATACCATTTTACCGTATTGCTGCTCAGTCTGTGGACCATGGATTCATTGCTCCAGTCCCTTTTGGTGCTGAGCTTGCTGGTAAATTTCTTTTGGAAATTGAATTTCCTAATCACGTCATCCTTCGGAATGGCCAGGAGTGGTAGCTTTTTTACTAGTGCGTCGAATTGCCTCGATGTAATGCACCTGTCTTTACCTATCCCTTCTTTTGCAATTCTCATGATTGTTTTGTTTGCACACTCTGCTACCACTAGATGCAAAGGAGTCAACTCCAGTAGCACCTCCATGGCCGCAGTTGGGCAAGTTCTCATGGCTCCTGTAGTACAGAGGCATGCCAACCTTTGAATTTTGCTGAGCGTCTTCCTCGCGCTGATCAGATTGGTTCTCTTGGTCCATGCTATTGCACCATAGGTTACTGTAGGTCGAACAATAGAGATGTACATCCATCTTAGAATACTTGGACTGCATCTCCAGGATTTGCCCGCCAAGCTTCGACATGATGATGATTATCAGAGAACGCGTCGCTTTTCTGGTTATCTCTTCTGTAAGTTTTTTCCAGATGAGCTTGCTGTCCAAGGTTACTCCCAGATATTTAACTTCTTTTACCGGAGTTAGTGTTGTACCCGACAGACTTATTGGTTTTAGTCGTTCCAGTTTTCGTTTTCTTGTGAAAGGTACTACGGTGATTTTTGCCGGATTTAGGCTTAGCCCAGCCGACGGGCACCATTTCATAGTTAAAGTTAGCCCCTATTTGATAATATTGCATAGGGTCTCCTCCATTTTTCCTCTGGCTATGATTACTATGTCCTCGGCATATGCCTGACATCTGATGCCATGGTTAGTTAGTATCTCTAGAAGCTGGTCATTTCATGTTCCCCATCAGAGAATGAGTCTTCCGACAGGGACATGTATTCATCTCCTTCCTCAGTTACTTGCTCAGCAGAAGGAGCGAGTGTTACAACCTGCTGAGGATCTGATTTCTTCTCTGCAGGTTCTGTCCTCTCCGAAGTTGGGTTTGGAGTGGTCAACTGACTCATCTCCTCCTCCGACCTTTTGAGTCCAGGCACTGCAACTCTGCCGAACCTGTAACTCAGGGAATTGTTCTGACGTCTTTTAACGTCAAAGGGCTGTTCGTCTACTCCGAGGCCCAGTACCTGCCCGGTTCTCTCGTTTCGACCATACAGCACCTTCCACAGTTTAACATTTATTCCCTCGTTTTGCGCTTCGCGGAGGCTAGTGTTGTTTTGTGCTCCTGTCCAGCGCTTTTGGGGAAATAAATGGTAATGGAATGGATGCGTGGTATCTTCTTCCCACATTTTGTGGTCAGGCCCACTCCCTTCCAATTACCAAGTTTGGGTGCTACCAGCTTCAGCCATTCCGCCGTCTGCGGAGTTTCGCAGTCAACTAGTAGCATCCCATGCCTGAAATGAATGCTCTGAAATTTGAGCTTGTGCTCCCATCCCAGCCTCGTGAGACGTCTAGATGGCTGCAAATGAGAGAGAGGGGAGTGTGAGTCTACCAGGGTTCATCATTCTTTTTAGGATGGCGGCGGAGGAGCTGATCAACTGATTGGCCAAGGACGGCATCCACAACAACAGTCAGCAGGAGCTACCTTCGCTTAGGGGTTTACTTCCTGTTGGATCTTGAAGTATCCACCAAAAATAAGAGTTAAGGGACACGTGTTACCTCTATGGAAATCAGGAATAAGAAGAACGTTTTTATTTTAAAATTGACATATACAATCGATATATATATTTATAAGTGATGCCACTTAATTCATTATGTTAGCGTTGCCAACATCTCCCCCTCTCAAAAAAGCTCATAAGCCCTTAGGTATGCTGGCGGCCTTCGTTGCCTTGTAGGAAGAAGATCCCTGGAAGTTGAATTCAACTCGGTGCTAACTTCTGCTGGTGGCGGTTGAATGTCGTATGTGTTCGTATCGGTATTTTGTGTAGCAGGTGCCGATACGGCTGCAGCTGGAATCTGTTGGGGTTTAATCTCAAAAATTTCGATTAATGTGTTTAATGGTAATTGATGCTTAAAAGAACTCTGTCCGTTTGTATTTCTGGGAATCATTTGGTCTATGTGAGAGCGGATTAATTCATTTTGACGCTTTGTATTGTTTATGATGCTAGTATTGTACATTACTTTGCCTATACGCTCAATAACTACACCAGGTGTCCATTTCATTTTCTTGTTTGGGTAATAAACACTTACATAGACTGTGTCTCCAGCTTTGAACGATTTCGGCTTTACACCATGCTTGCCATTATACTGTAGCTCAGAATATTGTTGGCTACTTCCTTCACTGTATGCTGGGCACTTTGATGGGAGCAGCAGGTCAAGAGTTGAACGTAATCGGTGTCCTATAAATAGCTCATATGGACTCTTGCCACCGATTGTGTTGCGATTCGGTGTTGCTCGGTATGTTTGCAGGAATGAATCCAATTGCTTTTGTGGTGTTTCTTCCCCTTCGGGTTTCTTTAAAGCGCGCTTCAAAGTGTCCACAAACCGTTCCACCTGGCCATTTGATTGTGGATGGTACGGTGCGGTGCGGATGTGTACTGAATTGTGTACCGTTCTCGCTTACAATGATCTCAGGATTTCCAAATCTTGAAAATAGTCTGGATAGCGAATCAATAGTGTACGAAGTGGTTATTGTGTTTGTGGCAAACACCTCCGGCCACTTAGAGTAGACATTTACGATGATGATATAAAACGGTCCTTTGACTGGGCCAGCAAAATCCACATGTATGCGTGTCCATGGTTCTTCGGATTTTTGCCACGGATGTAGGGGCACGCGTATGGGTGATTTACTGGCTTCGACGCATTTTGAACATCTGCTAACATACTCTTCAATATGTTGGTCTATTTTGGGTCCGAAACTTCTGGCTAGACTATTCATGCGGAATTGTCCTGGATGGTCTTGGTGAAGTCTGGTAAGTATTTGTAGCTGGAAACACTCTGGAACTACGACTCGTTCACCGAACATTAGACATTCACTGGAAACCGATAGTTGTGGGAATTACTCGCCGGGATAGGGTGAGAAACACGACAGTGCGCGGGGAACTCAATGTTGGGCAGCTGCTTCTTCGAACGGAAAGGGCTGTACTTCGTTGGTTTGGTCACGTGGCACGAATGTCCCCATCATCACGACTTCCGAGGCGTGCCTTGAATGCGATTCCATCAGGTAGGCGACCGCTTGGCAGACCTAGGATGAGATGGTTGGACCAAGTCCAAACACTCGCCTGGTTGCGCTTGGGCATAGGTCCTGATGAGTTAGAGTCGATGGCGGAGGATCGAGTGGCCTGGAGATCTCTCGTGCATGCATTGCCCCCGCGACCCCTTCAGTGGAACATGCGGGTCATTGAAAATGATGAGATATTCCAGTACTTATTCAACTAACTTATAACACATAATAAAAATTCATAAAACAAATAGAAAGAAAACACATAATGCATATAACATTTTTCATCCAAAAGCATTTGGCATTAAATGGGTCATTTTTAAGTGTTTTAGTAACAGATTCTATAAAGAAAGGTTTTCACATTTGTTATCATATACAAATACATATTTGTAAGCCTTTTTTATGGCAAAATACTTACATTTTCAAACAAAACTTATTTGCATTGTTCATCATTCGACAACCAACCCATCATCGAACAAAACTATGCGAATTCGAGTGGTTCTGACATTGAATTAAGCAATAGAGAGTACCGATTTTGCGAAAACAAAGAGTGTCGAAGTTGGCAACCCAACACTACTCGATTTTCGAAAATGTGACTTTGCTATTATAGTTAGAGAGCACCGACTTTGCGAATTCGAGTAATTTCATATTAGAGTAGCAATACAGAGTAAGGGCCCAGTGTATCACCGGTGATCACATTAAAAATCTTCCCCTAGGTGCCAATGTATCACGGGTGGAACACTCATAGGCCTCTATATTTTTAATTATACAACAAAAACGGGAAGAAATAAATTTAAATAAATAAAAAAAATTAATTTATAAACTTATTCCAACAGTAAACATATTTTATTACATGAAAAAGGAAACAATGTACTCCACAAGCTGATAGAAACTAAAGTACTACAAATAAATAACGAGTTACTTTAAATTTTCTTATAAATCAAATTTATTTAAAAACATTTTTTTATTTACAGAACTTTATGAGAATACTGGTACGTACGATAGATACTACTCGTACATATGTATGTATACACACATACTTTTGCTCTTATTAATATTACTTCGTACTCCCAATAGCTTTAGCTTCTTTTATCTAAGTATGAACAAAATAGTTTTAATTTTAAGTAAATATTTTAATTTTATTTAGGAGTTTTAAGAGCATACCGTGTCAGGTAATTTTCTTCCGAATGTTTCTGGTAGCAGCAAACCCAATAGACCTGCGGACAAGGAAATCGTTGCAAATACTAGCATGGGTAACGTTTCAAAATATATTTCCTTGAAAAAATTTTGTTTGTTGTATATTACACTGTTAAAATAAATTTACTTCATTTATTACCAAAAGTGGAACGAATGGTGCAATCATAGCTCCGAAACGAGCGAAAGTAGACATGCATCCAACCCCGCCGCTTCTTATCACCTAAAATAAAAAACAGGAATTTATTAATTATCTGTATGTATATATATATTTAAATTATCATATCAATGAAAATTAGAAACTTGCGGTAGGCATCATCTCGGCGGTATATGTATATATCACAGCAAATGAAGATGTTATTCCCAGTTTTCCAATGAGAAAAAGTGTAATAACTGCCCATTGAACGTCTATTGAAGTACATAAATAAGGTATATAAAGAGCAGGTTATTTTCAACATTTTCAACAAAACGTCCATAATTAAAAAGTTACTAATACTATTCACTGTTGTGGCGTAGTAGGTATGTGCGTCGACTCCTACGTTCTAGACTTTCAGTCTAGTTCAGTTTTCAGAAGACAAATTTAAAAAAAAAAATGTGCACGGCTTCACCTCCTTCGAGCAGTGTTGGAAGCGTATAATAGTTGGCGTATTATACACGCTTTTTTAAGTGTATGAAAGTTGTATACACTTTAAGATACTTTTTTACACTTTTATACATTCTAATACAATTTTACACGCTTTAATAGCTTTTATACGCTTTTTTTTACAGTAAAATGTATAAAAAACAAAAAGTGTGACATTTAGCAACCCTGCCCTCGAGTCGATAACACTGCTCAAAGAGTATAACGGTCAAGAAAAAGCTTCTTAATCCCGGCGTTCGGATTAATCTGTAGGTTTCCTCCATTGGTGAGAAAACAATAAAATGCACACGAGTGGTTGCTGTAGAAGTTAGGCCAAAATCCCCCTAGACTGCAGCGCCACCATTATTATATTATTATTATACTACTCAGGCCGTGAAATGTTAAATCAGCAAGGTTAATTGAAAATATAAGGCCGAAATTCTACGATTGCACTTGGTAGTACAATCGAAACTCTATCGGGAGAAAACATTTTTTTTTCACGGATCCACCTAATAATGCTCAGAGAGAACTGTGTAGAAAAAGTTGCTTTAACCAAACTGTTCGAAGTCGGCATCAACCTTCTCTTACAGGTAGCTCCCCCCCACTTCTAAGAGAACAGTATTACACACAACACGAGTGGGGTTGCTGTAGTAGCTACGCTCAAGTTCACCTCGGACTGTAATGCCATTATTATTATTAAGATATTATTTTTATATAAATCTCTTTTAGATAATTGCGGTTGTATAACTACCGTACTTACCTATAAGCCAATAAATAATAATATGATAATAATGGCGGCGCTACAGTTTGAGGTGGACTTGCGCCTAGCTTCTCAGCAACCACTCGTGTTGTGCGTGCTATTGTTCTCTCACGAGTCCCCTCTACTCTACCCTCTTTGAGCATTGTCAGTGACTCGAAAGAGGTGGAGCCGCGAACTTTTCAACGTAAACTTAGGGATTCATTTTGTTGCCTGTCTGTTTGTATGTCGTCACTTTTAAAGTAACGTAACATCTGAACTCCGACGTGAAAATTTAAAGAAAGATATACATACAGATCTATACCATACAAATTCCTAAATTTTCATTTGAGAAAATTATACATACATAGATTAAAAAATAGCGTCCTAAAATCACAGCTTACAATTTCTTCGACTATAATGTATATGATATGAAATATGATATCTGTCATTTAGTAATAAATATGGATAGTTTTGTTCGTGATAGGATAATTGTTAGTAAATTTATTACCAAAATTACCAACAAACGCCGAAATTGAGCTTAAATTGAAAGCTTAAAATTGAACGAATTTAATCATGTCCAAATGTACGTTGGTAAATCAAAATAAAAAAAATATACTTACTCCTTGCTACAAATCCTCCAAACGCGAGTGTTACTGAGCAAAGAATCATTGATCCAGAAAGAGACCACCTTCTGCCGAATTTGTTTAAAGCTATCTACAAAATATGCGTATTGAAGGCTTTTACGGTACCATTAAAATGCAAACCGTTTATTGAAAAAGAAATAAATGAACACATCAACTATAAAATGTCATTAGGTCAGTTCCCGTACTTTCTGTACCAAAATTCCCAGTTTTTCAATTGTCTACATATGGGAAATCATTTTCTAAGGGGCAAACACGTTCAACATAAAAAAACGTCAAAAACTAATTTTGAATTTAGTTATAAATATTGAAGATATGAAAGTGAAATGTGCAGCCGACCAACATTTTTCTTAATTGTACAGGCACGGGAATAGACCTACTATTTCGAAAAACGAGGTTTATACAAATAGAATGAAAAAAAAGAATAATTTACCCATGCTAATGTATATCCAGGAATTTCCACAAGGCATACTAATGCAAAATTAATATACTTATTACCACTTAAGCTTGTGGAGCTTAATGAAAGGCCATAATACACTGTTGCATTCACTGCCCTAAAATTTTAATTATACATAAGTTTGCAAAGATTCAATGACATTATTCTTACCAAATATACAATAAGATTGAGTATCGCATGCAAAGCGTTTTGGATTTAAAAACATCTTTCGTTGCAGTTAAAATTTCACTTTTAAATTGTTTTGTCCTTATGTTTGGATTCGTTTCGACTTTCCTTTGAAATGTAGAAGTCAAACCAGCAGATAATGTTCTCTTATTCACTTTTGCTGCTTCTTTGATGATCTTTTCAGCACGGTCATGTTCATCCCGAGCTAATAACCAACGAACGGATTCCGGAACGAGCCAATAGTAGATGATGAAAAAGAGTGGGGGCACTGATAAACCGAACTGTAATAGCTTCCAATCCTGGAGAAGCCATGCAGCTAATCCCACAGAAGCTTCACCAACAGCATAAAAGTAGTTTAGGACAATTGATGACATTTCTCTATGCTTTGGGCCAACCATTTCAACACCTATAATAAAAGCTAAAGGATAAACACCAGATGTGCCGACCGCATTAAAAAAAGCGAACACCAAAAAACTATTGTAGTCCCATGCTAAGCCTTGCAGAATGCCTGTGAGAGCCATGAAAACTATACAGATTATGAAAACAAATTTTCTTCCATATCTAGTTAGAAATTAAAATCTTTAGGAAAGTGGGAATCAAGTTAAAGAAAAAACTTACCTATCCGCAAAGAACCCCGAGAGAAATGTTCCTATTACTAAACCAGCAAAGTGTACAGTTCCAACAAAGGCAAGCTTCCAGGCATTTTCAGAGCATGTTAGTACCCACTGAAAATTTAGTATTTAAATATGTAAATCGTTATAAGGAATATATACTACAGGAACAAATTAAATATTTGCTTTGACAAAGCGTAAGAGCAAAAGATACTTTTTTTGCTTTATGGAATACTAAAAAATCATATCACCAGATTACAACAAATTTTTGAAAAACTACCTGAACACAAGTGAGAAAAGCATTTACGCGCTGCGGATTCTAATAAAATAAACAGGACACACTTTTTTCTCCCATCAGAGCAACGTGTTAACACTTCTAAAGATATTCCAAAATGATGCTAAAATCAAAATTATTTTCTACTTTAAAATGTGAAAACAACCGCTGCAAAATAAAAGCCGCGCATAAATACAAGTTCTAGCCTTCTATGGAGCGTCACAGTTTTTTGATGCAACCCTCAGCTCTTAATTTATTTAAATCTATGGCCAAATAATGCAGATAGCATTTTACCAGATCCAGGTTAAAATTATAAACAAATAATATACAGTCAGCGTCAAAAGTGAGTGTACAGCCATCGGGAGAAAGTTCATCCTCAAAAATAAAATATACCAGCAGGAGCTACGGTGGACATGGGCACATCAAATTAAAGGTTTTAACTCATACTTCAATAAACACTATATTTCATTTTAAAAAACTGTAAACATAAAGTAATTAAATCAATTTATAAGAAAAATGGCCAAAAAACAAGCGTCAAAAGTGAGTGTACACTTATTTTTTAAAAGCTTTAAGTTATTAACAAAATGGTAATTCATATTTTGTATTATTTCCTTATCCTTCCTTATTACTGCTTCTATTCTTCGAGGCATGGATTCAACAAGTTTTCTTGTAACGCTCGTTGGTATTCTTGTCCATTCTTCTACCAATGAATCCCGTAGTGACTGTGTTGTTGTTATTGGGTGTTTTCTTATCTGCCTGTCCAAATGTTCCCATAGATGTTCGATGGGATTTAGATCTGGTGATTGGGGAGGATGATCCAATTGCTTTGGTGTATTATAAAGTAGCCATTCTCTAACCAGGTACGATGTGTGTTTAGGATCATTGTCGTGTTGGAAGATCCACGTTCTTGGAAGACCCAAGACCCAGTTTCTGTACACTTGTTGCCAAATTCTCCCGTAAAATATTCATGTATCCTCTCTTATCCATTGTCCAGCCAGAAGCAGCCATACATCCCCACACCATCACTGAACCTCCACCATGTTTTACTGTTCGTAAAACATTTTGAGGTTCCAGCTCAGTATTTTTGCTTCTCCACACCTTTCCATTTTTCTTTAGTCCAAAAATTTTAAATTTACTTTCGTCACTAAACAGAACATTTTGCCAAAACGAATTGCTGAAATTTTGGTATTTTTTTGCATAGTCCAATCTTTTTTTTATATTAGTTTTAGATATTGAAGGTTTTTTTCAGGGCACTCTTCCATGTAGGCCACTTTGATAGAGGGCACGACGAACTGTACTCGCGCTTATGCTTTGATTATTCCGAGAAATTATATCTGCAATTTGCACAGCACTAGACATCGGATTTCTTTTCACTTCTCTCACAATGACTTTCCTTTCCCGTTCATTCAATCGTTTTGGTCGTCCTGATCTCTTGGCATTTTCTATTGTATGAAAAGTTTCATACCGATCTAAAATTTTTTTCACAGTATTATGATGTCTTTTTATTTCTCTGCCGATTTCACGTAAGCTTTTTCCATTTTGGCGCATTTCTATCACAATTTTTCGCGTTTCAAGTGAAGTTTCGGTTCGCATTTTGAAAAAGAACTTACTTTAAAGACACTGCCTATCAAAGTAATGCTTTCTTCTTAAAACTAGTACAAATTATCAGTTCGTATCATGCCATACTTATGTCGTTACATTTTCATTCGGAAACAATCCGTTATATTTTACAAGCATTTAAGACAATCATGGAAATACTAAAATGTACACTCACTTTTGACGCTTGTTTTTAGCCCATTTCTCTTATAAATTGATTTAATTACTTTATTTTTACAGTTTTTTAAAATGAAGTATGAGTTAAAACCTTTAATTTGATGTGCCCATGTCCACCGTAGCTCCTGCTGGTATATTTTATTTTTGAGGATGAACTTTCTCGCGATGGCTGTACACTCACTTTTGACGCTGACTGTATTTTCAAAACTGAATCTCTAACATTTTCATACCAACTCTTTAAAGCTACTCACCTCTTGAACTATAGTGTGCTCTTTAGAATCAAATACCCATTCATCACAACGCATTTTTTGCTTCCGATTGAATTTTTCAGCTAAACAAGTTTCGGTAGACATAACCGATTCATTGGCTTTATATCGATAACACTTTTCTGGTATGAACTTTCCATTGTCGACTGTACCTGGAGTAGCATTTATAATCCAAACAGGATACAATTCAGAATTTAAAGGATTTTCACATTCTGGTACTAAACATCTAAAAAGTGCATTTGGTTTTAATTATTTGGTGGACAAAAAAGTGAAATATTTCTTACCTGTAGTTGGGTGAACCTGCTGTGAACACATATGACAAACTATTAGCCGCCCCAAACATTACCGGTAAACATAGCAGCAAATAAATTGTTTTCTGATATCGTCCAAATTCACCAATTTCTTTAAGAATTTGGTCAAAGTCCATTTTCTTTATAAATATGGTACAAAAGAGAAAGAAAAGTGAAGAGAAAAGATTTATTCTAAGAGACGCTCACAATTAATTTTCAATAAAGATAGATTGGACCATTTAGTTGGATACGATATGGAAATCTTGAAATTAATTCCTTGGGAGCGCATTAGACACAGTGAAAAATAAGAGAAGCATGAAAGAGTGTCTCTCATTGAATGTACTTTTCACTATTAATATGTATGACACCGTACCGTCCAATTGACATTTTTTTAATTGTATTTTTTACACATCCACCTATGATGGTGTTTAAAAAGACGGGAATATCGCAGAGAGATCGTGTGATTTTCCAAAAGGTTGGAAAGAGATGTGTTGGATGCTCCGAAAATAGATCTCTTTCCAACAGCTTGAAATATCAGACGGTGGCTCTCCGAAATTTCTGCCTTTCCTTCATGTAAGCACCGTCTATCGGGTAATGATCTCTTTTCTAGATCTATTTTAATATCTCTTCTCTTTTGAAAATTCTACGAGTATACTTATTTAAATGATTAAAATTTGTACGAACTGTGTGGGTACTTTTTGGGCTTGTCTATGCTAGTTTACTTTTGCAAATTTAATTTCAGCTATATATAAATATGTAAAAAAAAAATATATTTATAAAATTTAAAAAAAATTATAAATTATAAAAAAAAATATAAAATAAATAAACACTGATTTCTTGAAGCTTTTATTGAGTGCCGGTCAAAGAATTTTATTTGTTTTGACTCAACGATGTTTACATCAGGTTTTAACAGTTGTTTTCAATGAAATTTATATTATAATTTTAAAGAGGTTTAGTCTGTTTTCCTTTCCTAAAAATGTCCATTTCCTTTGCTGATGTCAAATTTGAGTCCAAATAAGGTTTAGCTGAAGACCCAATTCTACTGAGCTACTAGCATGAAAACATTTATATTTCGTCTTTTATACAGAAATTTTCATTCATGATGTAAAATATGTACATATGTATGTACGAATATATTACGTAGAGTTAGAATAAGTAGGTTATTTTGTGCAATGTGAATAATACAATTCGTACTACATTCTAGTGTTGGTGGTATTGGGCTAGACCAAACTTCTTGTTTGTCTTTCTCAATCCATTTGTTTGACTTTCTCTCAGGTACATAGCATAAAATATGTGATTGGGAATACAGTGGTGGTCCAATATAGCGAATAATATAATGTCCAGGTGCATCGAGTAAATTTTCCTTGTACGAAACGTTAAATAAATGTACGAATATTGTTTCTAATCCTAACATTAATATGTTTCATTCATTTATTTCATTCATAAGTAACGTTAACAGAAAACTATTCAAAGTGAAAAAGTAAAACAGAAAGAAAAAGATAAACGAACAATAAATCTACGGATTAAATTTTTTAAAAAAAATCGCCAAAAAGCGATTCAAAAGAAATATCTTTGAATGTTCAACGTTGTTCTGTTCGGACCATTTACCACACGTTTTAAAGTTCTCAACTATAGTCAAGGGAGTTGCTTTGTTCCTTCTTCTCTAAGGTAACAAAAACATTCATTACATCGAGTGTCAACTCTTTTTTTCGTACGTTATACGAGCATAGAGACACAGTGGGTGCCGTGGCGTAATGGGTAGGTGCGTCGACTCCTACGCTCGATGTTCTCGGTTCGATTCCCGAAAAATCACGCAAAATTTTTTTCACGGCTTCACCTCTTTCGTTTCGCTGACAATGCTCAAAGAGTATAACTGTCTAGAAAAAGCTTCTCAAAAATTGCCGTTCGGATTCGGCATTAAACTGTAGGTCCCATTCACTCGTGAGAGAACAATAGCACGTACAACACGACTTGTTGCAGCGCCGCCATTATTATTATTATTATTAAATAAAGACACTAAAGCATTTGAAAAAAGTGCACGTTATGTTGGTCATTCGTTATATGGGCATTTGTTATACTGGGCCACCACTGTATATGTTATTTGCAAACAGGAAAACAATCGTGCTGTCTGTCGCCTTCCTTCTAGCTGCGTTGGTGCCAGAAATCAGAAATCAAATAGTAATACTATATATGCAACTTCTACTTCTCTTGCCCCGTGATTTAAGCTTGACAGCTTTTTTTCTTAAAGTAGCTTTTTCCGTATCTGTGAATATGTGAGGTTATTCGAACAGATGATAACCATACACATTCAAACATCAAAAATGAGATGAACTACAACTCTTATCTTTATTTTTATTGATCTATATATTATCTATATATTCAACGAAAAGGAGGATGAGCTTAACAAATTCTTAATTCTTTCTACATTTATGCGCCGGAAAGAGTTATTCGCCATAGAAATTTATTTTATAAACCTGTACATATGTTTTCTTATGGATTTAATGAACCTATTACAAAATGTATAGAACTTTACTTTAATATATAATGACTCTGATTTAAGTTGTCACAGATCTGAACGAAAGTCACTTTTAAATTATAAGTTCAACTAAATTGTATTATTATTTAATTAACACAAATCTGTAATCTGTAAGAGCAAAGACTCGGTAGATTAAATAAATAAATAAATAAAAAAAATGTTTATATCCAGTTGGTGTATTCCAGAAATTAAGTAGTAAAGAGATACAACTACATACTACTTCTCTTGAACCTTGGTTTCATTTGACAACGTATTTTATAACAATCGTTTTTTTCCTATCTGTCAAAACATGGGAGCTCTATTGAACAGCTGATAGCCTTACATATTCAAACAGTGAATTACAACTCTCTCTCTACAACTCAAAAATCGATCGTTATCGTTATGAAAGTTATTTCAAATTTTCAATACGAAAAGTAAGGGGAGCTTAACATGTTCAGTTGATATATTCATACAACTGGAAGGACTTTTGGAATGACATTTATTATTACGTTATTATTTGAATATTTGAACGCCGAAAAATTATAAAATAAATGGTTCGAAAGGAATTTCATTTGTATTGTAATGGTGTTTAATAATCTTATTCATTTGATATATAATATTATTGATATAGATATAAAATTTAGAGAAATCATCAGTGTAAAAAATGATTTCTCTAAATTGAATGACAGTAAGTAAGTTTTATTGAGATTTTTTTTTACATTACATTTCATTAGTCTTTACATAAATATACATCATGAAACACTTTGGATTTCATATACAAATTGCCGACTTGGAAGTGGCCAGGCTACTCAATATTAATTATATTAATTTTGGAATATCACAAAATACATTAAAAGTTAAGAGAATTTAACTTCAGTTTAATAAAAAGAAAATATACGTCCACTCAACAAGACGCGATTCTTTACTTATGAACTTAATCTAGAATAACAATAAAAAGGAGGATAGAGAGAGGAAGAAATTTAACAAAGAGACTCTGGCTATATCACTGAGTGAGTGTGGAAGGGAGATGGATAGAGACCCTGTATTGTGATAGAAATTCTGTTTATGAATATGTTTGTCTCGTTTAGAATGAGAGATAGGTACATTGTTATTTGGATGAGAAAAAGGGTGTTTTTTCCCCCTTTACTTTTTGTTAAATTGAATGACAGAATGAGAGCAAACCTGACAGACCGAAAATTCGCGCGGATCGATACAATGGAATTGGAACGCACCCTTGTCGGTGCTGCCAGATTTGCTCACGCCGAACAACTTACTTAATTACAAAATACAATAATCTTTTAGAGTATAGTTAAATTCAATAAAAATCAATTTCTTTTTTCTTTTTTGTATTTATAGCATATATTATAGCAACTAAATGCTATGCAAAGCAAAATGGGTTCTTTGTGGTGATAAATTCAATTTAATTTTACAAATAAATAAATCGACAATTGAATATGAATTGTGAACATAACTCATGACATATTTCCAGATCATTCCAGGGCAAACTGACGAACAGCTGACGAGTTCGACACTATTGATGGCAACATCAAGAAAGAAAGTGTGCGTGAAATACATTTGACGAATATAGAAGCATGCGTGCACCGCCATGTGTGAGAGTATTTTCCACTGGAAAGATGCCCATCTCGTTTAGACATTTTCTGTATAATACATTCATATGAATCCTTATATCCAAATCGCAACAGCGCGTTCGCGCGGTCGGGCTTTTTTGACATTTTCTGTAGAATACACGTAAATGAATAGTCAAGTCGGAATAGCGCGGCCAGGCGTTGACATTTCACAGACCGTAATATCGTAAGTCCAAACAGAAAATTTGGAGTAGAGCTGCACTCTACTCACTTTAACAGAACACTTTTTAACTTTTTAACAGAAAAAAAATCAATTTTTTTTATTCATTTGTGTTTTCACTTTTGGCGGGCAAAGGCAATTATTTGTCCTACCAAATAATTTTTGGTAGAGATTTTATCTATACTAATTGCATTTTTTTCTTATAAAATGTATTTTAGAAAGCGCGAGTTGTATTTAGATTTAGAAAACTGAATGCGCGTGGTTTGGCATAAGATTCTCGTAAATTCGATAAAACGCGTACTAATCCCTGTCAAAGTCCGAGCGCCCAAACGTGCTGTTGCGATTTGGCCTTTAGGCTTTACAACTAACTGGAGTACTAACTTGAGTTGCTAGTATTAGGCTTTACAACTAACTGGAGTACTTGCACTGAAACGTCAAGGGTTCTTAATTATAAAAATTTGGCAATGATGCTTCGCATTGCGTTCTTAAATGAAAAATGAAAGCAACCGCTGCGCACACAAAAGCAACCAGCGCATCATAGATTATTGTGATGCGATGAAATCAACAATATTTGTTAATAAAGTAAAACAATATTTTAATCAAATTATTTAGAAAAATCGTCACTTTTGTTTTCTGAGCGGCTTTTTGTTTTGTGTGTCAATTTTGAAAATGTGAAATATTTGTCAGTATCAACCTTGGTGAGTATGGGCCTGAGCATCCAGTGTAAAATTGTTAATCGTACCTAACTTGGCGGTATATCAGCAACGATCCCTGTAAATGCGCAGGTCAAGTTGACATACGACCTCCTCGCGGAGCCTACTAGATAAACTTCACAACAACCGTTGTGAGGTGAATAAATGTATACAGCGACCGTCCTAGGCAAGAGAACGGAACATTACCTCGTACGAAATGATTGTTGTGCGAAGGGCTAACCGGTCCACGTAAAAAAGACAATTGCTGTTCGCGCTGCATTGACGAAATTAATGAAAAACTTTTATGAAAAGAAATAAGCGGAGAGATATTTATTTAGACGTGTTGTTCTGACGAGTTGCCAACGACGAATGAAAAAATAAGAATTTGACATGAGTGGTACAGTATTAAAAAGGATTTACATTGACATTAATGGCTGAAACACAATAGTGCGCTGCGCTAGTCGACTTCACGTTACGGAGGGTGTGCGTTGACGCACTGCGTTAATAAGCTCCTCCCTCTCTCTCTCAAATACCAAAAAAAAAAATATTCCCTCAGCTGTATTAATTTCTGAAATGTCAAATCAAAAAATATTCTGGTCAAACAATTCAACGTTAAAGAAATTAATTGCGGAAAATGAATGCCAAGAAAGTTAAAAAAATTAAAAAAGTGATTCTTGTTGCTAATTTGGCGTATTCATTCAAATTAGTTTTGTCGTTGAAATAATTTTAGTCAGCTGTTTTCATTTCTCAAATGTCAGTTGCCACAAAATGTTCTCAATTTGGGAAAAAACTCTCAATTTGGGAAGCATTTCTCAATTTCGCTCTCACAGCGCATCCCTCTGTCAAAAAAATATCCAACATGTTGAATAATGACGTGCGTTGGGATTACGTTTTACGTTTAATTACGATCCTCTCATCTCTCTCATTTTTCATTTACGTAGCTTGCTGCAGTATTGTGTGCATGGCCATTGAATCGTGTGCGTTGAAAGACAGCGCTGACGCTGACGCACTATTGTGTTTCAGCCATAATGGTATTTAAAAGAGATTTACACTGGCATTCATTGTATTAAAGGAGATTTACATTTGCACTAACATTCCGCCCACCTTGAACAATTGCAAAGAGTTCAAAACAAAATGAAATTATAATAAATTAGATTGAGTTTTCAGATGAGTCTTCAGGAATTGATAGAAGTGGTGATATCCTGACAATAGGACGTGTTAAAGTTCTATCCTTTGTCTTAAGTTCAACAACCCGTACTTTACTGTCTGCTCCTGGATGTATATTCGTTACTCGTCCTAGCTTCCTCTTAGTTGGAAGCAGATTCTCATCGCGGATGACGATCAGATCTCCTATTCTGAAATTAGGAACGGTGGTAGTGCGTTTAGCCCTCTGTTGGAGTTGTACAAGATACTCCGAACTCCATCTTTTTCAAAAATGTTGACGCAGGTTCGAAATCATATGCCATCTGTTAGGTAAGTTAGTTCTGCAATCGACTGTCTGGTTCCAGAATTGTAATAAGCGGCTCTCCAATTAAAAAATGTCCTGGTATTAGAGCTAGAAGATCGTTTACATTGGATGATGCTTGACAAAGTTGACCTAGAGTTCGTCCCAGGTGGTATTTAACGCGTTTTACTGCACACTTCCAGTATCCATATGAAGAGAGGCAGGTGGGTTAAAATTCCAAGTGGTACCGTCATTAACAAGATGTTTGGCGAGAGTTTCACCCTTGATGGCTATGGCTGTGGTCCTTTTCAGCTCCAACGAAATTAGTGGCGTTGTCACTGAACAATTCTTAACAACAACCTCGACGTGATATGAAGCGTTTAAACACAGCAATAAACGAAGGTGAAGAAAGATCACCAGCGAGTTCCAAATGCATAGCACCAGTAGACATGCAAATGAAAATGGATATATATCCTTTTACTGCTTTGACCATCGTCCTTTAGAAAATCGAAGTCAAACCGGGCCCGCAAAGTCTACACCACTGCGTTGAAACGGTCGGCAAGCTACAACACGAGGCTTTGGCAAATAACCCATCAGTTGTTGTTGGATCCTGCGGGAATGACGTTGACACTTTACACAAAGTCTGTAGATCTTTCGCAAAATGTTACGAGCGCCAAAAACGATTTTGAAGCATTACTTGCATAGCTTGCGGTTCAGCATGGAGTGTTATGTAGTGAATATGTTCGCAGATGAGCACGGTAGTCCTCGCAATTTTTGGCAAAAGTAGAGGAAACTTCTTGTCTGGTAATAATGATGTATTGCATAGTCTTACACCCACTCTGTGCAGACCCTTCCCATCTAAAAATGGATTCATTCTTAATAATTGCCTATGCCGACTTACTGGCTGTCTAGATTTGAGGCGTTCAATGTACTTTGCGAAAAATGATTTTTGCGTGAGTTTTATCCATAGAAGAAGAGCTTAGTCCAATTCAAAGAGTTGTAGATGTTGTTGTCTACGAAAGTTGCTATGCTTCTTTACAGATTGACGAGTATTGTGCACAAAACGCAGAATGTATGCTGTAACACGCTGTAGTTTTGTTAAAGATGAAAATCGGTCGACTAGTTTACAAATTGCTGGTGTTTCAGTAACTGACTCGGGTGTTGAATCGGATCGCTGATCCATGTTGGTTGTAAAAATTTGTTGTCTCGGCCATGTTGACTCTTGCTCTCGTAACCAATGTGGACCATTCCACCACAACGAATGATGGACTAAGTGATGTGGTAATACGCCTCTTGTAGCGCAAACAGCTGGATTGTGAGCAGATTCCACGTGGAACCAATTGTCTGCGGGTATGATCTGCTGGATAAGCGGTACGCGGTTGGCTACAAAAGTTCACCATTTGGCTGGGTGTTGTCGTATCAAAGCAAGAGCGATTCGAATATAACGTGTTTGATCAATTGAGCTAGTAAAGCAGCGACACAAAGCTCCAAACGTGGTAAGGACAGACTGGTCTGTTTTATTGGGGCAACTCTTGTTTTGGCTGTGAGAAGCTCGACAGTAATGACACCATCGGATGAAACTGTACGGAAATAAACGGCATAGGCTTAGGCATTTTAAGACACGTCTGCAAACCCGTGTAAATCTGTAACGACATTAGGGACGTCAGTACCAACCCACCTCGGCACTTTGATTGCTCCGAGGCTCGTGATATGCTCCCTGTGCTTCGCGTTTTATATCTTCCGGAACAGTTTCGTCCCAATCTACCTTAGGCTCCCATAAACGTTGAAACATCATTTTGAGAATGATGGTGCTTGGAGAAAGTAGGCCAGAGGATCGAACGATTTCGAAGTTTCTAAAAGAAACAAAGATTTATGTTTCCTATTTGACCTGGATGGAGAACGTTAATAAATCGAAAGGGTTCCATTGGAGTTCCAGCGTTCGGACCATATCTCCTTCCAAGAAATCCAAAGACTGTAGGATTTCACGATCGCTTTCCGGAATAGAGTTGATAACCAACGGAGAATTCGATGACCACTTGCGAAGGTAGAAACCACCCCGGTTCAGAATTCTTGAGATATCCAATTGAAGATTTTGTAAGTCTGTTTCCTCCGAACAGCCGTTAACAAGTCGCTCATATAAATATTATGTATTATTGCTTTTGTTGCTGCGGGAAAGTCATGACCCTCATCTAGAGTGGCTTGTTGAATACACTTTACAGCGAGATGAGAAGATGAGGCGACTCCGTAGGTGACAGTCAAAATTCTATATTCGTCGATATCATGGTATGGAGAGTTACGCCAAACGATTCGTTAGTAATCTACCTGATCCCGGTCGATTCGAACCTGTCATAGCGAAACGGTAGGATCGTAATCGTATCAGGGCTACGAATAGATCCGCTTAAAGTTGAGGACCAATAAATTGTGTAGAGAAAAAATCCGGTTGTGCTGCGGCATGATGCGTTGAAAACAACTCTTAACTTAGTTGTTGTGCTAGTATTTTTGACGACCGCTCTATGGCATGTAATAGTGTTGACTTGGTATTGGAGGGTGATTAACTTTTTCCATGTGTCCCAGCTGTATGAATTCGATGATGAAATCTTTATATTGCGTTTTGAGTTGTTCATCTTTTGAAAAGAGTACATCCATACGTATAAGAGCACGAACTGCAGAATTCCAAGTGGACAGTCAGGTTTAAATGGCAGCTTGATGACATAACGACCATTTTCATCGATATAGTGAGTGTCTTTAAAATGCTTCTCACACAGCTGTTCTTCGAAAGTAAGATGTTTCACTTCGGGCAGAAATTCGATTTCCCAGAATTTAGACACAGTCTTTGTAAGGGAGCTTTCTGCATACATGCATATAGCAGACGAAGCGACGTTTGCAGGTGTCGTGTTGATGGATTTTTCAAGAAGTATACAGCCGAGTGTTGATGAGAAGTTTGGCCCAGGTCCACCTTGGACTGTAGCGCCGCCATTGATTATTATCCAGTCGAGTGTGGACTGCTGTACAATGAGTGTGCGGATGGGCCCATTGATCAAGCCAGTGCGTACGAATTGTCCTAATTTGTCTGATCCCACCAATATGTCGACAGGGACTGGTGTGTGAAACGTGGGATCAGCGAGTTTAAGACATCTGATGTGTGGCCAATCAATTCTCGTTAATTTCGTGGGCGGTAAATACCTGGTAATTTTTGTGAGGATCTGTGCCTGCGTTGTTGTAGCGAAGTTTTGGTTGAACGAAGACAATGTCAGCTCAACTTCACCCTTTGAGTTTCCAGCTGGTGTACCTCCTATTCCTGCAATAGTTGTTGTGAATGGAGATCTCTTCAGCTTAAGCCTTTGCAAACAATTTTCGGATATGAAAGAAAGATGCGATCCCCTATCGAACAGGAGTCTGACTGTTTGGTATCGTCCAGTACTATCAAGTTATTTTTATTTTAGTTATTATTTACAAGTAGTACCTTGTGCTCTGCGTGTGCGAAATGTGATTGAATAAACTGGGTACTTGGACTTGGTTGTGTTGAAGTTGTTGACTCTGATGACTGTTGATGAAGGAGAGTGTGGTGACGAGCATGACTGATTCGATATGAGTTTGTACTATTGCAGTTCTCAGAATCGTGACCATGTGCGAGACAGTTGAAACACGATTTTTTCTCTTTAGATACAAAGATTCGTCTTGATACTTCGAGGGAACGGAATTTGTCACAACTGTAGATCTTATGGCTTGAAGAAAAGTAAACTCTTGTAATTCGTTATGGTCTTAACATTGAACGTTGTTTGGCTTGGTCAGAAGGAGCTATTGCATGCAACGTACCAGAAGCCCTTGGCATAACTCTAAATGGTTGAAGAACTTTGACATTGGAAACTGCAGTTTCTCATCTTGTTTCAATGAATGAAACAAGCGTTTCGAAGCTTGCAACGTTGTCGTTGGTTTGACATAGCCCCCATTGACTATGAGTTTCTGTGTTGAGCTTGCTGACCCTTAGATGCACCAACCAGTCGTCCCAGTTTGTAATGGTTCTGCAGAGTACCTTGAGACTTTGAAAACGCTCTTGAGTGGCATCTAAAAGTGCTTTTAGAGCTGATGACGATTCATTATTGATTTTTTTTTAAAACAAACAAAGCTCGAACGTGAGAGTCTATTATTATGCGTTGAACGTTGTAACGCTTTTTTAACAGTTTTCATGCTTCGGAATAGTTATTGTCGGTTAACGGAGAACCTTCGATGACTTGAAGCGCTTCTCCTTGCAAGCTACTACGCAAGTAATGCAATTTTTGCTCAGCAAATGATCATTATGGATCATGGACTCGTAAGCGTCGCTAAATGGTCGCCACGAAATGGGGAAGTGGTATGCTTGACTTCGGCACGTGTTTGCAGCTTGTTATTTCTTTGTGATCTATTTGCTATGCTGATTTAGCTTGAAGAGCATTGAAATTTAGTAAGAGCCTGTTTATACCATTCCTCACCTTGTTCCCTTTCGGATTCTTGTGCTGCCAATGTATCAGGACCACATGCAAAGTCCACTTCATCTTGAGCAAGACCAAATTGATGCCATCAGCTAAATCGAATGTTTCAGCTTTGTTGCTTACGGTGAAACATCTTTTCAACGAATCTCGCGTACTGTCGCCCTTAACAAAATAATTCTCATTGTAAAAAATTATTTTACTTTTTTAAAAAAACGAAAGAGACGCGCGCTAAACACTTTATTTTAATTTAACTGTTCTTAGAAGACGCGCACGAACACAATTGTCTGCTAAAAGGTTAGCGATTCTCAGAAGACGCGCACGCACACAATCTTCTCCTTGAGAATTAACTGTTCTGCGACGACGCAAAATTTTGTGGAAACGGTTCTTGGTGAAATGACTCCGATTCGATCTGAATTAAAACAACCGTTCTGTTCTATGGTCAAATCGAAAGTGTCTTTATTTTTGTTTAATTTCATTCATACAATTGCAGGTGAACAGCCCGATGCACACTCATCGTCGCTGTCACCTATTTAAAAACAAGCAATTTGAGATGCGAGACGCGCACTCCTCAAATAATTAATTGCATAAAGTAACTTGAGTGGCGAGAAGCGCCCTCATTAATTGGTGTTGTATGTCTATGCAGTAGACATTCTGGCGGCGCCACCTTCATTAATAGGTGTTGAGAGTGAATCACTATCCAATGGTTGCAACACTTGGAAAACGCAAAGATTTATTGTTTGCAGAAAAGTTTTGATAACATTTTCTAGACGAAAACTTTTAAATTGAAATAATATCCGGCTCGAAGGACCAATGTTCGCGCTGAATTGACGAAATGGATAAAAAAAACTTTTATGAAAAGAAATACAACGGCGCAACAAATGCAAAGCCATCAACACCTGGGCTATTCCCCTGCATCTAAGGTAAGACACACTTCCTTTCCCTGCAAATGCCAAATCTTGACATGAAACACATTGATCAGCAGGCCATGAACTTATGGCTTATACAGGGAAGGCTATTTTCGGAGACCGAAGGATTTATAATGGCCATTCAAGACAAAGTCAGTGCCACCAAAAATCACCGTAAGTTTATCTTAAAGGAAACATTGGAGGACCGATGCCGGCGATGTGGAGAATGTGGTGAAACAATTGACCATATCGTATCAGGATGCAATGCACTTGCTTCGCATGACTATACGTTCAGGCATAACAACGTCGCTAAGATCATCCATCAACAACTAGCGCTGAACAATGGTCTAATCCGGCAGCATACACCCTATTACAAGTACCACCCTATGCCAGTGCTTGAAAATGCCACCGCTAAACTATACTGGGATAGAACTGTAGTCACAGATCAACATATTCCAGCGAACAGACCAGATATAGTTCTGTTTAACAAAGCCAACGAAAAAATTGAAATCTTTGATGTTGCAGTAACGCTAAACCGAAACCTACAAAGCACATACTCCACAAAGATTTCGAAATATACTGCACTGGCAATCGAAATTGGAACAATGTATCGAACTGAGAGCGTAGCAATTACACCAATTGTAATTTCAGCAACGGGATTGGTACCGAAACTTCTTCCCGCAAATCTGAAGAAGCATAATTTGGAGAAACTGATGGCAGAAATTCAGAAGGGGGTGCTGTTGGACACATGCAATATCGTCAGAAAATTCCTGCAACTATAGCAAACAAAATAGAATCGCAAGGGCGTAGAACCTGGACTACGTCCCATCTGAGCATAATCCCTTTGGTATAAGATACCCGGGATATGTTATCTCCGGCACATGTGCTGAGATGTAGTAAACTCTTATAATAATAATAATAATAATAATAATAATAATAATAATAATAATAATAATAATAATAATAATAATAATAATAATAATAATAATAATAATAATAATAATAATAATAATAATAATAATAATAATAATAATAATAATAATAATAATAATAATAATAATAATAATAATAATAATAATAATAATAATAATAATAATAATAATAATAATAATAATAATAATAATAATAATAATAATAATAATAATAATAATAATAATAATAATAATAATAATAATAATAATAATAATAATAATAATAATAATAATAATAATAATAATAATAATAATAATAATAATAATAATAATAATAATAATAATAATAATAATAATAATAATAATAATAATAATAATAATAATAATAATAATAATAATAATAATAATAATAATAATAATAATAATAATAATAATAATAATAATAATAATAATAATAATAATAATAATAATAATAATAATAATAATAATAATAATAATAATAATAATAATAATAATAATAATAATAATAATAATAATAATAATAATAATAATAATAATAATAATAATAATAATAATAATAATAATAATAATAATAATAATAATAATAATAATAATAATAATAATAATAATAATAATAATAATAATAATAATAATAATAATAATAATAATAATAATAATAATAATAATAATAATAATAATAATAATAATAATAATAATAATAATAATAATAATAATAATAATAATAATAATAATAATAATAATAATAATAATAATAATAATAATAATAATAATAATAATAATAATAATAATAATAATAATAATAATAATAATAATAATAATAATAATAATAATAATAATAATAATAATAATAATAATAATAATAATAATAATAATAATAATAATAATAATAATAATAATAATAATAATAATAATAATAATAATAATAATAATAATAATAATAATAATAATAATAATAATAATAATAATAATAATAATAATAATAATAATAATAAAAATAATAATAATAATAATAATAATAATAATAATAATAATAATAATAATAATAATAATAATAATAATAATAATAATAATAATAATAATAATAATAATAATAATAATAATAATAATAATAATAATAATAATAATAATAATAATAATAATAATAATAATAATAATAATAATAATAATAATAATAATAATAATAATAATAATAATAATAATAATAATAATAATAATAATAATAATAATAATAATAATAATAATAATAATAATAATAATAATAATAATAATAATAATAATAATAATAATAATAATAATAATAATAATAATAATAATAATAATAATAATAATAATAATAATAATAATAATAATAATAATAATAATAATAATAATAATAATAATAATAATAATAATAATAATAATAATAATAATAATAATAATAATAATAATAATAATAATAATAATAATAATAATAATAATAATAATAATAATAATAATAATAATAATAATAATAATAATAATAATAATAATAATAATAATAATAATAATAATAATAATAATAATAATAATAATAATAATAATAATAATAATAATAATAATAATAATAATAATAATAATAATAATAATAATAATAATAATAATAATAATAATAATAATAATAATAATAATAATAATAATAATAATAATAATAATAATAATAATAATAATAATAATAATAATAATAATAATAATAATAATAATAATAATAATAATAATAATAATAATAATAATAATAATAATAATAATAATAATAATAATAATAATAATAATAATAATAATAATAATAATAATAATAATAATAATAATAATAATAATAATAATAATAATAATAATAATAATAATAATAATAATAATAATAATAATAATAATAATAATAATAATAATAATAATAATAATAATAATAATAATAATAATAATAATAATAATAATAATAATAATAATAATAATAATAATAATAATAATAATAATAATAATAATAATAATAATAATAATAATAATAATAATAATAATAATAATAATAATAATAATAATAATAATAATAATAATAATAATAATAATAATAATAATAATAATAATAATAATAATAATAATAATAATAATAATAATAATAATAATAATAATAATAATAATAATAATAATAATAATAATAATAATAATAATAATAATAATAATAATAATAATAATAATAATAATAATAATAATAATAATAATAATAATAATAATAATAATAATAATAATAATAATAATAATAATAATAATAATAATAATAATAATAATAATAATAATAATAATAATAATAATAATAATAATAATAATAATAATAATAATAATAATAATAATAATAATAATAATAATAATAATAATAATAATAATAATAATAATAATAATAATAATAATAATAATAATAATAATAATAATAATAATAATAATAATAATAATAATAATAATAATAATAATAATAATAATAATAATAATAATAATAATAATAATAATAATAATAATAATAATAATAATAATAATAATAATAATAATAATAATAATAATAATAATAATAATAATAATAATAATAATAATAATAATAATAATAATAATAATAATAATAATAATAATAATAATAATAATAATAATAATAATAATAATAATAATAATAATAATAATAATAATAATAATAATAATAATAATAATAATAATAATAATAATAATAATAATAATAATAATAATAATAATAATAATAATAATAATAATAATAATAATAATAATAATAATAATAATAATAATAATAATAATAATAATAATAATAATAATAATAATAATAATAATAATAATAATAATAATAATAATAATAATAATAATAATAATAATAATAATAATAATAATAATAATAATAATAATAATTGCGTTACCAACAGCAATTAAATCTGCGAACGTACTTTCAAAACGCATCATCAAGACTATTGAAAGCAATTGCACTAAGCGACAATGAAGACACACCTTTGCTGCTTGCCTCACAACACTTTCCTTACCCGAGTAATGTAGCAGCCAACAGCGATATTGTCACTTCCTGGAAATCGAAGCCCATACACGAAAGTCATCCTCATGAGCTCCATAAGCCATATGTTGACCAACGGGCTTCAAATTTGTGGCTTATCGAGGGAAAACTCTTTTCTGAAACTGAGGAATTTGTAACTGCCATTCAAGACAAGGTCATAGCTACAAGAAACTACCGAAAGATTGTGCTCAAGGAAGGAGTGGACGATAAATGCCGACGATGTGGAGACTCGGGTGAGACAATAGAGCATTTCACATCGGGGTGCAGAGCACATGACTACACAAATAAATACTGGACAAGAAGACACAAAAACTATCAGCTCTCAACAAGCGATTACAACGCTATATTAAGTGCAGTAGCAGGAAAGCGGAAAACACTCTTTTCTGGAGAGACCAGAGATCTTTCTACAGAAAAGTTACATCTCCACCAGATCTTCTAACCACTTATGAGCACCCTTCTATGGATCAGCAAGAAAAGTTCAGGGAAAGTTCGTGGAATGATCTAAAGCTGCATAACGAAAATGCCCAATGGATAGCAGATGAATCGGTATGTTTCGAACATGTCACGCCTATGATAAACCAAGAAATAAGTAGAGAAGAAGTGACTGATGCGATCTCGAAAACCAGCAACTGGAAAGCCCCCGGAATAGACCGATTGCAGAATATCTGGCTTAAGAAACTTACCGCAACGCACGTAAAAATAGCGAAGTGTTTCACCGACATGTTAATGTTAACAAGCTCATCTCCACATTTCCTAACTACCGGGCTAACGTTTTTGCTACCAAAGGCAACTACACGCAATGATCCTTCCAAGTATCGTCCCATAACATGCCTATGTACAACCTACGAGTACAAGCTGTTCACAAAAATTTTCGCAAATAGAATCTACGAGCATTGTTCGTTGAACAGCATTATATCAGACGAACAAAAGGGCTGCAGTAAAGGAACTATGGGCTGTAAGGACCAATTAACTATCGACGCAGTAGTAACCGGACTGGCATTAAGGAAACAACGTAACCTTAGTATGGCCTTTATTGACTACAAAAAGGCATTTGATTCAATGCCGCATGGGTACCTTATTAAAATACTCATGGTATACAAAATCGATCTTTTTATAGTAAACTGCTTGAAATTGCTGATGGAGAAATGGAACAACAGGCTATGGCAAAAAGGAGCCATCGGGAAAGTCATACCCATAAGAAGAGGAATCTTTCAAGGAGATGCTCTTAGCCCTCTTTGGTTTTGCTTGGGACTTAACCCACTCAGCAGATTGCTGGCCAAAATGAAGTCCGGATTTTGCATAAAAACTAATACTTTTGACTACTCACTTAATCATCTCTTATATGTTGATGATTTAAAACTTTAAACTAACAAAAGAGAAAAATTACACCGAATGTTAGAGATAGTCAACAGTTTTAGCAGAGACACCCAGATGAAATTTGGCCTGGAAAAATGTAAAATAATTCACCTAGTAAGAGGAAACGTAGATGCTAAGGAAGAAGGGTGCCCAATAGATTATAACCAGGTGATCGAAGGAATGCAGCATGGATAATCACACAAGTATCTAGGTTTTCTTCAACTCAAAGGAATTAACCATGTGTCCATTAAAAAGAGTCTTACTCTTCAATTCAAAACACGGTTAAAGGTTATTTTGAAATCAAACCTCAACGGCGCAACAAATGCAAACCCATCAACACCTGGGCTATTCCCCTATTAACCTATTCCTTCGGAGTTATTAAATGGTCGCCCACTGATATCGGGAATCTGGAGATGCAGATTCGTACATCGCTGACTAGGTTCAATAGCCAATATCCACGCAGTGCAATAGAAAGAGCATCATTGCCTCGGAAGACTGGTAGAAGGGGGATACTAAGTATTCACCAACTACATCAACAACAGAATATTAATGCAATGTATTTGGGCTGAAATGCAGAAACTAGGCGAAATGTTGAATTTGGGTGCAGTGTAAACGTACTATTACTCTTTGCAACACGCCCCAATGGTAACGTCACACTATCACACCATCGACTGAGCATTCCAGGCAAAAGGAAGCGTTGAATTGAAAATCAAAAAAAAAAACAAGAATCAAAAAAAAAAATTATAAGAAATCGAGAATTTTGAAAAAGGGAAAAATAAAAATTTTAAGAAAATGGACGCGGAGCTGTCGCTTATTCAGAGTGACGACTCCGAAAATGGCAGCGACGAAATTTCGAAGAAGAAAAGACGCAACATTTTGAAGTCACAGCCGAAGAGGCAGCAGAAACAAACAAAGCTGCCGGACGATTCCGTCAAGAAAAATGATGAAGAAGCTTCGTACAGCGGCAGCGGAAACCTGTACGGGGAACTACATAGCTACTTCCGAAGCGCCAGATCAGACCGAAGATGAAGTGGATTTGGCCAAGAAACTTAATCAGAAGGACAAGCTGGAGGAATTAATAAAAGCCCTCCATCTGAAGTTAGAAAAAAGAAAAAAAGAAGACAAGAAACAACAAAATGGTCAAGAAAAGGACAATAGAAAGTTACCACAAACGCAACAACAAGAGCACCAATCCCAAGAGCAGCAGCATCAGCAAAACAAGCGGCAGCAGCAACAACAACAACACCATCAGCAGCAGCAACAAAACAAGGTGAAGAAGGTTAGACTACCTCCTATCAACATAACCGGTATGGGCGCCGAAGACACGATCCAGGTATGTAAGTTGGCCGTAAGGGACAATTTTTATGTAAAAAATAAGGGCTTTCGCAGGCAGGCTTTCGTTAAGCATTGGATGGCTTCAAGCTTGTGAAAGAGAAGATGGCGTCAGCTAGGGCTGATTTTTTTTCATATACTCCCAGGGGAGAAAAGGCTCAGACCATTCTCCTCAAGGGATTGAGAGTCTCTGCTGAGCCGGAGGACGTGTTAAAGCCAACGTCGAATTTTTGGGAGTCGAGCGCTTCTCCACTGTCCGATCCAGAATGGAACCGGTGCGTGTGCTTTCCCCTCTTCTTGGTGCAGGTGATACCAGAGAGCAAGCTTGAGTGTCTGAGGAGCATTAAGTTCCCCGACTTTCGGGCCGTCTCTTGGGAGAGGCTGAGGAGGAGCAATCAGATGCTTCTCTGTGCAAGATGCCAGAGATTCGGGAAAGCTGCAGGAAACTGCAACATGCCGACTCGATGCAGTAAATGCGCGGGGGGCATCTGTCTGCACAGTGTCCTCTGGGTGAGGGAAAGCTCTTTGGCCGCGTTTCTCTAGGGTCTTATCCAGAGAACTACGTTCGAGTGACATCACTCCACCTACAAACAGAAGTCGCAGATCAAAAACCTCCAGAAGTTAATTCGGATGAATTACCGAATTGTGATCAATTCTTATTGGAGAGACAGGATTCGAGCTGTTCGTTCGAACGGCCCGGGTATGTTTGCCCAAATCAACCGAATTTTTCGAAGGAGGGATCACAACAACTTGGAGGCTATTCGACCCGACAGAACGACTGACAACATAAACCTACTGACGTCAGTTGGCATAGATCCGGATGGGGGCGTGCTAGACAGTGACTTCTTGATTGTTGAGGATCCTCAGGAGAAGATTGAAGCAATAACAGCAGTTAACAACGAATCTCGTTGTCCTAACCACGACATGGAGAACAGAGCCTTGCTTAACCATTTCTATCTTCGAAATGAAATACAGCAATGGCGTTGTGCGAATCCTGGTTTCACCAGGTTCAATGACGAAAATATGGCAAATAATGCCGTCGCCTATGGTGGATCCGATTCCATCCTCATTTCGAGAGAGAATCTCAAGGGCATCTTCAACAGTCTTAAAAACAAAAAGTAGACGGAAATAGATGGCATACCGAATATTGTGCTGCGTCATCTCCCCGATGAGGCGGTAGAGATATACACAATTATATTCAACAATGCGCTGAGTAATGCATATTACTCACTGGAAGATGGCGGTAGTGCAACCCCTCCCCAAAAGGGACAAAGATTTCTCTCTTCCGAAAAATCTTCGGCGATTAGTCTCCTTCCAAGCATAAGCAAAGTTTTCGAGAAGATTGTCAATAGAGTTCTGGTACAGTGGGCTGAGGACAGAAAAATAATAACGAACAACCAATTTGAATTTAGGGCTTGGCATGATACTGTATGCTGCGTCAAAATTGGTGTCCGACATTCAATGGAACAAAGCAAAAAAGCATTCGACATCGTATGGTTAGAAGGTTTATTCCTTAAGTTGACGAGGATGGCTATAAGCAAGTCGCTGCTTTACACGACTTATGACATGATATCAGGTAAAAGTTTTGTTGTTAAAATTGACAACATGTCTTCTACCAAAGTTTTCCACATAAAAAATGGGCTCCAACAGGGTGCAGTTAACTCACCAATCCTCTTCACTATTTTCACCAGAGAACTGATTGGATCCATGCAACACTTAATCACATACGCCGATGACTTGGTGGCATTCAGGACAGCGCCGAAGGTTGAGGACATCAACATTCTATTGCAACGTGACTTCGAGAAAATTCAGCGATTTTGCGACGACTGGAAGTTGAAAATCAACTACCAGAAGTGTGAAACCATCCTTTTCCGAACTCCGTTATACAAGGCCTCAAGGGACGCAAAAAAAAAACTGGCGCAAGTTCGGCAGAGTTGACCCGCAGGGGGAGCCATTAGCTGTGAAAAGTGTAGTAAGGTACCTAGGCATTCGGTTGGATCAGTATCTATATTTCAAAAGACATGTAGCTACTGCACTGACGAAAGCCAGGAAGACCTTTGCTGTGGCAAGGGGGTAGTTTTATAGCAGTCAACTTGATACCGGGGTGAAGGTAATCTGCTACATGGCTCTCATCCGGCCAGTCATGGCGTACGGTTGTCCAATGTGGTTCAACGAGAGTCCTTCCCAGATGGAAAAGATGAGTTCTTGGATAACGAAGCAAACGTGAACAGGGTGGAAAATTTTATTATTAAATTGATTCGAAGGCACGTTACACGAGCCATGACTTCGAAAAATGAGCTGATATTTGAAGCCTACTAGCCCAATGAAACATATTTCGAGAACGCTCGCCGAAGTGGATTCATTCCACCGGAAGCTTTTTTGTTCCTTGACCAGATTGGCTTAATCCAGGACGCGGAGGGATGTCCATTGATCTACCACGTGGTGCGAAGGACAGCGGATAGGCGACTCCTCTACGAAGTCGATGTCGCAAGAGTTAGTCCGGATGATCTCCGGCAACAAGGTTCGAGGGGTTTACTGGTGGTTGCAGCCGAATCAAACTTCTCAGCTGTCGTCAAGTTAATAAGATAACTGTTGGTCCCTTACGGCCAACTTGCATTTAGGTTAGGGAATTAAATTAGGGTAATTTGGAGAAAAAAAAAAAACAAAAAAAAATATAAGCAAAAAATTTTAAAAACAAAAAAATATTAGATAGGTTAGTTTAGGTAAGTTTTAGTTACTTAAGTTAGAGTTAAGTTAGGTTAAGAATATAAATAAAAAAATGTTTAGAGTACTAAGTTTTTAATAAGTTTTTTCTTAATATAAGTATTCCTTTAATATTACTACAAAAAAATATATCAAAATCACCTAAGCCGAAAGGCAAAGTAAATAGTAAATGCTTGGATTAACTTAGAGTGCCCGCATAGGGCCAGTAAGGTAGTATAAGAAAGTATTAATTATATATCTAGTTTAAGTATTTTTTATGGAATGTAAGATTTGTTATAAAGATAAAAATAAAAAAAAAAATGCATTCAATCTAACTAACACCATCACTCCAATTTGCCTTCCTAACAAACATAAGTGATCTTAATGCCCTTCAAAATATATTTACGTACATATATGTACATGATTTATGAGAAAACATGTAATTGTACGTATCGTGAGTTATTCCCATGACATATTATATATAAAACATTTTCATATATACGTATTTGTTTCAATCACTTTTAATTCTCTTAAACGTTTTTAAAATTTAATTTTTAAGTTGTCATGTTAATTAGACATGAAGTGTAATTCGTGCAGTTAAACTCTTGTCAGTCTTAATAGTTTGATGAAAATACATTTTTTCAATTGGATTTTAATTAAGTTTGTTGCTCGTCGCCTAGCGTTAAGAGGTTTTTGCATGCAATCAGATTTCTTGAAAATATTAACTGGAAAATTAAAAAAAGCGTTTTATATATGTAAATATATATAAAAATAACTGTCAGCATAAATAAAATATGTGTTAATTTATATGTGTTATACATTTCTCGATATATGACTTACTTAAGATTATAAAAGTACATTGTCATTTATCAACAAGTATTTCATTGCAATCATTAACTGGTCTAACTAGTTAATAATGTAAAAACAGTAAATATTTTGCAACAAATTTCAAGTGCTATAACAACTGGTTTAGAGTGCACAAGTGTTTACTAATAAGAAACTACCAGCAGACGCTTTCTTAGTCATAATCTTTGATATATGGGGAGTAATATAAACTCATTTACCAATAAGTCTTGTTGAATTGAGTTTGTATGCATTGTCTACTGGAAGAATGCGTTGACAGTTTCTCATCTGAATCAATTCGGCAGAGCAAGCACAAATTTTTCATTTCGGGTCACTGACAATGCCTTGAGCGTTTATGTATGAGTATGTGCGTAACTGCACCCACAGCACGTGTCTTTGTTGTAGAGTCGACGCAATGGATTTTCATTTGTACATATATGTATACAATATTTATATTTATATATATACATACATATATATATATTTATTTTTTGATATATATATATTTATTATATATATAAGCAGCATGTATGCAGCATTTATATTATATGTTATATTATAACATATATATTTAGTGGATTATATGTTAACAAAATATTAAACAAAAATTGTCTACCATCTGCAACCTGTTGAAATATTATTTAAGTATAAAAAATATACAAAAAATCCTCCTCTGTAGTGCAAATTAAAGTAAATATTTATCTGCTTAGTTATTGATATGTATATGTATACCTGCTTAAATAATATTAACAAAACAACAAACCAAAATTTGTTGTAAGAACTTTATTTATAGGTATATACACACATGTATATCATACGTACAAATATAATAATAATAATAATAATGGCGGCGCTACAGTCCGAGGTGGACCTGGGCCTAGCTTCTCAGTAACCACTTGTGTTGCGCGTGCTATTGTTCTCTCACGAGTGGAGGGGACCTACAGTTTAATGCCGACTCCGAACGGCGAGATTGAGAAGTTTTTTCTAGACAGTTATACGCTTTGAGCATTGTCAGTGACTTGAAGAGAGGTGGAGCTGTAAACAATTTTTTTTTTGAAAAATTGTTTGTCTGATCTTGGATTCGAATCTAGACTGTGAAGTCTAATGCGCATTGGTCGACGCACGAACCCACACGGCCACGGCGGCCACGTACAAATATAAGGTGAATGTAAAAGAGAGCAACAATTTATTATTATAATTTAAATGCATCACTGAGTTTATCTTATCACCTGTTATTAAGGCGGTTTTTCCACGATTATATCCTAATGAACTGCAGGTGAGTAAGGTAAATATTCTATAGATTTTAATGAACTCGATTCAACACAATTTGAAACAACCATTCCACCAATAAAGACAATAATCCCATAACCCTATAACACAATTATTTTTATGCATGTATTTACTTTCTCACGCACAGAAAATCAGGACACCACCCTTGTATCGAAATATTTATTAGTGCAATTTTTGTCAACAATTTCAACAAGTGATTGCTCATTTTTTGTTTGATTAAAATTTAGTCTATTAATAGAATGGATGAAAATATATGAAATAACTTTTAATACTCGCTCTTCCCGATTTTCCACAGTGCTTCAACTGCCAATTAGATCCTTAGGCATAACGTTTTATTGAATGTAAGTATGTATACGTGCAAACAATTAATATCTTGAGTAAATTTAAATCAATAAATTGGATTTATTGGAGCACTAAATTCAATGTTTTACATCATTTGATGTATGTTTGTCGAATAGGAACAGAATTTTATACACAGATTAATTCACTTTGTTTCAGATTACCGTTTGTTATCATTTATACTTTCATTGTGTTGTCTGTGCTATCAATACAATTAAACACCAACTTATTTTAACACTCTAGGCACATTTCAGATGGTTGTGTTTAAAAGTATAAAAAATTATAAATCATAGAAGTGTATATTTTTGTTGTGCATATTTACATTTATCTGCATCGTGAATATCGGTTGTATCGTGCGCTATTGCTTTGTGTATACGTATCTTTCTTAAAGCTTTCTACTATTCGACTGGAACCGATGCAGTTTGAGTCAAAACTGAAATCAGGCACTTGTGCTTTGCTCTAGGTATATCGTGGTTATTCGATTCTTGTGCGTATTTAAACATGCTAGTTCTCAGAGAGAGAGTTGCACTCATCGATAAATGCTTCTCTAACTTCATGTTTGCGATTCCCTCTGCTTTGTTCGTCATGAATGCACATTTCGCCTAGCACATTACTAATAACTTCAAGTCCTCTTGTTTTCACGAATGATATGAGAATATGGTAATCTTCTTACCGTATCAATTGCAAGATTATGTTAATTATGTGAAAATTGTGCGCTTGACAGTGAATAAAACACTTAACCATGCTAACACAAACCATCCTATATACTATACACAGGCCCGGTCCCAGCTAAATGAGCGCCCTGTGCAAGACCTGCGTTTAACGCCCACCCCCCCCCCCCCCCCTATTTTTTTTAAACATGGTTGTCTTAAGCTTAAATTTGGAAAGTAAAAACTAGATTGGGAGCAAGATAATCTCGGTTTGACCCTAAAATTTAATACTTAAACATGAGCTTTCTGGTTTTACAAGGGGGACTAATACAGTTTTGTAAACTAAGGAATGAGGAACGTATTTTTCAAGCATTAGCTTGTTGAAAACTAATCTAAAAAAATATTTTAATGTTATTTGAAAATTCAAAATTCGTTTTATATGCTTCAAGTTACTCAAAACTTTCTTTTGATCTAGTGTTTTGAAACAAAATTCTACGTGTTTTGAAACAAATTTAACTTTTTTTCGGTTCTAAACTATTTTCGTAACATTCATCACCATCGTAAAGAAGATGTTTCTGGAAATTTAGATGATGTTTCAAATAAGCATCGAATCGTTCCAAAAAACATAATAGGTGCTCATTAGGCACCGAGCTGAATCATTGACTACCAAATTGAATCAATACGAGCTGCATGGGACGAAAATGTTCTTGGTCGAATTCTGTTTTGAAGACCAGCATCTTTTCCCTTCATATTTGAACCATTATCGTAACTTTGACTTCGACAGTTGTTTATTGAAATTCCTTAAAATTGAAGTTTGTTTAAAATTAACTTTGTAAGTTCCTCTCCGGTCTTGTCTTCTCCTTTTAAAAACCCAAAACAACAATAGTCAACAATAAGCGTAGAATTTGGCCTCTTTTAGCATGCACACAATTTGATTAGTAACAGTTGTAGAAAAGATACGTGTTATCTAATTTTGTATATTTTTGTTCAAATATTTATTTTGGGTTTCTTGATTCGTTCGCCTCAAGCGCTCTCCTAACACCAAATCAAATAAGGCTACTTCCTCAACAATCTGTTAAAAGTTACCATTATTAAGCTCAAACAACACTTCAGAAGTTCCTCGAGAAGCTAATGCTTGAGAACCAAGAAATTTATCTAAACTAATTAGTGTTTGCAAAACAGCTTAGCTCTATCTAATATTTTATTTCAGTTTAGATCGAGGTGAGTCTATTGTTGTTTCCGTTCTCAAAACTTTTTCGAAAAACATCCTGTATCTGTGCTTGACAAGGCTTGGGAATTTTTGTTCATTGCATAAAATACAAACAAAATTATAGAGAATATAGTTTGCTAGGCAATATGTACATAAGTCCCCCAGAAGTGAAATATGTGTAATTGAATTTTCTAATACATTACATTACTTTTTTTAAGAAGAAAAAACCAAAAAATATTTTTTTGTTTTGGGTGTATGCTCAATTTTTTGGGGTAGTGTATATATACATACTGTACTCATTCTCCTTTCAAGCAAATATGTATGATGAGTAAATCTCTTTCATACGTGCAGAAATAAAATCTGCACATTTTCTCTCCTGCATAGGAACTGAGTTTATTATTTTGAGATTTTTGAGTGCTTGTGCAAGAAATTATCTTGCACAGTCCTGTGTGTGATTGGCCTTTTGTGTGAAGAATGAAGAGAAGAGAGAGAGACGAGAAATTATGTAAATTGTATTGAGTAAGGCGCCATACGTGCAGAAATAAAACCTGCACGTTGTCACTCAAATGATTCCATAGGAACTGAGGATTGAGTTTATTATTTTGAGAATTTTTCCTAAGGAAATATTTGAGTGCTTGTGCAAGAAATTTTCTTGCACAGTCCTGTGCGCGATTGGCCTTTTGTGTGAAGAATGAAGAGAAGAGAGAGAGACGAGAAATTATGTAAATTGTATTGAGTAAGGCGCCATACGTGCAGAAATAAAACCTGCACGTTGTCACTCAAATGATTCCATAGGAACTGAGGATTGAGTTTATTATTTTGAGAATTTTTCCTAAGGAAATATTTGAGTGCTTGTGCAAGAAATTTTCTTGCACAGTCCTGTGCGCGATTGGCCTTTTGTGTGAAGAATGAAGAGAAGAGAGAGAGACGAGAAATTATGTAAATTGTATTGAGTAAGGCGCCATACGTGCAGAAATAAAACCTGCACGTTGTCACTCAAATGATTCCATAGGAACTGAGGATTGAGTTTATTATTTTGAGAATTTTTCCTAAGGAAATATTTGAGTGCTTGTGCATGAAATTATCTTGCAGTCTTGCGTGTGAATGGTATATTGTATGAAATTATGTAGTTTGTATTATTTGAAAATAATTGCGTTCAGAAAGCGTTTAGAAAGACAAAGGTAGCTTGGACGAACTAAAATTTTATGAAAGTCAGTATATCGATAAATTGCATATTGTTTGTTTAGGCTCACAATGCGCCCCCAAGCGCTTGGCGCCCTGTGCATTTGCACATCCTGCACATATGGTAGGGCCGGCCCTGACTATACACAAAGCTAAACCTAAGCAATGCCTAACTGAGAACAAACCTAAATAACAAAAATTAATAAATATTGTATTAGTGATCGATTTGAACTTCGTTTCCCAATGACCTCAACATATACATTTCTGGCATGCATGTATCGTTTTATTACGGATGTTGCCCGTAAAAAAATGTGCCATAGTGGTATCTTTCCCCTATTCATGTATTTAAACAGAGTGGACCACAACAACAATTCAAAACCAAAGTGAATAGCAACTTGAGAGCAAATTAAATTAATAAGATATTTTTTATTGTACGATAGTTGTTGAATGTACTAAGAGACCTTTGATGTACATTAATCCATCCTCATCTAGCAGTGGATTGACCGTTAATACATAACTTTTCTTGGAGATCGGTTTACAACCAGATTACGCATGATATTCTGAAGGAAGGCAGAGCATGTGCGTTAAGCGTATAGTGTGTTTTAGCTCTCTTCTAAAGTTATATCTGTGATTGAAGTATACTTGTTTTTTTGTTTTTTCGGCCATTGAGTTTGTGGCTAGCTCGTTTTGGACCGTGCCACCAATATCTACTTGTTTGTAACTCAAAATGAATAAGTCCTCTTGTGGAAAGATCTGCATGATTATCTGCAGAGGATACGTCGTTCCATGCCTGTTTGTCTACATTCTCGGTAATTTTAGGAATTCTGTTTCCAACAATTGTTTTCTATGTGCAAGCGGGTTTTTGTAACCAAGGTAGAACAATGCCAATATCTGTCCTAAGAAAAGTCTCTTTGATCTTGTAGTAACTCTGCCAGCGACACAACGTATGTTTAGCCCCCGGACAAAGGGGTCCGGAAGGATCCGGTGACCGTAGCCTCTTGCAGGCTGTGAACGCCGCCGTTGGCCCTAAAAGAAGGGCTCATCCGCCGCCATCTCTATTCCACGGTCCCGACCTTACTATTAAAACCAGGTAGCTCCTGCTGACTGGAGTTGTGGATAACGCCGTTGGCCAATCAGCTGACCAGCTCCTCCGCCGCCACCCTAAAAAGAGCGATGAGCCCTGGTAGACTTACACTCCCCCCTCTCTCGTTTGCAGCTGCCCAGACGTCCCACGGGGGTTGGTTATATTCTGTCGAGGATACTCGGCTCCCGGATTTCACCACGCAGAGGTGAGAGTAGGAGTTCGTTAATAGAGGCTAGGTGCAGACGCTTGTGTCTGCATGGTTCGCGTATTAACGCTTCGAAAAATTTGTTTGTTAAATACTTTAGTTTAAGACAATTTTTTGAAATTTCCCTATTTTGAAATTTGTGCAATCTTTCTTTAAATCTATATTTAGTAAGGAATACAAACGTTGGACAGTATTCAAAGTGCGGTTTTATCATGACATTATACATTTTAATGGAACTGCTTATAGATAGTTAAGACCTAATTCGTTTGAGGAAACCAATTTTCTGAGCAATTTTCTTACAAGTATTGTCTAAATCTTTACCAAACATTAACTGCTTATCCATTATTACACCCAAATATTTAATTTCGCTTACTTTTTCTATTATAGCATTATCAATAATAATATTTTTATATGACTCAGCATTTATGACCATTGCTTTAGTTTTATTAGTGTTGAGTTTTTTTATTGAAATAATTCGACACGTTTTCTAGGTTTGCATTTAGATGTTCAATAAATTGGTCCACTGAATCTTAAGATACGTAAATAAGAGCATCGTCTGCGAAAAGCCTGATTTCAGCAAATTGAAGAACCTTATCCAACTCATTGATGTGCATAATAAACAGCAGTGTTACAAAAGTTGCTCCTTGGGGTACCCCTTATTCTATCGTCAAAGGATCTGAGATGTGCTCACCCAGACGAGTTTGTTGTTGTCTTTTTGACAGATAACTTTCAAACCATTTAAGTTTAACTCCTTGCACTCTTTCCTTTTTTAACTTGTCGATCAGGATTGATCTGGATATGGTTTCAAACGCCCTCTGAAGGTCCAAATATACCGCCACTATCACCCTTTTGTCATTCATGTCCATTTTCCATTGCGTTATCACCAGCGACTCGCAACTGTGTGTCCGCATAAATCTAGATTGATATTCTATTAGTTTCCATATATCTAGTCAACTGATTAAAGCCCTTTTTTTCGAAAATTTCACTTTCTGTTAATAGCATATTTACTGGACGAAATTCCACAGGCTTATCAGTGTTTTTTACCTTTTCGATAGGTACCACAACAGATTCTTTCCAACGGTCAGGAAAGATTCGTGAACGAAGCGATTCATTGACTATTTAAAGGAATGTTGGACCAATGATTTCCAATGCGCTTAGTATCATTTTTACAGATAAGAGGTTAAAATACTTTTTACTGTTCATACTATTCATCGTGTCTTTAAGTTCATTGATTCCTACTAATTCAAATTTGAATCTACTTTCACTAATGCTCTCTGTACGTTTAACATAAGATTTGTGAGAGATATAATCGTTAATTTCTTTCACGTAATTAATAAAGAATTTGTTTAACGCATTTGCTATAATTTCTTCGTTTGTTATGATTGCTCCATTATAGTTAATGTTTGTTATTAAACTTTTCTTCTCATGTAATACTAGGGATTTTATTGTCCTCCACATTGTTTTTTGGTTACTGGCGCCATCCACTTTCCTTGCGATATAATTATTTTTTGTGTGTATTTGTTTCTAATGCTTTTATATTTATTCCAGTCATCGCTCGTATTTGTCCAAACAGCAATACGATTACAATGAATTTTGTTTTGTTTCAAATTGCGTAAGTTTGAATTTAAGCACCCGCTTCTTTTTTTATTACCCTTGTATGTTTTTCTGACTCTTTTGCACCGGCTTGTGAAGTGAGTGATAAAAGGATCTTGTTATTTCATTTAAATTATGGTTAGGATTTTACGTAAGTATTCCGTTATTACATACCTCATTGCGAAAGGTTTCTTCATTAAACACAATGCTTTTGTGATATACTTCTTGACGTCTTTTCTGATTTATGAAATTCGTTTGGATTCCAAGAGGTTCGTGATGACTTATTTTGAAGTCCGTTTCTACCATGGCTTTAACACCCATAAAGTTTATCACAACGTAGTCAACTAAGATTGATGAGGTATGTGTTATTCTGTTGGTTCTGCAACAATTTGTTGAAATGAATTGTCTATTATGATTTATTAAATTTGTCTCTTGTATGTGTTATTTTCAAATCAGTCAGTGTTGAAATCACTCATTAGCAGCACATCTTTGAACAGGCCGAATAATTCTTCTATTCTAGAACAATAGCAAGCACGAGTAGTTGCTGAGAAGTTTGGCCCAGGTCCACCTCGGACTGTAGCGCCGCAATTATTATTATTATAAGTGATGTTTTAACTGCTAGAGTAAGTTCGGGTATTGTGGTATAGGAGGGTAATGTGGTACAGGCAGTTTCCACTTTTTCAATTTCAATTCGTAGTTTATGCTGGAGAGTGCGACAAATTGTATTTCTGCAGTCATGATTTACATTGATGTCAATTGATGCATTTAAGGATGTTACTTTCGCATTCCCTGTGGATATGACCTGTTTCACTGCATTTAGCACAAACTTGGGTAGCTTCTTTGGATTGATTTGTGGTTAAAACCCCAGCATTTATAGGATCGCACAAATTTAAGCTTTCATATACTGCACAACTATCCCATTCAATATTTATTTGTTTCTCCTTCATAAATTTTTCTGATGCAATGCAGATTGCACATATGTATTTATCGGTAAAAAAATTAACAAGAGAGGAGTAAATATTGAAAAATACATTTGATGAATTTTTAAATAAAAGTACTACTTAAGGCAGACGGCGAAGTGATAATGTTATTTACAAGAAATTCTGCCAAGTTTAAAATGGGTCATTCGATAAGTCGTGGTAGGTTTAGTGGTTAATGAAAACCGATTGAATGAATACCTTCATTGAATTTTCACCGAAATAATAATACCATTTCAAGCTCCGTAGCACCTGATAGAACGTCATCCATATAGAATTTCTTTTTGATATCATCAGAAAGCTGTCGGACGGATCAGAGTGCTTAATATTTTGCACAATTGATTCCAAAAGTGACTGTTCAAAGTCAAAAATCAGAAATAGAGTCATTAAGTGATTTTCGGAACAAGATTCGTTAGTATTTGATATGGTCGGGATTGATGCGAATCTACTACGAAATTTTGCTATATCTAAATTATTGCAACTTTTGCTCCTCATTTAAAAAAAGAAAATCCTATTCGTACTGATACTTTTGTGTGTACTTATAAAAACGCTAATTTACAATTAATGCCATTAAATAGATTTGAAGTAGCGTCACAAGAAGAAGAAAGAAGAAATCGGCTTGAAGACTGGACCCAAACAATCAAACAAATTGTAATGGGTTTACTGTAAAGCGGATCTGAGTGTATCCAACCATATATTCTATTTTGTGCTACTAAGATTCCACAGATATTTTGATTTTATGCCCTGTTGTAGTAGTAGATAAATATTGAGTAAAAGCCAGGCTCTGACAAGTCCACATCAATTGTTTCGTAAACTTCAGCAAAATTTACTATTCAGGATTGTAAATACCTGTGAGTTTTTTTCGGAACAATGGCTTTAGCGCCCGTATATACTCGTCTTTTTTGAACACAGTGTGCGTCGATTTTCAGTCTAGATTCAAATCTCTGTACAGGCGAACATTTTTCGAGAAGGATAATTGTTCACATCTCCACCTTTTTCGAGTCACTGTCTAGAAAAAGTTTCTTAATCTCGCCGTTGGGATTCGGTATTAAATTGTCCTCTACTCGAGAGAGAACAATAGCATGCACAAATCGAGTGGTTATTAGGCCCAAACCCGAGGTAGAGAACTGTAGCGCCGTCGTGCCTGAGTTATCACCTGGCCTATAATGATCTACATATATGTTGGACTAACAACAATATGCTATCCTTGGGAATGTTTTGGAGAAATCATTTCCCTTTTCCTTGCTTAGGGGAATAAACGATACACTTCAAACAGTTCCTAATATATTATTATCTCTTACTCTCATTTTCGAGAACCAATAGCTTCTTCATATTTTGTGACTGTGTCTATACTTATGCGCCCCGTTTCGTAGTGATGCTTGTATATAACATGGATCTATATCCATGTCTACTGGCATATAAAGCGAAACGGTACCACCGAGTTTTTTCTATAAATCTACCCATTTTGCATCTCGTACATGTTGTGTTCCGATTGCTCTAACTTCTTTCAAAGTTCAACTATTTTGTCGTCTTTACTTTGGCAGATTATCAGTTTTTTCTTAAAAGTATAAATAATAAATAAATGTAGGTCCCTTGCTTCCAATAAAATACTTTTTAGAAAAATGTTATTACTTTATTTTGCAAAGAACCAAAAGTTGTTTAAACGGATTTAAAGAACACAAATCACAACCTCATCGCTCAGCAGCTTGGTTGCGACTCTTCTCAATTCAAATCAAATCGTTTCGTCCTCTTGTTCGTCTGTTCGTCCGTCTATGCTTAGTGGCATGGGTGCGTTTGTATTGTCTGTGATCTGTTTACATCCTACATTTTGGCCCTCCTGACCGTTTATTCGGCCTGAATAAAATCATTTGTACACGTTTTCACCCCGTCCGCAGCGGTAGTGGTACACCGCGGCCCTTCATAGTACCAAACTTTCTCAATTTTGTAACAAATACTTCGGCTTGAGTTTAAGTCCTGAACCAAGCTGCGTTCTGCGGATGGATACAAGATTGTTAACGCGACTTGTTATTGCTCTTTTTCTTTTCCTTTTCCTTTTGTACATTTTTATTATCTACTTTTTTCCTCTTTTTCTTCAAGTTCAATTTCACTTTCGCCCATCGCATTAATCATTCGGAAATCGCCACACATTCTCTTCTCCTCATTTTTATTAGAAACTAAAACTACGGGTGAAGTAAATTCAGACTTGCTTTCTTGAACTACACCTTTTTCCATTTACTCCGCAACTTGTTTCTCTATCTCCTGCTATTCTAGCGGTCATTTGTATCGGTGATTCCACGTTGTCTCTCGGATTGTGTCCCTCTATCATCGATTGGTTTCTCTGTTGAAACTCTTCAGGCAAATGACTCAAATCTGCCTCGTCCACATCAGATGCAACCGAAATATACATCACTATGAACTCGCCTCTCAACACTCCGATGCCACCAGCGTTCCTCACAACTGGTCCTCTCCTACATGAGTCTCGCGTTGGGACACCTTCCCGCAGCCTTCCCAAGATCATTGACACAGTTTCTTCCTGAATCTCGCATCGCTCACCAGCTTCACTAACTTTCTCTACTCTCTCAGCTTCACTAGCTTTCTCTGCTCTCTCAGCTTCGTTCAAATTATCTGCGTACGTTTGCACCTTCTCTCCGGACCGTGCAGTACCATCTATTTCAACCGCTCTTACTTGAAATACTTCTTCCTCAGGACATCTGAATTGGATTTCGTTATCCTTTATGATAACAGATGCCTGCTTCACCACGTCGATACCAATCATCATGGAAAATATTAGATCTCACTCTCTCACGACATGCAATCTTATAGGAAAGATATTTTCGACCACCGCTACCGTAGTCTTGAAATAACCCAAGGTGTTTATTTCATTATTTCTTAAACCCGCCAAAATTGTTGTTTCCCGTACCAACTGTACATGTGGAAGTTGTAGTAATACCTCTTGTCTCAATAATAAAATTTCTGGGATACCAATATAATACCCAAGTGCACTTTTTGAAAGATACACGATTTTATAATCCCCAAGTACAAAATCCTCAAAAAATGTATTCAATGCTTTATTTAATATTCTTCTTTGGCATGAGTTTAAAGAAACTAGATACAATCAATCTTGCATTTACTTCAAATTACACAAGTGGCCAAGCATTAGTTCTTCGATACACACGAAATATTGGGGATCGTTGTTTGACGATTTTGCACTTGGGGACTTTGGATTTGGGGATTTCGTAATCAACCCAAATTTCCCAAATCGGTTATTTTCTTGCCCTCTACTGTCACATCCTTCATTAGATAATCTGCTGTACCTCCTAAATGCACACTTGGTTTTTCCTCGTCCTTTATTTTTGTTCTACTGCATTCAAAGGATTTGTGCCCTGACTCACCACACTTGTAACACTTGACGAGTTTTTGCCTTGGTGGACATAACCTCGTCAAGTGTCCAATCTCACCACAGGTGAAGCATCTGCGCTCATATTCTTTCTTGATTGCTGACCCATTCTGGCTGTTGACGTTGCCGATGAAAATCTTGAGGGTTGTTCTGTTGTATGGGATCTAATTCTCTCGTACACTCTGAGTTTGGTCTTCAACTCATCTATGGTTTGTGCCTCGTAGAGAATTACCTTGTTGATTTTCTCATCCGTCAACCCAGCAATAAAATATTTGACGATCGATGTCTCGTCGATGAAGATTGGTTTTGCTATCTCCACCAGCTTATACAGGTATTCCTTTAGCGTTTCCCCTGGTTGCTTCCGCCTTGTTCTTAGCTGATGATGGATTTCAGCTGAATTCACTGCTTCCGTGAATTCTTTCTTCAGCGCAGTCTACAATGTTTCCCAGGATCTGATGCCTCTTTCACCTTGTATGAAGGCTTTCGGTCATACACAAATTGTTGCAGCTCGTTCCACTTTGCAATCGCGCAGATTGATTCAAATTCTTCTATCCAAGAATTTACGTTTTGTGACTCTTCCTCCGAGAATGGTGCAATGGTGTATAGAGGACTATGTCCCTGAAATGAAATGCGCTTGTTGCCTCATCTCGAGTTCTGGCATTCATTCTTGTTTCCTGCCATTATCAACTCTAATTCCCTCTTGTTTCCTGCCATTATCAACTCTAAATCCCTCAATTTCGATTTGAGTTTCGCGACACTAAATGATTTGATTTGCTCCGTTTCCATTCCGCTGTGACAGTATTAAATTACCAGTTACAAATTACGAAAAAAAAATATTATTACGTTATTGATAAATAAACGTAATCTTAATAACGGTTTTTATTAAGAGTTCGATCACTGGGTTGTAACGAAATAAAACAATTCACTTCAACTGTTTATATAAGCACTGATTTATTTCCAATATCACTATCCTGAAATCACAATACATTTTCCGTTTTATAATAATCACTATTTTATTACTGATACAATTACTGAACTTGTCTACACACATGCAGTTTTCACTTTATTCACTCTAAAATCAAACTGTAACTATTCCTGCCATTCGGGGATATTTATACTTCTCCAACTGGATTCCATTATCTTCACGATCCCTTGAGAATGATCCCTGCCTAACAGCTGCTCAATTCACTCAATTGAATTTGCTCATTTCTAGTATCACAGATGGCGGGTTTCAGTTGAATCAATTCATGTTTATATCTGATTGTGGTGGATGGCGCCAGTCGGTGTTAGTGTATATTCGCCGCACTACCCGCCACTAGATGGCGCAGTTGGCGTAAGTATGTATTTTCGCAAAAATATATAAGAGAGCAAGATTAATCGCTGAGACACACTTTACGAAGCAATCGCGAGTATGGTAAACTTAAAAGGCTACTGTAGTTACCATGCCTGCCATCTGTCAGAGAGGGCAAAAGGCGGATCATTTCTGCTTATACGCGATAATATAGATCACTTAGTAGGACTTAATATAGAATCCAATCTAATACAATTCGGTTCATGTAAAAACAAACATTATTCATTTAACGTCTCGTCAATTTACTGCCCTTCTCCTAGTATAATTGATCCAAACGAGCTTGAAAGTACATAGGATGTTTTGTTAACGTCGGATATCTGCGCTAGTACAATCGCATTTCATTTCTCATGCGTTTCTGAACATACAAACACTGCAGAATTCTTGCCGACCTGCTTTAGTAAAATTGTCAAAAAAAAACATTTCCTTCCAATCGCGCCCTTTTTGCAGTCAAAAATAATGTCCTTTGTTAGTCTGACGTTTATGAAAACATTCGTATTTTCCACTCTCTTGGCCCAAATTTCGTAATTGGTGGAAATTTTAATGCGAACAACACTTTTTAGGGATCAAGATGTATCTCACGAAAAGGCGGAAAATTGTACTGAGCTGGTATGAAACAAAGTTGTGATTTTTACTCGACAGAAAAACCGACTTACTGGCCTTCGGATATTACAAAAATAGCTGACGTTGTTGATTTTTTGTCGATAATTTTGTGTATATAATACAGTGCGCTGCGTGAAGCAATACACAACTCGTTAGGAAAACGACTATAAAAAATGTATTGCGATATCCACTGGAAATACGGGAATCAGAAAAAGAAAAACGTAAAGTTCGTAAGAAATGTCAATAGTCACGTGCTCTACAACATGAAACGTGTCTTAACCAATTGGGTAATCTGTTGAAGGCGAAAATTAAGTCGATTAAAAATAAGAATCTAAATACCTACTTTTCTATTATTATTATTATTAATAGAATTTAATTCTTCACGGTCGATTGCCGGAAGGCACCTATTCTTGATATAAAATTTCAAGAATTAATTTGCCCAATTTTATGTATTTCTTTAACTCTGATTTGAACGATTCTAGATGATTAATACGTCGGCGCCGTGGCGTAGTGGATAGGTGCGTCGACTCATACGCTCGATGTTCTCGGTTCGATTCCAGAAAAATCACCTAACATTTTTTCACAGCTCCACCTCTTTCAAATCACTGACAATGCTCAAAGAGTATAACTGTCCAGAAAAAGCTTCCCAAAAATTGCCGTTCGGAGTCGGCATTAAACCGTGGGTTCCTTTCACTCGTGAGAGAACAATAGCACGCACAACACGAGTGGTTGCTGAGAAGCTAGGCCCAGGTCCACCTCGGACTGTAGCTCCGCCATTATTATTATTAGAATAATAATTATTAGATGATTAATATTTTTGAGTTCAACCGGTAATCCATTATATAGTTCCAGTCTCTGAAACATTATTGTATTTTGTGAAAAAGTAGAGGACATAAAGTTAAGTCGAAAGTTTTGTTTGTTCCTGAGATTATAAGGTAACATTTCATTAATGTATCTCAGGTTATTGCTAAAATAACTTGGCAGTAAGCCATATTTCATTTTAAATACGAAAACCGCTAAGTAAATGTATTAGTCAATTTAATTCTATTTGTGTAGAAGTAGACCTATGTGATGAAGGACAAAAATTTAAACAGTATATTCAAAATCTCTGACAATTTCTATTAATTTAATTTTCTATCTATGTATATATGTTTATTTTATTATTAATTTATTATTTACCTACTAGATCGAGTATTTATTCATTTTAATTTACTGTTTATATACTTACAATATAAGAATATTATTATATAATTCCGAAATCTGTAAGAATTAAACTCGGTAGATAGAATAAATAAACTAAACTAAACTAAACTAAAAAACTAAAAAAAACTAAAAAAACTAAACACTAATTTTTAACTGCTGCCTTATACTTAACCCACCCAATCGTTCTAACATTCATGCTTTGGGTGTTAATCTATTACATTTTAGAACTATTCTCATTGCTTTATTTTGCAGTTTCTGGAGTTTTTGTATTTCTACTTCTGTGGATAAAAAAAAAAGGATTGTTGAACAATATCTGAAGTGAGGTCTTGTAATAATAATAATAATGGCGGCGCTACAGTCCGAGGTGGACCTGGGCCTAGCTTCTCAGCAACTACTCGTGTTGTGCGTGCTACCGACCTACAGTTTAATGCCGACTCCGAACGGCGAGATTGAGAAGCTTTTTTCTGGACAGTTATACTCTTTGAGCATTGTCAGTGACTCGAAAGAGGTGGAGCCGTGAAAAAATGTTTGTTGTTTTTTTCCAGATTCGAACCGACGACCTCGATTGTAGGAGTCGACGCACCTACCCACTACGCCACGGCGCCCATCAATGTGGACATTTTTGGTCTTATTCTTTTCAAAAAAATACACTTTTTTGACACTTTTTTTGCACACATAATCAATATTTGCTTTTAAACTCGTTTTTTGTTTGTTAAAATTCCACGATATTTATATTCACCAACACTTTCTATTATTTTGCCATTAATTAAGATATTTATTGGATATTTATTGGTTCGGTAGGGTTAAATAACCCTCTAACGTTTAAGGCCTCAGGTCAGCCATCGCCTATTGCCCATTTATTCCATGTGCGATTTTTTTTATGACGGTTTCACATGCCTTCAATTATACTATGCAAATATAGCCATATTTTGAACTACATTTCAGCACACTGCGAAGTTTTGTCTCGTTGTAGTAGTCACTTGTTGGTGAAAAATCAGTGAACGAACAAAAAAAATTATTGCACGTAAAAAAAAATTCTCATAAAGAAATAAAATACTTCCAATTTTTCAAATGAGTCGGGAATTTTACAGTAAGTAGATATAAATAGATAGATAGATACATATCTATCGTATCTATTATTTCGTAATAAAAATATGTACATTGTTTATGGTTATCGCACAGTAATATTACAGAGATGTGATATAATTTATTATTTCTTCTGAAAACATTTTTTCAATAGTTTACAATACAAGGTTGAGCAAAATACGATAAAAACCTTCATATACAAAAAAAAAGTTGTATAAAAAATAAGTAAATAAATAATTTATAATAAATAAATAAATAAGTAAATAAATAAATAAATAAATATATAAATGAATAAATAAATAAATAAATAAATAAAGAAATAAATACATAAATAAATAAATAGATAAATAAATAGATAAATGATATAAAATATTTAAATCAATAAATAGATACTACTTAAGATAAATTAACAAACAAATAAATAAATAAATTATTTAAAGAATAAATAGATAATTAGATTAATTGATTAATAATAAATTAATATGTACAAAAAATGTAACAGGCAAAAATTAAATAAGTAACAAATTATATGCAAATTTAGAAGAAAGTAGATATATTCATGTATTTTCACAATAATAAAACAAATAATAAATAAAAATGAAAATGTCGTGTTTGAGAAAAGAAATACGAAGGCGGCCTGAGGGCAGCCATGACCGTTTACGCCAAAATTTTTTTTTTTTTTTTTACCGTTGTCAAAAAGTATTTCTCTTTTTCATTTTCTACTATTCATTATCTTCCTGTTTCAATAAAACAATAAAAAAGCCAGATAGATTAAGCATTTTGCTTTTATTAAGCTTTTAAATCTGCTCTTATTTTGAAATAATAAATAAAAGGTGAAACGATGAAATCAATGATTTTCGATGGTCCACCAAAAGAATTTTTTCGAATTCTGATTTAAAATTATGATTTATAAGCCCATTATTTATCAGAAGAAAAATTCCCGACTCTTTTGCGTCAAAATTGCGGTTTTGACCGTTAGAGGGTTAAACACATAGTTTTTCTTTTCATAACATTCAACATTCATTTATTCATTTCGAGCCATCTATTAATTTATTCTAAATCTCGCACTCCTACTTCTTCTGCGTTCGAAATAACATTATTCACCATAGTCCGTTGAGTGCGATTATTTAAATAAGATTCAAAACCAATTCAGTTCATTATTTTTGATTTCGTATTTAAGTAGTTTTTTTTATCAATATTTCTCTAACTACAGTCTCAAATGCTCGTTTGAAATCTAAGAATACAGCTATAATAATTTTACGTTCACTAATTTGACCTTTCCAGTTTCTATTATCCAGTTGAATGCAGTCTCACAAGAGTATCCTTTTCTGAACCCTGATTGATTTTCCATAATATAACCATTATTATCTACTTATCTATGTTACTGTAGTAGGGTACTTTAGTTCATCATCAACTATTTGTTCCACACTCTTCACAAAAAATTTGTTAAACTCGTTCGCTATTCCTTCACTGTCCTTTATTATGTTGCCATTAAAAGACATTTGGTCTATATCATCCTTTTTATTGAGTATACGTTTTTAAATACTTCTCCATGCAGATTGTTGATTTTCTGCTGTAGCAATCTTCTGTATTATGTGTTTATTATTAATTTCTCGCAGCTGCTTCTTATAGATGTTCAGGGGTTTCACTAACTTTATGTGTTATATTTATATCAATACTGATTGTCTCATGGTCAATTATTTTGAAATTAGGAATTGTTTTAACTTTTATCTGCTTTTGTTTTGTGGAAACATAATCTATAATTGTGGTCGATCTCTCTGTTATTCTTGTCGGTTGATCAATAATAACAGATAAATTATTTCCACAACATATAGATTCAATTTTCCTATATGTTTTATCCCTGAACCAATCGATGTTCAGATCACCTACCACAATTATATCTTTTTTGACATTCATACTGTACGCTATTACAATTTAAATCAGATCTCTATTATAACCGATATCTACTTCAAGCCAATAAACTCCCTTGATCATAATTTCATTAATAACATCATAAATCAACGGTCTTCTAACATAAATGGAAACACCACTTGTATGTCTCGACAAACTTCTCACTGAATAATATTTATAATCATCCAGGCCACTTCCGATTCATCTGTATTTTCTATCATGCGTGTCTCACTTAATCAAATTATATTAGGTTTCACCTGTCTTGCCAATAGTTCAATTTCATTGAAATCTAGACCTTGTACATTCAAATAAAAACACTTTAAAATACTTAGCTGCTAGTAAGAAATCGTTTCGCGCTAAAATGTTTGCTTCCTTTTAAATACAGAACAAGTGGCATCCCTGGAGTCGTGATGATCACTCAGTTCTATATTCAGCCTATCTTTCAGTCTCACACAATTTATGCAACTTATTTGCTCGCTCTTGCAATTATTTGCTGTATGATCTGCTTCACCACTTCTAGCGCACATTTGTATCTCAGTATTGCAAGCAGAAATCAGCTACATAGAGATACTCAACTCTTTCCCTTCTACCCTCATGACGTCATCTGACAGCGTTTTCTATAACATTTTTTCGTACAGTATCCGTGAATACGTGTGATTTGTTTTGAACAGCTGATTGACTTCCCCTCCAAACAAATTCATACAAGACATACATTCCTTATCTACATAGAAGAAATCTATCAGGGGGTTGGCCATACCCCCACTCTCCTTTTTTTCCAAACGCTATCACAAATCCTTTGCAATACGTTCACCACGAAAAGAAGGGGAAGTTAAACGAAATGTAAGTGTTCAGTAAGAGCATTCATTTTACATAAATAATTACGACTGGAAGGACTATTGGAAACTATTAATTATCGGTTATTTTTAAATTGAAGTTTAAATTATTATATTATGAAATATATGGAACATAGGTTTGATATATTTTTTTATTTATTCTAATTTCATTGGAAATAATGAAACAATCAGAGAGATAAGTGATAAATGTACTTATTGACGTTGAGCCTGAGAAAATCAAATAAAATAGTTAACAAAATTTAAATTCATCCTTAAGTATTGAAATGACCGAAGTATTTCCTTGTGGTCTTCAGATTTAAGAAAAAAGCTGGTTTGTTTTTTCGAAGTGTTCCTTTATTAAACGTTAATATTGAAATTCAGAATTTTGTTTTGTTTTTGAATTCCATGGATTTATGCATTTATTTTAATTGATAGAGTGTTAATGCATTAATCTATCAAAACATCCTTCAAAAAGACAATTTTATTTCCAACACTTTTATATTTTCCTTTGTTTAGGAATTCAAAGGCTATATTCACAAATAACTACGGATGAAATTAAATATGCATGAATCTATATAAGTATATGCAGTTATGTATACAACTTGTTTTTTTAACTTATTTGTACTTCTGCAATCGTGTTTTTTTTTTATTTGAAAAATTAATTTTGTCATTTATATACAGCAATGCAATGTAAATGTGAATAAATACGGAGTGATAATTGTGAAATATCATCTTACACAATTGAATAGTATCCAAATATACAACATATACAATTTTTAGTATCAATATTTTGAGCAAAAATTTTACAACAATATCCAACGTTTTTTTTATATTTGAAAAATGTTCGGCCTCATGAACACAACCAGTGCATTATTCCAGTAGTGGGCAAATTCGACAAAAAATGACACTATCGTGGGCAAATGTCCGCCATTTTCGTGGGCAAAAGTCCAACGATAACAAGAGTTCGTTAAACTCTGTGGAAGTGTGCGTAAAAATTTGGCAGTGTGCGTAAAAATAAGGCAGTATGCGTGAGTTTAACGAAAATATTGGAAAATCTGGAAAAATATTGGAAATGGACGGTGATAGGCGAGACGAAAAAAGCTCGAGAGTTGAGTATCTCCATGTAGCTGATTTCTGATTGCAAGCAAACACTTGCTGAGTGGTTATATCCACATATAAATTTGTCCAACTCTATGTACAATGTTTTCATTTTTATTATTTCATCGAAGGTTGCCCTGTCAACTTCTATTACAAAATTGCAAATATTTTTCTTTTTTGTTGATTCAAACACTTTAATACACTTGAGATTACTAAAATTTATCTTTTTATTTTGGACTTTAATAGAATTTATATTTTGCTCATCATTTAATCTTTCTTTCATGCCGTGCACTAGAACTTTTGGTTTCCTCATCTCACTTACTTTGATTTCATATTCTTTATTTAATTTTTCCACCATTTCCTTACTTATGATGTTTTTTTCTTCCTCATTTTCACATTGGATCATTACCGCACTATTTCTTATATTTGACATTTTATTGATTTTTACTGATAACTGTTTTGACACTCTCTTGATTTTGTTTTGGTTTAATGATAATGGGAGCTTTTAACTTTGATGCATATGATACCAATGTCTCATTAATTTCTCTTTTATTATTTTTTTTCGGAGGATTTTTTTTAAACTGCACTGTGGCACTCAGGCTCAAAACTGATCCATTGTATTGCCAGGTAGCAACCTACTCCAGCGCCGTTAATTGTATCCCAAAGGCAAATGGTGACTATACCAGATTTGAATTCACTGCGATTCGAACCTGGGACCCCTTTAAATTGGGGCAGGCACTTAACCAACTGCGCCATCCAGTCGTCTCTCTTTCGCTATGATCGTTGATTCCTTTTACTGCCTTTTCAACACAGTTCTTTTTGGCTCTAACACTCTCTTTAAAAATACCCGTTAATAAATTATTATTTTTATTAATCGAAGCCATAATTTTAGCATAATTTTCCTTGAGAACATTCACATAGTTTACGCATCCATTGCACAAAAACCGAATATTTTCATTCTCTCCCATTCGATCAGTATCATACTTAATTAAGTTTACGCAATTAGCATGATACGACTGCCCGCAAAACCCACTAAGTCCACGATTTCTACCCAATTTTTTAATAAATTGAGTTTAATACAGATACTTAAAATGTGTAAATATATTTAGTTCTTAATTCCTATCAGAAATTAATACAATTAAATACTTTTTTCAGACACCATATAAACACGTCTTCTCTTTCAAATCTCTCTCTCACAAATTTTAAGAGGCTTGTCCGCTTAAAATTATACCAACTACTCATTCTTGAAATCAGTTAACGGTTTGAGAAAACCCAAACCACATACGGCCCCTATTCGAAAAAAATCAATACGGATGTGGAGCTCTTTACAGATCACTTGGAAGCGACGTTTAAATCGTACGATGGACAAACACTTTCTGTAAACTACTATGCTTCGGATATACATTTTGACAATTAATCTATAAGAAATGTTACTCTGACAGAGCTAAAAGAAGAATTAAATAAGTTCAAACCCAAAAAAGATCCTGGTTATGAATTAATCACAATAAGAAAGCGCTTCTGAAGTTTCTCTACCTTAATAATGCCATCTTTAGACTAGAGCATGTCCCAAGTCGGTGAAAAGTGCCGCAAGTAATATTGGCACTGAAATCGGGTAACAGAAAAAAAGTCTTTCAGACCGATTTTACTGCTTTCGATAATGTCTAAGGTGTTCGAAACAATTTTACTTAGACGTTTAAGCCCGATTATGGGAGAAAGACAACTTATTCGTAATAACCAATTCGGTTTTAGAAATAAGCATTTGACTATTGACTAAATACATCGAATAACTGATATTATAGAAAAATCGTTCGTTTGCTCAGCTGTATTTCCTTTGACATGGATTGGCACGAAGGCTTGAAACACAAACTGCTACAATTCTTCCCGGCAAAACTTTACTTAATATTGTCAAATTATCTGTCTGATTGAATTTTTACGTGTAAAACATGGAAAAGAATACTCGCTATTTAAATCTATTGAAGCTGAAGTACCCCAAGGAAGTGTTCTTGGTCATCTCTTCTACCTACTTTTTAGTAGCGATATACCACCAGACTTTGGCACTATACTAGGCATATTTGCTGACGACACCACCATTATGGTAACTGCCAAAACGGTCTTAGAAAATTGCAACGTGCTTTAGATTTAGATCGGGTAATTGAACTCAATGAAGCCAAATCCGTTCATATTAATTTTATATAGCGAAATGAAGCAAAATACCTCGGGATGACTCTCGTTGTAAAGCTTAAGTGGAAAGAAACGTGAAGAGCTCCAAATAAAATATGAAGACATGTACTGGCTTATTGGAAAATATTCCAAACTAAGTATTGAAAAAAAATTGCTTATATAAGTTAACGCCGAACATGTGGGAACAACGCCGGCGACCGAAATACCCGGGAACACACACGGAGTTTTCAGTATCAAATCTGGCAGGGCAAACCCACATCTGGTTTCAAGTAGGATCCGTCATTTGACCTGCCGACTGTGCGTGCCGAGGTATCATAATAAATGTATTTTAGGTTTCAGTTCAGTTAGAGAATAAATCCCGAGCGTTCCCTGCTCGGTGTTTAAAAGAAAACAAATAATTGTTTAATTTATACAAGCACGTGCTAAAACAATAACTATGAGTTGTACCAAAGAAAGTAATAAAAATATACTACGAACTTTTCAAAACAATGTACTAAGAATTATCGTCAACGCACCGTGGTACATACGGGACGACGACATCCACAGAGTTCTTGGAATTGTATCAATCCACAGAGTTCTTGGAATTGTATCAATCCAAGATGAACTAAGAACATTGCTCGTAAGCATAAGCGTCGTCTGGAAGAAAACATAAACCAACCCTGTTGTCCTTCCAATTCTTGATAAAAATAACGTATTGCGCCGTCTTCAAAGGACTAAGCCCCTTGACCTAGCTACAGCTCTTATCCCTGGAACTGAAGATGAGCTGATAAATGTAACATGCCGAGGCTGGTTTATTTCATCGCTCGTAGTGACAGATAAAGTTATCAAATACGCTGTCGCGTCCTTCTATGATTTCAAGTCGCCGGATACCGATGGCATATATCCAGCTTTGTTGCAAAAGGGTATATACCATTTGCTACTGGTTCTGGAAAAAATGTTTACAGCCAGTCTGGGACTGGCCTGTATCCCAACCCCTTCGCGCACTGTTTGGGTAGCCTTCATACCAAATATCGGTAAGGGGACTACTCACTCGCCAAGAACTTTAGACCAATCAGTCTAACTTCCTTTCTGCTGAAAAGCATGAAAGGTTGGTTGAGTTTTACGTGCGCAAAACCGTTTTGCAAATTCATCCTCTGTTTCAGATGGAACATGCATATCAGCGTGCAAAATTTTGCTTCAAAATATCGTTGGCAGAATTTTCATCGATATAGAGGATGTTTTTGACAATGCGTCTTTTGATGGCAGGAACAGGGGCAGGTGTCTTCTGCGAGTGTTTCGAAAGATCCCTGAATCTAAGTAACGAATGTAGCATTTTTCAAGTGGAAATGTTATCAATATCTGAGTCGGCACTTACGCTTAAAGAGCTTAGTTTGACAGGAAAAACAATAACTGTATACTATTGACAGCCAAGTGGCAGCAAGCATGATTAGCATGAGTCGCAGGGATATTCGGATGGTGGTGAGAGTTCTCACCGGACATTCTTCGATAGGCACCCATGCCAGAAGGTTAGGTATCCACCATAGCTACTGTTGTAGAAGTTGCAGGGACGAGGAGGAAATATAGTCCGTCACTCACCTGCTCTGCGGCTGTCCAGCCCTCCGGGTGGTTATAAACTTTGACAATTCAAATCGTTAATATCACGAAACTTGCACATGCAACGATATTTTGATAAAGCTTACGTTTAGGTCAACAAAACTGAATTTTCAGATCTTTAAAATTCGTCGATGGTTGACCGTTTTTTGCCAATATCCCCAAATCTATTTGGGCCAGAATGCTCGAAATAGTTTTAAATGAAAGTACTCATTGAATTTTTGTGATGGGATGGGGAGACGCATTAAAACCGATCTTTTTGGGGAGCAGGGCAAAGTTGCTGACCACACCTAACTTGGCAGGATGCCAGCAACGATCTCTGTTATTGCGCAGGTCAAGTTGACATACAGCCTCCAAGCGGCGTCCCCTGGATAGCCTTCACAACAATCGTTGTGAGGTGAACCAATGTGCGCAGCGAACACCATAGGCAAGAGGGTGCATATCCACCCCGACAAGACCGGCGTTTGTGCGGAGGGCTAACAACCCGCCCACGGAAAAAAATATTTGTTATCGAAGAGAATCCCGCCTCGGATCAACAGAGTTCGGATTCAACATCGACGACACGGAACAAAGAATGACTATGATTTGCGAGTGGCCGCCTGGAATGTGAGAACACTTTACACTCCGGAGACCGGAGGAAAACATCCTCACGCAGTACAAGGCAGATATTACTGCGATCCAAGAAATACGCTGGATAGGACAAGGGATAATGAAAAAGAAAGAGTGCGACATATATTACAGCTGTCACAAAAGGTTGCATATATTTGGATGCGGATTCGTAGTGGGAAAACAGCTAAGGTCGAAGGTCATCGACTTTTAGCCGATAAGTGATAGCCTGGCTGTGGTCCGTATCCAAGGCAGATTCTATGACATCAGCCTTATACTCGTATGTGCACACTCCGCCACCGACGAGGCTGAAGACTCTGTCAAGGAGGACTATTACGACCTCTTGGACGGTGCCTACGGAGCCTGTCCGGAGTACGATGTCAAAATCGTGCTCAGAGACTTCAATGCCAAAATCGGTAAGGAAAACGTCTTTGGCGGATTGATCGGAAAGCACAGCCTCCACGACACGATAACAGATAACGGCTTCCGACTCACTGACTTTGCCACAGCACGTAATATGGTCATAAGTAGCACGAGGTTCCCTCGCAAAAGAATCCACACAGAAACCTGGCGATCTCCGGACGGCCGAACCGCTAACCAAATCGATCATGTGCTCGAAAGGCAAGCGTCAAATATCCTGGATGTGCAAACATTCAGGGGGGCAAGCGTTGACTCTGACCATTTCCTCGTAGCAGCAAGAATCAGAGATCGACTGTCCAATGTCAGAAAGCTACACCAGCCAACAAAGAGTAGTTTTTATCATTGAACGTCTGAGCACACCGGAGCCTACGAAGAACAATTAAGTGAGAGACTCTCCGGTATGCCTACGTCAAACATAAACGCCAACGATGTGTGGTTGCACTGCCGCTCGGCCATCAAAGAGGTGGTTGAAACCACTTTGGGCTACCTACCACCCCTGACAAGAAAGCCCGTGGTATGATGACGAGTGTGAGCAAAAGAAACGTGCAACCGACGAGGCATACCAAAAGGCGCTGCAACGAAAAACTAGAGCAGCGGATGAGAAGTATCGGGCTAGAAGACGGGAGGAGAAAAAGCTTCTACGCATGAAGAAAAGGTCTCTCCCAACCTCCCATTGAAGCGTCTAAAAAATATGGGCCAAGCACCTAGGCTCTTCGAAATTGTGAGGGTAATCTAGTTCCTGACCCGCTGGGAATAGTGCGTTTAAGTAGTACTTCCAACAGCTGCTTAGCGGGCTTGATCAGAAGAGAGTGATAGTGAATGAAGAAATCCCAACTTCAGTCGATGAATTAGTCATCCTGGTGATCTTTGGAGAAGTCGACACAGCCATTAAAAAGTCGCACCACGCTAACATATTCGTGATGCATCGTGCAGTTCGATTCGAGAACTGAAACCTGCACCAGATTTCGGCAAGGAGATGCGCTGTCGTATGATTTCTTCAATTTGGTACTGGAGAAGAGAGTGCGGTGGGCTGCTGTGAACACGGAAGGCACTATCTTCTACAAGTCAGTCCAACTTTTGGGATACGCAGATGACATCGACATCGTTGCGCGTTCCCAACGCGCAGTAGTGGAAGCTTTCACGGCGATTGAAGAACAGGGGAATAAGACAGTATATGCTGTCGAGCAAGAAACGATCCGCCGCACACCACCTAGGTCAAAACATTTGAATCGGCAGCCACAATTTTGAGGTAGTGAAGGAGTTTGTCTACCCTGGGGCAAACGTGAACTCCACGAACGACATCACAGTGGAGATCCGACGTAGAGTCGCTCTTGGCCCTGGGCTCAAAACTCCTGACTCGAAGGACCATGCTCTACAAGACTCTTATTCTGCCAGTCCTGCTATATGGAGCAGAAAGCTGGACACTAAGCAAACTGCAGAGCTGATTTTTGGTGCCTTCGAAAGAAAAATTCTACGTCGGATATATGGTCCCGTCTGCAAGGGAAGCGAATAGAAGAGAAGACACAACCGCGAACTCTATGCGCTGTACCGGGATGCGGAAGTAGTGCGGAAGGCAAAAATCCGTCAACTGCACTGGCTCGGCCACATCAAGCGACATGGACATGGACAACAACGCTCAGCAAAGAGGGTCTTCGAATCCGAGCCTCCTGGTTCAAGAAGGAGAGGAAGACCGAACCTCCGGTAAAAAGACCAAGTCATCGCGGACGTAAGACAGCTTGGTCTTGATGACTGGAAGCAGCGTGCCAAAGACCGTCGACGATGGAAGGCAGCGATAGCTCAGGCTCAGACACTCCATGGGTCTTAGGCCTGCTAAGTAAAGTAAGTATATTTTTCCAATGATACTTTGGACCAAAGTGTGTTGGAGGAAACCTCAACCACATTTTAAAAGATCTGTCGTTTGATATATCACTCAATGGGGTGCGTGACTGTTTCAAAATCCATGACAACTTAATCTATACGGGAGCCACCCCCAAATGGCCCCACTTTTTAGATTTGTGTGCATGGGCAATGATATCTAGGTCATAAGCACCCATTTCCAAAATTTCATACCAATATCTCTATAAATGTACGAGATAAAAAAGTGTGACATGCATGACAGACAGACGGAACGTGTTAGAATAAATTTATTACTATTTTCATCTGCTGTCATCTTCGCCAATAGTTTGGTTCTGATGTCAGAATCGTAAAAACTAAATTGTTAATATCCATTTTTCTAAATATCGCCAAATATTTCGTGCATTTTCAAAGACAAATAACGAAAAACTGATTTATTTATACAATACACAGCCACTCTACATTGAAATACAAAGTACATGCAAAGTATCTTTATTTCTTGGTCAATTTTTCGATTTCATGTTTTTCATCTCGTGGCACTAATTTAAGCAGCAATTTTGGATTTGTTGTACTAATATATGTTTTAGTTGAAAACTTCTCCCTAAAAAATATAATATAAGTTGAATTGAATAATATAAAAATGTATTTAATACTGGTATTGATCCACAGCTTTGCCAATGTCTCCATTATATTCAAATATAATAGGAATAAATTCCTTTATGAAATTTGTTTCGTCCGATATAACGATATAGGTATTTTGACCGCTACTCTTGAATTCATCTTGATTTTCATCTGGTTCATCTGGTTCATTAATTTTATTACTTTCAATTTCACCAAAAGCGCCGTTCATAACGCATATCTTATTAATTTTGGAATCTTTAGCTTTCATTATAGGATGAAGCAAATCTTTGTACAAGTCCAACTTCATGTCTGAAGTTTGGAATGATCTATAAGTTGATATACAAGTTGAAATGATGATAAGAATTATATCCATTTTATTAGCTTCTTCAGAACATACTAAAAGTGTAATACATATGTTAGGACATTAGGACAAGTTCATATTATTTTTTTACTTAACACTTTTCCACTGCCTTTTTCAAATCCTGAGAGGTTTTATTCCATAGGACACACACTCGCATTCCCGCCGCATAAAAATGCATCTTTGTGCTTTGGATAATTTTTGGATCAATAGTTTTCTCGTTGTATACAATCAATACGTTTGATTTTTGAGCTTAATCATGGAAAGAAATGTAGCTACATATGTATATAACTCTACTTGAGAAGAAGAAAACCAACATAACTCGAAAAATGTCCTTCTCATACAGATATGTGTGTGTATTTGTATGGTACAGATTTTGTTAATGCTTATAATACTAGTAAAACAAGGTTCTATTAGTCGAATGTTACAATTACGAGCACATTTGTTGTTCTAAGTTATGTTCGTTTTCTTACAAGAAAGTAATAAAAAAACTGCGGAACATTTAGATAAAATTTAAATAATAATTATTATAATACAGTGATGGACCAATATAATGAATGATATAATGTCCAGGTGCATTCGTTAAATCGAAAAATTCGTGATATCGAGCAAATTTTCCTTGTACGAAACGTTAGATAAATATACGAATATTGTTTCTACTCACAACATTAATTTTATAATCATTAATTTATTTCATTTATTAATACCGTCAACAGAAAATTATTCAAAATAAAAAAGTAAATCAGAAATACATAATATAAACCGAGAACAATAACTCTTTGGATTAATTTTCGCTAAAATGCGTATTCTTTCGTGAACTTTGAAGCAGCAATTTACAACTTTTTTCTGTAGACTTCTTAGGATAAATATCTTTGAATGTTCAAAGTTGTTTTGTTCAACCCATTTAAACCATTTAAAAACAAAAATCCTGAACAAAACGAAACTTGCAAAATCGAAAACAATTTCGAGTGCAAATTCATATACATATATACAACAGTAAATCGACAGTAACAAAAAGTTAAAGTATCTACCTGTTTTACAACAGACCCATAAACATGCATACATCCACAGTTAAGGGAGTTCCTTTGTGTCCTTTTTCTCTAAGGTAACAAAAACATTCTTTATATCGATTGTCAACTCTCTTCTTCGTACCTTATATAGAGACACTAATGCATTTGAAAAAAGTGTACGTTATATCGACCATTCGTTATATAGGCATTCGTTATACTAGACCACCACTGCATTTGAATTTCTATTAAATAATTTAAAAGATTGAGTCTTTACCTGACATTTTACTGAATAAAATATATGGTTGTTTTTTTTACCAAAATAAGCCGTTTCCTTTGTTTCAAGATGTCTGCAAGGAGATTAAAGATTATTAAAAAGAAGATGTTTAATGGAGGCATAATAGTCCAAAGTGCACCTGGGCCTAGCTTCTCAGCAACCACTCGTTTTTTTTTTTGTATTTTTATTTAAAAATTCATAATTCTTACATCCTAGGCAAAAATACTTAAAACTAGCTTAACTAACTGAACTACTGTTCTTAAATCTGACTTACTGACCTAACACAGGTACTCTAAGCTAATCTATATCTAATCTATTATAAAGTCGCCTTTCGGCTTCTCTGTCATTCAATCATTTGGGATTTTTCTTCACTAAAAGTTTAACTCAACTTTTTCTCTTCAACTTCTGGATTTGCTTTCATTCACCCAAATTTTATGATTTCAACTTTCAATTTTCAACTTAAGAGTTTATCAACTCCCGATTTTCAACGTACGGAAATAGTAGAAGTTAAAGTAGAAAACCAGTGGTTTCGTTCTATCTCTTTGCTTCAATTATTGTAGTTGCCTGTTCGTTTTGCACACATGTTCACATACAATCTTCAGGTGGTAGTGATGCAGATAATTTTAGAAATAGCATAGGACGGTTTTCCCTCTCTGTAGCAAATTCTGTTTGAAAAATAAGTATATTCAATAGATTTTCATTGTTCTACTCATGATCAGTGAACGACAAAGTAAAATAGTTTATTTTATTTAATACTAAAATCGTTTTTTAAAAAATTGATACTGAAATTCAAAATGTTTTTTAATTGTTTTTAAAGATTATCTTCTTTTGTTGATGGTGTTGGAATTGTTGGTGTAATTGGCTACAGTGAATCAGATTCAGTTTGCAAATTAGCTACACGAATCTGATGAATTTCCTTCTCATAGCGAGCAACAACACAAACCGTAAGTTGAAAGTTGAAATTTTCAACTTCCCGGTTAAATCTGGAGTTGAGACCAATTCCTAAGTTGATCAAATCTCAAGTTTCCAGCAAGTTGAGTAATAGTGAAGAAAATGACCTTTAAACTATTTGCTGTACCATATTTTTTTAACTTGTCCAAGAAAATTTAGACAAAACTTGTTCGTCTTTGTTTTTGTCTGTGGACGCGTGCACCAGGGCGTATACGGTATTTATTTGCTTGACATGTATATTTCATGCGCCGTGATGCACCTCTTTTTTACTTTTTTTTAAATTTTCCTCAATTTAATTAAACCTACCTTAAGAACTATGTAAGCTGGCCACAAAGGTCAGCTAACGGGTCAATACTCAGCTCAGTACTCGACCCACCTTATGATGTTTGAGTTTTAATGTCCTCCAATTGATTAGGAGCTGAAATAAAACAAAAATATCAGGAAAAGCGATTGTGACTGAAGTGAAAAAATTAATTATGTAAATGGAACCATGTACATAAAACCATACCAGCGAATAATCAAGCGAGGACAATCATAGAAAAACAAATTATTAAAGCTATTATTGAATAATACCTCTATTTCTAGTGCTAACGGTTAAACAAATATAAATTTAATATTTTATTAAACATACTTATCACATTTGACAGCTGATATGTGATACAACGGGCATGATAATATTATGATAAGAAATATATTTTTCCTATAATATGTTTAAAAATATATATCAGTGTATTTACTTTTATTATATACATGAACTCATTTATAGTAAACCATTTTGCTGTTTATTAAAAATTAAAACGAACAAAGTGATCTCGTAAAAACTTGATGTAGATTTGTATGTGCACTTAAGCAACTATTCTTGACATGTACACTTTTAGGGCATTGTCAATAACTCGAATATCCGTGGAATATTGCAAAAGGTACATATATATTTAACAAATATGTACCTTTTAAACTACTCTACCTTGGATTGTGTGGCAACAATATATCATATATATTTACTTTTTACTTTAATTGTTACAAAAAAACGCATATAATTTCTTTAAGTCAGAAATGTTTTTTTGATATTACTCGTAACTTGCATGCCTGGCACCTCCGCTAAATTAGTCTATATGGTCGCTGACTTTATCAGCTGGAAAAATACACAGCAATTCAATTATAGAAAATATACTCATAACTGTTCATATGTAGTTATTCAAAACTGGTTATAAATTAATACATACAATTTTTATCTGTAATAGTATCTTATCTGTTTGATTATTTTTTTAATAAGAAATGTAATGCATTATGAATTTACATATAAATATCAACTGACTCACGTTTCCGGCTTATTTATATACAGACCAATGTACACACATTTATTTCTAATAAATAAATGCATTTATCTGTGGGAAATAAATGCGGGTATAACTATTTACTCAGCGCTTCTATATACATGTAAACTATGCTGACTTTCCGATGTACTACATACATACAAGACAAGTATATTTTCGAATAGCGTCAAACGCTTCTAAGCGGCAAGTACAACCTAAAAATAAATGTCGGCAAATGAAAAAGCGATGTTAATGCTACTTAGTATAATAATATGTATGTAAATGCGCACAGACTTACCCATGTGCGTAAATGATTTAAGTTATGTGTTCGTATTTTTTATAAAGCATATATCCAAAGCTTTACATTTTTTTGTACGAGAAGATAACGTATCGAAAGAAAGAAGAATAAACAAACATACAAATTTTTGTTATTATTAACTTTACTTCTTCCAATTTCATCAGTTCAACGCATCATAATAATCTAGCTTTTGTAGCCGGTTGTATTTGTATCTCTTTCTTTCAAGTGATTCACACCTTTTGTGAGTGAAATTTTCACTGTTCCATTGTTATTTTTGGTTTGCTGTTCGTTCCAACCGCTTTATCGGTACGGTCAAGAGGTGTATGTAAGTCATTCTTGATTTTGCCTTATCAAATCACGAAAATTATCTGTTCTTGTGTTATTACTTTGTGAGTTATTGGTGAAAGCACAGTGTAGTGAATGAGTTCGCTTTGGAATATGTTTTCAAGAAAATCTAAAGACAAAAATCTAGATACAGCAAAAAGTGATTCAAAAACCTCAACATTAATTTTTTCAACTGATGGGGCTACAACATCAGCTGGTAGTGCATTAACTTCATATAAATCGAAATATAAGTCTAATTCAAAAGGCTCATCGAGCAAAACTAAAATTACAGTAACAACTAACGAAACGATATCTAAAGAACAAGGTCTGACTATACTAAGGAAATTTGATAACACGCCGATTTTCCCTGTAACTAACTCTTCAAAAACCACTACGTCTACATATAAATCAACAGAAATTCAGAAAAGTACTTTCACGAAGACACTTACAAATCCGCTAACAAAGGACGCTGTCGCATTTAATACACCCTATGTATCACCCTATAATACTGCAAACATTTCAACATTTAATACTCCAGCGTTACTACCACCAGCATCAAAAACAACTACAAGTACCTATCAATCACCCTATCGCAATTCACCGAAAATATCTTTAGTAGGGGATAAAAAGAGTCTACTTGTGTCCGCTAATCGAACTCCAGTTTCAACAATAAATTCATCAACTACGAAAATATGGAATCCAATGACATCAATTACAAATTCAAAACCAGTCACTCTTAGTTGGCAAAATAATAGTTCCTTGACGCCGAAGGCATTAAGTTCGGTTGTGCAAAAAAAACCTTCCGAGGCTGCGGTAGTTAAGTCTAAGCGCAAACTATCCCCAGGTGTTGTTTACATATTCCATAATGACAAATTTGATAGCTCTGATAAAGAATTTCGTGCGGGCAGTACTGTAGATGTTCGTTTGTTGAATGATACCTTTCAAAACTTTAAAATGTTGGTTAAAATATATAATAACTTAACAGTCAAGGAAGTAAATAATACTGTACAGAAGAGTAAGTAAATTTAATTTAAATTTAAGTATCCATATAATTCCTTTGTATGAAAATACAAAATCTCACTTTCCGTTGAGTTCGTTTAGTGTTTCTTTATGTGACTTGGGATACATTTAATTAGTAAATTCATGTTAAACACGTATATCCCTACATGTGCATCCATGTCACAGAAGTCTTGCCGATTTCTGTGTTTGGAACAAAATGAATAATTTCTTTAAAGTTCATCAGCAAAGAAATGACTAACTGGTCTGATCCAACTGACGTATTCGTTTCGAGTTATAATTTATTTACAATACGACATTCAGTAGTGGGCGCCGTGGCGTAGTGAGTATATGCGTCGACTCCAATGCACTAGACTTTCAGCATAGGTCCAAAATTTCAATACTAAAAAAAAATAATGTTCAAATTACCCGGTTCCATCTCTTTCGACTCACTGATAATGCTCAAAGAGTATAACTGTCTAGAAAAAACTTCTCAATCTCGACCTTCAAAATCGACCTTAAACTGTATACCTAGTGCTCATCATTAAATCGAATATATCCTTTTCTAGATGTACAGTGTTCAACAGATCAATTGTTTGACCAGATATAATTTTGTTCGAATCACATCAGTGATTCTGATCCAATTCTGGCCAATAATAGTCTTCCAATATGGCAACATGGTACGATATCGAACAGTATTGACCGTAACATGGCAATCGTTTTCATCTCCTCGGGCCACGTCCTGGGGCTACGATATTTTCGGTTTTTCGACGGGTGCGTTGTCTCACTGGCAAGGATCATTCAATAGTGAATATGTTAACTCGAATTTATCCACTTGCGCAGGCTACTTAGTCAAATCGAACATTATAGAAAGCACTTTTTAACTCGACCACCGAATACTTATCTCTTATCGCAATAATAAGAAACCAATTTGATTTTAATGGCACATTGGATTTTCTTAGGCGGATGTTTATTCGAAAAAAATTTGTGGTGAACAACAAAGCCTATCATATTGAACAGTCGTGTAAAGCTCATGACATGTTTTTTCTAAAGTCACCAAGGTATGACCACCACACAGTTGGTCACTTCTTCCCAAATCTTTTAATGTTTTACCTAATGCTTCCAATGATTTCTTGCTTGCTCAAAGCAAGTTAAGTATAGAGTATATTGAAGTATATTATCCTGCCGCCATATGTGCAGGATTTGCAAATGCACAGAGCGCCAAGCGCTTGAGGGCGCATTGTAAGCCTAAACAAACAAAATTAAATGCATCGTTATACTGACAAATTTAAGTTCGTCCAATCACCTATGCATTTTTAAAGGCTTTCTGACCGCAATTATTTTCTTTATTATTATACAAATTATATAATTCCAACTGTTCACACAAAATGACATTCACACACAGGATTGTGCAAGATAATTTCTTGCAAAAGTACTCAAATATTTTCTTAGGAAAAAACAAAAAAACATATTGTCTATCAAACTCTATTCTCTATAATTCTCTATAATTTTCTTTGTGTTTATTTCCAATGAACAAAAATTCTCAAGCACAGATACAGGATGTTCCGACCGGCCAAATTTAAGTGCAATTTTAAAAAGTCATGACAGCAGTTTATTTCACTTGAAATATTTAAATCGTGGCAGTTTTTCGAAAGTTGTTTGAGGTCGGGGACAACAATAAACTCAATTTTTGAAAACTCGATCGAAACTAAAACAAAGCATTAGAGAGCTGTTTTGCAAATAAAAATTAGTTTAGTTAATTTTTTTGGTTCTCAAGCATTAGCTTTTCGAGGATCTTCTGAAGTGTTTTTTTTGTGCTTCATAATTATTACTTTTTGAGGTTTGTTGAGGAAGTAGCCTCATTTGATTTGGTTTTAGTCGAGCACTTAAAGAGAATAACGAATCAAGAAACCCAAAATAGATATACAAAATTAAATAATAAGTCTCTTTTCTACAACTGATACTAATAAAATTGTCTCCATGCTAAAAGAGGCGAAATACTTTTCCCTTGTTCACTCAACAACCGACAAAAGTCGCATAAAAGGAGAATACAAGACCGGAGAGGAATTTACAAAGTTAATTTTATACAAGCTCGCGTTTCATGGAATTTCAATAATCAACTGTCGAAGTCAAAGTTACGATAATGGTTCAAATATGCAGAGAAGAAAGGCTGGTGTTCAGAACAAAATTCGATCCCTTGAACCAAAAGCATTTTTCGTCCCATGCAAATTCGTTGCAGAAAACTTACATTTATCGAGTTGTATCCAAACGTTAGTATTTTCTACCACATGGAAAATAGTTCTTACGTTTTTCTTCTTCTTCTTCTTCTTAGGGCGCTACAGTCCGAGGTGGACCTGGGCCTCACTCAACATGCCTCTCCATCTTTCGCCAGCTGTTTCCAGTTTCGCACACCATGCCGGCCGAGGTCCCCCTCGACTTGTGTGTGCCACCTTGTTCGTGGACGTCCTCTGTTGCGTTGTCCCACAGGCTCAGAGTCAAAGACTCTTCGGGCCGGAGCTAAGTTGTCCATACGCTCTACATGGCCTAGCCATCGTAGGCGTTGGATCCGTAGACGCCTGGCTAGACTCATGTCGCTGTACAGCCCATACAGTTCGTGATTGAATCTTCTCCTCCAAATGCCATCAACGCAAACAGGACCAAAGATCGCGCGCAGAACTTTTCTCTCGAAAAGACCAAGACACTGTTCATCCGCTTGGGATATTGTCCATGCCTCTGCGCCGTAAAGCAGGACTGGGATGATCAAGGTCTTGTATAAAGTCACTTGGTCTTCCAAGAGAGGACTCTACTACTCAATTGCCTTTCGAGCTGAGCTCAAAGTTATAGCTGCCTATGGTGACGTTCTGGTCTCGGTGAGTTCGTTACCGACCTTGATGGAGCAGCGAGAGTTCTCCATCGTCATCCTGCTCAGTCTGACGAGTTTGGCAGGAATGTCAAAACTAGACATGGCGCTGTATAGTTCGTCTCTATACACGCTGTCATATGCGGCCTTGAAATCGACAAATAGATGGAGTGTGTCAATTTGCATTTCTTGGGTCTTCTCCAGCATCTGCCGCAGTGTGAAGATTTGATCGATGGTGCACTTCCCGGGCCTGAAACCACACTGATAAGGACCTATCAGTTTGTTCACGAATGGTTTCAGGCGTTCACACAAAGCGGCAGAGAAGATCTTGTAGGCATTGTTAAGGAGACTTATCCCTCGATAGTTGGCGCAGTCAATGGGGTCTCCTTTCATGTGGATCGGGCAAACGATACTGAGATTCCACTCATCGGGCATGCTTTCCTCCGACCATATCTTACAGATGAGCTGGTGCATGCGCCCTACCAGATCACCTCCAGCTGCTTTAAACATTTCGGTGGGCAGACTATCTGCACCAGCAGCTCTATTAGACTTCAGTCTTGATATCGCTAGGTCGGGGGGACCTTCTATCATCGTCCGTTGTGTTAAGTGGAACATTCTGCCTGACAGCGGTATTTGTGTTCTCATCGCCGTTCAACAGTCTGCAGAAATGATTTTTTCAAATTCTCAGTACCGACTGCGAATCTACTACTAGCTGTCCATTTTCGTTACCCTTTGTAAAACTTTCGGACATCATTCCTGCCATAACACATCTCCATCTCCTCGATCGCGCTCTTCTCGTGCTCTTTCTTTTTCTTCCTGAGAAGCCGGTTCTCTTCCCTTCGTTTCTGTTCATAGAGCTCACGAACAGCTCTCATGGTTCGATGCAGCGTTGCCCGGTAGGCTTCTTGCTTTGCTGCATGTGCATGCCTGCACTCGTTGTCAAACCAGGGGGTTTTCCTTGTTAACGTTTTAAAACCCAGCACATCAGTAGCGGCTTCTCTGATGGCTCTTTGACAACGTTTCCATTCTTCGTCTATTGTTAGTGCAGGCGGCGTCGAACTCTCGAAGAGTTTCAGGAAGACTCGATCGGCAAAGTTCCTGGCAGTCTATTGCGATTGTAGCTTTTCGACGTTAAACCGTGGTTGTCTTCCTCGACTCCGTTGTTCTTTCGATATCCGTGTCCTTACTTTAGCTACAACAAGGAAATGGTCCGAGTCGATGTTGGCGCCTCGGAACGTTCGGACATCAAGAATACTGGAGGAGTGTCTGACGTCGATCGCAACGTGATCAATCTGGTTAACGGTTGAATGATCAGGGGACCGCCAGGTCCCTTTATGGATGTTGATCTGTGGGAACCGCGTGCTAGCTACAGAGAGGTTTCGCCCCGTAACAAAGTCCACCAGCCTGAGTCCGTTTTCAGACGTGGTGTCATGCAGGCTGTGTTTACCGATGACTCTAGCAAAGATGTCCTCTTTACCCAGCTTAGCGTTAAAATCTCCTAGAACGATCTTGGTGTCGTAGCTGGGGCATTCATCGTACGTTCTTTCTAGGAGATCATAGAAGTCATCCTTGCTATCGTCATCTTTGTCCTCCGTAGGGGCGTGGGCGCAGATTAGGCTGATGTTGCCGAATTTAGCCTTGGAGCAGATTGTTATGAGGCGCTCGCTTGTGCACTTAAAGCTTAAGACTTTTTGCCTAAGTCTGCCTCGAACAACAAATCCACATCCATATAATCGCTGCCTTCGCTCTCTGTAACAATCGCCGTAGTAGATATCGCAGTTTTTCATCCTCTTTTTGCCCGGCCCAACCCATCGCACTTCCTGGATTGCGGTAACGTCTGCTTTATAGCAGACTAGGGCCTCCGCGAGTTCATCGGCTGCACGTGGTCTGTTCAGGGACCTCACATTCCACGTGCAGAACCGAAAGTCATTGTCCTTATTCCGTTTGCTTGGGTCGTCAACAGTAAATCCGTCAGTATCCGAGGCATATTGTTGCTTCTCAACTCGTTACTTTTTTACGTGGTGAAGAAGTTAACCCCACGCACAACCTCCAACTGGGAGGACAAGTCCATTTGTTTAGCCCCGGGACAAAGGAGCCCGGAGGGATCCGGTGTCGGTAGCCTCTTGCAGGCTGTGAGCGCCGCCGTTGGCCCTAAAAGAAGGGCTAATCCTCCGCCATCTCTATTCCAAGGTCCCGACCTTACCTTATAATTATAAAATGTTTAACATGTTTCTGAACTTTTTCCTTCAAAGACATCGGGGACGGATATACGGCTTATTGCCGTTGACGTTCTGATCTCTACTTTTACGTTCGTTATATAAGTCGGTATTCCTTCTGACAATACTCTATGGAATCATTTTACTAATGCACTAAGATTTCCTTTTTATGTTTGACTCGTGTGATCGGTTCGTAAATTTGTTAATACAGCAAATCTACGATTGTTAAATTTTTTGCTTTATTCGAATTTTTAAACTTTTATTTGGATGTAATTGTTCTTGGGGAAGATAACCGGCTAGCAGCTGGCAGCTCCTTGAAGATACATATCATTCTCAAGAATCGTGTAGAAGGATGTAAGTGTATCTATTAATATTTTATTAAGCTCTCCGTTCTTCGTCTTACTTTTCAAGTAAGGTAACGAAAGTTGTTTAGCATAAAAAATTAATGTCTATCAAATTTTTAGATCTCTCGACATTTGCGTTACTTGAAATCTCAGATGCTTTTAGTTGCTGTTTTTAGTATTCTAGCTGTAGTAGTTGCCGTCATCAACATGTGCAAGATGACCATATTCCCATATGCTGATGTTGAAGTTTTGTCAATCATTGCGATGTCGTTTTATTTCAAACTGCTAAGTTGTTGACGGTTGTGCTCATTGGGAAAAGTGGAAACTTCCACGTCGTGAGAACTACTGATTTCTGGTTTGATCACTCGCTTACTGATTATTGGTGTTATATTATAATCTTTTGTTTAAAGATTGGTTAATTTTAATATTTGCTACGGTATTTTGTTGGTATCGGAAAGGCATTTGTTGTGGCTGAAACGAAAGTCTGAAAAACGTTTGCGATTGGAATTGACGCGTAGCCATGTTGTAGTTATGAGCCTGATACTCCAATTTAAAGCGCAAATGTAGCGTCTGTAGTTAATCGGAGACTCTCCTATTAGACCCCTTACAAAGCTGTTTAATGCCTAGTGTCTACATATATCTCTAAGTCAATACACTAATTGGCTATTTTATTAAATATGAGAGAAGGAGGAAAGAAACTACTTGATAAAATCTACGAATTGGCTTGTTTCCATGGACTGGGCAAGACATCTTGTTTGACCGTAAAGTTTAAGACCAAACACCGAGAAATGCTTTGCTAATTCAGTAAAGTGTTGTATTTCTAGAATTTTATAGAGATCCGATAAACCCGAGAGCTATTCTGCTAAAATTGTTTGGCTAGCGCCCTGAAATAACCAGTCGAAGGGCCCTGAATCATTAAAGTTTTACAAATAACTCTAGAAACAACTATAATGGGGGTGGTAGTACAATCTGTTTGAGATGTGCTATATGTGAATGAAATATTAGGGTTTTCGGCAATGACGTTTAAGCTCATGGGGACTGAAGATCTAGTGTTATTTGAATAAGTTTGGCTGGCTATATCACTATTAGACTGCGATGAAACAAAAGCCGGAGAAGTGAAAGAAATACTACCGTCTTGAGATGCTGAAAGTACCGCTAATGATTTGAAGGGTTAGGTTCGTTAATTGAAGCTCCGAATGTTAAGTCGAGCATATTTTTCAATTTTAATAAATGAAATTAACTTTTAAAAAATTTCGAATTAATTTAAATGTCTAATTTCCTTTTTCTCAAAATAGTTTATTTACTTATTAACTTAACACTTTCTTAAATTATTTTTCCTTTCATTTAGAAGAAGGTTAATTAAAATAAATTTCTTTTCTCTTTTCTATTTCAATAAAATTTAATTTCCTTTTTACTTTTCGTTTTAAATAAAATATAATTTTTACTTTTCTTTTAATTGACAATCATAGGATTATTTTCTTTCTTTTTATCTTTGGTACTTCGCTCTCCTAGAAATACAAACTTAGAACGATACTTGCAAAGCTAACGGTACTGCCGGCATCGAGGAGCGTATAAGTAATTGCTTCCCTTTCAGTTATCTGCTAGGGGACCCATTAATTATTCTCTCCAACTTTCCGGTTATCACAGTTCTGTCTTTTCATTCACTTTTCGCTAAAATAACCGGTATTGTCAACGATTATGCTAACCCTTATTTCAGATCGATTTTATAGCCTACATTTGTAAGGCTTGGGGACTTTATACGTGCCAATGAATAATTTAGGGACTAATGCGTTGTAACTCCAGATATTCGTTCTAATAATAAAGCACTTCTCGGGCGCCTAAATTATTCAAAGTTTATCTTTTAAAAAAAAAGTATTTCAAAAAACCAACCGACAGCAATTTCGTCAGGATGTGTAAAGCTGGGGAAGAAATATTTGCATTGTTAACTAATAATTTGTAAACATTTTGTTTTGTGCTTGAAAACATGGAAATTTCACCTGCTTTCTGAGTCTGTCAGTCATTTTATAGTGATGTGGATGCTCGCGGCTGAATGGTGCGGGCATGGCATCAGTGCTTTTGCATTGTCACTACTATTTAGAGATTTCAGACAAATCAAAATGTAACTGTTATAGACAGTTTGATCATTTAAGTATATAATATATGTATATGTATAATATAAGAATAAAAACCTTAAGACAAATTTATTTAAGAGAACTTTGACAGTAGAAATTATAAAATTATACGTGTCTAAGATATGCATTGTAATTTTTAAAGTACTCTTATTTTTTTTTATTTTCATTTTTCTACTTAGTTGAAAGAAAGGACTTTGGAAGTTGTTCTTGTATAGTTATTGTTATTCTCACTCATGGAACTCGATACGGAACTGTTGCTGCCAAAGATGGTAGTTATTCTATAGACGACAATGTACTTTTCCCAATTTTGAGGAATAGCTCATTAAGATCGAAGCCGAAACTTTTTTTCATTCAAGCCTGTAAAGGAAGTATGGAACCTGGAATCATCCATAAAGATGCTATGCAACCAAGCGGTGTTCCCGAAGAAATATTAAAGTGTTACAGCACTTTCGAAGGTATGTACACATTATAACTTCATGTTTCACAGTTTTTTTTATTTATTTTACTATTTTCTTAGGATATGTTGCTTACCGAACAGAAAAAGGAACATTTTTCATAAAATCACTATGTGAGCTTTTGCACCAACATGGTAAGACGAAAAGTATCAAAGATATTATGGATCTGGTTATAAGACGTGTTAAAGAAACATCAGGGTAAATTTAAAGCTAAATTTGCAATATATATATACATTTTTTTATTTTCAATTTTCTACAATTACAGAAACAAACAAATCCCTTCATACGAAACAACATTAACCGAACCATATATCTTTGGAGACTATTTATAAATGGTGTTTATTATCAGTTCATTGATCTCAGTGATTTTAACCATGCCTAAAAAAGTAATCTATTAATTAAAATATGAATGTAACGAACCTTTAAGCCTTATTTAAGTCGACGATTAACAAGTTTATTATTAATAATAGAAACAAATTCTGTAAAATGTCATGTTTGTAGTATATAATAAAAGAAATTATTGCCAAAATATATTTATATATATTTATTATTATTACTAATTTTTGGCAATATATTGGCAATAAATTATGTAACTCACGTTGCTAAACAAATGTGTAGAAAAATAAAAGCTTTCATTAGTAAATATACCATTCTTTTTGTTCAATTTGCATGCTTCTACAGGGATTTACTTTTTGTCTTACTAGCAAATTTTACGTGGATTTCTAGGCATTGTGGGATTAAGGGGTTACAAACTCGTAGATAAAGCAACCACATACGCAAAAAAAAACACCTGTATATGCACGTGAGGCCTTAAGCAAAATATATTCACTATCTTTTGCAACACAAATACTGCATAGTTTCGACATATTTATATAAGTACAGTTGATGTTGGCAGATCACCGTTTTACCTTCGGGCATTGCAAATTATGTTTATTCATTTATTTTATAGGAATAATCCGCCAGTTTATCCCACCTGCATTCGTTAACACTCCGCATATCCTTGATCATTGTTATTGTTTTAATTAATTAAACTTTTCAATATCTTGCTCGTTAAATATATATTAACTTGGTTACTTGCTATAAACAATCACGGTATTGTACAGATAAAAAATGTAATAAAATAATATTGTAGATCCTCATATATTATAATAAAATTAAATTTAGAACAATTACAGCATAGCTCCTAAAGCAAATACTTAAATTTTAGCCGACCCCGAGCTCTGAAAACTTTTCCATGACAGCATTGTCAGTAAAAATTGTGTTAGTACCATCGCATCTATTCCGACTCGTACCTCGAACACAATATGTAGTAGTTAGTAAACCAGTGTGACCGCCTATATTATTATTTATTATATTATTACATTATTAACAAATAAACATAATCTAAATCCTGTTTTTTAAGAGTTTGTTTACTGAATTCCAACGAACTAAAATTCTTTTCTTCAAATTTTCAACTATGCACTGATTTATTTCTAACATTAGATTGTCCAAAATCCGCTCTGTAGACTTTTACAATAATGACCTCTTTTATTACAATGAGTTACAATAACTTGTATCTACGTGTACACAGGCGAACTGTGCCCTATGACCACTTTAACCAAACGCTGTCTTGAATTTTGTCGTTCCGGGATATTTATACTTCCATCAACGGTTATATTGCCTTTGAGTATGTTCCTAGACACACAGCTGCTCAATCGGGTTTTTCAAAAAGGAATTGACAGTTTTTTTTTTAATAAAACGCAAACCGTTTGGTATTTCTCGATCATTTTATAATTGGTTTGAAGTACAATCCAAACGCACACCACAGGCATGTGCCGGTGGTAGAACCGTGCAGCGGTAGAATCGTTGAACCCAATTTTCGATGCCTCGACTACACATTTCAACAGAAATGGCGAGAACGAACGAGAGATAGTGTCTCGTCTAATATTAGCTCTAAGCTCATAAAACGACGCCGGAAAGTTGCACGTCAATGATGCAACGTAGCCCCATAAGAAATAAGTCTACAGGTGGTGTTTTGATGAAGTGATTACACTACCTTATCACAAATGGCTGTTCAGTGCTCTGACCAGAATTGATGCTATTAAAGGTTATTAAAGGAACAGCAGCAGGTTCATCAATATATGAGGGAGCCTTCACAGGTTAAAAGTGACAAGGTGAAGGCATGGTATGCCACCAACGAAAAAAAAAATTTTGGTACCTAAAAAAAACTCTGGATTATTTAAAGAGGGTTACTTGATGTGGCTTCACCCAAGTTGCAAACACTTTAGGAAGGACCATACAAGGGTATTATGCGGTAGTGACAGTGAAAGAACGAAAGAATGTTGAATTTCCTGTTTTCTGTAAAAATAGAATTACGGTATTTTCCGTTTTTACTGATGTATACTGCTTTAAAATCAACAGATTTTGCTTTAACGAATTAGTAAACTATTTGCTATTTAACTTAATAAATTTAAATAGCCTTAACTATTTAATTATGCAATTTATTTGTACTGGTTTCAGATAGAAAGAACATAAAAAAAGCAACCAAAAAATCGAATATAGGGCTATTTCAGTAAAAGATGCGCAAGCAACTTGCAAAATATGTACACTTGGTCACTTGGTAGTTTGCTAAACTGGTAACACCAGTTTTCTGAATCTGTATAAGGAGGAATTCGAGAATTCACTAAGCAGAAATGAAAATTGAATTTAAAATCTCTTATAAACAATAGAGACCAGGTATGAAAATAGCGCGGGAAAAATGTAAAAAAAGCAAAATGAGAAATATTAAAAATATGCAACATGACAAAAAATTTTACCAACCACTTACTTAAACTGCATATCGGAATCATATTCAGTAATAACACTATTTTAAGTAAAATTAAAAATATGGAGATGGTCAACAAAATAAAATAGAAACTAAAATGTCATATGCTGAAAGTGTCAAAAAGTTAAACAAAGAAAAAGGGTTGCCACAATTAAAAAAAGAGCTGCTAATTATTGTAAAACCAAAAATAAAGCAAAATAGTGCTAACACCAAAGAAGATCTGGATAAAAGAGTGGACCAAGAAATTTAAATTTTTCAAATATAGACAAGAAACTTATTGGAACAATAATAGGGGAAGCGACACATGAAGGAGAAAGAGCCAGAATAAAAAATGCGGTAGAAAGGGGATTTCGAAGCGTTAATACGCGAACCATACAGAGAGAAGCGTCTGCACCTAGCCTCTATTAACGAACTCCTACTCTCACCTCCCCGTGGTGGAATCCGGGAGCCAAGTACCGACAACGGATCCCTCCGGACCCCTTTGTTCGAGGGCTAAACAAATGGACCTGTCCTCCCAGTTGGAGGTTGTGCGTGGAGTTTACTTCCTCACAACTTAAAAAATATACGAGTTGAGAAGCAACAATATGCCTCGGATACTGACGGATTGACTGAATTGACTGTTGACGACTCCAGCAAACGGAAAAAGGACAATGACTTTTGGTTCTGCACGTGGAATGTGAGGTCCCTGAACAGACCACGTGCAGCCGATGAACTCGCGGAGGCCCTAGACTGCTATAAAGCAGACGTTACCGCAATCCAGGAAGTGCGATGGATGAAAAACTGCGATATTTACTACGGCGATTGTTACAGAGAGCGAAGGCAGCGATTATTTGGATGTGGAGGAGGACGGAGGACAAAGATAACGGTAACGATAGCAAGGATGACTTCTATGATCTCCTAGAAAGAACGTACGATTAATGCCCCAGCTACGACACCAAGATCGTTCTAGGAGATTTTAACGCTAAGCTGGGTAAAGAGGACATCTTTGCTAGAGTCATCGGTAAACACAGCCTGCATGACACCACGTCTGAAAACGGACTCAGGCTGGTGGACTTTGTTACGGGGCGAAACCTCTCTGTAGCTAGCACGCGGTTCCCACAGATCAACATCCATAAAGGGACCTGGCGGTCCCCTGATCATTCAACCGTTAACCAGATTGATCACGTTGCGATCGACGTCAGACACTCCTCCAGTATTCTTGATGTCCGAACGTTCCGAGGCGCCAACATCGACTCGGACCATTTCCTTGTTGTAGCCAAGGTAAGGACACGGATATCGAAAGAACAACGGAGTCGAGGAAGACAACCACGGTTTAACGTCGAAAAGCTACAATCGCAACAGACTGCCAGGAACTTTGCCGATCGAGTCTCCCTGAAACTCTCCGAGAGTTCGACGCCGCCTGCACTAACAATAGACGAAGAATGGAAACGTTGTCAAAGAGCCATCAGAGAAGCCGCTACTGATGTGCTGGGTTTTAAAACGCCAACAAGGAAAACCCCCTGGTTTGACAACGAGTGCAGGCAGGCACATGCAGCAAAGCAAGAAGCCTACCGGGCAACGCTGCATCGAACTACGAGAGCTGTTCGTGAGCTTTACGAACAGAGAAGAAGAGAAGAGAACCGGCTTCTCAGGAAGAAAAAGAAAGAGCACGAGAAGCGCGCGATCGAGGAGATGGAGAGGTGTTATGGCAGGAATGATGTCCGAAAGTTTTACCAAAGGGTAAAACTTTTATCGAATGGGTATAAAGTTCGTACAGAAGATTGCCGGGACGAAAATGGACAGCTAGTAGTAGATTCGCAGTCGATACTGAGAATTTGAAAAAATCATTTCTGCAGACTGTTGAACGGCGATGAGAACACAAATACCGCTGGCAGGCAGAATGTTCCACTTAACACAACGGACGATGATAGAAGAGAATACCGCCCCCCCGACCTAGCGATATCGAGACTGAAGTCTAATAGAGCTGCTGGTGCAGATAGTCTGCCCACCGAAATGTTTAAAGCAGCTGGAGGTGATCTGGTAGGGCGCATGCACCAGCTCATCTGTAAGATATAGTCGGAGGAAAGCATGCCCGATGAGTGGAATCTCAGTATCGTTTGCCCGATCCACATGAAAGGAGACCCCTTTGACTGCGCCAACTATCGAGGGATAAGTCTCCTTAACAATGCCTACAAGATCTTCTCTGCCGTTTGTGTGAACGCCTGAAACCATTTGTGAGCAAACTGATTGGTCCTTATCAGTGTGGTTTCAGGCCCGGGAAGTCCACCATCGATCAAATCTTCTCACTGCGGCAGATGCTGGAGAAGACCCAAGAAATGCAGATCGACACACACCATCTATTTGTCGATTTCAAGGCCGCATATGACAGCGTGTATAGAGACGAGCTATACAGCGCCATGTCTAGTTTTGACATTCCTGCCAAACTCGTCAGACTGAGCAGGATGACGATGGAGAACTCTCGCTGCTCCATCAAGGTCGGTAACGAACTCACCCAGACCAGAACGTCACCATAGGCAGCTATAACTTTGAGGTAGTAAAGGACTTCGTCTACCTTGACTCCGCAGTAAACAGTACAAACAACATCAGTACCGAGATCAAACGCAGAATAACTCTTGCCAACCGCTGTTTTTATGGGCTCAAAAGGCAATTGAGTAGTAGAGCCCTCTCTCGGAAGACCAAGTTGACTTTGTATAAGACCTTGATCATCCCAGTCCTGCTGTACGGCGCAGAGGCATGGACAATATCCCAAGCGGATGAACAGTCTCTTGGTCTTTTCGAGAGAAAAGTTCTGCGCGCGATCTTTGGTCCTGTTTGCGTTGATGGCATTTGGAGGAGAAGATTCAACCACGAAGGCTTCAACTAGCCAGGCGTCTACGGATCCAACGCCTAAGATGGCTGGGCCATGTAGAGCGTATGGACAACTTAGCTCCGGCCCGAAGAGTCGTTGACTCTGAGCCTGTGGGTCAACGCAACAGGGGACGTCCACGATCAAGGTAGCGCACACAAGTCGAGGGGGACCTCGGCCGGCTTGGTGTGCGAAACTGGAGACAGCTGGCGAAAGATCGTGCTGGCTGGAGAGGCATGTTGTGGTCTACCTCGGACTGTAGCGCCCTAAGAAGAAGAAGAAGAAGAAGAAAGGGGAACATTCGAAAAATATGAAGTACGAGTACCAATGAAAATAAGTCCTGGGATCACCATAATGGGAATAAAAATGTTCAAAAGTGAAGAAGATATCATTGACAAATTATTCTAAAGATTAAGAAAAAAGCTTTAGAATAAAGACATTAGTCCTGTTTCCTTACATGAATGTCATTATTGTTTAACGTAATTCATTCATTTAAAAATGTAGTAGACGTGAGAAGGCAAGTAGTGAATAAAAAGGGCGTATTAGATAGACCAGTGGCATAACATTGATTCTTATTACATATGTTTGTAAAGTATTTTAGTGTTTAATTTTCTATTTGTACTAATGCCTCCTCGCCTCAACTTTTTGTTTGAAGATATTGTTTCATGTTTTGAAGATATTCGATTTTATAAGGAAATTAAATGTGATGTACTCGTATGTACGTAAAAGTGGACGTACAACAATACAACTGGTATTAGGTTAAGCACTACCCTGTGGATTTCCCAAAGCCTACCAAGTTATTTTTCACTTCTCTTTTAAAAATGCTTTGTACAAATATATCTTACAATATGTATGTAAATTCATTCGTTTTTTCAATTTAGGCTACTTTCGATCTTCACGTGAAGGCCGATGTTGAATTGATTTCCCATAGAATACGCAGACTTAATGAAACGTTTATGACACGTTGTAATTTACCTGATAATCATTTAATTAATCAATTAAATGTTCTACCTCATAATTAGCTTCAATATGCTTTTGGTTTTTGTTAACTTCGAATAATTCGTTAATGCAAAATGTTATTTGTATAGTTGTTTGCATATCATAAATTTACTTTCACATATTTATTCCTTTGTATCGGTCAATAAAATTGTTTAATTATATTTATTTATTTGTTTGTTTATTTATTTATTTATGCATTTATTTATTTATATAATTATCTATTTATTTATTTAGTTATTTATTTATTTATTTCCTTACTTACTTATTTATTTATTTTATTTTATTACATATTTATTTATTTATTTATTTATTTATTACTTATTTATTTATTTATTTATATATATATTTATTTATTTATTTATTTGTAAATTTTTTTTTCAATTTTTTCTTTTCTTTATTTTAACAAACATTTTATATATATATACATATACATATATATATATTTTTTTATTTTTTTGCATTAAATGAAGGGTTTTTTTTGTTATTTCCCTTTAATTTCCCAAATTACTAATTTAATATATATATTACAACCAATTAAATTATTACAGTTGAAAGATATTTACATTATATCACATCTCTGTATTGTAAATTGTGCGGTGGCAAACCTTTGTAATATTATAAACGAAAATAAAAATCTAATCTAAATCTAATCTTCAATTTAGGCTTTAGAATTGAATAAAAACAACATAGTTATTGAGGATAAATTGTTCCTCTACATTTCCCAAACCTGCATTTTTTATAAACATGCGATAGTAATTTTCTTTTAATTTAATTAAAACTTGATTTAGGTGCTAGTGCATATGTGACATTTCGCTTTAATTTGTGACAAATTTGTTATATATTAGCCGAGCAACATTAAGTATTTACTATGACACAACAAACAGGTTATCAAGTGAGATAAGTTTTTTTTTATTAGTCAACATGTCACAAGCTCTTCAATTATTCGCAGTCTAGCTACTTCCAAGTTAATTTTCTTTACAAAAGTTTTCTCAAACGTTTTAATGGCCTCTGCATTTGCTTTAATTATTAATATCGAAAGTTTTGACGATAAAAATATATCTCCCAGAGTTGGCAGCCTAAATGATGTGCAGTTACTCAAAAGAATTTTTTATAAATTTTGCTTTCGCGTCGCTCTTTTATTAAACCCTACCCTGGCGAACATACAGAGATGTATGAACAAGTGTAAGATAAACATATAATTTTTGTATGTAATAAGTATGTATTTCGGGTGCAGTAAGTAAATAATTTCATAATTGTTATGTGTGTAGCGAAAATATATTAGTGTACATATGTAAACTCAATATCCCTGTCTACTCACGGGCATTTCCCATCCCGGTTATCAAACTACTGTTCTGACAAGAAATTTATTATTTGCAATACACTCACAGATATTACTACATAAAGTATTAGCACCTGTCTACCAATTTATAACGCCCAGTTTTCACAAATCTTCTTTCCAGTGCGAGTTGTAAGCCCGCATATAATTCGAACCACAATTTCAACCTAAATTAATATGGAAATACACCCATATGAATGTACGAGTACATACACTGACGGACAAAAGTATTTATAATCTGGTTTTACTAACATTAAAATGCTAACACAGCACAATGGTGAGATTCGAAAAATTTTTTTTTTATTTTGTAGAGCAAAAAGAATACTTTAAAATAAACAAAACATATTATATAATTCATTACAACAACAAACAACAACAACAAAAATAACTAAACAATTCAAAATTTGCCTGGACAAAAGTATTTATAATTTCCAAATAAACTACGGTATTCCAAAAGCAATAGCAAAAACAAAAAATTATCATGCTGGAGAGCAAACTTTACTCAAGTAAACATCATGGCGCGAAGAGGCAAGGAAACTACTCCTGAGGAACGAAAAATAATTTTAAATTTATACAAAAGTGGTGAAAAAAATTAGTGATCAAGTTGGAAGAAATTCGACTACTATATACCAAATTATTAAACGCCATAAAAATTCTTCCGAATTCAAAAGTAAGCCTAGAAGTGGTCGGCCTTGCAAACTGACATCGAGGGACAATTTATAAAATTATATTAATAATAAATAAAGATCCTAAAACATCGTCCTCCAAAATTGCCGCTGAAGTTAAAGAGAGCTCTGGAACAGAAGTTCACAAGGTAAACAAAAAGAAGAGGCTTGATTTTGCCAAAGAATATTTAGGCAAACCAAAATCGTTTTGGGAGAAGGTTTTGTTCTCCGATGAGAGTAAATTTTGTGTTTACCGATCGGATGGACGTGTTTTGACGTGGAGGAAAGCGCGCACCGAGCTGGATGCAAAAAATAAACAGCAAACAGTTAAACACGGGGGTGGTGGAGTCATGGTATGGGGGTGTATGACAGCTTCTGGTGTGGGGAAGCTTGTATTCATAGATGAAGTTATGAAAAAAGAACATTATCTTAAGATATTAAAGGAAAATTTGAGAGACTGTGCTGAAAACTTGCATCTGGGTAACGATTTCTACTTTCAGCAACATAACTACCCAAAGCACACTGCGGAAATAGTACGTCTATGGATACTATATAATACCCCTCATATCCTAAAAACACCGCCCCAATCTCCAGATCTCAATCCGATAGAGCATCTATGGGATGTGTTAGATAAACGGGTGCGACAACACAGAATTACCTCTAAACAACATCTAAAGGTATCACTGCAGGAAGAATGGGCAAAAATAGGGAGTAAAGTTACAAAAAACTTGGTAAATTCCATGCCAAATAGATTGCTGGCAGTAATTAAGCAAAAAGGCAATCCAACTAATTATTAAATATTTAGTAATAGAATATTTATTTTAATTTTAAGTTGAATTACAAATACTTTTGTTCAATTTTGAATTGTTTAGTTATTTTTGTTGTTGTAATGAATTATATAATATGTTTTGTTGATTTTAAAGTATTCTTTTTGCTCTACAAAATAAAAAAAAAATGTTTCGAATCGCACCATTGTGCTGTGTTTTATCCGAATTTTAATGTTAGTAAAACCAGATTATAAAAACTTTTGTCCGTCAGTGTATGTATAATTATATAATAATAGCAATTGCGGCGCTACAGTCCGAAGTGGACCTGAGCCTATCTTCTTAGCAACCACTCGTGTTGTGCGTGCTACTGTTCTCTCGCGAGTGGAGGGCACTTACAGTTTAATGCCGACTCCGAACGGCGAGATTGAGAAGCTTTTTCTTAGACAGTTATACTTTTTGAGCACTGTCAGTGATTCAAAAGAGGTCGGACCGTGAAAAAATTGTAGGTGATTTTTAGGGAATCGAACCGAGAACATCGAGCGTAGGAGTCGACTACCTACCCACTACGCGCCCACATACATATAATTATCCACATTTATCTAAAGAATCTAAAGAATGAGTGATTCATGAATCGCCTTGGCCATAGTCCTCTAGAGAGCTTAATTAAAAATTTGTTGTTAAGGTAAAATAATGAGGTCATTGCCTCATTAGCGTTCTTAATCGCTAGCAATACGTGCGATAATGATATTACATTACAATCAGGGCAAACGAATTGCATAATGGTTGAAAGTTATTTTTAATAGGTCAGAAAACGACCTTTGGAGGCAATGCTTGCCGATTTTTGGCAAGAAATTAATTCACTCACATTACCTGAACCGAATCCCCATCTTTCGTTTGCACAGTACTTATCATTTTTGAGGTAGGTCAAGAAAGTAGGACCGCGGGTGCGGATGATTTGCCATCGGAGCTCTTTAAGACTAGCGCTGGTGTTCTGGTAGAGAGCCCGACGACTAGAATCTGAGCTCCATATACCCCATCCACAAAAAGGCGATCCTAACTCATACAGCAACTATAGTGGTATATTCCTCAATATCACCAACAATATCCTACTTAACGGACTGTGTTAACGTCTAAAGCCCTAAAGCCCTTTTGGCCACGTACCAGCGCGACTTTCGGCCCGTCAAATAGACTATAGACTAAATTTTTAATGCTCTAGTTGTGTCACGCCACGCAAAAAATACGCGATGCACTATGCAGTTCGGTTATAAAACTCCCGAAGAATTTGAAACCTGCACCGGATTTCAGCTGTCACTAGCTCGGCCACATCGAGCGAATGTACACCAATACTCCAGGGCCTTCGAATCCGAAACTCCTGGTTCGAGATGGGGAGGAAGACCGAACCTCCGGTATGAAGCAGTGCTGCCAGTATTTTTAAGTAAAATGTATTACGCTGGACAAGAAAAATTACCATATCACTCAAAATTTACAATTTCCAAAAAGTTTGAACTATAGTGACGTACCATTTTTTTCGCAAATTCGGAATTTATAATATTGTTTTTAAAAGAGGAACCGAATAACCTGTTATCTGAATTGTTGCATTATGCTCCGCAAAGAAACTGTCAAATTTATTTGCTCTTATTTCATTGGAGTATCTTTTAAACAATCCTATGTTAACACCATTATTATTATTATTGTTGAGGGTATATTGCACCGCGACTTTTAAGATCTATTGTGCCCCCTTTCAATACCTTAGCACAATTACGAGTTCCCCTCAAATACAGCTCTTTTCAGAGTTGAATTGAGGGTAATGGACTCCTATTGCACATAGGTGAAGAAATCTGTTCTAGAGTATTCTCTCTAAGCCAGTTTCCTTTAGGAATCTGAGAATGAGAGATGCTTCTAGTGATTGCATTTCTTCTTCTGATAGTAGGTACTTGCCCAGACTTCTTTTTCTTTTGTAAGCTAGTGCCTCACAAAATCCCAGTATATGTTCTGGAATTTCATTAAATTCTCCACAAAATCTGCAGAGACCTTCTTCCGGTACCCCTAGTTTCCTTAGATGCTCCCTGAGTCTACAGTGCCCCGTTAGAAAGCCTGTTAGGATACGGAGGTTATTCTTGCTCATTTTGATGCATGCCTCGAATCTCTTCCGGTTATATTGCCCTAGGAGTTTCTTGGCCTGCTTCATTCCACGAGCGTTATTCCAGGTTTCTATCCGATTCCTTCTTTCCAGTTCCCTGAATTCTTCTCTGAGGAGATGGTCTCCTACAGAGAGTCCAGCAGAGTTTTACTCGGTTTCTCCTACTCAATTCTTTGAGCTTTTGCAAGCATTCCCATACAAGTTTGGATTTGATGGTGTAGGAGTCCAGTGCCATAATAGCGGCTCGACTGTCCGACATTATTGCTATGTCGCAGTTGGTATAATTCCTTTCTAGATTGATCTCAACGCATCTGTCTATGTCATAAATTTCCGCTTGAAAGATGATGGTATATTTGCCTATGGATTCGAAGTATTTTGTCCTGGGTCCAAAAACTCCTGATGAAGGATCTTCATCATTTCTTCCGGCTGTATACCATTTTACCGTGTTGCTGCTCAGTCTGTGGACCATGGATTCATTACTCCAGTCCCTTTTGGTGCTGAGCTTGCTGGTAAATTTCTTTTGGAAATTGAATTTCCTAATCACGTCATCCTTCGCAATGGCCAGGAGTGGCTAGTGCGTCGAATTGCCTCGATGTAATGCACCTGTCTTTACCTATCCCTTCTTTTGCCATTTTCATGGTTGTTTTGTTTGTACACTCTGCTACCACTAGATGCAAAGGAGTCAACTCCAGTAGCACCTCCATGGCCGAAGTTGGGCAAGTTCTCATGGCTCCTGTAATACAGAGGCATGCCAACCATTGAACTTTGCTGAGTGTCTCCCTCGCGCTGATCAGATTGGTTCTCTTGGTCCATGCTATTGCACCATAAGTTATTGTAGGTCGAACAATAGAGATGTACATCAATCTTAAAATACTTGGACTGCACCCCCAGGATTTGCCCGCCAAGCTTCGACAAATCACCAGAGCACGCGTCGCTTTTCTGGTTATCTCTTCTGTAAGTTTTTTCCAGATGATCTTGCTGTCCAAGGTTACTCCCAGATATTTAACTTCTTTTACCGGAGTTAGTGTTGTACCCGACAGACTTATTGGTTTTAGTCGTTCCAGTTTTCGTTTTCTTGTAAAAGGTACTATGGTGATTTTTGCCGGATTTAGGCTTAGCCCAGCCGACGGGCGCCATTCCTTAGTTAAAGTTAGCCCACCTTTGATTATATCGCATAAGGTCTCCTCCATTTTTCCCCTGGCTATGATTACTATGTCATCGGCATATGTCTGACATCTGATGCCATGGTTAGTTAGTATCTCTAGAAGCTCGTCTACATCTAGGCTCCACATGAGAGGAGATAGAACTCCTCCTTGTGGGCATCCTCTTGTTGTGTCGACTTTTATTATGCCTCCTGGTGTGTGAGTCTCCGCTGGTCTTGTGCTCAGGAGTTCATGCATCCATTTCGATAATGTGTGGTTTACTTCCTTTTTGTCCAGAGCCCGAACAATTGCATCATGGGATGTGTTGTCAAATGCTCCTTCAATATCAAAGAAAGCACATATAACTATTTCTTTCGCATCAAGGGCGTTTTCTGTAGTTTCTGTCAGTTGATAGAGTGCAGTCTCTGTGGATCTGGCTGCCCTGTAAGCATGCTGATAGTAATGAAGAGGGGATGTCTGTAGTACTTCCTCTTTTATGTAGTTATCCACAGCCTTTTCCATTGTTTTGAGAAGAAACGATGTTAGGCTGATTGGTCTGTAGGACTTTGGTAGATTTGGGTCTTTCTTCCCCATTTTTGGAATGAACGCTACCTTTGCCCGTCTCCACTGGTTCGGTATGTATCCCAGTGCTAGACTACTTCTTAATATCATTAATAGAAATGGTATTAGTTTTCCTTGCCCTTTTTGAAGTAGGACTGGCGTGATTCCATCCACTCCTGGGGATTTGAAGGGCTGAAACGAGTTAATTGCCCATTCCAGTCGCCCTTTGGAGAAGATCTCTCTTGCGACTCTTCAGTCTTCATCCTTTGGTATTGGCAGATTGCTTTCACATGTGGGAACATTCCCAACATTAAAGATGGAGAGTGAAGAACTTTAAATAAATTGTAATAAGTACTCACCTCTGTCATTTGTGTTGGTGCTCCCCCGGATGGTATTGTGGGCGTTGGCATCACACCCAATCAGGAGCGGCATTTGCTACCTGTTGCAGTATTCGACCAGTTTTTGTACTGCTGCTGGTACTGCCGGCACTAGGTGTTTGACTGCATTCGTATTCTTCTAATTTTTGCTTCCTCCACCATGCTTTATTATTTCTGCTTCTTAGCTCTACAGCTCGCTTTTTTGGGACACAAGATTTAGCCATCCTTTGAACTCAGGGTATTCCAGCCATATATTTGTTAGAAAACACAAACAAACGGAAGGATATTTGTTTTAGAAGAAATTTACCTTTTTTTTGTATGAAATACCTTTTTACCAAAAGTGTGGAATGAGGTTTGGAATTTCCCACGAACATTTAAGTTTAAGGTTTAGAAAACCTGCTAAATTATTATTAATTAAATTTTACGACTTATACTAACTTACAAATAACTTAACCTAACTTAAACTACATATACAATTATTTTTTAGTGTTGGAGGGAGATGTTAGAATTTAAGTTCCTTTTCGTGGTATTGACTGTTGTCGTATTTGTAGGTGTTACCCGTTTGTGTACTGTGGTATATCATGTTGTTGAGTTGGTCCACTATTTTGAAGTGTCTGATGTGGCTGGTATTTAAAAAGTGGTCGCTTAGATCCGGGATTGCTGTGGCCACTTCCGCTATCAAGCTGTTGGGGATATTCGGAAGATTTTTGATGAAGTTCGTTAGTTGAAAGATACGTCTGTCGATTCTCTCTATCTGGGTGCTGTTGTACAATGTGGAGGTCCTTATGTACTTGAAGGAGTTCGGGACGCGATGGAGGTTGCTGATGGTCCTGAAGCAACTCCTTTCGAAAAGTCGAAGCTTTTCTATTTGTGGTGTTGTGATGTGGAACCCTATTGGGCATGCATACGTAAGTGACGGCCTGATGATCTGCCTGTATAGTATTTGCTTTATCTTGGTGGATAGGGTGTTTGGCTTCCACATGACCTTGCGGCAGTAGCTGTATTGGATTTTGGCCTTTTCGATACGGTCGCAAATATGTTTCCCAAAGGAGAAATCTCTGGTGAAGGTTACTCCCAGGTATTTCATAGTTTGCTGTGGCCGTAGGTGTTCATTGTTAAAGACGGTCCCTATGTTAGTGTGGTGTTTTATTGTATTCCTTGTACATCGGTTATTAGGACCTTCGATGACGAGTACTTGCGTTTTCCTCTCGTTCGGTCGTATTTTCCACTTGTTGAGATAGTTGGATAGAGTCGCCAGGCACCTATTGATGAGGTTCACACTATGAAGGATGAATGCTGTGTGTGAGTATATAAGGGTGTCGTCACCACAGGTGATGATTTTTACTCCTGGGGTGGATGGTTGGGGGACGTCAGCTGTAAATAAAAGATATAAAATGGGGCCCAGGATGGATCCTTGTGAGACTCCAGATGAGATTAGGAAGGGTGGGGATTTTGTGGAGTTGACATTGACCACGAATTTTCTGTTGGTGAGGTAGGATTGGATAAGGAAGCAGGTATTTAGGTCTATGTTATGGATGTGGTGGAGCTTGTAAAGTAGACCGGCAACCCAGACGCAGTCCAAAGCTTTAGAAATGTCGAGGGATGTACAAACAGTGGGGTGTTTTATATTGAGGTTCGTTGCGACGTCCTGTGTTAGTTTCACTAGGGCGTGGCAAGTGGAGTGTTGTGACTTGAAGCCGAATTGGAATTCTGGAATAAGGCGGTTTTCAGTTGCATGTTCTCTTAGTTTGTTTAGGATTTTGCATTCTAAGAGTTTGCTTATTGTGTTTAGAAGCGAAATTTGCCTGTAACTGGCGGGATTACCTTTCAAAGGGTAAAACGATCACCCGCGAATATTATTTAGAGCTTTCAGTCAATTTCGATACTGATTTTGAAAGGCAGAAATGGCCGCATTTTACTAAGAAAATACTTCTGTTCTATACCAAAAATTCATAAATTGGTCTACGAACTGCTACACCGTCTATTCTCCAGTACAGTACATTAATTTTAGTCAAAACTTTTGGACATTATTCCTGCTATAACATCTCTCCATCTCCTTGATCGCGCACTCCTGGTGCCCTTTCTTTTCTAAGGAGCCGGGTCTCTTCTTCTTTTCTGTTTGTCGAGCCGCATCTCGTAGTTCGATGCAGCGTCGCCTTCTAGGCTTTTTAGATTGTTAAGTTAAGCAATTGTGTTCTTCCTCGACGTAATTCTCTACAAGAGGGAAATAGGTCGAGTCTATGTTGGCTTTGCTGAACGTTGGATGAGTGTCTGACGTCGATCGCAATATGATCGATCGGTTTTACAGTTGATTGACCAAATGAATGTTGACTTCGTTCGCTAGTGAAAAATTTAACTTCATGCATTACCCCAAACTGGTAGGTTAGTTACAGTACTCCACGGCTATAAGAAACTTCGAAAATCTAAGAAATTTATTTCTTATATCCGTGTTTTTCTTATATGCAAACAACGAATATAAGGAAAAATGTTTTTTATGTACAAACCACGGATATAAGAAAAATAGTCGCTTTTAGGCCCAACGTAGCTATACAGGAAGAAATTGTTATACAAATTATTCAAACAACACAGATTAAATGCCAATGTTCACAATTTTTTTAAGCTGTCAGTCACTGTTGCTCTGTATTATTTCAATTTCATTAAGGCGTATACACATTTGTCCTTATATGACAATAGGTTGCTAGAAATGCAAATTAATATTGCGAAAAGCAAATTTCTTATAACAGTGTATTATTGTATGTAAAAATAGATTTTGCTGTACGAAAACAAGTTTCTTATATCTGTGTTTTTCTTATATGCGTTTTTCTTATAACCCTTTAATTTGATACAGAAATATGGAGAAAAAACGCATTGAGTTCGGTTTTTTCTAATATGAGTGTTTCTTATATCCGTAAAATACTATATAATTATTTAGTACCTGGATAAATAGGTCCGGATGTATACAGTACTGGAAGCCTAGTTAAGGTTGGGAGCGCTGCCATTGGCTCTAAAAAAATTGTGAACCGCGTAGCTCTTCCTAAATGGAGCCCTGGATGTCGTCGTTGGTCAATTATCTGATCAACTCCGCCTCCATCCTAACAGAGACATAAACCCTGGTACAGACTCACTTCCCCAACGACTTCCCACGGGTGTTGGTTACCCCATCTTCCGTCAAATGTACTCGACTCCCAGATTTCAAGGCTTGGTGGTGAGAGAGGGGTTCGAAGACAGAAGCTGATTGCAGCCGTTTATGTCTGCATGGCTTATTTGACAATTTGAAGAATGCAGTCTTGTTAAGTAAGTAATTTTATTATATCTTCTTTTCTGTAGCATTAATTGTGGAACTAGATGAAGCATCCTGCCTTTTTGTTGTGTTAATGACTCACGGAGCGCAACACGACTGTGCATATGCTAAAGATGTAACATTCAATATAACAAAGGAGATTTTAAATTCACAAGCTTTTCAACAACATGACCATTTGCCGAAAATAGTTTTGGTTCAAGCTTGTAAAGAAGCACTCATTTTAGAGGATAGGCATGTGGTATGTGCAACCAAAAATATACTTCGATTTGATAGCACATTTGAAGGTAATCACATTTCTTTGATTTGTATATTTGTATTTCCTATACATATTTACGATTATTGAATAAGCCAATTATAGAGCGAGATTATTTAAAACTTATAACTCTTTGCAGGACGCTCAACAATTCGAATGCATGGCTATTCACAATTTATTGCTTCATTTTGTGATATTTTGGATAAGTTTGGATTGGATTTGGATATTGACGAAATCATTAATAAAACCATAGACGAGCTTGAGCGCAAGAATATGTAAGCAATTTTAAATCATAAATTTAAATCGTGGACGCCATTAAGATGAAATTCTGAAAGTCTTAGGTCAACTCTCGACACAAACAGAATTTGAGTAATCAAAGAGTATAATTGTCAAGAAAAACATTTCCAAACTTCGTCGATCAGAGTCGGCATAAAACTCAAGGTCATCTCCATTCGTAAGAGAACATTAGCATGCACAAAACGAGGGGTTGCTGTTGAGGCTATGCCCATGTCCACCTGGAGTTACATGAAGAAATAACCATTTCGTATATACTGCTTTGGTAGTTCAATAAACATCGTCATGCTGATCAAACTAGATCACTGGTCATTCACATGCTGACGACTATAATTGTCGTCAATGAATAGCTGATGACATATTGCGGTTTACCATTCGTATGATCGGGTGGTGTATTGCCAAACTGTATATCAGTATAAATATCGGGCGCTCTACAAGATAAAATAATGCGCTCATTTGCATGTATAATGTATACAATGTGAGAGCAGACTTAGTTCTCTCTGAGTTGTTATAGATTTTACTTAAAAAGCTAAAACCAAAGAACCTGTGATTACATACTCTTTAGTAAGATTCGAATGATTTTCATATACTGATTTACCGAATTTTGTACCTAGGTATTATATATGTATGTACATATCTTCCAGTGCGTTTATTATTATTATGCTGTCATTTGTTTATGCTTAACAGTTTTTCTGTATTTATGTTTATCAACCGATCGCCAAAAAGCATTAAACCCCCCTACTTTCAGGGGCGCATAAGCCCGCTCACAGCACAACATCATCTGGCTGTTAAATGAAAAGCTTTAATACAAACCCCAATGTTCGTCCACATGCACGTCTCCATACGCATTTATATATTCATGCATTGAATAATTTATTTAAAACAATAAGCTCTACCGTGAATATTCCAAGCTTTGATGCAGAAATGCTGTTTTAAAATTGGACTTTAGAATAACGCATACCTCAAGACTTACTGCGCAATTTTCAATTAACGAATTTCGTTGGAGGTTATCTTACGCCTTCAAATCGAAATAAAGGTTTTTGAAAAGGAAATAATACAAAATTGTTGAGCTGTTGCTCAACAACAGTAGAAGAAACATATCCAGAATTATAGCGGTCTGTACTGGACACTGGGCTGTTGGAAGGCATGCTGAAAGACTAGGCATACCATTTTACTCGCACTGCCGCAAACATTCATAGTCTGCTAGCCTTCAAAAATTCCACAAAGTGGTTTTAAAAAAATTTAGGCAAATCTGAGTGAGCACACACTCCTTTTGGTGTCAAAACGGCGCTTTCAAGGCGCTTTTACCTATCTACCTATATTCTAGACAAAAATACTTAAAACTAGCTTAACTAACTGATCTATTATTCTTAAACTTAACTTACTGATCCCAGACGGGTACTCTAAGCTAATATATATCTCATCCATTATACAATTGCATTTCGGCCAATTCGTCATTTAATTATTTATTTAAACTATTTCCTTTTTTTTACTTGCCCAAGAAAATTTTCAAAAAAACCTGGTCGTCATTGTTTTTGTTTTTCCAATTTCTCAATTCTATAATAATAATAATAATAATAATAATGGCGGCGCTACAGTCCGAGGTGGACCTGGGCCTAGCTTCTCAGCAACCACTCGTGTTGTGCGTGCTATTGTTCTCTCACGAGTGGAGGGGACCTACAGTTTAATGCCGACTCCGAACGGCGAGATTGAGAAGCTTTTCCTAGACAGTTATACTCTTTGAGCATTGTCAGTGACTCAAAAGAGGTGGGAGCCGTGAAAAAAATGTTTGATGTTTTTTTCGAGATTCGAACCGACGACCTCGAGCGTAGGAGTCGACGCACCTACCTAGGAGTCGACGCACCTACCTAGGAGTCGACGCACCTACCCACTAAAAACTTAAAACTACTTAAAGTACTTAAAACTACTTAAGCTAGGTGCCGTGAACGAAGGCCATATGAACTAACGCCATAATGGCTTTAATTCGCATTTAAAAGTGAATTAACGCCATAATCCACTTATGGCTTTAATTCACTTTCAAATTTGAACTAAAGCCATATGGCGTCAGTTCATTTTAGGAAGTGGCCTTAGTTCACATTTGAAATTGAATTAAAGTCACTCGCATCAATCTCAATAATTTACATTATTTACATGGTCCTAAGAAATGAGGTAGAAACTTGTAGGGAAAAAGTTTACGGCGTATAAACAGTAATGTTGGAATGGGGGGGCATGCTGCCCCCCTGCAACCCCCCTGCTGGACCACATGTAGGATTTGAAGTAGGCGCGAGACTAAGTGTATCCATGATTTTTTTTATTCATGATTTGCATGAGTTTAAAGAAAGTAAATACAATCAAACTCGCACTTACTCCAAATTGCATATGTGGCCAAGCAGGGGGCAGCATGCCCCCCCATACATACCTCATATGTATGTATGCATGTAAAGGGCAAGGGAGGTAGGTTGGTTGTAAACTAATCGTGGTCCGATCATGGTGGGACATTGGACATATAACGCGCTTTACATTGTATGGCATTAGTTCACATTCGAAAGTGAACTAACACCATATGGCGTTAGTTCAATTTAATGTATGGCTTTAGTTCAAATTTGAAAGTGAATTAAAGCCATAAGTGGATTATGGCATTAATTCACTTTCAAATGCGAATTAACGCCATTATGGCGTTAGTTCATATGGCCTTCGTTCACGGCACCCTTAAGCTACGTCCGTGACATAATACGGACGCGTGCACCAGGGTGTATACTGTATTTATATGCTTGACATATACATATATTTCATGCGCCGTGATTTTTTTTATGTTTTTTCTGTGTATATATATTTTCCTTCCAGCTAACGGGTAAATCGTTTTGAGACGTGAGCGGCGTCGGGGACCAGTAAAAGTGACGTTCTTTGCCGGACAGTGCCCTATCTCGGATGGAGATCGCCTTACCGAACCGAAGAAGATCCTCGTGGCTGCGAGCGACGTCCGGCTCGTATTGGAGTCGCCAGTCCACTGTTCGGCGTACGACATGGAAGATGATAAAACATCCTTCCGTATCATGTATGATGGGCATCTTCTTTACAAGGGGTGGACGTGGGCCTCAACCAAAAAGCCTCGCCAGCTGACACCATCTTTTGTTAGCTGTCGCCAATTGCGCACACCAATTTGGTTGAGGTGTACGTCCTCTGTTGTATTGTCCCACTAGTTCAGGGTCGAAGACTCTTGTCCGTTCACTCTACATGACCTCTCTTAGGAGTTGGATCTGTCGACGCCTGGCTAGACTTTATGTACAGCCCATAAACATAAAAAGTGGTTCAACGAAAACGCACGATGATAATTGTAAATGAAACAAAAAGTTATCAGAGAATTATCTTAATATTTTTTATTATGATAGAAGGATCCATGGCAATTATGTGTCAAGCAATCGGCTTCGGAGGCATACATCTATCCGATGGTCCATATTTTCATTGACTCTGAGACATAATTGAGGTTCAATGTCGTTAATGTGCCGAATTATCTCATCCTTTAGCTCTTGAATTGTTCTTGGCTTATCGACGTACACTTTTTCTTTCAAATATCCCCAAAGAAAGAAGTCCAACGGTGTCAAATCACATGATCGTGGCGGCCAATTAACATCGCCACGACGTGAGATAACAAGGCCATTGAATTTTTCGCGCAAAAGAGCCAAGTGGCACCATCCTGTTGGAAGCACATGTCGTCCAGGTCTATATCCTCGATTTCTGGCCACAAGAAGTCCGTTATGCTTGGCCGACTTCATTTCCGAAGAAGTACGGCCCGATGACGCCGCCAGCCCATAAACCGCACCAAACAGTCACTCTTTGTGAATGCATTGACCTTTCAACGATCACTCGTGGATTTGTGGATGAAATTTGCGCAGAATTCTACCGATTGTGAACACATTTGGTCGATTCTGCTGACCAAAAAAATCACGAAGTGCACGAAATGCATTTTGTTTGAACGCCCATTTTCGTAAAAGGATTCAACAATCTTAACGCGCTGCTCAATTGTGTAGCTCTCCGTGGTTGAATTTGTCAAACACTGAAATGTCAAATTAAGTTGGGCAAAAAAACTTCACGTTAAAGTGTGACTCACAATTAACATCGTGCCATATGGATGGACCACCCTTTAGTTTGTGGTTGAATCTTCATCTCAAAATGTCATCAGCGCAAACAGGACCAAAGATCTCACGCAGAACTTTTCTCTCGAAAAGACCAAGTGCCTCTTCATTCGTTTGTCCATGTCTCTGCGCCGTAAAGCAGGACTGGGATGATCAATGTCTTATACAAAGTCAACTTGGTCTTTCGAAAGGGGGCTCAATTACTTAATTGCCTCTTAAGACCAAAGACACAACGGCTGGCAAGAGTTATTCTACGTTTGATATCGGTACTGATGTTGTTTGCACTGTTTCATGCGAGCCGAGATAGCGAGAGCGTCGAGAGTCCTTCAATTCCTCGAAGTTATAAAGTTTAACGTTTAAACTTAGACAGCATATCCCAGAAATCAAATAGTAAAGAGATATCCAACTTCGCCCAGAATTACTTCTTTTCCGTGATACAATTTGTGACGTTTATTAAACAAGTTTTAAGAGAAACTGTATTTTTGCTTGGGATTTACTCATGTTCGTGGATCTAAGAGAAAAAATGCATGGATATAGCAGGAAAATGGCGGAAAATTTGTGGATTTGCCCAGGATTGAAATCATTCAGGGATTAATTTCGCAATGTTTGCCTAATATAAATAATTTGACGATTACTATTGTTTAAAGAAATCTGTTTAAAATTCTGAGATGAATCAAGTTTCATTCAAAATTGGAAATATAATGCAAGAAAATAAAATTCTTAATTCTTCGGAATTATTTCACGTGTAAATTATTACTTTAAAAGAAATCTGAAAATTAAAAAGCATTTGCTTGAATTGTCTTTTGTGGAAAAAATGCAACATCAATATTTAATAACTGATTTCATAACAAAATATTGTGATTAATATTTGATTTTAATTGTATTAATGTTATTTAACTGCGGGAATGTTGTTTTTAAACCGGGAAGTCATTCCATTCTTCTTACATTTTTAATAATCATATGAATAAGTTTTAGGTTAGGCAGTCGTTTCAAAATATGTGAATTTTGCACGCAATTACAGGCACAGAAATCTAAAACTTCAAATATCAATAAAATATATGCACATTTTTTATAATTTCTGTCCGATTTATAAAACCTTCGTTGTTCTACTATTATCGGTTAAATTCAATATATGTGTGTATACAATACACATCAATTAAACCACTTGTCATTTACCTATTTTATAATTTTTCAATAATAATAATATAATAATGGCGGCGCTACAGTCCGAGGTGGACCTGGGCCTAGCTTCTCACCAACTACTCGTGTTGTGCGTGCTATTGTTCTCTCACGAGTGGGGGGGACCTACAGTTTAATGCCGACTCCGAACGGCGAGATTAAGAAGCTTTTCCTAGACAATTATACTCTTTGAGCATTGTTAGTAACTCGAAAGAGGTGGAGCCGTGAAAAAATGTTTGATGTTTTTTTCGAGATTCGAACCGACGACCTCGAGCGCAGGAGTCGACGCACCTACCCACTACGCCACGGCGCCCAATACTATATTCAAATAAAAACGGATATTCAGTTTGTAATAAATTAAACCATTACAATAGCTCATGTGAATGCACCCTCTCGACTCATTGTCGTGTTGAAAACATAGATTTGAAATAACGTTCAAGCAACAGTTTTTCACATAAGTGGCGTAGTTCACCTCATTTGTTTGAATGTGTATGGTTATCATCTGATTTGAGTAGCTCACATGTTTTCACAGCCACGGCACGGTAAGAAAAATCGCATAAAAAACATTTTCAAATGAAATCAAGGGCAAGATAAGTGGAAGTTGGATATCTCTTTACTATATTATTTCTGGCATATGTATATAGTCGAATTCCGATAATTCAAAATGGCAAGGGAACAGCGTTTCTTACGAATTACCACAGGTTACGAATTAATAGAACAAACAAGGACGGTGTGTAAAGCGACATGAAGGCGACATCATGGTAACAGAACTGTCTACAAAAGTTAGCGGTAGTTAAACTGTAAATGTTTTTTTTTGCGTTTTGCATTACGAATTATAAGTAGTTTAAAAAACGAATTACGATTTATAAGAGGTTTTGTGTTTTGTGTAACGAGTGGAGCAAAATATATGAACATTTAGTTTATTACGAATTATTGAGGTTTTGATTTATCGGGGTACGAATTATCGTGATTCGACTGTACTTCGTTTTGCAGACGTTTACAGTCAGACCCATTTTAGCCACTATCGTTTTAATGCCAACAAACGCCTCATTGACGGCTCGCGGAGTTTGACCAATCATGTCAATATTATCCGCTTATGCTAACATTTGTACGGACTTCTATAAGATCTTGCTCCTTGGCCAGCGAGTTTTACACAATCTTCTTAAGAACGACGTTGAAACATTGTATTTGTCGAATTGCATTTACTGGGTCTTTTCCAGAATCTGCCGTAGTGGTGCAGACCCAAAACCACACTGATAAGGACCTATCAAATTGATGACGGAAGGTTTCAGGCAATCACATAAAGTCTTCATACAAAAAGATTTTATACGCGATGTTAAGGAGAGGTTGATCGCAACGTGATCAATCTAGTTGACGGCTGAACGATCAGAGGACCGCCAGGTCCCCTTATGGATGTTGAGGTGTGGGAACCGCGTGCTAGCTACAGAGAGATTTCGCGCCGTGACAAAGTCCACCAGCCTGAGCTAGTTTCGGACGTGGTGTCGTGCAGGCTGTGTTTACCGAAAGATGTCCTCTTTACCCAGCTTAGCGTTTAACAAAGCGTAGTGCAGAGTTAGCTCTATTAGTTATGTTAATATACGAGGTCACGCAGAGAACAGACGGAATGAATTAATTCATTGCATAGGAAGTAATTTCTAGCCGTTTGCGGGTGTTTTCGGGAGAATGTAATAGATTGACATTTGCTGACATTTAATTGGAGAAAGTTCTTCTTACACCAAACAAAGAACCCATTGAGATCACGTTGAAGGGGATTAGAGTCGAAGGGAGGTGAGATGTAATTAAAGATTTTCACATCATCGGCGTAAACAGAGAGTTGAGGGTTCACTCGGCCACGGCGCCCAATATCTTTTATCTGCTCGATGAAAATTATTATGAAAGCATCATCTTGGCAAAGATTTGTTTTGCTTCTTTCTCTTTTTTTTCTGGATGTTGCAGTCGTGAATGCATATATATTGGCAAGATATACAGTGTATACCTTACCACTAAAAGAATTTAAGTTAGATCTTATATCAGATTTGTGTCAGCATTTTGACTGACAATAAAAAGAAAAAAATTAGACCGCCGTACGGGTGAAAGAAAATAAACCGTTCTTTGACAAAAGCATTCGATCCTCTTCGTCACATCAACCTGTAGGAACTTTATTGCGAAAATGTGCACACTGTAGCAAGACATCACACCAAAGGCGAACACAGTGGATATGTTCTACTTACAATCTTCCACTTTGTCTAAGCTAGCGCTCTTGATTTTACCCGGGTAATACCCAATTCTGCATTTGCCCGGGTACCCGGTAATTGCGGGTAATGACCAACTTCACAGGTACCCGGGAATGTCAGCTATCGGGTACCCGCCGACTACCGGGTATCCAAGTCACAACTTAGAAATGTGAGTATGAGTAGGTATCGTAGGTAGGTAGGTGGTAGGTATCGTAAAATGCTAGTGCTGAATGATTTCATTAGAAGGTTTCTGAGCAAAACAAAATCATTGAACTTCAAAAATGAATGAAACAGTAACGATAGAAGCATTCTTTAAGCCAAATGAAGAATGCTGTCGTAGTCGAGTTTTATGGCTTAAGCCAAATGCTATATGAAACCATCCTAACTAACGTTGCTCATGCAATCGGTGTCAGTGATCAAGCATGCAGACAGAAAGCCACGTTATTTAATCCATGTTTACATGTCTACATGTTGTCTCACATTGATGACAATGTTTTTATCAGTTTAATGTTTTGAAAATGTGTGGCTCACTTCAGTCTCTTTAAGTCATTCTTTGTATCGTGTCTTAAGCTGAATTATGTATATATATAAATCAATATTGAGTGAAAGAAGGAAACGTACCGGGTACCCAAAGTGATGGCGGGTACACAATAACTTACGCTTACCCGAAATTATGGTTCCCGGGTAATACCCGAAAATGCTGGTACTCGGGAAATTTCCCGGCTACCTTGTGTGCAGTGGTATAATTTTCGTACCATGTCCTTGTAAAGAATCATGTAAGGATCATTTTTTTATTTTGCTATTTTTTTTAGTAAAATGATGCAAATAAATTGATTTATGCAAAAAAATCGTACAATTTTATTTATTTTCTTGTAGTGGCCCGGAAAGAGTTAAAAGACTTGGAGACAAAAGATCTAAATAAACTTCATATTCATATTTTCTTCCTTCTGAATACGAATTTTAATTTATTATGACGAGAAACATAGAGCGTTGGCGTTGGTGGGAAACCTAGAGCGTTTCATTTGAACCAAATAATATCGTGTGATATTTTATCAAATGCTTTACTGAAGTCGATAGCTATCACATCGACTTCTTTCCCATGCGCGTAGTGCTTCAGAGACAAATTGCGTGAGGTTCGTCGAAAGGGCAGTTTAAAGCTTAAGATGAGCATAATTAAATTTGGCTTAACTGAGCAAGCTGTTGAGTTTGTCAAAGTCCGCTTTTCGAAAATTTAAACTATATGTGGTCGATGTATGATTTTTCTGAATCAACCCGCCGTAAGACAAAGAAAGAAATAGGGGTTGGTGATACCGGTCTAAAGTAGAGAGTAGGTGGTCACTTTCAACGACAACGCAATTTTCTGTGTTGGATGAGAAATTAAGATCAAGTTGCCTACCAAGGCAGTTAGTTATACCACTTATTTGATATAAACCGGAGTTGGAAATGCAATCTAAAAAGGCTGACGCTAATTCAGTGGTAACATTGGTCGCGACAAAATATGATTCATCATCAGATTGCACCCATTGAAGATGAGGTAGGTTAAAGTCACCTAAAATTATAACATAATCGTTGGTATCTATGACGTCAAAAAGAGAGTCTATGGCATCAATAGCAAGTTGATAGCTTCGGATTGGTTGTGAAGGGTGAATGTAACAGCAAAACAGATAAAGATTACGTTTGAGAATGGGAATTTTAGCACAAATAAATTCGAAATTAGCAGTGTGAGAGGTTTTAAAAATTGATTAATCCTATTGGTTGTGAATGGCCAAGAGAACGCCACGCACGGTAGAATTATCTTCTTTTTCTAAGCCATCGTTCCGGAGAAAATTAAAGTTAGAAGTAAAAAACTCATTGCTGTTAAAGGAAGAAGAGATATTAGTTTCAGTAAGGACGAAGACATCATAAGGTAGCTTCTGAGAACTAAGAAACACGGAAGAAGACTTAGTGCGTAAACCTCGAACGTTTTGATAATAAATAGGCAGGTGTTTAATTTCGTGATTTGAACGGTTAGGAAAGAAAATAGTTTTTGTAATTAGAACGTTCTTCGAAAATGGTCAATGCGTTTCGTGGCAATAAGTGAGACCATAACATTTGTTTTGGTTACTCCGTCAACGCAGATGGAGTCGTCCTTATCGTGTAAATACTCTAGATAGAGATGAACGTTGCCGTAAATTTTCCGATCACGAAGGCGTGACAGAACATAGCGGCCGTCTTCACCGGTGTCACTGAGTTGTTTGGTTAATTTCGCAACGGGAGGGAACAGTGGGTCAAGGAACGATTTCGGTTCAATAGGTAAATTAGGGTGGTTGGAAGGTGCTTTTGCAGAGGTGGGATGTGAAGCGGAGGGAGTAAATGGTGCAGAGTCAGGATTAAGATTTGATGTTGATGATGGATTGAGAATGTGGGATCTGCAGAAGTTTGGATATTTGGCACCAGATGTTCGGTCAAATTTGGGAAACGGATCTGAGTTAGGATTGAGAGTGTGTGAGTGAACAGAAACGGGTTCAAGAATAAATGAAACGCGATTGTGCGGAGGTTTTGGAGATCCAGAAGAAGGGTTAATAGTCGTATAAGAGGGGGTTCTAGAGTTAGGGAACCGAATCTGGTGTGAAAAATACGGGAATGCTCCTATCTTAAAGCTCCAATTGGAATTGGAACCAGATGTGGCAGTCTGCTTTTCGCTTTGATGTTTTGGGTGCTGTTGAGTTCCTGGATCAGTTTTGTGGTCAATGAATTTGGTGATTGACATCTTACCTAACTGGAAGATACCCATTGATATTTTTCCGGGATGTTGAACTTAAAGCCACTATGTTTAGTAGACACTTTTCGGCAATCGTTTATATTTATATGAAACTTTGTTTTGAATAATTGTATTAACCAAGCAGTATTGGCATGAGGGGGCATGAGGGGACTGCTTTGGAGTTTAGTCTCTTTAGTCTACTATTTTTATTCAGATATTGTCCACGATGTACCGAAACGATTTATGGTTGGCAATTCAGTAGCAGGGGAATTGGTCGGAGGCGGTGTAGATTGAAGATCAGAGTGTGGAGGCAAAGCGGTTGTAGGAGAGTAAGGGACTGCGTCCAGGATTTCAGCGTGGATTGCTGCGTTGCAGGTAGAGGTGTTAGGATGAATCCGGTCAGATAAGTTGTCGATTTTACAAGATGCTGATTTGATATCATCCGCGAGACTTCTAATGTCAATCCGATTTTCAACAATTTCACTGCCTATTGAATTTATTGAACTCATGACATCACTCAGAAAAGCGGTTGGTTCATAGATAGAGAGTTGAGCTGTTTCGGAAGTGCTCTGGAAGTTGCATTCAAGGTAATTGCGGAGAGCGTCAATATTCTGGATGAGGGTTTCAAAGAACTTTGAGTTAGCACTGGTAGGTTGGGAGAATCAATGCGTTAGGTCACGATATTTTCGCGAGGGTTATTAATAACAGTTTCTGTTGAATTATGAATTTGTTTCTCGTTCGAAGTGAATTTTTTCGAACATTGTTTTTGCAGGTTACCAAGGTAGGCACTAAAGTCTTCGATGGATTTAACACAATTTTCGAACTTGAGCATCTGGCTAAGCATATTTTTGTGAAATATCATTTTGAAACTTTATCGCCAATAGTACGTGCGATAGTGATATCTATCTACATTGATCACAACAAAAAACAAAATGTTCAATTTAGTATTCTTTAAGGTAAACACTGGACCTTTTACCCAATCCTAGGCATGCAGGGTGGAAAGATTTTCCACAGAGCCCGTTGCATTTTACAAGGTCGTCATTTTTGGAGTCACTGTTGCAGTTAGCGTGTCACAAACAGCACAAAGAGGAAAATCGAAAAGAAAAACAACACTGATTGCGGACAGCGATTACGCAAGTGGGTATTTGGGTCAACGCATAAGTGCAAGGGTTAGCAAAAAAAATAATTGGTGCGAAGCGATGTAAAAACACGTCTGACCTGGACGGCGGGTAGCGATTTCACGTCCCCAAGAGAAGGGCTCATCCGCCGCCATTTCTATTCCAGGGTCCCGACCATACCAGGGAAATCAGCTAGATGCTGTTGAATCGAGTTGTGGATGACGCCGTTGGCCAATCAATTGATCAGCGTCTTTTGTCAAGGGTACTCAGCTCCCGGAATTCACCACGGGGAGGTGAAAGTAGGAGTTCGTTAACAGAGGCTAGGTTCAGACGCTTGTGTCTGCATGGTATGCCTGTAAACGCTTCGGAAACCTATTATTATTATTATAATAGTTAAATAGTTTTCGAATACTCTAAGCTAAAACACTAAGGTGTACAAAATGCCTTTTATGAATAGGTCCAGAGGAAAGGTCTTTTGTCTTCAATTTTGGTTTTTTATTGATAGTATTCCCACGTGTAGCGCAGGAATGGGTGGTCGATCTGTATAGCACCCCGCAATGTACAGACAAGGCTGATTGATCTCGGAGCCCCCACACTGCTTGACTCTTGGCACGTTACGATTTACACCTCAGTCCAGCCCAGGGGAAGGAAGAGGAATGACGGGATACAGAGGGTAGGAGTGGGAGAAGGTGATGGCTGCATCTTTGCTTCATATCTCGTCATAGAGAATAAGTTCTCAAGAGTCGTTGACCTTTACTAAGCCTTTGCACCGCAACAAGGTGGGCAACCACGCGAAGGAAAATTGATATTAAATAAAACTTTATGTAAAAAATAGTCGTATACATATGTAAATATAATTGAAGATTTAAACAATTTAAACTATATCAATTAATACATACGTATTAAATTTATCGCTCATAAAAATGTATTATTTATTTTTCAGCAAAAGGAAATGTGATTATTGCCCAACAAAACATATAATAAACGGAACTGTACATTTTTGTGCCGCCCATGAGATTAAAAAACGACTTCAGGAGCTTCATTTCTGAAATAAATGTTATCAAAAATATACAAATTGTCTCTTTTTTTTTCCTCTTAAATTACGCTAAAAATTGTGGACTCATACGTAAACTTAAAAGTTTTTCTAGTTTTAAAACTGCAGGTAGAATAATCAGGTTATGCTTGAAGGAAATATTGAAGAAGTTTGTACCGTAAGAAAAAAATAGTTTTTCAGATTTTTCATTCATCGCCATGCTTCCCTACCAACATAACATTCAATTGACTTATTGAATAACTAAATTATCTGTTTAACTTCAACCGATTCTAATGGCTGAAACACAACAGTGCGTTGCGCTAGCCGATTTCATGTTACGGTGGGTGTGCTTTGACGCACTGCGTTAATCAGCTGTGCCCTCTCTCTCTCAAATACCAAATAAAAAATATTCCGTCGGCTGTTTTAATTTCTGAAATTGAACAATTGAACGTTAAAGAAATTAATTGCGGAAAATGAATTCCAAGAAAGTTAAAAAAAAATTAAAAAAGTACTTCTTGTTGCTAATTTGGTGTATGCATGCTTTCAAGCGCACACGGATTTCAAATTAGTTTTGTCGTTAAAATAATTTTAGTCAGATGTTTTCATGTCTCAAATGTCAGTTGCCACAAAATGTTCTCAATTTGGGAAGCATTTCTCAATTTCGCTCTCACAGCGCATTCCTCTGTCAAAAAAATATCCAACATGTTGAATAATGACGTGCGTAGAGATAACGTTTTACGTTCTATTACGATCCTCTCATCTCTCTAATTTTTCACTTACGTAGGTCGACGCAGCATTTGGTGCATGTCCATTGAATTGTGTGTGTTGAAAGACAATGCTGACGCTGACGCACTGTTGTGTTTTAGCCATAATATACAGTGTTGATCTTCGTCTTCGGAAGTAATCTTTCATGGAATGTCTTTAAACCAATACTTCTTTCATAGTATTGATTGCATCACTAGTGTTTCTCATGCTCTTTATTTTTCTTTCTGAGAAATCGGGTATATTCCCTGCTTTATGCTCAAGATTCTCAAACTGTGGTTTTCTTACTTCATTTTGTTTTCATACCGTGTTTTTAATTGGGTGCAACAAGTGAGTCCACGTTGGTTTGAAAGTTCCCACAAGAGTACTAAAGGATTTCATGGGCCCTAATATGTATTTGATTTCATTCGCAAAATCGCATAGTTTTGTGCGATGATGGTTTGCTTGCCGAATAGTGAACAAAGCAAATTAGTTTTGTTTGAAAATGTAAGTATTTTGGTAAAAAAAATAAAAGAAACATGTATTGTATTTGAAGAGTTTCGTTTTAATTAATGTTATTATATTTATAGAGAATAACTGTTACAATCTATTTAGGTAATTACTAGCGGTAGTATTTTAATTTTAGAGAGATATTTCGAAGGGAGAAGTTATCCGTCACGCGGTCTGAGATCGCCTGACTGACTGAGTGACTATGGCTTTTGTCGGTGGTAGAGAATTCAGAATCGTTTAATTGTCACGGATCAGGCGATTATGCTACATATACAATAAAAATGTGTTGGGTGTATGTGTTGGTAACCGCAAAACTCGAAAACGGCTCATAACCAATTGGTATTTGAAAAATTGCAAGAAAAAAGCAAAATACATTCTTTTACATACTGCTATCGATAAAAAAATTGTTGATTTTTAACGGAATATGATGACTACAATCGATATTTCATGGAATAATAATTTGTTTGCAAAGTCATTGAGAAATTGTATAAAACAGAACAGATCATATTCAACAATGCGCTGAGTAATGCATATTATCCAGCGCACTGGAAGATGGCGGTAGTGCAACCCCTCCGGTAGTGCAACCCCAAAAGGGGCAAAGATTTCTCTCTTCTGAAAAATCTTCGGCGATTAGTCTCCTTCCAAGCATAAGCAAAGTTTTCGAGAAGATTGTCAATAGAGTTCTGGTACAGTGGGCTGAGGACAGAAAAATAGTAACGAACAACCAATTTGAATTTAGGGCGTGGCATGATACTGTACATGCCCCGTCAAAATTGGTATCCGACATTCAATGGAACAAAGCAAAAACACAGTGCACCGGGGCCTGCCTCGTTGACTTGGAAAAGGCATTTGGTTAGAAGGTTTATTCCTTAAGTTGACGAGGGTGGCTATAAGCAAGTCGCTGCTTTAGACGACTCTGACGAAAGCCAGGAAGGCCTTTGCTGTGGCAAGAGGGTTGTTTTATAGCTTTTATTTATATAATCTGCTACATGGCGCTCATCCGGCCAGTCATGATGTACGGTTATCCAGTGTGATTCAACGTGAGTCCTTTCCAGATAGATAAGATGAGGCTGTTCGAGAGGCAGTGTCTCCGGGCTTGTCTCAACATGTACAGAACCCCAGAATCTGAGTACAAGAAATTCTATTCCAACGAGTTCTTGTAAATAGAAGCAAACGTGAACAGGGTGGATAATTTTATTATTAAGCTGATTCAAAGACACGTTGCACGAGCTATGAACTCGGAAAATGAGCTGATATTTGGAGCCTACTACCCCAATGAAGCATATTTCGAGAACGCTCGCCGAAGTGGATTCATTCCACCGGAAGCTTTTTTGTTCCTTGACCAGATTGGCTTAATCCAGGACGCGGAGGGATGTCCATTGATCTACCACGTGGTGCGAAGGACAGCGGATAGGCGACTCCTCTACGAAGTCGATGTCGCAAAAGTTAGTCCGGGTGATCTCCGGTTCAATAGATCAATCCCTGCTCGCGACAGAAGGGAGTGTGACAAGGTTCGGGAGTTTTACTGGTGGTTGCAGCTGATGGTGGTTGATCAAACTCTTCAGCTGACATCAACTTAATCAGCTTACTGTTGGTCCCTTACGGCTATCTTGCATTTGGGTTAGGGAATTAGATTATTGCAATCTTAAGAAAAAAAAAAGAAATGGTAAGTTAGTGTTAAGTTAGGTTAAGAATATAAATAAAAAAAATGTTTAGAGTACTAAGTTTTTATTAAGTTTTTCTTAGAATAAGTATTCTTTTAGTATTATTAAAAAAAAATACTTTTAAAAATCAAATAAAAAGCCGAAAGACAAAATAAATTATAAATGCTTAGGTTAACTTAGATTGCCCGTGTATAGAGCCAGTAAGATAGTATTAGAAACCATTTGGTCCATATCTAGTTTAAGTATTTTTCCTTGAATGTTAGATTTGTTATAAAGATAAAAATAAAAAAAATGCATTCAAACGAAAAACTAGTTCAATATTAAGGTCCCGTTCACCAAAACGGAATCTTTATATTATAACGTCTGTCACTCTTCTTTTTAACTTATGGTGAATTTGGAAATTTAGTTTCGTTAGTTATTTTACTAATTCCTGGAGATGTTGGTCAAAAACGATAGAGCATCGACGATAGAGCATCGGCGAATTTGAAAGATCGGAAGACGTAGACTTGAAAAAAGCACAAATGTTAAATATCAAAATATTGGTTTATATATCACAGATTAAAAAAATTCAAACATTATCACTTTCTCATATAAAGTCCATGCTAAGATGGACAACTCGATACTAGTCTCAGTGGTTCAACCCCTAAATGCCTATTCAGAAGGCTTAGCTGGGCCATGGTGACGGTGAGTAGGACGGCGGCACACTTGCGGTTGCACGGCTTAGCTCTTCGGAAGGGGCGGATCTTGTCCTCGCAATCGTAAACCACCCGCTTGCAAAAAAATATCGTGCCTATAGCTAGCTATGAGAGGGTAGAAAGATAGAAAAAGAAGAAAGCCTAATAGTAAGGCGAAATGCAATATATTTGGGCTGAAATGCAGAAACTAGCCGAAATGTTGAATTTGGGTGCGGTGTAGACGTACTATAATACACTAATAGAGTATAACAGTTTTTGTTCACACTAATCACAACTTTTCTACTATTACAATTACTGAATCACACTAACTCGTATACACATTGGCGATTTTCACTCTATTAACTCTTAAATCAAACTGTAGTGACTCCTGCCATGCGGGGATACTTTTACTTCTCCAATTTAATTCCATTTTCGTGAAGAACCCCTGAGAATGATCCCTGCCTGACAGCTGCTCAATTCCGTCTATGGAATTTCCCATATTTAGGGTTGTTATAAAGTAATGATTACACTACCCTATCACAGATGGCTGGCTCCATTCATGTTTATTTTTGTTTGCACAGGATGGCGCCGTCGGCGTTAGAGTATATTTTCGCCACCACCTAAGCTTGTTCGTCCCAAACAAGATTCACAATTTCTCCCTTGTACGGTGCCAGTCGATCCAGGTGTACGACTTTCATTTTTTGTTCTGCTGCTAGCGCTCCATTGTATCCGGTAGACCACGTCATTAAGCGGTTTAATAATCTTGTATGGTCATTCCCATTGAGTTTGCAGCTTGGGTGACAGTCCCTTCTTTCGTTGTGGATTGTGAAGCAACACCAATTGTCTCTCTTCAAAGCCTCCAGAATTTGCTTTGATGTCGTACCGCGCCTTCGTCTTATCACTTTTAAGTGTTCGCTTTCTCATATCCCGCTGAAAAGGTTCAGACGTTCCTTCAAGGATGATGGCTCCTCCTCATTTGTCGATATACTCAACCCCAGGTCTGCTGGAAGCCTTAAATCCGAACCGAATATCTCCTTTGCAGGCGACGTCGATGTCGTATCGTGTACAGCGGACTGGGACCGCCCAGTCTCATTGATTCTTATCGACCACACAGCACGTACTTATTGCCAAGATCACTGGTAAGAAAAGGTCCTGCCACGTCCATCGCAACTCTTTCAAATGGTGCTCCCACTTCATATTGTTGTAACTTCCCACGGCTTCTTTACTGTAGTCTCTTTGCCTGTGTTAACTTATCATATGCTTGAATCCATTTGGGAACTGACTGTTGGCATCCATCTGTTTAATTTTCTCTCTTTGTAATGCCTAGATGTCCTCCACTTGATCCGTTGTGATAATCCTCCGCAATCTCGTGTATTCTTCTAGTCGGAACAACAATCAAGCTTCTTGTCGCTTCGCCGTCTTTAGCTTCCCAAACACGATGTAAAAAACCATTCCTTAGCTGTAGACTTCGCCAGTGCTCAAAATAGGCTTTAGCGACAGGACTTTCGGGTCTAGTTCCTCGTTCTTTGGCCTCGATTCTTTGGACTACTGCCCCTCCGGAAGAATACTCAACCATCGCACATCAACGATGGTCCCTTTACTTTCCGCCCTTAGGCAATTTTTGCACTCTATCTTATAGTGCGTCTGCATTGCCCTATTGTCCCAATTTTCGGTGTTATTGAACTGGTGACTCTGTAATTTTTTGATCCACCGTGAAAGTTCTCCTTCAGGATTTTTGAATTGGAGTAGCCATCTTAATGCAGGATGATCCGTTCTCAGGTGGAACTGTTGGTCATACAAGTATTTGTGGAAATGTTTAAAGCTTTACGCCACTGCCAAAAGTTCTCTCCTCGTGACGTAATCGTTTCGCTCGGGTTTCACAAAATCTTACTATAATAGGCAATTACCTTCTCCTCGCCATCAATTAGTTGGCTGAGAACACCGTCTATTCCATTAGCGCTTGCATCCGTAAACAGTATGAATGTGTTGCCGAACTCCTTTCAACTCCTGAAACGCTGCTTCCTGGGACTCCTTCTACACAAACGGCTGGTTCTTCCTCGTCAACTCGTGCAAGCTATGCGCCCTTTTCGTAAAACTCGGTTCGAAATTCCTGTATTAGGTGCACAATCCCAAGAAACACCGTAGCTTGTGCAAATTCGTAGGTCTCGGCCAATCTCTTACCGCTACTATCTTCTCCTCGTCGGTGTGTATGCCTTCTCTTGTTACCTGGTGACCGAGGTACTTCACTTCCCTCCTGAACAGCGAAGATTTCTTTGAACTGAGCTTAAGTCCAATTTCCGCAATGCATTGAAATACCTCTTCCAGGTTCTTTAGATGGTCGTTGAAATCCTTTCCAATCACGATGATTTCGTCGAGATATATTAAGCAGGTCTTCCAGTGTAAGCCTCTGAGTACATGCTTTATTACCCGCTTGAATGTGTAGAAATTGCACAAAAGCCGTACTAAAAGCTGTCTTTTCCCGGTCGTTTTGTAGATTTCCACTTGCCAATATCCAGTTCGGAGGTCCAATGTAGAGAACCACTTTGCTCCTGACAACGTCTACAGGGTATCGTCTATTCTTGGCGGGGGATAACTGTCTTTCTTCGTTACCTCGTGTGCTGTCATCCTTCTTCTTTACTGATACCACTGGTGAGCTCCATGAACTTGTCGATGGCTCAATGACGTTATTTTCTCCTCCACTAGCTCAGTAATCTCCTTCCTCTTGGCAATAGGCTTGTCGGATCGGCCTGGCATCTCCGGTGTCGATTCGATGCTTGACTGTGCTCGTTCTACCTTCATTTTTCGAATTTGACGCAAATATAGAGCTATATTTTGTCAGCAGCTCTTTCACCTTTTGCGTCTGCTGCGATGTTAGGTCTTTCTTACATTCGGCAATGAATGTACTCACATTGTTGTCTGATGTTGACTTCACTTTCTGTTCCGGCTGCGACTAGTAGTTCACTACCGCCGCTACCTCTTAGCAATACCCGATTATTTGGTCCTTCCTGATCGTCTGCGTTTATTTTCCCAGGTTAAGGACTCTTACCAGTAGTAACTTTCTTTCGACATTGGACGCCTGAGCGCACCGGAAATTGCCAGAGCCTATGAAAAGCAACTTAGAGAGAGATTCCTAGGTAAGGTACTATTTTCTAGAAATTGGCTGCTCCCAGCGAGTCATTTTAGAAGCATTCACAGCGATTGAAGAAAAGGTGACAAGCATGCAGTCGACTAAAAATCGATCCGTCGAACATCACCTAGGAGAAAACATCACAATCGACAGCTTCAATTTTGGGGTAGTTAAGGAGACATCTTGTTTGAGATCCGACACAGAATCGCCCTTGGCAACCGCTGCTACAAATTGATTGAAAACTCCTAACTCGAAGGACCAAAATCATGCTCTATAAAACCCTAATCTTGCTAGTCTTGCTATATTGAGCCGGAAGCTGGTCGATAAGCAGGAGGGCAGAGCTGATTGTTGGTGCCTTCGAAAAAATAATTCTGCTTCGGATATTTGGTTCTGCCTGGCAGGAAAACGTGTGGGGAAAAGGAATAAGAGTGAAAATAGCAAGCCCTGTCGGAACGTAGGGATAAATATTGCGACCAAAATATACTCTAATGCCGACAACGCCACCTAGGTTAAACGAAAATAAACATGAATAGATTTTATCAGAACCAGCCATCTGCGATAAGGTAGTGCAATCAATACCTTAAAACAACCCTAAAAATTATATGACTGTCCGGCACGGATCATGCTCAAGGATTCTTGAAGACAATGGAATCCAATGAAGGAAGTATATAAATCCCCAGATAGCAGGAGTTGATCATTTGAATTTAAGTGTTAACAGAGTGCAAACCGCCTATGTGTCTACAGGTTATTCAGTACAAGTCATCCAGTCATTTTAATTGTATTATTATTATTGAGGATATGTTGCACCGCGACATTTAAATCTATTGTGCCCATTGTAATAGTAGTGAAGGTGATGATTATTCCGAAAAAAAACTGTAATGTCTGATCAAGAAAGTCAAATTGGAAATAAATCAGTGCTTATTTAAACAATTTAAGTGAATTGTTTTATTTCGTTACAATCCAATGGTCGAATTCTTAATAAAAACTCTTTTTAAGATTACGTTTATTTTTTCTCTAGAAGTAGTAGTACATCTCATCTCATCTCATTTTCAATGACCCGCATGTTCCACTAAAGGGGTCGCGGGGGCAATGCATGCACGAGAGATCTCCAGGCCACTCGATCTTCCGCCATCGACTCTAACTCATCAGGAGCTATGCCCAAGCGCAACCAGGCGAGTGTTTGGACTTGGTCCAACCATCTCATCCTAGGTCTGCCAAGCGGTCGCCTACCTGATGATGACCAAACCAACGAAGTACAGCCCTTTCCGTTCGAAGAAGCAGCTGCCCAACATTGAGTTCCCCGCGCACTGTCGTGTTTCTCACCCTATCCCGGCGAGTAATTCCCACAACAGCACGAAGAAATCTCATCTCGGCAGCTTGTATTCTCGATCTTATTCTTTCGGTCATTACCCAAATTTCATGACCATAGGTGAGAGTTGGAACAAATACTGCGTTAAAAACCGCTAACTTGGCTTTGGCACCAAGCTCGGCCTTCCTGATTACAGATCGACCAAGCTGTTTCAAAATTGACCCAGCTTGACCAATCCTACAGTAAAGCTCAGCATTATTCCTCCCATCACTCGTGAAGAAGACCCCAAGATACTTGAACTTCTCCACCTGTTTCAATGGGACTCCACTAACATGTATAGTGCATTGAACAGGGGTTCTGGAAATAACCATAACCTCGGATTTGTCCACGTTAACCCTCATCCCAGCATCAGCACATACGGCCACAAACCTATCTAGCGCGCGCTGGAGTTCCATCCGGGAGGATATGAGGATGACTAAGTCATCTGCAAAAAGTAGTACATCTCTAGTCTAATACATCTTTTGCTAGTGTGTTTCTCTGTTTGTAAGACTTGGACGTCATCTAGATCTTGCCGATGGTTGGTTTTGTATGCTATGGTTAGCCAGTGCTGTTTTCGCATAATGCTTTAATGTTGATTTTGTGACCAGCAAGGTTGCTTAATGTCACCCTTTTTGGTTTTTATACACTATACCGTATAAAAGCGTATAAAAATGTATAAAAATGTATAAAAATGTATAAAAGAGTATAAAAGTGTATTAAATTGTATAAAAGTGTAAACAAATATAGGAAAGTGTATAAAAGTGAAAAAAGTATAAAAAAGTGTATACAATTTTACAAGTACCTATAATAATAAGTGCCTATTCTCTGACTCTGCATTTCTTTGACTTTATACATTTTTTCAGTTTTATCCTTGCTTTTATACACTTTTATACACCAGCAGTATTTTTCAGACTATTATACGTCCACAACCCTGGTGAACAGCTAATCTCTGTTGAAGGAATTGTTAAGTGGTGCCTACATAGCAAAGGTTGCAGGTTTCGTCATCATTGCCCTTGTAATTAATTTTGTACACAACTCGCCATTTGTTTTCTTTGTATGTTTTTGGTTTCATTTGTGTGAAGAGCGAGGCAAGCCTTTGAGGTAATTTTAACGCTAATTTTATTTTCCTGCAACGATTAGTGACGATATTTTTCAGCTTGGCAGACAATGTTTGAATCTACACCATGATTTGTAGACAAGATCTTTTCATCGGTGTTCCAGAGTCAGTTTTAATTTTTTGTCGACTTATTAACCGCCTTCTGAGTGCCAAAGTTAACCGTTTTTCGCAAGAACATCCATGACGACTTTTATGTATTGTTTTTTGTGGAACTTCCTGTCACTCAGTCTACTCGTAAATACATTACTGACTAAATCGGAAGTGGTGTTTATCAAAATGTGTTTTCCTTCGTTTGATCAATAATTCATTAGTCTTTCTGATGCTATTTCCTTCTGGTGGCAGTTAAAACAAAAGTGGTGCTATTGCCGGTAAATTATTACATTGAGATATGCTATTGGATTTTGTTTGTTCGTATTTCACTGTGACCTTTATTTTTTCATTTAGGACCGAAAGCAAATTGTTTATTTTGTTGCGAATGGTCAGTGCAAATATGTAATAGACATATTTTAATATTGCTTTCGGTTTCTAAATCTTCACAAAAGAAGACAGTCCACGCCATACCCACAATGGTGGGCGAAGGAGAAGATTTGGTCTTTATTTGTAAGGAATTGTTTTCTTTTAGATAATACTCTAAGATCTTAAGAAATTTTCTTTGGATGTGCTTTGTGATTTGGCTTACGAAATTCGATCGTTTTTCAGCAATATTGATGGCAATACAGAAAGGGCTTTTGGGAAAGACGGACACTGCATCGTATGAAACCAGAACAGTTTTATTTTTCGGGTTTTGCCGAATTTGTGAATTTTCGGTAATCCGTATAAGCTATGTATCAAACCGTCTCTCTGTAATGAATTAATTTGTTGTTATTGAGCCATTTTACTTTTTCACTTTTCTTGGATTAGAGTGTTGTAGTTGAATTCTTTCTATTTATTCTAAAATTTTGGATTTTTGCCTTCCGGATTACGTCTACGTTCGCGGTTAGGCCTTCTTCTCCATTCACCTTCCTCGCAGTTAAGACCATATATCCGACGCAACATTTTTCTTTCGAAGTAACCAAAAGGGTTTTGTAGAGCATGATCTTTGTCCTTCGGGTTATGAGTTTTAAGCTTAGCTTTTTAGACAAACCAAACAAAATAACAACAGTTGCCAAGGGCGATTCTGCGTCGGATCTCCACCATGATGTCGTTTGTGGAGTTAAAATTTGTCCCGACGTCGACAAACAAGGGGTGCCTTAGGCTAGGGTACGTTCCAATGAGGTGGCGAAAGGTAAGAGTTATCTTCATCCCAAAAGCGGGAAAACCAAGTCATACCACCGCCAAGGATTAAAGGGCTAATTAGCCTGTCGTCCTTCCTCCTGAAGACATTGGAACGACTCATGGATATATATGGGCAAGGGATGTGATGGGCGAAAACTATTTTTCAAAATTACAACACGTATATATGTATATGCTCTACACAGTGTGGTTTCCACAGTAGAAAAATCCCTGTATCAAAAAGAGTATACACTAGGCGTGTTCCTCGACATAGAGGGAGCGTTTAACAATGTTACTAATGATGTAATTCAAGCAAGCCTTCAAAGAAAAAAAATCGATGAAGTACGAATAGATCGGACTTATGCTGCAGACACGTCAGATCAATTCTTCTCTAAGTAATACGTTCTGTAAAAGGAAAGTGGATAGTGCAACGCCGCAAGGTGGGGTCCTCTCACCTATTCTTTGAATCATAGTAGTGGACAAGATCATGGAGACGTTGGAGAAGGATGGACTTACTGTCTGCATATGCAGACGATGTAGCTATCGTGATATCTGGGAAGTTCCTATCAACGCTATCATGGATTGAGGTTGGTCAACAATTGGACTGCCACTTCGAGGCTTGAAAATCAACACAAAAAAAACAATGATGCTCTTCACGAGAAAGTGAGAATTCCGGAGTTCACAAGCCCGTAAGTTAACGGAGTGGAACTCAAACTCTCAAGGACAGCTAAGTATCTAGATATCACACTTGATTTCAATCTAAACTGGAAAGAGAACATAGAGGAGCGCATCAAGAAGGCGTGTAACATGTAAGCGAGCCTTCGGAAACACCTGGGGTCTTAGGCTACTTGTGGTACACTGGCTATACACAGCGTTAGTAAGACCCATCCTTACTTACGGATCATCAGTCTATTGGCAAGCACTCGAGAAGAAATACATTCTTTATAGCTTGATGAAGGTCCAAAGACCGGGCTACTTAGGAATCACGGGTGCCCTAAGGACAACGCCAACAGCAGCGCTCGAGGTCCTACTCTACCATACCCCTCTTGACATCTTCTGTAGTAGCAAAGCGGCTTTAACCGCAATGAGACTCAGGGAAATCAAGATGTGGAAAGACAAGCCATATGGGCACGCGTCCATTCTCTCAAAATGGACAGCATCATACAGATACAAAACATCGGATTATCTGACACCAATACTGACTACCACGAGGAAGTTCTCTAACCGAATGAGGCTCGAAAATAGAAGCAGGAACAGGAGCAGGAACAGGGGCAGGTGTCTTCTGCGAGTGCTTCGCAAGATCCCTGAATCTAAGAGACGAATATAGCATTTTCCAAGCGGAAGTGGTACCAATAACTGAGGCGGCGCTTACAATAAAGAGCTTAGTTTTACACGAAAAACGATATCTATATACTCCGACAGCCAAGCGGCTATAAGAGCCATAGCGTCGGATATTGTAAAGCCGAAACTAGTCGAACTATGCGGACAGGACGTCAACGAAATCTCCAGTGTAAACACGGTGACTCTCTGCTGGGTACCGGGACACACAAGAGTTCAAGGTAACGAGAGAACGGACGTGTTAGTGGAGGAGGGCTTAAAACTAGACAAATCTCCAGCACTACCTTATGTCAACACGCCGTTAAGTTTCCTCAAGAAAGATATAGACGACGAAGACTTTGAAAGAGCAAATGAGCGATGGCTGAATCTGGACATTGGGTCAACGACGAGAGCCGTATGGCCAGTGTTGAACAGGAAGAAATCATTATAAATGATTCGCATAAGTCGCAAGGATATACGGACGGTGGTGGCGTTTCTCACCGGACATTGTCCGATAGGCACCCATGCCAGAAGGTTAGGTATCCCCCATAACGACTACTGTAGAAGTTGCAGGGACGAGGAGAAGATAGAGTCCGTCCGCCACCTACACTGCGTTTGTTAAGCCCTACGAGGAAGGATACTGCTAACACTAGGTAAAAAATTCTTCGATGAGCTGAAGGACCTGAACAAAATAGAGCTAAAGCTAAAGATACATACAACAATTTGGATGGTTCTAATCAGCAGTAAAAGTGTAGGTCTCACGGGATACACACCCTCACACCCAAGGCACAATGGACCCAACTGTTGAACTCAGTGAGCCGCGCAAGGAAACCCTACCTATCCAAAATCCTTCACTACCCCAAAATTGCAGTGTTGATCGTGATGTTTTGTCTCAGGTAGTGTGCGACGTATCGATTTGTACTCCACAGCATATATTTTGTTTTGTCCTCATTCACTCTAAGACCAGCTCGTTTTCAATCGCCGTAAAAGCTTCTAAAACGACACGCTGGGAACGCATGACGATGTCGACGTCATCAGCGTAACCCACCAGCTGGACAGATTCGTAGAAGGCAGTGCTTTCCGTATTTATACCCACCCACCGCACTATCTTCTTCAGCACCAGATTGAAGAAATCACACGACAGCACTTCTCCTCGCCGAAATCCGGTGCAGGTTTTTGAATGGCTCAAAGCAGACTCACGTAAGTTGCAGTCTGACTTCCTGATTGAGGACAACTCCTCAAGGCGACCAAGAACTTTCCGAAATCCTTTTCTGTCCTATCCTCTAACTTACTCTTCGTTCCTAAGCTTGCGCATCGTCTGCTTGGAACAGAGCAAGTGTCGTCAACTATATTTTTTTTCCTTTTAATTCAGTTTTATAAAGAACTTATACTCGTATATATATTATTACTCATGTGGGTCTCAAAAGTACGAACTAGAATTTTACGATCAATAAGAGGCTAATATTGTTTTTTCTATGGTTACTTTTTATTTTGGTTCATTTTTATTATTCGTTTTCGACTTAAAATATCCATAAATTAATGTTATATTAGCTGAATATTTGATTTCAACATTTACGTCTATCCGGTAGGGTTCTTACAGCTACATAGTTTAAATAGTAAATACCTTAAGGTTTTATTCATTTTAGCTCAGTTCTTTCTGCAACGTTTTTAGAACGGCATTTTATATGCTGGCTTACATATTTGCATTAATAATTGGTTTTGTTGTTGAATTATAATTTATTTTACAGTAAGCCAATTTCTATTATTTTGACAAAAATTTGTGTTTTTAATTGTTATTTCTATGCACCTTGAACTTACGGGAAAGGCTTTCATTTTTAGTATTTCCTCAAAAATAAATTCATTAAGAACACAAATTGTTACTGGATGTATTTTGTTAAAGTTTCTATGATTATACGAATTACTTCACTTCATTTCTCCTATATGTGAAGTAAGTATATATATGAAGTCAGATTTTTTTAATTATTTTTTATCGTTTACATCAGTCACATGGGAAATTAATATATTCAAAAAAAATGTTTGGATATGATGGAATATTTAATTTGATTAAATTTAATTTTAAAGTTTTTTTATCGATTTCAACTTATTAATTGAATTACCAAAATCGGTCACAAACAGCTTTTTTTAACTATTATAAATAATTTACATTTCATGTTAGTAAGCCTGATGAACTCAATGTTAATGTACACATAGGTATGTGCGTCTGAAATATTCATTTATTTTACAACACTTTAAATTGGATTCAATACTAACTTTTATATATATGCAGGTATATTCTGATTTTGCATCTTCATTTCATCATATATGTATGATGTATATACATGTCGTATATATATGTCATCATCGTTCATCTTACGTGTAAGACAATGTAAAAATAATAAAAATAAAAATAAATAAAATAATAATAATATCATAGTTTGTTATTTTACAATATTATGTATATATACATGTATGCATATATTTTATTTTATGTAATAATATAATAAAAATAATAATATATACAGTGAAACAAAAAAAGTATTCTACAGTAGATGTATTAAAGTTATCATGTTGTATCTTTTAAACTGAAAACGCTATCAAAATGAAATGAAGTGCAAATAAGACTACATGTTATGTAGATTCTCTTATTTTAGGCTTAACAGATATCTTAGAAACACAATTGAGAACAAAAAAATCACTTTTCAGTTAACCAAAGAGATTACTCTGCGCTTCACAAAATCATGTTTAATAAGAAAATTTAAGGAAAACTTTACTTAACCCAATATTTTTTGTAATACCCATTAGCATCCAAAAATCATTTGAACTAATTTTTTGCTAAGTTTTGTTCGTTACTATTTTGTTTCATTTTTCTTTCCATATGAGCCCACAAATAATATATGATCTGGACTTTTGAGAAATACTTTTTTGACGTTGCATAAAAGGCATTCTCCCACTAACTGAGATGAATGCTTTGGGTCATTGTTATGGACGAAGCAAAAGTTATCCGTTAGACCCAGTTTCGCAGCTATAGTATGCAAATTATTTTTTAAAATATTTAAATATTATTTTTTAAAATTTTAAATAAATAGTATTTAAATTGCGTTTTACTTCCAGATTGCAAATAAAATGTTATTAAAAGCTGAAATAATGCGTGAGATTTGGTTATGAAATTTACTGAACAGGATTTTTTTGGTTCACTGTATTATTATATAATAATATATAATTTTTGAAAGAAAATTAAAACAAATTATGTATTTTTCGCTAAACTAATATTGATCGGCTTGTTACTGGCACTTTTACCTGTTACCTGTAGCTCCTCAAAATTGTGCGCTGAACAATATATACATATGGGTGTGATAATGCATATTTTTTGTTTTATTTTTTAATATTTCCTATTGTATATAAAAACATGTTAATGCATCACAAAGCAAGTACCTGTTCATGCTATTTTCTTCCATAAGTGATTTCTTCCGCACTTTAAATTTTAAAAGTTAGATGATTGATATCAGAATATATTTCAGTTTAAGTTTTCTTATATTTTCGTCCCTACTCAGTTCATAACGTAAACCAATTTGATATCTTACATTTTTAAAACCATTTTTCAGTATATAACAAAATGCACGACAAAATAAATAAAAACATGTCTGCTTTAATATTGTCCGCTAATATTTGGCTTAATAATATTCGACTTAAAAAATACATATATATTGCACATTATTTAGGGGACCATTACGAAAGCCTATTTAATAGTGACACGTCATTTAAAATGTATTGAAAATATTAAAAAAATATCCTGACCGCTTGGCAATTCATAACATTTAACAGATATAGCTTCTAAAGACATTTTCTTATTACAGAGTTATATTAGGAGACGGTGAAGTTATCTTCACTGTCATCATTTTTAATTGAAAATAAACGTCTACTTTGGCAATCAAGGACAGCCCATACCAGCAATGGAATACATCCCATTATCATGCAGGAACCCATACAATAGAAACATATATTATAACTTCCTGAGAGATCGCGCAAAAATCCAGCTAAAGGTGGCACAGAGATTGCACCAATACTTTGAAACATCCTTACTAACCCATAGCTAGAGCTTATACGGTCAGTTCCAAATATGTCTGCCAGAAGTACTGGCATTAGTAGATACCAGCATCCAAGGCATAATCCATATATAGCAGCTGAAGACCCAATGAAGTAAAATGATTGCACAGATGGTATGGTAAGAACTGCAATCCCCGCACCCAAAATGCTAAGAACGTTTAAAGTATTAAATAATCATAGTATTTATTAATCTAATTTTTGATTACCAAATAATATAAGTCTTTTTTCGATCAAAAAGTTGCAAGTCTGACAACCAGCCAAGGCCCAAGCGACCAATAAGATCTAATGCAGCACTCACAGCTACTAAGTAACCGGCTTCACTTTTACTGTAACCTGTTTAAAGGATTCATGGAATCAATATAACATCTAAATAAAAATTAAGTCTGTAACATACCTATTGAAATAACATGAGCTGGCAAATAGTATAACATATAGGGACAACCTACCGACATTAAAGTTACAGATAAACACATTAAAATGAAAGTTGGATCCTTGAGTAAAGTTATATCCAAATAGGTCTGAATGCGATCGCAACAAGTTCGTGTTGGCTCTTCATCATAGTCCTCATCTTCTTCATTTTTCTGATTTTTAAGCTCAGCCAATTTACTGACTGGAGTTGGAATTTCCATACTTTTACTTAGACCACGTTTTGTAGAAGATGGAGTTGGAATTGGTTTATCCAAGTGTGCTTGGATCTTTGATATGAGTTCATCATTTGCAAACACATTGCGTCGCCGCCGGCTGCCACGATTCGAATCACTTCCAGAATGTTTTCGATAAACCCATGTAGAGTCTGTACTGAGATCTTCAACCGAATGCAGTATTCCAGAGCTACGCACACTTTTCATAGGCTTCATAAAAGTTGTTTCACCAATGGTGTCCTTATACTCATCATCACTATCGTGTTGATATTTATCATTGTTGTTAACTGAAATGTAAGATTGAAGACATACACTAGATTTGAATTGTGTTCAGGTAAGTTTTATTAGTTTAGTTCACGTATTCATTCATGGCTACATAAGTGTGAGCAAAGTATCACACTCAGCAATGTAAGTGTCAGACTAGAGTTTCAAAGTCATAACTATCTCCGATAATAGAAGTGGTCCTTAACTTTTTCTAAAAATGTGTCCATTTATTTCTAGATCCATTAAAGTGAGAGATTATCCTAATTTCAACAATTACGGATGAGTTGTTTTTGTTAAAAATAAAATATTATTTTTTATAAATATTGGCTTGTTTTTGAGTAATTTTAAAGAAAATTTGTAACTACAGTAAATGAACTAATGATTGTTGGGCCAGTTCATAAAAGTTCGTATACTGGAACCATCTATAGTAAGATATACATTTTCTTTTACGGTTAAAAAATTAAATTAATGTACATATTTATTTAATCAAGTCAATGCACAAAACTTTAAATAATTTATTTGAAATTTTTTGAGTTAAACTCGGTTGAAAATAACTGTTTTTACTTAAAATAAACCGGGCAAGTGCGAGTTGTACTCGCACGGGGGAGGTTCCGTCGCATAATATTGATGGATGATTTCTGAATATCAAACGACGTTTCCAAACTATTTCAGTTGAATTTTCTTCTAACTTCAACTCAAATCAACCATTTATTAATAAATTCATACATCCAAACAAACAAATGTTCATCCCTACATATACCTATGTCTCTATCCAAGTTTATCCAACACAGAAAATCCCTTCCATCATACATATATACATACCTATCTACTCACTGCTCATGCCTGCGGTATGTGTGTATTCATTTCTGTTGGGCATTTAGGGGTGAGATCGAAAAGATAACGCTCATCAACGAATAGAGTGGCCGAACAAAGCATGAAATTATGTGTGAAAATGAAATTGGTTCTCATTTTAAATCTTAGATATCTAAAAATTTCAACATATATCGATATTTTGAAATTTATCATTTCTTAATGCTTACATTAATGTCTTCAAAACTGCGTTTTCAGATCTTCAAAATTCGCATGTCGATGATTGACCGTTTTTGGCCAATATCTCCAAAACTATTAGGGCCAGAATGCTTGAAATTGTTTTAAATGAAAGTACTCAATGAAGTCAAGTTTTTGTGATTTTTTCAGATTTTTAAACACTTTGGTTTAGAAATGGCAGGGGGGGAAAATTTTTGGAGCTCCATATTTTCCAAACGGTACTTTTGATAAAAAAGTGTTGAAAGAAACCTCCACCTCATTTCGAAAGATCTGTCGATTGATATATATATCGATGGGGTGCGACAATTTTTCAAAATTAGTGTCAACTTCACCTGTACTGGAGCCACCCCCAAATGGCCCCACTTTTTAAAATCGCTGCATAGGAATTGACATCTAGGTCTGAAGTACCTAATTCCAAAATTTCATGCCGATATCTTCATAAACTTCGGAGATAAAAAAGTGTGACAGACACGACGGACGGACGGACGGACGGACGGACGGACGGACACACCGAAATTATAAAGGTTCCGTTTTTGTAGACGGAACCTTAAAAAATATGTCAGCAGAAATTCATTTATATGACGAACGTAACTGCTCGCAGTCATTTATTAGAGCATCAGTTCATATAACTGTATTCCAATGCAAAACTTAAGTGAGACTTCTCTGTATATTCCATTTTTGATAAATTCAATTCAAAACATACACATTTTGATGAAATTTGTTCCAAGCAGTCCACGTTCGTCACAATGAACAATCTCGCTTCAGTGAACTGACCCAGTTTTTATTAGTTCAGTATAACGAGCGTCTACTGTATTGTTTATTATAGTATTGTTTATTTAATATAGGATATATGATGCTTTCTGATAAAAAGGCGAACGGAGGAGAAGAATTGTCGGGAACTCTATGGGCTTTACATGAATATGGACAGAGTTCGACAGGCAGAGACCCGTCGACTAGTATATTGGCTGTATTCACCATATGAACATCAATCTTCCGGATAAGAATATCTTCCACACCGAGCATCCTGGTTCAATATGAAAAAAAAAACTGAGCCTTCGGTATAAAGATGCAGTTACAAATTAATTTTGTCGTAATAATTAGAAGTAGCGTGCAAGTGATCATCATAAAAGAAAGGCAGCTTAACTTGCACTTAGGTTGGTCCAATATATAAAAAGGTATAACTCTGCTAAATTTGTAGAACTTCGAATTACTTTATTTCTATCAGATGCTATCTGACTTCATTTTAAAAGCTTATCTTAAATATCTAAAGCTATCTTATCTCCCTCATTTTAATCATGTCTTCTTTACTTACATCGATTATCGATCAATTTTGATTATGACCACTGTAATTTTTTTAATGTTGTGACTGGCATTGTGTTTACAATTTGGAGGGCAAAAACTAAATTGGGAGCAAGATCTTCTAGGTTTGAAGTAAATATAAAACTTAAAAGGGAAGCTAATTCTGTTAACTCTCGATACAATTCTGCCCCATATAAATCTTTAAAAACTTCACATTTTTAAAACACTTTGTAAATAAAGGCATGAGGAACGTAAATTGTTATTTTTCAGACATTAGCTTATTTTATTTAAAAATTAAAAATTCGTATCACATGGTGCCTTTCTTTCGCTTGATCTAGTACCTTTGTGTGTAACTCTACCTTAAACCTTTGTTTCGGTTTTAAAATAGTTTCGTATCATTCATCAGCGTAGAGTCTTTCTCGCCGACGAGATGTAACCAAGGTATTTCTGGAAATTACATAATTTGATATTTGAAAGCTACTGGCAATATGCTGAGTTAATTGAACATAATCATCAATTTTTTATTCTGAACGCATTTCAACCAAAGTACATATATTCAATATTTTCTAAAACCTTAACACTTGCAGATAATTCAACAGATGGAATTTGCGTTTATTTTTTCTAGAATATCAAACTAAATCAATAAGGAACACAAATATGAAATCGAAAGTTCTATTTCCTAGCGACTCAGTTTTCTTGCTTAAAGATTTCCTCTCTCAGATATTGCTATTAGTGCTTCATATATATCTATTTGTTTTTAAGAGTTTTGATTCATCTAGTCTGCTTTCCCACCTTGTTTTTAAAAGAGGTTTGAAAGTTAAGTTTGGCATGTTTATTTTTTACAAAAACGCGGTGGGCCTTGTTAAATTTGGGAAAAATCTATATAAGCATTGAACTGTGTCCGAAAACTTAACAACATCTCTTCGTTTAAGGGATCGAATTCTGTTCTGAACATCAGCTTCATTTCCCTTCACGTTTGAACCATTATTGCAAATTGGACCTCAACAGTTGCTTATTGAAATTCCATGGAATTCAAGTTTGTCCAAAATTAACTTTGTAAATCCCTCCCCGGTCTTGTAATTTCCTTTCAAAAACCTTTAGGCTAAAGTTTCAATGTTATAAAAAAATAATAATAATGGCGGCGCTACAGTCCGAGGTGAACCTGGGCCTAGCTTCTCAGCAACCATTCGTGTTGTGCGTCCCCAACACTCACGAGTGGAGGGGACCTACAGTTGAATGCCGACTCCGAACGGCGAGGTTGAGAAGCTTTTTCTACACAGTTATACTCTTTAAGCATTGTCAGTGACCTGAAAGGGGTGGAGCCGTGAAAAATTTGTTTGGTGTTTTTTGTTTCGGGAATCGAACCGAGAACATCGAGCGTAGGAGTCGACGCGACTACGTACTACCCCACGGCGCCCATAAATAAAATTTTAAAAATAAAATGATAGTACTGAATTCAGTAGAATGAAGTTTTATAACACTGACTACTCACAAAAGAAGTGCAAGAATTATTAAAAATAACACAGGGATGTGGTGTCGAAAAGAAGGTTCAACGGCTTTGCATTTTAAAGCTTATTTTATAACAATAATAAGAATATAGTCATGACTAAAATAAAATAAAACGTAAACACAAATTCATGAACTACTAAATTGACTATTATTAAAAAACTCACCAAGTTTATTTGTATTATAGAAATCATTTCTTCGGTTCTTTGATTCTTCTAAAAACAGATGTTCAATAAACTTCTTATTTGAAGCAGCCGACTCATCACAAGAGTCTAAATATGTTGAGTTGGTCAATAGTCCGGCATTACTAGGATTTATATCAGTCAACGGTTGCGAACTCTCGATATTTTTCGGATCTATATTGATGTTATCTTCTAATGGTCTGTAGAGAGTGGCAGATACACAAACATGAAGCATGCAACCGCCTAGAATAAGTATTGTGCCATGAAAACCAAATTTATCCGCCAAGTGCTTAATAAGGACAGGCAAAATAAAGCTTCCTGCTGCTGTTCCGGATACACATATCCCATTCGCCAAAGCCCGGTGCTTGTCAAAATACTGCGACACAATAACTATACCTGGTGTGGTTGAAAGACCTCCTCCAATACCTACAGTAAATATAAATATAGTTAAGACATTCTGCAAATATCAAAAAATTATCTTACCAGTTAAAATGCCAAATGTAAAAAGCAAATGCAAAAGACTAGTAGCGAAGTAACTCAAAGTCATGCCCAATGCACAAAAAACGCCACCGGTAAATACAACCGATCTGCAAGAGAATTTTTGGCAGAGTGCACTAGATAGAGGGGCTAAAGCTAAACATAATGCTGACAAAATAGCTGGTATCCAGGAGGCTACTGTCGCCGTGGTACTAGGAAAAGTTTCCATAATTTCAACGTAAAGTACTCCATACGACTTCACAAGTCCGGCGACCCAAAATTGAACTGAAAATGCTCCAAACACAATAAACCATCCATAACCACCATCTGGTGGATCGGCGGATAATGATGACTGAGATGAGGCAGCTTCATTTAAGTCCTTCTGGGTCGTACCAATTCGGACAGTCTTATTGTTACTCCCGCCACTTCTTATTTTGCTGCAACTTTTCTTGTGCCTTTTATCGGCTTGTCGATTAGATCTCAATTCACGAGATTTTGCTATCAGTGGCCTAGCCGTAATACTCGATACAGTCAACAAGTTTTCATTGTCATCTTCCTCGATTTCAGATATCTGGTGTTCCAATAAGCTGGAGTGTATCGTTCGTGCAGGATAACATGTCGCTTCAATCGCCAATGATGCAGGTCGCCGAGGAGTTGTTTCAATTGCTGCTGAGGCAATGACTTTTTGTGATTCAGCGAAAACCTGACAGTTTGTGTTACTTTCACATCCGCTGCCACCAGTGACAGCAATGCTGGATAATGTTGAAACACCATCGCAAGCGAATGCTTGGAAACTACTTTCTGGTTGAGAAGTGAATTCTGTATTGGGTACTGGTGGTGCTGAATGAATGGAGAAAAGTGACCCAGATTGTTGACATTCAGTAAGAAGTGATGGTGCGGCAGGTTGGGAGCTGGCCGCTTCTGGTATTGAAATGGGTGTGCGAATGAACCCTCCCTGCTGGTACTGGATTCTACTAGTTGGGTCCGGTTCACTCGGGCAGTATAGTGATCCCCGTGAATCCTAGAATAAAATACAATTTATTGAATTCATGATGCTTTACTGAATTTAGGTAATAATAATTTTATAGAATTTGAAACTTTTTGATAGCATATGTCATGCCTAGAATTAACTTATATGTAGTTTTGCAAATCAATAGCGCAATTGCTATGTTTCTAGATTGATAAACCGGCAATGTAAACTGTCGGAATTTTTTTAGTGATAAACTATTTTTCCTATTCCTACTCAGACGCCAGTAATTCCTGATATGGAATAAAATTACGTTTTATATTAACTTAAGGATGATCTTCTTCTTCTTCTTTTGCTAACTGTCGCCAATTGCGCACACCAAGTTGTTTAAAGTCCCCCTCGTTGCGTTGTCCCACTGGTTTAAAGTCGAAGACTCTTCGGGCCGGAGTTAATTTGTGCGTACGCTCTACATGGCCTAGCCATCTTAGGCTTGTATACGTAGATGCCTGGTTAGACTCATATCGTTGTACAGCACATACAGTTCGTGGTTGAATCTTCTTCTCTAAATGTCATCATCGCAAACAGTATCAAAGAGCGCACGCAAAACGTTTCTCTCGAAAAGACCAGGAGCTCCTTCATCCGCTTTCGATATTGTACATGCCTTCTTCAAAAGAGGAACTATTACCTTTCGAGCCCAAAAATAAACGTCTGTGCACAGAAGTTATTCAGCGTTTGATGACGGTACTGATGTTGTTTGTACTGTTTCCGCGTAGCCGAGGTACACAAAGTCCTTCAATACCTCGAAGTTATAGCTGCTTATTGTGACGTTTTGGCCAAGTCGTCGATATTGTACATCCTTTCTTGATGACAGCATATACTTCGTTTTGCTGTCGTTTACAGCCAGGCCCATTTTAGCCGCTTTCGTTTCAATGCCAACAAACTCCTCATTGACGAATCGCGAAGTTCGAACAATCACGTCAATGTCATCCGCGTGTGCTAACATTTGATCTATATGAACTATGGACTATAAGATCGTGCTCCTAGTGTTGGCCAGTGAGTTTTGCACAATCTACTTAAGAACGATGTTGAATCTTGACATTGAAGGTCTCGGTGAGTTCGTTACTGACATTGATGGATCTGCCGTAGTGGTACCGATGGTAGATTTCCCATAGACCTGAAACCCCACTGAAAAGGACCTTTCAGATTGGTGACGGAAGCTTCCAGGCGTTCAAACAAAACGGCAGAAAAGATATTATATGCGATGTTAAGGAGACTTATCCCTCGATAGCTGGCACATTGAAAGAGCCTCCATTCTTATGGATCGGGCAAACGATGCAGAGATTCAACTCATCTACCATCTACCAGCTCATCTCCACCTGCTTTAAAAATTTCAGCAGGGAGACTATTTGTCCCAACAGCTTTATTAGACTTCACCCCTGACATTACTATCTTGACTTCGTCTAGGCCGGGGGACAGAATTCTCGTCTATCAGTTGTCCATTCTCGTCCCGGCAGGCTTCTGTCCGAATGTACCGAAATGTGGTACAAAGGAAAATAAAAACAGGTACTAATTCCAATAAATAGTTTAGTGATGAACTAAACGAGTTAAAAACAAGAAAGTTGAAAAACACCAAAGAGCTAAGTTTGCAAATAACTGTGAAAACTGGAAAGAATACATAGAAATGAGAAACTGAACTGATGAAAGTCAAAATAAATAATGCAAAAAATGAATATATAAATGATAAGTTTAAAGAAGTAAATGTACAAAAAGAAATATGGCTTGAAATAAAGAGACCAAACTATAAAAAGGATAGAATTTGATGGCATAGAACAAGATAACTAAGCAATTATAGCTCAAAAATTAAATGAATACTTTTTGACAAGTATAAAAAAATGAAAGGATCAATAGAAAAATTAGATTAAGCGAACTGCACTACGCATATGCAGACTACGTTTAAATTTAAAAGGGTTACTTTGAACGGTTTGAATATGAAAACGATGAAAAACGAGGCAGATACAGAAAAAATTTCACCTAGAATAAATATTGACAATTGGGATAAAATAGGACCAACGATGGTTGAAATAATTAACAAGTCAGTGGAAACGGAAATCTTTTCAGAGTCATGGAAAGAGACCCTGATCATACCAACAGAAAAGATTAAGGATTAAAATTAATCAACACACTACGGACACTAGAAAAGCTGCTAAAAGCAGCAGTAAAAATATATCATAAAATACGTAAAAAACCGGACTATTATCTATTTATCAATCGGGATTTTGGGTCAGTCACTCATTTGAAGCAACGATAAACTACATTATAAATGTAGGTTACAGATGAACAAATCAAAACTCAACGAGGAAAAAACCAAATGGATGGAAGTGAATTTCAACAGTGAGTTAGACAATGATAATCAATGGACAAATAATCAAGAAAGTGACGTCGATAAGATATTTGGGTACTATAATTGACAATCAAATAAACTGTAGTTCACTAAATCTGTAAAAAAAAATGGAAAGATATCGGGTTATTTTAGGAGAATAAAAAAGGCTTTGACCTTTCAAACACAATAATGGTTTATAACACTATTATAATCATAATAATAATGGCGGCGCTACAGAGGTGGACTTAGGCCTAACTTTCTCAGCAACCATTCGTGTTGTGCGTGCTATTGTTCTCTCACGAGTGTAGGGGCCCTACAGTTGAATGCCAACTCAGAAAGGCGAGATTGAGAAGCTTTTTTCTCCACAGTTATATTCTTTGAGAATTGTCAGTGACTCAAAAGAGGTGGAGCCGTAAAAAAATGAAAGGTGTTTTTTCAGGAATCGAACCGAAAACATTGAGCGTAGGAATCGACGCACCTACACACTTTGCCACGGCACCCACTTAAAACACTATTACCAAACCTAATTTCGAGTATTGTTCCACAATTTTGTATTTATGTTGTAATAAAGCATAACTCAATAACATGCAGCAATTACAAAGCAAAAGAAATGAGAGCGATATTGAACTGCGATATATTAACACACATAAATAGTATGCTAGATAGACTAGAATGGAGAATAGGATTGCACCAACCTACTTGACGCAAATTGTCAGACAAATGAGAGAAGTACAACCATATCAGCTTCGATACATGGTCGACTTTAGAGTGGAGAGAGTAAGGACAACGGCAGAGCAGAAAACAATAATGATAAAAGGACTTCAACTATTTAATAAGCTACCAAATGACCAAAAAACAAACAAAAATCTTAAAATATTTAAAAAAATTATTGAATTATATAAAAGAAACATTTTTAATTAAAATATATAGTTGGATAATGAACAATATTGTCAGATAGGTAATAATAATAAATATGTAGTCAAATGTAAATTGTATATGGAGTATTAAAAATATTTGTAATATTGATAAAAAAATAAAAAAAAAAGGTTGGGGAATCATTTTTTTCCATAGCACCTCTCCATCTACTCGATCGCGCGCTCCTCGTGCTCTTTTTTTTTCTTCCTGGGAAGCTGGTTATCTTCCCTTCGATTTTGTTAGTAGAGCTCGCGGGTAGCTCTCGTAGTTCGATGCATCGTTGCCTTCTAGACTTTTTGCTTTGCTGCATGTGCCTGCCTGAACTCGTCGTCAAACCAGGTGTTTTTCTAAGTGGTATTGTGAAACCCAGCACATCAGTAGCGGCTTCTCTGATGGCTTTTTGACAAAGCTTTTATTATTCTTCTATTGTTTATTTTGGAGAGTTTCAGGAGAGTTTCCTAAACGTCTCCTGCGATTGCAGCTTTCCGACGTCAAACCATGGTGTTTTTTTTTTCGACTCCGCTGTTCTCTCGATATCCGATAGCTCGATAGTCTCGATAGCTGTACATTTTCTTCTGTCCGAACTTTATACCCATTCGATAAAAGTTTTACCCTTTGGTAAACATCATTCCTGCCATAACACCTCTCCATCTCCTCGATCGCGCGCTTCTCGTGCTCTTTCTTTTTCTTCCTGAGAAGCCGGTTCTCTTCCCTTCTTCTCTGTTCGTAAAGCTCACGAACAGCTCTCGTAGTTCGATGCAGCGTTGCCCGGTAGGCTTCTTGCTTTGCTGCATGTGCCTGCCTGCACTCGTTGTCAAACCAGGGGGTTTTCCTTGTTGGCGTTTTAAAACCCAGCACATCAGTTGCGGCTTCTCTGATGGCTCTTTGACAACGTTTCCATTCTTCGTCTATTGTTAGTGCAGGCGGCGTCGAACTTTCGGAGAGTTTCAGGGAGACTCGATCGGCAAAGTTCCTGGCAGTCTGTTGCGATTGTAGCTTTTCGACGTTAAACCGTGGTTGTCTTCCTCGACTCCGTTGTCCTTACCTTGGCTACAACAACTAAATGGTCCGAGTCTATGTTGGCTCCTCGAAACGTTCGGACATCAAGAATACTGAAGGAGTATCTGACGTCGATCACACAATCATTAATCTGGTTGACTAGTGATTGAGAGGACAGATAACCGCTAGGTCCCTTTATGAGTGTTGAGGTGTGAGAACCATATGGTAGCGTGATAGAACGCATACAGAACGGTTTGGCCCCGTGGCGAGCCTGTTTCGGGAGTAGTGTTGTGTAGGCTGTGTTTACTGAAAACTGTAGCAAAGATGTCCTCTTTACCCAGCTTACCGTTGAAATGTCCTATTACTCCTAGAACGATCTTGGTTTCGTATCTGAAGCATTGATCCTATGTTCTTTCTAGGAGATCATAGAAATCGTCGTTGTTGTTGTAATCCTTGTCCTCTGTGGGAGCGTTTGCGCAAATCAGGTCGAATTTTGCCTTGATGCTGATTGTTATAAGGTGATCGCTTACATACTTAAAGACTTTTTATCTAAATCTACATAGAACAACAAATTCGCACCCGAATAAGCACTGCCTTCGCTCTCTGGAGCAAACACCTTAGTAGATGTCGCAGTCTTTTATCGTCTTTTTGCCTGGCTTATCCCACCGCAATTCCTGGATTGGGGCAACGTCCGCTTTACAGGAGTCTAGGACCTAGTGAGTTATTCAGTTAACAATCAATCAATATCTTAAATTGTTCACGAATCGAACAATAATTTTATTCAATAAGATTAGTTTTCGTTTTAATATACCAGTGCTAGAAAATCAAAATAAGTAGCGAATCGATAATTTGAATTAAATATAATGATTACAATCAATTCTTGTTTATTCTTGTTTTATTTTAAATAGTTCGGCTTCAATTTTTTTTATCGACCTAACAAATTCTTTCATGAAATACATATCCAAAAATATGAATATGGGTGTTTATAATTTTAAAAAATTTCCATTTGCGTGACTCGAAGACAATATATAATTTTGTATTATTTGGGTCTTCAACGCTGCTGCGAATTCGCCACTTTATTTGCAATGAACAAACTTCTAAATTTAAATTAAACCCTCACTATGTTGTGTGAGTAAAAACTACAATGCCCGCTTACTTTCTCACTGACTGTCAAGGTCTGAACTATTCTATATATTCAACACTGTGCTGACTTACTAAAAAAATATTTTTCCAATTACAAATAAAAATAATTCACCCAAACTATATAAACAACATCAAGTTAACATTATTAAAATAATTCGTTACCGCAGCAAAATATTTAAGCTACAACAATAGATGTTAATCATCACAAAAAGTACGAACGAATAGGTACATTTTGTTTTGAAAAGGTAGAACAATCAAAAAAGTTTATTTTTTCATGTACATATATAATATATAAACAATCTGAATAAACAAATAAATGTATGTATATGTATATATTTTATACCTTAAATACTTTTCATGAAAATTGAACATATCAATTGAGATTATACGTGAAGACGTAAAAGAATTCATTTTCAGAAGTTTCGTAATTAGATTCCGTGGAAAAAAAATATCGTACGAATATGGTTTGCTTGAACGTATTAATTGCATTTTTCATTTAATTTAATATAAACTTACCTGTAAGTTCCATTCTCGGGGTAAAGACATTTTTTACTGTTCGAGAATTTTCGTATTTTTTGTCGTTTAAAACCTAAATGCATTGGTTTAACTCTTCTTTTAGTTTTTACCTTAAATAGTGCCACTTCCTAATTTCTGAAACCTTCTACTGCCACACTTCTTTTGAACAACAACAAAATCGCTTTCAACAAGAACCCAACAAAATATAATTTGTTGGTACTTTCAAATAATATCCACTAAAATCTTAAAAGGAAAAAAACCTAAATGAGATTCGTTTGAATTATAACACGTATTATATTTTCACAAAATATTGAAACCGGAACGGGGGTAAAAGAGTTAAAGAGAAAAAAGAGAATTACTTCCGTTTCCGTATATTACATGCGCTTTTGTGTGTTATTTATTATTATGTGGTGAGTACCACACTAGCAAACTAGTTGGGGTGTAGATTGTGCACAGATTTATTATGTGTATGTGGTATGGCTTTGCGCAGTGCTTCCAAGTATAAAATCAATTGAAAATTATTCGTTTAACAAATTCGCCGTGATTAAAAACAAGTTGCAGTGAAAAACTTATTTTATATGTCTAAAACACCTTAAATATATGTAATAAGCCCAAATTGGCACACGTTGTATGAATAATGAACCTCGAAATACGTCGAGGATGGATAAATGTCCCAACACGAGAAAACTCAGTGCGGATATTTTCGTTTATTCCTTTCTTAATTTTTTTTTCTTTGCTCTGTATATTCTGAATACTTAAAAAATTTGAGGTGGTAAACGGAGTAACAGGAGTTTTTTTTCAAATGTATGTTTCGCGTATTTTATAGAATAGTAAAAAATATTAATTTTAAAAGGTCCTTGTGCAATCGTGTGCCTTATGCAGAAACTCGACCTCAACTGAAGAAATAAAGGCAATCAAGCTCTCTCTTTCATGTGTGTGTGTATGTATGTGTAAGTTGAAAAACCCAACCGCTTTCCCATGAAAACAAAATACACATTCAATAAATCAATATTGCGGGTCAGCTGAGCGCAGACTTAATGTCACACACTTTATTGTAGATTCTTGTTCTCCTTAAAATCAACACCATGCGTGCAGCAAATTGTGAAGGGGTTCATGCGATTTTGGGGTAGGTTTAGTTTGCTGAGAAAGTTTCTGGGTTACAAGTGTATTTTTTTTTCTTGCAGATAAGGGGATCTTGACCTTCGACCTGTAAGGCCAATTCAACAAAAATTTGGGTCATATCGATGACAGTTTGCTTCATGGAAATATTTTTGGCCTGCTTTTGCTTTAGTTAACTATATAAATACTTGTTTCAGATGGCGCATTTTCGGTATATACATATAATAGATAGAGAAAATATAAAGTTCAACTCGCCAGTACCCCACCTTTCAGCTATACGAAAAAGTAAGTCATTTTGTTACTAACCGAAGTATAAACAATTAAATTTTTTTCGTCGATTTCAAAGGGTTCTTTTTCTATGATTCCATGTAGCATTTTTGCTCATTTGCACCAAAAACCGCCTCGAATTTTTACTTCTGTCATGATCTGCAACCGGTAAAAAAAATTTAAAGAAGTTGTTGACAAGCAATTATAACTTTTGCAATTTTTTTGAGTCGACCAAAATGTAACTTTATGTACATGCGCATTACATCGCTGCAGTTTAATGTTATAATAATATCTCATCATATATTTATAGAGGTACCCAAAATGTTTTATGTTCAGATATAAGACCTATCGCACATTGTATGTTAATGTATATTGTATCGCTACAGTCTGAATTGAATTGCGATAGGTAAAATAAAAATTAAAGTTATAAAAATTATGTACTACATACAAATACAATTTTACACCTTTAGGTTAATAAATTTTTTCCCAAAAAATGGGTCACTAACTTGGACAAAATAGTTCTCCTAGGCAGTGAGATAGCTGACTTTCAGGAAAAATCAAATAAATCAAAATCAAAAAATTATTTTCCGGACTTTATTATTCGCAATTAGATAAACATCAGAAACCAGGCCTTTTTTTTTATCGCTTCACTAACACCATGCATTTCAATCTACATCCTTGCAAAGGCAGTTAAATCTTTCCCCGGCCTTAGATGATATTTTAAACTGCCTATCCAACTTCGATTATGTGACAACTTTATGGTGTGGCAACTACTCTTACGCTAACGAAGTTTACATTTCCTCATGGTTTCTGAATAATTACTCTCTTGACTTTCATATAGCAGTCGCCTCAGGTCCAACTTGCTCAACCTCTGCTTCATGTATTGACTTTTACTAATTTCCTCTAATATTCTCCCAAGCAACAGCACTGCTTGTCTAACTCTTGGTCCAATTTTGAACCAATTCTTTATCTTTTTAGGAATCCATTTACAGAAAAACAAAACTATACCCGCTTTTCCTAATATTTATACTTGCTTCAAACACACTTATTGGAAAAGATTTAGCAGTTCACTTAATTCAGGCCTTTCTAATCTATCTCTTTATTCGGATAGAAATGTTTCCAATTATGAAATTGATTGCCCTAGTGATTACTTGCATGAAAACTTTTGGCAAAACAAAACTTATCCACAGTACCTGGTAATGTATCCCTGACCCGACACTTAGGTGGCTTTCACACTGAATAGTTAAACAAACAAAACTGTTTTATAATGTATTTTAAAATGTACTTATACGCTTTTTAATACGAGTGCCCACATCGAATAATACGCAATAAAGCTAATAAATGAAAAAGCTTTTGTTCTACTACTTACGGCAATCATTACACGTGTATAAATTGAGCAACCCACATTGAAATTAGCAATAAATTATTTTAAGCAAAAAATCGAGTTAGGCAAAAACAAGACAAAACCGTTAATGCATACATAGATAAGAGACAAGCATTTAAATGAAAGCGCCTACATTAACTCAGCCAATCAAATAAAACAAAAGAACCAGCTTGAAACATATGAACGATGACTTTTGGTATTTACGTTATATTCATGCATTTTCTGAAAAGTGCTGCATCAACATTTTATGTACATGTTATCATCAACAAACTTATTTTTAATTCAAAATCGGCCGGCAATTTATAATTTTACATTAAAAGATCAAAGTAATATTATTTAATTTTCATGTATCCTCCTAATAAAACATGACACAATCAATTACCCACACCAATTAAAATAAAACAAAAAATACGTTCTAGGGTAATTTTGTTCACTATTGCTTAACTTGCTGGAAACTTGAGAATTGCTCAACTTCGGAGTTGGTCTCAAATCGAGATTTAACCGGAGAGTTGAAAATTGATTTTTTTCACTATTAAACTCCTGAAGTTCGCCAACTTTTAGTTTTAAAATTTTTCTTGGGATATTTTTGATTATGACACATGAAATGTCATTTTCAACTTTCACTTTACGGTGTGTGTTGTTGTTCGCTATGGTAAGGAAATTCATCAGATTCGTGTGGCTAATTTACAAACTGAATCTGATTCACTGTAGCCAATTACACCAACAATTCCAACGGCATCAACGAAAGAAGATAATCAATAAAAGCAATTAAAAAACATTTTGAATTTTAGTATCTATTTTATAAACAAAAATTTTAGTATCAAATAAAATAAATTATTTTACTTTGTCATTTTAAGTTATGTATGGGTAAACTGAATTCCGAAAGCGTTTCAGAAGGAATATCTGCGGTGGTTACCTAATTAGAGAAATTCTCCTTCGTCGATATGAAGTTTTACTGATCATGAGTAAATCCGTTAAAGGGAACAATCCAAATTTATTGAATATATTTATTTTTCAAAGAGCATTTACCTGCCAACGAGCTACGATATCGTTTATTTTCAAATTTGCTGCATGGAGGGAAAATCATCCCTTGCGATTTCTAAAATTGTCTACATCACTTCCATCTGGAGATTGTATGCGAACATGTGTGCAAAACGACAGGCAACTACGATAATAAAAGAAAAGAGATCGAACGAAACCACTGGTTTTCTACCTTAACTTCTACTATTTCCGTAAGTTGAGAAGGTCGGGAGATGATAAACTCTCAAGTTGAAAATTGAAAGTTAGAAGTTGAAATCATAAAATTTGGGTGAATGAAAGCAAATCCAAAAGTTGAAGAGAAAAATTCTAAAGTTGTGTTCAACTTTTAGTGAATACAATCAACCTTAGTTTTCCTTCATTTGGTGTACATGTTAGCAGGCATTTTCGTTTTGTTTGTTTCTGTTTTATTTAGTGTGAGTTTAGACTTCGACTTTTCAAAATCAGGTCGATCTGGCAAAGTAAATTAAAAATAATTTCTCACTACTTTGATGGAAAACCATACAACCCAAGCATACTCGAAGTTCTCGATTTGCATAAGCTATGTAAGCAAAATTATTAAAGGCCAAATACGCATTGAGCACAATAAACAATTCAGGCAAAACCTGAGGAGCCTCCAGTGTTTTTAAAACAAATTTCCCTCTAAAAACTCTCACATCCTTGTTCACTGACTTATACTCGCTTAAAAACCGTCTTGAAGTGTTGCACATATTAGCGCATTTACCTCTTGCAATAATGACTATTAATTGCAGACTTTTCTCCCGCCTTTAATTTTGACAATCAAGTGACAGTTTTGTTTCCACTCATTTTGTAGAATTCATTATTGCTTAACTAAGAAATAAAAAATCTGCAGGACTGGATAGAATTCTCAACTTTGTCCTCCGAAAATCCAAACCCTATATAGGCAAACTCCATACCACTGTTTTACAATTGTATCGAAAGCTTCTATTTCTCCACCACCTAAAAGAAGCCAAACCTTACTCCCTTAAAATAAAGATTTTTAATAAAGCATATAATAAAACGGATGATTTACGCCCATTCTTCTTATTCTCATTCCTCTATAATTTTGGAAAAATCTTCAAAAAACAAATCTTACATCGGAAAAACAAAACACAGACAAACACTCAACACCAACAGTTTGGCTTAAAGCGCAATCACTCCACAGAATATGTTCTCCTCCAACTTCTAAACAAAACTTTAAATAATTTAAGAATCAAACATGTGGCCCTGATCTAACTAAAGGCTTTGATTCAGTATGGCCGATGGCTTGCTCTATAAAACACCAGCTCAACTTTCCTCCCAATTTTAAAAAAAAATATCCAAAGCGTTCACTTAAATCGTAATCTCGATTGAACTCTCCTTCAATCCCTTTCTTGACAGGCATCCCACAAGACTTCGGATTAGGTCCCTTCTTATTAAACTTATTCTTATTTGACTTTCCTATTTACTACAAAAAACAAACTAGGTCAGATGGAAGCAAGCACTCGCTTTATGCAGTCTTTGATAAATAACGATGATTCGCCTCTAACGCTTTTGGAAGGATGGTAATTTTTCATTGGGATTCAGATGGGTTTTAGAGATCAAGTATATGCAACAATGTCGTTCCGCAAAAATACCATTAATTCGGTAGTTGTTTCGTGGAGCTTGCTGAATTTGTCAAAAATGATGTTGTTAATTTTGGGCTGTCCCTTATGTTTCACAAGTATTTAGAAAATAAAATTAAAAAGGTACTGTAAGAGACCACAAAATGTTATCAACAAAATATATCATTTGAGTCAAGATTTGGATCTTATATGCTACAAAAACGTTGGCAGTATATTAGAGTTGAACATCTTCAAAACAGATTTGTGCAATCTGCTAGATAGCACGACTGTCACAGAAGAAAGGCAAAACATTAATGTTAGATACAGAACGATATCGAGTAAAATAAGAAGTGGCGTAGCAAGGACATAAACCATCAATTCAACCTTCAACTCAAATTCAGCAAGGAGTAAATGTGCCAAAACAAATCGAAAACAACATATTTGGCATATGCCGTAGGGTTGTGGGTATGTGCGTTGACCCCAACGCACTAGACTTTCAAGTCTAGGTGCAAATCCCAGAACAAGCAACAATTTTGCACACAAAAAATTATTCACGGCTCCGCCTCTTTCGAGTCACTGACAATTTTCAAGTAATATAACTGTCTAGAAAAAGCTTCTCAACCTCGCCAACGCCACGGCGCCAATGTATTTTATACGCTTATTATATATTACCAATATAGCATTTTTTTATATTATCATGAGCAAACTCGTAAATTTTTGACACTTTTGGAGGTAATATGGCAAGCAATATGGCACTGTTCTAATCATTTAGAGAGTGTGCGTAAAAATAAAGAAGTATGCTTGACTTTAGAGCAAAACCCTCCAAATCTGAGGTGAAATGCCGTGGACTAGGGGTTTTTCACAGGAAAGACTAATATCTCTTTATATTTGATTTGTGATTATATCATACTACATAGGTCTTGGAGGAAAATTAGGAAAATTGAAATTCATTCAACAATAACTTGAAGAATTTTAGTCAGAAAAGAGATGACAATCACTGGGATTTTTTTTTTAGATTAATGCTTTTTATTTCGTCCAAACTATTTACAAATTGACTTACAGATAGACTTAAAACTAAGATATTAGTGTCGGCTCAACAATAGGGGCCCGACGAATTTCAAATGTCATATAAATTGTCCTAACGTACAATGTAGGTGGCTTGCTTAATCTAATACATGTTTTGAGTTATGCATAAAATACAATAAATTGTGTTACAAAGAAAAAGAAAAGTAAAATAAAATTTGTGCCGAGATTTAGCCCCGGTAGTGTCCAGTGCTGTCCTTCTTGTAGAACAGCGTTGCTTCGTTGTGGAAAATGTCATCAAATCTGGGGTCAGTGATTGCCCTGACGTGAAGATATCGATGGCTGGGCTCTAGCGGATGTTCTTGCAGCTCCTGTATGTCCTGGTTGGGATGGTCTACTAGGTTGTTCAACAGCTTGGTAGCGAGTTGGATACTATACCGGTCGATGGGTATAATTTTGGCTTCTTCGTAGATTCTTCTGTTTGAGAAGAATTTCTGGGTAGAGGGATTTCGATGAAGGCCGGTACATGTACGCAAAATCTTCCTTTCGAACTGGCAAATTCTCTCCATCGCTGTGGGGTTTATCGTGAACCAAATTGGACATCCGTAAGTTATTACGGGTCTGATGAGCTGCTTATAAATCAGCAACTTAGTCTTTTGACTCAGACCAGTCCTCCTTTTGAGCAGCGGATGCATTAAATGCAATGCAAACGTTGCCCTTTTGAGGATGATGTCCACGTGGTCCTTGAATCTAAACCTCTCGGTGAGGTTGACTCCAAGGTATCGTGTCCCTTGCGTGGGAGATATTGTTGAGTTGTCCGGGAGAGAAATACTAATGTTGTGGCACCTCGTCGCCAATGATCTCCTCCTGCTGACTGTTGACGGGGTCCGGAAGCATATGAGCTCCTATGAGCTCCGTCTTGCCACTGTTTATTTTAAGCCCCCACTTCAAGTAGTAGTCCCATAGTTGGCGAATGCGATGCTCTACTCGACGTGCCGCTATCTCTTGTGAGAGAGAAATTGCATATGTCAAGGAGTCATCTGCATACAGAAGTGTCCTGCATCCACTTGTGCTGGTTGGTTGGTCCGCGGTATAAAGGTTGAAGAGAATTGGTCCCATCCTCGAACCTTGTGGGACTCCAGTGTTGATATCCTTCATTGATGACCTTGCAATGGCAACCTGGACAAAGAAAACTCTGTTAGTTAGAAAACTGTAGATTATTCTTACCAAGTATAGAGGGAATCCAAACTCGAGAAGTTTAAAGATGAGCCCTTTCACCCAGACGGTGTCAAAGGCCTTCTCAATAACCAACAGACACGCCACTGTGGTTTCCTTTTTGTTGAGTCCCCGTGTGACATCATTGTGCAGCCTAAGCAGTGGATGAAGTGCTCCGTGCCTAGGCCTGAAACCGAACTAGTATGATGGCAGGATTCTGCGCTCTTCGCTTATCGTGTTTACTTTTTTAAGGATTATCGATTCTAAAACCTTACTTATGCAAGATAGCAAGGCAATAGGTCGATAACCCTCCACGCGTGAACGGTTAACCTTCTTTGGGACCGGAACCACTTTAGCCACCTTCCAAGGAGTTGGGAAGTAGCTGTTATTCAGGCAATTGTTGAAGATGATCGTCAGTAGTAACAGTGCCAGATTTGGCAACTTCTTTAGCAAGAAGTTGGAGATCTGATCATTACCCGACGACTTCTTCGCATTGCCGGAGTGAATAATGCTCCTGACTTCCTCAATGGTCGTGAACATGTTGCCATTCGTTGGGTCAGCGGATGTGTTGATCTCATTGAAGCTTTGACAATCACTGGGGGGATGGTTTTTCGGTTTTAAGAATTCAAGTAAAACCAATCCAGTGAATTTATTACGGTGAAGGATGTAACTTTTCGAATGTTGTAATTAATGCTCAGAAATATATTAACAACAATTGAGAGTAAGATTCAGATTTCTTATGATTTCGAAATATTAAGTGATTAAGTGAGCGCCATGGCGTAGTGGGTAGGTTCGTCGACTTGTACGCTCGAGATCTAAGGTTCAAATCTCAAAAACAAAAAAAAAAACATCTAACATTTTTTCACGGCTCCGCCTCTTGCGATTCATTGACAATGCTCAAAGAGTTGTTTGGTTTTGATTAGAACGTCAAAAACAAAATGTCAGACAGCAGGTTTTATTTATTATTATTATTCAAACTTAATTTTAGTAAATAAAGAAAAGTTGGTTTTCGCTAAAATTTTCCGAAATTCTTTTTCATAAAGATAACAGTCGCAGAGCTCGCTTTATATGAAAACCTGTTTTGATGAACAGTTACCTTGAATGCCTACAATTATTAGCCCAAAATTGAAAAAAAAATCGTATTTTATGTAAAATTATCTTAGAAACTCGAAATGTGGCATATTCGATATTTTCATACATGTTAAATACTATTGCATATATCTAGGAGCTACCGACTTGTTAAATTGCAAGTCATAAATAATGTCAAACAGAATGCTTCTTATGGCTGAAGCACAACAGTGCGTCAAGCGTCAGCGTTGTCTTTCAACGCACACAATTCAATGGACATTCACGAACTGTAGCAACCTACGCAAATGAAAAATGAGAGAGATGAGAGGATCGTAATAAAACGTAAAACGTAATCCCAACGCACGTCATTATTCAACATGTTGGATATTTTTTTGACAAAGGGATGCGCTGTGAGACCGAAATTGAGAAATGTTTCCGAAATTGAGAGTTTTTTCCGAAATTGAGAATATTTTGTGGAAACTTACATTTGAGAAATGAAAATAGCTGACTAAAATTATTTCAACGACAAAACAGATTTGAAATCCGTGTATGAAGGCGCAAAATTTGAAAAAAATTTGGAATAATCGAATTAATATCAAAAATGTCGTAAGTATATTGTCTAAATATGTTTACTTAAATATAATAACATATTCACCCCTATTCGATAATCGTTTTTATTAAACGACAAATGTCACTTATAGAAATCGGTATTGCGATAGTCACTACGATGTCGTTTTGCTCGTCGATTAATGGAACGTATTTTTCTTATCGACAAATGTCACCCGTCGGTATTCTAACTCTCGTTTAAGTTCAAATAAACAACAAGTACTACGATAGTTTTTGGCGATGACAGTTTTTCAAACGACAAGCTGTGTACGTTCAAATAAGATGTACGTTTTTATTTTTTTTCCTTTTTCGATTAATTTTTTTCCTCACCTGAATAGGATGCATTCATCCAACGAGGACAAACAAATGCTTCCTTAAGCTCAAGCATCTCTTTTAAAATGATACTCATTGTTGCTTCAGCAATACCTAAATTAAAATCATTGCTTACACTCTTCTGATAGCCATTACACTGTGCCAATGTCGCACACGCCTTAAGAATGGAACTTTCTCATAATGACTTCTGCAGAAGCTGCAGAGAATAGGAAGAAGAGGAAAGCATTACGCATCTCCTGTAATAATGAAGTACAATTAGACAGTACAAATTCAAGAATTCAAGTGAAACTCTACTACCACCACCAATCACTATTATAATGTAGGTATTGTATGAATTCCAGGTATTAGATACATCTCCCTTTCTGTTTAAGATAACATATTTTGAAATATAATTTTGTATTGTAGGCAGTTCATCATAGACTCTCAAATAAAGCACACGTGAGTAATTTTGAAGTACTAATGAGTTTTACTTAAATGTAACATGGTGTCAGAATAAAAATTTGAATTTAAGAACTTAATATTTTAAAACGGATAATTTGTGTACAATAAAAAAAAAAGACAGTAAAAAGGAATATACATTAAAAAAAAAATTAAAAAGGAAAAAGAAACATAACAACCTTCAGCATTAAACAACTACGTACTTTTACAAAAAAAAAATTAATAATAATGTCGCACGATCGTCTGCCGTTTGAGCTGGACTGCAGCAACCTCGCCTCAGAATGGGTAAATTGGAAGCGGAATTTTTTAATGTACATGATAGCCACCAACAAAATTGAAGAGAGCGAACCACGGAAAATAGCTACTTTCCTGTGGCTTGTGAGGCCAAAAGCATCGGACATATATAACACACTGTTCCCAAACGATACCATTCTGGAATCAGTTTTTACCAATGAGCACTGCGAACCCGTGGCGGCAGGTGGTGACGATAATAATAATAGAGAGGAAGCAAATAACACCACCGGAAAATGCACATTGGAACGTGTGTTAAAAAAATTTGACGAGTACTGTTTGCCCCGAAGAAACACCACAATGGAAACGTTCAAATTCAATAAAATCGTACAAAAAGATAAACAAATTTTCTCGGAATTTGAAACGGAACTCCGCAAGCAGATAAGTTATTGCGAATTTAATTGCTCGTGTGGTGTTTCATATGAAGACCGAATGCTCAGGGATCGCATCATTTTTGGTGTCTGTGACAAAAATTTTCAACTCAAGCTGTTAGACGGAAAAAATGATCCATTAAAAGACGTTATTGAAAAGTGCAGAACATACGAGGCTGCGAATACCAATAAGAGTATTCTTGAAAAAGGTGTGAAGACAATCAATGAAGTGAACACAGAAAAAACTGAATCTGATGGTCAAGCACGTGCAGTTTATCGTGCATGTTTCAACTGTGGTGCGGCATACAATTATAAACACATGGACGAATGTCGAGCAAAGCGGGGGACCTGTAATAAATGCTTCAAAGTTGGACATTTCTCGAAATTCTGTAGAGGAAATAGTAAAAAAAAAAAGGATGATTCAAACCAAACCGGACATGTAAGGAAAAACGGAACTATTTTAAACAAAAATGGAGGCAACAGAGAAATCAATACTTTAAGATGGGATAGTTCAGGTAATTTAGGACAATATAATGGTGAAATGGTTGGTTTATTTAGATCTCAAACTACTTTTAGAACAAATACTGTTGAAAAATTAACCGAGTGGACCAAAACATACATGTTTGGATCTGAACTTGTTAGATTTAAGATAGACACTGGATCTGATGTCAACTGTATCCCTATCAATATTATTAAGAAAATCAAAAAGCAAATTAACAATTCAAATATAAATTTCTCTATTTTTGATTATAGTAATAACAAAATCAAAATTTATGGAACCATTGACTAACATGTATCGATTTAAATTTGGGAATTCAAAATAAAACTGAATTTATAGTAGTAGATAATTGTTTCACGCCATTGCTTGGTTTGAAGACATGTGTTGATTTTGGGCTTATACAGCTACTGGATGTACATAATCTTAAGAAGCTTCCTAACACTAGAAGTGAGTTTTCAAGTAATTTCAAAGATGTCTTTGAGGGACTGGAACATTTAACTACGGTGTCTATACATTTAAAAGAAAATTCTAAACCTGTGTTGCGTTATAAAAAAAAAATTCCTCATAGCTTAATTGAAAGACTTAAAGTGGAACTTGATAAAATGGAATCCGATGGTATTATTTCTCCAGTAGAGTATCCTACTGATTGGGTTAACAATATACAAATAGTGGAAAAAGTTAATAATAAATTACGAATATGTTTGGATCCTAAACCTCTTAACGAGTGCTTAAAAAGGGAACACTTTTTAATTCCTACTGCGGAAGATTTATTTTCGAAAATTTCCAACAAAAACATATTTACGGTTCTTGACCTAAAAAGCGGATTTTGACAAATGGGGCTAGATAAAGCTAGTTCTGAGCTAACGACTTTCATGACCCCTTTCGGTAGGTACAAATTCAATCGTTTTTCTTTTAAACTAAATTGTGATCCTGAAATCTTTCAAAGGGAGATGGTGAAACACTTTGGTGATATACCAGGAACTGTAATTTATTTTGACGGTATCTGTATAGTCGCTCGTGATGAAAAAGAACATGACGAAATATTAATGAATGTCAATGATCGTGCCAGAGCCCATAATGTAAAGTTTAACGCAGAAAAAATACAATATCGAACTAGTCAAGTAAGTTTCATGGGTCATCTTATATCTGCAGATCAAATCAAACCTTGCTACAAACATTGTGACGCAATTCTTAAAATGCCCAAGCCACAAAATAAGGGGGATGTTATAAGACTTCTTGGTCTTTTCAAATATTTAGCTAGGTTTATACCCAACTTATCAAAAATTACAGCTAATCTTCGAGATTTAACAAAACATGAAACCGCCTTCAGTTGGAATCAAAATCATGAAAGCGAATTGTCCACGCTAATTAAAATTACCTCATCTGAGCCAGTCTTAAAACCCTATGATCCAAAAGCAGAAATATTAATTCAAACTGATGAGTCTAAAGATGACTTAGGCTGTGTATTGTTACAAGACGGGCACCCGGTTGCATATGCATCACGTACGTTAGCTTCGAAAAAGTAGGCACAGATAGAGAAAGAACTCTTAGCTGTCGTTTTTGCATGTACCCGTTTTCACTTATTTTTATACGGCCGTGATTTCACTGTACATAGTGATCACAAACCTTTAGAAAGTCTTTTTAAAAGAGATATTAATGATGTAACTGCAAGGCTTCAAAAAATGTTAATGTTTTTACTAAAATATCCTTATATGAAACTTATTTACAAACCTGGTAAGGAAATGTTAGTGGCAGATTGCCTTTCCCGTGCACAGCTACCAGAACAAGATGAAATAGCTAATCTTCCTGCAATTATTCATATAGTCTCTAGAAAAGTGTGTTTGTCAAAAGAAAATGTTGAGTTGTACAAGAAAATTGTTAATGAAGATAGTGCGTTTAAGAAAATTTGCTCCAACGTTGAAAAGAAATGGCCTCAATATAAACTATTAAATAAATGGGAAAAACAATTTCACAAATATAAATCGGAATTGCACTTTGAAAATGAACTTCTTTTTAAGAATCACAAACTTGTCATTCCTATGAACCTACAGAAACTAATTATCAATTGGTTACATTCACCTCACCTAGGTATAGAAAAAACGCTAGCAAGAGCTCTATTTTTGGCCAAAAATGACAGAACAAATTAAGAATGCCATTGAAAGCTGCACTACCTGTGAAAAATTCAAAAGAAATAATTGTAAAGAAACCTTGAAACAGGACGAGTCACCCACTTATCCGTTTCAAAAAATTGCCATGGACATATTTGAATATGCCGGAAAAGATTTTCTTTCTATTATTGATTCCTATTCTGGATACTTAATGGTAGAACTCTTAAAATCTAAGACAACAGACAGTATAGTAGAGCGTTTAAGACAGTTATTTAATCGCCTTGGATATCCAACAATAATAAGATGTGATAACAGTCCATTTGGTTCATCAGCATTTGAAAGATTCGCGGAGGAATGCAACTCTCGAATTATATTTTCAAGTCCAAGATACCCTCAAAGTAATGGTCTTGCCGAAAAAGGCGTGGCAATTGCTAAAAACTTACTTAAAAAGTGTATGAAAGACGGTCAAATTAATGAATTTCAATACAAATTACTTGAATACAACACAACTCTCGTTGCAACTGTGAGTCTAACACCAGCACATTTGTTTTTTGGTCGTTTAATTAAATCAAAATTGCCTATAACAGAACAACTCTTATATAGAATGAATATTGATAAAGATACAATTGTTAAAAAAATCGAAATTAAAAAAGGAAAACAAAAATACTACTTCGATAGAAGCGCAAGGATAGGGTTATATTAAAAAAAATAGAGAAAAGTGGAAATATGGAACTATGGTAGAAAATGTCAATAATAGATCATACATTATAAAAGATAACTATGAAAATTATTTTAGAAGAAATAGTAATAAATAATAAAATAATTTTAACGAAAAAAAATCCAAGTGAAACACTTTATGAAGATAATATCCAAACTTTGGTGCGATATAATTGTAATCAATTTGAACCTATCAGCATCACTCCGTCCACCAATTGTAAATCGGAAACACCGGAATTAAATTCTGACTCGGAAAACAGCAATCCCCTCGATTCTAGTGTGTTGCGAGATGGTGATGGTTGTAACAATGAAGAGCCTAATATACCTGAAAATGTAATATGATCCATACCGCACAAGAAATGGTCGTGAAATAGTACCACCTAAGAGATTTTCATTTGATTAAAATGTATGTTTGTTTTAATAACTTTTATCATATTTTTTTATTATACGTACGTATGTTTAAAAAAAACAAAAAAAGCGTGTAATAATGGAGTACAATTAGACAGTACAAATTCAAGAATTCAAGTGAAACTCTACTACCACCACCAATCACCATTATAATGTAGGTATTGTATGAATTCCAGGTATTAGATACATTTCCCTTTCTGTTTAAGATAACATATTTTGAAATATAATTTTGTATTGTAGGCAGTTCATCATAGACTCTCAAATAAAGCACACGTGAGTAATTTTGAAGAACTAATGAGTTTTACTTAAATGAAGAAGAGGAAGAGGCACCTTGGAGCCTGCATCTTTAACGACTTGAGCCAAGCTTTCTCTGAAAAGGTGACATCCGCTTCGCGTGCTATCACAATGGGCTTAAGTCTGACTGCTATCTACAGTCAGCCATCTAAACCTAACCTAACCTACTTCAAATCTGGCAAATGCAAGGGGTTGGACTTCGATCTTAATCTTCTCCTTTCTCTTATTAACTTATTTTTTTGCCTCTTGTTCCCTCTCATCTTCATTTCATCAAAAAGTGCAATTCATTATTCTATATTCACAATTCAAAAATTTTACATTTCTTTCAAATGTCTAACTGTATTTGTTCGTTGTTTATGTGGAATGCATGTGGATCGAAAACGAATGGTGTTTAAGTATTATAATACCGACTGTTGAAAATAAAAATGTTGAATTCAACCTCCAGCCGCTTGAATACGTCAACTGTTGAGAAAACTCAACAATGAATGACAGCTCACACTGACACATTTTTGTTATAGATTTTTTTGTATTCATTCTGTTGTTGCTTTTCAAACGAAGAAGATGTATACTATTTTTGAAGTTTATTTTAAAACCTTTTGCTGTTAATAAAGTATTCTAAACAGAGAGTTTCATTGTTTTCTATCAGTTGGACAAAAAGGGGATTTGGAGTTTCAGCGGAATAAACGTCATCAACAAAGTTCTTCAAAAATAAGTTTGATTTCAATTAAATTAATTGTTCATTAATTTTTTCCCCTTAAAATTGTATTTTTCAATGCAAATGGCTACATCAGGAGCATGCAAAAGCTATGATTTGCCAGATGAAACAGAAGACATGGTACAGTGTGATTCCTGTGAAGAATGGGAACATTTTTCATGTGCTGGCGTGAACAGTACGGTGGCAAATATATCCTGGCGGTGCAGGAAGTGCACGAGGAGTTTTGCAACAGTCAGAACTAGCGAGGACGCAGAAGGAGCACAAGGGTTTGATGTAGAGGCGTTGGTGGCATCGGGTGGTGCCGCTCTGGCGGCGTCTTCGACGGAAAGGTCTGGCTTTGTAGAAATGGCAGGTAGCAACGGCGACAGTGCGGCGTCAACCGGAAATAACGGTGATAGGAATGGCGCCGCAGCAATGGCACATGGGTGTAGTAGTAACGTGGCGGCGAAAAATAGCTATTCAAGGAATGGCGTCGCAGCAATGACAGATGGGTATAGTCATGGCGTGGCGGCGAGAAATAGTAGTTCTATGAATAGCGTCCTTTCTATAGAAGACCAACTGAAACGTCTGGAAGAACAGAAACAGATTGAATTGGATTTCTTGGAAGAGAAATATTCACTCCTGTGTTTAACGATATAAAAAACTAAGTAAAATTAAAAAAACAAATAAGTGTCAAATAGAAAATATGCCAAGTTCATTGACGAATGAACCTTTGGAAGTGCTCGTCGTCAAGCTCTTCCAAAGGAATTGCCAACGTTTAGCGGAAGACCGGAGGAGTGGGCAATTTTCTATAGCAATTTTAATTATACCACAGAACTGTGTGGGTACACTGAAAATATGGTGAGGCTGCAAAGAGCTTTGAAGGGTGTTGCGTTAAAAACAGTAGGTAGTTTGTTACTATTTCCGTCAATGGTTCCAGAGGCCATAAGAACTCTTAAGAAGATGTATGGTCGGCCTGAGCTGGTGATTCGAACGCTGGTAGAGAAATTTAAAAATGAACCGGCACCAAAGGCTGAGAAATTTGAAACGCTTGTGGGTTTTGCACTCTCAGTTAAAGAGCTGTACATGTCAATGGAAGCGGGTGGTTTGAAGGATCATGTGAAGAATCCAACATTGCTTCAGGAATTGGTCGACAAACTTCCACCAAGCATGCGACTAGCTTGGGCAATGCATGCATCTTCATTGCAGGAGCGAAGTTTGAAGGAGTTCAGTGTGTGGGTGAACATCATGGCTGAAGCGGCAACTACTCTGATAACACCTGGTGTGGACTTGAGGCCTGGACGAAAGAGAGGACACGTAAATTCACATATAGAGCACAGGATAGAGAATAACGTTAAAAAGGCATGTTGCTTTGGATGCAATGATGAACACAAGCTTGTCGACTGCAACATTTTTAAAGATCTTTCTGTGTCTCGCAAGTGGGAAATAGTCAAGAACAACGATATATGTGGACTTTGTCTTAAAGATTTCAAGAGGTCAAAGTGCTCTTCGAAGAAGAAATGCGGTGTGGAAGGATGTTCGGCAAGTCATCATCCGCAAAAGATCCGAAAAGTTTCAAAAGGATTAAATTGCAACACGGCAAAAAGCGAAGACTTTAAAAATGTTCTATTCAAAATTGTTACAGTGACAATATATGGGAAAGGCAGGTCAGTAAATACGTATGCTTTTTTAGATCTTCGTTAACGTTAGTTGAACGTGGTTTGATGGATTCTCTTAAAATTCGAGGAGTAAGTAGTCCTTTGTGTCTGCGGTGGACAGCTGATATCGCAGCTGATGGGAGAAAGATTCTGAAGTGGTTTCAATGGAGATTTCTGCCGTCAACGAAGATAAACGATACCGTTTGATAGATGTACACACAATTGATAATTTGGGTTTGCCACTACAGACATTCGATTCTAACCTCGCCAAGCAAGATGCCATTGACATCACTTCAGCAGGCACAGCCAAGACTAATTGTATCATTGGAACATCGAGAGGGTGGATGTAACGAACCGGTAGCAGTGAGAACCAGGTTGGGATGGGTAGTTTGTGGAGGAATAGGTTTGCCTTCGGAAGGAGCATGCACAGTAGGTCATCACATTAAAGTCTGCGAGTGTGATCATCGACTACACCAAGAAGTTCGCGATTTTTTTGCGTTGGAGAACCAAGGAGCCGGAAGGGCATATTTGGAAACAGCGGAGGAAAGAAGAGCGAAGGAAACCTTGAGGTTGATGACGAAACGTATTGCGCAACGCTTTGAAAGTGGGCTTCTGTGGAAATTTGATCATGTGAGTTTTCCTGATAGCTATTCGATGGCCTTAAGTCATCTGCAATTTCTAGATAAGATAAAGCTGGAACTGAAACTTCTATCCATCCTGAACGACAAATTGAGAATTTGGTAGTTAAGGGTTACGCCAGAAAGCTTACATTAGAGGAGCAAAGAAAGATTAATTTACGTACATGGTATTTACCAACATTCATTGTGAGGAATGTGAATAAGCCGAACAAACTCCGTTTGGTATGGGATGCGGCAGCTAAAGTGAAAGGTATCTCTTTGAATACCATGCTCATGAAGGGACCTGACCAGCTAACATCATTACCGGAAGTGCTGTTTACATTTCGATCGCACAGAGTTGCTATTTACGGAGACATACCTGAAATGTTTCACCAAATCCGGTTTAGAGAAGAAGATCGTAATGCACAGAGGTTTTTATGGCGCAATGGAAACTCAAAGTCAGTACCACATACATGCGCAAGGAGGTTTCATCATTCGAAATTGGTTGACAAATTCAAAAACGCTGATCAAGGAGTTGGGTCAAGTCTCGTCAATCGAGGGAAAAGCTATAACAGTTCTAGAGGAAGAGATTTCAGTGGCAAAGGTGTGGGTATTTGGTGGAAGACCGTTTTTTTCTCTTCGTTTAGCGAAGCTACAAGAAGAAATTCTAACCGGAACAAGGATACCAACTAAGCGTGAGCTTTTAAGGCTCACATCATCACATGATCAAGCTGAAGATACTCCTGCAAGAAGTGTGGAGACTGTTTGTGGACTGGGATGAAACCATACCCGAGAACCTTCATCAGCAGTGGAACGACTGGTTAAGGATGCTCCCTCGTGTACAAGTCATTGAAATCCCAAGGTGCTATTCAGCATGGAAAATTACGGCGGAGTCTTCGATCCAGTTACACATATTCGTTGATGCAAGCGAGCAGGCAATGGCAACAGTGGCTCACTTCAGAATTTGTAATGGTAGTTTGGTTACTGTAAACATCATCATGGCAAAAACAAAGGTGGCAAGACTTGCATGGTCCATTCCGAGGATAGAATTACATGCTGCATTAATGGGTGCAAGACTTGCAGCATTTATAACCAATTCTCACAAAATCAAAATCGAACGGAGAGTTATGTGGTCAGACTCTTGGACCGTTCTTAGCTGGCTAGGATCGGATGCCAGACGATATAATCAATTCCTTATGTACAGAATCAGCGAAATTTTGGAGAAAACAGAGTTGAACGAGTGCAGATGGGTTTCTTCAAAGAACAACGTTGCAGATGATGCTATAAAGTTGAATCAAACATCAACGCTTTCAAAGGACGAAAGATGGTTTAAGGGACCATAATTCCTATATCAACCAGAAGATAAATGGCCTGAGAAAATAAATCGAGATACAGGAGAGCAGCAAGCAGAGCTTAGACCAAAGTATGTATTGGCTCACAGGGTGTACTTAGAACCAGTAATGGATTTTAAAAGGTTTTCGTCTTGGAAGAAACTGCTTCGTATTACGGCATGGGTGCTTCGTTTTATCAAGAATTGCAGAGGTCACAAGGCTGTGTTAAGATCAACGGGTGTACTTTCAGGAACAGAGTTACAGCAAGCGGAGTATCTTCTAGTACGGATGGCACAGCAACAGAGTTTTGCAGAGAAGATCGCGATTCTTAAAGCTAAAAAACAAATAAAGATATCAAGCGCTTTATTTGGCTGTTCACCTTATCTGGATCAGGAGGACATTCTTAGTGTGAAGGGACGTATCGACCGGGCTACTTGTGTAGACGAATGCATGAAGAAACCAATACTGCTGCCGAGAGATCATCAAATTACTGACTTGTTGTTGGCATACTGGCATGAAAGATACCATCACTGTTGTCATGGTACAGTGCTTAATGAAATACGTCAACGATATTGGGTTCCAAGGCTTCGAAACAAATTGAAAGCAGTAAGACGACTTTGTAAGGTATGTTGTATAAAAAATGCTCAACCAGATGTTCCTGAAATGGCAGCTTTACCGGCCGCAAGGCTTGCGGCATGTCAGCGTCCATTTACATATGTTGGAATTGATTACTCGTACTTCGGGCCGATAATAGTCACTGTGGGAAGAAGAACCGAAAAACGTTGGGGTGTCCTGTTTACTTGCATGACAATACGGGCAGTTCATTTGGAGATGTCTTATAGCTTGTCCACTGATTCATTCGGCACACCACGAGAGTTCTTTTCAGATAATTGTACAAATTTCAAAGGCGCCGAGACTGAATTAAAGGAAGCATTCAATCTTTTGGATAAAAGAGCGTTAGCGGAGAAGATCAATTCACCTAACACAACGTGGAAGTGGAACTTCAACTCTCCAGCAGCACTTCAAATGGGAGGATCCTGGGAGAGATTAATAGGGTCGGTAAAAACAGTGCTTAAAGAAGTCACTCGAAACCAAAGGCTTCAAGATGAATCACTGCATTCGTTTCTCTTAGAGGCTGAAGCAATCGTCAATTCTCGACCGCTGACATATGTACAACTGGAGGACTATGATGAAGATGTACGAACACCTAATCATTTTCTGTTGGGGTCTTCTAGTGGATCAAAGCCACCCGGTCCAAGGTCAATGACAAGGACTTAGTTCTACGAAAAAACTGGAGAAAGTGTCAACAATTGACAGAAATATTTTGGAGAAGGTGGGTGGAAGAATATCTACCAATTTTGACTCGAAGATCTAAAAGGTTTCGTCCGTCGAGGCCTCTGAAAGAAGGCGACTTTGTTATCATCATTGATAAAAATCTACCACGATGTACATGGCCGAAAGGAATTGTAATCGCCGCCAACAGAGCAGCAGATGGGCAAGTTCGCAGCGCCGCTATAAGAACATCAGCTGGAGTACTTACACGCCCAGCCACAAAATTAGCAGTGCTGGACATCAAGAAGAGTGAGGAGAGTGAAACTGCAGCAGGGCAGCAGCACCACCAGGGGGAGAATGTTGAAAATAAAAGTGTTGAATTCAACCTCCAGCCGCTTGAATATGTCAGCTGTTGAGAAAACTCAACAATGAATGACAGCTCACACTGACCCATTTTAGTTGTTGATTTTTTTGTATTCATTCTGTTGTTGCTTTTCAAACGAAGAATATGTATAAAACTATTTTTGAAGTTTACTTTTAAACCTTTTGCTGTTAATAAAGTATTCTAAACAGAGAGTTTTATTGTTTTCAATCAGTTGGTCAAAAAGGGGATTTGGAGTTTCAGCGGAATAAACGTCATCAACACCGACACTTGAACGCCTAAAAAGTGACTCGACAGAAAAAGTGAGAAGTGTCGTTCAATAAAAACGACTATCGCAAAAGGGGTGATTTACTTCGCAGATACGAAGGACTCCCTTTCCCCGATGCAGTGTGGACAGTTCCTGTTCGAGGAGGGCATTGAACCAATAACACCAACTCTCAAGCGCGAGTTTCAGCGGAATAAACGTCATCAACACCGACACTTGAACGCCTAAAAAGTGACTCGACAGAAAAAGTGAGAAGTGTCGTTCAATAAAAACGACTATCGCAAAAGGGGTGATTTACTTCGCAGATACGAAGGACTCCCTTTCCCCGATGCAGTGTGGACAGTTCCTGTTCGAGGAGGGCATTGAACCAATAACACCAACTCTCAAGCGCAAGAAAATGCATTCATTGGAATCTCTGCAAAGATTCAGCTCACGAACCCTCCACCTTTTATCTGATTGGTATTTAATTTGTTGCGACATTTCAAATGCTTGGGAGCATGAATACGCCAACTTAGCAACAAGAAGAACTTTTTTAATTTTTTTAACTTTCTTATCATTCATTTTATGCAATTAAATTCTTTTATCCGTATTCGCACAATTGTTTGACCAGAATATTTTTTGAATTGACATTTCAGAAATGAAAACAACTGACGGAATATTTTTATTTGGTATTTGAGAGAGAGAGAGAGAACAGCTGATTAACGGAGTGCGTCAACACACACCCTCCGTAACATGAAGTCGACTAGTGCAACACACTGTTGTGTTTCAGCCATTAATGTTTATAAAATTGTTTTTTCTTTCACAAACACAAAACATTGTCATTGGCTGAAAATACGCCATAAAAGTAATTTATTGATAATTAAGCACTCAAAATAATTAATTTTAAATCGACAAAAAGAAACCTTAATGGGCAATGAATCGGTTAATAGTAGTTTTCGTGCAAAATAAACTGAATTTTTGTGTTTCTGATATCATTTTACATAAAATATAATTTTTTGCGCGTGCTGAGGTATTGGAAAATCGTACCTCATTATTTCTTCTGTACACCCTGCAAAAAATGTCCCAAAAAGTATTCCCATGGACATAATTTGTATTTATTTATTTTTTGACAGATATTCTTATTTGACGTTACATGTCATTCTAAAACTCTCATGGATAACATCAATTGTCGCTGTATCATTTATCAACATATCCCTGTATATTGGTTTTATACCGAAAAGATTCTTAAATTGTTTTGTGTAACAGTTTATTTACAAAGATTTGATTTGTTTTACGTCGCAGTGTCTTGTGTCGTAGCAAGAAAACTTGTGCCAGGCCTTGCGTGAAGAATGAACAAAGAATACGGAGCTAATCCATTTGTAGTACTAGTAAAGCATCAGATATATGTAGTTCTAAAAAATTACCCGCAAGCGGTTGTGTAAAATACATACATACATATCGTCTACGTAAAAAAACATTTCTTTAACTATGACCATGTCTTCATCTTCCTACATGAAATTGTATCAGGAATTTCTTCAGAAGAAAAGTGTACTTCCCAACTGCGAGAAAATAAATGAGCCGCTGCCGCCAGAGGAGCCATCTAACTTTAACAGAGCTGACAGGAACAAGGAGATAAATATTCCTTCAGAAGATGTAAGTTTATTAAAACTAAATGTATTGTAATCGTACTTAAATTAAAGAAACAAATAAGAATTTGTCTCGTCCTAGCAGTAGTAGTTTAGTAGCATCGCGGTATTTTAATTTATTTTCAGTAATTCATTTCGCTCTTGTTTATATTATAATCTGTCAAATTCACTCAATCAATCTAGTACATTTTGCCTGTTCGTCAACATGGCAAAAAACAGGATTGTAATAAGCAAATACTTAAAACTTGTTTTAAGGAACATTAAACAAATCTCGAAAGAAAAATGCTGGTTGCCCCTTGGCGATATATACATAGTTGTTTCAACCAAATTGCATGTAAAAAAAGCTAAAAATTACATTTCCTTTTATTAAGACAGAGGGTTAAGACGAATGGATAAAGAAATTTTACTTCGCAAGTCAATAAGTATTGAAATTAAATTTGCTTCCCATTGAGTCGTTTTGCACATCAATATGGAACAATTTTACAGACCCCAACTACATAACATTTCATAAAAAGGAAACTATGTATTGACGATTTGAAGTACTTCCGGTGAATTTTTTTGAAACTACTGGGGTCTACAATATTCCGACTGTTCGTAAGCAGGAACACTATTAGAAAATTAAAATTTTTAACTAAAATTAATGTTTTAATGTTGAAAGCATATACTTAGTCTGGATTTAAGTGATTGTCAAGTGATTAAAAGATTTTACAGTTCAAATATAGTGCTTTGGAAAATGTGAACATTGCATTTTTGGCATGAAGAAATGTATGTTCTTTTCTTTTTACACAGCGTTAACTTAGTTAATATATTAACAAAAACACTACAATATTAACTAGTCACTTAAAATTCAATTGAACAAGAAAAGCATAGAAAATTTCCTCGAACACGTGTAATGTTTGTTTTTTTTCAAGTCACAATTGTGTGTAACTTATCTTTTATCATTATCATTATATCATTTCTAACACTTCATAACCAAATCCAACATACTTTTACTCGACATTCCACATTAAATTGTATTTGAAACTAACAATTTTATGTTGGCTTTTACAAATTTATTTCTCTACCGAATTTCAAGTTTCAATATAAATCTGTTCCCGCCATTGAACTGTCAGAATTTTGTAGAACCCAAATGGAGAAAAAAAATGCCGCTACGCGATGCTGTGCCTTAATTCCGGGTCGTCAATGCATGTAAGCGAGCAAATTCAAGGAGAAGCACAAAACGATATGATCTGAAAAGCGCACATTGTTCACATTTAATGCATTATTCTAAGGCACAATTTTTAATTTGACAATTGGCTATTGATCCCCAGTTGACACCTCAGATGGAAATGGCGTTCATTTATTCTCTTTAAGTTCTTCGTGAGTTATTGTGTTCAGAGCGTTGTTTTAATATTTTTGTCTTTGAGAATTTGTGAAAAGCTATGAAACTTAAGCTTATATATATGTATAAATGTATGTGCACATACGTTGGAAGATAAACGGACGGATATATAATTGCGTATACATTTTCGTTGTAGGCAAGTAACAACCCTGTTATTTATATTTATTTCACCAAAGGTCATTTTCACCACACTTATTGGTCGACGCCATGTTTCTTCTATGTCCGATAAAGAACAAAATGTGAACAAAACGAGAAAATATAACTATATTTTTGTTTATTCGCGTATTGTACATAATTTCCTGTGTCGAATATAATACTAATAATTTATTCACTTAGGAAGCTTAAATATTTTAGACATATTCATTTCGATTTGTTATTATGACATTGAGTGTATTGTGTTTTTATTAATGAAAAATAGATCTCATTAAAAATATATACGGCTCCGATGATAAGTTAAATAATATCCTGATAAAATTTATTCAGCTTTCATATAAAAGTGTTAAAACAAAATCAATAAACACTTCGTAACCTTCCTTAATAAATAAAGTTTCACAATCATTTTCCTTTACACGTTTAAACAAGCAGATCCATTTGGAGCTTCATACCTCAAGTATGGAACATAGCTATACACGTGATGTACGGCCCTTAACAGCTCTGACTGGTCTGACACCTGCTCGCACCCTTTTAGTTCGTCGGCCACCTCAATGTCCTTCCTGCCATGCTCATCCTACCGATGAAAATAGCGATATGGACGATGCCAATCAACCCATTATTCCAACATACAATGAAGCTGCTGCAAAGGATTCAATGAATGAGTGTTCTCGGATAGCAAGAAATGTAAAGAATCAAAATCCTGAAGATCAGAATTGGGAAGAGCGGGTTTCTCAGTAAAAATGATTGATGTTAATTAAATAAGTGTAATTTTATTTATAAACTTTTTTGCAGAAACGGTTGGACACCAGTGCAAGAAAAACTTTTTGCCAAGGTTGTTAAAGTTCTTGATGTAGACCAATTGGGTCGTTTAGCGAATTCTGGACGTCAACACGAACCAATTCAACGTCGTGTGGTCATTGATAAGTCTGCCCAGAGGTTTAGAAAATCACTTGCATCAGTATCGTGGGAGCCACGTCTAACACAATGGCTTCATGGCCTGTTGATGGACTCTCTCCCACCGTCATACATGGCCTCATATTTGGACATTCTTCAAACGTTAAAAACAAAACTCCCAAGTTTAATTGACAAAATGTTATTTGGGCGACCAATGAATATTAGCCAGGATTTGCTTGCGCCCGTATTAAAAAAACAATGGGAGCCAATAATAATGGCTCAACAAAAAATACGCAAATTACCCCAAGCAGCTGTAATTATTGCACTCCCTTCAATGCCAGTAAGTGGACCAGTGCCAAATCGGGTACAAAAGTGGTATCAACATTTGGCTACAATTACGCAAATAGTTCAAGTAACTTTACCAGCTGGTAAGAATATTTTGATAACTATTTTTTATTTTCCTAAACGTCTTTCATTTTAGGAAGTTCTATTGCCAAACAACCATTAGAAGCCATAGCAGAGCAAATCGTCTCGTTGACGAGGCTGAAAATACAAGAACTACGTAATGAACAACCAAGCAGGAGTATCATATTAGTGGGTTTCAATGCAGGCGCATCGTTAGCACTCCAAGTGGCAATGGTAGAGTCTATAAGTAGCATTGTTTGCATGGGGTTTGCTTTCAATACATTAGGAGGAGTACGTGGTACACCCGATGATCGAATATTGGACATTAAAGCACCTATATTGTTTGTTATTGGACAAAATTCAGCTAGATCAAGGTACATATACATAGTCTATTTGTCTTTTACAAGTTGTAAAGCGTGCAAACTCGTTTCTATTTGTGTATTAGAGGTCTATATGAATACATTAATTTATACTCGATATGAGCAAGTATAGTTTTCAGTGTACTCTATTTTTTAATGAATGCGAGTACTCTAAATGTGCGTACAATAACGTAGAAAACGATTATTCATTATTTCCGATTTCAAAACCAATATTTTTTTCCTTTTATTTTCGAAAAAAACAAAACGACTTCACTACTTATATGTTTTGTATTTGTTGTCTAACGCCACACCAAGAAGAAGACCATTCCATATATACCTACTAAAGTACTGTATATGTATATGGTTTCTAGCACCCACTCACCTCCATCCAAAGTCCCTCTTAGTCATAGTACTTTTTTCCAGTACTACTTTAATTGAAAAGTTGTTCTCATCGTATTCATAAACAAAATATTCATACACTATACTCTTTTCTGGATACCAATTTATGAGTACTTTATTCATAGGTTTTGTTTTCAATGAGTGAAATACTCATTCGGAAAACAAATAGATGTTTCATTTGTTCTGCCAAATTTTGTTCCGCTTCATTCCGCTGACATGAATTAGGTCTCCATAATTCCTAGACTTCTTATGGAGGTGGACAGCATGATCTTTTGCCAGCTGTCTCCAGTTTCGCATACCAAGCCGGCCGAGGTCCCCTTCGACTTGTGTGCCTCACCTTGTACGTGGACGTCCTCTGTTGCGTTGTCCCACAGGCTCAGATTCGAAGACACTTCGGGCCGGAGCTAAGTTGTCTATACGCTCTACATAGCCTAGCCATCTTAGGCGTTGGATCTGTAGACGCCTGGCTAGACTCATGTCGCTGTACAGCCAATACAGTTCGTGGTTGAACCTTCTCCTCCAAATGCCCGACAGCATATACTTGGTTTTGCCCTCGTTTATCGCCAGACTCATTTTAGATGCTTCCGTTTCAATGCCAGTAAACGCGTCATTGACGGCTCGCTGTGTTCGCCCAATCACGTCAATGTCATCCGCGTAAGCTATCTGGTGATGAAAGGTTTCAGGCGTTCACACAGAATGGCAGAAAAGATCTTATAGACGATGTTAAGGAGATATATTCCTCGGTAGTTGGCGCATTCAAAGGCGTCTCCTTTTTTGTGGATCGGGCAAACGATACTGAGATTCTACTCATCGGGCTTGCTTTCCTCCGGCCATATCTTACAGATGAGCTGGTGCATGTGCCCAACCAGATCATCTCCAGCTGCTTTAAAGACTAGCAGTTTTATTAGACTTCAGTCTCGATATCTGCCTGACAGCGGTATTTGTGTACTCTTCGCCGTTTAACAGTCTGCAGAAATGATTTTACCAAATTCTCAGTATCGACTGCGAATCTACTACTAGTTGTCCATTCTCGTCCCGGCAGGCTTCTGTCCGAACTTTAAACCCGTTCGATAAAAGTTTTACCAAAGGGTAAAACTTTCTGATATCGTTGCCATAATACCTCTGCATCTCCTCGATCGCGCGCTTCTCGTGCTCTTTCTTTTCCTTTCTGAGAAGCCAGTTCTCTTCCTTTCGTATGCCTGCCTGCACTCGTTGTCAAACCAGGGGTTTTTCCTACGTGGTGGTTTAAAACCGAGAACATCAGTAGCGGCATCTCTGATGGCCTTTTGACAACGTTTCCATTCTTCATCTATTGTTAGTGCAGGCGATGTCAAACTTTCGGAGAATTTCAGGGATACTCGATCGGCAAAGTTCCTGGCAGTCTGTTGCGATTGTAGCTTTTCGGCGTCAAACCGTGGTTGTCTTCCTCGACTCTGTTGTTCTCTCGATATCCGTGTCCTTACCTTGGCTACAACAAGGAAATGGTCCGAGTCGATGTTGGCGCCTCGGAACGTTCGGACATCAAGAATACTGGAGGAGTGTCTGACGTCGATCGCAACGTGTTCAATCTGGTTGACGGTTGAATGGTCAGGGGACCGCCAGGTCCCTTTATGGATGTTGAGGTATGGGAACCGCGTGCTAGCTAAAGAGACAGTGCGACAGCCTGGGTCCGTTTTCGGATGTGGTGTCGTGCAGGCTGTGTTTACCGATGACTCTAGCAAAGACGTCCACTCTACCCAGCTTAGCGTTGAAATCTTCTAGAATGATCTTGGTGTCTTAGCTGGGGCATTGATCGTAGAGAGATCATAGAAGTCATCTTTGTCCTCCGTTGGGGCGTGGGCGCAGATTAGGCTGATGTTGCCGAATTTAGCCTTGATGCGGATTATGAGGCGCTCGCTTATGTACTTAAAGCTTAAGACTTTTTGCCTAAGTCTGCCTCGAACAATAAATCCACATCCAAATAATCGCTGCCTTCGCCCTCTGTAGCAATCGCCGTAATAGATATCGCAGTTTTTCGTCCTCTTTTTGCCCGACCCATTTCACCGCACTACCTTGATTGCGGTAACGTCTGCTTTATAGCATAGGGCATCCGTGAGTTCATCGGCTGCACGTGATCTGTTCAGGGACCTCACATTGCAGAACCGAAAGTCATTGTCCTTATTCCATATGCTAGGGTCGTCAACAGTAAATCCGTCCGTATCCGAGGTATATTGTTGCTTCTCAACTCGTTAGTTTTTTACGTGGTGAGGAAAATACCCCACGCACAACCTCCAACTGGGAGGACAGGTCTATTTGTTTAGCCCCCGGACAAAGGAGTCCGGAAGGATCCGGTGTCTTGGAGGCTATGAGAAGGGCTCATCCGCCGCCGTCTCTATTCCAGGGTCTACGAGAATTAAATATAAAGTGTAACTCGCTTATAATGGTGAAGGGACCGAACAAATACGGTCATTATAACCAGCGTTCGTTATATCCGATTGTAAAAAAAACTAAAAACGTTTAGAGCAACCAGGAGAGTTTTTGGACATAGTCCAACCATCTCGTCCTGGGTCTGCCAAGCGGTCGCCTTCCTGATGGAATCGCATTCAAGGCACGTCAGTGATAATACAAAAAATCGAAAATTGTCAACGACAACGATTATTTATTGAAAATTGAACGTTATATCCGCCACATCGTTATATATGGCGACGTTATGTCCGACGGATAAAGGAACCAATCAAATAAATGAACAATGGTTGATATAAGTATATATGTATGTCTGGTCTGTTGCTTCTTTACTTACTTACTTATTAAGCGTCCCATGGAGAGACTGGGCTTGAGCAATAGCTGTCTTTCATCCTTGACGGTCCCGGGCACGCTGCTTCCAGACTAAGCTGTCTTACGTCCGCGATGACTTGGACTTTAAACTAGAGGTTCGGTCTCCCTTTCCTTCTCGTACCAGGAGGCTTGTCCATACACTAGATGTGGCCGAGCCAATGTAGTCGATCATCAGCTTACTAACAACTGTGCCGACTTCTTCAATGCTGTGCAGGGAGACTACTTCATCGACTGGAGTTGGGATTTCTTCGTTCTCTACCACTATCCCCTGTTCATGCCCATTAAGCAACTGGTTAATATGTTGCTTAAATACATCCACAATTCTCTGCGTGATAGTAACAAGTGGTCTGTTGCTAGATCAAAGAAGTCATCCTTGTCCCTTATGGGGCGTATGGGCAAATCAGATTCATATTCCGGAATTTAGATTTAATGCGGATTGTTATGAGACGTTCGCTTACATACTTGAAGACTTTTTACCTAACTCTGCCTCGAGTAGCAAGTTCACATCCAAATACGCGTTGCCTTCGCTCTCTGTAACAAACTACGTAATAGATGTTTAAGTTTTTCATCCATTTTTCATGCCACCGCATTTCCTGGATTGCTGCACGTCGTCTGTTTAAGAACCCAACTTTCCACGTGCAGAACCGAAAGTCGTCCTTTTTTCGTTTGCTAGGGTTTTCAACAATATATCCGTCCGTACCCAAAGCAATTAGTTTTGTCTGAAACAGTTTTTTTTACGAGGTGAAGAAGTTAACTCCACTCAAAACCTGCAACGAAGAAGCCAAAACCATTTCTTTATCCCCTTGACAAGGAGGCTGGGAGTAGCTGAGGTCTGTACCCATTTTCAGGTGGTGAGTGGCGTCGTTTTCCCTAAGAAACGCCGTCTTTATTCCAGGGTCTCGATCTAAACTTGGGAAAATCCATATAGAATTCATCATAGATGTTTGCCTGTTCTAATATGTTCGGAACCCATTTTCTACTCATATGACCCACATGGCTGCACAATGTACCCATGCAGTCCATTACATTGATTCCAAATATCTAGTGTTGCAGAAATCGAAGTTGCAAAAATGTCTCGATTTTTGCAACTTCGATTTATGTATGTGTCCATAAAATATGTGTAACAAACCAAATCGGTTTTTTTTGTTATATTTGAGAATTTACTTGCAAATACGAATTATATAAAAATGTTTCTTTTCAGTCAGGAAGAAATAGAATCACTACGAGAAAGAATGCAATCAGATTCTGCTTTAGTTATTGTTGGTTGCGCTGATGACGCTCTACGTGTTCCAAAGAGTAAGCGGAAAATTGAAAATGTAACTCAAAACATGATCGATACAATGGTTATTGTAAGTTTTCCAGATTAGAAAATCCGTTAAAAATGGAACTTATATTTTGTTAATTTTTGAATTATAAGGACGAGATTTATGAATTTATAAAGAAGATAATTATAAATCCACCGGGGCCACGAACACCAAGTATAAACAACTCAAACTCAGTTACTACTAAAAAAGGCGCCACAGAAATACAGTTTCCGCAACGGAAGAGAAAACAGTTGTCAGGGGAAAATGGATCTACAGCGCCCAAGCTTAAGTCTGGAGTGAAAGGTTCTTTCATAAGTAATAGCGGGAATTCGCTTCAAAGTAAGTATATTTTTTTTACTTTATATTGTTCGATAGAATGACCTATTTTGTTGTGTGTGCGTGCTTGTGTGCTTGCGAATATTTTAAAAGAATGCGAAAGAAAAAACAGCCGTCCCAAAAATGCATTCCAAATAAAACGAAAAGGTAAACATTTAGCTTAAAATACTTTCTGTCTATCACTTTTCTCTAAATTTTAGTTGGAAGGCCTCGCACCAGACCTCTTCCAGAAGTGGCTTCTGTACCACGGTCTACACCAGTAAAGCCTCCGATGAAACAACAGGTTATACCACAACCTTCCAATGATGATCTTAATCTAGCAATACAAAGTATTCTCGGTGATGGTGACACTCCCGCGAAAGTAAACGAGGATGCTCGCACAGATGTAACCAATTATGAAATTGTCACTCAACCGAAAGCAGGAAATATTAAAACAATTATCAGTTCTGGTGTGAGAACAAGTGGCCAACCATTATCACTTGGAACCGGAACGGGAACAAAAATAAAAATGATTCCTTCGAACCAATTTGTACAACTTAAGCCACCAATGCAAAGCCAAACAAAGATTTATACAATAAAACCAACATCAATAGCATCGTCGACCAATTCAACACCACCCACAGTATCGGGAAGCCAAATTTTTACGATTAAACCTAATTCGTCGAGTAATCAAACACAAATAGTGACAGTAGGTAACCAACCAAAGTACACCATCCTTAAAACTTCTCCAATTAAAACGTCAACTGCAAATACACCCGTGACAAGTAACGTTAGCGGAACAGATGATTTATCAAATATATTTGATATGCCAATTATTTTCGCCGACAATGATGGGAATCTCACTGAAACAGTATCAATTGCCAAGGCACCCACCCCAGCGTCCTCTCCAGTTATTCTTACATCTGCTTCCGCTACATCCAGCAAAGGTGGAACATATGTCATCAATACATCAGCTCTACAGCAGCAGCAACAGCAAAAACCCAAGCCAAACAAAGTTGTTTTTATAAATCGGAATACAATGAAGCCATGCCCCAATATAATTTCTCGTTCCACTAACGTGCCACAGCTTCAGAAATATACTAAGGTCGTAGTAAATCCTAAATCAACAACCACAACACTGGGACCAAGACCATCGCAGCAACAAATCTTTAAACCATCGGAGAAAGTCATTAAACAGTTAAATTTACATTCAATAAAGGCATCGACAACATCAGTTAGCCCTACGACTAATACAGCACCAACCCTTCTGAACGTTAAACAATTTCAAATTGTTAATATGGATCCTGAGAAGCATAAGTTAATTAAGACAACGGGAACAACGGGTACATTATCTAATGATTCATCACAATCCTCTAAAAATACAATAGTTATTAAACCTGGAAGTATAAAGCAGTTACCGGGACTTCTTAAGCCGCAATTACTTCATAGAAATTTAACTGTACGCAAGGTGGTGAATCTAGTTCCGACTGCGAAAACCTCTGGAGTAATCACAACAACCGTTTCGCAATTGCAATCTGGAGTAGCTGGTACCTCGGCGGCGACAGCAGTGAGTAGTGGGACAATTGTAACATCAACCGCGACTACATCAATTCCAGGAAGTAGATCACCTTCTTCGTAATGCTGTTGATGTATAATGTACCAAATTGTGAAGCAGGAAATAAACTCATACGATATGTATTTGTATAAAGGAAAAAATGTTTTTTTTAAATCTTTTTTAGGCACTATTTACATGTATACAGTTATTCAGAATATTATTAACATGAAAACCGTTAACGACGTACGACGATAGCCAACTTTTTTGGTAAAAATCAAATATAAAGAGATTTATCTTTCAAGTGGGTAACCCCTAGTCCATCGCATTTTACATCGAATTTCGACGAACATAGCTCTAAACGCATGCAGGTTCCAAAAATCGCATTTCCAAATCGAGTGAATTTGTTTGCTGTGTTCTAATTTTAACTCTACGAAATCACTTTAAGGCTAGGCGCGCACATGTGCTTTCCGTCGCACGACTATTCAGTTGCAAAAAGTAGAACACACAACTTTCAATGGGAACGAGCTCACATGACACCTCACAATCGCAACGATTAAAAGTCTGCGATTTGTCCCATTTTTTTGGCAATGCGATTGTTGCAAGATAAAATCTAACATAGGCACTGCCAAGAGTATCCGCACACTTGCGATTTAAATCGCTGCGACTAAAAAATCGTTGTCGCAACACGATGTGAGCACGCACGCACTTGCGATTTTCGCGAAAAATGAGACATTGTTTTATACATGAATGCACACATAGACGGCTTATTAATCGCAGCAATTAAAAAATGCAACAAGACCCATTTCATAGACGATTTTTTGCCGCAAATTTAAATGGGATAGGTACATGGATTATTATGAATCATAGCGCACTTGCGATAGAAGTCTTGTTAGTATAAAAATGGATTTCACGGAGAAGTGTTGTGTTGTGGCTCTTGTATAAATAAACACTTTCCTGTGATCCAAATGTAATTTCAGATTGTTGTACATTTCTAAAGAAATTTGAATATACCCTCAAGGTAATTACAAATAAAAAACACTTGAAACTGCTTGGAAAATGTATGTACGAAAATACCGATTGCAAAAATTATTTGCACATGATTTTTTTTATATTCGTATGCTGTCACAATCACAAGCGCCTGCTTACATGCACATTGAATGAGAGAGTGACAAAAAAAAGCCAAAGGGAAGTGTGAGATGGTTGTATTGCATTCTCTGGCTCATGTAAAGAAAGTTCAAGGGATTTGAGGTTTGCAACTGTCAAACGTGACAATATGCGTGAGGTAATTCACAATAACACTATCCATTGTCGATTGAGCTACACAATACGAAAAATGAAATCAATCGACAATCGACAACCGCAATAGCGGTGTTAATTGTACCCAGAATACAGTACCAGAATACAAAATGGAAGAATTGTATACCGCCTGAGGAACGTTTATCCGTGACATTCAGGTAAAGCAATGAGCAAAGTTAGTTAATACTTCAAAAACAAAAGGGTACTTTCATTTATTTCTTTATAATAGAACTTAAATTTACTACATTCATAATAAAAAAAAACACTATAAGAATCCTAAAAGTAATAATAATAATTTTAATGATTCGACATTGTACTGTAACTTTTGGATGTATCATTTGATGATAATACGAGTACATCAGCATGTGTTAATGTACTCTTAGTATTTACAGGAGATAAGTTGTCAGTTGAATAATTGGAATGATTCTGTGCTGAACTGAAAGGCACTGCATAACTTTGCGATGGTCGTGGTACTATCGTAGTAGCTAAGGTTGACACGTTTTCAAGTTGTTGAGGGATACTTTGTTGTATTTGGAAGGAGTTAAACTGCGTTTCTTGTGGATGGTAAATCATATTACGGTGATCTGGGAACATTGGTAGGTGATACTTTCTTATTCTGTTCATAAATTGAGGATTTATATTTTCACAAAATGTTTTTGCTCTTCATTGAACTTCTTCAACATGATAACAAGCATGAGTGCAAAACACTTGCCTTCGTCAATCTCATCCTCTTATTTTTCTTTAAGTATTTGAAGTAATTGGCCTTCGTATGTTGTAGGCCTTGATGAAGTTTTTTTCATAGGTTGTCGTGAAGGACGTGGTTCACTCAGTTCATTTTCCTGATTTTTCATTTTTTTCATTTTCATTGGAAGGTTCTACTTAATTACCAGTAGTAGGACGGTCTTCGAAAGTGGAAATAAAAAAAAAAGCAATAAATCTTCTTTTCTTTGCAGCTTGAACAGAAAACGTTGTTTCGCTAGTTCCCTAACGAAGCAATCTCTCAAATCTCTCCACTTTCCTTGAACCTCTTTCCCTATATAGAAACAAGATTTATGTTTTTTAAAGATTATTTTAAGTTGAAAATCGATTTCATAATACTACGTGTGCATATAAAAACATAAAACATGATTGAACAGATTATTGACATCTTACAGATATCTTGCCACCGGAGACAGTTTTATATCCCTACACTTTCAATATCTACTAGGCGCCACTAATATAATAGAAATTATAAAGGATACCTGTACAGTAATTTAGGAATGTTTTTTTATTATTTTAAACCATTAACATCCTTCGAGATATACAGAATTATTTGTTTTCTTAAAAACTCAAGTTCTAAGACAAGTGATGGCTTTTCAAGCAATTTTGTTAAGAAAATAGCTCTTAATATTTGTGACATTCTTTGCCATATCTTCAACAAAAGTGTCTCCATTGGTATATTTCCAGATGATCTAAAACAGGCCGAAGTGATACTATTATTCAAAAAATGTGATAAGACATCAGTGAATAGTTATAGACCTATATCACTTCTTCCTGTCTTTTCTAAAGTATTTGAAATAGATATTAAAATCAGAATGATAAAGTTCTTAGAAAAAACAAATTCTCTAGTAGGTCTCAATTCGGCTTTCGTTCGGGGTTTTCAACTGAAGAAGCGCTGTTGAATTTCTGCGCTGATGTTTATAACAGTTTTAACGATAGCAAATTAACTGCAGCTCTTTTCATTGATACAACTAAAGCTTTTGATACAGTAGATCACAATATACTTTTGGAAAAATTATATAAATGTGGTTTCAGAGAAATGGTTCATAAATGGTTCTCTTCCTACCTTTCCAATAGAGGACAAAAAGTGAAGATTAATGGGCAAATGAGTTCTAGCAGAAGCATTTCTATTGGAGTTCACCAAGGCTCGGTACTTGGTCCGATACTTTTTTTGATTTTCATAAATGCCTTTGCTGATGATATGGCATGTACCTTTCAAAGTAATTCAGCTCTGAACTTAACTGCCGATATAAATCATGACGTAGAATTTTTAAGCCACTGGTTTCAACAACATAAGTTAGTGATAAGTGATAAAACCAAAATCATGTTTTTCAGTGTTTGCGGAAGGAAGCTTGACTTTGGAACTTACTCCTTTCATTGCGCTAATTGTAATAAATTCAAACACAGTGTCCATATTTGTAAATCGAGTACATATGCGCAAACATTTTTTGTAACGGGTTCTTATTCTGATAAATGTTTCACCATAGAGAGAGTCGATTCTTTTAAGTACCTGGGGGTTATACTTGATTGGAGGATGAATTGGTCTGATCATGCTAGTGCACTTAAGTACCTAATAGCTGCCACAAGGCAATTTTTCTTTTTAAAATCCTATTCGTCTTATATATAATAGAAGTCGTCGCGTTAGTAGTCTACCACTTTTTAGAAATCTTAAAGTTTTCCCCCTAAAACATTTGTATTTTTATAAGGTTTTAAAGATTTTTTTCGTTAGGTCGGGATATGAGTTAAATCGTGGCTCTGCAAACTATAAGCTTAGATTTAACAACCTTAATTTTGCATTAGTACGACACCACAATTTACAAATATACTTTAATTTCTATACGGCAATTGCTCCTAGACTCTTCAATAGATTACATACTGATATAAGAAACTTAAGAACGAAATTTGCTTTTCTAAAGAAGATACAACTTTGGCTTTTAGATAAAAACTATGAAGATATATCAAACCTAACATCTGTTACCATCTGAATTATTTGAATCATTTGTTTTCTATTGTTATACAATAAATTTTTTTCTCTTCTTATTTTTGCAATATATTTTATTTAAAAAACGTAAAAGAATTACTTCGACACCACCGCATTTTTGTATTTTGATTGTGATTTTACTCTGTAAATGCTATCGCTTCTAGTTCCCTCTAAACTACAGATAGCTTCTCTTCTTTATTAATTCTTATCTTACTTTAACGATATTTAATTTAAATGTTTTTTATAAATTACTATTCTGTACAATAAATTAATAAAGAACTAATAAAATAAAAAAAAAATGTTTGCAGCCTTTGTACATGTCAGAGAAGTCGGAGGAGGACCGGAAGAATATTGGCGCAGAGTTCTATGAAAGGACAACTTCCCCAATTGCATAGGTTTTTTTTTTTTTTTTTTTGTTGCGTCCAAGGATGTGGCAATCTTCGAAAGATACTGATAGCCCGGGCTATCAGCATGCACGATTCGCAAACCCGAGTACTCGATTTCGGGAATACGCCTACGTACTAACCCACACCCTGCACACTTCAACCACTCTCCCCACGGAACTGCCGTTAGGTATTACTTCGCGGGGCTGGTTAGCATATCACACTATGGGCTCCATATTATCCAATTCGGATTTTCTTTCTCTTTCGAGCCTTCTTAGCTCGTTCTGAACGCTCGTTATAAAGGAGCAAATTTCTAGCCATTTGTCAGTTGAATCTAACATATGGCTAACCAAGAGTTCGGGAGTTGGTAAATTTGTTCTCCCCGCGGCAAAGCGTCTGCAGTAGAATATTGCGTGCTCTGCTTCTATCGCGGGGATCAATTTATGGGTCCATCTGCCTTTGGTTGTGGTGTCCCATCTGGCTTGCCACAGTGCCATAGATGTTGCCCTTTCTTCCTTTTTCAGGCATCTTGCGCAAGTTTCCGCGCGATTTGCCGTTCGCCTTAGGTAGACCCTATGCATCTCTTTGGCGAGAATGTCGATCGGGACCATACCCGCGATCACGCAGGCTGCTTCGTCCGAAATTGTTCGGAAGCCGCTGATTGTTCTTATGGCGCACAGCCTGTATGCTGACGAAAGCTTCTTTGCTGTCTCCTTTACCGAAAGAGCTCCCGCCCAGACTGGCGCGGCATATAAAAGGATTGAACTTACCACTCTGGAAAGCAAGATCCTTCTTGGGTATCCGGGTCCTCCGATGTTCGGCAGCATACCGGAAAGTGCTGTCTGCGTCTTTGACGCTTTTCTGCTGCAGTATTCGACGTGCTTTTTGAAGTTAAGTCGGTTGTCGAGCATCACTCCTACGTATTTCAGCGAATCCCTGGATCTAATTAGCTGGGAGCCAACCCGGAAGTTTGCGTATTCCACAATCTTTCGGCTGGTTATTAGAAAAGCCTCTGTCTTGTGGTCCGCTAGTTCGAGGTCGGAAGATTCCAGCCAATTTTTGATCCTGACGATTGCTTCGTTTGTGGCGGTTTCCACTTCGTGGATATGCTTGGCCACCGTCACAACCGCGATGTCGTCGGCAAAAACGATTAAATTTTGCAAAAGCTCATGTAAATTGTGATCCAGCTTTCTGGAATAAGATCGTATTCTCAAATGAAAGCAAATTTAACATTCATGGATCCGATGGACGTGCTAAAGTTTGGCGTAAAACAAACGCGGAGCTAGATCCCGCAAACATGGCCGGAACTGTAAAGCACGGTGGTGGCTCCGTAATGGTATGGGGGTGTATGGCGGCAAATGGCGTCGGTAATTTAATTTTCATTGATGGTACAATGGACAAATATGCCTATATGGACATATTGAAAACTAATTTACTTGAAGGCGTTAGAAATTGGGTCTGGAAGTGTCATTTATCTTTCAACAAGATAATTACCCAAAACACACCTCTCATATTGTTAAGGAATAGTTATTATATAATGTTCGTAACCAGCTGAGAACACCACCCAATCGCCCGTCATGATAGCAATAGAGCATTTATGGAAACATTTGACACGGGCAGTTCAAAAACACGGTGTCAAGACAAAATAAGACTTGAAAAGGGTGCTTTAGAAAGAGTTGGCTAAAATAAGCCAAAAAGTAACATCAAAATTGGTTAACTCGATGCCAAATCGAATGCAAGCAATTATAAAAGCCAAAGACTACCCAACGAAATATTGATAAGAAGACTTGAGAGCAGGGACAAATTTCAGAAAGTATTATTTTTTGTTTGTATACTTACTTTTTTCATATTACTTTAAGTTGAATTCTATTGTTTATGTTTTGTTATTTTGTTATGTTTGTTCTTTTTGAAAAATAGTATTGCGTTTGTGAAAACAGAAAAAAAAATGGTTGTTGATTTTTGTTGGAAATATTTAGTTTGGAACTGCTTGAAGTTCTGCAGGTATAGTGCAATCAGGACCAGCTGATTTATATGGTTTGAAATTATTTAGTGCCCACTTGACAGAAGCATTGTCTATTTTAAGAGGGCTACAAGAGGAGCTGAGTGGTGTACTGCTAGGACAGATTGATCTAGTAGCTAGATTTCCTGGGAAGTGGGTGTCTACAAGGAGGTTTAGAGTGTCTAGACTGGAAGTTGTCCAGGTACCATCCGATTTTTGTAGAAAGCTGGGTGCTTTCGGGAGCGATGCTAGTACTTTCCTCAGCCTGGAGGCTTTAGAAACTTCAATTTTACCGCAGAAGGGTCTCCAAGACGCACGCTTGGCTCTTAGTTCAATTTTGAAGGTGTTGAGAGAACTCAATCATCAGCATCTCGGGTGCGCTTCGCTTTGTTGAATGATCTCCTGCTTTCCTTGCGCAACTTGTCAAGTTCCCGATTCCACCATGGTGGTTTCGACTTGCCCTTAAGCTTGCTGACAGGGCAGGAAATATACAGCGCGTGGTTAAGGATTTTGTGAGCTGAGTGTTGAGGTCGGCAGGACAGTTGGGGATGGAGAAAGGTGTATCAGTTAAGATTGCCGATACAGTTTCTCTGTATTTATCCCAGTTGGTCTTTCGGTGATTTCTGAAAGATATTTGTGAACGAGGCGATCTTACTACATCGAAGGTGATACAGCGATGATCAGAGAATGAGTGGTCACGAGAGACCTTCCAGGTTTTGATGCTGTCAGCTATAGTCAGAAACCATGGTGATGTCGAGCACCTCATGTCTGTTTTTTTTATGATAAGGTGGGTTCGCAACCTGAGTTGCATAATACTAAATTGTTCTTTAGAATATAATCGAAAATGAACTCACCCCTATCGTTGATGTCCGTGCTACCCAAATTGTGTGATGCGCGTTTGCATCACATCCCAGAATGAGAGCGGTTTTAGCTCACTCCGCATCAGCGATCGTCCTCTTGATTGAAGTAGAGGGGGGAGGTTCAACATGGTCATGTGCCATGTACACCGATGTTACACAGAATTTTCCTGTGCCTAATTCCAGGCAAACGGCGACTGAATCTAGATAGATAGTTGGGGGTCCTAAGTCCACACACTTGGTCATTGACAAAGGGTTCTTGGACTAGGACAATATCTTCTCCGTAGGTGTTGTGACGGAGAAATAGAGCGGCCGAAGCCGAAGTGGAATGGTGGAGATCTTAATTACATTTGGAGATTAATTGGGACTATTCGAAGCAGCGCCATCGGGTACTCCTTCCACCCAGGTGGTGTTTAGATCATCGCCAAGATTGATCTTAAAAAGAGAGTCTTGGCTGTTAGGCTGGGTACTCGTGAGTTCGAGATCAGAGAAGTTGATGCAATCAACATCCTCATCTCGAGCCTCTGGATCTGGTGCGGGCTCTGGAGTGCCCTTCATCCAAAGAGATTGACGGGATAGCTCCCGTTTTGGCGATGGAAGATGAAGTGGAGGGAGACGGCTCCACCGCGGCCGAGCATCCCCCCTCCCCCTCCATGACTGCGGTCGGTGTATTACCGACAGGTTTAGCAGACGATGAAGTGGAGGGAGAGTGATCAGCCATCGGAGAGTCCTCCCCATCCTTCTTATACACCCTCAGCGTAACGCTAGTGAAGCCATAATGAATGACCCCACTAGATTTCGTGAGGGGAGCGAGCGAGTCCTTATTGATGACAATAGTAGCCGCTCGCAAATCACCCTTGGGCTCCTCCAGTTTCGCGTAGTCGTGAGTCCAGTCGTGAGCTGGAAGATCCGGGTTGCAAACCTGGATGAATTTTAGGATGGTGGAAGCATCGGCGCGAGTCCTGGGCCTACTAGAGATATTACCCTTAGTCACGACATCAAGTCATTGGAAGCATCGGCGCGAGTCCTGGGCCTACTAGAGATATTATCCTTAGTCACGACATCAAGCCATTTCTGTCGATTTGTACACCTAAATACTTTATGTTGTCGACCATCTCAATTTCTCTATTATATTTAGTTTATCGTTATTGTATGATTATTATCCATGTGAATTGCCATAAGTTTCGTCTTCTCCTCATTTGGTTTTAGCTTATTCATTTGTAACCATGTTGTAACCCTCTGGATATCTTCTTTTAGTTTGTCTATACCTTCAGCATACATTAAAGTATCGTCAGCGTATAAGACGATGTTACATTTTTGCGCTACTAGTGGCATATCGTTCATGTATAAGATAAACAGCAATGCACCTAGTATAGATCCCTGTGGGACTCCATTTTTGACCTCCATTTGGTTTGAGACTTCATTATTTACTTTTATTTTCTGGTTGATAGAAAGGATTGAAACCATCGCAATTCAACGCCACGGATGCCGTACATGTACAGTTTCTTGAATAGTATGTTTCGATCGATAGTTTCAAAAGCCCTTTTGAAATCGAGAAACAGCGCGAGTATCTTAACCTTTGATCCATTTGCTTTCCATTTATCGGTAATATAGTTAACTGCTGTCTCACAAGAGTAGCCTTCTCTGAATCCTGATTGGTGACCAGATAGTATGTTGTTCTCTTCCAAATATTTCACCAGTTGTTCTTTTAGAATTATTTCGATAATTTTCTCCAAAGTGGGTAATGTATTTATTGGACGAAAGTCCTCACATTTATTTGAGCTTCTTACTTTTTCAACTGGAGTAATCATCGAACATATTTCAGGAAATTCAGCGGTTTCTTTTGCTTCGTTTACTATTTGTAAAATGCATTTACCCACTGTTGACCAATTTTCTAAGAGAATCTTTGAGCTAACCTTATAAAAATCGGATTTATTTTTCATTTTACTACCGCACCAAAATGTGGTCCGATATCTTGGCAATTGGTTGGATCAGTATTTGTATTGTGATAAGCATTCATCTATTGCTTTGACGAAAGCAAGTAGGTTGTTTTATAGCAGTCAACTTGATATCAGAGTGAAAGTGATCTGCTATATGGCCCTTATCCGGCCAATCATGGTGTATGGTTCCAAGATGGAAAAGATGGGGGTGTTCGAAAGACAGTGTCTTCGTGCCTGCCTACGGTTGTATCGTATACCTGAATCTGAGTACAAGAAATTATATCCGAATGAGTTCTTGTACAACGAGGTTAATCAGAATAGATAATTTTATTATTAAGTTGATTCGAAGTCACATTGCATGAGCTTCGACTTCCAACAATAGTCTGATCTTTGGGGCTTACTACCCTAACGTAATGTACCATGAGAAGGTGTGCCTTAACGGCTTTATTCCGCTCGAAGCTTTCCTCTACTTGGATATGAAAGGTATGATACAGTATACGGAAGGATGTCCTATCACCTTCCATGTCATACGCCGAACACTAGATGGGCGACTCCAATACGAGCCTGATGTCGTTCGCAGCCACGAGGGTCTTCTGCGGTTCAGTAGGGCGATTTCTGCCCGGGATAGAGCAGAGTCTGCAGAGAACGTAATATTAATTTGTGGTTACACCAAAATCACCATTTGCCGCGGTTAAATTCTTAGGGACAATGACTGTTATGTGGATAGTTGTTAGTTTTAGGTAGCTTAAGAAGAACAAACAAAATTATATCAAAAGTCCAAAAGAAATGTGCATTACGGCGTTGAAAGTATATAGATATGTCAAGCATATAAACACCATATGTGCCCTGATTCACGCGTCCGTATTATGGTACGGACATAGTTTAAGCTGCTTTAGTTTAGATTAAGTTAGGATAAGGATAAATAAAAAAACAAAAAATCAAAGTTTTTGGAATTTGTTTGGACAAGAAGAGAAAAATTACAATGCTATACGAATTATAGAATTATAATATCATAGGCCATCATCATAGGATAGCGTATCAGAAAGGTCTTTGAACCCAAAAGAGGACTGGAACCGAGTATGGCAAGCCGGATGTCTTCGCGACATGGCCAAAACCATGCCACTGGCAAACAATCGGAAAACCCCTACTCCCGACTTCAAGTAATTAATACCGTTGCTTATAGTTGCCATCAATATCACCATTCGGAGATGGATATTATTAGACACTTGAAGAACATCGAGGCAATTACAGCCTTCACTAAATCCAAAAAGGAACAAGTATACTCCTTAAAATAAACAGGAAGGAAATGAGCAATGTAGTCGGCATTATGATCGTTCACTGCCTGTTAGGCGTACATGCAGGAAGCATGGGAGTGAGTTCTGTAGAAGCTTTAGGGATGAGGAAGAAGTAGAAAGAACACTACACTACGTCGGTACCTGACCAGCCCTTGCGAGAGGGAGAAAAGAACGCTAGGCATCGATTGATTAAGCAGCCTAGAAGAACCGTTAGATATCAGGACTTGATAAAATTCATAAAGAAATTAAATTGGCTGTAATCCACCAAAATAGTGGATCATTACAAGATAAATAACTAGCTGTCTCAGCGGTGACAGTCACTATAACCGAACCTATCCTATGTGCAACGATTAGAACTGGTACCGCCAGCGAACAGAGTTCATACTGGTCCAGAACGACCCAACTCTAGCCTATTATTGTTTTATTGTAATGTGGGTAACGTTAGGTTAAATGATTTATATGTATACATTGCAGGAGTCGACGCACTTACCCACTACGCCACGACCCATAGGAATATTTGCATTAAAAACTTGGTCAACATTACTTTTCGTTTATTTCGTTTATTTATTTTATTCAAATTTAAGTTTAAATTTATTTCATTTAGCTAAAGTTATACATTTAATTTTTTTTGCAAGTTTTGGTGTAAATCTTTAACAGGACACTATGTGATCCGTGTACGCATAGTAGTGTCAGATTTGTACTGACTCGAAACACCCTTTCTTTAATTTGAGCTATATATAAAACTACTAGATAAGGAGTTGTAGTAACTAAGTTTCCTTATCTAGTAGTTTTATTTTCAAATATACTCGCGCGATGTAGGTTTCCGTTAAAATCAACTACGGTACTGCAGTCCATACTTCATACCTCCCATACTTCCCTCAATTTGAGGACGGCCGAACTGAAAAGATCGGCCGATCGTTGGTCCCCGAAGGACAACAATTTTATTCGGCCTTGGTACCATCCAGCATCGAGCCCGACAGGTGCCAGGCCTCCGCTTTCCTGCACAAGGCTGAGGTATAAGTTGTTCAAACCCTGTTAAATTTTCCTCCAATTGGAGGGCGATATGCTGCCATCGACGTCGCTTTTATCTATTACGCCGTAAGTGATGTTGTTGAAAGCGACTCCGGAGGAACACCAATAAGGCGCTCCAAAATCCAGGCTGCAGTATTCCGCTCCATATGTTTCCTGTTAGGAAGGCCAATGGCCTTTGAGGAGGCAGCGGTACTGCGGGCGTTATTTGGATCCGAGATGGATCTAATGGGCTCCACGCGGCTATTGGTGAGCCTAGCCGAAATTGGTTTGGTCGCCAGCACTTCAGGAGCTGAAGGGCCTTTAGAGGAGCTGGGAGTTGAAATCCCAGCCGGTGAGTGAGCACCGGACTCATTTTTATTTTTATTATGAGGAGTTTTTTTTATTGGAAGACATTTGGCCCCACGAGTGTTGAAGAAGGGGACGTCCGGCTGCGCAGAGATCCGCAATACGCAGCTAAGGCTATTGATCCGAAAGGTCGCCAGGTATTTCGGATACTCCGTTAGCGACTGGGCTTTAGTTTAGGGTGGGCCCTCAGCCAGGCTGATCCTCAGCACGGAACAGTTGACATCTTGATCCGGCCACCGGAAAGGGAGTGAGTAAGGGAAAGAGGAAGGGGGAGGGAGGAATTAGGACTGGTCGCATCTTAGCTTCGGGTCTCATCATAGAGAATGAATTCTCAAGAGTTATTGACCTTTACTAAGCCTCCGCACCGCGTCAAGGTGTGCAACCACGCGAAGGAATTTGGAGGAAACAGTGATTCCAATGTATTCAAGAAATCTTTTTTTTTTACAAGAAAATCAGTTAAATATACCTAGCCTAGAGATATTACCATATGATGAAGGCGGAAGACCTATGCCTTTTGTGACAGTAGGCGATGAAGCTTTTGCACTGCCGCAAAATATATTAAGACCATATCCGAGTTGAAATTTGACCATAAAGCAAAGAGTTTATAATTATATACTTGCACGCACTCGTCGAGTGGTCGAAAGTACTTTTGGAATATTGGCAATTAAAGGGAGAATTCTCCACCGACCGCTGGATGTTAACCCCGATTTTGCAGACCAAATTATTAAAACATGCTGTGTTTTACATGATTATTTTCGGAAAAAAGATCGACTGCAATTTGACGATGAATCCTACGAATGTCCATAGGAATCCAATCGTGCGGACGGAACAAGACCTAATTCATGTGATCTCCAAATAAGAGATTATAATAATATAATAATAATGGCGGCGCTACAGTCCGAGGTGGACCTGGGCCTAGCTTCTCAGCAACCACTCGTGTCGTGCGTGCTCTTGTTCTGTCACGAGTGGAGGAAATAAGAGATTACTACTCAAATTATTTTGTTACTCCTTAAAGCTCTATACCTCGGCAATATGATAAAGTTTAAAACTTGTATTATGTCTAACTAACTAACTAATAAAGTAAGAACTAACTACATTGACTTACATACCTTTAATCTGCTTATTTTTTATGGAGAGTTCTGTCCAATGGGGGACGACGGCAGTGTACACTTCACCCCATAACTTCTCCTTTAAATGTCCGTCACTATATTCCTTCAACTTTTTATTATATAAAGATTGCCGTTTTTCTACCTCTGTTATTAATTTTTCCATATTAATAAAACTATTCCATGATATTTCGCCACTTATAACTGACTCGTTATCAGACGTTATGGAAACTGCATAATTTGTCAACAAACAAATCACAAGTGCGTGGGAGTTTATGCTCATCCGTATGATCCAGTTAATTTTGCGGCAAAATAATCGACAACAAGGTACAATTTGCGATTAGCCTAATTGAAATTAAAAACGATTGGCATCTTTCATGTATCACATGTATCGAGAATACACAAAAACAAATACAACTCTCTAATTTATTATTCGAAATACATACAATTTTTCGGGGTATGTTGTCCCGAAGCGATGTATGGTGTTGACGACTGTTGGGCTTAAAACTGACCCAGACAATATGTGCTCATCAAGGATTTGACTTCCACAGTATATCTCCAATTAAACACTGTTTTTTGTAGCACGTTATAAATTACCTTTTATTTGGGCTGTTAATTTGCTATTAAATTATCATACCCCGGTTTGAATCGCTCATCACCTCGGTCAGCTGTTAAGTGTTTGTTATGTACATACATCAATCAGCTGTTCACAGAATTTGGGAGATATTTGACCTACTTTTACTATGCAAACTCTTCTCAAGGAGATGGGTTGAAGTCCCCAAAACAACAATATAATTTACATATGTATTAATCAGGGTTGTAGAGGAATAATAGTTGACGTACAACAATAGTACGTTTTCGCTGGCGTTGTCTTTCAACGCACACAATTTGATGGCCATGCACACATTATTGCGTCGACCTGCGTAAGTGAAAAATGAGAGAGATGAGAGGATCGTAATTAAACGTAAAACGTAATCCCAACGTAATGACAGAGAGGTGCGCTGTGAGAGCGAAATTGAGAAATTGTTTCCCAAATTGGGAGTTTTTTGTGGGCCGTGTGAATTCGTGCGTCGACTCATGCGCATTAGACACAGTCACAGTCTAGATTCGAATTTAAATTAACACAAACAATTTTTCAAAAAAAAAATTTTTGACGGCTTCACCTCTTTCGAGTCACTGACAATGCTCAAAAATATAATTGTCTAGAAAAAGCTTCTCAATTTCGCCGTTCGGAGTCGGCATTAAGCTGTAGGTCCCCTCCACTCGTGAGAGAATAGCACGGGGTGAGTTCGTAAACGCAACATTCGCGCAGTACTGCAACGTCAAGCGTTCTTAATTGCAAACATTTGGCAATGATGATTTGCATCACGTTCTAAAATGCAACATGAAAGCAAACAAAAGCAACCAGCGCATCATAGATTATTGTGATGCGATGAATTTTTTTCCGACTCAATTGTCCAGAGATTTTTTTTGCCAGATTATTGCTTTTTATTTTGTCCAAACTATTTACAAATTGACTTACAGATAGACTTAAAACTGAGATATTAGTGTCGGCTCAACAATAGGGGCCCGACGAATTTCAAATGACGTATGAATTGTCCTAAGGTACAATGTAAGTGGCTTGCTTAATCTAATACATGTTTTGAGTTATGTATAAAATACAATAAAGTGTGTTATAAAAATTAAAAAAGAAAAGAAAAGTAAAATACAATTTGTGCCGAAATTTAGCCTCGGTAGTGTCCTGTGTTGTCCTTTTTGTAGAACAGCGTTGCTTCGTTGTGGAAAGGGTCATCAAATCTGGGGTCAGTGATTGCCCTGACGTGAAGATATCGATGGCTGGGCTCTAGCGGATGTTCTTGCAGCTCCTGTATGTCCTGGTTGGGATGGTCTACTAGGTTGTTCAACAGCTTGGTGGCGAGTTGGATACTATACCGGTCGATGGGTATAATTTTGGCTTCTTCGTAGATTCTCCTGTTTGAGACGAATTTCCGGGTAGAGGGATTTCGATGAAGGCCGGTACATGTACGCAAAATCTTCCTTTCGAACTGGCAAATTCTCTCCATGGCTGTGGGGTTTATCGTGAACCAAATTGGACATCCGTAAGTTATTACGGGTCTGATGAGCTGCTTATAGATCAGCAACTTAGTCTTTTGACTCAGACCAGTCCTCCTTTTGAGCAGCGGATGCATTAAATGCAATGCAAACGTTGCCCTTTTGAGGATGATGTCCACGTGGTCCTTGAATCTAAGCTCCTCGGTGAGGTTAACTCCAAGATATCGTGTCCTTTGCGTGGAAGATATTGTTGAGTTGTCCGGGAGAGAAATAATAATGTTGTGGCACCTCGTCGCCAATGATCTCTGTGATGCTCTACTCGACGTGACGCTATCTCTGGTGAGAGAGAAGTTGCATATGTCAAGGAGTCATCTGCATACAGAAGTGTCCTGCATCCACTTGTGCTGGTTGGTTGGTCCGCGGTATAAAGGTTGAAGAGAATTTGTCCCATCCTCGAACCTTGTGGGACTCCAGCGTTGATATCCTTCATTGATGACCTTGCAATGGCAACCTGGACAAAGAAAACTCTGTTAGTTAGAAAACTGTAGATTATTCTTACCAAGTATGGAGGGAATCCAAACTCGAGAAGTTTAAAGATGAGCCCTTTCACCCAGACGGTGTCAAAGGCCTTCTCAATAACCAACAGACACGCCACTGTGGTTTCCTTTTTGTTGAGTCCCCGTGTGACATCATTGTGCAGCCTAAGCAGTGGATGAAGTGCTCCGTGCCTAGGCCTGAAACCGAACTAGTATGATGGCAGGATTCTGCGCTCTTCGCTTATCGTGTTTACTACTTTAAGCATTATCGATTCTAAAACCTTACTTATGCAAGATAGCAAGGCAATATGTCGATAACCCTCCACGTGTGAACGGTTAACCTTCTTTGGGACCGGAACCACTTTAACCACCACATTCAGGCAATTGTTGAAGATGATCGTCAGTGGTAACAGTGCTTCTTCGCATTGCCGGAGTGAATAATGCTCCTGACTTCCTCAATGGTCGTGAACACGTTGCCATCCGTCGAGTCTGCGGATGTGTTGATCTCATCGAAGCTTGTGATGCTGTCGTTGAGGTCAGACACCGCAGACACCCGCGTCTCAACCTCATTGATGAAGTCTGGCAGATGAACTGGTGGTCGGTCCCTGAAGTTTCCATGGAAGTAAACAGCGAAGGCTTCCGCCTTATCATCATCCGTTGTGAGGTTTCGGTCTTCGTGCATGATGGTCTGTGGCATCTTGTTTGTGTTCCCTACTATCCAACCGATTTTCCTGAAGGTGACGGGTCCTGGTTTGATTTCTTCCAGTCTTCTTTTGAAGTCCTCCTCGTGGAAGTTCTTGACAGCTCGCTGGAACATGATGTCGGTACATTTGAGCTGGGAGTGCATAGCTCTGTACTCATCATTTTGCGTATTCCAGGTTCGTTGAACTATCCTCTGGTGGGGCTTTTCCCAAGTCTCTGGCGATGAGCGTTGATAGCCTGAATATGTTCTGGAAGGTGACCATATTTATCCCTGCTGGTCCTTGGTCTCTTCTGCCTCTCTATCGCTTCGTTCACTATGGCCTGAAATTGGGGAATTGAATTATCTATTACCGAGTTGTCCAGGTTGATGTCTTCTCTCGGCAGTTGTAGTTGTTCATCGATTTCGGATTCGAATCTTCGCCAGTCCATTCGCCTGAAGTTGGTGTACATCTCCGGGACGGGCCTTTGGATTGGTACTCACTGGGAGATTCGTATCCTCAACTCGACCGCCAGATGATCAGAATCACTAACATGTGCAGTACATGAGTAATTGTGAAAATCTTGAAGGATGTTCACAAGATCGGATGAAGCCAGAAAGAAGTCCAGAATTGATTTTAGGAATTCCCTTATTTTATAATGGTCCTCCTTTGTATTTGTTAATACCGCCGATTTGGTGGTATTAATATTCCTTATATGGTATTGTATTGTATTTGCCTTCGCAAACTTTCCCATCTCGGCTACATTGAGCCGGAAGCACATTATGGGTTGCATAACTGCTTTTTGTGATGCCGTCGTTTGGCAATTAGTGGCGGTCCGGTGGTTTTTATTATCTCCGTTGGTTGTTACTGGTGTTGATGTTGTTGTTGGTCTTGATGATGTTATTGGTGTTGATGATGTTGTATGTGTGGATGATGCTGTTGGTCTTGATGATGTTGTTGGTTTTGATGCAATTGGTATTGTTGTTGTCGTTTTTTGTATTGGTGGTATTATTTCCACGGCGGCTGACTCTGATGGTGGTGGAGAACTCGAGGTCTTCCTTTTCTTCGCCTGTATTGGCAGGAATTCATTTTCCTCGGTGAGGGTTGCATCTAAGTCCTCATCCTCGTCTGATGACTCGTCCTCTGTCGCTGGACATTTCGCTGACTTGGTCAGACCCGACTCAATTGTCTCTTTTTCTTGTCTAAAATATATTGAAGTAAGCTAGCATTGTAATGCCAACATATTTAACCAAATTATTTAAAAAATTGTCCCCAATTTCTTTGACATTTTAAAAAAAGAAACAATTAAAACATAAAATAATAAACCGTTCCGAAATGCCAACAAAATTAAAGCATCGCGATGCATAGCAACATCAAATAGTCGTTGCGTCGCATCACATAGGCAGTGTACTCGTAGCTAGGCCCAGCTCCACCTCGGACTGTAGCGCCCCCATTATTATTACTATGAAGAAAACCGTGATCGTACCGAAAACGATGTGAATGATTTAAGAGATGCATTTGAAACATTTGACACACATGTGGAGGAATTGAATATATCTAAAATAAAAGGTTTCTGCAAAAAATGTAAGAAAACAATTTAAACATGAGGCCATATACATGCTTTTGTTCCTTTTTATTTGTCGTAAAACATCTTGTGCGGGTAATTTTGTGAGTAAGTGTACGTTGTACAATATGTATTCACATAAACATGGTTGTACTGAAGATATAAATAGTTCATAAATAACATGTGTTACTATGAGTTTCCTTAAACACTTTTGTTTGTGAACCAAATATTTAAATATATGTATAAATATTATATATAGAGTGGAACATCTCTAACTTTTATCGTAAACACTGATTTTTCGTTGCATTTTTCATATATTTTTTGCTCCCTAACTCGAATTTCTATGACTCGAATTGTCTATAACTCAAACTACGTACTCGAAAGGATATTTGACCCGCAACTCGAAGTTTTCGTGAAATTTACTCACTGAACTACGTTTTCTCAGAAGCGTAAAAGGGGAAGTCCCTATTATTATTTAGATTCCGTATTCATACATATCATGCAGTGGCAATTGGTTTTTCTCGTGTACGAAAAAGATTGAAAAGTTAAAAGCTTTTGTTGAGTGCAGAGGTAATGTTCCTGGCAATATCTATAAGTTTTTATATTTAGTAGTGGATTTTGTAGAAAAGAGAAGTTGTCGTACAAAACAAACTTTGAACTTAACTTTCTTATAATACGTTTTTTGACCAGGGTTCTCAGTTTAAAAGTAATTCAATGTTAATATGTAATTACATACATTCATAATTTTTATCTATCGTATAATATACAGCTAATTATCATTTTATTCAGCATACATTTATTTATGTACGTATATATCGAAGGTTTAATTTTTTTTATTTGTTCATTTATTTTTAGTACAGGTAACAAATTTTTCCGATGTTTTTTTGTGACAGTTGCAGTTATGGCCCACGGAACGGAAAGTGATCAAGCTACATTAATGGGAGAAACCATTGAAACCGAAAAGACATTTCTCTATCCAATGAATTCTAATATTAATTAATATTGCAAATTTGCAGGGGACGCATTGATTTTATGAAAGAAGCTGCTGAAGGCTCATCTAAGGCATTGTACCCAAATTATTATGCAAAATTATTCGCTTCGTCTGAAGGTAAGCAATGATAGTGTTTACATGATTTAAATAATGGTAATAAGAATAGGTTTTTATTTTAGAATGTATGTGTTACCGATCCGCCGTGACACCGGGTAGAAGTTTTTTTATTGAACGCCTTTGCAATCGAATTCGATCTTCATACAAGTATACGGACTTACACAAGAAAAATGTGAAATTGTACAAATTCCATGTTCCGAAAACAACTTGGGAAGCATGAAATTTTACTTTGGAAAATAGCTTCATTTTGTGAAAATATAAATATGAACTAATAAATATTATTATTATTAAATCTAAATCATCAATTGCCACTAAAACATATTTAGAAAAAAATTGCAGATCAGTTAATCCGGCAATTAGTCGTCCACGATAAAAATTACAAATTCAATTTACATCGTTCACTTTGGATTTTGACAATTACAAAAACAACCAGAAATTATTATATGCTATGGAGCGCTTAGCACTAGCGAATAGCACCGTAAAAGCTTATGTGGTGGGTAGTGTGGTGAAAATATACTCTAACGCCATTTAACGTAAACAAAAATAAACATGAATATATCCAATAAGAACCATCCATTTGTGATAATTTAGTCTAATCACTACCTCATAACAACTGAAAATTATTTCGGTGAATTTGTTACAGCAGAGAATAAATCAAAAACGTATTTAAAACAAAATAAACGAATGTTCTTTATTCAGTGGACTTCATGGAACGAGTGAATATAATTTTGAAGTAAGAAGGCAAACGTTACAATATGAAATTCAAGTGAAAAGATGACAGGGATGTTACATTTATGTTATTATAGTAAAAAGGTACTGCCACAAGGCGCTGATTGAATTCAGTATCTCTACACGCCTTCCTCAAACAGCGCTTTTTAACAAACTGACATCCCGATATCCTTCAAGCATCGGTAGTGTGCTGGTCCCGGTAGCGGCTTCGTGAACACATCAGCAGGCATCTGTTCAGTTGGTGTATATATGACAGAGATTTTTTCATCCCTTAACAGCTGACGAACAAAATGAAAACGTGTCGCAATATGCTTTGTCCGCGAATGACAAACTGCATTTTCTGCTATGTGTTTTGCACCTCTATTGTCCGTCCCAACAGTAATTGAAGCCAACTCCGGCAAATCCATTTCCATCATCAGGTTTCGAAGATATATTGCTTCTCTTGATGACTCTGACAGTGCAACATATTCAGCTTCCGTTGTTGAAATGGCCACCGATTTTTGTTTTTGGGATCGCCAAGTTACAGCTGCTCCACTTAGAGTAAAAACGTAACCCGTATATGATAGCCTGTCCATCTCGTCGTTTGCATGATCAGCATCCGAAAACCCTTGAAGACCAAGTTCATTCCTTTTGTACACAAGTCCATAATTTTCTGTACGTCGCAAGTAACGAAGAATACGCTTTGCAGCTGACCAATGAATTTCCTGGTAATTTTCATTAAATTGTGCTAACCGATTTACTGTAAGGGCGATGTCTGGTCTTGTTGCAATCGCTAAATACATGAGAGATCCGATGAGTTGACGAAACGGCTTTTCAGTTTTGTTTTCTCCAATTCGACGCTCTCCGCACGGTAATTTCGCTTTTGTATCACTTGGGGTACTTACTGGTTTTGATTCAGCCATCATAAACTTTTTCAGCAATTCCTTGATATACTTTTCTTGTTTTAGTTTAATCTCGCCATCTTGTTGTATTATTTCGACTCCCAAGCAGTACCGCGCTAGTCCAAGATCTTTTACATCAAAAGCAGCAGCAAGACCTTTTCGGATTTTGGTTAAAGTAGTTTGATTCCTTGAAAAATACAGTATGTCGTCGACATACACTGCAACAACGGTGAATTCATCTTTAGTTGATCCAAAATAAAGACATGTGTCGTTGGTGGCCGGTATCAAACCAAGATTACGAAGTGTTTTGTCGAGCTTCTTATGCCACTGACGTCCCGCCTGTCGTAAACCATACAAAGCCTTTCTAAGTCGACATACGTTTTTACCTTCTCTGAAGTCCTGGAGCATTTGCTTCGCCTTCCTTTTTATTTCGGGTTGTTCATCTCCTTTCGCAAGCATTTGTAGAGCCTGTTGATAATATTGCGGAGGCTCCATGTAGATTTCTTCATCAAGGTCACCGTTCAAGTACGCAGCAACGACGTCCATCTGGTAAACATGTAGGTTTTCTCGAGCAGCCAGTGCGATGAGGAGTCTAATTGATTCAAGACGGGCAACACCAGCGAAAGTTTCTTCAAAATCAAGTCCTTTGCGTTGCGAAAACCCTCTGGCAACAACACGAGCTTTCTTTCGATCTAAAGATCCATCAGCTTGTAGTTTGTTTCGCAAAACGACCTTACTAGTTACAACAGCTCTATATGCTGGACGCTCGATGAGATCCCATGTGTTGCTTTTTATCAAACTCCGGATTTCATCTTTGATAGCCTCTAGCCACGCTTGTGCTTCTGAACCAGACATCGCATCTTCAAGTGACAGTTCACCAATATTCGCGATTTCTACAATTCCCACTCCATCCAGTGGATCACAACAAGCATCATCTTCATGGCTGCCATCTTCGTCCTCATGGTTTTCGTCTCCATCCAAATCTTGTTGTTCGATTTCTCTTTGTCTAGTACCTCGCGATGCAGACCTTGTTTCATAAATTCTTCTATTTTCCCTGTTCTTTGTCTGACAACCAGGTAACTTATGGCAATGTACACGACTTTCGCTCACCGTTTCTTCGGGTTCCTCTATGGCAGGCACTACTGTATGTTCAATAGGATTTAAAACTAAGGAGTCTTGTCTATGATGTTTATCTCCAACCAACTCGTTTTCGATGAACTCAACATCTCTTGCAATCACCACTTTATGTTTTTCTGGAACCCATACGCGATAACCTTTGGATGCTTCGGAATACCCTACCATGATGCCCTCACTTGAACGTGCCTCGAACTTCCCTTTCCCAGGTGTTTTATCCAATACAAATGCTCTTGCTCCAAACACCTTAAGATGACTTAAATCCGGCAAGCATTTCTTCCAACTTTCGAAAGGTGTATGACCATTGAGGCTAACCGTAGGACATCTATTTCGCAAATAGTTTGACGCTGCTATAGCTTCTGCCCAAAATTCGTTTCCGATACCCGCTTGAAGAAGCAAACATCTCGCCATTTCGACAAGAGTTCTATTCTTACGCTCAGCCACCCCATTTTGTTGTGGCGTATACGCAATTGTAAGCCTTCGTTTAATACCATTTCTTTTCAGAAACTCATCGAAATCATGGTTTCGGTATTCTCGGCCGTTATCCGACATTAAGCACTTAATCTTGCGACCAGATTGTGTTTCGACACGGGCCTTGTACTCCTTAAATGCACGGAAAGCATCGCTCTTGTGTTTTAAGAAAAACACCTCACACCATCGGCTGCTGTCATCAATGAATGTGATGAAGAATCTCGATTGGCCTAACGATTCTGTTCTAGCAGGTCCCCAGACATCAGTGTGCACCAAGTCCAAATATTGCGTGGACCTCTTCGATTTTTTAGGAAACGGCATCACTGTCATTTTTCCGCGAAGACAAACCTCACATGATCTGAGACTCCCATCATTGCTTATCTTTAGCCCAGTTGCCAACTTTTTCCGGAACATGTTTAACACATCTCGTCCATTGAGGTGACCTAGACGACGATGCCATAATTCCAAACTAGATTCTTTTTCGTTGACAGCTCTCGCTTCTGGATAACTTTCTTGAATATAATAGAGATGTCCAAATCGATTTGCAACTGCCTTGATTTCGCCATCAATTCCTCGGACAACTGCTTTTTCTTTGTCGAACGTAATTGTGTTTTCGTGGTCGGTGATCCTCGCGACAGACAATAGATTAGTTCTCAAATCTTTGACTAATAAAGTATCTTGAAGCTTTACTGACCTTTCAGACGTCCCGTCTGTAGCTGTGAAAACAGCTGTTCCCTTTGCATCAACCTTTGCGCAAGCATCATTCGCCATCAGCAACTTTCCCGGCATCTTTAAAGGAGATGATATGAACCATCGTTTATCGTTGCACATATGAGATGTGCAGCCGCTGTCGAGGCACCAACGCCTTTTATCTTCACTGTCCACAGCCCCCAAAGCCTGGTCATGAACATACCTTGCATGAAACGTAGATTCAACTTTCGCAGAAGACTCGCTCTTGGTGTTACGCTGTCTTCTATTTTCTGTGCATTCTGAAGCTTTGTGCCCAACTTGATGACATTTGTAGCACTTGTATTTGAATGTTTTATCTACTTCGTCAGCATGATTTTTCTTATGAAAATCATTTCGTCCGAATTTTGACTTATGCTGATACGCATTTCGACGGACATACATTGCTTCATTATCACCATCTGCCTTACGCTGATTCTGAGCATCGTATTTTTCGAGAATCTTCTCCCTCAGGATCTCAGGTTTTGGTAGATTATCGTGAGATTCCATTGCACATCGAAATAGATCAAAACTAGATGGCAACCCATTCAGCAGCAGCATTGACAGCAATTCTTCGTGTATATCAACACCCATACACCTCAATTGTGAAACTGCATCGAAAAATTCCATTAAATTCTTACGCAGATCGTCGCCTTCCTGAATTTTATATGTTGCCACCCGTTTCAGCAATGTCGCCTTTTTGACTGGTCCAGTGGATGCGAACTCAGATTTCAGTCTCTCCCAGATACTCCTGGCTGTGTTCAATCCTTTCACCAGCCGCAACAGACTTGGATCAATAGATATAATTAAATCTGACCTTGCTCTAGCGTCATCCTCTAACCACTTGTCCAGTTCCTTCTTCGAATTTTCATCTTGTGGAATCTGGTCGGGCTGTTGTGCTTTTCCACATATCTGCTTCCATGTTCCATTTTTGGTCATGACCGCTTCTATCTGCATTACCCATGTATCGTAATTTTGATTCGTCAGCGGTCTGATAATATTCATGTTTATCGACATATTTTATAAAAGTATAAATATCTCGTTATGGTCTGGGCCCATAACCTGTTACAGCAGAGAATAAATCAAAAACGTATTTAAAACAAAATAAACGAATGTTCTTTATTCAGTGGACTTCATGGAACGAGTGAATATAATTTTGAAGTAAGAAGGCAAACGTTACAATATGAAATTCAAGTGAAAAGATGACAGGGATGTTACATTTATGTTATTATAGTAAAAAGGTACTGCCACAAGGCGCTGATTGAATTCAGTATCTCTACAGAATTCCGTAGATGGAATTGAGCAGCTGTCAGGCTCAAAGCTTCTTAAAGACAATAGAATTCAATTGAGGAAGTAGAAATATCCCCGAATGGCAAGAGTCGATACAGTTTAATTTAATTGCTAATGGAATGCAGACAGATCTCCTTGTCCTTTTTCCGTCTGCTAGGGCCTTTAACAGTAAATCCGTCCATATTCGAGGCAGGTTGTTTTTTCTGAATTCGTTACATTTTTACGTGGTGAGGAAGTTAATCTCACGCACAATCTCCAACTGGGAGGACAGGCCCATTTGCTTAGCCCCCGGACAAAGGGGTCCGGAAGGATCCGTTGTCGGTAGCCTCTTGCAGGCTGTGAGCGCCGCCGTTGGCCCTAAGAAAAGTCCCACGAGGTTTTGTTACCCCGTCTTCTGTCAAGGGAACTCGGCTCCCGGATTACACCACGAGGAGGTGAAAGTAGGAGTTAGTTAATTGAGGCTAGGAGCAGACTCTTATGTCTGTCATGGTACGCCTGTCAACGCATCGAAATCCACTCAACACAACGGACGATGATAAAAGAAAATACCGTCCCCCGATCTAGACTAAGTCAAGATATCGAGCGATATCGAGACTGAAGTCCAACAAAGCTGCTCGTGCAAATAGTCTGCCTGCTGAAATGTTTAAAGCAGCTGGAGATAATCTGGTAGGGCGCATGCACCAGTAAGATATGGTCGGAGGAAAGCAAGCCCGATGAGTGGAATATCAGCATCATTTGCCCGACCCACAAGAAAGGAGACACTTTCAACTCTCTCCTTAACATCGCGTACAAAATCTTTTCTGCCATTCTGTGTAAACGCCTGAAGCCTTTCGTTACCAATCTGATACGTCCGTATCAGTGTGGTTTCAGGCCAGGGAAGCCCACCATTGTTCAAATCTCCACATGTCCATGTCCAGTTTTGACATTCCTGCCAAATTCGTCAGACTGAGCAGGATGACGATGAAGAACTCTCGCTGCTCCATCAAGAATGGAAACGAACTCACCGAGACCTTCAATGTCAAAAAAGATTTAAGACAAGGCGACGCGCTTTCATGTGATTTCTTTAACATCGTTCTTAAGAAGATCTTGCAAAGCTCACTGGCCAACACAAGAGGTACGGTCTTCCAAAAGTCTGTTCAACTGCTAGCTTACGTGGATGACATTGTCGTGATTGGGCGAACACAGCGAGCCGTCAATGATACATTTGCTGGCATTGAAATGGAATCGACTAAAATGGGTTTGGCGGTAAACGAGGGCAAAATCAAGTATATGCTCTCATCGAGAAAGGACGCACAACATCGGCTACTTGGCCAGAACGTCAAACCCATTTTAGTCTTCGAACGTCACCATAGGCAGCTATAACGGTGCCGTGAACGAAGGCCATATGAACTAACGCCATATGGCGTTCGTTCCCATTTGAAAGTGAATTAACGCCATAATCCACTAATGGCCTTAATTCACTTTCAAATTTGAACTAAAGCCATATGGCGTTAGTTCGTTTTAGGAAGTGGTCTTAGTTCACATTTGAAATCTCAATACTTTACATTATTTACATGGTCCTAAGAAATGAAATGAATTAAACAGTAATATTGGAATGGGGGGCATGCTGCCCCCCTGCAACCCCCCTGCTGGACCACATGTAGGATTTGAAGTAGGCGCGAGACTGAGTGTATCCATGCTTTTTTTTATCCATGATTTGCTTGAATTTAAAGAAAGTAAATACAATCAAACTCGCACTTACTCCAAATTGCATATGTGGCCAAGCAGGAGGGTTGCAGGGGGGCAGCATGCCCCCCCATTTCAACATGCATATATACATACCTCATATGTATATATGCATGTAAGGGGCAAAACGTGGTCCGATCATGGTGGGACATTGGACAGATAACGCGCTTTAGAGCTCAAATACATTGTATGGCATTAGTTCACATTCGAAAGTGAACTAACACCATATGGCGTTAGTTCAATTTACTGTATGGCTTTAGTTCCAATTTGGAAGTGAATTAAAGCCATAAGTGGATTATGGCGTTAATTCACTTTCAAATGCGAATTAACGCCATTATGGCGTTAGTTCATATGGCCTTCGTTCACGGCACCGTTGGGTGAGGCCCGGGTCCACATCGGACTGTAGAGTTCTAAGAAGATGAAGAAGAAGATGTAAAAGTTTTTTTAACAATTATGATAAAGATACAAACGAAAATTATAATAAGTATGAAAGGCAATATTACAGGAAACGTCATTAAAGAAAATCGAAATTGTAAATATAATAATAAATATAGCATTATATAGGTATGTTAAGTACATTTGTCAACTCTATTTTGCAAACCATTTATATATTACAGTTGAAAAAAATATAAAAAAAAGTTAATAACAAATAAATCTGCAGAATTTGATGGACGACGGGTTACATCCGACATTCACACCAACAGTGAATTTTCCGCTGTATCAGCATATGAATTTCAATTAAAGTGTGTCATTGCAATGCACTTCATGATTTGCATACCTCGCAGATATGCCCATTTCGCAATGAGTTAATCGGTGCTCGAACGATATAGGTCACGCCGATCGTATTGCAAAAGCGGTTGAACTTTATATGCTGAAATTAGATTTTATTATGAAATTAGATTGTGAGGTAGAATAAGAGTAAATGAAAATAATAAATTTTATTTTTAAGACCTCCAACGAAAGGAAAAGACGTATTTTTTTATTAAAAACACGCGTATATTACATTCCATTTAAGCCATGACAAGGCTGAATTTGTATTATCTCCGCCTGAAAAACGCTGCAATAATTGGGTAAGCGAAAGGAAAGACTAATATTTAGTTCATCGGAGAAAATACCACTAGCCACACCGTCCTTCGTTTTCGATCCATATGTGTATAAATGTAAGGATCCCGCAAAGGGTCTAACATTACTGATCCAAAAGTCCGCGAAACCAAGGTTTCAAAGTGCGTGGTCTAGTTTTCTAAGCAGGAAGTTAGCTCAATTTAGAACAGTTGAGTGTATGATTGGAATACTGGACCACTGGAATAAGGCGTATAACAGCGTTGGCTGGCATTTGTCGGCCAAATAGGTCTATGAGGGTGAGGTTGGTTGAGGATTACGTTCAGTGCGTACGAATGGGTGGTTTTTAATGCACCGCCTATGCAGATGCAAGTTTGACGTTTTACCTTTCTTAAGTTTTTATAATGTATGAATTTATCTAGAATGCGCCACCTGACTAATTCGCCATACATCAGGATGGGCCGCACCACGGCAACGTCTATCCAATGGGTGGTGTGGCTGAAGACCTTATTTTTGTCCGAGAGCTTTCTTACTCATGTAAAGAGCAAGTGTGGCCTTTCGGGAGCATTCGGCCTTCAGCTGAGTCTCTTATTTAGGTGTACGCAAAGATTCTTTAAAGCTATTTGAAACACTGATATAAATAAAATTTACATCTAAATCCTTTATATTTATTTCAAAAATATTACGCACGCAACACGATTGGTTGATCTATTCCCCAATTTGGTGTTATTTCAATTTGGATAAGGAAATAAGACTAAAATTCACTTCCTCAAATCAAAACAATGCCAAATTAGCTTTAGTTTCTCTTTTGAAATCCAAATAATACCAAATTTTTGAAATGTGGCTGTATTTCACGTCACCTGCAGTGTTAGGCACATGAATATCCGAAAAATTACGTAACGTACTTGTTGTTAAATATCGCATCACTTTGTGTAGTCAACATCAATTATGGCTGAAACAGAATAGTGCGTTGTGCCAGTCGACTTCATGTTATGGATGGAGTGCGATGACGCACTGCATTAATCAACTGTTCCCTCCCTTCCTCAAATGCCAGATGCAAAATATTGCGTCAGCTGTTTTCATTTCTGAAATGTCAAATCAAAAAATATTCTGGTCAAACAATTGTACGTTAAAGAAATGAATAGCGGAAAATAAATGCTAAGAAAATTAAAAAAATTTAAAAAAATGCTTCTTGTTGCTAATTTGGCGCATTCATTCAAATTAGTTTTGTCATTAAAATAATTTTAGTAAGCTATTGTCATTTCTCAAATGTCAGTTGCCACAAAAATTTTTCAATTTGAAAAAAAAACTCTCAATCTGAGAAACATTTCTGAAATCCGCTCTCACAGCGCATCCCTCTGTCAAAAAATATCCAACACGTTCGATAATGACGTGCGTTGGGATTACATCTCTCTCATTTTTTACTTACATAGGTCGACGCAATATTGTGTGCATTGCCATTGAATTGTGTGAGTTAAAAGACAGCCAGCACTGACGCACTATTGTGTTTCAGCCATTAGAGTCAACCTAAAAAAGAACCGTCAAAAACTAATTTCCCTTTTTTTGCATATTCTTTTTATATCAAAATAAGGGACAGCCGCCGAAAAAAAATTATGAATTTGTAGTGTGATTCTCTTCTGTCAAATTATCAAGGTTGTAGTTTTTCATTTATTTAAAATGAGAGAGAGAACGTAATATCATACTTATTGCAATCTAACAACTAAGCAAAAGCGATTAATGACTAAGTTTATTGATAAATTGTAGATATGATAACGCTCGTAAATGAATTTCAGTTGAACATTGAGTGTTGTCATGATCGGACGTTTGTATATTATTAATGATAAAGAAAACCGTGATCATACCGAAAATGATGTGAATGATTTAAGAGATGCATTTGAAACATTTGACACAGATGTGGAGGAAGTGAATATATCTAAAATAAAAGGTTTCTGCAAAAAATGTAAGAAAACAATTTAAACATGATTTTGTAGTAAAACATCTTGTGCGGGTAATTTTGTGAATAAGTACATAAACATGGTTGTACTGAAGATATAAATAGTTCATAAATAACATGTGCTACTATGAGTTTCCTTAAACACTTTTTTTTGTGAACCAAATATTCAAATATATGTATAAATATTATATATAGAGTGGAACATCTCTAACTTTTATCGTAAACACTGATTTTTCGTTGCATTTTTCATATATTTTTTGCTCCCTAACTCGAATTTCTATGACTCGAATTGTCTATAACTCAAACTACGTACTCGAAAGGATATTTGACCCGCAACTCAAATTTTTCGGGGAATTTACTCACTGAACTACGTGTTCTCAGAAGCGTAAAAGGGGAAGTCCCTATTATTATTTAAATTCCATATTCATACATATCATGCAGTGTCAATTGGTTTTTCTCATGTGCGAAAAAGATTGAAAAGTTAAAAGCTTTTGTTGAGTGCAGAAGTAATGTTCCTGGCAATATCTATAAGTTTTTATATTTAGTAGTGGAATTTGTAGAAAAGAGAAGTTGTCGTACAAAACAAACTTTGAACTTAACTTTATTTTAATACGTTTTTTGAGTAACCACGATTCCCAGTTTAAAAGTAATTCAATGTTAATATGTAATTACATACATTCATAATCTTTATGTATCGTATAATGCTGTATATTATAATTATCGTTTTTATTCAGCATACATTTATTTATGTACATATATATTGAAGGTTTAATTTTTTTTTATTTGTTCATTTATTTTTAGTACAGGTAACAAATTTTTCCGATGTTTCTTTTGTGGCAGTTGCAGTCATGACACACGGAAGGGAAAATGATCAAGCTACATTGAAGGGAAAAACCATTGAAATTCAAAAGACATTTCTTTATCCAATGTGTTCAAATAAGACGTTAAATGGAAAATTAAAATTATTAATATTGCAAATCTGCAGGGGACGCATTGATTTTATGAAAGAAGCTGCTGAAGGCTCATCTAAGGTATTATACCCAAATTATTATGCAAAATTATTCGCTTCGTCTGAAGGTAAGCAATGATAGTGTTTACATGATTTGAATAATGGTAATAAGATTAGGTTTTTATTTTAGCATGTAAGTGTTACCGATCCGCCGTGACACCGGGTAGAAGTATTTTTATTGAACGCCTTTGCAATCACATTCGATCTTCTTATAGGGATACGGACTTACTGTCAATAATGGAGAAAACAAGTAATGACGTAAAGGAGTATACACAAAAAAACTATGAAATTGTACAAATTCCATGTTCCGAAAACAACTTGGGAAGCATGAAATTTTACTTTGGAAAATAGCTTCATTTTGTGAAAATATAAATATGAACTAATAAATATTATTATTATTAAATTATATTATTATTATTAAATCTAAATCATCAATTGCCACTAAAACATATTTAGATGCCACTTATAAAAAAATTGCAGATCAGCTAATCCGGCAATTAGTCGTCCACGATAAAAATTACAAATTCAATTTACATCGTTCACTTTGGATTTTGACAATTACAAAAACAACCAGAAATTATTATATGCTATAGAGCGCTTAGCACTAGCGAATAGCACCGCAAAAGTTTATGTGGTGGGTACTGTGGCGAAAATATACTCTAACACCATTTAACGTAAACAAAAATAAACATGAATATATCCAATAAGAACCATCCATTTGTGATAATTTAGTCTAATCACTCCCTCTTAACAACCCTGAAAATTATTTCGGTGAATTCCGTAGATGGAGCAACTGTCAGGTTCAAAGGTTCTTAAAGACAATAGAATTCAATTGAGGAAGTATAAATATCCCCGAATGGCAAGAGTCTATACAGTTTAATTTAATTGCTAATAGAATGCAGACAGATCTCCTTGTCCTTTTTCCGTCTGCTAGGGCCTTTAACAGTAAATCCGTCCATATTCGAGGCAGGTTGTTTTTTCTGAACTCGTTACATTTTTACGTGGTGAGGAAGTTAATCTCGCTCACAATCTCGAACTGGGAGGACAGACCCATTTGAAATAAAGAAATAAAGTTTAAATCTCAGGTGTGGGGTCAGAAAACACGCTGAAAACAATTTCTAGATTATTTGGTTCAGAACATTAAAATGTCACGCCGAACAAGACGCCACCGCAGGGAAGTTGACGAAGAGGAGGAGGACCCCGTAGGAGATGCCGAAAATCCACCTGCAAACGAAATTACAAATGCCGAAGCTACTGACAATGCCGCAAATGTGGATTCATTCAGTTTGTGCCACGTAATACTAAAAGACAATACTCAAAACTGCTGATTGATAAATTTAAGAAATGCAAAAAACAAAGCCTGGAAACTGCTCAAAAAATCAAGCTCAGAAGTCAACAAACAGCATTTTTGTCAATTGCGACGACAGTATGAGTTTCTGAACAAATTTTAATATAAACAGTATGTAATGAACACTGAATCAAACATTTCCAGGGATTCTAAAGGTTTCTGGACTTTTCTAAATAGCATATGAACGGAAAATGGGACAAAATATGGAGCTCGAAGGTATAGTGTAGTGCAATGTGCAGGTACAGCAAATACCTGTCTGCACGCGCTCTACCCGTAGTCGTATTAAGTATCGTATTAAGTGCAAGCGCAGCAATATTAAGCGTGCAGTATTAAGTGCATTAAGCAAAATATTTTGTATTGGATTGTTTGAATAATAAAGCATAATCATTCCGGACATGGAAAGCAATACATGGCGACCGTGACAGGACCGGTTCTTCGGGATAAAAAGAAAAAAGACGAGTGGATAAAGTAAATTGGAAACAAAAACTCCTTTCGTACAGGGAAACTGCAACAAATAATAAAGAAGAGAAAGAAAAATTCGATATAATTACTGGGAGTGAGAAGAAAATCTGCGTGTCTCGTCGCTAGAGCAATTTCTTTTTTATATGTTCGTTGAAAAAAGGGAGTGAATGGAACGTGTTGGTTTATAAGCCAATAAAATCAAAACAAAGTGCACTGTACGCAGTGGGAGAAGAAAATTGTGTTAATTTCAGAAAAAGTGATTTTGAACAATGGGTGGAACACAAACGAAAGAAACTAACACGGGAGTGATAAACAATAATATAAAGATTACGGACTCGGTACAAGTTCATAATCATGAAATGTTATGGCTACTAAGAGCCATTCTCATCGCACTTGTGCTAACATTTTTACTCAAGTTATATAAAGCATATCGTTATTCATTGAAAAAAAAAGTATACAAGGAGAATGTCGTATACAAATCAGTTACGCTATACCAAACCGGCAATTCAGATCTAAACTGTGAAAAGACTTTATAAACTTTTATCGTATAAACTACAGAAGCAATACCGTGACAGCAATAAAATGTGTAGACAACTGCAACACCGAAGGCGAATCAGGAGCTGAGGACGTCCGGAGCTGAGGACGTCCGGAGCTGGCAACGAAACCCGATGAAAGCAGGACTTCTACAGGCGTATGTTATTAAGTAATATAGAAACAGATTTATAGTTTAGAGATATTGTAACTATAATCGTTTAATCTCAATACAATGTTATTATATAAAATAAGTAAGACTAATTCTCAATTCGTGAACAAACTGATAGGTCCTTATCAGTGTGGTTTCAGGCCCGGGAAGTCCACCATCGATCAAATCTTCACACTGCGGCAGATCCTGGAGAAGACCCAGGAAATGCAGATCGACACACACCATCTATTTGTCGATTTCAAGGCCGCATATGACAGCGTGCATAGAGACGAGCTATACAGCGCCATGTCTAGTTTTGACATTCCTGCAAAACTCGTCAGACTGAGCAGGATGACGATGGAGAACTCTCGCTGCTCCATCAAGGTCGGTAACGAGCTCACCGAGACCTTCAATGTCAAAAAAGGTTTTAGACAAGGCGACGCGCTGTCATGTGATTTCTTTAACATCATTCTTGAGAAGATCGTGCAAAACTCACTGGCCAACACAAGAGGCACGATCTTCCAAAAGTCCGTTCAACTGCTAGCTTATGCGGATGACATTGACGTGATTGGGAGAACACAGCGAGCCGTCAATGATGCGTTTGCTGGCATTGAAACGGAAGCGGCTAAAATGGGTCTGGCGGTAAACGAGGGCAAAACAAAGTATATGCTGTCATCGAGAAAGGACGCACAACATCGACGACTTGGCCAGAACGTCACCATAGGCAGCTATAACTTTGAGGTAGTAAAGGACTTCGTCTACCTTGGCTCCGCGGTTAACAGTACAAACAACATCAGTATCGAGATCAAACGCAGAATTACTCTTGCCAACCGCTGTTTTTATGGGCTCAAAAGGCAATTGAGTAGTAGAGCCCTCTCTCGGAAGACCAAGTTGACTTTGTATAAGACCTTGATCATCCCAGTCCTGCTTTACGGTGCAGAGGCATGGACAATATCCCAAGCGGATGAACAGTCTCTTGGTCTTTTCGAGAGAAAAGTTCTGCGCGGGATCTTTGGTCCTGTTTGCGTTGATGGCATTTGGAGGAGAAGATTCAACCACGAACTGTATGGGCTGTACAGCGACATGAGTCTAGCCAGGCGTCTACGGATCCAACGCCTAAGATGGCTAGGCCATGTTGAGCGTATGGACAACTTAGCTCCGGCCCGAAGAGTCTTCGACTCTGAGCCTGTGGGACAACGCAACAGAGGACGTCCACGAACAAGGTGGCGCACACAAGTCGAGGGGGACCTCTGCCGGCTTGGTGTGCGAAACTGGAGACAGCTGGCGAAAGATCGTGCTGGCTGGAGAGGCATGTTGAGTGAGGCCCAGGTCCACCTCGGACTGTAGCGCCCTAAGAAGAAGAAGAAGAAGAAGAATTCTCAATTTGCCAATGTCAAATTCTGACATTGAAAATTTCAAGGAAGCCTTAGAGGCATATAAAAAAGTAGCTAAGTTAGTACCCTTTCACCGTTATATTCCCAAAAACAGAGACAAATTACAAGAATACGAGGATAAATTAATAAAATCGTACAAGGTTTTAATAGAAATTTGTGTATCAGGCGTAAAAAATTGGTCCGATAGTGACATTATATTTGTTCGTACGAAGCTATTAGACGTTAGAGAAAAATAAGCTCGCTGTTTCGGTAGAATTGGAAGTAGAGTTCGGATTCCTAAGGAAGGTACAGGAAGGAAAACGAGTACGAATTCGAGGTATTAGATAATAAAAAGGAAATAAAGATAATTACTCCTCAAGAAGACGCAAATACCAAAATGACGAACGAAATTTCGAATACTGAATTGCTCCACCTGGCAGCATAAACAATAAATAAAAACTTTTCAGGCAATCCACTTGCCCTTACACCATTTTTAAATGCAATTAACCTTTTGCAGAGCGTAGCTGCAGAAAGTCAAATGAATCTATTAAGGCAATTCATTCTTACCAAGCTTGAAGGCAAAGCTCTTGAATGTATTCCATCAAATCCAGCATCTATAGATATTATAAAAGCTTCTTTGAAGACATCTATTCGACCGGATTCCTCGAAGGTTGTCGCAGGTAGAATACTAGCTCTAAAAGTGAACAAAAACAATATTCAAGATTTTTCGCATCAGGCTGAAGAATTAGCCGACGCCTTTCAAAGAGTCTTAGTTTTCGAAGGTTTACCTTTAGGGAAGGCACAAGAAATGGCTATTGAGAAAACTATTGAGTTGTGCCGCATAAATACCACTTCAAATTTGATCAAATCCATTATGGCCTCATCGTCATTCTCTTCCCCGAAAGAGGTGATTGCTAAACTTGTGGTTGAATCGGCTATTGAAGCTCAAGATCACCAAGTTCTGAGCTATCGTTCAAACTACAACCATAACGGAAGCTATCAAAACCCGTATAGTTACGCAAATAATACACGTAATAACAACAAATTTAACCAACAGGGAAATAGCAATCATAACAATTATTGCTACAATAATTATAGATCCAACTGAAATAATAATTTTAGAGGCAGCACAACATTCGCGGCAGGCAAAATAATAGAAGCACTACCAACTCAAACCAATGCAACGTAAATTATGCGGAAAATACGAATGCACCCCAGGAGCGTCAACTGGGGGACGCAAACAATTAAAGAAGACAGCGCAGAATTATATCTACACCTTAAATCCAAATTACTCCGATTTTGTTGAGTTGAGGTGTAGTGACGCAAAAGGCCCTTGTACTTTTCTAATAGATACACAGGCTGATATTTCATTAATTAAATATTCTTCTCTAAAAAGTAATTACAAAATTGACTTTAAGAAAAAGATTAATATAAGAGGAATAACTGAACATTCTGTCCCTACCATTGGTTGTATTAATAGCTCTCTTCAGGTATTTCATGTCATTGACAATAACTTTAATGTGCCATCCGATGGTATTTTAGGTAAGGATTTCCTTAGAGAGTATAAATGTAGCATTAATTACAACCATATGACTATTTCATTCTCATTGGAAAACAAACGCTTTGAAGTTCCCCTTCACTCAGGCCCATCAAAGAATATTTTTGTTATACCCGCTAGATGTGAAGCATATCGTTGTTTCCACATAAAAAATTACTCTAGACCTTTGTTTATTGATTCACAAGATTTAAGTAATGGCGTCATTGTTGCTGAAGGTATCATTGACTCACCTTATCCGATTTTGCGTGTTATAAATGTAAACAATAAACCAGTAGCAGTCCGAAATGATACTTTGAAAACAGAAGACTTAAGCAGTTACCATATTTACAACATTAATGAAAAAAATAATAGCGAAAATCGAAATCAAAAGGTACTCGATATTTTAAAAAATCGAACACCTCTTCTTTACCAATCAAAATTACTAAATCTATGCAGTCAATATACATCAATTTTTGTGCTTGAAACAGATAAAGCCCCTCAGGCCCCCCTCGTGGTGGGGGGCGGGCAACAGGTTTGTGGTGTGCATATTGTACGCCGCAAGCCTGGCTAACGAAGCGCAACCCCCTCGGATGACAAGAAGAAGACAAACAGCCTCGGATACCGCCTACCCTGGTGTGCCAGGGCCCCATTCGGAGCCAGGCCTGAATGGTGGCAGTATGCGAGCGTCTGGTGGCCGGCCTGTCCCGCTCGGCAGCCGGTCGGGCTCAGCCCGAAGCAGCTACGAGCATCCCGGCAGTGGCCTCGTGAGCCATTGATGGTTCTTTGTTGAGGGCCATTCAGTCTCTATACACAAACTGTAGTAGCTGTGTTCGGGTTAACGGTAGTAAATCAACACCTTTCACCGTGAGCGTTGGACTTCGCCAAGGGTGCGTTTTGTCACCTCTCCTTTTCATTATATATATGGACTGGATGTTACAGCGCAGTCGAGGCGAGAAATGTTTCACATTGGGAGAGTTGAGGGTAAGTCATCTTCTTTTTGCAGATGACTTAGTCATCCTCACATCCTCCCAGATAGAACTGCAGCGCGCGCTAGATAGATTTGTGGCCGTATGTGCTGATGCTGGGATGAGGGTTAACGTGGACAAATCCGAGGTTATGGTTATTTCCAGAACTCCTGTTCAATGCACTCTACACGTTAGTGGTGTCCCATTGAAACAGGTGGAGAAGTTCAAGTATCTCGGGGTCTTCTTCACGAGTGATGGGAGGAATAATGCTGAGCTTTCCTGTAGGATTGGTCAAGCTGGGTCAATTTTGAATCAGCTTGGTCGAACTGTAATCAGGAACTTAAGCAGTTACCATATTTACAACATTAATGAAAAAAATAATAGCGAAAATCGAAATCAAAAGGTACTCGATATTTTAAAAAATCGAACACCTCTTCTTTACCAATCAAAATTACTAAATCTATGCAGTCAATATACATCAATTTTTGCGCTTGAAACAGATAAAATGACAGTTAATAACTTTTACGAACAAAAGTTACGCGTATGTGATCAAAATCCGGTGTACATCAAAAATTACCGCTTACCTTATTTTCAAAAAAGCGAAATCAACTCTCAAGTAGAAAAGTTATTAAAAAACGATCTCATTGAAGAAAGTCGATCAAACTATAATTCACCGATTATTCTAATTCCGAAAAAAGGTGAAACTAAACAATGGAGATTATGTATTGATTATAGACAAGTCAATAAAAAGTTGATCGCGGATAAATTTCCGTTGTCACGCATTTTAGATTCCCTTGGTCGAGCTAAGCACTTTTTCACACTCGACTTATTTTCCGGGTTTTGGCAAATTTTATTACACAAAGACAGTAGAGATATTACTTCTTTCAGCGCTGAACAATGAGCTTTTCGTTGGAAAGTACTGCCGTTTGGTTTAAATGTTGCGCCAAATTATTTTTCGCGCATGATATCTATAGCTTGTGCTGGCCTACCTCCAGACCAAGCATTCATTTACGTAGACTATCTAATAGCCACTGGATGCAGTGAAGAACATCATCTTAATAACTTGAAAAATGTTTTTGATGTTTGTCTGAAATTTAATTTGAAACTAAACCCATATAAATTCAGTTTTTTTCAAAACAGAAGTAACATTTCTTGGCCACAAATGCACTTCAAATGGTATTCTACCAGATGAAAGCAAATCTGAAGTCACCCAAAAATTTACAATATCCAGACTTTTCAAAAGAATTCATAAATACTACAGATGCTTCAAAACTAGGATGTGGAGCAGTTCTGAGTCCACAACGGAAACAATCTACCCATACACTTTTCCTCAAGAAGTTTTACAAAATCTGAACAGAATAAACCCATCATTGAATTAGAACTCCTAGGGATCTTTTACGCTATTAAACACTTTCGTCCATATGTTTACGGCTCCCACTTCACTGTCCTTTCAGACCATAGACCTCTTGTCTATCTTTTCAACATGAAAGATCCGTCATCAAGGCTAACTAGAATTCGCTTAGAGTTAGAAGAATACAATTTTACAATAGTGTACATTAGCGGAAAGTCGAACGTTTCTGCTGACGCATTGTCACGAATTACTATAAATGAGCGCAAAAACATACCACTAAAGCAGCCACAAGTGTTAGCTGTAACAAGATCACATACTAAACGACAAAAAATTGAAACAATAATAAACAATACGAGAGATAAAAGTGATCACAAAGGTGTACGTATTTATGAAGAATTATAGGGTGGAACTGGTAAGCCACGCTGAATAAGGCTGATTTCAGCGCTAAAGGCTTGGCGTTGAGCTTAGCGGCAAAGCTGCCTTTCGGCTACATCCAGTTCGTCAGCTGTTAGGGCGTGGTTTTTATTGCCATTAAAAACACTCATCACCCATGCCATGGTTCTGATAGTCCGACTAAAAGAGGAAAAACGGTTCCAGTCTATCAAGCTGTTACTTACCACGACGAGAGCGTATTTCGGGCGAAGTTCTTCCTCGACATCGTGGGAACTCTGGACATTTTCATTGACTGGCCAGTTCTCCTCCGACTGGCACAAAAAGGCTGGACCAGTCATCCACCTGGACGATGAACTGAAATCAATCTGGCACCTAGCTCTCGTAGCGTCGTCTGCTGGGTTCTCGGTCGTCGGCACCCACCTCCAGCTGTTCTGCTCCGTGGTCTCCAATATTTCGGCAATTCTATGAGCCACAAACGGCTTGTACCGACGACTTTCACTGTGGATCCATTTGATCACCGTCGAAGAATCGCTCCAAAGGACCTTTCGGGTGACAGCGACAGTATGTCCATCGAGCACAGTTTTCATGAGCCTTGAACCCAAAACTGCGGCCTGGAGCTCGATACGAGGCACGGTCAACGGCTTCAAAGGAGCGCATTTCGTTTTAGCGCATATGAACACAATTTCGACCACATCATCCTGATTTGTTGCCCTCCAATATGCAACGGCTGCAAAGACGTCCTCGCTTCCGTCGACGAAAACATGGAGCTGGAGATCCTTGGGGGCACCACCTCGGAAGTAATACCGAGGAACTGCCATCTCGCTAATGTTGGGCAACTGGAGGCGCCACTTGTTCCAGAATGTGCAGATATTTCCCGGCAGTTCTTCATCCCACAGCAAATCGCGTCGCCAAACTTCACGCATCACCAGTTTCGCAGTTACCACGAAAGGGCTCAAGAAACCCAGCGGGTCGAACACCGACATGACGATACTGAGCAGTTCTCGTTTTGTAGGACGTCGGCTTCCTTCAATGACGTCCCTGTTCACTCGGTGGAACTGCAGTTTGTACTGGAATTTGTCTTTACCTGGCTGCCAGAACATTCCCAAGACCTTTTCAGCCCGCAGAAGAGTCTCATCGTTCGTTGGTATAGCACACTCTAAGGCTCTGAGGACGGCTTCCGAGTTCGAACTGAAATTCCGCAACTCAAACCCAGCGGCCTTGTGTATTTCTCGAACTTGAGTTGAAATCCGGATGGCTTGTTTAACAGATCCGAAACTGTCGACGAAGTCGTCAACATAATGAAAATCGGTGACGGCTTTGACGGCGCGAGGGTCGTATACGCCGCTGTGCTCCAAGGCGTTTTTGATCTTCACGTGTTGAGCAGCGCAAGGCGAGCAGGCAGCTCCAAACGTCATCATCAGCATTTCATAAACATCGGGCGGCTTGCTGTCATCTCCGTCACGCCATAAGAACCTTTGAGCGCCTCTGTCCTCCTGGCGTACTCCAATCTGGTGGAACATCTCCTTAATGTCTCCACACACAGCGACTGCTCCCTCTCGGAAGTTGAAGAGGACAGATGGAAGCGGCTGATATACCTGAGGACCCTTCAACAGGTAGGAGTTGAGGGACACTCCATTTACCTCGGCTGCAGTGTCAAAAACTAGGCGAAGCTTCTCAGGTTTGTTGGGGTTTACTACCCCAAAATGAGGTAAATACCATGTCCTTGGTCCTACGACGGCGGCTTCTGCTGGCTGCAGTTTACGGGCATAGCATTTGTCCACATAACTTATCATAATTGACTTATAGGCGGCGGCGAAATCTTCGTTCCTTTTCATTTTGCGTTCTACTCCCACCAAGCGCTTCTCTGCCATGGAATAACTAGCTGAACTAGTTGAATCGAGGATGCTTCTGGCACGAATGTCTTCCTTAGATTCAACTGCTGGAAATGCTTTTACACCAAAACTTTCCGTGCGAAAATAGTCGTCAACCAGGTCGTGCAGGACAGCATCAGCAGAATTGGTATAGGTCAGGAAACACTTAGATGTGTTCAAGTGCGTGGTCCTCGGCGTTGGTCCGAACATAGCCCAGCAGAGCTTCGTCCGAGTCGCGTAAGGTCCATTCCTACCGAAACTCCGTAGTTCCATCGTCGTACCCAAATGGCAATGATCGAGCCCAATCAGAAGTCTCGGAACGGCGTTGGAGTATGACTGCATAGGAAACTCCTTCAGGCGGTGTGAGATGGCACTCAAATCCGAATTCTTGAGGCTCTGGGTTGGCAACTTAAGGTCCGAGACACCATACACATGCCGAAGCGTGTACCTTTTCCTCAAACCCGCTCCACTTACCTGCAGGTCAACAACCAACGACGGCTCCTGTGCTTGTTTTCCAGCAACCCATTGCATATTAAGCTGGTGCGGGCTACCTTTGAGGCCCATCTCCTTAATCAGGGCCACATCCATAATCGTAATCGATGACCCCTCATCGAAAAGTGCGTATGTGTTGATGGCTTTATTTGGACCGTACAGCGTCACTGGCAAAACACGAAACAAGAACTTCCTATCGTCGTTGACAATCTTTTTTGTAGTTAACACACTACCAGCGGTGGAGCATTGAGGAGTTTGTTGACTCGCGTTAGCCAATGGAGCAGAGTTAGGCCGGACTTCATGGAGTAGCTTGTGGTTTCTTCTCTGGCAACCGTTTGTGGCACAAACGTTCCGCACGTAGCAGTTTCGAGTATTATGTCTTTTCTTTAGGCACGTGAAGCATAGACCATGTTGCTTAACATTCGACCATCTTTCTTGGACCGTGGCTTTGACGAACTTACTGCATTCACTGATTTTGTGTACCTCTGGACACAAAGGGCATCTTGGAGATATTGTTTCCTTGGGTTCCGTAGTGTATAACACCGGCAGGCATCGTTTCGGCTCTTTGTCTTCGCTATCCTGGACGGAACAAACTAATCTGGCTACGTCAGAGAGCCAGTCGCTAAAGTTGACTACCGTTGGGTATGGCTGAATCATCATTGCATATCTCGCCCATTCCATTCGTGGGAAAGTTAGAAGAACTTAGTATAGTGGAGTGGCCAAATGGATTGTTGGTCCACTGGGAAGAGGCTGTAAGACGGATAGCCGTATTCTTTGCTAGTTGTTTGCCGAGAATGTCGATTGGGGATAGGTTCATTATAACGTTCAGTGCATCTGAGGGTGTGGTTCTCAACGCACCTCCTATACAAATGCAAGCTTGACGTTGAACTTTCCTAATGAGATTGTAGTGTATGGCTTTGTCTAGTATTGGCCACCATATATGTACTCCATACAACAGAATGGGTCTAACGACGGTTGTGTAGATCCAGTGGATCATATGAGGTTGGAGACCCCATTTCTTTCCTAATGCTCTTTTACAAATGTAGAGAGCCAGCGTCGCCTTGCAGGTGCGCTCCATTATGTTCGGCTTCCAGTTTAGTCTCTTATCTAGGATGAGCCCCCAGATATTTAGCAGACTCCGAGAAGTTGCAACTGGTGCCGTTAATGGTAGGGGGTCGATCGAGGGGATACTATATTTTCGTGTGAAGAGGACAATTTCCGTTTTAGAAGTATTAATGCCCAATCCGTTGACTTTGGTCCACGCCGAAAGTTTTGAGAGAGCATGCTGCAAGAGATCCCTTAGCACTGATGGATATTTTCCCGAGACAGCCACAGAAATATCATCCGCATAGGCTATCACCTTGCGCCCTGCCTTATCTAGCAACAAAAGTAGTTCATTGACTACGATGTTCCATAGCAGGGGAGATAGAACTACACCTTGTGGTGTTCCTCTGCTGGCAAATCTGGTGGCTGTGGTAGAACCCAGCTTCGATATGATAACTCTACTGACAAGCAGTTGGTAAATCAATCTACAGAGTCCCTTGTCCACGCCAAGATTTACCAGTGCACTGATGATAGAGGATGGGTAGACATTGTTGAAGGCTCTCTCGATGTCCAAGAAGGCTACCATAGTGAAGTCCTTATGGTGGAGGGATTTTTCGATGGAGCATACAAGCGAGTGTAGGGCAGTATCAACTGATTTGCCTTTAGTGTATGCATGTTGGGAGGCTGACAATCTAGATGGGTCTATATTGCAGCGAAGATGGATATCTATGAGTCTTTCCAACGTTTTGAGTAGGAAGGAAGATAAACTGATAGGTCTGAAATCTTTGGGGTTTACATGAGAGCTGCGACCTGCTTTAGGTAGGAAGACAACCTTCACCTGTCTCCATCCCAAGGGGATATGGGACAAGCTTAGGCAACCTTTGAGGATAGTTTCCAACCATGGAAGAATTAGGTCTAAGTTCAGTTGGAGTTCCGCTGGTATAATACCGTCCGGACCAGGGGATTTATACGGTTTGAAGCTACGAATAGCCCATGCTATTCTGCGCTTAGTGGTGAGCTTCACGAGGCTACTGATGGGATAATCAGAACCCAAGGTTGAAGAGGGTTGGTCATCAGAGCAGCTGGGGAAGTGAGTATCAAGTAGAAGCTCAAGTGATTCTTTACTAGACGTAGTCCATGTGCCGTCCTGCTTCATGTAGTAGCTTGGTATGGCAGGACACGAGGAGAGGATTTTTCTGAGTCTTGAGGTCTCCGAAATATCTTCTATTCTTCCGCAAAACAGCTTCCAGGATTTCCTTTTTGCCGTTTTCATTTTGGATTTGAATAATCTGAGGGATTCTTTATAGGATTCCCAGTGGAGCTCATCCCCGGAGGATTTAGCTTTGTTGAACTTCCTCCTGCTGGCTTTGCGAAGATGTTCAATTTCACTATTCCACCAGTGTGGCTTGGAGTTAAACTTCCGTGTTTTGAGTGGGCAGGCCGTGTCCATTGCATCATTAAGGGCAATAGTGAACGAGTTAACTAGCCATTCCAGCTCATTGACGTCAGTAGGGGAGGGAGGTGCTCCCGAAAGGGATTTCCCTACGATACTTTTATAGAGAGACCAGTTGGTTTTCCTATAGTTCCTGACTGGAGGTTGCTCGGGGGGAAGACCGTTAAGGTCGAATTGGAGATATCTATGGTCCGAGAAGGAATGGATATCAGAAACCCTCCAATTACTAATGTAGTTGGAGAAGTTATTTGAGACAAGGGTAATATCAAGTACCTCCTGTCTATTTTTGGTAACAAAGGTGGGTACATTTCCTGTATTACATATAACTAGATTCTTATTTAGAATAAAGTCTAACAGAGACTCACCTCTTTCATTGTTGTTGGAGCTACCCCATAATTGATTGTGTGCATTGGCATCACAACCAATAACGAGGAAAGCGTTGCTGGATTCCGCCATAGCGACCGTCCTTGTGAGTGTTGTGGGTGGGATGGGTCCGTCGTATGCAAGGTAAGCTGAGGTCATCCAGCACGTACTCTGACTCAGCTCCAGGCTTACCACCGTGTTATCAGGGTCGCTAAGGTTGGAAATGAGGAATGAGTTAATAGAGCTTTTAACCATAATGCAAGATCTAGGTTTACCTGCATTTTTGGTATAGAGCAGCTTGTAGCCCACTGTCCTGAGTCCCAGCACCAGACCTTTCGCGGTCCAGGGCTCCTGGATCAGGACAATGTCCTCCCCATTCTTGGCTAAACGAATGAGGAGGTTGGCGGAGGCCGCCTTGGAGTGGTGAAGGTTAATCTGAATCACCCGCAGCATTGCGACTGATTACAGATGCCTCCACCACAGTGTCATTGGCCTCGTCCGAGTCGGAAGACATAAAGTTATCCTTCTCCTGGGGTGGACGATATAAGTTAGCGGTGAAGAACCGCTCAAACTCTGAGTCCGACGAAAGTGTATCGTCGTCAATGCCCAGAGTATTGAGCGTAGTCGTGAGGACTTCTTCTGATGCGTCCGGTGGTTCGTTGTCAGTGGGGGTAGCACTTGTTTCGTCGGGACAAGTGTCTACCGTTAAGGGGGAGATCTCCGTGTTGGGGGCAGATGACGTGCCAGGTGCGACTATTTCAGTCGGGGGGATATCTGCCTTAGGGGCAGATACCCTTTCTGAGTCCTTTTTATAGACCCTAAGGTCCCCAACCTTGCCGAAACCAAAGTAGTAGAAAGTAGATCTTGTACTCGTCTGCAGCAAGTTGAGCCAAGGAGTCCTCGTTGATGATGATTACCACCGAACGGGTGTCCCCCTTGGGCTCCTCCAGCCTGCCGACTTTCCAATCACTGGTATTTAGTTTCGGGTTGCACACCTGATAAGGTCCATTATGGACGTAGAGTCCGAGGGCTTGGCCGGAAGACGGATGCGTGCCCTGGGCCTGCTGGGTATCTTGTCCAACGACAAGACCTCCAGGCGAGCCCCTGGCCACACCTCGCCCGCCATCCCTATGGCCTCGATGAGGAGGTCAATTGACCTTTGGTCCGCACAGGCAAGCAGTTTCATGTGCCCCTGGAACCATCCCCCGTCTTCACAGATTGGAGCAGGTCCTGGTCGCTCCCTTAAGATAGAGAGGAGGGCAGGGGCCAACTCAGCCTCTACCTTCCTCCACTTATCCGCCGAGATGCTCCCATCTGGATCTGCCTTGTCAACCACGCCAACGAGGGTATGGCTCTTCAGGACATCGCTGTACTGCTTGTCTTGTCTTGCAGTACCGGTGTTGTTCTTGGTTCTTTTGGGGGCCGGGGCCTGCACCGTTTGCTCCTCCATCGACCTATCGCGTTTGACTGCATGAGGTACGGAGGTTCCCTTGGCGCAGGAGAGTCTATTAATGGCCCAATCATATGACTCTTTTTGCTTGCTGTTCCAGCTGTCTTTAGGGAAGGGCGCCAGCTTGTCGAGGATACGAGTGGCTGCGCGCCGTTCCCTAAAGTTGCTAGTACTAGCATCCGTTGAGGACAGATGGTGTTTCCTCGCCTGCTTTGTTGGAGCCGTACCAGAACCTGTCTTAGTGGGCAGGTTGCTGGCTTTGGATCTTTTAACAGGCGCGGTTTTCCTAATTCGGTCCGTTAGGGTCCTTGCTGGCCTAGCAGCAGCACGCGCTTGTTTGCTCGTGCAGGGTTTATCCCGTGCTTGAGCTACAGGCGAGCCGCCCGGCAGAGGTTTATCGGAGTCCGTGTTGGACAAGTGGGGGGAAGTTAGCCTCACCGATCCAGATGAAGGGGTGGGGTTCGGGAGGGGTGGGGTAGGTTTGCTAACCTGTTCCCCCACCGGTTCACGACTTGAACCTTCTTCCTCTCTTGGTTTGTTGTTGTTGTTAATATTTATGTTTTTATTGTTTTTGTTGTTTGTGTTCATTAGATTGGGATCCCACGAGTATCGGAGAAAGGGTGGTCCGCGTACGCAGGGCTCCGTGTACGTAGGTAAGGCTAGCTAATCCAGAGGTCGCCAGGTATCTGGATGCTCCGTTCGCGACTGAGCTATTTGTCTGGGCCCTCAGCCTGGTTGATCATCAGCACGGGTCGCATGACACTTTGATCCAGCCCAGGGGAGTGGGGTAGAGGGGAGGAGATGAGGAAGGGATGAGGTGGGATAGAGCTTGATTACATCTTGGTTTTCAGATTTCAACCAGGACCTTTGCGACATGGGTGACCCTGAAGGATATGCTTTGCCGCATGTCCGTCGCCATAGCACACTGGTATCATTAATCCTACTTAAGCCCCAGAACCGCTGCAAGGTGTGTAATCACTCTAGGGAGGAGGCGGTTACTGCTGCTCTCTGTTATGGAGCTGCGAATTTACTGCTGCTCTCTGTTATCGAGCTGCGAGTTTAACATGTGCGCCTTATCTCCAAGTTCGAATAATAGAGGTAGTGACTGCGCATAGGAAAGTCCAGGACCGATGTCACATTTGCAGGAGGTTTGAACATATGGCACAAGACTGTTGGGAACGTTTAGACCGGTTCAAGTCCTAGGCACAGGCGCATCTCTATGAACAAAGGCAGCCGAAACAAGACAAACGTCGGAAAGTAGGGAGACAGACTAATTGAGACGAGACATCGCAATATCATACTAAGGAGGAGGGCAAAGAATTTTTTTAAAAAAACTTAGTGAAATAATATTTTTTGTTTTTCTTACATTCTAAATAAAACTTTAACTTATGTAACTTGCAAAAAATCTTAACCTAGCTAAACTAACTGATCACTAATGAGAATGCATACATGTAGAATTTAATCTATATATATCTTATTATATGTAAACAATCTTTACATATATGCATTACGGTTTTTTTTTGTTTTTTATTTATTTTATTATTATTTTTTTTTATTCTTATCCTGCCATATACCAAAACACCTAAGATCTAAGCCGGCCAAGGCAAGCAAAACATACATGTCCGCCTTCTTCAAGTACCGGACCTATCCCAGAACGAAAGAGATCAACGAGGGAGCTCCCTCTTTTAACCGCCAGACCTGTTTGTGTTGCTGGCTCATATATTTAACATGTCGGCAGGATACCGATCTACTAAAGCGGAGAAGCTCCTCAGTGCTCTGTGCGACGTCTTGGCTGTAGTTGAGTCGCCCCTCCACAGTTGTCCGAGCAATTTGGAAGATTAACGGAACTGCATCTTTATCCTGGATCGCACCTGCCTGGTCTAAATAAAGGAATGCTTCTGGGGGGACGAAGCCTTTAAGGCGCGCCCTCTCATGGTACCCGTGATTGGGGTAGTAAGACCCTGAATTCATCGAGATAATTGCTCTTGCAATATGCCTTCGAGTCATCTTGATTAAAAAGTTGTCTACTCTTATCAGGTTCGCCCTGTTGTATAGAAACTCATTAGAATATAATTGTTTGTACTGGGACTGTGGTGTTCTGTAAAGCTGAAGGAAAGCCCTAAGACAAGCCCTCTTAAACACCCGAATCTTTTCCATCAAGCTTGCTGCCACATTGAACCACACGGGACAGCCGTAAGCAAACATCGGCCGAAAAGTGGAACCATTCCTTGCACAATGCAGAAAGCAGGATCGTTGCACTTGATATTTCAAAGGCATTTGACAGAGTTTCGCATCAAGCTCTCCTGTCGAAAATGCGTGCTTATGGCATCGATGAGTCTCTCCCTCTATGAATTAGAAATTACCTTTCCAACCGTTCAATTCAAGTTGTTTTGGATGGGTTCAAGTCTGAAATACACCAAATTAATGCTGGTGTTCCCCAAAGCTCTGTTTTGTCTCCGACTCTCTTCCTCATTTTTATAAATGATCTCCTGTCTGCTACTTCTAATCAACTCCACTCCTTCGCTGATGACAGTATTCTCAGCTTTTAATATTCGTTCCAAGACTCACCACCCTATCCTTCGGCCGTAGAAGTGGAGCTGCAGCGTATGTTAAGCACATTAAATTCCGACCTTGACAGCATATTTAATTAGGGTAAAAACAATAGAGTGGAATTTAATGCTTCCAAAACTCAATGCTGTCTACTGTCACTTGACCGATCCCAAAATAATCAGTCATTGTCCCTGAATGGCACTTGCATCGAAGAAACCGAAAAACTTTCCATCCTCGGTATATGTATCAACTCAACACTTAGTTGGAATGATCACATATTCGAGGTCGCCAAAAATGCTGCGAAATGTCTAGGTTTCCTAAAACGATGCAAGAAATACTTCACCCTCTCTGATTTGGCTTCAATTTATAAGGCCTTCATTCGCCCCAAACTTGAGTATAACGCTCATATCTGGTCTGGTCCAGCACCTACTTGATGGAATACAATAGCGAGCGATAAAACTTATAGGAGACAGTAATATCGCGAAGTCAATAGACTCGCTCGAACATCACCGTAATGTCTCGTCCTTGTCATTGTTTTGTCGCTATTTTAACAAACGATGCTCAAGTAAGTTAGACAATTGCATTTCTCCCCTCCATGAATTCACCCCCAATACTCGTCTTGCCAGGAATGCTCACCAGTTCACCCTTAAGCCTGCTTTCGGACGTACAGTTAAGTTTAGAGAGTCATTTTTTAACCGCACCACACGAATATGGAATGCTCTTTCCAGCCCAATATTTCCCAGTCACTACAATCCACAGACATTTAAGACCAATGTGCACAGGTACCTCCTCTCCCTTTCTCCGTCTATACCTTCGGCCCGTGCTGTGTCTTGATTCCGGACACTTAAGGGTATTCGTAAAAACTTTTGCGTACGTAAATTATAAAAAAAAAATAAGGGCCATGTAGCAGATTACCTTAACCCTTGCATCGAGTTGGCTGTATGGAAAGATATCGGTGGATTGATCGCACCCTGTTGCAGACCATTTTTAATGTTGACCGTTCCCGCAGAAACTACATTGCAATTTTTAACAATGCATTTTCTGTTGGAGATCATATTAAGTAACGTGCACAGCAGTGGTTTGCTTATACCCAATTTTGAAACCAATGGAATCCTTTTGAGAAAGTATAAATATCCGCGAATGGCAGGAGTTATATTTTAGTGGCTGAAACACAACAGCGCGTTGCGCCAGCCGACTTCATGTTACGGAGGGTATGCGTTGACGCACTGCGTTAATCAGCTGTTCCCTCTCTCTCAAATACCAAATTAAAAATATTCCTTCCGCTGTTTTAATTTCTGAAATGTCAAATCAAAAAATATTCTAGTCAAACAATTGAACGATTAAGAAATTAATTGCGGATAATGAATGCTAAGAAAGTTAGAAAAATTAAAAAAGTGCTTCTTGTTGCTAATTTGGCGTATTCATGCTTCCAATCATACACGGATTTCCAATTAGTTTTGTCGTTAAAATAATTTAAGGCAGCTGTTTTCATGTCTCAAATGTCAGTTGCCACAAAATGTTCTCAATTTGGGGAAAAACTCTCAATTTGGGAAGCATTTCTCAATTTCGCTCTCACAGCGCATCCCTCTGTCAAAAAGATATCCAACATGTTGAATAATGACGTGCGTTGCGATTACGTTTTACGTTTTATTACGATCCTCTCATCTCTCTCATTTTTCATTTACGTAGCTTGCTGCAGTATTTTGTGCATGTCCATTGAATTGTGTGCGTTGAAAGACAGCGCTGACGCTGACGCACTATTGTGTTTCAGCCATAAGAGTTATTAGGCAATTTGCAGCCTGTATGTATACAAGTTATTGTGATTCAGCAATCGTTAATCGTTAATGATAATTATTGTAAACGGAAACTGCAGTGTGTTTTCAGAATATTGTAAGTTGGGAATAAATCAGTGATTACTTTAAACATTTTAAGTGAATTATATTATTTCGTTAGATTCCAGTGATCGAATTCTTAATAAAAACAGTTATTAAAATTACGTTAATTTTTCAATAACGTAACAATATTTTCTAAATTATTATTCAATCGAGAAATCTATTTTCAAATTTAAAGGTGAACTAGTAAATCTAAACTTCACCCCATAAATCTGATCTGCCAATACTATGCAATCTTTGTAATTTAAATACGAGGAAAGACACTTTTGTTTTTCCGGAATTTCGTGTTAATGTATTTGGCTAAACATTATAATACTAATGTAAACATTAATACAGTCGCCTCTCGATAATTCGAAACTCAATGGACCTCACAAAAAATTCGAATTAACGAGAGTTTAAAATATATAATGCTTAACAATTTTCGAGAGAAAAAAAAATTAAATTTCGAATTATTGAGTAATAATCAGTTATTATTTATTAGGTGCTCATTTTTTAGCAAAATCAAAAGGTTTACGTACGTTTATACATGTACATTCATATGTACATAATGTGATTTAATTATTAGTTTTTCGGAAGAAGTCTTTAATCCGTAAGCAACGAAAACTGAACTAAACTAACCAAACTGAAGTGTGTGAAACTACTCATTTCAAAAACAAAAGGTCGTGCAACGATTAGACAAGTTTGAACTTGTCTCAAAATGTATCTCTATGCTATCTGATAACTTTGAATTGTCGAGTGTACAACGCCCATGAGTTCGAATTGGCGCGCCGTTTTGTTACGGAGAGATGATTTTTTGTTCGAATCACCAAGTGCTTAAAAATGTATAGATTTTTTTCAAAATATCGAGAGATTTTCCAGGGAACTCGTGAGAATTTTGAATTATGGAGAGGTTCGAATTATCGCAGGTTTGAATTAACGAGAGGCGACTGTATATTAATAAATGGAGAAAAAGGACGAGATGTTTTGTACAATTACAAAATAGCAGCACCTAATAACAGAAACGTATTGTAGAGGAAGATTTTTTTTACTTTGTTTCACTTATGTATATAGTTAAGAATAAATAACAACGAAATAACTCTTCTTTTTTTAATCAAGTTCTTTTATTTTCGTCCAACAATTGAAATTCGTGACTACCGCGTGACCAAAACTGAACAGGAAGAGGAAGCAAGTCTTCTTCTAAGAAGAAGAGAGCTAGAGCAAATTGAATGTCTGGTCATATATGTGTAGCAACATTTATATGTAACACCTCCGCCCCTTAGATTTTGGTCCCAAAATGCAATGAAATAATAATATTCATGTATAAGTCATAAGAAAAATGAAAAGGCTTATAAATTCTTATAAATTATTATAAGTCGTCTATAACTAATTACTTTATTTCCTACAGCAATACATATCAATTTTATTAATTTTGTGTATAAATCATTACTATGAAAACAAGGAACAAGTCTTATATTTTTCCCATATCTAAACAAATTGAACTTAATATATATATTAATAATTGCAAAAACTGCGTAGGTACAACCTAAATATTGGAAGATTTTATATAACTTTAATCATCCTGACGTTTATATTTTCGTTTTTTTTTTCTTTTTTGTGGTACCTCGTGTTTCTTTTTGTGCTCTGATCAATTAGGTAATCTCCATTTCCAGCAAATTTATCAAGAATTTTATATCTATGCTTTGCTTTCACAACGAAACAATGTTGGTACAGTGGTTAAACTTTTGGTCTAACGTAATATTTTTATTTTCGATACTTTTTATCTTTCCTTGTTAACATTTTTTCGAAGTCCCTTGAAGGTCGTTATAACCGATTTTGAGTGTATTAATAATTGATTTTAATTTTGAGAGATCCTTTGTATTTAAATGACTAGAAAAAAAAGTTTCGAAAGCTTCAGGTTTTTGTAATTCATTAGTAAGTATATTTAAGTGATTTCGAGTACATAAAGAATAATGATTTTGTTTTTCTTCATTTAAATAAAAATTTGTTAACGCTTTTCTCACTAACCAAGACCTTCAATGTCAAAAAATGTTTTAGACAAGCGTTGAAATAGAAGCGGCTAAAATGGGCCGGGCGGTAAACAATGGCAAAACAAAGTATATGTTGTCATCGAGAAAGGACGCACAGCATCGACGACTTGGCCATAAAGTCACCATAGGCAGCTATAGCTTCGAGGTAGCCAAGGGCCTCTTTTGCGGTTGTCGATTGTCGATTAAATCAGGAATCGCTGCGTCCGTCGATTGATTTCATTTTTTTGTATTGTGTAACTCAATCGATAAAAAATAATATTATTGTGAATAACCTCATGCATATTGCCACGTTTGACAGTTGCAAACCTCAACTGTGTTTACATGAGCCAGAGAATGCAATACAACCAATACATCTCACTCTTTCTTTTGGAAAATCATATGCCCTTTTTCTGTCATTTCATGTACATGTAAAAACCAACTTTTGTTTGCAACAGGACAGGAATAAAAACAACTCACATGTGTTGCAATCGGCATTTTCATGCACACAGTTATCACAATCGACATCCTACACGCGCAATCATATTCACGTGCTCGCCCAGCGGATGTAGTATGAAGACCATCGAATGCACCCAGACGCATCGCTTGCATTTTTGACAGGGCATGCACAAACCTGAACTAACCAGCGTGGGAATGAAGCAACCTTGATCGACCAGAGCAAGCGTAGATTTTAAGTGAATAAATATTGTACAGTTAGTTGTCAACGGGAGTCATAACAGGCGATATTAAATTCTAACGTGCTAAAACCTTTTTTTATTTTTTTCCAAAACAACTCAGTCGGCACAGAGATTCTGTGCGGTTGAATATTTTTTTCCTGAAGTGAACGCGACTATCGTTAACTCACACATTTTACAAGAAGTTGTATGTGTTTTTTATTCGAAATTATCTTCGAGCTGTATTAAAACTTCTGTAGAATTGTATTAATAATATGTAGCGCCTGCGGCAACTACTTAAATTTCTTACATCACTGCCTGCCTGAACGACGATGGGTTTTATCGATCAAAGCGCCACCACCGGCCATTGGTTACAACACTGCCTGACAGACTCGAAGCGCCACCACCGACCGTTGGCTATAACTACCTTTTTAAAATATAATAAAAACGAATTTCTTGCTGTCAAGTCTTGAGATATTCTTAAAAATAAGCATCCCCAAAAGGGATCTCTAAAAATACAATAATGTGAATAAAATTACATTTGGATCACAAGAAACTGTTTATTTTTATAATTTTCTGACGCGTCGCAGCAATTGATCAAGAAATGCAAACAATATGAGTAACGGGGTTAAACGCAGAATAACTCCTGCCAATAGCTGTTCTTTGGGCCAAGAGGAAACTGAGTGTTAGACCCCTTTTTCGAAGGACCAGCCTGACTTAATATAAAACCTTGACCAACACTTTCCTGCTCTATGGCGCGAAGACAGACAATCTCAAGAACAGATGAATAAGAAGGAGATGCAACCACGAACTGTATGGACTGTACAGAGACACGAGTCTAACCAGGCATCTACAGGTGCAACCACTAAGACCACTGCTCTACTCTGAAGAATCTTCGACTCTAAACCAGTGAGAGATTCTATACTCTTCGATATCCTTAAGCTGTGGGATTGCCAGAAACGTTTTCTTTTGTCCCAGCAGCATCTTCTCCTCGTCATCTAGCCCGCAACAACTCTTTCGGTGTCCTGGTATGCTTTTTGGCATGCACCTTTTTTGCTGACAACTCGCAGCCAGATCCTGTCTCCAGGCCTCAAACGAGTGGTCCAGCATTCCATTTGGACACTCAATTATGTTAACTTCAGTAAACTTCCTAACTAGAAATTTAGACCACGCCACACCCCAATACTTCCCTGATACCAATTTCGAAACCATTATTGCAGACAGGGACTTTTGGATTAGTAATCCGAGACCCTTCCAAGGATCCTTACATTACTATACGTATGAATCTAAAATGAAGGATGGAGTTGGCAGTGACTTTTTCTTTAACGAACTAAATATTAGTCTCTTCTTTCGCTTACCAGATCATTGCAGCGTTTTTCAGGCGGAGGTAATGGCAATTAGTGAAGCTCTTCGAAAGAAAAATTCTACGTCGCATATGTGAATGTGAATGTACCATTAACATTGCTCCAAAATGTCATATTCCATTTTAATTGTCTCTGTCTTATGATCTTACATTTGCTTGTCAGACTGATTTCTTCCTCGAGCTTCGCATACTTAACACGCGCTTTAATTTGTACTCTAACTAACCTTAAAAATGAATTACTTATAATGAATAAAATTAAGTTTATTCTGCTATTACCACCCACAAATGTAACAGAGGAGAAGGCACAACCGCGAGCTCTATGAGCTGCGCCAGGATATGAATGTAGTCCGAATCCGAGCCTTCTGGTTCGAGAAGGAGAGGAAGTCTAAATTATCTTTAGACAAGACGGCCAGATGTTTAATATTCGCCTGTGTTGGGTCCCAGGCCACAGAGACTTTCCGGGCGACTCTAAAGCAGACGAACTTGCCAGGATCGCAACCACCCTGGTTCTAATAACGTAACAGAGAAACACAAGTATCCCTCTTGCTACTTGCAAATTGTTGCTACGAGAAGACGCAACCCATAAAACGAATAAACCCAAACGATCTAAGGATTGGAGAGCGTTCTACATCTTCTCTGCACCTGGTCGGCCCTGGCGTCGCTTTGACCTAATTCTCTGAAATCTTTTGTGAACTCAGTGAGCTTCCGATTAGCGTTTTTAATAAAATTGAACTCATGCTTTTAAACATATCTTTTGCCATTCTTTTTTATTTCTTGCAGATGTAAATTTCCTAAACTATTCGAAATTCCTGCTACCTCCTCCCAGCCAGTTTTGGTTGCAAACGTTTGAAGAACACCTCTTGAAATTCGTTGTTAAATTTGTATTTTGCTCCATCAGTTCAAGCATCCATATTGTTTGTTTTGGGCCAACATTTTAATGCTTAAGAAATCAATAATTAATACAAAACACATTTTTACACCATTTCAGTTAAAAGATTGAAAAAACTCGAGTTCTTACATGATTTTCTATTTTCCATTTGAGGCGTTTACAAAATCCAAATCGACTTTTTTTTTGTCGTTTTAGTAAACCAAATGAAATTACCAAATCACGACAATTGGCGCATTACATCATTAAACGCCAAATGACGTTTTATGATGTAAAACGACTACTTTAACGACTATCATACCGACATCATAGAGTCGTTTTGTGACAAGGCGTTTAACGACTTTCGTGATCGGGGTGATTGTGATTGTGATTTTGATCGACTTTTTAATTTCCCAAGCGAAATTTGTCGTGCATTTTCTTGATCGATGTATGGTGTGGATGTAACGACATGGGGGAGTGTGATTGGGAGGAACGGTGATCCTCATCAAAACATGAACGGAGAGAAGCTGTTGGATTTTTGCTGTGCAAATGGCATGTCCATTATGAACACCTTCTTTCCACACAAAGACATCCATAAATACACATGGTACCGTCGGAGTCTTCAACAGAAATCGTTGATAGATTTCTTTGTGGTACCATCGTGTGTGAAACGGATGGTTTGTGACGTTCGTGTGTTGAGAGGGGCTGAACTGTCAACTGATCATCACCTGGTGTTGTGTACGCTGTATCTTTCTGATAAAGTACCTCTTCTGCCAAGGCGGAAACTAAGAGTGGTTACACGCATACGGTGGGAGAAACTACAGAACAGTGAGGTGCAGCAACATTTTGCACATCGCATATCCGAAAGGTTTGAGCAAATTCCAACTGTTCCATCGCATGTAGAGGACGAATGGCGACTGTTTTCAACAGCTGTCATTGCTTCTGCACGTGATGTTTGTGGGGTGAAGCGGCTTGGTGTGGCGCCTGGTGGTGAGAAAAGAACTGCGTGGTTTAAAACACCCGGAGTTCAAGAAGCCATCAGAGAGAAGAAGAAGACCTACAGAGACTGGATTCTCTTGGGGAACTCTGATTCTCGTGACCGGTACACTGAGGCGCGAAGAACTTGCAAATTGGCTGTGCGAGCAGGTAAAGAGCAGACTTGGAAGGAGTTCGGCGAGAAGTTGGAAAGCGACCATAGATCTGCGAAAAAGGTGTTCTGGCAAACCATTCGCCGGCTCAGAGGAAGGAAATACAACACCATCGAAGGAGTCAAATCCAAAGATGGCGTGTTGCTTTCCATTGAGGTGGACATCTTGCGCAGATGGAGCGAGCACTTTTCGGAGCTGCTCAATCCCGAACAGGGCACTGAGGGTGACAGACCTGTAGACTTGAGTAGGGCGGAGAATAGTCCAACGGTGGAGGAAGTCATTTTGGCGATTGAATCGCTAAAAGTTGGCAAATCCGCCGGTGTGGATGAAATCCGGCCAGAAATCCTTAGGGCTATGGGTAAAGAGGGAGTTTTATGGCTCTCTCGTGTCATTAAGGTGGCTTGGGAACGAGGTGAAACACCTGGTGATTGGCAGACTAGGGTGATTGTCCCTCTCTTCAAAAAGGGGGACAAGAAAGAGTGCTCCAACTACAGGGGCATATCTCTTTTAAGTTTCCCAGGTAAAGTCTACGCTAAGGTGTTGGAGGCGCGTTCTAGAGCTATGGTCGAATCCAGGATGGGAGATGAACAGTGCGGTTTTCGTCCCGGCAGAAGTACAACCGACCAGCTTTTCACCCTAAGAATGGTACTTGAGAAGGCTTAGGAGTACGCCAAACCGATCTACAGTTGTTTTGTAGATTTGGAAAAGGCATACGACCGAGTTCCTCGAGGTAAACTCTGGAGTGTTCTGCAGGAGTATGGGACGGTTCTTTGTTGAGGGCCATTCAGTCTCTATACACAAACTGTAGTAGCTGTGTTCGGGTTAACGGTAGTAAATCAACACCTTTCACCGTGAGCGTTGGACTTCGCCAAGGGTGCGTTTTGTCACCTCTCCTTTTCATTATATATATGGACTGGATGTTACAGCGCAGTCGAGGCGAGAAATGTTTCACATTGGGAGAGTTGAGGGTAAGTCATCTTCTTTTTGCAGATGACTTAGTCATCCTCACATCCTCCCAGATAGAACTGCAGCGCGCGCTAGATAGATTTGTGGCCGTATGTGCTGATGCTGGGATGAGGGTTAACGTGGACAAATCCGAGGTTATGGTTATTTCCAGAACTCCTGTTCAATGCACTCTACATGTTAGTGGAGTCCCATTGAAACGGGTTGAGAAGTTCAAGTATCTCGGGGTCTTCTTCACGAGTGATGGGAGGAATAATGCTGAGCTTTCCTGTAGGATTAGTCAAGCTGGGTCAATTTTGAATCAGCTTGGTCGAACTGTAATCAGGAAGGCTGAGCTTGGTGTCAAAGCCAAGTTAGCGGTTTTTAACGCAATATTTGTTCCAACTCTCACCTATGTTCATGAAATTTGGGTAATGACCGAAAGAATAAGATCGCGAATACAAGCTGCCGAGATGAGATTTCTTCGTGCTGTTGTGGGAATTACTCGCCGGGATAGGGTGAGAAACACTACAGTGCGCGGGGAACTCAATGTTGGGCAGCTGCTTCTTCGAACGGAAAGGGCTGTACTTCGTTGGTTTGGTCACTTGGCACGAATGTCCCCATCATTACGACTTCCGAGGCGTGCCTTGAATGCGATTCCATCAGGTAGGTGACCGCTTGGCAGACCTAGGATGAGATGGTTGGACCAAGTCCAAACACTCGCCTGGTTGCGCTTGGGCATAACTCCTGATGAGTTAGAGTCGATGGCGGAGGATCGAGTGGCATGGAGATCTCTCGTGCATGCATTGCCCCCGCGACCCTTTTAGTGGAACATACGGGTCATTGAAAATGAGATGAGATGAGAGATTTTCTTGATCGACTGAAATATGAATATACCCTGAAGATAATTAAAAATTAAACACATGAAACTTTTTGTAAAATCTAATTTTTTCTCTAACACCTACAACAAAAACAATACCACATTTTTTATTACTGATATTGTGGCTGTAATCAAGTGAACCGCAGTGTATATGCTAATTTTTATTTTAGTTTCAATTTACTTTATACCAATAGGTGTGAAATTCTTACATCGTTACCATTCTTACATTGTTTTTTGCTTTTCAAATTCTTCAATAGCAACACTGATTACTTTCCCCAACTTATACCCCCATTAGCAATGGTGAGTCGATCGAATTATTCAAACTGGTATTACCGTTCGCGAGTCCCGCTGTTCGCCTCGCCATCGCTAATAAGGAGATACAAGAATTCAAGGAACATTAGATGAAAATGACAGCGTCGTCATTTTTTTAATGTGTAACGTCAGATAGAAATCTGAGACAATGTGAAAAGAGACTAAAAAATGAGTATTATTATAAGATGTTTATTTAAACCATCGTCACACTTTATGTATAATATTTGGATAATATGAATAGAATGTTATCCTATTAATTTCTCTTTTCATAGCAAAACGATATCCATGTGACGTCACAGTTCGATTTTACGATCTGTCACATACATTACACTCTTTTACCATGCGTAATAGGGGTGTTAAATCTAGATAAATGTTTAAAAAAAAAAACACAAACACCTGTATCAACTGTTTGAGTTGTTGCTTTATTTCTGCAGTTTTGTTATGTATATGTTGACGAAGGCAAACACATTATCTTAATTTAATAATTGAGAAAGTTACGGTATGACAATTTGAAAATTTTACGCTCTAGACTTACTGTCTGGCAATAACGATAAAAAAAACAAGACGCTATGGACTAATGTTGTCTTAATCTAAATAATTACTTCTAAAGGGTTAAAGTTTGAGTCGTATTATAATGAAAAAATTATAGTTTGGTAACAAATCGATTAAGGAGAATACGGCCTACTTCTTCTTTTTCTTTGATGTTTTCTCTGTGGACATAACTTCAGCTTTGCGTTTCTGACTTGATTTTGATGCACTTGGAGCTTGTTGGGGAGTACTTTGACCTTTGCCTGCTTTCTTCTTCTTTTCTTGCCTCTCTTTCTCCTCCAATTCGAGATTCTCACGTTCAATTAGCGTGATCAATGTATTACAACGTCGTTGGAGTTCTAATGCTGTTCGAGATTTGATAAACCAATCGAAACGAAATTGTGGCGAAGATCTAGAAAAAAAGTGTTTTAATAGCTATTATTTTATATATCTATATATATTTATATATAATTAAATTCGAAGTTACACATCGTTTGGTTCATAAATGGCGATAACGCAAAATATGTGCTATTACATTTACAAATCAAATTTTTAATTTTATTAACATTTTTAATATACACACATATTATTATTATTATTATATTATTATTATTAAAGTGAAAATTCGGGTTCTGAAATCCGATCGAATTGGTGGTGAATTTGAATTTCGAAAATTAAAATCGGTTTTCTGCAATTCGATTTACTCGAATTGAATTCACTGCTAAGCTGCGCTGTGAATTTGCAGTGAAATTGGATTAAATACGTGAACTATTCAGATTTTTCATACTGATTTCAATTTTCATTTTATGGGAAAACAAAAATTCAAGGTGGGGTAGTATTTCATGATTTCTAAGGAACTCTTCATTCTGTCTTTCTTATATGAACCTATTGAATAAAATTGCTTTCGTGGAAAAATATAAAAACTATAAGCTAGTGGTTCTATTTCTCTCAAGATGTACAAGGAAGTTCATTTTGTATGCCAAACCCTTGTTTAGAAATGAAAAAGATGATTCAAATGATCTATAGGAAGATCTGCTTTTCCCTGAGGATTCTTCTTTTCATTTTACTTCAAAACACGAAAAAGTATTCAAAACAACAACCAATTGCTTGTCGAAACAATGAAAACTAAGCCAAAACAAAAACTATTTGCTTGCAGAAGCCAAGGCAACAACGTTTGTTTTTTCCGAAAGTGAATTCGCAAAATTCGAAATCAATCGAGATGTAGAACATGGAAATTCACTTCGGGTGAAATGGAGATTCGATTTCAAATTCATTTCACTCGAAATGCAGGACATGGGCAATAATTTTAGTTATTGACGAAACATTTTTACGCAACGATGACCAAACGGTAAGATTCTCAAAATTAATATCTGCAAATATGTTAGAAATTACCATCCAAATAAACTTTCTGATTTAAAACAAAACAAATAACATCGCAAAAATGTATTCATAATGCGATTGAGCAACACAAGACACTCCTGTGAATTTGCCACACGATTACGTTCATTAATTTAATTGTGAGCGAAGGCTGCGCCCATCATGCAAATACCATTTTAGAATGGTATACTGATCATTTTAAATCGAAATCACAGAACCATGTGTTATGTCTATAGAACTAACAATTTTACAGATTTTCAATTAACTATGAGGGAATTTCAAAAAGTAGTAGATTTATTGATTTTCTCTCTTAAGAAACAATTTTTGTGCATAAACGCAGGACTTTACTCTTACACATATTTTGCCGACGAAGATAAAAGACGAAATATACTTTGTCCGGCGAAGAGGTAGCAGACGTTATTTAGTTTTTGAATGTTCAGCAACCGACAGTGGATTAGTGTGGAATAGAGTTTAAAATCGGTAGTTTAATTTTTGTTATAAAAAGATGTGCCATCAGTAATGCAACAAACTTGTCCTTAGAAGGATGTAATACAGTCGAACGAAAGTACATCTATTTATCTGCTATAATTTATCCGAAATTAAAATCTAATTCCTTTTTATTCTTATAATTTAACTATAACTAGTAAAAAACGAAACTTAAAATAGAATATTTACATTATTTGTAATCATAAATTCAAAAACATAACACAAAGGCAGTGGTTAAATTTTTCTTCGCACATATTTAACCCGGATCTTTTTTTATATTTATATTTAAATGCGACATGATATTGAACATCTTGCACATGATGTTCCTCGATGTTGATAAAAGCATTCAACATTAATCAGTTTATAATCTGCGTATAATAAATGTTTCTATTATTGTAAACACATGTATACCAAAGTTTTAGCCAACATGCCCACCGTCTATCAGTGATTGTCAACGAAAGATTGTATCATAAAACAAGAGATGGAGTTTTGGGCTTTATTTCGAATAATAATCCGAATTCCTCTTTGTATACCTATACCTTAAGTCACTCTCAATAAGAATTGGGGGTTCCCGTTTGAGAGATATAAATCTCCCAAATCGGTTTCAATGACACATTGATTACTATCATTTTTGGATTTGATTCGGGTTTCGAATGTTTTACACCTCACACATACTCCAAATCCAGCAGTGACACTAGGCATGTCTCCCATAGATATTTCACAGATACATTGTAAGCGATTATTTGAATTCAGTTTGAAATATATTAACGCAAATTCCGAAAACATAATTTTAAGGATACAATTCCATTATCAATAAACCCAAAATGGTATTGTATCCAAAATATTTGGCTGCCGTAAAATAACGCGATAATGTTAAACCAGTCCATTTTGTGAAATAAAACCAAATGTGGACAACTTTATAGGGCGATAAATAACTCCCTCACAATGCATAAGCTGTTCCACAGCTTTATTTCTTATATTGGTTAAGCAATGTTAAGACCGATAAGTGATATAAAGCAATATTGGACAAACGCTTAAATTTTCTCCTTTCTTTTATTCTATGTTCTTGTTTTTTCTTTAGAATAAAATAAAAACATAGAATTACCATTCTGTGATGTTAAGTAAGGTAAAAATAAAGCGCTTATATCTATCTAAAGTTGGAGTGGTGTTAAATTAAAAATGATTTACCGTATTGCTGCTCGAAGTTCCTCATAGACATTTTCCTTGTCAAATCCAAGCTTATGTAGCATGCAAACCAAAAAACGGTCTTCATTTTCAGAGTAATTCTTTCCTTTATTGTTGCCGTATTGCAACCGCAATTGGTGGAATGGTGCTCGATATCGGGCCATCTTTAAAAAAAAAACAGAATTTTTAGTTAATTGCATTAGTTAAATTTTCCTAAAATTACTTTTTGATCCAATGCTTTTTTTATAGATAATCTCCTTTGTATTTTTGCTTCACCTCTTTCAATTTGACCCATAATACGCTCGATGTCTTGAAGCTCATGGCACCTTTCCCAAAATACCGCATTGTATTCAATAACCTCTTCTGGGGTTTTGCCTTCTACATCTTTTGCTATATTTTCAATGTCATCCCTACCGTACTTTTCATTTGCTTTTATGAACTGGTTAAAATCGCGTTTAGTCCATGTAGTAAAGCCTTGTGTCAACAAAGCTTCCTTTTCAGCTACCTCTTCCTCTGTCAGTGGCTCAGCTTCGTCAATTTTTCTTTGTTCTTCACGTTGAGCTTTTGTAGCTTCTGAACCAAGTTCTGGATTCTTTGGGACTTTATAATTTAATGTCTTTCGATAGTAATAAATTTCTTGATCGAGCAACTCAAAAAGTCTGGGTGGAAAGAATTGAAAATCTTGAACAATAGGTTGTTTGGGTGGTCGGGGAGCCTTTGGAGCTTTGGGTTCTGAAACCCTAAGAGCCTCACGAAAGTAAGCATCAACGGCGTAATTGGCCTTTCTTTCACGTTTAGGCGGTTCAATCCAAGCACCTAGCGTGTTCAATTTCTGCTTCTCTCGATAATCTTCCCCTTCGAATTGATAAACGGAACTGGAAGCACCTTCGCCATTATTATCCACAGTAAAATTACGTAGTGAACTTTCTCCCATTTCATCATAGTGGGCCTTTTGTTGCATTGTCTTAGCTTCCCCACGTTCAAGTATCGTATCAATATCTTCGTCTGTGAGTTCAGAATCTTTAGAAGCGAATACATGATTCGCACCAAAACGAATAATGTTCAACATTTCGTCTTTGTTGAGCTGTGTGGTGCGATTATCTACCAAACGACCTTGCTGAATAACCAGTTTATCTAAGCGGAGCTTAACTTCGGCCCGTTCAACAATTTTTTCTTCGACTGTATTTTCTGTGATGAAGCGAAACACACGCACTTGTTTCTTTTGGCCAATACGATGTGCACGATCCATTGCTTGCAAGTCCATTTGTGGATTCCAATCCGAATCATAAATTATTACCACATCCGCAGTCGCCAAATTAATTCCCAGGCCTCCGGCACGTGTGGATAACATAAAAACGAATTTCGAGCTGTTGTCAGCATTGTATTCTTGAATTTGTCTATTTCGATCCTCATGTGGTGTCTGACCATCCAATCGGCAGTATTGGTATTGCCGCCACAAACAGTAGTCTTCCAAAATGTCTAACATACGCGTCATTTGACTAAAAATTAAAACCCTGGATCCTTGTTCCTGTAATTTGGGTAACAGCTTATCTAAAATAACCATTTTTCCAGAGTTAAACACTAAATGCTCATCAGTAGTGTATGGCGGTCCGGGTTCAGCGCCATCGAATAAGTAAGGGTGGTTAGTACACTTGCGTAGTTGCATCAATATGTTTTGCAAACGCATTTTTTCCACTTTACCTGCACCATTTACAATATCAATATCTTTCATCAGAACTTTTGTGTACCATTCGCGTTGCATTTTGGAAAGGCCAACAAAGATTTTTATCTCCTTCTTCGGCTTAAGCCGCTTCTCTACCTCAGACTTGAGACGTCGGAGCAGAAAAGGTTTCAACACAGCATGAAGTCTCTCAATTAATGCATTGTCACCGAAGCAAGTATTAGTATTGAACCATGCATCAAAATCTTCCGAACTATTAAAGACATCGGGCAGCAAGAAATTCAACAAAGCCCACAACTCGTGAAGATTATTCTGAAGTGGTGTACCGGTAATAAGCAGTCGATTCGCTGTTTTAAATTCACGTAAAATTTCAGAAAGTTTGGATTTTTCATTTTTTATACGATGTGCTTCGTCGATAACCATATAGCGCCAGTTGAACTTTTTGAAAACAGACTTCTCACGAATACACATTTCATAAGACGTCACACAAACATCCCATTCTCCGGGCATCAGAATGTCACGAATAAATATATTTCGAGCTTCTTGATCACCAATTAAACAAACAGCATGCAATGATGGGCACCACTTTTCGAATTCATTCACCCAGTTCTGCAAAGTCGATTTTGGTACAACTACAATATGGGGTCCGGCTTGATTTCTGAAATTTATAGATTTTAAGCTCTTAAAAAGGTATTTTTATTATGGAAAAAATTCTTGATGCATGCGCTAATGTTAATAAAATAAATTAAAATGTATATAAATATAAATAAAAAAATGTTTAAAAGTAAGAATAATGTAAGAATCATGTATTTATAATATGTATGTACTAACTACTAATTTTTGAGCCTGCTGAATGATAAAAATTGGAGTACTAAACGCGTCTATTGAAACATTGTCTTGCGACCACTCGTGATCATCTAAAACTCTGTGTATTTATTGCTGTAAATGGGTTGGTTGCCATAAAAAAAGGATTCCAAAATCACAGCTATCTCTCACTTCTATAAATCGTTTTTGATAGCTACATGAATATTCCTATAAACCGTCAGGCTATACATTACAAACAAGAAATCTGTTCACAGTTGATCTGCCGTAAAATTGTTAAATACAAGTATACTTGTGCAAATATTTACTTTAACCACAAATTAGATATATATTACATTCAGCAGCTTTGTAAAACTAGGAGAAGACGGCCTTCTATGGCGCAGACTGCTGTAACTCTTTCTAACACAGCGTATAAATTTGATTTTTAGACATGTAAATATGTATACGAAATATAAGAGTTTAATTGGGAGGTATGATATAAGAAGAATATGATCTTCTTTTTGGTTATAAGCCTTCTATGGTTACTGTATTACACATGATCACAGATTAAATCGAAAGTAATGTTTTATAACGAACATCATGTAACATAAAATTACTCACTTGAAATGCTTAAGATAACCCAATAAAGAAATTGTTTGCAATGTTTTTCCAAGACCCATCTCGTCAGCCAATATTCCGTTGATGCCATTTTCGTATAAAGATATCATCCAGTTGAGACCTCTTACTTGATAATCTCGCAATTCTCCATTTTTGATATATGTCGGTGAAGACTCAAAACGAAACACATCTTTGGAATGGGAGTCTTCTGCAAGTAATTCTTCATCTTCCTCTTGTTCTGTTTTTCTATGTCGGTGACTGAAATAAAGCGAAATTATAGACGCTTTCAACAAAAACGTTATTATTGTATTACTCTGCTCCTTCTTTGTCTTTTCCCGAACACTCAGACACCTCCTTTGCCTTAACGCATGGATCTTTAATTTTTTTTGGACGACCGGCTTTTGATTTTTGTGGGCTTTTGGTCGCACTATTTGTCATGAAATGTGTAAATATCTCCGTTTGCTTAAGCAAAAAATCAAATCTCTTGCTGCGGTCAGTTTCTATTTTATTATCAAATTCAACTTCTTTCTCTGCAGATGAATTTGTTTCTTCAGAAGTAGTTTCATTCTATTTATTTGAAAAAGAAAGTAGGAAACTCGTTAAATACTTTTCAATTTGATGCAAGTGCGGCAGTTCACTCATGTATATGACAATTAAAAAAACTTATTACCGAATTTTCATTAGCTTCAACAACATCGGCGGCATCATCTTCATTAGACATTGTAAAAATTTTATGGGATACAATAATTTTATAAATAACAATTCACAATTTTATTCCCAAACTTCGAATACTATCAATGCAAAACCAACTCTTCAAAGCGGTAAACTCGCTGCGTTAAACAAAATATGGCTGGCCTACTCTCTTGCAAAAAAATAATTGACTTGAAGTTTTCGTTGCTTGCTAACACAATGGCAACGTTCAAAGAAAACCGAAATCGGTGTCGTCTCATGCACGTGCGTCAGCGTCAGCGCTGTCTTTCAACGCACACAATTCAATAGACATTCACGAAATACTGCAGCAACCTACGTAAATAAAAAATGAGAGAGATGAGAGGATCGTAATAAAACGTAAAACATTTTGTGGCAACTGACATATGAGAAATGAAAACAGCTGAGTAAAATTATTTCAACGACAAAACTAATTTGAATGAATAAGCCAAATTAGCAACAAGAATCACTTTTTTAATTTTTTTAACTTTCTTGGCATTCTTTTTCCGCAATTAATTCCTTTAACGTTGAATTGTTTAACCAGAATATTTTTTGATTTGACATTTCAGAAATTAAAACAGCTGACGGAAATTTTTTTATTTGGTATTTGAGAGAGAGAGGGAGGAGCTTATTAATGCAGTCGTCAACGCACACCCTCCGTAACGTGAAGTCGACTAGCGCAACGCACTGTTGTGTTTCAGCCATAATTTATGCGGGTTATTTTAAATTGACTGCAATTGTTATATTGACGAGAAGTCATTGAGGCACAGCACCACGTAGCGGCATTTTTTGTCCCTGCCAAAGTCTATTGACGCGAAGTCATTGAGGCACAGCACCACGTAGCGGCATTTTTTGTCCCTGCCAAAGGAATATAGAATTCTGACAGATCGTAAGCAGGAATAAATTTCCATAGAATCTTTCAATTTAGTCGTGATTTAAAGCGATATTATCTATTAGAAAATTAATGTTTGTAACTACAGTGAGTGTTTTAATGTCGAAAGCATGTACCAAAGTCTGGATTTAAGTGGTTGTCAAGTGATTATAAGAGACAGTTCAAGTATAATAGTGCTTTGAAAAATGTGAAAATTGCACTTGTGGCAAGAAGAAATTGTTGTTTTTTCTTCTTTAATACAGCGTTTGTTTATTTAATTGATCAACAAACACAGTTTGCATTATGTACTAGTCACTTAAAATTCAATTGAACATGAAAAACATATAAAATTTCCTCGAACACACGTGTTTTTCTTGCATTTTTCAAGGCACAATTGTGTATAACTTATCACTTCTAAACACTTTACAACCAACAATACCAAAAGGAACATATCTTTACTCGATATTCCATAATAAATTGTATTTGAAACTAACAATTTTATGTTAGCTTTTACAAATTTATTTCTCCACCAAATTTCAAGTTTCAATATAAATTTGTTCCCGCCGTTGAGCTGTCAGAATTCTATATTCTCCGGTAGCTACCAAAAATTTCCGCCAGAAGTACTTCAAGTCGTCAATAAGATATTTCCTGTTTTTAATTCAAATTAAAGTGAAATTGCCGGTGGTATACATTTAATAGTACGTTTATACCCCACCCAAATTCAACATTTCGGCTAGTTTCTGCATTTTAGCCCAAATCCATTGTATTTCGCCATACAATTCCTGCATTCTGGAATGCAACATTCCGGCGAAATTCTGAATTTCGTTGCTGCATTTGTAAGTTCGTCAAATCGAACAATCAATCTTCTTTACAAATTCAGCTCGTCATACAATGACATTTTAACCCGCTGGAATAAATAAAAAACAGCTGTTTTCCCATTAGTTGTGAACTTCAAGTTTCAACGCGATCTCCACACCTCTATATTGAGTCAGCAATATATTTAATATGTCCGAATTAGAACTTAAATTCATCATTAAATTAATATAACGCGCTAAATGGTTCAACCACTTCCGATTTTCAGTCAGGAAAATATATCCAATAAAGAATTCTGACACTAGCTGTCATTTGAAATGCTGAAGTTGCAGTGGGAACGCAAAATTGGATATCAAAATTTGTTCCCTGTAGTGTTGAACTTGGGTGCGGTGCAAACGTACTACAAGGCTAATTCAGCTTTCAACTGACATTTACATACGTAGAGAGCGATTCATTTCGCTGCCGCGTAAAAGTGACCGAACGTACCGAAACTCAGCGATGCGGTTACAATGTCCGCATTGTATTGTTTTTGTGAACTCACTTAATTGCTTCAGTTCCCTTGAGTTTCTGTACGGACATTATGGTTGACCCTTAAGGTGACGCACCCAAGTGCTGAGGGATCTTAATCTTGTGTGTGCGCCATTGGCGATAAATAGGAAAATATCGCGCTAGAATGCATTCGCAAATTTAATCAGCAGCAAAATATTTCTATGTGTCATATTTCATATACACAATTTTTTTCTTGATGCAAGTGCTTTATTAACAATTTTCAAAGCATTGTTCTTATTAAAATAACGCTTTCAAACATTTTACAATCACTTACTTATTTGCTTCCGGCACTTAAATATTCAATAAATTTAATAATAATTAGTTTATCGCGTTTAATTAAAAACTAAGAGGAAGTTGCTAAGCGATATTATTTTTACCATCAAACTGTCAGAGTTTCGCAGCTCCAAATAAGTTAAAAAGATTCACTCACCATTCCATTTTGTCAATTCAGTTTTAAAATCATGCTTAACGAAAAAATTGTTGAGTGTGAACGCTCACATTGTGTCGACAAATTCTTATGAAACACAATTTGACAAATAATTGTAGGTAAGCGCGAAACTCGCTATAAAATATTCTATGACGTCAAAGTAGTTGTCAGAATTAAGTTGGCATACCTTGAACTTTGTGTTTATGTTGTGTCATATGTAATTTTTTTCAATACGGTAGTTTCCTAAGCAGAAGTTTTTTTGAGTATAAAAACATTTAGTGAATATTTGTAAATTGTTTCGTAAGCATATAGCTTTTCACCAATGCACAATAATCAAAAGACAATAAAATGCAGGAACAATTAAATTAGACCAACTCAATATTATACTATTTTTGAAATATTAACAAAAGAAAAATTCTAATGTGCTGAAAGTAGAAAGATAATATATACATTCACATTTATAGTAAAGGTCCTTTGCTTTCTGTAATTCATATAAATTCAAGCCTTTTGTCATAAATTTAACGTTAGCAAGATGCTACATAGGAGTCTGGACGCTATACGAGTTTTGAGATTTCAACCATTGTTCTACTGTGGGAGGAAAAATGAAAATGTAATTTTAGTTTGTTTTAACGAATTTACATATGTGTATATACATATGAAGAACAATTTAATTCTGATCTTCGGATAATTATTTACAGGCAAAACGTAATGTATCTTCTCTACTCTCGGAGTACCGCTTTAAAAAGACACAATTTAAGACGACATTGCTTCTCATGTCAAATCCAATTGGAACAGGTGAATCAGAGGTAGGCTCATGCCGCTTAATTTAGGACACAAAACAAAATTGGGTATTTTATTTTTAGAATTCTCCCATGTCTTCCCCAAATGGAATTAAAGGACCATTGGCTGCGGTAGTCAAGAAAAAAAAAGAATCTGATAAAGGACTAAATGATCCTAATATACAAACATCGAAATTGGAAATAAAGACAAAAAAAGGAATATTATCCGTCACCACTACGATTGAAGATTCTAAATTAAATGACGTAGTTTTTGAAAAAGAAATTAAAAAACCAACAGAGCCCTCAAAAAATGCCGTGAATATTGTTGCAGAAGCAGTATCCAATGTAGTTTCTAAAGTTGTACCTGAAGACTTAACAAAAAAAGTGAGTCATTCGACATATTAGTGTTGAAAAAGTAATACATTTTAGTTCACATTTTTGAGGGTCATAAGGCAACTTTTAATAGAATTTATAAGTTTTGAATATTGTAAATAAATAACAGTGACAAATAGCTGAAAAAATAATTACACTAATAAAAAATATAATATTTTTATTTGGGCTTAAAAGAGAATCCGATTTGACAGCAATCGTTCTTCTCTGGAGAGAAACTTTATTACGCCAGCTCGAGCTATGACGGACTTCTTGCTTAAACCCAGCGACTTAGAGACGTTACCAAAGATAAAGCGTCGATCTCCTTACGAGCAAGAGCCACCTATTACCGTTTTTTGGAGAAAAGATGTCGAGGCAAAAGCAATTGATGTTTGGGGTTCAAAAGAGAATTTATTGCGAGAGTGTCTTAAACGAGAAATTGAACGAAAGAAACACCAGCAAAGTGAGCACGGCCATATATAATAATTTCATTTTTTCATAGTTTCATTAATCATTTATTCCAGACATTTTTACTGTGAAAAGACGTTTAAGGGACTATCGAAGAGAAATTGGCAGTAGAACTGTTGTTATGGAGGATGAACCAGGCTTGAAGGGAAAATCCGCGCGTGTGGTACTTATGGCTATTGCCATGTAAGGGTGCTCCAGATTTTTGTTGTTCTAAATAATACATTTACATTTTATCCCATAGCAATGCTGCAAATTTTGTTGCCAAGACTATAGCCTGGCTTTATAGTGGATCACACAGTATGTTTGCCGAAGCTGTACACTCACTTGCTGATACCATTAACCAGTTGATTCTTGCATATGGTATTCATAAATCTACTCAGGTAAAATATATAGTATATTAAATTACTGACATATGTAATGTCCATACATATGTATTTGTTTATATACGTTAAATTTGTTTCTATTTCATAAAAGTAGATGGCTGATACGGATCATCCGTATGGGTATACGAACATGAAATATGTGTCTTCTTTAATATCAGGTGTTGGAATTTTTTGCGTTGGTACAGGATTGTCACTGTATCATGGCTTTACTGGGCTTATGCATCCAGAGCCGGTTCAAGACTATTTTTGGCCGCTTTGTACTTTAGGTGGATCTTTGGCTTCTGAGGGTTTAACTTTCTTTGTAGCTGTAAATCAAACAAGACAAGCAGCTATGAACTGTGGGATGACGTTCAAGGATTATGGTAGTCATTGAAAATATTGTTAAATATGTGATTCTTTATACGTATAATTTTTAGTTTTGCGAGGGAAAGACCCGTGTGTGAATGTAGTATTAACAGAGGACGCAGCGGCAGTGGCTAGCATTGGTGTTGCTGGTGTTTGCATGAGCTTGTCATTAGTAACTGGTTCACATGTGCCCGATGCTGTTGGATCTCTTCTTATCGGTGGAATATTAGGTGGAGTTGCGTCCTTTATAATATACACCAATGTTGCAGCCCTTGTAGGAAAGTAAGTAAAAATAAAATATCTAAAGCATTACATACTTATTACCGATGACTGCATTCGGAATCTTCGGCGAATGAAAACAAGGCCTCTATATTATCACTCTAAAATGAAATCACTCGCTATCGCAAAATCGGTACTTAGGTAGGTAGGTAGGTATGTGGGTTGACGGGCGGAAACCACGTCTAACGTAGGTTCTTGATGGGCATTGTGATGCCCAATTGAGAATTGATATCCCCTTATTTCGCTTGCCGTACTCATGGTCCTTCGTTGTACCGTGGCCATCCCGATGTTTTTATGAATCTGTAAAGATATATTAGAGATCCTGGTAAGATTATTCTCCCAGTGTTCTGTAACGCAACTGGCAAAGACTAAGGCAGTGGCAGAGGTAGTGAGGAGTATCCTCTAGTTCCTCTACATCACCACAACCTCTACAAACGTTATCGTTGGTGAGTCATATTTTCATGGCGTTGTTCCTAAGACGATTATGACGATTATCGCACTGAAGGATTTTGTCGGTTTTCGCTCGCATGTATCTGGGCCATAATGCTTTAGTAGTATGTAGAGCGCGCTATCTACTGTTTGCCATTTCAACAATCTTATTATCAGCATTCTTCCTCAGCTCTGGGAGGGGCGGTTTGATCCCAAGGATTACTTGTGACAGGTCGGTCACTGACTCTTTTCTGGCAAGTTCGTCAGCTATCTCAGTGCCAGCAATGTCCCTGTGTCCAGGGACTCAGCACAGATTGATGTTTTGCTGTGAGCCAAGAGCCTTCAGATCTTCGTGACAGCGACTATTTTGGACTTGATTTCCGTTGCGGATATAGCTTTCATGGCCGCCTGACTGTCAATAAGAATGGTAATATTAGCTGGTGGTATTGTCATCATTGATATCATCCTGACCGCCAGGACCTCAGTTTGAAAAACACTGTCGTAGTTAGGGAGTCAGATTGAGTGCAAGCTTAGCTCATCGGAGAAAATGAGAAATGAAAAAATGGTCTCTCAAAGTCGAGGAATGCGAGTCTATGATTCCTCTCGACTTTTGATACTGTAAGTCTGTCAAGAGTGCTTGCATGCCCTATGGTACTTGAGCGCCAGTTGCCAGATTGACTGATTCCCAGAGCGCATTTAGCAGCCGCTGCCAGCATATATAGGTCTAGTAGAAGCATGTGTAGGATGGTTTCCAAACCAGCTGTTGCTGTGGAGCTGACTACACCAGTGACTCCTATACACGAAGTCTCTGCATTGTGTCAATGCCTTAAGATTAATCGCTTCCAATGCAGCGCTGGCAACAGCCGTTATTGTCTTAAAGATACCCTGGGATAGCATGTTTCTTAGAAAACATTTTCCTTAGCCTGGCTGTTTCGGTGGTATTAATTATTTTACTGCAGTAGGTACGTCATGTGCATCGTTTGGCAATGACCACTGCTTTTTTAAAGTCCCTTTGACTAGCCTTGAAAGCCTCCCAGTCTTCGGGTAACCTTGTCGCTTTGGCCGCATTGAAAAGGGTCGTAGTTCTTTTCCTAGGTAGCGCTCTATCGTTTCTTTCGAGAGGTATGGTCCGTGGATTATGATGCGACCTTTAGGCTGGATTCAAGGATTTCCCTCTTATCTACAATTCGTAGGTCGGCATTTTCCCATGGGGCTACCGTCCTGACTATGAATTTCTTTAGTCTTTCGAGGGTGCACAAGTTGCCGCATTCCATGAGCTTGAAGCCCTTGACGGCAGTCACCTGTCCAAAGAGAGAAATCACTTCATCCTTTAGAATTGCCTTATTCACACCATCAACAATGCGCAATTCAATCAGTCTCCATTGGTGTTCGGTGAGTTTACGTTCTGGATTTTCCAGGTCAACAATTGCAACCCATAAGCTCTTCTTCACCTTGTCCGAATATTTAGACCTTTTTGCCGCAACAGAGTTAGGGGAGAGTGAAACATCAAGGCGACCCCTCTTGGAAGTTCCTTCCTCCTCAGTGATTTGGGAAGTGTCCTTTCTGGCTTTAGATAGAGAGGACGCATTGACACGGTACCAGCTGATGATAAAGGAGGTCGTCCTCTTCTCGCTGCTATCGCTCCACCGCTGTTTCATTGTGGGATCTCTACCCTACCTATCCTAACTACTTTGCATTTCGAGGAAACCTGCTTAGAGCATCCAGAAATCGGCTTAGGCTCAGTTGGTACTGAACCCTTGACGGTTGCTGTATTTATTGCTTTTTGCGCTCTCGGAGAGGAGGAGCAGTGGCCCTCGTTCTCAGTAGCGGTCAAACTTTTTGCCCCTCTGACCTTGTTTCCTCTTCAGGCAACTTGCCCGCCATGCCGTCTGGGTTTTAGTCATCGTTGCCTGCGCCCTTGCAAGAAAAACCCTTTCCTTTTCCGTTAAGGATTTGGGGATTCGATGCGCTTTAGCCTGTTTATAAGGTACTCCCTTACTCTAAAAGAAAATACAATTTTTTAAAATCGAGTATTGTTAGGTTCTATATGTAGAATCAATCTAGCACTTTCGCATATTTCGTATAATCAGTAGCAATACAGAGTAAGAGCCCTGATATTCGAACAGCCGTAAAGAGTAAGGGCACCGTCTAGCGGTTATGGCATCTCGTATAAATTAGCCTGTATTTACACACAGGGGTCTTATTTTGCGCCTCCTGCGTATTGGGGTTCCAAAAATTGTTGGTGTTTAGTACCACTTTCGGAATGTTTTTAAATGCTGTCAACGTATAATCAGTAATTTCCGAAAATTTAACTGTCAGGACAAAAAATATTCATAAAAAAGTTAGTTAGGAATAAATTCTAGGGAACGAAGAAACCCCAACTCCAGTCGATGAAATTGTCCCACCGCCCAACATTGAAGAAGTCGACGCAGCTATTAATAAGCTGAAGAACAAAAAAGCCGCAGTCTCAGATGGTTTGCCATCAGAGCTCGACGGGTGAAATACCTGCGATTGAGGCGATCCTACCTTTTGCAAAAACTATTAGAATATATCCCTGCTTAATGTCAAGATCCTGTCTAGCGTATTGTGTGAGCGTCTAAAGCAGTGTGACTTCCGGCCCGGCAAATCGATTATAGACCAGATCCTTACACTAAGGCAAATCCTAGAAAAGATGAGCTGGTTGCAGATGGATACGCACCACCTCTTCCTCGATTTCAAAGACGCATATATTCATCGCAAAGACTTATAATATGCGATGGCCGAATTCGGGAACCCAGGAAAACTTATCCGGTGTGTCGCACCACCATAACGCATCTACGATGCAACGTGCAGTTCGTTTCAAAGTCCTCTGAACTGTTTAAAACCTGCACCGGATTTCGGCAATGAGATGCGCTGTCGTGTGATTTCTTCAAGTGAAGACCAAGATATTTTCAAAAATATTGGATTACATATAATGGAGCTCAGGCGGGACGAAAGAATTTTGTCGTTATAACCGATACGTCGTTATAAGCGATTTTGACTGTATTTTGATAAGAATACGGAGAAACGTTATTCGCCGAGTTTCTGCCGCTTGAGTCGAATGTCATCGGTTGGGTGGCTTACTTTATCATACATTTATACAATACCATGTATTTTTCCATCTTTTTCGTCAGATCCATTTCACAAGAACATTTAAACAAGATAAATTCAGAACTTGAGGCTGACGTAATGATAAGAGCAATACATGATGTTAAAGGAATTGATATGGGAAACTCGCTTGTTAGATATAAGGTAAGGTGATATACTTATATTTTTTGATACATACAACTCTTTTTTTTTATCCAGGCCGAAATTGATTTTGATGGACGTGAACTGACTAGATCCTATCTGGATAAACAAGAATTGAATGATCTTTTAAAGGTAACTTTAGTCGTATGGATAATTTAGAAAATATTCACATTTATTGCCTAACATATAAGTTATTATAATATATCTAGGGAATTTTGAATAAAAACATGAAAAACGTTCATGATTCCATAATGTTTATTTGTGCTTCAATGAAAACGACGCTAAATGTCTGATTTTCCTTAAACAATGTAAGATCTTTATCCGATCCATATCCGCTTGAGAATAATGGTCATTTCTGGTCTGATACACTCCAGAATCCAAAAGCGGGCGATAGAAAGCAGAATCGCAAAAATACTAACGTCAATGTGCTATCGCCATTGTGGTGTTTCCTTGTAAAACATGCTGTCTTTAGCAACTGGAAAATTAGTGTTATATATATAAATGAAATTGTATCACTGTTTTTTTTTTTGCGCTACAGTTCACACGCCAAGTTGACTGAGATCCTTATCCACTTAAATGCGCCATCGGTTTCGTAGGCGACCTCTTTTGCCTTGTCCTACCGTTGCGGAGTCGAAGACTTGAATCCGAAGACGTCTGGCTAGACTCATGTCGCTGTACAGCCCATACAGTTCGTGGTTGAATCTTCATTTCCTAATGTCATCAAACCAAACAAGATTGAACGCAGAGCTTTTCTCTCGAAAACAACAAGGTCTTCTTCATCTGCTCTTGAGATTGTCCGTGTCTTTGCGTCATAAAGCAGGATGGTCAAGGTATGATATAAAAATAGCTTGCTCCTTACGACTGGATGGCGCAGTTGGTTAAGTGCCTGCCCTAAGTTATAGGGGTCGCAGGTTCGAATCCCAGTGAAAGCAAAGTTAATACGCATTTATCCGGTTTTTCAAATCTGTTTTTTGCCCTTATCCATCGCTAAAACCATTTTTGGCGCCTCCGATGCCACCATGGCGAGAGTTCTTCATCGTTATACTGCTTAGTCTGACGAGTTTGTCAGGAATGCCAAAACTTGACATGGCGTGGTGTAGCTCGGGTTTTACCAGGATCCCCCTGGCCTGAAACAGCGTTGAAAAGGACCTATCAGATTATTAACGATAGGTTTCAGGGGCTCACACAAAACGGGAGAAAAAAATATATAGGCGATTTAAGGAGACTTATCCCTTGATAGTTTGCGTATTATTATTATGGTTGAGGGTATATTGCACCGGGACCTTTAAGATCTATTGTGCCCCCTTTCAATACCTTAGCACAATTACGAGTTTCCCTCAAATACAGTTCTTTTCAGAGTTGTATTGAGGGTAATGGACTCCTATTGCGCATAGGTGAAGAAATTTGTTCTAGAGTTTGCGTAGTCATGGGGATCTCCTTCCATATGCATCTGGCAAACGATACTAATTTTCCACTCATCGGACATGCTATATCAGAACATTTCTTAGCTGTATAGTGCTTTCATATTTCGTTTTTTGAGTCTCGAGTAATATTTCGTACTGCTTCAGAATTTTTCCAGGAACTCCATAGCAATCCAATAGTACCCTAAATTCTGAATTTCTTGAAACTGTCCCACATCATATTCCGACAATTTTCCCTCACAGCACGCGCGAAGGTACAATCTTTTACAAATTACGCTAAACGGAACTACAATAGGTTTAATGCCCCTGAATTCTCCTTCTCATTTACAACAAAAACCATTCATCGTATCAGCTAAACTTTGCTTGCACGCTTTATCAAACCAGTGGTTTGGTGGGCTTTATAAAATCCAGCGTTTCCTTTCTTTTTCTATTGTTTGCAAAGTTCCTAACGGTCTGTTGCGATTGTAGATTTCCGACGACAACCCATAGTGTTGTTCTTTACCTCCGTTTTTATCTTGATAATCGTGTTCTTAACTTGGCTACAACAAGGAAACGATTCGAGTCCATGGTTGCCCAATGTGTACCCAGTACTGATTGCATCAATTCATTTCTCGAGTACAAATCTATTGAAAGAAGTCAAAGTGAGGTATATTACTCGAAGAAAGTGAACGCACTATATTTTATGCTTGAGAGCTAATCGGAGACAATTAAAATAAGTTGGAATAATATAAAAGCTATCCTGCTTGTATATTAATGCACATAACTACTTATACAATTTTTAATGCAAAGAAGACACCACCACTTGCTCTACCAAAATGTTTATTTCATATGGCCGGAATACAAATAACATTAAAAAGTTTGAGATATCTTAACATATTGACTTATATTTCTTTTTCAATAAAACTTTAAAATTCAACTATATAAGACATTATCCCGTTTCCATATAAATGTATTTATGTAATAATTTTGTTAATTAATTACTTTTTCAGGCTGTGAAATCATTCCAAACTGTGGAAGAATTGGAGCTCTTTATTTTAACACATGGGGAAAATATAGTTGATTTGATGGGTGGCGAAATAGATAGAATCGAAATGAAGCTAAGGGTATATTCTTTATTTCTATGATATCGATAAAATTATTATTTACTTCTTTTTATTTAGAAAAAGTTTCCAGAGCTGCGCCATTGTGATTTAGAGATACTTTAAATTATTTATTTGTTTAAGTACTTTCTATTACTTTTGTATACTCTACTTTGGATACTAACTCTGTTCCGTATAGATGCTAAATAACTTTTATTATTATGATAATAAATAATTTAAATTATGCAAATATTTTTCTTCTTGTACACAAATTTCTGCAGTATTATTTCTTTTTATTCCGTTCATCTATATATTTGAGTCGCCTGCAAATTAAACTTAGCGGTACGGTTTATCTTAAAATAAACATTTACTGAATTGGAACCCGAACAGTTCTTCTGACCCGTTTTATTTCTATATAATATGTCAAGCAAGATGAAAGAATATGGTCTAAAAAGAGTGGTTTAGAATTTAATTTAATTTTAAAATTAACGAAAATGATTTCATTCGTTTATGAAACAGAATTCGTTTGTCGTACCGGTCACACAACAACTGGTAAGCTACTTTATAGTTATCAGCTAAAAACGGAACCTCTTCTATGACTTTGAGCACATCACAGGTCAATGAACTTCGCGTTAATGAAACATCTGAATGTTGTTTAACAAGTTGCATTAATGTATTATGATAAAGTGATAAATGAAGACCATATGATATATCAGCCATCGTAATTGGGGACATTTATCGCGGCTAAATGAATGTGAAACTGATATGATTTACAGTAAAACTGTCTGGGAGCTCACTATTTCTGCATGGACCTCCACTAGAAAACGACGTCATCATAGTCATACTAAACTGCTGACGCATGTACCGGGAAATTCCAGCTTCGGACGCTGAATTGCAACGCATTTCAGTTATGTTTCAAAATGAGATTCGAATAAATCGTATTGCTTTGCATTCAGCATTTTATTTATCCTTCATAGCTCGACTATAAGATCCAAGTGGGTGGTGGCGCCTTTTATATTGGTGGCGAAAACGTTCCTCATGCACTTCTGGCAATTTAAACTGGATTGAGATAGGCGAATTAATCGGCAAGTGCAAAACTATCGTGCGAGTTACGTTAGCATCGAACATTAACCTCGAAAATAAAAATGCTGCCGCCAACTTTGACACCGGATATATTTCAAACATCAGCTCAAAACACACATGAAATGATATCTGACCTCCAAAGTTTTGAGCTGATTAAAAAGAAATACAATATTCAATAATATCAATTTTATTGCTGACGAGAATTTTGTTCGATCGGCGATACTTCTAGCTTCCAATTAATGACTAACATGAAGCAGTTCTCAATTAAATGTAAAGGTGAAAACTCGTCTAAAATAAAGAAGTAAAGATTAGCTTCTAAGAGTAGGAACCAAGTTCGCTTTCGTCTTTAATTTCTAAAAAGTGTAGTTGATTCTCCCAGTGAAGGTAATCGCAGGGGAATATTCCTACATGTAGGTATTTTTAGCTCAAAAATGAACACGTAGGGAAAAAAGGACAGATTTTGAAAATAAGCGAAAATGTAGATACTTTTAATATTAGAAACTCTCAGTTAATTTTCAGAGTTTTAATTTATGATTTCATGAATGCTTAGATGTTATCGTACCCTCATTCTTTTTTGCTTCTTCCACTTGATGTTTTTCGATCCACCACTAACTTTACGTGACTTGACCATTCTAAATATGAAAATAAGGAAACATTGAACACCAACCTCGCACCTATCCCAAATCTTATCTGCGGCCAGGGGGGCCAGGGGGTTTCAGGGGGCAGCATGAACCCTCATACTTCACATACCCGTTCCCTAATACTAACTCCACTGTTCAATTTCATTTTAACTACATATATACACGTTATTAAAAATTGTGGAATTATGACCCCACTTGATGTTTATTGATACTATTATTTGGTGTTATGTCTCAAAAAAATTTGGCATTATGACCCACTTGACCCGCTTTGTCGAGCGACATAAGACCAGATTCTTAAATTTGGCTTCATGTCACTTTGAGAAAGAGACATAAAACCAAATGCTAAAATTTGGCCTTATGTCGCTTGACGTTATGTCCGGGCTCCTTAATGACAGTGTCCCAGATTCAAAAATTATACAAAATTCGAAGTTGGGGAGGAAAAAATATATCAGCATTATAAAAAATGTTTAAAAAATTGTAGGGGACATTCTGCGAATGAGTAGGGAGAAGTAGGGATTTTTTTCATCGTCGGTAGGTACTTTTTCTTTTTTTAGTTACCATCACTGGATTCAACACATTTAAGTTGCGCGGATTATCGAGCTTACCGAGATCAAGATTCCTCGCCTTAAATGTGGCTGAGTTCGTAAACGTCAACAAAATGCGCATTACGCAAGCATCACTGCCTATGTGATGCGACGCAACCATTTTTTGATGTTGCGATGCATCACGATGCTTTAATTTTGTTGGCGTTTCGGAACGGCTTATTGTTTTGTGTGTCAATTGTTTCTTTTTTTGTAAAAATGTCAGAGGAATTGGGGACGGTTTTTTAAATAATTTGGTTAATAAAGGTTGCAATTACAATGCCAGCATACTTCAATGTATTTTGGACAAGAAAAAGAGACAATAGAGTAGGAAAATAAAAAAAACTCATCGCTTCACAATAATCTATGATGCGCTGGTTGCTTTTGTTTGCGCATCATTGCTTTCATGTTACATTTTAGAACCCGATGCAAAGCATCATTGCCGAATGTTTGCAATTAAGAACGCTTGACGTTGCAGTACTGCGCTAATGTTGCGATTACGAATTCACCCTGCCTCCAACCAATTACATGCCTTTTATGACGCATCCTCGAGTGAATATGGCACAGTGAATTATTTAAGAACTGTGCAACACAGTGGTGAAGTTTCTGTAAACTTGCTCATAATAATAATAATAATGGTGGCGCTACAGTCCGTGGTGGACCTCTGCCTAGCTTCTCAGCAATCACTCGTGTTGTGCGTGGTATTGTTCTCTCACGAGTGGAGGGGACCTACAGTTTAATGTCGACTCCGAACGGCGAGATTCAGAAACTATTTCTAGACAGTTATACTCTTTGAGCATTGTCAGTGACTCGAAAGAGGTGAAGCCGTGAAAAAATGTTTAGGTGATTTTTCGGTAATCGACGCACCTACCTAATACGCCGCGGTGCCCACTATGAAATACGATCGTTATAAGCGGTGGTTGTTATATCATACTCTAAAAAATCCTTTTTAGGTCTTTTGGTTAAGACCTGGATCCAACCCGGTTGAAAGAAAAGAAAACTAACAACTAACTGAAGGAAAACTAACTGGCTGTCATTTTGGGACACTTTTTTAATTTAACGGTGGCGCTCACAGCCTACAAGAGGCTACCGACACCGGATCCTTCTGGACCCCTTTGTCCGGGGGCTAAACATGGACCTGTCCTCCCAGTTGGAGGTTGTGCGTGGGGTTAACTTCCTCACCACGTAAAAAATCGACGAGTTCAGAAACAAAAACCTGCCTCGGATATTGACGGATTTACTGTTGACGACCGCAGCAAACGAAAAAAGGGCAATGATTTTCGGTTCTGCACGTGGAATGTGAGGTCCCTGAACAGACCACGTGCAGCCGATGAACTCGCGGAGGCCCTACACTGCTATAAAGCAGACGTTACCGCAATCCAGGAAGTGCGATGGGATGGACCGGGCAAAAAGAGGATGAAAAACTGCGATATCTATTACGGCGATTGTTACAGAGAGCGAAGGCAGCGATTATTTGGATGTGAATTTGTTGTTCGAGGCAGACTTAGGCAAAAAGTCTTAAGCTTTAAGTACATAAGCGAGCGCCTCATAACAATCCGCATCAAGGCTAAATTCGGCAACATCAGCCTAATCTGCGCCCACACCCCAACGGAGGACAAAGATGACGATAGCAAGGATGACTTCTATGATCTCCTAGAAAGAACGTACGATCAATACCCCAGCTACGACACCAAGATCGTTCTAGGAGATTTCAACGCTAAGCTGGGTAAAGAGGACATCTTTGCTAGAGACATCGGTAAACACAGCCTGCACGACACCACGTCCGAAAACGGACTCAGGCTGATGGACTTTGTTACGGGGCGTCTGTCTCTTTAGCTAGCACGCTGTTCCCATATCGCAACATCCATAAAGGGACCTGGCGGTCCCCTGCTCATTCAACCGTCAACCAGATTGATCACGTTGCGATCGACGTCAGACACTCCCCCAGTATTCTTGACGTCCGAACGTACCGAGGCGCCAATATCGACTCGGACCATTTCCTTGTTGTAGCCAAGGTAAGGACACGGAAGTCAAGATAGCGATATCGAGACAGAAATCTAATAAAGCTGTTGGTGCAGATAGTCTGCCCGCTGAAATGTTTAAAGCAGCTGGAGGTGATCTGGTAGGGCGCATACACCAGCGCATCTGTAAGATATGGTCGAAGGAAAGCATGCCCGATGAGTATAATCTCAGTATCGTTTGCCCGATCCACAAGCAAGGAGACCCCTTTGACTGCGCCAACTATCGAGGGATAAGTCTCCTTAACGTTGCCTACAAGATCTTCTCTGCCATTCTGTGTCAACGCCTGAAACCATTTGTGAACAAACTGATAGGTCCTTATCAGTGTGGTTTCAGGCCCGGGAAGTCCACCATCGATCAAATCTTCACACTGCGGCAGATCCTGGAGAAGACCCAAGAAATGCAGATCGACACACACCATCTATTTGTCGATTTCAAGGCCGCATATGACAGCGTGCATAGAGACGAGCTATACAGCGCCATGTCTAGTTTTGACATTTCTGCTAAACTCGTCAGACTGAGCAGGATGACGATGGAGAACTCTCGCTGCTCCATCAAGCTCGGTAACGCACTCACCGAGACCTTCAATGTCAAAAAGGTTTTAGATAAGGCGACGCGCTGTCATGTGATTTCTTTAACATCGTTCTTGAGAAGATCGTGCAAAACTCACTGGCTAACACAAGAGGCACGATCTTCCAAAAGTCCGTTCAACTGCTAGTTTACGCGGATGACAATGACGTGATTGGGCGAACACAGCGAGCCGTCAATGATGCGTTTGCTGACATTGAAACGGAAGCGGGTAAAATGCTAAGTATATGCTGTCATCGAGAAAGGACGCACAACATCGACGACTTGGCCAGAACGTCACCACAGGCAGCAATAACTTTGAGGTAGTTAAGGACTTCGTCTACCTAGGCTCCGCTGTCAACAGTACAAACAACATCAGTACGGAGATCAAACGCAGAATAACTCTTGCCAACCGCTGTTTTTTTGGGCTCAAAAGGCAATTAAGTAGTAGAGCCCTCTCTCGGAAGACCAAGTTGACTTTATACAAGACCTTAATCATCCCAGTCCTGCTGTACGGCGCAGAGGCATGGACAATATCCCAACCGGATGAACAGTGTGTTGGTCTTTTCGAGAGAAAAGTTCTGCGCGCGATCTTTGGTCCTGTTTGAGTTGATGGCATTTGGAGGAGAAAATTCAACCACGAACTGTATGGGCTGTACACCGACATGAGTCTAGCCAGGCGTCTACGGATCCAACACCTAAGATGTCTAGGCCATGTAGAGCCACCCTGTCAAGTGGAGCATCGACTTCATCTAGGAAAGCCGCATACTCTGACTCTAGATTCGGTGCATACACCTGCACCAGAGCCGAAGTTGATCTTTCAAGCTTGAGCTTTAAGATCCCGACACTACCTCCTAACATGACCCCCCTCCCACCCCCGTAGTGGCTTACGAGGCCACTGCCGGGTTGCTCGTAATTTCTTTGGGCTGAGCCCGACTGGCTGCCGAGCGGAACAGGCCTGCCACCAGATGCTCGCATACTGCCACGATTCAGGTCTGGTTCCGAATGGGGCCCTGGCACACCAGGTTAGGCGGTATCCGAGGCTGTTTTATATCTCTTTGTCATGATAGGGGGTTGGGCTTCGTTAGCAAGGTTTGTGAAGTTACAAACCTGTTGCCTATCGCTTCCCAAAGAAATACAATTCTTTGTCTGTGATGATGATTTTACAATTATCAGAGAGCTAAATAAAAATACTTCTCCCCCCCTATTGACCTCAATTCTTCAACATCTTTTAAGACATACTATCCTGGTGCGAGTATTCTGGAGCTAAATTATCTCCTATCAAAAACAAACATCTCCACATCTGTAGAAAACACATATGCTCGTGCAAAATTGTTTCTAATATTATTAATCCGGAAAAAGTTGACAGACTAACAATTTTAGGCTTAAATTTTCAAAGAAAAGAATCCAGATGGAATAGACATATTGAATATATCCTCCTTTGGAGAAAAAATTGAATGTAATAAAATCCCTTTCATACAACAAATGTAACTGGCAACCGTGTTTCCCTCCTTCTACTTTCTAAACAATTGCGGCGCTGCAGTATGAGGTAGACCTGGGCCTAGCTTCTCAGCAACCACTCGTGTTGTGCGTGGTATTGTTCTCTCACGAGTGGAGGGGACCTACAGTTTAATGTCGACTCCGAACGGCGAGATTCAGAAACTATTTCTAGACAGTTATACTCTTTGAGCATTGTCAGTGACTCGAAAGAGGTGGAGCCGTTTAAAAATGTTAGGTGTTTTTTTGGGAATCGAAACCTTGCTTATAGCGAAGTCAAAATTCGCACAAATGAAGCCGATTTCCATGCCGCGATATGAGCTGTGCGTTGTTATGCTATTGGTTGAACTAATACATGTAAGAGCAGATATGAAAGTTGAAATCAGCAATGAAGACATTTTCTCGTATTTTGACTCCAAGATTGTCTTAGCTTGGTTGCGTAGGAGCGCTGGAAGATGTTCGTAGCTAACAGAATCTGCAAAACTCTTGAAACCACTACCGTGCAACAGTGGAGCCATATTTTCTTCAGCAGTATAGTGACACACTAGGGGTCTGCACATCAGGCAACTGTCCAGTTATAAACTTTGGTGGCAAGGGCTCTGTAAAACCGATTCCTAGCCTGAATGTGGAGAACAATCGCCTCCATGGAATAGCAATGGAAAAAAGATGTTCATGTTTATCAAGTAACCATACCCGATGCTTTCATTAGGTATGAAGTTGCTAAGGTGTGCACTTAGACCAGAGTTGATCCATTGTGCCGCCACATGGTTTGACTGGGGTCAATCCAATAAAGTATCTGAGGGAAACCATTTGGAGCCTATAATGAAGCGTAGTAGATTGTTAATGGGAACCGCACTAAGTTCACATAAGTTATCGAAAAAGTAGGCCCCTAGATGTAGGCGTCGAATAGACGCTAGGGCCGGACAGGAGCAGAGAAGGTGTTTGACGCTTTCCACTTCCTCCTCGTCTAAGCAGCTTCTACAGAAATCATTAGCCGGGACACCTAGTCTGCTGGCATGATTTCCTATGAGGCAGTGTCCTGTGATGACACCGACGATAGAGCTTATATTCGATCTGTGAAGAGATATTAAATCCTTAGATCTTTTGGAATCTAGCCTAGGCCAGATTATCCTGGAGGTGTGACACGAAGTGCCATTCGCCCATCTGTTATCTATTTCATGAGTTGCCTCTAATGAGAGCAACAATTTACAAGTTGTGAGGGGCATACCCAAGTTACTGTGTTTAGGAAGTAATGGCTGTGAAGTTGCGAACTTGGCAAGTTCATCCGCTTTGCAGTTACCTGGAATGTCTCTATGGCCTGGCACCCAGCACAGGCAAATATTGAACTGATCGGCCATCTTGTCTAAAGATGAGCGGCAATCTATTACAGTTTTAGAGTTTATAGAGACCAATTCCAGGGCTCTGATGGCTGCCTGGTTGTCCGTGAAAATACAAATATCACGAGCGGAAATTACGTTCCATTTGAGCCAGGACAGAGCTTCACTTATCGCCATTATCTCTGCCTGAAACACGCTACAGTAGTCGGGTAAGCGAAAGGAGAGACTTATATTTAGCTCATCAGAGAAAACGCTACCCACCCCTTCCTGGGTTTTTGACCCATCCGTGAAGAAGTGTAGGGAACCTCCAAAAGGTTTAGGATTATCTTTCCAGAAGTCTCTACCTGGAATAAGGGTTTTAAAGTGTCTGTAAGGGAAATATAGGGGTGTGGTATGGTCCAGAATTCTCGTGGGGAAGTTTAAAGAACTTAGTATGGAGGAGTAGCGAATAGCAGTGTTCTTTGCTAGTATTCTGCCAAAAATGTCAATTGGGGGTAGGTTCATGATCACGTCCAGCGCATCTGAGGGTTTGGTTCTCAGAACACCTCCTATGCAGATGCAAGCTTGACGTTGAACTTTCCTAATGAGGTTGTAGTGTATGGCTTTGTCTAGTATTGGCCAGACATGCACTCCATACAATAGAATGGGTCTAACGACGGCTGTATAGATCCAATGGATCATATGAGGTTGGAGACCCCATTTCTTTCCTAATGCTCTTTTACATATGTAGAGAGCCAGCGTCGCATTGCGGGTGCGCTCCATTATGTTCGGGTTCCAGTTAAGTCTCTTATCTAGGATGAGCCCCAGATATATAGCAGACTCTGAGAAATTGCAACTGGTGCCATCAATGGTAGGGGGGTCGAGCGAGGGGATTCTGTATTTCCGTGTGAAGAGGACAATTTCTGTTTTTGAAGCATTAATGCCCAATCCGTTGACTTTGGTCCACGCCGAAAGTTTTGAGAGAGCATACTGCATGAGATCTCTTAGCACTGATGGATATTTTCCCGATGATATTCCTGCAGCAATATCATCCGCATAGGCTATCACATTGCACCCTGCCTTATCTATCAACAAAAGTAGTTCATTGACTACGATGTTCCATAGCAGGGGAGATAGAACTCCACCTTGTGGTGTTTCTATAGTGAACTTCTTATGGTGAAGGGATTTTTCAATGGAGCATACAAGCGAGTGTAGGGCAGTATCTACTGATTTGTCATTAGTGTATGCGTGTTGGGAGGCTGACAATCTAGGTGGGTCTATATTGCACCGAAGATGGATATCTATGAGTTTTTCCAAAGTTTTTAGTAGGAAAGAAGATAAGCTAATAGTTCTTAAGTCTTTGGGGTTTACATGAGAACTACGACCTGCTTTAGGTAGGAAGACAACCTTCACCTGCCTCCATCTTGTGGGAATGTGGGACAGTCTCAGGCATCCTTGAAGGATAATTTCCAACCATGGAAGAATTAGGTTAAAGTTCAGTTGGAGTTCCGCTGGTATAATACCATCCGGACCAGGGGATTTATCTGGTTAGAAGCTGCGAATAGCCCATGCTATTATACGCTTAGTGGTGAGCTTTACGAGGCTACTAATTGGATATAGGGTATATAGGTATATAGGGAATAGGGTATCAAGTAGAATCTCAAGTGATTCTTTACTAGACGTAGTCCATGTGCCATCTTGCTTCATATAGCTTTTTTTTTTTTTTTTTTTTTTTTTTTTTATTGTTATTCATAATATCTTAAATACTAGGGACAAAAATGCTTAAACTAGTTTTTAATGTTAACAGATATTTGAACTATAACCTACTGGCCCTTCACAGGCACTCTAAGCTAATCTAAAACTAATCTTAATGTCTTTCGACCTAATCTAACCGAATTACTTATTTTAACAAAAATTATTAATTTATTATATAACTATTCATTACTAAGAAAACTGAAAAAAAAAACTTAGTGGCTGTACGTTTTTCTTAAAAACACTTAACACTAACTTACATACTAACTTACATGCTACCTTAACTAACCTAACCCCACAACATCAGCAGCACAAATTATTGTACCATACATACAATTCCTTTTTTTTTTTTTTTTTTTTTGTACTTTTCGTACAAAATTTTTTTTTCTTTTATATAAATCTATAAAACTTACAACTACACCTATACTACACTTAACCTAGTATGTAAGTCGGCCATTGCGTGCGTCCTGGGACAAGCGCCCGATCTACCGCAAGACAGAGGACCGACTTTCCCTTTTTGGGAACATAACTACCCCGGGTCTATAACCACAGGGTTTGACGATGGAGTTCTTCTCCCTATCCACCAGAATCGTTGATGCTGCTTTTTGGCATCTTCAACATCGCGGGTTGAGACCGCCCTGCTGAAACGGAGACGCTCCTCAGCGCTCTGTGCGACGTTTCGGTCGTAGTTGAGCCGCCCATCCACAGTCGAGCGGGCGAAGTGGAATATCAGCGGAACCGCTTTTCTATCCTGTATCAGGCCATTTCTATCTAAATAGATGAATGCCTCTGGGGGGACGAAGCCATTGTGCCGTACCCTCTCGTGGTACTGAGGGTTGGGGTAGAATGCCCCGGAAATCAGGTTGTTGGTCGAGCTCATCGCTCTTGCCGTATGCCCTCGAATCAACTTTATCAAGAAATTATCCACTCTTATCATTTTCGCCCTGTTGTTCTATAAAGGCGAAGGCAAGCCCTGAGGCAAGCCCTCTCGAACAACCGAATCTTTTCCATTAAGCGTGCTCCCACGTTGAACCACACGGGACAGCCATAAACGATCATTGGCCGGATAAGGGCCATGTAACAAATTACCTTCACCCTCGCATTGAGTTGGCTGTTATAAAACAGTCTCTTAGTAAGGGCAAAAGCTCCTCGGGCTCTGGCCAGAGCAGCATCAATATGTTTGTTAAAATACAAATACTGATCTAGCCAGATCCCCAGGTATTTGACTACATTTCGGTTCGCCAGTGGTTGTCCATGTGGCCCAACAACTGAGAACTTGCGCCAATTCCTTTTTGTATCTGCCGAAGCCCTGGACAACGGCGTCCTGAATAGAATGGTTTCTGACTTCTGGTAATTGATAACCAACTTCCAGTTATCACAAAATCTCTGAATCAAATCGAAGTCATGCTGCAGGAGGGTGACAATTTCCTCGATTTTTGAACCTGATCTGTATGCAACCAAGTCATCTGCGTACGCAATTACATGACAAAGTGAACTTACTAGATCATTTGTGAAAATGTTGAATAGGACCGGAGAATTAACAGCACCTTGTTGGAGACCATTTTTTATTTGAAAAATACCAGCAGAGGTTACGTTGTCATTTTTGACGACGAACCGTCTGCCTGTAAGCATTTTGCACAGCAGGTACAGTAGTGATTTGTTGATGCCTAGCCTCTTGAGTTTGTAGAAAAGTCCTTCTAACCATACGGTGTCGAAGGCCTTTTCCAAGTCAATCAGCAAGGCACCCGTGCATTGTTTCCTGCTCTTGTTCCATTGGATATCCGACACCAGTTTCGACGCGGCATTAATAGTGTCATGCCCCGCCTTGAAACCGAATTGGTTATCCGGAATTATATGTTTGTCTTCGACCCGCATGAGCAGAGCTCTGTTAACTACCTTCTCGAATACCTTGCTAATGTTCGGGAGGAGACTAATTGACCGAAGATTGCCAGGATCAGAGGAATCTTTTCCTCTTTTTGCTATGGGATGAACCACCGCAGTTTTCCAATGGTCTGGATAATGAGCATTATTCAGAACATTGTTAAACAGTACGGTGTAGGTGCTTACCACTTCCAGAGGAAGGTGTCGTAGAACAATGTTTGGGATCCCGTCGATCCCAGTTGACTTCTTCTTCTTTAGGGATTCAATGATCGCTTGGAGCTCTGTCCTCGATACGAACGGAGGTTGCCCTTCGTCACTGGCGATAACATTATCTGCCATATTATCATCATCGAACTGGACAAAGCCAGTATTCTCAGATCGCCAATGATGCAGATCATATCGAAGTCGAGAGTTGCTTGCCCGTATTCGATTCTCCAGGGCGTGATTCGGAGCTAATACTAGTATTCACCTTATACACTCCCTGGAATTTCGCACCTAGCACCTCCACTTTTTCCTGCGGATCTTCGACCACAAAGAAGTTGTCGTCAAGAATTGCGTTACTTGGATCTATACCCACTGAAGTCAGTAGTTGTTCGTTGTCTGTTGTTCTAGGAAGCTTAAGACACGGAAGACCGTTGTGTTTGTTATTTCTAAATATCTTATTAATTTGTGGAAACATGCTTGGGTTGTTGGACTTAACAGCCCGAATCTTGTTATCCCAATGCAGGTTTGCAGCAAGTCTATAGTTTTGGGCAATCAGGACTTGGGTATTCTTAATTAACGACTTCAGTGCCCTAACTTCCCAATTGTGTCTGTCAGTAAACCGTCTGTACAGGGTTTTTAGCCTTGACAGCAGTCTACTTTTGTGTCGGTATAGTGCGTTTATTGTCGCATTGCGGTAAAGATTATTGTTATCTGTCTGTCTGTTGCGTGGAATCGTTCTGTCCATAGTTAGTTTAATCGTCTCGTCCAATTTGATTAGATACCTGTCTATCTCCTCATTCGACAGGTTTCTGTTGGCCGGTACCTGTAGCGCTTCTGAGGAGACTGCACTTGTCATAGATCTGGAGAAGCGAGTCCAACGTGTCCTACTGTAATCGAAGGAGAACGTTTGGACAAACTCTCCTAATTCCGCAATGTCGTTAGGGATTTGTATTACGGCACTCAGTCCGCAATGGTCACTATGATACAAGAATGTATCAAGGCAGTTTACAGTTTGTTGGTTACTGTCGGTCAGTTGCAGTCTGGCGTCGAACAGTAGGAGATCCAAGAACGACCCGCTTCTGGGGAACGAGGAGATCTCAGTTGCCCTGAGATCGAGTCTATACTCGACACTGTTTTGAACGAACCAGTTGTAGAGCATTCTACCTCTGTCATCGCTTACCGAGTTCCCCCAGTATTGATGTCTGGCATTAAAATCTCCGGCCAAGAGAAAGTAGTTTTCTTCCGACTCCAGCCTGAGGCATTGGAAAAGAATATTGAGCTCTGTTATCGCTGTGGAGAATCGAAAGGAGCCCGAACAGTAGACCGACACCACGTACAATTTTCTACCACTACGGAGAGAAATGCACACAATGCAGGCCTCCAGCGATTGGAACCCTCGCACTTCACCACTGTACAATGCTTTGTATTTAATGTTGTTTTTAATAAAGATCGCGACACCTCCTCCCCTATTGGAGTTGGGCCGGTCTCTTCTAATAATATTGTAGTTACTGTGCCGCAGTTTGTTTCTCTGAGTCAGCTTAGTCTCGCTGATCAGGAGCAACTCTGGGCTTTGGTCTTCTAACAATTTGAAAAGTGAGTTTCTTCTGTCGTTCCCTATCAATGAATTTACATTCACTGAAAGGATCTTGTAAGAACTCCGTGTCGACGTAGCCATTAAGACGTTTGGGGCACAAGGGTCTGCAGAAAGTCCATTATACTGGCAAACTGCTGCTCTAACTTTTCTATGCGCCTTTCGGATGACAGCCACATGGCATGCCAATCGGGCGTAGTTGACGGTGCTGAAGGCACTTGGGCTGTATTTGGCCGGTGTTGCTTTACCGTTTTCCCCTGACCAGCCGCCATTTGGGCGAAGGTTATGTGGGGAGTTACGGGTTGGGCTACCCCTAGTGTACGCCTCGTTACAGGACGCTTCTGCAGAACCGTTTTTGATTTTTTTAGTTCCTGGAATTTGGGACAACCCCGATAGCTAGCGGTGTGCCCAACGTTTCCACACAGAACGCACTTAAGCTGACTCTTGTCAGCTGCTTCATCTTTACCCAGACTGCACTCATCTGCTTTGTGGGTTTCACCGCACTTGACGCATCGAGGCTGCATTTGGCAGTTCGACGCTGCGTGCCCGAACCTCTGGCAGCGAATGCATTGGAGTATGCGTTCGCTCCTTCTTAATTTTTCCCAATTTGCGACTTGACAGTTTAGGTATCGAACCTTATTCAAACTGTCTAGTTTGCTTGTGGGTGACAACTGAACTAGGAACCACGGTAATTTCCGCTGTTCCCTTTTTGCCTTTGCTGTTGTGAAAGGCTTGACCCCGACGAACTCGAGACCTTCGCACTCTTGCTCTTTGAGCATACTGAGGACCGCCGCCGGATCTGTGGACGGCTCAATCCCCTTTAAAACTACAGATTGGAGCTTTTCTCCCTTTGGAGTGTAGGAAAAGAACTCCGCCGTAGCACTTTTCAAACAATCTTTGATTTTGTTAAAACCGTCAATTGTCTTGCAGTAAATCGCGTGCCTGTTGTCATTCAAGCGCTTTGTGTGAAAATTTTTATCGCCTATGGCGGACTTACATACCTCGATAGTCTGTAGCACATCTGTCTTGTGAATGTGAATCGGTGGGACCTTTTGTTTCTTCTGTTGTTGTTGTTGCTGCTGTTGTTGCTGCTGCTGCTGCGGCTGTTCTTCAACCTGCTGTTTCAGGTTCTGTTGTTGTTTCTGCTGATGCTGTTTTGGTTGCTGCTGCTTTTGTTGCTTCTGCTTTTGCTGCTGTTGTGAACTCTGCAGTTGTTGTTGCTGCTTCTTTTGACCAGCTACCTGGGTTAGTTTATTACCCTTTGGCTGCTTCTGGTTTTGTTGCTGGAGTTCCTGCTCCAGCTCTCTTTTTGCGGTTAATTTCGCTTTTAGCATTTGAATGTGCTGCCATAGCTCATCCCTCTCCTTGTCCAGTTCGACAAGTTTTTCGGATGCCGATTCCAGCTCGTCTAATATAGTCTCATCATTTGGTGCGAGAGACGCGAAGCTGTTGTTGCTCATTGTGAAGCGGCCTTCCCCTCCATCTGACAGGTAGGGAAACTCTTCATCGCCGAACTCCGGTTGGTGTTTACAGCTGGTAGATGCTTTTTCATCACCCTGTTGCCTTTCCGTAGAGTCGGACGCAGTACGGCGCTTGCTTGCCGTAGCTGATTGCTTCGACTTTTTTCGTTTGCCGGTGGTTGTGTCGTCAGATGACACCGTTTTTTGGTGGTCCGACATAACTGCCACACTTTTTTTTTTGTTTTGACCGTCTGTTTAGTTGAGCGCGGTCTACTCTTTGTTCACTGTCAATCACACTTCTATTGTTAATTCTTTATTCAAATTATTAGAAAAAAAACACTTTTTTTTCTTTTCGCGCGGTATTTGAACTTGGCCCCTCTGGGCCCGCGAGCTCGAGCACTACCACTTTGCTACAACACTCCTATTAATTCAAGCGTCTTTTGCGCGATCTATTTGTTTTAACTGATATTCAGCACTTTTCATTTAAAATTGGACACGACTGAACTCTACGGCGGTCTGTGAGCGAATGAGCTTCATATAGTAGCTTGGTATAGAAGGACACGTTGAGAGGATTTTTCTTAGTCTCGAGGTCTCAGAAATATCATCTATTCTACCGCAGAACAGCTTCCAGGATTTTCCTTTTTGCCGTTTTCATTTTGGATTTGAATAATCTGAGGGATTCTTTATAGGATTCCCAATGGAGGATTTAGCTTTGTTGAACTTTCGCCTACTGGCTTTGCGAAGATGTACAAGTTCACTGTTCCACCAGTGTGGCTTGGAATTGATCTTCCGGATTTTGAGAGGACAGGCAATGTCTATTGCTTTGTTAAGGGCAGTGGTAAACGAATTAACTGTAAAATTAAAAGCCGGTCCATCTCATTGACATCCGTGGGAGAATTAGGTGCCGTTGAAAGGGACTTACCTTCGCGTGGTTGTACACCTTGACGCGGTGCGAAGGCTTAGTAAAGGTCAAAGACTCTTGAGAATTTATTCTCTATGATGAGACCCGAAGCTAAGATGCAACCAGTCCCAATTCCTCCCTCTCCCTTCCTTCCTCCCTTTCTCTCTCCCTCTCCGGTGGGCCGGATCAAGGTGTCAACCGTTCCGTGCCGAGGATCAGCCTGGCTGGGGGCCCACCCTAAACTAAAGCCCAGTCGCTAACGGAGTATCCGAAATACCTGGCGACCTATCGGATCAATCAGCCTTAGCTGCGTATTGCGGATCTCTGCGCAGAAGGTCCTCCCTTTCTCCGCTACTCGTGGGAACTAATGTCCTCAAAAAAAACCCCTTTAAAAAAAAATAAAAATGAGTCCGGTGCTCACTCACCGGCTGGGACTTCAACTCCCAGCGCCTCTAAAGGCCCTTCAGCTCCTGAAGTGCTGACGACCAAGCCAATTTCGGCTAGGCTCGCCAATAGCCGCGTGGAGCCCTCTAGATCCATCTCGGATCCTAACAACGCCCGCAGTACCGCTGCCTCCTCAAAGGTCATTGGCCTTTCTACAAGGAAACACAGGGAGCGGAATACTGCAGCCCGGATTTTGGAGCGCTTTAGTGGTGTTCCTCCGGAGTCGCTTTCTGAGCAAAAGAAACGCTCGCTAGCTTGGGCAACCAAGGTAGCTAAAAGTATTGAAAGCGATAGCGCGAATGCCCCCGAGCCATCGACAGCTAAGCGTGCCAGATCGGCCGACTCCTCAACCTCCGAGCCGTATAGTGAGGTAGTTAAAGACAACCTCACTTACGCCGTAATAGATAAAAGCGACGTCGATGGCAGCATTTCGCCCTCCAATTGGAGGAAAATTGAACGAGGTTTGAACAACTTCTACCTCAGCCTTGTGCAGGAAAGCGGAGGCCTGGCACCTGTCGGGCTCGATGCTGGATGGTACCAAGTTAGAATAAAGTTGTTGTCCTTCGGGGACCTACGATCGGCGGATCTTTTCAGATCAGCCGTCCTTAAATTGGGGGAAGTATGGGAGGGGGCACGGCTTGATGTCGTGACTAAGGATAATATCCCTAGTAGGCCCAGGACTCGTGCCAGGTTACCGCTCATCCCCTCCGATGCTCCCACCATTCTCAAATTCATCCAGGTTTGCAACCCGGATCTTCCAACTCACGACTGGAAGATCGCGAAACTGGAGGATCCCAAAGGTGACACGCGAGCGGCTACTATTGTCATCAATAAGGAGTCGCTCGCCCCCCTCACGAAATCTAGTGGAGTCATTCATTATGGCTTCACTAGTGTAACTCTGAGGGTTTATAAAAAGGATGGGGAGGACTCTGCGATGGTTGATCACTCTCCCTCCACCTCATCGTCTGCTAAACCTGCCGGTAATACACCGGCCGCAGTCATTGAGGAGGAGGGGGGATGCTCGGCCGCGGTGGAGCCGTCTCCCTCCACCTCATCTTCCATCGCCAAAACGGGAGCTATCCCGTCAACCTCTTTGGCTCCCATGGAGGATGAGGGGGAGAGAGGGGGCACTCCAGAGCCCTCACCAGATCCAGAGGCTCGAGATGAGGATGTTGATTGTATCAACTTCTCTGATCTCGAACTCACGAGTACCCCGCCTAATAGCCAAGACTCTCTTTTTGGGATCGACCTTGGCGATGATTTAAACACCACCTTGGTGGAAGGAGGACTACCCGATGGCGCTGCTTCGGATAGTCCAAATTAATCTCCACCATTCCATTTCGGCTTCGGCCGCTCTACTTCTCCGTCTCAACACCTACGGAGAAGATATTGTCCTAGTCCAAGAACCCTGGGTCGTCAATGATCTAGTGTGTGGGCTCAGGACTCCTAACTACATTCTCTTCTTCATGAGAAATGGAGGTAAGCCCAGAACCTGCATTCTTGTGAAGAGCTCACTAAATGCCTTTCTTCTCTCCAATTACAGCGATCGAGATTCAGTCGCCGTTTGCCTAGAACTAGGCACGGAAAAAGTCTGGGTAATATCGGCGTACATGGCACATGACCATGTTGAACCTCCCCCCTCTACTACAATCAAGAGGACGATCGCTGATGCGGAGAGAGCCAAGACCGCGCTCATTCTGGGATGTGATGCAAACGCGCATCACACAATCTGGGGGAGCACGGACATCAACGATAGAGGTGAGTTCATCTTTGACTACATTCTGAACAACAATTTAGTAGTATGCAACTCAGGTTGCGAACCCACCTTTATTACAAAAAACAGACAGGAGGTGCTCGACATCACCCTGACTTCTGACTATTGCTGACAGCATCAAAAACTGGAAGGTCTCTCGTGACCACTCCTTCTCCGATGATCGCTATATCACCTTCGATGTAGTAAGATCGCCTCGTTCACAAATATCTTTCAGAAATCACCGAAAGACCAACTGGGATAAATACAGAGAAACTGTATCGGCAATCTTAACTGATACACCTTTCTCCATCCCCAACTGTCCTGCCGACCTCGACACTTCTGTGGAGAGGCTCACAAAAATCCTTAACCACGCACTGTCTATTTCCTGCCCTATCAGCAAGCCTAAGGGCAAGTCGAAACCACCATGGTGGAATCGAGAACTGGACAAGTTGCGCAAGGAAAGCAGGAGATCTTTTAACAAAGCGAAACGCACCCGAGATGCTGTTGATTGGGAAACCTACAAAAGTTCTCTCAACACCTTCAAAATTGAACTAAGAAGAGCCAAGCGTGTGTCTTGGAGACTCTTCTGCGGCAAAATTGAAGAAGTTTCTGAAGCCTCCAGGCTGAGGAAAGTTTTAGCATCGCTCCCGAAAGCACCCAGCTTTCTACAAAAATCGGATGGTACCTGGACATCTTCCAGTCTAGACACCCTAAACCTTCTTGTGGACACCCACTTCCCGGGAAGTCTAGCTGCTAGATCAATCTGTCCTGGCAGTACACCAACCAGATCCTCTTGTAGCCCTCTTAAAATAGACAGTGCATCTGTCAAGTGGGCACTAAATAATTTTAAACCATATAAATCAGCTGGTCCTGATTGCATTATACCTGCAGAGCTCCAAGCAGTTGCAGATCTCATTCTCCCCTGGCTGACAAGCATGTCTAGATTTAGGATATGACATTCCAGGGAATTGTGAAGCTGACTATCTCGCCAGGAGCGGTACGATCTCCACAAACCTCCCTAGTGGGGATCTTCCGCCTATGCCATTCGCTACAGCTAAACTTCTTTTAAAGAATCATACCATTAAAAACACCAACTCAAGATGGTCAGATGGCACTACGTGCCTCATTACAAAGCAAATCTGGCCTAAACTTGATCTAAAACGTTCACTCTATCTTCTCAGAATGAACAGATCATCCCTAAGGATTCTCATTGGCGTTATCACAGGACACCATTGCCATTGACACTCACGCCTCAAGGATGGGACTCCCTCATAATGATTTCTGCAGAAGCTGCAGAGACGAAGAAGAAGAAGAAAGCATAACGCATCTTCTCTGCACTTGTAGCGCTCTCTCCTCTCGCAGGATGAAACATCTTGGAGCCTACTTCTTTAACGACTTGAGCGAATTGCACAACGTCGGCATCAATCAATTAAAGAGCTTCGTCGAAAGCACTAAATGGTTTTTCGGAAAAAGGAACACAAGATCCGCGTGGTATCACAATGGGCCTAATTTGGCCTAAGTGTGACTGTTTTCTACAGTCAGCCACTTCAACCTAGCCTAACCTAAGGGACTTACCTAAAGTACTTTTGTAGAGAGGCCAGTTAGTATTCATATAGTTCCTAACTGGGAGTTGCTCGGTGGGAAGACCGTTAAGGTCAAATTGGAGATATCTATGGTCCGAAAAGGAATAGATATCAGAAACTTTCCAATTACTTATGTAGTTGGGGAAGTTGTTAGAGACAAGGGTAATGTCAAGTACCTCCTGTCTATTCTTGGTAACGAAGGTGGGTACATTTCCTGTATTACATACAACTAGATTCCTACTAAGAATAAAGTCTAACAGAGACTCACCTCTTTCGTTGTCATTGGAGCTTCCCCAACCAATTATGAGGAAAGCGCTGTTTGATTCCGCCATAGCGACTATCCTTGTGAGTGTCATGGATGGTATGGGTCTGTCGTAGGCGAGGTATGCTGAAGTCATCCAACACGTAAGCTGACTCAGCTCCAAGCTTACCACCGTGGTGTCAGGGTCGCTAAGGTTAGAAATAAGGAATGTGTTAATGGAGCTTTTAACCATAATGCAAGTTCTAGGCTTACCTGCATTTTTGGTATAGAGCAGCTTGTAGCCCGGCGTCCTGAGTCCCAGCACTAGACCTTTAGCGGTCCAGGGCTCCTGGATCAGGAAAAGGTCCTCCCCATGTCTGGCTAGTCGGATGAGGAGGTTGGCGGAGGCCGCCTTGGAGAGGTGAAGGTTAATCTGTATCACCCGCAGCATTGCGACTGATGACAGATGCCTCCACCACAGTGTCGTTGGCATCGTCCAAGTCGGAAGACATAAAGTCTTCTTTCTCCTGGAGGGGGCGATACAAGTTGGCGGTGAAGAACCGCTCAAACTCCGAATCTGACGATAGTGAATCATCATCAATACCCAGAGTATTGAGCGTTGTCGAGAGGACTTCCGCTGATGCGTCCGAAGGTCCGGTGTCAGTAGGAGTAGCACTTGTTTCAGTGGGACAAGTGTCTACTGGTAGGGGGGAGATTTCCGTAGTTGAGGCAGATGACGTGCCAGGTACAACTGTATCGACCGGGGGGATATCTGTCTTAGGAGCATATACCCTTTCCGAGTCCTATTTGTAGATTTTGATGGAGACTCTGCTGAAACTGTGGTAGATCTTGTACTCTTTTGCAGCAAGTTGAGACAAGGAGTCCTCGTTGATGACGATGACCACCGAACGAGTATCCCCCATGGGCTCCTCCAGCCTGCCGACTTTCCAGTCTTAGTTTCGGATTGCCCATCTTGATCAGATCCAAGATGGACGCAGGGTCCGAAGGCTCGGCCGGAAGGCGAATGCGTGCCCTGGGCCTGCTGGGGATCTTGTCTATCGATCCCTATGGCCTGGATAAGGAGGTCGATCGACCTTTGGTCTGCACAGGCAAGCATTTTAACGTGCCCCTGGAGCCATCCCCCGTCTTCACAGGTTGGAGCAGGTCCTGGTTGCTCCCTTAAGATTGAGAGAAGGGCAGGGACCAACTTGACCTCTACCTTCCTCCACTTATCTGCAGAGATGCTCCCGAATTCGGACGAATCTGCATTGTCGACCACGCCAACGAGAGTATGGCTCCTCACGACATCGCTGTACTGTTTGTCTTGTCTGCAGGGCCGGCCCTACCATATGTGCAGGATGTGCAAATGCACAGGGCGCCTAGCGCTTGGGGGCGCATTGTGAGCCTAAACAAACAAAATGCAATTTATCGATATACTAACTTTCATAAAATTTTAGTTCGTCGAAGCTACCTTTGCCTTTCCAAACGCTTTCTGAACGCAATTATTTTCAAATAATACAAACTACATAATTTCACCTGTTCACACAATATGCCATTCACACGCAAGACTGTGCAAGATAATTTCTTGCACAAGCACTCAAAAATCTCAAAATAATAAACTGAGTTCTTATGGAGGAGAGAAAATGTGCAGATTTAATTTCTGCACGTAAGAAAGAGATTTACTCATTATACATATTTGTTTGAAAGGGGAATGAGTACAGTAGGTATATATACACCACAAATCAATCACATATAGATATCCAACTCCTACTTCTCTTGCCCCTTAATTTCATCTGACAGCGTTTTTTATAACATTTTCACCGACACGATTCACCGAGAATACGTGTGGACGTACCAAACAGCTGATAGACTTCCCCTCCAAGTTGATGTAGTGAAATGGGCATGGACAGTGTTTACATGAACGGAAGAAGGCAGGAGCATCGAAAATAAGTATTTGATTTTCCACAAATTGGAATGAAATAGTGCAGATTCGGCGAAAATCTTACTTCAAATTTGATTTTCCGGTGAAGATTCGTCAATAACTGTCAAATTTATTGGAAGATTCGCGAACAACTGTCAAATTTTTGAATGGGCTAGGGGTTTTCCATCTGGAAAGTTACGCATCTTTATATGACTGATTTGTGATACACACTACCCCAAAAAATTGAGCATACACCCAAAACAAAAAAATATTTTTTCTTGTTTTCCTCTTGAAAAATGTAATGTAGTGTATTAGAAAGTGGGCGTCGTGGCGTAGTGGGTAGGTGCGTCGACTCCTACGCTCGAGGTCGTCGGTTCGAATCTCGAAAAAAACATCAAACATTTTTTCACGGCTCCACCTCTTTCGAGTCACTGACAATGCTCAAAGAGTATAACTGTCTAGAAAAAAAGCTTCTCAATCTCGCCGTTCGGAGTCGGCATTAAACTGTAGGTCCCATCCGCTCGTGACAGAACAATAGCACACACAACACGAGTGGTTGCTGAGAAGCTAGGCCCAGGTCCACTTCGGACTGTAGCGCCGCCATTATTATTATTATTATTATTATTATTATAATGTATTAGAAAATTCAATTACGCATATTTCATTCATGGAGAATTTATGTACATATGTACAATGAACAAAAATTCCCAAGCCTTGTCAAGCACAGATATAGGATGTTTTTCGAAAAAGTTTTGAGGTCGGGGACAAGACTCACCTCGATCGAAACTGAAATAAAATATTAAAGAGTTGTTTTGCAAACGCTAATTAGTTTAGATAAATTTCTTGGTTCTCAAGCATTAGCTTTTCGATGAACTTTTGAAGTGTTGCTTGAGCTTAATAATAGTAACTTTTTACAGATTGTTGAGGAAGTAGCCTTATTTGATTTGGTGCTAGGAGAGCACTTGAGGAGAATAACGAATCAAGAAGCCCAAAATAAATATTTGAACAAAAATATACAAAATTAAATAACACATATCTTTTCTAATACTGTTACTAATCAAATTGTGTCCATGCTAAAAGAAGCTAAAAGATTGCCACTTTTCGCAAATACTTTCTACCGATAAGAGTTGCATAGAACAAATTACTATTGTTGTTTAAAGTTTTTAAAAGGAGAAGCAAGATCGGAGAGGAGCTTACAAGTTAATATTAGACAAACTCGAATTTCATGGAATTCCAATAAGCAACGGTTGGGGTTACAGTTACGATAATGGTTTAAATATGAAGGGAAAAGAAGCTGGTGTTCAGAACAGAATTCGGCCAAGATTTCTTTTAGTAGTCAATGATTCAGCTCGGTGCTGTTTCTGTTAAGCTTTTGACACAATTCAATGCTTATATAACTTTTTTTCAAGTAAAAAAAACGTGCAAACCTTACTTTGAAACCTCTTCCAGAAACAATGTGGGAAAGCAGACTTGATGCATTAAAACCATTAGCTGAGATATATGAAGTTATTATAGAAATATTTGGAAAGTCCCTCTGTCAATTTATCAGCAAGTGTTGAGGTTTTAGAAAATATTAAACATACTTTGATTGAAATTCAGAAACATCTTCTTTACGATGGTGATGAGTGTTACGAAACTATTTTAGAACCGAAACAAAGGTTTAAGATAAAATTTGAGTTTAAAACACTAGATCAAGCGATTTAATCAATTACATAAGATGCTTGTCTGGCAGTACTGGTGTTGTTTTTAATTCTTTTGGGGGCCGGGGCCTGCACCATTTGCTCCTTCATAGACCTATCGCGTTTCACCGCGTGAGGTTCAGAGGTGCCCTTGGCACACGAGAGTCTATTGATGGCCCACTCATAAAACTCCTTTTGTTTGGTGTTCCAGCTGTCTTTGGGGAAGGGCGCCAGCTTGTCTAGGATACAAGTGGCTGCGCGCCTCTCCTTAAAGTTGCTGGTATTTGCATTCGTTAAGGGCAGATGGTGATTCGTCGCCTGCTTTGTTAGAGCCGTGCCAGAACCTGTCTTAGTGGACAGGTTGCTGGCTTTGGATCTTTTAACAGGCGCGGTCTTCCGACTATGGTCCGTTGAGGTCCCTGTTGGCCTAGCAGCAGCACGCGCTTGTTTGCTCGTGCAGGGTTTGTCCCGTGCTTGAGCTAATGGCGAGCAGGCTGGCAGTTGTGTTGAGGAGTCCGTGTTGGATAAATGGGGGGAAGTTGACCTCTCCGATCCAGATGAAGGGCTGGGATTCGGGAGAGGCGGGGTGGGTTTGTTAACCTGCTCCCTCGCCGGTTCACGAATTGAACCTTCTTCCTCTCTTGGTACGTTTTTTGTGTTTTTTGAGTCTTTTAGAATTTTTTTGCATTTGATTCCCACGAGTATCGGAGAAAGGGTGGTCCGCCTACGCAGGGCTCCGTATACGTAGGTAAGGCTAGCCAATCCAGAGGTCGCTAGGTATCCGTTAGCGACTGAGCTATTTGTCTGGGCCCTCAGCCTGGTTGATCATCAGTACGGGTCGCATGACACTTTGATCCAGCCCAGGGGAGTGGAGTAAGAAGGAAAAGAGTAGATGAGGGGGTGGGATAGAGTTCGATTACATCTTGGTTTTCAGATTTCAACCAGGACCTTTGCGACATGGGTGACCCTGAAGGATATGCTTTGCCGCATGTCCGTCGCCATAGCTCACTGGTATCATTAATCCTACTTAAGCCCCAGAACCGCTGCAAGGTTGTTGCGGCAGGCTGCAACATGCAGCAGGTTATCTGAAAATAAAATAAAAATATTTAAGTTAAAAATCCTTATATATGTATATAACCTACCAGACAATTCCCGTGATCCTGCGATTCCTCCCCGTCCAGTCCTTTATTGTCCTGAAATATACAAATTGTGTAGAACGTTTTTATATATAATATAATTTATTTATTCAATACTTACCCCAAATCATGTTTAATTAATAATAATAATTTTTGTGGAGATCTGTCAAACTGACAAGGACGGACATATACTAGAAATTCTTGGTGAAAGCGCAAAAGTGATCGGCAGCAATTTTGGTGATCAAATAATATATTTGGCTATTGATTGTTTCATAAACAAAAAAAAAAAAAAAACACATGGACTTGAGTGCGGGTGTGGTTTTTTGTTAAACAGAACAAGAATAAATAACAAGAAAAAGATATACAAAACAAAGACGTAATAAACATACATTTATATATGTATATATATATGCACACATAATGCCAAAGAAGTTACAAAACGCTCTATAACACGAAAAATACCTAATTACAAAAACAGTGAACATCCGCAACAAATTTTACACACATGTATATACAAATATTAAATTAATAGACTAAAAACAAAGAACAAAACAAAAGTGCTAGTGGATTACTAAAAGTGCCGTCCAGAACGAATTTTCGCATATATATACACACGAGTGCAGCCGTTCCCACTACATGAAACTTTGGCGCAACAAGGACAAGACCTTTTGACACATTGTGCCATAAGCATCCCGAGGAGGCCGAAGTGAAAAACGGCTTGTGCCAAATAAAAGTGCTGGTGTGCTACAAGCCAGAAGTGTGCAGTGCCAGGAGTGAGCCAGAGCAGTGCTACAGTTTTTTTTTGTATTTGAATTTCACATTTGATTTTTTTTTTAATTTAGTTTGTGTACCTTTCCTTTTTATCTTTGATTTTTTTTATGAATTGTTTAATTGCCTATCAGTAGTTTTAGTTTTTTTCCATTTTAAAATATAAATAAAAGTGTAAAGATAGTTCTGGCTTTAGTGTGTTGTTGTGAGTGTGCGCGGGTAAGAGGGATTTCTCCCCAAAATTTTCGATTCTTTTCCCACAGATAAAATCCTTCATCGTGCTGCGCGCAGGACGTCGGGGGATCACAAAACCGTGAGTCACAGGTTTCATTAATTGGAAACCTCTTTATGTGGTGTGACGTCAGTAGACATTAGCCAGGGTTTGAACCCCTTTGTTTAATTTGAATTTTCTTTTGTTTTTTTTGAATTTTAATTTCTTATTATTTCATATAGGTTAAGCTTTGATTTTTTTTTATTATTTTCCTTCCTTTTTAAATAAATATGAATTATATAGTTTTGAAATGAATGTAATTATGTTTTATTTAATGGAGTAGAGTCATCTTTGGCGATATGTGTGTGTAGGGTGAGGGAAGGCCGTCCTTCTTCGGGGTAGTTGACAGAGTGGAACGTTAAGCTGTGGCTAACGTCTCCGCTAAGGGGCTATCTCCCACAAACTTCGCCAAGGGAGATAGCGAAGGTCATGTCGATTGACATGAGGGGTGGGCAGGCGGACTTGTGCCAACAACAACAGGCACCCTCGGGTTCTTGACGAACCTGCATCGCCAAACGGCACTGGAAGGGTGTTGTTTCGTGTTAGGGCTAAGCTAGGTAGTTTTAAGGTAGATTAGGTTTAGTTTAGGTATAGTTTTAAGTTAGGTAGGATAGTTTAGACGTAGATTAGGTTAGTTAGCTTAGCTCCGCGAGCTCCCTTCCGGTCTCTTTTGGTGGTAAAGGTATAGACCTTGAACACCTTTCTTTTCCTCTTTCCTGTCTCTTCTTTCTCTTCTCTATCCTATCTTTTAGTTGTCCGTCCGTGGTCTGTTAGGGTATTAGGCTTTCACCTCTTTCTATCTTTTCCCTTCTCTCTATCTTCTCTTAGCTAGCTACAGGCACGATATTTTTTGTTTGCAACTGGTGGTGTACGAGTGGGAGGACAAGAACCGCCCCGTTCGACGAGCTAAGCCGTGCAACCGCAAGCGTGCCGCCGTCCTACTCACCGTCACCGTGGCCCAGCCAACCAAGCTGTAACAAGGTGTTTAATCACTCTAGGGAATGCTTTCATTAAAAGGTTCTTCTCTTTAAACACACTTATACGCGTATCGATTCTGTGCTCACGGTTTGCTTTCGATTCGCGAAAGGATAATCAATAAACTACTAACTTTAGATTTCCTAAAATCAAAGAGTATATCAAAAGCAATTTCTGAACCCAGATGTTGATGCGGATGGAACTCCCCGAGTAAGGGTCGCCTCAAAAATTTTAAACTATCCATACACCCGATCATACTATCTTTACATCATCATTTTACAAATGCCATCCGCCAAACTAATTTACAAACACTGCATAGCGATACTCAAGTAACATTATCAATTATCCGTAGTCGATTTAAACAGTCATAAATGAAACAGAACTTAGAAACAGACTCTAAAATTCATAAATGTATTATCTGTTTCCCGAAAAAACACCTAACATTTTTTCACGGCTTCACCTATTTCGAGTCACTGACAATGCTCAAAGAGTATAACTGTCTAGAAAAAAAAACCCGCTGTTCGGAGTCGGCATTAAACTGTAGGTCCCCTCCACTCGTGAAAGAACAATAGCACGCACAACACGAGTAGTTGCTGAGGATCTAATCTAAGCACATTTGAGGTGCCACTCCCGACAGGAAGAGTTTCCACCCGTCCGAAAGATCCACAGGTCTAGATCCTCTTTGCTTCGTCGAAGAAATAGCTACGATATCTAACCGATACCTGGCAGCTTCCCCAACTAGCTCGATATCCTTTCCTGTGAGCGATGAGACGTTCCATGTGCCTATCCTAAGCCGATGCCGTTGTCTGTCGCCTTTTGATCCCCACACGCATTAGTGCATGGCGTGATCCCACTCTCACCCCCGTAGTGGATCAAGAGGCCACTGCCGGGTTGCTCGTAACTGCTTCGGGCTGAGCCCGACCGGCTGCCGAGCGGGACAGGCCGGCCACTAGACGCTCGCATACTGCCATCATTCACTCCTTGCTCCAAATGGGGCATTTTGACTTGATTGAATACCACTCCTATGGGTACCTAATTTGTGTGAGGGGGGTGAAGGTTAGGCTAGGTTTTGGAAGAGGAGTGTGATGGTTAAAGCATCACTTCCACTCGGAGGCAATGGGGCCATTGTGAATTCCTTCAATTGCGAAGTACACGATCCTACACGAAACCTATCCTGTCACGTGGTGGCTGAAACCACCCCGTACTCTTAATAAATTTTAGAAGATTTGATATATCTGCGTTCGCTAAATCCGCAGTCTCTGTGAAGAATCTTTGGCCCAGCGAAGCTAGGCGCCGATTCTGGAGAGCTGGGCAGTGGCAAAGCAGATGTTGGATCGCCTAGGTCTTTTCCTCATCTCCGCAACTCCGGCAGAGATCGCTGGATTCCGCATTCCATTTCCGATGGGGCAGTGTCTTGTGATCACTCCGACGAGCATACGGATCGAGTTACGGTCCAAAGCCAGAAGCTTCTTCGTTTTGCGGTTAAGCTTTGGCCACGTTGTTCTTGTCACGTGACTATCATTTCTTGTGAGCCACGCCGAGTCGGCCTCTTTTTGTATTGTTTCACTTATGATCCGGTACAATGCACTGATCGGTGGTCGTAGTGACGCCGTAGGCCGCTTCGCTTATGTCCACTTCAGACCCTTGTCTGGCCAGTTCGTCCGCTCTCTCGTTCCCAGCAATTGAACTGTGGCCCGGGACCCAGTAGAGTTTGACCTTGTGGTGGCTGATGGACCTCAGTGAGTCGCGGCAATTCATAACAGCCTTTGATCTCGTTGTACAGGATCCTATTGACTTCAGTGCAGCCTGGCTGTCTACAAATATGGTGATATCCGATGTCGGTTACCTGTATGTGTTCAGCTGCTTTCTCTATTGCCAGGATCTCTGCTTGGAAGACAATGCACGAGTTAGTGAGTCTAAATGATTCCTCTTTATGTAAGGTCTCCGAGTAGAATCCGGCCCCAGTACCTGTGTCCATTTTTGATCCGTCGGTGAAAAGGGTAATTTCGTGGTCGTTTACAACGATATTCGATAACCACTTGTCTCTGTCGAGGAATAGAATTGGCATCTTGAGGGAGAAGTCATTGTGAAGGGGGTGAAAGGAGTGTGTTGCACGGCACACAAACAATAAGCCAATGTTACATGTATTAGAAAAAGAGAGCATATAATTATTTCACGCACTTCGCACACTTGATAGTTCTCAAAGTTGTTTATATTGTCTCAAGTGTGTGAATTGCGGGTTTGAATTGAATTTTGTAATTTGAATAAAAAAAACTATTTAATTAATTAACAATTCGATTTTATATGTTTTTCCCTTGCTTATTGTTTGTGTTGTCGTGCAACAGAGTGTGTGTTCTCTCAGATTTGCCTAATTGTTAAAACCACTTTGTGGAATTTATGAAGGCTAGCAGACTATGAATGTTTGCCTCCGAGAGGTTTTTAGGGGTGTTAAAGAAGGCCTTACCCAGAGTGCGTTGTCTGACTCTAGCCAGAGCCGGACATTTGCACAGAAAGTGCTCGAGGGTTTCTGGTTCAATTTCCACCCGACAGCTGCGGCAGTGCGAGTTAAATGGTATGCCTAGTCTTTCAGCATGCCTGCCAACAGCCCAGTGTCCAATACAGACCGCTATAATTCTGGATATATCTCTTCTACTGTTGTTGAGCAGGTCTTTTGTTCTCTTTTGGTTGTAGTTGGGCCATAAGCTTCTGGCTAGGACATATGTTTCCAGCTTGGTCCATCTTTCGTTGGCGATCTTGAGGAGGTGATTATAGATATTATTTTTCACGAAGCCTAGTGGAGCCTTGACTTGTTCCACAACGAGACTATCAAGTTTGGATCCTTGTCTGGCTAGCTCGTCTGCTGCCTCGTTTCCTCTTATACCCGTGTGCCTGGGAACTCAGATCAAAGAGACCGAGCTCCGTTCACCTATAATGGATAGTTCCTTGCAGCAGCAATCCACCAGTTTTGACGTTGTTGTTATGGATGTTAGAGCCTTGATAGCAGCTTGAGTGTCTGAAAAAATTGCTATCCGCTGTGCTGGTTCTGTTCTGCTCTTAATTTCAAGACACGCATCATATATTGCTAGCACTTCTGCCTGGAAAATGCTTGCAAAGCTTGGTAGCTTGAATGACTCTGATAACTTGAGGCCTTCGGAGAAGATTCCAGCGCCAACACCAGAGTGCATCTTCGAACCGTCTGTGAAGATGGCTATGTCATGGGTTTGGATAACTCTATGGCTATTCCACTCAGTTCTAGTTGGAAAGTATGCCCTATAGTTTCTATAGAAATTTAGTTTTGGGATAAGATAGTCAGTATGACTCAGTATCACCTGTTGTGGTAGTGAGTTAAGGATGTTACAATGTCACTAAGGTCTGTTGTTCCAGCAGTTTGACTCTCTGAGTCTAAGTACATTGCATGCGGCCATCTGTCGCAGTTGTTCTTAGAGTGCCAGTGACTCCTATACATGCAGTTCTTTGTACCTTGTTTAGTTTTCTGATGTTGTACACTTTGGCTAAAGCTGGCCACCAGACTAAGGAGCCGTAGGTAAGAATAGGACGTATCACGATAGTATACATTAGTGTTAGTATACAAAGTGTTATATTCGGTCGTAGTCCTCAGCTTTTGCCAAGAGTTTTGTTGCAAGCGTATAAGGCTATGCATGCCTTTTTAACTCTTTGCTCTATGTTAGCTTTCGAATTTAGTTTTGGGTCAAGAATAGCTGAAGGGTTTGATTGGCTAGTCTAGGAAGGGGAAAGTTTGGTTTTCATCGTAAAAAGCATCAATTTGGTTTTGCTTGGGTTCGCATTTAGGCCGCAACTAGTAGCCCACCTATTAACCTTCCATGATTTCACTAATCACTGAGAGGAACCGACCTGATACTAAAATCACAACGTCGTCTGCATACTCAACAACTTTGATTCCTTCCCGTTCTAGTTCTTTTAATAAGTTGTTAATGACCAGTATCCATAACAATGGGAAGATAACGCCTCCCTGAGGAATTGCCCTAGTTACGTACTTTGTTTGTTGGCTATTTCCTAGCGTGGATTGTATACTTTTGGTTTTGAGCATAGGAACTATCCATTTTACTAGCATCTCTTCTACCCCTTGGGTGATAAGAGATACAGCTCGTGCGGAGCTGTATCAGTGGATTTACCCTTGATATAGGCATGTTGAGATTTGGAGAGAGACTTTCCCTCTAACTTGAGCCTAATGTGTACATCTATAATGCGTTCCAGGGCTTTAAGCATGAAAGAAGATAACCTGATTGGTCTGAAATCCTTCGCGGTTTCATGACCCCGACTGCCTAGTTTTGGTATAAAGACTACTCGAGCCCGTCTCCACGACTGGGGAATATAATTGAGTAGTAGACAGTTTTTGTATATTGCTTTGAGCCAAGGGGTTGCTACATCTTGTACCTTTTGTAGCATTATGGGTATGATACCATCAGGGCTTGGGGACTTTTACGGAGAGAAACTATTTACTGGCCAAATAATCCTTTCTTCTGTAATTATCCAATCGATTTTTACTATGGAGGTTGACAGTGGTTCCTGCGGGTGATTGACGTCACAGTGACCTTTACACCTAGGAAAGTCTGTAAGTAAGAGTGTATCTACGGATTCTTTTGAGGATTCAGTCTAGGTTCCATCCTGTCTCTTAAGGAGAGAGGGATTCGAATGTTCTTTGGACAGAATTTTACTGAGCCTCGAAGAGTACTTGATGTTGTCTATCGATTCAGAGAAATCCTTCCAAGATTGCTTCTTTGCTATACTTATGGATTTCTTGTAAATTCTCTAACAGTCTTTTTATGGTTGCCAAAATTTATATTTATGACATATGTATATTAAAGATGACCCTGGTCATCTTTCTGAGGTTAGAAAGGTCTTCTGTCCACCATGGAGGAAGTATCTTCTTGCCTCGTTTAATTGGACACGATATATTAAAGGATGAGTTGAGCGCTTTCTCAAAAACTTCTATTGTTTTTTGCAACTCACTAATATTGCTTATATTGGATTGTGGTGTTCTACAAGGTTTTTTCTTGGCAATCGTAATTAACTTTTGCCAGTCTGCGCATTTGGAATTTCTATGGGATACCTGGATATGAGTCTTTAGATCGATATTGAAGATAATCAATTTATGATCCGAGAAGGTATTAGAATTAAATACTCTCCAACTGTCTATCTGAGTATCGTTAAAATTAAGAGCGTAACATGTAAAACTTCCTCCTAACCCCATGAAGTTTTCGGAACTGGGAGGAGTAATTATGGGAGTGGAGCCATTTATATTATTTATTATGATACAATCAAACAATGACTCAACTCTTTTGTTAAGTTCTGAGCTTCCCCATAGTGTATGTCTGGCATTGGTGTCGCAGCCCATCAGAAGATGTGTCTTGTTGTTATTGGCGTGTAGTACTACCCTTCGCAGTTCTTCTGGCGGTGTCTCAAGATCGTGTGCCTTGTAGGTCTAAACTATCAGAAGCGAGCTTTCCGCAGCTTCAAGTCTGACGACAGTTTGGTCGGATGAGCTTAGATTGGGACAGAGGAAAGCGTCAAGATGTTTCTTAATTAGGTTCTAGGCTTACCATCGTTATTTAGGTAGAAGATGTTGTAGTTGTTGTCTTTGAGCCCTGTAATTTTTGAACTTCTGGTCCATGGCTTTTGCACTATCTCGATGTCGAAATCCTCTTAATTGAGGAACATAAACAGATTGTCTGAAGCACACTTAGAGTGCTGCAGATTAATCTGTATGACTTTCAGCATCGAGAAGATTGGGTCAATCGCGATACCTCCGAACAGCTTGTCCGCGGCGTATCTTACCCCAAAGCTTAGCTTGTTGTCGGCCTTCGCTAGGCTTGGAAGGCACTCCTCGTTTATAGACAACAAGTAAGTCATGCTGTTATTCTGTGGGGGTTCTGATTTTATGACAGTCCAGTTGTCCATATTGATGCTGGGATTGGGGCCTGGACATAACGCCAAGCGACATAAGGCCAAATTCTAGCATTTGGCCTTATGTCTCTTTCTCAAAGTGACATAAAGCCAAATTTTGTAAAGCATTTGCCAAATTTTAGCATTCGGCCTTATGTCGCTTTCACAGAGCGTGTGTAATTAAAATGAAAAGAAGAATGAAATTGAACAGTGAAGTTAGTATGAGGGAACGGGTAAAAAGGGAAGTAGGTATGGGAGGGCATTCTGCCCCCTTGCAACTCCCCTGATTGGCCCCAGATAAGATTTGGGGCTGGTGGTTCCTAATGTTTCCTTATTTATATATTTAGAATGTATTTGAGAAAGTAACATATACCCAATCTTGCACCTACCCCAAATCCTATGTGTGGTCAAGCGGGGGGTTGCATACGAACTTCACTTTTCACCCGTTCCCTTTTTAAATGTCTCAGAATATTTAATAGAAGGTATATTTTAATAAGGTAAGCAAAATCAGATATGGTATACTGCGGAAAGCGCCAAAAAGCCAATTGGCCTTATGTCACTTTCACAAAGAGATCTGTAAAAATTTCGTCTTATGTCACTTTGATAAAGCGTCCCCTGGGTCTGCAAAGCGGTCGCCTACCTGATGGAATCGTATTCAAGGCACGCCTCGGAAGTCGTGATGCTGGGGACATTCGTGACCGAACCATCAAAGTACAGCCCTTTCCGTACGAAGAAGCAGCTGCAAAGCTGCCGTTGAATTCCCGGGCACTGCAGTGTTTTTCACCCTATCCCGGCGAGTAATTCCCACAACAGCACGAAGAAATCTCATCTCAGCAGCTTGTATTCGCGATCTTATTCTTTCGGTCATCACCCAAATTTCATGACCATAGGTGAGAGTTGGAACAAAAAATGCGTTAAAAACCGCTAACTTGGCTTTGACGTCAAGCTCGGTCTTCCTGATTACAGATCGGCCAAACTTGCTCAATTTTGAAACAGCTACATGAAAGCTCAGCATTATTCCTCCCATCACTCGTGAAGAAGACCCCGAGATACTTAAATTTCTCCATCTGTTTCAAGGGGACGCCACTAACATGTAGAGTGCATAAACAGGCGTTCTGGAAATAACCATAACCTCGGATTTGTGCACGTTAACCTTCATCCCAGCATCAGCACATACGGCCACAAACCTATTTAACGCGCGCTGGAGTTCGATCTGGGAGGATGTAAGGATAACTAAGTCATCTGTAAAAGAAGATGGTTTACCCTCAACTCTCCCAATGTGAAACATTCCTCGCCTCGACTGCGCTGCAGCATCCAGTCCATGTATATAATGAAAAGGAGAGGTGACAAGACTCACCCTTGGCGAAGTCCAACGGCCTCGGGGAAAGGTGTTGATTTACTACTGTTAACCCGAACACAGCTGCTACAGTTTGTGTATAGAGACTGAATGGCCCTCAATCCCATACTGCTGCAGAACATTTCAGAATTTACGTCGGAACTCGGTCGTATGCCTTTTCCAAATCTACAAAACAACTGTAGATCGTAGCCTTCTCAAGTACCATTCTCTGGATTCGACCATAGCTCCAGAACGCGCCTCCAACACCTTAGCGTAGACTTCACCAGGGATACTTAAAAGAGATATGTCCCTGTAGTTGGAGCTCTCCCTTTTGTTCCCCTTTTTTGAAAAGGGGGACAATCACCCCAGTCTGCCAATCGCCAGGTATCTCACCGCGTTCCCAAGTCACCTTAATGACACGAGAGACCCATAAAACTCTCTCTTTACCCATAGTCTTAAGCATTTCTGGGCGATTTTTATCCACACCGGCGGATTTGCCAACTTTTAGCGATTCAATCGCCAAAATGACTTTAGATTTGTTGTTGCAATTAAAGAATCTCCTGACGCATACGCAAGCTCCTCAGCTGTGCCTCTAGCTGTATAATCCATTTGTGTTTCCGAGGATACGTACCGCGAGTAGGCAGCGCATTGAACGTTTTGGACGGCAGTGGCTTCAGCGGGAGAATCTACTGCAGTGACAGCAGGTATCTTAGCAGCAACGATGGCAGCAGTAGTATTGGCAGCGGGTGCTTCAGCAACACAATCAGCGATGACGACAGCGGGAACTTAGCATCGTAATCAGCAGTGGATTTAGCAGCAGTGTTTGACTGCTAAATTTCTTTTTTTTGCCTTGGACTGCATTCTGATGTCACGGGATGAAGGAATAGCTGTTGTTTGCGGATGAGTTGTTGGAACAGATCCTGTCTTCAACTTGAATCCATTATTTTTGCAAAGTCCTGCAATCAATTGCGATTTACCTTATGTTTATATGGAACAACGAAAATATTAACTTACCCATTTAGAATTGTAAGTTTTTTTTTTTAAATCGTCTGCAGTAAAATGTGCACAGCATTTCCGAACAGTGTTCGGTTTAAAATTGACCTTCCTTTTGCAGAAGTGAATCCACTGCTTCCGCAAGACTTTGTCTTTTGGAAAGCAATAGAATCGCAAATTAAGCTTTCCTTTATTATTGTTTTCATTACAATTGAAAATTGCACACCTCATTTTGCAAGTATTATATCTTTTTGTCAAACACTTAATTGAAAAACTTATTTAACATTTTTTTTTTTTAAATTCAGCGCGCAGAAATCGTCAAATCTCACATCCCTATATATAAAAGTGAATATCCGCTCGTCACGATCTACATAGGCAAAAATTCACAGGTAGGAGGCAACCATGCGCAATGCGTAATGCCAGTACTGCCAGTATTTTTAAGTAAAATTTACCACACTAGAGAAGAAAAATTACCATATCACTTAAAATTTACCACTTCCAAAAAATGTGAGCTGCAAATGCAAATTCAAAATTTATAAATATTGTTTTTTAAAAAGAAATGAAATGATCTGTACCATGTTAATTGTGGCATTATGCTCCGTGAAGAAAACTGTTTCTTTCACCTTATTTCATGCAGGTGTCGGACTGCATTTGTATTCTTTTAATGTTTGCTTCCTCCACCGTGCTTTATTATTTCTGCTTCTTAGCTCTTCTTCTTAGGGCGCTACAGTCCGAGGTGGACCTGGACCTGCTTCTTAGCTCTGCAGCTCGCTTTTTTGTGGCACAGGTTTTAGCCATCCCTTGTTCCCTTTTTCTGTGTAAAAATACTTTTTTACCAAATGTGTGTAATGGGATTTGAAATTTCCCACGAAAAGGTAAATTTACCAGAAACTGGCAGCACTGTCGTAATCTCGTAATCTGTCATTCTTTATTTACGAAAGAGTGCGCCAGCCAGACTGCGTTGTTTGCGAAACAAATTTGTCGCTATAATTTTGTGTTTGATATTTAAAATTTGGCTTCTGTGTTAGTACAAAATTATGGCTATGTTTAATAAAAACGAAACCGAAGAACTCGTCGAAACAAGTCAAAAATCGGTAATAAAACTATTTTTCATATAAATCTTTTCCCGCATTACGGAGTAGTAAAGTGAGTAATTAACTGTTACTCGTTATTTTTTTTTTTGCAAATAAACAGTTTAAAGAAGATCTGGAGGAAAAAAGCTTGCCAGGTGGAAATGGTGAATTCGACAAGAAAATCGACACAGACCGCAACAAAACATTTGATTATTTGCTAAGGCAAACAAAGATATTTACGCACTTCATGACAAAAAGTGGGACTGTAAACATTTTTAAAGACAATTTTGCAAACAAACCTAAAGATATTACGGCGAATGATGTTTGGAAAGGGAATGATTGCGACAAGGAAGGAGCAAAGTAATATAATAATCAAATGTGCAGGTTTTAAATGTGTGTTTAATTGTTACTTTTGTTTTAGTCATCGCTTCCGAAAAGAAGAAAAAGATGAGGATAAGGAATTGCTCGCAGAGGATTCACAACCTAAGGACACATTTTCTTTTGATTCTTCACCACATTATATAAAAAATGGTAAATTGCGCGATTACCAAGTAAGTGGTCTGAACTGGATGATATCTTTGTATGAAAATGGCATCAATGGAATATTGGCTGACGAAATGGGTCTAGGAAAAACGTTGCAAACAATTTCTTTATTAGGTTATTTATATCATTTCAAGTGAGTACTTTGTTTTGTATGATACTCATTCTGAAACAGTAGTTTTGATGTAATATTAGTTCTTGTAGGCTAAACAAATAAATCATCTTGCTGCGTGCAAAAGATGTTTAAAAAAGAAATTGACCTTGGACTCCCATCGATCCAATTACAAATCTGCATATATTATATACACACTTGGTTTTACCAATTATCTTAGTGCATCCCGGTGACAAATATAAACATATGTATAAGTAATTTGTGCTATTTAACCTCAAGATGACGATCAAATGACATCTTTGAATTACTTTTTCTTTGTTATTCTGCAAATTTCTCCACTTGCCAATTATCAACACGATGATTTTGGGCATCGTGCCGATGTGGCTATGTGTCGACCTCTTCGCACTAGACCTTCAGATTCAAATCCCAAAATAAGCAACAATTTAAAAAAAAAAAACAAATTAAAAACAATTTTCACGGCTCCATCGATATTGAGACATTTCTCAAAGAGTATAACTGTCTAGAAAAGGCTGGTACATGCACATACAAATACGAAATTAATTTGCAGAACCCATTCCGAAAATGAATACGTTTCACTTTAAATTAATTTCATTTATAGGAAGGTACAAATTATTCACTAAGTCCATTTCTATATCCGCCGTTTTACAACAAAACACCCTATTCCGAAATCGGGCCTCCATACATATTTAAAGAGACATTGTTGGGAAGTGGAAAGCATTCAATAAAGATTTATCAAACATAATAAGGTTTTTAGTCTTAGTATTTCCCTTGTAAAGCTTTACTAACACAGTTTTTTGTTCGAAAGAATACCCTGTTTATCTTAATAAATATTAATCGGCATCTCATTTATTATTAAACTTAACGTCAATATGGGCAATTAGTTCCTTTTTCATTGTTATGGTCCACCGCCGTTCATGTACGACACAAAAAGGCGCCCATATTCCGTAGTTCGAACGAAGTGCAGATATTTGTATTGTTTACAACTCGGTTCACAGTTATCACCCAAAATAAATTACATTCTCGTGTTTCTAAGGTAATTTAAAGTTTAGTTTATTTTTTTTGCTCGACCTTACCACGTAAAATAAAAAAATGTATTATCTTATGTAAACTGGTCTTAGAAACACTAAAATTGAGTTTATTTGGGGGGACCTACTAATAGAACGCTAATTAAAAAAAAACATCTAAATTTATGTTAAATTACTTCAGAAACACGAAAATGAATTAACCAAGTTACACCAAAAATTAACTAAATTTTTTTTGTCGGTTTTAAAATGTTCATTCTGAATGTTTAAGCTCGAATAAATCGCTTGTTATAGTGGATTTTCGATATGTTGAAAATATTTTGTACTCGTGAAAGAAAAAAATTAAGTAAAAACTCTATAAACATTAAGAAAAAAACGATTTTAATTGTTTATAATAATAATAATGGCTGCGCTACAGTCCGTGGTGAACTTAGGGCTTTAGAGCAGGATGATTCTTCATTGTCTCACATTGCTAAGTTGAAATTTTCGATTCGCCAGTATATTTCAAGGATTTATGTGGTTGGGCGGGTTCATTTGGAGTGCCACTTATTGCAAAAGTGAGATGTAATATCTCTAATATCACTTATCTTCCAGTGGCATGAGCTGCACGTATTTACTTGAACCTCCCCCGGCGTTTATATTCCGCATCGCTGGGCCGATGCCAAAGCTGATTGGATTTCTGGCTTGCATTTGCAGATTGAAGAAATCCTTTGGCAAGACCTGCGTATTTGGACAATAACTGCTCAAATTTAATATTAATGTCTTAATATGTTTCTATTTTGCGTGAAAAAATTAAATAAATTAATCAAAACAACTTTAGCACACACAATCCGATAGCAAAATAGTTATCGAATGAAAATCCGTAAGTGAGGACGGTTTTGACATCCGCTTTCGGAATACAAAGTACCAAATTTCCGTAAACGAGTTGGCATAACTTTTTGTTTTCGAATGCGGATTGTGTGTATTTGCTATAGAGGTACAAAATATCAAGTTCCGATTTTCGAATAGATTTCCGATACTATATAAGGCTCCTGGGCCTAGCTTCTAAGCAACCACTCGTGTAGTGCGTGCTATTGTTGTCTCACGAGTGGAGGGGACCTACAGTTTAATTTCGACTCCGAACAGCGAGATTGAGGAGCTTTTTCTAGACAGTTATACTCTTTGAGCATTGTCAGTAACTCGAAAGAGGTGGAGCCGTGAAAAAATGTTTTTTTTTTTTTTCGGGAATCGAACCGACAACATCGAGCATAGGAGTCGACCCACCTACCCACTACGCCACGGCGCGTATTCGCCAATTTAATATCACCTAAATCGATATCACCTACATAAGTAATCATTCGAAATTTTAAAAGAAGTTTCTATAATTCTGCAATGAAATAAACAATTCGAAAACTTATAAACAATTATAAACAATTATAAAACTATCACAAAATAATGTTAACGTATTTATTTTCCTCTTGTACAACTCAGCCGTAAAGGCAGCGACACTCCGATCTAACAAGATCTATTGTATCGACGGGTTGAAGTTAATCCAAAAGACTTACTACTTCCCTTATGAAAGGTAATATATCTTTTGTAGAAGTGAGTATTTCCCTGTGGAGAATACGTTTCCTTAACCAGTTTAGTTTCGTCTTCTTCAAGACAAAACCTACATTCTTTTTTCTGACAAAAGTTAATTTTGTTAAGGTTGTAATTCGGGCCACAGTGGCCAGTAAGAAAGCTCGTTAGCTTTTTCCTTCTCTAGGCTAAGTATTTCCTTATAGGGATAGGGTCTGATTACTCGCTTGGATTGCCTTAGACCTGACCCATTGGTCCAATGATCTAGGCGAAGGTTGTTTTCTCATTCGTTAATCAGCGCTGCAGCTATTATCCAATTGACACTGCAGTACGGTTCAAAACCTATGAACGCAGTACCTGAACCCGTTCTTCCTATGGTGTGTAGCAATAAAACAAGTGAACAATTTTATGAAATTGAAGAATGAATTGATTTAAATTTTCATTTGCAAAGTGCTTAAGATGAATAAAAACATGAAAAACGCCCAGAACCGTGCTCTAGATCCACTGAGTTGAAATTTGAGGGTTGAGTGGACAAACCAGGCAAATCTTATAAGCTCACTATAAGAAGGAAGTGTTGACGTTGGTTCGATGTGGTCCCGCATACATATGCATATGTTACATGGTAGAAATTTGTTGAAAATTATAAAAATTTTGCTATAATTACGAAATTTTTTTATGTTTTCATCCATATTAAATGTTATAGCATTTATCGGGTGCTACCGATTTCTTGAATTGCAAGTAATAAATTAATAATTTCCAAAGTTTTACTTTTTTTCCTTTACAAGCACAAAATATTGTCAACGTCTCAAGAACAAAACTATACAAAGTGATTTATTCGCTTGAATACTTTTTTTTTTTTTTTTTACAAAAATAACGCTTTTTTTTGCATGCGAACTCCAAACGAGGTTTTATATTGTTTTTAGAAACATGTAGCTTTTTGCTTCCAAATTACACCCGTAAACCACCTTCAAGCAATCTGTTCTTAATGGTTCTGGGTGTTATTTGATCACTTAATTCAGTCGCCACAGCTGGTCAAAAAGGGATTCTCCTTACTCAGCCGCCAAATAAGTCTATCCTCTCTGACAGTGGTTTTCATTGTCCGGGTCTTTCTTTTAGGGTTTTCAATACTGTCTATTTCCGTGTAGACCTTAATTGCAGCATGCATCCGTTTTAAAAACATTAAGTCTCTCGCAACAGAATCCATGGAAGGCTTTTCTTGGATTATGAGCTTCCTTAATTCCATTGTGCAGCTGTTTATTTCCCATTTTTTTGCTAAGGAGTAAAACTAAAATAATTCAACAGAAAAAATACACATCGCTAAAGATTTACCGTTGGTAAGTAGGTTAAGGTGGCTGAAATGTGCACTTAGACAAGGATTGATCCATTGTGCCGCCACAGTCACACAGTCACAGTCAATCCAATGTCCAGTAGCGCAGTAGATTGCGTATCGGGCATCCAAATATTGGCGTCGACGGGAGTACAGGGCCGGGCAGGTGCAGAGGAGATGTGGAACGCTCTCCACTTCTGCCTCATCTAGTCTTGTGGGGTAATATCCTATGAGGCAATATCCCGTGACATGACATGATCTATCAAGGAAGATTAAGTTTTTAGATCGTTTGAGGTCTAACTTGGCCAAAATCATTCTGGAGGTGTGGCACGTAGTGCCTCTGACCCATCTGTTATTCGTTTTTCGAGTTGTGCCTGCTAGTAGCAACAATTTACATGTAGCAAGAGGCATAAAAGTGTTGCTATGTTCCGTTAATAGAGGCAGGGTGATTGGGATTCAGGCAAGTTCGTCGACCTGGTACTCAACACAGGCGAATATTGAACTGTTCGGCCATCTTGTCTAAATACGAGCGGCAGCTTATTACTAATTTAGAGCTAAATGAAACGAATTCCTGAGCCCGGATAGCTGCTTGGCTCTCCGTGGAAATGCAAATATGACACGTGGATATTACATTCCATTTAAGCCGGGACAGAGATTCACTAATTGCCATTATCTCCTCCTGAAAAACACTGCTGTGATCGGATAAGCGAAATGAGAGATTAATATTTAGTTCCTTGGTCTTAGACTCTTCTATAAGGAGATGCAGAGATCCTTCGAAGGGGTTTAGGACAACTTATCCAAAAGTCCCTTTTTGGAATTAAGTTTTCGAAGTTCCTATCAGGGAAGTATCTTTTTTCTTTTTATTTTAGATGGGAAGTTTATTGAATTTAATATAGAGGAGTGTCCATATTGAATGCTGAACCACAATTAAGAGGCTTGGAGACGTATAGCAGTACTAGCTGCCAGTTGTCGGCCGAACAGATCAAGTGGGGTGAGGTTAAGGATAACGTCAAGTGCATCGAAAGGGGTGGCTCTCAACGCACCAATTACACAGATACAGTTTTGACGTATTTTTCTAAGGTTGTTTTAATGTGTGGCTTTATCTAGGATGGGCCACCAGACTAACACTTCATATATCACAATGGGTCTTACGACGGCAACGTAGATCCAATGGATCATGTGTAGTTGGAGACCCAATTTTTCTTTCCTTCTTTCTTTCTAACTTTCTTACTTACGAGTATATAAAGAGCAATCGTGGCCTTACGGGCGCGTTCCAAGGCGTTCGGCTTCCAGCTGAGTCCCTTATCAAGGATAAGTCATAGGTATTTAGGAGCATCAGAGAAAACAAAGCTGTTGTCGTTGATGGTTAGGGCTTATGTCATCCGCATAAGCTACCACCTTACACCCTTCCTCTTCTAGCAACAAAAGTAGTTCATTGCCCACGATGTTCCATAGCAGCGGAGATAGAATTCCACCTTGTGGTGATCTACTGCTGGCAAGTCTAGTGGTGGTGGTAGAACCCAGCTCCGGGATGATTATCCTATTGACAAGCAGTTAGTGAATCAATCTACCGAGTCCCACGTCTACGTCAACTTTCGCCGGCGCGTAAATGATAGAAGATGGGGTAGAGATTGCTGACACTTCCTTCGATATTCAGAGTCGACCAACCTATCCAAATCAGTAGTAACCATTAGTGTTGCTTGTGTGGCAAATTACTAGATCCTTATTTAGTATAAAATCAAAAAGTGACTCACCTCTGTCATTAGTGTTGGAGCTTGGCCATAATTGGTGGTGAGCGTTAGCATCATAGCCAGTATTCCACTAAAGCTGTAGAAGATCTTGTAGTCGTCGGCAGCTAGCGGGACCAGGGATTACTCGGTGACCTCAATCACCGCTGTACTGGTGTCTCCCTTAGGCTCCTTCAGTCTGCCGACTTTCCAGTCACTAGTATTTAGATTCGGATTGATGCGGGGTCCGAAGGCTCAGCAGGTAGTTGGATGCGTTCCCTGGAACGGCTTGGGATCTGGTCTAAGGATAAGACTTCAAGACGAGTCTCTGGCCACATCTCTCCCCTCACCGATTGCCTGTTTCAGGAGATCAGTAGATCTTTGGTCCGCACAGGTAAGCAACTTGACGTGGCCTTGGTACCAGCCTCGGTACTCGCAGGTAGTTGCAGGTCTCGGTTGTTCCCTCAGGATAGAGTGTAGGGTAGGAGCCAATTTGGCCTCCACCTTCCTCCACTTCTCCGCTGGTATACTCCCGTCTGGATCTGCCAAAGCCTACACCGGTTAGTCTTCCATCGACCGGTATCGCTTTTATGCCAGTGGTTCCGAGCCTTTGGCACAAGAGAGCACCTTAATGGCTCACTCATGGGGCAGTCTAGCTAGGGAAAGTTAAGGAAAGGTGACAGTCTGTTCAAAATCCGGGCAGCTACACGCCTTTAATTAAAATAATTGGATTGTATATCCGTAGAGGGCAGATGGTCGGGTTTTCCCGGCTTATTTTATTTGCCGGAACCTGGTTTGGTTGTCAGAGGGTTGGGAAAAGGAGGGAGAAGGGTAGAGTATGATATAATTTAGTTTTTAAACTTCCGTAAAAAACACCACAGTTTCAATGTTTCTAATTAATTTTCCAAGGAGTTTTATCTGAGAACAATTTGACACTCTGATCTTCAGTGGATACAATTCTGTGCCCGTATTCTAAGACATACTCATAGAAAAATTATTGATTTTTTGGAGAGGATTTTTTTCCAAGTTCTGCAGACATTTTTCATAAAATACGACTTGTAAATTGAAAGTTTAGGGCCTCATTATGTTTGAATTATCAATATGATAATTGATGATGATTGATACTCATCGGCTATCTCAGGCTATCCATATAACATATGTCAATTATCAATTTGATTTATATATTGGTATTTCAGCAGCTACTGTGAATGAAATAATTGCTTATTATTGACATTAGGGTCGACAAAACCATTGGCTTTTTCAATTATTTTATCAATTGTAAATTTGTGATTGACAAAAGTGCAAACTTATGAATTTTATGGTTTTTATTTGAAAATGAATTTGATACAATTGTTTGGTACATACACATACAGCTATAAAATAAGATAACTGAAGCTATTTCACAAATGACAAAAATTCACTTTAAATCACTTCAATTATAGGAACGTAGAAACATTCTCACAGCAAAAGAAAATGTACAGTTTCGATGGTGATGTTAAAACTTTCATTTCAAGTTAAAATAATTTCATTTCAATCATGTAAATGTAGAGGAAAGATTATCAATTTTTTTTTTAATTTTTTTGCTTTCGGTTGAAATGTTATCTGATTTCTTTTCTACCCTCTTTTTTCGCCTCATCTACATCTTTTTCTCCATTTACTAGGCGCAATTAGATATTCGTAGTAGTAGTTCCACCAATGGCGACGGCAGAAACGAAAATTTGTGTCATATGTTACGCATTCTGCGCAAACAGAATAATGGTTTGCAAGTTTGTCATATAAATGCACAAAACCTGATTTCTAAGATTAACGAATTTCGGTACGTATTTGAAGGGTCTAAAATTGATATTGTGTGAGCCTTAGAAACATGGTTGGAACCCAACAATCTCGATGCTATTATTTCCCTAAACGGCTATAAAGACTTCCATTCGGATAGAACTGATCGAAGGGGTGGAGGAGTATCTATAGGCAAAGTGTATAGTGTCCTTTTTATTACTTAATATGAAATTTCTCCTCGTCAAAGCAATGATTGATTGATTGCAATGAATGATATTATGCGGTTGCGAAATTTTCTGCATCGTTGTTTACAATACGAGAAGAAAATTAGACGTCGCATATAACAATATCGCCAGATGCATTTACAACTTGGATAAATTTGATCATATAGCCCACTTCTCAAATCAAATTTTCGACTGCGTCGTTGATCAATTTATTAACTACTGGTCCTTATCATTTTTACATGAAATCATGCAAAAAAGGGAGTCTGATTATCTGTAGGTCTCTCATCTTAACTTATGCGAGACACTCCGGCCTTATCTCCGAAGCAATCTTTTCCGTTCACGTAATCCGTCTATGGAACCCACTACCCATCGAATTACGATGCGTCAGAAACAAAGATATTTTAAAAGCTCTCTTTTTAGATATCTGTTCATTCAACTTATTTGAAATATAAGCCTCATTACATTGCTTGCTTTCCTTCTCTTTCACCTTTTACATCCTTTCTTTTTAATCTGAATTACCTACACATATATATAACTATTTAAATATATATTATAGACAGCGACGTAATCCGGTTTTAGTACCACGTGGATCGTGTATCTCCTATCTATCAAACCATTTGGTGCTTATTACGAACAGAATTATTTGACTGATGCCGACGTTGTCCAACTCACTCAGGTCGTTGAAAAAGTAAGCTCCGTGTTTTTTCCTACGAGAGGAGAGAGCGCTACAAGTGCAGAGGAGGAGATGTATTACGCTTTCCTCTTCTTTTTCGTTTCTACGGCTCCTGCAGAAGTCGTTATGAGGGAGTCCCATTCTTGAAGCGTATGTGCCAATGGCACAGTGTCGTGTGATGACGCCGCCGATGAGAGTCCTTAGAGACGACCTGTTTATTCTAATAAGACGAAGAGTGAACGTTTTAAGTAAACTTATCAAAACTTTTCAAAAGTTACAAATTAGGTGAAAAGCCGTGAGTGACTTAGGCTTAATGTTAATGTTTAGATAAGATTACATAATTGTGTATTCGTATTCGGGCAGGATATGTTGGATGCTAAGTTCACATTGGTTGCAGTATGTGCAGTGAGGTGACATATTTTTATTTAGTGAAGTAGTGCTCGTATGTGAGTCGTATTATGTCGGGAAAGTTTAGTAATAATTAGAGTAGTTTAAGATCGAAAGTTTATTTTTGTTTACGTTTTTGTACTATTAGGATTTTTTTGAAAAAGGAGGAATCGATTGGACAGAGTTAGCTTTTTAATTAAACTTAATGTGGTTTTGAGCTCAAGGAAATAAGATCGGAAATTTGCGGATGAGACAACGGATGAGGTTCGAAAGAGACATATTGGATGGAGAGAGGGATCAAATGCGATAGGTTTATGGGGATGTTGATTTTATCACAAAGGAGCGAGTGATGAGAAGAAGCCACTCACTTCGTATTGTGTATTTCTCCTAGACAGCATCAGCACGAGTTACGAATCTATTTCCCAACGCCGTGACGGATGTCTCCTTAACCTATGCCGCAATCAAAAGTTTGCGGACTTATTTAGAAAAGAAAAAAGTTGTCAAATATATGCCCCTTTAATGTCAGTCTTCAGAATACATTGAACTGCTCAAATGGTACCGTATACGACCCTTGTCTGATTCATGTTCTGGAAGAGGAAATTATCAGGGAAATTAAAAACAGGGTGTCTCCGAAATCAATCAGAAAATGCAAAAATTATTGACAAAGATATCAGTCTTTTTGAGTTAGACACTATTATTAAACAAGTTAAAAGGTAAGACACTTACATATAGTGTTAAACTATATAATTCCATTTTTCACAACTTTAAACCCCAACTTTATAAAAACAGTTATGTTATACCCACACTCAAACCAAAATGTAATAAAACTTTTCTGGAATCGTACAGATCTATCTTCCTTAACCCCTGCTGCGCCATAGTTCTTGACAATATAATAGCCAACAGGATATGGTGGTTTGTTTCAGATAACAATCTTCTATGCAGTCATCAAGTGGGATTCAAGAAAGGCAAGTCTGTAACCGATTCATTACTTTACCGAGATCACCTTAAAGTAAAGAGTACTTAAATCTCTGTCCGAATTGGAAGCTCATCATCTTCTTTCTTAACCCTCTTGTATGGCATCCTTCAAGGCTCCCCCATTTCTATTCCGCTTTTCCTTATAGTATTTAACAAGCTCTCCTTCACCCTATCGCTTCCCATTCATTCATCTTCAGTGGCCCGCATGTTCCACTAAAGTGGTGGAACTCCACTCTAACTCATCAGGAGTTATGGTCGCACCATCTCGTCCTGAGTCTGCCTAGCGGTCGCCTACCTGATGGAATCACATTCCAGGCACGCCTCGGAAGTCGTGATGATGGAGACATTCGCGCCACGTGACCAAACCATCGAAGTACAGCCCTTTCTGTACGAAGAAGCAGCTGTCCAACATTGAGTTCCTCGCACACTGCCATATTTCTCACCCTATGTACGTAATTTTAACAACAGCAGAAAGAAATCTCATCTCAGCACTCGTATTCGCGATCTTATTTTTTCTGTCATTACTCAAATTTCATGACCATAGGTGAGAGTTGGAACAAATACTGCCATCACTCGTGAAAAAGACCCGAGACACTTAAACTTCTTTACCTGTTTCAATGGGACTCCACTAACATGTAGAGTGCATTGAACAGGCGTTCTGGAAATAACCATAGCCTCGAATTTGTGCACGTTAACCTTCACCCCAGCATCAGCACATATGACCACAAACATATCTAGTGCGCGCTGGAGTTCGATCTGGGAGGATGTGAGGATGACTAAGTAATTTGCAAAAAGAAGATAGCTAACGCTCAACTATCCCAATGTGAAACATTCCTCGTCTCGACTGCACCGTAACATCCAGTCCAAATATATAATGTAAAGCAGAGGCGACAAGACCCTTGGCGAAATCTAACGCCCACGGTGAAAGGTGTTGATTTACTACTGTTAACTCGAACACAGCTCCTACAGTTTGTGTATAGAGAACGAATGGCCCTCAACAAAGAACCATCAATCCCATACTGCTGCAGAACATATCAGAATTTACCTCGAGGAACTCGGTCTACAAAACAACTGTAAATCAGTTTGGCGTACTCTCGAGTACCATTCTTAGAGTGAAAAGCTGGTCGGTTGTACTTCTGCCGGGACGAAAACCGCACTGTTTATCCCATCCCATCCTGGATTCGACCATAGCTCTAGAACACGCCTAGACTTCACTAGGGATACTTAAAAGAGATATGCCCCTGTAGTTGGAGCACTCTTTTTTGTCCCCCTTTTTGAAAAGGTCTGCCAATCGCCAAGTGTCTCACCGCGTTCCCAAGTCACCTTAATGACACGAGAGAGCCATAAAACTCTCTCTTTACCCATAGTCCTAAGCATTTCTGGGCGTATTTCATCAACACCGGCGGATTTGCCAACTTTTAGCGATTCAATCGCCAAAATGACTTCCTCCAGGTCTGTCAGCCAGTGTTTTATATTTAAAAGTAAAACAAACACATTTTGGTACTTTTACTTCGTTATTGTTTTTTGTTTCCTCTGGACTGTACACGATGAGTGTCAACCTGTGAGTCTCCTATGATGATGAGGAGATCTCAAAGTGAACTGTATTCTGTTTACATTATGTAAAGCACGAATGCGTACATTAACTACACTTGTCAACTTAACATTATACAACACCAAGCAGCTCCGAAAGTGCTCACTCCTGCGCAAGATGTCCACCTCATTGGAAAGCAACACGCCATCTTTGAATTTGACTCCTTCTATAATGTTGAATTTCCTTCCTTTGAGCTGGCGAATGGTTTGTTCATAATGGACCTGGCATTTGCACATCAAAGATCCAACATCTTCTCTCCGTTTATACTTTGATGAGGATCACCGATCCTCCCAATCACACTCCCCCATGTCGTTACATCCACACCCACGTGAGCATTGAAGTCACCCATCCCAATAAAGGAATCCATCTCAGCCACCCTGTCAAGTGGAGCATCGACTTCATCTAGGAAATCCGCATACTCTGACTCTAGATTCGGTGCATACACCTGCACCAGAGCCGAAGTTGATCTTTCAAGCTTGAGCTTTAAGATCCCGACACTACCTCCTAACATGACCCCCCTCCCACCCCCGTAGTGGCTTACGAGGCCACTGCCGGGTTGCTCGTAATTTCTTTGGGCTGAGCCCGACTGGCTGATAGGGGGTTGGGCTTCGTTAGCAAGGTTTGTGAAGTTACAAACCTGTTGCCTATCGCTTCCCAAAGAAATACAATTCTTTGTCTGTGATGATGATTTTACAATTATCAAAGAGCTAAATAAAAATACTTCTCCCCCCCTATTATTCAATTCTTCAACATCTTTCAAGACATACTATCCTGGTACGAGTATTCTGGAGCTAAATTACCTCCTATCAAAAACAAACATCTCCACATCTGTAGAAAACACATATGCTCGTGCAAAATTGTTTCTAATATTATTAATCCGGAAAAAGTTGACAGACTAAAAATTTTAGGCTTAAATTTCCAAAGAAAAGAATCCAGATGGAATAGACATATTGAATATATCCTCCTTTGGAGAAAAAACTGAATGTAATAAAATCCCTTTCATACAACAAATGTAACTGGCAACCCTGTTTCCCTCCTTCTACTTTCTAAATAATTGCGGCGCTGCAGTATGAGGTAGACCTGGGCCTAGCTTCTCAGTAACCACTCGTGATGTACGTGCCATTGTTCTCTCACGAGTGGAGGGGATCTACAGTTTAATGCCGATTTCGAACGGCGATTTTGAGAAGCTTTTTCTAGACAGTTATACTCTTTGAGCATTGTCAGTGATACGAAAGAGGTGAACAATTTTTGTTTAAATTGTTTGTCTGAACTTGGATTTGAACTAGACTAGTGCGTATGAGTCGACGCAGAAACCCACGGCCCACTAAAATTATTTAAATCCGCTTTATTCTGTAAAGATTCTCCGCTCCATGGAATAGTAAAAAAGAAAAAAATAGATAAAAAATAATGTCCTGTCTCGAACGTTCTTCTATCCTTTGTAACGAAATTAAGATCCCCTACCAACCTTCGCCCTGATCGCACTCATCGCCCTCCTTGGCTATTTAAATTCTTCTCCATCATTTGCTCACTAAGAAAAAAAAATGCCACACCTCGCCTGAATCATTCCGAACTTATTTCTCCGAACTGAAAAATAACTCTCAAAAACATTATTTTATCAACTCCTCATTGATAAGACCGATAAAATGGCAAAAGTTCGACCTTTGATGAATATGATTTGTCAAAGTTATCAAAAATGGAACTTTTTCCATGATAAACTTTCAATTGACGAGGCAATGGTAAAATATTTTGGTCATCACTCCGCAAAGCAATTTATCCGTGGAAAACCTGTACGTTTTGGATATAAGGAGTGGATGCTTTGCAGTAGCGATGGATATTGTTATAACTTTGGTGTGTATTGCGGTGCCAAAAATGTAAATCCAACGCATAAAAGTCTACCTCTTGGATCTTGTTTGGTGATTGATTTGCTAGAAGTTGTAAGCACCCCAAGTGATAATTTTCGATAATTATTTTACCAGCCATGACATTATGATTACTTTGAGAAAGAAAGGATTTCGGGCAACTAGTACGGTTCGGGACAACAGAACAAAAAAATGCTCACTCCAATCTTTGAAGACAATAATGAAGGCGAAACGTGGTTACTTTTACCACAAATTTAATAAAAACAACATTTTATTCGCGCGGTGGAAAGAAAACACTGTTGTAACCGTTGCAACTAATTTTGACAATTTGGAACCACTGGGTAAAGTGAAACTATGGTCAACGACCGAGAAAGAAAAAAATTACCATTCCACAGCCAAAACCATTAGTTGCATACAATAAGAGTATGGGTGGGGACCTTCATGACCAGTTCGTGAACAATTACCGGATAAAAATAAAGGGCAAGAAATGGTGGTGGCCTTTGTTCACACATATGATAAACTCAATGGTGGTCAATGCATGGAGACTCCATTGTTTAAAACAACCGAAAATCAAAGTCTATTAAATTTTGTACGTACCATTGTAAGGACTTATTTACGCTCAGATCCTGCAATAAAAGCACCAAATAAACCCAAAGTTCCCACGCCTTTAGTAAGCAGCGAGGGTGGGCATTTCCCCCAAAAAATTAAAAAACAGCTACGTTGCAGAATTTGCCACAACAGAGTTCGCTGGACTTGTGAGAAATGCCAAACTACTCTTTGCATCGAAAAGGAGTGTTTTAAAATATTTCATAGCTAAGGTAGCAGTGTATACACATTTGGCCAGGGTACTCAATTGGGTACACCCCTCTAAAACCCAAAGTTGATACAATTTTTTTTTAAACTTTGTATTTTTTTACTTGTATGCCATTTAATAAGCAGTATTTAAAAGGTTTTTGAACTGCTTCAATTTTTAAGGGGGTTGGTCTTTAATGGGTTAATTTTCTTTTTAACTGGGCGTTGACTCTTATATTTTAGGATATTATCGGAGAAAATGTTGCGCTTGAGGGATTGCCAAAGTTTATTCAGGTAGGCATCCGGCTTCCTGCCGCTCCTTTCTGGAACCATTTCGATTTTTGGACGAATATCCATAATTTCTTGACGTCCTTTTCGGATGTATCAGTTAGTGAGCTTAGATTATAATCTCCCAGGGTTTTCTTCCTTATGGAGGATAAGGCTGGACAATTGCATAGTAGGTGTGAGGCGGATTCCTCTTCCTCTTCATCTATGCATCTACTACAGTAGTCGTTAAATGGTAACCCTAGTCTTGCGGCGTGCCTTCCCATAGCGCAGTGTCCTGTGAGGACATTTACTAGGTCACCCAGATTGTTCCTGCTTAGGCTAAGGATGGCTGTGGTTTTCCGGAGATCCATTTTTGGCCATTTTTTCCTTGCATGTTTACAGGTATGTAGGTTTCTTCGTCTCTCTGTAGCCCTACTGGTTGCTATTTCAGAGATTTTGGTTTTCAATGTACCTATTGGCACAGAGATGTTGCTAATGCTTGGGTCACTGGTTATGTTACCCCTTTTGGCTAGCTCGTCTGCTTCGCAATTACCTGATATATCTCTATGACCTGATATATCTCTATGACTATGAGGCTGCATTGTTTAGATATCTCATTTAGAGATATACGGCAGATTCTTACAATTTTAATCTTAATATTGATGATTCGAGTGCTTTTAAAGCTGCTGGGGCTAGATGAATGTCCGTAGGTTCCTCAAGAAAGTTATACAAGTTAAGTATGTGCGCATGGCCTACGTTTTGGTTTCTCCACTGTGAGATTTCTTCGAGCCGTAGCGCCGATTTTATTCCTTTCCACATATGTCTGTTGGGGTGACTTATAATATCGTTTCGAGCGCTGCGGTTGGAGTAGTACGCAATGCGCCTGTAATTGATATACACGCCATCCTCTGGACGCTGTTGATCATGTTTGCATAAGTTGACTTGTCCAACACCGGCCATCATATTAGTACACCATATAGAAGTATGGGTCTTATAACGGCGGTGTATAGCCATCTCTCGATTTTCGGTTTTGAGCCCCATTTCTTACCTAGGGCTTTCTTACATGCATACTAGAGTCCGACCGAAGGCCAGTTTTCCGGCCGAAGCCGAACTTCGGCTTTTTCATCACCTTCGGCCGAAGCCGAAGCTGAATGTTCAGTCGGACTATTTGGAACATATTTTGCAAGTTGCTTTCGCATAATTTTTACGAAATAACCCCAAATTCGATTTTTAGCTGCCATTTTTTATGTTCTACAGACCACTTAATAGTTTACCAACTTACAAATGCAAAATCTTTTGATTTTGAAGCTGTAAACAAGCGCACTTTCAAAATACAAAATATCCGACAATAACAAAACAAAAAACACACCTTTCCTATTTTTTTAAAAAAAACAGAAATATCAACATTCGGCTTCGGCAAAATCTTCGGCCTGATTTGTATTTTGTATTTCTGTTTCTTACATATTCTACACACAATATTGATGGGAGCGTATTTATTCACACACACCTTTCCTACTTCATCATGGAACGATGAAGAAAAAATCTTCTGCAGTTTTTTTTTAAGAAAATTTAATTTCAGTGCCGCGCCATAACTTGCTTACGATATATTAGCAATAAAACAATTCACCAATTAGACAATAAACAAATTTATAAACTATTTAAAATACAAATAACAACGATTAAGCATGCCATGACATTCAAAAAAAGGAAGTGATGCCAAGCTGTCATATATTTTTTGCGATCGCATTACTCAGAAGAGAATGTATTTAATAGTCACATTTGATTGTCAAAAGTGCGACAATCAGCTATCGCTTTAGCGAATTCCACCTTAGGTTTCAGACTTCTAAAAGTTGATATTTAACTTCCAATTAGAGGAATTTCGTAGAATCTTTTCGAAAAATGACAGTAACCTTGCTCTTCGGACCTGATTATTAATTAATTCATCTATGTATGTTCAAGCCGCGTATTGATTCTTACTTTTTTATTCCATTCCCATGATCCCATTTTTCTAGTGGATATTATTATTACTAGTTTCTTTATGAATAAAAAAATAACTCCCATGGATTTTAAAATCACTTAATAAAAATATAATGTTTTTATTTCAGAAATCAAGCAGGACCTCACATTGTAGTTGTACCAAAATCGACCCTGCAGAACTGGGTAAATGAGTTCAATAAGTGGTGCCCATCGCTTTCTGTTATTTGCTTAATTGGGGATAAAAATAGTCGATACACATTCATTCGTAAAGTTCTCATTCCCGGAAAGTGGAATGTTTGTGTGACTTCTTATGAAATGTGTATGCTCGAGAAGAATGCACTTAAGAAATTCAGCTGGCGGTACATGATTATTGACGAAGCACATCGAATAAAAAACGAAAAATCAAAGCTTTCGAAAATTTTACGTGAAATAAAAAGCGTCAACCGACTACTTCTTACTGGGACTCCACTACAGAACAATTTACACGAGTTATGGGTTTTACTGAATTTCTTGTTGCCCGATGTTTTTAACAGTTCGGAGGATTTCGATGCTTGGTTTCATACAAGTTCCTGTTTCGGAGATAATACTTTGATTGAACGATTTCGTGCTGTACTTAAAATTTTTTTGCTTCGGCGTCTTAAGCCCGAAGTAGAGAAGGATCTTAAGCCAAAGAAGGAGATAAAAATATTTGTGAGTCTATCCAAATTGCAACGTGAATGGTATACAAAAGTTTTGATGAAAGATATTGATATCATAAATGGTGCAGGTAATGTGAAAAAAATGCGTTTGCATAACATATTGATGCAACTACGCAAGTGTACTAACCACCCTTATTTATTCGATGGCGCCGAACCCGGACCACCATACGCAACTGATGACCATTTAGTCTTTAATTCTGGAAAAATGGTTATTTTAGATAAGCTGTTACCCAAATTACAGGAACAAGGATCCAGGGTTTTAATTTTTAGTCAAATGACGCGTATGCTAAACATATTGGAAGACTACTGTTTGTGGCGGCAATACCAATACTGCCGATTGGATGGTAAGACACAACATGAGGATCGAAATAGACAAATTCAAGAATACAATGCTGACAACAGCTCGAAATTCGTTTTTTTGTTATCCACACGTGCCGGAGGCCTGGGAATAAATTTGGCGACTGCGGATGTGGTAATAATTTATGATTCGGATTGGAATCCACAAATGGACTTGCAAGCAATGGATCGTGCACATCGTATTGGCCAAAAGAAACAAGTGCGTGTGTTTCGCTTGATAACAGAAAATACTGTTGAGGTAAAAATTGCTGAACGGGCAGAAGAAAAGCTCCGATTGGATGCACTTGTAATTCAGCAAGGTCGTCTGGTAGATAACAGCACCACACAACTTAATAAAGATGAAATGTTGAACATAATTCGTTATGGTGCGAAACATGTGTTCGCTTCTAAAGATTTGGAATTCACCGACGTGGATATTGATACGATTCTTCAATGCGGCGAAACTAAGACAATGCAACAAAAGGCCCACTATGATGAAATGGGAGAAAGTTCACTACGTAATTTTACTGTGGATAATAATGGCGAAAGTGCTTTCAGTTACATTTATCAATTCGAAGGTGAAGATTATCGAGGGAAGCAGAAGCCGAGCGGGCTTGACGCCTGGATTGGGCTGCCCAAACGTGAACGAAGGTTTAACTATTTTGTTGGCAGTTTTAAGACCGCAAAATCTGTGATACCCAAGACCCCACGACCTCCCAAACAACCTATTGTTCATGATTTTCAATTCTTTCCACCAAGGCTTTTTAAACTACGGGAGCAAGAAATGTGCTACTATCGTAAAATATTGAACTATAAGGTTTTAAGTCATCCAGGACAAGGTTCGGATGCTGCAAGAGCTCAGAATGAAGAACAGAAAAAAATTGATCAAGCTGTGCCATTAAGAAAAAAAGAAGTAGCTGAAAAGGCAGTTTTGTTGACACAAGGCTTTACTAACTGGTCTAAACGTGATTTTAATCAATTTATCAAAGCAAATGAAAAGTATGGCAGGGATGACTTTGAAAATATAGCTAAAGACGTAGATGGCAAAACCCCAGAAGAGGTTATTGAATACAATGCGGTATTTTGGGAAAGGTGCCATGAGCTTCAAGACATCGAGCGTATTATGGGTCAAATTGAAAGAGGAGAAGCTAGGCTGAAAAGAATATTACACATAAAAAAAGTTTTGGCTCAGAAGGTAAAGATTTTCTAATTTTATGCATACGGAATTAATTCATAATTTTTTTTGTTTAAGATGGCGCATTACCGTGTACCGTTTACTCAGTTACGTTTGCAATATGGCAATAACAAGGAGAACGATTACTCAGAAGACGAAGATCGTTTCTTAATTTGCATGTTGCATAAGCTTGGGTACGAGAAAGAAAATGTTTATGAAGAAATTCTTGCAGCACTTGGGTAAATATTAATAAATTGCTAATAGCAGTAATTACAGAATGCAGTTTATAACACTTGGGTATTTTGAATCTATAAAATTTGTTTTTTTACCTTCGGGGGTGTCTACCAATAAATTAAGAAATAAAAAAACAAGACGTGCTGACATATGTCAAAATGTAAGTCCAGAATTCATAGTAGAGCATTTCACAGCTACATTAAGTGCTTTGAACAAAAAGTTACTTCGTTATAAAGACATTTTATACAAAATTCGTTATATTTTTTCTATTTTACTTTTTTAATAATCGCCAATTTCTCTGAAAGTGATATAGCCCTGCGCTTCGACATTTTTGTATAAATGTATCATGAACTTAAAATGCAAACTCAAACTATTGCTCTGTTGATATGCATAAAATTTCTTTTACACATGTAACGCTTTTTCATACGTCCATACATACATACGTATGTATATACATTTACTTTAAGAAAATTCTTGCCAAAACGGGGAGTTCTTCTTAGGGCGCTACAGTCCGAGGTGGACCTTGGCCTCACTCCAGCCCGCACGATCTTTTGCCAGCTGTCTCCAGTTTCGCAAACCAAGCCGGCCAAGGTCCCCCTCGACTTGTGTGCGTCACCTTGTACGTGGACGTCCTCTGTTGAGTTGTCCCACAGGCTCAGAGTCGAAGACTCTTCGGGCTGGAACTAAGTTATCCATACGCTCTACATGGCCCAGCCAAGTTAGGCGTTGGATCCGTAGACGCCTGGCTAGACTCATGTCGCTCTACAGCCATCAACGCAAACAGGACCGCTCAGAACTTTTCTCTCGAAAAGACCAAGAGGCTCTTCATCCGCTTGGGAAATTTTTTTTTATCCATCACAGCAACACTACGTCCTCTAAGTGTTAACTCTCAGTATCGCTTTACACAGCAGATGTTTACTGCGCGACTAAGGAATATCTACCGATTTTTCATCTCATAGATTACTTCAAATAAACAATATTAATTAAAGAACAAGGTATAAACAATTTTTTAAATTTTTGCAGAGTTCATTGAATGTGTTTATGCACCTTGTAATGGGTTCATTGCAACCATAGTTGGTTCTATGCCTTATATCAGAGAGTAAACTTTTCACCCGAGAGATCTTTGGGGAGAATATAAATTTATGAGAAAAAGTAATTCTGGTGAAATAATATGATAATTAATAATATCGCGGATAAACTGGCTGGCGTTGCCTTACGCCTGAAACTTAAAGTTTGCAAGCCAAATGTTTTGCATCTTTCTTCATAAATAGGAAGTTCTTCAAAGGAATATAATTTTCGGAAAACATATCTCGTGAAATTCTTTTGAACTCTTTCGAGTGTGAGTTCTTGTGTATCATATGGTGAATCCCAATTGATGGAAAAATATTCTAAATATGGTCTAACTAACGACCTGTAGATAGACTTACGACTATATATCCCGAAAATCTCTACAATTACTTTACAGGAATCCTAACATCGCGTTAGACTTCGCAATCGTGAAATCATAATGTGATGAAAAATTCAATTTAGGGTCAAATATTACACCGAGATCTTTAATTTCTCCTTGCCGATTAAGTCTTTGATTGCCTATGGAATAATCATAAACAATCGGAGATGTTATTCTGTATGCCGTGAAAATTTTACATTTTGAAATATTTAGATCTAAGGCATTATGTTTACACCATCCCATTAGGTTTTGTAAATCCGATTGAAACTGAATGCAGTGGGCTATACTCTTGATCAATGAATATAGTTTAAAGTCATCTGCGAATGTTAGAATTTCGCAGTAATTGAATATTCCATGAACATCATTTATGAACAAAAGAAATAGTAAGAGACCCAAATGGCTAACTTGCGGCATCCCCGATTTTACTGTTATTACCCAAGATTTAAAACAAACGATCTTTACCAATTGCTTCCTCCCTGTTAAGTATTTGGAAAACCACTCTAACATTGTTGAGTGAAGTCCCAGTGACCTAAGCTTGTTTAAAAGCAAAGTGTGATGTGCTTTATCAAAGGCTTTCGAGAAATCCGTGTAAAGTACATCGACTTGTAAACGATTTTCTAAATTTGCATATATGTAATTCGAAAATAATGATAAATTAGTATAACATGACCTACCACGCATAAAGCCATGCTGGTTTCTTTTACTAAGAAATATAATTTTTCTTTTACAATACTTTCAAACAATTTTGGGATCGATGAAAGCTTTGATATAGACCGATAGTTCTCTAATTTTTGTCTTAAACCGCTTTTGTAAATTGGTGTTAAAAAAGAATACTTCCATTCATTTAAAAATTCATAATTTTTAGCGACTGGTTAAAAATAAGCGGCCGATAAACAGAAATCGAACACTTCCTTAACCCATTCGACCCCAACATTTTTCCTGCAGATAGACATTTTTTTTAGTTTTGATCTATTTGTATTAATTCAAGAAGTATTAGGCCAAAATTTGAAGTCGCCACGCCTATCGGTTTGGGCGCTACTAGAAATTTTTCTTTGAAAACAGCTTACAATTATTTTTATTTATTTTGAAAAGTTATGTATTTCATTCATATTTCAAATCGGGGGAATCCAACAAGTCATCAAAATTGCATTGATTTATGTATTCCGACAGTGCGACAAAATTGGTTTTAAAAAAAATAAAGCTTAACCCGATATTAGAACTATTACTATTACCGTAGCAAAAAATTTAAACTCTAATAGCAAAGCTTTGTGATGAATTTTATTTGAGTCGATTACATCCAAAGCTTCTAATTATTTAAAGTTAATTTCATTATTTAAAAATATTAAATCTAAAATTCTATTTAAACTTTTTCGAATATTGTTTATTTGAAACAATCCCAGGGATAAAAGACCATCAATTATCAAATGCTCCCATTCATGACTAACACTAAATGGCATTAAATTTTCATCACCATCTACGATCCTGCAAGTAACAGCACCTATATTAAAGTCCCCCAGTACGCACGGTATTTGAGAGGCTTCAAGATGAGTACTGACACTGCCAATGTTATCAATGTGCTTTTGATACACACTGGCAACACTTTTTGGTGGAACATAGGAGACAAAATCTGATAACGGACGCGCGTATGCACTTTCGGGCATAATTATTTTGAAATTAACGAATCTATGTTTGGTTAAGTCCGCGTTTGACTTAACCAATTCAATGCAGGAAATGTTTAATTTCGAAGAAATGTAATTCTTCACAGCACACTCCGAAGTGTCAACACGAAAACCAGCAGCATGTATGTCTTTTGTGGGAGCCGCGACAAAATCGGAAGCAGAACCGTAGTTGCCTACGATTTGTTTATTCTTTTTTACACGTTTTGTGTTTTTGCGAGGTTTTTTCCACACAACCATATCCCATTTTTCAGTGGTACTATTTTTGATTTCCGGCGCGTTTTCAATAATTCCCATTGGGGGGGCAAGAGTTATTCTGCGTTTGATATCGGTACTGATGTTGTTTGTACTGTTTACTGCGGAGCCAAGGTAGGCGAAGTCCATAACTACCTTAAAGTTATAGCTGCCTATGGTGACGTTCTGGCCAAGTCGTCAATGTTGTGCGTCCTTTCTCGATGACAGCATATACTTGGTTTTGCCCTCGTTTACCGCCAGACCCGTTTTAGCTGCTTCCGTTTCAATGCCAGCAAACGCATCATTGACGAATATGCGATGATACAGGATGAAAAGATACAAATGCTTACAACTCCCACATAAGAGAAGAGTGTATTGGACACTATGGTATGGTATGGTGTTCTTTGTAAGTTTTACATAAGTAATTTAAGTTTTTTACCTAGATCGATTTTGGGAATCAATTAATTTTGATGCCGTTTAGGTATCGCTATTAAACGCAACTTAAACGACTCAAGTTCACTTTTTATAGTTCACATACATTTCACCACTACCACACCAAGTGTTCTTGGTTTTACGAATCATGCAATTATTTGTGTTTACATCAATCTGCAAATATATTTTACATATAATTTTATTTATTTTATTTTTTCATTTTCATTAAATCCAAAACTACACAAATTTGTATTTCTTTTCTTACTGAAAAACTACTCAAATGCTTTATTTTTCAAATTATACCACTCTTTCTACCATCATTTTATAATAATTGATGATAATAAATATTTCTTCTGCAGATCTTCGCCAAGATGTGATCCGAATCGGTCTATTAAATATCGAACTGCTTTGGAACTCGAACTACGTTGTCATAAATTGATTGCACTCATTGAACTCGAGAATTTGGAACTGAAGAAGAAAGAGAAAAAAGGATTAAATAATATAGCTGGAGAGCGTTTACAGAATCCAAATGCAAAATTAAAGGGGAAGCGCAAAGCCAAAGTTTTGTCAGAGACGACGGAGTTAGTCTCAAAGAAAATGAAGTGAACCACAGTTCTGTGAACTAATATAACTTTTAACTTACATGCGGTCAAAAATTATTTGTTCTCCTGTTTTTATTGTTATTGGCGGAAAGTACATATATTCTGAATAAAGATCCGTTTTTGAAATTATTTGACTTTATTAACCCAGATACCTTTTGGTAGATAGTGTGAAAATTAACATAATGAAAATAAACTAATTGTTAGTAAGCTCGTATGATTGCTGGTAGCATTTTGGGGTAACAATCGCAAAATAAGATGAATGTGTGTCTACAAAAGAACAATACGTATGATAAATTAAACGAGTTTCCAAAGAATAATCCATCTATAAATCCTATTTAGTGCTGAACACATGGGTCTCGAAGTACGACCCCTATTTTTCAGAAATAGGTCTTAGTTTTCCAATAAAAACAAGAACGGTAGTTTTAATATATATATATTAATAATTTTACATTTTTTCTGCGAATTAAACAGACCATTTGCGATTTGTAAGACTGAAATCAGGATCCACAATGTCCAAAAATTCAAATGTGAGTGTTTTGCTGTAAGGAAATCTCAGCTACCGTCGACAAAAGGAAATTCTTATTTGAATGCAGTGTCAAAACTAGCGATTTTTACAAATTGAAAGTCGCAGATCGCGCTTCATGTGGATGGCACTTAAAATTACAACTGTAACGCCAATGCATGACATGAGTCGAACAAGAACTACGTTGCACATTCACTATTGTCGTTTAATGACGTAAAACGACAACCATAAACCCGACCTCACATAGTCGTTTAGTGACATGTTAATCACTACCAAAGCGATCTATGATATGCTTCTGTTAATTTCGTACTGTTATTAGAAGGCTGAACATTATACTACATGTCATGACTCGGTTATATGAACAAAAAATGGCTTGCGTTCTCGCTGTACTACACGCTTACCGAAATTATTTATGAACGCAAATTCGAAGTGTGAATATGGAGGCGCATTCTTTTGTTTCGGTTTTTCATATTGTCTATTGTATTTATATAGAATTGAAGAATGATAGAAAACAAAAAATAAATAAACGGCAAGTGTTAGTCATACTCGCACGGGGAAAGTATTGTTGTTGTTGTTGTTATCCAATGGAGAGTTAGTTGGCTTAAGCCATTTTCTCCCGGCTTAGGCAACCCAGTATAGGTGCGTTATATTGGTGCTTTGCTGCCTTGATTCGTCCAGCGCTGGGCATCTTGTTAAGTGGTATTCATCCTGTCGTTCGTTCATGCTGCATAGGCTGCATATGTCAGATTCTAGTATTCCAATTTTGTTCAGATGTGTGGCTAGGCAGCTGTGTCATGTGGTAAGTCTAAGTCTTGCTACCGCGTCCTTTCTTGGTCCTTGGGCTATGGTGTTATAAAGGGATCTGATATTTTCCTACTTTTTCCCCTCCATTCTGGAATGTTCATTTTTTAATTCTTGATCTGTTAAGTATAGTTTTATTCATTGCAGTCTGCTCGGCATTGATATGCTTTCCGGCGTTCTGCTTACGATGTTTGCTCCTTTTATTAGCAAGCCTGTCCGCTATTTCGTTTCCCTTGATGTCTACATGGGCTGGAATCCATTGAAGGCTGATACAGTGTCCTTGTTTTTGTAGGGTGTGTTGTAACTAATTAGTGATTGTAGGGCGGCTTTTGAGTCTGATAATATAGCGATGTTTTTTGTCGATTCGTTTCTTCTGAAGATTTGGTTCAATGCACATTCTATGGCTGCGAGCTCGCCTTCAAAGACAGTCGAGTTTGCAGGTAGCGCGAAATAGTGACTGAATTTATCGTAGTAAACTGCAGCGCCAGCTCCGGTACTATCTCCTAATAATGATCCGTCGGTATAAATTCAAAGCCAGAGATTTTTTGGGAATTTTTCATCGATGGTTGGTAATGAGATTTGTCTTGCATGTTTTCATCCATTTTTGTTCCGTTTTCGATATGTTTTCCTAATTTTCTGCTGATCGGTGATCGAGTAACACCTCACGCATGCTGCGAGACATTTTAGGAAAATTGATCACAGGGACCATTTAAATGCAATTTTAATGTTTATTTTACTGCGAACATACCTGCACGGATATGAAATCTAGCGGCCTCGTGGGTGGTTGTGGGGTGTTGATATTTGGTGCTGGTCCAGGGCCCTTATTTTGTATTGCTAAAGTATCGGAAATCTATTCGAAAATCGGAAATTGGTATTTTGTACCTCTATAGCAAATACGCATTCGAAAATTAAAAGTTATGCCAACTCGTTTACGAACTCCTACTCTCACCTCCCTGCGGCGAAATCCGGGATCCGAGTACCCTCGACAGAAGATGGGGTAACCAAACCTCGTGGGACGTCTGGGCGGATACAAACGAGAGAGGGTGGAGTGTGAGTCTACCAGGGCTCATCACTCTTGTTAGGATGGCGGCGGAGGAGCTGGTCAACTGATTGGCCAATGGCGGCATCCACAACTCCAGTCAGCAGGAGCTACCTGGTTTCCATGGTAAGGTCGGGACCTTGGAATAGAGATGGCCGCGGATGAGCCCTTCTCGTAGGGCCAACGGCAGCGCTCACAGCCTGCAAGAGGCTACCGACACCGGATCCCTCCGGACCCCTTTGTCCGGGGGCTAAACAAATGGACCTGTCCTCCCAGTTGGTGGTTGTGCGTGGGGTTAACTTCCCCACCACGTAAAAAACGTAGAGTTCAGAGAACACAAACTGCCTCGGATATGGACGGATTAACTGTTGACGACCCTAGCAAACGAAAAAAGGACAATGATTTTCGGTTCTGCACGTGGAATGTGAGGTTCCTGAACAGACCACGTGCAGCCGATGAACTCGCGGAGGCCCTAGACTGCTATAAAGCAGACGTTACCGCAATCCAGGAAGTGCGATGGGATGGGTCGGGCAAAAAGAGGATGAAAAACTGCGATATCTACTACGGCGATTGTTACAGAGAGCGAAGGCAGCGATTATTTGGATGTGGATTTGTTGTTCGAGGCAGACTTAGGCAAAAAATCTTAAGCTTTAAGTACGTAAGCGAGCGCCTCATAACAATCCGCATCAAGGCTAAATTTGGCAACATCAGCCTAATCTGCGCCCACGCCCCAACGGAGGACAAAGATGACGATAGCAAGGATGACTTCTATGATCTCCTAGAAAGAACGTACGATCAATGCCCCAGCTACGACACCAAGATCGTTCTAGTAGATTTTAACGCTAAGCTGGGTAAAGAGGACATCTTTGCTAGAGTCATCGGTAAACACAGCCTGCACGACTCCACGTCCGAAAACGAACTAAGGCTGGTGGACTTTGTTACGGGGCGTCTGTCTCTTTAGCTAGCACGCGGTTCCCATATCTCAACATCCATAAAGGGACCTGGCGGTCCCCTGATCATTCAACCGTCGACCAGATTGATCACGTTGCGATCGACGTCAGACACTCCTCCAGTATTCTTGATGTCCGAACGTTCCGAGGCGTCAACATCGACTCTTACCATTTCCTTGTTGTAGCCAAGGTAAGGACACGGATATCGAGAGAAGAACGGAGTCGAGGAAGCCAACCACGGTTTGACGTCGAAAAGCTACAATCGCAATAGACTGCCAGGAACTTTGCCGATCGATTCCCCCTGAAACTCTCCGAAAGTTCGACGCCGCCTGCACTAAAAATAGACGAAGAATGGAAACGTTGTCAAAAAGCCATCAGAGAAGCCGCTACTGATGTGCTGGGTTTTAAAACGCCAACAAGGAAAATACCCTGATTTGACAACGAGTGCAGGCAGGCACATGCAGCAAAGCAAAAAGCCTACTAGGCAACGCTGCATCGAACCACGAGAGCTGTTTGTGAGCTCTACGAACAGAAACGAAGGGAAGGGAACCGGCTTAGCAGGAAGAAAAAGAAAGAGCACGAGAAGCGCGCAATCGAGGAGATGGAGAGGTGTTATGGCAGGAATGATGTCCGAAAGTTTTACCAAAGGGTAAAACTTTTATCGAATGGGTATAAAGTTCGGACAGAAGCATGCCGGGACGAAAATGTACAGCTAGTAGTAGATTCGCAGTCGATACTGAGAATTTGGAAAAATCATTTCTGCAGACTGTTGAACGGCGATGAGGACACAAATACCGCTGTCAGGCAGAATATTCCACTCAACACAACGGACGATGATAGAAGAGAATACCGTCCCCCCAATCTAGACGAAGTCAAGATAGCGATATCGAGACTGAAGTCTCATAAAGCTGTTGGTGCAGATAGTCTGCCCGCGAAAAAGTTTAAAGCAGCTGGAGATGATCTGGTTGGGCGCATGCACCAGCTCATCTGTAAGATATGGTCGGAGGAAAGCGAGCTCGATGAGTGGAATCTCAGTACCGCTTGCCCGATCCACAGGAAGGGAGACCCCTTTGACTGCGCCAACTATTGAGGGATAAGTCTCCTTAACATCGCCTATAAGATCTAAGAATGCCATACAAATTCTCGCCGCGTTTTTGTTACTGACCGCGATGCCAAAATTCAATATCTCATCGACACCGGAGCTGACTTGTGCGTTTATCCTCATTCGTATCTTCAGGGGCTTAGACAAAAATCGAACTACGAAAACTGGTTGCAGCAAACGGAACAACAATCATGACTTATGGGACAACTACACTAACGCTCAATTTTGGATTGCGCCGAGATTTTAATTGGAGATTCGTTGTGACTGATGTATCTAAAGCAATCATTGGCGTAGATTTCCTGCCATACTACGATCTTCTTGTAGAATCAAAAACTCATTGAAGCCAGGACGCAACTTACAGTTCAAGGGAAAGCGGTTACATTTGAAGTATTAAGCATCAAAGTGTTCACTGGTTCAACACCTTACTACTAGTAACTTTTCCAGATATTACTCGACATAAAGGACACGTGGCAGAGACGCCAAAACATCAAACGCAACACCACATCAAGACGACACCCGGTCCTCCAGTAACCCAGAAGCCACGAAGGTTAGCCCCGGAGAAACTTAAGGCAGCAAAGAAGGAGTTCGAAGCAATGTTGAAGGTCGGAACGGCTAGACTATCGCAAAGTTGTCGGTCTTCATCACTCCACATGGTACCAAAAAAGGATAACGAGTGCATTAAATTCCAGGACGGAGCCAGATCGATATCCTGTACGTCACCTGCAAGATTTTGCTCAGTCATTGTCGGGTAAGAACGTTTTTTCTACCATTGATCTTGTAAAAGCATTTAACCAGATTTAACCGGTTGCTGTGGACAATATACCCAAGACAGCTATTTCAACGCCATTCGGAATGTTTGAGTTTCCGTATATGACTTTTGGTCTTAGAAATGCGGCTCAAAAATCTCAACGATTTATAGACGAGGTAATAAGAGGCCTGGATTTTTGTTCATCATGCCCGAAGGAGCATTTACGCCATCTCGAAGTAATTTTTACCCGCCTACGGAATTATGGCGTTACAATTTATTCTGCAAAATGCGTTTTTGGCCAATCGTCAGTTAAATTCCTTGGTTATCTCGTCAGCAACAAAGATACACAACCACTACCAGCTAAGGTTGCACCCATCCGCTCATTTCCACGTCCAGACACCGTTAAAAAGCTCTGCCAATTCTTGGGCATGCTGAATTTTTATATGAGGTTCATTCCTAAAGCCGCATTGACACAAGTCCCATTGCATGATCTTCTGCAAGGCAATGAAAAAGGAAAAGCACCGGTGAAGTGGACTTCAGAAGCAGAAGCCGCCTTTGACACCTGTAAAGAGAGTTTGGCTCAAGCAGCATTGTTGGCACATCCAAAAATTAACGCGAAACTGGAAATATTTTGTGATGCTTCAGATTTTACTATAGGAGCAGCACTCCAGCAGTGGATCGATTCAGCGTGGGAACCACTAGCTTTTTTTCCACTGATAAACGCCACATATGTGGAGAAGACAACATTGTTGCTGATGCCCTCTCCCGAATTGAAGAAGTCAACGAGGTGCTTGACCTACTTGCACTTGCTGATGCACAGAAGACCGATACAGAACTTTCCAAAATATTGGGGTCAACAACATCGTCTTTGCAAATTAAGCTAATAAGGATGCCCGAAGCGAATATTTCATTGTACTGTGATGTATCTACAACTACAGCCCGACCGTTTGTTCCGATGAAATTTCGACGTATAGTGTTCAAGACCATTCACGAATTGTCTCATCCTGGTATAAGGTGTAAAATCAAACTTATTGTTCAACGCTATTTTTGTCAGTCTATCAAAAAAGACTGCAGAGAGTGGGCTCGAAGCTGCATCGAATGTCAACGTTCAAAGGTTACTCGTCATGTTTCTACCGCACCAAGAACATTCAAGAAGCCGTCGAAAAGGTTTGAACATGTTCACCGGGACATTGTGGTCATGCCGTTTTCGGAAGGGTATAGATATTGCCTTACCTGCGTTGATCGATTCTCACATACCCATCGAGGATCAAGAAGCATCGACACTTGCCCATGCTTTCTACTCACAATAGATATCACATTTTGGGACTCCGTTAAGAGTCACCACAGACCAGAGACGACAATTTGAGTCGCTATTGTTTTAGGACCACGGTGTATCATCCGGAGGCCAACGGGATGGTTGAGAGATTCCATCGCCAGCTCAAAAACGCAATCAAGTGTCAGAATAATCACCGATGGACCGAAATACTTCCGATGGTAATGCTGGGTGTTCGAGCGGCTTGGAAGGAAGACCTTCAATCAACGACAGCAGAAATGCTCTATGGTGAGCCGCTGCGGCTACCTGTAGAATTCTTATCGCCGTCGAATTGTGCAGTTGCAGATCCTTCAACTTTCGTGGAAGAGCTTAGAAAACATGCGCTTGCCTTAAGCCCAACCTACGGTTCTCGCCACGGATGTAAGCTAACATTTATCCTCAAGGATCTTGATACAACGAGACACGTATTTGTACGACATGACGCACCAATAGCGCCTCTCCAGCAGCCCTACGAAGGTCCGTACTCAGTATTAACAAGGACAGATAAAACCATGGTACTCAACATAAATGGACGTAACGTTACAGTCTCAATCGACTGAGTCAAGCCAGCGTACATTTTGGTGGATCAAGACGAGGACACTATACAAGTCAGCTTACACCGAAAAAACACTACTTGAACACCGGAACGAACACCATCGACAGATTCTAGTTCAACTTCGCCGGATTCTCAGTTAGATGATCTACGAACACCATCACTCAAGATATCACGAACAACAAGGTTGGGAAGGCTAGTACACTTCCCTAGTCGGTTGTTGGATTAATATCGCTTGCACTGGTAGGGGGGTACTGTGGTAGCTTATCACTTATTACATTTGCTAACATATTTCTAAACTATCCGGCAAGAGAACTTAAGCACTGTTTGGATGTCGATGTGATGTCAGTGTGATGACAGCAACAGTCGGTTAGATGAATTCAAATATCACATCCAGAGAAAATACTAGAGGGAAATCTTGTGACTCCCCGCTGCTCGAAGATATTACAAGATATATTATTTTTAAAAGTGAAGATAATTTGTGTTTACGAAAAAGGAATCAATTTTATATTTTTCTGTTAAATAATCAACACAGTTTTACTTACACTTTAATATTAATTACAATTTTATATTGTACATTGATATTATAATAAATAAAAAAAATAAGAGGCGTACAGAGGTGTTCACATAAATAGCACACTTTTATTCAGATGTTTATTTGTTTGCAATACACACTGTACTTAACAGGTGCACAGGAGTATACCCAAAATAGCAACAGCGCGTTAGCGCGGTCGGGCTTTGGCATTTTCTGTATAATACACGTAAATCATTATTCAGGTCGGAATAGCGCGGTCGGGCGTCAACATTTCATAGACCGTCATATCGTAAGTCCGAGCAGAAAGTTTGGAGAAGAGCTACTCTCTACTCAGTCGGGCTTTTTGACAGAAAAAAAACGTTTTTTTTTTATTCGTTTGTGTTTTCACTTTTAGCGGGCAAGGGCAATTATTTGTGTAAGTAATTAATTTTTGAAGGGATTTTATTTATACTAATTGCATATTTTTTCTTGCAAAATGTATCTTAGAAAATGGATAACTACGAAGAATTAATTTCGGCAGTTAAGGAGCGTGACTGCCTATACAACACCATGTCGCGATCCTACAAAAATACCCACAAACGTGACTTAGAATGGGTCAAAGTTGCCGGCGAACTCAACAGATCTGGTAAAACACAAAATGAATTATCAGTTTGCATCATGATTAAAATATTTAATTTCAGTGGATGAATGTAAACAAAGGTGGAAGAGTCTCCGGGACCGCTTTGTACGCGACAAAAAAGCGGGAGCAACCGTCCGGAAGTGGTACGGCATCGTTTGATGAGTGGGGTCTTTACCCGTCATTAACATTCTTAAATGATGCAATGCGACCGAGAAGGTAAGTTTTCATATATTTACATTTGTATAATTAGTTAATTCTTCTTTTATAGTCAGCTATCAAACTTCGATGCCGTGCCATCTTCACCGGATGTGTTTGGGAGTGAAAGCCCAACCCAAGAGCCAGTCCAAAAAAAAACCCCCACCGGAGATTTCCCTGTTGACGAGTTCTTCGACAGGGTTCAAGAGACGTTCTGTTAGCGCAGTGAACCTGACGAACTAGACCTGTTTGGTAGGTAGTTGTGCTCCAAACTACGAAATCTGCCAACAGAAGTGCGCATTAGTTTGGAGCACAATATACTCGATATCGTCAACGAGGGGCTGTTGAAGAAAAATTTAAAAACAAGAGTTTTTTTATGTTATGTTCATTTATTATTTTCATATTAGGTTAGATTAGAATATATTTTTTTTTGTAGTTAATAGAAAATGAAGCATTTATTTATTTATATAGTATTTATTTATTTTTAATAGAAATTTAATTTTATTTAATAAAAGTTGAATTATAAAATGTTTATATTTTATTTTGAAAAAGATATTCCTTTATTGCTTCTCTCATTGCAAACGCTTTTTGGGAAGAAAAGTTTGAACCCAACGATTTCACCCTATGTAGGGGTTGGGCTTCGTTTCGCCATAAACCTTTGATAAGCAATACGTCGTTATCATCGTAGCTATCAACATACTCTTGAGAGCAGTATGTGTCATCATTCAACTTGGCAAAATTGTGCTGGACAGTACATGCTTTTACTACCCTGTCTGCGTTACTGGGTAACATGTTCAATGTTGTATGCAGAATTCTCCACCTAGCTACAAGGATGACAAATGCGTTTTCAATTACCCGACGAGCACGCGATAACCTTTTGTTGAAGTTCAGTTTTTTTTCCTCAAGTAGTCTTCCTGGATAAGGTCGCATCAGAAACGTTTTTAGAGGAAAAGCCGCATCTCCAACTAAGTAATGATTACATACTATGTTTGTATTCGGAAGAAGTCTCGGTGGAGAAAGATTGAGCGATCCATCTAGCAACTTTTTCCCGAAAGTAGATTCCGCGAAAATACCACCATCGCATTGGCTGCCATAGGCACCGACATCTATCACAGTAAATCTGTAGTTCGCGTCACCTGCAGCTAGGAGAACGATGGAATGATGGCCTTTATAATTAAAATATTCCGAACCTGCTCTTGGAGGACATTGTATGTTAATATGCTTTCCATCTATGGCTGAAACACAATTAGGCAGATTCCAAAAGCCATAAAAATCCGCTGCAATCTGTCTCCAATTTTCCTCGGAAGGAGGGGCCATATACAAAGGCATTAGAACACTCCACAACACATCGCATGTTTCATAGATAATCTCGCCTACTGTGGTGTATCCAGAAACATCCAGGCAAGTACTTGTCTCGGAACTCCTTGTGAAAGATACCCACAAGAATATCTATGTATATAATACAACTTTATAAATTTATTCAAGTACTACTTACAATAATACAAGAAGCAATCTGCAACTTGGTAATATTGGCATCCTTTTGGATGTTTTCTCCAAGGAGGGCTCTATTAATGTTCGTAAAAGATTGAAAGTTGCCGGCTTCATCCGAGTTATTTTAAAGAAGTGCTCTGGATCTTCACTTTGCATTCTTTCAAAATTTAGGGCATAGAACCCATTTTTGTCTCTATCCAAATTTAGTTTTCGTACCCACATTTTATTGTTTTGTGTCTTGTTTTTGTTGTATAGTTGGAAACAGACAAAACCCATTGAAACTATAAACATATAATTTTTAAAATCTTCCCAGTCGCACGAATCCATATAAGAAAATTGTAATGAATTGATTCATTATTGCTTAAATAAAATAATACCTGAAACACTTCTGCGATAAAACTTTTATTTAATTTTTTGGTGCCACAAAATTTGAATAAAGAAACCGTTGAATATCTTTTACTTGTCAAACGCGCGGGTTCTATTTCGATTTGTAAAACTGAGAGCTCATACATAAGATTCTCGTAAATTCGATAAAACGCGTACCAATCCCTGTCAAAGTCCGACCGACCGAACGCGCTGTTGCGATTTGGGCTTAAAGCCATAATATCGTAAGGTAGTACCTTTATGAATGTAAAAACATACGGCAAAGATGCCTTTAGTATTTCTTTATTTTTCGATCGTGCGAATTGGTAATCATTGCAAATTGTGTGTTCATATAAATAGCACATATTTAGTTTCGCATTAAAAATTCTTTGTTTCAGTGATTTGAATGAGATTATTATAAATATTTTTAATAATAAAGAAGAAGCACTGCAGGAAAGAAAGGAGGGCTTTAATTGATACCATGATACAGAACGGAAAGACCATTTCAGATGTGGCAAGGACATAAAGTTGCTCCAGGAAGCTTATACAAAATGCAGTAAAGGTCATATGATGCACTCAATCTGCCGCTAATCCCGTTAGGAAAGACAGAATGAGAAAAACCTCAGAAGCAAGTGACAGGATTATCCACTGAATCAGCAGCAGTGACCCTTTTTTAACTTTTCTGGAGATAATTCAACAGCCAACTGACCAACACGATGTCCAAATATCAGACGTAACTGTGCGCCGCCGAATCATTGTATTCCAACTCAATGGAAGGAATCGGCAGAAAAAATGCCTCTTGTCCCCCAAAAAAACGCTCTCAAGAACAAATCTTTGTCCTTTTGTATTTTTCCAACAATAGTATAAGCTAATCCTGGAGAACCAAATGGAGCCATATACTGATGCCTCGATACCTGTATCATGGAATTTTATCCATGATAATGATCCGAAGCATACTTCGCATATAGTGAAGAATTGACTTTCGGAGCGACAAATTTCCGTGCTTGATTCTTCTTCTCACTCAACATGCCTCTCCAGCCAGCACGATCTTTCGCCAGCTGTTTCCAGTTTCGCACATCAAGCCGGCCGAGGTCCCCCTCGACTTGTGTGCGCCACCTTGTTTGTGGACGTCCTCTGTTGCGTTGTCCCACAGGCTCAGAGTCGAAGACTCTTCGGGCCGGAGCTAAGTTGTCCATACGCTCTACATGGCCCAGCCAAGTTAGGCGTTGGATACGTAGACGCCTGGCTAGACTCATGTCGCTGTACAGCCCATACAGTTCGTGGTTGAATCTTCTCCTCCAAATGCCATCAACGCAAACAGGACCAAAGATCGCGCGCAGAACTTTTCTCTCGAAAAGACCAAGACACTGTTCATCCGGTTGGGATATTGTCCATGCCTCTGCGCAGTAAAGCAGGACTGGGATTATCAAGGTCTTGTATGGAGTCAGCTTGGTCTTCCGAGAGAGGGCTCTACTACTCAATTGCCTTTTGAGCCTATAAAACCAGCGGTTGGCAAGAGTTATTCTGCGTTTGATCTCGGTACTAATGTTGTTTGTACAGTTTACCGTGGAGCCAAGGTAGACGAAGTCCGTAACTACCTAAAAGTTATAGCTGCCTATGGTGACGTTCTGGCCAAGTCGTCGGTGTTGTGTGTCCTTGCTCGATGACAGCATATACTTGGTTTTGCCCTCGTTTACCGCCAGACCCATTTTAGTCGCTTCCGTTTCAATGCCAGCAAACGCATCATTGACGGCTCGCTGTGTTTGCCCAATCACATCAATGTCATCCGCGTAAGCTAGCAGTTGAACGGACTTTTGGAAGATCGTGCCTCTTGTGTTGGCCAGAGAGTTTTGCACGATCTTCTCAAGAACGATGTTAAAGAAATCACATGACAGCGCGTCATCTTGTCTAAAACCTTTTTTGACATTGAAGGTCTCGGTGAGTTCGTTATCGACAAATAGATGGTGTGTGTCGATCTGCATTTCTTGGGTCTTCTCCAGGATCTGCCACAGTGTGAAGATTTGATCGATGGTGGACTTCCCGGGCCTGAAACCACACTGATAAGGACCTATCAGTTTGTTCACAAGTGGTTTCAGGCGTCCAAACGGCAGAGAAGATCTTATAGGCAATGTTAAAGAGACTTATCCCTCGATAGTTGGCGCAATCAAAGGGGTCTCCTGTCTTGTGGATCGGGCAAACGATACTGAGATTCCACTCATCGGGCATGCTTTCCTCCGACCATATCTTACAGATGAGCTGGTGCATGCGCGCTACCAGATCATCTCCAGCTGCTTTAAACATTTCAGCGGGCAGACTATCTGCATCAGCAGCTTTATTAGACTTCAGTCTCGATATCGCTATCTTGACTTCGTCTAGGTCGGGGGGACGGTATTCTCTTCTATCATCGTCCGTTGTGTTGAGTGGAATATTCTGCCTGACAGCGGTATTTGTGTCCTCATCGCCGTTCAACAGTCCGCAGAAATGATTTTTCCAAATTCTCAGTATCGACTGAGAATTTGCTATTAGCTGCCCATTCTCGTCCCGGCAGGCTTCCGTCCGAACTTTATACCCATTCGATAAAAGTTTTACCCTTTGGCAAAATTTTCGGACATCATTCCTGCCATAACACCTCTCCATCTCCTCGATCGCGCGCTTCTCGTGCTCTTTCTTTTTCTTCCTGAGAAGCCGGTTCTCTTCCCTTCGTTTCTGTTCGTAGAGCTCACGAACAGCTCTCGTGGTTCGATGCAGCGTTGCCTGGTAGGCTTCTTGCTTTGCTGCATGTGCCTGCCTGCACTCGTTGTCAAACCAGGGGTTTTTCCTTGTTGGCGTTTTAAAACCCAGCACATCAGTAGCGGCTTCTCTGATGGCTTTTTGACAACGTTTCCATTCTTCGTCTATTTTTAGTGCAGGCGGCGTCGAACTTTCGGAGAGTTTCAGGGCGAATCGATCGGCAAAGTTCCTGGCAGTCTGTTGCGATTGTAGCTTTTCGACGTCAAACCGCAGTTGTCTTCCTCGACTCCGTTGTTCTCTCAATATCCGTGTTACAACAAAGAAATGGTCCGGGTCGATGTTGGCGCCTCGGAACGTTCGGACATCAAGAATACTGGAGGAGTGTCTGACGTCAATCGCAACGTGATCAATCTGGTTGACGGTTGAATGATCAGGGGACCGCCAGGTACCTTTATGGATGTTGAGATATGGGAACCGCGTGCTAGCTAAAGAGACAGACGCCCCGTAACAAAGTCCACCAGCCTTAGTTCGTTTTCGGACGTGGAGTCGTGCAGGCTGTGTTTACCGATGACTCTAGCAAAGATGTCCTCTTTACCCAGCTTAGCGTTAAAATCTACTAGAACGATCTTGGTGTCGTAGCTGGAGCATTGATCGTACGTTCATTCTAGGAGATCATAGAAGTCATCCTTGCTATCGTCATCTTTGTCCTCCGTTGGGGCGTGGGCGCAGATTAGGCTGATGTTGCCGAATTTAGCCTTGATGCGGATTGTTATGAGGCGTTCGCTTATGTACTTAAAGCTTAAGACTTTTTGCCTAAGTCTGCCTCGAACAACAAATCCACATCCAAATAATCGCTGCCTTCGCTCTCTGTAACAATCGCCGTAATAAATATCGCAGTTTTTCATCCTCTTTTTGCCCGGCCCATCCCATCGCACTTCCTGGATTGCGGTAACGTCTGCTTTATAGCAGTGTAGGGCCTCCGCGATTTCATCGGCTGAACGTGGTCTGTTCAGGGACCTCACATTCCACGTGCAGAACCGAAAATCATTGTCCTTTTTTCGTTTGCTAGGGTCGTCAACAGTAAATCCGTCCATATCCGAGGCAGGTTGTTGTTTCTGAACTCGTAGTTTTTTTTACGTGGTGAGGAAGTTAGCCCCAGGCACAACCTCCAACTGGGAGGACAGGTCCATTTGTTTAGCCCCCGGACAAAGGGGTCCAGAAGGATCCGGTGTCGGTAGCCTCTTGCAGGTTGTGAGCGCCGCCGTTGGCCCTAAAAGAAGGGCTCATCCGCCGTCATCTCTATTCCAGGGTCCCGACCTTACCATGGAAGCCAGGTAGCTCCTGCTGACTGGAGTTGTGGATGCCGCCGTTGGCCAATCAGCTGACCAGCTCCTCCGCCGCCATCCTAAAAAGAGTGATGGGCCTTGGTAGACTCACACTCCCCCCTCTCTCGTTTGCATCCGCCCAGACGTCCCACGAGGGTTGGTTACCCCATCTTCTGTCGAGGGTACTCGGTTCCCGGATTTCACCACGGGGAGGTGAGAGTACGTGTTCGTTAATAGATGCTAGTTGCAGACGCTTGTGTCTGCATGGTTCGCGTATTAACGCTTCGAAAACCCATGCTTGATTAAACGGCTCAAAATCCCGATCTGAATCCTATCGAGAACCTTTGGACTGATATTGACCCGCTTGTTAAGGACTCCAGTCTAAAAATGTTGGAAGAACTTTGGCAAACCATAAAGTTGGCTTGGGAAACTATCCCTCCCCAAAGAAGTAAGCGCTTAGTGGAGAGTTTGCCTAAACTTTGCCAGCATGTCATAAGGCACAATGGTTATCCTTCCAAATATTAACAAACATTTTAGTTTTGTGTTAGTTTTTCGATTATATTATTATCTGTTATAGAAAAAGAAAAATTCCGATTCTCATTTCAAACCTTTTCCGCAACATAATGTACAGTCGCCTCTCGTTAATTCAAACCTGCGATAATTCGAACCTTTCCATAATTCAAAATTCTCACGAGTTCCCTGGAAAATCTCTCGATATTTTGAAAAAAATCTATACATTTTTAAGCACTTGGTAATTCGAACAAAAAATCATCGCTACGTAACAAAACGGTGCGCTAATTCGAACTCATGGGCGTTGTACACTCGACAATTCAAAGTTATCAGATAGCATAGAGATACATTTTGAGACAAGTTCAAGCTTGCCTCATCGTTGAAATGTGTAGTTTCACACACTTCAGTTTGGTTAGTTTAGTTCAGTTTTCGTTGCTTACGGATTAAAGACTTCTTCCGAAAAACTAATAATTAAATCACATTATGTACATATGAATGTACATGTATAAACGTACGTAAACCTTTTGATTTTGCTAAAAAATGAGCACCTAATAAATAATAACTGATTATTACTCAATAATTCGAAATTGAATTTTTTTTTCTCTCGAAAATTTCGAACCGTTTGATATTTTAAACTCTCGTTAATTCGAATTTTTTGTGAGGTCCCTTGAGTTTCGAATTATCGAGAGGCGACTGTATGAGAATTTAAGGGTGTGTTATTTATGTGAACACCACTGTAGTTCACCTCATTTGTTTGAATTTGTATGACTATCAGCTGATTTAAACAGCTCACATGTATTCACAGACACAGTACAAAAACTCGCATAAAAAACGCTTTCAAATGAAATCAAGGGGCAAGAGAGGTTGGATATTGTTGGATAAGTTGGATATTTCTTTACTATTTGATTTCTGCCGGGCAGATACTGGGCCTCGGAATAGACCAACTGTCTTTTGCCGTTATAAAGCGTCAAAATAATTCCCTGACCTATAGGTTCGGCAGGTTTGCAATGTCTAGAGTCAAGAAGTAGGAGGAGAAGATGAGTCAGTTGACTACTCCGAACCCAAGCTCGGAGAGAAGAGAACCTGCAGGGGGGAAATCAGGTCCTCTACAGGTTGAAACATTCGCTTCTCCTGTTGAGCATGTAACTGAGGGAGAAGGAGAAAAATGTCTCTCTTGGAAGACTCGTTCTCTGACGGGAAACATGAATCTTCTTCTCCATGCAACCAAGGTCGAAGTATTCTTTCATAAATGCACTACACTCTACCTCCAAAGCTGCATTCGAGCGAAAGCCATTCTACGTATAACGAGTAAAAAAAATATTTAAAAGCCCCATCAATGAAATTCCCAAAGTGTAAATACTGAATTTATCATCAGGTTATCATTGCTTGCAAAAATTTTCTCAGCTTTTACTTATTCGATATAGAGTTAGTGGAACAAACTTCTTCCAATTCCCAAAATAGAGTCAAATCTTCATCGATATCCAGCTAAGTGAGATGGGAAGAGACCTCAGAATCTAAACTACTTGGGGAAATGTCTTCTCCTATCACACAACCAAAATGTGTCACAATTTTTTTTTTTGTTTATTTAACCGCTAAATCAATATCATACATTTATATTGCTTAAATAAACTTAAAATGCTATCTGTATATGTATGAAATATATTATAGTAAATGACCTCAAGGGTTCTCAATACTTATGATATTATATTTTTTTTTGAAGAGAATGCGTTTGTCTGTCGCCCTTCTGGCAAAGTGGTAAATGATAGGCACGTTTGTCGAGTCTGATAAGTAGCCATGTGCATGCAGATATAGGAATGTCTCAGGTGGTATATATCCGCTCACCAAAGTGTTTCTGAAATACCCGGGTTTAGGGTAAAACAAACCGGAAACTAATTAATTTTCAGTAACGTTATTCCTCACATTCCTCACAAGATTCAGAATGACATTGTCAATTCTGGATATACCGGAGGTATCCAATAGTCTCTTATTAGAGACGTAATGCCGAAAGTGCGCTTCTATATGTTCGCATACAAGCTCGAAGACATTTTCTTTCAAATAACCGAAGTTTTTCCATGTAAGATGGGCTTATGTTCCACCATACTGGACTCGTATAAGTCAGAACTAATGTGTCAACATTGCATATGGATAGCTTGATTTTTGTGATAACTAAGATCCCTCGAATACTTGAAAAACTTTATCCATTCCGAGAAGCAAATCGATTTTCGAAATTGGAAGAAGTTGGGATCTGCCAGCTCCAAGTTGAGATACGTAGTGGTATTAAAATTGAAAGATTTAGCTGATAAATGTATGCATTTACGAGTAAGTCCATCGCCTTATTACTAAGTCGAGACTGCCGACTCCCATTTCTGAAAATGAGCTGAGCACGCTTTCGGTGCATGCCTGCACTTATTGTTGAACTAGGAGTTATTTCTATGCAGTGTTGTAAGATCTGCACAGCAGTAATAATTTTTGGACAACGTTTCCAAGATTTCTTTATTATTGAACTCATAGGGGACTCTGGGAGACTCAATTGGCAAAGTTCCAACCGGGCTTTTGCTATAAAATTTTTCGTCTGTAAAACGAGATTATTTTTCCAAACTTCCGATATCAAATTATCAGAACGGATGTTTGTGGCGACTGCAGTTTGATCAATCTGGTGACGGTGAATTTATAAGGAGATCGCTGATTCTCTTATAGACGCTAAGGTTTTGAAGCCCATAGGGACTAAAAAAAATGGTTCCACCACGTGACTTTACCGCTCTACGTTTATTTTCTAAAGTTTTGTCGTGCATGAAATAATTCCCACTTATTATAGCAAAGATATCCTCTTTGGGCCGATGTTTTTTATGCGGGTTGTTATAAGGCATCCGCATATGTGTCTGAAGCGCATTACTTTTGTCTTAAGGAACAACTTAACACCCAAATAAACGTTAATCGTCGTAATATACGATTATATCGCAGTTTTTGACCATCGTTCGCCCGGTCCATTTCATAATACCTTCTGCGTCCATTTCAATTCCATAATCCCGACAACATAAGCACCCCTATCATAGGATCCGTCGTAACCTCGATCGCGTTTGGAATTCGGATATCGGTATCATAAAATTCCATCGGAACGAAGGTTCGTAACTTTGACGTACGAAAATTTCGAAATTCGTAACAAAGCTTTCATAGGATCCGAATGAATCAGAAATCTGACAGATAAAATTAAATTATCCTCCGAAGGAAAATTGTTGTCGGAACTATTGATAAAATAAATTAAGTCCGTGAAATTATTTCAAAAACACTATTAAAACACGGGTAAAGTACAGCAAAAATAGTTTAATATTAAATTGTATGCAAACCACAATAAAAGTTTGTATTTTCGTTTTATATTAGAAGGCGAAGGAATAAAAAAAACAGCACCGCAATTGGAAGAACAAAATATATAAACAATATAACCTGGATATCGAGAATCAATTGCTCGGATTCGCATGTTATTGTCACAAATCTAAAAAAAAAACATTTTTATAATATATAATGTAAATACTTTAAGAGAAGAATACAAACATACCAACTTAGCATTTAAGTTCTAAAACTCTTGCCTATTGTAGTATAAGAAAACTCCTACCTTGGGTTTAATTATTTTGATGTGCGTTCCATCAACACATAAAATAACTCCGCGAAATTGTTTTTTTTTTTTAAATTAGCAATTGAAAATGGACAGGAGTCCCATATAATCCCAAGCACCTTTAATGTTGCTTGATTTGAAAAAAAACTCTTACCAGCTCATATTCATGACACATGAACATATTTGTGTATAAAAAATCCAAAAAAATTGTTGGTTAACGGTTTTTAGAACCTTTCCTTTAACCCTTTCACGCTCAAGGGAAATATTTTTCGATTCTAAAAAATTCGTTACCGATTGTTCAAATATTATCGAATCGATATTTTTTTCACTGAATATGAACATAGAACGTATATCCAAGTAGGCAATGTGTTTTTGAACGTATAAAAAAAGCTCTGTTAAACTTTTATTGTGCCAAAACCAAAACATTCGCGGACTGAACTCTGTTAACTTAACTAAAAGTATTTTAGACTTGTGATAATAAATACGAGTAAGTGTATTTTTTCACGTGTTTTATATTATTTGGTAAGTCTAATTTTATGTAATAATAAAGTGAACTGCAGAAAATTAGCACAAGTACCTTAAGTTGTTATTATATGAAGTGTTCCATAATATTGTATTGTTTTCTTTTTGTATTTTTATTACATTTACTTTTATATTTTTTAAAGAAATGGCTAAAAGAATTTCATATTCGAGAAGAAGAAATATTGCAGTTGCTGATGGCAGATAATAGTGATGGAGAAGATGACTTACAGTTAGACGAAGAAGACCAGCAGTTCATAGCTCAGGATGTGGAAAATGGAACCAGTGTAGTTGAAATAGAAGAACCGTCAAATCAAAACTCATTACCTTTCAGTTCAGTTACTTCAGAGACTATCCCCATTTTCAACTGGAGTAAAAATTCATAGTTGCACGAAGCACACCGAAGGCCCGCTTCTGAGCAGTCTCGAGTATCGCCAACACATAGCACGAGGTCTAATAAACAATTTTACATGTAAACAGCGATCAAGACTCGCTTTAGTCTCCTCTGAAAAGCTTCGTATTGGCAACAAACGCAGTTTGCCAGTTCACAACATGCAAAAAACAGAGAAAATGAATAGATGTGTAAATTGTGCTAAACGACGCATAGAAAATTGGACATATGTATAATAAATGTATTATGTGTAATGTCCACTTGTGCTTCACAAGTAACAGTAATTGTTTCGCAGAATATCATAACTAACTGTTTATATTAGTTTTTTATCACTTATTATTACTAGTTTTCTGTATTTCAAAGCAATAAATAGAGTACTTATAAAATAAACCCTAGGGAAAAATATTTCCCATGAAATTACAGAAAACCTATACGCCCTGCTTTGTTTTTATGGTGATATTCCTTTACTTTACACCCAAAATAGCTAAAATATTGTGTTGCATTATAACATTTAGTCTTGGATATCTTATGGTCCTGTAAGGGTTAATAGAATAGTAGGAAAATATGAGTGAGGCCCAGGTAAACCTCTGACTGTAGCTCCCTAAGAAGAGGAAGAAGAATGACACTGTATTTGATATATTTGATATAAATATGGAATATAAATGATTTGATTGATATATTTTCATATAAAAATCACATTATTCAAACATTTACAAGTAAACCAAAGTAATATGAAAGATATAAGTCCAAACTGTCTCGTCGCAAAGTGATTTTTTTGTTATAAACTAACTATAACTGTCTCGTCGCAAAGTAAATTTTTTGTTATAAACTAACAAAAAATTCACCTTGCGACGAGACAATTTTTTGTCGATGGCTTAAAATTTAACACCAATAAATACACCGACATTTCTGCAAATAAAACCAACGGTAAATTATTTTGACACCAAATATCATTACTGATACCAGAATGCAAAAAAAAAATAATAAATAAAGGACGCGTTCAAGAAATATTTGTAGAAAATTAAACAGATACCGTTCCACTAATGGAACACTAGGATGATATGGGTTAAGTTCGAATTCGAACATAATGTTACCAACCAAACAAAAATTAAAGATCTTACAACGGATCCTACGATGCCTTTTCATTCGTATTCGGAACGGAGAAAAGAGTTCGGAGGTTTTCTCCGACGGATCCTATTATAGGGGTGAAGGTCTGGGTTAAAAAATATGTTCAAAGCGGTATACTGACTGAATCTGTTGACACCGTCGTTGGCGGAGGAAATTAGAAAAGGTATAGAAATACTCTCTGGGCGCCGTGGCCGTATGGGTTTATGCGTCGACCCATACGCATTAGACTTTCACAATCTAGGTTCAAATCCCAGCACAAGCAACAATTTTTCAAACCAGAATTGTTCGCGGCTCCACCTCTTTCGAGTCACTGACAATACTCAAAGAATATAACTGTCCAGAAAATGCTTCTTAAAATCACCGTTTGGAGTCGGCTTTAAACTGTAGGTCCCCACCACTCGTGAAAGAACAATTACACGCACAACACGAGTGGTGGCTGAGACGCTAGGCCTATTATTATTATAATAGAGACACTCTCATCTCCCACATTTCGTTCGATTGCAACTAAATGCTTTTCCGATAAGCAAGCATCCTTACTACTTCTTTATGTTAAGTGCATATTTTCGCATCAAATTATGCATTGAATGAGAATTTACCCTTTAGATGTTTGCAATTACAATTTTTTAGAAAACTGCGAGTTCAAATTACTGAACTAAATGCAAATACAAGAAAAATAATTAAATTAATTATAAATGGAGACATATATTTGTATGTTGTAATGTAAATATATGTGAATTTATAAATGTAACGATCTATTTTTATAAAGAAAAGCAGTATCAGAATAATGACTGATTAATTCAATTCACATAAACGACACTATCGACGACAACAATTGTTTTCCCTACAAATAGGTTACTCAAGATAAAATCTAATATGAAAACAGTTAATCGTTAATAGAAACATACATAATAAGGCTTCATTTGACCACGTTAAGTGTAGCCGCGGGGTTTTTCTTCAAAATTTGTTTACATGAACACAACGATAAGCGGGTCAGGCTTTCTTTTGCGTTAATTTCAAGATCAATTTATATGTATATGCAGATCATTCTATAAAAAAAACATACACATGTATTCTAGATACAAATGCATATAGAATATATTATTTTGTGTAGTATATTCATACTTTCTGGTCGCGACACTGACTGCGGTCAGCCCGCAGTTGTTGGTTTCACACTGTTGTGATCGGTGCTCATCGGGGAATCGTGTTGTTTTCTTTTTTTGTTTGCTTGCAACTTTGATATCTTTCTTTTATCACTGGTACTGAATTTCTTTTGGAGGTCACAATTTTACTGTAATATCTACATATCATTACAAATTAGATACAGAAATATTAAAGTATATCGTGTTTTCCGTATTGTCAATGTTAAAACGGTCTCATGGAAATTGCTTACCAAAATAATCATTGGTTTTAATTCAGAATTATAACAGGATTGCTTACTTTGTATTTTTGCGATAAAAAAGTAGTTTTGATAATTTATATACTTACATTTTTATCTACATATTCATGTTTGTGTTATATTGTATGGGCTCTGTGAATTAAATAAAGCAAATTAATTTGGTTGCTAATTGAAATACAAAACAAAATATTCATAAGCATGTACTCGTAAAGGAAAAGTTAAACATGCATTTAAAAAGTAAATTGTATTTGGAAGTTTAATTTATAAAGAAATATGTGAAAAAAGTAGTACTTTTCAGCTAATCGTGAGTGGTGAAAATCAAAAGCAGTTCGAATCCGCTTTCATTTTAAGATACCTACATATGTGGACGTATTGCAAGTGCAGTTTATAATGCAAAAAAAATGAGATAATGGTTCCAAATCGTATGTAGTTATCAATAATGTCTGTTACTTTTCGTCAGAAATTTGACAAATTCAATGTTTACAAGTATTAAAAGATAACTTGTCACAAAATATCATCTGGTTTAATCTTACCAGCGGAATCAGATGACCTTACACAAAACGATTTGAAGTTTAAGTTTCTTCAGAATGTATTTGCAAAGATTTTGATAAACATCCAAAATTAGTATGCCAAACGTTGAAACGATACATCCCAGTCAAAACAGAAGAATATTAAATCTTAAGTTGCATAGTAAGCACAATAATCACCCTGTTCGAATGGTATTTTTGTGCGATAAGAACAGAAAACATAATACAAGGCTATATGTGCTTCAACTGTCGAATATTTACTTTCTTTTTCGTTTCTTATGAGTATGTGACATGAAAATAAAATTAACACCTACACTCTTCATTTCACTTTTGTTGAGTTTCTATTGGAAAAGTGAAACTTACGAGTAATATGTAATGAATTTGAATAATAAACAATAAGATTCAATTTATTTGACCTCTTCAAAAACGTACAGGAATTGAATGTCTAATTCACAGCATTTCTTGTCTTTCTTCAATTTAAGTGCATGGTATGGACGTCATTCGTCAATTACTGAATTGAAAACATCATTGACATGACATTGACAACCAAATGATTTGCGAAAGATATGTAAATTGATTTAGTAATTCTATGTTACACGAATGTGTACATTGAATATTGATTGTATTTTTCATTAGCATAAGTAAATACATGTTGATAGGTTTTATATTTTGGTTACAAGTAGATTGTTTCATATCGACACTCTATAAGCTAGAGCAAAATAGAAAACCGAGCATATAAGTTTTGTTTGTAGCACGACTGTATGTACGAAGGGTTCAAAGATAAATTGCGAAATCGGTGTGGGTGTACATATATTCAGAAGCCTTTTATATCTCCACAGACTTCAGACTACGCTGAAGTTTTCCAAATGTTGGTTTTACGAAAAACTTGGTGTCAAATAAGATCTCATTTAGACTCCGGGCCGGCAGATCATCTCCATTTTTTTACTGTCAATCTGTCATTAGGTCTATTGCTTCGGCTTGTATAACCTTAAAGCTAGTCATGGAAATGCGCAATAATATGGGTACCGGGGCATAGCAACATACACGCTTTTAAAAAACTTACGAACTGGCCAGGAAAGAATCGTCCTTTATCGGCCGATGGAGATGTATATTTCGATATGGAGGTGTATATTTCGCTTGAGATGGCAAGGTCTTAGATGGACTAGGTTAATAAACTGTTCAGCAACAAAGAGGACATGGCATACTTACGATAGAGTAAGAAGGAAGGATCTTCTAAAAGGAAGTTGTGCAGCCATCTTAAAGATAAGAGTGATAAATGTGTGGAAACAGCTTTTAACATTCACTGTAGCTGTAACGATGCCAGCGAAAGAAATCAACGTGATCACTTCTATTGTGCCTGCCCGCCTCTTGATAGAGTGGCAGATCGTCGTTATTTCAAGTTTACTCAGTACTGAAGATAAAATGACCTTAAATGTTGGTGATGTTTAAAAAATGGCTTAATAATAGGTATTTAACATTATACTAGTGTTTAAGTATAGAAACCTAAAAAAATAAATAAAACACTTGGAAAACTTGGAAGTGAGTTGCCACTATAAATAGGCAAACTTATCTTACACATAATCATATACTCGTATGTATAAAAGAAATCATAAAATATAGACATAAATATTAAGTTTACAATAATAATAATAATGGCTGCGCTACAGTCCGAGGTGGACCTGGGTCTACCTTCTCAGTAACCATTAGTGTTGTGCGTGTTATTGTTCTTTCACGAATGGGGGGAACCTACAGTTTAATGCCGACTCTGAACAGCGATTTTGCGAAGTTTTTTCTGGGCAGGTATACTCTTTAAGTATTGTCAGTGACTCGAAAGTTAGATGTTTTTTTCGAGATTTGAACATTATACCTCGAGCGCAGGAGTCTACGCACCTACCCACTACGCCACCGCACCTACAAAAAAGGTATTAAGCTTATTTGTGAATATTATTTAAAGTAATGATAATAATATAATAAGAAATAACTATTTGAGTGTGGGCGCCATGGCGTAGTGGGTAGATGCGTCGACTCCCTACGCTCGAGATCTTCGGTTCGAATCTCGATAAAAACATCAAACAGTTTTTCACGGCTCCACCTCTTTCGAGTCATTAACAATGCTCAAAGAGTATAACTGTCTAGAAAAAACTTCTCAATCTCGCCGTTCGGAGGCGGCATCAAACTGTAGGTACCCTCCATTCGTGAGAGAAAATTAACACGCACAACACGAGTGGTTGCTGAGAGGCTAGGCCCAGGTCAGCCTCGGACTGTAGCGCCACCATTATTAGTATTATTAACTATTTGAGTAATAAGTTGAATGTTTTTGGGATTTGAGTCTTTTACCTTCAACAAATTCATGTACACATTATTTCAAATATTCCAAATCCGATAAGTCTGTTCAACACATATTCTTACATAAGACGAAATTTAATTAAATTGAATTAAATTAAATTTCATTTATATTGCCAGACAAAATGAAGACATACATGAGCCTTGTTGTTTATCTTGTTTATAATATTGCAAACAACGGTAAACCTTTTCTGATTTAGTTTTTTTTCCGATTTGAATGTAATTATTTTTTTTTTTAAGAAATTAATATATTGTATCATTTGCGTTTCCATGACGTACATAATATTCAATTGTGTTCTCAAAATATTGTGTAAAAACTATTTCAACTATTTATATCCTGCAGCTTTTTTTCAGGATCTTCATGAATTGACAATGAAACACTTAAAGACTTCGATTCTTCTTTTAATTACGACTGTATTTTTTATTCAAATGTGTCTTATATACGGAGGTGGAATCAAGCCCCATATTATCTTTATATTGGCTGATGATTTGGTAAGCCTAATGAAAGCGATATTATGAATACGTATGTATATAAATGTATATAAGTGTAAAAGACGTTTGATTCTACTTTTCTGGTGTAATGAAGTACTGACAACGTCGATAAAAGTTACACCTTCCAAAGGACATCAACTAGTTTTATTAAAAAAACAAAAAAAAAAAACAACGCAGAAATTTTAATTGTGTATACAGTTTTTGTTCTTACTGCACTTGGACCTATATAACTTCTACGGCAACCACTGGAGTTGTTAGTTAAATGCCGACTCTGAACGGCGAAGTTTTAGAAATGTTTTATAGAAATTTATACTTTTTGAGCATTGATTGACCAGTCATTCGAGAAGATGGAGCCATAAAATGTAAAAGTTGTCACTGGATTGAATGGGGTAGCAGATGCAGGCTGTCATATTGGGTATCCTCGTGCAAAGTGAAAAAATGATTCGTATTATATCATGTATATATAAAATAAATAATAAATCAATTTCAATCATTTTAATAATGAACACATACATGAGTGTATATGTATAACTTATTTTTGTAACACATAGGGTTTTAACGACATAGGATTTCATGGATCTTCTCAAATACCTACACCTAATATTGATGCATTAGCTTATTCTGGGTTAATCTTGAACCATTATTATGTAAATCCAATTTGTACACCATCGAGATCTGCTTTAATGACCGGGAAATATCCCATTCATACAGGTAATATTTATACAAATTCTTTTGAAATATTATTATATATATTTTTGTATTAAAAAAGGAATGCAACATACAGTACTCTATGGTGCTGAGCCCCGTGGACTTCCACTCACAGAGAAATTAATGCCAGAGTACCTTAATGAGCAAGGGTAAAGTTAACAGCCTTAACTGCAGTTGCATTGATTGGCAAGCACAGATTGCTTAAAGTTTTCTTAAGGTATTCGTCACATATTGCAGGGAAATGGCATTTGGGTCATTACAAACGAGTGTATACCCCACTTTATAGAGGGTTTAAAAGTCACGTAGGATGTTTGACTGGGCACCATGATTATTTCGATCACACAGCAGTAGAAAACCCTTCTTGGGGACTCGACATGCGGAGAGGTATGTATATTTCAATTAAGCGGCCCATACACGATCGATATTATTGTGCAATATATTGCACAATGTGATAAGATGTTAAGGTATTAGAATTAAAAGAAGAAAAAAGAAGCGCAAATGGATTAAGGAATAGCTTTTGCGCATTTTCTTTTCTTTTCCCTCTTTCTACGTATTTAGCTGACACACGACATCCAAATATCAAAATATGAATTCTCTGGGAACCGATTTTGCGAATTCCTTTTTTGTTCTCCTCAGTGCTTGTTTACTTGATGATGCTTAGCACACAAGTGAATGCAATATTGTGCAATATCGCCTATACACTATGTATTCTTTCAATATCGTACAATAAATATCAAAACTATTTTGATTTTCGCAATATATTGCACAACTTCGAAATATAAGGCAAACACTCTCAATAATATTGTGCAATACCAAATATAGTACAACAATATTGATCGTGTATAGGCCGCTCTAATCTTGTGTTGGGAATGTAGTAGTTCTTGGAATTCCTATATTTACAACTTTTACAGTCTCTCCATATTTCTGCAGCTTGTAGAGTTATACCAAATACTGCATTGCGATATGAAACAAATAAAAAAAAATCTGTTAACTCCCAATTTCTTATAACTTATAAATTGAATTCTGGTATAGGATCATAATCTGTTAATGTTAGTGTATGTCAAAACAATATCAGCTGTTATATTTTACTTGCTTTGTTAACAATTGTCTCTGTTTCTTTTTGGTTTAGGTTTAGATATTGCATATGATTTGCATGGGAAATACAGCACTGACATAATTACAGAGGAAGCGTTACGGGTAATTAAAAACCACAATAACTCAACACCGCTCTTTTTATATGTCGCGCATGTAGCGGTTCACTCTGCCAATCCATATAACCCCTTACCAGCTCCTGATGAAACAGTTGCAAAAATACAAAATATTTCTGATTTTAACCGCCGGAAGTTTGCAGGTAAGATTGAAACAAAATTGTGTTGATACTTGTACATAAGTTAATTGTTAAGATATGTTTTAAAATAGGATATAACAATAAACCAAAAAGAAATTCGTATACATATGAAAGTTAGAAGAACAAGAATAATATTGAAAAAAAAGTAAGGAATTTAAAAAATGTATGTGTCCGCTTTGCGTAAGCTTCTTAGCAAAACGTTCCATTACACTTTTCCCAAAGATATGTCAATTTTGTTTTAACAACCCGAGAGCCATCTTGTGTTTAAGCGATGGACTTACCTCGTACATTCAGAAAAATTCCCAAATATCGCGAAAAAAATGTAAAACAAAATGAATGGTTTTTAAGATCAAATATGCATATAGTCTCTCTAAGTTTTAATTGAACTTAACTTGTTACGTGATGACGTTCGCTAGAAAACAGAAGTAGGCATCAGCTAAGCAGAATGGCCTTTAAAACACAGGATTTTTTTTCTTACCATGACAGACCATGACAGAGCAATGAAACGTGGTTAGTAGAGCCAATAAATTTAGTCAGGTTAGGTAGTATGTTACGAATGTAAGGTAAGAAAAGGTTAGTACATTCATGCTTTTATGTACGTTTGCACGTGGTCTCCTTTTGTGGTTAAGTCATGTCGGAGCACCTTTTCTTCTTTCTATTTCTTGTCACTCCTTTCTTTTTCTATACATTTAAGTTGCACTTTCGATTTTTGTAAGTGCATTCGACTTTTTTCTCACACTCGCATAATATTTTCCTTTTCAATTATCTTATATTTTCTGGTTTACCATAATTAAAAATCAGATGACAAGAACCGAACTTAATTATGACACGGTGTCCGACAGCTCAATTCTCGAAAGAACTTTTATATCGCTGAGCTGTTTTTTGTTTTCGGATTAAAGTTTGTCGAGCTAGTTAATATTTTGATCACTGCTTTAAGATTTTGAGAATGACTGATTTTTTCGTTTGCATATTTTGTATTATTTGAAGTATTTTTAAATGATTGATAACATAAAATAACTCTTTTATTTAATACCTCAATAGTAGATCATAAGAACATACTGTAAAAGTTTTCATCTCATGTTTATCGGTCCTATTAACCGAGACGGAGAGCTCGTAGTAGTTTTATATATACAAAGCCAAACGATATGGTGAAATTTAACTTACATATGACAAACTATAATGCAAGCGAAATATGTCAATGATGAACACTTCGAAGGAAATGGTATCTAAAAACCTTCGCTCGTATATATTACAGAAGGTATGTAATACGTGATATGTATGCATGTGTTTTTTTTTGATTTTCCTCTTGTACAATACAACCCAGACGTTATGGTAGCGACACTGCGACCTAGAGAGATCTATTGTATCGAAGGATTGAAGTTAATCCAAAAGAGGTACTGCTTTCCTTATGAAAGATAGTATATATTTTATGGTGGAGTTTTTATTTTTATTTTTTTTTTATTTTTATTCCACTGAAGAAAGTATTTCCTTATCGAAAATACGTTTCCTTAGCCAGTGTAGTGCCAGACATTCACATAAAATATCATCGCATGTTTCGCCGCCTTAACCGACATTCCTTGTTCTGGCATAGCTTCATTTTGTTAAGGTAGTATTTGAAGCCGCAGTGGGCGGTAGGAAAGCTTGTAAGCTTTCTTATACTTTCCTAGTCTAGGGAAAGGATTTTCTTATAGGAATAGGGTCTGATTAATCGTACATGTATCATATCATACGTACATGTATCGTACATAAATGTACATACTCGTACGAGTATGTGATATTTTATAATAATAAAGCGCAACGTAAAATTAGTTCACAGAACGTAAAAAATCATTAGAATGAATAAGCGAATAAATAAATAAATTAATAAGAAGAAATATGTTATAAATATGTATATAAATTAACAATTAATAAATAAGCAAATAAATAGTGAAATACACGAAATTAAATAAATAATAAATAAATATATAAGAAATTTAATATATTAACAATTTAAGAAATAAACAATAAATAAATAGCCTTAAAAAGAAAAATAAATTAATAAAGATATGGATATAAATTGTGGAAAAAAGTCATGGCAGTTGCATCTTTTCAAATGGCAATTTAAACATATACTCCCTGACCTGAAAGATGACCTGAATAACTTCCAATTATATGGCATGCGACTACGACTCTATACTATTTCCATTTTTATTGTTAAACCAGTAAAAAAAAACTTTTTCTAGCTTAATCTTTTCGAGCCTTGATGTTTATTTTTCTTTTTATACAGTATCTATTGCAGATCACATGTTGGTTTCAATCGTTAAACAATCTGAACCTGAGCAATAGATACATGTGCTTCAATAGCAGAATAGCAACCAGCAAAGGAGAAAAATCAGACGAACTTAGAACAAAGGCTGAGGTTCCTGGTTTTTTCGTTTTGTTTTATTTCGTTTGTTTTTTTTTGTTGGAATAACATCTTTTTCTTTTTTGAAGTTCCGTTCAAAAGCTGTAAGACATCAACGCGCGAAGTTTTAAGGTCTGAGAATTCAGTTTTGTAGATTTGATCGAAAGCATTATTAAATGAAAAATATCAATATATTGATGTACAGATTTCGAGTTTTGTACATAAATTTGCTGCTGAGATCAACAACTCAATTATGTTTTATTACAATAAATGTGTACAGTTGATATTTTCGTATTAGATAGATTTGGATAGAGATTTGTATGTATGTATGTTTTGAGTGTTGAATTGAATTTATCGGATATAGTTTGAATTCGTTGCTTGATGCTCAGAAAAGCTTCTGTCAAAAATGAATTATGCGACGGAACCTTCCCTGCGCGAGCACAACTCACACTTGTACAGTTAATATTATAAAAATAGCGGACGAGGTAGCAATTCGTACTACAACACAAGTGCGCACCCATGCATTACCAATCTTCGTTTAATCAGTCGAATGAAATTCAATAAAATATTTTTTTATCATTGAAGTTGAAGAAAGCTTTCCTAAGTTGAGTGATGGTATTTCTGAAACAAATGCTTTATGAGAACTCGAAATTATTTTATTTCCATTTTTATTAATTCATGTTGTATACTTTGAATAAGTACAATCTTAATGACAGATCTAGCGCAAATATTGACAGTAGTCTATTAACAGATATTTCTAATTTAAGTTAACTACAAAGGAAATAAAAACATAAAAATATGTTGTAATTTTATGTTAATACTGTTTTATTTTACATTTATTTAGCAATGACATCCAAATTAGATGATTCCGTTGGGGCTATAATAGACCATCTTTACCAGCGAGACATGCTAAAAAATTCAATTATAATCTTCAGTACAGATAACGGCGGTCCTGCGGAAGGTTTTAACCTTAATCATGCCTCTAATTGGCCGCTGCGCGGTGTGAAGAATACTCTTTGGGAAGGCGGAGTACGTGGTGCGGGATTAATTTGGTCACCACGATTGAAAAAACTCAATCGCGTAGCTAAGCAAAAAATGCATATTGTTGACTGGCTACCAACTTTGATGACAGCCATTGGAGCTCCTATTGGGTAAGAATGTTCAATTTATGATATATTTGTTTATTCAAAGAACTGGTTTTATTGTGTATGTAATATTAAAATTTTCTTTTAAGGGTATTTAATTTAAGGACTTAATTGGTGGATATTTTTTATCGTTAAATTAAGATCTCGGAATGAATAATTAATCACAAACTATTTTAAGCATTTTTGTCTCTAATATGAAAGACATTATTAATATGAATAAATAAAAAATACAAAAGAAAACAACTGTATAAAAAAGTGTTTGCACAGTGGATGATACAAGAATACAAGGACATGAGTTGATACAATTTCTTATGTCAAAATGAACAATCGGTACTATTTGTGTATAACATTATTATTCCATTAATTCGTTTTTTAGTGGCAAGGGTAGTCATGATACATTTCACAGTTCGATTGTACGTTCTTAACAAGTATTTGCACGCTCCTTACCTCTAGGTTACGTATATAAATCCAACTGATTTCTGTTGGAATTGTGACCCCTCAGAAATAGGTATGGCGATATCTCTTTTTAATACGGCCAAAGCATCAAGACCACATGAGGATTTGTAGGCTCTTAAGGCAAGCCAAATGGACTTCAAGCAATCGCTAGCGTCGAACGCTTTACATAGCGCACGTGCTGAATTTGAATAAAAAAATGGAAACCATCTACATGGAATCTAGTGTGGCTAATGGGATACATCCTCAGCGGACACACAAAACCTTCTAGTCACACTACGCTCGAAGCCTGGGGTCGATTGCCAAAAAAACACATACTCTTATTTTCACGGCTCCACTTTAATTACTAATAATGCTCAAGAGCATAACAATCTAGAAAAAGCTTTTCAACCTCTCCGATTGAAGTCGGTATTAAACTGTAGGTCCCCTCCACTCGTGAGGGTAGAACAATAACTCGCACAACACGAGTGGTTTCTGATAAGCTATTACTATTACTATAATATGTAGGTAACCAAATTTGTTAAATATAACAGTTAAACATTTAATCCACTGGAAAAGGAGGGTACGCATCCCCAGAAGATGGCGTACCAAAGCGCATCAATTAGGCCTGTACCCTATAAAAGCAGTATATATTTGGAATCTGACGTATAGCAATGTAGATTAGAGCCAAAATTATTTCACATTAATTAAATATTGTTATTGGAATTATTAATACTCAAGATTTTTCAAGGATTTGTGTATAATAATTGCTACTACTTTTTTTTACATAATTTTTAGTAACATTACCGACAAACTCGACGGTATAAGCATTTGGAATGAATTATCCAATGACGAGCTGTCTAAACGAAAAACCATTCTACATAACATTGATGATATTTGGGGAAGTGCCTCAATTACTGTTGGAGATTGGAAAATACATAAAGGAACAAATTATAACGGTGCTTGGGATGGATGGTACGGGCCTGCAGGTACAAGGGATGAAAATGCATACAACTACAGTGCAGTGTACAACAGCCCAGCAGGGAAAGCTTTTACAGCTTTAAAAATTATGCCGACAAAACAAACAATTTTTGACTTGCGACAAGCCGCATCTATTAACTGTACAGTGGCCAAGCCATTTTCGAAGAATGGAAAAACTTGTAAGCCATTGGAGGCACCTTGTTTGTATAACATTGCGGAAGATCAATGCGAACAATTTAATATGGCTCAGAGGTTAGTCAAATAGTATTTTGTTAGTTTTCAATGTACATACATAAATAATTTTGAGTTAAGCGGTCGGAATATGTACCACGTTTCCTTAATGCTGCTTATAGGATCTTGTCCAGCATTTTGTATGAATGTCTAACACTTTTTGCACCTAACTGATTTAATGCGGTTGGCGAAATTGGATTCTCGAAAAATTTACTTGAGTCGCGTACCTAATGAAGAAGGGCGGTAACAGGTATTAACACGTAATTCGAAATCAATTAATAAATCAAACGAAATGCTCGGTTGCGCAGATCTTATCGACAGTGTCGATAATAGTTATAGAAGCTTTTACGGCTATTGAATAGGTCGTAAATCAAGATACAAAATTCTTAAAAATTTATCTGTCGCCCACCACCTGGGATAAAATATCGCAATCGACATATACAATTTTGAAATAGTTAAGGAGTTCATCTTTTTCGGGACAAATGTGAACCCAACCAGTGACATTTGAGTATCCTGTAAGTTTTGCAGGTGATACGCAGCCAAAAGTAGGAAAGTAGTACCAGGAATGGAGAGCTGATTCTGTTTGTCTTCGAAAGAAAAATATAGTGTCAGATATTTAATTCTGTCTACGAGCTGCACAAGGATGTGAATCGCCTATAGCGAAACACGCATACTTCTATATTCGCATAAATTTCACGAACACTTTCTCAAGTGGTGTCTTTCTGCAAATTGTAGTGTCAAAATTCGTCAATTGTTCGTCAGTTTGCCCACGATCTGGAATGATCTGGCAGTATGTAATGAGTTGTGTTCGTAAGATGTGGCAATTTACTTTGAGCTAATGCTCAAAGTGTGTTAATACACCACTTATAGTTTTATAAATAAAGACAGCAAAACTATTTTTCTTGTTTTTGAATAAATTGATTTCAAAATAATGGCAAAAGTCAGTACAAAACGCAAGAAAATTGTAAATGTTGATGAGAAATATTGTGGTTTGCTTGCTAATTTAAAAAATATCGCAATGTAAGATATAATACACCAGAGTTATATTGCAAGGGCTTATGTTAAAGCTTTTTAGCCTAATTACACAATTCGTATCCGATTGTCGATTCTTCGACTACAGTCGGATTTTATTATTACGAAGTTTAATTTTTCGATCACATTTGAATTTACTAATTTTTTAAATTCGCACTAACATGTACACCCTAATAAAACTCATTTTGTATTTAGTTGCAAGAAAATACTAGATATGCAATTGTATAAACAAAGTAAAATATAATAATAATTGAATATATTCAATAATCGGAATATATTCATACTCAGTCTTTATTTGTAATGTAAGCAAATACAACGTTACACTTTCGGTAATTTCTTTAAAATGCATAACTTTTCATTCACAACTGTATGAATAAAATACTAAAACAACTCATATCCTCGTTATTTCATTATTACTAATTCAATTGAATCTAACCTTACAAATTTAACCCCTTTCGTAACATCTATTTTATAATTTTTCGGCGTTCAAATATTCAGATAATAACGTATTACTAAAAGTTATTCCAATAGTGCTTCCAGTTGTGGTGTATTCAACTGAACATGATGCTGTTTTGTTAAGTTCCTCCTACTTATCGTGAAAATATAGATTTCTATATATCTATCAGCTGTTCGAAAGAGCTCCCATATATTGACAAAAGGTGCAAAAACCACAAGCTGTCAAAAAAATTTCTGGCACAAATCTTTCCTCATTTTTACTCCCACTTATTTGAATTTATCATTACTCCCACGAAAATGGCGGCACATAGTTGCCACGGTAATGTCACAACTTTGTAACTCAAGCTCATTTATCATCACTTATGTTTTATAAATGTCATTCAAATAACATTATTTATTCTTTATAGCAATTATAAGAGGTTTTATTTTTAAATATTAGCAAACGTTTCATACTTTTAGATTTCAGATTTTGTATATAAAGTTTACCAAATAAATTGTCAAATCATCCAATAAAACTATTTTAACTCAAAATAATTATAACATTAGAAAAGAACACGCCGCCTGAATGGTTATTTTTTATGGCATTTTCGATTGATAAATTCGAAGACTTATTAACTTGTTATGAAAATGACTAGACCATTTTTTATTGTTTGTTCAAAATAAAACAGAATTTTAAAAGATTATCGAAATATTCGTTAAAGAGTTGGTTACATTTTAAAAGGAAATAAGACTGAACCTTATTTCTTTGTTCAAAACTATCGTATATCTTGGCAAAAGTTAAATATTTTGTGAGAAAATTGAATATGATTTAAAAAAGAATGGTACAAATGGAACTTTCATGGTCTTACTTCTGTAAGACTTACTTACTTCTATGTTTTTTTTTTCAAATTAAGACGAAGTATTTTGATTGCAGATGTATCTGCCGTCCAGGCATATTTTTATTTTCATATAACAGTTCAGAAGAAAGATAAAATTGTATTAAATTTCCTTTAGCTCAAACCCTTGGTAGGTAGAGCTTAATTTCTTATTATAATGTAATTTATTTATGTTTCAATAAAGTTATAATAATATTAAATTTCCATACTACATTTATTTTAACTACCGATAACACTGACATCTTTTTTGTTTTAACGGATCTTGAGTCTTTAAGGAATGTCCGATACCTTTCCAAACTGAACTGGTTTCAATATTTATCCATTTTTATACGTATTCCTCACAAGTTTCGAGGATTATTCCCAATAAATGTTTCAGGCCCTAAATTTAAAAAAAACAAAAAAATTAGTGCTTAACGAATGCATTTGGTGAACACTAATATCATTGTTAGTATAACTGTCTAGAAAAAGCTTCTCAATCTCGCCGTGAGAGAATATTAGCACAACACGAGTGGTTGCTGAGAAGCTAGGCACAGGTCCACCTCGGACTTTTGCGCCGTCATTATTATTATTATTATATTATAACTTCAACGTTTAGCTCCTCCTACTTTTTGTTTTAAAAATCACTATGGCAACATTTGAAAAATAAATAACAAACTTATGAGTGTTGAAAATGTGAAAACAAGCCTTTTTGCTTTCATAAGAATAAACACGTGATCACAAATCAATCACATATATGTAGATATCCAACTCCTACTTCTCTTGCCCCTTAATTTCATCAGACAGCGTTTTTTTATAACATTTTCACCGACACGATTAACCGAGAATATGTGTGAGCTATGCCGAACAGCTGATAGACTTCCCCTCCAAGCTGGTGTAGTGAAATGGGACAGTGTTTACATGAACGGAAGAAGGCAGGAGCATCGAAAATAAAGTGTAATAAATAAATGTAAAATAAATTGGAATAAAATAGTGTAGATTCGGAGAAAATCTTATTTCAAATTTTCAAGTTACTTTGTGCAATTAATTATTTGAAGAGTGCGCGTCTCGTATCTCAAATTGCTTGTTTTAAATAGGTGACAGCGACGACGTGTGTGCATCGGGCTGTTCACCTGTAATTTGGTATGAATGAAATTAAACTAAAATAAAGACACTTTAAAGACTCAAGTTCCTCTATAAACAGCAAAATTAGGTCAATGTTAATGGTGATAAAAATTAATATCTATAGTACAATATTTCTTTGTTTTACAATTCTACTATTATATGAAATATTATATTAAAACAAAAATATGCCTGTACGGCAGATACACCTCTTCTTAATTTACGTTTGTACCATTCTGGTACGGAATCCTAAAAAAGCCATTTAATATGAGGGAAACATAAATTTGAATTGAAGAACATTATCAAATGTTGTTAAACGTAAACAATTGCCTTGTCTGCCTAAATTTATATTTAGTCAGTTTTAATTATAAAATATTTTAAACCATATTCATTTGTTAATTAATTAATTAATATCATAACAAGAGAACCATTCGGACGACGTGTTCTATTCTACAATTATATTTGTTTTAAATATTGTTTAAATTGTCAATTATTTGATTAAATTTAAAATCTAAAAGCATAAAACATTTACTAATACCTAAAAATAGTTGTTATTCCCAGAAGAAATAATCTTTGCATTAATTTTATAAAATATAAATGATACAAATCAACTTTAGTTACTAAAGCCTGCGAACAGAGTCCTTAAAAAGATTTCGGATAGCCGTCAAATTCACGAATTGGTGACTTAATTGAGGACAATTTATGAATTTGTCGCGTTGCCATGGGCAACCATTCATAAATGAGCCGCCATTTTCGAGGGGAAATAATGACTCCAAATTAGTGTGAGTTTATTTATCAAATTTATTGGAAGATTCGTCAATAACTGTCAAATTTATTGAAAGATTCATGAATAACTGTAAATTTTTTGAATGGGCTAGGGGTTTTCCAGCTGGAAAGTTACGCATCTTTATATGACTGATTTGTGCACGTGATTAACAATATTCACAATTCTTTTTATTCTATGTAACAACCCACGTAGCGTGGAGAAAAAAGAAAGAGACAGAAAAAGATTCTTTGCTTCGAACGCGGAAATCCATTACGTTATTCTGCATCAACAAGTGTTTAGATATCTCTGAGAAAATCGTATAGACATGAAACGGTTTTTGAGGAAAATACATACCACAAATCAATCACATATAGGTATCCAACTCCTACTTCTCTTGCCCCTTAATTTCATCTGACAGCGTTTTTTATAACATTTTCACCGACACGATTTACCGAGAATACGTGTGACTTCCCCTCCAAGCTGATGTAGTGAAATGGGCATGGACAGTGTTTACATGAACGGAAGAAGGCAGGAGCATCGAAAATAAAGTATTTGATTTTTCACAAGTTTGAATGAAATAGTGTAGATTCGGCGAAAATCTTACTTCAAATTTGATTTTACGGTGAAGCCGTTCCGTTTTTATCCCATATAGTTCCATTTTCGACATATTTTCCTCAGAAAACATTTCATGCATATGCGATTTTCCCTGAGCCATCTAAACACTCAGAAGTTTGTTATTTATTTTTCAAATGTTGTCATGGCAATTTTCAAAAACAAAAAGTAGTTCAAAAACAATGAAGTTGGTGTTCACAAAATGTATTCGTTAAGCACTATTTTTTTAATATTTAGGGTCTGAAACATTTATTGGAAACTTGTGAGGAATACGTTTGAAAATGGATAAATATTGAAACCAGTTCGGTTTGGAAAGGTTTCGGACATTCTTTAAGGACTCAAGTTCCCTTATAAACAATAAAATTAGGTCAATGTTATTGGTCATAAAAATGTATTTCAATATTTCTTTGTATTACAATTCTATTATTATACGAAATATTATATTAAAATAAAAATATGCCTGTACGGCAGATACACCTCTTCTTAATTTCTTAATTTAAAAGAAAACATGCTTTTGCAAAAGTAAAACGATGAAAGTTACGTTTGTACCATTCTGGAACGGGATCCTAAAAAGCCATTTAATATGAGCGAAACATAAATTTGAATTGAAGAACATTATCCAATGTTGTAAAACGTAAAAAATTGCCTTGTCTGCCTAAATTTATATTTAGTCAGTTTTAAGTATAAAATATTTTAAACCATATTAATTTGTTCACAAATTTTTTCTAGATTTACGATAGTTTTGCACAAAGAAACAAGGGTTGGTCTCATTTTCTTTAATCTGTAGCCAAATTTTAAACGAATATTTCGAAAATCTTTTAAAATTCTGTTTTGAATTAAGATCAAAAAATTGTCTATTAATTTCCATAATAATTAAATAACTCTACGATATTATCAATCGAAAATATCATAACAAGAATACCATTCGGACGACGTGTTCTATTCTACAATTATATTTGTTTTGATTTAAAATTGCGTTATTTGACGATAAATGAATAAGTAAATTGTCAATTATTTGATTAAATTTAAAATCTGAAGGCATTTTAAAACATTTACCAATACCAATACCAAAAAATAATGGTTATTCCCAGAAGAAATAATGTTTGATTTACGTTTATAAAATATAAATGATAAAAATCAGCTTTAGTTACTAAAGTCTGCGAACAGAGTCCTTAAAATATTTCCGGATAATCGTCAAATTCAAGAATTGGTGACTTAACTGAGGACAATTCATGAATTTGTTACGTTGCCGTGGGCAACCATTCATGAATGAGCCGCCCTTTTCGAGGGCTAATGATGAATCCAAATTAGTGTGAGTGAAAATGAGAAAGTATTTGTGCATTCATTCATCATCAACCGTCAAATTTATTGGAAGATTCGTCAATAACTGTCAAATTTATCGGAAGATTCATGAATAACTGTCAAATTTTTGAATGGGCTAGGGGTTTTCCATCTGGAAAGTTAGGCATCTTTATATGACTGATTTGTGATACATACATATGTCGGAAATCGAACCATATGAGATAAAAACGGACATGCTTCACTGAAAACCGAATTTGAAGTTGGATTTTCGCCGAATCCAAACTATTTCCTTAAAAAAGGGGGAAATTAAATACTTTGTATTCTAAAAGAAGGCAGGAGTTCTTCCGTTCATGTAAACACTGTCTATGCCTATTTCACTACATTAGCTTGGAGGGTAAGTCTATCAGCTGTTCGGAAAAACTAGAGAATACGTGTTCTCAGAATCGGGTCGGTGAAGATGTTATAAAAAACGCGGTCAAATGAAATTAAGGGGCAAGAAAGGTTGAAGTTGGATATCTCTATATGACTGATTTCTGCCTTTGAGAGATATATGGCTCTTTAGGTTAGGTTAGGTTGAAGTAGCTGACTGTAGATAGCAGTTACACTTAGGCCAATTTAGGCCCATTGTGAAACCACGCGGATCTGATGTTACCTACCCAAAAAAAACCATTTGGTGCTTTCAACAAAGCTCTTTAGTTGATTAATGTCGACGTTGTGCAATTCGCTCAAGTCGTTAAAGAAGTAGGCTCCAAGGTGTTTCTTCCTGCGAGAGGAGAGAGCGCTATAAGTGCAGAGGGGATGCGTTATGCTTTCCTCTTCTTCGTCTCTGCAGCTACTGCAGAAATCATTGTGAGGGAGTCCCATTCTTGAGTCGTGAGTGCCAATGGCACAGTGTCCTGTGATAACGCCAATGAGAGTCCTTAGGGATGACATGTTCATTCTAAGAAGATGGAGTGAACGTTTTAGATCAAGTTTGGGCGAAATTTGCTTTGTGATGAGGCACGTAGTGCCTTCTGACCATCTTGAGTTGGTGTTTTTAATAGGATGATTCTTTAAAAGAAGTTTAGCTGTAGCGAATGGCATAGGCGGAGGTTCTCCACTAGGAAGGTTTGTGGAGATCGTACCGCTCCTGGCGAGATAATCAGCTTCACAATTCTCTGGAATGTCACTGTGTCTCGGCACCCACATGAGGCTGCTACTTGTCTGGCACCTGGTCCTTAGCACCCCACTGATACATATGTTTGAAGTTCTTTGCACGCGGTTAAGAAAGTTGCGGTTGCCAAGAGCTGTCGACCATACTGAGACTCCATATAGTAGGATTGGTTTGACTACGGCTGTATACAGCCAGTATCCTATTCTAAGCTGAAGGCTCCATTTACATCCGATTGCTTTTTTACAGCAACAGAGCGCAGTGCTAGCTTTCTTAAATGTGCCCTTTAGAAGAAAATTGTTTTTGTGTACGCAAAATTTTTTTATTTCTAATTTTATTTAAAATCACAATTAATAAAATAATAAGTAAAATATAGCGAATTCAATAACGAATGTGTCCTCAAATTTCTTCAAAATTTCTCTTGTTATGTATGTGTGTTATAATGAATGTGATGAAGCTATTAGTAAATAGAATAATTTGAATTCGTTTGTTGATATTTAGAATAGCTTTCTTTAAAATGTTAAAATTTAGAGAATGGAATCCTCGACACGGGAGTAGAAATCTTATATATTGTATTTAAAATAACGACGGAATGACATTTTTGTACACTTTTCTATCTGAGCATTTCTTGTTAATTTTTGTGATTTTGGATTTGGCTAAAGTTTTGTTGTGTCGCCGCCGGTTTTTGCACATCGTCCTGTTGTATTTCTGTTGAATACTACGTACGTATACGTTTCAGTTTATATTTAATGTGCCTGCATAGTATATTTGTCGGGTTGTACAAGAAACAAAAACAAATTGCGGCTATCTTAAAAAAATGAAAAAAAAAACTTATAAAACACAATAGTTTTGATTGAATTTAGTTAAAGAATAAAAATGATAGGGCAATTCACGCTTCGTTGTATTCAATCTGATAAAGTTTTTTTTTCCGCTTGGGTTGGTGTACATTTTGAACAAGACACTATGTAACCCATGTCAGATTTTAACTGACTAAAAACACCCTTTCCGTGGTGTAAAAGTGTAAATTTATACACCAACGGGTAAACGTCATCCTTAGTACTAGTAGAATCTTGTCGGTCATATTGACAAGAAGTCATTGAGGCACAGCAGCACGTAGTGGGAGTTTTTATCCCTATGAAGCTCCATAGAATTCTGACAGATCGTAAACAGGAACAAATTTCCATTGAATCTTTCAATTCGGTCGTGATTTAATGCGATATTATCTATTAGAAAATTAAAGTTTTTAAGTGCAGTGATTGTTTTAATGATGAAAGTATATACCTAAGTTTGGATACAGCGTTTATTTATTTAATTGATCAAGAAACACACTTTGCATTATTTACTTCTTCTTCTTCTTAGAGCGCTACAGTCCGAGGTGGACCTGGGCCTTACTCAACATGCCTCTCTAGCCAGCACGATCTTTCGCCATCTGTCTCCAGTTTCGCACACCAAGCCGGCCGAGGTCCCCCTCGACTTGTGTGCGCCACCTTGTTCGTGGACGTCCTCTGTTGCGTTGTCCCACAGGCTCAGAGTCGAAGACTCTTCGGGCCGGAGCTAAGTTGTCCATACGCTCTACATGGCCTAGCCATCTTAGGCGTTGGATACGTAGACGCCTGGCTAGACTCATGTCGCTGTACAGCCCATACAGTTCGTGGTTGAATCTTCTCCTCCAAATGCCATCAACGCAAACAGGACCAAAGATCGCGCGCAGAACTTTTCTCTCGAAAAGACCAAGACACTGTTCATCCGGTTGGGATATTGTCCATGCCTCTGCGCAGTAAAGCAGGACTGGGATTATCAAGGTCTTGTATGGAGTCAGCTTGGTCTTCCGAGAGAGGGCTCTACTACTCAATTGTCTTTTGAGCCCAAAAAAACAGCGGTTGGCAAGAGTTATTCTGCGTTTGATCTCGGTACCGATAATGTTTGTACTGTTTACTGCGGAGCCAAGGTAGACGAAGTCCTTAACTACCTCAAAGTTATAGCTGCCTATGGTGACGTTCTGGCCAAGTCGTCGATGTTGTGCGTCCTTTCTCGATGACAGCATATACTTGGTTTTGCCCTTGTTTACCTCCAGACCCACTTTAGCCGCTTCCGTTTCAATGCCAGCAAACGCAGCATTGACGGCTCGCTGTGCTCGCCCAATCACGTCAATGTCATCCGCGTAAGCTAGCAGTTGAACGGACTTTTGGAACATCGTGCCTCTTGTGTTGGCCAGTGAGTTTTGCACGATTTTCTCAAGAACGATGTTAAAGAAATCACATGACAGCGCGTCGCCTTGTCTAAAACCTTTTTTGACATTGAAGGTCTCGGTGAGTTCGCTATCGACAAATAGATGGTGTGTGTCGATCTGCATTTCTTGGGTCTTCTCCAGGATCTGCCACAGTGTGAAGATTTGATCGATGGTGGACTTTCCGGGCCTGAAACCACACTGATAAGGACCTATCAGTTTGTTCACAAGTGGTTTTAGGCGTCCAAACGGCAGAGAAGATCTTATAGGCAATGTTAAAGAGACTTATCCCTCGATAGTTGGCGCAATCAAAGGGGTCTGCTTTCTTGTGGATCGGGCAAACGATACTGAGATTCCACTCATCGGGCATGCTTTCCTCCGACCATATCTTACAGATGATCTGGTGCATGCGCCCTACCAGATCACCTCCAGCTGCTTTAAACATTTCAGCGGGCAGACTATCTGCACCAACAGCTTTATTAGACTTCAGTCTCGATATCGCTAACTTGACTTCGTCTAGATTGGGGGGATGGTATTCTCTTCTATCATCGTCCGTTGTGTTGAGTGGAACATTCTGCCTGACAGCGGTATTTGTGTCCTCATCGCCGTTCAGCAGTCTGCAGAAATTACATTTCCAAATTCTGAGTATCGACTGAGAAACTACTACTAGTTGTCCATTCTCGTCCCGACAGGCTTCTGTCCGAACTTTATACCCGTTCGATAAATCGGACATCACTCCCGCCATAACACCTCTCCACCTCCTCGATCGCGCGCTTCTCATGCTCTTTCTTTTTCTTCCTGAGAAGTCGGTTGTCTTCCCTTCTTCTCTGTTCGTAGAGCTCATGAACAGCTCTCGTGGTTCGATGCAGCGTTGCCTGGTAGGCTTTTTGCTTTGCTGCATGTACCTGCCTGCACTCGTTGCCAAAGCAGGGGCTTTTCCTTGTTGGCGTTTTAAAACCCAGGACATCAGTAGTGGCTTCTCTTATGGCTCTTTGGCAACGTTTCCATTCTTCGTCTATTGTTAGTGCAGGCGACGTCGAGCTTTCGGAGAGTTTCAGGGAGACTCGATCGGCAAAGTTCCTGGCAGTCTGTTGCGATTGTAGCTTTTCGACGTCAAACCGTGGTTGTTTTCCTCGACTCCGTTGTTCTCTCAATATCCGTGTTACAACAAGGAAATGGTCCGAGTCGATGTTGGCGCCTCGGAACGTTCGGACATCAAGAATACTGGAGGAGTGTCTGACGTCGATCGCAACGTGATCAATCTGGTTGACGGTTGAATGATCAGGGGACCGCCAGGTCCCTTTATGGATGTTAATGTATGGGAACCGCGTGCTAGCTAAAGAGACAGACGCCCCGTAACAAAGTCCACCAGCCTGAGTTCGTTTTCGGACGTGGAGTCGTGCAGGCTGTGTTTACCGATGACTAGCAAAGATGTCCTCTTTGCCCAGCTTAGCGTTAAAATCTCCTAGAACGATCTTGGTGTCGTAGCTGGGGCACTGATCGTACATTCTTTCTAGGAGATCATAGAAGTCATCCTTATTATCGTCATCTTTGTCCTCCGTTGGGGCGTGGGCGCAGATTAGGCTGATGTTGCCGAATTTAGCCTTGATGCGGATTGTTATGAAGCGCTCGCTTATGTACTTTAAGCTTCTTCTTCTTATGTACTTCTTCCTTCGTTCTCTGTGACAATCGCCGTAATAGATATCGCAGTTTTTCATCATCTTTTTGCCCATCGCACTTCCTGGATTGCGGTAGCGTCTGCTTTATAGCAGTCTAGCGCCTTCGCGAGTTCATCGGCTGAACGTGGTCTGTTCAGGGACCTCACATTCCACGTGCAGAACCGAAAGTCATTGTCCTTATTCCGTTTGCTGGGGTCGTCAACAGTAAATCCGTCCATATCCGAGGCATATTGTTGCTTCTCAACTCGTATATTTTTTACGTGGTGAGGAAGTTAACCCCACGCACAACCCCCAACTGGTAGGACAGGTCCATTTGTTTAGCCCCCGGACAAAGGGGTACGGAAGTATCTGGTGTCGGTAGGTTGTGAGCGTCGCTGTTGGCCCTAAAAGAAGGGCTCATCCGCCGCCATCTCTATTCCAGGGTCCCGACCTTACCATGGAAGCCAGGTAGCTCCTGCTGACTGGAGTTGTGGATGCCGCCGTTGGCCAATCAGCTGGCCAGCACCTCCGCCGCCATCCTAAAAAGAGTAATGGGCCTTGGTAGACTCACACTCCCCCCTCTCTCGTTTGCATCCGCCCAGACGTCCCACGAGGGTTGGTTACCCCATCTTCTGTCGAGGGTACTCGGTTCCCGGATTTCACCAAGGGGAGGTGAGAGTACGTGTTCGTTAATAGAGGCTAGTTGCAGACGCTTGTGTCTGCATGGTTCGCGTATTAACGCTTCGAAATCCATTATTTGCATTATTGCATTATTTACTAGTCACTTAAAATTCAGTTGAACAAGAAAAACATATAAAATTTCCTTGAATTTCCGTGTTTTGCTTGCATTTTTCAAGGCACATTTGTGTATAACTTATCACTTCTAAACACTTCACAACCAAGAATACCAAAAGCAACATATTTTTACTCGACATTCCAATAAATTGTATTTGAAACTAAACATTTTATTTTAGCTTTTACAAATGTATTTCTCAACCGAATTTCAAGTTTCAATATAAATTCATTTCCACCGTTGAACTGTCAGAATTCTATGGACCTTGGTAGGGACAAAAAAAATCCGCCAGAAGTTCTTCAAGTCGTCAATAGAGATTTTCAACTCTTACCTCTCTTTCCCTTAATTTCATTTGACGTTTTTTTTTTGTAAAATTTTCACCGACATGATTCTGAGAATATATGTGAGCTATTCCGAACCGCTGATAGACTTCCCTCACAAGCTGAAGTGGTGAAATGTGACGGTGTGGAAAACATGTTTTTGCGGAAGTAGAAAAGTTAGTACCATTCTGGTATGGAAAAGTAATTGAATATTGACGAAACTCTGATTTAAGACGGAGAAGATAATAAAGTGTTTTAAAACGTAAATCGATAATATAAATCAGCTTTAGTTACTAATACCCGCGAACAGAGTCCTGAAAATATTGTGGCAATATTCATGAATTTGCCGCCATTTTCGTGGGTAATGATGAATCCAAGTGTGAGTGAAAATGAGGACTGATTTTTGCATTCATCATTAATCGTCGAATTTGTTGAAAATTTTGTGATTAACTGTAAATTTTATGAATTGGCTAATTGATTTTTCACTGGAAAGTTAAATTTCTCTATGTGACTGATTTGTGGTTTTTACAATGTATTTCAAAATCTAAGTAAAACAAATATTTTTCGGAGGAAGGCGCTAAGGTCAATTCAGTAGGTATTAGAGTTGTACCGAATAGGGATCTGGCCGGATACCGGATACCGAATATTCGACCTGCAGCTAGGCCGGATAGCCGAATATTCGGCGGCCGGATATCTGCCCAAATTAAAAGTATAATAGTTTGGTGCTCTGATACTCAAACCAGACCGGTACAAGTAAAACCAACTTAAACATGTTTGTTTCCTTCTCCTCCACAAGATATTCTTACTTTATACACAGCAATGGTTTTGGGACATTTTTGAAGAGGAAGTCAGAAGTCAGATTAAGTCTTCTGCCAAAAAAATACCGCCAACGAGCTTGACTAATATCTCAAAACAGTTTATTTTGAACGGAATAATGACCCTTGGGCTTGGTGGTCAGTAAATGGAAGACAGTACCCAAATTTGCTAAAACTTATTTTTCAACTCCATGTAGCAGTGTATACAGTGAGAGACTCTATTCTGAAGCATGCATCGTATACGAAAACAAACGTAATACATTATTACCCCTGAATGCAGAAAAACTAAATTTCATTCACCATAATTTGGCTTTAGTAAACTGCCAATATTAAACTGTTTTTCATTTTGTTGTTTTATTTACTGAAAAAACGACTATCCGGTATTCGGCCGGATATCAAAAGATTATTCGGCTCCGGCCGGATATTATAAAAGAAGCCGGATAGGCCGGATACCGAGTACTTAGCGGATATCCGTCACACCTCTACTAGGTATATCTTACTAAGAAAAAAAAATAAAATTAAATAAAATCGGAGAATTTGTTCGTATCACTACTGCCAACGCTGTTGTTTATGTTGCTTTATTTAAGCCTCCGTAACAAAAGGGCACGAGCATATGTAGTAAAATTAAAAAAGTGTCCCAAAATGACAGCCAGTTAGCTTTCCTTCAGTTAGTTGTTAGTTTTCTTTTCTTTCAACCGGGTTGGATCCAGGTCTTAACCAAAAGACTTAAAAAGGATTTTTTAGAGTATGATATAACAACCACCGCTTATAACGATCGTATTTGATCGTGGGCACTGTGGCGTATTGGGTAGGTGCGTCGATTCCTACACTCGATATTGTTGGTTCGATTCCCGAAAAATCATCTAAACATTTTTTCACGGCTTCACCTCTTTCGAGTCACTGACAATGCTCAAAGAGTATAACTGTCTAGAAATAGCTTCGCAATCTCGCCGTTCGAAGTCGGCATTAAACTGTTGGTCCCCTCTCCTCGTGAGAGAACAGTAGCATGCACAACATGAGTGGTTGCTGAGAAGTTAGGCCAAGGTTCACCTCGGACTGTAGCGCCGCCATTATTACTATTATTATTATTATTATTATTATTATTATTAATATTATTATTTGATCGGTTCCTTCACCGTAGTTATAAGTGACTTCCACTGTACATGCAGATATGTATATAAATATACGCCTTTATGCTCTTCGAGTTATAAAGAATTTTTTGTTGCTTTTTCCTTTTTCGAACTCATTTAATCACTATTTCTACAACAATAATCTACACAATTTAGCTCGCGATCTGAGTAGATCGCAAAAATCGTAATGGTAATTTTCGTTTATCTACCTTTTCGAAGAAAAAAATAAATAAATTTCCTAATCCAGAATACATTTGGTATATAACTCTACCTTCCATAAGGTAATTTTATTTAATTACGACTTGTTTTTGAATACATCTTCAATCAAGTAGTCACCCCTATTTTCAAATAACCTCACAAAAAGAAAATCAGAGGTGTCAATCTGGTGATGTGAGTGACTAGTTATTTCGCCATTTTTTAACAGCAAATCTAAATCATCCTTCAAAATGCGCCGCAAGGTGATTCCACCGATGCCAAAATGCTGTGGGTTTTTTGGGAACACTCCCTCTTACCGCTACAACCAGTTAATTGGAACGTCTTGGGCGACGATCTCCCACTGTCCCGTGCTCAACAAAATTTGACACAAAACGACGGATAATGTAGTGAAACAGTCTTTGTTGGCCACGATGTTTTCGACGATATGCACGTAGAGTTAACACAACTGAACGACTATTTCCGCGCGTTGCTTTGGTGTGAAGCGATTCATGATTTTGGTACTGAATTGACATCTCAAATCGATCAACCGATTGATTAATGTCAAAGTTATTAAATGTTTATATACTGACATAGAATATGGCGCATTCTGTATGTATAATATCACAAATCAGTCATATGTGATTGATTTGTGGCATAATATATTATTTTATTGAAATCTTATTTTGTTTGCTTGTTTTTATTAAATCCCCTATAAAGTTCATAACGCAATCATTCAAGAAATCAAAACGGAAATGTTTGTATATTTACAGCTGCATGCCGATACAGATGTATTCAAGAATTTACAATTCGAATTAAGTTATTTCCTATGATTTTCTTACAGATATCCAAATATTTTGAAGGCGTTACTTGTTGAATTGGAAGCATACAATGCAACTGCTGTACCTGCAAGTAATAAGCCCCGAGATCATCGCGCGGATCCTCGATTTTGGGATAATACGTGGACAAATTTTGGTGATTTTAGAGTAGAAGGATCCATTTAAGCACAAGTAAATATATTTTAAAAATGTTAACTTTATTTGATGGCATTTTCTTAAATTCTTTTTTTATAGTTTTCTTGTTCATTTATAATAGAAGAGAGATTGTATGTACTTTAAAATTAAAATAAATGTATACGTATAAAAAAATGAAACTTAAATGAAATTAAAAGAAAGAATAAAGAAACTAGAACAAAAAATAAATGTATGCAGGGCGAATGTGATGGAAATGTCAAACTAGATTATATCAGGCTTCCAAAAGTACTCAGTATTGATAACCACTTCCGTCATTTTCACCATTTTGTCCACCAGCTCCAAAGCCATTCCCTGAACCCTGTTCGTAGGAATACCCGTTACCGTTTCCATTTCCATTGCCGTTGCGACCTCCTCCATTTCCGTTGCGTTTTCCGTTTCCATTGCCATTGCCATTGCGTCCATTACCATTGGAATAACCGTTTCCATTACCGTTAGGCCGATCACTTGAATACCCATTGCCATTGTTATCTTGTCCTTTAGAATATCCCTGTCCATTGCCATTTTGACCACCTCCCGGTTGACCACTTGAGTATCCATTTGTGCCAAGGTCTTGTCCATTTGGTCGTCCACTTGAATAGCCATTAGTTCCTAAAGACTGTCCATTAGAACCACCACCGTTGCGACCACCGCCATTACCGCCATTTGGTCTTCCATTTGAGTATCCATCAGCGCCTAAAGTTTGTCCAGACGAAGAATATCCATTGCCATTCCCACTACCAGATTGATTATAATCATAACCATCTGCACCTCCTGCACCACCGCGTCCATTGGCACCACCTGACGCTCCACCTTCAATGGCATCGCCCTCATATCGGACTTGTGGTCGGTATCCACCTTGATCAGCTTCGTATTCAACAATCTATAGAGAATTAAAAGAAAAGCACAAATAGGAGCAATACGTAACATGTATCCATTTACACAAAACAGGGTTACACCATCTTTTCTTACTTGCTTCCTCCCATCTGGCAATACAACATTGTACTGCCCAGTGGTAAAATCACCATCACGCATCTCCGAATGGCCAAACGATAAACCACTTGGAGCATCCTCAACCTCATAGCTAAATTCATATTTAGCCGGTTCCTATATGTAGAAAACGGTATGACGTTTGATTTTTGTTTATAGTTTCGCACAAAGTACATATAAATTGTTTTGATTTAGTTAAATAAAAGTGTATTTTGGATGTACTGTTCTGTTTCTGAAGCATGAGAGTGGAAGGAGCCAAGTAAGATAGAGATGTAAGTATATAGCATTGGTTTCAATGTTTTGTTTATGTTTTACACACTACGGCAATATTAAATCGTTCTGACTAAATAAACTACCTTAAAAGAGAGTTAGGCGTAGAAAGTTAAATTGACAGGAAAGATTCAAAACTTACATTGTTGCCGTCATCGTACCCAGAACCGCCTCCGTTACTAGCTCCTTGTGAGTAATCATATCCATCATCTCCGCCTCGCCCACCGTTACCATTACTGCCATTACCATTTCCGCCATTATTACGCCCACTTCCGCCTCCGTTACGACCCTGATTTGGAGGCAAGTATTCTGAGCTAGGTCCACGCCCGTTTCCAGATGCTGGTGGTCCATAGCTGTCGGAGGGAGGTCCATAGCTACCAGATGGTTGTTGTGCACCACCATTTCCATTATTGGGAGCACCATATGTGCTAGAAGGTCTGCCACTACCTGACCCCGAACCACCATTTCCGTTTTGACCTGGAGCACCATATGTGGATGAAGGTCTTCCGCCATTTCCATTTTTACCATTTTGACCTGGTGTTCCATATGTCGATGATGGACGAGATCCTCCATTTCCATTGCCATTTTGAGAAGGAGCTCCATAGGTAGACGACGGTCGGCTTGCACCATTTCCACTTGCGCCATTACCATTTTGACCAGGTGCTCCATAAGTTGATGATGGTCGTCCTCCATTTCCATTTTGACCTGGTGCTCCGTATGTATCAGATGGTACTCCAGCACCATTCGAACCGCCACCGTTTCTCCCAAGTCCTGGAGCTCCATAATTAGATGAAGGCCGTTGACCATTCCCATTACCGTTTCCTCCATCACCTCTTCCAGGCGGTCCATACGAATCCGAAGGCGGGAGATATGAGTTTACTGGCGGTTCAGGGCGGGCTAACACCGTTGACGCTATCAGCATAAGACACACAATCTGAAGAAAAGGTAAGTACGTTAATACGTAACATTTCTAATTCACAGACACACATACCTTTAGCATTTTTAACCAGAATTCGAACTACGACGGAGAACTAAACTGGTGTCCCTTAAATGTGTTTGGATTCTTCTCAGTGTACTCCTTTTTGGTTTAGGATTTGCTGTTCTTTAGGACCAGGATTTTATAATCGAAAGACCAAGATCGAGCTCCAAATTCTGACTGATTTTCAGATTCAAACCTGCAGCTATTTATATGAGACCTAGATGTCTTTTTTCCAGTTATAACATGCATTTGGTGTATTGCACCGTTGTTGTTTCTGTTTCTTTTCACCTTTTTTTGTTTTTCATCTTATCCACTTTTCACGATTCTCTTCTTGTGAAGATGTTAGCGCATATGTTCGTAAGAGAGAGGAAAAATAACGCTATGCTTTGGATTTAGCCTAACTTCAGCCTCATGACGATGATAAACGAAACAAATGAACGCCGCGGCGTATGTTTGAGGAGAAAGAGAATCTGAGAAAATCGTGCACAGCTGGGATGTTGCTTGTTGCTTCGCAATAGAGATCCATAGGTAAACGTACTACTGTGGTGCATCTGCAATCATTGCCTATCGTACCATTATTATCATCATCGTAAGCGTCATCATTTTCTCACCTTCACAACCCATTCGCCAAATATATTTGTTGCTCTTCTCTGGAAGTTGGCCCATTACTCCAAATTCAAGTGACGGTCTGTCTGCTTGGCGACAGACGTAAAGGATACAGTTATGCATGTCAACTATTATGCAAGCTGAAGGATCTTTACACACGCGTAATCAATGCTTCACTAAGATGTACGCGTCTTGCTCGAGGTTAATTTGTGCAGTGCGACCTCTCGGTGCATGCAGGTCAGCTACGAGGTGGAATGCTTCTGTTTTTCTTCGGCACCAAAGGGTTCATTTGAATTTCAGACTGCACTTTAATTTGTATGTGAGCTAATTACAGTTTTGTGTGTGGGATGTTTTCTGAATAAATAAAGAACTCAATACGTTTGTTTCATAATGAAAGCAAGAACATTTTAAAGTGTATTATTATGAATGATGAATAATTCTGAAACTTGCAATTTATTATGAGAATTTTTTTTACTAAAAACGTACACATTTTTAAACTTTACCTTCAATATTCGTGTTTATTTTACTAGACATTTCTCGTTCAGTCATATAAAAAACATTTGATGCTTCAGCTTCGAACTTGAGATCGCTCAATGGGGATTTTTAAGCTAAGCTGAAGTAGATGTCGTCCTTGCTGAGTCTAAACAGCGGTTATTTGGGCTTCATTTCTTCTTCTACTATTCCCACACCTCAACATCCATAAAGTGGCAGTATCCCATTACATTTCAATAAATATTTGACTGTCACTGTCCATAATGACCGAACTTACGAGGGGGTAACGCATATATACACTTAATGACATGTATATGCATGATACGTAATGATAAAGTCTACGTGCATTCAAAATTCTAGTAAAGCAACGTGTTTTTTTTTTAGAAAAACAAAGTAAAATTCATCAAAAATGTACGCTTTACTTCTTGCTTGTACCTTCTTAAAAAAAAGGTACAAGCGTACAGCGTATTTTGAAATGTTTCATTCTAAATTGCCATATGGCGTAAGTTGTTGGGCAGGTGTTTATCAGGAGAAAATAACAAGCTTTGCTGGTTTTTTAAAAGTGTACTATGAAAAAGATTTGTGGGGCATACCGATTAGTTCATGCTGTTGAGCTGCTTGGATCTCTAAAAAGTATGCAAGTCAGATATTTGTACTATTACAAAGTCTCAAAAAAATCTTTATTAGAGGTGATTATCTCCAAACTCCGAACTTTGATGTCAGCACTCTGTGAAGCAACTTGAATAATTATTTAACTGTTTCATCCTTCATTTCGCACCATCCACTTTAGAAACTTCTATTCCATCGTGTCCTGTAAGTTATTTAATAAGTTTACTACATCGAAACTGTACACCAGAAACTTTATGGAATTCATGAAAAAAGTTAAGTCATGGCTTTCAGAATTTTGTGGTTTTTTACTTTCTTTTCTTTTGCTTCAAAAAATTTTTGAATTGAAAGAGAAAAAAAGAAGAAAAAATAAAATAATATAATAATTTTAAACACCACAATATCTGATTATGCATTAAATCTGAATCGTTATTATTATTAAATCTGAATGACAATTGTTGTGTCGAGAAGCGATCCTAAACCTTTATCGCAATAATGTTAAAAATTTTAACGCGCCGCTATACACATTCGTGAAAGATTACGAATGTTCTAAAAAGCTTATAATTCGCAAACGAACAGGAATCTTACGAAGCAATGTAAGAAGAACGATAAGAATGATATGCATATATGTACATATATACGTATTGTGGGGCTATAGTCAGAAGTTAATTCGGGTCTATTTTTCACAGCAACCACCCGTGTTGTGCGCGTTACTGTTGGAAGAGACTCGCAATTTTATGCCATCTCCAAACGGCGAAGTTTGAGCAGTTCTTTCTTGACAGTAATAGTAACTGAGTTTTTGCTTTATTTATCTTGATTTTTTTTTGTGTTTTTTCATAAACGTGTACTACGTGAAAGAGCTTTGAAAAAATCTTTTTTATTTAATATTAGTTCTTGTTTTGCAAACATTTTCTTGACAAGCTGCATATAATAATGAATTTTCAAAACCGTCATCGGCAAACATGCCTCTAGGTTGGGACTTGCATGTAACAACTGCCGCAGAAGCTACAGAAGCGACAAGAAGGACGTTTAGAGCCCTCTTCATCCGTAGGAAAGTTTATGCGGGATCCTACTTCTATGACGACTTGAAAAAGCTGAACAGCATCAGTCAGCTTGAACACTTAAGAGCGAGCACGATAGATTGTGTATTGGAGAGCAGATAGGGTATCCGCGTTGTACAGTAAAACCTGTCAAGTTTTCCACTCTTACAATTTTGTGAATTGGAGCTTAATATTTCTGCATGAAAAAATTTCATAGAAAAAATTAAAAATGTTCCTATTTTGATCAATTGGTCACAAGCAATTTTAACCAGGGCTCTCATCATTTAACCTCTCAGGCGTATCGTTCAGAAGACTGAGCTAAAGGATACATAGCATCGAGGATTAACTTCACGTAACACTATTTCGTTCAGTTTGAGGCTATTTCTCTCAATCAAAATGGAATTCATATATTCAAAACTAAGCCAAAAACACTAACTAAAACAAGCGAAAGCGTACAGAGTTGTCAGAAAAACATACATGTGTATATCTAAAATATGTCATACAATGCATATTTCTTTGTTGGAAGAAATATAATTAATCCAATCCCTTTTTGCGAAGAATACGCATGCGTAAAACTCCTAATTTTTCAACATTTCCATTCCACACGACGGTGCAGTTGTGATCGAAAAATTGAAACACTAGCTGCTGACCACAAATCAATCACATATAGATATCCAACTCCTACTTCTCTTGCCCCTTAATTTCATCTGACAGCGTTTTTTATAACATTTTCACCGACACGATTCACCGAGAATACGTGTGAGCTATGCCGAACAGCTGATAGACTTCCCCTCCGAGCTGATATAATGAAATGGGCATGGACAGTGTTTACATGAACGGAAGAAGGCAGGAGCATCTAAAATAAAGTACTTGATTTTCCACAAATTGGAATAAAATAGTGTAGATTCGGCGAAAACCTTACTTCAAATTTTCTTTCCGGTGAAGCCGTTCCGTTCTTATCCCATATAGTTCGATTTTCGATATATTTTCCTCAAAAAACATTTCATGCATATGCGATATTCCCAGAGTCATCTAAACACTCATAAGTTTGTTATTTATTTTTCAAATGTTGTCATGACAATTTTCAAAACAAAAAGTAGGAGGAGCTAAACAATGAAGATAGTGTTCGCAAAATGTATTCGTTAAGCACTATTTTTTTAATATTTAGGGTCTGAAACATTTATTGGAAACAATACTGGAAACTTGTGAGGAATACGTTTGAAAATAGATAAATATTGAAACCAGTCCGGTTTGGAAAGGTTTCGGGCATTCTTTAAAGACTCAAGTTCCCTTAGGTCAATGTTACTGGTGACAAAAATGTAGTACAATATTTCTTTGTATTGCAATTCTATTATTATATGAAACATTATATTAAAATAACTGTCAAATTTATTGGAAGATTCATGAATAACTGTCAAATTTTTGAATGGGCTAGGGGTTTTCCATCTGGAAAGTTACGCATCTTTATATGAGTGATTTGTGCTGCTGACTTTAAAGTGAGCGTAGGTGTCACTTTAAATAATGAGTTTCTTAGCTATGGTAAAGGATGACCAGATAGGACTAATAGTTTTTTCAATTGTTTTGTTTCGGAAGCTGTCAAAGTTACCAATGAAAAAATATTCCAAAATATTTCATTATGCATCGTTTCAAGCTTACTGAACGTAGCTACATAAATGATCAATTACCATTAATGCTACCCGGTAAAATTTCAGCTAATTTATTAGTTGTTTTCGAGTTGTGAAGGTTTTTTTCTACGAAGAAAATAACAAGAGATGTGTATTTCCAGCACCATCTCTTTGAAATGTTCAAAAGATGAGAGAGTTTTTTAATATACTGAATTCAATAGCTATAATTAATTTAAAGAACACAAAAAAGTGGCTCAAATTTTATATCATCTGTCAAAAAAAAAGGTTCTTAAGTGGTTTGTGTCCTTATTGCTTTTGGTGAGTATTCCTGGCGAGACGAGTTATGCACGTTAATTCATAGAGAGGAGGAATGCAATTGGCTAACCCACTTGTACATCGTTTATTAAAACAGCGATGAAACAATGACACGGATGAGACATTACGACGATGTTCGAGTGAGTCTATTTAATTCGCTTTAGTGACAGTAGACACCATTGAGTTTTGGTAGTACTGAATTCCACACTATTATTGTTACCCCAATTAGTTATACTGTGAGGGTCGTAGAAGTAGCATACAGTACAGTAGACAATTTACAAAAATAAGAAAAATGGAGACAAAACAGAGCCTTGGGGAATACCAGTATTTATTTGGTGAATATCAGACTGGAACCCATCCGAAACAACATGAATTGAACAATTAAAAAAGTAATTCCTAATTTATAGAAAAAATCTTTGTTTTGGTAACACAGCCCTGCTCTTACACCATTGTGGCGACCTAGCTACACATATAAAACGTCAGCATCGGCCAACAGATGGAGATGCAAGCAACAACAAGAAATTCAACCCCTACCTACGACGACGCCGTTCTACCTGCCACTTGAATATCAGTTTTTCTGTTGTGTAAATTCAAAATTCCTGAAACTCATATTTTTAATAAACTTATTTTTTACGTTTGCTAAGAACTTGTCTTTAATTTCAAACTGGCAACCAACACGCCAAAGTGGTGACCCCGACTATTCAACAAGTTTTTTTTTTATAATCGCATTACAGAATTTTTTATTTTTTTATTTGTGAATTGAAGCTCCATCTCCAGAAGCTGATGAACTAATGGAAATAGTTGCACTGAAAAATCTTAAAACTCCACAATTCTGGAAAATCAATCCGGCACTGTGGTTTGTGCAAGCCGATGCATTTTCCATAACATTAGAATTATATCCGACAACAGTCGCTTTAATGCAATCATCGCTTCCTTGGATAAAGAAGTTTTGAACGAGGTATCGGATGTTGTGTAAAAACCACCAAGCCAAGATAAGTATACGGTTTTTAAAACGCAGTCAATAGCTAGGTTCAAAGACTCGAAAAAACGCCAACTCAATAGGCTCATGAATTCACTAGAGCTTGGTGATAAGCGCCCTTCGAGCCGATAGGTGACTCACAGTCATCGAGTCCACTCTTTTGAATCTGACAGCACTCCTTCGCAAGCTATCGGTGAATCAACCTCAAAGCAGATCCCGAACCAAATCTTCGAGTAGGCCAAATTCTCAAGGATCACACTCTTCTTTGCGTTTATAGAGTTTGGTGAAAAGGCTATAAACTGCAAATCGCCCTGCACTTATCTTAAAAAAAACTAGCAAGCCTGTTGTTACCTAAGGCGGTTGACAACAGCTCAAACTCTAACCGTGAATGCCGCCTTTACGTCTACAATAAAAATACTCACCAAAAGTTCTTGCTAGACTCTGGATCCACTATCTGTGTCTTACCTCATCCCCGTAACTGCCAAAACAAAAGAGAGGAAACAACACTCATTGCGGCAAACAACTCTCTAATCCACACGTATGGACAGAAAGTTCTCAATCTAAACCTCGGCCTCCGACGAGAAATCACTTGGTCATTTATCAACGCCGATGTTAAAACAGGGATCATTGGTGCAGACCTACTGGCAGACTACGGGCTCCTAACCGATTTCAAGTCCAAACACATGTCGACAAGACGACATCTTTTATTGTCCAAGGAAAAGTTCAATCCACCGGAGTTACAAGACTATTGTCCGTATTCGGACCTGAACCATACATTAGTCTGGTAAATACATTTTTCTTGACGAACAAAAATAAATCGGTTTTGAAATCGAAGCCCAACACAGTGCAACACTACATAGTGACGACAGATCAACCGATGGCAGAACGTCCACGACGACTAACCGGCGACAAATTACGGCAAGCCAAAAACGATTTTGTTAAATTTCTATGGAAGGGTTACTGTCGCGTGTCCAACAGTCCATGGGCCAGTCGAATCCACCTCGTCGAAAAGAGGACTAGCGGCTGGAGATGTTGTGAGGATTATCGTCGTTTAAATGCGCAGTAACAATCAGATACCTACCCCATACCATACCATACCACACATCATGGATTTCACCGAAAACCTCTACAACAAGAACTACTTTTCGATATTGGATTTTGATAAGGCATATTATAAAATTCCCATGGCAACAGGAGATATCAAGAAAAAAGCCGTTGCCATCCCCTTTGGTTTGTTTGAGTTTTTAGTCATGCCATTAGGACTTAAAAACGCCACTCAAACATTCCAAAGGCACATGTACATGGTTCTCCGTGGTTTGGACTTTGTGTTTTGCTAGGTGGACGACATCCTACTTGCCTCGAATTCGGACCAAGAGCACCTCCAGCATGTGAGTCAAGTTCTACAACGTCTCAAGAAACACGGTTTGATATTAAATTTAAGAAATTGCATTTTCGTAAAGTCTGAATTCACGTACCTTGGACTTAGAATCAACAAATCTGGCTGAAAACCACCAGAAGACAGAGTAAATGCTATTTCAAACTACTTGAAACCAGCCACTGTCTTGGAACTACGTCGTTTTCTTGGAATAGTTAATTATTACAGGAGATACATTCCCTACTGTGCACACTTGAAAGCACCCTTGAACGAACTCATAAAGGATTCTTAGAAGAACGACAAACGACCCGTCCCATGGACACATTTGGCTGAGATAGCATTGGAGAACTGCAAGAGAAGCATTAAGCAAACGACATTGCTATCTCACATCAATCCAAAGCACCATTATTTCTAACAACTGATGCTTCGGATGTTGCAGTTGTGCCTATTTGTTTGGAGCAAACAGAAGGTAACCGAAACAAACCAATCGGTCTATTCTCGTGCAATTCTATCAATAAAACACAGACCCGATACAGCACTTATGAACGTAAACTACTGGGAGTCTATCTCACTAACCAATTTTTTAAACACATTCTGGATGGTCGACGGTTCACAGTGAAAACATATCACAAACCACTGGTTTATGCATTTCAACAGCATTCCGACAAGGCTCCCCAGCGTTGATTGAGACAATTCGATTTTATCGCTCAACCTACCTACTATGGTTTATGGGAAGAACCTCCGAGTCCCCAGTGAGTTTTTCACACCTGAAAATGTAATCTCCAATCCACAGACATTTGTCGAGAAACATCGTGAGATTATGAGGAAACTTGGACCAACAGGAACGTCCAAACATACCAGCCAAAAACTTTTCGTTTCACCTGACCTCTTGAAGTCTACACACGTTTTCCTATGATGCGACGCAGTCAAAAAACCACATCCTGTAATTATAAGAATTACTGGCCGGCTTTTCACAATCAACACAAACAGAAAACTAACCGACCCTATCAATAGATCACCTTAAACCAGCCTACATACATTCGGAAACCATCCAACCAATTGAATACAAAAATGTTCATCATGCAGAAACCAACAACAACACTCAACCAGACATCCGAAGGCAGCGAAGGTGGAGTACTGTAGTGACCTAGCTACACATACTCGTATAAAACGTCAGCATCGGCCAACAGATGGAGATGCAAGCAACAACAAGAAATTCAACCCCTACCTACGACGACGCCGTTCTACCTACCACTTGAGTATCAGTCGCAGTTTACTTAGCTTGTGTGATCCATTTTTCTGTTGTATAAGTTCAAATTTCCTAAAACTTTCATATTTTGAATAAACCTATTTTTTACGTTTCCTAAGAACTTGTCTTAAATTTCAAACTGGCAACCAAAACGCCAAACCATCATCCGATGACTTCTCTGCTACTTTATTTTTATTTCGCAGATGTCTAAAATTTGCATGTGTGTCCAAAAAAGCTCTACTGAAGCCCAGTAAGAAGGAGCGTGTAGCTTGGTGGCTGACCATATGGCAAAAAATCCAGTATTGCCAAGGCTTCCGCTCGAAAATTCACGGCTATTATCTCGCTTTTCTCTTGCTCTATCCATCGTTGTTATTTCGAAACAGTTTCGAATTGACGTTCATATGCTAACCCCTAATGTTTAAAATCGTGGATCCCTCATGAGATCATGAGATCGGCAACTGCTTACAGGTGATGATGTGCCTAAATCCGCTCGGTGCAAATCATCGACGTCCGTAGCAAACCGCGTAGATTAGCATTAAGAAGAGAGGGCTGTTACCAGAGCATTAATCCTGTTAGATTGCAATTGTTTATTGTGAATTCCAGCTTTTCCAAACGATTTTCCATTGATGTGTAAGTGTAATAAGAATTCAATTTGCCAGAAAAACGACACATAAAATTTATTGTACACTTCTGTATACTTCGGCTTCTTCCTCTTTACCAAAGGGTGAAACTTTTATCGAATGGGTATAAGGTTCAGACAGAAGCCTGCCGGGATGAGAATGGACAGCTAATAGTAGATTCGCAGTCGATACTGAGAATTCGGAATTTGGAGTAGACGGTGATGAGGACACAAATACCGCTGTCAGGCAGAATGTTCCACTCAACACAATGGATTAAGATAGAAGAAAATACAAAGGTTTAACAAAGCTGCTGGTGCAGATAGTCTGCCCGCTGAAATGTTTAAAGTAGCTGGAGATGATCTGGCACGGTGCATGCACCAGCTCATTTGTAAGATATGGTCGGAGTAAAGCATGCCCGATGAGTGGAATCATAGTATAGTTTGCCCGATCCACAAGAAAGGAGATCCTTTGAATGCGCCAACTATCGAGGGATAAGACTCCCTTTTTTTCGGAGGATTTTTGAAACGCTACTGGAGCACTCAGACTCAATACGGGTCCATTGTACTGCCAGCCAGCAACCTACTCCAGTGCCGTTAATTTGATCCAAACGGCAAATGGTGACTGGACCAGATTCGATTTCACTGGGATTCGAACCTGGGACCCCTCTAACTTGGGGCAGGCACTTAACCAACTGCGCCATGAAGTCGTTGATAAAACTCCTTAACATCGCCTATAACATCTATTCTGTCATTCTGGGTAAACGTCTGAAACCTTTCGTCACCAACCTGATAGGTCCTAATCAGTGTGGTTGCAGGCCAGATCCTGGAAAAGACCCACGAAATACAGATCGACACACACTATCTATTTGTCGATTTCAAGGCCGCATATGACAGCGTGCATAGAGACTAGTTATACAGCGCCATGTCTAGCCTTGACATTCCTGTCAAACTCGTCAGACTGAGCAGGATGCCCATGGAGAACTCTCGCTGCTCCATAAAGGTCGGTAACGAACTCACCGAGACCTTCAATGTCAAAAAAGGTCTTAGACGAGGCGACGCGCTATCATGTGATTTCTTTAACATCATTCTTGAGAAGATTGTGCAAAACTCACTGGCCAACACAAGTCTGTTCAACTGCTAGCTTACGCAGATGACATTGACATGATTGGGCGAACACAGCCAGCCGTCAATGATGCGTTTGCTGACATTGAAACGGAAGCGGCTAAAATGCTAAGTATATGCTGTCATCGAGAAAGGACGCACAACATCGATGACTTGGCCAGAACGTCACCATAGGCAGCTATAACTTTGAGGTAGTTAAGGACTTCGTCTACCTCGGCTCCGCTGTCAACAGTTCAAACAACATCAGTACCGAGATCAAACGCAGAATAACTCTTGCCAACCGCTGTTTTTTTTCGGCTCAAAAGACTATTGAGTAGTAGAGCTCTCTCTCGGAAGACCAAGCTGACTCCATACAAGACCTTGATCATCCCAGTCCTGCTTTACGGCGCAGAAGCATGGACAATATCCCAACCGGATGAACAGTGTGTTGGTCTTTTCGAGAGAAAAGTTCTGCGCGCGATCTTTGGTCCTGTTTGCGTTGATGGCATTTGGAGGAGAAGATTCAACCATGTTGAAGCTACATCATCTCAAATTGGCTTAATAATCTCCACACCAACGGCATGTGCTTTCAACAGGATGGCGCTACGTGCCGCAGAGCTCCATCACATTGGAAATTCTGTACGAGTGATTCGAGTGCATGCCATCTTACGATGATGCGTTGATGCGAACTGGCCACCGTGATCGTTCAATTTGACCCCGTTTTTCTTGTGGGGTTTTCTGAAGTCGCAGGTCTATGCGACCACAGCGGGCCTCAAAACCAACAGAATCCATGACTTCGGTCAAATTCAGTCGGATTTAAGTGCCAGAGTCATGGAAAATTTGACATTTCGGATGCGCGATGATATCTCATACACAGTTTGTTTTATTTAAATAAAGATAGGAAGCGGTTAATGAAAGACCCCTTATTTGGAGGAGAAATTATTAGGTGTACCAGATACCTAATTTTTGTTTAAAGCCAATATTTTTTTTTATAATTCTTTATTTAAAGAAAATACCGATGTACGAAAGAGATTCAGGATCCATTATTTCTTTTTTATATAAAGGTTAATATTTTCACGCAACAATACGCTTTTCTTCTTTTTGCCGACAAAACGACTTCAGACTGCGGAAAAGATGGTAGTCTGTTGATGCTGAATTATTTCAAATTCCAACAGGATCGGACCATGCCCATTCGCCAACGCAGATTGCTTTTCAGCCAATCTTGCATGCACTATGTCGATTTGCTCACAAAATCTATTATTTCCCCTGGTTGATGAAATGAAAAGTGGATTGGTCCTTGCGATGCCCACCAGACTATCATCATAATCTTTTCTGTGTAAAGACTTAGTTGGGATTGTTTTTTTTTGTTTCTCTTCTGTATCTAATCACTCCTTATATATTTTACGATTGTCATACAGAATCCGATGTACAGATTTATAAGCGGCCTAGTTTTTGTGCCTCGTTCAGTTCATGGGGCACCCATTCACACCGAGACTTTTTCACTTTTCCTATTAGAGTTAGGTGTCGACTTATTGTGGATACTCCCATGTTCTGCGCAATGTTCCCCCGTTTTTGTTGCGTCTGATTCTACCGTTGCTCTCAAAACATTGTCGTTTATGGTTTTCCACGTGATTTGTTTTCAAGGTTAAGATCTACAGAACGGAACTTAGTAAAGGTTAGTTTAGGTTAGGGGGCTGCTAGTGAATTCACCAGCACACTTAGACAAAGTTGGTTTATTGTGGTACCCACAGTCAGACTACTACCATTCCCCTGTGAGGGAGCCGATAATTTGATCCCAACAGCAAATGGTGACTGGACCATCCTGTGCCATCCTGTCATTTAACTTAGTAAAGCAAGGTACATCCTTTAATGCGTCATTAATTTTGTTGGCTGCCAGCGACGTATTATGTCCAAATTAAATTCTTAAAGAAAGGCAATCCAATGATAAACAAAAAAATAACTGTAGCTTCAACGGACCCTAAAGTGCCATTCACATGGACCGTGAATAAACGGTCGCCATAGGCAATCTGCGACTCTGAGTCGAGATTCACATGAGTCCCCGGCCGGGCGTTGTGGATATATGCATCGACACTAACGCACAAACCTCTCAAGTCTAGGTTTAAAATATAGAACAAACAACAATTACAAAAAAAAATGTTCACGGCTCCCTCTATTTTCTGTCTAGAAAAAGCTACTCAATCTCGCCGTTTGAAGTAAGCATTAGAATTTGCATTAGTAGGTCCCCTCAACTCGTGGGAGAACAATATAACGCACAATACGAGTGGTTGAGAAGTGAGAGCCAAGTGCACCTCGGACTGTTACGCCACCATTGTTATTATTATAATTAACAACATTTTTAAGCCACAAGTAGCCTTGCTCGTTAATTTTAATTTTAAGTCATTCACAGCTTGCAAGGCTATATCAAATTACACAATTTTCAAATATTGTGATAGCATAAAAACCTTTAAAAACAAGATTTCCAATTACACTAAAATTCCTAAAACTCAGAGCAAAAACGAATTATCGCACATAGAAGGTTTATATACGTACATATCTTTATACAATACATACCAAAAAATACAACGTAAAGTCATGCATTGGGCTATGCCTGCACAGTTTTATGTGCGCATATGCATGTATTTTTAAATAAATACGTATAATAACGTATAGTACGATCGTAAGTGATATTTCATCTGTTGCCGATGAGTGCAATGCCGATGATGGATAAAGATGATGCATTTGAAGAGAACACAGCGATGAAGATTTCAGATGTATCTTGAGCTGAACATGATGTACCATTCGACCTTGAAAGTAGTTCATCGATTTATTGCTCAGAGTCTCAATAATGATTTCGTGAAGGTAGCTGTCCTATACTAAAAAGCAGCGGCAGAGTGCAGTTAAAATGAAGTGACACAGCAATTCGATTTCAACAACGATTGTTTAATATGAACACATGGAAGCACATGAATCACTTTCACTCTTTTGCAAAGATATTCTCCGTTCTTTGATTTCCACACTTACAGGCACACAGCGCATACATATTATATATTGCCTGCTGGGTCTTAGGAAATGATCAGTGCAGCTGTTTTTTGTGGCTTTGTACTATGCTCCATCAACTGGATTATCTCTCTGTCGTCTGTAGCTTCGCCAAATGATTTGTGTTACTTGGTAACGATGCCGCATAACTATTTTTGGCCAAAATCGAAGATCTTATCCTCTCCATCAAACAATGATGATCATGATCGACAATGCGATTGAGAATCTTTAACACGACTTGACTGCGAATGGAAAAGTGACAAGTTTGTACGAGTATAAGGTGCGTACTTCATGTAATGGGCTTTTCTATCATTTTTTCTAGATTTGGCATTTGAAGGCAATTAAAATTGCAATAAAAAATAGGTTTTCGTGAAATTGGTTATTTTTTTAATGTAATATGTATATTCAAAACCGATGGTATTGAGTTAATGAGTAACATTTGTGAATGTGGACTTTAAGTAAGCCAAAACAAGTCATATCATAGATAGAGCGAAAAACCAAAGAAAATATCTTAACATAACATCTATATATTGCCCCCCGCGATGTATACTCCCAAAAAACGATTTTATAGATCTATTGACGTCACTTGGAACGAGCTTCTTTAAAAAAATCCACCAAACCCGAAGAAAGATAAAGTAAAGACTGTTACACAAAGTCGGTATGGAGTTCGGAGTTGATTTTCACACATCCGGAAAACCGACATATAAGCCCACCGACACAGTAAAAATGACAGATCTGGTAGACTTCTTATACACACTTATCCTTATCCTGGAAAAGAGGAGAGCAAGAAAGACATGGTAACAATCTCGTGCCCTCCAACATAAAACTCACTTAAAACGTTTGTGCAACAAACTTAAAACGGCGTTACAAGGCTTCAAGAACCGAGAAATGTTTGCTTATCTTGAAGGACTAACGAATGAAAAAAGCACAAACTACTCTCTACGGAAAGCCGTGAAAAAGGTTAAGTGCCAAGTGCAGTCCGTATCAATCCGGAAAATGGTGAATGGGAAAGAGTGATAAAGAAAAGGCGGGTCTGTTTGCCGAACACGTTGAGGAAACATTCAAGTATTTTGATGGGCAAACATCCATTGACGATTCAAGAAATGTATCTACGATTCCAGATAGCTTTAGACTAAAAAGTGTGTCGGTAACTGAACTCTGCCAGGCAGTCAAAAACTTAAAAAATAATAATGCTCCTCGCTACGATTTAATTACCTGACAAATTCTTAAGAATTTTCCGTAAAAGGCGCTGATTAAACTTATTAATTTAATGAACGCCTCGTTTAGGCTACTATATGTTTCAGACTCCTGGAAGGTAGCAAAGTGATAATGGATCCGAAACCGGGCAAACCAGATCGATGTCTTTGCACCTTAAGTTCGTTATTCTGTCTTCTCCACAAAACACTATCAGTATATACGGGGCAAAAGATAGTCCAAAGGACCTTCCGTACCTCTCGAAGCGACCAAGAATCACCTCGTCCGTTTTGGTTAGTGTACATGCTCCTGTCCCGTACAGCAGGAACTGGGATATTAAGGTCTTATATTGAAATTTCTTGGTTCTTCGAGAGAGGGCTTACTTACTCAATTGCCTTCTAAGACCAAATATATAGCGATTTCCAAGAGTAATCCTTCGTTTTATCTCCGCTGTGGTGTTATTGCTTGAATTTACCTCGGAGCCTACGTAGACAAGATCACTGCCTCCAGATTGTCGTTGCCTATAGGGAAGTTTTGTCCAAGACGTCGGTGTTGTGATTTTCGGAATAACGTGACTCCAGTGTTGACGCATTTCAGTGCGTCGTCTTGTCCAAACTCTTTTTTGACGTTAAAGATCTTGTTGAGGTCTTTACCGACCTTGGCGAAGCAACGGGCATTCTTCATCGTCATTCTACAAAGACGAACGAGTTGTGCAGGGATACCAAAACTAGACAATGTGGTGTATAGCTTGTCTCAAAAAATACTGTCATACGATGCCCTTAAAATTGATAAATAGATGGTGTGTATCGATTTGCAACTCCTGGGTCTTTTCCAAGATCTGTCGTAATGTGAATATTTGGTCAATGGTGGATTTCTTCTCTTTCACTCAGGCTATTGACGTTAGGTTGCAACCGCTTAGACAAGACAACAGAGAAGATTTTATATGCTATATTTAGGAGACTGGTTCTTCTTCAGATGCGTTTGCTGGCATTGAAACGGAAGCGGCTGAAATGGGTCTGGCGGTAAACGAAGGCAAAACCAAGTATATGCTGTCATCGAGAAAGCACGCACAACATCGAAGACTAGGCCAGAACGTAACACTTGGCAGCTATAACTTTGAGGTAGTTAAGGACTTCGTCTACCTCGGCTCCGCTGTCAACAGTACAAACAACATCAGTACCGAGATCAAACGCAGAATAACTCTTGCCAACCGCTGTTTTTTTGGGCTCAAAAGGCATTTGAGTAGTAGAGCCCTCTCTCGGAAGACCAGGCTAACTCCATACAAAACCTTGATCATCCCAGTCCTGCTTTACGGCGCAGAGGCATGTACAATATCCCAACCGGGTGAAGAGTCTGTTGGTCTTTTCGAGAGAAAAGTTCTGCGCGCGTTCAATGGTCCTGTTTGCGTTGATGGCATTTGGAGGAGAAGGTTCAACCAGGAGTTATATGTAGAGCGTATGGACAACTTAGCTCCGGCCCGAAGAGTCTTCGACTCTGAACCCGTGAGACAACGCAACAGAGGACGTCCACGTACAAGGTGGCGCACACAAGTCGAGGGAGACCTTGGCCGGCTTGGTGTGCGAAACTGGAGACAGCTGGCGAAAGATCGTGCTGGTTAGAGAGGCATGGTGGGTCAGGCCCAGGTCCACCTCGGACTGTAGCGCCCTAAGAAGAAGAAGAAGTTCCTTATTCAATTAGCACAGATTAGAGGGCCTCCTTTCTTCAGGACAGCGGAGTTTCGGTCAGTCTGCTGTACATTCTGCAGGAGTAGTATAATATTTCTAAGAATATACTCGTAGAATAGCACCGACTGTGATGCCACTATCAAGTTTCCATTCTTATCTTTGCAGGCCTATATTCGGGTTTTCTGCACTTGACTCTTTTATTCCTATCTGTTAGTAGAGATTCCGAACATTTTGAAATAATAATAATAATAATGGAGACGCTACAGTCCGAGGTAGAGCTGGGCCTATCTTTTTAGAAACCACTCGTGTTGTGCGTGCTATTGTTGTCTCACGAGCGGATGCGACCTACAGTTCCCCAACGGCGACTCCCAACGGCGAAATTGAGAAGCTTTTTCTAGACAGTTATACTCTTTGAGCATTGTCAGTTTTCGGGAATCGAACCGAGAACATCGAGCGTAGGAGTTGACGCACTTACCCAGTATGCCACGGCGCCACATCTTGAAGTAACATCTTTCGATTTCCTTGATCGTGCGCTTCTCATGCTCATACTTTTTATGCTCCAGAGCCCACAAGCAGCTCCCGTCGTTCTCTGTAGTGCCGCTTTGTATGTTTCCTGTGTGGTGTTTCTTTTTGTTGGGGGAATGAAGCCTAGCACATCAGTTGCTCCTTTTCTGATGGTTTCTTGATAGTATTAACACTGGGCTTCTACACTTGATATAACGCGGCAAAGGACTTTGCCTACCTTTGAAACGTTAAGGTAGATTCAATCGAAAAATTCTCCGGCGATATCCTGCGATTGTAGCCGTGCGACATTAAATTTAATCGCAGCATTTTGTTGGTTGCGAAGCGTCCAGGAAATTCTCGTTCGAAGTTTGGCAATGCATAGAAAATGATCCGAATTAATGTTGCTGTCTTGGAACGTCCAGACGTCCTAAATGCTGGTGATGAATTTGGTTGACAGTAGATTGATCTGGAGAACGCCATATTCCTTTGTGCATGTTGAGGTGTGCTTGCTACTATGTCGGCGATTAGCCTAAGTCCGTTATCGGAGATGACGTGTAGGCTATACTTTCTGACTGTGCTACCAAAGATGCCCAGTTTCACGTCACCAAGGACGATCTTGACGCCGAAGCTAGGACATTGTCCCTATGTTTTGTCGAGAAGCTCGTATAAACAGTCTTAGGTTGCGTTTTCTTTCTCCTCGTGACGGCGTGTACTCATACTTACTTTGGCGAATTTAGCCTTGATTCGTCACCAAGTGTTTTTGCATGTAAAGATTAAAACTTCTTGCCAAATTTTGCGGCTGAAGACAAATACAAATATATTTATACCATTCACCGTAGTAAGTATCTCAGTTCATCATCCTTCAAAGTTACGATAATAGTTCAAATATGAAGAAAAAAGAAACTTGTGTTCAGAACAGAATTCGATTCCTTGAACCAAGAGCATTTTTCGATTCATGCTGCTCTCATCCCTTGAACTGAGTAGTCATTGATTCAGCTCGGTGTTCATTAGATGCTGTTAAGTTTTTTAACACAGTTCAGTGCTTATACAACTTATTTTTCAAGTTTTACAACGCGGTGGTCCATTTATAAAAATAACGTTTGAAATCTCCTCCAGAAAAAAATGTGGGAAAGTGGTGAGATGATTCATATCCGAGGCTACTGCCTGCAGTTGGAGAGCCAGTCTCTTAGTTGCTCCTCTTGAGCAAAAGACCTGAGCTCCGAATAAATCGAAGTAGCTCTATAAGAGGTTTCACTAAGTTATACTTCGAAACGACTGGAACTGTAGACGCCACAGTTGATTCCATCTACGGGAGTTCTTCCGCTACCATCTGAATCAAAAGGAGTGTGACTTAGTAGACAGACGACTCACTCACCTTCGAAATATACGCACAGTCCTGCAAAGTACAGGTTACGAGCCAACGGGATGCCGTAGAAGACCCATCCAAAATAGCATGAAAAATATTCCATTGATTTGCTTCATGACTCGGGTGGGAAATATTTAGATTTGCAGAAAGCAAGGCATGAAACTTAATGAGTAAAAGAGATTCTTATCCTTACTTATATTCTTAGCTGTAAAAAAATTGGTAGCATATTTAATCTAAAATCTTAAAACAAAACGTCTCTCAATGAATTGTTTCTTTTTTTTCTTTTTTTTTGCAAACAATTCTTTTGCTGAACTCTTTAGGAAAGAATAAGTTGTGTAATCAACATCTTCAGTTATATTACTACTTCTTTATATTATATACATTAGACGAGATCGACGACCTTTTATAAACTGCTGCCAAATTGTTGTGATAAAATTCTGGTCTCTATAGACTTTTAAACAAGAAAAAGGCATTTTAAATTAGTTATTTTGATGATGATGAAGAATTTGTTTATTCAAATTTCAAAAATATTCAAATATTTCAAAATCCATGATTTAACTAAATAAGTTTTTATTTAATAAATTGCGTCTTCCGAAAAGCGTTATGACTGATCACATATACAATTATATCTGTAAATATATCTACAAATAAAACAGTTTTTTTTTCTGTTACTTAACAATATACATATTTCAAAATGTGACAAGCTCTCGCGCGTGCATTCAGGCATTTTGTGAATGTCTTGTCGTCAGAAGTCGAACCTTAGTGTCGTCTGTTTCCACAAATTAACATTTCAGTATGTTCGCCATGAGCTGATGCATCATCTAGCGACTGGGTGATAGTAAAGGCGTGTTACAAGAAAGTCATGATGCGAAACTGATGCAGACTTTTGCATTGGAAGTTTATGTACTCGTGATGTAATAAAATAAGACAAAATTACAAACTGAATAGAGTGCAATGTTGAATGCACAATGTAGAAAACTTGTAAGGTTAAAAAGAAAGGAAATTAAGATAATTAGATAGTGTCACTATGGGCCCAATGTATGTTGTAGATCAAGTGAGAAGTATTACGTACACATCCTCCAGCGGGGGACTTCCAGGAAGGTTAATATTTATTGAATGGTTTAATCGAATGTTTGTTGCTTGGCAAAAATCCATTATGATGTTGGTGCTAGTTAATACTGATATTAATATGTTATGTTCCCTCTGCTGGTTCAGGTACTTACAATGTGAAGTATAACTTCTGGTTATTGCTGACATAAATGTTTCTTTGAATCTGATCAAAGATCGATCTGGGAGAAGAAAACTCTGATGTGTGATAAATAGAGCGTACCATTGAACTTCTCCAATTGGATTACATTATCTTCAAGAACCCTTGAAAAAAATCCCTGCCTGACAGCTGCTCAATTCCGTCTATGGAATTTTCCAATATCTAGGATTGTTATGAGTTGGTGATTATGCTATTTTATCACAAATAGCTGGTTCTTATTTGATCTATTCATTTTTATTTTGGTTTGCACTAGATGGCGCAGTGTCATAGTGGGCAAGTACAACAGCTCCAGTCGTTCACAGATCCTAGAGGTGTGCAGTAGTGTTTCGAACGTTTGCTGTTAGATTAAATTAAACTTCAAAGTAAATTAATATTGGTCTGGACACATATTTTTATATAGAATAATCAAAACGGGATAGTGATCAAGCATGGACCGACGATACAAGCAAGGGCGGAAATCATTTTTCATGTATCACTTAAGCATGAAATCCTCCAACGCAGTGTTGTAGCTCTCATTAAAACCCATACTTACTTAATTACTTATCAGGCCTGTGTCCCATGGATTGAGTGGGCCTGAGCTATAGATGTCTTCTATATATGGTTGTCTAGACCGAGCTGTCTAGTGCCCGCGATGACTTGGTCTTTATACCGGAGGTTCGGTCTTCCTCTCCTTCTCGAACCACGAGGCTCGGATTCGAAGATCCTTTTGACTTTAACATTGTTGTCCATACGTTCGATGTGGCCGAGCCAATGTAGTCGACGGATTTTTGACTTCCCGACTACGTCCACATCTTGGTACAATCTATAGAGTTCATGGCTATTCCTTCTCCTCTATTCACCTTCCTTGCAGATTGGAGTTAACATTTGCCCCGAAGTATGGAAATTCCTTCTCTACCTCAAAATTGTAGCTCTCGATCGTGGTGTTTTGTCCTATGTGGTGTGCGACGGATCGATTTGTACTCGACAGCATATATTTTATTTTGTCCTCATTTACCCTTAGACCAGCTCGTTTCGCCTCTTCTTCAATCGCCGTAAAAGCTTCTATAACAGAACTGTAGGAACGCGAGACGATGTAGATGTCATTAGCGTAGCATTTGAACAGATTTATACAAGATAGTGCCTTTCGTTCTACCCGGCCCCCGTAATATCTTTTCCAGCACCAGATTTAAGAAATCACACGACAGCGCATCTCCTTGCCGAAATCCGTTGCAGTTTAAAAGCCTTAAAATGTGACAAATATTATAATGTTGATTTATTTGCAAATTGCGAGGTATCAAAGATTAAGAGATATAAACAATTTTTCTTGCGCACATGAACTCCCTGCTGAGATTGAAAAATCCAAGCGAGTCTCAATGGGTTGCACATAAATTACGACTATTAATGCCCAAAAAACAATACCCACACAGTCGGCATGAGTACTGATTACGTTCGAAGAAAGAAATTGTATTGTAGAAAGAAATTTGAAGTGAGATAGTTTGAATTCGTTACTTGATATTCAAAAAGTTCGTCGCCCGAGTACAACCCGGACTCCCCCCATGTTGCTTTCAGTCTTTCCACGTCAGTACTTACGATATAATTGTCTGATAGAGTTGCTTTCCCAATAGTTATATCCAAAGCTGGCACTCCATAGTGATATGCTGCGTAATATCCATAATGACCATCAATAGGATTCATTGGAGTCGTCGTTACTGACTTACACTAATCTAATCTTTTTATATCTACCATGGTGAAAGCATAAATTAAATAATTTGTAAAAATTTGGTAGTTGCATTTGTTTCTGAATTTCTATGTCAATTGCAACTGTGGTAGGCTAAGGACTTAATTGCCATTTACATTTGCTGTACATATTAGGTAGCTCGTAATCAGTTCTATTAACTTTATTATTTTGAAAAATTGTAGTCTGTCGCACTTTGCTTTTTAAGTTGCATTTGCAGTTTTTCGTTGCAATATCATCTAAAGGGGTGTCATTTTTTTGTACGAAAAAGTTTCTTGTCGCTACAAAGAGGTTTTATTTCTTCATCGTATTATCCCTTGATAGGAAAATTATCATACAAAATTATTTCTCAAGCTCATTTGTCAGGATTGGGAAAATCATGCAAGTAAAATCGAATTATGTAAAGGGTGGTCCAACGAAAACGCACGATGATAATTGTAAGTAAAACAAAAAGTATCAAGAGAATTGTCTTAATATTTTTATTATGATAGAAGGATCTATGACAATTATTTGTGAAGCAAAATATCGGCTAAATGCTCGCCACGGCTTCGGTGGCATACCTTTCAATGACTTGGACCACCCTTACAATCAACGAAATAAATTTATAGCATTATTTTCTTCTGAGTGTAAATGCTATTCATACATCCCATTTAAAATTCAATAAAATATTATTTTATTTATTTATTTATGTATTTTTTTATTTATTTATTTAATCAATTATTAATTTTTTTTATTTAATTATTTTTTATTTAATTCGTTAATTTATTATCTTGTTTATTTATTTACTTATTTGTTTATGTCTTTGCTTATTTATTTATTAGTTTTACTTACTTATTTGCTTATAAATTTATTTTTATTTTATTTAAAGGGCATCTTTAATATAAAAGAGACAGGAGGATGGATAGAGACTCTACGAATTCGTTACGTTTTTAGTCAAGGAAAGTGGGTATTAGATAGATTAGGTTATTAAATTCAGGCTTTGAAATTTAACTATTAATTGGTTCGATTTGCAAGACAAACACAAATTTTATGTGAACATTTCAGGCTTGCCAAACATGTTCGACGATATTCTTGTTAACCAAGCAAATATGATGGTGTGAACGCGTTTCATCAAACAACGAAGAAAGTTTAATTTCTACAGAATTTCGTAGCGTGCGGGTAGGCGGTAAAAAAAAGATTGACTTAATCTGCGAACATTAAATGTTTCAAGCTGTTGACTAGAACTAGGACCTTTCTCAAATATAAAAAATAAACACAAATTTTTGATTTTTTGTCTTTATTTTCGTTTGTAAACAGAATCTTTTCCGCCGCTTCAAGACATCTATTATCTTGAAATTTCTTTCTTAAATTGATGTTTTATGATTACTGATGATCATGTGCCATGTGTCACATTAAAATTATTTCTTACTTACGTACAAATTGTATGTATACAATATAATTTCAGAAAAGCTCAATTATCTTAAATCTACCACTGCGTAACACACTCAAATTTATATCAAAAAAATGTATTGCAAGCTCGAACCTTAGCATTGACGTGCAGTAAAGCACTTTTATTTAAAGCGTCATTCGCAAAATTCTTTATAGTTACAGTAAAAGATGTAACACTGAGCAATAAACATTCCCTTTACAAAAAAAAGTTCCAGTTACGAAAAAAATTTACATATTAATTTATGTTTATATGAACTTTCTTGCAAATGATATATATTAATTTTCGACTCAGCTGCATTTTTATTCACTTGTGCTATGAACTCTCATGAATTGCTTTCGTGCGGAAACTTCATAATTGCATTATTCTAGGGAACTCTTAGTATCAACATTCATTGTCTACTGCACTCGAATTCATTAATATGTATGCATGTATGTATGTACGTATATGAAGGTATGAATGCGACAGATAAACTTTTCGAACGTGCGCCCTTAGGATTTAATCAGTCAGTGAAACTAATGCAAGTTTGTATATATGTATGTGCGCATGAGTTAATAAATTTGAACAATTAAATCACAAGTCATTTTGTGCTGATGCAGCAGACCGTCAGGAGTCCCAAAGGCTTCGTAAGCTTTACGCAATACAACAGCACGGCGTGGAATATGATGCAGAGACATGAGACGTGAGACCACGTTGGGTGACGGACCCTCAGTACGGCGGTAATTGGTTCGAATATGCGCCTATGTAAGATTTTAACAATCATTGTGCAATATGATGCTGCCACCATGTCGTGCGCAATGCCGGCTCATCGCATACATGTGTAGGAGAGAGAAGAATCTTCAATTTAGATTGTTCCCATTTGGAAGTAAAAATGGTAGGGTAGGGTATTTTCAAAATCTAGTTTTGTCATTTTTTGTTTCGTATGAAAATCGTGCTTTGTGAGGGCGGAATTTCATTTGTTTGACGGATGGCTCTTCATACGAAATGATCATTCCAGATATTAGCAGACTAAGAAAATTTGTGAATGACAATACCTACATAAATCGGCCTTAAATGAGAACATAATACAGTTTTTTTCTTTCTTGTTCGGTCCAATAGTGCATACATAGACCGAAGCACTGTATCTACTTGTACTTCACCATTGAAAAGGAATATTCGGTTTCATACTTAAATCTACAGAAAACTGGTAATGGACTATAGAAGGAAGATAATTTGACAATGAGCTCCGTGTGAACTAGCTAAAGAAACACGTTCATATGTTTGGACCCCCAACAAACTAGGGAAAATATTTTTTTTGTGTTTTTGTGGTTGGTTAGAGCTTCTATAATTGCAATAGATTCCTTCATTCATACGAGGGTGATATTACACAGTTTGAATTTTTAGCTGGAATGGATAAGAAAAGATTTATATTTATATTGTTACTTTATTGAAAATTAGACGTAATCTTAATAACCGTTTTTATTAAAAGTTCGATCACTGGATTGTTACAAAACAAAACAATTCACTTCAAATGTTTATAAGCACTGATTTATTCCCAATTGAGTTATTCAGAAAACACACCACTTTATTACAATGACAATTACTGAATCACAAAAACTTGTATACACATATTTTCACTATATTAACTCTTAAATCAGACAGTGTCGACTCCTGCCATTCAGGGATAGAATGATCCCTGCCTGACAGCTGCTCAATTTCGTCTATGGAATATCCCCATATCCAGGATTGTTATGAGGTAGTGATTACACAAGCCTAAGGGTTCCTTTTGGAACTATTTATGTTTATTTTGTTTGGCCCACTGGATGACACAATCGGCGTGAGTGTATTTTCACCATCACTACCCACCACCTAAAGTTGATCGTCCCGAACAAGATTCACAATCTCTTCTTAGTACGGTGCCGGCCGATCCAGGTGGACGACTTTCATTTTATATACAATATACTCGTATATATATTTTACATTTTATTTTGGCATAAACTTTACAATTAATTATTTTCAAGATTTGATTACAGAGATATGATTTTTATTATAATCTTACATATACAAAATAATACAATTTATCAAGTAGGTAATATACATGTTTTATAGTTTTTGCGATGATTTAAAGGAAAAGCTACTAAAAACCTTCATTAAACAAAAAATAAAAATAGATAAAATAATATAAAATGCAGTAGCAATAATGCAAAATATATACTTCGTCGGAGGAAAAGTGAAGTGGTATTATGAATTGATTTCCAAGTTCATAATGAGTTCGTTCGAGAGAAACAGTAAATAACAGGAAGCAAGGAATTTAATAAATAATTAATGAATAACTGAACATAGTGGACAAAATTAATAAATTGAATAAAAAAATAAATATGTATGTAAATAAATAAAGAAATAAATAAATATATATATAAATAAATACGTTGATAAATAAATAAATAAGTGAATACAGGTATGAACTTTTGAAATTATCAAAGAAATATGAAAAAATTAATACAATCGTTATGAAGCGAAGTTTGAATTCAATTCATTATCTGTTGATAAACAAGAATTTATATAACGTCGATAAAGTCGTTCAGTTCTTGTTGTAACCATTTCTATGTTAGCCATTTTATGAAGTTCTTTTGTAAAGAAAAACCAAGGTAGATTTAGTATAATTCTATCTAATCTATGTTGAGAAGTTTGTAATTTACGTAGATGAGAGTTCGCACACTTGCTCCAGACCGAAGATCCATAAAATGTTATGGATTGAAAAATTGATTTAAAAATTAAGATTTTATTTCCGTTGCTTAATTTTGACTTCTTACATATGAAAAGGTCTTTGAATCATTAATATTCATTTTCCAATTGCCATATTGCCACAAAGATCACTTAATAACACAAAAAATAAAAAAAATCGTCAAAAATAAATAAATATTAAATAATAAAATTAAATAATAAAATAAAAAGAAAAAGTTTTACGGATATGGATGTCGTTGCTGTCGCTGATTCCGAGTGACAACTCGGAAAATGGCAGTGGCGAAATTTTGAAAAAGAAAAGACGAAAAATTCTGAAGTTGCAGTCGAAAAGGCATTAGAGACAATCAAAGCTACCGAACAATTCCGGCAAGAAAAATTATGAAGAAGAAGCTTCGTACAGCTGTAGGGGTAACCGATACTTGCAACTGGCTTCTTCCGAAGAGGGAGATCAGGCCCAGAATGAAAGGGAATTAGCAAAAAAAATAAAGGAGAAGGACGAGCTAGAGGAATTTATAAAGGCCCTCCAGCTCAAGTTAGAAAACAGTGACTTCTTGGTTGTTGAGGATCCTCAGGAGTAGATTGAAGTAATAGGAGCAGTTTTTCAGGAAGTGTACACGGTCAATGAGTCTCGTTGTCCTAACCACGACTTGGAGAACAGAGCCTTGCTTAACCATTTCTATCTTCGAAATGAAATACAACAATCGCGTACTGAAAGGCATTTGATACCGTATGGTTAGAAGGCCTCTTCCTTAAGTTGACGAGCATGTGTATAAGCAAGTTACTGCTTTACACGATTTATGACATGGTAACAGGTAGAAGTTTTGTTGTTAAAAGTGGCAACATGACTTCCACCAAAGTTTTTCACATAAAAAAGGGCTCCAGCAGGATGCAGTTAACTACCCAATCCTCTTCACTATTTTCACCAGTGAATTGATTGGCTCCATGCAACACTTGATCGCATATGCCGATGACTTGGTGGCATTCAGGACAGCGCCGAAGGTTGAGGACATCAACATCCTCCTGCAGCGTGAGAAAATTCAGCGATTTTGCGACTATTGGAAGTTAAAAATCAACTACCAGAAGTGTGAAACTATCCTTTTCCGAACTCCGTTATCCAAGCCCTTAAGGGACCCAAAAAAACTGACGCAAGTTCGGCATAGTTGACCCGCAGGGGGAGTCGTTAGCAGTGAAAAGTTTAGCAAGCTAAGTATCTATATTTTGACAGACATATAGCTACTGCTCTCACGAAAGCTAGGAAGGCCTTTGCTGTGGCCAACTTGATACCAGGGTGAAGGTAATCTGCTACATGGCCCTCACCCGGCCAGTCATGGCGTATGGTTGTCCAGTGTGGAAGGACGTGAGTCCTTCCCAAATGGAAAAGATGAGGCTGTTCGAGAGGTAGTGTCTCCGGGCTTGTCTCAAGAAGTACAGAAACTCAGAATCTGAGTACATGAAATTCTATCCCAACGAGTTCTTGTATAACGAAGCAAACGTGGATAATTTTATTATTAAGCTAATTCGAAGGAATGTTGCACGAGCCATGACCTCAGAAAACAAACTGATATTTGGAGCTTACTACCCCAATAAAACCTAACATGAGAACACTCGCGGAAGTGTATTCATTCCTCCAGATGCGTTCTTGTACCTTGACCGAATTGGCTTAATCCAGGATGCGGAGGGATGTCCATTGATCTACCACGTGGTACGAAGGACTGTAGATAGGCGACTCCTCTACGAGGGCGATGTCGCAAGAGTTTATCCGGTTGATTTCCGGTTCAGTAGATTCATCTCTGTTCGCGACAGAACGGAGTGTGACAAGGTTCGCGAGTTCTATTGGTGGTTGCAGCCCCATCAGACGCCCCAATTGTTTTCAGATTAATCAACTAACGGTTGGTCCCTTACGGCCTACTTACATTTAGGTTAAGGCATTAGATTAAGGTAATTTTAAAGAAAAAAATCTAAAAAATCAAAAAAAATGTTAGATGGGTTAGTTTAGCCTAGTTTAAGTTAGGTTAAGAATATAAATAAAAAAAATGTTTAGATTACCAAGTTTTTAATCAATTTTTCTTAGTATAAGTATTTTTGTTTTTAGTATTATTAAAAATATATGTAAATCGCACAAAAAGAAGCCGAAAGGCAATGTAAATTATAAAATCATAGATAAACTTAGAGTTTCCGCATAGAATGAACCCCATTATTGTATATCTAGTTTAAGTATTTTTTCTAGAATGTACGATTTTTTTAAAAGATGAAAATAAAAAAAATGCATTGAAACTACTGACTTTTCGAGTCACTGATAATGTTCAAAGAGTATAACTGTCTAGAAAAAGCTTCTCAATCTCGCCGTTCGGAGTCGGCATTAAACTGTAGGTCCCCTCCACTCGTGAGAGAACAATAGCACGCACAACACGAGTGGTTGCTGAGAAGCTAGGCCCAGGTCCACTTCGGACTGTAGCGCCTCCATTATATGTACAGTTTGTCAAGAAAGTGTTTACATTATTTAAGAAAACAGCAAATTCTACTTTCAAGTTATAAATATATGTGGTTCCAGTAGCTTTATTGCAAATATTTTTGGTACAACTTATAATACTACATATTAAAGATTTAATAACGTACAAAAATAGTTCATTTCATTTAGCAACAACAAAAAAATATAACAAAACATAAAAATGAACGAAAATTTAACTGTCAAGAAAGTCTTTACACACATTTACATTACAAGCTAAACTAATTAAAAAGAAGCTAAATCAAGAAAATTCATGTTTTAAATTATTATTTTAATATTTGGTGCATCAATAACAGCCTTTAACCTATTCGTCATTGACCCAATACATTTTTTTTATGTCATAATTGGTTGGAATGTTTTCCCACTCTTCTTTGATGTATTGCATCAATTGGTTTCGGCTTTTCGGGTTCATTTTTGTTACTTTTTTCTTCAAATGGGCCCAAGAGTTTTCTATAGGATTAAGACTTGGGCTCTGAGTAGGTGTATCCAGTACTTTTGTGCAGTTATAAAGCAACCATGTCTTAACCGTAAGTTCTTTACGTTTCGGGTCATTATCTTGATAAAACTTTAATTTTGGTTTTCTCATGTTATCACCGCCATTATCCAAAATTGTTAGAACTGCTGAGCAAATGAGCTTGTAAAATGCTCAGGTATTTCTTTGCGCCCATGATGTTTTCAATAAAGCCTTAGTCTCCAACACCTTTGCTCGAAATGCACCCCCATACCATCACAGATAGCTTTCCAAATTTAACGGTTGGAATTATATTCCTTTTTGATAAGACTTTTAAGGGCTTGTGCCACACTCTGCTAGGTCCTTCGTTATAGTACATCATAATTTTCATTTCGTTGGAAAATTTAACATCGTCCCAGTATTCGCTTCGCTGAATGCTATACTCTGTAGCAAACGGAAAGCGTTCTTAAATGTTTTTACTCGAAAGCAGTGGTTTTTTTCTTGCAACTCTCGATGTAACCTCATGCTTTAGAAGCACTTTTCTTATAGTTTCGTGAGAAACTTGTACTCGACATTCCTGGTTCATCCCTCTGGACAAGGCTCCAACTGATGTTTGGGGGTTTTCGTGCACTTTTCTTAGCAGGCAGCGCTCATTTCAATGAGATAATTTTTTTGGCTTTCCTTTTGTTGCAATAACCTCTTAACTATTTTCACGCTCTGCTCGGTTTATAATGTTATAAATTGTCTTTTTAGATAAGTCGAACAGATCTGTAATTTCCTTGAGACTTTTGCCATTGTAATGGTTGTACTAAACCAATTGATTCACTTCAAAACAGGCATATTGTATATAACTGATCAATAACAACACGATTACGAACAACACTCTCTCAACAGCAAAAATATCAATAAATATTTTTTCTTTCAAATTTGTACATCTGTCATAAGACAAAAAATAAAAAGCCGCTATAACGGTACTGTTATGAAACTGTTCATGCAGTGCGCAAGCGAATTGAAATAGGATGTGTAAACACTTTCTTGACAGTCCAAAGTTCGTCCCTTTTTGCATTTTGTCATTATTGTTTAGTGAAATATCGCATTTTTTTATGTTACCTATTTCCAAATATGTAGTTTTAAGAACTAGCAAAAGAAAATGTTTAAGTTACTGGAAGTACTTTAATTTGTAATGCGAAAGTAAAATTTCCCGTTTTTTTCTTGACAAACTGTATATATTGAAACTAAACTAAAATAATCATTTAATAACGCTTGAAGATTCGTTTCAATATTAAAAATCCATTGAATCTGAAGAATAAATGCAGGTAACATCAGCAAATAGCACTCTATTGTATCCGGTAGACCACGTCATGAATTCGTTTAATAACCCTGTATGGTCCCCCCCAATGTGTCTACAGCTTGGGTGACAGTCCCTTCTTCCGTTGTGGATTGTGAAGCAACACCAATTGTCCCTATTCAAAGCCTCCAGAATTTGCTTTGATGTCGTACCGTGCACTCATCTTATCACTTTTTAGCTAGGTATACTTCCTTATATCGCTATGAAACTGCTCCAAACGTTCTTTCAAAGATAATGGCTCCTCTTCAATTGTCGATATGCCGAATCTCAGGTCTGCTGGGAGCCTTAAATCCGATCCAACTACCGCTTTTGCAGGCGATGCCTATGTCGTGTCATGTACAGCGGATCGGTACGCCATAAGGAATGCTGGTATTTGTTCATCCCAGCCTCGTTCACTCCTATCGACTTCTTTCATCAAATACTCATCAAGCGTCCGGTTGAACCTTTCCACCTGATTGTCTGTAACTGTAACTCTTACAGAATTCAAGGTCTCGACCAATCTTTTACCGCTGCTATCTTCTCCTCGTGAGTGTGTATGCAATTCCTTGTCCCTTTTATCCGGTGATCGAGGTATTTCACTTCTCTCTTGAACAGCGAACACTTCTTTAAACTGACCTTGAGTCCAGCTCCCGCAATGCGTTGCAATACCTTTTCCAGGTTCTTTAGATGGTCGTTGAAATCCTATCCCATCACGATCATGTTGTGGAGGTATACCAAGCATGTCTTTCAGTGTAAGCTTCTGATACTCCATTAGCCGCTCGAATGTTGCTGGAGCGTTACGCTATCCAAATGATATTACAAGAAATTGCCAAAAGCCGTCTCCGGTGCTAAAAGCTGTCTTCTCACGATCGTTTTTGTCGATTTCCACTTGCTAATAACCACTTTGGAGGTCCAATATAGAGAATCACTTAGCTCCTGACAATGTGTCCAGGGTATCATCTATTCTTGGCGTCTACCACTGGCGAGCTCCATGGATTTTTTGATGACACAATGACGTTGTTGGCAATAGCCCCTCTCATTGGTGCTTATCGAATCGCCTTGCATTTCCAGTGTCGATTTGATGCTTGACAACGCTAGTTCTGCTTTCATCTTTCGAAATTTTCGAACGCAAATATAGAGCAATATTTTGTCAGCAGCTCTTTCACCTTGTGTGTCTGTTGCAATGTTAAGTTTTTTTTTTTTTTGACTTGATTTCATGGCATATTAAATATATATTTTTTTTTTCGTATGTTGGTGTGAATCTTCAATAAGACACTATGATACCCGTGTGGTCATAGTAGTGTCAGATTTTTACTGATTTTACCTTCCCTTTTAGAATATTATACTTTACTACAACTAAGTTTCCTCATCCAGTAGTTTCATTTTCAATATTTTTACGCGTGAGGCAGGTAGATTTTCCGTAAAATCACCTGCAGAAACCGTTAGGAGCGGGTACTACTCATTGCGCTAAATCGAACGGTTTCGTTCGTTGAAGTCGGCGCACGAGGTTTTGCATGTCCAATGTTTGGAGTATAGCATGGTTACAATGACCATGGAGTCGAGTTCGCAACTTTCCAGCGAAGTTTGTTATTTCTTCGTCCACGGTTGCGATTTGTAGATCCCTTTGTATATCACTGTTACGAAGATACCAGGGAGCACTCACGATAGCTCTTAAAACCTTATTTTGGAATGACTGTATAAATTCTCTGTTGCTTGCTTTAGTGCAACCCCAGAGTTCTATACCGTAGGTCCATATAGGCTTTAGCACTTGCTTATATATAAGTAGTTTGTTATATATGCTTAACTTGGAATGTCGTCCGAGTAACCAGTACATTTCTCTAAATCGATTCTCAAGTTCGTCACGTTTTTCTTGACGTGTGCCTTCCATTTGAGCTTTGCGTCTAACGTCATCTCAAGATATTTGGCTTCATTTGCGTACGGTACTTGTACCGAATTAATGAAGACGGGTAAATTGTCTATGTTTTTATATGTAAAATTAATATGCGTGGACATAGTCTCATTAAGAGCAATGCGCCAGAGTTTTGTCCAATCGCATATTTTGTTTAGAGCTAGTTGCAGTTTTTCGGTAGCGGACTCGATTGTGCTTTCCGTAACGAGAATAGCCGTATCGTCCGCGAACGTTGCTACTACTGTACCCTCAGTTTGAGGTATGTCGCGTGTATATAATAAAAACAGAGTGGGACCAAGAACACTCCCTTGCGGAACTCCGGCCGCAATCTCCTTAAACCCGGAGTAGTCCATTCCGTACTTAACTCTGAATATTCTATTGTCGAGGTAGGATTTTAGAATCCTATATATATTTTTCGGAAAGATCCTACTTATTTTCAATTTTAGACCATCGTGCCAAACTTTGTCAAAAGCCCGTGACACGTCAAGTAAAACGCTAGAGCAAATCTTTTTTTCCTCCAATGCTTTTTCAATTTCGTTAGTTATTTTATATACCTGGTAAATTGTGGAGTGATTCGTGCGAAATCCAAATTGATGATCAGGGATAAGTCGTCTTTCTTCTATGACTGGTTGAATACGTCGCAATAGTAGTTTCTCGAATATCTTTGATATTATAGGCAGGGGTGATATTGGTCTATATGATTTTTTTTCGTTTGGCGGCTTACCCGGTTTCGGAACCATTATCACTTCTGCCACTTTCCACGAATCTGGGACGTCTAAACGAGGCATTTATTAAATATTGGAGTTTAATAATCGCTTTTTTTGGTAATTCCTTGAGTATTTGTGCGGTAATTAAGTCATAGCCAGGTGCTTTGTTATTTTTCAGATTTTTAATTGCCTGGTAGAGTTCGGATAACGACACACGCTTTATTCTAATGTTATTGGATGTAGTTGTCATATCGCTTGGATTGTCCATCAACATTTGACTTTACTGTTTATACACCGTTCTTATTTTTTAGGACTGTGGAAATAATGTAAATTATTGAGATTGATGCGAGTGACTTTAATTCAATTTCAAATGAATTAAATCGCAGAAATGATTTTATCTTTGAGGCCATTGGCGTTCCATGTTAAGATTTTGATGGATTTGTTGACATTAATGATTTTTTAGGTTGTATATCAAGCTTACTTAGTTTGTTAAATATTAAATTATTAATTTTTGATTGTTCCTCAAGTTTCGCAAGGATTATAGAGAATACTTGCGCGACTGGGTCCGTCATAGAAGTATTTTCTTTTTTTGTTTGTCTTGCCATTACTGTTTGAGCATATGATTTGGCACCTGGATATTTCGCGCTGTCCTTTATTTTCGACGAGGATACCATATTATGTTTCTCTTTAGGTATTTCCTTTATAGATATATCAACTTTTTTCTTTGCAGTTTCTCGTCTCTCTTTCGTTGGTATAGCATTTTGATGTAAAGCATCACGCCTTTTTTGCAATTCCTTTGCAACTTCACAACCGCGATAGTTTTCAGGATGCTTGCCTTTGCAATTTGCGCAAGTCGCCGGGGCTTCTTTGCTTAGACCGCATTTTTCGGATAAGTGACTTCCGGCACATTTTACACACTTCGGTTCCTTTTGGCAATAGGACTGTGTGTGATTAAAGCCTTGGCAACGTTTGCACTGCGGTATCGATTTCGAATTTGTGCGCATGGGCTCGATTTTAACCACTATATTCAGAATATTTTTTATTTTGTAAATATGGTCCATATTTTCATTTCTTTCGAAAGTGAGCATAAACAATGGAAGTCCTTGCTTGACCAAGATTTCCTGGCCGCCTTCGGTTTTTTGTTTTGTCTTTTTCAAGATAATTTGTAGGCCTTTTGTCTTAAGGTCACTTATGATGTCGTCTTTTGTGCAGGATGGATGGAGTCCCCTTGCTATAACGCGAAGTGGTCTTTCTAACTTATTGGAATAAGTATACCACTGTATCCTTTCTGTATTGAGTTTTTTAGATACATTAATACAAATTAAATATAGTGCATTAAAAGAAAAAAGTCTTTCTTACATTCGGCAACGAATGCACTCGCGTTTTTGTCTAATGATGGCTTCACTTCTTGTTCCGCTACCTGTTGGCAATGTCCGAATATTTGGCCCTTTTTGACTGACTGTGCTTGTTTTCCCAGTTTGAGGACTCTTACCGGTAGTAACATTTCTTCGATGGCTTGTATGAGGGTTTTTCGGATGATTACATTTTTGACTGGTGACTTGTCTCTGGCTTCTACTACCCACAACGCGTTGTTCCCACAACTTGCATCCATCTTTGGCCACACTCGTGTTGATCATCGGAGACTTACCCTCCCCGACACGACATTCAATGGTATCTCTGAGTTCTGATACCGCAGAATCTTCCGTTTAAGGTCCAAAGCATTGCCTGTTCTTATCATTAAGTTCACGCCGAGGAGTAACTCGTCTACTATTTCCGCGGCTATAAACTCGTGCTCAACTGTCATACTGCCTATAATGATACTCTCGGTTGACTTTCCAAGTATCGGTGCATCCTCTCCCGTCGCAGTGCGTAGCCGTATCCAAGACTACGGCTCCACTTCTTCCACGAAATCACTGCTTACGATCGAATGTGATGCTCCCGTGTACAATGTAACCTTCAACCGTTTGCCTCAAACGAAGCAGTTGACAGTGAGATTGAAACAAAGATTGTGGGACAATCCGTTGTGGGAGCCAGCTTTTGGCCCTTGAAACTGACTCCTTTTGGTTTAACGACGGCTTATTACCTTCGCTGTCTCCGCTCGTATTATTATTATCGTTAAGGGTATATTGGACCGCGACCTTTAAGATATATTGTGCCCCCTTTTAATACCTTAGCATTATTACGAGTTCCCCACAAATACTGTTCTTTTTAGAGTTGTATTGAGGATCATGGAATCCTATTCAGCATAGGTGAAGAATTCTGTTCTAGAGTATTCTCCAAAACCCAGTTTCCTTCAGCAATCTGAGAATTAGAGATGGTTCTAGTGATTGCATTTCTTCTTTTGAAATTAGGTACTTGCCCAGATATCTTTTTCTTTTGTGGGCTAGTGCCTCACAAAATCCCAGTATAAGTTCTGGAACTTTATTAAATTCTGAATCCTTATCTCAGGATATGGTCTCCTACAGCGCAGAATGGTTCCAGGCCTATGAAGGGTTCTGATGCTCATTTCCTTGTCAGGGAGTCGGCCATTTCATTGCCATCTGTACCCGTATGGCGCAGAGGGTGTCGTGAACGAAGGCCATATGAACTAACGCCATAATGGCGTTAATTCACTTTCAAATGCGAATTAACGCCATAATCCACTTATGGCTTTAATTCACTTTCAAATTTGAACTAAAGCCATATGGCGTTAGTTCGTTTTAGGAAGTGGCCTTAGTTCACATTTGAAATTGAATTAGTCACTCGCATCAATCTCAATAATTTACATTATTTACATGGTCCTAAGAAATGAGGTAGAAACTTGTAGGAAAAAAGTTTACGGCGTATAAACAGTAATGTTGGAATGGGGGGGCATGCTGCCCCCCTGCAACCCCCCTGCTGGACCACATGTAGGATTTGAAGTGGGCGCGAGACTGAGTGTATCCATGCTTTTTTTTTATCCATGATTTGCATGCGTTTAAAGAAAGTAAATACAATCAAACTCGCACTTACTCCAAATTGCATATGTGGCCAAGCAGGGGGGTTGCAGGGGGGCCACATGCCCCCCCATACATACCTCGTATGTATGTATGCATGTAAGGGGCAAGGGAGGTAGGTTGGTTGGAAACTAAACGTGGTCCGATCATGGTGGGACATTGGACATATAACGCGCTTTAGAGCTCAAATACATTGTATGGCATTAGTTCACATTCGAAAGTGAACTAACACCATATTCGAAAGTGAACTAACACCATATGGCGTTAGTTCAATTTAATGTATGGCTTTAGTTCAAATTTGAAAGTGAATTAAAGCCATAAGTGGATTATGGCGTTAATTCGCATTTGAAAGTGAATTAACGCCATTATGGCGTTAGTTCATATGGCCTTCGTTCACGGCACCCAGTAGAGTTTTACTCGGTTTCTCCTACTCAACTCTTTGAGCTTTTGCAAGCATTCCCATACAAGCTTGAATTTGATGATGTAGGAGTCTAGTGCCGTAACAGCAGCTCGATGTCCGATATTATTGCTATATCGCGGCATAAATCTCCGCTTGAAAGATGCTGGTACATTTGCCCATGGGTTCGAAGTATTTTGTCCTGGGTCCAAATACTCCTGCTCCAGTTCCTTTATCAGTTCTTGATCCATCTGTAGATGATCGGTCTGTAGGACTTTGGTCGACTTGGGTCTTTCTTCCCTATTTGCGAAATAAACACTACCTTTTTCCGTCTCTGCTGGGTTGGTATGTAACCCAGTGCTACTCCGGCGTGACTACCTTGTCGTGGTACCGGGGCTTAAGTAGGTTATGCTAGGAATCATATCGTCGTGCCTTCCACTCGAACTGGTTCCAGTGAAGTAGCTCTTTAAGGAGCTCTTATACTCTTTTACTCTTATACTAAGAACAAAAAGTAAATAAAAAAAAAAGAAGAAACAGAAGACCGACACGATGGGCGAGGAGATATCGATGGAAATGTAGGAGCATTTGCTTGCCGATACTGAGAAGACAAGAAAAAACGGCACTCCGAAGGTATGCAAGCACTTAGGTTGTGCAAAAAGGCCGTACACCTAAAGCGAATACTGGAAAAGAAAGACGAGATGGATGGAGAAAGAAAAGCTCGCGTGGCCCGAAGACGTCATTGTAAAAGATGCCTCGACGAGATCGGAGGCAAGAACAAAAAAGTGCACTGACGAGCCAGCTCAAGGCAAGGGTGTTGTCGCTAAGATGAACCCAAGCAAGAAGGCTGTCAAATTGGATGCACGATGAATTAAGCCAGTTGGAACCGAAGCCGATGAGGCGGATACCAGTGGCATTAAAAAGCACGCTGCAGGTGAGAGGCGGAAAGCCACCCCGAAGATCGAAGCCGCTAAGGCGGATACAAGGAGAAAACCCAATATAGCAGTCATTAAGACGGGTAAGTGCAGAGCGAGTGCAGAGCCTACAAAAAGGAAAAAGGAAGTAGTTTGCTGCCAGGAGGGAAAGATCCCATGAAGAGGCAAGCAACCCACAGAAAAAGTTAGGGTCAATGCAACGGCTCAGATAAACGGGGCTACTCGAAATGCTTTACAGCTTGCTGTATTGGGTGTCATCAAGCCCAGGGGACAGTATTCCTTCGAACAGTGGAAGTTGAGCGAAGAGGCTATGGCCAAGGCGGTCTTCGACCATATTCGAAGGCCTAACCAACTGGAAGAGTGGAAATCAGCTGACTATCCTGTAAAGACCAGCTTTCCTTCGATTTCATGGAGAAAGTTGTACTAACCTTTAAACCCTGGGAGTGAGTTGTCCTAAAAGAAGTCCCCCTAGATGAGGTACTGGAGAGGCCTAAAGCCAAAATGAACGTTCCTAATTTGGGCGTAGAAAACGAGGAAAACGGTTTCCTAAAGGCTCAAAACCCAGCGGTCCCTTTGGACGATTGGAAGATTGTGGCTAAATAGGATAACGAGGATGATATCAAAGGTATTGTCTTCACCATGGAGGATCCTCCTCAGAGACTAAAGAAGAAAAGGCAGATGCGGCTCTTCTTTGGAGCTGGTGAGTTCTCCTTGAGACTCACGAGGAAACCGTAGCCTAGTGAGAAGGCTATCACTGTGAGGAGTATTGTGACAACCGTTGAATGTAGTGTAAGTAAATCTTTATCACAGTTAGGGCGCCTCGATCAACTTATGCTACTTCTCCGCAAGGAGCAGTTTGACTTGGCCCCAGAAAGGACTGGGGTTATACAACTACAACACATATTATAAAAACAATAAATAAAACAATAAAAAAAATAAGGTAAGGTTAGAACCTGTATCGTTGGCAGGAAAAATCTTCACGCACTAATGCCCTCCCATTACAGTTCAGGTGATTAGACAATGGTTTAAGTTAAGGAGAAGAACAACACCTACACGCTGACACCGGTCAACCTCCCGTACGACGAAGGCGTGGATGTTTCTTTCAGAAAAATGAAGGCATTATTCACATTGTCTCAACAAGGTAAGAGGAACTTAATCTTAGGCTGTGATGCTAACGCTCATCATACTATTTGAGGTAGTTCCAACACCAACGATAGAGGCGACACGACTGGATGGCGCAGTTGGTTAAGTGGATGCCCCAAGTTAGAGGGTCCCAGGTTCGAGTCCCAGTGAAATCAAATCTGGTCCAGTCACCATTTGCCGTTGGGATCAAATTAACGGCACTGGAGTAAGTTGCTACCTGGCAGTACAATGGACCAGTTTTGAGTTTAAGTGCTCCAGTAGTGTTTCAAAAATCCCGAGATTTTGTTCAATTATATCTTAAGTACTAACCTATTTATATGCAAAAGGGGCAATTCACCAACTTTCATTACAAAGAATAGAAGGGAGGTTCTTGGTTAACACCAATATCTGAAAATTGTACTGCAAAAATTTCGAATTGGAGAGTTTCTGACAAGCCATCATTATCTGATACTGTTTGATCTAACTTAATGTACTCTTGATATTGAGGTCTTTCGGAATCCGCGTGCGGCTGACTTGGAATAGACTTAACGTAGGAAGCACTCCTTGCTCACTCCTGAATGAACTCCCAAACTCGACGGAAGACATTGATAAGATGGTTGATGATCCTACCAGTAAACTCAATCGAGCTTTTGGAAAGGCCTGTCCTGTCAGACGCACCAGCGGAAAAATCATCCACCTTGGTGGAATTCGAAATTAGCAAAACTTCTGCGGAACCTCACTAAGGAAGGAGCTATTGAGTAGTCAACACATAGAGGAAACATAAAAATTCTCAAAAAAGAGATTAGATTCGTCAAGAAAAATTCTTGGAGAAGTTTATGCGACTCTATCGAAGGTACCACAGAGGCGGCTCGTCTGAGAAAGGTCCTTACAAAAGCTATGTTATGAGTGTCGACTATCAAGAACTGTCACGGTGGCTGGACAGACTCTTATGAAAATACGCTGGAAGTTCAACTTCATCTTGATGACTTGCTTCCGGTGTTCGCTTTTATAGTTGCGCTGTAGAGAGCTCATGATTGCTTCGTAGTTCATCTGGAGATCCTCTGGAATGGTCTGGAGAACATCTGCAGCACTCCCCTTTCATGATACAACTAGTGCTTCCGCTTTGTCTTCTTCGCTTAGGTGTGCTCTGGCGACAGATGTCTAGAACTGCAACCTTAAGATGTAGTAGGCTGTAGTACCGTCGTACGTCGGCGGCTTGAACTTCGTGGACGCGCCACTGAACATTGGTTCCCTAATCTTCAGAGCACATACATATGTCCTTCTCGATCCGCAGAACCTTCTCGTTGAACGATTTTTCCAGACCATCCACCATTATCTCTAGACTCGGAACTTTGTTGTCAAGATGATGAACTTTCTCGTCCAACACTTTCACTTCAATACTGATCTCCAGACGTTTCTGTTCCAAGCAATTTTGTTGTTCTTCTATATCTTTCTTGATTCCGATCTTTTGGTCCTCCAACGATTGCTATACACTGCCGAATGATTGATGTATTTTACCACGATTTTACATACGTGTAGATGTATACTAGTTCATAGGAACATACAAAGACAGTGTCTCTAAGAATTCATTATAAAACATGTAAAATTCGCAGAATTTGGGAATTCCCTTCAGAATTCGACTTATCGAATTTGACACCAAATTACATGTAAATTTCAGTAAAGATATCAAATATTCGAGTTATCAAATTTCGACTTACGATGTAAAATTACTGTAAATGTAAAATTAAATTTCTTAGCGATCCAGCAATGTTTTGGTTTTGCTGGTTTTAATTTATCTAGTCTGCTTTCCCACCTTTATTTCTGGAAGAGATTTCAAACACACTTTTGATAAATGGTCCACCGCGTTGTAAAACTTGAAAAATAAGTTGTATAAGCATTTAACTGTGTTAAAAAAACTTCTTCTTCTTCTTCTTAGGGCGCTACAGTCCGAGGTGGACCTTCGCCTCGGACAGCCAGCTGTCTCCAGTTTCGCACATCAAGCCAGCCGAGGTCCCCCTCGATTTGTGTGCGCCACCTTGTGCGTGGACGTCCTCTGTTGCGGTGTCCCACAAGCTCAGAGTCGAAGACTCTTCGGGCCGGAGCTAAGTTCTCCTATTCTTTAAAATAAACGAATAATTTTATTCCCGTTAATTTTGCGCATAAATACAAATATTAAAAATGATTATGGTGCTCCTTCCCGGAACTTTTCTTAGCAGTGCAAATATCCTTAGCGCAACTGTTGACACATTCACAATACACGATTTAATTGCGTAGCCTTACATTACTTAATTTTTCAGTATATATCCATTACAAGTTTCATACTTTTCAAATTGTTTGTGCAGAGATTATATTCATAACTATCTTTCTTCTGGAATACTACTATTAAAGTTTTCAAATTGTAATTGTTTAAAAGTATTGTTTGAAGAAAAGAATGGAAAATACCTTCATGTAAGTTATGTTCATTACTATTTTCATTATAAACGAAACAGCTATATTTCATACATTACATTACATTGGAGTCCCGGTTTGTAAACATTACGCAATTTCGAAATTTATATGAACTTGGATTGACTTCAAAATAATTTATAATAAAATATTATCCTAAGTTTATGCAGTGTAATGTGCGTAGTTTTTAATAGGTTTGAAACCCGAATACAATGCTTCGCTGCATTGAATATCGAAAGCTTCTCGCAGGCTCTGCAAGTAGCAACAGAATGAAGGGCGCTTTCCCACGAAAATGTAAGTATAAGAACTTTAAGCTCAAGGCCTTCATAGCCTTACTTATACAAACAATTATATTGTGTACGAATGGATTTGTTAGTAATAAAAAAGAAAATAAAAAAAAGCATAATAACTTGCAAACGGGTAGTAAAATAGTAACATCGAAGGTATAACATGTGAAAGTTTTATTAGGTTGTACTATAGAAATGTCCCATTTTTACGCAGTTCGCGATAAGAAATAAACATCACGAGTAAACATCTGTAGTAGAAATCCGAAAAAGTGGTATAGGTGTTTGACACGTGAGGATTTTAGGGTTCGTAGTTTTTTTTTGCTAGGAATTTTGCATCATGTCATTGACGGTTAAAATTCGGAATCTCTTCCTTTACGAATTTAAGCTGGGACGTAATGCGTCGCTGGCAGCGAAAAACTTAAATGACTTATTAAAGGATTTAGCGGATATAACACAATAGTAGAGTAGACGCTCGATATAGTGAACTAATAAAAACCGGGCCTGTTGACGGCATCGAGATTGTTCATTGTAACGAGCGTGGACTGCTCATAGCAAATTTCATCAAAATGCGTATGTTTTGAAGTACAATTTATCAAAAATAGAATATAATTAAAAATTTTCTTCGCAATTACTAAAAAACAAGCAAATTTTATATTTTATTTATAAGAAAGAATATTTTATTTTTAGCAAAAACAAGTCATATGTAAAATATGTAAAACGCAACAAAATAATACATTCCACATACAAGCAAAGCGCATTTTGTATTTGCTTCAAACAACCCCAAACTGTGTACCATATACAAACGCTAAATTAGGACGATTGTATGGATGCTGCCGACTGCATAGCACTAGTGAGTTTTAGACGTGTTTGTGCATGCTGAAAGGTTCAAAAAAAAAAAACATAGGTTCACTATAACGAGATTTTTTTTGTTCACTATTTAGAACAGCCTGTATAAAATGTTGTGTGTTCACTATATCGAGCGTCTACTGCATTCGATTTGCTAAGTCCCGTTCCAGGATCTTAGATGGCGATTACATAAATGGAAGAAAGCAGAAATGTCGAAAAGTGCTCGTATGGTTTCCCAAACGATTGGAAAGGGATGTATTTTCGGCGATCCAACCCATCCATTTCAAAGCATTGACAGTCGAACCATGCAGACACAAGCATATGCACATAGTCTCGGTTAATGAACTCCTCGAGCTGGGAGCCTAGTCCCTCGACAGAAGATGAGGTAACCAACCCTCGTCGGACGTCTCGGCAGCTGCAAACGAGTGAGCTTAACAGGGCTCATAGTTTTTTTTTTAGAATGGCGGCGAAGGACCTGATCAATTGACTGGCCAACTGTGGTATCCACAACTTCAGTCAGCAGGAGTTTTCCATGGTTAGATCGGGACCTTGGAATAGAGATGGAGGCGTATGAGCCTTTTTCTTACGGCCAACGACAGCGCTCACAGTCTGCAAGAAGCTACCGGCATCTTTCCGGACCCCTTTGTCCGAGGGCTAAACAAATGGACTTGTCCTCCCAGTTGGAGGTACTGCGTGGGGTTAACTTCCTCATCACGTAAAATAACGAGTTTAGTGACAACCACAAGCGACCTCTACTACGACAATTGCTACAGGCAGCGCTTATTTGGATAAGGATTTATTGTTCGAGGCAAAAACATTGCAATCGACCTCAGACAATCCTCCAGCACTTGTCCATCTATTGCTTAGATTTGTCGTTATGCTATTGGTAACATCGGCTTGGGCTTCATGAAATTAACCTTGCTGAACGCTTCCATTAGTTGATTCTTTGTGCGGAAACATTGCATCTTTGCCTGTGTACGCAAACAGGGATTACGCATACCCTTGTTGATGCCTTCCAGTAACTGATTATCTTAAATGGATATTTTGTTAGCTAGTATAGCTTTCTAGCTTCTACCGCACGTTTCATTGACAGACGACTGGAACGGTTTTCTGATAACAGGTGTTGTATTTCAATTGTTATTACATCCGACAGGGGAGTGAAACCATTTTAGTGCCTTCCCCTTCAACCTTTAAGATATAAGGATTCATTCAGTCCGGGGTGGACTCGTCCTATCTAATCAGCAACCATTTGTGTAATGCGTTCTCTCTCATGAACCTACAGTTTAATGCCGACTCCGAACGGTGAGATTAAGAAGCTTTTTCTAGACAGTTATACGCTTTGAGCATTGTCAGTGACACGAAGGAGGTGGAGCCTTGAAAATGTTAAAAGTGCAGGAATTGAATCCAGACTTCGAAGACTATAAGCCGAAGCACTCAGCCACTATGCCACGGACATCCACATCTAATTTATAGTATATGCTGCCCTTAAATTGATCAACTGTGCTTCCCAGTGAGAGAAAAATTCCGCCTCACCCGAGAATTCTGCCAGCAAATCCTTAACGTTGGTAAAATTCTCTCTGACTCTGTTACTGCTGTCATTCACTTGACTTTGTTTTTCTAGAAACTCATTCTCTACAGAGGAAATCGTTTTCGCATTTTTGCAAAATGATTTTCTTCCGCAATACTTCCACTTCCGTCTACATAAGATTCCACTCATTATCATTTCCTTTTTCACCACTCATCTTTTCTCTCTTTTTCCCTGTCACTCATTTTGTTGCTGTCTATTCATTATTCGCTCCATCATTTCTTTCATTTTCCACATCTTGTTTTGTTTCTCATCATCTTCGTTTATGTTGCTCTTTTCTTCTCTCTCGTCATCTTCTTCGGTTTCACCAGTCTGCTGTTCGCACATGATGACGCCGCCGCTGCACATTTCGTTGAAATTACCTTGTTTTTTTCCGGCACGGACAATAGGTGCAACACTAATTCGCTGTTATAATCCGTTGTTTTTTGGTTCAATACAGCTAGGCAAAGTTTAAGTTGCTACGCCGTATATATTTTGTTGGTTTCTATTTCAGCCAATTGGTTATCCCATATCCTGAAGGTCTAAGTGATACGCAAGTTTTAATCACAATTTTTTAACTCTATCAGAAATCAACTACAGAGAGATACTCAACTCTCGAGCTTCTTTCGTCTCGCCTATCACCGTCCATTTCCAATATTTTTCCAGATTTTCCAATATTTTCGTTAAACTCACGCATACTGCCTTATTTTTACGCACACTGCCAAATTTTTACGCACACTTCCACAGAGTTTAACGAACTCCCGTTATCCTGGGACATTTGCCCACGAAAATGGCGGACATTTGCCCACGATAGTGTCATTTTTTGTCGAATTTGCCCACTACTGGAATAATGCACTGGTTGTGTTCATGAGGCCGAACATTTTTCAAATATTAAAAAAACGTTGGATATTGTTGTAAAAATTTTGCTTAATATATTGACATTAAAAATTGTATATGTTGTATATTTGGATACTATTTAATTGTGTAAGATGATATTTCATAATTATCACTCCGTATTTATTCACATTTACACTGAATTGTTGTATATAAATAACAAAATTAATTCTTCAAATAAAAAAAAACACGATTGCAGAAGTACAAATAAATTTAAAAAAAAGTTGTATACATAACTGCATATACTTATATAGATTCATGCATATTTAATTTCATCCGTAGTTATTTGTGAATATAGCCTTTGAATTCCTAAACAAAGGAAAATATAAAAATGTTGGAAATAAAATTGTCTTTTTTAAGGATGTTTTGAAACATTAATGCATTATCACAAAAAAAACTAAAATAAATGCATAAATCCATGGAATTCAAAACAAAAAAATTTTCTGAATTTCAATATTAACGTTTAATAAAGGAACACTTTGAAAAAACAAACCAGTTGTTTTCTTAAATCTGAAGACCACAAGGAGATACTTCGGTCATTTCAATACTTAAGGATGAATTTAAATTTTGTTAACTATTTTATTTGATTTTCTCAGGTTCAACGTCAATAAGTACATTTATCACTTATCTCTCTGATTGTTTCAGTATTTCCAATGAGATTAGAATAAATAAAAAATATATCAAACCTATTTCCATATATTTCATAATATAATAATTTAAACTTCAATTTAAAAATAACCGATAATTAATAGTTTCCAATAGTCCTTCCAGTCGTAATTATTTATGTAAAATGAATGTTCTTACTGAACATTTCGTTTTCGTTGAACTTCCCCTTCTTTTCGTGGTGAACGTATTGCAAAGGATTTGTGATAGCGTTTGGAAAAAAAGGAGAGTGGGGGTATGGCCAACCCCCTGATAGATTTCTTCTATGTAGATAAGGAATGCATGTTTTGCATGAATTTGTTTGGAGGGGAAGTCAATCAGCTGTTCAAAACAAATCACACGTATTCACGGATACTGTACGAAAAAATTTTATAAAAAAACGCTGTCAGATGACGTCATGAGGGTAGAAGGGAAAGAGTTGAGTATCTCTATGTAGCTGATTTCTGCTCTTTATTATGTCCTGCTTTCACACTCAAATGAATGCTCATCTCCTATGCCTGTCCGGTAGTTCTTTTCAGAAATCAGTTAAACGAGATAGGTCTCTTTCCAGCGGAAAATACCCTCGCCAATAGCGAAACACGCATACTTTTATATTCGCCAAATATATTTCACGCACACTTTCTTAAGTGGTGTCTTTCTGCAAATTTTGCACCCAATAGTGTCAAAATTCGTCAGCTGTTCATCAACTGTTCCTCAGTTTGCCCACGATTTGGAATGATCTGGAAGTATGCCATGAGCTGTGTTCGTAAGATGTGACTTACATTGACCATTAATATCACTTATAGTTTTATAAATAAAGGAAACAAAAAATGTCTTTCTTATTTTTGAATGAAACAAAACACAAGAAAACTGTAAATGTTTTTAGCTACGTCATAGTTTAAGGAAATACTTGGGTTTAAGTATTGGTTAAAAATGTAACTGATTTTATTGTAAATGTTTTACAAGAAGGTAATGACTTATATATCTACGTTACATGGAAATAGACAATGGATAGACAAAGGAAATAAAAGAATGGAAATTAAGCAACTGCACAGAATGAAATGAGGAACGCGACTGACAACGAATGCGTTGTATTTTGCAGGGATCTTGACTGTTGCAATGTCTGTGGCGTCATCTATGGTCCTCATACAGGAAGCTTAACTTCTGTTGTTAGAAGTCGCTGTATGAGGACGCCACAGTACATACGTCACTAGTCGTTGAGTGAGGTCGCCACAGTACTCCCCCTCTAGTGATGTAGTCGTGGTTGATCTGCAAAATGAACTTTCGTAGGCGGCCGTGGATGTCTGCTATTGTTCCCATTGTTGTTTTTATGCTGTTGATAGGTTGTGTTGTGATGCTGTTACGGGGGTTGTTTTGGTGTTGTTTGTTGTTGCGGTGTGCATTGTTGCTGGCCGCAAGGGTTGTGACGCAGCGCTGGTGCTTGTTGCACGGTTTTGGAACGCTGTGCGTCGTTGTTGTCGCAAGGGTTGTGTGTTGTGACGCAGTGCTGATGCTTGTTGCATGGTTGTTACACTGTGCGTCGTTGCTGTCGCAAGGGTTGTGTGTGACGCAGCGCTGGTGCTTGTTGCACGGTTGTTGGAACGCTGTGCGTCGTTGCTGTCGCAAGGGTTGTTTGATGTTGTTGGTTGCTGGTCAATGCTGCTTGTTGCGGAACACTGAAGTTGAAAATTGTTGGTGGACATTGATGCCTGTTGTTGGACAGTGTAGCTTGTTGCTGGACACTGGGGCCTGTTGTTGGGCAGTCTTGATTGTTGTTGGCAGTGTAGCTTGTTGCTGGACACTGGTGGTGTACAGTTTTTCTGGACAGTGTTGCTGGACCGTCGCGTTGTTGTTGGGGAGTGTTGCTGGTCATCACAACGTAGATTTTGAATTTCACTTTATGACGTAGCTCTTTTGTTAATTACAATCACGTCGGGGTCACCAATTTAGCTACGTCATAGTTAATGAAAACACTTGGTTTGGATTTAAGGTTTAATTGTAACAGATTTTATTTATAATTGTTTAATAAGAAAGGTAAATAACTACAGTGTGACCTCAATAAAAGCAACCCTCGATACGTGCAACTCCTCGATAAAAGCAACGCCTTAAATATTATCATTGTTGACTCAGTAATTGCAACTCCTCAAAAAAAATGTGACTCGATAAAGGCAACTATTGTGTCATCAACTCTTAGTTCTTATAAAAGCATTTAATTTGAGCCACGCCGTATGTCTCTCGTCTAATGCATGGGACAAGGTACAGTCTACGGCAACACAAAAGTGCCTTTGATGAACCCAAGTAATGATTACGACAAAGATGATGTGCTACCTTTGATTGGCATGGGGGACCAAATCCTAAAGAACCTTGAAATAATATCATCGACTAATGATTTGTTTCAAGAGCTATCCCCTATTGACTGTTTCGAGGACATAATCGATTGGATTGCCGAAAATGTAACCGATCTGGAAACGACTTACAGCAATCAGAAGCAACAGAAGAAATCGAAAGTGATGACGAAAATGCCGTTGAAGAATCCCCACAGTCAAAAGTTGAAACGGAGGCTGCAATTCAAGCACTTAACATTTGCCTTCAATGGACTGAAGAAAATTATGCTTCACTGAGTAATATTTTATCTCTGAAAACTTTACGAGAGTCAGCCTTGGAAAATTATTCTGCCTCCAAAAAGACACAATCGAAAATTTCTCAATTTTTTAAAAACAATTAAAATTTGAATTTTGTTTTTCATATGATTTAAATGATCAGTTTTGGTCTGTTTACCAGTACAAGACACGCTTTTTTACTATTCTGAGGTGTTTAACTTTTTACTTCAATTTTGTCGCCTACAATTTTTTGACTCGATTATTGCAACAAACTCAATAAAAGCAACTGCCCAAATTTCTATTAGTTGCTTTTATTGAGGTCGCACTGTATTTATACTACGTTATGGAAATAGACAAAGGAAGTAAACTACACAATAAAGTAAAATAATGGAAATTAAGCAACTGCACAGAATGAAGTGAGGAACGCTACTGACAACGAATGCGTTGCATTTTGCAGGGATCTTGACTGTTGCAATGTCTGTGGCGTCATCTATGGTCCTCATACAGGAAGCTTAACTTCTGTTGTTAGAAGTCGCTGTATGAGGACGCCACAGTACATATGTCACTAGTCGTTGAGTGAGGTCGCCACATGTTGTTTAGAAATATTGCGGTTTGCTTGATAATTTAGAAAAAGATAACGCAATGTAAAATATAATACAACAGAGTTATATTGCAAGGGCTTTTGTTGTAGTTATTTAGCATAATTTCGCTAATTATCGGATTCGATAATTCATAATTCCGATGGTCAATTTTTCGTCTACAGTCAGATTTTTTTATTATGAAGTTTAATTTTTCGATCGCACTCGAATTTACCGATTATTAAAATTCGTACTAACATGTATGTACATACATACTGGCAGTCATCATAATAAAACCCATTTTGCTTTGCATTATATTTACTTACTTACTTAAGGTGGCGCTACAGTCCGGGGTGGACCTGGGCCTCAACCAACAAGCGTCTCCAGCCAGCTCGATCTTTAGCTAGCTGCACGCACAGTTGGTTGAGGTCCCTTTCCACTTACGTGCGCCACCTGAGTCGCGGTCTTCCTCTACTGCGCCGTCCCTCGGGGGTAAATTCGAAGACTTTCCGGGCCGGAGCATTGGTTTCCATTCGCTCTATATGACCTAGCCATCTCAATCGTTGTATCTTCATCCTTCTAGCTAAGTCAATGTCGCTGAACAGCTCGTACAGTTCGTTGTTGTATCTTCTCCTCCACTCACCGAGGAATTTTCCTCTCGAAGCAGCCAAGAGCAACCTCATCCGCTTTTGACAAAGTCCATGCTTCTGCGCCATATAGCAGGACTGGGACGATTAGGGTCTTGTACAGGGTTACTTTGGTTGTTCGAGAGAGGGCTTTGTTTATCAATTGCTTTCTTAGCCCAAAGAAACAGCGATTAGCAAGAGTTATTCTTCGTTTGATTTCAGCGCTGGTGTCGTTGTCTGAGTTAATAGCGGTGCCTAGGTAGACAAAGTCCTTGACTACCTCAAAGTTATAACTGGCTGCTGTGACGTTCTGTCCGAGACGTCGGTGTTGTGTGTCCTTTCTGGTTGACAGCATATACTTGGTCTTGCCATCATTTACCGTTAAACCCATCTTCGCGGCCTCCGTCGCAATACTCACAAAAGTGCCATTGACATCACGCTGTGTTCTTCCGATTATGTCAATATCGTCGGCATATGCGAGTAATTGGACGGACTTCTAAAAGATTGTGCCTCTGGTGTTGGCGTGCGAGTTTTGCACAATTCTTTCAAGTATGACGTTGAAGAAGTCGCATGACAGCGCGTCGCCTTATCTGAATCCTTTTTTTGACATCAAAGATCTCGGTTAGGTCTTTACCGACCTTAATGGAGCAGCGTGCATTCTCCATCGTCATCCTACACAAACGGACGAGTTTGGTAGGGATGCCAAAACTAGACATTGCTCTGTATAGCTCGTCTCTATAGATGCTGTCATGATGAAAAGGTGGTGGGTATCGATTTGTTGTTCCTGGGTTTTTTCCAAGATCTGCCGCAGCGTGAATATTTGGTCGATGGTGGATTTTCCTGGCCTAAAGCCACACTGATATGGACCGACCAGGTTGTTGCCGAATGGCTTTAGGCGTTCACACAACACGGCAGATAGGATCTTATAAGCGATGTTTTGAAGACTGATACCTCTATAGTTGGCGCATTTTAGAGGGTCTCCTTTTTTGTGGATCGGGCAAACAATGCTGAGGTTCCATTCATCGGGTATGCTTTCTTCCGACCATATTTTACAGATGAGTTGGTGCATGCTCCTTACCAAGTCATCGCCTGCTACTTTGAAAAGCTCAGCCGCTAGGCCGTCAGCTCAAGCAGCTTTGTTGGACTTTAGTTTAGATATGGCTATCTTCACTCCGGCCAGATCGGGGGGACGGAATTGTTGATCTACGTCGTCCCTTTCATTCGGGTTGAATGGTTCAATCTGCCTGAAAGCGGAATTCGGTTCTTCATCGCCGTTATAAAGTCTGTAAAAGTGGTTCTTCCGTATCCTCAGCATCGACTGTGATTCTACTACGATGTTCCCTTGATCGCCCTTGCAGGCTTCGGTTCGGGCTTTATAACCCTGACAGGTTGACTTTACCCTTTGGTAAAACTTCCTTACCTCATTCCTGCAGTAAAAACTCTCTATTCTACCGATTGCGCGCTTCTCATGCTCCTTCTTTTTTCTCCTGAGAAGCCGGTGTTCGTGAAATTCAAAATAAATTCAGATAAAGGGAGACTCGATCAGAAAAGGATTTGGCGATCTCTTGCGATTGTAGCCTTCCGACGTCGAACTTCCTCACAGTATTTTCTTGTCTTGGCGGTGTTCGGGATATCCGCAGCCTTACCTTGGCTACAACAAGGTAGTGGTCCGAGTCGATGTTGGCTTCTCGAAACGTTCGGACTTCCATAATACTGGAGGGGTGCCTTGTGTCGATCGCAATGTGATCAATCTGGTTGACGGTTGATTGATCAGGAGATCTCCATGTTCCTTTGTGAATATTGAGGTGTGGGAACCGTGTACTGGCTACTACAACATTTCGCTCCGCAGCAAAGTCGATCAGCCTAAATCCGTTATCGGAGGTGGTGTCGTGTAGGCTGTGCTTCCCGACCGTACTACCAAAGACACTCCCTCTTTCCAGCTTTGCATTAAAATCGCCTATGACAATTTTAATGTCATAGCTAGGGCACTGCTCGTATGTCTTGTCCAAGAGCTCATAGAAACTGTCTTTGGTGTCGTCGTATTTCTCCTCTGTGGGGGCATGTGCGCATATTAGGCTTATATTGGCGAATTTAGCCTTGATGCGAATTGTCGTAAGGCGTTCGTTCACACATCTGAACGATAAGACTTCTTGCCTAAGTCTGCCCCTAACGACGAATCCACATCCAAACAAGCGCTGCTTTTGCTGCCTGTAGTAATCACCGTAGTAAATGTCACAGTTTGTCATCCTCTTTTTGCCCGGCCCATCCCATCGCATCTTGGATGGCGGTGATGTCTGCTTTGTAACAGTCCAGGGCTTCCGCTAATTGTTCGGCTGCACGTGGCCTATAAAGGGAATTTACATTCCACGTGCAGATCCGAAGATCGTTGTCCTTAATTCGTTTACGGGGTTCGTCATCAGTAATTCCGAGGCTTGTTGTTGCTTAGTAACTTCTTATTTTTTAGTGTGACTGGGCAGTTACCCCGACGGCACAACCCCCAACCTGGAGGACCAGTTCCTTTTTTTTTTTATCCCTAGGACAAGAGGTCGCACTTATACGTTTAGCAGGTTGAGTTCGGGTGAACTACAACCAGTAAAATAAGCACAATTGATGTATAGGAAAAGTTACAACGCTGGACATCGCCAGGTTGACGCCAATCAGTGCTTACCCGATTCCTACAACATCCAGCCACCATTGCATTATATTTAGTTGCTAGAAAATACTAGAAATGCAATTATATATACAATGCAGAAATAAACCGTTGATATAATATATAATTGATATTCTACATTCAATTCTATGTTTTAGTCCATAAAAACCTTTACTGCGGTCATATTCAACTTTTATTTGTAATGTAAATAAGTACAACTTTACTTTACTTTCGGTAATTTCTTTCAGATGAATAACTTATTGTTCAGAACTACGAATAAAATGCTAACACAACTCATTTCCTGTTTCCTTTTCTCTTTCTCTCTCTAACCATACAAATTGAATCTCTTTCGATACATCTATTTTATAATTTTCAAATATTCAAATAGTAACGTAACGTGGGCGCCGTGGCGTAGTGGATAGGAGCGTCGACTCCTACGCTCGAGGTCGTCAGTTCGAATCTCGAAAAAAAAACATCAAACATTTTGTTCACGGCTCCACCTCCTCCGAGTCACTGACAATGCTCAAAGAGTATAACTGTCTAGAAAAAAGCTTCTCAATCTCGCCGTTCGGAGTCGGCATTAAACTGTAGGTCCCCTCCGCTCGTGAGAGAACAATAGCACGCACAACACGAGTGGTTGCTGAGAAGCTAGGCCCAGGTCCACCTCGGACTGTAGCGCCGCCATTATTATTATTATTATTATTATAACGTAATATTGAATGTTATTCCAATAGTCATTCCAGTTGTATGAATACACCAACTGAACATGAACCTTTTTTGTTAAGCTCCTCTTACTTTCTCATCTCATCTCATCTCATTTTCAACGACCCGCATGTTCCACTAAAGGGGTCGCGGGGGCAATGCATGCACGAGAGATCTCCAGGCCACTCGATCAGGAGCTATGCCCAAGCGCAACCAGGTGAGTGTTTGGACTTGGTCCAACCATCTCATTCTAGGTCTGCCAAGCGGTCGCCTACCTGATTGAATCGCATTCAAGCCCCCCCGGCAGCTGACCTCCTCGCGGTGGGGGGCGGGCAACAGATTTGTGGTCTGCATATTGTACGCAGCAAGCCTGGCTAACGAAGCGCAACTCCCTCAGATGACAAAAAGAATGAAGACAGCCTCGGATACCGCCTACCCTGGTGTGCCAGGGCCTCATTCGAAGCCAGGCCTGCATGGTGGCAGTATGCGAGCGTCTGGTGACCTGCCTGTCCCGCTCGGCAGCCGGTCGGGCTCAGCCCGAAGTAGTTACGAGCAACCCGGCAGTGGCCTCGTGAGCCACTACGGGGGTGGGAGGGGGATCACGCCATGCACTAACCAGTGCGTGCGAGGGTTAAAAGGAAACGGACAACGGCATCCTCCTACTTTTCGTGTTGAAAATATAGATTTGAAATAACGTTCAAATAACGAAATATTTTTTAAATAAGAGTTGTACTTCACCTCATTTGCTTGAATGTTTGAATATTGCCATGTATTCACAGATGGTGCAAAAACAAAAAAATTTCAGTGGCAAAGGGGGTTAAATATCTCTATTAGTTCATTTCTGGTTCCTTTACATTTCGATAAAAAATCAATCATATAGAGAAGCTCAACTTTCCAACTGGAAAACCCCTACCCAATTAAGAAATTTGACAGTTAATCACGAATAGTTCCATAAATTAATAACAGATAGTGATGAATGCACAAACCTTATTTGGATTTATCATCACCCCACGAATTGTGGCACATTTATGAATGGTTGAAACGTCGCAAATTCATGAATCTAGCAGCTATCTGAATATATTTTAGGGACTAATAACGGGTTTTGTATCTAAGGCTGATATATAAATCAACTTTTATATTTACATCATTTATATTTTATAAACGTAATTCAAACATTATTTCTTCTTTACATACAATTATTTTTCGATATTAGTAAATATTTCATGTTTAGATTTAAAATGTTATCAAATAAATTGTCAAATCAACCAATAAAATAGTTTTAACTGATATGTGTTAATATACGTAACTGTACAATAGAATACGTCGCCCGAATAGTACTCTTATTTATGGTATTAAGACTTATTAAATTATTATGGAAACGAATAGACCGTTTTATTTATGCTAATTCAAAATGAAACAGAATTTTAAAAGATTATATTTATTTATTTTATTTATTTTATATTTATTTTAAAAGAAACATTTGTTGGCTATAAATCAAAAGAAAATAAGACTTGATCAAAAGAAATCTTGTTTTTTGTGCAAAATTATCGTAAATCTTACCAAAAGTTTAATATTTTGTGAAATAGTTTTGGTTTAAGGTTCGAATCTCGAAAAAAACACCTAACATTTCTCCATGGCTCCACCTCTTTCGAGTCACTGACAATGCTCAAAGAGTATAACTGTCTAGTAATAGCTTCTCAATCTGGCCGTCACGGTTGTTTGCTGAGAAGCTAGACCCAGGTCAACCTTGGACTGTAGCGTCGCCATTATTATTATTATAACCTACTTTTGGTGGAATTTCATTCGGAAGACCAGCGGGCGCTTTTATGATTAGGTGCCTATATCATCCAATCATACCTCATCAGGGCGGTTTCAGGTCCTGAGAGTATCCCTCTGATCCTCGCCTAGCAAGCTCATCGGTTATCTCATTTTCCGTGATACCGTAGTGGCCAGGTCCCAGACAAGTCTTAGCGAATTTAAACTGCCGATCAAATTCAAGGAAGACTTGCATTCCTGAACAATCCTGGAAGTGGTTAAAGGGTTGGGCAAGGCTTGGTGAAAATGCCCAACGCGTACTCTTTCCTGTCGAGTGCACATTCAATTCTGCCAACGAGATTTTGGAGTACAGTCTCGCAAGATTTTCCGCGTTGATAGGCATGTTGCATTTGAGACAGAGGATGGATTTGCGAAGCGGTTTTGGTTACCTAGAAAATGAGTCTCAAGCATGAGGCTAAGGTTTTGGATTAATGTACGAGTAGGTACTGTCTGGTCTCCTAAATGTTTTCAGTCCTGCTGATTTGTCCACTTTAAGAACTTTAACCAGTCTGCTGATTTTACCGAGTGATCTTTCCACAAAAATCTCTATAGGAGGCACTTTTCGATATCCGAATTAACTTTTTATATTCTTTTGTTTTGATCGGTACAGGTTCCAGTCCTCTTCCAAGTCGGTCTTGTTTCGGAACCATGGAACAGATGATCTGCAGGGTGTATTTCTAGCTGGACACGTCAGTTCAAAACATTTGGTTCAAGTATTGTTCAATTCTAGAACGACTTTCTCAATCTTCTGTCTCATTCTGAGCTTAGGGAGAGGTTCGATACGATTATCTAGCTCATCCTTAAACTGTATACAATTGGTTTTTCTGGGATTCTTCCTCTTCAGCAAAAGTTGTGGTTTCGCATTCGATTCGGAATTCAATGTACCTATGGTCTGACAGGGACACTTCCGACAGAACCCTCCAGTCTGTAATCTCCTTAATGTATCTGTCGTAACAAAAGTTGGTTGAAAACCAACATCGTTGATGGTCAAATCAGATGATAGTAAGAAATTCAGGAGATCGTTCTCTCTCTTGTTGCATTTGCTGCTGCCTGAGCATTAGCATCACAGCAGCAGACACAATTTTCTGATTTCACAGTATTCTGTTGGCGGCAGAACAGAGTCGTAGGGGAAGTAAGCTTACGTAACGACGAAGTTACGCCACACTCCGTTCGCTTCGTAGCCTACAACTATATCAACCAAATCTTGTCCACAGAACTGTCCAAGCTTAGTTGCCGAGAGAAGTTTCGGTACAATAAGACAAGTTCTCGGTCTTTCAGAAAGCTCGTCATAAAGTGGTGAGACACCGCGCAAGCAACCCAGACCACAGGTGCGCTTTTTCCACACCCATGGTTCTTGAATGGATGCTATGTGAAGTTTTGTGTTCACCATGTAAAGTCTGCTGCATAGGGGCAGTAGCAATTAGGGATGCAACATCGTTTTGAAATCGCTCCACAACAAAAATCGATGTTAAAAAGCATCGGTATTAACAACGATACATCGATGTTTTTCCGATGTTTTATTTATCTTCTCCATCATACAAATTGTTGGCTATATTTACGATGTACTGTACCTAAATGTACTAGTTTTATCAGTTTCAACCCAAAAACTGTCTTCCATTTCGTTGATGATTGGATTTTTATTTTGTGGCTTATCGGACCAACGAAAAACCCAAAGTGACGTTGGAGGATCCTACGGCTCGGGATTAGGGTTCCCGAGCAGGCTCTTCATGCAAGTTTACATAGCGAGTCACTTGCTTCAAGACCGCACCCCCTTCGCTAGTTTGGCTGTTGACACGAGGTCTCCTATGTTTACGCATCCAGCCAATACATGCCGAAACATGAACGCTCTCAGATTAGCCACCGACGCACAATTCCATAGGAGTTTGATACCCGGTCTCCTTGAGGGTTGCTCGATGCTCAAGTTGAACCACTTGGTGGTTCGGAGTAGGATATTAGAATAGGAGAGGTTAAGGTATAAAATGGTTACATTCTATTGCGCATCTCTGGCGCACCCCACTATTATTACATAAATACAAGCACATTTTATATATAACTCATCTTGGGAATGTTTAACGAAATGAATGTACGATGTCGATGCTTGACAATTTTGCCGTCAATGTATCGATCGATGTTAACATCGATGCTTATGAGCGTTTGCATCCCTAATAGCAATGGTATCCATGGAATGGTGAAGGTTGATCTGGGTACAAATAGTTTTTTCATAACCGTGGTTTTCGTCCATTATCCGCACTACTTGAAAATGAAACCGAAATTATTCAAGTTTTTTATTTCAAGAAATCAATTCTGGTTAACTAAACACCTTTTATTTTATTGTTCATACTTTTTATATAATTATTTTAAGCAATTAAATTTGTGCGAGGTGCTCCTATTGATGTCTAGATAAAAAGTAATCAATTCAAAAGGCAACGAAACAAAAATGGCATCCAAACATCAATTTTGGAATGGAACTATGGTGGAATGCGTATGGTGCTGCCAAATACATACATCACATACGCCCCCTTGCAAAATAGAACGAAATCAATATCCTTATGGAATTACAAACCTTTTTTTAGCTCTAAGCTATTTCTCAATATTCCTTCTTCGTTTTTCTTACTATTCTCTGCATTATCAACCATCACCGATTGTGTTACAGTTTTTGTCTTATTTGGTGGTTTATAAGTGGTCAGATGCATTGATCTGGTAACAATTGTTTGGTTTTCTACTATACTATCTTTAATTGAAATTCCACAATTACAATTTCTTATTTGGTCTAAATGTCTCTTTATATGCCTGCCTGATTCCATTTTACACAGATACATTCGCGGACCAAAAACATTGATTTTGCAGCCTTTAGCCCATAGCTGCTCATTCTTTATGGAATTGAATTCACGAATCATAACTGTTTCACAATTTCAAATTTTCTATCGCCTTGGTTGTTCATTAGTTCTTTTTTAAACGGCTTCGGATTTAAATTATCGGGTAACACATACACAAATGCAGGAGTTAATTTCGTAGAACAATGCCTAGTGTTTATATAATTAAATAAAAATTGAGTCAAAACCACATCTATATCTTCCTTTTCTCTAGCCTTAGTTGCATTTTTGACCGTTCGAACAGCGGAAACAAATTGAGCTTCATTATCGGAAACAATCAGCTCCAGAACCCCAAATTATGAAAACACATATTGCAGCTATATAATGTAAAAGGTAGAGCTAAGTGATTTAGTGTAAAATACCTCACTCCATTTAGAAAACGCATCAATTATCACTAGAAAACTTAGACCTTTTAAAGGCTTGCGAAATTTTCGTGAATTCGTTCCCATGGTTTTCCAGGCTTTCCCCAGTTAATAATGGGTTTGGTAAAAGCGACGGACAAACTTCGCAACCTTTAATAATTTTTTCTACCTGTGATGGTCTGATGCTGCTTTTCTTGTCATGGAATCGTTCAAATTTGCGACAAAATATATCGTTTTATATGCAGTGATGTATCACAGAACGTGATATTGCGAAAAGCCATTCAAATGGATTTTCAACACAACAACGATCCAAAACACATCTCTTACATTGGAAAAAAGTGTCTTTCTCTCAGTAAAGTTTGCCTTTTAAGTGGTATTTCTTAATCCTCTGGTGTTATAGATAATGTATGAAAAATTGTAGATCCGAGAATTGAACGGGATAGCTACCCAAATAAGGAGCCCCTTTTGTTAAACCTGAAATGTCGTGAAAAAGCATTCCTATGACTACTGTCAGCACTTTTTTGATTCTATGCCTTGAAGATGTGCAGCGATTATCAAAAACAATGAATACTCACTTATCCGGTATCATCCGGATTTTAAATGTTTACTTTTAATTATGTACTTTAGTTTTGTCGCGGCAATTTTTAAGGCATGTTCACTCTTTTTTAATTTTTTTAGTTTCTAGGGATTTTTTGATTATAAATAAGTTTTTGATTATAAATAAGAGAAAATATTTCTGTTTGAATAAAAAAAAATTATTAAATTATTTCAAGTACAAAGAAAGATATTGAGCAAAATGTCTATACGGACTATTGGTGCTATTATTTTGTCCGACACTGTACATGAGACTATTTCAAAATTAATTTTCGTAAAGAACGTGGAATTACCACTCTGTGACCCCACATCGAAACATCATTTTCGACCGCAAGTTCTTCAATACGTTTTAAAAAAAGGAGAAAAATCTTCTTTACCCTGAAGTTTCAAATGAACTCCTGTTTTAATTGTCCCTACCACGGTAGGTGTGATTTCATCGGCTAGATGTTCTTTTCGTATTAACTCCGCGTCAACTGAAATATCCGAATTAGTCTCAATACGGTTTAAATACGTGACAAGGTTTCTTTCATCATCTTTGCTGTGTACTGATGGACATTTGTGGAATACCCTTTTTCGCCAAAGATAGCGAGCAGTGGTTTATGGTACGCGATCAACTCAAAGGACCTCCCGATTAGATACTGATAAAATTTTCACGTAGCATATACAATGACTAGCGCTTCTTTCTCTATAACCCCGTAATTTTGCTCAGATTTAGATAGAGAGCGAGAGACAAGTTCTATTGGTCGTTCAGACCCGTCTGGAAATGTATGCGCTAAAACTCTCCTATGCCTACATTCGATGCTTTGCAGGTAAGCACAAACATAATTTCTTCTTTAATGTTCTCAAATGCATTCATAGCATGCTTAGTCCAAGCAAAAGTTATGTTTCTCAAAACGCTGTATATAGGAGACATTTTTGTTGCTAAACTGGGAATGAATCAAAATTTCCACATAAACCGATATTTTGATTTTTATTATTTCTTAATGTTTACGCTGAGGTCCTCAAAACTACGTTTTCAGATCATCAAAATTCGTATGTCGATGGTTGACCGTTTTTGGCCAATATCTCGAAAGCTATTAGGGTCTGTCCCGGAAATTATTTTAAATGAAAGTATTCAATAAAGTTTTTGCGTTTGTCTCAGATTTTTAAACACTTTGGCTTGGAAATGGCAGGGGGAACGCATTAGAAACTATGGATCAGAAAGTGTTGAAACAAACCTCAACCTCATTTCAAAAGTTGTTGATTGATATATCACTCGAGGGGAGCGTCAATGTTTCAAAATCAATGGCAACTTCACCTATACGGGAGCTACCCCCAAATGGTCCCACTTAAATTTAAAATATTTCATGTCGATATCTTTATAATATAGGAGACAAATAAGTGTGACAGACACAACAGACGGACGGATACGTCGAAATTATAAAAGTTCCCTTTTGTAGACGGAACCTTAAAAACATGGTATTTAGTTTTTTCATAAATTATCTTAAAAATATAAAAATCTTATTTTGCATGTTTATACAAAATAAGTAGATACAGCTAAGTCAAAGAGGGCAAAAAGAATGTTGGAGTTAAGCTTAGTTAGCCAGTATGCTAGAATAAGTATATTGGTTAGTAGTCAAATTAAATTTAAACATTTTTGTTGAGTAAATAAGATCGATAAGAGAAAGAAAATTAAAAATGTATTGAAAAAGCAATATAAAAAGTAAAGTTTTCGAATGCATTTATGGGTGAAAGGCATTCTTCGGGCTTGCCAGTAAAATTGTAGGAGTAATTGAAATTAAGTTTTAATTTTTTTCTTTATTATTATTAATCAATTAATAATAATAATAGTAATAATAATAACGGCGGCGCTGCATTCCGAACTGAACCTGGGCCTAGCTTCTTAGCAACCACTAGTTTTGTGTGTGCTATTGTTCTCTCACGAGTGGAGGGGATCTACAATTTAATGGCAACTCCGAACGGCGAGATTGAGAAGCTTTTTCTAGACAGTTTACTCTTCGAACATTGTCAATGACTCAAGAAAGGTGTTTTTTTGTTTTTTTTTTAATTTATTGAAATTTTTATATTATATTTTTAATTTTTATATTTTTATTTTAGTTTATATTTATTACTATTATTAAAATTATTTCATGGAATTTCCAACTCACTAGACACTTTCGTTTTCAATTTCTTAAGAATGATCTTTGGGTCTGATTATTCATTTTTATTATTACTAAAGTCTATGGAAGAAATTGTGTGAACCTAACTTGATAGCACTGTCTGAAATCACCAAATTTTGTCTGTTTTATATGAACTACAATAGCTTTGAACCGGAAATTATTTGTAACCTTTCGCAGACTCTACACATCAGAAATTAGAAAGTGTTGAATTAGTGCAAATTGAATAAAAGGCATGAAAATGTCATTCGGGAAGGCCGAAAACTAATTGCTCTATAATAGAAAAAAGATCTCGGATATCGGATGTAGTTTCAAATTCCAGCACAAGCTATAATACCATTTTTCAAAACAAAATTGTTCGCGGGTCTACCTTTTTCGAGTCACTAACAATGCTCAGAGAGTACTACAACTGTATAGAAAAAGTTTCTCAATCTCGCCGTTCGCAGTCGGCTTTAAACCGCAGGTCCCCATCACTCATGAAAGAACACGCACAATAGGAATCATTGCTGAGAAGCTAGGCCCAGGTCCACCTCGGACTGTAGCGCCGCCATTATTATTATTATTATAGATATATGAAACTGTGTTGTGTCGACCAGCCTATTTCAAATTCTATTAATTGTTTTTGTAAAGAATAGATTAATTGTAATTTATAATTTTTACTTTTATTTACAATAAAGATATTTTTGATGTCGTGTACAAAATTAAAAAAAATATGAAAAACGCATAAAAAGGAGTAGAGTTATGTACATACTATAGGGCAGTGATTGTGCGGAAATTAGGAAGTACATAATTAATTTTTTGTTTGCTTAAATCATTAAATTTAATTACAATTTGGCGTATTTTTCAATTTGTAGCTGACAGCGTATAAATAATTTGTTTTATAGGCAAATACATATTTGTCAGCTCAAGTGAGAATTTATGAAGTTATAAAGAAGAAAGGCAAAATATAATTTTTCTTTTAAATTACAATCAATTTGGTTTACTTTAAGGCTGTTTCCAAAAATGTTTGCTTTTGGCAGTGTTTTTACAGTAATGGTAGAAAAGTTATTTAATATTGCCAAAGTTTTAGTATTTGTATCCGCCCTGAGTTTTACCACTTGGTCCTTGTGGAAAAGATGGCTCGCCTTCATAACTAACATCCGCATGGAATCCAGTCTTCCAATCAGCGGTATATCGTACAATTTGTGTGCGGCCATCTGGCAAGGCAACGCGGTATTCACCATTCACAACATCACCATCGCTACTTGCCTTATGTGAGTAATCATTAGCAGTCGCTACATCATTGACAGCGTATTCAAAGTCATATGGCATACCAGGTACGTGGACGTGATCCTACAGAACAAAAAAAAAATAAACATATGACGTCAGATTCAATACAGTAACACATTGGATACTTACATCACCTGGTTGCTGTGGACCTGGGCCTGGTCGGGGAACTGTCTTTGGGCCTGATCCAGGTGGCCTTGGTTTTTGCTGCAAAAAAGGGAAAGAGATAAATATGGAAACGATCACAAAATATACTGCTTCTCTTTAAAAAGTATGGTATGGCGAGACAATTTAATGCACTCATCGAAAGGTGCAGTTTTACCCATCGCTAGTAACATTACTTCTTACGTTATGCCCACTGCTTCAATTTAAAGTTCAAGTGTTGTATCGTGTTACACTACACAATGCTAAGTCAGAAGTAAAGTCAAACCAAGTTACCTTTGTATTGGGAGAGCGGACCAAGAGAGTGGCGCTGAGTTTGACGTCGTAAATCCAGTCCCACAGGTTGTTACTAACGAATTCTACTATCCATTTATTGTGCTTGCTAAAGATACTTTTTGGGTTAACTAGAGCTACCGCAGATGAGAAGAAGAAGCAGTGAATGAACTTCTCATGCACGTGATCAACCGAATAGGGCACGGGCTCACCGCTCTCTTTGTTAACTCAGATGACTCTTTGCACATGACGGCAAAGTTGCATGTGAATTTAAGCATGCCTAACTCTTTAGTTTTGTTGTTTTGTGACCGCATTGTGTACAATTGGACATTTAAAGCAGAATGCGACGCAATGATTCGTATGAAGTAGTATAAATAAGGAAGTTGAAAGAGAGCTACCAGAAAATAATTTCGATTTTAAGGTCGAGTATTTTGAAAATTTTCAGTCATAAGAGTTCTTCAATTTGAATACTTGACTGCATAATTTGAAATGTTTATTTACAAACTCACATACATACACTTAATGTACATGTGCGTTTAAACATACATGTAATAATGTTTAATGTAATAAATAATGTAATACTTACGGTAAATGGTTTGTTTGGTTCTGGATACGAATATCCATTGGTTGTCGGAGGCAGATATGTATTTGACCCAGGTGCAAGTTGTGCGTAGATTTGTGAAAACAGGCTCAGAGTTATAGTCTAAAGGAAAACAATAAAATAAAAATATTAGCTATTGTAGGTATTTTGTTTTTGCATATAGTATATTAAAAGCGCAAATATAATTGTAAGGTTTTTCATAGTAATTATATCCAATATTGCCATTCGCGTAACACAAAAACCGCATTCAATGAGAGTCTAAGGCATAAAATTCAAATTTTAATACATTGGACGCTCGATATTGTGAACATCGATATAGCGAACAATCCAATATAGTGAACACACAACATTTTATACCGTTTGTTGTACTCATAGTATTGTGCGAAAATCTTGCACGGTTAGTTATGCTATTTATATGGTACACTGTTTGGGGTTGTTTGAAGCAAATACAAATTGCGTGATACTTGTATAAGGAATGTATTATTTTTGTTTCGTTTTACGTTTTTTTGCAGGTGAGTTGTTTTTGTTAAAAATAAAATATTCTTCTTTTTTTAAATATGGGCTTATTTTTTAGTTATTGCAAAGAAAAATTGTAATTATATTCTATTTTTGATGAATTCTATTTCAAAACATCCGCATTTTGATGAAATTTGCTCCAAGAAGCCCACGCTCGTTACAATGAACAATCTCGATGCAGTGAAGGCCCGGTTTTTATTAGTTCATTATATCGAGCGTCCACTGTATTTTTAAATTATGCTAATATCATGTTATTATACCGACCCTTTATACAACTGTTCTTTAGCAAGAAACAATTGTATGAAGATGCGAAAAGGGCATTTTTGCATTGAATGCAGATTTTCTCTGTCTCTCTATCCACTTAATGGTATTTTCCAAAACATTGCTTAAGACATAAGCTACTGTATGGTGAGGAGTGTAAAGTAAAAAGTTTTAGCATATACATGTACCCCCTGCGGAATTCAATCGTGAATGAAATCGAATCGTAGCAGATACATCTATCACATGCTTCGTTATACATATGTATGTACAATCGTTTTCAGAGGGGACTGTCATCATGTATTGCATATTAAAAGAATCTTCCACTAAAAAGTATAAATATCCGCTCATGACTCAAATTAATTTTTGGATATCAATCAATGTAAAGCACTTGGTGAGTTTTCAAATTATCTGACTGAAATGTTTAAGAAACCTGACTAATAATTTAACAAGAATTGCTTGATTTGCGACTAAACAAATATGTATGCATTATAAATGATTGAATAGTATTTCAAAGCACTACACGACGGTTTTAACGAATGACCTTTCTGCATCCCCTATTGAGAGGTAGAGGTGACTGTGATCTCGCATTAAGGTGACTCTTTATGTTTCGATAGTGCTTCAATTCATTTAATACTCTATGGATGCAATGACATATTCGCAAACAACTTCGTATTAATGCAGTTATAAAGAGTACGTGCACTTGGTAATTTGAATATACTGCAAGTGCAGAGATTGCTATTATTCGATTCTGCTGTTATGCTGTTATTAGAAGGAAGTATTCATTTTTATTTTGCTTTACGAACGAGTGTGTCTCTGGCCTTTTGTTCGTAAGAATATGATCTTTCGTTCCTGTTACAAAATGTTAACTTGTCATGTGCACGAACAAACTGGGCCACAAAAATAAGTTAATCGTAAATGTTAAATCAGGTTCAGCGAATTTCGTAAGGTAAATCTAATACAACAGCTATAGTAATTAAAATTTTCTCTACACGTGTCTATTTATTTATCTTATTATCTTATTATTTATCGATCGATTTTGTTTGTTTCTTTGGTAACTAATTGAGAGGAGTTTTAAGAATAAATAACAAATAATTGTTGTGCTTGTTACAATAATAAAATAATAGCAACAGCTTGCATACAATTTCAATATAAACGGGCTGTATGCTGTATTTTATCCATTGAAGTAATTTTGCAACATAGTTCGATTAAGGATTATCTGTAAACATACCATATAAATTAATACTCAATTTAATTTGTGTAATTAACGTAATTTTGAATAATTTAAGTATGTAATTAACCAAATCCGTTCTTCATTAATTTTAATGATATTATTAGTCTTTACCTTCATATCTCATAATTTTCGTTAATGCTTGCTAGATTTTACAAAATATGGCTACAATTGTAGTGATGATGCGTTATTAGGTGAAGTCTTGAGCAACTGAGCTGATTAGAGAATGAATAGTTTTTTTTATTTTATTCTTTTTGCCTAATTTTGGACTGCCTTAGACACAAAAAATGACATTCGCACTGCGCCGCTTCATAACATTTGTTGATGATGTTGTGTTTAAGATAGTTAAAATCGAAATAAATTGTGTTGCCATTTATGTATTGATAATTTCACTAGACTTATTTTGTTGCGATTTAGATAGCCAGAGAAAAGCTGTCTAATTTTGAGCAATCATAATACTCTATGTATGTGACATTTATAGAATTTAATTTCTAAGATCTTTTTGTTCACTTCACTTATTACGCCACATGGTTTTACTTCATTCAGTTCAATATAGTTTTTTTTTATCATAAATTGAGGAAAAAATTCGCGGAAGTGAACATACAAGTTTAAAAGCGGAAATCATTTTTTTTAATAAATCTAGTAAATCTGGTATGAAAATAAATCTCTCATAACAAATTTGCACTTACTCGAAAAGTATCGAAAAGTATTTGCATAATCTCAAACTATGTGTTATTACATTACATATTACATTGTTGACAATTAATTTCAGATTCATTGAAATATATTCGGTTATTCGTGCAATAACAAAAGGTGAATAAAATGTATAAGATGCATTATGGTGGCGCGCTCACCTGCTGAGCATACTACAGTTTAATGTGTAATATGCTAATCACAGCGCACGATCATACATGTGGTAGAGCTTCGTTATATCAAAAGAACACGACTTATTTGGGGAATAGGAAATATCATTGAAATAAGTATATATACCAGTATCTACCACAGAATGCATAATACCATATACTACAATATAATTATTTTACACTCCATGGAATCAGCAGGGGTCAATAGAGAATCGACAGGTATGCCTGTTTGCGAGTGAGTAATTTAGTAATCATGTAAAGCGATGTAATCTGCTGGCATTAATTTATATCAGCTGACGTCAATTATGAAGCAAACCTAATTATTTACCAGGTAACAGGTGAAGATCCTTTGAAAATCGTTTTATTTGCGTTGTTATTGCATCAGAAAAAATGTATGAGATCTTGATTCATGATTCCAAAGCAAAACTTAAATGTAAATCAAACGTTTCAACTTCTAGATGAATATTCATCAAGAATTGCATAGGTGATGATTCGTAGAATGTAATTTAATACGGTCTAACGGTGCACTGATGTCAACTGCTTCTGACGATTTTGAAAGGATAATTAATGTTCAATGGAACTGGTTTTCATATTAATTACTTAACCTTTTATCGAAAGGGGGTGGCAAAGTTTCACTTTACTTTGTAATAACATACATACTTTGGGTTATATCGCAATTTCGAGTTATATCGCTGGATATCTAAATGTCAATTCTAATACAAAAATAAATCTACAACATTCATATATAACTGTAATAAGGCATTTTTGAGTTCATGTTCATTGCTATTTTCAAATTACTATCTATGCAATCATAAATCTTTCGCTTATGCCAATTAATATGAATATATCAGCACATCATCTTTAATATGTTTACCTAGAGCTTTTAAACGATCTCAACTTGAGGTCAAAGGCACTGCTGTGCGGAAGTCCTTAAGAATGTTTCTACTAATTTTGTATGCAACTTTTTCAATGAGATGTAATTCATGACGATTGGTATCAGAATAGGAATTAGCATTAATAGGAAACACATTATTCTGTTGAGAAAGCTGGCATAATAAATTTAAACAGATACACTATACAATTATGTGTTTTGAAAAAAAGAAAGATGTTCATACGCCTAATTTCATTTAAAGTAATAGGTATCTACCAAAAGATTATTGTCCTTTTAATGTCACATTTTTAAAGAATGAATTCGTGGTAGCGAAATTGTAAAATGTTGTGTCATAAATCACATACAGTTGTATTCAAAATAATAGTAGTGGGAACTAAAATACAATCCCAACGTTTAGTTATTCCTATTACTACTTTAGTTTAAATATAGATTTAGCCAAAAATTACAAAATTGGAAATATCAATTGGTGGATTTACTTTTGAACCATATTGTGTATAACATTCGCAGCACAATTATTATTTGACTATTCTTTTGAACACAGTTGTAACAGAGTAATTTTTATTTCTGTCTCACTTATATGAACTAATGATTTTTGGGTCAGTTCATATAACCAAAAAGTTCGTGTATTGGAACCATCCATGTATAGTATGAAACAATTTTTTTTACGTTTAAAAAATTAAATTGAAGTACACATTTATTTAATCCATTTAATGCAAATTAAAATAATTTATTTGAAATTTTTTGAGTTAAACTCGATTGGAAAAGTTAAATATTTTTCGTAAATCCAACTCTTTCACGTGCAAATGCAAATGAAGCAAAAGAAAACGTAAAAGAATTCTATATAAACAAAATGCGATCGTAAATGCGCGGTGTCAGTTTTTACAGCTTCAGTTCATATAACTGAATTCCAGTACAAAAATTCAGTAATTCATATAACTAAGGGTTCATATAAGTGAAACTCAACTATATTTACAAATACTTAATAATACGCAGTTATTAAAGTATTAGTAACTCAAGAATCAAAATTTACTTGTAATAGCGTTAACAAATTCTGCATATGTAATCGTATTTCAGTAGCATACTTAAATCAGTTGCACATAACAGAACATCAATTATTCATTTTGATGTCGGCCGTATGTTCTCCATTTTCTGACTAGTATTTTCTTGGTATATTGGCCTTTTTATGTAACAGCAAATTCGCATGATAAAGTAGATTTGATGCAGTGGATTTGTACACTCTTCCACCTACACTCATAACAAAAGATTTAATCTTGCTACTTTTTGCAATATTGTGTTATGAAAACCATTCTTTGCTAACACAGAATTAATGTTGGTAGGAGTTTATAAATTCTTTCTGACGACATATGTAGGGCTTAATGATTCATTACACGATCAAACTTTAAAGATCGTAATAGTGATTGTACGAAGGAATATGTTAATTTACGCAACTTGTTCAAATTCATTGGTGAATGAGCGGTTACTGCTTAAGGGCTTATCACGCTATTATAGTTTATATCCTGACTACAGATCGATTGTCTTATATTTATATATTTATCTCTGTTGATATCAGATTTATTTACTCATTAATATATTAATTGTAGAAATTTTACTTCAGTTTGCAGTAGTGACAAAAATAATTGTATGCGTTAATACCTATGGTATGGTATTTACGAGTATCTGGCAAAAATAAATTATAAATAGTGTAATTACAAATAGTGTAATTTTAAATGTTTAAAAAAAAATTTTACTAACATATAAATTGCAATCTTGTATTTTTGGATTGTATTTCATAAATCAACGTTTTGGTTTCAATCCCAGGGAAGAAAAACACAAAATTCTTTACCAACTGTATCTTAAATATTTCTGTATCATAGTCAAGGAATATTTAATTTTTTTATCATATTAACACAACTAACCATATAAGATATTTAAACATATACTACATATAAAAGAACATAAATTTACATAATTTTGTTGTAAAAAAGAAATACAAGATTTTGTTTGAATTTTGTCTACGAAAATCCCTGCGTAAGTCTACTTATCTAAGAGCGGTAGAAGTCAATTCATGAGCGTGTAGAAATTCGCAATAAGTGTACCCTTGTCTGATGCTCATATTCTAGATGAATGGATTATTATTGCATTTGAATGATTCTAGTGGATGATGATATTTGAATGGAGAAATTGAACTTGGGATTACTACCCACCGGTTATGAATACATTGATTTAAAATGAGTTTTCCATAATTGTATCGGTTTTTGTTGATGATAGATTTAAGAAGGTTCGACATTCGAAAATGTGTGCAATGAGAAAACAACATTTTTGCAGGGTAATGCATTGCGAAATTTAATAGTTGATTTGAAATATGATTTTGTATTGCAAATGGTTTCCCTACCGTCGTTTTCCAATCATTTCACAAGCAGTTCTCTGAATGAAATTGAGAAATGTCTACAACACCAGTTGGGGTTTAATTTAGTTCAATTGTATGTTTTAAGTCCAATTTTGTTTGGTTTAATTGCTTTTGCTACATACGAAATTTTGAGCCATGGTTTCATTACCTCCATACGTTGCAACATGTATCTAATTACAACCGGGCTTATTCAGTGCGGTTTTTTTAGTTTAACACACAATCACGTGCATACATGTTGCATGGGAAAAGGTTTTTATTTCATAAATATGTATACATACTTGCATAAAAATAATTATTATTTTGTAAACCTAATTTAATATTATGAAAAATGAGTTCAGTCGGTACCTGTAACAACATTATTGAGTTGAAAACTTATTATTATATATACCTATATATAAACGCATATTTCACACGTTTATATCAAAGCTAAAATTTAGAACTAAACAAAAAATGAAGACAAAGTATCAAATATACTTTTTCATAAATTTTTGTACATAATAAATAAGTAATCATCTTGGTGACTTTGTCAAATATAATCAGAAATATATATATATGTAATATAAAAATTAGTTCGAGTTAGAGGGAGTTCTACTTAGAGGCTGTTTTTTGTACGGAAAATGAGGGGAATGCCAGAAAACTTCAAGTTAGAGAGCGAATTTCTCTCTTAGAGGGAGTTCGACTTTGTATTTCGACTGTATTTCTATATATTTATGATACAGGCATGTACATTTCTACATATATATGGAAATAGATTTGCCAGTCCATTCAATTGTATATATAGTGTCTACATATGTACATATATATTCACGTAAAATATACTGTTAATTTTTCAGAAATATTTATATTCCACATTTATGTAAGATTTGCACCCGTGCTATTGTGCAAGGCAAGGTAGGATTGACCCACTGTCAATTGCAGTTCCTTCTTAAGGACATTGATAAATATTTGAAGATATTGTAGAGGCATTTGTTCGACAATTCACAAGTTACATGTGCTACTAATGTACACAAATGTGAATTGAATAAAAAACTATATATTTAAGCAACGGTTATAGAAACTAAGAATTTGCTATAAATTCACTTAAAAATAAAGCAAGAGGCAGATACTATATCAACCATGTAACTTATGTAGTTTTGCGAAATTTATTCCACAGAATAAAAAAATTAATCAGATTGGACATTTTTTGATCAAATTCACTTTATTATTTTACCCAACGTCTACAGAAGAGTACTTTGTGACAACAATACAGATATGCACAAAAAAAACTTCTTAAGGACATCACTGTTTCATTAGAATGTGTTCTCTAATATGCTGTTTTTCTATAAATGCTTTATTATTAATCCTCGAGCGATATCTGTTGTTCTAATCAAAGTCCTTGCTCTAAATCAACTGCAAAGTGGATTTTTTTATTATGCATTCTGGGTATTTGTAACTGCTAAACTGACTTAAATCTTACGTGATATTAGTCTAATAATTTATACTCCTCTACGATATGGGTGTATTCATTTAAAGATTTTAGAACTATATTTTCATTTTTAATTCAGAAACGAAACAAAAATATATGTTTTACACTTTCTACTTAATAATGTAAAAAAATATGAATGTACTCACGACGGATACAATCAATTTAAAAGACATCATTTTGAAATTTTGTGTGTACTTTTTATTTTATGTGAAAGTTTGTATTGTTAAATTTTTTTATGTTTATGCTTTTATTTATATTAGCTGAACTGATGTTTTAATTTCACTTTTGATATGGTAAATATCCTTTGAGATCACTTTACACACACGAGTTATGATTTCCTTGGCCAAAATTAAATTGATGTATTTTTCGTTTTGTTTACTAAGCCGTTTCCACAAAAATATTGGGTGCAACGATTTATACCGAATCACGATTTGAATTAGGGTTCAATAACGCCGTGCAAGTCTTTTTATATTGATCTCTACAGCAGCGTTTGAGATGAGCGCACACTCGTGTATGAAATTGAGAGAAATAAGAGTACCTATATGAAGCAGCAAACAATACTCAAATGATCACAAGAGATTGCAATGTGATTGTTTCGGGACAAGCTACCCATCTCATCATGACGATAGATATAATAATGATTTTGCTCATCATCATATTCATAATCATCATAGTATTACTTCAGAATACTATAGGTGTACATAGGTACTTCAGCGTCTTGTTAGTATGATCGGAATGGCGATCATCATCAAGATTTTTTTTTGAATTGTACTGCCACGCTAATTGTAAGCATGGATATTGCACCTATAATGTTGGATCATTGATGTTTCATAGTAGGAGGACAGACGGAAGACCGTTTGAGAGAGAAAGAGAACAAGCACATAGTTATTTATAATTAACTAATACAAAATTGCTCTTAAAGATTCATACTGAGCACGAGAAAATTGTTGTTGATGTTGCTGAAGGTACAAACTTTCTCACCGTCACATATTTGTGGTGAATACGTGTAATTTGTGTATGGCGGGTGGTAAAATGTCTTAACATAAGAAAGGATAGTATTGAACTTGAAAAATGGTCATGGAATTGTATTTATATAACTTACGAAATTGATAGCTGTTAAAAGGACAAGTTATAACACCTCATTATTCTATTTCTTTATGTAAACCCTATTCTCATCCGTAATACCCCAAAGCAAACTCCGATTTGGAGTTCGGTTCTCCCTTAACTTAAAGAGTTGAAAAGAGATCGGAAGTCAGACTAGAAGGTTTCCTATGTTTCAAACATACGCTTCACGTTAGCTTGAAATAGCATTGTGTATGTAGATACATATGCCGATGATCAGAGAGAATTGTTAACCATTGTTGTTCACGATCTGCAAGCAATTCCGGACAAGTTGGCCTTTAGATAACTTTTTTGTGTGGGTGGATTCTTGCACTACTCCGGAATGGGCAATAGCATCATGTTGTTGTTATATTAAGCCCTATTTGATATTATATTGCTAAAATATTAGGTAACCTGTTGTAGAAGTACTAGTTCTTTTGCCTTCTTTTTTTGAGGTCGCAAATATACTTTTAGATTACCGCTTGAAGAAATATGTAGTACTTCAAAAGATAAAATAGATGATATCTAGTTTGCCTTCATAAGTGCAACTTCCGTCTATTGGTAATTATTAAAACGATGAACTTGTATTAAAAAAAAACGATGTATTAAAAAACAAATAATTAGAGTGGAACAGTTTTTGGGTATATACTTATTTACCATGTACATATCTATATATATATACATATAAATATCCATATGTTCATCCTAATAATAATATGAAAATTACTTATTGTCTCGATTGTATGTACATATGTATGTAAGGGGTGTTCGTTATTTTGATAGAAAACTCAGGTAGATACATAAAAATTATAAATTTTAAATGAAAATTATAAATTTGTTATTAGATCATAAATGTGACATAAAACGTTTATATATGGAGGAGCATTTATATTATATAATGCATAAGTAACGTATTCATATAATATTACATAACTTCATATGCATATTTAATAAATTGCTAGAAAAGTGTTTAATTAACACGTATTTCTATGAAAATAAATCCTTTACTAGAAAACAGGTTTAGGAAAAATACGTGTACAATAGAATCTCAAAACATGAACAGTTCGGAAAGATGAACATTTTTTCTCATCCTTCTTTCAGGCGACCGACTTCTAAGAGTAAGTTTTAAGAAAAAACTTCTAAATAAGTCAGTTATCAGTAACTCTTTGGAAGATTTTGTTCTTATAAATTGAATGAATTGTTATTTTGGTGTATGCAGTTGTTTATGTATAATAATAATAATAATGGCGGCGCTACAGTCCGAGGTGGTCCTGGGCCTAGCAAGCAACCATTCGTGTTGTGCGTGCTATTGTTCTCTCACGAGGGTCGACGCACGAACCCATGTTTATGTACACGTTCTTCTTTAGTACACTTTGGATGCATGGAAAAATGAACGGGGCTGTTTTATATCTGTTAATTTTTTTCGAGATTCTAAGCATTTTTAATAAAATGTTTTCTGGAAAACCGAGCATACATATATTTCATATATTTCAAATTTATTTTCAGGAAATAAAGTTATTTGCACAAATTCTAGCTATAGAAAGTTAAAGATGTTTCGTTATTGGGATCGTTATTCTTTTATATTTAATTTTGAATTTCTTTTTTGCTCATAAAGCGCAGAAAAATCTTCTAGACTCAAATATACATACATATTCATTTATTTGTAAAGTAAGTACATCTGCTGCAAAAATATTTTCTTTTACTAACATGTATTGAAAGCCATGCTTAAGTGTATGGCGGCTGTGAGACTTTTCTTTTCAATGAATCATTGCAGGGTTAATTGCTATTACAAGTAAATACTCTAAATTTCTAAATCAATTAGTCAAATATTTTTTTCGTGATGAGCGTAACATAAAAAAATATAAAATGTTGAGAATGTGCTCCGTTAACATTTTATAAAAAAAATCACAAAAATAAATAAATATGAATATACTATTGTCCCTATTGTCAAACATACAGTCGCGATCAAAAATAAGGAGGCATTATAAGTTTCCAAAAAAATTAACAAAATGAAACTTTTTTGAAGTAAATGCCAATTTTTAATTATCCACAATGTACATTTTTATTACGGTAACAAAAAGGAAAAACTATACTGCGAAGAAAGAATCTAATCGTGCTTTTTGAAAACTGCATGCAAATTGCATCGGGACCAAGTGTTGGTCCAATATCTTAACGCTGTTAATTTGTTATAACTTAGAAATTATTCCATTTGCAATCAGAGTAAGCGTACCTTGTTTGCTGTCGCATTAATTAGCATCTGAATTAAAATTTCTTAAAAGTTTAGCGTTCAAAATTGTTGGGGAAGAATCAAAAATTCAAAAGAAAGAAATTATTATGGCTGAAACACAACAGTGCGTTAGCGTCAGCGCTGTCTTTCAACGCACACAATTCAATGGACATGCACAAAATACTGCAGCAACCTACGTAAATGAAAAATGAGAGAGATGAGAGGATCGTAACAAAAAGTAAAACGTAAAACGTAATCCCAACGCACGTCATTATTCAACATGTTGGATATTTTTTTGACAGAGGGATGCGCTGTGAGAGCGAAATTGAAATTGCTTCCCAAATTGAGAGTTATTTCCCAAATTGAGAACATTTTGTGGCAACTGACATTTGAGAAATGAAAACAGCTGACTAAAATTATTTCAACGACAAAAATAATTTGAATGAATACGCCAAATTAGCAACAAGAATCACTTTTTTAATTTTTTTAACTTTTCTTGGCATACATTTTCCGCAATCAATTTCTTTAACGTTGAATTGTTTGACCAGAATATTTTTTGATTTGACATTTCAGAAATGAAAACAGCTGACGGAATATTTTTTATTTGGTATTTGAGAGAGAGAGGGAGGAGTTTATTAACGCAGTGCGTCAACGCACACCCTCCGTAACATGAAGTCGACTAGCGCAACGCACTGTTGTGTTTCAGCCATTATAAACATTATTGTAAGCAGTGAAAGCTCAATGAAAGAGATGAGCGAGAAATAAGAAGAATAATACAAAAAGATCTTTTCAAAGAAGTTCTCAACCCGAAAAATACTAAAAACTAGAAAACATGGGGGTGGTGGTATTATAGTATGGGGGTGTATGTCAACCGCCGGTGTTGGTAATCTAGTTATAAAACAATTTTCCTGAAATAAAGAGAAATCTTCGAACAAGCGCAGAAAGACTAGGTATTGCAAATAGCTTTTATTTTCAACAAGATAACGATCCCAAACATGCCGCACTGGATGTGAAGATGTAGCTCACTTACAACACACCCCACATGCTTGTTACAAAACCAAAAGACCCTGCTTTTTGCAAGAAAAATCATCTGAATAATAAATTCTTTTTAAAGATACCAATACTCCTGCACTCCTGTGGGCGCCGTGGCCGTGTGGGTTCGTGCGTCGACCCATGCGCATTAGACTTTCACAGTCTAGGTTCGAAACCAAGATCAGACAAACAATTTTTCAAGAAAAAAAATGTTCGCGGCCCCACCTCTTTCGAGTCACTGACAATGCTCAAAGAGTATAACTGTCTAGGAAAAGCTTCTCAATCTCGCCGTTCGGAGTCGGCATTAAACTGTAGGTCCCCTCCACTCGTGAGAGAACAATAGCACGCACAACACGAGTTGGTTGGTGAGAAGCTAGGCCCAGGTCCACCTCGGACTGTAGCGCCGCCATTATTATTATTATTATTAATACTCCTGCCCAATGCAAGTAGAATCCAGTTTTCTAACACTATACTCGTACCTAATTTCTTTGTTCAGTTTCTCTTTTTTTCTTCTTGTTAATTTAATGGTGCAGTGCATTATAGATGAATAAAAACTGGTATTTACATTGTAATATCTTTATTCCTAACAGATTTTGTTAATGTTTTTTTCGAGATTGTATATCTATATCTATTTTTATATAACTTCACGCAGCTCGTCTCGCTGGTTTTTAATTGAGAATACAATATGGCCTGCTTATGACTGAATTTTCGTTGTGGAAAAAATTAATTTGAGGTAGTAGATCAACAGTTTTTGAAGCCACGTACATTAAAAAGACTGGAAGCATGTTTCAGTTGGTATATTATTGAAATCAATAAGTTGATATCAGCAATTATGCATTTACAATACGAAAAGGAATATATACGCAAATACTTATAATGAAATGAATATTCTATTCACAATTTCGTATGTATATATAGTATAATGATGCTACTTTATGGAGTATTTATTCATTTTGTTGAATTTCAAAATCACCTTTAAATCTTCAATGTATAAGATGTAGAAATACGTTCAGCTGATACACTGTTGTATTGGATTTTCTTTCGATATTGCATGGCCGCCTGAAAAAGTGAAACTTTTGGGGCTGTAGTCGTTTGGAATAAAGCATTTTTTTGTGAGGCTTGTAACTTCAAAATGTGACAATTTATAGTCCCTTAAAAAGTTTAATTTAATTATTCATACTATTCCTTAATAAAGTTCTATTAATTACTTTTAAGAATAATGTGAACAAGCTTGCATAAATATTTAAAATTTATTACAAGCAGCTGATTTTAATTCGATACCCAACATATCATAGTTCGACATATCCAACACACCTTTGTTAATGTGTTGACTAAAAATAATTAACCATTATACAGATTACCAAATTACATTTTCTGGGAGTGTATCTAAAATACCTCTATTGTCCCACGGCACTGAATAAATTCAAATTTTCCAACATATTGGCATACAAGTGTAAGCGTGAACATTATTCTTGTGCGGGCGTCAGTTGGGTTATACTTGGCATTACGTTACCAATTCCAACTCATGTCAATGAGATGATTCAATATGAATGACATGGAGGTTTCCTTCATTCAAAGATTCAAAGAGATTTATAAAAAAGTAATGAATAACTATAAATAAGAATTCTATTGATGTCCATTTGGCTTAAAGTAACTTTAATGAATCTAAAAATAATGAGTAAATTATTTTAACAGGTTGTTATCACATTTCTTTCTGTTATTAATTGTTTTTAATATTTAGCTCCAGAATTACGTATGCGTTACGCTTCAATTTCACCCCCATCTGCATACCTGAACATTTTTTTCAACTTGTTAAACTGCTATTAAAAGGTACTAAAACTGACCCAAGTACTTTCCTTCTACCGTACTTACCACCTTGCAACCTGCGCTTAAAAGCTAATGGTCTATTTTTGATACATATATGGTACATCCAACTACCGTGTTCAAGTACACATTCCATAACAATGCAAGAGAATAGAATGTGAAATCTCAGTTATAACTGATCGGCCACAATCAAGGTCACGCAGCAGTTCCGTTGTGATTTTGTGACCTAGACACTCATTCATTTTCGGGAAATCAGTGTACCATTATTAAAGTATATTTTTTTCTCGGAAACGAAGTTCTCAAAAATAACTTCCGGAGTTTTGTATTTCAATGGCTAATAATTGTAGTTTGATTTTTGATTTTATCTTTTTTTAACATACACATGTATGTAGATTATCAATATAACAAAGGTAGGAATATCTAAATTCATATTTAAATCAAGAAATATCATATAATTAAGAGAAGATACAAATATATGTATGTGCATAGGTAAGCAAGCATGCCTATGATGACGTCCATGCAGGATATCGAATCGAATTCAATTGAATTTGTCTCTTGAAAATTACAGGTTATATAACTGTCGTTGCTCTTACACGTAAATTCAAATTAATGTCTTATGGATAAAATGCAATGCAATGGGGTTTCAGATCCGCTGTCATTGCCAATTTAGTAAAAGTTAAATTCGAAGGAGACCAGTCGCAACGATTTATAACCCATAGAAAATAAATTCCAAAATAGGATAACATAAAATTGTCGCCGTACCTTGGTACAATCTTCTATAGCTACATACGTAAATATAAGAGAAACAGAATGTGGAATATCTATATAATTTTACAAAAATATTAATTAGAAATACAGTGGACGTCCAGTATAACGAATGCTCTATATAACAAATTTCCAATATAATGAATCAATGTTTTTTCCATTAATGGTTAAAAATTGTACACTCTATATAACGAATGCCGTGCAAATTCCTGTAGGCGCAAGTTTACTTTTGTCGTTAACATCTGTTGAGTGCATCTATTTCTTTTTTGTTAATTCCTGGTAATAATCAGTTAGGCTAACATATTCATAATATACATAATTGTTATTTTTAAAGAAAATTAACTGTTTCATTTTAATGGGTTTTTTACGTTTTATTTTTACGCCTTAAATTTCGCGAACTTTTTCCAGTGGTCTGTTGTGTTAGAAGTTTTTTTAAAAAATTAAGTAAAATGTTCGCTGTGCCTAATCGTTTTTCCTATATAAACGAGTGTCATTAAAGGAAATTTCCTTAAAATATGGTTTATCAAAGTCTTCGATTTGTACCATCAAGAAAAATGAAAACAACATTGTAAAGACATTGAATATTTCTAAAAATGGTTCCAAATCGAGACATTCTACGAGGACCGGTGAATTTCCAAAAATGAAACGAACACTTTTTAAGCGGTTTCTCAAGAAGTGCAATAACAGCATTCCAATGAGCGCGATAATTCTATAATTAAAAGCTCAAGAATTTTGTGAAGGGTCACTTTGTGACAGTGAACCATCACTTTCAAAGTTTAAAAAAGGTTTGAAATCCGTTGTCTTAAGCAATCAGGTGAGAAATTGTCTTCACAATAGGAGCTGGTTGAGCCGGTCAAAAAAGAACTAGCAGCCGTAATAAGCGAGAATCAGTTATTTGAAGAAGCGATATTCAACGCTGATGAAAGGAACTCTATTGGAAAATGTTGCCTGATAAAACACATGTCCATTCAGGCGAAATCAGTGCACCAGGACGAAAGTTGAAAAAAGAAAGACTGACGTTTTTGGCGTGTGTAAATACTTCAGGCACAAAAGCCGTTATACTGGACGTCCACTGTATTTCACGATCTAACTAGACAGACACGACAACTGTTATTTTCAGATTTGAGAAGAGCAGCAGGCACACAATGCTTCATGAGCTATAAATACTTACAATCCTTGGATAACAATTTTCTAATTTCTATATTGAATAGAATTAATTATGGGAATCCAAAAATTAGTATATGCAGTGGTAAAATGTCAGTAAGACGGTTGATTATGTTTTAAAATTTCTTTAAATCATTCTTAAATTTTAATCAAAACTAGATTTGTGAGAATATTAATTTCAAATAAATAAACCTTAACGAAGTTTCTTACAAATCTTTCACAAATGAATTATACTTACAATAATCTCTGGCGGTCATTATACCAAACATAGATTTAAGAACAATTGGGCTTCGAAAACAACTGTTGAGGCATTTTGTCTTAGATTTTCAACACTTTCAACAACCTGATAACAAAATGTAAACTATTTGGCCCACCTAGACTGAGGGTGAATACGACATACTTCGGTTTGTATTGAAAAATCCATAATACTAAGGAATTTAATTCGTGTACTTTTATTCCAACAAAAATCGCAATCGATTTTGCTGCGCCCCCAGTGCGCCAGTAGCGTGCCTTCGCGCCTATTATTTGCGCTTCGTCGTCGTTCCAATTTTACTTCTTACTTGGGCTCATGATTTTCCATTGCTGAAATGTGCAAACGTTTTGCATTTGTTATTTCTTTTGTCTGATGTTTTTGTTTTCATTTAATCGGAACTATATGTAAGATGTCTAAATCTTTGGAAGGTAGATCTCAACTGTGGTGTGGAATTTGCTCTGTAACTTGGCGAGGCAGCATTTTAATGTCGATTATCGGTGTGCATTGTGCTTTGCTCTATTATACTTATATAATAATTAATTGTACATGGATCGTTTTTATTGAACGAAGAGGTACGAAGGGGGCATCTTCAACCTTTCCCTCATGCCGACAGCTATATTGAAGAAAATCGTGGATGTGATTGCTTGGTATTTAGATTGAACAGGTTTCGTTTTTATTGTTGCGTTGTAGAATTAATTACAAGTATTCTTATAACGAGTTCAGGTTATGAAATTGTCATTAGTAGTTTTGTGTCGCATGAAGTACAGGTGAGGATAGAAATAAGGTGAACCATAAGAGAAGGATATGATCTTTAGCATTTTAGACGAAGGGAATTAATGAACAATTTGTTGTGTTCTTTTTAAAGAGACAATGGAAATGTAAAGATTTTCATACCGTAATTATTTGTAATGAAAGCACCTGCAATGAAGAAGAATATGTAATGAGTTTAGTAAGTACTTTTTATACAATTTTTTTTCCATTGAACATTTTATACAGTATTCTTTTAAATTAAGCATGTATTATTAGCTATAAGTGCTCTACTACTCTATTGCCTCTTAGGCCCAAAGAAACAACGATTGGCAAGCGTTATTTTTCGTTTGATCTCGGTACTGATGATAATCGTACAGTTTATTTGGGAGCAGACGTAGACGATGTCCTTGACTACTTCCAAGGTATATCTGCCTATAGTGATGTTGTAACGAAGTCGTCGATGTTATGTGTCCTTCTTTAAACACAACATGTGCTTTGTTTTACCCTCATTTACCGCTAAACCCATTTTGGTCGCCTCCGATTCAATCGCTGTGCTCGACCAATAATATCAATGTCGTCCGCATATGTCATTAGTTGTACGGACTTTTGGAAGATCGTGCCTCTAGTGTTGGCTAGTACGGATTTGAAAAAGACTCACGTGTCTCAACGCGTCGCCTTGCGTCTAACTCTTTTTATTTTTATTACCGACCTTGATGGAGCAGCGAGAATTCTCTTGCACAACCTGAAGATGTTGGTAGGAATGTCAAAACGAGACCTGACACTATATAGCTCGTTCCAATACACGCTGTCATAGGTCAACAGAAGGAATCTTTTCGGATTCTCATTATTGACTGCGACTCTACTGCAAGTTGTCTCTCCTACCTCCGACAGGCATTTGGCCGAAGTTTATAGGGTATAAATGGATAGTTGTTTTATCCTTTTGGTATAACTTTTTGACATCATTCCTGCCGTAATAATAATAATAATAATAATAATGGCGGCGCTACAGTCCGAGGTGGACCTGGGCCTAGCTTCTCAGCAACCACTCGTGTTGTGCGTGCTATTGTTCTCTCACGAGTGGAGGGGACCTACAGTTTAATGCCGACTCCGAACGGCGAGATTGAGAAGCTTTTTTCTAGACAGTTATACTCTTTGAGCATTGTCAGTGACTCGAAAGAAGTGGAGCCGTGAAAAAAATGTTTGATGTTTTTTTCGAGATTCGAACTGACGACCTCGAGCGTAGGAGTCGACGCACCTACCCACTACGCCACGGCGCCCATTCCTGTCGTAATACCGCTCTTAAAATAATTATTCCTCTTTTTCTTATTTACTATCCTTAAAGCAGTACCTTTTCATTCTTCTTCTTCTTCTTAGGGCGCTACAGTCCGAGGTGGACCTGGGCCTCACTCAACATGCCTCTCCAGCCAGCACGATTTTTCGCCAGCTGTCTCCAGTTTCGCACACCAAGCCGGCCGAGGTCCCCTCGACTTGTGTGCTCCACCTTGTACGTGGACGTCCTCTGTTGCGTTGTCCCACAGGCTCAGAGTCGAAGACTCTTCGGGCCGGAGCTAAGTTGTCCATACGCTCTACATAGTCTAGCCATCTTAGGCGTTGGATCCGTAGACGCCTGGCCAGACTCATGTCGCTGTACAGCCCGTACAGTTCTTCTCCAAATGCCATCAACGTAAACAGGACCAAAGATCGCGCGCAGAACTTTTCTCTCGAAAAGACCAACACAATGTTCATCCGCTTGGAATATTGTCCATGCCTCTGCGCCGTACAGCAGGACTCGAATGATCAAGGTCTTGTATAGAGTCAGCTTGGTCTTCCGAGAGAGGACTCTACTACTCAATTGCCTTTTGATAACAAAAAACAGCGATTGGCAAGAGTTATTCTGCGTTTGATCTCGGTACTGATGTTGTTTGTACTGTTTACCGCGGAGCCAAGGTAGACGAACTCCTTATAACTCCTACCTATAATTATATATAACTCCTACCTCAAAGTTATAGCTGCTTTTATGTTATAGTATTTTTTCATTACTTTACTTAATTATAAATAATTTACTTAATGATAAATCGTCAACTATTTTAAGAAATATAACTATTTATTACTATTTTAAGAACCCTATGTCAGGGTCTAATATTAATCATATGTAAAATAGCTTTTGACAAAATCAAAGTCAGTTCTACAGATTTGGTGAATAAAACTATTTTAATTTGCTTATAAATATCATAATAATACTCGAAGACAGGAGAAGAAATATAGCGGAAAACCTTCGAGGATTGTAGTTGAACTACTGATATAATTTACTTGAGTAAGCATGGGCGCCGTGGTGTAGTGGGTAAGTTAGTCGACTCCTACGCTCGGTGTACGATGGTGATATTTCCACGGCGCCAATTCCTCCGTGTCACTGGCAATGCTCAAAGGGTATAACGGACAAGAAAAAGCTTCTCAACCTCGCCGTTCGGAGTCGGCATTAAACTTCACTCCACTCAAGAGAGAACAATAGCACGCACAACACAAGTGGTTGTTGAAAAGCCAGGCCCAAGTCCATCTCGGAATGTAGGGCAACAATTATTATTATTATTAACATTATTATTGTTAACATGCATAAATTTAATTATTTATTTATTAATATAATATTTTATAAAATTATGTATCCATATACATAATGTATATGCACGTACAATGTAGGTTTGTACTTCTTCTATTTTTGTGTGGATGATTGGATGTTTGATAGATAAATCAAAATTCTAGAAGCCAACAAAAAAGCATTAGAAATCTAATTCAGGACATAACCATGCCTCAAGCCTTAAAAATCAGCTGAACTGTAAAACAAAACGAAAAAAGTCAAGTGCAGGAATAAATATTTCAGACCCTCTCCTTTCTTTTTTGGCTTATGATAACATCAATGATGTTTAGTTCCCTTGCTAAGTTATTGCCTTGGCTCCCCATGATTTATTAAATAAAAATTATATATACTGAGTTCATCATAATTCCCTAAAATTTTAAAACTTAAACAGAGGCATTGCATGTTTTAATTAAAATTATTTTATTATTTTTCCTTACTTTTAATATTATTATATAATAATATTTATAATTATTGCACTGAATTACTTATTAATCCGTAAAAGCCTTTGCGTTGATTTAAAGTGAAGTAAAATACTGGACACTTATTATACTTAAAATCAAAGAAACCTTAATAAGATCTACATTTTTACACATGTTGCCAAGCTTTGCGCAAAATATAATCCCACATTCATACGTCGCCTTCTCTAGAGCAAGTTGAGTGAACTTGGTCTCAAGTTTTATTTGTGTAACACCCAATATTGTCGCGGTATTACGAATGAAAAGCTGAAAATCAAATCACTTCTTAGATAAATACTTCCACACTTAAGCATTTGACGCGTTGATGTAATGTCGTTCAATCCTATTAAGTCTTAACCCTTGGCCCAGTAACGAAAGTATAACTTTTCCAAAAGTAACATTCATTTGTCAACATTTCACAGCGCAATCGCAGCCAATATACGCTGTTGATGCATGGTTAACCCCACTCAAATCTCGGACTCTTGCTCTCAATAAATGTCGATAAGTGAGTGAAAAAGTTCATTTATTGAAGTGCAATAAACAATGCGCGCATACGTACAGCACATATGTATGTCAACTTATTCATTCAGCAGACTATTGGAGCAATCGACCGCAATCCAATTAAGTCGGCCATAATTAATAGTCAGGTACTATCTTGAAGGCGAAGTAAATTACGAACAAAACCCGTACTTAAGCTAAATTTTAATTGCCTAACTTTGTCGATTAGGTGCCATAAGCCATCTCACCAGATTTTTTATTCTCCTATGACCTAATACGTTATTCCCAGATTTCAATTATGAAAGCTGGGAGATCTCCGAATCTAACAGCGTATTTTTGCTGATATATGTAAGTGACAGATGAATGGATGCATCTCAGGTGGACGTATTGTGTCGTATTTGTGGTTAAGATTGGCATTGAAATATTTGCAAAAAAAAAGTGTTTTTTTTTTATGAGAAGTGGCCTTTTGGCCTTTTCTATTGTGCATATTTCCATTAGCTGACCAGCTCCAAAGAGATTGCCTTCTATTATAAACAGTTTTATTTTAAAATGTTACTATTGGACAGCACAGTCAAATGTATTGCTTGCATTTCAAGTGGCAAATGTTACTGACTTGACATTTGGGTCATTTGAAGATAAATTCATTTCGTAAAAAGGAAAATATATCGGGGCCTTAGATTCAAATGTGAATGATTCCGATGTGAGATTAATGAATTACAATACCTTAGTTTGACGAAAGATCATTTGAGCATATATCGAACTCAAGTAAAAGGTCAGTTATGGCATGTATTGACATGATTTATGATAAAGTGTGAAAATCTGTACATATAAGGCATAATTTTACTTATTACTGGAATGTTACCCAAGATATAAAGGCCACGTTTCTGTGAGTAAGATTGTGTGCCTTAATTGAATTTTGGTGAGTGTATGTACAATTAATTGATAAATATATATGTATACAAATATTTGCATTTTTAATAAAATCATTTGCATAAAAAAGAATCGTGAGATATTACTTAATTACTGAATCGCATGTATAGCCGTACTAGTTAGAAAGTATATAAGGTGATATGCATAGATTCATACAAAAATACTACTGTTCTAATTTATAAATAAATCAAACAAATAAAAATGTTTGACTGTTTAAAATGAGTCTCTTGTGCGAGTATTATTTTGAACACCTTTGATACGGGTACTCTGAGCTATCTTTTAACTTATGTCTTTAGTCTTAACCTAACAGGTGTTGTTACTAGAATAAACTTAATAACTGGACTAAATTTATCAGAAATTCTCCATTATTTGTGATTGGCTGTATCGCAATGTAAACTTTTAATACTCCCGTTACCATATCACACAAGTGCAGTTGTTACTTTGACTGACAATGTAGTCCATTATTACTGAAGCTAAGTCTGACAAACGTTTAATCCAACAGTCACTGAAAATTTAAAAAAGGGAATATCCATGGGATATTTATGCATCCTCTTTACTTTGATTCTTACTTGCTTTCCTATCACTCTTTTCCTTCTTGTACTGCCGTGGACTAAATCCAATTTAAGTTTGGCTATAACTTTTTAAAAGAAAAAGAAAGAAAAAATAAGTTCCAATGAATAGTGTACATATACACACAGTTATGTACTCTACGACTCATGTAAGTTGAAGAAGATGTTAAGTCTGCGCATTCTGAGATTAAGTGACCTAATCTATGCCGTTCATATCTTAGTGGTTATATTAACATTGTAAATAAGGTAAAGAATACAACATTTTGACATTCTTTGATGAAAATTATTATTTTAATTTCCTGCTTTTCAGTTCAGTGATATCATTCATAATTACTCTACACACCAATGCGGATGCCAAAAAAAATCCATTATCATTGATATGTTATCAAGCTGAAAACAAATTAAACTTTATGAATGCACTGGTTATTTTAGATAATAAGACATATTGGGTTTATCATAGAGAAACAATTATAGAGAAACATAATTGATGTTTACTAAACAAAATAAATTATATAAATTATAATTGATTTTTACTAAAAATCAATCCGGGTTCAAATCCCAAAAAAAAAAATTGTTCACGGCTCCCACTTTTTCGAGTTACTGATAATGCTCAATTTAACAGCAATTATTTAAAAAAGAATTGATCAATAAACCCATTAGCTCGTAAAGCACTTGTCGGCTATAAACAAAATTCTTTGCTGCGCAAAATTGTGGATAAACTGAGTACAATGATGTTTTTTTTGAAATCATGATCACAATGCTCGCCAATCGCAAAGTTAACTGAAATCAAAGGTTGTGATTTAGGAAAAACAATTATCTACTAAACTTTACACCTACGAATGCTATATACATGCATTGATTACAAGAAATTCTTAATTTATTCCGAAATTTAATTTTATTTATTTATTTGTTTTACTGGTACCGAATTTACTTCCAAAAAGTATTTGTCCTGATTCCTTCAAAATGTTGAATGTAAACGAAATGTTAATAGTTAATAAATAAATCATTAATCAGAGTATACAATTTAATTATAAAAGAATTAAACTAACAAATAAAAATAAAAATTAAAAAATGCAATTAAAATTAAAGTTACTATTACAATAAATAATAAGAAATAAAAGTATTTTACAAAAAAGTTCTACTAAATAAAAACCTTAACAGTAGTAAAGTTTCAATATATTTGTGATTTGATGTTATTTGGAAAGTTGATTATCGGCGACGATTATGGACAGTGGTTCCAATAAAGAAATTCATAGAAAGAGTGTAAAAAGAAATTTTTAAAATCATGCAATCAAGTTTGCGAATACAATTTTACAACTTCAGTTAAGTAGTGTACTTTCAAGAAAATTAATTTATGTACTGTCTGGCTACATTATTCGTGTAGCCTAAGATGTACTTATATGACGCAGAATGGCATTATTTTTTATAGTTTCTCTTGCAGTAAACGTCAATCTTTATTGGACCACTGTCCATAAATATGGCATTCGAGTTTTCAATTCTCTGTTACATTGATTTGATAACATGCTTCCATACGCCGAAATCGAACTGCTTGTTAGGAAATTGTCCTTCAAAATCCTTTTCGTTTCTTAGTAGACTAATTTACCTACTTATAAATATAAGGGTCTTCCGGAGGCTAACAGGCTTTTAGTATCGGTATAACTTTGACCATTTTCCATTAGTCATAAATTAGGTATGAGTCAAATGCGAAATTTCCGATTTAGGCAGTTATGTTAAATAAATGTTTTATAAGGCGTCAATCCCAAATTAACGCAAAACTTTATGCTCTCCACCGTAAGAAAGGATTTAGAGGCTGTAAAATTCGCGGTTGGCCTGAGTTCGAAATGTAATTAAATTACAATTTAATCTCAAACAATCTAACAGAAGCAGGCACTCCAAGCTTAAATTGTGTTCACACCTTTATAAAAATAGGGAAGTAGTGTATCCAATTCAAGAACATCTCATTTTAAATGTTCAAATCTTTTTGAAAATAAGTAAGGCACTTTATATAAGCCGCCAGTAGAAATAGAGGCTTTAACAGAGATTTTAATGCTTAAGAAATTAAGAATTGTATATGTTAGCCCCTTTAAGCTCAGCGAATTGAAAACAAATGATCCTAGGGGTACAATAAATTTAGATTTCCTGTTACTGAGTATGCACTCAGTAAGTGCCAATCAAGTGCTGTACATACATACATATTCCATAAACACCTTCGTCACCTTGACAAACGATTCTATTTATATTAAGCATTGCTTCACCGCTTCACTTTACCTTCGGCAGTGCCAATTTCGCCAGCGTGCTCGAAACGAACTTCATCTTAATTATCCGCGAAATTAAATCTCTCTATGACTCTAATTACCAATTACCGTCAAATGCCATTCAACTCGCTACTCTTCTGTAAACATTTTTCGGATGAAGATTGGCAGACATTTTTTTAATTTACACAGAAGGTCATCGAATCGGATATAATTGTCAGATTGAAAATTGATTTTCAATTTTATACATTAATTTATATAGCGCTTTATTGTTGAATTCATTGTGGTGTGGCAATTGCCAACGTGTTGCATGAATGTAAGACTGCCACTGTAACGCACTTCTCATTCCTATCAACCACCAGATGCCAGATATGGCAGATATAGGCAAAACTTGTTTTGCTTATATATTTTACATATGTTCAGGTGCACAAACACAGCCTATTATTTAATTATATACATAGTATATAGATTCCCTTTCATTCCGTTGGGATGAACACTAGTTGCAAGAATTAACTTGAAATATATTTTTACATAGTTGTCTTACAACTAACCCTGACTTCCGTGTTTTAATACGAATACAGCACCACGTGTATGATACTTGTATACCCACATGTGCATTACATTCTTGAGTGGTAGGTAATCGCCATTATTCTCATAAAATCATCACTTCAGATGGCACATGAACTTCTACTTCCATATGTATATTGTAGAACATGATAACATGACATACAGTTTCCCTTCTATTACAAAAAGTTAATTCCCAATCGGCTTATAAGGCGATCGAGTTTTAGCATTGTTTTTCATTTTAAAGTGCGGTTTTTATTCGTGTTCTTAATTTGTATCTCCAAAACCTGTGTTGATGACTCTTGAGAATCAGTAGGCACATCAAGTACGCACATTCGTACAGATATACGTACGTGTATGTAAGTGGACCCACTTACAATGTTAAATACTTTTAATGGGAGCTTCGTATTGCCGATTTAATTGGATATTGATTTGAAGGTTTGCATAAGTTCTGATTTACTATTTTGAAAATGACCTCATGGGAATACACGGAATATCTGAAGGAATGAAATCCGCTTGCGGAAGATGTACGAGATCAAAATTATTTAAAATTGACAAGTCAATGAACAAGCACTGAAGTTACTCGAATCGTCTTGTCAAGTTAATAGACAACAGGAAAAAAGTCTCAAGAAGGCTTAATCATAGCAAATATCCGTGTATGGATTTTCATTATTTTTTAATTCAGATTTAGAGCAATTCATCGCAAAGTAGAAAATAAATAGTGGGATTAGGAATAGGATTATGAACAATACCTAATTTGCACAACTGCTCTACAACGTTCATTTTATTTTCCACACAGTATAAAAATACGTTGTTACCGTAAAAGTCTTTCGGTCCTCACCTATATTGACATCATTCTGAAGAATCCGTAATTGACGTTTACTGCAAGAGAAACTATAAAAAATAATGCCATTCTGCGTCATATAAGTACATCTTAGGCTACACGAATAATGTAGTCAGACAGTACATAAATTAATTTTCTTGAAAGTACACTACTTAACTGAAGTTGTAAAATTGTATTCGCAAACTTGATTGCATGATTTTAAAAATTTCTTTTTACACTCTTTCTATGAATTTCTTTATTGGAATTGAATTATGTTCATATATATAAGTAACTCCAAAAGGGAATTATTTTAATTGGACAGCTTGAAGCTATACATATTTAGATCTATATGGTGGTTTGGAAATCAGAGTGGTGAAAAAAAAATGTCCATTACAAAGTTAAAATAATGCTAGTAACGTAACATGTGTCTTTGTTTTTTGCACGCGTTTGGCTGCTACGTCAACTACATTAGCTTGTTCAATCATTTAACCCACTTAATTCTGCACGAAATCTTTAAATAAGATTGTATTATTAATGTTTTCTGCAATGTCATATTTGGTTGCGAGAATTAAGATTTCCAAAAAAATGGTTTGAAAATTTTTGAAATGTTAATGCATCTCTATAATTGCACATACATTTGTGGTGGGCTTTATGTTGTTGTCAGCAATTACACCCAGAGGCCGTGGAGGCCTATTGTGTATGCTCTGTAAGGATTGCATGTTTTCCGAGGATTAATACAATTACCAAAACCACTCCGGTCTTGTTATAAATTTCCTGAGGTCTGGGATCTGAACCTTCGCCACATCGCTGAGCTCGTGAAAGAACCTTGCTTTTAAGAGAGTAAACCGTCGTTCTTGTAGGGGGGCAGTGGCAAAGGAGATGCTCCACTGATTCAATTTCTTCTTCTTCCCTACAGCTCCTACAGAAATATATCAATGCTGGAATGTCCAGGAACCCAGCACAGAAGGATTTTGTGGGGGTTCAGGCTTTTAAGCTCTTTAACGCAGTCCTTGACGGACTTGGAGTTTACGATATGGCAATTCAATGCATTCAAGGCCACTTGACTGTCCGAGCAGAAGGTGATTTCTATGTCAGGAAGGTCCATTTGCTGTACAATCTGCGCAGCTTTCTTAATGACAAAGATTTCTGATTGAAATATACGAATAGTCAGTAAGCCGATAGGCATTGTTTATTCTTAGTGTCTCACAGAAGATTCCTGCTCCCGTACCGTCTTCTGTTTTCGATCCATCAGCGAAAATGTATGTGTCTTTGATGAAGTCAGGCTTTTCCCAATCCTGCCTATCTGGGATAAAGATGGTGAAGTTCTTGTCAAAGTCATACTCGGGTTTTTCGTAGTCTGTGGTAGTCCAGAGACCCCTGCGACTGTAAGATTTGAGCAAACTTGAATGTCCGTATCTGTTCGGATGCCAGTTATGGCATTCCCGTAGTCTGAGGGCTGATTTGGCGGCAGAGCTCTTGATGAAGAGTTGCAAAGGTTGAAGGTGAAGCGTAATTTCCAGCCAGTACTTTGCTTAAGTTGCTCAGTTAGGATTTGGTGTTAACTGCTTCCCACCAAGCAATACTGCCGTAGTTAAGGATAGGTCTCAAGATGGCCGTGTACAACCAGTAGATAATGTGCGATTGTAAGCCCCATCTTTTGTCTGTTTGCAAGTGTAAAAAGTGTTGAAACCTTTTTTCATTTCCTCGGTGTTCCTCCTCCAGTTTAGTTTGGAGTCGAATGTAACTCCAAGGAAATTAGCTTCATTGAAGATAGTGAGGGGAATATTTTTTATTTTGGGTGTCTTCCATTGTGATTTGGTACTACTACTAAGAAGTGTGGAGACGGAGCGAATACAACTTTTATATTAAAAGGGAAACATCTGAAGGCCTGCAACGCTAGTCGTGGAAAATAATACACACCGGATTTTCTTCTTTGATACTGACTGGCGGTGATTGTAACTTGGTTTCATATATAAATATATACTAATTTGCAACTGTCAAGTTTACGCATTTCAGATGATTTGGTTAAACAAGCGGAAAATAATTTTCTGGGTCTAAACAACGGAAAAAATGGGTGAAAGCTGGTTCGAAATGACGCCTTCTTTTTCCATAGTCGATAAAAGGACAAAACTTCAAAATCATAGGTTGCCATCACTCTTCATATTATAACTTCGAAAAGACTTAAGGAGGTAGGTAGGAGGCTTTTAAACCGATTTTCCACACAAACACAAGTGTATCTTTAAAAATATTGGGACATACATACATATATTGTAGACAGAACAAATAATATTCACACGTTATAAAAACATATACATACGTGTATGCAGATGTGTATGTACTTATTTCTAATCAAAACTTGGTATCTTTAGATACATATGTCAGATATGTAGTAACATCCCCCTTTTATCGAAATTCCGTTAAAAGAAGAAATGTGCATATGTATTGAATGGTTTTCACCTTCAGTGCCATCATCGTGTCGTCAGACGAAATTTTCAACAAGCAAACAAATTCAATATTTGACGTGATCTTCATCCAGAGTTTGTGTTTTCTTTGCTGACGGTACGGATGCTTGTAGTAGAGGCAGTGCTGCTGATAATGATGATGTGATACGTGTTGATGTCATATATGATGGGGAAGCTTCTATTTGAAGACGTCATTTCTTGTTAGCTTTCCCTTTATCATTTATGTTTTGTTTGCATCGGGCAATCGCAGTTCTTGGTCCTCTTTTCGTTTTATTCTGGCGGCAACTTTGGAACTCAGAATTCCTATATAATACGATTGTGAGAGTTTTTCGCCACCCCCAAATACTGAAGAACGTTTACGAATTTAACCACGTTTTGCCAAAGAAAGACCAAGGATGCGAAATATGGCGAACATGTTCTTTGAAAAAGATGAAAGCAATATGACAAGCTGTTCTAAGTGACAACCAGGTTGTTAAGAAATACATATGTATAAACTTACATGGCTATTAATATATGTATGTATATGTATTAATATATGAACACACATTTCTGAGCACATAGGCACATATATTTGAACTTGCAAAATGGTATTGTGGTACTGGGATGTACTAGAGTGGCAGTCACATGTATGAAATGTTCGGATGATTTTAGAGTCGTGCATGTTTTACCTTTAATCATTTTCTAGTATAGACTGTTGATTATGTTGTCCTCTTCTTCTGGAAGGATGTGCGGTAAATTGAATACGTGCTTATAACGGATGTAGGGTCAAGTATTAATATAGCAAATATTGCTTAAGGAAATAATTTGAACCAACGAAACTTATGGAAACATTTTTAGTAACACGCATTTAATAAAAAGTGATTATTTTGAGTAATGAAGAACGTTCGACAAGTTCATACAAACAGGTAGATATTCTCAGATCGAAAGTATATAGAAGGCGAAGTATACAAGGTTGGGTTATTTACTTAAGAGGCATTATGTCAACTGATAAGCGCTGCGGAATGTGAAGTAAAAACTGGATGGATAGCAATGACCGCAATGATGGGCATTGACGGTGACGAAAATTTGCTCTAGAACTGCGAAGGGCTAAGTCTCTGCTGATTAAATGGGTGGACAATATGCTTGAACATAGGGCAATAAATAATCCTCGGAACTTAGAGGAATGATTAGAGGAGGTTGTGTATTGGAGGGCGTGTTATCATCTATTATATGCATTGGGTAACGGCTCTAGTCGTCAGCCACTTAATTTTTTTTTCACTTTGCTCTTCTCCACTTACTAAAGTATTTGACGGAAAACGTTTAAAAAATGTTACTAAATATCTAAACAAATATTAATAGATTAAAGAGAGAATTTTTAATTAAACCCTCACTGTTTTCAAGAAACTACCAAATTAATGAAAGAAGTCATATTGCGCTAGTGGTCGGCCGCCAAATTTTAGTGGTCGGCCATAAGAGTACTAGTGGTCTGCCAGTTCCAATTAATCAATGAAAAAGAACGTATTCAATGATCATTTAAGGGTAAATTTGAAAGCAAAACATTAAATAAATAATATTTTATTATTTTTAATAGCATGGAACAAACAAATCATAAAAAAACAGCAAATTGGCACCAGGTTGTTGAAAGTCTAAGTTAGGTAGTATCAAATCAATGTTTAAAAAAACAAAAAAATACATAGTTAAACAATAAAGGTACTTCAAAAATTTCGGCATAGAGCGCAGGTAGATTTATAGATAATTTTAAGTAAAATTATTTAAATTACTCAATACTGGCAAATAAAATCTGAGTTTAATGCTTTTGCATAACTGAGGTATTTCAAGGAAGTACATTTGAGGTGGAACCACGAGGGACAAGAATTCGTCAAAACAATTCTTGCATATTTGTTTAGTTTTCGAGGCTGTTGTTGAACTTTGTTTGGGTATAATTCCTGTTCAAGCATTTTCGACAACAATTAGCCGCGTATTCAAAAAAGGTCTCACTCTTCATCCGCCCATTTTCGGTTCGACTCAGAAACGAATGTTCTGCCATGCTATTGTCAATATCGTTTGTTGGTCTAAAATATGGAAAAATCATTGTGGGAGGTTCTAGTTTCTATGCTCAAAACTAGAATTATACAATCCACGCTAGGAAATAGCCAACAAACAAAGTATGTAACTAGAGGAACTCCTCAGGGAGGGGTTATCTCCCCATTGTTATGGATACTAGTCATTAACAACCTATTAGAAGAACTAGACCGGGAAGGAATCAAAGTTGTTGCGTATGCGGACGAGGGTGTGATTCTATTATCAGGCCAGTTTCTTTCAGTTTTTTTTTCAGTTTGCTTTATTCAGTAGCAGAAATTACAAAGATGTAATAACAAATGAGTGTTTAGAGAATTAGGTTGTTCCTTTACAACTAAGAATAACAGTTATTATATAATAGAATTTAAGTAAATACAAAATTACAGGAGGAAAGGTACAGACAAAACCTCCTATTTATAACACTTAAAACTAAAGTATTGCCACAGTCCCCTTTTTCATTTCACAATAGAAGTTATAGACACATCAAGTATTAAGTATTGATTAGGTTAGTTATAAGTTCATTACTGGAGTGCAAACAACTAAGAAGGAATTTTTCATAATCTTCATTTATTTTTGTGGATATTAAGCTAACATTGCACTTGTCGTGTAGGCGTTTGGTGGGATAGTCCCTAGGTAAGCCCAACATCATTTTTAAAACTTTATTTTGGCAGCGTTGCAATTTGTTTATGTGTGTTTTGGCACTATGGTGCCAAACAGGAGCACCATATAGTAAAACGGATTGGAAAATAGTTTTGAAGAGTACAAGCTTGTTTTTAGAGTTAAGCTGTGAACTTTTACAGATGAAAGGATATAAGATTCTAATAATTTTATTAATTTTGTCGATAGTTTTTTATGTATGGTGCCTGAACGTAAGTTTGCTATCTAGGATTATGCCCAGATACTTACCGCTGTCTGACCATTCAATCTCCGCAGAATCTAATTTTAAATTTGTATCGGGCAGAAAACACGATTTCCTGCGATTGGTAAACCAGACCGCTTGTGTTTTCCCCGGATTTAAATTAATTTTCCATTTCTTTAAATGTTGACCAACTATATTAAGTGAATTTTGCAATCGATTGAATACGTCTTGGAAATATACATTTGTCTCAGTGATTAGTGAAATCATGGAGGGGGCGTTGCAAAAGGTTAATAGATGGGCTACCAGTTGTGGCCTAAACACGAACCCAAGCAAAACCGAACTGATGCTTTATACGACGAAAACCAAAATACCAAACTTTCCCCTTCCTAGACTAACCAATCAAACCCTCACTCTGTCTTCAACTGCCAGGTACTTAGGCACTATTCTTGACCCAAGACTAAATTGGAAAACTAACATAGAGCAAAGAGTTAAAAAGGCATGCATAGCCTTATACGCTTGCAACAAAATTCTTGGCAAAAGCTGGGGACTTCGACCGAAGATAACACTTTGGATGTATACTGCTGTAATGTCCTATTCTTACCTACGGCTCCTTAGTCTGGTGGCCAGCTTTAACCAAAGCGTACAATATTACAAAACTAAACAAGGTACAAAGAACTGCATGTATAGGTGTCACTGGCGCCCTACGAACGACTGCCACAGATGCGCTTACAATTATCTTGCACCTTCTAACTCCAGATCTACACGCAACGTTCATTGCCACATACAGTGCACTTAGACTCAGAGAGTCAAACTGGTGGTAACATCCTCAACATACCACAACAGGCGATACTGAGTCATACTGACTACCTTATCCCAAAGCTAAATTTCAATAAAAACTATAGGGCATACTTTCCAACCAGAACTGAGTGGAAAAGCGATAGAGTCTTCCAAAATCATGACATAGCCATCTTCACAGACGGTTCGAAGATGGACTCTGGTGTGGGCGCTGGAATCTTCTCCGAAGCCTTCAAGATATCAAAGTCACTCAAGCTACCAAGTTTTGCAAGCATTTTCCAGGCAGAATTGTTTGCAATATATGATGCGTGTCTTGAAATTAAAAACAAAACCATTGCCATTGAAACCTATGCGATCCTAATGGGTACGAGCTATATTGTGAAGAATAGGTGGAAGGGGCGAAGTATTTGTGTCTGTAGCGACAGCCAAGCTGTGCTTAAGGCCTTGCTCAATCCTTTAACCACTCCCAGGATAGTTCAGGAATGCAAGTCTTCTCTGAATTTGATCGGTAGCTTGAATACGCAAAGACTTGTCTGGTTTCCGGGGCATCACGGGATCACGGGAAATGAGATCGCTGATGAACTTGCTAGGCGAGGATCAGATGAGGCATTCTCAGGACCTGAACCTACGCTGGGACTGGTTAGGGTTTCCATCGATGGTTGGACTTTTCGAGAGCACAACCGCAGGTGCCATGACTCTCCAGGATGTAGACAGACCAAGCGCATGCTTCCCAACGTCTGTAAGAAATCCGCGTTGTTGTCTCTCTGTCTTTCTTGTTGTCTCTGCAGACGATGACACTGCAGAGCACTTCCTCTGTCATTGTCCCGCCTTTGCTCGGATCAGGTGGCAGTTATTCGGCGCTGATGAGGTGAGAGCTGATGATGTAGGCTCCTTATCAGAGAAATTTCAGTAAAAGTAGGTTGCTGCCTGGTAGTACAATGGACCAGTTTTGAGTCTGAGTGCTCCAGCGTAATGCGACAAAAAACTACGACAAAAAAAAAATGGATAGATGTTTGTTTGTTTTTATGTATGAATGTAGTAATAAATAGTTGATTTGGGTTGTAGTTAGAAGAAAATTCAACTGAGATAGTTTGGAAACGTCGTTTGATATTCAGAAATCATCCATCAGTGCGTGTCAGTGTTGTTAAATGTCACAGTTTCTTTAAACACATGGGAATCACGAATATAAAAAAAACATTGAATACTTTGTTTGGGGATTTTGTACTTGAGTATTATGTAGGTATCCCATCAATAGATAGGCTTTTTTCAGAGATCTTGCTAATATAAGGATTAACCTTTGTGTTTGTAAATAACATCCAAGAGTTCGTCAATAGTTTCTATCCTTACATGGAGCGATTCTGTCACTTATTAATGAACAGGTGTGTAAGAACATATGAATGTTCATATTGCCTAGCAACGGAGCAATGTTTTTTGCTTCAGGATTTTCTCTGAAGGATATTTTCTAGAAGTGCCTTAGATTTGTAGGAACATCCGAAGGCAGAAGACGATCGGCGAGCGTGGTTTTGTTTTGTTTCTGATTTCTTTATTAAAAAATACTTAATTTGCTTTGATTCAATCCTTTCTTATTATCAATAAATATAAAATATTTTGAAGAATATCAAAAATATAAGTTTTCTATAGGTGGATAAGGTGAAAAACTTGACTCTCTCAAAGATTGATGAACCGACGAAAATATACTACTCGGTCGACACTATACTCGATTTTGAAAAGACTGTTCATTTTCCCACAGAATTTCTTAACTCTTTGAACCCTTCTGGAGTCCCTCCGCATAAAATGGTGTTGAAAGTATGTTGTCCTGTTATTTTAATAAGGAACCTTAATCCGCCTAAATTATGTAACGGTACGTGATTGCTGATAAAGTCCCTGAAAACTTTCATAATAGAGTGCACAATACTTACCGGATGTGGTACTGGAGAATATGTTTTAATTGCTCGGACTCCTCTAATACCATCGGATTTACCGTTCCAATTTAAGCGCCTGCAATTTCCGGTAAAGCTATCTTTTGCAATGACCATTAAACATTCAACGTCGCAGGCTTAGATTTTAGCGGTGAGTGCTTCTCACACGGCCAGTTATATGTCGCGCTTTCGAGTGTAACCTCTAAAGAAAACATTTTGTACAGTCTCATAAAAAACAGCTGTAAATATTGTATATAAAGATATCCTATAGTACAGAATGTTCTTCTTCTTCTTAGGGCGCTACATTCCCATTCTACAGCCAGCACGATCTTTCGCCAGCTGTCTCCAGTTTCGCACACCAAGCCGGCCGAGGTCCCTCTCGACTTGTGTGCGCAACTTTGTACGTGGATGTCCTCTGTTGCGTTGTCCCACAGGCTCAGAGTCGAAGACTCTTCGGGCCGGAGCTTGGATCCTTAGACGCCTGGCCAGACTCATGTCGCTGTACAGCCATACAGTTCGTGGTTGAACATTCTCCTCCAAATGCCATCAACGCAAACAGGACCAAAGATCGCGCGAAGAACTTTTCTCTCGAAAAGATCAACACAATGTTCATCCACTTGGAATATTGTCCATGCCTCTGCGCCGTAAAGCAGGACTCGAAAGATCAAGGTCTTGTATAGAGTCAGCTTGGTCTTCCAGAGGGAGGGCTCTACTACTCAATTGCCTTTTGATCCCAAAAAACAGCGATTGGCAAGAGTTATTCTGTGTTTGATCTCGATACTGATGTTGTTTGTACTGTTTACCGCGGAGCCAAGGTAGACGAAGTCCTTAACTACTTCAAAGTTATAGCTGCCTATGGTGAAGTTCTGGCCAAGTCGTCGATGTTGTGCGTCCTTTCTCGATGACAGCATATACTTTGTCTTGCCCTCGTTTACCGCCAGACCCATTTTAGTCGCTTCCGTTTCAATGCCAGCAAACGCAGTAAAGAATAATCCATATCATAATATTATTAATCACTCCACACTGCCCCACATTAGTATCTCAATTGAACCCGTACAAAGCCGGAGCGGGTCGCTAGCTATTAATATAGTAATATTATGGTGTAATTGTTGCTATAATGGTTTTCTTCTCAAATCCTTGCAAGTACATATAGGTTCAGAAATATGTATATACTCACATCACTCAACTCTTTGGTAATAAATAGATTAATAAATAAGTAAACAAACAAATAAGACGACTGGATGGCGCAGTTGGTTAAGTGTCTGACCCAACTTAGTGAAACAACAGTGAAATCAAATCTGGTCCATTCACCATTCGCCTTTGGGATCAAGTTAACGGCACTGGAGTAGGTTGCTATCTGGCAGTACAATGCACCTCTTTTGAGTCTAAGTGCTCCAGAAAAAAAAATAAACAAATAAATTAATAAAATATATTTATATACATATACATACATATATGTTGTGGTGCTACATGATGAACTTGGGCCTAGCAACTGGTTATTATTCCAACCATGCCATACTGCAAAAATTAGAAAATCTCTTGTGCCGACTTCAAGGAACGAAAGTGATAGAATTAACGCAAGAAAAAGTTAACGCATTTAATTTACTGAAAAGCTAACTACTTCCCGCCGGTACTTTTAAAATTTTAAACTACTTACTAAAGAAACTCATAGTGTCTTATGAAGATTTTTGACGACTCAAGAAAAAATGTATTTGTTATTATGTGTATTACTTATTTATTTGATTTTTGACTTATTTATTTATGTGCTCAATTATTTATTTATTTTTTTTTCTTTTTGCAGCGCCACTGTCATTGGGATTAACTTGGAACTAGAATGCACAACCGTCAGACGTGTTGCAAAAATTAAATCGAATTTGGAACCGACACACCATGACATCGACCATATAAAATAGTAGAAATGGAAATATTTTATTATTTTTCACACTGTAAGAACATTAAAAATACAATTATATTACCGCATTTTTAATAAAATGTTTTCATTAAAAGTTGTGTATTTGGGTTTCCTGTCATTTCTTCAATATAAATATCACCATTCTCCATTTGTCTCCTTAAAATGACAGGAATCAAACAGAAGTTTGAATGATTAACAAAAGGAAATGAGCACATCTAATGATCGTCCTTCTGGTGCGACGCAAACAATTAGAACAGAATCATATTAAATGAGAAACTGGACAAAGAATGCTGTGAACAAACTGAAATTAGAAAGATTTCATCAACAAATTGCATCCGCAAGACAAGGAACGAATTTTCAATTTATTCCAAAACGATGAAATGGCAAAATCTCCATTTTAAGGACTTTCTCTGTATTGCTTTATTTTGCTCGTTATTGCGTTTTGGTATTTCATTTTAATAATTAAATTTTCCTTGGAAGAATAGAATAGAATATACTCGTAGATAAAGAAAATATGTAGAGCGCCTCTAGTTGGTTATCCTAATTTAGAGTTGTGTATCAAAAGATATGTGCATTTTATTAAAAAAAAGCTTCAGATTGTCATTGTATCATATACCACAGCATTCAGGATCCTTGGACTAGAAACGTAAAAGAACATAATACTTTTACCCCCGCTTAGCTATACTGTAACAATACATGTTTCATTATCAATGGTATGATGACACGGAGAATAAAAAAGAGTAAAAGGATATTAAATTTGATGCACTTCTCAGAAATATTTAATGAGTCGCATGCAACTTTCGTTTCAAAGTTTGTGTAATTATCTCACAGACATGGCATTACAGTGATATGGATGGTTGACGGTGTCTTCAAGAACATTTGCGCGCTACTGCTTTTAATTTATCATAGTGAATTTCAACAATATTTGCTGTGGATAATTGTTTTTATTTGTCTTCTAGCCTTGGCAGATACGTTTTTTTTTGTGAAAAATAGTATTGAGAAACATGATGGGTATTCACTCTTCGGTTGTATTTGGTCTTGTATCGATGTGGAAGTGTACATTTTGTATAATGTTTTTACAATGCAATTTTGTCATTTTGCTACACTTTTACACTTAAGCTATGTTCGAGCATTATTGTTACAGAGGGTGTAAAAGTGTGAAATTAAATTGAGCTTGTTCTCAATCATAAACAATAGCGTTGTTAGTAGTGACATCTACGAACAAATTATCAAACTTTTTTACATTTTTTTTCTAAGAAGAAGACATTACTTTCACATCACAAATCAATCATATAGAGATATTCAGTATCGAAAACAATTGCTTCGATTTTCCGGTGTAGCATGTCCGTTTTTATCTTATCCCATACGGTTCCATTTTGGACATATTTTCGTAAGAAAGCATTTCATGTCAATGCGATTCTCCTGGATGGATTTAAGGACTCATAAGTTTGTTATTTATTTTTCAAATGTTGTCATGATGATTTTTACAATAAAAATATGAGGAGCTAAATAATTATGTTAGTGTTCACGAAATGCATTCCTTAAGCACTGTTTTTTACCCTACAGTCTAGGGTATGAAACATTAATTAGAAGTAATACTGGAAACTTGTGAAGAACACGCATAAAAATGCCATGTAGGGATAAATATTGAAATCAGTTCGGTATGGAAAGGTTTCGGACATTCTTTAAATACTCATGTTCATAGATATCACTTTACCTTATTTAATACAATTTTATCATTCTTCTAACATATCACATAAAAAATTTTCAGTTGAAATAACTCGTCTTAATTTAAAAGAGAACATTTTTTCAGAATTAGAACCATGAAAGTTGCTTTTGCACCCTTCTGGTACGGAACCCTAAAAAGTAATTTGATATGAACGAAACGGAAATTCGGGAAGGAGAAGATAATAAAATGTTGTGAAAAGAAAAAAAGATTGCCCTGTATGTAAATTTAAATTGTATCATCTTTAATTATTAAATAGTTTAAACCACATTAATTTGTTTACAAAATATTTAACTTTTGTCTACATTCACGATAGTTTTGAACAACGGAACAATGGTTAGTCTTATTTTCTTTTTGTTGATATGCTGTTTTATTTTGTATTTGTAAAACCGTAAAAAATGGTCTATTCATTTCCATAACAATTTGAAAAATCAAAATCAAAATCAAAATAAAAATTATCAATCAAAAATGTCATAACAAGATTTCCATTCGGGTGACGTATTTATAATATTTGTTTTGCGTTAAAATAGTATTATTTGATGATTTTATTTTATTATTAAGTATACATACTTTAACATAATGCCACAAGATATACATAAGTATCATTTAGAAGCATATAAAAGAAATAACAAATAAACAAGATTATAAAGTAGATATAGAATTCAAAAAAGAAACATGAATTAGATGAAATTAAGTTAAAAGTTAAATAGATAAAGTTTGGAAATGAATGCGTCTACGTTCAATTTACTTATATTGTTATTATATATATATACATATATATATTGCTATTTGTACTCTCTCGAATTCGGCGATTGAATTTATTGTCTGCAATTCATGCTGAAGACAGTTTCACAAACCTATTTATTAGTATATTTCACCGCGATCTATTATATGTGAAAAAATCTGTGTTAGAGTATTCTCTCTAATCCAGTTTTCTTCAGGAACCTTTTTTTTTTTTTTTTTGTGCGAGAGGAGGTGGAAACCTTGCATAGGCACTAAAGTTCCGACGTCCTTTGGTAGTGCCGGATTCTTACCGGCTAAAACCACCCCCAGTCAATCTTCCCGTTTATTTGCTCCCTCGCGGAACTACCGCTAGGTATTACTTCACGAGGGACGGGTTTGAGCTATTTGCTTCGTCACTAGGTGTTTAGCGAATTCGCGTTCCGCTGTCGTTCTGCGTTCCTAAGATCGCACATTATTCGTACTGCTGCATCGTTTACTGCAGCCCAATAATCTTCGCATTTTAACATATACTGAACTATGTTCTCTGGTGTCGGCTGTTCACCAAATTTTTCATGTAAAATATCTCTTTCGTTATCATAACGGGGGCATTCAAAGAAAACATGCTCCACATTTTCTTCCGCGTGTAGGCATCGAGGACAGAAAGGACTTGAATCACGGTTCCGCTTGAATATGTATTCAAGGAAGCCACCGTGACCAGTCAAAAACTGTGTAAGATAGTAATTAACCTCGAGGTGTTTTCGATTTACCCAATTTTCAATCCTTGGGATTAGTCCATCTCCCTTTTTGGGACACGTTCCATCGTTGTTGCCACATTTCTATGCTGCGACTTCTTTCTATTTTCTTCGCGTGGTTCACAGTGGGACCGATTTGCACGCGTTGGTCATAAAGTCTTCTAGCTTTTAGAGCTAGAATATCGATGGGTACCATGGAGGATAGTACCAATATCGCGTCGTGGGATACCGTCCGAAATGCACTGCAAACTCTCAGTGCACATAATTTGTAGACAGATTTGGCGTCTTTCATGTGCGACTTTTTATTCGCGACGTCAGACCATATTTGTGCCCCGTACAGCTGTATGGATGTTACAACTCTCGCCAGCATTAACCGTTTACTTTGCCTCGGTCCGCCGACATTTGACATGAGTCTCGAAAGAGCGCATATCGCTTTCGACGATTTTTCACAAGCGTACGCGAGATGATGCTTATAATTAAGGCGAGCATCAATCATCACTCCCAGGTATTTAATAACGGGGCTGGAAATAATGTTATGCTCTCCGACTTTTATCGTTATCGTCTCCCGTACCTTTCTACTCGTGATTAGCACGGATTCCGTTTTATGATCCGCAAGGTCTAAGCTCATGTGACAAAGCCAGTTCTTTATCAAAGCTATTGTTTCGTTGCAATATAACTCGATTTCTTCTAGTCGTTTTGCTATTACAACCACCGCAATATCGTCTGCGAAACCTATGATAGAGGCTTCTCTTGGAACCGGGAGTCGTATAATGTCGTCATACATCACATTCCACAGTAAAGGACCTAGCACTGAACCTTGATGCACGCCCCCTGTAATTTTATGCAACTTCGTTCCGTCGTCAGAATCATAGAGAAGCAACCTATCAGTAAAATAGCTCCTAATTAATCTTAATACGTACTTCGGTACATTTAATCGTTCGAGACGTTGTAAAATACGTGTCCAGTTCGCCGAATTAAACGCATTTTTCACGTCAAGTGTTACTACGGCGCAGTAATTTTTACTGCCTCCTCTCCATCGTCTACCTTCTATGGCTGTCCGGGCTTTGTCCGTAACAACTTTGATCGCGTCGATTGTCGATCGGCCCTTTCTAAAGCCATACTGGTATTCCGCGAGTCCATCATTGGCTTCGATTATGGGCTGTAGTCTATTACATACTATTCTCTCTAGTATTTTGCCCATAGTATCGAGCATACAGAGTGGTCGGTAAGATGAAGGCTCTTCCGGTGGTTTATTTCCTTTCGGTAATAATACCAACCGTTGGTATTTCCATTGCTGCGGAAAAATTCCCTCATTCAAGTATGCATTGTACATGCTAACGAATATATTTGGGCGGGCTATTATAGCTACTTTTAATGCCCGATTGGGTATACCGTCGGGACCGGGAGCTTTTCGATCTTTTATTCTATTAATTGCCGCTGAGAGCTCGTCGTTTGTTACCGCAGGAATAGATTCGCTTTGTTCACGGATTTCGTTTAGTGCGACCCCGTCATTTTGGAAAGGGAACAGAGTTTCAACGATTCTACGGAGCAATAATGGGCAGGATGGCGATGACCTCTGAGGCGTCTTGAGTTTCGCGGTTATAATTTTGTACGCGTTACCCCATACATTCTCATTTAATTGGCCGCAAAGATCCTTGAAACACTGTCTTTTGCTAGACTTAATGACAGATTTAAGCGAAGCACGTACGCTGCCCGCAATAGGAGGTGTCTTTCTGTGTCGCGTTGTCTAGACCTCTGATAGTTTCTTCGCGCCTTGTGGCACGCCGATCGGAGTTCCTTAATTTCCTCGTTCCACCAATACGTTGGCCGGCGGCGATTCTGACTTCCCGTTCTAGTCATCGATGTATCGCAGGCAACGTGTACTTGTCGCGTTACTTGGCTAACAATCTCGTTTACTGTTCTCCCTTCGACTATAGCTTCGGCGATTGCATACTCTAAGAGCTCCTCGTCTAAGGTGTTCACGTTCCATTTCGTTTTGGTAGGTTGTCGCGGAATGCTTCTAAAACGTAGAGGATTCTTCAGGAATCTGAGAATGAGAGATGGTTCTAGTGATTGGATTCCTTCTTCTGATAGTAGGTACTTACCCAGACATATTTTTCTTTTGTAGGCTAGTGCCTCACAAAATCCTAGTATATGTTCTGGAATTTTATTAAATTCTCCACAAAATCTGCAGAGACCTTCTTCCGATACCCCTAGTTTCCTTAGATGTTCCCTGAGTCTACAGTGCCCCGTGCATGCTTGAACCTTTTCGGTTATATTGACCTAGAAGTTTCCACGAGCGTTGTTCCAGGTTTCAATCCGATTCCTTTTTTCTAATTCTCTGAATTCTTCTCTGAGGAGATGGTCTCCCACAGCGCAGAATAGTTCAGGGCCTATGAAGGGTTCTGATGCTCCTTTCCTTGCCAGGAAGTCGGCCATTTCATTGCCTTCCATCCCCGTATGGCCAGGTATCCAGCAGCAGTTTTGCTCGGTTTCTCCTACTCAACTCTGTGAGCTTTTATAAGCATTCCCATACTAGCTTGGATTTGATGCTGTAGGAGTCTAGAGCCATAATAGCGGGTCGACTGTCCGACATTATGGCTATGTCGCAGTTGGTATCATTTCTTTCAAGATTGATCTGAACGCATCTGTCTATGCCATAAATTTCCGCTTGAAAGATGCTGGTACATTTGCCCATGGACTCGAAGTATTTTGTCCTGGGTCCAAAAACTCCTGCTCCAGTTCCTTCATCAGTTCTTCATCCGTCTGTATACCGTGTTGCTGCTCAGTCTGTGGGCCATGGATTCATTGCTCCAGTCCCTTTTGGTGCTGAACTTACTGGTAAGTTTCTTTTGGAAGTTGAATTTCCTAATCACGTCATCCTTCGGAATTGCCAGGAGTGGTAAGTTTTTGACTAGTACGTCGAATTGCCTCGATGTAATGCACCTGTCTTTTCCTATCCCGTCTTTTGCCATTCTCATAATTGTTTTGTTTGCACACTCTGCAACCACTAGATGCAAAGGAGTCAACTCCAGTAGCACCTCCATGGCCGCAGTTGTGCAAGTTCTTATGGCTCTTGTAATACAGAGGCATGCCAACCTTTGAACTTTGCGGAGTGTCTCCCTCACGCTGATCAGGTTGGTTCTCGTGGTCCATGCTATTGCACCACGGGTTATTCTAGGTCGAACAATAGAGATGTACGTCCATCTTAGAATACTTGGACTGCATCCCTAGGATTTGCCCGCCAAGCTTCGACAAATCGAGGTAACTCAGGACATCGTCTGCGTATATGTAAACTAAATCATTATTCAGTTTGCAAATTAATTTGATAAACTTTATAACAAAATTTTAAATCAAAAGGTATAAAACATTTACTAATATATAAAGTTAATTATTATTTCTATAAAGAAGAAATGATTTTATTTGAATTATATTTATAAAATAAAAGTGGTGATATTTATCAGCTTTAGTTACAAAACCCCTGAACAGAGTCCTAAAATATTTCAAGGTAGATGTTGAGCTCACGAATTTATGACATTACTGTGGGCGAACTTTCATGAATGTGCTGCCATTTTCTTGGGGTAATGATGAAGGTTTTTTGTATTCATCATTAACTGTTAAATTTATGGAACGACTCGTGTTTAACTGTCAATTTTTTGGATGGGGTAAGAGATTTCCGGCTGGAAACTTACGTACAGTCAGTGTCAAAAGTGAGTAAACAGTGGAATTTCTGCTGAAAGTTGATGTACTAAATAAAAAATCACCGGACTGAGCTAGGACAGTTATGGATACATCAAATTAAAGCTAAAAAGTCATACTATAAAATATACTGTATTATAGTTAACATAGATAGGTAGGTAGGTAAGTGGGTAGACGGGCTTAAGCCACGTCTCACTTAGGTCCTTGAGGACCCGTTGTGATGCCCAATTGGTGTCCCCTTATAACCATTGCCGTACTCATGATCCCTCGTTGTCCCGAAGTCATCTCGATTTCCTTATGAGCCTGTAAAGAGATCTTGGAAAAAAAATTCTCCCAGTGTTCTATGACGCAACTGACAAAGACAAGGGCAGTGACAGAAGTAGTGAGGAGTGTCCTCTCGTTCCTCTTCATCACGGCAGCCTCTACAAATGTTGTCGTTAGAGAGTCCCATTTTCATGGCGTGGTTTCTAAGATGATTATGGCCAGTGGGACCTCCAACCACCATCGTTAGCAACTCTTTGTCGCACTGAAGGATTTTGTCGGTTTTTGCTCGATCGTATCTGGGCCATAATGCTTTAGTAGTCACACCGCGCCATCTACTGTTTGCCATTTCAATGATCCACTTTTTTCCTCAGCTCTGAGAGGGGCTATTTAATACCAGGAATTGCTTGTGACGCGTCGGTCACTGATCCTTTTCTGGCAAGTTCATCATTGCCGGCTATGTCCCTATGTCCTGGGACCCAGCACAGATTGATCGAGTGCTGTGAGCCAAGAGCATTTAGATCTTCGCGACAGCTTGCGACTAGCTTGGACTTGATTTCTATTGCGGATATAACTTTCATGGCCGCCTGACTGTCAATAAGAATGGTAATATCAGCTGGTGGTATTGCCATCACTGATATCGGTTTGGGCCTCCGCTTGAAACACACTGCCATAATCTGGGAGTCTGATTGAGCAGTGCAAGTTTAGCTCATTGGAGAAACTGCCCGCGCCTGTGCCTGCTTCCATCTTTGACCCATCGGTGTATACCTTTATTGTCGTATTGTTGATGGGTTCATTGGCCGCCCACTCCTTTCTGGTGGGGTATTGGCAATTGAAGGGTCTCTCGAAGTCGAGGATTGGGAGTCTATAGTCGCTCTCGACTTCTGATACTGCAAGTCTGTTAAGAGTACTTGCATGTCCTATGGTACCTGAGCGGAAGTCGCGAGATTGACTGATTCTTAGAGAACTTTTAGCTGCGATTGCCTGCCTATAAAGGTCAAGTGGTAGCATGTGTAGGATCGTTTCCAGTCCAGCTGTTGGAGTGCAGCTAACTGATCCAGTAACTCCTATACAAGCAAGTCTGTGTATTTTTGTCAATGCCTTAAGATTAATGGCTTTTGATGGTGCCTGCCACCAGACTACGCATAAGGCTAAACATAAAATAATTAATCAAATTTAGAAGAGAAAAGGGCTAAAAACGAAAGTTAAAAGTGAGTGTAGATATGGTTGTGTCAATGATTGTAATACACAACGGCTCGGTGTCGTTAGACATTAGTAGGAACTTTTAGACCGGCAGATGCAAAAACTGGAAACAGTAGTTAAGGCATACAAAGTAAGATTTTTTTCCATAAGATAGATATTTTTAGAGTTAGGTGTCACTCACCTTTGACGCTTGTTTTTAGCCCGTTTTTCTTTTGAATTAAATTAACTGCTATATGTTTACCGTGATGTTGAATTAAATATAGCTCGTTTTAAAGCATGATTTCAGAGCTTTTATTTGTGGCATCATTGTCTGGCGTAGATCGTCCCTTTCAATTTTAGTCTAGAGGACAAACTTTCGGCTAATGACTTCACTCATTTTTGCCGCTGACTGTATCCCTATGTGACTAATTTGTAATTCTCATCTAGGTCTTGCTCTGAGAAATGTTTACGTTTACTCCGATTTTCATATATATTGTAGCAGACAGAAATCAATCGAACGAGATGCGCATCTTTCCAATGAAAAATACCCTCCTCCATAGAAACATGCATATATACTCGTCAAATATACATATATCACGCAATCTTTCTCAAGTGGTATCTCTAAATCAATTTTGCCCCCAATAGTGTTAAATATATGTCAAAATTCGTCCAGTTCAGTTTTTTAGTTTTTATCGACTATTTATTTAATTCATAAAATAGAAAATACATTTTACAATTGTACAATTTCTGATTTCCTAGTCTTTTTGGTTTGACTTAGAGTCGTTTACCAGATTGACATTAGCGATACATATCACTTCTTGAGTAGACATATGGACTAAATATGACATATGCATTTGTAGCATAGGCATACAAAACATTCAAACCTCTGTCTCCATTTAGAATACTGATCGCTTCCTCTAACTCTAATGTGTGACTTTTAACTTATATCTGAATTCTTTAAGTATGGGGCATACTGCCAGGAAATGGAACACATCTTCTCTCTCCTTCATGTTACAAAGTTCGATGTTACGATTATCATTTCAGTTGTATTTGTAACGACGAAGTATGTTCTGTCCTATAGGAAGTGGTTTATTTTGCTGTAGTATACTCCATACAATGATAGTTCTGCTTCGCTTATAAATCTATCGTACATTTTTTGACCAGTAAGGTGTTGAATTTGCGTTTTAAGGATGTGTTCTGTTCACTTGGTTAAATCTGCAAATTCCGGATCTAGAAATAGAATTCTAGCCTATTCCATTCATTAACACAGTTTCCGTTAGTCATCAGTATATGAGTGAGAACTAATTTTGGAATTCTTTTCTGATCCATTGCCATAACTCGTAGTATATAATCTAAATGGAGTTTTAGTGTCCTGAGAAACAGTGGTGGTATTCCAGTCTCTAGGTGTATCATATAGGTAGGTGTACTATTGGGCAATTTGAAGATTCGCTTGATAAAGTATCGAAGCAGTTTTTCTACAGTCTCATATGGACTATTACCCCATACTTGCGCTCCATATAGTAGTATTCAAAATTCGTCTATTTGTTTAGATCGTAAACGATCTGGAAATATATCATGAGTTGTGTTCGTAAGATGCTCATTGATAATTAACTCTACTTTATAAATAAAGGAAACAAAAATTGTCTTTCTTACTTTTGTATAATAAGATTAAAAATAATGGCAAAAATATTGCAAAAGCGGATAACAAAATAACACGAAGTTGCAAATGTTGTGGTTTTCCAAATAACTAAAAAGGACGTAATGTAAGACACTGCAGGTGTACAGTTACGCAAGTCTTATCCAACAATAGTATTCGGCTACATTTGCATTTTGTTAATGCGAAGTCTAACTTTTCGAAATGAAATATTCTTTTAAAGTGCTTTTCCTTTTTCTTAGCGCCCAATTATTTAAATCCTAACTAACTTTTCATATATGGCACACACTTTAATAAGGGCCATTTTGCTTTGCATTTAATTAAATTGCGTTATCACAAGAAATGGAACTGTATATACGATCAAAAATTAAATTGCTTATCCATAAAAAGTTTTACTGCTGCCATATTAATCCGTCTTTATTTGTAATGTACAAAAATACAGCGTTATACTTACTTGATTTTTATTCACAACTGTATGAATAAAATGCTGAAACAACTCATTTTTTTCTTCCAAATTAAATTTAACTATACAAATTAAATCCCTCTCTATACATCTACATATATCACAATTTGTAACGTTCAAATATTCAAACAATAATGTAATGATAAATGTTATTTCAATTGTCCTTCCAGCAAAAATTTACGGAGCTAAACTCGCAAAACTTGTACGACTACACCAATTGAATATTTACCTACTTTTCGTGTTGAAAATATAGATTTAAAACAACGTTCAAGTAAAGATCGATTTTTTAAATGTGTGTTGGAGTTCACCTCATTTGCTTGATTATGTGTGGCTATTAGCTGTTCGATAGAGCTCACATGCAATCACAGGTGGTACAAAAACAATAAGCTACCAACATTTTTCAGGGGCTTTATGATTTGTATAAATTAAACAAATTTGCTAAAATTTGTTTAAGAAAAATACTTTATTTATTTTACACATCCGCACCGGACCGATTACAAATCAAAACTGAATTTAAAGTCTAGCATAAATTTAGTTTATATTCTAATGCGGCGATAGGTAGATAGGTTCATGGGACATGGGAAGCATGTGTACGCGATGGAATGCGGGTTAGGGATAGGAGAGTGTCAGGTTATGTCTGGAGATTGCGGATGCAATTGCAATGTTCATGGGGACATGACATGCAAAGATCGGGTGATCGGATGAAAGGGTATGGTGAAATATGTTGCGCGTGGATGAATATGACATGTGCGCGAACATATTGAGGAATCTGGGAATGTGTCGTTAACTTATATCCTTATATAGCAATTTGCTACAAATACTAAAGTGGGCGTTCACTCTTTAATGTATAAATTTACAATTTTACATTTTTACAATATTGAATATTGTAAACAACGAAGCGTGAATACCATAATGGTATCATAACTCCCGATATTGTTTATCATTTTTTGGCTGCATATAATGTAATCTTATTCCTTCTTTTTCAAAACACAATGTGAAGTGAATGAAATCACAGTGACTACTGCAGGACTATCCTGCTCCTTCACTATTCTACCACATGAGTGCTGTTTTTAGTAATTTAGAAGACCTTCTATATGGGATATAGCGAATAAAATGATATTATTGATCATTATTAGAGTTGCACCGAATAGTGATTTGGTCGGATACCGGATACCGGATACCGAATATTCGGTCTGCAGATGGGCCGGATAGCCGAATATTCGGAGGCCGGATATCTGCCCAAATTAAAAGTATAATAGTTTGGTTGTCTGATATTCAAATCAGACCGCTTCAAGTAAAACCAACTTAACCATATTTCTTTCCTTCTCCTCCAGGGGATATTCATATTTTTTTCATAGCAAAGTCTTTGGGATTTTTTTGAAGAGGTTACGAAAGGCAATTAAATTGAATTGAATTGAAGAAATCGGGATGTGTCATGTTTGTAACACTAATACTGCGACAGTAAAGATCTATTGTATCCCCTTCTTTTGATCTAGGATTTTAGTTCAGCCTTAAAAAATTTGACAACTTCTCTAGATAGGATTGAAAGTCTTTCCCTGTTACGTTTGTTTGATTCAACATTTTAAATCTTTCTCGGCAAGACTTGGACAGACGGTCAGTATATGTTCCATAGTTTCTTTGGCCTGTCCACATCGCCTGAAGGTGATAGTTACATGCCCCATGCCCTGTTAGTGCTTCACATAGCACTCTTAGGTCTGCTTTATTAAGTTCTAGAGCTTCTTTGACGGAAGGTAGATAGCCAGATTGAGATTTCTGCCAAAAGTGATACTACAAACGAGCTTGATGTATATCTCATAACAGTTAGGCTTGAACGTAGTAATGACCCTTGGGCTTGGTGGTCAGTAAATGGAAGACAGTACCCAATTTTGTCCAAATTTGCCAAAACTTATCTTTCATCTCCATGTAGCAGTGCATACAAGGAGAGACTCTTTTCTGTAGCAGGCATCCTATACGATAACAAACGTAATAATTATTACCCCTAAATACAGAAAACTAATAATGTGGCTGTAGTAAACTTTCAATATTAAATTGCTAGATAAACCGGCTATTTATTATATGTTAAATAAAATAAATCGCATCATAAAACTTAATATTTTGTTGTTTTTGTTTTATTTTTACTGAAAAAACTACTATCCCGATATAACAAAACTATTCGGCTCCGGCCGGATATTATAAAGGAAGGAATACTTACCGGATATCCGTCGCATCTCTAATTATTATTATATTTATTATTATATTATTATGTGATTAAGTCTGCGTGGAGCAGCAGTTGAATTTGTTGAATCGTCATGGCTGTCTGCAGTTTTCGTTACTACATTGATACATGTTGAGGTTTCATACAAAAAATATACAGCAAGCGCAAGGTAACTTCAGACCAGGTTAGTTTAGTTGTGAAACTTTTTTGGCTGTTTCGGTGTCGGTGAGTATAAAATAAGATGTGTTTTTTATCCAGAAAACGGAATGTTATGCTCGAGTGGGATTATTCCACTATCATTTCAAAGTCATCATCAGTACGGAATCGCTTAGCAAGCTTTACACGGCATTGCCTTTATTTATTTATTTGTTTATTTATCTTTTCATCTCTTTATTTAATTAATTGTTTATTTATTTATTTATTTATTATTTATTCATTTATTTATGTACTTAGAAATTTACTTACTTTTTTATTTATTTATTTGCTTCCTTATTTATTTATTTATTTATTTATTTATTAATTAATTTATTAATCTATTTATTTATATATTAATTTATTAATTTATTTAATTATTTATTTATTTATTTATTTGCTTACATCTTTATTTATTTATTAATTCATTTATTATCTTATTTATTTATTTATTTATATATTCATTTATTTAATTAGTTAATTATTTATTTATTTATTTATTTATTTATTAATTAATTCATTTATTTATTTATTTATTTATTTATTCATTTACTTATTTATTTATTTTGTTTTTTTTTATATATATTTATATATTTATTTAATAAATTTAAAACGCCAATAAAGAGTTTTCAGAGCTTGTATTCAGTATAAAATTGTACCCTTGTTCGCACATTACGAGTGGGTGCTACAGAAGTTATGCCTAAATTAACCGCAGACCATCTTATTTACTTCTCGCATGATCGGTGGTATTCAAACATGAACACGTAAATAAATACATTATCTGTTGCGACTGGACTGGTATCTCAAATATATTTCTATAAAGGTTCATATAACAACACATAATCTGTAACGGTGCACATATATGACGGCTTCTCTACGTGTAATTAGAAATATGCCATTTTCAGAAGATAACTTAAGGTTAAGAGTTTTGTTAAGAATTTTTACAAACCCACAACGAGGAATCCTTATGAACTACAATGATTTGCTTTAAAAATGTTTAAACGGAACGATGTCCTACAAATAGAAATTTGATGGATAAACGATTCCACCGATTTTTGCGTCTGTCATCAGTCACTCTAGTTCTTGGTTTTATATATAAAAATATATGTCATTTAGCTCCACACATTTTTAAAGGTCTTTTTCAGCGAAATATATTTAATGTTTGAATCTTGGTCATATATTATATAGCGCGAAAATTCTCAGTCTGATCTGGATAAGTATTTTGTGCCAGAAGTACAGCCATCTAAACATATGAAAATAAAAATAGTTGCATTGCTGCAGCAAATTGCAGGTGTATGCGATCACGTTTCATTTGTTGCATCAATGCGCTCGGGTTCCCCTTTCGCATGCAACTAATTCGCTATTTGACATTTCATGCTGTGACGACGATTGAACACCATAACGACGACATCATCGTTGATGATGATGACGACGTTGAACTTCTAAATCTTTCACTATTGCACGAGATGGCTTTGGGCGGCCTTTACCAATGGCACGCAGCATTCCTTATCAATTTTACGGCATTGGCCATAAATCTGGGGCCATATTGATGTTGTTTGCTACACACATGTATTCAATTACAAACATATCGACACACATATGTATGCTTCTTCTGGAATATCCATGTGCATTTAAATCGATGCGGGCGAGTCAATCATGAAAAATCTTTGACTTGGGTTTGGGTTTGGCCCGTGTAGAAAAATACCTGTACAACTACATTGTGGGGCAGTAGGTTTGAATGCCAACGTGCATTTGCACGGTAGAGGGAGAACGTAAATATGGGTCTGATCCCATGATGGAAATCGAGTAAGCTAAAGGGAAGAAAGAACCAATTTATCATATTCGTAAATGGAGTGCTAAAGGGCGAGCGGTTGTGAGCTTTTGAGATGGTTTCGATTCTCTGTGTGTCTGTCACAGTGTACTGGTAACCTTTAAATGGCAGATAAACTGATTATAAAATGACAAGCGTCTAAGAGAAGTTCGTCATTTAGCGCGATCCGATCATTATGGTATTGATTTTACCACTTGCTGCTGATAAACGCAGTTAGTCGCTGAAAAAATTTGATTTTTTTTACAAGTAAAAATGCATTAATTTGGTGATGTTACTGTTTAGTGTTTTATAGACATGTACTTCACACAAACGCTATACTTGATAAGGTTTGTCTTAACATGAGCTCCCATACATATTACAAACACTATTTGTTAATTTATAGTCAAATACTTAGAGGTTTTATTAAGGTTCCGTTCACCAAAAACGGAACCTTTATTATTTCAGTATGTCCCTCCGTCCGTCTGGGTCTTAGGCTTAGATATCATTTTTTATGCATACAAATTTGAAAAGTTAGGCCATTCGTCGTTGCTCCTATATACGAGTATGTAGGTGAATTTGATGTGGATATTAAAATATTGGCGTACCCCTTCGGGTAACATATCAATCGATAGTTTTTTTAAAAATAAAGTGAATGTTTGCTTTTTGATCTAAAATGCCGTTTGAGAAATATGGAGCACCAAAGTCGTACCGATTTTTAAATTTAAAAAAATAACAGTAACAAATAGCCTCAATAAGTGTTTTCATTTAAAATGATTTCGAGCATTCTGGCCCTAATAGTTATGTAGATATTGGTTAAAATGGTGAAACATCTATATGCGAATACTGAAGATCTGAAAACGCAGTTTTGTTGATCTGATCGAAAGCATTACGAAATGATCGTAATGATCAAATATCGATTTAAGTGCGAATTCTGGGATGTTATAATATTAATAACTTTCGCACATAAATTCCTTGCTGAGAGCGGCAACTTGACACGATGATCAGTGGTATCTATTACATTCATTTCAACCCCTAACCCCTAAATGCCCAACAGCAATGTTCACACAGCATGAGCAGCGATTGAGTATGCGTATGATACAAGAGATTTTCTGCGTTAGATAAATTTGGATAGAGATATTCGAATGTAAGTGTATGTTGGGTTGGGACATACGTAAACATACTTAACGTTGTGTGTTTTATAATTAGAGTCCGACCGAACATTCGGCTTCGGCTTCGGCCACCTTCGGCAATGCATTCGGCTTCGGCAAAATCTTCGATCTCATTTGGCCGAAGTTGATATTTCTGTTTTCTGTAGAATTACGATATTTTCCGAATTTTTCTTTGCAGGATATATGAACAAGTCGTGCCGTGTTTGTTTGGTTTGGCAAAATTTGCTAGTGTGTCAATAGTATTAGAAGTGAAGTTGCAAGGAACAGTGTGTTTTTTGTTTTGTTATTGTCGTATATTTTGTATTTTGAAATTGCGATTGTTTACAGTTTTAAAATCAACAGATCTTACTTTAGAAAGTTGGTTTATGCTTTAGATAGTTGGTATATATAAAAGCATGCAATTTATTTGTACTGGCTTCAGGTAGAAAGAACATAAAAAAAGCAGCTAAAAGTTAAATTTAGGGGTATTTCGTTGTCACATGGTAGTTCGCTACCAAAAAACAAACAATAATTTTGTAGATTCCTTAATATTAATATTAATTAATATTAAAAAATTAATAATTAATTAATATTAAAAAATATATGTATATTGTAGATTCCTTAATACCACCATATTCGGCTTCGGCCGAAGGTGATCAAAAAGCCGAAGTTCGGCTTCGGCCGAAAAACTGTGGAGGTTTATATTGTAAGGGCCGAAAAATGAGAAAAGCAAGCGGAAAAAAAACACGGCCAATGCTCTGCTTGAGTGTCTCGATTTTATTAGAGAGCATACTGTACTTTTTCTCTTGCTTTTATACATTTTGTACACATTCTAATTACATGGTTAGATTAATGTTATAAGCAAATTTGGAGACATTTCGGGCAAATCATACGATCAGATGGCAATCTATGTGGTAGTTCAAAAGAGCAAACAAGTACAGTCTCGCTAACAAGCATGAAACCAAAATATTCCTGAAAGATCCTTATCAGGTGTCAACATTTCATAAGGAATGGTCCAATAGATTTGGAGTTTATCTCATACATACAAACGAGCATTCAATTTTATATAAACAGACACAAATGGTAAAATAATAATTCTTATCTAAGATTGGCTCACGTCGTTTCATAGAATTTGCACCTTCGTGACTTCGGTTGACGACATTAACGGTAGTCTTCTTATCCCTAGATTGATCTGACTCATGAGTTCTCTTGAATCTTTCGGTTCTTGGCATCGCCTTGGCAGCTGGTGGTTTAAGGCGTCTAATTCCTTCGCCCAAGATTATTTGCCTTTGTTTTTGGTTTGACTTTCGCTTAGCCGTGACAAATTATGTGATAGTTTCCGTTGAAGTTTTTTGAAACGTTTTAAGTCCTTAAAAATGAACTTAAAAAAACTACCGATTTCTATGCATGAGGTATTTTTATTTAATTGCGTCCTTAAAATTTTTTGGACTAGTTTTTGAATAAAGCATCAGTAGAGTGACCGTCTCTATTGACCAAAGCAAAATTTGCCCCTTTTTGCTGCGTTTTGCAATACATTTTCATGTGTCTTGGGCGGTATAGCAATCATTTCGGCATGAATGTTTGCTTTGCTAGTCCGTCAATGGTCTAAGGCTTGCTGACGTACACTTCGGTTTGCAAATAACCTCACAAAAAGAAGTCCGGAGGGATCTGGATCTGCCCAGTCAAAGTCCCCACTTTTGGCAGCACACGCCAAGGGAATTTTCGTTGCAGAAACTTGTTTGTTTGATTTGCAGTGTGGCATGGCGCACAGTCTTTTGAAAACAGTAACCGTCCAAACCTTTTTCACACATTCGTGACGTAATGAGCCAACATCCACCCATATAGATTCTGTTACAGTATGGTTGGCTGGGCCACGGTGACGGTGAGTAGGACGGCGGCACGCTTGCGGTTGCACGGCTTAGCTCGTCGGACGGGGCGGTTCTTGTCCTCCCACTCGTACACCACCAGTTTGCAAACAAAAAAATCTCGTGCCTATAGCTAGCTAAAAGAAGATAGAAAGAGGTGAAAAGATAGAAAGAGATGAAAGCCTAATACCATAACAGACGACGGACGGACAACTAAAAGATAGGAAAGAGAAGAGAAAGAAGAGACAGGAAAGAGGAAAGAGGTGTTCAAGGTCTATGCCTTTCCCACCAAAAAAGACCGAAAGGGAGCTCGCGGAGCTCAGCTAACTATCCTAGACTACACCTAAACTAATCTACCCAACTTAAAACTATACATATACTAAACCTAATCTACCTTAAAACTACCTAGCTTAGCCCTACACGAAACAACACCCTTCCAGTGTCGTTTGGGGATGCAGGTTCGTCAAGAACCCGAGGGTGCCTGTTATTGTTGGCACAAGTCCGCCTGCCGACCCCTCATGTCAGTGAACATGACCTTCGCTATCTCCCTTGGCGAAATATTGTGGGAGATAGCCCCTTTGCGGAGACGTTAGCCACAGCCTAACGTTCCAGTGTCGACTACCCCGAAGAAGGACGGCTTTCCCTTACCATACATACACATATTGGCACAAGAAAATTCACTGCATCGAATAAAACATCATACTTCTCACTCATACTACTTCAATTCATTTTACTAACACTCAAACAAAATCCAAAATATTAAAAATGTAAAAAAATGAAACTATAACTTAAATTAAACAAAAGAACACTCACACACTAACACTTAAGCCAGAACTAATTTACAATTGTATATATATATTTTTTTATAAAAACCAATATAAAAACTAAGCTAAAATAAATAGATACAAATTTAAATTAAGAATTTACAAAAACGAATCTTCTAAATGCAAAATAAAAAACTTCACTAAATTCAAAAATAATTCCAGCTCCAATTCTTCTGGGCACAGTACACTTCTGGCACACACCTCTTTTTGTTGTTGCACAAAAATGTTCCTAATTCGGCTTTCTCGGGATAGTTGTGTCGATCTTGTCATATGTAGACAGGTAACGTCTTGGTTTCGACAGCGAAAAGTCACGTAGTGTCAACCGGCACGTATATGAATGTAGATATGTATTTTTCTGTACCACGGCAGCGAATACGGCACTTGGTACAATTACACTTTTTCTTTTTGTTTGATAATTTGTCACAAGTATATGTAAAATTTATGTATATTTCACTTGTTCAATGTGTATCCTTTTTTTTAAATGGTTTAAGTCATTTTTGAGTTTGTATATATATATATGTGTATACACGTTTGTATATCCTTTGTTGTAGCCTGATTTGGCTAAACTGTGATAATTGCTCTCTCGTTTTGTTTAACAGAGGCCACACGCGCACATAATAATTAAAAAATAGCATCAACTAATTAATAAATTAATTAAAAAGTCGCAAAATTTTCCAAAATTGGAAAAATGCACTTTTTTTTGTTTCTCCACTTTGCACTTCCATTATGTGCTTTACAAAGTGCTGAATTCACCATATGTCTGTCCTTGTCATTAAGAAAGTTCTAATATGTCCGTCCTTGTCATTATGACAGATCAACTGCAAATCAAAACAAGTGTGTTTTGATCTGCCCTCAATTTATTATCTTAATAAAACTTGGCACGGGGAAAGTATAAATTAAATAAATTATTTTAAATATAAAAAAAAACATTCTTCACAAAGATATTTCACAGGTCATTGAAGGACTGGACGGGAAGGGATCGATGGATCGGAATTTTTCTAGTAGGTTACATAAGGACTATTAATCTTAGGCTTCTTTTTTCTTTACAGATAAACTGCTGCATATGCCGCAGCCTGCCGCAACAATTCCCATCGACTGTTTCGCCCAATGATGGTTGTCGGTCAAATGCCGGCCCAAATAGACACTTTTCGGTCATGTTTCAAGGATCTCGTGTGGATTTTGCGTTCCCCAAATGTTGTTGTGATGACTCTGATGCCAAAATGCTGAGCAGTGTGACGACGCACGTGTGGATTATCGACAACTGTCTCTCTTACCGCTTCAAGCTGTTCACAGAAACGACTTAAGCGTTTATTTAAGGCATGTCGACAATCTCCCACTGTCCGATATTTTCGACGATATGGAAGTTAAGTTAATCCAACTGAAAGACTATTCTCAATGTACAGCGTCACTCTTTCAGTGCGTAGTTTCGGTGTAAAGCGATTCATGGTTAAAATTGAGTTGTACTGAATTAAATTGTCAATCGGTTGATAAATATTAAAGTTATTCAATATTTACATAACCACAAAAAATATGGCACACTATGTAGAAATATATAAATTATGTATAATCCAAATTTGAGGTTGCGTCCAATTCGTATAAAAAAAAATCATAAGTGACTCTTGAACAACTCCTCTTTATGCCTGTAAAGAAATCGGTTCAGTCGTATTGAAGATTATCAAACAGTCAAACAGAGAATACGATCTTATTAAAACAGATTTATTTCATTTATTTTTGAAGTTAGTTTACAATAAAATTGGTTTCTCTCATCAGCAAATTTAGCCATGCGAAAACACCTTTTTTTAAAATTAATATCGCAAACACTCAATGACTGGATTTCAGATTTGTTTATTTGCCACACATTGGAATGTGTGGTGTTCTTTCCTTTATACTTTCCATTTAGAGCGGTTTCTTCGGTCACATTGTTCAGTTATTTTTTCACCGCTAGCCGTGTGCGCTTACAAAGACTTTGTTGGTTGACATTTTGCACCATTATGATCACCATTAATTGAAAATATTGAGACAGTCCTAGGAAATCCAGGAAGTTCAGAAATGCGCTGTTCATTTGTATAAAAGGAGCTTATATAATATACGTATTTAAAAAAAATATTCGGATATGAGAAACGAACTTTCATTCACAATACCTACAATTCAAACGAAAATCAAACGCTTAAAAGAATCAAGTTCTTGGCAAGGCCGGCCCGAGACAGATGTGCGCCCTGTGCAAGCCTTAAGTTTAACGGCCCATTCTTCAATTTTGACAGAATAAATCGTTTCCACATTACCCAAGGCTTTCAATGCGTTTTATTTTATTGTGGTATCCCCGCTAGGCCTAATACTGGGTAACATACATGCATATACAGTCCTGTGTGATATAATATGGACATACTTTACTCCGCAATAATTTTTTCAGTTGTTGAGCTCTGAAATCAAACGAATTTGCTTCAAGTTTTTTTTTAAGTTAACGATAAACGACTGGTTTAACGGAATTTATTCCATTAATTTACCGACCTTTGTAGCGGAGAATCGTTTTTATAAAATAAGTTCTCCCACTTTCCTGTTCTTATTTTCTTGCACAGCACTTAAATGTCATTAATATTAATATAATTATATATACATGTTGAAATAAAAAAATTTACATTAAAAATAAAAATATAAACAAAATATGTACAAATAAAAATAATTACTTCAAGGAACCTAAGTTAATTGTTTTAAGGTGAAAAAAGGTAAAAACATATGTTAAACTGAAAAGTTATAATCATTTTAGACAAATAAGAATGCAACAAAAAAGTATGCAGCGATGCAAAGTTCAATTAAGGAAACTAGCTTTTTGACCTTAGCTTTAGCAAATTCTTTTATAAGGTCATCATGATCTAAAGGCTTTAATAACTCCCCTTCTATTGACATTATAGACAAGCCTACTAATCTTTCTTGAGTCATGGACCATGACTCATGGTTGTCTTAAGGTAATTTTTTATTATTTTCTTAAGTTTAGAAAAACTATATTCTTCTGAAGATACTGTGATTGGTATTGAGTTTAAAATTTGGAAGACAGTAACTACATTGTGAGCAAAACCTTCTAGGTTTAAACTAAATATGTATAAAATTCAACACTTCTAAACGTGAATTTCTGGTTTTATAACTGGGACTAATCCTATTAATTCTTGATGAAATGCTGCCCCATCTTGATCTTAAAAGTTAAAACGCTTTGTAAATTAAGGTATGAGGAACGTATTTTTAAAACATTCGCTTGTGTTATTTAAAAATGAAAAATGCGTATTATATGCCTCAACCTGCTCAAACCTTTCTGTAATTAATTGAATCGCTTGACTTAGTACTTTGAAATAAGTCTGTACCTCTAACATATGTACATACATCAACGAGCGCCGTGGCGTAGTGGGTAAGTGCGTCGGCTTTTCCTGACGTGCTGATGGGTAGCGAATCTAAGTTAAACTAAACGCACAATCGCAGGTACAAAAACTATTATGTAATCAGGTGAGACCGGCCCCAATCCAGTCAAGGAGGTGGGGTCGCTCTCTTAATCAAAAATAATATTGGACATAAGATGATATATAGCAGTTTGGTGTGAAGGTTTGGTGTGCTAGATGGTCTCCAAGATGGAAAACGTCTACGTAGCGGACGCTCAAAGCCTAATTTTATTGCTGAGCTCGAGGCTCTTTTCAATAGCTTTGGCTTAAATGCAAAACACGGCGAATGGGGTAACAGTGTTCCGAACGAGAGGAGAAACGCTGTCCTAGAGTGGATGGAACAGAATGGTATTGAGTTCAGGCTTGATTTGCTTGCAACCGATAGACTATCGTTTCTCAGAAGCGGATCGTGATGCTAACAAACTACTTACGATACTGAATGTAGAATGTCACACCAGGAACTGTTTACCAAGTACAACAACGATCACTTTGGTTTCGCCACGGTTATTCAGCTCCCGAACGAGCTGGAGGAACTGGGAGAATAAGTCCAGACATATCCTTATAATTATAATAAGGCACTCTGGCCACGTTTCTCTAGAGCCTTGGACAAAGAACCACGATCGAGTGCGATCAATCCACCTACGAACAGAAACCTGACGATCGAAGAGGTTGACAGGTACCTCGTACAAATGGATTAAGCGAAGGTAGCAAAAACCGACCAAAGAAGTGATCACGGTCAATGAATCTCGTAGTCCGAACCACGACTTGGAGAACAGAGCCTTGATAAATCATTTATATCGTCGGAACGAGGTATGTCAATGGCGATCTGAGAATCCTGGTTTCACCAGATTCAATGACGACAATATGGCAAATAGTGTCGTCGCCGACTGGGGAAATAGTGTATGACCTCGAAAGGCGAACTCCAGGGTATATTCAACTCACTGAGGAAAAAGTCAGTGGAAATCAATGGGAACCTAATTATGCGCCAACTACCCTCTGAGGCTGTGGATATATACAAACTTCGACACTGTTTGGTTAGAAGGCCTATTCCTCAAGTTAGCCAGGCTCGGCATAACTAAACCATTGCTATACATGATCCATGATATGGTATGAAGTTCGTTGTGAAAAATGGCAACGCAACTTCTACCACGATCTTCCTCATAAAACATTGATTACAACACCGGGCAGTTGGTTCGACGATCTTGTTCGCTATATTCACTATTATAGGTTCCATGGCGCACTTAATAGCGCACGCCAATGATCTGATAGCGAAGGAGGAAGTAATAAAAATTTTGTTGTAGCGTGACTTCGATCAACTTCAGCGATTTTACGACGATTGGAAATTGAAAATCAACTTCCGGAAGTGCGAAACTATTCTCTTCAGAACCACGCTGTGCACGGCCTTAAGGTGCACGAAAAGAAACTGGCGCAAGTTCGACATAGTTGAACCACAGGGACGGTTGCTATCTGTGAAAAGTGTAGTTAGAAATTTTGGCATTTGGTTGGATTAGTATCTCTACTGTGATAAATATGTATGTAGCTGCTGCTACATGCTGCTGATGCAAGTAGGTTGTTTTACAGCAGCCAACTTGAGGGTGATCTGCTACATACTCGTAGCCTTTAGCAGGCCAATCATAGTGTATGGTTGTCCAGTGTGGTTCAACTTGAGTCCTCCTCAGATGGAAAAGATGAGACTACTCGAGGGGCAGTGTCTCCGGGTCTGCCTCCGGTTGTATCGTACATCTGAATATGGGTACAAGAAATTCTACCCTAACGAGGCAAACCTGATCAGGATATATAATTTCCGATACCCCGAGAAGTTAGGCCTGAACGGCTTCATTCCGTACGAAGCTTTGTCCTATTATCTTCCATGTCGTACACCAAACAGTGTACAGGCGACTTCAATACGAGCCGGACGTCGCTCGCAGCCACGACGGTCTTCTGCGGTTCAATATGGCGATTTTTTCCCGGGATAGGCCAGAGTCTGTCAAAGAGAAATTCAATCTTCGCCGCCACTAACCTCTTAGGAACACAAACTTGGTAGTTGACATTTGGTGGCGCCACCTTAAGTAAGTAAGTAAGCTCAATTAGTTAAGTTAGCTTTAAGTGTTTTTGGCTAGAATTAAGTAAATATGAGGAGTGAATTAATAAAAATGAAAAAATGAAATGAGTGCTTCGACTCCGACGCTCGATGTCTGGGTTTGATTCTCGAAATAAGCACCTTGGATATTTTTACATCTCAACCTCTTTCAAGTCAATGACAATGCTCAAAGAGTGTAACTGTCTAGAAAAAGCTTCTCAATTTCGCAGTTCAGAGTCGGCATTAAACTGTAGGTCCCCTCCACCCGTGACAGAAGAATAGCACACACAATGGTTGCCGAGAAGCTAGGCCCAGGTCCACCTCGGACTGTAGCACTACCATTATTATTATTATTCGCATTCATCACCATAATGTCTTTTTTCTCGGCGAGATCGTAAAGAAAATTTAGATGGTATGTCAAGACTACGATCAGTACTGAAAATAATCATCACATTTTTCAATCGAACGCATTTTAACCAAAGTATGTTCAATATTTTCTCAAACCTTAACACTTGCTGACTAATAAACAAAGGGACTTTGCAAATATTTATGGAATAATAGGGAATAGAGTTTGGTATGTAAATCACCCAGAAATGTGCGATTGAGACTATATTTCAGTGTTTTTTTAATAAAACTGAAACTGAAAATATTTTTTTGCTCAATTTTCAATTTTGTGAGGAACTTTATCTTTACCTTACACATTCTCCTTTCAAGCAAATATGTATAATGAGTAAATCTCGTAACTCGTATGTGCAGAAATAAAATTTGGAAGTTTTCTCTGAAATAAATCCATAGGAACTGAGGATAGCATTTTGAGAGTTTTTCCTAGTAAAATGTTGGGTGCTTGTGGAAGAAATTATGTTGCACAGTCTTTTGTATGCCTTCACACGCCTTTGTGTGAAGTGTGAACAGGTGAAATTATGTAATTTGTATTACTAGAAAACAATTGCGCTCAGAAAGCACTTAGAAATGCATAAGTAGCTGATTGGACGAACTAACGACTCGTCACTACTCCTATCATTCGGGGACATTTATACTTCCTCAATTGGATTTCATTATCTTTAAAAACCCTTGAGAATGATCCCTGCCTGACAGCTGCTCAATTCCTTCTACGGAGTTTCCCCATATCCAGGGTTGTTATTAGGTAGTGATTACACTACCCTATCACAGATGGCTGGTTCTTATTGAATCTATTAATGTTTATTTTATTTCCACTAGGTGGCGCTATCGACGTTAGAGTGTATTTTCGCCACACTATATTCGTTGCAGTTGTCCAGTGTCGCGACGTGTAAGCGTAATATCGCACGTTTCCAAGTATTTATCAACAATCGCAATTGCAATTTTATTTATTGTTAGAACGTGGAATTGGCTTTCGTGTATTCCAGGGGTTCGTTTATCTGCTCCAATCTGTTGTCATCTCTTGACATGCGATCCAACGCAACTCCTTATCTTCCTCAATAACAACAACTATTTCAGTTGAACTTTTTTCTAACTTCAGTCCAAAACCAAAATCATTACTACATACATATATCCAAATAAGAATTCATACAATCATATACATACTCGTATACGTATAAGAATATTCTCGCCAAGCCGTATCTCCAACGAACAGCTTTATCAGAAATCGGACCATGAACCTATAGGCACACCCATACATCGACAAAAGTGGCAGTGGATTGATCACAGTCTCCGAAAGAATAGCTAAACAAGCGATGCAATGGAACCCGCTTACTCAGGATACCAAGATGCGCGGCGGTCCCAGGAGTACGTGGCGCAGAACCTTTGAGAAGAAAGCACGGCAACTGGGAACAAGTTGAGGAGAGCTGAGACACATTTCCAGAAACCGCACTCGATGGCGCGTAGGCATAGTAGAGGCCCTAGGACCCACAAGGATATACAGGACATAAGTATACTCGTATACCTCTACCCACATTCATATAACACAAACGACTGGGAAATCCCCCCGAGCAGGCAAGATTTTCTCCGTTTTTTTAAAGTTCAGCAGCAATGTTTACATTTAGTACTATATGAATGCAGTAAAAAAAAAAAACATAAAATTTGCATTTAAATCGTCCCTGTCTCGCTTGTGAATTGCATCTCCGGCAATCCTGCTTTTTTCCACTCATGTAATCACCCGTAATTACTGTTCATGCCTGCTGTACGTGTTTGTGTATTGTTGTGGTGCTTGAAATATTAGTGTGAGGTGATACCACTGATAATCGTTTTGAGTGGTCGATCACACCACGCGAATGTGATAATCATTAAATCTTTGATATCTCAAAATTAGCATATTAACTGATATTTGGATATTTACCATTTCTTATGCTTACACCGAGGTCCACAAAACTGCATTTTTAGATCTTCAAAATTCGTATGTCGACGATTTACCGTTTTTGACTAAAATCTGCAAAACTATAAGGGCTAGAAAGTTCTCATTGAAGAAAACATTTTGTGTTTTTTTCAGATTTGTAAACATTTTGAGCAAGGGTACGCATTAAAACCGCTTTTGAAGCTCCATACTTCTCTAACGGTTCCTTGGGTCAAAAAGTCTATAACTAAACTTTGACATCATTTTAAAAGACCTTTTGGTTGATAATATATTCTCGACAACTTCACCTATGCAGGAGCCACCCCCAAAATTACCCCATATTTTAAAATAAACTATCCTATCTTTATCCTATAACGCCTCACATAGACCAATTTTCATCCATAAAGTTACCATCTTACAGAGTTAACCAAAGCGTTTACCTCAGAGACTTTATTGAGGCAGAAAGATTTCGAGGTACTTGCAAATTTAATGAGAAGATGTGACTTCACGGAAGCCATATCATTTAGAGTCTTAAAGAAAAACTGTCCGTATGTTGTCTGTCTAGAGTTTGCCAGAGCAGGGTAAAAAGAGAGGAAGTGTTCCAATGTTTCACTAACCGCAGAATCTTTGCAGTTTCTAGACTTGTCGGTAGAGACTAGAACAAGTTTACGAGCATATTAGCTCAACAGACAGTGCCCTGTAACGATACCATCCAGTTTGCTGCAGTGCACTCTAGTTAACGAGATTAAGTGTTTGGTTTGGCGGATGTCGTAGTCTGGCCGAAAAATTTTAGTTATACGGCAGGTGTTTTATATGACTCGGTATCAATTTCGGTAATAGTGCGTTCATAACGCACCCAAATTCAACATTTCAGAAAAAAAATTCAAAATCCAATCCAGCATTTCAAATGACAGTTAGTGTCAGAATTGATTACTGGATATTTTTTCCTGATTGGAAATCAGAAGTGGTTGAACCATTTAGCGTATTATATTAAATTAGTGATGAATTTAAGTGCTAACTCGGACATATTAAATATATTGCTGATTCAATATGGAGGTATGGAGATCGCGTTGAAATTCGAAGCTCTCAACTAATGGGAAAATAGCTGTTTCTTTGTTTATGTCAGCGGGATAAAATGTCATTGTATGACCTGCTGAATTTGTAAAGAGGATTGATTGTTCGATTAGACGAACTTACAAAAGCAGCGACGAAATTCTGCATTTCGCTGGAATGCAATATTCCAGAATGCAGGAAATGTATGGCGAAGTGCAATGTATTTGAGCTGAAATGCAGAAACTAGCCGAAATGTTGAATTTAAGTGTGGTGTAAACGTACTATAAAAAAACAGTCGAATTGGCGCTGCGATGGTGATTGTTTCTGTAGGGATTAGGACTCCTTGCTTAGCAAATTCGTCACTAGTTTCGTTTCCTGGAATTCCTTCTTGTCCATTAACCCAATATAAAATGCCTGCGCTATTTACTCAAAGTATTTGTAGCGAGTTGTTTTAGATTTTATAGTATTGCTTTGATGTGCTTTGAGTGCGGCCTGGCTATCCACATAAATATTGATATTCTACTCATGTCAGGTTTATTAGATAGGCTTTCCGCTGCTTTCTAAACGAACTCGGCTTGAAAAAAACTATCATGCAATTTGTAGAAACATTTTTGGTTAAGCGTGGTATATAGAATCCAGCACCAACGCCTTCATTCTGCTTAGAGCCATCAGAATAAATGTTGAAGCTATTTTTCGGATCAGTATTCTCTTGTTGGAATAATGATTCTAAATCTACGGTCAAAGAGGGTGACGGGCTTGTGATAATCTATATTAATACTGGAAATATTCAATATGTTACTACCCCCAAAGGATCTGAACTTGAAACTATTTGCCTCTTTAAGTCTCAGTGCCATCTTGTGGACAGTGCTTTTGACGAACAGGCCGATAGTGAGTAAGTGTAAGATCATGTTCAGTGACAGATTTGATGTTGTTTTGAGTGTCCCTGTAATTCATATGCATATGATGCGTGGGAGCATTTCCAGCTGTGCCAGTATAAACTTTTTGTCAATGGCTTTCGACCCCATACAGCAAGATTGGTCTTACTATAGAGGTGTAAACTAAGTGGGTCACTTTTGGTTGTACGTTTGGTATACGTCAAGGTTTTGGAACTATTTTATGCATTATGCAACTTTTGAAGATATAGCGCAATGTAAGGAGAATCGAACTCTGTGCATTTTGCAGTTTAATTCTGTTATTTCTAAAAATGTCGGGTTGATGTCATCATTGATACCTCATGAGTCTTTGATCTGATCGCCATTAGGACTGTCTTTGCAACTTGGAAAGTGGGTGTTGAGCAGGAGCTCTACTATTTCCTTTGCGTCAGTAGTCCAGTCGACATTTTCTTTCTGCATGAAGGAGGGTGTTATTGTTTTTTTGAAGGAAAGTTTTCTTAGATGTGAAGTCTGATGTCTTCGCTATTTTACCACAAAATGGCTTCCATTCACTGGTTTTGACTTTTCTCAATTGCTTTTTGAAAAGTTTGAGTTCAGTCCTATATAAGATCCAGTCTTGGTTCAGGTTGTTAGCGGTTTTAAATAATGTTTGTATTCTATTTCTAGTTAATGAGAGTTCTTTGTTCCACCATGGAGGCTGAGTTTTTTGCTTTTTCTTCCTTGACCTAGCAAGCCATCTCAAAGCTTTTTACAAGACTGGAAGCCAGATTGTCGTTTGCTGCTTCTATGTTCGTTTCATTATTAGGGAGTATATGTTTACAGGTTTTGGGCATCGACGGAACTCCTGAGCACAAGATCAGCGGAGAATCACACACCAGGAGGCATAATAAAAGTCGACACAACAAGAGGATGCCCACAAGGAGGAGTTCTATCTCCTCTCATGTGGAGCCTAGTTGCAGACGAGCTTCTAGAGATACTAACTAACCATGGCATCAGATGTCAGGCATATGCCGATGACATAGTAATCATAGCCAGAGGAAAAATGGAGGAAACCCATTGCGATATTATCAAATGGGGGCTAACTTTAACTAAGGAATTATGCCTGTCGGCTGGGCTAAGCTTAAAGAAACTCGTTTAAAGAAAACGAAAACTGGAACGACTAAAACCAATAAGTCTGTCGGGTACAACACTGACTCCGGTAAAAGAAGTTAAATATCTGGGAATAATCTTGGACAGCAAACTCATCTGGAAAAAACATACAGAAGATATAACAAGGAAAGCGACGCGTGCTCTGATGATTTGTCGAAGCTTGGCGGGCAAATCCTGGGGATGCAGTCCAAGCATCCTAAGATGGATGTATATGGCTATTGTTAGGCCTACAATTACCTACGGAGCAATAGCACGGACTAAGAGAACCAATCTGATCAGCGCGAGGGAGACACTCAGCAAAGTCCAAAGGTTGGCTTGCCTCTGTATTACAGGAGCCATGAGAACTTGCCCAACTGCGGCCATGGAGGTGCTACTGGAGCTGACTCCTTTGCATCTAGTGGTTGCAGAATATGCAAACAATACAATCATTAGAATGGCAAAAGAAGGGATAGGAAAAGACAGATGGATTACATCGAGGCAATTCAACGCACTAGTCAAAAAGCTACCACTCCTGGCCATTCCGAAGGATGATGTGATTAGGAAATTCTACTTCCAAAAGAAATTTACCACTAAGCTCAGCACCAAAAGGGGCTGGAACAATGCATCCTTGGTCCACAGACTGAGCAGCAACACGGTATACAGACGGATGAAGAACTGATGAAGGAACTGGGGCAGGAGTTTTTGGACCCAGGACAAAATTTGTACTTCGAATCTATGGGCAAATATACCAGCATCTTTCAAGGGGAAATTTATGCCATAGACAGATGCGTTCAGATCAAACTTGAAAGGAATTATACCAACTGCGACATAGCAATAATGTCGGACAGTCGACCCGCTATTATGGCTCTAGACTCCTACATCATCAAATCCAAGCTAGTATGGGAATGCTTATAAAAGCTCACTGTGTTGAGTAGGAGAAACCGAGCAAAACTGCTGCTGGATACCTGGCCATACGGGGATAGAAGGCAATGAAATGGCCGACTCCCTGGCAAGGAAAGGAGCATCAGAACCCTTCACAGGCCCTGAACTATTCTGCGCTGCAGGAGGGAAACTAGAAAGAAGAAACCGGACATATACTGGGATTTTGTGAGGCACTAGCCCACAAAAGAAAAAGATATCTGGGCAAGTACCTAATATCAGAAGAAGAAATCCAATCACTAGAACCATCTCTCATTCTCAGATTCCTGAAGGAAACTGCCTTAGAGAGAATACACTAGAACATATTTCTTCACCTATGCGCAAAAGTCCATTACCCTCAATACAAATCTGAAAAGAACTGTATTTAAGGGGAACTCGTAATAGTGCTAGGGTATTGAAAGGGAGCACAATGCATAAAGCAATCCATTCCCTCTGAATTTGAGCTGTCACTGGCAGCAAGTCCCTCGGCTAAATCTTGCGATAATACTTGCGGTAGCTAGTATGTGGTAAGCTAAGTTTCATCAAAATCGATTAAGTAGATCCGGAGTTTACCCCGGACAAATCTTTGTGACACAAGATTTTTATATATGCATGTCTGAGCATAATTGTCTAGAAAGAAACTTGAAAATTGTCTCAATTTCGCTTTCTGAGTCGGCATTAAACTGTTGGTCTACTCCACTTATGAGAGAACATCAGCGCTTACAACATGAATGGTTGCTGAGAAGCTAGGCCCAGGTCCACCTCGGACTGTAGCGCCGCCACTATTATTATTATATAATAACAATAACTATTATCCCTTGCGTCCTACCCGATCACTACTTATGCTTGTTTGGTGTCAGTCTTGATATATTGGAATCGTAACATAAATCGATATTTTCATATTTCTCATTTCTTAATGCATTCGCATTATTTGTATGTGGATGTCTACACGTTTCTGGCCAATAGCTCCAAAACGATTGGGGCCAGAATGCTTAAAATTCTTTTAATCAAATTTATTCACTGAAGCTGACATTTTGTTAGGATTTTAAGACACTTTGGTTGAGAAATGAAATCGGTGTATGTGTACCCAACATTCTAATCCACTTTTAAGCTTCATACATATTTTTTAAGAATTTGGAGAGCGAACGTCCACCTCATTTGCGCTCATTTGGGTGCCAAGATTTAAAAAATTTATTTCAACTTAACATACATCTCCACTTTTTAGCGATACGGAAGGATATAGCGATATATATATAGGTTCCGATTCTGTGAACGGAAGGATTACTTATAATAAGATTAGTGATGTGATCGACGGATTGGCAGTCAATGTACTAAAATCCACAAATCTAGCAGCATTTTCAGTATTTTTGATAAAAGCAAATACTCTAGGTATTTAATTCAGCCTGTTCGAGCCGATTTGCTCGCATTTATTTCGAAACTTCGTTGTTTGAATTCAACGACATTTTTCTCAAAAGGATTTTTTATGTTGCGAAAATTAAAACGAAATTGTAGAGCAGACTTGCAAAGTGAACAAAGAGCAAAAAAAGGCAAAACGGCAAAATTCTATCTTAAACAAAAAGGTCTTGTCTCTACGATGGGTTGACTTCAAGGAGGACGTCAACGCTAATGTTCCAGAAAGAAGGAAACATCCGATCCTGCTGCCAAAGGATTCGCAATTTGCTTTAACCTATGTAACCTATGTACACAGGGAAAACTATCACGCTGGCCCAAGAGCTTTGTCATCGTCATCGTCATAGATTTTGGAGAAACTTAGTTCGGAAGGTTGTGCGAAGTTGCATCCACTGCGTCAAATATCGACCGAAATTGTTTCAGCAAGTGTTGGGAGATCTTCCAGCAGAGCGAGTTAGTCGCCGTTTCTCTCGCTGCGGAGTGGATTTCTTCGGTCCAATTAATACTTATTATTATTAATATTATTAATACTTGTTATTAGTGCCTTACAAGATATATATAGCCGTTATGCTTCGCTTCTAAGGCTGTACATTTTGAGGCTTTTGAGAAAAATATCGTTGAATTTAAACAACGAAGTTTCGAAATAAATGCGAGCAAATCAACTCGAACACTGCCATATGCAGTGTTGAAATTGACATCAGTGAAAGAAATAAAAGAAACTACTGTAAAAATGTTTTCATACGGATCGCACAAGATACTGATCAGGGCATAATAGATGGAAATAAGTAATATATTACATATATGGCATGACAGACTAAATTCAATAATTTAAAGATATCTTCTATGCTCCATAGTGTTTGCCTTTCTTTTTACTACATATCGATTAGATACCCTGGAACTTTACTCTACATTGTTTTAATTCTTCCGAGAGAAAAGTGTATGTGTTGAAATCAAATCTTGGAATTACACGATCAGTTTTTATTAGTTCATTATTAAATCCCACTTAATACAATATTTAACTTTTGTACACGTTTAATAATTTATTACTTTATATTGCACTGCATAGCGGTTTAAAATATACATATGTACATACACGGCTGATACAACAAGAAAAACAACGAACCTTAAATGAAGTCATAATAAAATACACAAATATAAGTACATGACTGTAGCACCTTATGCTAGTCTTGAGACAATTTAAGAATACAACAAAATACTTTTTCTTAATTTTGTAAAAATCTACTTAAAATACACGCATGCTCTTTACTTTAATCATATTTGTAAGTAAACCTTTTCATTTATGTCCTTCTCCAAAAAATAAATTTGTCAACAAAATTATATTAATACGCTTGTTCCGGTAAGCGAAATATAAATACCTTCCATTGATTCCATTGAATTGGTTTTGGTTACGTCAAAAAAATAAAATAATAATATAATAATAAAAAAACATAAACAAAACAAAAATGAAAAAACAATTATGTGCTTCAACGCTTTGTTGTAACTGGTTCACCTCACAATCAGTGATGTCCTGTCTCGAAACTGACATCCGCATGAAATCCTGTATCATCTGCATGATAAATTACGTTTTGCACACGACCGTCTGGTAATAAAATATGATATTGGCCACGGGTCACTCCATCGAGATCTCGGTTTTGTTTGTGGCCGAAATCGTTTCCGCTGTAAAAGTCACGTACCCTATAGCCAAATGCATACTTTGAGGCGTACTGCAGCTGAAAGGAAAAAAGGAACCATTAAAGCAATTTAAAAAAATTAAATTCAGATTGAACGAATGAAAAGTAATCAATCAAAAAATATGCTCAAGCTATTTGAGAGTTGTGATGTGTAGCGCTTCATATTTCTTGAAGGATAGATGATTGCATTTTTTATCTTTTAGGCACGTAGTTTGCAGACATGTCCTAAAAGCAGACTATGCCATGTGCTATTTCACAAAAGAAGAGTGATTTGAATTTTTAGTACTGATTTAATTATGAAAAGACATGCCATCCTTCCTGAAATAGTTTTTAAATTGCAACGATAAATTCATGCTGCTTACAATTATGAAATAGATGCATACGAGTACATATCTATGTACATATATATAAAGCAGAAAGTTTGTGTGTCTGACCTACAAAGGCTCCGAAACTACAAGTCGCAGGGCTCTGAAATTTTCAACAAAAATCGTTCTAAAATTTTGATGATGAATGTGACAATTTAGAAGTCGGTACGACATACGGTTCGAACCTTACGAGTCTTTTATGTCCATCCATTGACCATCTATGCTTGCGTACACAAACATAGCTGTATGTGTGTGCCTACTATATGTATATATACCCAAAAGCAGAAAATATTTCACAGCTTCGTTAAATTCTGCTGAAATAATATATCAAAATTCTGAACGGATTAGCCGATTTTGATCAAATTGGCGAGATAGACTAATCACATGATATGTCACAACATAGGCTACTTTTTTTCTTGGTTCATGAAGTTTGACTTCAATTCGCACAACAACACATCGTACGCAGGTATGTAGTTAGGATTTCCTAGAACTTTTCTTTTATGAATCGGCTTGCAACAATTTACACACAACGTCCAGGGATAACGTTGTGTGTAAATTGTTGTTGTTACTCCAGACCGAACGAAAAAACCCGTATTTGCCTTCCGTTTTGCTCCAGCACACATTGATAATTCTACTTCTACATCTAGAAGAAAGAAAATTCAAATTCTTCTCTGAGTTCTGGTTCGAGCATTTTTACTTTCACATGCCAGATGTACATATATGTATGTACATGTTCATAGGCCATTGTTTTAAATTAAACTGCGCGGAGTAAACATTTATTCAAAATTGTCTTCAGTGCATCTACAACGGAACACTTTTCTCCGCACTTTTTTACTACAGAGTCTATAAGATCAACAACATGGTTCAAAATTCTTTTGAATTTCTACAAACTACCCAGTAGAGTTTTTAAACTCCCTTGATCCGAACGGGATTCCATGCCATAAACTGGAATTAAAAATCAGATCACCGACCATGCTGCTGCGCAACCTAGATCCACCGAAACTTTGCAGTGGATCTCGACCAATTGTTAAATATCTAAAATCTCATCTCATAGAAGCAACTATACTTTTCGGATCTTCGGTTGGAGAAAACGTATTCATCCCAAAAATTCCTCTTATTCCAACTAACGTGCTGTTTTGTATCAAACGTTCACAGTTTCCTGTTCGCCATAACCATTAATAAGTCGCAATGACTGTCCCTAATGGCAACTGGACTGGACTTGACAAACGCAAGCTTCTCACATGGGCAATTGTACATTGCAATGTCGAGGCCAAAGGATCCAGGGCAATTATACATTGTCGCTGATGATGTTTCAGAAACAAAAAATGTGGTCTACAAACAAGTTTTATAATAAAAAATATTAGAAAGTTTAATTTTCTTGGCGTTTGACTATTTTAAATACGTTTCTTCCGTATATTTTGAAAAACTATATTTCCAATACAGTTAACGTATCGGTTAAAAAACAACCTTGGGCAAAGCCGGGTACAAAATCTATTTAGACATAAATTGAAGGAATAAGTGGATATATCATCGTCCATTATTTCTGCATCTTTATGTAAACTTATAGATATTATAATAATAATGGCGGCGCTACAGTCCGAGGTGGACCTGGGCCTAGCTTCTCAGCAACCACTCGTGTTGTGCGTGCTATTGTTCTCTCACGAATGGATGGGACCTACAGTTTAATGCCGACTCCGAGCGGCGAGATTGAGAAGCTTTTTTCTAGACAGTTATACTCTTTGAGCATTGTCAGTGACTCGAAAGAGGTGGAGCCGTGAAAAAATGTTTGATGTTTTTTTTCCCGAGATTCGAACTGACGACCTCGAGCGTAGGCGTCAACGCACCTACCCACTACGCCACGGCGCCCTTATAGATATTAGTACAAAGAAAAATTATTTTTTTGCTTCAAAGGGATGATTATAAAATATGTATGTTAGATATGTTTGCGAGATAAACACACAGACATACTTCGATAGAAATCGTTTCTTAAATAGCTGGGTAACATATACCTGTTTGGTACTGTAATGAATTACTTGAGGCGTAGTGAGTCGACTCATACGCACTAGACTTTCATGTTCAATTCCCAACTTTTTCAAAACAAAATTATATACGACTGGATGTCGCATTTGGTTAAGTGTCTGCCCCAAGTTAGAGGAGTCCCAGGTTCGAATTCTAGTGAAATCGATTCTGGTCCAGTTACCATTTGGCATGGGTTCAAACTTACGACACTGCAGTAGGTTGCTACCTGGAAGTACAATGGACCAGTTTTGAGTCTGAGTTTTTAAAAAAATTCGCTCAAATACTCAAAGAGTATAATTGTCTAGAAGAAGCTTCTCAATCTCGCCGTTCGGAGTCTTCATTAAACTGTAGATCCCCTCTACTCGTTAGAGAACAATTGCATGCACAACACGAGCGGTTGCTTAAAAGTTACGCCCAAGTCTACTGTGGCGTCACCATTATTATTATTATTGAATTATAAGAAAAGGGGAATAAATTAGAAGACGGAGAACGGATACAATTTGATTGAAGATATTGTTTATGCGTAAGCAAAGACCAGAACTGTAGTAGGCAGTAGTCTATACAAAATTACGGTTGTTAATGGATTGATGACATTTTCTGTTGCATGTTTTTAATTTTTTAACATGTTTCTCCTACTGAAAGAAAGTTAATATACAGTCAATATCGCTTATAACGCCATCGGTTATAACGACATATCGCTTATAACGACCAAATTCGTTGGTCCCTTGAAGATCATTATAACCGATTTTGATGGTATTTCGATGTACATGGCTTGAAGAAATTTATAATAACTCCAGTTTGTGACAAAGTTGTCTACAGTCCACATTGTTGACTCTGTTACTGACTGCAACAGAAAACTGATAAGGTATTGTAGGAAAGCACATTTAATTATCTGACAGTTGTGTACGCACATAACATACGAATTGTATATATAATAGAATACTATTGTTGTGGGTAGGTGAGTCGACCCCTACGCTCGAGGTCTAAGGTTTGAATCTGGAAAAAAAACACCTAACATTTTTTCACGGCTCCACCTCTTTCGAGGCACCGACAATACTCAAAGAGTATAACTGTCTAGAAAAAAGCTTCTAAACATCGCCGTTCGGAGTCGGCATTTAACTGTAGGTCCCCTCCCCTCGTGAGAGAACAATAGTACGCACAACACGAGTGGTTTCTGAGAAGCTAGGCCCAGCTCCACTTCGAACTGTAGCGCCGCCATTATTATAACAATTATCGAACTATATACACACAGGCAATTTCCACTCAATTAACACTTAAATCAGACTATATCGACTCCTACCTTTTGGATATTTATACTTCCTCAATTGGATTCCACTATCTTTAAGAACCCTTGAGAATGTTCTCTGCCTGGCAGCTGCTAAATTCCGTCTATGGAGTTTCGCCTTATCCAGGGTTGTTATGAGGTAGTGATTACACTACCCTATCACAGGTAGCTGGTTCTTATTGGATATATTCATGTTTATTTTGTTTGCACTAGATGACGATGTCGGCATTCGAAAGTATTTTCGCCAAGATTCACAATCTCTCCCTTGTAAGGTCCCAGTCGATCCAGGTGAACGACTTTCATTTTTGCTGTGCTTCTAGCACTCCTTTGTATCCGATAGACCACCTCATTAATTCGTTTAATAACCCTGTATCGTCCTTCCCAATGCGTCTGCAGCTTGGGTGACAGTACCTTCTTCCGTTGTGGATTGTGAAGCAACACCAATTGTCCCTATTCAAAGCTTCCAGAGTTTGCGTTGATGTCGTACCCCGCCTTTATCTTATCACTTTTGAGCTGTGTGCGCTTCCTCATATACCGATGAACCTGGTCCAGACGTTCCTTTAGAGATGATGGCTCCTCTTCAATTGTCGAACTGAAAGCTTTAAATCCGATGGAAATATGGCTTTTACAAGCGACGTCGATGTCGTCTCCTCAAATAGTCCTCAAGCGTTCGGTTGAACTTTTCTACCATGCCGTCCGATTGTGGGTGTAATGGTGTTGTTCGTGTCTTGTGTATGCCCAAAGTCTGATACAATTCCTTGAAGAAGGCAGACTTGAAATTTGTTCCCTGACCCGAGTGCAGCTTCAAAGGAAAACCGAAACGACATACCCAATTGCCGAAGAATGCATCCGCACATGTCTTAGCTTCCTGGTTCTGCATGTCGTACATTTCCGGTCACTTGCTGAAGTAGTCGACAGGACATACTTATTGCCACGATCACTGCTACGTCCAATTGCATTGACTCCTGCCATTCTGCTATACTTCCTCAATTGGATTTCATTACCTTCAAGAATCCTTGAGAATGATCTCTGCTTGACAGCTGCTCAATTCTGTCTATGGAAATTCCCCATATCCAGGGTTGCTATGAGGTAATGATTACCTATCACAGATGGCTGGTTTTTATTGGATCTATTCATGTTTATACACTTTTGCGCCACACTATTAAAAAAATCCGAATCCACTTTAAATAAAATAACAGAATTTGGTAATATGGGACTCCCAAAAATGTAATTTAATAAATTTTCTGGAAATATTAATATCTTGTATATATACAGAAAAATCATTTGACACTGCTACCAATGTTGCAATTCAATCAAGCCTTCACAAAGCAGAAGTTGATGCTGGATTATGCAAGCCGATAGAGCTTTTGTTACAGTAGCGTCTGTGAAATATTCTCTAGGAGAATAGGAAGACGAATAAAGGGACACAGTGAGGCGGAGTGCTCTCAGCACTCCAACGGATCTTAGTGGTAGAGGAAATCATTATGACGTTGGAAGTGAATCAACTTACAAATATATTTTAATGTCTGGCAAATTTCTTTCAATACTAAGCGAGCGTCTTAGTTACGGACTAATACCAGATAGTGATTGGGGAACAAATAAGGGCCTGCAAGTCTACTATAAAAGAAAATGCTTTACGAGAAAAAGGAGTATTTTAAAGTTCGTTCAATGAGGTGGAAGTCAAGTTCTCGAAGATAACAAAATGTATTTACATCACATCCCAAGTTAAATTTGAAGGAAAACATTGGGACCGCATCAGAATTCTACTTATACAAGGATGTGTTCGGAACTACCTCAACCTCAAACCAAGTGCGTTGTACTGACTATAAAAATCGGTTGTAACACATTTCTTATTTAGCCAAATAAGAAATATTATCTTTCAGAACTGACAAAATTACAAATTCAACAGCGACAGCAGCATCCGAAGTACTATTATTCATCACTATCCTTGCCATTTTTTGGACCAGCAAAACGGTTGAAATCGACATGAGGGTCAAAGAAATAGGGTTTTAGAACGATGACCTCTGACGCATCTATTCATTAACGGTTGACTGACCCACAAGTGAAAAAAAAAGAATATCTGTCACAATTCCTAGCTCCGCTGATTCATTGTTCATAAGCTAAATTCCGGACGAAAGCAAATTAGTAATACAAATAGTAGTGGATGATAGAAAACTTGCTCTATGTACTGATGGCTCAAGAACCAGCGCAGGTATGGGAGCAAGGGTCTTTTGTGACATTTTCGAACGATTCCTAATCTGTGCGATGTCTGCAGTGTCTTTCAGAAGGAAGTAGCAACAATTAATGAAGCAATGCTATCAAAATAATACTGTAACTTGTCCGACTCATGAATAACTTTATAGATACACCGAGAGTCCATCAGCAATTAGAGCCATATCTTCGATTAATCTGATGTTAAAAGTGATCAAGTCTAGCAGATTAAGCGTTAACGCAATATGCACCGTATGTTTGATTCAACACGGATATGTTGAGTACCGCGACAAACAAACGAAAACGATCAAAACATAACCAATCGAAATAATGACTTAGAATACATTTCTACATTGGATGAAGTGGGATATGAAGTCGTTGTAAAGGCGTTATCAGAAAAGTTCATCTACGAGCTAATTCACAATATCCGAGGCAGTTTTATAAAAAAGTTAATTGTGAACTTACTAATATGTACATTGTATCTTTTATGTTAAGCCCGACGAAAAATGAATGAATGTATGAATAATGTGAGATGTGTCAATAACAAACATAACACAAGTAAGGACAAACATCAAGTAGTATATCCTACTCGTAACCTTTGAAGATTCGCAACATCCACTGTCACAGTGCAGTTCTTCTTCTTCTTCTGATGACGCTACAGTCCGGAGTGGACCTGACTCTCAACCAACAACGTTGACACCCTCAAAGGTTTCGTGGGTGTCTTCTATTGCGTTGTCACACGGGCGCGCTGCCGAAGACCCTTCGGTCCGGAGCTGAGTTGTCCATGCGCTCCATGGACCCACCATAATTCCCGTACAGAAACTTAAGAGAACTGAAGCAATCAAGATAATACACAAAAATGATATGATGTAACCATAGTAACCGCTTCGCTTACAGCCTTGGCTAAATATATTAGGCACCCTTTAAGATTCGTAACATCTTTAAAAAGCAAACGAGAGGAAAAAATAAAAATTGTTTATAATTACTTATTACTTCCGATAAATAATTTGGCAGCAAAGACAAAAAGATAAGGGTGCTTAATATCTTTGGCCAAGGCTGTAGTTTCGGTAAGTTCGGTCCCTTTTGCCGGGAGCGAAATGAATCGCTCTCTACGTATGCGAATGTCAGTTGACAGCAGAATTTCCCTTAAATTTCTATAATCAATTACCGACACTTTGAAATTAGATGATGCTTCTGGTTAATTGCGTTTTTTGTACCTCGGTCAACTTGGTGTGGGAAACTGGAGACAGCGGCGAGAGATCGTGCTGGCTTGAGAGGGATGTTGGGTGTGGCCCAGGTCCACCTCAGACTGCAGCGCCCTAAGAAGAAGAAGAATAATTTTCTGATCACTGGCGAATAAGTTCTCTATTGTTGGCTGAATTCACATAGACCTTTCAAAATCTTGAATTTATGATACCTACTATAGTCTGTCAAGGCTTCTCAAATCCAGAGATCCAACCATAACCCACAAGCTGCTGGAGTACAGGACGATTGTCCTACCAAGGCACACCGATCTCTTAGCCGCGTTCGAGAGAAAAGTTTTAAGGAGAATTTTTTGCTCCGTATTTCAGGAAGGACGATTTCGGAAGCACTTTAATCATGAACTGTATGTGATCTACCTCGAAGCTATTATAGTGACAAAAATTAAGCTCCATGAGAGTAGAAGAACCGGCCCGGGAAGTCCTTTCTAGATCAATTTATGGTTGACGACAGCGTCGTAGACGATGTTTAGCAGTTCTGACGCTTTGGGGTGCGCTGGTGGATGGCGTCGGTGCGTGATCGGGATGGTTGGCGAGAATTGCTGATGGAGGCCTGAACTAGATCCCGGTTGTCGCGCCGATGATGATGAATAATTGTAAGGCAGGCGTCTATATCCAAAGTAGTGAAGGTGGTGTACCTTAACTCCGATGTACTTATAAAACCGATTCTGTGCTAGTTTCATGAGTGAACTCCTCCTAACTTTTGTACGCATAACTTATTTTAACATTCAGTATGTACTCTAAAAATATATATTTCGTTTAAAGTCAGCATAAAGAGGGATATATTAGCTGGAAGTGTTATCAATGAATTGAACTTTTGGTTTAGACACCTGCAAACTAATATGATCTCATTAAAAACACTAAGATAATGTCAGGTAGAAGGAAATGGTTATTTGTACAAATCATTCAATCGCATCAAAAACTACTATACATACATTTATACTCATGTAAGTATATATAAATAAATGAATATCTTGAAATTCACTTAACATACCATATTCCAAAGAGGATCAATTTAGCTTTGAAACACATCTATTACCAAATATAACAAAAGTTTATCCTGCAGATATTCGACTATTCAAGAAATTGAAAATTTCACTGTTAATTTAATCAAAAGTCCGTCGCGAAACATTTTCAACAATAAGGGGCGAATGTCTATTGAGTGTCAAACACTACAGTATACTTTTGGGAGTTACAAAATATTCTTATCTTGTCTAAACAACAATTGATATATTCAACTTTAAAACATAGTGTACCTACCCCAAGCCCATCCTCAACATCAGGCTGTATTTTGGGTGCCTTGTCGAATTGATCGATTCCCTCGTAGTTTGGGGAAAGTCCTAAGTTCTTTACGGCGTTATAAGATGCTGGTGGATGTGGTGGTGGTGGAGGTGCCGCAATTGCTTCGGGATTATCTAGTGTAGCATGATTCACTGGCGAGTCATGCTGTATCGCTGGAGGATAAGTCTGTGGCAATGGTTCAGTAACGGGATGTGGAATCAATTCCGGTTGGGTTGGTAATTCTCCCGATGCTTGACTGACTGCGTAGTTAACACCAACATTTTTTTCTGGATGGAAGAGAATTGGAGATGTATTATCCTGCGGTCGTTGCTCCTTTAGTCGGTTATTTCGTTGCATCTCCTTTGCTAACAAATACGCAAGACCATGAATTTGATCGTTGGGGGACTTTCCAATTAATGAAGACAATTCGTGAAACTCTTGATTATTCTTCAATGTGATTTGCTGCTGCTCTGTGTTAATGTTATTCTGGCTTAGTAAGTTTTGTTGGGATTGATTAGTCGGATCCCCACCAAAAACATTGTGGCTACTTTGGTCGTTAGTGATGATTTTTTGTTGGCTTTCAAACTTCGGGTAGAAATGTAACATTTTTCCGTATCGATTAGATGTTTCTAGGGGAATGATTTTTGCATATGGATATGGTTTTGATATTTCATTGCTGAAAACTGAATTTGATGATAGCTGCGATAGTACTTGTTGTTGTGGAACGGCTGGAGCAGTTGGAATTTCTTTAAAAACTTGAGTCATTGCTGGAACGACCTTAAGATACGTTGGCGGTTGTTGGTATATTGTTGCTCCTGGTTGAGATGGTGGAATGGGTGCAACCGGGTGATAAAACTCTTGACTGTGTGATGTGACAGGGACTATTGCAGGATGTGCGGCTGGGCCAGTAGGATTTTGTTGAGATCGTGGTGGCAAAGCATTAACGGGAATTGTTTGAACGGGAACAGGAATCGGAACCAGTTTCTGTACATAAGCTGATTCTGGATAAATAGTTACTAAATTATCCGTTACAGGCGCCGGAAGTTGTGATGGTATGGCAGTAGCGTAAATCGGTCTGAACTTGTCTAACGCCTTTTGTTTTGCATCTTGGTTAGCAGTAATATATTTGTAGTAAGCTTGAGCTTTACTGTCTCTTATCATGAGATCGATAATTTTCTTAACTTCAATCGGCACTGAATTCGCAATCCGCTTTGATTTCAACGGCACTGCCTGATAAAAAAATATTTTTTTGCTTTCGTCTACTGTAGAATCGTTAGTGTTTCCGGATTCATTTGACTGATGATGTGAAACTTGGTTGGTTGCCTTAAACTTTGATTCGTAGGATCGCTTATTTTGAATCATTCCACGTATGTTTTGATCTGGTTCCTTGGCATCTGCTAACTCAAATCTGATGAAATGTGGTTGAGTCATTTGAGCAGATCTTTTTGTTCGCTTTCGTTTATGAGTTACTTTTTTAATCGCTGTTCGTGGGGAAAAGGTGGTTGTAACGCGTGCGGAATAAGGTGTCATTTTTAAATCTCTAGCTCTACTTTGTCGTATAAGTTCTTTTGTGATTTCATCTGGTTCCCTAGCATCCGAAATGTCAAATTTAATAAATCTTGGCTCAGTGTTTGGTGCATAACGTTTTGTCCTTTTTACTGTTCGTACATTGATATTCTTCTCCTGAAAGTCTCGTGCACGATGTTTACGAATCAGTTCCTTGGTTGCTTCATCTGGTTCTCTTGCATCTTCAATTCCAAATTTAAATATTTTTGGGCTCAGTTCCGCAGTTGTCTCTCTCTTTGCCAACAATTTTGATGGACTTTGATGATGATAATTGTAAGTATCGATGTAACTATCATCTAGAGGATTCTGATATTTCATCGGGGTTTCTCTGTTCTTCTCGTTTATATGTTTCTGCATATACTAAAAATAATTTTTCTATTTAGAAATTAAAAAGAAAAAATGGCATATATACTCACCTCATAGTTCTTAAACGCGTCCAAAGAAGGTGGCCATTTCCAATCAGTATCTTCGTTTTCAATAGTTTGTGAATCTTTAAGTAGGAAAATGGACCAAACTACAATCGTCTGAAAGAAAGGAAATTATAAAATTATGTAGTTATCCAAGTGTACCGTTAACCGGCTTAAATACATCTGTTCATATCACTTCCGCATCTCATTTCTGTGAGAACTTTCACTTCTACCGCTATTATACCGGATGAAGCACCAACAGTTGAGTGCATGGAGACGATCAATGAACGGGGAAATCCATTAACAATTGGCAGCTGGTTTGCGATTTTGAGGAAGACCAGAGAAACCAGATTTTTTCGTGTTATATAATATTTTATTTTTACATTGTTTTAAACGTATTTTTTCAATCATTAATTTCACTTTCTGTTGAAAGGTTTTATTCAAGTACTTCCTCAAATATTCTGTCATCATATTTTTTATAGATAAATTGTATTATTTAGTGTATTTATGTTGGCAAGACAAGTTAGTTTAATGATAATTGGATTATAGTAACATAGGGACAAAGCTATGCCAAAACGTTAACCACTTCATTGGGATAAAGTAAATGAATGGATTTTGTTTTTTATCTTAGCAGAAAATTACGCAGTTTATATATTGAAAATAGCATATATGTATGTATGTATTCCTGAAAAACTGCAAATTTCTTCTAACTATTTGCAGCAAGTGGGCGCCGTGGCCGTGTGGGTTCGTGCGTCGACCCATGGGCATTAGACTTTCACAGTCTAGGTTCGATTCCAAGTTCAGACAAACAATTTAAAAAAAAATTGTTCACGGCTCCACCTCTTTCGAGTCACCGACAATGCTCAAAGAGTATAACTGTCTAGAAAAAAGCTTCTCAATCTCGCCGTTCGGAGTCGGCATTAAACTGTAGGTCCCCTCCACTCGTGAGAGAACAATAGCACGCACAACACGAGTGGTTGCTGAGAAGCTAGGCCCAGGTCCACCTCGGACTGTAGCGCCGCCATTATTATATTATTATTATTTGCAGCAAGTTTTCACATTATCTAAGGTTCGAATTCCGAAAAAAAACATCTAACATTTTTTCAAGGCTCCACCTCTTTCGATTCACTGACAATTCTCAAAGAGTATATAATAATATTAATAATAGCGGCGCTACAGTCCGAGGTGAACCTGGGCTTTGCTATTGTTCTCTCACGAGTGGAGAGCACCTATAGTTTTATGCCGACTCCGAACGGCGAGATTGAGAAGCTATTTTTAGACAGTTATACTCTTTGAACATTGTCAGTGACTCGGAAGAGGTTAAGCCGTGAAAAAATGCTTGGTGTACCTACTTGAATATGAATACGCACCTAACCACTACGCCACGGTGGGTAGTACTGTTAACCAATTGAAGCCGCAGGTAGCACCAGTTAATACTGTAATACAGTGCCTCACAAAAGTATTCGGGATTATGTTTTTTTCCTGGATTTTAGTATTGTTAATCAACAAATAATTATTATAATTATAATAAAAAAAAACAGTTTCAATTCAACATTTATTCTCTGTTAACAAAAAATCAGAAAAAATAATGCATGTTTTCTGCCTGCAACAACAACAAAATGCATTAAACTAGAATCCAGGATGTTATGCAAACTATTTGAAAAATAAACTGGGCAAGTGCGAATTGAATACGAGCCAAGAAAGTTCTGTCGCACAATCAGGCAGCAAATTCAAACCAAATCAACTATCCATATAAAATAATAATAACAATGGCGACATGGACTTGGGTGTAGCTTCTCAGCAACCACTCGTGTTTTGAGTGCTGTTCTTTCACGAGTTCATGTTCTTTCACGAGTAAGGGACCTACAGTTTAAAGCCGACTCGAAATGGCGATATTGAGAATCTTTTTCTAGACAGTTATACTCCTTTAACATTGTCAGTGACTCGAAATAGCCGCGAACAATTTTGTTTTTGGAAAGTGCTGGGATTTGAACCTAGACTGTGAAACTCCAGTGCGTATGGGTCGACGCACCTCCGCGTTAATAATAATAATAATAATACAATCACTCATATATGTATATATATGTATATCTCGATTCCATTTATATAGCACAGTATATATATTCTCCAATATCACATGCGGCGCACGCAATCACCTGCTGTGTTTATATTGTTGTTAGGCATTAAGGATTCAATGAATATGCGAGATCCACTGAGACTCGAATCGATTTTTCGATCTCATTGAACAATTTATGCGCGCAAGAGAAATGTTAAATATACATATCTAAATCTTTCAGATCTTGAAATTTGCACATAACTTTATATATTCATTTGTATTCTTTCTTAATGCTTTCACTGAGATCTAAGCATGAATGTGTAGATCTATCAAGAATTGTAAAGGAATAAATTCATTAGGTACTAACTAACAAGAAAATATTTTAAAATTCTACCTTAATGCAATTGCGCGCCTGAATTAAACAGGTCTGCTGTTTCAGTTGTCCTGAAACGATTAATGGAAATAAAAAAACTTATGTATGTTCTATTAAAAAGTGTGAATGCAACGGTCCTACGGTACTATGCTGCGAGAAACAAAATCGAAACGATTCCCGAAAAACGTATTCATATTTTCACAATGCTCAAAGACTATAACTGTCTTGAAAAAGAAAACAATAGCATGGACAACACGAGTGGCTGCAATCGAAACTAGGCGTAGAGAAATAGTTTATATCTTCATTTTTTTGCAACACATTTGCGTTAATTAAAACCTTACTCTCAAATACCACTTTTCATCTATCAAATTTACATTTCCCATCATTCATAAAAAATAAAAGCTCCATTGTTTGCCGACTTTCAGATTACATACGACGCTTCACGATGTTATCCGGAAAGAGCAAATAGGAAAAACGAATGATTGAGGAAAACGTTCATACAAAAGAGCCTACCGTTTGTAGAATTCCCAAGAACATATATGATCGTAAATATTCACACAATACGCACTTACCTGTGAAAGTAAACAATGCAAATTACTTACAAAACAGATCACAACCTTTGATCTACAATGATCCATGATGGGTACTTGCGCCCTCCTTTAAAAATGACTGGAGAAAACACACGTTCACTACTTACAAGTATAACTCGTTTTTTCTTTGGCAAACTTTCCCGAAACTTGCTTTGCAGTACAGTGGTTCAACACTGAAACGGAAAATGATTTAATACTCCCGACTGAAAGGCTATTGCCACACGGATCAGTAGACAAGAGTTCACTGCCACCAACAACATACGTATAAACCGCACGATCTTACCCTTCACCTTGAAGCTGTTCACAGGTGAGATGGGCGGACAAGAGCAAGTTTTTTTCTCCTCTTCGTCGGTTTGGCGAAGCAGTCCTGCAGAACTATTATGGTACCGGTTAACGATGCCTATTACAGAGTTTTCTTTATGGTATGACAAGAGCGATGTAAGCTGAAAGAAAATTGTGTGTTTTCACCGTCTGCTTGAAAATAAATGGTCTGTACCGCCGAACGTCTTTGTCTAAACTGAATCAAAGAAAAGGCAAGCGCCGGGATTTTGTTGACTTTATTAGATTTGCAACAATCCAGCAGCAAGTGATTGGTCAAAGAAGGAAGTATTGGGATGGGGTGATGGAAGATGCGTCTAATTGGTGTTGATGAAGTCAAGCAACTTTACAGATTTTTTCGGAGTGAAGTGTGAAGCGCACAATCATTTTTTTGACAACAACAGGAAACTCTTGACTACAAAAGGAGAAGTCAGAATCAATTTTGTAATTAGTTGATAAGAGTAGCAATAGTAGTTTAAAATTAATTCGATTTAAAGGCGATAATAAAGAATGATTAAGTCAAAGTTTATGCATTTTGCTTAATAACGTCGGTTATATACATGTATACATATGTACATATATTGTAGCGCTATATTCTGACGTGGACTTGGGACTTGGTTTAACAGCAACTACTCACATTTTGCTTTCTATTGTTCTTTCGAGAGTAAAGGGGCATACAGTTTTATGTCGACTCCAAACGGCAAAGATTGAGAGCCGCTTTTTGACAGTTACATATTTCGGTCTGTTGCGATTGTAGCTTTCCGATGTGTTATGGTGTTCTTGCTCAACTCCGTTATTCTCTCGATATCTGTGTGCTTGCTTTGGCTACAACGAACTGATGTTGGCTTCTCGAAGTGTTCGTCAATTTGATGGGAGATTCTCTAGTGTAGTTACCCTACAAATCAATTCAAATTAATATGTTAGAACCTTGTACGGGCTACAGAAAGGTTTCGCCCAGTGACAACGTCCACCAGGCTCTTAGAGTAAGAGAGAGATGAGGTGAGAGTAAGAGTTGAAAAACGAAGGCTTCGGAAGCAGAGTGTAGATTCTTGTTTATGCATGCCTTGCTTGTCAACGCTGTGAGATTCATGAGGCTATGAAAGTATTATGTCATTCCACTTCCTAAATCGGTTCCGCATGCGTAGCTGAGTTTCTTCGTCGCAATTGCTATGATCGCTACAATTGTTTATGTCCGTTCGATGTGGCCCAGGTCCACCCCACCCCACACTGTAATGCCACAAGAAAAAGAAATATATAAGAAGTATATGTTTTATAAACTATGGTTTAGAGTTTGGTTCTTTTAAAAACATTAACCAAGTTAAGGGCTTGTTATCCCTAATTATTTTGGAATTTGTATCCGAATTGTTATGGACAAAAATACTTTGCAGCCCATACTAAGACAAGCTGCTACTTCACTCTCATCCGAATATAAAATTTGTTTTCAAAAGGATAACAAATTATGGTGCGACTTTTGGAATTCGGCGTTATTTCACTTTATGAAAGCGAAATAACGCCGAATTTCCATTATCGGTCTTATTTCACTTTGCTAAAGTATTCCTCCAGTATTCTTGATGTCCGAACGTTCCGAGGCGCCAACATCGACTCGGACCATTTCCTTGTTGTAGGCAAGGTAAGGACACGGATATCGAGAGAACAACAGAGTAGAGGAAGACAACCACGGTTTGACGTCGAAAAGCTACAATCGCAACAGACTGCCAGGAACTTTGCCGATCGAGTCTCTCTGAAACTCTCCGAAAGTTCGACGTCGCCTGCACTAACAATAGACGAAGAATGGAAACGTTGCCAAAGAGCCATCAGAGAAGCCGCTACTGATGTGCTGGGTTTTAAAACGCCATCAAGGAAAAACCCCTGGTTTGACAACGAGTGCAGGCAGGCACATGCAGCAAAGCAAGAAGCCTACCTGGCAACGCTGCATCGAACAACGAGAGCTGTTCGTGAGCTCTACGAACAGAGAAGAAGGGAAGAGAACCGGCTTCTCAGGAAGAAAAAGAAAGAGCACGAGAAGCGCGCGATCGAGGAGATGGAGAGGTGTTATGGCAGGAATGATGTCCGAAAGTTTTACCAAAGGGTAAAACTTTTATCGAATGGATATAAAGTTCGGACAGAAGCCTGCCGGGACGAGAATGGACAACTAGTAGTAGATTCGCAGTCGATACTGAGAATTTGGAAAAATCATTTCTGCAGACTGTTGAACGGCGATGAGGACACAAATACCGCTGTCAGGCAGAATGTTCCACTCAACACAACGGACGATGATAGAAGAGAATACCGTCCCCCCGACCTAGACGAAGTCAAGATAGCGATATCGAGACTAAAGTCTAATAAAGCTGCTGGTGCAGATAGTCTGCCCGCTGAAATGTTTAAAGCAGCTGGAGATGATCTGGTAGCGCGCATGCACCAGCTCATCTGTAAGATATGGTCGGAGGAAAGCATGCCCGATGAGTGGAATCTCAGTATCGTTTGCCCGATCCACAAGACAGGAGACCCCTTTGACTGCGCCAACTATCGAGGGATAAGTCTCCTTAACATCGCCTACAAGATCTTCTCTGCCGTTTTGTGTGAACGCCTGACACCATTTGTGAACAAACTGATTGGTCCTTATCAGTGTGGTTTCAGACCCGGGAAGTCCACCATCGATCAAATCTTCACACCGCGGCAGATCCTGGAGAAGACCCAAGAAATGCAAATTGACACACACCATCTATTTGTCGATTTCAAGGCCGCATATGACAGCGTGTATAGAGACGAGCTATACAGCGCCATGTCTAATTTTGACATTCCTGCTAAACTCGTCAGACTGCGCAGGATGACGATGCAGAACTCTCGCTGCTCCATTAAGCTCGGTAACGCACTCACCGAGACCTTCAATGTAAAAAAGGTTTTAGATAAGGCGACGCGCTGTCATGTGATTTCTTTAACATCGTTCTTGAGAAGATCGTGCAAAACTCACTGGCTAACACAAGAGGCACGATTTTCCAAAAGTCCGTTCAACTGCTAGCTTACGCGGATGACATTGACGTGATTGGGCGAACACAGCGAGCCGTCAATGATGCGTTTGCTGGTATTGAAACAGAAGAGGCTAAAATGGGTCTGGCAGTAAACGAGGACAAAACAAAGTATATGCTGTCATCGAGAAAGGACGCACAACATCGACGACTTGGTCAGAACGTCACCATAGGCAGCTATAACTTTGAGGTAGTAAAGGACTTCGTCTACCTTGGCTCCGCGGTAAACAGTACAAACAACATCAGTACCGAGATCAAACGCAGAATAACTCTTGCCAACCGCTGTTTTTTGGGTTCAAAAGGCAATCGAACGAATTTCCATCTCTCGGAAGACCAAGTTGACTTTGTATAAGACCTTGATCATCCCAGTCCTGCCTTACGGCGCAGAGGCATGGACAATATCCCAAGCGGATGAACAGTCTCTTGGTCTTTTCGAGAGAAAAGTTCTGCGCGCGATCTTTGGTCCTGCTTGCGTTGATGGCATTTGGAGGAGAAGATTCAACCACGAACTGTATGGGCTGTACAGCGACATGAGTCTAGCCAGGCGTCTACGGATCCAACGCCTAAGATGGCTAGGCCATGTAGATCGTATGGACAACTAAGCTCCGGCCAGAAGAGTCTTCGACTCTGAGCCTGTGGGACATCGCAACAGAGGACGTCCACGTACAAGGTGGCGCACACAAGTCGTGGGGGATCTCGGCCTGCTTGTTGTGCGAAACTGGAGACAGCTGGCGAAAGATCGTGCTGGCTGGAGAGGGATGTTGAGTGAGGCCCAGGTTCACCTCGGACTGTAGCGCCCTAAGAAGGGGAAGAAGAAATACGCATAAAGTTAAGTGTACCCGTTTGGGTAGAATGTCATCATTTTATGAAAGGAGATTCGATAATCTTCAAAATGCAATAAATGCAATCGAAGAAAATGATATAAACGCGGTGCTTGACTTTGCATTTATACCATAAGATAAGAGTCTCAATACCTGGGCAATCTCAAGCCCAAGGTCGCGAAATCGTTTTTATGAGATCAAAAAATACATTCATTTCGCAGATAATAATCATTTAGATGCTCGAGACAAAATGGCAAAGCTCAAACCGCTTATGAATCTTTTTTGCCAAAAATATCAACAATGATTAAGTATATTGGACACCTTTTTTTGTTATATGGATGTCAAGTCTGGGGTAAATGTGTTTTGTCATATAAAAATTACAAATCCAATAGAATAAAATCCCAAAAATGATGCTGAATTTACCTTGGCAGTACTCAACTATCGATCTTCACGTGAAGGTCGATGTTGAATTGATTTCCGATAAAATACGCAGACTTAATAAAACGTTTATGACACGTTGTAATTTACCCGATAACCATTTAATTAATTAATTAAAGGTTGTACTTCATAATTAGCTTCAACATGCTTTTTATATTTTGTTTATATTTCATTAACGTCAAATGCAATTTTTATAGTTGTTTATATATTCCATATATATTCACTTTCACACTTATCGGTTAATATTTGTTTAATTGTATTGATTTATTTATTCATTTGGTTATTTATCTGTTTACTTATTTATTTATTTATTTATTTATTTATTTATTTATTTACTTATATATTTATTTATTTATTTATCAATCTTGTTTCTTTAGCTTAACAATTATTTTTTATATATATACATATATACAGTGACTCCCATAATTGATCACATGTTTTATATTTATGCGATTTTCTCTCATGTCGCCGTAGTTACTCGATCCTTTATATGTTCAAGTCTGCTATGTACGCAACTGGTAATTTTATTTAGTTATTGGTATAAGTAGTGTGCTGCATAGACATTTTATAGTCGATTTGGTAAGACATTCGATGTGGTCAATTTTGTGAGTTATCAGATTCTTGTAATTTAGACTTAATAAATTGCAAAAATTAAGAAGTAGGTGTTACTAAATTATTAAATTACATCTTTCGTGAGTGTAATTTAATAGAGCAGATTATAGTTTTTCCACCTTTTGATCAAGTGATCAAGAGTTAGAGGATGATTTACGGCTCAAGCATGCTTGAACTGAGTTAAAGGAAGTTCCACAAAATTTTAACATTGTATGAAATCTTAAAGTAGGTTAAACTCGCAAAATTGATCATATGCTTCTTTTAATGAAATTTTTTTTGCATTCAGTAATCAATACCGATTTTTTCTAACTTTGAAGTCCAATGTGTTTGTTTGTTTTTATTTTATAAGAAATACATTCTTACTTACTTTACTCTTTCAAACATGTGATCAATTATAGTCACTGTATATTTATATAATTATTTTTCTGCATTGAAGAAAGTTTTTTTGTTATTTCGGTTCAATAACCCAAATTGTTAATTCAATATATATATCACAATCAATTAAATTATTACAGATTAAAGATATTAACATTATATACCATCTCTGTATTGTAAATGCTGCGGTGGCAAACATTTGTAATATTATAAACAAAAATATAAATCTATCTATCTATCTATCTTACAAGTTCAAGGTCCAAAGTGGATGCATACTGTCACCACTATTGTATCTGGTGGTTATCAGCGAATTACTCCGTGCAGTATTGACGGAAGAAAATTGTGGAATTATATGACATGTAGTCTTACCTTAAACTATGACATCTTACCTTAAACACTTTGACTATGCTGACGGTGTTTGTCTACTTTCACAATGGGTAATGGACCTTCAGTTGATGGCCCACAAACTGAAGCTGATTTAAATAACGTGGGGCTCGAAATAAATACAACAAAACCAAAAGCCCTAAGCATTTCCAACACTCACGCCAAAATGAACATTGCTAGACAGAAAGTCGAGAAAGTTAACAGATTTCTATATTTAATAAGTGTGGTTTCGTCTGACCGCGGTGGCATCGAACTGAATGTGAGCAGCAGAATCTGGAAGGCTAAAGCTGCATCCGGAATGCTATCCACGATCTGGTAAATCAATATCATCAGCATGAGAACTAAGCTGCGACTTTGCCGCTCATAGAATCGTTGCTGCTTTATGGATGCATTACTTGAAAAGTGGACACCATTATCACACAAAAGCTGCATATTTAAGAAACATCCTTAAGATTTTTTGGATCACAGACAGCAAGACGCCCTAGGCAAAAGTGGCGCAGAAAATCGAAATCGAAGAGGATTTAAGTTCTTTGGGAATGAGTTGGAGAGAGCTCAAACGCTATGCCCCCGAGGGGTTAAATGACATAAGTAAGTAAATAGGATTGGTTCTTTACTGCAAGCATCCAAGCTTCACGAATTCTTTAAAAGGTTACTGATTACTGCACAATTTTCACCACTCCCCCAATATGCTAGACGATCTCCTCGACCGTTTTCAGTTTTGGAAGTTCTTGTTCGTGTTTTCACTAACCATAGAATTCAATAGGATTTTTGAAAATGGAACTGCACCACCCATTTCCAAAAAGCCAAAGTCGTGGTATGTCCTATCCATAAACTCAAATAGAATTTTTGAGGAAGCTATTTCTTTAGTCTAGGGTCGTTGCATGAAGAGTAGGTATGTGAACAAAAGCACAAAGATCCAGATATTATGTTTTGTGGTGCTCAAGTGTGGGGTTACAAGTAGTTAGATGTTGTAAAACAGTTTTTAAGGTACTTCCTTAAACGAATTTTTTGGTTACCGGGCCGTACTCCAAATTACATGGTTTACCTGGAAACTACTATGTCACTGTTATTGATTGTGGTGGTGAAACTCTCTACAGGCGACAGATCATAGAAAGTCATTAAAAATGTTAATTTATAACATTCCCAAAAGCCACAGTGAATGCTTTAAAATATGTACATACATATGTATGAGCATGTAGTTTTATTTTGTTCGCACGACCCTTGTCGGTATTGTAAATAGATATGTGTAAATTATTTTGCTATGTATGTGCTATATTAACATATGTACAGTGCTCCAATCCTGTGCTGTTATCATTAATTCCTTGTATGCAATTACGGCATGTACATAATACCAATGCAAACACAATTGCAGTCATATTAATTGAACGCTCTTGAATCATTGAGAATGAAAAGATATCTTCTGCGCTTCCAGAGAGGTTTCCACATTTTAATCATAATTATTAAATCAGTGTTCATAATGTCGAACGTCATTGTATTTCGAATAAAACATATAACATACATTTGCTTTTTTGTCCATAGTTCGAACAATTGCATCATGGGATGTGTGGTCAAATGCTCCGTCAATATGCAAGAAAGCACATATAATTATTTCTTTCATATCAAGGGTTAAGGTGGCTGACTGCGAATAGCACTGACACTTAGGCCAACATAGGCCCATGTAATACCACGCGAATCGGATGTCACCTATCCAGAAAACCATTTGATGCTTGCCAAGAAGCCGACGTTGAACAATTCCCTAAAGTCGTTGAAGAAGTAGGCCCTAAGGTATTTCTTCCGTCGGGGGGAGAGAGAGTTATAAGTGCAGAGAAGGTGCGAAATGGTTTTCTCTTCTTCCTCGGCTCTGCAGCTTCTGTAGAAGTTTTGAGAAGTTCTAAGGCGTGAGTACCAATAGCACAGTGTCCAGTGATAACCTACGATAGTCCTTAAAGATAACCTGTTCATTATAATAAGATATAACGAACGTTTTAAATCGAGTTAGGCCAAATTTGATTTGTGGTGAGGCACGTAGTGCCATCTGACCATCTTAGGTTGGTGTTTTTAATTATCGGCTTCACAATTCCTTGTAATGTCGCAGCGTCCCGGTACCTACATGAGGTGAATATTAAAATGCTCAGCCATCTCGTTAAGAGATAGGGGGCAATTCACGGAGGTCTTAGAGAAGAAAGTAAACGAGCTCAGGGATTTGATTGCTGTCTGACTGTCCTAACATATGGTGATGTCCTTCTTGGATATCACGTTGTTCTTGAGCCAGGACGGAGATTCTTTTATTGCCATCGTCTCAGCTTGGAATACGCTACAATGTTCGGGAAGGTGGAGGGATATACTAAAATTGAGATCCTTGGAGTAGACACCTATTCTCCCTCGTCCGTCTTGGATCCATCTGTGAAAATACGCAGAGGACCGTCCAGCGTCTAAGTATTAGACTTCTAGTCCGACCTGGAGGGTATGCTGGTAGAGAAGTTTTTCTCAAAGAGGTGATGAGGTAGTAGGAGGTCAGTGTCGTGCGGTAGAAACTTGAGGTTATCTAGAATGATGGAATGACCTGTATGGTGGTTATTCCACAGGTGCAGTATTCTGAGTTTAGCCGCTGTGCAAGCTGCTACTTGTCTGGCAAATAAGTCGAGTGGAGGGAGATGTAGTATAACATTCAGTGCTTCAGATGGTGTCGTCCTTAGCGCCCCACTGAGCGCTGTGGTAGCTTTCTTATTTCTTAATGTCTTAATTCATGTTAGGCCAGGAATTGGTCTTGTCTGTGAATGAAAGCTTTATCCCACACAGTGAACGAGGGTCGACGGTAGGAGTTTTGTATTTTCTCGTGAAGAGTACTAGTTCTGTTTTTTCCGAATTTTGAAGTATTCATTACTCCATGAGGTTAGTCTGTGGGAAGCATGCTGCATGATGTCCGTGAGTATTAAGACAAAGTTTACAGAAACTGCTAGGCAATCATTTTGCATCTTGCGCCTTCTAGATTCAGTAGCAGTTCTATAAGCGCAACGTTCCATAGAAGAGGAGAGAGTTCACGTCCTTGCGGGGTTCTCCTATTAACCATTCTGCGTAGTTTGGTCTCACCGAGTTTAGAGCTTATAACTCTGCTAACAATTAGCTGCTGAATAAAAGCCACAAGGGAATTTTCAATTCCGAGATTAGTAAACGGTAACGTGATTGACTTGATTTTTGAAGACTCCTTTAATGTCAAGAAAAGCTACCAGGTTAAATTCCTTGTATTGTAGTGATTTTTCAATCGTTCTTATGCGGGTGAGGTGAGCTGTCTCTACTAACTTGACATTATTGTACTCAAGTTGAGCAAGGGAAAGTCTGTCAGAGGCGATACTCCTTCTGATATGATGATCAAACAGCTTCTCGAGTGTCTTTAGAAGAAAAGAAGAGAGGCTGATAGGTGTAAGGTCATTAGGTTTGCTATGTGAGGGTTTGCTGGCCTTGGGAAATGAAGATTACTGTAATCTTCTTCTAAGAATTGGGGACATATCCTTAGTTAGCTTATTTAAGCTTGAAATATACTTGTAAGCCAGGGAAGAGTAAGGTCTGGAACTGTTTGAATTACTGCAGGCATAATGCATTATTACGAGATGATTTGTACGGTTTGAAGTTGTTTGCTGTACACATGACCGAGACATTGTCTATTTTGAGAGGGCTACAAGAGGAACTGGATATTGCACTGCAGGGTCAGATTGATCTATCAGCTAGTCTTCGCGGGAAGTTAGTATCCACAAGAAGATTGAAAGTGTCTAGGCTGGAAGATGTTCGATTTCTGAAAAAAGCTGATAGCTTTCGGGAGCGATGCTACTGGTCCTCCTTAATTAGTCTTTGAAGGTATTGAGAGATTTTTTATAAATATCGGGAATATTTTGCTTCATTGAATAGTGTTCTGCATCTTTTGCCTGTTCCTGTCTCCACCATGGGGGTTTGGATTGGCCCTGGGTTTGTTGATAGGACCGGAAATAGACAGTGCGTAATTAAGGATTTTTGTGAGCCTCTCCACAGAAGTGTCCACAGTTGGGATGGAGATATGTGTATTTGTCAGGATTGCTGTGACATTATATCTATATTTAACCCAGTTAGTCCTTCGATAGCTCCGGAAAGTTACTTGAGTTCGTGGAGACCTTGCTACATCAAAGGTGAAATAGCGATGACCAGAGGAGGAGTGATCGTGTGAAACTTTCCTGTTTTAGGTATTATTGTATCAGATTCAATTGTGATGCCGAGCATCTCTTGCATGTTTCAAGTGACAAAAATAGGTTCGCAAACTATGTTGCATTTTACTAAATATTGTTATTCAAAATAAAGTTAAACAAGAACTCACGTTTGTGATTGATGTGCGTGCTACCTCTGATTGTGTGATGAGCGCGGCTTTATCTCTCTCCACATCAGCGATCGTCCTCTTTATTGTTGTAGAGGGTTGGGGGTTGAGGTAGTTGTTGTGCCATGTGCGCCGAAATTACACAGAATTATTCTGCGCCTAATTTAAGGCAAACGGCGACTGTGGCTAGATAGTTATAATTAGAGAGAAGAAGGGCATTTAGTGAGATCTTCATAAGTGCCTGTTTACAAACGACTGGGAAATTCACCTAGGCAGGCAAGATTTTCTGCATGTGGAACGCGCGAATTGGTTCAATTGCATCATGTTTTGAGTATTGAGTAATGCCCTCTTTTAAATTCTAATTTCTCATGAATGACGGATAAAAACAATTTTTGTTTGGGTGCAGTAGCAACGTTTGCATGTAGTACTACATGTATGCAGTGAAAAACACACTAAAATTGCATTTAAATCGTCCCTGTGATCAATTGTCCTAAAATGATACACTGCATGCGTAAGGTGTAACTCGATCAACGATCACCAGATAATGAGGAAAACATGTCGAAAACGAAACGTAAAGGGCTGAAAACAGGCATGATTCACCTGTGAATCCAGTTTGAAAGTGGATTTTCCGGTGAAGAAGGCCGATTTTCGCAGCATCCAACCCATCTCCTTCTCGCTTGTGAAAATCGTATATTGTATTTCCTATATTGCAACTTTATTCGACCTTGATGCCATCCAGCATTGAGCCCGACAGGTGCTAGGCCTCCACTATCCTACACAACACAAAAAAGTTGTTTAAACCACTCTCAAATTCCCTTCAATTGGAGGGCAAAATGATTCCGTCGACATCGCTATGTCAATAAGTGTAAGTGAGATTATGTCAGGTGGCGATCTTAGGGGAATAGCGTGTCCAGATGCTAATTGTGCTAATAAATAATAATTGTGCTCGGTCACATGTGGATAGCATGATTCGCAACTTTTTTTCATCTCTATACACCATACAATACGATTCGCACACACGCACTTCGAAAAACACTCCACATTTTTTTTTTTACCTTACACTGGAGCACTCATATTCAGCAGTGCATCAAGATCAGAGCTAGGCGTACTAGGGAAGGCCCCTATGCAGCCTAGACACCTAGACCGTTCTTTGAAGTTGGGTGAAAACAGCAGTTACGTATTTACGCGAAAGCTTTTTCTACCAAACGACCGATGCATTGGAGAGAAGGAGCCTAATACATATTAGCCGTGTATATCCAAACGGATCGTTTTGGTGATAGACCCCAGGACTTGCAGAAAATTCCCTTACACTGCCAGAAAACTTCAATTTTCGTTTCGAAATGTTTTTTCCACAGAAGTTTTCTATCTAGGATAATATCCAGATATTTAGGTTCATCGGAAAAGCCGATAGTGACACCTTTTAGTACTAGTTGAGTCAGACCAATCAATTTCCTCCTCCTCGTGAAGAGAACCTCGGTTTTGAGAGGGATGACTGAAAGCCCATTTCTAGTACACCAGTCATCGATCACGTCTAGAGCTGCCTGGGCTTATGAATACACAGTCGCTAGGCACGATCCGACAGAAAATCTGGTGCAGCTTCATAATCCGCATAGTCCTGGGCGTTGATGTTAGCACTATTGAGAGCATCGAGCAGAGAGTCAATCAGCATGCACTATAGCAGAGAAGACAAGACGTCATCTTGCGGGCAGCCCCTATTTACCCCCGCCATAACATACTGGCCACAATCCGCATAGGCAATTTTAGTTCTATGCATTATTATTGCTTTGATCCATAACACTAATGATTCATCTACACCGTGTTCTTTGACCGAGTTACACGTGCCATCAAAAGTCGCATTGTCCAAAATGTACTCGACATCGCGAGTGCATATGAAACGACGTAAAAAACATGTTCTGCTATCACGAACGGCAATAACGTCATAGAGGTGAACCAGTTGCCAGCTACCAACAGCAGACAACCAATTGCTTCATAAATCACGTCACGGACGTTTCCAAAAGCACCTTAAAACCGACCGTCGGCATTGTTAAGCCACTTGTAGAAAAGGGAAGAAGGTGGGCCACATCGAAGCTGTCTGTATGTCCAGCGAAACTTCGGCTTTTAACGAGAAGGAATAAAGGAGCACCGGAACGCTAAGTGTTCTTTCCATCAGAAATCGAATTCAACATCGCTTATTGAAATCCCGGTAATGCAATGAAAAATCTTACTCGTAAATATTACTGAAGTGATGAAGTTACGTCAAAACACGCAAACTAAATTGGAGACTGCGATAAGAATGGAAGTGATAGTTAACGGGAATATAACATGGCTTCAACTGGACACCGGAGCTTCTTGTTCACTAGTGGGACCAAAGCTTTATCAACAATTGAGACAACCGAGGTGTTCGAAGTCGGAAAAGATACTTCAAAGTTACAGAGGTGTAGCACTTGCGATTAGAAGTGAATTGGAGATCGACGTGAAATACAACAACACGACATAAGCTGAGGCTTGGATTGGTTCAGGGCTTTCAATTTGAAAATCCATCAATCAGTGTTCCAAATTAATTCCCATTCTTATATACTATACAGTATTCAATACAGTATTGAGAGACTATGTGAGTCGTATTCGGATTTGTTTTTAGAGGGGTTAGGGAAGTGCAAAGACTATCATGCGCATATGGAACTCAAGCAAGATGCAACCACGAAATTAATTCACTATCGTCTATTACCGTATAGATATGACCAAGAAGGAGATTGATCGCTTGGTGGAGACGGGGACTTTAAAGCCAGTACAGCGTACGCAGTGTGCAGATCCGGTAGTATTAGAGTAAAACGCGAATGGTGATATTTGGTTCTATGGAGACTTCAAAGCCAGCATAAATCTTTAGCTAGTAGTGCATCGTCATCCAATTCCTCGCATACGGGAGTTGTTTCATAAGTTCGTGGACGGAAGCATTTCACAAAAATTGATATATCGGACGGTTATCTCCAGATCGAGTTGGATGATGCTTCGAAAGAAGAGACAGTAATTAATACGCCATTCGAACTGTTTCATTACCAACTGATACCATTTGGGATAAGCAGTGCTCCCAATGAGTTCCAAAACATCATGGCGCAGCTTTTTGCCGACTTGCCAGTAGCTGTATATCAGATAACTGCAGCGGTGCACCACAACCATTCTTATACCGCATGTATACATCTATTCTTCCTAATAATCTGACGCATTTATACTGCTTAAAAAATGTAGTCGCAACACATTTACTGCAAACACATATGATCATATATTTATGCGGTCACACCAATTTAAGTACTATGGGTTTTGTGGATATTTTTTCCTTAGATCATTAGATGAATGCGAAAAAAGCTATGCAAGTGTGACCTCCACCGCAGTTCGTATATACCCGACTGTTAACCTGTATCACGCTATATTTATACTGAGTTGTACGAGTGATCGTTTATGAAAAACGAAAAAATGGATAACAAAAGATCATACTCAAGCCAATATTGCATTTAATTAATTATATACCTCCAAAAACTCATCAGCAAGTAAGAATTGAACAGATAGATCTTTAGCAAATTCTGTAATAAGGTCATCATGATCTTTAATAACTCATGAGACTTCATAAGACTTTAATAACTCCTTTTCTATTGGCATTATATGCAAGCTCCCAATCTTTCTTGAGTCATGGTTATCCTAAGGTTACTATCTTCCTAAGGTTTATTATCTTCACCTGCAGTGACAGGCATTTTGTTTAAAATTTGGAGGGCAACAACTACATTGGGGTTCTAACTAAAAATAAAATTTAACACTTTTAAACATGAATTTCTGGTTTTACAAAAGGGACTAATACTGTTGACTCATGATACATCTAAATCTTTAAAACCTCCAAAAATGCTAATAAGTCCTTTTCGCCAACGAGATCGATTGATAAATTAACAGACGGATTTTACAAATATTTATTGCTGGCTTTTATTTTTAGAATATTTAACCAAATCAACCCTAGTGGGGATCTTCCGCCTATGCCATTCGCTACAGCTAAACTTCTTTTAAAGAATCATACCATTAAAAATACCAACTCAAGATGGTCAGATGACACTACGTGCCTCATTACAAAGCAAATCTGGCCTAAACTTGATCTAAAAAGTTCACTCTATCTTCTTAGAATGAACAGGTCATCCCTAAGGATTCCCATTGGCGTTATCACAGGACACTGTGCCATTGTCACTCACGCCTCAAGAATGGGACTCCCTTATAATGATTTCTGCAGAAGCTGCAGAGACGAAGAAAAAGAAGAAAGCAAAATGCATCTTCTCTGCACTTGTAGCGCTCTCTCCTCTCGCAGGATGAAACACCTTGGAGCCTACCTCTTTAAAAACTTGAGCGAATTGCACAACGTCGGCATCAATCAATTAAAGAGCTTCGTTGAAAGCACTAAATGGTTTTTCGGATAAGGAACATAAGATCCGCGTGGTTTCACAATGGGCCTGAATTGGCCTAAGTGTGACTGTTATCTACAGTCAGCCACTTCAACCAAACCTAACCAAATCAACATATAAACGTAAAATCAAAAGCTTTATTCCCTGTCGACTCAACAATTTTTTTGTCTCAGGTTTTCCTTTCACATATTTCTATAAATGCTTCATATGTATATATCTCCTAAGTCTGATTTTGAGGGTTTTAATGCATCTAGTCAGCTTTCCCATCTTTTCTTTCTGAAAGAGGTTTCACAGAAGGTTTGGCGCGTTTTTTTATAAATATTTCACCAGGTTGTAAAACTCTAAAAGTTAAAAATGAGCACTGAACTGAATCATTTGGGGACGAAAAATTATGTTGGTTCAAGGAATCGATTTCTGTTCTGAACATCCGCTTCATATTTAAATCATTATCGTAACTTTGACCTCGACAGTTTTTTTTGTTGAAATTCCATTCCATGGAATTCTTGTTTGTCTAAAACTAACTTAGAAAGTCCCTCTCCGGTCTTGACTCTTCCTTTAAAAAATCCTGGGAAATGCTTTTGACCTGAAATACATTTTGTTTTCTATTCACATTTTTTCTCAAATATTTATTTTGGGTTTCGTGGATCGTTATTCTCCTCAAGTGCTTTCCTAAAACCAAATCAAATGGGTCTACTTCCAAGTTGTTAAAATGAATATTATTTAACAATTATTTGTTCATTTTTCTCTTCTTGCTTGTTCTGTGTGTGAGAACTAATCAAAACTATATCTACTTTTCTCATTCGCCTTATAAACAAATATGTGTAATGAGTAAGTCTCATACATGCAGAAATAAAATCTGCACGTTTTCACTCAAATGAAGCCATGGGAAATGGGGATTAAGTTTATTATTTTGAAACACCGTGTCAGATATGTAAATAAAAAAAAAATAAAAATCAACAGCATCCAATTAATATTCACAATATTAAACATGCATACAGGAAATTCAAAATCTCTTTACATAAATAAAGTATGGAAAAAACGAAGAAAAATTATTTAAGCGTACTGTTACAATACAACAAAGAATAACTAGTTCATATGAATGAACAAGAACAATATATTAAATGTTATCTAATTTCATTTATGGTTTCATATCAAACAAGAATGACTTGGCGTTTGTTTATAAGAGACAATTTCTTTCCTGTCACCATTTCAAAATACTCCTTATATTACATCTCTTTGGTCTGTTGTCAGTAATGGTTCCTCACGAAATCTTATCCGTATTCGTATATCAGCCGTTTATTGAGACAATGCTCGAATGTAAATGGGCCATAATTGTAGTGGCAGGAAAGGATATAGGGTAAAACACTTTCCTCAAGATATGTATCACAATTTATCTGTTCACCCGAGTCACAAACACACCAGTACAAAAAATGTAGCCCTTTATGATAAGATAGAACATAAAAGGCGATACGAAGTGCCTTTGAAACATTTCCCATTTAAATAAATCTAATATAAGTGTTCAAAATAAGTGTGATTGGTATACAGAATATATATATTTGTTCATAAATGTATGCATTAACATTTTATATGTGTGTGGTACTTCTGTGTATTTCGAAAATTGAGATACAGTAGAACCTCGAGAACTGGCCGCGTTCATCTTTTTGAATTGTCCATATATAAAATAATAATTCATTTTATTTATACGAGAAACATACCAAAACAAAAATTCTTCATTTGAAGTAAAAAACAGACTTGTTTAGAAGTTTCTCTTAGAAAAAACTGCTCTATTTAATTTTGTGAAACCAAGAAATTAGTTATTCAATACTTATGACAAAGCGTAGAAAAATATTTTTTTTTTAAATTTTAATATTAGTACCTACTTTTCTTTTAATTAATATATGCAAATAATTTTTTAAATTATTGTTTATCCTTTATATATTCTGATTAAACTTTATGCCTGAATTGTAAATGGTGGACGAACGTTTTAGGAATCAGATCAGAAGGCATGTGTCCCTTGAAAATGATATCCATGATAGGCAAAAATTAAAACAATATTTCGCATATGCTCGATTTGGTTGGCGGTTCCGCCGTCCAGAGATCGCCAGGTTGCTGTGTGGATTCTTTTGCGAGGGAGCCTCGTGCGTGACCATATTACGTGCTGTTGCAAAGTCATGAGTCAGACGCCGTTATCTGTTGTCATGTCTTGGAGGCTGTGCTTTCCGATCACTCCGCCAAAGATGTTTTCCTTACCGATTTTAGCATTAAAGTCTACGAGCACGATTTTGACATCGTACTTCGGACAGGCTTCGTAGACACTGCCCAACAGGTAGTAATAGTCCTCTTTGACAGAGTCTTCAGCCTCGTCGGTAGGGGGGTTTGCACATCTAAGGCTGATATTAAGGAATCTCCCTTGGATGCAGTTAGGCGATAACTTATCGGCTTGAAGTCGATAACCCTTCGAACTTAACCGTTTTCCCACAACTAATTCGCATCCGAACATGTGCAGCCTTTTGTGACAGCTGAATAATATGCCGCATTCTCTTTTTTTTCATCGTTCCTATGCAGCGTACTTCCTGAATTGCAGTAATCCGCCTCATACTGTTGTTGTGAATGTCCCAATTTACTGCAGAGCCGAGGTAGACGAAGTATTTAAATTTTTGTTGCCAAGTTTGGTACTTTGTTCGAGACCTCGATGTTGTGTGTCCTTTTTCGATGACAGCATATACTTCGTTTTGACCTCATTTACCGCCAGACCCATTATGGCCGCCTGCGTTTCAATGTCAACAAACGTCTCAATGTGATCGCAGTGTTCAACCAATCACGTCAATGTCATCCGTGTGAGCTAGTAGTCGAACGGGCGGAGTGTTGGCATGTGAGTCTTGCACGATCTTCCCAAATATTATATTAAAGAAATCACATGGCAGCACATCGCCTTATACGCATTTTTTTTTACATTGAAGGTCTCGGTTCTTTTTCGACCTTGATGGAGCAGCGAGAATGAAGTCGACAAGTAAGCCAAGAGTGAGTGAACATTCGGTCAACTGATGAAGGTTTATATATTAAATTAAAATTCAGAATAAGGTAGATGGATACAACAAATTAAAGCTCTTTAGAATATAGTGCATATTACTTAACATAAAGATAACCATAAAACAATTTGTGAAAATTTAAAGAGCAAAGTGCGAAAAACCTAATTCAAAATTTAGTGTAAATATGGTGGCGTCAATTATAGTAAGACTAACATAACGGCTCTTTTTCATTCCAATATATTTAGGAACCTTTTTTCTTTTGACTCACGTTGACGCTTGTTTTTAGCCCCCTTTTTCTTTTGAACTATATTAATTGCTTTATGTTTTTATGCTAAAAAAATATAGCTTATTTTAAAGTAGGATTTCAAAGCTTTTATTTGAGTCGAGAGAACGGAATTCTTATCCATCGTCGTCCAAAGTAAGTGAAATATTCTGCCTGACAGCGGTATTTACGTCCTCATCGCTGTTTAATAGTCAGCATAGTGCCTCTACTACCAGTTGTTCATTCTCATACTGGCAGGCTTCCGTCCGAGATTTAAATCCTTCGGATAATTGTTTTACCTTTTGGTTAAATTTTCGGACATCATTCCGGCCGTAAAACATCTCTATCTCCTCAACCGCGCGCTTCTCGTGCTCTTTCTTTTTCTTCCTGAGAAGCCGGTTTTCTTCCCTTCTTCTCTGTTCGTAGAGAACAGCTTTTATCGTTCGATGCAGCATTGGTAGGTATGTCAAACTATACACTATGTATAGCTCAGTATAGCTTGCAGGCCTCCTGTTTGGCTGTATGGACATGACTGCATTCGTCGTCAAACTATGGTTTTTTTTATTAGTGTTGTCGTAAAACCGTTTCCATTCTTCTTCAATTATAAATGCTGGCGTTGTGTCTGCATGGTTCGCATGTTAGCGCCTTGAAATCAATCGACTGCAATCCGTTTCGGGCCTTAATTATGACTTCAAATATTTCTATTCCACCTGTTAAGTAATCCATTAAATCGGCTACGTACAAGGCAAAGAGATACGGACTAAGCGTACATCCCATTCTCGACTCAAACCATTTCGATATACATATCTGTTCCATTCCAAGCCGCAGACCTGGTGCCGTCGTAGACATTTTCAATCAGTCTTCCACACTTGCTTGACATTCCAGTATTTATAGTTTGGTGATCTGTGGTGTCAAATGCGGCTTTGAAGTCAACGAAAAATGTGTACAATTTCTTTCCTTTCTCGGTACATGATCCTGCAATATTATAAAAATGTTATCAACCGTTGAATACCCACTTCAAAAACCTGCTCGATATTCTTTAAAGATTTTTTTGGTTTTAATCCAGCGCGACATTCTGTCACTTAAGACATTCGTATGACGCGATTAGAAAGATATTCCTCGGTATTTAACCGGATCCGCTATATCCCCTTTAGATGGATATCATCCTTAAACTGATGTGGTATATTGCTAGTTTCCAGTACTTTGTTGGATGCTGTGATCCAGTGGCTGCATACTTTAAAAACTCCGCAGTAATCCCGTCAGCTAGTGAAGCCTTTCCATCTTTGCCAAAATAAAAGCATCACGGATCTAAAATTCCATTTTTATCTGAATCATAGGCGCTATTTCTGATCCGAAAACCAAATGTATCACATATTTCCATAACAATTGTTCCTTTTTCGTTTAATGTTTTATCTTTTGATAGTCTAATGTTTCCAGATTTAACATGTATCCAATATTAACAAGTTAACATTTTGCTCTCTTCCTACCTCCTTTAAATTACATAAGATCGTCAGAAAATTTTAATGATATTGTACGTGTGTCTCATTCCAACGGAAACGCGGTGCGTCTATATTGGTGGCTATTAATAGCTTTACACATGTATCATGTTTGATACAGTTACTTCACATCCATACCTCGTAGTAAGTACATATGATAGTTTTTATCCCAAATCTAGATTTTTATTAGAGTTTGCAATTTCTGACGGTTACCTGAACAAGTGTCTAATCGAGCGTTGTCGTGATAGAAGATAACTTTCTTTCAATCAGTCTCCTTATTTCTTCACAGTAGAATTAATATTTATTTTGTTGTTCATGAGTTATTTGAATCTCATGCCACTTTTTAAGCAACCTTATATAATGCTGCTCAAAGTTGTTCAGAGCTAATATTGTAGTAATATTATACAGAAAGGCATGAACAACTACAATATATATCAGTTTTATCCTCCTTTGTTGAAGTTTCAATAACTCGCCAAATGGGATCTGTTTTCCGCTTATCAGTATACAGGGATTTTAGAACTTTCTCGCAATTTCAATCAAGGAGAAAGTTGTCGTGTCAATCAGAGAAGTTTCCGAAACATTTTCGAAATTTTAATCAGGGAATGTTGTCTCCTTTCATTTTGTAATGAATGTGTAACTACGAAGTAATTCATGTTGCGGACAAACTAAGGGTAGGAATAAATGATATATATCTACCTACAGTTCTTTTTATAGTTGATGGTCGGATGGTCTGTTTGTTCGGTAAAGACTTAAGCAAAACATTGTGCACTATACATCATTAGTCCAACAAAATGTTGACTAATTCGAACACTGTGGTAATAGTGTACATTAAACAATTTAAGGAAAATTACAAAAAAGCCCTATAAATGATGAAAAGCTTGGTCATTCTCAGAATATCCAAAAATACACATTTAATGTATGTGTATATAATTATAATATTTCATATTTACAATGTATTCTGCATGCCATGAACATAATTTTTGTTAAAATCTGGTATGGTTTAGCTCCAGTCAGGCCCGGTCCCAGCTAAATAAGCGCCCTGTGCAAGACCTGCGTTTAGCGCCCACAGCACCCCCTCCCCCCCTCATGAGCTTTCTGGTTTTACTAGGGGGACTAATACAGTTTTGTAAATTAAGGAATGAGGAACGTATTTTTCAAGCATTAGCTTGTTGAAAACTAATAATCAAAAAAAATATTTTAATGTTATTTGAAAATTAAAAATTCGTTTTATATGCTTCAAGCTACTCAAAACTTTCTTTTGATCTAGTTTTTTTGAAATACAATTTTTTTCCGGTTCTAAACTAGGTTCGTTACATTCATCACCATCGTAAAGAAGATGTTTCTGGAAATTTAGATGATGTTTCAAGTAAACATCGAATTGTTTCAAAAAACATAACAGGTGGTCATTAGGCATCGAGCTGAATCATTGACTACTAAATTGAATCAATACGAGCTGCATGGGACGAAAATGCTCTTGGTCGAATTATGTTTTGAAGACTTATTTTTGAAGGGAAAAGATTCCCTTCATATTTGAACCATTATCGTAACTTTGACTTCGACAGTTGCTTATTGAAATTCCTTGAAATTCAAGTTTGTTTAGAATTAACTTTGTAAGTTCCTCTCCGGTCTTGTCTTCTCGTTTTGAAAATCCAAAACAACAGTAGTCAACAATATGCGTAGAATTTGGCCTCTTTTAGCATGGACACAATGTGATTAGTAACAGTTGTAGAAAAGATACGTGTTATCTAATTTTGTATATTTTTGCTCAAATATTTATTTTCGGTTTCTTGATTCGTTATTCTTCTCAAGCGCTCTCCTAACACCAAATCAAATAAGGCTACTTGCTCAACAATCTGTAAAAAGTTACCATTATTAAGCTCAAACAACACTTCAGAAGTTCCTCGAAAAGTTAATGCTTGAGAACCAAGAAATTTATCTAAACTAATTAGTGTTTGCAAAACAGCTCAGCTCTATCTAATATTTTATTTCAGTTTAGATCGAGGTGATCTATTGTTGTTTCCGTTCTCAAAACCTTTTTGAAAAACATCCTGTATCTGTGCTTGACAAGACATTGGAATTTTTGTTCATTGCAAATAAAATACAAGCAAAATTATAGAGAAAAGAGTTTGCTAGGCAATATGTACATAAATCACCCAGAAATGAAATATGTGCAATTGAATTTTCTAATACATTTCATTACATTCTTCAAGAAGAAAAAAACCAAAAAATTTTTTTTTGTTTTGGGTGTATGCTCAATTTTATGAGGTAGTGTATATATACCTACTGTACTCATTCTCCTTTCAAACAAATATGTATAATGAGTAAATCTCTTTCATACGTGCAGAAATAAAATCTCCATATTTTCTCTCCTCCATAGGAACTGAGTTTATTATTTTGAGATTTTTGAGTGCTTGTGCAAGAAATTATCTTGCACAGTTCTGTGCGCGATTGGCCTTTTGTGTGAAGAATGAAAAGAAGAGAGAGAGAGACGAGAAATTATGTAAATTGTATTGAGTAAGGCGCCATACGTGCAGAAATAAAACCCGCACGTTGTCACTCAAATGATTTCATAGGAACTGAGGATTGAGTTTATTATTTTGAGAATTTTTCTTAAGGATATATTTGAGTGCTTGTGCAAGAAATTATCTTGCACAGTCTTGCGTGTGAATGGTATATTGTATGAACAGGTGAAATTATGTAGTTTGTATTATTTGAAAATAATTGCGTTCAGAAAGCGTTTAGAAAGACAAAGGTAAGCTACCTTAAACGAACTAAAATTTTATGAAAGTCAGTATATCGATAAATTGCATATTATTTGTTTAGGCTCACAATGCGCCCCCAAGAGCTTGGCGCCCTGTGCATTTGCACATCCTGCACATATGGTAGGGCCGGCCCTGGCTCCAGTATATTAACTCCACAGACCACAGTTTAATGCCGATTCCGAACGGTGAGATTGAAAAGCTTTTTCTAGACAGTTATTCTATTTGAGCATTGTCAGTGACTCGAAAGAGGTGAGGCCGCGAACAATTTTTTTTTAATTGTTTGTCTGAACCTGGACTTGAACCTAGACTTGAAAGTCTAGTGCGTATGGGTCGACTCACAAACCCACACGGCCACGGCGCCCACAAGCTAATGCATTAATCTTAATTAATTTTTATTTTTGCGAATAGATAAACATGCCAAAGTGTTGATTTGTATTTTTAACAGCTTATCAAGGTTTATAAATATAGTTTAGTGCTCCACATTGTTCACTTATTAGATTTTTTTAAAATTTTTGTTTTATGTCAATGTTTAAAAAATGTTAACAAAACATTTAAGTGTTCTCTTCTATAAATATTCTCTATCATTTCCACCTGTCGTCGATTGCGCAGACCAAGCTGGTTGACTCTCTCTCCACTTTGGTGCACCACCTCAGACGTGGACGTCCTTTGTTGCGTTGTCCCACTGGTTTTGAATCGATGACTCTTCGGATCGGAGCTAAGTTGTCAATGTGCTCTACATGGCCAAACCATCTTAAGCGTTGGATCCGCAGACACTTGGCTAAACTCATATCGATATAGCCATATAGTTCAGGACTGGGATGATCAATGTCTTATACAAAGTCAACTTGGTCCATCGAGAGAGGGCTCTATTGCTCAATTGCCTCTTTAGCCCAAAGAAACAGCGGTTGGAAAGAGAAATTCTGCGTTTGATCTCGGTATTGATGTTGTTTGCGAGGTAGACGAAATCCTTAACTATCTCCAAGTTACAGCTGCCTTTTGTAACGTTCTGCCCAAGTCGTCGATCCTGTGCCTTCTTTCTCACTGATTGCCCTTGCTTATCGCCAGACCCAATTTAGCCGCTTCCATTATAATGCTAACAAACGCCTCATTGACGGCTCGCTGTGTTCTACCAATCACGCCAATGTTTTACCAATCACATTTGTACGAACTTTTAGAACATCGTACCTCTAGTTTGCACAATCTTCTCAAAAATTACTTTGAAAAAGTCACATGACAGCGCTTTGCCTTTTTTGTCATTGAAGGTGTCGCTGAGTTCATTACCATCCGTGATGAGCAGCGAGAGTTCTCCACCATCTGCTCAGTCTGACGAGTTCCGCAGGATTGTTAAAAGTAGACATGGTGCTGTATAGTTCGTCTCTATGCACGTCGCCTTGAAATCGACGAATAGGTGGTATGTAGGTGTCGATATGCATTTCTTGGGTCCTTTCCAGGATATAATTTGGTCGATAGTGGACTTTTGTGGGCTGAAACCGCACTGGTGAAGACCTATCAGATTAGTGAAGAGAAGTTTCAGGCGTACACACATAACGGAAGAACGCGATGTTAAGGAGACTTTCTTGTGGATTGGGCAAACAATACTGAGATTCCATTCATGGTGCATGCTTTCTTCCGACTATAGCTTACAGATGAGCTGGTGCATGCAGCAAACTAAGCAGTTAAGACTAGTACAGCCTGAATGCTGATACAAACGATCTACTTTTTCGGAAAATATTTACTTTATTAATTTGAAGATGGGGACGAATACTGTAGAATAATGAAAATTCCTTCGGGTATTTAATAATGGCACTGTTAAACTTGCAGTGTCTGAGAAAGTCGAAGAAACAAGTGTAAATTTACAAGGGACTATCAACAGTGCTAACGTGTAGTCATGAATGAACGAATGAACTGAATGCGTTCATCTTAAATTTACATTTAAATAAATGTATACATCATGCACATAAATCCTACACACACACCTACTCAAATTTCCTAAAGTTTACTAAATGTCATGTCATGTCAATCATACGACAGAACTCGACACTATACAAGCAACTTCAGTTCGGGTAAAGAACAAGACAACGGATATCAATATATCGTCTATTTACTTTCCTCCGCGTTGTAAGCTTACAAGAAACGAACTTGTAGATTTTTTCAACTCACTCGGAACGAATTTTATTATTGGTGGCGATTTTAACGCTAAACACACGTTTTGGGGTTCGAGAAAAAATTCAACAAAAGGTAGACTGCTGTACAAAGTCGGTATGGATTTCGGAGTAGACTTCCATTCGACAGGAAAACCGACATACTAGCACTCCGACGTAGCAAAAATACCAGACCTGGTAGACTTTTTCGTTACAAAAGGAGTAAATACCAATCCCGTGAAAATAGAAGAAGGCTTTGACCTTTCCTCTGACCACTCAACGATGATTTTAACTATTAGCGATAGACTAATATAAGTAAAAGGTGTAGTTGAAGTAATTAAAATGTGAAACATATCTTTTGTGCGTCACTGTCACGCAAAGTATAGCATTACATTCTGCAATTGCATCGGGCCATCCGATCGGATGATCTATCCGATAAGTCTCCACTTCTGCAAATTGAAGTGCAGTATGTTAAACATGTACAGAATTGCGGATTATTATTAAAAGAGATTTCACAGAGAGTGGTGGTTTTTTTAATCTGTCAGTGATAATTAATTTTTCCTACAAAGGTGTACCTAGATTAACAAATAACAGAACTAATTGGGACGGCTTTAAGCATGACTGCGAAACTAACACTATGTTGAATGTGTCGCTAAAAACACCATTTGAGTTAGAAGTGGAACTCGAAAAATGTATTTCAGTTATTCAGAACGCAGCATGGTAAAACACTCCAAGAAAAAAACTAGTCAAAAAGGGGTAACCATTTATCCTCCTGAAATAAAATAACTTATTCAAGAAAAGAGGAGAGTGCGCAGGGTATGGCAACAATCACGTTACCCTCAACATAAGTCATATCTAAACCTTCTATCTAATAAACTTAAAAAAGCGATACAAGACTTAAAAAATCCCGAGACCTCGGTTTATCTTGAAGGCTTAACAAACGAAAAAACTTCGAATTACTCGCTCTGGAAAGCAGTGAAATATATAAAGAAACCTCAAATGCAACTAGAAATAACAATGGTGAGTGGGCAAAGAGTGACAAAGAAAAGGCAGATCTCTTTGCTGAACACCTAGAAGAAACGTTTAAGCCTTTTGATGGTCAAATGTTGATGGACAATCCAAGCGATATGACAACTACATCCAATAACATTAGAATAAAGCGTGTGTCGTTATCCGAACTCTACCAGGCAATTAAAAATCTGAAAAATAACAAAGCACCTGGCTGTGACTTAATTACCGCACAAATAATCAAGGAATTACCAAAAAAAGCGATTATTAAACTCCTATATTTAATAAATGCCTCGTTTAGACTATTATATGTCCCAGATTCGTGGAAAGTGGCAGAAGTGATAATGGTTCCGAAACCGGGTAAGCCGCCAAACGACAAAAAATCATATAAACCAATATCACTCCTGCCTATAATATCAAAGATATTCGAGAAACTACTATTGCGACGTATTCAACCAGTCATAGAAGAAAGACGACTTATGCCTGATCATCAATTTGGATTTCACACGAATAACTCCACAATTGACCAGGTATATAGAATAACTAACGAAATTGAAAAAGCATTGGAGGAAAAAAAGATTTGCTCCAGCGTTTTACTTGACGTGTCACAGGGTTTTGACAAAGTGTGGCAAAATTGAAAATAAGTAGGATCTTATATATATATATCTTATATATATCTTATATATAGGATTCTAAAATCCTACCTCGCCAATAGAATATTCAGAGCTAAGTACGGAATGGACTACTCCGGGTTTAAGGAGATTGCGGCCGGAGTTCCGCAAGGGAGTGTTCTTGGTCCCACTCTGTTTTTATTATATACACACGACATACCTCAAACTGAGGGTACAGTAGTAGCAACGTTCGCGGACGATACGGCTATTCTCGTTACGGAAAGCACAATCGAGTCCGCTACCGAAAAACTGCAACTAGCTCTAAACAAAATATGCGATTGGACAAAACTCTGGCGCATTGCTCTTAATGAGACTAAGTCCACGCATATTAATTTTACATATAAAAACATAGACAATTTACCCGTCTTCATTAATTCGGTACAAGTACCGTACGCAAATGAAGCCAAATATCTTGGGATGACGTTAGACGCAAAGCTCAAATGGAAGGCACACGTCAAAAAAAAAACGTGACGAACTTGAGAATCGATTTAGAGATATGTACTGGTTACTGGGACGACATTCCAAGTTAAGCATATATAACAAACTACTTATATATAAGCAAGTGCTAAAGCCTATATGAACCTATGGTATACAACTCTGGGGTTGCACTAAAGCAAGCAACAGAGAATTTATACAGTCATTCCAAAATAAGGTTTTAAGAGCTATCGTGAGTGCTCCCTGATATCTTCGTAACAGTGATATACAAAGGGATCTGCAAAACGCAACCGTGGACGAAGAAATAACAAACTTCGCTAGGAAGTTGCGAACTCGACTCCATGGTCATTGTAACCATGCCATACTCCAAACATTGGACATGCAAAACCTCGTGCGCCGACTTCAATGAACGAAACCGTTCGATTTAGCGCAATGAGTAGTAGCCGCTCCTAACGGTTTCAGCAGGTGATTTTACGGAAAATCTACCTGCCTCACGCGTAAAAATATTGAAAGTGAAACTACTGGATGAAGAAACTTAGTTGTAGTAAAGTACAAAATTCTAAAAGGGAAGGGTGTGTTTAGTCAGTAAAAATCTGACACTACTATGAGCACACGGGTATCATATTGTCTTATTGAAGATTCAATAAGAAGAAAAAAAAAATGTCTTGTCATGTCATGTCTTTTATTGTGCTTTTAATGTAACGCAATGCAATTTATCAGAATAACAACGTTAGCAGAGGTGTGCCACACTTTCAAATTATTGAATTTTCTTTTAACATCAGCCTGAAACAACTATTCATTACAACATTAAACAATACAAACAAACATCCATGCATACGTACAGTCAGCGTCAAAAGTGAGTATACAGTCATTAGCTGAAGGTTTGTCCTCTCAAATAAAATTGATCGGTATTTTCTACGCCACACATTTTCTACGACATTGATACCTTAAATAAAAACTTTGAAATCATACTGCAAAATATGATACATTTTTTTAACATCATGGTAAACAACAAGCAGTTAATTCTATTTAAAAGTAAAAAGTGCATAAAAAAAAAACAAGCATCAAAAATGAGCGAACATCCGTCTTTAAAAAATATATTTTTGAGAAAATAATCGTACTTTACCAGAGTTTCTAGTTTTCGTATCTGCCTTTTTAAATGTTTCTACACTTGTTTAACGAAAACTCGGCGTTATGTCTTACAATCTTTGATACAACCATATGTGCACTCCCTTTTAACTCCAGTTTTTAGAACTTTTCACTTCTAAATTTGATAAATTGTTTACACTTAAGTTAAATAAAATACAGTACTTTAAAGTATGACTTTTGAGCGTTAATTAGATGTATCCATGGATGTCCTAACTCATTCCGGTGAATGCGAATTTAGTGTATAAACCTTCAGCAGTTGACTGACTGTTCACTCACTTTTGACCCTGACTGTATAATTGACACGTATAATTATTTCCAAATTTATCTGACATAAAATCTAGGTCCCCTACATTCATGAAAGAACAATAGCATGCACAACACGAGTGGTTGCTAAAACCCTAGGCCCAAGTCCACCTCGGACTGTAGCGCCGCCATTATTACTAGTATTATTATTATTAATATGTGTACTTATCAGAATCCAAAATGATAGTACAAAATATAAAAATCTTATTTTCAAGAAGAACATTCTGGATTTCTATAAATTTACAACAATAATGAATGAAACATAGCAAAAACTGAAAACAGAAGCACTGTTACGACCAATGCAAACAAATGGCATCATAATCTTTACAACCCAACCGCTTAAGGACAAATCAAGGTGAACTTACACATTGATAATTTAAAAACTTGTGAGCAGTCGTGTTAGTTGGTATGATTAACTTTCACTTGAAAACCACATGCCACCATACCCAGAGTGCGCTATCCACCTCTATTAGCTATCTGAAATGCGCTTGACTTTATCAATGTGAACAGAGAAATGCAACATATGTGAGTTGAATAGAACCAAATAAGCGAAAGAGATGTCCGAAGGCATAATTAAACTTACTGCTGCCTTCAGTTCGCTTATAAACATTACACACAGCAATATACATTTCCATGCAAAAATGATTCGTCCAATGTAGGAAGACCGGTCTTGGTCAAATCAATGAAAGTGAAACTAGCGCCTTGACGAGTTTATTTTCCATCTGGGCGCCTTGAATTCGCTTTCATTTCTTGATCTTTATTTTATAAGGGGGGACTTCTTTCATGCAATAAATACGTATCTGTATCCTGTGCATGACGTTGAAATAGGAAGGAGCGGTTACTTAATGGTGTTCATAGTTCAACGTTCTTTTCATATTCAAATTCTTTGCCAACTGAATATTTTCCATCTTTCACCAACCAACTTGTCGGCAGAAGGCGAACCTTTTTGGGCATAGCTTCTTTTGGCAACGATTCTGTTGAATCTCGATTTGGCTTACAGCCATGTCTCCATGTACGCTTGTCCAATGCAAAAGAAAAATTAGCTCTGGTGAATATAGAGCAGAGACATAAATTCATTTCTGGCTCTCAGGGATTCTTAATACACACACAGGATTAAATTATACCCGGTGTATATCGAACAAACAAAATAATCTAGTGACCTCTCCAATTACTTTTCCTTCTCATACACCGACATTCAAGGTTTTGTCACATTTGGTCAAGTGATAGTCATTCCAAGTAATTCAATTCCCTTCACACTTGGCATCAGTTTAAAAATGTATATAGTAACTAAGAAAGTTGATAAAATAATGAAATAATATATGGGTACAGCCATAGATAATCATCATTGATTGTTCAAATGAGAACGTCTTAGAAAGATTATCATTTTCTTTCAAAGCACAGTTGATTCATCAATTAGTTTAATTAAACTAACAACAAAACAAAATACTTCTACCCAATTAAGTTTTTCGTGCCAAATTGTTAACGAAAAGTCTATATGGATAATAATTGGCGTAAGAATTTAACGAGGCAGTTTCCTATTCACCCTCTATGCTTTTAACTTCATGTAGATGTTCCGAAGACAATTCTACATACATGCATATCTCTTAATCATGAAATAAATGTCCGCCACACTTGTTCCATGCTAAATTTATGCATTTATACCTTTCTTTGAGATATAGATTTACAAGACAGGAGGACGCATTTCACTTAGCGCCTGCTACTATGGTTGTTATTTAAATTTTTGCACTCATAATTAAATCTTTTCTCCTCATTTATTGTATTTGTGTTAATAACATGTGTTCATCTTTTTTCATTTACCTTCAATTATCTTTTATCAAACCGAAGCTAGCTTCGACAGCAAGGCTGCTCAACTTTTTTAGCAGCCGGACAAAACGGACCATTCAAATATCTTGGGCCACTGACGGTTCCTATTTTAATTACTTTTCTACTCTTTGTATAATAAAATATTGAATTTTTTATTTAAATTTTTTATATTATAATAATAATAATGGAGGCACAGTCTGAGGTGGACCTAGGCCTAGCTTCTCAGCAACCACTCGTGTTGTGCGTGCTATTATTCTTTCACGAGTGGAGGGGACCTACAGTTTAATGCCAACTCCGAACGGCGAAATTGAGAAGCTTTTTCTAGACAGTATACTCTTTGAGCATTGTCAGTAACTCGAAAGAGGTGGAGCCGTGAAAAAATGTCAATCTCGATGCAGTGAACAGGCCCGGTATTTATTAGTTCACAATATCGAGAGTGCAATATATATAAATTTTTCATTTTCATTTTTTTTATTATATATAATTGTCGATTGCAGACATTCATAGACGACGCTAGTCAACCAGATCAATCCCAATCGGCTTAAGGATTCATACATCAGGTGCTTTTTTAGTCTTCAGCCTTGTTATTGCTATTTTAACCTCATCCAGGTTGGAGGACGAAATTCTCTTCTATCATCGCCGGACTGAGGTATTTGGATACGAAATTTATATCCATTCGAAAATTTATTCAACCTCTGTTGAAATGTTTGCAACTCATTCCTACAATAGCACCTCTACTTCTCGACGATCGTAGGCATCTCATGCTTTGTCATTTTCTTCTTGAAAAGCCGGGTTTCTTCCCCTTCGTGAGATCCGCGAACATCTCTGTCCTTCAACGGAGCATAGGCTTTATTGGATGTGTCTGCACTCATTGTCAGGCTAAGGTGGTGTTCCAAAACAGCAAATAAGTAGCTGAAAGTTTTTTTTTACAACATTTCCATTTCGATTATTTCGATTATTATTGATACCTTTATGGACGTTGAGATGTGCATTCGTAAGTCCTACAGACATAGAATTTAAATCTCACAGAATGATCTTGGTGTCATAGCTGGGGCATTGATCGTGTGCCCTTTCTAGGAGATCGTTTTTGTTATCATCCTTGGGGTGTGAACGCACCGTTCATCCCGTCTGTTTTATCTCTGTTAATTTGATCCCAACGGCAAATGGTGACTGGACCAGTTTCGATTTCACTGCGATTCGAACCTGGGACTATCTAACTTGGGGCAGGCACTTAACCAACTGCGCCATCCAGTCGTATTTTTAGACCTTGGTTTTCCGCCATAGGCCAATCAGGATATCACCTTCATGCGCTATCCTGATACAGAGTCACTCACTCCAATTCTTTCAAAGTATCGTGGAGCAAGATTTCATTAAGCCGAGGTGACGTTCGAAGACAGATACTGGGTGTAGAAAAGTCTTCATGATTCAACACTTTGTAATCCATTATGTAATATATATAGGTACGAGTGTTATATTATGAAATAAATTATTCCTCCATTCCAATGGCTGTTACTCGTACCGTATTATGAGCTATTTGATATTTTAAATGCACAGACAATTTTCTTTTCATGCACAGTGCAAATAAATTTGTATCTACGTCCTATTCAGATGTGAGCAAACTCTCGTATCACATACTTGAAACCACACGACAACTGTCCATCTCTTTTGGAAGTTCAGTCCCAATTACAGTTCAAAAAACCCTCGAAATACCGTTAACATCACTATGGCTGCTCCAGTATCATTGTAACATTGCATTTGTACATGCTAAAAAGTTTTTTAAGCATTTTCGTTTTTTAGTTTCAAGTAGGTCTCTGAGCTCAAATCGTCCATTTGAATTGGCGTTGGGCTGAATTGCAAGCAAACACAAAACAGGCTCCTGGCGGTGACAGATGAGATAGAAGGAAATTTCATTTCATTTCATTTTGAAACTAACTAATAGTCATGCATCGTTTTGGAAGGGTGTGTAAAATCGCAATTGTCTACCTAAAGTTTACCTATTCACTATGTAGTGTCAGACAAGTGTGACAGACTGAAAACCCGTTGTAGAGCTTCGTTGTTCGTATATGCTTTTCCTTGTGTGTTAAATTCTAAACGCATAGAACTTGAATATTTCAAATCGATAGTCTTCTCAATTGAGAGAGTGAGCAAAATGTGTGTCCATTGAGTATTGTATTTTTCTTTTAACGTGTGCAGTTGACAACTGTAATTTACCCTTCTGCATTGTACCTGTTTGCCCTATGGCCAATGGATAAGGCATGTGGGTATGAGTGATTGAAGTCCATTTTTTGGTGTAATTGATTGCAATACAAAATATCCCAGGTGCGAGCAATTAAAACGTAAATTGCAATTTTAATTGAGTACAAGTTTTTGGCGAAAAATAATTTGGTTCATTGTAGCGACAACAAAACTCGGGGTTGGCAAATTACGATTCCTTTGGAGTAACATTTAATTTGACGGGTATCGTTCAAGTGAAGGGCATGTTAATTATGCAGTTGGCTTTAAATTGAATTAAAGGTGCGCAAAATTAATGCAATTAATTGGGCTTAATTAAAGTAACTCAATGTTATAGATTGTTAGAATAATAATAATTGTAATGGCGGCGCTACATTCCGAGGTGGAACTGGTCCTAGTTTCTTAGCAACCACTCGTGTTGTGCAGGCTATTGTTCTCTCACGAGTGGAGGGGACAGTTTAATACCGAATCCGAACGCCGAGATTGAGAAGGTTTTTCTAGGCAGTTATACTCTTTGAGCATTGCCAGTGACTTGAAAGAGGTATAGTTGTGAACGTTGTGAACGATTTTGTTTTGAAATATTGTTGCTTGTTCTGGGGCTTGAACCTAGACTTTAAAGTCTATTGCGTATGGTTCAACATATGTAGGCACAACGCTACGGGGGGCACAGATTATTAGAGTAAGACATGATAATGTTAAAATCTGTAATGTAACGAAACTATTCAAATGTTTTATTCTAAATGATTACTTTTGCTTTGGGTCACATAATTATATTAATTTGTAGGATGAAAACACTTTCTCCCCTGTCTGTGCCACCTCTTATAATATATGGAGTGACTCGTGCATATATGTGACATTTCCATGGTATGGTCGGGACCTTGGAATAGAGATCTCGGCGGATGAGCCCTTCTTTTAGACCCAACGGCGGCGCTCACAGCCTGCAAGAGGCTACGGACACCGGATCCCTCCGGACCCTTTGTCCGGGGGCTAAACAAATGGACCTGTCCTCCCAGTTGGAGGTTGTGCGTGGGGTTAACTTCCTCACCACGTAAAAATGAACGAGTTGAGAAGCAACAACCTGCCTCGGATATGGACGGATTTACTGTTGACGATCCCAGCAAATGGAATAAGGATAATGACTTTCGGTTCTGCACGTGGAATGTGAGGTCCCTGCACAGACCATGTGCAGCCGATGAACTCGCGGAGGCCCTAGGCTGCTATAAAGCAGACGTTACCGCAATCCAGGAAGTGCGGTGGGATGGGCCGCGCGAAAAGAGGATGAAAAACTGCGATATCTACTACGACGATTGCTACAGAGAGCGCAGGCAGAGATTATTTGGATGTGGATTTGTTGTTCGAGGTAGACTTAGGCAAAAAGTCTTAAGCTTTAAGTACATAAGCGAGCGTCTCATAACAATCCGCATCAAGGCTAAATTCGCTAACATCAGCCTAATCTGCGCGCACGCCCCAACGGAGGACAAAGATGACGATAGCAAGGATGACTTCTATGATCTCCTAGAAAAAACGTACGATCAATGCCCCAGCTGCGAAACCAAGATCGTTCTAGAAGGTTTTGACGCTAAGGTGGGTAAAGAGGACATCTTTGCTACACCTGGTTTGACAACGAGTGCAGGCAGGCACATGCAGCACAATAAGAAGTCTACCGTTCGTGAGCTCTACGAACAGAGAAGAAGGAAAGAGAACCGTCTTCTCAGGAAGAAAAAGAGGGAGCATGAGAAGCGCGAGATCGAGGAGATGGAAAGGTGTTATGGCAGGAAACCGGCCTGGACGAGAGTGAAGTCTAACAAAGCTGCTGGTGAAGATAGTCTACCCACTGAAATGATTAAAGCAGCTGGAGATCTGGAGATCATCTGTAAGATTTGGTCGGATGAAAGCATGTCCGATGGGCATGCATAAAAGTTATAAAAAGTGTTCTTGTTCCAATCGGACAGCTTTCTAAAGAAGGACAAAAAGGTAGAAACAAGGAATGTCGTAAATTTGGGACAAATAATAGGTACCAAAAACCCGTTCACGAATTATAACGAATAGAGACTTATTTTCAATGCTTATAATTACATTTGATAACCTGAGCAATAGTCTTCGAGAAATATGCAAAAAGAAGTCCGAAGAACTATGTGAAGAGGTTCGAAAACTTATCGTCTTTCCACAGATAAGACCAAAGACCGCTTTCGGACCAAAATGTCTTCCCAAATCAAAAAAAAAAAAAAAAACGAAGCTAGTTGTTTTATTTTATCATATTATTACGTAATCTGTCAATACAAATCCAAAAACGCAGAAAAATAATGTTGTCCACCTAGCTTGTTCTACGTGAAACACTGTGCGTCGGTCTGGTCGGGGTGGATATGTACCCTCTTGCTTAGTGTGCATACATTGGTTCACCTCACAACGGTTGTTTTGAAGGCTATCCAGTGGGCGCCTGTAGGAGGCTTTATGTCAATTTGACCTGCGTAATAAAAGCAATCGTTGCTGGCATCCCGCCAAGTTAGGAGCAGTGAACAACTTTGCCCAGTATGCGCAGGGCATTTACATAATTGTTTTCTTAAATTGTTCGTATCGGCCTGGATAATGTATGTGACAGAATTTTAATTCAGAATGTCGTGATAATTAAACATAAGCACCATAAATATTGTATGAAAGCTCATCTAATACCAAGTGTAACTAATACCAAGTAAACTAAAATATGTTTGCGGATACATTTTGTGCATCCTGTTACTTATTCATGTTATTACTATTTCTTAGGATATGGAGAATTTCGAGAGTCTACCTTTTCGCAAAGTGTCATTCCGTGTGAAAAATCTCGACATCATCAAAATCTGGCTTGCGGTGAGTTTGGACACATTGGTTCGCCAATGCTGTTTTTCCAGAACATTTACTATTAATATCGGACTTGTGCCCAACCACCCTCTGTCGCAGGAACTGCTTAATTGTCCTCGGCTTAAGTTGTGTGAAGAGAGAAGCAAGTGTGCAATGTCTCTTTCAATGTTAGCTACATTTTCCGAATGAGGCTTATTCGTGTAGCGACGTGTTACCCTTATAGGGGTATTTTGCATTGCATGCCACATACTTGTTGTTTTTGTATCGAAAGTAATTGTTTTCTTTTAAGCAAAACTCTAAAATTTCCAAGAATTATGCTTAGCGAAGCATTTTTTTTGACTGTTTTTTAATACACTGATTGCAAGATGTGAGGGGATGTTGGTGAAAAGAGACACAGCATCGTATTCTCACACATAAACATCCTCTTTATCAAGTTTAATGCTTCTGACTTTCGTGACGAATTCAAATGAATTTTTAACCATATATGCTGAATTGTTAGTTACGTTTTGTAGCCCTCACGCAACATATTTGGATAACTCGTAACAAGGCAGTTCCATAGAAGATATTATGGGGCGAAGTTGCATATCTTGTTTGTGAATTTTTGGTAAACCATAAATGCATGGAATTTGTGACGAGTATGTCGTCATTCTTGCCTTTGTCATCAATAAAATTGTTGTTGAGTAGCCATTTGACTATTTCGTTGTTCTTCGATTGAAGTGATGTTGTGGGATTTGTTCGAGTGATTCTGTAAGTAGAACAGTCAGCTAAAATCTCAATAATTTTTCCTTCATATGTGCTTGTATCTATGGAGACAGTGAAACTGCCCTTATCAGCCGGTACAATGATAATGTTTTTGTTTTTATTCAAAAAAGCTTTCGTGTCTTTGTAAACCTTTTAAAGAAAAAGGTTTTTTACCATTCTGATGCACTTTGTTGAAAACATTTTTTGTTCTGAATGCATATGTGGAACAAAAATTCATCATCATTCGTTCCGCTGTTCCAATATGTAAACTTAATTCGGAGTCTGATAGACATTTGCCAGTTATAAATGCAGTTTGGTTTTCCACCAACAGACAATAAAATCCTACACAATTTAAAAATCGAAAAAAATAAAACTACCTATTCAATTTGGGTGCATAGAAATATTAACTTTTTGAGAAGGCTAAATAAGATAAACTCAATGAAATAAATTCTTTCTTTTTTTTTTATAAACACTTTAATAATTTTGTTATCATTTTTAAATGGTGTATTGTGATGATATACTTACTTAATGGTGCTACAAAAAAAGCAGTGTATTTGTATAATGATTGGAGAGCTTCAATATCATATTATAACTTTGTCTAACAGTAGTACCATCCAGATTCTTACGCTCCACACGCCAAAAGTATTCCATCAAAGTTAATTACACGTTCAAAATCGTCAGATAAAGCAATCCTTAACATCTTCGTGCTATTCCTAGTTTCCTTATCGACATAGTAATACCAAAGACGTGTAGGAGATATGTACGAAAACATACTCACGAGTTTTGGTTCTGCAGAGTTCTTCTACATTTTCATCTCGACCCTTATTTTTACATACTTTTATTTTTTGCTTGCGTGCGAATAAAATTTATCACCTGTCGTATAAATCATGCTCTGCCTTTTATTGTGAAAAGGCAGAAAGGGACCCCACTGGTTGATTTTTTTTTCTTTATTTGAGCTAAACTCCGCCTTCATATATGAACACATATATAGAACGTGTACATGCTGCAAATCTGAGCATGACCAGAATGATAGCTATGAGCTTGCTTTTTCGATAACATACAAAGGGTGCTAAAGGAAAACGCAGAAATTGTAGGCATTTTGCCAAAGGAAAGGTCATCTAGATAAAAGTCTCCTTCCATACCACCTCCATCACTAAGAATGAATATCAGCGAAACTGACATGGCTTTCGTTTTCGTTTGTACCCCTTTCTGTTAATTTCCTTCCTTGTATCCCATTGAGGCAATAAATTCTTCCTGCTTTGACTTTTCTCTTAACGTAGGTGGGGAGTGTACCAAATGGGACAACGTTATTTGAAAAAGGATTTTAGTTTCGTTTAACTTTCTGGTAAATGATGGCCAAACAAGGCTGTTGGCTGAGCATGCAAAGTAAATAAAACACATGCAACCATATTTTGCTTCTAATAGATTTTGTATATTGTACAAAAAATGATTAAATAACTAAAAATAAGATTTTGGCACATGGGATTGACATTTTAAATTGCAATGGGTCAGTCAGCACTTTTTCTGTTTCCTAGAGGCAATCCTTGATCATCTATTTCTAGTGAAGGTACTAATGGCGGTTTGAAACCATATTCTACTCTTAAATTTCGTCCAAACTCAGGACTTCTTTTAATATTCCGTGACTTGATACCACGTTTAACTGGGTGGTTCCATTGAACCAACTGATGGTCATACGTCATGGGTCTATTATAGTCATCTACAAGAAGGAACTCCATATTTTCAGGGATTGTTTTGTAGTCATTAACTCCAACAGCTGATGGTAAAGGCGGGGGAACTAATTCAAGAAAATCTTCCACAGTGTCCTGCACCTTTTGACCGTATAGTTTTTTCTTTTTATTATTTTGTTTGGTTAGACTGACAGCCACTGGGACACCAATGGGAACTGGAATAGGAATTGGCACTGGTCGGGCAACGAAATGTTTTACTGGTACATGTCGATCAACATGTTTTTCCACAATTTTCTCAACAGGCTTTTCAACTATTCTCTCAACTTCAACAGGGACGTGCTTTTCTACAATTTTTTCAACTATCTTCTCGACCGGGTATGGAACATGTATTGGTTTTTCAACTATTTTTTCTACTGGATATGGACGATCAATATAACGATGTACATGAACTGGAACGGCAACAGCAACAGGAACTTGGACCGGATATGGTCGATCTATGAAGTGATCAACCTGGACAGGATACGGTATGTGCACTGGCCTATCAATTACTTTCTCAACAGGTACAGGACGATCAATGATTTTCTCAACAACTTCCCGTACAGGATATGGAACATTCACTTGCTTTTCAACAATGTGTTCTACAGGCACAGGCCGATCAATAAACTTTTCAACTATTCTTTCAACCGGATATGGTTGTGGTACAATTCTATCTACTTGAACAGGGTATGGAATGGGGTTCTCAATTATGTGCTCCTTCATACGCAATGATTCCTCATTTTGTTTTTTCATTTGGGTGTCCCCTGGGGTTTGTTGCTTTTCCTGAGGTTGATGAGGTTGATCATAAATTGCATACTCAAATTGGTACTGTTCGTGAAGTTTGTCGTCCTGTTCTTGTTCTATATATTGGTTTTGTTCTTGTTGCTGTTGAAATTCCAACTTTTTTTCTTCAACGTGTTGGTCTTGTTCATCTTTTTGATTGAAATCTTGATATCGCTGCCCTTGTTCTTGTTGCTCTCGGAGTTGTTGATATCGTTGCCCTTGTTCATGTTGCTGTTGAAATTGTTGAACATGTTGGTTTTGATATTGTTGCTGTTGTGATTGTTGATATTGCTGCTCCTTTTGTTGGAATTGCTGGTACTTTTGTTCTTCGCCTTGTTGAAGCTGTTTATATTGTTCCTGTTGTTGCAGGAGGTAATGATGTTGCGCCTGTTGCTCTTGAATTTCTTGTAAATTTGTTTGTTTTCCGTTATATTGCTTATCAGTCGGTTGCTGCTGATAGTGCAAATTTTGATCATTCGACTTCTCATCATATTGTGGTTGATATAATTGCTCTTGCTGTATAAGTTGTTGAGGACTAGGAACTTGCTGATAGTGCGAATCAATTTCTGGATAAACAACAGATTCACTTTGTAGAGACTCTTCAGCTTGAGCAACTCTAATTGGATGCTCTGAAAGAGTTGGCTGAGTAGTGAGTTCAGGTAAATTATGTTGTCCTGGAGAATTATGTAAGTATTCAGGTCTAGAGTAAATTTCATGTTGTTCTATTAAATTTCCATTTTTTTCTGTTATGAATTTGTTGTGAACATTCACAGATTTTTGAATTTCAACTATAGTAGGGGGCTTGAAGCGATATCTTGGATAAGGCGTGGTCGATTCTATGAAACCATCAATTTCATTTTGCGGGCCACGAGTGACGAAAATCTTATTGTCGGCATTATTAAGGAAAACATCAGTGTGGAGGGATGATACTTCCGCAGCTTCTCTGTTTTCTTCTGCTTGTATTTCTTTATGTATGTCCTGAGCTTTTGGATCCTCCAAAGCTTCTCCAATTGTATGTGAATTTAGGTATCTGACCCTATAAGTGTTGGGTGTATTCAAGGTTGTAGATAGATCTTCAATGGAACTTCCTGCCGGTGGTGCTTCATACGACTGACTATTTTCAGAAAATCCATTAGTAAGAGATTCATTACTGGTATCCGACGAATATATATATGTGTGAAGCAAACTCTCCGGCTGAATAGGTCTTGTTTGTACCTTAGACTGATTTTTATTATTTATCTTTTCCTTAAAGCTTCTTAAGAACTTTCTTGATGCTGCTTCGGGATCGGGTCTTATCTCATTTGGACTGAATTGTTTCTCAACTTCTTCTTGGAAATCATCAAGGTGTTTTGCTTGAGGGGAAGCTATTTTCATACCATAGCCTCCTAAAGTGTCTTGAATTATTTGTACATTTATTTGCTTTTCAATTCCAGATAGAAGGTTTTTTTGGGGGTATGAATTGTCTCGTTCAGAACCAATTTGTATATCACTTGGATGCGGGTAAAAAAGTTGATTAGTGGAAATTCGGGAAGGAGCTATAAGATTATCTTCGTCCAAATTAAGGTTGTGGTCCTCATAGTCCGAATCACTGGGGTTGCCCGCATTAATGGGTTCGCCAAAAGGAGAAACAAGTCGTGAATTGTTTTGATCCAAGTTCGCCGAAAGTAGTGCTGGAATAATTATTTTTTCTTGTCTATTCCAAATCTTTTCGGCGGCATTGTTAATATTGTGAACATCCTCGTTGGTAACTATGCTGGAACTGTTTCTTTTTGTACCTTCTACGGTTGCGGGTGCCACTGATGGTGAGGGTTGAGGTAATTGTGGCAAGGTCAGTCCTGGACTTAGTTGAATTAAAGGTGACTGAGTTGCAATTACGTGTTGGTCTTGATTATTTTCTTTTGGTTTTGTTATTTTATAGCGTTGAACTGCAAGTCGTGCTTTGGTCTGTGATGGTTCAGCTACATAGCTAAAGCGAAATATGTCTGCAATACCTTGAGGGAATATACTCGAAAGAATCTGCTTCAATGAAGATGTGGGTTTGTTTGTTTCTCCAATTGTGTCATTGTTGTTTTCTCTTCTTGCACCACCATCATCAATATCAAATTCAAATTCGATAAAACCCTTCGACTTGCCTCTCGTTTTATTATTTGACTGTTGCTGTGTATTTTGCCGGCGTGATTCTACTCCATTCTTACCTTGTGCAAATTGCCCCCACACTTGGCTGTCATTGTTCTGAGTATCGTACCTGTAAACAATATAACGTGAATATAAGTGGACTGGATGGATTTTTTTCAATAATACTTCGTACCTGACAACCGAGTGGTAGTCGAGATCATCGACCGTGGTGTGCAGCTGAGGGTTGGGTTCTCCTTCGGGCGATTGAGGAATATAATCGCTGTGTATCTGGTCACCATTGCGTGATTTCTGTTGCAATTGGTAGGAGGACCCATTTAAGCTTGTTATAGAGTAGTCAGTGGCAAATTTAAACGACGTACCCTGTTAGTGTGGGCAGAAGGAATAAAAAAATAGCAGACACAATTATCAGGATTCTTTGTGAGCTTAAAATGCACAGTTGTTATGGAATAAATAGGATTTTATTTCTGTATTTTTGCTCTATGTTAAATGGAGAAGAAAAGGAAATACAAAGGGTGTTTATGTACTCTTTCCTCGGCACTCCTTGCTGTTCTCTGGGTTGTGGTACCAGTAGGAAATGGTGATTTGTCCAGAATTCTCGTTTCATGTGCTGTTGTTTCTTCAGATAAAATGTGTTCAATTGCCAACAACAAACAAATTATTAATTTTGGTAACATTGTACTTCTAGAAAAATAAAAAAAAAATACTTCAACTTTAAACATTCACATAAGAGGTGTTATCAAATAATTTAATAATTTTAAATAAAGCACATATGTATGTGCATATATATATCAACCTGCGGTATATAGCTCAGATTTTGCCGAATTCATCCAAATATCACTGATTTCTCACACGAATTTACAGGTTATTTTTTTTTGAATTTGTTTATTCAAGATTACTTAATATTCACGTGCTAGAAGAAGTTGTGTTAATACGGGAACGTAGGAAACAATAGGAAGGCTAATTTTAAAATTGATGTCACATCCTTAGAGAATGACGTCGTGGTAATGTATTTACATGTACTCATGCTAAGTTTACGTATGTTTTTTTTTCTGCAGATGAAAAATCTATTTTATTCAGAAACGAACAGTTGACATATTGGTTTGAGAGTGAGCCAGAGAAAATGTGATCTATCGAACTTGCTCTCAATATTCATTCTACTGAATTTTTCATAATGCATGTTATTTAAAACATAGTCCCAATAAACTAATGCAACTCATGTGGCGAAGGTAAATGTTATTTATTATATCAAACCGCTCTCTCAATTGATTAAAAATTGCTAATGATGGATCTAATTTACATATTCAATTTCATTACAAAATGTATATTCTTACTATATTAACGCATTTCCCATGTTGGGTTTATTATTAAGGAGAATTAATATTAGTTGTACTGCTTCGGAAAATTCCCTATATTGACTTCGGTTTGTTACATTTTCATATTGGGTACATCTCATAAGGTAATTTTTGAAATATAATAGGAATCGCAGTTTTCGAATCTTATAAATTCAAATATTCTGCTCATATTTAGAATAACGTGACCATAGTTGGTATAGTTCTATAGCAGTAAAATGGTGAGAACATTTCTTGAGCATAGCTCGGGTGATTTAGGGTCGACCGTTCTAACATAACATGGCACATATCTTTGGTAATTGCAAGGTAATATAGCTCTGTTAAAACTTTAAAAAATTTTAACATTCCAAATTCCTATACATGGAGAAATATCTCCAAAAAATAATGTAATAATTCAGTTTATTTCGTTATGGTTTTGTATAGCAAAAAGAATTTATTTGTGAACAGCTTTTGTGTTTCATTTCTTTTAGTACTTCACCGAAAGTCCGTGAATTTGATCCCGATCAACTCATTATCTTTAATTTGTACTTTACCACTTTACTCGAGTCACTAACATTGATCAGAGAGTACACAACAGTCATGTAAAGCTTTTCAAAGTGGTTGCTGTAGAAACTTAGCTTACAAGTCCTTGTACTGTAGCGATAACCAAAATAAAAGAGGGAGTTACAATATTGGGATGCAGCATTGCTTTAACTAATCTAATTTAAAACAGAATTTGAAGGAATACATACATATGTACATGTGTCATATTCTTAAAATCTCTGCAGAACAAGACAAGAAGTAATTATAACATACGTGGTATTTACGAACATGTATACACTATGATGATTTACTTTAATTTAAAACTAACTTAATTAGTAGTTAAATTAAGAATATATGACATTGATACATATTTAGGCACTGTTTTTAATTTCTTTTGCAATACACCAATGTTCAAAAATAAAAGAAAAGTAAATAGAATATCTTTTTCCCTGCCCGATATGTAATAGTAAAGATTTATTAAGAATTATTATTGAACATATATAATATGTATACATACGAATTCACTTAGTTAAAATAATGTACATTTATATATATGTGTATTTGGTATTCGAAAAATCCACAATTTTGCATATTTTCTTCCTAAAAGTGCATTATTTCCACTATTTTTAAAATCACTTCACTTTGACTAAATAATATCACCGATTTCACTTTAAGTAGACATGATTTACTCATGAAATCAAATTAAGATCACCACACCGACAGACTGTTACAAATAAACTGAAATTTTATTTCGTACCTGAGTCACGTTATAAGGCACTTTCCCCATAGCATTTAAACAGCGATCATGAGATTGCACGGCTGCACTCTTGACAAACAACTGCCGCGCACACGCCGCCACTGGTAACACAACATCTTTTCCTTTCGAGGAATTTTTCCTCATCGAAGTCTTTTAAGCAGGTGGCACGCTTTGGTGAAGGAAAAACTATAATGAACTTAATCCGAGATACACTGAAGAACATCGCAAATTGAATCAGGTGTCAATGTCTGCTGGAAGCTGTGTATACTTAGGTTACATATACCAGGTAGTAGTGAAAGAGCAAAAGAAGGGCTTTCACTCTCGTTTATGCTGCGTCAAACTTGTTTAAGTGTGGTAGGCAGTTCAGCAAAAGGAAAAGTGTGAAATTGAAATTAATTATAGCCGCCTACGCCAGATATGTGTTATTTTCTTTCCTAGAAGTCAAAATAAAATTAATTTTAAAAAATATTGGTTCATATAGCACAATCAATGAATATGGCTTATTAAAAGGTAGACGATAAGGTAGCACTTGGGATAAGAAGATGAATAATTCTATAAAACTTTAACAAGTGCTTGCGTAATATGGAAATACTTATAAACCTTAGCTTTTGGTTAATTGATTGGTCTAAGTACCTAAAGCTTAGGCCAACCAGCTTAAAATTCTACCGTTTCTTAAACCAAAACTAAAATTTTATAAGGTTATTACCGATTTTTGTTATGCAATGCAGCATTACTGCAACTAACCAGATTTTGTTAATTTTGGAAGTCCAAAAAAGTCGAAGTCTTATTGCTGGTATTCCACTTGTGATGCTGTACTCTGCTCCTAGAGTGTGTTTGGGCTCAAACAGGAATGACAACACAATATTTGCGTTGTTAAAATCAAAATTCCGTTTTGAGGTTAAGTTTTTGAAACCACTTCTTGCACAAATGAATATACATTTTACTAGCAAATTGTAAGCTTTATGATAGTCTACTTCTTAAAAATGCCCATAATTAAAATGTTTAAAAACATGTCTAACACCAAATTTTGTTAGTTTTCCACGAGGCCAAAAGTCGGTCAGATAGAATGTAAGATTTTTTTAACATTATGGGGAGATATTTTTATAAAACGTAACCACGATAAAATTTTCGTTTTGCCTATAGCATCCATGAAAGGAAAAGTTTACTGTTTCGGTTTGGTTCAGATTTAGGCTACAAAAGCGCATGAAGCATTGTGTGTCACTTTCGGTCTATGTGATGAAAATAAAGGCCGTCGTAGTGCATGCTGGCGCTTAGGCAAACAAGAATTATAGGTATCGTCCCATTCTTCTTGTGAATAGTAAAGATTATTTTTTTATTTATTTTATTTTTATATTAGAACTTACTAAGATCCAACATTTGTAACAAAGTTAAAATTATGATATCGAAGCCATCGTGGCTAGAACTAAACTACGTTATTAAAGAAAATTCTGTGGTTTGAATTGGTTATGACAATGATGGGAGAGAAAAGTCCTGCGCGCGTTCTTAGGTCCTATTTGCGTTGGTGGTATTTGGAGGAGAACGAACTGTATGGGTTGTACAGCGACTTAAGTCTTTCCATGCATCTGCGGATCCAACGCCTAAAATGTACAGCATAAGAAACGTTAGGTTTAATTATTGAATGCTTTTTTGTTTATGTTTCTTTTTTAAATTAACTTTGAAAACTTGGAAAATTTATGATGGAAAGATTCGGCACAGAACAAAAAACCAAATCATTTTCACAGTCGACATTCAATTATTCAGATACAAAGACTATATCGAAATTTCTTTCATGTTCGAAATGCGTCCAGCGTTTTCAACAACAAAGGGATGTCAGTGATCTTCCGCGTGCTGGAAAACCTCGTACAGTTCGAAATGATGTGAGCATTGCTCGGGTGAAAGCAAGTATTGAGGAAAACCCCGAAACTTCCACTAGGCGACGTTCTCAGCAGTTAGTGATGTCTAGACGGTCTTTGCAAAGAAAGAAAGAAAAAAGTTGTTCATTAACGTTATTAACGTTTCTTCATTAACGTTTCTTATGCGCCACCCTGTACTTAGGTATGCATAACTTTTTTATAGAAGCGACAAAGGGCTTCTGCAACCGGTTTCCATACTGTCGATGCTTTTAAACCACAGATGGGACTGTATTACTTAATTAAATTTTATCCGCGGATAAAAGCAGGTGTGCGTAAGATCACACTTCTAGTGTTGGGCAGTTGAAAAAATCACATGAGAGTGTGTCGCTTGTCATTTACTGTTGTGCTGAGTTTTACGATACTACCTAGAAAAAAACCCAGGCTTGACGACGAGTATAGTCAGGCACATTCACCAAAACAGGAAGTTTACAAAGCAACGCTGCATCTACGAGAGTTGTTCGTGATCTCTACGAACAAAATCGAAAGAAAGAGACCCGGCTTATCAGGAAGAAAAAACGAAACAGCATGAGAAGCGTTCCATCAAGGATATAGAGAGATTTTATGACAGGAATGATTTTCGAAAGTCTTACTAGAGGATGAAAGTTCGGAAAAAAACCTGCCAGGACGAGAATGGACTACAAGAGGCGCAAACAATAGACGAAGAATGGAAACGTCGTCGAAAAGCCGCTGCTGTTGTACTGGGTTTTACAACCCTATCCAGGAAAAACCCATGGTTTGACGACGAGCAGGCACATACAGCAAAGCAAGTCGTCTATCAGGTAACGCTTCGTCGACCTATGAGAGCTGTTTGGGAGCTCAAAGAACAGAAAAGAAGGGAAGAGAACCGACTTCTCAGGAATGTTAGGGAGATGGTGACATGAAGAATATGTCAACAGCTTACTTAGACCACTATGAGTCCATTCTGCCCAACAAATGTTAAACCGTGGAAAACCTAAAACTTCGATGTATCAACAGCTAAGTTAAACCCTAGATCATCCAGTTCCGAAAAAAAAACTTCCTAGGGTTTCCTTCCTTCTAGCGGCTAGTACAGGACAATCACACGGCTAGTACAGGACAATCACACGGACGAATAGATTCTATTTCTTCTTCGTCTTTACAATAATAATAATAATAATAATAATAATAGTAATAATAATAATAATAATAATAATAATGGCGGCACTACCTTCCGAGGACCTGGGCTTAGCTTCTCAGCAACCACTCGTGTTGTGCGTGCTATTCTTCTCTCACGAGTGGAGGGGACCTACAGTTTAATGCCGACTCCGAACGGCGAGATTGAGAAGCTTTTTCTAGACAGTTATACTCTTTGAGCATTGTTAGTGACTCGAAAGAGCGGTGAACAATGTTTTTTTGAAAATTTTTTTGTCTGAACTGAGATTTGAACCTAGTGAAAGTCTAGTGTTTATGGGTCGACGCACAAACCCACACGGCCACGGCAAATCTCCTCTTGTCGTAGACTGGCCATAACGATTTAGCTGTAGCGCATGTGTCTAATCGAAACCAGCGTTTATTAGCTGCCTCGTTAGACTCAATGTCTATTTTCCTGTGCAAGGTGCTAAATGGTGTGCTGGCCTCAGGTAAGGCCCGCGAAGAGCTTAGATGTGACCCACCTCCGGCCAGCTCATCCGCCTTTTCATTACTGGAAATTCCCACGTGGGCACTTATAATATATTTTAATATTTACTTGAATTGAGTTGAGAAGTAAAATCGCTTAACGTGATGTAAAGGACAAAAAGAGTTTGTACATAAGTGTCAACTCAGCGTGGCTTATCAACTGGTAATAAATGTACAGTACTTGTAAGGCAATCAGTATTTGTACACAATATTTTATCTGTATATACTACTGGTATACAGATAAACATGCTAAAGAATATAAATACTTGCTAAACATTTCAAAAAATTTAAAAGAATGTAAATGAATGCAAAATAATGAATGAATTCGTAATTGATTGCATTCAATTGAAAGGTAAATGAATGGTGAATGCATTCTTTTTTTGAAGTCTTCATTGAAATCAATGATTGCATTCTTAAATCCACAATGATTGCATTCTTTTACAACTCTGATAAATTCATTTGCTTTATTGTTAACAAATATCTGCTTTTCCAATATCGTATATTCGATATAGTTAATTCAGATGTTTTGGCAAAAAAGGTACGGATTTTAATTTGAATAATAAATACTAACTCTGTTGAAAAATATGCTGATCTTTATATTTCTTAGATATTAAGCTTAACAAATGTTTGTTTCATATCAAATTCTGTGATTTAATTTAAGTGCAAGTTTTTTCAGTTTAATAAAACATCTTGTCAGTAATTATTATATAATGAGCTTGTAAGCATTAAATGCCTGAATAATAATTTCCTTACAAACATTAAAATTTGCATATCCTAGTTGTGTGTTGTTTATCGTGTAATATGAGGCCAAGCTATTTTCGCTCTTACGTTAGAAACTTTAAAATAAATAGAAAAAATAAATAAATTGTTAAAATAGACACAAATTTACACTTTAGCGATATGGGTTATAATATATGCTATAAGCCCATATTTTTTAATATGATAAACCTGCATACAAATATTTATCCGCGTGTATGTAGACATTTGTGATTAATTTCAAAGTTAATGTTGACATATGAATTCACATGCTATTCGATTTGCCTTGATACATGTACGCATACAACTGCATACGTGTAGTATATATAAACATGCGCAGATAAATTTAACAACTTCAATCTACATATTAATTCGATCAAGAGCATGCATCGATAATTGGATATCTACCAGTGACTCTAATTTTATTTTGCTCCGATGGCAATAAGTGATGGCTGGTGCATAATTTTCACTCAATTTTCCAACATATCCAATTGGCAATTTTAAATTACATATATTTAATAAAATCGAATTTCGTAGCTAATTTACTTTCATCTCCATGTTGTGAACCAGAAAATAAAACCCTATTATTCCCAACAAGTTCGACTAAATATACATACATTTTATCTAATAATGTCGATGTGGGTAGATTCCATACGCCCCCTTACACATCCTAAAATCCCAATTAGTATTCATAATTAAAGCGAACAATTAAATTGTACCCTAATCTTTGAATGGCGTGGAAATTCCTGATTGGAACACAGAATTAACAGTTTTTAGGTTAATTTCTTCGGTAATCCTTTCTACATAGCTCATGTTGCTCAGTTTATAACAGTTATATTTTTGCCTAAAATCGAATTTAATGTCCTTTATATTATATCTCTCAGTAACTGCAGCAAAATGGTTTCTGTTTCTCCAGTGAAGAAATGTGAATGAACTTGACTTAGGCCAAATACTTGTAACTCGCGAACCTTAGAAGGGCACTGTGTTCACGCCAAACGCATCACATTATCTCGGTGCAATAAACTGAAATTCAAATTGGAACTGTAAAGTACATTATTGTACGCGCTTTTGGGCACAGATTACATTTGGATATTAGGGACAAATAAAAGGTAACAGTTGACCAAATTTTAAATTAAATAAAATAACAAAATCCCATGAGGACCAAGACTTGCATGTTGATGTGGATAGCTTAATTTACTACTATACATTCTATACGCTTTTCGTTGTGACACGGATCGTGAAAAAAATTTACGTTTCAAATACTCAATGGTTCCAATGTTGACAGCAATACATAATTCAATTACTATTATATTAATTTGTTCATTTTCTACGAAATTGACTGCCATTCAATTGCATGTGAGTCCGGAAAATTAGTTTTTTGTGTGATTTCAATTAAGTTCAGAAATAGACTGGGATGAGCATTGTTCTGCGATCAATCTTTGGCGTTGCAGCTAGGCCCTGTATTCCTGCTCCACGGTGGGGTTGTATTCATGTTGTCTACTACCGGGATTTTCGATAGTAATTCAGAAGAGCGAGGGTCACTTTTTTTTGGTTGTCTTATAAGTTGGCTAAAGCGGGATCTTTTATTGTACAAGCAAACAAACAAGAGTGAGTTCTTATCCTCGTCGGGTTATCAATATGTCGCTGTAAGAGCTCTGAGTCATGGCATTGATGTCTTGGAATTTTTGCTTTAAAGCTTTTAACAAGAATATTTTCTGAGTGTTGAAACGTTTGAATAATAATTTGTTTTAATGTTCCTCGAAATTCACTAAACGTTCAAGGGCAACCTTTTATTTATTTCCAAAAGAGCCATTTGTTCCTCAAGACCTAGAAACTGTCTTTTCTTCTTCTGTTCGTCGAAATTCTTAATTTGCTCATAATTTCTGTCCAAAATTTTGAAACGTGTTTTTGAAGTGTTGGCGCAAGTCATCGAGTGTTTATCAAACAACAGGTCCTCCAAACGATATTGAAGTTCGCTTTCCAGCATTTTTAATTCAGTACACCGATTGAATAATAAACAATTAATCTCCAAGGTGGGTTATAAAACATCTGCTGCTTCTCCCATTTTTAAAAATCGGCTTTAATTACCCTTAAATTATTTCGAAACTTTTGGTCGTTATATTGAGGTATTTGGCCAAAACAGTAAAACTTTAACATTAGAGTTCGATCTAAAAACGCTCTCAATATAAGCTTGAACAAAATTGTACGTAACTACCAAAATGTCAATTTCTGTTCATATTTCCAGACATCAAAAACTAAAAACTTTTTTCCGGCACGTACATTCCCTGCTGAAGTCGACAAATCGGTACTAGTATTCAAATTCATTTCGGCAAAACTTACACACAGTTAGCCTGAGTAGTTTTTGCCTTTGACTCAAAGGGTATTGAGAAAGTTTCCTTGTGTTAAATAAATGTGTTTATTTATTTATTTTTATAACAAGAAGCTTACACTACGATCTAGATTAAATATTAATTTGCTGCCTGCAACAATTCGTCCGGCCCCGATGTGTTCGAGTTACCGTCGGGTACTGAATGTCAGTGTCCGTAGACATAGTGTCAGCATCATGGCTGTCCATTGGTGAAAAATAATTTTTTTGATTATTTAATATTAATGTATTTAGGGATAGAGTAATGTATGTATGTATATGCCTACAGTGACTCCACATACTATACATGTTATAAAAAAAACGAAAAGGGCAATAATCATACATGTTATATTTGTCCTGCATAAAATTCTAAATAACGAGCAAAAAACACACAATACCACAATATGAAACAAACTTAAAATAAAATATTTACTAATCTCATGTTATGGGAGGTGTTATTTGATCCAATTCTGTCATTAAAGCTGCGTTCAAATTCGCTTTATTATGAATTTCATGTTTTCTTTTTACATTTTTCTACAGAATATTCCATACATTTTCAAGTACATTTTTATCTGATGAGCTCGGTGATATTTCACTCCATTTTGGGATATAATGATGCAGCAACATTTTAGTGTTCCCGGCTGTATGATTGGGATCATTATCTAAAAATGTTGCCGGCATTAAGTGTAATTTTATTTGCATTAGATTGGAGGTGTGTCTTGAGGATGTTAATGTATTGATTGTGGTCCACGTCCATCAATTAGGTGCAAGTTGCCAACACATTTACCACTTATACAATCTCGAACTAACGCAGAGCCCCTCTCCATAACAAAAGTTCGGTTTGCGCTTTACCTTCATTTCGATACTTTTCTTTCTCTATATCATACACCGACCCTTGGAACCATAAATATTGTATTTTCTTTCAATCTGTAAATATAAACTGTTCCAGAACTCTTTTACCGTGAATGGTGTTCACTATCGCGGGGTGATAACGGGCTTCTTGTGCCAGGATATGGACCTGGACGACATGTGCTTCCAACAGGATGGTGCCACTTGCCACACAGCCAACGAAACAATGGCTCTTTTGGGGGAGAAATTCAATGGCCGTGTTATCTCACGTCGTGGCGATGTTAATTGGCCGCCACGTTCATGTAATTTGACACCGTTGGACTTCTTTCTTTGGGGATATTCAAAAGAAAAAGTGTACGTCAATAAGCCAAGAATAATTCAAGAGCTAAAGGATGGGATAATTCGGCACATTAACGACATTGAACCTCAATGATGTCTCAGAGTCATTGAAAATATGGACCATCGGATAGAGGTATGCCACCGAAGCCGTGGCGAGCATTTGGCCGAAATTTTGTTTCACACATAATGGTCATAGATTCTTCTTTCATAATAAAAAATATTAAGATAATTATTTATTTATTTACAATTATCATCGTGCGTTTTCGTTGGACCGCCCTTTACAATTTACTGTGGAATGTCGAGTAAAAATATGTTGGATTTGGTAAGATCGGTTGCGAAGTGATAAGTTATACTGAATTGTGTCTTGAAAAATGCAAACAAATCACATTAAAATATTCACTGCAGTTAAAAACTTTAATTTTCTAATTTCAAATCACGACCGTATTGAAAGATTCAATGGAAATTTGTTCCTGCTTACGATCTGTCAGAGTTCAGAATTCCAGGAACCTTTGTAGGGGCAAAAAAGGCCACAACGTGGTGCTGTGCCTCAATGGCTGTTCGTCAGTTGGATATATTCATGTTTATTTCTGCTAGGTGGCGTTGTCGGCATTAAAGTGTAAACAATCTATAGAACAATTTATTATACCCATAATAAAATCATTGCTATCACATAAGCATGTTAAGTATTGAAAGAATTAAGCTTAATAATGAAGAAGAAAATACAGAACTAAAATTTATTATTATTATTAATAATATGTACTATTAATTATTGTATAGGACTTAGTTAATTTGTTATCATAATAATATTTATTATAACAACAATTTATTTTTTAAGAATTATACTATTTAAAAAGATTGGTGAGAATCTTAATACTAAAGAGGGAGGAGTTACGTCGGCACCGAACATTGCCTCATCAATCGGAAATGCTAACGCTAATGCAATGATCGAGCATTGCAACATTGACCTAATTAAGGCAAAGTACTGTAAATAAAAACAGAAAATGATAAGGTGTCGTCAATGGTTCAGTGCTCGAATATTACAACGAATAACAGCAAATGTTGACAGGGCAGATGTTCGATTGAAAATTGAGAAATAAAGTTACGCTCTTAAGAGTAGGAGCATTGATGTTCGTCTTTTTCTTCTTTTTCAAGTTATTCGATTGATTCAAAAATCAACGAATTTATCTCGCGCTAATACCTCTGCCATAAGAAGTTTATTTCCAATGAAAAATATTGTTACCATAACTTTAAGTATATTAAGTTAGTTGTATTTTTTGGAACCTATTAACTGGTAGGAATATGAAGTAAATAAATTATACTATTATTGATATGGTAAATGATGGAAGAATAGCCTTTATTAACAATGACCTCCGAATTTAATTATTTGAATAAATGTACAGCCATTAATAATTTTTAATAGACTTTACCAAATTAAAGTTTTGTAAACCATGTACAAAATGTTGTACATGTGAAAAAATAATTTTGCTTATCAAACGAAACATTCACGGAAACATCGTTCCGGACGGAAAGAGTAAAATAGCAGCCCAAATATCTCCTTTAGTTAAAACGTGTTTTGCGCTTCAAACGCGTTAAGTAAAAGTTGCATTTCTCTGCAAGGCCAAAGAAAGGGAAAGGCTACTTTTGACTCACGTTCCATGTACAATATATATTCCGCCGCCTCATCCACCACTCAAGTAACCGGTTACTTATATCTGCAGCCACGCTGAGCGAGATTTTGTTAATAAGTACATTGGCCTACGAAGCGTTTATAGATGAATTCCATTGGGTGATCTTTAATTGATTTTGCTGTACTATCTTGGCTTGTTTCTAATCGCGTTTGGTACAACCAAAACAACTTTATCCACGTTTAAGGAAAATTATGTAGTTGAAGACAGCGACATACTACATAAATGGAATACATTTGACGTGAGGTGAAAAAAATGTTATTTGTTTTAGTAACACTCGCCAATTATTTTGCCACGTTCTCTAATAAATATTTTATTGCTAGCTCATGCTGCTTTTATTAAAAGGAAATTTTACGGATGATGTTTGTTGGTATTCCACAACTATACAAGTACACGTTAATTTAAAAAAAAATGAAATTGTGCATTGTACGATAAGTATAAGGTAGGGAGGTAGGTAGGTGGGTAGAAGGGCGGAGGCCACTTCTCACTTAGGGCCTTAAAGACCCATTGTGATGTCCAATTGCGGATTGATATTCCCTTTTTTCTTGCCGTTCTCATAGCCCTTGGTCATTCTTCGGCCACCCCTTTGTTCTTATGAACCTGTAAAAAGAGTTAAGAGGTTTATTTGAAACTTCGTGAAGATCTTGGAAGAAGTATTCTCCCAGTGTTCTGTAACGCAACTAACACAGACTTTGGCAGTAACAGAGGTAGTGAGGAGTGACCTCCCCTTCCTCTTCATCACCACAGCCTATACATACACACAGTCACAAAAGTAAGTATACACCGTAAGAAATAATGAATCTTGACCGAATCATTAACTAGAAAGCGAAATTGCATGAACTTTAAGTAACATATTATACATATTTGTTTTGCTATTTTTATGCTCTTTTCAAAAAAACAAACAATAAAAAAATGGGACTAACAATAACAAAAATATTAAGGAACAAAATAAGATACTGTTAAAATTTCATCTTACGAAAGTAAGTATACACTATTAAAAAAGAGAGATTTATCGGAAATTACTCAAATTTATTCCTAGTCTCGATCCCATGGAGTTAACAAGCTTTTGAGTTACTTCCAGACTTATTTTTTTCCCATTCGTCCTGTATAATAGCCTGTATAATAACTCGGATTTGGTCCTAATGTCATGATTTAGGATTTGACGATCGAGATGTTCCCACAAATACTCGATAATATTTAAATCCGGTGATTGAGGTGGTGTTTTGAGCTGTTTTCGCACATTGTACAGGAACCATTCCTTCACAACCGGGGAAGTGTGCTTTGGGTCATTGTCTTGTTGGAATATAAATTAACCCTACAAGCCTAATTTCTGCAAGCTATGGTGGAGATTGTTTTTCAGTATACTGAGGTAATCGTATCGATTCATTGTCGTCTCAATAAATACTAAAATGCCAACACCAGATGCCGCCATACACCCTCAAACCATTACTGATAATGGAGGCACCATGCTTCACCGTACCAGTCATGTTCTTTGGATCTTACTGCGTATTCGAATTTCGCCAAACCTTATCCATCGGAACCGTGAATGTGAAATTTACTCTCGTCTAAGAATATTACGCTTTTCCAGAAATCCTTTTGTGAGTGAATTTTGGCGAAATCAACTCGTTTTTGGCTAAATACGCAGTTGCGAGGTTGCGAGTTCAATTATGCTATCATGCAGTGAAAAAGCTAACGCTCTAGCTAACAGCTATTCAGACAACTACTCAACTGCTAGTAGTATCATACCACCCCTTCACATTCAAGCCTCTGTCGAGCAATCAATCGCCTATATTCATACACTCTCCCAAGTAATATCAGGTTAATAACACCATCAGAACTGAAAAATATTATTCAAAATCTAAAAACAAGAAAATTCCCTGGTTTCGATGGAATCAAAAATGGCTGCCTTAAAAATCTTCCCAGCTCTGCCTTCGTGCAGCTAACTGATTTCTTTAACAGATGTCTAAAACTGGGTTACTTCCATAAAAAACTGGAAGGCTGCTAAAATAATCCCAATATTGAAACCCGGTAAACCGCCTAAATTGCCCAGCAGCTATATGCCCATTAGCCTGCTAGGCTCTATTAGCAAATGCCTTGAGAAATTGATTAAAAACAGAATAGTATCTTTCGTTGATGAAAATGCCATTTTACCCCCAGAGCAATTCGGTTTCAGAGCTTTTCATAGCACTGTTCACCAAGTACATCGCATCACAAAACACGTCAAGCAAAATCTTTCAGTAGGTAATAGCACTGGTATGGTGGTGTTGAACTTAGAGAAAGCGTTTGATACTGTCTGGCATAATGGCTTGCTACATAAGCTACTAAGTGTTAATCTCCCAATGTACCTTATAAAGATAATCCAGTCATTCTTTTCAACACGAAGTTTTAAGGTATTTCTCAATAAGCATCTTTCAGAAGAAAAACAAATTAACGCAGGAGTTCCACAAGAATCTGTCCTTGCTGCAGTCCTTTTCAACTTATATACCTGTGATATTCCAAGATTTTCTAACTGTGATATAGCCTTATTTTCCGACGATACATGTATTTATTCATCCGATTCAACTGGTTTCAGTGTTGAAACTACTCGTAACTTTCAGTCAGCTATAAATACTTTCGGAGAATATTGTAATACCTGGAAAATTAAATTTAATGCTCCGAAGACCCAAACTATTTTCTTTACACGTAAAAGAAAAGCTTGTCTACTTCCTAGCAAGAACGACGTTCAGATCGAGTGGAAATCCAGTGTAAAGTATCTAGGCAACTATTTAGATAAACGCTTAACTTTCAATAGACATGTCAAAGAAATCGTTAAAAAAATGAATATCACAGTGAGGGTCCTCTATCCATTTATTTGCAGAAACTCACAACTGGACATTCAAAACAAGTTATTAATTCTTAAAGCTATTTTCCAAGCCATCATTTTCTATGGATCACCCGTGTGGGGCAAGTGTGCAAAGATTCATCTGCGCAAACTTCAGATAGCTCAAAACAAAGTTTTGAAAATGATTTTTAATTTACCATGGTTTTTCTCTACAGAGGTACTTCATGAAATTGCTAACATAGAAATGGTGACACCTAGAATTGAAAAACTATGCTACAAATATAACATCTCATGCTTATCATTGGAAAATAACTTGATTTCAAATCCAGCTTCGTAAAAAGTGCAATACCTAAATGATTTATTTATTTATTCAATCATATTTATTTATTTATTATATTATATTGCATATGTACTTTATTTATCTATTTATATATCTATTTACTTATTTATCTATTGATCATTCCTCTATTTATTTATTCACAGATTTATTATTTATTTATCTATTTATTTATATCTATTTACTTGTTTATTTATTTATTTATTCTTTCATATATTTATTTATTTATTTATTTATTCATTTATTTATTAATATATTTATTTATTTATTTATTTTGTCCTCTGTGAATTATGTGTCATAGTTGTTAAACTTTTGAAATCAAGTTGTAAATACGCCTCTCTCTTCCCTCTAGCGACTCTGAGGTCTTGACTGAAGGTTTTTAGTGGCTTTTCCTTCAAATTACATATGTGATATATGTACTATTTAAGAACTTTTAAAAATATTTTAGTAGTAAGTTTGTAACACCGAATCTCTGTAAACAAGTAATAAATACAATAATAAAATACAATAATACAATAAATAAATACAAAATAGAATTTTTCTCTGCAATTACTAAAAAACAAGCTAATATTTATAAAAAAGAATATTTAATTTTTAACAAAAACAGCTCATCCGTAGAGAAATTTAAAACGCAACAAAATAAAACATTCCATGTACAAGCAATGCGCACTTTGTATTTGCTTCAAACAACCCCAAACTGTGTACCAAACGGTAAATTAGGACGATTGTATGGATACTGCCAACTGCATAGCACTAATGAGTTTTAGACGTGCTTGTGCATGCTGAAAGATTCAAAGAAAGAAAAAACACATAGGTTCACTATAACGAGATTTTTGTTGTTCACTATTTAGAATAGCCTATATAACATTTTGTGTGTTCCCTATATTGGATTGATAACTATATCGATGTTCAATATATAGAGCGTCTACTGTATTGTCGTTGGTGAGTCCTATTTTCATAGTTTGGTTCTTAAGACGACTATGACCGGTGAAAGCTCCAACCACCTTTGTTAGCAACTTTTTATCGCACTGAAGGATTTTATCGATGTTTTGCTCGATCTAGGCCATAATGCTCGAATGGTCTCGCAAGTAGGTCACTTACTTTTTGCTAATTCCAGAATCCTATTGTCCACCTTTTTCTTCAAATCTGAGAAAGGCGGTTTGATTCCATGTATTGCTTGCGACGGGTCAGTCACTGAGCTTTTTCTGACAAGCTCATCAGTTCACTGCCGGCTTTGACTTTGACTACCAGGACCTCCACTTGAAAAAACACTGCTTTAGTCAGGATGTCTGATTGAGCAGTGCAAGTTTAGCGCATCGGATAAATCGCTGGCGCCTGTGCTTTCATCTTTGACCCATCATCGGTGTATACCAGAGAACTGCAGCGGTACACCGCAACCATTCTTACACCGCATGTATTCCTTCTACTGCTTTTTTTGCATTTTTTTGTTTTTATTCTTATTTATAATATCTTAGATACTAGGAACAAAAATGCTTAAACAAGTTTATGATAATAGATCTTTCAAATTTAACCTGCTGGCCCTTCATAGGCACTCTAAGCTAAACTAAGTTTTATTTTGTCTTAATGTAGTTCGACCTAACATAACCGAATGTACTTATTCTCACTAAAAAATTATTAATTTATTATATAACAATTTGTTACTAAGAAAATATTATAAAAAAACTTAGTGGCTGTATGTTTTTCTTAAAATTACTTAACACTTACATGCTAACCTACATACTACCTTAATTTGCTTACTACCTTAACTTTATTGTACCTTATATACAACCAATTTTTTTTTTGTGTACATTTCATACAGAGATTTTTTTTATAAAACCTGCAGCTTCACCTATACTACGCTTAAACTAGTACTTAAGTCGGCAATTGCATGGGGCAAGCGCCGTTCTACCGCATGACAGAAGACCGACTTTCCCTTTTGGAAACATTATTACCCCGGGGTCTAAAACCACAGGGTTTGACGATGGAGTTCTTCTCCCTACCCACCTGAATCGTTGATCTTGCTTTTTAGCATCTTCAAAATCGCTGGTTGAGACCGCCGTGCTGAAACGGAGACGCTCCTCAGAGCTCTGTGCGATGTTTCGGTCGTAGTTGAGCCGCCCATCCACAGTCGAACGGACGAAGTGGAATATCAGTGGAATCGCTTTTCTATCCTGTATCAGGCCATTTCTATCTAAATAGATGAAGGCCTCTGGGGGACGAAGCCGTTGTGCCGTACCCTCTCGTGGTACTGAGGGTTGGGGTAAAATGCCTCGGAAATCAAGTTGTTGGTCGAGCTCATCGCTCTTGCCGTATGCTCTCGAATCAACTTTATCAAGAAATTATCAACTCTTATCATTTAAGTAAAATCTGTTGCACCGGGACCATGGAGTTCTATAAACAATATGCTCAGGTTGTTGGACTTAACAGCATGAATCTTGTTATCTCAGGTTTTGCAGCAATTCTGTGGTTTTGCGCAAGCAGAACTTGGCTATATTAACGACTTCAGTGCACTAACTTCCCAATTGTGTCTGTCGGTAAACCGCCTGTACAGGGTTTTTAGCCTCGAGAGCAGTCTACTTTTGTGTCGGTGTAGTGCGTTTATTGTCGCGTTGCGGTAGAGATTATTGTTGTCTGTCTGTCGTTTGCGTGGAATCGTTCTGTCCATAGTTAGTTTAATCGTCTCGTCCAATTTGAGTAGATACCTGCCAATCTCCTCGTTCGACAGGTTTCTGTTGGACGGTACCTGTAACGCTTCTGAGGAGAGAGCACTTGTCATAGATCTGGAGAAGTCAGTCCAGCGTGTCCTACTGTAATCGAAAGAGAACGTTTGGACAAATTCTCCTAATTCCGCAATGTCATTGGGGATTTGTATTACGGCACTTAACCCGCAATGGTCAATGTTATACAAGAATGTATCCAGACGGTTTGTTGGTTACTGTTGTCTGCTGTTGCAGTCTGGCGTCGAACAGTAGGAGATCATAGAACGACCCGCTTCTGGGGTACGAGGATATTTCAGTTGTGCTAAGATCGAGTCTATACTCGACACTGTTTTGAACGGTCTCTTTGTAGAGCTTTCTACCTCCGTCATCGCTTACAGGGTTCCCCCAGTATTGATGTCTGGCATTAACATCTCCAGCCAAGAGAAAGTAGTTTCTTCCGACTCCAGCCTGAGGCACTGAAAAAGGATATTGAGCTCTGCTACCGCTGTGAAGAATCGAAAGGAGCCCGAACAGTAGACCGACACCACATACAATTTTCTACCACTACGAAGAGAAATACACACAATGCAGGCGTCAAGCGATTGGAACTTTCGTACTCTCCACAACTGTACAATGCTTTGCATTAAATATTGTTTTTAAAAAACATCGCGACACCTCATCTTCCATTGGAGTTACGCCGGTTTCATCTAATAATGTCATAGATACTGTGCCGCAGTTTGTTTCTCTGGGTTAGCTTAGTTTTGCTGATCATTAGTAACTAAAAATTTGAAAAGTGAGTTTCTTCTGGCGTTCTCTATCAATGAATTTACATTGACTGAAAAAATCTTGTAAGAACTCCGTGTCGACGTGTAGCCATTAGGACGTTTGGGGCACAAGGGTCTGTAGAAAGCCCATTATACTGGCAAACTGCTGCTCTAACTTTTCTATGCGCCTTTCGGATGACAGCCACATGGCATGCCAATCAAGCATAGTTGGTGGTGCTGAAGGCATTTAGGCTATATTTGACCGGTGTTGGTTTACCGTTTTTCTCTGACCACGTGGAGAGTCACGGGTTGGGCTACCTCTAGTGTACGCCTCGTTACAGGACGCTCTGCAGAATCGTTTTTGAATTTTTCAGTTTTTGGAATCTGGGACAACCCCGATAGTCAGCGGTGTGCCCAGCGTTTTCTCAAAGAGCGCACTTAAGCTGACTCTTGTCAGCTGCTTCATCCTTACCCAGACTACACTCACATGCTTTGTGGGTTCCACTGCACTTGAAGCATTGCGGCTGCATTTGGCAATTCGGCGTGGTGTGCACGAACCTCTTGCGGCGAATGCATAGGAGTATGCGTTCGTTCCTTCTTAATTTTTCCCAATTCTTTCTAATACTCTGGCGCATTAATACCACATGAAAAATGTACTCATTTTTAACACATCACATTTACTGCAAACACATATGATCATAAATCTATGCGATCACACCAAGTCAAGTACTATGCCGTATTTGGATATTTTATCCGTAGATCTGCTAAAGAGCGGTGCGAATATGAACCTCTTTTCGTGTTTCGAATATTCACATTGTGTTTGACCAAAAATGTGTGATGAAAAACGAAAACACCGCAACTGTCGTAAATGAGCTTTTACTTCTATTCCTACGAGTATGTCACATCACCGCTTGGTGGAACTTAATATGAATATGCGGTGTTATCGGTGTTTTGGTTTTTGATAAGTGATCACCCGTACCACTGCTTACTCCAACTTGACTTGAGCATGCGGAGTTACAGCATGAAATGATTCAGAAACATAGTACTCAAGTTTATAAGAAATATATACTCTATTGATCGTTTAGCCTGCGGTGGATGTTCGCACTTCCATCGCATTGTTTGGGAAAAGATTTTTAATTGCAATATTATGATCGAATATCAATCTCTGATATGATCGCATAGCCTGCGATGGCTATGTGCACTTACACTGCTTTTTTCGTGAGTGTACTCTAAGTAGCAAAAATAGGCTCTCTGATTCTCTGCTCTCTGATTATTGATGGGTTAATTTTCCACCCACTCTTGTCTGGTTGGGAAATGACAAATGAAGGGTTTCCCAAAGTCGAGGAATGGGAGTCTATAGTCACTCTCAGCTTCTGATATTGAAAGTCTATCTAGAATGTTTGCATGCCGTATGGTACCTAAGCGTCAGTTGCCAGATTAAGGTTATCCTACTAGCTATTATGACATTATTTTTTATTTTAAAAATATCGTGTGCGCAGACTTTTGCGGGTGTGATTTTTCGACGTGTTTTGGAAAAAAATAATTAAAATTGTTGTTTGAGATAGAAAAATTCTGTAAAAATATTTGTTGTGCAAAGAAATATTTAAGAAATTTAAGAAAGTTTTGCTCTATATTAGTTGAGATACGCGCGTTTGAAATTGATTTTTCCCATTTTTTTTGTACGCACTCTTATGCGGCCGAGTGTACCACCAGCAACGAAAAGTGTCTTCCCTCGTGTTTAAATTACAAAAGTTAGTATTCTGTGGAAAAAACATATCGAAACGAAAATTGCGTATACACTGTCAGTTTTCTGGCAACAACTCGCACTATAGTTTCGATGACCTTGCGCATCGCATTTCCTTTGACCCCAGTCTTATGGATATGCCGTCTGACGCACGGACATCTGTACTCTAGCTGCGACGAACATACAAAGTCGAGTTCCCTGCACTCAGGACTGGCTTTGGCCAGAATCTGAGCCAGTAAAGGAATGTAGTCGAATCTTCACGGACGGCTCCAAGACCAATGAAGGATCTGGTGCTGGTGCCTTCGTGGAGAGCGACAACTTAGACTGCACACCTCTTTAGGTAAATTTGCGTCTGTCTTCCTAGCGGAAACTTATGCGATCCTAATGGCTACGAATTATATTGTGAAGAACAGGTGAAAGGGGCGAAGTATTTGCGTTTGTAGCGACAACCAAACTGTGCTTAAGGCCTTGCTCAAGCCTTTGATCACTCCCAGGATAGTTCAGGAATGCAAGTCTTCTCTGAATTTGATCGGTAGCTTAAATTCGCTTAGACTTGTCTGGGTCCCGGAGAACCACGGGATCACAAGAAATGAGATCGCCGATGAACTTGCTAGGCGAGGATCAGATGAGGCATTCTCAGGACCTGAACCTGTACTGGGACTTCCTGCGTCCTTGGTTAGGGCTTCCATCGATAGTTGGGCCTCTTGAGACCACAACCGCAACGTCTGTTTTTATCTCTTAACAGAAAATACTGCAGACAACTTACCGGGTTACTGACGGGGCACTACACCTTCGCCAAACACCTAAGTGTGCTTGGCTTAAGCGATGAAACCCTCTGCGACGGCTGTGGAGAAGACGATGACACTGCAGAGCACTACCTCTGCCATTGTCCCGCCTTTGCTAGGATCAGGTGGCAGTTATTTGGTGCTGATGATGTAGGCTCCTCATCACAGCAGCGTCAGCAATTTCTGCAAAAGTAGGTTGTTTCCGGGCAGTACAGGTTTCGAGTCTAAGTAATCCAGTGTAGCGTTTCAAAAACCTCTGACAAAAAAAATCGCTGCAAAAACCACTTCCAGTTTGAATTATACTTTTCAATATAATATTTTCTAATCCTGAATCATCCATTTTTAGCAGTCTTGTAACATAATCTATGTATGTGTAATTTTAATGTGCCTGGATGTACAGCATTTAATTTGGAGATTTTTCGTTTTGGAAAATAGCGGAATAGTTTTCCAACTTGTTCATGTGTTTTATATCCCCATATATGCTCCATATAGCATGACCGTAGTTGCAGTTAAATTGAATAGTAACTGTTTAGCACTTTGTGATAGTTATGTGTTTCTGACACATCGGTCCCAAAATAGTTGAGACGGATCGCTTTGTATTTGTTAGCATTTTTCAAGATGTGAATTAAAGTTACAAATTGCTCACATTGCTACTTCTTCACCATTGAACCGCCACCTTTCAAGATGAGAATAATGACCACTTCCATCTCATTCCACCATCGTTTTTGACTGTTGTAAGTTGATTGATGAATTCCAGCATTTACAATAAACATTAAGCCTATTCACCATCAACTACATTTCCTTTACGGTAAATTGTATATCATCGCTTACTCCCTGCGTTATTGCATTAACATATAGTACAAAAAGGAATGTACACAACATGCATCATTGCTTTTCATAGTAGTATCAAAGTCTTCAAACAGTACCTTACCGTCCCATACATGTCCAATATTATTGTCATAAGCCGTTCTCAAAATGCGTACAATTTTGCTTGATATCCCAATTTTGAAGAGTATATAAAAAAGTGCTTGAAAAAAACGTAAACGTAGTAGCGTATTCTACTTCTTTTCTTTCTTCTACGACTCTGCAATGTTGGTGAGCATAAAGGTCTAATCAATTGTTGAGCGATCATCCCAAAATTCAGCTTGTATTCTGTGATAATATTCTTATCTTTAACCTATTTAATAAAACTTTTGTAAATTAAGACCGGAAATAACTTCGCTGACGTGTTTAAAAATTAGATTATTCTATAAGATAACATAATAAACTTCTTGAAATCTGCAGCAACATTGGCCGTTTCAAAAATTCGGTTATACGGGTACTCTGAAGTTAATGAAACAATGACCTTTCGATCATATCCTAGAACTTTGTTTTTTTTGTGTTCTCTATACCTTCGTTAACTTCTTGCAATGTAAACGAAGCATCTAAATTTTCGTTCAAAAACAGTGGTGTTATTAACTGTGCGTTAAGGAAAGTGCTTAAGTGGTTTCTTAGCTGATGTGCATTTAATGCCTTTTTTTTTGTATTTATTTGTTTATTTAGCAGAACTCTGCTATTAAATTTCATATTTTGATATAATAGAACAAGATTGAACTTAACCTAGGATACATATAAATATTATTTCTCAAATTCTTCATGTATGTGGGAAGTGACATTTAACATACATAGTGACATTTCTTTTGAACGATTGGAAATTCGTTTCATTTTTTATAGAACTTGGCAGTGAGTTAAAAAGTTGACAACCTTTATAAATTAAACTATTTTGCGTAACATTATCTAAATACTGTGGAAGTCTGAAATCCCTGCAGTTTCTTAATAAATATGGTTGCGAATCTCCTACATATCTTAAGTATTTTTGTAAATATTTTGGTAACATATAATATTTTAGTTTAAAAATGAGACACAACACTTTTACAAAAATTCTTTGTTTAACATTTAACCACATAAGCATATCTAACATAAGTCTCACAGGGGTATAACGATTACATTTAATAATTATTCTCATTGCTTTGTTTTGTAAACGCTGCAGTTTCAACAGTGAGGTATCACAACATAGGAACAGTATAGAAGAACAATATTCAAAATGAGGTTTTATCATTACATTAAATATATTTATTGCACAAGCTAGAGATATTTTGTTTCTAATTCTATTGAAGAATCCAATCTTCTTCGATACTTTTTTGATAATGTAATCTAAGTGCGAATTAAACGTTAATTTAGAGTCTACTATTACCCCTAGATACTTAATTTGATACAACTGTTCAATAGGCTCTTTATCTATGTTGAGAACTAGTTGCAATGGATGTTTTATAGCCATACATTTTGATTTAGTTACATTAATCTTGAGTTTGTTCGCCCTTAGCCATATGTTCACCCTTATTAGGTCCTCCTGCATGAGTCTTGAGCATTCTTCGAAGTTGTTGCCAGAAATGGAGAGTAGAGCATCATCAGCAAATAATGCAATTTGAGAGTTGTTTAGCTCGTTTTTTATATCGTTGATGTAAATGATGAATAACAGAGCGCCAAGTATGGATCCTTGGGGAACTCCGTGAGTTGTTTCAACACTGCTAGACATCACTCCATTGACACTTGTTTTTTGGGTCCGACCACTTAGAAAAGACCGAAACCAGTTTAGTTCATGACCTCTAACACCATATAGTTGAAGCTTCTGTAGCAGAATATCTCTGTCAATGGTCTCGAATGCTCTTTTCAGATCCAAGAATACTGCTAAGACATAATTACCAGCAGCCATCTCCTCTTTCCAACTAATAAGAACGCTATTTAACGCTGATTCGCACGAGTGTTTTTTTCGGAACCCTGATTGGTTTTCTATTAGTAGCTCGTTTGTTTCAAAATATTCCTCGAGTTGAATTTGAACTACTTTTTCCAATAATTTTTCATATATTGGGAGGGCATTAACGGGACGGAAATCTTCACATTTATTGGAACCAATTACTTTGGCCACAGGAGAAATAACTGATTCTTTCCATGTTATTGGAAAGCAGCCAGCCCTCATAGAAAGGTTGAAAAGTCGCTTCATCACCGGTCCTATTACAGATATATTGTCTAACAGCATTTTTGCATTCATTTGGTTGTAGTCTCTTTTTTGACTAATCAATCTAAGTACTTTTTCAATGTCTGCAGACCTTATAGCTTTGAACTCAAAGGTCGTATTCACAGTTGTCATTTTATGGCAAAATTGCATATGTGGTATCGTCATATTAATGTCATAAACACTTTTTACAAAATACTTATTGAATTCATTAGCCATTGATTCATAGTCATTCACGCACTTGTTATGGAAGTATATGTTTTTGATCGATGGTCTTGTTTCATTTAAGACGTATGACTTGATTACTTTCCACATCGATTTTTGGTTATTTGCCTTTGCCACAAGCTGTTTAATGCTATTGTTCTTAGCTCGAACGATTTCTGCCTTGTACCGATTTCTAGCTGTGCGATATCTCTCCCATGCATTCTCACATCCAGTCGCTAAAAATTCTTGGTATATTTTTATTTTTTCATTTGTAGCAGGCTATATTTAAACCACTTATTTACACCTGTTATGGTTGATTTTATAACAGTCATGGAGCTTGTAATTCTTATTAGTTCATTTTGAACTATGTTCCCAATTATGTTTGGGTCCTCACTGCTTGTCGTTATATCGCTATTTTTTAGTTGACACAGGAACGACTGTTTGTTGTATTTTAATACCTTGATCTTGTCTAAGTTGGTACTGTTCATGTGTCTGCTTTCATATTTGTACTCAATCACTATTGTTTCATGGTAACTGATTTTTAGACTTATATCCGTTTTGGCTTGTACTTTTTCCAAATTTGTGATTACATATTCGATCAGAGTTCTCGACCTATTTGTTATTCTTGTCGGCTCTACAACTATTTGCTTGCAAGAATTTTCTATTTGGATTATTGTTTTCATCTCACGGGTATATATATCTGATTCATTAAGCCAATCGATATTTATATATCCGCCTGATCAATTCCTTCTTTTTTTTTTTTTAATACGATTGTATTGAAATTAGACACTTGAGTTTTAATTATAATCACACAATCATAAAAGCAAACTAGGTATACTTCAATCAACTTGGATATTTAAGAATAAAAAAAAAAACACGTCCGTTCGTAATGAAAGTTCGATACGTGGTTAGGGCGTCCGCTTAAAAGATTTAACTACTTTCCAGAACTCAGCTGTAGATCTTGTCAATTTTATCAATTTATCAGAGCTATGCATTTTTGTTCAAAATCTGTTTTCTTACTTAGAGATATTCACCTAAATTCCTTTTTTGCTTCACTATAAAGAATCTTGAAAATACTTGACTTACTTATAGTATCTTTAAAGCTTAAAAAATTTAAAAGATATGTCCCTCGCTTTCATGGAATCTATGTCAATCCATTTCTTTTTTCCCATTTATTATTTCCAATACTAATAGCATAATACCACCACTTTAATTGCGACCGGTATCTGCTTTTCGTTTACCACCATTAGCTGTTAGGAGTCTTAGTTTGCAGCGGGTTATTAACATACGGACTGTGAACTCCTCTTTACGCAGCAATGTCAACGAGAGAACATCAACTTCTATACCGTTATCTGAATATTCATCCACCTTTTCAACCCTTCATACCTGACTGTGGAGTTCAGGATTAAGGTGCTGAAGGTAGCGCTCTATCATCTCCTTCGGAAGGTATGGTCCCTGGACTTAGATAAGATCTTTAGGCCTGGTGTATTCTATAATCTCCCTCTTATCCACAACTTGTAGGTCGGAATTTGGCCACGAGTCTACCGTCCTGGCTATGGACTTCTTCAGCCATTCGAGGCTACTCAGATTCCAGGAACTTAATGCCCTTGGCGGTTGTCAGCTGTCAAAAGAGAATATAACTTCATCCTTCTTTAGAATAACCTCAATAAAACCGTCAAGAATTCGCAATTCAACCAGCATCCATTGGTCGTCGGATTACCAAGGTCCGAGAATTTAGGCCTTTTTTGCCTTAGCGGAGTTAGGGGAGAGTGATTCATCAAGGCGACCTCATCGGCTCAGGCTCAGTTGGTACTACATCTTGGCTGGTTGATGGATTTCCGGTTTTTTCATTTCTGGGAGAAGAGGAGTGATGGCCCTCCTTCTCAGTAGCGGTCAAGCTTGCCCCTCCTGACCTAGTTTCCTCTTTAACCATCTTTCAGGCCATGCTGCCTGAGCTCAATAAAAATATAGGGCCGGGAAAAATACCAAAATATACATATTCTTAGATAGCCAAACGATTTGTAAAGAGGTACACATTTAACTCTGGCTGTCTGGGAATGTCACAAAATACTAAACAAAGTGGCAGAAAACAATAGACTAAAGTTGATTTGAGTGCTTAACCATGAAAACCACGAAGGGAATGAAAAGACTGACATACAAGCCAAGAAAGGCGCTCAGGTACATTCAAAGAAGCTCTAGAACTTAACAAAGCAGACATAAGAGTGCTATCCGAAGCACAAACAGGACATGGGGCATGTAATTATCAACTTCATATTTAGGGTCTCAACAGCACTGAAATCTGTAGGCGATGTGGAGAGGCCAAAGAAACTATGAAGCATATACTGACCGAATGCCCAAGTCTTACCCGGGAAAGATTTAAAATGTAGAACCAAACAACCGTAACAGGGAAAGACTTTCAGGAAATCCCATCTAGAGAGGTTATCAAATTTTTGAAGGCAACAATTAAATCCTTGACAAAAATAAGGGGGTACAATAGTGACACACCCCGTGTTCTTCAATTCAATTCAAATCATAGAACGTGCAGAACACATTAACTAACACTAAAGACCGGCGGTATTAATGGACATTAACATGACTCTGAGAAGACATCGAACTGCCATTGAGGTTTTTTTGTAGAGAGAACAATTTTCAGCGACACGCGAGAGATGATGCCGTAAAAAGTTATATAAATTCTACTGGGCTAGCTGCACTTCTCAGCCACTTCATCCTACCTACCATCCAACATTATTTTTTCTATTCCGTATTAGCGAACTTAAAAACGGCTATCTTGCTTTTTTTTTATTTTAGACTGAATCGTAAAAGTAAATTTGTGGAAACATTTTGAAAAACTCTTTTAAAGGTAATTTTTATATCAGCAACAATATTTCAGAGGGGAAGATTACATAAAAAGTGAGTACGCCTTTATGATGTTTCGCTGCAGCGATACGCAAATCACTAAATTAACTGTATCTTAATAAGAAACATGTGCGAAGGCGTATAGTATGTTTATGAAAGTTATCTAACAAAACCTTGAAAATTAATTTACAAGGGTTACCAAAAGATGTAGTAATTTGATTCCCCTCCTTGTAGCAAGATTGATATTTAACCAAGAGTGGGCGATAAAGCTTTGCGAAGGACAGGAACCAAAGGTATATAAATATATATATATATATAAATATGCTGGTTGATACTTATATATGTGTCTGAAAGACTATATAGAATAGCCAAAAATAACCGTAGATGGTGCACAATGAGACAATGAGAGACAACGTTTCTCGAATTCTAACATGCACCCTTCTTATAAATAAATGATGTATGAACATGTTCATGGAAGGCTGTTATTCGATTGGTACTTCTTCTGACTACTATGGCGATGTACCGCATAGATTTATGATTCAGAGGAACGTATCGGTCAGTACAAACATTAAAGCAGGAGACAAAAGTGCATATTATCGAAGTACACGCGTAAATTGATGACGAAAGGTTTCAGGCGTTCACACAAAACGGCAGAGAAGATCTTGTACGCGATGTTCAGGGAACTAATCCCTCGATAGTTGGCGTAGTGAAGAGGTCTCCTTTTTTGTGGATCCGCCAATCGATTCTGAGATTCCACTCATCGGGTATGCTTTCATCCGACCATTTCTTACATATGGTGCATGCGCCCTACCGGATCATTTCCAGCTGCTTTAAACATTTCAGCGGACAGACTATCTGCACCAGCAGCTTTGTTAAGCTTCAGTTTCGATACTGCTATCTTGACTTCATCTACATCGGGGGACAGAATTCTCTTCGACCATCGTCCATTGTGTTGAGTGAACATTTTGCCTGACGGGGGTATTTGTGTCGTCATCGCCGTTTAACAGTCTGCAGAAATTACATTTCGGTATCGACAGCGAATCTGTGATTAGGTGTTCATTTTCGTCCACGGAGGCATCTGTCCGAACTTTGTACCCATTCGATAAGAGTTTCACCCTTTGGTAAAACTTTTGGACATCATTCTTGCCATAGCACTCTATCTCCTCAATCACGCGCTTATTGTACTCTTTTTTTTTCCTGAGAAACCGGTTCTCTTCCCTTCTTTTCTGTTCGTAGAGCTCACGTCGTTCGATACAGCTTTGCCTTGTAGGCCTCCTGCTTGGCTGCCGTAAACAAAGGCCATGTGAACTAACGCCATTCCCTTTTAAATGCGAATTAACGCCATAATCCACTTGTGACCATAATTCTCTTTCAAATTTGAACTAAAGCCATATGGAGTTAGTTCGTTTTAGGGAGTGGCCTTAGTTCTCATTTGAAATTTAATTAAAGTCACTCGCACCAATCTGAATAATTTACATTATTTGCATGGTCCTAAGCTGTACCCTGCAATAGAATATTACACCATGAGAGACAAAAACTGTACACTGCTAGATCACTAACAGCAAGATGAGTGCACTATTCACTCTCTCTGAAACATAATGAATCTTTCGAGCGATTCCATATTAGTGCAAAGATTACTGCAGAAAATACACTGAGTACACTGAGTGCACTGAATACAATGAGTACATAGTTTAGTAAACGAGTCTTGACTTGCTTATTTTGCTTCTACAACAGACTCCCCCCTCGCGCAACTCTTTTTGTTAATAATAGAGGATTATTCGTGTTAGAAAAAAAAGACGTTTCGACAAGCAACTCAGACTACTCACTGTAATCAACGTAGTACACACTGTTTTATGAGTACTCATATGAATACACTGCAGTAAGTATTTGATTTAAAAGGGGTGCAATACTCATAAAGTATTGAAATATTACTCGATTCATTCATTTCACTATTCAATCTGTGAAATAAAATGAATGTCTTGAAACTGGTTATAGATGGCTCATAAAAGAAAACATTGGCATCAAATAATTTTTGCAAAAACTTAAAAAAATGTTCATTTTTAGCTTATTTTGTGGATAATCGACTGTTGAATCCCTCAATTCCACTTGTTGTTCTACGACTCAACTTATTTACTGATAGAGCTTGTGGTGTAATCTTAAATGAGAAATTGAAAAATATCTCTCTTTAAAGTATTCTCAGAAACAAAAATAAAGAAAAGTACAAACCCGATTTATCCATTGATTCTCAAAATCTTTATCGATTACGAAAGTAGCACAGAAGTCCTTCAACATGTTAAATGCAGTAGTTAGATTCAATGGTTTTAGCTGAAGCATTTCTATTTAAAAATTATATAAAACCAGGAATTTGCAATGTCTTTCTCCTGACTGCTTGTGTGAAATGGAACCAGTTCAATTTTAACTTGAGGGTAAATGTTTTTTTTTTATTTTTTTTCTTAAAGCCTATTCAAAGTCTGTTTGAACCAAATCTGTCTTTAAATCAAAAAAAATATTGTCTGAAATGTAAAAGAATAATTAATGAATAGTTTTAAAATAGTAGTATAATATTTTAATACCTGATGCGGGGAAATAACTTCACTTAAGTTTTAAATAAATGTACTCTTAAGATGTGAAGTAATTTCTCACTTATAAAGGTGGGGACGAATTTCACTTTGTTATGGGAACTTGCTACACACTCAAAAATATGCAGAGGAAAGAGGTTGGAATGCAACCCCCCTTCTGGACTACATGCAGAATTTGAAGTTGGCGCGAGGTTGAGTATTTCCATTGAGTTTCTTTTATCCATGATTTGCATGAGTTTAAACGCCCCACATTCCCAGCGTGCCGTTGTAGAAGTTTTTATGGCGATTGAAGAAGAAAACGACGACAATATCTATGAAGTCGAGTACTAAGCGATCCGTCGCACATAACTTGGAACAAAACTTTACGATCGACAGCTTCAATTTTGAGGTAGTGAAGGAGTTTGTCAACCTCGGGGCAAATGTAAACTCCAGAAACGACATCCTGGTGGAGATAAGACGCAAAATCACCCTTGCCAACCGTTGATATTTCGTGGGCGCCGTGATCGTGTGGCTTTGTGCGTCGACCTATACGCATTAGACTTTCACAGTCTAGGTTCAAATCAAGACTAGAAAAACAATTTTTGAAATTTTTTTTTTTACGGCTCAGCCCTTTCAATTCTCTGACAATGCTCAATGAGTATAACTGTCTAGAAAAAGATTCTCAAAATCGCCGTTTAGAGTCGGCATTAAACTGTTGGTCCCCTCCGCTCGTGAGAGAACAATAGTACGCATAATACGAATGCTTGCTGAGAAGCTAGGCACAAGTCCACCTCGGATTGTAGCGCCGCCATTATTATTATTATTATTATTAACCGTTGTTATTTCGGTTTGTCTAAACACTCAAAACTTATATCTATAAGGAACAAAATCATGCTCTACAAAACCCTTTTCTGCCAGTCCTGCTTTATGGAGCCGAATGCTGGACGAATAGTCGAACGACAGAGCCGATTCTTAGTTTCGTCGAAAGAAAAATTCTGCGTCGGATGTATGGTCCTATATGCGAGGAAGGTGAATAGAGGAGAACACATAACAGCGAACTCTATAGGCTATATTAAGATGTAGACCTTGTCCGAAAGGCAAAAATCCTTCGACTACATTGGCTCTGCCACGTCAAGCGTATAGACAACAATGCTCCAGCCAAAAGGGTGTTCGAATCCGAGCCTCCTGGTTTGAGAAGGAGGGGTGATCGAACCTATGTTTAAAGACCAAGTCATCGCGGACGCAAGACAGTTTGGTGTAGTCGATTAGAAGTTTTGTTAACTTGCTAAGTAAGTTAATTTGTGAAACAAAAAAACGATTTTACAAATTTAAAGTTGTGAATCATAAATACAACTTTGTGGTTGTGACTTTTAGTTTCGTGAAATAGGCCACTAGTAGTAGATTTTAGTAGAGACTTTAGTAAAGTACTTATTTATCACATGTTCGTATCTTTGCAAGATCTAAAGTACAATTAATGTGTACTCAAAAACAACACTTAACCGATTATTCAATGTTATTCTCAGAGTTATTTGAATTGTTGGAGTTTCTAACGGCTTAATATAAATCCAAAACGTTAATATGACAGGTCTGTTCGAGTACGCTAAAAACAAAATATTTACTCCTACGTTTTTCTATAATACAATTCGCTGAACGCATTTTTTATACGAAAAACGCTTGTTTCTCTCAACAATGAATGCGACTTATAACTGCGCAGTGTGCGGAGAGGAGAAAAAAAAACACTTCATACATTCACTTGTCAATCTAGATTGATTTATTAATTTTCAATTTGTTTTACATTGATTTCCGTTTTGCATAGGTGAAGCAGGGAATGGACGTTTTACAGACGCTAATTAATCAGTCCTTTGGGTCACCTGTGCAATCACAAATAATTTCACAGTATCGGCTATTGCTGGTGGTGTGGCCATTATTCCGAAAATAAGGACGCAGCATTCAGTGGGGTTGTTGCCCCGGTAATAATGACCACGTACTCCATGTGCATGTGGAATCATAACTCGGGCTCGAGAAGGTAAAAACAATCCCTATTTAGAGTTTGATATACACTACATCAAAAAATTGCACGTACAGCATTTCAAATTGGATGATGTTTTCAATGTTTTGTGAATTGTGACAAATAACTCACACTTTTTCGCTGTTTTTTTATTAATTTCTATTAGTACTACTACATCTAAGATGTTCACAAAAAAATTAGCAATTTTGTACTGAAAAAAATATATTCTTTTTTAAGAAAACGGATTTCAGTCAAAGTCAAACAATTGCACATACACCAAAAAAATTCACGTACACCTATGACAACACTAGCTTACCACCACATAACGGTACTATTTTGTTGTGAATTGCTACGAACAGGACCTTTAACCATTTCAGTGAAGACCGCAGCAATTGCCAATAGATGCGGTGCTAGTATTCTCGGCTATGTAGAGACCCACACCGCACTCGCATTTAAAAGAAACATTGGGCCTGAGGCTTTAGAGGACCGTATCAAGCTGATACGCTTCTTAGATTTTTAGAAACGGAGCCTCTTTTTTACGAAATGCAATGGAATCATTTGTATCGGGTTTGAATGAAGAAATAAAGAATTTATTTAACATAATTAACAATTGATTGAAATCAACACTAGACACCAGACAAACCCCGGGAACAGGTTTCCAAAAATCATCTCTCAGACGGAAGTTAATGCCATAGAAATCTGCATGAGAGAGTACCTATGCCGACACAGTGGTGATCGAGTCTACGTCTTATCAAAGCTAAGATACACTAAAATCCATGTACATTGCCCGATATAGCCCAAGATAATCAGAGACCGTCTAGATGACCCTAGAAAAAATAGAATGCCCACAGCATGTTTTTTAATAGCAACGAAATGAAAAATTGATTGCAAAAAAGAGGGGGAAAATGTTTTTTTATTGGAACATTACTGTCCCTTGGTGCACTCTGTCACCTTAAGAAGGAAATTAGAAATAATGACCACCCTGAGCAATAAGCTAGGTATATAAGATATAGGAATCTGCTTCCAAGCTCATGCAGTCCATACTCTTTATCTACCCAGGCCGTCAGAAATCTAGTAAACTTATAAAATTTGGAGGAAAACATCTCAAACTGTAACATAGCATGTTTTCTAGCCAGTAGAGCTTCAAATATTTAAAGAAATTGGGTCTCTCTTCTTGCCAACTATACTATGCAAAATATGATGAGGAGAAAACATTTGAACACGAGTTCTGCTATTGTCCAGCCATGGTCAGAAACAGACTATTTGGTAGCGATATTTTGCATCCACTAGAAATAAATTAAAGCAAAGGTTGTACTAGGGTCAATGAAGTCCATTATTACGATCATAGAGGTTCTATTTTTGTTAACACTAAGCTATTTGTAGATTAAACGACTGCTGCAGTTTTCACTGAAAATGTTCGGAGCAATTCACAACAAAATAGTGCCGTTAGGTGGTACGTGCAATTTGTTGGTGTACGTGCAATTGTTTGACATTGACTGAAATCCGTTTTCTTAAAAAAAAATAATTTTTTTCAGTACAAAATTGCTAATTTTTTTGTGAACATCTTAGATGTAGTAGTACTAATAGAAATTAATAAAAAACAGCGAAAAAGTGTGAGTGATTTGTCACAATTCACAAAACATTGAAAACATCATCCAATTTTAATTGCTGTACGTGCAATTTTTTGATGTAGTGTATTTCCACAAGCTGTTTGTAGTACGTTTTTAAACCTGTAAAATTAGTGTGAGCCACGATAACAAATTGCCTTTCCGCACACCCTGCTTTTTTGTTTCTTTTAAAGATAATTTTTTTCCCCAGCCAGAATTTGTGAAAGTACTCAAATAGATGTGCTATTTGCGTCTTACCAAGAATTTTAAGTCAAAGCAAAAATCTAGTATGTTTTACTAAAAACAGACAACTGACGTCAGTATAAAGAAGCTGTAAAATAAAGACACTAGTATTTGGTTCAGAATTATAATGTTTATTTAGTATTATTAAGTGGACTGTAACATTTTAGGAATATAATTTTATCTCGACAGCTCTACTTGGAGTTCGTTGCCTGAGTGCTGATAGCTAACTGCCGAGGTGATCCTGCATGCACACACACAGGATCGGATAATCTTGCGTGGTAGATTATTCCTTTGTGCGCTTATTCTCGCACAGGCTCTCGTTCTATATTAAGAATATTGAACAGAAGCGAATAAATAAGATACATACAAATAGAATTCAAAATAAACAGAGCTAAATTTTGGATAGCTGGCAGCACTTCTTCGAGCTTAATATGTTACATTTGCTCCAATACTCGCTCTCTTCTTTTTCAGCCGTGCCCGTGGTAACATCTATACTTATCGAACATATTCATTATATCATATATCATATACGTTTTTAATTTCTTGAATTATAATATAAGCAATCTGAATTATACATTTAATTTTGTTAATTTGTTTTCATAAAGTTTGTCAAATAAACTGTCTAGAACTTTTGTTAATCTTATATACATTAATTATTGTATTATTAAACAGCTTTACAGTGCGAAAATCCTTTGCCATGAAACAAATTCTTGTAGTGTTACAGTATACTCTCTCTTAACGGACACTCCTCATAAGCGGGCACCTCTCATAACCGGACAAATTTCAAAGAACGGAATTATCTACACGATTTTTCATGTTAATAATTCTCTCATAAACGGACTCTGTTATAACCGAACGCGGACACAAATTTTCATAACCGCAATAGAATTTTACTCTCTCTTAAACGGACAAACGCTTTGCTTTGTTTTCCTTTTCTTTGCGCTTTGTCCTTTTTACCCAGCTAAAAATTTAAAAAAAATCAAGAATGTAAACATAGTAAGCTGCGTCACCGAGGGACGTCTGCCGACTATGTATAATTCTCGTCGCACAATACGCAGTTTAGTGTGTAAGTGCTTGAAGCTTGAATACCATAGATACTTTGAATACCATATCTAATTTGAAGCTTGAATACCATAGATACAAGTATTTTTTCGTTATTTGGTCGAATAGCATCATCATGGGAAAGTGAAGCATTTGTTAACATTGAAAGAATAAGTTGACAATATTTATCACAAAAAATTATTTCCATTTTAAAATAAAATGTTACACTATAAATGCATGTCTATTGTGTTTATTTTTTTCAATGTTGTCAGTGTCGTTTTGTCGTATAACCGAACACCTCTCATAAACGGGCAAATTTCTTGGTGCCGTCAGTGTCCGCTTATGAGAGAGTTCACTGTATTTACCTATTTGTATATACATATAATTATTTTATTCATCTATAGCAAAATTTATAGCTAACCTTAACTACCTACCTACCTTAACTTAAAAGCATCAAATTTGAAGACAATGTTAACAGTGAAACAATGAATCGCAATGTGAAAGGTTGCAGTGGTTACGAGATTTACAACAGAAGTACATAACTTAGCACAACTGTTAAAAAATGAACCAAAGCAAATTATAAAAGTTTTGCAACCTTTGGGTAGATACCATAACTAGTTTTATGAAACATATGTACCAAGAAGATTGATCTTTGTTAACAAATAAATAATATATTATAAGGGGAGCCTTTTCAGCTAAAGACTTAATTTTTGCTGCCAACTACAGCTTCGTATTATTGCTGAAGATGGACAAAAAGTAATTCAAGGGACTCAGAACATTACCAAGTTGCATTTGGGCCTAACTTCTACAGCAACTATTCCTGTTTTGCGTGCTATTGTTCTCTCAGGAGTGGAGGGGACCCACAATTTTATGCTGACTCTGAACAGTGAAGCCTAGAGGTGGAACCGTGAGTTATTAAAATTGTTCTCTGCATCGGGAATCGAATCTAGGAAAGGCCACAGTTGCGGTAGCACGATTAAATTCAATGAAGTAAGCAGTATGTATTGCACAAATACTTCGTTGTGAAATAAATTAAACCAAAGTTACTCCAAGTCAAAAATAGTAGCCAATTAAAAGGAAATCCCTTCCGGAATGGTTAACTAATGTATTTCAGGGAGTTAGTGAAACCAAGATTCCGTTCCCATTTTTAATATCTAGCACAACAGCTGTGAACATAGCCACTTGAAACAAGTTTATAGTGATGAGACCTGATAAATCCATCCTTGTGTTTCGTCGATTTTCATTCTAAAAACAGAAACCTCTTGCACTGGCTCTCCGGGGGCTGACATTACCATCAGGTTCATATAAATTTCAATCGAATTTTATTTGACCGGATTGGCTTAATCCAGGATGCAAAGGTTCATTGGTCTACCACGTGGTGCGAAGGACAGTGGATAGACGACTCCTCTACGAGGGCAATGTCGTAAGCGTTAGTCCGAATGATCTACAGTTCAGTAGATCTCTCTCTGTTCGCGACAGAACAAAGTGTGACAAGTTTCGTGGGTTCTACTGGTGGTTGCAGCCCCATCAAATGTTCCAGCTGTCGTCAGCTTAATCAGCTAACTGTTGGTCCCTTACGGCCAACTTACATTTAGGTTTAGGTTAGGACATTAGGCTAGGGTAAATTTAAGAAAAATTAGTAAAAATATAAGAAATCCAAAAAATATAAGATAGTTTAGTTAAAGTTCAAGTTTTTCTTCTTCTTCTTCTTCTTAGGGCGCTACAGTCCGAGGTGGACCTGGGCCTCACTCAACATGCCTCTCCAGCCAGCACGATCTTTCGCCAGCTGTCTCCAGTTTCGCACACCAAGCCGGCCGAGGTCCCCCTCGACTTGTGTGCGCCACCTTGTACGTGGACGTCCTCTGTTGCGTTGTCCCACAGGCTCAGAGTCGAAGACTCTTCGGGCCGGAGCTAAGTTGTCCATACGCTCTACATGGCCTAGCCATCTTAGGCGTTGGATCCGTAAACGCCTGGCTAGACTCATGTCGCTGTACAGCCCATACAGTTCGTGGTTGAATCTTCTCCTCCAAATGCCATCAACGCAAACAGGACCGAAGATCGCGCGCAGAACTTTTCTCTCGAAAAGACCAAGACACTGTTCATCCGCTTGGGATATTGTCCATGCCTCTGCGCCGTAAAGCAGGACTGGGATGATCAAGGTCCTATACAAAGACAACTTGGTCTTCCGAGAGAGGGCTCTACTACTCAATTGCCTTTTGAGCCCATAAAAACAGCGATTGGCAAGAGTTATTCTGCGTTTGATGTCGGTACTGATGTTGTTTGTACTGTTTACCGCGAAGCAAAGGTAGACGAAGTCCTTTACTACCTCAAAGTTATAGCTGCCTATGGTGACGTTCTGGCCAAGTCGTCGATGTTGTGCGTCCTTTCTCGATGACAGCATATACTTTGTTTTGCCCTCGTTTACCGCCAGACCCATTTTAGCCGCTTCCGTTTCAATGCCAGCAAACGCATCATTGACGGCTCGCTGTGTTCTCCCAATCACGTCAATGTCATCCGCGTAAGCTAGCAGTTGAACGGACTTTTGGAAGATCGTGCCTCTTGTGTTGGCCAGTGAGTTTTGCACGATTTTCTCAAGAACGATGTTAAAAAAATCACATGACAGCGCGTCGCCTTGTCTAAAACCTTTTTTGACATTGAAGGTCTCGGTGAGTTCGTTACCGACCTTGATAGAGCAGCGAGAGTTCTCCATGGGCATCCTGCTCAATCTGACGAGTTTGGCAGGAATGTCAAAACTAGACAAGGCACTGTATAGCTCGTCTCTATACACGCTGTCATATGCGGCCTTGAAATCGACAAATAGATGGTGTGTGTCGATCTGCATTTCTTGGGTCTTCCCATGATCTGTCGCAGTGTGAAGATTTGATCGATGGTGGACTTCCCGGGCCTGAAACCACACTGATAAGGACCTATCAGTTTGTTCACAAATGGTTTCAGGCGTTGACACAGAATGGCAGAGAAGATCTTGTAGGCAACGTTAAGGAGACTTATCCCTCGATAGTTGGCGCAGTCAAAGGGGTCTCCTGTCTTGTGGATCGGGCAAACGATACTGAGATTCCACTCATCGGGCATGCTTTCCTCCGACCATATCTTACAGATGAGCTGGTGCATGCGCGCTACCAGATCATCTCCAGCTGCTTTAAACATTTCAGCGGGCAGACTATCTGCACCAGCAGCTTTATTAGACTTTAGTCTCGATATCGCTATCTTGACTTCGTCTAGGTCGGGGGGACGGTATTCTCTTCTATCATCGTCCGTTGTGTTGAGTGGAACATTCTGCCTGACAGCGGTATTTGTGTCCTCATCGCCGTTCAACAGTCTGCAGAAATGATTTTTCCAAATTCTCAGTATCGACTGCGAATCTACTACTAGTTGTCCATTCTCGTCCTGGCAAGCTTCTGTCCGAACTTTATATCCATTCGATAAAATTTTACCCTTTGGTAAAACTTTCGGACATCATTCCTGCCATAACACTTCTCCATCTTCTCGATCGCGCGCTTCTCGTGCTCTTTCTTTTTCTTCCTGAGAAGCCGGTTCTCTTCCCTTCGTTTCTGTTCGTAGAGCTCACAAACAGCTCTCGTGGTTCGATGCAGCGTTGCCCGGTAGGCTTGTTGCTTTGCTGCATGTGCCTACCTGCACTCGTTGTCAAACCAGGGGTTTTTCCTAGGTGCTGTTTTAAAACCCAGCACATCAGTAGCGGCTTCTCTTATGGCTCTTTGACAACGTTTCCATTCTTCGTCTATTGTTAGTGCAGGCGACGTCGAACTTTCGGAGAGTTTCAGGGAGACTCGATCGGCAAAGTTCCTGGCAGTCTGTTGCGATTGTAGCTTTTCGACGTCAAACCGTGGTTGTCTTCCTCGACTCCGTTGTTCTCTCGATATCTGTGTCCTTACCTTGGAAATCCTTCCTTACAACAACGAAATGGTCCGAGTCGATGTTGGCGCCGAGTCAAGAATACTGGAGAAGTGTCTGACGTCGATCGCAACGTGATCAATCTGTTTTTTTTTTTCAATTCAATTTTTATTTTCAATAAAATTTAACAATGGTTATACTTCTCCGCGAAGCCTTGGCGGCTTATCTGCAGAAGGTTGTGTCTCAAGGTTATAAATTAATTTCAGATAAGTGAGCTTAGGTTTTGACACATTTAATATACTTTTTAATGATAGAAAGTTAAATTTAAAATAGATTTAGCTGTTTGAATTCAAATTTAGAAGAAATTGTTTTATGTTTTTGTTGATTGATTGGCGTAATAAATCGTGTGTCGTCGTAATACTCCAGTATAAGTGTCATCTTGAAAATATCTTCAACTTGCAGAACTTTCAGTCTTCCTTTTTCAGGAACATAGTTTCTCTCTATTTGCTTCAGTGCTGAACTTTGGAGTTTCTAAAGTTTCAGAATATGGGTTTTCGATGCATTGCCCCATGCCAGTATTCCGTATCTTAACTTCGACTCCACTAGTGCGAAGTACACTTGTTTAAGCACTGATGTTGTGGCATGATACTGTAAATGGGTCAGTGCGTATACCGCTCTTTTGAGGCTCATGCGCAACTGATTTATGTGTTTGTCCCATATAAGATTACTATCAATAATAACTCCAAGATACTTGTAACTGTCTACTATATCGATTAGGTAGCTGGTTGAGCTATTGCAGGTATCATTCCTAAAGAATATTTGCTGTTGGGTAGCTTTGAATTGAGGACTTCTAATGTGCATCATCTTTGTGATCCGTGATCATGGCACCATTTCACTGCCAAATCGAACTCCTCATGCATTATTGTTGACGCTGTCTGCAGAGACCTGTGTCGCACCACTATAGCTGTGTCATCGGCATAAGCAAATGGGATGCTCTGTTTGAATACGCGAAGAAGCTCGTTCGTATAAAGTATAAAGAGGATTGGACCTAGCTTTGAGCCTTGAGGGACTCCATATTTAGCATGTTCTTTTTGACTGTATGTCTCGTTAATTTTGGTACAAAAATATCGATTGCTAAGGTATTCTTTTAACCAATTCGCCATTAAACCTCGAATGCCTATGCGTTCAAGCGATTCAATTAGCTTTGTATGGTCCAGCGTGTCAAAAGCTTTGCTAAGATCCATAAATAAGACTAGGACATGATGACTTTTGTTTAAACTCTCGTTGACACAATTTGCGAACTCACCTAGCAGTTTACCAGTGCTTTTATTTTTCTGAAAGCCGTACTGACTTTCATGGATGAGAGAATGTTTCTCAATAAAACTCTGCAGCCTTTTTACGATTACTTCTTCGAGGCACTTTTCTATGACCGGTAAAATTGATATCGGTCTGTAATTCTTCAGTTGATTTTTGACACCTCCCTTGTATATTAGTCTTACCACAGCTATTTTTAAAATATCAGGAATTTTTGCTTGCATCAGACCCAAATTCACAAATTTGCACAAATTTGGAGCAAAAATGTCCGCGTGTCTCTTAACGTCCATCGCACGTATTCCATCGATTCCTGGCGACTTGTTTTCGCCAAGCGAGTTGATAATGTTAAACATCTCGGAGATATTTGCCTCCTGTACAAAAATCAAGTTTGCTAGGCTTGTGTTAGTGTGCATTGATGTGCTCGAGACGCAATGGTGTATTATATCTAAGACTTGTGTCCTGAAAAGTTTTGCGCATTCACTAGCAAGACTAGTCATACAAGTTTCGTGAGCGAAATTCTTAGTGATTGTTTCATCAACTCCTAGCTTTTTTCTGCCCATTATTTCATTAATTAGGGTCAATGTTTTATGGGAGTCAGATCTTATTTGGCCGAATTTGGTCTTGTAATAGAGCCATTTCTGCCCTGTTATTTCTTTATTCTATTTTATTATTATCTTCTTAATCTATTATTTTTCCACCTTCGGTAGAGTTCATCCCTTTTTTTTGCATTTGGCGATTAAGTTGGGGGACATCCATGGGTTATGTTTTCTTTTATTTTTTATTACTCTTACGGATATTGATCTATCGTATATATCTTCCATTTTCTTGAGAAGCTTTTGATAAAGCGAAGTAGCATTACTTTCATTTAACAATTCATCCCAATTTGTTTCACGAATTAGTTCATTTACCTGATCGTTAAACTAACACATTTTTCTTCAACATTTGATACGTGTTCACCTGTGAAGTATAATATTGGGTAATGATCACATTCAATTACCGCTGAATTAATTTGTTTATCCGTTACGTTAGAATGTGATCAATTATCGACTTTGAGCCTGTTTTCGGATCTACCCTGGTGTACTCAGTGATCACATTAATCAACTCCAATGATGCCAGCATCTCTAAATATTCATTTACACCGTGCGCATTCAAAACATTCACATTTATATTCAAATCGCCCATTATGACCATCTCGTCGTTTTTACCCAATTGTCCCATATTATTTCAAAATTCTTCAATAAACGTTTTTCTACTGTAACCAGGTGGTCTATATATTCCGAGAATGTACTTATGTTTGTTGTCTTTCGTACGAATTGCTTTCAGATGATATTCGTTTGTATTTTATGTCATTTCGTATTAGCATCAGGATTCCACCACCTCTACGTTTATCTCTATTAAAAAATTCCGTTTCAAAACCATTTATACTAAAAAACCCTTCTTCCTCTTCTTCTATATTTGTTTCAACTAGGACTATTATTTTAAAAACATTAGCAAAGTGCATTATATTTAAGCAAAAATCATTCCAATTTTTCCTTAAAGATCTTAAATTAAAACATAAGTAGCAACATTTGTTTTTTTCAATTTCTTCTATATCGATACCGCTAAAACCATCTATTACCCTAAAATTTAATCGACGGCATACTCTCATTTTGTCTGGCAAGTATACTTCTCGCGCTTTCCCACACACGACGGTTGAATGATCAGGGGACCGCTAGGTCCCTTTATGGATGTTGAGGTGTGCGAACCGCGTACTAGCTACAGACAGGTTTCGCCCCGTATCAAAGTCCACCAGCCGGAGTCCGTTTTCGAACGTGGTGTCGTGCAGGCTGTGTTTACCGATGACTAACTAGCCTTGATGCGGATTTTTATGAGGCGCTCGCTTTTATACTTAAAGCTTAAGACTTTTTGCCTAAGTCTGCCTCGAACAACAAATCCACATCCAAATAATCGCTGCCTTCGCTGTCTGTAACAATCGCCGTAGTAGATATCGTAGTTTTTCATTCTCTTTTTGCCCGGCCCACCCCATCGGACTTCCTGGATTGCGGTAACGTCTGCTTTATAGCAGTGTAGGGCCACGGGTTCATCGGCCGTACGTGGTCTGTTCAGGGACCTCACATTCCACGTGCAGAACCGAAAATCATTGTCCTTTTTTCGTTTGCTGGGGTCGTCAACAATAAATCCGTCCATATCCGAGGCAGGTTGTTGCTTCTCAACTCGTTCATTTTTAAGTGGTGAGGAAGTTAACCCCACGCACAACCTCCAACTGGAAGGACAGGTCCATTTGTTTAGCCCCCGGACAAAGGGGTTCGGAAGGATCCGGTGTCCGTAGTCTCTTGCAGACTGTGAGCGCCGCCGTCGGCCCTACGAGAAGGGCTTATCCGCCGCCATCTCTATTCCAAGGTCCCGACTTTACCATGGACACCAGGTAGCTCCTGCTGACTGGAGTTGTGGATGCCGCCGTTGGCCAATCAGTTGACCAGCTCCTCCGCCGCCATTCTAAAAAGAGTGATGAGCCCTGGTAGACTCACACTCCCCCTCTCTCGTTTGCAGCCGCCCAGACGTCCCACGAGGGTGTTAAGTTACGTTAAGAATATAAACAAAAAAAATTGTAGATTACTAAGTTTTTATTTAAGTTTTTCTTTCTATAAGTATTTTTTTTAGTTTTATTAAAAAATCTATTACATTACACAAAAGAAGCCGAAAGGTAAAATAAATTATAAATTCCTAGATCAACTTAGAGTGCCCGCATAGGGCCAGTAAGATAGTATAAGAAACCATTTATTTTTCCTAGAATATAAGATTTTTATTAGTTAAAAATAAAACAATGCATTTAAACTAACTAAACTAACGAAATATTTCAGAGCAGGTGGTTTGTGGTCAATGCTGCGACGGAGATGGTTGAATATTTGTTTCAGATTTTCTTTAGGAATATGGGGAATACAAAGGCGATGGCATCTGCCGTATCCATTTTCGATACAGATCTTTGTAGATTAGAGAGCGGGTTATTCACATAAGAAACATGATCGGCCAGCTTAGCTTTAATATTATCAATACGAGACATTAGCTCATGATGTATTGAGTTTTTGCCCCAATTATGCACTTCCTGGATTCTGGTAATGTCTGTTTTATAGCAGGCTTCCGCGTATCTGAGTCCGTTTCGTATCTTATCAAATCTCTGAATTTAAAATTGTTAATGTGGTCAGTAAGTTAACCCCACGAACAACATCCGAACCAGGAGGACCGGGTTCTCGTTTATAGTACGTTTACACCGCACCCAAATTCAACATATCGGCTAGTTTCTGCATTTCAGCCCAAATACATTGCATTTCGCCATACATTTCCTGCATTCTGGAATGTTGCATTTCAGCGAAATGTAGAATTTCGTCGCTTCATTTGTAAGTTCTTCAAATCGGACAATCCTCTTTACAAATTCAGCACCATTCAGCACGTCAAACAATGACATTTCAGCCCGCTGACATAAACAAAAAACAGCTGTCAACAAAACAATAAATCATTTCAAGTGATCATTGCAATAAAAATGGAATATATATGTCTGAATTAGCATTTAAATTCATATTTAAATTAATATAACACACTAAATGGTTCAACCACTTCCGATTATCCAATAAGCAATTCTGACACTAGCTGTCATTTGAAATGCTGAAGTTGCAGTGGGAACGCAAAATTGGATTCCGAAATTTTTTTACTGAAATGTTGAATTTGGGTGTGGTGTAAACGTACTATTAAACCTCATTTAAACGGAGGGGTCGCTGCTTTAATTGGTTCGCTTTCAAGCAGTTTCTTTAGAGGATATCCAGAGGGCGCCAATAGGTGGCTGTATACCAACTTGACTCGTACATTTACCAGGATCGTTGCAGGCATCTCACCACCAATTTTACCGTGAAAGAACAGGCCCACGCCCTCCAAAAAAAACTCTAACCTCGGGGAAACTAAAATCCACAGAACGGTTAATAAAAGAACCTTGCGGTGTACTCTCTCCTTTTCTATAAAACGTTTCAGTTAACGAACTGCTACTAAAACTAGAAGAGGCAGGATGAAAAGGGATTGCCTACGCGGACAATGTTGGTATAGAAGTTCCCGGAAAATTTGTCCCTACACTTAGGACTAATGGACGATGGCAGTAAAAGAAGCCTTGTCTTGACTCAAGAACAATGTGATATCCAAGAAGGACATCACCATCTGTTCAGACAGCCAAGCAGCAATCAAAGCCCTGAGCTCGGTCACTTTCCACTCGAAGACTTCCATGAATTGCGGCCCATCTCTTATCGATATCACTGAGTATTTTAATATTCACCCCATGTGGATGCTGAGAGACAGTGACATTCCAACGAATCGTGAAGCCGTGGCATAGCCGCTACAATTTAAGCCAATGGGAGACACGGCCAATGCCACTTGCTACAGTAATATTTTTTTTTAAATAACACATAATTACGAGTATAACCAGAAGATGGTCCGGAGGCACTACGTGCTTCATTGATGAACAAAAATCAGTTCAAAATGTTAGCTCCATTTTATCAAAATGAACAGGTCAACTCATTGGCGTCATTTCAGGACACTGTGTCGTTGACACACACGCTTCAAGCATGGGTCTCCCTCATAACGACTTCTCCAGAAGCTTCAGAGACGAAAAAGAAGAGGAAAATACAATACATTTCCTCTGCATTTGTAGCGCTCTCTCCTCCCGAAGGAAAAAATCCCTTGGAGCATTCTTCATCAATGACCTGAGTGAGCTGAACAACGTCGACAACTTAACTTAACTAACTTAACTAACCCTATAAGCACTAAATTGGTTTGATAGATAGGAGATACCCGAACCCTGAACGACTCAATTCAGAGCATGTGTAAATTCAACCAACTAGAAGACGTGGAATTAATCTCAACGATGACGCAAGACAAGCTTGAAGGAGTTATATGAGGAGGCAGTGGCTGAGTACAAGAAACCAGGTCATATGGTGCCAGTACAAGAGAAAGTTGAACCTCACTGTGCGTGCTATATACCACACCACGGGGCTTATAAAGAACTTAGTTCCACAACTAAGTTAAGTATTGTATTTAACGCATTACGAAAGGAAAGATCAGGTATATCTTTGAATGACTGCCTGCATGTCGGACCAAAGTGATCTCGACACAATAATTTTGAGATGGCGAACACATCGATCGGGTTCATGGCAGATATGGAGAAGTGTTATAAGCAAATTATGGTAGAGGAAGAGGGCTGTGACATGCAGCGCATTATTTGGAAAGACCAAGATAGCAAGCCTACTGTCTATCGATTATTGCTCGTCACCTAGGTTTTAATTGCTCAACCTATCTTACTATAAGGTGTAAGAGCTGGATAACATCCAACCCTGGAACCCACTAACAGTACATCGCTAACTGAATTTCGAAAATTCTGAAACTAACATCTATCGATGTTTGGAACTAGGTACCGAGCTCAACCAATCCAGCGGACGTTCGCTTCTCGTGGAGTATATCCTAGCACGTTGGCTCAGACCTACGTGGTTTTATAAAGATGAGAACGGACGTCCCAAGCAAAATTCAGTACCGGGAGATGGCCGGCTATTTGCTTTATTATTAGCTCAAGCGCACGAATAGACTATGCACGGAGTTACTAAAGCAACGCTTCACTACCTACAAAGACGGTACTGGATAGTCGATGGTCGGTTTTCGATTCGGAAATTTATTCATCGATGCATCAAATGTTTTCGTCAGAAGGGAAAGTTTAAAATGCAAATCGTGGGGTGTTTACCCACCCATCGCTGCACAGCCACACCAGCTTTCCAACATTGCGGAGTGGATTACGCAGGCTCGTTTGCCATTAATACATCTAACAGAAAAGGAAATCGAAACTCTTTGTGTGCCTTAGCACCCGCGCAATACATTTGAAGGTTGTAAGTGACATGGCAGCTGAAACCTTTCTTGCAACCCTCCGAAGATTCTTCGCTCAAATCGGTTACAGCAATAATATTTATAATATTTATAGGTGTTTGTAGGTGCTGACAAAATGTTAAAGAACGAGGTTGAGGCATATGCGTTGCATGGCACTTCATCCCCTCTTAATTTCGGGGCATTTGAGAGGCGGGAATAAAGTGTATGAAGCACCATCTAAGGCGGACCATAGGAGAATTCACGTTAACGCTTAAGGAATTCTATACCGTACTCAAGCAAATAGAAGTCGTGCTATATTCCCGACCTCTCTTGGCTACGAGTATATCCAAAGACGATACAGTGATTCTGACTCCTGGCCATTTCTTGGTGGGCGGTCCCATTACTGCGGTGCCCGAGTCTAGTGTGTTATATGTGAAGACTGGAAGGCTATCGAAGTGGAAGAACTTGCAGCAATAATAATAATAGCGGCGCTACAGTGGACCTGGGCCTAACTTCTCAGCTACCGCTCGTGTTGTGCTTGCTATTGTTCTTCCACGAGTGGAGGGGACCTACAGCTTAATGACGACTCCAAACGGTGATTTTGAGAAGCTTTCTCTAGACAGTTATACTCTTTGAGCATTGTCAGTGACGCGAAAGAGGTGGAGTCGTGAAAAAATGTTTGATGTTTTTTTTTCGAGATTCGAACCGATGACCTCGAGCGTAGGAGTCGACGCACCTACCCACTACGCCACGGCGCCCACGATGGAAACGATGGAGCAGCGAATATTTGCAAGAGCTCCAGGCCAGGAATAAGTGGCAGCGGCATCAGGAGAATCTTAAGGTTGGTGATCTTGTGCATAAACGAGATGATTGTGCCCCACCCCTGCAATGGGCAATGGGCATTGGGCCGCGTTCTTGATGTTCATCCTGGAGGCGATAACCATGTTAGGGTAGCAACTATTCAAACGCTGTCGTTCATATAGCAATTTCCAAGCTAGCTGCGCTTCCAACCAACACGGGTTGCGGAGAGGAACAACACGGTGCAACACCTCAACATTAATTTCGTCGCAAATAGACGAGGTGGTCGGTAATGTTCAGAAGATGGCAACGCGGACTGTAAGCAAATTGCTCATATTAGCTTCGAACGCACCCTACCGCCATTTTCAAGTCTGACAGATGAGTTTTTGACTTTCTTCTTGCTCATGTGGAAAAGGGTTTTATTAAAGTAAAAGCGCGTTCAAGAGTTAAAAAGATTTTTAAATTCTTTTTTTCTCTTAGTCTCAAAACTTGTGACCGCTTTAAACACTTTACTTCACAGACGAAGTTGATAACATTTTGATCACAGTAATTATTAATAAAACACATTATTATGTATTTTTACTCTAAATTGGCTATTTTCAGTTTTATTTGTTTCACTTCAATAATTTGTTCATCGTGTTTACAATTTTCTTTTAACTTGGTTTCATTTCATATTTAATGATACTTTTTTAATGTCATGATATCCCTAATGATACAATTTACAATTTATTTTTTTCTGATTTTGTCACTTATTTGATTTCAGTTTCGACGTTTTCTATTTTAAAATTTCCCTTTTGTCGTTTTTCGTAAGTAGTAATTAACACTTATTTGTTTGTTTGTTTGTTTGTTTTTTTAATTATAAAGAGCTAGTTTATACATGTATAAGTATATATATTTTTGTGTATATAATTCCTTAATTGTATGTATGTATGAATAATAGTAGTTAACGTATGACTAGTGTACCGCAATCCAACTTCAAATTCAAAATTAATTTGCGTTTATTATGTTTTAATCTTTTTCATAGAACTTCCTTCACATCATTCAATTAAGCAGTTTATTAATATATATTTATTTGTTGACGTTTAATTTTAACTTAGTTTTATTTTATACAAAAAATAATAATTCTGGGCATTCATATATATGTATGTATATATATATATATAAATATGTTCTTTTCTTATGTGTTAATACTATTTATTGATTTTGTGTTTCAATAATTTATGGCAACAAGGAATAACAGCGTGTCACTTATTTACTTCCTGGAAAAAAAATTACTTAATTTTTCCGTATTTTCGCAAAGTATCGAATTATTTTCGTACAGCAACACTCATAACTAGGCATCATCTACTATTAAAGATTTTTTAGGTGCTATTGCAGCACAGTTAACTTTTTCAAAACATTTGTTAAAGGTCGATAAGTATTTTAGTGAGTTTTTGATTCTTTTACTGTGGATGCATATGTACTCGTACTAATGAAAAATATACAAAACTCAAAACTATAGACAAGAAGCCGAATGATGAATATGAACCAAACTTATACATTTTAATTTAGAAGATTCGTTTTAAAAGGACGGCAATTATTCTTCAATACTTCAAGTTTACGCTTGTTACAGATATTATTGCTAATATATCAAAAAACGAAATAAAATAAACTTTTTATTTGATTAAAACTAAAACCAAGTTGTACATACAATAGGATAAAATAGACTGAAATTAAATATGTATGAAAAATTAAAATAACAACAAATAAAATATCTGAAAATATTATTCTAAAAATGTGGCCAAGACAAAATGCAATTTATAAGCTGCTCTTTACATTTTCAATGAGCAGTGGAAAGACGAACTCTTTTATTTTACAACAACGACATCTTGGAACTTTACAAAATGACTTCTGTTGCTTTAAAATAACTAATAATAGAAAGTTATTCAATCTAATTCATAACACATCACAAGTTATATCAGTCCAATGACAGACATTCATGAAATAAATTTGTTGGCTGAAATTCTTCGCCCCCTATACACATGTGGTGATAAAAATCTTTTCGATAGAAGGACTTTCATAGTAAAGTTGCCACTTTACGAAGTTATTTGCTTAAATGTTTTATCATGAATTATGTATTTCATCTTTTCTTAAAAATCTAAATAGCTTTTCTTTTGTTATAAATTTATATATATGTTTGTTTCTAAATATCCACGTATAAAAAATTATTATTTCCCATGTCATATTGGCTAACGTATGCTTAATATCCTAAAACATGTTTGCGCTTTTTAAATATTTATATAACTTAAATTTTAAATACACATTCCTTTTAATTACATTTTTACAACACTTATGTGAAAAGGATATACCATACATTGTATTGAAAATTTAGTTCCAAAAGAACAAACCCATTTAAAACATTTGGCTCAAATTAAAGTGGAAATGTAAGCTTGAATTTGAAGGGGTATATAGTAGAAATTAATTAAAAAAAAAACTAACTTTGACAGATTTTATCTACACAAAGAAAATTTGCAGTAAGAATAGTAAACGATAAACGATAAACAATGACTGACAGTCACTTTGTCGTACTGTTCCTGATCCAAATACAGGAAACTGTATTTCTTCAGGCTCACTGAGTTCCTCTTCTTCATCATCAACGCTATTAGACATTGTTCGATATCGCATAGTGAAATTGACTTTAAAAACAGCTTCAGCGACACCAGCAGGAGAGGAAACTATAAAGTAGAATGTTCTAGGAACCCTCTCATGCATGCTAACATAGGTAAGGCGAGCCTCCTTGCAGAATGGTGTCGGAAGATCCTTAAATGGAGGAAGAGAATAATATTAAAAGTGGAATAGAGTAACAAATACGTTGTAAAATAAAACGTTTCAATGAAATGCTCAGAATGTATCCACTTGTTGGTGTTAATTTCATAAATTAAAAATTTAATAGTTTTGTATGTCGTAAGGCATAAGATTAATTCATCGACGTTAATCGTATACTTACAGTAACACCATAAGCAAGAACGGTACTGCCATACTGGTTGCCAGGGGTAAACACTCTATCACCGTGAAGCCAGCGGGCGGCATGTGCTGGTGGATTTGCGCAAAATTCGACTGCTAAGTGAAGGGGTGATCCTGGGTAGGCGACTGGTGTTGCATTCCGAGCCATAACTGTAGGCATGCCTTTAAATAAAAAATATATTTTTTTATTATAATTACATTTTTAATAATATATAATTAATATATATAAGGATTTATTGATTAGAGGGTTTATTTTGTATTAAATTATTTCTAGCGAAAAACGTAGATGCATATGTCAAAAGTTTAATAATAAAATAACCATCGTGTTGTGGTACACTTTCAATCAATGCAAAAGGATGCGCATAATTTTATTATTTCATTCAAAATGCAAAAAGTGCATATCCTCCGGCAAAAGTCTCAACAATTAACAAAAAGCTGGGCATGTCTGAAAACGACATTCGACATGTTCAAAAGCGACTCGGCATTTTCGGATTGAGTGTCATAATCCGCACACTTCATATCCATGCATCGGTTTAAATTACCATACAAATGACACGCAGCAGAGAGGAACACCCAATGGAAGCGTAATTGTTGGTGGAGTGAACTCGTTTTGTGACCTCAACCACACTGCTAATGATGCATCACTCAACAGAAATAAGTGCAATGGAGTTAAGTGCACTCTACCCTACTTCAGTTCCCCTTGTAATTTCGATATACATACATAATCATCAACCATAAAGACACAGAAATGCAGTAACCCAAATGTGAGGAGCCAACAAGAAACCAACGAAAAGGACATTCCCATTCATGCGACATCTGCCCAACCATAAAATTATGATGATTACAACGAACGAAAACACTTTTCTTCGGTAATAAACTGAAAGCTAGATGGACATTTTTATAATTCGAATCTCATTTTTATTATTTTTCTCTGATTCTGACACATCCTGCATACAATTAATAGGTCTTCTAGCTAAGTAGCAATAGTCTCTCGATAATAATAATAATAATGGCGGCGCTACAGTCCGAGGTGGACTTGTGCCTAGCTTCTCAGCAACCACTTCGTGTTGTGTGTGCTATTGTTCTCTCACGAGCGGAGGGGACCTACAGTTTAATGCCGACTCCGAACGGCGAGATTGAGAAGCTTTTTCTAGACAGTTATACTCTTTGAGCATTGTCAATGGCTCGAAAGAGGTGGAGCCGTGAAAAAATGTTTTATGTTTTTTTCGAGATTCGAACTGACGACCTCGAGCGTAGGAGTCGACGCACCTACCCAATACGCCACGGCGCCCACAGTCTCTCGATAATACTGTATATATTTACAATATACAGACTTGACTAAATGTATTAGGTACCCTTATCTTTTTGTCTTTGCTGCCAAATCACTTATCGGAAGTAATTAGTTTGAATTTTGTGGTTTTCGGCGACACTATCTGAGCTTGTAAACGAGTTTTATTTTTTTCTCTCATTTCATTCATTTTTCTGCTTTTTGCAGATATAACGAATACATTTGGCCAAGGCTGTATATATAATGGCAGCGTACGAGGTGGATCTAGGCCTAGCCTCTCAGCAACCACTCGTGTTGTACATGCTATTGTTTTGAAAAGGATCTACATACAGTTTTATACCGACACCGAACGGTGTTTGAGTAGCTTTTTCTTCAGAGTTATTCTTTTTGAGCATTGTTATGTACTCAAAAAAGGTGGACCCGTGAATTATCAAAATTGTGATATTTACTGGAAATCAAATCCAGACTTCGTGCGTAGGAGTTGGCACAATTACTCACTACCTCAGGGCCCACACTTTCACGTCGATACAAGGCTGAATAAATCATTTCAAATTGTGAGGTTTTCATAAGATTTATTGAATAACTTGTACGTAAAACGATAAATAAACATTCCTCTGTTTACGCTTTGTATCATCTTTATGTCCTTGAAATCTGAAAAAACTGAAATCCGCGGTTAAAATGATATATCAATTAAAAGTGTCCAAAATCATCAACTCAATAAAAGAATAAATTCCACCCATCTTCTAAAATTATTTGAAAAAAAAAAACTTTAAACTTCCAAAATTTACAAATGGCACACAGAAAATATCCTTACATAAATAATATTACATTTAATCTCACTTCCTTTTCTGTCGGTTACAGTCCTTGTAGTAACCAATGGACGGTCATCGTCAAATGACAAAATTCGATTTTTTTACAATTTCCCACTTTGCAAAACCCGTTATGTCTGATATCCAAATCGAATAACATCCCCTCCATAACTGTGTCCAAAAAGGGGCTAAATAAAATGACGGTTCGGTTACCAAAGTTAATGAAAAGGATTCAATCATTTCCAAGGGTGTTCCTTCTTATATAATGTTATGGATTTAATTTTGTTTTTGGAGAGTCTTTAGATTTGGGGGGTTAGACATACAATGTTTTGATTGAGTGACTTAATTGATGAGTATATAATTGGATTTTATGTTGGTTCGAATTTATCCACCAAAAGTATGTAGAAATATTTATACATATTTTTATACACATATGTTCATTCCTATGCAATTAAATCCTTCTTTCAAAATTGATTAGTAGAAAAAGATTTACCTTATTTGCAGTCCGAAACACAAGTTTAGACAAGTCCCAATTCCAATTAGATATCCTTGGCAGAACTCATTCATTTCCCATTCACTTTGCCTCTAGGGTAAACTTCAGAACAACAAAAAAGGTCTAGGTGTCAAAACGCATTCTATTACACCCACAGTTTTTTCACGAAGAATATTTGCTCCTAGCAAGAGTCAGAGTTCACCCTAATGAGAGCAGCATATATGAGTAGTATAAAAGAATCAGTCCCATATCATCACACTATATACGATGAATAGAAGGCACGCCAGCGAAACAAAAACTGTTTCGTGCTCATGCATATTCTATTTGAAAACTGAAACAAGTAAATCCTCTGTTGCTTACCGAGCATGTGCCAGTTCTTCGAGTAAAATTATTGTGAAGCGTACCGAAAAACATAAACCGTCCCAAAGGAGAAATGGAACAGACTGGAGTAGCACTTAGAATTTGTAAGGAGGATTCAACAGAAAATAGGGGATGTGTTGTATCTTTGGTTTGGGTAGAAACTTCACAATTTGATATTGTGTATAATGACTTCACAATTGGTCCGTAGGAAGCCTTCACCGTTTTGCTTCCACTTCATTTGAATCTATATTAATCCAGAGGACAGCTTGTGGAAATGGACGTTATGGAGCCAGTGATATGTGATGTAACAATTCAATTATTATTTTATAATACACAACATGCCATAGGGCAAACACTACCAGGATAATACAAAAAGTTGAAACAAACTTTAATATGCGAAGAGAGGTAATATCTCCTCGTTACATCCATGTTTAAATTAAGGTTTAATAAGGGAAATTGATATTTCATTCTAGGCAGTAATACATATGTATGTCGATGGCTAAGTTCAAAACGGTTACAACTCGAACAAATTTAAAATTAATTAAAATTACCAGAAGTGTAAATGTTTATCAGATTCTTAAAAAAAAATATAAGTTTTTCGATAATCTGTTGGAAAATCATTTTTTTGTTATATTTTTAACACAAAGTATGCTCTTAAGTCCCAGGTATACCTCAGAAAATGGTTAAAATGTTCTTGTAAGAAAATTTGCCAAGTTGTTGTACTTTTGAATTTTCCCATAGAAGTAATAATACCTATACACGGCAGGATAAAGATAATGGTTTGGTAATGAACAGACTACATCCGATGTTTTTCACTCACGATTAATATCTTAAAACAACATACATTATTTAAATTGAAATAAGGTAAATGGCTATGATCTTCCAGTAAAATGTTTATTATATTTTATTACGGAATAGTTCTAAATTCGGGAAAGAAAAATAATTGAAAATTTATAAGTTTTTTGCATATTTAAATTTCTATTTTTTTTATGCATATTGTTAACTGAACTGAATCTATAAAAACGCAAAATAGTATGTTTGGATTGTCCTTCTACTTATCCCGACCGCTTATCTATATTCTAGAAAAATATTGGAAAATAGGCAAGAACAGTTTATTAATTTATAAATTAATATTTTCAGCAAAAAGCAAAGAGCTTTTGCATTCTTCAACAACCATTCGTTTTGTGCATTACATTGTTTCCACACGAAGAACGCAGTTTTACGCTAACTCTGTGCGGCAAAATTTGAGAGAAGGATTTTCTTGTTATTCTTGGAACACGGCCAATGACTCATGAGAGTTGGTGCAGTAAAATAAAAGTTTGTGTTTTCACCATGTAATCAAATCGGAGTTAAACATTGGACCTCTTGCGTAGATGCATATTATTTTTGTCTTAAAATGTTCTATTACATTTTTTGCCAATTTTTTTTTGGATTTGGAAAATTGAATGTCCAAAGTCGTTGTACTCGTAAGTAGAGAATATTTCAAGGGAAACCACCGAAAATATAAAGGTTCCGTTTTTGTGAAAGGAAACTTAAAAAGGATCAGGGTCCAGTACAGAGGATTACAATTACGAAATAGAGTCTTGAAAAGTTAGTGTTTTAACATGATAATGAACCTCAACAAAATCGCAAACTCAATCTTATTCGAAAATATTATGTTATGATTTTGGAATGCTTATTGTATACCATCTCTTTAAAAAACAGACGAAACAAGCCATTAAACTTTTAAACTTGAGTCTTATCACTGAAATTTTTAACCTTTTATACAAACATTATGCTTTTAAATTCAATGGAGGATTTTACTTCAAGATAGGTCAATTACTTCTAATTCCATTCTTAACTTTAGTATTACGCTTTTGATGTTGAAAGTGTATTTAGAACATAGACCTAGGCAAAGGATTATTAAAATCCTTTAATTTTCTCAATTCACTAGATAGGGAAATATCAATTTTGCATAGGCAACGTATGTACATATGCAAATATTTCATTGAAAGTGATAATTAAATTTTCGTCACAACAACGTAGAGAATGCTGATATAGCAAAATTTTCTCAAGCCTTAGCCTTCTCCAGAATTTCTTACATATCCCCGATTATTTGTGTCATTTCACATGTGTATGTATTTGAAATAATTCTTTCGCCAAACGTTTCCAATTTACACTTTTCCGGTAAAAGGAAATGAGTGCATGAACTTAACTAGAGTTGTACACATATTTCTCGGCCCTGGCAAGCTATTGCATTATGCCCAAGGCACGTTCTCTGGACCAACTTTTCCTAGTCATAATATGATTCTGAATTGGAAACTTCCTGAATGTATACAGAGCTGTATAAATTCATATTTATAGATATATATTTATTTTTTGTTCATATTCTTTATTTCTATTTAAGTTTTTTTTTCTGTTGTGTGCAGCTTGTTGCTGTATTTCTTCTCCGTTCTCAACAAGTGCACAGAATTATGGAATTAGAATGAAGAGGGACATGTTGTGGTTGGAGTGCTTGGTGAGAGGGTTGCAAGAAGTAAGTGTTGAGAGTGGGAAAAATTACAGATGAAAACTTTTAATTGGTACACCTGCAGTTGGTGTTATGCTTTGAGTTTCAACACGTTATATACCAAATGTGCACATATGTATGTACATATATTTTTTCGTTATTTAGTCGTTTTATTTTGTTTTTGTTTAAATTTTTTTTCCATCCAACTTGAACAGAATGTTGATAATTTGTAGTTAAAGTTGACTTCCCAACTAGGACCATCATCACCTGTGTCGGAAGTGCCATCGTCTGAGAGGATGAAGGGTACTTGGGACTCTATTAATTATGTAGGTTCAATGAAATGAGTCAGCAATATGTTCATTTTATTTTAAATGATGTTGATGATAAAAAATATGATTCTGTATATCCTTAAGCAAACTATATGTATGAATAGTGATAATTGGTTCAGTCAAATATCTTTATAGGAACCTGTCATAATTTCTATTCTATAAAAAATAATCTAGGCAAATGCGAGTTGCACAAGTGCAATTAAGGTTCCGTTGCATTAACCACTTTTGAAAGAAGCAGTTCTGAACATCAATCAACGAATTCAAACCATTTTAGATTTTCTTTTCCTCAATATTCGTATTAGCTAGATTTATCATTGCCGGTCGGGGGTAAGCACAAGTGGTGCCTGAGAGAAAGCCCCACAAGACCTTCCATACATAACTAAGTCACAGCCTGGACGAGGTGCCCCTACTTCAACTGAATATGGCAACTCGATAAAACCCGTAACTCCAGGTGTTATACAACCGTGCTTGGAGGGAATGGCAGAACATGTCTTCTAACGGTGAGGGGAATAACAGGGCATAACCGTCTTAAGAATCACTTTAGGAGACTCACCAATGACAATATACATATGCCGGGGCTGTGGTGATGAAAAATAACTAGAAAATACACCACACTACCTCTGCCACTGCCCCAGCCTGTATCAATCGAGATATAGAGCGCTTGGAAATCATTACTTCCATGACTTTAGTGACATTACAAATACACCTCTATTAAATCTTTCCAGGTTTATACGACTCACTTGATGGCTGGACAACTAATAGGCTCACGTTGTGAATGGGTCCACATGGACCTAAGTGAGATAGGGTCTTACCTTGTATAACCACCCACCTAACCTAACCTATCATTATAATAATAATAATGCGGCGCTACAGTCCGATGTGGATTTGGGCTTAGCTTCTCAGCAACCACTCGTGTTATACGTGTTCACGAGTGGAGGGGTCCTGCAGTCTAATGCCGACTCCGAACGGCGGAATTAAGAAACTTTTTCTAGACAGTTATACTCTTTGAGCATTGTCAGTGACTCGAAAGAGGTGGATCCGCGAACAATTCTTTTTTTTTAATTTTTTGTCTGGGCTTTGATTCAAACCTAGACTGTGAAAGTCTAATGCGCATGGGTCGACGCACGAATCCACACTGCCACTGCGCCCAGTTTACCTTAGAATATGTTTTCAGTTTCTTAGCTTCATATGTATGTATGCACTTTTTTATTTCTCCATCGATTCCTTAAATAATTGGGTACGTGTTCCAATTTCGGTTTCGTCATCAACCATGAAATATTTTTGAATTTTTTTCCAGGTAAGTAGTACGTTTGAAAGGCTTTTGACAATTGCTTGAAGATCCAACTGTTCAATTCTTTGCAAATTTTGTAGAGGTAATGCATTTATACAATAATGTGTGTACAGTAACTCACAAAATTTAGCATACACCTATCAAAACAAAGAAAATAAGATTAGAGTTTGATTGGCAACATGTGCCTAAATCTCCCAAAAAACGCTTGGGAAAGTTGTGGTATTTCGAATAAGACAACAATAAACTTTTTTGAATCAGATGATGTGCATGTTGATTGCAGTGGACTTAATACAGCTCTTAAAGCAAAGAACATAAAACCGACCATAAAACATGCAGTGGGTTATGTTATGGTACGGGGTTGTAAGTGGCTGTTTACAAACGGCTGAAAAATTCGACTGGGTAGGCCAGATTTTCTGCGTGTGGAACACACGAATCGGTTCATTTGCATCATGTTTTCACCCAGTAACTTTCCGCCGAGAAATGAGTAATGCGCTTTTTTAAACTCTTATTTCTCGTGAATGACGTATATAAAAAAATGTTTAAGGTTCATCAGCAATGTTTGGATATAGTACTATATCTATGTAGTAAAAAAAAACCTTAACATTGCTTTTAAATTGTCCCTGTGATCAATTTTCCTAAAATGCTTCGCAGAATGCGTGAGATGTTACTCGATCACCAATCACCAAAAAATGAGGAAAACATGTCGAAAAAGGAACGAAAAGGGATGAAAAAATACCTTGTTCACCCGAGAAAGTGGATTTTCGGTGGAAGAAAGCCGATTTTCCGCGCATCCAGCCATGTAATCAGCCACAAAGGCTGCAAGTGGCGTCGTCAACTTCGAATTCATGTCATCTTTTGTGGAAAAACTTTTAAAATATATGCGCTGGTGATTACAAGCTGTCATACGTACTGAAGAAGGTTCTACCCGATACCAAGATTTAGTTTTTTAACGTGTTTTTTATTTAGTGTTTTAGCCATAACTTTAATTTATTTCGTGTATACCCAATTTCATGCATTAGAATTTAGTACTTTTTATAATTTTGTTTTTTTTTTAATAAATTCCTTTTTTTAAGAAGAAAAAAACAAAACCATTTGTTTTTGTTTTGGGTGTATGCTTATTTTTGTGTGGCACTGTATGCTTCATATGTGTGCGTATAAGACTCGGTATACTGTACCCTGTCGTCTCATTAATGTCTATATGTGTCATTTAGTTTAAAAAAATGAATCTATATGTTTCCCTCTTTCCATTGTTCCAATAAAATTGCTCCTTGCTTTAGGCTAAGTCCTAAATTCAAGATGAGATAAGACTATGCGTATATAGACTTTGTTATTAAAGGGTAAAATCTCTACTCAAACTTTCTGTCTATACAGCAGAACGCGTGCAAAAGGCACTAGACATAATTACGAGCCATTGTGTCCTCAAAGCATTTAGGTCACGACGACTGTGGTTAGCATTTAAAGGGCACTTCACACACTTTGTGCACAGAAAATCCTTCAAAATAAAGTACTAAATCACTTTTGCTTTATAATTATCAAGCCACAAAGGAAAACCGTAACGTAATCCCTGTTTGTCGAACACAATGTAAACACTTATTAATTATTAACCGGAATTGGGAGCGTAAAGGATTTTACACCCAAGAGCAATTCAAAATTCACAATGCACGCCGTCAACTTGCTTGAGTATACCTGCAGGGTGAATAAACACCGTGTGCTGGTGAACCGACTTCATAAATAAAGGTGGGTTTGCAGTACAATGGGGTTTTCAACCAACTGTTCGGGTATCGAAGTGGGATAGGAGGCTACTATTTTAGGTTTCGTTGCATTGTGAAGGAAGTACCCTGAGGACCGTTTGAATACCCTTAATGCGCTGGTTCCAGACTCTAACTAGAATGTACCAAGTAACTAACAATCGAAGGAGCTGTAGTGGTGACAATAGTTCTGGACACGTGTCCATGACTGGGATTTGAATCACAGTAAGGTATTAGAGACATCTTAAGGGCAGTAAAGTGTTTACATTTCAAACGTACCATTTAACAGGTAAAATTTCTGAATGTACAAGGTAGCGCAAAATTAATCATCCAACTTTGTTTTTGAATTACTTTTTTTTACTAAATAAGAAAAATTGATTTTGACTGATGGAAATCTTTATTTGGACTTTTGTAATGGCTCTTTGTGCATCACACGCGGATTTTCAGTGTCCCAGGAACGTTGTTTTGTTTATTGACCTAACCGCTTAGATGAAAATGCGCCTGGTAGCTCATGATGATTTTCGACTCAAAATCGTCCTCTCTGTTGTTGAGATTGAGGATGGCCATTTGCAAAAATTATAACATCTTCCGATAGGATGATCAATTTTGTGCCACCTTGTAGATAGAGCAAAATAGGATTGTTTTTCATTTGCCCTTTAGCTGATAGCATTTACAAAAACAAAAACAGGTTTGAGGTCTTTAAGAGAAAATTATGTAAGCAATTCAATTTTATTTTGTATAATTATGAAAAATAATTCGCAGTTAATTCTGGGTGAAGGAAATCGCACTTCTGATTAAGTAAAACTAAGTTCCATAAGCCTTGCAATATATTGCAGCCCAATCGGTTTGGAGGAATTGTCTTTTCGACGGATACATAATGTAAATTTCGCTGACGAAAAGTTCAAGTTTAGTGCACTCTTACCACGCTGAGTGACTCTCCAGATTCACCAAAATCGTTCATGGATATTGTTTATACTGTTTCAACAGAATGGTGGAAATGGTAACTTCACATCTAATATCCGCCGCGACTGAGACCACGATAAAATAAGCAACCGCAGACGGTACATAAAGAGGATTGGACTCCAACTAACTAGGGCGTCCACAATATCTACATATTACAAAAATTAAAAAATGTTTGTGCGCCCCTGGTAAAACTCTGCGTGCCACTGTTGTGCGTACAGATATGTATATACAAAGATATTTGTAATTGTGCGATAATAAAGGCACGGTATATAAATCGATAGACCGCATTGATAACCAGACTGTGATGATCAAGAGATCTACTATGTGACAATCTGTTTTTAAGGTTCCGTCTACAAAAACGGAACCTTTAGAATTTCGGTGTGTCCGTCCGTCCGTCCTTCTTGTCTGTCACACTTTTTTAGCTCCGAAGTTTATAAAGATATTTGGAAATAGGTTTGATATTCAAAAATCATCCATCAATATTATGCGACGGAACCTTCCCCGTGCGAGTTCAACTCGCACTTGCCTAGTTTATTTTTGTTTTCAACGTGGTACCCCCTACCACGTTATCGAGTTCAAAGTGGATTTTTGTTGGCGTATGCTAAATGATGAGATAGAATAGTTCCATAGAACAATATATATGTAAAACCGAATTTATTTGTAACGCACAAAATGTTTATACATTAAATGAAAACATAGTTTAAGTATCTCGCTTTCCTGTAGGATTGGCCAAGCTGGGTCAATTTTGAATCAGCTTGGTCGATCTGTAATCAGGAAGGCTGAGATTGGTGTTAAGGCCAAGTTAGCGGTTTTTAACGCAGCATTTGTTCCAACTCTCAGCTATGGTCATGAAATTTGGGTAATGACCGATAGAATAAGATCACGATTACAAGCTGCCGAGATGAGATTTCTTTGTGCTGTGGGAATAACTCGCCGGGATAGGGTGACAAACACGGCAGTGCGCGAGGAACTCAACGTTGGGCAGCAGCTTCTTCGAACGGACAGGGCTGTACTTCGATGGTTTGGTCACGTGGCACGAATGTCCCCATCTGAGGCGTGTCTTGAATGCGATTTCATCAGGTAGGCGACCGTCTGGCAAACCCGGGTTGAGCTTGAACATAGCTCCTGATGAGTTAGATTCGATGGCGGAGGATCGAGTGGCTTGGAAATCTCTTGTGCGTGCGTTACTCCCGCTACCCCTTTAGTGGAACACGCAGCTCACTGAAGATGAGATGATATGAAAACATATTCCAGCTAGGTTGTAGGCAGTTTTTGTCGATGAAACCAAAGAGGATGAAACCAAATAAATTAAAACAAATGAGCCAATGAAATTATTGGAATTACCTTGCAATATTTTCGAAAATTTAGAATTAAGACAACATTAACTTGTGCAGTCTTTTGAATACAATCTGATTTCGAGCCAATAGGTATGGAAAGCAGTTTTTGTCTTAGTTTCTAATTTCAACAAACTCATGTAGCTGTTAGTAACTTATTTTCAATGTTTCCTGGTAAATTAACAACTTATTTCATTAAAATTATATACACATGCATACATAAGAACGATTCGAAATCGAACCTAACACAGTGTGAAACATTAATAAGGATCTGTTCAATAGTTTTGCAGTTTATTCCATACTTACAAACATTAAAACAATTAAAAGATTTGTTACAACCCACTTTAATCTATTGCTGCCTGTTTATTTTTGAGTTTCTTAAATAACCTATTGCCGTTCGTGTATTTATTGTAATTAAAAGATGCACTTCACCCACAGGTAAAAAATAACAATAACGAAAGTAAATACCTTTGAAACATTATTAACAATGTTTTTAATTACAGTTGGATACGTAATATGATGGAAGAAACGCAATAGTAAGCGTTAACAAAGATAATAAATAATAATAATAATAATGACGGCGCTACAGTCCGAGGTACACTTGGGCCTAGCTTCTCAGCAACCACTCTTGTTGTGCGTGCTATTGTTCTCTCACGAGTGGAGCAGACCTACAGTTTAATGCCAACTCCGAACGGCGATTTTTGAGAAGCTTTTTCTAGTCAGTTATACTCTTTGAGCATTGTCAGTGACTTGAAAGAGGTGGAATCGTGAAAAAATGTTAGGTGTTTTTTCGAGATTCGAACCTTAGACCTCGAGCGTAGGAGTCGACGCCCCTACCCACTACGCCACGGCGCCACGCCACAAATATGCAAGTTTCAAAAAATATATACATTAGTAGAGACACAAAACCTGAACCTACCAAATGAACAGAGCAAATAAATAGTAAAATATGCAGTCCCTTTTTGAATGTGTGCGTTTTCGTAAAAAATACACTCAAATGCATATAGATTGGGTGATTCTTTCTTTTTGAATTAACATACTGTTTTCAAATAAAAACGAACAATAGAACAGCGGTCCTAAAAAAATAAGGGAAACAATGGAATCTAGAGAATTCTTGGTATTGTTAGAATCCTTTTGTGTGCTCATGGTCATCACCGCTTGTAATGTCTATCTATTTTACCCCATCATTTGAAATGCGAAAATAACCTAAATTTTTGGTGATGCGTTAGGGATTGAAATAGGAAAAATTAAATGGGCCATTTAATGGAGGTGATTTAAAAACCAACAACTACCCGCTTACTCTTGCTTTCTCTCTTGATGAATTTTGTTTTTCTGTTTTATTTTTCGTTTTGTTATTTTAAATGTACAAATATCCCCTCAACTCCAAAGGATGCGAGACGTTCCCAACGAGGCCATCAGCAACAAAATATTTTTATGTACATGTGTATCTACAACATTTCGCTTTGAGTTCGCTAGGGACACCATGGCCACAGATGAGGGCGAAAACCTCCTCTGGCACATCCTTTCGCTGTGTTTACCATTAACATTTTTTATAGTTTTGCGGTAGGGGTGGGTTGAAATTAGGTTCTGTTTATTTGGTCAAAGGATATACGTGCCTGTATACCAAACAAAGGGGTGGTCTCAGTGCTCTGAGCAGTTGATAGTGTGATGGGTGTTTACGTAGATGCGAAAAGGGTAATGAATGTATCTATCAGAATGTTTATAGAGCGGTTTGAATAGTTTTTCTTTAGTTGTTTAGTTTTGTTTTTTTTATTTTTTTATGTGTATGCAGGGATATATACGTATTTTTCGGCTTTTCCGTTTAAGGAAAAACGACCGATGGAAAGAACGAGACGAAAAAAAAAGAAACAAGCATACTCGTATACATAAATTGTTTTGCTGACGGTGTTTGTTGTATGGTAGCATAGAGGCCGAGAGGAAACATTTTAGATTGGTTATTTGGGCCGATGATAAAGAGATATATTCTGGTCTTTTTCGGTTTGAATGAATTAATGTGGGGATCGTTTTTGTATGATTGAAATGAGGTGAATTCTTTAAGATTTTCCTTACTCTTAATTTGTTTAACTTTAATATTGCATCGTCATCCTAACACGGTACAGGTAAAAATACAAAGACGTTTTTGGCGCAAATGACCATAAAGGCTTGAAAAGCTATTAGGATTTTTAAAAAATGCTGAAGGCAAGAAGCCGAATTTCTTGAGTACTATAAAACATACCAATGTATGTATATTCTGGAGCTTTTCATTTACATATATAACTTTAAATATTCATGTTACGATCTTGTGTTGTCAGCCTAAAATTCCTCTAAGCCAATATAAGAATTATATCTATATCTCTTATACTGTATACTATATCTCATTTTCTTTTCTTTTTCGTTTTCTTTCCGGTTTTGTCAATTTGGGAAGATGTAGTGACGCGCCCTTCACCAATTTCGAGAATGAACTGATAAAACGTGGAAACAACGAATGGTATTTTTGAAAAATAAATGGAAATATAGTGTTAAAACTGAAAAGTGAATTCTGCTCCCTTACTGCCGATAGTACCACATGTTCTTTGGTGGCATAATAACTTGACGAAGGAATATGAGGATCCCTTATAATTCAGATGATAGTTTTCATTTTGATTTACAAAAGCATTTTATTTAGTTAAAATAGCAATTAAAATTAAGTTCTAAAGATCTATGTCACAAGAATAAAATAAAAAAATCATTACGTACGTCCCAGGATTCTTCGGATTTTTCCTTAAAAAATAAGTAGAAACGTGACAAGGAAACTCATGGTCTACGAGTTTAAGACACCAACATGTGTATCAGAAAATCGTCAAAGGCGCAACTTCAAGAGGCGTGTGTCATCGTGTAACTCTCAGTAACTCTAATCCAACCTCGCGTATAGCACGACCAGGATCTGCGGACAAGTAGATGTTCGAAGGAGCGAAGGGATTCCGAAGACCTTAATGACACCTTGTCTGCAACACCTCCGACGACTTCTGTGACCTTCGCTGAGACTTCTCCGATTACTACGCTAGTGACCACCACTTATAGCACATCTCTGGTGATAACAGAGAAAACTTCTGTTACTAATACTCCTGGCACTTCTCTCGCCGAATTCGGAATTATTACGATACTTACTTCCGAAACCTCCCTTACTTCAGTCAAGCCAATTCCATTTCACAGTCCTACAACTTTTGGTAGAACTAATAAAAGTGTCGCGTTCGAGTGTAGAAGAAGAACGTGAGCTGGGCCGCCTCAAGGGAAGTAAGCCTATAGCTGATCTGCGCGGGGAGCTTACAGAATAACGAAGTCAACCGATACAGCTAGGACGTCAAAGTAGCCAACAGACTTTCGTAATACTTCTAGCAAATTATGCAAAATCAACAATTGCCACTTCCGCAACTTTCTTCCAACTTCGTTCCAGCATCCAGGTTAAGTGACCAAATAAGTTGCTTTAACACATTCGCGGTCAAGCCGGCATAGGTCGTCAATGGAAAGTAATGGGTCGTGGCGGCATATGCCGTCAAAGAATTTTAGGTCTGTTATGGCAAGGCGGGATACCTCAACTAGAAATACATTATATGTCCATATTCCAGCATTATTTGTTATACCGGAGTTCAACTCTCATGTGGTATAACCGACATATCATTTATCTCGCGCTGTCCCATTGATAAACTTTAACGCTATGGCTGGGTTGCGGCGGCAATATTCGTCAAATTGAAGAGTGAGTGAAAACTATCACAATCGCAATCTATATCGATTTTCATCATTGGTCCAATTCCGGATAAAATATCTCTCAAAATGTCGGATATATGCGTGAGTCATTCTAGTGTCGCCCACCGAAAATCATGTGTCCGCGAACGTGTTAACTGCTCTAGATTAGATTAGATGTTCTTTATTTACCTTAGTTTCAACTTCTTCTATATATAACATCTATTTTATACATATACAAAATAAACTGGGCAAGTGCGAGTTGTACTCGCGCGGGTAAGGTTCCGTCGCATAATATTGATGGATGATTTCTGAATATCAAACGACGTTTACAAACTATTTCAGTTGAATTTTCTTCTAACTTCAACCCAACTCAACTCTTCATTCATACATTCATACATCCAAACAAACAAATATTCATCCATACACATATCTATACCTCTATCCAAGTTTATCCAACACAGAAAATCCCTTCCATCATACACCTACCCAATCACTGCTCATGCCTGCGGTGTGTGTGCTCATTTCTGTTGGGTTAGATCCAAAAGATAACACTCATCAACGAATAGAGTGGTCGAACACTGCATGAAATTTATGTGTGAAAATGAAAATAGTTATCATTTTAAATCTTAGATATCTCAAAATTTCAAAATGAATTGATACTTTGAATCAATTCATTTCATTTCTTAATGCTTACGCTGAGGTCTTCAAAACTGCGTTTTCAGATCTTCAAAATTCGCATGTCAATGATTGACCGTTTTTGGCCAATATCTCCAAGATGCATTAAAAAAAACTTTGGAGCTCCATATTCAAACGGTACTTTGCATCAAAAAGTGTTGAAAGAAATCTCTACCTCATTTCAAAAGATCTGTCGATTGATATATAAGTCGATGGGGTGCGACAATGTCTCAAAATTAATGGCAACTTCACCTATACTGGAGCCACCCAATTTTTAAATATGGGTGCATGGGCAATGAGATCTAGGCCTGAAGTACCAAGATAAAAAAGTGTGACAGACACGACGGACACACCGAATTTATAGGTTCCGTTTTTGTAGACGGAACCTTAAAAACCTACCACAATGACAATGACCACCGACAGGTTTGATTTTAATTAAAGGCTGAAACTTACATACATTATATACAATAACAATAATAGCATACATACATAGTATATAATACAAATGCTCTTAGAAATTAGAAATTAAATTCATTTATCAGTTGACTTCTATATTTCATACCTATTGTAATGTTACTTATAAGATTTTTCCATTGACCATTTTCCCCATTGAGTAAAGAGAGAGAACAGGACATTGGTATACCTAGGAAGTGTTTTAAGTCCTCGTTTTCATTTTTATTGCATAGCGAACAAAGTTTAGATGCATTACTATTGAAACTTGTTTCATTTAATTCAATTATATCACAGCGAGCCTTAAAAATCCAATCTCCAAGTTCATTAAGTTCCTTTACCTAAAATATGTTTCTTGCTATAATTTTATTCGTTAGTATATGCGGTAATCTTTCATTGCTATACTCAAATAAAGCTTTTGAGGTAAATTTGAAGTTCAAGTCTAGTGTGTACATATGGCTGGAATCAGGAAAGCAGCATGGGTACATGCTTGCATTTTCGAGACATTTTTCCAGATTCTGACCCAGTTGCAGGAGACAACTTGTACATTATACTGTGGATCGAAAGGATGGAAGACTTTGGATTGTTGTACGATTAGAATGAGACGACTATGATCAGACATCATGCTTCGGCTCACTTGAGAACATTTGAAAAACGATGGCGATGGCGACGGCTTGAACCCAAGATGAAACTGAATTTTTCCAACTTTTTGCTGAATATTATTTCGAATAGATATAAAAAAAAGTTTTAATTGATACCCGATCTATCCACCGAAAGATAGTTATTTAAATGAAACACAATTAGGGTCAAACACTTTTTCAACCATAAGGAAAGTACCAGTCAAGAACGAAGCACCCATAAAGAAAGAAGGTGACATGTTTTAAGTGCAGCCAGAAGTGATATTATGCACGAGTCTGTGAAAAGTCCAGTAACTCCTAGAAAATAGTCACATTGGTTGCGGCACGAGAAGTTTTAAATATAAAAGTTGTAAGGCATCAAAAGTACACAAAGAAAGCAAAGCTGAATAGTCATGAGGTCGATTTATACTTCGAATTGGGAAACAGTTGTTGCGGGATGATGTAGCAAAGCAGCGAAATCTAACATATTACCAAGACAATTGCTTGCCGAATCTAATGGGATATGTAAACGGTGTAGTCAAACCACTGCGATTGCTTAATTAACATTCATGTTCTGTCAGATGATGCTAGTTGGCTACATGACGAACACAGTCATGTTCCAGGTTTGAATAAAATTAAAAATTACATTAGCCATGTGGTGGTTGAGACCAATGTTCCGAATGGAAGCTATTTGGAAGGCGGGATTCGCGAGACTGGTCAACTTATTCCAGTGTGCAGTGTAATCTGACCAGAGAATTCTAACATCTGCCCGAGTCTCTAAATTTATCACAGATTGATTTCAACTTCAAAGCAGAAAAGAGGAAGAAACAAAAATCACAGACGCGGACGTCAAGAAAGGTAAATGCATTCAATGACATAATTTGTCCAAATATTTTGCAGATGGACTGTACGAAGGAAGCGGAAATGGAGATCGAGATCACGACTATCTGCTTTTCATGGTGTTACAGTTTGAACCACCTCAATCGGAAAGTCCTGTTACGTTATCCCGGCTCTTCGGTCCGGAGCTCAGTTGACTATACACACTACGGCCTAGCCATATAAGGTGTTGGATCCGTATACGCCTGCCTCGCTTCATGTCGCTGTACGGTCTATATAGTTCGTTGTTTAACCTTCTCCTCCGATCGCCATAAATGCAAACAGAACCAAAGATAGTACGCAAAACTTTTTTTTCGTCAAGGGGAATATCACTTTTAGATCGTTTGGAACCTACTCGTAACATAGGCCAGATCAATCTGAAGGTGTGCCACGTTGCACCCATCTATTGTTAGCCAGTTTAGTTGTTACCTCTCGTAACAGCAGCTTGCATGGTAGGTTGCATGTCCACATTGCAAACGTTAGCTAGTGTAGTTGTAATTTCTGGCAATTTCGTCCGCTTTCCAGTTGCCTGCAATATTTCAGGTGTTTAGCGGGTTTCGGTTGCCACCTTTGAGTTGGTTGGGGGTCAATGTGAGGGATTTCGTATTTCCTACAGAAGAGGACAATTTCGGTGTTTTCAGTGTTTACCATGAGATTCCATAGCAGAGAAGATATGCATGCTTTAAACTTCGCTCAATGAAGGGCATGATTTTTGACATTTTTGATCTGTTCTTGACAAATATTTTTTTTCTCTCAACCTTGAAGTTTCTTTTCCTTTTAAAAGTTTTTGTATTTTTTTTGTAATTCCTTGAATTTCATTAATTATAATTGAAAAACTATTTATTAAAAGCATTTTGGTGCCTCCTCTGAGGAATTATACATCTTTATTAATATGACCGAATAAAACCTACGGCTTTCGGCGGTCAACGTATCGGTTCGCGCGAGTTATATCGGATTCGATCATTGACCGCGATATTGCAAAAAGATGAGGCAAAACTCTGATTTCAAGATATTGAAGTCAGCAAAGCCTATATGACTTCTTGTCAAAAAACGCACATAAATACGTAATTGATACTTTTCGATGTGAAGAAAATTATTGAATTGACAGAATTAAAAGAATAAACAACGCTCTGAAGAGCAAGTTTAAACTAAAGTTTGTTCAGTTCAAAATTTAATTTCAAAAATTCAAAACATTTAAGTCGCGTGCGTGGAGCATATGTGGAGCAATGCGACTTCTCGCAACTTGAGTAGGAATTTAACCCAATCACAACATATTACACCCGCTTCGGAAAGAATCATGAGTTATTGGTGCGGAAGCAGCTGCCCTCGAGGCTAACGACCAGCTTTGAGGTAAGTTGAAAAACGATTATAATGAGACCTGTGCAGGGGAAATCACTGAGAGCATTCCGTGTCATGAATTTACCGATGGATAGAAGGGTCGCGCTAGCAGTGCAGATTGTCATTGCCAAAATTCAAGTTTCTACCCAGCGGGAATGGCGCTTCAATTATGCTCCCAATGAAATGTGTTTGAAAAAAACGGGCTCATAGTCTTCCTACTGAATTAGTAAAGATTTCGAATCGCAATGAATCGCTATGAATCACAGTCATCACTTTAGCAACAGAGAGCCCCATCTTTTTGAAAATCCTATACCATCACGATTGAGGATAGAAAGGGTGATGTTGTGACGCCGTGTATCCGTGCTTCCTTATATTAAGGGAAGAGTACGTAGCGGGAGAAAGTTAAACACACAAATTTTATTATTGAAATTTTATTGTTATTCCTTCTTGTAAGGGTTTCGCTGTCTTAAGCATTGACCCAACTTAAGACACACGCAGTGACATGCTAATTGCTTTTAACTGTGACACCAGAAAAGCTGTTCAAAAGACTGAGAAATGGTTCAATTGCCTGAAACCGGGACATTTGTCAAAAACAGTGCCCATCTGCTGGCTGGAGACAGCCGCTAGCACATCTCATTATTTTCATAGCTCCTCTTGGCATCAAAGTCTACAATTGGATCAGTAGAAGAAAAACTCGTCATTCAAACTGATGGTACTTCCAGAGGAAAGTCATCATCATTATGACTATCTTCTTCGATTAGCCGCACACCATCGATGTTGATAAAATATTCTGCAAAGTACTAATGGCACCACAACGCCAAGACTACCAGCGAATCATTTGGCAAAAGCTTCCCATTGACTCTATTGTCCTGCAATCCACATAATGCGATACGGTCGCTGAATCAATGTACAGCCGATAACTGTGACGAACTGGGTTATGAAGAGCAGGCCATCTCCGCGTAAGAGACCCTACCCTATACGATGTTTTGACAAACTGCAATACTGTTTCCGAGGCTATATTTATACCTACGAATGTGGACAAGATCCTCAGAGCTGGTGCTTTCAATTGCGGAAATGGCATACAGTGATCAACAAGTCATACCATCTGACCGAAGAAGATATGTCGACTTCTAACCGTGTCATGAATACACCCATAACGTCTGTTCTTTGTTCGAGTTGGCCTCGAACAACAAATCCATATCCAAATAAGCGCAGTCTAGTTTTATCAAAATGAGTATCATGTTCAGCGTCTTCCAGAAAGGAAACACCCGTACGTCGACGAAACACAAGATCTGCCGAAAACATCGCCGCGGTCCGTGAGAGTGTGCTGGAGAATCAGAGGCTGTTGATTTAGCGTCGCTCACAAAAAATCGGCTTTCCCAGACCACAACTTGCCAAATTTTGCGTCGTACCCGTACAAAATTCAACTGACCCAGGAGTTGAAGTTAACGACTATAAACAACGACGTGTGTTCGGACAATACCAATTCTCATGAGATCCGTCCAATGCATCCAAAAAAATCACTGTCTTGTATGGATTTTGGGGGTTGGCGGCGTCATCGGTCCATATTTCTTTGAGAACGACGTTGGCCAGGCCATCACCGTCAACAACTAACGCTATAGGTCGATGATTACCAACGCCTTTTGGCCTGAATTGGATATAGATACCAACAAAATGTAGTTTCAACAGGACGACGTGCCATGCAGGTCAAGCCACATTATAAATTCTGCACGAGCGATTCGAAGGCATGTACCTATTTTTAGCTGTACTAAGCAGAATACAATATCAGACCTATTATAAAAACGCACTGTACAACACAACGGTCTGTCCAGTCCGGTCCCTAAAAGTTCCAATAGAACACATGATTCATCACATTGAGTACTTCATTAAATCGAACACTGAAAGCTGTTTTGATGCGATTGGAGGACTGTGTATTTTGTGTGATAGCATACGTTCCAACGCTTTTTATTAAGAGTGTCATTTCAAAAAAATCCCACAGTGCCTTCCATTTGCCGAGAAACAACATAAATATTCGCGCAGACATTGTTCTATCGTGACACATTAGCAACCGTAGCCCAAATAGCAAATGAAAACAACGTTCGAATGTGAACTCCATTTTACGATAATGCATTCTGGAAATAAAAGTACGTACATATCTACTCATAGAGGATCTATAACCTTCTCCAACAATAAGACAATTCCATTCAAGCTTGTCCTTGGCGTCGTTAAATCAATGTCCTTCCATTAAAAAAAAAACAATTCACACTTCAGTTCAATATGAGTTCCTTTACGAAAATTGTTTATGTGTGGACATTGCATGTCCTTGATTATCGATTGTATCGGAAGAGAAAAGTATTAAGAACTTATAGCTCGATAAAAATTAATAGTCCATTATCCGAGACACACATTGCGAATGGTTGTGTTGATGTTCCAAATGGGGGCATAAAATAACACCTAACAGTCATATCGTAGCTGGTCTTCTCTTATGATGAACATTACTTGGGGAAATTGTAAAAACATATAAATGGATACACAAATACATGCAAGTTAACGCGAAACAGATAGAACTTTCGAAGTTCACCACCCAGCCGTTCACAAGCCCCAATTTCCGCCAGACGTTCACAAGAATTTCATTTCAACCAGTCGTTCACACGACCGAATTTCCGTTCAGGCAGAATACTTCGGAATAATTGCAACAAATCACCTGAGCTCATATTTCCATGCAGCTGATTTAAACATTAATTATCAATAAAATGTACGTGGGATTTCAATTTGCTTTTAGTCTTAAGTTTGAATTATAATAAAAGACAGGTAATCTGCATGAAAAAACATTTTTTTAAATTAACTAAACTTACATTTCTTTAACTTATATATAGTCTTATACACAGTTATGAAAAAGTGGTATATATTGTTCCATTATTGACAAATAAACGTAATATTAATAACCGTTTTTATTAAGAGTTCGATCACTGGATTGTAACGAAATAAAACAATTCACTTCAACTGTTTAAATATGCACTGATTTATTCCCAATTAGGTTATCCAGAAAACATACTACAGTTTTCGTTCACAGTAATCACCACTTTATTACTATTACAATTACTGAACTTGTATACATACAGGCGATTTTTACTTTATTAACTCTTGAATCAAACTGAGTCGCCCCCTCCAATTCGGGGATATTTATACCTATCCAATAGGATTCCATTATCTTCTAGAACCCTTGAGAATGATCCCTGTCTGACAGTTGCTCAATTTCGTCTATGGAAATTCCTCATATCCAGGATTGTTATGAGGTAGTGATTACAGTAGCCTATCACAGATGGCTGGTTCATATTAGATCTATTAATGTTTATTTTTGTTTGCACTAGATGGCGCAGTCGGCGTTAGAATGTATTTTCGCCACAATATATGTACTTCTAAAGAAGCAAGCAAATTGTCAGATTCGTAGGATGCAAACTTTTTTATCAATGCATGTGGTTCGTTCGTTTTTATAGGTTTCTGGAACATTTGGCTCTTATTTGCTCTACACTGTTCGCAAAATATGCAGTGCCCGACAGAAGTATAACCGTACCCTAGAAATAGCGCTTTAGAGGACTATCGAATTGGCTACGCCACTGTAAGTAACTCCGTACTGTAACAATTAAAATGGCTAATTTCCCATTTTTCGATGTTCCGTCTACAAAAACGGAACATTTATAATTTCGGTGTGTCCGTCCGTCCGTCTGTCGTGTTTGTCACACTTTTTTTTCTCCCACATTTACGAAGAAATTTTGGAATTAGGTGCTTTAGGCCCGTTCGGAGTAGGCATTAAACTTGGAGTACAATAGCACGTACTACACGAGTAGTTGCTGAAGATGCAGGTCCATCCCATACTGTATACAATACTGCCACAATATTATTATTATTTATATAATTATATATATAATTGTTATTTATATAGCCTTATTTGTAACCTTAGGCTCGTGGTGTATTAATTTGGCTTTTCTCGAAATGTTAACATATGGCAAGATTCTGCTTATGCAAACAACTCACTGTAGAATGTTGTAAACTTTTGTGGCATGAATAAAGAATATCCTTTTTTTATAGATTTATACCGCAAGTACCTTAATTTTAGCAATAATTTGTCTGATTTTTCTTGCACACAAATTTGTATGGGCGAAGTCGGCATGGGCTTTGAAACTTTTGCGCACTCTCTCGAGCTATGTATCAATCGACGGTCAATCGATCGTTCGAAATAAGGATGAGGTTTGCTTGAAAAATACGAAGCTTCAAGGTTTTTTTATGGCTTTAATGGGTACTTTCATTTAAAACCATTTCGATTCTAGCCCATATAGTTTTGGAGATATTGGCCAACAATGGTAAAACATCGTCATTCGAATTTTGAAGATGAGAAAACGGAGTTTTTAAGAGCTCGACGTAAGCATTAAAAAATGATAAATATCAAAATATCGATTTATGTGCAAATTTTGAGATATATATATACAAATATTTTCATTTTCACACACAAAGTCCATGCTGTGATTGGTGGTGAGTGTTATCTTTCGCATTCATTTCAACGCCTAAATATCCAACAGCAATGTATACACCGCAGGCATGAGCAGCGATTGGATATGATGGGAGGGACTTTCTGCGTTAGATAAATTTGGATAGAGGCATAAGTACGTATATTACACGGAGTTTGGGTTTGCTCGCACCGATCTAGCTTAAAGCCTGCTCTCAAATCTCCAAAGAAGAGAAAAATTAACTAGATTTTTAAAATTCTTCTTCTTCTTAGGGCGCTACAGTCCGAGGTGGACCTGGGCCTCACCCAACATTCCTCTCCAGCCAGTACGATCTCCCGCCAGCTGTCTCCAGTTTCGCACACCAAGCCGGCCGAGGTCCCCTCGACTTGTGTGCTCCACCTTGTACGTGGACGTCCTCTGTTGCGTTGTCCCACAGGCTCAGAGTCGAAGACTCTTCGGGCCGGAGCTAAGTTGTCCATACGCTCTACATGGCCAAGCCATCTTAGGCGTTGGATCCGTAGACGCCTGGCTAGACTCATGTTGCTGTACAGTCCATATAATTCGTGGTTGAACCTTCTCCTCCAAATCTCATCAACGCAAACAGGATCAAAGATCGCGCGCAGAACTTTTCTCTCGAAAAGACCAAGACACTGTTCATCCGTTTGGGATATGCCTCTCCGCCGTAAAGCAGGACTGGGATGATCAAGGTCTTACGCAGAGTCAACTTGGTCTTCCAAGAGAGGGCTGTACTACTTAATTGCCTTTTGAGCCCAAAAAACAGTGGTTGGCAGGAGTTATTCTGCGCTTGTTCTTGGTAGATACTGATGTTGTTAGTACCATTTAATTTATATTAAACTTTATCTGCCTTAATTCGACTAAATAACTGAATACATATTTTAACACGTTTACTACATTAGAGACCACCTATACCACATCTTTACATTAAGATGTGTCCATACCAAAGGAAATATGGGCTTTCCGTAAATTGCAATTTGTAGTGAAAAAAGCACGTCCGATGTTCGTCAAGGGAACGGAATCTGAACCATGCGTATTTATCGATAATTATATTATGAAAAAAGTACATACATATTGTATGGGGGCTAACAAGAACAAAAAATAACTACTTATACTTTCTTATTGAGTACCGCAATGTGTGTTTCACGATCTTAAATAGACTGAGGTAACCGGGAGAATCGCTCGATCATGGTTCAAATACCCTAAGCCCGAATTAATGGTGGTTTATTTATTTGAGTAAAATGTCGAAAACATGTACGCAGGGTGTGCTACATATGCAATTAAGACCATACTTACTGCAAGTAGCACGTTTTTGTGAAATGGCGTACAGTATGTACGTATTTCTAAAAATGTATTTAAGGATTAGATGAATGCTTTAAAAAACAGTATTTAATTTTATATTTATGATGACAAAGGACACAGCGAGTTTGATTTATGAACTATTAAAAATATATCATTAAAGCAAGAAAACTTTAAAAATTAAATTTAAATCTAGAACTTTTGCTCTCAAATTAGTTCTTTTTAAATTTAAAAAAAATAATAATTTATTCGCTTTTAGGTGTTATTTTTACCTTCAATTACCATGCAATTTGTACCACAGTTAATCTTACCAGCAAAGTAGAGCAAAAATTGTTTAATTATCGTCTTAATCAAAGACAATGAATACAAAGCTCTTCGAACAGTAATAAAGAAAGAGCACGAAATTAATAATTACGGCATTCTTTCCTCATTCCGCCTCAGCTCGTGATTAATTTTTTCCTATTGCTCAGCACAGATACATAATTTGCATCTGTTGTTGCTATCCTTTTCTCCTTCTGTCCTTTGTGTAGCTAATAGCATACTACAAATATAAGAGGCCAAACTTTGAAAGTTAAAGCGGCACTGTTAAATCTTGAACTGATTTTCATACTATTTTGAAAGTATCTTACATGTCACCAATAATTTACATACATTACAATAATAATTTACTCACACACAATTTACCGATGTGAACTTCTTAATTCACTATTAAACATGTTAGGTAACACTCGTAATTTGACATTCATTGTGAATAATTTGAAGTCTTTTACTGTATTATGAGACGAGAGAATAAAGAAGGCATTCTGTGTAAGATCCATGGGTCGTAGACCATGTTTTAATTTCCTAGCGAAAGCGATAATCGGGCCCCCCCGGCAGCTGACCTCCTCGTGGTGGGGGGCGGGCAACAGGTTTGTGGTGTGCATATTGTACGCCACAAGCCTGGCTAACGAAGCGTAACCCCCTCGGATGACAAGAAGAAGACGAACAGCCTCGGATACCGCCTACCCTGGTGTGCCAGGGCCCCATTCGGAGCCAGGCCTGAATGGTTGCAGTATGCGAACGTCTGGTGGCCGGCCTGTCCCGCTCGGCAGCCGGTCGGGCTCAGCCCGAAGCAGTTACTAGCAACCCGGTAGTGGCCTCGTGAGCCACTACGGGGGTGGGAGGGGGATCACGCCATGCACTAACCAGTGCGTGCGAGGGTTAAAAGGCAACGGACAACGGCATCGGCTTAGGATAGGCACATGGAACGTCTCATCGCTCACAGGAAAGGATCTCGAGCTGGTTGGAGAAGCTGCCAGATATCGGTTAGATATCGTAGGCATTTCTTCGACCAAGCAAAGAGGATCTAGAACTGTGGATCTTTCGGACGGGTGGAAACTCTTCCTGTCAGGAGTGGCACCTCAAATGTCTGCACAGGCGGGAGTGGGGATACTCACAAGTCCCAGGCTGGCAGACAGAGTATTGGAGTGGATACCGTTAGGAGGGAGAGTCGGGATCTTAAAGCTCAAGCTTGAAAGATCAACTTTGGCTCTAGTGCAGGTGTATGCACCGAATCTAGAGTCAGAGTATGCGGCTTTCCTGGATGAAGTTGATGCTGCCCTTGACAGGGTGGCTGAGATGGATTCCTTTATTCTGATGGGTGACTTCAATGCTCACGTGGGTGTGGATGTAACGACATGGGGGAGTGTGATTGGGAGGAACGGTGATCCTCATCAAAACATGAACGGAGAGAAGATGTTGGATTTTTGCTGTGCAAATGGCATGTCCATTATGAACACCTTCTTTCCACACAAAGACATCCATAAATACACATGGTACCGTCGAAGTCTTCAACAGAAATCGTTGATAGATTTCTTTGTGGTACCATCGTGTGTGAAACGGATGGTTTGTGACGTTCGTGTGTTGAGAGGGGCTGAACTGTCAACTGATCATCACCTGGTGTTGTGTACGCTGTATCTTTCTGATAAAGTACCTCTTCTGCCAAGGCGGAAACCAAGAGTGGTTACACGCATACGGTGGGAGAAACTACAGAACAGTGAGGTGCAGCAACATTTTGCACGGCGCATATCCGAAGGGTTTGAGCAAATTCCAACTGTTCAATTTCCTCCCTCTACATGCGATGTAGAGGACGAATGGCGACTGTTTTCAACAGCTGTCATTGCTTCTGCACGTGATGTTTGTGGGGTGAAGCGGCTTGGTGTGGCGGCTGGTGGTGAGAAAAGAACTGCGTGGTTTAAAACACCCGGAGTTCAAGAAGCCATCAGAGAGAAGAAGAAGACCTACAGAGACTGGATTCTCTTGGGGAACTCTGATTCTCGTGACCGGTACACTGAAGCGCGAAGAACTTGCAAATTGGCTGTGCGAGCAGCTAAAGAGCAGACTTGGAAGGAGTTCGGCGAGAAGTTGGAAAGCGACCATAGATCTGCGAAAAAGGTGTTCTGGCAAACCATTCGCCGTCTCAGAGGGAGGAAATACAACACCATCGAAGGAGTCAAATCCAAAGATGGCGTGTTGCTTTCCAATGAGGTGGACATCTTGCGCAGATGGAGCGAGCACTTTTCGGAGCTGCTCAATCCCGAACAGGGCACTGAGGGTGACAGACCTGTAGTCTTGAGTAGGGCGGAGAATAGTCCAACGGTGGAGGAAGTCATTTTGGCGATTGAATCGCTAAAAGTTGGCAAATCCGCCGGTGTGGATGAAATCCGGCCAGAAATGCTTAAGGCTATGGGTAAAGAGGGAGTTTTATGGCTCTCTCGTGTCATTAAGGTGGCTTGGGAACGCGGTGAAACACCTGGTGATTGGCAGACTGGGGTGATTGTCCCTCTCTTCAAAAAGGGGGACAAAAAAGAGTGCTCCAATTACAGGGGCATATCTCTTTTAAGTCTCCCAGGTAAAGTCTACGCTAAGGTGTTGGAGGCGCGTTCTAGAGCTATGGTCGAATCCAGGATGGGGGATGAACAGTGCGGTTTTCGTCCCGGCAGAAGTACAACCGACCAGCTTTTCACTCTAAGAATGGTACTTGAAAAGGCTTGGGAGTACGCCAAACCGATCTACAGTTGTTTTGTAGATTTGGAAAAGGCATACGACCGAGTTCCTCGAGGTAAACTCTGGAGTGTTCTGCAGGAGTATGGGATTGAGGGTTCTTTGTTGAGGGCCATTCAGTCTCTATACACAAACTGTAGTAGCTGTGTTCGGGTTAACGGTAGTAAATCAACACCTTTCACCGTGGGCGTTGGACTTCGCCAAGGGTGCGTTTTGTCACCTCTCCTTTTCATTATATATATGGACTGGATGTTACAGCGCAGTCGAGGCGAGGAATGTTTCACATTGGGAGAGTTGAGGGTAAGTCATCTTCTTTTTGCAGATGACTTAGTCATCCTCACATCCTCCCAGATAGAACTCCAGCGCGCGCTAGATAGGTTTGTGGCCGTATGTGCTGATGCTGGGATGAGGGTTAACGTGGACAAATCCGAGGTTATGGTTATTTCCAGAACCCCTGTTCAATGCACTCTACATGTTAGTGGAGTCCCATTGAAACAGGTGGAGAAGTTCAAGTATCTCGGGGTCTTCTTCACGAGTGATGGGAGGAATAATGCTGAGCTTTCCTGTAGGATTGGTCAAGCTGGGTCAATTTTGAAACAGCTTGGTCGATCTGTAATCAGGAAGGCCGAGCTTGGTGTCAAAGCCAAGTTAGCGGTTTTTAACGCAGTATTTGTTCCAACTCTCACCTATGGTCATGAAATTTGGGTAATGACCGAAAGAATAAGATCGCGAATACAAGCTGCCGAGATGAGATTTCTTCGTGCTGTTGTGGGAATTACTCGCCGGGATAGGGTGAGAAACACGACAGTGCGCGGGGAACTCAATGTTGGGCAGCTGCTTCTTCGAACGGAAAGGGCTGTACTTCGTTGGTTTGGTCACGTGGCACGAATGTCCCCATCATTACGACTTCCGAGGCGTGCCTTGAATGCGATTCCATCAGGTAGGCGACCGCTTGGCAGACCTAGGATGAGATGGTTGGACCAAGTCCAAACACTCGCCTGGTTGCGCTTGGGCATAGCTCCTGATGAGTTAGAGTCGATGGCGGAGGATCGAGTGGCCTGGAGATCTCTCGTGCATGCATTGCCCCCGCGACCCCTTTAGTGGAACATGCGGGTCATTGAAAATGAGATGAGATGAGATGAGATGAGCGATAATCGGAGTTCCAGAAGTAAGTTCAATAATTACATTGAATTTAACAACCACAAAGAGGATTGTAAGAATAATAAAAACGTCGCTTCGAAGCCTACAACTTCAGTCAAACTAATCTGCTTCTCGTTTACCTAATACTCACTAAAAGTAAGTTGAAAGTTCGCCCAAGCAGTAACGGGGAGAAACTAAGTTCATGACACACTGCACTTCACTTTTAATAATCCTCACCACCATCTCAAACCACTTACACTGTTGACATCTTTCTTATTATCACCATAATCTTCGTCACCATCATGATCATAATGCTTACTTCATCCCCACCTGGTGACTTTATCACGAAGACAACATCCAGACAATAGTTTTCTTCGCTCCTTTCTTTGTTTAGCTAACTCGTTAAGGTTGACAAATAATTTCTCAATGACCTCAATAGCTGAGAATTTTTGTAAAACACTTTAAGGGTGTTTTCGATTGTTCTTATTTTAAATTCATTTATATGCCACGCCGCTAAGTGCTTGTAGCATTGAGTGACAAAGTTAAAACTGTACATGAGTTTTCACCAGTTAATTTCGTTTTATAGATTATCTTAGTTAGAGTTTTTATTTGTACTTATTCTACTCGTACGTAGGAATATTGAGACATGTGGATATTATTTAGATTATCAAAGCAATAGGCAAATACATTTGTGCTTATGTAAAACTTACTGATTATCACAAGAACAGAAAATAGCCGTCTTAAGTTATTCCTATTTAAAACTCTTAACTTTTTAGAAACTGATATATGTATTTAGACATACATATAAGTATATATGTACTTGCTTACTTACTTACTTAACAGGTCTACGACCGATGGAGGGTCCGAGCCTGAGATATCGCTGCTTTCCATCGTTGACAGTCCTGAGAACGCTGCATCCAGGCATCAAGACCAAGCTGTCTTGCGAGCGCAATGTCTTGGTCTTTAAACCGGAGATCCGATCTTCAACTCCTTCACGAACCAGGAGGCTCGGATTCGAAGACTCTCATAGCTGGAGCGTTGTTGCCCATGAGCTCGATGTGGCCAAGCCAGTGCAGTCGACGGATTTTTGCCTTTCGGACTACATCCACATCCTGGTACAGCTCATAGAGTTCGCGGTTGTGTCTTCTCCTCCATTCGTCTTCTTCGCAGACGGGACCAAAAATCATCTCTGCAGTTTTGCTTAGCTTATCCTCATTGACCTTAAGACCAGCTCGTTTCGCCTGTTCTTCAATCGCCGTGAAAGCTTCTACTACGGCTCGCTGGGAACGTGCAACGATGTCGACGTCATCTGCGTATCCCAACAGTTGGGCTGACTTGTAGAAGATAGTGCCTTCCGTGTTTACAGCAGCCCGCAACACTATCTTCTCCAGTACCAAATTGAAGAAATCACACAACAGAGCATCTCCTTGCCGAAATCCGATGCAGGTTTCAAACGTTTCGGAAGTCCTCGAACCGAACTGTACAATGCATCGCATATATGTTAGCGTGGCGCGACACAATCGAATTAGTTTTCCCGGGATCCCAAATTCGGTCATCGCTTCGAATAGTTAATTGCGATGAATGCTGTCATATGCGGCTTTAAAATCGATAAAAAGATGGGGCGTATCGATTTGAAACTTGCTGGTCTTCTCCAGGATTTGCCTTAGCGTGGAAATTTGGTCTATAGTCGATTTGCCGGGCCGGAAGCGGCACCGGTACGTACCGATTAGTGTGGTGCAAAACGGCTTTAGATGTGCACACAGTACGCTGGACAGGATCTTGTAGGCGACGTTGAGCAGGGATATACCTCTATAGTTGGTGCAAGCGGTAAGATCGCCTTTTTTGTGGATGGGGCATATGGAGCTGATATTCCAGTCGTCGGGCATGCTTTCGTCTTCCCAAATTCTACAAATGATCTGGTGCATGCTCCCTACCAAAACATTGCCACCGGCCTTGAAGAGCTCTGATGGTAAGCCATCTGAGCCTGCGGCTTTGTTGTTCTTCAGCTTTTTAATGGCTGTGCCGACTTCTTCAAAACTCGGTAGGATGACTACTTCATCGACTGGAGTTGGGATTTCTTCATTCCCTACCACTCTCTCCTGGTCCGGCCTCCTAAACAGCTGTTCGATGTGCTGCTTAAACACATCCACTATTCCCTGTGGGTCAGTAACTAGATTAGCCTCACAACTTCGAAGAGCCTGGGTGCTTTTCCTAAAGCCTTTGGCCAGGTTATTTGGGTTTTTTAAAAAGGCCGTATTTTTAGTTTATCCCTAGACTCTTCAATATCCTTGAACTGGGAGAACTGAGAGACCTTTTTTCAGGCGTAGAAGATTTTTCTCTTCCCGTCTTCTAGCCCGGTATTCCTCATACGCTGCTCTAGTTTTCGTTGCAGCGTCTTTTGATATGCCTCGTCGGTTGCACGTTGCACGGGGGTGGAAGGTAGCCCAAAGTGGTTTCAGCCAGCCAGCTTTTTGATGTCCGAGCGGCAGTGCAACCACTGGCGTTTGGCTGATGTTATAGAATCTGCCTTGGATACGGGTCACAGCCAGCCGATCACTTATCGATTGAAAGTCGGTGACCTTCGACCTTAACCGTTTTCCCACGACGAATACGCATCCAAATATGTGCAAACTTTTGTGACAGCTGTAATATATGTCGCACTCTTTCTTTTTCATTATCCCTTGTCCTATCCAGCGTATTTCCTGGATCGCAGTAGTATCGGCCTTGTACTGCGTGAGGATGTTTTCCAGTTTCTGAGTGGCTCCCGGAGTGTAAAGTGTTCTCAGATTCCCGGAGGCCACTCGCAAATCATAGTCCGTTTTCGTTCCGTATCGTCGATGTTGAATGTTCGTCCGTTAATTTGAGCCAAGATTGGCAAAGCAGTGTATAGACACATGAAAATCGCTCGAATCTTATTGAAGTGTCCGTAGTCGCAGGCACAAATCAGTCATATAGAAGATGGTGGAAAAACAATATCCCATTAAAAAAATGTACAGTTAATCACGATCACGATCACGACAATCATGAAGATAAGCCTTCTCAGCAACCACTCGTGTTTTTTGAGCTATTGTTCTCCCACGAGTGAAGGGGACCTACAGTTTAATGCCGACTCCGAACGGTGAGATTGAGAAGCTTTTTCTAGACAGTTATACTCCTTGAGCATTGTCAGCGACTCGAAAAAGGGGCAGTACATATTTATTTATTTATTTATTTATTTATTCAGTCTAGTGCGTAGGATTTAACGCACATACCCCACCACGGCGCCCACAACTGATGGCATAGGCAGCTAAAACTTCGAAGAGGTTACACGTTATATGGAGAAGTTCCACAACCAGAGGTGCGCATCAGTAAACTGCATGAGTCCCTATTTTTTTAGATTATGTATCTTTTATAAACTGAAGTACTGCTTTCCTGAATAATTTCATCCTGTAATACCGAAAATTCAAATTCAAATCAGGTTCAAGTAAGCGGTGGTACGTGTGATCGTTTATGAAAAACTAAAGCACCAATAACACCGCATATTCATATTGAGTTCGACCAAGCGGTGGTGCGTGTGACCGCTTATGAAAAACGATCAAGTTTTGCAAGTATGTTCCTTTCCGTTGAAAGGTCCTGCTTAATCTGTACATCTAACGCGGTTGCACATGCAAATTTCCACCGTGCTAAGTCGCGGTGTTTTACTCTTTATAAGTGGCGTCAATGTTGAGTGCTTGCCTCTAAATCCGAAGTGATGGTCTGGAAGCAGAATATTTTTTTCTACTATTGGCTGCAGACGTCCGAGTAATATCCACTCAAAAACAGCAAGATCGGTCAATACGACTCAATTTATTTTGACGGTATTTCGGGTTTCTGCACTATTATATGTAAATTCCTTCCATTGGCTCGGGACATACTGTAGCCTTAGCCCTGCGTTTATTAAGAAAAGGAGCTTCATCAGCGCTTTTCGAGGTAAGGCTTTCAGAATATCTCCCGTTATCAAATCGTAGCCCGAAGCTTTTTGCGATTTCTGACTTGTTATTATACCAATTTGTTCTGATAGCCTCGCACGCGCTACTGTGTTATCTTGTATATTGATGTTTGCTTCACACAAGGCCACTGAATATATTGAAAAAATTCAAAAAGGGCATTGTGGGAGAAAACGCAAAACAACAACACATGGCGAGGTTTTGAAGCAGTTTTTACACTGCAGTAAGTCTTACACCCTAGTAAGACAAGTTTTGACCATCAAAGGGAATCCAATTGGATGCGTCTGTAAGCGACTTCTAAGAGTGAGGCAAAAAGCAAAAAAACCTTTGAAAAACGGCTATACTGTTTACGACCGCAGTTAAGGGATGTACTGTTTACGACCCATTTAAGGGAAAAGAGAACAACGACTTTTGGTTTTGCATTTGGAAAGTGGGGTCCCTCAATAGACCACGTGCAGCCGATGAACTCACGAAGCCCCTAGATTGCTATAAAGCAGACATTACCGCAATCCAGAAATTGCGGTGCAATGGGCCTGGCAAAAAGAGGATGAAAAAATGCTACATCTTAGGTGTCTACTATAGAGAGCAAATGCATTGGTTATTTGGATGTGGATTTGTTGTTTGATGCAGATTTAAGCTTAAAGTATGTAAACGGCTCATAACGATCCGAATCAAGGCGAAATTAAAAAAAAAAATCAGCCTGATTTGCGAGAAAGAAAACCACGATGTAACGTCAGAAAGCTATACTAGCAGCAGACCGCTTGGAGCTTTGTCGATAGAGTCTCCTTGATACTTTAACAAATTGGACGTCGTCTGCACAGACAATAGACGAAAAATGGGAACATCAAAAAGCCTTCAGAGAAACCGAAACGAAAGCAGGCGACTCGGCTTCCGAGAAAGAAAACGAAGAACATGAGAAGGGAGCGATAGAGGATCCATGTCCCCCTGCTATGGCGGGAATGATGTTCGAAAGTCTTACCAGAGTGTGAAACTCCTATCGAATGAATATAAAGTTCGGGAAGAAGCCTGCCGGGACGAGAATGAACAAGGGACGATGATAGAAGAGAAGTCATTCCCCCGAACTTAGACGAAGTCAAGTTAGCAATATAGAGAATGAATTCCAACAAAGCTGTTGAGGCAGTTCGCCTGCCTGCTGAAATCTTTAAAGTAGCTGGATATAAGCTACTGAAGTCCTTACAAATGAGAGCATACGCGGATGACATTGACGTTAACTCAGTGAGCCGTGGAGCGGCTAAAATGGATCTGGCGGAAAACGAGGGCACTAGTATATGCTTTCGAGAAAGAACGCACTACATCGACGGCTTGACTACAACGTCATCATAGACAGCTATAACTTTGAGGTAGTTGAGGACTTCGTCTATATCGGTTCCGATGCAAATAGTACAAATTACATCAGCACCGAGATCAAAAGCATAATATCTCAAATATAAATAGTAATATATAGTAATAGTGTAATAGAGCCCTTTCTCGAAGGATAAAGCTGACTTTGTATAAGACATTGATCATTCCAGTCCTGCTTTACGGCGCAAAGGCATGGACGGAAGCGGATGAAGAAGCCCTTGGTCTTTTCGAGAGAAAAGTTCTGCGCGCGATCTTTGGTCCTGTTTGCGTTGATGGCATTTGGAAAAGATGTTTCAACCACGAACTCTGAATTGTACAGTGAAAAGAGTCTAGCCAGGCGTCTACGGATCCAACATCTAGGATAGACAACACGGCTCCAGCCAAAAGAGTCTTCGACTGTAAACTAGTGGGACAACGCAACAGAAGACGTTCACGTCTAAGGTGGCGCAACCAAACGAAGAGGGACCTTATCCAACTTGGTGTGCGCAAGCGGCGACGGCTAGCAAAATATAGTGCTAGCTTGCGAGGTTTGCGCCTTTGGAAAGTGTACATTTGTGAAAACTATTTGATGATTTGCAATCACTATAATAAAAGTGTTCTTTTTTTATATATTTTTTATCTTTAAAAATCTTAGTGGGGGACAACGCAACAGAAGACGTTCACGTCTAAGGTGGCGCAACCAAACGAAGAGGGACCTTATCCAACTTGGTGTGCGCAAGCGGCGACGGCTAGCAAAATATAGTGCTAGCTTGCGAGGTTTGCGCCTTTGGAAAGTGTACATTTGTGAAAACTATTTGATGATTTGCAATCACTATAATAAAAGTGTTCTTTTTTTAGTTTAAAAGCATTTTTTTATATTTTTTATCTTTAAAAATCTTATGTTTTAGGAAAAGTACTTAAACTTGATACTATCTTGCTGGCCCACAATCCCATTCCCACTATCCCACTCTAAGTTAATCTAGGAATTTATAATTTATTTTGCCTCTCGGCTTTTTTTGTGCTTTTTACACATATTAATAGTGCTTAAACAAAACGTATACTATGCAAAACTTATACAAAAACTTAGTACTCTAAACAATTTTTATTTATACTCTTAACCTAACTTAAAATTAGCTTACCAAACTTAAACTAACCTAAACTAAACTATCAAACATTTTTTTTATTATTTTTTATTTTATTATTATTTTTTTGTTTTTACGATTTTTCTTAAATTTACCCTAGTCTAATGTCCTAGCCTAAATGTAAGTTGGCCATAAGGGACCAATAGTTAATTGATTAAGCTTAAGTGATAGCTGGGACGTTTTACGGGGCTGCAACCACAAGGTCATGGCTTTGCAGCATGCCTTCGAATCAGCATAATAATAAAATTATCCACCCTGTTCACGTTTGCTTCGTTATACAAGAACTCGTTGGAATAGAATTTCTTGTACTCAGATTTCAGGATTCTGTGCTTCTTGAGACAAGCCTGGAGACACTGCCTCTCGAACAGTCTCATCTTTTCCATCTGGGAAGGACTCTCGTTGAGCCACACTGAACAACCATACGCCATGACTGTCCGGATGAGGGTCATCTAGCAGATTACCTTCACCCTGGTACAGCAAAGTTTAAGCTTAGTTTCGTTAACCATCAACACGTCAGTCTTATGGGTCTCCAACAGGTTGAGTAAAGCCAACTTTCTTTCGATCCAGACAAGTGAATTCGCATTCACCACCAGGATCGAAAGGTTTCCAGCTGCCGGCCTATCCATTATATTGGATACGCACTTAACCCATCAGGTCTCGACGAAAGGACTTGGTCCATCCGAGCAAGGCCTTTTTGAAACTGTGCCATCTGAGCCTTCATGGAATCCGTCATTGACAACAGCTCCGCGAAACCCACATTTGGAGCCTCTACTGTAGCCGGGTTACCTTTGGCACTGCCTGTTGTGTCTGTCGTCTAACAGACGCCATCTAGGCGTAGGACACAACCGACGTAACAGGAGTCCTCTCACGACCTTTCCCCTAACCCAGAGGTTACTGGGCAGACAGATGCCCCCCCCCCCGCACATTTACTGCATCGATTCGGCATGTTGCAGTTTCCTGCAGCGTGCCCGAATCTCTGTCAGAGAAGCATCTTGCACAGAGAAGCATCTGCTTTCTCCTCCTCAATCTCCCAAGAGACGGCCTGAAAGTCAAGGAACTTAAAGTTCCTCAGACTCTCAAGCCTACTCTCTGATGTCGCTTTCACCAGGAAGATAGGAAGCAAATGCACCGGTTCCATCATGGATTGGACAGTGTAGAAGCGCTTGACTTTCAAAAATTCCACGTTAGCGACGTTCGCTTGTCGCAACGACTTCAATACATCTTCCGGCTCAGCAGACACTCTCAATCCCTTGAGGATAACGGTCTGAGCCTTTTCTCCCCTGGGAGTCTATGAATAAAAGTCAGCCCCGCTGATGCCATCTTCTCCTTCACAAGCTTGAAGCCATCCATTTATAAGCAGTGTTGTTGTTGTTGTTGCGTTTTTGGCAACTTCCTGTTCTGTTTTTCAGTTTCTTGACCATTGACTTTCTTTTCTTCTTTTTTTCCCTTTTGTAGTTTCAACTCGAGGGCTTTTATGGATTCGTCCAGCTCGTCCTTCTCCTTTAGTTTTATGGCCAACTCCTTTTCATCTTCGGCCAGATCTGCCTCTTCGGCTGTGACCTTACAATTTCACGCCTTTTTTTCCTATTAATTCTCGTCACTGCCGTTCTCAAAGTTATCACTAGGAATCAGCGACAGCTCTAATCCATTATGATTTCATGTTTAACCAATTATTAATATATTATATATTTATCTCATATATTATTATTTGAAAATGTCTTTTTGTTGCCTTTTTTCCGAAATTCTTGATTTTTTTACGTTTTAGTTTTTTAGATTTTTGATTCAGAGCTTCTATTCGACAGGCCCGCTCAGTGCCGAATGATATAAAATTATTCTTCTGATACACCATATTACCCGTTTTCTTAATTATGATTTAATCGCCCTTTCCGTTTATTTACGTTTTTTCTGAATCTCCCCTCAACATTTTCAACAAATTGCTCTTCAGACAAGAACTGCTATTAAAAACGCAATAATATAATCGCCTATCAAAATTTCATAACATGAAGTACATATCTATCGTGAATTTTGTTTTATATTTTTTACGGAAATAACAAGTCAACTTAATTAAATTATATTGACGTGGGTTTGCTCAAGTTGCCTGTTCATATGTACGAATGTATAAGTCCGTGATTTACCCTAAAGGAGATTAAATGCAGGAACTGTGTTGTTTTGTCCAAGGGCGCACTCACACAGTTATGAAGTAGGCATAGGACCAGAGTACATACCAAGTTTTTTTAACATGTGCTCTACTCTACCTTCAGACAAGTGCTGTAGTTTCTTGAATGGTGTCTGTAACCAGAAAATGCCCCCTAAGGCTACCACATGCCTCGGTCGTCCATAAGGACACCAACCAAGTAAACTCGTTTCGCTTTTCTATCAGCCTACTATTTGACATTATATAAATATATATATATATATACATATATATATATAGAACCCTGTACAATTGATAATGCAATTTGTTAACTGTTTGACGTACACTTCCGTTATACTTTGAAGACTGCGGGTGGTTGTTATATTGGCACTTGTCTATCACGTCATTGTCCAGATTGGGCATTAAATCGGTGGGTGGTAAAATCGCTATATTGCTCGTTGGGGAGATTTCATTTTATATAAACGAGCAAGTACGTAAATTGTACATTGTATTTGAAAAACAAGTATTGTATCTGGAGATATGCGTTTTGTTACTGAATTGGGGTGGAGTTCCGAAAAGTACTCACGTCTCATTTTCTTAAATTTTTTTCTATGGATATTCTAACTTATAACAAGTACAGTCAAAAATAGTTTTAACCGCAAACTACAGAAAAACACTAAATTTAAAATCCTAAAAAAAAAACGAATTGAAATATCTTCTAAATCGTAAAGCATAAACTACATCTCAAACATTTCATCATATGTTTGATGTTCATGGTCATATATATTCCTAGGCCTCTATAATTTCAAATAGCCCCTGAATCATATATTGGCATCATATGCAATAACGATTTACAAGCTCTTTGAAACTCCACGAAGGTTAGGTTAGATAGATGGGTGCCCTTGTTGACATAAAGACATGCCAACGGCTCACTTAGACCATTATGAGTCCGTTCTGCCCAAACAAACTTAAAACCGTGGAAACCTAAAACTTCTAAAAAATATAAATAATAGTAGTGCGTACCACAACAATACTTTAATTAAGATTTCAGCTTGCTTCCACATGGAAATTTGATTTTCAGCTTTTTTCCAGAAACTAACGGAATATATCAAACAAAATTACTGTTAAATTCATAGAAATTTCTTAAAGATCAATGCATGTGAGTCGAGTTTGTAAACTCAGTGAAAAGAGTGATGTTCAAAAGAAAGCAGTAATAGTAAGAAAACTATTTATAATCAAAGATTTGACTTTTATTGTATTTGTTTCAAGTAGAAAAGTAGTACTGTCTTTGCCTTTTTAAAATTCGAAAAAAAAAACCAATTTTTTTGCGAAAAATATCTACAGTGGAAAGATGCAAGCATTGCAGCCAAGAAAAGCCTGATCTCATTAAAAAATTAAGAAGAGAAGGCAAAACTTATACCAAAATAAAAAATTCGCTAAGTTTTACTCCAACAGCAATAGCCAATACCATCAAATATGTTGAAAAGGCGGAAACTCGAGGTAGAAAGAGAAAATGAACGAAGTAGACGATCGACACATTGTCCGATATAGCAAATTGCCTCCTTGTGCTTCATCATTTGACTGTGACTGTTCGCAGACATTTTTTAGACCACGAATTTCATGCACGAAGTCCACGGAAAGTTCTTTTGACAAAGAAACACCTCAAGAGCCGTATCCAATTCGCCAAAAATCGCATAGAGTGGCCAGTTCAAAAATGGAGCAATGTATTGTGGGCAGACGAGAGTAAATTCCTTCTCTTTGGAGGTACTGTTTCACAACAGTATATTCGTCGTCCACGCAACACAGAAGATCAACCCAAATATGCTGCAAAAACTGTAAAACCGGAGGGTCAAAAATATTAGTTTGAGCACACTTTTCATACTACGGCGTTGGGCCCATACACCTGATAGACAGAATAATGGATCAACATGTCTATGTCGATATTTTGAAGAACACTATGCTACCCTACCCCAAGTATGAAATGCCTTTAAAATGGGTCTTCCAGAAAGACAATGACCCGTAACACCCGAGTTGAGCAGCTAAGGAATGGTTTCGTGTTAATGAGGTTGAAGCTATGCCTTGGCCCGTACAGTTCCCCGGCTTCAACCCCATAGAAAATCTTTGGGGGGATATTAAAAAAGAGATAAAGAAGACAAAACCGTCAAACAATCAGGACCTTTGGGAGATAGTAAAGTATTCCCTGACAAAACTCCTAGAAAAGCGTTGCCACAGCTGCAGATTTCATGCAGAGTCGTTGTAAAGCTGTTTTGAATAATGAGGGGTTCACGACAACATATTAAGCCCTATTGTATTTTAGAATAGTTTTAATATAATATTTATGTCATTTAAAGGCCGTTACTTCTTAATAATATGAAAACTACTATTTTTTTGAACAGTGAATTTTCTTTATTAATATTATTTTAAGATTATTTTATTAAAATTTAATAAGTTTAGAAAGTAATGAATTCTTGTAAAACATCAAATTATAGGTAAAAAACTTTTAAGAAATTTTTTTGAAACTTTGTTTTCTTTTTTGCTGTCACTACCATTATTTTGAACACAGCTGTAGATATGTATCTCAGCAGTTTGCTTAGCTCTATTTTCCCTAGATCATCCAGGTCCGAAAATAATAATCTTCCTAGGGTTTCCTCCCTCCTAACGGCTAGTGCACAGTAGGTGGCGAATATATTATATTTCTTCTTCGTCTCTACAGCTTCTACAAAAGTCGTTATTTCCTATCGCGCAATGCCCTGTCACGACCCCAACGGCTTTTCGTATATCCCTTCGACTTAGTTTTATGAGATCGGTAGATCTCCTCTTGTCGTAGACTAACGATTTAGCTGTAGCACATGTGTCTAATCGACACCACCGTTTATTAGCTCCCTCAATATCTATTTCCCTGTACAAGGTGCTAAGCTGTGTGCTGGCCTCAGGTAGGGCACGCGAAGAGCTTAGATGTGACCCAATCCTGGCTAGATCATCCGCCTTTTCATTACTGGAAAATCCCAAGTGCCCATGTGTGGGCACCCAACAGAGGGTGACCTTATCGGCTACTGAAATATCTTCCAGTTGTTTTATTCACATTTTTACGAGCTTGGATGTCTTCGTTGTTGACTGTAACGCTTTAATGGCTGCTTGATTATCAACATAGACCAACATATAAAAAATACGTATTACGTAATAATACTTATTATTATTATTATTATATTAGAGAAAATTCAAAAGTCCTTTACAAGATTTTTTTTTAAAAAGAATGAATTGGAATCTTGAATCTATGCTGCATATCAAACAAAATGTCTTTTAATTGGACTAGATACTCTAGAAAAAAGACGAAGTATTCAATCTACAATGTTCATACATGATATTTTTTCGTACCGTATAAACTGTTCCGAAATACTACAATTTGTTAAACTGTACGAAACCTTAGATCAAGAAATCTCATATTTCAGCCAAGACACTTACAGTCAGAAACATTCAGTTTATACAGATACTAAGCATGGTGGTCAGTCAATGATGGTATGGGGTTCTTGACCCATAAAGGAGCTGAAAATTTGGAATTTATTGATGGAAATATAAACAAAGAAATGTATTTGGCAATTTTAAAAAAAATTAGTTCATAGTGCTTAAAAATTGGGGACAGAAAACACTTTCCATTTTTACCAGGACATTCACCCCATGAAACGTGGTTATTATACAACTGTCCCAAAGTGATGGAAACACCTGACAGTCCAAATAATAACCCGATCGAACATTTATGGGAGTATCTGGACAAGCAAATTAGTTCAAATAACCAAACACGGACCAAAAGCCAATTATGTCGTATGAAATTGAATGTTCCTATATTTTTGTTATTTCTATCTTATTTTTTTATTTTATTGTAATTATGCATTTTTTTATTTTTTTTCTTTATTTAGTATCTAAATATTTTAAGAAGTAATTAAAAATATTAAAATTTTTATGACTTCCAAGGCTTTCATTTAAACCCAGTTTATTATTCAAAAATGCAATTGTAAGAAACTAAATGTTCCTGATTGTATATAATTATAGTTTTAATGAACCTATTACATAATGCATTCATAATTTTAACTCGGTTTGTTCTGAAATAGAGCTAAGTGATGATAGACTGAAATCTAAAGCATCAATTCTAAGTCTGTGATATAGTTTAATTTGTTTTGTTTTTTTCTTATTTTATATAAATATGTTTTATTGATTCGTACTATTACCTAATAATTTAATTAAATAGTTTGTCATTCTATATATATATTATCTTAATTGTCTGTTATATATTATATTTATTAATTCTTATTGTTAAACTAGATGAAAAATTCAAAGAATATTTGCTGTTAATATCGCTATAAATTCATATTATACTTCTGCAATCTGTTAGAGTCAAACTCGGTAGATGAAATAAACTAAACTAAACTAAACTAATTATTTGTCCTGAAATACTTTCCTCAACAACCATATCCGCAGCTTGTTTTACTACAACTATCCTCAAGTCTGAAGGACCGATTTGTATTTCGCGAGTCAGGGTAGACCCGCAGCAGTAATAACAACCATCTTCTTGGACCCGACAGTTTAGATGGCAAGTTATTTTTCGGCACAGACTTTCCCCATATCCCATTCTTTCCTGCTGGGAATTCTGATAGAGAATCTCCGCTCACAGTTCAAACGTGGTATGATAAAAAAAAAGCCTATTTAAAATTAAACAAGCGTTTTTCTTTAAATATTTCTTCAGGACAGGCGTGATATTCTGAAGAACCAAATATATGCCCTATGTTTTACTACAATTCGCTAAATCACATTTTCGCACGCAAACATTTTGTCTTTTATCGCAAAAGAGATTTGTCTCATTCGGGTAACAAATTTCCAAACGCTATTATTTTAATTGGGAAAATTTACACAAGCACGCTTTCATATCTGTCAAATCAATGTGCAACATAACAACCAATTTCATCAAAGTGCACTCTTCTTTCATTATTTGAGTGTTTGTATTTTTTTGTGTTAAACGCGTTAGTTTACACCTTAACAATTTTATCTTTTTCAAGAGAATTTTACCCCCAAACCTTGCAATATAAAAATGCAATATGTAAAATATACAAAAATATCTCTTATGCAGTTCATCATCATGTGTAATAACTTGTTATAGTACCAGTTGCAACAGCGAGAGCAATATATACATACTTCTTAAAACTAAAAATATATACATTTTTAAAATTTTAATTATAATAATTATTATTCAGTTGCGAAAAAATTCTTCATTATGTGAAACCTCAAAGGAATTTAAGCAAACGATAAATGAACAGAAGCCTGTTGGTACGTGTACCCATTCTTTAAATTATTATCCGACCTTACTCTTCTAAACTAAAGCTAAACTGGATGCGGACCTAAGAAGTTTTATGAAGCACGTTATTATTCGCCTTCTGCACGTAAGACAGCAGCATAAGGGGTTCTTTAGTTAAATATGCAGTGCAACGAGTTCCTACGCAGGTGTGTCCTTTCCTAACCAGAAGCATCTGCAAAGGATATTCCACCCATCCTATGATGCAGCCAACGACAATCGTCGCCACAATTTGTCTCTTTGCCGTCTTTCAATATTAAAAAACATTTATTATGTTTTTCTTTCCCCCGTATTCAATATATACAAACGTTGGTCTTTTGTGCTATGTACGAATGTAGACTCATCTCACAGTCGAAGAAACATATGTTGATCGCTGAAAACGAAGGGACAAGTTTGCTGTCTCTGCGGTAAAGAGGATATTTTATACTTTTTCGTAGCTCCCTTAGCAAGTCCTGCATGCAGAATGAATGTACCGGTTGTATCTCTTTAAAATGCAATCATTCATTTATGGGTATTGTACACATGTACAGGACATAATACTAGGAGAAAATCAGGTGTTGGCCTGTTGTTATGCAACTGTGTGCTGATGTGCTCCGGTCCTTCCTCATCCCTAAACGTCCCATCTCATCTTCCGCTTCCACTCCGAAGCATTCTTGCTTATGACAGGTTCAAATGCAAACACTTTTAATGTAGGCATCCAACAACTGCAGATGGGGGACCAATGTACCATACATTGGGCGGTGAATGGAAAAGACATTTGACAAGGATGCTAGAAGTTTATCAACATGCAGAAAATACGTGTTGTATGAAAGTAGTAATAATGCATACTGTGCATGCGATAAAGTGTCAAATCCTTACACAACAAATGTGCGCACAAAAACCGCAAACACCTTTTTACTCCCAATCAGGCCATATAATAACTTACCTTTCACAAGTACTCCGACTGTCTGAAGAACTTCCAGTTTCTTCTTGTTGGTCGGTGATTGCCCAATACATTTGTATGTGCCAGCGTCTTGGTAAACAACATCTTTCAGTGAAAATTGTCCAGTCGGTGTTGTTAAGCCGTGACCCAAGCCATGTAATCGAGCTGTAACTGGGTCGAGATGTGACCAGCAACCAAGGGATCCTGAAATGGAAAGATATTACAGAGATGAAAATGAGATTAATAACAAATATCATAGTGGGAGTGAATTGTTTCCTTTCGTTCTGTTCCGAGAGCTACATAATTACATTTTTGTTACTGTTTTACATACCACCCATCTGTCCATTTTTGTATACGTGCGTCTTTATTCAATAAATGGAGTTGTAGTGGAAAATTAATTTTGCTAATTGCCCCAAAGGAACTGTTCAAGTTTTCAAAATGGAATTGTACATATCTGCAATTTATTTATAGATATTCCATTCTACTTTTGTGTTCCTCCTTCTGGGGCAACTTTTTGTGAATGTCCGTTTCGCTTGAACGCGTATTTAATTTCGATAAGTAAATTGCTTGGGGATAATGAGTTCGAGAGTGAAAGAAGGGCAGGAACTCTAATTACAATTACCGAAGCAAGTCGTGCCCGTTTTTGTCATAAAATATTTTTTCTCAGAAAATATATTTGCCATCTAGGGAAATTGGAAAAGCAAAAGAGAAATATAGCCATTAATTTCTAATTAATATTCATACAAGAGGGTATGGTGTTTATTATCATCACGAGTAAAACGTTTTTTGAAACTTCTTTAGTGTCGTGATGCTTTCATTAGTTAGTTGTATTCTGTCCAAAGTGGCTACTGCGACATTTTCTTAGAAGTACTTAATAAAAAAGTTATTTAATATTTTCTAGGCTTAAGTTTTGTATGTTCATATTTGTATGCAAAGCGCCATCGGTATTGACTTAATTCAAGTACTAATCTACATTATCTAAATCAAGGATAACTTGTTAATATTTCTGATAAGCAAACATTTTTTAGTTAACTTGATTTAATAATAGTACATGAGATTCGAGTTAAAATCCACTATGCTCTTGGCACTATATGTATATACAAAACACATATTTTTTATTTATGTCAGATAAAAAGCGAAATACAATTCTATATTTCAACAAATTGTCTTTACAAACAAACACATCCACGTGACTCGTACTAAATATTAAAGCAATTTTAATTTTACCTTGGTATTTTTTAAATAAATAATCATATCATCTCATTATAAGTGGGTTTTTTTCATATTGATCAAATTAAAAAAATCTCATTAAAATGGGGTAAGAAGCCATGCGAAAATAAAACAAATTTCTTAATAGTCCAGTGAACTCAGTAATATTTTGATTCTGAACATGATGGCAATGTTTCTTTTTCTGTCTGCGAAAGTTTAATTTTCATTTTGAATGAAGTGAAAAATTAAGCCGGAATAAATTCTTGTAGTTAAATGGCAACATGTTCGGAACAGCTAAGAGTTACGACTACAAAATAACAGATTTATCATATGTAAGCTGAGTATGGGAGTGGAAAGGGTGTTAAATGTTACACACTCTCACCTTGGCCAAAATAATCATTGGAATAAATGTTTAAAAGTCTCACTTGATTCAAATTCTGTAACAATTATCGCGGAATAGTTAGAAAATCAACCAAATGAATAAACAATGGCCATTAAAAGCGACTGGTCGTTATAAACGACTTCCACTGTACTTGACTATCTATTGTATCCATTACACTTGAACAACAGCGACTTTCACTTAAACTACTATTTTAATGAAGAAAGGCTTCAACTTTTCAGGTTAAGTCAATGTACTTGAAAGTAGAGAAGAAACTAGTTGCACGTGCTTAAAATTTGATTGCTGTGCGCCAAAAAACAAAGTAAATGATGACAAAGCAAAATATGAAATGAGGCTTCATATAAAGACGCAAACTTTGATAAGCTTCTCCTTGACAGTTATACTTTTGAGCATTGTCAATGGCTCGAAAGAGCCACAAAATATGAAAGTCGCTTGTACGGGTAATTGAAGCAAGACTTTCAACATAGGAGTTGACGCACTTTTACACTACTTATCCCCCATTCTCAGAGACTCAAGAAAAACCTTCTCAAACTTTCACCTCCGTAGTCGGCATAAAATTGTATATACCCTCTAATCGTAAGAGAACAATAGCACGCACAAGCCGAATTACTGCTATAGAAGCTTAGTCAAAGTTTATCGTGGGCAAAAGCGCTACCCAAACAAAAAATGTTAATATGGGCCCAACAATGTCTTATTCAGCTAAGATAGTTGTAATAGTTATAAAGCACTCTCTCGAAAGACCAAGCGGACTTTATATAAGAAACTGATAATGCCAGTCCAAACAGACATGCCAGTCCGGTTAGACAAAGCGACGCGCTGTCATGTGATATTTTTAAAATTATTCTTGAAAGGATCATGCAAAACTCACTCGCCAACACAAGAGACCCGACTTTCCAAAAGTCTGTTCAACTGCTAGCTTACGCGGATGACATTGACGTGATTGGGCGAACACAGCGAGCCGTCAATGATGCGTTTGCTGGCATTGAAACGGAAGCGGCTAAAATGGGCCTGGCGGTAAACGAGGGCAAAACAAAGTATATGCTGTCATCGAGAAAGGACGCACAAAATCGACGACTTGCCCAGAACGTCACCATAGACAGCTATAACTTTGAGGTAGTTAAGGACTTCGTCTACCTTGGCTCCGCGGTTAACAGTACAAATTCCATCAGCACCGAGATCAAACGCAGAATAGCTCTTGCCGACCGCTGTTTTTTGGGCTCAAAATGCAATTGAGTAGTAGAGCCCTCTCTCGGAAGATTAAGCTGACTCTGTATAAGACCTTGATCATCCCAGTCCTACTGTACGGCGCAGAGGCATGGACAATATTCCAAGCGGTCTTTTCGAGAGAAAAGTTCTGCGCGCGATCTTTGGTCCTGTTTGCGTTGATGGCATTTGGAGGAGAAGATTCAACCACAAACTCTATGGGCTGTACAGCGACAGGCGTCTACGAATCCAACATTTAAGGTGGTTAGGCCTGGAAGAGCGCCCAAAGAGTCTTCAATTGTCAACCAGTGGGAGAACGCAACAGAGAACGTCCACGTCTTAGGCGGCACACCCAAGTGCAGAAGGATCTCAACCAACTTTGCCAGCGCATATTACAATAGTTAGCAAAAGAGGATTGTTGGTTGAGGTACAGGTCCACCCGGACTTTAGCGCCACAAGAAGAAGAAGATAAGATTATTGAATTATAAACCATTAATTAATTATAATACTTAGATAGCTTGATAAGAAACATTATCTATTTAAATGCTTTGCGAACAGATGTTTTTGTCTTAACAATTAATGTATGCCGATTCCGCCTATTGTTAAGTATATGATATTTAAGACTACTTACCTTGGGGGCATTGTAATGTAACGGCGCCACCTAGCTGAACTTCCAGTTGGCCCTTATTTGGATTATGAGATGCTGCCACAGATACGTCTTGATCATCTGGCTCCGAAGTCACATCAACTGAATCATCTACAAAAAAAAACAGTCCCCCTTGACATAAATAATACCAATCGCATACCACTTCGTATAATAAATCACCAGGAAAATGAAAAATTGTGCAATATATTCAGAGTGACAAAATCCTTAAGACACAATAAAATATTCCTACCACTAATCACATACTCTCAAGAAACATCCGCAGCCGCCTTTCTACTTCAATTTGTACCTACACAGACATTAAAAAATAAGCATGACACAAGGAAAAAAGAAAATATGACAGCAACAATCGTTATTTTCTCTGCTTTCCGTTTTACCTAGCACCTGCGCCAGTCACTATACACACACGTTGCTTACCCTTGATGATCTAACATTCAAAATTATCCAATCAGTCAACCAGGATTAATTCGCGCCAAATTCAGCGGTGTAAGAAAAACATACCAATGTGGTAAACAAGGTGAGACAATTTCCATATAATACTACATATGTATGTACATATGTATATATGTACACATATTTATGGGTTTGCGTCCTCATACAAATAAAAAAAGGTAAAGCGTGAAATCTTGAAGTCACTTTCATTCTTTTAGGTTCGCGAAGACAGCTTAAACCATAAAAAATTAACTGATTTCCAAATGCAATATGTAACCACGATATTGAAGCAGAGTAGTAGGTTCGAGAACGATTCTACATATCACGATTCCTAGAGATAATTAATTTTTGTGGATGTTGCTACATGACTTTAAAAAAATATTAATTTGGTTGCATGATAATTTGCTTCAATTTCACTAACGACTCTCTGCTAGGTACAATAAAAAGATAAATCACTTTTAGAAGCAAGATTTTAATGCCTTCGATATTTCAGAAATAATAATAGTAAAACGGTTAAGATTTCACGATGGATATCGAACAATTTGATTTACAGAAAATAATTAACTACAATCAGGTACATATTTTTCAACGTAAACCAAAATGCTTTATATAACTAAAAAACCGATCTTGTGTGCAAAACACTTTAATAACTCCTTAGGTCATCCTTAATTTACATCGGGTAAAATTCCGCTCGATTGCTGCGAAACGTGTACTGCTACTCACATTCTATCGTTCCATTATCAAACATTAACATGTCCTCGGAATTTCACCTACAAATAACCGAATCTACTTAGCGAATCGTTGTCACTCTCATTCTGTGAAAATGCCGTTATGCGACAAGTATAAAAGGTGACAAGTACGAGTAGCTTACACATACACAGAACATTACCATTTTGGAGTACACAAAATCAAAATGGGAAACCCAGTCGCCCTTTTCTTTCGCCCTACATTCGACAACAACTGCGAAGCAGTAACGTGAATAAAAAGAGGGTGTTATCCTTGTTCTTCAATACCTCATGCATTCCCATAATTTGTTATGAAAATACATTTACCCATATTTTTTCATTCTAAATAGAAAATAAATTATCGCTTAGGTTCTTGTGTCGTAGACGCACTCAGACTAAGATGGCTGAGAGAGAACAAACAAAAGAGTCATTGAATGTCTATAAACAATGATATTAGCGCACAAGCAAGTATATTGGTTTTAAGGTTTACTTCCGTAGTTATACTAGAAATTACTCTAAAACGTATTTTTACAAGCCCTTCATTGTAGTTTTTTACAATTTTATTCAATTCACCGAAACCTAAATGTTTGATGTAATAAGAATGACTGGTAATTTTTTTTTCATCAACGGTGTTTTTTGAGGCATATGAAAATGCTGTTCGTGGTCTTTGTTTATAGTGACCGTCCGTACTTGAAAAAAAAAGGAAATCTATAAAAAAAAAAAAACAAAAAATTAATAGTATCTCATCCAAATTTATTCTTTTGAGCGTAAAATTGAAGTTTTATATTTAATGACGTTTTCTCATTTCCTGATTATTGGCAAGCTATGTTGAAAGTGTCATTGTTGGAATTGGTATATGTAACTTAAGGAACATTACATAAAGAAATAACAAAGTATGGGTGTTAAAAACTACTTTTTGTCAATATTTATTTATTGGATAGTTCATATAGAAAAAACGATTTTATTTATGAATATTTAGGGGAAATTTTATTTAGAAAATAACAAAGAATGAATAGCTTTCCAAACTTATTAGTTTTTGTTTTTAAGATAAACAAATTATGAGTATATTTGGATTTCTTAAGTCATATAATCCACACACTTGCTTTGATAAATTATGAGAAGCCCTTGCTTTCAGCAAGCGATCATATTCGTTATCTATTGGAGAATCTGAAGCATTCCTTAACTGTACAGATAACATTGAGTTATAAAAAATAATTTATTTTGTACAGGCTACACAAAAATATTATATGTTGTTAAGAATACAAATGAAAAAATGTGTTTCTGGATCGGGAACTGGGTGCTACAACGCATTTAAAAATGATTTACAATAAAATATTCAACAATACCTTTATAGGCTTATTGGGTGACAGCTATTGTGAAAAAACAAGGATGCAAAGCTTTCTCATACCCAGAAATTCAGCTTTTCTCTATAAGACGCTTTATTCCGGACTACAAGGGGGACCTCAAATAAGGAAATTCCCCAACAACTATCTTTGTTATAACACAGTTCATCGGATGCAAAAATATTTTCGAGGTCCAAAAGATGCATTACGTAGATAATGTTCAATTATTTCTACAAAAAAAACATATATATGTACATAATGTGCATACATGTATGCGCAACAGTTCATGTATTTTATTCTAACCAATTTAACTTTTCCAATTTAAATTCTATTTCGAGAAGATAATACAAAAAAAATCAAAGCTATATAAATTTATTTCTTTTCAAGCAGAATTTAATTCATTGAGATAAGTAATTGTATTTTAAATACTAGCTGCTAAGACAATTTTGATAGATCCGTAATTGGTACATTTGCTTTCAAGTGTTACGCCTAATAAGGCGAAAGAGAAAACGAAACAGAAATCAATGTAGCGTCGCAAAAAAATCAATATATCCATTCCATGGTTCCATCATTCCATCTGCTTTATATTATGCGTTGGAGTGTTTGTTGAATAAGCCTTAATTTTTGCGTTATCCCTTGGTAACGATGTTGGGATATTTAACGATGTGGTTTCCGAAGCAGTTCAGGCTTTTTGTATACAAGTTACTGATAAAGAAAATAACCAAAACCGCCAAGTCCTATTGCAAAACTGTAAAGAAACCTTTTCTAAAGCTATTATCCTAGACTAACATTTAAGACTGGTGCCATATAACCGATGATGACGGCGATAATAAACTCAAAAGTCCTTTTTTTCTTGTGGCAGCGACTTTCATAGTCAGACTATATGGAGAGGGAAAGACATTTTTGGCGAGAGCGAAGAAAATCATCCAATAAAAATGGACCCGAATTTCAAAATGTGTGGGTTAAAGCAATAAAATTTATCCGGTTGAGGGTTTTTTTTTATTTTACTTATCTTGGCTGATGATACGATAAGATATTGAAAGAGAAAGGAGACTCATTTACATAGAAGGAAAGTTTAAAGGGAAACTTTTGCCGTAATTTTTTCTATTAAATCCGTTTTGCCATTAAACGAATTCAGTTTTATCAATTCTTTCTACAGCTCCCGGATTGGAAAACATCCAGCAAAAGACGAAGATTACGGAAAAATATTATTTTTCAATTTTTCTGGATGAAAACTTCCACCGAGATACAATAGTCATTGTGAGATTTTTTTCTCGTAGATTATGTTTGCCTTCAACCAGGCAGATTAGGTTTTGAATTACGCTTGACTTGTGATATACTATCAAATAAATTGACTAGAAAGGTGAGCAGATATAATATGAATCTATAATACGAATAAGTCGATTAAGTTTGATGATGTTATATAATAAATTTAAGTATATCATATATTTTCCTGCATCGTTTAAGAAACCCTCGACATTTCGCAGCATTCTTGATGATTTCAAATGGGTGGACATTTCAACTAAGAGTTTCAACACGCATACCAAGGATGGACAGGTTTTAGTTTTGATCTATATATCTAAATATTAATGGACATCATCATTAAAGTGATAGTAGAAACCATTGGGTTTCGGAAGAATTGTACTCCGTCTTATTTATTTATGCCCCACTTACATTATGTTTTAGAGTTCGGAATTAAGTACTTTAAATGTTAAGCACACTTTGTTTATCAAGTTCTACTATCAAAGACTTGAGACGTTAGTTCCTTTGCTCTAAACGAGTGCGAAAATGATTTTTTCCCATTTTTTTTTTTGATATTTCTCGTCTTAGGTACCCATGATTTAGGCACTTTAGCAGTCTTTGTACAAGGTTGGGTCAGAACAAAATTTTGTCACGTTAAATCAATGCATTGCAATTATTTGTGACTCGCTTCAATTTTTACCGGTTTTCCTCAGATGAGTTGTATTTGTAAATCTGGAAACTCATCTCTCTTAACCTGATAACCATTTTATGGGTTGAGTCACACTATGCCCACCCATCAATACAACGGAAGCAGAGTTGTGAGTTCAAATTCTTAAAAATAATAGTTTATTACGTTCTAATTGGATTTCTGGTATAAGCATACACATTATTGGTCCAGGAATTTAGTCTCAAACTGTGTCGATTGAACAAGAAAAACGAACATAAACATAATTTTTCGTGGAAAAAAAGTTCACGTAAAATCACATTGAGTACTCGTGTACTCTCACTAACTAGATGGATAATATTGTTTATCTCAGCAAAGTTTCTGAATTCCTTCCTTCGGATATAGAAGTAAAGGCTCTAGCGCCATTTGATGTAGTACGGTTCGAATGTTGGGCTTTTTTAAATGAAATAGCAGTGAATTGGATGCTTAATGACTTCCAATCAAATTAAATTAAGTCCTGGATTTATTTGATGACCATATTGTGGCTCAAGTTGGTGATTTACGTCACTACGAATATAAATAGCGAAACCGGGATATAAAAAAGTATATGCAGACATGCGTTAAACGGAGATATTAGAGCAGAACAAATCGATCGTAACGAAAATGGCGAAAACCGAAGAAGTTCACTTCCATCCCAGGAAAACCCAAACAATAAAATATCAACCTCTGACGCTCGTATGGTGGACTGATTTTATATGCATATATCTGTTATTTTCCTTGTTTTCAAATTTTAAAGTGAAGAGTGAAAATTTGTTTGGTGCTTTTTTGTTATATGTTATGTATGTTTAGGTAGGACTATGTGATATAATCTCTCCAGTTCCTATTTTATAACTTCTAGTTCAGTTGATTTGTGCATTCCCCTTAATACGATTTTGAAGCCTCTTTATTCCTTAGTTTTGTATGTATAGTAGTGCGTTTGTTTTTGTCTCAGCATTTTTTACAATTTTAGTATAAAGGAGGAGTCTTTTGCTTGGAGTCTTATTTGGTTCTTCGCGAGGACTTTTAGTTCAAATTTTGTTTCGCTTCTACATAGAGAGATCACAGCTCCCTTCCTTGTGTGACTTCCTGGACGTAAATTGGAGGTGGTTTGTTAACTTTTTTCAATTGTTTTGTTTCGTTTCCCTGATCTAGAGTATTAATATTTTCTTCTTTATCATTAGCATTTGCAATAAGAATGTCAGAGCAGTTTTGGGACTTGTCTTCCATTGGTTTGCGTAGCCAATAGTTTATTCTTTTAATGGTTTTTTATTTTGGATTTCTTCACTGTTGCTTTATTGATTTGTTCGGTGATTTTCTGGTACGTTTGTTGTTGGTGGGAGTTGAGAAGAAGTCGGGGGATGTATTAAAAGTGTTTGGAGAGTTTGTTCTCTTGAATTGTTGTGAATTTTGAATTGTGTGGGGGTAGTACGTTCTGAATTTGTTGTCATTTTGGATGTGGTATTAGTGGAAGGAAAGGTTATAATGGTGCAAGTTGATGTTGAGGTCGTTGTTGTTATAATTGGGTAGACATTTTAGACCGGGCCGATGTTTAGATGACGTGGCTTCCCAATTAGTTCCAAAAAATCTGCCAGAAGTACCTAAAGTCGTCAATTGCGCACGATATACAGAATACAAAATAATACTTTCTTCTATCTGTCAAATTCGTGTGACATCAGATGTAGTAGGGCGAATTTACATTGAATTAAAATTGTATGTATTTGTATCATGTATCATTATTAGGATGACTGCATGTATTCCCTCGGCAGCTTAAGTTAAACTAAAAACTTTGGTAATATTATAAATGATAAAAATGTTTTTTATTTTTTTAAATTTTTATTCATTCTAATTCTAGTAATATTTACAAAATAATCTGCAATTCCTATTTTTGTTTGCACTTTACATATTGATTATGTGCATTTTCGAGTTAATTTTATTTTTAGGTATATTTTATTATGAAAGGAATTGTCACAAATTGTTTTTTTTTAAATCTAAAATACATTTTACACCTAAAAAGATTTTTTTAATTATTGGATTTAGATACATTTTCGAACTTATATCTAATACATCCTTAATATAATTTATTCCTGGCCTTAGGTTAGGTTGAAGTGGCTGACTGCAGATAACAGTCACACTTAGGCCAAATTAGGCCCATTGCGATACCACGCGGATCTTATGTTCCTTATCCGAAAAACCATTTAGTGCTTTCAATGAAGCTCTTTAATTGATTGATGCCGACGTTGTGCAATTCGCTCAAGTCGTTAAAGAAGTAGGCTCCAAGGTGTTTCATCCTGCGAGAGGAGAGAGCGCTACAAGTGCAGAGAAGATGCATTATGCTTTATTCTTCTTCTTCGTCTCTGCAGCTTCTGCAGAAATCATTATGAGCGAGTCCCATTCTTGAGGCGTGAGTGCCAATGGCACAGTGTCCTGTGATAACGCCAATAAGAATCCTTAGGGCTGACCTGTTGATTCTAAGATAGAGTGACCGTTTTAGATCAAGTTTAGGCCAGATTTGCTTTGTAATGAGGCACGTAGTGCCATCTGACCATCTTGAGTTGGTGTTTTTAATGGTATGATTCTTTGAAAGAAGTTTAGCTGTAGCGAATGGCATAGGCGGAAGATCCCCACTAGGGAGGTTTGTGGAGATCGTACCGCTCCTGGCGAGATAATCAGCTTCACAATTCCCTGGAATGTCACTATGTCCCGGCACCCACATGAGGTGAATGTTAAAATGCCCAGCCATCTCGTTAAGAGATAGGCGGCAATTTAGGGAGGTCTTAGAGAGAAAAGTGACCGAGTTCAGGGATTTGATTGCTGCCTGGCTGTCTAAACAGATGGTGATGTCCTTCTTGGATATCACGTTGTTCTTGAGCCAAGACTAAGCTTCTTTTATTGCCATCGTCTCAGCCTGGAATACGCTACAATGTTCTGGAAGGTGGAGGGATATACTAAAGTTGAGATCCTTGGAGTAGACACTTATTCCTACTCCCTCGTTCGTCTTGGATCCATCTGTGAAAATACGCAGAGGACCGTCCAGCGTCTGAGTATCAGACTTCCAGTCTGACCTGGAGGGTGTGTTGGTATAGAAGGCTTTATATTATTCCTGGCCTTAAAACATTATTATTGTTATACTCATTAAATATTTTTTATTAATATTCTAAAATATTTCAACTCTGTTATAAATACTTTATTTGCTGGCTTAATTCACTTTCTCTGAATATTTTTTCAGCAGATTACCTTGGCTTGAAAATTCAAATATCCTGACAGGTAGTCCAAATCATCATATTTTATTCTACCCATGTCCTCTTCGATAATCGCATCGTTGCCTTTTTCTTCAGCTGGAATGTTATTCTCGGCTACTGGCGGGAAAAGAAGATCTAATTTTATTAGTGAATTTTCTTTGAATCTCTCTACATCGTCGGTCTGAAGATTAGCTCCCAATATATTCTCTGCTTCAACAAACGATTTCAAAACCGAAGACTTTCAGTGTAACTTCACCATTATTGACACTGTTTTTATTTTGGTGTTACACTGCACAAATTGGCATTTTTTTCATTACACTGTACACAAATTACACAAAATAAGTCACAAATGTTTTCACAAGACTGTGACGTCACATGCACAACAAGTAAAAAAAAGGGACGGAAACTAATATTCGATGAAATACCTAATTTCGTGTAATGAATCCGTAAATTGATCTTCATCAAGATGTTTTGATTTGACACTTCTTGATTATTTTCTTTGAGAATATGTAACGTCGCTAGTCTATTCTGTCAAACCAACAACAATCGATAAATTAGGAGACAGCATTCGTCAACATTCGGCAACATTTGTTGTAGAAAACTTAAACAATAATCCGAAAAATAAGAAAAGAACTGTGAAACATGTTGGTGGTTCCGTAATAGTTTGGGGGTGTATGGTGGCATTTGGGGTTGGCAACATAGTTTTTTTCGACTCTATCGTGTATAAATGCTTATAAGTTGTAACTCAACATCCTGAAATACAATTTACTTGAGATTTCAACAAAATTATACTTGGATATGTAATTTTTCTTTCAACAGAATAATTACCTGAAGCATAACTAGCATTTTTTAATTTAATTTTTCATTTTGTTTCTTTTATGAATTATCTTATGTTTGTAAAAAATTACTTTAATTTTTAAATTTATAAATAAGTTCTGATTTTTTTTTTCGAATAAAGTTCGATCAGCTGTGCATATATGGCAAAAGATTGCAAAAGAGATTTGACATTCGGAACATTATGTCAGAATCCACAAGAGACCACTTTGGTCTCACACGAATTTGAGCTTGCTGTGCCGCATGATACTAGAGTGGTCTCACAGTAGGTTCATTGTGTTAGACTCACAATATGTATTCAATCTAATACCATTGTAACCTATACACCCAAGAGACTGTTAGGGTGGTCTTGGTTTTTGACTGTGAGATCAATGTGTTACCATACGGAGCTTCGAACTTGCTATACTTGTATCAGTATCAGTGTTGTCATCATCCTCAATATCACTGTAGACTACGTTTCCGACTACTTCGTCTGTTATTGTATCTACCTTATTGAGAAGTTGCATCGGGGTTTCAGAATCCGGTGATACTGGTTCTTGAAGCTGCTCTACTGGTACGTCTGCTTGAGAAGTTAAGGCCACTGAATCAGATATTTGTTCTCTAACTTTTCTCGCTGGAGGTTCATAATCTTATTTGGAATTCGAATTGCAACTTTGGAAATCCAGTAAGTATTAGTCTGATGAGACATCTCCTTCAAAAGCATCCGCTCCTCCAGTTTCTTCATCCGACATCAATTCTTGAATTCATCTTGCATTCAAGCGTCTTTCTCTTTTTTCGTAAGACATTTTAACAAATTTGCAAAATACAACTGCTGTTAGTTTGCAGATTTCTGCAACCGGGAAGATTACCTCTCACTGTTTGACACAACAGCAAATACACAAACTGAGTCCTTTACTGAAAACACTTACTCCGTTTTTTCCCGTTGAAATTCGCGGTGACACATTGGCATCATGTGGCTTTTCGGGATTTACAGCACACCTGGCAGCCGCGTGAGACTAATGTGTCACTGCAATAAAACAACGGTAAAATGCAAGTATAAACACGCAAATAAATTTGTCTAAAATCATTTTCCTATAGTAATACCTAAAATCGAAGTGTCAATAAAAAAAACCTGTGGCTTGTGGGGACAGTTTTTCGGATTGCATGGTGGCACTCAATGTGTTAAGGAGATAAAATACAGAAGCTGATGAAACCTCCAGCGGTACGAAACACCTGAACAATAAATAAGGAAAATTTCAACACAAATAAGCTCATAATTGACAGACGCCAAAGAGATTTTAATTGAAATTGACTAAAACGAAAAAAAACGCAAACGAGCTTTCTAAAACAATGGCTAAGAGAACCCCACTTTTGGGGTCACGCAGATTCTTTTGCCTAATCAATTATAGTTCAGACTATAAAAATGTATTCTTAGTGTTATATTGAAAGATAAATCAAATAAATTTGTTTATTACAGTTTTATAAAAAAGAAGAATGCACACTTTCGTAAAATGATTGAAATATACCTTAAATATTAAAGCACCCAAGTCTTGGTTTGCATGTTTCAGACTACTAGGAGTAACCACTTCTTTTAAAATATTTCAAAATGTCTTTTTTATGTTGAATATGGCTGTAAGTCAAGCTCCTTTAATGAGTTTCTAATAACTTCTTCAGTCATTTCGACTTATGCTTCAGAGATGGCCATGATTGTCAAATAGAAAACAAATAAATGTGCCCGGCATTCGTTAACAAACTCATTCGGTCCACTTGTGCCCGGAATCATTACATTCCCCACGGCGGTTTCTTATAATCCTTCTTGCCTTTACATTATCTCTCAAGAACCTTGTAATTTCAGGCATTTTTAAATTCTGTTTCCATTAATTTACCTCCGAACCACTTTAGATAAGAAAACGAATGGCTACACATTTTAACATTATTTCAGCTTCGTAGATCTCAAATTTCACAGCAGATGGCTGTCTATTAATACCGCCTGCAGTCACTGTAATAAGGGATTCAAACCTAACCGGAACGCAGCAGCGGATTCCCTGAAACGATGTTACCCTATGATTAATAATTGCTCTTGCAAAGTTATTTAAATAAAGCCTACCAGCTAAGAATATATTTCGAATTTTTTAGTAATGACAGAGTTTCAAACAAACGCATTTATAATCACCGCAATCAAGGGATAAATTCACAAAAATTAACCATCAAAGCATTTTGTCTACATCTATCCATGCCCATTACCTAACCTTGCAGGGAACCCATAAGCCCTTAATTGGAATTGAGACCGAGATCCTTATCAATAAAAGTACGCGTATGAGAAAGGGTTGCAAACAGGCCAGCACATCATTGCAATCCAATTTAAAAATGCAAAGCGGGTGCCAGTTTCTAAGGATACGTAAGGGTAATTATTTTGAAGAGATATTTTATCGTTTTCATTTCCAGCGCAGGTGACTTGTTGGCAAATACATTATTTACAATTTTCGATTCAAAGCATTTGACGGGTATTTTTGCATTATCCCTTTTAAGGCAATAATATTTCACGAGATTGGGCTGAAATTGCTTCTTACTTGCATCCTTACTGTTATGAAAAGATTCAACAAAAAGCAAAGATGAGAAAAGACATGTGTATGGCAGTGTCTAGACGATGCCATCATCTTGGGCAAACATTCACTTTTTTGTTGAGATATTCTTTTGTCCTCGTGAATTTCATGAGAAAGGTGGTGCTATAATCCAGACATCCTAGATTCATAAATAAGATGTAACCACGTAATGTCGTCGTGTTTTTGACAGTGTCATGTGTGGGATTGATTCTTATTCTCTTCAGATTGAAATGTTTTTAAAAATATAAGCGATGAAGGAAAAAAATAAAACCGATGAACGAATAGGATCTTTTATACTAAAACCAAATCGAATTCAGTCGAAGTGGGTCATTCTTTCCTTGCTTCACCTTTTTACTTTTGGACGTGATTTTATACAGACTATGTTTTTATTTTACATATAACATATTTTTCCAATATATAATTTAATATTTCATATATTTTTTAAAACTATTGCATTTATTTAGGAGCAAAAAATACACAAATTAGTGTCGCATACGGATTCAAATGGTTGTCAAACGATAGGCAAGAAGTCTTGAGCTTTAACTATATTAGCGAACGCTTGGTGAAGATCCGAATCAAGGCAAGATTCGCCAACATAAGCCTTATACACGCCTTATACATAAGCCTTATGTACACACGCCCATACAGAGGAGAAGGATGGGGCAACCTAAGACTGCTTCTCCGAACTCCGTCACAAAATGTACGAGCATTGTCTTAGTCTTGACGTCGAATCAAGATCGTTCATGGAAACTTTAACGCAAAGTTGGGCAAGGGGGGAATCTTTTAGTAGCACAATCGGAAAAAATTGCCTACACGACACCAACTCCGACAACGAAATTAGGCTCATTAAATTTGTAATCTTATTGTAGCAGGCACACATTTCCCGCATCTCAATATCCATAAAGGAACATGGCGATCTCTAGATCAATCCACGGTCAACCAAATCCATCACATTGCGATTGACGCAAGACATTCCACAAGCATTCTGGGCGTTCGGACATTCCGAGGCGCTAATATAGATTCGGATCACTTCCTGGCCAAACTCCGAACGTGGATTTTCTGGACGAAACGAAATCAACCCAATGCTTTGAGTAAATTCAACGTCGTACACTACCCAGACGCCGCAACTAATGTGCTAGGTTTCATCACGTCCCCAAGAAGAAACTCATGGTCGACGAGCACATGCAGCCAAGCAGGATACATACAAAGCGGCGCTGTAAAGAAGGATGAGAGCTGCTCACGGGCTCTCGAACAGAAAATAAGGGAAGAATACCGGCTTCTCCGTAAGTAAAAGGCAGAAAGAAGCGTGCAATCGAGGAAATAGAGAGCTTCTACTGCAGGAAGAATGTTCGAAAATTTTGTCGACAGATAAGAAAAACCGATTCAAACTTATAAAATCCGAACAGACTGCAAGGACAGAGATGGAAATCTGGTAGCAGAATCGAAGTCGGTGCTAATATTATGAATAAATAACTTCTGTAGACTGTTTTGCGACGACGACAGAACCTTTCATCCTGTATAGGTCATGATAGAAAAGAATTCCATCCTTCCGACCTCAGTGTAGTCTCGGCCGCAATAGCGAAGCAAAAGTCCAACAAGGCTTCTGGCGCCGTTGCACTGCCTGCTGAACTTTTTAAAGCTGGCGGGGATGAGTTGGTATAGTGCATACATCAACTCATCTGTAAGATTTGGTCGAAGAAGAGTCTGCCTGACGGATGGAATCTCAGTTTCGTTTGTTCGATCCTAAAGAAAAGAGTCTCTGTTAAGTGCGCCAACTATAGAGGCGGTATAAGAGGTATAAGTCTCCTAAACATTTCGTATAAAATCTTCTCTACTGTTTTGTATAATCGCCTGAAATAATTCATAAGCAACCTGATTGATCAATATCAGTGCGAGTTCAGGCCAGCAAAGTCCACCAATGAGCAGGTACTTACACTGCGGCAGATATTGGAAAAGGCCCAGGAGTTAATCGATTTAGAGGCCGTGTATGACAGTATTGATAGAGAAGAGCTTTATAGAGCATTGTCTAGTTTTCGCATTACTGCAAAACTCGCCCCTGTTTGCAGGATAACGACGGATTAATTAGAGCAGGCACTTAACCAGCTGTGCCATCCAGTCGTCCCAGTCATCCACTTCAGCCTAAATGCATCCTCTCTAAGTGGCAATGACTACTAAATCGTACCTACTTAGTCCTTCATGATCTACTCGTTCTAAGTTTGTCGGCAGCTGACTCACTTCAAGTTCGTTGCGATCTGCGATCGTGGCCTTTGCGATATATATTTCTCATTTTCTCAAACATGCAATGAACAAAACAAAAAGGAATAATACCCCAGGTGGCAGTCCAGATTCTCTGGAAAATCCACCCTCTTCGGAGGTCGGCTCTACGGATTCTGGGGAGAGCCAATTATTGCATCTAATAAATCCCTTTGCGAAGAACTCAAGGGTAACACGGTCTCCACCACCAAAGCCGTGCGTCTCCGGAAAAAGAAGTCCGCCGGAGGAGGAAACGCAAGACAAACGGGACTCAGCGAAATGGAAACAAATGGCGGAAGAAAACAAAGAACTCCGCCTTAAACTAACTAAAATGGATCTACTTTTTCAAGAACTTAAAAAAGAAGTAGACTTACTAAAAAAAGAAAACGAGGCTCTAAAGAGCCTAAAATCACATGGAAAACGCGAAGGTACAGTTAGTCCCAAATACCATACGGATGAAGAGGAGCTGGAGCTCGAAACAAATCGCGCGTTAAAGAAAAGACCCAACAAGAAACGAAAAGCTGGATCATCGCCGGAAATTGAGATCCTAAGGCAGAGTGTTGAAGAAAGGCCAAATCGAAAACTATCTGAAGGAAAACCACGTCCTCCGCCGGCTATTAATGTCGTCGGCATTACAGACTATAGTAAATTGCATCGTCTGCTTAAAGAAATTGTCACTTCGGAATTTAAAGTCACATCATTCCGGAATAACGAATGGAAAATTAACGTAGATGACTCCGACAGTTACCGCGCTGTATCTAAAAAACTCAATACAGAAAGGATACAGTGGTATACTTATTCAAATAAATTAGAAAGACCACTTCGCGTTATAGCAAGGGGACTCCATCCATCCTGCACAAAAGACGACATCATAAGTGACCTTAAGACAAAAGGCCTAAAAATTATCGACGCAGTAAATATCTTGAAAAAGACAAAACAAAAAACCGAAGGCGGCCAGGAAATCTTGGTCAAGCATGGACTTCCATTGTTTATGCTCACTTTCGAGAGAAATGAAAATATGGACGATATTTACAAAATAAAAAATATTCTGAATATAGTGGTTAAAATCGAGCCCATGCGCACAAATTCGAAATCGATACCGCAGTGCAAACGTTGCCAAGGCTTTAATCACACACAGTCCTATTGCCAAAAAGAACCGAAGTGTGTTAAATGTGCCGGAAGTCACTTATCCGAGAAATGCGGTCTAAGCAAAGAAGCCCCGGCGACTTGCGCAAATTGCAAAGGCAAGCATCCTGCAAACTATCGCGGTTGTGAAGTTGCAAAGGAATTGCAAAAAAGGCGTGATGCTTTACATCAAAATGCTATGCCAAAGAAAGAGAGACGAGAAACTACAAAGAAAAAAGTTGATATATATATAAAGGAAATACCTAAAGAGAAACATAATATGGTATCCTCGTCGAAAATAAAGGACAGCGCGAAATCTTCAGGTGCCAAATCATATGCTCAAACAGTAATGGCAAAAGAAACAGAAAAAGAAAATACTTCTATGACGGACCCAGTCTCGCAAGTATTCTCTATAATCCTTGCGAAACTTGAGGAACAATCAAAAATTAACAATTTAATATTTAAAAAACTAAGTAAGCTTGATATACAACCTAAGACTAAAAAATCATGAATGTCAATAAATCCATAAAAATTTTAACATGGAACGCAAATGGCCTCAAAGATAAAATCACAGAACTAGAGGTATTCTTACAAAGTGTTAAAATTGACGTATGCTTAATCTCGGAAACCCATTTGACAAGGGAATCTCAAATAAAAGTGAAAGGATTCTGTGCGTACCACGCATTACATCCCTCGGGAAGACCTAGAGGAGGTTCATCCTTATTTATTAAAGATTATATTAAGCATTCGATCAATCATACGACAGAACTCGACACTATACAAGCAACTTCAGTTCGGGTAAAGAACAAGACAACGGATATTAATATATCGTCTACTTACTTTCCTCCGCGTTGTAAGCTTACAAGAAACGAACTTGTAGATTTTTTCAACTCACTCGGAACGAATTTTATTATTGGTGGCGATTTTAACGCTAAACACACGTTTTGGGGTTCGAGAAAAAATTCAACAAAAGGTAGACTGCTGTACAAAGTCGGTATGGATTTCGGAGTAGACTTTCATTCGACAGGAAAACCGACATACTGGCCCTCCGACGTAGCAAAAATACCAGACCTGGTAGACTTTTTCGTTACAAAAGGAGTAAATACCAATTTCGTGAAAATTGAAGAACTCTTTGACCTTTCCTCTGACCACTCACCGATGATTTTAACTATTAGCGATAGACTAATAAAAGTAGAAGGAGTACCTAGATTAACAAATAACAGAACTAATTGGGACGGCTTTAAGCATGACTGCGAAACTAACATTATGTTGAATGTGTCACTAAAAACACCATTTGAGTTAGAAATAGAACTCGAAAAATTTATTTCAGTTATTCAGAACGCAGCATGGGAAAACACCCCAAGAAAAAAAATAGTCAAAAAAGGGGTAACCATTTATCCTCCGGAAATAAAAGAACTTATTCAAGAAAAGAGGAGAGCGCGCAGGGTATGGCAACAATCACGTTACCCTCAACATAAGTCATATCTAAACCTTCTATGTAATAAACTTAAAAAAGCGATACAAGACTTAAAAAATCACGAGACCTCAGTTTATCTTGAAGGCTTAACAAACGAAAAAACTTCGAATTACTCGCTCTGGAAAGCAGTGAAATATATAAAGAAACCTCAAATGCAATCGGCACCAATTAGAAATAACAATGGTGAGTGGGCAAAGAGTGACAAAGAAAAGGCAGATCTTTTTGCTGAACACCTAGCAGAAACGTTTAAGCCTTTTGATGGTCAAATGTTGACGGACAATCCAAGCGATATGACAACTACATCCGATAACATTAGAATAAAGCGTGTGTCGTTATCCGAACTTTACCAGGCAATTAAAAATCTGAAAAATAACAAAGCACCTGGCTATGACTTAATTACCGGACAAATACTCAAGGAATTACCAAAAAAAGCGATTATCAAACTCCAATATTTAATAAATGCCTCGTTTAGACTATTATATGTCCCAGATTCGTGGAAAGTGGCAGAAGTGATAATGGTCCCGAAACCGGGTAAGCCGCCAAACGACAAAAAATCATATAGACCAATATCACTCCTGCCTATAATATCAAAGCTTTTCGAGAAACTTCTATTGCGACGTATTCAACCAATCATAGAAGAAAGACGACTTATCCCTGATCATCAATTTGGATTTCGCACGAATCACTCCACAATTGACCAGGTATATAGAATAACTAACGAAATTGAAAAAGCATTGGAGGAAAAAAAGATTTGCTCTAGCGTTTTACTTGACGTGTCACAGGCTTTTGACAAAGTTTGGCACGATGGTCTAAAATTGAAAATAAGAAGGATCTTTCCGAAAAATATATATAGAATTCTAAAATCCTACCTCGACAATAGAATATTCAGAGTTAAGTACGGAATGGACTACTCCGGGTTTAAAGAAATTGCGGCCGGAGTTCCGCAAGGGAGTGTTCTTGGTCCCACTCTGTTTCTATTATATACACGCGACATACCTCAAACTGAGGGTACAGTAGTGGCAACGTTCGCGGACGATACGGCTATTCTCGCTACTGAAAGCACAATCGAGTCCGCTACCGAAAAACTGCAACTAGCTCTAAACAAAATATCTGATTGGACAAAACTCTGGCGCATTGCTCTTAATGAGACTAAATCCACGCACATTAATTTTACATATAAAAACATAGACAATTTACCCGTCTTCATTAATTCGGTACAAGTACCGTACGCAAATGAAGCCAAATATCTCGGGATGACGTTAGACGCAAAGCTCAAATGGAAGGCACACGTCAAAAAAAAACGTGACGAACTTGAGAATCGATTTAGAGAAATGTACTGGTTACTCGGACGACATTCCAAGTTAAGCATATATAACAAACTACTTATATATAAGCAAGTGCTAAAGCCTATATGGACCTACGGTATACAACTCTGGGGTTGCACTAAAGCAAGTAACAGAGAATGTATACAGTCATTCCAAAATAAGGTTTTAAGAGCTATCGTGAGTGCTCCCTGGTATCTTCGTAACAGTGATATACAAAGGGATCTACAAATCGCAACCGTGGACGAAGAAATAACAAACTTCGCTAGGAAGTTGCGAACTCGACTTCATGGTCATTGTAACCATGCCATACTCCAAACATTGGACATGCGAAACCTCGTGCGCCGACTTCAACGAACGAAACCGTTCGATTTAGCGCAATGAGTAGTAGCCGCTCCTAACGGTTTAAACAGGTGATTTTACGGAAAATCTACCTGCCTCACGCGTAAAAATATTGAAAGCGAAACTACTGGATGAGGAAACTTAGTTGTAGTAAAGTACAAAATTTTAAAAGGGAAGGGTGTGTTTAGTCAGTACAAATCTGACACTACTATGAGCACACGGGTATCATAGTGTCTTATTGAAGATTCACACCAACCCACGAAAAAAAAAAAAAAAAAAAAAAAAAAAAAAAAAAAAAAAAAATATATTTCTCCTGCATTAAGGTGGAGAAATACATCAATATGTTCGAGTTATTTCTGTGCAATAAGTACCCTTCAATAGAGTGCTACGTGTATCCCAGAAGATAAACAATAATCAAACCGCTCAAGCGTATATGTATGTAACGAATGCATAGATATTTTTTGGAATTCTTGAACGTAAATAAACATACATCATACATGTACATATATCTTTCCAGGGACTACACATAATACCTTATTCTATTATATTTTACCTATATTACTGTATTCTGCCTTTAAGTTTCAGAAATACCGTCAAAGAACTGACACGTGTCCTCAACCAGTATTCCTGTGTCGTGCCTCATTAGTACAATCGATACTACATAAGCCGTAAAATAAGTTATTTCTGATAAATATCCCTTCATTCTTCTTCGAAAATCGAATTCTTCTTTTGAAAGTAGGAAATTAGTGAAGTAAAAGGGAACGAATTGCACTCACAATCTGCCATCACGACGAATACAACAATTGCCAATCAGTAAATGTCCGCAGTGATGAGTGATGTCTGACATGTTTTTTCACCTCTTTCCATTCTTTTTCTGACTAGGATGCGGACTAAGTTTTCTGCTGTCTCCTTCCATCTAAAAAGACACATACACCATATACCGCAAAGCAACAACGGCAGAAAATAAGTTTGATGATAACGATGAAAACTCCAAATTTAATTGGTCTTATACATATATGTATTCAGCACACCAACTTTATCAATTGCAAAGAAACTTTACACTACATGCGACCATGAACACCTATGTTCACACTTATATACCTATGAATGTGCCTTTATAAGGATATCTATATATTGAATTGATATCAATTCACTGACTCCATTCCATTCTTATTCAAGTATTTTCCAGGTTTTGTTTCTGTAATTTTTTATTTCCCCTTCGTATTCCTTTCTTTTTTACTCAACCGCCTTTCAGCCAACTTTGTTTTGGGATAAGAAAATGCTTGATGCTCCCATCATTGCATGACTCCCAATAAAAAACGTTAAACATTTTCATTTCAAATCGAAACATGGCGGATGAATGATTTATGTCGACTGGATATTGTCAATTAGATAAGTTTTGCAATATTTTTTGTCGTCAGTTTTTTTTTGAAGGGACTATCAATCACGAATGATAGGTTGTCTTTTTTCGACAATTGGAACATTGGGCAGACAAGAGCGCAATAGGTGTTTACGTTACTTATGTATAATTGAAAGGCGACAAACGAACGAAGACTTGGCATTAAGAATTTGATTCATGATTGATGGTTTTCAATAGAAAATATAATAAAATAATAAAGCAATCAATTGTTCGTACCAGGACTCGACAAAGAAATTCGTAAAAAATGGATATGTTCCATACAAATGTATGTACATAAATACGTATGATATGTATAAAAATATGGTTTATAAATATATGAAGAACAATGTGCAAGGATTTTATTTTGATGTTAAGCATTTAATATTGATCGCGTTTTACCTTATTACAATACATTTTTATATAATTATCTTAATACGAGTTTGTTGTTGAACACCACTATAATAAATGAACAAGAGACCTTACTATTGATATTAATTTATTTACTTATTTGTTGTTCAGTGTTTTGTGGGTAGATGCTTTGACTCCTACGCTCGAGGTCTAATCATTTTTTTCACGGCTCCACCTCTTTCGTGCCATTGAAAATGCTCAAAGGGTATAACTGTCCAGAAAAAGCTCCTCAATCCCGTCGTTCGGAATGGAATGGAATAACTTCTAAGCACATACTAATTTGTCGAGATGTACTTCAGATTTTCAATATTACTTCATATATAAATCCTAAACGCAGTGAAGCGAATGTAAATAAAAATCCATTAACTGATTTCATTTTGTGTACTGACTTTCAAATTTATGCAGATAATAAAACAGTTTTTGCACTGGATAAAGATCTCAGAAGAGGTAATGAATCTTGTGTTTATATTTCGATCGCGGGCACGGGTGCCAATAACTTTATAAGAAACGAGAAATAGTGAAACTTCCGAGATGAAATCTGAATTTATGGACGTGGGCCGTAACGTGATCGAAGACGAAAAGTTTAAAAGAGAGATAGAACCGATAGTTAGAAATGAAATTAATCCGAAACTAGTTCGTTCTACCACCGACAAAGTTCGTGGCCCTTTATGAAATTGCTATTTTTGCTTCGACAAATCAAAGATAGCGCCGATAGATTATGACATGAAGATTAGAATTGAAGCTAACACACCAACTTATGTTCATCCCCGATGGTTGTCTTTCGTTGAAACACAGATACTGGACGGGTTTGTTAAAGATTTATTAGCAAGGGGTACTTCAACCTATCCACTCTCCTTACGCGTCGCCCATAGTATTGGTTAAGAAAAAGTCCGGTGAAACGAGAATGTACCTGTATATTGACTACCGTGTTTTAAATAAGCATACTATAACGCGATAACTTCCCACTCTCACTTACCGAAGACTGCATCGAATATCTGGGAGGAAAAAAGTTTTTCTTTTTACTAGCCCTTGAGATCCAAACGGAAATATATCCTAATATATCCTATCCTCGTATTAATCGTTGATGCGTTCACAAAATTTGTAAAATTGTATCCCGTCATATCAATAATGTAGCGCTCTAAATAGGTTCTTTGAATACTACAGCAGATTTCAGATAGTAAGCTTTTATTTGGCGTAAATCAGCGAGTAGTCGACAAGCTTACGAAATTGCTCGAGGAAAAACAGTTGAAAGATTTAAGGATGTCTAGATTACTTAAGAGAACTCGCGGCTAAGAGAATTGTAAAGACAAGGAATACGAAGAACACTAACAACCCGCGCGAATTTACAAATAATGTGATATAAATATGTTGTAATAAAGAAACTATTGCCTAAATTTAAGGGGCCATACATTATCCATAAAATTCTGCCTCATGATCCCCTCATGATTTTTTTTTCGGATGTTTTTTTTTTTAAAGTACTGGAGCACGCAGACTCAAATCTGGTCCATTGTACTGCCAGCCAGCAACATACTCCCGTGCCGTTAATTTGATCCCACCGGCAAATGGTGATTGGACCAGATTCGATTTCACTGGGATTCGAACCTGGGACCCCTCTAACTTGGGACAGGCACTTAACCAACTGCACCATCCAGTCGTATCGCCTCATGCAATAATAATTTTTTCTTATCATTTATTTATAATAAAAAAAAGTTATAATAAAGAAAAACAATTCAACATACATACATATCATGATATTCCTTCAATATTGAAACATAAGTAAATGTCAGATGTTTACTGATGCTAAGAACTTGTTCAATAATAAATAAAACAAAAACATTGTTCTCCTAAATTTTTTGAACCATTCAATTTGTAGTCACCTCATTTCATTGCAGAAAGATTTTTATATCCGTTCTAGCAAAATGAAAGTATAGTTTCTCCTTCTAATAACATAAAACGCACAACAAGTTTATACCTATTCTTGTATATACTTCACAACACAAACTAAAAGTTTTGGTAGAACATTTTCCTATTTCCTACTTTTTATATGGTGAATTATGTAGATATAATAAAATATTGTTTATTTTTGAAACAATAGACAACTCTCAGTTCAATAATTCACTTAAAAAAAAAGAATGCTATTTAATTTATAATCCTAAGACATTTTTTTACTTTTTTAAATCTTATTTTATTATTATTCTTATTTATGTTTCCAATATTACGTGTCATGGCGTAGTGGGTAAGTGCGTCGACTCCTACGCTCGAAGGCTGGGTTTGATTCCCGAAAATACACCTTTGATACTTTCACGGCTACACCTCTTTCGAGTATGCTTATTATGCTTATTGTTTAATTATTACGTTTCCAAGCTTATAGGCAAACACCGAATACATTTAACATTTCCACCTAGTAAGAATATGGAGCTAGTGTTTATTTGCTCCTAATCAAATTTTCAGGGGATGCTGTATCGACATATGCGTATGGTCCAGTACATTTAAAAATCCTCCCCCAAATAAAACAACAAAATCAAGAAAAAAAAACAAAAACATAAAAAATAGGGAAAATTTATATTTGAAAATTTATGATGGTGCGTATATTTCGATTCCGATATTCCACCCCTGTGCCAATCTGTCTGCAATTTTGCATCGATAGATTCAGGGTTGTTAGCAAATATACAAAAACGAATCGATGTAATTTTCACCCTCGAGATAAACATTGGATGTATCTATAATTCTATGTCGATATGCACATACATATGTACATTCATTCATACTCAAACGACATGATTGGACTAATGTAACAATTTGATACGGTTGTTGTGTTGCCAAATATTCATAAGGGTGACAGAATGTCTGTATAGGGCGGTGCATGCATGTGCGTACGTGAAAAATATTTAAAAGGGGTAATTTGAAGCGCTCTCTGCAATTAGGTGTGAAATTTTCTATAAGAGGCAGAAGATATGGTAAAAAGACATAGGATGTAATTTATAAAATGAGAGGTTTGATTTTCTTTAAATTTGTTAGGCTTATTTTCTGAATGGTTTTTTTTATGGTGCATCTGTTAACAAAGATGTATGAATGATGACGGAGTAAACCTTAAGAATTGTATTGTCCTTGTCCTTGCTCGTGGAGTTGTGAAAAAGCACCTTATATGATTATATTGAATCTTAGCAACTAAGTGTGCAGTTATTAAAAGTACTCACGTCTTTGTTTAATACTTTTTGTACGAACATAATACGAAAGAACTAATGAAGCAAATTGGTTTGTGTGCAAATGACTAGGAAAGCAATGCCATATAAACTTTGAAAAATTCTGATCTTTAAATATGGACTTTAAATATCATTGGAACTGTAAGACGTAAATATATAAATAACACAGCAAACTCAAGGTACTATTGAGGTCGTCTTGTCGTAGAGGGTATGTGCGTCGATTCCCAGCACACGCATTCACGGCTCCGCCTCTTTCGAGTCACTGACTATGCTCAAAGATTACAAATATCCAAAAAAAGGCTTCTCGATCTCACTGTTCAGAGTTGGCATTACGGTTACTGAGAAGCTAGATCTAAATCCACTTCGGACTGTAGCGCTTAAATTAAATACTATATTAAATTGACTATATTAAATAAGATAAGCAAGTTTTAAAGACATGATACATTTTTAAAAATGATGTTACAAAAAACTTAATTTAAATATGTTTTATGTAGGTAAGGGGAAACATTTAACATCAATGCACATTGGAATTTATAATTTTTGGTGTGAACAATAAATAGTTGGTATTAAACAAGAAGCACGATTTGATTTAAAGGAACATTTTGAACTTGTCAGTTTAACATTATAAATTAAAAAAAGAAATTGGTTAAGAATAACTTTTCGGGCACATTTGACGTATAAGAAGGGGGCACATTTGAATGGTTTAGGGACACAAAAAATTTGTTTGACGTCGAGGACGAATGTCTTCTTATCTATTATTTATATTGTGCATATTTTCAATATACTTGCACTAAGTTATATTCTGTTTTTTCTTGCTAAAGCAAATTAATGAATTTATTTTTTTTAATAAATTATTTTAAACAAATTTGGCTCTTTTTTTTCAATTAAAACAACAGTTTTCAGTTTCTCCAACTGAACACATATTTTCTGGAACATAGCATATGAAGTTAATACGAACAGTTAACTTACCTAAAACATTCACCCACTATCAGAGCAAGGACAGTATAATATTTTTACAGCAAAAGTTTCCTTTCGATAGCGATGTTAAATCAATTAAAGGACGGAAACTTTAGCTTGTATAAAAATCACCGATTAAGCAGTATTACTCGTATGTCCTTCGAAGCACTTTTATCTTGATATACAGTGGTGTTCACATAAACAGCACACCTTTATTCAAATGTTTATTTGTTTGCAATACACACTGCACTTAACAGGTGCATAGGAGTAAAGCCATAATATCGTAATGTCGTACCTTTATGAATATAAAAACATACGAAATCGAAGAGTTGCGCGAATCGAGGGTTGCGTTAACCGAGTTCGTACTGTTGTACGAACTATTTGCGGCTACTATTATTTTTCTAAGCGTTGAAAACTTTCTTAAGATTATTTGGTGATACAAGATCAGAGCATTTTCATTAAAGTCTTAAAAATGTAAGGTTGTTTGTAGAAATGTATTCTTAATATGGTACCAAAGCTATTGCTATGTTATAATTGAACGTAACTTCCCTTATATACTCCAACACACAGAAGAAGAAGAATAGCGGAAAGAAGTGAGGTGTTAATCCTTGGCCCCATCTAGTGTTTAAATTCGATTTAGTACTCAAGCGCTTAACGAGACACGAAATAGGTTTTCAAAATCCGCTGCCTAAACCGAAAGCCGCCATGACACCATCCACATTCCATCCATTCCTCTGCAGACCGTTATATATGTATGTATGTATGGTAGCCAACCACTCAGGTACTTTGCATCCGTGAGTACTTATTCCCATCCATCCTGTGGCGCGACGCGACCCTAGATCTTATTTACGTTGTGTTGGTCGTTTTGCGTGCGAACACTACCCCTAATGTAAATATTCAAAGTTAAAATTTTTCGCCCTTCGAAGGCAGTAAATGTACATATCTAGCGTTGAATTACACACATATCAGGTGTTATATCCTTAGAGCGTTAGACCCCGAAAAAATCTCCCCAAAGGGCTTCAAGGGAATTTAAAACCCTAGTCTCCCAACAATGTACACGTATCGTATACCTAAATACATTTTCTTATGCACATACACATGCATTTGGGAACCATCCCCATATGTAAGTACATGTATGTACGTACATAATTACATTACTTCTCACCATACGTAATCTATGCATGCAAATGTGCCTGAAAACAAGTCGGAGAGTACTTACACCTAACACTTAAATAGTATCCAATGCTGGAGTATTGGAAATTCAAATGGCGGGAAGTACACTTATACCATCCAGAGTGCTCCCTCCGAATCGATGTAAAGTTGAGAAAGCCATCACCCGTTTGCGGTACCTGTGAAAGATATCAAAAATAAAATTGAGATCGAATCAAAAAGAGATAGAAAAACAAACATACGTAAGTATGTATGGAAATTCGTATACTGATTCTATATCACTACAGCTAAGTATGTATCCTTGGTTATGTGTGAGGTAAAAGGATATAAATTTGTTGGTTGTAATCGTTGTTGTAATGTTTATAATGTGTTTACCCTCGCACTTTACTCTGTTAGACTTGAGGAAATTGCATTTTCCATCTGATATTTAAGACGCAGGGGAGTAAGGATTAACACAAAATGGTGTTTTGGGAAAAGTTGCAAGCGAATTGCAATTTATTGAACATATTGAACATTACATAAATATCTCATTATTCTTGTCATATAAGATTAATAACTAATTAATTGTTAACTTGTATACAGTTAACGACATTTACGCTAAACCCGCAAGTTGACCACGCTTATGTTGAACCTGCACTTATGCTCAACGTTCTAGGGAACGTATCCATCGGCATCTAATAAACAGAGAACGCGAAACAAACCACACAACATTAATTTCAGCACAACGATTAATGAAAGATGCAGCACTTTTATTTGATAGCAGCATAGTTTTTAAACGCCAATTTATATTTTTGGAATTATTCTAAGAATTGATTCCAATAAAGACAGGTTCTTCTTCTTAGTAACAAAGAATTGGGTGGCTGATTTTATTTTATATTTATTTATTTATTTATTATTAATTACTCACACAAATAAATGCACTTACCCGCCAAAAGTAAAAACATAATGATTGTTTTTTTTCTGTTGAAAACCGCAAGTGAGTAGAGTATTTTTTTTAAATTGTTGCTTGTGCTGGGATTTGAACCTATACTGTGAAACTCAGGTGCACAAGGGTCGACTTATTTATCCATATACATGCATAGGTTGTGGCGCTACAGACCGAGGTGGACTTGGGCCAAGCTTCTACAGCTCAAAAGTGTTAAAATTTAATATAATATTCGGAATGCGTAAGAAATTCTGAACCAGTATTAGGTTTACTCAGAAGATGCAGGCGCGTTAAGCATCGACCATCTTGCATCATCCCACCAGTGTTACCGACGATAGAAAACGCCTGCAGGGGGTCAATCAGCGCTCTCCGCAAGTACGCCAAAAACATGGATCCTCCGAGAAGGCACCATGACACAAATAGTTCCTCACCAGTTTTACGTCAACACTTATAGCAGATCGAACAACTTCCGCAGTATTTGTTTCGCAGAATTAAATATCTGTATGCTTTCTTAATTATTTCGTACCACGAAACTGTTAACATTTTTTTTCATGAAATAATATAAATTTCACAATAATTATTTACAGCCGCTAATGTGAATTTATATATCTTAGAAATACACTTTGATATACTGACATAACACGTCACTTCATAAGTCAGTACTTAAATTAGAACTAAAAAATGTTCGCCTTTTTTCTTTAATAAACCAAGACATAAGGAAAATTTAGACCATGCTTAGGATTTATTTATTTAATTCTGAGAAGATACTATTAGCTCTACAAAGGATTATCTTCTAATACGCAAGTATAAATAATAGAAATTAGCATTTACTAAGCTGAATAATTTATTTGCAATACGCTACGGCGAAAAATCAGTAGAATACTTACAGGAGTGTCACCATCATCCTTTTGCCATCTAGGACTACTCGATGGGTTCGAGTCCACATCACATCTTAGAGAAACTTCAATACCTTCGCGGAGAGGGTAACCAAATCCTGGAGTTCGTGAAATCGCAAAAGAAGGCGTATCTGAAAACAGATTATCTTAGTTTTTAACATACATATTTCTGAAATAACAAATAAATTCAACAAAGTCTTCCTAGTAGCCAGAAAATATATTCGTAAGGTTTGAACTGATTAAAATTCCTATATTGCATCCTATTCCTAAATGCTATCAACAAATGAAAATCATTACCTCATGGAGTTAATCGACTTAACCAAGTCACATGTGAAATTGAAATTCTACATGCGTATAACAGAAAACTTTAAGGTGCACTATTAAGAACCAGGCAGCTATGTGAAGGGCCTTCGCAAACACCTGCTATTATATTATCTATATATGCAAATGTTTGTTTTATTGAAAATGGATAAGCAGAGTAATGATACCGCAATTTTATGTAAAAATCCTTCCGTCTGTAAGCTGCAGTGACAGTTCACAGTGTTTTCATGATCAACGAAAAAGGAAAACAATCATAAAGTCGACGTAATTTGGTTACTTAAGTTAAAATTAAAAGAAAATAAATAAATTGGAAAGAAAATAAAAAAAATAGTACGAAATTAAGATTCCGAAAGCATGATTTACTTTTAAATGATCAAAACTTAATAAGTTGAACAAATTAAAAGCCACAGTGCAACATAGTTGTGGCTTTGTACCAAGGTAAATGTCCGAGTTCTTTATTGATTCACTGTAGGTTTTAGTGGAATTCTATCTAAAGTCATGGAAGGGTACATTAACTTACTGTGACACCAAAATCTCCTGTTTCTTATCTTTTCTCGATTTTAACTCTGTCGAATCGACTAAAAAGTTGGTTGAGTCAATGCCAAGACGATAAAAGTACTTTGAGTTTGTTCACTTTGTTTGTTTAGTGTACACTCTTTTTGACGTGAAAAAAATGTGTAAAATGTAAAAAATGTGAAAAAATGGATAAGTATTTTTTGTTATTTTTTTATTGTGTTATTTATAAAGCCGTTTCATTTTATTAATAGAAAATAAAAAAAAACCTTTTCAAAAAATCAATAATTTCTGAAACCTATTTTATTAGTCTTTTAATATGTTACCACATAGGTGTACACTTTCTTTTGACGCTCACAGTATATAAGTAATTTATCTTGCACCTGAATGCTAGGAATTGATTAAATTACACGACGGCAACTAATTCTGTCTGGATAGTTTGGTAGAACGCATATTTGTTCTAATAGTTATTAAAGGTTGTTAAAAGTAAACTGATTACAAATGTTGCATTATAAAATTGAATAACTGTAGAATTTAATTTCAGAGACAGATTATGACATTTTGTTTTTATGTATATAATGCTTCACTCTTTAAATATGGATTCACTACTACTACTGCAGTCAGATAGCTTAAAGCTCTTTTAAAGGGTTAATATACATAAATAAATGTTCATAATATCAATATGAAGTGTGGTATTTGCAATTCTGAATTGAAAATGCACTATCAAAATAAAATATTTAAACATTTTTGAAAAAGGTGCTTCGAATGGTTGTAACTTGATTTCTATGTGAAGAAAGTCTGGCTGACTAATTTACTCTAATTTATCTCCGATTGTAAACTAAGTCAAACACACGTGGCCCTGGATTTCTTTTCCATTCGAATAATCTCAGCAATCGGGAAAGTCTTGTAATTACTCGTAATTTTAACTCCAACCCAGCACGCATATCGTAAGTGTTACTCTTGTAAAAACAATTGAAAAATGCTTTGTTGACAATGAATTTACGATGGAATTACTTGAAATAAAGTATTCCAAGCGACGAAACGGACAACGAGTGAATTACAATGGAGGCGGATAGACAAGATATTAAAAATATTATTATTATATTATTAGATATTGTTGAATCTTAGCAGAACCTGAAAGCTCCTACAATCCAACAAGGAAAACAAAAACTAATGCTGCTACATAGGAGTCGTCACTAGTCATTGCCCATGCAATGACTTCTGCAGCCGTTGCAGAGACGTGGATAATGAAAAAGAAATTCTCCATTATCTCAGCACCTGCCCAGATCTTGCACGCATCATAAAAAAATGTTAAGAAAAATTTCATTTAGGTATGTAGAACAGGTGGACATTCGAAATATCTATATATATATATATCTATATATATATTATATATATCTATATATATAATTAATAAGATAAAAACCAATGTTGTTAAAATTAATTATTTACAAGTTAAAAAAGGTTTTATTTGCTTTTTCTTAAGTTGATCGACTCTTCCAAAAGTATTGTAATAAAAAATTAATGTGGTATCTACGTTATCTCAACTACAACTATGATTTTTAATCTGAACAATGTTTAAAGGTAAATAGTTGGTATTGGAAAATAAACCTAATAAAGTTTAAAAAACAGTTAACATTTTGATAGTTCTGCTTTAACTCTCTTAGCCAAAACGGGTTATATTTTTTTTTTTCGAGTAATTGTTATTCTTCGCTATTGGTAAATAAGATATTCGTAATTACAATTTAAGTGGTTTTTGTAATATAAGCATTATTTATTGGCGGGCACCGTGGGTATGTGCGTAGACCCATACGCAATAGATTTTCAAGTCTAGGTTCGAATCCCAGAACAAAGAACAATTTAAACAATTTAAAAAAAAAAGTTATTCAAGGTTCCACTTGCAGACAAGGTTAGCAGACAATCATTACAAGGGATAATTCGTTAACTGGCCGAAGAAGACAACAGATCGATAAATTGCTTGTTTATGTCTGATGCGGTCCATTTTAATCTAAATGGCAATGTAAACAAGCAAAATTGTCATATATTGCAACATAAAATTTGCCGAAATTAAAATCATTAAAGTGTCGAAATTATGATCTTACATTCATCGCTGGTTGTTAGTAAATCTCCAAATACCATCTCGAAAATTCTGTGTCTACATAGCGAATAAATAGCTGCCTATATCAATGTTTGCACCGATACAGTGCATCCATTGAAATTTAAAAAAGGTTCTGTCTCTTGCCATCCTGTGCCAACAGGAGCCCTCGAGTGGTATCCGTATAGTTAGACCTTTTTAAAACACCAAATCACGTTTTTCCAGAGGTCGGCAAGAAATGATAAGATAAAAATCAAGCAGGATTTAGGATTTAGAATTTCTTCATATCCTGTTAGGGACTCTACGTGGGCGTAGAATTCGATGGCTAACTATCTGGCTGCTACTCGACGGTAAAATTGCTAAAAAAAAATATCTTTACCACAAAATCACGTAATTCACCCTTGTCTTGGATGAAATATAACACATGATAGCGACTGGGCGAACAGGAACAAGGAGCATCACTCCCCCCAAAGTGTACTTCCAGAGTTCAAGCAGTGTCACACTAGTGTATAGTCTACACTGTCTACCCATATGTGAGTAGAAAAGAGACTGAGAAAGGGGAAATCAACACAAAACGAAATTTCGCTGCATGTGTGCATGACCCTTGAATGTTCGTTTCTGCTTTTCAGACACCATATTGAACATGTTCAGATCCACACTCCCTTGGAGCATATGTCTGTGATTTTATGCTGCCGCGGAATTCTACTGCAGGAAATTTTGTTCTACCACACACTGGTTTAAGCTTCATACCCATACAAGAATTTCATTCCACCGTAGTACCAAGAACTCACTCTGATGGAAATCGTGGAAATATTCTTCTAGAATCTAGAACCAAAGTTCGTCCTGGCGAAAAGGATGGCGACAGACTTTAATATTCTGTGCTTAAGCTACGATTTAGTTTTTTGCTATTTTTGCCTGTCATATCCCATTTTATCAGGGAATCCTTTTTTGTATTTGTCATCACGACTTTGTCAAACAACAACCCGTGGGTGAAAAGAAATAGTATGACTGAATCACGGTGTGGTGCACACAAGAATAAAAAGAAAAACTTTTCAACACTTTAATTCGACCGTAAGGTACACAATTCCCCCCATTTACACATCCATAATCTGCTTCCATTGGCTCGTTTTCCTAGCATGTAACAGATGCAAAATAGGAGGAAAAAGCGTACGAAAAAATTGAAAACAACAAGACACCAGACATAAAAGAAAATATGTTTTGCTACGATTTCGAAAGCAGATGACTTAGTTTGTCAGAATAAGATGAGGTGTTTTTAAATATGCAACGTACAAGTTTTATTCACTTCACACTGCTTTGCTTTTATGAATTAATAGTTTCAGCAGTTTTGCAAAACATTTCTCCCTAATAGGTAAAAGATATCTCAAATTTTTAACAAACTATGAAAATAGTTAAATGGATTGACTTTAATAACGAGGAGCAGTTAATAAGGAGGAGACAAAGAACTTAACGATGATAATTTTATCGCATTGTGTTAAAACGTTGGCAATTACAATTAACTTTGATAAATAATAACAATAATGGAGGCGCTACAGTCCGAGGTGGACTTGGGGCTAGCTTCTAACAACCACAGGGTTGTGGGAGCTGTTGTTCTCTCACGAGTGACTTAGAATTTAATGTCGACTCCGAACGAGGAGATTGAGAAATTTCTTCCTGACAGTCATATTTCTTGAGCATTGTCAGTGACTCAAATGAGGTTGAGCCGTGAACAACATTTTATTGAAAAATTGTAGCTTATTATGTTCAGAAAGTCTTTTATCTTTTTGTCTTTGCTGCCAAATCACTTATCGGAAGTAATTAGTTTGAAGTTTATGTTTTCCGGCGACACTATCTGAGGCTGTAAACGACTTTTATTTTTTCCTCTCATTTCATTAATTTTTTTGCTTTTTGAAGATATAACGAATCTTAAAAGGTGCCTAATGCATTTGGCCAAGGGTGTAGAGATGATTTTCTGATAAGAAAAAATTATACAGCTTATGACTTCATTTGTGCATTTTCATTTGGTAAAAAAGCATTACGTTAGGAATAATGGAAATTCAAAGGTTGAGTTGAAATTTGAGGTTGAGTGTAGGTTATAGGGGGGCATCATGCCCGCCCATACCTATAATAATAATAATAATAATGGCGGCGCTACAGTCTGAGGTGGACCTGGGCCTAGCTTCTCAGCAACCACTCGTGCTGTGCGTGCTTTTGTTCTCTCACGAGTGGAGGGGACACCTACAGTTTAATGCCGACTCCGAACGGCGAGATTGAGAAGCTTTTTCTAGACAGTTATACTCTTTGAGCATTGTCAGTGACTCGAAAGAGGTGGAGACGTGAAAAATTAATATATACAGCCTGAAAAAATTAATGTAAAATAGATATGTATCTATTTGTAACGAAGTAGGCCTTGCTCAAATTATATGAAACAGCAAGCTGAAAACTAAGAGTGTTCAATATTATGTGAATATAGAACGAGAGCCTGTGCAAGAATAAGCGCACAAAAGAATAAACACACACCATCATATGATGCAAAATTGCCTCGAAGAGGGAAACTGAAAACTACAACACATGGTTCTGCGACCCTGAACTAGCGGAGAACAAGACAGAGGCTGTTTTAATAACCAGCCGAAATATTGTGCAATACGCAAACTTCCGGGTTGGTTCCCAGCTAATTAGATTCAAGCAGGCTCTGAAATACCTAGGAGTGATGCTCGACAACCGCCTTAATTTCAAAAAGCACGTCGAATACTGCAGCAGAAAAGCGACAAAGACACAGACTGCACCCGGACACTGAAGAAGGATCTTGCTTTCTAGAGTGGTAAGCTCAATTGTTCTATCCTATGCTGCGCCAGTCTGGGCGGGTCTTTTTTTGGTAAAGGAGACAGCAAAGAAGCTTTCGTCAGCATACAGGCTGTGCCATAAGAACAATCAGCGGCTTCCGAATAATTTCGGACGAAGCAGCCTGTGTGATTGCGGGTATGGTCCCCATCGACATTCTCGCCAAAGAGATGCATAGGGTCCACCTAAGGCGAACGGCAAATCATGCGGAGACCAGCGTAAGATGCTTGAAGAAGGAAGAAGACCAACATCTATGGCACAGTGTGTAGCCAGATAGGACACCACAACCAAAGGCAGATAGACCCATAAATTGATCCCCGCGATAGAAGGCTGGACAGCGAGAACTCACGGGAAATGCAACTAACATCGTACGCAGTTCTTGTCGGGCCATGGAGGTTACCGGAAATGCCTCCACAGATTTGGTCACGACACCTCACCCTCATGTCCAGAATGCGGGAGCGAAGAGGAAGACGCAGAGCACGCAATATTCCATTGGAGAAGGTTTGCCGCGATGACAGAAAATTTACCAACTCCCGAACTCCTAGTTAGCCATGTGATAGATTCAACTGACAAATGGCTGGAGATTTGCTCCGTTATAACGAGCGTCCAGAACGATCTAAGAAGGCTCGAAAGAGAAAAGAAATCTGAATTGGACAATATGGAGCATATAGTGCGATATGCTAACCAGCCCCGCTAAGTAATATCTGACGGCAGTTCCGCGGGGAGAGCGGTTGAAGTGTGCAGGGTGTGGGTTAGTACGTAGGCGTATTCCCGAATTCGAGTACTCGGGTTTGCCAATCGCGCATGCTGATAGCCCGAGCTGTTTTTATTTTTTATTTTTTTAAATATTGCCACATCCTTGGATGCGTGCAAAAAAAAACACCATCATATAAACATTAGTGTGTGCGTGCAGGATAATCCTGACAGTTACTACTTGCACTCACGCGACAGACTTCCCCAGGTTCACATCAGAGTTATAAGAAGAAAATCACTTGCGTAATGCATTTTAATCGGTCGACTTGCAACAATTTCGATTTATTTACTACATATATATTTTCAGTCCACTGATGAAGATCATAAAATCCTTGTGCTTTTATTTTACAAAGAGTGAGTTGTAAAAGTTTCTAAGCAAGAATCATAAAGTGTATTTAGAAATAATGAATGACTACCGCAGTCCGAACAATTAGCTCGTATGATAGAATATATTGGGTTGTACAACATGCAATGTCAAATTTTCGCTCAGTCGGAAATACAAAAGAAGTTCTCGAGTGAACATCTGTGCAGATAATTTTCTTTTTTTTATAAAATAAAGTTGTACATATGTTTGACGTGTGAGAATTTAAGGGTTCGTCACAAGTACCGTTATTTTTTTCCAGGAATTATGTACCATGCTGTCTGCAAAAATTGTTGCAGTTGGGTTTTGAAATTCTTCCGCATCCACCGTACTCTCCTTATATTTCCCCAACGGATTACCATGGTTTCCGCAATCTGGATTAATTTTGTCGGCAGAAAGTCTTTTGGAACCGAGCAGAGGTCATAAGTCTTTGAAGAATTCATATTTGAGCATGTATCGAGTTGTGGGCGCCAAATGTGCGTCGACCCATACGCACTAGACTTTCTAGGTTAAAATCCCAGCACAAGCAACAATTTTTCAAAACAAAATTATTCGCGGCTACACCTGTTTCAAATCACTGACAATGCTCAAAGAGTATATCTGTCTAGCAAAAGCTTCTCTATTTCGCCGTTCGGAGTCGGCATTAAACAGTAAGTCCCCTCCACTGGTGAGAGAACAATATCACGCGCAAGACGAGTGGTTGATGAAAAGCTAGACCCAGGTCCATCTCGGACTGTAGCGCCGCCATTATTATTCTTTTTATTATCACGTTGGAAGAATGCCATAGATGCCAACGAAACCTATTTTGATTGATTAAAATTTACAGAAAAATAATACATATTTTTTGTTAAATTTTTCCTATTAGATCGCACTTTTCATGTTGTACAAGCCAACAAACCAGTTACAGACTCAGTCTGTAGCAGATATTATGGTTAAATTGGTGAAGACGCACAGCACCCAACTGGATTTTATCACTTATTAATAGGAATCGGTGAAGAGATTTCCTTAAGGAGTCCGATAACGAAAATACTTAAAGTTTACAACGTCTGAAAGATTGGGTGTAACTATAGCTTTCTGTTCTGACTCCGTTTATCCAACATTTTAACTGCTCAATTGCTTTTTTTTATTAGTATAGGAACGTAGTTTTAGAATTTATAAAACATATGTAAGTTGTTCCCATAACTTACCTATACTATTTTATAAAAATATTTTTTTCTTTTTTTTTAGAACCAACAAAAGAGTATTCAACTAAAACTAAAAAGTTGTGGCAAAAAATTCTACAATGTCCCAAGAGTAGCGAAAACTTTTGGTCACTTGTTAAAAATATAAGGAATTCAGCCTCATCTTCAATTCCCACGCTCATTTGCAATGACATTCCAGCTGTCAGCTCTTTAGACAAGGCCATTCTGCTCGCTGCACATTTCGCGGCCAGCTCAACTCTGCCAGATTAAACTTTGTCTCCGCCTGTACTTGAGAGCGTCAATTGCACCATGGGACAAATCCATTTCCGCACTCGTACAGTTGCAAGAGTACTAAAGGATCTCAACGTGCATAAATCCGCTGGCCGGATGGTATCCCCCGATACTTCTGAAGAGGTGTTCTTCTGTGCTGGCAAAACCACTGCGTAAGCTTTTTCATCTGTCCTATTCTTCTGATCTCTTTCCGAGTGGATGGAAAACAGCATTTGTCCAGCTTGTCCCTAAAAAGGGCAAATCTTCGTCACCCTCCTCCTACCGACCCATAGCACTAACGTCCCTTCTTTCCAAGGTCATGGAAACGCTGATAAACCGTCACCTTATGAAATATCTTGAATCGCGGAAGCTTCTTAATGACCAGCAGTACGGTTTCCGCAGCAACAGGTCCACTGATGATTTAATGGCATATCTCACCGAAAAGTGGAACCAATCCTTGCACAATGCAGGAGAAAGCATGATCGTTGCGCTTAATATTTCTAAGGCATTTGACAGAGTCTGGCATCAAGCTCTTTTGTCGAAAATGCGTGCTTATGGTATCGATGAGTCTCTTCTTCTATGGATTAGAAATTACCTTTCGAACCATTCAATTCAAGTCGTTTTGGATGGGTTCAAGTCTGATATCCACCAAATTAATGCTGGTGTTCCCCAAGCCTCTGTTTTATCTCCGACTCTCTTCCTCATTTTTATAAATGATCTCCTGTCTGCTGCTTCTAATCCAATCCATTCCTTCGCTGATGACTGTACTCTCGTTCCAAGACTCTCGTCCCTGTCCTTCCGCCGTAGAATTGGAGCGGTAGCGTATGTTAAGCACATTAAATTCCGACCTTGACAGCATTATTAATTGGGGTAAAAACAAAAGAGTGGAATTTAATACTTCCAAAACTCAATGCTGTCTACTGTCTCTTAAGCGATCCCAAAATAATCAGCCATTATCCCTGAATGGCACTTGCATCGAAGAAACCGAAAAACTTTCCATCCTCGGTATGTGTATCAACTCAACACTTAGTTGGAATGATCACATATTCGAGTTCGACAAAAATGCTGCGAAATGTCTAGGTTTCCTTAAACGATGCAAGAAATACTTCACCCCCTCTGATTTGGCTTCAATTTACAAGGCCTACATCCGCCCCAAACTTGAGTACAACGCTCATATCTGGTCTGGTGCTCCCAAGAACTCTCTGCACCTGCTAGATAGAATACAACAGTGAGCGATAAAACTTATAGGAGATAGTAATATCGCGAAATCGATAGACTCGCTCGAACATCGCCGTAATGTCTCATTCTTATCACTGTTTTATCGCTATTTTAACAAACGATGCTCAAGTGAGCTAGCCAATTGCATTCCTCCCCTTCATGAATTCACCCGCAGTACTCGTCTCGCCAGGAATGCTCATCAGTTCACCCTCAAGCCGCGCAAATTATAAAAAAAAAAAAATAGTACCAAGTTGCTTTAAATTTCTTAAATCTGCACTGACCTAATGACAAAATCCTAATAACATCAGCCGCGTATGTACGCAAAACTCAAAAATGTACATGCTAATTACAACGATACTAAAAAATCATGTCTCATGAACATTTTCACTCACCGAACTGTGGGGGTTCACACAAACACCAATTTAAAGGTTAAGTTTGAAGCTAACAGAGCTCGTATGAAACAGAGTGGATGAAAAATTAAACCAATTAGACAAACAAAGTGTGAATCACTCTATAAGAATATTATTTATAATATTCCATACAATGCTAAATGTTTATATTAAAGCCGCTTTGCCGGGACAGTTATTTTTTGCGCCGTTTTTGAATCAGCGTATATGTACTCGTATATGTACGCTTACAAAGAAGCACGACTATTATTTGTAACATTATATCCAAATTGTTATGAAGCTATCACACAAGTGTCGCTTTTCATATGTACTAAAATACAGAATAAGGTAAGCACTCACTCATTTACACTTACTTGCTCCAGTGACACTTGCTTTTATGAAAAACAAGAACTTTTAAACAAGCTACACACTGGGTCACAAGTAGTAAACTCTACCACTTACCAAACGTTAAGAGCGTAAGCAAGTGCGAAAGGGAGGGATAAGCGAATACGAAATCATATAGTTCCTGGAATAAATGTATTTTAAAAAGAGTGTCAGATTGAGTAGAAGGACTGCACTAAGTTCTGTTTATAATGGCATAAGAATATACATACAAAATGAAGGACGTAATGAAAATAATAAACGCAAGCGTTTACTCCGAATTAAGAACAATTACATGCAGACATATGAACGTATATATTTTTACACTCGGACAGGCCCGGTCCTAGCTAGATGAGCGCCCTGTGCAAGACCTGCGTTTAGCGCCCCCTCTCCCCTCTTTTTTCAGTAATGGTTGTCCTAAAGTAATTTTTTATCATTTTAAGTTTAGCCCCTGTGGCTTGCATGGTGTTTAAATTTATAATAACTAAATTGGGAGCAACATAATCTAATCTTCTGCAATTGATTAAATCGCTTGATCTAGTCTTTTAAACTAAAATTCTACCTTAAAGCTTTGTTTCGGTTCTTAACTAGTTTCGTAACATTCATCACCATCGTAAGGAAGATGTTTCTGGAAATTTATATGATATTTCAAGACTACTAGCAATACCCTCTGTTATTGAACATAATCATTAAATTTTTCATCTGAACTCATTTCAATCAAAGTATGTTTTAATATTTTCTAAAACCTCAACACTTGCTGATAAATTGACAGTAGGACTTTTCAAATATTCCTATAAGTGCTTCATATATCTCAACTAATAGTTTTAATGCATCAAGTCTGCTTTCCCACCTTGTTTCTGGAAGAGGTTTCAAAGTAAGGTTTGCACGTTTTCTTTTTACTTGAAAAAAAAGTTATTCAATGCTTAAATTGTGTCAAAAAACTTAACAGAAACTAAAGAGCACCGAGCTGAATCATTGACTACTAAATTTAATCAATACGAGCTGCATGGGACGAAAAATACTCTTGGCCGAATTCTATTCTGAATACCAGCTTCTTTTTCCTTTATATTTAAACCATTATCATAACTGTGACCTCGACCGTTGCTTATTGAAATTCCATGAAATTCGAGTTTGTCTAAAATTAACTTTGTAAGCTCCTCTCCGGTCTTGTCTTCTCCTTTCCAAAACTTTAAACAACCATGGTAATTTGTTCTATGCGACTCTTGTCGGTTGTTGAGTCAACAATAAGCGAAAAGTATTTGGCTTCTTTTAGCATGGACACAATTTGATTAGTAACAGTTGTAGAAAAGATACTTATTATTTAATTTTGTATATTTTTGCTCAAATATTTATTTTGAGCTTCTTGATTCGTTATTCTCCTTAAGTGCGCTCCCATAACTAAATCAAATAAAAAAAAGCTAATGCTTGAAAACCAAGAAATTTAACTAAACTAATAAGTGCTTGCGAAACAACTCTATAATAATTTGTTTCAGTTTCGATCGCGTTTTCAAAAATTGAGTCTATTGTTGTCCCCGATCTCAAAACAATTTCGAAAAACATCCTGTATCTGTGCTTGACAAGGCTTGGGATTTTTTGTTCATTAAAAATAAAATTCAAACAAAATTATAGGGAATAGAGTTTGCTAGGCAATATGTACATAAATCACCCAGAAATGAAATATGTGTAATTGAATTTTCTAATACATTACATTACATTTTTCAAGAAGAAAAAACCAAAAAAATATTTTTTTGTTTTGGGTGTATGCTCAATTTGTTGGTGTAGTGTATATATACCTACTGTACTCATTCTCCTTTCAAACAAATATGTATAATGAGTAAATCTCTTTCATACGTGCAGAAACAAAATCTGAAACATTTTCGCTCCTCCATACGAACTGATTTTATTATTTTGAGATTTTTGAGTGCTTGTGCAAGAAATTATCTCCTGTGCTTTTGCACATCCTGCACATATGGTAGGGCCGGCCCTGCACTCGGACATAAATCTAAAAAGGTTACTCATTTACCTACTTGAAATGTTGTTAGTGGATTCACGTATACTTAATCTGTACAAATCGACATGCATTGTCGTATTCTGCAAAAAATATATCAGAAAAGAAGGCTGCAACTGCAACAACGTAGGAAACCAGTTGTCATACAATTAAAATTCTAATATCTATTCCACAGCTTTTTCCTTCCTCAAAAATAAGTTGTGTACTTGTTTTTCCAGCTGTAGTAAATTGGTTGACAAATATATATGTTTTTAATTGCAGTAATTTTTAATTCACTTACATTGCACATCCAGTAATAGTGAAGCATTTTGTCTTATCTTTAAAGTTGGGTGCTCCATAACACAAAGAATCCGTGCGTTGTGATGCGCCCTGTACACCGCAGGTAACCGTGCTTCACTCTTTGCTCCCGAATTCATCTTATAGGGAAGTTTTTCCTAAAATAAGATTACAAAATACAAACTTAATTTAAATTAGTAACCATTGATTTTAATGTATTGTTCACACTTCCACGAATGCCCTAAGTCCTTAGAATGATATACATATATACACATACCACCTCATGCTGATTTTCAATGTTAGATTTTACGGACAGATCAGGAGCACCTCAACAGTCAACATTTGGAAGCAATTTATTGGGTTAATTATACTTAAGTGTCCATATCTTAGTGGCATCTGAAATGCACTCCGTTTGGTAGATATGGAAGGATATATATCTGTATTTTCCATTCGCCGCTATCAAAGAGAATGCCACAGAACCCCATTGTCACACGGTCACGACAATGTCTAAAGCCACTAAACTGTTGAATTTGTGGTTTCAAAATAGACAAAGCAACTGACCTCGTATGCACACACCCTCAAATAGGATACTACCCTCCACCGCAACTTTATTATGGTTGTTACAATAGAATGCTCTCTTTTTTCTACAAATTTACTTTTCTTCCCAATCCACAAGTTATTCAAGTTCAATCAATGAACTTGTTAGATATGCTTTTCACCAAATTGAAATGTCGTGACTATTAATTGTTAAATATGGACACTGGTGGAAACAATGATACCATTGCAATTATCATACTAACCAAAACAACAATACGCCACTAATCATTCTATGTACTCACTTTGTCTTTTTTGACCTCCTCCAGTTCAAGAACTTCTGCGGCGACTTTCTGCGCGTGTCGGTCAACACCGGGACTTAAGAGGACCTCCCATGTAAGGGTGGGTTTGGGGTTACCACCCTCACTGATGCACGCCAGATTGAGTTCAGAATTCTCTTTCACAGGTACGAAAATGTTTCCCGCATCTAAGCGACGTGAGTCTATTAGTAAATAAGGGGGTTTTGGACGGTCTGAAAGTGAAAGCAAAGAAGATGGTATAAGAGATATAGTTAATTATTAAAGGATTCGTGTTTGACTTGATATTGTAAAGTTTAAGATTGATTTTGCACTACAGACATGTAATCGGAAGTTCTGTCCAATTTGTCCGCAAACTTCCCGATTTAACTGGAAAACTTTGTCAATTTGTGAAGTGTCACAACCAGAGTTTTGTTGATTGGTTAACCGTTTTCGGAAATCTTATGAATCGGTTCGAAAACTTTAATTAGTTATTGGATAATTTTGTACATTAGTGATCAGAAACATATATGAAATTGAGAATTTGTATCTACAAGCTCGTTACATATATATACGTATACAAATATATGTGTATATAGGTACATATATTTTGAACTATAAAAAATGTTATCTGCGTCGGGAACTTTTAGCATAGGAGTCGGCACTCCCATCCATTACATCATTGCGGGCATAAAAACTCTTAAAGTAAGTTAACTTAAATAGTTTATCAGTATACATATATTAGACCAGTAATAAGCAAATCAAAAGGATTGACACTTAAAACTTTTGATAAAGAATCTTTAATTTTGGCTGTTCCTGTTAACAAAATGTAGTATTGAAACAATGTATGTAAGATCATTTTTTTGAATATATGTTTTTCTCTGCAACTTCCGCCAATATTGTTTGAAAACTATTGTAAGACTGATGTATTTATAATAATTATTGTTTGCTGTTTTTTTTGTTCGATCTCGTACTCACCTAGTACTACTAATTTTACAGGGCGCGCATTTTCTATGTACGCATTGGCATTCTCCGCCTCACATTGCCATTTACCATCATCCTCCAGCATCACATTTGTAATTGTAAGTGCTCCGTTGATCTCCTTTACAAAACGATAATCGGTTATCCTTGACGATCTTTCAATAGCGTGGACACTCTGTAAAGTAGAAAAAGGTTTATTGGTGGTAAGTACACTTCTTAATAGAAAACATGTCCTAACATATTTGGAATAATTTTTGTGTAACAGAGGTAACTTAATGAATTTTTGGTTCAATCAAACAGGTAGTCAATTGCGGTGGTATTTTGCTTGCGGCTACAGTTGAGAGATATAGAGTAACTAATGCACAATTAGTATTCTGGACTTACGACAGTGTTGCAAAACTACACTGGAAATTCTCAATCATTGCTTTGGTTTGACGTAAAGGTGTAGGGACATAACAACGAACAGTAGTACCATTATACAGATGAGACTAATATTGCATTCGGTAATGTTCCAGAAACGGTCAGTTTACATACTACGGTCGACTGATCTAATTCTGTAGGTAATAGAACGCTATCTAAAAGAGGTCATCAGGGATGTGCGACGGGATATATCCGATAAAAGGGATTTCAAAGCTGTATGTCTATAACACCACATTGCAATAGCGGTAAAAAAAAAAACATCTACAATCCCACATTGCAATCCCGACCAAACAGTAAGTGGCTGTTTACAAACGACTGGGAAATCCGACTGGGCAGGCAAAATTTTCTGCGATTGGAACACGCGAATCGGTTCACTTGCATCATGTTTTCACCCAGTAATGTTCTACCGGGAATTGAGTAATGCTCTTTTAAATTCGTATTTTTCATGAATTACTGATAAAAACAATTTTTGTTTAGGTGCAGCAGCAACGTTTGCATGTAGTACTATATGTATGCAGTGAAAAAAACATTAAAATTGCATTTAAATCGTCCCTGTAATAAATTTTCATGCGTGAGGTGTTACTCGATCAGCGTTCACCAGAAAATGAGGAAAACATGCTGAAAACGGAACGAAAAGGGATGAAATTATACCTGCTTCACCCGTGAATCCGCTTTGAAAGTGGATTTTCGGTGGAAGAAGGCCGATTTTCGGCGCATCCAACCCATCTCCCTCTGGCTTGTGAAAGTCGTATATTGTATCCCACTCAATCCTGCCTTCTTCCGCTCATGTAATCAGGCACTAAAAGAGGGGTCTTGCTAGATTTTATCGCAGAAACAGTTCAGGGTTCAGAAAATTCAGCATCTGTAAGAGACGACTTTTTTCGATTTACGATTTACGATTTAATTAAAGAACCTTCGTAATTCTTATATCCCAAATTCTTGAGATGTAGGCGAAGATGTCAGAACTAGGCAGACCATAGTAACTGAATATTGTTTGCGAAGCTTACGCAGTGAAATCCATATAAAATACCAAATTAGAGGCAAAACACGAAACAACTATTCCAAACGCTTCGGATTCAAAAAACCTTTGAACAGCAGTACCTTCTCTTGCAATACTAATTTGGCAATATAATAGTAATAATAATATAATAATAGTGGCGGCGCTACTGTCCGAGGTCGACTTATGCCTAGCTTCTCAGCAACAACTCGTGTTGTGCGTGCTATTGTTCTCTCACGAGTGGAGGGGACATACAGTTTAATGCCGACTCTGAACGGCGAGATAGGGAAGCTATTGCTAGATAGTTATACTTTTCGAGCATTGTCAGTGACTCGACAGAGGTTGAGCCGTAAAAAAATGTTAGATATTTTTTCGAGATTCGAACCCTACATCTTGAGCGTAGGAGTTGACACACCTACTCAGTACGCCACGGCGCCCACAATCGATTCGTTAATTGTCCCGATCCAGATTTACTGTATCTCGATATAGACACCGCTAAAATAAATTGTGGAGTTCTTAATTTATATATACAGTCGCGAGCAAAAATGATATCAGTTTTTATTCATCAATAATATACTGCATTATTAAATTAACAAGAAGAAAAAATGAGAAACTGAACGAAAAAATTAGGCACAATTTTTGAAAACCGCATTTTTATTGCATCGGGTAAAAGTGTTGGTATCTTTATTGTATTATTCAGGTAATTTTCTTATCAATATGGTTAACGTTGTTTACCTAAAATTTTGTTGGGTATCCCTTTCACTTAAGTTCTTCGCTTGAACGATTTTGGTAACTTCAGATGTGATTTTTTGCCATTCTGCAATAATTCGATTTTTTAATTGAGATTTACTGGTAATTTCATGGTCCCGAAGAAGTCAAGGCTTTGTGGGGGTGTGTTGTTAGCGATGCACATTTTCACGTCTAGTGCGACATGTTTGAGATTGATACCTTGTTGGAAATAAAAGCTATTTACAATGCCTAGTCTTACTGCGCTTGTTCAAAAGTTTTCCTTTAAAACATTCAGGTAAATTGTTTTATCCATTATAGCCTCGATTATATTCTCCGAACTTTTAGGCGTCTATCTGAATCAAAATTGTTAAATTTAGACTCATTTCACAAAATTGCATTATCTCAAAACACGGTTGATTTATTTTTGTACCAAATAGCAAACATTATCCACTTTTTCCCTGTTCACGTCGTTAACATAACGTTATTTGTGTGAAACAGTTATAATCAGATCTATGGAGTGACCTTCTGACAGTCCAGTCAGAAACTGTTTTGTTAAGTGTGGATTCAATGCCGATAGCTATCTTTTCTTCTTTTCGTTCTCGCTCATATCTTTTATTGAGCTTTCGAGGATGCCGAGGATTCTATATTCTTAATTGAAACGGTGTAGTACATTTTGCGCTGTTTATTTAGATCTGCTTACAATATCAGCGTTTTCTCTGTAAGATTTACCTTTGTTGTTGTTGTTTATAATAATGACCTTCTCTTGAATTCAATTCAAATGAATTAAATGAATTAAATGACTGAAAAGCAACTATTGCAGCCGCTTTGGATTTAAAAAACCATTGAGTAGTAGAACCCAGTCTTGTAATACTAATTTCGCGATAGACTCGTTAATTGTCCCGGTCCAGCATTATTGTGTCTCGACATAGACACTGGGAATTCGAAGCGTTAATAGGCGAACCATGCAGACACAAGCGCCTGCACCTAGCCTCTATTAACGAACTCCTACTCTCACCTCCCCGTGGTGAAATCCGGGAGCCGAGTACCCTCGACAGAAGATGAGGTAAACGACTCTCGTGGGACGTCTGGGCGGCTTCATACGAGAGAGGGGGAGTGTGAGTCTACCAAGGCTCATCACTCTTTCAATTGATTGGCCAACGGCGGCATCCACAAGTTAGAACCAGGAGCTACCTGGTTTCGATGGTAAGGTCGGGATCCTGGAATAGATGAGACCTTCTCTTAGAGTCAACGGCGGCGCTCATAGTATGCAAGAGGCTACGGACCCCTTTGTCCGGGGGCTAAACAAATGGGCCCGTCCTCCCAATTGGAGGTTGTGCGTGGGGTTAACTTCCTCACCACGTAAAAATTAACGAGTTCAGAAACAACAACCTGCCTCGGATATGGACGGATTTACTGTTGACTACCCTAGCAAACTAAAAAAAGGACAATGACCCTGAACAGACCCAAGAAATGCAGATCGACACACACCACCTATTTGACGATTTCAAGGCCGCATATGACAGCGTGCATAGAGACGAGCTATACAGCTCCATGTCTAATTTTGACATTCCTGCTAAACTCGACAGACTGAGCAGGATGACGATGGTGAACTCTCGCTGCTCCATCAAGGTCGGTAAGAAACTCACCGAGACCTTCAATGTCAAAAAAGGTTTTAGACAAGGCGACGCGCTGTCATGTGATTTCTTTAACATCGTTCTTGAGAAGATCGTGCAAAACTCACTGGCCAACACAAGAGGCACGATCTTCCAAAAGTCTGTTCAACTGCTACCTTACGCGGATGACATTGACGTGATTGGGCGAACACAGCGAGCCGTCAATGATGCGTTTGCTGGCATTGAAACGGAAGCGGCTAAAATGGGTCTGGCGGTAAACGAGGGCAAAACCAAGTGTATGCTGTCATCGAGAAAGGACGCACCACATTAACGACTTGGCCAGAAGGTCACCATAGGCAGCTACAACTTTGAGGTAGTAATGATAGAAGGATCTATGACAACTACGAGTATGTGTGAAACAAAATATTGTTGACGTACACTTTTTCTTTTAAATATCCCCAAAGAAAGAAGTCCAACGGTGTCAAGTCACATGATCGTGGCGGCCAACTAACATCACCACGACGTATGATAACACGGCCATTGAATTTCTCGCGCAGAGCCATTGCTTCGTTGGCTGTCAGTTTATGAGTGAAAAAAAAATTGTCTCTGACTATAGATCGAAAAATTGCAAATTGCCGGTTCAGTAAGAATAATTAGTGTTGTAAATATACTTTTATCAAAAACTGCGCTTGGAATGAAGCAAGAGTTTTAAGATTTCTTAAAAAAGGATGTGAAGGCACAAAGATTATCGTGATTGACTTTGGTCACCAGTCCCTCACACATTGTGAACTGCAATTCTCCCTGTGAGATGTGGACAAAATTAGGATCTGTCTATGAACAGAAAAATCAAACGAACATACATCTGCTACAACAGAAATTGTATGCTTCTACGGAAGACGGCATCGACGATATTGCGACACATATCTTGAAACTAGGATTTATCGCTCAGCAGTTACGTTATTTGGGCGAGATAGTATCGGAATCTATGATAATCACAAAAATTCTCATGACTATACATAAGAAATGCGTAAACCCGTTTATCAGTTTATCCAATAACAAACCAACAAAATGCATTCAAGGCAAAAAAGGGAAAAATATCCACTTCAAATATTTCTTACGGGATCAAAAATAACAGAAATGGTAATGGGTATTGATGGTGGTCTCTGTAAGAGCTCAAGACACTGGAAAAGAGATTACCCAAAAAGAAAGTACATAAAAAAGACAAAGGACGCGCTTATATCTACTCTCATGTGGGGTAAAAGAGACGACGATTGGTTCTTGGACTCAGGGGCAACAGATCATATGACTTTTAATAAAAAAATATTCTCGTCTGATATTGAATTTGATCAACCGCAGAGTGTTCGCGTTTGTAAAAGTGAGTTTATAAAGGCTTTTGGTCGGTGATACAAGCATTTTTTCTTTCACTTGGCTAAAAATATAATTAAAAAAGTTTTGCTTGTGGCGGACATTAAAATGAATTTATTTTCGTCAAATTGGGCTAGGGAAAAAGGACTTCAATTAATATCAAATAGGTATGTCAACTGATGGATGGCAATAACACTGTGGCCATTGGAGTGCGCGAAAGATCTTTGTTCCGGATGATGTTTAAATTAAAATTTCCGTGTGCTAATATAGGAGCGACCAAAGCAGAGCATTTCAAAATTTGGCACAGAGATTAGCTCATCAAAATGCTGAAATGATTTCGAATTTCTTAATTAAGGAAATTATACTTATTGTTAATTCTGACAATTTCATTTATGAATCATGTATTTCCGGGAAGCATTCAAAATTAAAGGTCTGTGCAAGTGAAAGTAAAACATGTTGTCCGGGTGAACTTGATCGTGTTGATTTGTGCGGCCCTATCCAGCAACCGTCACTATCAGGTACTTTATATTTTTTACTTCTTAAGGATGCATTTTCTAACTACCGCAACGTATATTTTCTGAAACGTAAAAATGAGGTCTATAATTGCTTAGAAGATTATGCAATCAAACTGAAGAAACATTTTAAAAGCAATAAGAACCGATAATGGAGCAGAAATTTTAATTTGAAAAATATTCTCAAGAAATACAACATTGCTCATGAAACGTGGAAGCCTTTTTGCCCGCAACAAAATGGTAAGCCAGAGAGAGAAATGAGAACTCTCGTAGAAGCTAAAGGAGCATAGGGCTTTTAAACTGAGGCTACAAAAACTGCAGCATTTATAATGGATTTTCACCTTTTGAACTGTGGATCGCTAGTTAAATGATTGTCGAATAACGACCACTGGAAAATGTTCGCAGAAGTATGTATGTTCCATATTCCTGAACAAAAAGACGGAAGTGGGATGTAAATTCCAAGAAAGTTGTGTCCATCGGATACATGGAAGGAACAAACAGATATACGAGTAGACTATAGATCCCAGGAACTAACAAGGTAAAAGTGAATCCGAACGTAATTTTTGCAAAAAACCGATCTAATTTCTGCTGGTGACGTGGTTGATTCTGGTTTTCTTGGTGCTATCGGGCAAAGGAATAACTATGCAGTTTTAAATTTTCTCTGCGGTGAAGATAATAATAAAGGCGGTGAAAAAGGTGACATTGAAGGCGGTGATAAAAGTAAATGAGAAAGTTGCAATGAGGGCGATGATGGAGGTTGCAATGCTCGAAGTGCTTGTGCTAAATTTCGTAAAAAGAAGTTGCGCTCAAGGATAGGTTAGCAAACTACAGCAATAGTTCGACTTCAGCGGCTTTTATAGCCGAATCTAAGGAGCCTAGAACTTTTGAAGATGTCTTACAATCGGAAGTTTCGATCAAGTGGGAGCAGGCCACGGAAGCAGAATAAATCATATTGACGCGTTTTATATTGAAAATGTTTCATCCCAAAGAGCTGACATTTTCACAAAGGCTCTACCAAAAGAGTGTTTTCAAACATTTCGAAAAATGATTGTTGTTCTTCCACCTCCGTAATTTTTATTTGTTTTTAAAATGAATTGTATTGTTACTAATTTGTTTTCATTGAATTGTTTTTTGAAATTTTGAAGTATTGTTCCCATTTGAAAAGGTTGTAGTAAAACTAAGTTGTAACATAACATAAATAATACAGTCAAATGTTAATGAAAGTGGGAGTGTTAAAGAGACATCATTAAATATTCTTCTTTCTCAACATGTTGGCGCATTAGACAAATTTGTAAGTGTGTTTATACTAGAGGTGTGACGGATATCCGGCAAGTATTCGGTATCCGGCCTATCCGGCTTCTTTTATACTATCCGGCCGGAGCCGAATAGTCTTTTGATATCCGGCCGAATACCGGATAGAAGTTTTTTCAGTAAAAAACAACAAAATAAAAAAAAACAATTTATTTCATTTTTTACGTTTGGTTTCGTATACGGTGCATGCTTCAGAAAAGAGTCTCTCACTATGTATACTGCTACATGGAGACGAAAAATAAGTTTTGGCAAATTTGGGCAAAGTTGGGTACTGTCTTCCATTTACTGACCACCAAGCCCAAGGGTCACTATTTCGTTCAAAATAAATTGTTTTGAGATATAAGTCAAGCTCGTTGGCGGTATTTTTTGGGCAGAAAACTCAATCTGACTTGCCTTCCGCAACCTCTTCAAAAATGTCCCAAAACCTTTGCGGAGTAGAAAGTGAGAATATCTTGTGGAGGAGAAGGAAAAAAACATGTTTAGTTGGTTTCACTTGTACCGATCAGATTTGAGTATCAGAGCATCAAACTATTATACTTTTAATTTGGGCAGATATCCGGCCGCCGAATATTCGGCTATCCGGCCTAGCAGCAGGCCGAATATTCGGTATCCGGTATCCGGCCAAATCACTATTCGGTACAACTCTAGTTTATACTTGGAACTCTTATACCCTTTTTTATTTATTATATACTCGTACACATCAATGTTAGTCCTAATAAGGATTATAAACCGATCGAACGTATTTTTCTTATTCTGGGAACCTTAACAGTTCATACACATGCACATGTAAAAATAAAATCACTTCATTAACTCAATTACAGTGCAAATGCAATTGCAACCATCCGCTTACATACGTTTGTTTGTTGAATGTTATGTGGAAAAACAAAGAATAATAAACGGAAATCGTTAATCGATAACCAACCACCCACCCACTGCTCATATGTGGAAATCCACATACAAATGGACAAACATATATATATACGAAAATGCAATGCCCTTTTAAGTGCAGACACATGTGTATGTATATGTGAATAAAAAGAAAGCATGATGCATGTATGCTAGTACAGGAAAACATTATCACCTGTAGCCCGAAGCGGGTAGCTTTTATAAGGACATTAAAGGATTAAATGGAATTGTGAATTCAATTCGGGGATTATGAGATGAAAATGGTCCAGTTGAGTATGGAAAAACATTCATGCATTCTCTGGTATACTTCGAGATGTGCACTGCAGTCGGAGGACAATTCAACAAAGGCATGAGCAAAAAAATAACTTCATCATAATAATGCAATCGTGAATTTCCATATCCTGCGGGAGAAATATCGGTTTTTTATTGTTTTTCTTTTTATCATATTTTTATTTTTATTCTGAATCATCCATTAAAGCTTTTATTACGCAACGATGCGCAATTTATAACTTTAAACTGATCCTGTGCAGTCAACCCGGTGTCTATTTCCTTTAAAAAAAACATGAAAATTACATATTATTTTCAAAACTCATTTGCAATGTGTTCAGCAGGAAAATCCCTTGGCGGTTGTTAATTATTTTGGAACCTGGATCAAAGATTGGAAGAAGCTCTCACACATTTCATTTTCATTGCTTTTCCTTAAAACTATGCACATGACCTCATATACAATGTACATATACATACATATTCATGATCAAGCCTATATACATATGTATGGACATGTTTAAGGCAAATTATTTCTTTATATTGTATCTTCTTTGACATCGATAAAAATCACATAATTGAGACTTTAAAATAGAGTCAAAATTTTAGAATACTATACCTAATGGAAATGGCTTTAACAAGATGATTCAATCGAAAAGCTGACGTTTTTCTTAACTTCTTGTTTTCTTTTAAAGGCCAACAGCGAAATCCTACAAACCCGCAGACTCTTAGACACATCTTGTAAATAATCAATCATATTAACATTAATACTTCCTTGCTTAGGTATGTTTCAATTCTATATAATATACGGAGTAAAGTGACTAACAATTTTGCAGCATTCTTATAGCCCGTAGAGCAAACTGCATATTTTTCTGTAAAATAGTGATGTATATGTGTCGATTGGTATACCTTTGGGTAGGTCGGGTAAAATTTAAAATAGGTTTTCCATTACTAACCCTTTGTTTTGGTCTTCAGTTTCTAAAAAATTGAAAAATAATAATCTGACAAACAAGATTCTATGAGATGTTTAAAAAAATATTGCGAGTAATTTGGATTTATTAATAGTTTTGGAAATATTCGTCAAAAACTATTAACTAGAAAAATTCAACTGTATTTGTGAATCTGACTGATTTGATTGTTTTCCGCAATAAGTCGCTTAAATCGCCAAATTGACGTTAGTCTTCTTTCATATTTTCAACAACTATTACACAGTTGGCATAATTAGTGATTGCGCATAATACAAAAGGCATTTGTGAATTTTTCTGGTGTTAAGTAGATTTAAATATGTCATGTGTAAGATTTCGATTACAATATTACAATTACTGATTACGTCAACTGAAATAATTTGAATTCTCTCCGTAAATTTGATAAATACTAAGAACAGCCAGGTGAACCAAAAATACATTCTGCAAAATAACATATTTGGGTAAGCTATAATTACACAAATCTTTTCGCAATCCGGATAGAACTGATTAGACAATTTTTGGTGTTTCAATTTTATCTTCATAAATGTGTTACATTTTTTTGTTATTTTTTCGCGCTATTACGCCATTAATTGAATCAGATCTTATCAGATATCTTTAACGCAATGCAAAAAGAATTGGATCATTTAGTGACCAGTTGTGACCAGAACATATTTATTTGACACTATGGAAGAAAATGTTCAAGGAGATATTCATGAAAAGTTTAACTTCTTAAAACAAAGAAAGTCTTATTAGAAGACTGACTTAAAGTAACTCTTACAGTCCCATTCAGTGTCAGATCGGGGTGACCTAAATCTAGCTACATAAGCGAAAAATATCAATCGGATTAGCATTAGCATTAATTAAGATTAGCAACTGAGCAAATGATTTGACAGAAATATTAACAGAGCAGAAAAATATAAAAAGTATGTTGTTATAACTAGAGTCCGACCGAACATTCGGCTTCGTCTTCGGCTTCGGCCACCTTCGGCTATAAATATCACCTTCGGCAGAACATTCGGCTTCGGCCAAATCAGGCTGAACATTTTGCTGAAGCCGAATGTTGATATGTTTGTTTTCTGTAAAAATAGAAGTCGCAAAGAACGGTGTTTTTTTTGTTTTGTTATTGTCGGGTATTTTGTATTTTGAAAGTGCGCTTGTTTACAGCTTTAAAAACAAAAGATTTTGCATTTCCAAGTTGGTAAACTATTAAGTGGTCTGTATAAAAGCATGCACATTATTTGTACTGCTTTCAGGTAGAAGGAACATCAAAAATGGCAGCTTAAAATCCAATTTGGGGTTATTTCGTAAAAATGATGCGAATGCAACTTGCAAAATATGTTCCAAATAGAGTCCAACTGAACATTCGGCTTCGGCTTCGGCTTCGGCGGAAGGTGATGAAAAAGCCGAAGTTCGACTTCGGCTTCGGCTTCGGCCGGAAACCTGGCCTTCGGTCGGACTCTAGTTATAACCTTAAAAATTAGAAAGAAACATTTCCAATGTTTGTTGGAGCAAACAACAATGAAATTATTGCAGCAACACATACAATTATCAATTTTAACCCGGCGAGAGTGTGGTGACAAAATGTAACATTGAGTATGTGGCTGGGTATGACATACCCAAAAACAAAATTACCTGTAAATATTGTTATAATAAATATTAACATTTAAAAATCGGTATTTTACTATAAAGTATATATAATAATTAGTTGCAAATGAAAAACATGTAATATTTTAAGAATTTTTATATTAATACAGAATAAAACGGAATTGTCTTAATTTGAATGTAATGTTCACTGCTATAGTCGGATTCTCTCTCAGAGGTCGACTCGACGGAAGTATCTTCTAGCATTTCTTCCAACATGGACCTAAGTCACCTTTCTCTAGTTTCGAAATGCATTTTTAATCAAAAACTAAAGAAAAAAGTAGAACATAAACGAAAACAGCAATAGTTTATATTGGCACGAAATGCATACACAAACTATGTGGCGGGGTATTACGTACCCAATAGATGTTTGAACACGTGTATCTCGACCGGTGACTAGCGGGACACTGCCAAAACTCCACTGTCCCCTACTCCAGCTACACGAAGCGACAGTGGGTTTGTGTGATCAATTAAAGAAATATAGTTATTTAAGTAACAGGGTGGGTATGTCATACCACACTCTCACCGGGTTAAGTAAACACTTTAAAAAGCCAAAAAAGAAACTGTTATTGCGTCGAAAATCATTTACTGTAGCTGATACCTTGTGAGAAAAAAACTTCGGGGTTTGTTGAATCACAAAACATATCGATATTTGCAGGATGTTAAGTTGTTAGAACTAATTTCAAAGTGGGTCTTGACGGAACCCAACAAGCACAACACAAACAACGATTTCAATATAGCTCAGAATCAGACGCTTTGAAATTTTCAAATTTCGTACGTTCCTTTGCTTCAAAAGTTTTCAATAAATTGAGTATTCCAAATACCAATATTAATGGCGACGCAGTTAAGTTTAATTAGTCAATTTTGCATGCCCGGATCAGATTTTTGAAATATATATAATATATATATAATATATATAGCCAGACTTTATATCGAGTGATGCTCATTGTACCCCATGACTCCAACTGAAGCTTAAAAACTTCAGATGAAGCAAAAGAGGTAAACCAATTAATTAAATCTTAACTTACAGACTCCGTCAAAGACAAGGAGATCATTGTCAAAAAAGATCTTAGAACCTCTTGTTGAGGTATCAGATATATTCGCTGTCTCTCAATGAAGATGAAAATCTTCTAATAAAGACTCGGGAGCCAAATCCCTTCATATATCAAATTAGTATCAAATAAAATAGTCAAGTACAACAAATGCACTAGAAACGGATAAATACATTTTCGCGTATTTCTCTGCATTAACATTGTATAAGCTTTAATGTATGAATAAAGATTTCAGACCGAAATAATAAAGTATTCGAATTATCATTGTCAAAACGACAACAAAAATTTATTGAAGAAAATCGACTAATACCTGACCACTAATTTGGGTTTCAAGCGAAACACTACAATTGACCAGGTATTATTTTAATTATGGGTGGGGGTATATTAGACCGCGACCTTTAAGATCTACTGTGCCCCCTTTCAATAACTTACAACAATTACGAGTTCCCCTCAAATACAGTTCCTTTTAGAGTTGTATTGAGGGTAATGGACTCCTATTGTGCATAGTTAAAGAAATCTTTTCTAGAGTATTCTCTCTAAGCCAGTTTCCTTCAGAAATCTGAGAATGAGAGATGGTTCTAGTGATTGCATTTCTTCTTCTGATAGTAGGTACTTGCCCACATATATTTTTCTTTTGTGGGCTAGTGCTTCACAAAATGCCAGTACATGTTCTGCAATTTCATTAAATTCTTCACAAATTTTGCAGAGACCTTCTTCTGATACTCCTAGTTTCCTTAGATGTTCCCTGAGTCTACAGTGAGAACCTATATAGAGAAATGTATTGGTTGCTTGGAAGATATTCCAAGTTAAATATGTACGTATGTATTACAAGCTTTCATATAAACAAGTGCTTATGGACTTATGTTATATAAACCTAGGGTTAAGCCAAAGTAAGTAACAGAAGATTCATATAGTCCTTTAAAAATAGAGATATAAGAGCAATAGTGCACGCTCCCCGTTAAGTTAAAAATGGTTACAAAGTTACAATGGTACAAAGAGACAATGGTACAAAGAGACCTAGGAATTACTACAGCAGACGAAGAAATAACGAACTTTGCTCGTAAACTAAGAATTCGTCTTTCATGGTCATTGTAATCATACCGTCCTCCACACATTGGATACGAGAAATCTTGTGCGTCGACTACAACGAATGAAGCCGTTCGATCTAGCGCAATAAGAACAAACCGTACCTAACTGCAGTACCGTAGTTGATTTTAACGGAAATCTACCTACAACACGCGAAAATATTTGAAAATAAAACTACTAGGTAAGGAAACTTAGTTGTAGTAGCTCAAATCAAGGAAAGGGTGTTTCGAGTAGGGATGCAACATCGTTCTTAAAATCATCGATGTTTGAAAACATCGATGGTTTCACGACAAAATCGATGTTAAAAAACATCGGTATTGGCAACGATACATCGATGGTTTTTCGATGTTTTATTTATCTTCTCCATCACACATATTGTTTGCTATATTTGCGACGTACTGTACCTAAACAACAAGATATACTAGTCTTACCAGTTTCAACCCAAAAATTTTCCCCATCTTCCGTTTCGTTGATGATTCGATATCGGGCCAACGAAAAAGACAAAGTGACGTTGGATAATTCTACGGTTCGGGATTAGGGTTCTCTAGCGAACCCATCATGCACGTTTATATATCGATTCGGTTGCTCCAAGACCGACAACCGCTTCCAGCCGCAAGCCTTTGGTGAACAGGCGCTAGTTTGGCTGTTGACACAGATGGTTACGCAGCCAATACAATACATGCCGAAACATGAACCCTTTCCGATTAGCAACCGACCCACAGTTCCATAAGAATTGGATATCAGTCTCCTTGAGGGTTGCTCGATGACCAGGGTGTACCACTTGGAGGTTCGGAGTAGGATGTTAGACTAGGAGAGGCTATGATATAACAAAGTTGCATTGCATTGTGCATCTCTAGCTCTTTTATACCCCATTATTATTAAAAGCACATTTTATATATAACATACATGTATCTTGACAATGTTTAATGAAATGAACGAACGATGTCGATGTTTGACAGTTTTGCCGTCGATGTATCGGCGATGTATCTGTTATCAAACCATCGATATATCGTTTGCATCCCTAGTTTAGAGTCAGTACAAATCTGACACTACTATGCGTACACGGATCACAGTGTCCTGTTAAAGATTTACACAAAAACTTGAAAAAAAAATTAAATGTATAACTTTAGCTAAGTGAAATAAATTTAAACTTAAATTTGAATAAAATAACGAAAAGTAATGTTGACCAAGTTTTTAATGCAAATATTCCTATGGGTCGTGGCGTAGTTAGTAAGTGCGTCGACTCCTGCAATGTATACATATAAATAATGGCAAAAACTGTAGATCATTTAACCTAACGTTACCCACATTATAACAAAACATTAATAGGCTAGAGTTGGGTCGTTTTGGTCAATCTTTTCTCCCTCTCGCAAGGGTACCGAAGTAGTGTAGTGTTGTTTCTACTTCTTCCTCATCCCTACAGAATTCACTCCCATGCTTCTTGCATGTACGCCTAACAGGCAGTGAACGATCATAATGCCGACTACATTGCTCATTTCCTTCCTGTTCATTTTAAGGAGTGTACTTGTTCTTTTTGGATTTAGTGAAGGCTGTAGTTGCCTCTATGTTCTGCAAGTGTCTAATAACATCTCCGATTGGTGATATTGATGACATCTATAAACAATGGTAGTAATTAATTAAAGTCCGAAGTAGGGGTTTTCCTGATTGTTTGCCAGTGGCATGGTTTTGGCCATATCGCGAAGACTTCCGTGCCATACTCGGGTCCATTTGGGTCCAAAGACCTCTCTGCTACGCTATCCTTTCGGCCTATGATATTATAATTCTATAAGTCGTATTGCACTGTATTTTTTTCTTTTCTTGTACAAGAACATTCCTTTTTGTTTTTCATTTATCCTTATCCTAATTTAAACTAAACTAAAACAACCTAAACTATATCCGTAACATAATACGGACGCGTGAATCAGGGCGCATATGGTGTTTATATGCTTGACATATCTATATATTTTAAACGCCGTGATGCACATTTCTTTTGGATTTTTGGTTTAATTTTGTTTGTTCTTCTTAAGCTACCTAAAATCAACAACTATCCACTATCAAGTCATTGTCCCTAAGAAGTTAACTGCGACAAAAGTTAATTTTGGTGTAACCACCAATTAAAATTACGTTCTCTGCAGACTCTGCCCTGTTACGGACAGAGATCGGCCCACTGAACCGAAGAAGATCCTTGTTCCGTTTTCGATGTGAAAGATTGATGAACGAACGAATTTAAAGACCGTGTTCACACTTGAACTACTTGAAACAAAGTGACGCTTCATTCAAAATACATATGCGTACATGTGTGAGTACATAATTATTAGTACGTTTACACCGCACCCAAATTCAACATTTCGGCTAGTTTCTGCATTTCATCCCAAATACTTTGCATTTTGCCATACATTTCTTGCATTCAGGAATGTTGCATTCCAGCGAAATGCAGAATTTCGTCGCTGCAATTTGTAAGTGCGTCAAATCGAACAATCCTCTTTACAAATTCAGCACGTCATACAATGACATTTCAACCCACTGACATAAACAAAAACCAATCTTTTCTCATTAGTTGAAAGCTTCGAGTGGACATAAGTTTCAACGCGAACTCAATATCTCTATACTGAGTCAGCAATATATTTAATATGTCTGAATTAGCCCTTAAATGTATCTTTAAATTTATATAACAAGCCAAATGATTGAACCATTTCTGATTTGCAAACAGGAAAAAAATATTGATTCCCGATCAGCTGCGTATCTACCGGTTCCTGCGAATACCTTCCTTGGCAGTTACCCATTAACTCCTGTTCATGTTGGAAATTTAACTGATCCTAGTACTAAGCCTAAGCATCATACGCCCTTACATACTAATTCGGCGCTTCAACCATCATCAGTCAATTTAGTAGTTGTGAAAAACCCTCCTCGTAATACAATTATCTTATCGAGGCTTTCTTCTCATACACCCGAGAAGAATATTACTGACTACATAAGCAGCAAAATATGAATGCCTTCTCTTATCAAATGCAACAAATAAAACTTTAAGGAACCTCGCATCTTTTAAGTTGATGAATCCTGATTCCCACTTCGGATTACTGCTGTCTCGAGAGTTTTGGCTTGATGGTGTATTATTTCAAGAATTCGTTTCCAGACCTAAGAAAGTAACACCTGAAACTGCACCTATAACGTCGCATTCAAAAAAACGATTGGGTATTTACTTAAATAACCTGTATTTATCTGTAACTTCCCCTGAGTAACTTTGTGTACATTATCAAAACATGCGAAGGTTGCAAACTAAGACACCCAATGTAAATCTGAATTCGCAAAAGCTCCCTTATGAGATTCTCGCCCATAACGAAATTAATCGCACTTCTGATTTTGCCAACGACGAATTACGTTGCATTTACTTCTAAGTTTAATTTTTTCGATGGATTTGAGAAAGAGAATGATACCTCGTGTCGGGGAGTTCTTTTGGCAGTTCTAGACCGATTTGACTCTACCCTGATCAAAACTTCTCACTCATCTAGTTTCGAATTTATTTGTGTCAAAATAACTTTGTCTAAGTGCCACATTTATATTCTTTGTTGTTTCATTCGACACTCCCAGCCCATGCAGAACTATCACCTAGCCATCGATGCGATCGATTCTCTATTTAATACTGATCCTAGCGACACCGTCTTAATTCTCGGAGGCTTTAATTTTCCTGATCTTCAATGGGCTCTTTCAGACGATCAAACCCATTCGCAATTAATCCCTCCTCAGATAAAGAGGCCCTTTTTAACGATTGCCTTACTGACTTCAACCTTTATCAGTTAAGCGGTTAATAACTTAAGTGTCTACCTACTGGAACTTATTTTTTCGTCAGATGCAGATAACTGTGTAGTTTCAGCGGGCAGTCATATTCTCTCCAAATTGGATAATTTACAATTACAACCCACTTCAATCTCTCACCGTTTCTTACGAAACGCTAGCAGAACTATAAAATCTGAGTTCCAGTACGGTTTTAATTTTCGTAAGGCTAACTCTACTAAACTCTGTGACCTTTTAAGTTCTGTAAACTATATTTTTTAAGGAAACACATTGCATTTCCGTCGATTGCGTACCTGAAAAATTCTATTCTGCAATCTACTTCATACAATCCTTCCCTTTCATGCCCCAGAAGATTTCACTTTATCTCCTCTTTGCGGTACAATAGAGAAATTCGCTCTCTTCGCAACAAAAGGAATAAACTTTGGCTCAGTTCCTTAGAAACTCGCTCGGACTTGAACCTTTATAATTATCGAGTGATACTCTCTTAGTCGCTAATGTATTTGCTGATTTCTTAAGTCAGTCTTTCTCTAATCTTCTAACTGAACCTGACCATTCTTATTTCTTCTATACGAAATATTTTTCCCAAACTTCTTTAACTTCAGCCGACATCACCGTGACAATCGTGAAGGAAAAGATCGACAAACTTAAAAATGAATATTCCGCGGGCTCTGGTGGCCTTCCTACTGTAGTTTTGAAAAAATGAGCGAATTACCTAAAAAGAGATTGTAAACTACCGGCCTATAGCCAAACTCTCCTGCTCGCTTAAGCTATTTGAAAGCATTGTGTATGATACAATGTTTTTTCACTGTAAATTTATCTTTTCTAATTCTAAACTTGACAGAATTTGTATCCAGAACTTTGTGTGCATTGGAAGACGGCAAAGGCGTGGATGTTGTTGCTACTGATTTTAGCAAAGCTTTTCGTGAAATCCCGCACGCGATTGTATTATTGAAACTCTGGGTTTATCGCGTGGATCAAATCGTACCTTCAATATAAAGTCATTTTTAAGATTCTCTGTATCTCATCCTTTACACCTGCGGATAGACACCTTGTCGTTGTGCGCGGGTTAAAGCCGACCCGGAGGTCTGCTGAAAGAGCGACTCTGCCTGGCACTGATGCAACGCAACAGTTTCAGACAGGGGTTCTCCAATCAGAAGGATGGGATGATTGCTGAGCCAAGTCTATCATCCCCCTAATCCAGGGTGGCAAGCGTCCCGTGTCCATTGGATGGTTCGCAGCCAGGGGGTAATACCGGCTATGTCCTAACGGAGCCTCTCTAATACTGGACCACCATGGAGAGTAACTCTGACCTTACCGCACTACTGCGAGGTTCTGGTGCGGCTGACCACACTTTCCTTTGCTACTCGTGGGATAAAAAAAATATGAAAGGCGAGCTGAATAGGCTGCGGGGGATTATCGTAGCTGATGCAGTAAGCCGAGTTGAGCATGGGTTCAACAAAACTGAAAGAATTTTCTCATTTTCTGGTGATCGTTGATCGAGTAAAACCTCATGCACGCTGCATCGCATTTTAGGAAATTTGATCACAGGGACGATTTAAATGCAAGTTTAATGTTTTTTTCAGTGTATACGTATAGTTTATATAACATTGCAGCTGCACCCAAACAAATTTTTTTTTATCCGTCATTCATGAAAAATATGAGTTTAAAAGAGCATTACTCAATTCTTGGTAGAACATTACTGTGTGAAAACATAATGTAATTGATCCAATTCGAGTGTTCCACATACAGAAAATATTGCCTGTCCAGGTGGATTGCCCAGTCGTTTGTAAACGGCCACTTAGGGTAGTATCTCTCTTCTGTCTCAAGTTCCATCGCACTAATTACGATCGTAAAGAACCTATGACGCGAATGTTACGAATAACAAATGAAATGCAAAACTCGTTTTAGTTTCATACTAGCACGAGCACTCCTCGAAATGCCCTTTCTTCTCTCTAAAAAAATTTAGAATTCTAGCAGTTTTAAGTTGTTTTACGTAAAAAATTGTAATTGCCGAGCCTGGCCAACTTGAGGAATAGGCTTTCTAACCAAGCGTTGTCGAACGCCTTTTCTATTTCCATCAGACAGGCACCCGTGCATTGGTTCTTATTTTTATTCTACTGAATGTCGGAGACCAATTTGGATGGTATCGTGCCGCACCTAATGCCGAATTGGTTGTCCGGAATAGTTTCTTTTTCCTCAACGCTTTGTTTCAGAGCTCTAATGACAATCTTTTGAAAGACTGCTTATGCACGGAAGAAGACTTATCGACCGGAGATTTGTCGAGATGGAAGTACCTTTGTCCCGTTTAGGGAAAGTGTGTACCACAGCTGTCATCCAATGGGCCGGGTAATATGCATCACTCAGTGCATTGTTACACACAGGGTTGTGTATATATCCACTGCCTCAAAGGAAGATGGCGCAGAACTATATTCGGTATCCCATCGACTCCCATTGACTTTTTCTTCCTCAGTGAGCTCAAGATACCCTGGTGCTATTTTTTCGAAATAAGGATGGAGTCCATCATCGGCGACGGCATTTTTTTGCCAGGAAATCGTCACTGAACCAGGATTCCGGGATCGCCATTGACTTATCTCACTCCGAAGATGGAAGTGGTTTAAGAAGGTTCTGTTCTCCAAGCCGTGGTTCGGACTACGAGGTTCGTTAACCGTGTACACTTCCTGAAAAACAGCACCAATTGCTTTCACCTTCTCCTGGGGATCGTCGACTAAGAAGTCGGTTGCAAGCAAATCTGGCCTGAACTCAATACTGTTCTGTTTCATCCAATCTAAGAGGGCGATTCTCCTATCGTTCGAAACAATGTTACCCCATTCGCTGTGTTTTGCGTTCAAATAGCCGGTAATGATATAATAGATCTCGTCTGAACTTGAACGCATCCTAGTGAAAAGAGCCTCGAGCTCAGACATGAAAATAGGGTTTCGAGCGTCCGCCGCAATCACGAACAACCTTCTTTCCATCTTGGGAGGGATGCCCGCAATGCTTGCCTCTAACACGCTAAACTTTCGCACTTCATTGTTATACATAACCTTATGACTAATATTTTTTCTAATGGAGAGAGCAACAGCGCCTCCTTGATCTTTCCTTTCTTTAAATTTTAATAAATGTCAAGGTTAAATAAAATCAGAAAGCAAAATGATATTCATCAAATAAATCCTTACGTTTCTTGTGCGCCACCCTGTATAAATGTAAAACAAAAATTGTAAGAACAAGTCTGCAGTATGGCCGATTGAAAAGTACTATGGGCGGTCTTTGGTCCGATTTAATAAAGATTCGACGGAATTTCAACCACAAACAGGTAAAGGATTTGATTATTCAGTACCTAAGATGGTTGCGCCAAATAGAGCATATTGATTACACAGAGAGAGAAGGCAGCAGAAAACAACTTCGAATCGGCATCACCTAATACCAAATAATTTGACGTACGATACAGTTGACATGAATGTTGCAAATATAGTGTTAGTCTGAAGAAGATGACAAAAAACATTATTTTTTACTTCCTCTTTTCTTCCATTTGATACGCATTCTATTTATCTTTCAACATGCAGGAAGACAACTTAACCACACCATACAGTCGCAGTCAGTAGTTCAATCAGTGTATTTCTTGTGGCGAACGAGCTATCTAAGTGGAAACTGACACTAAATGAAGTAATAAAGAAGAAACAAGTAAACCGAAGGATACAGTTATATACTCACTTGTATTTCATGGAGTAGAAAAGATTTCAGCAGAAAGGATCGTCGCACGACAAAAGTGAAATAAAAAGAAACGCTTAACGATTCTCTATAGGTTATTTGACTGCTCGTCTTCAGAGCTCTGTGGCTAAAAAGGCATTGCCCGTAATTTAGTACAAATGGTCATAGTTTAATTAAGCTTAATGAGGTCAGCATTTAGTCCAACCTTATGGAATGTTATTGTGGTAGTGGTATTTGACATAAAATATATAGGTACATACTATAACATACATGCATTTGTACCTTTACGTTCATTCCAGAATATCTTGTGGAGAAGGATCAAGGAACCATGAAGAAAACAAGAAGTTATGTTTGTAGTGAGTAAGCAACTGATGAAAAGCCAATACAAGGAAATCATCTATGAAGAAGAGAACCTACATGGATACATACCTCGGGTGGATAAAAATAATTTATGAAATAAATGAACACAAGCCACACATTTAAATCGGATTTTATGTTTTGTGGTTGTAATAAGTTTTCGAAACAGGAGTTCCTATCTCGCTTACTTATGCATACTGAGCGCAGGCAACAATAGCCTCTAGGCTGAAAAGTGATTTAAAGGAGGAGGAGCTCTTTGTCATTCTGAGCTGAAAAATTTCTGAATATCATATATTATATATTATATACTAAGAAAGCACTTTTTTTAAATATATGTTTATTTGAATTACAGAAGCAGATGATTTGCACCACAAGAAAATCAGTAGCGACTGCAATGAGTGAGCATTCACATTATCTATATAACTTATGCTATGGTCACTCTTAGTCCCTTTTCATTTTTTATAATTAAAACATTCATTTCTATAATTTAAAACAATCTTCTAATATTTATTACTTATTGTCTTATTTCACAATACAAACATAACATATTCGCAACACTGAATCAGAAATCAACTACATAGACATATTCAACTCTCGAGTGGGAAACCCCCTTGTCCATCACCTAATTTCCGATTTTTTTCAATATTAAAATAAAATCTGCCTTATTTTTACGCTCGCTCCCTAATTTTCAAGTATTGGTATTAAAAATTGTGTATGATGTGTGTTCTGTAATAGTATGGGACACTATTATTATAAATGTATAGGTATATTATATATTAAGATATTATTTTATAACGATATATTTAATATCGTTTGGTATGTATTAAATTTTGTTATAATATAAATATAAATATATAATATAATATGGGCGCCGTGGCGTAGTGGGTAGGTGCGTTGACTCCTACGCTCGAGGTCGTCGGTTCGAATCTCGAAAAAAATATCAATCATTTTTTCACGGCTCCACCTCTTTCGAGTCACTGACAATGCTCAAAGAGTATAACTGTCTAGGAAAAGCTTCTCAATCTCGCCGTTCGGAGTCGGCATTAAACTGTAGGTCCCCTCCGCTCGTGAGGGAACAATAGCACGCACAACACGAGTGGTTGCTGAGAAGCTAGGCCCAGGTCCACCTCGGACTGTAGCGCCGCCATTATTATTATTATTATTATTATTATATATAATATAATATATATATATATATAATATAAATAAATAAATATAATATAGATATAATTATAATTTAAAAATTCAATTTGTATACATAACTGCATATACACACATACATTCATACATATACAGTGCTCGACAAAAGTCTACGTACGACCCCTATTGTTTCAGTCTTACGTGTCCTAAACCATAATGAAGAAATCTAATGATGCAGTTTTGTTTTGAATTGTTTTTTATTGGTAAAGTCCCTTAAAATAACTCAATTTGATAAATACCAAAAATGTATTTACAAAAAACCAAAAAAAGTATTGACAAAAGTCTACATACGACATGTTAACTAAAAGAAATCGCTTTAATTCATTGCATTTAACTATTATAATACTTGATGCCCTCCGCGGGCATCAAGAACTACCTACAGTCGTATGGGCATAGAAGCAACTAAGTTTTTCGATTCCATAGATGTTAGACCTTGCCATTCTTCTTTAAGCTTCTCTTTCAGCACTGAAGCACTAGTTACAGTCTGAGTTTGCGTTACAAAATCTTCCACATTTGTTCAATAATATTTAAATACGTGTTTTGGGGTGGAGTGTACAGTTGTCGGGGGGCATAATAAAGTAGTCATACCTTGACAATTTTGATGGTATGCTTGGGATCATAATCTTGTTGGAAGATCCAGCTGTAACCAAGGCTTAGTTTATCGACGGATGCTTTCGAATTTTGTTCCAAAATACTTTTATATTCATAACGATCTATATTACCGTCAATAAATATTAAATTTTCTGCTTCAGAAGCAGCGACAGCACCCCAAACCATCACGCGGCCCCCAACAGGCTTTACAGTAGAAACACAATTTTTGGGATTCATTGCTATACCAGCTTTTCTCAAAACTTTGGCTCTCCCGTCACTTCCAAATATATTATATGTATTATGATTCATCTGTTAACAAAATTCGCTTCCAGAAATCAATTCCCTTATTAATATGTTGCTGGGCAAATTGCATGCGAAGTTTTTTTTCGGGGTTTTCACGTATTAGCGGGTCTTTAACGTGAAATTCTGCTGTGAAAACCATTACTATTCAGAGTGTTTTTAATTGTTCATGGATGTATAATTGTACCTGATATTATTGCTAGTTCTTTGGACAATCTTGTGGTAATCACTTTCCTATTTTTCTTAACTTATTTTATGATGAAACAGATATCTCTCCGATTAAGTTTCTTTGGACGACCACAGCGTGATTTATTTTCAACACTACCATTGTTTTTCAAGTTGTTAGAGTTTGAACTGTTAACTTACTTAAATTCAACAGTTTTGATATTTCACCAAATGACTCATTATTTTTTCTGTAAGTTATGACCAACTATCGAATATCGGTCGAAATTTCTTTTCGAGGAGCCATCATTGCAAAAAAAATCTTTCTGAAGTAAATTCTACATACATCTTTCAGATGTAAAATTCAAATACGGGACCATAACATTACGATACATCTGCACACAATAACCTAAAGGATGAGATTATTAGCCGTACGTAGACTTTTGTCAATACTTTTTTGTTTCGTTTTTTGTAAATAAATTTCTTGGTATTTATCGAATTGAGTTATTTTAAGGGGCTAAATAATAATAATAAAAACAATTTAAAACAAAACTGCATCATTAGATTTCTTTATTATGGTTTTGGTCACGTAAGGCTGCAACTATAGGGGTCATACGTAGACTTTTGTCGAGCACTGTATATTAAGTTTCATAATCAGTTATGTGTAAACAAAAAAAAAAAGAAGTAGCCCAAATGTCGAAAATAAAAATTTTTTTTAAAGAAATTATGAAAGATTAATACATTTTTACAAAAAAAAAAACAATAAAATTAAATTAAATACATATATCCTAGAAATTGAAAAACTGTTCTGAACTTCTATACTAACTTTTAAATTCTATCTTAAATCTAAAGACCAAAGGAAGATACTTCGGTCATCTCCATACTTCAAGGATGAAATTAAATTCTCTTCATATAAATGTTATTTAAAGGAAGGCTTAACGTCAGTACGTAAGTTCATTCTTACATTTTCGTTTATCACACTGTTTAATTATTGCCAATGAAACAAATAAAAATTAAAAAATTATATCAAACTTTTGTTCCACATATTTTATAATATAATAACAATAATTTAAATTTTAATTATAATAATGTTGTCACTCATTAAAAACAAATAAGCCCACAGTTTCCAATATTCGTTCCAGTCGTAATTGAAATGAATTAACCTATTGAACACTAACATTTTCGTTTAACTACCCCTTTTTCATGGTGAACATATTGCGAACGTCTTGTGATAGCGCTCGGTTAAAACGGGATGTGGGGATGTGGCCAATCGACTGACCGAGTTTATTCACAAATGTAGGTAAATCATTTGTGCTTTGTATGAATGTACCTGAGCGATTCATTTGATATTTTATTATAGTAAATACTTATTTCCTAATTCAATTTAGCAATAGCGACTTGAATGATCCCCCTTCCAAAAACAAGCTCTTATGTGATTCTAACTTGTTACGATTTTAACAAAAGAAAAATAAATATGCTGTCATCTATTTCCTTTTTGCAATTTATTTTCAAATTTTAGTTAACTTATTTAGGTTCTTCATCTTCACTTGTACAGTCCGAGGTGGACCTGGGCCTAGCTTCTCAGCAACAACTTGTGTGCTTGGTTTCATCAAGTGTGAGAGATCCTTTAAAGAAGTAAAGGAAACGTAGTTCTGACAAAAAGGGACAAACTGCGATAAAATTATATATGTATATGTATCTTCAACTTCGTTGCGATATGTGATATGAGCGATATCCGTAAAAATATGATATGCTCATGAGCATGTGGTTGTATGTCTAGATTTGACGTAATAAGAAAACCTATGTAATTACATTTTTTAACAACTTCGAGTGTCTCGCCTTCAAAAGTCCAACTTTTTTGTAATGTCCTATTACTTCGGGTAGAGCCGAAAACCATAATTTTTGATTTAGAAGTGTTAACCTTAAGGTTCCAAAGGTCGCAGTAGCATTTTAGCTTGACTATTTGAAACTGGAGAGTAGTGGGGTTATCAGCCAAAATAACAAAATCATCCGCATACGTAAGAACCTTGACCTCCAGACCTCCCATTCTAACTCCACCTGGTAAAAAATTTGTTATGTCGTCGATATAAAGGAAAAACAAGAATGGACTAAGTACACAACCTGGCGGAACTCCTATGCTCGTATCAAATCTGATAAGACACTTCCAGTCCATACAGTGGCAGACGTTTTGTGTAATGAGTTCACTATAAATCCTTAAAAACTTGCTTGAAAGACCAATAGTCGATAATTTATACAGTAGTGAGTTCCTTTTTACTGTGTCGAAGGCAGCCCTAAAATCTACAAAAAAGGCATATAGCCTTTTTCCTCTTTCCTTAAATCTATTCACAATGGATGTAAGAGCAAAAATTTGATCCACAGTAGAGAACCCGGATCGGAAACCTGCTTGGAAAATAATAATAATAATAATGGCGGCGCTACAGTCCGAGGTGGACCTGGGCCTAGCTTCTCAGCAACCACTCGTGTTGTGCGTGCTATTGTTCTGTCACGAGCGGAGGGGACCTACAGTTTAATGCCGACTCTGAATAGCGAGATTGAGAAGCAGTTTGATGTTTCTTTTTTCGAGATTCGAACCGACGACCTCGAGCGTAGGAATCGACGCACCTACCCACTACGCCACGGCGCCCCTGCTTGGAAAATACTGAGTTTATTATTCGTCTCCATCCAAATCGTCAACCTGTGGTATAGAATGTGTGTGAAAACTTTCCTAAACGTGCATGAAAGGGAAATGCCTCTATAACTTTCGGGTAACATGCTATCTCCTTTTTTAAAAAGAGCGACAATCACCGACTTAAAAAAAAAATCTCTGGTATTACTTCTTGATCCAAAATTCGGTTATAAAGAAGTAGTAAGATTTCTAGAATAGCTGAAGTGAAATGTTTTATAAACTCGGCTGGAATACAGTTCACACCAGGAGATTTATTATTTTTATTCTTACCCAGAGCACTTTTCAGTTCCTCCATCGTAATGGGCTCATCAAGTTCCGAGATTCTGATACTTGGCAAAGCAAACTAAAAGTCTATTTGATCTGGATTTGCAGTCAACATATTTTTTAAATGATTTGCCAATATTTGCCAATATATAAAAATAGCACACGAACTACTTGGGTTAGAACCAGCTAACATTCTGAATATTTTCCAAAATGATTTCGTATCTTTGCAGGACTCGATACTTGCAGCAAGATTTTTGTAATATTATTTCTGTTTGATCTAGCATGTTTTTTTATATGCCTTATTTGCTTCTGCGTACAACTGTCGAAATACATCCAGATTAGTTTTTTGAAAAATGTTGAGAAATCTAAATGACTTTTCCCTTAGTTTTTTACAAGCCCCATCAAACCATAACGAAGTACTAGCGACTAAAGACGAAGAAGTAGAAATTGGCCCCGCAGCACTTTTGACACACTGTGATAGAAATACCAGAATTTGTTCAGGGTAAGAATCAGTTATGTCATTGACAGCATTTGCATGGCAATTAAGTCTTGCCATATAAAGCGCTGCACGATTTGGTTTCCACTTTATTCTCTTTAGGACAGCCTTAGGTGGAGCAGGTTCATTGTATGTAAAGTTTAGGGTCGTTACTATGGGCTGATGGGTCGAATAATAGGCTGTTAGTACCTCAAAATCCCTCACTATACTATCCCAGTGGCCTTTAACCAGACAATAATCAATCACCCAAAATCCTTGACCCGCCACAAATGTAAGATTCCCCTTGCAATCACCCCTTGTCAAACCATTTAGCACTACAAAACTAAAATCCTCAATAAATTGTATCAAAAGTCAGCCACTACTATTAATAACTTCATCCATAGACTAAATAAACATTATGTTATCATAATCTAAACTATTAATAAAATTTTAAAAATTCGAAAATTCATGCCACCAGTTATTGCAATGGGCGCCGTGGCGTAGTTGGAAGGTTCGTCGACTCCTACGCTCGAGGTCGTCGGTTCGAATCTCGAAGAAAAAAAACATGAAACATTTTTTCACGGCTCCACCTCTTTCGAGTCACTGACAATGCTCAAAGAGTATAACTGTCTAGAAAAAGCTTCTCAATCTCGCCGTTCGGAGTCGGCATTAAACTGTAGGTCCCCTCCACTCGTGAGAGAACAATAGCACGCACAACATGAGTGGTTGCTGAGAAACTAGGCCCAGGTCCACCTCGGACTGTAGCGCCGCCATTATTATATTATTATTATAATGAACCGTGAACCATTTTTTTTTTTTTTTTTGAAAAACTGAACTTGGTATCGAACCTAGACTGTGAAATTCAAATGCGCATGGGTCGACGCACGAACCCACACGGCCACGGCGCCCACAATTATTATTATTATTATTATTATTATTATTATAGTTATTGCAATTGAGATAAGTTGGTATAATATGCAAGCAATTATGCCTATCAAGTATCTTAATAATTATTTGCTCTTCTCTTGTCTCGAATGTTATAAAGTCTTTAATATTATTTCGTATTGCACATAACATTCCACTACTAGCTCTTCCATAAGTACTACGTCTTACTGCAGGCAAACATTTAACTTTATAATCAACAAAATACTTCAAAAATTGGTTTTCAAATCTCGATTCAATAATTGTTTCTAAGAGTATTAAAATATCATAATTTAAAAAAAAATTTAAAAAATATGGGTATAAAAGTTTATTTTGAAGCCCTGATACGTTATATGACAAAATTGTAATACTTGCACAATTACTGAAACAGACATCAACCCTATCCCTATCCTATATACGACGTTGATTACGGAGGGTTCTACTGCTCCCTGCTCTTTCTTCCACATGCTCCTCGATATGTTATTGAGTGAGTGACATCTCCGTGTTGCGCTGATCAGCTGTTGTGACGTTGGTCTTGTTAAAATATTTAAGCCCGGCTTCACCAAACGTCCTTTTGACAAAGTTCCACTCTTCGTTTGTGTTTATTTTAATTTCTCGTGACATATCGTACATAAAAGATAAATTATTTATGTGCAACTTAACACCTTTTATTGTAACGACTTTTGAAAAGTTGTCTTTTTGAAAAGTTGGCGAGTTATTATTGATTGCTCCCGGTGTATAGTAACCCTGTATAAGACCTTACTCATCACAGTCCTGCTATATGGCGCAGAAGCATCGACTTTGTCAAAAGCGGATGAGGTTGCTCTTGGCTGCTTTTCGGTCCCGTCTGCATAGGGGGTGAGTGGAGGAGACGATACAACAACGAACTGTACGAGCTGTTCAGCTACATCGACATAGCCAGAAGCGTGAAGATCCAGCGATTAAGATGGCTAGGTTATGTAGAGCGAATAGAAACCAATGCTCCGGCCCGAAAAGTCTTCGAATCCACCTCAGAGGGACGGCGCAGTAGAGGAAGACTGCGACTCAGGTGACGCACGCAAGTGGAAAGGGACCTCAACCAACTGTGCGTGCGAAACTGGAGGCAGCTAGCTAAAGTTCGAGCTGGCTGGAGACGCTTGTTGATTGAAGCCCAGGTCCACCCCGGACTGTAGCGCCACATTAAGTAAGTAATCATTCTCTTTCAGCAGTATCCATTCTTTATCTTAAGCATTTGTAGTTTCGAACTAATGAGAATTCGTTGAACGTAACAAATCTTAAAACTTAGTAAACAAAACGAACGAAACGTCAACAAACTCTCCTTTTTAGTTTGGAAGGCAAGAGAATCAGCTGTTCAAAAAAAATACACGTGTTCACAGTCACTGTACGAAATATTGTTATAAAAAACGCTGTCAAAAATTTGATGGGTCAAGGGAGGAAAGAGTTGAAAATCTCAATGTTGATTTTTGCACTTTATATTTGTATAACGTAATTTTTCGTGCCCTTTGTTAAATTCATACATATATGGAAGTTACAGTATACACATATGGACATTATAAGAAAATAAACTGGGCAAGTGCGAGTTATACTCGCACGGGGAAGGTTCCGTCGCATATAATGGATGATTTCTGAATATCAAACGACGTTTCCAAATTATTTCAGTTGAATTTTCTTCTAACTTCAACCCAAATCAACCCTTCATTCATACATTCATAGAACAATCATTCATTCATACTCATCTATACCTCTATCCAAGTTTATCCAACACAGAAAGTCCCTTCCATCATACATACATACATACCTAACTAATCAAAAACTGTTCGGCATTTAGGGGTTAGATCCAAAAGATAACACTCATCAACGAATAGAGTTGTCGAACACAGCATGAAAATTATGTGTGAAAATGAAAATAGTGACCATTTCAAATCATAGATATCTCAAAATTCCAACATGAATTGATATTTTGAAATTTATCATTTCTTAATGCTTACGCTGAGGTCTTCAAAACTGCGTTTTCAGATCTTCAAAATTCGCATGTCGATGGTTGAACATTTTTGGCCAATATCTCGAAAACTATTATGCCCAGAAGGCTCGAAATTATTTGAAATGAAAATACTCAATGAAGCGAAGTTTTTGTGATTTTTTCAGATTTTTAAACTCTTTGGTTTAGAAATGGCAGGGGGGGGGATGCATTAAAAAAAATATTTTCCAAACGGTACTTTGGATCAAAAACTGTTGAAGCAAACCTCTACCTCATTTCAAAAGACATGTCGATTGATATATAAGTCGATAGGATGCGACAATGTTTCAAAATTAATGGCAACTTCACCTGTACTGGAGCCACCCCAAACTGGCAGACACACCGGTTTCGTTAACGAAACTTTAAAGCTGCATATTTGAAACTGAGAATTTGGAAGTTTAATTTATGCAGACAGCTAAACGGCAACGAAGACACAAATACGGCTGTAAGGAACAATGGTCCACTCAATTTGGACGATAATAGAAGAGAATTCCGTCCCCCCGATCTAGACGAATTCAAGATAACAATATATAGGCTGACGCAAGGTTGCTGTTTAAATCTCTAAGGCAGCCGGAGATGATCTAGTTGAGTGCATGCACCAGCTCATTTGCAAGAAATGCCGGAGTGAGGCATATTCCATATTCCAGATCTAGACAAGAATCCGATTATGATAACACGAACATGAACATTTATTTGTACAATAAACTAAATTTCAAAACTAGTTCCTACAATCAAATTTTAACAACAAAAACAGAACGGACGTTCCTTTTTCAAAATTATTTATCCTCTTTATACCGGAAAGAAAATTTGGACTGGTTAATTTGTTCTCTTATTCAACGAGTTTGTATCTTGAAGTGAAATAGTTGAGTGAAGGGAAATATTTCTTCTAACGAACCATTTTTCAACAAAAGACGAAAGCTCAACTGAGAAAAGAAACGTACAAGGTCATTAAACAAACTGTATAACCTACAAGCAAAATTGTTGCTTAAGATTTGTGAAGGTGTGAAGGTGTATGAAATCAAGTTCAATGAGAAATTAACGGATTTAGTTATGTCAGACTAAGACCAAGCAAAAAATGGGGAGATATATTTGCTTGAATTTTTATATCACAATTTCTGTGTCATCAATTACTTCATTGGACTACTATTCCGCTATTTATATTATTTATGAGTTTACATATTACTTATTGAGTCGAGCAAGGTCTGTCACTTATTACCCTTGAAAAAAATATATTGAATGGTTTCTCAAAAGTTATTTAAATTATTAGGTATAATTTGGAGTTGTTTAGTGTTGAACTAATTCTCATACAATGCACAAAAACTGCAATTCTTCCTAATGCATCAGGTTTTTAAAATGTACACTCAATATGATCGTACAAACAGCCTGAGCAAATTACATTTTCGTTTTCCAACAACTTTTACTTGGACATACTTACTCGTACATAAACAAGTTGGCCACAAGCATTTGAGTCTTCATCTCGAAAATGCATTCATGCATCAATTCATAATACTCAAATTTTTTTTAATAAAACACAGAAGGGAGTATCTACCTCTAAAATACAGTTCTGAAACATGTGCATATTCTTAATTAAGTTTTCTAAAAACATATCCAACCGGGCGAACGAAACCTTATTCAGGATAATGTGACTATGATGTGAAACAAAATTCAGATCCAAAACTTCTGTGCTTCATGTTCGCACAATTTTGAACGAGTCTGTGTGACGTTGCGAAAGTTTTAATTGTTTAATTTTAGTTCAGAAGTAGAAGTTGAGGCAGGACGATAATGATTAGAGTACTACTAGTGGCTTGTGTGTGCTACTTTCGTGCAGCAGCATTAGGTTATTATTCTAAATGGCGGAATGCTTGTGCAAATTATTTAACTTTACAAATTCGCACATCGAAATGTTTTTGGTGTGAGAAAAAGCTCATACTTGTATGATTATAAAATAAGAGACGTTTTTAAGGATGTTAAGTTGGTTTTCATAAATGTGGTTTGTGAATACATTCTAAACTCTAATCGCTTGTGCGGTTTTTGGTACACCGCGACGAAATACAAAAGAGGATCGATAAGAGTGACTACTCCTTAATTTGAAGGACAAAAGGAAATGCAAGTCCGCATCTGCAAAACTAAATCGCTTGATAAATAAATAATTATTACTCTCTACAAAAAATTGTTTTGCTTTAGAGATGCCGTCTGAAGAACTGATATGATAAAGTGAGGATCATATAAACAAGAATATTTGTCACTTAAACACTTTCTGGAAGATTTTGCTAGTTATCAGAAAAATATCACTGCGAGATTTTGACATTCGCTTTCATAACTGTGGTCCATTCGATAGAACGTTTTATAATCGAGCATTTTCTTGCATTAAAAAGATAATAAAATCATTTTGTTCTTAACATTGTAGAAAATCTTTCTTTCCCTTGGGATTTGAACCCATAACGCATAGAGAAAGGAATGTTGAATAACGGGTTAATTAATAGGTAGTAAAGACGTCACATTGACTGAATCTCGCTGCAAGAATTGAATTACAAGGACGAAAGAACATTAAAATTTACACAGCGAACTGCTTTGTAAAAATAGATAATCTACTCGTAGCAATAAGGATGTCCATATTTAAACATAAATATTAGTAGTTGCTTGGATTCGTATGTTAATAAATAACAAAAAATATATTAAAGTATAAGGTTTTATTGTAAAAGACGAATATTAAAGTAAAATTATAGAAATTAGCACAATAACAACTTACTGCCAATGTAAAGCATTGACTTCTGCAATTTCTTCAGCAAGCATATTTGTGAGTGCTTTGTTTTTATTCAAATTGCGAGACTAATTCGTGAGCCGACTCCGAAGTAACATTTTTCCGGACTTCTTTATACGGCCTTCGGAATTTACGAATTGGTGGTGCGGATTTTTTTATTATTTTTAGGATGATATCGGAATTAATTTGACACCAACTACAACAACTTACACAACAAGCAATCTGCTACTTTTTCTTGATGGCATCATTAATTTTAGTAGCCTCATCACCATAGTATTCTACGTACATATGTCCTAATAATTGTACGGACCTGCAATCTTCTAGTTATCAGTCTATACTCAAAACTCCTTTCTTTTGTTTATCCTGACAGGTTTCTGTTTGAATAGTTTTCATCACAAATTTAAAACGGGTAGTTTTCCTACTGTGGGCTCCGTGGCGTAGTGAGTAGGTTCGTCGACTCCTACGCTCGATGTTGTCGGTTCGATTCCCTAAAAAACACCAAACATTTTTTCACGGCTCCACCTTTTTCGATTCACTGACAATGCTCAAAGAGTATAACTGTCTAGAAAAAGCTTCTCATTCTCGCCGTTCGGATTCGGCATTAAACTAATACGAGTGGTTGTTGAGAAGCTAGTTCCAGGTCCACCTTGGACTGTAGCGCCGCCTTTATTATTATTATTATTATTAGTTTTCCTACTATATTTAGGTCGAATTTCTCGTATATATCCCCAAGACCTCAGACCCATAAGTCTATCATCCTTTCTATACAAAACACTGAAAACGATTTATTGAAATCCACCTTTGGTGCCGCATAGATCCGATCAAACTACAGTGAATCAAAAAAAAAAAAGCTCGGACACTTATAGCTACAACCATTTTATACCAGGCATTTAATTTGTTCAACTCTTGATTTGGTTTTCGCCACACGTAAAATTGACCATGGGATCTAAATAAACTAAATTTACTCTCTTCCGAGAATAATACTTGATTCAAAAAACATAGAAGGCATAGTTTTTATAGGTTTGCGAGTTGGCAAAATGTATCACTATCAAAAAATAAGAAGGTAAGTGTCCCAGTTCTTTACTGATCCATAGTATCTCGTTTGCCACATGCATACTGCAAAGGTAAATCTGTAAAGTTAACTTTACATTCGCTAGTATGCACCTTTGAGAAATCCTTTAACAGTATGGAATATCAACCCATACGCAATCACCACAGCACTGCAAAACTTGGAGGAAAATGCGGTATTTTGATGGCAGCCGCTCACTCCAAAAAAAAAGCACGGATAATTCCAAGACGGAAGAGGGGGATATTGGTGGTGTTTTCTCTGACGTACTCAATTCTAACATATTATCTCCTTTCATGTCCCGACTATAGACTCATTAGGACGATTACTCTTGGGAGCCAATTAACATCGTCACGACGTGAGATAACACGGCCATTGAATTTCTCGTGCAAAAGAGCCATTGTTTCGTTGGTAGCGTGGCAAGTGGCACCAACCTGTTGGAAGCACATGTCGTCCAGGTCCATATCCTCAATTTCTGGCCACAAGTAGTCTGTTATCATCTCGGGATAGCGAACACCATTTGCTATTTATCATAATAAATAATATTAAGAAAATTCTCTGAAAACTTTTTTGTTTTATTTACAATTATCATCGTGCGTTTTTGTTGGACCATCCTTTACAAAAATAATAGAATTCGGTGTTGGATGTGGATACGAGACGAGTAATGATTCGATGCCTCTGACAAAGATATCTTGCTTGCTTATCTAAGCGTTGATACCTTCTAGAGCGATATCTGGTGTAGTAACCTTGTCAATGATTCTTTATTATTTCTAAAAAATCATAGAAGCCATCTTCCATATTCATTTATATTTTAAAATAAAACAAACTTAATTCACTAGTTGTTCATTAATGTAAAAGCACGATAAGACGTGGTTATTAATTGAATTATATTTTTTGAATACTCTTTAAACGATTTTCAGCGGTGAATTGCTTTTATATATGCTTAGCCAAGTTATATATGTATGTATGTATGTACGAATATGTTTGAATAAACACCCACTATCCAGACCACTAAATCCAGATCTTTCACCCATTATTTCAAATCATTCACTATCCAAAGCCACTTTCATTTAAAGCATAAATAATTTAAAAAAATAGTAATCAAAACAATGCCAAATGCTGAACAAATTTCGTTTAATAAACAGAAATTTACGTAAAAGCCATTATAAATGGATAAAAATCCACGAAGAACAGAAGGGGAGAATAAAGGAAAAAAAATCAACCACGCACCAAACTTTTTCGGTCCTCGTCACGGAACGATAATGTATTTTAATAGTTGCCTTCCGGTGCGAACGTAGCAATGGGACTTGCCCCGACAAACAAGCTTCCGTCTTCCCACTTTTCACAAGTGGGGGGAACAAATTTCCGGATTTGTTGGTATTGTACAACTTCATTCACCCCCAAAATTTCAACACAAAGTGGTCTACGGTAGCAACAGCAACCAAATTTTTTTGGTTGAACAAATGGATGGAAAACATTTTTCAATAATAAAATTAAGAACAGTATTGTAATTATAGTCTTATGGTAGAGTGATTGATTATTATTATTAGTCGAACACTAACCGAAACAAATTGAAAATAATGAACAGGAAGACCAGACGAGAACGATAGGAAAAGAAAAATGAAACAACAGCTCTGTGATCTCTGACCACAGGAAATCGGTTTACATCGCTCTCAACTTGAAGCATTGGTAACGGTGCTTCCTCCCTCATTTTGAGAGAAATACAGTACGATGATGTCGCTATGCCATTAACAGGACAAAACGGTCAATATTTCTGGATGCATTGATGTTTGGTCGAACACTTGTGGATTATGTGCGCTCCAACAATGGCAAAATTTTCCTCGTTCGAGAATATGATTATTCTGCCAACATCCGGATTTTAGCCCAATTATCGAACTCACAGAGTTGTGTATGGTCATTCTCGCGTCAACACAATCTTATACGGATATAGGCCCAAATCCAAAAATCCCGCAAAATAAGGCGGGTATACTTTTTGGGGATGCCCAATTCAACTGTTTCCCACGGACTGTAGCGTGAGGGTGACTAAGTAGCCTTTATTTCAAAAGTAGTCATGGAACCACTACTTTAACCACTAACAATAACGGTTCCCTGCACCCGTGGGAGAACAATAGCACGCACAACACGAGTGGTTATTGCGTAGCGAGGCCTAAGTCCACCTCGGACTCATAAGCCGTACACTGAGTGCATTTTTAGGCGTTGTTGTAAAATAAAGTTTGTGTATATTGCAATTACACCGAACGAAATTTAACGAAATGATCTTAAGAAATATGCAATCACAATCTTTATTGGAGTATATAAACGGTTGCAATAAATTATGACTTATCTGCGTTGCGGTCGATCTCCAAGTGGCAGAGTGCACACTCGATCGCAAGCTTTCGACCGAAACTCCTTCTCCCACATCGTTTTCAATAAAATTGTTGTTGTAAAGCTCTTGCTGCTTGTCTTATGATACCCAATCACTGCTCTAGGCTGCAGTATGTACATTGCTGTTGGGCATTTAGGGGATGAAATTAATGTGAGAGATAGCAATGATAATCGTGTCGAGGGATCGATCATGTAATTTACGAGTGAAGATTATTATCTTTGAAATTTTAAATTTTTGATACAGTCCAACACGGATATAAGAAACTCTTATATAAGAAAAAATTGGTTAAAAGAAACGCATGTGAAAACACTGTGTCTTTTCTCTGTCACTCCATACAAAAAGGAGCTGATATAAGAAACACGTTTATAAGAAACATACGGATATAAGAAACGAACTTCCATTCACAATATCTCCTACTTAAAAGAAAATCCAACGCATAAAAGAAACATGTATTTTTTTGTTTATTGAACTCGATTTAAATATCATCGCATGCATGTAAACGACTCACTTCAAGTAAGTAACAATAACGTTGTGAACGCACCTTTAAGACAATGACAGCTAGTTCAGACTACAAAATGTCAGTAGGAAAACCCGCCAAATCGTGAATATTTTGTATTGACTTTTTTAATAATTGGTTGCTTTGATTTTTGTTTGGGGTGAATTATATAAAAAACAAAGGAATGCGTTGTCAATTAAAATCAAAATAACATTCTCCAAGAGTTGAAGAGTAGAATAACCAGAAAAGAAGTGGCATTTTCTCTATTGGTTACATCGAATCAATATACATAACCTAGAGTAAATAATTCTTTTAGACTATTCTATAATAGGAAATTTCGTTTCTTTATCAGTTGTTTTTATATAAGAAATGTTGTTTCTTATATACGTTGTTTTCATAAAAGAACACCTCGGATATAAGAAACAAATTTTGTGTTTTTCAGATGTTTTTTTATATCCGTGTTGGACTGTATAACGAAATTTGTACATAAATTGGTATTTTGATATTTATCATTTCTTAATGTTTACTTTGAGGTCAAAAAAACTGCGATCCTCAAAATGTCGATGTCTTATAGTTGTTGGCCAATATCTGCAAAACTATTAGGACCAGAATGCTTAAAATTTTCCTAAATTAAAGTTCTCATTAAAGCAAAGTTAGTTACTCTTCCAGATTTTTAAACACTTTGGTTTGAAAATGGGAGGGCAGACGACGTATTACAACTGACTTTGGAGCTCAAACGGTACTGATCAAAAAGTGTTTAAATTTGGGTGCAAGAAAAATAATTTCTAAGCCCGATTCCATTTCATGCCGATATCTTTATAAATATAGGAGATAAAACAGTGTGACAGATACGACAGACGGACGGACGGACACACTGAAATTATAAAGGTTCTGTCAACAAAAAGTGTTGAGGTCAATAAAAAAAGACTTTGAGTTAGATTAGAAGCATTTTTGAAATGTGGTGAACAAAGATATGCACAGGGCTAAGAATCATTTTTCCGAAAATAATTATTTCAGTGCCAAAAATGATAACAAGAAAACATATATTTTAAATGAAGTACCTCGAAGAAAAAAAAAGAGTCGTTATTGATAAAATAATTATGTAACATTTTTTCGGAAGTATCGAGTCAAAAATAATCGTCAATAAATTCGTAGAACATTTTGCAAACCAAGCCACGAAGTTGTCCAAATTTACAATCATAGGACGCTGGATCGCCAGAACAAATCGAGTACTACGGGAGTTACAGGCCGAAACAATACAACTTTCATGAAGGAAAAAGTACTAGTAACTTGCTGGTCGAGTTCTCAAATATTATGTACATGGGTGTTAACAAAAATTAATATGCTCTTATAAACTATGTAGATTTTGGGAGAGTATTTGACACATTAAACCACAACAAACTTATAGAAGCTTTGTAAAGAAGAACTACCTAACCGAAACATCTTCAAAAGTTAAAGTCCAAAATAAAAATAGGGCGATAATGGAATGTAACATTGGAGTACCACATGATTCAAACGACTGGATGGCGCATTTGGTTAAGTGCCTGCCCCAAGTTCGAGGGGTCCCAGGTTCGAGTCCCGGTGAAATCGAATCTGGTCCAGTCACCATTTGCCGTTGGGATCAAATTAACGGCACTGGAGTAGGTGGCTAAAATGGACCAGTTTTGAGTCTGAGTGCTCCAGTAGTGTTTCAAAAATCCTGCGAAAAAAAAGAAAAAAAAACACATAGTTCAAAGCTTGGACCAATCTTAATCAAACTCTTCATAAACGAACTTCTACGAATATGAATGAAATTAACTAATAACAAATGTTGACAAAGCTAAACGTATGGATATTCGCACGCCCTTCCAACCTTAAGTAAGAATATATAATTGTCAAAACGATTACTGTCCAAAAACAAATAAGAGCGGACCCATGGAAGTGGCTAGAAAAAAAATTCCCAGGAGTAACAACTGATGACCACTTATTATGAAAACCATATCAACACAGTAAGGATCAAATTAAAGAACGCATTGCTTGCGATGATTTATCTTAAGAAATATAAATCAACGGACATACAGAAACAGGTGTATTTCTCTTTGGCAGAATGCGCTATGAAAGCGCTATGAAATACGGGATATTGGCTTAAGGAAATGCATCTAAAACGCATATCGATAAGCTTATTAATCTGCAGATACTGCTTACAGTCTGGAATAGCAAAGTGGCTGTACACAGACGTAGTCAGACCAATCCTATTGTATTGAGTCGCAATATGGTGGACAGCTCTTGATAAAGCTGTTAACAGCTTAACCGTTTGCAAAACTCTGCAAGCATACGCATCAGTGAGGCGCTAAGCAAAGCACCAACCAACGCACTCAATGTTGGAAGACAGGTAGTAGCCTGCATCGCGGTTAGACTCCAGACACTTCACCTATGGAATAACGAGATGGCTGAGTCGTTTCACATTCGTTTTATGTTAATGCCGGAACACAGTGACATTCCAGGGAATTGTGAAGCCGGCGAACTCGCCGGACGTGGCACGGTGTTTACAATTTTGCCTAGAGAAGCACCACCGCCCATGCCATTCGCTACAGCTAAACTTTTTTTTAAAAGACATACATACATTTTAAACCACCAGTTGAAGATGGTCAAAAGGCACTACGCGCCTCATCACTAAACAAACATTAAGTTCACACTAAACAGCTTAAAACGTTCACCCTATCTTATAACAATAAAAAAGGTCATCTCTAAGGACTCTCATCGACGTCATCACAGGACATTGTGCCATTGGCACACACGCTTTAAGAACTAGACTCCCTCACAACGATTTCTGCAGAAGCTGCAGAGGCAAAGAAGAATAGGAAAGCATAATGCATATCTTCTGCACTTATAGCAGAAGAAGAAACACATGTAGGAAGAAACCCCTTGTAGACTACGTCCTCAACGACCTGAGTGAACTGGACAACATCGGCATCAGTCAACTTAAACGCTTTGTAGCAAACATCAAATGGTTTGGTGGATAGAAGACACCCGATCCGCATGGTACCACAATAGGCCTATGTTGGCCTAAGTGTGACTGCTATCCTGCAGTCGGCCACCTGTACCTAACTTAACCTAACACGGATGAAAACGAAGATAGCTTATTGAACTTTAAAGGATGTGGCGTTGTATAGAGTCCAAATCAACTTCTCTTTGCATAGAGAAGTCTCTCGAGTGCTGTTTAAGATGAGTTTTCACATTAAATCCATAAGATACAACTTTGTTTGCGAACATCCTCGCCTTTTCGTGGTATTTTATTTGGTGCATCCTGATGTTCCATGCAACAGAATAAAAAAATCGCTCATGCTTCGTGTTATACGGTGTAGTTAACAACAATGTCTTGCCTGCGCACGTATCTAATTTAAAAGCGCAACAACAACCACCAAAAGGCGGACATAGTTACCTACACAAACACACGTACTCTCTTGTGTATCGAGGCAGTTTCCATTGCTCACGTAGGAGGATAGTTTCGCATTCCGTGAAGTGAATTTACTTACTTTGTATCTCTTCACGAAAATCTTAAGTTCAACAAATTAATGTTGTATCATCTAAGATATGAAGATGACGAGCATCGAGAAACTTTTAGACTGCACAGGTTACATTGTATTTTCCATAGAGAAGCAAGAAGTTGAAGACACTTTGATTATGCGAAAAGGATAATAATCAAAGCGAGCACACAAAAACTTTTAATATACACGTGTGTCTCTGGTAGGAATAATGATGAGTTGGCACATGCGTCTGGCTTCATATTGACTCTAAGAATCTCCAATTATTGTAAATATATGCATATACACATTCGGTTGAACTTAGATAAAATACATCCCTACATATATTTATTTATTTATTTGTTTTTTATTTATTAATTATTGTTTATTTATACAGAGTAATGTATAATTAATTTTGCATATGTTGTGAACTTTGAAAACAAGTCTTAAATTCTATGATATAATTTTAAGCAAATTGTATTACTATTTTAGTATAAAGGTGACCAAATCTTTGTAAGCAAAACTAAATAATTGTAAACTTTATGCCACAGTAAATAAAATAAAATAAAAAAAACAAAAATACGCCAAATCCTGACAGCGTTTTGTAAGAAAGGCCCCGTGACGTAAAAAAGCTTTATAAAAACTTCTTACGAGTATATAAGCATACGGGCAGTTTAAGTAAAATAGTTTTTCTGCTATATTATAATAAGCTCGCTGCACTACTCATGAAATAATCAATGGATGAAATTCTTCTTTATTTGAGTACGAGGTTCCGCCGCATTATCTACTTTGATCAAAGCATTTCTGAAAATCAACGAATTTACTTGTACCTTCAACCTTAATCAACAAGTCATTATAACACACATGCATGTGCACATATATACCAATGTACATTTATGTACACTTGCGATCAGATCTACAAAACTGCGTTTTCAGATGTTTACCGTTTTTTGTTCATAGGTATCTCCAAATCTAATAGGCCCACAATGCGACGAAAGTACTCACTCAAGCCAATTTGTAGTGATTTACAGATTTTTTAGCATTACAGTTTAGAAATAGGAAGAACGCTACTTTGGAGCCTCATATTTTTCGAACGGTACTATGCATAAAAAAGTTGTTAACTCAACCTCAACCCAACCTCCTCATTTCAAAAGATTTGTCGACTGATATATCATACAAACATTTGGAACGCCAATATTTCAAAATCCATCCCAACTTCACCTAAACGGGAGCCACACCCAAATTTCAACAAGTTGATAAATTCTGATTGTCGTTTAAAGTATCTTGAAGAACTATCTTCGTATTGCAAAAACGGTAGCACGAACGCAGTATTATGTTTCTGACATTAAATGAAATCTTTTGTTTACTCGTTTGTAACGTTTTATTGATTGTTTTTTTAAGAAATTGGCTGGGACTTTCTGTAATGAAATTTGGAATTACGACGACAGGCGGTGGATAGTTGTGAATTTCATTTGTAAGGGTTAAGTTTAATCTACTTGAACAAAAAATCCCAGTAAAAGTAGTTACTTTCATATGAATTCTCTTGGGCAAAACTTTGTGCAGACCTATTCTATTACGTCAACGGCTGTTCAAAAAATATTAGTTACGTAATACCTGGATCTTAAAATGAATTATGTTAGGTACAAATTGACTACAGCTTCACTCTGCAATTACATTGCATGATAAATCAAATTTAATTTATTTGTTAACAAGAAAAAAAATGATTGGTAAGAACCTAGAGTTTTAACAAAATTAAATTTTTTAACTCATTTTAATTTTTTATAAATAAATAAAATAAAATAAAATTAAACAAAATTACATAATGTATTAAACCACTTAAAATCAATTAGCCTATAAGACAAGTCAAGCGACCAATATTTCAAACTTATTTTTGACATACATACGTATCTGGAAATTGGAACCAACTGTCCATTATAATTCCAATTTATATCTCGTCACTACCGATCGTAAACAACATCGACCTGGCATTGATTTCCGCTACTTGTATCGGATGCAATTTGACAGCAAATAAATTTTTGATTAGCAATTTGTAGGGCAATTTATATTCTCGTACATTTTACGGTGAAAATCGCACATCAATTTCTTTCATCTTACGTTGCCTTCCCGTCTTGAGCTGATCTATTTCACTTATTTTACACCACAGTGGGTACTAACTCATGATGTCATATCACAGTTATCAGAAAATTTATTGGAACAGTTACTCTGATTCTTTAAAGCTATTCCAACCCTATCTCTATACCTTACATACGTATGAATGCATGTACATATGTATGTACGTATGTTCATAGTCCTATGTATACTACCTACACCCTAGGTTTCAATAAATCTTTGTGATTGCTCACCATCTAAAGTGGGAACTACATTCTATAGTCCCATAAGAGGGTAGAAGTCCTGGATACTTCACTACCTGTCAATATCAACAAATCATGTTGTCGCGTTTCGCAACTGTTTCTGGGGAATTCCGTGAAGCATGCCCTTGGGAGAGATTTCTTTAAGAAACATGAAAAGTGTACCTCATTGACAGGCAACAGTGACAGCGACAATGTCTGCTGCGGCAATGACGACAATCCCAGAGAGCGAGTTGAAAACACACAGAGAAAATCTTTTCAACTACCATCGGGACAACAACCCATCTTATGATACGGATGGAAGAATTGCCAATTTTCATTTGAGCGTAAAATTATATATGTACGTATGTGTATGTTCGTTCAAAGTTGCATATAATAGATATTAGCGAAAGAAAATAGGAAACTACACTTATTTCTGCTCAACAAGGAATAAGCTCAACTGAATATTCCGGCAATCGAATTTCTAATCGAGAAAATTAATTCAAATGAATGTTTTTCAAGAAAATTTAAAATTATTTTATGTACACATGTATCTGTAGAACAAATAATCCATATTGTTCATCACAACCAGACTAAACTGTGAATCCATTAACAAGTAAACTTAATGACTCGTGAAGGGTATTTGAACTGCTGCACCATGTTGGATTGATTTTGTGGACGAACTATTTGACAATCTAATTTATTTGAATTTATATACAGTAACCAGCAAAAATGAGTATATGTTGCAGAAATTTGAGGAAAATGACTAAATATTTTATTATTCCACTTAGGATATACAAATACAAATAAATAGAAGTAACAAATTCACTATTCAATATAAAAAAAACCTAATTTTGTTTGTAAAAAAAAAGGTAGAAACATAGCCCACATATTTTCTATCGGACTTAAATCCCCTCTCTGTGCAAATAACTGCTTAATATGACTGCCAATTTTGTAGAATTTTTCTGTGTGCTTTGGACCGCAGTCTCGTTGAACAACTATTTCGTCAATAAGATAGCTACACTGATTAACATTTGTATTCTGATAAATTGGCCCGCAGTATATCGAGGTATTGCTCCTTTTCATTATTTTATTACAACTGCTGTTTTAACTAAAGTACCAATATTCCACTATGTAAAGCAGCGCCACATCATCAAGTCTCCTTCTCCGTTGTTCATCATCTCTTCAACTTGGAATTTTCGTAAACTTTCATTTGGTCGATGCCAGTAATATTCTCTCATCTGAATAAATTACTCGGGTCCACTCTTCGATGGTAAAGTTTCAATGCTCTTGGTAGAATTTTATGCGCACCTTAACATTTTATTCTGATAATGCTGTTTTTTTCCAGTTTTACTGCCTGACAAGACTACCCGCTGACATTTTTATTTAAATGCTTTGCAGTCCCGCACATTTTGAGTTAAGTCAAAACAGAAAAAACCTTTTTTTTAGCAGGTAGAAGGAAACGTCCAAAATTGAGTAAATGCTGTGGTTGATGCATTTTCAACTTTATTCGTAAATATTTGTAACTTTGTTATAATTATGTCATGGTTTTGTATTTTTTAGACAATGAAGAATATTTACAGCTATTGGATAAAAAAAAACGAATTGTTCACGGCTCCATCATACTGATAATGCTCAAGTAAAATAAGTGTCTAGAAAAAGCTTCTCAATCTCGCCGTTCGAAGTTGGCATTAAACTCCACTCGTGAGAGAACAATAGCACGCAGAACACGAGGGGTTACCATCGTGGGATGGTATGGGGATGAATGGGAACGTCAACAGACGAAATTGTCGAATTTGGGACAATTCACATGAGAACCAAAAGCGTCCAATGCATCTCGAAAAAAATCACTGTTTGGTGTGGATTTTGGGCTGGCGGCGTCGTCGGTCCATATTTCTTTGAGAATGACGTTGACCAGGCCATCACCGTCAACTAACGCTATTGGTCGATGATTCTCAACATATTTTGGCATGGTGTGAATGATATGGACACTAATGACATGTGGTTTCAACAGGAGGGCGTTGGGCGCTACACAACTCACCACATTGGAAATTCACCACGAACGATTCGAGGGCATGGTCATCACAGGAGGTAATGTGAACTGGCCGAGATCGTGTGATCTAACCCCGTTAGACTTTTTCTTGTGGGGTTTTCTAAAGTCGTAGGTACACAAAAGACAAACCACAGCGACCCTTAAAGCCAACATAACTCATGCCATCCGTCAAATTCAGCCTGATTTATGATCATGGAAAATTGAGCATTTCAGATGGATAAAAAATGGCGATGAAATATCGCACAACACTTTGTTTTATTTAAATTTAAAGATAGGAAGCGCTTAATGATTTTATCTTTAAGTCCCCAGGCCTGGGCGATATTATTCCTGTTATGGTACATAAAGTACCCAACATTGCAATCCTATGACTTATTCCAAATTATAGAAGTCGCATTTTCAATAATCATGTACTTAATTTTTGGCGGCGAGTGTGAGTGGTCCTCATACCGATACTCATCATCGGTAAAGAGAGATCATGAAAACCCGAAGGATTTCAGACCAATCAGTCTTACGAGAACTGGGCATAGATAACCATCTTACGTTGTCAATTTGCTCAGAATTAGCAATATACAGGCCACGCTAGGAAATTGTGATTTATCTGAATTTGCTGTTAGAGGAATTGGTGCTGAATTTGTAAAGAGGATTGTTCGATTTGACGAACTTACAAATGCAGCGACGAAATTCTGTATTTCGCTGAAATACAACATTCCAGAATCCGGGAAATGTATGGCGAAATGCAATGGATTTGGGCTGAAATGCTGAAACTAGCCGAAATGCTGAATTTGGGTGCGGTGCAAACGTACTATAAGATACTCTTAGAAGTGGATAGGGAAATACTTAAGGTAGTTGGGTATACAAATGACCTGATGTTTCTTACCGTGATTAATGAGATCATGGAATTTGTATTGAAAAAGTTTAGCACCGGGACCAAGGCGTACAATCTGGCAAGACCGTGACAAAGTCCACCAGCCTGAGTCTGTTTTCGGACGTGGTGTCGTGTAGGTTGTGTTTACCGGTGGCTCTAGTAACGATGTCCAGAGTTATAGTCTCCAATCTTAGATCTTGTTGTGGCAGCTGGGGCGTTGATCGTATGTCCTTTCCAGGAGGTCGTAGAAGGCATCCGTGTGCGTGTGCGCAAATCAAGCTAATGTACCGCTAATGTACCATAATCACCTTGATGCGTTATGAGACGTTCACTTACATACTTTTTGCTCAGCCCATCTCATTACGCTTCCCGAATTGCGTAGGGGCTCCACGAGTTCTGTGGTCTGTTGAGGGACCTTACGTTCCACTCGCAGAACTGCTAGTCGTTCCCCTTTCGTCATTAGTAAATAATCCTTCTGTATCCGAGGCATATTGATGTCTCTGAACTTAACTTTCTACAGCTACTGGACAAAGGGATCCGGAAGGATCCAGTGTCGGCAGTCTCTTCCAGATTGTGAGCGCCGACGCAGTGTCCCGATCTAACCTTGGGGAGCAAATTGCTACTTAAAGTTAAAAATGCAGTAAATCGAAATGCAAAATACAGATTTGCTTATTTTCGAAGTTTAAATTAAACAATTCAATTAAATTCCACAGTCCGAATCACCATTAATGCAAAACAGCTTTTTACTGTTCGTGATCAACAACAAGACATTTTAGCGCGGATTAATCTTAATTAAATCAACGTATTTGTTATCTATTTTTATCAGTTAACTTGTAATTGCCTTTCATTCATCAAATTGTTTACACCATGAAGATAGGGATACAATGTCATTGAGTGTTCAAGAAATTATTGATTTGACATAAAAAGAGGAAATTTCATGTGCAAATTCCTATTTTGACAGAAGTACCCATTCTTTTTTCTCCAAGAAAGGTAACAACTAATCTTAACTACTGCTTGTGAAAAATTACTACCGGATGTCCTTAACGTAAACCAAACTTCCATCCGGGGAATTATAGCAAACAAAATCACCCAAGCCCTTGTTTCCGCTACTTCCATTTTTAAGTAAATTGTATCTCACAAATTTGTGGGCATAAATCCTTGTTGAATAACAATTTATTTATTTTATGATGACACGAACCCCGCGGATAGATGCGACCGGCATGATATCACATTCTTTTGTCTAACCAGTTATGTATATGCAATAATAGTCATATACCTTAGGTTGGAGTGTACACCTGGCTAGGATTTAATTTTAAAGTGTTGACAGTGCATTAATAATAAAGTTTTCAGCTCTATTGCGGAAGGTTCTTAAGCTTCCTAACGGATCCTGTATATGTTTATTTCTATGAACATACATATATAGGTTTAAATGCAAAAATACGTAAATTATTTTCAAGTCGCGTACCACGAATTATTAGGCTCAAAGTTTACATGCTCAGAACTTTTCCACGCCATCGCAGTCATCGTCAACAACGATTACTCCAACATGGTGTCATGCATTATTTTCCAATTTGCTTGCTTCGAAGTGTACATTTTTCGGAGAATAGCATAACCAAGGACATTTTACTGCCACGGTATAAACACCAGGAACCGCAAACAATACAGAAAACAGGAAACAAGCTGATAGAAGTTTGTATAAATATTCTACTTTTTTTGGGACGACGATTTGCGCGAAATGGGTGAAACGAACAAGGATTTCTCTTAAGTTTCATTGTTCCAAGATTATAGCGGTGTTAATGTAAATGTTGTTTGTTTAGGATGCCTGTGTTATTTGAAACAAAATAACTTGAATCTTGAAAATTGTCTGAGTTAAGAATGTGATACATACGTATTTTAAGCTGATGAAGAATGGAGACTTTTTTTATGAAGGGTTATCTGTCCAAACAATGTACAAACAAATTACATGTGCTCTGTTATAGAAAAAATGGAAATGGAAAAAATTAAAAACACTACATTCTTGCAAAAAATCAAAAACATATATCGCCAATTTTTTTTATATTCGATAAATTCCTTGCTGATATGTATTATGCAGAGTAGCGTGTCTGCACAAAATTAAGAAGTTTTATAATTCCTATGTTTTGAAATATTTTTTAATTCCGATTACCAATTTAATTTGCATGAAATAAAAATTTAAAACCGATAATTTTCATTGACGCTTAGTAGGATCAGCAAGCCGGTAAGATTAAATTTACTATAACTTTTTAGAAAAAAAAAACAATATTTATTTATTATATATTTACTTGATATATAGCAAACCATTAACTCCTGCACAAAATGATGAAGGAATGATTGATTCTTTACAGTTAAAACAATAGCAGATTTAGAAAATTAAGATAAAAGATTGGAGCCTAATTTTGAAACTCATGTTCAAAGTGGCGCATAAGAAGCTTTAAGATTTATTTGATGAATAACATTTTTCTTTCTGAATTTATTTAACCTTGGCATATATTAATATTTTTGTGGACGCCGTGGCGTAATGGGTAGGTGCGTCGACTCCTACGCTCGAAGTCTAAGGTTCGAAACTCGAAAAAAAACATCAAAATATTTTTTCACGGCTCCACCTCTTTCGAGTCTTTGACAATGCTCAAAGAGTATAACTGTCTAGAAATAGCTTCTCAATCTCGCTGTTCGGAGTCGGCGTTAAACTGTAGGTTACCTCCACTCGTGAGAGAATAATAGCACGCATAACACGAGTGGTTGCTGAGAAGCTAGGCCCAGGTCCAACTCGGACTGTAGCTCCGCCATTATTATTATATTATTTATTAATATTTAGATTATGGTTTAGAAATATGTAAAAATTATGTTTTAGATAATATCTCTCAAATGCTGCCCATTGTTTGCTACGATCTGACGTGCCCTCTCCAAAGCATTTTTCATTACTTTTCTTAGGTACCCAGCGCTCTTACGTTTACTCGGATATTGGCCTTAAGCTGTTGTATAGTTCCTGGCTTATTGGTATACACCTAACTTTTCAGGTAGCCTCAAATAAAATTTGAAGCCGTTAAATTGGGCGAACGCCGTGGCCAGTTAAAATCAGAAAAATGCGATATTATCCGATCAAAAATTTAATGCGTATTTTTTGATCATTTATTTTCAACTCATGAACCAATTGAATCTTATATGGAAAAAGGTGTAACTGCATTAAAATTCTTTCCAAAGACCGCCTAGACATCACCAACTGCTGAGAACGTTGTCTGGTAGAAGATTCTGGATTTTCCTCAATACTTGCTTGCATCCGAGAAATGTTTACATCATTTCAAACTGTACGAGGTCTTCCAGCACGCGGAAAATCACAGACAGCCCCTTACTGCTGAACACGAGCAGAGGGGACTTACAGTTTAATGCCGAATCCGAACGACAAGATTGAGAAGCTTTTTCTGGACAGTTATGCCCTTTGACCATTGTCAAAAACTCGAATTTTGGCTCAATTTATTATCTGAAATAAATTGGAACGCCCAAAAAACAACATTTTTTTCAGACAACGCTGTATTTGCCATACAGTTTTATGTGTATATCGATATTTGATTTAACCACAAAGTTTAAAAATCTCGCTAGCCGCCCAGCAAGTAGCACCCATATAACAACAATCTGCGGAGGAAAAATTGCATTTGCATTTGTCAGAAATTCTCTCTCGTGATATGTGTGCAAATGACTTAAAGCGGATAAAAACGAGTGGATTTTTAAGTTCAGTCTACAAATAAAGATATTGGCATGAAATTTTGGAATTAAGTAGTATAGGCTTAGATATTATTGCTCATATACGAAAATCTGAAAAGTGGGGCAATTTGGGGGAAGTTGCCATTGTTAAAAATCAATCAATCAACGTTGACGCACTCCCTCTAGTGATATATCAATCGACAGATCTTATGAAATGAGGTGGAGATTTGCTTGAACACTTTTTGATCCAAAGTTCCATTTGAAAAATATGGAGCTCCACTAGACAGTGTTTAAAAATCTGAAAAATTCAAAAAACTTAGCTTCATTGAATACTTTTATTTAAAATTTCGAGCATTCCGGCCTTAATAGTTTTTGAGATATTCGCCAAAAAATGTCAACCATCGACGTGCGAATTCTGAAAATTTGAAAACGCAGTTTTGAAGAAAATACCGATCAATTGTATTTTAGAGGACAAAATTTCAGCTAATGACGGTTCACTCAGTTTTGGTGCTGACTGTATATACATACATTCTACACAAACTAGAATTTAAGCAATATTTTTTTAAACGTGATTTTTGTTTTAAATTATTTATTTTCATAAAAAAATATGTTATATGTAAATATGTTAATGTATGCATTTTATTGATGAGTTTATAATAATAATAATGGCGGCGCTAATGTCCGAGGTGGACCTTGGCCTAGCTTCTTAGCAACCACTATTGTTGTGCGTGCCGACCAATTTAATGCCGACTCCGAACCGCGAAATTGAGAAGCTTTTTCTGGCCATTGTCAGTGACTCGAAAGAGGTGGAGCCGTGAACAATTTTATTGATAAATAGTTTGCCTGAACTGGGACTTGAATCTAGACTTGAAAGTCTAGTGCATATGGGTTTACGCACAAACCCACACGAAAGATGAGTTTACGAGTTGGCAAAAGATTTAGACTATATTTGCATAGAGTTAAGTCATATTGAAGTTATTACTAAATAAAATATTTTAAATAGAAAATGATGACGGGCGCCAAATGAATTCACTATTTTATTAACTGTGTGGCAAATTTACAGCACAGGAATTCTTGTTTCCACATATTTCTGTATGTTATAAGAACAAACATCCCCTTGTCAATGGCTTATGCTGTCTATGTTAAGTTTTCCAAGTTGTCCATCAATAGGCAAAAGAAGAATATTAGTTCCTAGTTTTATATTCATCAGTTCTGTTCGTTTGTGTAGTATTTTCTTAATTTCGGTTTTGGTGTTTTATATTATCATGTCCGCACGAAGGGAGAACAAGGAATAAGAAGATAAGAATAAAAACAAGGAACAAATCGATTAGAACTCTGCAAATCGCATTAGTGTCACTCAAATGTAAAAAAAGAAAAACGTTCAATATATTACATTATTAAGACATTTTTCGGATAAGTACGAATGCCGCGCTTCAGGGCTTACAGGGTTGTTTCGCTTTTTTTCTGTTCTTCTGTTCTTTCATTTTCATTGAGGTTTTGATTTTTATATATTCTCGTTCCATCTTCAATTTGGCTGTGTCTATCTTCTCGTTGGAAGGGTTTCGGGTTTAATTTAAAAATTCCGATGTTGGATAACTGCTGCTGTGGGAGTGTCAACGACGAACGAGGGTTAGATGCATACAGTTCTTGCAAATTACCGCACACAAATGTCTAAATGAGAATTTTTCAAATAGCGGAATTTAAATTAGAAAATATCTGAAAAAACTCTATTTTCTTTGTAAATTCGCATTTAGTCCGCGTGCCGGATAGATAATGAATTCGTAAGTATTTCCTAATATAAAATTCAGAGAATGTTTCATTGAGTCATTCTTCGATGTCTACTCAATAAAATTATAGATTCTGCGGTATAGATGATGGTCTTGACAGTCTTTAAAATTACATCACTAAATAAATGCTTTGCTCCATTCGTTTAAGAACAGTATTGGGCACAATTCGATTAAAAGGAAGCTAGAATTTGCTAGGAGGTCATTTCGAAATATGATCAACTTTATAATTATAATCCTTTTGTTTTCATTAAGACAAGACAATCTTTTGAAAAGCGTATGATCACATAGAATGGATAGGTGAATCAGGCAACGGCGTCCCAAGAAGGAAGCTCAAAGAGAAGAAACAGACCGACTCCTAACATAGCTAAACGCCGCAATACAAATTCTTTCTTCGAAAAGCTGCAGGGAAAGAGCAAAGTGTTGTTAAAGCAACAAAGCAAAGTAGAGAAGTACCAATGTCTCCAACAGGGTGCTGTTGATTCACTTATCTCGTTCAATATGTACTAAAGTGATCTCATAAGTTCTTTTCCTCACATAATTGCGTACGCAGATGATCAAATCAGGTTCAAATATCGTAGACATCTCCACTCTCTTGCAGGGTGACTTTGACTATTTCAGTTGAAATTGCGACTAGTGAAAGCTGAATGTCATTCTATAAGGCATCAAAAGTTCGAATGGCTGGGAAGCGGGGAAACTCCCTGGCTGAGTCCTTTAGACCCATGGGTAGAGAGGACAGCGTTGATCTTCTCATTGGGAACCGTCGGTATACTCGTATGTCATGCAGCGGATCAGATGTTATTCGAATCTTTAGTTGACTTACAAAGCTTAGGGTAGTTTTAAGGTAGAAAAAAGGAACAAATCAAAATAACTCATACTCATGTATATAGTTATATATACTCGTACATATATGTCAATGCGCGAATCAGCAGAGATTGTAGAGTTAATAGGAGCTTGGAGAACAGAAGAAATATAATTGGCAGATCTACAATAATCTTAAGCTCCAAAACTTTAGAGAAATGTAGTATGAGCACAAGTACTTACCAGTCCATTTTTGTACCACGAACTCAGAGCAATATCCAAGTCAACCTCACAAACTAATCGCACCTCCGTATGTTGCTCAGCATACACAACCGACATCTCCTCATCATGTTCATCATCATATGGCCCACGAATAATCGGTCGTAATGGCATTGCAACTGGCTTCCCATTTGAGTAATATTCACTTTCGTCATCGTTTCCTACCCCAAGTGTAGATATGTCACTGCCTCTGCTACCGATTAAGCTGCCGCTTTCGCCTCCACCACTATCGAACTCCTCAGCATCGTCAATTATAATTATCGGTTCTTTCTTTTTTACAGCACGTACCGATTTCTGTTTCGCTCTACTGTCGCTATGACTTTTGTTGGCTACATCCATTTGTAATGGAGTCGCCAATGGCAGGATGCTACTACTTAATCTACTGCTACTACTTCTACTGTGGCTGCTACTGCTGCTTCTACGGCTAGAAGTCCTCTCGTCTTCAAATGATGACGATAAAGACTCTTGTGATAGATAAGGTTGGGAATAGAGTAAAGCTGAGTCGGACAACACTGGTGCGGAAGCTAATAATGATGCAGCCGATGAAGGTTTCGATGGAGACAAAGAGGACAATGATATTTCCGCCGCTGAGGATGATGGCGACGATAAAGAAGAAGATGAAGCAGCTGAAGAAGCCGAAGAAGATATTTTAGTCTTGTTTATTCTAATATCACTTTTTCTAATATCACTTGAACTGAGTAACTTGTTGTTTTCATCGATGGTGAATTCCTCACTACTAAGCACACCGCTGCTCGTGAGCGAGAGATCAAGAGATTTCGTCGTCTCACGCTTAAACCTTCGACTATACTGTTGTTGTTCAAGCGATTCTTGAGCGGCATCCTCACTAGATGAATCCTGTTCATCCAAATGTGACTGCAAAGACTCTTGTTGCAATCTTTTAGTTGTTGTGGTTGTTTTTATTATTGATGAATTATCTGAATTTAAATTTGTGTAAGGATTCATGGACGGTGAATGCATTTCTGCTATCATTGCCACCGATTTATTAATAGAAGGGAGTGGAAGCAGTGGGGATGATTTCATTTGTGTTTTCAGACTTAGTCTTCTGGATAATGTCTGCAGATGACTTTCTTGAAGTTGTGGATATATTTCGCCATGCAAGCATTTGACACATGAATGAGAGGAGTTATTACCAGCTCTTGACGTAGATTTACGTCCGCTGGTAGTTTGCTTAGTATCACCTGTGCTGTGTGACAATCTGTAATGAACTTGATAGTTTTGTATTGTGCTGATGTCGGATTTTTGAGCAGGAACTTGCTTTCGCAGCTGTTGTGGCAAAGCTGTATTGATATCTTGTTGATTTGTTGTTTGTATGCCTAGAAATAGGAAAATAGAGAATTAACATAAGAATAATGTTTTAAAGTTATATATAAATCACGCATTTTAGTTCTATATGCAAATGAGTCAATAAAACATTACTACCATAAGTACAATTCATACCATAATGCAAGTTAAGTATTTACTTTCAAAAAATAAAAAAGTGTGCAAAAGTTAGTGAAGAAAAAGCGAAAGTCAACATGCAATAATTATTTACATGTGAAATAAGTGTATTATTAGAATTAAATAACCATTCAAAACGTTAGCTTATTTTCAAAATTAAACTTAAAGACTGGATTTGAACTATTAATGGTCCAGTAGAGAAATGTTTTTGGTTCACAAACAAAGTTAATCATTCAGGACAAATATTCGGTTTTGGCTTCGTCGTCGACGTTTTAATTGCTATGTATTAGTAATTTAAAGAAATAATTAAAAAAATTATGTTTTATTCTTTTACATTTTCCATATTACACATACTACATATGCATACATGTACATATATTCCAAAATCCTGCAGTTAAACCATACAAACTGTTTTATTTAAAAACAGCAAAAAATAGACTTGAAATTGAAATACATAACTGAGTTAAAAAAGTTAATAGATACTTTGTGCTGGTAGCTAATGATATCAAAGAATGACAACTATGATTGCTTATTTCCGATTGTTAATAGTCTTTTCTTCAAAGATGTAACTGTAACTGTAGTTGCATTTTCAAAATCATACAAATATCGAATAGAGTTCGACGAAAAATGACTACCCGCCATTTAATCACAGTCTGTGAATAACTGTGAAATAAACTGTAATTTGCTTAAGCGTGATTGGGATGTTCTTTTTTCAAAAATCACGATTTAAAATCAGATTAAACGAAAAAGATGTTCATTTTCACAATCAAAATTAAAAACTGATTTTATTGTTAAGTTATCTTTGACGGTTAATAGTGAACGTATTTATTGTATACTATTTCTAAAATCTCAAATAAATGCGAAACTTTAATCTGCAATACTGCGATCACGATGAGTTTACTATGACGAAATAAATCATTAGATGCCTAAGTACGAAGTTGCAATATTTTTAATTTTTTTGATACTATGAAAAAGAGTTATCATAAAAACCGTACAATAAGCTTGGGCTTTCTATTGAAAAAATATCCCACAGCAACTGGATGTATCAAATACAGTCAACTTCCCTTAAGTCGAATCGCCATAAGCCACAAAAATGTCTTCAAGTAAGGGAATTAAAATAACGCAGTTTTTTAAATACAAATTCAGTTTTGTTAATTGGACTCATTTAAAAAGCAAAAACCTTAAGTTTTGCCTAATTCTCTAATAGTGCGTTTACACCGCACCCAAGTTCAACATTTTGGCTAGTTTCTGCATTTCAGCCCAAATACATTGCATTTCGCCATACATTTCTTGCATTCTGGAATGTTGCATTCCAGCGAAATGCAGAATTTCGTCGCTGCATTTGTAAGTTCGTCAAATCGAACAATCTTCTTTACAAATTCAGCACTATTCAGCACTGAAGTTGTGAATTTTGAATTTCTTGAATTTGGGTGCGGTATAAACGTACTATAAAGTAAGAGTTTCACATTTACGCGCTGTCATGATGTACGACCTATGCACAAAAAAAAAATAAAACAGAGTAAAAAAAGCTAAGAGAAAAACAATTTCCAAAATTTTGTGTAAAAAAGGCATGTAGCCTTTGATAAACAAAAGAGATGTGAAAAGGTCTCAACGAAATGTCAAACGTAACTGGGGAGTCCCCCAATAGTGAACTAATAAATACATATATAAGGTTACAGCGCTGGAAAGTCGGAGCTGAGTGATAGGTGATGATGGGTCTATTCTGCAGCGTTGATATTGCAATATAAAATTCAATCAGAATTTAAAAAAAAATCGAGTAAGGGAATAGATCGTCACAATAGATCTTTTACATGCCTTTTAGATAAACAAAAGAGATGTGAAAAGGTCTCAACAAAATGTCAAACGTAACTGGGGAATCCCACAATAGTTGAACTAATAAATACATATACTAGGTTACAGCGCTGGGAAGTCGGAGCGGAGTGATAGGTGATGATGGGTCTATTCTGCAGCGTTGATATTGCAATATAAAATTCAATCAGAAGTTTAAAAAAATCTAGTAAGGGAATATATCAACATAGTAGATCTTGTTAGGTCGCAGTGTCGCTGCCTTTACAGTTCGTTAGTACAAGAGAAAACAAAAAGGAATGGAAAATAAATACGAATTTGTATCTGAAAGAACAGAAAAGAGTTCGAGTAAAGGGAATTTCGACGAGATTCCGACTCAAAGAACATGTTTTGCATGTACATATTTACATTTGTTTGGTCATGCCACATGTTTTCAGAAATTGGATAAGAGAAAAATTCGAGTTAGACGGACTCGTTAGAGGGAGTTAGGGGAAGTTGACTGTAATTGTGAGAGAATGAAATTCATTCAATCCAATATATATATATACATAGTTTAACTGTTTTTTTATTACTATTACTAAACTCAATGAACCTAGGACTGCTATTAAATATGACTCAAAAATCCAATTGATTATATTATATTATATTATTATTATGATATACATAGGCGACATAAATTAAGACAATGTTACAAATTATCCAACTTCACTGATTTAAAATGCCCTTTCAGTTCTTCTTGTTTTAGGCTGCCTTCATATAGTAACGATTATGGTATTGGGACCTTAATCGTCTTAACAAATAAAAATACAAGTTCAAGTTCTTTATTTTTTCAACAAAATACACTAGATTTACAGAGTGTTGCGTATCACTTGCCAGTTGGAACAGAACTGACTCTTCAATCTCCAAATTTCATCCAGGTTGGTCCATCCGTTCAGAATTCGTAATTTTAATGAATTAATTTTTTTGTTGAAATTTCTTTCGTCAGCCAGATAAATGAAGATACATTTAAAAAAACTTCTATATCGATCGCTGTGTTCATATATATTTATATATGTAAATGTAAAGAAGTTATAATAGAAAAAGGAATGCCCAGAAATGTGTTCTGTTTCTGTTCACGCTTGCGCGAAACCCAAAAAAGTATAAACTGGAGAAGTGCGAGTTATACTCTCACGGGGAAGGTTCCTTCGCATAAATATTTGTTGTATTTTCTACTAACTTCAACCCACATCAACTATTTATTACTATATCCATACATATATGAATGTCTATATCCAAATTTAACTAACAAAGAAAATCCCTTCCATCATACCCAGTCACTGCTAGTGGCTGCGGGGTGTGCATTTCCCAACAGATATTTATATTCAGGCGTTCAAATCGATCTCATAGGTCATCACTCACGCACTCATCATCGTTTAGAGTGGTCGATCACAGCAAGAAAATTATGGGTGAAAATAAAAATATTAATAATTTTAAATCTTAGATATCTCAAAATTTCCGCATAAATCTATATTTTGATATTTATCAATTCTTACTGCTTACTACAAAACTGCGTTTTCAGATCTTCACAAACCGCATTTTGATGTTTTGCCGTTTTTGGGGGATATCTCCAAAAATATTAGGGCCAGAATGCTCGAAATCATTTTAAATGAAAGGACTCAATGAAGTCAAGTTTTTGTGATTTTTCAGATTTATAAACACTTTGGGTGAGAAATGGCAGGGGGGAGCATAAAAAAATAAATTTGGAGCTCCATGTTTTCAAATGAAACTTCAGATAAAAAAGAGTTGAAGGAAACCTCCACCTCATTTCAAAACATCTGTCGATTGATATAACGAAGGGGTGCGTTAACGTTAAAAGTCAATGGCGAATTCACCTATACGGGAGCCACCCCAAATGGCTACACTTTTTAATTTTGGGTGCATGGGCAATGATATCTAGGCCTGAAGTACATAATTCCAGAATTTCATACGGATATCTTTATAAACTTCGGAGATAAAAAAGTGTGACAGATAGGACGTACGGATGGACACACCAAAATTACAAAGGTCCCGTTTTTGTAGACGGAACCTTAAAAAGGAAAAGGCAGGATAAGCGAGCGATGAAGATTGACAGAAAGCTTTAAACTTCGGGCAGAAACCTGGCAGGACGAGGATGAACAACCGGCAGTAGAATCGCTGGCGATAGTGAGAATTTGGAAAAATATTTCTGCAGACTGCGATGAGGACACAAATTCCTCTTTCAGTCAGAGTATTTCACATAATGAAGACAATGATAGACAAGAATTTCAAAATAGCAATACGACATTGAACGGGCGGTGAGCGATGTACCAACAGGTCGGAGGAAAGCATGCCATATGAATTACAAATCGGCAGCGTTTGACCGATTCAAACCCTTTTGAAAATTCCCATAAAATCTTGTTGTTTCTCAATAATTTATCAGGGCACTGTCATTGTGGTTTTAGGCCAGGGACGTCCACAATATATCAGATTTTAACACTACAATAGATTCAGGAAATAGACTTGATATTTCGTCAAGTTGTGTAGGATGACGATGATGAAATTCTTCAATTGAAAAAAGGCTTAACCCTCTACTGCATGAACTATGAAGGAAATTAAATAAAAATAGTTAGAAATAGAAAATATTCTACATATGTACATATATTTATTTTTGTACACATATTTACTGTTTTACATATATAAACCATATATGGGTTTGTATGCACTGAGACGATTTTCAGTTAAAAATTTACTAGCCATATACGAATATGGTTTAGTATGCATTAAAGAACAAATTAATTGCATTTTTCGTATTCGTGAAATTGTGACAAACAGTTCATTTTATAATTGTAGAACAAGAACACGTTACATTTTCGGCACTTCGTATACCTGACTGCAAATTTGGCATTTGTAACTTTTTTTGCCATTTGGGCATATGGTCAAACACTATCAGTTCTCACTGAGTTCAACGGAAAATCCTGATTCCTAACTCTTTTTACTCTGGGTGTTTTTGGCTCAGTTTGTGTTTCGGGAGTGGACGGAGCTGGACTTCCATGACTTTCAAATCTTAGCTGTAGGGCGTCCTATTTTCCGTGATACTGCAGCTTTGCCAGCTTTGCATAGGTGTTCGGCGACAGCTTGCTTGAAGTCAAAAAGAACTATATATGTCTCAGGATGATTCCTTCGCCACAGAATCCAAGGGTTGACAACATACATATCTACCGGTATTACAACTGAACTTCTACGATGCTGAAATTGCTTAGGAACATCTTCATCACGAAAATCGGAATCCAGATCGTCATCACTTTGAAAGCCCTCACCTGCTATTTGATTTATGTACATGCTTATCGGTTCCATAAAATCTCTTTGAAATAAAATAACATTCCCACAAAACTAAGTCAGATTTTTGTCATCAATGCATATAAGACGATATATGGTCTTGTCAAAGAGAAGTGAAAAAGGCTACCAATGCAAACAAGACCATATATGGTCTTCTAGAAAGAGCCCCAAAAAAGGCATCAATTATTATAAAAACAAAAAATAAAGTCTATAACAATAAAAAAGAACAATAAATACATTAGAAAACATTTTTTTATAGAGTGAACCTTGTTTATAATAAATTATAAAAAAACGCACTTTTTTTCGCTGATTTGCACATGCCCTCTTGAAACAATGAGCTTATTTCAGAATCACGACTCTGTTACTCAAAACAAATAACGGTTTATTATAAAAAAGATACATAGTTTCACTATGGAGTGTATTTTTGTAGTACATTTGCAACATAACGGAAATAAATCATATTGAATTGAAAAAACCATATGCAGTAAAGGATTAAAGCGAGAAGAGGCTTAAAGCGACACACTGTCGTTTGGTGCTATCGAGTTCACACTTTAGAAGATCGCGCAAAACTTTCTCGCCAATACTAGAGGCATAATCTTTGGAAACACTGTACAATTGAATATGTAGGTGAAATTGACGTGATCATGCTGGATATAAAGGCTTGTTGGTTAAGGCAACAGCGCAACACTTGGAAAAGGAAGAATTATTAGTCTATTTTTTACAAGATAGAAAACCCAAGATATCCATATACATCATGAACGTGAAGATATGTGGTTAAGATACTGCGTACATAAAAATCAACCATTGAAAAGAGTTACTTCATCTTGTGTGCTCCTAATTAACTATTTAACCGCTTATCATTGCTCGTTCTCTTCTCTGGCGTTGACAGCTTTTTTATCTCCCATTCAGTGTCCCTCTGAAACAATAACTTAATTCACGTACAAACATAAAAACTCCATATCATCAGCATTCTCACACGCAAACACCTGAAGCTCTCCCAGTAACCCCAGCAATTAAGAATTCAAATCATTTGCCGCTTGTACACAAAGCGATACACGAAGCATTCCTTTCGCCACACTCGCACACCCACGTCACACGTATGTCTGTATAGCGTGACAAGGCTTTGCAACTGGCAAAGGCAACAACAAGGATAATCATTGAGAATGGGACGAATGGGAATACGGCACGCGTACTATTACGCTAAAGACGCGTGTAATTAAGAGACTCTATAAAATGTATGAAGTGCCTGTAATTATTATTTCGCGTAAGGTGGCGTAAATTGTCACCTTCATCGTTGACATGCACGTTTACTGTATGAATTGTCAAATACAGAGTATCAACAGTTTAATAATTCTATCATACACGAATTCGAGGAATCTGTCACTGGTATCAATGTTATTTTTGAAATGTGTGAATTTATGTTCAGAAAAGTGGCATACTGACACATGGAGACGGATGTGATATCTCTTTGATATCAGGGATTGTGATGGTCCTTTCATGTGTGAATATAATATAAATAAAAAATTAATTAAACACTTTTATATAAAATGAAAACTTTATTTGAAAAGGACAACTGATTTAACACATATTTACATATTATATTATCGAACTTTTGCTAATTGCAAGATCTAACATTTCATCTACATTTTCTAACAGTAAATTTACTTCTTTCGGCAGGATCGAGGCCCGATCCTCGATGGAGGTCAAACCACCAACATATCAGGTTTGACATCCCTGGTCAACTCTCAAATGTCTCTAACAGATACGATCCCAAACGCACCGACTGGGGTCGCTATCGAGAACTAGTTCTCTCACAAAAAGGGATGCTTCTTACGTCTATTGAGTCCATAGGGGACCTAGATGAAGCAGCCTTCCAATTAAACAATGTAATGATCAATTACTATCACGACAGTTGTGTCCCCAAGACCACTTCAAACAATCGTAAAGTGCCTTGGTGGAATGATCATCTGACAAAACTTAGGAGTAGTCAGAAAACTCTTCAATTCTGCACAGAAAACGAAGAGGTGGAACGAATATAGGTCCGTTCTCACAGAATATAATTCTGAACTTAGACGTTCCAAGCGGGCCACTTGGAGGAAATGCTGCGAAAACATTGCGAACATGCCAGTAGCAGCACGCATCCACAAATCGCTCGCAAACGATCAGGCAAACTGTGTAGGGTTTTTAAAGAAAAGCGACGGTACCTACACGACGGGCAGAGAAGATACACTTAAAACGTTACTTCAGGTGCACTTCCCAGGCTCGTCTTATAGCACCTCTCACGTGCACTCTAATACAACAGACCATAGGGTCTTTGTTAATAGAAGAGTTAAAAGTTTATCCGGAAAAATTTTCAGTGCAGATAAGGTTGAATGGGCTGTTGGCACTTTCGAACCTTTCAAGGCTCCCGGTGGTGACGGTATATTCCCTGCACTATTGCAAAGATCAATAGACCTCATCCTACCGGAACTGACAGCTTTTTTTAGAGCTAGCTACAACTGGGGTTACATACCAATCTCCTGGAGGAAGGTTAATGTAATATTCATTCCCAAACCGGGTAACAGACCCAGTGAGCTGCCTAAATCATATAGACCTATAAGTCTAACATCATTTGTACTCAAAACGATGGAGAGACTAATTGATGTTTACATTAGAGAACGATTAGAGTTGTCTAACTCTCTAAACTCGAACCAGTATGCATATAGGAAAGGTAAATCCACCATAGGTGCCCTTCATTATCTCGTCAAAAAGATAGAAAACGCACTTGCTTCCAAAGAAATAGCCCTATGTGCATTCCCCGACATCGAGGGCGCCTTCGATAACACTGGCTACGACTCGATCGCAAGAGCGATCAGTAGCAGAGGTATCGAAGAATCGACTAACAAATGGATCAGAGCCATGTTGGAAAGTCGTTCGATTACTTCTTCTTCCGGAGGAGTGTCGGTTTCTGTAACCGCGGCAAAGGGTTGCCCACAAGGGGGGGTTCTTTCCCCCTTATTATGGTCACTAGTTATCGACAAACTGTTAGTAGATCTTCTAGGATCAGGCTACACCACAATTGGTTATGCTGATGACCTGGCGATTGTTATAAGGGGTAAGCACGACAGAACTATTTGCAATATAATGCAAAGTGCGCTACTGCAAGTCGTTGAATGGTGCAACGCAGAGGGTTTATCGATCGTTCTAGTGCCCTTCTCAAGGAGGACTCGTGTCAACCTTGAACCCATGATAATCGGCAACACCACACTAGTTTATTCCAGCGAGGTAAAATATCTTGGAGTATTCCTGGACAGACGACTTAACTGGAATTCACATATTAAGTCCGCCATAGAGCGAGCTACCAGAGCACTGTGGGCCAGTAGACGTCTTTACGGTAGGACTTGGAGTCTCTCTTCCAAAATTATACATTGGTTGTACACAATGATGGCGAGACCCATTATCACATATGCGGCCATCGTATGGCGGCCAAAAACCCTTCAACAGTCATCGGCAAACAAACTGCAAAAACTGCAAAGTGTTGCCTGTCTTGGCATAACAGGTGCCATGACACCTTTACCCATCTTCGTTAGGAAGATAGCTGCCACATATGCCATTAAACTGCAGCTAGAATATCAATTCAAACCAGGTGACCTAGTGGGTCACCTTAGGATACTCAACTCAATTCCTAATAGAGACATGTTTTGTACAATGCCCGACACTATGGTCAGGCAGAACTGTTTGGACAGGTTATTTGAAGTTGAAATATTGGACCGGGAAGTCTGATCCAATGGTGTTTCAACACTAGGCCCCAGGAGTCTGGTTTGGTACACAGATGGATCAAAAATGGATTCTGGAGTCGGAGCTGGTGTCTGTGGACCCAACACTGGGATCTCTGTACCTATGGGGTCTAGTCCCACTGTGTTTCATGCCGAAATCCATGTCATTGAGATCTGCACTAGACATAATCTTGGTAAAGGTATCAAAGGCGCAATTATACAAATCTTTTCAGATAGTGCTGCCTACTTAAGGCCTTATCGTCCAGTCAAATAGACTCCATAGACGTCAAATGTTGCAACGATGCTCTGCAATCCCTAGTCAAACACAACAAAGTGAAACTTGGCTGGGTCCCTGGACACAAAGGGATTGTAGATAACGAATCCGCAGACGAACTCGCTAGAGCGGGTTCAAGTACTGCGTTCATAGGCCCTGAACCATACTGCAGTGTCAATTGGTCGACGGCTGCAGCGCTGATTAATGAATGGGAAAACAAACTTCGCCTAGATCATTGGACCAATGGGTCAGGTCTCAGGCAATCCAAAAAATTAATCAGACCCTATTCCTACAAGGAAATCCTTAGCTTAGATAAGGAGAGCATAAGAAAGCTAACGGGCTTTCTTACTGGCCACTGCGGCTTGTATTACCACCTTAACAAAATGAACTTGTGTCAAAACAAGGAATGTAGGTTTTGTCTTGAAGAAGACGCATTTATTGCTCTGGTATAGAATAACTGGTTGTACTCGCAAACTTCTCTTTCAATTCCTCAGGAACTGTCCTGTTAATAAAGTCCTTTTCAAACGTCTCATAATTTCCGACAAAGTGGAGTGGAAATCTTTTTGGGTCTTTAACCTCGCTTTTCTATGGGGGTGTGGTGAGGCCTGTGATTCCAAGTTCTTTTTTCAGCATAAAGAGGATTGAGGCGGATTTTAGGGATTTTCCGTTATTGAAAACTATACACTGGTGAACACCGAAATTGAAATTAATTTCTCGAAAATATCGCCTTACGGCCGCCACAGACTTTGACTAGATTATTTTGGCTATAGCAAATTTAGTAAATTCATCCACACCAGTCAGGACTAAATGATTCTCGGTAAAGAAAATATCTATGTGCACATATGGTCGGTATAAATTGGAACAGGTGTTTCGCCGAGTACAGGATTGTCAGGATGGCGATTTTACTTATTTTTTACAGGTTGACTTTGTGAATTGTTTTATTTTCTTGGCTTTGCCGGGAAAAACGTTTATTGAGGATTCGAAACCGAGAATTAAATTCTGGGGCGAGCTTTTGCTGCTATGCTGTACTGCTGCTGTAACTACGTTGCATTTACCGGGCTTTTATTGCAAGGTAGAGTCATGTGATGTTTACGTGAGTTGTACCGTATAGATAATTTCGTTTGTGGCGTAATGCTTTTCAGTTTTGCTCAACGTTCTGGAGATGAAGGTTATCGGACGTACACATTGTTATAACACCGCGCCAATGGCGAAATTCGCTCAAAGTCTTCATTAAAATCGGGGCAAGCAAGCTTACTGTTTTGCTAAACTAGCGAAAATTTGATTTTTTTGAAGGCTTCAATAGCCTCGGAATTCAGATGAATTAACTTTTTCCTGGATGAGTTTTTTGAATTGCGTCCACCTCCTCCATGTAGGTTTATCAATTTTTGCATAATCCCTCACGAATCGACAGTAGTACCCTGAAAGACCTTTGAAGCTGTCATTGCCTAAAATTGCGTGGAAAGACTTCAAGGCAGGAATTGGGAAATATTTAATTTTGGGTTTCTCCATGCCAAAAAGATAGGTTTCAATATGGTGGGTGATTTTAATATTGCCACCGACTGATTTCGCACAAAATGTTTGTCATTTGGAATAGGGTAATCTACTAGTGAAGACTATATGTATATAGCTACGTGAGGCGGTGTCTGTAAGGATTTTCATAACTTTCCCATCCGTCATATTTTCTTTAATATAGGCAGTCAACCTTAAAAATGGAGGTCAGTGAATTCATCAGCTAAAGTAGTCTGCGGGTCATCAAAATCTCTTGTGTGTTCCATTTGGTGTGCGGATTCCTCCTATGATTAGTTATACTTAATAGAATATAACGTCTGTTCATAACAGTTCAGGGCGTCTGTATTTACAAGATTGCCACTTGCTTTGATGTAATTTGTTGCACTTTGGTGCTTGTAGCTGGTGTACAGGTGTTGATTCTTTTGGTAGAAACTGGTTCGGCTGATTCCTCGTGAGAAAACTTTGCTGACCAAGTGGCTCCTTTTTAGGAACTGGGTTTGCTGGTCAAACTGGCAATTGGCTTGGTCCGAAAGAAGATTTAAAATTTTGATGAAGTTCTTGCATTAGTAGAAAGGAATGCCTATAGTTTTATAAAATTGTGGTGAGGGTTGGGCACGTGGCGTAAAAGAATGTTGGTTATGTTACGAATTAAGTGCGGTGTGGAACGAACTTTCTGAGGTTGAAATCTCTTAGGAGCTGTATGATAGTTATTCATTTGATTGATGGGAACATTTTCATTTTCGAGTTCTAGTCACAAGTTAAGTGTGTGAATATGCGCTTAATCTACGAATAAATATATCCAAGACTTTGTCTCTATAGGTTTGAGTCACAAGGCACATGGTATCAAATTTCTTGAAGGGCGTGACTTAATAGGAATGAAAAATATTCGGGAAATTATCGACAAATTTTACACATGGTATAAAAATGTATGAGTGGAAAAATACGTCTCAAGACAACTTTTCTGAGAAAGTTTGGAAATGAATTCGAGGTTTTGCGCATCAAAGTTTAAATCGATGAACTGTGATATGATGTGATTGATAATTGTATTTTTAATTATCATTGTTTTCATTCAAGCCTCTAAGTTTTCTTTCTTTTCAGTGATAGACATCTCAAAATAATCTTAATCAAAATAAGACAACATTTATTATATTGATTATCGGTTGTAGTCGTAAGACATGAAAATTCGAATGTTGAATGCGATTATATTGATTATCGGTTGCAGTCGTAATATATGAAAACTCGAATGGTGAATGCGATTATTCTTCGAGTTGAATCTGCGTAATTAATCCATCCAAAAACAGATATCCTGTATTACCACATTCGCAACGCATATATATGATGGGGTCCGCATACCACCATACAATTAATAGAAATGCTTTCCATTTCATATTCATATATTCTCGTATCTAAATAGATTCAGATTCAAATCCGCACAGAGCATATATGTTTATTAACATCTATGCATCTGTAAACTTATGAAAAATGTAAATGTAAATAATAGGCTATTCAAAAAATTCCACCAAATAAAAAAATATTTATTTATCGGCAATATTAGAGAATCTTTTACATATATTTTCGTGTTCATTGCGCACATACATGGATTAATAATAGTAATAATAATAAGGGCGGTGCTACAGTCCGAGGTGGACCTGGCTTTTCAGCAACCACACGTGTTGTGTGTGATATTGTTCTCTCACGTGTGGGGGGACCTACAGTTTAATACCGACTCCGAACGGCGAGATTGAGAAGCTTTTTCTAGACAGTTATACTCTTTGAGCATTGTCAGGGACTCGAAAGAAGTGAAGCCGTGAACAAATTTTTTTTGAAAAAATTGTTTGTCTGAACTGGGTTCGAACCTAGTCTGTGCCCACACATACATAGATTACAAGGTAAAATATTATAAACTGCAAGAGAGAAGATGTTTATTCTTTTTTTTATGTCTTAAGAAAAGCCATCATGACAAATATAAAACAGAAAAAAAATCTTGTTTTTAAAATACATAAATAACAAAATTGATTTTATTTCTTTTTGTTTAGGTTTACATTAATACTTACGAGTACTTACTGAACATTACTTATACGCAAGTTTAATTCATTTTCTTTTTTCTAAACAAATTGTTTAGTATACAACTTTCAGAAATACTACTATTTAAAACGTTTTTATTATTTCCATATACATATAAAGGGGAATTTCAACTTAAATCAACATGATTTTTTACAAAATTTGTACCCGTTTTCGATTTTGTATTACCACCATTCATAAATAGAAGACTTGATTTATGGAGACTTCCTTTAGCTATCACCTCCGTCCATGCAAGGCCAATCGAATTCTTGTCCATTTTCCCTGTTTAGGTATCCAGAAGAATACCCACTTTTGCCTTAAACCAATGCAGGAAGTATACAGCAAGGTTGGAGTACGCCATGCCTTATATCATCCTTGTATTCCATCACGTCTTCTGTGTGCTCATCTTTGCCTTAGCTGTGATCTTCAGCAACAACTAAATGGGAGAGAAGATCTGAAGTAATCTACTTTCGTTACTTACCACACCTTTGCTCTGAACACCAGTTCCCATATAGGCTTCTCGTTCAACAAAGCATTCCACGTTTGTACCAAACGACAAAATAGTAAATCCAATGAGGTTGGATGTATCATACCAAAATAACATTTCAAACATGTCCTGATTTACCCAGTAGTCAAGGCATTCGAAGCATAGTTAATGAGTGGAGTTTTATGTCACTATTTTCGGCATATTTTTTACACATTTTGTATTGTTTGTATTGCAACCAAATACTGCCCAAATTGCCATTTCCAAAAATATGAAATACACATATTTCTTTCAGTTTAAAAAATAATCTTTTCACAACACTGATTAAAAATTAATCGAAACTGAATCTCTTTAAACACATCTGTATTCGGTCAACTTTGATATTCCAAATATGTCAGTAACTGCATGCTACTGTTACTCCATTTTCAAGCCAATATAAAGCTGTGAGAAAGTGATGCGTTGGGTGTTAATGCGATGTGTTTTTTTTTTCAGTCGAGCGTGCTATCTGTGTAGAAAATGATAATCTGCCAACGCCGCGGAGTCATTTTTTCAATTGTTTTTATTAGTAAAAAACTTGTAGGAGGAATTACACGTCAATTTTCAGTTATAAAATATTCTCACATATTAAATTCCCAGAAATAAGCTAAATTTTTACAAATTTGCAACTTGTAAATTACAACTAAAAATACAAGAAATAGAACTTATTCTACAAATATCCATTTGTAGATTACAACTTCAAATTTGTAATACCCAGAATGTAATGAAAAGGATTAAATAAATAAACTGGGCAAGTGCGAGTTGTACTCGCACGGGTAAGGTTCCGTCGCATAATATTGATGGATGATTTCTGAATATCAAACGACGTTTCCAAACTATTTGAGTAGAATTTTCTTCTAAATTCAACCCAAATCAACCATTTATTCATAAATTCATATTTACATCCAAACAAACAAATGTTCATCCCTACATATACCTATATCTCTATCCAAGTTTATCCAACACAGAAAATCCCTTCCATCATACACATACCTAATCACTGCTCATGCCTGCGGTATGTGTGTGTGCATTTCTGTTGGGCATTTAGGGGTGAGATCGAAAAGATAACGCTCATCAACGAATAGAGTAGCCGAACACAGCATGAAATTATGTGTGAAAATGACATTTTCTTCTTATTTTAAATCTTAGATATCTCAAAATTTCAACATAAATCGATATTTTGAAATGTATCATTTCTTCATGCTTACATTGATGTCTTCAAAACTGCGTTTTCAGATCTTCAAAATTCGCATGTCGATGATTGACCGTTTTTGGCCAATATCTCTAAAACCATTAGGGCCAGAATGCTCGCAATGGTTTTAAATGAAAGTACTCAATGAAGCCAAGTTTTTGTGATTTTTTCAGATTTTTAAACACTTTGGTTTAGAAATGGCAGGAGGGGGAAAATCTTTGGAGCTCCATATTTTCCAAACGGTACTTTTGATAAAAAAGTCTTGAAAGAAACCTCCACCTCATTTCGAAAGATCTGTCGATTGATATATATATCGATGGGGTGCGACAATTTTTCAAAATTAGTGTCAACTTCACCTGTACTGGAGCCACCCCCAAATGGACCCACTTTTTAAAATCGCTGCATAGGAATTGACATCTAGGTCTGAAGTACCTAATTCCAAAATTTATGCCGATATCTTCATAAACTTCGGAGATAAAAAAGTGTGACAGACACGACGGACGGACGGACGGACGGACGGACACACCGAAATTATAAAGGTTCCGTTTTTGTAGACGGAACCTTAAAAAAGAACAAATTTTGTCAAAAAACACTTGTAAATACAAATTTGTAAGTTGGTAAAATAGGCCGCTGGTAGTCAAGAGTAGTTTTGTTCCTCTTGTTGGAATAATGCGTTGCCAATAAAAATGAGTATTGTAGGTCTCCAGCGCCACATCTGCGTTACCGACAGTTTTATTTCGTATTAGGTTTAGAATACCGTAATACTAAAATACGATCAACACTTTCCGCAGGAGCTAAATTCTCCTGGGTTACCGGGAAACTGTCCATGTCTTCCAGACGGTCTCTATGCTCGCGAGCGATTTCTTTATTCATAGCAGTGAAATCTACAAAATTTGGATTTATACAATTTTGAACTAGGGATGGAACTCTGGCGTTTAAGACCCGGTTAATAATGGATGAGATAAGGGTGTCTAATGGTGGGGTTGCTGAAACTTCTTGCTGTGCATCTCTATGGGAAGATCGAAAAGCACTGTCGCTATTCTGACCAAACGAAAGTCTAGGAAGATTTTCAAATTGTGTAGGCGGAGAAGTCTAGAAGGATTTTCGATTGGTCGTTTAGGCTGAATATTTAGTTTAGATAGATATTAGAATCGGATGGAACTTCTTTAAAATTCACTTTTAGCTCATCTCTCCATACTTAACTTTGTACTTTTCTTATTTCTTATTATATTTTTCCTGGTTTATTTTATTTTAAATATTTTTTACTTTGTATTTAGAACAAAAGCTTATCTTTGTTACTAAACAAACTTAATTTTAATTTGTGTTTACATTAGCATCAGCAATATTCCCTCACTGGTGAAGGGGATGTACTCCCGTTTGTTACGTAACTAGGGATCTAGTGTGTAACGAGTACACACTTTTCTTGCGGGGGTACTAGAGTCGTTTCTAGGGCCTTCTAGCGTAACTGCTGACGTGGTTGACTCGAAACGGGAAGGGGGTACAAGTGTCCTTATATTACTTGCGGCGAGCTACTTTAGGTCGACTTTAGCGTTTAAGCTACGTTCACGATTTTTACTTCGCGGCGTGGCTTTCCCGTAACGAATCCTTGCTCGGGTGCCAATTAAAAATTAAATAAACTAACACTTCAAAAATACTTAAGCTGAACCTGCGCCAAACTATCATCTAGTGCACTCATTAAGTTTGGTATGTTGGTGGAATGAATGCTGCGGTACCAGGTGCATTTGGCATGTGTTCCTCGTAGACATGTCGTTAGCAATGATCATCTCATGTTTGAGCAATGAAATATGTGCAACTCGCTCGTATTACTTCTCGGATTGCATCTTTCGTCGTCCTATGCGGACGCCTACGAACGCTTAAGTATAGGACTGTATTTACAGTGTCGGACAAAACAGTAGCACCAAATAGTCCGTATAGACATTTTGCTCTATATCTTTCTTTCTACTTGAAATATTTTCATATTTTTTTTCATTCAAACAGGAATAGTTTCACTTATTATAATAAACAAATAATAAACAAAAACTTAATTGTTAATTGTAGACAAGATTCCTACAAACTAAAAAAATAAAAAAAGAGTGAACATGCCTTAAAAAATGCCGCTAAAGCACATAATTAAAAGTAAACATTTTTAAAATCCATTATTTTTAATAATCGCTGCATTTGTTCATAGAACCAAAAAAAGTGTTGACAACAGTCACAGGAATAATTTTTCACCACTTTTGAATGGGCCGCAAGGTTAGTTCAAACTGTGGTTTAAATGTCATATATACTAGGTTTATACATATTGCATATATGTACAAATATGCAAGTGAAAATGAAAGTGCATATAATGAAATATGAAAATAATTACCTTGCAATAATAGTGAAATAATTAACCGCTTTCAGATTCATATCTTAGATATAGTATAGTATAGTATGTTACGTCTTGAGGATTTTAAATTTCTTCTTATATAATTTCGTACATATTGCTTTAAAGTCGATGCCTCCTGACATGATTCATCGAGAGCACAAAATCTCCTGCCACATTTGAAATAAAAATCCAATTAAGTATAATATTTGGAATCCCGTTATCAAATGATATGAAACCATTATAAAATATAGGATCAATAATATGCCGTCTACAAGCAATAATCACACATCCATGTTGCCCCTCACGTTCGTTCAATCAAAATATATATCTTATCATTCAGGTCACAGCCCACCTAACGACTTAAATAGGAGTCAGTTAACCGTGCATTATTTCTGTGCCATGTACTATATCCTTCGAGGAGTAAATCCCTTAAAAACACGATAAAATGAAATATGAAACTGCTTTGGTAGATGACACAATATGAGTCAGTTCTTCCCTCCTGAGTAGCTACTAACGCAAGGATACGCAGCACAACATCAGTGTCCTTCATTCATTCATTTATATTGTAGATTCACCTTCCAAGCGGAATAATCGAATTCCCGAGCACATCCCCTCCTGAGTGGAATTATACCCGCACATGCATGCTATACAGTAATGGAGTAAATCAACTGGTAGTAATAAAATCATAAAGCAAATATTAAATAATCATTTGTTTAGCGATCAACGGAGGGCTGCAAAGTATATACATACAAATTTTAGAGTATACATTTTTCATTTGTATCCCAGTTCATTGAATTCTGGGCCCTGTTGCGGAAGACAATTTGGGTCAAAGTGCTGATGAATACCTGGCGTGTGCTGGTGTTTTACTACTTATAGGAAGAAAAGCAGGTTTGGAGAGCTTAGGATTAAATTTATTGAAGATTATATGTCGATTCCCGATAACGATGTACTGGTTTATTTAACTAGGTTCACTTCTGAAGCCTCGACGAACTTACTTTTACCTTAACTTTATAGCCTACACTGCACCAACTCGTACAACGGAACCCAACGGCATAATTTCACTAGGATATTCTGGATGAAAGGTAAAACTATCGACTTCTCTGGGTGAAAAGATGAGAAACGGTCCGGGAAATTAAGATGTGTAACTACAAGAGTTATTTTTGTAAGGTTCCGTCTACAAAAACGGAACCTTTATAATTTCGTTGTGTCGGTCCGTCCGTCGTGTCTGTCACACTTTTTTATCTCCGAAGTTTATAAAGATATCGGCATGAAATTTTGGAATTAGGTACTTCAGACCTAGATGTCGTTGCCTACGAACCCAAATTTAAAATTTGGGGCCATTTGTGGGTGGCTCCACTATAGGTGAAGTTTACATTAATTTTGAAACATTATCGCTCCCCATCGACTTATATATCAATCGACAGATCTTGAAATGAGGTAGAGGTTTGCTTCAACAGTTTTTGATCCAAAGTACCGTTTGGAAGATATGGAGCTCCAAAGTTCTTTTTAATTCATCCCCCCCTGCCATTTCTAAACCAAAGAGTTTAAAAATCTGAAAAAATCATAAAAACTTCCCTCCATTGAGTACTTTCATTTAAAACGATTTTGCATTCTGGCCATAATAGTTTTCGAGATATTGGCCAAAAACGGTCAATCATCGAATTTTGAAGATCTGAAAACGCAGTTTTGAAGACCTCAGCGTAGGCATTAAGAAATGATAAATTTCAAAATATCAATTCATGTTGAAATTTTGAGATATCTAACATTTAAAATGATCACTATTTTCATTTTCACACATAAATTTCATGCTGTGTTCGACCACTCTACTCGCTGATGAGTGTTATCTTTTGATCTCTACCCCTAAATGCCCAACAGAAATGAACACACACACCGCAGACATGAGCAATAATTAGGTGAAGGGTTGATTTGGGTTGAAGTTAGAAGAAAATTCAACTGAAATAGTTTGGAAACGTCGTTTGGTATTCAGAAATCATCCATCAATATTATGCGACGGAACCTTCCCCGTGCGAGTACAACTCGCACTTGCCCAGTTTATTTTCTTTGGTGATCGAGGTAATTGAGAGATGCACTACTGCAGAAATGATGTTCAAAAGTTCTACCAACCGCAGAAGATGTCAGTCATATAAACTCCAAATAGTAGCCTGCAAGAATTAGGAAGACTATCTATTAATAATATCACAGTCGCGGCCAAGAATATAAAAATATCAGAATTTTCCGATTCTATAATGAAGCAAAGGAAGAGAAGAGAGTCCATTTCTCTGAAGTTATAGTCCGCCAAACTGAAATCCAATAACTGCTGGTGCCCACTTGTTATCTCCCATAATTTCAAAACACATCTATAATAATTCTATTGCAAACACTAGTGGAACGACTTGTTAGAAATATAAGATTTCCGACCATCGAATATACGAGTACTTCATTACCTGTCAAAAATGTTAAAATAATAGCTAAGCGGTCACCCCAAAAATCTATTTTGGACCCTATTAAATTTTGTTTATTCATAAATGACTTTCCCACAGTTTGTATAAATGTTTTATTCCGTCTCTGTACTAATGATGAAATGATGACATACTTCAACGAAAATCTTTCACATATATAACACCGTTGAATGAACAATGGACTTAGTTTTAACCCTACTAAATATGTAAAATATTAAAAAAGTATTTCGACACATATTTGCTCCCTTTTTTTATTTAAGTATATATTTTAGGTGGGCGCCGTGGCGTCGTGGGTACGTGCGTCGACTCCTACGCTCGGTCGTCGGTTCGAATCTCGAAAAAATCATCAAACATTTTTTCACGGCTCCACCTCTTTCGAGTCTCTGACAATGCTCAAAGAGTATAACTGTCTAGGAAAAGCTTCTCAAAATCGCCGTTCGGAGTCGGCATTAAGCTGTAGGTCCCCTCCACTCGTGAGAGAACAATAGCACGCACAACAGGAGTGGTTGCTGAGAAGCTAGGCCCAGGTCCACCTCGGACTGTAGCGCCGCCATTATTATTATTATATATTTTTGAACCTTATGGTCGGGCGTACACCGAAAACTCTGTCTATCTGTAGATTTTACACCGACTGTTATTAACCTAAATACATTAATTCAACCAGTTTTTGATTAGCTTGCGGTGATGTCTGCAAGCTCGACAAAAGTTTTCACACAAAGTCATTTGCAAAGAAAATGAGTCGTTTAAACTTAAAAGTTGTTCAAAATTAGATCCTTTAAAAACATGTATAAAAATATGAAGCAATTTAGTATCACAAAATAAAACAAACAATAAATTAATTCGAAAACAATAACACTTCGTTTTCTTTGAAAATGATTTTATGTGAAATGTTTTGTCAACCACTATATACATTCACATCTCACATCATTCTAAAGGATTAGATTTTGCATTTTCATTTGCCCGACCTGCAACCTTATCACTCCTGTTTAGAGTTTAGAGATACCTGAATTCCTCTCGATTATTTTACATTTTAAATTAATTAAATTATTTCATTTATTTTAACTTAGATAATTTTTTGATTTTGCATTCATTATACATATTTAGGCTCCTTATGTCCGCTTTCCCTCGGCCTTCAAATTACGCATTATTATTTGAAGTAGAGGTTAAAACCATCATAAATTTCTTATTAATGATTAAAATAACTCTTCTACTCAATTGAAAAGGATGAAATGGTGACAAAATCGTAGCAACATTGACAAACAACTATCCCAATATACCAATTATAAAAATCAGGCTTATATTCGCTTTATTAGACTTACATTATCTTTATCTGCCTTCTTTTTATATTCGCTTTTCCTAAACAATGTGTACCATAAAATTTCATGCATAAGAGAAATTCCAACTTTTAAAGACAAAGTGACCAAATCACCAAACATCAAAAGGCAAAAGCAATAAATTTACAGCAAGAGACAGAAGAGATGTGAGTAAGCGTGGTTACCAACAAAAAAAAATTCCCACCCACACAAAAGCATCCAAGTCCAACTGCCCAATGGCATTTTTAGGGATAAATTATACCATTTTCTCTATGTGCTGTTTGCTCTGCAAGACATCAGATAAATTTTATTCGCCACAAGAAGGATCAAATCCAGGTCAACGTAGGCAACAGCATAAATGAACACTACCCTCAAATAAATCATCGAAAAACCCATCAAGATCCCATCAATTGATACTGCGTCTCATGAAAACAACTTGGTGGAGGACTAGGGGATCATTTTGTCACAAAAAGACTGACTGCCAAGTGCACACAAAAAATAAATGCTAATGATCATCTTTCATGCCCATCACGCTTCTATGTTAGTCATGAGCCTGCCAAAGAATCAGAGTCGATTCATGAAATATTTACAAGCAACAATCGAAAAAGGAGTTCTCGACTTCTGCTTACTGCTGATGCGGAATATCAAAGGATGAGTCCCAGCAGAAATATTCATTCCGGTTTTTCCCTTCTTAGGTTCGTCAATTTCGATTTTATAAAATTGGGTGGTAGGAAATTGTAGCGGTTATCGTGTGCTGCAAGATCATAGCTTTACATTTGCATTGAATATGTACATACATAAGCCTAAGGTCTTGCTACTCATGGTTTCCCCCTTAATTTATAATTTTTAATTATAATTTAGGCTTTTTAAAATAAACAAATAAATGTACATACAGATGCATATGCATGTGAAAAATGTTGGCATGCGAGTAATTTAAAATAAATTGGGCAAGTGTGAGTTGTACTCGCACGGTGAAGGTTCCATTATTTACTTACTTAACAGGCCTACGACGGGTCTGAGCCTGAGCTATCGCTGCTTTCCATCTTTGACGGTCCCTGGGCACGCTGCTTCCAGTCATCAAGACCAAGCTGTCTTACGTCCGCGATGATTTGGTCTTTGCACCGGAGGTTCGTTCTTCCTCTCCATCTCGAACCATGAGGTTCGGATTCGAAGACCATCTTAGCTGGAGCATTGTTGTCCATGCGCTCGATGTGGGCGAGCCAGTGCAGTCGACAGATTTTTGCCTTCCGGACAACATCCACATCCTCGTACACCTCATAGAGTTCGCGGTTGTGTCTTCTCCTCCATTCGCCTTCTTCGCAGATGGGACCATATATCCGGCTTAGAATTTTTCTTTCGAAGGTACCAAGAACCAGGTTTGCAGTTCTGCTTAATTTCTAGCTTTCGGCTCCATGTAGCAGGACTGGCAGAATAAGAGTTTTGTAGAGCATGATTTTGGCCCTGTGGCCATGATTTTTGATGTGGTTCGTGGAGTTCACGTTTGCCGCGAGGTAGACAAACTCCTTCACTACCTCAAAATTGTAGCTGTCGATTGTAATGCCATAGGTGGTGTCAGTCGGATCGTTTCTTGCTCGACAGCATATCTTTTGTTTTATCCTCGTTAATCCTAAGACCAGCTCGTTTCCCCTGTTCTTCAATCGCCGTAAAAGCTTCCACTACGGCGCGTTGGGAACGCGCAACGATGTCGATGTCATCTGCGTATCCCAACAATTGGACTGACTTCTAGAAGATAATGCCTTCCGTATTTACAGCAGCCCGCCGCACTATCTTCTTCAGTACCAAATTAAAGAAATCACACGACAGCGCATCGCCTTGCGAAATCCGGTGCAGGTTTCAAACGGTTCGGAAGTCCTCGAACCGAACTGCACGATGCATCGCGTATATGTTAGCATTGTGCGACACAAACGCATTAGTTTTCCCGGGATCCCAAATTCGGTCATCGCTTCGAATAGTTCCTTGCGATGAATGCTGTCATATGCGGCTTTAAAATCGATAAAAAGATGGTGCGTATCGATTTGAAACTCGTTGGTCTTCTCCAGGATTTGCCTAAGTGTGAAAATTTGGTCTATAGTCGATTTGCCGGGCCGGAAGCCACTGTCAGTGACTCGAAAGAGGTGGAGCCGTGAACAATTTGTTTTATGAAAAATTGTTTTAATTCAAATTTTAAAACTTGGCCTTATGTCGCTTTATCAAAGTGACATAAGACCAAATGTTTGCTTTGGCCTTATGTCACTTACACAAAAAAGCCAATTGGCCTTATGTCGCTTATACGCTTTACACTTATGTGTAAAGTTTTCTTACATTCCAGAAGGTCACTTGCAAATCATAGTCCTTCTTCGTTCCGTGTCGTCGATGTTGAATGTCCGTCCGCTGATCCAAGGCAGGATTCCCTTTCACAACAATTTTTTTTCCGTGGGCGTGTTGTTATCCCTCCGCACAACCGCCGGTCTGGCCGGGGTTGCACCCTCTTGCGTGAGGTGTTCGCTGCATACATTGGTTCACCTCACAACGGAAGGTTTCATTGGATAAATATTTTTTGATGGAAGCAATTCTGAATATCAGGCGACGAATTCAAATTATTTCAGTTAAATTTTCTTCTAACTTAAACTCAAATCAACTATTTATTAGTACATAGAAACTAACACACATCCGTACATACATATTCATATATCTACAATTGAGGGATATCACTGATCATCGTTTCGAGTGGTCGATGTCAGGATGGGCTTTATGTGTGAAATCTTTGATATCTCAGAATTTGCACATAAGTCGGTATTTGGGTATTTATAATTTCTTAACGCGTACGCTAAGGTTTATAAAACTACGATTTCAAATCTTGACAATTCGCATGTCGACGTTGTTCACAAGAAAAGCCTTTAAAAAGCAAAACATTAACATTCTGACATCTTCATAAATTCCGAAAAAGTGCCAAAGCGTAACTGTCAACTTCAAGTAGATACGTATTTCCGAAACAAAGTGTTCTATGTGTATTAAAGTACATCAAAAATCCTGCGTGGACGATGTTTAGTAAACCATACGCAGCAGAAGTCATTGCGAAAATGTGTTGACATTATTGAAGATCCTAATTGAGAGCACAGATGTATTGGACTGACAGCAGCTTCAGTTAACAAAAGGAAATTATGAAAATAATAGATTATATCAAACATTGCTACGTCAAGAATATCACCCGGAAGTCCACCTCTAACTCATCATCTACACGGCGAAATCGAAAGCGATATAAAGATGATTAGGTCATACCTCTCAGGGAGAATGCAAGCCGTTGCAATAAAAGATATACTGTCTAATTTCCTTCCAACTCTTAGAGGAGTCCCTCAAGGGTCCATTCTTGGTCCACTCTTTTTCTCTCTGTACATAAATGAACTCCCTGGAATTGTCACGGATTCTTCTATCCACATGTACGCTGACGACGTCCAAATGTACAGAAGCTCTCCTTTGGGGTTAATCGAAGACTGTGTCTACTCCATTAATGAGGATCTTAAAAAAATCTCCACCTTCGCCGTAACTAATGGTCTTGTCCTAAATCCTTGTAAGTCTAAGTGTCTTATAATTTCTAAAAATGCATTAGACCTGTCATATTTCCCTCATGTTAACCTTAATGGTGCCACTATAGAATACGTCGAGAGTATAAAAAACTTAGGAATGACATTTAACCGTAATCTAACCTGGGACACGCACATAAATTCCATAGTTGGAAGAACGTATGGTGTGTTACGCACCCTATGGGCATCGCAATACTTTACACCACCACGAATACGGCTGCTGCTAGCCAAGACCCTCTTAATACCCGCCTTAATTTATGGCTGTGAAATATATTGCAACTGTGATCATGCCAGTAGGAGAAAACTTAACGTAGCTTACAACAACATAGCCAGATACGTATACGGCTTAAGGAGATACGACAGAATTACACACTTCTCAAAAGCCATCTATGGTTTCTCTTTCGATAACCTTATACGGTTTAGAACCCTGGTATTTCTTTTCAGAGTTATGAGTACACAGCAACCCAATTACCTATACACTCGGCTGCAAATGTCCTATTCCAGCAGATCACAACAACTCATACAATTTCGGTTCTCGTGTCTCACATCTGAACGTCAATTTTTCATTAATGCCACTCGGTTATGGAATGGTCTACCGCGCAATATTAGAACACTTGGTCATTTTCGTACTTTCAAGAAAGAACTTGCCACTTATTTTTCCACACTTTAATGATAATATATTTATCACATCAGCTCATCAATTCACATTGTCTCGACTCCAAAGAAGAATATAAATGTAAATTAAAATTGTAAATTGTAGTTTGATTTTGATTTAGTATTTTTTTTCTCTTTCTTTTTTTTTTGATATACACATAAAACTTGTATTTACGCTTATTAAATAGATGAACACCTATGCTCAGTATTGTACACACCTATGTAGCTGGTATTATTTTATAAGATTGTATCTTAAAATATCAGCTTAACTAAATAAATAAATAAATAAATAAATAAAGAAAATTGTTATGCAAAAGAAAAATAAAACAAAACTTAACAGAAGCTTAAGAGGTTAAAACTAGAAATGGTCCTATAAATAAGATGAAAATTTAACTAATTATAACAGACCTAAAGCATTTAAAAATTAAAATGACAAATAATTTTATTAAGAAGGTCTTATGTTGATGTTTTGGTACAGATTTTCAATAACAGTATTACTGGTGGTATTTTTCCTTATTATTTCTTATGCCTTAAAAACTGCAGAGGTCATACAGATATTACAAAGCGGTGACAGTAAAAATCTTAATAACTACTGCCCAATCTATCTTCTTACAGTTTTTTTTAAAAAGCCGTAAAAAATAGAGTAGCGACTTTTCTCAAAAATCTTTTTTTTAGAATTAATCAATTTGGCTATAGAGCTAATAAGTTAACTGGAGATGCGTTTTCAAAGTTTCGCAACTGTATCTACGAAAGCTTAAATAAAAATCGAACACTGCTGGCATTTGTATTGATATCACAAAGGCAATGGATTCTGTTGTCCATAGGATATTAATTCAGAAATTAAAAAATATGTGAAAATATGGAATGTTGAAACGAATTCAAATAGCTCTGTGTTAGATTTGGTAGCTTACATTAACATGACTTAGAACGGCTTAGCCATTCATCTTAAAGGAGAACAATAGATCTTAAAGGTCGCGGTGCAATATATCCTTAACAATAATAATATTGGTTTGCTAAGCATAAACTGGTTATAGGTACTAAAACTAAATTAATGTTCTTCAATCTGTCCTCCACGTTTGCAGACTTCCCTCCTTTAATGTTGTTATAGTAAAAGCTGCAAACATTTATTACTTAGACCTGCAACGAGCAAAATTATATCACATTCGACATTATTACATTATATAAAAAGTATATAAAGTATATAAATATCTAGGTCTTGAAAGCGATAGTAAAGTAATTTGGAGTACTTACACCGCTGGTCTCAGATCCTACTTATTGAAAACTACGAGGATTATGTACTAATTTGTTTAAATTAACTAATGCAGACTATCATTATCATCAGATGTCACTAGTTAAGCTGAAAAATTGAGGTAAGTGGTACATATTCTTCATAGTTTTCAATAAGAAGAATCTGAAATTATTATGGAGTAATTCAATCTAAGTTCCAGTTTGAATTAATCTGTTAGGATGTTTCATCCTTTACTTATAATCGACAAGAAAGTAGTTATCCACTCTTTGTTAACTCTTAACTCCCACTCTTATATAATTACTTTTACAAAGTTTTAGGGTTTTTTTTTTCATAAGGAGTGGTTAATTTGTCTCCAGAAATACAAACTATTAGTCAAAGATGCAACAACAACCTTTCTAATACCAACTTTCATTACGCATCACAATTTTAACTTCTACTCATATGTTGCATCAAGATTAGACAGTGTATTTCCCCTTGACATACTCGTAAGACGAAGCAGGAATTTTGCCCGTTTCGATAAAAAAAATTAAGGAATGGTTTTTGGACTACAATCTAAATGAAATTGTTTGTACCGCTAAATCATATAACACTCTTTAAAAAATAAACATTTTTTTTTCGTCACCCAATTAAAACGGTTCCATTAATATTGCTAGTTAATTATTTATATATGCTCTCGATGCATTCGTCAGTCATTTTTTCAAATTATTGAACAAAAAACTTAATTCATTTGTCAACAGAATATATAAATCGAGGTACTTCTTCTTGCTGCCACTCAAGATATATTACCTCTTTCGAAACTTTGATAAAAATTTCATTAAAATTATAAACAACAGCCACAGCAGGGGATATGTTACCCTTAAGGATATTTTGGTCAATCCTTGCATTTCATTGGGTTTGCATTTGAGCAGTTACGTACAATTTTTCTCACACCGCATAAAAGCCCATTGAAAATCTATCAAATACTCTCTGGGGATGTTTTGAAATATTGAATAGCCTTGGCAAAGAGAAATGTCTCATAGACCGTACAAAAATATATATGCATTTATAGGATTGTACATGTACGAGATCTACCTATGTACGTATAACCATTTGTATGTTTCCAAAACACACATGAATGTTTACATACACGGACCTTAGCCCATCATCGACATCGTAACCAATGCCTCGAGGATATTAACCTAATCATCATTATCCCATATCAACACAATCATCAGACATCCTGTTACACCATAAAATTCCTCGACATAGGTAGGAGGCAACGATGGTCATAAAATAGCTTTTATTTTCCACACCCTTTCTGGGATGTTTGCTTTCGCCAAAGATACGACGCCGCATCTGGAAAAGATCAGTTTTGAAGACCACCCCATTGGAGCGTCAGAGAAATTGTCGGTAATGTATTTCTGGCTTCGAAATTTTGTATACTAATTGTTGTCCTGATGCAACGTTTCTTACAGTCCCATAGGACGTATAGGGTAATCCGTGTGATGTGAGTGATGGTCAATAAATTTCCCCATTGCAGACCTTCTCGTTGAACACCTTTTATATACCCATGAACAAATAGATGGGTGTCTGCATGCGTCTACGCATTGATAAATACACGCCAGCATGACAACCTTTCAAATGGTAATTAATATTCATACAGGGGCATTTGCTTTCAAGTTTGCCCCTTCTCATTCAACATTTGCTGCAGGAGTAACATTGCCGCACACGAAAGGCCTTGTGTTTACACTCCCAGAGTGCCTGTGATGGTTTCGAGTCTCAATTTTTCTGTGTTGTTGCCTTGAGTGTTGTGCAAGCTTACTGCTAAATGTACAAGGATAAGTGCTTTTATTGCCATAAATATTTGCCCCGGGGAATTTTTCATCAATGCTTGGACAATTGGACGGACCATTTTCTTCGAAAATGCAATTCGCTCGGCTATGCTGAACACTTTACAATACATTCCGAAACTGGGATGAATGTGTATTGATGAATAATACATCGAAAGGATTAACAGCAACAACTTTTGTGATTTAAGATGCATGATTTGAGGTATCGATGAAATGGTTATGTGAATCGATTGACTATGCATCTTGCTGTGATAATTGAGAAAGTATACTTTCTTATGTATACACGTATCTACATATACATATAGTACATGTACCTAATATGCTGGTACATTTTCTCCACTCTCTTTGAGTAGGATTTGATTGTTTTTACGAAATTATGCCATGCGACTAATGGAAATTGAATGTGAGCAGTTGTACATTAAACTCTAGTCTCATTGCAAATGTTCTTTCAAATGCGCATTGACAAAATACTTAAATGATTAAACATCTTGTATTGAAGAAACATTTTGGATGCAGAAGTAGTTATAAAATAAAACTAGTCGAGTGAGAGTTGTACTCGTGAGCCAAAAGTTCTGTTCCGTTTCGAAAGAAACAATTCTGAGTACTCAAACTACTTTATTTAAATCTACTAACTTTGCGCCACATTATCTCCATGTATAACATATTAATAAAACATAAAAATAATTGTGACAACAGTCCGGGGTGGACTTGGGACAAGCTTCTCAGCAACCACTCGTGTTTACGTGTGGAGGGGACCTACAGTTTAATGCCGACTCCGAACGGCGAGATTGAGAAGCTTTTTCAAGACAGTTATACTCTATGAGCATTTTCAGTGACTTGAAAGAGGTGGAGCCGTTAAAATATCAAATGTAATTTTTCGGGAATCGAACCCAGACAATCATTTCAAAAACGATATTCTTTTAAAGAAATCATAAAATTAACTGCACTGGTGGATTATAAAAATTCTCCACTTTGAATTGCTTAAAATACTTTTTGCTTTAGTTATGACAAAATATAAATTTATGCGAAGAGCGATTTTGGTTAACATTTTTATTTTTTAAAGAGTGTTATATGATTTAGCGGTACAAACAATTTCATTTAGATTGTAGTCCAAAAACCATTCCTTAATTTTTTTTATCGAAACGGGCAAAATTCCTGCTTCGTCTTACGAGTATGTCAAGGGGAAATACACTGTCTAATCTTGATGCAACATATGAGTAGAAGTTAAAATTGTGATGCGTAATGAAAGTTGGTATTAGAAAGGTTGTTGTTGCATCTTTGACTAATAGTTTGTATTTCTGGAGACAAATTAACCACTCCTTATGAAAAAAAAACCCTAAAACTTTGTAAAAGTAATTATATAAGAGTGGGAGTTAAGAGTTAACAAAGAGTGGATAACTACTTTCTTGTCGATTATAAGTAAAGGATGAAACATCCTAACAGATTAATTCAAACTGGAACTTAGATTGAATTACTCCATAATAATTTCAGATTCTTCTTATTGAAAACTATGAAGAATATGTACCACTTACCTCAATTTTTCAGCTTAACTAGTGACATCTGATGATAATGATAGTCTGACTGCCACAAAGAAAGCCTTCGAATTAATTTAAATGTTTATTTTTATTATCGTAGCAGCAAAACCTACATTGCTTAATTGAAGCTCTAAATGCGTTATTGTTGTATTATTATTCATTAGTTAATTATATAATATTATCATTAGTTAATTGCGGACTGTATAAATCGATGTTGAATCTTAAATAACACAGAAAAAATGATATCCTTCCTTCCAATATATATAAAAGAAACATAATATTTCGAAGTATATTGTCAGAAACTATATCATCACCGTCCGTAGAGTATTATACCTCTCAAAAGTGAAGTGGATAGTGCAAACTGTGTGGATATTGCATCCACCACTCAATTGCTAATAGGCAACGACGATGACTTTTATTCAATGAATGTGAAGTTTTATGAGACCGGATTTGATGCATTTCACAAAAGGAAAGAGTGGGAAAATGTGGTTGCAATCAACGCAATTTACTTTCATAAACCTATAACAGAATTGAAAACGCAGAACGAATTGAGTTCAGCCACCGTAGTCGTCAGCGAACGAGAGTAAAATGCGGAGCAAAAGGATCCCGACAGAATTGCCTGTCGACTATGTCTGAATTGAGTCATCATCGTCGCAGTCAGGAATCAAAAACAATAAAAATTTAAGTACAACGACGACGGAGCGATGCTCGAATTGTTCAAGGATGTCTACGTGGTCGAATATGGAACAGAAGTGGATGGAAGCGATTATTATTTTATGTCAGAATCGACGTAGTGGAAAAAGGCATGTGATGCAATGCAACCAACTGTGCGGGTGCATTTTTGAAGAGGAGACGTACTCAAAAAGCCTTTCAAGCAGCTATAGGATAGGATATATGCTTATGTACCTTAAAACCATAGTTCATATTAAAGTGAGATATGTGCATTTACATTGTATATTAGTTTTTCTTCACTTGCTAAGTATTTATCATTATAATTTGTTTTGTCATTTTGACATTTTAAAAATCGAAATGGTTGGCTCTCTATCTAGGCCCGGCTATTTTACATAAACGCCTCAAAAAATACAAACAATTTTGTATAATGTAGACCATACTGCGACTATTACGTAGATAATCCTATTTTATTATTATGATAAAAATGCCGAACCTACATGGATAGTTTTCTATAGAGTTTATGTGAGCACAACTGTATTAATACTCATATATTTAAAAATATTATTTAAAACAGCTGTAGATTAACCCAGTACCAAAGGTCCCTGGTGAGAGTCCGGAACGACTCACCAGCCTCCAATTTTTGAGGCATCACTAATTTTTGAATCACTGTAGGAACAAAAGGCTTGAAATTAAAAAATTTCCGGGTATACATTTCATTGGTCTCGAGATGAGATACCTACAATTAAATCCAGCAATCAACATTGATTATATTTAATTCAATATTATATAAATGAAATTAATTAATTTGTATTGAACAAGATATGTAGATATTTAAGTTGGAAATATTGTATGTAAATAATTTATGGGGGTGCCGTGGCGTAGTGTGTAGGTGCGTCGACTCCTACGCTCGAGGTCGTCGGTTCGAATCTCGAAAAAAAACATGAAACATTTTTTCACGGCTCAATGCTCAAAGAGTATAACTGTCTAGTAACTGTCTAGAAAAAGCTTCTCAATCTCGCCGTTCGGAGTCGGCATTAAACTGTAAGTCCCCTCCGCTCGTGAGAGAACAATAGCACGCACAACACGAGTGGTTGCTGAGGAGCTAGGCCCAGGTCCACCTCGGACTGTAGCGCCGCCATTATTATTATTCACCCCTATTGCGATAGTGGTTTTTATTGAATCTTGCAATGGAACATTAATAGTTTCATAAACAACTACGACGAAATGAACCTAATCATAAGAGAAAATTACACCGATGTTATCTCTCTATAAGACCCTCATTGTCCATATCAAATGAAACTCATCATTATTATTATTATTATTACAAATTTTCGCACAACACAGTCAAATGGAGTTGATATTTCTATAAAAAAAATTCAACACTAGCTGTTACTATCGTTGGCTGTTGCAATTGTTGCAGATCTTAAAATAGCCAGTTTTTGCATTTACATTTTACCTGACCAAATATTCACATTTCGGGATTTAACTAATATCGCCGATCAGATAAACACCCCATTCATACTGACGGAACATCTTAACTCGTGGAGTGAATTTTGGGGTTCGCCAAAAAACTAACAAACGAGGCACAATAATGGAAAATTGTAGTACCAAATCCAACATTTTTGTATTAAATCTCCATCTCGTCTCTCAACTCACAACTCACTTATGTACATGTTGTACGATCTGTTATTAAAAACATCTTGATGCGCACTCTTAGTAAATGACCACAGAAAACAAAAGACAAAAATTAAAAAAAAAATGTTCACTGCTTCACACTTCTTTCAAGTCACTGACGATGCGCAAAGAGTATAAGTGTTTAGAAAAAGCTTTTTAATCCGAACTCATGAGAGAACAATAATGCGCACAACACGAGTGGTTGCTGTAGAAGCTAAGCTCAAGTCCACTTCGGACTGTAGCGCGGCCATTATTATTAATATATTATTATTATTAATTGCGCAATATTGAAATATTCATATTCCATATTCACTCAAATTTGGTGGACATTTGTGTGGTCATCTGAGCATAGAAGTATACGAATGAGGAATCAGATGACTACATATATACGAGTATAAATAAAGACATCTAAAAATAGCGATGTGGCCTTACGCTAAAGAAGAAAAAACATTAAAATTTGTGAGGAGTGCATTTTTGTCCAATATTATAAGTACCTGCCTTTCGTAAGGATCATTCCATGAATCACTTCATGAAATCAAGACGTAAATATTTTAAGGCTGCTTAAAACACACCACTCACCTAGCTAATTGAAGTATTCAGTAATTCGACATAATTTTGAACACTCTCTACTTTAGGCGGTATTTTAATACTATTATAGACTAATTAACTATTCTTCATGTGTCTCTGTGAAGTTAAGGATTACTCGAATTCCGCCAACACATCAAATGATAATATGCATATTTGCGATGTTACACCAGAATCCGCAAAATTAGACACTTGTATCCTAAATGAAGAAGAGAAGTGCCCTCAGTTGAACATATTTCTTTATATATATGTATTTATGTATGTATGTATGTATATAATTTAGAGTTTTCCGCGTGTGCCATACTTTTGGATTCACTTAACTACTTCCCATAGAAGGAAACCCCGCAGAAAGCATTAGTTACAAAAATGGCAGTTAAGTGGAGCGAATTTAAGCCTCGCAAATTCTCGTACAGCTAATTCATAACGCCTACTTGACGTGATTTCAATACCCTTTAATGTCGTACAATTTGTTTGCTTCCCACAAGTTTACATGCGCAAATCATGTGCCTCGATGTGGAAAGAATCGTGAATAGAAAATCAAGCAGGCTTGCAATTGCTTCGTCGAGTGTGATTTCAGCCGAAAATAGAACCAAAATCCTATGATACTTATAGTCTAGCCATTGTTTTCTCAAAGCTTTCAACTCAGATATGTATAGTACGCCGACTCAAAACTCACTGTCAAAGTCCCCCGATATATGTAAGTTGTTTAACCATACTTGTTAACCCGCGAAAAGTGCCAGTGAAATATGCAGGTTTATGTTTAGTGATATTTTGGCAAAGATTCAGCAATATTTGTAAAACAAAAGCATTACTTTGATTAAAGTTACAAATATAAAACGTATTCGTTTTCCCTATGGGGTGATTCATAGAGAAAATCACAATTTTCCTTGAACGCATTTCTATCTGCATATATTTACAATGCTGTTAATAAAAGGACAATAATAGTACATATGCCTGTAATCTCACGTCGCTGGATGTAAGCTTTATCCGTTTATTAAAAAAATAAAAATAAGTAATAAGCGTATCACTTTATCTTCAAATTAAGGCAAGATTTTCGTCTAAATATTTGTCAATAAACAACTATAATTTTTAGAGCACAGACCATAGTTTTTTTGTTCTATAGGTCTATGGGAGAAGTTCCTTAATGAAGAAGCATTCAGACTTTTCAAGTTTAATGCATAATGCAGTCCTTTATAAAACGTAAAAAATCCACTGAACATAATATCGTTATTCATAGAAAAAATATTTCGCCTTTCAACAATACAATTCCTTTCCAAGTGAGGTTATGCAAAGACAAACTTTAACTTGTATGCCTCTTTTGTTGGGCATCATTTGATTTTCTTTCTCTATTTTCGTATTTTGTACTTGTCACTTCGGAATCTTATTTTTGGTAGAATATCACACATTTCACACGTTATTCGATTGAACTATGCAGATTGTGTGACACCGAATATCTACTTTTCCTCTTCTTAAATGCAATATTTTTGTACATATTTTCACAATGCAAAAGCACCTTGCCGGAAAATTATTTTCTCGAGGCATTCTTGAGAGGCTTCCTCCAATTCCACCATTGTTTGCAGCCAAATAAATCTTCAGAAGATTTCAGTGGGGGGAAATGTCCCTGATGTCACTCACCGTTAAATGGATTCCATGTAGGGATATATAATACGTTTGTAGGTACTTACATTCTAATGCTTTTTATTCAGAATGAAAAAAAGGATTTGCTTGACATCAGCTCAACACTCAGAAGAAGTGTTAAAAGATTTATCAACTCCTTATGGAAAAGTGCCACTAAACACAGTTCAACGAAACTTTGCAACCAGCTTCAGGATGAAATAAATGCATCCCATTTAATGCAAAAATGTATGCAGCAAAATGTATACACTTTAGTCAAGTTATGACGGACAGAAAGAAAACACCTAAGCATCCTTCTATTGCAGTCATAAAAACTAGGGCTGGGGGCACCCTATAGTGCAGGACATTTAAAGGAAATTGTTGCATCTTAATGCTACTGATCTACTTACCCATGCAGTTGAACTAAGCCCCTTCAAATATACTCTACGTTATGCCCCTCCGGTGACATGATATAATGCATGTCAGCAGGCAGAAAACTTGAAGTTACGGAAAACTTTGCTCATCCTCATGGCTTCCCTGTAAAGGGAGATGTCAGGTGCAAATGGATGTGCTGACAGATTGACAGATCGCATGACGTAAGACAACATTTCAACTTGGAAACTTTGTAGGTGTAAGTGTAGGTGTATGTTGGTAGTTATACCTAACTGTATTGGCGTACGCCCATGTGAAATCTAAACGTGGCTCTTTTCCTGCTATTGTTGTACAAGAGCAGTTAGGGTAAGTAATAAAGATTTGTTGAATGACTGCAAATTACGTTAATGTGCTGCCCGAAAATATATCCTAGGCTAGAGGTACTTCTTTTCGAAATGGTTGCTACTCCATGACTTTTAGAAATAGAACGAACCTGTTGATGAATGGCGAAATCATGTATTACTGCAATGTTAAGAGAAAAGGATAAAGCACCAAACACCTTTCTCTAGCGAATTGTAGATAAAATTGAATCGAATTTCGTGTGAAAATATACACAAAACTACGACACATCGAAGATTAATAAAAGAGTATCCATCCTGCAATACGGTGGAAAAGTTTTACGGTTCTCATTGTTCAGGTAGAGTGTCCTTGGAAGAGTCAGTGACTGCAATGACATCAACACACATGACCACAAATTCATAAAATATTCATCAAGGAATGTGTTGTGCATGTAGGTTACACGGTCAGGGCAAGTGTAATGGTGAAACTGTAATGAAAAAGAGTAAACAAAATGTACGTATGTATCTTTAAAATTGTTTTTATTCATGCCAAGGATACTCTAGGGCTGGTCCAGAAGTTTAATTACATTCCATTTGATTCCAGTCATCTCAGTATCGTATGTGAGAGAAAAAAGCATTTTTTGGTTATTTAAGGTAATCTTCTAGATACATAAAGTGTTTTTATTCAATTGATTAACATGATTTCAATCAATAAATCAGAGTATATCGCGATTTTTTCAAAACCTATTTAAAAGTGAAAAAATGTGGCATAAATATCAATAATTTATCTAACAGCTTAGTTTTAACTTTTGGTCAAGGTACTAAATAATTTACTTTATTAAATCGAATTGCAAAATGCATGCTTGTTCATGATATGCAGTCACAACGCCGGATTTTGGCTTGCCTGATACTGAAACTTAAATAAAGGAACATTTTTAGGAGAATGATAATTTGTAATTGTGTACAATATTATATATATATGTACATATACATATATGTGTATATATATTCCCGAAGGCGTAAAACTAATTTGTGATGTTTATGTAAGCTATATATGGCTTATTATAAAAAGGCTCTGGAATACCTCCATTTGGATCTGTTATGTTATGCTAGATACACACAAGGCAACCGTTGAAGCAACACACCCATGTTGAAGCAACCATTGCTCCGTGTGTAGCTGTGTTGCCCATTGATTTTCGTGTTGCCAGAAATATCAAAAAATTTTGATATTTTTAAAAAATTTTGATATTTTTGGTCGGTTGCCGCAACCGTTACTTCGTGTGTACATTGTTTATTGCATTTACTCGTTCAGTTCGTCGGAAATAAGCGAGTAAAAAGGTTCGTGGGAAATAAAATAAGGTGGAAAAACAAAGGAAAATGGTAATCGCGAATAATGAAAAATATGTTAATTTTATTACCGAATATAAAAATTTGAGAGAGCAATAGGATCATTTTCTTTCAGTTCTTTCAGCAGCCTTTCGTTCGAAAATTCGTCTTTTTTATAAAGCCAATTCTTTGACAAAATTGTATTTTTCTTTTTTGGTTCCATCTCCTCTTCCTCATTTTCTTAGAAAAGTTCGTCAATTATAATAATTGCAGTGATCTCGCCTATTACGTCACTCATTCCAAAAATGTAATTTTTCTTTTCTTCCGGTTGTTTCTTTTCTGTACCACAACTGAACAAATAAAACACCTTGCTGCAACACGTTGCTTCGACGGTTGCCTCGTGTGTATCTTGCTTTATGATGTTTCGGGTTAGGGATATTAAGAAGTGCAAAAAAGTAATGATTAGAAACATTATATTAAAAACTAATTTAACCTAATTACATAAAACAAATTCTGTTATGGAGGAACGTGTGCAGCAAACCTATCAACCATATAGCAGAATTTTGTTTTAGAAGTTAGTTTATTATTATTTATAACACACATTTGTGCCAAAATGAATGGAAGAGTTTTTCAAAATAAATGTGTAAACAAAATGTGTGTGTGGGTAGTGGCGGTTTTTTGGACGACTGGATGGCGCAGTTGGTTAAGTGGCTGCCCTAAGTTAGAGGAGTCCCAGGTTCGAATCCCAGTGAAACCAAAGTTAATACGCTTTTATTTACAAATTAACGGCACTATCACTGGAGATGTCGATCAGTGGTAGTAGTCTGACTGTGGGTATCACAATAGACCAACCTGGTCTAAGTGTGCTGGTGAATTCACCAGCAGCAATAATTAACCTATTGCAGGTTTCAAAGAAAAAACATATTAGCACTATGTGTCATTTTGATACCAGAGCTATAATAGGAAAGGAAATGTGATTATTAGTTATAATAATAATAATAATAATAATAATAGCGGTGCCACAGTCCGAGGTGGACCTGGGCCTAGCTTCTCAGCAACCACTCGTGTTGTGCGTGCTATTGTTCTCTCACGAGTGGAGGGGACCTACAGTTTAATGCCGACTCCGAACGGCGAGATTGAGAAGCTTTTTCTAGACAGTTATACTCTTTGAGCATTGTCAGTGACTCGAAAGAGGTGGAGCCGTGAAAAAATGTTTCATGTTTTTTTTCTTCGAGATTCGAACCGACGACCTCGAGCGTAGGAGTCGACGAACCTTCCAACTACGCCACGGCGCCCACATTATTAGTTATAATATATGATAAATAAGTTATTTAAGATGACCCGTCTAAGACTGGCCGTCTTCAAAAAATGCGGTAATATTCCTGTCTCGACCAAGAATGTCATTCCCCAGAATGTTGCTATGGGGAATATACATACATACATTCACGTTTTTGGCCAAAAACGAGTTGAATTCGCCAAAAATCAAAAAAATATTCTCGGACGAGAGTAAATTTCACATTCACGGTTCCGATGGACGCCATAAGATTTGGCGAAAACCGAATACGCAGTAAGATCCAAAGTACATGGCTGGTACGATGAAGCATGATGGCGGGTTAGTAATGCTTTGAGGGTGTATGGCGGCATCTGGTGTTGGCATTTTAGTATTTATTGAGTAGACAATGAATCGATACGATTACCTCAGTATACTGAAAAACAATCTCCACCATAGCTTTCAGAAATTAGGCTTGAAGGGTTCATTTATATTCCAACAAGACAATGACCCAAAGCACACTTCCCTGGTTGTGAAGGAATGGTTGCTGTACAATGTGCGAAAACAGCTCAAAACACTATACAAAAACTATTATACAGGACGAATGGGAAAAAAATAAGTCTGGAAGTAACTCAAAAGCTTGTTACCTCCATGGGATCCAGAATAAAGGCAGTTATTACTGCTTAAGGATATCCAACTAGGAATAAATTTGAGTAATTGGCGATAAATCTCTCTTTTTTAATAGTGTATACTTACTTTTGTAACATGCTATTTTATCAGTATCTTACTTTGTTTCTTAATATTTTTGTTATTGTTAGTCCCATTCTTTTTATTGTTTGTTTTTTGAAAAGAGCATAAAAATAGCAAAATAAATATGTATAACATGTTACCTAAAGTTTATGCAGTTTCGCTTTCTAGTTGATGATTCGGTCAAGATTCGTTATTTTTTACGGTGTATACTTACTTTTGTGACTGTGTGTATATATCATAGCAACGTTCTCTGGGTATATTCGAGGTTATGCAGGCCGACTTGACAGTTGCAGTTTGACTGTCAACATATATAACTATGCTATATTGTGGTCTAGTGCGCTGGTGTAAACTTATGTCGTATCATAAGGCCTCTGGAATAGCGACGACTCCCGCTTGAAAACACTATATTAAGTGCTTCTGAGTAAAAACTCGCTCCGACACTGCAGTCCATTTTTGAACAGTCAGTGCATACGTTCACATCCATGCATCCGTAGTAGGGTACAATGCATTGGTACATGATGCAAAGTCTAGCTTGGGGGGTGTAATCTGTTAACTATGAGCCCTGCCGGTTCCAGGTCCGAAACACTACTGTGGCCATACGGTTTAACATTTCACAGCCTAGGCTCTTCGAGTCTAACTGCGCTGTGCGTTGCGACTTTGTGTATGTGCATGTCAGTGGGTAAGAGATGTAACATAACCGTCAGAGTGTCTGGGGGATTAGACTTAAGAGCCCTTGTTGTGGCTATGGATGCCATTTTCTGTACCATGTTAAGAATCCTAAAATTATATTTATTGCTGGCTTCCAAACTGACAAACTGAACTGAGATTGCGCAGTTGGTTAAGTGCCTGCTCCAATTTAGAGGCGTTCCAGGTTCGAGTCCCAGTGAAATCGAATCTGGCACAGTTGTCATTTGCCGTTGGGATCAAAGTAACAGCACTGAAGTAGGTTGCTACCTGGCAGTACAATGGACCAGTTTTTGAGTCTGAGTGCTCCAGTGAAGAGCCTCAAATAGTTTCAAAAAAAAAATACTGATGAGCCATAAGTACGAATGGGTCGTACTACCGCTGCGTACAACCATTTGTACAGATTAGGTTGGAGATCACATCTCTTGCCTATAGCTATCTTATAGGCATAAAGGGCTATACATGCTTTCTTGATCCGCTATTCAATATTCATTTTTTAACTGAGTTTTGGTATCTGGATACTTGACTGTTGGCGAGAGGTTATGTGATATACCATACAAGGTTGTCCCAAGGCAGGTATTTCTGATTTTCTCAGAAAATCAAACGGAGAGTATACAAAATCAGCAGCAGAATGCCTTGAGCTTCTCATAAATTTTCATTTTCCGGGTTGCAAGGATGTTCTAGCAATCTTAACTTTTCAGTTTTCGGATCATGCATTCTGGGATCCTGGTGGGGATTTATTCGACACAATTGTGTACAATTAGTCCACAAATCTTTCAGATAAAATATTTTCTAAAGTTTTTTTTATATTAAATAAAAATTAATATTGGGTGGAAACTGTTTGAAACTTCTTTTGATGATTTTTACTTGATATCGGTATCGATTCAGTTTCTTTCCAAATTGTTGGTAAGAAACCAGATAATATAAAATATCCCTTAGATATTAATAATAATGATATTGTGGCTCTACAGTCCGGGGTGGTTTTGGGTCTAGCGTCTACAGCAACCATTCGTGTTGTGCGCTCTATTCTTCTCTCACGAGGTGACAGGATCTACCGCTTAATGTCCACTGTGAATGGCGATGTTTGAGAAGATTTTTCAGTTATACATATGTATATTATGAGCATTGTCGCTTACCCACCATGCCCCGACGCCCTCCAAATATCTACTAGATATCCTCGTATATCCAAAAAAAAAAGTCAGAAATGATGTCATCAAAGTCTGTGAATATATGAATTCCACAAGGTCTTACTTAAAATCGATACAACAAACCAATCCACCAGATGGGAACGAAAGGAACATGCGAGTTATCTCAAATCAGCTATAAACTATTACAAGACTATCCTGCACATTCGGCACACAATACCTTAACCGCAGGAGATCCGCCTCTTTACCAAAGAAGATTCGAAAAGTCTGCCTCGGGGAGGAATAAAAACCAAAAAAGGGTTAAATTTGTTTATTTCCCTTATTTCTTCAAGAACCTCAATATATAAACCAACTCCAAACTAGCATCCCAAGCACGTCAGTTTAGCATGAGATAGGGATGGCCGTATCATGCTAATTTCATACTTGAGGCCATTCGAAAAATTGCTTCTCTCAACCCATGTATTTAGTTAAGATTGTAAGGGTGCGACTTGTACTCTTGTCTATACCTTCTGTGTGCTCTCGCAGGTAATAACATCGTCCTGGCCATAAGGATGTCATGGCTGTTCGGCTTTTTATATATGTACATATATGCTTAAACGTATATGCGTCCGTGTAAACCATCGTCGCAATGAGTTGATTCCGTTGTTTTACCCTACAGGATTAAATTTGATTTCGTTTTTCCTTTCTTTTTTAACGTCGGCAATAAAGCACGTTATCACACATACAACGTGCATGCGACAAGGGTATTTTGTGCACATGTTGGTCTCTAGTGCTTATTTGGCCAAAAGGCTTTTATTGCCTTCTCGCTCTTTTTGTGCATTGTGTACTCGAAAAGAAATCATCATCATACAACACATGCACCGATGTTCGTTGTTGTGGGCAATGAAAAACAATTTAAAAGAGGAAGTTGGGTGACATGGAGATGGTCAGACCGTCTCTTGGTTAGCCAGTATGGCCAGGATGTGTGTTGTAATATGTGCCATTGTCCTATTCGTCTACATCGAGTAAGCGTTGGGATACCTACGCTCACCATAAGGGGAGATGCGGTAGTGAGGTATTTTTAAACGTCTGGTGTGTCATGGACATGCTGTAGAGTGGAGCCAGTGAAATGAATGGAAATGGTTTCAAATTTCCGGTGCTGATTTATCATATTCGCAGAAGTGTCGAAAGGTTGTAATGAAATTACGTTTCCCAATTACTCTGCCAATGTGTCGCCATTCGCTTGAATTATATACATACATAAACATACCTGTATATAAATGTATGTAAATGCATATATATGTTTTGGAAGTTTTCCTGTTTTTGGCAATTGAAGTAGCATCCACTGTTGACTAGTATTCTGTTTGTTGCTGTGTCAAGATGTGGCCAAGTTTGTGAGGTCAATTGGTGGGTCGTAAAAATTCCATACCAGATATGGTACAATTGAAAAATGATGTGGAAAATTCTTGTGTCAGCGGTATTAGATATCTATCTATCTAATCCTTATATCCAAACTTGATATTACGTTGCCGATTTAGCTTTCTTTGGGATTGTTTATGTTTATGTAACTAAGACTTACTAAAAGTTTTATAACACAATTTACTACTTTTAATTAAATAAATTAATAATGAAATAATAAACAATGTAACAATAAATAATTATAAATACAAGAAATATAAAAAAACTCTAGAAAGCAAATATTTAAGAAAAAATTCACAGAATGATAAAATTATAAGAAAACTTTATTAACAACTGTTCGATATATACAAACACTTGAAATACTTTTTATCTTTAGTTTATCCCAAATGACATGCTTGCTGCAAATACCCAAACAAATACACAAAACAAAAGTTGTTTTCATTGAACTTGCGCATCTAGTTATGCAATTGCACAAATGGGTAATTTAGGTTATTAAACAATAGTCGCTCATTGCTGTTTACATCCACCCTTCTTATTATTCATTATTCATTGTGATGTTATAGCAAACGAAATATAATATCAAAGCTATTCGAGAAATTTCTATTGCAACATATTCAACCAGTCATAGAAGGAAGACGACTTATCCTTGATCATCAATTTGGATTTCGCACGAATCACTCCACAATTGACCAGGTATATAGAATAACACAAGAAATTGAAAAAGCATTGGAGGAAAAATAGATTTGCTCCAACGTTTTACTTGACGGGTCACATGCCTTTGACAAAGTTTGGCCCGATGGTCTAAAATTCAAAATAAGTACGATATTTCCGAAAAATATACATAGGATTCTATAATCCTTACTATTCAGAGTTAAGTACGGAATGGACTACTCTGGGTTTAAGGAGATTGCGGCCGGAGTTCCGCAAGGGAGTTTTTTTTGTCCCACTCTGTTTTTATTATGTACCCGTGACATACCTCAAACTGAGGGTACAATAGTACCTGGCTCACGCGTAAAAATTTTGAAAGTGAAACTACTGGATGAGGAAACTTAGTTGTAGTAAAGTACAAAAATTCTAAAAGAGAAGGGTGTGTTTAGTCAGTAAAAATCTGAAGAAGTCAAACACATTTAAATATTTTTTAATAGTTTTTCTGAAATATTCAGATACTAAATAAAGAAAAAAAAATAAAAAATGCATAATTACAATAAAATAAAAAAAATAAAATAGAAAGAACAAATGTATACGAACATTCAATTTCATACGACAAAGGAATGAAAAAAACAAGTAAATAATCAAAAAGTTAACAAAATCTTCAATATTTTGTTGACTTGACATTTATTCAACCAATTTTTTAGAAATCTCTGATGGAATTTTGGCCCACTCTTCTGAAATTACTTGCTGTAATAGGCTTTTGGTCCGTGTTTGGTTATTCGAACTAATTTGTTTGTCCAGATACTCCCATAAATGTTTGATCGGGTAAATATCTGGACTTTGAGGCGTTTCCATCACTTTGGGATGCCATTTAAATTGCCAAATACTTTTCTTTGTTCATATTTCCATCAATAAATTCCAAATTCTCATCTCCTTCATGGTTCATACCATCACTGACTGACCACCATGCTTAGTAAACGGATGAAACTGAATGTTTCTGACTGTACACATGTGCAATTGCGAATGTTCCGCAGAATGTTGTCTCTCATTGGCCTCTTTTGGGGGTTTCCACAATGGAATACCCATTTATGTTTATTGTTTCAGTTGCCTTACCGAAGAAGTAAGTTCCCGTTTTACTTGCCGCACTGTTGATAAGGGAAAGCTTTCTTTTATGTCTTTGTTTTTGTAGCTTTCGTTATTGTCCTGCAAAATATATTTTTATTACCAGACATATAAATATTCCCTTTGCACACAGGAATTGAGTTTAACATTGATAGCTTGCCACTGAGATCACATCATCGTCAGTATCGAAGTTTATTTCGGACAATTATTACCGAAGATAAGGACCAGTGCCAAACAGACAATACAACGAGTAAGTCATAATCAGAGGATATCGATTGGATGGTTTGATTACAGTGTGCAGACATATTGACTCCAGATGAAACTACAACAATGAGAGAACTTTCTACATCAATTTGTGGTATTAAAATTTACGACTTTCCAATACAACCATCAAAACCCAAATCCAGATATTCGTTTCCTGTCAGCATAAAGGATGGATTCCAGGTTTAGTAGCAAGTGTGCGCGTTTATCAGGCTTTGCGAGAATCCGAGAATAAAATAAAATATTCCATCGTATAATTCATTATAATCGATGGTCGCTTGTCGATTCTTTTTACAATACAGTGGGTATAATTCTAATATGGTCATGGTGCATATGTATGTACATGCAAAAAATCATAGTTTCCTTTTCCCTCAAGAGTTCTCTGTTGCAACGTCGTTTGTCCACCCACTCTTTATGTCACAATGATCCACTGATTTACAGCGATTGTGTGACTTTCCAAGAGTTCCGACCAGAAGGCGAAAAAAAAGTGAATTCAAAAGACGATCATTGTTCACAACCTTTGAAGGAGTTTACAGACATTGGGGGCGCTTGTCTTTTCAAGTGCATGCTGCAGAATGGAGGTAATACATTTTCAAAGAAAAATCAGGAACGTGCTGAAGTTTAATTTTGTTCAATAATTCGGATGGATGAGTATGAGGTGAAAACGCAAACTGGTGACCGCAAGAATGCATAAGAATTCGCTGCTGCTGCAGAAATAGGTGCATGAAAGAAAATTGTAAGTTTAAATTGTGCCGACTTTTGGGATCCTTCAGGTGATTGTGTTCTATGTGGTTATATGGTGTCACTGATTGGCAGACATTTTAGCAACGTGCATACAAAAATGATATTATAGTCAAATACAATTTTTAACCATGAAACGATGCTTCCGAGTAGGTACAGTTTTTTGGGTGCTGTTTTTGACCGCTATAGAGTCGTAAACTACCAAACGGATTCACATATATTTTTTTTAATCGTATCGTCTTGGAGATGTGTGTAACATCATTTTGTTTCAGAATGTCGTGATAATTAAGCACAAGAAGTACCATAAATATTGTACGCAAGCTCATATAATACCAAATGCAACTGGTAAATTATGTCAAACGCTCTCCCAGGCGCGGCCGTTCGGATAGAAGAGATACATATCATTTCATTCTGAATGTGACCTCCTTGCCAAGCGTTTTTAAATCACTTAAGTTGGATAATTTATAACATTATCTTGTTCTTGATACAATATAATCAATTGGATTTTTGGGTTAATTTGAATAGTAGTCCTGGGTTCATTGACATTATAATAATAATAATGGCGGCGCTACAGTCCGAGGTGGACCTGGGCCTAGCTTCTCAGCAACCACTCGTGTTGTGCGTGCTATTGTTCTCTCACGAGTGGAGGGAAAATACAGTTTATTGCCGACTCCGAACGGCGAGATTAAGAAGCTTTTCCTAGACAGTTATACTCTTTGAGCATTGTCAGTGACTCGAAAGAGGTGGAGCCGTGAAAAAAATGCCTGCCCCAAGTTAAAGGGGCTGCGACCAAATTACCAGCAATGGAGTAGTTTGCTACCTGGCAGTACAATGGACCAGTTTTGAGCCTGAGTGCTCCAGTAGTGTTTCAAAAATCCCCCCTCCCCCCAAGAAAAAAAAATCATCGTATTGAGTGCATAAAGATTTAAATTCATTCAAAGGAAACTTAACAATAGAGTGTACTGTTTGATTGTAATGCTGGTAATCTTACGCGTACTAAACGTACATTCAAATGCTATTGTTAACCTCTAGCATGATTGTATCGCATGATTCAATTGCAATCATTATCAATGCTTCATTGCCTACTACCTGCGGAACAAACAAATCTGGAGGTATTACGATACATTTAATGTAAAGCATTTTCTTCCATGATTGAATAATAATAATACCTTAATTTATGAGGATGAGTTGAAATTAGCACACTTCAAAAGTGAATTAATTATTAATATGTTGTTACTATTTACCACATAACAAGTGTTAAATTATTAATCAAACAAGTATCACTAAAAAACAACAATGTACATTAGAACGAATTTAAATCAAAAGCATTAGGCCAATATTCATGTCCTTAAATTGTTAGCATAATAGTTTTAATTGATGTTTCTCCAGAATAAAATATTTAATATAAAAATGTATTTTAATGAATTTAGGTAAATTCAAACGAATTTAAGTGAAAAAGCAAAAAAAAACCAGTTTGAATCAATTTGTATTATGCTGTTTTTGCACGATGGAATTTGAACTTGGACTGGTAGTCTTTAATTTCTAAGAAATTCCTGTAGCAAGGCATGGGCGAGTATTCTGGTATATATTTAAAAATTAAAATGCCTTCGTTTGTCCCAAATAGATTACGGAATAATTCAACCGATTTACATAATTCTTTTTTGTATTTTCTGTTATAGTCTGTGGAAGGTCTGAGGTAAGTTTAATGGACAAATGTCCTTCGTATCAAGCACTGGTTATGGCTGAGGATTTGTATTTGGTTTAGGATATTTGTTTATAATAATAATATAATAATGGCGGCGCTACAGTCCGAGGTGGACCTGGGCCTAGCTTCTCAGCAACCACTCGTGTTGTGCGTGCTATTGTTCTCTCACGAGCGGAGGGGACCTACAGTTTAATGCCGACTCCGAACGGCGAGGTTGAGAAGCTTTTTTCTAGACAGTTATACTCTTTGAGCATTGTCAGTGACTCGAAAGAGGTGGAGCCGTGAAAAAATGTTTGATGTTTTTTTCCGAGATTCGAACTGACGACCTCGAGTGTAGGAGTCGACGCACCTACCCACTACGCCACGGCGCCCACGGATATTTGTTTAGTTATCGCAAATAAATCACTAATACGATGAACCACATATGAATTGAGATGGGTAATATTAATAACAATTTGATAACATTCAATTTGATGATTCAATCTAGCAAGTTGTTAACGACGCGCCGGGGAGGTACAAACAACATTGCTTTTAGTAATGTACTGACTTTAACACGCAGATTAATGTACGTGGATCATCCTTGAGACATCTTAATGGGAAAAGTTTTGCAATGACCCACAAGTAAGCATTGCAATCATTAGATAGAGCAGAAAAAGGATTATCAGAAGATCAGCAACTGTTCAGTAATGCCGCGATATTTTATTCCTCCTATTGGTGTTATTTAACGCAGTTTCCGAAATTTAATTTTTTCTGAGACTTGTAACGACAATCACACTTGCAAACTTAATACACTATGCAGGAACGATTTTTCTTTATAATATATTAAAGTAATGACTTACATTTTAAATGTAATTGTAATTTTGAAAAATACAATGAATCTACCAAATTATCAATTTCCCATTATTGCTTTACGCCAAAGCATCCGTTATCAATAAAGGATCTAAGGCAAGGGAGTGGCTCCCTGAATATTCCAACGCACAGCTGATTTCATTGATTTCGATGCATCAATAAATAATTCCTATCCAATCTACACAAAATCACAATTAAAACTTATATTTTATTATAAATATGCAATTACAAACCCTATTCTGTATTTTAATGTACTTTCAAATTATCAAGCCAGCTACTTAATAGAAACCTTATTACCAAAGGCTGGGGAAAAAAGAAAAGTTAAAAATAAATTATCCTATGTGTCGAAGCCTTTAATCTGTACATCACTTCCGCATACACTAGTATGCTCTATTGGAAAATCGTTTTAAATAAGGAATGAGCCATGGTTGCCTTCTTTGACATAAAAGGTGCTTTCAATAATACCTACCCATGTACAGTCACAAAAAGTAAAGAATCTCGAAGTTGATGCCGACTCCGAACGGCGAGATTGAGAAGCTTTTTCTAGACAGATATTCTCTTTGAGCATTGTCAGTGACTCGAAAGAGGTGGAGCCGTGAAAAAATGTTAGATGTTAGGAGTCGACGCATCTAACCACTGCGCTGCGACACGCACAGGAAAACGAATTATACTTTTTGTAAATAGAATTTCACTGTTCATTCAATACTGTTTATAAGTTATGAAAGCTTATAGGTGTAAAGGATGTCGAAATACATTTTACACAATGAGATATATGCGAGGTACGCGGCTGTTGGAAAAACACTTCTTCCTCTTCGGCGTTTACTGATTGACTCTCCTACTCAGAAGCGAAATTCCCTAACCTATATATAATAGTGTGCTCGGCATCTCATCCTACATACATCCAAGAAAGTCATTGGTAACAGATGGACCCCACATACACATACTCGTATGATCTACTGCTTATACGTTGCCTTAATACGGCCCATTCTTTTGTATGGCATTGTCGTATGGTGGTCTATACTACAAAATATTGAGAAAGGTTCAAAGATAAGTGGTTCACTCAGAACCATTCCTTTTGATGCTCAAAATACTATTTGCAAGCTAACCCGCCTAGATATCCCTGGCAGACAAGTTCTTGACAGGGGCTTATGGCGTGGTGGAACCCTCCCTTCGGTAATTTAATTTTACGGATGGATCTAAAAGGAAGGAGAGAGTATTTGTATCTCCTATGGTCATCCTGGCAATTTAATCTTTTCTAGGCGGAGATTATGCCAATGAAAACAAAATCCTGGCTTGAATGGAGCATAATATCTGCATGAGATATATGCATCTTCACAGACAGGCACTCATTGTGGCTGTGGATTGTTTACTCTCACGCGTCTGTTGAGGAGTTGGAACAACAATTACCTGAACAGTAACATACTACAGTGGTGTGTGGACATAAAGACATTTCCAAAGCCGATGAACTTGTCATGCATGCCACTACACTGCGTCTGCGAAAAGAATTCAGTAGTGTAAGTGTGTCGTTATCTACTAGTAAATTGTTGGCTAAGGCTGCAGCAAGAGTAATTTCAGATAGACTACAGGCACAAGGCAAACCTGTAGACTGATCTGGCACAAACGTTTCATCAATCTAATCTCTCTCTAGAGATCGCAAATATGTACAGTGGTTGGTGTCACAGGTGTTACACTCCAAAAGACATGGAGATTTCTCCAACGACGAAATTGCTTACGACTCATGCTATGCATTGTCGTACAAACTGGTTGCAGTCTTTTCGCATGTTTGGAACATACGAATCGTTGTTGGATTAGCCTTGCAGTCGCTCTTGTACCCTAACGTGCCAACCCATGCAATTTTTCTAGAACTGAACTTCAAAAATTGTTTGCTAACGAAAGGTCTTACATACATATCTGATACATCACAGATAAGGTTTTTAACAGTTTTAAGCACCAGCGATGTCTTATTTTTCTTGAGCAACGACTGCAATTCTGGATTAACTTTTTAGTCTGTTTCTAGCTGGCTGGGGTCGATGCTATTTTTGGCCATTACGACTTCGATCCTAGATAACATATCAGGGACGATGTTTTCCTTTCCGCTCACGTGACGTGTGTCAGTCGGAAAACACTAAATGCCCTAGAAACAGCATGCACTTAAATAGATTTATTACCAAGCCGATGTCTTGGAGTCGTTTGAAAATGATGCGTGCTCTTCTGTCGTTTCAGAGGCGACAAGGATGTCGTCGAGGTAGGCCACAGCAAAATCCAATCCTCGAATTACCTCGTCGATTAACCTCTAAAATGTTTGCGCTGCGTTTCTAAGCCCGGAATGATGGAGACGTCGGCACCGTTGTCTATCAAGAAACTTCAACCTGTTGCTACATCAAAAATTAACAGGCAAGCCGAAGAAGCGCCAATCTCAGTCGCCCTGGTACGAGCTCTGCGTTTTAGTTTTCCGCTTGAAACGAGCATGATGGGCGGCACTTTGTTGCTCGTGTTCCAAATCTAGAGTGGTACCAGCATTTTTCCTTTGGTTAATTTCGTCGTTGTGGCAAATTTCTTTGTCAGCTCCTTGATCGCTCATCTCAATTGTGAAGTACGTATAAATCATTTTTTTCAAATTGTTGGAAACACCTGTAGAGGTCATCCATTTGGGCGGTCAATCTTTCGAGCATAGGTTCGCTGGACGTTGGACGGCAGATGTTTGATGATGAACACGTGGCGGACACCGACACTAAATTCATTGTTTCCACTATGACGTCAGCCATTTTTACTCATTTTTCGAGTGATTAACACCTCCATGGTGATAAAATTTGTTGGTCATCGGAAAACAACCCATCCAAAGTGTTCCGAGGAATTTGTCATCTACGGTTTCACCCGCGAGGATTCGCATGCTGATTTCTTCCAGCAATCGCGATGGTTTTTTATCGCCTGTGACAGCAACTTTTTGATTCTGCCTTGATCGCTCGGCGTGAATTCCTGGGTGATCTTCTGTTTAATACCCAAGTATTTTCCCGACGTCGGTGGGTTTCGCAAGAATTTCCCCACCTATCCGAAGTAATACGATTAACGCCGAATTGCGACTCCAATAGAAAAAACCACAGTTCAGGGTCGGAAGTAAAAAACTCCGGGGTTTTGATTCGCGACGCATTAAACACGTGTTGGGGATTATCGCTTGAATTAACGGACTGCACAGAATCACTAGTGTTTACCCTCGTTGTTTGCTCCTCACCATTACTTCCGTCACTATTCGATTTAACATCGTCTCCGGTGAGCTTTAAGCACACTGCGATATTAAGTAGTTCGGGGTCACCAAATCAGTAGTAATTAAAACGCGTCAATTACCGAATTGTTTAATCCAAATAAAAGTTTACTTAATCCAACGAATAAAAAGTACAGCGTTATTATTAGAATATAAAATGAAGATGTTGTTGCCGCAACGAAAGTCCAAGTTCGAATGGTTGATCCAATACCTGACTACATTTGACACTTGCATGAGATACATGAGATACAAGAAAACTAAATATTGCCGTTGCAGTAACACTACAGGTTGCTACAACGGGATGATTTTCCGGGTTGCGCCCTTGTACAAATCTATTGTATTGTAACGTAATTCATTTTATCTTGTTTCCTTGACGATTTTTCAATTACTGGCAAAGTTGCATTAGCCGTATGCATTAAAAATTAGCACCTCTGACAGGATGAATTTTGAAATCACTAATGTACATTTACACATACTAAGGAGCTAAGCCTATAAAAGCAGTACCTTTAAAAGCAATATCTGTATTAATACAAATTTTAAATCGAATTTTACTAATTTTACTTTATTTAGATAAAGATCTATGCACACGGTTTATTTAAATAATGTAGAAGCCACCGATCAATTGCTACATCAATAAAATTAACACTTGAAGATATCGAGTAATCAATATTTGCAAGGAATTATTCAATGCACTGTACAAAAACAACTTCGCATTGAATTTATTCAGCACTGTAATGCACAAACGAGTTATTTGTGAGCCTCCACAATAATGATTAATTGAAACTGGTAAATGAACCCAATTAGTTATATTAAGGAGAATTACATGTAAAGTTATCAGTATCCATTTAGCGATAAAACCGTGCCAACATGTCTATCTTAATCACAGATTTGACATATATAGGCCACATATCGCCATTTTCTATTTCAACTGCCATCCAATCACTACTAATGGATTTTAATTAAAGCCATCCGGTCCACTTGACATCGCGTTACATGATCACTCTTAATAAATCCACTTAGTATATCAAATGGCTGAAAGGTGGGCACAACCTCGTGTCAATGTACTACTCACTCGACAAAGTCAAAATCACTCTCCATTGCAACCGTCATTGGTTCCTGCTTCTATAGTCACTATATGTATAGCCACATTCACACATGAATCACATGGAAACTCTTTGCAGGCATGTATTTTGTGTTTACCTATTAAATTCTTAGCCCTGAGTTCTAAACTAAATTCCTTTAGCAATATTTTACTTGATTTCACTAAACCATTGAATTCAATGGGATATTCCTGGCATGAATTTTGGAGCCATGCCAATTATTGAACTATACATTTTCTAGGCCAAAAATTAACTTAGCTTTGGAGTCGTCCAGTATGTTTGCATGTGGTATGAACGACTGGCTGTTTCTTTTTTTTAAAACTGTTCAGTGAAATAATTTTCCAAGCCGAAAATCAATCTTGCAGTCTGACATGGCCCACAAAATAACCGGTGATACGAGTATCTGTGTGGACTAGTTCCTCGTGTTTCGCTTATAAAACTCAATGCTTGGTCGGAGCTATTTTCCCTCTTCGAAAGCAGTATATTTCAATTGGCTTGGGAAATTGAATGTAACATAGTCTACCACATGTATAACGAAAAAAAGGAACGAAAGAGACTTTTAAGGAAGTCTTCTAGTAGACTACTGGTTTGGTGGTAAGTTGATCGTCCTCCTGTGGTTCATATACATACAGATACACAATTATGTATCTAGGCACAGGAAAATCCATGCTTCACCAAAGAAATCTAGGCCAGGAAGGAAGATGAATGCATCTATAGCATGTAGTTTAGAATGTGAATAGACGGAACATGCAAGGAACCATATTGGCTTTTGGGTTTCATCCGGTATTTTCCTGCTTTCTGCCCTTCTTATACCAAACTTGATTTTCGTTTTAATTGATTTTTCCTGAAACATCCAGAAGATACTGATACAGAAAGTGGCACCGAAAACTTTAAGAATGTGCGTATAAAATGTATCCGCCTTTAACTTTTAAAGATTATATATTTAAGATAAGTGATACTGAATCATTATGCAATATTCATTCTAGAGAAAAAAATTTAAAAAACCAAACTAAGAGATGGAGCAAACCCACTTGAACAATTAATTATTTCCACTTTGTTGTCGAATCAAAACGAGAATTGCTAAAGAATTTTAAGAAATTTACAAAAGTGTTTAAGTAGGGAAATTAATTTACCATTTTTTGTTTGGTTGGCATGAATGCAGTCAATGAACGATTTAATAAGGATTTTAAATATTTAACTAGCTGAAGCAATCAAAATTCCGTTTTGCAGGAGAAAAATTACGAGAAGATAATTGTTGCCTCAAAAGACATTATATACATACAAAGAGGAAGAAATGTATACCTACAGTCGACTCCTTCTAAGTCGAATTTTCACAGGATATCAAAATTAGTTTCACGGCTTCACCTCTTTCGAGTCACTGACAATGCTTAAAGAGTATAACTGTCTAGAAAAAAGCTTCTCAATTTCGTCGTTCGGTGTCGGCAATGAACTGAAGGTCCCCTCCACTCGTGAGAGATCTATAGCACGCACAACACGAGTTGGTTGGCGAGAAGCTAGGCCCAGGTCCACCTCGGACTGTAGCGCCACTATTATTATTATTATTTTGTTGAACCGTATAATGTCAATTGACATTGACATATACATATAAACGATTATATTTAACAATGCTAGTTATTTTCAATTTCTACTACTAAATCAAATGTACATGTATGGGATTCGAATCTGTGTTAAATGCTACGGAGTATTCATTTTATAGTAATCTACGTAGCTAAACGAAGGCACTTAATTCACCACATTTCCCAAGCACCTGTCCAATCTCAATATTCCATACCAGCTTCAAAGTTGTCTCAACACCTACAGTAAATGAAATCATAAAAAGCGAATTGCCTATTATTGAGAAACAATGGAATATTTTATCGTTAAACTGGCAAAAGACACATTTCTATGTAAAATACGCATTTGTCAGTAGTCAGTTTCTTCCCTCACCTACCTCCTACTTATTCTGTCTTTCGAGAGGAATCCCACTTCATTCAGGACTCAAATGGAAACACCGACAAAGAGACGAAATCTTTATTCCATAAAAGGCAATATACTACATGCGATACAACCAACCATAAAATGGAATAAATCGACACACATAAGTAGCGTTTCAACACCATGCTCAAGCCCTCTATGTGTATATGAGCTAGTTAAAGCTGATTGAATAAAGAAATCCCACCTCCCGACCCCTTCCTGGCTTCAGTGTCATTTATTTTATTCCAATTCCGAGAAATCGAAGAAAAAGAAAGAAATACAGGCGAAACCGTAAAAGAACCCAAATTGAATAAAGTTAAATTTTATTTGAAGTCCTTTCAAGACTTTCCTGAACACTACAGTTCTCTATACACCAGGACACAGCTCAGCGCTCAGGGTGTGAATGTGTGCACTTAACGCTACCGGTAGATTGAATCGTTGTCAATTTTTTTTATATCCCTCGAAATGTACTACACTCTCGAATAATCAAAGAAAGTACGTACCACATGTTCACAAGGATATTCCAGGACGAATTTAGATTTTGCACTTTATCACCAATACTTTCATTTGCCTGTTATCTAGCTGAATGAAGAAGGCAGACGAAGGTGTTCTGAAAAAGAAGCATTCACAACTCAGCTCTGGGAGTCTCATGTGCGATAGGACATCCGCCTAGTGATAGCATAATGTTACAGCAGTATAAGAAACCAATCTAATTCCGAAGTGTAATCGAAATGTAAAACGTGACTGGGATCGTTTTTGTGATGTGCGGTCACCAGAAGGAAAAAGTGTCCATTTGGTTGCTCGACTAGGAGGTGGACGATTGGAATACATTCCAATTGAGTTTTACACGTACAATTGAGTTAGTTAGTTGGTAAGAAACTGCAAGATATTCTTTTTTTTATTCTTTTGTGCAAAGTTTTTCTACTATTGGGTAAACATAAGAAGAATGATGCAAAACGCGAACTACAACGAAAAAGTCGGGAAATGATCCTGTGGTGTAGGCTGAACTCAGTGAACTGGGAAATCGAATTCGTTCGCTTGAATCCATTTTCTGCTTCAGGCAGCCTTGACTGCAAAGTAAAACGGATGAGAATTGAAAATAGTGATACAGGGTGCGTACACAGTCTGGACTTGTTGGTGTTCCATTCGCAAATGAAATTGATATTATTATAAACAAATATTTAGATATCACAACGCTCTATGGGTTGAAGATGTCGTTAGCGGTTTTCTTGGCAATTTTTTTTTCATATTACCTTTTTGTTATTGTTTAACCAACATTTTTTAAACAACTTTTGAACTTTTGAATAAGTTTGAATACAAAATACAAGTAAGGACGTAAATTCGAAGGGATATCGCATCCCTGCCTATAGATCAGAGAATTCAATAAGAGAAAATCTGGAAATACAACGTGAACTCGTACGATAATATGTTTGATTAGCAAAGGAGATACAGCTGAATCTAACAGCACACTTAAGTTTCAGTAGGTTGTTGCTTCGAATTAATGATAATGCTTCCATAATGAAAATGTTATGGGAAGTGCCTCAAAGTGAAAAAAGGCTAAGAATAGGCTCTCCATATTTCATTTCATTTCATTTCATTTCAGTGTATACATTGGCTCAAAGTGAAACTCGGACACCCCTCTGTAAATATATAAAGGTATGAAAAAAAAACAATTTGTTGAATCGAACGGTATCACTTTTCGATTTACATATTTTTTGGAAATAAGTCTGTGTTACATTAAAAACATTCCTAAGGATCCCTTATCTCTCACGGGTTTTACTTTGAGGTCAGTTTTTATTATTTTTTAGATCTTAATTTAATTTGTATATGTAATATAAATAAAAGATAAGCAGACATCTGTAATATTTGTTTCATACCATTATATACTCACAGAGGAGAGTTTTACTTAGGGCCATACATATGTATATACAGTGAAGTCTCACTTATATGAACTAATGATTCTTGGGCCAGATCATATAACCGAAAAGTTTGTTTATTGGAACCATGTATAGTATGAAATAAGTTTTTTTTTTTGTTACGGTTACAAAATGAGATTTATGTACATATTAATGCACAAACTCGGTTGAAAAAGTTAAATATTTTTGTTTGGACAGTTTTCATAAATCCAAGTTCGATAATTCTTTTACGTCCAAATGCAAATGAAGCAAAAGAAAACGTAAAAGAATTCTGTCTACTAAAAATAACTGTTTTAACTTCTAAAAAAATGTCAACAGAAATTCATTTATTTGACGATCGTAACTGCGCTCAGTCATTTATTAAAGCAGAATAAATGACAGAATTCCAGTACAAAAATTTGGCGGTTCATATATTTGAATAATTCTTATAACTGAGGATTAATATAAGTTAGACTTCACTGTATTTATATAATATGTTCACATTAAATTAAGAGTATATGCAAAGAATATATATTAAGATAAATATTTTTGATTGATTTAGAGTTCTAAAAGCGGTTTCACTTTACATCTCTTTATGATCCGTCTGTGAGAAAATTAAACAAATACGCACTTCGTCTCGTGGAGTAAAAATAAACAAAATTCAATTCATTGAACAGTCCCACCACCCTGTGAACTTGCCAGTGAATACTTCTTGATAATTCAGGAAATGGCTTCACACCACAATTTGTCTGCACAATTTGGCGGTACATGTGTACAGGTTGTGCATCGCCCTCTTGTTACATTCAGAAATCAAATTAATTAACTACGAATGTACCATAAAATTTCTGCCCTCTTTGTTCATTTGCGCCAAACAACGGCCTTACTTTCAAGACAATAGCACGTCGACGATAAAAGCCGGATGCGAGGAAGTGAAAAACTTCATTAGTACGGATGCGAATAACCAGCAACGCCGACCGGCGCTCCACCGATTACCAAATCCATGTCGTTCATCAATTGCCTCAAAAGAGAAAACGAATCACGATACACACAACCAAACACTCTTATGAGCACCCATACCTATAAAACACGAGTAGCACGTCTCATTCACACAAGGAAACCTCCACCTTATAGAGAGTACCAAGAGCTTCAACCAATTTAATTCGTTTATACTTGCTCACGAACTCGGCAACTTCGGGATTAATGAAACCCATGCTTAAGGTGATCTATAAAAGTGAATTGACGGCTTCTGTCGAACTAATAAGAGCGAATGAAGAGGAAAACAGAAGCCACTAAAACGAAAATAAGGACTAACAAAACACACTTAGAAGGTAGGGCAACACGAGGAAAGTGTTTTGTGTTAGAGTCATTGTTTTTTCCTGTTTCTCCGGTTTCATTTTTCGTCTTTTTTTTATTTTGTCCTTCATACGAAATCCTTGTTATATTCATTTACAACCGCCCTTCAAGAAATTCGAACTGTAATCATTCGGAGGGGAACACAGACGGTAATAGAACAAACGAAAAATAATCAACGAATCAGCTTAACTTATTTTCTTCTTCTGACGGACACCAATACAAGTACACAAGAAAAATAAAAATATTAAAGAAAACTCCCAAGAAGGAAAGAAAAACGTCTTAGAAAATGGCTCGCTACTCGTTACAGAAATAAACCGAAACAAAACACTTCAAGTAAAAATGTTCTCCAATACCTTCCTACGATACTTGTATTTCTAAGACAAGTGGCAGAAAGAAATCGTCTGACATGCATCCCATTTTCAACCTTTGATGGCTGTCATGTAAAATGAAGTCATGAATACTATTGGATGCCGATTAAAAACGATTCTTTGAATATCTAATTCTAATGGGAGAACAGTGACCGTGGTAGCATTCTTTATTCTATCCTTCGTTTTGAGTTTATGCATACCTATCACTGAGTATGGGTATGACGATGTATCCCCACTGTCTTCCAGTATCGCATCATCGATTCTAAAGGTGAATGGATGAGAACGTGATTTGTTTTAAGTACCAACTGAGCGCTACGCTTTTTCGTTCACTCGCTTCGAATGAAGTCATTGTGTAGGGACATTTCATTTGTTTTTATATCCTTTATAGCCATTTCTATTCTGGCTACGGGGAAAATCGGTTTGCGTTTTATAGGTATCAAGGGGGAAGTTTTTCCAATTATGTTAATCAGTTTCAGGGGTAACATTCAAGATTCTCGGTTAACATTTCGTGCATGTGGCAAAATTAACAGCATACAAAAAAATTTAAAAAGAAGAAACCACCATTCTGAAAGAAAGTGTATAAGCAACCATACATAACGCAAAAAGTATAAGCGACAAAAGTAAAACACTTATGATATAAATCGCAAGTGAATCATATAGCTTTGTGGACTCAAATTTAAAACTTTTCAATTTTCTATTGACAGAAACAACTATATGTATACTTGGTTGCTAGTACTTTTTTCTTAAAATTACTTAATGCTAATGCTACTTTAAGCTACTGAACTCCACTACATCAGCAGCACTAAATTGTTGTACGTTATATAATTTTCTTTTATATCCTATATTTTGTACAATATTTTTTTATAAAAGCTACCTACTAGCCACCCAAATAAGGTGCACTTTGTTAAACCTAAAACGTCGTGAAAAAGGATTCCCGTGGCTGCTGTCAGTATTTTTAGTTATTTAATGCCTTGATTATCAAGAACAATGGATACTCACTAAAATATCACAATCCGGATTTTAAAAATATTTGCTTTTAATTATGTGCTTTAGTTTTGTCGCGGCAATTTTTAAGGCATGTTCACTCTTTTTTAAAATGTTTAATCTGTAGGAATCTAGTAGAATTGAGTTTTTGTTTATAAATAAGTGAAACTATCCCTGTTTGAATGAAGAAAGAATTATTAAAATATTTCAAGTACAAGTAAGCAAATGTCTATGCGGACTATTCGGTGCTATTGTTTTGTCCGACACTATATTTAACATTGCAGGTTGAAACCACTCTGCTGAAACGGAGATATTCCTCAGCGCTCTGTGCGACGTTTCGCATGTAGTTAAGCCGCCCATCCACAGCGAGCGAAGTGGAATATTAGCGATACCGCTATTCCATCCTGTATCAGGCTAATTCTATCTACATATGTAGATGAACGACTCTGGCTGGATGAAGCCGTTGTGCGGTACCCTCTCGTGGTATTGAGGTTTAGGGTAAATCAATCAAGTTGATAGTCCAGTTCATCACTCTTGCAGTTTGCCCTCGAATCAATTTTATTTTATTACAAGTCATCTGCGTACGCAATTGCATGACAAAGGGATATGTGCACTAGATCATTGTAAAAATGTTAAACAGGACCAGTGAATTGAAAGAAGACAATTTTCTACTTGAAAAATACCAGTAGAAGTTGTGTTGCTATTTTTGACGACGAAACGTCTGCTGGTATGCTTTTAGACAGCAGGTCCAATAGTGATTTGTTGATGCCTAGCCTTTGAAGATAGCCAGGATCAGAGGAAACTCTTCCCCTTTTCTCCCCACAGTTTTCTAACGCTCTGGACAATGAGCATTAACCACAGAATTGTTAAACTGTACGGTTTACGTTCTTTACTCTGTGCATTTCCAGTGACTCGAAAGAGGTGAAGCCGTGAAAATATCAAAGATGTTTTTTTCGGGAATCGAACCCAGACATCGAGCGTAGGAGTCGAAGCATTTAGGCGCTACATCATGGCGCCCACCTTAGTAGACTTTACCTTAGATCAAAGTTTAGGTTCGATTCCCGCTGCACAACTTTCATATTTCCACGACTCCACCTCTTTCGAGTCAATAGGTGTCCAGACTCGGGATTTAGTTCATAGGACAGTATTTCATATACTTCTGAGACAATGACCTACATTGAAACTGGTTTGCAGATGTACTTATATCACTTATATCACACATGAAATTAAAACTTAGTAAGGAATAGCGTAAAATTATTTAATATCACTATTTGTGCCATGAACAAATGAAAAATCAATGATCCATATGGGTTATGCGGGTATAACAAAAAACACTTATTAAACTTTGTTATAAAGTACAATTGTCAAGAAAAAGCTTGTCTTCAATCGTGAGAGAATAATATCAAGCGGAGGACAAGCGGTTGCTATAGAAGCTAGGTCCCAATCCATCTCGGACTGTAGCTCTATAATATTATTATAATAATTAATTTTAACAATGTTTTCTACTTCTAAAAACAGAAACCTCACATGAATATTTCCTACCTAATTGCAATGGAAAGCAGATAACGTTACAGGCTAAGGAGATACCGGTACCATAGAGGGAAACAAAAGTGATTTTTCTACTCAAACCTACACTAGATCTAGAAAAGCGAAGGGTTAGTCCATATCGAAAAAAGCAAAAATAATAATGCACATGTGTCAATCGCAGTGCAGGAAAATATTTTAGGCATAAAGTAAGGAACATTAAAACTGGTATTGTTCAGGCCAGGAGAACTTCGAGTATCATTAAAAAAATGGGGCTTCTTAAAAGTGATGTTTCCAGACTATGCTTGGAGGAAGCAGAAACTGTGTCACACATGATGTGCTGATACTCGGTGATAGACAGCAGAATAAATACATTTTTTAATCTTAACTGGCCCAAAATTCAGTCCATGAGCTAGATCTCCATTAAGTAGACGCCAGCTCTAACACGATGAATCAAGATCAAAAAGAATTGTGGAAAAGTCAAGAGAATGAGATGTATTGTGAAAGACAGACAAAAAAAACAGACAATACAGTTGTCTGATTCGGCATACCTCAAAACTAACATACAGTCAGCATCAAACGTTCGTAAATAGTCAGTCATCTCCTGAAAGATTATCAACTAAATTAAAATGTACGGGAAAGAGCTGGGACATATATGTATACGTACTAAAAACATACTGTATTTTATTTAACATAAGCTAAAACATTATTTATTATTCAAATTTAGAAGAAAAAGTGCTAAAAACTGCAGCAGAAGCGTACATATGATAGTGTCAATGACTGTTAGACACACCGGCTCGTTTTCAGTAAAAATTTGTTGGAACATTTAGATCGGCCGATACAAAAACTGAAAACATTGTTAAAGGCACACAAAATACGATTTTGTTCAATAAGATAATGATTTTAAATGTTAGGAGTACACTCACTTTTGATGCTTGTTCTTAGCTCATTTTTCTTTTAAATTAGATTAAATGGTTTAATGTTTACCGCTATGCTAATTATAATGTAGTGTAATTTAAAATATAATTTCAGAATTTTTATTTAATGTATCAATGTCATTCGTAATTCATCCCGGTCAATTTTAACTTAGGAGACAAACTTTCAGCTAATTACTACTCACTCACTTTTAACACTGACTGTATGTATTTATAAATAGAGAGAATAATAAAAAAAAATTGGCACTACAGTCAGAAGTGGACTTCGAACTTGCTTATCAGCAATCACTCGTATTGTGCGTGTTAATGTTCTCTCACAAGTATAGTGGACCTGCAGTTGAATGCCGACTCCGAAGAGCAAGATTGAGCCAGTTTTTCTCTAGACAGTTAAACACTTTGTTATAGTTATAATATATAATAGTTATAATGACACTATTAGTTAAATTGTCATCACTTTATTAATTTTATTTGTTCTAAATGGCGTTATCATCTGTTTAAAGATGTACTCGTGTATGTTATTACATCAAATAAGTAAGAATGCATTAACACTGAACAACTAAATTATAAAAGATTGCTTCTAAACCTTTTTCTCTTTTAGCCCAGAAACTTCAAAATTTGTTGTTTTTTTATGAGACAATATTCTCCTAAAATAAATCCAATTAACTAATTAAATATTCATAAAACACTGTTTGGCCACATTAAAAGGAAAAGGTGTTTGTTTAGAGCCCTTATTGATCCTTCTTGTCATCACCTCCAACTTAACCTTAATAAATTCCTACGGTTACTATCCACGTTTGAATTATTAATGAGTCTCAACGATGTTTTAGTATACATTAATATAAACATAGTTAAAAGTGTGTAAGCACATGTGTTCATAGATACAACTTCTTAAATATATTAATGGATACATGTGCATATATGTACGAGTATATTCATGTATTTCATATATTTATTTTAACAATTCTTACAAACGACAACGACAACTAACGCATCAACGGTTGGAAAATAAACTGGATCATTTCTTCTTAATTTTTAATTGAAAGCATTTATAACCCGCTTCCATATTCCATTTAGTAAATCAAATTTAAAGTGATTGAATTAATACCAATAATAATATAATGAGTTCTCTCGTACGAATTCGTACAATCTGAAGTAACTTAATTGACTTTAGGTTCAAGGAATTTATTCTGTCAATTTCGAAATGCCTTTTCGATTTTTTATGCTAGAGATGTTTGACAGAAAAAGGGAACACCAAAGGATAAAAGGAAAATTTTTTTTGTGCATCTTCATAGCTTAACTTAAGCCTTTGGAAATGAAAATTCGTCTAAACGAGCAAGGAAAATTCCCGACAAAGGATGGATAATGTTGTATGTATTTGCATAGATTTATCAAAGTTTATTTTAGATACACGGTGAATTGAGTGTCTTAAGTACATGATGATGGTATCATCACACTGCAGGGATATCGCTCAATGTCAAGAGATGTATGGAAAAAAATGCATACATTCAAACGTCTTTGATGAATTTTAAAAAACTCAGTAGATTTAAAATCAATTCGTAAATGTCTCTAGATGAAAAACGTGTTACTCTTTGTGAGAGTTTCTACATGTGTCCTTTCAATTTACGATGCAATTTTTCGGTTGTCTAGTAGAACAGTCATCTTATGTTGATAATGCTTAAGGATTTTAAAGAAGGACATACACAAGTCCTTTTACTTTAACTTGTACAGAAACTTGTAAAAGTTGATAAGCAAACAACTTTTATTAACGCTTTACAATTTTTATATTATTTTGAAAAAGATCTTCAATACATTTACCGTAGTTAGTTGAATTTTGGATCGTCATTGTGAATACATTTTGACGTTATTAAAACAAGTCCTAGAAAGACCCGACTAATGAAATTTGGAATACGAAAATAAACAAGTATATTATTTTAAAAAGGTTTGTAAAGGTATCATCTGTACATCATCAGTACAATTATAGAACTTTCATCGTGTTATAAATACCATATAAAAACTTAGATAGAAAATAATATGAAATTTAAGACAGTTAAAACAGAAAAAGAACAAATTTCAAAATCAGGATTATGTTACATACTAGTTAAAAGCAACAATACCAATTGCCCAGTTCCTGCAGTTGTGGATGCCACTGTTCTCCCTCGAATGGAGGAAAATATAATTTAATGCAGTGATTAAATGGGGAAGTCTGAGAAATCCTACGTTACACTATTGGAGCATTGTCAGTGACACACAGGGGACACAATAGACTTACTTACTACTTACTAACTTTTTCAATAACAACTTCTAGCCTAGTTTTATCCAAACGCAAATTAGCATGAAATTCATATTATTTCATTTACAACAATCACACACCTTATAAGGAATACACATCATACCCCTTACTATTATAAGGTAGATACCTAATATAAAGAAAAAGTATTGTATTTTACTTACTACTCTTTCTAAACGGTTTAACTATATCTGGTCCATCCATAAAATTACTCTATTAGTATAAATGCTTACAGCCAATTTTTAGGGTGAAAGAAAAAGGACCAAAAGACTGATGCATGAATAAAAAACTTTTTGCTTTTATCTGCCAACTTTTCGTGGCAGATGATCACAAGTTTCACATGTAACAGGATTGAACACAAAAATGTAAGTTTTACATTTACACATATGCCATAATAATAATAACAATAATAAAAATAATTGCGGCGCTACAGTCCGAGGTGGACCTGGGCCTAGTCTCTCAGCAACCACTCGTGTTGTGCATGTTATTGTTCTCTCTTGAGTGTGGGGAACTACAGTTTAATGCCGACTCCACAAGATTGAGAAGCTTTTTCTAGACAGTTAAACTCATTGAGCATTGTCAGTGACTCGAAAGAGATGGAGCTACGAACAATTTTGTTTTTGAAAAATTGTTGCTTGTGCTGTGATTTGAACCTAGACTGTGAAAGTCTAGTGGGTATGAGTCGAAGCACAAACCCACACGCCCACGGCGAACACACATTTACACATAGTAAGTATGTTAAAAGAGATTTATTTTTTTAAAGACAAAATTTAATTTATTCGATACATGATTGATTCATCAAAAAAATCGATATTGCAAATGTCCTGAATGCAAAAAAAAAGCATAGTCAAAGTCATAGAATTATGCGAACTAAACATTAAACATAGGACATGAATTAAGCCCTTCTCTAGCATCTCTCTCGTATTTTAAAAGAAAACTCATAAAATTTATTTATTTTTAGTTTTTTTTTGTTTTAAAGTAGAAATTGAATTTGTAGAAATACTTAACATTTTCTTCAGTCAGTATATAGTTTCAAAAATTTTAAATATTCGATATTTAAACTATATGGGTATATATGTATAGTTAAATCTGTATCTAACTTGCGGTTTCTATGGCGTAGGGAATATGTGATTCAAATCCTAGGCATATTATCCTAGGTTTAATCCAGTTCAATCCATTTCACTATACCACCTCTCCCGAGTTTATGCAGAGTATTATTGTCATTGGAAAGTCACTCAAACTTTCACCTGACATAAAGTACTTAATGAAAAGGCAAATTGATTATAATTTTTGATAAACATTATTTCGAATATTTTTACTCTTATAATTTTTTGATATATTAGCCAGAGAGAAATTTTTAAGATCTGAAGATGTAGTTTCTCGATCTCGAGTTATTGACAATTGAAGATTTGTAAATAAGGTAAAATCGGCAAATCGACGGAAGACGATTTTCTTTTAATTCATTTCATTCAGTAATTTTTCTTCTGTGAGATAAATTTGTATATAGATTTGCATGTACGATTTTGAAAATTATATGATTGATTCGGGTTAAAGTAAGTAGTGAGTTCAAACAAAATAATTTAAATTAGCGGTCTGTTTATTAGCATTTACTATAAACTTAGTACAAACTAATGAAGTGGTGCCTACCTGTTTTAATTTATGACGAAATAACTTAAAATATAAACTAAATGCTATTATTTGAAAAGAGCACATCTTATATCTCTTCTGTTTCGTCTGTTCAATAATTACTGAAAGTACAGCCTTCTCACAGTTTCACGATCTGATGTCTCTGTCGTACTACCAAAGAAACAAGACAAACTTAAATTAAGACACATATCAAAACTTTATGCAGCAAATGGAGGTGAATTCAAAGCCTCATGACGAGGCGTTTCTCACTTGATTACGGATACCAATTACATGGAACTTCGTATCCAGTATTAATGGTCAACTAAAGTCGTTTTCAGAACTGATTGTTAACTAAGTTAAGTGTCAGAGAAGAGACGGGAAGATAACGCCTGAAGAACAATCACACTATCTAATTTAAAATATTATTTAGATAAATTATAATAATCTAAAGTTGAATATGAAATTAAGTAAAAAAATAAGTAAAGTAAGTAGAATTTGTGTACATTTGCATGTTTTTTGTGCAAATTGTTGATAATACGTCTTATGTATATAATGAATACAAAATGCATTTTTTCTATTTATTTTCTATTATATACAAAGCGTCAAATTGTTATATCATTCGAATTAGTTATATGACTGAAATCTGTATGTAAAGTTAGCACAAATATTTTATCTATGTACGAATGTGTACGAGTGTATGCTATCCAATGCAATGACTCAAAAGAAAGAGAGAAAGCATCTTAGTAAAGATTATCCTTACAGCAAAATTATAGATACGATATCTCTGATGCGACAAAACAAATTTGTGCTAATGGGAGTCATTCCGGATAAATAAATAGTGATATATAGTATGTATTTAGAAGAAAGAAACATTATGTTCTCTTTGTTGCAGTTAAAACACTACTGCATAATAATCAAATATTCCTCGTGAAGGATAGTGGTCATTGATCATCAATTGATTTACAGGAAAACATAATGAACATGTTTTAAAGATCATAGATTGATTAAAATCTAAAAACGTGCTGTATTGAGACTGTTTTCCAAAATGCGTACATATGTGTGTGTATACAGCGAGCACATACTTTACTTATATTTCAATGATTTTCGACTTTTTAAGTGAAGTAACGAGACGGAAAAACGAATAAAAAAAATAACATCACACAAGATATTACAGACTACCGAGAAAACGAGGGCGAATACCATCATCCATGTCGCCGACATCGCCATTTTTATACTGTTATTGCCCCAAAAGAATTTAAATTCATGGCTGATAATACTTGAAGTTTATTCATGGTATCATCCCGGATTGTTGTACAGTGGATAGATAGATAGGAGAATGTGCAGATCCTTGAGAACGAGTTTTTCTCGCATTATGTTTTTGTAGGTGGATTTTCTGGAGAGACATCAGTCGGTTGTATATTATTTTTTACACTGTTTGTTTTCTCTTTTATTCTGTACATTGCTATTTGAGAAATACTTTCAGTGTACGACGGATAACTGACCTTAATAAAATAAATGATAATCTGTTTATTTGTGTCGTGGAAATAAATAAAATGAAAGACAGTGATTAGAGATTAAGTTTTGGTCCCTGTTCACTTACTTACTATAAGGAGTTAGGAGCTTCATGAGTCCTTACTTACCTGGAAGTAGACAAAAAGAGAAAAGTTGTTTTATTTATTATGCTTTTATTAAAGGAATTGATACATGCATAATTCATTACTAATAAAAATGTATAAAGCTAAAATACAAATTTTGCTTGTAAAAAGTTATTGTACGTAGGTATATATTAGGTTAGAAGGGGTTGCTAGTGAATTCACCAGCACACTTAGACCTGTCTGAACTGGTCCATTGTGATACCCACAGTCAGACTACTACCACTGATCGACCGCTCCAGTGATAGTGCCGTTAATTTGATCTCAACAGCAAATGGTGACTGGACCAGATTTGAAAGCGTATTAACTTTGGTTTCACTGGAATTCGAACCTGGGACTCCTCTAACTTAGGGCAGGCACTTAAGCAACTGCGCCATCCAGTCGTTTAAGTATATATTACATAAACACATTTCAGTTATGTAAAAATGTGTTCCTTACCATCTAATAGGCCAGAATTCAAAGGAGACAATATATTTTAGTTTAGCTTAGTTTAGTTTAGTTTATCCATCTACCGAGCGTAACTCTAACAGATACAAGTATTTTCTTATATAAAATTAAACATTTATTTGAAGACAATGTTTTCTTCGGTAGCGAATACACTTCTGCTTTGTTGGCAGGGTAACATTTGGGAAAGTAATACATTTTGCTAATGAGGAATGAAAAGCTTTCCATAAATTTTAAATTCATTGCGGTAATTGGGAGATATTTTAGTTCTGCCTTTATGCCAAGTAGGAAAGGCTAAGTTTAGCATTATTAAAGAATGAAGTTAAGTGTAACAAGTTTAAGCACACCGTCAAAAAGGCAAGTTCATCTTCTGATGGTGCTACAGCCCGGGATGGGCTCGATCTTTGGTCAAATCCTACTCCACTTGTTTGTGCCATCGGCTTCGTGGGCATCCTCTATTGTATCCTTGCAGACAGCATATGCTTTGTTTTTTTCCTTATACACCGCCAAACCCGCTTTGGCCGCCTCCAATTCAATGCGTCACGTCAATGTCGTCCAAGTATGCTAGTAGTTCTACGGTTTTTTTGGAAGATCGTGCTTCTTGTGTTGGCCAGTGAGTTCTGCGCGATCTCCTGAAGGACGTTGCTGAAAAAGTCATATGGTAATGCATCGCCTTGTCAAAATCTTTTTTGATATTTAATTCGGTGAATTCATAACCGGCCTTGATGAAGGAGCGATAAATTTCTATCGTCACCCTGAGCAGTTTGACGAGTTTGGCAGGAATGTCAAAACCGACATGGTGCTCCAAAGCTCGTCTTTATACAGACTTTCATATGTACATTTGAAATCGACTCTTAGGTGGTATGTGCCGATCTGCATTTCTTTGGTCTTTTTCTAGGACTTCCGGTAGTGTGAAGATCTGGTCAATGATAGACTTCTTTGGACTGAAATCGTACTAAATAAGGATCTATCAGACTGCTCAAGTATAGTTTCAGGCACTCACACAAAACGTCAGAGAAATTCTTACACCCGATGTTTTAGAGACTTATCTTCGATAGTTAGCGCAGTGTGATGGGTACATCCGGCATGCAGATATACTCGTATGTTACAGATGAATTGGTGCATTCGCCCTACCAACCCATCCCCAGCTGACAGACCTCTGTCTGAAATTTATTCCCCTTGGATAGTTGTTTTCCTTTGTTAGATGCCCATAACACTTTTGTATAACTTCTTGTTTTCTTTCTTTTTCCTTCCGGTGCTCTTGCCTTTTGTTTCTGCTCTCGTCTATGCAACTTCGCCTTATATGCCGCTTGCTTCGCTGAATACGCCTTTCTGCATTTGTAGTAAAACCAATGATTATTTCTGAGAAGCGATTTAAAATCCGTCACATATGAGGCAACGTTTTGACAGGGTTTTTGCAGTTCCTCGATTTTTTCGCCTGGCGCTGACGGGGTTGTACTCTGTGAGAAATTCAGGGAAACTTCTTCGGCAAAGTTTCTAGTGGTCAATTGCAATTACAACTTTACGACGACAAACTGTTGCGGTTTTCCTCGACTCTGTTGTCCTATCGTCATCAGTGTTCTTACCTTGGCTCAAATAAGGAAATGATCCGGGTCAATTGCTCGAACATCGATTATACTGGAGGAATCTGTGAAGTCTATCGCAAGAGGGGTTTCGCCCCGTGACAAAGTCCACCAGTTTGACTCCCATTTAGGACGTGTTATTGCGCCGGCTGTGTTTTCCAATAACTGTAACATAGATGTCTTCCTTGGCCAGCTTGATGTTAAAATCTCGTAGAACGAAGTAGGAGCCATATGGCATAGATCGTATGTTGTTTCTAGGAGATCATAGAAGTTATCCTTGCTATCGTCATCCTTGTCCTCCGTTGGGGCATGGGCGCAGTTTAGATTGGTGGTGCCGAACTTTGTCTTGAACCAATTTTAAACACGAGCAGCATGATTAATGAATAAAAAAAACAAATTCAACGCTGCACACTCGTTGGAATAACTATGTTAAAGGGCGACTAGATAGGAGTGGAAGTTTACCATTTGTTATGTTTCAGCATCGGCGCCGGAGATCCGGGCTGTAGCAAAAAAAAAGTTCTTAGGCAAGAGCCATTTTGGCTCAGCGGGTATGTCAATAAGCAAAATTGCCATTATTGGGGCGAACGCAATCCACAAGTGTTCGACCAAGCATGAGTGCATCCAGGCAGATTGACTTTTGGGTCGGTTTATGGCATAGTGGGCGCCGTGGTGTAGTGGGTGAGTCGACTCCTACGCTCGAGGTCGTCGGTTCGAATCTCGAAAAGAAACATCAAACATTTTTTTTCACGGCTCCACCTCTCTCGAGTCACTGACAATACTTAAAGAGTATAACCGTCTAGAAAAAAGAATTGTTTGACATGCTCGAATTAATTAGTGCCTAACATTTTTTTAAGGATATAGAGTTGTTAGACTTGTCCTATGTATCATGGTTTAGCCGTTATGAAATGTTGCTTATAGGCAACATTGGGCAATAGTTTAAACATTTTAAAACACACGCACATGTTAACTTACCTATGTCTTTTTATTGATATTTGTATTAATTTTTAATTCAAATATATAATGCTGCCGGCAGACAACATCGGACATGAAAGGGTTAAGAATTTTTATTCTGTAGTGTACTCAAAAAAATCCATCGACTGAAACGAACTCTCTGAAAAGAATACAGTGTACTCTCTCCTAACGGACACCCCTCATAAGCCGACACCTCTCATAACCGGACAAATTTCAAAGAACGGAATTACTTACACGACTTTTCATGTAAAGAGAGGTAAACACTGCCTGCAGGACACCAAGCCCGAAAACGGAATCAGGCTGGTGGACTTTGTCACGGGGCGAAACCTCTCTGTATCTACCACGCGGTACCCTCACCTCTACATCTACAAAGGCACCTGGCGGTCCCCTGTCTATCACACTCCTCCAGTATTTTTGATGTCAAAGGCGCCATCATTGACTCGGACCATTTCCTTGCTGTAGCCAAGGTAAGAACACGGATATCGAAAGAACAACGAAGAATGGAAACATTGTAAAAAAATTCATCAGAGAAGCCGATACCGATGTGGAGGGTTTTAGGACACCAGGTTTAACGACGAGTGCAGGCAGGCAGATGCGGCAAAACAAGAATCCTACAAGACAACGCTGCACCGAACCACGAGAGCTCTTCGTAAGTTCTTTTAATAGAAAAGAAGGGAAGAGAACCGGCTTCTCAAGCTTAAAAAGAAAGAGCACGAGCAGCCCGGCATCAAAAGAATAGTGAGGAGCTATAGCAAGACGAATATCGGAAAGTTTTTCCAAATTTCAATTCAATTTATTAAGTTCATTCAGTTCAGTTCAGTACATTAAGACTTAGTCTTTTATAGTACAAAGTTTTAACTTATTATATAATAAATTAATTTATACATACAGAGTATTGGTTTTAGATATTAAACGATATTAAAAGAAATTAAGAGAAAAAAACAAAAAATGGAAATGAAAAGATAAAAGAATAGAACAAGAAAGAAAGAGAATAAAATTCACTGTTGCATTGTACGATAATAGTTATAAAGTGCAGTTTTAAAGTCTTTAGTATTTTGTAATCTTTTTATATGCAATGGTAAGGAATTCCATATAAAGAACAACCGAAACGAATTCTGATACTTAAATCGTGGAAAATTAATATTAAATGTTCTTTCAGATCGAGAGAATGCTAATTTTGAAAATAAATATTGTGGTAGTTTTGTTGTGATTAGCTTATGCATAAAAATACAATCCGTATACAGAAATACTGTTCGAACACCCAAGAAACAGGAGCGAGAAAGTTGGTATTCGTTCGTATCTATGTCGGAAATAAATGTATCTTAGCGCGTCATTATAGGCTATTTGAATTTTGTGGAAAGAAATTGAATCCAAACAACTGTAGACTACTTCAGCATATAATATGATAGGCATAATGAGTGCATAAACTAGTTTTCGACGTGTATCAAGAGGTGTAAAGCTAACAGATATCCATAGCAGGCAGCCATAGATACGAGCAACTGTGACATTTATATGATTATTTATATGGTTATTTATATGGACTCAGACCAAGTGCTCGCGGGATCCTTCTGAGCAAGTCAGCGTTAAAATCTTCACATACAATTATATTAGAATATAGGGGAGAGAAAAGTGATAGAAACAGATTTTAGTTATTTAAAATATACACACAGTCACAAAAGTAAGTATTCACCGTAAAAAATAACGGATCTTGACCGAATCATTAACTAGAAAGCGAGACTACATAAACTTTAAGTAGCATGTTATACATATTTATTTTGCTATTTTTATGCTCTTTTCAAAAAACAAACAATAAAAAGAACGGGACTAACAATAACACAAATATTAAGAAACAAAGTAAGATACTGTTAAAATTGCATGTTACAAAAGTAAGTATACACTATTAAAAAAGAGAGATTTATCGCAAATTACTCAAATTTATTCGTAGTTGGATATCCTTAAGCAGTAATAACTGCCTTTATTCTCGATCCCATGGAAGTAACAAGCTTTTGAGTTACTTCCAGACTTATTTTTTTCCCATTCGTCCTGTATAATAGCCTTAAGCTCGAATTTGGACCTAATGTCATGGTTTAGGATTTGACGATCGAGATAATCCCATAAATGTTTTGGATCTTACTGCATATTTGGCCAAAAACGAGTTGAATGTCCACCGCCACTTTTACCTACCTACCTACCTACCTGTAATAATAATATAGAGTGATGAAAAAGGAAAAAAATGAATAATTAATAATGCAATCATTTTCACTCAGCTTCTACTACGGCGATGATCTTCGACGACAGCAAGCAAGCTTTTAGAGCTTTCGATGAGGAAGCTTTCTCCAGCAGCATCTTTTTCACAAATACATGTCCAAATTTGGTGTGGACATTGAACAGCTGTATCTTCTTCTTAAGGCTGGTGCCGGATAATGGAAGAGCACGAGTTTTGCTGGTGAGACTTTCATTAAGATAACAGCTATTGTCCTTCTCTATTCTCATATTACGAAGACAAATATCTCTCCTGTTATTTTTTCGAAAGACAGCAGCAGATTGTAGCACATAGTTCCCCTCTTGTGCACTTTAGAAATGGAGCACGATCACGATTGGAGAAATGTTATTGACGTTTGTGTGCCTACGCTTAGCCCTGGTTCGGAATATTTCTTTGGTGAACCTTTTGAACCGAATGGGTATAAAGTTCGGAGAGAAGCCTGCCGGGACGAGAATGGACAGTTAGTAGTAGAGTCCCAGTGGATACTGACTGAGTCCGTACAACTGCTAGTATACGCAGACGTTATTGGTCGAACACAGCGAACCGTCAAAGAGGCATTTGCTGGCATTGAAATTGGAGCGGCTAAAGTGGGTCTAGCGGTAAACGAGGGAAAATCCAAGTCTATGCTGTCATGGAGAAAGGATGCACAACATCGACGGCTTGACCAGAACGTCACAATAGGCAGCTATAAATTCGAGGTAGTGAAGGAATTTGTCTATCACGCTTCCGCGGTAAACAGTACAAACAATATCGGATTGGTGTGCTAAACTGGAGACAGCTGGCGAGAGATCTTGCCGGCTTACACTATCTTATTTCATTACACTACCACTATTTCTTTAAATAAACATGCTCACAAACTCAAAACACTACATGCATTTTAAAAACCATTATTAAGTTGAAGTTACATGTCAAAAATCACAAAATTCTACAAACTACAAACACAATCAAATGTGTTTTTACGGGAATCGAACCCAGGCCTCGAGCATAGGAATCCACCCACTTACTACGCGACGGCGCTCACGTTAGATAATTGATTGATTCAAATATCAAAGATAGCTGTACTGATCGTTACTATCTGTTCCCTTTAAAATCCTTAATACTGGATCTTCATCAAAATTTACACCAGATACAAATGGAGGTATTTTGTTGCCCTTTTATAAAATCCTTACTTAATTTCAGAGGTTAGCACTCAGTTAAACTTAAAAGTATTGCACAATATTAATACTGCACAATATTGCACAATATTAAATCTTTTGATTCGGAGCCATATAGATACTGAATCCTAGTTTGCTTTGTTGCTTGTTGTTGTTGACAAAAATTTAAACTGTTTTTATAATTATAATAATTATTGGTTGTTTAACAATACTAAAATCCAGTAAAAAAAAAAGGGGACCTACAGTTTTTTGCCGACTCCGTAGGCGTAGGAATCGACGCACCTACATAGTGGGTAGGGTACGGCTCCCACCTACCCCATACATTAGTACCTCCAATAAAACCTCTGGAATCATTTTGGTGGACTGGTGGACTTTGTCACGGGGCGAAACCTCTCTGTATCTACCACGCGGTACCCTCACCTCTACATCTACAAAGGCACCTGGCGGTCCCCTGTCTATCACACTCCTCCAGTATTTTTGATGTCAAAGGCGCCATCATTGACTCGGACCATTTCCTTGCTGTAGCCAAGGTAAGAACACGGATATCGAAAGAACAACGAAGAATGGAAACATTGTAAAAAAATTCATCAGAGAAGCCGATACCGATGTGGAGGGTTTTAGGACACCAGGTTTAACGACGAGTGCAGGCAGGCAGATGCGGCAAAACAAGAATCCTACAAGACAACGCTGCACCGAACCACGAGAGCTCTTCGTAAGTTCTTTTAATAGAAAAGAAGGGAAGAGAACCGGCTTCTCAAGCTTAAAAAGAAAGAGCACGAGCAGCCCGGCATCAAAAGAATAGTGAGGAGCTATAGCAAGACGAATATCGGAAAGTTTTTCCAAATTTCAATTCAATTTATTAAGTTCATTCAGTTCAGTTCAGTACATTAAGACTTAGTCTTTTATAGTACAAAGTTTTAACTTATTATATAATAAATTAATTTATACATACAGAGTATTGGTTTTAGATATTAAACGATATTAAAAGAAATTAAGAGAAAAAAACAAAAAATGGAAATGAAAAGATAAAAGAATAGAACAAGAAAGAAAGAGAATAAAATTCACTGTTGCATTGTACGATAATAGTTATAAAGTGCAGTTTTAAAGTCTTTAGTATTTTGTAATCTTTTTATATGCAATGGTAAGGAATTCCATATAAAGAACAACCGAAACGAATTCTGATACTTAAATCGTGGAAAATTAATATTAAATGTTCTTTCAGATCGAGAGAATGCTAATTTTGAAAATAAATATTGTGGTAGTTTTGTTGTGATTAGCTTATGCATAAAAATACAATCCGTATACAGAAATACTGTTCGAACACCCAAGAAACAGGAGCGAGAAAGTTGGTATTCGTTCGTATCTATGTCGGAAATAAATGTATCTTAGCGCGTCATTATAGGCTATTTGAATTTTGTGGAAAGAAATTGAATCCAAACAACTGTAGACTACTTCAGCATATAATATGATAGGCATAATGAGTGCATAAACTAGTTTTCGACGTGTATCAAGAGGTGTAAAGCTAACAGATATCCATAGCAGGCAGCCATAGATACGAGCAACTGTGACATTTATATGATTATTTATATGGTTATTTATATGGACTCAGACCAAGTGCTCGCGGGATCCTTCTGAGCAAGTCAGCGTTAAAATCTTCACATACAATTATATTAGAATATAGGGGAGAGAAAAGTGATAGAAACAGATTTTAGTTATTTAAAATATACACACAGTCACAAAAGTAAGTATTCACCGTAAAAAATAACGGATCTTGACCGAATCATTAACTAGAAAGCGAGACTACATAAACTTTAAGTAGCATGTTATACATATTTATTTTGCTATTTTTATGCTCTTTTCAAAAAACAAACAATAAAAAGAACGGGACTAACAATAACACAAATATTAAGAAACAAAGTAAGATACTGTTAAAATTGCATGTTACAAAAGTAAGTATACACTATTAAAAAAGAGAGATTTATCGCAAATTACTCAAATTTATTCGTAGTTGGATATCCTTAAGCAGTAATAACTGCCTTTATTCTCGATCCCATGGAAGTAACAAGCTTTTGAGTTACTTCCAGACTTATTTTTTTCCCATTCGTCCTGTATAATAGCCTTAAGCTCGAATTTGGACCTAATGTCATGGTTTAGGATTTGACGATCGAGATAATCCCATAAATGTTTTGGATCTTACTGCATATTTGGCCAAAAACGAGTTGAATGTCCACCGCCACTTTTACCTACCTACCTACCTACCTGTAATAATAATATAGAGTGATGAAAAAGGAAAAAAATGAATAATTAATAATGCAATCATTTTCACTCAGCTTCTACTACGGCGATGATCTTCGACGACAGCAAGCAAGCTTTTAGAGCTTTCGATGAGGAAGCTTTCTCCAGCAGCATCTTTTTCACAAATACATGTCCAAATTTGGTGTGGACATTGAACAGCTGTATCTTCTTCTTAAGGCTGGTGCCGGATAATGGAAGAGCACGAGTTTTGCTGGTGAGACTTTCATTAAGATAACAGCTATTGTCCTTCTCTATTCTCATATTACGAAGACAAATATCTCTCCTGTTATTTTTTCGAAAGACAGCAGCAGATTGTAGCACATAGTTCCCCTCTTGTGCACTTTAGAAATGGAGCACGATCACGATTGGAGAAATGTTATTGACGTTTGTGTGCCTACGCTTAGCCCTGGTTCGGAATATTTCTTTGGTGAACCTTTTGAACCGAATGGGTATAAAGTTCGGAGAGAAGCCTGCCGGGACGAGAATGGACAGTTAGTAGTAGAGTCCCAGTGGATACTGACTGAGTCCGTACAACTGCTAGTATACGCAGACGTTATTGGTCGAACACAGCGAACCGTCAAAGAGGCATTTGCTGGCATTGAAATTGGAGCGGCTAAAGTGGGTCTAGCGGTAAACGAGGGAAAATCCAAGTCTATGCTGTCATGGAGAAAGGATGCACAACATCGACGGCTTGACCAGAACGTCACAATAGGCAGCTATAAATTCGAGGTAGTGAAGGAATTTGTCTATCACGCTTCCGCGGTAAACAGTACAAACAATATCGGATTGGTGTGCTAAACTGGAGACAGCTGGCGAGAGATCTTGCCGGCTTACACTATCTTATTTCATTACACTACCACTATTTCTTTAAATAAACATGCTCACAAACTCAAAACACTACATGCATTTTAAAAACCATTATTAAGTTGAAGTTACATGTCAAAAATCACAAAATTCTACAAACTACAAACACAATCAAATGTGTTTTTACGGGAATCGAACCCAGGCCTCGAGCATAGGAATCCACCCACTTACTACGCGACGGCGCTCACGTTAGATAATTGATTGATTCAAATATCAAAGATAGCTGTACTGATCGTTACTATCTGTTCCCTTTAAAATCCTTAATACTGGATCTTCATCAAAATTTACACCAGATACAAATGGAGGTATTTTGTTGCCCTTTTATAAAATCCTTACTTAATTTCAGAGGTTAGCACTCAGTTAAACTTAAAAGTATTGCACAATATTAATACTGCACAATATTGCACAATATTAAATCTTTTGATTCGGAGCCATATAGATACTGAATCCTAGTTTGCTTTGTTGCTTGTTGTTGTTGACAAAAATTTAAACTGTTTTTATAATTATAATAATTATTGGTTGTTTAACAATACTAAAATCCAGTAAAAAAAAAAGGGGACCTACAGTTTTTTGCCGACTCCGTAGGCGTAGGAATCGACGCACCTACATAGTGGGTAGGGTACGGCTCCCACCTACCCCATACATTAGTACCTCCAATAAAACCTCTGGAATCATTTTTCAAGATTCTTCAAAATATTAAAACATAACGGAAAATATAAAGAAGCTAATTTAATTGAAAAGAAAAAATGGCTAAAATCAAGTGAGTGTACACCTAATTAAACTAATTAAACCTAAATCTTACTTTCTATGCCTTTAACACTGTTTCCTGTTTTCCCAACTGCTGGTACAAATGTTTGATGTTTTGTTTTACAATCATTGACATAACCATATGTACACCGAAATTTGACCGCAGTTTTTATAATAATAATAATGGCGGCGCTACAGTCCGAGGTGGACCTGGGCCTAGCTTCTCAGCAACCACTCGTGTTGTGCGTGCTATTGTTCTCTCACGAGCGGATGGGACCTACAGTTTAATGCCGACTCCGAATGGCGAGATTGAGAAGCTTTTTTTCTAGACAGTTATACACTTTGAGCATTGTCAGTGACTCGAAAGAGGTAGAGCCGTGAAAAAATGTTTGATGTTTTTTTTTCCGAGATTCGAACTGACGACCTCGAGCGTAGGAGTCGACGCACCTACCCACTACGCCACGGCGTCCACGACCGCAGTTTTTAACCCTTTTATATTCTATACTTGATTAATTGTTTTATGCATGCACTTATGTTAAATAAATCACAGAGTTTGGAGCTTTAATTTGATGTGCATTTTAGTTTCGTTTATAAACTTTCAGCAGATGACTGATTGTTAACTCACTTTTGATACTGACTGTATGTTTAAAAGAAGGTATACATTGATGGATATTTGTGTATATGAAAAATGATAGTGGGAAAGTGCGTCGAAAGTCTAGGTTCGATTCCCGACAAGGACAACTTTAATATTTCACCTCTTCACCTCTTTCGAATCACTAGCTATGCTCAGAGAGTATAACTAAAACTATCGAATCTTTTCGCTCATTAGATAATAAAACAAGAGTTCACTACGCAAGTGGTTGCTCTAGAAGTTAGACCCGAGTCTACTTTGGACTAATTACCACAACAATAATGAATTAAAACACACTAGTCGGTGTTAATGAAAATCGTTAGGATATCTGTCAACTACAAAGTTATCTTTTATTACACTCGCGTAACATACGGTTTATTACACAAAGAAATTTCTCAGACTAAATGGAAAAAAAAGTTAGCGTTCATAATCCATTCCCATTTAATCATTATCCTTTCAAGCAACGTTTCAGCAAATTCAGCGAAAGGTGAAGCGAACCGAAAGGAAAAATAATTTTAGAAGAAAAAAAGACAGAAAAAACCCACATAAAAGAAAAGAAACTAACAGCGCTATTTCTGCTGACATTATCAAAAGCCAAACGTGGAAACACCCGCATGAAAAAGAGAAATTTTCAATTAAAATCCCGTTAAAAGAAAATTATATTCCTTTCATAGTGTATAGGGATAGTGTATCCAACGAAAGGGATCTTGCATCCTTCTGCAAAATGTTTCGCTATTCTGACATGACCAGTTATTGGAAAATTCATAAATTTCGAAGAACTTCTCTCAGTGTGAGGTTATCACGTTTATATACAGAAATGCATATGTATAAATATGTGCATACATCTATAAATATATGTTGCGAACACTGTGGAACTCCAAGAGAGTGACTTTATCTATGTTCGAAATTGTTATTATTGGCTTTATTAAAATATTCTCAACGGTGAGGTAGTAGCAGAGTACTACTTGGAGAACTCATAATGCATTTCTGCGTATCGAACGAGAAAATATTTTGTATTTTTTGACGTCAATGTCTTTTGAAACTGGACGAAAGCACACCAATCGGACTTTCCCGCAAAAGACACTACTTTTCGGGAGTTATTAAAATAAATTACGCTTATCACCCGAAGGTTAATTGAAATTATTTGTTAGTTCAACAGACTTAGATCAGTCTACATATTAATCCATCTTAAACTATTCTTACTTTGTGTCCATCACTAAAGCATCTATTTTTGAACAAAAAATTAAATTATTCTGTGTTTTTTAGCATCCATGCGCCATCTGAATGTCGACAATAATTTCCTCTCTTGTGAAATCCTTTTTGCTTTCTTTGCTTCTCTGTCGGAAACTGTGTATGTCCAAAGGGAGCATACGGTTTAAAAAAAAATTGCAAAGATTAAGTGCCACCACGATGAGGAAGGATCACTATGGAAAATTGAATGAGGTGGGGGTGGTCGACTGACTATTTCAGTTTGAGACCCGTGGCTTTTCCTGCTTTTAATAGGATTTTTCTCGCTTGCTTTGTAGAATCCTATCTTCTGATACAGAGAATAAATCGTCCTCGTCGCATGCAAACAAAAGCGCGTTAATGATGACAAAGGGAAAAAAGAAGAAAGCGGATTCCGCACACTCAATGTCCTTGGGCAAGTGATTTATTACGACGCGTAAGACCATCTGTTTGTTGGCGAAAATATTTGCTGCTTAAGCGAATTTTAATGCAATAAGAGCAACTCGTCATCGATGTGTATTTCGTTTGAGAACTCTTTTTTTCTGTTTCAAGGCAACACAAAAAAAATAGTCATCATTATAAGGATAATTTCGCTTTTGGAGTTGCTGCCGTCTTTTTTCACTTCACTTTCATACACCGCTGTATGTATAGACATGTACTTACGAGTACATATATTTGTATATATTTGCGCCGCTGCCACCTACCATTGCTCATAATAATCATTCACTCATCAACTGTTTATTAATTCAAGTGTGGTTGCGAATCGTAACGAAGAAAAATTATTATATTGCATTTCGAAGGATAATACTTCTCGTTGGGTGAAGAGAGACGGTCTTTGTGGCACTTTTATGGCCTTTTCTTTGCCAATAGTGTTGAAATTTGTTTTTTTCCTTTTTGGCTGCTTCGATATGCTTGGATATTTTTCGTTACTAGGCTCAGGATGTGCTCTCGTTGGGACGTGCAATGTATTGTAATGATGTCTGGAGAAATTAATTTTGTTTCATTTTAATGAAGAGGCTATCAGCTGCTTTTACTTTAATTTTTTTATAATTTTTCTTACACATACATTTGTAAGTAGATATAAGGGTATGTGCAAGGAAGTATTATGATGTAAGTTCTATATTTATTTTATGCATGGGCCTGTGTATCTAGGATAAAGTTTTTGATTGCTCTCTTCGTGGTGAGGTGCCAGCTACGATCCCTGTAAACGCACGGGTTAAGTTGACATATAGCCTTCGCGTGGCGCCCTCTGGATAGTCTCTACAGCAACAACATAGAGGTGAACAAATGTACGCATCAACCCCTTTGTCCAGGGGTTAACTTCCTCACCACGAACAAAAATACAAGTTCAGAGACAGTAATGTGCCTCGGATACGGATGGATTTAATAATAATAATAATAATATAATAATGGCGGTGCTACAGTCCGAGGTGGACCTAAGCCTAGCTTCTCAGCAACCACTCGTGTTGTGCGTGCTATTGTTCTTTCACGAGTGGAGGGGACCTACAGTTTAATGCCGACTCCGAACGGCGAGATTGAGAAGCTTTTTCTAGACATTTATACGAAATTCAGGATGTGTGTTGGGATGGGCCGAGCAAAAAGAAAATTAAAAACTGCAAGATCTAATACGCTCTCTAGAACGAAGGCAGCGTTTTTGCGAGTGTGGATTTGTTGTTCGAGGTAGACTTAGGCAAAAAGTATTTGGCTTTAAGTGTGTAAACGAGCGCTTCATAAAAATCCCCATCCAGGCTAAATTTCAGAACATCAGCCTGATTTGTAGACACGCCCAATTGGAGGACAAAGATGATGATAGCAAGGATGACTTCTATGACCTCTTAGAAAGAACATACGATCCATGCCCCAACTACGACACCAAGATGGTTCCAGGAGATTTTAACGCTAGGTTGGGTGAAGAGGGCATCTTTGCTAGAGTCATAAGTGAACACAGTCTGCATGACAACATGTCAGAAAACGGAATCAGGCTGGTGGACTTTGTAACAGGGCGGAACCTCTCTGTAGCTACCACGCGGTTCCCACACCTCAACATCCATAAAGAGATCTGCGGTTCCCTGATCATTCAACCGTTAACCAACATCGACTCGGACCATTTCCTTGTTGTAGCCAAGGCAAGGACACGGATATCGAGAGAACAATGGAGTCGAGGAAGACAACAACAGTTTGATGCCGAAAAGCTACAATCGCAACAGACTGACAGGAACTTTGCGATCGAGTCTCCCAGCAGCTTGATAGAATATAAAAAGAATGGAAACGTTATCAAAAAACCACCAGAGAAGCTATTACTGATGTCCTGGGTGTTTTCGTATGTTGCACACGCAGAAAATCTTGTCATTTCCATACAAATTTGGAGACTGCTAAACACAATTGAGTTATAGAAACTCGCTTCATTAATGTAAAAAGATTGTGGGTCGGGAACAAATAAAATAATATACAGCTAAGTTCGTCAGACGGAATTTTCTTTCAATGCTCAAAGACAAGACCTGAGCTTGAAAGAATTAAATTTTTCATGTTGCAAGAATATTTCAAGCAAACCTAAAAAAAAATTATTTTTTCCATTAAACTAAAATAAAATATTATTCAGTTTAACTTTTTTTTTCCAAATCCCAGGTGACCTCTCAACCTACCCCCTTCTACTTCAATACTCTAGATCCTTGCCTGCATTTGATATTTAATCACCGTCCTTAGTGTCGATTGATATTTAAATCTCTCTCAGGAACTAAATCGCACAGATTTCCATTCTCCCCCGGTTGCCTTTGTCAGAATTTATGTAAATTCCGTTATCGTCATTTATTTCAGACACTAGCACGACCAAATCAGCGGCTGACATTCTACGCCTCTTAGAAGAGGGACGGGAGAATAAGAAAAAAATAAATTCACACTCACACCATTTTTTATGCGAATGTGTCAACACGAACAAATTGTCACACCGTTAATTTTTCTTCAACGGCTGCGAAAGCCTCCAGAAGCTGTCGGAATTCCCAGTCGTTGATCATCGTCGGCAATGGTGGTAATGTCATGCGAAATCAAACAGATTACATTAAAATCCAATATTCTAATGAGCACGTTGAAGATGTCTTTCCTAATGCTCATCTCCTCATTCAACTGAAGTCGAAGCCAACGAACTTCACCCTCCACACCCAATTCGTCAGTTCTCGAAGGAACATCCATTTGACTAATGAAATGCGATAAAAAAAATTGGACATAAAAAGTTTGTTTTATACCATCAAGGATTCCAGTGAACGAAAAAAGAAGAAAAAATTCGTAGTCCATCCAATTGAATTAAATAATTTTACTTTCTGTGTTGCGTTAGCCTATAACTACGTCATTCAACGCGTAATAAGGACGAACATTTATTTGAATGTTGAGAATTTATGATCAAACTTAATTTGCATAAATGTAGATATGAAACACCATTGCAAACGGAAGGATAAAAATGCAGACCTGTATATCTAATACTTGTCTGTAAGCAGGCATTTGGCTTTTGTTTTTCACAGTTGGCTGCATTTCATCACTGGATAGCGAAGATTTTATCGGTTTATACTGTTCACCACAGTAGGAACATCACTGCCTGAACTTGTTTCGTCCTTTTTATCGACTTTGTTTGGCTATTTCATGAATTCAGCTCCATACGTATTTTTGTTTACGCCCTTCAGCCATTCAAACATACACAGGAACTAGTCAAATGTATGTTTATTTAAATCCTTTTGTAGAATTATGCATGCACGAAATTAAGGGAATTAATGCAATAAAATTTCGTGGCTGTGTAAGGATCTGACAGTGGTGGGAAATTAAAAAGGATAACGCGGGCCCACTGAATAAGAAGTCACCGGATTATGGGCTTAACTTTTTACCTTTTTTTCTTGTAATTTATTTTTCATGTAAAAGTTAGCTCAATAAATGAAATGAAATTAAATAATTTAATTAAATTGCGACATTTTTGAATACTTCTTGCTAGATACTTTGCAGTGAAAAAATAAGGAATGACTCCAGTGAGTGTGAATGTGATTGAGATTGTGTTAGCTTTCGATCGTTCGAAAACAAATTAGTTTACACCCAACGTACCTAAGGGTCTCCGTTGGCAGGCACAAATATATGCATTGCACACACGTACATACTATATACATATATGTACATAGGTACATTTGCATATGTTTATGCGACGTAGGCATGAGAATATTATTGTTGAATAAAAATATGAATAACAATTTGGTAATTTAAGTTGAGGATACAAAAAAACATTAGAATTTCAATTATACTCTATTCGTTCATTCTACACTACAAACAACGTTGCTAAAACATATAACAAGATTTCAAATTAAAGCTGTTAAGGCCCTTTTTGCACTCCGCACGACAGTAAATGCAATCCATAAGACAGGCAAAGACTTAAAATCCGGAATTACTCTTGCGCAAGTCTCAAAAGATATTTAAGAGATTAAAACTTCTCGTAAGCTTAAGCAGGTTTTTCAAAAACTCTGATCAGCTAAGGTTTGGTTCATAACGTGAATCATTATCACTTTCGACATTAAAAATATTCCCTATGAACTTTTATTTCGTTGCGTTAATGGTAATATAACATCGGCAGCATCGGCATACAAACACAAATAAGAGGGCAAATCTTTGAATCTGAATCAGTATTCGACTATCTTAGGAGATGACAAACATAGAATATGACGACTACTGTAAGGTGAAACACCTTAACCAATATTACAGTCCCATATACCGTATTATTAGACGCACTATAGATTTTATGCGAAGATGCGACTGAAAGAAGTCTGTACTTGATTAAGCTCTGTTACCATACTTTAACATTATGCAGGTATATTGCAACATATCAAATTAAAAAAATTAAGAAAATAAAACCGCAAAACAAATTTCTCATCTTATCTCATTTTCTGTGACCCGCATGTTCCACTAATGGGGTCGTGCGGATAACGCACGCACGAGAGATCTCCAGGCTACTTGATCCTCCGCCATCGACTCTAACTCATCAGGAGTTATGCCCAAGCGCTTGTATCATCTCCTCCTGGGTCCGCCAAGCGGTTGAGTTCCTCGTGCACTGCCGTGTTTCTCACCCTATCCCGGCGAGTCACGAAGAAATCTCATCTCGGCAGCGATCTTAGTTTCAGTAATGTTAAAAGTTAAAAATATTGCGTATAATCTAATACATAATTATAAAAATTCTACAGTGCATCTAATAATATGGCCAGGGACTGTATATGCAGCACTGAAGGTTGGATGAAACAAACGGGCTGTTTTTTTAAGATAAACTAAACAAAAACTGTAAGGCCACGTACTAAACGGAAACTCTTCGTTTTCCTTGTTACATAAACAAAACATTTAGTTGAATTTAAAACATATCCCCTAGAATCGCGGAATTCTTAAAATTATACTTTATTTACTTAAGGCGACTGTATGTTTATGTAGACAACAGTCCTAGAGACAGTTCAGATGCAGGCGGTGCCTTTCTTGACACATTCTTAAATCAATTGTTATGTGTAACATTTGTATGCTTATGAATATACAATACATACATAAGTATATTACTATCGTAGGCAAGCACTTGTCGTGTGAATTTTATAGCATTTTTTGCATGCGACGTCCAAAGCAGAGATATCCTTAGGAGATAAAACAAAACCAAAAAAATATACACATGTGTTCTGCTATTATTTCTAAATAATAGGCGGCTGGTATGTAGACAACGTATCTACATGAAATCCACACAAATTGTATTTGTATATATACCTTGCAGTAAAATAACTTTAAGGTTTAAAGGGTATTAATTTCTTAATTTATGGACAGTACTTTTATTAGTTGTGGACGATAACTGATTATCATTTGAAATCGCTACGATTTGTTTCTCTTTTATTTTTTGGTTTTGGGTGTTTTTTTTTGGGTTAACCATAATGAGCTACATACGAGCTCGTACGTACGAATACATCAAAACGAAAGAAAGAATCATCAGCGCAACAAATTAACACTTTTATTCTCATTGTATAAACCCTTATTTACAACAACTAGATGTTCTCTGCAAATAATAATAAATGAGTTTTTGGATTATTTCAAAGATTACAAGGGTATTCATTAAGTGGAACGTTCTTTTCTTATTAACTATCTGATTCTTTTGTCGGTAATACTTTGATATTTGGGTTCGTTTCATTTAGTTTTTTCTACTTATTTTTTTACTTTATGCAACAAGAGTTCCGCATAAGATAATGATGCCTGAACAAAAAAAAACCTATTGAAATTACATATAGGCATATTTTATTAAATAAATTCAAAATTAAAGTTCAAATATTGTTCAAAATATTGTTCCGAATCAATTATCTCTTTTGCTATATTCGGATAAAAGTTTGACACGATCTTATGTTCCAGGATAAACGCTTTGTTTTGATTTTCGGTTTATTATAAAAAGACAATATTTTTAGTTTTTCTTTCTGGAGAGAAAAGAAATAGAGCCGATGGTTTGCCGACTGTCGAGCAGGCAACGTACAACTGCCCATACGGCAATTAAAGGTTTATTCCACACACTTCCTTGGGATTTATTAATTGTCCTTGCGAATGCAAGGCTCACTGGAAACTGGACACGTTTAAATTAAAAAGGAAAGTCAGTTGGTATTCTTGAAATTAGCACACACGCCTTTAAACATTTCTTTCCTAGCTTCAATCCAATTTTTCATAATTTTTTTAACAGCGAGTCTTTTTCCTTTGCACAATTTTTACTGATTCGGATTGCGTAATATAATTATTACCACAGAGTCAAACTTGAGCTGTAAATTGTGTGGCGGTAATCCTGGCGAATCCAATGAATTTACGAATTCATTTTGATCGATAATGGAATCAATCGACTTAAATGAATGCATTTGTTCAACATGACTCTGAATTTGTATATTTAAATCATCCACATCCTTATTTATCGCTGCTACAATGGCTCGTTAGTTCAACCGAACATTTATATAATTCAGATCAATATTTAGGAATACTTTCGATATTAATTTTTCCTATTACGTTGTGAATTGACAAACATTTAGTGCAAACAAAATGAGCATAAAGCAATAATAAAGCATTTGAAAACACTTTCGCTGATATGTAATTTTGTAACGCCACTCGCATATGGTTATTAACTTGAGATTTTTTACGTATCTCCATAAATTTAGTGCCTTCGAGCAAGCTTTTATTTCAACAGCAGCTGTTGATCTGGGAATGACTGGCAGAGTTTGCCGAAAATCTCCAGCCAGTATTATCATCGCGCCTCCGAAGAGGTTCTGATTGCTACGCAAATCTCTTAATGTTCGATCGAGTGCCTCTAATGCTCGTATGTGCGTCATCATACACGCATCCCAAATTATTAATTTGCAATTTTGTAGCACTTTCGCCATTGCTGATGTTTTGGATATATTACACGTCAGTTCATCTATTGTTTGCAAATTTAATGGCAATTTGAGCGCAGAATGAGCGGTTCGTCCATCTTGTAACAATATAGCAGCAATCCCAGATAATGCTACTGCCAGTGCTATTTTACTGAATTATATCTAAAATTAATGAAATCAGGAATGTTTTACCAGTTCCACAGGGTGCATCAAGGAAAAAAATGTCTCCATTGTCTACATTAACTGCTTTCATTTCCGTATCGTAAGCTGTTTTTTGCTGCTGACTTAAAAGTGGGACTTTATTTTATTATATTGACTTGAAGCATTTCTATCGTATTGCTGTTCTCGTACAAATTCACGATTGAATGCATCGTGCATGCAAATTTCTAGTTCGGGATGCAAAATGTCTTCAGCCATATTTTCTTTGTATTTGTTTCATAAATTATGTCGGTTCGATGGGAAGCACGTTTATAATGGCAAAAAGTGAACGAATTTGATGAGAAGTAGACGAAATGTGTGGTACGGTATGGTATGGGTACTTCCGGAGTCGTGTTAGATCTCGCTTTATAAATCCTCACTCTGTTTGGCTTCAAACGCTACCAACCCTCTTCATTATTCTCACTGTCTCGATGATTGCAAACTCGATTTGCGTCACACGTGCGCCAACCGATATTTTGCCACCAGTGAAATAACACGACAATAAACGTCTAAACACACATCAAAACACACGAAACACCGTTTGCTGTCGCGAAAGAAGCGATAATTGGCCGATTTCATAAATGTAAAATTGCCGCAGTAATGCGAGATTTGCGTTTATGCCACACTGCATTACGTTGAGAACATGACAGCAGTTGGAAACTGCGTTCATAAAATCAAAGTGCCAATGAAACTGCGATCAAATTGGTAGTGATATTTGTTTTTTTGCAGGATTGCAGGGATTTGTCAATATATTGAAGATCTCTTACAATCCTGTCCTATTCACTCACTCGCTTTTCAAAAATGTCTGTTCGATTTCACAGACGTTCGGAAGTTATGGGCGTACATACATTTCGGCGATGCATTTTTATTTATATAGGTAGATAGATAGATAGATTCAAACAGATTTACTTAATTTTCCCTGACAGGAAAACGTTAAATGTATTCTATAGAAAACAAACGCACGTCATTGATATCTTCCGTACTAGACTTTTAGTTTTGCTTCAAGTCACTGAAAAGACAACATTTTTTCAAAAACAGAAAGGTTCATGGTCGCTCTTTTTTCGAGTAACTGACAATGCTCAAAGAGTATAACTTTCTAGAAAAAGGTTCTCGACCTAGGCTATAGCGCCATCATTATTGTAATAATAGCATGGCCTTCAAAATGTTAATTCGAACTGAGCAAGCAGATCACCCAACTTACGTATGTATGACTTAATTCGATTCGACAAATACTCTGCTTTTTCCCTTGTCTTCGTTTTGACTTTATTTTAAGGGAGTGGTTTAGTGGGTAAATGCGTTGTCTTCTGCGCTGAAGGTCTGAGATCGATTCCGTATACAAAAACTTTCATATTTCACGACACCATCTCTCTCGAGTTACTGAAAATGCTCGGAGAGTACAATTGTCAATAAAAACTTTTCAAACTTCACCTTTTTGAGTCAACATAAAACTGAACGTCCCATCCTTTCGTAATTGAAGAATAGCACGCACAACTGGAGTGGTTATTATTTTGACAAAGTACTTCAGACTTACCTACGGCATGTGTGAAATACCATGTCACATTGTGTCTGCTTATTAGAGTTGTACCGAATGATTTGGCCGGATACCGGATACCGAATATTCGACCTGCAGCTAGGCCGGATAGCCGAATATTCGGTGGACGGATATCTGGCCTAATTGAAAGTATAATAGTTTGGTGCTCTGATACTCAAATCTGACCAGTACAAGTCAAATCAACTTAAACATGTTTATTCCTTCTCCTCCACAGGGAGCTTCAAAATTGACTTTTTTTGTTCCTGTGTGAAACATTTCCGATAACGGTTCTTTAATTATTTTCCACAAGGAATCTGTAGACTAACACATTTTACAGTAGTTTTGTGTTTGTTTACAATGTCATAGGATCGATTTGTCAGACACTAAAACTTATACTTGGATTCGTGGTCACAGTTGTAAATTTGTAATGCATCATCGGCGATTTGTCATAACTGTGGTTTAGGTTCAGTGACGCCTTCCGCTGGTACCATACAATACCATCCATTCATCTAAGCAATCGACGAAATCCCCACAAATAACGAAAAACGGAACCAATATCATTTATTAATGTCTCACATCATCGGCATGACCATGGAAATGATACCCTACTTGTCGATGCAATACTTACGTCCGTTACCCTTCTCTAATTCAGTTCCAGAGAACCAATATTGGATATTAATATTATCACTTTTTGCGGACAGAGTGAGCTTCATTCACCTGGAACGATACCAATCTAGGAGGGTGCTTCAATTGGTCTGCTGTGTGGCGGGAGTTGAGTAGCAGACAAGGACGTTAGAGCGCAGATAGATTCTATTTTAATATTCTGATTAAAATGTATGGATTTTCCGAGACATGGCAAAGCACAAAATCACGAACGCATACGAACCTATTCGTTTGAGTGTATGTGTCTGCAATATTCGTATGGTAATGTAGCCTTAGTTGTGTGTTCATGTCCGCACGCCAAACGCGGTGCCGCCTGAAATGCAAATATCTGTGTAATTATTTTAATATCCTTGTTGTGTTGTTGCTGCTGTTGTGTTTCCTTGTTATTGTTGCCATTGAAGGATATCGGTTCCAAAAAGGAATCGGGTGACCATCAGTTTCGATGCTAAATCAGGAACCAATTCAATAGATTAAAATCGGTTCATTGGACTGAGGGGAATTCGGAGTAAGCGGAGAAGTTTTCTGTTTGTGCACGCAATGCTTTTAAGCACACGAGCGGTGACGGTTGGTGTGTATAGAAATGTGGGCTGATGTGATTTCATGGAGACCGGTCCACCAACGATGCGACTAACCGAGCAATCCTTTCAGTCGCCACATGAATAGGTTCCTGTCTAGTCAGGATATCTTTCTGAATGAGTATAGATTCTAAGTTCCAATCTATTTTATGAAACTAATCACTTTCTACGGAGAATATTGAAATGTATGCATGGAGCATGCTTTTGTCGTTGACTGCAACTAAGGATATAGAGTCCATATATAATATAATAATATGTATGTGTGTATTTTGTGTTTATACACAGTCATGTAGAGTTGTGACTCAACGACAGTATGCATACATACATACATCCATATGCAAATCCACGCTAAGGATTTATAGATGCTTGTACCTTATATACACGTGTATATTGCATGCTGCGTCGTATGCGCCAATTGTGGTGTTTGACGTATTAATAACTTGACACTAGTTGGTTGTTCTAGTTGGTGCGCGCTATTGTTCTCTTACGCGTGAAGATGACCTATAGTTATAGCTAGCATCGATTCCGAACGGCGTGATTGAGAAGCTTTTTCTAGACAGTTATACTCTACGAGTATGTACATTGTCAGTAACAGCAATAGGGGCCATAGACAAAAATTGGCTCGGAAGAATAGCATTCCTCATATTAGCATTTTTCTTTTTTTTATTTGATCCATTATTATTCGAAGTTCGTGAAATGATATCCCGTCTAATAGCAAATAAATCTTAAAATCACTAATTTTCCTGAGTATATTTATTCCTTTATCTATTTGCTCTTCTTTTTTTGTTTTATAGCAATAGGTACACAACTTAAATCCGAATCACTCAACATCTTATCTATACGAAATTAACTCGTTGAATGGATTATTGTGCAATATTATTGCATCATGAATGGCAATATTAGATAATATTATGCTATATAAAATACGGGTGCTTCAGTGCAGTGGGTAAGTGTATCGGCTCTTGATATTTTCACGTCTCCACCTCTTTCGATTCACTGATAATGCTCAGAAAAATATTCTCAACTTCGCCTTTCGGAGACGGTATTGAGCTGTAGGTCCACTCCACTAGTGAAGAACAATAGCACGCACAACATGAGTGGTTGGTTTGATTGATTCCACCTCGGAATGCAGCGCCGCTATTATTATTGTTATTATTATTATATAATACGATATTTGGTAATGCACAATATTACTTTAAGTGTGTGTCTTATATATCGAGGTTGTGCAATATATTGCGAAAATCAAAATAGTTTTGGTGTTTATTGTGCAATATTAAAAGATATACCTCGTGTATGGACGATTTTGCACAATATTAATTTATTTGTTACCTAAGCGTCATGCACTGACGAGAACAAAAGAAGGAATTTCAGAAGAAGAAGCGTATTTTATGATATTTGTGTGTCGTGTCGAACATTGGTAATTAACCCACATTCTCCTGCCGATACATTATGTAACATCAAAATAAATTGATTCGCAAACTACCATAGTAGGCTTTGCTATTTTTTTCAAATTTCTGTCACGTTGTTCAGTTTTTCCTTCTTTCAGAATTCAGTATTTTTCGTGCAAATTTAAGATCGTAAGTGTATGTTTTTCTTATCGAAATATTATAGTTTTAAAAAAGTTGAGAATGTGCAGCAAAAAGTAAGTAATATATTATTTACTTATTTATGTGCAGATAATTTCTTGTATTGTTTATATTTATGAACAATGCAACTTTAAATTCAAAAAGTAATTTTTTCAATGCAGTTACTATTTCGTATGTTATTGCGCTTGAAAGATTACTGTGACACTATGTATCAGTAGGAGTACTACCATTCCTTTTTCGTTTTTTACATTTTAAGATTTTTAAAAGTTCACGAAATTCAGGATGTTTTAGAAGACGACAGTGAGTTAGAAAACGAAAATTTTTACATTTTGCCGCCCAATAATGCAAATGACTACATAACAGATGAAGATTCCGGTGATGACGATAATGTGACCGCTAATAGTTTACCAAGGCAACACCTCGAAGCCCCGGCGCTATTTGTACAGATGAGAGATGATGACAGTGAGGAAATCTGAAGATGAAATTCCCCTAGCTATTCTCAAGACTTCCATTTCAAGAATCCAGAAGCCCTATCAGAAGCAAACTTACAAATGGAATACACAAATTGACTTGAAGAGTGGAGTAAGAATTCATGATGTAGATATGGCTTTGGCAAAAAAATCAACTATTTCCAATTGACGAATTTTCGCAATTTTTGACACCTAAGTATGGGATCTGATAACCCATCATACCAATGTTTACGCTGCGCAGAAGAATTTGATTGGAAAGGTAAATCTTGCGGAAATGAAGACCTTTGTTGGAATTCTTTTGCTTAGCGGTTACAATGAATTTTCCAGGCGATCAATGTATTGGGAGAAAGGTATGGATACTTACTCAAAAGGAGCTGCAGAATCTTTGTCCCGTGATCGATTTAACTTTATCATGTCGGCATTACATGTTTGCGATAACAATAATCTTGAAAACAGTGATAAGTTCGCCAAAGTAAGACCTTTATTTGGTTTACTGAATACTAAGTTTCTCAAGTTTACCCCACTAAAAACTGCATATAGTGTCGACGAAGCCATGGTGCCATACTTTGGTCGCCATAGCACAAAACAATTTATGCAGAAGAAACCTATAAGATGTTAATGGCTATATAGTTTGGTTTGATCCTTATCAAGGAAAGCAGTCCACTATGAATGATTTTTACAACGGATACCCACTTGGCTCGAAGGTAGTTCTAAATTTTTGCGACCGTCTATGTAAGGATAGACCATGCAATCTTGACTGTCGAATTTCTTTCGACAACTTTTTTACATCTATCGAACTTTTGGACGAATTAAGATCGAGAAATATTGGGGCCATTGGTACCATATGAAAGAATAGGATTAGAAATTATCCCTTCAACAAAATTAGTTCAAAAACTAAAAGGGGCTTCTATGATTATGCTACAATCGAAAATGGAACAGTTGTACTTATTCAATGGAATGATAACAGTGAGGTCCACATTGCCTTCAACATAGTGCCGGCTCTACCCACACAAATGGCCAAACGATTCAGTAACTCGGATAAGAAATATATTACCATAGAACAGCCGAAAGCTATAAGTACTTACAATAAGGAAATGGGAGGCGTAGATCGATCAGATCAGAACATAAGCCTTTACAGGTGTGAGATTCGAGGAAAGAAGTGGTATTTCCCTTTAATGACCCATTGCATAGAAATGGCAGTTACTAATGCATGGCAACTACACAAGTTTAATGGGGGAAAGCTTGACCAGCTAGGTTTCTCATCTGCTGTAGAAAATCTTGCTAGATACGACCAAATGAATCACATCATAATAAAGCAAGATAAACGGACACGATGCCGTGTATGTCACCAAAATGGACCATCAAAATGTAATAAATGCGATGTTGCATTGCACTATTATTGCCTTTATATATTTCATACAAAAGAATAATTTATTTTCAAATATAAGATGTATGTAAATCTTTTTGACTTCTTTAAGGTTTCTTGGAGAAAAAATATTTTTAGACACAATACTCCTACTGTGACATAATGTCACATCTCAAAATTTCACTTTTCAGGATAGTGTTTGCTAAATTTAATAGAAAATAAAATATCCGCTGAGTAAAACAGGTATATGAGGCAAATATTAAGAAAAAGAACAAAAAAATTACCCGGAGTATGTGGGTTAAATTCGTAGGAACAGGAAAAAGAAAAGAATGCAAACGACAGGAAATATATTTTAGAATTTATAGAGCTGCATACATATGTATTATAGGTATATGAATCTTTGCTAGCATTGATGAATATTGAATGCAAACATTATGGTTAATTTTTTTTTGCCATTCCTTTATCAATTTCCGCCCTTTTTTCGTTTTTCCTACAATTAAAGTAATAGCTACGCAAGTAGAGTCCGGATCACTCAACATCCTATCTGTACTAAATTTACTTATGAAATTATTGTGCAATATTATTGCATTTTGTAATGTAAAAAGAAAATAATAACGTGCAATATATTTTACAATTATATTGATCCTGAATGGACCGCTTAATACAGATTCCATTCCATATATTATACATACATCCTTCAGCGAAGAGTACCTATAATGAATCCAAAATCTACAAGCACAAATATGATTTGACACGCGTTGGAGGCAAATTATTCAACGAAATGTAGAGTGTATTCCCTCAGGGGAGTGAAACTAAACCCGAGTGCGGTTGACAATGCCCACGAAATGGTTTCCATTCTGTGAAAAACAGTTTCCCTTCCTTCAAATTCTGAGGGGTGATTATGTTGGAATTTAAGGTACATTCTGATGTCGGTGACACTTTCATGTTGCCGGGGTTGGCTGACCAATAGAAACGAGTCGCAGCGATGTCATTGATGGAATTAGGAGTTGTAATTTACTGGCACAACGCCGCTACTGCACGTGAACCTCTGGATACTCACCCTGCTATTTAGCGCGTTTTACGCTGAGCGTACAGATTAGCTATGTACGTTCAACGTAGAGGTTTGTGTACTCTCAGTTGTTTCTGTTCACGAAGCGCACACCCAAGGCAAGGGTGAATTTGGATTGCTTAATGTGTGTTTAATAACCGTTAAGAGATACGCTTGATTTATTACCCTAGAGTTGGTAGAGAAAAAGGGTTGATATAGAAAATTGTCTATTTTTACCTATAGGGTATTTGAATAGTTTTTCTTCACCCCTCGATTTTATCGCGTTACAGTAGTGTAAAGTAAACTCCACGTGCCACCATGAAAACAGTGTAAGTGGCTGTTTACAACCGACTGGGAAATCCGACTGGGCAGGCAAGATTTTCTGCGTGTGGAACACGCGAATCGGTTCATTTGCATCATGTTTTCACCCAGTAACGTTCCGCCGCGAATTGAGCAATGCGCTTTTTTAATTCTAATTTCTCATGAATGACGGATAAAAAACAATTTCTTAAGGTTCATCAGCAATGTTTGCATATAGTACTATATCTATGCAGTAAAAAAAAAAACATTAAAATTGCATTTAAATCGTCCCTGCGATCAATTTTCCTAATATGTTTCGCAGAATGCGTAAGATGTTACTCGATCACCGATCACCAAAAAATAAGGAAAACATGTCGAAAAAGGAACGAAAAGGGATGAAAATATACCTGCTTCACCCGAGAAAGTAGATTTTCGGTGGAAGAAGGCCGATTTTCGGCGCATCCAGCCCATCTCCCTCACACTTGCGAAAATCGTATATTCTTTCTCAATCCTGCCTTCTTCCGCTCATGTAATCAGCCACTAAGAACAAAGAAATGAATCGACTATGCTTTGCTTTTGTCTTCTCCGCAAATGCAAAAAAAACTGATTTGAATACTTCAAATCTCATGCTTCCTGTGTACAACAGTGCTTTTTCTATTCTGATAAACATTTACCAGTAAATATTTGCAAGTAATGGATTCTAATAATAAGAAGGGGAAAGCAAAAACAAATTTTTGGATAGAACGCAGACATCATTTTTCAGAACTTTACAATTACTGCTGACGCAGTTCAGCGAAAAATTTCTAATGAATCACATGAAAATCGTTTGCAGAAAACGTTTTGACATTTGTATTGATACAGGTAGTATTGATAAATAAAAATCTTAAAGTAATAATAATGATAATGGTGGCGCTACACTTTGAGATGGACTTGGGCCGAGCTTCTCAGCATCCACTCGTGTTGTGCGTGCTATTGTTCTCTCACGAGCGGAGGTGACCTACAGTTTAATTCCGACTCCGAAAGGCGAGATTAAGAAGTTTTTTCTAGACTGTTATACAGTATTTTTTCCGGAATCGAACCCAGACTTCGAGCGTGAGAGTAGACGCACTTACCCACTATACCACAGCGCCCTTAGTGCAATAAGGGATAAAAATACGAAATTCCCATCCTGAGAGTAACAATTCAATTCAATTCAATTTATTCATTATTATCTTTTACAATCAGTGATATATGTATGCACCTAAGATAACAATATTACTTTTAACAAGTCAAAGAGAATAGTTAGCGACATTTTGTATTTACTAAAAATAAAGGGTAAATGCCACATTCTAAAAAAAGTTTAATGTGGGGTGACATTAAAACAAGATAACAATAAAATAAAAAATAAAAAAAAGGATATCAATTGAAGGATAAGAACAGTTCAAATTCAGCGTAAAAGTGTAAAATTAATATCATGAATCAAATAAGTAAACTATGTAATAATAATAATAATGGCGGCGCTACAGTCCGAGGTGGACCTGGGCCTAGCTTCTTAGCAACCACTCGTGTTGTGCGTGGTATTGTTCTCTCACGAGTGGAGGGGACCTACAGTTTTTTTAATGCCGACTCCGAACGGCGAGATTGAGAAGCTTTTCCTAGACAGTTATACTCTTTGAGCATTGTCAGTGACTCGAAAGAGGTGGAGCCGTGAAAAAAATGTTTGATGTTTTTTTCGATATTCGAACCGACGACCTCGAGCGTAGGAGTCGACGCGCCTACCCACTACGCCACGTGGCCCACAAGTAAACTATCTTGTGTTATCAAAAACGAAAAAATGTATGCTTCAAATAGTGTAGCGCAACAAAATTTGTGAAGAATGTGAAGAGCCACTCTTTAATCTTTGAAAAGAATTTAGACAAATCTAGAATGATACCGCACTCTCAAAGCAGTGTGTTCATTCCCAATTCATCTGTCGGAACGGAAGGTAAAAGTACATTGACGAGCAACTAAAATATGATACGCACACACGGCCTTTTCGAAGTTTGACCTTCCGCTCACCACATGTAACAAACTCCCTGCTACTCACAGATGAAATTACAACCATAAATTTGAGATGGATAGAACTACATACTTGCAGGAAAACAATGTAAATTTGGCTTATAATAAGTCTTAAGAAAACAAAAACACTCCTAGCAACAAATGGGAAAGAATACCTAGGCGAACATGCCAGAAGAATTGGAGCCCCCTACAACGATTTCTGCAACAATTATAAAAAGAGCGCTAGGCAAATATTTTATCAAGGTCTGGATATGATTAAGTATTAAAAAAATAAATTGACTGTTACCCAAAGAGAGACGAACCACAAAGACGCGAAAAGAAACCCTTAGCTTTAACTTTCACAACCGAGGAACTGGTGTTTTAACTACAGATTAATGAGAGCACAATGGACCCAATGAGGATTTACACGGATAACAGCATTTTATTATCTTGACAGTCGCCCTAACCTAATCTTTCGAGCTTGTGGAAACACGCGGATTACAAAATAAGCAATAGTTAGCTCAGTCAAGTTCACTTTATTTTCGACTTGACTATTTCATGGTAAGTTAACTGCCAAATCTTTTTTTACGAGAAACATCCGCAACCGAAAACCTATGTGGCAAAGTAAGTCCCACATAATAAACAAAATATGGACATACATAAAATGGTATATGTGTATGGAGTTCCAGTTTGACTAAATGGAAAACTAACTGACCTTAATGTATAAAAGAAATCGTCATCCTTGGTTAAAAAAATTTGCGTAAGCAGACTGTCTATGCAAATCATTAGCAAAAGAAATCATGTATATGATACATACATTCATATTTTCATATAATGTGCATCACTTTAAATATGTACACCCATACAAAAATTAGTCTACCGTTTGGTAGCGCTGTCATGTAGTGGATGCCCCTTATTTGGTTCTAGCGTAATTTAAGTTTTTCTACAGAAAAACTCATAGTTTCTGTCGTTTCTTTGATTTGTTATTTTTCTTTCCTGTAGCAATTCTACTGTCGATGCTGTGCTTCTTTTTAGGATGAACTTGTACGCTTGGTGATCTTTTTTTGCGCAACTCCTATTTCGCATCCTGGTTGTCTTTTGCTAACGGAAAATAGTTTCCGACCATTTGAATCCGAGAAATATCATTGTAGATATGTAGTGGACACATCTATATGACTGAATGCATGGTGTGGTAAATGCAACAATTTTGCGCAACGTTATTGCTGTTGTAGCTCCTGATGATGACGATGATACCTTGAATGGGAAGAGATTGAGAACAAGCCTTTGGAACTAGTTCCCTATAGTCGGGGCGGGTATTGCATCCTTGTCGTTTTGAAATGATAGAATGAAATAAAATTCCACTTGAACAGTTTTTAAACTGTCGCTCCTGCAAGTTGCTTCATAGAAACCGAAGAGAGAAGCGTACACAAGTCAAACGAAAAAAGGAAATGAATAGAAACTCTTTGTTTTAGATATTGAAGTGGAATGCAGGCATTAGAAGTGCAGTGAAGTTAACAATAAAGTTATGCGATCGTTTTACTTGTGGATGAGAAAGGGTGCTGTTGGAAAGAGAACTCTTCTGATTCTTGTTAGCGTGGTGGCTGTTATTGTTCCGACAGTAAAAGAAGCAATCAATCGAGAAGTCATTTTGATTAAGAAGTGGAACACGTGACATCTGTAAAATGTCCAATTATGCTTCTGTATGGACATTCATTTAGAATTGAAAGTATTTGAATGAAGTCACATTAATGAAGGGAATGTATCTGGACATTTGCGCATTTTCTTCTGCATATGAAACGGTTTAAATTGATTATGATTAAAGAATACAATCCACTCTGATTTGTTTTCAGTTAGATGATATTTTCTTAAACCAAGTTAGTCCAAACAATTTTTTGCTAAAATTTAAAAATAGTATCTGTTTATATTCCAGAAAAAAAATGTTATCTTAGTATTTCTTTGCGGTGGATAATATAATCCAATATTAAAACATTTCATTTCAGAATTAAAGTTTTTACTTATCTTCTTCCTGCTGTTTATCTTTATTTACGAAAGTGAAACACCACATTCAGTGGAAAGCTTTGAAACATTGAAACACTTTTCACACAGAGATCCTCTTGAGCTCAGAAAATTTGACGCCTGGTTCGTTTGTTTCGATAATCATTTGGTCTACAAATTCCTAACTATCTTATTAAGAAACTCCAAATTGTCCAGTATAACTGTATAATTTTATTTAATTTTCAATGCATTTTTATTGGAGAATTTATGAACACCTCACATGTAAGACAAACATGCTTAGCCGAGCTTAAATAACTTAATATTTCCAACTTAAGAAAGAAAAAAGAAAAAAACAAAGAAATAAATTAATGAAAAAAAAATTTAAATTAAATCGGAATGTTGATTCGAAGTCACCCTCTAAGAGAGTCAATTCAATTCAGTTTTTCAATTCAATGTATCTCTTTATTTCATGCAAAAAACTTTATAAATATCACAAATAAAATTTAACAAAGGAGATATCATGAAATATTTCAGAACACTGCTGCCTAATTACAGGTGGCGAATGATCTATCAGATAATAATTTAGTATCAAGTTACATCAATTATAATATTGTTAAATGCAATTTAATAAAATAAACTTATATAAGATTTAAATAAATGCAATATCATTAAAAGAAAATAAAAAATAGCAAAATTAATCTTAAAAGAAAAATAAAAGAAAAAAAAAAAAGAAATAGAAATACACTAAACATAGGTTTAAACTATAACGTTTAGTAATGAATCTATTTTCTCAAATTTAAATGTAAAAATAAACTGTTTTAATTTTTTCAAGAAGGACCTATCCTATATAATTTTTGCCTCAATTCTCTCGCTTCTCAGATTTACAGGTAAATTATTGATAAAGCGGAGCGCAATAACTATATAGAAATGTGAAAAGTATAATGTTTTTTTACAATAGGTACCTTTACAAAATAATGGTTGTTGACACGTAAGTTAGGGGAGTGGTACCATCTTGAGAAGAAATGGACGGATCTGCGAAAAAATACTTTACGGACTTTATAATAATGTAAATGTTTCAGAGGTAGAGCATTAAGTCTCTTGAATAACTCAAAACGATGAGTCCTACGATTGATTTTAAACAAAATACGAGTCGCGTGCTTTTGTGTAACAATTAATGGATCTATTTTATTAGAATGTGTACCACCACAATACGTGAGCCCATATTGCAGCTTTGATTTAAATAGTCCATTATAAACTAATTTCAAGATAGGCAGGCTACAATACAGGCTGAGATGATAGATTTGTCGTAAAACGTTAATAAAATATTTGGATAGATGAGCGGTGTGAACCTTCCAATTTAATTTGCAATCAAAAACTTTTTCTATATTAAAGCAAATATTAATAAATATTTTTTCTTTTAAATTTGTACATCTGTCTTAAAACAAAAAATAAAAAACCGCTATAACGGTACTGTTATGAAACTGTTCATGCAGTGCGCAAGCGAATTGAAATAGGATGTGTAAACACTTTCTTGACAGTCCAAAGTTCGTCTCTTATTGCATTTTGTAATTTTTGTCATTATTGTTTAGTGAAATAAAGCATTTTTTTATGTTACCTATTTTCAAATATGTATTTTTTTAAGTACTTTAATTTTTAATGCGAAAGTAGAATTTCCGGTTTTTTTACGTTGTGTAAACACTTTCTTGACAAACTGTATTTCATTTCTGGGTGATTTATGTACATATTGCCTAGCAAACTCTATTCCCTATAATTTTGTTTGTATTTTATTTGCAATGAACAAAAAGCCCAAGCCTTGTCAAGCACAGATACAGGATGTTTTTCGAAAATGTTTTGAGATCGGGGACAACAATAGACTCAATTTTTGAAAACGCGATCGAAACTGAAACAAAGTATTATAGAGTTGTTTCGCAAGCACTAATTAGTTTAGTTAAATTTCTTGATTTTCAAGCATTAGCTTTTCGAAGAACTTCTGAAGTGATGTTTGAGCTTAATAATGATAACATTTTACAGCTTGTCGAGGAAGTAGCTTTATTTGATTTAGTTATGGGAGAGCACTTGAGGAGAATAACGATTCGTTATTCAAAATAAATATTTCAGCAAAAATATACAAAATTAAATAATAAGTATCTTTTCTACAACTGTTACTAATCAAATTGTGTCCATGCTAAAAGAAGCCAAATACTTTTCGCTTATTGTTGACTCAACAACCGACAAGAGTCGCATAGAACAAATTACCATGGTTGTTTAAAGTTTTTGAAAGGAGAAGACAAGACCGGAGAGGAGCTTACGAAGTTAAGTTTAGACAAACTCGAATTTCATGGAATTTCAATAAGCAACGGTCGAGGTCACAGTTACGATAATGAATTAAATATGAAGGGAAAAGAAGTTGGTGTTCAGAACAGAATTCGGCCAAGAGCATTTTTCGTCAGATGATTGATGATTGATTAAATTTAGTAGTCAATGATTCAGCTCGGTGCTGTTTCTGTTAGCTTTTGATACAATACAATGCTTGCATAACTTTTTTTTCAAGTAAAAAAAAAGTGCAAACCTTACTTTGAAACCTCTTCCAGAAATAACGTGGGAAAGCAGACTTAAAACCATTAGCTGAGATATACATATGAAGCTGTTATAGAAATATTTGGAAAGTTCCTCTGTCAATTTATGAGCAAGTGTTGAGGTTTTAGAAAATATTAAACATACTTTGATTGAAATGAGTTCAGACGAAAAATTTAATGATTATGTTCAATAACAGAGCATATTGCTAGTACTCTTAAACTATCATCTAAATTTCCAGAAACATCTTCTTTACAATGGTGATGAATGTTGCGAAACTAGTTTGGAACCGAAACAAAGGTTTAAGGTAGAATTTTAGTTTAAAACACGAAATCAAGCGAATTGATTGACAATTACAGAAGACTAGATTATCTTGCTCCCAATCTAGTTATTCCAAATTTTAAACACCATGCAAGCCACAGGGGCTGAACTTAAAATGATAAAAAAGTACTTTAGGACAACCATGACTGAAAAAAAAGGGGGGAGGGGGCGCTACACGCAGGTCTTGCGCAGGGCGCTCATCTAGCTAGGACCGGGCCTGTATCCACCATATCGAACGCCTTAGTTATATCAATAAATAATGTGGCTGCAATCTCTGTGTTCTTTAATGTTTGATATAACGTAATAACTTTCTTTACATCGCTTTCAGCTCATTACAAACCTTGTGATAGTAGATTTTGAGTCTTAAATTAAACGGGTGCTTTCTAAATTTAAAATGGAGTTTGTTTTTCAATTTGAGTTTTTTGAGTAAATGTAAATTCATCCATTCTTTTAAGAGTACACATTTTTTAATTAAAATACTCCGACTATTATTTGAAAAGTAAAAACGTAAATTTTATTAACAGAGTTCACACAAAACGGCTTTTGCTTTGAAATTTGATTATCAAGTTGAATGGTAGTTAATTTATGAACAGTAATTTTAAGATCGTAAACATCTGATTTACTCGTATAGTCAACTTCATTGTTCCTATGCAATCTTATAATTATGTGATCTAGGCATGATAATATTCTAGGTTTGTTTTTCAAGGAGGAAAAGCCAAAAGACGAAAAAACCGCAAAGAAATAATTCGCATCAGAATTATTAGATAAAATATCAACGTTAACGTCGCCTATAAGAATTTGGTTCTTGCATTTCGAGGAAACCAAAAACTCAGAAAATTGTACTAGAAAAGCATTTACAGTGGACGAGTGAAATCTATATACTCCAGTAAAACTGTAATCAAAACCTGATAATTTAAAATCTAAACTAATTAACCCAGCACTTGTAAGATTAGTTTTTAATACATCACACACAATATCACTTCTATAAAAGACTGCCGCTCTACCAGCTGAATAAGAGTCATTGCAAGAAGCCGCAAATGTAAAGTCTGAAATTTCGTATTCATAAATCCAAATTTCTGAAACAAATATGAAGTCTGGTAAATGGTTAAGAGAAGCAAGATGGGCAAGAAATACAACAAATTTTTTTCGAAGACTACGTATGTTTTTGTGAATTGCTGAAAAGCCTGAGTAATCTACCATGTACAGATGATTAATGCAAAAACAATTCATTGTTTTATTTTGTATATGAGAAAAGCTAATACTATTTGATACATTCAAATTATGAGAATTAAAAAAATAATTTATATTATTGATATTAATCATTACAAACAATTATTAAGAAATAGTAAAACCATTTTTTGAAAAATCCTCATAATTACGTAATTTAATTGCTCTGTGGGCGCCGTGGTGTAGTGGGTAGGTGCGTCGACTACTACGCTCGATGTTCTCGGTTCGATTCCCGAAAAAACACCAAACATTTTTTCACGGCTCCACCTCTTTCGGGTCACTGACAATGCTCAAAGAGTATAAGTGTCTAGAAAAAGCTTCTCAAACTCGTCGTTCGGAGTCGGCATTAAACTGTAGGTCCCCTTCACTCGTGGAAGAACAATTGCACGCACAACAGGAGTGGTTGCTGAGAAGTTAGGCCCAGGTCCACCTCGGACTTTAGCGCCGCCATTATTATTATTTTGTAAATATTGAGTAGGATTTGAGAATTATCGTAACCGCACACTGTTGGACACTATTTATAACTTCAAATATACCAGTGAAGGTCATATAGCCGTTTTTAATATTGAACTGTTTGTGTAAGCATGTTACATGACAGGTGTAGTAGTGGTTTACTTATGCCGAGCCGATTCAGCTTCTGGAAAATTTCTCTAATCGTACGGTGTTGAAGTCTTTCGCCAAGTCAATCAGGCAGGTACCCGTCCATGGTTTCTTACTCTTGTTCCACTGGGTAATTAAAACCGGTTTCGACGCGGCATGAACAGTGTTATGCTTTTAAACCGAATTGATTATCAGTGATTATATTTTTGTCCTCATTCCACTTGAGTAGGATTCTATTCACCACCTTCTCGAATACCTTGTTGATTTGATTGCACAGATTTGAGGAATTTTATTCTCATTTGGATATTGGTTGCACCACCGTCGTTTTGCAATGCTTCGGATATTGTGCATTATTCATTGCATATTTACCACTACCGGAGGGAGATGTCGAAGCACAATGTAGGAGATCGCAGCAGAAGTATTTCACGTCACCGGGTCAACATGAACTTGGCATCAACGTCGGAGGGGGCAGAATGTTACACAATTGCAAATTTGCAATTCCTACTTGAGTTGAAATGAAATGCAAGGTTGCATTAAGTGAGATTCGTATTTTTTGTGTTTATTTACTTTAAGTTGCACTGCATTGCTTCGTAAGCATAATTGGTTGTATACTTCGAGTTGCAATGCAGTGCTTAGTTAGCATAATTTTTAGTACAAGTATTGGGAAAATTAAAATTTTGTTTAATCCCAACTGATCCAAACAGTTTTGGTTGCAAACTGACGGCATTAGGCTACTATTATTTGTTCTTAAGGTATTCGAAGATTGTTTGAAGCTCCATCTTTGAAATGAACGGGGATTAGTTCTTTCCTCGGTGATGACATTATCTGCCATATTATCGTCATTGAACACGACAAAGACGCCACTTGGTTCAGCAGATGGTTAAATAAAAAAATCGATATTGTTATGGAAGTGTCAATTTCCTGGGATGGACGGACGGACACCCAACGACGACATGGCACGAAGAACACTATACGAGTACACTCCCGGAGTTGCTCACCAATTTGAAAATATCCTCATGCAATACAAGGCGGGTATTACTGCGATCCACGATGTTCGCTAAAAAGAAACGCGTATCATAAGAAACCACATCCAAGGCAGATTCTACAGCGTCAGCCGCATATGTGTACACGCCCCTACCGACGAGGCTAAAAACTCAATCAAAGAGAGATTTTTATGACCTCTTGGACGTTGCCTACAGAGCACGTCTGGGGTACTCAGGGACATTGAATGCTAAATCGGTAAGGAGAACATCTTCGGCGGAGTGATCGAAAAGCACAACCTCCACGAGATGACAACATACAAAGGTTTCTGACTCACGGACTTTGCGACTGTTCTGAATTTTGAAAGAATCCACACAGCAACATGGCGATCCCCGGATGGTCGAACCTCCAGTCAAACCAACCAGATGTTCATTGACACAGGACACGTGTCAAATATCTTTGATGTGCAAACCAATTTTGCAATTTTAATTGTGTAAGTAATTAAACATGAATTTCAGTTACAAGTTAATAAAATGTTAGAAAACAGAAAACCCACAGCATTTGCAACACCCACGATGAGTCCAGAACAAAGGACGAACGTAATTTTTGGGCTTTAATCTATATTCCATGGCATTAATCACAACCACGGTTTCCTCAGCACTGTGGGTTGAAGTTCAACTCAACAGTATCTAAAGATAGATATATTCGATGCGGAGCAAATTATAACAAATAGTAAAAATTCTCAAAATTGCTAATTGTATTACTTTCGCGGCCGATAATCAATATAATATCAATAAATCGATTTGCAAACACCTAAATAGCGAAAAAGTGTGGGCGCCGTGGCCGTGTGGGTTAGTGCGTCGACCCATGAGCATTCGACTTTCAAGTCTAGGTTCAAATCATAGTCCACACAAACAATTTAAAAAAAATTGTTCTCAGCTCCACCATTTTCGAGTCACTGAAAATGATCAAAGAATATAACTGTCTAGAAAATGCTTCTCAATCTCGCCGTTCGGAGTCGGCATTAAACTAAAGGTCCTCTCCACTAGTGAGAGAACAATAGCACGCACAATACGAGTGGTTGCTGAGAAGTTAGGCACAGATCACAAATCAGTCATATAAAGATGCGTAACTTTCCAGCTGGAAAACCCCTGGCCCATTCAAAAAATTGACAGTTATTCATGAATCTTCCAATAAATTTGACAGTTATTGACGAATCTTCCAATAAATTTGACGGTTGATGATGAATGCACAAATATTTCCTCATTTTCACTCACACTAATTTGGATTCATCATTTCCCCTCGAAAATTGCGGCTCATTCATGAATGGTTGTCCATGGCAACGCGACAAATTCATGAATTGTCCTCAATTAAGTCACCAATTCGTGAATTTGACGGCTATCCGAAATTATTTTAAGGACTCTGTTCGCAGGTTTTATTAACTAAAGCTGATTTGTATCATTTATATTTTATAAACGTAATTCAAACATTATTTCTTCTGCGAATAACAATTATTTTTAGGTATTGGTAAATGTTTTAAAATTAGATTTTAATTTTAATCAAATAATTGATCAAATAATTTATTTATTAATTTATCGTCAAATAACGCAATTTTAAATCAAAACAAATATAATTGTAGAATAGAACACGTCGTCCGAATGGTACTCTTGTTATGATATTTTCGATTGATAATATCGAAGAGTTATTTAATTATTATGGAAATGAATGGACAATTTTTTGATCTTAATTCAAAATAAAACAGAATTTTAAAAGATTATCGAAATATTCGTTTAAAAGTAATTCTACAGATTAAAGAAAATGAGACACAACCCTTGTTTCTTTGTGCAAAACTATCGTAAATACAAAGAAATATTGTACTACATTTTTATCATCAATAACATTAACCTAAGGGAACTTGAGTCTTTAAAAAATGTCCGAAACCTTTCCTAACCGAACTGGTTTCTATATTTATCTATTTTCAAACGTATTCCTCACAAGTTTCCAGCATTGCTTCCAAAAAATGTTTCAGACCCTAAATATTAAAAAAATAGTGCTTAACGAATGCATTTTGTGAACACTAACTTCATTGTTTAGCTCCTCCTATTTTTTGTTTTGAAAATTGCCATGACAACATTTGAAAAATAAATAACAAACTTATGAGTGTTTAGATGACTCTGGGAATATCGCATATGCATGAAATGTTTTTTGAGGAAAATATGTTGAAACTCGAACTATATGGGATAAGAACGGAACGGCTTCACCGGAAAATAAAATTTGAAGTAAGATTTTCGCCGAATCTACACTATTTCATTCCAATTTGTGGAAAATCAAGTACTTTATTTTCGATGCTCCTGCCTTCTTCCGTTCATGTAAACACTGTCCATGTCCATTTCACTACATCAGCTCGGAGGGGAAGTCTATCAGCTGTTCGGCATAGCTCACACGTATTCTCGGTGAATAGTGTCGGTGAAAATGTTATAAAAAACGCTGTCAGATGAAATTAAGGGGCAAGAGAAGTAGGAGTTGGATATCTATATGTGATTGATTTGTGGCACAGATCCTACTCAGACAGTAGCCATTATTATTATTATAATTAGTACTTGCAGAACAGCCCTCCATTTTTATCATGCTTTGTTTCAGTTTCGATTGAGTTTTCAAAAATTGAGTCTATTGCTGTCCCCGACGTCAAACCTTTTTCGAAAAACTTACACTATTTAGAATGTTGCATGCGAAATAAACTACTTTCTAACTTTATAAAACTGCACTTAAATGTGGCCGATCGGAACATCCTGTATCTGTGCTTGACAAGGTTTGAGAATTTTTGTTCATTGCAAATAAAACACAAAGAAAATTATAGAGAATAGAGTTTGCTAGACATGATATAAATCACCCAGAAATGAAATATGTGTAATTATTAAAACTATATTTCTGTTTTTAAGGTTCCGTCTACAAAAACGGAACGTTTATAATTTCGGTATCTCCGTCCGTCCGTCCGTCCGTCATGTCTGTCACACTTTTTTATCTCCGAAGTTTATAAAAATATCGGCATGAAATTTTGGAATTAGGCCTAGATCTCATTGTCCATACACCCAAATTTAAAAATTGGGGCCATTCATTTTTAAACATAGTCGCACCCCATCGATTTTTATATCAATCGACAGATCTTTTGAAATGAGGTAGAGGTTTGCCTCAACAGTTGTTGATCCAAAGTACTGTTTGGAAAATATGGAGCTCCAAAGTTTTTTTTAATGCATCCCCGTTGTACCTGCCATTTCTAAACCAAAGTGAAAGAATCACAAAAACATGGCTCCATTCAGTACTTTCATTTAAAATAATTTCAAGCATTCTGGCCTTAATAGTTTTCGAGATATTGGCCAAAAACGATCAACCATCGACATGCGAATTTTGAAGATCTGAAAACGCAGTTTTGAAGACCTCAGCGTAAGCATTAAGAAATGATGAGTTTCAAAATATTAATTTGTGTTGAAATTTTGAGATATCTAAGATTTCAAATGATAACTATTTTCATTTTCACACATAAATTTCATGCTGTGTTCGACCACTCTATTCGTTGATGAGTATTATCCTTTGATCTCTACCCCTAAATGCCGAACAGAAATGAACACACACACCGCAGGCATGAGCAGTGATTAGGTATGTGTATGATGGAAGGGATTTTCTGTGTTGGATAAACTTTGATAGAGGTATAGGTATACGTATGGATGAATGTTTGTTTGTTTGGATGCATGAATGCATGAATGAATAATTGATTTGGGTTGAAGTTAGAAGAAAATTCAACTGAAATAGTTTGGAAACGTAGTTTGATATTCAGAAATCACCCATCAATATTATGCGACGGAACCTTCCCCGTGCGAGTACAACTCGCACTTGCCCAGTTTTTTTTTTTTAGTAAATTACACTTTTCAAGAAAAAAAAAATATATATTTTTTGTGTTTTGGGTGTATGCTAAATTTTATGGGGTATTGTATATGTACCTTACTAATTCACATTTGAAACAAATATGTATAATGAGTAAATCTCTCTCATACGTGCAGAAATAAAATCTACACATTTTCTCTCCTCCATAGGAACTGAGGATTGAGTTTACTATTTTGAGATTTTTTCAAAGAAAAAAAATTTTTGAGTGATTGTGCAAGAAATTATGTTGTACAGTTTTATGTGTAAATGCCATTTTGTGTGAACAGGTGAAATTATGTAATTTGTATTATTAGAAAATAATTGCGTTCAGAAAGCCTTTAGAAATGCATAGGTAGCTGATTGGACGAACTAAAATTTTATGAAAGTCAGTAGATATATTGATGAATTTCAATAAATTCTCATCAGTTGGATGACTCGAGTCTATTTTATCTGTTCTGGATACCATTCCACTGATTTTTGAGGTAAAGTGAAATCTTAATGCAGACCAGTTTGCATTTTTGTAATTAAGATATTGCATCTTAATTAATTTTGGATCACGATGAAGTCTGAGATGATTGGAAGATGATTAGAGCCTAAGGCATTGATAGCAATTGGTTCCGTTCAGTTCAGTGTTCGTTTGAACATATTCTTTAAAAAATATATAATACAGATGGCGCCCCCCCGGCAGCTGACCTCCTCGTGGTGTGGGGCGGGCAACAGGTTTGTGGTGTGCATATTGTACGCCGCAAGCCTGGCTAACGAAGCGCAACCCCCTCAGATGACGAAAAGAAGGAAGACAGCCTCGGATACCGCCTACCCTGGTGTGCCAGGGCCCCATTCGGAGCCAGGCCTGAATGGTGGTAGTATGCGAGCGTCTGGTGGCCGGCCTGTCCCGCTCGGCAGCCGGTCGGGCTCAGCCCGAAGCAGTTACGAGCAACCCGGCAGTGGCCTCGTGAGCCACTACGGGGGTGGGAGGGGTATCACGCCATGCAATAACCAGTGCGTGCGAGGGTTAAAAGGCAACGGACAACGGCATCGGCTTAGGATAGGCACATGGAACGTCTCATCGCTCACAGGAAAGGATCTCGAGCTGGTTGGAGAGGCTGCCAGATATCGGTTAGATATCGTAGGCATTTCTTCGACCAAGCAAAGAGGATCTAGAACTGTGGATCTTTCGGACGGGTGGAAACTCTTCCTGTCGGGAGTGGCACCTCAAATGTCTGCACAGGCGGGAGTGGTGATACTCACTAGTCCCAGGCTGGCAGACAGGATATTGGAGTGGATACCGTTAGGAGGGAGAGTCGGGATCTTAAAGCTCAAGCTTGAAAGATCAACTTTGGCTCTAGTGCAGGTGTATGCACCGAATCTAGAGTCAGAGTATGCGGCTTTCCTAGATGAAGTTAATGCTGCCCTTGACAGGGTGGCTGAGATGGATTCCATTATTCTGATGGGTGACTTCAATGCTCACGTGGGTGTGGATGTAACGACATGGGGGAGTGTGACTGGGAGGAACGGTGATCCTCATCAAAACATGAACGGAGAGAAGATTTTGGATTTTTGCTGTGCAAATGGCATGTCCATTATGAACACCTTCTTTCCACACAAAGACATCCATAAATACACATGGTACCGTCGGAGTCTTCAACAGAAATCGTTGATAGATTTCTTTGTGGTACCATCGTGTGTGAAACGGATGGTTTGTGACGTTCGTGTGTTGAGAGGGGCTGAACTGTCAACTGATCATCACCTGGTGTTGTGTACGCTGTATCTTTCTGATAAAGTACCTCTTCTGCCAAGGCGGAAACCAAGAGTGGTTACACGCATACGGTGGGAGAAACTACAGAACAGTGAGGTGCAGCAACATTTTGCACGGCGCATATCCGAAGGGTTTGAGCAAATTCCAACTGTTCCATCGCATGTAGAGGACGAATGGCGACTGTTTTCAACAGCTGTCATTGCTTCTGCACGTGATGTTCGTGGGGTGAAGAGGCTTTGTGTTGCGGCTGATGGTGAGAACTGCGTGGTTTAAAACACCCGGAGTTCAAGAAGCCATCAGAGAGAAGAAGAAGACCTATAGAGACTGGATTCTCTTGGGGAACTCTGATTCTCGTGACCGGTACACTGAGGCGCGAAAAACTTGCAAATTGGCTGTACGAGCAGCTAAAGAGCAGACTTGGAAGGAGTTCGGCGAGAAGTTGGAAAGCGACCATAGATCTGCGAAAAAGGTGTTCTGGCAAACCATTCGCCAGCTCAGAGGGAGGAAATACAACACCATCGAAGGAGTCAAATCCAAAGATGGCGTGTTGCTTTCCAATGAGATGGACATCTTGCGCAGATGGAGCGAGCACTTTTCGGAGCTGCTCAATCCCGAACAAGGCACTGAGGATGACAGACCTGCAGTCTTGAGTGGAGCGGAGAATAGTCCAACGGTGGAGGAAGTCATTTTGGCGATTGAATCGCTAAAAGTTGGCAAATCCGCCGGTGTGGATGAAATCCGGCCAGAAATGCTTAAGGCTATGGGTAAAGAGGGAGTTTTATGGCTCTCTCGTGTCATTAAGGTGGCTTGGGAACGCGGTGAAACACCTGGTGATTGGCAGACTGGGGTGATTGTCCCTCTCTTCAAAAAGGGGGACAAGAAAGAGTGCTCCAACTACAGGGGCATATCTCTTTTAAGTCTCCCAGGTAAAGTCTACGCTAAGGTGTTGGAGGCGCGTTCTAGAGCTATGGTCCTCTCCACTAGTGAGAGAACAATAGCACGCACAATACGAGTGGTTGCTGAGAAGTTAGGCACAGATCACAAATCAGTCATATAAAGATGCGTAACTTTCCAGCTGGAAAACCCCTGGCCCATTCAAAAAATTGACAGTTATTCATGAATCTTCCAATAAATTTGACAGTTATTGACGAATCTTCCAATAAATTTGACGGTTGATGATGAATGCACAAATATTTCCTCATTTTCACTCACACTAATTTGGATTCATCATTTCCCCTCGAAAATTGCGGCTCATTCATGAATGGTTGTCCATGGCAACGCGACAAATTCATGAATTGTCCTCAATTAAGTCACCAATTCGTGAATTTGACGGCTATCCGAAATTATTTTAAGGACTCTGTTCGCAGGTTTTATTAACTAAAGCTGATTTGTATCATTTATATTTTATAAACGTAATTCAAACATTATTTCTTCTGCGAATAACAATTATTTTTAGGTATTGGTAAATGTTTTAAAATTAGATTTTAATTTTAATCAAATAATTGATCAAATAATTTATTTATTAATTTATCGTCAAATAACGCAATTTTAAATCAAAACAAATATAATTGTAGAATAGAACACGTCGTCCGAATGGTACTCTTGTTATGATATTTTCGATTGATAATATCGAAGAGTTATTTAATTATTATGGAAATGAATGGACAATTTTTTGATCTTAATTCAAAATAAAACAGAATTTTAAAAGATTATCGAAATATTCGTTTAAAAGTAATTCTACAGATTAAAGAAAATGAGACACAACCCTTGTTTCTTTGTGCAAAACTATCGTAAATACAAAGAAATATTGTACTACATTTTTATCATCAATAACATTAACCTAAGGGAACTTGAGTCTTTAAAAAATGTCCGAAACCTTTCCTAACCGAACTGGTTTCTATATTTATCTATTTTCAAACGTATTCCTCACAAGTTTCCAGCATTGCTTCCAAAAAATGTTTCAGACCCTAAATATTAAAAAAATAGTGCTTAACGAATGCATTTTGTGAACACTAACTTCATTGTTTAGCTCCTCCTATTTTTTGTTTTGAAAATTGCCATGACAACATTTGAAAAATAAATAACAAACTTATGAGTGTTTAGATGACTCTGGGAATATCGCATATGCATGAAATGTTTTTTGAGGAAAATATGTTGAAACTCGAACTATATGGGATAAGAACGGAACGGCTTCACCGGAAAATAAAATTTGAAGTAAGATTTTCGCCGAATCTACACTATTTCATTCCAATTTGTGGAAAATCAAGTACTTTATTTTCGATGCTCCTGCCTTCTTCCGTTCATGTAAACACTGTCCATGTCCATTTCACTACATCAGCTCGGAGGGGAAGTCTATCAGCTGTTCGGCATAGCTCACACGTATTCTCGGTGAATAGTGTCGGTGAAAATGTTATAAAAAACGCTGTCAGATGAAATTAAGGGGCAAGAGAAGTAGGAGTTGGATATCTATATGTGATTGATTTGTGGCACAGATCCTACTCAGACAGTAGCCATTATTATTATTATAATTAGTACTTGCAGAACAGCCCTCCATTTTTATCATGCTTTGTTTCAGTTTCGATTGAGTTTTCAAAAATTGAGTCTATTGCTGTCCCCGACGTCAAACCTTTTTCGAAAAACTTACACTATTTAGAATGTTGCATGCGAAATAAACTACTTTCTAACTTTATAAAACTGCACTTAAATGTGGCCGATCGGAACATCCTGTATCTGTGCTTGACAAGGTTTGAGAATTTTTGTTCATTGCAAATAAAACACAAAGAAAATTATAGAGAATAGAGTTTGCTAGACAAGATATAAATCACCCAGAAATGAAATATGTGTAATTATTAAAACTATATTTCTGTTTTTAAGGTTCCGTCTACAAAAACGGAACGTTTATAATTTCGGTATCTCCGTCCGTCCGTCCGTCCGTCATGTCTGTCACACTTTTTTATCTCCGAAGTTTATAAAAATATCGGCATGAAATTTTGGAATTAGGCCTAGATGTCATTGTCCATACACCCAAATTTAAAAATTGGGGCCATTCATTTTTAAACATAGTCGCACCCCATCGATTTTTATATCAATCGACAGATCTTTTGAAATGAGGTAGAGGTTTGCCTCAACAGTTGTTGATCCAAAGTACTGTTTGGAAAATATGGAGCTCCAAAGTTTTTTTTAATGCATCCCCGTTGTACCTGCCATTTCTAAACCAAAGTGAAAGAATCACAAAAACATGGCTCCATTCAGTACTTTCATTTAAAATAATTTCAAGCATTCTGGCCTTAATAGTTTTCGAGATATTGGCCAAAAACGATCAACCATCGACATGCGAATTTTGAAGATCTGAAAACGCAGTTTTGAAGACCTCAGCGTAAGCATTAAGAAATGATGAGTTTCAAAATATTAATTTGTGTTGAAATTTTGAGATATCTAAGATTTCAAATGATAACTATTTTCATTTTCACACATAAATTTCATGCTGTGTTCGACCACTCTATTCGTTGATGAGTATTATCCTTTGATCTCTACCCCTAAATGCCGAACAGAAATGAACACACACACCGCAGGCATGAGCAGTGATTAGGTATGTGTATGATGGAAGGGATTTTCTGTGTTGGATAAACTTTGATAGAGGTATAGGTATACGTATGGATGAATGTTTGTTTGTTTGGATGCATGAATGCATGAATGAATAATTGATTTGGGTTGAAGTTAGAAGAAAATTCAACTGAAATAGTTTGGAAACGTAGTTTGATATTCAGAAATCACCCATCAATATTATGCGACGGAACCTTCCCCGTGCGAGTACAACTCGCACTTGCCCAGTTTTTTTTTTTTAGTAAATTACACTTTTCAAGAAAAAAAAAATATATATTTTTTGTGTTTTGGGTGTATGCTAAATTTTATGGGGTATTGTATATGTACCTTACTAATTCACATTTGAAACAAATATGTATAATGAGTAAATCTCTCTCATACGTGCAGAAATAAAATCTACACATTTTCTCTCCTCCATAGGAACTGAGGATTGAGTTTACTATTTTGAGATTTTTTCAAAGAAAAAAAATTTTTGAGTGATTGTGCAAGAAATTATGTTGTACAGTTTTATGTGTAAATGCCATTTTGTGTGAACAGGTGAAATTATGTAATTTGTATTATTAGAAAATAATTGCGTTCAGAAAGCCTTTAGAAATGCATAGGTAGCTGATTGGACGAACTAAAATTTTATGAAAGTCAGTAGATATATTGATAAATTTCAATAAATTCTCATCAGTTGGATGACTCGAGTCTATTTTATCTGTTCTGGATACCATTCCACTGATTTTTGAGGTAAAGTGAAATCTTAATGCAGACCAGTTTGCATTTTTGTAATTAAGATATTGCATCTTAATTAATTTTGGATCACGATGAAGTCTGAGATGATTGGAAGATGATTAGAGCCTAAGGCATTGATAGCAATTGGTTCCGTTCAGTTCAGTGTTCGTTTGAACATATTCTTTAAAAAATATATAATACAGATGGCGCCCCCCCGGCAGCTGACCTCCTCGTGGTGTGGGGCGGGCAACAGGTTTGTGGTGTGCATATTGTACGCCGCAAGCCTGGCTAACGAAGCGCAACCCCCTCAGATGACGAAAAGAAGGAAGACAGCCTCGGATACCGCCTACCCTGGTGTGCCAGGGCCCCATTCGGAGCCAGGCCTGAATGGTGGCAGTATGCGAGCGTCTGGTGGCCGGCCTGTCCCGCTCGGCAGCCGGTCGGGCTCAGCCCGAAGCAGTTACGAGCAACCCGGCAGTGGCCTCGTGAGCCACTACGGGGGTGGGAGGGGTATCACGCCATGCAATAACCAGTGCGTGCGAGGGTTAAAAGGCAACGGACAACGGCATCGGCTTAGGATAGGCACATGGAACGTCTCATCGCTCACAGGAAAGGATCTCGAGCTGGTTGGAGAGGCTGCCAGATATCGGTTAGATATCGTAGGCATTTCTTCGACCAAGCAAAGAGGATCTAGAACTGTGGATCTTTCGGACGGGTGGAAACTCTTCCTGTCGGGAGTGGCACCTCAAATGTCTGCACAGGCGGGAGTGGTGATACTCACTAGTCCCAGGCTGGCAGACAGGATATTGGAGTGGATACCGTTAGGAGGGAGAGTCGGGATCTTAAAGCTCAAGCTTGAAAGATCAACTTTGGCTCTAGTGCAGGTGTATGCACCGAATCTAGAGTCAGAGTATGCGGCTTTCCTAGATGAAGTTAATGCTGCCCTTGACAGGGTGGCTGAGATGGATTCCATTATTCTGATGGGTGACTTCAATGCTCACGTGGGTGTGGATGTAACGACATGGGGGAGTGTGACTGGGAGGAACGGTGATCCTCATCAAAACATGAACGGAGAGAAGATTTTGGATTTTTGCTGTGCAAATGGCATGTCCATTATGAACACCTTCTTTCCACACAAAGACATCCATAAATACACATGGTACCGTCGGAGTCTTCAACAGAAATCGTTGATAGATTTCTTTGTGGTACCATCGTGTGTGAAACGGATGGTTTGTGACGTTCGTGTGTTGAGAGGGGCTGAACTGTCAACTGATCATCACCTGGTGTTGTGTACGCTGTATCTTTCTGATAAAGTACCTCTTCTGCCAAGGCGGAAACCAAGAGTGGTTACACGCATACGGTGGGAGAAACTACAGAACAGTGAGGTGCAGCAACATTTTGCACGGCGCATATCCGAAGGGTTTGAGCAAATTCCAACTGTTCCATCGCATGTAGAGGACGAATGGCGACTGTTTTCAACAGCTGTCATTGCTTCTGCACGTGATGTTCGTGGGGTGAAGAGGCTTTGTGTTGCGGCTGATGGTGAGAACTGCGTGGTTTAAAACACCCGGAGTTCAAGAAGCCATCAGAGAGAAGAAGAAGACCGATAGAGACTGGATTCTCTTGGGGAACTCTGATTCTCGTGACCGGTACACTGAGGCGCGAAGAACTTGCAAATTGGCTGTGCGAGCAGCTAAAGAGCAGACTTGGAAGGAGTTCGGTGAGAAGTTGGAAAGCGACCATAGATCTGCGAAAAAGGTGTTCTGGCAAACCATTCGCCGGCTCAGAGGGAGGAAATACAACACCATCGAAGGAGTCAAATCCAAAGATGGCGTGTTGCTTTCCAATGAGGTGGACATCTTGCGCAGATGGAGCGAGCACTTTTCGGAGCTGCTCAATCCCGAACAAGGCACTGAGGATGACAGACCTGCAGTCTTGAGTGGAGCGGAGAATAGTCCAACGGTGGAGGAAGTCATTTTGGCGATTGAATCGCTAAAAGTTGGCAAATCCGCCGGTGTGGATGAAATCCGGCCAGAAATGCTTAAGGCTATGGGTAAAGAGGGAGTTTTATGGCTCTCTCGTGTCATTAAGGTGGCTTGGGAACGCGGTGAAACACCTGGTGATTGGCAGACTGGGGTGATTGTCCCTCTCTTCAAAAAGGGGGACAAGAAAGAGTGCTCCAACTACAGGGGCATATCTCTTTTAAGTCTCCCAGGTAAAGTCTACGCTAAGGTGTTGGAGGCGCGTTCTAGAGCTATGGTCGAATCCAGGATGGGGGATGAACAGTGCGGTTTTCGTCCCGGCAGAAGTACAACCGACCAGCTTTTCACTCTAAGAATGGTACTTGAGAAGGTTTGGGAGTACGCCAAACCGATCTACAGTTGTTTTGTAGATTTGGAAAAGGCATACGACCGAGTTCCTCGAGGTAAACTCTGGAGTGTTCTGCAGGAGTATGGGATTGATGGTTCTTTGTTGAAGGCCATTCAGTCTCTATACACAAACTGTAGTAGCTGTGTTCGGGTTAACGGTAGTAAATCAACACCTTTCACCGTGGGCGTTGGACTTCGCCAAGGGTGCGTTTTGTCACCTCTCCTTTTCATTATATATATGGACTGGATGTTACAGCGCAGTCGAGGCGAGTCATCTTCTTTTTGCAGATGACTTAGTCATCCTCACATCCTCCCAGATGGAACTCCAGCGCGCGCTAGATAGGTTTGTGGCCGTATGTGCTGATGCTGGGATGAGGGTTAACGTGGACAAATCCGAGGTTATGGTTATTTCCAGAACCCCTGTTCAATGCACTCTACATGTTAGTGGAGTCCCATTGAAACAGGTGGAGAAGTTCAAGTATCTCGGGGTCTTCTTCACGAGTGATGGGAGGAATAATGCTGAGCTTTCCTGTAGGATTGGTCAAGCTGGCTCAATTTTGAAACAGCTTGGTCGATCTGTAATCAGGAAGGCCGAGCTTGGTGTCAAAGCCAAGTTAGCGGTTTTTAACGCAGTATTTGTTCCAACTCTCACCTATGGTCATGAAATTTGGGTAATGACCGAAAGAATAAGATCGCGAATACAAGCTGCCGAGATGAGATTTCTTCGTGCTGTTGTGGGAATTACTCGCCGGGATAGGGTGAGAAACACGACAGTGCGCGGGGAACTCAATGTTGGGCAGCTGCTTCTTCGAACGGAAAGGGCTGTACTTCGTTGGTTTGGTCACGTGGCACGAATGTCCCCATCATCACGACTTCCGAGACGTGCCTTGAATGCGATTCCATCAGGTAGGCGACCGCTTGGCAGACCTAGGATGAGATGGTTGGACCAAGTCCAAACACTCGCCTGGTTGTGCTTGGGCATAGCTCCTGATGAGTTAGAGTCGATGGCGGAGGATCGACTGGCCTGGAGATCTCTCGTGCATGCATTGCCCTCGCGACCCCTTTAGTGGAACATGCGGGTCATTGAAAATGAGATGAGATGAGAATGAGATACACATGGCGACGACTAGCGATTTGAACGAATATAAGAAGGCTCACTTGGATAAAGTATGTTAAAGACGAATCTCATAAATGCATCCATTAAGGTATTTTCCCATTGATTAACTCTTAAACTTCCCCACTTACGATGTCTGCAGTTGAGATCACCGGCGATAATGTATTGATCACTATTGAGAAGTTACCTTGAGTAGTTTTTAAAGCATATTACGCGTTGGGGTATTGCCCTACGTACAGGAAAATAAACTGAACAATTTTTTTAATTTAGAGTGATTCCTAAGAACAATTTTTTACCAATTGCTGCTATTTCTTTTGTATTCACAAAGGGAAGAACGTAATGAGCCAAATTTTTTTTTATAACGATGGCAACCCCACCGCCTATTCTGTCTCTACGATCCCTTCGAAAGCAAAGAAAATTGCTGTTTGGAAAACATACTTCATCTTTAAGCTATCTTTCACTTACAAGACAAGGTTGCACTTTGCAAGGAAAATTGAAAAACTCAATAGATTTGTTACGAATGCCTTTACATTTGTTACAAGCAGGTTGGCTGGGCCACGGTGACGGTGAGTAGGACGGCGGCACGCTTGCGGTTGCACGGCTTAGCTCGTCGGACGGGGCGGTTCTTGTCCTCCCACTCGTACACCACCAGTTGCAAACAAAAAAAATCTCGTGCCTATAGCTAGCTAAAAGAAGATAGAGAGAGGTGAAAAGATAGAAGGAGATAAAAGCCTAATACCCTAACAGACCACGGACGGACAACTAAAAGATAGGAAAGTGAAGAGAAAGAAGAGACAGGAAAGAGGAAAAGGAAGGTGTTCAAGGTCTATGCCTTTACCACCAAAAGAGACCGGAAGGGAGCTCGCGGAGCTAAGCTATCTATCCTATACTACACCTAAACTAACCTACCTAACTTAAAACTGTACCTAAACTAAACCTAATCTACCTTAAAACTACCTAACTTAGCCCTACACGAAACAACACCCTTCCAGTGTCGTTTGGCGATGCAGGTTCGTCAAGAACCCGAGGGTGCCTGTTGTTGTTGGCACAATTCCGCCTGCCCACCCCTCATGTCAATCGACATGACCTTCGCTATCTCCCTTGGCGAAGTTTGTGGGAGATAGCCCCTTAGCGGAGACGTTAGCCACAGCCTAACGTTCCACTGTAGACTACCCCGAAGAAGGACGGCCTTCCCTCACCCTACACACACATTTGGCAAAGAGGAAAATCACTCCATTAAATAAAACATCCTGAATTCATTTCACAACAAAACAATTCATTTTATTAATAAATAAAAGGATGGAAAATCAAAAAAAAAAAATCAAAGTTTAACCTAACCTATAATAAGAAAAACAAAATTCAGAAAAAAAAAACAAAAGAAAATTCAATTAACCAAAAGGGTTCTAACCCTGGCTAAAGGCTACGGACGGCACACCACAGAAAGAGGTTTCCAATTTGTGAAACCTGCTACTCACGGTTCTGTTCGATCCCCCGACGTCCTGCGCGCAGCACGAGGAAGGATGGTACCTGTGGATTAAAACGCAATTGTGGGGAGAAATCCCTCTTCTCGCGAACACTCACAATCACTAACACTAAAGCCAGAACTATTTGACACTTTATATTTATATAAAAGATATTAAACTAAAATGAAAACTAAATAACATGTAAAAAAAAAACTTAAACTTAAAATCTAAACGAGTGAATATTTAAATGATAAAAAAACTTCACTAAAATAAAAAAAAAAATTCAAAATATCTCCAGCTCCGGGCACTGCACTCTTCTGTTTTACTCGGCGCAAAATTTCCTCCAGGCACATTATTTGCATTGGGCACAAAATTTTCCACTTTGGCCTCTCGGATGGATATTGGTTCTGTCGTTGTCACGGCAACGAAATTTCGGTTACTGTGAACAGCGGCACTCGTGTATATATGTATGTCTATTGTATGTATTGTCTTTTCTCCACGGCAGCGAATATGGCACTTGTTAAACTTATGTTTTTTTGTTTTTAGTATGTTATTTTACTAATTGTATGTACAATATATATAATTGGCAGTGGGTGTTCAATTGTTTTACTCATATTCTGATTTTTTTGTTATTGAGTATATGAACTCTCTTTGACCATGTGTGTATATATATGTAATCACGTTTATGAAGTCTTCGTTTAATGTAGCCTGATCTGGCTAAACTTTTGTTTTTTTTTTTTTTTTTCTTTGTAAAGAAACCGCCACATACGTACTATTAATACATTTATGAATTATTTAATAATTAATAAACATACTAAATTAATTAAACTTCGCCACTTTTCTAAACACTGCCGATCGCTTCGCACTTTTTACCCAGGATCTCTAATTTTCCTCATCTTCTCTCAAATTTTCCAACTTGGAAAAGTGCCTTTCTTCCAAGTCACTTAACCACTTAAATTCCTCCGTCTGAACTTTCGTTAATTCCCACCATCCTCCTGCATTTTACTTGCCTGAACTCTCCGACTGGAACTTACAATCGAGTCTCGTCATATTTGCGCATGTGTGCGACTTGTAAGTGTCAAGTGTCAACTGTCAAAAGCTGCAAATCAAAACAAGTGTGTTTTGATTTGTCAGCGAGTTAATTTTTTTATTTTAATTTAATTCCGAGGTAAGTTTAATTTCAATACTCTATATTTTATGGAAAACACTTATAATAATCTTTATTTCACAGGCAACTGGGGTTGGACGGAACATCTTCGTGGGACGGGTATTTACATGGTAAGTTACATATGTACGTACATATTTAATTTAACTAGTGTCTTTTTTTTTTTTCCAGATAAACTGCTGCATATACAGCCTGCCGCAACAGGCTCGACGACGGTTTTCGAATGGTCGTGAGTAAACCGGCCTCGTAAAAAAAAAGGAAGGCTGCACATGCAACAGTTTATCTTTTACAATGCCGGTGACAACGTGTGGCAAGGGCCCACTCCCTGAGATAAATGGTCTCATGTTCTACCGACTGTGTTAGCCGGGCACTAATTTTTATAAACATAAACCTAAGCCTATAAAAAAAATATCACAGATAAATAATCACATTTCCCAAGCTGAGGGTGTTTTGCGTTTTGTCGGTCACACCTTTGGTTGGGCGCGATCTGCTGTCCCCTTCCTCTCAATTTGGTACATACTTAACCTAATATCACAGATAATACTAAATAAATAAAATAAATAAAAATAAATACTGTAAATAAATAAATAAATAACTCTATAAATAAATAAATAATAAATGGCCTAAAAATAAATAAATAAATCTGTATATAAATGTTTATAATAGATCTATACTTAACCTAGCTAGGATGCGTCATTTTAGTCTTACTTTTTTTTTTCGGAACCAATATGGCTGGACTGTCCATCTCTTCGATTATCTTCGGGGCAACCTTAAATGCACTCCAAAAGTCAATGCCGAGATATAAGTTTTGTTGGAGATGCGGGACTACTAATAAGTCCATTTCAACGCTTTTGCCACCCCAAGAGATCAGTGTCCTGATTCGTCCTTCAATTTTCTGATGGCTCCCGTCGGCTGTCTTCACTTCAAGATCCATTCTCTTTAACTGGATGTTGTTCCTCTCGACGAAGTCCCTAGCTCCTTTGCCTAGGCAACTAACTGAAGCTCCGCTATCTAATAGGCCCAGCATCTCTTCACCTGCTATCTTAACTTTCGCGTAGGGCCTATTATCGTCAATTACACTTAAAACAGTTTCAGCAATTTTTCTTTTGCATCGTCTGTAAATTGTACATTTTTCCCTAAGCCTTTTTATCTCTTTATAGTTCCTGTGCTTTCCTAGCACAGTCGTCTTATCTTCCCCTGAAATCTTGAGCCTATCTTCTTCATACTCCTGCAGCCTCAGATGAAGACTCTTTCGTTCAGGTATAACCTTTACTTCTGGAGTCTCATCGTCGTCAGGTCGTGTCAGGATTCTTATCTGTCCAGGAGGTGCTTCGTTTCCGGGACTTCCATCTTCGTTGACGGATTCGTCCCGGTCATTCCGCCAACCCTCCTGTTTCCCTGACAGGCTGCACAATTAAAGGACAGATTACCCTGACCGCATGAGAAACAGGTCAGGGTATGAAAAGCGGACTGACATATATTTGGAGCGGACATATATAACTTTCGCTCTGCGCGTTATCTTCATGTCGCGTCCGTTCGTTATTATACTGCGTCCTAGTCGTCCTGTTCGTATTTGCGTAGCTTGTCTGTCTAGTCGGTCGTCTAGGCTGAAGTGCAGCTACCTCAAACTCCTCGTCAACGGACTCCCTCTCATCTTCGACTCCTACCTCGCTAACGCCACGTCTAAACCTACTCTCTCTTGCTGTTAAATGTTTTTCGGCGCGCCTACACTCATCTCTTAGATCCCGGATGCTGTCGATCCTGCATCCGAAGATCAGCGTCGCTATCCTGTCCCTAAGATTTTGTCGGAGGATTGAGACTAGGTCTTCTTCTCGAGGTCTGTTCCTCATCCGCAGTACCATGCTTCTAATATCAGCATAGAAGTCATCGAAGGTCTCTTGGGGCCGTTGTCGTCGTTCCATAATGTCCCGAAGTATCTCGTGGTCCTTCTTTTCGTCCTTAAATTGTCTGATTAGTTCCGATTTTAGGTCGTGATAATTCAAAAATTCGTCGCCCTCGGACTCTTCCATGAATTGCCAGTACCATTGTTCCGCAGGGCCCGTCACTAGATGGTGGAAATTGGTGAATAGCTGTTCGGTGGACAGTCCGTTCTTCTGTTGTAGCATCTCTATTCTGAATATGAAGCTGTCCACCGACATTGTCCGATTTGTGCCGTCGAATTTGACTCCCCACTTGTGCACATCTACCTTTCCACAAATCCTTTGGGGAGTCAGCTGCTGCTGCCAAGTGCCGCATCGTTCTTCCCGCCGCAGGGTCGGTGTCGAATGTTCTCTCTCCGTCCTGTGTTCGTAGCGTCCACTTGGTCTTTGAGGTTCTGTACGGCGGTGGGTGGAGCTTTCCAGGTCCTGGATTTTGTCCTGCAGGATCCTCATGTTATCCTGGAAAGTCTCCATCATCTGGGCCATACTTCCAGTGAAGGCCGACACCACTTCTTTTTGGCTCTTCTCCACCGCTGTAGAGACCATCTTTTTAAAGTGGCGGTTAATGGCCTCGTCGTCGTCTCTAATCTTATCGCTAAGATTAGCGACGTCGGTCCTCTTCACTTCTGCGTTCGTAAAACCACCTGCTTCGTCAACTCGCCTTATACCGTCCAGATTTTCCTTTGTCCACCATTCGTCCGTACGTGTTTGTCCTTCCGTCCTCTGGAGTTTTACGTCCGGTTGACGTCTTGGAAGGGCTGCTCCCTCCAGCTCCTCATCTTCTTCATCAGAGAAGATGGGCTGGGTTACCTTCTTCTGTTGTCGTCGGCCCTGGTCGGTGGGAGGACAAAGGTCATCTCTCAGGTACGCGTCTTGCTCAAAATCCACAGGTGGTTCTTCGAACAGGTCCGTCAGTCCGGCCTTAACCGCCTGTCGCGTAATTCGTTGCGTCGTCGCCATCTCCGAGGTGCCTTTCGGAATTGCGCCAGTGCTTTCGTGCTTTGTGCCGTGTTCTTGTTTGGCATAAGTTTCTGTATCTGACATTTTGTGCTTTGTTTTATTTACCCTAGGGTTTCTTTTAAGTTTATTATAATTCAAAAATGTAGAAATGTTTAAGTGTGATTAATTTATAATATGTATCTAATATGTTTGTAAGTTGAATTGGATATATCGAGTAATATTGTTTTGTTAATTATATGTCCTAATGTGTTTAAATTTTATATTTAATAATAATATTTAATAAATGAATGTTTTAAATGTGTATATGGGATGTTAATGTGTGTATTGTAAGTATGACGTATTACTGTTTGTGTAATATATGTTTTAATGTGCCTAAATGTATGTTAAATGAATGTTTTGAATGTGATTATGTTTTAGTTTAATCGTATGTTTTATTTATGGTTTTAATGTATTTATAACTGCCTTAGTGTGTGTAAGAAATAAGAGTCGGTTTTCCGGAAACCATTCTTAGGGATAGTGAAACCGACAGATTTATGGAACGTCACAATCGGCTGTGACTAATTCCTCGGATACTTGACGAGTGCCGGTGATCAACTCTTCTACCCCAACCACAACTTTCAACAGTCGAGACTGTTCGAAAGGCTGGCTGGGATATCAGATGATGATCTCCCAAACACGAGCTAAGCTTCCAGACTCAGTGTCCACACCTCACGAAGAATCGGGTTTTGAAACCCTGCATTCTTGGGCAGCAGTCAACACTTAAGTCTTTTCACCCGCTCCGTTCTTTGCTTCTTCATGAGCCTCCGACTACCTCACGAGATCCTCCAGCCTAGGCCTGAGGATTGGACAGCCGTCTTCAGCTCATGACTAAACAAAGAAACGTTGACGACTTTGAACACATAGAGAGATAGAAAAGTAAAATTGAGAAAGAATGAAATAAACTAATTGGATAGTTGTGAGGCTATCGAGAGTCCAAGGTGATGACCTTCGAAAAGAGAGAGTGAAAATCATCCCCTTGAAGTCACGATAATGCCTCTAGCCGGTGTGTCCCGGTAACGTACTGTGGTTGCCATTACAGCAGCCACATTAGTTCCTAAGACGTTGGGCGCCATTTTGTTACAAGCAGGTTGGCTGGGCCACGGTGACGGTGAGTAGGACGGCGGCACGCTTGCGGTTGCACGGCTTAGCTCGTCGGACGGGGCGGTTCTTGTCCTCCCACTCGTACACCACCAGTTGCAAACAAAAAAAATCTCGTGCCTATAGCTAGCTAAAAGAAGATAGAGAGAGGTGAAAAGATAGAAGGAGATAAAAGCCTAATACCCTAACAGACCACGGACGGACAACTAAAAGATAGGAAAGTGAAGAGAAAGAAGAGACAGGAAAGAGGAAAAGGAAGGTGTTCAAGGTCTATGCCTTTACCACCAAAAGAGACCGGAAGGGAGCTCGCGGAGCTAAGCTATCTATCCTATACTACACCTAAACTAACCTACCTAACTTAAAACTGTACCTAAACTAAACCTAATCTACCTTAAAACTACCTAACTTAGCCCTACACGAAACAACACCCTTCCAGTGTCGTTTGGCGATGCAGGTTCGTCAAGAACCCGAGGGTGCCTGTTGTTGTTGGCACAATTCCGCCTGCCCACCCCTCATGTCAATCGACATGACCTTCGCTATCTCCCTTGGCGAAGTTTGTGGGAGATAGCCCCTTAGCGGAGACGTTAGCCACAGCCTAACGTTCCACTGTAGACTACCCCGAAGAAGGACGGCCTTCCCTCACCCTACACACACATTTGGCAAAGAGGAAAATCACTCCATTAAATAAAACATCCTGAATTCATTTCACAACAAAACAATTCATTTTATTAATAAATAAAAGGATGGAAAATCAAAAAAAAAAAAAATCAAAGTTTAACCTAACCTATAATAAGAAAAACAAAATTCAGAAAAAAAAAACAAAAGAAAATTCAATTAACCAAAAGGGTTCTAACCCTGGCTAAAGGCTACGGACGGCACACCACAGAAAGAGGTTTCCAATTTGTGAAACCTGCTACTCACGGTTCTGTTCGATCCCCCGACGTCCTGCGCGCAGCACGAGGAAGGATGGTACCTGTGGATTAAAACGCAATTGTGGGGAGAAATCCCTCTTCTCGCGAACACTCACAATCACTAACACTAAAGCCAGAACTATTTGACACTTTATATTTATATAAAAGATATTAAACTAAAATGAAAACTAAATAACATGTAAAAAAAAAACTTAAACTTAAAATCTAAACGAGTGAATATTTAAATGATAAAAAAACTTCACTAAAATAAAAAAAAAATTCAAAATATCTCCAGCTCCGGGCACTGCACTCTTCTGTTTTACTCGGCGCAAAATTTCCTCCAGGCACACTATTTGCATTGGGCACAAAATTTTCCACTTTGGCCTCTCGGATGGATATTGGTTCTGTCGTTGTCACGGCAACGAAATTTCGGTTACTGTGAACAGCGGCACTCGTGTATATATGTATGTCTATTGTATGTATTGTCTTTTCTCCACGGCAGCGAATATGGCACTTGTTAAACTTATGTTTTTTTGTTTTTAGTATGTTATTTTACTAATTGTATGTACAATATATATAATTGGCAGTGGGTGTTCAATTGTTTTACTCATATTCTGATTTTTTTGTTATTGAGTATATGAACTCTCTTTGACCATGTGTGTATATATATGTAATCACGTTTATGAAGTCTTCGTTTAATGTAGCCTGATCTGGCTAAACTTTTGTTTTTTTTTTTTTTTTTCTTTGTAAAGAAACCGCCACATACGTACTATTAATACATTTATGAATTATTTAATAATTAATAAACATACTAAATTAATTAAACTTCGCCACTTTTCTAAACACTGCCGATCGCTTCGCACTTTTTACCCAGGATCTCTAATTTTCCTCATCTTCTCTCAAATTTTCCAACTTGGAAAAGTGCCTTTCTTCCAAGTCACTTAACCACTTAAATTCCTCCGTCTGAACTTTCGTTAATTCCCACCATCCTCCTGCATTTTACTTGCCTGAACTCTCCGACTGGAACTTACAATCGAGTCTCGTCATATTTGCGCATGTGTGCGACTTGTAAGTGTCAAGTGTCAACTGTCAAAAGCTGCAAATCAAAACAAGTGTGTTTTGATTTGTCAGCGAGTTAATTTTTTTATTTTAATTTAATTCCGAGGTAAGTTTAATTTCAATACTCTATATTTTATGGAAAACACTTATAATAATCTTTATTTCACAGGCAACTGGGGTTGGACGGAACATCTTCGTGGGACGGGTATTTACATGGTAAGTTACATATGTACGTACATATTTAATTTAACTAGTCTCTTTTTTTTTTTTTTCCAGATAAACTGCTGCATATACAGCCTGCCGCAACACATTACTGTGACAATTATTTAAAATTAGAATATACATTAACATGCAAGCACGAGGCACTCAATGTTGGGCAGCTGCATCTTCGAACGGAAAGTGCTGTACTTCGATGGTTTGGTCACGTGGCACCAATGTCCCCATCTTCAGGACTTCCGAGGCTTCCAAGCCGAACAACATTACTTTAAATTATCTTTCAGGTTTAAGGTCGTGAGTGAAAAACTGATTGTCAGTTGGTTTTAATGCAGAACACACATTTTAATAGGAGTCGATAAATTCACTCCCAACCAATCGATAGTTTTTTATAAGAGTAGTCGGGAATATTTAATTCACAAAGCAATATCTAAAACTGTTTGGTGGTGGTAGTGGGCCGATGAGATCCATATTTGTATGCTCAAATCTCTCAAAAATACCATATTGCTAGAGGCGGTGTATTTTGCATCGTAAGTTCTGTACTGTACTGTACTGAACTTACTTAAAAAGACCGTCAGACGTTGTAATGATTTCTTGAACACTACTGCTCCCATTGCACTATCGCTGGCATCTGTGACCAGGATGATTTCGGCTTCAGTTAGAGAATGAGCGAGTATAGTAGGATTGAATAGATCATCTTTGCATTTGTTGAAAAACAGATAGTTTCTTGATTCCAGTTAATTAGTGTTCGATCGTTCTTCTTGTTTCCATTGATTAGCACAGTGAGTAATTGCTGATATTCAACGAAATGACGATAAGTTGTGCATTGCTAAAAAATTACATGATTATATCGGAAGCGAAAGTGCCTCGAAGAGACCAGTAGGAGTGATAAGATATCCCAGAAACTCTATTTCCGATTGACTAATTACGCACTTTGCTAGATTTATTGCTAGATTCTACATCCATAGGGATGTGTTTTTCGTGCTGCTATGAAAATATCACTTATACAGCAACCGTTAATACCGTTGAATCGTCTGTGCTGCGTTTCGTAATCTGAACAGCATTCCTAGGAATTCGAAAAGGTTAAATGGTGTTGAAACGTCAGTTCTCTTACATCGCAACCTGATGGTACTCGCGGGTTGAATCTATTTTAGGAAATTATTCTTACCATGCAATCTGTAATTGTCTGGGCGTTAAGTAAACGGTAATCGCCGCGGGGCAACATGCAGTGTTTAAGGGTATAGCGTCGCGTTTCTAAGCAATCTGTGACATTACTTGCAGTTAAAATGTTTCTCGCTGCTTCTCTTTGATTATCTGAGAAAATTTGTCACTTATATTGTACATCTTTGCAGAAAGGAGCGAAGAGCCGATGGCGATGGTGATTTTTCTAGTTGGATGACGCGATCCTAAAGGGAAATATTATTGTTGGAGTTGATAAAACTTACTTGTTTGATACCGTTGTGGGTTGTTGAAGTTTCTGATGAATTTCTGTAGAGTGCGTCAACTGAATTTATAATAACGGCGCCAATGTTTTTGTCAGCGAATGAGGCGAGCTACCCTAACAAGGTATCTACTTTACCTTTGGTTACACCAGCTCTAACTGCTGAACTGAAACTGGAAGGCGTTGTATCCAAAAATCTTTGATGATGGTTATTCGAGGAGGCTATGGACATAACGATTACGTTAAACTTAACCTGTCTATTTTACTAGACCGCACGAATTACGAGATTTATGAAAATGAAACACAAACACAATTGACAGCATGACATAATACTTAATAATAACATGAATTTTGCATGTGATTAACTTTTTCTAATATATTTGACACTTTATTTACAAGGGAATATTTTTGATCGCTTGTAGCTTCGATTTCCCTACACAAAACGCTTTATTTAAATTGGCGAGTAGCAAATCTGAGATTTTTTTGTCAAATCCTAAATGGAATGTTTGACTTGTAAAAGAAAAGGAAAACTGCTAGTTTTTATATCTAAATTTCAATAATTCGTAACAAACTGCTAGTCCCTTGAAAAATCGTCTCTAATTCGTAAAACGCTCATACTCGTTATTTCGTATTTTATCTGCAATGTAATGAACACAAAGCCTCTTATAAATCGTAATTCGTTTTTTTATAATTCGCAATGCAAAACCAATTTCAGTATGACTACCGTTAACTTTTGTACACAATTTTGTTCCCTTGATGTCGCCTTATACGCCGAACTTTTTAAATGTGTAGTTTTTCGTTTTCTTTTTTTATTTTTTGCATATGTATAGGAGTACATATTTAAAATGTAATTAAATATATGTTAATTAAGTGCTTAGTTTTAATAAAGTCAAACAATATGTATTGGAAAATCATATGAAATGTAAAAGCCCCGTTAATTCGTATTTTTATGTTTTTCATCGCTAATCGAAAGCTAAATCGAAATCTCGGTGGGTGCCGTGGCCGTGTGGGTTCCTGCGTCGACCCATGCGCATTAGACTTTCGCAGTCTAGGTTAAATTCCAAGGTCAGACAAACAATTCTTCAAAAAAAAGATTGTTCACCACCTCTTTCGAGTTACTAACAATGCTCAAAGAGTATAACTGTCTAGAAAAAGCTTCTCAATCTCGCTGTTCGGAGTCGGCATTAAACTGTAGGTTCCCTCCACTCGTCAGAGAACAATAGCAGGCACTACACGAGTGGTTGCTGAGAAGCTAGGCCCAGGTCCACTTCGGACTGTAGCGCCGCCATTATTATTATTATTATTTTTATTAAATCGAAATCTCGATAGTTCGAAACCTGCGATAATTCGTAAAAAATGCTGTTCCCTTGCCATTTCGAATTATCGGTATTCGACTGTATATTGTTCGAATTGACAAAAATGTTGATTGTTGTACATGAATATACTTTTTTTTTTTATAGTGATGATTAAAATGTAAACACCAAATAATGGTAATATATCCACAATACAATCCATAGTTTTAGAAACTTTTATTATTATGAGCAAACTGTTATTTTATACGACCACTGACAGTTTATACACAAATTGGGCTTACAAATCAAAATTGTACAATATTTTATTTCTTTGTTTTTTTAATTGCATAATTAATAACAAAATATAAATCTTTTATAAGTATTAAAAAAAATATTACAATAACGCGAGTGAACGTGAATTATCAAAAATAACAAAAATCGATACCTGAATTAGTGCGACTAAAAGTTGAACTGGAATATAATACTTTTATGTGATTCGTTTTTAAACTAGGATATTGATTTCAAAGAGGTGGATTATTAATATAAACGCATTATATGGTATTTTCTATACTAATAATTCAACGACATATATGAGATAAAAACCTAGAGCTTTCCTAATTAATACAGGATCAACATGATTTGAGTACTGATGTATCGTGTACAGCAAATGGCATATCCATTAGGAAATTTAGCAATGCATCACAATCACGTGCCTAAAGTTTACCGTCAAAAAACTTTGTATTTCGATCCATAACATTTTAGTTTGGGTAATTATGAGATCGCTCGTTCGATTCAGCCAATATATGTATGTATTACAGCATATTTATTACTGTATACCACCAACGACACGTTTTCAACTTGAAAGTCTCCCCTTTTCTTTGTATTTTATTTCTTTTATTAACCCATAAATTCTTAATTGGCACAGTGGGTGTGCACAATTTTTTATCCGCAACTATACTCACCACATTTCCATTAAGGACGACTGGCGACATCCACAGAGCTGAGATTTATGTGTCCGTCCCGAGACAAGATCCGCCATTTCACTGGAAATTGTCCATTTAGACCTCGCAAGAATGTTCAAAATAAGGATATATTTGGTTAGAAGATTTTCGTGGCTCCACTATGAATTACACACATATTTTCAGTCGCCGGCGATGTACATACACACATATGTATGTACATATATATATATATATGTATTATGCAATGTTATTTTTAACATCATACCATATACGTGTATATTCATTTAAACCACATCTAGCACTTTATTCTTTTTATGTATGTGCCAGCTAGTAAAAACTCATTGTGATATTTTTAATTCTCTCAAATATTGTACTTTTAAACTGTGTTTGTGTGTGTTTTTTATGTTTTATTTGTTCTACCATTGTATTTTGGTCAACGTTTCAATATACATCCAAAACTGTTGGAGCCGCCTACCATTACGGCCCACAGCTGTTACCTCATATTCTGACGTAGGACAGGACTATTGGGACGGAGATGGTAATTCATTCCGTAATATAAATAAATGGTCTATAAATTACGCCGACAGACACTAAAACAAAAAAAAAACACCCATGAAAGACACTCGTATTTTAAGGATACAAACAATTTGGCATTATTTTGTTTCGGTTTGCTTTAATTGTGAAGTTTGCTGTTAAATTCAATTTATTTGCGGGTGACTGCCAGAACAGTATTGTATGCAGGAAATAGTCTGGATGAAATTTAAAAAAAACAGTTGTTTTATTTTTGGTTGGTGTTATATATATACATATACGTGTAATGTATGTTTAATTGGTAAAATGTCCTCATACTCAGTGTCTAGTGAGAAAAGGTCTAAAATTCTGGAAATCTGATACAGGAGTGAGGACCAACCGACTACCTGTCTCTTAGCGCTCGAATAAGGTCAATAACTGAAAACAGTTTTGATACTACAACGGCGGTGAAAGAACTATTACCAGAAGGCAAATGAAAAATAATTAAAGGTATACTTATAATATCATTTGGATATATTTTTATCTGCCTATTTTTAAACAGTTTCTGCAGAGAAATCCTAAGCAAATTTTGAAGTAGTATTTAAATTTAATTTTCATTTAATTTTTATATTATTGGCTTCAATTGATATGTACCTCAAGTTATAATCAGTTATATTCGCTGCATACTACTATTTTAATTTTCGTTCGTATTTTTCAATCTTGAAAAGAAATTGAAAAGTTTACCAACCTATATTAACTTATATTACAGAAAGCATCTTTGTTTGATATACTTATAAAATGGCTTTAACGTCCAAAGCGTTAACATTAAACGCCAAAAGACAAGACGTTGATTGATTTAATTGGGATATCGGTAGCCACATTAACCGCATAATTTCATGCTTGTGGATAAGACTCTTCAAACAGATAATAATAAAAATGTAACCACTTATTTCGCTGTTTTGTTGTGTGCCTTCCCCACCACCATTATAGAATATTTATAGTAACACTTTTTTAGTCTAATTAAAAATGTTTACCCAATTGATTTATGAAAGTTGTCAAAAAAAGGATATAACCACCATTACCATCCACTAGCCAGTAGAAAGTATCCAGTAGTCACTGGCATCTAACTACCATTCCCGTTAGCCCCAAACTATAGCCATTTCGACAGCACTGCCACATTTTCGAATAATATTCATAAATCTTTAAGAGCTTACTCATATTTCATAGAAATTTCATCGCAAATTGCATAAAACAAACTCGAAAATGAATTATTGCCTTGCATATCCTTTTTCATTTAACTCTTAAGCTACAGCCGCTACCATCATGGCTCAGCTCCGCTGTGATCCTTGCCAGTTGTAGTTAATTATAAATTTTGTGAAATTATTTGATTTTGAGTGACTGTTATAAATCGTTTCACTATTTCCAACACACCATCATCGCCACTGCCACCGCCTTCGCCACCGCCACACAGAATTGATGTTGCATAAATCCTTTGTGTTGCGCTCAGAACTACCCAGCACACTATTCACCCGGACATCGGCGGATGTCCTGTTTTGGACATTCCGAGGGCATGGGTGCTGATAGTTCTCAAGCATAATTAAATTTATGTTAAGCTTAACGCTACCCTGGAACATGACGTTTTGTTAATTATTCAGCACTATGTGTCAACCAACTATAAGCAGTGAGTGGCAGAGTGGGAAGGTGGTGCTCTGGAGTGGTGCGTAGTGTAATGACTTGGATAGGATGATGATTTATGAGCGATGACCTAATCTAACACGATGCCCGACTCAAATTGCCAAAGACGACAAGGAAGAGAAAAAAAAATACAAAATCCGTGTCGATTGGCAATCAATGGAAAAGAAAGCAAAAAATCACTTCAAGCATTTGGACAAATTATTACATCATTAGTGTCTGCCCTTTGCTATGTTTTATCTCACTGGCACCTCCTTGACAAGCTGCAATCCTCTCACTTTAAACGCTGTAGGTGGGAAGTAGACCATCCACCTACTATTTTATGATGATGAACGATGGCCGCTTGATTGGTATTTCAATTTGTGCGCCGGCCAGGTGCCATGCCAATTACCGATTATCACTTTCATTAAATTAACACACAGTATAATTGATGAGCTAAAGCGAAGTCAAGCGCCGCTTAGTGAGCACGAAGTGTAAGGTAGGGGATGTGATTTGCACACCGGTATGGCAAGAGAGTGCGCGTTGAAGTGTAGTGATGAAGGTGCAATCAATTGAAATTTGCTTTTAATTTGGCCGAACACGGGGTGGGACGATTACTGTGCTGGGAAACCTAATGAAATGTTAGAAAACGTTGTCTTTTGAAGCATGAATGAAGCCTGTTAATTGAAGTTAATCCAATGAATTCTAGGTAATGGATGAATTGAGAGATCTAATAAGGCCTAGGATGATTCATTAGCTACTTATGGTGAAATTCTTGAATTTGAATAGTATATAATAGAATTTCAGTTTGACGGAGAGTGAATAATAACTTGCGTTTATATTTGTCTGAAATAAAACTTGTTTATGGTAATGTGTAATTGTGTCGAGATTTGAAAGTATTTTTAAGCTTTGATATTGCAGATAGTGATTCTGTAAATATTTATACATGCAAACATTCAAAATAGCGGTATATGAGTCCCATACTTCAATTAGTGGATGAAAATAACATTTAATAATTAATTTTGTATGACATTCATATGTGCACGTGTATACTGTCACTATTAATTAATTTATTAGTCATATTATTAAAGAAATGCTGATAAATGGTTATTATTTGCATAATGTATAACATATTTAAGTAAATTTGTTCTTTTATAAAAGAAAAGACAACTAATTATTAAAGGCCTCTTATATTTAAAATGCCTTCGAAAAGAGTTAATTTAATTTAGCCATCCAACGCGACCCAAAGCGATTTTGTAGGTGGGCTCGGACGTGCAATAGCATAAAAATTGAGTCGACCAGATGATCTAAAATGTGGGAGACGCAATCAGCATGGAAACTCCGCAATTCCATTGGCTTCCCATCCTGATTATACATTCAGTAACATAGAATAGTGTGTAACTCATGTCACAAAAAAGTTGTACATGTACGCACGTTCATATAAAGAGGAAGCCAAAAGGCAACAACTTTCAAATCTTAGGTAAACAAGAAAAAAACTGTAACGTTTCACAAAGTATACGGTATTTGTGATACGAAAAATGAATTTTTTTTTTGTTTTTATGTTTTGCACTTAGTTAAGCGATCAAAGTTATCAAGTTTATTGTGAAAATTGCAATTGAAAGAAAGTAAAAAAAGTTGTTAATTTTGTTTTCTTAATATCTTTGTTATTGCGTTCGATTAAGAATATAAAATATGTCCAGAGAAGGTAAAAATGTGTAGATTTTATTTGCTTATTCAAAAATGAAAAAAAAAATATTATTAGTTAAGGGGTTTGAAGTGAAAGTGTTTTTTCTTTCTTACTTTGTTTTAATTTTTGCATAATATCTTCTGTTCCGGCAAAAGTTTAGCTTATCTATTAATTGACCATAATTATAAGATACGGATGTAATGACCGAAAACAAAACAAAAGAGAATAATTCTCGATTTCTTTTTACAGTTGGGTAAGATACAGTTATGTTTCTGAGCATATAGACTTTTAGAGTTGATTTGCTTTAATTTTTGTGTCAGCTTAGGCACTACTCTATTCAGCTCTGTTGTGGTTTGCCGTGGAGGCTATTCTATCTGAATAAATAAATGTGATTTTATTTTCAGAGTTTCAGAGTTCATAGTTCCTAGACAGCAATCTTTTCCACCCCACGTTTGGGTAAATGGTGAGCGCTTAATTCAAAAAGGAGCTTTTAATTAAAAAAATTAACGTTCGAAACGTTCGAAAAAACGACGTCAGTTGCCTTTAATGCGCAAATCTTATTGCAATTGGTTTCGTATCCTGTCATTTTAAAATCATAAAAACAATATCCAAACACACCTTTCCAAATTTTCTCCACCATCACCGTACGCATCGTTAAAATTTTTAATTAAAATTGGTATAGTTTTCACACCTTAAGTCACTATATTCGGACATAGCTTAATGATGAATTGGACTGAGCGTAACTATAAACAAGACTGTGTAACCCGAAAGAAAATAAAAAATCGAAAATAAAAAGTTCGTGCTTGTAGTACTACTACTACTACAACTATATTAAGAATTTAAGGAACTATGTTTTACCATTCTTTTCAACAATAATATAATAATAATGTCGGCGCTACAGTCCGAGGTGGACCTGGGCCTAGCTTCTCAGCACCTTCAGTTTAATGCCGACTCCGAACGGCGAGATTGAGAAGCTTTTTTCTAGACAGTTATACTCTTTGAGCATTGTCAGTGACCCGAAAGATGTGGAGCCGTGAAAAAATGTTAGATGTTTTTTTCCGAGATTCGAACTGACGACCTCGAGCATAGGAGTCGACGCACCTACCCACTACGCCACGGCGCCCACTTTTCTTTTCAACAAACTTAACATAATAATACGACTTATTGTGGTCGCCGTGGCGTTGTGGGTATGTGCGTCGACTGTACAAATAAAACTCTTAGTCTAGGTTCAAATCCGAGAGAAAGGCAACAATAAAAAATAAAAAAAAATTGTACACGGCTCCACTTATTTCGATAATGCTTAAAGAGTATAACTGTTTGGAAGATTTCGCCGTTCGGAGAAGGCATTAAACCGTATGTCTCCTCCACTCCTGAGAGAACAATGGTACACACCACACGAGTGGTTATTGTAGAAGCCCAAGTCCATCTCTTACTGTAGCGGCACCATAACTATTATTATTAATACGACTAATACAATCCTTTGGACACAAATAAAAGTTTTTTTCAAACCAGAAAATGGATGATGTTTCTTTTAAATCGATTTTGGAAAACGATAAAGGGGATAGCCCTTCTCTATATAAAAACGCGTACAGATATAGTAGGGAAAAAATAATTTTGTGTAGGTACAAATTTATTAGTATTTATGCACATATGCGAGTACAATGTAGTTTTGGTATAAGAAGTGAGTCAGTCAACTCAATCATTTCCCAGCGCTCTCCATTTACGCACGTGTTGGTTGATGTCATTTCCACCTTTTGTGTGCATTCTTAAACGCGGACGTCCTTTCCAACGTTTTCGCAAACGTGTCAAACTTGGAGTAGAATCCGACTTAATTAAAAGAATCGAAACCTTACTTTATTTAAGCTTTTAAAGACAAATTGAACAATGAGTTTTGAAAACATTCCTAAAATCTATATTTTGCATTCTATATAAAGCATTCAATTTTTTGTCAATTAAACCTCCGATCACTCTTACAATCATTTTCTTGGATTCCATCTATTGATACCTCGCTATCATTTTATTTTCTCAAACGAAAAGCTCCGAACTAGCAAAAACCAACCGTGACCCAATGAAACAAAATGAGTAGCAATGGATGAACACTCAAAGCGCCAAGCCAATGCCGTTGTAAAATTTGTCGTCAACTACCATGGCAAACTTAGTATAGGACATTTGAAGAGGAAACGAGATTGATACGTTAAGCAACCAACATGTACAAATGTATTCTTGTGTTTGCTCCACAGAACTTGGCTGAAACTACATTTTCGGCTATAGTAGAACCGAATATATGTCTTATGAAGCCGCATACCATGCAAATCCAGAAGTATTTTTCAGAGTGCGCACATGCATATATGTATATTCAGACAAAGAAACAAGGAACTTATTTACATATCCGGTTCCAAATATATAAAACAAGAGAGTTCTTAAACATGTCCGATAGCAAGAGACGTAAAGCTATTACATGATGTTGTATCGGAGCGTCAAGAACAATGAAAAAGAAGATCCCAATAATCATCCACTTATTTAGAAACAACTGCTTCAAGAGCCCTATGCCATAAACATTTTTATAAATAAATAAAACTCACACTAAGTATTCGTCTTTGAATCAACAAAATTTCAACCAATTCTTTGCACTTACTTACTTCATGAATAGCTTTTGATTTCAAAAGTACATTCTCTCCCTTTTCATCTTCTCATTGCTGTCTGCAATTGAATATAAGTCGAATCAGTTGACAGCTTGGTATCTTGTTGTTCAAAGATTATTAAGGGCATTGAACATCGAGAGCGTTTGTGCTCTTCACAGCGATCTCTGCAGGCTAAGAATCCTTCTTTTACTCTTTGAGGACTATTGATTTCAAACCACTTTGTGGTGTTGCTCCTGTAAGAAATCGTAAATTGGAAAATCTTTTGCACACGACCAATTTCCGCATGCACTCTGCTTATACATGTAATACCCGCTGGCAGTGTTTAAAGCCTCCCCGTAAAAGTGGCATTCTGACGAAATTCGCAGAATTTTTTGTCACGGTTTCGAGGGTGAAATAGAAGGAATTCCGAATGTGATATGCATTTTCAGCGATCACAGAAGTGTGTAATTTTACTTTTCTTAGCATTTTGTGTTTTCTTTTCACCAATAACTCCTTGCACTGTGCAGAAGTTTAGTCCTTCGTGTTGGTATATTTTACCATTTATGAGTTTTCGCATACTAGAAAACGGGATATGGTAGTGCTGGCGTATGACTTCACATGCAGTAAAGTCCCACTGTCGTAGTCTCTCTGGCTTTCTACATTCCTGTTTCGTTTGTTTCGCTGACTGACAGAAAACTTAATAGCATATCGTGTGTCATTCGTCTCAGGTCTTGTTTGAATTCCTCTTTTCGAGGTATGTCCATACGTGTGTGCATGTACGCGGGAGCATCTCGACATTACTGAAATATACAGGTGTATGTATGTACGCGTACTTCACCAATGCCAACGCATGCACATTTTAATGTTGAAAAATGAAATGTACGAATATACATCGTTGCAACGTATCTTTCCGCAGCGTAAAGCTTCGTTGGCAATTTTGAAATGGTTCTTGCCGAATGAGGATGAGGATGCAATTATTCGGAATAATTGCAGTTCTTTACGGGATATTTGGCCGAAGATGAGACCGACAAGACAACGACGACTATGACGACGATGACGTCAACTCAGTTGGCTGGGTACATATTATCCACAGGCGAACGGTAATCTCAACTTATGGATAAATGCGCTGATTTGTGGCATGGTTTTGTTACGGAAGAGCGACAGTTTGCTCATAATTGTCACAGATTTTATGGAATGACACACTGGTATGTCATGGCTGTGTTCTGAGTTGGCATGAGGATGTCAGTGACAGCTGACCAGTGGTTGCGTCATTGTGATAATTACGGTGGCGTTGGTGGTATTGGGTCTGTGGTTTATCTTAATGAAGCTGTCAAAATGTTCTTCTTGCTGTCAGTTAATTGTCGAAATTATTATGGAATATTATGGGCTGAATATACACTTTTATAAATGATGTCTTACCCAAAGAAAAGAACATTTTACTCCCAGAAGAATAAAATAGTTTTGAATATCCTTAAGTAGTTTTCAATCTTAATGATTATAGTTTGAAGATTGACTAATACAAAGCTGCTTTTAAAATTATAAATTTATTATGAAATTTTACAAAAGCTGCAGGTTTTTGAACCTCATAACAACTCATAACGGCTTGGAAAATAATTAAACTTGCGATTTGTTCTTGTAATACACGAATATTTACGAAGTGCTAAAAACAGTAGTCAAAAGTGAGTGTACATACGATAGTAGTACAGGCATACAAAGTAAGATTTTTTTTTTATATAAAATAGGTCTTTTTAGAGGTAGGTGCTTACTTACTTTTGACGCATGTTTTAAGTCCTTTATTCTTTTGAATTAGAACCTTGGCACTCATTTTTAGATCAATTGGTATGATATTGTCCATTCCAGCTTCTTTATTCGTTCGTAGATTACACAGCATTGCAAAGACTTCTTCGTCGTTAGTCTCCTCTAAATACATAGATGGAGCTAGTTCTATGATTACATATATGTACAGCTATAGTGACTTGATTTATGAATTCTTCTTCAAAGATATCTGCAGTTGCTGCTATATCTACATCTTGACAAAAATTATGCACATTCAAAAATTATTATATTATTTGACGGTTGTATGTATATGTCATTCATTTCGTTCGCGAATTCTGTGTAGAGCCGTTCCATATTGTTTTCAATACATATGCTTTGCCAATTAGTTTGTTCAATAAATAAATTTAAACAAACATTTTTTCACGGCTACACCTCTTTCGATTCACTGACAATGCTCAAAGAGTATAACTGTCTAGAAAAAACTTCTCAATCTCGCCGTTCGAAGTCGGCATTAAACTGTAGGTCCCCTCCACTCGTGAGAGAACAACACGAGCACGCACAACACGAGTGGTTGCTGAGAAGCTAGGCCCTGGTCCACCTCGGACTGTAGCACCGCCATTGTTCTTATATTATATTTCAACCTAAATGCGTCTTTCGCTTAAATATACAAGCAATAAGAAAAGAATCAAATCATATTCTATCTGCAAACACATATCTGAATTCCTCATTTAACTTGTATCACATCAAAGGATCAACACACAAAGCCAATAGGAATACTTCCCCACAATCCGTATATTTTTTTTTATACTTTCACCCACTTTATACCAAGGACAGTTCTTTCCAACCACTTTGTCAATCTTTCAAGGCTCCCGGCCAATCCATTTAAGCCGTCAATTTGAAAAGATACTACAGCAGCGCAGCACAAACCAACGACAAATATACAAATGAGACTTTCTTTTCAAATGCGTTGATTGTAAAGGATCTGCCCCAAAAAAGGAAAACGAAGGTATCTCTCGACGGAATTCAATTCACCAGTAACCACCTAAGGGCAATAAGAGTTAAATGAAAATGAGAAGAAAACCAAGAGAAGTATGAAACCCTTTTCAAGGGGCAAACCATTACCCGACCCCACGCACACTGCTACATTGAGCACATCAATTAGAATGGCATTTACGCATGTAGCTTGTTTAATCAGACCCCAAGGAAAAACAAGCAGGAGTAAAAAAAGAAACTATGAATAATCTTAAGCGGCAGCTTATATTCCTATATGCAACTGAATTAAGTATTCCTTTATACATACGAGTATGTATGTTTTCTGGGTTTATGTACAAGGTGGGCCAAATACAAGTTTCTTTTTAAAAATGCAATAAAATTAACAAAATTAAATTTTTTCCATGTATTATGGTTTTATTACTAAGAATATGGAATACAACGTCGCCCAAATGGCTACCTCTGGCTCGCTTCGCAATAGCGCATTATGCCACCCCAATTTTCCCCAGATCTGGTTGATGGTTTCGGGCTGTAGCTCACGTATTGCTTGGATGATATTGGGCGTAAGCGCTTGAATCGTTTCCGGATTATTGGCATACCATCGGTCCTTCACGGTTCCCCACAAAAAAGTCCAAAGGGGTCAAATCGTAGCTCCGAGGCGCCCAATTGACATGGCCAATCGGCTGAAAACACGATTTGGGAATTTGGTGCGCAGAAGATCGATTGTGGCATGGGCTGTGTGGCATGGTGCGTCATCCTGCGTAAACCAGACATCATCCAAATCCATGTCTTCAATTTCAGTAAAAAAAGTTGGTTAACATGGCCCACCGTTGACCAAAACGATGTTTCCAGTCTCATTTTCGAAAAAAAAAAATAATTCAATGATGCCACCACTCCACATTCCGCACCAAACTGTCACTCTCTGTGGATGCATTGGCTTCTCGACAATAACGTGCGTTCTGGGTTTTTCGAGCCGCAGATGCGTCAATTTTGTTTGTTAACGTAGCCGCCGAGATGAAAATGTTCCTCGTCAAAAAATATGATTTTTCGCCCAAAACCGTTGTCTAATTCAAGCTGCTCGAAGGCCCAAACTGCGCAGCATATCGAAGCGGATGGTCCAGCGCCTGCAATTGCTGAGTCAATTGGACCTTGTAAGCAAATAATCCGAGATCTTTGTGCAGAATTCTCCACATATTAGTGCGTGAAATGTTGAGCTGGTGAAATCGATGGCGAGTTGATGTTCGTTAATTGAGTCTCACACTCTCGGTCACAGCAGCCACATTCTCATCTGTGTGCACCGTACGACGACGGGGACCATGAGTGTTGTTCACTAGCATACCAGTCTCACGAACTTTTGCACAAACTGGCGTACAACAGTCGCGGTGGGTGCTTCATTTCGGCAAAAACTTCTTTTAAAATAAACTGGGCAAGTGCGAGTTGTACTCGCACGGGGAAGGTTCCGTCGCATAATATTGATGGATGATTTCTGAATATCAAACGACGTTTCCAAATTATTTCAGTTGAATTTTCTTCTAACTTCAACCCAAATCAACCCTTCATTCATACATTCATAGATCCAATCAAAATATCATTCCATACATACATACACATATCTATACCTCTATCCAAGTTTATCCAACACAGAAAATCCCTTCCATCATACATACATACATACCTATCTAATCACTGCTCATGCCTGCGGTGTGTGTGTTCATTTCTGTTGGGCATTTAGGGGTAGAGATCAAAAACTAACACTCATCAACGAATAGAGTGGTCGAACACAGCATGAAATTTATGTGTGAGAATGAAAATAGTGATAATTTTAAAACTTAGATATCTCACAATTTCAACATGAATTGATATTGTGAAATTTATCATTTCTTAATGCTTATGCTGAGGTCTTCAAAACTGCGTTTTCAGATCTTCAAAATTCGCATGTCGATGATTGACCGTTTTTGGCCAATATCTCGAAAACTATTAAGGCCAGAATGCTCGAAATTATTTTAAATGAAAGTACTCAATAAAGCGAAGTTTTTGTGATTTTTTTTCAGATTTTTAAACTCTTTGGTTTAGAAATGGCAGGGGGGGGATGCATTAAAAAAAAACTTTGGAGCTCCATATTTTCCAAACGGTACTTCGGATCAAAAACTGTTGAAGCAAACCTCTACCTCATTTCAAAAGATCTGTCGATTGATATAAATATCGATGGCGTGCGATAATGTTTCAAAATTAATGGCAACTTCATCTATACTGGAGCCACCCCAAAACGGCCCCAAATTTTAAATTTGGGTGCATAGGCAACGACATCTAAGATTGAAGTACCTAATACCAAAATTTCATGCCGATATCTTTATAAACTTCGAAGATAAAAAAGTGTGACAGACACGACGAACGGACGGACACACCGAAATTATAAAGGTTCCGTTTTTGTAGACGGAACCTTAAAAACGCACTGTTCGGGCTACACAGCACATACTTTGGAAATAAGTTTTCAATATTTTCCAACGTTGTTTGAGGTGTTCTGTTAAGATTTCGAGTGGGAAGCAGTTGTCAATGTCAAAATAACCTATGTTTTAAAAAAAGAACACTAAATTGCCCACCCTGTATATGAATATAATTGTTTCTCTATTGTATCCAGAATAAATGAATGACTACTGATGCGAAAAGGATTGAAGTGTCTTAGCCAAATACATCACACTTAACGTCTTAGTCAGAAAAGTATTGATCGAACTTGAATATGTATCAAAGAAAAGGAACGGAGACGATAAAGGCTGAACTTTATGAACTATGTACTCGTATTTACATATTTATTTATACTATGCAAAGGACATTTAAATGCTTTCTTCTTCGAAATCCTATAGCAAAAAGAAATGAGGGACGAAAAACAGGACAGATGCAGACACGGATTTTCTTTTTGTTCTTGAATTGAATAAATATAAAAATACATTCATGTGCACGTCTTATGCCTGTAGTTGTGACGATGGACGATTATATCTGCATAGCGGCACTCGTAGTAATCTGGAAATGCGACACAATTGTGTGTTTATGTAATAAAAATTAATGTATGGGGTGCGGGAGAATATAAATTAATTTTAAATATTTTTCCGCTCAGTGTACTGCAGTTAAGTAATGGCACTAGCGCCAGTAGCGTAAGTGGTTTTAAGGACTGTTGCATTTGTTAAGGAATGAGATGCTTATGGCTTTGTGTTGAACACAAAAAAAAAATACGAAAACGATTGTTTTGTTGTGTAGAAAACAACTATACCAGAAAACCTATACCGGGTCAGGTACGTAATTAAATTAGATATTACTGAACTTAAGAAGACTAATTTCATAGAATTAATTGTTTTGCTGTGTTATTTTGAGTTATGACTAGTGTTCTTATGAGAGTACATATGAGTGTACAAGCTGTACATACATTCCTATGAATTGGATAATGCTTGATCCATATCACCTTCGCATAGACTTATGTATGCACTTATAAGCTATTGAAAATAGTTTTGATGTTTAGAAGTTTAGAAAATTAAGTATTTAATTTTACTCAACCATATGCTTTTAGTGTACCATACCATAACCAGAAATATCAAAACTAGACATAGCGCTGTATAGCTCGTCTCTATGGACGATGTCATATGTGGTTTTGAAATCAATGAAAAGGTGTTGAGTGTCGATTTGCGAGACTCGGGTTTTTCCAGGATCTGCAGTATTGTGAAGTTTTGGTCGATAATGGACTTATCTGGCCTGAAAACGCTCGATAAGGGCCCACAGTATCACTCACGAATGATTTCAGGCGCTCATACAAAACGTCAGAGAAGGCTTCATAGGAGACTTCATCGTCGTTTAACACTCTGCAGAAGTGATATTTCCAGATTCTCAGTATCGACTGCGACTCTGCTACTAGTTGTTCCTCCTCGTCCCGACAGGGCTCTATCCCTTGGTTATTTCTTTTATGCATTAGTAAAATTTTCGAACATCATTCTTGTCGTAAACCCTCTCCATCTTCTAGATCGCGCGTTTCTCAGGCTCTTTCTTTTTCGTCCTGATAAACTGGGTACCTTTCCTCACGAACGCTCTCGTCCTTCAATGCAACGTCACTTCATAGACTGCTTGCTTTACTGAAAGTGCCTGAATGCACTTCACTTATCAAACCAGGGATTATTCCTTGGTGGTGTTTTAAGACTCAACACTTCAGAGAGAGGCAGCTTCTCTGATGGCGTTTTGCCAAAAGTTTCCACAGTTCTTCGATTGTTTCGCCTGGCAGGGTTGGAATCTTTGAAAATATTAGGAAGAATCGATGTGTACTTAAAGCTTAAGACTATTTGCCTAGGTCTGCCTCAAACGACAAACCCTCATCTGAACAAGCGCTGCCTTCACTCTCAATCGCCGTAGTATATCTCGAAGTTTTTCAACCTCTTTTTGCTCGATCCATCCCAACGCACCTCCAGGATTGTAGTGATATCTGCCTTGTAGGCTTCTACGGCGTCTGCACGTGGCCTGTTAATAAACCTTACATTCCACGTGCAGAACCTAAACTCGTTGTCTTTATTTCATTCAGGTCTTTGTGTATGGTCGTCAGCAGTAAAGTTATCCGCATCCCCATTGGGAAACCCCGAGCTTGGAGGACTGAGTCTTGATTTAAGACCCTGGACAAAGGAGCCGCTGCATACCTTGGTTCACCTCTAAGCGTTTGCTGTAGAGACTCTCTAGATGGCGTCACTAGGACTCTATATGACAACTTGACCTGTACATTTACAGGTATCGTTGCTGGCATCTCATCTCTTTATGGATTTTAAATTAATGATTATCACTTGCCAGTTTACATTTTCTTTGCTAATCCAAGGTGTTGGCTGCTTCTTTAAAGTAAATCATGTAGTAAACGAAGTAGACTGTTTAAATTTTAAGACTGCTGATATTTTAATAATTTTTCGAGAATTAATTAGAAAAATCTTGTTGTACTGTGTGTGTACAGACTACAAAAGTTTAATCTTAGTGCCTGATTACATGTGCGGAAGAAGGCTGGATTGAGAGGGATACAATATACGATTTTCACAAGTGAGAGGGAGATGGGTTGGATGCGCCGAAAATCGGCCTTCTTCCACCGAAAATCCACTTTTAAAGCGGATTCTCGGGTTAAGCAGGTATATTTTCATTCCTTTTCGTTCCGTTTTCAGCATGTTTTCCTCATTTTCTGGTGATCGCTGATCGAGTAACACCTCACGCATGCTACGTGGCATTTTCGGAAAATTGATTACAGGGACGATTTAAATGCATATAGTACTACATGCAAACGTTGCTGCTACAGCTGAACAAAAATTGTTTTTATCCGTAATTCATGAAAAATACGAATTTAAAAGAGAGCATTACTCAATTCTCGGTAGAACATTACTGGGTGAAAACATGATGCAAGTGAACCGATTCGCGTGTTCCACACGCAGAAAATCTTGCCTGACCAGTCGGATTTCCCAGTCGTTTGTAAACAGCCACTTAAATCGTTGCTGTTAGATTCTCATGGATTATTAAGCTTCTTCAAGGAACCTTCTATGCTTGTCTCAGGTATTTGCTTGGATCATACTTATCGCCGTTTTTCGAATGTATTTTGATTTGAAAATAACAGATCAACCTATGACTATCATCGTAGTAAACATATTTGTATTTAGAAAGACGTCCGAAAGTTGACTTTATGAGTAGGCAATCTAAAATAGTGGGCGCCGTGGCGTAGTGGGTAGGTGCGTCGACTCCTACGCTCGAGGTCGTCGGTTCGAATCTCGAAAAAATCATCAAACATTTTTTCACGGCTCCACCTCTTTCGAGTCACTGACAATGCTCAAAGAGTATAACTGTCTAGGAAAAGCTTCTCAAAAATCGCCGTTCGGAGTCGGCATTAAACTGTAGGTCCCCTCCACTCGTGAGAGAACAATAGCACGCACAACACGAGTGGTTGCTGAGAAGCTAGGCCCTGGTCCACCTCGGAATGTAGCGCCGCCATTATTATTGTTATTATTATTATTAATATAAAATTGATATCTCAAAGCTAAAACAGTTTCCTCTCAATGAATTATAAAATGATGTGTTTATGGAAGATAACCTGCTTATAATTTATTTATTGGCTCTAAAAAATTGTTTCCCTTTTTACCTACATCACAGTGTACACTGAAAAAAACTAGGAAAAAACTGAAGCCATGGATATCTGATTATCTTTTTGTCCAAAAAAGAAATAGGTTATGTATTAAATGCAAGATTTAAAAAACCTTTATAATATGATGTGTAGTCAACTAAAGAATTAAATTCTCATTTGTCGTGATATGTACTACTAAATGTTTATCAGAATGGCAATTAGTGAAAAATATGTTTAGCAAAACATCTGTTTCTAAACCCTCTAATACTGTGAACGATTGTAAAGTTTCTGGTAATATTAATGTTTTCAATGCTAACTTTATTTCTTTATCAAGGTTTTTACTCATTGCCTCTCTCCATTAGAGTTGCAATTTCAGTAATAATGATGCTGATTTAGGTAGTCACACCTTTGGAATTGTACAAAGACATGTGCATACTGAAAAACTCAAACGCTTGCGGTTTAGATGGGATTGCTTGCATTGTAGTTGCACACACAGTGTCTTTACAGGAGATTTTCCAGTAGCTCTCAAATACGCCCACACCCGCGCCATGACATGAAGAATTATAGACCTACATTTCTTCTTCCGTCGTTCAGTAAGATCTTTGAGAAAGTAATCAAATGAAATAAAATAAAGTTTTTTAGTCCGAAACAATTTTGTTTTCAGCAGGGCAAATCAACTGGGGACGACCTTTTTAACTTTTTCTCTAATGTTTTTTTCTAATTTGGATTCTAAAGTGATTACCGCTGGGTTTTTTTTTATAGATATAACAAAGCATGGGCGCCGTGGCGTAGTGGGTAGGTGCGTCGACTCCTACGCTCGAGGTCGTCGGTTCGAATCTCGAAAAAAACATCAAACATTTTTTCACGGCTCCACCTCTTTCGAGTCACTGACAATGCTCAAAGAGTATAACTGTCTAGAAAAAAGCTTCTCAATCTCGCCGTTCGGAGTCGGCATTAAACTGTAGGTCGCCTCCACTCGTGAGAGAACAATAGCACGCACAACACGAGTTGGTTGGTGAGAAACTAGGCCCAGGTCCACCTCGGACTGTAGCGCCGCCATTATTATTATTATTATTATTAACAAAGCATTCGATATGGTTAACCACGTGAAACTTTTAGAGAAACTGCAAAGCCTGATTTTAGTGGTTTTATGATAGACTGACCGTTCGTATCTCTCAAACAGATCTCAAAGAGTAAAGATTGGGGAAACAAAGAGTGAAGTTCGATGTACATAGGTGTCCCGCAATACTTAGTTTTGGGACCCATACTATTTCTCATTTATATCTGCTCCATTTTGTATACCAATTTTTTTCAAAATTTGATTGGCAACGACGGCTCATATAGTTTGGTTAACATTGTAAATAGGCTCCGTAAAAAAATTAAGAGTATTGCTAAGAAAGTATTTTTTAAAGTTTCGCAAATTCTAAAAGGTTACTCAAAGAAACTGGAAGTTTTTTATTAAAAAATGAGATAAAATGTTGCTCTACATCTAAGTGGACTAACGCCGTACGAAATGAGTGTCCTACAAATAACTCCACCAAATAAGCACATCAAGAACAACAACAAAACTGTTAATAACAAAAGAAATACCGACAACATTCAACCGTCAAAACGAGCGTGTGACGAACTGTCGCCAGATTTACAATCATGATCCTCCGAATCCAATTCTCGAATGCTCTATAACAGCTCTACTTGATGATCGCATGAAAAACATGCCAACAAAGTCTGAATTGGTTGAAGTCAAAACAAAAATGGAGGCTCTAGAAAGTAGTAATAAAGTGCTTCAATCCGACCTTCTGCAAGATGAGAATAAATGTCAAGTACTTAAATGTCAATTTGATTAGCTGGAAAGGAAATCCAACGAGAAAAATTTGGTACTGCATATAACAACTCAGGAGAGCGATCAGCAGGTAATGGAGAAAGTAAAACATGTTTGTCTTGAGCTCTTACAACAAAACAACTCAACGATAATAACAAGAATAAAAGTAATTCGCTCCAGAAACCAAAGGATTGCCAATGTTATTGTCGAAATGCAACATAGTGATGATGTTCAGCGAACACTGAAGGCGGCAATCAAATTGGGTGGCACCGGGATTTCCATCCATCGCGACTAAATGAGAGCAGCTCGTGAAAAACAAAAACATCTTTCACAAATAAAAGCCAACATAAAAACAAAAAAGTTCTAATTCGTGGGAAAACACTTTTTATTGAAAATAAAACATTCTATCTGGATCACAATAACATTCTAAAATGCGACGACAAAGGCGGAATGCTTTTACTCAACAAAATAATGTGAGACTGCAGCTCTCAAGTGACAGACAAATTTTAACCAACCACTATCGTTGGTAATGCAGTTCAATTGGTGGGGCCCAGTAGTGTCGTTGTGAATGTAAATGGTACTTTTTATTAGAAAAGCCGTCTGCCAAATTATAAGCAATTTAAAAATGAATATTATAATTTTATCATATAAAGTATTTGGTCTGATAAATAAAAAACCTCTATTTATAATAATAATAACGTTACAGTTCGAGGTGGACTTGGGCCTAGTTTCTCAGCAACCACTGACTTTTGTGAATTTGTTAATAACTTTGGTTTAGTTTTTCTAAGTGAAACTTTTGTTACCAAAAAAAACTTTCCAAGCATAGAAAATAAATTGATATATTTTGCGTTTAAGTGGACACGGGCCCACACGCGAGGAAGAGCAGAAGGAGGGTGTTACTTTGGATTCACAAAAACATTGAAACATTTAAAATGCGAGTTTCGTACGCAAAATGATGTATTGTTCGTAGAATTGGAAATCAGCAGCAAACGCCTTTGGATACTACGTTTATATTTAAATTACAATAATTGGGAGGATGATTTCGAAAAAATTACAGAGATATTTAACTCTATAAGCTCTTCGGACGTTATGCTGTTTGGGGTTTGAACGCGAGAATTAGTCTGGAGGCAGGCGTGATGAACGAAGTAAATGTAATTTCTAATACAAGGAGGATCAAACTGATTGAGCTAGCTGATTCATTTGGACTTCGAATTCAAAATGGAACTGGAGTAATAACGATGCATCTGGAAATTTTAAATTTGTTGGTGAACAAGGAACATCAGTGATTGATTATGCACTCGTTGGAAAAGATTGGGAGCCCTTAGTGACGGATTTTGAGCCCTGGTTTGATGAAGAATGTCAAAAACGCCCGCAAGACATCTTTTCAAGGCAGAGAATCCGCTCTCTGCTCAAGGTTTATTTAGAAGCAATTACATTGAAGCCAATCAGAAAATATGTGGCTGCAACCATTTAGACTTGCGACTTGTAAAAAGTCAACGGATTCTTGGAAACTCGCTTGGGAATTGAATGGTAAACATTTCACTATCCGCACTGAACTTTGCGCAAGCATTCTATCCACACACTTAAAGGATCTGCTGAATCCTCAAACAATATCAACAAAGTGGCATTACGCTGTACCTGTATTCAACAACGAAATTTTGAACTCTGCGTTCAAATTATATGAATTCGAATTGGCGCTACGGAATCTAAAATATGGCAAAACTGCTGGGGCAAATGGAATCCCAGTTGAGTTCTATAAATACACAACTGACTATTTATTTCGGAGGATTTTTGAAACACAACTGGAGCACTCAGACTCAAAACTGGTCCATTGTACTGCCAGGTAGCAATCTACTCCAGTGCCGTTAATTTGATCCCAATGGCAAATGGTAACTGGACCAGATTCGTTTTCACTGGGATTCGAACCTGGGACCCCTCGAACTTGGGGCAGGCACTTAACCAACTGCGCCATCCAGTCGTACAACTGACTTACTCAAAAAACGTCTGGTAACGCTTTTTAATAAAGTTGCTGATGTTGATCTTTCAGTAGCAAAATTTCCAATATACAAAAAAGTATCGTTACCGAATGCAGCAAACTATCGGTGGATTTCTCTTCTTAATGCAACATATAAGATTTTTGCAACGATGTTGCATAAGCGACTCGTAACATGGATTGCGCCTCAGAAACTGCTGAAAGAGTTTAAAGCTGGATTTAGAGCAGGGCACTCGACAGTAGACAACATTTCCATCTCAAGAGCGGAGAGATTTCTTTCAAAGGGAGGAAAATTGTACGTATTCTTTATCGACTTTAAAGCACTGAGAGAACAATAGCAGACACAATAAAATATTAGAAAAACAAATCACTGTTTCAAAGCATGCAAATATGAAATGCGATTTTAAGAATACTAGCTAAATAATAGTTCAGAAAAAGACGCAAAAATCAAATGAAGTCTTGCAGCATTCGTCCATTAATTTGATGAAGTGCTGATCTACTCGTATTAAATTTAACTGATTGTTGAATTTTCAAAGTTGTTCACATGATAAGACACAAAATCTTAAAAAATTACAGTTAAGTCTAACCCGAAAACCTCATTTGAATACTCTGTCGTAAGTAGGAGATTTTGTCCAGCATTTGACAATGGCTAATCGGAAACAACCGCATTTCATTTTAAACCAAGAGATATCATTTACATACTAAATGTAGCTATTATTAAGAATGATGGTAGCACATAAATCAAACGAAATACATATACTTACAGAGAAATGGAACGGATTTTCCTCCCTAATCCAATCGTTTAACAATCCTAACCGAACAAAAGGAACAAATCTATGGGTTTAGATAAGTATGTCTATATATGAATACACAATAATGTATTAATAAAATAAAACGGATAATAGTCAAAAGTCAATCTTTTGATCTTTGTGATTAACATTTCTCAAGAATCTCGCTTTAGCAAATACATATGTTACACATCGCACGGAATATATAAAATATTTTCTCTGAAGGCCGATAAAGACGGAAGAGGACTTATCAAAACGAACTACTTTTGCATTTAAATCTGGATATCAGGAAATAAAGCGAAAATATGGATTTATAAAGTCGCAAACACGCCCTTCATTCAAAAGATTCCGTAACACTCGTGAGTATGCTTTTTAGAATAGAATTATATTTGTAGAAGACAGCCTTTACTCAGAAGATTCTATTTTAATCTATATAAATTTCTACATAAATCCTCTCATACAGACTGCTGGGCTGTAAGGGCTAATATGAGTCCTGTTTTTCCCAATGTTCTGAATCAACATTTAAAACTCAAGATTTTATACACGTGTATGGGGAATTTAGAAACTTTGTTGGAGAGATTTTTCTGTTCCTGATGAGCTATACAAATTCTTATCACCATGACTGCTTCAAAATTAGTGGAAGTGAAATTACAATTCCTAACTGTTGTAGGAAATACAATGTAATGAATTATTTTAATATCGTCCTGGGGTGTCGCTGGTATACAAACTCATATAAAGAATTTCTAGAAACTGGAAGACATAAATGTTAGTTGTATTATTTACGCGGAGTCGAGGTAGACGAAGTCCTTAACTACCTCAAAGGTATAGCTGCCTATTGCGATGTTCTGACCAAGTCGTCGATGTTGTGCGTCCTTTCTCGATGACAGCATATACTTGGTTTTGCTCTCGTTCACCGCCAGACCCATTTTAGCCGCTTCCGTTTCAATGCCAGCAAACTCATCATTGACGTCTCGCTGTGTTCGCCCAATCACGTCAATGTCATTCGCGGAAGCTGGCAGTTGAACGGACTGTTGGAAGATCGCGCCTCTTGTGTTGGCTAGTGAGTTTTGCACGATCTTCTCAAGAACGATGTTAAAGAAATCACATGACAGCTCCCCGCCTTGTTTAAAATCTTTTTTAACATTGGAAGTCTCGGTAAGTTCATTATCGACCTTAATAGAGCAGCGAGAGTTTTCCACTGTCATGTTCAGTTTAAAAAGTTTAAAAAGTGTGGCTGTGAAAGTGAATGTCAAAACTAGACATAGCGCTGTATAGCTCATCTCTATGTACGCTCTCATATGCGGCCTTAAAATCAATGAATAAGTTTGTGTATGTGATTTGCATTTCTTAAGTCTTTTCCAGGATCTGCTGTAGTGTGAAGATTTAATCAGTGGTGGACTTCTTTGGCCTGAAACTATACTGATAAGGACCTATAGCAGAATAGAATAGCAGAAAAGATCTTGTATCAATCAATCTTACAGCTGGTGCGTGCGCCCAACCATGTCATCTCCAGCTACCTTAAACATTACAGCAGGCAGACCATCTACATCAGCAGCTTTGTTAGGCTTCAGTCTCTTCTATCATCGTCAGTTGAGTTGTGTGAAACATCTGCCAGACAGTGGTTTGTGCCCTCATCGCTGTTCAACAGTCTACAGAAGCGATGATTCCAGATTCTGAGTATCGACTGCGACTGCGATTGTACTACAAGTTCTCCATTATCATCCCGACAAGCTTCTATGTAATAGTAGTAGTAATGGCGGCGCTACAGTCCTGGCTGGGCCTGGGCCTAGTTTCTCAGGAACCACTCGTACTGTGCGTGCTATTCTTCTCTCATGAGTGAAGGGGACCTTTAGTTTAATGCCGGCTCCGACATGTGATACATTGTCGTAAAAACTGGTTGCAGTCTTTTCGCATGTTTGGCCATACGAATCGTTGTTGGATCAGCCTTGCAATCGCTCAAAAAGGTTTAAACTCAAAAAAAGATAACATTCGTTACCAACCATTTGTACTATATATTATCTAACTTAGCCACAGTAACTACCTAATAATAATAATGGCGGCGCTACAGTCCGAGGTAGATCTGGGCCTAGCTTCTCAGCAACCAGTCGTGTTGTGCGTGCTATTGTTCTCTCACAAGTGGAAGGGATACAGTTAAATTCCGACTGCGAGATTGAGATGCTTTTTCTAGACAGTTATACTCTTTGAGCAATGTCAGTGACTCGAAAGAGGTGGAGCTGAGAACAGTTTCATTTTATTGAAAAACTGGGATTTGAAAGTCTGTGAAAGTAAAGTGCGCAGGGGTTGACGCACATACCCACAACGCAACTGCGCCTGACAGGCTTCTGTCCGAATTGTATATCCATACGAAGAAAAATGCCCCCTCTGGTAAAACTTTCTGACATCATTTCAGCCATGGCACCTGTCCATCTTCTCGATCGCGCAATTCTCTACTTTTTTCTTCCTGAGAAGTCAGGTCTCTTCCCTACGTTTCCGTTCATAGAGCTCAAGAATAACTCTCGTGGTTCGATGCAGCGTTGCCCGGTAGGCTTCTTGCTTTGCTGCATTTTCCTGCCTCCAATCATCATCAAACCAGTTGATTTTCCTATGTGGCGTCGTAAAACCCAGGACATCGGTAACGGCTTCTCTGATGGCTTTTTGACAACGTTTCAATTCTTCATCTATTTTTTTTGTGCAGGCGATGTCAAACTTTTGGAGAGTTTCAGGGAGACTCGAACGGCAAAGTTCCTAATGGACTGTTGCGATTGTAGTTTTTCGAGGTAAAACCATAGTGCTCTTTCTCAACAATATTGTTCTTTCGATATCCGTGTCATTAGCTCGGCTACAATTAGGGAATGGTCCAAATCCATGTTGGCTGCTCTGAACCCTAGATATATCAAGAGCAACGACCTTCTTCTTCCTTCAGCAGCGGACCAATTGCTGTGGAAACCGTACTGACGGTCATAAAGTAGCTTACGCGATTCAAGATATTTCAGAAGCTGACGGCTTAAAAGCGTTTCCATGACTTTGGACGTTAGTGCTATAGAATACGTTCGAGTACGAAGAGGACGACGAAGATTTCCCTCTTTAGGGATGCATGCACACGATCCGAATTAGTATTATTTATTTTTTGAGCGCTCAGCACTCGCGAGTTCTGAGGTAGAAGAGCTTTATACATAAGCGCATAACGTACGAAAAAAAATAAGTGCACTCATCGGACCGTGGTACGGTACTTGCCCTCACTCACAACTTAACCTATTTTGGCCGCCTCCGTTTCAATTTCAGCAATCACTTCATTGGAGCATCAATAGAGCATACAATCTCCTGCCATGATAATAATAATAATAATGACGGCGCTACAGTCCGAGGTGTACCTGGGCCTAACTTCTCAGCTTTTTCTTCTCTCTCTCCTAGTGCTAGTTCTTTTGAAGTTCTTTTGAAATCATTGAGTAACTTCTCAAACCAATTTTTTTCTGTTGACAGTCACTCGCAAATGCGAAAAGAGATAAAAAAATAAACTAAAGACTTACGAAATTGACTTTTAAGTGCCATAACCAGATAAGCCATCATAATAAACTCCAGAAGAGGACCCTTATCACTTCTCTGTCGTAATTAGCAACAATCACAGATACAGTGGTAAAAAAGTCACAAACAAGGTGAGGCTCCAATTGATTTATGTAAACGCTAACATACAGCAATTATATGGAGTGTTATTGAAAGAGTGCCATACCAACAAGGGCCCAGAGAATAACTCATCTACCGCTCAGCAGGCCAATTGTTCAAAAAACGTGATCGAAAACTTTAATATTACTAACCGAAGGCTTTATTGATATGATTTATATTCTAACAATAGCATACATTTATTATATGACAACAATGTAAATTTCTCATAACAGTAAATTACGCCAAAGGTTTAAACAGTGGGGTGGATCTATAACTCAACCGACAAGCCTCTCGTGTCGCTCTACAATCCGTATAATAATTATAGTATTTAGATATGTACATATAATAAAAATCTGAGTTAATTAAGCACCTAATTGAATTCCACATAGTACAAAATTAATTATTATGAGAAATGCCTCATTTCTATAACCAAAACGAAAAATTGCACAGAAAGTTGTAAGGGCTCTTGAGATAATCGAATTGATGCGGATGGTGCATCATAAGTTCTGAATTAAAAAAATCGTTGAAATCATTGCGTCGTACTACGGACTACACCGATTTCTGAAGTATCCACTCAAAAAAAAAACTTTTTACTGGGAATAATTATAGAATACTGTCATTTTTGACTATTAAAACGTCACGTACCATGCCATAGTACCATTGGTGACGGCTTTCCATTTATTTTTCGCAGAATCTGCAAGAAAAGCAATTCACCGTGCATACATTGTCAGAGATAATTATATAAGGACTCAACGAGTTCAAAGGCAGGTTCACGTTGGATATGCAGACGTCAATGCTTTAAAGAAAAACACCTACAATTCACTGTTCTTGCTTTGAACCCGGGATACAAAGATTTATTAAGAAAGGCCAGGATTTGTGTGAAACATTTGAAACGTTTCTGCAACCTACTATTTGGAACTATTTGGAAAATGTATTCAAGTATTCCTCAGACCAATCCCAACGTACATAATATAATTTTAATTCGTTGTTCGTCCTTTTCCCATCCCCAAACTTAATCCTTTCATAATTTAATCACTTCATAGAGCGGGGTGCAAAACATATCCTTAACTTTTTAACAGATGAATACGAAAGGGATTTGTCAGCAATTTCCAAGTACGATAATGAGCTGGTAGATTATGGCAGGCGGTATTATTTGCCGTTATAATCCCATAATAATGTATGGCTACATGTGAATTTTAAATGTTGACAGCAGAATATATGTGTGTACAAAGATATACACTAAGGCGTGTTGCATGCTGAAAAAATCCTTCGGTCTAGCGTCCCTTGGGGGGATAATAGTAATAACAATTATGGAACCGTTTGTGTCCTTATTTACATGGGAGAATTGTTAATTTTATTCGGAAGATAGTGATTTTCAGAGTAAGGTAGCTTAATTTGAATGTAAGGACTGGTAATAGAAATTGGTTTAAACGTACAAAACGTATTAAACATACAAACAATTTTTTTTTTCACTCGCAAATTAATAATAATAATAATAATATTATTAATAATAATCATAATAATAAAAATAATAATATAATAATAATGGCGGCGTCCGAGGTGGACCTGGGCCTAGCTTCTCAACCACTCGTGTTGTGCGTGTAATTGTTCTGTCACGAGCGGAGGGGACCTACAGTTTAATGCCGACTCCGAACGGCAAGATTGAGAAGCTTTTTCTAGACAGTTATACTCTTTGAGCATTTTCAATGACTCGAAAGAGCCGTGAAAAAATGTTTGATGTTTTTTTCGAGATTCGAAGCGACGACCTCCAGCGTAGGAGTCGACGCACCTACCCACTACACCACGGCGCCCACTAATAATAATAATATTAATAATAATAAAAATAATAATAATAATAATAATAACAATAATAATATATTTATATCACACGAGACTCCATAACCGCCCTGATATCACGAACCTTCATAAAAAACAACGTAAAGGCTCCTTCATTGATGTTGGAGTTCTAGCTACTAGAAACATGAGCCGCACATAAGCAAAGAAAATCAGCAGATATGCTGAACCAACCACTCGTATCGTGCATGCTACTTTTCTCTCAGGAGCGGAGGACGTCTGATGCAGACACCGAATGGCGAAACTGAGAAGCTTTCTCTAGACAGTTATACTCTTTCAGCATTGTCAGAGACTCGAAAGAGGTGGAGACGTAAACCCATTTTTTTTAAATACATAATGTACTTGAATATGAACCAAGATTACAAGTCTAGTGCGTAGGAGTCGACGCACATACTAACACCGCCATGGGGCCCACTAGGATGGAAGTAAATACTCCTAAAAACTCATGAGGTGTAGTCATAACCAATAACCAGGCTCTAAAACTTTACTAACGTTATCTAAAATTACGATGTGGGGCACTTACCGGCCATTACAGATGTTCAAATCTAGTTTAATGCAACAAATAAAGAACAACTATAACAAAAATAAACTATCAGATCATGCCATCAAGAATGGTTATCAACTTCCTTAAGTTTGCTCCCAAGTTCTAGATCAAAGAAAGGGTACAATATGAATAATATGGTCGCACTCCATGTGATTGTTATATTTATTCCCCATTACTTCCTCAATTCAATTCAATTCAATTCAACAATATGAACATATGATGCTTAATAACATAATTAAATTTAAAAATGGATTAAGCTGTGCCCATGTAAAGTTTTTGCCATACATGATAAAGTACATTTTTTGAAATGCCAGCAGTTGAATGGAGATATACATTTACTGAACATTTACTGATTTCTGTTAACAGCTCAGGTGGCACCTAGCTCCTACTGCAATACTTCTGATGTGCGTTCAATAGTTCCCTCACGAGTGTAGGGGACAATTTTATACCTACTCCTAACGGAGAAGTTTGAGAAACTTTACCTGACAGATACAAATTCAGACCATTGTCAGTGACTCAAGAAATCGTTAAAATACGAGTTCTTTTAGCAGACATGGAAAAGATTGACTCTTATCGTAGGAGTCGACATGTGCATCATCCACAGGACAGACCATTATAGTCATCCTAAATATATTTATTGGATAAAGCTCCGTTTTTTAGGAAATATTTTTGAGTCGATTTTATGCAATTTTATTTCATAGCCCTTGCTTGTGCTTTCTTTCCTTCCGTTTTGAATGTTTTTATTTATCTCAATCACATTGAGTGTCTAAGTAGGTTTTAAGTATTTTATATTCTATTTCCATATTTTTAAATATATACTTGTGCTCAAATTTGTGACCATAATTTCAAATAGTTTGTTCTGTTCTTAAATTCAATTGGAACCTTCTGCATATCAATAATTTATGGTGTCATCTGCAGCTTCTAAATTTCACATACCATCATCTCAAACTGTTAATATATGTATATATATGTACTGAAAATGTCAAAAATATGGTCCTCTCTTAAAAAGCATGATGTCACGAGGTAGTCGATTTCATTTGGAGTTCATTTCATATTACAGACGGAAACTGGAGTGACATAACAGCTTCTCATAAGAAAAACCATAATAAAAGCACGTTCTTACATAGGTACCAATAACATATCCTTCGAGAATAGCCTACAATTTGTAAGTTATTACCAAAATAAAGTGTTATCAACTCCCCAAATGTGATTCGTACAAAATAAACTTTTTTCACAATAAAGGACTTTTATCAAAACAATAAAACCCACATGTGATAAAGTGTCCTTTGTAAAGCAAAATTTTGTTGTTGCAAGCATTAACTTCGGCACTCTTTGTTTGGGGCGAGTAAAAGAGCCATTAACTCTTTGATATAGCCAAGAGGTATCCCATTCGAATTTTTATTAAAAAAAATACTTTGAAACGGTCTTCGCAGAGGCTACTGAGCAATAAATGTATAATATATTGTATGTACGTTCGTCCTTATACTGGGAGTCATAGCAGTCGAGCTCACGGCATCATACCGAAGTTCGGCATGAGTTGAGGCGAAGACAACGATGGTGTGAATATGGAAGAGAGGAAGGAAGGAAAAGTACAAAACATTGTCCTAATTTTGGGTATCCTGTCATTCACTTCATTGAGATTAAATCAAATTGTATCCTGGTCATAGCAACATCCTGCAGAAAAGTAATATTTATATGAACATCTACGCACACATACAATAATGTAGTTACAGGGAAAGTTTTTATGAACGACAGTGGGTGATGAGCGCCGCACAGAAAACAGCTAAGGGGGATCACAAACAAGGATAATATATCATTCTCTTCTTCAAGGGCACGTGCTGATAATGACTTCCATTTCATTTAGTTTTTTTCCTCTTTTCTTTTCGTATTGCGAAAAGGGACAGATATTTCACATGAAATTTGCTTGTGAGTTATACGAAGGTTAATACATCAGAATATATTTGATATTTATTTTCTAGCGAGGGGTTTCTTTTGTACTCCACTTGGTAACTGTAAAAGTGCATTCAATAAGTATTTAACATGCTTTAAAAGGTTAAGCCGAAATACATAGGTATTGGCTACCAAAACATTATTTCTAACTAAGACTTGATAGATATAAAAAAGATAAATATTTCTATTGCTCTTACACAATTTACGTAGTTAATTGACAGAATAAACTTTAAGGGGAATTTATTTCCCATCAGTTCAAAGATATTGTAGGTTATTTATATTTTTTTTGTCTAAACTAAATAAAATAGCTTCAATATATATCTTCATGCATATTCGCACGTACATTTGTTTTAAAATGAATTGAAATAAAAGCTGACATAGTGTGCAATCCTATACACTTTATTACACGAACGAACGAAACACTTTATTAAAAAAATTCAAATATCGGCTGCAACTAAATTTTGGCAAAGCCATTTAAGAAAGATAAATCAAATACTCGATATAAAGATTAAACCAGGTGAATTTGCACCTCGAGTATTATTATATCAATATTTGTTAACACAAAATGTCAGGTCAATTCAACAATAACTTTTTTATGTATGTACACAAAATCTGCATACATTGCACGGTTATTTAAGCAAACCCTACTTTGTGTATATAAAGCAGAAGAAATTCTTGTTAAGCAACTGTGAGATGTTTCTACTTTGACTAGCAGTGATAACTTGCTTTCCTGGGCTTTATTAATTACATTTCGCCAAAAACTCACACTCGAAGCAATTATTTACTCTCTATCTCGGGGAGCATTGCCACAACCACTACGCCACTCATATACTTGTGAATTATATCAATTGTACACAACCCGCATTGACCAACGTGTGTAATTATATTTATCATCATAATTAATCATTTCGCCATCCATCATTATCGCGCCATTGTGTCAAACGATTCGTACATAACTCCAGGAGCAAGAATGACAACAGCACGTCGACCAACACCACAAGTAACGAGTATCCTGATATGGACGATAATGGAGTTCATGGTAGTGGTGATTATGAACGAGATGACGCACACTCCCAGGAGTTCTGATATTCTCAATACACGTTTTATCCATCGAACGTACTTCCAGACTCATTTCCGATAATATAATGAAAGTATATGACCGAGTTTGTCCATCATTATGATGTATGCATTTACATACATATGTACGTACTGCTTGGTGTTATGTCTCCAGTCAATACCAGGGAATTCTTACTTCATTTCCATATTTAACGCAGAAACAAAGTGTTTTTGAATTCAATATTCACGACTTGGCTTAAACGGACGGACGACGACACCGTTGTGGAAAGTTAGAGTATTCTGTTAAAGAAAACCACTGTAGTGTAACAGAAAAGAAGTCAATTTCTGTCTCCATGTCCACATGAAGAAAATACGCACACATGAGTAACTGAGTGATGTCCATTAGTGTTGAAAAAACTACAATAAGAACACAGTACTAGCCCAGCAAATGAAGGGAAGTTGTACGTACGTAAAAGGACACTCGTAACGAATAATCAATTGATTTGTTTTCGTTATTGGTTACATACTGTCTTTATATCTTACGTAAACGTGAAGAAGCACAAAGCTTGTCAAAGCAAATTGTTTGCGTTTTATGTACCAATCGAGTCCTTGATTTCGAGAGCAAAATATACAAAGTATGTATGTTGTTTACATAGATATACCTCAACTTATTTCTATTGTTGGTCTTGCATTAAGTTTTTGATTTGAGTCCTTATGAAATTAGATGTTGACTACAAATTTACTTGGTTGAAAATTGATTTGAAGTCAAACATTTCACTGACAAAAAAAAATGTCTGTTACAGTTCCGTGTATGTAGATGCTTGGATTGATTAGTCATATCCATTATCAGTTCCGATTTGACATAAACTCTTACAACATAATATGAGTAACAGCCCAACAATATAAAATAGAAATAAATTGGGAAAGTGCGACTTGTACTTTCCGTCCCTAAAATATTTAAGAGAAACGTCTCTAAATAGCTGGCAACGAATTTATAGATTGATAGATCTCTACCTCTATCTCCATCCCAGAGGTATGGACAATATCCCGAGTGGATTAACAGTGTCTTGGTCTTTTCGAGATAAAAGTTCTGCGAGCGATCTTTGTTTCTGTTTGTGTTGATGGCATTTGGAGAAGAAGGTTCAACCACGAACTATATGGACTGCACTGCGACATGAGTCTAGCCATGCGTCTATGGATCCAACGCCTATGATGGCTAGGCCATGTACAGCGTATGGACAACTTAGCTCCAACCCGAAGAGTCTTCGACTCTGAGCCTGTGGAACAACACAACAGAGGACGTTCACGTACAAGGTGGCGCACACAAGTCGAGGGGGACATCTGCCGGCTTGATGTGCGAAACTGGAGACAGCTGGCGAAAGATCGTGCTGGCTGGAGAGGGATGTTGGGTGAGGCCCAGGTTCACCTCGTGTAGCCCCCTAAGAAGAAGAAGAAGATCTCCATGACAACTTTACGTGTACAGTACCCACATTTTAACTCTTTCCGGGCCACTACAAGAAAATAAACAAAAATTGCACGATTTTTTTTGCATAAATCAATTTATTTGCATCAAGTTATTAAAAAAATAGCAAAATAAAAAAAACTATCCTTACAGGATTTTTTATAAGGACACGGTACGAAAATGATCCCACTGCGCATAAAATGTCTATTTTCATGTATGAGATTCATTAAAGCAAGTTTTTATCTTGCTTAGACAAATTGAAAGATTGTAAGTAGAACGTATCCATTGTGTTCTCCCTTGATGTCCTATCTTGCTACAGTGTGCACATCTTCACAATGAAGTTCTTACAGGTTGATATGACGAAGTGGATCGAATGTTTTTGTCAACGAACGGTTTTTTTTTCACGCATACGGTGGTCTTATTTTTTTCTTTTTATTGTCAGTCAGAACGTCTTGTTGGGGTAAGGTATACCCTGTATATCTTGCCAATATATATTCATTCACGTCTGCTACATGCAGAAAATGAAATAAAATCTCTACCAAGATGATGCTTTTACAATCATTTTCTTCGAGCAAATACAAGATATTGTTTTCATTTAGATTCCACGTGCCAAGTTCTTAAAACTCTGTTGATTACATTAATATTGGAAAAACAATTTGATCACAAGTAAATTTTACTATTAACCTTTTTTACAACACAATTTTTTTATTTTGAATACAAACCGCTGTTCGTTTCCAATTCTGTGAACTTTCACATACGTTTTCCGATAAAAATTCACGATAAAGGGGAATTTACACCAACCGTTATCCTTCCCCCATAAGGAAAAAACAGAAATTCACATATGCCAGCAAATATTCGACCAAGAGTTATGAAATTTATGAAGGACATAAGAAAATATTAGGTCCGCTGGATAAAGAGGGGCATGGAAGTACCCAGCAGAAAATGAGTTCAAATTTATAAGGCTAAGAAAAAAATAAGGGATACGAAACAGAGAACACTTACTGTATAATTATAAAAACCTTTAAGTAAGCCTTACAATAACGCTTAGATAAACCATATTATATGGAATAAATCTGGCCAAGGATTGTCTCTTACGTACTACTTATTTCTGGACTTAATTAAGCGTTACGAGTCTTAAGACTTACTTAAGCATAATAAGGTGTAAAATAATCATGTTTGGCATTATACTTGGAAACGATTATTCTTGGAAACATATCGCGTGTTTTAAAACAGAAGAATTCTTCCGAATTTGTTTGTCTTTCGTTGATGATTGACTGGCAGTTTAGTGAAGAACTTTGAACGTGCAACATCTTGAAGCTTGTGAAGAATAGAAAATATATAAAATAGTATATAGATATATAGTATATAGATATAGATATATAGATATATAGAATACAACACCAAGCGGAACTTCAACTGAACGAGTAGCTGAAGGTAACTGCATAATACTTCAATCTTCAATACCGTTGTAAATTTGTAGAAAATACATCTTTTATCAAAAATAAAAGGAAAGGTGGGCAAAAGCTTTAACTTCATAGTATCAGACGACTTCCTGAAATAAATCGGAACGGATGGAAGCAGATGAAAGCTATTCAAAAATATAATTTTTTTAATTAATTATAAGATAAGGAATACTGCATGCGATCTGGATTCCTTATGAGTAATAAGACTTACATACTAAGGCTTAGATTATATTGTAATAAGTCTTATACTTATTTTTGAACAATTTGATATTTTTTATAGACGGTTGCGTGCATATATAAGAACGCCTATTGGGCTTAGCAAAGAATGGCATCTTTTACAAGATTGGCTAAAGTTGGTTAAAATATGCTTCGGAAAAACGTTTCTTATTGCTAAAAGTTATTTGATCAAAAACATCGTAAGCCCTAAACTATAATTACTTACTGAAATGCAAGGTCCAAAATACTTTATGATAAAGTATACAGTACATAGCGTATAATTTATATAATTCAGCGATATTTTTTCAGGAAGTACGATTTCCAATGGAATATTGAATGAATATATGGTGTAATTTAAGTGAATATGTGTGTTGGATTTTACAAGTATTGATAAGTAGAGGCCGCAGGCCGTTTTTCTGTAACATATGGAAATATTTGTAAAAGAGGATATGTAATAAAATAAATTATGTGATTTCAAACTTTGACTCACCAAACCAGTATAACACGATACTTTAATCATTATTAGGTGGGCGCCTTGGCGTAGTGGGTAGGTGCGTCGACTCCTACGCTCGAGGTAGTCGGTTCGAGTCTCGAAAAAAACATCAAACATTTTTTCACGGCTTCACCTCTTTCGAGTCACTGACAGTGCTCAAAGAGTATAACTGTCTAGAAAAAAGCTTCTCAATCTCGCCGTTCGGAGCCGGCATTAAACTGTAGATCCTCTCCACTCGTGAGAGAACTATAGCACGCACAACACGAGTGGTTGCTGAGAAGCTAGGCCCAGGTCCACCTCGGACTGTAGCGCCGCCATTATTATTATTATAATCATTATTAGCGAGAAGCTCGAAAATTCACTAAAATGTACACACTTTAAATAATTAATTAATTGCTACAAAATATTGATCTACTTAACCATGTGACCAAGATTTAATAGGTTGCTACAATAAGCACAGGATGGTAAATTCCACACACTTTACTCATATAGACAAAATGTGATACTTTTCTTGCCTGCTGGCCAGAAGGCACCCAGTCAATAAGTTGAAATAGCTAATATATAATGAATTGTTTTTCCTTGAATCTCCATGTATTTCACGGAGGAATCCTTTTAATTTTCTCATTCTACCACATTTTCTTTACCATATACACTTAAGAGCACAAGATTTCTTTGTTAACCCGACCTTAATGGCAATGTGAATCTGAACAGTTTGAAAAAAAACAATTACCGACCCTCGTTTAAGGACCAAATCGTCTGGAATATAATCCGACCCTTTGTAATACGAAAGAATGCAAAAAGATAGACACAGACGGCCTCGAGATATAAATGTTCCATTTATCCATGTATACACAAGGACCCACATTACAAAAAGAATCCTTAGGGCTGAAGGACATTAAAATAATACAAATTTGTTCATCATGCATTATTCTAGGGAATAGCCAGCGAGAATCAAACAGCATTGAGGCTAACCCCAAATATACACTCGCGCACACCAATGTTTATATGTATAAGAAATTCGCTGGGGATACTCCACTGATTAGGCTCAGAGAAAAAATTCCCGACAATCCTATTATATAATACCACCACCTCATAACACTTATGGTACGCCGCTGTGTTGGATATTTTCGCGAAAGTGCCTTAATGAAAGTGAGATACTTTTATATATTCAAATTCAGCTGAGGGGTGAGACATTAAGCCGTGTGAGAGTGAGTCAGTTGAATGCATTGTAAGTGCGGGAAATGGTTGCAAAAAAAGATATGACCTCTAACCAGCCTTTTTATACATATAGAAAATAAAAAAATAACGAGGCAAAGAGGAAAAGAAACAAATACGCTTAATAGTATCCTTGTGCGGATCGTCACTTTTCCGTCCCCTCTGTGTTTTCCAGCAAGCGTTTGTTTTATTTTTGTTTTTCCTTTTGTAAAGAGAGACGTGTTATTCCATTGGGATTGTGTGACACTGGCGTTTTTACTTTATTTTCAAATTTTCCCTTTTTTCGCCCTTAACTCGGTAAAAAGAAGGTCATATTAAGTAAACTCGTTGTGAGTTGAAATAATTTTAGGTTAAGTTTACTTTTTAACACGTACCTTCGGGGATAAACGTTACAGTGAACGTCCTCGTCTCGACGAAAGCAGGGGAGTAAGATCAGCACTTGAACTTTTGCATGAAGTTGAAAGTGATATCACCGCCGGAGGGAGAGTGCTTTTGTTGTCTCTCAAGGATACACTGATGGAGGTTAAGGTTTTGGACATAAATCTGTGTGGGCAATGACACTGATGTTTGTGACCGAGATTTTTATGCAAGCTTCATTCACATTTAATGACGAAACCGTGATTTGGTGAAGGAGAATGTTCAAAAACTTTATGCATAATTGTATGTAATGCTCAAATAATGAAATTCAATACTAGAAGATACCTTTATTTTTCTTTAGAAAAATAAATGCAGAATGCATTTAACTTTATTTCGGTCAGTGTTGTGCAGGATTACATTTGTTGGCAAGCATACCATACAATGAAGTAGTGTTATGAATGACATACCTGGATAACATAATTTTTATACGATTTTTTAGAGGAAGAGCTGAGGAGCAACTGACAGCTTTCTTTCATCGAAAAATGATGAAGTCCCAAAGAATTCAAATGAAGGCAGTTGACTTCAAGTGAATGGTGGAGACTTAAAACTGACTTCAGTAAAGGGAAATTCAGTTGAAAGGCTTGCAATCAATTGACTATAATGTTTTTTTGGAGATTCGAAGGTTAGACCTCGAGCATAGGAGTCGACGCACAAATTATGTGTCAGGCCATTTGATCATATGATCTATCCAAAATGGCTCACACCAGTGACAGCGCCAAGGCGCTGCCATTTCACATAAAACAACTTATTAAGGTCAGAAATATCTTAAGATCGGAATGGATTACTACCAGGAATCGTTTTTATCTCTCTCAAATGAAAAAGCTTAACGCAAGCATAAAAATGTAAATATCAAACCAATCCAGGAATTATAAGCAACAAGACCTAGCAAAAGGTAGCAAACGTTTTTGGAAAACAGTAAAGGTCATCAAAAGGAAAACATTTTCACATTCTTGCGTTCAAAGTAGGAAACTCTGTGATGCTATTCAATCTCGAAAAAGCAAATATCTTAGCTGGTGAGTATTTTGCCAACCACAATATTACAAATAATACCATTGCCAGTAGTAATATTATACTTATATTCTATGAATTTGCTTAACACAATTTATTCGAACGGTAGTACTAACTTTGTATCTTTTGCTGAAGTGAATGATATAGTTACTTGTTTAAAGACAAATAAATCATCTGGCAGAATGGAAAGCTGCCAAAGTTATTCCAATTTTGAATCCTAGTAAAAATGCTCGCTTGCCTGGCAGTTATAGGATAATAAAAAATAAGCAGCAATTTGGATTTAGCGCAAATCGTAACACAATCCAATAGGTTCAATGTACAGTTTGTCAAGAAAGTGTTTACACAACGTAAAAAAACAGGAAATTAAAAAAATTAAAAATTAAAGTACTTCCAGTAACTTAATTGAACATTTTCTTTTGCTAGTTCATAAAACTACATATTTGAAAATAGGTAACATAAAAAAATGGGTGGGTGGCCGTGTGGGTTCGTGCGTCGACCCATGCGCATTAGACTTTCACAGTCTAGGTTCGAATCGAAGTTCAGACAAAAAATTTTTCAAAAAAAATTATTCACGGCTCCACCTCTTTCGAGTCACTGACAATGCTCAAAGAGTATAACTGTCTAGAAAAAGCTTCTCAAAATCGCCGTTCGGAGTCGGCATTAAACTGTAGGTCCCCTCCACTCGTGAGAGAACAATAGCACGCACAACACGAGTGGTTGCTGAGAAGCTAGGCCCAGGTCCACCTCGGACTGTAGCGCCGCTGTTATTATTATTATTAACATAAAAAAATGCTTTATTTCACTAAACAATAATGACAAAAATTACAAAATGCAAAAAGGGACGAACTTTGGACTGCCAAAAAAGTGTTTACACATCCTATTTCAATTCGCTTGCGCACTGCATGAACAGTTTCATAACAGTACCGTTATAGCGGTTTTTTATTTTTTGTTTTATGACAGATGTACAAATTTGAAAGAAAAAATATTTATTGGTGTTTTTGCTGTGTGTTGTTCGTAATCGTGTTGTTATTGATCAGTGGCATACAATATGCCTGGGAAAAGAATTAGTTTTGAAGTGAAGCAATTGGTTGACTACAACCATTACAATGGCAAAAGTGTTAAGGAAATCACAGATCTGTTCGGCTTATCTAAAAAGACAATTTATAACATTATAAACCGAGCAGAGCCTGAAAATAGTTTGGAGGTTATTGCTACAAAAGGAAGGCCAAAAAAATTATCTGATTGAAATGAGCGGTGCCTGCTAAGAAAAGTGCATGAAAACCCCCAAACATCAGTTAGAACCTTGTCCAGAGAGATGAACCAGGAATGTCGAGTACAAGTTTCTCACGAAACTATAAGACAAGTGCTTCTAAAGCATGAGTTTACATCGAAATTTGCAAGAAAAAAACCACTGCTTTCGAGTAAAAAAATTTAAGAACGCTTCCGTTTGCTGCAGAGTATAGCATTCAGCGAAGCGAATACTGGGACGATGTTATATTTTGCGACGAAATGAAAATTATGATGTACTATAACGAAGGACCTAATAGAGTGTGGCACAAGCCCTTAAAAGCCTTATCGAAAAGGAATATAATTCCAACCGTTAAATTTGGAAAGTTATCTGTGATGGTATGGGGGTGCATTTCGAGTAAAGGTGTCGGAGACTAAGGCTTTATTGAAAACACCATGGGCGCAAAGAAATACCTGAGCATTTTACAAGCTCATTTGCTCAGCAGTGCTAACAATTTTGGATTTAATGGCGGTGATAACATGAGAAAACCAGAATTCAAGTTTTATCAAGATAATGAACCGAAACGTAAAGAACTTACGGTTAAGACATGGCTGCTTTATAACTGCACCAAAGTACTCGATACACCTACTCAGAGCCCAAGTCTTAATCCTATAGAAAACTCTTGGACCCATTTGAAGAAGAAAGTGGCAAAAATTAACCCGAAAAGCCGAAACCAATTGATGGAATACATCAAAGAAGAGTGGGAAAACATTCCAACCAATTATGACAAAAAAAATTGATTGGGTCAATGACGGATAGGTTAAAGGCTGTTATTGATGCACCAAATATTAAAATAATAATTTGAAACATGAATTTTCTTGATTTAGCTTCATTTTAATTAGTTTAGCTTGTAATGTAAATGTGTGTAAAGACTTTCTTGACAGTGAAATTTTCGTTCATTTTTATGTTTTGTTTTATTTTGTATTCTTGCTAAATGAAATGAACTATTTTTTAATGTTATTAAATTTTTATATAGTATTATAAGTTGTACCAAAAATATTTGCAATAAAGCTACTGGAACCACATATATTTGTAACGTGAAAGTATAAATTGCTATTTTCTTACATAGTGTAAACACTTTCTTGACAAACTGTATCTAGAATCACATAAAAAGTAACTTCATTCTAGGTAGAAGTATAGGTATGATATTACTTGACGTAGGTAGAAGTATAGGTATGATATACTTGATATTACTATGGCGTCATGGCCTGCTACACAAGCTTATGTCTTTTAATTTTCCAATTTTTCTAGTCAAAATCATAAAATATAGGAACGATTTCGAGCATACTCTTAAGTTGTCAGTAAATAGTCAGTTTTCAAATGATTACTCAATCGTTGCAGGTGTTCCTCAAGGGTCTGTGCTTGGACATATCTTATTTACTGTTTATACATCTGACTTTCCAGTACTGAATAATTCTCAATCTGCTATGTTTGCTGATGATACTTGCATTCTTTCGTCAGATGCTGTCGGTTCCGACATTGTAACTAATTTGCAGTATGGTTAGAATGATGTACTAACGTATCTCAATAACTGGAAGATTAAGTTAAATGCTTCAAAGACTCAGGCTGTTTTTTTTACTAGTAAAAGCAAAGCCTGTTTCTTTAAAAGCAACAGACATCAAATAAACGGAATTCAGGCTGAGTGGAAAGACAGTGCCATCTTGGGGTACACTTGGACAAAACCTTAACTTTAAAGTTGAATATTGAAAATAAATTCATAATTTTCATGGTAATTTTCCGGTCAATAATGCTTTACGGATCACCCGCTTGGGGAAAATGTGCAATCAGCCATATTGGTAAGCTGCAAATTACTCAGAATAAACTTTTGAAAACGATTTTAGACCTCCCGTGGCATTTCTTTATTGAAGAGTTACACATTTTGGCAAACGTTGAAAAAGTCCAAAGTAGAATCTTAAAACTATCAAATCATCATATCTTGTAGAATCTAGTATTTATTATTTATTATTTATTATTTATTATTTATTATTTATTATTTATTATTTATTATTTATTATTTATTATTTATTATTTATTATTTATTATTTATTATTTATTATTTATTATTTATTATTTATTATTTATTATTTATTATTTATTATTTATTATTTATTATTTATTATTCGTTAACTGTTTCTTATTTATTACTATTCGTTTTCTTTTTTGTTTCTATTAATTTATTTATTATTTTTATTATTTTTTTCTTATTTATATTAAATATTTGTTACTTAAATTATTTCAAATTGTGATGGAAAACAAGTAGTTCTGAAATTCGGTTATTGGCTTTCTCTTCTCTCAACCCTAGGTTTATATAAATTTATGTATTAATGAAGGTTTTTCTGTCGCTTTTCCTTCAAATGTTTTGCAAAGATCAATAGTGATATATTTTCTTGTAATTTGTCTTTTCAGTAGTAAGGTAGGTTATACCACATCTCTTAACTTAAACTTAAAAATGTCTCGAAATCTGCGAGTACATTGTCTTGTGTTATAGCATGCACAGAAAATGAATTGCTTGAAAGTCGCTTAACAAAGAGCTACGGTAGAGAGTTTTTTTTAGTAACTTTCCGTCTCCTACAAAGGTTTTGTTCACTTATACGAGAACATGCTCATCATAGATTATACTAGTGAAAACTTACTGGCCCATGCTTTACTTCATATGAATATGCTATATAACCCAATAACCCCCTTGAAGAATATATGAAAATGTGTCATATGTGTATAGCTTCATGCCAGAAATATGTAGGAGGATGTCAATATACATCTTCAGTCTAAGCAGAAAAATATGAAGCATACATCCGTTTTTACAATGATTCAAATGAGCAACGAAGACTAAGAGATAATAGACCTTCTATGGTTTGCATCTTGTAATGTCAACAATATGTTCATAAAGATTTTAGCGGTAATGCGATCAAAGACATAATGCGATTCATGTGTTTAAAATCATGGATTATCTTTTGTTGAAAGAAAGACGATGTTATGATAAATCCACATCGTAATCTACCGTGTACATCGATTAAAGTATTTAGCTAGATTAAGCAATATTTATATCTAATACAGCGTTTTTGGAAATAGTTATACATACACACAGTCACAAAAGTAAGTATACACCGTAAAAAATAACGAATCTTGACCGAATCATTAACCAGAAAGCGAAACTGCATAAACTTTAGGTAACATGTTATACATATTTATTTTGCTATTTTTATGCTCTTTTCAAAAAACAAATAATAAAAAGAATGGGACTAACAATAACAGAAATATTAAGAAACAAAGTAAGATACTGTTAAAATTGCATGTTACAAAAGTAAGTGTACACTATTAAAAAAGAGAGATTTATCGCAAATTACTCAAATTTATTCCTAGTTGGATATCCTTAAGCAGTAATAACTGCCTTTATTCTCGATCTCATGGAGGTAACAAGCTTTTGAGTTACTTCCAGACTTATTTTTTTCCCATTCGACAGATATAATAGCCATAAGCTCGAATTTGGCCCTACTGTCATGGTTTAGGATTTGACGATCGAGATGATCCCACAAAAGCTCGACAATATTTAAATCTGGTGATTGAGGTTCTGTTTTGAGCTGTTTTCGCACATTGTACAGCAACCATTCCTTCACAACCAGGGAAGTGTGCTTTGGGTTGTTGTCTTGTTGGAATATAAATGAACCCTTCAAGCCTAATTTCTGAAAGCTATGGTGGAGATTGTTTTTCAGTATACTGAGGTAATCGTATCGATTCATTGTCTACTCAATAAATACTAAAATGCCAACACCAGATGCCGCCATACACCCTCAAAGCATTACTAACCCGCCATCATGCTTCACCGTACCAGCCATATACTTTGGATCTTACTGCGTCTTTGGCTAAAAAATTTGGTTAAATTCGCCAAAAATCACTCAAAGGGATTTCTGCAATATTAATTGAGACGACAATGAATCGATACGATTACCTCAGTATACTGAAAAACAATCTCCACTATAGATTGCAGAAATTAGGCTTGAAGGGTTCATTTATATTCCAACAAGACAACAACCCAAAGCACACTTCCCTGGTTGTGAAGGAATGGTTGCTGTACAATGTGCGAAAACAGCTCAAAACAGAACCTCAATCACCAGATTTAAATATTGTCGAGCTTTTGTGGGATCATCTCGATCGTCAAATCCTAAACCATGACATTAGGTCCAAATTCGAGCTTAAGGCTATTATACAGGACGAATGGGAAAAAAATAAGTCTGGAAGTAACTCAAAAGCTTGTTACTTCCATGGGATCGAGAATAAAGGCAGTTATTACTGTTTAAGGATATCCAACTACGAATAAATTTGAGTAATTTGCGATAAATCTCTCTTTTTTAATAGTGTATACTTACTTTTGTAACATGCAATTTTAACAGGATCTTACTTTGTTTCTTAATATTTTTGTTACTGTTAGTCCCATTCTTTCTATTGTTTGTTTTTTTAAAAGAGCATAAAAATAGCAAAATAAATATGTATAACATGTTACGTGAAGTTTATGCAGTTTCGCTTTCTAGTTAATGATTCGGTCAAGATTCGTTATTTTTTACGGTGTATACTTACTTTTGTGACTGTGTGTATATCAGAATATCAGGGAAGTAAATACATAAAAAAGTATGGCCTACAAATGTGGTTAGATATCGTTCAACACCTCATGATTCATAAAACATTGTTTCCATTACTGTTATAGTCGGTACAGAAGCTGCTTAAAATAATTAAGCCCAGCAGTAATTGCCTTTCTGAAATTACTGGGTTCTTGGAATAAACCCGTTCAAATTTGAGAATAACTCTCTGCGTTCAATTGCATTAATTTACCTCGTTATGTTCATATGTGTTTGCTACCTAAATGCACAGAAACTTATCTTAAGGAGCCGGATCAACTGAAAAAACATATTTCCCAGAAGTTCTAACCATCCTGTACCCTCCACTTAGATTGCTATATATTCCACATGGTGTTGTACATTAACCCAATTCAATTGTTCAGGATATCTATTCAACTCGCTAGTTCCAAACAAAGAACAAAGTTTTTCTCCGAAGAAACATTTTTCCATTCGCAATTTAATTTCCCATGTGTTTTTTCGATGAGTTTTTATATTTACCTGGCGCCATAACTGTTCATTCGGCTCGCCAACACATCCATAATTCATAAATGAAGTGAAGGTGCAGTGAAGGTTTTGACGAATACCAAAAAACGCAGCTGAAAAACCATCCTTTGTCATTATTGGGCAATTCAGATACATACAAACATACTTTGATCGCAAGGGATTTAAAACAAAATTCTCATGAGTTTTTGTCTGTGTTATTAGGACGAACACCTGATACGATTTCCACATTAAAACGAAAGTTTTTTTTGCATCCCGATTGCATCCTTATCAATCACAAACTGCGCAACACTATGGATCTGGGAACAGGGAAGAAAGTATAGTTTATGCGTCGAAAAGACCTTTCGATGTACCTTAATGTATGCAACATTCTTGGAGTTTCGTTTTAGTTTTTCAGATGAAGGCATCTTTTTGCTTGATGGTGGCAAGGATTGAAAATATCCATAGAAAAGTTTTAATCATTCAATTTCTGACACCAGATTTCGGATCAGATCATAGTGCAGACAAAAGAGGGAACGCGATGGCATCTATGGCAGTTAATGCTACACAGAGTTTGTGCGGTGTGCGAACGAGGTCCATATTTAGATTTAAACTTTGTTGTTATACGCACAGTATGCAGACAATTTTAGTTTTGCCGAGAGCAGCAGATGTTAAAAATTCGCTCAGTACTAGAGTTGAATGATATAATAGTCTGTTTGACAAGAATTACTTGGAGTAGCATACAGCTGAAGATATAGGAAGAGTTCCGAAAATAATATCATATAGACTTTTAAATTTTTAAATTTCTGAAGAAGTAGTAAACATATAAGTAAGTATTATAACTGCTATGGAGTTCTTTCAACTGAAGCAAGATAAATTACAATCCACCAATGCAACCAACAAGTTTTGAAGATATAACTCATTTTTGGAAACGTGCTTCTATTTGTTTGTGAAATTGTGAAATATATTTTTCACTTTTTTTTCACTTTATTTCATTTAAAAAAATTTAAGGTAATATAATACACTGTATAATTTTAGTTTAATGAAAAAATTTTTGGATCATTTTATTGCCAGAAGGGCAAGAGGCGAATGAACCATTAATTTAAATTACATTCATTACTAATATTTAATTGATGGGGGTACAGACAAAAAAGAGTTAAATTAAACTAAGATAAATATAAACATACGATTTGGAAACAGTTTCATAGATGTATTTCAAAAATAAATCAAGAGATTAAAAAATTAAAAAGATTCAAAAAAGGGAAAGAGTTAGTTATCACATTTAGTAAAGAAACTAATTCGTCAGAGTTCACAGAAAAAGGAAATAATTTTAGTTTTTGTAGGAAAGCATATTTTCGTCTCTCGCATCTTAACGCATAGGGCAAATTATTGAACAAACGGGGAGCGGTAGAAATGTGAAAAGTGTGTTTTATTAATGACCGGAACATAAACTAAATTCTGGTTATTAACACGTAAGTTGTGAGAGTCGTATAATTTAGACGAATAATAACCACAACTTTAAAAAAAAAAGTCTTTAGGACTGTATACACATATAAATGCTTAAGTGGAAGAATTTTAAGATTACGGAACAACTTGAAGCTATGCGTTCCACGATTAACTTTACAAAGGATACGTATTGCATGTGTTTGCTTAATAAGCAAAGAATCAATTTTATTAGAATGTGTACCACCCCAGCAAGTTAGTCCATATTGTAGCTTGGATTTAAAAAGGCCATTATATACTAATAACAAAATACATTGCGACCAATACAGACTAAGGTGAAAGAACTATTTCAAAACGTTGTTTAAATATATGGACTAATTAGCTATATGATCTTCCATTTGAGCACTTATTAAATATATACTCGTATATAATATATACATACATATATAAGCATTATTAAATATTGTTTTGTCCGCAAGGTGAGAACAAGTATTTAAAGCAAACTTTAAGCAACTAGAAGAATGATACCCTAGAACCAAGTCTATATCTGTCGAACCATTATGATTGATAATAAATTTTGTTTTGCCACTAATAATAAGCTTATGGAAAAAAAACCAATTGCGCAAGATTTCTAAATCATTATTGGCTGATGTGAATAAGCTGAAGTAGTTGTTTTCAGAGTAGGATAAAGATGTGTCATCGGCAAAAGCTGTAATTTGACCTTAAAGCTGTTGACTGAATAGGTAAGCCTACCTTATACAATTTATCTAGTAAAAGAGCATGATCCACCATATCAAAAGTTATATCTATAAAAAGAGCAGCGGTGGTTTTTTATTTTTAAATACGTGGTGTAGACAGCCTAATGCTCTGGTTGCAACATTCACCAAGGACGTAAAACCAAAAGAGGATAGTAATGTAAGATAACTATCCGCATTCGATGAACCAGAAATAATATCAACGTTGAAATCGCCTATGAGAATTTGGTTATAACAATTTTCAAAGCTGAGAAAAACAGATAATTCAATTAAGAAGACATAAACAGTGTATGAGCGCAACCTATAAAATCCAACAAAACTTTAACGGACTCCAGATAATTCGACTTTCAAACTGATTAAATCAGCACTTTTAAAATATGGTTTACTAATATTATACACAATATCACTCCTGTAGAAGACCGCCACACCACTAGAAGAATAAGAATTATTACATGTTGCTGCGAAAATAGTGTTAGGGATATTAAAATCGGAAATCTCATGTTCATAAATCCATATTTCTGAAACAAATATTATATCAGGTAAATGGTTAAGAGATGCGAGATGTGCGAGAAAAACACCGAAATTCTTACGCAAGATACGAATATTTTGATGAACTACTGTTAAACCAGAATTAATCTATCCGTAATATACTCTTAGCAAATACAATACAATGTTTTATTTTTATAAACAAATAGTCATATGGCTTTTGACATTATAAGAAGATAGAAAACCTACAACCAATATGTCCAACAGACTGTTTTTGCTATCAAAAGTCCCTGCGCTTCTATGCAAATGTTATGTGCATACATGAAAAATGACGTGACAGTGCATTCAGAAAAAGATGAAAACTTTTACATACAACAATGGCAGTGACACTCGTTACTAGTAGCATCTTCGTGGCGGTTGTCTCTATCGGCCTAGCGGCTGAAAAAAAGAGTTGCATGACAAGAAGTTCCTTTACTTTTTTTATAGTCTTTTAGTTGAGCCGCAATGTATCCTCTTCTATAGAAAAGTTTTTGCACAGTTAAATGGTACATCTGAAGAATTTACTGAAGAAATTGCATACAAAACGCTAAGCATTTTGTTCTCTGCTATCAGCGTCACCACTTTCAACATCAGATATTCGTTCTCGAGGATATTCGTACCCAACTACCTGTCATATAGTCGACTATATCCTGTTGAGTTACTTTTGATGTGCTGATATCTAAAAACGGAAAGAATAAGAAAGAACCTCATAAATGCGATATGAAGATCTACTTCTACTAAGTTGTAGTTTCCCACTTTTCAAAATAGTTTTACACATGCATAACAAATGGCATTACTTCCAGATCCTGTGACCCGTTTCAGGAAAATATTTGTTTGGAGGGTAAAGTTTTTCGCTCCAGTGTGGATTGCTTGACAAAAAATTTAAGGCAGAAGAGTACACACATAACTCAGAGGGCTCTTTCTCTTTCCCTATTACTTGAGGGCTCGAGAGGAAATATATCTTTTCTATGGTTGAGTAATTGTGGCGCATATTTCTTGTTTTGACTTGGCAGGATGGAGAGCGCTGCAGATCTTTGGTTCATAGTAAATTGCATTTTTCCCATGGAAGCAGTTACCTTAAATTTTGTTGTAAACTGTGGCAATTGCTGTTGTAAATTGTGCAGCACAATATCACAGTGCAACTATTAGTTCGGTATAATTGAAGACAATAAATTCGAACAACTGTGAATGATAACAGCGAAATTAAGTTGGTGTTTTAACAGAGAAACATATATTTACATGCTATTTGGAATACAACGCAAGTGCACATATTTGTACACACGTGTACATTCATCACTTATTTCACTTCACACGTACAAATCTATTTTACCAATATAATTTAATTTTTAAGCCAGAAGAGTATGCAAATGACTCACATACACCCTACCCTATACAGCGCCAACTTTAGAACAGGCCTACTGGCCATACGTATGTACTTCTAAAAGACTACCAGTTATAGTTCTTGAAAATAATAGGCAAATCTAAAGTAGCTAGCATAATTAGAAAGCTAGAGTGCGCAAGTTACATATCTACACTGTGACTACTAATAAACAGCAACCGTAGTCGTTGCGACATAATGATAAGCAAAATTATACTGGGCAACCGTAAATCGTTGCGACATAAATCTGCTGTGTCAATATACGTATTTATGTAGGTCGTAATTTCTCTCGGAATTTCTCTTATTTAGCCAGTCTTATTTAGTCAATAATAATAAATTCGAGGGTTTCCTGCCGTTCTGTGTGAACGCCTGAAGCTTTTCATCACCAATCTGATAGCCCTTATCAGAACTCTTATGAGGAACTCTCGCTGCTCCATCAAGGTCGGTGGCGAACTAATAGAGACCTTCAATAAAGAATTTTGACAAGACGACGCGCTGTCATTTTACTTTTTCAAAATCGTTTTTGGGAAGATTGTGAAAAACTCGCTGGATATCACTAGAGCCACGATCTTCTAAAAGTCCGAACAACTGCTGGCATACGGGGATGATGTTGACTAAATGTCGCATATGCTGTCATCGAAAAAGGACGCACAATATCGACGATTTGACCAGAACCTCCCAATGAGCAGTTATAACTTCGAGATACTGAAGGACTTTGTCTACCTCGGCTCGGCGGTAAACAGTAAAAGGAACAGCACTACATTACAAACAAAGTTCTGCGTAAGATCTTCGACTGCACAGCGACTAGTCTAGTCTCGGTTCAAGTCCCAGCACAAGCTACAATTTTTCAAGAACAAAATGTTCGCGGCTCCACCTCTTTCGAGTCATTGACAATGCTCAAAGAGTATAACTGTCTAGAAAAAGCTCCTCAATCCCGCCGTTCGGAGTCGGCATTAAACTGTAGGTCCCCTCCACTCGTGAGAGAACAATATCACGGACAACACAAATGGTTGCTGAGAAGCTAGGTCCAAGTCCACCTCGGGCTGTAGCGCCACCATTATTATATTATCATTAAGTAATTTGTCAAATACCTAATGCAAAATCAAAGTGGAAAGTAAAATTAGGAGGGGATGAAAAATGCATTGATGCTAATGTTGCTGGGCGATCATGGTAATTGTACTAACACATAACTTACTTACTAAATAAAGTGAAAGCAATTTAGAAAGTGCCTTAACTCATAAGCGCACTGTTCGATTGCCAATCGCCGCTATCTGACTATGTTCTGAGAGTATCAATACGAAGGCCTATTATCCTTCCTCCACTCATTAAAGCACGACACAAGTGGTGGCGTGAAGGTCAGCCGAAGACCATAGAATGTTGCGTCACAATTAAGGTTATTTTAGCTTCCAAGTGGTCTGTTGAACTATACTATGAGCTTATAGCCCCGACGAAAATTATCCAAAAGCCAATTCATAGCTCCATTTCGCAAATGCTATCCTTATAAAGATAGATTAATTATCGTCCAATACATTAATTACGTTTTGTAAAGAAAAAAGGTCGAATGAATTCATTTATAATTTTACCTTCTTCTATGAATATAATTATTCTATTTCTTTTTTACTAATTTGCCGAATACAATACCTTTCTTAAATGGCTAACTGATTATTTTCCGAGGATCTGTCAAACAATACTGACGGAAATGTCGAACAACTGTCGGATAATAAATCGAATAAAAAAGTATAGTAAAATAACTAAAACACAACAAAATCTCGAAATGTTATCAAATAAAAAACTACATTTTTACAATTGCAGCACTAAAATACCATAAAGTGCTACAGTATATAGTTTCTGTTGTGATTAGACTAGTCTAATACGGAATCCTGAAAACATGTAATATTCTATTATACAAAATAACTTCACTTTATTGAATAGAAAAAACGCATACTAATATCACAAAGCTATCACTTAGAGATATCGGGACTTTATACGTAATGAATTGGAAACAACCCGAAAATATATCAAAAACAAAATTTTACTTTCAGTTTGACATCACTTAATCAAACTTCAAGAAGAATTGGAATTATATATATATATATATCATATCTCGATAACAATTTCCATAATCATTTCCGCTCTGAAAGACAAAGTAAACAAATTTTCCGCGAGCTGAAACATGAATGGGAATATTCACTCATACTTAACATCTAACACAATTGAGACCAATAAAACCGACACAAATCAAATACAGATCAAAGAATAAATTAATCACTAGCTTGGCGAACGGCGATTACCGAGAAGGAAACCGGAAGAGCTTCCACGGGAGCATGTCAAATTCTAAGGAACAGTTAATTCCATTAAACGCATTCGAAAGTTTTCGTTATGAACTTTCCCCAAGGATCTTTGTGAACAAGTTCTTGTTCTTGTTCTTCGGTTTTGTTTTGTTTGTTACTTTTTTTTTCCATTTTGTTGTAATTTTAAAATGAGATTTATTTCCTTTTTCATTGGAGAATGAAGGGCGTAGTGAGTCTGTAGTGAACGGGTAAAACAACTTCCCAAGGGGGTTGGTTGGGCTGACGACGAGACCGGCGGAGCGATGAGATGTCATTCTGCTTCGGAATATAAAATCCAAACCAAAGCGTTTTTTCTCTGTTAGTCCTTCGCAAATCAGGTTCATTCTTAAGAAGCAATAAAATTCTAATGAGAAAACTTTTCCTCATTTTCGTTTTTAATTTACGTTTCGTTGTTTTACCTTTTTTCCCGAGTTTTGTTTTTCCAATTTTTCGTCTTTCTCGTTTTATTCGCCTTCACTTTACAATTCAGGCGACAGAATCAAAATCCTTGATAATCCTGCCTAGAGACTGAAGAGAAAGTTGCTGGGAAAAAAACCAAAAGAGAAACAAAAGCACAAGCACTTTGTAAGAATATTAAAGCAGTGGTCAGCGGAAATGGATGTAAATACATTATGAATGCCGTCGGGTACCGCTCATTCGCAGCAGGGTGTGTCACAAGAGAGGACGCACACAATGTAAAATCAATACTGATATGGAATTAAAATGGGAAAATAGTGACAAAATGTTTTTGAAAATAATCACAGACTCTGTCAGACACCATTACTAAGGTTTAATCGATGAATATTGAGGGCATCCTGTGTGGACTGTGAGGATGAAGGAAAAGAGCAAACTAAAAGTTTCCACAACCACCGATCTCGTCAAAGTTGTCCAAGCAGCAATTACCGCGGCGAAAAAAAAAATTGGTATTATAAGACACCCTATATACATTTCTGTTATAAAAGAATACATTTTTAGGAAATTAAATGCAACTAAAAGAAAAAAATGGGCGCCGTGGCGCGTTATCGGTTCGATTCCCGAAAAAACACTCCACCTCTTTCGAATCACTGATAATGCTCAAAGAGTATAACTGTCTAGAAAATACTCCTCAATCTCGCCATTCGGAGTCGGCATTAAACTGTAGGTCTCCTCCACTCGTGGGAAATAACAGCACGAACAACACGAGTGATTGCCTAGAAATTTGGCCCAAGTCCACCTCGAACTTTAGCCTCACTATTTTTACTTGTACAGGGTGGGCCAAATACAAGTTTCTTTTTAAAATTGCAATAAAATTAACAAAATTAAATTTCTTCATGTATTATGGTTTTATTGTAAGAATATGGAATACAACGTCGTCCAAGTGGCTAGCTTGGCTGGCTTCGCAGTAGCGCATTCTGTTACCCCAATTTTCCAAGATCTTGTAGATGGTTTCGGGCTGTAGTTCACGAATTGCTTGGATGATATTGACCTTAAGTGCTTGAATAGTTTCCGGATTGTTAGCATAACATCGGTTCTTCACGGTTCTCCACAAAAAGTCCAAAGGGGTCAATTCGCTCCGAGGCGGCCAATTGACATCGAAAAGACGGCTGATAACAAATAATTTCAAACAGCGAGATTCTTAACGAGATGAGAAAACCATTGTACAGAAGAAAAGACAAAATTTATTGATGGAATACTACGGGACGAAGGGAGCATATCAGAGTTGAACCGTGTATAAGTATACTCCAGAGAATTTATCCAAAATACTAAAAGTTAAAAAGTGTTACTAAATCTACAACTCTATTCTACAAATTCCGATTAGAAAAAAACAAAGATGGAAAAACCTTAATAAGAACGGAAAATATCATATAGGAAATAAGTCCTAGCGATCCGTTCTTAACATCCTGGGAGATTAAACAATTACTGAGAATCAATATCAGCTGTGATTGTGCGACTTCGCCTGAGTGTTTCAGACCGATGAACAGATCACCAGGAAGAAACCTCAAATGTCCGTAAGTAACCAAACAAGAGGATGATTTGTGGCGATGGGAGCATTTTTAGTCTAAAAAAATTAAATGGAAAAAAAATTGTGAAAAGAAGATGATCCTCACATTTTAAAAGTTAAAATTGACATTTTCGATCAACTGCAATACAAATACATTTCGGAGAACTATTCACTGCTTGTTAAAAATAGGCTTTCGGAGCTGGATTGGCTAGGCTAAAGTCGCGATTTTAACCTTTACCAATCTAAGGACTCTAAAGACTAAGGACTCAAAATCCAAAAGATTAGAGGGATCTTGATAGGCAATAAAATCGGCATAGGATATGTTTTATGTTGAGGATGTTTTTCTTGCCTCAAAATATTTGTTTTGAGTTAATTATAGAAATATTGTTTAATTTATTAAAGTCCCCTTAATGAATTTAAAACAAAAACAAAAAGTAAATGTCCCTAAATTCCACATAAAAGCTTCACAGGTAATTCGCATATTTAAATGGGAGGATATGCTATATACGTGAACATCACATACGACAAAACATATTCATTTACATATTAATCTCCATCGCACACCAGAAAAAAAATCCTTCAATGCATTTGTGTCATACGCAATCAGTCCTCATACAAACCGTGTGTAGTTTGTTGTTGAGCATTTACGGGTATTAATAAGACTGGTGTCAATTTGCCAATTTCAGCGAGAAATTTGTGTGTGGAAAGCTACTTTAAATATTCGATATCTCGGAATCTGAGTTATTAATTATTTTAATAATTTTGTATGTTTGAATGCTGTGAAATCTACAATACCATATTTGATTAATGACTCAGAAACTATAATGGTCAAAATGCTCAAAATTTTTTAAATAAAAAAAAAAATTTTTTTTTTCCATATTTTTAGATTCTTTGAATTAAAAATTACAATATAACCCACTTTCGAGTTTGCATTTAATAGTTTGATAAACATAAAATCAATTAGCATGGCTTTGCCGTCCGCCAGATTGACAATTACACAAATAATAAATATTGTATCTAATTGCACTAATTTCTTATAAATACTAATACTCCATCAATTTAGCTATTTCAAAAATATACAGTAAATATACACACGGTCACAAAAGTAAGTATACACCCAAGCTGGTACAACAAGAATGAAAATAGGGTTAATTATGATGATTTCCTACATACTGCACCACGTATGTCCTGTGTATTATGTACACAACTGTCGGACAGTAAGATAACGGTAATATTTGTATTCGTTCGTTCTGCGATCATGAATTTCGCAACCAAGTGCCTCAAAACGCGTTACAAAAGTAAGTATACACCTGCTACTTCTCTTTGTGACTTTTGGGCGTGTAACATTTTTCTCTTGCTCTTCGGTTGACATTTATAAGTATTAGACACGTGAGTAAAAATAACTAAAAATTACCAACTTGAGCTGAAATCGATCTTCTATACAATACAAAGAGCTCTCTTTAGAGTTAAAACGGCTCATAATAAAACATTACGAAGAAGGAAAATCAATTCGTAAAGTAGCGGAACTTATTAATAGAAGCCGGCAACTATTCAAAAAGTCCTGGAAAAATATAAATCCCTAGGTACGGTTGACAATTTGTCCCGCAGTGGCCGACCACGCACTTTCACTGACCCCGAAGACCGCTTAATTATCCGAAAAATAAAAAAATCCGAAATTAAGCACTCCAAAATTGTAAGTGGAGATAAAAGAAGAGACCGGTAAAGAGTACAATCCCCAAACCATTGGACGTGTAATACACAGGGCCGGCTATAACTCTAATGCCATAAGGAGAAAACCATTTATTCGCAAGATCTATCGCCAAAAGAGTTGAATTCGCCAAAAATCACTCACAAAAGGAAATGGATTTCTGGAATAGCGTAATATTCACAGACGAGAGTAAATTTAACATTCAGGGTTCCGATGGACGCCATAAGGTCTGGCGAAAACCGAATACGCAGTTAGATCCGAAGAACATGGCTGGTACGGTGAAGCATGGTAGTGGATCAGTAATGATATGGGGGTGTATGGCGGCATCTGGTATTGGGAATTTAGTATTTTTTGAGACGACAATGAATCGGTACGATTACCTCCATATACTCAAAAACAAACTCCAACAGAGCGCGCACAAATTAAGCTTGGAGGGTTAATTTATATTCCAACAAGACAATGACACAAAGCACACTTCCCTGGTTGTGAAGGAATGGTTGCCGTACAATTTACGAAAACAGCTCAAAACACCACTACAATCACCGGACTTAAATGTCATCGAGCATTTATGGGATCATCTCGAGCGTCAAATCCTAAACAATGACATTAGGACCAAATCTAAGCTTAAGGCTATTATACAGGACGAATGGGAAAAAATAAGTAACTCGAAAGCTTGTTTCCTCCATGGGAACGAGGACAAATGCAGTTATTACTGCTAAAGGATATCTACTACGTACTAATATGAGTAATTTGCGAAAATTCTGTCTTCAATATAAATATGTATAACATGTTACCTAAAGTTTATTCAGTTTGAAGATTCTTTATTTTTTACGGTATATACTTACTTTTGTAACTGTGTGTACATTCCCTATATCTTAAAGCAATTTCACGGTATTTAAATAGCTTCTTTACATCCATTTCATGGAGTAGCGATACCAACTCTGTTTCCGATAAGAAGTCCTTTTCAAAAATGCTTCTTCTAATTTCTCTTAAAATTGGACACCTTCCTAAGAAATGCATGACATCTTCTCTTTCGTTTCTATTGCACATGTTGCAGAGTATCGGGGTGTCTTCTCTATGGGGAATAAAATTTAGTTTCCGGAGTTCACCATGAAGTTTGATCATTGTTGAAAATCTGGAAGTTGAAAATCAACTACCAGAAGTGTGAAACCATCCTTTTCCGATCCTTTTCCTGGCGCAAGTTCGGCATAGTTGACCCGCATGGGGAGCCGTTAGCAGTGAAAAATGTAGTAAGATACCTAGGCCTTTGGCTGGATCAGTATCTATATTTCGACAGACATATAGCTACTGCTCTGACAAAAGCTAGGACGGCCTTTGCTGTGGCAAGGGGGTTGTTTCACAGCAGCCAACTTGATACCAGGGTGAAGGTAATCTGCTACATGGCCCTCATCCGGCCAGTCATGACGTACGGTTGGCCAGTGTGGTTCAACGTGAGTCCTTCCCGTTCGAGAGGCAGTGTCTCCGGGCTTGTCTCAAAAAGTACAGAACCCCAAAATCTGAGTACAAGAAATTCTATTCCAACGAGTTCTTGTATAACGAAGCAAACGTGAACAGGGTGGATAATTTTATTATTAAGCTAATTCGAAGACACGTTGCACGAGCTATGACCTCGGAAAACGAGCTGATATTTGGAGCCTACTACCCCAATGAAGCATATCATGAGAACGCTCGCCGAAGTGGATTCATTCCACCGGAAGCGTTCTTGTTCCTTGACCGGATTGGCTTAATCCAGAATACAGAGGGATGTCCATTGATCTACCGCGTGGTGCGAAGGACGGTGGATAGGCGACTCCTCTACGAGAGAGATGTCGCAAGCGTTAGTCCGGATCATCTCCGGTTCAGTAGATCTATCTCTTTTCGCGACAGAACGGAGTGCGACAAAGTTCCTGGGTTCTACTGGTGGTTGCAGCCCCATCAAACGTCCCAGCTGTCGCCATCTTAATCAGCTAACTGTTGGTCCCTTACGGCCAACTTACATTTAAGCAAGCACAAAAAAACCAAAAAAAAAAATTTTTAGATAGTTTAGTTTAGTTTAGGTTAGTTTAAGTAAGGTAAGCTAATTTTAAGTTAGGTTAAGAATATAAATAAAAAAATTGTTTAGGTTACTAAGTTTTTATTTAAGTTTTTCTTGGTATAAGTATTCTTTTAGTATTATTAAAATATGTAAAATTACAAAAGAAGCCGAAAGGCAAAATAAATTAAAAATTCCTAGATTAACTTAGAGTGCCCGCATAGGGCCAGTAAGATAGTATAAGAAACCATTTATTATATCTAGTTTAAGTATTTTTTCCTAGAACATAAGATTTTTTAAAGATAAAAATAAAAAAATGCATTTAAAACCATTGTTGAGATTTCATGGATACTATGCGTGTCTTTGTCTATTCCCCAGGTTGTGGTTGAGCCGGTTGTACATACGTACTACGATGAGTTGAAGACGCAGCTTCTTTCAGAAAATTCCTTTCTCTTCATCAACTTGTGCAGTCAAATTTACCAATTTTGGCCTTCCACCATCCTTCATACCATGCAAAGCGAATATTTTCGGAAGCTGGTTATCGCATTTTTATCACCCGTAGTATGTAGTTGACTTGTAATTTAAGAGTCTTTACAAATGGAGGCGATAATTCTGTTTCCAGCATAAGCATGTAGTTTTGTGTTATTGTAGAAAGATGAAAAATCTTTTTAATAGAAAAGCGTTGCAGCCTTTCTATCTCTTTATGGGATTTGTGTCCCCAGACCTGTGCCGCGAAAAGCATTACTGCCTCCGATACCGCTTCAAATGCCTTGCATTTACTGTTATGATATTTGAAGAAACTTTTCCATGCTACATTTATAACAGTCTTTGACTTCTTGAGCTTTTCTTGGAGATGTATTTTCATATTAAGATTACTTGTTAATGGAATTCCGAGATACTTATATTCTCTGACAACTTCTATAATTTTTCCATTATATATTCCATATTATTCCATTTCTCGATATGCGCGATCTACCGCCTCCTCTTTCAAATATTATTGTCTTGGATTTTTCTAAATTCACGATTAGATTCCATTATTGCAGTACTCATAAAATCGATTGATGATTAATTGCAGGGACTTTGGCGAGTTACCAAACAGCACAATGTAGTATTCGCAAGTGCTCCCAAATTGCGATGACATCCCCAACCCAAACAGTTTATAAAACAAAGCACTTCTGTTTACGGAATCAAACGCTGCTTCGAAATCCACGAAGAATGCGTACAGTTTCTTATTCTGATTTATGTATGTATGTCCTTTGACATACATTTATGTATGTATGACTTTGTATGTTAGCTCCGCCTTGTCGCCACTCTTCTCTATACCAGTTATACCAGTACCAGAGTCGCAGAGCTCTAAAGACATCGATCCTGTCTCATCGGCATCGCTACTCTCCTATGTCCCCAACTCGCGCATTCAAATCTCCGATTATCATAACAATTTCTCCATCACAGCACATCATGGCCTGCAGTTTTTCAAAATTCCTTTCCCAACGACTATAATTCAGATAGTTTGGGAAAACATTAAATTTTCAAATAAAAATACAAAATGAAATTAATTAACGAAATTATAAAATTCAGTAAATAATGACTTATTTGAAAAGCGAACCTCCTCCTATTGATCATATATTATCCAATAGAATCGCTTCACTTTTAGAAAAGAAAGAAAACAGAAATACATTTGCCATTGAACATGTAATATTTACCTTTTATATGCTATGTTAACATGCAATGAATCGCATTTTTAAATTCAATAAACTGTGACGAAATATACGAGCTAATTAGACTCTCATCTTTAAGCCTACTTCACAAGAGTGTTGCACATAGACAAAGTTGTTTTAATCATTGAGAGCAAATATAAACATTTCCATTAACATCGATGTAAACAGTTTGATGCCTCTGATTGATTGTACTTCTTTTCAAAATACCTATCCGTAGATCCTCCCACATGAACAGACACGACGTTTACAAATAAGGACGTCAGTAGCGAATGAAATGCACACCGAACTGAAGGTGATGGACGTTCTCCTTTTGCACGTTTCAATTAAGAATGATTGTGCTCTTCATTTAAGTGATTTTTTTCCTCGCCTTCGTCTTCAATATATCCTTTCATCTAGTGCAACTGGCTTACGGCAGTCAGCATTTGCTTTTTTAGCAATTTTTCTAACAAGTATTAGGTAAACAAATGTGAAAAGCGCACTGAACTCGATTTATAAATCTAGCATCCTTCACTTCATTCATCTCATGACAAAGTTTATTCTTCTTTGTTGAAAGTCATCCTATTTCGAAACCAGAAGCTGGGAGGTAAAACAAATTCAAATAACCCACCTACACATTGGCGCACACACATTTTTGCCTGCGAATATAAATGCGAAGAAAATGTTAACTGCTTGGGCACATGAAAAATAACATGTGTATCTATGCACATACATACTTATGTGAGAAGAAATCGATGAAAGCTATTAATTAGGATTGCGATGGAAGAAAGGGAGTGATGGAATGACGTGAGGGCATGCCATTATCCCTTGGCAGCTAGTGCCGTTAAAATTAAACGAATGAAAAATCTTACACATCTGTACGTAGGAATTTGTACTAGAAAGTTGGAAAAAAATGTTCAACTGGAGGAATACGTAAATTAATTATGGAAAAGGATCTACATTTTGAAATATTAACTGTTCGCATTTACCCATTAGGCAAACACAAAAGAACAAGTGTTGCGGGCAATGGTTAGGTTAGGAGGCTGTAAGTGAATTCATCAGCACACTTGGACCATGTTGGTCCATTGTAATGTCTGACCACGGTCAGACTACTTATTGCGGGCAATACTGCATACATATACACACATGATAAATTGCATTATTACCAATTACTGTCCCACATTTCACTAATTTAAGTATTCGCAATAATGTTGCTTATTATTGATTAATAATAATTATATTCATGGGCACCGTGGTGTTGTGAACATGAGCGTCGACCCCCACTCACTGGACTTTCGGTCTAGGGTCAAATAAAAGAAAAACCAATAACTTTAAAAAAAATTGTTACTGTATCCACCGTTTTTGAGTCCCTGAATATGCTCAAAGAATATAACTATCCAGAAAAAGCTTCTCAATCTTGCCGTTCAGAGTCTGCATTAAACTGTAGATTCCCTCCGCTCATTAGAGAACAATAGCACGCACAACATGAGTGGTTGCTGAGATGGTAGGCCCAAGTCGGCATAGGAATAGGACTGTCGCTCCGCCATTTTTAGTATTATTTTTTTTAATATACATACGAGTATATAGACATTTTTTATCACGATTTTAATTTCTAAAAATGGAAATGTGAGATATTGCAGAAACACAAACAAGAGACAATTAAGTTTGGCAATAACACTTTTCCATTTAACCTAAGATACATATGTACATATGTATTTCTTCATATGTGCTAAAGTGTGCCTGTCAAGAAAGGAAAATCTAACCATTTTCTCAGTCTAATAACTGCCCGTTTTCCCTTTCTTTCGAGAATAAAATAACACCTTGTCTACCTGAGTTTTGCTGACCAACAAATTACGTGCTGTAAAGTTTAACTACGTTAAATTGTTTGCTAGACACTTGTGGTAAACCAATTTAAAGTATAGTCAGTTATGGAATTTGACATAACCGCCGTATGCCTGTTTTTGTTAATATTCGCCCAAACAAAGAAAATTGAGCTTCCCAATAACACAACGATATATTCAGGAGACATCGTGCTACAACTGAAACTAAAAAAAATTTAAAAAAATGAACTCCTTCATTCCTTTCATTCATGAAAAGAAAATGGAAAAGGAAGTAATAAAATGTCATTTGTCAAGGAAGCAGAGTAACTCTAGAGCAATGAAAAGGAAACCCTTCACGATGTTCTTTTGATGTCTTGCAACTAAGGTTTGGTTCATGAATTTCGATTGCAAATTGTCGTTTTGCGCTTCTACTCTGTTTGTTGCTTGATTATCTGAATTAGTCGCCACTTATAATTTATATTAGACAGTTTGAAGAATGCTTTTTAGACAAGTTGTCAACGAATGCTGTTTGGTCATTTTATCATTATTTGGCCAGCGATAGCCCGAAGTGGTGCATTCCTTTCTTGTTTCCATCTGTTTCAATAATGAATAGAATGGTTTTTAGTGAACGTAACCGCTTTTTAAACAAGTGTGACCATCACATTTGTATAACTACACATTCTGTTATTGGATGATAATGTGCATGTATGATAAACATTTTACTTTGGTTGAAACCAATTTTCAAAAAAATCATGGTTGAAATAAAGTACGTCTACTTCAAATAAACCAAATTGATAGTAATAATAATAAGCATTTTTGATTTTTATTATATCGCTCAAGAATACAATACATTTTTTTCGATTTCTGTATCTAATTTTTTGAATACCAGTTAATAACGTCTTTTGTTTTCTTCAATAGTAATAGGAACGGTACGTGAAGAGGTTTATATGATTATATTACATTTGGTCTTGTTATATGAAGTCGTACGCAAAATGTCGCATATATTTAAATCATTTTTGTTTTTTCATCTTTCTTTATATGATAAAATGTATAAGTAAATAATGGAAAGCGAAGATCATTATTATGAATGGGAAGGAAATATAAACACTTTCTCACTTGTCAGTTGGCAAACAAATTGTTAACATTGTACCCGCTATGGATAGAAAGAGCCTTTCTACATTAAAATTGGTTTATATTATTACTGATGCATTATACCTAATAAATAAATTAGAACTAATATCGTAACACAGAAAATCCCTTCCACCATACTCAATCACACATGCCTGCTGTGTGTATATGGTTGATCCGCATTTAGTGGTTGGAATAAACGTGAGAGACAACATTCAGTCTTGGGTCGAGTTGTCGATCACAACATAGAATTTACGTGTGAAAGTTATAATCATTAAAATTAAAATTGTTGCTATTTTGTCATTTATCATTTTTAATGCATTCGATCATATCTACGAAACAGAGTTCGATCTTCAAAATTCTCGACAGGCCAATTGATTTTCCGTTTGTCCAACAACTCCAAGACTATTGAGACCAGACTGCTCGAAATGGTTTTAAATGAAAGTACTCATTAAAGCCAAGTTCGTGCAATTTTTTTTTTAAATTTTTAAACGCTTTGGCTTAGAAATAAAACCTACTTTTCGGCTCTATATTTATCAAACGCCACATTGAATCAAAAAATTGTTAGCCGAAACTTTTCATAATTTAAAATGATCTTTTGATTGATATATCACTCGATGTGGAGCCTCACTGTTTCAAAATCCATGACAACTTCACCTTTACGGGAGCAACCCCCAAATGTCTCTACTTTTTAAATTTGCGTACATGAAAAATTATTTCTAGGCCTAAAGTTCCTTATTCCAAAATTTCATACCGATATCGTTATAAACGTAGGAGATAAAAGGACGAAGTTTCCGTTTTTGTAGACGGAACCTTAAAAGTAACTTTTATTCCGGGGCAATTTAATAAAAATTAAAACTAATACTTTAAAGTGAACTTTTAAAGCAAAACTTAGAACTGTTACTGTACCTGATTAAAATTAATTGTACATCAATACGATTTTTTCACACATCGGATTATAAACGCAGATTATATATACTTACGAGTATTTACGCAGTTTCGTCCTATTGGTTTAACGGCTAGAAGGACGCGAGGGCCGAGGTCTCATCCATCACCAACAATCATTAGAAACTTGATGATGAATGAATTTTTAACTTTTTCAAAATAAACATTTGATGGCACAATTAACTTTAAACGCCACACTATTTTGTGAGCATTTATATTTCATTAAACTATCCTGATTAAATTATCCTAATAAAAGGGATGCCCTAAAATTAAAAAATTTTGATAGAAAAACATTTTTTTTTATTTACTTACAAAATAAATTTGGGTGGATTTTTGGGAAAACAAATTTAAGCTATTACACAAGTTAACGCAGTTAACCCTGAACCCAGCGCAATGTAACCAATTGTACGAGAATTGCTGACACAGTTTATTCAGGTGCATACTGTTCCCACGACAACAGAATGGTATTGCGCACCGAGATCACGTGTCTACGCTCCGGATACACGCGCCAATATGGAACTGATAAGTTTGCATACTGGACGATGGGAACAGCAGCTTTTTATGTAAAGCGAAGTAGCTCTAAGTTCAGTCTAAGTTCTGACTTGTGTGTCACCCCCACAGCACTAAACTATAAGTCTAGGTTCAAATCACAGCACAGACAATAATTTTTGTTGTTTACGGCTCCGCCACTTTCAACTGAACCGACAATGTTCAAAAATGTACCTGATTGGAAGAAGCTTCTTCAATCTCGCCGTTCTTTAATTACAAACCTAAATTTGATCAGTTAACTCTGGAACGTTAGGAACGTTTGAATGTACTTGCGGATTTAAAAAAATCGAATGATTATATCCACAAAAGTAAGAATAAATCTTACAGGAAAGGCAAAATTTAAGTGGTTTTGGGATTAATAAACTGATTATCTACCAATAATTCTCTACCTATCGCAAACAGTGCAAAATTTTTATGAAAACTCAAGTTAATGAAATAAAAAACAGGTCCCTACTTTCCAGTCATGATCGAAGATTCAAAATAACCCATAATGTGTGAAGTTTAGGGGTATTACATGGCCAATGGATAAAAAAATTCACTTTCCATAACAAAGATTAATTGCTGTTTGTCTCTTGTTCTGAATTTGCTGAACTTGAACAACAACTTGAACATGACTAGACGGAGCAGAAATTATAACTCTTTTCGATAAACTTACAAATGGGCCGTTAAGATAAAAACGTAAAATGACTAAACCAAAAGATACAAACAAGATTTATTTATTAAAGACAATATCAAGCACTCCATAAATACAATCACAGAAATTTCCGCAATTCAACAAGACAAAATGTCTTAAAATAACATCTATATATTGTCCATCGCCATGCATACCCACAAACAACGATTTTATAGATCTATTCAAGTCACTTGGAACGGGCTTCATTATTGGTGGTGATTTTTTGTTGCTCGCGAACAAATTCGACGAAAGGTAGACTATTATACTAAGTCGGTATGGAGTTCGGAGATGATTTTCATACATCCGGAAAAGCGACGCATTGGCCCTCCAACACAACAAAAATACATAATCTGGTAGACTTCTTTATTATAAGGCGAGTACACACTATCTTCATTAAAGTTGAGGATAGTTTTGATCTCTCCTTCGACCACTAGCCGATAATTTTTTTTATAAGTGACCAACTCAAGAAAGTGGAAGGATTTGATTGATAAACCCAGATTGATAAACAATAAGTCTAACTGGGACGGCTTTAAGTGTTGAAAAAGCCAATAGAATAAAAGGTGGCGCTTGAAAATATTACTGAAGCTATTCAGAACGCCGCCTGGAAAAACACTTATCAAAGAGATAAAACACCGAAAGGCAAAAAGCTAAATTACCCGCAGAAATAAAAGAACTTATTCTGGAAAAGAGCAGAGCACGAAAGACATGGCAAAAATCTAGTGCACCTATTTATTTATTTATTATTTATCAAGTTATTTTCTTACTAACTTGAAGGTAATAACAATATACATACACAGTGATAAAGAAAAGGCTGATTTGTTTGTCTAAAACCTTGAGGAAACATTTAAGCCTTTTGATGGGCAAATGTTGATTGAAGATTCAAGAAATGTATCTACGATTCCAGATAGCTTTAAACTAAAAACTGTATTGCTAACTGAACTCTGACACACAGTTAAAAACTTAAAAAAACAATAACGCTCTTGGCTACGATGAAATTACCGGAAAAATTCTTAAGAATTTGCCGAAAAAAGTGCTAATTAGACATCTTTATTTAATTGACGACTTATTTAGGCTATTATATGTTTTAGGCTCCTGGAAGGTACCACATTGATCAAGGTTCCAAAACCAGGCAAACCACTAAACGACAAACAGTCGTACCGACCAATATCATTGCTACCAATAATATCAAAAGTATTCAAATATTTATTGTTAAAAACGAAAAAAAATCTGCTCTAGTGCTTTTACTTGATGTTTCCCAGGCTTCGACAAAGTCTGGCACGAAGGACTTAAATACATATAAGCTAAGTAAGCTTTTACCGAAAAGCTTAACTAAGATATTAAAATCTTACCTCGATAACAGGATATTCAGAGTCAAACACGGAACTGAATACTCGGAGTTCAAAGGAACTTCTGCAGGAGTTCTGCAAGGCAGTGTCCTTAGTCCTACACTATTTTAAGCCTGTATGGACTTATGGTTGCACCAAATCATGTAACATACAGACCTTCCAAAATAAAGTTACAAGAGCAATGGTGAATGCTCCCTGATATCTTAGAAATAGTGATATACAAAGAGACCTAGGGATTGCTACCGTAGACTAAGAAACAGTGATGGGTTGTAATCATTACATGTGTAATTAAATTATTAATTACTTACATTGACAATTTTCAATTCAATTATTTTTCAATTACATAGCGATTGTAATTGTAATTACTATTACATTTCCTTACACATTTGAAACGAAGTCATCCACCAACTCTATAAGCCTTGAATGAAATAAAAAAATCAAAAACGGATGAAAACTCTGTTTCTTCGAAAAGCTTCAATGGACGCGTCGGAAAATTTATTGCTGATGCGATGGTACCAGTTTCTATTGTTGGAGTAAGGAGTTTTAGAAACCTCTTCCAACGTTTTGGAGTTAGAGTGATGACAAGGAAAACCTGCGTCACGGTGCTAAACCAAAGCTAAAAGAAGATCTTTGAAAATAAAACTACTAGATAAGGAAACTTAATTGTAGTAAGCACAAACCAAGGGAAGGGTGTTTATAGTCAGTAAAAATCTGACACTACTATGCGTACACGGGTCACATTGTGTCTTGTTGAAGATTTACACCAAACCACGCGAAAAAAAGTAATACGTTCCGTACAGAAAAATGAATTGAACTTATTTTATAAGTGTTTAAGTGAAGTATAGACACTAATATTAAATGCTACATTATGAAACTTCAGGTTCGACGGTATTATTTCCTTCAATGCCGGTTCGTTGTTTTCAAGACCCTGTTGATCTTCTAAATTTACAATGCAAGGGCTTCTTTGCTAAATTTGTGCTCAGATTTGTTTACATGTCAATGTTTAAAATTATTGGGTACTTTACACAAATGCAGTGCAATCAATCGTTTGCTTTCACTTTATTGGAGGCGGTATATATATAAAAGTATATATATAAACGAAGTATATTATGTCACCATCGGCAGATATACTTTCGAGGTAGTGCAGTGCTTGGTCTACCCTCCACTGTAAGCAATAAAAATATAAATTAGGACTGAGATCAAACGTAAAATAACTATTACCAATCGAGTTTTTCCTTGGCCTCACAAGTCAGTTGAGAGCCCTCTTTCGAAAGACCAAGCTGGCTTTGTACAAGCCCATGATCATCCCACTACTTCCTTACGGCGCAGATGCATATCATTAGCGGGTGAAGAAGCTCTTGGACTTTTCGAGGGAAAAGTTCTGCGTGCGATCTTTTGATCCTGTGCGAACTATATTGGCCGTACAGCGACATGTGCCTAGCTAGGCGTCGACGGATCCAACGCCTAAGAAGGTTAGGCCATGTAGAGTGCATGGACAACTTGGATCCGGCCCGAAGAATGTTGTCTGGGGCCCTCGTCCACCCCGGATAGTAGCGCCAAAAGAAGAAGAAATATGGGTGTCGCAGACAACGAAATCTATGTAGAAAGAGAACGCTCTGGTGGAGTTAGGACAATGCTCAAAATCGCGGTAAGTGTAAGTGAACTGGAAAAAAAATTGATTCATTGTCAATTAAATCTTATTATTTTAAAATAATTTTACAATGAAATACAAACTACGAAATAACATGGCTTTAGAAACATACACACGTAAAAATAAAAACGTTGTTCTCTAAATGTTTAATACAACGACAGAAGAAACTGTTTTGTATTAGTTTCAGTGAAGAAGGGAAATGCTTTCAAAATTATATAAAAAAAACCATTATGTGAATTGATAAAATTAGTTGCTTATTCCAAAATCTTCTAATGCTGTTGCATGATCGAGTATAACCGTGATCATTAAGTGTGTAATTGAGTTCTGTCTCGATCTTGGTTTGCAACAATCAATTTCTGCAATCACTAAATTTATTGGAATCATTTGGAGAACTATGGTTGCACATTAGCAAAACATGTAATGTTAAAAAAAATCCTGGCGTCGGCACTATATCGGCCTTGTACCAATAATGAATTGATACTTTAGTTATTTAACACGTTGGGTGCCACCATACAATCCGAAAAACAGGCTCCACAGGCCACGGATTTTTTTATTGACACTTCGATTACACTCTGGTCTCATGCGGCACAGCAAGCCCAAATTCGTGTGAGACCAAAATGGTCTAATGTGGCACTCAACGTGTTCAGAATTTTGTGGATTAAAACTTCATGAACTAGTTTTGTTTAACCTAAACATCTTGGTAGATTTTGATTTTTTATTTTGCAAATGCACTAACATGCCGAATTACAACCACGAAAAGTATAAAAGTGTACGTACATAGGTTATCAACTGTCAACCTTGCTCATCCCTGGCAGGGAAATCTGAACACATCATTTTAGTTCAGATTTACCCCAACTTGACCCTCTGGAGGAAAGTTTTTGTAAGGTAAACATATTTATACAAATGTAGCGTTCATAAATCTTACGTACATATCCTAGGCCGCTCTGCAAACATGGCCCTAAACTTACGAAAGGACTTAATCCATTTCAACCAATTCACAGGACTTTTGATGGAAGCATGTGACGTGTTGACAGACATAACTACTCTTTTCCCATCAATCACACGGAAAGGATAAATCTTCGTAATACGTTCTCTGTAGATTTCAAATACCCTTTGAGTCAACTCAAAAACACACACACATTCATATTGTGTACCACTATGTGCCACTATAAAATGATTGACGTTACATATTTCTATATCTGTGTACGCTTGGGAAGAACTTCGAGTATTTGACGAATTGAAAAGGCTCTCAAGAATGAGTCACAACGTCGCCCTTGACGTATTAATAATGATCACAAGAAAAGTCCTTATTGTCATCTGTTTGGTGTGATTGTCATTGTTGTCGTCTTCGTCGTAGCTGTCATTGTCCTGTCGGCGTTATATTTGTATGTGCATACTTGTAAAAAACTCGTTCCCGCTCCACTTTATTTGATGGCCGTTTTAGCGACGTTTTTTTGTCGATGTTACATAACCATAGTAAAAGAGCTTTTATCAGACACAGGAGTATCTGTCTGCGGTTTGTTTAACAGCTGTCAGTTGAAGAGAAGTACTCTACATTCTCTTATCCTTCTCCTCCTTCTTTGCCTTAATATAAAGAATAGCGAACTTCAAAAAACATATTAAGGACCTCCGTTTGAGTCCATTAACATACACAACTCCCAACTGCGGCAGAAGGGAGGTTACAATTACATAAGACTGGTGAAAGATTCGTATCCTGGACACAATGAAATGTTATTTTTCTTCCGCTTCTGCTCCTGACGATGTTGTTGTTGTTGTTTTTATATTTCAGAGTGTATTTTGGTTCTTCTTTCGAGGGAAATGATTAATTGCAAACAAATATCCTCTTGACATTGGGACATTATTGTGATGTCTCTCGGCCGTGACTGATGATGAGTGGGCGTACAGCAGAAAGGTTGGCAATATGAGACCATGAAGCATAATGAATGAAAGCGAAAGCGAAACCGAATTGCGGGGGATGAAAAGGTCCTGAGTACAAGCCGCTGGCAATATAGCGAAGTAAGGGATGAAAGGATAGCAACTTACAGATATCACGTGGTGCGTGTGTGTATCTGAATTTGTTTACATTCATTCTCTGTGATATTTGTTAAAAAGACAATATTCGTTTGTTGTTTTAGGGAAATGATCAGGAAAAATATATTTGCAGTCGAAACACATACAGGCACGAACAGTGTCTGTGTTCATCAAGGAGTAAATACATGCCTTAAGGTGCACACTATGGATTAAATTTCGATTCATATGTCAATATTAAAGATAATGATTACATGAGAGGAAGAACGCAGCAGTATCGGAGATAGAATACCATATAATATGATCTCTAACAAGTGAGAAGGAGATGGGTTGAATGCGCCGAAAACTGGCCTTCGCTATAAAAGTGGATACTCGAGTGAAACGAGTTTGTTTTCGTTCCACTTTTAGGATATTTGGTAGTGATCGCTGAACAAGTAGTATCTCACTATTTGTGCGAGGTTTTTTAGGAAAATTGATCAGAGAGACAATTTAAATATAATTCTTACACTGCATACATACAGTACCACATGCAAGCATTGCTGCTACACCACATCTTTTTATCCGTTATTCATGAAAAATACGAATTTAATTAAGCGCATTACACTATTCGCGGTAGTTACTGAGAGAAAACAGTGATACAATCGGTCTGATTCGGTTGTTCACACGCTGAAAATCGTTCATCCCAGACATTTGTAAACGGCTACAAAGATGGATAAATACATACACATATGTATACGTACTATGTGCGCATTAAATTGATTTTGATTTGTATTTTGTATTATTTTTTCAAGGGTCTTTCATTTAGCGCTCTTTAATTTTAAATAAAACAAAGTAGGTACATATGTCTTAAATATCATCGACATTTTCGGTGATTTCGTTTAAAGGGCCTATTGATGCAATTATGTATTGAATATAACATCTTTCAAATGTCCACCGCAGCTTCTCTGGGTAGCGCGCATCCGAAATGTCAAATTTGAAATGACTCTGGCGCATAAATCAGGCTGAATTTGACTGATGGGTGGCCGGTGCGGCTTCTGCAACTTCAGATAACCCCACAAGAAAAAGTCGAACGTGGTCAAATTCCACGATCTCGGTGGTCAGTTCACATCACCTCCTGGTGAGATGACCATGCATTCAAATCGGTCGTGCAGAATTTCCAATGTAGCGTGAGCTGTGTGACACGTAGCGCCGTCCTGTTGAAACAACATTACGATGGTGTCCATATCATCCAATTTAGGCCAAAAGAAGTTGATCATCATCGACCTATAGAACTCGAGGTTGACGGCGATGGGCTGGACAACGTCATTCTCAAAACAGCATGGACCGATGACGACGCCAGTCCAAAATCCACACCAAACAGTGATTTTTCTTGCATCTCATGTGGATTGGTATCGTTTAAAATTCGACAATTTTGTTTTTTAACGTACCTGTTCACCCAGAAATCAGCCACATCGCTGAAGATGATTTTTCGATGAATATTAGGATCAGTTTTCATCTGCTCCAAAGCCCATTCAGCGAACACATTTCGCTATATATAGTCGTTTCATTTCAGCTCCTGGGCGAGTTGAATTTTGTGCGATTCCAGACCCAAGTCACGACGCAAAATTCACCAAGTTGCGGTCTACGAAATGCCGAGTTCTTATGAGCAACGCGAAATCGACTGCTTCGGATTCTCCTGCACACTCTCACGGACAGTGGCGATGCTATCGGCAGATCTTGCCTTTCGTCAGCGTACGGGCGTTGTTTTATCGTTTACTGAACCAGTGTACTAAAATTTATTCATCACACTGCGAATAGACCTCTCGGTAGGACGATTACGGCGACCGTAAAATGGAACGTTGCCCGAACAGAACACACATTTTGATAAAACAATTGCTCATGTTGTAGCTTCAACAATACGGCCGCTATCAGCTGTCAAAGTTTAGAAATCCCTATTGGAAGACCCTTTATTATGTTAATGAGTACAATTGGGGTGATCGTACTGGGCACAGAGGAACACTGTAGTAAATGTCATACGACTTGGTCGTACCAAACTTGTCTTGCGTTCACATTGTAGTACATGCTTGTGACAGACAGAAACTTCGAAGTGTGGATATGGTTGAAAATCGAGGAAAATGAGAGAAAAGAGTAAAGAAAAAAACTAATATGTTTTCAACTGTATATAAAAAGAGAACAAGTTCACACACAGCAAGAAGTCGTCGGGCAATTTGCTCCATCAAGCAAAATCGGTCCAAATCGTACGACTTGTAGTGCAGCGTGAACGTACCTTTTGAAATAGTGTAAAGAGAGTTCTGAAAATGTTATTTTGGGGAATTTACCTTTATAACTTTTTTTTTCAATAAACTCTATCTTTATTATTATTATATAAGAATAAGAATAAGTAGTGACATTCGCATTTACAATTCAAATAGTGTTGAATGCCACATCAGAGAGATTCCATTTTATGTAGATAACATAATTTAGATGGAAGTGATATTTTGAGGTTTGTACAATAAAAAGCAGTAATGGAGGGACAAGAAAGAGAGTATAAAAAGAATGTTTTGAAATTGAGCATTATGTAAAATTAAGTAACATAGGATAGCAAAACTTCAATTTACTTGTGATAAAAACTTAGAAGCCAATCTTTAATTTTGTTCAGGAAAGATATTCGTGTTCTAACTACTCGAATGAAAATAGGAAGACGATTGAAAAGTGTACAACAGTAGCGAAAGGACGCACAAGGACGACTTAACGTCTGCGGATCAACGCCTAAGATGGCTAATCCATGTAAAGCGCATGGACAACTTAGCTCCTTGTATGCCTTGTTGATAAACAAAGGATTTGTCTTTGTTTGTCGTGTCTTTGAGAGTTATTGCTCTGTGCAACATTATTGACGCGACAGACATTTCTTTACGAGCTCGGGTTCTCAGGAGATGCTTGCAGCAGGTTTTTTTTGTGCAGTATTATTTACTGGTACTTGCAAGGAGCTCTAATTTATATGACGAAAACGAAATGAATCCAAATCCTTTTGTTTTGGCCTAGATTGAATTGGGTAGTTGTATTGGGTAGGTGAATAATAGGGATTGAATTGGTTATAATCGTCCGCCTAGTTGATACGAAGTTATTTAACGCTCATTTCCTGTAGAAATTTTACATGCACAATTCGATTTCCATGATTGGGCGAGTGCAGGTGCCTATCAAATCAATGGGCCTTTTATAGCATTTAAAGCTTAGTCAGCTTGATCAATAATCATATTTCTAATAATCACAACTGCCTGGAACTTTATTCATATGTTCGAAACAATCTACGGCCGCAAAAGCAGCTTCGAGCCAGGAAACCTATGTTAATCGACAGCAAAATTTGAATATTGTTTCGTCCTTCCAAAGCGGCGTGGCACACACTATTTTTTAGATAAGAGAAAATAATTCGTAATATAATAATAATAATGGCGGCGCTACAGTCCAAGATGAATTTGGACCTAGCCTCTCAGCACCCATTCGTGTTGTGCGTGCTATTGTTGTCTGACGAGTGGAGGGGTTTACAATTTAATACCGACTCCGAACGGCGAGATTGAAAAGCTGTTTCTAGACAGTTATACTCTTCGAGCATTGACAGTGACTCGAAAGAGGGTGAAAATATCAAAGGTGTTTTTCAAAAATAAAACCCAGATTACGCCACGGCGGCGCCCCCTCGCTAGATAACACTCGATGGCGATTGTTCGCCTGCATCGATGTTCTTCCCTTAGTTAAGTCTTAAATGTTAATCGATTTGTATTTCAGTCCTCAAATTGTAAAAATAATTATTTTTATATAAATAACATTAACTTAGGATATGTTTGCTTACACATCAGTTAGCAACCTACGTAGATTCTGAACGCAAACTTAAGCTAGTTTTGTGATAATGATGAAAAGTGCTTCATTTCAACTTCAGTCCCGAGTGGACTTGGGCCTAGGTTCTATAACCACTCGTTTTGTGTATGGTATTGTTATCCCGTACAGTTTTATGCTGACTCCGAACGACGACGAAATATGCGACAATCTTATGATTCACAAAACCATACATTACACACAGACGATGTGTATTCACCCAAGAGGGTGAAAATCAAGTTGTATACCTTCTAAAAAGTAAATATCCTTTCAATTATTTTTTTTATATATATCAATTATAAAGAGGAAAACTCTTTAACAAGCAAATTAAAAAACAGGAATTGATTTAAATTTTCCTTAAATGTTGACGCCAAAAACAGCTTTATTCATTAATTTACAAGTACATACCCATTCAATTAATTGGATTAATTCCTCTGTCTACAGTATCTCAAGAAAGTGGCTTGTAATTTAACCTTAACGAAACTGGAAGCCACATAAATCACCACGTTCTTTCTCCTCATGGCAAACCAGCAAATCCATATGTATGTTATAGTTTGGTCTATATGCGACTGGGATAAGTCAGGATTAACCGTAATTTTCAACTCACAAATCTGTAACGCCAAACATGACACCGGGGAAGAATAAAAGTGCGACTGAATTAAAAAATGGAAAGAAAGTGTATATATGTACATATACTTATACGAGGTTATGTACATTGGAGCTTTATATCCGTTATCTCCTGTGACAAATACATATTTTCGTTTACTGTTCCTTCTTTATGAAGCACCATTCTACAAAGAAAAATGTATTTGCTCTCTGCTTAGTGTCTATAATAAAATTGAAAAGAAAACGAATCCTTTAGGTCGCGCTATAATTAAATGTTCCTGAAGAATTTCACTAGAAAGATTATGCTGTGGTATATAACAACAGCAGGACTCAACGGAGCGGTGGCGGGTAAGAAAAATGAACCCGTAATGGTGATAATAGAAATTGGATACGATGATGACTTTTGCGGAACCTTCAAGGGCGGTTACTGAGTGCAGACTGGTTTGACGAACTTTTCTACGAGCGAAACTTAATTAAGGGAAAATTCGTCTCACGAGGGTTTAATTGTAAGACACATTCATACGTACATAAACTCGTGTGTAAGTTCATTCATGTGTGTGTACATGTTTGGATGTGTAATCCTGAACTGGGTACACGCCCGAGGTTGAATCACGGCAAGTCGTAATTTGTTAATATTCCTCTGAAATTAATTTTTGACATAGTAATCATTTTCACTTCTCGATAGCATTAGGTTTCTTAAGCGGGGTTATATGTTGTGAAATTATGGAAAACATTTCTTTTTACAATTTGACTACACACATGTGCATACACGTTTGTACAACAAGGTTGTAGACGTATAATAGTGGGCGTATTATACACACTTTCTTACACTTTTTTTTTCCCTTTTATCTGAAAAATATTGCAGCTGTATAAAAGTGTATAAAAGCAAGGAATGGGTATTAAACTGAAAAAAATGAATATAGGTACTTATAGGTACTTGTACACTTTTATATTCTTTTCTACATTTTATACAATTGTATACCCTTTTATACATTAAAATACAGTTTTTTTACATTTTAATACAATTTTATACACTTTAATAAGTACACTTTTATATGCTTCTTTACAGTAAAATACATAAAAGTCAAAAAGTGTGACACTTAGCAACCCTGATATACATACATATTCATGTTTTTTTACATCAATAATATAGTATTTTTTGTTAGCTGCAGCTAGTGATGGGCAACTTTTTTTTACCCACCCGGTGGGTATTTATGAAAGGGTAAATGCCCGGAATTTACCCAAAATCATATTTACCCACCCAAATAAGGGTATTTATTTATTTCTCTCTATTACAGTCATTAACGCGTATGAACACACACACATATGAAACAGAGAAATTCATCTAAGAAAGAAGAAAATGAACTGCGTTCTAGTATTAATAGAATTCATATCTTCAGATAAGAATTTTCCAATACCGTCTGATTTCAGCGCCTCGGATTAGTTTATGTTCAAAAAACATCCTGTCAATATTATGTAATTTGTAATTAAATAAAAAAAACATACACCCCATGAACAAATTTTTGCAATAACTTGTCATTCAAAATAAATAACCACATAAATACCCATTTGGGTAAATACCCTGGGTATTTACCGGGTATGTACCCTCAAAGGGTAAATACCGGGTATTTGTCCATCACTAGCTGCAGCACAATTGTTGTGATAAGTTCTGATGGAATTTAAATTCGATCGCTAATAACGGGATTAAATGTGAAAAGAAAAAGAGTGGGCTGGTATAATTCAGGATCTGCAAATAAAATAAGTTTGTATGGACAAATCAATGTGCAAGCATATGTAGGTATAAATATATTCATTTGAAAAAGAAAACAACTTCAGAAATAAAATACACAGTGAGTTCCAGATTGCAGCATTTTTTTAAATATAATAGTGCTTCAAATTATATCGTATCTACCTACAAGAAATTGTTTGATTATATGGACTTTAATATTATGTATGAAATATAAAGCTAATTAAGACCCCGAAACGTTATAACAGATGTCCTTTTTATTTTGTTGATTGGTAGATAATGAAAAGATCATGAAAAACATTTATGAGATGTTTTATCACAACTATAGTTAAAGGGAGTGTTGAAGAAGAGACAAAGGCGAACAGAAAAGGAACAAAAGAAAAATGTTAACACAATATTTATATCCTTTTATAATTCCCTTTTGTTCGCTTTCTAATTCGGGCCTAGTCTTTGTTAACTCATTACGTGACTTAAAGTTAAATTAGCGATATCGGGTGGTATCTCAACGTTTTTTCATTGCTAGGTAGTTACTTATTGCCGTGGCGTAGTGGGAAGGTGCGTCGACTCCTACGCTCGAGGTCTAGAGTTCGAGTCTCGAAAAAAAACCTAACATTTTTCACGACTCTAGCTCTTTCGAGTCACTGACAATGCTCTTAGAGTATGACTGTCTTGAAAAAGCATCTCAATCTCGCAGTCGGCATTAAACTGTAGATCCCCTCCACTTATGAGAGAACAATAGCACGCACAACACGAGTGGTTGCTGAGAATCTAGGCCCAGGTCCACCTCGGACTGTAGCGCTATTAGATAATATATAGTCCAAACGTTTGTAACGAATGTTATCTTTTTTTGAGTTTTTTTTTTTCACTAGAAAAAATTAAACGAAAATATAAATGGGTTCTGCCTCCAAAAGCTTTCGTATAATGGTAATTTTTCGGGTTATCGATGATAACTTTCGGTTTAATAATGACATAAGCTCCCTCCAGCCTTTTTTAAGCTCATAGAAACAAGCAGCAATATCAAATTGTATCCACTTATTCAATCATATTACATGTTTATTTAGTATCATAGATTATACATTTTACATCCCTAAAATTCTTGAGAAATCGCTGTACTTGCACTAGTTCGTGTAATATCCTTTCCCAGGACGCCTTCGGTTCCACAGCCATTAACACCAAATCTAATTTATTCTGCAAGAAATTAATATTTCCTTAATCAGCCATCTCAACAGCTCACCAGCATCAACATATGCTTTTGCAATTATCAGTTTCGTTTAAATCCGTAACAGCTGAATGCGTTATAAATCGATCTCAACCACAATATCTTATTTGCACAAGCCCCTAACAGACGTCTTTAAAAACATAAACCCCAATAGAACTTCAAAAATATTTCTCGCAAATTAAGGCGCATCCTCTTCCTCGGCAGCCCGCAAAACTTTTACCAATTTCCAACTTTGCTGCTTCTTTTTTGTCCCGCATAATCAGTAGAAGGATAATGAAAATAGATGAACAGAAGAAAAAAAAGTAAGATGGAAACAATATCAAGGAAAATTCCTCAACACAGTTTAAATTCCATTGATAGCCGCAACGGATATTCGATTAAAATACTTTAAGAGAAACAGGATATACAGCTTACAGGCAATACCGTTACATATTTTGTTGGAAAGTTTCTTCAAGATGATGGAGGAGACAACATTGTCCGCACGGCTATCACTATGGGCAGACAGCTACTCCTTGGATGTTGAAAGGGGCTCCCGTTATTTTTTCTATTTTCCAATCCATTCCTCTTTATCTTGAATTAAGAAATTTTCAATGCCTATGGTGGAAGTCCTTCATTGAGGGCTGTTGGTAAGTCCTGACAAAAAAAAAAACTTTAAATTAAAGAGAGGAAGATTGAAAATTTCGGGCATCTGGCCGAAAGAATCCCGTCCATGCTACTGCATTGCCTGCGTCTGTTATCCATGGTCAGTTGCTGGTTTGCCTGGGACAACTTAAAGTCAGAAAACGAAACCACCAACCGGCCACTACGAAAATTTGAAATCGACTGCAAGAGCACATGGTGTACCTCCTGCAATAGAATTATTTTCAAAGTTATTTATAATGCGGTAGGTATTATAGAAATACAAAAATGTCTTTTTTTAAGTTTTCTAATTGTAACACAAATCAATTATGTATTATAATTATACTAAGGAGATATATAACAAATTCAGTTGTATAGCAGTGAAGGGTATATGTATGTATTCAAAGCTGCAAATGCCGAAGCAGTGGGTTCATACGAAGAAAAATTATTTTGCAAGCCAGTGATTTCCGGTGTTGAATATGGAGTGTTAAAATTATCTACGGATGAAGCAATCAAGAATGTAAATTTTCTTTTAATGACCGTCGCGACTTTATATCGCACATTCATACATTGTTACTCCGCACGCGAAATGTGGGTAAAATTAGAACCTGTTTAAAAACAGAAAACCCAAATGAACACGCGATCAAAAAAATATTCGACAAAAAAGCTCTATCGAGTGAAAAATGTAATAATTGTACTTAGTAGTAAGTAAGTTAGATTTAAGAATCATAGTTCAGTTAGTTAAGCTAGTTTTAAGTATTTTTGTCTAGGATGTAAGAACCATAAATATATGAATAAAAATGCGAAAAAAAAACAACGGAAAGATAGTTGTGGTATGGGAATTTATGGCTGCCGCATACGTAGGAAACATAGCGTTTATTAGTGGGATTATGGATCAACATATTTTATTAATATACTTAAGTAAAATCGAATGGCAAGTGCAGAAAAATAATGTCTGTTTACACCAAACATACGGCGCGTAATGCAAGGCTTTGGTTATTGTACAGTGGCCCTAATGTTTTCAAAACGCACGCACAATCACCGGATTTTAACCCTATACAGCACATTTGGATCCATTGTGAGAAGGAGTTGCGAAAACATAGTTTTAAAAAATTCAGTTTAGTCTACAGGTAGAAAAGTCAAATTTTGAGCATCGTCATGCGACGAAGAGCTGGACCAAGATAATATTAGATTTTGACATTACTTTCAAAAATGTCGAATACTTTTCTGGTTGTCAATTTATTTTCTTTATTGTTTTCATACTATTTTTTGGTAAGAAGAAAAGAAATAAACTGAATTTGAATTTGAATATTTCTTCTTTCACTGAATTCAAATTACTATCCCACGTAGTATTATTGCATTTTTTATGTCAAAAGCGCTTCCTTAATAAAAATAATGGTGGTACTACAGTTCGAGGTTGACTTGGGCCTAGATTCTCTGCAGCCACTCGGGTTGTGCGTGCTATTAATCTTTCACGGTTGGAGGGGACCTAAAGTTTTAATACCGCCTCCAAACAGCGAGATTTAGAAGCTTTTTCTAGACAGTTATACCCTTTAATCATTATGAGTGACTCGAAAGAGGAACAACTTTTCTTTTTAATTGTTGCTTGTTCTGATTTTAAACCTCGACTTGAAAGTCTAGTGCGTATGAATCGATGCACGAAGTACGGCGCCCGCGGCGCGTCCATGCCGAATAATTTTTTTCGCTATATCTTCCAGTAGAAATGTTATGCTTTTGGAAAAGGCAAGACTTATGATGTTGCGACTCATATCCCGAAAGAGGAATCAATGAATTAACAATTACGTGGTTTGTGTAACACTGTATCCAAAAGCATACTAATTACGGACATTTTGATGACGTTACCAGACAAATACATGCATTTCCATACAACGTAGTCAAAAATTTTCAATTTTACATTGCGTCACAACTTGTCTCATTTTAGAAAAGACCCGTTTGGCTTTGAAAATAAACAGCCCAAAAAGAAAGCATGAAAACAAGACGGGTTGTTACTCATCCACTCCTTTTGTTTTGAGTGAAAGAGATGATGATTCTCGAAATTAGTTCTTGGATTTAGTGGCTACAAATCATGTGAATTTTATCAAATTGTTCTCATTGTTTGATCATCCTCAGATTGTACGCGTTGATAACGTGGCGAAGTACAGATTTTTTCGTTCAACGACACAAATTGGTTGGGAAAATTAAAAAAAAAATCGGTTGTTTGTTCTTAACATACAGGTGAATTTATATCCATTTAATAATGCTTTGGATCTCAATTGCAAGAAATGACAACTGCTGAAAGGCAATAATGTTGTGGCAGTGGGATTACACGAGAGATCTTTGTTTCGGATTAATTTTAGAATTAAATTTCTGTGTCCTTATATACCGGCAACCAAACCAGAAAATATTAACCCACCAAACTGCTAGAGTGATTTCAATTACACGTTGTTGGTTCTTTCAATTTCTTTTGCGAAGCTCTATTTTGAAAATATCCTAACAAACACTCACACACAAGTGAAAGTAAAACAAGTTCACCAAGTGAAGTTGTTAATGCTGATTTATGAGGGCCAATGCAACAGCCATCGCTATCAGGTTCTTTACATTTCCTACATATTAAGGATGACGTGAATTGCAAAAAATATTTCTCTTGATTTTCCTGAAATTATTTCTCTGCCCTTTCAATGCCGTTGTCCGTTGCCTTTTAACCCTCGCACGCACTGGTTAGTGCCTTGAATGCGATTCCATCAGGTAGGCGACCGCTTGGCAGACCTAGGATGAGATGGTTGGACCAAGTCCAAACACTCGCCTGGTTGCGCTTGGGCATAGCTCCTGATGAGTTAGAGTCGATGGCGGAGGATCGAGTGGCCTGGAGATCTCTCGTGCATGCATTGCCCCCGCGACCCCTTTAGTGGAACATGCGGGTCATTGAAAATGAGAGATGAGATGAGAAGCCCTTTCAACGCAAACTACTTGGAACGGACTACAATAACATTTAAAATTTAAAAATCCTGAAATATCTTCCAGTCCCTAAAGCGCATGGGTTTATATCAAATTAAAGCTTAAAATAAAAATGTCTATTGAAATACAAATCGTTTTATTTTTTTATTTATAAATTTAGTTAATTAAAAAAAATTATATAAACCTAATAAAAGAACTGAATTTCAAAAACAAAGTGAATAACAAGGTTTTATTGTTCGACGTCTTATAAAATTCGTGTTTTGACCTTTTCAACGATACTAAATACAACTTATTTTCTTAAACATTGCATTCATTTACTGTCTACTGTTGCGAGTCACATTTGCATGAAGAAACATGTGAATCCATGAAAGATGAAATATGTATAATGTGTACATTTTGTATCGTTGGAGCTGAGGTAGACGAAGTCCTTTAATACCTCGAAGTTATAGCTACCTATTGTGACGTTCTGACCAAGTCGTCGATGCTGTGCGTCTGTTCTCGATGATTGCATGCACTTCGTTTTGCCCTTGTTTATCGCCAGATCCATTTAGCCGCTTCCGTTTCAACGCAAACAAACGCTGAATTTCACCAATCGCGTAATTGTCATCCACGTATCCTAGCATTTGTACGGACTTTCGGAAGATGGTGCCTCTTGTGCTGGCCAGTGAGTTTTGCACAATCTTTCCAAGAACGGTGTTGAAAAAGTCGCATGAGACCGCGTCGCGTCGCCCTGTCTAAAAGATTTTCGACATTGAAGATTTCGGTGAGTTCATTACCGACTTTGATAGAGTAGCGAGAATTTTCTATCGTCATCTTGCTCAGTTTAATGAGTTTGGCAGGAATATCAAAAGCAGACATGACTTTGTATAGCTCGCCTCTATGCACGCTATCATATGTGTCGATTTGCATTTCTTTGGTCTTTTCCATGATCTGACGTAGTGTGAAGATTTGGTCGATACTGGAGTTGGAGTAGTTACTCCGCGCTTTGGTTGCCGCAATTTCCTAGTTTAGAGCAAAAACGGTTCTTTTAGAGGGGTTTAAGTCATATTTTGTGTATCGATTTATAACAGTTCTTGTATAATTTTTCTTTTGGAGAATTCTTTATCTTATGGTAACCGAAATTTCCATAGATATCGCAATCAAAGCAAATGTCATGAAAACCATTTGACTTGAAAATTTTCAGCGCAAAAAGATCATCGAATCCTAGGTCAAGAAACCATAGCTATCCCGAATTCAATTTTCTATAGCATCAATCACTCAACCAATATAGCCATCATGTCGAGTCAAGTCAAAGGCGGTTCAATGTCTTTATTTGCTATTTATATGTAAAATAAATTGCATGCACACCTAGCAGCGGAGGGTTTTCCCTTCCGACCAAAAATAAATATTTTGTGCCAATATACTCCACCACCATACTCTTTCGTATTCCATGAAGGAAATCATTCTTTGTACATCACGCTGCTTCAAGTCTTTCCATAACAATCTAACTCCATACAAATTCTTTGACTTTTTACATTTCTTGTAAATTTCAAACGATCAGACAAAATTTAAGGATTTGTGGCTGGTTGATTTTCAAAATAATGTAATGTTTTTATTTTTATGAAGTGTGAGGTAGAGCTGACTGCTTTTGAAAACGAGCTTCATCTTATGCATTCTGAATTTTAAAGTTTAATTTGTAAATAAGAAACAGAAGAAGAAACAAATGTCCCTGAATATTCTTATTTGCATTCGCTGTTGATGGCTGGCTATTTCTTCCCCAAAGTAAACTATATTGTACATTGTTGATACTGATGCATGAGCGAAGCGTGTCTGCATTACCTAAGAATTAATTAAGCGAATGAAACACTGCTAAATCAGTTTGGTGCACCTTTGTGCACAAAGGCCTTTTTCTTAGATCTGAATAACTGAACTGAGTTGAGTTGAGTTTTGATTGGGTTTTTGTAGCTTCTCGTCGGCTTTTTTGTTACCTTTAGTTTGAATAGAATGTACGTACAGATATATACGTAAACCAATTTAAATTCTATTGTTGGTGTTTTCATTACATCGTTGCTTTGACAAGGTCAGCGGTTTGTGTTCTCGATACAGGGTATTATTCATTACTCTTGTACCACACAAATATGATACACAAGCTGCTATTTGCAACTGTTGAAAGGGGAATGCTATAGTTCAATTGGACAGGAATGTTAAACTCTCGATAGTAAAACAGGATGCAAAATTGGTGAATTTATTCAGAACAAATATTTGTAAATATTTTTGTAAAGGGTAAAGAAAACGCTACAGTATATGCATGTATGTACGTATATGTCCGGTGTGTTTTTAAAATATATGACAATTCCATTAGTTACTTACATATTTTCAGTGAAAACTGAAAAAAAAACTCGACAGACGACAATAAATTGACACTCGGGTGGTTTTCAGCCTTGACTCCTTATTGCAGAACAAAATACGAGCTGGATTCATCAGTTAGTTAGTGGAAGGGCAATCTGAAGATTACTCTTGGAGCTCTTGGAGTTGTATTGATATTTATTCTTACAACAGAAATGGTAGTCTCACTGACAGAGATGCATCTTTGTACAGTTATAAGATTAAAAAACTTACTACATTTTAATAGCTTATTTCTGCTTCCTTTACTATTTTCATAAATGGAGTGTTCTGCACGAAAAAAAAAGGTTATAGAAAGCAATGCCTATGTTAATATTTTTGAGGACAGTTTTCGTCGTGACGAACAAGTCACACGGGCAGATCGGAGCAAAAAAATCATCTCAATAATCTCATTGTTTAAAATTAAATACAATCTATTTTGTTATATTTTCTGTTGTCGAAGTAGGAATTCAATAAATAAGAATTTTTAAAGAAAAACTATCCTCGTTTTAGTTTACGAACTACCAAAAACAAAACAGCATTTTAACGCAAATAATACATTAAAATTAAAATTAAATTTGAACTTAGAACATAATCAAAAATCTATTCAAAGTAAAACTCGGACAATAAAGGATCTCTAGGAATAAAACATTCTATTCCAAACATTCAAAGCAACGTTCATTTATTTCCAAGAAATATGACATAAGTCATGATTAAAAAATAACCAGACTTCTATTCCCTGTGCAACTTTCCTTTCTGATACCATTATGTATTCACAGGGGGGTGTCCGAGTTTCACTTTGAACCACTGTAGCCTTGTCGAACAGCATTCCATAACTAAATTAAAAGATTACCGATCTCCAATTACTTACCTTCTATAGTTGATACTCAAGTGTTTTTTCGCATTAGAAGGTGGTTATTACCTTCTATAATTTCACAACCAACAAAAACACGATGTCTAAAGATCTCCAAAATACCATACTATGATGCGACCCAATAAACGAGGCAAATTTTACTAAATTTAATAGAAAAAATGTAAATAAAATGTACTTTGTATCTCTGAGCTGATCAACCCTTCACATTTTTGAAGAATTCCATTTTTAAAAAATGTAATGCCAAAACTTATTGCGAAAAAATATACAAAATATTAATGCGGAGGAAAAAATTAAAAAGAAAATCAAAAGGGTTGGTTAGCTAGGTATCCTCCAAAGTAGTATGCCACAGAGTCGAAGAGGATAAAGAAAAAAAAATTCAACACCGTCCCTTCCCAACCCTTAACACACGAATAATTACAGAAAAGTAACAAAGTCAATTGAAGGAATGCAACGGTTGAGGTGGGAGGGTGCTACTTGCCTTGCCATGCCAAAACACTAAAGAAGGAAGCAGATGCACAAACACTTCTAGGCTCGCTGAATACGATAACGATATTTCAAAACTTTAACAGCAGTATCACTGGTTATTCTTCAAGCTTGTTGTCTGTTTGATGGTAATACAACAGGCACTCACCCCATAACAAAACACACCAGTGTACTATGGAATGGAAAATTAAAAGGGCAAGAGTACAGTGCAACCCAAACTGTACACCTGAGAATGAATGTCTGATTCTAAGGTTGTTGTTGATAAGCAACAAGGGTGTGTTTCAGCAAGAGTTCATTTAGCGGCAGCGGTTCGTCCATATCGTGGAAAAGGATTTCCGTGGAAATATGAGGTGGGTGGTAAGTTACCCGGTAAAGGTGCGATTCGTTGATTCTTGCTAGAATGGTTCGTGTACCAACAACGTTCTCAGACCTTCCTCACATTTTATTTGAAACGGGCAACAGTTGGAAGCAACGTTCAAAGAAAAAAACTCTTAATTGAGTGTATAAGCAGGTCCTGGTGGAAGTGTTTCAGGCCGACGCGTTGTTGCTGGTGTTACTTTTTTTTTTGCTTTTGTGTTGAGTGATGCATTAGCTGATGTTTAGCTGGGCCTTTGTAAGAGAAAACATTTAACGTGGTTTTTAACGTTCAAATAAAGCGTTCTCTGCGCGTGAGGTGTTTTCGTCTTTTTTAGTTCTTTGTTTAGTTTCCTTTTCTCTGGGAAAGTGCCTACATTATTGTTCCTTTTTTGCTATGGTTTCAACAAAGCTAAAGGCATTTGACTTGTGTGTACACACTTTTCGGAATATGATTTTTCTTCTTTAAAAGTATTGATTTATAAAATGGAAATCAATTTTAATTAAATCTCAATATTCTTAAGTCTATATTTTAAAAATATTTTCACAGGAAATATCTACACTCGTAGAAACAATGTCGTCTTTATCAGTTAACAGTAAATGTATTTAGTTTTATATAGACTGATAGTTTATTTCGTATAAAGTACACTAGCGGACCCTGTGCCTGCTTCGCTAGGAAGATCACATTAATATAAGAATATAAGAAAAACACACTAGTGTATTAGTATAGTGTACTTAAATACAAAAACGAAACTTTTATAATTTCAGTATTTCCGTCCGTTCGTCTTGTCTGTCACACTTTTTTATCTCGGAATTTTATAAAAATATCGGCATGAAATTTTGGAATTAGGTACTTCAGGCCTAGATATTATTGCCCAGGCATATTTAAAAAGTGAAGCCATTTAGGTGATTCCCGTATAGGTGAGATTACCACTGGTTTTGAAATATTGATGCACTCCCTCGAGTGATATATCATTCGACAGATCTTTTGAAATGAGGTGCAGGTTTGTTTCAAAACTTTTTGATCCAATGTACCGCTTGAAAAATATGGAGCTCCACAATTGGACTCCAACTTGACTTCATTGCGTACTTTCATTCAAACCAATTTCGAGCATTCTGGCCCTAATAGTTTTGGAGATATTGGACAAAAACGGCAAAGAATCGACGTGCGAATTTTAAAGATCTGAAAATGCAGTTTTGTAATCTCGGCGTAAGCATTAAGGAATGATAAATATCAAAATATAGATTTATGTGCAAATTTAATTGCAAATCTAAGATTTAAAATTTAAAGATTTAAAAATCTAAGATTTAAAAATATAACGAATCCTAACCGAATCATTAACTAGAAAGCGAAACTGCATAAACTTTAGGTAACATGTTATACATATTTATTTTGCTATTTTTATGCTCTTTTTAAAAAAACAAGCAATAAAAAAAATGGGACTAACAATAACAAAAATATTAAAAAACAAAGCAAGATACTGTTAAAATTTAATCTCACAAAAGCAAGTACACACTATTAAAAAAAACAGAGATTTATCGCAAATTACTCAAATTTATTCCTAGTTGGATATCCTAAAGCAGTAATAACTGCCTTTATTCTCGATCCCATGGAGGTAACAAACTTTTGAGTTGCTTCCGGACTTATTTTTCCCATTCGTCCTATATAATAGTCTTAAGCTCGGATTTCGTCCATATCCGAGGCAGTTTGTGCTTTCTGAACTCGTTGCTTTTTATGTGGTGAGGAAGTTAACCCCAAGCACAACCTCCAACTGGGAGGAAGTCCACCATCGATCAAATCTTCACACTGCGGCAGATCCTGGAGAAGACCCAAGAAATGCAAATTGTCACACACCATCTATTTGTCGATTTCAAGGCCGCATATGACAGCATGTATAGAGACGAGCTATACAGCGCCATGTCTAGTTTTGACATTCCTGACAAACTCGTCAGACTAAGCAGGATGACGATGGAGAACTCTCGCTGCTCCATCAAGGTCGGTAACGAACTCACCGAGACCTTCAATGTCAAAAAAGGTTTTAGACAAGGCGACGCGCTGTCATGTGATTTCTTTAACATCGTTCTTGAGAAGATCGTGCAAAACTCACTGGCCAACACAAGAGGCACGATCTTCCAAAAGTCCGTTCAACTGCTAGCCTACGCGGATGACATTGACGTGATTGGGAGAACACAGCGAGCCGTCAATGATGCGTTTGCTGGCATTGAAACGGAAGCGGCTAAAATGGGTCTGGCGGTAAACGAGGGCAAAACAAAGTATATGCTGTCATCAAGAAAGGACGCACAACATCGACGACTTGGCCAGAACGTCACCATTGGCAGCTATAACTTTGAGGTAGTGAAGGACTTCGTCTACCTCGGCTCCGCGGTAAACAGTACAAACAACATCAGTACCGAGATCAAACGCAGAATAACTCTTGCCAATCGCTGTTTTTTTGGGCTCAAAAGGCAATTGAGTAGTAGAGCCCTCTCTCGGTAGACCAAGCTGACTTTATATAAGACCTTGATCATCCCAGTCCTGCTGTACGGCGCAGAGGTATGGACAATATCCCAAGCGGATGAACAGTCTCTTGGTCTTTTCGAGAGAAAAGTTCTGCGCGCGATCTTTGGTCCTGTTTGTGTTGATGTCATTTGGAGGAGAAGGTTCAACCACGAATTGTATGGGCTGTACAGGCCATGTAGAGGGTATGGACAACTTAGCTCCGGCCCGAACAGTCTTCGACTCTGAGCCTGTGGGACAACGCAACAGAGGACGTCCACGAACAAGGTGGCGTGTGCGAAAGGTTGGTGTGCGAAACTGGAGACAGCTGGCGAAAGATCGTGCTGGTTGGAGAGGCATGTTCAGTGAGGCCCAGGTCCACCTCGGACTGTAGCGCTCTAAGAAGAAGAAGAAGAAGCTCGGATTTGGTCCTAATGTCATGGTTTAGGATTTAACGCTCGAGATGATCCCACAAATGCTCGATTATATTTGAATCCGGTGATTGAGGTGGTGTTTTGAGCTGTTTTTGCACATTGTACGGCAACCATTCCTTCACAACCAGGGAAGTGTGCTTTGGGTCATTGTCTTGTTGGAATATAAATTAACACTCCAAGCTTAATTTGTGCGCGCTCTGGTGGAGATTGTTTTTTCTGAATATTGAGATAATCGTACCGACTCATTGTTGTCTCATTAAATACAAAATTATGGAACTTAAAGAAGAATTAAATAAACTCAAACCGAAAAAAGCTCCTGGATACGATTTAATCACAGGAGAAGTTCTTAAAGCGTTGCCCAGGAAAGGGCTTCTTAAGTTTCTGTATCTTATCAATGCTGCCCTTAGACTAGAACACGTTCCTAGTCAATGGAAAGTGGCAGAAGTGATTATGGTACCAAAACCAGGGAAACCGTCAACTGATAAAAAGTCATATAGACCGATCTCACTTCTACCGATAATGTCTAAGGTATTCGAAAGAATTCTACTTAGACGTTTAAGTCCGATCGTGGAAGAAAAACGCCTTATTCCGCACCACCAATTCGGCTTTAGAAGTAAGCATTCTACTATCGACCAAGTACATCGCATAACTGATGTAGTGGAAAAAGCACTGGAACAAAAATATATTTGTTCGGCAGCATTTCTTGATGTTTCTCAAGCCTTTGACAAAGTTTGGCATGAAGGCTTGAAATATAAACTAAGTCAATTTCTTCGGGAAACACTTTTTAGAATCACAGCGAACTATCTCTCTGATAGAATGTTCCGTGTAAAGTGTGGAAACGAATACTCTGCATTCAAATCTATAAAGGCTGGAGTACCACAAGGAAGTGTTCTTGGTCCTCTCCTTTACCTACTTTATACCAGGGATATACCGGAAGACGAAGGCACCGTATTAGGCACATTTGCTGACGATACTGCCATTTTGGTAACAGCCAAAACAATGAAATTGCAATGTGCACTAAATCGGGTATACGAATGGACAAAAGTTTGGCGAATCGCGCTTAATGAAGCGAAATCCGTTCACATAAACTTCACATACAGGAACATAAATAACCTACCTGTTTTCGTAAATGGTGTCCAAATACCCATTGGGAATGAAGCGAAATACCTCGGGATGACCCTCGATGTTAAACTTAAGTGAAAGGAGCACGTTAAAAAGAAACGTGAAGAGCTAGAGAAGAGATATAGAGATAGGTACTGGCTCATTGGATACCATTCAAAGCTAAGTATCGACAACAAATTGCTTATATATAAGCAAGTGCTAAAACCTGTCTGGACGTACGGTGTACAACTCTGGGGTTGTACCAAACCAAGTAATAGGAACATACTACAGTATATGGTATGGTATATAAGAAACGACGATATCCACAGAGATCTTGGAATTACAACAGTCCAAGATGAAATTAAGACTTTTGCTCGTAAGCATAAGCACCGCCTTGAGAAGCACGTTAACCCTGTAGTCCTTCCGATTCTTAATGGAAGTAATACTATTCGCCGTCTTCAAAGGACTAAACCACTAGATTTAGCACGGTGAAATCAACCCGCGTTTATTTGCGGTGTAAGCAGGAACTTTCAGTGGAGAGTCACCTGCCTAATGTCTCTAAATTACGAAATGTAAACTGCTGGATAAGTGACTAACTTAGTTGTAGTATAAATATATTTTATTTGAAGGGAGATCTTTTTACTGGGTAAAAATCCCTTTCGCTATGAGCGAACGGTCCCCATAGTGTCTTTTGAAGATTTTCACCTACCCTCGCAAAAAAAAAAAAAAAAAGTTAAATACAAAATTGCCAACACCAGATGCCGCCATACCCCCTTTGACCATTACTGATCCGCCACCATGCTTCACCGTACCAGCCATGTATGCACTTTGGATCTTACTGCGTATTCATTTCTCGCCAAACCTTATGGCGTCCATCGGAACCGTGAATGTGGAATTTACTCTCGTCCGATAATATTACGCTATTCCAGAAATCCATTTCCTTTTGTGAGTGACTTTTATCGAATTCAACTCGTTTTTGGCCAAATATTTATATTTTATTATAGATAGAGTACCGATCTTCACCACGACAAAATAAAATTGGATACTGTAACGCGTCATAACAGCGATGCTTTATAATTCTTTGAAAGTATTTGTTATACATCACGCGAAAACATACACAATGCAAAGAGAGCAAAAGCGACAACCACCTTTAATGTGTATCGTGCTCATTCCGTTGAGCTGCATACTCAACTTTAATGTGTGGAGAAAACCCAAAATGTACTGAAATACATGGTACTGAAATACATTCCAGTGCTGCCAATTTGTGGTAAATTTACCTTTTCGTGGGAAATTCGAAATCACATTCCGTACAACGTATTTTCTAACAAAAAAGGGTAAATTTCTTTTCAATCAAATATCCTTCCAATTGTTTGTGTTCTCTAACAATTGTGTTGAAATACCCTGAGTTCAAGGGATGGCTCAAACCTGTGCCACAAAAAAAAACGAGCTGCAGAGCTAGGAAGCGGAAAGAATAAAGCATGGTGGAAGAAGCAAACATTAAAAGCATGCAAATGCAGTCTAACGCCTTCTCTAGTGTCAACATTGAATTGCCTAAAAGACACAACAATGAAATAACGTGAGATAAATTTGACAGATTTCTCCGCGGAGCATAATGCAACAATAATCATGACAGATTTTTCGGTTCACCTTTTAAACACAATATTTATTTATTCCGAATTTGAGAAAAAACGTAGTACCTCATTACATCTCACATTTCTTGGAAGCTGTAAATTTAGAGTGATATGGTAATTTTTCCTCCTCAGTGTAGTAAATTTTACATGAAAATACTGGCAGCACTGGTTTATTCACGCCCGCACAACACACATACGTTTTCCGATTTCAACCAAACTTCACAGAAACCATATGCCTATAGACCAATACCAAAGATGTGTGAAAGTTTGGTTGAAATCGGTAAATCATAAAGATATGAAAGACGTATGCATACTCGTACATATCTACATTTATATCTAAGTTCAGTAGAGCCAGCATTTTTTATTGATTTACATATATATATAATACTATTAATAATAATACTGGCGGTGTTACAGTCCCAGGTGGACCTGGGCCTAGCTTCTCAACAACCACTCTATTTTATTTATTTTTATTTATTTATTTATTTATTTTAAGTAGTTCAAATCATTCTATTACATTCATATCTTACATTATTTTAGAGAATTAGGACATTTTATCCTTTACAGCTACGATACAATTTATTTTACAACAATTAGCTAATATGCTTATGAAAAGAATATGTTTAGGGAAAACTACTAACAAAAACCCTTATGTGAAACTTAACCTAGTATTGCATTTGCCCGTTTCATTAATAATAATAATGGCGGCGCTACAGTCCGAGGTGTACCAGAGCCTAGCTTCTCAGCAACCACTCGTGTTGTGCGTGATATTGTTGAGACCTACAGTTTAATGCCGACTGCGAATGACGATTTTGAGAAGTTTTTTTTAGGCAGTTATACTCTTCAAGCAGTGTCAGTGATTCAAAAGAAAAATATGTGTTTTTTTTTTTCAAAATTTGAACCTTACACCTCGAGCGTATGAGTCGACGCACCTACGCACTACGCCACGATATAAACAACGGTTTTAGTAAGTTCTTTGGATTTCATATTATCCTCTTAAAGTTAAGGGTGATAGAAATAGAGCAGTGAGCCCATCTGCACTTGGTCTCACCAGTGCAACTGAACTGTCATTCAAAAGATTGAATAGAGAAAGATAGTTGTTCTCATGAACACCGTTCTCAATATTTGAGTCTATTAAAGTTCTAATTATAGCATTTTCTGTCAGGTTTTCTAAATTCACCGCTGCAAAACCTTAGAATCTTTCCCTCGAAGTTTTCTAATTTATTAGCTGCCGTGGGTGATATAGTGCACCAAGAGGAGAATCCATACGTGAGAATTGGACTTATCAGCGTTTTATACATCAGCAACTTTGTATTTCCTGACACAGTCATTTTTGTTTTATCGCGAACAGTCCTCGCATGTTTGTTAAATAGAAAGAAGTGCTGGAAACTAATTCTCATATATTAAGATTCTTATTTTATTATTTATTTATTATTATTAATTATTATTCGTGGGCGCCGTGGCGTAGTGGGTAAGTGCGTCGACTCCTACGCTCGAGGTCGTCAGTTCGAATCTCGAAAAAAACATCAAAACATTTTTTCACGGCTCCACCTCTTTCGAGTCACTGACAATGCTCAAAGAGTATAACTGTCTAGAAAAAAGCTTCTCAATCTCGCCGTTCGGAGTCGGCATTAAACTGTAGGTCCCCTCCGCTCGTGAGAGAACAATAGCACGCACAACACGAGTGGTTGCTGAGAAGCTAGGCCCAGGTCCACCTCGGACTGTAGCGCCGCTATTATTATATTATTATAATTATTATTTATGCAGATTAACAAGGTCTTACTTTCTTTCACAGCGAGATAATGATTTTTTCCGCTAGCATTCCTAAAGCACGTAATACCGCATTTATTTGCATTAATAAGTCTCCACTTTTTTAAGTAAGATCAAGACAGAACTACATCCAAGGAATAAGGACACTTTCGCAAAATAAAAAAGTTATATTGTCGACTCCGGACCTAAGACTATTAACGTTATCAGGAGATAACAAATTAGTTCCAAGAAGTATAATATAATATAATAAAACTAATACAAATTTGGTCTTCGATTTACTGATATCCTACATTACACTTTTGGATAGTAAATTTGCATATTAAGTTCTTACGCAGCGTTATGATATATAAACTCATGAACTGATTTGGTTTCTCCAAACCATTTCTTTGATGAACCTCACTTATTTAATTAATGTAGAAACATGAGGAATTTCGTCTGGTCTAATGTTAAAAGTATAAGATTTAAAAAAAGAAGAATTTCAAGTAACATAACGTAACAGTCTTCTCTTCACAAACTAAATTAACAACTTGATGTAGATATGGCGATGAAAAGTCTACACTTATTCATATTTAGCTTACAAAATAAATGTTCAGTTCATTAATCCGTCGCTGAATTTTTGACATTTGCAATTTTTTTTTGCAATTATTGAAGCGATCAAACGGATGGCGATCAAACGGATTCATTTTTACGACTGAGGTACAAAAAGATTTGTACGTTTATTGGAAAAAAGTTTCAAAAATAAAGAAACGAATTGGAGACCAGGCGAGTAAGGTTTAAGTATAGTAAGCTTTAAGCCAAGATGGTATATGAATTACTCAAACTGCTACAACATTTTGAGTGAAATAAAATGTTGATGAATGTAAATACGCCAATTGACAGTAAAGCAGTATAATGAAATTTGAATTTAGAAAATGGTTAGTTATTTATATACCTTTATTTCATAGAATATATATATATACTTTTTTATGTACATTTCCAGTCTGTTTTAGCTTACTTTTCGCTGACCGTCTACAAGTTGCTGTACTTATAATTTTGGAGTATGTTAATAGAACATAATAAAAGTGCATACTCTCGTAAAGAATTAATGGCAAATTAGAAACATTAAACTAGAATAAAAGAAACTGGAAGTATTTCCAATTATAAACGTAAATAATTTACAAATCAAAAATCACTTCTATAAAAAATTTGAGAAATCAAAAATCTCTTATTATACATATTTTATGCCTTCATGTTTCAGTGACATAATGATAAATATCATTCCATACTTATTCTCCATTGATTATGCTGAGCAATTCCTGACGCAATTCAGTCAAAACAGGGCGAATTGCGATAGAGTGATACTTATCTTCACGAGTTATTATGTTACACAGACTGCAAAGGTAGGTCAGTTCTGTGGCATGAAATTGGGGCTAAGCAATTCTCCTCTCGTGGGCGTCGACCCATACGCACTACACTTTCAAGTCTAGGTTCAAATCCCAGGAGAGACAAACAAATTTTCAAAAGAAATTGTTCACGGCTCCACTTCTTTCGAGTCACTCACAATGCTTAAAGAGTATAACAGTCTAGAAGAAGGTTCTCAATTCCGCCGTTCGGAGTTGGCATTATACTGTAGGTCCAATCCACTCGTGAGAGAACAATAGCACGCACAACACGAGTAGTTGCTGAGAGGTTGGGCCTAGGTCCACCTCGGACTGTAGCGCCGCCAATATTATATTATTATATTATATATTATATTATGCAGTAGGTACGACTATCTTGTAGCCTATTTTTTAAACAACCGTCCCTGTTGTTCATTTGCATTCAGTGCCATTTCTACAACGTATTATAATGCCAGATCCATCCAGTCTATTCGCATGGAGGATATTGTCTCTTTGGAATTGTTATTGGAGTCCCGATACCGTCTCGGAAAAATGAATAACATCATCTGCATACTCGTACATTAAAGGCATTATTGCCACTCCACCCTTTTTCAATAAAATGCGTAGTTTCTTCTATTTCTTTTCATATAATAATATTAAAGACTAGAAATATGTGGTCAATCGTTGACCATTTATCCTATCCTAAACTCAAGTTGTTTCTGTCCTTGGCCCATTTTGACAGCCTGATAGTAATAATCCCGACTAACTTTATTGTGAAGTTAACAAATTATAGATTTTTTGAAAGCTTCGGGTATTAACGTACTTTTAAAAAATTCGATTGAACTCATTTGGAAGTGAGGAAGTGAACAAAAGGGATACGATCATCCCTCTTATTTATTCTTTTTAGCGTTTGCAATGACTTCTTTTACCTACTGTATGGAGAAAGGAGCGTGTAAGAACTGGCTTAAAAGTAGTGAAGTAGCATAGTTGAGAATGTTGTAGAAATTGTATTTAAGATTTGATGCCTGAAGACCAAAGGCAATAAAGATTGTTCTATCGTTGAATTGTTTAACTGCTTGCCAGAACTCTGCTGAACAGCAGATCTTCGTAATGTTTAATTCTTAAAATGCTTTCTTTTTCTCCAGACAAATTTTTTTATAGTTTCTATTCTACTTATCGTTTGTGAATATCTCTGTATTTCAAAGTCTGAAGATATTTCGAAACTTAAATTACAAGTCTCTTTTTTTTGCTTTTGCATTTCTCCTGTCCTTTGCAGCCCATTTTGCGGGTTTGCTTTTGTGATACCTTCAGTGAGTGTTGTTATATGTATGTACAGCAATATCTGAATTCTCAAGCTCATCGAGTTATTTCTTTAAGTTTATCTGATACATACTTTCCATTCTTTATTCCTTACTTTTGGTAATAGATAGATCTGCTTTGTGTTTTTTTAACAGCCAAATGTGTTACGGTTGTCTTATGGCACATGGTTAACGATTTCAAAATCGCAGAAAACCTTATTCAATATCCCAAATATGAAGCAGTAGTCAATTACAGGCACAAGGATGTGCCTTTTATGAAAGCAAATCTGTTCTGCGTAAGACCTACACTACCATGTAGAACATAGCAGTCGTAGAGATCTCCAATATTTTTAAAATATTCGCTGAAAAACTTGTTTTGGGATGTCCTTATCCGGGCACTGAAATCTCCGACAAGAATTACGCTCCTCGAGTCTGTCTTTTGAATAGCATCACATAATTTCTCAAGATTTATCTAGCAGCGATTGCGATTCAGGTAGATTGGGAAAATGCAAATTTTCATTTCATCATCTTATCTCTCTCGCATTTCAACATAAATTGTCAGAAGGATCACTTATTGTTACTCTATTCTCTGAGCTGACGTTGATACATGTATCTACTCGACGTCATTTTTGACGTTAAAAAATTTTAAATTTTATTTTTAATATTTTAATTCCGTCATTTTTTCCACCTCTAAATCTTAAATCGGAATCCGAGGTTAACACCATTCCTTTGATGATTAATTTATCATCGCGCACAATCGGGTTTTTTCACTGAGCACCTCCCTAATGCGGATAAGTGTGGATCGTTTTTGTCGCACATTCGTTGACATATCTTTATGGATGTGCTTTCCTTTTAATGCAGTTGAATTTCTCAGCACATTTCACGCTGTTTCTAAGGATTTAATTTTTTTAACTGCTGGCTTCGAAAATGAAGCTAGAAAAGGACCTCGTCTACTTCGATCCGGCGGTAAAAAAAACCCGAATATCAGCAAAACGCAGATCAAACAAAGAATAACTCCGATCAACTGCTGTTTGTTTACGCTCAAGAGAACAACTTTATCACTCCAGCCCTGTTTAACGGTTTGAGAGCATGGGCAATAGCGGGAGCGGATATAATAATAATAATGACAGCGCTACAGTCCGAAGTGGACCTGCGCCTATTTTCTCAGCAATCATTCGTGTTGTGCGTACTATTTGTTCTCTCACGAGTGGGGGGGTTCTGCTTCAATGCCGACTCCGATCGGCGACATTGAGAAGCTTTTTCTTTTTTTAAATTGTTTGTCTAAATGGGATTTGAAATTGTGAAAGTCTAGTGCGTGTGGGTCGACGCACAAACCCACACGGACACGGCACCCACGGGAGTGGATGGAGATTTCATCTCTGGTCTTCTTAGCGTTAGAGGGTAAGATTAAGCTATGTATGAACGGTACGATCTGTACAGCAATAGAAAACTGGCCAGATGTCTATCCAACGCCAAAGATGGATATGCCACATAGAGTGTGTAAGAAACTTAGCTTCGACCCGATTGTTCGATCCCGGGTCTATGGTATAACCCAATAGACGACTTCGAATTTCGTACAGAGTTGGAAAAACGAAAGAGAGCTAAAGAAAGATCATACTAGCTGGTCTTGTTAGTCCACCCGTATCGTAACGGCACAATAATCTGTTAAGAAGTTGGGAACCTTCATTTTTAACGTAAAAGCAATAGGTAATGGCTTTTGTTTCAATTCAATGAGTCTCGTTAAAACGTTAAAAGTTCTAAACCCAATAACAGTTTCTCAGTCCTCTATATACCTACATATGTATATGTAAGTCACAGAAACGGAAACGTTTACGTACATATTTAACCCGATTTTTCATATCTCTACCTCTACTTGTAATACAGTACCTCACAAAATTGAGCATTCACCTATCAGAACAAAGAAATTTATAAAAAATTGTGGAGAATAGAGTTTGCTAGGCAATATGTAAATCACCCAGAAAGCTCTTGAGAAGTTGGGTTATGTTTTGAAATGGAACAACAATAAACCACTTCCGATCAGGTAATATGCAAGTTGTTTGCAAAGGACTAAACACAGCGCTTAAATAAAGCTTCTCCGTACAACACGGAGGAGGTTGTGTGATGTTGTGGGACTGTATGGCTTCAAGTGTCTGCGGGCATTGAATTCATAGAGAATAAAATGGACAAAATTGTGTATTTGAATATTTTCAAGTGATTTCTATGTGGTTTCAGAAAAATTAGGCATGTATTAGGATTATTACTTTTAAAAGACAATGATCCGAAACATACCTCTTACTAAGTACGCGAATAGTTGCTTTATATTGCCCCAAGTGCAACTTAAAACACCTCCAAAATCGATTGATCTAGGCCCAATTGAACATCCATGGCGTGAGATAAAACTGCTGCGTGAAGAAAGTCTCTTCTCTAATAAGCAGAAGCTAAAATTACAAATCCAAGCAGCTTGGGAAAGCATATAGTCATCTTTTACGGAAAAATTTATAAAGCCCATACCCTGGTGTTTAAAAGCTGTAGTAGATGCTGGAGAAGGTGCTATGCGATAGGAAAATTTAGTTTTTTGTCGTTTTTTATTTAGTGTTTAATCGATAACTTGGATCAACTTTTAGTTTTTTCAGTGTATGTTCAATGTTGTGCCTTTAAATTAAGTACTTTTTTATATTTCGCTAAAAAGTAGTTTGTTTTGTTTAATATTTTACTGCTTTTATTATCTGTTTTTTAAAATGAAATATGTGTTATTGAAACTATATTTTTGTTTTTTAATAAATTACTCTTTTCAAGAAGAAAAAATCAAAAATATTTTCTTGCTTAGGGTGTATGCTCAATTTTGTGAGGTACTGTATATACTGTGTACTGTGTGCATCTAGAGCATGCCATTATAATCCTAATTTTTAAGTCGAGTATTCTTTTTTTACGTAGCCATTCCGATACTAGCGCACATCAGAAAAAGGGATAAGGTAAAAGAGAATACAATATCGCTTACGTTGTCAGTCCTTCCTTATTTTACTAACTGAATTGAAAGACGCCAAAGGAAGTGAAGTTCTTCAAAATGAACATACGGAGTGGATTTGAGTATAGAGGAAAATTCAAGCATAGGAGACTTTCCATTTTAAAAAGGATTGGTGTCTAGAGGCAAAAGCACCACCGTTGAAGGGATGTAAAAAGGGTGCGCTATGAAAAATAGTTCAGATAATCGCAGTCAGTCAGGTCACATTTATCTCTACCCCCACTGACTCATCCCAAATTTACCACTTACTGTGTTTGTATGCATGGTTGGAAATATGTTTGAATGTATTGTAAATACACATACATGTACTGATGGCCATGAGTGTGCAAAGCATACCCTGGGTGGCCCAATTTAATTTATAAATGTCTTGTGACAGGATGAACGGTGGTGAGAGCAGCTACTGCTGCTGTTCTGCTATTGCCTGTGTGTAGGCAGCGGATTCCCTAGAATCCTTTTGTTTTTATTGATGCCTAGATAAGTAGGCTGAGACTTAATTCTCAAATAAGGATATCCCATGCTTCACACGTATTCCAACCCACACTTACAACAAGTATCCTTAGTCTATACCTCTACTATAAGTTAAGAACTTTTTTGCGTTCGTTTCCTTCTTTCGTGCTTCGGCTTTATGTCATTCATCCTTTCAGAGGGATTTCTTGTCTCTTTTGTTTTCTCTCATGGGCTCGGCTTTGTTTTTCTGCAGCATTTTTGCTTGTCCTAGATTGGAATGTGTGAAAACTCTCACATACAGGGAAAAAAGGACCAAGCAGGAGTAGCATGAAAAAAAGTCGAACGGGTTCTGAATGAAAATAACGGTTAGTCCTTTGGTTTCTGTACGTATTCTTCTTTTTCGGTATTCCACTCAGTAACCCTGAAAGGAAAGATAACTTTTCGTTCACACAGCATTGAGAGGGAACACTGTGATGATTTGTCTATGCATGTGAATGTATATACATGAATATATATGCATATATATGTGTATAAACATAAGCATATGTAAGTCTATGACTACACATGTATGTACATATATATGAAGATATACGCCAACTAAAAGATAAAATAAAGCTTTAAATTATGAAAAAACTTCATGGGACGAAATCTTAAACAGTCATGAAAGTAAGCATGAGAAGTAACATAAGAATTTTCTTTGCTTCAACGAAAAGGACAGTGACATAAAGGAAAAACAAGGAATCACAGGAAATTGTTTTCAAATGTCCCTTCATATTTTACTTTTTTTTTAACTCCACGCACTTTAAGTATTCAAAGCGTGTTACTTAACTTTTCGGATGAACATCCGTTTTGCTACAGATCCGCCGGAATACGATTTTTGACGGTATTCCTTCAAAACGTTTGGCAATTACATCCCCATCGATATGTAGACACATATGTATTTATGTACGTAACTATAAACCGAACGATTAAATAATCATCCTTGGGTCTTTCTGTACGTACTCTTAAACACGCATTTGTATAAACGACCTCTGAAAGATAGCACAGACAGAAAAGATGCTGAAAGGACAGGCAGAGCGGAAAGGAGAAGAGAAAGAAGAAAGAAAGTTAATAATTGTTATTTACACAACATGCAATTTAACTTTGTCATCATGTCGCTTTAAGCCATTATCCTTTTATTCCAACTGTGAGTATGCAGTACAATAAAAGAGTTTTGTACATGTACCTACTCGGATATATTTGACGACATTGTCTTTTATTAGAAAGTGGGAATCAGACGACAATTGTTTGATGCTAGTCAAATGATATGGGAGATATTCAAGTTGGCTTAAACAATATTGTTTGAGACTTGTGTTTAAAGTTTGAATTTCTTTGTTTCAAAATTTGTGTCTTTCAGATTGTCATAAAAGGTTGGATCATGGCTACATATATCTACAAGGTCGTGCTAACCTACATCTTTATAGATATGTTCATGGGTAGATAGTTGGGTTGAAGCGGGTTGCCCATAGGTTAACCCGTTTATTCACATGTGTTAAACCACTTGGATCTTTCTATGAAGCGCAGTAGACTACTAAATTCACTATAATAATAACAATAATAGTAATAGTAATAATAATAGTGGCACTCCAGTCCGATGTGGACTTGGGATAACTTCTACAGAAACTATTCATATTGAGCTTGCTAATGTTCTCTCACGAACTGAAATCTAATATATAGAGATATTCATCTTTCCAATGGATTTTACGATTGTGATCTTAAGTCACGCATGCTACTTTATTTTCACGCACGCTCTATAACACTTTAGAGTTGTGTCATATTGTTTTCAAGATTTGCATCCAAGTTTCAAAAGTTGGCAGGTTTGCTAATGGTAGTCTCAAAAATTATCTTGACTGTAAGTGTTCCAGGGTTACTATCGCTAGGTTTATGAGTTTTAACAAGAATGAATATTTTTTTGAAAAATTTGCGTTTGATGAAAGTTGTTCAAATATGTCAATCATTTTAATAAAATATTTGTTCATACTTATGAACATATTGATTACGCATTACAGTCAGTAGAAATGTGTATATTGATATATTACATTTTTGGGATATTCTTATAAATAGCTTGGTGTAAACCAAGCCAATTCACACAAAACTTGGTTCCGAATATTGTACCTTATTCTTAGAGTAGGATTATTCAAATCTATATCAACTTTACATGTTCGACAGTCATCTTATTGAATCCGTTTTGATGTATAATGCATTTGCTTGGAAATATGTAGAAATACAATTGGGTTGTACCACACTCGAAAATAGAAAGTTCTCGATTGAAAATCTGCCATAACGTTAAGTTTTCTTTGCTTGACGTGTAAGAATGTTATGGTCCTTTACAAGTACCTTTATTTTTTAGGAATTATTTATCAAGCTATCGGCAGTTCAAATTCGAACCTACTTTCTTTACGAGTTTAAATGAGACATAATGCGTCATTCACAATGAAAAACATTAATGACGCATTTGACGAAGCGGTAAACGAACGCACTATACGACGTTGGATTGGAAAGTTTCGTTCCGGAGATGCTAGCACTAAAAACGAAGCCCATTGAAAACCAGAAACCGTAATTGACCGCAATACATTGAAAAAAAGGGATAAATCAGGGTCAACAAAAACAGTCCGGGACATTGAATAGAACATGGGAGTATCTGTCATAACAATAAGTCAACACCTATATCTAATAGAAAGAGTGAAGTGCCCCAAAATTGTACATTTCATGTGGTCTAAAAATACATATGTACATACCATGCAGACATAAATTGTTGACTTAATAACGAAATTGGTATTCAATAGCTAATTGAGTGCTTTTTGGTTAATAAAGCATTGCATATTTGCAATATATAACGCTCCCCTCTCGCTAATCGCTTTAAAAAGAATGATTGTTTTTATTATATGTTAAAACAACTCATTTCCTATTCGCTTTTATATTTCTCATTATTTCAATGTTACATATATTCCAATCGAAATCCAAATAATACATTACAAACATTCCATTCATACTTTTAATTCGTCAGAGCCAAACTTGTAAATATTCGTATGAATACATCGAGTGGGTATGAACATTTTTTGCAAGCACCTCCTTTTCGCGTAAGAATTATATGTATATTTCAAACGATTGATTTTTCAGATAAGAATAAGAATTGGGGAACCCCATTTGCTTGAATTTGGATTGCGATCAGCTGTTCAAACAAGCTAAGACGCATTCAAAATACGGAAGAAGATATTGTTACAAAAAATGCTGCCAAATTAAATTAAAGGACAAGGGAAGTAGAAGTTACATATCACTTTATTATTGGATTTCTGCCAGAAATAACACTTAGTGAAGTATAAGTGAACGTCGTGGAGTGATGGGCAAGTGCGTCGACTCCTACGCCTCAGAGTTCAGGTATATGTATAAATCCTAGACACACACTCCACAGACAACAATTTCTCGGAAAAATTTGTTCACGCCTCCACCTCTTTCAAGTCATTGACAATACTGAAGGAGTTTCAATTAAACTTCAATTAAATGTATTGATTTTCATTAAGGTACATGAAGACATTAGTCTTTGATAGTATTAAGTAAACAAAAATTATGGTTTTACAATTAATTATGAAGTACTCGTAAGTATGTAAAGCATAATAAATAAAGAAGTGAAAGGAAAATATAAAGTAATGACGAGGAAAACAATACAGGGTGAGCATTTATTTTACCCCATTATAACCTTAAGCGCCGTGGCGTAGTGGGTAGATGCGTCGACTCCTACGCTCGCTGTTTTCGGTTCGATTCCCGATAAAACACCTAACATTTTTTCACGGATCCACCTCTTTCGAGTCACTGACAATGCTCAAAGAGTACAACTGTCTAGAAATAGCTTCTCAATCTCTCCGTTCGGAGTCGGCATTAAACTGTCGGTCCCCTCCACTCGTGAGAGAACAATACCACGCACAACACGAGTGGTTGCTGAGAAGCTAGGCCCAGGTCCACCTCGGCCAAGCCAAGCCAAGGCCAAGCGACTTTTCATCCGCTTGGGATATTGTCCATGCCTCTGCGCCGTAAAGCAGGACAGGGATGATCAAGGTCTTGTATAGAATCAGTTTGGTTTTCCGTTCTACTCAATTGCCTTTTGAGCCCAAAAAAAACAACGGTTGGCAAGAGTTATTCTGCGTTTGATCTCGGTACTGATGTTGTTTGCACTGTTTACCGCAGAGCTAATGTAGACGAAGTCCTTAACTACCTCAAAGTTATAGCTGCCTATGGTGACGTTCTGGCCAAGTCGTCGATGTTGTGCGTCCTTTCTCGATGACAGCATATACTTTGTTTTGCCCTCGTTTACCGCCAGACCCACTTTAGCCGCTTCCATTTCAATGCCAGCAAACGCATCATTGACGGCTCGCTGTGCTCTCCCAATCACGTCAATGTCATCCGCGTAAGCTAGCAGTTGAACGGACTTTTGGAAGATCGTGCCTCTTGTGTTGGCCAGTGAGTTTTGCACGATCTTCTCAAGAACGATGTTAAAGAAATCACATGACAGCGCGTCGCCTTGTCTAAAACCTTTTTTGACGGTCTCGGTGAGTTCGTTACCGACCTTGATGGAGCAGCGAGAGTTCTCCATCGTCATCCTGCTCAGTCTGACGAGTTTGGCAGACATGGCGCTGTATAGCTCGTCTCTATGCACGCTGTCATATGCGGCCTTGAAATCGACAAATAGGTGGTATGTGTCGATCTGCATTTCTTGGGTCTTCTCCAGGATCTGCCGCAGTGTCAAGATTTGATCTATGGTGGACTTCCCCGGCCTGAAACCACACAGATAGGGACCTATCGACTCGGAACGTTCGGACATCAAGAGTACTGGAAGAGTGTCTAACGTCGATCGCAACGTGATCAATCTGGTTGGCGGTTGAAAGATCAGGGGACCGCCAGGTCCCTTTATGGATGTTGAGGTGTGGGAACCGCGTGCTAGCTACAGAGAGGTTTCGCCCTGTAACAAAGTCCACCAGCCTGAGTCCGTTTTCGGACGTGGTGTCGTGCAGGCTGTGTTTACCGATGACTCTAGCAAAGATGTCCTCTTTACCCAGCTTTGCGTTAAAATCTCCTAGAACAATCTTGGTGTCATAGCTGGGGCATTGATCGTTAGTTTTTTCTAGGAGATCATAGAAGTCATCCCTGCTATCGTCATCTTTGTCTTCCGTTGGGACGTGGGTGCAGATTAGGCTGATGTTGCCGAATTTAGCCTTGATGCGGATTGTTATGAGGCGCTCGCTTATGTACTTAAAGCTTAAGACTTTTTGCCTAAGTCTGCCTCGAACAAAAAATCCACATCCAAATAATCGCTGCCTTCGCTCTCTGTAACAATCGCCGTAATAGATATCGCAGTTTTTCATCCTTCTTTTGACCGGCCCATCCCATCGCACTTCCTAGATTGCGGTAACGTCTGCTTTATAGCAGTCTAGGGCCTCCGCGAGTTCATGTGTGTTGTATATATTACTTATACTAAAGATCTGCATGCCGAGATCAAGGCCCTCCAATCTTATTAGACATCTCACATCGTCCTTATGTACAAACGTATGGATATAAGTTAACGACAAACAAATCACTCCACATCTTCAATCTTAGTTCTTTAATCGAGCACCATTTGTAAGCAATCACTTAGTTAACATAAAAAAAAATCTCTTGCTGGAAAAATATACAAACAAGGATGTCTTTCCAAAACCAATTCACATACTCGTACACCACGTGTTCATACGTACCTCTATATGAATGCATATAATTTTTTTTGTCGAATGTGTTAGGGATAGCAATCTGCCCCCTTCAAACCCTTCAAAGTATCGTTGCAAGATTATTATCGTTTTAGAAAGTAACACGTTGAAAACACACAATGCACCCACTATTCGATGTCAGTTTTGCTCCAAATCATCAACACAGCTATACATACATACAGAATTGTTTCCCACTAGGATAGAACTAAGAGTCGGTGGGCAACACACCATGTAAGCTGTCAAGGACTTCTTTATCTCGGTTACGTCGTTTTCATCCCTGATGTCGTAAAACAAAACAGCAGAACCAGCAGTAAAACAACATTATAAAAAAGAGAAACTACACGACGAGAAAGCCAGAGCCAAACACAGAAGCAGCGAAAATGATGATCAGGATAAGGATTCACATTCAACACGACGGCGTAGGTGAAATTATTGTGTTTTCTAAACTCCTGTGTTAGATTAATACGTTTATTAGAACTGCTTGTATGCAGGTGCCAACTCATGTGTTATGTTTGTTCGGAGCAAATTTTAACGTTTGTCTTATTTCCATTAGGTGATAGTATGCCCTTCTGTTTGACTGATTTAAAAACGATGTTTAAGAACATCCATTAGACTTGGTAAAAAAGGTTTGTTTCAAATTCTGGATACATATCTTGATATTCTGTTAAGATTGGAGGAATATAAATTATAATGAGATAATATAAATTTTCCAAGAGAAAATAAAGGTAGTTTTTCGTTCTAAATGAAAATATGTAAATATATGTACAAGTATATCAGTGCTTATTTGTTACATAAAAAGTGTATGACAATTATTACAATATTGAAAGGACAAAAATAAATTTCCGGATTAATTTGTTACGAACGTATTGAATACGCTTGCGAAAGATCTACTTTATGACAAAGAAATGACGAAACATACAAAATCACTAAGAAAAGTGTTGAAAGGAAAAAGACAGGAATATCAAGTGAAGTGGGTGAAAAAACTGCAAAAAATTTATTTATGGATCTTGAGTCCTAATTTTTATTGAAAGCTGAAATTGTTTCATTGAAATCGTTTATTTTAAACTGTAAACAATGGTGTGAAAATTAAATCGTGCTCGGTGCATTTTTTCGTTATTGAGCACGAAAAATAATCTTTTATCTAATCAAAACGATATAGACTTTTTTAATCGGCTTTCTATAAGATTTTAGCCTTGGTTTAATTTTAAGAACAACAACAATGTTATCAAACAGGTACACATTTGAGGTCACTTTAATAATCCACTGGCCAAGATAACACACTTATAGACTCAAAAATTAAAGACTACCATCCACGGTAGTTTTGCAATACGCGTACCTTAATGGCATTATGTTTGAGGTCATTATCCTGAAGTGGTAAGTGCTTTCTATCACCAATATACGCTACGCTGATTTATTCAAAAAAATATTTATATGACGGCACCTTTCCCGTCCGTCATGGTGCCAGTCATGACTCATATGCGTGGCATTTTTTAACATTTTTATCTTTGTCGAATTATCTGGTTTTATTGGATGTTTTGTGTTCAGTTTAAATTGAGCAACGTCGAATAAGACGCATAGGGAACCGGTAGAATTTTTTAAAAATCAATCAGAACAGAATCAGTTTAATACAGTTATTAAGATAAGATCAGCATCAATAGTCTCGCTATGAAGAAATTGATGAAAATTATGCAATTTTCTTGATATTGATTATGCATTACAAGTATTTAGGAACGGTTTTTTTTGTCTTAGGTTTTTTTGAAACACTACACTGGAGCACTCAGACTCAAGAACTGGTTCATTGTACTGACAGGTAGCAAGCTACTCCAGTGCCGTTAATTTGATCACAACGGTATTCCTTGTTACTATAAAAAGCACACGCAATACTTGTCTCAGCCCAAGAAAACCGACGATCGCATAGAATTACCATCGTAGAATTTGAACAAATTTACAAGGTAATTTACAGTAATTTTTAATTTGAAAAAACCGTTAACCTAAAAATATTCACTTACATTGCAATAAAATGAAGAACAATAGTATCCAGAGGCGTCGATCAAATGTCGGTCTCATGACGTCATAACTTCCAAATTGTTGAATGCGATTTAATCCGTTCGCCAAATATGTGCACTTAAACCTCGCCAACTTTTTAAATGGAATAATTCACACGAAGGTACAAAATACAAACTTACTTTACTAACACTTTACTTTAAATATAATTTAAGTCACACACATTAATTATTTTATAAGCACGGTCTGAAAAGATACAAGAAGAAGAAATATAACATCAGTTTTTTTTACAACAACACATATCCAAAATGATATATGACAAAAATTCTTAAATAAACAAATGTACATATAGATGTTTACGAAAATATAGATCGAAATTTAAACAAAGATATAATTAAATAACTTGACAAACTGTAGTATTGCCCTTTTCGCTGACGATACTTGCACTTATTCATCAGATATAATTGGTTTCAACGTTGAAACTAATCTACAATCTGCTTTATACTGTATTAACTGGAAAATTAAAATGAATGCTTCTAAGACACAAGGTATCTTTTTTACACGTAAAAGAAAAGCTTGTTTACTTCCTAGCAACAGACTTATTGTCAATGGAATTCCGGTTGAATCGAAACCGAATGTAAAATATCTTGGTATTTATTTAGACAAGCGGTTAACATTTAATCCCGAATAATTCCCGAAAAAAAAACACAAACAGCAAACAATTTTTCACGGCTCCACCTCTTTCGAGTCACTGACAATGCTCAAAGAGTATAAACGTCTAGAAAAAGCTTCTCAATCTCGCCGTTCGGAGTCGGCATTAAACTGTAGGTCCCCTACACTCGTGAGAGAACAATAGCACGCATAACACGAGTGGTTGCTGAGAAACTAGGGCTGGGTCCACCTCGGATTGTAGCGCTGCCCAATTCTACCGATTGTGGACACATTTGGTCGATTATGCTTGGATTATTGATTTGGATGCCCATTTTCGTAAAAGGTTCAACAATCTTAACGCGCTGCTCAATTGTGTACCTCTTCATAGTTGAATTTGTCAAACACTGAAACAAAGGAATAACAAATTAAGTTGGGCTAAAAAACTGGACGTTAAGGTGTGACTCACAGTTAACATCGTGCATTATGGTTGGACCACCCTTTATAATGCAACATATCAAAATAAAAAAATAAAGAACCACAAAACAAATTTAATAAGCAAAACTTAGTTTCCGTAACGTAAAAAGTTAAGAATATTGAGTATAATTTAATTATTATAAAAATTCTGCAGTGCGTCTAATAATATGGCCAGGGACTGTATATGCAACTTTAATACACAGTGTGTATTTTAATGTTTTCACAACTATGGGAGGAAATCAACAGATTTGGGTAATTTGTATTCCGATATTTAGGAATAATGTTACTCAATACTCGCAACTTTATTTTCAATCATCGACCCCCTAGGGAATATAACAGCTTATCAAAAAACTTGAACGACAGAGAGAAAGAAAAACTGCGGATCACTAGGCGCCGCTATAGTTCTCCTGAAGAAAAGAAATGTAATGTGACTCTGGTTCGGCGACATGTCGATGCAAAATGAAGTACAATACATACTCGTACATAAGTATAAAAAGGCACATGTACGAGTACACACAGCAAGAAACGGATGCCTACTTATCCAGGACTTATAAGGGAATTTTAGTTCTATCCTGATGTAAACAATATATGTATGCTTTCCCTTGTTGGGGATAATGCGAGCGGCAAAAAAAACGCTTGTGTAAGTAACCAAGGGCATCCATCCTGCTAGTCTATCCGTAAATTACTGTTCGCAAGAACGAAATTTCTTCTTAAATTGTAACACAGAAGTTTTGCATTTGCAAAACGTTTTTGCTTTCGTTTTCATGGTTTCAGTATCCTTGCAAATTTGGGATTCTTTAAATGTCTTGAAAAATACAATGACAACTGAAAGGACGGCCTGATGATAAAAATTCTCCATTCTTAAACAGAAGGGGAATAAATACATTCATATGAATCTGGAACACAGTCGATGTAAGTATTTCCATCACACCCAGGGAGGAATGGGTGAAATCAGAAGACGTGGGGATGGTAACGATTGATTCCATCAATTTGCATATGTTAATGCACAAATTATGCAATTAATTCGGTTCTGTCAGAAATGACATATCAAAAGCTTGCATACGTATTCATGTATTGACAGCTGACCTGAATACATACTTATGTACATACGACAGGCATCGACTGCCATTGAGGTAATTCTGTTGGCTTTTAAAATCAAGTTGAAATAAGAATCCTAAATTTTAATTTTCGGCACATATTTTTACACTTCTTGACTTTGGTTGTATCAGAACCAAATTCTGCACAAATTGCCGTTTCACGAAATATTAAATTGTCACAGATTTCTATAAAAAAAAAGTGGAGGCCGTGGCCGTGTGGGTTTCGACCCATACGCATCAGACTTTCACAGTCTATGTTTCCAGTTTCCAATTGCAACGATACATAACAATTTCATTTAGTCCAGATTGGAGATTTTTTGTCCAAGAACGGATCCCTGTGGAAGTCCGGAATTGATCGGATGATTGTCAGAGAGGTTTTGATTGATAAATACCTTGAACGATCGGGACATAAGGAACGACTGCATAATTTTGACTAGATACATTCGAAACGCGTGGGCGCCATGGCCAATAGACCAGGAAGGGATTAGGCAGACTGAAAAGTCTATTGCGTAGGAGTCGATGCACGTACCAACAACGCCACGGCATATACATATGTATATATTTATAGTATATTATACCTCTGAGGAAGAAGTAGTGTAATTTTATGACTTTTTCGTTATTTTTAAAGCTGCCAGTGTTTAATTCGGGAAATTTATGATTTACATTTCGCGTAACTAACCCTTACTTGTCAGGGTCTCTTATATTAATTAATCTCCAGGTAATTAGCGCATCGGAACTCTATTGTTGTTTTTGCCGACTTTTCATTGTACACCGTTCAATTTGACCATTCTGGGCTAATGACGACGTATACCACGTTTCTACAGGCTTGCCTGACTTGTAAAGCTGTCCTGACAGACAGCAATCTCTACTGCAACAACATATGTAAGTACACACACACTTCGTTAGTAGCGTCCATACATCTGCAGTGTGTTCATGTCGTTCATTCTCGTTTCTGTATGATGGTTCAGTGTAATCCATCTAGATTACACTGTTTGGCAAATTGATCGCGTGATAGGAAGCAAGTTGACCAAAACTTGTCATACTTTCCATTGCAACTTTCCACACTACTAGCTGTACTTCTGCAAATTTCATGGATGGGGAAGGGATTAGGCAACGTTATCCGTACGGTAAACAAGAATGTAAACAAAAACACATTCTGCCTACACCCACCACACCTGCCTCATAGAGAAAGAGATGCCTGTCATCCTCTCATAAGGATTGCGAGGCAACATTGTCTCTATTGAATTCGGATATGCGTGCTCGACCAGCAGGTACATTATCCTGAATTGACAAAAACAACAGGAAGCTGACCAGCCAGCTAGTCAGTCAACCAAACGTCCTGGTAAATCCGGTTTTATCGCCAAAGAGCTGAAGGACATAAGAATGGAGACAAGCGATACAATGAAGTCGGTGATTATTTTCAGAACTTGGTGTGGTGGTAAGCTCTGTCGCCGCTACCGCCACTATTGAATCCGTCTGCGGAATAACCAAATGTTTCAATGAAGGTGAATGGTAGCCCAATATGAATGAATGAACGCCAAAGGCTGCCATATCGATGAAGCTCGGAGTGTGCATAATATTTGTGCGTAACGCACGGGTACACAATACAACGGTAATGTGAAAATTAATTAATTTTAATCCAAACACATTGGAGCATCGTCGGCGCCCAACCGTAAATGGATGGACGACTAGATGGCTTATTGCAGATATATTTGCAACTGATCTAGGTTTTGTATCAGGATACATGTGTGGTTCTGTTCTGTACTAACTCCACATACATATGTAAGTTTATATGTGTGGAGGAATATATTTCTATCACTTCGGTGAAGTGAGCAAGCATATTAGGGGTAAGGCGAATATTTGTTTTGTTTTTGTTTCAACAGTGGGGCTGTGGAGGAGTGAAAAGTTGGAATTCGAACAGTAGGTTTTTCCTCCATCCGTATGGCATCTTGTTTGCGCATGGATTGAATAGAGACTTATCACTGTCATGGACAAGGGATTTGTCAATCATGTTTAATGTTTGTTATGTACTCCTGTGATTTTGCTTTACAAGTCACGTGTTGCTTTGTCAAGGAAAATTTGATTAGATTTGGATTTACTTCACCTGTGGGCTTTAAATTGGTCTTATGTTTGAAAGTCTTGTATGTTTTTCTGGTATTTTGTTCAGTTTAATTTGGATTTTCGCTAACTACTTTTCAGAGGGTCAATAATTATGGTTATACGAATACGTACGTACGATTCGAGTATATGAACATGGTCACGTGCCATGCATACAATATTCTTACGCTTTAGTATTTTTAAATAAGTAAATGGGTAAACTATTATATTATGTTATATTATTATATTATTAAATGGCTAAATGGAGAATATTGTTTCAAAACGTCTATTTCAAAACATTGACCGCACAACTGTGGATTGAAATGTAAAAATTATACCCAATCACGATGGTTTTGGAAATCAGTTAACAATTTACCTAGTTGGACAATCATATTACACTGCTTTGACTATTCGTTTTTATTATTATGAATTATAAGTTCAAGATCACTACAAAAATCCAGTTTTTAAGGTAACATACATTTGTATTGTATATGAAGATGCTATTCTTAAGAAGGATGAAGTGATTCCTCTCTTTGGGCAGCTGACTACCGTCAAGGGTTTCAACTTGAGTACCCTCAGGTCGCGTCCTAATCCAGGGACCATACCTCGCGAAAGAAAGGATAGTGCTACCTTCAACACCTTTATCCGGAATTGCACAGTCAGGAATTGAAGGTTGTAAAGGTGGGAGAACATTCGGCCAACGGTATGCAGGTCTATGTTCTTTTAAGCAACAGAACGCTGCCATTGTTTCATAAACAGGAGTTCAAAGTCCGTGTGGAAACTACCCGCTGCAAGCCAAGACTCCTGGCAGACAATGGCAGTAGAAGAAAAACAGATCCCGCTGGTCGCAATGAAAGTGATGCAAATAAACCTACAGCACAGTAAAGCGGCCAGCGTCAATCTGGTATATCTCCTCGCAATGGGGAATGTAGGCATCGCCCTGGTACAAGAACCATGGCTACGCCGAGTTAGGATACTAGGAGCTGAATAACAAAGAGTTGGTGACCTATCACACAACTTCAACTGTAAGTAAAGTAAGATCCTGCATTGTAGCTAGAAAAAACTATAATATCTTCCTTTCAACTACATACAGTGATTGTGACCAGACTGTTGTTAAGGTTAAAAGACAGAATAGGCCCCCGCTTAGTGGCAGCTGTTTACATGCCTCATGACTCGATATGCGGCCCAACAGAGCAGAGCACGGAGATGTTTATCACCAGCAATAGGAAAGAAGTACATACTAGACATTACTCTACATAACGACTCCTCTACCTTGGAAGTCAGCAACTGGAGAGTGTACCATAGACTTATTACCATTTTTATTCAAAATTCATGATTCTTACATCCCAGACAAAAATACTTAAAATTAGCTTAACTGACTGGACTATTGTTCTTAAATCTAACTTACTGACCCAACATAGGTACTCTAAGCTAATGTATATCTTATCTATTATAAAATTGCCTTTCGGCATCTCTGTCATTTCATTTTTATTTACTGTACTGTTTTTTTTAGTTCTCCAAGAAAATTTAGAAAAAACTTGGTCTTCTTTGTTTGTTTTGTTTTTCCATATTCTAGCTTAACCTAAACTAAATTAAACCTAAGCTAAAAACTTTGAATTACTTAAAGGACTTAAAATTACTTAAAATAAGTCCATAACACAATACGGACGCGTGCATCAGGGCGTATAGGGCATATGCTTGACATATATATTTCATGCACCGCGCCGTGATGAAGTTAAGATTGTCTTTCTTTCAAAAGCCGGCAAAGCTAGCCACACAGCTATAAGCTTGACCTCCTTTGTTCTCAAAACTTTTGAGAAGGTACTTAACGCTAATATTCGTAGAAATCTTTCTACTAACACAAACTCCACAGCGCAACATATCTATATGAAAGGCAAGGAGTGGAAACTGCGCTTCATATCGTGGTCAATGTGTTTGAAAGTACTCTCAAAGCCAAAGAGTATGCACTCGCGGAATTTTTGAACACTGAGAGCGCTTTCAACAATTTGGAAACTGGGGCGATTAAGTGCGCTTTCGAGAAGTCCAAAATTGAGCAGTCTATAACAACAACCATTGTTAGCCTGCTCAGTAAAAGAATAATTAATGCAAATATGGGTGACAATCTCGTCTCGCCCCTGCTTCGGGTTTTAGTCATTAACGAAGTTTTAGAGCAACTCAGATACTCGGGAGTGAAAGCAGTTGCTTATGCAGACGAGGTAGTGTTGATAGAAAGAGGCAATCTCCTACCGACTATAAATCAGCTGCTTGAAGATGCAATGAAAATACTAGTTTGATGGGCAAGAAACTGCGACTTGATGTCAACCCTAGAAATACCGAATTGATCCTTTTTACCAACAGAAGAGTCATTTCGCAGTTAAGACTTCCGGTCTTTTGAATGAGCCTCACTGACGCTATCTGATAGTGCTAGACAGGTATCATTCTCGATAAAAACTTAAACTGGAAACTCAATGTCAATTAAAGGGTCAAAAAAGCTACATGCGCTTTTTACATCTGCCCCAAAATTGTCGGTAAAAAATGGGGACCAACCTCCAAGACTATCTATATATACCGCTATTGTTAGACCAATCCTTACGTATGGCAGCGTAGTCTGGTGGCAAGCAGCATTGAAATCCTTTAATCTTAAGGCATTGACAGAAATACAGAGACTTGCGTGTATGGGAGTCACTGTAGCAGCCAACTCTATCCCAACAGCAGGCTTGGAAACCATCCTATACATGCTACCATATATACAGGCATCGGCCGCTGAAAGTGCTTTGAGAATCAGTCAATCTGGCGACTGGCGCTCAAGTAACATATGGCATACAAGCATTCTAGACAGACTTGCAGTATTAGAAGTTAAGAGTGACTATCGACTCCCACTCCTCGACTTTGAAAGACCCTTCAACTGTCAATTCCCCACGAGAGAGAACCCATCAATAACACGACCATGTATACCTATACACCGATGGGTTAAAGATGAAAGCAGACACAGGCGCGGGCATTTTCTTCGATGAGCAAAACGTGCACTGCTCAATCTGACTCCCTGACTGCGGCAGTGTTTTTCAAGCTGAGGTCCTGGCGGTCAAAGAAGTGGTTAGAATGATATCAATGATGGCAATACCACTAGCTGATGTTACAATCCTCATTGACAGTCAGGCGGCAATGAAAGAAATAACCGCAACGGAAATCAAGTCCAACCTAGTCGCCAAGATCTGAAGGCTCTTAGCTCACAGCACTCGACCAATCTGTGCTGGGTTCCCGGACACAGTGACATTGCCGGCATTGAAATAGCTAATGAACTTGCCAGAAAAGGGTCAGTGACCGATCTGCCATAAGTAATTCATGGAATTAAACCGCACCTCTCAGAGCTGAGAAAGGTGAACAATAAGATTCTGGAAATGGCAAACAGTAGATGGCGTGCCGTACCTACAAAAACTGACAAAATCCTTCAGTACGACAAAGAGTTGCTAACGATAGTGGTTGGAGCACTCAGTGGTCATAATCGTCTTAGAAACCACTCCATGAAAATGGGGCTCACCAACTACAACATTTGCAAAAGCTGTGCTGATGAAGAGGAACGAGAGGATACTCCTCACTACCTCTGCCACTGCCCAAGTCTTTGTCAGTTGCGCTACAGAACACTGGAAGAATACTTTTTCCAAGATCTCCATGAAATCTCAAATAAACATCTAGGATATCTTTACAGGTTTATAAAAATATCGGGATGGCTACGGAACAACGAAGGACCATGAGTACAAGGGGATACCAACCCTCAATTGGGCATCACAATGAGTCCTCAATGATCTAAGTGAGACGTGGCTTCCGCCCGTCTATGCACATACCTGTCTACCTAACTAAGGTAACATAAGATCTTAATTAAATTGTCACATTGACTGAATAATTAAAAAAGAAACAACGGCTGCTATTTCTAGTAGAAAATATGAAAGTTTAAGACGAACATTAGTAGAAAGGTTTAATGTTTTAACCCGATCCCAATGAAATCGACGATTTAAAAAAGTCATTAATTTCATCAACAGGACTAGGCAGAGGTATAACAAGCAAAGTTTGTGTGGAGTCACCTGCTAACAAAATTAGCTCAGAATTTTCTCGAAGATCTTTCATGCTTCCGCGGTAAAACTGTATTGCTCCAAAGGTTTTGCCGATCCAGATGTTTTCTTGCATATTCGAATGAAGCTTTAACGCTGCAATACTAAAAGACGTGCCATTTATTCTGAATACGTATTGTTGCTAATAACAAAGAAACCAAAACCGTTGTTTCCAATTCAGAAAGCAGAGATTAGATAACTGTAATTTCACCGTAAAGAGATTCTGTATGATCTGAGCCAAGGGAAAATTATTTTAAATGAAACGACGACGAAATGATTAATATACCAACGAGACAGGCTCGAAACCTAATAAATAACATCATATTTCTCAGCTCCAGGGATTAGCTGCTGCATAAGTCTTGCCACTCCCTATTTTCGTTGTCAAACTGGTAATTTAACTCTTTGTCAAAAGGTTAAGCCCGCTTTGAACAACACCCTAATCACCCCATCCGTGCGTTACGCAAGGCATAGATCATGTCGAAAGTTATCAGAAAAGAAAAGAGAAAAAAGTTATGTTCTTTATTCCAATCTGCGATTGAAGAAGAAGATCAACCGACATGACTAGCAGAATGAATTTAGGATAACGTGGCTATAAACAGGTTTGAGTTAAGGTTACGATAAAATTTGTTAGGTTTTGATAATAAATAAAACGGAAGGCTGATTAGCATTTTAGAACTGCATTTTAGGAATCGGATACTATTAAGTACAATACAAATAATCAAGTGAATATAAAAATAAACGGGTCGATATACATATACCTATAGGCAAACATAAATTCAATGATAAATAACATATTATCAAGATGTTTTAATCTTAATATAAATGTTTACTGCGTACTCTCTATTGATGTAAAATCTACTGATATTTTTTGAAATTTATCTCCACGTTTTGAGACTCAACTATAGCGAAAAAATTGTTTATATTACATTTTGCGGAAGTATGTGAATTTGTAGATTGTTAAGTTCCCAAAACTAAAGATATGTGCTTACATAAGTATATAAGTTGTTCTGAAACATTTTCATTTTGAAGCTTACGCCACAAATTTATTACCTTGCTTGCTTCTCCTATGGTACTAACGCTCATGAGATGAACAATGAAGACCTAACAATTCATCAATCATTTCTATTGAAAAAAGGAGGAAAAAAAAACAACAAACAAAAGCAGTAATATCGCATCCTACGATGTGCATTCATTCATCAGACTTCCGTTTTTTTTTCGCAGTAAGATTACTCAAACTCAGCTGTAACTTCTCGTCCATCTCCAGCCAGTCAAAGCATATACATATACTCAGGAGCGACTTTGTAAGAACATTGAAGGACATACGAGTATATTTAAATGCAAATAAAAACCCTCAAATTAATCACAAACTTAGCTTTGGGCCCTTCGAGAAGTAGAGTTAATAGCCTTGGGATGGCCGTTAAAATTGTAACAAGAATAAGCCTTTCTAAGGGGATCATATATTTTTCTCTCCGCTAGTAACTATTCCGAAACACAAAAATGACGTGAATTTAGTGAAAAAGGACGCCACGCGGAGCACAACAGAATGGCACAGGATTTCATGTTACAGTAGAAAAATTGGCGTAGGATTGATGAATTGTATTATAGCAGGGATAGTTGACCTTTCCTCATCTCATCCCAATCGTTAGTAGTCATCCTCGTCACTCTTCTTATTGTCACACATTGTAAAACTATTGCGTCCAGTTTCGGTCCTGCTGAAAGTCCTTGGAAACTTTCTATCTCTCTCCATCGATTTTCTGTATGTATTTTCTGAGTGTATGTGACTTGTCCTATACTTTTTATTCACTATTCGTGAACTTTTATTCGGCGTGAACTAGAGATCAAAGAGGTGTGTATGTGGGTGGAAAAAAATGCCGTTTTTTTTTTGCAGAACGCCAATTCAACGCTTGAATGCAATATTTTCTTCTATCCTCCAATTCCCCAACAATCTGCGTTCAATCAAGAGCTGTGTTGTGGCAAAGCGGTTATGGGCGTTGGCGGGTGAGTGCAGATGAAAAATCGCAAATGTGGTCGGTAAGCGTGGCGAAGGGGAGGACACAATTATTGTTTCCATTGTTGTAAGGTTTTGTAGGCTAAGAGTTCAAGGATGAATTTTCGTTGCTCATGCAGTTTTATCATTCACGTAGCGAGCGACGAGTCGCGTATGGCGAAAGCCACACTGGGGATGACATAATTCTTTGGTCTATTGTTGCTGTTGCTACGTTTTGTTATATGCCGTCGCCGAGCCGCTGCCTGTTGGCACTTGGGTCTTCGTCGAATGATGAACGAATGAGGGTACGTATAGATGATGTGGAACGAGGTATGCATATATACACGAATTCATTATAGTTTCCAGAATTAATGATGCTTATTGTCTTTTGGCGAATATCGAACAGGCATAGGGCGGAACATATTTTATTATCGTTGCGAATCTGTTGCTACATCTGACAGTATGATCGGGACGCGGCTGAAAAGTGGTTGTCGTTCAGAGATGGAGGACGGTAGATTGATAGAGCAGATGGCGTTCTTATTTTCCTAGTCAAGTGGTTTTTGATAGCTTTAGTGGATGGTATTGAGTATTAAAAATAATTAAGACCATCATTTCAGAAGAGCGTTGGATAAGTGATAAAGAGCTTTAGAGTGGATATACATATGTGTGTCTATAACGAACGGGGTCTATATAATTTGACACTCACAGCTTCTTCAGCAAGCTTTTGCATTATGCCTCCCCATTTGGTGGTCTGCCATGGATTACAATAGGGGGAATCACATGTAGCAACCTGAAAGTTGCACGTGCCGTAACTATTGTTTTCCATGGAAGTCTAGCTATGACCTCCTAGTGGTGGCCACCGGTAACAATTCGACCAGCAGGTCATGTCTCTACTGGCGGATTGGCTAACATAGCAGGCGGGAAGAAGGTTAACTTCCTGGGTGTGAATGAGTGAATGTTTGTGATGAGTGTGAGAATGCAAGAAGAATGTATGAAAGAAATCCCGAAAAAATCCCCCAATCCAAGGTGGAACATCAAGCGCCGAGGGATGCATGGCTAGTGGGTTGACTAGTCGCAAGTTTGAGGACTTGAGGTGCACAGGCGAGGCCTCATTTCAATTAGCCTTACCATACTAATCCGGAGCTCTGGTATGGCGGACCCCATTACTTCTCGCGGCACTCGTGGGACCTACCTAAAAATAAAAAATGAACAAACAAAACAATAAAAAAACAAAAGAAAAAGAAGCAAATGAGCCAATCGGCCCATCGTCGGAAGACGAGCTTCTAGCCTCCAGTCAGGAGACCCCCCAACAGACTCCAGCAGTACCTGCCATAGTACAGCTGTGAAGTCTCACCCTGCCTCAACCCAAAACCCAGACGCCAAGGTTGCCAGCCATAGCGACCAGAAGCGGAAAAAATATAAATCTCCTGGAACCCAGCAGAAACTGCAATACCAGAAGGCCATCTTCATCTTAGGCAAGATTGCCAAAAATGAAGCAGCCGGTATTGTAGCAGAGCAGGATTCCAAGGACAAGCCAAAGTACCAAGCCATAGTGGAAGAATACACTAGGTACATGGAGAGAAAAAAAAGACACGACAACGACCGCAACAAAAGCTCCAACAACGTCTTCCAAAAGAAATAGATCTCGAGATGAGACCAGTTCTGCTCCGAAAAGAAGCAAAGGAAGTGACAACACCAACCTTCCTTCAAGCAGCAGTGAAACTGTAAAGCGCTCCATGAGCGAGGTAGTAAGGGACCATCTTCAGGTCGCGTTGGCGGACAAGCTGCCTGCAAACGCAAAGAAGGTCCTTGAAACCTGGAGCGAGATTGAAAGCAGGTTGTCCGAGTTGGTTATGGATCATCTTCTCAACTCGGAAGACAATTCCCTACCTGGATACGACTCAGCCGAAGTCGTTAGAGGTTATAGGGTTTTTAAATGCGAGGACCAATTCTCCAAGGATTTCCTCTTCGCATGCATTGCTAAGATCAGCAATGAATGGGAAGGTCTGAGCCTCAGACTTATCCCAGCGAAGGAAATCCCCAGGAGACCGAGAGCTCGCATTTGGTTACCGAAGATGAAATTGGATAGTGAGAAGCTTCTCAAATGTCTCCAAATTCATAATCCCAGTATCAACATGGATAACTGGGCGGTAATCAAATCGGAACCTCCTCAGAACAACAACATGACTTACCTGTTATCCATAAACGAGGAGTGCCTTCCAAGTTTAGCGAAGGCCGACAACAAATTACGTTTTGGCGTAAGATACGCTAAACTAAAAATTTTCCAATCGTCAAACCCAGGTGATGACACAGACGATGTCGACGCCGCGGACAAGCTGTTCGAGGGTATGGCGATTGACCCTATAAATTTAGACACACCTATTCCCGATGTTGAAAGTCGTACAGATTAATCTGCAGCAATCTAAGTGTCCTTCAGACAATCTGTTGATGTTCCTCAAGGAAGAGGATTTCGACATCGGGATAGTGCAGGAGCCATGGACTAGGTGTTCAAAAATCTCAGGGCTCAAAGACAACAACTACAACATCTTCTACCTAAATAACGATGGTAAGCCTAGAACGTGTATTCTAATTAAGAAACATCTTAACGCTTTCCTCTGTCCTAACTTAAGCTCATCCGACCAAACTGTCGTCAGACTTGAAGCTGTGGAAAGCTCGCTTCTGATAGCATCGACATATATGGCACACGATCGTGAGACACCACCGGAAGAATTACGGAAGGTGGTACAACACGCCAAAAACAACAAGACACACCTTCTGATGGGCTGCGACGCCAATGCCAGACATACGCTATGGGGAAGCTCAGAAATCAACGAAAGAGGTGAGTCATTGTTTGATTTTATCATAATAAATAATATAAGTGTATGTAATACCGGCTCCACTCCCACTTTCACTTTTCCCAGCTCGGAAAACTTCAGGGGTTGGGAGGAAGTTTTAGATGTTACACTTAGCCTTAACCTTAACGATTCTCAGATAGACAGTTGGAGAGTATCCAATTCTAACTCCTTCTCGGATCATAAATTGATTATCTTCAATATCAATCTGAAGACCCATATCCTGGTACCACACAGAAATCCCAAATGCGCAGACTGGCAAAAGTTCGTTACGATTGCCAAGAAAAAACTTTGTGGAACACCGCTCTCCAATATAAGCAATATTAGTGAGTTGGAGAAAACAACAGAAGTTTTCGAGAAAGCGCTCAACACATCCTTTAAAATATCGTGTCCAATCAAACGAGGCAAGAAGAAACTTCCTCCTTGGTGGACAGAAGACCTCTCTAACCTTAGAAAGATGACCAGGGTCATCTTTAATATCTGCCATAAATATAATTTCTGGCAACCATATAAAGACTGCTTAAAAATCTACAAGAAATCCATAAGCATAGCAAAGAAGCAATCTTGGAAGGATTTCTGTGAATCAATCGACAACATCAAGGACTCTTCGAGGCTCAGCAAAATTCTGTCCAAAGAACATTCCAATCCCTCTCTCTTTAAGAGACAGGATGGAACCTGGACTGAATCCTCAAAAGAATCCCTAGATACACTCTTACTTACACACTTTCCTGGGTGTAAAGACCACTGTGAGGTCAACCACCAACAGGAACCACTGCTAACATCCATTGTAGAAATCGATCGAATAATTACAGAAGAAAAGATAATCTGGTCGGTTAATAGTTTTTCTCCCTACAAGTCCCCAGGCCCTGATGGTATCTTACCCATAATGCTGCAAAAGCTACAAGATGTAGCAACCCCTTGGCTCAAAGCAATGTATAGAAACTGTTTACTACTCAATCACATCCCCCAGTCGTGGAGACGGGTTCGAGTAGTCTTTATACCAAAAATAGGCCGTCGGGGTCATGAAACCGCGAAGGATTTCAGACCAATCAGCCTATCGTCTTTCATGCTTAAAGCCCTGGAACGCATTATAGATACACACATCAGGCTCAAGCTAGAGGGGAAGTCTCTCTCCAAATCTCAACATGCCTACATCAAGGGTAAATCCACTGATACAGCTCTGCACGAGGTGGTCGGCATCATTGAGAAAACCATTCACTACAGACAATATACCATGGCCGCCTTTCTAGACATAGAAGGGGCCTTCAATAACGTCCACACAGAAGCTATCCAAGAATCTCTTATCGCCCAGGGGGTAGAGGAGATGCTAGTAAAATGGATAGTCTCTATGCTCAAAACTAGAATTATACAATCCACGCTAGGAAATAGCCAACAAACAAAGTATGTAACTAGGGGAACCCCTCAGGGAGGGGTTATTTCCCCATTGTTATGGATACTAGTCATTAACAACCTATTAGAAGAGCTAGACCGGGAAGGAATCAAAGTTGTTGCGTATGCGGACGATGTTGTGATTTTAGTATCAGGCCAGTTTCTCTCAGTGATTAGTGAAATCATGGAGGGGGCGTTGCAAAAGGTTAATAGATGGGCTACCAGTTGTGGCCTAAATACGAACCCAAGCAAAACCGAACTGATGCTTTTTACGACGAAAACCAAAATACCAAACTTTCCCCTTCCTAGACTAGCCAATCAAACCCTAACTCTGTCTTCAACTGCCAGGTACTTAGGCACTATTCTTGACCCAAAACTAAATTGGAAAACTAACATAGAGCAAAGAGTTAAAAAGGCATGCATAGCCTTATACGCTTGCAACAAAACTCTTGGCAAAAGCTGGGGACTTGTGACCGAAGATAACACTTTGGATGTATACTGCAGTAATACGTCCTATTCTTACCTACGGTTCCTTAGTCTGGTGGCCAGCTTTAGTCAAAGCATACAATATTACAAAACTGAACAAGGTACAAAGAACTGCATGTATAGGTGTCACTGGCGCCTTGAGAACGACTGCCACAGATGCGCTTACAGTTATTTTGCACCTTCTACCTCCAGATCTACACGCAATGTTCATGGCCACATGTAGTGCACTTAGACTCAGAGAGTCAAACTGCTGGAATAGCAGAACTTATGGACATGGTAACATCCTTAACTCACTACCACAACAGGCGATACTGAGTCATACTGACTACCTTATCCCAAAGCTAAATTTCAATAAAAACTATAGGGCTTTTTTTCCAACCAGAACTGAGTGGAAAAGCGATAGAGTCCTCCAAAACCATGACATAGCCATCTTCACAGACGGTTCGAAGATGGACTCTGGAGTGGGCGCTGGAATCTTCTCCGAAGCTCTTAAGATATCAAAGTCACTCAAGCTACCAAGCTTTGCAAGCATTTTTCAGGCAGAAGTGCTTGCAATATATGATGCGTGTCTTGAAATTAAAAACAAAACAGAACCAACACAGAGGATAGCAATCTTTTCAGATAGTCAAGCTGCTATCAAGGCTCTAACATCCATAACCACAACGTCAAAACTAGTGGATTGCTGCTGCAAGGAACTATCCATTATAGGTGAACGGAGCCCGGTCTCTTTGATCTGGGTTCCCGGGCACACGGGTATAATAGGAAACGAAGCAGCAGACGAGCTAGCCAGACAAGGATCCAAACTCGATACTCTCGTTGTGGAACAAGTCCAGGCTCCACTAGGCTTCGTAAAAAACAACATCTACAATCACTTCCTCAAGATCGCCAACGAAAGATGGACCAAGCTGGAAACATGTGTTCTATCCAGAAGTTTATGGCCCAACTACAACCAAAAGAAAACAAAAGACCTGCTTAACAACAGTAGAAGAAATATATCCAGAATCACAGCGGTCTGCACTGGACACTGGGCTGTTGGCAGGCATGCTGAAAGACTAGGCATACCATTCAACTCACACTGCCGCAGCTGCCGGGTGGAAACTGAGTCAGAAACCCCCGAGCACTTTCTGTGCAAATGTCCGGCTCTAGCTAGAGTCAGGCAACGCACTCTGGGCAAAGCCTTCTTCAACACCCCTAAAAATCTCTCAGAAGCAAACATTCACAGTCTGCTAGCCTTCATAAATTCCACGAAGTGGTTTCAAAATTAGGCTAATCTGAGTGAATACACACTCTTTTTCACCCTTATCTCACAAAATAGGTATCCCATAGGATGTGGTATCAAAACGGCGCTTTCATGGCGCTAATTGGGTGCGAAAACAGGATCTGTATGTCCACCGCCACTTTTACCTACCTACCTACCTATGCCTCCCCGAGATTTCAAATGAGTGTAGGAACCTACTGTTTCATGTTGAATTCTAAGTACAAACTGTGAAAAGCTTTCTTTTGCAGTAACTTCTTATTTTGTATTGGGAGGTAGTAACACGAAATTAAAGTTTGTTGTTTATGCATGAATGATTGCATCTGAAATTTTGTCACAGCAGATGATACAATAACCAGTAAACGACCACTTTGATGATGCGTTGAGGCCAGTGCTTAAATAGGAACGGTTGAAGAGGATTGAAGGAGAATACTTTTGTTTGTATCATAAATTTGCTGCATATACCAATGGTGGCTTTTGGAGAATATTTTTAAGTTCTTTTTCAAATAAAATCAAAATATATTTAGTTTCTACGTGTATATATGTACCAGTACACTTAGACCATGTTGGTCCATTGCGATGACCACAGTCAGACTACTACCACTGATAGACCGCTCCAGTGATGGTGCGGTTAATTTGATCCCAACAGCAAATGGTGAATGGACCAGAAATAAACTGGGCAAGTGCGAGTTGTACTCGCACGGGGAAGGTTCCGTCGCATAATATTGATGGATGATTTCTGAATATCAAACGACTTTCCAAACTATTTCAGTTGAATTTTCTTCTAACTTCAACCCAAATCAACCATTTATTCATAAATTGATACATCCAAACAAACAAATGTTCATCCCTACATATACCTACATCTCTATCCAAGTTTATCCAACACAGAAAATCCCTTCCATCATACACATACCCAATCACTGCTCATGCGTGCGGTGTGTGTGTGTTCATTTCTGTTGGGCATTTAGGGGTGAGATCGAAAAGATAACGCTCATCAACGAATAGAGTGGCCGAACACAGCATGAAATTATGTGTGAAAATGAAAATTTTTTCTTATTTTAAATCTTAGATATCTCAAAATTTCAACATAAATCGATATTTTGAAATGTATCATTTCTTAATGCTTACATTGATGTCTTCAAAACTGCGTTTTCAGATCTTCAAAATTCGCATTTCGATGATTGACCGTTTTTGGCCAATATCTCCAAAGCCATTAGGGCCAGAATACTCGAAATGGTTTTAAATGAAAGTACTCAATGAAGCCAAGTTTTTGTGATTTTTTTAGATTTTTAAACACTTTGGTTTAGAAATGGCAGGGGGGGAAAATCTTTGGAGCTCCATATTTTCCAAACGGTACTTTTGATAAAAAAGTGTTGAAAAAAACCTCCACCTCATTTCGAAAGATCTGTCGATTGATATACATATCGATGGGGTGCGACAATTTTTCAAAATTAGTGTCAACTTCACCTGTACTGGAGCCACCCCCAAATGGCCCCACTTTTTAAAATCGCTGCATAGGAAATGACATCTAGGTCTGAAGTACCTAATTCCAAAATTTCATGCCGATATCTTCATAAACTTCGGAGATAATAAACTTCGGACGGACGGACACACCGAAATTATAAAGGTTCCGTTTTTGTAGACGGAACCTTAAAAACGGATAAAAGCGTAATAAATTTGCTTTCGCCGGGATTTGAACCTGGAACCCCTCTAACTTAGGACAGGCACTTAACGATCTGCGCCATCCAATCATCTTCATTGAAAGAAAATCGACAACTCAACATGAGTCTCAGTGGAACAACAATAAACAGACCATCACTGGAAACTAATATGTAATTCACACGTTTATTTGTTCCTATTACTACTTTAGTTTTAAGGTAGATTTAAACAAAAATTACAAAATTTGAAATACAAAGTGTTGTTTCAATGGATTTACGATATTTTTTGTAACATAAGTAGCACAATTATTATTATTTTGTAGTACTACTATTATTTTGAACATAGCCGTGCATATGCGGAGAGTTGACGTAGCTATCAAAGTTGACGTAGACAAGTCTTTTTGTCTTAGTGATTTATACTTACTTATTTATATAGAAAAGATAAGTATAAAAGTTCACATTTTGCATGATACCTGAAAAAAAACAAAATGTAAAAGGCATCGATTTTACAACTTTAAGACCGGAACATCAAAAACCGAACACTAAGCAAGCATTTTTTTTGCAATAGGCCATCTTAGTAACCGGAGCTAGTGCAGAGGTGGAATCGGCTAAAGCAATAGTTGATTATCGCACTTTTGGCAATCAAATGTGACTATCAAATACTTATAATTACGTCTGAGAAACGCGATCGGAAAAATTATATGGCAGCTTGGCATATTTTTTGAATGTCATGGTATGCTTAATCGTAATTATTTGTATTTAAAGTTTATAAATTAATTTATTGTCTAATTGGTTAATTGTTTTATTGTAAATATATGGTAAATAAATTATGGCTTGGCACTGAAGTCAAAATTCCTTAAAATGCACATCAGAAGATTTTTTCTTCACCGTTTCTGCATGGTATAAGTAAGTGTGTTCGTGAATAAATACGCTCTCATCAATATTGTATGTAGAATACGTGAAAAACAAAAATGTATATTCTGCCAAGAGTCAGTGACGAGTTTGCGGATTATATAAAGTTTTAAGAAAAATCCTCAGATTATACTAATGTCACTCTATAATCAAAACCACCGTACTTCGAATTCACCGCCATTCGTATTTTGTCCTGAATTTGTTTAGTAGCTTTATATGTACATACATATAAATATGTAAAATTAGTTTATTGAGTACTTCATAACGCACTATTATTACATTTATGCTATGCGTTCTTTTAGGGTTAAATAATACATGTATATATGTCCTTCAAAGATTATCCAAGATCACTAAGCAGATTTAGCGTACCGGCCAACCGAAGAATTAGTGGTATATACATATATACGTATATGCAGTGGACGCTCGAGATAGTGAACATCGATATAGTGAACAATCCAATATAGTGAACACACACAATTTTATACCATTTGTTCTACTCATCGTGCTATGCGAAAATCATGCAAGATTAGTTATGTTATGTATATAGTACACAGTTTGGGGTTGTTTGAAACAAATACAAGGTGGGTGTTGCTTGTATAATAATAAGAATAATAATAATATAATAATGGCGGCGCTACAGTCCGAGGTGGATCTGGGCCTAACTTCTCCGCAACCACTCGTGTTGTGCGTGCTATGGTTCTCCCACGAGTGGAGGGGACCTACAGTTTAATGCCGACTCCGAATGGCGAGATTGAGAATCTTTTTCTAGGCAGTTATACTCTTTGAGCATTGTCAGTGACTCGAAGGAGGTGGAGCCGTGAACAATTTTTTTTTGTTGACAAATTGTTTGTCTTTCCAGGGATTTTAACCTAGACTGCGAAAGTCTAGTGCGCATGGGTCGACGTACAAACCCACACGACTATGGCGCCCAAAGCTTTGCTTGTATAAGGAATGTATTATTTTTGTTGCGTTTTACGTTGTTTTTACTGGTGATCCATGCCTGCGACACAAAGACGTCAAACCACATGAGCAATCAACTTCAGCAAAGCATCTTCTTAGAGGAAGCAACTGAACAGGAAGTATTTAAGATACTGAGTCAGATGAATTGTACAAAAGGTCCTGGAGCAGATATCATCAGACCAATTGACCTCAAACTGAAATCCATGTGTCTCACCGTAGTTATCACTAAGATTATTAACTGTAGTATGTGTCAATGTTATGTAAAAAGCGAAACAGAGAACTACAGGCCGATTGCAATCCTACTCGCTGTTGAAAAATGCCTGAAAGAAGTACTTGTTAATCGTGTCAATTGTTTTCTATCGAAACATAAGGTACTACACCCGAATCAGTACGGTTTCCAAAAAGGCAAAAGCACCCAATCACTGCTGGGGGAGTTTACAAATATCGTCAATGCAGGCCTTAACAAGAATCATCACGTAATTGTGCTATTTATCGACTTTAGCAAAGCATTCGATACTTTGACACATGAAAAGCTCGTTGAAAGTGTCAACAGAAAGGGGTTGAGAGGAGTCCTGGCAAACTGGCTCAAAAGTTATATGACTGACAGAACTATCTAAGTCAACGTAGCTGATACTTTGAGTACTGAAAAGGAAGTCAAATACGGTGTGCCACAAGGCTCAAAATTGAGCCCCATTTTACTCATCCTTTTCACGAACGAGCTACTGAAGTTATTGAAAAAATCTACTACTTATGCGTATGCCGTATGTATAACACCAAAACTTGCATTCAGCTGTGCAGATAATGCAGGACGAATTCAACGCTGTATCCGAATGGTGCCATGATAATGGCCTAGTCATAAATGCTACGAAAACAAAGGCGATGCACATTCGCACTCCATCAACACCTGCAGAAGTCTTCCAAATTTTTCATCGAATTGACCGCTATCCGCAACCAACCAACAGCAACGAAATCGAAGTTGTCAGAAGTATCAAATACTTAGGAATTACCACGACGAGAACTTTCTTTGGCGTGAGCACATCAACGTCCTGCGCCTGCAACTTAAGAGCACCGTCTTCGCAATGACGTATCTTAAGCGTTACAAAAACGTAGAAGTGCTTAAGCAGGTGTATTACTCGTTAGCAAAATCGCGCATCACATACGGCATTTTGGCCCGGGGAAACGCAGCAAAATCCCACCTGGATAAGATATCCAGCACAAAACATCGTCTTCTAAAAATTGTTAGACACTTTAACTGAACTTTTGAAGTTCTAGATGTCAAAGCTATTTTCCAGATGACAACACTGTTGCAGTACATGAGAGACCCACGGTTCCAGCAACCATTAAGTCACACGCTTAACACCAGAAGACGTGCCCAAGGGATGCTTGATGTTCCAAGAGCATACAACTTATATGGAGACCGAAAACTACGTTGCACCGTCCCCAAATTTACGAATTCGCTGCCACAGTGTCTCAAAGTAATTTCAAAAATTCAATTTCAAAAAAAGAAAAAAAAGATAAAAAGATATTTAATGGAAATTCATTCCGTATCATACATTTTTTGGTTCATAAATATTAATCTCAATGAAATAATCTTCACATTTTTAAAAAAGCAACTGGAGTAATGTTGACTTAAAAAATGTAATTCAAATTCACTTCAAAATTTGTAACGAAAAATTTACAACCACCTGCAGATAAGCATTTAGCTTTGCAGGTAAACTATTGTAAACTACTATCGTATCAAAAAAAGCCTTTAAAAAAAATAGTCATAGGTACAACTAAACGTTCGGATTGTATTTTAGTTCTCACTACTATTATTTTGAACACAACTGCAGAGCCTCATATACATAGAAAAGCGATTACTGCTAAAACTGCTATTAACCAAATCAGCAATGCGTCAAAGTTTAGAGTGCTTAATGCTACGGTGAATGCATGTCTTTGCTATACAAATCAAGCTTTATATTTTCAAACTTCCACCGACAACTTCCATGCTATTCACGTCGAATCTGGTCTTAGTCAAATCTACTTGAGAAACTTGAAAGCAAACACTGACTATATGGTTAAACTAAAGCGCATGTCGAATAACAGCCTTCAAAAGAAGCTTCTCAAAATGGCGCTCCAATATAACCTGTCACCTTTTTAAGAATGGAGGGTGCTTGCATTTTCCCATATCATAGTCCTCAGTCTTACAGAGAATAAAACATGGGAAGATAAACTCCACGAACGTTTAAAGAAACTCGATGATTACAGAAGAAGGTCTTTATAGAGCCCGATCATCCTCATTGCGGCTTAAATTGCTTAACCACTCACTGGGATCCAATAACTACTTCAACACTAAACTTACAGCCAATTAAATTAGTATAATACTAGCGGCACGCCTCGGCTTTGCACGGGTTCAACGTAGATACTAATGTGGGGTAGTGTGGAGTGATTAATAATATTATGATATGATTAGTCTATACTACAGGATATCTTTGTACACAACATTTACAGCTGTTTTTTAAACAGTACAAACATGTTTTCTTTAGAGGTTACTCTCGAAAGCGTGACATATAACAGGCCGTATGAGAAACAATCAACGCTCAAATCTAACCCTGCAACGTTGAATGTTTGAACCTGTGACATATTAATGGTCATTGCAGAAGATAGCTTTAGCGGAAATTGCAGGTGCTATTATGAAAGTTTCGAAGGACTTTGTCAGCTTCCTTAATAAAATAATAGGACAACCTACTTTCAACACCTTTTTCTGTGGAGATACTCCAGACGGGTTCAAAGAATTACGAAATTCTATGGGAAAATGAACAGCCTTTTCAAAATCGGATGCAGTTACGAACGAGTAATATATTTTCGTCGGTGCATCAATCTTTGAAAGAACCAAGTTATTCACATTTTACAACTGTTCGTTAGTAGGTGTCATAAATCGCTCTTTCTTTGAAACAAAATACCGTCTTACAACTTATGTTATCAATGTCGGAATAGAAACTATTGACCAACTCTTGGATGTTATTTATCAAAACACAAAGGTTTTGAAACACTCTATTCACTATATCGTACCTGTCTTGTGAAGTGAAATTAGTATTTATTAATTAATTTCTGTCCAGTTTGGGATATGTAACCCAAAGCCGTCATAAATAGATCAGGTTAACCGTGATTTCTGATAATGACATAGGTCATTGCGTCCTGTGATTTTTCATGCCAATATCAAGGTCCATAAAGGTAAAATGACTAATTGTCCTATGCCGTTGCTGTTTTCAGCAAAGCATCTTGAAGATGAATGTAATATTCTGCTCTCAGTTTAGTTTACATACCATTAAAGGCTATTATAAGCTGTCATAAAATCTGTATAATTCTGAAATTTTTTGCAAATTATCGTCACGACTACGCAACACAATATCTTTTTGATCAAATTTCTGCCCAGTTATCACCACCGCAACCTTACTCGTGGATGGCGCCTTATATCGTCCTATGTTCTCCAACAGGAACTTTATTTGCATGAATTACGACATTAAAGTCGGCAGTGCCTAGTGGAACACACTCAATTGCAGTTTTGAAAGACTATGTAGAATATCTTGTAGAGATCTAACTAAATCACTACTGTTCGACACTTGAACACCGGGTTGATGCTTCTGTTTCTGGATCAGAGATAAAATAGATTTGCAGAAATTTGTGATCATCGAGCGGAGGTGGAAGCAAGCTCCCATCTAAGTGATATACTTGCTCTTGAATTTTAAATGTAGGCATAAAACCGCGCTCTATAACTTGCGTACTCTTGAAAGAGGTCATTTGAAATGCTTTATTACAACGATGTATATTGCGCATGAATTCTTTCGATTTTTGATTATTACCAGTAAGGATAAATTGTAGTGGTTCGGGTGAAGGAAGAATTTCGTCTAGTTTTATTTTCGCTTGTAACCAGCACATGCCTTTCGATTCGTCCCTGAATTTCAATGCAGAGCATTGTTCACACACTACTGTCGTAGTACCTATTGATACTATAGGATCACCTTGGTACGGAATCGAAGAATCGTAATTCATTGGAGAACTTAATTGATTTTCCCATAAATTAGTCTGTGCGGGCGATTCTCTGGCTTTCTAAGCTCTAAGTCTATCTTGATCATGGCTAAGGCGAGTCTCGCAGTCTACTAACGATTGTCTATATCTATCTAAACGATGTCTTTCTGCATTCCTTGTGTTACGACCTATGTTTGAAGTACAACGTCTTCCAGACATGACTGAAGTATTTATTGATTTATGTACAGAAATAAATAAACTGATGGATTATTTCTGAATATCAGACGATTTTTTTAGCTATTTTAGATGAATTTTCTTCTAACTACAACCCAAAACAGCTATTGCTACATTCATATGAACATCCAAACAAACAAACATTCATCCATACATATACCTCTATCCAATTTTATCAAACACAGAAAATCCCTTCCATCATACTCAACCATTGCTCATACCTGCGGTTTTGTCTGTGTGCATTTCTGTTGGGCATTTTATGGTTGAAATCGATCTAAGAGATAGCACTCATCTACGTATAGAGTAATCGATCACAGCATGAAATTTATGTGTGAAAATGAAAATATTTATTAAAAATCTTTGAATTTCTCGGCTTTTCTGTAGTTTCTGTTAGTTTAAAAGGTGTAAGCGCACAGACAGCGGGAGCGACTTTGTTTTATAATATGTAAATATTCAGGGCAAGAACTGAAATTCGGAGACTTATTTGCATGCCACATATCTGCACACCGTGTAATCACAATGATGTCGAGAACATATACTCTTTTATCGCGGTTTGCCCAATTTTAATAAAAATGCATCTCTCACACTAGAAGAAACCTTAATACTTAATGGAACCGAGTGATAGAATCTTTTCCGATTTTGTAATTATACTTTAAATTCTCGTAATAGCTATAGTTAGTTGCGCCACTCCAGAACACTTTTAATATCTAAATTGTTAGCTAAATTGTGTACATATATTCTTTGCCTTTTTGCGCTATTTTCTATTTAGTAAATTATAAAATATGTAATGTCAACTCGCAATAGACGGGACTTTGCCATGTTAACTTTCTCCCTTCCATTGTTGTAATTATTTATTGAATCAATACAGAATGAATAATAATTCATAAATAATAATAATAATAATAATAAATATATACATACATGTGTATATAAGAGACATACATACATATGCTGTAATGAATAGTTGATTTGGGATGAAGTTAAAAGAAAATCAAAATAAAATAGTGTCGATTCGCTGTCTGATTTGTACGACGGAGCATATTTGTAGCACAGCAAGACTATACTTTTAAAAAAATGTCTATAAATAAATTGCTTAAGTAAGTTTTCTGCTCTCTCCCCCTCTCTATGTCTCCTTCTCACTCTCCGTTCTTCTGCCATCACTACAATCACGGGTTAATTAATATTAACGATTTAAATAATTTGATACCAAGAAAAAATCTGGACCTATTGAATTTTACAAAATAATCAAAACAAAAATTTACTTAACTTTTGAAATGCTTTTTTAAATATACAATATTTTTCTTCTCCGATTTATCATATTCGTAAAACTGCAGACAATCAAAACAAGAAAAATGGAAGAATTAAAACTACAATCACGGGTTAATTAATATTAACGATTTAAATAATTTGATACCAAGAAAAAATCTGGACCTATTGAATTTTACAAAATAATCAAAACAAAAATTTACTTAACTTTTGAAATGCTTTTTTAAATATACAATATTTTTCTTCTCCGATTTATCATATTCGTAAAACTGCAGACAATCAAAACAAGAAAAATGGAAGAATTAAAACAGGATATTGTTTCAAAACTTTTTCAAGGAAATGACAATCTCCATCAAAGTGCTTTGTACGCTTCACACACAGGCGCACTATACGTACTGTTCCAGTCTAAAAAGTTTCTTAAATCTAACAAAATTCTTAGCCTGACCTCCTCTCCCTCTCATTAAAGAAAAAGGAAACAAACATCCTTGAAAACATGTTTTTCAATTTTCTTTTTTACACTTTTCCCCATTTTACAACTTATGTCAATAACGAAACAAATCAGCTGCATGTGTCACTCGCATGTGTTTATGACTGAGTGGATACATTAGAAAAACAACATCAATAAATTGGAACATAAACACGTTCGCTTCTATCCGAGCACATCCCGAAAATCTAAAACAATGAAGAAGCCCACACTTGGAGTACAAAGGGTGTGCACATAATTTTCCAACAAGAAAAAAAGCGGAAATCGGATCACCGCTCACATCCTTCCACAGAGGGTGTTGCTTTGTTGTCAATAAATTATAAATGATTCGTGTAGAAAGCTGTTCACACTTCATACAAAATGAATGTATGGCAAATCTTATTAGGGAAACAAAATATCACGGCTTCGGCAAATGTATGTTGCAGTAAAAACTTGACCAATTTTCGGGATAGAGACGCAGACGGATCTTTATACATAGTATTTTGTATATTAGATTCAATTATTCACAAGATGTAAGTTTCGAGTTAAAAGTTCATTGGTCCAGGTGTTTAAAGCGTACACAGGATGTATTTGTATGTATTTGAACAGACGCAGGATGTTTAAAATTATTTGTTTCATTAAAATTCTATCCGGGCAATATCTATCAGCAAATAGAAGTAGGCTATAACTCTGAATGTGATTGTGAAATTCCTTCATGTGCTTTAACTTAAAATTGGATTTACTCGTATCCCCATAAAACTCTTTTTAGATGAGAACAAAAAATATGTCACCTTCACTTAACGTTTACGAATATGCTTTTGTAGATGAGTTATTGCCTTTTGTTTCTTTTGTTGCACGTATTTAATCAAATAATATAATAATAATAAATAGTTTTAAATCTGATTTTTTTTCTCTGGTGCAGAGTGTACCTTTGAAAGTATCCAACGGGTACGATATGAAGCAATAATATTAGAGACAGGTCAAAAGCGAATTTTTAATTTCATTAGTACTGCATGTGCCGTATATAACTTTGCTGTGTTTGACTTTTTATGTTTGCAATCAATTTCTGTACACCAAGTAAGCTAGATGGCATGTCATACAGAAGCCTGTTGATTTCTGCAGTTCTTGATATGAATATATATGTACCTATATAAACACGAAACATTCTCGATTGCGTCAAGTGCGATGACTGAAAAACAACTGACTTTTTTTCGAAATATCTACATAGCTACAGTCAGGAACATTCAATTTCATACGATTGCAATTTTGAATAATAAACTTGATTTAAATGAAACCCTTGGAAGTCAAACTAATTTGAATATTTTTTAATTACTTCTTGAAATATTTAGATACTAAATAAAGAAAAAAAAATGCATAATTACAATAAAATAAAAAAAATAAGATAGAAAGAACAAAAATATAGGAACATTCAATTTCATACGACACAATTGGTTTTTGGTCCGTGTTTGGTTATTCGAACTAATTTGTTTGCATAGATACTCCCATAAATGTTCGATCGGGTTAATATCTGGACTGTGAGGTGTTTCCATCACTTTGGGACAGTTGTATAATAACCACGTTCGCACTAGCAAAGACTTATGCATGGGGTGAATGTCCTGGTAAAAATGTAAAGTGTTTTCTGTCCCTAATTTTTGACCACTATGAACTAGTTTTTTTTAAATTGTTAAATACATTTCTTTGTTTATATTTCCATCAATAAATTCCAAATTTTCAGCTACTTCATGGCTCATGGAACCCCATACTATCATTGACTGACCACCATCCTGTATCTGTATTGATCTGATTTAGATGTTACTGAACTTTTCAGATACTCGATGTGGAAATCGAACAGGGCATGTGATGAAATTATATTTAGCACTAGATGTAGACAATGTAAGAACATGCACAAGCCAGTTACTGCAGTCAGCCAGTTACTGCACAAGCCAATTACTAACAATCCTCGTACATGGCACATGTATTATATGTACATACTATGAAAATGTACAAGATTTATATGTAAAAAAACTTTTTAACGATGGAAAAAAATTTGTTCTTACATTTCTACTAGATGATAATTTCATTCCTATATTTCCGACTAAGAATGAAAATATCAACTCGTAAAAATGTAGAAATGTTAGAACAATTTTTTTCGGAATGAAAATATCAACTCGTAGAAAAGTATGAACTAATTTTTTTTAGAGATGTGACGGATATCCGTTGCGAGAAGCCTACCGGGCAACGCTGCATCGAACCACGAGAGCTGTTCGTGAGCTCTACGAACAGAGAAGAAGGGAAGAGAACCGGCTTCTCAGGAAGAAAAAGAAATGGAATGATGTCCGAAAGTTTTACTAAGGGGTAAAGCTTTTATCGAATGGGTATTAACTTCGGACAGAATCTTGCCGGGACGAAAATGGACAGCTAATAGTAGATTCGCAGTCGATACTGAGAATTTGGAAAAATCATTTCTGCAGACTGTTGAACGGCGATGAGGACACAAATACCGCTGTCAAGCAGAATGTTCCACTCAACACAACGGACGATGATAGAAGAGAATACCATCCCCCGACCTAGACAAAGTCAAGATAGCGATATCGAGACTGAAGTCTAATAAAGCTGCTAGTGCAGATAGTCAGCTGGAGATGGTCTGGTAGAGCGCATGCACTAGCTCATCTGTAAAATATGGTCGGAGGAAAGCATGCCCGATGAGTGGAATCTCAGTATCGTTTGCCCGACCCACAAGAAAGGAGACCCCTTTGACTGCGCCAGCTATCGGGGGATAAGTCTCCTTAACATCGCCTATAAGATCTTCTCTGCCGTTTTGTGTGAACGCCTGAAACCATTCGTGAACAAACTGATAGGTCCTTATCAGTGTGGTTTCAGGCCAGGGAAGTCCACCATCGATCAAATCTTCACACTGCGGCAGATCCTGGAGAAGACCCAAGATATGCAGATCGACACACACCATCTATTTGTCGATTTCAAGGCCGCATATGACAGCGTGTATAGAGACGAGCTATATAACGCCATGTCTAGTTTTGACATTCCTGCTAAGCTCGTCAGACTGAGCAGGATGACGATGGAGAACACCCGCTGCTCCATCAAGGTCGGTAACGAACTCACCGAGACCTTCAATGTCGAAAAAGGTTTTAGACATGGCGACGCGCTGTCATGTGATTTCTTTAACATCGTTCTTGAGAAGATCGTGCAAAACTCACTGGCCAACACAAGAGGCACGATCTTCCAAAAGTCTGTTCAACTGCTAGCTTACGTGAAGACATTGACGTGATTGGGCGAACACAGCGAGCCGTCAATGATGCGTTTGCTGGCATTGAAACGGAAGCGGCTAAAATGGGTCTGGCGGTAAACGAGGGCAAAACAAAGTATATGCTGTCATCGAGAAAGAACGCACAACATCGACGACGTGGCCAGGACGTCACCATAGGCAGCTATAACTTTGACGTAGTGAAGGACTTCGTCTACCTCGGCTCCGCGGTAAACAGTACAAACAACATCAGTACCGAGATCAAACGCAGAATAACTCTTGCCAACCGCTGTTTTTTTGGGCTCAAAAGGCAATTGAGTAGTAGAGCCCTCTCTCGGAAGACCAAGCTGACTTTGTATAAGACCTTGATCATCCCAGTCCTGCTGTACGGCGCAGAGGCACGGACAATATCCCAACCGGATGAACAGTCTCTTGGTCTTTTCGAGAGAAAAGTTCTGCGCGCGATCTTTGGTCCTGTTTGCGTTGATGGCATTTGGAGGAGAAGATTCAACCACGAACTGTATGGGCTGTACAGCGACATGAGTCTAGCCAGGCGTCTACGGATCCACCGCCTAAGATGGCTAGGCCATGTAGAGCGTATGGACAACTTAGCTCCGGCCCAAAGAGTCTTCGACTCTGAGCCTGTGGGACAACGCAACAGAGGACGTCCACGAACAAGATGGCGCACACAAGTCGAGGGGGACCTCGGCCGGCTTGGTGTGCGAAACTGGAGACAGTTGGAGAAAGATCGTGCTGGCTGGAGAGGCATGTTAAGTGAGGCCCAGGTCCACATCGGACTGTAGCGCCCTAAGAAGAAGAAGAAAACGGATATCCGGTAAGTATCCGGCTTCCTTTATAATATCCGGCCGTAGCCGAATAGTTTTGTTATATCCGGCCGAATACCGAATAATCGTTTTTTTCAGTAAAAAAAAAAACAAAAACAACAAAATATTAAGTCTTATGATCTGATTTATTTTATTTAGCACATAATAAGTAGCCGGTTTATTAGCAATTTAATATTGGAAGTTAACTGAAGCCAAATTATTAGTTTTCTGCATTCAGGTGTAATAATTAATACCTTTGTTATCGTATACGATGCCTGCTTCAGAAAAAAGTCTCTCCTTGTATACACTGCTACATGGAGATGAAAGATAAGTTTTGGCAAATTTGGACAAAATTGGGTACTGTCTTCCATTTACTGACCACCAAGCCCAAGGTTCACTATTCTGTTCAAGCCTAACTGTTATGAGATATAAGTCAAGCTCGTTTGCGGTATCACTTTTGGCAGAAATCTCAATCTGAATATCTGCCTTCCACCAAAGAAGCTCTAGAACTTAATAAACCAGATCTAAGAGAGCTATGTGAAGCACTAACAGGACATGGGGCATGTAGCTATCACCTTCAGGCGATGTGGGCAGGCCAAATAAACTATGGAACATATACTGACCATTTGTCCAAGTCTTGCCCGAGAAAGATTTAAAATGTTAAATCAAACAAACGTAACAGGGAAATACTTTCAAGAAATCCCATGTAGAGAAGTTGTCAAATTTTTAAAGGCAGCACTAAAATCCTAGATCAAAAGAAGGGGGTGCAACAGGTCTTTACGGTCACAGTTTGAGTCTTCAATCTAATTAAATTCAATTCAGTTGCTTTCCGTAAACTCTTCAAAACAGTCCCAAAAACTTAGCTGTGTAAGAAATAAGAATACATCGTGGAGGAGAAGGAAAAAAACATGTTTAAGTTGGTTTAAGTTGGTTAAGACCACCAAACTATTATACTTTTAATTTGGGCAGATATCCGGCCTCCGAATATTCGGCTATCCGGCCCAGCTGCAGGCCGAATATTCGGTATCCGGTATCCGGCCAAATCACTATTCGGTACAACTCTAATTTTTTTCCATAGTTATAAACAGTTTTTACACTTAAATCTTGTATATTTTCATCGCTATAACCGATTCCATCGTTATATCCGGCATCGTTGCAACCGACTGCAAATTACTCTGAGTTAAAAGAAGTTTTTCCGAGACTTTGACAATATATTTCTTTATCCGGCTCATCACTACTCGTATATATATTGTTATAATCGATTTTTACATATGCATATGTATATAAACTCTCTGCCTATTTAAAAGCATTCAGATAATGTAATTAAAGTTCCGATCATTTCTTGTTTAAGAATTTTAAACGATATAGGAACTTTTTCCTTATGAAATTTGGGTTTTGGGGGACTAACTTTATACAGATTCCCTCCGTTTTTAATAACTTTTGTATTAGATAAAAAATAACAAAAAACATTGATGGCATGAACAAATTAACTTCAAGCGCTGTACCTTCTTATCTAATTGGGTGGTATTGGTAAATACATTCACATATGTGCATATGTAGGCACTTGACATATGTATGTATGTACATTCAATTGAAACTTTCGAAATATGTTCCATTTTCTTATAGAAGTTTTACCTATGCTGATAAAAAAAACCTAAGATTAAGTCTAAATGAACATGCCACATTTCTATAAAGATGATAATGGACGTGCCGTCGTGATGGGATACATTAAATCGTGAAATAAAATTGATTGCCAAACATCCTTTTAAAGAGGGGCCATTTGCCCATATTCCTGCTGTGGGCAGTATGTCCACTAAGTGCCATCAACTAGCAATGTTTCGATGACATCTCTGACACCATTTGTTTCTGCCATGTGCCCTAATTTATAATGTAAATCAAACTCCGGCATCACTTCACAGAAAACTCATTATTCAACCATCCCAACGCCCCAAAAACTCAACTCGGCCAGCTGTCAAGACAGATTGTAAATAATGTCCTTTTTCCTATGCCTTGATGGCATTACAACCTATGCGGTACATCTCTGACCACAATCACTACACCACAAACATCCATAAAAGCTTCTTGTCGGTGGGACCACGCTCAATATTATATGACAGATAATAACAATAATGCGCGTTTGGCATTCCTTTTTCTAGCCCTGGTCGTGTAATAATTTTTCGCTTCACTGTAATAAACGTAATTTACAGAAAACTATAAAAATAAATTTGCATAGTAATTGTGTGCGGGAGCAACAATAGACGTTTCATGTAACGGTTTCTTCAAGGGCTCGCTTATGTATGTGCCATCCTGTCAAAGCAAAGTACCTCACCAAATGGCCCTTCCAATCGAATTCGTGTTACGATTTTGTATCATTTTTTCTGGAGAGGCGTGTGAGTTTGCAGCTTCCATCAATTTTTTGGTATAACAAATTTTATGACACTTTTCCAAAATCGAAATTTACTGCCAAACACTGAGTTAGTGTTAGTTACGACATACATAGATACTCATACTAAGATCCTTGTTCCAAATGGTGTGGTACTAAAATTTTACGAGCTCTGAAATTAACGAGCAAATTGATCGCTATAGCTTTGGCATTACAGACGAGTGTAGGGCTTAGGTGTTGTTTCTATGTCTGCGTGAGCATTGGGAGGTCCTACAGTTTTGGGTGGTAGGCAATTTTCATTAATTTGCAATATAATTGACCAATTATAAGTGTGTACTCAGCGGTTGGTGGTGACGATGACGATGGAGTGGACTCTCGTGTGTACAGGTGTCTGAGGTGGGTGTGTTGCGTGATGGCACGTGGAACATTAGGAAGGTATTAATTTGCGTCTATTAGATGTTAAGTCCATTTTAGGAGGGGGTAAGGGGGCTTTCAAACGTTTTTGAAGAGATTTGCGATTAAATAATTTCATGTATTTAGAGATTTTAATGAGCTTAGGTGTGCTTTGTTGGGTGCATTCAGTAGGTAAGCATTGCAGCTTACAATGACGATAGATGGAGCAATATGGTCGTGTGCTTATGGAGTTAAATCAAAACGTTATTGCCTTAAGAAATTAAAAATTGGGGCATATGGAGTAGATGCATAGGATCTATGTTCAAGTTATGCAGAAGTCATCACATATTGATTCTATTTGATCTGTTTTCATCGCTGTGGAGAATATGTATAAACGTTCCAGGTTTGAGCACTAAATCCCAATCTCAACAAAGATGAGTTCTGTGGGATGTTCTAAAATTAAAGAAATGTGCCGTTTTGACTGTGTTTAAGTAATTCCAATAAATTCCATGAATGTCTTTGGAGGTTAAGAAAACCTTTGATAAATCGTGATTAGTTATACACATTATTAGGAGATTCGGGGACAAAATATGGCGAATTTTAAACTTATTTTGTGATGGAATTTATCCAATTGGGTTACGTTAGGTGTGCCTACTGAGGCTCATATGACGGAGCTATGTTACCACCAGCGCTTTTATTAAGGCAGGTTGATTTAGAGGCTTATGCGAATTTAATGAGTTGTGGCCTTATAACAGTGAGCATTTAGTGACCCAAAGAAATAGTATCCCAGCGTTTTTTTATCTGTTTTTGGCTAGGGCTGAGAAAAGGCAGAGGTGGTGTTCCAAAGTTCCGCTAGCTATTGACTACTTACAGTTCTTAAACACTACAGTGGAGCATGGTAGAAAGGCAAATGCCTGTAATGGTACTTGGTTGTTTAAAAAGTGTTAAGCATGACGGAGGGGATATATTGATGTGGGATGGTTTATCTGTGGCTGGTTTGGGGCCATTGGATCGCTAGTCCCAAGGCGACTCAGTGATAACAATATCATTTTTATAAATTGACCACATCAGTCACCGTACTTGAACATGTTAAAGTTAACATGTTAAAGTGCATACGGTTTTTCTAGAAGAATAGAGATGACTTTAAATGAAACTTCATTGAACATTATACTAAAATAAATTGAATTAATGCCAAGTAGATGTAAAACAGTCATCGAAGACAATTATTTCCCATTAAAAATTGATTATTTGTAGTTTTATTCGAATTGCATTGAAAGTTGCAATTGTTTTGTAGCATACCAATTATAAGTTACATTTACAAATCACCGTAGAGTACTAATTTTTTTATGTTTTTAAAAATTATTTATTTTTGTATAGGTACTTCAAATACAGAACTTTCGCATGATACAGCCTTGACCTTGACCAGTTTCAGCCTCAGATAGTGTCACCGAAAACAATAAAATTCAAACTATTTACTTCCGATAAGTGATTTGGCAGCAAAGACAAAAAGATAAGGGTGTATAATACATTTGGCCAAGGCTGTACAAAAAACTTAACAACATTTTTAAAAAATTCCTTCGTTTTGCTTCGAGTTACAAATATTTTGTCCGATACTGTAGGTATATATAAATGTATATACATATGTGCATGTAAGCTCATATATGATCATAGGCACTTAATTCAGAACGATTGCCAAATTTATTTGCAGAATTGCTAAATAAATAACAAATGAACAAATTTTTCGCATTTTAGTTAGCACAAACAAACAAAAAATAACCCTTTCACTCGAACACACATTTCCGTTCAGCAAATAAAACAAAAAACACGATTTCCCAATTTTCCATTTCATATTTCACTTTGAAAATTCTCTTTCCCATTTTCTATGATTAAATGAAATATATTTTTACACTTCCCCCGCACTATGAACTTGTCCCACGGCAAATCCTCCAACCAAATAACAGCACGATGGCGGCGACGGCGATACCGTGTAGTTAATACATCCCAACACCCATCGCTAGCTTGCCTAAATCTGTCAGCCATGTTTCCGGTTAAATTTTTTCACATTTATCCTGTTTTTGCATTTTTTTTTCGTTTGTTGCACATCAGCATGTTAAGCCGGTCGAACGCTAGAAATTGAATCTACATGTAGGAGACTGGTGTGAGGAGTGCACATCAAATGCACCGCGAAAGGGAGCAAAAAAGAAATAAAGAGGAGAAAAAAATATATTTGGACACACCAACGTTTGCTTGAGTACCACCTCCTGGCTGCCAAATCACTTGCCCTTGGCCCGTTTAAATTTATGCGAGTTGTACGATGGGGAATACTGAAGTGCGCCCTTTCTCAGAGACTACGTTTCGTACATGTGTGTACATTTGTGTTTGTGTTGTATTAGTGTGCAATGGACTCTCAGTTTGATATTCCGAAAATATTTTCGTTTTTTTTTTCGTTTGGGTTGGTATCTTACATCCTTAACGGCAATTGCAGAAGGACGAATGAATTGCTTTAATTTTAACTGCAGTCAATGTGCAATCGAGATGGTTGTAGATACTATGTGGCTTTTGCAGCGTAATGGAGCCAATATATAGGACGAAAAGCCAAGGGCGCTGAATGAATGTTTGTGGGGTTCGGTGTTTAACTTTGAGGAAACTGTGACGAGTTTACTAAAAATCAGATATTGTATTAAGTCAGGTTGTCCAATCAATTCAATGAAAAGAGCAAATCAAATGAAAAACGGCTAATTGAGGTTATGTTTACGAATTTCGGGAACACTCTCTTATTTTTTAAATAAAATCTGTTAAAATGTAAAATACCTTGTGCGGATATTTGACCTATTTGTCAAGTGCATAGTGATCGATAACAATAATCAAAATATCACCGACATTCAAAGTTATATACTAAAATGATACTTTAATTATTTCAATGCGTCGACTGACTGTATGCCTGTCTGTCACCACTTTTAATTCCCCATAACTTCTGAACCCTTGAAATTGTTCTGGACTCCTCCTCTTTCGAGTCACTGACAATGCTCACAGAGTGTGACAGTCTAGAAAAAGCTTTTCAATCTTGCCCTTCGAAGTCGGCATTAAACTATAGTTCCCCTCCATTCGTGAAAGAAAAATAGCACGCACAACACGAGTGGCCGCTGAAAAGCTAGATCCAAGTCCACCTCAGATAGTAGTTCCGCCATTATTTTTATAATCTATCGACTTTTTTTTTAGCGTATGACCTTAGAACTTTAGGGGTTTACGAAATCCGTGATCGTACGTATCATTAGATAACGTACTTATCACCTACAACTTTTCGAACCATTTTCCCAACGTTCTGTCAAAATAATGGCAGCTCTTAAATACATAGGAGAGAGAGATAGATGGCAAATGCAATCCAGCATTGGGATCCATCGCATGAGATAGAATAACCGAAGTTTGCTACTTTTAATAGATGTTTTCTTTGAAATTCATTCGCTGTTTGCTTATGTGTTCGCCTACTTCTTTTTTTTGTGGTGCTTCAGTCCGGCAGTCCAGACAGTACAGCGATCTTAAGGCAACTGCCACCAAATTCACAAGCCAAGCTGATTAAAGCCCCTACCCACGTGCGTGCGCCGACGTAAACTTGGATATCTTCTATTGCAAAGATTTTTTCTATCCGAAACTATGTCGTTCATGCGCCTTACATGGTCTAACTAATTTAGGCGTTATATTCATAAACGCGTGGGCGCCGTGGCGTAGTGGGTAGGTGCGTCGACTCCTACGCTCGAGGTCGTCAGTTCGAATCTCGAAAAAAAACATCAAACATTTTTTCACGGCTCCACCTCTTTCGAGTCACTGACAATGCTCAAAGAGTATAACTGTCTAGAAAAAAGCTTCTCAATCTCGCCGTTCGGAGTCGGCATTAAACTGTAGGTCCCCTTCGCTCGTGAGAGAACAATAGCACGCACAACACGAGTGGTTGCTGAGAAGCTAGGCCCAGGTCCACCTCGGACTGTAGCGCCGCCATTATTATTATTATATTATATTCATAAACGCGAGGCTATACTCGTGCCGCGGTACGGTCGGTATAGTTGTATATACTGGTTTAATCATCTTCCCAATTAACATAAGCGCAAACAATTACCGAACATCGTATGCAGAAAGTTTTTTTTCTAAAAGATCACGGGCTTCTTCACCAGCTTTGAACGGTAGAGCGTGACTGGGGTGGTCAACTTGGTTTTTCGAGAGAAGCCTCAATTACTCAATTTCATTTTGATATTATACATACATCAGATAAACAAGACCTTGCGATAGAAAACACATGCAGACATTGCCAGCTTTTATAAAGCGTGTAAAGCAAGCCATCAAGCGCGATTTTAAACCATGGAATTGAACATACATATGACAAACATTTTTGTAGAATGCTGTTTGGACATAAAAAAAAACTCTAAATAAATTCGCCTACACTCGGAGAAGAGGCTCTAGCAAGGTTCGAAAGTATCGAAAAGGAAAATACGGAATAACGGACTAAACTCGCTAATATGGAAGTTCTCTGTAAGGAACTAAAAAATTAAACCAACTGGACGATAGATAGGCGACTGGGCAAAAAACGAAAGGCCAGTTCCTCACCACAGGTAATAAAGAGGACTGAAAGTATACTCGTTAGTAGTAATGAAGAAACAGAAGATGGGGTAACCAACCCTCGTGGGACGTCTGGGCGGCTGCAAACGAGAGAGGGGGGAGTGTGAGTCTACCAGGGCTCATCACTCTTTTTAGGATGGCGGCGGAGGAGCTGGTCAACTGATTGGCCAACGGCGGCATCCACAACTCCAGTCAGCAGGAGCTACCTGGTTTCCATGGTAAGGTCGGGACCTTGGAATAGAGATGGCGGCGGATGAGCCCTTTTAGGGCCAACGGCGGCGCTCACAGCCTGCAAGAGGCTACCGACACCGGATCCCTCCGGACCCCTTTGTCCGGGGGCTAAACAAATGGACCTGTCCTCCCAGTTGGAGGTTGTGCGTGGGGTTAACTTCCTCACCACGTAAAAAAGTAAGGAGTTGGGAAGCAACAATATGCCTCGGATACGGACGGATTTACTGTTGACGACCCCAGCAAACGGAATAAGGACAATGACTTTCGGTTCTGCACGTGGAATGTGAGGTCCCTGAACAGACCACGTGCAGCCGATGAACTCGCGGAGGCCCTAGACTGCTATAAAGCAGACGTTACCGCAATCCAGGAAGTGCGATGGGATGGGCCGGGCAAAAAGAGGATGAAAAACTGCGATATCTACTACGGCGACTGTTACAGAGAGCGAAGGCAGCGATTATTTGGATGTGGATTTGTTGTTCGAGGCAGACTTAGGCAAAAAGTCTTAAGCTTTAAGTACATAAGCGAGCGCCTCATAAGAATCCGCATCAAGGCTAAATTCGGCAACATCAGCCTAATCTGCGCCCACGCCCCAACGGAGGACAAAGATGACGATAGCAAGGATGACTTCTATGATCTCCTAGAAAGAACGTACGATCAATGCCCCAGCTACGACACCAAGATCGTTCTAGGAGATTTTAACGCTAAGCTGGGTAAAGAGGTCATCTTTGCTAGAGTCATCGGTAAACACAGCCTGCACGACACCACGTCCGAAAACGGACTCAGGCTGGTGGACTTTGTTACGGGGCGAAACCTCTCTGTAGCTAGCACGCGGTTCCCACACCTCAACATCCATAAAGGGACCTGGCGGTCCCCTGATCATTCAACCGTCAACCAGATTGATCACGTTGCGATCGACGTCAGACACTCCTCCAGTATTCTTGATGTCCGAACTTTCCGAGGCGCCAACATCGACTCGGACCATTTCCTTGTTGTAGCCAAGGTAAGGACACGGATATCGAGAGAAGAACGGAGTCGAGGAAGCCAACCACGGTTTGACGTCGAAAAGCTACAATCGCAACAGACTGCCAGGAACTTTGCCGATCGAGTCTCCCTGAAACTCTCCGAAAGTTCGACGCCGCCTGCACTAACAATAGACGAAGAATGGCAACGTTGTCAAAGAGCCATCAGAGAAGCCGCTACTGATGTGCTGGGTTTTCAAACGCCAACAAGAAAAAACCCCTGGTTTGACAACGAGTGCAGGCAGGCACATGCAGCAAAGCAAGAAGCCTACCGGGCAACGCTGCATCGAACCACGAGAGCTGTTCGTGAGCTCTACGAACAGAGAAGAAGGGAAGAGAACCGGCTTCTCAGGAAGAAAAAGAAAGAGCACGAGAAGCGCGCGATCGAGGAGATGGAGAGGTGTTATGGCAGGAATGATGTCCGAAAGTTTTACCAAAGGGTAAAACTTTTATCGAATGGATATAAAGTTCGGACAGAAGCTTGCCGGGACGAAAATGGACAGCTAGTAGTAGATTCGCAGTCGATACTGAGAATTTGGAAAAATCATTTCTGCAGACTGTTGAACGGCGATGAGGACACAAATACCGCTGTCAGGCAGAATGTTCCACTCAACACAACGGACGATGATAGAAGAGAATACCGTCCCCCCGACCTAGACGAAGTCAAGATAGCGATATCGAGACTGAAGTCTAATAAAGCTGCTGGTGCAGATAGTCTGCCCGCCGAAATGTTTAAAGCAGCTGGAGGTGATCTGGTAGGGCGCATGCACCAGCTCATCTGTAAGATATGGTCGGAGGAAAGCATGCCCGATGAGTGGAATCTCAGTATCGTTTGCCCGATCCACAAGAAAGGAGACCCCTTTGACTGCGCCAACTATCGAGGGATAAGTCTCCTTAACATCGCCTACAAAATCTTCTCTGCCGTTTTGTGTGAACGCCTGAAACCATTCGTGAACAAACTGATAGGTCCTTATCAGTGTGGTTTCAGGCCCGGGAAGTCCACCATCGATCAAATCTTCACACTGCGGCAGATCCTGGAGAAGACCCAAGAAATGCAAATTGACACACACCATCTATTTGTCGATTTCAAGGCCGCATATGACAGCGTGTATAGAGACGAGCTATACAGCGCCATGTCTAGTTTTGACATTCCTGCTAAACTCGTCAGACTGAGCAGGATGACGATGGAGAACTCTCGCTGCTCCATCAAGGTCGGTAACGAACTCACCGAGACCTTCAATGTCAAAAAAGGTTTTAGACAAGGCGACGCGCTGTCATGTGATTTCTTTAACATCATTCTTGAGAAGATCGTGCAAAACTCACTGGCCAACACAAGAGGCACGATCTTCCAAAAGTCCGTTCAACTGCTAGCTTATGCGGATGACATTGACGTGATTGGGAGAACACAGCGAGCCGTCAATGATGCGTTTGCTGGCATTGAAACGGAAGCGGCTAAAATGGGTCTGGCGGTAAACGAGGGCAAAACAAAGTATATGCTGTCATCGAGAAAGGACGCACAACATCGACGACTTGGCCAGAACGTCACCATAGGCAGCTATAACTTTGAGGTAGTAAAGGACTTCGTCTACCTTGGCTCCGCGGTTAACAGTACAAACAACATCAGTACCGAGATCAAACGCAGAATTACTCTTGCCAACCGCTGTTTTTATGGGCTCAAAAGGCAATTGAGTAGTAGAGCCCTCTCTCGGAAGACCAAGTTGACTTTGTATAAGACCTTGATCATCCCAGTCCTGCTTTACGGTGCAGAGGCATGGACAATATCCCAAGCGGATGAACAGTCTCTTGGTCTTTTCGAGAGAAAAGTTCTGCGCGCGATCTTTGGTCCTGTTTGCGTTGATGGCATTTGGAGGAGAAGATTCAACCACGAACTGTATGGGCTGTACAGCGACATGAGTCTAGCCAGGCGTCTACGGATCCAACGCCTAAGATGGCTAGGCCATGTTGAGCGTATGGACAACTTAGCTCCGGCCCGAAGAGTCTTCGACTCTGAGCCTGTGGGACAACGCAACAGAGGACGTCCACGAACAAGGTGGCGCACACAAGTCGAGGGGGACCTCTGCCGGCTTGGTGTGCGAAACTGGAGACAGCTGGCGAAAGATCGTGCTGGCTGGAGAGGCATGTTGAGTGAGGCCCAGGTCCACCTCGGACTGTAGCGCCCTAAGAAGAAGAAGAAGAAGTAATGAAGAAACTAAGTTACAAAAAGAACGGCCACCGCCACCAATTAACGTACTCAGGAAATCAATGTAAAATAGGTTACACTCTATTTTTAAGTCTGACATCTAAGTGTAAAGTAAAAGCGCTCAAAATATTGCGAAGATAAGATAATTATCAAGTACTCTGACAACAAATCCGTTGTACACGTATGAAAATAAGTCCGACAGACCCATAGTCATAGCTAGGGGACTCTATGCGTATTGTCTAAAAGAAGACATTATCAAGGACTTGAAACTTAAAGGCCTAAAAATAGTAGACGTCAAAAAGGATTGTCAAAAAAGAAACAACAGACAGATAGCTCCAAAACTGTGACATGTCTCGGGTTAGGTGTTTAAGCTTCGCTTCGACACATGTGAAATAGAAAAATATATGGCTTAAATATAATTCTTCGTGGGCGCCGTGGCGTAGTGGGTAAATGCATCAACTCCTACGCTCGAAATCTGGGTTCGGTTCCCGAAAAACTAAACTCCTTGACCAGGTACAGTGAAATCATCACGCGCTTAATTGCGCTATTAGCAGAAACTCTCAGTAGAGAATCTCTTGCCAAACGCGTCTTAATCAAGAATTTAAAACTGCTGGATAAGTGCCAAACTTACCTGCAGTATAAATATATTTTATTTTAAGGGATGTGTTTTTACTGGATAAAAAACCCTTTCGCTATGAGAGAACGGTCCCCATAGTATCTTTTGATAACTTTCACCTACTCTCGCGAAAAAAAGAAATTGCTCGTCCGATTGCAACCGCGATAAAAAAAATAGTGCTCGTAAGGATGTTTCATAGCCGCTTTCGTCCCCGTTTGTTTTACCATCAGAATTATTCATACAATGTCTATAATCCCAGTAAAGGTAACAGCCAGTGTCGTTCGCAGTATGTAACCAAGAAAAATAACAACAATAACATTCCAACAACAACCGGACATCGAACAGAATCTAGAGTAAATAGCCTTTGATTTCATAACGTGTGTGAAAGTGTGGTTATGAACTGATTTTGATGGAACTTCAGTTGGCCATCGTGTGCGACTGCAGTTGCACTGTCTCCATGAATAAATGTGAATACATAAACGTTGGTAATTTTATAGATTCATGAACATGGGTTTTGTATCGTTCTCTTCATTATTTACAACGGAATCGATTTTTGGGAACTTCAATTGGCATTGTTGGCCGACAAAATATCCCGCATTAATTATTGGTCTAGATGTGGTTCAGTAATTTGGCACATTGGCATAAACAGAATATAAGATGTAGTTTCCAAGAAGCTGATGTAAAGAAATAATAAGTCATTCACATTAAGGTGCTTATTCTTTGGCAGTTGACGTTTGATAGGTTAATCAAAAGTCTTAATGAGACGTCGGGTAGACAATAGAATCGAATATTATTGTTTCTTCTAAAACAAAAATGCTGACTGAATGTTAAATACAAAATTAAAAATGCGGTTAAGCTTAAAAAAAATATTGGGATTAATAATGATAAATCCAAGCAAGTAACATTTTAGGGATCACCAAGTACATTTAAGAGAATAATAAATATGTATATAATAATATAATCCACCGTACGGTGTGGTACTAATCAGCATGTACCCGTGCGACTTCCTGCCAGCGAGTTTTAAATCGTTACGCACCACATCATCATCTATTTTAAAGCCGGAACAAAGAACTATTCGATGCGATGGCCGTTCGAAACCTGCACCGAATTGCGGCAAGGAGATGTCGTACGATTTCTTCAATCTGGTTCTGTAGAAGAAGTGCGGCGGGCAAGTGTAAACACGGAAGGCATTATCTTCTACAAATATATAGGTCCAGCTGCTGAGTTACGCAGATGACATCGACATTATAGCGCTTTCCCAGCGAGCCGCATTCGCGGCAATTCCAGAGCAGGCGAAACAAGCTGGTCTTAATATTAATGAGAAGAAGACAAAATATAAGCTGTAAAAATAGATCCACCGAACATCATCTACGACAAAATGTCACAATCAACAACCAACATTTTTGATGTATTTGAGCAGTTTGTCTGCGCTGGGGTAAACTTGAATTTCACAATCGATACCTTGGTGGAGATCCGGTGCAGAATCGCCTTGGCAACCGCTGCTACTTTGGTTTGTTCAAACAACTGGTCAAAATTTCTGACTCGAAGGGCCAAAATCATGCTCCACAAAACCCCAATCCTGTCAGTCTTGCTATATGGAGCTGAAAGCTGGACGATAAGCAGGACTGAAGAGATTATTGTTGTTGCCTTCAGAAGAAAAATTTTACGTCGGATGTTTGGTCCTGTCTGCGCGGAGGGCGAATGGAGGAGAAGACACAACCGCGAACTTTACGGACTATACAACATGTGGTCATAGTCCGGAGGTTGAAAATCCGTCGTCTAAACTAACTCGGTCAGATCGAGCGAATGAACATCAATGCTCCAGTCAAGGATTCCCGTCGAATCCGACACACCTATTTCGTTAAGGAGAGGAAGACGGAACCTTCGGTATAAAGTCCAAGAAATCGCGGATGCAAGACAATTTTGTCTTGATGACTGGAAACAGCGTACCCAGGACCGTCAGCGATGAAAGGCGGCAATTGCTCAGACTCAGACCCTCCATGGATCGCAGGCCCCATAAGTAAGCAATTAATATGTATATAACAAAATGTCCACCGCTATGAAGGACGTGCAGAATTTAAGCCATTTTTGAGAGAGTAAGCAAAACTTTTTTTAATTTATTGACTTTGTAATAGTATTTATGTATTTATTTCCGATGGAATATATAGGATGGTATCATATTACTATAATACGCCGATAGTATTGACGTGAGGTTGAACAGGCGTCAACGAGGCGCTTGCTGCCATTGAAACGCTAGCAGCTAAAATAGGCCTGACAGGAGGTTAGGTCAGGTTACGTTGATAATGGCTTCCCCTATCAGGCGAAAGCACTTAGCCCAGCTATTTGCACAGCCCCGTGTGTTCTATATATAAAATAGGGCTTCTGTGCAATCTGGGGCAGCCATTTAGAGCTTTCTACACAGCAGAGAAGATTGCAGATCGGGACTTCTCAGGATCACCCAGGTTGTCAAAAAAGTAGGCTCCCAAGTGTAATTGCTTTGGTGACGCCAAGATTCGACAAATACAAGGAAATGGAGAACGTTCTCCTTCTGGTCTGGCAGTAAATAAGAGCTAATATAAGTTTATGTGTGTCTGCCATGGAAAAGGACGCACAAAATGAAAAATAGTCTGCTATGACTTCGAGGTAGTCAAGGAATTCGTCTACTTCAGCTTCGCGGTAAACAGCGCTAACATCATCAATACGAAGATCAAAGGTAGAATAACTAACGAAATTTTTTTATGCTCATAGGAAATTGAGTAATATAGCTCTCTTGCGAAAGACAAAGCTGATTTTTTATAAAACATGAGTGGATGCATGGACAATATCAAAAGCTGGTTGAGAAACGTTTAATAATTTCAAGAGAAAAGTTTTGCGTGCAAAATTTGATCATGTATTCGTTAAAGACGTTTGAAGGAGAAAATTCAGTCACGTACTGTACTCATATCATGCACTATACAGAGATATGAATCTGATCAAACGTCTACGTATCTCACGTCTAAAGCGGCTAAGCTCCATAGAACGTATTAACATCCAAATTCCGGAGAAGTTTGTAAGATTGATGCCCAGGCACTATCCGAACTGGAACGTTATGCAAAGAAAAAAAAGATGCAGTACCATATTACTCACATTTTGTTTCAATTAAATCATTTCTCGACAAACCACAATAATTGCAGTACAATATTTTGCCAAAATGTAGAAATCGAAATCAAAAAGTCGAATAGTTGCGTGAAAAGATGTTTTGAACAGTTGCGAAAAGAACTTGAAAATGTTGTAGTGTTACTTCTACTACTACAGAATATGGAAATACAAGGCGTGATCTGAAAATTATTTCACACAATAATATTTCATTCATATTTGACAATTTGTTAATATTAAAAAGAAAAAGGTGCAAAGTTTCGAAAAATTTTAAATTAATAAATTAAGTTTACATATCAGCGAGGAGTGGCTGCAAATTGATGAGGAATAAGACCTCTAGAAGCTCGTATATTCTATCGAGATTAGGTTACAGGCCATCGCTAAGATGAACATACTAAGAACTAATATCTAGAATAAGTGCATCCTTTTTTAAATATAATTCCTTATTTGAATTAGTACAAGGACGTTAATCGGTGGATCACACACGTATGCATATATGAACGTTTATACTTGTGTGAGATACGCGTTAATATATATACGAGATATGTGTTCACACATTATCATTTAGTGGACAAAGATGGTACGGATATCCTTACCAGTACTGCATAAAGTTTACCCAATCGTCGTCTCTTGTCCATTTCACTGAGATCACACAATAGTGACCTGAAACAACTGAAACTCAATTCAATTCCTGCACTGACCGGAATACACAAATTCATCGATTGGAACGAGAAAATGAACAAACAAACCACGCAATCGGAACACATAACAGAAAAGGATAATAATAATACAATCGCACACGTATCCACCGAAGGCGGACAGTGTGCCACCTATCAACAACAAAGTTCGCCTGTCTCGGAATATACAGTACCATATTTTTGCATCCGCTTCATCCTTGCCGGACATTGGACCATAGCATCGCCAGTAGCTGAAAAAAAGCACTATGCCACTCGCCCTCTAGACCATGGAATATACAAAATACTAAATAATAATAAAAAATATACTTTGTGTGTATTCACATTCGTTATCCGTTATCGCATCCTAAAAACTAGCACCCTCCCCCACTACAAAAACCGCCGATCTGGTCTAGTTGTACTCTACCCACATCACCAAACCATATATGTATATATCCACATACATACAAACTTATTCAAAATTATTCATGGAACAGAACTGAAAATCTCTTAGTATGACAAATTCGCCAACAACGCCACAAAAATATCGTCAATCCCGGTCAATTCCACATCCACATGAATGGAAATTCCATCAATCATCGTCTGCTCCAATATGTCACGGGATGCTAGATGAGCACGCGGCAGGGTTGGGAGTCGTTGCGCTGCTGTTGGAAAAGCAAGAAATAACACAACAACGGGTGTATTCTCTCGTGAAGCTATAGAATGCATTCTCCGTTCGTTATTTGAAACCAGTCCCCATTTTCATGGGTGAAATTGGTTTTACAGTTGCTCGGGGGTTTGTATTTGTTCCTTTTCATTTTTATATCATTCTTTTTTTTCTTTTATTGTATCTAACCATCACCCTGCCATCCATATCGTAATATATTGCATATGGCGAAGCAAAGCGCCCTCTTGTGTCGATATATTTTGGTACTCAATCTCATGTCAATGAATAGTTTAGCAAAACGAACAAAACATATTCTGGATGAATGAGATGAAATAGCGAAAAAGAGAGATTCCGTTAAATACAAGGAAAGTATTAAAAAGTGAGGCACAAAGGTAGTGTCGGCGGGGAAATTGTCTTAAAAAGGGGAGAATGCGTATAATTGATTTGAATTCCATTATAGGAGACGATTGTACATATTTTCACGTAAGCTTTTGTACCGGATGCATGGAATGAGATATTAGACAAGGTTAGAATTTCTGATTGTCTACCCGCCTGTTACGCGGTCATTCATTAATCAAATAGATTCAAGAGAATCATCGCAGTAGTTAGTTGGTGGAGTTCCAGAACATAAACTGGGATTTTGTGAGACACTAGCCCACAAAAGAAAAATATATCTGGGCAAGTACCTAATATCAGAAGAAGAAATTCAATCACTAGAACCATCTCTCATTCCCAGATTCCTGAAGGAAACTGGCTTTGAGAGAATACTCTAGAACAGATTTTTTCACCTATGCGCAATAGGAGTCCATTACCCTCAGTACAACTCTGAAAAGAACTGTATTTGAGGGGAACTCGTAATTGTGCTAAGCTTTTGAAAGGGGCACAATAGATCTTAAAGGTCGCGGTGCAATATACTCTTATAAATAATAATAATAGTGGGTTTATATAATTTAAATAATTTGCGTTTGCAAAAGATGTTACGAATACACTTAAGTGATCGAAATCAAGGCATAGCAGCGGCGGTATAGAGGGAGAAAGGGAAAGGAGGAAATAGCGATAAAACAGTGACAAGAAAGAGACATTAAGCGGTGTCCGAGCGAGTTCATTGACTTCGCGATTTAATTGTTTCCTATAAGTTTTTTACGTAGGCGCCGTTGCGTAGTGGGTAGGTGCATCGACTCCTACGCTCGATGTTGTCGGTTCGGTTCCCGAAAAAACACCAAACATTTTTTCACGGCACTACCTCATTCGAGTCACTGACAATACTGAAAGAGTAGAACTGTCTAGGAAAAGCTTCTCAAACTCGCCGTTCGGAGTCGGCATTAAACTGTAGGTCCCCTCCACTAGTGAGAGAACAATAGCACGCACAATACGAGTGGTTGCTGAGAAGTTAGGTCTAGGTCCACCTCGGACTGTAGCGCCGCCATTATTATTATTATAAGTTTTACTGCTGGTTGTTGTATTCTTTATAGTAGGGGCAAAAAGGTTTTCGAAGCACCAGACCAGATATAAGCGTTATTTTCAACCTTGGAGCGAATGTAGGCCTTATAAATTAAAACTAAATCAGAGGGGTTGAGGTATTTCTTGCAACGTTTAAGGAAACCTAGACACTTGGCGACATTAAACATAAGATCATTCCAACTTAGTGTTTTATTGATACCCATACCAAGGATGGAAAGTTTTTCGCAGTTTATGTATAATGGCTCATTATTAAGGTTACCCTTTAGTGACAGTAGATAGAATTGAGTTTTGGAAGCATTGAAATCCACTCTATTATTTTTACTCCAACTGGTTTTGGTCGAAATTTAGTGTGCTTAACATACGCTGACGTTCCAATTCTACGACCGAAGAACAGGACCGTGAGTCTTGGAACGAATATGAAAAACTGAGAGTACTATTATCGGAAATGGAGTGGGCTGGATCATAATTAGCAGACAGGAGATCATTTACAAAATTTACAAAAATGACAAAGAGAGTCAGAGACAAAACAGAGCCCGACAAACGCAAAGGCAAAATAATTAAGAAGGGGAAACTTCAGTCGACCATCAAAAGAGTTCTGTGAAAAAAGGATGATAGAAAAGACATACCATTTGCAATCTTCATCAAATATGAGGCATTGACTAAATAAATCAATTTAAGGGTCATTTATCAAATCAAATCTTTTTTTTATATAAAACAAAAAAATTTTCGGAACAAATATACTCGGATCGGCAGCATTTATTTGGTGAATACCAGACTTGAACCAATCAAAAACAACTTCAATTGAGCGGTTCGAAAGCTAGTTTCTAATCCATTGAAGGAGAGACTCATCGACACCATAAGTACGCATTTTTGGCAAAAGAGCCTGATGCTAAACTCTGTTAAATGCCTTAGAAATATCAAGCGCAACGATCTGCTTTGGTCTAAATTGCGCAAAGATTGGTTCCACTTTTCGGTGAGATATGGCATCAGATCATCAGTTGACCTGTTGTTGCGGAAAACGTACAGCCGGTCTTTAAGAAGCTTAATTTTTTCAAGATATTTCATAAACTTACGGTTTTGAAGGTTCCCATGACCTTGGAAAGAAGAAACGCTAGTGCTAGTATAGGTCGGTCAGAGGAGGCTGACGAAGATTCACCCTTTTTAGAGAAGGGCTAGGCAAATGTTTTTTTTCCATTCAATCGGAAAGAGATCAAAAGAATAAGACAAATGAAAAAGATTACGCAGCAGAAGAACACCTCTTTAGAAGTATCGGGGGGATACCATCCTGGCCAGCGGATTTATTCACATTGAAATCTTTAAGTACTCTTTCCACTGTATGAGTGAGAAAATTAGTTTGTTTATTCTACACTCTCAATCACAGGCGGCAACAATTGCTTATAAAAGCGTGCGTGGAAAATATTAATGATTAGACTAATTAGACTAATTTTAAGTCTTAACGTATCATGAAACATTTTTTCAAAACAAGACAAGGAAAGTTGTATACCAGACGCATTTGAAGATAATAAATATAATGGTAGCTTTATTTAGTAACTTCTTCGGTGGCCTTGTGAATTCTACGGTAACAAGTATCATGCAAGAGTTTTTGTGCAACAATTGTTTTCTTTTGAGAATCAAATCGTCCCTGCGAATTCATTGGAACGTGTGCGTAACCATTTAGATTCTTTCATTAAGAGCCACGTAGACATGTATGCAGTGCGTACGCTAGTTCTCACTTTCTGAACTCAAATTGAATTCCTCCCAAATGTTGACGTGTTTTGTCCATTTCCTTAGTGTTGTCCTCATTCACCCCTCACACATATACGTGTATATCAGCACTTATATGACAAAAAGAAGGGGACACACATGCACAAATTTGAAGAGTATCCAATTCAATTATCTAACCCTACCACAAATTCGATTACGCGAACAAGTGAACATGCTGAATGAAATGATTTTGGTCGTCAGAACGTTGTTACATACACACACGTCGACAGTACATCCGCCCTCAGGATGTGAGTTCATACAAAATATTTATCTGCGATGCTCCATGTGACTAAGTCGGTTTCTTGAATGTATGTGTTTAGTGAGTTGGTGCACAAAACACCATTGACCCTTAAAATAGGATTATTGTACATTATCACAAGGATAAAACTGGAATCTTATTAGTTGAACACAAGGGAAAGGATTCAGCCTGTCAGGGAGAAAATGTGAGCACCCACTCTGTGGGGGATATTTGACCGCACAGAATTGGATTTCCCTTGGGTTAAGTGATATTTTAAGCACGTGATGAAAAATGTTCAAGTGTGAGAGAATTTCGGTCTCGGTCTTATACCAAAATCTTTGAAGGACCCTAAGTTGAACTCTACCCAGCTTCTCCACTCATACACAATCCGCAAAAAGACATCTCCCACAATTATTTAATTAAATTTAATTCAGTGCCTAATTACTTGATAAATGTATGAATGTGTGTTTGCGGTTTACTCCGTTTGGCGGGATATTTTCGTATCGTGCCACCTGTCGACCACAAGTTATAATATGTACTCCAAACACACCAACATTCAGAAATTCAGCCCTTCCGTGAGGAGGAAAAAAGCCGAACAGGTTTATCCTTTTTCCTACACCACCTGCTGTGTTATTATTTACATTTCATTTTTAGGGGCGCGTGTGAAAGCCACCTATCACCCCCGCTTGCAGTCGCGCTAGGGTGAAGTATGTGTAACCTGAAAACGTTACGGATTTATACGTCTTGCGGTTGACATAAATGACAGTGGCGCGGTAGTGGTGTTGAGTGTAACGTGAGAAGAGCCGCTCCCACTTAAGTTGATTACTGTAACACGCTATTATTCGTTGTGGAGGAGTCGCATGTTGATATCGTCAAAACGTGGTGAGGACATGCTGCTTGTGTGGAAAGGGTACTCTGCAGCCTAATAAAAGTTGAACGTCTTGAATTATGATTTTTTTTTTGATGTACATTTGACTTGGCTCGTTCCGGGCAGGGTAGAGCAATTTGTTGAGCGGAAGGGGTTTATTGCAGGTAAGATTGCATGGACTTATTGCGTTAAAACTCTTTTTAAGTATTCGGATGGAATAGTTTCATCTAGGGTTTATTTCGAGGGGGTTATTTCGTTATAGTGACAAGCTATATACGACCTAAACACTTGTGGATCAAAAACATGGGTAACAGGAGCATTAGTTAATGATATATTAAGTGATATTACATTTTTGGATTTTTAGACATGGTACAATTTAAAGCGAACCTTAAATGTTTAACTTTGTAAAGGGTGGTTCAACGAAAACGCACTATGATAATTGTAAATAAAACAAAGAGTTTTTCAGAGAATTATCTTAAGCTTTTAAATCTGCACTTATTTTTAAATAAAAGGTGAAACGATGAAATCAGTGATAAGTGGAGGAAAAAAACTTGACTTAAACAGTTATAGCTGCTCTGAGGCCGCCTTATCTATTTTGTACCTGGAGGTCCATCAAAAGAATATTTTCTGATTTATTTATTATATAAAGTTAGTTACTTATTTAATTATTATTTACGTACTTATTTACTAATTTACTAATTATTTATTTTTTTAATTATTTATTTATATATTCGTTTATTTATATTTTTTTTTATTTTCTTTTATGTATTTATTTATTTTTTTTTGTCTTTTTTTACTATTTGTCGTTTATATTTATTTCATCTATTCGTGTTATTTGTTATTTACTAAAGTCATTCATATTGTTACTTTACTTGTAGACCGACGAAAATTAAGTCGTATCCAGTTTACCACCTCTCCCTTTCACTATATTCTGGGCACATTGACATAAAAATGGAGAACATTTTGTTATAAACGGTGACTACGATAGATACCAAGTATAACTTTTACAATTGTTATGCTTCAGAAGCTGTATAAGTTGCTAATGACATCCAGCTGTCAGAATATTAATTATAGTTTGCTGTACACGCGAACATTATTAAAAAAAACATTTTCGAAATCGTGGCACCGTGGAAAAAATTGTGAGTTAGTACACTCTTTTTCACCTTAAGCCACCAACCAGATAGAGATTGGAAATTAAGAAAATATACCCGCTGCAGCGTGTAGCATTGAAGAAGACCCAGAAATGTCGATTTGGCGCCGATCAATTGAATCGCCAGGGAGTCACCCCAAATTATTTTGCGGTTGTGTTCAAGTGTTCGATTTATGGAATGGTGGCATCATCGGATCTTACTTCTTTCGAAATGAGGAATAAAGCCCCGTTACCGTCATTGGTCTTAGGTATAGAGCAATGTTAAAAAGCATTCTGTGGACAGAGCTTGACAACATCGATATATCCAAGCTATGTTCAACAAGTCGGTGTTATAAACCACACAAACGGCGCAACGCTTGAAGTAGTGGCTGACATCAGCGACTTAGTCATCTGATGGGGAGCATTCATCAATTGTCCACCCTGACTTGACACCACACGTCTATTTTCTTTGGGACTATGTATGTCAAGTTCTTGGTCTACTACTAAACGTTGGACCGACAGCTTGAAACACTACCTGCGAAGCCGAAGCGACCATTGGAATGATGTGCTATTCAATATATAATGGCATGAACGTAGCTTTAAAATAAAGCCAAAATGAAATTTTATTCCTCACAACGTTGTTGTTTTATTTAAATTTCTTTTCTTGTCGTTATAATATTGTACATATATGCTCACTTTGTACTTTATTCATAAAAAAATTCAAGTTTCACATAAATAAAAAAAAGTATTCGAGTAGATACATATATGTTCACTTTTTTATATAAGAAAATAATCGAGTTTGATATACTGTACAAATTTTATAGTAGTATGTAGCTTACAGAATATCCCCGTAATTGCTTATGAGATGTACGTATGATCAACTTCGTCAAACTTACAATTTCTCCCGACATATTCATGCCATTGATATACATATGTATTCATTTAGTAGCCACCATAAGGGCAACTGCAATCTAAAATTTTATTCTGTTAATTAACTTCGTTTCCCAGTCAATACTAAAAGCAAATTAAATAAACCACCAGCCATCACTTCGTAGCCTAGTCCTTGAGCATACTTTACCATTCATTCTCTTAGAGAAATGGACAAAAAAATCAAAACTACTGAATGTAAGTGGGCTATAATCTAAACATTTGTTCTCCAAAGACAAATTGTTCCACTTGTAGTTGATTGAAATGCTTACTTCAAAATCCCCATCTAGCAAACGCCACAAAGACTTCCCCCGAAAAAGCAAGCACATAACCCTCTATAACAATCATGCTTCCATAACATAGTTGCACTTATTTATTCTTGGAGAGATTTTCTCTATCTACAGAGACAATTTACATTGTGGCTTAACTCGGTCGGATCTCTTGGTTGAGGAATGAGAAACGAGAGAAAAAATTATCCTATTTTTTTAAGTATCACCATGAAAATCATTTAGCCATATTTTAATCCAATAAATTACATTTTTCAACTTTAAGTCTCAGTGATGAGAGCTCTACTCATCCAGAGGGAAATGGAAGTATGTGGAGAACACAGTTCCACCATAGTGAAACGTATATAGAAACAGCAATGAAGAGTTCTGTGAGAAGCTTTCAAATGATGACGAAGGCTATACTTAAGGAAGCCAGCGAAGGAGAGAAGATTCAAAGAAAAAGATTGTGCGGACGGGCTGAACAAACAAATGATAACAGTAAATTATCCCCTTGAGAGTGCCCACAATTCCTTGGCACTTGCAGTAGGTCCATTTCATCGGTTGCAAGGGTACAAACTCATTCGTTTTTTTTTTCATCTTTATATATACATATGTATGTATGTATGTACGTATATAGTGCAAGTATTCTTCCGGTAATATCGGATGAAATGATACGTAGCTTCATTACATGATTGTGGACCAAAGAGAATCACTCTTATCTGAAAAGTGGAGTGAAAACCAGCCGTGTACAGTTCTTAGTGTTGTTCAAAGACCACCCGCACTAAGGTAGGGGGATAGCTAAATTTCAAAAGATTTATTATGTATTTCTTTGCCCCCGAGAAGTAAAACACGGTCAGATGACTTTGGCAAAGTAGAAGGGAGAACTGACCTTAGCCAATATTATGTGATATTCTGTCCGAGTATATGTAGTCCTCATCGCAGAGTGTCCTCTCTGGCCTTCCTCTTGCCGGGCGTATATTTACATTATCCTTGAGTTATATTTCACTTGGGAGGATTTACTTTTTTTATTTGCACTTTTGTACATTTGAATTCCCGAGTTTTATGTTATTCTTTGGCTCAATTGTCCTAAGCGGGAGATGATGATGTTTGGAAGGTTTGACGGAGCCGAGAGAAGGGTATTTGGAGCCGTGGAATAATGTGTCTGAACATCGTAGACGGAAGTAAGTTTTTCCTCTTTTTTCTTTGTTGTTTACATTGTTCAACTTAAGTAAATTCTAGTTTCAATTGAGAACGAGGGTAGTGGGCAACGAGGAAAGACATTTATAATCGTATGGAGTGCAAAGGCGACCTTCAATTCGTCTACAAGAACGTTGAGTGCATCAATTTAATGACTTTACTTTAAAATAAAGAGGATCTTGCTTTTAGAAATGTAATGTAACAATGTAAAAACTCGCACTCTAATTAGAGAACTGTGAAGTTTTATTCAAAAGTTTGAAGAATTTTCCAAAAAGTACAATAGATAATCACATACGATTTTTCTACTGTTATTTTACTTAAGCCAGACGTGAAAATCATATCAGCGAACAGCGGTATAAAAATCAAATTAATGAGGAATATAATTCAATTCCGATCTGATGAGCAACATTTTTGATACCCTAACAGCACCTGAAATACCTATGCAGCTATAGAAATTTAGAACCAACGATGGAATCATTCTAAAAGACTACTTAGAAAATTATCTTGGAAAGGAAAAACAATATTTTTGTGAACACAGAATTATAATATATAATTATAATACACAAATGTAAGTGTGGTCTTGATAATATCCCGCTGAAGAAAAAGTTAAAAAGTTCTTAACTTAGTAATAGACTTGACTGACAAATGATTTCCTATACTTAAATAGTAAAAAGGAAAGATTTCGGCAAGAGAAACCAAAAAATATAAGTACATTTTTATAAATTGCAATTTTTCCTAAATTTAACCATTTTATACTTTTAGGAATGCACACATATGGCATACATGAGTAACTTACGTACTATAAGTGCGTTGATCATATTGTCAAGATCTCATTCATATTTTTATAGCTCCAACTAAAAAACAATTTCACTGTCTGGGAAAACTTTTGAGCACCCGTGAACGTTGTCTTAGTTGAAGAATGTTAGATCCTACGAAGAGCAACTTACCGAGAGAATCCGAAGTTGCATCACCGCTCAGCCGTACAGGAAGTATGAAAACACCTTAGGTTCGCTTCACCGACAAGAAAACCGTGGTATGATGGTCAGTGTGAGCAGAAGAAAGCTGCAACCGACGAGGCATACCAAAAAGTGATACTTTGACCACGGTAGCACAAGAAAAAGTTTTTCGCAACCTCCCAGCTCAAGGATATAAAAAAATATACAGATACAGGGAAAATATGGACTTTCTAGAAGACAAGGCAACAGTGAGGGAACAGGTTTTTAGAAAGGCACCCAGATTCTTCGAAACTGTGAGGGTAATCTTGGTACGGATCTGCAGGATATGGTGAATGTATTAAAGCAGCATTCCCACCAGCCGCTAATTGAACACAAACAGGAGACAGTGATAAGGAATGAAGATGTCTCACTTCCAGTCAATTGATTATTTCTCCCACATAGTATTGACGAAGTCTCCACCGCTTTAAAAAAGATGAAGGAGAACAACCGCAGGCTCAGAGACAAGGCCGAGCAAAATTCGATCCGCTCCTCATCACCTAAGACAAAACGTCACAATCGATAGCTACAATTTTAAGGTAGTCAGGGGTTTTGTCCTCGGGGCAATCGTGATTTCCACAAACGACATCTTGATGGAGATCAGAATTAGAATCGCCATTGGCAACCGATTTCGGTTTGTCAAAGGACCAAAACCCTAATCCTGCAAGTCTTCTTATGTAGAGTCAGCTAAAGGGTCTTCGAATTCGAGCCTCCTGGTTCGGGAATAAGAGGAAGACCGAATTTCATCTATATAGACCAAATTATTGTGGATTTAAGATAACTTGGTCTTGATGACTAAAAGCAGTATGCCCGCCTGCGACTGAAGGCGGCAAATGAAACTCAGGTCTGAGTCTGAGTCTGAGTCTCTTGCCCTGATAAGTATGTAATGCTGTGTTTTATTTTAAATTCCAGGCTTTAATCTTTTTAATTTTTTTAATTATTTTAATTATTTTATATATTTTTTATATTAGTTATTATATCTTCTATTAATTTCTGAGATAACGATGTTGTTGCATTGATAATTTGACTCAATATAAAAATATAGAATATCGAAGTATATCAAGGTCCGTTTTTATATAATAATATATAATAATAATAATGGCGGCGCTACAGTCCGAGGTGGACCTGGGCCTAGCTTCTCAGCAACCACTTGTGTTGTGCGTGCTATTGTTCTCTCACTAGTGGAGGGGACCTACAGTTTAATGCCGACTCCGAACGGCGACATTGAGAAGCTTTTTCTAGACAGTTATACTCTTTGAGCATTGTCAGTCACTCAAAAGAGGTGGAGCCGTAAACATTTTTTTTTTTTTTAAAAATGTTTGTCGGTGCTGGGATTTGAACCCACACGTCCACGGCACGCGTATAAATGTTTATACAACTACAATATAGAAACTTATGTATATGTAAAATTAGCTCAAACCCTTGGTATTAATATTTTTTTTAATTTTTTTTTCAATATAATTTATTTTATATTTCAATAAAGTTATAATAATAATTATCTATGTAAAAGAAACTAAGTTGATAAATGCTGTTACACAAAGCAAATAGACAGTGGTAAAATTCTGGGCTTTTTAGCACAATTTTTTATTCAATATAATAATGAAAAAACTCGTTGTAGATCTCGAACCATCTACCGAAAATCCGCGATACGGAAAGGTTTGATTAAAATACATTTTTTTTTTATTGCCATTTTATTTTTTTTTTCGTCAACCTCATTCGCGTTTATATCGACAATAGACGAAACGCGAGCTGTAGATAATCGCGGGCCGACAGTCCCGCATGGCTGTACGTTCTTATATGTACATAGAAGACTATTCTGAATGTCAGAACAAATTCAAAATATTTATATTTTTTTTTCTACAAACCTCAAACCGATGTGCCACTACTCGATCCAAATTTAATTAATTATATTATTTTATTACGATGAAACACTTATAATAAATAATCGTGGGAACTGCTTGTAAGTTGTTTATGCACTAAGCTTTTGGTACGCAGCGCCAAAACCAAGAATCAAATCTAAATTTGAATTTTTTACTCAATTCTAATCAATGCGCCAAATATCTACACCCCCAAATATTGATACAAATTTACATTTATTCTTAAAAAAATTCACAAGAAGCATTAAATGTCGACAACTTGTCTACTTCGCATAAGAAATATAACCAAAAACCACTTGCACAACAAAATAAAGCAATAAACCGAAATCGAATACATCATCACTATGCAAATCACTCAAATAGATAAAAACCTTTCATATCCGCCTCCTTCCAGAGAATTCGCAAGATGAGGATGAGCATAATAACGACGATGAAGCTGATGATGGCGATGATGACGATGATGAAATTGAATTCGTTCTGATTTCTTAACATAACCTCCCGCTTCAAAGAAGATGTTCGTACATCGCCCAATTTCTCGTGCAGGCCGCTCCCTGTGGTGGAATCAATGATTTCATTAAGCAGTGGTGGGTTACAGTGTTGTTACAATATACACGCGCGCAGCGTGTACACATAGCAAACAACGTCGAGGATAATGAATTCACTTAAATTTACTCAAAGGATAAGAATGGGAACAGAAACTCCCAGTCCCGTCCCTGCCCGTCTCCTACAACGACCCCATGAGCAAGCAGCATGATCGTCTAAGTGTATGTTAGAAGGACTCATTGCTGCAAAAAGCAAGTCCATTTGCCAAGGATATCAAAGTTGAAAGCTTTCAATTTTATTATTATTTCTTCTCCGTTTTCCCAAAGTTCCCTTTCAGGCGTGGACTGAGGGAGTTTAGGAAGTGACGCATTGCCATGGCAGCATAGCAGGGAATGGAAAAAAAATAGCGCGGGAAAACACAAATCTACTGGCCACTGTGCAAAAACGGGACACTGTTTTCTCCACGTTTTCTCCCCCAATTCAGAAAATAATAAAACAAATTTTAAGCCCGAAATACACCAACCCCGATACGTGGGACGCAAAACGGCCCTAAAATAGATGATAGACGATGAAGGGGAAAAACAAAAAAAGTCCCACTGAATGGTATGTACATATGTATGTATGTATGTTATTTGAATGTGTGTGAACAAAGGGATGAGGAAAATGCCAAATTCCTGAACTATACTCAGAAGATTTGCATAAGAGCCTGACTGGAATGGAGAGAAATCACGGCTAAATAAGAACGAAGCTGTGGAATAGACTTCTCTTATGCGATTCTTATTTGTACGTGCGTGTGTGCGCATGTGTTTGGAATCTAATACGACAACTTTTCTACGTTACAAACGAAGAACATGATACATACAGGAAAGTGAACCCAAATATCACCACCGATGCCACCGCGCGCCGCTGTCATCAGTTCAAAAGTATGTTTTGGTTGGTACAGTACAAGAAGAAGAAACTTTACAGTTCTCACAATTTTCTCAGTTCTTAGTTCTTTGCCAGAACACACCCCGATATTTCTATTTAGTTCTCTGCGCATCCCTTCCTTTTAAGTCCCCCGAGACAAGTTGCCGAAAATCGATTCAAATCCTCAGAATTTCTTAGCCCATGTTTGTCCATGTTCTTACAGACAGCTGCTGCTGCTGCTACTCCTGCCGGGGGGATTGTGTCTGATTGTACTGTGATTCAGAAAATTACATGGACGATTTTATATACCTAGAGCGTACCAAGCCAAGCGATCTGGGTTATTTCGGGATTACTAGTTCAGTATGGGAGAGATTGGGATTCAATATCGGATTAGTAATCAGTAAAGTATGTGTACATAGCTGTGTTAGGTGGTTTTGTATACAGGAAGCAAGTGGGGATGACACGAAAGCTGTTTTTAAATATCTAGAATCGATATGGTAATCATGTGACTTACAAATAAATTACCCAAAGGGCAACCAAAGACTATTTAAAAATTGTATTTTAGTATTTTAGTAAATGCACACGTGTATATATATTTATTGCACCAATTGCGAACCAAATTTTTTAAAATGGTCAATATGTTCTCAGCGTAGAAGTCGACGCACTCTATTTTCGTTGATATTGTTACCTGAATTTTTAGAATTTGTTAGATTTTAATAATACCATTTAAGAAAAATATCTTATTTTTTTAAATTTTGGTAGACAGACTTTAACATACCTTAGTATTGTAAAATTTTTGCATGAGTTTGTAAATGTGTAGCAATATTTTTAAAGTTAGTGAACATTCTAACCTAAACTGTAAAAGTCTAATGCGCATGGGTCGACGCACGAATCCACACGGCCACGGCGCCCGGGTGACCCTAATAATAATTTAATACATTAATACATTAATACTTTAATACATTACTACATTAATAATAATATTGATAACACATTAACGCAATACATCAGGACCCTGAGTCCCTAGGATCCTGAGACCCTGAGACCCTGAGATCCCGAGAACCAGAGGCCTGAGACCCTAAGACCAAAATGTGTGTATTAATTTTGTATGTGTAATATTAATATTAATAAATACATGAATGCATAAATACATAAATACATAAATACAGGCGCCGTGGATTCGTGCGTCGACCCATGCGCATTAGACTTTCACAGTCTAGGTTCGAATCCAAACTCAAAGACACAATTAAAAAAAAAAAAAATTCTTCGCGGCTCCACCTCTTTCGAGTCACTGACAATGCTCAAATAGTATAACTGTCTAGAAAAAGCTTCTCAACATCGCCGTTCGGAGTCGGCATTAAACTGTAGGTCTCCTTCCCTCGTGAGAGAACAATAGCACGCACAACACGAGTGGTTGCTGAGAAGCTAGGCCCAGGTCCACCTCGGACTGTAGCGCCGCCATTATTATTATTATGAACATTCTACTACGCCTGCTATTATATGCGCAACTAAGTTCTCGCTGTTTGTCAATGGATGGCTTCAGCAGTAAGTGTTTGACGTATCCAAAACGTCATGAACCAAGCTTAGACATATGGTAAACAAACTGTTTTGTCACATTAGTGATTTTGTTTTGGCGCTATATAAATTTGGTTGTGTGAAAGTGTCCGATTTTGTGCCAAATAATTGTTATTTGCGTGTTGTTTTTCTTCTTTTATTCGAAGACAAGGGCGACTGAAGCACATCGAGAGCTCCAAAAAGTGGAGCTGTTCTAAGTGAAACAACGTGCCGTGATTGGTTCCGTCGCTTCAAAGACGGTGATGTCGTATATGTGAAGTTGCCATGAACTTTGAAACAGTGACGCACTATTCTGTCCCAATTAGTTTTGGAAATATTGGCCAAAAACAGCCAATTATGGTCATGCGAATTTTGAAGATCTGAAAACGCAGTTCTGTAGACCTCAGCATAAGCATTAAGAAATTATAATTTATGCAAATTTCTCGTTATTAAAGATTTACAATTTCAAAGATTATCATTTTAACACATAAATTCCATGTTGAGATCGACCACTCGAAACGATGATCTGTGCTATCTCTAACATCCATTTCAACCCTTAGATGCCCAACAGCAATATGCACACGCAGTCATGAGCAGTGATTGGGTATGGAGGAAGGGATTTTCTGTGTTGGATAAATTTGGATAGAAATATACATAGGTATATACATATATATAGCCCTAGAAGAAGCGACGGAACAGTGAGAACTTGTTGCGCACCTAATACTATTATTAAAGGTATTAAAGGCAAATTACATCTTAAGATAGATGAGAATATTCGAAGCACTTTACGAACTATGAAATGAAAAGTATATTATTCGTAAATTCTTAGGATAAAGAGAAGGAATTAGTTAAGGTTCAAGTTTAGAGATTGGAGAGCCAGGAAGATAGTTTTCATTCCGAATGCATCATACCTTTAAAAACGTCATACGATTTAGAAACCGAAGTTCATAAACTTATGGATAATATACATACATTCGTGGAAAAATACACCACGGGTAAAAAACTGACAATAAATTACTTCTTGCGATATCCACCGGAAGTATGTGAAATGTTAAAAGACTCATGAAACTCGTCTCAACCGTTTTTGAAACCTGCTGAAGATAAAAATCAGGGCATTTTGGCACTTGCCTAGCAGAAAAAATATACAAATTATTAGCCCTGGAAAAGCCTTGAGTTGAAGAAAACACGAACCACATGCGAGCCCATAAGAAAAAAATCGGAATGACTGATCAAAGGAAGACAAAGAAAAAGCGAATCTTTTCATTGATTACTTGTCTGTAAGCTCTTATGGATCAAATAAGAATCAATAAGCCCAAACCAAAAAAATATCCTGGTTATAAGCTAATCACGGAAAAATTACCTAGAAAAGCTTTCCTAAAGTTTCTCTTCCTTATCAGTGCCGCACTTAGGCTGGAACATGCACCTTATCAAGAAAAAGCGACAGAAGTCATAATAGTACAGAAACCCGGAAAAACGCATACCGATAAAGTCATATAGAGCTACACCACTTCTATAATAATCCAATAATGGCCAAAAGGATTTGAAAAAGTTCGATTAAGTTTAGACGTTTAAGTCCGGTTGTAGAAGAAAGAGGACTTATTCCTAATCATTAATGGCTGAAACACAATAGTGCGTCAGCGTCAGCGCTGTCTTTCAACGCACACAATTCAATGGACATGCACAAAATACTGCAGCAACCTACGTAAATGAACGTAAAACGTAATCCCAACGCACGTCATTATTCAACATGGTGGATATTTTTTTTGACAGAGGGATGCGCTGTGAGAGCGAAATTGAGAAATGCTTCCCAAATTGAGAGTTTTTTCCCAAATTGAGAACATTTTGTGGCAACTGACATTTGAGAAATGAAAACAGCTGACTAAAATTATTTCAACGACAAAACTAATTTGAATGAATACGCCAAATTAGCAACAAGAATCACTTTTTTAATTTTTTTTAACTTTTTAGGCATTCATTTTCCGCAATTAATTTCTTTAACGTTGAATTGTTTGACGTTAAATTTGATTTGACATTTCAAAAATTAAAACAGCTAAGGGAATATTTTTTATTTGGTATTTGAGAGAGAGAGGGAGGAGCTTGTTAACGCAGTGCGTCAACGCACACCCTCCGTAACATGAAGTCGACTAGCGCAACGCACTATTGTGTTTCAGCCATAATCCGGTATTAGTAGTAAGCACTGAATTATTAGCCGGCCTACATCGCATAACTAATGTTGTAGAAAAACTGTTTTCTTGACATTTCCCAAACCTTCGAAAAAGTATGGCAAGAAGGCTTGAAACATAAGCTTTACTAATATTTTACAACATTTTAGCGAACTTTTTCTCAGACAGAATATTTCGCGTATACCATAGAAACTCTGCAGTTCAACCGATGCTTGATGAAAAGAACATCTTGAAATGACTAAGCCCCTTGACTTAGCACGGTGAAATCAACCCGCGGTTAAGTGTCGTGTTGGCAGGAACTTTCAGTCAGTCAAATGTTTATTTGTCATTGATTTTTTAAACAGATTGTAATTTATATCGGGCACCGTGGCGTAGTGGGTAGGTGCGTCGACTCCTACGCTCGAGGTCGTCAGTTCGAATCTCGAAAAAAAAACATCAAACATTTTTTCACGGCTCCACCTCTTTCGAGTCACTGACAATGCTCAAAGAGTATAACTGTCTAGAAAAAAGCTTCTCAATCTCGCCGTTCGGAGTCGGCACTAAACTGTAGGTCCCCTCCGCTCGTGAGAGAACAATAGCACGCACAATACGAGTGGTTGATGAGAAGCTAGGCCCAGGTCCACCTCGGACTGTAGCGCCGCCATTATTATTATTATTATTATTAATTTATATCTGATCTAATATTGGAATCAAGACCTTTACTGGCAAAAACAAAATAAAACCTTTAGAAAAAAACTAAACATTAGAAATTTATATCTCTACTTCTTTAGTTACCAGTTACCATAGAGTTTCAGCTACGACATTCAATAAAGCTGAAGAATGGTAATTCTAATGAAAAATCATTAGATGATAAAGAACCTTGGGGAAAAATCTCTGAGTAAATTTTGTAAATTTTCCTTTCGTCTTAAACTACAATTTTTTTATTTAAGTAAAAATATTGCTTTTAAGAAAAGTAACACTTTTCTAGAGGGAAACAAATGCTTCAATAACTGTTACTTTTTCTGATGTAAACCGGAGACTTTAAGACTGTCTTCAATCCTTTTAATAGTTTTACAGCACGAAACTCGCTTTTTTCCAAATCTTACCAACCGAAGTTTTTTCGATCACTATAAAAAATTTTTGACGGATCTATTCGATTTTTTTTCTCTACGCCCTAAAAGAAGCAAATTTGTCAAAAAAACGCCTCCACGCAATCAAAGCGCCATCTTGCATCAAAGTTACTGACTTATCGAACAGCCCTGGTATATTTTCTGTAAAAGACTTTTGGCTTTTGCTCAAAAAATTGACTAAAATTTATGACTATGAAATATTTATCTGAAGTTAATAGAAACAAATAACATAATTTTTTTATAAATTTTTACGAATACTCCAAGTGTCTGGAATCAAGAAATAGCACGGGCCGAAGGTATAGAAGCAGAAAGGGAGAGGAGGTACCTCTGAACATTGGTCTTAAATGCCTATGGATTGTGATGAGTGGGAAATATCGGGCTGGGAAGTGCATTTCATATTCGTGTAGTGCGGCTAAAAAACGAGTCTCTAAACTTAAATGTTTTTAATTGCTCTTATAAGCACCATACAGATAGACACTCAGAGGAAGGGTGTACAATTAAACCTTGCTTACATCGACAAATAGACATTGATGTAGGATCATGCTATCATCGCGAATTGCAAAGCACAAAGTGGATTTTCATATAAACAACCATAGATGGTCATTCTAAATACTGCGAATAGCAGAAGAATACGTTTCTTCACACAAATGCATAATAAGCATTTTTCTATTCCACAGCACCACGATCTAGACAGCATATTAGTGATCCGTATTGTTGTAAATATTTATAAAAGCCTGCTAGCTTAACAAGGCACATACCCACAACTTCACGACGCCCACTTAATGTTAATGTATCATACTTTTCTATTATAACCAAAGGCCGCAACATGAAGAAAGAGAATAAAGTAATCCAGTTGATTTCATTTCAGTTTAACTGGGCGTAAGATAGACAATAGTTTATTTAAGATTTTCAGGTAAAAATATCATTCAATAATTTATATAATAATTTAACACTTCAAGAATATTGGAAATGTCTCAGGCAAGGAAAGATATTGTACATGGGATGGAATTCTTATCTATAAAGTTCTTACTTTTATTATTCTTATTCTTGTCCGTAAAATTGTACGGCAAAACTCATAGAATAATAATTTCTTTACAGCTGTTTGGAAGACGTTGGAAATTACTCACATACATATATCTACCATTTCCCAAACGCTAATTATTTTTTTGAATGATACGTATTTAATTCACGACACTTTACCTTCTGTGCAATTACTGCAAATTTCAATCGCAAGCAATGTTCGGGCCTTGTTCTTTAGAAGACAAATTGGAAATCATGTAAATTGCAAGCAATGACATGTCTTCAAAATAAAATGAAAATCATATGTATGTATGTATGTATGTATGTATAACAGTATTTCTTTTAACTAATTAAAATGAAGACCCAGCATGTATAACAAATCAAAAAATATACTTGTATGTGCATTATAACTATACCAAATTCCTCAAACTACGGTTCTATAATTCTCAATTTAATGCTTTTGTTTATCGATTGCAATTATGTCACTTCCATGCCGAATAATGCTAATACATTGCGTAACATACTCACTGTACTTCCTTCTATTTAGCACATATCTCATCCAAATCATAGTGACAAGCACGTTTACTACAGCTACGAAAACTACGAAAATACATAATCTTAAGCCAGTGCCAAAGAACGATATAAACGAAAGTCAAAAAAATATAAACCAATTTCATCAATTCGCAAGGATGCATACAGTTGCTATTAAAACCTGTATTACATATGTATATGTGGTACATAATGTATATCTGCATATACGTAAGAATACACAACACTCATTTTCCACTACCGCTTTACCACACCCAAAAGCAAAGTAATCTCACAAGGAACGTGCACCAATTCCAAACAAAACGTTAAGAACAAGTCTCTTGCTATATCTCTAGCTGTTGCATTCCTTCTGTCGTCATCGTTTTAGCTTTATTCTTTATTCTTTAGTCATAATGTACCAAACTGAGCACATAATTTTGTGTCTTTTAAGTTTTTCTTTCGTTTTTATCCTTTATTCCGCTTGTATAAGTCAAGTAGCTGTAAGAACGAATACAACGAAACCTAAAGGATAACAAAGATGTGGGAGATGGATGTCGAGAGTACGGACGACAAAAATCGCCTTAAGGGATGCAAAGTTTTACATTTCCTTATTACTCGCTTTTTTTAACTTTCGAAAAATATTCTGATGAAATTATTTGGTTGAATTTAACAGACTGATGTGAAGACCAACTATATATTGTGTGCCATAGTGATTTTTTGTGAAATTCCCACATTAAAAAGGTCATGTTCAAACTACTGCGGTCGTAACTTTAAGTAATGCAATCATTATATGTATGTACGAGTATGTGCTCAAACAAGGATTCATAAATAAATAAGTCGCCCAAGACAATTTTGGAACAAACGAAAATATTATATGTAAAGGGTGGTCCAACGAAAACGCACGATGATAATTGTAAATAAAACAAAAAGTTTACAGAGAATTATCTTAATATTTTTTATTATGATAGAAGGATCTATGACAGTTATGTGTGACACAAAATATTGGCCAAATGCTCGCCATGGCTTCGGTGGCATACCTCTATCCGATGGTCTACATTTTCAATGACTCTGAGACATAATTGAGGTTCAATGTCGTTAATGTGCCGAATTATCTCATCCTTTAGCTCTTGAATTACTCTTGGCTTATTAACGTACACTTTTCCTTTTAAATATCCCCAAAGAAAGAAGTCCAACGGTGTCAAATCACATGATCGTGGCGGCCAATTAACATCGCCACGACGTGAGATAACACGGCCATTGAATTTCCCGCGCAAAAGAGCCATTGTTTCGTTGGCTGTGTGGCAAGTGGCACCATCTTTTGGAAGCACATGGCGTCCAGGTCCATATCCTCAATTTCTGGCTACAAGGAGTCCGTTATCATCTCGCGATGGCGAACACCATTGGTTCTTTTGCTCAAGAAATTCAATGGCCGTGTTATCTCTATAAAACTGGAAAGATTAAATAGAGGTATATTTGTACTGTCACTGAGGTCATGGAAGTATTGATTTCCAAGCATTGTACATCTCAATTGACACAGACTGGGACAGTGACAGAGGTAGTGTGTTCTCCAGTTCCCCCCCCCCCCTTTCCACAGCCCCGAAATATTCTGTCATCAGACATTATCCCAATGGACCAACATGGTCTAAGTGGCTGGTGATTTCACTTAATTAAAGCACACAAATCTAGTGTCATCGGTGAGTCTCATTTTCCTAATGTGATTATTAAGATGGTAATGCCCTGTGGGTAATCCAACCATCATGCCTAACAACCTTTTGTTGTACTGAAGAAGCTTGACCAAAAACCGTCAAGCTTGACCAAAAACCGTCAAGCCCTATCATATTCTAGTGATTCCACAGGTGTCCAATGATTGCCTCCCTGAGGTTTGCCAACTTAAGAATTTTGACATTCAAAATTGTGTGCTTTAAAACACACAATGAGGGGGTCCGTCCCCGGATTTGAAGTGGATAAATCCATTTCGGAACCTTTCCTGGCAAGTTCATCAGTTATCACATTGCCGGTAATGCCCTTATCCCCTGGGAACCAACGAAGATTAATCCGGTGTTGTGAGCCAAGAACCCTGAGTTCTTTGCGACAACTTGTGACTAGCTTGGATTTGACTTCCGTTGTAGACAATATACTTCAAGGCCGATTGACTGTCAATCACAATGGTAATATCATCCGGTGGCATTGCATTGCATTGCCAGGATCGATATAATTTTGACCACTTCTTTTGACTGCAAGTACCTTCGCTTAGAAAACACTGCTATAATCAGGTAGCCTGATCGACCAGCGCAAGTTAAGTGCATCAGAGAAAATGCCCGCCCCTGTTCTTTTTTCCATTTTTGACCCATGGGAATTCGCGCCTGAAATGTTCTCTTAATGTGGTTTCTGTAAAGGAAATTACGCTTATATGTTCTTTTTTAAGTGCAGTCTTATTTTTCGAATAAAACGTCAACCAGCACTTAAGTAACACAAATTATGAAGTTATGATGAATCAACGGGTGTTGGTGGTTCTCGAGATTTGCACTCGAAATGATCACACACAACATAACCGACGGCAGGGAAAACTCGTAACTAGAAACTTGACTGGTGCATTTGGGATTTCGTGAAAATTGATTCTTTTTGGTTATGTAACACTAAAAAACTTATATGTGTTGCACAACACAATTTCATTCTAGCCGAATGAATGTACCTACTCCAAGAACAAAAACTATGTTCACCAAATCCTATAAGTTTTGCTTCATGGAGTCTACTGAGCTGTGGCAACGCTTCTGTGGGATTTTTGTCCAGGAATTTTTACTATCTTCCAAAAGTCCCGATTGTTTGATGGTTTTGCCTTCTTTACCTATTTTTCAATATCAATAATAAAAGCAGTAAAATATTAAACAAAGCAGACTATTTTTTTAGCGAAATATAAAAAAGGTACTTAAATTTAAAGGCACAAAATTGAGCATACACTGAAAAAAACTAAAAGTTGATCCAAGTTATCGATTAAACACTAAATAAAAAACGACAAAAAAATCAATTTCACTATCGGGTAGCACCTTTTCCAGCATTTAGTACAGCTTTTAACCACCACGGTATGGGCTTATAAGTTTTTCCGTAAAAGATGACAATATACTTTCCCAAGCTTGCTTGGAAGAGACTTTCTTCAAGCAGCAGTCTTATCTCACGCCATGGGTATTCAATTGGGCCTAGATCAATCGATTTTAAGTTGCGCTTGGGGCAATATAGGGCAACTATTCGCGTTCTTAGTAAGAGGTGTGCTTCGGATCATTGTCTTTTTAAGAATTAACTTGAAAATATTCAAATACCCAAAAATTTTGCCCTTGGTATTCTCTATGAATTCAATGCCCGGAGACACTTGAAGCTATACAATCCCACAGCATCACACAACCTCTTCCGTGTTGTACGGAGAAGCTTTACTTAAGCGCTCCTTTCCAAACAACTTGCATACTACCTGATCGAAATTGGTTTTTTGTTGTTTTTCAAAAGCTTTCTGGGTGATTTATATATTGCCTAGCAAACTCTATTCTCTACAATTCTTAATAATTTTCTTTGTTCTGATAGGTGTATGCTCAATTTTGTGAGGTACTGTATATACATGAATCATTCATTTTTCTACCGTCAACGGATCATTTCTAATATCAAATGAAGCAAAAAGATTATTTTCAAGTGCTCGTGACGAATAGTCGCTCATCGATTGCTATCGTATAAAAACGAATGGCAACCACAAGAGCCTTGTGGTTAAGTCACTATTCAAGCGACGTCGCGTAAAGCCCGCCTAAAGTATCTCACTTTTACTACGAAATAAATAATTTTTGGAGAAGGAAAGGCCTTCTACTCCTATCAAGCGCTGCTATTCTGTTGCTCTCCCCTGCCGCCGGCACCGCGCCAAGAAAACATTTAAGCTGGCGGGGATCGTACTCATGAGTTGTAAACAAAGGAACCTAGTTGGAGTGCATGATGCACAGAATACTAGGTAATATATTCGGTATCTGTCATCAACGTGTGACGTAACTCATTGAGGAAAGATAGAGAGAAGATATTTACTCTTCTTTTTACGTGCTTGCGAAAAACAATGATGACGAATATCATTGAACAATTATTGTTTCTTATTATGAAAATATTAGTTTTACTTTATTATTTTATTAGGTCTACATTGAATAAATACACTTATTTTATTTTATTTACAAGTTTTATTTAATTTTGTTTTTACATGTTATTTGTTTTGTAAGCTATTTTCAGAAATGTGTATATTCATTCTTCTATTTATTCTAATTCTAAAATACATCTTACATCAAAAAAAATTAAAATTGAAATTGAAAAATTGAACTTAAATCTAACATAGTTATTATTTTTCAATTCGTTATTACTACCATCACATTGCTTGAATCTATTATCTAATTTTTATAACTCACTTATAAATAAAAAAATTTATGGAGACCACTTTCAGTATTCATGTCCTTCCATGTTAGGCCAGTACCATTCTTCTCCATCTAGATATCCAGAAGAATTCCCATTTCTGCCACAAGCCGATTCAGGAAGTATCTAGCAAGGTTATCCAGAGCGTCGTACACGTCGCTCATATCTTCTATCAAAGTTTCTGTGTCCTCACCTTCACCTTGGATGTGACCACACCAAAAAAACATCTCTAACATATCCTGATTTAGCCGGTAGATAAGGATATACTCACTTCGATATTCTCAATCCTGTCTTTTAGGAGTTCGAAAAGCAAAGTCAATGAGTAGAGTTTTATGTCCCTATTTTTGGTATATTTTTTAATCATTTGGATCGCAACCAAAAACTGCAGAAATTATCATTTTCAAAAATAGAAAATGCACATAATTCTTTTAGTTTAAACAGAAATGTTATCACAACACTGAGAAAAAATTGCTCGAAATTGAGTTTTGTAAACACTGCTGACAAAGATTTACTCCATGAGTGACGTCACACACGCAACCAATGAAAAAAATTAGGAGCGGGAAGATATTACCTTGTATTTTGGGTATCATTGTTGCGGTGTATGCGGTGTTTTTGTTTTTCATAAGCGGTCACATATACCACGGCTTGGTCGAACGCGGAATGAATATGGGATGTTTTTCATAAGTATGTATGACCGCTTACTCGAACTCGATTCGATATATAGTGATATGCGGTGTTATAACATGATATGAAATGTTTCAGAAACGTAGTACTCCTGATTATAAGAGATAGATAGATAGATTGATCAATTAGCCTGCGGTGGTTATATGTATATGCTTACACGGTTTTTTCGTGAGTGTACTCTACGTAGCAAAATTAGGCGCTCATTCAGTTCTCTGTGTTGTACATATGAGTTGCGATCTGCGACCGCAGTTTTTCTTAAGGTTTCAGAAAATACCAACAAAAATGTTTATTTTTTTGTGTGCAAAATTTGTGCGTTATTTAAACATTTGTCTCGATATTTGTTAAACAGAAATGATTTACAAAGGACATTTGTAAAGCAAATCGCACATTGTTTTCAGTGAAAGTCTCAAAGTACATTTTAGTAAGACTGGTAAGAATGTTAAAATGAAGTACAATAAAATCACTATACGCTTACTATGGAAAAGGGAACTCACAATGTGAATCTCAGATAAGATACAAATTTGTAAGCGATCGCAAAGTGCACATGTACATATGTGCACATGGGTAGCAATGTGTATCGGATTTGGTATTATTTTTTCATCGCTAGATGAAACCGCGACTGTCACTTCAACTGATGGTTAAAGTCTATTAATTTATGTGAGTAAAAACGATTGTCAAAACACCTGCCACAACATTGGCAACTTTTTAGAACCAAATTCCGTTTCAAAAACTAAACTAAATGACACCAAGGAATTACAGTCATTTAAAAGTTCCTCAAATTTGAAACAATTTACATCACTAGAATTCAAAAGGTCAATAAGATTTTGAACTTATAAATAATAGCGATACAAGTAACCGTAAACTTTATATTTACAAAACGGTATAAATTCAGAGAAACAGTTTCCCGGAAAAAGTCTTCAAATTCACTCTCCGGGGCTAAAAACTTTTCAAGCAACTTTAAGCTGATTCCATTAAAAAAGTCACGCAGTTATCAATATAATACGCGGCTTCCGCTGTTTGAATTCCGTATACGACTTAACGTATTCCAAAAAATATAAAATTCTTAAAAGGTCATTGAGAAACTTTTCTTTCACGAATTCTTTGTCCCTCCATTGGCCGATACCGTGGTGTAATGTTATAAAACATGTAATCTTTAAAGCATTCTCAAATTTGCAATAATTGCTTTAAATCATAAAGAGACACGAGGAAAAGCCGAAAACAAAAAAAATAAAATAAAAGATAAAGCCCAAGAAACATTCTCACAAAAGATGTGTAAACACCGTTTAAGCATATCAAAGGAATTTCATCAAAATGTACTCCAAGGACCTAACACCTCCCCCACCGATACACGCCGACACGTACACACACAAAAAACAACACAAAATGAAATATTTATATATTCCAGGCAAACCAAACAAAACGCATTCATTACGCGATACACAATAACTCTGCGCACACAGCAAGCAGACCGGTCCCCACGGTGAGTTCCACACAAAGGTGTAAAACCTTTGTATAAAGGAGTAATTTTCCGCAAAAAAAATCTGAACCAGAACGAAAAATGCAAAAAATGTACAACCAGCCGGTGTGCAACAGGGGAATATAACAAACCCAACAAAAAGGGATATTTTTAACGATGTAAACAAACAAAGTAAACAAGGAGCAAAAACAAAGATAACTAAATGGCAGCCAGAGCAAAAGTAATGCAAATAACCGCACACAGAACTGTGCTGAAAGGCCCTAAATGGTGTGTGGGGGGGAAATGAAATAGAAATATATTTGCCGCGACTCAAAGCAAAAGCTAAAGCCAAGGCGAAACGGCATCACGGCATCACGGCACGTCATTTAAGTTCAGGTATGAAATTCCCTTCACCTGGATGAACACCAGCTCCCTTAGCATCCACTGTCATCACCACCTAACTCCCTATGCTTGAGTGAGGATAAAACAAACATCACCGCGCAATGACAAGTGATTTCAACAACAAACAGAGCTTCTAGGCAGTGTGGTGTCCTTGGAGGCATGGGGAAAATCATTATTCCATTTCGTTTTTCTTTTATCCGACTTCCACCCACAAATCAGATGACGAGTACGATGAGTGAGCAAATCGCCAACGAAATTAAGTAATATACAAGCGATCACAGCAAAACAGCTTGCTAGTACATGGGTAATTTGGGAAATAAAAAATTGTTTGGTAACATACCTGGAAATGAGGTGTCCTTAGGGAAAACTTTTGCCGGTAGTAATAACTTTTGCCTGTGTTCTCGTTCTATTAAGGTCGATATCCCATCACTATTTTTCCGGCATTTATGTATTCTTTAAAACAACTTGACAATGCACACTTTCATCAGGAAACTCTATTTTGAATATAGATTCCAAATTCAATTGGCTCCTAGCGATGGCACAACAACATAAATTGTTATAAAACACACACTTCACTCTATATTCTCTACACACTTCCTGTCGAGTATTTTCCAATGAATTTTTAATTGCAACGCAATGTTTACACAACGGATGATTTATACACCATTAAATTGGGTGCACGGATTAAGACCGGAGAGTGAAGAGCGAAGAGCTCAGGAAGAAAAGGATGAATTTTTAAAAATTTACACAACGTACGTACACGTTTGGTTTAGCATAGCACCGTCCCAACATCTATAGAGACTGTTACTGAGATTTCACAACTTCACGATGAGAAAACAAATTCATTTAGCAGGATGGGCTTTCGTCTCGTGTACCACTCTACCTCAGAAGATTATCATCATCCTCATCATATGTATGTTATACCGTTGGTTATATGAGTAGCGCGTCTCGCGGTGAATGAAGAAAATACCAGCACACAGACGTACCTTTTAAGCTTTGTGTGTTTGTCAATTAATTTTTAATTAGTCTTTCGAGTATGAGAGTTAGTTATTTTGAGATGGAGGTGAAGTTTGTTTCTTTGATTCCGTTCGTTGTGCAGGTTTTGTTTTCTTATTTTTTCTTGTCGCAAGTCGAAAACAGCGAACCGAAATTGTTGGGCGCTGTTGTGGAAATACACTTTATGGATGGATATTTAAAAAAACTCGACGGCGGTAAGGATGGCGACGAAAACACAACCACGACGAAGATAAAGATAATGACGACGGCAAAGAATGTAAGACGAAGGACAAAACAAAACAAACAACTAGGAGTAGCAGTTGGAAAGATAGATAGAAAGTTGAGAAAAAGGAGGAGAGAGAAAAAGAATATAGCAAGATGTTCTCAACACTCATGCACTGGTATTTGATGTTTCTTTGTTAATTTTAAATCGACATATCCATTATTTGGAACAAAAAATTGCTGATGATGTGATCAACTTTACACACTTTTTTCCTGTCAGATTGAAAAACTTTTGCATCACCGAAATCACTCACTGAAAAGGGTAATTATTCTTTTCACAAAATTATGCTTTGCGTAAGTACAACCTTCACGGGTTAAAACGACTCGAGAACTGATATCGCAGAGAATTTCCACGAGAAATGTGAGCAAATTTAGTTTTCCAAAACAGGAAAGTTCAACTTGACAAGGGATGAAAATTTCCCGGAAGGGAAATTTGTGCAGTCACTGCTTCTGTTTCCATTGCTTTCTACTTTCATTCAGACTTGGGTAGGTTGGTTGTGGATTGTGGGCTCTGTTGGGTGGGATACCCGATGATTCGCTCGCGAAACTTTTTATCTTCTAATGACGATGCTGAGAACCGAGAATGATGCTCGTGTTGGCTTGGCAGTGGTATGACGTGCGGGCCTGGGATGTAGCATGAACGGCAATAACGACGTACTACCGCACCGTCGCACCGACCTATCACTTCTTGTTGTATTGACTTTTTCTCTCTTTTTAACCCCTAATTAAGAGAGCGTAGTGTTCCTTTTCACCAAGCCGCAGTCAACCCTCGTTCTTAGTGGTGATTTTTCGGTTTGATTCTCATTTGCAGTCAGGCAGTATCGAATCCTCTCGACCTATAAATATCGAAGTTGATGTCCTTTAGGTGGATTTTATCAATGTCATGGAAATGCGCACCCTTCCTTTCCGTCGTCCTTTTTATTTTCGCTTTCTCTAATGTTATTACTCGTGCAGCTGGTGCAAATAGATATCAAGTGTCTGAAATGGTTTTAGCACATTGTATGCGAGGCATGTGAAGGGTAATTTATTGAACGACAGGACACAAATATAAATCAAATGAATTATCTGAGGTTTAGTGTCTAATAGCGTTTTGTTGGGATAATTGCTGAGGCACTCCCCATTTAGACGGAAGTTTTTGTGCGTTTGATTGTCATGTGTTTTGATCGAGAATGTAATTTTGAATTGCATGCCGTTAATTTGAAACTGTCTTGTAGACACAGATCAATCAGATATTAGATGAATTAAAATTATAAAATAAGCATGATTTGCTCTTTCTATCTATTATCCCTTGATAAACGAAGAAAAACATTGCATGTAGTTGTGCAGAATAAAATCCTTCGTAGCGGATAAAGTTTTGTAAAAATAATATTTTGAAACTTTTAATAAAAATAATTTTAATATCTTTAGAACTGTAACACACGTGTGTATAAGCGATCCCGGAAATTGAAGCTACTCTTGAGAAAGCGAAGCGCTCTCACTTTCTCACTTAGGACATAGGCGCCTTCGACTGTAGAGGTTCAGGTTGAGACCAGGAACAACACAGAAAAGTGAAAGAAATAAAGGGCGCGGAGCACACTCACTTACCCACTTCAAACATATGCGCTTTCCTGATGGTTGTTAAGGTACTCTCAGATAAAAATGGCTTTTAAATATAAACGTCTGTTCCATCGGTTGTCTTAATTTCAGCGCCTTGTTGATATAACAAAATGCGTTTGGTTGTACGAATAAATGTTCGCACTTGCTTCGAAAGTGCGTGAAGGTCATTTTTAGAGAGAAATTAAAAAAAATTTACATAATATGTTGCAGAAAATATCTGTACATATGCAGCATGTTTGGTACTATTGGAAAGGTCAAGGAATGAAGTTCCTTTATATAGCGGAGCGCCAATATAAAGATTTCCTTGATTTAACAAATTTTTCGAAATCTCTAGAATTACCCGTAAGAGATAATGCAAAATATATCATTACATTATGAATACATTTGTCAAAAACCTCTTTATAACGAATTTTCAATCATTGCAGAATATAAATAGAAAGTTTTATTTACCTTTATTTAACGAATTTTCTCAACTTTTGACCTTTATAAAACGTATCTGCCACATTAATTCATGACTCGTTACCGGTTCAGACACCTTAAAATGTTTGGAAGACAATCATTGTTGTTTGATGTTAATTAATGTAAACACTGCTGTTTGTCACTGTTGTTAGTTTTGCAATGGCTGAGAAACGAAAAATATGTTTCTTAGCCACAGTACATACATATGTATGTATATATGTAGACGAAAATTCCCAAAAAAAATACAGTGTTTTTCATTAAAATGTGCTTTCACTTATCTTGTTAATACAAATCATCGTCTAACCCAGCAAAATATAACAAAACTTCATTGCAACAAATTACTTGGTACAACGAATATTTTTAAATTCCCTTTAGTTTTGTATTATCGAGGCTGCACTGTACAATCATTTTCAAAACTTCTTGATTAGTTATAATGCCTCTTATCTATCTATGGTAACGTGAAAATGTCTTTATTGTGCTTACTTTACATAAATATTTTATCGCAGAGGTGGAAGCCGGAAACAAATATGTAACTCCACTCTATAGGACAAATTATTAGAAAAGGTTATGTGATATGCACAAATAAAATATTTTTAATTGAACTGAGTTTTTATTGAGTTTCTTTATAAATGGCATTTTATACGAAAAAGGCTCCTGCTATATATATATATGTTGAATAAATAACATGTATACGTGTTTATATAAACAACACAGAAATGCATACATTAAAGTCAAATTTAAATTATTTTAACTGTGCCCATCGTGTGAAACTTTATGAGTTATGTATGTACTAAATTAAAGTGTTATGACACTAATGTCGAAAAAGTCAGAAATAATTTAATTTAACCATTCTCATCAGCTTCTACTAAAGCAACAGATTCTTTTTAATTTTCTAATCTTAATTCTTTTATTTCAGCTTCGTTTTGATTAGGTCAAATGTGAGTGTATATTCATAACGTCAGAAAATGTAAAAGGGTCTTCCTTCCCACACAGCATTGCAGGACCTTTTGCGCTACACACTTTGGTACACCACCATGTCTCTTCGTGCACAGCAGCATTTCAATATACTTACAGTTTTGTTCAAGAGCACAACGTCATACATCAAAGAGTATGACTTAACACTGCGCTTGTGCTAGACAACTCCTTCCAGGGCATGCTCTCACAATCCGTACAATTCCGCCAGACACCGCATGGTTATCAAAACGAAATGAAAAAAGTAAATAAATAAGAAAAGGACCACCACTCCACCTTGATAATGACATGCGGGACAAGAGTTCTAAAAGCCTCTTATATAAATATGTATGTATAACATACACATATATACTTTCTCTCAAGAACGCAAACACACTGGCACGACAAAGAGAGTTTTATCTCAACTGAAGAGGCCAACCTCAGAGAGATAACGACGAGACGTTATAATGTTCTTTTTTCCTAAATCGTTGCGTGTGCTAGTCGCTGTGTCCTGTTTCGTTCTTATCTCCACCAAATCCCCCGTTAAGGGAATACAAGCATCGAAAAGTGTGTGTGTGCCCGAATGAGCCACCTAAGAATGAAAACGGTTTTCACTTATCCCAACCATGCAAAGGGATTTCAGTTGAAAGGACAGGGATGAACATGGAAAATAATAAGGGGGCAACCACATTTTGGTTCCACCGAATAACCGCAGTGATATCATAAGGATGTTGATGTTTAAGTCTCACTCTCACCCGTCCAACCGAAAATATCCAAGGCATTCGACATGATTCATTGAGAACTGGACTCCAAGAGAAATGTAGAATTCCGGATGGGATTGATTTGTTGTGACATAAGATTCAGATTTTCAGAATCGGCATAAGCGCACTACCGAAAAAATTATGATTGGGATAAAATTTGAGGTAAATATGCTGAAACAGAAATTAAAGTTATATTCCTTTACAACTTACTTTATTGCATTGGTTAGAGATTTAAATCGAACTGCATTTATAAAAAAATAGGTTCATGTTTTTCTAGCCTTTTCTTGAATCAAGCATGTTATTCTCGTAATGCGCCTACGAGGTTGTCTTCTTCTATTGTTCTCATCGAAATATAATGTCGATGAAAACCAGCATCTGGTTTTTCATGCACAATCTCATCGGGGCCTATTCTGAAAATCAGCTTATTTCTAAATACGTTAATAGGCGCTTCTAGGTGTGGTATAAGGTCGGATTTATCTTGTTTTGTGCTATGTACAGAAAAAGAATCTGTATTGCTATCAGATTTTTCCCCCTTCTTCTGCCGTACCCGTTTCCAACTCGTGTGTCGTTGAGGCTTGCTTCTCGCTAGCCGTTTCTGTGTCTTAGTCAGATAGTTGGTTCACTTCTGTCTTCAAACGTGAAAGAGCATCAGCCACATAGCTTGATTTACCAGGGGTATACATACATCAAATCAAATCAATCTTCGATCCGTGCTTTCCATCTTTTACGCTTTGCATTATGATTCCTGTTGCTCTTTGTGAACGCCAGGGGCTGATGATTTGTAAAAATTCTCACCTCTTTAGCACCATAGAGGTAGTTTCATAAGTTTTCCAAGGTACAGCATTTCCTTCTCATTGGTCACATAGTTTTCTTCGGTGCGACTAAGAGAACGGGATATGTATGCGAATTAGTCTTTCTTGTCCATGTTCACCTTGGGGCAGCACAGTACCGATAACATAGTCTGCAGCATTTGTCGTCAAGTTAAAGGCTTTTTTCGAAGCCGGGGAGAAACATGACATCATCGGAAGTAAGGAGTTCCTTAAAATTCTCGAATGCTTTCATGTCCTCATCATTTGTGCGAATGTTCCACGGGTTATGTTGGTCAAAGTATTAGCAATATTAGTATAATTTCGCTTCCTCTAACAGGAGGTTAATCCGAGAAAACTTTTAAGTTCTTTCAAGTTAGCTGGTTAGCTTATCTGTGCAATAGCCTTAACCATTTTTCAATCCGGCAGGTGTAACAAGGTATTATTATTATTATTATTATTATTATGGTTGAGGGTATATTGCACCGTGACCTTTAAGATCTATTGTGCTCCCTTTCAATACCTTAGCACAATTACAAATTCCCCTCAAATACAGTTCTTTTCAGAGTTGTATTGAGGTTGATGGCCTCCTATTGCGCATAGGTGAAGAAATCTGTTCTAGAGCATTCTCTCTAAGCCCGTTTCCTTCAAGAATTTGAGAATGAGAGATGGTTCTAGTGATTGCATTTCTTCTTTTCATATTAGGTACTTGCCCAGATATATTTTTCTTTTGTGGGCTAGTGCTTCACAAAATCCCAGTATATGTTCTGGAACTTCATTAAGTTCTTGACAAAATCTGCAGAGACCTTCTTCTGATACCCTAGTTTCCTAAGATGGTCCCTGAGTCTACAGTGCCCCGTTAGGAAGCCTGTTAGGTTACGGAGGTTGTTCTTGCTCATTTTGATGCATGCCTCGAACCTCTTTCGGATATATTGCCCCAGGAGTTTCTTGGCCTGTTTCATTCCACGAGCGTTATCCCAGGTTTCTATCCGGTTCCTTCTTTCTAGTTCCCTGAATTCTTCTATGAGGAGATGGTCTCCTACAGCGCAGAATGGTTCAGGGCCTATAAAGGTTTCTGATGCTCCTTTCCTTGCCAGGGAGTCGGCCATTTCTTTGTCTTCTATCCTCGTATGGTCAGGTATCCAGCAGAGTTTTACTCAGTTTCCTCTACTCAACTCTTTTGTATACCATTTTACTGTGTTGCTGCTCAGTCTGTGGACCATGGATTTATTGCTCTAGTCCACTTTGGTGCTGAGCTTACTGGTAAATTTCTTTTGGAAGAATGGTCAGGAGAGGTAGCTTTTTGACCAGTGCGTCGAATTGTCTCGATGTAATGCACCTGTATTTTCCTACCCCTTCTTTTGCCATTCTCATGATTGTTTTGTTTGCACACTCTGCAACCACTAGATGTAAAGGAATCAGTTCCAGTAGCACCTCTATGGCCGCAGTTGGGCAAGTTCTCATGGCTCCTATAATACAGAGGCATGCAAACCTTTGAACTGTGTTGAGTGTTTCCCTCGCGCTTATCAGATTGGTTCTCTTAGTCCATGCTATTGCCCCATAGATTATTGTAGGTCTAACAATGGCTATATACATTCATCTTAGGATGCTTGGACTGCATCTCCAGGATTTGGCCGCCAAGCTCCGGTAGATCATTAGAGAACGCGTCGCTGTCCCGGTTATCTCTTCTGTGTGTCTCTTCCAGATGGGTTTGCTGTCTAGGATTCCTCCTCGGTATTTAAATTCTTTCACTGGCGTCAGTGTTGTACCCGACAGACTTATTGGTTTTAGTCGTTCCAGTTTTTGTTTTCTTGTAAAAGGTACTATGTTGCCGATAGGCACCATTCCTTAATTAAAGTTAGTCCCCATTTGATAACATCGCATAGGGTCCTTCCATTTTTTCTCTGGCTATGATTACTATGTCATCGGCATATGCCTGACATCTGATGCCATGGTTAGTTTGTATCTCTAGAAGCTCGTCTACAACAAGGCTCCACATGGGAGGAGATAGAACTCCTCCTTTTAGGCATACTCTTGTTGTGGCGACTTTTATTATGCCTCCTGGTGTGTGAGTGTCCGCTGATCTTGTGTTCAGGAGCTCATACATCCATTTCGATATTGTGTGGTTTTCATGATTTTTGTCCAGAGCCCGAACAATTGCATCATGGGATGTGTTTTCAAATGCTCCTTCAATATCTAAGAAGGCACATGTAACTATTTCTTTCGCATCAAGGGCGCTTTCTGTAGTTTTTTTTCAGTAGATAGAGTGCAGTTTCTGTGGATCTGCCTGCCCTACAAGCATGCTGTAATGAAGTGGGGATGTCTGTAGTATTTCCTCTCTTATGTAGTTGTCAACAGCCTTTTCCATTGTTTTGAGAAGAAATTATGTTAGACTGATCGGTCTTCAGGACTTTGGTAGACTTGGGTCTTTCTTCCCCATTTTCGGAATGAACACTACCTTTGTCTCCACTGGTTCGGTATGTATCCCAGTGCTAGACTACTTCTTAATATCATTAATAGAAATGGTATTAGTTTGCCTTGCCCTTTTTGAAGTAGGACTGGCAAAGGGGGATTTAAAGGGCTGAAACAAGTTAATTGCCCATTCCAGTCGTCCTTTGGAAAAGATCTCCCTTGCGACTCTCCAGTCTTCATGCCTTGGCATTGGCAGATTGTTTTCACACCTTTCTGTGTGTTGACAACTGCCCAGAAAGTATGTTTCCAATAGATGTCTTGCCATCTGTTCTTCACTTTCGGCGTATCTGCCGTCAGGTTTTCTTAGAAAAATCTCCCCTGTATAATAATAGTTTTAGTCAGTTTCGCTCACTGTAGAATCTGAAAGCAGAAGAAAACTGTTTCCCTCTAATCACTGTTTATCATGCTTGCGTTGGGCCTGGAACCTAGATTGTGAAAGTCTAGTGCGTATGGGTCGATGCATAAACCTACACGGCCACGCCGCCCACTTTCCTTTCTAACTAAGCAATTTCAGGCTCAGTTACCGTTACAGTTTAACGCCAACTTCGAACGGCTAGAATGAGAATCTTTTTCTAACAGTTATACTCTTTGAGCATAGTCAGTGACTCGAAAGAGGTGGAGCCGCGAATAATTTTGTTTGGAAAAATTGTTGTCTGTGCATAGAATAGAACCTAAGCTGAAAAATTTTTCTAGAATGAATTTTCCCTTAATGTCTTAACAATAATTAGTAGGTTCTTAGGATAATTCGAAGTTTAAATTTAGTTTAGGGTGCGTGCCAAGAGGCATTTAAATAGTACTAACAAGTTAGGTTTAGTCGTTTTTGTCTATCACGTAATGTTGTAATAAAAATATATTTAAAATCAAAAAATACCGCGTCCACATTTTTTTCGGAATATTTTTGAAACACTACGCGAGCACTCAAAACTCAAAACTGGTCCATCGTACTACCTACTCTAGTGCCATTAATTTTATCCCAACGGCAAATGGTGACTGGACGAGATTCTTGGGGTAGGCACCTAACCAACTGCGCCATCCAGTCGTTAATTAAATTTGTATAGATAATTCAAAAATTCTATATTTGATTTATATAGAAGGTTGGCACCAATATGCTTAAGGTTGCGGTGGAAACTTTAATCGGCTTCAGCGCATTAAATGTAAAATGCATTAAATATAAAGCAGTTATGTGCTCGCGGGTCTACATACGGCTTACATTAAAATGGACAATCACTTTTGATAAGCAATGAATCGTTTTTTACTTGTTACGTGTTAGACAACCTAAATTTAACGACAATTTGTTGTTTTCCTATTTTTTATAATTTTTGAATGTGAAACATTCCGTAATTTATTGATTAATTATGATATGTACATATCAGTCGTTCTTTTTCTTAATTTTAGTGAAGTGCGATCCTGTAGATCAATTGTCTACATTTATTTTTCAGTAGTGATGTATGACTATTCTAATTTTTTTCTTGATTTTGGATTTTTCTTGAATTCGATGTAATTATGACATTTCAAAATTAGTTCTTCAAGTGAGATCATGAGTTGTACCTATAGTCAAGCTGCACACTCATTTGGATGCTATAATTTTCCAGGAAATTGCGACAGGTTTCCCGAGAACACAACGTACCTCACTACTGCTCCAATATGGCCAGTCCATATTCTTAAACGTTTGCTCTGCCTCTTTAGTATGAGCATGCCAGCATTCAGAACTCTCATCGGTGCTGTAATAGGGACTATGCAGTTAACACGCGTTCGAATAAGATAAGTCTTTCTTAGAACTTCTATATACATAAGTTGCAGAGATGAGGAAGAGGAGGAAATCATTATTCACCTTCCCTGCACACATTGTATTCCCTCCACTTAGGGCATACTACTGCAACAATTTAAGCGAGCTGGCGAACATCAGGCAGTTTAATCGTTTCGGTAGACAACCCGACCCTCGTGATATCACAAAGAACTTAAGCTGGCCTACGTGTGACTGTACATTCTGCAGTCTGGTAATCGTACATATCAACTGTCAAATCTTTTAAATTGTTCCACATTTTTCAATATTTTAAATTCCAATTCACAATATCAGTTCAATTCTGCTTCAAAAATCTGCGCTTTCAAATATTCGATTTCCAAATCTTATTCCCTTGATTCGCTTATTACTTGGAAATACATGCATATACATATGTATGCGCTTATTTTTTGAAATATGTTCTCGGCCTATGTAAAATTACAGCAAAAACTTTGGCTGAAAATTCTTCATTCTTTTCTTCATGATTATTTATTCATTCAGAAAAATATGAAACGTGGTGGTTTTGTAATGTAACCCTAAGCATACATCGCATATTGATGATGAATAGGTCCCGCACAAATTTGAAATCTCCTTAGCAACATTAAAAACCACTTGACCACAAATATGATATGACGACAAGAGATGATCTACAGGAAAAGTGGGGCCAAATCAGCCCAAATATTGCGCAAAATCTGGTCAATTCGATACTTTCGAGAATGAAAGCTGTTTCGAAAACAAAAGGATATGCTAGAAAATACTGAAGTCAACACATCTTCTAAAACAGTGATTATTATCATTCTTGTATACTTATTTTTCTGTCTGGAATTTTTTGATATATTACATTGAATGTGATTTAATTAAAGTTCTGCAATATTTGGTTTTGTTTCTATTTTTTTTGTGCATACTTATTATTGTGATTAACTGTAAATAAAGAGTCCAGTCTATCAATAGCAGAAAATGATGACCTTAAGTTTAGCATTGACCTTCCATATGACCAATTTGTTGGTCAACGCCATAAATTGTAACCGGTCAAGTTGTACATTTCGCAGATCTGATACGGTTTAATAAGAGCAAAATTGTTTATGGTATGTCAACGGTAAGACAGAGCGTCATAGATCGTGTTGCAAAGTTTAAATTTTTTCTGAGAAACTTAAGCACTTCTCTTCTCTTATTCTAGAATTCGCGATCAGTTCACACCTTTCGTTACATAAGTCTTGCACATCAGTAGTGGTATTTCTGATAACTCGTCTAGAACTATCCAATTGGTGGTGCACATTAGGGCAGACAGTATTGGATTCTGATATAGCTTTAGCGAAAAAAGGTGTTGGGACTTTTATTATTATTCGAATCCTTTGCAGTCTGATAATCCGGTTTTGTACTGGAAACAACAAGAAAATTGTCGAGCTCCTCGGAACGTCAACGACATCCACAATGCTGGAGGAGTATACGGCATCGACCGTAATATTTATTAATCTGGTAAACATCTGATTGATTAGTGGATCATTAAGTGGATGTTAGGTGTGGTAACCGCTTACTATTTACCACGAGGTTTCGGCACGCGGCGAAATCCAGAAGTCTAAGTAACTTTCCGGAGTCATGGGTGTCGTGTTTTCCAAAGATTTCAGCATGAACGCCCTAGTAAGGATTGACCATGGATCTATCATCTCTAGCAACATCTCCTGCTGCGCGTCGGTATCCAATTGCAAATGTTTAGAAAACTAAACATAAAAATAAAGTCTATAATGGGAACGTAGAAGAATTCAAAGAAATGCAGTCAAAATAACTAACAACGACATCGATTAGCGACCTATCAGTTATAACGACAAAATTCTTAGGTCCGGCCTGAGCTCCATTATATGTAACCCAATAGCATAATAAATCGTTTACAACGACATATTGCTTACAACGGTCAAATTCTTCAGTCCAGTTTGGCTGTACAGTCAAAATCGGTTATAACGACCTTAAACGGACTGACGAATTAGGTCGCTGTAACCGATAACTCGAAGATAGCAGATAAAGAGCGGAGACCCTCTAAACTGTGCCAACAACAGAGGGATCAGTCTACTAAATATCGCATATCAGGTCTTCTCTGGCGTCTCTTGTGAGCGCCTGAGCCCTACGTGAACAGGCAGATTGGTCAATATCAGAACAGGTTTGCACCAGATATACATATTGCGACAGATCTTGGAAAACACACAAGAGCCTCAAGTCACTTTTTTAAGGCCGCGTATGACAGTATTTAGGGAGCAGGTTATATAGTATATTCTTAGCATCCCTACAAAACTGCTTCATCAAGGTCGGTTAAGACTTCGCCGAGACCTTTGAAGTCAAAAAAGGGTTTAGACAAGGCAACGCACTGTAAGGTAATTTTTTTAATGTCGTTTTTACGAAGACCCGACCTAACTTGAACGTCAACACCAGAGACACGATCTTCAACAATAATACCAACCAATAATAAACGCAAAACGAAAAGATTAACATGTCAACAAACGGTAAGCTGTAACATATCCAATATTCTATGTACACAGATACATCGCAACTACAGATGAACTGTTTACCGTTTCAGAAAAAACAGCTGCGTCGATTTTAGCCGTTATAACCGATGCCGTTGTAAACGATTTTGACTGTATTTGTTTAATATTCGAAAGAAGTCTACGAATATTAAAAGAAACTCTTTTATGACAACTTCGAATTTATGGCGAATGGCACGAAAGAATATATACATCTCGAGCAGGCCAATTCCAGCGATATAAACAACGACATAAATCAACGTCTCCATGGGATGGCACCTACCCTAACACTAGAATGAAATCTAGTACAAAAATTGGTTCCCTTAAAGTTGCCTACTTTTCGAAGAAACTGTCTGAAATGGATGTACATATTCTCAACCATTATTCATGGAAAAGATTCTATAACCACAACAAATAGAATGTTTGAAGTGGGCGCCGTGGCGTAGTGGGTAAGTGCGTCGACTACTACACTCGAGGTCTAATGTTCGAAACTCGCAAAAATACCTAACATTTTTTTCACGGCTCCACCTCTTTCGAATCACTGACAATTCTCAAAAGAGTAAACTGTCTAGAAAAAAGCTTCTCAATTTCCCCGTTCGGAGTCGGCATTAGGTCCCCTCCACTTGTGAGAAAACAATAGCACGCACAACATGAGTGGTTGCTGAGAAGCTAGCCCCAGGTCCAGCAAGGAGAACCATTTTAATTAATCCTATACTTAACAATTTTAAGTGCCAACAATTACAACAATTACTGCACACAAACGCAAGATTGTGTCGTTCTCTTTGGACAAAATACTAAAGTGGTATGCAAACCACTTACCAAAAACTACAATTAAATCAATATTAGATGCTGTAAAAGAGGGATTGGCAGAGTTAAAAAAGAAGGCATCGATACGTCTTCAAATCACTAGCCCAAGAATGGAACCAAACGTTGATCTCAGAAAATAAGTACCAAGTTCTAGCAGTGCAGTCAGCCGCAAAGTAAAAAGAAACGAAGTGGGTAGAGATTTAAAGCATTCAAAGTATAGCAAGGGGAACAATGAGAACAAATTTGTATAAAAATATGTATAAAGAAACGGATCGAGCTGTTCAGATGAAGGAACTGCTAATTACAGTTGAGACCACGATTCTCATCCAAATTTGTGTTACAGTTAGAAACCTTGGTTTTACCAAAACTAACAAGGCAACCACCATCCGAAGCGGTTAAAATTAGTCAGCTTAAAAGTCTTGAACTGGCGGATCCTACAAATAGTTGCCCTGGTTCCATCAATATGATCATAGGAGTCGATTCATACGGTGATGTTATTTTTAATAGGACGTGAAGCGGTAATGAAAACTCTCTAATAGCCCAAAACTTTGCAATTAGGTGGGCTCATCTCAGAGCGGACAAAAAAGCGTTATGGGTTTGGAATCAGCGGACTGGTGCTTCACTAAACCAACAGCAAGAAAAATGTTGGGAGCTGCAAGAAGTTGTGGTACCAAAATTCCTAAAATCGTGTGGTAATGATTGCGAAAATATTTATGGGAAGACTCTTTACAGAAGACCGGGCAGAAGACATGTGATAAAGATTCCATCCAACCAGCAGATATTAACATTGGAAAAGTCAAGGAATACGACAATCGCAAGATCTCCTCATTTACATTACAGAGATCATTTACGAATTTTGGGAGCTAGAAGACATGGTTGAGGCAACCGGGCAAGTATCCGCACCACAGGATGTGGTCAGGATGTGGTCATCATTAAACGATTCTTATCTTTAAATTTTAATAAAACAAAGTATGTCTGATGAATCGTCGAAATGTGTCGATCCGAAATGTCAAATTTTTCATGACTCTGGCGCATAAATCAGGCTGAATTTGACCGATAGCATTGGTTGTGTTGGCCTTCATGGCCGCTGTGGTTTGGGGCTTATTCGCATAGACCTGCAACTTCAGAAAACCCCACAAGAAAAAGTCTATCAGGGTCAAATTGCACGGCCTCGGTGGCCTTCGTCTTCTATTGTTAGAACAGGTGACGTCGAACGTTCGGAGAGTTTCAAGGAGACTCGATCGGCAAAGTTCCCAGCAGTCTGTTGCGATTATAGCTTTTCGACGTCAAACCGTGGTTGTCTTCCTCGACTTTGTTGTTTTCTCGATATTCGTGTCCTTACCTTGGGTACAACAAGAAAATGGTCCGAGTCGATGTTGGCGCCTCGAAACGTTCGGACATCAAGAATATTGGAAAGGTGTCTGGTAACCAGGTCCCTTTATGAATGTTGAGGTGTGGGAACCGTTTGCTAGCGACAGAGATGTTCCGCCCCGTTCGTGCAGGCAGTGTTTACCGATGACTTTAGCAAAGTATTCCTCTTTACCAAGTTTAGCGTTAAAATCTCTTAGAGCGATCTTGGTGTCATAGCTAGGTTATTGATCGTATGTTCTTTCTAGGAGATCATAAAAGTTATCCTTGCTATCGTCATCTTTGTCCTCCGTTGGGGCGCGGGTGTAGATTAGACTGATGGTGCCGAATTTCGCCTTGGTGCTGTTATGAGGCGCTCGCTTATGTCCTTATAGCTTAAGGCTTTTTGCCTAAGTTCAAACCTAATCTCAACTTGTGGAATAAATCATAAAAGCGGACAGGGAGACTTTTAGGAAGGCCATTTCAATATTTTTTTTTCGTCAGTAGATGTTTATTGATTCCCCAAATCTACTAAATTCCTTCGAAAATATGTTTTCACTAAATATGGTACATGTCTCCAAAATCAGCCATTCTTTAGTTTTGCAACTTTCTCGTATTACATAGTGTATTTCTCAGAATTTAGTCATATGCAATGCAAACCAGAAGAAGCTATAAAATGAATTCTCACAAGCAAAGCATAAAAAATAAATAAAATGCCTTGCTCTTATTCACACTTTAAGTGTTAATTAAAAGTTGATGGTTCCTCTCTGGGATCTATCCGCCTTTTCCGACTGCGAGCCAGCTGAATATGCAGGACAATTTACGTCCGCTCCATTAACACCACCACTCACCTCCAGAAAACATCACTGGGATAATAATATTGAAAAGTTAGCAACATTCATAAAGGAGATCAAGCATACGTAAAGGAAGTACAATTAGCGTTAAAAAAAAATGTTCCCCTCTTCATGTTTGAATTTCCCTAATACTTAGTTAAACACAAGAATAGTGTTAAAGCAGGAATACTTAAGCTGGTTATTATAATTGGTAGCAAAGTAGGCTTACAAACTTACTTTTTACACCTATTGTCTGCATATACATATGTACATATTTATGTCGACTCGAGTTTAATAGAAGATGTTGAGTTTTTTTAAGACTCTTACATCCTTACTAGACTTCAGTCAATTAATTATAATTGTTACAGATTTTCTATAGAGGCTATACAATACGCCACCACATCCCTGCAAACTTGGTTATGTTCAAACAAGCCTTTGTCATACACTGCACATACAGTCTAAAACGTTCTTTTATGGGAATCACAACCCAAATGATGCAGTGGAGAATTTACGGACACAACATGCAGCATACAACTTTTCTTGTCGGTATGTGCTATTTTTACCACACACAGCTCATTCATGAATGCGCAAACAAGATAGTATTAAAATATTTTAAATTGGCGCAAGCCGTTGGTGTTAACATCAATACACACCACACAGGCGGTCTGCACAGATAAGCCCTGTCGGACTATAAGTACGGCTTTAGGAAATCCCGCACTACCATCGACGTCATCAAAGATGTGGTGGATACAGCAACCGAAGCGATAGCGAATTCAATATGGAGAGGCGGCACAACAAATTACTTCGTCGTAGCTACGCTGGACATCAAAAACGCGTTTAGCTCGGAAAATTGGTCCTGCATCATGGCTTAAATAGGATGAGCACACCGCTGTACTTGAAGAGGATAATTGTGGTTGGCAATTAATTGTCGATGGCATTAAATATTACGACGTCTCGGCAGTTCAGTTCTTGAACCCCTCCTGTGGAACCTAATGTACGACAGAGTACTGAGACTAACGCTGCCATATGCAGTCAAGATAATCGGCTTTGCCGACGACATCGCGGTCGTGACGGTGATCAAGCACATCCACGAAGTGGAAACCGGTTGGTTTCCAGCTAATTAGATCCAAGGAGGCTCTGAAATACCTTGAAGTGATGCTCGACAACCGACTTAATTTCAAAAAGCACGTCGAATACTGCAGCAGAAAAGCGTTAAAGACGCAGACAGTACTTTCCGGTTTGCTGCCGAACATCGGAGGACCCGAGAACTCAACAAGGATCCTGCTTTTCGGAGTGGTAAGTTCAATTCTTCGATATGCCGCGCCAGTCTGGGCGGGTGCTCTTTCTGTAAAAGAGACAGCAAAGAAGCTTTCGTCAGCATACAGGCTCTGCGCCATAAGAACAATCAGCGGCTTCCGAACAATTTCGGACGAAGCAGCTTGAGTGAGTATGGTCCCCCGAGAACTCACGGGAAATGCAACTACCATCTCACGCAGTTCTTGTCGGGCCATGGAGGTTACCGGAAATACTTTCACAGATTTGGTCACCATAGCTCACCCTCCTGTCCAGAATGCGCGGGCGAAGAGGAAGAGGCAGAGTAAGCAATATTCCATTGCAGACGCTTTGCCGCGGTGAGAGCAAATTTACCAACTCCCGAACTTCTAGTTAGCCATATGATAGATTCAACTGACAAATGGCTGGAAATTTGCTCCGATTTAAGAAGGCTCGAAAGAGAAAGGGAATCCGAATTGAGCAATATGAAGCACATAGTGTGATATGCAAACCAGCTCCGAGGGGAGAGTGGTTTAAGTGTGCAGGGTGTGGGTTGGTACATAGGCGTATTCCTGAAATCGAGTGCTCGGGTTTGCGAATCGTGCATGCTAATAGCCCGGACTATTAGTATCTTTAGAAGATTACCACAAGGCGGTCTGCACAACAAGTCGGCAACAATAAAATATACATACTTGCGCAAACGAGTTAACGCCGAACATGTGAGAACAACGCCGGGGGTCGAAATACCCGGAGAAACACAAGGTCTTCATGTGGTGCATCTGGCAGGGCAAATTCAGTATCAAGCAGGATCCGTCACTGAACTGCCGACCATGCGTGCCGTGGTATTGCTATAAACAGATTTTAGGATTAAGTTCAGTTTAGGAATAAAGCGCGAGATGAGAAGTTAGATATAAGAATAATTTTAATTTGTAGAGTATGAACTCTTTTTGTAAATAATAAAATTTTAACTTAAGAAATTGAGAAATGTCTGTGGTTTAATTTTATTTATATTAAAGTACTTACTTATAATAATAATAACAAAATAATAATGGCGGCGCTACAGTCCGAGCTGGACCTGGGTACTTACTTACCTTTAATTAAAATATACACACAGTATTTCTATTATTCAACAGTTTATTGTTTATAAAACTGGTACTCTTTTAAAGGGTATTACAGTTTGAGTCTACAATCCAAAACACATCTGCCTTTGACTACGGCTACCTCTTCAATGAATCTCCACTCACTGCTCTCAAAGCCGAGCTGTCACTCTCTCCCATGTTGCTGTGTTGTTACAGACTCGGATATCCTGTTCTCCTCGATGGCTTGGAAAATTACGATCCACCTTTTTATTCGATCGGCTGCCCAGATGGTTGAGTAGGGCTTTTGGCTGCGTGGTGAATGCGGCATATATGTCAGCTGATATCTATCGTGCGGTAGGACTGTTGTAATTACATAAGGGCCCTTGCACCTTGGCTCCTTGTGAGATGTACCGGTGCTACTCGGGCTATCGTTGAGTATGACGAGGTCACCAACTTGGTATTTTCTTGCATTGCGATGTCTCGAATCATGTTGTTCTTTTTGTTTAGTTTGAGTATTCGTTATGGTGTTGGCCCCTTACTTTCGAATTCTGACAATGTCTGGTTGTTGTTGATTAAGTCTTACTCCTTCTGCTAACGCATCTTGCACTGGATCATCTTTATTTTTTGGACCATGTTTATTTTTGGTCCCATTTGTTTTTTTCTTGTATTGTTGCTAGCAATGCGTTTGAGATGGTTCGCTTGTACCGTTCCACCTGCCCGGTGGCCCTCGGTGTTTTGACTGCGTCCTGTACATGTGCTATTGCTCGACTGTTGACGTATTCAGCAAAAAGTTTGGATGAGGAAGCTAATTCGTGGATATTTACCCTGAGCACATTCATATCCACAACTTCGCTTTCGCGCCACCATCTTGCTATTCTTGGTATAAGCTCTTTTTCTTCATAGCAGTTTTCAATGCAGCACAGACGGTGACAGCAACGAACCTTTTCCCCAGCAAGAATTGTCGGAAGCTTTCAATGGACTCGACAACCGCTAGAGCTTCTAGCTCGTAGCTGTGATATATGCTCTCTTCTTGGATCGTTCTGCGGCTGAAGTAAGCTACTGGATGTTTACTCTTCCCTTTCCCTTGCACTAGTACTCCTGCTAACACCTTGGTACTAGCGTCCGTATGTAATTCGTGTTCAAGCTTTCGGATCATAAAGTTCCAATATAGGTTCTGCCGTTAGACTCTTCTTCAGCTGTTCGAAAGACCGTTGCTGTTCCTCACCTCATCTGAATGGTCAATTTTTTCAGTTAAATCTGTAAGTGGTCGTGAAATTAGGAAATATTTTTTTATAGATTTTCGAAAATATCCATTCAAACCAATGAACTACCGTACTTCTCGCTCATTTTGCGGTTCCTTAAAACCCTCCACAGCAAGTGTTTTTTTTTCTCTACCCGGCATAATGGTGTTCCTCTTTACAATGTGCCCCAGATACTCAATCTACGTTTCAAAGAAATGAATTTTTTTCAGATTCAACGTGAGATTAGCTTCTTTGTTGCAAGGTAAAACATTCTTCTGGCGATTTTATTCATTAGTCTTTGAAAGACTGCCGGTAGGTAAGCCCGAACTAAATGTGCTAAATTCATGGAGTCCTCCAGGTGTAATGAACACTGTAAAATTCATGTGTTCCGGTTTTATCGGTATCTGGTAATAACCAGAGGCGAGGTCGAGTACTATGAAATATGTATACCCACGCAAATCATTCAGTTGTTCTTCAATGGAAGGCATGCATTGGGTATTTGATCTTCTTAGTGACCGAGTCCTCTGTAATGGACGTACATTCGGTCTTCCCTGTTTCTTTTTATCACTAGTATGACTGGAGACGATAAATTTGACTCCGATTCCTTAATAATGCCGCTTGCCAACAACTCTTCCACCATTGCTTGCCTTTTCGTATATGGTACTTTGTTAGGCCCATATTGTACTGGGCTTTCCTTTTCGAGTTCTATTTGCATTTGCACCAGATCTGTACGTCCCAATTCTTTCTGGCTCATCGCAATGTATCGTCGGAATGCTTGAAGTAACTTTATTAGAAACACGACTGGATGGTAATTGGTTAAGTTCCTGCCCCAAGTTCGAGGGGTCCCAGGTTCGAATCGCAGTGAAATCGAATCTGGTCCAGTCACCATTTGCCGTTGGGATCACATTAACGGCACTGGAGTATGTTGCTACCTGGCAGTACAATGGACCAGTTTTCAGTCTGAGTGCTCCAGTTGTGTTTCAAAAATCCTCCGAATAAAAAAAGAAGCTTTATAAGCTCTTCTTCGCCCAACAGTTCGCTAGCTTGGATGTCTTTTCTTGTGATTCATCGAGGACTCCCTTCCGTTTCCTTATTTATTTTGTTTGCATCTCCTTAACTTTTGACTGTTAAATTATTACCTGTTTTCTTAACGCAACATCCGGGGTGAGATAGAATGTCTTTTCCAATTAGTACTGGTTCTGGTAGGAGCGTATCGTCGACAATGAGTGCGTTTACTGGGAAGATTGTGTCATCAATCATAATTGAACAATGTACGCTCTCTTTTACTTCGCAAATTCCTCCCCCAAAACCTTGTAATGTCGTATTTTCCTTGCAGAACTTTCTCTCGATTGTATTTGCAATGGTTTGCGTCTTCTAAAATCCAGAAGAGCTTCGTACTCAATTCCCTTTATAATCACTGGCTTTCGATAACAGTCTTTTTCCCTACTTCGACGTATGGTGTTAACCTTAAATCTTTTCTCTGGTCTTTTTTCCTTTGCCAGAAGAAAGAGAACTTCTAATATGCCCTTCTCCCGTCGAATTATGTCCCACTCTCTAGCCCGGAGTTGACCGTCATCGGTACTTGTAATGCCCGAATTCGCTTCCCCATCTCGCAAGTCAGAATTTTCCGGTGGTTAGATATCTGGTGTGAGTCGCTGGTCTTGCAGACTATCTCGAATAGTCGCTATTGTTGCCTTGTTTTGAACGTCGAAGCCTTTCAACCTGCTGATGAGAACCCTTTTTGTTTCACTGCCCGATAGACTTCTGTGTTTAAGTTCAGCTTGAAGTTGCTTTAGTGTGAGTTCTTCCATTCTGTAATAAGATTTATATTTATTTCAATGTAAATGTTATTCAGCGTGTAGGGTTTAATCTCTTCTCTTGCTGTGGGAACTAATGCAATTTTTTTTAAGCTCTACACCCGTCATTTCAACGTTCAACAACGTATTTTTTTAGATATGTATGAGTTGTGTCATCATTATTTTCATGCATAAGTAAAAGGTCAAATATAGCATAAGGAATAATTTGCATTAGCTTTTACCAATTATCCTACTGTATATAAATTGAAAATGCTATTAACTCAATTAGTATTTGAGTTTAGCTAAACCGACCAATTCCGCATTAATAGTAGCCCTGTCAGCAAAACTAAGCCCACGGTTCGTCACATTCTGGTTCACATCGAGGTTCATGGTTTCATCTTATTGAACCAATACTTCCTACCCGAAATTACTAACTTTGTGTTTCCGTTTCTAATTGGGCACCCTTTTTTCATACGATACAGTCTTCTTCCTCTTCTTAGGGCGCTACAGTCCGAGGTGGACCTGGGCCTCACTCAACATGCCTCTCCAGCCAGCATGATCTTTCGCCAGCTGTCTCCAGTTTCGCACACCAAGCCGGCCGAGGTCCCCCTCGACTTGTGTGGGCCACCTTGTACATGGACGTCCTCTGTTGAGTTGTCCCACAGGCTCAGAGTCGAAGACTCTTCGGGCCGGAGCTAAGTTGTCCATATGCTCTACATGGCCTAGCCATCTTAGGCGTTGGATCCGTAGACGCCTGGCTAGACTCATGTCGCTGTACAGCCCATACAGTTCGTCGTTGAATCTTCTCCTCCAAATCAACGCAAACAGGACCAAAAATCGCGCGCAGAACTTTTCTCTCGAAAAGACCAAGACACTGTTCATCCGCTTGGGATATTGTCCAAACCACCCCTGCGCCGTACAGCAGGACTGGGATGATCAAGGTCTTATACAAAGTCAACTTGGTCTTCCGAGAGAGGGCTCTACTACTCAATTGCCTTTTGAGCCCAAAAAAACAACGGTTGGCAAGAGTTATTCTTCGTTTGATCTCGGTACTGATGTTGTTTGTACTGTTTACCGCGCAGCCGAGGTAGACGAAGTCCTTTACTACCTCAAAGTTTTAGCTGCCTATGGTGACGTTCTGGCCAAGTCGTCGATTTTGTGCGTCCTTTCTCGATGACAGCATATACTTTGTTTTGCCCTCGTTTACCGCCATTTTAGCCACTTAGGTTTCAATGCCAGCAAACGCATCATTGATGGCTCGCTGTGTTCGCCCAATCAAGAACGATGTTAAAGAAATCACATGACAGCTCCCCGCCTTGTCTAAAATCTTTTTTAACATTGGAAGTCTCGGTGAATTCGTTACCGACCTTGATGGAGCAGCGAGAGTTCTTCATCGTCATCCTGCTCTGTCTGACGAGTTTAGCAGGAATGTCAAAACTAGACATGGCGCTGTCATATGCGGCCTTGAAATCGACAAATAGATGGTGTGTGTCGATCTGCATTTCCTGGGTCTTCTCCAGGATCTGCCGCAGTGTGAAAATTTGATCGATGGTGGCCTTCCCGGGCCTGAAACCACACTGAAAGGGACCTATCAGTTTGTTCACGAATGGTTTCAGGCGTTCACACAAAACGGCAGAGAAGACCTTATAGGCGATGTTAAGGAGACTTATCCCTCGATGGTTGGCGCAGTCATAGGGGTCTCCTTTCTTGTGGATATCCTTTCATACGATACAGTCAGTGTTTTTATAATAGTCAAAGTGCATGATGGGTACCGCAAATTTGGTTTAGATATTATTTTGTTAGATATCACTATATTTTATTATCATTGTAGTGGTTCTCCACATTATGTTTATTTATTTTCGTTTCCCAGTGGGCGCCATGGAGTAGTGGGTAGGTGCGTCGACTCCTACGCTCGAGGTTGTCGGTTCGAATCTCAAAAAAAAAAATCAAACATTTTTTCACGGCTCCACCTTTTTTGTGTCACTGACAATGCTCTAAGAATATAACTGTCTAGGAAAAGCTTCTCACTCTCGCCGTTCGGAGTCGGCTTTAAACTGTAGGTCCCCTCCACTCGTGAGAGAACAATAGCACGCACAACACGAGTGGTTGCTGAGAAGCTATTCCCAGGTCCACCTCGGACTGTAGCGCCGCCATTATTAGTATTATTATTATTTTCGTTTCCCCCTCTTTTCTCTTAAACCACCCACTAGCATCTCTTCTAGAAAGATCTCACTTGATCTTGTCATCGCTGTTTCGCTCTACCTTAAAGGACGCACGCATAGACTCCTGTGTATACCATAGACGCTCATGCTGTACTCTCTTCGTATTCTCCTAATGCTCCAAAGGATATGTAGCCAAGCTTTTGTGTACACCACAAACGTTCATGCTGCAACCCCCCAGCATTTCACAGAGTTTCGATAGATTTTTCAAAATTTTTTTTCCAAACTCGCGTGGTATTTTTGAACTCCAACATTCATATATTAGTCTCGCTTTTGCTTCTCTATTTGTATTCTGTGTACCACAGTTACAAACTTCCACATAATCCATACTCTTCATCCCTTGAACTATTGTTCGCTCCCTTGCACATTTGCAAACATAAAGGATTGAACACTAACTATTTCTCTCGGTTACGAAATGTTCCACTTCCAACATATTTTAACACGTATGCAGCCTATACCGTTAGATATATCGAAATAGCAGTCCCATCAAGCCACGCGTTGTCCACCACTCTCAACCCAACTTTATGAACAATTCTTTCCAATACAATCAACCAAGTGCAAGGACTTACTTTTTATGGCTCCCTCGAATCTCTTTCTTATTCCAAGCACTCATTCTTCTATGGCTCCCTCAAATCTTTCTTATTCTAGATACTCTTTCTTATTCACGCGTAGGTAATCCCACTTCTGGACTATTAAAGTACTTACTTACTTCCTTTAATTAAAATATACACATACAGTATTTCTATTAATCAACAGTTTATAGTTTATGAAATCGGTACTTTTTTAAAGGGAATTACAGTTTGGGTCTACAATCCAAAATACATGTCTTTGACCACGGCTACCTCTTGAATGAATCTGCACTCACTGCTCTCATAGCCGAGCTGTCACTATCTCTCGTGTTGCCATGTTGTTACATTTGTGTAATTTTGGCAACACTTACTACCGAGTGATATTGGTGATACCATATGGAAGCATTTTCTCCCCTTCTTTAGGGTAACGCACCAGAATGGTATAAACCGTACCACTTGTAGCGTACCACGCATGACTGGTGGTCCCAGTAGACCGCCCTACCCGACTGCTCAGCTGGGGCGGGTCCCCAAAGACTGGCACAAACCGCAAGAAAAGGTGGGCGCCACGTCGTCTTTCGACGGGGACGAAGAAACTCTGTTGCGCCTCTATGCGCCAACAATCCAAAATCAGGGTCCCGGTCAACAAGGAATAACGCCAAATCTGCGGAACGTCGCTCAGCCTCAGGCCAAAATTCTTAAAATTAAAAAAACGCTCGAAAAACCTAAAAACCACACGGCCGAGAGTGGACGCGATAACGCAAAATTAGGGGAAACAGATTTTTGTGGCCTTGGTTCAAAAAAACCGCGGCCCACACGTCAATTCAAATGAAATGACACTTGACCCAGCGACCGCTTGGGTTCGGTGGGCAACACTTATTCGCACAAACAAAGAATTTAACCACAAGGTGGGCGGGCATTGACCCTAAAAACACCGCCAACTCCTCGCGGGTAGCCTTTCGGTATCGAAACTGCATTTATTTATTTATTTCGAGAATTCAAAAAACAAAAATGTCATCTTAAGAGAAAAAAAAAAAAATGTAAAGCTATGATGAAGTTAATATGGATTAAATAATTATTAAATAACATAATATAATTCAGAGAGTTTAAGGCAAGAGTGTATAAAACAGATTATGATGAGAGAGTTCAGCAAAGATAAAAAATAAAAAATAATGAAGTTAAGAAAAAGGAGTAACTATACTAATAATAACCTGTTAAATGTTCAATAGGGTTTACAATTCACTGTCCAAAGTGTGAAAATAAAAGAGACTTGAATTTATTTTTTTACGCCACTAAGAAAAAAATGAAATCCCCTAACGGCAGGGTTGTAGACGTATAATAGTTGGCGTATTATACACACGTGCCTTGAATGCGATTCCATCAGGTAGGCGACCGCTTGGTAGACCCAGTACGAGATGGTTGGACCAAGTCTGAAAACTTGCCTGGTTTCGGCTAGACATAGCTCCTGATGAGTTAGATTCTATGGCGGAGGATTTTTTTTTATACGGAGATTCGGAGTCCCCTTTTCGGACACACTCACTCCACAGTCGATCTTGGTTGCAAATGCAAAGGGAATCACTTCCAGAGCTTTAGCAACCCCCACGCTGCACCTCTCTCCTGCTTCTTGTATAACATTCTTCATACGATGGAAAGTTAATTTTTTGGCGATCAGCTGTATTGTTTTGTACAGCCCTAAAGACATGTTCGGCGTTTAACGCTTTATATGTTGGTTATTTTGCTCTATTATATTGTTCATAGCATTTGCAATGTTTGGTGTTATATGTCAATACGTTAATTATTATATTTTGATTCTGTTATGAGATTTATAATATGATTTGTTGTGTTATCATTGTTTGTAATGTTTAGATGTTTTTCTTAATCAACGCAGTTTTTTTTTTGTTGTTTGTATATATATTTGTGCAGTCGTCTGTTGTTGTACATGCCTACATATCTCTGAGGTCGTTGTACGACGGCGACTTCGGAAGAAGTGGGAGTTCCCGGGTATGATGTCATTGCCCCGATTAATTATTTATTTTTACAAATTAGTTCCCGGATAAGTATCCCCTGTTTCCGCGAACCCTAACATCGCATCAGCTCCCGTTCAGATTAAACGTTTGTGGTGGAGGATTGGGGGTCTCCCTTTACCTCTTCTTGGGGATGTAGTTAGGTTAGATTTCAGATCTCTTTGTAGCAAGTGATTTGCACGCGGCACACTCTTTTTTTTTTTTTTTTTAAATAAATTCTTTATTTCAAGCAAAACTTACAAATCAGGAATAATCATATCACATATTTTTATGTTTCTTATCAGAATACAATTGCAAGAAATAGTATAAGGTACAATCTTTTGTCAACTGACAAGAGTTGAATGTATCTAACTAAATAAAAATAAATTCAATATAGATAATAGTTGATGGGGAAACTATTTTCGTTATTTTACTTTTCTTTTATATTTTTTGGCAAACGAATAAAATAACTCCAAATTAAAAAAAAATAAATAAATAAATTAATGATGTGATGGTAAAAAGAAGTAGATAATCCAAGCAAGAAGCATTAGACTATAGGTGTAAAAAATGATTCAATTGAAGCATTATTAAATGAGAAAAGCCAATTTTTAACGCTACGTAAGAACATTTTAATAACTCTTTCGCATCTAAGGACTTCAGGTAGTAAATTAAACAGGCGAGGCGCAGTAAATCTTGAAAAGTGGGTTTTTAAGATGATTGGCAATGATACAAAATATCTGGTATTGACGCGCAAATTATGATGATCATCAAACCTAACTGCATAATACCCTGAGTTGTCAAAAAATATTTTAAAAACCTTGTAGCAATAGCACATTAAGGCATCTCTTAATGGCAGAGTTCCAAGAATCTTGAAAAATTCGAGACTGGGAGTACATCGATTTACTTTGCAAATGATTCGTATTGCATGTTTTTGTTTCGTTAATAACTGTTTAATATTATCAAAGTATGCGCCACCCCAACAAGATAAACCACATTGTAGTTTTGATTTCAAAAGAGAATTGCATACCAATTTTAATATAGGTTGGCTGCAGTAAATACTTAGATGATACAACTGCTTAACTACATTATTAAGATACTTTTTAAGATACGACGTGTGATCTCTCCAACTTAGTTTCTGATCCAGTATAATTCCCAAATACTTAAAACGATCGACCCTTTCAATTTCGAAGCATTGGTCAGTGCAACTTAAAGTATCATTGTAAGTACTGGAATTGTGCTCACAATGTATTAAAGAAAATCGTGTGCAACTATGTGAATGATAATATAAAGGGAAGTTATTACGGTGTTGCAAGAACCACTTTCGAAGTATCTCCAAATCGAAATTGGCATCAGCAAAGAGATTAAAATAATTACTATTTGAGTACGACAGAGCTGTATCGTCAGCAAACGCAGTAATTTTACCTTTAAAGGGTGGAATAAACAATGAATTAACGTAAATTAAAAAAGGATTAGACCCAAAACGGAGCTCCGTGGGACGCCCATATCAATACATTTACGGGAACTAAAACAGTTTTTTTATTTTAACTATTTGTGATCTGTTTTTGAGATACGAGGCAAACCATTCAAAAGCAAACTCTAGTTCCATTTCTGTCGTATTACATATTATTTCAATAACTTTTACATATTTTCAATAACTTTTAAGCCCTTTGAAATTCAGACGAGCAATTTGGGCTGAAGATGTATTTGTTGAAGTCAGACTTTTTTTTATTTTTTTTGTATTGCCGTTCCCAAAAGCAGGGCGTTGAAAAGGCTTTACGATATTAATGAAGACTTAACGCGCGCCTGGATTTTTTCATATGTTTCTACATGACTGAGGGAACGCGCCGTTGTTAATCGGGCATTCTACACTGTTGATGGCTATAGACTATTCTGTGATTTACATTAGAGTTAAGGTATTAATATACGCACTTAATTGAAAAGAAACTTCTTCAATCATATGTATGTGATGACTGCCTGAATTTCTGACGGATAACTTTGTCAAGTGAGGGGTTAGCTAAGCTATCTGTCATAATGTCATAAAGTCAATATTCTCGGAGATGTACATGAACTAAGTGAATATTTAGTACAGGAGTATCTACCTAGTTCATATAAAGGTTTTCACAAACGTTGGCAAAGAATGCTACACTGACAGCAAATTGTCACTTCACAATATTTGTCATGTGACAATTATTTATTTCACTAGGTCTTTTTTATTAGAAATTTCCAATTTTTATATTTTGAATATAAACCGTAAGCAGTCAACCCTCTTCATTCCTAAACCATTTGAACGTGGCACTCAATATATCATGTCGCTTTGATTTCTTCCAAAACTGTCCCTATCCGTTACTTTCGTTTTCCTCTTCAGTTGTCTTTAACTGAATGAAAACCACACCAGGGAAATCGAGGTGCAAAAATGCCAGCGCTCATAAATACATACATAAGTACAATACATACCAATGGTTTATCGAAAGGCAACAATTGTGAATCGTGGCTACACATGGATACATGCTTGAGTTGAAATGTAATTATTCCTGCACCAATAAGCCGTTCAAAAGAAGAAAGAAAAGGAAATACATAACATTAAAAAATATATATGTAAATTCCACAGAAGAGGATCTCCTACAAAGTGTCAAAATATTGAATAAGCCAAGGATTAAGTGTTCTTTTATCCCATAGCTGTGGCTTCACCGAAAAAGGGTGATATGCACTAAGGTCTGTGTATATTTTTTTGTTGAGTAATTTAACTGTCCGCAGCCAAGCGTAGCGCGAAATCTCTCTTTTCAACACTCGACAGGACCAAAAAAGGGTTCCCATTATTGTTTTCGATATTTATTTATTTTTTTTCACTTTTGTGGTGAGTTTCTCTTTACTTATCCAGCTAGGAACATACACACACTCACCAAAGTAACCTTACGAACTGGATTTTCTTTATTACTTTAAATGAGAAACAAAAGTTGCAATATTTTTTTATAATATTGTTTTTTTGCATTTTACGTTTTTATTGGTTTCTAGCAATTTTGATTTGTATTTTATTTATTTCCCATACCCTGAAAACCATCGTACGGATACTTTTGTGATTGAGTGTACATTCATACAACCTACGTAATGTGTTCAATTCACTGGATCACTTACAAAATAGCGCACTGCAATTTAATATTCTACATCAGTTTAGTTAGTTACCTGCTGTGGTCTAAATTTAAAGTTGAATTTAACATTTTCTTAGGTAGGAATTTAAGAATGTATTCATTTTCATTAGGAAAGCCTTATGTATAATAACTTACTCTTTAATTTATATATAATAACTTACTCTTTAATTTATTTTTCTTAGTTTAAACTGCTTCAAGAAGTATGCAATGACTCTATTACGCTTAAAATATTTTTTTTGGCTTGGAATGGAAAATATTTTTCTGCTCTTGTTGTTAAAGAGTAAACACATTGGCTTAATAATTTTGTTACGTAATCATATTGAGCAATATTTAATAAGTGCTACAGTCTGGGTATCTCTTTTTGATGAGCTTTCAAGCTCAATAAAAGATAGTTCTTATAGGAACGGATATTGGAGTGTTATCATGAATCGTATATTTCCATATCTCATATGCCTATTTGTTTTATCCAATTGAGATTATCTTTTTTTCACCATACTATATTAATGCACTCACACGGATTTAAAATTGAAAGTGAAACATTAATATGCGTATGGATCTTTTCGTCTCCTAGAAAACACTGAAGGGAAGTCTTGAAACCGACATCAAATTGAACCAATTTCTTTATTTTCACTCCCTTGCTCTTGTCACAACAAGGCACTTTCACCCCACAAGCCGCCACCTCCAGTAAAATGTTATTTCATAATTTTGAAAATTGACAAAGAGGAGGGCGGCTTGTATTGACTGTGAAGAGTACGCAAAGTACCCATTTTAAGTATTCTTATACTACGTTCGTCCTTGTTATTGCGGTCTCGCACAAAATTTCCATGTTACTACGCACATACTTAACACACATGTGACAATCAACCCTTAGCTCCCTCTAAACATCCTTGCTCAAGGACGGGACGTCTACATTAGTTCATGTCATCGTTTTATGTGCACATACCTGAATGATGAGAGGCGTGTGCTCGGCAAGAGCGGGAAGAAGTTTGCTATCTGACGGGTTGAACAAAGTATTATTCTAGAAATCACAGGATACGGATGTGTAGATGGAACTGTGTAGGTGTGCGGGCGTATGCAGGCAATGTAACAATTTATTCCTCTTGTAATTACCAAACCACAATGTTACAAAATTTTTAATGAAGCCATAATTTATGCGCGCCTTGCTTCGCCCCTTTTTCGTCTTGTTCTTCAGCACTGCGAAGGGCCAAAACTGATGATGTTCTCTTGATGTGTGTTAACGTGGCTGTAGTCGGGGTGGGTTGGAAAGCTGTTGATGAGAGAAGTAAGCTCCATGCGATGGAATTTCTTTACTTTTTTCCGGTGAATTGTTTGTGAGTGGCTTTGAGTTTTTTTCGTTGATTATACTTTTTGGGATTGTGCATGTGTGCTACTATGACAATGTGCGGTCTTGTGAGTTTGTGGAGGTGTGGGTTGGGGTTATGGTTAGGAGGATTCCCTGAAGCAGTGTGTTCACTTCGGAAGTCTGATGCAATTTAAAATGTCTTGAAAGTGCTTGAAAATTGCTTTGAAGTATAAGCAATATATCATCGGTCCATGAAATATGTCCTAGTTGAACAAGAATACTGGGTGCGGATGTTTTAAGAAAAAGCGGGTTATACACCCACCCAGGTTTGGTTTGGGGTGAATATCAATATGGATTCATAGCTTTCTAATAAGCTAATCATTATTTTCTTTGTTTCTTGTTATTGGTCTGCAGTTGGCCTCTGGAGTTTCAATTTCCTTTGTGTTGCGACTCGCTTGTTTATGTTGAACTTTGTATCAAAGTGTCAAAATTTTTTCACGTAACGGGTTTTCCAATAAGGTCAGGTCCTTATTTCTTTTTAAGTAAAACGAAAACCATTTTATTATTGGTTTGAAATACAGACAAAATCGCTTACAACGACATCGGTTATAACTACCAAGTTCTTAGGTCCCGACTGAGCTCCATTATAATTCCATTGAATAACAAATCGTTTATAACGATATCGTTTACAACGCTTACAAAGACTGATGTTTTAATTTTTTTAGTTAAAATAGCGACTAAAATCGACGTAGTTGTTGGTGCGACCACATTTTTTTCTAAAAATGTAGACTGTTTATTTATAGATGCAATATATCTGTGTACATAGATTTTTGGATATGTTACAGCTTACTGTTTGTTGAATGACCTTGATGGAGCAACGGCTTATTCCCCCCTCCCCCCACCATCATACAAAGGCGAACGAGTTCTGCAGGGATGCTAAGATTAGACAATGCGCTATATAACTTGTCTTCCTAAGATTAGACAACGCGCTATATAACTTGTCTTCCTAAATACTGTCATACGAGGCCTTAAAATCGATTAACAGATGGTGGGTATCAACTTGAAGCTCCTGTGTCTTTTCCAAGATCTGTCGCAATAGGTATATCTGGTTGATGGTAGACTTCGCTGGTCCGAACCTACGCTGATATTGACCAATCTGACTGTTCACGAAGGGCTTCAGGCGCTTACATAAGACCGCAGAGAAGATCTGATATGCGATATTTAGGAGACTGATTCCTCTGTTGTTGGTACAGTTGAGAGAGTCTCCGCTTTATACCTGCTACCTTCTAGTTATCAGTTACAATGACCTATCGCTTATAACGACCAAATTCCTCAGTCCCTTGAAGGTCGTTGTAACCGATTTTGAATGTAGTTGTGTATCGCATTCTACATACGAGTCCATACATTAACTGCGGTTATATTTGAATACTAAAAAAGTGTCACATACTTATTCTTAAGCCTTAAAGGTATTCGAGCTTAAATGCACAACATTTTTTGGATCCATATCTTTTCAGATATATTTTATGATTGGTATGATGAAAAAATTGCATTTAAATTTAAATGTGTGGGTCAAAAATGATTTCCAATTTTGTAAAATATAATTGAGCTCGGTAAATTGTTTTCAAAATGGGTGAAGATGTGCTTTTAGTTGGAAAGTATTTATTGTTGGAAGTTTCGTTGCATTTTCGCCTTGAACTTGAATTATTAATTTTGCATCTTTCGTGACACGGAACAAGCAATACACCAACCAAATAAAGTTATAAGTTCCATTGAAAAACTCAAATTCAGTTGTTCCAAATTTGTATTGTTCCTACGTGTTCATTAAAAATATTAACTAAAGAACGACAGCTTTTGTTTTCCCTATCATGGTTTGCACATCGATGTCCTTGCGACAATCAGTATTTTAATATTTAACAGGTAGCTTTGATTGTTGTTGTCTCTCAATGGTTATCAGATTAGTGTAGGTTTATGATTGATTGATTCTAGATGATTTTTAAGGGCAATTGTAGCTTCGTTTTAATAACGACCGGCAGTGGTGGTTTTGGACAATCTGATGCTTTATTACTTTATCCGTTCTAGAACAGGCTTACCAGGAGAAAGGTAGTATTTTTTTCTATTTTTAGTTTCTTGAGTCATACTACTATCCCATATCTTTCAAGATTTTCGTCATTTAGTTTGTGGATTTGCTGTATTTGTTTCGCAAAAATTCGAACGTGTGGTTCTCCTCTTAATTTTTTTTTGTCTAAACTAGAATGCAAGCAGTCTATGAGTATATTTACAAAGGGCTTAGAGGGAATTTTAATACCAGTTTTAAGAGGACAAGTGCGCTGACTTGTAAACATGGTCCGTGGCTTGATTTCTAGGTAAATACACAAATTTTTATTCTCACGGTTCGTGAAACAGTGCCATGTGAGTGCAACTGTCAGTTATAAAAGATTGAAATCATTATTTTCAATTGTTGCGCGCCAATTGTAGCAAATGAAACAGAAATCGACCGAAAGTATTCACTTATTACTCACTTTTATATTTATCCATTTTTAGTGGGTTTTGAAGAACTTTCAAGTAAAGTAGAATCTCGAAAACATGAACAATTTGGAAAGATGAAGATTGTTTTTCCCATTTTTCTTCCGGACGACAGTCGAGTATAAAACATTTTTTTTAGTCTGATTTTTTACCTTATGATTTTTTTTATTTTTTGATATGTGTCTTGTTACTTAAAGAATAAATTAAATTAGTGTTTTTATGTACGTTGTTCTTTAATCAAATTTTGATGCTTGGAAAGATATACAATTTGAAAGATGAACGGGGCTGTATCTGTTCATCCTTTCGAGATTCTACTGTTATTTAATATCCGATATCATTATTCTTTAAGATAATATGGTGTAGAAATAGTTATATTGGGCGTTCATATACTACGAAGCTTCACCGTTTCAGTAGATTCACGTAGTAACAAAGCGTTAGGGGTTCATTAATTTTAAAAACGATTGGATTTCATTATTATCTTTGTATGTCATACTAATACTGGATATTTAAATGAATGCAATTTTTTTAGGATGTTAGTAACCCAGTACTTTGTTTTGAAATTATTGCATTGCATATTGAGTGTTGTCCACTAACATATCAGTCTCACGAACTTTTTGCACAAACTTGCGTACAGCAGTCGCTGTGGGTGCTTCACTTCATTTTTTGTCAAGGAACGCACTGTCTGGGCTTAACAGCCCTCGCTTTTGAAATAAGTTTTCAATATTTCCCACCGTTGTTCAAGCGTAAAGCGACTCATTTCATTCCACGGAGGTATGACACTGACTTTCTATCAAGATTTCGAGCGGGAAACAGCTGTCAATGTCAAAATAACCTGTGATTTAAAAAAAAAAAACACTAGATGGCCCACCTTGTATAAGTCGATGCAAATGCTGTGTACCACACTTCTACATATTCCTGTATAACTCGTACATCTATTTTTTTTTAATTTCAGAATATATTGAACCATAGCGTGCTCTATATCTTGGCTATAAAAGATTTAAGTATTCCATAGTACAGTCTTTGTAGATCCCTTTGGAGCTTAAACTCTGAACCCTTGTGCAAGGGTTGTAGATGTAGAGCATATTTTTTTCTTTTCTAGTGCTTGTTTTATAGTATAAGTTATGCACTTGGTATATTGTCAAATGTTTATTTTTGAACCCAAGCTGATGAGGGGGAATACGATTTCTCTGTTCTATGATTCTGTCAAGAAACAAACTCTCGGAGATTCTAGACTGTATTGGTATTAGTGAATTTTAGATAGTATTGTTGTTATGTTGTTGCAGTCAACACCAATGGCGAAGTTGTTGCCTAAATATGTCTTCATATGTGAACGACTGTTCTATATATACAGTATTTATATAGTATATATAAATGCAGATACTATTAATTCTTTGTTTTTAATCAAAATTTTCATTGTTGTTGCCTGCAAGCATTGTTTAATTATTTGTGGTAACTCGTAGGATTCTAAAGCAGTTTTGACAATACCACAGTTACCACTCCTGGCACCGTCTGCATTCCTGGTTGCGTTTTTAATAATTGTTTTTTCTTTGAAAAAATAACTTTGCTTATTAGGCGATTGGCGGCGCTACAGTCCGAGGTGGACTAGGGCCTAGCTTCTCAGCAACCACTCGTGTTGTGAGTGCTAATTTTTTCTCACGATTGGAGGGGACCTACAGTTCGACTCCGAACAGCGTGATTGAGAAGCTTTTTCTAGACAGTTATACTCTTTGAGCATTGTCAGTGACTCGAAAGAGGTGGAGCCGCGAACAATTTTGTTTTGAAAAAAAGTTGCGTGTACTGGCATTTGAACCTAGACTGTGAAAGTCAAGTGCGTATGGGTAGATGTACAAACCCACACGGCCACGGTGTCCACTGTATTATTTTATCTTGATTATATATTATGGTCTTTGGGTAATAGTAAAGAGCATTTCTTTTACTGACATTTCTTCGTCATTACAGGTGTTTTTAACAATTGAAGAGTAAGATTTGTTATTCAAACTTGTGTCATTACTTCAGTGGCAGTTGATACCTTATCTGTTTTATTATTTTGAACATTGATTTTATTTTTAAAAATGCCTTTTTTTGTTTGGTAGCAATTTTGCTTTGAAACACAATACTGCGTTGGTGGTACAGTCGAGTGATGTTCAACTTTCAACATTAGCATACCACGTTGTGCCCCTTATGTTTGTTATAAACTTAGAGCAGTAAGAGCAAGGAACAATCTCGTAACAACGGACTCTTTCACGCAAATCTTTCAACATGTTGATACATCCCTAACTTTGCATATGCACGAAAGCTTAGCACGGTTTGCATTGGGGTATTGATTTGGAACTCTTAGTAAGTGTTATATCTAGACAACAATATTCATTATTGACTTTATAGCGAACACTTTTTAAATTTCAATTTCGTAATGAAAAGATTCTCGGAACTAAGAAGGACTACGATTTGCGAGTGGCCTCCTGGAATGTGAGAACACTTTACACTCCGGGCCGCTCATCAACTAGAAAGCATCCCGACGCAGCACAAGGCGGATATTACTGCGATCCAGGAAATACACTGGATAGGACAAGGAATAATGAAAGAGAAAGAGTGCAGTTGTTACAAAAAGTTGCACATATTTGGATGCGGATTTGTCGTGGGAAACTGGTTAAGGTCGAAGGTCATCATCACTTTAAGCCGATAAGTGATCGCCTGGCTGTGATCCGTATCCAAGGCAGATTCAATGACATTAGCCTTATATGTGCACACGCCCCTACCGACTAGGCTGAAGACTCTGTCAAGTAGGACTATTACGACCTCTTGGACGGTGCCTATGGAGCCTGTCCGAAATACGATGTCAAGATCGCCGGAAGCTGAGTCTTGGTGTCTTGGAAAGAAAAATTCGAGGAAGGCGAATGAAGGAGAAGACACAACCGCGAACTCTATGATCTGTACAAGGATGTGGATGTAGTCCGAAAGGCAAAAATCCATCGACTGCACTGGTTCGGCCACATCGAGCGCGTGGAGAACAACGCTCCAGCTAAGAGGGTCTTCGAATCCGAGCCTCCTGGTTCTAGAAGGAGAGGAAGACCGAACTACGGGTACAAAGACCAAGTTATCGCGGATGTAAGACAGCTTGTCTTGAGCGTGCAGCGTGCACAGGACCGTCAACGATGGAAGGCAGCGATAGGTCAGGCTCAGACCCTCCATGGATCGTAGGCCTGCTAAAAAGGAAAAGAATGAAAAGATTACATGCAAAGGGGTAATTTAACGTTTCGCGTAGTGGTTTAGCCATAATTGCTTCTTGTTCTTTCTTTCTTAAGTTTTTGGCTTCCAGAATTTTCAAGTTTAATTTTGCCATGTCTTCTACAATATTATGTTCATCACATGAAAAGTCTAAACCTCTAGCAATTACTCCAACAGGTCTAATGACTTCATTTTCGTATGATTAAATATGTGTGCTCGTTTAATGATCAATTGTACGGGTTTCAGTTATAGCTTTAACCTTTTGAGTATTAGGAATACTTCTTTTCGTCGTAACAATTATTGTCGGAATTTTTAGCGAGAGTGAACGCCTTCTTGAATTTCGAGTTAGCAATAAATGTAATGAATGATGAATAGAATAGAATTAATAGAATTTTTAATTGCAGAGGACGAACTACTTAGCTTATTAAAGTATTTACAAAACTGGAAGTATTCTTTATCGCACTTTGTGATTATATAAAGATTACAGTAATGTTTTATGCCTAAGTTTTTTTTACTTTTAACACACATAAGTTTTTCGAATATTTTCCCATGACATGCTAATTATTCTATAGTTGGTCAAAAAAGAAATAGGACACTTAAATTTTTCCTCCATAAACCGCAAATACAACCAAAAAACTCAATCAATTAATATTTGGTGAAGGCTTACAGTGTGACGTGTAATCGACTTCAGATTTTATGATTAATAAAAAACAGGATGGTACAATGATTATTTATGCTACGAGTACGTAATAGATTCTTCAGAATTTAGCAGGCGTCCAAATCCCAATTTCAATTTCTTAAAATTTAACATAATTCTTCATTCACGTATTTGCGTTAGCTCTATGGATAGATATTCTTATCTATCTAAATTCAAGCGGTGATACTTCTACTAGTATTGACCATAGACAAATTGAAATATTTACCCATCAACAAATTAAGTTCTCACCTTCTCAAGGCGAACCACCACAACAAAAACAGCAAACGCTGGCAACTATCTCCAATTTCAATTTATTGCAGAACGCTGGGCTTGGGAAAACATCCTGCTCTGGTTGCATCACCACTCAGGAAACCTACTCTCACCGAGACTGAAGTGCACAAATTAAATTTCCTGTTAGTCCCGATGATGGTGCGTTCGTTTGAATTGTGTCTGGTGATGTGTGCTGTAGGTGCTTTTCATTGTCGTTGGCATTAAGGCAAATCCTTCTCACGTTGCATCCTCTCCAACCGCAACCTTCGAATTTGAATTTTGTTAAATTTGTCCTTGGTAAACACTTTCTACCGTCTAACAAGAACTTGCCAAACTGTTTCCGTTCCTCCTTTGGATGTTGTTTCGGAGGCGGTGGATGATGCAACCGCTTTACAGGTTTATTGCAAACAGCATTCGTATGTAATTCATTTGCTTTTCCTATGGCCAACCCAATGCAAGTACTTCCCGCAAACACTTTTCATGGATCCGTTGTTTTAGTGTATGAGTTGCAGATATACAGAAGGGCTGGTGTCAAGTATGCTATCATCATTACTATCTTTCAACAAAGCAACTGTTTTGGTGTGTGTTACAAAGCTAAGAGCCGTGTAAGCACATCCCTGGGCATTGGATTGGATCTTCAAATGAAAGAGGATTTGATTTGCAAAAGTCAGCTCAATAACGTGATCCTATTGAAAGAAGATTCCTCGTTGATGGTCTTACCATAGATTGGATACTTAATGGCTTGATAGCCACTAGCAAGCGAAACTCAAAGACAACCCATACGTGAGCGATTGCTTTGAATTTCATACAACACTTCGCTACCCCCTTGGTATCATTGGTCCGAATATACGATGCAAACATTACACTTGTGAATGTTCAAAGTCCAGAGCTCAAATGATTACAACCTGCTAGTGTGGATTGGTGCACAGAAGCGTGCGTTTGTAATTATTTACTTACGTGACTTTAACACGCAGTAAGGTTTAGGGTTTTGCATACTAAGAAAGTGGGTAGCAGGTCAAATGATTTAGTTTTCAAAGCCTCTTTATCCCATTTAAGAGGTAAAGTGTCTATGCCCATTTATTACCAAATTTGTTGGCATATTAGATACAGTATGCAAATTTATCCTCCTTTCCGTATCTCTACTGAAATTAAATGGTTTTAAGTGCGTAATGATTTTTAGACAATCCAAATGGGGGTTTTGGTAAGGGAGAATGGCTTGCAGAGTGAATGCCAACAATTTGTATGCCAATAGACTTTAAGTGGATTCACCCTTGATGGGGTTTTAATGTGTTGATGCTACTGGGCGGACTTAGGTAAGGGGACGTCTCTTTTGTGGTATCTTGCTGCTTTGTGCAATAATATCTTGATTGCACTCATCCATCTTCACTCGGTTTGCATGTTAAATTGGTTTTGAAATATGAGAAAGCAGGTTTGTTAAAGGAGGAGTTGAATTGTAAAGGTGGTAAATGTAGTGGTGGAATGGCAAATTCACTTATGAGGTTGGAAGTGGTGTTCCGGCTCTTTAAAATTTAGTAATACTTCGTATGGTTTAAGTGCACTGAAGTTAATTCTGGTAGAGCAGAAAAATAAACTGAATACATAAATATATGTAATGGATCCTACACACACATTCTTTACTCAAAATATAATTGCTGCAAAATTACGAGATTCATAGCTTTAGGAATACATTTTTATAAATGCAATCTGACGAATTTGTATGCGTCAGGACTTTTTTTCCAATATTACATTTATATACAAATGAAATGTTTTTCCAACATTTTCCTTGTACTCCTTTGCATATGATTGAGTTGGATTCGTAGACACCTGGCTAGTCTCATGTCGCTGTACAACCGATACACTTCGTGGTTAAATCTTCTCCTCCACATGTCATTAAGGTAAACAGGAATTAAGATCGCAAATTTTCTCTCGAAACGTTACTGCACCATTGCACGAGTTTTACATAATTTTATCAAGAAATATGTTGAAAAAGTCACATGACAGCGCGTCGCCTTATCTTAAAGCCTTTTATGATATTGAATGCCTCGGTGGAGCAATGAGATTTCTTCATTGTCATCCTGCTCAAGTTTGGCAGAAATGTCAAAACTAGACACAGTGGGTAGTGTATAGCCCTTCTCTACGCTACAATCTTTTCCAGGATCTGTCATAGTGTGAAGATCTGGTCTATTGTGGTCTTCCCTGGTATGAAACCACACTGATAAGGGCCTATCAGATAGGAGGCGAAAGGTTTCAGACGTCCACACAAAACGACGTTTAGGAAAAATGTGCCTCGAAATTTGGTGCAATCAAAGGGTTTTTTTTTTTTCCTGTGTATCGGGCAAACAATACTGAGATTCCAATCATTGGGTATACTTTTGCCGACCATATCTCACGGATGATCTGCATGTAATTAAATTAGGGGAATTCTCGTCTGCTATCGTCAAAGTTGAGTGGAACTTTCTGCCTGGCAGCGGTATTTGTGTCCTCATCGCCGTTTAACAATCTCCAGAAAGTGTTTTCTAGGTGGTGTTGTAAAACCCAGCACATCAGTAACGGCTTTTCTTAAGGACTTTTTGACAACGTTTCCATTGTTCTTCTATTGTTTGTGCAGGCGGCGTTGAACTCTCGGAGAGTTTCAGGGAGACAGGGAGAATACTGGAGAAAAATCTGATGTCGATCGCAACATGATCAATCTGGTTAACAGTTGAATGTTATGGATGTTGAGGCGTGGGAATCGCGTGCTAGCTACAGAGATGTTTTGCTCCGTGACAAAGTCCACAAGCCTGAGGCCGTTTTCGGACATAGTTTCGTGCAGACTTTACCAATGACTCTAGCAAAGAATGATCATGGTGTCATAGTTGGGGCATTGATCGTATGTTCCTTCAAAGAGTTCACAGAAGTCACCTCGCTGTCATTTTTGTCCTTTGATGTGGATGATTTTGAGGCGCTCGCTTCGAACAAAACAAGTACGTATCCGAAAAGTAAAGGGCATAATAAAAATTTATACAGAAAGTGGGTGCGCACAAGGAAGGGTCCAATCTCTTCGCATGTGGAGCCTAGTTGTAGAAGAACTTCTTGAGATACTAACTAACCATCATCGGTCACATGTCAGTCATGCCGCTGACATAGTAATCATAGCCAGCGGAAAAATGGAGGAGACCTTATACGATATTATTAAATGAGGACTAACTTTAACTAAGGACTGGTTCTTGTCGGCAAAAAACGTCATAGTACCTCATCTCATCTCATCTCATCTCATTTTCAATGACCCGCATGTTCCACTAAAGGGGTCGCGGGGGCAATGCATGCACGAGAGATCTCCAGGTCACTCGATCCTCCGCCATCGACTCTAACTCATCAGGAGCTATGCCCAAGCGCAACCAGGCGAGTGTTTGGACTTGGTCCAACCATCTCATCCTAGGTCTGCCAAGCGGTCGCCTACCTGATGGAATCGCGTTCAAGGCACGCCTCGGAAGTCGTGATGATGGGGACATTCGTGCCACGTGACAACGAAGTACAGCCCTTTCCGTTCGAAGAAGCAGCTGCCCAACATTGAGTTCCCCGCGCACTGTCGTGTTTCTCACCCTATCCCGGCGAGTAATTCCCACAACAGCACGAAGAAATCTCATCTCGGCAGCTTGTATTCGCGATCTTATTCTTTCGGTCATTACCCAAATTTCATGACCATAGGTGAGAGTTGGAACAAATACTGCGTTAAAAACCGCTAACTTGGCTTTGACACCAAGCTCGGCCTTCCTGATTACAGATCGACCAAGCTGTTTCAAAATTGACCCAGCTTGACCAATCCTACAGGAAAGCTCAGCATTATTCCTCCCATCACTCGTGAAGAAGACCCCGAGATACTTGAACTTCTCCACCTGTTTCAATGGGACTCCACTAACATGTAGAGTGCATTGAACAGGGGTTCTGGAAATAACCATAACCTCGGATTTGTCCACGTTAACCCTCATCCCAGCATCAGCACATACGGCCACAAACCTATCTAGCGCGCGCTGGAGTTCCATCTGGGAGGATGTGAGGATGACTAAGTCATCTGCAAAAAGAAGATGACTGACCCTCAACTCTCCCAATGTGAAACATTCCTCGCCTCGACTGCGCTGTAACATCCAGTCCATATATATAATGAAAAGGAGAGGTGACAAAACGCACCCTTGGCGAAGTCCAACGCCCACGGTGAAAGGTGTTGATTTACTACCGTTAACCCGAACACAGCTACTACAGTTTGTGTATAGAGACTGAATGGCCCTCAACAAAGAACCATCAATCCCATACTCCTGCAGAACACTCCAGAGTTTACCTCGAGGAACTCGGTCGTATGCCTTTTCCAAATCTACAAAACAACTGTAGATCGGTTTGGCGTACTCCCAAGCCTTCTCAAGTACCATTCTTAGAGTGAAAAGCTGGTCGGTTGTACTTCTGCCGGGACGAAAACCGCACTGTTCATCTCCCATCCTGGATTCGACCATAGCTCTAGAACGCGCCTCCAACACCTTAGCGTAGACTTTACCTGGGAGACTTAAAAGAGATATTCCCCTGTAGTTGGAGCACTCTTTCTTGTCCCCCTTTTTAAAGAGAGGGACAATCACCCCAGTCTGCCAATCACCAGGTGTTTCACCGCGTTCCCAAGCCACCTTAATGACACGAGAGAGCCATAAAACTCCCTCTTTACCCATAGCCTTAAGCATTTCTGGCCGGATTTCATCCACACCGGCGGATTTGCCAACTTTTAACGATTCAATAGCCAAAATGACTTCCTCCACCGTTGGACTATTCTCCGCCCTACTCAAGACTACAGGTCTGTCACCCTCAGTGCCCTGTTCGGGATTGAGCAGCTCCGAAAAGTGCTCGCTCCATCTGCGCAAGATGTCCATCTCATTGGAAAGCAACACGCCATCTTTGGATTTGACTCCTTCGATGGTGTTGTATTTCCTCCCTCTGAACCGGCGAATGGTTTGCCAGAACACCTTTTTCGCAGATCTATGGTCGCTTTCCAACTTCTCGCCGAACTCCTTCCAAGTCTGCTCTTTAGCTGCTCGCACAGCCAATTTGCAAGTTCTTCGCGTCTCAGTGTACCGGTCATGAAAATCAGAGTTCCCCAAGAGAATCCAGCCTCTGTAGGTCTTCTTCTTCTCTCTGATGGCTTCTTGAACTCCGGGTGTTTTAAACCACGCAGTTCTTTTCTCACCACCAGCCGCCACACCAAGCCGCTTCACCCCACAAACATCACGTGCAGAACAATGACAGCTGTTGAAAACAGTCGCCATTCGTCCTCTACATGCGATGGAACAGTTGGAATTTGCTCAAACCCTTCGGATATGCGCCGTGCAAAATGTTGCTGCACCTCACTGTTCTGTAGTTTCTCCCACCGTATGCGTGTAACCACTCTTGGTTTCCGCCTTGGCAGAAGAGGTACTTTATCAGAAAGATACAGCGTACACAACACCAGGTGATGATCAGTTGACAGTTCAGCCCCTCTCAACACACGAACGTCACAAACCATCCGTTTCACACACGATGGTACCACAAAGAAATCTATCAACGATTTCTGTTGAAGACTCCGACGGTACCATGTGTATTTATGGATGTCTTTGTGTGGAAAGAAGGTGTTCATAATGGACATGCCATTTGCACAGCAAAAATCCAACATCTTCTCTCCGTTCATGTTTTGATGAGGATCACCGTTCCTCCCAATCACACTCCTCCATGTCGTTACATCCACACCCACGTGAGCATTGAAGTCACCCATCAGAATAATGGAATCCATCTCAGCCACCCTGTCAAGGGCACATCAACTTCATCCAGGAAAGCCGCATACTCTGACTCAAGATTCGGTGCATACACCTGCACTAGAGCCAAAGTTGATCTTTCAAGCTCGAGCTTTAAGATCCCGACTCTCCCTCCTAACGGTATCCACTCCAATACCCTGTCTGCCAGCCTGGGACTTGTGAGTATCACCACTCCCGCCTGTGCAGACTTTTGAGGTGCCACTCCCGACAGGAAGAGTTTCCACCCGTCCGAAAGATCCACAGTTCTAGATCCTCTTTGCTTGGTCGAAGAAATGCCTACGATATCTAACCGATATCTGGCAGCCTCTCCAACCAGCTCGAGATCCTTTCCTGTGAGCGATGAGACGTTCCATGTGCCTATCCTAAGCCGATGCCGTTGTCCGTTGCCTTTTAACCCTCGCACGCACTGGTTATTGCATGGCGTGATCCCCCTCCCACCCCCGTAGTGGCTCACGAGGCCACTGCCGGGTTGCTCGTAACTGCTTCGGGCTGAGCCCGACCGGCTGCGGAGCGGGACAGGCCGGCTACCAGACGCTCGCATACTGCCACCATTCAGGCCTGGCTCCGAATGGGGCCCTGGCACACCAGGGTAGGTGGTATCCGAGGCTGTCTTCGTTCTTTTCGTCATCTGAGGGAGTTGCGCTTCGTTAGCCAGGCTTGCGGCGTACAATATGCACACCACAAACCTGTTGCCCGCCCCCCACCACGAGGAGGTCAGCTGCCGGGGGGCCATAGTACCTTCTAGAAGAAAACGAAAACTGGAACGGCTAAAACCAATAAGTCTCTTGGTACAGCAATGAAGACAGTGAAAGAAGTTAAATACCTAGGAGTAATCCTAGACAGCAAACTCAACTGAAAGAGACATATAGAAGAGATAACCAGGAAAGCGACGCGTGCTCTAATGATCTGCCGGAGCTTGGTGGGCAAATCCTGGGGATGCAGTCCAAGCATCTTAAGATGAATGTATATAGCTATTGCTAGACCTACAATCACCTATGGGCCAATAGCATGGACTAAGAGAATCAACACAGTTCAAAGGTGTGCATGCCTCTGCATTACTGGCGACATGAGAACTTGCACAACTGCAGCCATGGATGTGCTACTGGAGCTAACTGCTTTGCATCTAGTGACTGCAAAGTGCGCAAACAAACAGGAGATAGGAAAAGTCAAGTGCATTACATCGAAAAAAGCTACCACTCCTGGCTATTCGAAGGACGATGTGATCAGGAAATTTGATTTCCAAAAGAAATTCACCAGTAAGCTCAACACCAAAAAGGACTGGAGCAATGAATCCATAGTTCACAGACTGAGCAGCAATAGGGTGTTATACAGATGGATCAAGAACTGATGAAGGAACTGGGGCAGGGGGAATTAGACCCGGGACAAAATACATCGAACCTATGGGCGAACACACCAGCATTTTTCAACTATAAATTTATGCCATAGACAGATGCGTCGAAATCAATCTCGAGAGGAACTATACCAACTGCGACATAGCAGTAATGTCGGACTGCCGAGCAGCTGTTATGGCACTAGACTCCTACTCCATCAAATCTAAGCTCGTGTGGGAATGCCTACAGAAGCTTAAAGAACTGAATAGTAGAAGCAAAGTGAATCTCTGCTAAATACCTGGCGACTTAAGGATTGATTGAAGGCCACTTAAGGATTGAAACAGCTGACTCCCTGGCAAAAAAAGGAGCATCAGAACCCTTCATAGGCCCTGAGTCATTCTGTACTGTAGGAGACCATGTACTCAGAGAAGAATTCAGGGAATTAGAAAGAAGGAATCGGATTGAAGCTTGGAATAACGCTCGTGGCATGAGGTAGCCCAAGAAACTCCTGGGGAAATATAACCGAAAGAGGTTCGAGGCATGCATCAGAATGAGCAAGAACAACCTTCGTCCCCTGACAAGCTTTTTGACAGGACACTGTAAACTCAGGAAGCATCTGTGGAAACTAGGGTTATCTTAAGAAGGTCTCTGCAGATTTTGTGGATAATTTATGATGAAATTTCAGAACATATAATGGGATTTTATGAGACACTAGCCCACAAAAGAAAAAGATATCTACGAGTAGGTAAGTACCTAATATCAGAAGAAGAAATGCAATCACTAGAACCATCTCTCATTCTCAGATTCCAGAAGGAAAATGGCTTATAGGATAGGAGTCCATTACCCTCAATAAAAGTCTGAAAAGAACTGTATTTGAGGGGAACTCGTAATTGTGCTAAGGTATTAAGAGGGAGCACAATAGATCTTAAAGGTCGCGCTGCAATATACTCTCAATAATAATAATAATAATAATATAATATGGTGGTGGTTCTGTACCAAGGTAAATGTCCGAGTTCGTTATGTCCAGTTTAATTAGTCTATTAGTACTTTGGTGGATATTGTTACTGCCTTGTGACTTCCATACTATCCAGATCTGACTTTGGTTTGACCTTCAGATGTTCGATGGTCTTCTGCGAGTTTTCACAAGCGGATCCAAAGCTTATGACGGAGTGGGAATATGCACTTTCCCAAAGGATCTAAATGTAAGTATATCAATATTCGCTCCCTCATATCGCATTTTATGAAGATGAAAGACGCTCTTTCTTGGCTTAAGAACAATTTGATATTCAACGACGACATCGTCATATGTGCGATATAACATATCCGAATAAAATTTCTGGAATCGGCAACAATTCATTCAAAGACTGCCATTGCCTGACGCCTGATGTGATGAAGTGGAGAGGCATAACATTCATTTATTGTTGGTGTCTATGACACGGTAACATTCAATAAATTTACGAAGCCGAAAAACTCGTTAGGCATGTCACTGTCTCATCACTTTCAGCTAGTGGTAAATAACCCCCGCTACAGCCACATAACGCAGATGGTCGGAAGGTACCATTGCTAAGAAAATGTGAATAATATTATTTCTTAAATGTTTACCCTGATGAAGAATAAGAATTAGAATTAGAGAAGTAGAATGCACATCAATACAACAGGACTTTCTTTCAGCATAACTCTCAAGAAAAAACTTCTCAAACTTGGGCCCTCAGATTCGTCATAAAAAGTGGTTTTAAAGAATAAGAATTACAATTAGAGAAGTAGAATGCACGGAAATACAATATTATGATGTCAATGAGTGTCCTAAGTGTCAGGACTTCCACTCAGCAAAACTCTCAAGAAAAACTACTCAAACTTGGCCCCTCAGAGTCCGCATAAAGCATGGTTTTAAAATGAGGTAGATAAAGAAGGTAGATAAGAAGAAGAAGATAAAGAAATATAAATACACGTAAAAAATAATAATAATAATGGCGGCGCTAAAGTCCGAGGTGGACCTGGGACTAGCTTCTCAGCAACCGCTCGTGTTGTGCGTGCTATTGTTCTCTCACGAGTGGAGGGGACCTACAGTTTAATACCGACTCCGAACGGCGATGTTGAGAAGCTTTTTCTAGACGGTTGTACTATTTGGGCATCGTCAGTGACTCGAAAGAGGTGGAGCCGCAAACAATTTTTTTGAAAAATAGTTTGTCTGAAACTGTTTTGAACCTAGGCTTAAAGGTCTAGTGCGCATAAGTCAACGCACAAGCTCACACGGCCACGGCACCCACAAATACACATACATACATATGTAGGCACCGAAGCGAAAACTTTATATTTAATATTCCAGTTCTATCGTTCTCCATCTACATATCTTTACCCGTTTGTCAGAATATCATTGTTTCAGCTTTTTTAGATAAAATTTTCAAGACAAGATATATGCCACAAGAAATTTATCCTTCTTCGGATAGAAATTTATTTGAAAGCGGAAAGCAATTGCAAATTATCATGAAACCTTGCGTTTGAAACCCTAACACACCTTGCGATAATTTTCACATTCTAGAACGTGTTCCTGCTTCTACAAAGTACATATTCGCCGCAAATTGTGCCAAGCAATTTATGAAATTATGAGACGAGAGGAATACACACAGATGCGAGGGCATCATTCCTATTATCATAAAGCATCGGCTTCAACGTCTCACCCTTAGTGTTGGTTATTTGGAGAGAAATTAACGAATAAAAAAACATGCACACTTCAACGAAATTATCTTAATTTTGGAGTCACTTATGACGCCACTTTATTTCGTCAGAACGAGGGTACAGGCATTCACATGCTTGAGGACGAAGAGAGGTGGTGATGCTTATCATCGTCAGCATCATCCTCACGTTGCAGAAGTTAAACGTTAAGTGTCAGATGAGATGCGGAGATGAGTTAGCAAGTACAACAAAGGACTTGTGAGAGCGACGATTAGACACAAGATTACATTCATTCTTCAACGAAGTGTCTACCACGCCAATGCAGGTGTCGAAACAAGCGTCAAGTGTGGGGTGTTACGTGCCAGGAAAGTTAGCGTTCATAACGCTACACCATTTCACTTTGCTCCACCGCACTGCAATATAAAACTCTTTTCGAAATTGTCACGAAAACTTCATTTTTTTCAATCGTTCCCATGACGTTAAATCTGTCAATTTTAAGAGAAACGATGCTGATATCGGCATCAGCTTGAGGGTGGTAACTTGGGGGATGAATTTGACACGCTGGTTTTTTCGTTTTGGGAAGTAAAACTTTTGAAAAATCATCTTTCGTTTAGTTGCCTTAGAAAAAATCACTCCTTACTGCATAGTTAGCCGGTGTATCCTTGCATCGGGCCCTCCATTTTGTCTTGGATCCCATTTCCTCTTCCTTCAATGTATTTCCTGAGTATGTTGTGATGAGTAGAAAGGAAAATAGATGGAACGAAAAAGTTTCTCGAAACTTTGACTTTCTGCAAAATTATGCCATTCTTCAGAATTTTTTTTTTTGTAAATTTTCTTGGTATTGCATAACGTTTGATAATACTGTTTTGGAAAGGATGAAACTAATGGAATACTTAATACAGAATGAGGTGATTGAGTAGTATGGTATAGCGAATTTGCATAAGACATGTTAAACATTGCATAGCTGTTGTTTTTGGTAAATAGTACACATTAAAGAAAATACACCTTAAAGTTAAGTTGAATAAAATCAAGAATATATATGTACTCGTACAATATATACAGTGTTGTATTTTATACTAACTTAAATGAGTACAAAAATATCCAGTTTTGTCGTTGCTAGGAGGCGGGTATATATATACATATTATTATTTTAAATGGTAAACAGTACGAAGAATTTTAGTACCGAGTTCAAGCACAGAATACCTTTTGTTAATCGCTGTTTCTTTGTGCTCAAGAAGCAATTGAGTAACAGAGCCCTCTCTCGATAGAGCTAGCTGACTTTTTTTTAAGAGAAAAGATCTGTGTGCCATCTTTGTTTGCGTTGATACGAATTGGAGAAGAAGATGGATCTCCGAACCATACAGGCTTTACAGCAACATGTGAGTTTAGCATACGGATCCAACGCCTCAACCAACTTAATGTGCGCAATAAGAGATAGTTAGCGGAAGATTGTGCTAGCTCGAGAGGTTTGTTGGTTGTGTCCCATGTCCAACCCAGGCTGTAGCGTCACAAAAAAAAGAAGCTAAAGTTCAGTATATTTTAATCAATATTAAGAATTAAAATGACTTATTCCGTGCGTACTTACGTCAAAGAAAATTCAATTGTTAATCAGATTTTTTTTAGAAAATCGATATAATCGATGTCATCAGACAAAAATAAGTCATAAGTAACATTATCTTCAGCATGTTTAAATCTAGATCTACTTATGCATGTATATTTTTTTTTAACAGAAGTTATGCTCGATAATTATGTGGTGCAAGTATTTTTTTTAAATACTGTGTTGTTATGACAGCTTAACTCGTAATAATTATAATATTTTCCAACGTCCGACGCTTATGAATTTATTCTTAAAAATCCTTGATGAACAGAGAGAGGGTACCCAAATTCGGAAAGAAACTGACTACCACCTCCACCCAAGCTACTAAAACGGATACAGGGCGAGAGAAGAAGCCATCCAGCATGGCCCCTATCAAACCCACCGTCCCAAAAATGATTCTACAACAGCCAACCCAATTGGCCGTCAGCTAGCTTCGACCTTCCCATGAATCTACAAGTAGCCATTGTCGAGCGTTCCAACCCTGATAGGAAGATAACATCCGCCAATTGGCTCACTGTAGAAGCCAAAATTCTGGATGCGGTGCTTACAGAGGATGGTAGCGGCGATGAGAATAACTTCGAAGGAGCAGGATGGAAAAAAGGCGTCAAAGTCGTCGGTTGCGACAAACCAGAGGTCTCTCGATTTCTGGCAAAAAGCGAAACTCGAGGTCGTCGGTTCGAATCTCGAAAAAAAAATCAAACATATTTTCACCTCTTTGGAGTCACTGACAATGCAAAGAGTATAACTGTCTAGAAAAAGCTTCTCAACATCACCGTTCGGAGTCGGCATTAAACTGTAGGTCCCCTCTACTCGTGAGAGAACAATAGCACGCACAACACGAGTGGTTGCTAAGAAGCTAGTCCCAGGTCCACCTCGGACTTTACAACATTATTATTATTATTATTATATAATGGAATGCAATTGCTTGAATTCTGAATATCTGATTTGAAACGTTGAACTACATTAAAATATATAAGAACCCACTTTGGCGGTTAAGAATTGTGTCCACAGATATGCACACTCACAAAAGTTTACGTACGGTGTGAATTTTTCGCATTTTTCATAAATGCAAAGCAAAAGTTGTAATTTATTTTTGATAAACTTATTTATTTTCATTAAAAGATATCATCAAAACAAATTAAAACTTACTTCATCACAAAATTTAAAAATATTGCATTGTTTTCCATATTTTTACTTTGGGATACCTCACAAAAGAATACATATTGTTACGTTGTAGAAAAAAAATGCAATTTTAATAACCGTTTTCCTTAAGAGTTCCATCACTTGATTGTAAAGAAATAAAACAATCTATTTCAACTTCTTCTTCGTCATTTCAATTTCATTTCAATAATTATAAATAAGCATGTTTCCGTTTAAAAGAATCACCACTTCATCACTACTAAATGACTTGTATACACACAGTTGATCGGCTCTCTATTAACACTTAAATTCAACTGTATCCCGGGTCCTGCCTTCCTTTCTATTTATATTCCTATTTATACTTCCTCAATAAGATCCCATTTCCTTTAACAACCCTTGAAAATTATCCCTGCCTGATAGCTACTGAATTCCGTGTATGGAATTTTCCCATATCTGGGGTTGTTTTGAGGAAGTGCTTACACTACCTTATCACAAATGGATTCTTATTCATGTTATTATTCGTTTGCGCTAGGTGACGCTGTATTTTCGCCAACACTACCCACCACCTAAACTTGTTCCTTTCAAATAAGATTCACAATCATTCCCTTGTACGGTTCCAACAGATCCAGGTGAACGACTTTAATTTTTCCTATGCAGCTAGCGCTCTATTGTATCGTGGAGACCGTGTCATTAAACCTTGTATTGTTCTTCCCAATGTATCTTGGGTGACAGTAGAAACTTCAGTTTTGGATTGTGAAGCAACACCAATTGTCCCTCTTCAAAGCCTTCAGAATTTGTTCTGATGTACTGCGCCTTCATCTTGTCGCTTCTTTATTCCAATGATGAGAGATGATGTCCGCTCTTCAATTGTCGGTATATCGAACCTAAAGTCTGCTGGAAGTCTCAACTCCGATCCAATATCGCTTTTGCAGGTGACGTCGATGTCGTGTCGTGTACAGCAGATCGGTACGCAATAAGTTCGTCCCAGTCTCGTTGACTCTTGTCGATTACTTTCCTCAAATACTCCTCAAGCGTCCGGTTGAACCTTTCCACCATGCCATCTGATTGTGGGTGCAATGGTGTTGTTCGTCTCTTTTGGAGATCTGACACAGTTATTTGAAGATCGCAGACTCGAAATTCCTTCCGTAATCCGAGTGCAGCTCTAAAGAAACACCGAAACGGCATACCCAATTGCTGAAAAATGCATCCGCACATGTCTTAGCTTCCTAGTTTGGCATGGCGTACACTTCCGGATACTTACTGAAGTAGTTGATCCCCACCAGAACGTACCCATTGCCACAGTCACTGGTAGGACAAGGTCCTGCTACGTCCATCGCAACACTTTCAAATGGTCCTCCCACATTTTATTGGTGCATCTTCCCACTGCTTCTTGACTGTGGTCCCAATTATTACACGCTTGGTTTCACTCGTCAACTAACTGCTGACCTAGTAGAACCTCTAATAATCCTCCACAATCTCGTGTAGTCTTTGCCTCGGGACCACAATCAAGTTTCTTGTCTTTTCGCCGTCTTCACTTTTCCAAACGCGATGCAAACAACCATTCCTTAGCTGAAGGTTTCGCCACTGAGCCCAATAACCTTTGGCGACAGGACTTTCGAGCACCACTTCCTCCCTCGTCGGTCTGATTCAACGTTCCTTAGCCTCGATGATCTTTGTTAGAAGCGGATCGTTCTTCTATTCCCTACGGATCTGTTCCAATGATCACTGCTCGTTCTGCCTTAATTTTTTTCAATGTGACGCAAACATAGAGCTATATTTTGTTGCCAGCTCTTTCACTTTTTGCGTCTGTTGCGATGTTAGGTCTTTCTTACTTTCTTTCTTTCTTACTGCAATGAATGTACTCACCTGGTTGTTCGTTGTCTGCTTCATGTCTTGTTCTGGATGAGACTTGCAGGTCGCCGCTACCTCTTGGCTATGTTCTATTATTTGGCCTTTCCTGGTCGTCTGTGTTTGCTTTCCCAGGTTGAGGGTTCTTACCGGCTTATTGCCGCCGTTTTCTCCGCTCGAATCCGGCTGTCGTCTTTTAAAATTCCCTGCCGGTGACTAGGATTTGAAACGTTTCCTTCGTTCCCTGAAAATGGGTGTCATGTGCTCGATTTTCTCGCAGACAAAGCAATTTATCTTGAGTAGGGCTTGGCTCTACATCCAATCAGCGAGCTCTGGTATTTTGGACACATGCTGGTCCCGCTGCCTCGTATGACAGAGCAGCAGCAACCGTCTCTTGGAAGGTCTTCCTTGGTTACGACAGTGTTGTTTGTTTTGTCTTTAGATCTCTTATTCCATATACGAATGCGCCAATCTTCATGTTTTCAATGAGCTCTGATGTGCCAGATGTGCCTCTGGTTGAATTTCCGCTGCGAATTCTTGAAGTGACTCACCGTTGCGTTGTCCTCGGTCCTTCAACTCCATCTTGACGACTTGCTTCCGGTGTTCGTTCCCATACCTGCGCTGTAAAGAGCTCATGATTGCTTCCATCTAGTCCATTTAGATCCTCCGAAATTCATGGGAACACATCTGCAGCACCACCATTCAGCAATACAACTAGTTCTGCCGCCTTGTCTTCTTCACTAAGATATGCGCTGGCGACAGTTGTTGCGAACTGCAGCCTGAAGATGTTGAAGGCTGTATAGAAGAGGAGTCCTAGGCCGGACATTATACAGTATTACGCGGATAAGTACTCCACGCTTACATAAATACACTATTCGGTTGAGTACCTCAAATAAATTAAGTACCTTGCTCATTTAAGTGTCCTCTATTTGTCAGATTTATTTCTTTAACTTCATTATATTTAATGCGGATAAGTACCACCGAAACCGAAAACAAATGCAGCCATCTTAAATCAATATGCCAAATGGCGTGGATTTAAAACTGAAAACAATCGTAGTTGAGTTAGTTGAAAATGTCAAATCGCTTAAACTTGAACTTCAGTTCAGTTCCTAATGTGGTTCAATTCAGTTCAGTTTTAAGTTTATTTTAAAATTGTGTGCAATGCGAATATAATAATAATAATAATAATAATAATAATGGCGGCGCTACTGTCCGAGGTGGACCTGGGCCTTTGAGCATTGTCAGTGACTCGAAAGAAGTGGAGCCGTGAACAATTTTTTATCTTTTTTTTGAAAAATTGTTTGTCTGATCTTGGAATCGAATCTAGACTGTGAAAGTCTAATGCGCATGGGTCGACGCACGAACCCACACTGCCACGGCGCCATGAATATGCATATGGGGAAGGAAAAAAGAAAAATTAATTTATTCGTGGACATACAATCTGCCATAACAAAACAATTAAAATTTAACACCACTGCATTCCTCAGCTCCTTGATTAAGGAATAATTCAATTATCTGATTACATACAAATAATAATTCGAAAGCATTTGGCTGCACTTGAAAAGGGCAGTTTGTTCTCTTTCAGGACAACTGTACTTTGTAAAGAGGTATTGGTGGCTCGTCACCGGAGCAACGGTTAAAAATTATTTCTGAAAGGGATCTTGGAATTGTAAATAATGACTTATCCGTACGTTTAACCTTACCCGCTTAAACACCTCCAAAACTCAGAAATCGTTATAATGTTGTTATCCGGATTTTGCTGTACTACTACGTTTGCAACTAAGATACTCATTGGCGCGACAAATAAATAAAAGCAAAAGTTCAGTCAAGGATTGTGATTGAAATAAGTGCATTTAAGTTGGATTTCGTGACAAAAGTTATTTTCTTTGTAGAAAGGTGCTCGGGATACTTCGTTATTTCTCAAAATTAAGCTCGCCTTCTCTATCTTGCCTTCATTTAAACATAATTTTGTACAGTTTATTGAAAATATTTTCCTTTCATACACCCACATTATGAATCTGCACATTTGTTATAAGAATAATTTAAAAGGGACATATTTCATTCTCAGACAAGTAACTGTTGCGTGATGCGTCACCAATTATCGCCAAAAGTCTTCCTAAAGCATTTAAGAATAAGTACTCAAGCGATGCAACAATATCCAACTCCACTATCCGATTCATATCATATTCAAACGTAACTTACAGACATAACAAAGGTGGAAAAAACAGTAGAAACGGAGGGCGGCACAGGTAAAACATTGATCTTCTCTAGTATTCATTACAGTCCTATGTCACCTAACCCTTAACCCCATTGTTTCAAGGACTTTCCGTCTGTTTCCCTGGCATTTAACCAGATTCCTTATAAAACTGTCCATTGTGGTTGCTACCAATAAAATTTCATTAAACTACAGGGAATTTAGGCAGGAGAAGTGACTGTAGCCGATGAAAGAACCCACCCCACCGCTGTGGCGCTGAACAACGCTTAGCTGCAACATCGACCAAAAAGGAAAAAAAAATACCAGAAACAAAGTATCTTAAAAGGCATGCATGCTCTGATGTGAATGCAAGTGTGTTAGCTTATGTCCTATTTCTCGGACAGAAAAACTAACACGGAAACAAAGCAAAAAACCGGAGGATAAAAGGAATTCCTTTGCTAAGAGGGGACAGAAAAATGGTTGAAAAAAGGCAAAAAAAGAAAAAAAAAAGTCGAGGGAAACGGGCTATGAAACTCGCCCAAACAAAAACTGCATCGTATCGGTTTAGAAAGTTTGTTTGTTGGACTGTCCAGAGGACGTGTGTGAACATTGTTTGTGCAGTTCGCTCATTGGAAATAGTTCTGACTCAGTTCTTGATTGGGCATGGGGTGGTGAATAATCCATCCAAATAAATGGTCATCCGTTGCTATTGTTGTCTCTTTGGCCTGCAAAAGGATGAGGTTTCAGTTGGCATGTTTTGAAAGTTTCACCAAAAGCGGTCTCTCGACTGATATATTCTGGAAACTATTTAAAGCGAACTCATTTGCATTGAAATTATTCGGTTATCCATTTAGAGCACCTGCTTTTGACTAAAGAAAACTCTTCTACTCTAATTTCATGCAAATTACCGGCAGTTTTTTATTCGCAAAATACGCTAACGCCACTCCATCGAGATTAGTTCGGACTTATAATTAAGAGTTGCGAAGAAACTTTGTGATTTAAATTCAGTTGGAAAGCTCAAACGTATCAATCTCGCTTCACGTTTGGCTTGCTACCTTCTCACCTATCTTATATTTCATAGATGACTGATTTATGTGCGTTTTTCTGAAATATACAAAAGGGAGCCCATATTTACTATTTTATTTGCATCAGAACGAACTAAACATTGTCTTGTGTTATCTTCTCTTTATTTTAAAAAAAAATGTTCATACATATTTTTTGGTACGTTGTTAAAGTAGTGTTAGCTAAATTCGCATTTATATAACGCATAGATACACCTCCAAATACCTTACATTTTTCGTTTTTTGCGTAGAACAATGAAAGAAAAGGTTAAAGTTAGCAAAAAAGGCTAATATTTTAGAATTCTATACACTTTTTAGAAACTTAAGACTTAACAATATTTTCAATATTAACGTTAATATTTTTTTTATGAAGTTAAAATTGTGTTGGCACATAAAAATCATGTGATCAAAAAAATAGATACACTTCAGATTGTGATTAAAATTCAATTTTTTTTCAAATTTTTTTTATCAAAAAAGTTTAAAATATTTTATTGTAATTTCTTGGTATCAAATAAGAAAAAGGAAATAAACATTTTAGGTTTACCATGGTTCGAAATAGTCAATGCACTACAGAAGAGTAAGTTTTGCTTCTTTCGCACATAAAAAAAGGAAAATCTCTGCGTGAAATCGCGAAATGTGTATAACGGTCACTTTATTTAGCGCAAAATGTTTTAAAAGCTGCACCCCAAAAAGAATTTCATGGCAGATCGAAAAAAAAAACGAACTCCGCGGATGATCGCCGTATAATAATGTTATCAAAAAGTGACCCTTTTAAGTCATCAAAAGCTATTTCCGCAGAAATTAACAACATCGTTGGTGCTCCAAGAGTTCGTAGTGGCTTACAAAAAGCCGGACGTCGGACGAATAACTAGGAACACTGACACATGCAAATAGGACGGGCGATATTGATGAAAATAAATGGCGAAATATTTTGTTGAGCGACGAAACAAAGTTTAATATCTTTGGAAATGACTGTGAAAAGAATGAGTTTGTGGATACACTGTTATGAACACGGTTAACTCTAGAATGATCTTTATTTGGCGTCGTTATAAATTACAAGTATTAGAACAAATTAAAATTAATGGAGAGTTTCTTAGATTTGACGTAGTGGCGCTAGTGGTGTTGAAGTTCTTGTCGGTGGTGCTGACATCTACACGTGAGTAGTCTAGATACAGAAATCGCCACAGTACTCCCCTTCTAGACTTCAAATGACATGAAGTCGAATATTGTTGCCTTTGCGATTTGTATTTGTTTTGTTTGACGTTGGTTTTGCTTCGTTGGAGATTTGAATGTGATTTTTGGAAGGATGTTGATTGATGCTATCTTGATGTATATTATTCTGCTGTGAAATTACAAATGCTAGTGGATCGGTGGGTGCATAGGTGAAGTCATTATTTATAAAATGTGCTGGTTTAATACGGTCTATGGATACGTTTACTAATTTGTTATTAATCCAAATCTTAAATGTCTTTGCAGTTCTTTCTTCGACCTTGAACGGTCCGTCAGATGGTGGTGTTAGTGCAGGTCTGACGGTATCGTTGCGAACGAAGATATGCGTTGCATTTTCCAGTGTTGGGTGGATGAAGATTTTGTTTTTGTGGTGGTGTGCTGTATCCATCGGTTGCAGATTGTGCATGACATCGGTTAAATTTTTTACGAATTCTGTTTGAGGTGTGCGTTTGGATGGTGTAAACATGTCACCTGGGAGTCTTAGAGTTGTACCATATAAGAGTTCTGCAGGTGTTGCGTTTATATCGGGTTTGAACGTTGAGCGAAGTCCGAGAAGTATGATTGGCAGTTGTCTGGACCAATGTGTTGTGTTGATGCACATAATCGCTGTCTTCAATGTACGGTGAAATCTTTCTATTATGCCATTTGACTGTGGGTGATAAGCGGTGGTACGGAGATGAGCGATGCCAAGTGAGTTAGACAGCTCTTGAAACAGGTGGGACTCAAATTGCCTGCCCTGGTCAGTGGTGATGCGCAGTGGAATGCCAAAATGTTTGATCCAACCTTCTATTAGCGCAAATGCAACGGTGTCGGCACTAATATCAGCTATAGGAATCGCTTCGGGCCACCTGGTGAAACGATCTATAATGGTTAGGCAGTATTTGAAACCGTTTGATGGTGGTAGTGGGCCAATCAAGTCTATATTTATGTGCTCAAATCTCTGCGATGGTAATGAATATTTTGTTAGTGGTGAAGACATGTGCCTACTCACCTTTGCGCGCTGGCATGGTACGCAATTTTCGACAAATTTGCCTATGTCCTTGTCCATGTTGTTCCAAACAAAACGTTGTTTGACCATGTGAGATGTAGCTTTCTTACCAGGATGTGAGATGTTGTGCAACTTAGCAATTACTTGTAGGCGGCAAGTTTGTGGTACGAATGGTCGTGCAGTTGAGCCAGAAACGTCACAAATGATTGTTGAGCTACATTGCGGAAGTTGTATACTTTTGAGTTGCAGTGATGTGTGTGATTGGAGTAATTGTTGCAATTCAGGACATGATTTTTGTGCATGTGCGATTTCCTCATAGTCGATCGGTACATTTGTGTTGATGTGAAGAGCACTAATTCGCGAAAGTGTGTCAGCTGTAATATTGTCAGCGCCAGCTATATGGATTATGTGTGTTGAAAACTGGGCTATGAAATTGAGATGACGAATCTGTCTAGGGGATGCGTTATCAGATTTGCTGGTAAAAGCGAAGGTGAGCGGCTTGTGATCTGTTGCTATTGTGAAGTCGCGGCCTTCTAGCAAGTATCTGAAGTGTTTGATGGCTGTATATATTGCAAGCAGTTCTCGATCGTATGTACTGTACTTGCGTTGAGCTTCGCTAAACTTTCGTGAAAAAAATGCAAGAGGTTGAAATGAATTGTTGGAGACTTGGTGCATTACAGCTCCCATTGCGGTGTCACTTGCATCTGTGGACAGGAGTATTTCGGCTTCAGGTATCGGATGAGTGAGTGCAGTAGCGTTGATGAGGTCATCTTTGCATTTGTTGAAAAAGTTGATGGTATCTTGATTCCAGCTGATTGGTGTTCGATCGTTTTTCTTGTTTCCGTTTATAAGCGCAATCAGTGGTTGTTGGTGTTCGATTGCGTGTGGAATGAAACGACGATAAAAGTTGAGCATGGCTAAAAAACGTTTAAGATCACATGCTAACTTTGGCAGTGGAAAAGATTTGATGTCTTCAACTTTATCCGGTTTAGGTTTGAGACCATCAGGAGTGATGAGATGTCCCAGAAACTCTATTTGAGATTGACCAAAAACACACTTTGACACATTAACTGTTAGCTGGTACTGCCGTAGTCTCTCGAATACCAAACGGATGTGTTGCTCGTGTTCTTCTTGTGTTCGTGACGCGATGCAAATGTCGTCGATGTAGCAAAACACGAAGTCGAGATTCCGGAGAGCCTGATCCATATACCGTTGGAATGTCTGTGCTGCATTTCGTAGTCCGAATGGCATTCTTAGGAATTCGAAGAGGCCAAACGGTGTTGTGACAGCTGTTTTTGGTATGTCGCTCTCCTCCATTGCAATCTGGTGGTATCCGCGAGTGAGATCTATTTTGGAAAAGTATTTCTTACCATGTAATCCATTTGATAGGTCTTGTAGATATGGTAAGGGGTACCTGTCCGGAACTGTTTGGGCGTTGAGTGCGCGATAATCACCACAGGGCCTCCAGGTGTTGTCCGCCTTCCGTACAACATGGAGCGGTGAAGCATACGGGCTTTTTGATGGACGACAAACACCTATTCTCATCAAATACTCGAATTCATCCTTTGTTGCTCGGAATTTTTCAGGTGTTAATCGACGAGGTTTTGCAAACACTGGTTGACCGTGCGTTTCAATGCAATGCGTGACATTACTTGCACTTGAAGTGTTTTTCGTTAGATTAACCTGTGTGATGTCTTTGAATTCGTTGAGTATTTGAGAGAATTTGTCGTTTGTGTTGTACATTTTAGGTGATAGAAGCGGAGAAACGATGGCACAAACAGCTTGGCTTTTTATTTTAGTAATGTTGTCGATAATTGTTGCATTCTTCATATCTACCAGCAGATTGAAATGGTGAAGGAAATCTGCGCCAATGATGTTGTGTGCCGTATCTGCAGCGATGAAAATCCATTCGAAAGGGCGTCGTAGTCCGAAATCTAGAGTAAGTCTGACGTGTCCAAACGTGTCGATGGTTGAATTATTCACTGCAAATAGTTTTGTTGTTGTAATGGCACGATAAAGATGTTTGGTCTCTCTTGCACTAATGATAGATATATCGGCGCCTGTATCTATTAAAAATGTGCGCTTCGAACGACGATCTTTGATGAAGAGACGATTGCTTGATTTGGGTTGGTTGGATGTGCTATTGAGGTGGTTTTTGAATGATGTTGTTGTTGTTTTTATTGTCTGTATATTTGCTGATGGAGATATGGTTTGATCGACAGCATTTTGTTTCAATGCTGTCGAAGGATCTAGTTTTTTGCTTTTTTTTGTAAAAAACTGCAGGGTGCATCACACTTCTTTGCCTGTGAACCATATCGCCTGTGGAACCAACATATGTTTTCTTCACGGTTCATGTTTTGTTGTGAATCTCTGGATTGGTGTCTCGCACGGGAATGAGAACGAGAACGCTGACTTCCCACATGATCCAACTTGGTTTCAATTCGAGCAAGTGTCTGTTCTAATTGTGTGACGCGATCCTGGAGGGAAATATTGGTTTTGGAATTGACAAGACTTACTTGTTTGTTATTGTTGCGGGTTGATGTAGTTTCTGTTAGATTTGTTTGTACTGCATCAACGGAACTAATGCGCACGGCGTCGATGATTTCGTCAGCGATGGAAGCAAGCTGCTCTAACGTGGTATCTGGATTTCCCTTCGCCACACCTGCGATAACTGCTCTCACTGAAACGGGAAGCCGTTGAATCCAAAAATCCTTAATGAGTTGTTGATCGCTGGTGACGTCAGTGCGTTGTAGCTGTGTCAGCATGTGGCTTGGTTTGTTGTCACCGAGTTGAATTCCAGACGTGAGCTGGTCGAGCCTGACCATCGGAGATGCTGAAAATTTGTTGATAATTGTGCGTCGTAGTGCGTCGTACTTGTCTTGTTTGGGGGGATTCCGCACTATTTCGAATGCCTGTTCGTGGAGACGTTCGTCCATATACATAACGGCGATGTTGAACTTCACCTGGTCACGTTGATCTTGGTTCATTTTCCCGAAGCCGTGGATACGGAAAAATCCCTCCAATCGCGTAAACCAAGACTCAATATTGTTGATACTGTAACCTTGCAACTGAGGTACTTGGACACGAGCCGCAAAATTGCTGATACCACCTGCCGTTGAATTTTGTGGTTCCGGCTGCTGTTCTGGTTGTTGTCGGCTGTTCTCGTACGTTTCTCCGTTGTCAGCATCCTCAAAATCGCTGTTCGGCATTTTAAAATTGTTTTGAATTTGCGAACTGAAGTATGTATTTATATAAACTTAGTTGTAACTGGTTGGATTAAAAACTTGCTAAGAACTTGTTTGGAACTTGTTTAAAATTTGTTTGGATTCCGCTTGTGCGTAATAGTTTTTAGGGGTCACCAATTGTGGATACACTGTTATGAACACGGTTAACTCTAGAATGATCTTTATTTGGCGTCGTTATAAATTACAAGTATTAGAACAAATTAAAATTAATGGAGAGTTTCTTAGATTTGACGTAGTGGCGCTAGTGGTGTTGAAGTTCTTGTCGGTGGTGCTGACATCTACACGTGAGTAGTCTAGATACAGAAATCGCCACAAGTTTAATATCTTTGGAAATGACTGAAAAGAATGAGTTTAATATCTTTGGAAATGACTGTGAAAAGAATGAAGAGATTCTCGAGCCAAGGAATTCCATAAACGCATAAAAAACACAGTGGAACATGGAGGCGGCAACATAATGGCCTGAGGATGTTTTCTTAGAATGATGTTCGTCCCATATTCCAGACTACAAACAATATGACGGCAGCCGAGTACAAAGATATTTTGCAAATGGTAATGGTATCATACGCCAAGAAAAACATGTCTCTGCGTTGGGTCTTTCAGCAGGATAACAACCCAAAGCATACTTCCACACTAGTAAAAAAATGCTTTGTTCACAACAAAATCGACCTGCTAGCTTGGCTAAGTCAATCTCTAGGCCTAAACTCTATTGAAAACGTGTGGGCGCATCTAAAGAAGAAATTGTTTGAGCAAATATTTATCAATACAGACAAACAGTGATAATTTGTTCAAAAAACTTGTTATGAAATACCAGTAGAGACATGTCAAGCATTCATCAGCAGCATGCCGAAAAGGATGGCAAAAAAATATAATGCAAAAGGGTAACTTCACAGGGTATTAGTGGTAATTGGTTTTGCAACTGAAATAAGTAAGCATTTTAGCTCTTAATTTAAAAATTTTGGAAAAAATTACAATGTATCTATTTTTTTTTTGATCACACGATTTTTATGAACTAACACAATTTAATCTTCATAAAGAAATTATTAACCTTAATATTGAAAATATTTTTATGTTTTAAGTTTTTTAAATATGTAGAATAAAAATAGTAATAAAATTAGCCTTTTTTGCGAACTTTAACCATTTCTTGCACTGTATAACACTAAAGACGAAAAATGTAAGGTGTATCTATTTTTTTGATCAGGTGTTTATGTCCGCTCTTACCATGGTATAAACATTTAACACTTGGTGTGAAACAAAAGAGGGTTTCAATTGCTGAGATAAGTTTTTCAAGCTAATGTAATTAATAGAATAATTTAAGTTTTAATGGATTATTATTATTATTATTTATATTTTTTAAATGTGGACAGTTTTATCAATCATTACTGATAATAATTGGCAATGCTGTAAAGTATTTATGTAGTTATTTAAATTTTACCAATTTTACTGGATTATTAAAATATCAAAAATGTTATAACTGTAGGAAAAAATATATAAAAAATTATCCCAATTGGGTACACTTGTATCAGCAAATTGTGTATATAATCATATAGAATAAGAATAAAACATTATGTGTAATAAACACATTGTTACTTTTCTGTAACACATTGTAAATCAAATTAATTTTCTTTAAACCACACACATTGTAACATTACACTGTTCTTAGTATTACATATTACGTCCGTTGCATTTTTAAATTGTGTACTTCGTACTCTTAAGTTTGTGCATAAAACGATATGAAATGATATGAAAATTTACCTATAAAATTTTTATAAAAACAAATATTCGTTCGAAGCAAGGCCACTCCAATCTCTCTGGTAATAGAAAAGACAAATTTTACAATTTGTTCATGCTTAATTTTTTATATGATTAACAATTTCGTTAGCTGAAATTAATACTTTTAATTTGAAGGCGAAATTGTCGTGGTGACCCCACGTACTTTTTTACACATAGAGACTAATCTTTTTTCTATTATATCATCATATTATACAGTGCAAAATGCCTTGTCTGTAAATTTAACGTTTTATTCTGGCTGTACGACTTTTCTCACTGTAACTGTGTAAATATTCAACTGGCGGACTTTGACTTTTTGAATAAAATTAATGAGAGTAATCTCTTGCAGGTTCTGCGAGATCTTCAGAGAGAAATTGATCCCTTTTAAGAAATTAGAAGAAAAAAATGTGTTGAAATTTTCAGTGTTCTTAATGTGAACATTAGAAATGCCCTTAGATGTGCATTGCAAATCTTTTCAAAGGGTGTATCTACAAATGTGTATGTGTTGCGTGTTGTGGTAAACAATTTAAATTGTCTATAAATGTGGATGAACTATGAACTAAACTTGAAAATTATGTTGTAATGAAAAACAAAATTATTCATAAAAAACCTTGACATCTAAAATTTGTTATAAAACAATAAATTATAATACATGTATAAATAAAATAAATTTCAAAAATATCTTTAAATGCTGTTTAAGAAAAAGAAAAGATGTATACGTATGTTTGGGACATTTTGAATGAAAATGGGATAATAACGACTTAATAATAATAATAATAACACTGTGGGCGCCGTGGCGTAGTGGGTAGGTGTGTCGACTCCTACGCTCGAGGTTGTCGGTTCGTATCTCGAAAAAAAACATCAAGCATTTTTTCACGGCTCCACCTCTTTCGAGTCACTGACAATGCTCAAAGAGTATAACTGTCTAGAAAAAAGCTTCTCAATCTCGCCGTTCGGAGTCAGCATTAAACTGTAGGTCCCCTCTACTCGTGAGAGAACAATAGCACGCACAACACGAGTGGTTGCTAAGAAGCTAGGCCCAGGTCCACCTCGGACTGTAGCGCCGCCATTATTATTATTATAGAATTTAGAACTGAAGATAGTACTTTACTGTGTAGATCATAGAAGAAAGTTTTCAAAGAAAAAAGGACAATTTACTGTCCTCTTCAAGAAAACAAAAAAAAAGGACACGATAACGAAAAAGAGGACTGTCCTCTAAAAAAGAGGATGGATGGTCACCGTAGCCATAGAGGACTGTGGGCCAGGAGACTAAAATCAGTTGCCAAAATTGACAGTGCCATCTTTTTCAGCAAACTACAATAATTGACCATCGTTTCGCGACACTTTTATGGGACCAGATTTTATTTAAAATCGTTTCTCCGGGATGATGCAGCTTTTTAAGTGAAACATATACCGGTCTCAGCAAGCAAACTACTTACCTAGAAGCTTGGGAACGGTTAGAAAAACGTTATGACTGCGTGCATCTTATAGTGCAATCGTTTATTCAATCAATTTTATCGATACCGATTGTATCTATTAGTAACGTACAAGCACTACGAAGAATTACAGACGGTGCGGATAAAGTTGTACGTGGGCTAAATGCACGCGATGCTAACGATCGCGATCCGTGCTTATATTAATATATTAACCTTCTGGTGAACAAGCTTAACTTAGATAAATTGGACAAATTGGGGCAGAAACCGTTGGTTCTCACAGTGACTGCAAGTTTGAGGAACTGCTTGATTTTCTGTAATTAAGATGTGATGAGCTAGAATGTTGCCAAACGCTTTCGCGCCCTTGTGTTTCGCGGAATAAATGATCAGGAAAAATACGAACATACTTAGCGGAATCTATGTCTACATCATCATCTCCAAAGTGTAAGGGTAATCACATATTACCTCAGAGTGAACAATTCGCAAGCCTTGGTAAAAAATCGCGTCGGTCTTTCGTCAAAATAAATTCTTTGTGTTTTAATTGTTCTCGAGCAGGCCATTCTGCAGGTGAATGTTGTTCTTCGTTTCGCTGTTGTGTCTGTAACTCGCGTCATCATTCGTTGGTTCATTCTAATCCGTCGGCTAATCAACATACTTTTCCTGTTCTAAGCCAATAATCGTCTTCGTCTCTTTCTCCGCCAGTTAATAACCACTCCCCTCTCAACGTTGGCTTAACCAAACAAACAATTCTTGCTACTGTTTTGGCAGAGGTGCAAGACAAATTATGCAAATTAATAACATGCTTGATGTGTTGCCGAATGTTTTGCCCAACGCCTAGGTTTTCCGTGTAGACATACAAATACTCCTATTCGGGTTATCACCCGCTAATGCAGGTAAAAAAAACAGGCTGCATTTCAATTAATTTACTTTCGCGTATTGCTGGTACTCAGCTTCTGGTAGACGCGTTTATACTCAACAAGCTAACATCAAATATTCCCTTGCACCCCTTCGATTATTCTGATTGGTCGCATATTCAAAATCTCGATCTTGTTGATCCTGATTTTAATATTCCTGGTCCAATAGACATGTTGATTGGAGCCGATAAATTATGGTGTATCCTCAAAGGTGATCAAATTCAGGGTGCGAACGGCGGACCTTTTGCACCGAAGATATAATTTGGGTGGGTGGTAACAGGAGAGGTATGGGATATACGCTACTCACAACAGTGTCTACCATCTTCTGCGCTGCATTCTACATTGGATGTTGACGTTTTGTTGATGTAACATTTGTTACATACCACCAGAAGTCGATGATCTAACGGACGAAGAGAACATTATTAGGTGGAACGAAAAATTTGCCTTGGATTTAGCGGGAACTTTTGAGATAGTGCATTCTGGTTATGGTGTTGAAATGGAAGATAATATGCACGATTCGGTTACTCAAGCAAATCAGAAAAAGTTGAAGATGTTACTTGGTGTAAAACACCGGTTGACTATGAGACTAGTGCTGTGTCAAATGAGGAAGTTAACATGACGAAAATTGTTGAAGATCTAAATGGAAAGGTCGTACTTGATTTCTTCAGGCTAATGTTCGACGAAAATGCTATGCACTGTATTATTACGAACTCCATAAAATATTTAAGAGATAAGAACCGCCCTCAGTTTTGCTTGGATCTAAGTGACCTTGAAATTTTTCTTTGAATATTGATTGTAAGCGGATATCACACCCTTCCGCAAATAAAACGTTTCTATTCATCTGATGAAAACAAAGGCATTCCAAATGTCAAAAATGAAATTGCGCTGGCTGCTTGATCTCTTGAACGCCAAAAGTCTGGAAGTAACTCAAAAGCTTGTTACCTCCATGGGATCGAGAATAAAGGCAGTTATTACTGCTTAAGGATATCCAACTAGGAATAAATTTGAGTAATTTGCGATAAATCTCTCTTTTTACATTTGTAACATGCAATTTTAACAGTATCTTACTTTGTTTCTTAATATATTTGTTATTGTTAGTCCCATTTTTTTTATTGTTTGTTTTTTGAAAAGAGCATAAAAATAGAAAAGTAAATATGTATAACATGTTACCTAAAGTTTATGCAGTTTCGCTTTCTAGTTAATGATTCGGTCAAGATTCGATATTTTTTACGGTGTATACTTACTTTTGTGACTGTGTGTATATATAAAATGGTCATAAACGACAAAACACAAATTATGTATTTTAGTCATAGTAATAAGAAGTAGACTGCAAAAGATTTTAAGATAACGCGACTATTTGTAACTCAGAACCTATTCGCAGACAAATTTTGCGGCAAATCATTGCTTTGACAAATGTTTCTATATTGAGAAAGTTAATGTGTTCAAATATCTTAAAATTCTGCTTGACTGGAAGATGATTTGGTCTGCTTACTCAAATGCAGTTGAAGTATTGTATGGTTGCACTTAAGCCTGTTTATTATTTAATGTTGTATTGCGCACACGATCTTCTTAAGTACATATATTTATATGGTTTTGTGCATTCTGAACTGTAATATTGCATTGTTTCCTTGGGCGAAACTCACTATAAAAAATATGCCCTCTTCCTATGTCTCAAAAACATGTCTTGAATCTTATATGTAACACAAATCGTCGGCCTGAAAGCTTTGTACTTCTTAGCAATATAAAGATTTACCTTTGAAGCATTTATTTTGTAAATTCAAGAGATATTTTTCACAAGATCTGGATATTTATTAAATAGAAGCTCTGTTCAAACTGTTCGACAGTTAATTTTACGGCGTAGTTGCTTTTTTATTTTGAACAAACCATTTATACACAGTCTTCATATAGCAACTCCTGGCGCCACAGAAAATGTTCAAGGGTTGGTTAATTTCTCAAACTTTATCCAGAAAATGTATAACGCAAAATGCAAAAAATGAAAATGCAAAAGAGTTTTTAATATTATAAATGTTGGCTCTACATGAACACCAAAAGGCTGAATTAATAAATCCAGAACAACCGTTCCACCCGGCTTAACCAACAGCGTCCATTCATTGATCTAATTTAATTCTCTTAAGTGTTATCCCATCACGGTTCACACGCACGAAACTACCATATCTGGTACATTTGCATTTCAACGAAAATTTTATCTCTTTTTGCTATTTTTAATAACGTTATTTATAGTTCTGCAATTTAAATCCTTTTTCGGAATTCAACCACGCAGCGGGGTGCAAGTGGTTCAGCAGGCCGGCAAAAGCTTTTGAGAGGGACATGGGTGGTGTTGATTTGATTCAATCTCTTTAGAGTGCATTTGTGTGTGAATATGTAGAGGAAAGGCTGTTGCTGTCCATGATTAGCGTCAATAGATTGTTCACTCATGAGCCTCCAGCATGGCGGCAACAAACAGATTCGACCTAGTTTGCTTCGCAACCGTCGTCGTCATAATGATGAACCTGCTTCGGTTGCTAACAAATAATGGTGGACGTTGTCGTATGGGAAGAGCGAGAAATTGTTTGTATCATCCTGGAGTATCCATCCATTTGATTTGTGTGAGAGTACGTTTTGGTCCCGCTAGAGTTATGTCTGTCAATTAAAGCGTTGCGTTAATAGTTTGATCAACATAACCGCTAGGTTCTGTGGACTTTATTATACTCAGTCGATCGATATTTGAGTATTTCTGTATGCCAGGATGAATTAGCGTATCAATACAATAGAATGAACCGCATTCAGTTTTTTTATGCTGCTCATACTTCCATCATATATTCGCACATATTTTTTAATCCTGCTAAATGAATCATAGGAGGTTGACATTTCAACACAACAGCTGATTATTGAAAGTCGATTACTGAAATGCAAAACTTTCAAAGGTGAAATATCATGTACATTCATACACTGCTGCACAAAATTGTTTTTTTTTTGCGTCCAATACAAGAATATAAAATTAGATAAGACGTTTTGTGTGAGTAATTTAAAAAATAATTTTTCTCGCTTAAAAGACAGAATCTACACAAAACTGTACCAATTCATAGTCTTCTAGTAAGAAACTGAGACTATATGGTCGAAAAATAATAATTCTAATAAATCAAAGATTTTCAATTGAAAAATATAGGACAACCTACAACTTTTTTAGAAGTATTAACCACAGAAATGACAAATCCAAATGAAAAACAAATCTCTGCGAAAATATTTAACGTCCTTTAAGATCTCAGCATTTCAGTATTAGGACTGCACGTCGCAATCCAATTATGGCTGAAACACAACAGTGCGTTGCGCTAGTCGATTTCATGTTACGGAGGGTTGACGCACTTCGTTAATCAGCTGTTCTCTCTCTCTCTCTCAAATACCAAATAAAAAATATTCCATCAGTTGTTTTCATTTCTGAAATATCAATTCAAAAAATATTCTGGTCAAACAATTGTACGAGTACGGATAAAAGAATTTAATTGCGTAAAATGAATGATAAGAAAGTTAAAAAAAATTGAAAAAGTGCTTCTTTTTGCTAACAAGCATACATACTCAGCTATTTTCATTTCGCAAATGTCAGTTGCCACAAAATGTTCTCAATTTGGAAAAAAACTCTCAATTTCGGAAACATTTCTCAATTTTGCTCTCACAGCGCATCCCTTTGTCAAAAAAGTATCCAACATGTTGAATAATGACGTGCGTTGGGATTACGTTTTACGTTTTATTACGATCCTCTCATCTCTCTCATTTTTCATTTACGTAGGTTGCTGCAGTATTTCGTGAATGTCCATTGAATTTTGTGCGTTGAAAGACAACGCTGACGCTTGACGCACTGTTAAGTTTCAGCCATTATACATATAGTGGACAAATACACTCTAACGTCGACTGCACCATCTAGTGCAAATAAAAATAAAAATGAATAGAAATGAAAATAATGCCGAGGTTGCGTCAACTTCGCCACGACAGGTAACACGGACGAGTACTACAAAGTCTTTACTCCTCAACTAGAGCAGCAGTTTGGAATGGGGAGCAGCTCTCTGAGTAGTTTATGACGGAAACGGGTGTAAGACAAGGATGTACTTTAAGTCCTGATTTATTTGCTCTCTTTGTCGATGATTTTGTGGATTATTAGCCTGGTGGGGTAAATTTTGCAGGGACTCTAATTAAGGCCCTGCTATTTGCCGATGACATCGTCATGCTCGCTAACTCCCCAGATTCTCTACAGCTTATGATCAACAAACTACGAGAGTATTGCTATCTTTGGAAACTCATGGTTAATCTGGATAAATCTAAAAATAGAAGTAGTCAAAGAATACAAGTATCTTGGAGTATACTTTACAAAAAATCTAAGTATGGAGAAGCATCTAAAGGAACAACAAAGACTGCTCTAAACTGCACCTAGAAAATATGCTTCTCCAACAAAAATATAGCACATAGCTTCAAATTCAAAGTTTTTGAGACTACAGTTGAAACTATTCTTCTTTATGCGGCACCAGTGTGGGGCCATGCAAAATATGAAACGGTGGAAAAACTGCTCAGATTTTATGTTAAAAGAGTTTTTCGCTTACCGCAATCTACGCCTAATTATATAATTATGCTAGAGAAAGGATTGCCTCCACTTTATATTAAAACTTTAAAAATGCAGGTAGATTATATTCTTAAACATGCCTGATACGCGTCTTCCTAAAAAAGCTCCCTTGAGATTATACACAATAAGGCCTGTTGGTTTCGCAAATAGATGAAACTGTCTCAAGAATGTAATTTTGAACTCAACATACAAACCTCGATGTTAGATATTTGGAAGAAGATTCTCTACGAGATGATCGCCAAAGTAGATGAGAAATGTAGAGAAGGATTCATTATCAGTGCCTTTGGATCTTTACACAGGTCAGTCTATAGCAGACTAAACTACAATCCACCAGAAAATAACTATTTTCGAGATGAAAACCGTGTTGATAACATATCGCTGATGATAAGAGCTAGAAGTGAACTACTTAAGGTGAACTACATATCTCACAGAGACGATGTACCACTTTATTGTTATATATGCAATTTAAGAGTAAAAGAGGATGTGCTTCATTTTATTGGCCTTTGTCCTACCCTTCGAGAAATAAGAAGACTTGTTTTCGACCGCAACTTTCTGGATGAAGCGCGGACTATTTCACTCCTAAATAAAGCTAATGTTGCAAAAATTTCACAGTATTGTAAACTTGAATTAGCATACCGTGAAAGAATAAGAAATGGAAGTTTTTAAAATCTGTTAATTACCCAATATCAATTGCTTCTTGAATAAATATAATTTGAAATGAAATTGTAAATTGTACCAGTGCCAACCGGCAGACGGCTTAGGCCATGCATTAATGTTGTTTCTGTAATCTTTTATGGTGCAAATAAATCATTTACTTACTTTTGACTTACTACAGGTAACAGCGACGTTGCAAAATTTGTTCAAAGAACATTGCATTGCATCTATCTCTTCTCTCGGTGTAAGATAGTTGCTGTCTTCTATCTGAAGATACGAAACAATCTTTACCGCTTCTACGATAAGGTTTGTCTTCAGGTAATGCAACGCTTGTGCATTTTCAAGTTGTACGTTTTTGTGGATTGTTTGCTCGAACAAATCTATAAATGACTTCCATTGATGATAGTCTCCTTCAGAGGTTGGTAATTTAATGGTTGGGAGTTGAATGTCGTTTACTGATGCCGAATTTATTTCGTTCCATTTGATTGGTTCGAATTCTTCGTTTTCGGTAAAATTCTCTTAAAGCTTTACTATGACATTCTCATAAATTTGTTCGAGTTCTTCGTGGTCATCTAGCAGGTCTGCATATGTTTCTTCTTCATCGACATCAACGTTTTCCGAAAAATTCCAAATGTTGGATCCCGGGAAACGCAACGTAAGGCAAATCACTGAGCACCAAAATGTCTAATAAAAATGCCTGGCAATGGTAATCGATTACAACCGTCGCTATGTCAAATTATGTGTATGTTTTTGAAGCAGTCAAAAAACAATCTCAGCAATCACTTGTGTTGTGCGTGCTATTGTTCTCTCACGAGTTGAGGGGACCTAAAGTTTAATGCCGACCCCGAAAGGCGATTCTCAATATCGCCGTATCGCTTTTTCTAGACAGTTATAGACTCGAAAGAGGTGGAGCCGTGAAAAAAATCAAAGGTCTTTTTTTCCGAAATCGAATACAGTTTTCGAACGTAGGAGTCGACGCACTTACACACAACGCAACGGCACCCACTATTTTTAAAAAGCCAATCAAAAACTGTCTCTCTTTAATTTTTTAGGTACCAATTTTAAAGGAAATATTTTCATTGAAAGTTTGCATTCAGTATGTGTACATAGGTATATATTTAATCGAAAATTGTGCCAAACAGTGACTGATACAAATTGTCTTATGATTTCATTGTATTATAAATTCGTATTAAATGCAAATAGTTCACCAAACCACCCACACTTTCGGAATATAAAGTCTACACACATTGTGAATTCGTTTCGCATAAGATTTCCATTAATTATCATGTTTTCGTTTAAGGATATGCACGCAGCAGTTGGTCCTTCCACTAATTTTTGCATCCTACAGCGAGATAAAATAATTTAACGAATTGTTTTAGCTGAAAAGACTTGCTCCACGGCTCCGAAGACTCTCCTATAAACATAAAATAAAGTGCTGACACATGAATTTCCATGAAGTATACCATAGGGCTTACACACATCAGCACATACGTCGTCCTGTGTTAATTCCATCTCGATTCATTGCCTACAATTTCGATTTCGAGTTCACTTGGAGAAATTAAGTACTTTTGGAAGGGATCTGTCCCTGGCACCCGCCGACTGTCTTCCTGTACCATTTGGGAAGTAATCAAAGTACGTATAAGTTTTATGGGTCTCTCCAGGATCTGATCCTTGTGGGTGGGGACAGAATGCTCAATGGGTAAAGTAGATTTTATATTCACATGTTCATCCATGTGTATGCTCGTGAATATTTTCGATGGGCAGATGGTAAGGTGGGAAGATATAAAGCAAATCTGAATAAGCGACAAGGAAGCGGGAACTCATTAGCCAACACATTGCCGCCTTCACTTCGGATGGTTGATGGGCTCTCTTTCTCTAGGCTATGAACTAATTAACCAAAATGTCCTCTTATCCAAACAGCACATAGCACATATTGTTGGCAATATGTGTTTGTGTGGATGTCATATGCTTCCTCTAATTGGGATTCATTCCTGTGGATAGCCGTAAGTAGGCGAATTGAGAAATTGTCCTCATTTTGTCCTGCGTATAATATCAAGCGTAAGTTAAGCGATTTATTGCGGGATTTATTGTCTTGACGCTATAGAATTTAAATGGTGGTTTCTGTACAAGCCTTAGAGCAACGGAAAGCCCAATAACTTTGGAAAATGCTGCACGTTTTAGTGCTTTGCTTTGATATCTAATCCTACTTTCGTACCAGAATCTACCAGATTTGAGGATTTGTAATAATAATAATAATGGCGGCGCTAAAGTCCAAGGTGGACCTAAGCGTAGCTTCTCAGCAACCACTCGTGTTGTGCGTGCTATTGTTCTCTCAAAAGTGAAGGGGACCTACAGTTTAATGCCGATTCCGAACGGCGAGACTAAGAAGCTTTTGCTAGACATTGTCAGTAACTCGAACGAGGTGAACAATTTCTTCTGAAAAAAAAGACAAATTTTTTCTTTATGTAAATATGAATACACTTTTTAAAGATTTTAACGTCTTGTGGAAATATGAAGCTGTATTAATTGATATATTGTGCTGAAAAAAAAAGTTTAGAAACAATTGCTTCATAAAGTGAGTTCCATTTCAAAATAAAATCATCATATCCCTATTAAGTTTTGTACGGTAATTGATTCTATACATGCATTCAACTTAATTCCAATACTAGGAAAATGTAAAGCAATTTTTTACTTGATTTTACCCAGGTGCCTAGAGCATAAGCACATCGACTGCTATGTGCAACGTCCCAAGTGCGATTCCAAAATTGCATATTCAACATTTAATTTCCCTATAATATTCAAAATACAAAGATAGTAGCGTGAACACCGGCTAATATGATCACCGGATAACGTGAACAAGTTTTTTTTTTTACATTGATATCTCTAAAACGTGAAGAAAACATGAATGCTCCAAAACGTGAACAACAATTTTCGAACTAAGTTAACAGTAAAATTCGAACATTTTTAATTTGTTGTTCTTTGTACAAGATTCGTGTCGTCTTGGTCTGTTCCGCGTTGTTATTTGTATTGTATGCTTGTAATACATTTTTTGTTAAAAATAAAAATAAAAAAATATTAAGCCATTTATGTAATATTGTAATATGTATATAATATGTAAATAAGAATGTCGAATTTGGGACGATACCAATCTACGTGAGATTGCTTCCCGAAAAAATCAGTATTGGTGCGGATTTTGGGCTGGCGGCGTCATCGGTCCATATTTCTTTGAGAACCAAGTTGGCCAGGATATCACCGTCAGCGGTGAGCGGTATAGGTCGATGATTAGCAACATCTTTTGGCCTGAATTAGATGATATAAACCCCAACGGTATAGGTCGATGATTACCAACTTCTTTTGGCCTGAATTAGTTACTCACGCCCCATTGGAAGTTTTGCCCGAGCGATTCGTGAACATCCCACGTGGAGGTTATGTGAACTGTCCACCGAGATCGTGCAATTTGACCTCGTTAGACTTTCCCATGTGGGTTTTTCTGAAGTCGCAAGCCACAGACCACTGCATATATAAATCTATAAAAATATAAAGAAGAAGTTAAAAAACTTCAAGTCGGCGGACAGAGCAAAATGTAGTGAAAACCACTAGACGCTTCTCGAATTCTTTAAGCCAGGGCGATGGATTGCCTACAAATGGTTCTGTAAGCTATGGTTAATATTATATTAAACATAAACAGTAAGTCGCAACAAAGTTGTATAGAAGAAAAAAATTGTCAAAATTAAAAACTAAATTTTATATATTATATCCGAAAGAATTATTAAAATTAATGCTTCTGCGGATCTTTCGTGGACATACTGTTCACTTTGATATATTCCTCAAATTAAACGTAAGTCTAAAGAGTTAATCCATTGCAGATGCAACCTTAGCCGGAACTTATATTTTTTATGGTCTATCGACGTCTATGACGTCAAATGTTTTCAACATACAGGAGATAAGAAAAGTGAATTTTTTTTATAGCATTCTTTATTTATCTCCAATTAGACAATTTTTTGTATCCTTAATTTGACATCTCGGAATATATCATAAATGTTAGCCTTTTAATTTTAGGCTGTGTTGTTATGTTGAGATTCTTGACGACTCGCTAAGTGAGCTAGTGGCGATTGGAACCGGAATGGCCAAAATAAAAACACATTTAAAAATGGTTTATATCATAGACCAGAAGCCCCGTAAGCATCTACTTAAAGATATCAATCCCACGATGGACCATATGATAATACCAGTAAGGGCCATTCTACCCATCCAGTTTCAAGTTCACAAACAAATCACTTGCGTATTAGATATGCACAAAAAACAGTATAAACAATATAAAACAATATAAACAAAACTTTTAATAATAATAAAATAATAATAATTATTAATAAATAACTTTTAATGATAATTATTAATAAAAGAAAACACTACATCAACCCCTACGCATTGTACGTTAATTACTGAAGCCCACCTCGGACTTTAGCGCAACCATTATTATTCTTATTACTACTAATATTATATCGAAAACAAATATTTCAAAATGAAAGTACCGTCAAAATCGTTAATATCGACCTTCAAGGGACTGACAAATTTGGTCGATATAAGCTATAGGTCGTTGTAACCGAAGATAGCAGATAAAGAACGGAGACCCTCTAAACTTTGCCACCAACAGAGGGATCAGTCTACTAAATATCGCATATCAGATCTTCTCCGCCGTCTTATTTAAGCGCCTGAAGTCCTTCGTGAACAGTCGGATTGGTGAATATCAGTGCGGGTTTGGGCGAGCGAAATCTACCATCGACCAGATATTCACATTGCTACAAATCTTGGAAAAGACACAGGAGCTTCAAGTCGATACCCACCATCTGTTTATCGATTTTTAGGCCGCGTATGACAGTATTTAGAGAGCTAAGTTATACAGCGCATTGTCTAATCCTAGCATGCAAACTCGTTTGTCTTCGTCGGATGACGTTGGGGAATAGCCGTTGCTTCATCAAGGTCAGTTAAGACTTTCACGAGACTTTTGATGTCAAAAAAGGGATTAGACAAGCCGACGCACTGTAATGCGATTTTTTAATGCCATTCTTACGAAGACCTTACGTAACTCAAACGCCAACACCTGATATTCAAAAATAATATCATTCAATAATAAACGCAAAACAAAAAGAGTAACATCTCAACAAACGGTAACCTGCAGCATATTTAAAATTCTATGTACACAGTTACGTCGCATCTACAGATAAACACTTTACCGTTTCAGAAAAAACAGCTGCGTCGATTTTAGTCGTTATAACCAATATTTTATCTAAAAAATTTAAAAATTGTCCTTTGTAAGCGATATGTAGTTATAATCGATTTGTTGTTCAGTGGGATTATAATGGAACTCAGTCGTGACCTAAGAATTTTGTCATTATAACCGATGCGTCGTTATAACCGATGTCGTTGTAATCGATTTTGACTGTATTATAATTAATTATAATCAAAGCCATTTAGGTTCAGCCAGATCCCATATTCCCTGTTATCCATGCTCCATACTCATGTTCCCAAATGCACCATCCTCTCAACCAACGATTGTCAACTTAAAACAGGCACGCACCAGGTTCATGTTGTTGACATTGCGTCTTCCCACGTTCTCTCCTTCCCATACTACGCCGCATAAGTGTTAAGTTATTTTAAGTGTAGCACTACGGCAACAATGAAAGACTCATTCGTTGTGAAATAATGTTGTAAGGAGTTCAGAAAAGTAAGAGAAATATAAATAAAAATTGTTTAACCAAAAATACGTTAATTGTTTGAATTTAAGATAGAATTATTATTAAATAAAATAATTTTGTAGTTTAGTTTTTATGTGATTTAGACAATAAAGAGGTTTCATCTCAAATAATTTTCAAAATTCACATTCATAGGGAACTGTAGGAAATCAAGTCATTTAATACAACTTTTCCACTTCAAGTTGGAGAATGTTAACATAGGAAGATACTTGTTTCTTTATAATATTCTACGATCGTCACCACCAACCAAAGAAAACTATCAATTAAATTTGTCCTACTTGGTAACAAGTTCACAGATAAAATCCTTACATGAACCTCACAAATCAGCATTCCTTTTCGTTCCCTTATACACACAGACGCAAACAGAGTGGCAATTAATGCAACTTAAGATCACTTTTAGGACAGTATACAGCAAAAGGCTTTAAGAAACAATGAACTCCAACGGGCGCTCCTTCTCGACGGAAAGAGTTTTGTCAAACTACAGACACACACATTCAGCTTATCCGTGCGCATCGTTTCTCTAGATACACAAAAGTTTCTTCCAACTGAAAAGAAAAACGAAAAAAAAAAACTTTTATTACCTCAACCAATTTCCTAGGCAAAAAGTTTAATGATCGGATTTTGCGGTGTATCCCAATGACATTCACCTCAATCTCCGCCTGCTTGGATTCCGTGTTAGGAAGGACGGAGGAAAAAAGGTGTATTCCCACAATCCTCAGTGTCTTTATAAAATTTGAAAATTCCTCTAGGAAAGTCCCATCCTCATTATCCCACTGACACATCCAAAAAGCTGCGACACACAGCCCCTATGCGCGCTGCTACACGGATGTACTGATACACCCTGTAAAATTAAGTATTTAATTATGTTAAGATTTATTTCGTTTTTAACAACTGGGGAGAAATTGCTGGAAAGGATTTCATAGAACTTTTCGGGCTACCATCTAGGATACGGCTGAGTATCTAGTTTAGTATGAGACACTGCTGATGCTGACGCTGGTGATGGTAGGTGGATTCGTAATTACCCACCATGAGTTGTGGTGGATTATTGTCTTAAGGAAGAAATTTCAGGATGTCTCCCCATTTTTGTATGTGTTTGGGTGTGTACATAGGATTGTGTGGAATAAAAGAAACGACCTTCCCTTACTTCTAAGGTGCTTAAGGTTTCTATCCATCGTTTCAGCTTTCAGGGAGTGGTGGCAGCCTCACTCATCCCGTAAATTTAATTCGCTGTGTCTTTGCCTTTGCAAATCAGTTTTTCAGCAGGCGAAAATAATATCCCATTGCCATACATGGCACATAGGAGAAGTTTTGCCTTAGAGGCGATTTTACTAGGACTGACTGCTTGCGGGGCGAAGAGTAGACATTTTCGGAGAAGCTCATGCAAAAGTGTCGGAGATCAAGAGATTAAGGACCTCATTGTGTACTTTGCTTCATTAAGTCACTTTTCAGTGTGAGATTTTCCGGTACGCTATGCACTAAAGCAAAAAGGACAAAAGCAAATCTTTTTGTTACTTTGTGATGAAGGTGCAGACCACAGAGGGGACTTGTGGTAGCGCGGTGAGAACGTATCTTCAATTTGGTTTGCCTAATTAAATTCATTTATTTGTGTGGCTTTTTGTTATTTCAGTAGATGTCGAGTGCTGGGCGCTATACTGTTGGAAGAAAATATATATACATATGCGCGTCTTCTTCATGTACAGTGTTTACAAACGGGAGTCACATAGTAGTTAATGCGAGCGTGATTTAGCCAGTTGGAAATGGTAATTTGGCATCCTATAATGATATGATATTAAAAAAAAAGTTTTAAGGTAGTGGGAGTTCGATTAAATAAATGGAGCATAGAAATAATCCCAGGTATTAGTTAAAGTAGTTTTTCGTAAGAGAGACCTTAAGTGAAATATCAACCCTATTACTCAATTCGAGGGTATTATCTATTTATACAAGCACATTGTAGATATATGTATACTAACCTAAATTAATCCAGCAATTTGAGACCTTTCCCCTAAGAACATATTTTGAATTAAGGGGTTAGTTTTATTTGTTAAATATGGCCTGGGAAATATCTCTTGACTCCCCACTTCCTTTATCTGATGTGCACGCATCAGCAAGTATATTACACTTTTAGTTTTGATTTTAAGGTTGATTGAATCTTTTTGCCATCGTGTGACTTATATTTATTAGTGCATAGGTAAAAGGAAGTAATACCAAGTTTGGTGTGGTCCCGTTCAAAACTGACAATTTTCTTTATTATATCATATTGCTTAATGCTAATAATTGATAAGGTCAATGCATTCCGTTTCCGATGGCCTGCAGACAGCATCATTGACACCGGAATGCAATTGACAGTTTGTTATTGGTTGAGGAGCAACACAAATGTGCCGTCAGCAGGTTTGCTGACTTGCAATTGTGTAACTTGTGTGATCATCGATTTTGTAGAATTAATCTTGATGCAATTAGTTTTTACTTATTTAAGAATGAGTTCTAATATTTGATCATTCAGGAGACTTTTAAGATTCATATTATCTTTCTTCATAATACGCAGAGTTTTTATTCTGCGCTAAAAGAAAACCTTCTGTTTCATGGAACCACCACTGGGAAGTTATTGACAGTGCTCCGATCAATCAATCACGAATAGCTTTTCAAACCTCGCCGTTGGTCGCCAGTGTTTTTTTTATTTTTGTGTTGATGTAAATCTTTAATAAGACACTATGTGACCCATGTACGCATAGTAGTGTCAGGTTGTTACCGACTCAGAACATCCTTCCCTTAGTTTGTGTTTACTACAACTAAGTTTCCTTATTTAGTAATTTTATTTTCAAATATTTTTGAGTGATGTAGATAGATTTTCGTTAAAATCACCTACAAAACCGCAGTTAGTTACGGTTTGTTCTTATGCGCTAAATCGAACTGATTCGTTTGTTGAAGTCGGCGCACAAGATTTCGTGTATACAATGTTTGGAGTATGTGCAAAGTGTGTAATTTCTTCGTTTCTGGTAGATATCCCCAGGTCTATTTGGACAATATATCATTATATCTAAGATACCAGGGATATTGCTTGCATAACTTTATTTTGGAAGGACTGTATGAATCCCCTGTTACTTGCCTTGGTGCAACCCCAGAGTTCTATATCATAAATCCATACAGGCTTAAATACTTGCTTGTTATACACACTTAACTTGGAAAATCTTCCAAGCAACCAGTATATTTCTCTATATCGATTCGCAAGTTTCACTTGAGTTTCGTGTCAAGAGTCATCTCAAGATATTTCGCTTCATTGGCGTGCGGTATTTGTATTAATGAAGACCGGTAAATAAACTATATTTTTATGAGTAAAATTAATATGCGTGGATTTGGTCTCGTTGAGAGCAGTGCGCCATCGTTTTATCCAATCGCATAAGTTGTCTAGAGCTCGTTGCAGTTTTTCAGATGCGGGCTTAACTGAACTTCCTTTTGACTGAATAGCCGTGTCCTCCGCAAAAGTAGCTACAATTGTGCCCTCCGTTGCGGTATGTTCCTGGTGCAGAGCAAAAATGGTCTAGGACCAAGGACACTCCCTTGCGGAACTCCTGCAGCAGTCTTTTTGAATTTGGAGTAATCAGTTTCGTATTTAACTCCGAATATCCTGTCATCGAGGTAAGATACCAATGAGTTAATTTTGCTTTTTTTCTTTTTCTCCTCTAGGGCTTTTTTCATTTCGCTTGTTATTCTGTATATCTGGTCAATTGTGGAGTGTTTCGCTCGAAACCCAAATTGTTGGTCAGGAATTACTCGATTTTCATCAATAAATTTTTGTTCCACCAAGGTGGTGTTTAGATCGTCGGCAATATCGATTTCAAAAAGAGAGTCTTGGCTGTTCGGCGGGGTAGTAGTGAGTTCGAGATCAGTGAAGTTGATGCTCTGTAGTGCTCTCCCACTCCCCTTCATCCTCCATAGGAGGCAAAGAGGTTGACGGGATAGCTCCTGTTTTGACGATGGAAGATGAAGTGGAGGGAGACGGCTCCACCTCAGCCGAGCATCCCCCCTCCCTCTCATTGACCTCGGTCGGTGTATTACCGACAGGTTTAGCAAACGATGAAGTGGAGGGAGAGTGATAAGCCATCACAGAGTCCTCCCCATCCTTCTTATACACCCTCAGCGTAACGCTAGTAAAGCCAAAACATAGCTTTTATCTAAAACGGTGTAAGTGTAAGGTAGTCAAAGACAACCTCACTATACGGCCTATTGTGCCTATTGGCATTGGAAAATCCACCGGCAGTTTTTGCCCTTTTGGGCTCGGAGGTTAATGTGTCAGCCGAACTGGCAGGCTTAGCTGTCGATGGCTCAGGGGCCTTCGCGCTATCGCTGTCGATGCTTTTGGCTATTTTGGTTTCCCAGGTTAGCGAGCGTTTCTTTTGCTCAGAAAACGACTCCGGAGGAAAACCACTAAAGGTCTCCAATATCCGGGCTGCAGTATTCCCTATATTTCCTGTTAGAAAGGCCGTACTGAGGGCGTTATTAGGATCTGAGATGGATCTAGTGGGCTCCACGCGGCTATTGGCGAGTCTAGCCGAATCTGGTTTGGTCGCCAGCACTTCAGGAGCTGAAAGGCCTTTAGAGGCATTGGGAGTTGCATTCCCAGCCGGTGAGTGAGCACCGGACTCATTTTTTTTTATAAAAAGGAGATCCGCAATACGCAGCTAAGGCTGATTGATCCGAAAGGTCGCCAGGTATTTCGGATACTCCGTTAGCGACTGGGCTTTAGTTTAGGATGGGCCCCCTAGCCAGGCTGATCCTCGCCACGGAACGGAACACCTTGACCCGGTCCACCGGAAAGTGAGAGATTAAGGGTAAAAGGAAGGGGGAGGGAGGAATTAGGACTGGTAGGACTTAGGTAGGTAGGTAGGTAAGTGGGTAGACGGGCACAAGCCACGTCTCACTTAGGTCCTTAGGGATCCATTGTGATGCCCAATTAGGGAATAGTGTCTAACTCATGGTCCTTCGTTGTGCCGGAGCCATCCCGATTTCCTTATGAACCTGCAAAGAGATCTAAGAGGTATATTTGAAATTTCTTGTAAGTCTTGGAAGAAAAATTCTCCCAGTGTTCTATGACGCAACTGACAAATACTAGGGCAGTGGGGAGTGTCCTCTCACTCCTCCTCGTCACCACAGCCTCTACAAATGCTGTCGTTGGAGAGTCACATTTTCATGCCATGGTTTCTAAGATGATTATTACCAGTGAGAGCTCCAACCACCATCGTTAGCAACTCTTTGTCGCACTGAAGGATCTTGTCGGTTTTTGCTCGATCGTATCTGGGCCATAATGCTTTAGTAGTCACACATGTAGACAGACCGTGCCATCTACTGTTTGCCATTTCAATGATCTTTGTATCCACCTTATTCCTCAGCTCTGAGAGTGGCGGTTTAATACCATGAATTGCTTGTGACGCGTCGGTCACTGACCCTGTTCTGGCAAGTTCATCAGCTATCTCATTGCCGGCTATGTCCCTATGTCCTGGGACCCAGCACAGATTAATCGAGTGCTGTGAGCCAAGAGCCTTTAGATCTTCGCGACAGCTTGCGACTAGCTTGGACATGAATTCTATTGCGGATATAGCTTTCATGGCCGCCTGACTGTCAATGAAAATGGTAATATCAGCTGGTGATATCGCCATCATTAATATCTTTTTGGCCGCTTCTTTGACCGCCAGGACCTCCGCTTGAAACACACTGCCATAATCAGGTAGTCTGATTGAGCAGTGCAAGTTTAGCTCGTTGGAGAAAATGCCCGCGCCTGTGCCTGCTTCCATCTTTGAACCATCGGTATATAACTTTATTGTCGAGTTGTTGATGGGTGCATTGGACGCCCACTCCTCTCTGGTGGGGTATTGGCATTTGAAGGGTATCTCGAAGTCGACGTATGGGAGCATATAGTCGCTCTCGACTTCTGATACTGCAAGTTTGTTAAGAATACTTGCATGTCCAGTGGTACCTGAGCGCCAGTTGCAAGATTGACTGATTCTCAGAGCACTTTTAGCAGCGATTGCCTGCATATGAAGGTCAAGCGGTAGCATGTGTAGGATCGTTTCCAGTCCAGCTGTTGGGGTAGAGCTGATTGCTCCAGTAACTCCCATACACGCAAGTCTCTGTATTTTCGTCAATGCCTTAAGATTAATGGCTTTCAATGCTGCCTGCCACCAGACTACGCTGCCGGATAACGTCAGTGTGGATCCTTCAATAGCCTGAATTGCGGTATGACTCTTTTATTGGAGAAAAGAATCAGACTGGGTTAACACCCATGGCTTTTACGAGCTTGTCACTCATGTTTGCGTAGATTGTTCTTTTACTGAGCAGGCTAACAATGGTTGATGTTATTGACTGCTCAATATTGGCCTTCTCGAGGGCTGACTTAATCGCTCTCGTTTCCACATTATTGAAAGCGCCTTCAATATCCAAAAAGTCTGCGAGTACGTACTCTTTGGCTTTGAGAGTACTTTCAGTCACATTAACCACGTTGTGAAGTGCGGTCTCGGTTGCATCTTAGCTTCGGGTCTCCTCCGAAGGTGTGCAACCACGCGAAGGACGGGACCATATATCTGACGTAGAATTTTTCTTTCGAAGGCACCAAGAATCAGCTCTGCAGTTCTGCATAGTGTCCAGCTTGCGGCTCCATATAGCAGGACTGGCAGAATAAGAGTTTTGTAGAGCATGATTTTGGTCCTTCGAGTCAGGAGTTTTGAGACCAGTTGTTTTGACAAACTGAAGTAGCAACGGTTGCCAAGGGCGATTCTACCTCGGATCACCACTGTGATGTCGTTCGTGGAATTCAAGTTTGCCCCGAGGTAGACAATCTCCTTCACTACCTCAAAATTGTAGCTGTCTATTGTGATGTTTTGCCCTAGGTGGTGTGCAGCGGATGGTTTCTTGCTCGACAGCTTGTTTCGCCTGTTCTTCAATCGCCGTGGAAGCTTCCACTACGGCGCGTTGGGAACGCGCAACGATGTCGATATCATCTGCGTATCCTAACAGTTAGACTGACTTGTAGAAGATAGTGCCTTCCGTGTTTACAGCAGCCCGCCGCACTATCTTCTCCAGTACCAAATTGAAGAAATCACATAACAGCACATCTCCTTGCCGAAACCCGGTGCAAGTTTCAAACGGCTCGGAGGTCCTCGAGTCGAACTGCACGGTGCATCGCGTATGCGTTAGTGCAGTGAGACACAACCCAATTCGGTCATCGCTTCGAATAATTCTTTGCCATGAATGCTGTCGTATGCGGCTTTAAAAACCATAAAAAAAATGGTTCGTATCGATTTGAAACTCTCTGGTCTTGTCCAGGATTTAGCTTAGTGTGAAAATTTGGTCTATAGTCGATTAGGGGGGCCGGAAGCCGCACTGGTACGTGCCGATTAGTGCGTTGCAAAACGGCGTTAGACGTTTACACAGTACGCTGGACAGGATCTTGTAGGCGACGTTGAGCAGGGATATACCCCTATAGTTGTTGCAAGAGGTAGGATCGCCTTTTTTGTGGATGGGGCATATGTAGCTGATATTCCAGTCGTCGGGCATGCTTTCTTCTTCCCAAATTCTACAAATGATTTGAAGTCTTTGCTTGCCCTGTTTGGTTCTCTGCTTTGTCTTTTTTATGATGTTATTGCGTCGATTATAATCAGACCCTTTCTTTTAAGGTCACATATAATGTCCTCTGTAGTCCATGATTGATGCAGACCTCTTGGTATGACTCAGGTGAGTCTTTCTAATTTATTTTTGCGTACCACTGTATATTTTCCATGTTGAATTTTTTAGATGATGCTCTGTAGCTATCAGAATCAGCTACGTCTATTTTTCATGCATTTTTACGGAGCAAGGTGATTTTGAAATCCATCGACATTGTTCCTTGATTAAATCATGCAATGCCGATGGTTGGCGGTGGTCGTAATTTTTCTTGGACGTGTTTTTGCTTTAGCACATTTACATTTTCTTCTTCCCGTTTCTGGGTTGAAGTTGAAGAGCCGCCATTTCGTTTTCCGCTGTATCGTTTCTTCGAAACCTAAGTTGTTTCATGTTCCAGTTTCCCCTCGTCCGTTTGATACTTTCAACTGTCTATACAGGCTCCTTAGCGCCTTATTTTCTTACTTAAGCGTATTCATTCTTTTTAGCTCTCTATAATAAAAATAATAATAATGGCGGCGCTACAGTCCGAGGTGGCCCTGGGCCTAGCTTCTCAGCAACCACTCGTGTTGTGCGTGCTATTGTTCTCTCACGAGTGGATGGGACCTACAGTTTAATGCCGACTCCGAACGGCGAGATTGAGAAGCTTTTTTCTAGACAGTTATACTCTTTGAGCATTGTCAGTGACTCGAAAGAGGTGGAGCCGTAAAAAAATGTTTGATGTTTTTTTCCGAGATTCGAACTGACGACCTCGAGCGTAGGAGTCGACGCACCTACCCACTACGCCACGGCGCCCTATACAAGAGCTCTCTATACAAGAGAAAAATTGTTGCTTGTACTGGGATTTGAACCTAGGCTAAAAGTCGGCGCTCACAATATATAATATTCAACCAGATTTTTAAGCCCGAGCTTAGAACAAGGTAACTGCAAAACATCCGTTTTAAGCACATCAAACACTTCTTCAGACGTCGAAAGACAATGAGCCGACTGTGAGGTTCGGATTGTAGTGGTGGAGAATTGTAGCTCGGCAGCAGCTTTCCTTTATTTCTTTGAATTTTTCTGTCAAATCGATAATGTTGTAGCCTTTGAAATTAATCATTATATTTTATACCGAAGATACGGATGAACATTTGCTTCGAATTGTTTCGTGTGCCAAACATTTGTATATGTCGAAAATGGAACCATATGAGATAAAAACGGACATGTTTCACCGGAAAATCAAATTTGAAGTAGGATTTTTGCAAGATCCAAACTATTCCATTCTAACTTGTGGAAATTAAATACTTTGTTTTCGATACTCCTGCCTTCTTCCCTTCATGTAAACTCTGTCTATGCCAGTTTCACTACATAAGGTTGGAGGCAGTTCGGAATACGTCATACGTATTCTCAGAATCGTGTCGGTGACAATGATATAGAAAACGCTGTCAAATGAAATTAAGGGGTGAGAGAGGTAGACGTTGGATATCTCTATGTGACTGATTTGTGATTTAAAGTTGCTGCGCGGAAAATTAAAAAAGAAACTGACTCTTATATTTCCTACATGTGTAGTTCACTAAGCTACTATGGTACAAATAGTTTTCAAATTTATTTATTTCTTATTAATTATGAATATATTTTTATTTGTATTAATAGAATGAGCACAGAAACCGTTATTTTCATTGTATGCTTGGAATAGCCTATCTTTATCGAAGTAAACTCTGGGACTATATTTGAACAAATGATGGTATTTACTATTGAAAATTCATGTCTTTACCCAAAAACCGATAAACCTCTATCGAACCCCAATTAAGGTCAGGCAGTTGCATACCTGACTCACAGCAGAAACATTTACTCAGTATCAGCTCGACCAACGGTGTTAATCCTGCTTTCAAAGTTACATTCATACGTACACGCACTCTCTTCATACACAAATCACTTAATGAATCGAATTTCGATAGTGAACTCTACCCGCCGACCTCTATCCTCTACTCCCTATGAAACACTATCCCTACACGCTATGAATGCAGACTCAATCCACGAACAGCGCTACCAACAACCGCATGAACTTTGAATTTCCTAAATTCCATTTGCCAAATTCTACGACGAGCTATTTCGTAGTGTGAGTTCTCAACACATCCAACTACCTCTCCTCTACATCTGCCCGTTGAACTTCCTCCGAGGACTTGTGTGAATATTTAAGCACATTCCCGTAATCACCTAAATGCGCTTTGGTATTAACTTCATAATTGCATCAACATAATAATTATGTTTCCATGTGTGTTTGGAATTTGGTTGACGGAAATGTCAACACTGTACATGGACGTAAGAGAACACGAAAATTCGAAAATTCTTGAGGCCTAATTGCGAAGGGAACTTCGGAACTTGCATTCATATACACACTCGACTATACTTGAAGCCACAGCATTTAACAAGAAAACACTTTTTTCTGAAATCCACTTAACCCCATGCAAGCGAAGCGTATCCGATTCGTAGAGGAGCTCTCGTCAATAATTCACTCCCAGCGTCAGTCGCGTTGCCATTTCCAATCAAACCATGAATTAAACTTTGATCATTCATCATGGGATCCAGGGAAGGCTGATGGCGATAGGAAATGATGATGGCACGGTGACTATACCTAACGCAAGACCTTTCCCAGGATGCCGTTCTCTATTGTACACCTCCATCGCTGATGATTGATTGATCATTTGTTGATACATTTATGGGGTGGCTGTGAACGAAGGTATTATGATATGTGTGTACGTGTGTTAATATCCTTTTAAAAGGAAATGGACACCTGTTTGGAATTTATTTGATAAATCCTTTAAGTCGAACACAGTAACGGGTTCCGTAAATGTGAGTAAAAAGGTTCTGGTAATGATGGCAAAAGCTTTCTGTTTTTAAAAGAAGGCACTAGACGAAAATTATATTGTAATTTAATATCCTTTTAGGAAGTGTCAGAATAGAATGAATGGAAGTGAAGGGAGGAGTTTATATCAAAGCAGATTTATGTCAACTTTAAATGAAAGTCACTTAAGTCTTTAACATCTACTGTCCGAGGATGGGTGGTGATTGGTCTTGTAGCTCATTGCTACGGAAGGGTTTGTTCTGTTTGATAGTTCACGTCAGCTACTTGAGAGTTTGATTGATTGAGTCACATTTTAGGGGAGATGTTAAACAGTTTATGTCAACCATTTAGCAGGACTTGACCTGTCATTTTCTGACGGGAGATGGTTTTTCATTTGTATATTGACATACATATGTAAAAATCCGGCAATCACAGATCATAAAGAACTTTTCAGAGTCGCAACAATGGGTGAGTATGTGTGAATTCTAAAGCATTATACGTTTCTTTTATGAGTATATGACAGATCTGATAGGTGGTTGTGAACGATTTTCGCGAAACTGCTGAAAACCATAGTGGAGAATTCAAAGTTGCTAATGCCTTTATGGTCCTGTCAGCGATCTCGTTAGGAGTTTCGTGAAAGGGTTTACCTAGGGATCTTTCTCTAGTTCACATCGGACAGGCAAAACTGAAGTGGACTTCACGTCACCCAACAACCTTTATTAACACTCTGATTAAATAAGTAACACAGAAGCTATCTATTTTTGTGATATTATAAGTTTGAATATTTCTTTAGAAGTAATCGGAATAAAAAGAAAGTTATTTGATTGTACCTTATCAGCAATCACTGAATATGAACTACAGTTACAAGTATTATTCTGTTTTGTGGAAAGAAGTACTCATTAAAAGTATTAGTTGTACAATTAGCCTTAGATAAAGTAAAGTAACATCGATTGATTTCGACTGGCGATTTTGTTTAAAATATCATCAATTCGCATAAAGCATCTTTTGGCTGTAGTAGTTATTGCGCGAATATGCTTCGTATTGCTAGAAATAAGTGAAGACAGAAGAAGTGCCGTTATTATATACATATATATTTTATATGTATTTTTTAAAGCCGAAATGCACATGTCATATTCTTCAATAAAGACGCAGAACCGGAATTGTGGGTAATTTCGCGATAGTTTCTATGTGTGCTAACAATACATGAACATGTTTCCTTAAGCTACGAATATTCTAACGCTGGGATTGTTTGATTACAGAGGTAGTCTTCATCAGCCGTTGAGTTTAATGAGGTCTGCTTTCATACATTCTCTTGTTGATAATAGTTGTCATCAATTTTATTTTTTGTTCATTTTTCGCCTTCAAAATTCGCTCTTTGCAAGAATGTGAGACAAGTTTCACTTTGAGACATTAACCAAAACAAAATGAATAAATACAATTTTTGAAACCTAATCGAGATAAGCTAGAATCCATTTCATCATTTAATGTGCATATGCACTTCGTAAGTGGTCTATTGAAGCCATAATTGATTCGGTGCCTTATATCTTATACAGTAGTAATTTTCTCAAGAGATCATTGAGGCGCATATATTCTACATATAGTCATGAGAAAAATTAATTCTGGTGAATTTATATGATAACTGATAAGGACTAAAGTCGCCGTCTTAAGAACTTTAGAAATATTTAGTTTTAACGCATTATATTTACACCATTTCGGTAAAATGTATATACCCGAGTAAAACACAATGTTGTCAGTTACATTATTTACACGTGACGTCACCCGCGATTGTTAAAACAAATTGAAATTTTCACTTCTCAATTCTGCTTAATACCGTAGGTAACGTCGGAATTGCCCTTTTTGGTGTCTGCTTTTGTAGTTATGGGAAAATTAAGGGGTGATGGGAGCAATGTTCATTGACTTTGAGGGAAACACTTCTGTTTTCATAAGTGTTGATTGAGTTACAAGCATAGTGAATCTACTCACAAATAGTTAATTTTTCTTATATAAAATCAATTTTTTTAGTATAATAATTAAAATAAAACAGCCCGATGTGGACTTGGGCCTACTTTCTCAGGTTAGATATTCTTGTATATTTGTACAGGTTAAAGAAGGGTATGGTGTTATAAATAATAAATTCAGTCGAAGGCATTTCTAAACTGGAAAATCAATACTTTTAAATTAATATAATGTGAAATAATATGTTTTATTTTAATTCTCCTTAAATTCTCTCCTTCTCTTATTTATTTAATTGTTTCAGCTGCCGAGTTTTAATCTACCAGATTGCAATACATATTTTTCTTTTAGCTAACAATTAGTAATATGGTACACAAGACGAATTAGATGAGATAATTTATAAAAATATAATACAAGACATTAATTAATCAATCGAGTCTTAATTACTAAATTACTATAATTACTAAAGTAACAAATACAAATTGTCAGAGTTCTGAAATTGACTGTTTAAATTTCGATCTATCATCATATACACAGCATCAAAAAAACAACAATTAAAATTGGATGATGTTTTCAATGTTTTATGAATTGTGACAAATCGCTCTTACTTTATTTCGCTGCTTTTTATTAATTTCTATTAGAAGCAATATTGTATTAAAATATTTTTTTTTAAGAAAAAGGCTTTCTATTAACGCCAAACAATTGCACGTACCCCAAAAAATTGCACGTTCAGCTATAATAACACTAACTTACCACCTAACGGTACTATTTTGTTTTGAATTACCACGAACAGGATTTTAAACGAGTACAGTGGAGGCTGTGGAAATTGTCAACATATGCAACGAGTACAGTGGAGGCTGTGGAAATTGTCAACATATGCGGTACTAGTATTCTTGGCTCGGTTATAGTCCGCACCGGGCTACGTACTTGGGGCGTAAATTAGAGGACTCCTTGACTTTTTTAATCTGATTCGCTTCTCAGAAATTTTGAAACGGAAACTCTTTTTTTTTTTTTTTTTACAAAATGCAATGTAAACGTATGTGTCGCGTTTGTCTTGAGAAATAAAGAATTTAACATAATTAATAATTGATTTGTGGGCGCCGTGGCGTAATGGGTAGGTGCGTCAACTCCTACGCTCGAGGTCGTCAGTTCGAATCTCGAAAAAAAACATCAAACATTTTTTTCACGGCTCCACCTCTTTCGAGTCACTGACAATGCTCAAAGAGTATAATTATATATAATAAGAGTAGATGTCTAGGGAAAACTTCTCAAAAATCGCCGTTCGGAGTCGGCATTAAACTGTAGGTCCCCTCCACTCGTGAGAGAACAATAGCAGGCACAACACGAGTGGTTAGTGAGAAGCTAGGCCCAGGTCCACCTCGGACTGTAGCGCCGCCATTATTATTATTATTAATAATTGATTGAAATCAACGCTTAAGTTAACGCCATAGAAATCTGCTTGAGAGAGTACCAATGCCGACACAACGGTGCTCGCGTCTACGTCTTATCCAACAGCCAGGTTACACTTAAATCCAGGTTCTATTACCCGGTACATTCAAGAATAATCTGAGACCGTCTCTTTAAACTCGATAACCCTAGAAAAAAACATAATAGCCGCAACATGTTTTCGGTAGCAACGAAAGGAACGGCGGTGCAGAAATGCTTCACCAGTCGTTTTAACCACACATTCTTTCACTCTTGTGCATTTCTATTATTCAACTATCTTCGATTGTTGGTGTGTGGCAGTGTAATTTCGGATAGTTGATGATGGTTCCAGAAGCTCATGGGCAAATTTATTCCTTCTTCTTGTTGTGGACCTTGAGCCGTAAGCATCGTTAATATATATATATTAAATAACGTTTGTTAAATAATTTCACTAAATTGTATTTTATGTTAGACTGTTTGTCGTCTTCAATAAACAAATTATTCATTGCAGTCTAATTTGCAACCATAATTTATTGGTCCTTCGGGCCGGATTATTGATTAATTCACTTTTGTGTAAAAATATATTGGTGAAAGACATTAAGTGCATGCATCGAAATGAGTTCATTAAATCTCAGACTTGAAGGTTAACTTGGGCAGTAACTTCACTTGAACGGTTAAACGCTTCAGCAGATTTCGTTGATTCATTTACCAAAATTGACAACAAAGATTTGCAATCGCTTCGCGACACTTTTATGGACATAGTGAACAATAAACCGAACCTTACCGCAACGCAGAAATTCTCTATTTAAAATCGTTTCTACGGAATGATGACCTTAGTTTAGTGAAAAATACACCGGTCTTAGAAGTAATTCATTCCCGTAGGCATTTAATCCATAACCGTTTCATTTATCATTCACCCCACACAGCAAGAGAATGAATTCCTAAAAGAACTGGCCAGCTATACGAAAAAGCCAATTGGAGCGAACTTAACGACTTCTTTAGGAATTTTGACTGCATTGAAGGTTTTTTGTCGTATTTTCCTTCAAATTTGTTTGTTCCAATTTATACTTATTTTTATAGATTACAGTAAGTAAGGTAAACACTTTTTCCAGAAGTAAGACATATGATATATCAAATCTTTGCATAAGATACTGTGCGATAGCTAAAACCAATGTAAGCCTTTTATAACGAAATAAACATCTATCTATCTTATCTTTGTCTGCTCAGTATCAGAAATCAATTAGTAAAGAGATGTTTAACTTCGCCCAGAATTACTCCTTATCCGTGGTACAAATTGTGACGTTTATTCCACGAGTTTTCAGAGAAACTGTGTTTTTGTTTGGGATTCGCGCATACTTTCACAAAACTTATGGATCCACCACGAAAATGACGTCACCTTCGTGGATTTACGAGAAAAAATTCATGAATACACCACGAAAATGGCGAAAAATTCGTGGATTTGCCCACGATTGAAATCATTCAGGGATTCATTTTTCATAATGATTTCAGATTTCAGATTTCACAATGTTTGCCTAATAAAATTAGTGCAATGATAAGTATTATTAAAGAATAAAGTGCTCATGTCAATCAAGTTTCATGAGAAATTAAAAATATAAGCGAACAAAGTAAAATGACTTAATGATTCCACCTGTGAATTAATACTTTAAAAGAAATCTGAAATTCGAAAAGCATTTGCTTGAATTGGTTTTTGTAAAAAAATGCAATATAAACGAGTATATTTAATAACTGATTGAATAACAAAATGTGCTTAATATTTGATTTATTTGTATTATTGTAATTTACTGCGTGAATGTTGTTTTTTATCTCGTAAGTCAGTCCATTCTATTTTAATTTGTATTAATCAATTCAATACGTTAATACGTCAAACGTTTAGTTGGACCTTTGTATGCAATGATGGGAACAGGAATCTGAAACTTCAAATATCATTAAAATAACATGTGCACCTTTTTATTTTTATATATCCTTCACTGATGCTCTATTACCGATTAAATTTAATATATGTGTATATCTGTACAATACACATCCATTAAACCACTCCTCATTTACCTATTTTATAATTTTTCAATACTAAATATATTGAAATAATAACGGATATTCAGTTTGTAATAAAAAAAACATTGCAATAGCTTATGTGAATGCAACCTCAGGACTTATTTTCGTGTTGAAAATATGGATTCGAAATAACGTTCAAGCAACGAACAGTTTGTCAAATAAGCGACATAGTTCACATAATTTGTTTCAATGTATATGGCTATTAGCTGATTTGAGCAGCTCACATGGATTCACAGACACGGTATGAAAAATCGCTTACAAAATGCTGTCCAAGGAAATCAAGGGGCAAGAGAGGTAGAAGTTGGATATCTCTTTACTATTTGATTTCTGCTCGGTATGTTGCCTCCATAGTGACATGGATGCCGCTGCTGGTGTTATCACAAATCCGGGTTGCCAGACGTCCCGATTTTAAGCCCAAAATTAAATGTTCCGCGAGGAACAGGCATAGTCCCGCTTTCAATACATTTGTTAATTCCTATCTTTCAAGTATTTTCAAACTTCATTCGGCATTAATTCAATATATCACATTCAGTATATATCGAAAAATGAGCAGGGACACTGTGTCTTTACACATACCCCTATGTATGCGCTATACTATTCTAGCACAATGCGATAATGACAAATAACAAGCAAAACAAAAAAACTCTATTTTGGTAAGAGTCTCTATTTTGGTCCTGCTCTGGCGCTGTTTCCACAACGCATTTATATCATTATCTCCTCAACTTGATGGCAGTCGCAGTAAGCGGATGCAATTGAAAAGGTAGTGTGAATGCTATCTCATTGTGTTGTATAATTTTCTTACATTAACGAAGCAAAAGACTGTTTTTTTATGTCCCGCTTTCTACGTAAGAATCCCGCTTTTTTAATCAAAAGGTTTTGAAATCTCGCCTTGCCCGAAAATATAATCTGGTAACGCTGTCACAAATATTATTATGCTGAAGAGAATCAAATGTGTGGTACGACGCGAGCTGTTAAGATGCAGGATCAGGATGAGAGGAATGATTTTCCGAATTTTCAAATCCATCACTATAGAGGAAAATCGGAAATAGTTTAAATGGGCCAAAAATGACTGCAATAATTAGGAAAGTAAAATTCAAGTTGAATTCAATGTCTGAAGAGTCATTCGTTAAAAGCATACATAATCCAGACTCGTCTTCGATTCCCACTTTCACAACGCTGCCAGATTCAACATTCTCTCCGTCAGTACTTAAAGTGTAGACTATACCAAGTCCTTTGTCGCACCCAACGGATAATTAAAGAGTAATTAAAGATCTCAATGCACATAAATCCTCCCCCCCCCTGAAGAAGCGATACTTCACCGAAAAGTGGAACCGATCTTTGCACAATTTGGGTGGAAGCAAAATAGTTGCGCTCGATATTTCTATGGCATTTGACAGAGTTTGGCATCAGGCTCTTTTGTCGAAAATGCGTACTTATGGTGTCGATGAATGTCTTCTTCAATGGATTAGAAATTACCTTTTGAACCGTAAAATTGAAGTTTTTTAGATTGGTTTAAGCCTGGTATTCACCAAATAAATGCTGGTGATCAGAGTACGTTTTTTCGAAAAAATCTTCAACATTTTTCTTGTTTCTATCCCTTTACAGCTATTGTGTGCGGGTCAATGACCTTATATTTTTTCATTGAAACATTGCCTCGTATTTGATGAATATTGCAAATGGTATGTCCCTTCTATCATCCTATCATCCCTTCTATCATCAGCAGAAGAGATACGCAGATATCCTTGTCAGCGATTCAGTTGCGTTGCTGAAGAAAGGGACACCCATAATATCTTATAAATTTTGGCAGTCTGTTGATCTTGACATTTGCCTTTTGATGGTCGACGGAAGTTTTTCCTTTTTTAATTATTCTGCCTTTGCGTTGTATTAAGAACCAACAACTGGTGTTTCCCAGGTCTACATCTGCCCCAAGCTTAAGTACAAAGCTCAAATGCAGCTGGAAGCAACTAAAACAAGACCATGCTGGATGGAGAGTAATTTTACTGAGGCCCAGGTCCACCCCGAACTAAAGAAAAATAATAGGAAGAATACCATTCATTAACTAACTTTTAGTTATAAGAAAGTGCATGTCACCATATTCTAATAAAATCAGTTGATTCGTCCTGGTCCTGATGTCCTGATTAAATTTTGGTTCTCGTCACATGTTTGTTCGCAGGGCTAATTTGAAGTTTTTAGAGTTTTCCTTTATCTCCTGAGAAGTCTTGTAGAATTAGCTTGTTTTGAGCTTTGAGAAGCGCGTGCTTTTACCGGCCAACTTCACCAGTTTTTTCTGTGCTCCGTCAGTACAGCCATGAAGAAGTTAAAAAATGAAACGAGTGTGAATTGTGCCATTTTTGTAAGTGGTGTTGCTTGAATTTCTAAATTTTCCTAAAAACATTATCCATATGAATTCGGTGGAAATTCTTTTTTTTAATTAGTCTCATCAAGGCTCTATACTCATGTTAACTTGGACCTTTTACCTATGTTTTAACCAATCATGCAAACCAGGACTGTTATTTTTAGCTACATAAATTTCTTAAAGCTTTTAATAGCAAGTTTTTATAACTTTTAAATAAGTGTAAAGCGTGATCAAACTTCTTTTCAAAAAATCTTCTACCATTTAGGTTATTTCTTGTGGTTAACGCATTTATTCACGTTATTTTGCATTTTTGTCTCTTCCTTAGAAAATGTTTCTTCCACTCTTTGAAATACGACAAATTATGAGAAATAAGGTTAGCTTGAGTACTTTCCTAGATACAAATATCTCCCATAACCCCTAAATATTATTAATGTCGGTTAGCGCCGCACAGTGGGTCAAGCCCGTAAAAAAGTAAAAAAAAATGTTTTCTTATTTTGACTGTTTGATGGCCCATTGCTTTCACAATTTGTTGACGAAAACAATTCTGGTTCATTTCTTTCATGTTCGTTAGTGTTACTGAGAGGCTCAGGATGGTAGGAACTTTGTATTCCACCCAAAAATCTTCGGTTTTGATACATAAAAGGATCTCACGAAGACAAGTTTCAAATTTGACTCAACCGATACCAAACACGAAAGTAGCAATATTTTGAACTTCGAAGACTACGAACTGAAACAGAAGTGTCCCTCATTCATGAGGAACCAGTTGGACGTTTCCTCGATGCGATAGAAGAAACTGTTTTCCAAAGGAGATGAATTATAGAGAGAGAGGGAAGACTATGTGACTTTGGCTAGTCCTACAAAAAACTCCGCCGAACTCCGTCAAAACCTGATATTTTCTGAAAGCTAATGCCAATATCAAACATTCCCATAGATTGTATTGGCAGTTGTAGACAAATGTGGAAATAAAGCCATTAAAACAAAGGTCATTAGGCATAAAAAAGAAGATTTTTTTTACAATTTAAACGGAATGCTTTAATTCTCTTAGCGAATCAAATAAGGAAATAAGATAGAAAGTGAATTTCTTGAAAAGAAATTCTACCAATTATCTTTTTAAAGTGGGCGCCGTGGCCGTGTGGATCTTTCCGTTGACCCATATACATTAGGTTCAAATTCCAGTTCAGACAAACAATTTTTCACAGCTTTACCCTTTTCAAGTCACTGACAAAGCTCAAAGAGTATAACTGTCTAGAAAAAGCTTCTCAATCTTGCCGTTCAGAGTCGACATTAAACCGTAGGTCCCCTCCATTCGTGAGAGAATAATAGCACGCATAACACAATTGATTGCTGAGAAGCTAAGCCCAAGTGCACCTAGGACTGTAGCGCCGCCATTATTATTGTGTACAAGAGCGGAACCTAATAACCGACACAATAAAATAAAATGGATCCCGAAAGTGGAAATGATATGCAGGACATTTCTTTATTGAATGTGCGGCCTGATTGCATCAGCCCAAATGAGTGTTTGCTTATTTATATTTCAATTATATCGCTCTGCATTATCCCAAGAAGAAATGTAATAAAGAAATAAAAGAAAATGTAAAGCAAGGTATACAAAAACGCTTCGTCACAGAAGAAGGGATAAAGGTTGTTTTCCCAAAGCAGAGATGTGGTTCCAATAATACAAAATCGTTCTTTGACAGTTGAGATAACTCAGGTTAGTGAAAACCTTATTCACCGACTTGGATTTTTTTTTTGTCGTAGGTTTTTGTCGTACTACACTGGAGTACTCAGACTCAAGACTGGTCCATTGTACTACCAGGCAGCAACCTACTTTTACTGAAATTTCCTGGTCTTCCGAATGAAGACCAGCAGGCGCTTCTGTGATGAGAAGCCTATATCATCAGAGGAAGTGCTCTGCAGGGTCATCTTCGTCACAGAGGGTTTCGTCATTTAGGCCAAGCACACTTAGGTGTTTGGCGAAGGTGTAGTGCCCCGTTAGTACGCCAATAAGTTGTCTGCAGTCTTTTCTGTTAAGAGATAACAAGAAAGCCGCGGATTTCTTACAGACGTTGGGGAGCATGCGCTTGGTCTGTCTACATCCTGGAGAGTCATGCCACCTGCGGTTGTGCCCTCGAAAAGTCCAACCATCGATGGAAGCCCTAACCAACCAAGGACGCGGGCAGTCCCAGCGTAGGTTCAGGTCCTGAGAAAGCCTCATCTGATCCTCGCCTAGCAAGTTCATCAGCGATCTCATTTCCCGTGATCCCGTGGTGCCCGGGAACCCAGACAAGTCTTAGCGAATTCAAGCTACCGATCAAATTCAGAGAAAACTTGCATTCCTGAACTATCCTGGAAGTAGTAAAAGGGTTGGGCAAGGCCTTAAGCACAGCTTGACTGTCGCTACAGACACAAATACTTCTCCCCTTCCACCTATTCTTCACAATGAGCTATATATAGCCATTAGGATCGCATAGGTTTCCGCTTGGAAAACCGACGCAAATTTACCTAACGAGATGTGCAGTCTAAAGTTGTCACTCTCCACGAAGGCACCAGCACCAGATCCTTCACTGGTTTTGGAGCCGTCCGTGAAAATTCGACTACATTCCTTTCCTGGCTCAGATTCTGGCCAGAGCCAGTCCTGAGTACAGGGAAAGTCGACTTTGTATGTCCGTCGCAGCTGGAGTACTGGTGTCCGTGCGTCAGACGGAGATGCGGTGCGCAAGGTCATCGAAACTCCAGTGCGAGCTGTACCAATAACCACTTTTCTAGTTCATTTTAAACGGAAGATGGCCTTGAGAGTGCACCCAATGATATGGACATCTAGGGGGGGAAGATTCAGCAGGGCATCAAGAGCAGAGCCAGGCGTGCTAGGGAAAGCCCCATGCAGCCGAGACAGACCGTTCTTTGAAGCTTGGTGAAAGCAGCAGTTACGTATTTACGCGAAAGCTTATTCCACCAAACGACCGATGCATAGGAGAGAAGGGGCCTAATCATAGCCGTGTAGATCCAAACGGATCTTTTTGGTGATAGACCCCATGATTTGCCGAAAATTCCTTTACACTGCCAGAAAACTGACAGTGCCTTCGCAATTTTCGTTTCAATGTGTTTTTTCCACAGAAGCTTCCTATCTAGAATGACACCCAGATACTTAGCTTCATCGGAAAAGCGGATAGTGACACCTTTTAGTACCAGTTGAGTCAAACCAGTCAATTTCCTCCTCCTCGTAAAGAGGACAACCTCGGTTTTAAGAGGGTTGACTGAAAGCCCATTTCTGGTACACCAATCGTCGATCACGTCTAGAGCTGCCTGCGCTTTTGAACACACATCCGCTAGGCATGATCCGACAGACAGAACAGCTACATCATCCGCATAGGCCTGGGCGTAGATGTTGAAACTATTGAGAGCATCGAGCAGAGAGTCAACCAGCATACACCATAGCAAGACACCACCCTGCGGGCAGCCCCTATTTACCCCCGCCATAACATACTGGCCACAGTCCGCGTCCGCAATAAATGTTCATCAGCATTGCTTTAATCCAAAGCACTAATGATTCATCTACACCGTGTTCTCTGGCCGAGTTGCACATGCCATCAAAAGTCGCATTGTCAAAGGCACCCTCTATATCAATGAAAATGCCCAGCGCGTACTCTTTCCTGTCGAGTGCACATTAAATTCTGCCGACGAGATTTTGAAGTGCAGTCTCGCAAAATTTTCCGCGCTGATAGGCATGTTGCATCTGAGACAGAGGATGAAATCGCAAAGCGGCTTTGCGCACATGAAGCTCAACCAGCCTTTCCATGCTTTTCAGCAGGAAAGAGGTTAGACTGATAGGTCTAAAGTTCTTGGCGAGTGAGTAGTCCCCCTTACCGATCTTTGGTATGAAGGCTACCCTAACTGTACGCCAAGGGGTCGGGATATAGGCGAGTGTCAGGCTGGCTGTGAAGATTCTTTTCAGAACCGGCAGCAACTTGTCTATACCCTTTTGCAACAAGGCTGGATATATGCCATCGGTACCAGGCGACTTGAAACCATCGAAAGACGCGACTGCGTATTTGATAGCTTCATCTGTCACCACGAGCGATGAAACAAACCAGCATCGTCGTGTTACATTTATCAGCTCATCCTCAGTTCCAGGGATAGGAACTGGTTTTGAGCCGGTTGTAATCTGGTTACCTGGAAAATGAGTCTCTAGCATGAGCCTAAGCGTTTCAGCTTTTGACTCAGTGTAGGTACCGTCTGGTCTTCTGAGTGTTTCCAGTTTGTTTGGTTTGTCCTTTTCAAGAACTTTAACCAGTCTTGCTGGTTTCACCGAGTGTTTCGATCTTTCCACAAAAATCCCTATAGGAGGCACTTTTCGATATCCGAATTAACCTCTTATATTCTTTTTGTTTTGATCGGTACAGGTTCCAGTCCTCTTCCAAGTCGGTCTTGAGAGATCTGTTTAGAAGTTTCCTGGTTTCCTTGCGAATTGTCTGCAGTTCTGCGTTCCACCATGGAACAGGTGATCTGCAGGGGGTATTTCTAGCTGGACACCGACTTGGATAATATTGGAGGCAATTAATTGCAATTCAATCATGGACTTGGAGAAATTTAAGTCATATGCAGTAAAAATGGAAAAGTTGGCAATAGAAATATATCCATGCATTCAACGCTTCAGAAAATATAAAGGTATTTTATATATGAATGAATGAATATGAATGCGATTCCATCAGGCGACCGCTTGGCAGACCAAGGACGAGATGGTTGGACCAGGTCCAAAAACTCGCCTGGTTGCGCTTGGGCATAGCTCCTGATGAGTTAGAGTCAATGACGGAGGATCGAGTGGCCTGAAGATCTTTCGTACATGCATTGGCTCCGCGACCCCTTTAGTGGGTCACTGAAACTGATGATGATGATGATGTTATATATATAATAATATAGTTTATTCACGGAACATTTATTTTAGAAGCAGCAGTAAGCCAATGTACTTAGGAACAAGGTTTCAAATACTATCGAGTTCACTTTACAGGGATATATTCCCGTACTGCTTGAGTTGTCGGACCCATACACAACATTCATAAAGCCTGAACGCAAAAAGAAGCATCCTGCCATTAGTGACGAAGAGCTTCAAATATATATTACTATATTAATACTAAACGGAAAAATTAACCACTATTAATATTAAATTCTGATGCATTTGAATCGAATGAGACTTTTCCGAATTCATTAGGGCTCACCGTTCTCGAGATATTTGTTTCCGCTTTTTAGCCATTCTGCCCCACTGTGTGACGATCTGAGAGCGAATTATTCTTGAATTAGTTAACGGAGCTCTGTATTCATAAGGACAATAAAGAAGGAGTAAACAAAGGATACTAGGTACTTTTCATAGAATCTCTCTCAGTGACAACCAATTAATAGTGTTACGAATATTCGTACCAAGGAAATCGTATTCGATTTCGACAAGAACTTAATGAAGCAAGAACTGTTAATATGTACTGCCTCATTTTTAAGGTAGTCACAAATTATCATATTATTTCACCAGAATTACTTTTTCTCATGAATATATATTCTCCCCAAAGATCCCTTCGAGTGAGAAGTTTACTCTTTGATAAAAGGCATAGAACCAACTATGGTTGCAATGAACCCATTACAAGGTGCATAAACACATTCAATGAACTTTGCAACGAAATTGATTTTAGCTTGTCACGATTAGAGTCTAATGTGTTTATACATTGCTCTTTCATTAATATTGTTTATTTGACGTAATCTGTGAGATGAAAATCGGTAAATGATCCTTAGACGCGCAGTAAACATCTGCTGTGTAAAGCGATACTGAGAGTTAACACTTAGAGAACGTAGTGTTCTGTGTGCTCTGTGATGGATAAAAAAAATATATATTTTGGACGAATCGTTGTATTGCGACACAATAAAAGGTTCAAACGGTTCAATTTAGGCATTTAAGTCGTAAATTTAAATCGGAAACAAAACGAAAAATGAAAGCCTGATGACACAGTCTTTCTAAGAAGATAATAATTGTACAAGCTCAAGATATTATCAAGTAGTTTCCAGAAAATACAAGTATCATATCCTTGTGACACTTCACCACTTAGTCGTACCGTGAGGGTGTTCCTCATTTGCATTTAATTAGCTGTGCATTGACGCGTGCCCCATTGTCAGGATAATGATACCCTTTTCAAATCTATTGACGCCACAATCACTCCAAATGATTGCCACATTTGCGTGCAATATCCTTTGGGTCCACACGTTTCGTTTGCACATTAGATTCACGCGCTAATTCAATTCCTACATAAGGAGCCTATTAAGGAGGTAATCAGCGTAAATTATATATTCTGTATGATGTTGACTGATTTCACTTGGTTATTTCCTGCCAATACTTACAATCACACCCAACATTCCCACTATCCTCATATATGTGCATATGTATGTCGCCTCACTATCCTCTGCATTGTGTCACACTTAATGCACGACTATCCTTACTCTGAGCTTGTCTATGATGATGAAGACGGGAGCCAAGGGTTCATTTCTATTCAACAAGATGATAATGACACTATCACCCGTTGGGTGTCACAACTCTCCTCGAGCGACCCCCGATATCATGTTATCCCTGCACGTACATCCTGTATGTACGTTTGTGGACAGTTCCCTGAAGGTGACATCTTTTGGTCAATCATTGGTGAAGCACTCTCAGCCCCGCACCCTTAATCAACACACTTACAGCACAACCATGTAATCAATAATATTAATTACTTGTGATTACCTCATCAGTGAGTGACTATGTTGCCAGCGGAGATTCACTCTACATACATCATCCCAATGGAATGTCTACATATATGTGTATGCATGTACTTACCTAAGTAATACGTAACAGATCAAAGAGCTTTCAGTGGAGCGGTTGAATGTATGCACTTTTAAGTTCCAAATCCTACGTAATCGAAGAACTAATTAAAATTACGTCAATGACTTTGTGAAAGGCATAGTGGGGAAGTGCAGCTTTGCCTGCATACATTCCGCAAATTAATGACAGCAATTTAAAGCCGCAATGCCTCATACACAAAGCATGAAGAGAAACTTGTACAAAAGGATACATTATGCAAATTTCTGATGCCTTGTCGATTAAACAGCATTTGATTTTGAGGATAATATCAACTTGAACAGATTGCGACAGATTCAGATGCAGGGTATTGCCGTAAGTGGTTGAAGTAGATTGTAGTATATGCATGTGTCATGTTAATGATAGAGATACGTTTAATAAAATAATTTCCTAAACGGGAACAACCAATGGTAAGCTGAGATTTTTTTTTTCTGTAATTAATGAACATATTTGCTCTTATCTCCCTTTAAAAGGCCTTTATCAGCAATTAATATATCTCAGGGTGTTGTAAGGGCCCCGATTAGGTTTTTAATGCTTTTATGTTTTTAATTTTAGAAGTTGTATAGTGTTGTGATAGTCTTTGGCCATGTCTGTGTCACAAAGTTACATGTGCCTAAAATCTGTGTGGAGTGATTCGGTAATCTCAAAAATTTGTTGAGCGGCTTTAAATAAATTGCAGCTCCTATACTAAAAGTGTATTGTCAAATTAGCAAGGTTGACCATGATTATTTCAAAAATGTTAATCACCGGAAATATTTCAAGGAAACTGTTCGCTAGGTTTATACGTTTTAAAAAGAATGAATATTGTTAAAAAATAGGCTTTTAATAGGATATCACTAAAATATATGTATAAAATATTTTTTCTTAATTTTTATAAACATACTGATATTTATTACGCTCAGAAGAAATGTGTAAAGAATAACTGCGCTATTAAACTAAAAACGAAAACTGGTTTTGAGTATATTTTTCTATTCTAATAATTCAAATCGGTTTAACTTAAGTCACCTTAATACAGCCTGTTTAGCATTGCATTTGCTAAAGTTGTTTACGTTATTGATAAAAATCCAAATATAGGCCGATTGTAATTCTGTCAGCTGTCGAAAAATACCTGGAAGAGATACTAGTTAATCGTTTATATTGAAACACATGGTGCTACACCGAAACCAGTATGGCTTTCAAAAAGGCAGGAGTATCCAATCATTACTGGGGGGAGTTTACAAATACGGTTAATGGGGGCCTAAACAAAAACCATCATGTACTTGTGCTATTTATTGATTTCAGTAAAGCGTTCGATACTCTGTCACTCGAAAAACTTGTGGAAAGTGTCAGCAATGTCAAATGCGAATTAACGGCTTTAATTCACTTTTAAATGCGAATTAACGCCATTATGGCGTTAGCTCATATGGCCTTCGTTCACGGCACCGATATCAGTGATTGTCTCAAATTTTCAAAGGTTTCGTTATTTGCTGATGATACTCTTGTTTATATTAATGGAAAGGACCATGCGGAATGTGAACTTAAATTAATGTGAATGTGAACTTAAATGAATAGACTAAAATTAAATATTCAAAGAACTAAGTGTATACTTATTGGAAACAGTAATGTCAATTTAAAAGTAAAAATAAGAGGGTGTTGAATGTGTTGACCAAATAAAGTATCTAGTGGTAATTTTAGACAAAAAATTATGTTTTAATGCACATACAGATTATATATGTGGGAAAATAGCAAAGAAAATTAACTTCTTGTCAAGAATCAAGAATACCACATCTCGATTATTGTTCTTCAATTTTGTATTTGTTTAATTCATATAAAATTAACAATCTCCAAATCCTTCAAAATAGAGCTATGAGATGTATACTAAAATGTAGTCGAAGAACACATATTGTAAATATGTTAGATGAATTGAAATGGATGAATGTGATCCAGAGAATTGAAATGAATGCATTAATATTTATCTTTAAGTTAAAAAATGGATTGTATCCGAATTATTTACAGAGAAATCTACAATTTGTGGGGGATTATTATAACCTAAGGAATGTAGGTGATTTTAGCTTACCCCTATACAGGCGATCTAGTTCGCAGAACAATATTCTATATGAAGGAGTGCAATTATTTAATAACCTAAATACTAATATTAAAATGGAAAATAATATTAATAGTTTTAAGAAACTAATTGTACAGCACATTGTAAATAATAACTAAGAAACGGAATTTGTAAAAAGTTATCTAATAACTAATAAAAATTACTATACTATACTATCTCCTTGACGAAATCCGGTGCAGGTTTTAAATGGTTCAGAGGTCTTTGAACCGAACTGCACGGTGTATCGTGTATCCTTCAGTATAGTGCAACAGAACCGGATCAGTTTTCCCGGGATCTCGTATTTGGCCATCGCATTGTATAATTCTTTGCGATGGTGTGGAGATGGTGCGTATCGATCTGAAACTCGCGTAGAATCCCCTTTTCTATAGATGGGGCATATGGAACTGGGGTTCCAGTAGTCGGGCATATTTTCGTCCTCCCAAATTTTACAAATGATCTGGTGCATGCTATCTACCAGGCAAGCCATATGAGCATCCGGCTTTATTGCGAGGCGGGGGAGCTTCTTTACTGACTGGAGTTGGAGTTTTTTTTTTGTTCCATACCGCTCTTTCCTGGTCATGCCCATTAAGCAACTGGTGGAAATGTTACTTAAATACATTCACTGTTCTTGCGAGTCAGTAACAATATTATCCTCGCAGTTTCGAAGAGCTTTTATGCCTTTCCTAAAACAAACTGCAAAGCTTTTGGCTTTCTTAAAAAAGGGCCGTATTTTATGCTTATCCCTAAACTCTTCGATATCCTTGACCTGGGAGGATGCAAGATACCTTTTTTTAGGTGTCTTCTAGCCCAATACTACTCCTGCGGTGGGAGGATGCAAGAGACTTTTTTTTAAAATTCGTATAAATTTCTTCTCCTCATGTCTTCTAGCCCGATACACCTCCTGCGCTGCCCTAGCATCTTTTGGTATGCTTCGTCTGCTGTTCGTTTTTTCTGCTCAGCCATCGTACGACGGGTTTCTTGTCGAGGGTGGCAGGTAGCCCAAGGTGTTTTCGCCTACCTCTTGGATGGCTGAGTGGCAATGCAACCAAAAAAATGAATCCTCTTAAATTTTGCAAATGGCGTCGTACGTCAATGATATTTGATATTTGTGAACTAGACAGCTGCAGTATACAAACAGATCAACAAGCAAAAGCGTGGAATAAATGTGCTGATTTATTGACCAATTATCAGTGGTGTTAACGCAGCATGAATTTCGACGTCGATTTCTTAACGGTGTCGCGCCAACACGGTGTTGATTGCTTAACGCGCAGTCGCGGGTTTATGCCAACTAGCCTGAGACAATGGCAGCACTTAAGGAGAATATTCGACAGGAATGCGAACATTTATCACCGGAAATCTTGTGGAAAGTTATGGAACATGCGATAAAACGGGCACAAATGTGTATCAACACTGGTGGCAGCCACTTGTCGGATATCACCTTTTCCACTTAGCGGAAAAAATTGTAGAGGTCCAAGTAAAGATTTCCATCACTCAAAATCATTTTTTTTATTTAGTAAAAAAGTAAATCAAAAACAAAATTGGATGATGAATTTTGCACCACCTTATACATACGAGTATACTCGTATGTCGCATTCTCTTTTTTTCATCATTCCTTGTCCTTTGCAGCGTACATCCTGGATCGGAGTATAATATCAGTCACCTAATCCGCCTTATACTGCGTGAGGTTGTTTCTAATTGATGAGCAGCCCCTGGAGTGTAGAGTGTTCTAACATTCCAGGAGCACACTCGCAAATCATAGTCCGAAAGAAAGAAAAAGAAGTGAGTGAGAAATTAAAAGATTATGCTTGAAATGGATCTCTGTACCTATTTCCTAATTTCTGAATATCTACCATAGTTCAAATTATGATGATGTATAATTGTTGTCATAATAGTTTTCTTCTCAAATCCTTATAAATACATATAGGTACATAAGGGACTGACGAATTTGGTCGTTATAAGCGATATGCCGTTATAAACGATTTCTTATGCTATTGGATTACATATAATGGAGCTCAGGCGGGACCTAAGAATTTTGTCGTTATAACCGATGTCGTTATAAGCAATTTTGACTGTACTTGCATCATACATCATTCATCTTCGAACACGAAGTGAAGAACGATAACGAAGCAAAACAATTACTTCCGTCAGAAAATATTATTATAATCTTAAAAATTGATTTCTTTTTTGTGACGACTGTTTAAAATATATACTTAATATTTAACTTTATAAAATTTGTAATATTAGGTTATACCATATGAAATGTTCGATTTTAAACCAGCTCTCGAGTTAAGAGCTTTCGTAGAAATTGCATTTTTTTGTATAAGATAAAGTGGTATGTGTGTTTGACGTATGAGATTTTTAGGTTTCGTTACTACTACAGTTATTTTTTGTAGTATCTTATTGCTTATCATGATGTCAAAGGTCCAAATGCAGACGTCTTTCTGAATTCAAAACAGTTCAAAGCGATAATTATCCTACATGTATACCTAAATTCTATCGCCTTTTATGGTGATATTTTACATTCCCCTCCAAAGCATTCGTAAACATTTCATATGGTAACCGATATTTTAAATACGCAGTTTTGCAATGTATTATTTGCACTTGCCATTACACAAGCTAAATGTCCTCCTCCTCCTCCTAAATGTCCTCAGCATTTCCCTAGACGTGGTGTGTCATTGGACCATGTTTACATATCACTCATTAATACTCATAATGATGTAATCGTTACCTAAAGCGATCTCAACAATCATCAACATTTCGAACCGATAACCTCAATTTTCCTTGTGGATCGGTTTTTTCCGCAAATGTCATTTGAAATGGAACGCATATATATACCCCAATTTTTGTGTCGAATTCCTTTTTAAGGTTCCGTCTACAAAAACGGAACCTTTATAATTTCGGTGTGTCCGTCCGTCCGTCCGTCCGTCTTGTCTGTCACACTTTTTTATCTCAAAAGTTTATAAAGATATCGGCATGAAATTTTGGAATTAGGTACTTCATGCTTAGATGTCTTTGTCTATGCACCCGAATTTAAAAAGTGGGGCCATTTGGGGGTGGCTCCAGTACAGGTGAAGTTGCCATTAATTTTGAAACATAGTCGCACCACTTCATTAAGTACTTTAATTCCCTTCTTCAATTTAATATAATTTCAAGCATTCTGGCCCTAATAGTTTTCGAGATATTGGCCAAAAACGGTCAACCGTCGACATGCGAATTTTGAAGATCTGAAAACGCAGTTTTACATCGATTTATGTTAAAATTTTGAGATATCTAAGATTTAAAATGATAACTATTTTCATTTTCACACATAAATTTCATGCTCTGTTCGACCACTCTACACGTTGATGATTGTTTGTTCGGATGTATGAATGTAGGTGAATGTAGGATTTGGGTTTAAAGAAAATTCAACTGAAATAGTTTGGAAACGTCGTTTGATATTCCGAAATCATCCATCAATATTATGCTACGGAACCTTCCCCGTGCGATTTCAACTCGTACTTGCCCAGTTTATTTAATATACCAGTTGAACTGATCAGGCGCATTTTTATTTTACTCGCTCCACTCCGTAACTAACTACAAAACATAGTATGTTATGAGTTTCGGTTATAACAGTGGAACTGAAATGTAAGGAGGAATTGTACGCTGACTCTGATGCAATAAATGCTCACATGCAAACACATATGTGATCGTGGCCGGTAGTGAGATGACCCAGTGACGGCAAATTGATAATACAAACGTTTTGGTGTTTACAATGTGTGTGGACTGAGTCGATTGCTTATGCAGCGCGATCACTACAGCATGGTATGTCATCGTGCAAGCGGATGTATTCTTATATTCTGATTTCAATTTTGTTCGGTTGAATGGAATATAGTTATGAACAGAGACATTTACTTTTAATTTTAGCGAACATATCGACAATAAACTGGTGGGTTGGAATTGTTAACGTTTCGTTCCGATATAAAATAAACTGGGCAAGTGCGAGTTGTACTCGCACGGGGAGGTTCCGTCGCATAATATTGATGGATGATTTCTGAATATCAAGCGACGTTTCCAAACTATTTCAGTTGAATTTTCTTCTAACTACATCCCAAATCAACCATTCACAAACAAACAAACCTTCATCCCTACATATACCTATATCTCTATCCAAGTTTATCCAACACAGAAAATCCCTTCCATCATACACATACCCAATCACTGCTCATGCCTGCAGTGTGTGCGTGTTCATTTCTGTTGGGCATTTAGGGGTGAGATCGAAAAGATAACGCTCATCACCGAATGGAGTGGCCGAACACAGCATGAAATTACGTGTGAAAATGAAAATTTTTTCTTATTTTAAATCTTAGATATCTCAAAATTTCAACATAAATCGATATTTTGAAATGTATTATTTCTTAATGCTCACGCTGAGGTCTTCAAAACTGCGTTTTCAGATCTTCAAAATTCGCATATCGATGATTGACCGTTTTTGGCCAATATATCCAAAACCATTAGGGCCAGAATGCTCGCAATGGTTTTAAATGAAAGTACTCAATGAAGCCAAGTTTTTGTGATTTTTTCAGATTTTTAAACACTTTGGTTTAGAAATGGCAGGGGGGGACGCATTTAAAAAAACTTTGGAGCTCCATATTTTCCAAACGGTATTTTTGATAAAAAAGTGTTGAAAGAAACCTCCACCTCATTTCGAAAGATCTGTCGATTGATATAAATGTCGATGGGGTGCGACAATTTTTCAAAATGAATGGCAACTTCACCTGTACTGGAGCCACCCCCAAATGGCCCCACTTTTTAAAATCGCTGCATAGGCAATGACATCTAGGTCTGAAGTACCTAATTCCAAAATTTCATGCCGATATCTTCATAAACTTCGGAGATAAAAAAGTGTGACAGACATGACGGACGGACGGACGGACACACCGAAATTATAAAGGTTCCGTTTTTGTAGACGGAACCTTAAAAAAGCACAATACAAATTATTTATTTAAAAATAAGGACTACTTTATCTACAATACATTCTGACATCATATTCTATTGTCTATTACAATGTGTATTACGAGCTATTACAATTTGTTTGCTGCTACAGAATAAATATTTAACTGTGTGTAATTGTTGTGCCAAAAAAAAGATGATGAAGAGAAAGATGACGCTATTGCCGTAACAACTGTTCTCTTTTGAGCTTAAATCTGATTCAAGAAGAATAAGGTATTTTTGAATAGGACTGTGATCAACTGTCGCATAGTTTTTAGTAGACTTTCTTATAAGGGATTATTTCTCTCAGAACCAAATTATTGTCTTTCGATACTCTTTTGGCTTAATTATAAGTTTTGTTGAGTAATTATAAATTGTATTAGTGTAAGAGTAAGATGTACAACGCATCTTTAAAAGATCTATTTTTCAACAGTACAATTTTAGGGGTCTAAACATTTAGCTATGTAATTTGGTGACTTACATCCCATTCAGTCTACACACTCATCCAAACATATAGCAATTCTAGGTTCACAAGCAACAATGCGCAATTTGAAGAGTTTTGTTCACACATCGAACTTTTGACACACTCTGGACTGCAGATGAAATGCCCAGTAGAAGCGCAAGTGGTGGCATGAGGGTCGAGCGTAATTGAAGAATTGAGCATGACAGGTGAAAAAAATTCCGGAATGTAGAGCATCCATTTGCTTCCGCACTCATCATCGTCATCACCACCATCATCATCATAGTCGTCATCGCCATAGTCCTCGTTGTACCCGGATACTTGTTTATCATGAGTGTTCCAAAACTAACCCAAATCTTTCCGCAACATGAGTTGACATTAATATTTAAATGATGGAGGGGTATGTTCCCGCTTAAAACCTGCTCCTTTCAGAAATTTGAGGGAACTGATGGAAGAGCTTATGAGGTAGTTAAGATAGTATGAGATTTTTTATCCCATACACTTGAGCCTTGCGGGCACGAAAAACTACGAAGCGAAAGGGCACACAAAACCTATTTCTCCTGTTTTTTATGGTGGGTTTTTATTTTTCTTATTTTTCGTGAATATCCTCAGGATATTAGCGATGTATTTTACGTAATGAGGTGTAGGTGATTTAATTGCAGAAAACGCGTTGCATTGTTCCATGTGCATGCGCTTCATTTGGGTTAGCTACATGTGCATGTGCAGAATATGTACGAACATATGCTCTGCAGTGGGATACTAAGGATCTAATGCAGCTTATGCAAAAGGGGAGACCATAATCCGAACTAATGAAGCCCTCATATTGAGGAGAAATTTTAAGCGAAGCTGGCAAAGAATGTGGAAAAGCCATGAAACAAGTAAGATGCCATTGACCTCAACTGCATGGATTTTCGGATCCGATTTTAAGCTGGAGATATGAAATGTTCTGATGATGATAGGTGCTTATATTTTTGTACGAGTATGTCGACTGAGATTGCTTTCCACTTAATTGAACGTAGAAATGTTGAAAATAGTGTACTTGTCTTTTGTTGGTTTTTGTAAAAATAAGAGGTCTGTCATAAACTTAAACTACCGCACAAATCTTTCCTCTATTTGAAAAGGCCTGATACAGGATACGGAAGGATGTCCTATCATCTTTCATGTCGTACGTCGAACAGTGGACGGGCGCAGCCACGAGGATCTTCTTCGGTTCAGTAGGAAGATCTCCGCCCGAGACAGGGCACTGTCCGCCAAAGAACGTCACTTTTACTGGTGGTTACATTAAAATCAGCCCCCGCCGACGCTCACGTTTCAAAACGACAAACACGTTAGCCGGCCTTTGTGGCCAACATAGTTCTTAAGATAGTTTTAATTAGAATAGGAAAAATATATAAAAAAAAAACAAAATAAAAAAAAAAAAATAAAAAAAGGTAGATCACGGCGCATGAAATATATATTTCAAGCATATACGCCCTGATGCACGCATCCTTATTGTGCTACGGACGTAGCTTAAGTAGTTTTAAGTACTTTAAGTAATTTTAAGTTTTTAGCGTATGTTTAATTTAGTTTAGGTTAAGCTAGAATAAGGAAAAACAAAACAAACAAAGAAGACCAAGTTTTTTCAAAAATGTTCTTGGACAAGTAAAGAAAAAACAGTACAGTAAATAAAAATTAAATGACAGAGAGGGCGAAAGGCAACTTTATAATAAATATGATATAGATTATCTTAGAGTACCTGTGTTGGGTCAGTAAGTCAGATTTAAGGACAATAGTCCAGTTAGTTAAGCTAGTTTTAAGTGTTTTTGTCTAGGTTGTAAAAATCATGAAATTTTGAATAAAAATACATGCAAAAAAAACAAAAAGTATTGGTTGTAGTTTAAATATATACTCCAGATTTTTTTAAATATTTTGTATCTAAGACCTAACATGTCACAAATAAATATTCAAAGTTGTTTTAGTGCAAATGGCTACAAAGCACCAAAATAACATTTCAAAATACTGAAAAAAAAATCAGATACATATTTTCGGAACCAAGTTTTGAAGATATGTACTTAATGGGTGGATATACTTAACTAGAATTCCGTTTTTCAGAACTGCTTTTCAAGACCAAATAACAAAGGTTTTTAAAGATATTTGGCAGCGACTACCAACTATATATATGTATGTAGGTACGGGTAATTAGTTTTCGACCGATTTAAATGCTAACACAATCAAAGGTCTGATTACTTATTAAGAACTCAATTCACATATAAAATAAAATAAAAAAAACCCTAACAGGGACAGAATAACGTATCATATAGTAACAACGCTCATGTTGTTTCAAGAATAAATGGGGAATCCCGTAGTACTGGAAATAAACAACTTTTATACAAATCTCAAATCAAAAATATAAACATATAAATAATTAACATCCTATGCCAATCATTCAATATTGTGCAAAAAAATGGCTTTGGTAAATTGTATCCAAAAGACTGATTAGTCCAGATGAAGTAGTTTTTATGCCAAGCAAATTTTGTGTCGATGTTCTAGTTAGAATATTACACATCTCATGCATCATATGGAAGCTAAATGTCAAACTGACTACTAGTCTACATTTATCCGGACTTCAAAAATATCCGCTCGTCCGTTATGAAGTCTTATTTTTGATCTGAGCAAAGTAAGTTCCGATATATAGCAGAAGACGCAAAAGACGCTGAAATTAAAAATAGTCACGCTCAGTCGTACATAGATCACCGTACAGTACAGATATGTTTTGGCTAGTGCGTGAGTATGTAAAAGTAGATATGTGCAGTCAAATTAAAAACATGCTTATATTTTTAATTAAAAATTGCAAGCTAATAACGTGGTTTAGTGCAAACAGCGCAAAAACTTAGTATTTAAGAAAAAACAAATTCTTCTAGTCAAGTTTTTTCCTAGATTGAAGAAACACTAAATTAAAGTTGATATTAAACTTTATTCTGTCTTTACTTCCAGAAAATTCAAATAAGAGTAGGTTACAGAGAAAAATAGCCTCTATTAGCAAAACGTCCAATATTTCTGGAACTTTCATGACGACATCCTTATTCAATGAACCATTTAGAAATGCTGTCACAACATCAAATTGGCAGATTTTTAGTCAAAGCCGGATAAGTAAGCTTTCAAGCCTTGCCACCAGAGCAATGATGATAATTTACTCCATATTTCTGGCTGTACCCCTCAGCCATAAATCGAGCTTTATACTCTTTCACGCTGCTATCAGCACCATATTTGGTTGTGAGAACACAACGACTTCCAACAATGTGATCACTTTCTTCCTTCCTCCAAACTTTCCTGGAAGAGGAACTTGGAAGAAAGGAGGAAAAAAGGATTAAATGCTTTGTACGCTTGCAAAAAGACCTTCGGCAAAAGATGGGGCTTGCAACCGTACATCATTCACTGGATGTACACAGCAATCATCAGACCTATTATAACTTATGGGGCCCTAGTCTGGTGGACTGCTAGCAACAAAAAAAGCTATATGAGCATGCTCAACAAAGTACAAAGGCCAGCAGCTGTCTGTACAACGGGAGCGATAAGGAGCACACCGCAAGCAGGGTTGGATATGATACTTCACTTCCTTCCCCTGGACTTATTCATAAAAGGCTGCGCCGCTAAGAGTGCTCTCAGATTAAGGGAGTCCTCTTTGTGGAAACAAGCCAACTATGGACATGCGGCCATAATCAAGACATTAGACGATCTGGGAAGGAAACATGGTTCTAGTAGCCTCATGGCTAAAACCGACTATATATCCCCCCATAATGACTTCTCCCTCAAGATACCAATTCTATTCCCCGACAGAGACAAGTGGTTATCGAATGCCGTTATAAACGACCACGAGATTACCCTTTTCACCGACGGATCAAAAATGGACACAGGTACGGGGGCCGGATTCTACTCGGACACTTTGCAGAAACAGGAATCATTTAGACTCCCTAACTTGTGTAGTGTCTTCCAAGCAGAAATCCTGGCAATAGAGAAAGCAGTTAAACACATACAAGCAACCGATATCCCACCATCGGATATCACCATTTTTGTAGACAGCCAGGCTGCACTGAAGTCGATAGGATGCTGTACAACGAGATCAAAGGCTGTCATGAATTGCCGCATTTCACTGAAGTCCATCAGCCACCATAAGGTCAAACTCTGCTGGGTCCCAGCTTAATCGCAGGGAACGAGAGAGCGGACGAGTTGGCCAGACAAGGATCTGAAATGAACATCAGCGAAGCGGATACGTCATTACAACCACCGATCAGTGCATTGTGCCGGATCATAAGCGAAACAATACAAAAAGAGGCCAACTCGATTTGGCTTACAAGAAATGATTGTCACACGTCAAGATCAACGTGGCCAAAGCTTAATTACGGCAAAACAAAGAAGCTTTTGGCATTGGACAGAAACTCGATCCGTATGCTCGTCGGAGTGATCACAGGACACTGCCCCATAGGAGCAATGCTCCGGAAATGGAATGCGAAGTCCAGCGACCTCTGCAGGAGCTGCGGCGACGAGGAAGAGACCGAGACGATCCAACATCTGCTTTGCCACTGCCCAGCTCTCCAGAATCGGCGCCTGGCTTTGTTGGGCCAGAGATTCTTCACAGAGACTGCGGACTTAGCGAACGCAGACATATCGGATCTACTAAAATTCATAAAGAGCACGGGGTGGTTCCAGCCATCGCGTGACAGGATAGGTTATTAGATTGCATACTCCGCATTTGAAGGGATTCACAATGGGCCCCATGGCCTCCGAGTGGAAGTGATGCCTTAACCATCACACTCCCCTTCCAAAACCTAACCTAACCTATCCTTCTTCCTTTCTTCCTAATAACCTTCCAAGTATTATTTTTAATAATGGTTACTAGTTGGGATTCCATAGCGTTCTTCCACTCTTCGGCATCACTGCTCCTCAAGGCATCTGCAACACTTACTTTTGCTACACCAGCAAACACATCATCCTCGAAACGTGATCCATCTCTGCCAGTAGACGCATCTTCACATTCTTGTTGAGTCGTTGTTACCGGCCGAAACAATTCCCTCGGTCGCCCTCTCGAACGTAACTGCTACGGCAATTCAAAAGAGTGAGTACTCGCTATTATCAGACTGCAAACATTTTATTTTTTGTCCAGTTTGCCTCTTTACAAGTTTTTGGAAGATTTTAAAAGCATAGAGAACACCCCTCTTCTGTTTTAAAAAAAATAAATTTGACACCACCTTGTACAGACGTCGATAAATGTTACAAAATAATTAGCATGTTTGGTAGATTCTATTCCAAATGGGCCAACCACATCCAAATATACAATTTTTAGCACTTCTGTACACGGCTCTTAATGCTTTTCAAAATGTTCCACAGTCATCTTTCCTTTTAAACACACCACAGATTTGGATAATTGTTCAAGGTTCTTCAATTCATCCGTAGGTACACAAGCGCCGGAAACCATCTTAATTAGATCTTCTGTGTTAAGATGACCCAACCTTTCATGCCACCACTCAGGCTGGTCTACTACTTTTCCACACTCAGAATTTCCTCGCACAATATAAAGTTCACCTTTGCGATCTGCGATTAAATTTACCGTTTCCATCATGAACATGCGCACAATCTCTGCGAAATGTTACTTCATGACCTTTGTTCGCTACTTTAGAAATGTAAATTAAATTGTCCACAAATCAGGTACATACAACGTATCTGTGAAACTAATCAAGGACCAGAACCTCCAGCAACCGACAGATGAACAATTCCTTTTCCCTTGCACACGCACGGGGCTCGGTTGCATAAATATTTTTTGAAAGAATCATTTCTGAGTATCAGGCGACGAGTTCAAACTTGAACTGAAATACATTTTCTTCTTACTTCAATTCAAATCAAGTATTTATATCCTCATTCATACATACAAACAAACAAATACTCATCCATACATATACGAATTTATCTAACACAGAAAATCTCTTACATCATACCCAATCAGCGTTACAAGCACCGTCCAACAGAAACCTTTCGAAAGAGGAGAAAATTTGACGGTAAAACGAATTATAGACAGTACGAATCCACGGAACCAAAGTATGAATAACAGTAATCTGTATCGCAATGCGACAATAGAAGCACTACACCAACACAAAAGTAGTGCTTTCGAGACTAAAAACCTCGTACAGGCATTTTACCGACAGATATCACCTAGTGTGCAAAAATGACAGCTGCAAAGCGCATGGCAAGTAAAGACTTTCTTTTCTACTTAAGAGGACATTTAGTAACAAGGAAAATATTCTACTTTTTCCCAAGAATGTGATGTGCTTTACATTCTCCGCCTAGTTCACATCAACTGATTTTAGTCTAATATTTCAAAAAGCTTCCGGTTAAAACAAGTAAGTACCTACTTATGTATTACCTTTCGGATTGTAAATGTTGTCCCCTCTTATTAAACAACATAAGGGAAGAAAAAAATTGCTAGCGTTTGAAGAAAAAAATAAACTTTACAATTTTTAGACAAATTACTAAGTAATTACTTATTTTTTAATTTTCCTTCACTATTGAATAGTATACCATTGAATGGGTTTCTTTTGTTTTCGGAGTTTGTTTTCCATAATATTACGACTCAAAATCTAAAAAATCTGACCGTCTCTTGAAATTCCTCACAGAAGTTGCTTATAATTTGAACACACTGAAAAATAGATTGTGATGATCTTTAAACTTTGAACAAAATTAACTCCAGCACTCTAACTATTGGCCAAATAATGAAAAACATACGAGTAAGCATTCGATTACAAGGAAAATATTTAAATATATTATATTTAACATATGCATCTAAAATTTGATTTTTGGTGCAGATTTCTAGGTATCGAACTAGTTTTCCACATATTAATTCATAGTTGAAATCGCTAATTAGGTGAAATAATGAATGCAAGATGTGCGCAACCGGCTGAAATCCCAAAGCAAACGTTTCAGTGGTCAAAGCATAATCACTACTTTCTATCCACACACATTAATGTATATGATGGCCTATCAGGACGAGGATGAATATAGAACCAAATAAAATTGTTTAAATTTTTCTAACTTCAGAAATTAACAACATAATGTTGATGGGTCAATGCATTTCGATAAAACTTTGTCGATAGATTGCTTTCATTGATTAGGTACCGCGTTTTAATCGATAATTGAAGTTTAATACTAATTCAGAAATCACCACCCAATTTAAAAAACAGTAGGTGAACGGAATTTCTAAATTTCGGCAAGTTTTATTTAAGAGTACATAACGAGTTCAGTAACAATTTTCAATAAATCGATAATACTCGTTTTATATAATATATTATTTCAAATGGAGCTAAATGAAAACCATAGTTTCAAACGATAATGAAACAAGAGATATAAAAGTAATAATTTACTTCCAAATGAGGATTTATTTTCACATTGTGTTATGGGTGAAGTTTTCTGATTCACATTCACATTTTTAGAATAAAACACGCCTATCAGCTATACTATTTCCCAAAATCACATATAAACCAAAACTAAGTGGTTGGAAATACAAAGCGTTTCAATACCAATAGTTGTGTCTTATTTCTTAGACTTATTAATGCAGTCAAAAGTATTAAAACTTAAATATGTGGTCTAAATGCTGGATGCCAATATTGGCACTTTGGTAGTCATATTTTCTAACATTATTATTCACGTGTCGACATCCTGCAAATCAATATCTTCTCAAAAATATTAGAATTCCATTGTGAGCATAAAGATCTCAAGTAGCTATAAAGTGGATAAATGTGGAAAATTATGATAATATGAATTGCACAAGGTGGCAATTGATTCCTTTCTATTCGCTTAGCAGAAAATTGGCGAACATATACGTAAATTATTTTGTGCTGACACTGTAGTTATCACAGACAAAGACCAAACATACATCTAAGGAACATTTGGTATATGGGTTTATGTGTTGGAATAACTCCGATGCGTTAATGTTCGCCTTGTCAGTTATTGAATCAGGAAATTGACGCAAATACAAATTAAACCAAAGCGACGGCATTTAATTAAAAAAACATTTTCTGCTTAATGCGAAGATGGTCTCATACACAATTATTTAAAGAAAAGGAGTTTCCCGAGTAGAAATGGTGTAAATATTATTAAAATGATTTTGGAAGAAAGCTGATGTAAAACAGTTTCGGCAGAAGATTTCATTTTAAGAAAAGTGAAGTGTGACCGAGCTGGTGTTTTCATGTCCAAGAAAATAATTCTCGCCAAATAGGATACGTTTTAAGACAAGAGCGGAAATAACTACTAGATCTTGCATCTGACATGTATTTGGACAGTTTTCGGCTGATTTGCGGTCAAACTGTATTCCAACGGCAGTTTAACAATGCTGTAGTAAAAGGGAAGCCTTATGATAATGACAATCACGAAGACATCTACTGCATTTTGCTATTGTAATGTTCTTAGCCCTCAAAACAAATTCTGTGTAAGTAACTTATTCAAGTATACCATCCATCAATTATAACATTAATCCGCATAATGAAACCCACATCGTTTCTATCCCACGCTTTAATCCTTATTCCACATAATTAGGCTTGTCCCACACTTACACATTTCAAACACCCAATGTCCCAAATTTAAGTCAATTAAGTTTCACTTAATTTAATTGAAAAGAAACGTATTAAGTCCTCTTGGCCAAATGAACACACTATCTAATATCTTTGGCGTGCAAAACAAAGAAGAGAATTGAAACTCTCCATCTAATTACACGGATTTTCCATATTTCATGGTGATAACGAAAAACCCAATCTAAAGTCTTAAATGACAAAAGGACTCTCTCATGCTCATTAGATACGTTGCCAGGCGTTTTGGGGCTGCCGCAACCATCCCTCATTATTGCAGATAAGAAAACCGGAAGTCCTTTTGTGTGACAAATTTATTTTAATGTCCTTTCAGCCTCTCTATGTGTTTGGAGAATTCTCACAAAATTTGACCCACCAAAAAGCACCTAAAAAGAGCGCGAAAGATTAGCATAATGAATGATTAGAGAACATCCTTCCCCCCACCTTGCATCAGACACGATATTTTCTAATTGAGGCAACCAATTCTCGAGTTCATAGAAAGTTGAAACAACTCGCAATTTATAGCACAATGAAATTGAGGGTATTATTAAAGACTCATTGACTAGAAATTCAAATTAAGCCAACTATAAAGGCAATCATCTTCGTTAGAATATATCATATTATTTTGCTCAACGGAAAGAGAATGAAACACGTTTTGTGCAATCAACTCAAATTGTTTTAATCACTGGATTTCTACAATGAAGAGTGTTGAATATGCTAAAAATAATATGAGGCTTAATTGTAACCTTAGGGTAAATTTGCTGCTTCTCCGCATTCGTTTATATTTTGTAGAAGATCTGTGTCAATACCTGTACAAATTAGTAAGCATTTACGAAACAAAATATAGCGCTGTCGAGGTAGTTGTCTAAAGGGATATTAATTTTTGATGTCAAAAAATTAATACAAGTTTATTAGCCCTTCGTTGCCGAAAAAAAAATATTACCAATTGTAAGATATTATTTATAATATATAATGAGGCAATGAAAAATATTTTTATTTAAGTTTTTAAGTCATAACTTTTCAGTTATCCTAATTCGAAAAATCGTCAATCCGAAGTTTTTAAAACAGAGGCTCCAGAAGCAATTTTTTATGCCGACGGCAGCATCAGATATTGTTTTGCTATATATCATTTGTGTATGCAACGAAATGACTCGGAGAAAAAATGATGTGTTTCCCTATTTTTACGCAAAAAATAATTTTAATGGAAAACATTATTGCCTTCACCGCGGCTAATTTTAACCACCAAATCGGATATTTACTTCTTTCTTCTTTTTACCGCGTGTACGTGGACGTCGTCCGTTGCGTTGTCCCAAAGGCTCAGAGTCGAAAAGTCTTGGGGTCCGGAGCATAGTTGTTTATGCGCATTATATGGCCTAACCATCGCAGTCTGTGGATCCATAGAGAGAGTTCTCTATTACTCAATTGACTTTTGAGCCCAAAAAAACAGTGTTGGCAAGAGTTATTCTGCCTTTGATCTCGGTGATGATGTTGTCTGTACTGTTTACCGCGGAGCTGAGGTAGACATAATCCTTCACTACCTCGACGTTTTAGCCTTATGTGGCGTTCTGAGCAAGTCGTCGATATTGTGTGTCCTTTTTCGATTACATAATATACTTCGTTTTGACCTCGTTTACTGCTTTTTTGCCGCTTCCGTTTCAATGCAAGCAAATGCTTTATTGACGGTTCGTTCACCGCTAGCAGTCGTACGTACTTTTGGAAGATAGTGCCTCAAGTTTTCGATAGTACATTGTGCACGAACTTCTCAAGAATGTAGATGAAAAGATCATGACAGCACGTCGCCTTGACTGAAACTTTTTTACATTAAAGGGCTCAGTGATTTCGTTACTGACCTTAATGGAGCAGTGAGAGTTCATTCAATCATTAGAAATAGCTAGATTGTTAAAACTATACATGGAGCTGTATAGCTCGTCTCTATGTCTCTATGCACGCTTCCATTTGAGGCCTTGATATAATAATAATAATGGCGGCGCTGCAGTCCGAGGTACCTTAATGTTGTATCAATTATTGCAGGATCTCTAGGAGGTTTAAATCAAACGTCATTACGAAAATTAATAACTTTTGTTATATAATCTCCTAGTTGTGCGTGCTATTGTTCTTTCACGAGTGGAAGGGACCAGTTTAATGCCATGTCCGAATGACGAGATTGAGAAGCTTTTTTCTAGACAGTTATACTTTTTGAGCATTGTCAATGACTCGAAAGAGGTGCAGCAGTCAACAATTGTTGTTGAAAAATTGTAGATTGTTCTAGGATTCGAAATAGATTTGAAAGTCTAGTGCGTAGAGGTCGACACACAAGGCCACGGCGGCGCGCCTTGCTATCGACGAATAAGTGGTTTGTGTCGATTTGCATTTTTTTGTCTGTTTGAGATAGTGAAAGGAAACACTCAATTTGCACATATTCATCTGTATTTGTAATCATTAATTTCAAGGTCAAATCGGCAATTCACCGCAAGTAATTCTCACCACAAAACGTTTGAATTTTTTCTTTACCATGTAATTTTAACCGTTTCGTTGGGTCGATCTACAGCGAGAAATGTCTCTTTGCCATTAAGATTTCGACAGCAATTTAGGCAACACGTACGCACGTAGGTAGGTAGGTATGATGTGGCTTATGTGTGCACTTAGACCAGAATTGATCCATTGTGCCGCCACATGGTTTGACCGGGATCAAACATATACATTGTCCGAGGGAAACCATTTGGAGCCTATAATGAAGCGTAGTAGATTGTTAATGGGAACCGTACTAAGTTCACACAAGTCATCAAAAAAGTAGGCTCCTAGATATTGGCGTCGAATAGACGTCAGGGCCGGACAGGAGCAGAGAAGGTGTGAGACGCTTTCCACTTCCTCCTCGTCTAGGCAGCTTCTACAGAAATCATTAGCCAGGACACCTAGTCTGTTGGCATGGTTTCCTATGAGGCAGTGTCCTGTGATGACACCGACGATTGTGCTTATATACGATCTGTGAAGAGATATTAAATCCTTAGATCTTTTGGAATCTAGCCTAGGCCAGTTGATCCTGGAGGTGTGACACGTGGTGCCACTCGCCCATCTGTTATCTATTTCACGAGTTGCCTCTAATGAGAGCAACAATTTGCAAGTTGTGAGGGGCATACCCAAGCTACTGTGTTTAGGAAGTAATGGCTGTGAAGTTGCGAACTTGGCAAGTTCATCTGCTTTGCAGTTGCCTGGAATGTCTCTATGTCCTGGCACCCAGCACAGGCAAATATTGAACTGGTCGGCCATCTTGTCTAAAGATGAGCGGCACTCTATTACAGTTTTAGAGTTCGTAGAGACCAATTCCAGGGCTCTGATGGGTGCCTGGCTGTCCGTGAAAATGCAAATATCACGAGCGGATATTACATTCCATTTGAGCCAAGACAGCGCTTCACTTATCGCTATTATCTCCGCCTGAAACACACTACAGTAGTCGGGTAAGCGAAAGGAGAGACTTATATTTAGTCCATCAGAGAAAACGCCACTACCCACCCCCTCCTGGGTTTTAGACCCATCCGTGAAAAAGTGCAGGGAACCTGCAAAAGGTTTAGGATTATCATTCCAGAAGTCTCTATCTGGAATAAGGGTCTTTTAGGGAAGTAAAGGGGTGTGGTATGGTCCAGAATTCTCGTGGGGAAGTTAGAAGAACTTAGTATAGTGGAGTGGCCAAATGGATTGTTGGTCCACTGGGAAGAGGCTGTAAGACGGATAACAGTATTCTTTGCTGGTAGTCTGCCGAAAATGTCTATTGGGGATAGGTTCATTATCACGTCCAGTGCATCTGAGGGTGTGGTTCTCAGAGCACCTCCCATGCAGATGCATGCTTGACATTGAACTTTCCTAATGAGATTGTAGTGTATGGCTTTGTCTAGTATTGGTCACCAGACATGCACTCCATACAACAGAATGGGTCTAACGACGGTTGTGTAGATCCAGTGGATCATATGAGGTTGGAGACCCCATTTCTTTCCTAATGCTCTTTTACAAATGTAGAGAGCCAGCGTCGCCTTGCGGGTGCGCTCCATTATGTTCGGCTTCCAGTTTAGCCTCTTATCTAGGATGAGCCCCAGATATTTAGCAGACTCTGAGAAGTTGCAACTGGTGCCGTTAATGGTAGGGGGGTCGATCGAGGGGATACTATATTTTCGTGTGAAGAGGACAATTTCCGTTTTAGAAGCATTAATGCCCAATCCGTTGACTTTGGTCCACGCCGAAAGTTTTGAGAGAGCATGCTGCATGAGATCCCTTAGCACTGGTGGATATTTTCCCGAGACAGCCACAGCAATATCATCCGCATAGGCTATCACCTTGCACCTTGCCTAATCTAGTAACAAAAGTAGTTCATTGACTACGATGTTCCATAGCAGGGGAGATAGACCTCCACCTTGTGGTGGACTTGCTGGCAAGTCTGGTGGCTGTGGTAGAACCCAGCTTCGATATGATAACTCTACTGACAAGCAGTTGGTAAATCAATCTACAGAGTCTCTTGTCCACGCCAAGATTTACCAGTGCACTGATGATAGAGGATGGGTAGACATTTTTGAAGGCTCCCTCGATGTCCAGGAAGGCTACCATAGTGAATTCCTTATGGTGAAGGGATTTTTCGATGGAGCATACAAGCGAGTGTAGGGCAGTATCAACTGATTTGCCTTTAGTGTATGCATGTTGGGAGGCTGACAATCTAGATGGGTCTATATTGCAGCGAAGATGGATATCTATGAGTCTTTCCAACGTTTTAAGTAGGAAGGAAGATAAACTGATAGGTCTGAAGTTTTTGGGGTTAACATGAGAGCTACGACCTGCTTTAGGTAGGAAGACAACCTTCACCTGCCTCCATCCCAAGGGAATGTGGGACAAGCTCAGGCATCCTTTGAGAATAGTTTCCATCCATGGAAGAATTAGGTCTAAGTTCAGTTGGAGTTCCGCTGGTATAATACCATCCGGACCAGGGGATTTATACGGTTTGAAGCTGCGAATAGCCCATGCTATTCTACGCTTAGTGGTGAGCTTCACGAGGCTACTAATTGGATAACCAGAAACCATGGGGGAAATGGGTTGGTCATCAGAGCAGCTGGGGAAGTGAGTATCAAGTAGAATCTCAAGTGATTCTTTACTAGACGTAGTCCATGTGCCGTCCTGCTTCATGTAGTAGCTTGGTATGGAAGGACACGTGGAGAGGATTTTTCTGAGTCTCGAGGTCTCCGAAATATCCTCTATACTTCCACAGAACAGCTTCCAGGATTTCCTTTTTGCCGTTTTCATTTTGGATTTGAATAATCTGAGGGATTCTTTGTAGGATTCCCAGTGGGGCACATCCCTGGAGAATTTAGCTTTGTTGAACTTCCTCCTGCTGGCTTTGCGAAGATGTTCAAGTTCACTATTCCACCAGTGTGGCTTGGAGTTGAACTTCCGTGTTTTGAGAGGGCAGGCCGTGTTCATTGCTTCATTAAGGGCAATGGTGAACGAGTTAACTAGCCATTCCAGCTCATTGACATCTGTAGGAGAGGGAGGTACTCCCGAAAGGGACTTATCTAAGATACCTTTATAGAGAGACCAGTTAGTTTTCCTATAATTCTTGACTGGGGGTTGCTCGGGGAGATATCTATGGTCCGAGAAGGAATGGATATCAGAGACCCTCCAATTACTTATGTAGTTGGAGAAGTTATTTGAGACAAGGGTACAATCAAGTACCTCCTGTCTGTTCTTGGTAATGAAGGTGGGTACATTTCCTGTATTACATACAACTAAATTCGTACTAAGAATAAAGTCTAACAGAGACTCACCTCTTTCGTTGTCATTGGAGCTACCCAATAAGTTAATTATGATGAGTGATGATGAGTGATGAGTAATTCTTTTATTTATTTAATAAAATGTATCTTAATTACAATATCTGCAAAGCCAGAAGGGCTTGTCTGCAGAAGACTGAGTACAATATTTGTTTCTAGTATTATTGTTGTTGAATTCAAAGTAAGTTAAATAGATTTTATAAGAATTAATTAATTATATAAAAATACAGATAAATTGAAATTAATGGATACAAATATACATTACAATAATAAATAACAAATGGAAAATAAAGAAATATATAATAGATAATAAAACTTTTTTTTTACGTTTTTATTGTTGTAGATACATTTGTTTAATCTGTTTCAGCGCTTCAGTTGTCGTGATGTTACGGTACTCTCTTGGGAGGCTGTTTAATATCATTGGGACTGCTATTTTGTATACTCTTCGACCATATTCGTTCCAGAACCGCGGTATTTCATATAGTTGGTGTTGTCGTCTTCTGGTGCTGATAGTTTGCTGCGTCTGGATCCTATAGGCAGTATCGTTGTAAAAATTGGCCATCATTTCAAGATTGTGAATTTGTATGAAGTTCAGCATATTGTTGTTTGGTTTCCACGATTCTGCTCTCCACCATTATACCTCGCTTTTTGTATTATTTTTTGTAGTCGTGTTTGTACCTTTTGTAGTTGTTGCATTTGCGAAGTTCTTCCCCATGCTAGTATGCCGTATAATATGCGATTCTACCAATCCGACATAACATTGTTTAAGAACATTAGGTGTACATTTATCGCTTGGATGGAAGAGTGCGTAAGCTGCCTGATATAACTTCTTCTTAAGCGCTTCTATATGGTTCTTCCACTTAAAGTTACAGTCAACAATCAATCCAAGATATTTGTATGTTGATACGATATCTAAGTATTTGCAGTTGTCATCTTCACTTATAAGTTCATTATTATCACTTCTGTGCAAGCAATCTAAGTCATGCATTTTTATTTTTAGTTACGTTTCTGAGATATGCGACGGACATTACCTGTGTCTTCAGTGCGTTGATAATTAATCCATGGTCGTGACACCAAGCTGTAACTCCATTAAAATCGAATTGCAACATTTTTAACGCTTCATCTACGATCTTATGGCTAACTACTATCGCTGTGTCGTCTGCATACGCCTATCCCGTACTATACTTTAGTACTGACATTAGATCGTTGACGTAAATAATAAACAAAAGCGGTCCCAGTTTTGATCCCTGTGGGACACCATATGATACTTTTTTTTCTTCGCTAAAGAAGCTACCAATTTTAACTTTGAATGCTCGTTTGCTTTAAATAGATAATTCTCAAACCACGCCAAAATGTCCTCTCTTATTCCTATCTTTTCCAATTGTCTCAGGATTTGCTTGTGACTTAATGTATCAAACGCTTTCTTGAAGTCAATGAATAAGACCAGTGAGTTGAGATTTTTATCTAAGCTTTGATATATTTTGTTTGCAAAGTCTCCTAACAATCGGTTAATGCTTTTGTTTTTGCGGAATCCAAATTGGTGTTTGTTCAGGATTTGGTATTTTTCGACATAATTGTATAACATTTTTGCCAGTAGTTCTTCAATAATTTTGTCGACAACAGATAATATAGATATAGGTCTGTAATTTGTGACTTCATTATTTTTCCCACTCTTGTATATTGGTCGAACTATAGACATTTTTAAAAAGTTCGGGAATGATGCTTGGTCTATACTCATGTTTATTAGTTTTGTCATTGTTGGTGCGAGAGTTTCAGCATTCATCTTCAGGTCTTTCTAATCTTATCTCATCTATTCCCGCGAATTTATTGCATTTTAACGAACTAAGTACATTTTTAACCTCTTGTATTGATACTCCATTTGCATACATTGAGTTTTGTCTGCTGTTGAAATGACCAACGAATGTACAATATTAATTACTTCGGATGCCATTGTGGCTGTCAGCAAGGTCTTTAATGTCTGTCTCGTTTGCGAAGTTTTTTCTTAATATAGAGTTCACTAATTTCCACGTCGTGGGCGCCGTGGCGTAGTGGGTAGGTGCGTCGACTCCTACGCTCGAGGTCGTCAGTTCGAATCTCAAAAAAAAAACATCAAACATTTTTTCACGGCTCCACCTCTTTCGAGTCACTGACAATGCTCAAAAAGTATAACTGTCTAGAAAAAAGCTTCTCAATCTCGCCGTTCGGAGTCGGCATTAAACTGTAGGTCCCCTCCGCTCGTGAGAGAACAATAGCACGCACAACACGAGTGGTTGCTGAGAAGCTAGGCCCAGGTCCACCTCGGACTGTAGCGCCGCCATTATTATTATTATTATAACTTCCACGTCTCTTTTGGGTTGTTACTAAATTCTTGAAACTTATGTTTATAAAACTGTGCTTTTGTTCTTGAAATTTTCTTATTTAGCTCGTTTCTGTATTATTTGTATTGTATGTGATAATCTTCGTTATGTCTATTGTTTCTGTACCGTCTGTACAATCTGTCACGCTCCTTACAATCACATTTTAGTTCCGCGGTTATCCAGATATGTTCGTTGTTCCGTTTTTTTTGCATAACCGTTGATGAAGTAACAATTGTGTTCATCGTCTGTTTAAAATGATTGTAAAATGCATTAACGTCCGTGAAAGCATTTAGTTCTTCCCAATTAAAGTTATCTTCTTTGTTACAAAATGTATTTTAACGTGTCGTTCTTGGTCCGGTTCATTACTCGTTATTAAGTCTTTATTCAGTCCGAAATATAAGGTGTAGTGGTCCGAGATACATGTCTCAATTAATGCAGACTTAATTTCTCCATCTTGTACCCTTAAAAGGCCATGATCAATTAATGTCTTAGTATTTTTGTTTAAGTCAATTCTAGTATGGGAAAAAATAGTATTATATAGACCTTTAGAAGCTATAATTACAAAATAGTCACTGACATCTACCTTGCTTTTGTCTTTAATGTTAATATTTATATCTCCCATAATTATCAAATTTGTTCTCACTCCAACTGAATCGATATGTTCACTCAGTTCGTGAATGAAGCTCTTCACATTTAGCTTTGGTGGTCTATAAACTGATATAATTGAAGACACGAAGTTTCCACGTATAACATTTAAAGATATATTTTCATACATTCTGCTTCTTCGATCTATTCTTTTATAGCAAATGTCTTTTTTCATATATACTGTTATTCCTCCTCCTCCTGAGTTGCTTCTATTGAAGAATTAGCTGTTATATCCTTCAATTTTATACAGATAATTTTCTTCTTTGGTAATATTTATTTCACACAAGATAATTACATCAATACTGGACAAAAAATCATTAACATATAAGACAAATGCATTCCAATTAGTTCTCAAGGACCTTACATTTAGAGATATGCACGAAAATTCAGTTTTTTTATCTTTTATGTAAGAACATGCATCCTCTTGCGATTTCAGATTTTTGAAATTAATATTCATTGTTTAGTTAAATTCGTCTGGCATAAGTGCTTTATGAATTTCGCACATTAGTGTACTTACAATTTTGCGGTATTGCTATATGTTTATGACATTTTTTCGATATCATTGATGGTCTGTATATCGATGACCCGGTCTCCTTCCGATTTTCTGACAAGTACTTTGTCGTTCTACCAGACAAACTTCCAATTTGATTCTCGTGCTTTTATTTTGGTTAGCCATAAAATCTTTTTAAAGCGTGGTGTTAGTTGTTCATTAATGTATATATTTCGGTTTTTGTATATTGGATTGACGTCTTTTCGTAGTTTGGTGCATATCTCGTCATACTTGACTGTTCTTTTTTGTTGTAAGAATGCAACTTTAGTTAGTTTTCGCGTGAAATTTACAACAATGTTTTTAATTTTGTTGTTTTTCTTGTCTCTAAAAGAATACATTTCCTCGATGTCGTTTTCGGTAATTTCTGTATTAAGTATTTCGCCTATAGCTCGTTTGACGTGAAAATCATTTTCTATGTTTTATTTCGATGTTCTTGTCAATATGTTTTTGTTCTAGTGTATTAACCTGCACTTGAAGATTTGAAATTTGTGAATCTTTTATGTCTATTTGTTTCTTATACTCTTCGATTTCTTTCATTAGTGTTTGTAATAGTGTGTTATTTTTTGTTAGTGAAATATTAATTTCATCGTACTTATTTGTTGTGAATTCGACAGATTTGGCATATTCCTTTAAGAGTGTCTTTATTTCTTTCAGCTCTTTGTTTACTGAACTGTTATTAGACAGTAGGTCAGCGGTACAGTTTGTCTGCGGGGATTCCGCTGGCCTTGATCTCTTCGCAATTTGCGGTCAGTCTTCTGATGCCTCCTTTTCCTTCGCCTTGCACCAAGTGCATGTCCAGTTCTTTCTGGTTTGTTGGGACATCTTCCAGTAGGAATTTTGGGATAAGGAGCAACAAGTAAAATTCATATTTCCATTACAAGATGAATAGTTTATGAATTCACCGTCAAGCGGTAACGGATCCTTGCATCTAATACAACGCTTATCCATCTTACCAATAGTTCATTAGTGTGTTGAAAAAATTAAATGAAATTACTTCAATAAATGCAATTTGTTACACTTAGCTTTTTTTACATTTATTTAACTTTTACAAGAGCACTTCTAATTCACGTCACAAACTTTGAAACAACAACAACTCTTTAATGCCGACGTTGTGCAATTCGCTCAAGTCGTTAAAGAAGTAGGCTCCAAGGTGTTTCTTCCTGCGAGATGAGAGAGCGCTACAAGTGCAGAGGAGATGCGTTATGCTTTCCACTTCTTCGCCTCTGCAGCTTCTGCAGAAATCATTGTGAGGGAGTCCCATTCTTGAGGCGTGAGTGCCAATGGCACAGTGTCCTGTGATAACGCCAATGAGAGTACTTAGGGATGACCTATTCATTCTAAGAAGATAGAGTGACCGTTTTAGATCAAGTTTAGGCCGAATTTGCTTTGTGATGAGGCACGTAGTGCCATCTGACCATCTTGAGTTGGTGTTTTTAATAGTATGCTTCTTTAAAAGAACTTTAGCTGTAGCGAATGGCATAGGCGGAGGATCTCCACTAAGAATGTTTGTGGAGATCGTACCGCTCCTGGCGAGATAATCAGCTTCACAATTCCCTGGAATGTCACTGTCTCCCAGCACCCACATGAGGTGAATATTAAAATGCTCAGCCATCTCGTTAAGAGTTAGGCGGCAATTTAGAGAGGTCTTAGAGAGGAAAGTGACTAAGTTCAGGGATTTGATTGCTGCCTGGCTGTCTGAAAAGATGGTGATGTCCTTCTTGGATATCACGTTGTTCTTGAGCCAAGACAGGGCTTATTTTATTGCCATCGTCTCAGCCTGGAATACGCTACAATGTTCTGGAAGGTAGAGGGATATACTAAGATTGAGATCTTTGGAGTAGACACCTAATCCTACTCCCTCGTCCGTCTTGGATCCATCTGTGAAAATACACAGAGGACTGTCCAGCGTGTAAGTATCAGACTGTGTGCAGGCAGTATGCTATTCTAGGCTGTAATCCCCATTTACATCAAATTGCTTTTTTACAGCAATAGAGTGCTGTGCTGCTCCATGATGTTGGGCTTCCAGCTTAGTTTTCGATCGATAATGAGACCCAGGAATTTAGCCATATCTGTCATTGTGAATTTTACGCCACACAATGAGGGAGGGTCAAAAGGGGCAATATTATATTTCCTCGTGAAGAGTACTAGTTCCATTTTTATGCGGATTGACTCCAAAACCGCATGCATTAGTCCATAAGGTTAGTCTGTGGAAAGCATGCTGCATGATGTCCCTGATTGTTGAGACATTAGCTACGGGAACTACGATAGCAACATCGCATAGGCAATCACTTAGCATACTGCCTCCATCTAGGTTCAGTTGCAGTTCATTAAACATATCATTCCATAGAAGAGGAGAGAGTACACTTCCTTGCGCGGTTCCTCTATTAACCGTTCTGGGGACATTCTGCTCCCGTTCTGCTAACAAGTAGCTGGTGAACAAAAGCCACATGGGACTTTTTCAATTCCGAGATTGGTAAGCGCTAACGTGATTTCCTTGGGCACGATGTTGTTAAAGGCTCCTTCAATGTCAAGGAAAGCTACCAGCGTAAAAAAAAAATAAACTAAATCTAAACAACCTAGAAAAATACTTGTCAGCCAGGGGAGAATAAGGTCTGCAACTATTTGGATTTCTGGACGTATAATGCAATCAGGGCATTTTATATTTTTATTTAACGGTTTGAAATTCTTCTTAGGGCGCTACAGTCCGAGGTGGACCTGGGCTTCATTTCACATGCCTCTCCAGCCAGCACGATCTTTCGCCAGCTGTCTCCAGTTTCGCACACTAAGCCGGCCGAGGTCCCCCCTCGACTTGTGTGCGCCATCTTGTTCGTGAACGTCCTCTGTTGCGTTGTCCCACAGGCTCAGAGTCGATGACTTCGGGCCGGAGCTAAGTTGTCCCTACGCTGTACATGGCCTAGCCATCTTAGGCGGTGGATCCGTAGACGCCTGTCTAGACTCATGTCGTTGTACAGCCCGTACAGTTCGTGGTTGAACCTTCTCCTCCAAATGCCATCAACGCAAACAGGACCAAAGACCGCGCGCAGAACATTTCTCTCGAAAAGACCAAGAGACTGTTCATCCGCTTGGGATATTGTCCATGCCTCTGCGCCGTAAAGCAGGACTGGGATGATCAAGGTCTTATACATAGTCAACTTGGTCTTCCGAGAGAGGGCTGTACTACTCAATTGCCTTTTGAGCCCAAAAAAAACAGGGGTTGGCAAGAGTTTTCTGCGTTTGATCTCGGTACTGATGTTGTTTGTACTGTTTACCGCGGAGCCAAGGCAGACGAAGTCCTTTACTACGTCAAAGTCATAGCTGCCTATGGTGACGTTCTGGCCAAGTCGTCGATGTTGTGCGTCCTTTCTCGATGACAGCATATACTTTGTTTTGCCCTCGTTTACCGCCAGACCCATTTTAGCCGCTTCCGTTTCAATGCCAGCAAACGTATCATTGACGGCTGGCTCTGTTCGCCCAATCACGTCAATGTCACCTGCGTAAGCTAGCAGTTGAACGGACTTTTGGAATCTCGTGCCTCTTGTTGGCCAGTAAGTTTTGTACGATCTTCTCAAGAACTATGTTAAAGAAATCACATGACAGCGCGTCGCCTTGTTTAAAACCTTTTTTTGACATTGAAGGTCTCGGGGAGTTCGTTACCGACCTTGATGGAGCAGCGAGAGTTCTCCAACGTCATCCTGCTAAGTCTGACGAATTTGGCAGGAATGTCAAAACTAGACATGGCGTTATATAGCTCGTCTTTATGCACGCTGTCATATGCGGCATTGAAATCTCCAGTTGCTTTAAACATTTCAGTGAGTAGACTATCTGCACCAGCAGCTTTATTAGACTTCAGTCTCGATATCGCTATCTTGACTTCATCTAGATCGGGGGACGGTATTCTCTTCCATCATCGTCCGTTGTGTAAATTGGAACATTCTGCCTGACAGCGGTATTTGTGTTTTCATCCCCGTTTAACTGTCTGCAGAAATGACTTTTCCAAATTCTCAGTATCGACTGCGAATCTCCCGTCCATTCTCGTCCCGGCAGGCTTTTGTCCGAACTTTGTACCCGTTCGATAAAAGTTTTAACTTTTGGTAAAACTTTCGGACATCATTCCTGCCACTGATTGCCGAGACAGTATCTTTATATTTATCACATTTAGTCTTTCAATGGTACCTGAAATATGTTTGAGTACTATGTGAGCGATGATCAGAGAAGGAGTGGTGAGAAGTTCCAGTTTTTGATGTTATCGACTAAGGAATTAGAAACCAGGGTGATGTCGAGCACGTATGTTGCATATTACTAAATTGTTGTTTAGAATATAATCAAATATAGACTCATGTCTGTCCTCTGAACTAAGGGGTTCCACGTGGTCATGTACCATGTATGCCGAAATTACCCAGAATTTTTCTGTGTTTAATTCTAGGCAAACGGCGACTGAATCTAGATCGCTACAATTGGAGAGAAAAAGGAATTTACTGAGTGAGCTCTTCATAAGAATGCAGGCTCTGAGCTTACCTCCATTTCTCATAAATAGGGTTCAATTTAAAAACACATTTTCTTCTGTCTTTAAGAATAAGTTAAATTTTTTATTTTTATTATTTAATAAAGTAATAACTTACAACGAAATTAACGTTTAATAAAAAACAAAAACACAGTTAACGTAAACATAAACACCTTCATCTGTTTTATTCAAAAATAATTAAAAATAACATAAAATCCTTAATTCCTCAATTGTTCTGATTTTGAAAAGTTTTATTTGCATAGACCATACAATTTTTCTTAAAGTTTTCGAAATCAACATGTTGCCGATTTGGTCTTAAGAATGCCTTATACAACGAAAATTATCGCTGGACGTCAACTGGAGTTAGTGGAGCATTTTTGAAAGAACAAATCTTATCGACTGTGAAGTTTTTTGGGTAATTTTCGTTATTGCAGTCCAATGTGAAGGTCTTAATTACATTTTGCATTATTGCAAATCCTTCATTTTTTGCCAGAACGCACTGAAGTTTTTTTTTAATTACTGCCCCCGTTAATGGCTCTCCCCGTCAAGTTCCCCATCTTGTAACAATAGGCTGAGGCGGAAGAGGAGTCAAAGGATATTTTTCTTTACAAATATCGACGCGTGATGGTGCCTTTGAAAATATTTTTTGACGTTTGAAATTAATCCATCGACGTTCCGAAAATTACTCCCTATTGCTTCTGCAACTCGGTGCATTGCATGTGCTAAGCAAGTGACTTGCAACAATTTCGGATAAAAAGAAAATTTGGATAATCTAGTTACGTTCATACATGCAGATTTGTTTATATAGTATATCGTTCAAGATTGTGAAATGAATAAAAGGAAAAGATAATAGTTTTAAGCTTCGTTTGCACTGATATAAAAGGGATATACTTTTACTATCTAGTTAAATTTTTTAACAATATGCTCTAAAAATATGAAAATATGCACAAAAATATGCAAAATATGCATTTATAGTAAAATATGCACAAACGGTTAAATGCCATTTTAAAGGAAATTTTATGATACGTATACATAATAAGTTGCCTTGGATCCAAGGAGTTCATAGAAAAACATGCATTTGCATGGAAATTCGATCCCTACTCATAAAGAAAAGATTTTAGTTGGAGGTTCTAAGTCCACATACTTGGTCATTGACGACCCAGGGTTCTTGGACTAGGAAAATATCTGCTCCGTAGGTGTTAAGGTGGAGAAGTAGAGCGGCCGAAGCTGAAATAGAGTGGTGGAGATTAATTTGGACTATCCAAAGCAGCGCCATCGGATAGTCCTTCCACCAAGGTGGTGTTTAGATCGTGGTCAGATCGATCAAGAGACTCGGGCGTTGGGCGGGGTACTAGTGAGTTTGAGACCAGAGAAGTTGATGCAATCAACATCCTCATCCCGAGTCTCTGAATCTGGTGAGGGGTATGTAGTGCCCTCCCTCTTCCCACTCTCCTCCCCCCTCCCACTTACTAGAATTTTTGACGATGGAAGATAAAGTGGAAGGATTCGGCTCCACCACAGCCGAGCATCCTCCTAACCCTCATTAACTGTAGTTCAGCGGAGGATGAAGTGTAGGGAGAATGATCCGCCATCGCAGATGTGATCCCCCCATCCTTTTTATAAAACTTCAGCGTAACACTAGTGAAGGCATAGTGAATGACTCGCGAGAGGAGCGATCGACTCCTTATTGATAACAATAGTAGCCGCAGAAAACATCACCTCAAAATGTTACTATGTACATAATAATGACGAAATCAACACCCTACCAATTCAAAGGATTCCAAGAATACGACTACTACTAAGTATAACACCAACAACTCTGATTTACTAGTGCAAAATCTAAACTAATATTGTTTGTAGTCTTGAACTTTAAATGGCATATAGAATAAAAGTACCATTCACTCGTAAATGCCGATTACATTACAGTACGCACGTATACGAAAAAAAGGCAGACTAACCAAAAATCATAACCATTCGAATCTTCATATGTTATACATTTGCCACCCAAAACAATAGTCCCACTGATCATCCAGTACCAATGGAAATAATCAGCGACACAAATATCGGAAAATGAGCTCTTAAAACTTTTCATGCTCAATAGATGTTTATCGATCTATATTCATATTTCCTCTCTTACTTGTCGAAAGGTAAGAAGACAACGCGCAAAAGGCAACAAAAAATCCCAAGAAGATTTTCTTTTTCTTCACTTGGTTGTTTTTGTTTTTCCTTTAATTTTTTCTTGCACAATGATGCGATACGACATGCGATAAGATATCATCGCAAACTTCATCATCATCGATAGAGAGATAACACGGTTTGTTCAGCGTTCGCAAGAATGTTCGCCTTGATGTACTTATAGTCAGTATATTTGAAAGCGTCGTAAAGTGCACTTTTCAGAGTGTGGTGAGAAAATGACACAGTGGCAGATTTTGTTAGTGATTTTGTCCGGAAGTTTGGTTCAATCGCAACAAGGTATCCCAATGGGGTTTATATGTTCAAGTTTGTCCAAGATTAACTTTTAATAGTTTAACTTTTGATTTAGAACTGGCGACAACAGAAAAACCAAATACGAAGCAAAGTGATTATCCTTATTGTTTTCGGTTTACATGGCTTGGCGAGAAGTTTGACAAGGATAGTGAGATTAAGAACCTGACGTGTGAAACGTTCCGACAGGACCTAAAGAATGTACCATGTCGACGACCATTAGTGGCTACAAGTGAGTTCGGTGGGGATGTAATTTGAGTTAGACCCAAATTAATAGGTCAATTACGAGTTTCAGACAAAAAATTGTTCCAGAGCACACTTTGAGTGTGAGTGTGTAGCCGTAAAACACTGATTAATGAGGTGATATGGCCCAATCATGAAACTCGTTAAATGGTTGACAGAGCTGTTTTTATTTGCTGTTTTCAATTGCCACCTAGAGTGACACATATTTGCTTGTTGTTCTGGATACCTTCATTTCCGATTTGTATTTTATTGACATTCTTTGATTGAATTCATATTAATTTAAAATCGAATTGCTGACTGTTTTTCCTTAATCTTTAAAAACTGCACACGAGTGTATGTACCTGATAAATTAGCTTATACAATTAGTTTTATAGACATAATTCTTAGAAATTACGCTCTATTCATTGCGAACTTATTCATGCAATTTTCCTAAAGAATAATGTTAAATAAAAGAAGTACCAATTCATTCAATCGTGCTTCCATATAATAGGTTAGCTTAGGTTAGGGGGCTGCTAGTGAATTCACCAGCACACTTGGCCATGATGGTCCATTGATTGACCGCGCCGCTCCAGTGATAGTGCCGTTTATTTGATCCCAACTGCAAATGGTGACTGGACCAGATTTGAAAAACCAATTAAAAGCGTTTTGCTTTGCTTTGCTTTCAGTGGGATTCGAACCTGGGATCCCTATAACTTAGGGCAGGCATTTAACCAACTGCTTCCATGTAATACTTGTAATGAAAATAATATTACCTGTTCGGCTTTTACTATAATTATATACACAACAAAAAAATTGGCAATTATAGCTCATGGAAACATGTATCTAAACTTCTTCTACAACAAATAAATGTCACATCGATGACAACTTTTATATTGCTTTTATTTTGGTAGTTTCAACTTTTTCTAAATTTGTTGGGTTGATAAAAAAGCTCTCACAAGTGCCGCAGAAGCGAATGTTTAGAACGCAGAGCACAGCTAAGGCTTTCTGATTAGAAGGTTGCCTGGTATTCGGATGCTCCGTTTGTGACTGGACTGAATTGGGTCAGTTTAATTTTCGAAACTGACCATAAGACACCTTGACTTAGCTCAGGGAAAGGGAGAGTGGAAGGTACGAAATAGGAGTGGGGAGGACATAATCAGATGGTAAGGGCATACCGACTATACATTGATCTCTGGCCACTATGGCATGGGTAAAACTGATGGAAGTGCATATTAGTCTATCAAAAACCATAGCTATCTAGTATCATTAGTCCACAGAACACTATGGGTTTAAGTATACGAATTGAAATATTCTTTATAATTCAATAATAATAGTAATAATATGCATAATGCGTATTTCCAGTAAAGTTAATTTATAAATGCAAATTCTCAGCGTTAGGAAAAGGAAAGATTTTGTTTCTGTCAGAAGTTTTGATTTCTCCCATTGCAATATGGAAACATAGAAAATATGGAAGCATTTCATGAATACAAACTTGTAGAAATGTCCCATACATTTTTAATAATAATTGTAAGCGAGTACATTTAAAATTGTTTAAGTAAAAAAGCAGCAGACTTATATACTAATGATGTGTGGCAAAATACGCTGTATTATTGTATTATTTTTATTTCACCCAATTAATTTTGGGTAAAATGGAAATATTAATTTACAGGAAGTCAAATTCTAACGTTTACTGTTTAGCAAATAATAATAATAAAAACAATAGAAATTGTGGAGCTACAGCCCGTGACTTGGGCCTACAGCAACCGCTCGTGTTATGCGTGCACTCGTTTTCTCTCACAAGTGAAGAGAAAAATACAAAAAAAAAAATACAACTGAAGAGGCCTACAATTTTATTCCAACTCTGGGAAGGACAGGTATACTCCTTGACAATTATCAGTGACTCGGAAGAGGTGAAAATATGCAAGGGTCTTATCCGATATGGTCTTTGAGTTATGGTGCATGAATAAGACTTAGACTCATTATAATGTGCACCAAAAGGTACCAGAAGCTATGATGATACATATCAAACTCAAATCATTCTTCAGGAGATCTGTTGTTTAATGATTTCTATCCTAATAAAATTATTCAACTTTACTCCAGGGCTATGATATGCGCGTACAAATATTCGCAAAAGTTGCTCTTTTTTACATCGAAAAAGAAAATTATACTTTTCTAATCTTTCTTCCCGCTCATTCATAAAAGTAACTTTATTTTGATGCAGCGCACAACTGAAATAAAAGTTTGCTTTTGAAACCAGAATTTAAACAATTAACTTACTTTTAGTTAAAACAACTTCTTTTATTAGTATTTATCTTTATCCTTTACTCAACTCCGTTCAACACTTTTCACCACTGCTCTTACACGAATGAATTTTCGTCATCCGCTGGCATCATGCTGCAACAATTTTTCAGTGCTGCCATAGTTCTACAGGAATGTCAATATTTTTTTATAATTGCGTCTTTTGGCATTCAACCACTTTTATCGAAAATGGCTTCGATGGGTGTATCTTCAATAGAATAAAAATAACCTCTCGGTATCGCGAAGAACTACGTAGAACTATGTAATTCCGTTCCCGTATACGAAAATATATATATATACTCGTATATACAAATTTCCTTGGGCTATTTTTGTTTTCTGATTTTTTGTGTACATCAAATTAAATATGGATTTGTGATGACAAAAATGAATTACAATTTAGCTGAAACAATGGATTGAAACAACAAATTCCTCAAGGAAAATATTCAGTGCTTCGTTTTGGTCGATTGCGCAAAAAACTTTTAGCCCGTCATTTTTTTTACCAATTTTTCGTGTTTCACAAATCAAAAGCAAACGTAAACAAAACGAATTAAAACGTATGCTTTTTACAATTAGGAAGAGTACAAATCTTCACATTCTTAAAATTTTTTCGAAGAAAATCAAAAGACAGTGCACATCCTAAATGACGGCGGAGTTGGTAATAGGGCCAATACATGACACAGACACGTCGCAGCTAACGGTACAGACAATTCGCACAGACATTAGTTTGACAGACTCTGCTTGTGCCGCAATAATCATTGCTTTGGCCATTATTTGGCATTTGGATCAATTTCTCAAAATGATTGCACCATTTTATTATAAGCATTGGATTTTAAAACCCCATTACAATAATCGACACTTTTTGCACGCCATAAAACCGGCAAACTTTTATAAATATACAGAAATTCTATCCAAAATTGCTTATCTGTATTTTTATTCATGTTTTTGACATGAACTTTCCCGCTGGTCTGTGCAAAATTCACTATACCTACATGACACAATAATTTGCAAATTTCATAAATTTCCACAAACTCGAAACAAGATTGTCTATCCGTGTTTTTACTCATGTTTAGGATATGAATTTTCCCACTGGTCTGTGCAAAATTCACTATACACTACAAAGACATGTCACTGCCTGCAAAATTCAGACGGTCGCTGCAAGCATGAGCCATGAACACGACACAGACGTCCTAACAGTCCGAGGTGGACTTGGGCCTAGTTTCTCAGCAACCACTCGTGCTGTGCATGCTATTGTTCTCTCAACAGTACAGGGGACCTACAGTTGAATGCTGACTCCGAAAATTGAGAGGCTTTTACAAACAGTTATATTCTTTGAGCATTGTCAGTGACTCGAAAAAGGTGGAGCCGTTTTTGAAAAAATATTGCTTTTTCTGGGATTTGAACCTAGTTTTGAAAGTCTAGTGCTTATGGATCGATGCACAAATCCACACGTCCACGACGCCCACTATTGGTTATTATTTAGACAATATTTTGATATTTCTTATAAATAATTCTTAAAGTTAATCTTTTTTTTCATTTGGTTTCCATAATATTTTTCGATAAATTTATCGAATTGGCTATTTATATCATTTCTTGCACCATGCATCCTTGTTGTTATTTATTTTTATTAAATTTTGTACCGTCTATTTTCTACTTATTGTCTACTTTCCTATTATGTCTCCCTTTAGTCTGGGTATTGTAAAATTGGTTTAGTTTTTAAAAAGAGTTTCAAATTTTTGAATGGACTTATACAATCCTTATCATTAAAATCTAGCTTTGCATTTTTCTTTAAATATTGAAATAGCGGGTATGTAATTGGGAAATAGTCCTGAAACGTCTATAATAACTAGAATTCACGTAGTACTCCCCTGAAAGGTCACCGGTGTGTACTTTTTTTTGTTTTTGGATGCGTCCAAGGATGTAGCAATCTTCGAAAGATACTGATAGCCCGGGCTATCAGCATGCACGATTCGCAAACCCGGGTACTCGATTTCGGGAATACGCCTACGTACTAACCCACACCCTGCACATTTCAACCACTCTCCCTGCCGTTAGGTATTACTTCGCGGGGCTGGTTAGCATATCACACTATGTGCTCCATATTATCCAATTCGGATTTCCTTTCTCTTTCGAGCCTTCTTAGCTCGTTCTGAACGCTCGTTATAAAGCAGCAAATCTCTAGCCATTTGTCAGTTGAATCTAACAAATGACTAACCAGGAGTTCGGGAGTTGGTCTCCCCGTGGCAAAGCGTCTGCAATGGAATATTTTGTGCTGCGTCTTCCTCTTCGCCCGCGCATTCTGGACAGGAGGGTGAGCTGTCGTGACCAAATCTGTGGAGGTATTTCCGGTAACCTCCATGGCCCGACAAGAACTGCGGGAGGTGGTTGTTGCAGTCCCCGTGTGTTCTCGATGCCCAAGCTTCTATCGCGGGGATCAATTTATGGGTCCATCTGCCTTTGGTTGTGGTGTCCTATCTGGCTAGACACTGTGCCATAGATGTTGCCCTTTCTTCCTTTTTTAGGCATCTTGCGCTTGTTTCCGCGCTATTTGTCGTTCGCCTTAGGTAGACCCTATGCATCTCTTGGGCGAGAATGTCGATGGGGACCATACCCGCGATCACACAGGCTGCTTCGTCCGAAATTGTTCGGAAGCCGCTGATTGTTCTTATGGCGCACAGCCTGTATGCTGACGAAAGCTTCTTTGTTGTCTCCTGTACCGAAAGAGCTCCCGCCCAGACTGGCGCGGCATATAGAAGGATTGAACTTACCACTCTGGAAAGCAAGATCCTTCTTGGGTATCCGGGTCCTCCGATGTTCGGCAGCATGCCGGAAAGTGCTGTCTGCGTCTTTGACGCTTTTCTGCTGCAGTATTCGACGTGCTTTTTGAAGTTAAGTCGGTTGTCGAGCATCACTCCTAGGTATTTCAGAGAATCCCTGGATCTAATTAACTGGGAGCCAACGCGGAAGTTTGCGTATTCCACAATCTTTCGGCTGATTATTAAAACAGCCCCTGTCTTGTGGTCCGCTAGTTCGAGGTCAGAAGATTCCAGCCAATTTTTGATCCTGGCGATTGCTTCGTTTGTGGCGGATGTGCTTGGCCACCGTCACGACCGCGATGTCGTCGGCAAAGCCGATTATCTTGACTCCATGTGGCAGCGTCAGTCTCAGTACTCCGTCGTACATTAGGTTCCACAGGAAAAAAAAAAACAAGTCTGGTACCTGAGTTTTCTGTTGGTGAAATAGCTGACGATTATCCTCCTCAACTACTGCGGTGTGCTCATTCTATTTAGTACTCTCATGATGCTGGACCAATTTGCCGAGTTAAACGCGTTTTTGATGTACAGCGTAACTACGGCGCAGTATTTTTTTTTTGCCGGTGCGTACCTAATCCGAGTGAATTTGTAGTGACCTGTGGATGTGGAAGATTCAGTCTTGTGCAGATCTTTTTTCATTCAGTTTCACTTTCAATGCAGTGTCGTCAATACCAACCGCAAGGGCACACAATAAAATGGTGTAAATATCCTGCTTCATGTTAACCAGCAATTTACCCCTTCGTGACGGCAAAAACTGTACTCTCATCGAATGTGTTAACAGCAATGGTTCTCACCCCGCCTCGTCTAAAAGCTGTCCATGGTGCCTTCAAAGTAAAGCAGTACTTAAAATAAAAAAACAAATGAACCTTAGCAGAAGCAAGACGCATACAACATGAACGTAACCAAATTTATTCAACCTTCTCCTAATACAATTAACTCTTCTAAGCCCCCTACCTCTTTTTCGTCCCTTGAACCTAAAATAAGATCAAACAACAACTAGAACCGATACCAAAATGCTATCCAAGTCATCCATTTCTTCTTCCTACCTTAAATCATTCAAAGATAACAACGCTCAACACAATACTTCTATGTTTGCTTCCCAATTGCAAAATAAAAAGTCAAAACAAGACCAAACAACAGTTAACACAAATCACATCGACTTTACTAGCAAAAAAAATTCCTCCAACCTTAATTGTGGATACAATAGTTGTCCAACTGTCGAATCACTCTATGTTGAACAATCTCTCTTAAACCGCAACAAACTCGCCACACATTCTCTCGAAATCTCGAACTCCAATTTCCTATTCTAATCCATCTTGCTCGAACACAACCTCTCCTCATACACCCACTACTGAACAAACTCAATCCCCAATGAACACTGACAATGACTATGACATATCTTAATAGGATCAATGTTCCACTCACAACCCGCGCCACCGACTATGTTGGAGGCACCCACCACATAAGGCGGCGCGGGAGAGATAGAATGCCGGGTGAAGACGTTCTTCTATTCATTCGCCTGGTGGTATAAATAATAAGAGCGATCGCCCATAACAACCTCAAAATATTGCAATGCAACATAAGTAGTTACTTCAAAAACCTTAATTGTCTCCAATTTCTTATAAAAGGGACAAATCATTGCACTTTTTCAACAATCCCGCACAGTTCATTATTATAAATTCACCTATCACTGCAGTCGCTGTTGAAATCGAACTTAAATACAAATCAACTATCGTAAGCAAACATTTGTATCCAGTGACCTTCATATTATTATTAGCAATATTTCAACACCAATCATTCCAACAGGTGATTTAAATTCTTGGAGTGATAGGGAGCTTCGAACACTAAATCAATCCATTGCGTAGCCAATCATAGTATTCACCAAACGACACTAAAGTCTTACAATAAAAATATCACCTGGTGGAATCCGTATATTAACAACTTAAGACAAATAAAGCAAACCGCTTCGGAATCAAACCTTATAAGTTATCGTAAAACTAACGCCGAATTTCAAAGAGCTGCCAAATTAGAAAAAGTTAAATGTTTTAAAACATTTACTTCTGAAATTAATAAAAACTCTTCGCCTAAAAAGATGTGGAGTGATATAAAATTTCTCACAAAACATTATTTCTAAATTTGTACCGAATAGTGGTTTGGCCGGATACCAGATACCGAATATTTTGCCTGCAGCTAGGCCGCATAGCCGAATATTCGGCGGCCGGATATCTGCTCAAATTGAAAGTATAATAGTTTGGTGGTCTGATACTCAAATCAGACCGGTACAAGTAAAACCAACTTAAACATGTTTTTTTCCTTCTCCTCCACAAGATATTCTTACTTTCTACACAGCAAAGGTTTTGGGACATTTTTGAAGAGGTTGCGGAAGACAAGCCAGATTGAGTCGTCTGCAAAAAAAATACCGCCAACGAATTTCACTTATAACTCAAAACAGTTTATTTTGAACAGAATAGTGACCCTTGGGCTTGGTGGTCAGTAAATGGAAGACAGTATCCAATTTTGCCCAAATTAGCCAAAACTTATTTTTCTCTCTCACCCTCATCCGCTTTAATTGAAATTCCTATAACATTTTTCCTATCCCATTATTCCTATCCCTGAGCTCGATAGCTTTATGTATTCTACAAAAGAAAAAATCCCCGGTTTCGACAATATCTCCTACGAAATGCTCAAAAACTCTCCGTCTTGACTTAAATACAAAATTCTTTCTCTATACAATAAGATTTTTGTTCGAATTATGGTACCATAATTCCATTGCAAAACCAAACAAAGACCACTCCACGATAACAGCATAGCATCCCATAGCGCTTCTTCCCTGCACCAACAAGATTTTAGGGTAAATCCTTTCCAAGAGTATTTTCTTGTCTATCGAAAAAAACAAATTAATTGGTAAAAATCAACTCGGAAGAACTACCACCAGCCTACAACTTCTTTTAACAAGTATTAAAGAAAATAACATTAGATTAGTTCACACAGTTTTATTAACATTAAATTTAGGTCGATCTATTTAAAGTTGTGGGCGCCGTGGCGTAGTGGGTAGGTGCATCGACTCCTACGCTCGAGGTCTAAAGTTCGAAAAAATATCTAACCTTTTTTTTTACGGCTTCACCTCTTTCAAGTCACTGATAATGCTCAAAGAGTATAACAGTCTAGAAAAAAAATTCTCAAAATCGCCGTTCGGTGTCGGCAATAAACTGAACCTACACTCGTGAGAGAACAATAGTATGTACAACACGAGTTGCTGAGAAGCTAGGCCCAGCTCCACCTCGGACTGTAGCGCCGTCATTATTATTAATGTATTACGTAAAGTTATCTTAATACCTCAATTAGCACAGCACCTTGATAGCCTAGTGCTTTACTTTTGTTGTTGTTTATAAAGTTTCTCAATAAAGTTATAATAAATTATTATTATTTATTATCTCAATTTTTTTCCACTTCAGTTTGATGGTCAAAGTTCGATAAATTCGGAATAGAAAACCTGTCATTAATAGTATTTATATAGATTTAGTTTCCTATAGTCCATGACTATGCGCCAGTTGCGGTTCCCGGACGTATCCATCTTTCTCGGATACTCTATTATATTTTGACGTAAAATTTCTTTTATATGTGAAACCACTTCTTTTTGGTGAATTCCATGGTATCCTAAGCACTAGACTTTCAGTCTAGGTTGAAATCCCAGAACAAGTAACAATTTTTCAAATACACATTTTTCACGGTTCCACCTCTTTCGAGCCACTGACAACTGACTAGAAAAAACTTCTTAATCTCGCCGTTCGTAGTTGACATGAATCTTAAGCGTCCTTTCCACTCGTGAAGGAACAAATGCACGTACAACAAGAATGGATGTTGAAAAACTCTCGAATCTATTAAAAATCGCAAAGTCATAACTGCAAAAAAAATTCCTCTTTCGTAGGCACATCTATTGGTTCCGCATAATTATTTCTGGTTTTGTTTATTGGGCTTCAGTATCTTGCGAGTCCTACCTTTGACTTTGAAAATTTGTTCGCATATTCCTATCCGCTGGGTTATAGTTGCTTAATATATGCTTTTCGTTAGATTTTCTACTCTTGAAGTAACTTTCTGTTTGTCTATTTCTTTGATTCTGGTAGCCAATTGCATTGCTATGATTAGAAGAAGAATTTGGACTTCAGTTCAATTTACTGAATCAGTTATGAGGTCATTTACCCAATGCTTTATTAGGTTGTTCGTCGGGCCTTTATTGTTGACTATTTGCTCTCTGTACTATTTCAAATGCTCGTACGTCGTACGTCGATCATATTTAACATTTGTGAACTAGACAGCTGAAGTATACAAACAGACAAGCAACGGACCAACTCCGTAAGAGCGTGCAATAATTGTGTCGATTTTTTTGACCGATGGTGTTAGCGCAGCTTGAATTTCGACGTCGATTTTGTAATCGTGTCGCGCCAACTGGGAAAACATTGCGGCGCTTAGCAACTCGATTCGAACAGACTGGAACCACATTTTACCATGCAGAGCGTGGCCGCCACAGGACTGCTCGTTCGACAGAGAATATCGCGGCTGTGGCTGCCGATGTCGTTGAAAACGAAGAAACATAAACCAGACGGTCACTGTTACTGGCGAACGCTACAGGGTCATGATAAACGAATACTGTCGGAATTGGAAGTGCGGTGCTTGGTGAACATTTGGTTTCGACAAGTTGCAACCGCACACACAGCACAAGCCACAATGGATATTGTGAGGGAAGCCTTTCCTGGTCGCGTAATCTTCCGTTGTGGTGATTTGACATGGCTAGCAAGATCACCCGATTTAACCATCCCAGACTTCTTTCTTTGGGGCTACTTACAGTCGCCGGTTTATGCCAACAAGTCTGAGACAATCGCAGCCCTTAAGGAGAATATTCGAGAGGAATGCGAACAGTTATCACCGGAAATCTTGTGGAAAGTCAAAATGCGATAAAATGGGCACAAATGTGTATCTACACAGGTGGCAGCCACTTGTCGGATATCATATTTTTGACTTAGCAGAAAAAAATTGAAAGGTCCAAATAAAGATTTCCATCACTCAAAAACAATTTTTTTATTTGGTAAAAAAGTAATTCAGAAACAAAACTAGATGATTAATTTTGCGCCACCTTGTATATCCTTTTAAAATGGTAATAGATATTTACTTCATTAAACGTTGCAACTGTAAATATTTCTATGGAATCAACTTTTTCCATAAACTCAACTAAATTATTGTCTTATCAGCTAAATTGAGGCAGACGAGTGATAAAGTCTCAAAACTTCGTCAAGGAGAATTAAACAATAGTGTATATCCAAATATTGGAAAGTTATAAGTATGTATAAAATAACGGTAAGCAACCATTACGTGAGTGTCATATTACTTATCGCAATGTATCTCGATCCGAAGATAGAAGTCTCACAAGTGTGTAAATAATTCAATCAAATTTTATTCACAATATTTTAAACTTTTTCGGATAAAATACTCATAATTTGGCAGAAGTGAATAACTCAATTATTTTTATTTGAAAGTGTGCATCAGTCTCTAAATGAAACGACTCTTGGGAAATTGGAGGAAGCGATGCACAGAGACTGCTCTCGCAATTTCTGACGGGACATAAAAGTGGTTCATGAACCGATTCCCGTCTGTTAGAAAACAAAACATTCATTAATAATAATAATGGCGGCGCTACAGTCCGAGGTGTACCAGAGCCTAGCTTCTCAGCAACCACTCGTGTTGTGCGTGATATTGTTGAGACCTACAGTTTAATGCCAACTCCGAACAGCGGGATTGAGAAGATTTTTCTAGACAATTATAATCTTTGAGCATTGTCAGTGATTCGAAAGAGGTGGAGCTGCGAACAATATTGTTTTTGAAAAATTGTTGCTTGTGCTAGGATTTGAACATAGACTATGAAAGTCAAGTGGTCATGGGTCGACGCACAAACCCACATGGCCACGTCGCCCACAAAAAAAGAACATTCATTAAGGTCTATTCAATTTGTTCACATTTGTATTGAAAATGTAACCTTCTTATCATGTCCATTGATTACAAACGAAACCCTTCCAGTTCTACCAAACAAACACATCTTCATGTTTTGCCGTCAACGCCAACTTTTTTAAAAAAGATTTTTGAATTTAATGCGTCTCAGTATAGTGTCATTGATGTTTGTTCTGTCCACTATGTGAACGTACATAATTTATAACGAACCCTTTTTTTAATTTTTTTTCATTTTCATTTTCATTATTATTTTATTTCCATATAATAAATTCGATTCATCTAACAATTAATAAATAACAACTTAGAAACTTAAAAATAGCATAAATAAATTATATAAAAATAAAAATAAGTTGAGGCATTCTATGTTTTACTTACAAAAGTAATAAAACAGTATTGAAGCCACTTCAAATGTTGCAAAATTCATTAATAGTTATAATTTAGTAGGGTATGCATACAATAATAGCAGTAATTCAAAATTCAGTACAATATAAAAATCAGTAAAGTTGCAAATAAGGCGTGAAAAGAATACACGAAAAAAAATTCAAAAATAGAAGTTTACATAGTAACAAAGTTAAAAAAGCAGTGGCAAAAAGAAAAAACCCAAAAAAAGAAAAAAGAAAAACTCATACATCGCTTATTTTTTTTGTGACCACCTGTGGTAAAATCCTTGGTTAACCGATTACAGTAAAGCTTTCAATCATCCATCTTAAGCTTAAGGCACGTAGGCTTCCACCATTTCTTATATCATGGTTCAAAACATATTTAGGAGGTCGTTAATACAAAGTTCAGTTTAGATCATCTATCTCCAACCCAATTGACGCGACTTTCGTTGTCCCACAAGGCAGTCACCTTGAGCCATTGATTTTCGTTCTGACCATAAATTATGCTGTTAAACAATCAAATACTCCGAAATCTCAATGTATGCTGCCGACAAATATTTATAAGAAAGTGTCCACCCCAGCTGCTTCCGGTCTATTGCAAAATTACTTGCATTCATTTTATCTATGGTGCGACAAAATCTTCTTACAATCTTTTTCCACCGCGCAGATCATATCTCTTTCGTAATGAGCCTTTTCCAACGGTAACCACAATACGCGATCTAGGGATTTTATGCGACCCTGAGTTAAACTTCCATTTCAACTATGACCATTTTATTAGCAAAGCCAACTCCTCTCCAGATTTCATAAAACGATGGTCAAAAGAGTTCTCGGATCCAGATGATACCAAATCTCTTTTAATTACCTTACCTTTGGTCATTACTGGGAAATCAGGTTTTTACGCTTCGCCCTGCTTGGTCTTCAATGGATTGACTGTTACAACTTACCCTCTTGTGAAAATCGATTAAAATTAATGAATCTTCAAACCCTTGAACACCGACGGATGATTGCTGATATAACCTTTGTTCACTTACTCTTAACCTGCAGGCAGTCATGCTCTTCTGGAAAAGGTATTTTTTACACCAACCCCAAAGGTATAACACCGAACCCTTCCCTCAGATTAGTACCTCTCTTTCGCCTGCCTTTCTACCGCACTATCTACGCCCAATCCCAGCCAATATCCAGAATGCGACATGCCAACAACATTCAGTATGCCTTCGGCTTCCATGTTTTTTCTTTTCCCTTAGAAATAACCTAGATGGAACAAGTTCACTTGTTCATGTAGTTTATAAATTTAGTTTTTAAGATTAAGTGCTTGTATTAAGCAAATAAAAAAAATAATTAATTAAATTTCTCCTGCGGCACTGAATTGAATTTTATAATCATCATTATCTCTTTAAGCCATTCAATGACAACTGAGAAAAACTAATGACACAATTTTAGAAAAATCATCTACTTAGCAGTCCTAGCAGTATTGCAAAACAATGCGAAACTGTTTTTTTTTGTCAAATATAAATAACAACACCAACAACTGGAGTTCTTTTTCTTTTGTTATCCCCTTCGGTAAGGTTTCTTAAGTATGTATTTGAATTGAATTGAAGAACACGGGGTGTGTCAAGTATGTAACACTAGTACTGCGACCATAAAGATCTATTGTACCCCCTTCCTTTGATCTAGGATTATAGTGCTGCCTTTAAAAATTTTACAACTTCTCTAGATGGGATTTCTTGAAAGTCTTTCCCTGTTACATTTGTTTGGTGTGTCATTTTAAATCTTTCTCGGGCAAGACTTGGACAGACGATCAGTATGTGTTCCATAGTTTCTTTGGCCTGTCCACAGCGCCTACAGATTTCTGTGCTGCTAAGACCCAATTTGTGAAGGTGGTAGTTGTATGCCCCATGTCCTGTTAGTGCTTCACATAGAACTTTAAGGTCTGCTTATTAAGTTCTAGAGCTTCTTTGGCTCTTTTGGGATTGTGATTTTGTTCCATGAACGTTCTTGAGTGTTTGATACCCTCTTGGTTGTTCCAGAACTGATTCTTTTGTTTTATAACCCATTTGTTTAGGTGTACGTTTGTGTCCGTGTTATTGAATCCATAAAGGGGTGAAGGCCCTGTAAAAGGTACTTGAGCACCTTTCTTGGCTTGTATGTCAGCCTTTTCATTCCCTTCATGGTTTTCATGGCCTGGCACCCAGATCAATTTTAACCTGTTGTTACCTGCCACTTTGTTTAGTATATTGTGGCATTCCCAGACAGCCTTAGAGTTGAATGTGTAGCCCTTTAGCGCTTTAAGAACCGCTTGACTGTCTGAGAATATGTATATTTTGGTATTTGTGGGTTTTCTGTCGTTAATACGGTGTGCTGCTTCATTTATTGCGAACAGCTCGGCTTGAAATATTGTTGACTCATTACAGAGAGGAATGTGTAGGCTGCATCTTGGTCCTATCACTCCAGCCCCTACCTTGTTTTCCGATTTCGACCCATCTGTATACCATTTTTGGGCTCCATCATTCATCCACGGGGGGTTGTTGTTCCATTCTTCCTTAGGTATGTATACTTATGTATCTTTTTCATTTGCACTGTGCTTATTAATACAAAAATACACTAGGTGCTCTCTAAAAGTGTATAGTATCAACAGTCTTAAATACATTGGTGCCAGTTTTCAATAAAAAATTTCACTTTGAATAGAAATCAATTTATGAATATTCCCATATTTCTGTTTGAAAATACCCACAACTAATAAATTCAATCTGCAGTAAAAGTTAGAAATGGTTTTACATACAGCAATGCAAACTTCAAAGGTCCCTTGGGTAATGTTTCACTAATTTAATTGCATCTTTCCAGTGAACAGCAAGGAGCCGAACACACTACTGATGTGGGAAAAGTTTCGCAAAAAACCGCTAGAAATTGGATGTCGATTGGTGCGCGGTGAATCCTGTATAAAATACTCATACATGTACAACCATGCCGGTGAGTGTTGTTACCATAAATGCCCACTATACCATTGGGCAACGAATTAACCGAATTTTCATCTAATTTTGTTCATCCTTCCACATCCATAGTTGAAAACATTACCTACATGTGCGCCAAAGTTAATGCTTCCAATGGCTGCTATACCCAAAAATACGCCATCGGTCGTGAGGTTGAGGTCTGCGTCTGTGAATCCAGTGCTGGAGCAGCGCCATGCTTCACTTCAACCGCGGACACTACAATGCACCAAAGTATCGCAACGGTCGTATACGCCATGATATTTACGATAACATTTCTCAGCCTTAGGATATAGAACGTTGGATCGGAAATTTATTTTTCACCCGAATTTACAGGTTCCTTGCAATAAATGCTTCATACAACATCATCAAATTTGTTTTTTTTTTTCGCAAATGATGAAAGTTCCAATTAATTTTTTTCCGTTGAGCCATGAGTGATACCACAAAAACAAAAAAAAAAACAGATCCAAAATTTAACTCATTCAAATATATTATTGGAACATGCGTGCCTTGGGGACAACAAAAAAGGTTCTGTAGCAAAACGGGACTTACAATAACACACTGAAAGGCAGTTAAGGCATTGGTTGGCACTTGAAAGTGCGGGAGAATAATTAAATTTGTCGTCTGTGATACTTTATGACCAAAAGCGAAAATTCAATTATCGGAAAGGCACCCTGAAAGAGAATCATCATTGATTGCATCAAACTGAAAAAACAGTGACATTGAGAAGATTTTGAATATTCTTAAAGCCTTTTGGCACGAATGGCTTAAAAACAATCCCTCAATGAGGGATACGAATGAATACACATTCTTTGTAAGTTTTGTTACATCCTTCTTCTTCTTCTTAGGGCGCTACAGTCCGAGGTGGACCTGGGCCTCACTCAACATGCCTCTCCAGCCAGCACGATCTTTCGCCAGCTGTCTCCAGTTTCGCACACCAAGCCGGCAGAGGTCCCCCTCGACTTGTGTGCGCCACCTTGTTCGTGGACGTCCTCTGTTGCGTTGTCCCACAGGCTCAGAGTCGAAGACTCTTCGGGCCGGAGCTAAGTTGTCCATACGCTCAACATGGCCTAGCCATCTTAGGCGTTGGATCCGTAGACGCCTGGCTAGACTCATGTCGCTGTACAGCCCATACAGTTCGTGGTTGAATCTTCTCCTCCAAATGCCATCAACGCAAACAGGACCAAAGATCGCGCGCAGAACTTTTCTCTCGAAAAGACCAAGAGACTGTTCATCCGCTTGGGATATTGTCCATGCCTCTGCACCGTAAAGCAGGACTGGGATGATCAAGGTCTTATACAAAGTCAACTTGGTCTTCCGAGAGAGGGCTCTACTACTCAATTGCCTTTTGAGCCCATAAAAACAGCGGTTGGCAAGAGTAATTCTGCGTTTGATCTCGGTACTGATGTTGTTTGTACTGTTAACCGCGGAGCCAAGGTAGACGAAGTCCTTTACTACCTCAAAGTTATAGCTGCCTATGGTGACGTTCTGGCCAAGTCGTCGATGTTGTGCGTCCTTTCTCGATGACAGCATATACTTTGTTTTGCCCTCGTTTACCGCCAGACCCATTTTAGCCGCTTCCGTTTCAATGCCAGCAAACGCATCATTGACGGCTCGCTGTGTTCGCCCAATCACGTCAATGTCATCCGCATAAGCTAGCAGTTGAACGGACTTTTGGAAGATCGTGGCTCTTGTGTTGGCCAGTGAGTTTTGCACGATCTTCTCAAGAATGATGTTAAAGAAATCACATGACAGCGCGTCGCCTTGTCTAAAACCTTTTTTGACATTGAAGGTCTCGGTGAGTTCGTTACCGACCTTGATGGAGCAGCGAGAGTTCTCCATCGTCATCCTGCTCAGTCTGACGAGTTTAGCAGGAATGTCAAAACTAGACATGGCGCTGTATAGCTCGTCTCTATACACGCTGTCATATGCGGCCTTGAAATCGACAAATAGATGGTGTGTGTCAATTTGCATTTCTTGGGTCTTCTCCAGGATCTGCCGCAGTGTGAAGATTTGATCGATGGTGGACTTCCCGGGCCTGAAACCACACTGATATGGACCTATCAGTTTGTTCACGAATGGTTTCAGGCGTTCACACAAAACGGCAGAGAAGATTTTGTAGGCGATGTTAAGGAGACTTATCCCTCGATAGTTGGCGCAGTCAAAGGGGTCTCCTTTCTTGTGGATCGGGCAAACGATACTGAGATTCCACTCATCGGGCATGCTTTCCTCCGACCATATCTTACAGATGAGCTGGTGCATGCGCCCTACCAGATCACCTCCAGCTGCTTTAAACATTTCGGCGGGCAGACTATCTGCACCAGCAGCTTTATTAGACTTCAGTCTCGATATCGCTATCTTGACTTCGTCTAGGTCGGGGGGACGGTATTCTCTTCTATCATCGTCCGTTGTGTTGAGTGGAACATTCTGCCTGACAGCGGTATTTGTGTCCTCATCGCCGTTCAACAGTCTGCAGAAATGATTTTTCCAAATTCTCAGTATCGACTGCGAATCTACTACTAGCTGTCCATTTTCGTCCCGGCAAGCTTCTGTCCGAACTTTATATCCATTCGATAAAAGTTTTACCCTTTGGTAAAACTTTCGGACATCATTCCTGCCATAACACCTCTCCATCTCCTCGATCGCGCGCTTCTCGTGCTCTTTCTTTTTCTTCCTGAGAAGCCGGTTCTCTTCCCTTCTTCTCTGTTCGTAGAGCTCACGAACAGCTCTCGTGGTTCGATGCAGCGTTGCCCGGTAGGCTTCTTGCTTTGCTGCATGTGCCTGCCTGCACTCGTTGTCAAACCAGGGGTTTTTTCTTGTTGGCGTTTTAAAACCCAGCACATCAGTAGCGGCTTCTCTGATGGCTCTTTGACAACGTTTCCATTCTTCGTCTATTGTTAGTGCAGGCGGCGTCGAACTTTCGGAGAGTTTCAGGGAGACTCGATCGGCAAAGTTCCTGGCAGTCTGTTGCGATTGTAGCTTTTCGACGTCAAACCGTGGTTGGCTTCCTCGACTCCGTTCTTCTCTCGATATCCGTGTCCTTACCTTGGCTACAACAAGGAAATGGTCCGAGTCGATGTTGGCGCCTCGGAACGTTCGGACATCAAGAATACTGGAGGAGTGTCTGACGTCGATCGCAACGTGATCAATCTGGTTGACGGTTGAATGATCAGGGGACCGCCAGGTCCCTTTATGGATGTTGAGATGTGGGAACCGCGTGCTAGCTACAGAGAGGTTTCGCCCCGTAACAAAGTCCACCAGCCTGAGTCCGTTTTCGGACGTGGTGTCGTGCAGGCTGTGTTTACCGATGACTCTAGCAAAGATGTCCTCTTTACCCAGCTTAGCGTTGAAATCTCCTAGAACGATCTTGGTGTCGTAGCTGGGGCATTGATCGTACGTTCTTTCTAGGAGATCATAGAAGTCATCCTTACTATCGTCATCTTTGTCCTCCGTTGGGGCGTGGGCGCAGATTAGGCTGATGTTGCCGAATTTAGCCTTGATGCGGATTGTTATGAGGCGCTCGCTTATGTACTTAAAGCTTAAGACTTTTTGCCTAAGTCTGCCTCGAACAACAAATCCACATCCAAATAATCGCTGCCTTCGCTCTCTGTAACAGTCGCCGTAGTAGATATCGCAGTTTTTCATCCTCTTTTTGCCCGGCCCATCCCATCGCACTTCCTGGATTGCGGTAACGTCTGCTTTATAGCAGTCTAGGGCCTCCGCGAGTTCATCGGCTGCACGTGGTCTGTTCAGGGACCTCACATTCCACGTGCAGAACCGAAAGTCATTGTCCTTATTCCGTTTGCTGGGGTCGTCAACAGTAAATCCGTCCGTATCCGAGGCATATTGTTGCTTCTCAACTCCTTACTTTTTTACGTGGTGAGGAAGTTAACCCCACGCACAACCTCCAACTGGGAGGACAGGTCCATTTGTTTAGCCCCCGGACAAAGGGGTCCGGAGGGATCCGGTGTCGGTAGCCTCTTGCAGGCTGTGAGCGCCGCCGTTGGCCCTAAAAGGGCTCATCCGCCGCCATCTCTATTCCAAGGTCCCGACCTTACCATGGAAACCAGGTAGCTCCTGCTGACTGGAGTTGTGGATGCCGCCGTTGGCCAATCAGTTGACCAGCTCCTCCGCCGCCATCCTAAAAAGAGTGATGAGCCCTGGTAGACTCACACTCCCCCCTCTCTCGTTTGCAGCCGCCCAGACGTCCCACGAGGGTTGGTTACCCCATCTTCTGTCGAGGGTACTCGGCTCCCGGATTTCACCACGGGGAGGTGAGAGTAGGAGTTCGTTAATAGAGGCTAGGTGCAGACGCTTGTGTCTGCATGGTTCGCGTATTAACGCTTCGAAATCGTTTTGTTACATCCAATCATTATTTTTCACTGACCTCCAAATCGCTATGTCTAGGAATTGAGACAACTTTCCTGTTACCTCTTCTATGGCGACATGTTGCCATTAAATTGCAATACATATTTGAAGAGGTAAGCTGCTGCGATTTGCGATAGTTTATTGTCAGTTTCTAGTTTCTTTGGTCTGTGTAATGTGATTGTCAATAGAGAATGGAATATTTGAGATCGTTGTCACGTGCCAGCTAAAATTGGTTACCTTTTATGTATTTCTCTTTCAATTTAAATTATTTGTGAAGAAAATTGACGACTGTTTTAACTTCACTATGGTTGTTTTCGTCTTAAGGGCCAACTATAATAGCCATGAGAGAACATGAAATATAGATGAAATATTCATGAAATTATTCACGTTGGAGAAAGGGGTTTGCTGTAAGTGTATTTAGAGGCTAGTAGTGATTCAATACTACACTTTATTGATAACCTAGTCTTCTATCTTTTAATCAATATTTTTTCCTTACTGTAACTATCTCAATAATCATAATTGCTTTAAATTGCTACCAGCAATGCTCCGCCTCGTTGGCTTGACGTGAAATGGAGTCCTGCTTTTGCAGATGTTGTTGTCCAATATTCACTGCATCAGTGCAAGGGTTGTTATTGACATCGGGTATTTAAAATACCTTGATATACTTTGGGTCAAGAGTGCTATGTCAGCATACCGGCAATTGAACTGAACACATTTAGTAGAATATCAATATCAAAAAAACAATTTCACGTTTCTTTTTTGCAATTCGAACAGTCCATCTGTAATTTGACAAACTGAAACCGGGATCTACAAAGTCCGGTCGCTGTCCACATATTTGCGAAAAAGAATCTCAGATTTGCAAATTCATACCTGCGACCATACCAATATGAAGTAAATGTCAAAATTTGCGATTTTCGAAAATTGCAACTCACTGTTCGCCTTTCATGTAAATGGTACTTTATGGTCTTTGTACTCATTATTGAGTATGTTTGAAGCTCACGTCTAAAGAATGTAAACAACTGCAGAAGCAGCAGCAAAACTCTCGACGTCGGATTTCTGAATTTTGGAGACCAGTTTGTAAAATATCTTCAAAGTAGGATCACTCTAGGAGTTGCCCAGCGGTAAGTTACGAGTACTTACTATTTTTTATTCACTATTAAAGAAGCTTTTCTGAACAAGTTTTGATGACTTTCAGGATAAGGTTTTACCACGATCTTCTGCGGAAAAGGTTTTAAGGTATTGGCACGCGTCTGGTAAAATCACATACATCGTAACGCTGAAGCTACCAGTGTTGTACAAATAACCGCAAAGCAATGGGACGGACAAAAGGGGATTGAGAAACCGAAAGCTACGACTTTTCCTATTTCGACGACTCAAGTTACCACGAATCAGCACCGTCTCCGAATTCTTCTATATCTCTGCAATCGAAGGTGCTGATTCTCCGAATTCTCCTATATTGCTGCAATCGTCTCAATTACGCGACTCCTAATTAGGCCTATGAAAAGGGTTGTGAAGATTGGATAAAGCCTTGGAATATATTGTGGCGAAAATACCCTTTAATATCAGAAGCCCGACCTAGCGTGAATGAAAATAAAAGTGAAAAATAAAAAGGTAGATAATTTAAGGTGTTTGGAAGACACTTTGCTCGAGCCATAACCTCGGAAAATTAGCTCATATTTGGAGCCTACTACCCCAATGAAGAATATCACAAGAGCGCTCACCGAAGTGGATTCATTCCGCCGGAAGCATTCTTGTACCTTGGCCAGATTGGCTTCAGCTAACTGTTGGTCCCTTACGGCCAACTTACATTTAGGTTAAGGGAACAGACTAAAGTAAACTATAAGTTTATTTTTAAAATTCAAAAAAACAAAAAAAAATTAAATGTAAAATAAAAGAAGAATAAAATAAAAAATCTACAAAATGTTAGATAGTGCAGTTTAGGTCAATTTAGGTTAGTATAAGTTAGGTTATTAAATTTTACGTTAGGTTTAGAATGTAAATAAGCAATAATGCTTAGTTTACTAAGTTTTTATTTATGTTTTTATTAGTATAAGTATTTCTTTTAGTATTATTAAAAAACATATCTAAAATCCACATAAGAAGCCGGAAGGTAAAATATAAATTATAGGATAGATATTTACTTTCTGCATAAATATACATTCTTAGGAACTAATATTGCACAAATTACAGAGTTATGGTTGCTTTTACCCTTACTACTGAAAAATAATATAATATTAAACAATTTATAACAATTTAATAAATGATTATATGAGGAAAAGCTGCTGAAAAGAAAAATTATAAATTCATAGATAAACTTAGAGTGCCCGCATGGCCAGTAAGATAGTATAAGAATCCATTTATTATATAATATATCTGGTTTAACTATTTTTCATAGAATACAAGATTTTTAAAGATAAGAATAAAAAAATGCATTTAAAATAACTAACTAAACACCAACGATTCATCTGTTATAGGGTAGTGTAATCACCACCTTAAAGCAACACCTGTGGAAGTATTACATCAGCCGATGGGAAATTCCATGGACCGAAATCTCAGATTGAGCAGCTGTTAGGCAGGGATAATTTCCAAAGGTTCTTGAAGACTTTGGAATCTAAGATGAAAAAAAAAAATTATTATATTGATGAAGTATAAATATCCCTGAATGGCACCAGGCGATATACAGTTTTGATGTAAGTTTTTATAGAGTATACAGATCGCCTGCGTGTATACAAGTTATTCAGAATTATAAGACTGTAGTGAGTGTTCAGGATAGTTTAATTGGAAATAAATACGTGATTATTGTATTATTTCGTTACAATCCAGTAACGGCGGCAGTAAGCCGAAGAAGCACTGTCAATCGAATCAACACCGGAGATACAAGGCCGATTCAACAAGAACCGAGGAAAGTGACCATTGCTAAGAGGGATGATGTAACTGAGCTAATGGAGAAGATGTAACAAAACAACTTATTTTCTTATTTTGCATTTTTAATTTATTAAATTTTTATGATCTCTTGCCTGCTAGATACAAAATAATTAAATAAGTTTATGTTAACACATAATTTTAAAAAGTAGCCTATTCTCCCTCCGCAAGCACTCAATTCTAGTCTTATTCGCAAAGCCTTGCGACCCAACTTAATTGAAGTGCTTCAAGGTAAATGCTTATTTATATTACAATCTTAGTTACTAAGAGCAATTTTTTGTAAGGAAAAAGTTTAGTGAATTAACTTTACCAAGAACTTATTCACTCTAATCAAGTTTACCCTGTTGTACAAGAGTATAATTGTTTGATCAGGGACCATGGAATTCTATGAAAGCGAAGGCAAGCCCTCTCGAACAATCGATTTTTTTCCATAAAGCGGGCTCCCACGGTGAACCACACGGGACAGCCATTAGCGACCATTGGCCGGATCAACCGGACCTTCACCTTCTTACGAAGTTGTCTGTCTCTTAGTCAGGGCAACAACTCCTTGGTCTCTGACCAGAGCAGCACCCATAATTTTGTTAAAATGCAAATACTTATCTAGCCAGATCCCCAGGTATTTGACTACATTTCGATTCACCAGTGGTTGCCCCACAACTGAGAACTTGCGCCAACTCCTTTTTGGACCCGCCAAAGCTCTAGACAACGGCGTCCTATAAAGAACGGTTTCTGACTTCTGGTTTTTGATAACTAACGTCCAGTCAACTTTGAATCAATTTGAAGTCAGACTCTAGGAGGGTGACAATGTCCTCGATTTTTTAACCTGATCTGTATGCAAGCAAGTCATTTGCATACGCGATTGCATGACAATGTAAATTGTAATTTGTAATTTGTGAAAATGTTGAACATTGCCAGCGAATTAACAGCATGCTGTTGCAAACTATTTTTACTTGAAAAATACCAGAAGTTACGGTGTCATTTTTGACGACGACAGGTATAGTAGTGATTTGTTGATGCCTAGCCTTTTGAGTTGATATAAAAATCCTCCTAATCATATGGTGTCGAAGACCTTTTCCAAATCAATTAGAAAGGTACCCGTCCAATGTTTCCTGCTCTTGTTCCATTGGATATCCGATACCAGATATAACGCGGCTTATAATAATGTCATGCCTCGCCTTGTTCGACCCACTTGAATAGAGCTCTACCAACTACCTATCAACTGACCGAATATTGCGGTGTAAATTTTCACCACTTTCAGAGGAAGGAGTCAAAGAAACAATGTTTGGGATCCTGTCGATTGTAGTTGACTTATTTTTCTTTAGGGATTCAAAGATCTCTTGGAGCACGGTCCTCGATATGAACGGAGGTTATGCTTTGTCACTGGCGATAACTTTATTTGCCATATTGTCATCATTAAACTGGAAGTCTATATCAGGATGTGGGTATTCTTAATTATCAATTTCAGTGCCCTAACATCCCAACAGGAATGTATCCAGACAGTTAACAGTTTGTCGATTACTGTCGGTCAGTTTCAGTTTGGCGTCGAACAGTTGGAGATCCAAGAACGATCCGCTTTTGGGGAACGAGGAGATTTTAGTCGCCCTAAGATCGAGTCTATACTCGACACTGTTTTGATCGAATCATTTGTAGAGCTTTCTGCCTGTCATCGCTAACAGTATTCCCCAGTATTGATGTCTGGCATTAAAATCTCGGGCCAAGAGAAAGTAGACTTGAACCTAAGGCATTGGAAAATAATACTGAGCTCTGCTTCCGCCGTAGAGAATCGAAAGGAGCCTGAACGGTTGACAGACACCAGGTGCAATTTTTTACCACTACGGAGAGAAATGCACAAAATGCAGGTCTCCAGCAATTGGAATCTTCGCACTTCACCACTGTACAATGCTTTGTAGTTAGTATTGTTTTAAATAAAGATTGCGACACCTCCACACCCATTGGAAGTGGGCCGGTCTCTTCTAATAATGTCGTAATTTCTGTGCCGCAGTTTGTTCCTCTGGGTCAGCTTGGTTTCGCTGAGCAACTCTGGGCTGTGGTCACCTAACAATTTAAATAGTGAGTTTCTTTTATCGATCCCTATCAAAGGATCTTGTAAGAACTCCTTGTCGACCTTTGGGGCACTAGAGTCTAGAGAAAGCCCCGTATAATGACAAACTGCTGTTCTAAGTTTTCTATGGGCCTTTCGATTGACAACAACATGGCTTGTCAATCGGGCGTAGTGGACGGTGCTGAAAGCTCGCTGTATTTGGTCGGTGTTGCTTTTTGCTCTTTCGCATTTTTCTAATGCATTCAGAAAGCAAATTAAAGAGACGAGACGCAACAACAGAATAAAATCTAGAAGAGTATTATTTATTGACTACTGGTACTATTACAAAATGATTGATGTTTTTATAATAAAAGTTGATTATATCAATCAATTATTGATATACTTATACTTAGCCCACTGATGTCTCTTTTCCAGGCACTGAAAGAATTGACACGGAGTCTCTTGGGCTTACTGAAGAAACTGTTAAAACTAGAGTAACTTGCAGATGGAGTATTGGTGTTATTCATCAAAGTATTGCTAGCCTTGGGTGTGCAAGACTTGCGTCTCTTTTGCGATCTAGTTGGTTTCACTTATATTTAGCACTTTTCATTCGAAAATTGGACACGACTGAACGCTACAGCGGTCTGAGAACGAATGACGAAAACGTCATTGAATTATCGATAAGTCCATGGAACTCGCCAATGGTGTTAGTTAAGAAGAAGGAAGTCAGCACATGGTTCTGTGTCGACTACAGGAAGCTGAAAGATGTAACTAAAAAACACAGTTATCCCCTGCCAAAAATAGACGACAACCTGGACACGTTGTCAGGAACCAAGTGGTTCTCTACATTCATGTAAAATCGACAATAACAACTTTTAATACCGGAGACGGCTTTTGGCAATTTCCTTTAATGCCATTTGGACTGTGCAACGCTCCAGCAATATTCGAGCGGTTAATGAAGATAGTAAAAACATCAAACATTTTTTCACGGCTCCACCTCTTTCGAGTCACTGACAATGCTCAAAGAGTATAACTGTCTAGAAAAAGCTTCTCAATCTCGCCGTTCGGAGTCGGCATTAAACTGTAGGTCCCCTCCGCTCGTGACAGAACAATAGCACGCACAACACGAGTGGTTGCTGAGAAGCTAGGCCCAGGTCCACCTCGGACTGTAGCGCCGCCATTATTATTATTATAATGGAGATAGTATTCAGAGGCTTACACTGCTTACCTTCTTGGTATACCTCGACAACATCATCATAATGGGAACGGACATCAACGACCATCTTAAAAACCTGGAAGAGGTATTCCACGCTTTTAGCACTTTAAAACAATACAAATCACGAACAGGAAGAATTCTTAAATCACAGAACAAAGGAAAGCTGGGATATCTACCAGGTTTGCGGGAGATTATTCGTACAATGTAGAATTAGTAAGGGTGTTATTCTAGAAAGATATCCGCCTCCCCAAAAAGTAATATCACATTTTAGCTTTGAGTGAAATATTCCATAGTAAATAGTAGTTATTAGCTTTGGTAAACATGCATACATCACACAAATAATAAAAATGTCTTAGTGCGGAACGGAAATATTTCTTCAATATACTCGTATGTATTTGCATGATTTGAACATTTCATACCAGTTTCCAAAGTGAGCCCAAAATACTTGAATTCATTGACACTCTTTATCAAAAAATTCTTATCTATCTATACTATAATATATATATTTGACAATTTGGTGAATGGAAGTAAACATCACCTTCCAGTTTCTGAGCATGAGATAAGTTAAAAAACATTAATTTAGTTGTGGAACTTATTACTAACTTATGTTCAGCAAGCCAATGCCTTAATAGGTTCACATCCCAATTTATGTCGGAAACTCAGTACAAAGGACTGTTTGAGCCATAAGAAAACCTAATAGCATCGGTTAAAGCAGTTAGTGCGCCTTTGAAATCAAGTCAAATAGTGAGTTGAAGTAAATTATAAGTAGGATATCCCTCAAGACGGAGCCTTGAGGATTCAGGAATTTAATTCTGCTTCCCATCCCATCCAACTAAACTCTTTGGGATCTATTTTTAAGATTAGATTTGGTGATATCAATAAATGGATATCAAGGTTAGACATAATTTTAGAACAGAACTGTGAAAATGTATCTTCTGTCGACCTTCCTTTTTGAAACCCAAATTGAACTGAACTGAAGAACTTATTTCTATTAAGAAAATTTACTATTCTGTTTTTGATCAGCTTTTCAAAAAACCTTACTAATTGTTGGAAGCAATGAGATGGGTTTATAGTTGCCATTTTTTCTCTTTTTTGAATAGAGGTATGACATACGAGTAAGTACATTTAAGATCATTCGGAAAAACTCCAGTAAACACGCTTCTGTTAAAAATGTCTGCAAAAACATCAACTGTAAAACCTGGGATTTTTTTAGGACAATATTAGATTGACCATCAGTACCACACGAATTATGTAGATTTATTTAAACTACCAATCGTTCTCAATATTTCCAATGGAGTTATTGGTTCAAAGACGAAACTACTTCTTGCATCGCAACAACGTATCCGTAAGCATTTGGACAATGGACACAATACTTTGGTCACATTGGCTAAGTTCGATATTAGAAAAATAACTATTAAAAGCAATTTCACGTTTATCTATTTTTTCTACGCAATTTTTTTCTTTTGAGTCCTTACTGAGGAAGCTATTGACTATTTCCACTCTTTCCGCACTTTCCGGGCAGTCTTCAACACACTAGGTGTGAAATCAATCTGCCAAGACCAGGGGATGAGGACTGGAGAGCCGCAAGGGAGATCTTCTCCAAAGGGCGTCTGGAATGGGCAAATAACTCGTTTCAACCCTTCAAATCCCCAGGTGTGGATGGAATCATGACAGTCCTACTCCAGAAAGGGAGGGGAAATCTGTTATCATATCTATAATAATAATAATGGCGGCGCTACAGTCCGAGGTGGACCTGGGCCTAGCTTCTCAGCCACCACTCGTGTTGTGCGTGCTACTGTTCTCTCACGAGTGGAGGGGACCTACAGCTTAATGCCGACTCCGAACGGCGAATTTTGAGAAGCTTTTTTCTAGACAGTTATACTCTTTGAGCATTGTCAGTGACTCGAAAGAGGTGGAGCCGTGAAAAAATGTTTGATGTTTTTTTCGAGATTCGAACTGACGACCTCGAGCGTAGGAGTCGACGCACCTACCCACTACGCCACGGCGCCCATATCATATCTATTAATGATATTAAGGTGAAGATGGGCAAAGGTAGCGTTCATTCCGAAAATGGGGAAGAAATACCCAAGTCTACCAAAATCCTACAGACCGATCAGCCTAACATCGTTTCTTCTCAAAACAATGGAAAAAGCTGTGGACAACTATATAAGAGAGGAAGTGCTACAGACATCCCCTCTTAATTACTGTCAGCATGCTCACAGGGCAGGCAGACACACAGAAACTGCACTCCACGATCAGACAGAAACTACAGAAAGCGTCCTTGATGCGAAAGAAATAGTTATTTGTGCTCTCTTGGACATTGAAGGATCATTTGACAACACATGAAGCAATTGTTCGAGCTCTGGACAAAAAGGAAGTAAACCACACAGTATCGGATGTATGAACTCCTGAGCACAAGATCAGCGGAGACTCACACAGCAAGAGGCATAATAAAAGTCATTACAACAAGAGGGTGCCCACAAGGTGGAGTTCTATCTCTTCTCATGAACTTGGGCATACAATCAATACCTTCGCATTCACAGTCAAAAGTCATGATAAAGTTGTTCAACCGGACAGTTGAGAGATATTTGATAAATTAGTCGATAAGAGTCAACGAGACTGGGACGAACAAATACTACCATTTCTTACGATGTACCGATCGGCTGTACCCGACACGACATCGACGTCACCTGCAAAAGCGATATCAAATACGACATCAAAGCAAATTCTGGAGGCTTTGAATAAGGACAATTGGTGTTGCTTCACGATCCACAACGAAAGAATTGACTGTAACACAAGACACATTGGGAAGGACCATACAAGGTTATCCAACGGCTTAATGATGCGGGCTACAGGATACAACAGAGCGCTTGCAGCAGATCAAAAATGAAAGTCGCTCACCTGGATCGTTTGGAACCATACAAGGGAGTGATTGTGAATCTTGTTCGGGACGAATAATCCTGTCTTATTACAAAAAAAAGTTGCGCGAGGGAGAAGTTTAAACTTGAAGCCGTTTAAACCGTTTTCGTTTTATTGAAAAAAAAGAAAAACTTTTTTACTCAAAAGATTTGTTTTCGAGAAAAATTTCCCAACCTGGATGTTTTAGTTCCGAAAAAAAACAACAAGAATTATAACGTTTAATGTTATAATTGCATTTTTAAATCAATATTAAGAGAACACCTTTTAACTTCAGTGTGCCAGCGGATACTATTGGCCATGGAGTTCTAGGGTTGTACATCTGTAATGTTCCGAAAATCACGATGTATAGCCAATTTTAAATGGAGTGAATACTGATTTGATTGTGGCTGAATTTTTGTCCTGATTAACCCGCACCCCATGCACTTGCACAATGCTATGCACGCATCCATGCTAGCCATAGGACAATTTATTGCCGCTTGCCGATTTGCTGTAGTTTGGCTTAATTTTTACGGTCTATGAAGTCATAAATAGATTTATTTGTTTGTTATTGACATGGAATTGTGTTTTTTATGCTCTTTTTTTATTTTTTATTGTTTTCATTTGTATTGTCGAATGATGAAAAATAAAAAATGCAAAAAGTGGAAATAGGCATGAGCCACTACTATTCATCTGCGATCGACAATCAGCAATTGAGAGTCGACCAAATGAACATTTAATAATGCTGCGCGAGCTTGCATCCTCAATCCGATTTTCCACATGAAAATGAGAAAATACGAGGAAGCATTTTTTTCTGACAGGAAAATACAGCAGCAATGGAAAATTGAAAATTCAAAAAAGAGAAGCATCACAAAAGAGATAAAACGCGATAAGCAAAAAAGAAAAAATGCAAATTAAATTGAGCGCACGAAAACTGTAGACTGCGGCAAAATGTTATTTGCTCTCCTCCTAATGAAGTGGACTGTCATTGGGAGGAGTTAACAGCATTGGGACGCGCCCTCTATTGTCATTCATATTGTTTAAGCACTGTCAACCGTGCTGAATTTTATTGGGGCTCTGATGAGTGCGGGTGTCATTGCATCAATGCAAGAAAATTTAAATCAATGGAAAAATTTTAAAAGAAAGTCCGTTTTTAAATCTAGACATGCATACATACGCACATTTAAATAAACATTCGTATATAAACAATCCAATTAATGGAAACGCCAACGAACAGTGGGTAAGGATATACTTGGACACTTGATGGTTCACTGTTTTATAAATAAACGGTTGAATGAAAAATGAAGAAGTCCTTGAGTTAAGTCAAAAACAGAAAACCAGACATCATTTAAAACGGTAGTAGATGTACTTTACTATATGTGAGTAAAAAATACATTGCTTTGTGGAACACGCGCTAAAAGAGGTTTACTAAAGCAAATGTTTCTATTATACCTTTCAGAATTTTTTTTTTGTTTTTTGTTTTATCAAAAAATAAAATTAAAAAGGTAACAAAGCACAGTGACATATATGACACTATACATAAACATATAATAATAATAATGGTGGCGCTGCAGTCCGCGGTGGACTTGGGCCTAGCTTCTCAGCAACCACTCGTGTTATGCGTGCTATTGTTCTCTTACAAGTGGAGGGGACCTACAGTTTAATGCCGACTCCGAACGGCGAGATTGAGAAGCTTTTTCTAGACAGTAGTACTCTTTGAGCATTGTCAGTGACTCGAAAGAGGTGTAGCCGCGAACAATTTTGTTTTTGAAAAATTGTTGCTTGTGCTGGGATTTGAACCTTGACTGTGAAAGTCAAGTGCGTATGGGTCGACGCACGAAACCACACGGCCACGGCTCCCACGAGACATAAACATAGATGAGGTTAAAGTTAACAATAAAAAAAATTGTTTAGGACTTCAAAAAACCTTTGTACACATACTCTTTAAAATGTGTATATGGAAAACAAACTGTACAGTATGCAAAAAATTGATGTACAATAAACCTGAAAGAAGTATTTTGCTATGTTTTATCCTGTCTCGATTGAATATGGAAGACCCCTGATGCATTTAATCCTAGTTTGGCAACACTTGGTGGTAAATGTTTTCACGAAAAACTCCGGCAGCAAGTGCCGTGAAAGTCGTGGAAAATACAACAGAAGATTTTGGAGTCAGTGTCAGCGCAACTACAACAGATACTGCATAATAATGGGCTACATGGCAGAGTACCTCGCAATAAGCGGAAGAGTAAAGAATGAAATAAATGGAGGTTCGTCATTCTGGGGAAACGTTCTTTTCAGTGACGAAAGCAAATTTGAAATATTTTGCTTCAGGAAATCACCCAAACTATGGAGAAGCAAAAACACAAAATTTGAACAAAACAATGTAAATGCAACCATAAAACATGAGGGCGGCTCGGTCATGGTCTGGGGCTGTATGGCAGCATCAGCCGTTGGGTATCTGGCCTTTATTGGCACTACAACAAATAAAACCGATTACTTGATAATTTTAAGAGAAAAATTACCACCAAGTGTTGCAAAATTAGGATTGTATGCATCATGGGTCTTCCAGCAGGACAACGACCCACAGCACAAGGCTAATTAGTAAAATAAAGTTTGTTATATCGGAAAACAAAGTAACTGGATCATCCACCGCAATCCCCAGACCTTAACCCGATTTATCATTTGTGGGATTACCTGGATACACAGATACGAAAGCGGAACATATCTAGCAAAGTATTGGCATTGACTCAACCAACTTTTTAGTCAATTCGACAGGAATTTTTTGCCATTTTTCCTTTAAAATTGACCAAAAAGTTGGTTGAGTCAATTCGAAGACGACTAGAAGCTGTCGAAAGAGAAACGGCTAAGTACAAATTTTGAGTTGTTTATTTTTTTTGCTTAGTATACTTTTTTGGGGCGCCGTGGCGTAGTGGGCGTTTCGAGGTGCCAACATCGACTCGGACCACCACCTCGTTGTAGCCAAGGTAAGGTTGCGGATACGGAGTCAAGAAAATACTGTGAGGAAGTTCGACGTCAGACGGCTACAATCGCAAGAGATTGTCAAATCCTTTTCCGAACAAGTCTCCCTTAATGTCAGAAGAAGTCCTTTGCCGCTAACACCAAGTATTGAAGACCACTGGCAACACTGTCAAAAAGCCATCAGAGATGCCGCTTTTACTCGGACACCACAACTGGTTTGACGACGAGTGCCGACGAATGCAGCTAAGCAAAGGCCTTAAAAGCGGCACTGCAAAGAAGAACAAGATCTGCTCGCGAACTCAACGGGCAGAGAAGGAGAGTCGAACATCGGCTTCTCAGAAGGAAAAAAGGAGCATGAGAAGCGCGCGATCGGTAGAATAGAGAGAATAAAAAGTTTTATCAAAGGGTAAAAGTTAACCAGCCAGGGTTATAAAGCCCGAACCGAAGCCTGCAAGGACGATCAAGGGAACATCGTAGTAGAATCACAGTCGATGCTGAGGACATGGAAGAACCACATATACAGACTGTATAACGGCGCCGTTGCGTAGTGGGTAGGTGCGTCGACTCCTACGCTCGAGGTCGTCAGTTCGAATCTCGAAAAAAACATCAAACATTTTTTCACGGCTCCACCTCTTTCGAGTCACTGACAATGCTCAAAGAGTATAACTGTCTAGAAAAAGCTTCTCAATCTCGCCGTTCGGAGTCGGCATTAAACTGTAGATCCCCTCCGCTCGTGAGAGAACAATAGCACGCACAACACGAGTGGTTGCTGAGAAGCTAGGCCCAGGTCCACCTCGGACTGTAGCGTCGCCATTATTATTATTTATTATTATATATTATAACGGCGAGAAAGAACCGAATTCGGCTGCCTGGCAAATTGAACCATTCAACTCGAATGAAAGGGACGATGTTGATCAACAATTCCGTCCACCCAACCTGGATGAAGTGATGATAGCTATATCTAAACTGAAATCCAACAAAGCTGCTAGAGCTGACGGCCTAGCGGCTAAGCTTTTCAAAGCGGCATGCGATGATTTGGTAAGGAGCATGCACCAATTCATCTGTAAAATATGGTCGGAGGAGAGCATGCCCGGTGAATGGAACCTCAGCATTGTTTGACCGATCCACAAAAAAGGAGACCCCCTGCATTGTGCCAACCATAGAGGCATCTGAACATTGTCTATAAGATCTTATCAGCAGTATTGTGTGAACGCCTTAAGCCATTCGTCAACAACCTGGTGGGTCCATACCAGTGAAGATTTAGGCCAGAAAAATTCACCATCGACCAAATATTTATACTGCGGAGCAACAAATCGATACCCACCACTTTTTCATTGATTTTAAGGCCACGTATGACAGCATATACAGACACGAGCTATACAGAGCAATGTCTAGTTTTGGCATCTGGAGAATGCACGCTACTCCATCAAGGTCGGTAAAGACCTATCCGATACCTTTGATGTCAAGAAAAGATTCAGACATGGCGACGCGCTGTCATGTGACTTCTTCAACATCATTCTTGAAAGAATTGAGGCCGCGAAGAAGAGTTTAACGGTAAATAAGAGCAAGACCAAATATATGCTGTCAACCAGAAAGGACACCCAACACCGACGTCTCGGACAGAACGTTACATTAGACAGAAATAGCTTTGAGGTAGCCAAAGACTTTGTATATCTAGGAATCGCTATCAATTCCAACAACGCCACCAGCGCTGAAATCAAACGAAGAATGAATTGAAAAACAAACTTACTTACTCAACAGACCTACGACCCATGTAGGGTCTCAGCCTGAGCTATCGCTGCCTTCTATCGTTGACGGTTCCGGGCACACTGCTTCCAGTCATTATAACCAAGCTGTCGCGGACGTACCGTGATGACTTGGTCTTTGTGCAGCAAGTTCGGCCTTCCTCTCCTTCTCGAACCAGGAGACTCGGATTCGAAGACCCTCTTAGCTGGAGCGTTGTTGTCCATGCGATTGATGCGCATCGATTCGATCACATGCTCATCTTCGACTACGCTTTCAGCTTCAGACACCAAATGGTTGTCTGTGTTTTTAGTCGATGCACCCTCCATTATAATACTCTTCGCGAATTAAGTTTTTGAGATTTACTATTTGACAATATCATTTCGAAAAATATAGTAGAGTAAGGCTAAGCTAACATACTTTCTGTCATCTGGCCAACCGTTTTTACAACATTCTTTGACAAACTTTAATTCATTGTCTTGCTTAGTCAAGTTTCTTATGTGCAAAAATGTGTCATCAGTGATTGCCAAATTAGTTTTTAGTAAATTGCAGTGAATTTCGACTTCTTTATCAAATTCACTTAAAGTTTGATTGGAAAGTGGTGGCCTGGGTAATGTGTCCGCCGCAAACATTTCCTTACCAGGCTTACAACATACTTTTAAGTTATATGCTTGTAATTTAAGCATGAACCTCTGTAATCTCGCTGGTACTTTTTATAATTGTTTCTCAAAAATAGGAATGAAAGGCTTATGGTCGGTTTCAATATTATTTTGTTTGTATTTGTTTTATTATTATTATTATTATATTACTTATTCAAAAAGTTTTTTTAGGGTCAATGCAACGGCTTAGTTCAGCGGGGCTACTTGAAATGCTCTACAGCTTGCTGTATTGGATAACGTCAAGCCCAGCGGACAGTATTCCTTCGAACAGGGGAAGTTGATCAAGGAGGCTATGGCCAAGGCGATCTTCGACCATATTCAAGGGAATGCTGGACTCAAGGACTGCTCCTACGTATGGCTTTACCAACTGGAATCGTGAAATCAGTGGACTGGACTCTAAACACCAGTTTTCTTTCGATTTCGCGAAGAAATTTATGCCAACTCTTAAACCCTGGGAGGGAGCTGTCCTAAAAGAAGTCCACCTAGATGAGGTACTGGAGAGGCCTAAAGCCAAAATGAACGTACTTAATTTGGGGGTAAAAAGAGAGGAGATTCTCATTTTCCTAAAGGTACAAAACCCAGCGGTCTCTATGGACGACTGGGAGATTGTGGCTATAGAGGATAACGAAGATGATACGGTAGATATTGTTTTGGCCATAGAAGATCCTCCTGAGAAACTAAGGAAGGAAAGGCAGCTGCGACTCTTCTTTGGAGCTAGTGAGTTGTCATAAAAAATCTTCACGCACTAATGCTCTCCCATTATAGCTCAGGTGATCAGACAGTGATGGAAGTTAAGGGGAAGAACAACACCTACACGCTGATATCGGTTTACATCAATCACAAAGTCTCACCAAGGTAAGAGGAACTTAATCTTGGGGTAGCTCCAGAACTAACAGCAGAGGCGAGATTTTGTTCATTATGTCTTAAGTACTAACCTATCTATATGTAATCATGGCAGTTCACCAACTTTCATTACAAAGAATAGAACGGAGATTCTTGCTATAACACTCTTACACTCGAATTGGAGAGTGTCAGACAAGCAATCATTATCTGATCACTGTTGAATACTGTTTGATCTTAATTCAAGTTCACCTGATAGGAAGGTCTTTCGGAATCTGCATGCAGCTGACTGGAAAAGAATTCTTGGCTCACTCCCGGATGAACTCCCAAACTCGACAGAAGACGTCAATAAGATGGTTGATAATCCTACCAGTAAACTTGATCGCGCTTTTGGAAAGGCCCGTCCTGTCAGACGCACCAGCGGAAGAAATCATACATCTTGGTGAAATAGCTCTCGAAAATAGCAGAACTTCTGCGTAGCTCGAAACGCAGCTGGAACCTCGCTAAGGAAGGAGCCATTGAGTGGTCTACACATAGAAGAATCGTAAAACTTCTCAAAAAAGAAATTAGGTTCGCTAAGAAAACTTCTGGAGAAGCTTTTCCGACTCTATCGATGGTACAACAGAGGCGCCCCGTTTTAGAAAGATCCTTTCAAAAGCTCCGTTACAAGTGTCGACTATCAAGAACTGTGACGGTGGCTGGACAGACTTCCATTAAAATACATTAGATGTTCTACTGAAATGTCACTTTCCAGGCTGTGTCGATGAAGGGACATACTGACCGGCAACTAAGACTGCAATAAGACTAAGGGAATCTGGCCTATGGATAGCCAAGCCCTATGGTCACGCCTCAATTCTGGATGGAATATATCGAGACTCCGGACGGAAACGGACTATATCATACCACATTTTAACTGTGAGCGGAGATTCTCTATGGCTGGATGTTGTAGGAATCGGGTAGGCACTGATTAGCGTCAACCTGGCGATGCCCAGTGTTGTAACTTTTCCTATACATCAAGTGTGCTTATTTTACCTCCAAGTGGTAGCCATCGGGTACTGGTTGTAGTTCACCCGAACTCAACTTGCTAAACTTATAAGTGCGACCTCTTGTCCTAGAACTGGTCCTCCAGGTTGGGGGTTGGGCCGTCGGGGTAACTACCCGGCCACACCAAAAAAATCAAAGTTACGAAGCAACAACAAGCCTCGGAAACGGACGGAATTATTGATGACGAACCCCGCAAACGAATTAAGGACAACGATCTTCGGATCTGCACGTGGAATGTAAGGTCCCTTTATAGGCCACATGCAGCCGAACAATTAGCGGAAGCCCTGGACTGCTACAAAGCAGACATCACCGCCATCCAAGAAGTGCGATGGGATGGGCCGGGCAAAAAGAGGATGACAAACTGTGACATTTACTACGGTGATTGCTACATGCAGCAAAAGCAGCGCTTGTTTGGATGTGGATTCGTCGTTAGGGGCAGACTTAGGCAAGAAGTCTTATCGTTCAGATGTGTGAACGAACGCCTTACGACAATTCGCATCAAGGCTAAATTCGCCAATATAAGCCTAATATGCGCACATGCCCCCACAGAGGAGAAAGACGACGATACCAAAGACAGTTTCTATGAGCTCTTGGACAAGACATACGAGCAGTGCCCTAGCTATGACACTAAAATTGTCATAGGCGATTTTAATGCAAAGCTGGGAAGAGAGAGTGTCTTTGGTAGACGGTCGGGAAGCACAGCCTACACAACACCACCTCCGATAACGGATTTAGGCTGATCGACTTTGCTGCGGGTCGAAATGTTGTAGTAGCCAATACACGGTTCCCACACCTCAATATTCACAAAGGAACATGCAGATCTCCTGATCAATCAACCGTCAACCAGATTGATCACATTGCGATCGACGCAAGGCACTCCTCCAGTATTATGGATGTCCGAACGTTTCGAGAAGCCAACATCGACTAGGACCACTACCTTGTTGTAGCCAAGGTAAGGCTGCGGATATCCCGAACACCGCCAAGACAAGAAAATACTGTGAGGAAGTTCGACGTCGGAAGGCTACAATCGCAAGAGATCGCCAAATCCTTTTCCGATCGAGTCTCCCTTTATCTCAGAAGAAGTTCTTTGCCGCCGACACCAAGTATTGAAGACCAGTGGCAACATTGCCAAAAAGCTATCAGAGATGCCGCCTTTGATGTGCTGGGTTTCACTCGGCCACCACAACGAAACCCCTGGTTTGACGACGAGTGTCGGCAGGCGAATGCAGCTAAGCAAGAGGACTACAAAGCGGCACTGCAAAGAAGGACAAGAGCTGCTCGCGAGCTCTACGAGCAGGAAAGGGAAGACGAACACCGGCTTCTCAGGAGGAAAAAGAAGGAGCATGAGAAGCGCGCGATCGGTAGAATAGAGAGTTATTACTGCAGGAATGAGGTAAGGAAGTTTTACCAACGGGCAAAGTCAACCTGTCAGGGTTATAAAGCCCGAACCGAAGCCTGCAAGGACAATCAAGGGAACATCGTAGTAGAATCACAGTCGATGCTGAGGATATGGAAGAACCACTTCTGCAGACTGTATAACGGCGATGAAGAACCGAATTCCGCTGTCATGCAGATTGAACCATTCAACCCGAATGAAAGGGACGACGTAGATCAACAATTCCGTCCCCCCGATCTGGACGAAGTGAAGATAGCTATATCTAAACTAAAGTCCAACAAAGCTGTTGGAGCTGACGGCCTAGCGGCTGAGCTTTTCAAAGCAGCAGGCGATGACTTGGTAAGGAGCATGCACCAACTCATCTGTAAAATATGGTCGAAAGAAAGCATGCCCGATGAATGGAACCTCAGCATTGTTTGACCGATCCACAAAAAAGGAGACCCTCTAAAATGCGCCAACTATAGAGGCATCAGTCTTCTAAACATCGCTTATAAGATCCTATCTGCCGTGTTGTGTCAACGCCTAAAGCCATTCGTCAACAACCTGGTCGGTCCATACCAGTGTGGCTTTAGGCCTGGAAAATCCACCATCGACCAAATATTCACGCTGCGGCATATCTTGGAAAAAACCCAGGAACAACAAATCGATACCCACCGCCTTGTCATCGATTTTAAGGCCGCGTATGACAGCATCTATAGAGACGAGCTATACAGAGCAATGTCTAGTTTTGGCATCCCTACCAAACTCGTCCGTTTGTGTAGGATGACGATGGAGAATGCACGCTGCTCCATCAAAGTCGGTAAAGCCCTAACCGAGACCTTTGATGTCAAAAAAGGATTCAGACAAGGCGACGCGCTGTCATGCAACTTCTTCAACATCTTACTTGAAAGAATTGTGCAAAACTCGCACGCCAACACCAGAGGCACAATCAAAAAAAAAAGGGCGAAGCGAAGATGGGTTTAACGGTAAATAAGGGCAAGACCAAGTATATGCTGTCAACCAGAAAGGACACACAACACCGACGTCTCGGACAAAACGTCACAGCAGACAGTTATAACTTTGAGGTAGTCAAGGACTTTGTCTACCTAGGCACCGCTATTTACTCAGACAACGACACCAGCGCTGAAATCAAACGAAGAATAACTCTTGCTAATCGCTACTTCTTTGGGCTAAGAAAGCAATTGATAAACAAAGCCCTCTCTCGAACAACCAAAGTAACCCTGTACAAGACCCTAAACGTCCCAGTCCTGCTATATGGCGCAGAAGCATGGACTTTGTTAAAAGCGGATGAGGTTGCTCTTGGTTGCTTCGAGAGGCAAATTTTTCGGGTGATTTTCGGTCCCGTCTGCATAGAGGGTGAGTGGAGGAGAAGATACAACAACGAACTGTACAAGCTGTTCAGCGACATTGACTTAGCCAGAAGGATGAAGATACAACGATTGAGATGGCTAGGTCATATAGAGCGAATGGAAACCAATGCTCCGGTCCGGAAAGTCTTCGAATCCACCCCCGAGGGACGGCGCAGTAGAGGAAGACCGCGACTCAGGGGGCGCACGCAAGTGGAAAGGGACCTCAACCAACAGTGCGTGCGAAACTGGAGGTAGCTAGCTAAAGATCGAGCTGGCTGGAGACGCTTGTTGGTTGAGGCCCAGGTTCACCCTGGACTGTAGCGCCACCTTAAGTAATCAGAATTCCCAGCAGGGAAGAATGGGATATGGGGAAAGTTTGTGCCGCAAAAGAACTTGCTATCTATACTCCAAGATGGATGTTGGTACTGGTACTTTGGTCTCGAAATACAAATCGGTCCTTCAGACTGGGGGATAGTTGTAGTGATTTTCAGGCTGAAGTTGCTGGAATAAAACAAGCTGCGGATATGGTTATTGAGGAAAATATTTCAAGACAAACAATTAGTATTATTATATTATATTAGTTGATAATCAAGCAGCCATTAAACCGTTTGACTGCAACGCTGAGATAAAATCGATAAAATCCAAGCTCGTAAAAAATTGCATAAAAAGACTGGATGATATTTCAGTATCCAATAAGGTGACCCACTGTTGGGTGCCCGACCACATGGGAATTTCCGATAATGAATAGGCGGATGAGTTGTCCAGGGTTGAGCCACATCTAAGCCCTTCGCGGGTCCTACCTGAGGCCAGCACATCGCTTAGCACCTTCTACAGGGAAATACACATTGAGTCTAACGAAGCAGCTAATAAACGGTTGTGTCGATTAGACAAATGCGCAACAGCTAAACCGTTATGGCCAGTCTACGACAAGAGGAGGTTTACCGATCTCATAAAACTAAGTCGAAGGGATATACGAAAAGCCGTTGGGGTCTTGACGGGAGATGAGTGATAGGAAATAACGTCGTGACAGAGCACTGCATTTACCTAACCTAACTTAACGCTGGAAAGGATTTCGATGTAAAGAAATGTATTTGGAATTTAACAAAATAAGAAATCGTGTATCCGGCGTTATTAGAACTGCTAAATTGATTCACCATACAGCTAAGTTTAACTCTGACCGATCATCTAAATTCTTGCGGCGTAAAATTGGACTTAAAAACCCCCATTTTGGACGATAATTTAAATTCTAACTTCTACTCAAACCACAGATTTAAATAAATTTGATATGACAATGGAAGATACTGATATTAACGGTTTCTCTATTTCTGATTTTGTTCCTATGACGTCGGCTTGTTTACATTATTCATCAAAAGTACGTCTGTTAGTTTAGATAATATTCATCCAGACTTCGTTAAAATGCTTAATCCTGTAATTCTTATTTCTGTAACTCATATCTTCTACACCATAGTAATTACCTCTAACTACCTCGTATAGTGCAAAAAAGCTAAGATCACACTTATCCCTAAAAACTCTAGTGAAATCGAATTTCGCTCAATAGCTTTACTCCCTTTTATTTCTAAGGGTTTTTTATCTCTTTTGCTCCAACAAATTGGAATCTACCATCAATATTAGAGAAACTCTTAACAGCACTACAAACAGGATTGCGTCCTAAAGACAGCTGCGTAAAATCTATTCTAAAAGTTTCGGACAATATAAGATATGCTATTGATGCAGAAAAATACTTTTTTAGCTTTACTTGACTTCTCTAAAGCCTTCGATTGTGTCAGTTCACTAATCTTGTGTAAAAACTGATTAAGTTCTCATCTCAGCCTCGGCTAACTTGGCGTGCGTATTTGGAGGCAGCTTGCTAAAGATCGTGCCAGTTTCTCCAATTTGTTGATTGAAACCCAGATTCACCCGGACTGTAGAAGGAGTAGAAGAAGACAAGACAGCTATCCGCCAAAATCCGCAAACTCGTCTTTTTAAACAATTTACTATGAAACTAGTAGGTACTTTCTTTTCTAAGCAAAACTATGTACTAGTATGTTTTTCAAGGTTTTCTTAAGGTCAGAAGAAATTTCAAATTGACTTTACCACACCTTACTGACTTTTATAAAAATAGATAAAAGGTACAGTCCAGTGTAAAAGGTTTAGTTTGCTTTCGAACGGTACTTTTATAATGAGCCTGAGCATATGTTTTGAAAATTGACTTTGGGCAATGTTTTCGTATTAAATACTCCTATGTGCGGCAGTGAATTCATTTTCTGAATTTACTCGGGAGACTAGGCAGGCAAAGTCTCTGCTACATCAAAGTTACAGCTGTCTATAGCGACGCCCTGTCGTCATTGTTGGTGAATCTTTTTCGTAGACAGCATATACTTCGTATTAACCTCATTCTTTACAATCCGCTTCCGTTTCGATGCTCAGAATGCCCAACTAACAGGCCATTGAGTTCTTGTGATGATATCAATGTCATCGGCATATGGGAGCTATTGAACAGAACACAGCTTAGAAGAGGGTCTCCTTGCTTTAGGATCGGACAAAATGAAATATCAGCTCTGTCTACAAGAACTGTATTAGATAGTTTATATAGCGATATAAAAGTATAAAGATTTTATTGATGATTATTTGTGGGAGCCTCTGATATATGAAAATTTGGGTTGGATTTTTAAATATTGCGCATCGCATCGATTGGTATATCAATCAATAGGTCTTTCCAACTGAAGCTTCTATTTCCAATTAGAAATATTTCCGATGGAAAATATTTAATAAAATCGAGTCGAATACGTGGAGCATCTTGTTAAATAATTTTCACTTTCCTCATATTCGCTTTCTGAAGTAGACGATGATCAAATTTCCCAAAAATAGTTTGCTCGAAACAATATAATTTTAAAATAATAAATATGAATTTGAATATTAATATGAAAAAAGAATTGCGTAATGGTACTGAGTAGACTGAACAAAGAAAAAAAAATTCAAATTCTGATAGCAAATCTCAATTTCGAATAGCCAACTTCCTTTTTTTCGGAAGTTGAGAAAATTCAAAGTTGCTAAGCCCTAGAGTTGAAAATCAGAAGTTGAAAGCTTCAACTTTGAGTGAAGAAAAGTTGAGAATAAAAATCCTCCAGTTGTTTTCAACTTTGTATGAAGAAAATCACCCTAAATAGCCCATTACAAGTTCATCATTTACTAATGATCCCTCAGAAGCATCTGTACTATGAGAGGGACCCAAAGCGATGAAAATTAAAGTACGACGAAATGAACTATAGACGGAACAAGGAGCAAGGTTATTTTGAGAAGTTTTAGGAACACTTAACCTTAGCCTGCAAGTATGAACAAACTAACCTGTGCGCAGGTTAATAACGAAAAAAGCACGTATGTATGTTAAAACCTTACAGAACATTCTTCAAGCGTGCTACACTTCTACATCTGAGTTATCACTGATTGACATGCAGTGTAGGCAATGGTGATGGCACAATAATCAAGCCTTTCTTTTTGAGTATTGTAATGCGACTGAAAGTATTCATAAAGTTTTTAACAAACTCGCTAAGATGAGATCATTTAAACACATTAAAGAAAAGTATAAATAATAAATAATACTTCATTTAAAATAAATTCCAATTATATATTAAGCACGCTCGCTTATATAAATACGTGGTGAATTAACACCGTAATTCAAAGACACTGGCCATCAAAATAATTGTCATAACAACCGCCATGCACGCCAGCAAAAAGACAACACGGAAATTCATTATTATATATTCCCAACGACTTTTACGGCATTAGCTGGCTAAATGACTTTTCAAAATTGATCCTTAAATCCTATCGTACAACAACCAAAGACACATACCCTCACATATACTCGTATATAACCCATCATAAATTTTATGAAAAACAAAACAGTCCTCTTATCTTGGTAAATCACATCCACTTAGGAGAAACACGAAAATAAGTTCCAATTGATCCCCTCTTGAAAAATGATAGAAGCACTTTCGCAGTCACCGACAATCAGGATCTTAGCCAAAATTGAGATATTCATCCTCACATAAATTGTTATCTTAAAGGATAATAGCTTATCGTTCAAACAGCCGTCGCCACACAGACACCAAGCCATTTGCACATTCACACTATTTGCTGCATAACACCGAAAGTACATGTAATACCGTCACCTTTTTTCCGGAATATTATCCCTTCGGGCATTCGAAGTTGGATTGGAGTCGGATACACGATTTAATACATATATAATATATATATATACGTATGTACGTGCAGCATGTGGTTCTCTGGGCGGTTATGTTGTTGATCCCGAACGTGCGTATATGTATATGTTGTCAAATATGTAAATGAATACAAACTTGACACTTGAACGGTGTATCCGAAGGAATTTTAATTAAGGAAGTAACGTTAGGACTCGCATACGTAATAAGTACACAAAAGAGGGTCTTTTCAGTCTTTACAAAGTTAGATATGATTTCCGTTTAAATTGTGTAGGGCTTGATCTGTGCGAGTGGTTGTAAATTGTAGAATGCGTATGTGTGTCTGAATGCCGTTGGTACCAAGGACTTTATGTATTATTAAATAAGTTGATGTCAACGAAATCTCAGAAATCAAACGTCGTTGATATCACCACCCCAGACACAAAAGGATATGTGCAAAGGGCTATCCTATAGAAGTGAGGATGAATGAATTAGGGAATATATGCTAGATTCAAGGTCATTTATGGTTCAAAATGGGATAGGCCCAGCAAGGGGCGTAATGTGTACGAATACATCCGTGCTTATATTCTAGAGTTATCTGTCAAAAAAAAATATTATCTTTATATTCACAAGGAGCACAAAGTTTTATTAAATGAAGTTATAGTAAACTAAAGAACTACATAAATACGTAAATACATACATAAATTCATAAAAGCCATAAGCACATAATTACATGACTACATAAAATTATAAATACATAAATACATAAAAACTTAAATAATAATATAAATGGCGGCGCTACAGTCCGAGGTTGACCTCGGCTTAGCTTTCTCAGCAACCACTCGTGTTGTGCGCGCAATTGTTCTCACACTAGTGGAAGGGACCTACTGTTTAATGAGGACTCCGAACGGCGAGATTGAGAAACTTTTTTCTAGACAGCAATACTCTTTGAGCATTGTCAGTGATTCGAAAGAGGTGGAGGCGTAAAAAAATGTTCGGTGTTTTTTTCTGGAATCAAACCGAAAACATCGAGCGTAGGAGTCGACGCACCTACCCACTAACCTAACTCCCAGTGCACATAATCTGTAGACAAATTTGGCGTCTTTCTTGTCTTTCTTTATTCGCGACGTCAGACCATATTTGTGCCCCGTACAGCTGTATGGATGCTACAAATCTCTCCAGAATTACCTGTTTACTTTGCCTCGGTCCGCCGATATTTGACACGAGTCTCGAAAGAGCGCTTATCGCTTTCGACGATTTCTCACAAGCGTACCCGAGGTGATGCTTATAATTAAGGCGAGCATCAATCATCATTCCCAGGTATTCAATAACAGGGCTGGAAATAATGTTGCGCTAGTTCGTACCTTTCTACACGTGATTAGCACGGATTCCGTTTTATGATCCGCTAGGTCTAAACTCATGTGACAAAGCCAGTTCTTTATCAAAGCTATAGCTTCGTTACAATATAACTCGATTTCTTGTAGTTGTTTCGCTACTACAACCACCGCAATATCGTCCGCGAAACCTATGATAGAGACTTCTCTTGGAACCGGGAGTCGTAGAATGTCGTCATACATCACATTCCACAGTGAAGGACCTAGCACTGAACCTTGAGGCACGTCCCCTGTAGTTTAATGCAACTTCGTTCCGTCGTCAGAATCATAGAGGCGCAACCTATCGGTAAAATAGCTCCTAATTAATCTTAATATGTACTTCGGTACATTCAATCGTTCGAGACGTTGCAATCGTTTACGTTTAATCGTTCACGTCAAGTCTTATCACGGCGCAATAATTTTTACTACCTCCTCTCCATCGTTTACCTTTTATGGCTGTCCGGGCTCTGTCCGTTACAACTATGATAGCGTCGATTGTCGATCGGCCCTATCTAAAACCATACTGGTATTCCCCGAGTCCATCATTGACTTCGGTGATGGGCTATTACATATTATTCTCTCTAGTATTTTGCCCATAGTATCCAGCATACAGAGTGGTCGGTAAGATGAGGGCTCTTCCGGTGGTCCAACCTTTGGTATTTCCTTTGCTGCGGAAAAATTCCCTTATTCAAGCATACATTTGTTATGTTAAATAAAATAAATTGCATATATTATATATATATAACTGGTAGTCGTCTTTATTCATTAGCTGTTTGATCACTACTGCCAGCTCTCTTTACTTAATGTACAGATATTCACATAAGTCAATGTCATACATATAACTATATTCATGTATGTATGTGTAATGTGTGTATATAAAATATAGTAATAATCAGTGTGTTACTACAACAACATTATACATGTTTTATAGCTTTTATAGCTATTTCTAATGCCCGATTTGGTATACCGGCGGGACCGGAAGCTTTTCGATCTTTTACTTAATTGCCGCGGAGAGCTCATCGTTTGTTACCGCAGGAATAGATTCGCTTTGTTCACGGATTTCGTTTATTTAATAAGACCCCGTCATGTTGGAAGGGGAACAGAGTTTCAACGATTTTCCCTTCAATAATGGGCAGGTTGGCGATGACCTCAGAGGCGTATTGAGCTTCGCGGTTGTAATTTTGTACGCGTAATTCCATACATTCTCGTTTAATTGGGTACAAAGGTCCCTAAAACACTGTCTTTTGCTAGACTTAATAGCAGATTTAAGTAAGGCTCGTGCCTCTTTGTACCCTGCCAGCAATAGGAGGTGTCTTTCTGTGTCGCGTTGTCTAGACCTCTGATGTTTTCTTCGCGCCTTGTGGCACGCCGAGCGGAGTTCATTGATCTCCTCTTTCTAGCAATTCGCCGGCGGCGATTTGACTTCCCATCCTAGCCATCGATGTATCGCAGGTAACGTGTACTTGTCGCGTTACTTGGCTATCAATCTCGTTTGCTGTTCTCCCTTCGACTAAAGCTTCGGCGATTGCATACTCTAAGAGCTCCTTGTCCAAGGTGTTCACGTTCCATTTCGTTTTACTAGGCTGACGCGGAGTGTTTCTATTTCTGTACTATATACGTCGATTAAAATCGCATTATGATCACAGTGAGTGTAGTGGTTGCTGACTCGCCAGGTCGTATGCCTAGATAAACTACAACTAACGAAAGTGATATCAACTATCGAACCCGCACCCGCTCGCACACCCGTTCAAACTGATCAATGATAAGACTTGTAGGGATATACATCACGTCACGCCATGCACTAACCAGTGCGTGCGAGGATTAAAAGACAACGGACAACGGCATCGGCTTAGGATAGGCACATAGAACGTCTGCCCTTGACAGGGTAGCTGAGATGGATTCCTTTATTCTGATGGGTGATTTCAATGCTCACGTGGGTGTGGATGTAACGACATGGGGGAGTGTGATTGGGAGGAACGGTGACCTTCATCAGAACATGAACGGAGAGAAGATGTTGGATTTTTGCTGTGCAAATGGCATGTCCATTATGAACACCTTCTTTCCACACAAAGACATCCATAAATACACATGGTACCGTTGGAGTCTTCAACAGAAATCGTTGATAGATTTCTTTGTGGTACCATCGTGTGTGAAACGGATGGTTTGTGACGTTCGTGTTTTGAGAGGGGCTGAACTGTCAACTGATCATCACCTGTTGTAGTGTACGCTGTATCTTCCTGATAAAGTACCTCTTCTGCCAAGGCGGAAACCAAGGGTGGTTACACGCACACGGTGGGAGAAACTACAGAACAGTGATGTGCGGCAACATTTTGCACGGCGCATATCCGAAGGGTTTAAGGAAATTCCAACTGTTCCATCGCATGTAGAGGACGAATGGCGACTGTTTTCTACAGCTGTCATTGCTTCTGCACGGAATGTTTGTGGGGTGAAGCGGCTTTGTGTTGCGGCTGATGTTGAGAAAAGAACTGCGTGGTTTAAAACACCCGGAGAAGCTTTCAGAGAGAAGAAGAAGACCTACAGAGACTGGATTCTCTTGGGGAACTCTGATTTTCATGACCGGTACACTGAGACGCGAAGAACTTGAAAATTGACTGTGCGAACAGCTAAAGAGACTTGCTTGGTTCAGCGAGAAGTTGGAAGGCTACCATAGATCTGCGAAAAATGATCTGCGGCTTAAAGGAAGGAAATTCAATATCATTGAAGGAGTCAAATTCAAAGATGGTGTGTTGCTTTTCAATGAGGTGGACATCTTGCGCAGTTGGACCGAGCACTTTTCAGAGGTGCTCAATCCCGAACAGGGCACTGAGGGTGACAGACCTCTAGTCTTGAGTAGGGCGGTAAATAGTCAAACGGTGGAGTAAGTCATTTTGGCGATTGAATCTCTAAAAGTTTGCAAATCCGCCGGTGTGGATGAAATCCGGCCAGAAATGCTTAAGGCTATGAGTAAAGAGGGAGTTTTATAGCTCTCTCGTGTCATTAAGGTGGCTTGGTAACGCGGTGAGACATATCTTTTTTAAACCTGATAAACCCTGGTAAAGTCTACGCTAAAGTGTTGGAAGCGCATTCTAGAGCTATGGAGATGAACAGTGCGGTTTTCGTCCCGGCAGAAGTATAACCGACCAGCTTTTCACTCTAAGAATGGTACTTGAGAAGGCTTGGGAGTACGCCAAACCGATCAACAGTTGTTTTGTAGTTTTGAGTTCCTCGAGGTAAACTTTGGAGAGTTCTGCAGGAGTATGGGATTGATGGGCCTTTTTCAGGGCCATTCAGTCTCTATACACAAACTGTAGCAGCTGTTTTCCGGTTAACGGTAGTAAATCAACACCTTTCACCGTGGGCGTGGGCTTCGCCAAAGGTGCGTCTTGTCAGCTCTCGCTTTCATTATAAATATGGACTCGATGTTGCAGCGCAGTCGAGGCGAGGAATGTTTCACATTGCGAGAGTTGAGGGTAAGCCATCTGCTTTTTGCAGCAAAAAAAAGCCATTATGGCGTTAGTTCATATGGCCTTCGTTCACGGCACCCCGCCCACTCTGTGATTAAGTTCTTTGTTTGTCCGATAAGTGTTGTGGGGATAGTTGGCCACCGAGCCCAAATTGCTGGGTCAAGGGTCGGTTCATTTGAATAGACGTGTGTGCCAAGGTTCGTAGAACCAAGGCCGGAAAAATCGGTTTTCCCCATTTTTTCTATTACGCGTTCTCTGGCGTTTGGGAAGGTTATCGGAATACTTTTTTTTAACATTTGTTGTTGGCGCATAGGCGCTCCAGGGATTCGGCGTCCTCGTCGAAAGACGATGTGGCGCAAATTTGCTTCGGGAAGTTGGTTTATTGTTTTCAACTTTTTCGGGAATTTTTTTTTAAGATTTTGTGCCAGCCTTTAGGGACCAGCCCCGTCGAAAGACGACATTAATGTATTAATGTATTAATGGATTTATATATTTATGAATTTATGTATTTATGTAATACATAACATTTCGTAATCTTTAATACAAATTAACGTAGCGCTGTTTCGCATCTTTCGCTATATTTTCTAAATCCTTTGAGGAGAAAAATTTACATTTAAACGTTAACAAGTCTCTAACAAAGGCGAGCGAACTATTCCGCTCGAACAGTATTTATGTATTTATGTATTTATGTATTCATGTATTTATTAATATTAATATTTCACATACAAAATTAATACACACATTTTGGTCTTAGTGTCTCAGGCCTCTGGGTCTCGGTATCTCAGGGTCTCAGGGTCTCTGGGTCTTAGGGTCTCAGGGTCCTAGGGACTCAGGGTCCTGATGTATTGCGTTAATGTATTATTAATATTATTATTATTGTATTAATGCATTAATGTATTAATGTGTTTGAAAACTCAATGATTAAATGAATGTACAATAATGTTTATTACAATAAAACCAAAAGTTAATACAATGTTTATGTGAAAAATGGAAAATGTAACAAAATTACAACTACCAGAATTACAGACCAATTACCAAGAACAGACTGTTGGTGTTGAAGCGGCTGCGAGCGAAATCCAAGTGGACGAGACATCGAACGATCGGATCGTACCATGTACCTCATTACAAAAGAAATCTAAGTCTCCACTAACTAATTGTTAGTGTTCTAGCATATTTGTCTTTCAACACCACAGCATATTCAAAGGTCTAAGAAAGAAGGAAAGAGATAGACAATGTTTAGAGCTTTTTCATAATGCTACAGTGATTCAATTGAACTACTTTACAAATAATAAATTCTAATTATGTGGAAACTGAATACATTCAAAAAAGATTGATTAAATCTCTAACAAATGTTTTAATGTATTACATTATTATTAGGGTCACCCGGTGCCCGCTCACTCTGTGATTAAGTTCTTTTTTTCTATTACGCGTTCTCTGGCGTTTGGGAACGTTTTTGGAATTCTTTTTTTTTTAAATTTGTTGTTGGCGCATAGGCGCCCCAGGGTTTCGGCGTCCCCGTCGAAAGACGACGTGGCGCCCACTGGATTCGGGAAGTCGGTGTATTGTTTTCAACTTTTTTCGGGAATTTTTTTTTTACGATTTAGTGCCAGCCTTTAGGGCCCATCCCCGTCGAAAGACGACATTAATGTATTAATGTATTAATGGACTTATATATTTATGTATTTATGTATTTATGTATTTATGTATTTATGTATTTATGTATTTATATATTTATATATTTATATATTTATGTATTTATGTATTTATGTATTTATGTATTTATATATTTATATATTTATATATTTATGTATTTATGCATTCATGTATTTATATATTTAAATATTTATATATTTATGTATTTATATATATATATATTTATGTATCTATGTATTTATGTATTTATGTATTTATGTATTTATGTATTTATATATTTATATATTTATATATTTATGTATTTATGTATTTATGTATTTATATATTTATATATATATATATTTATGTATTTATGTATTTATGTATTTCTGTATTTATGTATTTATGTATTTATGTATTTATGTATTTATGTATTTATGTATTTATGTATTTATATACTTATATATTTATATATTTATGTATTTATGTATTAATATATTTATATATTTATATATTTATGTATTCATATATATATATATTTATGTATTTATGTATTTATGTATTTATGTATTTATGTATTTATATATTTATATATTTATATATTTATGTATTTATGTATTTATGTATTCATGTATTTATATATTTAAATATTTATATATTTATGTATTTATATATATATATATTTATGTATCTATGTATTTATGTATTTATGTATTTATGTATTTGTATATTTATATATTTATATATTTATGTATTTATGTATTTATGTATTTATGTATTTATATATTTATATATATATATATTTATGTATTTATGTATTTATGTATTTATGTATTTATGTATTTATGTATTTATATATTTATATATTTATATATTTATGTATTCATATATATATATATTTATGTATTTATGTATTTATGTATTTATGTATTTATGTATTTATGTATTTATATATTTATATATTTATATATTTATGTATTTATGTATTTATGTATTCATATATTTATAAATTTATGTATTTATTTATATATATATATTTATGTATTTATATTTTTATATATTTATATATAGTGCGACCTCAATAAAAGCAACTAATAGAAATTTGGGCAGTTGCTTTTATTGAGTTTGTTGCAATAATCGAGTCAAAAAATTGTAGGCGCCAAAATTGAAGCAAACATTTAAACACCTTCTTCTTCTTCTTAGGGCGCTACAATCCGAGGTGGACCTGGGCCTCACTCAACATGCCTCTCCAGCCAGCATGATCTTTCGCCAGCTGTCTCAAGTTTCGCACACCAAGCCGGCCGAGGTCCCCCTCGAATTGTGTGCGCCAACTTGTACGTGGACGTCCTCTGTTGCGTTGTCCCACAGGCTCAGAGTCGAAGTTAAACACCTCAGAATAGTAAAAAAAACGTGTCTTGTACTGGTAAACAGACCAAAATTGTTCAAAATTCAAATTTGAATTATTTTTAAAAAATTGAGATTGTGTCTTTTTGAAGGCAAAATACTTTTCCAAGGCTGACTCTCGTACATTTTTCAGAGCTAAAATATTACTCAGTGAAGCATAATTTTCTTCAGTCCATTGAAGGCAAATGTTTAGTGCTTGAATTGCAGCCTCCGTTTCAACTTTTGACTGTGGGGATTCTTCAACGGCATTTTCGTCATCACTTTCGATTTCTTCTGCTCCCGGTCGGTAGGTCGGTTCCAGATCGGTTTCATTTTCGGCAATCCAATCGTTTATGTCCTCGAAACAGTCAATAGGGGATAGCTCTTGAAACAAATCTTTTGTATTGCCGTAAACTGCACCTTGTCCCATGCATTAGACAAGAGACATACGACGTGCCTCAAATTAAATGCTTTTATAAGAACTTAGAGTTGATGACACAATAGTTGCCTTTATCGAGTCACCTTTTTAGAGGAGTTGCAATTACTGAGTCAACATTGCTAAGATTTAAGGAGTTGCTTTTATCGAGGAGTTGCACGTATCGAGGGTTGCTTTTATTGAGGTCACACTGTATTTATATATTCATGTATTTATGTACTTATGTACTTATGTACTTATGTATTTATGTATTTATGTATTTATGTATTTATGTATTTATGTATTTATGTATTTATATATTTATATATTTATATATTTATATATTTATGTATTTATGTACTTATGTATTTATTTAATTATGTATTTATGTATTTACGTATTTATGTATTTACGTATTTATGTATTTATGTATTTATTAATATTAAAATTACACATACAAAATTAATACACTCATTTTTGTCTTAGGGAAGAAGCAAAGAAACTCTTCCGGCAACACTTCAGACCAGCGCGTAATTATAAGGACATATCTAATATATCATATCTGTTGGGCCAAAAATAAAATAAGATTAATATTTTTGTGGAATTCTTTTATTAATTTATTCCTGTACAAATACACGTTGCTTTCGTGCTTGGGACTGAAGGCGAAGTGAAAAAGGAAACAGAAGAATTTTAATAACTTAACGAAAAAGCAATGTACATACATATGTTAGTAAATCAGTCTTGCCACTTTGCTTATATAATTTCAACACACCCCTCTCAAAGTTGCAAGACTATAAACTAAAAAACTAAAATATTATATCTTCTTCAGACCCAAATGCGTTACACAATTAAAATGCTTTGAACTGTTAAGACCTTTTGTCAGTATATCTGCTGGCATACTCTCGGTTGGCATGTATGCAATATCAATTTGTCCATTTTGGTAACAGTCGCGTATGAAAAAGTGTCTTATATCTATATATCTATTTACCAACTTTAATGCACCCTGGTTATCGTTATATAATTTGATGCAATTGATGGGGACATCGATTTCATTTAAGATTCCTTGTAAATAAAGTGCCTCTTTTGTAGCTCCAGTCAGCGCCATATATTCGGCCTCAGTACTAGATAGTGCCACTGTGCGTTGCTTTCGCGCTTCCCAAGAAATTGCTCCCCCAGCAAGAATAAAAGCATGTCCAGAATATGATCTTCGGTCCAAGAGGTTCTGACCCCAATCAGCGTCAACTACTCCATACAATTGTAGACATGTATGTGAATAGAAAAGGCCATAATCAAGAGTACCTTTTATATATCTCAAAATCCTCTTCAAGGCCTTCCAATGTTCCTCGTTGTAATTGGAATTGAATTGACTCATAAAACTAACTGCAAAGGCTATATCAGGTCTTGTAGTTACCGCCAAGTACATCAGAGCACCGATTAAATGTTGATAAGGAAATTTGTTCATTTCTGCATAGTTAATACAATCGGGTTTTCTTAATTTGTGACTTAAATCCATTGGCGTGTTCACTGGCTTACAGTCTGCCATTCCAAACCGTTTTAATATAGACTCCGCATAGCTTCTTTGTGATAATTTGATGTTATTACAATTAAGATCTTGATGAAAGTCTATTCCAAGACATTTTCTAACTTTTTCGAGATCTTTCATTTTAAAGGTTTTTGCAAGCGCCTCTTTAATTTCTTTTAACCATTTTATATTGTTTGATGCTATTAGTAGATCATCGACGTAGACTGTTACTAATAGTAAGTCATCCTTATTACGTGCAAAAAATAAACAAGGATCTTGTTTTGAGATCCAAGTTCCTTTAGGCGTTTGGTTAATTTTCGATGCCACCTTAATCCAGACTGTTTGAGTCCATAAAGAGCTTTTCTCAACAAACATACCGGATCAGCACACGACTCAAAATCATTTAACCATCTTCTAGAAATGGATTGTATTCTCTGCTTGTCGTTGGTTGTCAGTTTATCTGTTACGAGATTTCCAGACTTAATTTGTCTTAAAAAATGTATCAGATGTTCCGGAATATTCATGTACACATCCTCCTCTAATTCTCCATTAAGATATGCCGTCACTACGTCCATATGGTGTATTTCTAAATTACATTCAACCGCTAAAGCTGACAGTAAACGTATGGATGTAGAACGCACAGCAGGTGAGAATGTTTGATTGTAGTCCTCTCCACGACGCTGGGAACATCCCCTTGCCACTAGTCTTACCTTTTTTACATTATTGTCCTTTGTGCGAAAAACAAATCTACAGCCAATCACCTTCCGACTTTTAGGACGTTCGACGATATTCCACGTTTCGTTTCGTATTTGAGCCAATAATTCTTCCTCTATTGCAGTCTTCCAAAACACAGCGTCAGATGCTCCCATCGCTTCTTGAATCGTTACAGGATCATCAACACTAACTAAATTCGCCGTGTCATAATCGCCGTCAAAAATTAAATGTTCTATTTCGCCAGTGTTGTTAGTATCATTACCCGACCTTTCGTTGGCTGCTTTCCTTGTAAAAGCACGAGTATAATAGATTTTACGCTGGTCTGAATTTGTTTCATTTATATTATCCTTGTCGCAATTAATAGTTTTCTGATTGTCTGTTAATGGTTGTTCTTTCAAGGAATTTTTCAGATCCTTATGCTCCGCGACACTTTGTTTCAATTCAACGTCAATATACATATCCTTTGTAAAATTATCAATATTCTTCTGTTCACAGAAACCTGTTTCATTTAAGAACTTAACATCTCTACTGATGATTATTTTTCTCGAGCTTGGAGACCACAATCTATACGCTTTTGCTTCTGCTGAGTATCCTAAGAATATACACTTCTCTGACGTTGAATCAAATTTTTCTCTCAGTTGACCCTTTCGCAAAACATAAGCTTTTGTTCCGAAAATTTGCATATGAGTAACAGAGGGTGTTTTACCTGTCCAAATCTTATATGGAGTATCACCCCCCAGTGATATTGTAGAGCACCTATTGCGAATATAACACGCGGTGAGAATGGCCTCTGCCCAAAATATTGGAGTCGCACCTGCAAACTTCATCATGCACCTTGCCATTTCAATTAACGTTCTATTTTTTCTCTCTGCCAAACCATTTTGCTGAGGCGTATACGGTGCGGTGAGTCGTCTCTTAATTCCGTTCTGCGAAAGATAATTGTTAAATTCATGACTGCAGTACTCACCCCCATTATCTGTCTGTAAGAATTTTATACTCTTTCCTGTAAAGTTTTCTACGAAAGCTTTGTATTTACAAAATGCTGCTAATACTTCTGATTTCTGTTTTAGGAAATAAATTTCACACCAACGAGACTTTTCGTCAATGAATGTCAGGAAGTATCTTGCTCCCGAATGAGAAGCATTTTTCATAGGACCACACACATCGCTATGGATTACTTCTAAAAGATCTTTAGCCCTTTCTTTCCTTGCTTGCGGAAAACTTGAACGCACCTGTTTTTCACTGAGACAAGTTTCACATCTTGATAATTTTGAATTGCTATTCACACCTAGCACCATATGCCTTTTTACCATTATTTTCAGATCGCGCTCATTCAAATGACCTAATCTCCGGTGCCAAATGTCCATTTGTGTATCTCTGTTGTCGACGACGGTGTTCGCGGAATCGGGGTTTTGCATGACATAATATAAATTTCCTTCCCTCTTTGCTCGTAACATAATTTCATCGTTTTTATCCGTCACAACTGCCTCATTTTTATTAAAATTCACTTTCCATCCTTCGTCCGTAAATTTTGATACAGATAGCAAATTCGTTCTCAAATCAGATACAAATAGAACATTTGAAAGATTAATTTTTCTTTTTTCATCCACCAGAAGAGAAACATTTCCTGTACCTGTAATTGTAGTTTTATTATTGTTAGCTAAATTCAATCGTTTATTCATAAATGTCAAATCTTTAATGTTTTTCCTTTCCCATGTCATATGAGCAGTACAACCACTATCCAGGCACCAGACATTATTGTTTTCCTTTTCTTTGGTGAATAGAGTAGTATCTGCAACACTCCAAGCTAACTCTTCTGACAATTTATCATCTGCTTTTTTCACACACTGTATTTCTTTCGCTGTCGACTTTGAGAAGCAATTTCGCGCGAAATGTCCGACCTTTCCACATCGGTAGCAAGAACCTTGTCGTCCTTTTCTCTCTTTTGAAGATACAAAATTCTTTTGAAATTTCTTACCGAAACTAGTGTCTTTCTTTTCTGCTTGTTTTCTTTCGTTAAAACTTTTTGTATACATTGTTTCATGATCTCTTCTTCCCTCCTTTGCAATTCGAGACTCGTATTCTTCGAGAATTTTCACGCGAAGAACATCTGGAGATGGGAGTTCGTCTCTTGTTTCCAGAGCACATCGAAATGTTTCAAATGAGTCTGGTAAACTATATAAAAGAAGAATCGCCAGAAGCTCATCACCAACAACAACACCGATTTCCTTTAGTCTATTAACTGATTCGAAAAATTCGTTTAAGTGATCACGAACTTTTTCACCTTCCTTAATTCTTGAAAGTGCCACCTTCTTTAGTAGAGCGGCTTTTCTTGCTGGTCCTTTCGACTGGTAGGTGCCTTTTAGCATTTCCCAAATTTGCTTCGATGTTTGCCCATCCTTTATAAGCCCAAGCTCCGATGGACTCATTGCTAGTGTTATGTCCGCGCATGCTTTCGCATCGTAATGCTTCCATGTTATTATATTTGCTCCTCCTTCGTCTTCTACTTTAGGGCATGGTATACTTCCATCGATGTATCCCCACAAATCATTCTTGATCAGAATCGCCCGCATTTGTAACTTCCACGTGTCGTAGTTTTCCGAGTTTAATGGCTCGATTCTTACTGCACTGCCCGCCATGTTCGCAGTAATAAATATATATCTAAATTTTTCAATTATTCTGGCCTGGGCCCATAACCTGTTGGGCCAAAAATAAAATAAGATTAATATTTTTGTGGAATTCTTTTATTAATATATTCCTGTACAAATACACGTTGCTTTCGTGCTTGGGACTGAAGGCGAAGTGAAAAAGGAAACAGAAGAATTTTAATAACTTAACGAAAAAGCAATGTACATACATGTGTTAGTAAATCAGTCTTGCCACTTTGCTTATATAATTTCAACAATATCTAATATTATAACTTCACTCAAAGTAAGTTATATTTCTGATTTGAATTATAAGGTAGAACAAATTATAAAACATATAAACTGTTTTGCAAAAAATGAAAGAAATCAATTAGAGTGTGTGAAAATATTTTATACAATTTTGATCAACAGAATAAAACAAATAGTGTCGGGCAATTTATCTAGAGATATTAGGGATAAATAGGATTTATACGAAACAAAAGGGATACTATATATATATTTATATTTATGTGGGTTATGATCATGGTAACTTGGACAAAGAACTTTCAACATATGACAAGCGACAGACACACAAAACATACCATAACCAAGGGATACTTAGGCACAACTCAGGGAAATATGGACATAATTCAGGTCAATTTAGACACAACAATTTCAACCAAAATCATTCAGGGAACAACAATCAAAACCATTCAGGCCAATTCCGTAGTAATCTCAATCAAAACAGATCAGGACAAAATTATCACAACAATTATCACAACAGGCAAGTCTTCAATTCCTCAAGTCAGATTCGGAATGCACATCGTCAACCAGAACATAAATACATAAATACATAAAATACACCTCACACATCAGTCGTTGTCTACTGTTTAGCAAGGGTGAATAGAACCTTCATATCTTGGATTTGGAAGTAAAGCAAGCCACATTCTCGGACCACCTTCCTAGCATAGTTACAGCTGCCCACGAAATATTGGAAAATGAACAAATAAGACCCATGATGGTACTCCCTAAGCTGGTGTGGAAGGATCACAAAGGCGATCTATATAGAAGGAAAATGGAACAGAATCTACAGGCGCGATATGTTACGGGAGTCCAAGAGATTGAACAGATTATAAAAGAGTCGTATCCTCTCGTAAATCACAATATGAATATCCGTTGGAAAAATAATGAACCGTGGTTTAATAAAAGTTGCCAGAGAGCGAGGCTGATATCGTTTGCCTGGCTGAAATTATTTCGATTCTTCAATACAGATACGCTCAAGAAGGAGTATATCAAAGCCAACCAAGAATTTAAAGCTATATGCAGACAAAGTAAGCGGAACTATTTTGAAAATAAGGCACGTATACTGGGGCGCTGTAATAGCCCATCGGAATTCTGGCAATTAGTTAAAAGACTTAATGGTGGAAGTTATCTGATTAATAGAGATCTTAGCACGAATACTCTTTTGGAACACTTTAAACAATTATTGAATCCATTAGGGTCGTGCCCTTGCTTTCAATATGCAACGCCAGACTTTCGAAACAACATCCTTGATGACCCAATAACACAACAGGATAAAAATGGATAAAAAAGCTACAGGAACAGATTGTATCCCAATTGAATTTTGTAAATACAGTACCAATGGTCTGATTGATTCGTTCAACAGCATTTTAAACCACGGGATAGTACCTTAAAGATTTAAAGAAGCGCTGATCTTCCCTGTCCATAAAACAGGCGATGCGTTGGATCCAGCTAATTATCGGGGCATATGGTTTTTAAACGCGTCTTACAAAATCTTCGCAGTAAGACAGGGATGCCGACTAAGCCCAGCCCTATTTGCCCTTTTTATAGATTGATATTGATATTATATTGATTTTTTACCTGAAGGCATTGAGTTTGCAGGGGTGCACATTAAAGCTCTCCTGTTTGCGGATGATATCGTACTGTTGGCAAGATCACCGGAATCTTTGCATTTGATGATCAATCGGTTAAGTGAGTACTGTGCTCTATGGAGTTTGAGCGTCAATCTAGAGAAAACGAAGATAATGATTTTCAAGAAAGGTGGAGGAAGACTTGCTTTCAACGAAAAATGGCGCTATAGAGGGGTAAACTTAGAGGTGTTTAAAGAATATAAGTATCTGGGAGTCCTGCTATGAAGCAATCTAAATATGAAAAGGCATCTGAGCGACAAACTAACGAAGGCTAAAACCGTCATAAATGCATCCTGGAGGAAATGTTTCAGCAACACAAATATACGGCACAGTAGTAAATTTAAAATATACGAAATACGTAAATACATAAATACATAATATACTACACATTAAAAATGAATACATAAATACATATAGGTCTCTGAGTCTCAGGGTCTCAGAGTCTCAGGGACTTAATGTATTAATGCGTAAATGTATAAATGTATAAATGTATAAATGTATAAATGTATAAATGTATAAATGTATAAATGTATAAATGTATAAATGTATAAATGTATAAATGTATAAATGTGTAAATGAGTATATAAATCAATACAGGTTACATATCACGAAAAGCACCCAAAGACAGATATTTTCAAGTCGAATTTGTAATATAATACCTCATTTGAAATTAGATCGAAATTGTGCGAAGGGGGGGAAATTGTGGGAAACAAATGTGCAAACAATTCCCACAGGTTCGATGCTCACACAAAAGGAATCAAAACTGTCAATGTTGCAAAATAATAACATAAATGCCACTGGCAAATAAAAATGTGTTTTAGTTAGTAAGTTGACGGCTTCAAGCTCAGATATAAATAATAAAAGTTTTTTTTACCGAATCGGTATTTGTAATTGGCGCAGTCAGTAAGATCCTTATAAACGGTAGGGGTCCAAGGAGAATGAACAAATAAGTTCACACTAAACGAATAGTATAACTCGGTTAATTGTAAAAGTAACAGTGAAACTAAAAATAAGTTTAAGCTGCACAAATAACTAAATTAATAAAAGTAACGTGTACCAAACTTAAATCGGAAGCTTACAAGTGACAAAGTGAAGTGTACCAAGTGAATTAAATATCTTGGACCCAAAAAAATAAATATATATCTATGTAGTGTAAAACTTACTAACTCAAAAATCAAAATTTTGCGAAAAAGTAAAATATATCTGTGGGATAGTATTATCAATAAGGAGATGGATCGCGAAACTGTTGAGAGGTTAGTCCAGGCGATGGAAGCTTCGGTAATCAGAAATAGTCCAGAACCAACCAGCCGAGCAAGTACACCTGATCATCAACCATTCTTCATCAAAGAATTTGGCGGACAAAGGCACCAGTTAACACAGTTCATTACTGTAGTGCAGACTCGATTAGATGCAGAAACTAGTGCGGTAAAGAAGAACGAATTGTGGCTGGCGATCTACAACGCCAAAATCGCCGGGACAGCGAAAGAACTGCTGGTCAGCAACCAACCAAATGACTGGGATGTACTTTTCGAGCAACACTTCCACTTTTCCGGCAACACTTCAGACCAGATCAGACATATCTAATAATATAACTTCACTCAAAGTAAGTGCTATTTTCGATTTGAATTATAAGATAGAAAAAATTATAAAAGATATAAGCAGTTTTGCAACATTTGAAAGAAATCAATTAGAGTGTGTGAAAAAATTTTATACAATTTCAATCAACAGAATAAAACAAATAGTGTCGGGCAATTTATCTAGAGACATTAGGGATAAATATGTTTTATACGAAACAAAAGGGATACTTACTATGTGGGTTATGATCATGGTAACTTGGACAAATAACTTTCAACACACGACAAGCGACAGACACACAAAACATACCATAACCTAAGGCAATTTAGACACAACTCAGGGAAATATGGACATAATTCAGGTCAATTTAGACACAATAATAATTCAGGACAATTAAGACACAACAATTTCAACCAATATCATTCAGGGAACAACAACCAAAATCATTCAGGCCAATTCCATAGTAATTTCAATCAAAAAAGATCAGGAAAAAATTATCACAACAATTATCACAACAGGCAAGTCTTCAATACCTCAGGTCGGATTCGGAATGCACATCGTCAACCAGAACATAAATACATACAAATGCAATACATACATACATAAATACATAAATACACAAATACACAAATACATAAATACATAAATACATAAATATATAAATACATAAATACATAGATACATAGATACATGGATACATAAATTCATAAATTCATATATACATAAATACATAAATACATAGATACATAGATACATAAGTACATAGATACATAGATACATAGATACATAGATACATAAATACATAAATACAATACATGCATACATAAATACATAAATACACAAATACATAGATACATAAATACATAGATACATGGATACATAAATACATAAATACATAAATACCTAAATACATAAATACATAGATACATAGATACATAAGTACATAAATACATAAATGCATAAATACATAAATACATAATTATATAAATATATAAATACATAAATACATAAATACATACATAAATACATAAATACATAAATACGTAAGTACATAAATACATAAATACATAAATACATAAATTCATACATAAATACATAAATACATAAATACATAAATACATAGATACATAGATACATAAGTGCATAAATACATAAATGCATAAATACATAAATACATAATTATATAAATACATAAATACATAAATACATACATAAATACATAAATACATAAATACATAAGTACATAAATACATAAATACATAGATACATAGATACATAGATACATAAGTGCATAAATACATAAATGCATAAATACATAAATACATAATTATATAAATACATAAATACATAAATACATAAATACATACATAAATACATAAATACATAAATACATAAATGCATAAATACATAAGTACATAAATACATAAATACATAAATACATAAATACATAAATACATAAGTACATAAATACATAAATACATAGATACATAGATACATAGATACATAAGTGCATAAATACATAAATGCATAAATACATAAATACATAATTATATAAATACATAAATACATAAATACATAAATACATACATAAATACATAAATACATAAATACATAAATACATAAATACATAAATACATACATAAATACATAAATACATAAATATATAAATACATAAATACATAGATACATAAGTACATAAATACATAAATGCATAAATACATAAGTACATAAATACATAAATACATAAATACATAAATACATAAATACATACATAAATACATAAATACATAAATACATAAGTACATAAATACATAAATGCATAAATACATAAATATATAAATATATAATTATATAAATACATAAATACATAAATACATAAATACATAGATACATAGATACATAGATACATAGATACATAGATACATAAATACATAAATACATAAATACATAAACCCGTGTGGAGTTTTGCCAGTTCTCCCATCGGGCGCGTCCCCAGGTGGCGGATTGGGGGTCCCTGTGTGTGAACTGGTCACAAACCTGTGCATACACAGGGTTGGTGGAAATAATCAAATACCACCCGCGGACCAAAAAACTGGCAAGAGCGGAATACTCTTTAAATAATTCAAAACATGAATAGTGAGAAGAGGATATTAAAAGTTACGGAGTCGGATCCCCAGTACCGGCGGCGGAGAGTGCGAAAGCAGGCCCAAAGTCATCGACATACAATGACTGCAATAAAATCAACAATGTTTCAATATCTCCTACGGCGGTGGTTAACTTGGCCCCCGTAGGTAGTAATACTACAAGAAATAACACCCTCGAGACAGATGGTGTGATGGATCCATTTAAGAAAAGTAAAAGGATCACACGTTCACCACCAAAAGGAACTGCCTCGAAGGAACACGTGATCCCCTACCAGCGGCCGAATACGCCAAAGAGTACCACAGTACGCCAGGACCCTGTTGTCAGCCCAAGTACTGAAACCAATGAGTTGAAGAGAAATAAGATGCTTCAGTTGGGCTTAAAAATCGATGAGCTGATTGGTTTTTATAAAGACAAGCACAACGTACACGGAGAAATTAAAAGAATGGGTAGCTTGATTAAATCCGTTTTTCGAGAAGCCGAGGCGGAAGTTTCGGATCTACGTTCCAAAGTTTGACAGCTCGAACAACAAGTACAGGCTCTCAACCTCCGTTTTGAGGAACACTGTCCGCCAACGTCACAAGTGCTGAGAAATAACAAAAAGCATAAAGCGGACCATACGCTCAGTTCACAAGCCAGTCGTGATCAGCCAGCTAAGAGAGCAAGGGAAGGAGACAATGTCAACAACGCTACCGAACAGCAGAATAAGACCCCGTCTCCCAAAAAGAAACGTATAACCACGCCGAAAGCTGCACCCACAAGAAACGGTAACAAGAAAAGCGACAAAAGCCAAACGCAGGCAACCCCTCGCAAAACAGCTCCAAACGAAAACAAAAAAGTCAAACCAAAGACGAATGAGTGGACAAAAATCAACAAAGGCACCAGAAAAAACCAGACAACTAGGTCGAAACGTTCCGATGCCATAATAATTAAAAGAACAGGCGATCTTACATACGCTGATATGCTGCGAAAACTGAAAGCAGATTCCACATTAGAAAATGTCGGAGCTAACGTAAGCCGAATCCGGAAAACAGCAAGCGGAGACCTCTTACTCTCGTTAAGAAAATCTCCTGAGATGTCTACCACGAGCCTAGAAGAAAAAATAGGAAAGTCGCTAGGCGAATGTGCAAATGTTCGTTCAGTAACGGATGAAATACTGCTCGAGTGCAAGGACATAGACGAAGTTACATCGAAGGAAGAAGTCTGCGCCGCTATTACCAAATACCTGCAAGACTTCGAAGTAAGAACACCCGCTGTAAAAAATATGCGAAAAACCTTTGGTGGGACTCAGGCGGCTACTTTAAGTCTGCCCGTAGAAATCGCTAATAAGCTGTTAACAGCCAGAAAAATACGCATTGGCTGGGTCTATTGTAGGATTCGAGAAAAAATCTCGCCGAAGAAATGCTTTAGATGCCTCGGGTTTGGCCATATGGCAAGAACGTGCAAAAGCCCTACCGACCGATCGAATGCATGCCTTGGATACGGAGAAAACGGACACAAATTGAAGGACTGCAAGGTGAAGCCAAAATGCTTGCACTGCACTGCAAACGGATTAGACTCTGGACATATAACCGGTAGTGTTAGATGCCCAGAGTATAAAAAAGCCCTAGAGAGCTTACACGCGAAAACATGAAAATTTTGCAACTAAATCTTAATCATTGCGAGGTAGCTCAGGATCTATTGCAACAGACGGTCCGCGAGCAGAAGGTCGACATTGCAATACTGTCCGAACAGTACTGTAATTTGAACTTGGGTAACTGGGTGCACGATGCAACGAAAAAAGCCGCTATATGGGTATGTGGAAATGCCAAGTTCCAGATACCACCTCTCGGCGCGGAAAACTACTTTGTACGGGCGAAGATAAACGACGTGTACATATACAGCTGTTATATCCCTCCAAGCCTTACCATTGATCAGTTCGAGCGTGTCATTGAAAGCATAGTTTGTGATGCTAAGGATCATACCCCAACAATTATAGCCGGTGACTTTAACGCATGGGCAGTAGAATGGGGAAGCGTATTAACAAATAGAAGAGGAACCATTCTACTCGAAGCTCGAAAAGAGTTTGGACGTCGTCTTAGCTAATGTGGGAAATACGAATACGTTTAGTAGAGCGGGTGCAGGTTCGATAGTAGATATCACTTTCGTTAGTAGTAGCTTATCTAGGCATACGACCTGGCGAGTCAGCAACAACTACACTCACAGTGATCATAACGCGATTTTAATAGATGTATATAGTCCTCTACATTTTAGAAACATTCCGCGTCAACTTAGTAAAACGAAATGGAACGTGAACACCTTAGACGAAGAGCTCTTAGAGTATGCAATCGCCGAAGCTATAGTCGAAGGGAGAACAGCAAACGAGATTGTTAGCCAAGTAACGCGACAAGTACACGTTGCCTGCGATACATCGATGGCTAGAACGGGAAGTCAGAATCGCCGCCGGCCAACATATTGGTGGAACGAGGAGATAAAGGAACTCCGATCGGCGTGCCACAAGGCGCGAAGAAAATATCAGAGATCTAGACAACACGACCCAGAAAGACACCTCTTATTGCGAGCAGGGTACAAAGAGGCACGTGCGGCACTTAAATCTGCCATTAACTCTAGCAAAAGACAGTGTTTCAAGGATCTTTGTGACCAATTAAATGAGAATGTATGGGGTAACGCGTACAAAATTATAACCGCGAAACTCAAGACGCCTCAGAGGTCATCGCCAACCTGCCCACTATTGCTCCGTAGAATCGTTGAAACTCTGTTCCCTTTCCAAAATGACGGGGTCGCACTAAACGAAATCCGTGAACAAAGCGAATCTATTCCTGCGGTAACAAACGACGAGCTCTCAGCGGGAATTAATAGAATAAAAGATCGAAAAGCTCCCGGTCCCGACGGTATACCCAATCGGGCATTAAAACTAGCTATAAAAGCCCGCCCAGACATATTCGTCAGCATGTATAATGCATGCTTGAATGAGGGAATTTTTCCGCAGCAATGGAAATACCAACGGTTGGTATTATTACCGAAAGGAAATAAACCACCGGAAGAGCCCTCATCTTACCGACCACTTTGTATGCTCGATACTATGGGCAAAATACTAGAAAGAATAGTATGTAACAGACTACAGCCCATCATCGAAGCCAATGATGGACTCGCGGAATACCAGTATGGCTTTAGAAAGGGCCGATCGACAATTGACGCGATCAAAGTTGTTACGGACAAAGCCCGGACAGCCATAGACGGTAGACGATGGAGAGGAGGCAGTAAAAACTACTGCGCCGTGGTAACACTTGACGTGAAAAATGCGTTTAATTCGGCGAACTGGACACGTATTTTACAACGTCTCGAACGATTAAATGTACCGAAGTACATATTAAGATTAATTAGGAGCTATTTTACCGATAGGTTGCGCCTCTATGATTCTGACGACGGAACGAAGTTGCATTAAACTACAGGGGACGTGCCTCAAGGTTCAGTGCTAGGTCCTTCACTGTGGAATGTGATGTATGACGACATTCTACGACTCCCGGTTCCAAGGGAAGCCTCTATCATAGGTTTCGCAGACGATATTGCGGTGGTTGTAATAGCAAAACGACTAGAAGAAATCGAGTTATATTGCAACGAAGCAATAGCTTTGATAAAAAACTGGCTTTGCCACATGAGATTAGACCTTGCGGATCATAAAACGGAATCCGTGCTAATCACGAGTAGGAAGGTACGGGAGACGATAACGATAAAAGTCGGAGAGCACAACATTATTTCCAGTCCCGTTATTAAATACCTGGGAGTGATGATTGATGCTCGCCTTAATTATAAGCATCATCTCGCGTACGCTTGTGAGAAATCGTCGAAAGCGATAAGCGCTCTTTCGAGACTCATGTCAAATGTCGGCGGACCGAGGCAAAGTAAACGGTTAATGCTGGCGAGAGTTGTAACATCCATACAGCTGTACGGGGCACAAATATGGTCTGACGTCGCGAATAACGGTCGCACATGAAAGACGCCAAATCTGTCTACAGATTATGTGCACTGAGAGTTTGCAGTGCATTTCGAACGGTATCCCACGACGCGATATTGGTACTATCCTCCATGGTACCCATCGATATCCTAGCTCTAGAAGCCAGAAGACTTTATGACCATCGCGTGCAAATCGGGCCCACTGTGAACCACGCGAAGAAAATAGAAAGAAGTCGCAGCATTGAAACGTGGCAACAACGATGGAACGTGTCCCAAAAAGGGAGATGGACGTACCGACTAATCCCAAGGATTGAAAATTGGGTAAATCGAAACCACGGCGAGGTTAATTATTATCTTACACAGTTTTTGACTGGTCACGGTGGCTTCCGTGAATACCTATTCAAGCGGAATCGTGATTCAAGTCCTTTCTGTCCTCGATGCCTACACGCGGAAGAAAATGTGGAGCATGTTTTCTTTGAATGCCCCCGTTATGATAACGAAAGAGATATTTTACATGAAGAATTTGGTGAACAGCCGACACCAGAGAACATAGTTCAGTATATGTTAAAATGCGAAGATTATTGGGCTGCAGTAAACGATGCAGCAGTACGAATAATGTGCGATCTTAGGAACGCAGAACGACAGCGGAACGCGAATTCGCTAAACACCTAGTGACGAAGCAAATAGCTCGAACCCGTCCCTCGTGAAGTAATACCTAGCGGTAGTTCCGCGAGGGAGCAAATAAACGGGAAGATTGACTGGGGGTGGTTTTAGCCGGTAAGAATCGGGCACTACCAAAGGACGTCGGACCTTTGGTGCCTATGCAAGGTTTCCACCTCCTCTCGCACAAAAAAAAAAAAAAAAAACATAAATACATAAATACATAAGTACATAAACACATAAATGCATAAATACATAAATACATAATTATATAAATACATAAATACATAAATCCATAGATACATAAATACATAAATGTATTTGACGTACGGCACTTCATCAGCACCATTCCATGCCACTAGCTGCTTGTTATATTTGGTCCAAAAACTTCAAAGGGAGTTTCCACTTGGGGCTGCAGTGATCGAGAATCACTTTTACATGGACGATTTAATATCTGGTGCTGACAATCTGGAAGAAGCTGAAAAGATTCGGTTTGAAGTTGAATCAATTTTGAATAGTGCTGGACTTCAGCTGAAGAAATGGTATTCAAATGACACGAGGCTGATGGACAAAATTCCTCTGACCGATCATGAAACACCATTGAGGATAAACTACAGCGATTTAATTAAAGCTCTCGGGATTGTATGGCAGTCTTTAGCTGATGAGTTGCACTTCATCAACCCGTTGGAAAACGTTCCAAACGGCAAACGAATTACGAAATGGACCATTTTGGCTGATGTTGCCCGGTTGTTTGATCCATTAGGTTTGGTGAACCCAGTCATCGTTATCGGCAAGTGGTTTTTACAGCAGCTCTGGATTGCAAGGGTGGTATGGGATGAAGAAATAAGTGAGGATCTAAAATATGAATGAGTTAGATATCGATCACAACTTTGCGAGCTTTGAAACATACGAGTCCAAGATGCGTCGTGGCTCGATATCTAATTCATTGTGAGTTGCATGGATTTTCGGATGCATCTCTCAAGGCTTTCGAATGTTGCATCTACGATCTTGTTGAGGATTCTGCAGGTTATATATCGATTCATCTATTGAGTGCAAAGTCTAAAGTACCTCCTATCGCTACCCAAAGTCTATCGAGACTTGAGCTATGCACTGCTCTGCTGTTGGCAAAACTTCTTCAACGTGTTCTCGACTCCTTTGAGCTGAAATTCGACCAAATCTGTTTATGGACAGACTCAAAGATTCTGCTCGACTGGATTATGGGCCATCCATCCTCCGGGAACACATTCGTGGCCAACAGAGTAGCCATGATTCAAAGGTTGACATCAAATGCTGTCTGGAGACATGTTGGCACAAAGTCAAATCCAGCCGATCTTATTTCTCGAGGCTCGCTCGTCGCAGATTTGATGACGTCCTTCTAGTTTACTGATCACGATTTTTTAAACAAGGCACCAAGCGAATGGCCAGAAAAATCGGAACGTGCAACTGGAGAGGCGAAAACCAAGTAAAGTCTTTTTGGGAGGTAAGGTAGCTAGGTAATCCAATGGATAGAAGGTTTGAAGACATCATCAGAAACCACAAATACGTTAGCAATTACAAAAAACTTCTGAGAATATTTGTTTAATGTCATCGGTTTATCGAAAACATCAGACGAAGCCAGAGGGGAGCGGAGCCGGTGCTGGATGGAGAAGTTAAAGTTGAAGAATTTGATGCTGCTTTGGCAAGAATTATATTCGTTGTTCAGCAAGGTACGTTCAAAGATGACATAGTAAACTTACAATCCAAAAATAAGTGCATAAGTCAAAATAGTTCTATAAGGAAGCTGAATCTCTTCCTACAACTCAGCTCCTCAGTTCCTCTTATACATGTAGGCGGACGACTTGAGCATTCAGAGTTACCATATAACGCTAAACATCCCATTTTACTGCCAAAATCGCATCCATTCGTTGAAAGCTATATGGTCCATCTTCATTTAAAATATCGTCACGCAGGAGCTCAAGCTTTGGTGTCAATTTCGAGGCAGAGGCTGTGGATCATTGACGCTCGTCGACTGGCAACGAAGGTGGCTCACAGTTGTTTACGGTGTTTTAAAATGCGGCCCAGGTTACGAGAGCAGATAATGGTTCAGCGGTACTTCTTTAAGCGCATCTTCAAACTCCCTGCATCAACTCCCACTTACGCAATACACCTCGAATCAGGTCTACCTCAAATATATTTACGGAATTTAAAAGCAAATGCAGATTACTTAGGGAAGATAATGAACAGGCCAAATAATAACCTTCAAAAGTAGTTACTCAAGATCGCTTTGCAATTTAACCTTACGCCTATCAAAGAATGGAATGAACTTGCCTCTTCACATAACATAGTGCTAGGTCTCACACAGTCTAAAGCCTGTGAATGGGAAGACAAGTTCTATGAGTGCATAAGAAAACACGATGATTATATGTACGAACAATCTTTACGCAGGGCACAGCTCTCCACATCGAGACATGTCTATAAAGCCCTAAATCATTTCCTTGGGACAAATAGCTATTTAAATAATAAGCCTACAACTACTAAAATAGGCTTAATATTTAGAGCGAGGACAGAACTTTTACGACTTAATTACATCCCGCACAGAAATGATCTCCACTCTGTATGCACCCTTTGCAATCGCAACGAATTTTAAATATATATATTATTTTATCGCAGTTTGTCCCATTTTGTCAGAAATACTTTTCCTTTACTTCTTTAAAGGATCTCTCACACTTGATGAAACCAAGCACATACTTAATGGAGGGTTGGGCTGGAATGTACTTTACCGATTTTACAATCACGCATTGAATTACCAAAATAGCTTTAACTAGTTGCTTCTTTTGATGTTGTCTTACATATACGTCACATAATATCTGTGCAAACTATAAGATTATGAATTATACACTTTTTCTATATATTTATATATTTTTGATGTTATGTCAATCTAACTCAAACAGACGGTAATTTGCCATGTTAATTTTTTTTCTTTTTATTAAACCTTTATTGTAAACTTATTTTATGAATAATAAAAGTACGAGTAATAATGGCGGCGCTACAGTCCGAGGTGGATCTGGGCCTAGCTTCTCAGCAACCACTGGTGTTGTGCGTGCTATTGTTCTCTGACGAGTAGAGGGGACCTACAGTTTAATGCCGACTCCGAACGGCGAGATTGAGAAGCTTTTTCTAGACAGTTATACTCTTTGAGCATTGTCAGTGACTCGAAAGAGGTGGAGCCGTGAAAAAATGTTTGATGTTTTTTTCGAGATTCGAACCGGCGACCTCGAGCGTAGGAGTCGACGCACCTTTTTGTTTTTTTAATGTATTTTTGTTTATTTTAATCAAAATTTGCTTACATGCTAGACATAAAAATATTTAAAACTAGCTTATATTAACTAAACATGAGATTTCAATTTTTGAATAACGATTTGCTATTGAACACAAACAATGTGACGACAAGAAATAAACGGTCGTCATTCGACTTTATAGGAACTGTGGCAAACGAGCTTTTTGGAGTGCTCGAACAACGATTTTCTCAGAAGTACGAACAAACAATTGGAATGGTGCAAGACAATGAGAATCGCATATTGAAGTTGATAAAAAACCAAACTACCATCGTTGACTCAACCATCAACATTTTCAAGAAGGAACAAGTTTCGAACTAAAGACAACTAAAAACTCTAGCTGAAATGATAAATAACGTAAACGAAAGGTACGACAAATATAACGCATTGCGCTCCACTGTAATGCTAATGATGATTACCTATCAGAACACCCAAAACATCCTGCTGGACATTGTACTATCGACACATCACGGCAGGATGCATCCTTTCGTTCTCAGTGTGAAACAGTTGAAAAACGAATTAATACGGATACATGGCAATATCCCTTGAACACTTATGATACCAGCGGAGCGACATCATGAATCCATTCTTCAATTATATAAGGATCTCGATCCAAAGCGAAGAGTTACGGATACAAACATTACCATTGAAATCGCGATTCCTTTATTATTCATCGAGGAATTCAAGGTGTTCAACCGTTCAACGTGTTACCAGTGCCAACTTGGCACAATAAAAGTTTCACCTACATAGTTGCATTAACAGATTATCTGCTAGTTAGTCAACTCGACCGATGCTATCCTATGACAATGCAAAAATTCGGTGCCTGCAAACAGAGGACAACTAGCAAATACTGGTGCAATTTAGTACATCCGATTTATACACCCGGCTCTTCTACGAGTGCATGCGAGATGAGCATTCTTCAGCACAACAATATCCAGTCTACAGCTTGTACTACTCAAACAATCACTGCAAGAGCATATTGGGGAGAAATGAACCATCCCAACACCTGGATTTTTTGTATACCCAACCAAATAAATGTCGGCATTATCTGTGACCCGGAAACGAAAAAGATCTCATTGTATGGCAGTGGAACCGTTAGCCTACAAGAGACCTGTATGATTCATCAGCAAGGTATGATCATCGTTGGAAAACCAGCCCTGTCGAGCCGATTAGAATTATCATTTCTAAGGGTCTATCGAAAGAACTCCTATTCTTCAACCAGATATTCTTAAGGATATTGGTAAGATAGAAAAGGCTCTTGAGATTCAAAAGTGTCAGAAAAGGTTGTTGGTGGAACTTAGGACACATAAAATTCAGTACTACGGAACCATCGAGTCTAATACGGCATTTTTGATTATCGCCGCAATTATAATCATTGTAATTAAGATTAAACAGCGAATTACTATCAGCAAACCCGATACATCTAGTGTCTCCACAGCCAAAAACTAATGAAACCACCACATCCGGAAAACTAGATGACTCCGACTTTTGAGTTACGCGAATTTCTACCGTTCGGACCGATAACCCAGGGGTCTCCACAAGGATAGAGTCAAAAACCAGCGGAACTGCCAAATCCCGAGAACTAGATGACTCCGACCTTTGCGTGATGTCCAAATAAGCCGGACCCAGCAAGTTGTGCATGCAATGCAAACAATAAAAGTAATAGGAACCGCAAGAATTATACAGAGGTCGACGTCGCAACAAGTAATAGGAAACGAGAGAAGGTGTACGTCGACGTCGCAGCAGGTAATAGAAACGGCAGATGTGCTGAATATGTTGACATTGCACTTATTTCATGTTTTGTAGAATAAGCAATAATTGTAGTATTTAAGGTCGTCCACATTGTAAATAAAATCTGTTCGTTAGAATCAACGTCTATGAACCCAGCTTAACTTCCCCCACCACCCACATTGTGGTCAGCTACACTGGTACAAGGGCGTTATAGCGGATGTTACGACTAAGGTGGCTGAACCAAATTGGCTTATGCACCATGTGTTTCTGTACGCACTTTTCCACATGTCAATGTATTTGAATTTCGAAAATATCGTTTTAATAATGAAGGCAAAGTTTCTGAACTACTAAACTTCATGATTAATGTTCCGTCTTTGGTTTGCCTAATCTTAACATCGCTTCCTTATTTGTATGGTAAGATGAGCTTTGCAATAAATCTGCCACGAATGTTTTTCTTTAATCTCTTACAAACAGACACCGACTTTAAATAAGTCATTCCCACCCTTTACGAACTGCGGAATGTCCCAATGTCACTTAATTCATTTAACCAACGACAAAGTATTACCCACGTGCCAAGGACATAGATACTCGTACATATACATATACATATATATATGTATAACTTACCCCTGTTAAAGTTTCAAAACTCATTGCGGATATGAACTTAAATTGAGGACATGATAGCATCTCCAACGCGCATACAAAAGACCCTTTGCTCGTCCAGCTCACACCTTTCCTAACAAAGAGAACATAGACTTATAAAAAGAATTAAAAACACAGCGGGGATATGACGGTTTCCCGCTATTCATTCGCAGAGATGAATCCCTGAGGCGCATTGCAAGCCAAATAGTGGTGAAGTTACAAAGCTTCCATCCTGGGGCAGACTACAATTACACAGGATAACGCACTCGATTCTTCTTCGGTCTCTTTTGCTGTGAAGGCAGACAAAAGGAATAAATACTCCAGACTCGTCTGACACTCCCCAGAAGACTACGAGGACGTCGTTATCGTTTCGCGCCAAAAAACAATTGCCAACCGCGCATTATCAAAGCGACAAAGTCTCGTTCCAGTGAAGATGGCTACACGATTACTATTTACAGTAAGAGAATCATGTTTAATTCCCTTCGAAAATGGAATTGCATTTGAAATTATATTTTATCTTATGCAAACAATCAGAACAATTAGAAGGGAATGCACCCTAGAGAATTTGTCTTCTTCTACGACCAACCCTCCTCCTAACGTACCCCATCCAATCGTCATACAGAACGCAACGAAGAGAAACCAAAGCAGTAATTGCAAATCTCTTTGAGACTGATGATGGCTACGTATCAGAGGCCTGGGGTAGCCAGCTTTGCTGACGAATGCAAATCCACTTGTTCAAATATGTATGTATGAATAAAAATATACAATGTATACACATGCGTGTGTACATATGTAAATATGTATATAGGGACTACATTTTTAAGATCTTTACAAAGCCGCATAACGCTGCCCAAAAAGGAAGAGGATCGCCCTAAATAGTCCAAAACAGAAGAAACAATAGACGATGGGACAGCCGGCTTAGCAATATATAACATTTTGAAAGGACCCTCAGGAAGTTTTCGTCCCGAAGGATATCTCTTCTCTTTGACCATGTAAGAGGTCTGCAGGAAATGAAATAAAATAAAATTTCCAGAGAATGGGACGTATAATGGCTATAACACTGAGAAAGTCATGAGTACATACATATGCAGATATTTATATCCAGGCAATAGTTAAGGTTTCGGAATAAAGGACAAACAGCTAAGATGAATGGATGTTCTTTTGAAGCGAGCAACTATTGAGTTTGGAGCTTCAGAAGTAATTTATAAAATGTGGTTAATTACAAACTTTAAAATAAACTTGTGCATTTATGGATCGAATATAAGCAGAAGAACAATAAATTCAGTATTATAAGCCAATAGTACAGTGAAGAATCCGTCTGGTATAAAATTTAATTTCCCTGCTTCGATATTCAAAGCTAGCCGTTATGTCTTACAATCATTAGCACAACCATATGTACACTCCCTTTTAATTGCAGTTTTTAGCACTTTTCTGTTCTAAATTTGGTAAATTGTTGAATGTTTACACTTAAGTTAAATAAAATACAGTACTTTTAAAATATGACTTTTGAGCTGTAATTAAACGTGCCCATGGATGTCCTAACTCAATCCGGTGAATACGAATTTAGTGGATATAACTCATGTTCACTCACTTTTGTCGCGGACTGTTACAATATATATGTACAGTGGTGTACAAAATAATAGGGGGGAGGACTTTATTTTGAAACTATCACACAGTTAGGGTAGCCTTCATACCAAAGATCGGTAAGGATAACAACTCACTTGCCAAAAACTTTAGACCAATCAGTCTAACTTCCTTCCTGCTGAAAAGCATGGAAAGGTTGGTTGAGCTTCACGTGCGCAATACCACTTTGCAAATTCATCCTCTGTCTCAGATGCAACATGCCTATCAGCGCGGAAAATCTTGCGAGACTGCACTTAAAAGTCTCGTTGGCAGAATTGAATGTGCACTCGATAGGAAAAAGTACGCGTTGGGCATTTTCATCGATATAGAGGGTGCTTTTGACAATGCGACTTTTGATGGCATGTGCAACTCGGCCAGAGAACACGGTGTAGATAAATCATTAATGCTGTGGACCAAAGCTATTCTAATGAATAGAACTATAATTGCGGATGCGGATTGTGGCCAGTATGTTATGGCGGGGGTAAATAGGGGCTGCCCGCAGGGTGGTGTCTTGTCTCCTCTACTATGATGCATGCTAGTTGACTCTCTGCTCGATGCTCTCAATAGCTCTAACATCTAGTGTCTGTCGGATCGTACCTAGCGGCTGTATGTACATGTTGATCGACGATTGGTTTACTAGCAATGGGCTTTCAGTCAACCATCCTGAAACCAAGGTTGTTCTCTTCGCGAGAAGGAGAAAATTGAATTGTTTGACTCAACTAGTGCTAAAAGGTGTCGTTATCCGCTTTTCCGATGAAGCTAAACATCTGGGTGTCATTCTAAATAGGAAGCTTCTGTGGAAAAAACACATCGACGACTTCAACTGCAAGAAAACTGACAGTGCCTTCGCAATTTTCGGCAAATCCTGAAGTCTATCACCAAAAAGATCCGTTTGGACCTACACGGCTATGATTAGGCCCCTTTTCTCCTATACATCGGTCGTTTGGTGGAATAAGTTTTCGCGTAAATATGTAACTGCTGTTTTCACCAATCTTCAAAGAACGATCGGTCTTGGCTGCATAGGGCCCTTCCCTAATACGCCTTAAAGCATTGCCGAATCTCCCCCTTCTAGATATCCACATCATGGGGTGCACTCTCAAGGCCATCTTCCGTTTAAAAAGAAATGGTTTTTGGTACAACTCGCACTTTAGTTTAGATGACCTTGCGCATCGCATTTTCTTTGACACCAGTCTTATGGATATGCCGTCTGACGCACGGACACCAGTACTCCAGCTGCGACGAACATACAAAGTCGATCCCTGGACTCAGGACTGGCTCTGGCCAGAATCTGAGCCAAGAAAGGAATATATTCGAATCTTCACGGACGGCTCCAAGACCAATGAAAGATCTGGTGCTGGTGCCTTCGTGGAGAGCGACAACTTTAGACTGCACACCTCGTTAGGTAAATTTGTGTCGGTTCTGCAAGCGGAAACCTATGCGATCCTAACGACTACGAGCTATATTGTGAAGAATAGGTGGAAGGGGCGAAGTATTTGTGTCTGTAGCGACAGCCAAGCTGTGCTTAAGGCCTTGCTCAACCCTTTAACCACTTCCAGGATAGTTCAGGAATGCAAGTCTTCTCTGAATTTGATCGGTAGCTTAAATTCGCTAAGACTTGTCTGGGTCCCGGTGCACCACGGGATCACGAGAAATGAGATCGCCGATTAACTTGCTGGGCGAGGATCAGTGAGGCACTTACGCTGGGTCTACCTGCATCCTTTTATAGGGCTTCAATCGATGGTTGGACTTCTCGAGAGCACAACCGCAGGTGACATGACTCTCCAGATAGGCACATGCTCCCCAATGTCTGTAAGAAATCCGCGGCTTTCTTGTTATCTCTTAACAGAAAAGAATGCAGACAACTTATTGGCGTACTAACGGGGCACTACACCTTCGCCAAACACCTAAGTGTGCTTGGCTTAAGCGAAGAAACCCTCCGCGACGCCTGTGGAGAAGACGATGACACTGCAGAGCACTTCCTCTGCCTTTGTCCTGCCTTTGCTCGGGTGGCAGTTATTTGATGCTGATGAGGTGAGAGCTGATGATGTAGGCTCCTCATCACGGAAGCGCCTGCTGGTCTTTTTTCGGAAGACCATGCAATTTGATTAAAAGTAGATTGCTACCTGGCAGTACAATGGGCCAGTTTTTGAGTCTGAGTGCTCTATTGTAGAGCAACAAAAACATCCGACAAAAAAAATCAAATTTGCGAAACGCAGAACCGGGAATTTCCCATTTATCTGCTACGACCCGTTTGGCTTAATAGAGTTTTATTAGTTCTTAATCAACCGCCGCATGGGCGTCCAAAACTCGAACTGCCCTTAGAGATATCTTGCTTCTGAATATGAGGCCGCTGCTCCCACCATTCAATATGCACACCATCAGATTTATGCCGGCGCGTGTAGCCGGTGCAATGCAACGGGATATCCTATAATCATGGGAACAGGTTTTCACCTGAATAAACTTTGTCAGTGATTTTCACACAGTCTGTTACACTGGTCTGGGCTAATTAATAATAATAATAATAATGATGTCGGCGCTACAGTCCGAGGTGGACCTGGGCCTAGCTTCTCAGCAACCACTCGTGTTGTACGTGCTATTGTTCTCCCACGAGTGAAGGCGACCTACAGTTTAATGCCGACCGAACGGCGAGATTGAGAAGCTTTTTAAACAGTTATACTCTTTGAGCATTGTCTCGAAAGAGATGGAACCGTGAGCAATTTTTTTTTTTAAAAATTATTTGTCTGGTCTGGGATTTGAACCTAGTCTGTGAAAATCTAGTGCATATGGGTCGACGCACAAACCCACACGGCCACGGCTCCCACTAATTACGTAGTGTTAACTCCTCCCTCTTTAAAGATCTACGTCCCGTAGATCACATGTGACGTCAGATGCCGATGACCAGATTCAGATCGAAGGTGATTTTTCGGCATACAATCCAGGCTACATGTATTATTACAAAGATCTCCACTTTCATGAGGGAAGGAAGGTGGCTTGATTCTTTAGGTTCTATAACTGAGGAATGTTTTTTTTTGCACTTGCTTTATTTTCGTCAAAACCGACGGAATCAATTGAGTGTGGCAACTATTTTCAGATGTCAATTGTCCGACGAAATTGGTATCTGTTGTGTTAGTGAGAAAAGTACATGATGTCAGTCATCCCTTTAAAAGCTTAACATTTCAACTGTTTTTTTTTCAAGTTTCTGTAATGATTGAGTATTACTGACTATACGATAATTTCGTAGGTTTCCTGATGAATAATCAGGATTCTGTTGTAATTCATATCAATCTGCAACCCGCCAGTGACTGATACTATCGTTGAAAGTAGGTTAAATCCGTCCTTCCTTACTTCCAACATAGGAAGAACATAGAGGAGAAGTAAGCCATTTGCGTATGTGGATGGCGATCCATTTTCTATGGCCTTAATTTCGTAAGGTAAAGTTTCCATTCCACCGATAATTCTACGAATTTCGTTTTTGTCCAGGAGATATCGTGGCAATTGTTGACTGATACCTAAATAACTGTTTACTGAAGACGGTGGACAGTAAGACAGTAAGCTGTTCTGAAAAGAGCGATGCAAGCAATAGCTTGCTCTTCTGGATCTTTACAATGAAACTAGGAATATTCTTGTATGTTATTACGAATATTTCTTCGTGAGTTCCCAAAGTATTCTTACAAAATGCAATTTTTGTAATTACCAATAAGTGGAACTTGCATTAATCATTTATATAGAACAAACCACTTTTCTTGTGTTTTATATTCTTTTTTGCAATTTAGTCAAAAATAATAATCTTAACAATGTTTTTATGGATTTATTACATTCGTTGAAATAATTAATTTTTGTCTTTTATTATTATTAGTGTTATTCATTTTTATTAACACTGTAAGTGTCTTACTTTCAACATTTTTAAGATGGACTTTATGAATTCTTTGCCCGGAGCCTGTGGACACAGTTACTTTGCTTTTTTTTGGCGACAATCTACGACATAAGTATTTATTTTTGCCACGAATTCACTAACATGGTTGAGGTCCATCTCCAATTGTGTGCGCCATCTATAACGAGAACGTCCTTTGTTGCGTTGTCCTAATGGCTCGGATTCATCTACAAAACTATTTGTGCCAAAATCTCGAAATAATTTTAAGTGAATTTTATTTTTCTGAACAGTAGTCTAAAGCTGGTTTTTAACTCCAGAAAAAAAAAACTTTTGATGTATAAAACCCTCATTTGACCCTTGCTTGCCTATGGATTTCTTATCTGATTTGCAATAACCGCTGAGCTGCTCAGATTTAAAAGAAAAACATCAGAAAATGCATATCTAAAAAAAAAACTTGCAGTAAAAGGCACAGTAGGTTAGGTTAGATTAGGGGCCTACTAGTGAAGTCACCAGCACACTTAGACCATGTTGGGCCATTGTGATACGCACAATCAGACTACTACCGCTGATCGGCAGCTCCAGTGTTAATGTCATATATATATATTTTCCTTTATTTCAGCATAAATTACTTATTTTATAAAATTGGACGATGAACACAGATTTGGTTATCTTAACCTTACTGCTGACAATGTATATGTTTTAATAAGATCTTGAATTTCTTTGATATATATTGATACAAGAGGAAAAGCTGAATAAAAACCACTCTACACAATTGGTATTTACAAGGAAGTAAAATAAGTGGTTGTGTTATACATTTGATTTCAAGTTTACATATAAACCCACAAACATAGTTATAAGTAAATAAAAACATAAATGGTAAATAAATTAATAAATAATTTAACAAACAGATATATATATAACAATTATAACATAAGTACCAAAAACAAACAAAAATAAGAAAAAATAAATAAATATATATATAATAACAATAGTAAGACAAAGAAACAAATATATATATAAACAAAATATAGAATATAACATTACAAAAAAGTATATTTATAACAATTTAATTACATATCGTTTACAAGACTTGAAATCAAGTAGTTATCCGACGAGTTGCAAGAAAAAACCATAACGCTCGCATAGTTTGGTTAAACGCACGGAAACCTTTTCAATTTGTGAAATTGAATGCAGTTCATCGGTTGAATTGAAATGCCAAGGCAAGTTATGAATTATTTTAAAAATTGTATTCTGTGTTATTTGCAATTTACGAATATGCGTTTGGCACAAATTCCCCACACAGGTGAACCATAGAACACAATAGGTTGGAAGATGGATTTGAAGATAACAAGTTTATTTTCAACACTGATTTTAGATTTACGATTAATGAACGGATATAACATTTTTATTGCCAAGTTAACCTTTTTTTATAATTTATATATAGTTTTATCTAGATGTACACCAAGATACTTCGAACATGATTTCCAATCAGTTTGTATGTTGTTAAATACTATTCTGTTGCTAGTTGTAAAAAAAGACAGCCTGAGCCTTTGAAGCATTTATTTTGATCTTCCATTTGTTGAGATAACTTTGCACCAGATTGCAATTTGGTTACAATGTCATAACCTAATGAATCTGAAGTGTAAATGCAAGTGTCATTCGCAAAGATAGCAGTTTCACAAGTACTCAATGTTGGAAAATCATAGGTAAATAAATTATACAGAATTGGTCCAAGTACTGAGCCTTGGAGTACACCCGCTTCAATTGGGAAGCAGTATTAATGTCGTTAATTTGATACCAACGGCAAATGGTGACTGGACCAGATTTTTAAAACTGGAAAAATGCGTATTAACTTTGCTTTCACTGGGACTCGAACATGGGACCCCTCTAACTTAGGGCAGTCACTTTACCAACTGCGAAAATCGATGAAGTTGACATTGGCTTTTTCGTGAAGTCTACTAGTAGGAAAATGTCGAGGCAGATTTAGCATCATTTTTAAGGTTCCGTCTACAAAAACGGAACCTTTATAATTTCGGTGTGTCCGTCCGTCTGTCCGTCCGTCCGTCCATCCGTCCGTCCGTCCGTCCGTCCGTCGTGTCTGTCACACTTTTTTATCTCCGAAGTTTATGAAGATATCGGCATGAAATTTTGGAATTAGGTACTTCAGACCTAGATGTCATTGCCTATGCAGCGATTTTAAAAAGTGGGACCATTTGGGGGTGGCTCCAGTACAGGTGAAGTTGCCATTAATTTTGAAAAATTGTCGCACCCCATCGACATTTATATCAGTCGACAGATCTTTCGAAATGAGGTGGAGGTTTCTTTCAACACTTTTTTATCCAAAATACCGTTTGGAAAATATGGAGCTCCAAAGTTTTTTTAAATGCGTCCCCCCCTGCCATTTCTAAACCAAAGTGTTTAAAAATCTGAAAAAATCACAAAAACTTGGCTTCATTGAGTACTTTCATTTAAAACCATTTTGAGTATTCTGGCCCTAATGGTTTTGGATATATTGGCCAAAAACGGTCAATCATCGATATGCGAATTTTGAAGATCTGAAAACGCAGTTTTGAAGACCTCAGCGTGAGCATTACGAAATGATACATTTCAAAATATCGATTTATGTTGAAATTTTGAGATATCTAAGATTTAAAATAAGAAAAAATTTCATTTTCACACATAATTTCATGCTGTGTTCGGCCACTCTATTCGTTGATGAGCGTTATCTTTTCGATCTCACCCCTAAATGCCCAACAGAAATGAACACACACACACTGCAGGCATAAGCAGTGATTGGGTATGTGTATGATGGAAGGGATTTTCTGTGTTGGATAAAATTGGATAGAGATATAGGTATATGTAGGGATGAACATTTGTTTGTTTGGATGTATGAATTTATGAACAAATGGTTGATTTGGGTTGAAGTTAGAAGAAAATTCAACTGAAATAGTTTGGAAACGTCGTTTGATATTCAGAAATCATCCATCAATATTATGCGACGGAACCTCCCCGTGCGAGTACAACTCGCACTTGCCCAGTTTTTTAATAGTTTGTTTTGACATCTCTGCAGTTTTAACTTATGGGTTTTTGCGCAATCGCCCCAGGCAGGTGCCCCATACATTAGAATGGCTTGAAAAATTGATTTGTGGATTAATAACTTATTTGATTCCAGATTATATAGACTGTGTGATTATTTAATATCATCTTCACGAAGACTCTAAAGCGAAGTAAGTCTTAAGGTCCATAGGCAACGTCTTTGAAAGAAAGACTTTTTGGTAAGTTTATGAAAGAACGAAGTGTTATAAAAACTGTCTTGGCAATCGAAACACGCTACAAAAGGCTACCCAAAAATCAGTCCCATTCTGTGGGCTAGATGATGTAATAGGCGAAGCGTTAAAACAAAACAAAAGTTTTCGTGTTATGCGCCATAATATGGAGTCCATACGCATAAGACCATGTACTTATCTGGAGAGCATACGCATACTATAGCGACGTAGCTGTATTAATCAGAGATAACTTCAAGGAAACGGATATCCTCGAAATAACGAACGGCATACGTCAGTGTCAATTAATGTATGAACACTGAATTAACATCAGTCAAAACAAAAAACAAAAAACAAAAAACGACAAAACGTTTATACCCAGACCTTGTTCAATTATTAATGTACAATGGCAGTGCGGTGGCAAAAAAAAATACTAAAAATTACAGAAGAAAAAAATTACAAGCGAACTTAGGAAACTAAACTTAAGAACTAAAACTTAAGAAGAGCAAGTCTTAAGAGTCTTAAGACTATATCGTAGGGATGATTTTGAGAGATGGAAGTCGAATGATTAGCGATTAGCGATGTTAACTAAACGTAACATTCTGGGGATAGTGGAGTTTAAGCCATAATTAGTACGATGTGAACTAAAGCGGATTAGAAAAGTAGACCATTGGTAGTGGAGTTTGGTGCTAAAGGAGACAAGTTCTGTGTGACCAGTAAGTAGTTGGTAAAGGAAGAGTAAGTCTGCAGTTTCACGACGGTTTTCAAGAGATTCGAGATGTATAAGTTTTAGGCGTTCCGAATAAGGGGGAAAGGTAATTCTGTCAGCCCAGTTGAGATCGCGAAGGGCAAAACGTAAGAATCTGCACTGGACAAGATCGTAAGGGGACCAGACCAGACTGACATATTCAAGGGTAGGTTTAACGAAGGTGACATACAGAGATTTAGTGACATGGGGGTTTGAAAATTCTTTTGACCAACGTTTAACAAAGCCTAGTGCAGAGTTGGCCCTATTAATTATGTTATCGATATAGGAACGGAAGTTAAGCTCCCGATCGCAGATTACACCGAGGTCACGCAGAAAACAGACGGAAGAATTTAATTCATTGCATAGGAAGTAATTTCTAGCCGGTTGCAGGAGAATGTAATTTGCTGACATTTAATTGGAGAAAGTTCTTCTTACACCAAATAGAGAATCTATTGAGATCACGTTGAACGGAGATGAGGTCTAATTAAAGATTTTCACATCATCGGCGTAAACAGAGAGTTGAGAGTTCTTGTTGATGTAGACAAAATCATTCGTGGTAAGGACGAAAATTGAAGGACCCTGGTGGCTACCCTGCGGAAGACCTGATGTGGCGTTAAAAGACTTGGAGACAAAAGATATTATAAAACTTCATATTTTCTTCCTTCTAAATACGAATTTATCCATTTGACGAGACTTGGTGGAAAGCCTAGAGCTTTTAATTTGAACAAAATAATATCGTGTTATATTTTATCAAATACTTTACTGAAGTCGGTAGCTATCACGTCGACTTCTTTCCCATGTTCAAATGCGCGTATTGCTTCAGAGACAAATTGCGTGAGGTTCGTCGTTAGTCGACCTCCCGTTGAGAAAACCGTGTTGTGAAGAAGAAAAGAAAGATTTGCAATGAAAATATGTACATTAAATCATAAACGATGTTTTCAAAAACTTTAGGAATGCAGGAAAGTTTGGCTATTGGACGATAGTTATTTATCTCATTTTTTGAGCCTTTCTTGTGTATAGAAGCAATGAATGAATTCTTCCAAAGCAGTGGGAAGGATCCTGGCGTGGTGGACTTAAGGAAGAGAGACGTCAGAGGGTGAGTCAAGTGTTTTGCGCATTTTTTGAGAACTATTGCTGGTAATCCATCGGGACCAGGAGTATAATCATCCTTTAGGTTTTTTTAATTTCTCTTCAACGATGGGTGATGTGATGTGTGATGGAAACTGTTGATGTTTAGGCGCATTTGTTTATGTAGGAGAAATAATCAAGATCGACGTCAGTGGAATAGTCGGAGTACGACTGAGTAAAAAAGTCCGCGAACAGGTTTGCAATGGTTTACGGGTTGGGGCGAAGCTGTATCTTCGAATTTGAGAGTTGCAGGACAGTTATCACATTTCCGTTTGGTATTAACAAAATGATAATCGCTCTTGGGATCTGTAAAGAGATTAGATTGCATTGGGTTGATGTGCTCTTGGTAAACACGTTCATTTTGTTCAAACCAGACCAAGATTTTAAATAGGTTTCCCAGAGTTTGTTTCTCTTGTAGCGAAGCGAGCGTAGGTGTTTGTTATACCAAGGTGGGGAGGAAGTAGAGGTTCTGGTGGTCTTATAAGGGACTGATTTTAGAATGCAATCAAAAATTATAGAATATATGGACGAAAGAGCAGTTTCAACGTTAAGATGAGCATTATTAAAGTTGGCGTAACTGAGCAAGCTATTAAGTTTGTCAAAGTCCGCTTTTCGAAAATGTAAACTTATGAGGTCAATGTATGATTTTTCTGATTCAGTCGCCGTAAGAAAAAGAAAGAAATAGGGGTGGGTGATACCGGTCTAAAGTAAAGATTAGGTGATCACTTTCAACGACAACGCAATTTTCTGTATTGGATGAGAAAATAAGATCAAAATGCCTCCCAAGGCAGTTAGTTACACCACTTATTGGATATAAACCAGAATTGAAAATGCAATCTAAGAAGACTGACTCTAATTCAATGGTAAAATTGGTCGCGGCAAAATGTAATTCTTCATCAGATTGCACCCATTGAAGATGAGGTAGGTTAATTTCACCTAAATTCATAACATCATAGTTGGTATCTATGACGTCAAAAGGAGAGTCTATGGCATTAATAGCAAGTTGATAGTTTCGGATTGGTTGAGATGGGGGAATGTTGCAGCAAAACAGAGAAAGATTGCGTTTGAGAATGGAAATTTTAGCATAAATAAATTCGAAATTAGCAGTGTGAGAGGTTTTAAAACTTAATGAATCGTTATGGTTGTGGATGGCCAGGAGAACGCCGCGCCCGGCAGAATTATCTTCTTTTTCGAAACTATCGTTCCGGACAACATTAAAGTTAGAAGTAAAGAGCTCATTGCTGTTAAAGGAAGAAGAGAGATTAGTTTCAGTAAGGGCGAAGACATTATAAGGTAGCTTTTGAGAACAAAGAATCACGGAAGAAGACTTAGTGCGTAAACCTCGAACGTTCTGATAATAAATAGACAGGTGCTTAATTTCGTGATTTGAACCGTTAGGAACAAAAATAGTTTTTGTAATTATAACGAGTTCTTTGAAGATGGGCAATGCGCTTCGAGGCAATATGGGACGCAAATGTGGATAGATCATTTGCAACGTTATTGGGTGGTATATTTAGGCTCTCATGAAAATTGAAGAAAATCTTTATTAATTCTGTGGGGTCGGTGGGAACACCTTCTTGATGAAGTGAGATCATTACATTTGTGTTGGTTACTCCGTCAACGGCGATGGAGTCGTCCTTATCATGTAAATACGCTAAATAGAGACGAACGTTACCGTAAATTTTGCGATCACGAAGGCGTGACAGAACATAACGGCCATCTTCACCGGTGTCACTGAGTTGGTTGGTTACTTTCGCAACGGGAGGGAACAGTGTGTCAGAGAACGATTTCGGTTCAGTAGTTAAATTGGGGTGGTTGGAAAGTGGTTTTGCAGAGGATGTGCAAAGCGATGTGAAGCGGAGGGAGTGAATGGTGCAGAGTCAGGATTAATATTTGATGTTGATGATGGATTGAGAATGTGAGATCTGCGGAAGTTTGGACATTTGGCACCAGATGTTAGGTCAAATTTGGGAAACGGATCTGAGTTAGGATTGAATGTGTGTGAATGAACAGAAACGGGTTCAAATTGAAATGAAACGCGATTGCGCGGAGGTTTTGAAGGTCCAGAAGAAGAGTTAATAGTTGTATAAGAGGGGGGTCTAGAGTTAGGTAACTGAATCTGGGGTGAAAAATACGGGAATGTGCCTATCTTAAAGCTCCAATTGGCATTGGAACCAGATGTGGCAGTTTTCTTTTTACGTTGATGTTGTGGGTGCTGTTGAGTTCCTTGATCAGTTTTGTAGTCAATCCATTTGGTGATTGACATCTTACCTAATTGGAAGATACCTGTGGTTGAGGAAAAGGGCCATTGATACTTTTCCGGGATTTTGAATTAAAAAAAATATATGATTGACTTTGCTTACTACTAACACTTGCATTCTGAAACGGCTTAACCTTCATTTGGATCCCTGGGCACTAATCACGTACTCTTTCAGATGATCCAACTGAATTATATCGACAATAATTTGATTCAAGGAAGTATATCACAGTATAACCAGCTCACGGACTTTACGACAACCCATAATATGGTGATCAGTAGCAAGAAATTCCCTTGCAAAAGATCCACACAGCAAACTGGCCTTGGTTGGACCGCCAACCAAATCGACCATGTGCTCATTGACGCTAGACTCTCGTCAAACATCCTGAATGTGAAAAGATTCAGGGGGGCTAATGTATTAGTAGCACGACGGTTCAGAGCTCGACTGTCCAAAGTCTCGAAGGGCCAAACTGACATTTTATAAGACATTGATCATCCCAGTCCTGCTTTAAGGCACAAAGGCATGGACAATATCGAAAGCGGGTGGTCTTTTCGAGAGAAAAGTTCTGCTTGCGACCTGTGGTCCTATATAACTATATGGGCTGTCGGGTCGCTGTACTAAGTCTAGCCAGTCGTCTACGTCTATTGGTTGAGGTTCAGGTTCACCACGGACTGTAGCGCCACAAGAACAAGAAGAAGCAGACTGGCTTACAAGATTTACAACATTCACACAGTCAAAAAACCGTAATACAATAATAATACTTAACTCAAATATAGACACTGGATTTATAATAAAAAACAATTAATCCAAATGCTTTTGATTGTCAGATTTCTTTTAAGTGTTTTTTTTTTTTTTAAATTGAATGCATCTTTTTTTAACTTTATAACAAATCTTACATTCTAGGAAAAATACTTAAACTAGATATGCAACAAATGGTTTCTAATACTATCTTACTGGCTCTATGCGGGTGCTCTAAGTTAACCTAAGAGTTTATAATATATTTTTCGTTTCGGCTTCTTATGTGATTTTGAAATATATTTTTTTTAACAATACTAAGAAAAACTTATTAAAAACTTAGTATTCTAAACATGTTTTTTATTTGTATTCTTAACCTAACTTAACACTAACTTACCTAACTTAAACTTACCTAAACTAACCTATCTATTTTTTTTCTTTATTACCCTAATCTAATTCCCTAACATAAATGCAAATTGGCCGTAAGGGACCAACAGTTAGCTGATTATGTTGACGACAGCTGAAGAGTTTGATGGGGCTGCAACCACCAGTAGAACCCAGGAACCTTGTCACACTCCGTTCTGTCGCGATGGGATGGATATACTGAACCAGAGGTCATCCGGACTAACTCTTACGACATCGCCTTTGTAAAGGAGTCGCCTATCCACTGTCCTTCGTACCACGTGGTAAATTAATGGACATCCCGCAGCGTTCTGCATTAAGCCAATCTGGTCAAGGAACAAGAACGCTTCCGGTGGAATGAATCCACTTCGGCGAGCGTTCTCGAAATATGTTTCAAGCCGGAGACACTGCCTCTCGAACAGCCTCATCTCTTCGCATGACACTTACGCATGAAATAAGTAAAGAAGTTTTTTTTTTCATTATATCTCCAATTTCTCATGAAACTGAATTCATATCAGCATTTTAAACAATACTAACAGTTACTTTCTTTCTGTTAGGCAAACATTACGAAATTAATCCGTGAATGATTTCAATCGTGGGCAAATTCTGGAATTTTTCGGAATTTTGGCACTGAACGCATGGATTTTATGACATAAGTCTAAGAACTTTCCGCCATTTTGGTAGTGAACCCATAGATTATAAAAAAGTGTATGTAGCTGAAACCAAAGCAAAAACAAAGATTCCTTTAAGATCTTTGAATCACATATCAAAAATGTTACCATTTATGGTAAGGAGTAATTCTGTACGAAGTTGGAAATCTTTTTACTATTTGATTTCTGGCCTACTGAGAGTGCTACTGAAAGCAACACCTCTGAGATAAAATGGCGGTCATGTGTTCGATACTAAGGCAAATACACTGATACTAAGAAGCGAAAGTGTATGATAAAGGATTTATTGTTAGATACCTGTTGAATAAAACATATGCAAATGCAAATCATTTATTTATATTGACTACTTCAATTTTGGAAGAAATAATGAATCCGATGTTTCTCCTAATGTTCTTCGCATGCGCAACACTCGAAATTGTTCACCATTTTCACTTTCGCACCCAATCAAAAATAAAATATGGTTAAGAAACATTACTTTCTCCTTCATTACTGGTACAAGTTTCACAGTTTTTATCACAAAGTATTAAAGGACAATAGATAAGTATCTGTCGTAACAAAATGGGCGAAAGTCACGTCTCACTTAGGTCCTCGAGGTCCTATTATGATGCCCAATTGAGAATGTCATTCTGCTGGGTATGAGATCCTACATTCCTCACAGGGTGATGAGTATCAAACCTAAAGCAAATGCGTGGTATGACTTGAGCTGCAAAGAGGCTTTCAGGTTGTGGGAGTTGAGTTTCCGGACTTACAAAACCAACCCTACTGAGGAAAACCGGAAAAGGTTTAAACATGACAGAAATGACTGCAACACAGTAATAAGACGTGTGAAATTCTCCTATTGCCAAAAGTTGAGGCAAAAAGTGCCACAATGTCCCAAGGATAGCAAAAACTTTTGGTCATTTCTTAAAAATATAAGGAATTCAGCGTCATCTTCAATTTCAACACTCATTTGCAATGACATTCGAGCTGGCCGCGAAATCAGAACAACGAGATTGGCCTTGTCTAAAGAGCTGAAAGCTGCCAGATTCGACTTTGTCTCCGCCTGTACTTGAGAGCGTCGATTGTACCATCTTTTAGCACAGTTGCAAGAGTACTAAAGGAACTCAACGTGAATAAATCCCTTGGCCCGGATGGTATCGCCCACTGTGTACGCTTTTTCTTCTATTCTCTTTCCCAGTAGATGGAAACAGCATTTGTCCAGCCTGTCCCTAAAAAGGGCAAATCTTCGTCACCCTCCTCCTACCGACCCATAGCACTAACGTCTCTTCTTTTCAAGGTCATAGAAATGCTGATAAATCGTCAGATTATAAAATATCTTGTATCTTCTTAATGATCGGCAGTGCGGTTTCAGCAATAGGTCCACTAGTATTCTGATGACATATCTCCCCGAAAGGTGGAACCAATCTTTACATAATTTAGGCGAAAGCAAGACCATTGCGCTTGATATTTCAAAGGAATTTGACAGAGTTTGGCATCAAGCGCTTTTATCGCAAATGCGTGCTTATGATATCGATGAGTCTCTTTTTCTACGGATTAGAAATTACCTTTCGAACCGCACAATTCAAGGTGTTTTAGACAGGTTCAAGTCTGATATTCACCAAATTAATGCTGGTGTTCCCCAAGGCTCTGTTTTGTTTCCGACTCTCTTCCTCATTTTTGTAAATGATCTCCTGTCTGTTACTTCTAAACCAATCTAAGCTTTTCATATTCGTTCCAAGACTCCAGTAGAATTGGAGCCGCAGCGTATGTTAAGCACATCGACCTTGACTGCATATTTAATTGGGATAAAACAATAGAGTGAAATTTAATGCTTTCAAAACTCAATGCTGTCTACTGTCACTTAAGCAATCTCAAAAAAATTAGCTATTATCCCTGAATGGCACTTGCATCGAAGAAACCGAAAAACTTGTTATCCTCGGTATGTGTATCAACTCAACACTTATTATTATTATTATGGTTGAGGGTATCTTGCACCGCGACCTTTAAGATCTATTGTGCCCCCTTTCAATACCTTAGCACAATTCCGAGTTCCCCTCAAATGCAGTTCTTTTCAGAGTTGTATTGAGGGTTATGGACTCCTATTGGGCATAGGTGAAGACATTTTTTTCTAGAGTATTCTCTCTAAGCCAGTTTCCTTCAGGAATCTGAGAATGAGAGATGTTTCTAGTGATTGCATTTCTTCTTCTGATAGTAGGTACTTACCCAGACTTATTTTTCTTTTGTGGGCTAGTGCCTCACAAAATCCCAGTATATGTTCTGGAATCTCATTAAATTCTCCACAAAATCTGCAGAGACCTTCTTCTGATACCCCTAGTTTCCTTAGATGCTCCCTGAGTCTAAAGCGTCCCGTTAGGAAGCCTATTAGGATACGGAGGTTATTCTTTCTGATTTTGATGCATGCTTCGAATATCTTCCGGTTATATTGCCCTAGGAGTTTCTTGGCCTGCTTCATTCCACTAGCGTTATTCCAGGTTTCTATCCGATTCCTTCTTTCCAGTTCCCTGAATTCTTCTCTGAGGAGATGGTCTCCTACAGCGCAGAATGGTACAGGGCCTATGAAGGGTTCTGATGCTCCTTTCCTTGCCAGGGAGTCGGTCATTTCGTTGCCTTCTATCCCCGTATGGCTAGGTATCCAGCAGAGTTTTATTCGGTTTCTCCTACTTAATTCTTTGAGCTTTTGCAAGCATTCCCATACAAGTTTGGATTTGATGGTGTAGGAGTCCAGTGCCATAATAGCGGCTCGACTGTCCGACATTATTGCTATGTCGCAGTTGGTATAATTCCTTTCAAGATTGATCTGAACATTTGCCCATGTATTCGAAGTATTTTGTCCTGGGTCCAAAAACTCCTGCTCCAGTTCCTTCATCAGTTCTTGATCCGTCTGTATACCATTTTACCGTGTTGCTCCTCAGTCTGTGAACCATGGATTCATTGCACCAGTCCCTTTTGGTGCTGAGCATGCTGGTAAATTTCTTTTGGAAATTGAATTTCCTAATCACGTCATCCTTCGGAATGGCCAGGAGTGGTAGCTTTTTGACTAGTGCGTCGAATTGCCTCGATGTAATGCACCTGTCTTTACCTATCCCTTCTTTTGCCATTCTCATGATTGTTTTGTTTGCACACTCTGCTACCACTAGATGCAAAGGAGTCAGCTCCTCCATGGCCGCAGTTGGGCAAGTTCTCATGGCTCCTGTAATACAGAGGCATGCCAACCTTTGAACTTTGCTGAGTGTCTCCCTCGTGCTGATCAGATTGGTTCTCTTGGTCCATGCTATTGCACCATAGGTTATTGTAGGTCGAACAATAGAAATGTACACCCATCTTAGAATACTTGGACTGCATCCCCAGGATTTGCCCGCCAAGCTTCGACAAATCATCAGAGCACGCGTCGCTTTCCTGGTTATCTATTCTGTATGTTGTTTCCAGATGAGAACTCAACACTTAGTTAGAACGATCACATATTCGAGGTCGCCAAAAATTCTGCAAAAAGTCTAGGTTTCCTAAAACGATGCTGATTTGGCTTCAATTTATAAGACCTCCATTTCGCCCAAGCTGAGTACAACGCTCATATCTAGTCTGATGTTCCCAAGACTTCTCTGCACCGGCTAGATAGAATATAACAGCGATCGATATAACTTATAGGAGACAGTATAGGGGCAGCATGCCCCCCCATACATAGCTCATATGTATGTATGCATGTAAGGGGCAAGGGAGGTAGGTTGGTTGGAAACTAAACGTGGTCCGATCATGGTGGGACATTGGACAGATAACGCGCTTTAGAGCTCAAATACATTGTATGGCATTAGTTCACATTCGAAAGTGAACTAACACCAATTTAATGTATGGCTTTAGTTCCAATTTGAAAGTGAATTAAAGCCATAAGTGGATTATGGCGTTAATTCACTTTCAAATGCGAATTAACGCCATTTCGGCGTTAGTTCATATGGCCTTCGTTCGCGGCACCTTCAGTACTCTGTAGGACAGACAAATCACATCTTATACTAATATTATAAAGCGGAAGGGTTTGTTTGTTTTGTTGAACGCTAGGATCTCAGGAACTGCTGGTTTGAATTGAAAAATTATTCTTGTGTAGGATAGTTCATTTATCGGGGAAGGTTTTAGGCTTTATAACATCACGCTGTGACCAATAGGAGCGAAGCATCAATGAAAAATGTTGCAAAAACCGGAAAAAATATTCCTTTTTGAGAGCTTCCGTTGCATGCGCTACGTAAACGGTTTAAATAACGCAAAAATCGCGTATGATGGAATTGTTCCTCTTTAAAAGTTCTAAAAAAAAAAAAACAACTTATGTCTATCTTTTGAGATTGACTCACTATAACCTTTTTTTTAAGGTTCCGTCTACAATTTTTCATTTTCTCACACAAAATTCATGCTGTGTTCGACTACTCTATTCGTCGATGAGTGTTATCTCTTAAATCGATCTCAACCCCTAAATGCCCAACAGAAATGAACACACACACCACAGTCATGAACAGTCATTGGGTACGACGGAAGGGATTTTCTGTGTTGGATAAATGTTATAAATGGATATGGAATAATGTTTGTTTGGATGAATGAATAAATAAATGAATGGCTAATTTGGGTTGAAGTTAGAGAAAATTCAACTCAAATAGTTTGGAAACGTCGTTTGATATTCAGAAATCATCCATCAATATTATGCAACGGAGCCCAGTGCGAATGCAACTCACACTCGCCCAGCTTATTTGGCGAAGGAGTTTTATCAACATAATATTAATCATTATCCAAATAATTATGTTATTAATAACAAGTATTTAACTGTGAACAAAATTGTCCTTAACATCAATTGATTTCAATCAACATCTTAGGAGATATCTTAATTTCAAAATAATAACGCAACAAAATAAGTATGTTCGGGTTCACACGCACACGACGAGAAAGACGCTGGCGAGGGAGAAGGGCTCTGGCCGGCCGCCTTAAACTGGAGAATTTTCCCATTTCCTATTCATGAACCTTTTCCGGCTGTAGTTCATTTAGCAGTTTATGATTGACTTATAATGATTGAAGATAAGATTCATGAGATGTGTGATAAAGCCTTAACTGATTTTTGGCTTCCAGCATCGAATAGGAATAATAAATAATAAAATAATAATGTGGATCCATTAGAAGAAGCTTATCGAAGCCGTATGATTTAAATAAATTAAGTGAATATTTTACTGAAAATTAACTCATATTAGTAAACGACCAGTTTACGGCGTACAATTCTGTTGTGAACAGTGCTCGTTTTAACGAAGTTTAACGATCAAATAAACTATCAATTGTAATCTTACAATTTCAATGAAAACAAAACTCAACCAATTAGAAAAAACGATTTTCAATACGAATTATTTATTTTAAAAAAAGTCTTTTTCTCTATATGACTCAATTTAATGAAAGCAACCAAAACGATCTATCTCTATCGCAAGTCTACTCACGACTGCCTGACATTTTACTTTTTTTCTCTTTAGACCTTGGTGTCTTTCTCGCTCTACAGAGGGAAATATATTTTTTTTTTATGCTCTAGGTGGAACCGGCAAGACTTTCATTACTAATTTAATACTAGCAAAAATTAGGGCTCAGGCTTTGGCGGTAGCGTCGTCGGGTATCGTTGCACCTCTATTAGCAGGTGGACGCACAGCTCATTCAACTTTTAAACTATCTCTAACTGTTTCTTTGCAGAAAGATAGCGTGTGCTCTATTGATAAAAATGTCCCTTGGGAAAAGTTTTGCACGATGTCACTTTAATAATATGGGATGCATGCACCATGATTTATAGAGCTCATGTAGAGGCTCTTGATAGGACTTTTAGAGATATTAGAAGCTGTAATAAAATCATGGGTGGAATCACTCCCATTTTTGCTAAAGATTTTCAACAAACGTTACCAAAGATTGTTACGGGAACTAGAAATCTTAAACCACCAAATTTGTGCAACGGGACCATACTGCAAGTAAAATTTCTGCGCAATAACGTGATCGTTGCAATAGTTTTGGCTGGACCAGCAGATGGTCAAACAGTGCTAATTCCTCGCATTTCAATGATTCCCAATGATTTACCTTTTAATTTTAAAAGAATTAAATTTTCCGTTAAAGTATTGTTTGCCATAACAATTAATAAAGCACAGGGGCAAACATTTAAACACGTAGGAATCGATTTACGTCAAGACTGCTTTTCACATGGACAACTATATGTCGCGTTATCAAGATCAGGTTGCGGAGAAAACCAGTATGTTCTTCTACCACAAGAATATAAAACTAAAAATATCATTTAAGCAGAAGTACTTCAAAATACATTCTACAAAAATACTACTTATTATATAAATACCTCCATAATATATTATTACATACCCACATTTTATAAGACCCCCATTACTTTTACCCAGCGTTCCTTTATTATTCCTATTCCCGTGACATTTTTTTTACTATAGTTCCATTTTTTGTAGGTTTAGCTATGTTATAACAGTTTTTGAAGTAACTCTGCCTGTCTGTCAATCTGTAACGCTTTAACTTTTAATTGTTTTAATGCAATCGAAATGTGTAAGTTGTCACCTTTTTTTCTTTAAAATTTCACCACAAAGAAATTATAAATTTTACTTCCTCAAATCACCAACTGACACACGAAAAAAAATAAAGCTATTCTGAAACTCAACTTAACCAAATAGCCTTTCAGCAGGAAAAGCTCAATACGAAGAAAAGGGGAAAATGTTCTTCAAAATAAATTAAAAACTCCACTTAGGTGGAACGCGAAATTACCTCCATTTCACCGAGACATGTAGACCTAGCCTAAAGGTATATTTACAGGCGTCACCGAAGGCAACATTGAAATTGGTTTATTTCCAACCACCTCTGGGAATGTTTTGCAATTCTTTACCTCCTATAACGAACCTGAGTTTTAGCTGTTAGATTACGAAACAAAAGGACTGTCGAGATATTCCCCGTGGCCATCATACACAATATTATTGAAAGGAAATTGGGGGTAACGTGTTCAGCTCAATATGTCTGGTGTAGTTAAAGTCTGTTAACTTTGTTCTCGAGCATTAATTACTGTAAATACAGGGATAATTAGATTGGATTAGTTACTACACACCTACGGTACCCCACTTAAAAACAAAGTTTTGCTCAAAGTTGTTCGGCTTTCACTTGAAATTGGAAATGGGATGACTTTTCACTTTGTGTTTTGGGTGGTATTGAAAGTACTGGGGCTAATTTTTCTCACATCTTTTAGTTTCATAATTGACATGAACGTATTTGGTTTTGGTTTTATGTACGTCACACACACCTACAAAATCATTTGATAATTTTATTACAAAGCCGTCAAAGAGCATTCGAAAGAGTAGTTGAACATTATACATATGTATAAAATTAGGCGCCCCCTAAACATACTTATCTTTTTTGATTAAGTAAAACTGATTAGTTTTTTGACAAGGCGACGCGCTTTTTCAACACCGTTCTTGAGAAGATTGATGTAAAAAGGTACGATTATATGTTTTTGATACAAGAACAAATGTAACGCTTTATTAAGTTGGAAATTCAAAATGGGAATGGTTTGTACATTTATAGGACAAAGGAAAGGGATACAAAGACAAAGACAGATACATATTTTGGTTTAGACTGTAAGTTCAATGCTTCATTTACACATACGATTCAACAATTAGTATATATCTATGCACAAGTATATGTATGCATCTCCATTCTAAATTAACATTTATGTTCATCTCTTATCTGCCGCTACTAAAAATGCAACCATATCGTGAGTCAAAGCAAAAGGAACCGGAAACTACCGCAGCCGGTGGGTGACGAGTACATACATATGTGTACAATACAATACATACAATTTCAAATTTTTGTTATACAGACTATATATACTCTTTCAGCACTGTCAGTGAGAGAAAGAGGCAGAGTTGCTGGGATTTGAACCTAGACTGAAAATTTAGTACGTAGGAGTCAAAGCACATACCCACAACACTACGGCGCCCACAATAGCTAACATAAGCCATCATTATTAAGAGATAGATGTGGCCGTGTAATCTATTGCAGTAATTTCATCCGTAAGATATTGCACTTATAGACCTACTCGTACTATACCGTAGACCTTTTCTTTTGTAAAAGCTTGTACCCCAATTTATTTGCTTCGTTACGGAAAAATCTAGTTCCATTTTGTAAGCTTTTTTTTGAAAAGAGTTGAATTTACGTTCAACGTGGCAAATCAGTCATGGTATACTTAATTCCTTGAGAGTTTGACTTCAGAAATCTTTACTCTAATTTCCGCTCTTTAAAAAGTATTTTACTACACTTTTTTGGCATTAGACATGCCAACGTTAAATTTCGATCACCCGGGCCTATCGATGACTTAGATGAGGTCGGCGATGCCAACAAACAACTTGAGGATCTGAGGTTTGAGATCATTCAACTACCCTCTCAAACATAACGCTTAAATGCATACAGATAAGCATACTGAAGCGGAGTCGCTACAAATAATTTGATGATTTTTCTCTGTGAGGAAAACATCGAGATATATGCATTGTACAAGAACCCTGGTGAACGGCTCTAGAATTAAAGGGCTGTCGAACAAACACAATAACCTTTTCTACAACCCCAGCTTAATCAACCAAGGTAAGTCGAGAACCTGTATAATAATAATAATATGGTGCCGTGAACGAAGGCCATCTGAACTAACGTCATAATGGCTTTAATTCACTTTCAAATTGGAACTAAAGCCATACATTAAATTTAACTAACACCATATGGTGTTAGTTCACATTTGAATGTGAAACTTTAACACTCATAATGTCTTTGAGCTCTAAAGCACAGCCAGTGCAATATAATAGTTTTGACAAAACGTTATCAGTCCAATGTGACACCATGATCGGACCACGTTAAGTTTCCAACCAACCTATCTCCCTTGCCCCTTACATGCATACATAAATATGAGGTGTGTATGTATGGAACCCCCCTGCTTGGCCACATATGCAATTTGGAGTAAGTGCGAGTTTGATTGTATTTATTTTTATTTAAACTCATGTAAATCATGGATAAAAAAATCATGGATATACTCAGTCTCGCGCCTACTTTAAGTCCTACATGTGATCCAGCAGGGGGGTTGCAGGGGGCACCATGCCCCCCCATTCCAACATTATTTTTGAGTGTTGAAGTTTTTTCTACAAGTTTGTACCTCATTTCTTAGTACCATGTAAATAATGTAAATTATTGAGATTGATGTGAGTGACTTTAATGCAATTTCAAATGAGAACTAAGGCCACTTCCTAAAATGAACTAACGCCAATTTGAAAGTGAATTAAAGCCATAAGTGGATTAAGGCGTTAATTCACTTTCAAATGCGAATTAACGCCATTATGGCGTTAGTTCATATGGCCTTCGTTCACGGCACCTAATAATAATAATAATGGCGGCGCTACAGTCCGAGGTGGATCTGGGCCTAGCTTTTCAGCAACCACTCTCGTGTTGTGCGTGCTATTGTTCTCTCACGAGTGGAGGGGACCTACAGTTTAATGCCGACTCCGAACGGCGATTTTGAGAAGCTTTTCCTAGACAGTTATACTCTTTGAGCATTGTCAGTGACTCGAAAGAGGTGGAGCCGTGAAAAAATGTTTGATGATTTTTTCGAGATTCGAACTGACGACCTCGAGCGTAGGAGTCGACGCACCTACCCACTACGCTACGGCTCCCACCTGTATACTTGCTAAAAAACACATCAAAACGTTTTTGTGGCCCACGTTTAGTTCAGCTGACTTAACAACAATCAAGATGGAGGAAATTAGTTCTAATCGCCTCGTCGTAGCCTCAGCCTACATGGCATATTGCCGTAACGCACCACCTGAAAAGGTTCAAGAACTGGTCGCGAAGACTTCTACCAATCGTACCAACCTAATTCAACCTAAAACAAACGAACGAGGTGAGGACCTTTTTGATTTTATCATTAATAGCAATGACCCAACCTTCATATTCCCCAGCACGGATACCTTCGAGGGTTGGGAGGATGTTATTGATCTTACCCTCTCCACTAACCATTCTAAGTTCAAGGTTTCGGACTGGAGAGTATCCACCCTGAAATCTTTTTCAGACCATAGTTGGATACTCTTCAACCTGAATTTAGAGAGCGAAGTCACGAAGCCGTATATAGACCCTAGGCGAATCTACTGGTCTAGGTTTGGACAGGTCCCGAGATCTTAACTTCTCAAATTATAATAATAATATAATAATAATAATGGCGGCGCTACAGTCCAGGGTGGACCTGGGTCTAGCTTCTCAGCAACTACTCGTGTTGTGCGTGCTATTGTTCTCTCACGAGTGGAGGTGACCTACAGTTTAATGCCGATACCGAACGGCGAGATTGAGAAGCTTTTTCTAGACAGTTATATTCTTTGAGCATTGTTAGTGAACTTTGTCTGAACTTTGATTCGAACCTAGACTGTGAAAGTCTAATGCCCATAGGTCGACGCACGAACCCACACGACCATGGCGCCCACTCAGACTCTATTAGCTCGAGATAAAAATTTAAATCCCTGTACTTTACTACTCGAACTTAGGATTCTTAGCCATAACCTCATCTAGGTACTAATGAAAGTAAGCCCAGAGCTTGCATCCGCAACGTAATAAAGACCTTAGAGACTATCTGATTTTAAGCAGATACTTATTTTTATTAAACAATGGTTTGTTATATATTACTCTGTAAAATGATTTTTATTTTGCAGTTAAACCCGGATAATATCACATCATGTAAGCAATAAAATAATATGCTGTGTAGGCAGTTTACTGACAGACCAGACCCGGATATTAGGACACTGAAGTTGTTGATAAAAAAAAAACTCTTAATACTAATTAAAGAAAATTATTGGTTATCGGCCAATTTGCACAGAGCCAAAATGGCTCTGTAGAGCACGTCTCTATACACGTTGTTACATGGGCCTTTGAAATTAACGAATGGGTAGTATGTGTCGATCAGTATTTCTTGAGTTTTTTCCAGAATCTGGACTTTTCTGGCCTGAAAACACTCTGACACTTATTAGATTAGTGACGAAAAGTTTCTGGCGTTCACACATAACGCCAGAGAGACTCTTATAAGTGTAGCCCAAAGGGTGTCATTACTTGTAGATCGTGCAAACAATGCTTTGATTCCGTTCATCTGGCATGCTTTCCTCCGACCATATCTTACAGATGCGCCAAACCGAATGATCTCCAAGTACTTTAAAGAATTCAGCAGATAGGCCAGCTTCGTTAGACTTTAGTCTCGACATTGCTATCTTGACGTGTCTCCCAGGAGATCCAACCTTCAAGGAATGTCAGGTTTACCGAAATATAACAAAACGTATACAGCTTAAAAGTGACAAAATGAAAGCACAGTGTGACATTAAAACAATTTGTGGAGATTTTGAAGAGAGATAATTGTTGTTGCTTCACAATCCAAAACTGAAGGAGGGACTCTCACCCAAATTGAAAACAAATTGGGAAATACCATACTTACATACTTATCAGGCCTGCGTCCTATGGGGGGACTGGGCCTGAGCTATAGCTGTCTTTCATACATGGCGTTCCTGGGCACGCTGCTTCCAGTCGTCTGGACCCTGCTGCCTTGCGTCTGCGATCACTTTGTTGTAAGCCGGAGATTCTGTCTCCCTCTCCTTCTCGAATCAGGAGGCTCGAAGTCGAAAACCATCTTGGCTAGAGCATTGTAGTACATACACTCGATGTGGCCGAGCCAATGTAGTTGATAGCTTTGAACCTTCCGGACTAGATCTTGGCACAGCCAATATAGTTCTCGGTTTTGCCTTTTTTCAGGTTGGCAATTATCTACTAATAGATAGATCATTTGCATCTTATGATATACTTCCCATTTTTATTTTATGATCTTATGACTGTATTCCCGTAAGAAGTGAATGAGAAATTAAAACGATATGCTTGAAGTGGATCTATGTATACCTAAGCTGTTTGAAAAAATTGTTTGTAATAAAATATTTTTTTCTTATTAAAGAACATATATCTGTTTTCCAAGACGGTTTTATGCCCGGTAAATCGACTACAACTAATTTATCCATCTTAGTAAAAAAAACTTTGAAAATAAGTTACAGACAGACATCATATTTACGGATTTTGCCAAAGCTTTTGATAGGGTAAACCATAGGATATTGCTACATAAACTTTCCTGTATAGGTTTTCATTCTAGCTTTCTGAGTTGGATCGAATCTTATTTGACTCGTCGAATTCAAATCGTAAAAATAGATAATAACTTATCAAAACACATTTATGTACCATTCAATGGTGTGAGGTTAATTCTCTACATTTGAATATTTCCAAATGTTAGACTTTTTCGTATTCTAGAAATTGCTCAACAATAAACTTTAGTTATAATGTTGAAGATATTAACTTAGGAAGGGTAACTTGTAAAAAAGATTTTGGTGTTATTCTAGATACTAAACTTACCTTTCTGCCTCATATTGATTATATTGTCAATAAAGCTAATTCGATGCTTGGGTTTATTAAGCGGAATAGAATAAAGTCAATTTTTATTTCATTAGTGAGATCTGGTCTAGAATACTGTAGTACAGTTTGGAATCCACATTACTCTGTGTCATCTAATAGGATTGAAAGGGTTCAAAGAAAATTCACTAGATATGTTGTCTTTAAGCTGAATTGGGACTTTGAGATGCCCTCTTATAAAAGTAGATGTTTACTAATTGGATTACAATCTCTTGAAGAACGACGGAAGTACTTTTCCATTATGTTCATTAGAGATATTTTAACGTATCATATTAAATGTCCTATTCTTCTCGCTATGTTGAATTTGCATTCTCCCACAAGATATCTACGTGAATTCTATATTTTTCATGAAAAAATTCATCGCACTAACTATGGTCGAAATGAACCGATATCACGTTGCATTAGAGAAGCTAACTCAGTTTGCTGTAATATAGATTTTTTTATTAATTGTTCTAGAGATATATTTAAATCCAATGTCTTATCTTTAATATCTATAATACCTTAATACATGTAATATCATAAAAAATATAGTATTGATTGTTATCGTAGTCTGTAAGAAATTATCTGATAGATGAAATAAATAAATAAATAAATAAATAAATAAATGTATCTATTTCCTAATTTATAAATATTAATCATAGTTCAATATCATGGTGATGTATAATTGTTGTCATAATAGTTTTCTTTTCAAATCCTTGCAAATACATACAGGTTCAAAAATACATATAGTACAAATTCGATTTACACAACTAAAATAAATTAAGCCAGTTACAATAACCGACGTCACTAGTTAATATTTTTGTAAATCAAAAATTATAGTTGCAATGGCTGCTTCTATAGAGATAACGACAATGTTGTAAAAAAAAAACATTGCTGACACCAAAACAAATCGTTATTGTTTGTTGAACACATTTTTGTTTGGTAAGAAAACGAAATGTTAGAACATATACAAAACATACATACAATCAAAATATTATAGATTTATTCAAAAGAAAGGTAAATTTTTTAAAAAGTTGCACTTTAATAGTCATGCTGTGCTGTGTTGCGAAAATCGAGGAATTGGTTCACGCAATGGCTGCGTTAACCGAGTTCGTACTGTACTCGCATTATTCATTCATCTACCGTCAACGAACGCTTTCGAACACCAAATGAAGAATGACAACAAAGCAAAACAATCATTTCCGAGCTCGGAAAGAATTGCGGCTCATCGATTGCCATGTATAAGGACGAGAGGCAACACAAAAGAAAATTTCGATTAAGCCGAGCAAGATAGGCAACATTGTGTAGAGGCTGCCATAAGATTACGTTTTTTGTCAATAACAACTGTACTGCATTTAATTAGTTCAAAATCAAAATAAGTACTTGTTAAAATGTCTCAACAAAGCAAGAAATGTAGATAGATTCTTGTGACAAAATCATTTTATGAACTTATATTTAAACAACGAATGCCGGGCAAAAACTGAACACTTCAAAGTTTAAGCAAGTCCTCATTTAAAGTTTTGTATATACATATGTACATAAATCGAAAATTAGCAAATTACCACCTCAGTATTTCATCCATTAAAAACAATTAGTTTATCCAGCATTCGGAAAATATCAATCAGAAACATTAAATATTACCTCCCGGCATTTCATTAACCGTTTAACACCCCGAAGTTCCTTGAAAACCAAAAATCTGTTTGCAAAATATTTTACTTCTTCATGTAATAAACTGAAACCATCCAACGAAAGTGGCATAGCGTCCCGCATGATCCCCGTTGTCTCAAAGCACATTATTAGACCAGACTCCACTGTATTATGCGAGTTTATTTTCCGGTCATAAAATTAAATCCTAATTAGATTTTATCCAACATAAAACACGAGTAAATTTTATAATTTCAAAAATGAAGCGGCCACAATAGAAGAGGACACACTTAACGGCCAGGGAAACAAGCAAATTGCTTACACCAAACACTATTGCGAAAACAACGACAACGCCAGCAATGAATATGAGTCTCTATCGACAAGATAAATGGATCAATTTTAAACGCCGTCAAATCGAGGGAATTGCACAGTGGACCATTCAGGGTGTTGTCACGCCGGCCCGTCCCTATTTTGATGTCGTATCCTTTGTTTGTATTTATGTATATACATCTCTATGCAAGGATATTATATTCACGTACTTACTACTGGCGATGAAAGGGAGCTGCCTATCTCAGGAACAACACTAACAGTAACAATTCAAAGCAAAGAGATAACACTTTGTCATCACGCCCTCTATTGGGCTTGTCGTTAAAAATCAGAGGAGAATCTTGTTTTTTCACGCAGAACCCACTACCATAGGATGAAGGAAAATGAGAAAGCTTTCTGATATATTCGAGTGGAAATCTCGGGGAGAAACGTATTTAGGTGGCATGGCGTCTATCACCAGATAATAACGCTACAGATTGCCACTGTGTGCAGTCGTTGCTACAAGTACAAACTTTATTATCAGCTAGCTGTACACAAATTGTGTTGCAATTTGAGCTTTTAAATGCTTACGGCCGTCCTCAACGGTGGCGGTGGTACTATATACATACGCACATATCCACGCCTCGTGCGTCTGCAGCAATAGATTTTTTTTTCTCTTCTCGGGCCGTGGTGTTTGCCACTAAAAGCAACTCCGTTATGCGGCCCGTATATCAAGAGGAGGGATGTTATCAGTTAACCACTTGCCAGGGTGTTATGGACTGGATTTGCTGGCCCTTAAAGCCGGATAAAGCCGATTCCATGCCGCAGACGAGGGGTTGGTATGTTTTATATAAGATAATACGACCTAAGCCCATTAGATTAGGCCCGAATGGTACGTATAAATTTGTTGTTTTAATTCAAGCAAATGGAGGGCAATACCAGGGAACTTCGGCGACCGCCGGCAGGGCTGCAGCGAAGTAGTATGTAATACGGGCAAGGGTTAGGAGGCAGCCATTGGTTATGTTGAATCGTATTTTGTGCGTAATATCCTGTGTTTAACTCGCGTGCGATGTTGTTGCGACCAGCAGTGGAGGGGAAATAACTGAGAATTTATAAGTTTGAATAAAAAAAATTCCTTGTAGTAAAATAGTCCTATTTAGATTTTGATCTGGTGATTTAATGGTTCAATGTCAGAGTCGTTTTTGGAGGGAATCTTCCCATATTGAGTAATGCTATCAATTTAAAATGTTTTTTTTTTTTTTTTGCGATGATAGGTGAAAATCTTCAAAAGACACTATGGCGACCGTTCGCTCATAGCGAAAGGGATTTTTACCCAGTAAAAAGATCTCCCTTCAAATAAAATATATTTATACTACAACTAAGTTAGTCACTTATCCAGCAGTTTACATTTCGTAATTTAGAGACATTAGGCAGGTGACTCTCCACTGAAAGTTCCTGCTTACACCGCAAATACACGCGGGTTGATTTCACCGTGCTAGATCAAGTGCTCTAGTCCTTTGAAGATGGCGAATAGCATTACTTCCATTAAGAATCGGAAGGATTACAGGGTTAACGTGCTCCTCTAGGCGGTGCTTATGCTTACGAGCAAAAGTCTTAATTTCATCTTGGACTGTTGTAATTCCAAGATCTATGTGGATATCGACGTTTCTTATATACCAAGGTGCGTTGACGATGGTTCTTAGAACTTTGTTTTGAAAAGTCTGTAGTATGTTCCTATTACTTGGTTTGGTACAACCCCAGAGTTGTACACCGTACGTCCAGACAGGTTTTAGCACTTGCTTATATATAAGCAATTTGTTGTCAATACTTAGCTTTGAATTATATCCAATGAGCCAGTACATATCTCTATATCTCTTCTCTAGCTCTTCACGTTTTTTTTAACGTGCTTCTTCCACTTAAGTTTAACGTCGAGGGTCATCCCGAGGTATTTCGCTTCATTCCCGAAGGATATTTGGACACCATTTACGAAAACTGGTAGATTATTTATGTTCCTGTATGTAAAGTTTATGTGAACAGATTTCGCTTCATTAAGCGCGATTCGCCAAACTTTTGTCCATTCGTATACCCGATTTAGAGCACATTGTAATTTCATTGTTGACTCTTCAACCGTTTTGGCTGTTACCAAAATGGCAGTATCGTCAGCAAATGTGCCTAATACGGTGCCTTCGTCTTCCGGTGTATCCCTGGTATAATGTAGGTAAAGGAGAGGACCAATAACACTTCCTTGTGGTACTCCAGCCTTTATGGATTTAAATACAGAGTATTCGTTTCCATACTTTACACGGAACATTCTATCGGAGAGATAGTTCGCTGTGATTCTAAAAAGTTTTCCCGGAAGAAATTGTGCTTTTATATCAGGATCCTTTCGAGTGACCAATTGTTTCTTCCGACGTTTACAACATTCCTCGGGTTTGTCGATTTTGGAGCTTGTCGTTGGGTGGCTTTTACTTTATCTCGCCTTTTTTGAATTTCCTTTGCTACTCACAGCCATGGTAATTAGCCGGGTGCTTCCCTTTGCAGTTAACACAAGTAGCTTGAGACCCTTTATTTGCCTTGCAGTCTGCCGTCAGATTTTCTCCCCCCACATTTGACACATCGCGGATTTTTCTGGCAGTAAGCTTGGGTGTGGTTGAACCCCTGACAGCGTTTACACTGAGGGATCAATCTCGAGTTTCTACGTAACGTCTCGATCTTGACTACCATATTAAGAATACTTTTTATGCTATAAATTTGTTCCAAAGCTTTTATCAAAAGTTTTATCTGTTGTTTCTTTTTGGACTGTAAGTTGGTAGCGTCTACAATTTTAAAGCCCTTATTTTTTAAGTCCTCTGCGACATCTTCTTTTGGACAAGAGGCGTGAAGTCCCCTAGCTACGACTCGATTAGGTCTTTCTACTTTATTCTCATAGGTGTACCATTGAATTTTTTCCGTGTTGAGTCTCTTGGAAAGTACCCTATAACTGTCTGAGTCCTTGACGTTTATCTTCCACGCACTGTTGTTGCTGACTTTAGAGTAGAATACAGCTTATTGCATTCCGAAATTCCAATTACATTAATCGGCGGCGGTAATCGCTCTTTTGATGGCATAGCTCCTTTATTGGTTGTGGCACTTATGTTATCAGTGAGTTTATTTTCCGGCTGAGGAATGACTTCGGGTGAAGAACCGGCTTTTCGTTTTTTACCTGGTCGCTTCTTTATCATCCAATCGGTTTCATGACTTAGTTCTTCCTCGTCAGTAAAGTATTCCACGTTTTTCACTTGATTCGAACTTAAACATGATTAACATACAGTAAGTTCGATTTTTCCCGTTTTAAGTTTTTTAAGTTCTTCTTTAAGTTCTTTGCAGATAGTTTCCATATCATTTAGTCTAAAGTCTCTTTTTCTTGAACCGACGAATGTATAATGGTCGGACTTTGAATTACTTGCGTTTTAGACGCAGTAGTTAGAGTTGGCGGTGATTTGCTCATACTTTTGTTAGATCGTGGTGCTGGCGATCTTGTTACCCTTTTAGTTTTACCGAAAGGTTCTATTAAATGCAATAAATGGCTCTCCCCAGAATCCGTAGAGCCTGACTCCGAAGAGTGTGGATTTTCCAGTACGACTGGCATTCCACCTGGGGTAATAAATCCTCTGTTATTATTCATTGCATTATTGTTGATTTTTTGTTTGTTGGACAAACGATGGCTTTTAGTCGCCTTTTACGACAGGCATGCCTTACCCGGGGTAAATTCTAACCCCTACCCGGAGGGGCAATTTGTTTTGCTTACTTTAAGAAGAAATTGTATAAGATAAGCGATGGAACTTTAAATAAATTGGGCAAGTGCGAGTTGTACTCGCACAGGGAAGGTACCTTCGCCTAAATATTTTTCGCATTTATGCACATTTCTGGAAATCAGACGACGAATTCGAACTTTTTCAGTTAAATTTTCTTCAACCTAAATCAACTATTCATTACTACATTCATACATACGTGCAAACAAACATCCATCCATACATATACCTATAAATCCCTTCCATCATAAGCAATCACTGCTCACGCCTGCGGTGTGTATGTTAAACGAAATTTGTTATAATCAGCTGATGAGCTGATGCCTCACATTGAGAACACAGCCAAACCAAAGTTCTCACACCTGCCTCGCCGATGAACCGAAATTCGAGGAACCATATCTGCCAACTTCAAACACCTAACATTCTAGACGCTGTGTCAGCAGGAAACACCGCGACGGTTCATCGCTGCAACGTCTTGTCAGCAACCAATTAATTATCTATAAAAATTCATGTCAAATTGATTTTAAGTTGAGTTCTTATCTGACTAGCGGAAAAAATGTTTTTTTTTTTTCAAAAACACCTCGCACAAAACCTTAACTGGCGCTCGAATAGTAAGAAATGTCCGTACAGCCTGCGCAATAGAAAAGTTCGCATAGTTCAATAATTTAAAAACAAGTTCATGGAACTTTAAGTGAGCAATAAAATAAGTTCATAGAACTTGAAGTGCGTGTTTAAAAAAGTGTGCGGAAGCGTAAAAGTGCGTGACCAAAATGCGGATCTATCTATCTATACAAAAAGTAAGCAAAGTAAAAATCATATTGCTTAATAATTTGTACAAGGTGCGGTGGAAAAAAAGTGAAAGATAAAACTCCCCTGGAGAAACGAGGCACCCGAGAAACTGCAAATCAATGAAAAAGGAGTTAGCCGAATCTTGCAGCCGCTCCAGTGTCATGATATTCATATTATAAGCCTAGAAATTAAGATATAAATTGAAATTGAAAGAGTAAATTTATTAGCAAACGTATTGAAATATACGGAAATTATTGAAAGAAGACAAAACGAAGCATATTTCAAAATATATTGTATAGAAATATAAGAAACTTTACATTCAATTTGAAGAAAAACTTATTAAAAGTTAAGATTTCGATAAAATTCAAGTAGTTTAGAAGTTTAAGAGATTTTAAAGTAAAACATGCGAGTTTGTAATTAAAGCATATCCAAGAATAAACCGTACTTAAAGTATCATCTGTATTCATTCGCATCCTCTCATTCATACCCCCATATCAATTGTCATGTCAATTCCAAATAATCTCATTTGTCCCTCGGTCCTAAACCAATTTCCCTTAGAAAGCATCCCAGAAAGTAGAAGACCCTCTGCATTGCAACCGCACAGCCACAGGCTTCAATGGGTCCTGTGATCCCAACTACTCAACTGTATGAAACAGTCCCTAACATAGTCCATTCCATTTTAAATACAAATCTAGACCCATCCGTATCAAGTGAACGTGTAAACAGTAGACAGTAGGTAGTAGTAAATATTAAGTAGCGAAGCTAATAAAACAAACATTTTTCAATTAATATTGAAAGTTAATTCAAAAATTTGGTTTGAGACAACTATTAAGAAGTGTATCTAACCATACGAAATATTATCGGTAGATAATTAGGCAGAAATATGGTAAAATATGAAAAATGCAGATCCACGATCCGTGGCGAAATGGGAATTACGTGCGAGGATGTATGTGGAAAAACGTTTCATACTAACAGCAAATGTTCTGGGCTGGAAGAATACTCAAGTTCAGCATTATTATGATGATAATATGATTAAATGTGTGAGTTTATGATGTACTTTCATAAAGTGGATATAATTGCACAGTATTTGAAAGAGTACAAAGAGAAGTTCCAGAATTTACTCAAAAAGAACGACACCGAAATAAAGGAACTGTTAGAGGCGATTGAATCGAGGTATACAAAACGATGGGATGAGTTAAAGAAAAACCAGGAAGTATATGAAAGAACTATCACAGATATGAAGAAGATGTACAATGTCGCGGAAAACTTCCAAAAAGAAATCTCACATTAAATTGCAAAGAAATTAAGGAAAGCAACAGGAATCTGTGTAAAGATGTTAAAATAATTGTTGACAAACAATAAAAAATTACTGGTGGTCATTTGCCGACATTGTGCTACCAATAGTGAAACATAATTGCTTATTTTGATTGATTATTAAACCTAAGGAAAAGCAAAAGTTTCCAAAAACAAGAGAGGATTTGAATAAGAATGTAGATCCTGAGAATTTTAGAATATCCAATATTGAGGGAACTCATGGGGGCAAGTTGACATACAGCCTCCATGTGGCGCCCCCTGGATAGCCTTCACAACAACCGTTGTGAGGTGAACCAATGTATGGAGCGTACACCGTAAGCAAGAGGGTGCATATCCCCCCCGACCAGACCGGCGGTTGTGCGGAGGGCCGCCCACGGAAAAAAATAATTGTTATTAAATTCATCAACAGACGGACATTCAACATAGACGACAGGGAACGAAGAAGGATTATGTTTTGAAGTAGCCTCCTGAAATGTGAGAACACCTTACACTCCAGGGGCCGCTCATAAACTGGAAAACATCCTCACGCAGTTCAAGGCCGATATTACTGCGATCCAGGAAATACACTGGATTGGACAAGGGATAATGAAAAGGAAAAGGTGCGACATACAGTCCCTGGCCATGTTATTAGACGCACTTTTGATTTTATGCGAAAATTCGACTGAAAGAAGTATGTACTTGTTTACGCTTGTTTACGATTTAAAACCGATAAGTGATCGCCTGGCTGTGATCCGTATCCAAGGCAGATTCTATAACATCACAAGCCTCTACCGACGAGGCTGGAGACTCTGTCAAGGAGGACTATTACGATCTCTTGGACAGTGCCTACGGAGCCTGTCCGGAGTACGATGTCAAAATTGTACTCGGAGACTTCAATGCCAAAATCGGTAAGGAAAACATCTTTGGCGGAGTGATTGGAAAGCACAGCCTCCTCGACACGACAACAGTTAACGGCTTCCGACTCACTGACTTTGCGACAGCACGTAATATGGTCATAAGTAGCACGAGGTTCCCTCGCAAAAGAATCCACACAGTAACCTGTCGATCCCCGGACGGCCGAACCGCCAACCAAATCGACCAAGTGCTCATTGACGCAAGGCATGCGTCAAATATGCTGGATGTGCAAACATTCAGGAGGGCAAACGTCGACTCTGACCGTTTCCTCGTACCAGCAAGAGCTCGACGGTCCAATGTCAGAAATCTGCGCCAGCCAACAAAGAGGAGTTTTAACATTGGACACCTGAGCGTCCTGCTAGGCCTAGCTTCTCAGCAACCACTTGTGTTGTGCGTCCTATTGTTCTCTACCGAGGGAAGGGGACCTACAGTTTAATGCCGATTCCAAACGGCGGGATTGAGAAGCTTTTTCTAGAAAGTTATACTCTTTGAGCATTGTCAATGCTTGTGCTGGGATTTGAACATAGACTTTAAAAGTCAAGTGCGTATGGGTCGACGCACAAGCCCAAGTGGCCACGGCACCCACAAAAAAAATATGCTACATACAAGTTGTAGTTAGTCATTTAAAGGTAGAAATTAATGCGAGAAATAACACTCATCACAATGTAGAATTGTCGATAACAGCCTGGACTTTATGTGTGAAATTTAAAATGATTATAATTTGAAATCTATGTTATCTCAAAATTCGTGCATAAACCGTTATTCTGATACTTATTATTTCTTGATTGAAGTCTCCAAATCTGCGTTTTCAGATCTGCAAAATTCGCATGCTGATGACTTACCGTTTTTGTCCAATATCTTTAAATTTACATATCTAAAATTTACATTAAAGTACTCTTTGAAGCCAAGTTGTCGTAATTTTTTCAGATTTTTAAACACGTTGGTTTAGAAATGGCAGGGGGGACGCATTAAAGAAAACTTTGGAGTTACATATTTTCTAAACGTTACTTTGGATCAGAAAGTGTCGAATTGATGCATCACTCGATGCGCCACTGTTTCAAAATCCATGGCTACTTCACCTATATTGAACCAACCCCCAAATGGCCCCACTTTTTAAATTTGGGTGCATGAAAAATGATTTCTGGGCCTAAACTGCTTAATTCCCAAATTTCATGCCGATATCTATATATTCTTCGGAGATAAAAATGTGTGACAGACAGACAGACGGACACCGAAATCATAAAAGTTTCATTTTTGTAAACGGAATCTTAAAAACACCTATCACATTATACATACATTCTTATGTAAATCGATATGTACGAGTACATGTGTAAACCCCATAATACATCCAATAATGGGTTTGTGACTAAAATAAGGGTGAAAAGATATTTTATCAAGATTAGCATATAATCCAATAGCGTCATTGTTATTTGACCCTTTTTTATGGATGTGGGATTATCAACTGCAAATTGCTCCTTAGATTCATTGAACTAGTGTTATTCCTAAATATGAAAAGCTGATAAAAAATTATTAAATACAATTGCCCCTCAAATAGATATTTGTCCTCATGGTGTTCTTCCAACAGTTATTTAGCCTTGCAGACTTTGAAAAAACAAGAGGTATCATTTTAAATTTCTTGCTATCATCACTGCAAAATAAAATGGAATTTTTATAATTTCGGCGTTTTCCAATTCGTCCGTCTGTCTGTCTGTCGCACACTTATATGAGCCCGCGGTAAGCGATTGCAAAACAAAGTAGACATACTCGTATACTGTCAACATCGCTTTCTTGGTCAGAACGTCACACTGGGAAACTAAAATAGTCAAGAACTCCGTCTAACTCGGCTCCGTTGTAAACTGTGCAAACAGCACCAGTATTATTTTTTTGAGCTATTTTTTTGGAGCTCAAGAGAAAGACCTTAGAAAAGATTGATAGCTTGTACCACTTTGGTAACGATTATTTACAACTCATTTCTGCCGTTGGTGTAAGATCTGCGCCGAACTTCGTGGTCTGCATTTGCATCACACTCGAGAAATTCACATTCAGAGTCTTAGCTTAAACGATCGTTCTTTCAATGTTTTGCAGGAGAATTCGCTTATTATAAGCTATTTACACCGACATTGCCAGTGGTTCGATTGACCCAGTTTAAGACTGACGATATTATTCTGAATGCCTACGCTAGAGGTCTAAGGTTCGAATTTCGAAAAAAAAAACATCTAACATTAGAAATAGCTTCTCAATCCCGCCGTTCGGAGCCGGCATTAAACTGTAGGTCTCCTCCACTCGTGAGAGAACAATAGGACGCACAACACGAGTGGTAGCTGTGAAGCTAGGCCCAGGTCCAGCTCAGACTATAGCGCCGCCATTATTATTATTATAATCTAAAAATGTTCACAATAATATTTACAATTTATAACAACTGCAAGAATTATATTTGGATCTACGCCAAAAATTACCTATCGTCTATATATGACTATTTAAAGTGAAAAAATAATATATATATAAAAATAAGTTACATTTGATTAATTGATTGCTTGATTTGATTTATTGATATTATATGACCTGTGGAGACGTCGACGACACTACAGAGCACTTCCTTTACTCGGATGAGGTGGCAGTTATTCAGTGCTGATGAGGTGAGAGCTAATGTGTGATATCAAATAGTGACCTGCGAAGACACTTTGCTTATCTACAGTAGAAGAAGAAAGTGTTTATTTTTTATTTTCTCGCATTTACTAAGGCTATATTTCTTAAATGCTACGGCAGATGGTTTAGCATATTTGGCACTTAGTGCATAAGTGTTCTTCTACCTAATTCATTGATGAGCAGTAAGAGTTGAAAACGTCCCTCCTACTTCCTTCTTCTTCTTTTCGACAGAAGTTTAAATGAACTGTCTTGAACTCCATGAAGTTTGTGGATGTGTGTTCTTGAAACTCCTCCTCAGTCCGTCACAACATAAGGAACCCTCGACTCTATGAGTGCATAATAAGCTTGTTTTAGTACGGAGCCTTGTATTGTACACAAGCAAGTGCAAATAGTGATCCTCTTAGCTTGCCACGTAGAGAGTTACTTTCACATAGTGTGCCAGTCGTTAATAACGTAAAAAAAATAGCAGAGGACCTACATAGTTTTGATCGTTGTGGAAATTCATACTCCAATTTCTTTCCTTGAGCATGGCATTCTCTTTTTTCTACTTAAAAAATCCTATTTCCGAGGTAGATTACCAATCTGACAATTTACTCTTTATACTTGATGTAAAGTTGAAATGGTGGTGGATATGGTTTTGGTAATATTACTAAAGACAGATATAAAAATTTAATGATTTCTTAGGGAAGTATTCATAAGGGTCTTAATGATCACTTCTTGAGCATCCATCATCCTCCACATTACGCGTCATCACTCGATTAGTGTTAAAGACTTCTTGCTTTACTATATGTTCCCACCTGCAATCGTTGTCGTTACCAGATCACAGAATTTAATAGTTTACTTTTGCACAATTATTTGATCCCCTAAAAACCAAAAAAGAACCAATAAATATAAAAGGCAGTATTGTAATATATATTACACACTAATCATACCTTAAGCATTTTAAATCCAATCTTCACACTCATAACACTCAAATGATAACAATTCAAGTAACGCATTTACCAAATGGCCTCACAGAAAAATCTGGAAGGGCGAAAGAACTCCATTATTTTACAACTAATTTATTAAAGGATCAAATGATAAACCCTTCACATAAATTAAAGTCACAAAAGTTGTGTGGTAGAGATATGGGGATAACTCGTTGGCTTAAAGAAAACCAACCACCGTCGACTTTATTTTCCTTTTTATGTAAACCCAGAAGAGCCAACATTTTAGTCCACGTACAAAGCTGCACCGAATCATCTCCTCCCCACCAAACAAACTCAATTGCACTTACAACTTAGCAAGGACACACTTTCAATTTTATGCTGGGTAATTTTGTCGCGCTCCCAACTTCTTAATAATTTATTGAATACACTCTCAAGAACAAATATTTTCACCAACCCCACCATTCACTAAGTGTTTTGCATCTTTTGAAATTTCACGAACGGCGAAAGCAAAGAGACGACGATGAATCTAACTTAACATAGGCTATAGTGAAAAAAAAATGAAGGGAACAAGAACCACCAAAACTTTTTTTAAAGGTCAAAAGTATTAAATCATTTAGATTTTATTGTATCTCTTCAAATTAATGCAAATTCTAAAAAAAATCTATCTTAACTTTTGGTCACTGCCACAGAATTCCCCTGCGGCTGTTGAAAGTTAAAAAAATGTAAAAGAAAACCTAATGCGGGCCGCGTAAATCTCTATTCCGGGGTAAATATTTTCAGGATGAGGTAATGGGGAATTATTGTATTTGAGGCGTGCACTCTTGAAAGTTCGCGGTAGATGAAGACGAACCTTAAGGCGTGGAGTTGTAACGGAATGAAGCAGTGGTTAAGAAGTTGTTTTTTCCTTTCCTACACAACCGTTCTTATGGAACAAGGTGCTTGTCTGCGAACCGAGCGCGATAAATTAATTATGAAATGGATTTTTAATGGCGAACGTGAAGCTTTGAAGTGAGGGCATTGTTGTTATTCTACGAGTAATTTCTGTGACTCGAAGGGTTTATTTTTGATTTATTCACACTCTGTAGTAGATGCGGGGTGATGAAACTGGGTGTCCTTTTGTCTTGATGGGACGGAAGTAATTCTGTTCAAATTAATTCAGCAGAATTATGTGGAATCTGTAAAGTATTCCAGGGCTTCATTATTGCTTTGGAAAGTTTATATTCGGTAGTTTAGTTCGTCGGGTGGATTGAGAAATTTAGTTTTGCTTTTGAAATTCTATGGGTCTAATCACAGTAAATTGAAATAGCTGGAGGTGTCTCGGGGATAGTGACTAAAGATCAACAAGAAATAATGAATTTTAAGGTTTTGTTGAATTAGGCGTTAGAACTTTGCCAAGACTTGAACGTCTTTGTAAGGTTGAAACAATTCAAATAGGTAAAATAAATCGTTAACTGGGCTAATTAAACTCTTTCAAAAATTTAAATAAAAGTGAGTCTAAAATGATTTTACATTAAAACCTATTATCGAACTATTTGTTTTTTTGTAAAGACATGAGGCCTTTTATTTTTTCCTTTTATCTTCGATAATTTTCTAGATATTTTCGATCGCATCAGTACGTCCAGCAGTCAATGCATAGCTCCCTAGATAGAATTTCAAAAAAACGTGTGAACGTACTATTATTATGAGATAATTCTAGAATGCATCTCTCAACCTGGTGATTACTTATCAGCTCTAGATCAATTGTTTTAGATGTTTCTTGCTTACTCTTGCCTCATCTCAATAAGTACATATTTTATACTGTTACAATACACTATTATTACACTCTTTCTTTCTTAGTAACCGTGATACTACATTCATCACATTCCTCACACACATAATGAATCTCAGTAATTGGGAACGCTGTTTATGCTCTTTCTGTGAAAGTTTGTTTGCCTTAAGAAAAACGCAAAACGCTTACATATATGGGGCAGACAGTTTTATTAAAAATTCTTTTCGTTATCATTGAATATGAAGATAATATCCATGGAAAATGTGTCCAATACACACAGTGATATCTGATCCCTAAAGATAGCCAAAATTGTTTTTGGGATGGTTTATGGTTATTATCTAAATAGTATAAAAAACTTTAGTTGTACTAATTTGAACAATAATTGACAAAGTTATTACGTGTATGGTTTATTAGTAATCATCGATTGTGGTGGTTTCTGGCAGCAGAACTTAAATTGCTTCTTTTGAAAATGGTTTACGTTTCCTTACTGCCTGTTAAGCATATCTTTATTGAAATCCGTTCTTGGGAATTTACGTGGAGAATGTTGTCTATAAAAACGAAAGTTTTTTGTTTCTTGGATCAGCTGCTTTATCGGAATGTTGGCCTATTGGCAGAATTGTATATAGTGAAGAAAAAAATAAGGTGATCTTTTTTTAATTATGATTTATTGTTTAAAGTTTGCAATCAATCGCATCGGAGAACTAACTATATCTCTTCATTGATCCCGCAGCCAACCATGCACTCCAAGATGCTCTCCCCGATAAGTGATGGAAAGTGCGTACGTAGCATTTATGCAATGGTAATCGCTCTTGAAATAGACAAATGCATTGCAGAAATGCTGATAAAGCTAATACAGCATCGTAGACAGGCCGGTTCGAGACGATCTCGAATGCGGTATGTGAGTTGTTTAAGGATTGATAGTGAGGGGGAGTTTATATGTGACTCCTCTCTCCTGAGCTGAATCCTCACCTGAGGACTTTTAGCCCTATTGAATATGAGTTTTACTTACTCCGATTTGAGTACTGGTTAATTCAAGCTTTTTTGAATTAAGAACTGCGATGATTTGCGAAATATACGAAAGAAAGAATACTCCCAATTAAAACGAAAATGCAAGACGATGTTCTCGCTTTGAAGTGATCCAGAAGAATGATCTTAGCTTTTTTATTTTCAAATGCAAAAAGGGCACCGCGCGTGGGCGGCGGTGCATACAATAAAAAAAATATACAATTTTCCCAATGTTGGTATGAAAAATTGCGTGATGACAAAAAATATAATCGTATGACGTATATGTCAAAAAAAAAATTACATATGGCAAATAGATAGCTTTCGGAATAATGAACAGTAGTGATCAAAATTATTGTTACATGTTACTTGAGTTTAAAATAAATAATTATGCAATTCTGAACATACACCCCGCGTTGAAGGCTCTGCGTTCAAAATTAATGTTGATCGTTGTTTATAGGTAGATTGCAAATCTTGGCGATAGACCTTTTTGCCTCTCCGTTCTGCGTCTTGACCTTCACAACTCTGACGAGGCCGTCCGCTCCAGGGTATACCTTAGTCACTCTGCCCAGCGACCACTTCAATGGGGGTAGATTGTCATCCTTCAGTAGCACCAGGCTTCCAACAGCAGCATTAGGTTGTTCTTGTCTCCATTTATGTCGTTGTTGAAGGACAGTCAAATATTCTCGTGACCATCTCCTCCAAAACGTCTGCATCATGTAGCGAACCATTTGCCACCTTGCTAGTCGGCTGACGTTGACGTCTTGGTTGTCTGGCTCCAGTGCAGCAGTAAGAGGGCCACCAATCAAAAAATGGCCTGGGGTGAGAACGTCAATACTGGATGGATCATCTGAAATGGGACTCAAAGGGCGGGAATTAATGATAGCCTCGATTTGGCAGACCAAGGTGTGCAACTCGTCAAATGACAACGCTGCATAGCCAACAACACGTCGCAGATGATGCTTTGCGATTTTTATTGAGGACTCCCAAAGTCCTCCGAAATGAGGAGAACGAGCTGGTATGAACTTCCACTGGATACCATCGTTCAAACAGGTTCGATAAACTAAATTATTGTGTATTTGCGAATCGAACAATGCCTTTAGCTCCTTCAATTCTGAGTTCGCACCAACAAAATTTGTGGCGTTATCGGAGAAAATAGTATGCGGCTTCCCTCGCCTGGCTATAAATCTTTTAAGGACCGCTAAAAATGCTGCTGATGAAAGGTCAGCTGCTAGCTCCAAGTGAACAGCTTTGACAGCGAAGCATACGAAGAGACAAATGTAGATCTTAATGGGTGCTCGGCCACGAATTCCAGACCGAATGTAAAAAGGCCCACAAAAGTCCACTCCTGTCGTTGTGAATGGTCGAGAGGGTTTCACTCTATCTGCTGGCAAATTTCCTTCAAGCTGGTTCATGACAACTGGACGAGCTCTGTAGCAGCGGATGCATTTATTGACGACGCTTCGTACGATATGCTTGCCTCCGATCGGCCAAAATTTCATCCTCAACGCAGCTAATAAGGCCTGCGGTCCCGCGTGCATATTTTTAATATGAAAATGGTTCACAACTGTCGATGTAAAAGGGTGAGATTTTGAAAGAATAATGGGATGTTTAGTTGAAAAAGGTAAAGCTGAATTTTGCAGTCGTCCACGAATTCGCAACACACCATTTGCGTCCAAGAAAGGATTTAATGACTTCAATCCACTCGTTGAATGCAAGTCTTGATTCCTCGAAAGTCTCTTATATTCATCTGGGAATTCATTGGCGTGTATTGTTCGAAATACATAACTTAATCCATAGTCTAATTCTTGGACACTGAGCCGCCCGCTCTTGCGCTTATGAGCCTTTGAGCGCGCGTTATGACAAAATCGATGAATATATGCGAATGTTTTCATTATCTTATCAAATGAGTTAAGAAATTTACAATTTAGCGTAAGATCCTCACTCTTGGTGCCTGCCAGCAAAGTGATTGGTTTGATCTTTCGTCTCTCTGGAAGATTTTCTTCGGTTTTATTTAACTTGGGCCACTTGTTCTCATCATCGACCAAAAAATCAGGACCTGAATGCCAAATATTGAGATGTAGCAAATCCTTTGGGCAGACACCACGCGAAAGGAGATCAGCGGGATTAAAACTCGTGGGTACATGCAGCCAAATTACATCTTCAGAATGACATTGAATTTTTGCTATTCTGTTTGAAACGAATGTGCTCCAATTGCAAGCATCAGAACTTATCCAAGAGAGAACGATGGTTGAATCACTCCAGCAAAATATTTGAGAGATTTCAAATTCTAAAATCAGCCGGATTCGTTGCGTAAGTTCAGCTAAAAGAAGTGCAGCACATAGCTCTAGGCGGGGAATGGAGATACTCTTAACCGGTGCTACTCGAGATTTTGAACACAGTAACTGCACATTTATATTATTAGATGAATCTTGAGAACGCAGATATATGCAAGCTCCATATGCCTCCTGACTAGCATCAGCAAAACACTGAAGCTGAATTTTCGAGTTTGGAAACAGAACGTAGCGTGGAAACCTTAAGTTACCTATTTCCGGCAGCTGAGTGCTAAACTCCGCCCAGCTTGAATAGAGATGCTGCGGCAACGACTCATCCCAATGCAACCTTTCCTTCCACAGCGTTTGCATGAAAATGTTCGCCTTTACTACTATTGGACCAATGAGTCCAAGGGGGTCGTAGAGCTTTGCAATGCTGGACAGTATTGATCTCTTTGTTGCATTTCGACATGTATTTAATTGCGCACCAGAGAAGTGAAATTCATCAGAAACAGGCTGCCAAATTAATCCGAGAGTCTTTGTCACCTGACTTTGATTGATTTCCAAAAAGGTTTCCTTATCTTTTTCCTCAATCGCATCTAAAAACGAAATATTGTTGGAGCACCATTTGCGAAGATAAAACCCTGCTTCACTTAGCAGCTTAGTGGTTTGATTCTTGATTTCAATAATTTCCTCTAGGGTATTTGCTCCAGAAAGTAGGTCATCGACGTAAAAATAATTTTTTATGGCTTTCGAACCAATAGGAAACTGTTCAAATCTGTCTGACGCAAGCTGGGTCATTGAGCGAATAGCGAGGAAAGCTGCTGAGGCCGTTCCATAGGTGACAGTATTTAATTTAAAAATACTTAGGTCATCATCACGATTTTCTCTCCAAAGAATCAACTGCAAATTATCATCGGGTGGCTGAATTTGTACACACCTGTACATTTTGGTAATATCGGCAGTGATAGCGAAGCGATGCATCCGAAAGCGAATAAGAATAGTGAATAGATCATCCTGAATGGTTGGTCCTACCATAAGAATGTCGTTTAGCGAAAGACCTGACGATGATTTGGCCGAAGCGTCGAAGACGACGCGCAACTTCGTTGTAGTGCTGTCTTCCTTGGTCACGCAATGGTGGGGAAGGAAAAAATGTTTTTCATTAAGAATTTTAGAGTCCACCTTGGTCATGTGATTTAGTTTAAGATACTCATTTATAAAATCGACATATTGAGATCTTAAATGTGGATTGCGAAGAAGTTTGGATTCCAAATTACAGAAGCGTTTTTTAGCGATTTGAAAAGAATCACCTAGGGTGTTTGGTGAGGATTTGAATGGAAGGCGAACGGCAAATTGTCCATTTGGAAGTCGTTGATGAGTTTTACGAAACAAGGTTTCACATTCCATTTCCTCTTTAGAAAATTCCTTCGAAATATGATCATGCGACTCAACTTCCCAAAACGACCTTAAAATGTCCTCTAGCCGACGATGTTCCTCGACGTTATTCTGAAGCGAAGTAGTGAAACTATACCGCATTATGTTATCCGAATTAATCTTCCCTGCTACGATCCATCCAAGCAGAGTTTTTTGTAGCACAGGCAGATTCTTCCCGAGACGGATTTGACCCACGGATAACAAGTCAAAGAATAGCTCTGCGCCTATAAGTAGGTCAATCCTCTGAGATTTGTTAAAATATGGATCTGCTAGCTCCACGTTTGCAGGTATATTAAAATCAGCGATTTGCACGGTTTTTTCGGGTTGATGGCATGTGATAGACGGCAGAATTTGAACCTCTAGGCTGGCAGTGAACTCATTGACACGCGATCTTAAAGATAAATTCGCCTTGAACTTCGATTTAGTAGTGGTTTGTCCAATACCACCAATAGCATTGATGGACTTAAAACGTTTTATATTGAGCGTTTGAATTAGACGGTCCGTGGCGAAATGCATTTGCGAACACGAATCTAACAAAGCTCTGCAAGGAACATACGAGTCGTAGCCATCTTTGATTAGTACTAAAGCTGTTCCTAGAAATACGAATGGTTGATCGAACGTTGGTTTTTTAGAAAAGATTTCATTTTCTATTGTGGATTTCGAAAGCAACGTTGTATTTGGTACGTGTGGATTTGAGTTGTCTTGAGATAATGGTAGTTGAGTGATCGATGGTTGAGGGGAATGATTGGGAATAACACCCATATGTAGTAAGGTACTGTGGCGTTGAGAGCAATGCTTACAATGATGCGAACTGCAATTTCGTGCCAGGTGGCCGAAGCGGACACATTTTATGCACAGATTTCTAGCTTTAGCTTCGCGGAAACGTTTTTCAGGTGAGAGTTTGACAAATGCATCACACGAATATATGGCATGGTCAGTTGAATTACAATATCGGCAAGCAACGGAAGAAGGTTTTGATGTAACAAAAGTTCTATTGGCTACTGGTTTAAATGACTTACGTGAATTGTTGGATGTGCTTGCCAATTTATTGTTGCCAGATGCGTTATCCATAGTTTCCAACGTTTGACATCGCCTTTCGATGAAAGTTGATAGTTGTTCCCATTTGGGTATTAGGTCGACAGCCGCTTCTTCCTCCCACTTTGTCCGGTTTTTTGCATCCAATTTGTTGGCGACGATATGAATGAGCAATCCATCCAAAATCTGCTCCTTGGTTCCCAGCGTGTTGAGCGCCCTTACCTGCGAGTTGACACTATCACTCAAATCACGTAGCTTATGCGCCGAAACCCCGTCGACATTGGGTAAATTAAATACTTCCTTTATATGCGCCTGAAAGATTAAATTTTACTTACTTTATTACTAAATCTAGCCTTCAAAAGTTCAACAGCCTTGTTATAATTTTCCTTTGTGACTTCAAGAGACTGGATTGTTTTAAAAGCGACGTCAGATAAACAAGAACGCAAGTGTTGAAATTTTTCAATGGGGTTTAGCTCTTCGTCTTTGTCCACCAAAGTCTCAAACATAGAGAAGAAATCTGGCCAATCGGTGTATTTCCCCGAGAACTTAGTGAATTCTAGCTTAGGCAATCGAGCCGCCTTTGGCTTCATGCTGAAAAAAGTGGACTCATGAGGAGAGACTGCTCCGACAGCAGAAGGCCGTTTAGAATCCATGTATGTTAGAATTTTGGTTTTGAGATCAGAATACACATCTTCAAAATTACCACGCCTGTCACCCTCTATCTCCGTTTCATCCAATACTTCAATGTTGGTTTGAGCGTTATCAAATTTTTGAAGATACGTCTCAAGCAAGCCCAATTTGACCTCCCATTCATGCAACGAAACATCCTTTCCACCAGCACTATCGACAAATTTCTTAAGCTTCGTAAGCTGTCCAGTTACTGAAGCCCTTTTGGTTTTATAAGACGAAAGATTTGCAGTACTACACTCAGGCCCCTCTCCAATCATATTGAAGTCGAGATTTATTTTATAATAATCAAAAAAAAAAGAATGATTATACTATGTTTATATGGTACTTATCCGCGTGTTTCAATAATCGATAGCAAGCAAGTCCAAATAATTTTGCACGATCAGCAGCGGCGTTTACTCACAGCGATCCGAGATCCCACGGTGCAGCTCCAAAGTACAGCAATGCAAAATCCCACGATGTAAGATCCAAACACAGCTCTCCAAAATCCCACGAGGTAAATTCCACGCACAGCACTCCAAATAAAGTTTAATGACCGAGACGCGATAAGAAATTTCTCGGAAAAAAAACTCCACGATAGTGAACAAGCTCGCGGGTAGAAGAATTTTTGCGAGATCACGAACGATAAATTACTTTATATTAAAATGATTGGACTACGAGTCCTGTCACGGTCGCCATATGGTTATTTCAAGCTTTTTTGAATTAAGAACTGCGATAATTTGCGAAATAACGAAAATGCAAAACGATGTTCTCGCTTTGAAGTGATCCAGAAGAATGATCTTAGCTTTTTTATTTTCAAATGCAAAAAGGGCACCGCGCGTGGGCGGCGGTGCATACAATAAAAAAAATATACAATTTTCCCAATGTTGGTATGAAAAATTGCGTGATGACAAAAAATATAATCGTATGATGTCAAAAAAAAATTACATATGGCAAATAGATAGCTTTCGGAATAATGAACAGTAGTGATCAAAATTATTGTTACATGTTACTTGAGTTTAAAATAAATAATTATGCAATTCTGAACAAGTACTAAGATAAATAATTATGAAAATAACTACTGTTATAAGAGAATGGGATACAAGATATTTTGCGTTATTCGTATTTAAGCCCGTCTATTACCACATGGTTCTTAATATGGTTTAGGTATACATCTTTTAAATCTGTCCCTTTTTTTAGAACAGAAGGTTTTTTATAATTTGATATTAACAAATTTTGTTTAATTAAAACTTTGCTATTCGTAAAAAGTGTTCCATTTAATTTGATCTTACAATATTGTATGACAGCGTGTATGTCAGATGATTACATGTGTTTGTCAAATTAGTAACAAATATATTTTTTATCAATATTAGACCGTCTTCTATTTCAGTTAGCTCTAGTTCCTTATTCACAATAAATTTTCATGAATATACTTATATGTTTTTTTTTGTAAGTTTTGCATGCAAGGTTCACTTTTTACATAATATCATTGTACAAAATAAAATAATTATTTTTCATTACAATTTTGTTTCATTCGTTATTCGGAATTGATAGAAAAAAAAAACCTTTCGTATTCTTTTCTTGAAAAATTTGAAATTTTAAGAAGACATATTAACTTATTATCAGACTCGATTAGATTGTTTTTAATATTTTTCAACTTTTCAATATTAATATAGCATTATGATCTACTGCGTGAATAATTTTGTCATAATTTTCATAGGTGTACATGTGTTCTTCTCAACCTCAGGGTCTGGTCGAAAGCCCTGGTAACTAGTAACCTTAATTTGTAATTTATTACACTTTAATAAATAATGATAATAATAATAATTTTCAAACTTACGTATCCCGCCTGAGTGTTTACTTTGTCTATTCTGAAATCTGCCCAAACCGATTTAACGAATACCATGACCATAAGCAAAGAGATGATGCCCATTTTGACTCTGTGAAAATCAAAGCGTTTTAATTCTACAATATTTCTTATTACGCTAAATAACATTTTGATATTTATTAATTAAGATTAAGTTTTTCGATTTTCTTATACCTAGGATCTGACTTTCCTCTACGATTATTATCTACGTATTCATTCTGAAAATCAATAGCATATACTCTCTTGTTGTTTATTAGGTCAATTATTTTTATTTATTTTTATTGTAGTTGAAATTGCCTCGATTTCTTTTCTCCATACACAGTTATTAATTAACTCGATTGGTTTTATTTTTGTTATTGAGTGTTGTAGTAGATTATTAATATGGATACTTGATCTATCTGGTAATTCGCCTTTGTTATTTTTATCGACATTAAACAGTCTGATGTGTTCGTTCAATGTAGGTTGCAGTCTCTGTACGTCGGTGTTGTCTGTTTCTAAATAGGGTTACATTTTAAATGTAGATTAATACTATTATCAGTAAAAAATTGTTTGAGTATTGTAGTACCAAGTTCATTGTCAGTAACTATCAAATGTTGCTGTACTGGAATCCGATTTTAAGTGCTTCTATAATTTATATCCTGAACCTATCCTTCAATTGGTGCGCGGTTGCGTATTTGGCTAACTTACATATTGTTGTCAAGTACATAATATTCCTTTGGGGAAACCAAATATCTACGTGAATTATTTCATTGTGTTTTTTTGGGGTTTCGGATATCTATCGAATTTTGCCTTATTACATATCTCACATATATTTAAATATTTATTTATTTCGGTTTATACATAGTAATATTTATCTATTAATTCTAAAAACACTTCGTCTATGCCCTTGTGATTATTATTCAGATGTTCTTTTTCTATAATTGACAGTAATTTCCCTTTATCAACAATAAATCTCAAAACTGAGTTGGTATCTACAGTTATCTTGAAATTTTAAGAATAGTTGTACATCTGGACTGTATATAGCTACGAACCCTTTACCTGTGAATATATCCTTCATAAGTTAAGTTACTCTTTGAGCATTGTCTGTGACTCGAAAGAGGTGGAGCCGTGAAAAAATGTTAGATGTTTTTTTCGAGATTCGAACCTTAGACCTCAAGCGTAGGAGTCGACGCACCTACCCGCTACGCTCCTACCACGCCACGACTTTTGGAGATACTAATTTTATTTATACCCTCCACTTTCTGTGGGTTAGTTTTAATGTCATTTGGACTGATGACATGTCCTAAGAAATCAGTTTCTCGTTTGAGAAAACTACATTTTTCCAATTGTATTTTAAGGTTTGATTGGCATAAGCATTCGAGTATTAAGTTGAGAGATCCAATATGCTCCTCAATACTAGTCGATAAAATGAGTATGTCATCTATTTAGACATGGCAGATTTTTCAATATACGGTTAATAAGGTTAAAAGGTGGCAGGTGCGTTGCGAAGTCCAAAATTCATACGAAAAAACTCGTAGTGGCCATTTGCGGTGGAAAACGCAGTTTTATGACGATCGCTAGGGTGCATCTCAACTTGATGGAAACCCTTGGCGTGGTCGACTGACATCTTCCTACTTTCTCAAATATCTCTTCGATATTTGGAATAGAAAATCCTTCTAAATCCTCCTTCGTAATCTTATTAAGCTTACGGCAGTCGATTACCAGTTGAGTCCAACTTTTTGGGGTCTCCCCATATCGTACTACTTTGTTAACTTCCTCGTGGTGTATTTTAGGGTAGCGATACAGCTTTGAGTAGACCGGTAATTCATGTTTTCTAATGATACGATGCTTTACTTCGTTCGTAAAAGTCAAATCGTCGTTTTCCTGATAAAAAGTGTTTTTATTTTCCCTTATAACTTGAAACAATAGTTTTTTTCATTATTATTTGGTCAGTGGTCAGCTTTACTGAAGTCGAGAAAGTTATTTTCTCTTACTTCACTACTAAATAGTTCTACGATATTCTCTTTATACGCTATGTTTTGGAATTCTTCTTCTTGTTTATTAAAATACAGTCGAAATTCGATAACACAAACCATCACTTCCCACAAAAAAAATTCGAGTCATCAAGACTTCGAGTTATCAAAAATATACAATACATTTTGTATATTTATTATTATATATATATTATATTATTTATTTGCGTCAAAACACATAAAACGTACAGGAACATAATTATTATTTAAAATAGTCTGTCATACATGATTGAAGAGAGGATTTATTATTTTGGTTTTAACCATTATACAGTGTAACAGTTGTAGATAAGTTCTGCCTCCATTTCATTTAAAACGATTCCAAAATCGATTTGTCCACATTTTCGTACGTTGGTTTTTTAAGTCTCTTTGTACTTCCACTAACACAACCATTTTCGATTGCAGTGTTCACTCTATGTATGATTTTGTCTTCCACTTTGACTTTTTCTAGTACAAAGTGTTATATGTCTTGTGTGTTCTAACTCCTACTAATAAAAATAAGACAATTCTTAAGAAACCACGATTTTCTACACGTACTCGTATGTATACTATTCCATAGGAACATACAAAGACAGTGTCTCGAAAAATTCATTATAAAACGAACATGTAAAATACGCAGAATTTGGGAATTCCCTTCAGAATTCGACTTATCGAAGTTGACGCCAAATAATCTGTTCGAGTTATCAAGATATTCGAGTTATCAAGAACAAATTACATATAAATTTCAGTCTTGGCGCTATTGCCAACCAATTTTATTCGAGTTATCAAATATTCGAGTTATCGAAGTTCCACTGTATATACTTTGAGTTGCGTTTTTTGTTATTAGTTGTTTGTTGAGGTTTAGATACCGTTAAATGTTGTTGCCTATGATACCATCGAAATTATTTTTCAAATCGTATTCTAAAAACTCTCCAAAAACTTTTTATTAAATTCCTTGAATATGGGCAACTTGCAGAAGGTTTCGACAAAAAATGTATTTCCCATGGCTCTAACTGGTATCTTTACTTTACTTTTCCACTTAGGATGACATATTAGGGTTGACGGTACTAAATTCCGCTCCAGTATTGACAATGAAGTACAGTGTTCTAACATGATTTTCAATTCTTATATAGGGAAGCTGTCTGAGGCTGGTTCGGAAAAATTTTCTATATCCATGTACTTTCTACAACAATATATATTTTCAGATTTTCTTAGCACTAACACTTTTCAAAAAATGTAATATAAGGTGTAACAACGTGAAATTAAATACCGCTTTTCCTTTGATTCGTTGGTTTTCCTACTTTAAATTGTTTCCTTTATATTTTTACTCCTATTTACTTATTTTTAACTTTGTTACTTTAACTTTTAATTTTTTATTTACTTATTATCCTCGTCGACAGTGAAGAAAAAGATGAGGTGAGCTTTTTTTTAATTATGATTTATGGCTGAAACACAATAGTGCGTCAGCGCTGTCGTTGTCTTTCAACGCACACAATTCAATAGCCATGCACACAATATTGCGTCAATCTACGTAAGTGAAAAATGAGAGAGATGAGAGGAAACGTAAAACGTAGTCCCAACGCACGTCATTATCGAACATGTTAAATATTTTTTTGACAGAGGGATGCGCTGTGAGAGCGAAATTGAGAAATGTTTCCCAAATTGAGTTTTTTTTTCACAAATTAAGAACTTTTTTGGCAACTGACATTTGAGACATGAGAACAGCTGACTAAAATTATTTTAACGACAAAACTAATTTGAAATCCGTGTATGCTTGGAAGCATGAATGCACCAAATTAGCAATAAGAAGCACTTTTTAAATTTTTTTAACTTTCTTAGCATTCATTTTACGCAATTAAATTCTTTAATGTTCAATTGTATGACCAGAATATTTTTTGATTTGACATTTCAGAAATGAAAACAGCTAACGGAATATTCTTATTTGGTATTTGAGAGAGAGAGGGAACAGCTGATTAAGGCAGTGCGTCAACGCACTCCTTCCGTAACATGAAGTCGGCTAGTGCAATTCACTATTGTGTTTCAGAACTAACAACATCTCCTCGTTGATCCCACAACCATCAGAGACGTTTTCAAATGCGGTATGTGAGTTGTTTAGGGATTGAGGATGAGGAGGAGTTTATATGTGCCTATATCCAATAACAATTGCTCATGAATAAAAATCTTATGCAAACTTGTAGTCATTCGGTTACCAAGCGTTCTGAAAATTTATCAATTTTGATTTTGTGTCCGCTTGAAATTGCTTCTTGAGATGTTAGTTTAGTGTTAAGTTAAGTGATTCTCTGACTTCCGTCAAATACTTGTACAACCGGGTTGAAGTGTGATTGAGAAGGTCTTGAAGCGTATTACAGCCAAAATGTGTGTTTTACTTTACACTGTCTTCAGGGGAATAGCATTCTTATTTGCTTTCTGAGAATAGCAATGATAAATGTTTTTATTTGCAGAATAAATCATATCGTATCGTCCCTTAGTTAAGGGGGACAAGACTTTAGCATGGCATAGTTATTTATTGTACCTGGCGGGTTCCCAGCATTGATCCCTGTAAATGCTCCGATCAAATTGACATACAGCCTTCTCGTGGCGCCCCCTGAGTAGCCTCACCAGCAACCGTTGGGAATTCAACTAATGTATGCAGTGAGCGTCCTAGGCAAATGGAAGTAATTGTATCCCTATCAGACTGAAGGTTGTGCGGAGGGATAACAACCCGCCCACGAAAAAACATTACTTACTTACTTAGCACACCTTACTTACTTATCGATCCTGAGCAATTGCTACCTTCCATCGTTGACGGTCCCGCCACGCTGCTTCTAGTCATAAAGACCAAGTTGTCCTGCATCCACGATCACTTGGTCTTTATACCAGAGGTTCGGCCTTAATCTCCTTCTCGATCCAGGAGGCTAGTAGTCGAAGACACTCTTCGCTAAAGCATTGGCTTTCTTTCTCTCGATCTGGCCGAGCAAGTTAAGTCGACGGATTTTCACCTTCTGGACTATGTCCACATCTTTGTATAGAGTTCATGTTTGATCGGAGGAAGACAAATTCCTTGACTATCTCAAAATGTTACCTGTCGATTGTGACGTTTTGTCCTAGATGATGTTCGACGGATTAATTTTTACTCGACAGCATATATTTTAATGATCATATTTTTTTGAGGACTTAAACCTTTGCATCGCAAGTCGTCGACTGTGACCGGGCGAGATGCCAGTAACGATCCCTGTAAATCAAATCAAGTTGACAGACAGCCTCCTCGTGGCGCCCTCTGAATAGCCTCTTCAGCAACTGATTAGAGGTAAACCAATGTGTACAGCAGTCCCTCAGTCCAGGGGTTTAAATGAGGACCTTTTGCTCCAGGTTCGAGTGTTGTGCGTAGGGTTAACTGCCTTACTACTTCACTGTTGACGACCCTAGTAAGAGAAAAAAGGACAATGACGTTCGTTTCTGCACGTGGAAGATATGTTCCCCCAACAGGCCACGTGCAGCCGATGAACTCGCTAAGGTCCTAGACTATAAAAGAGATGTTACAACAATCCACGAAGTGCCATCGGATGGCCCGGGCAAAAAGAATATAAAACCAGCGACTCTACTATGGTGTTTAATTCAAAGAGCGAAGCAAGCACTTAATGCTAGTCATTGGAAAGCGGTGGGTGGACTTCATCACGGGCAAAACATCTCTGTACCTAGCACGTGATTCCCACACCTCAACATCCATGCCCTGAAAATTCAACCGTCGACGTCAGACACTCCTCCAGTATTCTTGATGTCCGAACGTTCCAAGTAGATAACATCGACTCCAATTATTTCCTTGTTGTAGCGAAGGTAAGGATACGGCTATCGAGAAAAGAACGGAGATGAGACAAAATACCACGATTTGACCCCGGAAAGCTATAATTTCAACATACTGCTGAGAACTTTGACGATCGAGTCAAGAAACCACTACTGATATGCTAGGTTTTGCGACACTACCTACAAAAAAACACCTGGTTTGACGACGATTGCAAGCAGACGCATGCAGCAAGGCGAGAAGCTTACAAGGCAACGCTGCATTGAACTACGAGAGCTGTTCGTGAGCTCTACGAACAGAAACGAAGGGAAGAGTCCCAGCTTCTCAGGAAGAGAAAAAAAGCACGAGAAACGCGCGATCAAAGATATGGAAAGGAGCTATGGCAGAAATTATGTCCGAAAGTTTTATCACAGAGTAAAATAATTATCGAATGGATGTAAAGTTCGGACAGAAGCCTGCCGGGACCAGAATGAACAACTGCTGTTAGGCAGAATGTTTCACTAAGCAGGATGACGATTAAGAACTCGCTGCTCCATTAAGGTCAGTAACAACCTCACCGGAACCTTCAACGTCCAAAAAGTTTTTAGACAAGACGACGCGCTTTTTCAACATCGTTCTTGAGAAGATTGATGTATTATTAATATTATTATAATTTATTAGAATATAATTAAAATTATAAACTAACATATGAATATAGAGCGCTAGCTGCCGAGACCTGCGGCTCTGAAGTAATTTTAAATATCTATGTTTAGTTTTTTGATATAATCGAAAATTAAATTAATGTTATGTTGGGATGGAGATTTAAGCAGAAGATGAACTGGTTTGTTTGTGCAGTGTTGAGGTAGGTGTGCGGGACACAGTATTTGGTTGATGTCGAACAATCTGTTGCAGGTGTTGCATATAGCCACCTATATGCCTTTCTGGTGCTTTTCAGTAAATGCTGATGTGTATGGGCTGTGTGCCCCAGTCGTAGTCTCGTGAAAATAGTATTGGCGAGTTTTGAGGTTGTGGTGGGATATGATGGACTGCTGCGGTCTGGGTTGTAGAGGGTGTAGTGGTGGTGGTAGTGTTGCCAGTCCGATAATAATTTGGAGTTGATTGAGGACTTTAGGAAGCGTAGTGCATCTGATTTAGTGGCAGCCTCAAATTGGTACATTGGGGCTCGGTGCGCGAGCCCAGCTTCTTGATCCGCAAGTTCGTTCCCTTTTATACCGACGTGGCTTGGGACCCACATTATTTTTATTTTTTTTTTAGCCTTGGCAATGAAGTTGCGGATATCCGAGATGATGGCTGTGTTCTGTTTGAGATTTTTTACCGCGTTGATAGTGGACAAACTGTCCGAGCAGATAACATATCTTCCACACTGTTTAGCAGTTATCCATATAGCTTTGTAGATGGCTAGGGCTTCTGCTGTGAACACGGAAGCATATGTTGGTAGTAAACCTCCAAGAATTAAAGTACCATTTTCCTTGGTGACGGCAAAAGAAGTACTGTTGTTCTTCTTGGAACCGTCCGTAAAGATGAACTCCCAGCCTTTCGCTTTTAGGGATGTGGAAATGCGGAGAAACGAAGCAAGGTAAGTCTCTTGTGGTGTACTGTTCTTGTCGTGACGGGTTAGGTCCAGGATAAGTGACTCTGGCTTAGTGGTGACTTACTCTGGCATGGTGGGACAGTTGGGGTTCGTTGAATGAGCATTTTCTGCGGGAGATCCAGAATTTTTGCAATTATGAGAGCACTTGCTATTGATGACTGAACTCTTTTTGAGTGTTTTAGGTTCCTTGCTAAAGCAGAATCCCTGCTAATAATGGAGTTGTTAGAGTGTAGGAGCTTTATGTAAAGTTTGGCTTTAGCGGATTCTATTCGTTCTTCTATCGTGGGAAGTCCGGCTTCAACGAGGACATTTTTCATAGGGCTGGTTCGGAAGGCGTTGATGCTACGTCGGGCAGCTTGATGGTATAGGGCTTTGATGGCGTTGATGGTTGATTTTGGTGAGTTGCCGTAAATAAACAAACCATAGTCGATCTTGCTAAGTAGAAGTGACTTTGAAATATTGCATAAAGTGTTAATATGGGTATTACATTTTTTGTTAGCTAGATAATTAACTATATTTGCTCTGGCAAATATCTTAGATAGTTCATCAAAGACAATTATAAATAGTACCACTGAGAGTGGGGAGCCTTGAGGTATACCATTAAAAAGAGGAAGGGTTGAAGAGTAATTATTATTGACTCTGACGCAAATTTTCCTATGAGTTAAGAATGAACGAATATAGTTAAAGATTTTTGATCCGATACCCCAGTCTTTGAGTTTGTTTAAAACCAAGTGGATGCCTATTTTGTCAAAAGCCTTTTCAAAATCTAGAGAAAGATAGGTAACGTGGTTCCGAGCAGAGAGTGCCTTGGTTATGTAAAAATCCAGATGTATGAGTGCATCAGCACATCCCTTATTTGCTCTGAAAGCTACTTGATTCTGGCTAAGAAGATGTTTTGTTTCAATGAACCAGAGTAAGCGCTGGGCTATTATTTTTTCTAATACCTTAGAGATGCAAGGCACGAGGGAGATAGGACGATATCCCTTAATTACACTAATATCTCTCTTTGGTTTAGGAAGAGGAAGAACTAACTTCCAATATTGGGGAATTGTACCAGTTTGTAGGATGTTGTTATAAAGAGAAATTAGTCTGGATTTTGCTATGTGTGGAAGATTTTTTAGCATGGGGTACGATATACGATCCCTACTGGGTGTTTTGCCTTTGAGTTTAGTTAGACAACATTCTAGTTCTATTAGGGTAATGTCTGATTCTATGCGTCTGGCAGGGGCTGATATTGGGTTGGACACAATTGAGCAGGATAAAGCTAATTGTTTTTCTGTTCTGAAGCCAGGGGGGAAATTATCATCTCTAGAGTCATTTGACCATCTATTAGCAAAATAGTTGTTTATTTCCTGAGGAGAAGTTCTTGTTCCCTGAGGTGTTGTGATTGAGTTGATGGAGTGTGGAACAGCATTACCTACGAATACAATGCCAGATTTTTTCTGGTGTCGTGTTGGGGTTTATGGCAGATGTGAACTCATTCAAGCTTTTAGCTTTGTTCTCCTTGACTTCACGACGAAATTTTGCATTAGCTTTTTTGTAAGTAATGAGGTTTGTTGTAGTGGGATGTCTTTTGAAAAGTTTCAATGCAGATTGCTTTTCCATACGTAGAGTTGCTAAGAGGGGACTCCACCATGGCACTGTTCGTTTTTGGCTGCTCGGGATGTTTTGTGGGATGGAAACATTTGCGGCTGTTCTTATAACTTTGTGTAACGTCGCGGCCTCTTTATTTATGTTTGCTGAAGTAGCTTTATCAGACAAGTTATCTAAGATGAGCTTGTTGTAAAAAGCCCAGTTAGCCTTGTCTGCACGGAATTTAGGGTTAAGTGGTATTTTCCAGTTAACCAGGTCAAGGGCAATAGTGGAAATGATTGGGAAGTGATCACTATTGTAGAGATCATCCAATATTTCCCAAGAGACTGCTGTATAAAGTTCGGGAGAACAGCAGGTTATATCTACATTCGTTAGTGAGCCGTGAGTGGAAAGATGTGTCGGAGAGCCATCATTTATGATGATTAGATTGGAGTTCGTAATGAATGTTTCAAATTCTCTACCCCTACAGTTCGTGCTGCTTGAGCCCCAAAGAACACTCCAAGCGTTAATATCACCCACAAGGATAATTGAGGTCTGAATTTGGAAAAGAATGTTCTCCAAGTCATCTTTTGAAAAAATTTGGTCGGGCAGGATATATAATGACAGAACGGTAAATTTGATTGAAAAATCAAGCTCGAAAGCAAGAGTTACTAAATTGGAGTTAATAAAAGGTGTTTTAATTGTAATTATGGAAATACCCTATGAATCCTCGAGGTATATGTAGTGAATAGGAGTAAGCGCAGTGTGTTTCTTGTAGTAACACAACACATGGACGCTGTTCTTTAATTAAAAGATTTAATTCGTCGTAATTGTTAACGAAGCCTTTTATGTTCCATTGAAGGACTTTACAGGTGTTATTGGTTTGTGGTGGCTGATTTAAGGTGTGGTGGGTATTAGTCCAGATCGGTCAAGGTGCGGCCGAGATCGCCTGAGTTCAGACGATCCCGTCCCCATCTCCACCGGTATGGACCGCGACCCGAGTAATGGCGAAATGTGAGTGTGGTTATTGATTAACATCTGTATCAGGTGGGTTAATAAAGTAAGAATGGCTGTTGATTAAATTTTTTGTGATAGTGGTTAGAGGGGAGTCGGAAGAAGATAGATTGACAGACATTAGAGTTGGTGGAGACGAAAGTGGGCGGTTTTGTTTCAATGTGTTGTTGGTTTTTGATGCTGATGAAATAGAAGTTTGAGAAATTATTAAATTAGTTGTTGTATTAGAGGGATTGGAGGTTGCAAATGTTATTTTATTGTTGGCTATTTCAAGGGATGGGTTGTTGGTAGCGGTGAGTGAAAGTGCCATGGGGGCGGTGTATTGAGTAGGACTTTTTAAGGGTCCAGCTGTTATGGCAGGCTGCTTGGTTTTCTCAGCATAGGTGTGATTGGAGGGTGAAGGGTGTGCTTGGTTGTATGTTCGCTTGGCTTCTGCCATACTACACTTGTTTTTAGTTTTGATTTTAAGTATCTCTTTATTCTGTAGATATTTTGGACATGAGGTAGACGATGATGGGTGTGCTTCCGCACAGTTAGCGCACATAGTGCGAGTACATTCTGCAGGTTCGTGTGGGGGAAGGTTGCAGTTTGCACAAACCTTGGTCTTGGAGCATCTTTTTGTGGTGTGGCCAAGTAACTGGCAGTTACGACAATTAGGGAAATATTCCTGCACCTTTGCTTTGTACCAACCAATATTGACTGTACTCGGGGACTGATACAGATCGAAGGTTAAAAGAACTAGACCCGTAGCACGACGTGTACCGTCAATAAGTTTCGTGAATTTATATACGTCGATCACACTTTGCGACTTCATCTCAGATACAATTTCGCTATCTACAATGTTGATCAAACAAAGGGCATATATAATTCCCTTGCAAGAATTCAAATTAGCATGTAGTTTAGCAATCACAGGGCATTGGTTCGCGATATTTGTTATACGCAGGAATTTGTCCGCCACCCTTTGTGATTTTGCTAGAATGGGGATGTTACCGTCTCTCAATTGAGAAATGCTCTCATATTCTGTACTTATGGCATTTATGGCCTTATTTAATACGAAGATGCTTACTGATGAAAGAGGTATTTTTTCATCCGCCGCAGATATAAGTACGAGTTTGGGGTTTTTGGGATTAGTGTTAGAGGGGACGGAAGGGAACTCTTCCAAAGTTGATGTTTTGTTTTTCTTTGAACGGGGTTCAAACGAAAACGTGTCTGCATCTGCCAACACGCTGAATTTGTTCCCGGGTTTTATTTTATTAGGCCCCGGGGCCATGATGTATGTCGGGAAAATGCCTGTACGCGCGGGAAGTAAGAACACGCGGTTAGCAAAAAAAAAGTAAACAGCCAAAGAGTGAGCGAGAGGAGAATACTACTCTAATAAGAGTGCACTGAAAAGAAAAACAACCAACTGTCAGAAAGTCACCACGTTGTTAACACTACGAGAGCTAGACGAAGACTGAAGATTGATGTAAAAAAAATACGATTATATGTTTTTTATGCAAGAACAAATGTAACGCTTTATTAAGTTGGAAATTCAAAATGGGAATGGTTTGTACATTTATAGGACAAAGGAAAGGGATACAAAGACAAAGACAGATATATATTTTGGTTTAGACTGGAAGCTCAATGCTTCATTTACACGTTGCAATTCTCTGTGCATTCGTTTGTTGGTTTATACGATTCAACACTTCCTCCATAAACAGCAAACGTAATAACAATTTTATAATTGAGTCAGATAAGCAAGTCAGCAATTTGGTATTCTCCAAAAATGTGTTCTAGCTTTATAAAGCCTTCCAGGAAACATTCTCGAACATAAAAATGCCGTACATCGATGTGTTTTGTCCTTTAATGATATTCGGGATTCTTGCCCAATTTTACAGATAGCTTCTTTTGCACCTTCACAAGCAGCCATTATTTCTGCTTCGGTAGTTGATAACGCTACTGTTCGTTGTAGTTGACTTGTCCAACAGACTGCTCCACCAATGAAGATAGCGATAACTCCTGTTGTCGATCGTCTTGTTTTGATATCACCTGCTGAATCTGCATCACTATATATATTTTAGCTGTGTATCGTCCTTTTTGTACTTGGTACATATGTTGTTGGTTCCACGAAGGTATCTAAAATTTCGCTTGACATCATTCCAGTCTTTCTTGGTTGGATTTTCTACTTCACGGGCTGCTGAACTAACAGCATAAGCGATGTCAGGTCATGTTGCTGTTGCCAAATACAGCAGGCCTCCAATTGGCTTCGCGATAGGGAACTGCTTCCTCCACATTTCCTTCATTTTCATTGGTTTCACCACTAACCATAGGTGTTACAACAGGATTGCATTCATTATATATTATATTCATTATATAAAACGAGAAAACGATCTAAGATATTCGTATATTTTTCTTGACTTACAGAAATTGAATCACCTTGAAGACTAATTTTCATGCTAAGAAAATTATCTAAGGAACCAATTGTTATTTTAAATTCAGATTTTAAGTCACATAGAAAATTTTGAATTAATTTTACATCGTTACCAATCGCCAGTCCATAGTCGACGTATATAACAACGTACAACATAATTCCATCGCGGTTGCAATAGAAAAGACAAGGATCAGCTTTATTGTTTTCCAATCCAGAATTCTTCATGAACTTCAAAAAACGTTTGTGCCAACAGCGTCGAGCTTCTTTCAGTCCATACAGGCTTCCTTTCAAGAGACATACCCTGTTAGTGCCATCATGAAATCCATTGGGTTGTTCGAGGTAAACTTCCTCCTCAAGAGTACTGTAATGACCCACAATTCTCTAGAGAATTAATAAATGAAACAACTTGACTATTCGGTTGCCAGAATAAAAGTGAGTGTTTATTTATCTAAGGCTATGACAACTAGAAATTATATATTGCTTTGCCAACTTGATTAGTGTAGTAAAATGTTTATACTACTGACAAGGTCGCCACATCCCTCCTGTATTTTTTAGCTTAAGTTTCAACTCTGGATTTCTCGGCTCGGTGTTATTTTCCCCGACCTCATTAGATTCTTCCAGCGAGGGATCAGAATTGCTTTCATTAGTATATATTCCTTCCATCCCTGTTTGAGATAAAACTGGTATCTTCTTTACATGGCTTAAGTTTCTCCTAACAGTCCTTGCGTCATCTCCTTGTACCACTGCTTCATTTCGGTTTAATTTAATCACCTTAAATTCAGCAGGATCGAAAGTTGTTGTTAGCTTGTTTTGGGGTGTCAAATTGTGAAGTAAGACTTTATCGCCAATAGAAATATTCCCCTCCTTCGCACCACGAGCTCTATCTCCACACTCTTTTCCTTTTTGTCTGTTTATTTTGTCCAAGTCTCTTGCCTCTGAGTCTAAAATAGTTACATTTATGTCTTGTATAGAAGGAATTTTATCTCTAATTGATCTATTATACAGCAGTTCTGAAGGTGATTTCCCCGTTGTACCATGCGGTGTCACGTTGTACATTAAAGTAAATTTCTGCAGTTCTATTTAATAGTCTGCCCCCCTTTCCGTGGGCTATTTGTAGTCGCTTTAAAATCGATCTATTCATGTTTTCAACTTCACCATTGGCCTGTGGCCAGTAAGGAGGCGAAGTTATCAAATCAATGTTGTTGCTGTCACAATTGTTCTTAAATTCACCACTCACAAACTGCCGACCATTATCAGCTTTTATAGATTTAGGATACCCCAATCTAGAAAATATTTCTTCTAAAATGGCAATTATTTCTGAAGACGTTATTTTTTTCACAAATCTAGTCTCCTGGTATCTTGAATAATAATCAATGATTACAAAAGCGTAATCGTGATTTGGTAAAGGACCCAATAAATCCATTGCAAGGCATTCCCAGGGGCCGTTTGGAAAAGCATGTCGCTGCATAGGTACTGGTGGGGTCGGCCTTGAAACTAACAGACAATCTCCACACAGTTTCACGAAAGATTCCACTTCTCTGTCCATTAGTGGCCACCATACTTTTAACCGCAGTCTTCGTTTCATTGCTGTCTCCCCTGGATGACCTTCATGTCCCAACTCCAATACTTTCGTCCGTAACGGTCTTGGTATGACAAGTCTGGAACCACGAAGTAAGATGTTTCCCAGGGTGCACAGTTCAAATCAAAACGGAAATAACTTATTTTTATTACTCGCTGTCCAATCGTCTCTCTTAATATTTTCTACCGCTTCCATAATCTCTTGATCGTTGGCGTTTTCTTTGACCACCTCACTTATGGTAAGTGCCCGAGAAACCACATTCTCAATTAGTGCACATACACTGTATTCACAATGCCTGTCGAAAGAGTTCGTATCCTGAATCTTGCATAACCTGGACAAGGAATCTGCTATATTAGATTTTCCCGCTTGATAAATAACTTTGAATTTAAATGACTGAAGCCGAAGAACCCATCTTTCGATTCTAGCAGGTTGTTTCGATGTAGGCTTAAAGATTCCAAAGGTTCGTGGTCCGTCACTAGTTCAAATTCTATTCCTGCAAGATAGTAATAAAAACGTTCTACTCCCCAAACTAAAGCTAAACTCTCTTTTTCAGTCTGGGAATATCTCCTTTCAACTGCAGACAGGCTTTTGCTAGCGAACGAAATTATTTCAGGACATCCTTCATGAAATTGTAAGAGGACTGCTCCTAATGCAACAGGACTGGCATCAGCAACTAATCGCGTGCGCTTCTTAGGGTTGAAATAAGCCAGAGTCGGAATTTTTGCTAGGGAGTCTTTTAAACGCTTGAACGCATCTTCCTGTTTTTCACCCCAGGTAAACGGAATATCGTTTTTAATAAGCTTCCATAGCGGTTCTGTAGTGTCTGCCAAATCTAGAATAAACTTTCCTAAATAAGTAACGAGACCCAAAAAACTTCGTGTTTCCTCCTTCGTGTTTGGAGACCGAAATTCCAAGATCGTTCTAACTTTGTCGGGATTTGCACTAATTCCAGTTGTGGCTAATACATGGCCTAAGAACTTTAACTCATGTACTTTCCAGCTGCACTTGTCCCTGTTAAGGGTGACGTTCATACCCTGTCATGTTCCTTTTCAGTGACTCCAAAAACAATTATATCGTCCAAGTAATTCAATGTATTTTGACAAGGGGCTAAGATATTTTCCATTGTTTTTTGGAATATTTCTGGGGCTGAATTCACACCAAACAACAACCGTTTGTATCGAAACAGTCCATTATGGGTAATGAATGTTGTTATTTCGCGGCTGTCTTTAGTTAGCTCTAGTTGGTGATATGCGTTCTTAAGGTCTAAACGGGACAAATACTGAGCACCCTTCAGTTTGGTCATTAGCGTATCAAACGTAGGAAATGGATAATTTTCTCTTAATATAGCCGCGTTTGCTCGGCGCATGTCTACGCATAAACGAATATTTCCATCTTCGTTGAATACTAACACTATAGGTGAGATCCAAGGACTTGGACCGTAAACGGGTTCGATGATATTCTCTTCTACTGCCTCATTGAGTTTACGTGCTACTTTTTCTTCCAAAGCTGTTGGAATGCGACCTTAGGGTTGCTGGACCGGCTTCACTAACTTATCTATAGTCAACTGTACCTGTATTCCCTTTATCTTCGGAAAAGGACGTTTGTCTTCCACCTGATTTACGTCCACTCCTAATTTAACTCTTAATTTTTGAGCGCAGTATCACACCCCATAAGGGACTGTGTACCGTTCTTGATAACATAGAATGAAGCCATCGATTCTTTACGGTAGTCAACGCATATGGGAGCTTCAAAAACAGCTCTTATTTCAAGCATCTCTTTAGCTGCGTATGCTCTGAACTGATTTTCGGATTCTGTTCTGACATTAATCAATGCTGAGGTTTTGCATAGATTTTCCCAGTCTTCTTCCCCTATCAAATTGAAACGTGAACCTGAGTCGATTAGCATTAAACATTTTTAGTTTCCGATGGAACAGATTATTTTTCCACTTGAAGCTGCTACATAGTCTTCTGTGATTTGAATACAGGAGTGCTCACTACAAGTACTACTTGAGTTTTTTGAGTCTACGAACCTAACCTTTGATGGTCCAAACTTATTTTTCTTATGAAAAGACTCATTATCAAATGGGGTCTTTCGCTTGTCAGACTTGGTTTTACATTTCTTAGCGAAATGCCCCAAAAACCCACATTTATTACATTTGCTATTTTTAGCTGAACACGAAATATTATTTGCCAAGTGACCCAATCTTCCACATCTTTGACATTCGTCATCTTCGTTTGGACCCTTCCGTTTATGAGCAGTTCTGATGCTGTTAATACCACTTGACGATAGAGCTGGAATCATCGATTCTGTCTGGCTCGCAATCTGTTCGTGAACTTGACACATCTCTAACACATGTTCTAGGGAGTGTTCCTTTTCCAATAAACGTTTCTTTAAATCTCTAGAAGCCCATGTGTCTATGACCTTGTCTTTTATGTTAATTTCAATAACCTCTTGCTTTGTGTTACCAAAAGAGCATTTGGCTGCCTGATGTCGAAGTCGCAGAAGAAATTTATTGAAGTTTTCCCCTTCATCTGGCTTGAGTGTTCTGAACAAGTGTCTTTCAAATGTCGAATTTCTCTTGGGTGAAAAATAGTCATTTAATTTTCTTACCAACACCATGAATACATTTTCATCCTCAATTGCTGTGGAATCCGCTAAAGCTTCAGGGATATTAAAAATAACCTCTTGTAATTGTGGTCCTCCCAGATGCAAGAGCTTATTTTTCTTTTTAATTGGATCAGTGATTTCTTCGGAATCCAAGTAAAGGGAAAATGAACGATACCACTTCTCCCATTCTGATCTTATCAAGGACTTATCGATATTTTCACATAGAAAAGGTTTTATCGCGGACTCGGCCATCGTTTCCTTATGAGTAACTCTCAATCCTAATTCTCTCTTTTTTTTTTTCTTGCAATTTAATGCCTTTGGTCAACAATTAAATGTAACCCTCAATGCTGCAATTGAATGCAATTTCCTTCTTTCGCAAATTTAATGCTTTTGGTCAACAATTAAATGTAACCCTCAATGCTGTAATTGAATGCAATTTCTTTCTTTTGCAATTTAATGCCTTTGGTTAACAAATAAATGTAACACTTACTCGATTCAGTTTTTCTTCGAATTCACCTCGTCGCCAATTGTAATGACCCACAATTCTCTAGAGAATTAATAAATGAAACAACTTGACTATTCGGTTGCCAGAATAAAAGTGAGTGTTTATTTATCTAAAGCTATGACAACTAGAAATTATATATTGCTTTGCCAACTTGATTAGTGTAGTAAAATGTTTATACTACTGACAAGGTCGCCACAAGTACCATAGAGGAAAGTCGTCTTCACATCAAATTGCTGGATTTTCAAACTCTTCGGTGCAGCCATGGCTAACAGCAATCGAACTGTATCATAGCGTGCAAAAGGACTGAAACTTTCTTTGAAGTCGAAACCCTTTTGCTGCGCGTAGCCTTTTGCAACAAGATGAGCTTTATAACGAGGATTGCTTCCATCTACTGAGCATTTTAACCGGAATACCCAACGATTCTGCACAACTTTTTTATTTGCTGGTCGATCAACGGGGTTCCGTGTTTTTCTTGTGACTTCATTGCTTCTTGATATGATGTTGGATTCAAGGACGACTGACCCAATTCCACAAGCATCACGTACTCGTTCATCCAGCCATCTTTGTCGTTGACATATCCGACTAAATTTCCAAACAATGCTTTTTGGTCAAATTTCTTACGACGTTCTTTCGGAATGTGTACATAACATCCATTGCCAAATATTTTCACAAGATTCAACCTTCCACAATCTTCGTTGTACCATAATTCATAAGGAACTTTGTTTTCCACTTCAATTGGACCGGTGCGGTTTAGAATATACGCTGCTGTATTGCAAGCCTCAGCCTACAATGCTTTTGATAATTTGCTTGAAAGCCTCATGGATCTTGCTGCTTGCGATTTTCTCTCTCAGCTGCCCCGTTTTGTTGTGGTATATAGGGAGGTCCGATGCAGTACTCTGTTCCTCGTTTCGCAAGCACTTCGGCTGCATCTCTGTTAGCGAACTCTTTACCACCGTCGCATCTTAACTAACTATCTTAACAAAAAGAACAATCTTCGGATTTTACTATAGTCATCTTTAAAACAGACATAGTATCGAGCACCTCCCACAGATGTTATTTCAACAGGACCGAGAACATCCGCATGAATTATTTCGCCTACATTAGTTGGTCGATTATGACAAAACAAAACCTTTTGTGCTGCTGCTTTCACTGAGAACAGATACACACTTGCATCTGGCACATACCAAACACCTTTCAACGTTGCATCTTTCCATGTTCCTTCTGTATACGCTTGTATATTGACGTCTCATTGACCATATGCTTTCGTCGTGGCGCCTTGCTTTCCTAGACTAACTATTTCAGAAACAGCAAATTTTGTGAAACTTTCAAAATACAATTTACTTGGCGTAATGTGCCTTGAAGCTCCAATGTCGCAGTAACATTGGGCGGGTCGTTGGTTGTTGCATTTAGGGAGTACACCACTAAGCCAAAACTCTTCTTTGAAACAGCATGTTCATTGGATGTCGACGATCTGAAGACTTGTTCTGCGGGCAATCCGCTGCGCGTTCTATTTTTTTAGATTTATGCTTTTTCTTGCTGAACTGGCAACGAAAGCTGTTACATCTCTCGATTTTTTGTCGCTTCGGCTTTCGGGTAATTCAATTGAACATAATTTTTCAATCAACAGATTCAGCTTTTGATTTTCTGACGGAATAATGTCCCAAAGATTTTCTTTATGATTGGACAACTCGGCATTCAGGTCCACGAATAATTTTTACAACTTTGCTACGTGCGTACTTATGTCTTCTTTTTCATCCCTCCTTGCTTGGAAAAACGAATCGATCAGCATAGTCAGTCGTTGAGTACTGCTGCGTTCAAAACGAGCACACAATTTGTCCCAAATGTCCTTTGCAGTTTCACATGTCAGCACTAGTTCAGCTACTGGTGTACTTAGGGCAGACGCAATTAAACCTGCAATTCGGGCATCATTTTTCATCCTAATCAAGCACTTTTCCTATTCTGCATCAGGAGCATCAGCTGCTAGCTCTGGACGAGTTTCTTCGCCACCGACAATTTTTTGTAGGTCATAAGCACGTAATAATATTCTCACCTGCCATTTCCATTTTGGCCAATCACTTGGACTTTCGAGACGATCATCTGAAATTTTGTAGTCCATTGATGATGACACCATTTTTCCTTTTAAATTGTAAATTTCTTCAGTCAATATGCAAATTTACATCGACTTTTCCAATCACCCCATTACTTTCAACAACTTTACTTTACTTTACTTACAGTTTTCAAGGATCTGGGCCCATGACCTAATGTAAAAAAAATACGATATGTTTTTGATGCAAGAAAAAATGAAACAAAAAATGAAAAAAAATTTAAAAAAAATAAGTTGGAAATTCAAAATGGGAATGGTTTGTACATTTATAGGACTAAGGAAAGGGATATAAAGACAGACAGATATATATTTTAGTTTCATTTAGGGGCCCGGACATAACGCCAAGCGACATAAAGCCAAATTTTAGCATTTTTTTGAGACATAACACCAAATTATAATATCGATAAACATCAAGTGGGTCATAGTTCCACAATTTTTTTTAACATTTATATGTCTAATTAAAATGAAAAGAAGAATGAAATTGAACAGTGGAGTTAGTATGAGGGAACGGGCAAAAAGGAAGTAGGTATGGAAGGGCATTCTGTCTCCCTGCAACCCCCCTGATTGGCCACAGATAATATTTGGGGTTAGTGGTTCCTAAAGTTTTCTTATTTTCATATTTAGAAGGGATTTAAGAAAGTTAACATATACCCGATTTTGCACCTACCCCAAATCATATGTGTAGCCAAGCAGGGGGGTTGCAGGGGGCAGCATGCTCTCTCATACGAAATTCAGTTTTTACCCTTTCCCTTTTCAAATGTCTCAGAATGTTTAATGGAAGGTATATTTTAATAAGGTAAGCAAAGTCAGATATGGTATATAGCGGAAAGCGACATAAAGCCAATTGGCCTTATGTCTCTTTGTGAAAGTGACATAAGGTCAAAGCAAAAATTTGGTCTTATGTCACTTTGATAAAGCAAGTTTTAAAATTTGGCCTTATGTCGCTTGGCATTATGTCATGGCACCACCAGAAACTACCGCAGCCGGTGGGTGACGAGAACACACATATGTGTACAATACAATACATACAATTTCAAATTTTTGTTATACAGACTATATATACTCTTTCAGCACTGACAGTGAGAGAAAGAAGCAGAGCCGCTGGGATTTGAACCTAGACTGAAAATTTAGTACGTAGGAGTCAAACCACATGTCCACAACGCTACGGCGCCCACAATAGCTAACATAAGCCATCATTATTAAGAGATAGATGTGGCCGTGTAATCTATTGCAGTAATTTCATCCGTAAGATATTAAAGATGGCGTGCACTGATTTCGCCTATGGTCGAAATTAAAGGAAATCTCGATTTTCAGAAAAATGTTGGCTTATTCGGTTGAGGGTGCGTAGACCTTTTCTTTTGTAAAAGCTTGTACCCCACTTTATTTTCTTCGTTACGGAAAAAATAAGTTCCATTTTGTAAGTTTTTTTTGAAAAGAATAAAATTTACGTTCAACGTGGCAAATCAGTCATGGTATACTTAATTCCTTGAGAGATTGAATTATGAAATCTTTACTCTAATTTCCGCTCCTTAAAAAGTATTTTACACTTTTTTGGCATTAGACATGCCAAGGTTAAATTTCGATCACCCGGGCCTATTGATGACTTAGATGAAGTCGGCGATGCCAACAAACAACTTGAGGATCTGAGGTTTGAGATCACTCAACCACTCTTTCGAACATAACGCTTAAATGCATACAGATAAATCTGAAGCGCAGTCGCTACAAATAATTTGATGACTTTCCTCTGTGAGGAAAACATCGACATATACATTGTACAAGAACCCTGGGTGAACGGCTCTAGAATTAAAGGGTTGTCGAACAAACTCGATAACCTTTTCTACAACCCCAGCTTAATCAACCAAGGTAAGTCGAGAACCTGTATACTTGCTAAAAAATACATCAAGGCGATTTTGTGGCCCAAGTTTAGTTCAGCTGACTTAACAACAATCAAGATTGAGGAAATTAGATCTAATCGCCTCATCGTAGCCTCAGCCTACATGGCACATTGCCGTAACGCACCACCTGAAAAGGTTCAAGAACTGGTCGCGAAGACTTCCACCGATCGTACCAACCTAATTCTTGGATGTGACGCTAACGCAAGATATACCCTGTGGGGCGGCTCGGAAACAAACGAACGAGGTGAGGACCTTTATGCTGCTATGAGCTGGCTTCGCTGAAGGAACAGTGCAACGTCACTCTAGTTTGGGTTTCTGGACACAGTAGCATTCTGGGGAACGAGAAAGCTGACGAACTTGCAAGACTAAAATCACTCCATCTTTCGACCGCAATGGATGCGCTGATCCCACTCGGGTTTGTCAAGGCAAGAATATCAGCTTATTTCCTGAAGATGGCCAGCCTTAGATTGGCCAGTTTAAATAATTGTGCTACATCTAAGAAAACTTGGCCAGATTACAATTTAGTAAGAACAACGAATATTCTTTTCAGAACTCGGATCGATGTAGCAAGACTAGTAGGAATCATTACGGGTCACTGGCCAATAGGCGAACACGCAGCTAAATTGGGCATCCCTTATAATGACCACTGTCGCAGCTGTGATATCGCATCAGAAAGGCGGAAATATCCAAGATGACCATAAAGAGTTTAGTGATGTTCCTGAACTCTACAAGATGGTTTTAATCTAAATAAATAAAAACCTTATAACCTCCATATCATTTCCTTTCAGAGCTGTGGTATTAAAACGGCACATAGTGCTTATTGGGATTTTATGTTTAAAACCGCCACTAGACATACACATACACACACACACACTTCAGCGCTGACCAAAAATGTTATTTGATCAACCCAACAAAGCCAAACCTACAAAAAAAAATACAGGAATATGTACGAAACAGGACAAAAAGGTCCGAGTATACCCATTGTATTTAAAGCTAATACAATGCGCATTACAAAGATTTATCCATTTGATATTACTATTGAATGTAGAACATTCTTTGCTACAGTTTTCTTTTTTTTTTTTTTTCTTTTTAATTTTCCTTAGCAAGCCTAAGGGCAATTCCACCATGGTGGAATCGGGAACTGAACAAGTTGCGCAAGAAAAGCAGGAGATCTTTTAACAAAGCGAAACGCACCCGAGATGCTGTTGATTGGGAAACCTACAAAAGTTCTCTCAACACCTTCAAAATTGAACTAAGAAGAGCCAAGCGTGTGTCTTGGAGACTCTTCTGCGGCAAAATTGAAGAAGTTTCTGAAGCCTCAAGGCTAAGGAAAGTATTAGCATCGCTCCCGAAAGCACCCAGCTTTCTACAAAAATCGGATGGTACCTGGATATCTTCCAGTCTAGACACCCTAAACCTTCTTGTGGACACCCACTTCCCGGGAAGTCTAGCTGCTAGATCAATCTGTCCTGGCAGCACACCAACCAGATCCTCTTGTAGCCCTCTTAAAATAGACAGTGCATCTGTCAAGTGGGCACTAAATAATTTTAAGCCATATAAATCAGCTGGTCCTGATTGCATTATACCTGCAGAGCTCCAAGCAGTTGCAGATCTCATTCTCCCCTGGCTGACAAGCATGTCTAGATTTAGGATATGTCCCCAGGTCTTGGAAGGAGGTTACAGTAATCTTCATTCCCAAGGCCGGCAAATCCTCACATAACAACCCTAACGACCTTAGACCTATCAGCCTCTCTTCTTTTCTCCTAAAGACACTTGAGAAGCTGATTGATCACCACATCAGAAGCAGTATTGCGTCTGGCAGACTCTCGCATGCTCAACATGCTTACAATAAGGGTAAGTCAGTGGAGACAGCTCTACACACCCTCATAGGTACGATTGAAAAATCACTAAAATACAGGGAATTTACCCTGGTAGCTTTCCTTGACATTGAAGGAGCCTTTAACAATATCACTCCCGAGGCAATTACCTTAGCGCTTAACAATCTCGGTATTGAAAAGTCTCTTGTGGCTTTTATTCACCAGCTACTGGTTAGCAGAGTAATAAACTCTAAACTCGGTGAATCCAATGTCCGCAGAACAGTTAATAGAGAACAGTTAATAGAGGAACCCCGCAAGGTGGTGTACTCCCTCCTCTTTTATGGAATGTTGTGGTCAATGAACTGCTACTGAACTTAGAGGAGGTAGGATGCAGGGTGATTGCCTATGCGGATGATGTTGCTATTGCAGTTTCCGGAAAATTTGTCTCGACACTTAGGGACATCATGCAGCATGCCTTCCATAGACTAACCTCATGGACCAGTGCATGCGGTCTTGGAGTTAATCCGCAAAAAACGGAACTAATACTCTTCACGAGAAAATATAAAATTCCCCCCTTTGACCCTCCCTCATTGTGTGGCGCAAAAACTTACGCTCACAGATAAGGCCAAATTCCTGGGTCTCATCATAGATCGCAAACTAAGCTGGAAGTCCAACATCATGGACCGTATCAAGAAAGCTACCACTGCGCTCTATTGCTGCAAAAAAGCAATCGGATGTAAATGGGGCCTTCAGCCTAGAATAGCATACTGGCTGTACACAGCCGTAGTCAGACCAATCCTACTTTATGGAGTCTCAGTATGGTGGACAGCTCTTGGCACAGCCGTTAACCGCAACCTTCTTAACCGCGTGCAAAGAACTGCAAGTATATGCATCAGTGGAGTGCTAAGGACGACACCATCCGAAGCATTCAATATTCTACTGTATCTCTCTCCACTTGACTTGTTTGCCAGACAAGTAGCAGCCTGCACAGCGGTAAGACTCAGAACACTACACCTGTGGAATAACCACCATACGGGTCATTCCACCATTCTAGATAACCTCGAGTTTCTACCGCACGACACCGACCTCCTACTGCCTCATCTTGTCTTTGAGAAAAACTTCTCTACCAGCATACCCTCCAGGTCAGATTGGAAGTCTGATACTCAGACGCTGGACGGTCCTCTGCGTATTTTCACAGATGGATCCAAGACGGACGAGGGAGTAGGAATAGGTGTCTACTCCAAGGATCTCAATTTTAGTATATCCATCCACCTTCCAGAATATTGTGGCGTTTTCCAGGCTGAGACAATGGCAATAAAAGAAGCTGTCTAGGCTCAAGAACAACGTGATATCCAAGAAGGACATCACCATCTGTTCAGACAGCCAGGCAGCAATCAAATCCCTGAACTCGGTCACTTTTCTCTCTAAGACCTCCCTAAATTGCCGCCTATCTCTTAACGAGATGGCTGAGCATTTTAACATTCACCTCATGTGGGTGCCGGGACATAGTGACATTTCAGGGAATTGTGAAGCTGATTATCTCGCCAGGAGCGGTACGATCTCCACAAACCTCCCTAGTGGGGATCTTCCGCCTATGCCATTCGCTACAGCTAAACTTCTTTTAAAGAATCATACCATTAAAAACACCAACTCAAGATGGTCAGATGGCACTACGTGCCTCATTACACAGCAAATCTGGCCTAAACTTGATCTAAAACGTTCACTCTATCTTCTCAGAATGAACAGGTCATCCCTAAGGATTCTCATTGGCGTTATCACAGGACACTGCGCCATTGGCACTCACGCCTCAAGAATGGGACTCCCTCATAATGATTTCTGCAGAAGCTGCAGAGACGAAGAAGAAGAAGAAAGCATAACGCATCTTCTCTGCACTTGTAGCGCTCTCTACTCTCGCAGGATGAAACACCTTGGAGTCTACTTCTTTAACGACTTCAGCGAATTGCACAACGTCGGCATCAATCAATTAAAGAGCTTCGTTGAAAGCACTAAATGGTTTTTCGGATAAGGAACACAAGATCCGCGTGGTATCACAATGGGCCTAATTTGGCCTAAGTGTGACTGTTTTCTACAGTCAGCCACTTCAACCTAACCTAACCTAACCTTTAATTTTCCTTACTAAAATTGTACAATGGAACTCTTTTGGTTTCACTCCGTTGTTATTGAGAGAATAACATAATTTTCTTTCGTTTTTTAGAACTTATAAGATGCTTTTACACCGTGGTTACGACTAACAAGAAACTCAAAAATGATACAAAACAGAATCAGACAATTCTGTTTAATTCAAAACAATGAGGCTCACACTGTAAGTCAGTCTAGCAAAGTTGAAAAACCAATGCATTCTCATTCTTTCTTTCTTGTCTAGTTAAGCTCAGCTACTTTTTCGGTAGTAAATTAAATTTGCAATCATAGAAGTAAAAAGATCTATTTATTTTTTATTGAAACACACACGTTGAACTTGTTATACTTTTTCACCCTTGTTCCTCATCATCGTCGCTTTGATCTATGGGCTTCAATCCTCCAAAAACTTTAGCGGGTATAGATTGCTTTTCTATTCGCACCTTACGCATAACGTCGTCATCTTCCATAGGCTCATTTTCTCCATTTTCGTCTCCATTTCCATTCTCTTCATCATCCTCCTCATCACTTTCTCCAATATCTATTTCATCTGGATTTACCACGCGATCTTTGTCACCTGTACCCTGAGTTTCCCCACGTATAAACATAATGTTTGTATTTTGCGGCTTAAGTGCTGCTGCAATTTTCTCGTTTTGCTGATGCTGCTTCATCATTTCGTTGGCCTTCGCCTCCAAAAGACGCATGCCATCCTTCATATTTGGATCTGTCGAAGAGCCTGATGTTACCATTTGGGCTGCCATCATGTTTACTTGTGTATTATAAGTGGCTTGAACCGAGCGTTTTATCCTCAACATCTCACGCATGGTATCTTCATTGCCGTGACGTACCTCAAATTCTTTCCAGGTTTGCCAAAACTCGGCAGTGATTCGTGGATCACACACTTGACTGCAATGTGCATAAATTGCTCTTGCTCTATCAATCTCACCAAGCTTGGTCTCCATTTCGGCAAATCTAACACACATGTCACGCATTCGTTCTTCTGGTAAAGCTTCAATCGCCTTTTCGTAGATCTCACGAGTTCTAGGAAGCCCATAAATTTCTGCAGCTTTCTTTATAAAGATATTGTACATGTCAAACATTTCCTCTGGCTTCACAGCCGTTGTAGCGCGGTCGTAAACTGCCATAGCATGCCTAGCTAAACCATGCTCTTCCTCAAGTTTCGCATATAGAAGATAAAAGTATTTTGCCAAATCTGGCGGACAATTCTCCAAGCACTGTTCGAATAGATCTCGAGCTCTTTCGAGCTTAGACCCTCCATATCTTTTGAGGAATTTTGTAAGATAAGAGTTCCAAATATCATAAACGTTTGGCCACTTGAACAATGCAATTCCTTTTTCGTATGCCCGAAAAGCCTCCTCAAAGTAATTATGCTCCTCCAAGAAGAGACCATAGTTAATAATTATCTGTGGGGTGCAAATTTTAAGGTCAATTATTCGATCGTAGACTGCTTTACAGGTTTTAAATGTTCCGAAACTCTCTTCTAAATCCGCATACATTGACCAAACTTTCAGTGACTTATACAGACGCATCTGCACTGTTTCTGTCTCATCATGATAAGCTACCTTTCGTTGTGGCATAACAGTAGCTCTCTGCATCAATTTAAGAGCGTCCTCAAAGTTCTCCTGTCGGATTTCCATCTCAGCCCATTCGCACCAAACAGATGCTAATTCGTCTACCTTAACGTATTCGACTTGAGTTGCCTTTTCAAATACAACACGCGCATCATCAATTTGTCCATTGCTTTCATAGAACTTTGCAAATTCTACCCATAATGTGTTAAGCTTACCAACTGCAAGTTTTGGTTGAACAGTTTGCACCGCTTCTGTGTAGGTGTTTATAATTTCATGTGGCTTCGATTCATATAACTTCACTCTTTTATGCCATTCCGGTACATTATGAGGATTTTGTCGAAGAAGAACACTATTAAGCAAAAGAAGACGCCTCTCCATGAGGTATTCAAAACGTGCTAAACGAAGCTCTATATCGATATCGTCTTCCTCCGTAGCATTAGAATCATTGGCAACCATTTCCATACGCTTGCTTAGACTGACTTCTTCAAACTGAGCGTATTCGTCGAAAACTTGGGTGAAATCTCGAACTGTAGTAACAGTTTGAATGGCTTCTTCGTATATATCCCTTGCTCTATCAAAAAGACCACTGCGAACATAATAGTCAGCTAACGAATTCCATAAATGGCCTAGTTGATCGGTATATCTATTGGAAAACATAAAAAATTATTATGATTTTCAGTTAGATATAAAAATTATATTAGTTTTACATTCAGTTAGGAAATCGAGATTGTAATGCAATCAATAACACTAACCACTCAGTGATTTGAAAAAATAAATAAAAATAATAAAAATAAAAATAAATAAAAATCCCCCCCACAAATTATTCAAGATAAGAACATTAAGGGCGATATTTAAAAAAAAATCTCTAAAATGTTTGCATAAGCATTAGCCACCAATAAAACCAAGACAGCACCAAGAAATAAGATAAAATAGAACTGTAACATTATGAGAGTGAAAGAAAAGGAATTGTTTGCAATGTTGATTTTTAGGGAAGTCGACTCTTGGGTATACATATGTCAGGTTTACATTTTGGGTACAAACATACTTCTTTCATTTTTAGGTTGACAGATTTTCATTTCACTACAGGAAAGTTGTTGTTTATGTTTGAGAACATAGCACATTTTAAAGTTAAGCCTATTGTTACGGGCGGTAAAGGAAAGCTAAAGTATAGCTAAAGTGTAAGAGTGTATCAGAATGATAGCATACTATCCAACACCTCATCTATTTTTACTGCCGTAGCCTCATCCATTTTCAAAACCTTAAATGTGCTCTCAAAAATAAGCGGTAAGATTGTGTATGCTCTGACAGCTGTTTCTCTACGTCAATAATCAAATCAATAAAAAACTTTAAATGTTTTTCAACCTTATTTCAAAAAATAATTAGCATTTTTGGAATAGATGGATTAGAAAGAAAATTTAGCTGGGCTGATTAGGGTTAAATGCGATTAATAAGATTAGAGACTGCCTTGTCGGGACTCCTCTTAAAGTTACGCTTATGTGAATTGGAAGTCATGTTGGAATCTAAGGCAATGAATATGCTGACACTGCCGCCACTCGTACATTCCGCTAGAATTTACATCATACGCTTAATCAACAGCAAGCTCAGGTCTAAACAACTCTTGGGTTGGAGCAACTATTATAATCACTATACACAGATTAACCCGGACAGATATTCAACTAACACCTCAAAGCCAATGTACACAATATTCATTAGACTACGCCTAAGTCACACAAAGACTACGCATCGACATCTTCTTCAAAGGGCAACATGTCTTGTCTGCGATTTACCCATAGACATAAAACATCTATAAACTATTAGTACAATGTCTAATCAAACAACATCAACCGGCGAATCATTGATAAATCCCAGCAATGACATTCTTAAAATGAACGACCTAGTCAGTAGACTTAATATTTCAATTTAAATAATAATTACTTTAAGCATAGTAGATAAGTTATCAAGTCAAGACCTTTGAACTTGGTGTTTATTGTGTTAGCTTACTAATTTCAATTGTTAGGTAATAAATTATAATAATAATAATATTCAGTGCTTACCTCCTTAAACCACCGCGTATAATTGCATCCACATTAAGCGAATGCACCTTATGTGGGTTCTTCGATATCAACTCGCAAAGTTCATTCCAAAGCTGGTGATTTGATTTTCCATGTTTCGAAACAAAGTTCTCGTTGTCTACCACTGTAGCAAGTTGTTGCGCCGCTTCATCCAATTTTCCAACTTCAGTTAAATATTCGATATATTCTTCCGAATCATCTGGGCACAGTTTAAGATAACGCCTATAAACTCTTACAGCAGTTTCTGGGATATCAAAACGCTTTAGGAATTTCAAATAAAGCGGCCATATACGATGATGCTGCGTTATTGGTAACGCCCGCAATGCTCTATCAAAGACATGCCTAGTCCTCGTAATCTTGCACTGGTTTGTCATAAATGTTCCGTAGTCCATCCAAATTCTTGGCATTTTATGCATGAAAACCAATGCTCTCTCAAAACAATTATTGACTTCTTCGAACAAGGGATCAGTGACGCATCTACCACGTACTTGTTTCCTCCTGGTTCTCAAATAATTGTACCAAATTTTATACGACCCAGGAAGTTCTTTGAGGGCTCTCTCATAAACTATATTTACACCAAAATTAGGCGCCTTTGCCTTGTGGTCGATGTAACGTAACCAATGTTTGACAGAGTAAGCATTGCGAAGTATTTCTTCTTCGTATGGAACGTCTTCTTCCGGCTGTAAAGAAGAATTCATTAAAGGAAAATAGGTGATATTATGTTTCATTTTTTACTTACAAATTCAATTTCCACCGACATAGATTCCCCACCTATAGCCATTTACCTCTAATTTTGTTTAACAAATTCTGTAACAAATCACGATGAAATTTTGCGGCTACCTGGCTGTCAAGTCACATGAAAATACACACACAATTCCCAATCTGTAAACGTCAACTAACGTTTGGAAAAATATTGTATCTAAAAACTACTTTTCACAGGTAGATGGCAGCCATATTCATTTGAGTTTTAGCTATTTGTTAGCTAATCAAACACACGTTTGCGATATTTATTTAAATGACAACCGATTTATTGTAATGTATCAATAACTATGTTTAATGCTACGCAATTAGAGAATTCAAATAGGTTAACTGCACAGAACTTTAATAATAATAATATAATACTGGCGGCGCTACAGTCCGAGGTGGAACCTGGGCCTAGCTTCTCAGCAACCACTCGTGTTGTGCGTTCTATTGTTTTCTCACGAGTGGAGGGACCTACAGTTTAATGCCGACTACGAACGGCGAGATTGAGAAGCTATTTTCTAGACAGTTATACTCTTTGAGCATTGTCAGTGACTCGAAAGAGGTGGAGCCGTGAAAAAATGTTTGATGTCTTTTTTCGAGATTCGAACTGACGACCTCGACCGCAGGAGTCGACGCACCTACCCACTACGCCACAGCGCCCACAACTGCACAGAACTTTAGTGAATATAAAAAGAAAAACGAATGCGTTGTATTTTACAGATATTTTAACTACAACCGTGCTTTGGAATGTCCAATAATTCTCTTTGGTGAAAGCGGCGTCATCTGTGCTCCACAAACGGGAGACATTACTTCTGTTGAATATATGAGGTCGCTAGGCTTTTGACAGTTTTTAGCTATTTGGGGTAATTGAAACACACTCGGTTATTGTATTGGATTAAAAGTCAACTAATTTTATTAAAACAGAAAAATAGCTATTGTTACACTACGTTATAGGAAATTATATGGACTGCGTTATAATTGAAACAAAGGCACAGTAAACTGCACAGTAGTTTACTTGGTGAAATACGGAACGCGATTGCCAACGATACGTCGGTGTTTTTTTTTTTTTTAGCTAGTTGCTAAAAATTGTCAGTTGCAATTCTGTTGTTATTATTACTGCTGTTTAGTTTGGTGTTTTGAAGATGATCTGCGATGGTTTCGGGTTGGATATATGCTGGCCTTAATCTTTCTATGGATACGTTTACAATTCGTCCGTCTGTATTAATTGTGAAAGGTTTGTTATTAATTCTTTTAATTATAGGATGTGTTCCGGTATATGGTTGCTGGAGTGGTTTCTTTACTGCATCGCATCGCAGGAATAGGTGTGCAGTTGAAAAGGTCGGGTGAAACAATAGCTCTATTGTTGCTGTGGTTTGAAGTTTTTACTGGGCGTAAATTCCTCATTCTCATGATTTTCTTCAATAAAAACTTGTGCATCAGAATTTGTATTATCGTTTGCGAAAAAATCTCTGCTGCAGAAGCCTTAATGTCCTCCTTGTATGCAGTTCTCAAACCCAAAAGTGCTGTTGGGAGTGCATCAACCCAAACGGATTCTTTATGACACATTAGCGCGGCTTTTAATTAACGATCCCAACATTTTTTGGCTGTCATGTCATGCAGAGGGATTGTTTCTTGCCATCTACTAAAACGATCGATTATTCTTAAACGGTACTTATATCCTTTACAAGGTGTCAATACAATTAGATCTGTATGTACATGGTGGAATCGTTGTTCACTAATTATTGTTTATGACCAATCAGTTTGTATAGTGAATATGTGACCGTCCAGGATGTTTGAAAAATCGTATTGCCGGATAGATTGCCAATAATTCACGATCGAAGGTACTGTATCGACATTGTGCACTCGATAGTTTGCAGGAATACAAAAACATTGGTTGCCAATTTGTTCCATTTGTCCTAATTTGGCACCGACTGCAAAATCAGAAGCCCCTGTTGTCAAAACTAATGATGCTTTGGGGTGTGTCTAATGCGGCTTTTGCACTTTTGAAAGACTCAAGCTAACGGAGTCCATGGCACAGGTCTTTTGTCGTTCTTCTTCTTGACACGCAGATAGTAGACCCGAATTTAATAAAAATGTTTGATGTATTTTCTTGTCGAAAACGTAAAGGTGGCATTCGTTGTTCAGATTCGGTCTATTACATCATTTTTTTTTCATTTTTTTTATTGAGACAATATTAATACACATTAATTAATTTATGATTACATTTTTTTTTGTGATAACAGATCTACAAGTTTTTTGCTGCGTAGCTGCAGGGCGCCTTGCAATTCCTAGCTTCTTCCCCGAACTTCTTGTGGAAAAAGCACACAAAATTGGAACGCTGTTTCCGTGTCTTTCCTGTGCGTGAGCCTGGCCGGTTGTGTGACACACTGTGGGATCTATTGCGCGAAAGATGTACACAGAGTGTTTTTACAGTTGCTGACAAATTAGCAAGTGTGGACTCAATCGCAGTTACTCGCCTATCGAGGGCTAACAGTCTATTAAACTGTCGCTCGTTGGATTCTGTGAACCTAGTAATAAGAGTTTCTTTAAAAGTTTGGTACTTATCTAGTTCCGGTGGTTTCTGAACCACATCGGAAACCTCGTTGAGAAGCTCCAGATCCAAGGCAGCGATGACAGCGTTAAATCGGCTGCTGTCCGAACTGATGCAGTGATTGTGAAACTGCGCTTCCGTTTGAATGAACCACAGTGCAGGGTTTATTTTCCAGAACGGGGGAATCTTGAGGTTCCTGAGGGCAGCGATCTCCTGAAAGTCGTCAGAGTAATCTGTTGTTGCGGCACTAGAACTGCGTAGTTGTGCACTGTCGTTGTTTGTATTAACCATTGTATTTGTCTTTTTTTTTTAAATTGTCGGTGTCACCAATTTAGTTATTTGTTAGATAATCAGACACACGGTTGGGATATTTATTTAAATTACAACTGATTTATTGTAATATATCAATAACTAAATTTAATGCTGCGCAATTACGAAATTAGAACAGGCACAGAACTTTACTGGACGAAAAAGGAAAAAAGAATGCGTTGTATTTTACAGATATTTTAACTATAACCGTGGCTTGGAATCTTCAATTTCTTTCAGGTGAAAGCGGCGTCATCTGTACTCCACAACCAGGAAACCTTACTTCTGTTGAACGAAGTCGCTGTATGAAGTCGCCACATTGCTTTTGACAGGAGCCGTTATGCGAAGTCCCCACAGAGTTTTAGTGTAATTTACTACAAAATCTCTTTATTATAAATATACGTTTAATTGTTTAATATTCAAAATCAATATGATTTTTGTTATCAGAATACTAAACATCATAAGTATTCTGATAACAAAAATCACCACAGAACAGAGTTCTATTTATCAGTGTTTGTTTTCTTCTCCTTTCGTAGGATTGTGCTGCCACCTGTTGATCAGTTTCTTCTATCACAGGTGCTGCCACAGAGTCATATGTGGCCTTTTAGTACAAAACTTAGGCCCAAACCATGTATATCCTACATTCAGCGGACAACATTTTTTTTCGAAGTTCGTAATTCCTATATTCTTTGTATAATCTAAACCGCTTGCAATACTCAATACAGCAGTTGAATCGGAATATTGGGAGTTGTAGACTCTATTCTACTGCGCAAAACATTCCATATCACAGTTTCATTTCCAATGTTTTCTGCACCTATATGTAATAAAACCGTTGCAGACTTATTTGTTGGTTGGTTGTTGAATTAAGGAGGCATTTCACATCGGCCTCAGTAACTAAATTTGTTTAGTGGTCTCAAATAAATTAATAAACATCATACAACGCCCTCTTTTGTCCGTAACAAATTCTAATTCAAACAGCACTAAAATTTACAAGAAATGTGTTTACATTTTTGATTGGTCGAACTAAATTTTCCACAATCCGAGAAAAAATTCCCCTTCGTACGCAGCTGTCAACTGTCACTTAGCTCTACACACACATATCACAGTCTATATATTTGCGAATCTCGAGCAAAAATTTTTCACTCTTCTAAGTTCTTCACATGGGAATACACATTTCACATTCTATAAGTACTTGAAATCGTTTATACTTTCATTAAAAAATAAAAGCTAACTTACAATTCACATATATTTGAAGAAATTGTCATTTATAAAATATGGTTCGGTTAAAATCGTAAAATGTTAATCGTTTTCTTTATCTTACGTTCGCACAAAACTCAGTCGCAGCAGACTCACCATTAACGGCAACAACAACACAGCCAGAATATTCATTGCCTTTTCTAGAAGAAAATTTTCCCAGTTTTCCCGAAGGAAAATCGCCCAACCACCCAAATCACCGTTGCTGCTACTGCTTGCCTAACCAAAAAAAGTGATTTCTTTCTTTTCCAAAAGTTACTCATCTTATTTCGCTTTAATTTTTGTTTTTTCTTTTGTGTGAAAAGTGATAAATAACAGCATCAAAATGAGTTATAAACGATTGAGTGCTGTTTTGTACAAAACTATAGTGTTCTTGTGATAATAGTTTGTATATTTTCTGAGCACAAATTGTAAAGTTGAAGAATTTTGCATATAAAAAGAAAGCACGACTCTAAACCACCAATAAATCTACCCACCTTTTAATAATATCAGTGAAACAAGAGTAAAATTAATAGAAGAATAGTCAGTACTTAATTTTGTTTTTTTTTTTTTTTGTTTTTGACAAATATCCTGGGATTTTATCCCACGAAAGGGATTATAAGCATAAAGTAAACATCAAACGTTGCATATATAATAGAGAAGTTAGATCCTGTTAATTACTCCATTCACTGCCTAATGGCAAGTTCTCTAAATAAGACGAGATACAGGCGCAGATTGACTGCGATCTCGTTTTTATCGAATATTTCATTAGATGGCACACATCGGGATACAAAACTTGGAGCTACAATTGGCGGCACATTTGGGGCATTGCAAAATGGGGGTTCTTCATCAGCTAGTGGAGGAACTGGACTATGTGGACTTGGAATTGGCGGCGGATTGGCAGCCGGCAGCGATGGCGTGGCATCGTGCTCGCTTGAGTTATCAGCTGATGCTGATGGCGAGGGCGATGGGCACTTTAGTGAAACTGAAAATATGGGTAAACACTTGATAGCCGTTCCACCAGAGAAACGAAAGGTCAAAAGACCAATTGGCAAAAGTTCTGATAGATTGTCCGAGAGCAGTGATTCGGACAGTGTAAAGATACCAACGAAAGTGTCTACCCAAATGCCATTGCGAGAGAGGTGAGTCACTTTTATTACAAGGAACCTCGTTACTGCTGCCTGATGCAATAAAAATACATATATGTACATATTTATTTTCGTATGCGGTAGGAATCTTCTAAAATATAGGGTATATATTATGAAATTTTTACGTATGTAACTATCAATAAGTTTTCAGCACAAAATGTTTACTTCACTTTCCTTTCATTAAATGCGAACATACGAACATAAGTCGCAAAAGTTGAATGATGAAAGTGCAGATGTCAGGAACTGTTATTTGCTACTCCTATCTAGCAACTATCGTACTAATGTGTCACACATAAGTTAAACAGACCCTGAAACATCGCTTCGTGTGATATACATATGTACATATATGCACTTACATAGCTCAAAAACAGTTGCAACCAGAAAATTCTTTGATGCCCTATATTAAACTTGGTTCCTAAATCACTTAAATTGAAGATCAAATTTAGAGGCTTAAGCTAGAATCAGAAGAAAATAATTATTGGGAGCTTCAAAGAATTTAGCTTTTATTTAAAACGATTTAAAAAATCAATAAATCAAATCGAGCTTCACAATATACACCCAGCTATCACGGATAGCACCCAAAAGGAGATTCCAATATAAAATGTCTTTTCATAAAAAATGCCACTAGTACTTTTTTTATTGTCTTGTACTTCATCTTAAACGTCTCTCATTTGGTTTTGGAGCGATTAGATAAATATAGTTAATTTCGTATACACATCAGATGAATAAAAGAAATAACTTTACATTGCATCATCTGCACAGTGGTTGTAAATTTTAGTAGAAATTATTTCCAAATTAGTGCGCACACATACCGAAGTTAAAGTTCAGGATTAGTTCTCCTAAAAATTGCTAAATTTATGCTTGTAGTCGAATAAAAATGTTTGTGCGGAACTAAACGACAACCGTATTTATACATCTGGAAGAAATTCTATCATTAAGAAAATTCAATAAAATTTATTAATATTCTCGTTCACAAGAATCGAGCGGAAGTTTAGTTGACTCTTTGTGTTTTGTTAAAAATATTTCATAGTCAATAAAAGATACATTTCTATTAAATGATCAATCCAAAAAAGCGTGTCTCAATATCTTATCTGGAAATTTCTCGATAATTTGACATCAAACCTAAAGATCTTCCCATTTAATTGACATTCGCGTTCAATTGTTTTGAGGTCAACAACGCATTTACTTTAGAAAATATAATGGAATGAATAAGTCACAAATAGATCTTTTAAAATGAATGTTAAGCTAATTGAAAGCAATATGACCTGAACAAGTAATGTCAATCATTGATGATTGCAAGAAAATGTTATGACAGGTCAGTACGGCTTCGGCGGATTTATTCTGAATGCGGTTAGTTTTCATTATAACATTATAGCAACAATTTTGACTGCATTTAAGCAGTGGAATTGAATTGAACCTATTCGTGACTTTAAAATGAAAGCTCATTCTCCGATTTGTTAACTTGACGCTTGTACTTTAAGCATGTTTAAAATTAATCACTCTACATACCGTTTATATGTAAATATTGTATTAATGTTTGGTAATACTTAAAGGCTTTCGCCAAACTTTTAAAGTAACAAGAGGTGATCTAACTTCAATTAAGGGGTACATAGTTATGTGCCGGTTCCGAATGGATATTGACATAATTGCTATTTAGGGACTTTGTACCTTGATGGGCGTTCATTGATATCCTTCCAAAAATTCGAAATAAAATTCAATTCATTTTCACAATATGCTTTAATATGAAGTCCCTTCTAAATTTGGTGGTATACCCATAACCACAAAAGTTAAAAGTGGTATCTGCTGAATACTGTACTGTACATAGTACATAGAAGGATCGGATACAATTTGTGCAGGCTTATATTTGTTCTCTTGTTGGATGTCTGTTAATAGTCGTTGCCTTTTTTAGGGGAAGTAAGGTTTTCCTTACTGTGCCATGGGACACACTTATGTTTTGCAACAGAGATCAAATTATATCCAATGAGGAACATCGGTTAATGGTAATTTTTACTCCGTTTAATGTATCTAGGTTGTGGAGCATACAGGAATCTTCCCTGTATCCTTGTAGTATAGCTGTATACCTTGTAGTAATATCTGTTGCCATGACGCCATTAACTTGGCGATGCAGCTTCCAGCTGCTTCTGGCAGAAGTCATTGATGTAGAGTCAGTATATGTCCTTCGCGTTTGAGTTAAACTACTGCATATGAGGAGTTTCCCTTATGGTGTGATACATAATATTCTTCGCGGTATGACTGAGTTGAGCATATCTTTTCGGATTATATCTTGCATTGCAGCTTAGGGTAGAAACTATGTACATTTAATTTTTCACCCTGATCAACACTGCATGATTTTTTTAAATAAGAAAACAGAATAACAATAACGTACTAATAAAATTTTTATGCTCCAAATAACCTTAGGATATTTCTCTCATTGTTTCCGTTGAGGAATATCAGATTGTTTCCACTATCAGTAATTTTTAGGGTAAATATTAAACCATTATTTTTATATCTTTAAATTAAAATAGAATAAAATAGAAATATCCCAAATATATAGATTGAGAATATTACATCCCGCTAGCATTAAAGAGAAGCCACTATTACACAATGTTATGTTATTGAGTATTCAACCACAAACATTAACACTTATTGTATCTGCAATTATAATATTTGCATTCTTCCAACAAAAAAATCATGCGTTTATTGTCACGTTTACGATAAGGGCATTTAAGCTCACTAATTCAATTTGTGTTGAAGAAAACAATTTCGTATTTGGCCTTTTCAAAAACATATGTGTCTCAGCGGCTTACCAGAATAAGGAAATTCAGTTGTTAGCGTAGCAGTTCTTGGGGGGAAGAGGAATATGCTTCATCTTGAGATTCACAATAATGCATGTTTAATAAGATATATATTTTTATGTTTGCGTGGATTTGATTATTGACCTACATTTACATCCTAATATATGCATTTTCTTAAATCATTTAAGAGATGAGGTCAATAAATTACAATAACCCAAAAAATGTCGTATCTTAGGGAGGAACGAAAAGTGATTCCCTCTTTCACGGGTCTGATTTGGTGTTATAATTTTACCCCTTTCTTATTATTGGCAAAATATCATTCATAAAAAGGTTGGTTGAGATTAAAAATGTTCATGTTAATGCAAACGATTTCATACAAATTGTATTGTTTTAACATACGTTTAATGTTTCCCAAAAAAATGTGCTTTACTATTAAATGCATTCCATTAAAAATTAAACCTTCGGCGCAGTGCTTCATAATATAAAAAATGTGGCTAAAACTCAAGTGGCTAATCCTCAAGCGCTTGCTTGTAATTTCTGTAATCAGAATAAGGGGGGCATAGATGTTTAAACAGGACACTGCATAATTGGCAAGCATGTCAACAGGGTGAGTCTTTCATGTAACAACTTCTGTAGATGGAGAAAAAAATCACTTGGAGCATTTGACAACTTGAGCGAGATGAACATCAGTAGCTATAAATATTCTTAATTAACTAATCTATACAACGGATAGGAGATAAGTGTGTTTGCCACTGGCATTTGTTACATATGTATCACCCATTCCTTTCGTTTTATCCGAGATGAATACTATATATTCGTCTTAAGAGCCAATGCTGCATATACTCGTATATAAAATATGAATTCAGTTTTTGTACATCTTGTTCAAAATGTTTAAGTTAAAGTTAGTTTTAGTTAAAATTTTATAATTTAATTGGGTTCTTAAATTTTGTTTAACACTGCATGTCCAATTGTCCAGAGACAGATATTTAAAATTAAACAAAAACCAACTTGGTGCCTCATCTTGTACGCTGCGTGCACAGCTAACATTAGACAATACAATACCTTCGTCCACCTACGTCTCTTGATATCTATATCAGACACATTTTTGACTAGTTGTTAGATATGATTGTAATTTATAGATAAGGTTCAGTTAAGTTTTCAGTTTTATTTATTCATATTCTCTAAGTTAGTTATAGCTTACAGGTATATTACACATTTTCAATCTTACAATTTGAGAATAGTAGTAGCGTTTTTTATGAAAAAATATAGTGTTAAATGCTGCTTCATTAATTTGTAACAATATAAGGGATAATTAAATATTTAATTTGGAAGAAAAGGAAAAAAAGGAGAAAACAGGAACAGAATTTGTTAATAATTTTTAGTCAAATATAAAATGTAATTTAGACAGTATGATCTAAAATATTCCTCAACGCATAATGAAATCTATTCGAATTTAAATAAAGGTGCAATGTGAAATACAAATGCAGCGAATCATTTTGCTAGCAAACGAAGCATGCATGTTCTTAAAAAAAATACGATTATAATACATATGTACATCAAATATATGTTTGATGAAATTATTATATATAAATGTTATCTTTATAACATTTATTATAGATAACTATTCAGAAAAAAATTCCATCCGGCATCCGCATACTGCATTACAATTAAATTTCTTCGTTGTTTAACGAAGCGCGGCCACGCCATCACATTTTGTTTGACAAACTCTGAAAATATCATTCTTTGTTGTTCTTATGTTACAGTCAATAAACGTTTTCCATGCTTATTCTACCGACGATTCATTTTTATGTTGCCATACTTTTTCATCAATCAACAATTTGAGTTGTTTCTTCATTAGTATACGATTATGCGATTCTTTCTTTCACCGTCAAAAAAGCTTTAGCTGCATAAAAATTGTGTTCATGTGTGCATATACGTTAATATTACATATATCCAAAATGATATTCGTTGTGCAAAGGTATATAGATGTAAACTATGATGGGCATGTTTGTAGATGAATAGAAATAGAAAACATGGTGATAATCGATATTCAATCGTTACCATCGATCGGGAATAATAAAGACATTTTGTTGTTGATTTTTATTATTAATTTTATTATAAAAATCAATTATTGTGAGTAGGTTGTTGCGCCATTGCACGAAAGCCGGCATTATAAGATGAAAATCGAAATAATACAAAAAAAAACAACAAACTATTGCAGCAATATGCATGTATTTTAATTGTATTTGTGTATTCCTATACTTTAAAAAAAAAGCTCATGGTTAACTCGGGCTATTGACTCGAAATCTATGCGACAGGAAAAACAAGGCCAATTTAAATGAGATGTGCTTTATAACTGCTTATCTTTACAGTATAGGTAAACATTATTCCAACAGATTTTAGATTCAATAATAAAATGAATGAATTGATTTGATAACATATATATATACAAATATTATAAGAATGTGACATATTTGTCAATTAAGTTTTATTTTTTCTTACCCTCAAATGAAACATCATATTAGTTAGATATTGACGTAAAGAGAAAGTAAAGTGCTCAGTTGCGTGTAGAAGCAACAGAGAAAATATTTAAGAAATTAAACCAATTTTGTGACTTTGTATTAGATAAAATTAATTATTCCATACAATTAGGACCTTCTTTACAGTCCTTAGTTTTTATTGTAATATGAGAGTATTACTACTCGTATGTATGACAGATGAATTATATGGATCACAGGATCGTAGAAGAAGAAGTCAGGTCAGGCCAAGTCCACTTTGGACTTGGACTCCGGCGCTGGCCGAACAGGAAATAAATGCGGCAGTCATATTTGTTTATGTACCCAGAAAAAGCATCAAAAAATTGTATGGTCTTTTCTGTAATGGATTTTATTTTTTCTACACATTGTGTGAGTGTCTATCGACATATGCACATATAGCAGCCTTACTTATTAAAAAAAACTATCATTACGATGTAGTTTTATGATGACAGTAGAAGAACGACTCTCAGAAAGTTTAGACATTCATAATATCTAAATATAATGCAGCATTGATTGACTTGTGTTATTATTATCTTATGATCTTAGAAATATTTGCTTTCGTCGACAAAATACTAATCGATTTATTAAACGTGTTAACGTATTTTATTAATGTCTTTAGTTCGCAAGTCCTGCTGTTGAACTGTTTATATAAGCATAACTCATGCATTAGCAATTTTTTTAAGCACTAATAGGTTTTTGTTTAAAATCTATTAATACCACAGGACCGAAATCTTTACATAAAAAAATAATTATCCCCCAAAAAATGTGTGCATCATTCATGCGATTTCAACCATACACTGCTAATGACTAATCATATGAAGAAACTGTATTTTTCTTCTGCAACAAGGGAAACAACGAATTTATCGCTGTCATCCTCCCTTATTGCGGTATTATTTTGGGAACAAGAATAACTAAATATATATTCAACCTGAAACACATTTGATCTTATTTATCATTTTAGAGTTGTCACACTACCAAATCGTCGTTGATTTATACATTTTTCAACTTTTATTAGAACATTAGAAATTATTGGGGCTTTATTTACATTAAACAAAATAGTTCACTGTTGTTGACACTGAGACCCTTAATGACCTCTTTGTCCATTCTTTTTGTGTTTAAATATAGGTATGATCTTCCTTCTATTGTAAACTTTATTAATGAACATTAAAATAATATAATTAACTCAGATTCAGAAATAATTCAACAATTAGGATCCTGTTCAGTTATGTGTATTAAGTTTGTTCAGATACTTTCCTAGCTGTTTCTCACATTTCTCGCATTCTCTTCAATTCTCTAATAAAGTAATAAAATTGTCTAAGAAAACGCACGCGTTGAACAGAAACGAATAGCCCACACTTTTAAATAAATAAATGAAGAATGCACGGGGAGGATTTTCGTTGTCGTGCCACACACCGACATGACATACTCGTATATGAAAATCTACTATAAACAGACTGAGAAAATAGTAACGTGGGAAAATGTCTTACTATCTCGAGGGCGTTCCGAATTTAAGTGAAACATGGTGAGAAATAGTAATGTTTTCGGCGTACTTGAACAGACCTATTATTTCATATTAGGTTAAAGTATGACACATTCATTGCTAGCTATTGCTAGACCGAGAGTGACAAAGTTTATGGGGTCTATAAACTGCCTTGAACTTAAAGCTTGTTTACAATAGAAATGCAATGCAAGTGCATTTTAGACCATTTTTTTGTTTGTTGTGATGGGAGAAATGTTTGACTTGGTTATTGGATTCCGCTGTTTTTGTTTTTTTTTTGTTTTGCCAAGGCTTTTTTTTTTTCGTTTAACAAATTGTATTGGCGATTGCAGTCAATCTAAGAAGGTTAGGTTAGGTTAGGTTAGGTTTTAATGTGGAATACATTTTGAATTTAGCAGTAATGTGCTACTTATAAAAGCAAACATGGCAAATTTGGTAATTTGTCTATATGTATATAACTTTTCAAACTTTATTTTAAAGTCTTCGGCAATTTCAAAGAATCCATTTATTGTTAGTTGTTTGAAAAAAGTGATTGCTTATTCTAAGTTTGTGGATCATACAATCCACCCTTTTGAAAGCGTAATGATGAAACCAGTCTCAAAGGTTTTACATAATATACTCCAAGAGAAATAAGTTGATTAACTGACTTATATATCTGTGCACCGCTTGTTTTACGGCTGTAAATTCATATTAATCATGGTCAAATATCTTGTATTTGTACGTAAAATAGAAGCTCTGAACCTATTTTTCATTATTTGATTGATTTCTATATCATTTCATATAACTGCATCTTGGCCTAATTTTCATTCAAAAATAACCACATACTTGTATAACCAAATTCGATCGCATGGTGAACAAACAATTCAAAAAAAGTTATCCTTTTTCATATTTGAGGCAATTATGTAAGTTGCTTTACTAACGAAGAAGTTTGAAATAAAACCGGTTGCATATCCTTTTTCAAAACAAACACCTGCAAAATGTGCCGACCAGTTGAACTGGTTCTTTTCTCGTTCGAACGTTAGTTCTTGCGCACAACCCTTTTCTGCGTAAATGTGCTAAGCAGAACGACGCAGAATCCCTGACATTACAAACGAAATTCAAGAACACCACGATCTCAGATTCAAGGCCAAGATCAACGGGTGCGATGCAAACTTCTCTTCACATTGCTTGGGAAACATAAATATTTATTGGTCCAGGGAACTAGGTCCTTAGGGGAAAGATCTCGCAAAGTTGATTCTTAAATTTTTTTTCTCTTCTCTTTTATGTTTCCTGAATGAAATCATCGTTTGTTTACATTTTGAGAATTTCATAACCTTGAATTGATTTTTTGAAAGAATGACCATCCAGGTGTGTTTCGTTTTTGCTGTTCTAACATGGATGACGCAATACAATTTGGAAAGAATTAATTCGTGCATTTTTTCACATGCATTGCTGATGTCTTCCATGAGTATGCATATAAAATTGTATATGTATACGGAAAGTGTTTTAGGCGAATCGGGTTTTGCAAATTGGTTGGATTGAATTATTGTATGTTTTATGTTATTTTGTTTGTATTATTGTTATTATCTGTCATATTAATACATATGTTTATGCTGTGGTTATTAACAACATCTATGAAAGTATTGAATGCGGTTCTAGAATTTGTATAGCATTGATAATTATTTTCTTTTCTTGCGTTGTTATTGTTGCAAAATATATACAGTCAGCGTCAGGAGTGAGTAAACAGTCATTAGCTAAATTAAAATTGACTGGAATGGTCTACGCCTGACATTGATGCCTCAAAGCTCTGAAATCATACTTCAAAATAAGCTATATTTCATTTAAAATAACAGTAAACATAAAGAAGTTTATTTAGTTCTAACGAAAAAAGTGGCTAAAAACAGGCGTCAAAAGTGAGTGAATACATCTCTTTAAAAAACAGTATCTTATTGAGAACAATTTTTTACTTTGTATGCCTTTATTATAGCGTTTTCAGTCTGGAGGTCTTAATTTTCATACAAATGTTTAACAGTATCGAGCCTTTATGGCTTACAGTCACTGACACACTTTTCTCACTTTTCAGTGCTGTTTTTAGCACTTTTCTCTTTGAAATTCAATTAATCGTTTTATATATACACTTATGTTTAATATTATTTACCATATTTGAAAGAATGACTTTTGAGCTTTAACTTGATAAATCCGTGTCGGTTCTACCTCATCCGGTGAAGATTAATTTAGTGGATAAACCTTCAGCAGATGACTGAATGTTCACTCACTTTTGACGCTGACGCTGACGCTGAAATACAGATATACATATGTACGCATTGGATAATGAAATGAATTTAGTTTTTTGTTCTATAATATATATATTTACATATATTTAACCATTGATAACGCCTTATAATTGCTGCAGAGTACCTAGTACCCACAGTACTTCACAAAATTGAGCATACACATATCAGAACAAGAAAAAAACCGATGGAGTTTGCTAGGCAATATGTAAATAACTCAGAAAGCTGTTGGGGAGATTGTATTATGTTTTCGAATGAAACAACAATAAACCTTTTTGGATCAGATGATATGCGAATTGTTTGGAGAGGGCTAAATATAGCTCTTAAAACAAGAAGCATAAAATCAAAATCAAAAAGTTGGGTATTTTAATATTTTTAAAAGAAATTTTCGTTTCGCAAAAATACTAAACCTTCCTTAGGATTATCATTCTTAAAATGATAGTGATCAAACGCAAATATTCTAATTGTACTAATGAATGAATGGATCGTTATAGGAGATTTTGACGCTAAGGAATTCGCCTTTGATTGTGCCGCTGGGAGAAACAGTCTATATGACAACACTTAGGAAACCGTCTCAGGCTAGTGGACGATGTCTCGCTGCAGAGCCTTCCTTTAGCCAGCCAATCAAACGTCAACCAGATTGACCACATTGCAAATTTATGTCCTATACTTCTTTCATATTAACGATGTTTGAACTTTCCAATGACCCAACATAATATAAATAATAATTGTGGCGCTATAATCCGGGGGGACTTGGACATCGCTCAAGCAGCAACCACCCGTGTTGGTGTGATATTGTTCTCCCACAAAATACACCTACAGTTTTATGTAGAATCCGAACGGTTTACCGTAAGCGAAAAGGACGACAAAGCTGCTGGTATTAGGAGTAGCTAGTGATAAAAGCATCATATTATTTGTTAAATATGGACGTAATTGTAAATTCAAAATTCAAAATCGTCGTAATAGAATATGTTAATACCGCTAAAAACTTAGATATGACGTTCAACCGTAGTCTTACCTGGGACTCGCACATTAAAGCAGTTGCTAGCAAAGCATATGGTGTGCTACATACACTATGGGCATCTCAATATAATACCCTTCTGCAAGTCGGTTGTTGTTTACCAAAATACTTTTAATGGCTGTATAACTTATAGATTCAAAATCTACTGCAGCAGTGAAAACAAAAGCAGGAGGAAATTTAATGTGTCATACATAAAATAGCAAGATACGTGGTCAGTCTGAGAAGATACGACAGAATTTCTCTTTATTCAAAGGCGCTGAGAACGTTCTCGAGAAGATAAGGTATTTCCGTAGAAACAATTTTACGAACCAATCTCAAAAATTAATACAAAATATTGTATTGTAGGAAATAATAACTGTAATTGGAAACTTTTTGCATTTGGCTTGCATTTTTCGAATTGGCGTCCTAGAAAAAGACTTACTTACCAAGTCAACGACCCCTGAAGGTTTTGAGCCTGAGCAATTGCCGCCATCCATCGCTGATGATTTCATACATGCTGCTTCCATCAATACCAAGTTGTCTTGCGTCTGCGATTATTTCTGTAGCCACAAACAATAACCGCTTAACTCGAGTTATGACAAAAATAAGTTATAAGTACCATGATGTTCAACATATTTAGATCTACTCTCACTAAATTTTTTTAAACAGTAGTTATTCCAAAAAAATCCTAGTAGCCTAAGTTGTAGTAGTAGTGCTGATTTGAAACGTTGATCTCCTGTCCTAGAAAGTATAAAAACCGACTTAGGCGGTTATTGTTTGTGGCCACAGATTTGGTCTTTATACCGGAGATTCGGTCTTCTTATTCTTGAACCAGGGGCCTCGTATTCGAAGTCTCTCTTAGGTGTAGCATTGGTGTTCATATGCTCGATCTAGCCGAGCCAGTCGACTAATTTTTGCTTTATATATATATGCATATATATCTGTATAATTGTACAGCTCGAAGTGTTCGTGGATGTGTCTCCTCCTCCATTTGCCTTCCTCGCAGACAAAACCAATTCATATTTTTTCTTTCCAAAGCACCAAGTATCAGGTCTGCTGTCGTGTTTATCAGCCAGCTTTCGGCTTCATATAGCAAGGCTGGGTTTTATAGAGATCCTACGCGACTTCTTCAGTACTGTGTGATAGATGGTAATTCTTCATTGCCTATTACTCTCTTTTGATAAGCTCATTAAGAAATGCTTACATACCTCTATTCCCTGCGGGTCGGCTACAAGCTTAACCTCACAGTTTCAAAGAGTCTGGGTGCCAGACCTTTAGTTTTTCTATAAAGGTCTTTTTTTGTTTATACCTAATCTCTTCGTTATCCCTGATCTGAGAGGTTAAGTGAAACCTTTTTTTCGCAGAGCGAGAGTTTAACAAGAGCATAGTCTGAATAAAGTCATAAACCCCTTCCTTTTTGAATTATATACAAAACCTCTCTGTATAATACTGTACCACTATATTGTAGGCAACACAGTTTATTGCTGCGTATTTATGATGTACTCACGTGCATATTACAAAAGTTAAAAGCTACATCACTCGCAAAGGAATTTAAAAATATTACATATATCAATCGTCAACTTTCCTGTTCAATTTGTGTAAGTTATTTCATGTACATATCTTGGTGGGAATTGAAACGACCTTATTTTAACATTTGGTGTATCGCCCGTCTTTACATGAGATCAAGCTAAGTTTGCAGTTCTGTCTAAGCACAATTTTTTTCACTAAATATTATTATTATACGCTTTTATACTATAAACACAGTATTGGACAAAACTAAAGTACTAAAGTATACTGTATATACAATACATATGAGATCGGTGCAAGTATTTTCCTACTTATTTTTCACAATTGCATTACAAGGAGGTGTAAAATCTCTAAGAGATTCAATTAAAAAAAAAATAAACCAATTGGGTGAACACAAAAAATTGCCAACCCATTCATATTATGGAAGTACGAAAGTGTACGGCTAGGAGAGTTGTTAGTCGCTCCCCGATTTAACAGATATGCAAACTTACAACGAAATTTACTTAACTAAATGTCAGAATGGATTATTTTACTCTCTCTACTACTAGGAAAATGTCGCGTACCCGAATGGAGTTTTGCGAATTGCAGCAGAAAATAGTGGGCAATAACTGATTTTTCAGAGTGCTCGAACAGCCATATGCATAATATTTATATGTACATATAGAACGAATGCACGAGAAGGAGATAAATGCAAGCAATCCATCACGCTTATTTTTCATATATTTCAGTTATCAATACAAACAATTAAATCAAACAATCTTGAATTTTGTTCAGTTATCTTTCACGGTATTGCTTGCTGTTTGTATTTTTCCTTATAATAACAAATTATCCAAGCACTTCTCACTGACGTCTGCGTTTGTTGTTGGTTTCAGTTTCACGTAGTTCATGGAACGAGATTGTCATATTTGCTTGTGTAGTGCGTGATACATACATACATGTGCTCCTTATCATAGTTTCATTGACCCACAATTACGACATACCAATGTATATTTGTATGTTCTTCATGAAAGTTGAGTTATTAATTAAAGCTTTAAATTCTATATTTGAACATAAACAAAATCAAATTGAACTTATTTTTAGAACAATTTATTTACAAACGGAAAAATCGACTTCTTTTTTAAGGCAGTTTTATGTCGTCTAAGCGCTTCAGATATAATGAGGAACAAAAAAATGTTTTCAAATCTGAATAACGACTAGAGTATGATATTGATCAATAATGATAATAGGTATTTTGTTATCCGTTTTAAAGTAATATACAGAATCGGACAAAACATTTGCAACTAGAAGTGAAACCAATCAATTTTATTCAAATTTATTAAAGTTTTTTTTGAAAGAGCATAGTATGTGAACTATACAAAACTAAATAGTTTTTTTTTTAAATCAAATAAAAAATTTAGTAATCTAAGTTAATTTGTAAATGTAACCTCTAATGGGTGTGCGACAAAACAATTGCAACTTTAAATGTAATTACAAAAAAATCTACAAAAATACATTTTTAGTGACAAATAATTGACTTCGATAACTGTCTTACACTAACTTGGCATTAATTCAATTTCGTTTTGTATAATATTTAATGGGATTTAATTTCAAGCCATCTCTATTCTTCTAACAAAGATTGTCTGTACTTCTAACCTTTTATCAGGTTCAAATTTGGTGACTGAGGTGGCCAATCCATAAACGTGACATTGTGATCACTGAGCCACCTTTTGACTAGCCTTGATGTGTACTTTGAATCATTTTTCTGCTAAGTAAACAAAGAAGCTGCATTTTACATTGCACTTATTACAATATCACATCTTCTAAGTTGCATTTATGCCCATAGGTCCATTAATCCACTGAATCTTACTTTCCTAGTCTAAAAAAAGAATGTCTTTGTAATGGCTTTTGTAATCTGATATATTTCGAGTTATGGTGCAAACGGCTGTAGGCGCTTCGAACTATTTTTTTAAGCTAGCCTGCAAGTCTTACTCATGTCATAGTCTATAACACAATAATTAACTTGCTTGACAGTGGTAACTTTTGGAATGATTTATAATGAGAGCTATCTAAGACATATAAAGATAAGATAAGAAACAAGCTAAAAAGTCGTATCAATGTAAATTGTTGTGTATATTCGAAAAACAATAAACAAGTTTTTTAATCAAGGCCTGCAATCAGCAGTATTTTTTTAAAATATAACTGATATATTTTAAAATCAGTGCAGGTTAATGTTAATTGGACAAATCCAGTTAATCTAGACTTATATTTTTCCGTTATATAAGTGATTATTCTAGGTTACAACAATAAATCATTTTTTTTTAAATATTACTCTAACTACATTCAACGCCAAGTACGTTCTTCAATGATACTTATCTTATAAATTATCAATACTTCTCCGATTTGACGTCAATGATAATGCCGAAGTGGAAATAAAATAGAAATGATACGCTCATATTTTAAAACGCAAAAAAAGATTATGATTTCATAAATTTTCAAAACCGGATCTGAATGAGCTAAGAAATATTCGAAGGATCATTTGAGATGAATTTACTAAATAAATCAAAATAGTTATAACCAAGCGGAAAACTTAACGTAAACTGAAGAATCGCAGAGCAAGTCTACTTTACAGTAGACAATTTCCATGCTTTAATCCTAATTAAAACATCTAAATTCATCCTTTATTTACTAATTTTTTTCTAAATAAGAATCACCAATGAATGAAATGATACAACGTGTTTTGTTTAGAACCAATCAATGTGCGTTTACTACATATTCCACTACAGTTCACTCCTAATAAATATGCCACACTATCGTATAACTCACATCGCTTATGTACTCGTATATCTTCTAGTGAGGCACACAAAACAATTAATGTCAATAACATCTCTCATATATCAGTGAGTGAAATTATTCAGAGTATATATGGATAGCAGCGATATGATGAATTCCTTCTTTCATCATCTTTTGTTCTATCGCTTGAAAAACGAACGTATCAGATCCAGTCTGTGTCTTTTTTCTACTTTGTTTTGATTACAGCAAACATTTCCTATTTATATGTTTAAATAATTCATTAATCCAATTTCATTCATCTCTTATAAATGAGCGGAAGTTTTTATTTTCATTCGACCATCCTTCATAAGTCATATGGGAATAGTGTAGTAAACACTCTCAAAAAGAAGCAACATAACAAGAATATAAGATAAAAGAATTCAATGAAAAAATATCATGACAGGCAGCATTTCTTGAAATTTGATGCTTCTTATGTCATCAAGAGCTGCAGAGGGAAATTTATAAGTCCGGATATAAAAAAAACAGTAGCTGAAGGGTTCTGGTTCCTACTGACTCTTATGTCATCAACATTCCTTTGTTTTTAACCTCTCCATTTACATATTCTTGTTTCGTCATCTTATTTCATAAACACCAAGAAACGGCAAAAATAACATTTGCATCCTTTGTTTTTCATTTTTGATTAAGTAAGATGAAACTATGTTATTCAATTCAAGGGGAATTCTTACAATCTAATTCATAATAGCTTTACGATTCTGTTAAATAACGGCACGAAATCAATGTTTAAATTTACTTACTAATTTACTTTACTAATCCCAAAAATTTGAAGAATAACTGAATGGCAAAGTAACGTAGCACTTAGTAGGAAATGATATTTTTATTAAGCTTAATCGTAAATAATGATGAAACTTTGGCTGATCATAAAGGTTTCTTTGACTAACTTTTTACTCAAATGCACTTATGACACTTGTGATTCTTATCTTTAGAAATCAAATAACGATTAGATAAGAATGTATATTAATAGAATTGTTATTAAGTGAACAAATATATCCAAGCCTCGTGTTGTTTTGAAACACTACACAAGAGAGACTTGTCTTTTAATCAGAATCAACAATCTTATGTATACAAATTAGTTGAAGTACTGCGCATTTAACGAATTCTCACTTGTCATTCTTTGCCTACACCAAGATTATGTTTAAATACTTTTAAGTTTTGGGGAGAGATTTTGTAGGTCCAACAAATAGTAAGATTTAAAAAATTGGTAGGAAATTAATTATAATTAATTTTAATTAATATGCGAAATTACAATTTTTTCGCATATCAAGGTGATTAAGTTTTACAGTTCATCATTTTAAGCTCCACTATAATAACCTTTAGTGGATTTAAGCTTTTGTTGTCCACTGAAGTTTTATTGAGCGATGGTAAATAGACCTTAAGGAACTTAAGTAATCTCTAAAAAAAACCCATCTGAGTTTTGAGCGGGCCGACCAAGCACACCTACCGGCTGCGTTTGAAGCACTCTTTTGCCATTTTGCTGCGGCTTTTTATCATGTTGGAAAACAATTTTACATGGAGGAAAAGGCATGTTGTTCACTGATGCTGTTTGATTTTAAAATGTCCAGGTACATGTGTTGATTCATTGTACCCTCTATGAGGTGAAATTTCCCGAGATTTACTGATTGATTTGATTTACGTTCCGTTGCAGTAACGATTTAATTTCGTTTTATCAGACCATATGAACCTACATCGGACGAATACTTTTCAGCGGAGCTTAATCTTTTTTTATCTTTAAAAGGCTTTTTTTCTTCTGGATAGCTACCACATTATGCCTGCGTGTAGTCCTGCAAATAATCCAACCACGTGCTCCCTTGCCGGTATCTGCCTGCAGTTCTTTTGGTACTTAAAACCTTAAACCTACCTTTATTTGATTTACTTTATAATAAATGTAATATATTTCCAGTATGAAATAAAGATTGACCAGATAGCGCAGTGGGCGCGTCTAGGTTAAAATACAAGTTCAGACAAACAATTTTCCAAAAAAATTGTTCACGGCTCCACCTTTTTCGAGTCACTGACAATGCTCAAAGAGTACAACTGTCTAGAAAAATGTTCTCTATCTCGCCGTTCGGAATCTTCATTAAACTGTAGGTCCCCTCCATCCGTGAGAGAACAATAGCACGCACAACACGAGTGGTTGCTGAGAAGCGAGGCCCAGGTCCACCTGGGACTGTAGCGCCGCCATTATTATTGTTATGTTTCAGCAACTGTCGAAGTTACCAGCATTCAGCTGTCAAAATATTCAGTAAGGTTTGCCATTTCACCATTTCATTTACCGAACGTACAGAAGTTAGAAAAATATCGAAATTCCAGCTCAGTTGTTAATACGTAACGTGATCTTTGTCATTGATCATTGTCAGTGATCAGTCGTTATCATGGCTTTAGTGGCAATTCGTTGCACTGAAGAAAAATTTGAGCGTGAGTACACTCTCCTGGACCTTAAGCTAATAACAAAACTGAGAGCGAAATAAGAAAGGGTATATTGCACCGCGACCTTTAAGATCTACATCGATATAACTGAATCATGGATAAAGTAGGTGTACCACGTAAGCGGACCGAGTATCGTTAGGTATCCCTGTAGGTACATTGCTGTGAAGTTTGACGTATTCAACATGTGTACATTGATAATGATACGAGTATATGAGAAAAAATGTAAGCTAAAGTGAAATCTTAACTAATTTTTACACCCAACCACATAAATAATAACATAATAATTTGAAGAAAATATTCAATATCTTAAGGGAAAAGCTTCGAATACAAACCATCATTTGAAAATAAAAAATTTGTATTGCAAAATATCCGATTGCCTTCAATTAAGCAATAAGTTCGTTTTCTGAATATACAAATTTTTCATCAAATGTATTCTGGTAATTATTTACAAAATGTGGTGATGAGATTGACAATAATCATGGGGAGGAATAGTTGGAAAGTCAAATAATAAACCAAGCATAATTTTCATAATTTTATTTTAATTCTTATTTTGTTTTTGTGAAGTCAAACCATATGCCAGACGAAAAAATTGCAGTGTCTGCACTGTTTAGATCTGGTAGATAAATATTAATCACAATTGGGCCTAGATCTTTGGAGAATACAAAATTCTCATTTTGGAAAGATGAGTATGTATTACCCGTACAAATTGCGAAATTTTTGTGAATTGGACTTCATTCGTGCAAAGTGGGAACTAAGTACACACTTCCAACAACAACAATAATCGTAAAAAGAGCAAATTTAGGTTGTAATAAAAAAACTGTATTACTGGACACGTATAAACAGTGGGATAACTATGGGGATGCATGCTGCCCCCCTGCAACCTCCCCCGCTTGGCCACATATAGGATTTGGAGCAGGTGGCAAGTTTAGTGTATCCTACTTTTCTTTATATTCTTGTTTCGCGCTGTTTAAAGAAACTGCCCCTCTATGCTTATTCCCCTGTTTATGCGTATGTCTGTATGTGGGACTATAGGTACCACTTCACAAATTAGCCGAATCGGTATAGTCGTTCTCGAGTTTTGCGCTTACCAACACATTTAGTGATTAATTTTTATTGTATAGATAGACAGTACGGACTGTCTAGTGGGACGACTGTAAATTATGTGGTTAAATGCGAAACAAAGAATCCTTGCAAAAGTGTTTTGTCTCATTTTTTAAATAAAATATGATATGTCACCAAAATACTTACAACCACATTTATTAAGAAAACGTTCACAGTATTTAGATAATGTTACGCAAAATAGTCTAATTTATAAGGCTTGCGAACAACTCACTACCAAGTTCTATAAAAATTAAACGAATCTCCAATCGTTCAAAAGAAATTTTACTACGTATGTCGAATGTCACTTCCGACATACCTGAAGAATTTGAGAAATAATATTTATATGTATCCTAGGTCAAGTTCAATCTTGTTCTATTATATTAAAATATGGCATCATATAGCAAAGTTTTGCTAAATAAATAAATAAATACACAAAAAAAATTGGAGCAAACAGCAAAACACTGTGCTGCGACCACCGACTTTTGTAAAGTAATTTTTAACAACATCCAAACGATGCTCGTTCATCGTTACCTTCATCGTCACCTTCACATTAACATATCATAAAAACAGTGTGGATGAGTCGGTATTAAAATTTGAAAATTTGAAAAATCTTGTAGATTGTCGTCCAGCTCCTATTTATGTCTGTCAGTCATGGAAAACTTTATGAAGTCGTCAGTAGGCTGTTCGAATAGTGATATTTTGATTTTGTTAAGCCGATTCCAGAATGTCTATTAAGTCTACAGATTATAGTCATGATCGACTTTCAGAATATACGATATTTACAACAAGGCTCTTGTACTTGTACGTATTGATATAGATTTAACGCAGTAATAGCTGTTCGGTTCTATATTTGCTGCAGTTTGCACCCACAATTTTTAGCTATCCTACATGAAATGAAATGAAAGTAGCCTTTATACTCGTATGTATATTGTTTTTTCACACATAAATATGCGATAACAGTTGTTTGAAGAAATATCTAATATATTTAATTTGCTGGACTTTATATAAGATTACATGAAATAAACAAAGGCAATGAATGTCCGTTGAATGCAGGGTTCTAATTGAGTTACACAATAAAATTCTGTAGTACATATAAGGTACATCGTAATTAATAACTAGTGCATGCACTTTAATTTATTTTCATTAGGTTTGGTGTTCATTCTGTTATTGTTCTTATGCCGTAAACGTAAAAGTTCAGGACGGTTTGGTAGTTAATCGTCATCCTTCCTGAGCGATATTACGACTTCTAACATGACGGCTCATCTGCAGCGTCTATTACACCAGAATGGAATCAACTAAACTCTCGAATTGATACAGCATTAGGTCCGTAATCTTCACAAATTTATTGGTTGCTTTGTTGGGTTTTAATTTTGTAGTTAGAAAAAATGTAAAACATGGCGAATTTCTTTCTTTTTTTCTTTTATGAGCTATAATTTTGAAAATGGTTTGATTAATGTCAAAGGTGTCAAAGCGACTTTTATTACACATTCATACTTTTCCAACGATTGTAAGTTCGTTCGCTCTGACTAGCATATGTCCATATGTGATATATACAACTAAAGACATCTAACGAAAAAAAAAACTATTCCTGATAGATTCTACATCATCCAGTCGAAATTGCTAAAGCAATTGATATCATATTTTCGCAGCTATTTACTTTTACGAAAAAATGGAACTTTTGCAAAATTCATTCTTAATTAAATTTCAAAAGGGGTTTCAACGATATGTGTGAAGAGATTTGCGAGCACAGCCTCTGACTGTTATACGTTATGGCGTGTTGAATATGGAAGCATGTGATGCGTAATCTTTCTTGTCAACCTACACCTATATAGATATGTTCATTTTTACGCACATATTTTGAACTTGAAATATCTACACAAAATAATTATGAAAATCAATTTCATTTGCATTATTTTAATTCTCATGCATCGTCATACAAGAAAATCTTCTGTTGACATGTCTACTAGGCAATCATGAATCCGAAAAAGGCCGACAAACAGCTGCAATAGGTAGAAATGAATTCTTTCTGTAAAACTCTGGTGTGTGACGTGGATTAGAAAATCAACTTTCCCCATCGTATTGTCTACAGCTAATAATTTTCTGTTTGCCTGGTAAGTTAGTCCAGTTAATTGACCCACACACCCCAAAGGGAGGAAGTCGTTTTTGTATAATTTTCAAAATATCTGCAAATGCTAATTAAATTCCTATTATGAATAATAGTTTTTTTACACCTCAACGAACCCGAAACCAATTAAGTCAGTGTGTTTTAACAGGCGAGCAGAGAATATCGAAACTCGTTACCAATCAAGAAATAAATCTTCGTTCTCTTCTACCGCATTACCTGTTGAAGAAAAATGTCTTACCAAAAAAAAAAAAAAACGAACGCATACACAAAAAGAATGAAAATAAAAGAAAAATCAGAGTTTCCCAAAATGTCACTGCCTGTGAGCGGTATTTGTGTGTGTATTTTACCTTATTTATATATTTGCTCTTTTTCGAAGTGCATCTATCACAAAAGATAATGCAGGAGGTATGTTTGTGTCCTGGGAAACCTGGTATAAAATCAATTAATTATAATTCGCATCACAAAATTACAATTTGAAATACCTGCACATGTACATGCCGTTTGGGTCCGATTAGCAGGAACACCTCTCTCTATATATCTCTATTTGTAAGGAGAGTTGCTACATTTTTGGCAGAGCTAAAGATGCCCTTAAAAAGAATGGAGTGTCTTAAATGAGTTGTTCAATAAAAAAAAAGTCACGGTTGATGCTCTGTCATGTGTCGTTTTCGAGAATAGGAAAATAAATACTTTCGTAGGCTTGGCTAATACCTTCATTGAGTCTTTTTTCTAGTGGCTCTACAATTAATCTTGCAAATGCTCATCATCTTATAATGTTTGTCTCAGCATTGAAAGGCAATATGAGAATATTTTTTTCTTTCAATCTACATGTCCTTCTGAACTGCATAGGACTATCATGATGCTAATCACATAAAATGCATCACTCGGGATAGTTATTGAAACGAATTGTTAAAGAAAATTGCATCAAATGTTTGCGTTGTATTAGCACGTTTCGTTAATAAAAGCACAGCAGAACCTTTCCTGATAGTAAGAAAACAACTAAGATTATAGAAAAATATTAAATAATCGTGCAATATCACTCTTGTTTGTATTTTCGAAACCAGAATTGTTAATTGATTAATTCTTTAGTCCTAATCAGTATTGTTTTAGGACTGGTATGTCTACGGAAGCGCATTTGAATTTTTTTTAGTCATTGGTGGAATGTTTAGTGAGCGCCATAACATCAAAATAGGGGGGATCTTATAGGATCTTGTATATGATCCTATTTTATTTCTCATCTTTATTAACTAGATTTCTGATGCTGGAACTAGCTTCCTATTCTTGTAATTGTAATCCAGCACATTAACAACCGATGAAAACATGGAAGCAATTAAAGAAATGATTATGAACGATCGCGGAATCAGGTTCAGAGAAGTCGCTAATGATCTTTGCATATCGATTGGCTCATGCCATGATATTTTTTCGTACGTTTTCGGTATGAAACGCGTGACAGCAAAATTTGTTCCAAATTTGTTGAATTTTTAACAAAAACAGCGCGAATGAAAGTTGCTCAGGTGTCACGACGATGCAGAATTACTGAAACATGTTGTAACAGGTGACGGAACATGGGTTTACGGATACGTCAATTATAAGAAACTAAGAAAAAGGGCCGTTGTTTTACAAGCATAGATGACATTAAAAGCGCATCGCTGAAAGAGCTAAAGGCTACCCTAAATATCGAATTTGAGAAGTATTTCGAGGTTTGGAAGAAGCGCTGGCACAAGTGCATAATATCAAACGGGGAATATTTTCAGGGCGACAACATTAATGTAGACGAATAAATAAATATTTTTTTTCAAAAAATTACCGTTTTTTCTGAACTCAGCTCGTACAACTACTTTTCGACTTTAAGAGGGATGCGTGCGATAAATGTTTCTAGAAACCTGAGCATATGCACCTTATTGCTGTACACGATTTTATGAGTTTGCTCGTCTGGCTTAGCTTAATTTGCTAACCATCAGCACGTCAGGATTGTGTTTTTCCAATAAATTCAGAATCGTTAGTTTGCGTTTGGCCCAAATTATTGAATTCACATTCATTGCTAGGATCTTAAGGTTTCTGTTCGTATCTATTAAACCAACGAAGCCCGTCAAGCAGCGCAGCGCGGTTAGTGGTGAACGGCGATCTCCGCTGCCTGCTCACGGATAATTTTTCTCATTCTGTAATAATATTTATATTACAGAAATATATTTCAATAATTTCAATAATTGGTTATGGTAGAAGTACTAAAAGGTTAACAGAGGTACTTTATAGATTATTGCTAATATTCAACGAATTATTTACGAACATTAAACTGTATTGATTTTTCGAACAAGTTTAAAAAAGAATAGTAAACGTTATCGGTGTTGTCACTTTATGTTATTATATATAAATTTATCTAAATTCATTAGTCATTAGTTATTGACTGGCTTATAGGACACTACGTTTGCGTACCCATCCACATATTGAAATGATTTAAAAATGTGACGGATATAAAAAAATATATATATTTTTTTCAGAACATTCAGCAACGGTGCTAATGACGTAACATATTTGCCGGAAAGGCGTGCACGATTAAATACTGCTCCAATTCGAAGTAGCATACCGAGTGTCGCCAGTAAACGACCCTACATCATTGGTTCGAACATTAGTCACGTTACCGATGACAGTAGCACTGAAAGCCTTACGCCAGGCGGACGTGGGAAAAACGTCCAAATCTCAGATACAAAAGATTTAAAATTTTTGAATGCAACAGCTCATAAAAATTATCCATATAAAGATGAACGTGTCGTTATCGTATCACGGAAGGTTCCATTCTTCATATTCTCCGCATTACCATACTATAAGGGAAAGAATGGAAGGTATGCAATTTATTAATTTCGAAAAACTTGTCACTTATAAATTTGAATGTTTTCCAGGGCCGAGTTGAGAAAAGAAGGACGTCGCCGTAATACGTCCGGCTCTAGACCATTATCGGCTATCAATGATGCCCCATTTGATCCGTTTGATCTACTGGGTATTGAGAAAGGCGAAAATGGACAAGTAAGTTAGACTTCCTTTGTTAAGGTTTGTGGCATCAAAAATTGTATATTTTTTAACATTTGTGCACAGGACATATCGTATGGTCATCTCCTGGTTCCATCTCGTCAGTACAGCAAAGAGAACAAGAAGCACTCGACAGCAAATTCATTAGTGGAAAATAATTTCGAAATAACTAGCACTGCTGTACTAAAAAATCATGGAATCGCAAGGTATATATCTGTAATTATTAGATTCTTAATCTAACATATTTTATCATATCTCGCAAAACCCATTCAACCTCTGAATGTTTTATAAATTTATTGACTATCACTATCATTATGTTAAATTTCCGTTCATTGTTCATGTTTCCATCTGGAAATGTAAAATATAACTTTTTTATTAAATGTGCAATTTCGCTTAATGTGCGCATACATATCGCTTATATCGTCACCAATTTAAGTGTCCTTGAACCTCACATTTAAATTTAAAGGATCATATACATACATACATATGAGTAATTTTTGCCTCGAATGTTTCCATGTATTTTCCCTTCCCCGTGGAGTGCATCCAATGGAGATTCATCAGTTTTAACAATGAATTTAAAATATTACTAACCTGAAAATTGTAACAAATACCTACTCACGTATATACATACATAAGATCAAACATGTGGTTAAGAATTTAAACAAGTTATTTTAAATATTGAAAATAAATACACGTACTTATCTGGTTCTATAAGATAAATGGATATTTTGTTAGTGTAAAAAGTCTGCATACATGACATTCCCTTCTAGAAAATACATTGAAAGGCCTATATGGCGCCGCTTATTTGAAGATCTGAAATGTCCGTATAAAAAGGCATGCTTACAATATGATTTAGTTTATTTGTGTATTTATTATTATCATTTGAATGATCCCGTAGAGTTGCTGAGAAATCATGTATGTAGATATGAACATATAAATATCAAAACATATTCTAAAATTTATAGCAAAATTGCATTTGGAGGAGAAAAGTCTAACGAAAATCAGCTAAATAGTAGATAAACAACATTTATCCGTGCAAAAGGTGCCTTTTTTAATGAAAACAAATTTGACATATTCGAATTGATTAATCGCGGTAATATGAGGAGGAAATCTGAAACAAAGAAAACCTATTCCCAACAGTGAAGCACAGTAGTAGTTGGCACATGATTGAGGGGTGTTGGTAACAAATAGGGCTGAAAACTTGGAGTGTATTGAAAGTACAATGGATATATCCCAGTATTTAAATATTATTTTGAAAAAATATCCGTGAAAGGTCCAATCAACTCGGTTTGTGTTTTGACTTTATGTTTCAGAAAGATAATGACCCAAAGTTACCTGCTTACTTTCTTATAGTACGTTTACACCGCATCCAAATTCAACATTTCGGCTAGTTTCTGCATTTCAGCCCAAATACATTGCATTTCGCCATACATTTCCTGCATTCTGGAATGTTGCATTCTAGCGAAATGTAGAATTTCGTCGCTGCACTTGTGAGTTCGTCAAATCAATTTTTACAAATTCAGCACCATTCAGCACGTCATACAATGACATTTTAGCCCGCTATCATGAACAAAAAAACAGGTGTTAACAAAACAATAAATCATTTCAAGTGACCATTGCAATAAAAATGGATATATATGTCTGAATTAGCATTTAAATTCATATTTAAATTAATATAACAAGCTAAATGTTTCAACCACTTCTGATTTCCAATCAGAAAAAAAATATCAATAATCAATTCTAACACTAGCTGTCATTTGAAATGCTGAAGTTGTAGTGGGGACGCAAAATTGTATTTCGAAATTTTTTTCCTGAAATGTTGAATTTGGGTGCGGTGTAAACGTACTATTAAGCTTTAACAACTTTTCCAAAACAGTTGCATACACTTCCGAAGTTATCTTACCTTATCGCCATATAAAATTTGTCGGAGTTGTATGAATGGCGTATTCGTCATTTTGGTCGATTCACCAAGGAAACACTTTAATTAATTAATTTTCAGACGAATGCACCTAAAAGACCATTGGCGAGATGTTTCTGTACTATTTTTCTTAAGGTATATGTAGCGAGCGCAGACTTTGTATGCCTTAATTTCGGTGGTATCTTCAAATAAATGGCACCAGTTGGACCCTTGAATACGTAATATGATAAAATAGTACTGACTCGATGAGAAGGATATCAATAAATTATTCCATCAAAATATTCTAATTTCCAATGAAAAGAAAAGCTCAGGATATTTTCTAAAATCCCCCTTTAATGTACGCAGATTTTTTTAACGAACTGTATTCACAGTTAACATAAATCGACGGCAGGAATAGATTTTTTTTAAATTACAATTTAAAAAAATATAATAGTACGAGCTACGTCGAACGTGATAAACATCTTTAAATGTAGGTTATGATTTAATATACATATTTATGTAACAAATTGAAATACTTGCGGACAATTTCGAATACATAATTTTTAAATCCTAGTTATAATCTTTTAAACTCCGTTTCTTATCGTTTATTGAGCCGTCTTTTAAGATCCCGAAATCAACTTTTTCGATATTCTCTTTCTCTCTCATTTTTCTTAAGAAATAAATCAGAGCCTATTCAAAATTCAGTGAGTAATTATTTCTATTTCTTACGAAGAGGAGTTTTTATAAATCTTGCAACCATAATGCCAGTGATGTTTTGAAATTCTCGATTTTTTATTAGTTATTCTTTATATTATTTGTAAATTATTCGGCTTATAGCCAATTTAACTGTTTACTTCAATCTTAAGAGAGTTGTTCGTGTAATAATACGAAGCTTTTTTCTGAATTACTATATTTTCGTTTACTATATTATATATTAAATGAAATACAATTAAAAAAAGAAATAAAGATTGAAAGATAAAACTTTTAAACCTCAAATAATTTTTGCAGGACAAAAGTAATAACCTGGCAAAAAGGCAAATGGTAAATTAAAATTAATTTTGTACAATAAATTTATATACTTTTTTTATACGAAAAATGTTGTCAAGGTGTTTGTTTTTGGAATTGGCTACTAATATGATTTTTGTAGACTTTGACAAGTTAACGAATGTAATAAAGTAACGTCATTAAAGATAGACAACAAATTAAATACTAACAATCTTAATTGCGTAGATATACAACAAAATATTTTGGACATATATTCGTCCAGAAAAACTTAGACTACCAAAATTTCTAAAAATTTTTTTCTAAATAAGTTTACCCTTTGGAAATTGTATAATATGAAATAATGTATAGACAGCATGTGCGAGTTCGACACTGATTATGGTAGAAAGGATTGTTTGATATCACAACACTATGCTTTTAATGAATTAACTGTCAGTGCCTTAATTGTTTAAAAAAAAGTTGTTTAGAAGTAAAATTTTTTTTTATCGGAGGTTTTTGAAACGCTGCACTGGAGGACTCAGAGTCAAAAACTGGTTCATTGTACTGTACATGCTCCTTACATACATAAATATGTACATTTGAATAAATTTTCACATATGATTAAAATACACTGTTTTTTGTTCCAAAATGTATTCACATATTGTTCTTTATAAAATAGAACATTTTGTATAAAATAAAAATACATTTTTTTACCATCATTAAATTACTTCACCAGATTATTAAAAGTGTTGTTATTTGTTTAACACCCTATTCGATTCACAAAAATTTGATACCATTTCATAATATATTTAAATATGTAAAAGCGATTTTATATATTTACTCTTATATATTTAAATATAAATAATTACATCTATATGATGGTTGCCGTGGCGTAGTGATTGTGGGTCGACATTCCGGCATAACACCTTTCATATTTCACGGCTGCACCTCTTCCGAGTCCTTGACAATACACACAGAGGAAAAGCCTCTCAAACTTCGCCATTCGGAATCGGCATAAAATTGTAGATCCTCCCGCCAGTCGTGAAAGAATAATACTCATAGCACGCATAACGCGAGTAGTTCCTGTAAAAGTAAAAGCCAACTAAACTTCGTACTGTAATGCTACAATATATATAATAACCTCTGTATAATAGCAAAGTAAAGATATATAATAAATAAATCAAACATTCTTTTTTATCAGTGTCCCTTCCTTTTCAGTCGTCTATAAAAAATCGTGTACATTTTTTTTAGTTTTTCACTTTACATTCATAAACAAATTAAAAATGTTTGCATGTCAACATAAACATTGTATTTGACTTTGTATTTTTTTAATGTTTGTATATGTATTCTATATACATATATATATATATATATTTATTTATTTATTTATTTATTTGTGTATGTAACAGGTGCTTCACATATGACACTCACAATAACAATCGCAACAGTGCAGCGAGTCCATCGCCAGATATAAAGTCATTGGAACTTGATGAAGTTGGGGAGACAGGAAGAAGCTTCCAGGTAATTTAAGATTGTGTATTTAAGTTTATTCTTTCATATTTTCAATCTTCTACTGTATCATCCAAATTGCAAAGGGATTTTGATTAGAAAATATAATGTGGTCGGATTCTCTTCTTTTCTTTCGTTGACAGAAATATTTGTCGGAATAACTGAAACAGCATGCATTTTTTCTTATGCTAGAGTTAGGTTCAAGTGCCAACATAGGCCCATTGTCCCTTATCCATTAAACCATGTGGTGCTTGCTATGGAGTGCCTTAAATTGACTGATGCGGATGTTGTTCAGCTCATTCAATTCATCGAAAAAGTGAGTTTTCTTAAGGGTGAAGAAGACATTGCATGTGAAAAGGAGATGTGTTACAGTCTCCTCCTCTTAATCGTCACTGCAACATCTGCAGAAGTCATTGTGAGGGAATCACGATCTTGAGGCGTTTAATCTTCTACACTGATGCAAATGTGGAGCTTTATCGAGAGCTGTCAACCATACTGTGACTCCGTATATTAGTACTGGTCTGACTACTGCTGTGTACAGCCTGTATGTTATTTTTGTTTATAGTCTACATTTATACCCAATATATTGAGATCTGCGCTAGACACAACCTCCTCAAGGCTATCAAGGGTGCTAAAATACAAATATTTTCAGATAGCCAGGCAGCACTTAAGGCTTTATCATCCTACCAAGTGAACTCCAAAACCGTCAAATGTTGCCACGGTGCACTGCAATCCATCGCCAAACACAACAAAGTAAAACTTGTCTGGGTCCCTGGATACAAGGGGATTGCAGGTAACGAATCTGCAGATGAACTCGCTAGGGCTGTTCATGAACTGTTCATAGGTCCTGAATCGTACTGTAGTGTCAATTGGACAACAGTTACAACGCTGATTAACGAATGGGAAAATAAACTTCGCCTAGACCACTGGACCAAGGAGTCCGCTCTTAGGCAATCCAAGCGATTAATCAGACCCTATTCCTACAAGGATATCCTTAACCTAGATAAGGAAAGCTTAAGGAAGCTAACGAGCTTTCTTAATGGCCACCGCGGCCTAAATTACAACCTTTACGAAATGAGTCTGTGTCAAAACAAGGAATGTAAGTTATGCCTCGAAGAGGACGAAACGTCTAAACACATTTTATGTGAATGTCCGGCATTACAGTGGTTAAGGAAATATGTATCTTTTTCTTAGGGAAATACTTACTTCAGTGGAATTAAAATACTCCACTACAAAGATAGACTATCGTTCATAAGGGAACAGTACAGCCTTGGCCAAATGTATTAGGCACCTTTTAAGATTCGTTACATCATCAAAAAGCAAAACAATTAATGAAATGAGAGGAACAAATAAAAATCTTTTACAACCTCAGATAGTGTTGCCGAAAACCATTAAATTCAAACTAATTACTTCCAATAAGTGATTTGGCAACAAAGACAAAAAGATAGGGGTGCCTAATACATTTGGTCAAGTCTGTACGTCTTTTGGTTTAACTCCAATCTGTCGATATAATAGATCTCAGTGTCGCTGTCTCTACGGCAGGGTTGTACAAGAGGAAAACATATATCTAACAACTTTTTGCAACAGTAAAGTGCTGTAGCTGCTTTTTCGATACGATCGATGACGTTAGGTTTCCAGCTTAATTTGTAGTTTATGATGAAACCCAAAAGTTTAGCTTTTTCTGTGAGTGTTAAACTTATACCACACAGTAAGGGAAGACCGACTGATGGAATTTTGTGAAGAGCACTAGTTCCAAATCTGCACGCTTTGATCCATAAGATTAGTTTGTGGATGACGCTGTGCATAAAGTCTCTGATATTGCAATGTCAACATCGCCCGCGTATAGGCAACCACTTTGCATTCTACCTTCTCTAATATTAGCAGCAGGTTGTTTAGCTCAACATTCAATAGAGCGGGAGAGAGTACCTCCTTGCGGTGTTCCTTTATTAATTAAGTTTTGAGGATTCTAGTTCCTTGCATAAGTCGATTACGAAACTAAATGAGGAGTTTGGTTAGGAATCTATATTTTCCAAACATTCGAACCGACATTCAGCACCTGCCTAATCTTGAAAAAAATTTAACTTTTATTACATGTAACTATTATTTTATTTATCCATGATTAATATTAATATTTTATTTATATTATATTTATTTATATTAATAATTAATACTTTCTTAGTTCCAGCAATACTCTGCCAACATACTTGACGATCCCGAACTAATTGCTGGAAAACACCGAACGCTCCTCACATTCACATCATATATGACATCCGTCATCGATTATGTTCGGCCATCTGATTTGAAGAAAGAACTAAATGATAAGTTCAAAGAGAAGTTTCCCCATATTCAGTTAACTTTGAGCAAATTGAGAAGGTAACCAGTAGCAGAATAGTTTGACATTAAATTATATTTTATATTTGGTATGATTTCAGTATCAAACGAGAAATGCGCCGCATCAATAAAATGGACCCGAGAGTTGATCTTGTTACAATATCCCAGGCGTACGTTTATTTTGAGAAGCTTATTCTATCGAATTTGATTAATAAAAATAACCGAAAACTGTGTGCCGGCGCATGTCTGCTACTAAGCGCCAAAATGAATGATGTTAAAGGCGAATTACTTAAAAGTCTGATTGAGGTATAATATCTGGTATTCTGGTATACTTATACTTTATTTACGCAATTTATTTTATTTTATAGAAAACGGAAAATGTTTTCCGTTTGAGTCGCAAAGAACTGATTGCATCCGAATTCGCAGTCCTTGTTGCACTTGAATTTAGCTTGCATGTTCCCATTCACGAGATTCTACCACACTATCAAAGGTTACTTTACGAGTCCTAAGCATTACGAAGTCTGTTGCAACGTCCACATATTATTTACAAAAATCAACAACTTTCTGGAAATGTAAATATATGTAGGTACTATATTTGATAGTTGAATAAAACAGAATGGATTACAAGGATCACTACGGAAATGGATAACATTTAGTATATAAGTTGTTACTTAAAAGTTTTGTAGGAATATTATATGTATTTTTTTTTTGTTTTAAGCCTATTTAGTGAATCCAATAATTTTTATTAAATGTTACTATTAATTGTTCAAGTCAGATTCTATTTAACTCTGTTTGATATTGTATATTTTTTCGTTTTGATGTCTAACTTAACGTTATCATGTTTCCTCGTTCTTTTGAGTTTTTCACTTAAATGTCACTATGAGTTTTGTTTTTTCTATTGTAAGAGCGAACACCAATAATAACCTTTTTATTTAACTTGAGGGAGAATGTAGACGACCATGATGTTATAAATGAAAAAAAATTAACAATTTCACAAGTATTTTATATAAAATGATAAAGATAGTACATAGCAAAGCCTCTGGCTACGAAATCATTTATGTAGAGTTTACATTTTGAAACTTAATATTATACAGTCGATAATATTTTGAAAACTCAGATATCCTCCATACAATGGAATATAAATTTATATTTTTAACATAAAAGCAATTTCATAGTTTGATTTTTGTATGATATCTTAAGACCATTAGTAATGTACATTACATTACTAAAAGCTACAGTCATTGTGTAGATTTATATCTAGTTGGTAAATATAAGAAAAAAATAAACGAAAAAAAACAGACTTAATTTTATGAACTACTACTTTAGAGTGAAGGAGAAAAATCTTAAATCAATAAAAACCAAATTCAAATGACATGTTTTTTTCCTGTTTGCAGTTGTAAAATATTATTGTTGTAATAAAACACCGTTATTCCAGGCTATAACAAGTCCATAACGTATATCCAATGCAAAATACCGATCGCGACATTCAACATGTTAAAATTATGCAGTTAATTCGGTTCTCTTGTGGTTGTTTTCGCATTTGAAATTGTTTTGACTTGGCAAAATCATGAATACTACTTTGTCGTTTTGATATTGGTGTGGCGAAAATACACTAACGCCATCTAATGCAAACAAAATAAACATGAATAGATCTAATAGGAACCGCCATCTCATAACAATCCTGGATATGGGTAAATTCCATAGACGAAATTGAACACAGCTTAGGCAGGGATCATTCTCAAGGGTTCACGAAGATAATGGAATACAATTGGAGAAGTATAAATATCCCTGAATGACAGGAGTCGACACAGTTTGATTTAAGAGTGAATAGAGTGAAAACCGCCTGTGTGTAGACAAGTTCAGTAATTGTAGTAGTAATAGAGTGGTGATTATTGTAAACGGAAACTGTAGTGTGTTTTTAGAAAATAAATCAGTGCTTATTTAAACAGTTGAAGTGAATTGTTTTATTTCGTTGCAATCCAGTGATCAAACTCTTAATAAAACCGGTTGAGATTACGTGTATTTTTCAATAACCTAACAATATAAAGTGCGTAGTGCTTTAGCTATCCAAACAAAACATTAGTTTGCAAGTCAAGAGCGTAGCCCAGTGGTAGCAGTGCGGGCACAATGTGATTGACCTGATTCGAGCGTGAGGAAGAGGTTACAACCTCAACCGAACCTTGTATAACGTCGCACCATGACCGCGACATCAGAAGATGAAACAGCAGTTCCCAGCCGAACAAGAGCTGGGACAACAACATCACAACAACATCAGCAGGAGTAGCTACAAGTTCGACTGCGAAAATCGCAGAAGACGACCTGAATGCCCTTCAGTATGAGTCGGAGAGCAACGAAGGCCAATTTTCATATTGAGGGAGCAACAACTTCTTCCAAGTTCTGGCATCCTCCGAGTCTAACGAGGAGAGGGAGGAGATCGAGGAGAAAGAGGAACAGAGGGAGAAGCTCGGCGCCCACATAAAGTTCCTCTTCGAAAAAGCCACGGCAAAGAAGATGCAGAACAGCGGCAGATAGAAGAGTGGCTGCAATACCAGCAGGAGAAGCTACAGCAGCAGCAGATGCAACAGCAATAGAAGAAAACAGAGATCCTCGAAGAGCTGCGCCAAGTCGAGAGCGACGAGGTCCGTTTCGTTGGGGTTAAGCGCTTCAACACTGCGTCAGCGAAGAAGAAGGACATTAAACTTTCCTTCTTCTTGCTACAAGTTACCCACGCAGCCCAACTGAGAGCCAAAAGAAGATACGATCTGTAGGCTCTCTTGCTGTAAAGTGGGAAAAATCAAATAAGACAGACCACATTTTACATGTGCGAAATGCAGAATGCTGGGGCGTGCCGCGGCGAACTGCAATATGGAGTTCCGCTACGCCAGACGCACAGTCACCCACAATAAAGGGGAATGTCCTTTAGGGACGGAAAAGATCGATAGGCCCCTTCTTACCTATGTACTCTGTAGACAAAATGGACACCCTACAACCTATAGGGGCTGTCCGAGAGTCGAAGAGTTCAGAGAAAAAATAAAGGCTAAAAGGGAGGAAAAAATGTACATATCAGGCCAGTGGCCCGTGCTGCAGCTACCGCTGTTACGTCAGCCATCTCATACGCCCAAATGGCGTTAGGCCGACGAGGGACGACACAACAGACAGCGCCAAAGGATGCCCCGGTCCCAGTGGCCCGGCAACCTGAGGCAGACCCCTCATTGAAGGATATTATGAAAATTAATCCCCCTAATCAAAACCGGTTTAAAGAATTAGACCCCGAGGTCTCTCTTACCCGAACAATAAAGTCTAAAAGAAAATGCGCTTTTTTGCCACACTACCATCAAAAGCAAAAAATGACAATAACATTCCGCGATACATTATCATATCATGCATGGATGAAACATGTGAAAATTCCGATCCACTATCGTTATATAACCCTTTCCAAATAAATCGAGGGCTAGAATATATCTCAACGGACGTACTCGATGTAAAAGCTATAAGATCAGGTGACCTCCTTGTCAAAGTAGCAAACCTTTCCACAGCCGAAAAATTCCTAAAAGCTAAACGTTTATACTCCATTTCTGTTAAAGTTACTTCCCCTACCAAGCTCGACTCAGTCCAAGGTAGGACCTTTTCCAGACACTTAATAGACATCCCAGAAGAAGAACTACTAAAGGTGCCAAGGTGATGGAAGTTAAAAAAATAATGAAGAAAGAAAACTACACCCTTGTGCCGACCGGTGCATCAATCCTTACTTTCGATCTAATTCGTCGACCAGATTGCATCAAAATCGGATGGGTGAATTGCAAAGTAGAAGAATATATTCCCAACCCAATGAGTTATATGTCTTGCCAAAAATTGGGACACTAAAAATCGCTGCACTAATATTGCCACATGCAAGGACTGTTGCCTCCCTTCTCCGCATGACGAATGTACACGGGTCTACTGCATTCATCGCAAAGAAGACGGTCATACAACCTTTGAGTATACCTGCGCAACTTTCCTAAAATACAAATCTGTCAATAAAATTAAAGTAGATCAATGCTGTATAGTCCGCGAGGCTTGGCAAATATTCAATGATAACCCCACCATTCACCTCTTACCAGTCCCTACCAAACGTAGTGGCGTTAAACCTACTATGGCGGAAATAATTAAAAATCGTGTGTTATCCAAAAATGTTACCTCAAAGCCGAATACTTTAAACCACTCACAAACACTGCTATCTATCAATCAGCAGGAAACTCAAATAAACACTCTATCTTACAGCAATTTAAAGTCCATCCATTCTTCATTAACTCACACCCACTCAAACCAAAATCTTCTCACGTCACCTCTTCCAGTCAACTTCTTCACCAATCGATAATAGCTCCAGGAAATAAACACTTAATCATCACAAGCGTATACAGAGAAAGAAATATTAAAATAACTACCGATCTGCTAGAAGAACTTTCCAATAGTAACAATTCACTACATCTTATATTGGCAGATTTTTAAGCTTCAAACACAATTGGGGATCACGTACAAACTCGCAGAGAAGAAAATTCGAAGAATTCATCAATAATCGGGGTCTAATCGTATTGAACGATGGGTCACCCACCCTTTTATCCACCAAAAATACATTTACCGCAATCGACGTTTCCCTGGCCACACCTGATTTAGGACCCCTCCCTCATTGGGAAGTCGAAACATCTGGAGAAAGCAAAGACCACATACCTATCATCATACGGTCATCACAACAGGTACCTGCCAAAAAAATTGAATGCCGCTTTAAGGAAAACATACGACTGGATGACGCAGTTGGTTAAGTGCCTACCCCAAGTTCGAGGGGTCCCAGGTCGGTCCAGTCGCCATTTGCCGTTGGGATCAAATTAACGGCATTGGAGTAGGTTGCTACCTGGCAGTACAATGGACCTGTTTTGAGTCTGAGTGCTCCAGTAACGTTTCTAAAATCCTCCAAAAAAAAAAAAAAAGGAAAACTTTACCAACTGGAGCCGACTTCACTAACATCAACAAAGAAGCCTTAAGGATGAAAAAAAATCATCAGAACTGCCGCAGTCAGAAGCATCCCAACTACCAAATCAATCCGAAAGACTAATCCCATCTGGTTTACGCAAGAAATTGCTGAACTAGTCAAAGAAAAACAACTTTCATGGGCTAAAGTTCGTCGAAACCCCACAACGACGAATTGAATTGAATTGAATTACAGAAAGACATTTGCAAAAGTTAGGAGAGCTTGCATTCAGGCTAAACGTAAGGTTTGGGAAAACTTCGTCAACACAATGGACCCAAAACAAGACTCAAGGACTCAAGGCGCAACTGAAACCAATCCCAAAAAAAGCGCAAACTTGCCATCATTATGATCAATACCGCCCAATTTCACTTCTTTCTGTTCTCTCTAAATTTTTTAAAAAACTGATTGCAAGACGAGTAGGCTGGGCAATCGAAAATAAAACAAGCTCGGGGCAATATGCATAATTAGGCATAATAGAAGAGTTCTCACACTGGTCCAACTTTTTGGAAAACAAAATATCGGCATCGGCTTTTTGGAATCAAAACCTCTCATCATCCAAGCACACCATAGGCCTTTGAAAAGCTTTTGATCGAGTAACCCGCCAGATACATCAATGGGGAATACAAAAAGAAATGCTAAAGGTGGTTTAGTCTTTTCTGACAGGAAGAATTTTTCGTGTCAATGTTGATGGATATATCTTACACTTAGCACATGTTGAAAATAGAATTCCACAAAGTTCTCCACTACCTGTGATCGTATATAATGCATATATTGAGTCGCTCATTACACATATATTCGCAGATAATATATATGTCCTTTCATCATTTTAATGAAGGTTTTTAGTGGCTTTTCCTTTTAAATTTGATATTATTTTAACCAATTGTATTTATATTATAGTAGTAAGGTACTTTTACCAGATCTCTGTAAAACAATAATTTAAAATTGTATGTATTGTACACTTTATGCCACAATAAATGATATAAAAAAAAATATATATATGTCCTTTCATCAGGTGACCACAAAATTGTAGAGCGGAAATTAATAGGAGCTGACGCAGCTATCCATAATTGGGCACAGAAAAGAGGAGCAGTTGTACCTGCCACTAAAATAGAGTCATTACACATATGCAAAAAACTCAAATGTACTCCACGACCAATTCAAATTCTGGATGAGAAAGAGCTAAAGGTCCTAGGTATCACTTTTACAGACAAGATAAAATGGAACCAACATGCCAAAAAAGTCACACAAAAATTAAAGGCGCATAATAACTTATTGAAAATGATCTGCTCTTGTAAAAAAGGACCACATATTGAAACTGCACTAAGTATCATAAAAATCCTAGTAGAATGTACATTGCAGCACGGACCTGTTGACAACCTGTTGACAATTTATGTTGACATCAAAATTGAACAGAAAGAAAATCGACACAGCAATAAATGACTGTTGTCGTACAGCAACAGGAGCGCTGGGAACAACTCCAATCGATGCGCTCAGAACCGAAGCCCAGTACACATTTTTTAAACACCTTGCGATGAAGAGAGCAATCAACTTGGGAAGCAAGGCACTTGCAGATGTTTACACCCACTAATGTGATGTAACCAAACGACAAATACTAGGAAAAGAAAAATAATGTCAGCGATCAAAAACATAGCAATAATGGTAACTTCTCGCTGCAATATTAGTCTTGAGTATTATACTATTAACTTATACCATAAACCACCGTGGAAAAGGCACCTACTTCTGATCGACACAAGCATTCTTGGTTTTAGAAAAAAATACAACTTCAAACGACATTTTTAAAAAATTGCACAACCAAATGTTAGAGTCCATCAATCCGAAGAGAATCCTTTACACTGACGGATCATGTACGGAAGGAAACTGTTCATATACAGTAATAGAATGGGTGGCAGGTGGGCATAGCATGACCCTTCATCAAGGACAACTTCCAAGTCCAGCAGGAAGTTGCGTCACAGAACTTGTAGGGATTGAAAAGGCAATAAAACAATGTAAAAACACTTGTTTGTATGGACAACCTTGGCATCCTCATGGGACTTAAAAGTATTACCCACAAATGCCCGTCTCTAGAAACTATTAGGAAGAAAATCAGCAAGCATATATATTTAGCTTGGGTTCCTGGACATACGGATATTCAGGGAAATGAATCAGCCGACTTAGCAGCAAGAAGTGCTTTAAAACTACCCCCTATAATCGAAACTTCCAATATTTGTCAGCTCACGCGGAACGTTTGCTTAGATATCCAGTACAAAGAAATCAGTGAATAGCGGAAAAACAGCACTTGCTTTCTTAAGACTCACCAGCAACAACCGAAACGAATGGTTTATAACACCCAATTCTTAAGAGAAGAGTGCATTAAACTCTTTCGAATAAGAGTAGGTAAAACACTCCTTAGCACCAATCACCTCTTCAACAAAGAATCTCCCGAGCTGTATGAAACCTGTGGGATGGTGCTCTCGGTAAGCCACATTTTCATAGACTGTCCAAAATCGAAACAAACCGGATGTGTCCAAAAAACTGTCCGAAATCCTAAACCCCGCAAGTAGAAAGACGATACACAACATCAGATCCGCAACATCTCTTCATAAAAAATATGATGAAATCTGAAGCTGAACTAATTAATAAACTTGTTTTCATGTAAATATCAAAATGTAAAATGATGTATTATAGATTATATATATGTATATAAGGGTCACCTTAGGACACTCAACTCAATCCCTAATAGAGACATGTACAATGCCGGGAACTATGGTCAGGCAGAACTGAGTGAAACTTGGCTGGGTCCCTGTACACAAAGGGACTGCAGGTAACGAATCCGCAGACGAACTCGCTAGAGCGGGTTCAAGTACTGCGTTCATAGCTCCTGAACCGTACTGCAGTGTCAATTGGACGACGGCTGCAGCGCTGATTAACGAATGGGAAAACAAACTTCGCCTAGATCATTGGACAAATCGGTCAGGTCTCAGGCAACCCAAGCGATTAATCAGACCCTATTCCTATAAGGAAATCCTTAGCTTAGATAAGGAGAGCATAAGAAAGCTAACGGGCTTTCTTACTGGCCACTGCGGCTTGTATTACCACCTTAACAGAATGAACTTGTGTCAAAACAAGGAATGTAGGTTTTGTCTTGAAGAAGACGAAACATCCCAGCACATTTTATGTGAATGTCCGGCACTACATTGGATAAGGAAACGTATTCTCCATAGGGAAATACTGACTTGAGTGGAATTGAACTGCAGAAGCAGCCCTCAATGAAAAATCCACTCGGGGCAGCCATAACCGTCACCCTTCAAGTCACCTACGTCCAAATGGCGTCTGGTCGAAGGAATATGGGACAGCAGCAACTACCGATGGTAGTGCCACAAACTTCAGTACCAAGAGCACCCGAATCTGCGCTCGATTGGAAAACTTCCATGGATTGCGTGTGATTCGTTTAGAAGACCACGTGAGCCAAATTCTGGCGTTCATGCAGGACCAAGCACGTCAATCGTCAATCGTAATGGCTGCTCCGGCGGAGAGTACTTACAAGATCCTTGCAGTGTACGTAAATTCATTAATAAGGATCGAAGAAACGAGCTTTACAGTCTGTTGGATAATCAAAGCCCAGAAGAGTTGCTTCTGATTACCGAAACCGAGCTAACGCAGAAACACAAATTGCAGCACAGCAATTACAATATTATTAGATGAGACCGGCCCAACTCCAGTGGTGGAGGCTTAATTAAAAATAATATTAAACACAACAAGAAGTGTATAGTGGTGAAGTAAGTAGGTTTCAGAAGTTGGAGGCAAGCTTCGTCTGCATTTCTCTCCGCAGTGGAAAAAAGCTGTACGTGGTGTCGGCCTACTCCTCCGGCTCGCCTCATACCATAACAACCATAGCAGAGCTCAATTTACTCTTCCGATGCCTAATGCTTGACTCGGAGGAAAACTATTTAATTTTTGACGCGAATTTAAAAGCCCGATAATTATATTGGATCTCATGGTGTTAGACGCAAGACTGCAGCTGACAGACACAAACCAAACCTACGAACGGTAAACTGCTTGACCACTTTTGTGTACCTCAGTGACCATTGCGGACTCAGTGCCGAAATCAAAATCCCGAACCATGGTGCGGAATTAGAATAGTTTGTTCTCCAGACAACTGACAAGAGCACTCTCCTCGAATACACTCCACATACCGTCCAATAGAAGCCTGTCAAACGAGGAGATTGGCATGTATCTAGTACAATTGGACGAGACAATAAAACGGACGATGAACAATACTACACCACGGTACAACAGCTCATAACGCAATGCGATACACCCCACCAACAGAAAAGTAGACTTCTGTCAAGATTAAAAAACCTTGTACAGACGGTTTACTGGCAGACGAAACGAGGAAATTAGAACACTGAAGATTCGGGCGAACTTCCATGTTTTATGTATCTCAGAATGACGGACAATGAACAAATACTGACAACAGCAGGTATTGATCCAGTAAACGTAGTTCTTCATTGGAAAACCGCAACTGTACAACTCATATCCAAACGAGGAAAAGACTCCTCTAATCCGTGCAACCTCCAGTCAATTAGTCTCCTTCCGAATATCAGCAAGGTATGCGAGAGTGTGGTTAATAGAGCTCTGCGAAAGTGGAGTGAGGACAAACATATTATTCGGGATAACCAATTCATGCTGCGTCTGAACTGGTGTCGGATATCCAATGGAACAAGACCAAGAAACAATGTGCAGGTGTATGTCTGATTGATTTGGAGAAGGTCTTCGACAACGTACGGTTAGAAGGACTTTTCTACAAACTCAATCTGCTAGGCATCCGCAAACCACAACTGTACCTACTGTGTAATATGCTTAACAGCAGAAGGTTCATCGTCAAGAATGACAACGTGACATCTACGGGTATATTCTACGATTCTCTTCCCGACGTAATTGCGTACGCAGATGACGTGATAGTGTACAAATCAAGGCCAAAGATGGAGGACATCACCACTCTCGTGCATGGTGATTTCGATTTGTTCATGCGAAATTGCGACGACTGGAAGTTGAAGATCAACTTCGAGAAGTCGGAAACCATCATATTCAGAACGCCGCTGCAGAAGGCTTCGGCGGACATTAAAAAAAATTACGAAAGTACTTAGGGCCATTTTGTTCACTATTGCTCAACTTGCTGAAAAATTGAGAGTTGATCAACTTCGGAATTGGTCTCAACTCGAGATTTAACCGGAGAGTTGAAAATTGATTTTATTCACCATTATAACTCCAGAAGTTCTCCAACTTTCAGTTTTAAAATTTCCCTTGGGATATTTTTGATAATTGCACATGAAATGTAATTTTAATTTATGTATGGGTGAACTGGATTCCGGTAGATATGCACATATATGTGTATTTATATGCGAATGTACGCACTCATTGAGAGCGAACGTTGTCAAAGAGCATCTACCTGTCAACGAACTACGATATCGCCTATTTTCAAATTTGATGTAGAGAGGGAAAACCATCCCTTGCGATTTCTAAAATTATCTGCATCACTTCCACCTAGAGTTTGTATACGAACATGTGTGCAAAACGAACGATAATAAAAGAAAAGAGATAGAACAAAACCACTGGTTTTCTCCCTTAACTTCTGCTATTTCCGTAAGTTGACAAAGTCGGGAGTAGATAAACTCACGGGTTGAAAATTGAAAGTTGAAATCATAAAATTTGAGTGAATGAAAGCAAATCCAGAAGTTGAAGAGAAAAATCCTAAAGTTGTGTTCAACTTTTAGTGAACAAAATGGCCCTAAAGCAACATCTTCTCTCAATCCTCATGAAGCTAGTAGATAGTGGTTGCGTTTGCAAGAGTTCAATTGCACAAGAAGTGTGCATTTATGACAACACTTTTGCCTAAGGCCATTTGTTCGCGAAAATGGACGGGACTTTAAAATTAGTTGCCCCGCCCGCTGTGAGATGGGTCAATTCGGTAAGGAGAATGTTTTGCAGCGAATTGAAGAGCATTTGTGGTTCAGACTAGTGCGAAATTTCGCCAAATCAGACATATCCGCATGCATTGAATGCTGCTGCCACAAAGGGTGTTAGGTGGGGTAGGAGGACTATTTGTGTCCATTTCCACAAGCTTACACCATTGGAGGTGCCGACTCTTTCAGCAAGTACATAATTGTAAAAGCGATAAAGTACATGAAAACAAAGCCTGTGATCGAAATTCTATATGAGCTGACATCTCATTTCGATTTTTTGTATGTTATCATCAGCGAGCGAGGAAGCAATTTTAGGGCGAAAGAGTTTGAGACCTTTGATCAAGATAATGAAACTCGACTACCGAATGAAATCGTTTTCGATTTTAAACTAAAAGATGTTGGTGTTAGTGATTTCTTGAATGCTGTTCAGGATGAGGTAGACGATGTCGAGACAGTCTATAGAATTCAACCATAAGCAGCCTACGAGTCATAATGAGGGATATCTCGTGGTCGTGGAAATTGTTCCTTCAACTGCTGGTGGGTCGCATAAGTTGGAGCCGAAGTACAAGGGACCGTATCTTGTATAAGTTTTGGGGGGAATCGAGACTGGCCGATAACAACGAACGTTTTCAATGGCGATGGCGAGTGACAAAATGAAACCAGGGTGTCTATTAGGACCAGAGGTTGACGACGATGATGAGAACGAGTTTGATGTAGGAGTCAGAGCAGACTCCATATCAGAAAGGGCTGTCAGCTGAAGACAGCCTTTAAAAAGGCTAATCGGAGCACACCACACAGGAGAGCTGTGATATAGAGTAAAATGAGCCAAGTAGACGCGGTGGCTAGCATTCCTACCGCAAAACGTTTCTTTTTGTATGTAATAATAATAATAAATTATTATTATTATTAATAAATTATTATTATTAATAATAATAATAATAATAGCGGCGCTACAGTACAAGGTGGACCTGAGCCTAACTTCTCAGCAACCACTCGTGTTGTGCGTGCTATTGTTCTTTCACGAGTGGAGGAGAGCTACAGTTTAATACAGACTACGAACGACGAGATTGACAAGCTTTTTCTAGACAGTTATACTCTTTGAGCATTGTCAGCTGTGAACAAATTGTAGGTGTTTTTTTTTTCAGATTCGAACCTTAGACCTCGAGCGTAGAAATCAACGCACGTGCCAACTACGCCACGGCGCCCTTTTTGAATGTTCGATGATTAAAAAAATTAGTGTAATAGTCGTTTGTGTTATGTGTGTGCTTATTTTCTTGAGAATAATTACACATTTTACTTAAAAATGTTAAAGTCTTCGATACAATTAATAATGTTTAATTTGTCTTTATCTCCCTTACGCATAAGTACTCTCACATTCTTTACCCAAACGTACTTGTACAGAGGTTCCTTTTTTATTTTTGCCTCACGTAATAAACATCTAGTATCATTAAAGAAAATAATTAATATAAATTTTATTATTTTATTAAAACCAAAAATTGTTGTTGAAATATTTTTGCAGTTCAATTGAATCCTTAAAAATTTTCGAAATTTTTCAAAAATTTCAATATGTAATTTAATCCAAAATGAATGCAGCTTTCTTTAAAGAGAAAATGTATGCCTTAAAACTCAGTGACATCTAATAATCTTATCCCAATGCGGCATATATTTTCGCATATTCAGACTAACGACTTGGTTTTTAGCACATCAAAATATATTGTGTGAGTTTAACATAAACATTTATCACCAGGATACAACTATAATTCTGTAAATAAAAACTTAATATGTACTTTAGCAACCACAAGAGAGATGAGATCATTCATATGCAAAGTTAACTACTTAACGCAACATTAAACTTTGCATAGTTATTGATATCACTTTTCATTCGACTTTTCTTAAAATACATATGTATATATATGGCAAACACAGTAGTGCCAATGATGTGTTTTTATTCGACATCCTTCGTAAGCAGACAAGATTGGATTCGCTTGTGCTTATTTGTTGAAATTACAGACAATATGTTAAAACTCGTATATTGTATATTTTTTTGTGTTTTCCTCCAATCTATGTGGTGCTTACAGGTAAGTCACAAACGAAACTACTCTAACATGGTTCAATTAACCATGAGAGTTTTTTTTAGATACCTTCATATCTCTTAGAGGACGGGAATTATTTAGATGCTCAAAAGGGTAAGATATTAAATAAGTGATTAAATTATTAAAAATAATAATAATGGTGGCGCTACAGTCCGAGGTGAACTTGGGTCTAGCTTCTCAGCAATCACTCGTGTTGTGCATGTCATTGTTCTCTCACGAGTGGTAGGGACCTACAGAATGGCGAGATTGAGAAGAACGGCTTCAGTGACTCGAAAGAGGTAGAGCAGTGAACAATTTTTGTTTTTGAAAATTTTTTGGTTCAGCTGGGATTTGAATGTAGACTGTGAAAGTCAAGTGCGCAGGGGTCGACGCACATATCCAAAACGCCACACCGGTCGTTGTTAAACCATGTTAAATGAATTTAATTTGAAGTGATCCGACCACTGTATAAGTGCAAATTATATGACTATTTCATATGGGCAGTTATAATAGATGATATTGATCATATATAACGATTCGAAGTTAAATTTAAACTAACATAACTAATTTGATCAATTAAAGCTTAAATCAAGTCCACTCTAAACCTCCTGTGAGTCCAGATAAGCTTAACCATCAACAAGTATGAGTATATGCAATAAAATTATTTTGAACTAAACTAGAACTCTACAAAGATTTTAAAATTCAAATTCCTTAAATGACTACAGCTTGTCAATCGCATTCGCAATTAAAGTGGTTTATTTTCTCTTTCTTATGCGGTTGCTTTTACTTTGATTCCTCAAAGTAAGCTAAAGTTATGAAGTTTTTGATCAGATAATACACGTCTTTCGTATCTATCAAGCAGAGACCAATTTAAAATCAACTGAGCAAGTAAGGTTCCGTCGCATAAATCATTTTGATAGAAGAATTTCTGAATATTAGACACTGAATTTAAACTATTTTAGTTGAATTTCTTTTAATCTCAAAGGAAGCTTGTTTGGAGCTCTAAACAGCTAAGCAAACCTTCACCTCATTTTAAAAGATCTGTCGATTAATATATCAATGGTGTGCGTCAATGTCTCAAAATCCACGGTAACCGGTCCTACTTTTTAAATTTGCGTGCATAAAAATTAAAGTACCTTATTTCAAAATTTCATATCGATATCTTTATAAATGTAGGAAATAGAAAAGTGTGACAGACATGACAGATGGACGGACACACCAAAATTATAAAAGTTCCATTTTCTTGGATGGAACCTTAAAAAAAACAATTGTAGTTTTTGTTCAATATTCTTAATATAGAACGAGAGCCTGTGCGAGAATAAGCGCACAAAGGAATTATCTGCCACACACCATCATCCGATCCTATGTTTGTGCATGCAGGATCACCCCGGCAGTTCGCTCATGGCACTCAGGCACTGACGAACGCCAAGGAGAACGGTCATTAAATAGGATTATCCTTAAATATTACAGTCCACTAAATAACATCAATAAAGACATAATTGTGAATTAATAACTTAGTGGGTTTATTTTATAGTTTTCTTAATTTTTTCTGATGGTTGTTTAAAATCATCTTACTCAGGAAGGGTACATTTCTAATTACAATAAATCAGAGCTTATTTTTTAGTAATTTAACTCTAATTTCAGTTCCATTAAACTCTGTTAAGGACGAAGGCGATTATTCAAGGTTTGTTACACAGTAATAAATAAAATCATCTGTAAATTAATTTTGATATATATTTTTTTAATCAAACAGTCATGGTGTTGATGTATCAACTATTGTTCAATGCGTTTGCTGCAACATTATGCCTTTCAACAAGTACAATACTCAGAGAAATAATTGGAGCGCGGAGTGTTCATATTTTACACATAAAAGATGCATGAAATATTTCGAAAAAATTTTAAATGAAATCAATGCAGTGAAAACAAACAAGCACAAAAGATTCGACGAAATCGACAAAATAGTCTCTGGATTTAGTGTATTAAATCAGGTCTAGATTACATCTAACAGGTTTTATTATTTTGAATTATAATACTGTGTCGATGAATGAGGAATTATAACTAAAATATATTATATATTTATCAACGTTCAATGAGTTTTTTTTTGTTATAACAGTTATTTCGAAAAATGAAAAAGGTATAAGTATTTTTTTCTACATAGAGCAAAGGCAGCACTTATTCGGATGTAGATTTATTGTTCGACGCAGATTTAGGTAAAAAGTCTTAAGCTTTAAGTACGTAAGCTAGCACCTCATAATAATTCGTATCAAGGCTGAATTCAATAACATCAGCCTGATTTGCACACATACCCCCACAGAGGACAACGATTACTACATTCTAGACAACTTCTATGATCTCCTAGAAAGAACAAACGATCAATGCCCCAGCTACGGCACCAAGTTCGTAGTTCGACACGATCGACACCACCAAGAAGTACCGTGCCATCCTTCGTCGCATGCACTTTGTTTTCGTGGGTACACTCGCGAAAAATTAGACAAAAAAAGATAACGTTGCCACCTCCAACGTGCATAAAAAAATACAACATCAACAAATAGTGCAGTGAAGTGAAGTGTTTCGGTCTTGAGTGGACTCGGTCCGCTCCCCTCTGTCCCATTCTTCACAAGCCACTGTTAAGCATTTTCGGTCGCAACTCCCGTTTGATCTAATCATGCGAGCTGGTGCAATGACTGAGAATGCTTAACATTCGATTCCATCACAAGAATTGTATCCCTGTATCCTCACACTGAAATTGCCATTGCGGGCTTTTTCAATGTACACAATTCTACTTGGCTTCGACATTCAGGCCAGACAACACCGAACACCGATAATACCGAAGGATGGTATGTTGAGATCTTCGCTGAGGTAAATAATCTGATCCAGCTTGTGAATGAGCCTACACGAATACCTGACATTGCAGATCATTCTGCCAACACTCTGAACCTGTTCCTCACCTCTCGTCCCGATAAATATTATATTGACATATTGTTCCCTCTAGGCTCGTCTGACCACTCTGTCGTATCAGCTAATTTTTCGTTTTCACTCCACACAGTTAGAGAACAAATTCCTAAACGAATAGTATGGCTATACAAGAAAGCCAATTGGAGCGGCTTTAACGACTTCTTTAGGGATTTTAACTGGTCACTATGTCTCCTCGATAGTGACGTAGATACCGCTGCTGATACGATCATGGACATCATTCTGCTGGGTATGAGATGCTTCATTCCTCACAGAGTGAAGAGTATCAAACCCAAAGCAAATGCGTGGTATAGCTCGAGCTGCAAAGAGGCTATCAGGTTGAGGGAGTTGAGTTTCCGGACTTACTGTGGCGACCTCGCACAACGACTAGTGACGCATGTCCTGTGGCGTCCTCATACAGCAACTTCCTTCAACAGAAGTTAAGCTTCCTGTGTGCGGACTACAGATGACGCCACAGACATTACAGGTCAATATCCCTGCCAAATGCAACGCATTCGTTGGCAGTCGCGTTCCATATATCAGTCAGTGCAGTTTAGTTTATTGCAACTTAACTTATTTCCATGTAACGTAGAATAACAATAGTCATTAACTATCTCAATAAAATCAGTTGACATTTAAACTAAACCAAGTGTTTCCATTAACTATGACGTAGCTAAAGTGGTGACCCCGACGTGATCTAATTAACAATAGAGCTACGTCATTAAGTGCAGTGCAGAATCTACATTGTTACGGCCAACTACGAAGTTCCACCGATTGCGATGCAGCTCCACCCGCTCTTTCTCAGCTGAGTTTGCTGCATTAACGGACCAGAGAATTCCACCCTAACGGAAGATGAACCCAACTCTCTGGTTCGTGCAATCGTGGCCCAACTTCGCAACAACAACAAGCAACACTGCCCAAAAATAACACAACAACGCAGCTGTCCACCAACAGTGTCCACCATCAGTGTCCAGCAACACTGCCCAAGAACAAAAAACAACGCCACAGGCAACAGCGCAACAAGCACCAGCGCAACCGCGCAACGACGCACAACGTTTGACAAACATCGCACAGGTAACAGCGCAACCGTGCAACGACGCCGTAGCGATACATCAAACAACCGCGCAACGACGCCATAACGATAACAGTGTTACAACCGACAACAAACACCAAAACAACCCCGCAACAGCATCACAGCACAACAACGCAACAACATAACAACAACAACGGGGAATGAACAATAGCAGACATCCACGGCGGCCTACGAAAGTTGATTTTGCAGATTTTGTAGTGTGGCGACCTCGCAGAACTACTAGTGACGCATGTCCTGTGGCGTCCTCATACAGCAACTTCCTTCAACAGAAGTTAAGCTTCCTGTGTGCGGACTACAGATGACGCCACAGACATTACAAGTCAATATCCCTGCAAAATGCAATGCATTCGTTGGCAGTCGCGTTCCATAATTCAATCAGTGTAGTTCATTTCCATTGTTTCCAATATCCATTGCATGTTAATAATTACCAATAAAATCAGTTGACATTTAAACTATTACGCCAACCAAGTATAACCCATTAACAATGACGTAGCTAAATTACAAAGCCAACCTTACTGAGGAAAACCGGAAAAAGTTTAAACGGGCCAGAAATTACTGCAATGCACTAATAAGAAATTCTCCTATGACCAAAAGTTTTTGCAAAAAGTGCTACAATGTCCCAAGGGTAGCAAAAACTTTTGGTCATTTGTTAAAAACATAAGGAATTCAGCCTCATTTTTAATTCCCACGCTCATTTGCAATGACATTCCAGCTGTCAGCTCTTTGGACAAGACCAATCTGTTTGACTTTGTCTCCTGCTGTACTTGAAAACCACTGCGTAAGGTTTTTCATCTGTCCTATTCTTCTGGTCTCTTTCCGAGCTGATGGAAGAAAGCATTTGTCCAGCCTGTCCCTAAAAATGGCAAATCTTCGTCCCTCTCCTCCTCCTTCTCCTTCTTTCCAAGGTCATGGAAACGCTGATAAACCGTCAGCTTATGAAATATCTTGAATCGGGGAAACTTCTTAATGACCGGCAGTACGGTTTCCGCAGCGACAGGTCCATTGGTGATTTGATGGCATATCTCACCGAAAAGTGGAACCAATGCTTGCACAATGAAGGAGAAAGCAAGATCGTTGCGCTTGATATATCTAAGGCATTCGAAAGAGTTGGGCATCAAGCTCTTTTGTCGAAAATGCGTGCTTATGGTATCGATGAATCTCTTCTTCTATGGATTAGAAATTACCTTCTGAACTGTTCAATTCAAGTCGTTTTGGATGGGTTGAAGTCTGATATCCACCAAACTAATGCTGGTGTTCCCCAAGGTTCTGTTTTGTCTCCAACTTTCTTTCTAATTTTTTTTTAAATTATTTCCTGTCTGCTACTTCTAATCCAATCCACTCCTTGACTGATGACAGTACTCTCAGCTTTTCATATTCGTTCCAAGACTCACGTCGCTGTCCATCGGCCGTAGAATTGGAGCGGCAGCGTATGTTAAGCACATTAAATTCCGACCTTGACAGTGACATTTAATTGGGGTAAAAACAATAGAGTGGAATTTAATGCTTCCCAAACTCAATGCTGTCCCAAAATAATCAGTCATTATACCTGAATGGCACTTGCATCGAAGAAACCGAAAAACTTTCCATCCTCGGTATGTGTATCAACTCAACACTTAGTTGGAATGACCACATATTCGAGGTCGCTAAAAATGCTACGAAATGTCTAGGTTTCCTTAAACGATGCAAGAAATTCTTCACCCCCTCTGATTTGGCTTCAATTTACAAGGCCTACATCCGCCCCAAACTTGAGTATAACGCTCATATCTGGTCTGGTGCTCCAAAGACCCCACTGCACCAGCTAGATAGAATACAACAACGAGCGATAAAACTTATAGGAGACAGTAATATCGCAAAAGTGGGCGCTGTGGCGTAGTGGGTAGGTGCGTCGACTCCTACGCTCGAGGTCGTCTGTAGGTCCCCTCCACTCGTGGGAGAACAATAGCACGTACAACACGAGTGGTTGCTGAGAAGCTAGGCCCAGGTCCACCTCAGACTGTAGCGCCGCCATTATATTATATATATAATATCGCAAAATTGATAAACTCGCTCGAACATCGCCGTACATCCTTATCACTGTTTTATCGCTATTTTTACAAACGATGCTCAAGTGAGCCAGCCAATTGAATTCCTCCCGTCCATGAATTCACCCGCAACACTCGTCTCGCCAGGAATGCTCATCAGTTCACCCTTAAGCCTGCTTTCGAACGTACAGTTAAGTTTAGAGAGTCGTAGCAATAATATCGGACAGTCGAGCCGCTATCATGGCACTAGACTCCTACATCATCAAATCCAAGCTTGTATGGGAATGTTTGCAGAAGCCCAAAGAGTTGAGAAGGAGAAACCGAGTAAAACTCTGCTAGATACCTGGCCATACGGGGATAGAAGGCAAAGAAATGGCCGACTCCTTGGCAAGGAAAGGAGCATCAGAACCCTTCATAGGCCCTGAACCATTCTGCGCTGTAGGAGACCATATCCTGAGAGAAGAATTCAGGGAACTAGAAAGAAGGAATCCGACAGAAGAGAAACCTGGAACAAAACTCGTGGAATGAAGCAGGCCAAGAAACGCCTAGGGCAATATAACCTAAAAAGGTTCGAGGCATGCATCAAAATAGATAAGAATAACCTCCGTACGAGTATATATAACAAGGAGGATTTAAGGATAGTATGGGGTTTCAGAAGGTCTCTGTAGATGTGCAACTGGAGTATAACACTGAATACAACTCTGAAAAGACATTTGTCTGAGGAATCTCGAAGGATAGCAAAGGTATAAAAAGGATGGCACAATAGATCTAAAGGTCGCGGTGCAACATACCCTCAATAATAATAATAATAACACGGTTAGCTTATGGTTGTCTCTGAACTCGTTTTTTTACGTGGTGAGGATATTTACACCAAGCACAACCTCCAACTCGGAGGTCAGGTACATTTTTTTAGACCCCGGAGAAAGGAGTCCGGAATGATTCGGTGTCGGTAGCCTCTTGCAGGCTGTGAGCGTCATCGTAGACCCTAAGAGAGGGGCTTATCCGTTGCTGTCTCTATTCCAGTGTCCTGACCTAGCCATGAAGTTCGTTAACAGAGGTTAGGTGCGGACGGTTGTGTCTGCATGATTTGCCTGTCAACGCTTTGAAATCCTCACGCTCCTATCTTTCCTACTTAAAAAGAAACGCTGTGGTATATGCCCACATAAAAAGTGCATAAAAGTAATGTCTGTTTTACTTGCTAAATTGTCTAGTGTAATCCATGCTCCATTTCAATTAAAATTGTTCTGAAAATTTGGAACTCCCTATAAATTCCTTATTGGTAATTAAAGTACGTAAATTCAAGTTTTTCAGCAAGATCAACCAGACCCAAGCGTAGAAAATATAGGAAAATAATTATCACACCTGCCGGGAATGAGAATACTTTTTCTTCATGCATATTTGTATTATTGTAATTTTTGATTTGCAGAAAAATGCGCTGTATATTTAAAGCATTGCCAAAAAGCAAAGACAAGTGCTTTGAAACGATTGTAAGAAACAGTTTCGAGGACAATGTTAAAATAAAAATAGCAGAGAAGGTAATTTAATAAATTATTTTATTCTCCATTCATCCATCAAATTTAAGCTAATTTCAATAATTTAAGAAACAACGTATGCAAGCCTAAAGGCTCAACAAACTCACATATATTTATCACATATTTGGATTTGGAAACCGTTAATTTGACCTACATACACCTTTATTGAACAAATATGTTAATCAACTACAATATATTGAATATATGGAATCGAAAAGAAAATGTAAATCACACGAAAATGGTTAGCTGCTCATCTATTGTACCTCTTCTTCAAACCTACTGAATGGATACTGTTTGGATTTCATATTCGCCTGGTAGAAAACAAAATTAATGGACTTGACATTTATGGTTTAAAGTTAGCATAAAATCAGATTTAATTGTCATTTCTTGTAAATCAGATTAAACTGCTTGATTTGAATGGATTAGGCACGTATCAGAGAAAAAGCCAATTAACTGAATGAAATTTACTAGGAACCCAGAAATTATAAAGGTATTTTTTTTATTTCTGCGCACAAGAATCGACAATAAGCCATAGGGGACCTCAACAATGGATGCATTCCTAGGAGAAAAAACACAAAGAGAAACTCAACTAGTCACAAGACGATCATAGAGTAGGAACAAATATGATGTAATTTGGGTATGTACAATTTATTTGCGATTCTACAAACCTTTGAAGACAATGTGTTTTAAAAATTGTCTAATCATAACAGATGCATTTCGTTTTCCAATTTATATTTTTACGTTTATGAATTGCTCAGATGATTTTTGTGCATTTGTGTATTTAATATATTCAATAATAAATCAAATAGGGACGCAATGCATTTGAAGAAAAATGCATAAAAAATACTTCCATTTCTCATGCAACATAATTTACCCTGTAATTTACATATGGATGAAGAGTGTGCGTGCCGTGCCGTTCCCACTTGATTACTCCCTGGCTCGTGCATTCAACCAGTGGTTTTAAGTTGCCGCTGAATGATTCTTCTTTGTGACACTCAAAACCGATCGATTACGTGCCCTTTAGGTTTTCCTCACCCATAAAACTGTTTGCAGGCATTTCTCTGCGCCTGGTAGAAATGTAAAAAATCAATCAAATGGAAAATTTGTCATGAAAACTGCAGATGTTGTTACTTGGGAATCGGTATATAGGATGACATATGTTTGTGGTAATAAACAGTATTTTATTTTATTGTACCATTTCTATGCGCTTTGTCTTTGTTAGTTGATTTTATTTACTTTTAATGTAAATTAAAGATCTATCGTGCGATCCGATGTAGTGCAATTGGCCCTTAAAATTGGTGAAATGTAAAATGCTATTCCAGGTAAGGGTGGCATATTTTCTTATTATATGCTCCTTGATAAAATATAATTCATATTTTTAAGGTTCCATTCACCGAATCGTCCCTCTCTTTATTAAGGTTCCGTCTACAAAAACGGAACCCTTATAATTTCGGTGTGTCCGTCCGTCCGTCCGTCCGTCCGTCGTGTCTGTCACACTTTTTTATCTCCGAAGTTCATGAAGATATCGGCATGAAATTTTGGAATTAGGTACTTCAGACTTAGATGTCATTGCCTATGCAGCGATTTTAAAAAGTTGGGCCATTTGGTGGTGGCTCCAGTACAGGTGAAGTTGACATTAATTTTGAAAAATTGTCGCACCCCATCGGAATATACATCAATATACATGTATATCAATCGATAGATCTTTCGAAATGAGGTGGAGGTTTCTTTCAACACTTTTTTATCCACAATACCGTTTGAAAAATATGGAGTTTTTTTAAATGCGTCCCCCCCTGCCATTTCTAAACCAAAGTGTTTAAAAATCACAAAAACTTGGCTTCATTGAGTACTTTCATTTAAAACAATTTCGAGCATTCTGGCCCTAATGGTTTTGGAGATATTGGCCAAAAACGGTCAATCATCGACATGCGAATTTTGATGGATGAATGATGATGATTTTGTATGGATGAATGATTGTTTGATTGGATCTATGAATGTATGAATTAAGGGTTGATTTGGGTTGAAGTTAGAAAAAAATTCAACTTAAATAGTTTGGCAACGTCGTTTGATATTCAGAAATCATCCATCAATATTATGCGACCTTCCCCGTGCGAGTTGAACTCGTACTTGCCCAGTTTTTTTTTTTTGAAATACATTTAATCCCGATTTGCAAATAATGAATCTATTTTCAATTTGGTTTTACGAAAAACTGCAGTTTCCGATTTAAGACCTTTTTGCCTAACGTCAAAGATTTGTAAAATTTGTGAAAACGAAAACGTACCCGACGATTGAAATATCACCTTCATACGTACAATTAATTCATTAAATTTTCAATTAATTTAGTATTTAAATTGAACTAATGCCAACTGTTTTACACAGTCATTGAAGACAATTATTTGCCACTATATGTAATTACAGTGTGACCTCAATAAAAGCAACCCTCGATACGTGCAACTCCTCGATAAAAGCAACGCCTTAAATATTATCATTGTTGACTCAGTTGCAACTCCTCAAAAAAATGTGACTCGATAAAGGCAACTATTGTGTCATCAACTCTTAGTTCTTATAAAAGCATTTAATTTGAGCCACGCCGTATGTCTCTTGTCTAATGCATGGGACAAGGTACAGTCTACGGCAACACAAAAATGCCTTTGATGAACCCAAGTAATGATTACGACAAAGATGATGTGCTACCTTTGATTGGCATAAGGGACCAAATCCTAAAGAACCTTGAAATAATATCATCGACTAATGATTTGTTTCAAGAGCTATCCCCTATTGACTGTTTCGAGGACATAAACGATTGAATTGCCGAAAATGAAACCGATCTGGAACCGACTTACAGCAATCCGGGAACAGAAGAAATCGAAAAAGATGACGAAAATGCCGTTGAAGAATCCCCACAGTCAAAAGTTGAAACGGAGGCTGCAATTCAAGCACTAAACATTTGCCTTCAATAGACTGAAGAAAATTATGCTTCACTGAGTAATATTTTATCTCTGAAAACTTTACGAGAGTCAGCCTTGGAAATGTATTCTACCTCCAAAAAGACACAATCGAAAATTTCTCAATTTTTTAAAAACAATTAAAATTTGAATTTTGTTTTTCATATGATTTAAATTATCAGTTTTGGTCTGTTTACCAGTACAAGACACGCTTTTTTACTATTTTGAGGTGTTTAACTTTTTGCTTCAATTTTGGCGCCTACAATTTTTTGACTCGATTATTGCAACAAACTCAATAAAAGCAACTGCCCAAATTTCTATTAGTTGCTTTTATTGAGGTCGCACTGTATATTGAAACTTGCAATTGTTTTTTCGTGCACCAATTAGAGGTTACATTTATAAATCTACGCAAAGTACACAATTTTTTATACGATTTCAAAAATCATTTATTTTTTGTAAACTAGAAATACAGACTTTTCAGAAATTATATAGGATGTTATGCCTTTGAAAACAAATTTTAATGAATTTGAAGAAATTGGTTGGTTTCACTTCTAGTTTCAAAGAAAATTAAGAACAAATAATTCATTGACGAATTTTGATATGGAGGGTCTCTTCGAAATTTTCGTGTATGCATATATCACGCTTAATACCACCTTACGTGATGTGACTTGGCGCGGAGTTATGTGACATGGCGTGATGATACTTAATATGTGATATTATATGACGTGATATGAGGTGACGTGACGTGATATGACGTGACATGACGACATGACGTGACATGACATGACATAACGTGACGTGACGTGCCGTGACGTGACGTAACGTGAGGGTGACGTGAGGGTGACGTGATGTGACGTGACGGTGACGTGAGCTGACGTGAAGGTGACGTGAGTTTAACGTGAGGTGATGTGAGTTTAACGTGAGGTGACGTGAGGGTGATGTGAGTTTAACGTGAGGTGACGTGAGGGTGATGTGAGCTGACGTGAGGTGGACGTGAGGTGACGTGACGGTGACGTGAGCTGGCGTGAAGGCGACGTGAGTTTAACGTGAGGGTGATGCGAGTTTAACGTGAGGTGACGTGAGGGTGATGTGAGCTGACGTGAGAGTGCCGTGAGCTGACGTGAGGGAGACGTGAGGTGGCGTGAGGGCAACGTGAGGGCAACGTGAGGTGGCGTGAGGGTGACGTGAGGTGACGTGAGTTTAACGTGAGGTGGCGTGAGGTGTAGTGAGGGTGATGTGAGGTGACATGAGGGTGGCGTGAGGTTTTGTGAGTTTAACGTGAGGGTGACGTGAGGTGATGTGAGTTTAACGTGAGGTTTTTTTTGTTTAACTGTATCCACGAGTAGTCATTGTCTAACGACAGGCGGCTGTTATATTAATATTTATACGTGGTCACTACAGCGGCTAAATTTTCCCAATACCTGGGGCAACATACATTAGATAAGAAAAATGTAAATCACCCTCTGCACGTTTTATTGTGTAAACAGAGTTTACATATATCTACTCAACTGTAGATATTTCATGTTATACTTGCGAATAAGTCCATAAAAGTACATGTTCACAATTAATTTCCTTGATTATTTTAATTTGATAAGAAGATAATTTAATCTGTCTTTGAAAAATCTAATTTTTAAGTACTTTCCTTCTTCTTGAATTGTGACTTATTTCAAAACAACGGTATTGAGTATTGTCCACCATTTGTTGTGATCCACACAGTTCATACTGTCTATAACCGTGGTTATCACACCCTTCGCCCATCCATTAGCCATACACCCCTTTCTCTTCTCTTCTTTCTACGTTCCTTCCGAATTCTGCAACATAATGCAACTCATACGGGACCACCGATCGACCAAGCGATCGTGATATCTAACACCCCATGAATTGTGCCCAATATAATATGCGATGTGTAGCATATTCTGTTTCCATTGTAGGTGATGCGAAACCGTACATTGCCGTAGCAATACCCAAAGCAAAGGGTGAATGCACAGTGCATAAATATTTAGAATATGGGTCAAAGTCACTGCGTGTGTTCAATGCATTGAAGTTGTTGACGTTGTCAAAATTGACTTCTTGCGTACTGAATTCGGTTGGGGCCTGGAAAGGAGAAGGGATGAGGTTCATGAGCAATTAAGCTATATAAAGCTGACCGATGTCGCGGGAAGGTTAGAGTAAGCATAGAATTAGAACAAGAAACTTAACCTTACAAGAAGGCAGAATATAATAAAGCAAATACAATACATACAATAATAAAAACTCGTTTAACTTACTCTCCGCTTCGTACTCTTCCCTAACTATCAGGAAGCACGGTTACGCGGCGTCACAACACATTATACTCGTAAGTTTGTGGTAATAAAAAGTATTTTATTTTATTGTACCATTTCTATGCGCTTTGTCTTTGTTAGTTGATTTTATTTACTTTTAATGTAAATTAAAGATCTATCGTGCGATCCGATGTAGTGCAATTGGCCCTTAAAATTGGTGAAATGTGAAATGCTATTCCAGGTAAGGGTGGCATATTTTCTTATTATATGCTCCTTGATAAAATATAATTCATATTTTTAAGGTTCCATTCACAGAATCGTCCATCTCTTTATTTTTATTTTTCTTTTGTCGGAGGTTTTTGTAACACTACACTGGAGCACTCAGACTCAAAAACTGGTCCATTGTACTACCAGGCAGCAGCCTACTTTTACTGAAATTTCAGAAGCAATTTCTGTGATGAGGAGCCTACATCATCAGCTCTCACCTCATCAGCACCGAATAACTGCCACCTGATCCGAGCAAAGGCGGGACAATGGCAGAGGAAGTGCTCTGCAGTGTCATCGTCTTCTCCACAGGCGTCGCAGAGGGTTTCATCGCTTAGGCCAAGAACACTTAAGTGTTTGGCGAAGGTGTAGTGCCCCGTTAGTACGCCGGTAAGTTGTCTGCAATCTTTTCTGTTATGAGATAACAAGAAAACCGCGGATTTCTTACAGACGTTGGGGAGCATGCGCTTGGTCTGTCTACATCCTGGAGAGTCATGCCACCTGCGGTTGTGCTCTCGAAAAGTCCAACCATCGATGGAAGCCCTAACCAAGGACGCGAAAAGTCCCAGCGTAGGTTCAGGTCCTGAGAATGCCTCATCTGATCCTCGCTTAGCAAGTTCATCAGCGATCTCATTTCCCGTGATCCCGTGGTGCCCCGTGACCCAGACAAGTCTTAGCGAATTTAAGCTACCGATCAAATTCAGAGCAGACTTGCATTCCTGGACTATCCTGGAAGTGGTTAAAGGGTTCAGCAAGGCCTTAAGCACAGCTTGGCTGACGCTACAGACGCAAATACCTCGCCCCTTCCACCTATTCTTCACAATATAGCTCGTAGCCATTAGGATCGCATAGGTTTCCTCTTGGAAAACCGACGCAAATTTACCCAACGAGATGTGCAGGCTATAGTTGTCGCTCTCCACGAAGGCACCAGTACCAGATCCTTCATTGGTCTTGGAGCCGTCCGTGAAGATTCGACTACATTCCTTTCCTGACTCAGATTCTAGCCAGAGAAAGTCCTGAGTGCAGGGAAAGTCGAATTTGTATGTTCATTGCAGCTGGATTACAGGTGTCCGTGCGTCATATGGCATATCCATAAGACTGGGTTCAAAGGAAATGCGATGCGCAAGGTCATCGAAACTCCAGTGCGAGTTGTACCAAAACCACTTCTTTTTAAACGGAAAATGGCCTTGAGAGTACACCCCATGATGTGCACTGCATCAAGAGCAGAGCCAGGTGTACTAGGGAAGGCCCCTATGCATTCGAAACCGACCGCTGCTTAGTGAAAGCAGCAGTTACTTATTTACACCAAAGCTTATTCCACCAAACGACCGATGCATAGGAGAGAAGGGGCCTAATCATAGCTGTGTAGATCCAAACGGATCTTTTTGGTGATAGACCATTTGTTTCGATGTGTTTTTTCCAACTATCTAGAATGACACCCAGATATTTAAAGCGGATCGTAACACCTTTGGGACACTCGGGTGCCCAACCCAAGAACTTGCATTCTTATTAATAAAAATATTAATTATGTTCTTCTTGCAGAATACGTTACAAGAGGCCTGGTGCCCATTAGGGTAACACTGACCATGGCAGGAGGTGGGCAACGAACCGTCGTCCTGACATCGGGGTACTGTGCTGGAGATGGGCCGGCAGTACCAGCAGCAGTACAAAAACTGGTCGAGTACTGCAACAGGCAGCAAATGCCGCTCCTGATTGGGTGTGATGCCAACGCCCACAACACCATCTGGGGGAGCACCAACACAAATGACAGAGGTGAGTGCTTATTACAATTTATCTTAAGTTCTTCACTCTCCATCTTTAATATTGAGAATGTTCCCACGTTTGTCACGAGAGCCAGACAGGAGGTATTAGATATTACCATAGGTAGCCATAGGCTTAGCGAACTTGTTAGGGACTGGAAAGTGTCCAGCGAACCATCTATGTCGGACCATAGAATTATACGGTTCGATCTGGACGATACGAGCATAGCAAGTAAGACTGTAAGAAATCCGAGGAAAACTGACTGGGGTCTCTTTGAATCGTTGCTAGGAAGTAATCTGGGGCAAATTGACATCAGAAGAGCTCCATTTCACTTTCTAGAGCTAGAACATGTTGTAGAGATCACAACAAAAGCTATCACAACAGCATTCGAAGCAAGCAATAAGCTATCCAGCCTCCAGTCCAAAGTACGCAAGCTGTACAACGCACCCAAGCGTACAGCAGACTGGCAAAGCTACAAACAGGCATTCACCACCTACAACAAAGAAATAAGAAGCTCAAAAAGAGAAAGCTTTAGAAAATTCTGCGAGACAATCACCCGTACCCCTGCTGCGGCCAGGCTCCACAAAGCGCTAGCAAAAACGGGGGAGATACAGATGTCTCTATGAAAACTTGATGGCAGATACACCGAAATTGAAGAACAGAGGGCAAGACTTCTATTGGAAACCCACTTTCCGGGCAGTCGTCAACACACAGAAAGGTGTGAAAACAATTTGCCAATACCAAGGGATGAAGACTGGAGAGTCGCAAGAGAGATCTTCTCCAAAGGGCGCCTGGAATGGGCAATTAACTCGTTTCAGCCCTTCAAATCCCCAGGTGTGGACGGAATGACGCCAGTCCTACTCCAAAAAGGGCAAGGCAAACTAATACCATTTCTATTAATGATGTTAAGAAGTAGTCTAGCACTGGGATACATACTGAACCAGTGGAGACGGGCAAAGGTAGTGTTCATTCCGAAAATGGGGAAGAAAGACCCAAGTCTACCAAAATCCCACAGATCGATCAGCCTAACATCGTTTCTTCTCAAAACAATGGAAAAGGATGTGGATAACTACATAAGAGAGGAAGTGCTACATACATCCCCTCTTCATTACCGTCAGCATGCTTACAGAGCAGGCAGATCCACAGAGACTGCACTCTATCAACTGACAGAAACTATAGAAAGCGCCCTTGATGCGAAAGAAATAGTTATATGTGCTTTCTTGGATATTGAAGGAGCATTTGACAACACATCCTATGATGCAATTGTTCGGGCTCTGGACAAAAAGGAAGTAAACCACACAGTATCGAAATGAATGTATGAACTCCTGAGCACAAAATCAGCGGAGACTCACACACCAGGAGGCATAATAAAAGTCGACACAACAAGAGGATGCCCACAAGGAGGAGTTCTATCTCCTCTCATGTGGAGCCTAGTTGTAGACGAGCTTCTAGAGATACTAACTAACCATAGCATCAGATGTCAGGCATATGCCGATGACATAGTAATCATAGCCAGAGGAAAAATGGAGGAGACCCTATGCGATATTATCAAATGGGGGCTAACTTTAACTAAGGAATGGTGCCTGTCGGCTGGGCTAAGCCTAAATCCGGCAAAAACCACCATAGTACCTTTCACAAGAAAACGAAAACTGGAACGACTAAAACCAATAAGTCTGTCGGGTACAACACTGACTCCAGTAAAAGAAGTTAAATATCTGGGAGTAATCTTGGACAGCAAGCTCATCTGGAAAAAACATACAGAAGAGATAACCAGGAAAGCGACGCGTGCTCTGATGATTTGTCGAAGCTTGGCGGGCAAATCCTGGGGATGCAGTCCAAGTATTCTAAGATGTATGTACATCTTTATTGTTCGACCTACAATAACCTATGGTGCAATAGCATGGACCAAGAGAACCAATCTGATCAGCGCGAGAGAGACACTCAGCAAAGTTCAAAGGTTGGCATGCCTCTGTATTACAGGAGCCATGAGAACTTGCCATGGAGGAGCTGACTCCTTTGCATCTAGTGGTAGCAGAGTGTGCAAACAAAACAATCATGAGAATGGTAAAAGAAGGGATAGGTAAAGGCAGGTGCATTACATCGAGGCAATTCGACGCACTAGTCAAAAAGCTACCACTCCTGGTCATTCCGAAGGATGACGTGATTAGGAAATTCTATTTCCAAAAGAAATTTACCAGCAAGCTCAGCACCAAAAGGGACTGGAGCAATGAATCCATGGTCCACATACTGAGCAGCAACACGGTAAAATGGTATACAGACGGATCAAGAACTGATGAAGGAACTGGAGCAGGAGTTTTTTGACCCAGGACAAAATACTTCGAATCCATGGGCAAATGTACCAGCATCTTTCAAGCGGAAATCTATGCCATAGACAGATGCGTTCAGATAAATCTTGAAAGGAATTATGCCAACTGCGACATAGCAATAATGTCGGACAGTCGAGCCACTATTATGGCACTGGACTCCTACACCATCAAATCCAAACTTGTATGGGAATGCTTGCAAAAGCCCAAAGAGTTGAGTAGGAGATAGAAGGCAATGAAATGGCCGACTCCCTGGCAAGGAAAGAAGCATCAGAACCCTTCATAGACCCTGAACAATTCTGCGCTATAGGAGACCATCTCCTCAGAGAAGAATTCAGGGAACTGGAAAGAAGGAATCGGATTGAAACCTGGAATAACGCTCGTGGAATGAAGCAGGCCAAGAAACTCCTAGGGCAATATAACCGGAAGAGATTCGAGGCATGCATCAAAATGAGCAAGAATAACCTCCGTATCCTAACAGGCTTCCTAACGAGGCACTGCAGACTCAGGGAGCATCTAAGGAAACTAGGGGTATCAGAAGAAGGTCTCTGCAGATTTTGTGGAGAATTTAATGAAATTCCAGAACATATACTGGGATTTTGTGAGGCACTAGCCCACAAAAGAAAAAGAAGTCTGGGCAAGTACCTACTATCGGAAGAAGAAATGCAATCACTAGAACCAGATTCCTGAAGGAAAACTGTCTTAGAGAGAATACTTTAGAACAGATTTCTTCACCTATGCGCAATAGGAGTCCATTACCCTCAATACAACTCTGAAAAGAACTGTATTTGAGGGGAACTCATAATTGTGCTAAGGTATTGAAAGGGGGCAAAATAGATCTTAAAGGTCGCGGTGCAATATACCCTCAACCATAATAATAACACCTTTAGTACTAGTTGAGTCAAACCAGTCAATTTCCTTCTCCTTCTGAAGAGGACAACCTCGGTTTTAAGAGGGTTGACTGAAAGTCCATTTCTAGTACACCAATCGTCGATCACGTCTAAAGCTGCCTGCGCTTTTGAACACACATCCACTAGGCATGATCCGACAGACAGAACAGCAACATCATCCGCATAGGCCTGGGCGTAGATGTTGAAACTATTGAGAGCATCGAGCAGAGAGTCAACCAGCATGCACCATAGCAAGACACCACCCTGCGGGCAGCCCCTATTTACCCCCGCCATAACATACTGGCCACAGTCCGCGTCCGCAATAATAGTTCTGTTCATCAGCATTGCTTTAATCCAAAGCACTAATGATTCATCTACACCGTGTTGTCTGGCCGAGTTGCACATGCCATCAAAAGTCGCATTGTCAAAGGCACCCTCTATATCAATGAAAATGCCCAGCGCGTACTCTTTCCTGTCGAGTGCACATTAAATTCTGCCAACGAGATTTTGAAGTGCAGTCTCGCAAGATTTTCCGCGCTGATAGGCATGTTGCATCTGAGAAAGAGGATGAATTCGCAAGGCGGTTTTGCGCACATGAAGCTCACCCAGCCTTTGCATGCTTTCAGCAGGAAGGAAGTTAGTTGAAAATTCTTTTCAGAACTGGCAGCAGCTGATCTATACCCTTTTGCAACAAAGCTGGTTATATGCCATTGGTACCCGGCGACTTGAAACCATCAAAGGACGCGACTGCGTATTTGCTAGCTTCATCTTTCACCACGAGCGATGAAACAAACCAGCATCGGCTTGTTACATTAATCAGCTCATCTTCAGTTCCAGGATAGGAACTGGTTTTGAGCCGGTTGTAATCTGGTTACCTGGAAAATGAGTCTCAAGCATGAGGCTAAGCGTTTCAGCTTTTGACTCAGTGTAGGTACCGTCTGGTCTTCTGAGTGTTTGGCTGGTTTGTCCTTTTTAAGAAATTTAACCAGTCTACTGGTTTCACCGAGTGTTTCGATCTTTCCCCAAAAATCCCTATAGGAGGCACTTTTCGATATCCGAATTAACCTCTTATATTATTTTTTTATTCTGGTTTTGATCGGCACAGGTTCCAGTCCTCTTCCAAGTCGGTCTTGAGAGATCTGTTTAGAAGTTTCGTGGTTGTCTTGCGGATTGTCTGCAGTTCTGCGTTCCACCATGGAACAGGTGATCTGCAGGGGGTATTTCTTGCTGGACGCGTCATTTCAAAACATTTGGTTAGAGTATTGTTCAAGTCTAGAACGGCTTTCTCGACCTTCTGTCTCATTCTGAGCTTAGGGAAAGGTTCAATACGATTATCTAGCTCATCCTTAAACTGTATCCAGTTGGTTTTTCTGGGATTCCTCCTCTTCAGCAAAGTTTTGGTTTCGCATTTGAGTCGGAATTCAATGTACCTATGATCTGACAGGGATACTTCCGACAGAACCCTCCAGTCTGTAATCTCCTTAATGTATCTGTAGGATAAAGTTAAATCTTCTTGTCGTAACAAAAGTTGGTTGGAAACCAACATTGTTGATGTCCAAATCGGACGATAGTAAGAAATTCAGAAGATCGTTCCCTCTCTTGTTGCAATTCCTGCTGCCCCAGAAGGAATTCTGAGCATTAGCATCACAGCAGATGATTAGCCCCAATTTTCTGATTTCACAGTTCTCTACGAGTTCCCCTCTTGATGGTGGCGACAGAACAGAATTGTAGGGGAAGTAAGCTGACGCAACGACGAAATTACGCCACACTCCGTTCGCTTCGTAGCTTACGACTGCAGCAACCAAATCTTGTTCACAGAACTGTACAAGCTTGGTTGCTTAGAGAAATTTCGGCACAATAAGACAAGTTCTCGGTCTTTCAGACCGCTCGTCATAGAGTGGTAAGAAACTTCGAAAGCCACCAGGACCACAGATTTTGCGATTTTTCCACACCCATAGTTTCTTAAGTGATGCTATGTGGAGTTTTGTCTTTACCATAGAAAGTCTGCTACATAGGAGGGCAGTAGCATTCTTGGAATGGTGAAGGTTTATCCGAGTAAAAATTATTTTGATGATTACCGTGGTTTTCATCCATTATCCGCACTACTTGGAAATGAAGTGGAAATTAATCCTTTCAAGATGCAGATAGGGGCGGAAGTTATACCTAGAGCGGAGGGTCTCAACCGAAGTTTCGTCTAGATCCACAACGAGAAAAGAACCGTCCTTATTTTCCCGGTTCTTACTTTCCTTGTGAGAGTAGATTTTCCACTTCTTGGTTTCGATGCCAGGGTTCTGGGTATAAAGGCGCGCCAGCACATCTGCCGTTTGCCTGAGTTCCCCCGGAATCCAGCAGACGGCGCGTGTCAGTTTTGGCGACCTGAAAACCTCAAAAGTTGTGGTTGGGATTTTCGGCACAGATTTGCTCAGCCATTCCAGGGTTTGCTGGGTGGAGCACTTCAACATAAAGGTTCCGTTTTCCAAACCACAGCCCTCCACTTGAAAGCAAGCATTCTCTGCCGTTGCTAGCTCCCACAGTTGATCTTCGCAGTGTTTGCACTCAGCGTCGGTCATACTATCATCATTGCAAGCTTTCTCAATTCGGAGCGCCAAAGAGAAGATAGCAGCTCTTTTGTAGGACCGCAGTTCTCGCTCCTTGCGTTCGGTTTTTTTCTTCTTCCTCTTGACGGTTTCTCCTGCATCGGCCAACTTCCATCCACTGGAGCTACAGCCTTTGCTGGTTGTAGCACCTGTTTCATTTGGACCATGCGAGCAAGATAAGTGGACAACAGGGGTTGGGATACTTCTGTTGGTGAATCTTCCCGCGTCATTCAACCTCCGTCCGCCAGAACTGAGTCCTTTGAGGGTTGCAGCACTAGTTTCATCCGGACGTTGTGTGCGGGGGGAGCCATCAGCAGAGGGATCAGGAAAGTTTGAGACCTTCTTCGTCTTGATCCTGTTCGAATAAGCAGAAGAGGAGGTAGCGTTGGTTCCAATAAACTGATCGGTTTCGGTTGGAGATTAAGCGTATCAGGCAGAGCCTCTCCGCTACATTCTCCAACTTTCCAACTCAGCCTATCGAACTTGTCGTAGAGTGAGTGGCAGGAATCTTTTCCAGGATTGGGTTCCAGCGATTCCTTGGTCAGCGCCACGGGGGGCGGAGGAAGGGGGAAGTAAGATGGTTGGGGCTTTCAGAATCGTTGCCCCAGCCGCAGTCGAGAAGACTACGGGTGGATTTTCGCTCTCGCGAGTATCATTTGGAGTATTTTCCAATCGTTGTTTGTCCGTCATACTGTAGTTATCCATAGTTTCTACATTAATAAAAATATTAGGCCTTAATATCTCTATACATACAAATTTAAAATGTTGGGATATTTGCGGTCTCTCGTATATGTAAAGTTGGGGCAGATTTTTTTAAATTTCGGCGTATCGAGTAATTAATCAATATGTTTTCTCAAATGAATTAAAGGTTCGCTCCGTCCTAATTGCAATGAAAAGTATCTTAAAAAATCAGAAAATTTTACTTCAATGAGTACACAGTCGAACTTCGATAACTCGAATATCTTGATAACTCGAACAGATTATTTGGCGTCAACTTCCATAAGTCGAATTCTGGAGGGAATTCCCAAATTCTTCGTGTTTTACATGTTCGTTTTATAATGAATTTTTCGAGACACTGTCCTTGTATGTTCCTATGAACTAGTATACATACGTGTAGAAAATCGTGGTTTCTTTAGAAATGTCTTATTTTTATTAGTAGGAGGAAGAACACACAATAGAAGACATGTAACTCTTACTTTGTACTAGAAAAATACAAAGTGGAAGACAAAATCATACACAGAGTGAACAGTGCAATCGAAAATGGTGGTGTAAGTGGAAGTGCAAAGAGACTTAAAAACCCAAGGTACGAAAATGTGGACAAAGCAATTTTGGAATTGTTTAAAATGAAAAGGAGGCAGTACTTACCTACTACCGACACACTGTATAATGGTTAAAACCAAAATAAAAAATCCCCTCTTCAATCATGTATGACAGACTACTTTAAATAATAATTATGTTTCTGTACGTTATACATATGTGTTTTGACGCACCTACCTATACATTTTGTATTTTCTTGATAACTCGAAGTCTTGATAACTCGAAGTTTTGATAACTCGAATTTTTTTTGTGGCAAATGGTAGTTGTATTTGTCGAAGTTCGGCTGTATTTATTAAAGTAATTTCACATTTTGGCCAAAAAATGCTGAAACGTCGACACGCAAATTTTGAGAATCTGAAAACAGTATTTTGTATATTACGGTGAAAACATTAAAACTGATAAATATCAAAATATCGATTTCCGGAAATATTCCGAAATATGACAGATTCAACATTCTACTCCGCATATAAATTCCAATCAACACGAGTCTCGCATTCACATTCACTTCAACCCCTAAATACACAACAGCAACTTACAGGGATATTAGAGAATATTTACTTGTGTTAGATAAACTGGGAGTAAGATGTATATTTTGTTGTTATAGAGTTTTTTATTATTTGTGAATATAAAATAAACATTGAATTGACAATTGACATTGACGTGCTTGCGAAAAACAATAATGACGAATATAATTGAAAAATGATTATTTCCGTATGAAAATATTGATTTTAGTTTATTATTTTATTAGGTCTACCTTGAACTTACACACTTAGTTTATTTAAATTACAAGTTTTATTCAATTTTCATTTTACATGTTATTTGTTTTGTAAGCTAATTTCAAAAATATGTATATTCATTCTTCTATTTATTCTAATTCTAAAATAAATCTAACATCTAAAAATTATCTAAAATGTATTATGTCCGGACCTAAAGGGGAATTTGAACTTAAATCTATCTAAACATGGATTTTATTTTTCAATTCATTATTACTACCATCACATTGAATTTTTATAACTCACTTATAAATAAAAGATTTGGTTAATAAAGACTTTCTTCAGTTTTATTTCCGTCCATGTAAGGCGAGTACCATCCATCCCCATCTACTCGTTCGTATACAGAGGAGTCCCCATTCTGCCCCAAACCGATTCAAGTGATGTCCAGCAAGGTACTCCAGAGCTTCGTATCTTATGTCGTTCATATCTTCTATCACAGCTTCTTGTATTTTGCAGTATTTTACAGTATTTTGCAAATACTGCACAAATTGTCATTTTCAAAAATATAAAATACACATAATTCTTTCAGTTTAAACAAACATTTTATAACACCGATTAAAAATTGCTCGACACTGAGACAAACCACTGCTTCACAGTTTTACTCAATAATTCCATCACACATGCAACCAATTAAAAAAAATAAGAAGCGGGAAGATATTACCCTGTATTCTGTGTATCATGGACTTCCTCTATTTTCTTTCCCACAGAGAGGTTTTTTGAGAGAAAGCTTATCACTCAATTGGCTTTTGAGCCAAGAAAATAGCAATTGACAGGAGTTGTTCCGTGTTTGATTTCGATACTGATATTGTTATCCCTATTTACCGCGTAGTCAAGACAGACAAAGTCCTTAACTACCTCAAAGTTATAGCTGCCTATGGTGAAGTTCTGGCCAAGTCGTCGATGTTATGCATCCTTTCTCGATGTTGTCATCATATACTTGGTTTTGCCCTCGTCTACCGCCAGACCCATTTAAGCCGCTTTCGCTTCAATGGCAGCAAACGCATCATTAAAGGCTCGCTGTGTTCGGCCAATCACGCTAATGTTATCCGCGTAAGCAGTTGAATAGACTTTTGGAAGAATATCATTTGAGAAATGACTTTTTTTTTCTGGAAAATTTATTTTCTTATACAGTCTAGCGCAGAAATCAGTCACCACCAGTCAGGTATCCAACTTCTACCTCTATTGCCCCTTAATTTAATTTGACAGTGAGGAACATTGAGTTCCTCGTACTCTGCCGTGTTTCTCATCCTATCCCGACGAGTAATTCCCACAACAGCACTAAGAAATCTCATCTCGGCAGCTTGTAGTCGCGATCTTATTCTTTCGGTCATTACCCAAATTTCATAACCATAGGTAAGTTGGAACTAATACTGCGTCAAAAACTGCTTAATTGGCTTTGACACCAAGCTCGACCATCCTGAAGCTGTTTCAAAATTGATCCAGATTGACCAATCCTTCAGCATTATTCCTCCCATCACTCGTGAAGAAGACCCCGAGATACTTAAACTCCTCCATCTGTTTCAATGGAACTCCACTAACATGCAGAGTGGACATGCAGGATTTTTAACATGCAGGATTTGTTCCCGTTAACCTTCATCCCAGCATCAGCACATACGACCAAAAACCTAGCCTAGCGCAAGCTGGAGTTCCATCTGGATGTGAGTGAGAGAGCAAAAAGCAGATGTCTTACCCTAAACTTTTTCGATGTGAAACACACCTCGCCCCGACTGGGCTGTAACATCCAGTCCATATATATAATGAAACAGAGAGGTGACTAATCTCTCGTAGAAGACTTGACGGACGTTTGTCACCTATCTCGACCGATATCATTAATCTATTGAGATGACGCTCTTTGGATTCTGCAAACCTTGTAATTAATAAGTATATTATATTGTCTACTATATTGTATACTTATATATGCCCAGTAATTTCTGGACCAAATCTGAAACCTCATTTTGTATCTCCGGATCTAAGACCGCGATAATGACGTGAATCTGTGCTTCAGTCTGCAAAAACCATAGTGATCTCCTAGAATAGTGGCATCTTGAGATTTCTCATATTTCAAGATCGTTGGAGCGTTCTGCAGTTGCAGTAGTAACCCGAGATCGATTTGACCTGCTACAAGCACTAGTATTATCATAATCCATATTCGAATTTTGATATTTGAAATGAGATATCAAAACGCAATATTTTTTTTATATACATACGTCGGCGTCGCCTTTTTGGCTGTTTGTTACAAATAAACAAATAATTTAACAAATCTTCTCTTTATTGCAAATATCAAAAAAAAGAGTTTCCATTACACTTTAATTAATAATGTTTATTCTTTGAAATAACACGCTGTTGCTTCGTTGAAAAACTAAACACTTAAACACCAATGCCAATATTTACTGGAATTTGATACTCAACTGTAGTTTGAGAATGTTCGAAATACCTTCTAGAGGCCGACGGCGTCATCTGTGTTTCATTGGTGGGAAGCTTACGTTGTTGTGTTAGGTCGATATAAGTTGTCGCTTGAGGTCGCCACAAGTATATGACATCATTTTGACGTATAAGTCATTTTGTCAAATATTTTCGGTGTGTCTCAGAGTGGAAACATTTCGCTTTTGTTATAATCAATTTTTTTACTATTCCTTCAGAATATATCTTACATTTAAATTAATTTCGGTAGCACTATGGCAGACCCAAAATTCGAAAACCTTCCAGGCATAGTATGATAATTCACAATTAGTTGAACAATTGAATTTTTTCATAGTCCTCCTTAGGCTTACGATCAACCCGATGTGTATGAAACCCCAGATGTCCCAGAAACAGAAACTTCGGATTACTATGAAGAAGAGCCTGAAAATGAATCAATTGAACGTCTACACATTTCAACCAAAGATTCATTTGGTAAGTTTAAAGGAAAGCAACTGGAAGGAAACGTCGATTTCTCCGATCGTATTGGTAAGAAGTTAAGAAAGGGTTACGAAGCATGGTCGGCCGACTATGAGTTGGCAGGAGAGGGAGAAAAGGAAACACCAGTCCAAAAATGTAGGCGTTTGCAGTGCGAAATGAATGAGCTCATGGATGAAATAGCATCAATGCAGGCTGATAAAAAGATTGAAAAAGAAGAAAGAGAATCGTATGATGCTGTTGCAACAGTGATCTCAACTGCTAAGAAAGTACTTGACTCACTTCGACTTGAGCAAGTGCTAGGTAAAGAACAAATTGCGTCTGCATCCGATAAAGAAGTAAAGAGTTTAATCAGTCAAGTGGAGGAGTACAAAAAGTCAGGTGTCCTTACTGCTATTCAACCACCCGGTACTGATTTAGCCGCGTCTACCCGTGTGGCAAAACTCGAACATCGTCTGCACCTTTTAGAACAAGCAGTTGGGGCGCAGCCTGAGAAATTAAGTCGCTTAGCTGGCACTACTGGTACTTCAAATCTTCTCGAAGCTGTTCGTCAACTAAGTACTAAGGCAGCTTTACTTCAACCAAATCAACTGGACCAAATTGAAGCTCGGTTAGTAAGTTTAGGAACGAAAATGGACGCAATAGCAGAGAAAACTAGCGGTTCGGCTGATGATGCAAAGAGAGATCAAAAAGTATGTGAACTCTATGATATAGCAAAGAAAACTGAAACCGTAGCTGAGATTCTACCAGATATAATAGAACGAATGCAAGCTTTGGAATCTTTGCATAAATATGGTAAATTGATAACTTGGATAATTTAAATTAATAAAAAAAAAATAATTGTGATTCCTTTTATTACTTTAGCTATGAATTTTGCGAAGATAATCGCAGAGATAGAAGAGACTCAAAATAATATTACTCATAGCTTAGTAAACAACAAGAGCTTACTGCATTCGGTTCAAGAGACTTTTGCACAAAACCTGGAAACCATTCAAAAGGAAGTAGGCAAGTTGGATGCACGTATCAATGCAATTCCAATAAAAAACTAAATTAAATTTTCGCAACCGTGGAAAACTTGTGATTAAATTCTTCTTAAACTATTCACCAGCTTATTTTATATTTACTCACATTTATAATTTATTCAAATTTTTCATGCTTATATTATTTCTCTTGAATATAAAGAGTTGAACAACAAGGTAACCTTTTCACCAAAAGCGTTTTATTATACCGTAAAGTTTTTCAACTTAGACAGGTTTACTGTGTAACGAAATGGGATTGAGATGAGTGGATGAGTGTAATTTTTAGGAAAATAAGCCTATATATAGACAATATATTACAGGAAATAATGATTGGAACCGTTCGGAAGGTCTCGAAATCAAGTAATGGTAAAACTATCCGTTTTTCAAATAAATGTACACAGTTTGTCGAGAAAATGTTCAAGCAATAAATTTGAACTTATATTTTATTCGAGAAATAAATATTTTTATTTTTTTTTAATTTTCGTAAGGTATTTGTATAGAAAAACATAAAAAACAAGAAAAAGAAAAATCCAATTATAAACGACAAATGTTTATCAAAGTTTTTCTAGAAGAGCAAAAGAAAAAACAGGTTTACAACTGTTAATATGTACTGAGTACGTCCTCCATTAGAGTTAATTCTTATGTGGCGCTACAATCTGGGGTGCAATTGGGCATTAACCAACAAGTCTAGCCAGCTCGTCGATTGCGCCACATTAAATGTGGAAATTTTCTTTTGCGTTGTCCCACTGGTTCAAAATCGAAGATTCTTAGGGCATGGACATGGCTAGCTAGCAGAGTTGTAAAAGAATTAAATCTTTAGAGATCGTAATTCTATTGAATTCATCCAAAATGATTTGAAGTCTTTTTTGTAAAAATGACTGCGATTTAAAAAACTATAAGTCACCATTCTTTGGAACACAGTGACTAATGCATTCAATTTTTTAGAATCTTTGAATAAAGCCGAATGATTGCATTCTTTTAAAAAAAAATTGTGAATTCACTTTATGTTAGTTGAAGTCAGCAGTGAATTCACATAAAATCTTTTGAAGTCTATGAATTCAAAGAAAATAATTTGAATTCATTTGACGTTAGTTGGCACAAAATGCATAATAACACCTTGCCTGTGTCTATTGTTGAAGCCCAATCTTTTAGAAGACTTTAGAGGTTTGCCAATCCTTATTTAAAAGTCATAAGCATCAATTTTGATACTACAGAATCTGATGAGCTATATGCATATCTGGCCGATCCAGCCGTATGAACAGACTTCAAAATGTTTTATCGTTACCGAGTTTAAAAAAAATGCTATTAAATATAACACATCATTGCCTTCGCCACCCGCGGTGGAAAAATTGTTTTCTTTTCCAAGCTTAATTAACACCCCCCGTCGAGGCGCGCTTTCGGATGAAAATTTTGAACGGTTGGTGTTATTAAAAGTAATAACATTGAGGAAATCAAAAATGTTCAATTCCTAAAATATTATTTTACTTGTTTGATTAAGTTGAGTTCTTATTTAGTTTATTGTACTAGAATAAAATGAAAAAAACCTGCGTATTATTACGTTTACTTAGACAAATAAATCAAAAGCATAATTACGGTGGCTCAACGTTGCAATGATTAATGAGAAGTCTCGCCTATGATAATTTTTTCTACTTCTGTTTGTATTATAACCAAATAATGTTGTGATAAGAACCCACAAACTTTAAATGAATTCACATACGAGTAAGATCTATGGAAATCACTGACTTCAACTGATTTAAAATTGAAATCACTGACTTCAACCGATTTAAAGTGAATTCACTGCTGAATTCAAGTCCAATTAAGTGAATTCAATTGACTTGAATCAATGATTTCATTTCTATGATTGCTAAATATTGAATGCACTAGTCAATGATTTCAAAAGAATGGTGACTTCGATTTTTTTAAATCCCAGTCTTTTTTTAGTTTTGATTGCATCGATAAAAAAACCGAAACTGACTTCAAATTCTAAGAATGCATTCCCAAATGAATGCATTCTTTTACAACTCTGCTGGCTAGACTCATGTCACTTTACAGCCCATACAGTTCGTAGTTGAATCTTCTCCAAATAGCTTTTGAGACTATATAGGGAAATACTTCTAAAAAAGCGAACTATGGAAAATAAAGAAATGAGCTTAAACTTAATGAAAATTAATCTTGAAGGCAACACAAACTTCGAAATAAACGGAAAGAGAATAGAAAAACTAATGAGCATAAAATACTTAGGAGTAATTATAGACAAACATTTTCACGTTAATGGCATTTTTATATATCTATTAATATTTTCAATATGTTACAGTTTAACTAATATTAGTATATTCTATGTTGGTGTTAATCTATTACATCTCATCGCTTTATTTTGTAACTTCTGCAATCATAAACCTGTCTCGTGTTACAGCATGCATATAAAATTCAAGAGCTTCTTCATGCACTTTGGATGATTTCCATGCGTATGCGCCGCAAAGCAGCATCCGTTGTAATGTCAACAAATGGCTGATTGACGACTCGCTGAGTTCGACCAATCACGTCAATGTCATTCACGTATGCTAGGAATTGTACGAAATTTAGAAAGTTCTTGTATTCTAGTTTTGTTCAGTGAGTTCTGTCAAATCTTCTCAAGCAGATTTCAAGACAAATTGTGCAATGAGCAATGAGCTTATATGTATATATGTATAGTAAAAAAAGAATATCTCTATAGATTTGTTTGATGTTGCTATATGAAGCGCTTGTGAATCGCACAGCTGCACTGGTCCTTGACGATTGGAGTGTGTGGATGATTTGGAAGAAATGTGAATTGTTCAACACTATTGCACACATTGAACAAAGGTGTTGGTGTTGTTTTCGGTAGAGGTACGATATGTTTTCGTAGAAACGTTTTCCTTAATTTTCTGTATTTCATGCGGCTAAGACCTGCGTCATCAGTAGAGCGATGATTCCCCTTGCAGTTTCCACATTGGAAGAACCCATTAGAATAGGATGCGTCGGTTTTGTGAATTCCAGCACAGTTCGCACAGTAGGTTTTAACATTGCAGTGACGTTCGCCATATCCAAGCATTTGCCAGTTGCGACACGGAGTAGTTTATTCCTCACGCGACTTTCGAGCTCCTATTTCACTTGAGTCCGGAAGGTAGATTTTATATGTTTTTCAATATCAGCGCGTCTTACAGCGCCGTTTTCTATATATATTATACGTCCGTAAATGAGTCATTTTGATTCAACCATCTTGACTTCCTTGCACTTGAGTCCACGTTAATTTCAATAATAAGAATAAGACTACTTTGAATGATTTATCGGACTTCAGATCATGAGGCAAGAATTGATTTGAATTCTTTCAAATTAAATGATTTATTCACAAGCAATTTTAATGCCTATTAAAAGTTTTCGGATTAAAAATTCAGTTGTTTTGATAAATATACATAAATATATTTTTTTCAACACCTTAGTGCAAAAGACATAGATGCTTTTTTTGGTGAGCTGGATCAGTCAAAATACTAGTATTATCACCAGAGTTGTCCGTGTCAGGAAGGCATTGGGGACGACTTCAACAATTTGTACTGCAGTTTGTAAGAAAACACTATGATATCTTTTCGCCGTTACGTATATAGGAAATGAAAATAAATACCATTTTATATGAAAAGTAAGTGAATCGCACCTATCACGAAGCAGTTTAGAGAAGTACGGGTTAGTCTGGAAGATGTAGGGGATAGAGCTCTTCAAAACATAGCGAGCTCACAAATGAAAAACAAAGGTTATTATGATAATCGTCAAACGACTGGATGATGCAGTTGGTTAAGTGCCTGCCCCAAGTTAGAGGGGTCCCAGGTTCGAATCCCAGTGAAATCGAATCTGGCAGAGTAGGTTGTTACCTGGCAGTACAATGGACCAATTTTGGGTCTGAGTGCTCCAGTAGGGTTTCAAAAATCCTCCGAAAAAAAACTATGAATTGCGGGTATGCACTTGGAACGTACGCACGCTGTACACTCCTGGTGCTGCTCAAAAACTTGAATCTGTCCTTATGCGGTACAAGACAGATATTACCGCGGTCCAGGAGATACGATGGATAGGATGCAATAGAGGAAAGTTTGTGACATTTATTACAACTGCCACAAAAGAGTGCACATGTTAGGATGCTGATTCGTCATGGGAAATTGGCTACGGTCAATGATATGATAATTGACTTCAAGCCGATCAACCATCGTCTGACTGTGATCATCATCAAGGCAATATTTCAAAACATCAGTATAATATATGCAAACGCCCCCACCGACGAAGTTGATGACTCTAGGAGGAATTTGTTGACCTCCTGGACGGAGCCAACGGAGCCTGTCCGGAGTATGTTGTTAAAATCATACTCGGAGACTTCAATGCTAAAATTGGAAAGGAAAACATCTTTGGCGGATCAGACAACGGCTACCGGCTAATCCGGTAGCAGCAGCGCGAGATACGGTGATAAGTAGCATTCGATTTCCAAAACTTCGAATCCACACAGCAACCTGGTTGTCTCCAGATGGTCGAACCGCCAACCAAATTGACCACGTGCTAATAGATGCGAGACACGCATCCAGCATCCTGAATGTGCAAACAGTCAGAGGGGAAAATGTCGACTCTGACCACTTTCCTGTTGCAGCCAAATTCACAGCCCAACTATCCAACGAAAAGAAACTGCGAGCCGCCAAAAAAAAGAAATTTAGCTCGACTGGAGTAGCCAGAGTCTACAGAGAGCACCTTAGTGAGAGACTCTCCCATGTGTATTCACCATCCACAAACGTCAACTATATGTGGAACCAATACAGCGACGTCATCAAAGAGGTAGTCGAAACCACAATAGGCTACCAATCACCACCTATAAAGAGCCCTTGGTAAGGTAAGTTTTGAAGAGGTCAGATTGGCCATCAAAAAGCTGAAGAACAACAAAGCCGCCGGCTCTGATGGCCTCCCAGCGGAACTTTTCAAACATGGTGGTGATGTTTTGGTAGGGTACATGTACCAAATCATCAACCAAGTATGGGTGGATGAAGCCATACCCGATGACTGGAATATCAGCTCTGTATGCCCCATCCTCAAGAAAAGCGATCCTATGTCTTGCAAGAACTATCGAGGCATAGCCCTGCTAAATGTCGCATACAAGATTCTATCCAACGTACTGTGTGAACGTCTGAAACCTTTCTGCAACACACTAAATGGCACTTACCAGTATGGGTTCTGGCCCGGCAGATCGATAATCGACCAAATTTTCACACTGAGACAAATCCTGGAAAAGACCAACGAGTTTCAAGTCAAGACTCATTACCTATTTATCGATTTCAAAGCCGCATACGACAGCAACCATCGTCTTGAGCTCTACAAGGCGATGTCCGAATTCGGGATCCTAGGAAAACTGATCCAACTGTGCCGTATCGCGCTGGAAAACACGCGGTGCAACGTGCAATTTGGGAACGGTTCCTCCGAACTATTGCAAACATGCACCGGATTTCGGCAAGGAGATGCGCAGTCGTGTGACTTCTTCAACCTTGTACTGGAACAGATAGTTCGCAAAGCAGGCGTCAATACAAAAAACACTATCTTCAACAAATTCGTACAGTTTCTGGGCTACGCAGATGACGTTGATATCATAGATCGCTCCCAGCGAGCCGTTATAGAAGCTTTCACGGCCATTGAAGAAGAGGCGAAACGAGTTGGTCTTGAAGTAAATGAGGACAAAACCAAGTATTTACTGTCAACAAACAAAGAATTATCGATCCAACGCCTAGGATAAAACGTCACTGTTGGCAGCAATAACTTCGAGGTGATTAAGGAGTTTACATACCTCGGAGTAAATATCAACTCCACGAATGACACCCTAGTGGAGATTCGACGAAAACTTACCCTAGGAAATCGCTGCTACTTCCGTTTGGCGAAACAAATGGGTTCAAAACTCCTACCTCGAAAGACAAAATGAGTTCAGTTCTCTTAGGTTCCTGTAAGGTCATTATAGTTGGACTTCCTGTTTGCCTGCGGATAAAGTTATCCGCCAATACCTTGTTGTGTTGTTGATCCCGGTAGCATCTACAGTGAAAGACCAGCTGAAGAATGCTGCGGATGAGTTGTCTTTCAGCAACCTGTAGACATTGTTTGGAGCATGACTTACGAGGGAATAGTCCTGCTCTCCGACGCAAATTTTAACCACAAACTATACGGGCTGTACAGTTGCATACGCCCAACCAAGCATTTACAGAGGATAATTCCATTCCGATGTGGGCGCCGTGGCGTCACCTAACATTTTTTTCACGGCTCCACCTCTTTCGAGTCACTGACAATACTCAAAGAGTATAAATGTCTAGAAAAAGCTTCTCAACCTCGCCGTTCGGAGTCGGCATTAAACTGTAGGTCCCCTCCACTCGTGAGAGAACAATAGCACGCACAACACGAGTGGCTGCTGAGAAGCTAGGCCCAGGTCCACCTCGGACTGTAGCGCCGCCATTATTATTATTATTATATGTGTGAACGGTCGCGCACATCTAAATTGTGCTTCTGGAAGTTGTCCCATAAGCTGATTTTATTCCCGTGACTCAAAATATATGTACAAATTTGACGAATCAAAATGTCACATTTCTCCGAGGAACGGCGAAACTATTTCTATGATCAATGCCATGCCAATCATGGGAGGAATTGAAAACAGCCCTACACAGCGAATTTCATCAGCATTCTTCAGCTTCTGACGTGCACAATGCATAGAGAGGAGAATCACCAGCAACACATATTAAGCATGCATGAAATCGTCAATCAAACATCAATGAACTCGATGTCACCAATTACAAATCCGATTCGATGGTTAATAAACAACTTCTACTTACAGCCAAAATCTTAATAATAATAATAATAATGGCGGCGCTACGGTCCGAGGTGGACTTGGGCCTAGCTTCTCAGCAACCACTCGTGTTGTGCGTGCTATTGTTCTCTCACGAGTGGAGTTACACTCAGTTACACTCCGAACGGCGAGATTGAGAGCATTGTCAGTGATTCGAAAAGGAGACGTGAACAATTTTTTTTTTTGAAAAATTGTTTGTCTGAACTTGGATTAGAACCTCGACTGTGAAAGTCTACTGCGCATGGGTCGACGCACGAACCCACACGGCCCCCGTTCACACATTGTGGGCTAGATTATGCAGGCCCAATAAACATACGATGCTCGCAGAATCGCGGGGTGAAATCACACAAAGCTGACATTGCATTGTTTGTCTGCTTGGCAACGAGAGCAGTGCATATTGAGTTGCCATCCGATTTAACAACAGATGGATTCATAGCAGCATTAAGACGTATGATCAGTAGAAGAGGATCTGTACATAATTCTTATAGCGACAATGAAACAAATTTCGTGGGAGCGAAAAATATTCTGGATGCATTGCAAATAAGGCTAACCGAAACCGGAATCCAGTGACATTTTATCCCACCGGGGATACTTCCACATTTTGGTGGAATATGGGAAACTGGCGTGAAGTGAGTAAAGTACTATTTAAATCGCATCGTCGGTTAACAAAAATTAACGTACGAGGAGATGAACACCATCCTAGAGAACACCAAATAGAGTGATGCATGAACTCTAGAAAGCCCTGCCATTAACAGACAACGTTGAAAATTTGGATGCGCTGACGTCAGGCTATTTCATAATTGGATCTCCATTGATAGCATCGCAGTAGAGATATGATGTGATATACGGCCTATCCGGCTTCCTTTATAATATTCGGCAGGAGTCGAATAATATTTTTATATCCGGCCGAATACAGGATAATCGATAATCCTAAACAAAATATTAAGTTTTACGATCTGACTGATTTTGTTTAACATATAATAAATAGGTGGTTTAGCTAGCAATTTAATATTGTAATTTTACTAAAGCCAAATAATAGTGAATGAGAATTAGCTTTTCTGCTTCGCAAAAGTTTCTCACTGTTTACACTGCTATATGGAGATGAAAGATAAGTTTTGGCAAATTTGGAGAAAATTGGGTACTGTCTTTCATTTACTGACCACCAAGCCCAAGAGTCACTTTTCCGTTCGGATATCCGGCCGAATATTCGGTATCCGGTATCCGGCCAAACTACTATTCAGTATAAAAAGGTGGAAACTTATTCAAAAACTCAAACAAGATGTTTGCAAGTGTTGGTACGAGAACTACCTGCATAAAATGCAACAACGCTACAAGTGGAGACTTTGAACAAAGAATCTGGCTATGGGTCAACTTGTGCCGCTGAAGGAGGCAAAATGTTGAGGACATCAACAAAATATTACTTTTTTTGGTTCTTTTGCTTATTCTAGCATATAGTTTGTTGTTCTTTAAGTTGCACTTTCTTACTTAGGCTTGCACTTTTTATATTGTTTTGAATTTCTTAAGCCTGCACCATTTCGCTTGTGCAAGCATATTCATCAAGAATCGATGAAAACGTGGAAAAGGTGAAAGAAATGGTTATAAACGATCGTCGAATTACAATCAGAGAAGTCGCTGATGATGTTGGCATATCGATTGGCTCATGCCATGCAATTTTTTCGAATGTATTGGGTATGAAACGCGTGGCAGAAAAAATTTGTTCCAAAATTGTTGAATTTTGAACAAAAACAGCGACGAATGGATGTTGCTTGCTATTGAATTTTTTGTCAAAAACACTACTGTGGCCGTGCCTCATGCCATAGATTACATTAAAAGCACATCACTTAAAGAGAAAATGCTCGTCATTTTCTGATTACACCTATAAATATATATGTTTCTTGTTGAAAAATTGCCAGCCAGGTGATCAGGTGAATGACCTGAAGTCTCCAATGAGTAAAGTGAATGTTTTGTCACCTTTAAAGGCAGCAGCACGCTGCAATAAAAACTTTTTTAAAGAGGTTGATCATACTGTTTTTGGTACATGATACACCTAATCCTCTACACCAGTAGTTTTTATACAAATAGAAATTGTTAGGGGGAATATTCATTAACATTTTCTACTGATAATAAATTTCGAATTACAAACGCTAGCGACTATCCAAAAGGATTCGCTTACAACAAACCCAGAACGATGACTCAGCTTAACATATTTTTATAAAAACTTTCAAAAGCGGTTCATATTGTCATGGATTGGAGACCATGTGGTCAAATTTGGTATCCCCCAAAACACGTTTCGTAATTGCTTCAACAACTTTAATGAGTATGGAAACCTTACCCACTTTCTGTGCAAGTGTCCGGCTCGGAGGAACAGATGTCGATAACCTACGAAATTGGTTAATGAACTGATACTTAATAGAAGTTCTACTGGATGTATCTGGTTCTTTTTTGCTCATATTTAGCAGACTTTTAGCATGCGTTTACAATATGATACACGAGGTTTTTGTAAGCCGTTCTACTTACCTTAAAACTGAACTGCTTAAATACTACTACTGACCTACTAACTTAAATAACTATCTGACGGCGACCTCAAGCGGGAGTGTTGGGGGCTGCATGCCTCCATACAAATTACACTGTCAGCCTGTCACTTTATGCATAAACAGTCATCAAGGACTAAGAATTTTAAGATAAATGTTTTATTCAAAATTGTTTGCGTTTTACTTTATTTCATTTCGGAAAAATAATTTTATATGTCCTTAGTCACAAAGTGTTGTGAGGCCAATTGTTAAAATTTGGCTAAATATTTTCATTTAGTGCTCCATTTCTCTTAGCATTATTCCGTTTTATCGAAAAATAAAAACTGAGCCATTAGACCATAATCGATTGGTCAATAATGCACAGAAATTCCGTGTGTGCGTATGGCCCAGTTGGGTGCGTTATAAGCTTACAATTGGATTTTGCGCTTATAACCCACTTAGGGCTTATGACTCTGCATCGAATTTGACAGAATAAGATACACGTTATATTTATGTAATAAAACGAGAAACAACAAATGTATATTTAGTTATCTTATCCCTATTATTTTTGCCATCACTGTATTTTCATATTTTAAGCACATGACAAATATGAGCTAACGTTAGTACTGGCTTCATATATAAAGTGAAGTTGTTGATAAGTATGCTTTAAAATTCATTAAAATGTACTTTTTTAAATTTGTCTTTATTAATTAACTTATAACAAAAAGAGAAAAAAAACTATTACTCGCTTATATAACAAATTTTTTTTTTCAATAATATTTTTCCTTTTTTGTCCATACTGTATTCATTCACTTTAACAATTCAATTTCGCATTAAGCCTTTTCTTCTTTGTTGTCATTATATTCAAGTTGCAAAAATAAATGTAAGTCGATTTTAAATAATTAATTTGTTTTTTTATTGTTTAATTTTCTTTAATTGTATACATGTAACTACTAGTAAATTAGAGTATATCATATATAAATAAAAAAAAAACATCAAATTAGTATATTAAAAACTCGAATATAAAATTAAAATTAATTCATATCCTACGAAAACGAAAAAAATATTCAGACGATACAAAAGCAATAAGTTTATCGTTATACAATTAATATTTATATATATATATGTATATATGTATTTATATGTAGATTTCCCATATGAGTCTTTTGTTTAAAAACTAAAATTTGTTATTATTCTTTTAAGATAAAAACAGTTAAAAATATGTATAATGTATGCATTTGATGTTAAAGGTTCACTTTTAAAAACAAACAAATATTAAAGATTCTTATCATGGTGATAAACCTGGAAAAGAAATATTTAATGTATTGCTCTGAATTTTTAAGGTGAGTCAAATGTACATCATTCGATTCGTATGACCTGTGTCGTTTTTTTTTTCAAATTAGTGTTTTATTGTTCATTATAAATTTATTTAAGCCTATTTCACTGGTTTCATATGATAGTATTAGTAGTGTTGTTTTCTGAAATTGTGTTCGATCGGAATGTAAGTCTATATCAGAGTAAGATATGAGTGAAATCGCCGGCGTATTTGTATTTTTTGTCAAGTACTCTTTCTAGGTCCTGAACTGTCTTCATTAAGCTATTGTTTCTAAAAACGGGGAGAATGGGTTCATTTACTTGAGCTAAATTTACCGTCAATTGATATACTTCTTCATAGTCTCTCATGCATTGCTTAAAGGTGAAGTGATAAATAGAAAAGCCTGATTTAGAAACGATTGAAATATGGAAAGATATGGAAAGACTAGATTTGGAATTTGAAACCTAATGTAACAGTGCATAAAGATGTGCCAAGAAAATAAAAATTGCAGTCTGATTTGGATAGTGGCAGATTTCAAGAGAGATTTTTGATTTATATCACTTACTTAACTATCCGATGGATATCGGGTAATAACAAAATTACCTGTATCATCACTATCAATTTTTTATTTGTATCATTGAGATCCGCCACAATTTAATAAATTATCTGGAAGATAACCTAATGTGTATGCGCTGTATAATTTTAAGTTTGAATTATAAATACAAAAATTTATATTAACGAGCTAACATTATCAATGAAATTTTAAGAGAAAACACTCTTGCAACACAAAAACTGAATGAAAAATGTTTCCTTTTTAGACAGATTTATATTTATAAAATAAAATTCATTTTTTAATTTTTACAACTAAAAAATTTTATTAAATTGTTTTTTTCAAACAAAATTAATATTTAAGATATTCTTTTTTTAACACACTTTGTCGAAGTGTTAGTTCTAATAGAACAAAGTATTTAATGAATCCCTTATAAGCTTTATTCATGCACTAAATTAAAAAAAAGTGATTCAAAGGAGGAAGCAATATACGCTCGACAATTCACATCAATACCTTAATGTTTTGAATCAGTTCTGTCATAATTTTTGTTGTTTTCGTTTCTAACAGCATCACTGCTGGATAATCACGAGAAGTGGCAGTTGTACTTATTGAAAAACGGAACGTTAGTGTTCTTCCATATATTTCATACAAAAATTGTTATATTTAAAATTTGGTTAAAAGAATAATTTTACTAATTTAAAAATATAACACATCCAATAGATAATTTATTACAAAAATAAGGAGAGAAAATATATTTGAGTTGCGTATTTAAATTATGAGCAATTTAAAAGTAAAAAAATCAAAATATAACAGGCTTTAAAAAAAGAAGAAAAACAATTTTTTTACCAGACATTCTTTTTGAACATTTCATTTCTGCATGGTATTGTTTTTAAAAGAAATTAATTGGTTGCAATTGAATACAAATGATTGAATCATATTCCTATACTTTTGTTTTAACTTTAATCACTTATAACTGCAACTCAAGGAAGAATTGGTTGAATATTAATTTTATTCCATCAAAGATAAATTGTATTATATTTATGTAAATGGGATCCTTTCCTTCCTAATATTCAATAGGAAATCTATTGCAAATGGGGGTAGGAGGGATTTATTCTTTGTAATGTTCAGTTAATTTCTCTTTTCAGTTTCTCATATAGTGTCATTACTTTGTAAATTGTATAATTTAATTAATTGTAATTAAGAATTAAATGGTCGACACGAACAAATGTTTTAATCTGCATCCGTTATGAATGTATGCATATAGACTTTTGGTTTATAACCGCTTCTTTACTTTGATGCTTTCTGCTATCGATGTTATTCCTCATAGTATATTACGAAACTTAGATTTTTGGTTATTATATAACTCAATTTGAATTCAAATAACTAAAGCCATGTCTTTTTTACTTGGCAGTTGGACTTTTTTCCCTTGCCATAAGGAATTATGTATTGTGAATGCATCGATCGTTACTGTCAGATGTTTTGTATGCACTTGTGAGAAACATTTACCGCCTGAGTTATACCTGCAAATAGAAAAAAATTATTTTACTTAATATTTTTTTTAGGTTTTTTTTTAAATGTATTAATATTTTCTCTTGTATATTTCCAAACAAAAACTAACAAATTATTGGGTCTATAACTGGGGATTTTCCTTTGCAAAAATTCAATTACACAAAACACTATTCAAAGTAATACCCCTCGGAGTCTATAGCATTTTGCCATCTCTCTGGTAAATATCTTGTACCTTGCCGAAAAAACCCGTTCATCTTTTGAATGAAAGAAAGAATAAATCCAATTTTTGATGCATTCAGTTGGCTTAAACCCTATTCTTGAAAGAGAATCCTACAAGTGAAAATCAGAAGAGGCCAGGTCTAGTGAATATGGCGGGTGCAATACAACTTCAAACCCACAGTTTTGTAAATAATTTTTAGCCGGTCTAGCAAGATGAGGGCGGGTATTGTCATAATGGAAAATGTTCGTGCCAAGATTAAACTGTTCATAGTATATCACTATTTTCTGGTCCCACCAACAACATAACATAACTTTCGCACCATGAATATTCGTCTGCGGAGTCGATGTACCGTTTTGTCCGGTCTTCACGTATGAATTTCTGCGTTTAGGCTTGTCTCTGGTTACAACTCGATGCAGAAATTACTTTTCTAGTAGCGTTTAAGAAGCATTTCTGACACGCATAATCCCCTTTCGACAACGCGAGGATTATCTCATATGGCACACATTTTCCTTGCTTTTGTATGAACCCCTATGCTTTCAGGCGTAGTCATATTAAGTTCAACTTACACCAATTCTGGTAAATCCCGTCAAGTTATAGACGCAATATTTTTTAAAAACTAAATTTTATAGGTTTATTTATATCTTTAAAAATTATCCAATTTTTTTAATTACATATCCAAAACATCCTATAAATATATTAGAAATGTCAACTTCTTCAATCTTTTAAAAAAGGCGACCATTCATTAATAATTTTGGAGCATTCATAAACATATATTATTTAAGATATAATACGTGTGTATGCTTAAACTTACTTAAAGAACTTATCGAACATGACTTCATCAACTTGACTAGGCCCAGTACCATATAATTTGAATACTTGCTCATTTTCGGGTATATAACTGTATAAAGCCCTGAATTGACAACCGGCATCCCGGAACAATATCAGGAAGTGTTTTGCCTCTGACCTGGCGATCTTTTCGAGGACTTTTTGTTTGGCATCACGATTCACAGCGCCCGGAAACACACAATATTCAACAGCATTTAATATTATGCCGCGATTTGATTTGGCCGCTGGTTGTTTATAAAGTTTCGGACCTAAAAGAACATAATAAAAAGTTATTACATGTTTTTAATTCAAAGTGAATGAAATTGAAAGAGAAAAAAAATTAAACAGTACAGAGTTTTTAAGTATTAGGATTTAGTTTAACTTATTTTACTTAAATGCGATAGCAGGAAATGATTAAATGAATATACTTTTAAATAAAAAAATGCAAAAAAAAACTAAAATGCAAGTAATTCTGACATCACAAACAATAAAAAACATTACGCAAACAACATAACAGATTACGCAATAAACTCTTGTTTTGTAATAAGAATTGTAACTCAGTAACATCACAAACAATAAGGCAAATAAAAGAATAAACAGTGTATAAACAAATTGATTTTAAAAAGAACATATTTCATTTGAAATAAATAATGAATGAAATATTTAGAAATCATTTTACTATACAAACCCGAATACTCCATCATTGAATTTGGATTTGAGGAAGATATATCACTGGATCCGTCGTCAAAAACACGCCGTTTCGACACCAGTCCGGGTGGCAACGAGCCCGGTCCAGATGGCGATGGCAAGTGCCTACCTGATGGGCCCATTCCAGGAGAAGGTGCGCGTCGTGGTGGTGTAGCACGTCCTAGGCCTGAATCTGTATCTAGCCGGAAAAGCGGATAGCAATTTTCGGTCACACACCAGTCAAGTTGGATAGTTTGAAAAAGTTTCGTATGTACATTTGCAATTTGCATTTTTTTTTTTATATAATCACACCATGGGTTTGTACAGTTTCATAGTGTAATAAATCCGTTTTATGAGTTATGGTTCATTTTTTGTTTTTTGTGGATTGATTTAATTTTGTTTCGATTTTTTTGAAATAAATGAGAATAAACAAAAAGAGAAAAGAGAAAAATTGGGGTTAGGCTTCAAGCAGTTAGTTTCGGTTTATTTATATTTAATTTAATAATGAACATTTTTAGTATGAGGGAAAAGCAATGAGTTTACGTTTGGTTATGAAGTGCACCAAACTTTCTTTTAAATACTCTTCTCATGCCAAAAAAAAAAAAAACACTTTAGATCCGTGTCATTTAGCAAAACATTTTTGACTTCATCGTCAATATTAAAAATTCAACGGAACAATTTTAAGTTGAATGCATTTTACATAATCTACTAGAGCAAAATACCCATACAAAAATTCAACTAATCTTGATCTACTTCTTCCGGTATATTATTTTTAATTTTAATTAATACAGGATTGTTTTTTAAATATGAAGTCTTTGATATCATATGTGTCCTATGTGCACATGTATGTGTTCGTGAACTTTATACTAATTGCTTTTTAATAATAAATAAAGGAATCAATGTGAAAGTTTAATTACCTATAACGTTAAGTCGTTTCATAGAATTTAAAAGGTATGTGGATTTTATACATACATACTCCGCTTATTTTGATATGCAAACTTTGCAAGAGAGCCAGAAAAACGTAACCGTGCCTTTTAATTTTCTTTCGTCACCATAGTCAGCATTTAAAATCATAAAATGACAAATTCCATGTACAATTGAAGAATGTTGTACTTATTCAGTTAAAGCAAAGTATATATTTAAGAATCACAATAAAACGTGCTTTTCAGGTATAAATCGCATTTCGATTATATATTAATAAAATTAATTTTATCATTACACCGTTTTTAGTTAAAGATGTTCCTCGCTATTAAATTTTACTAAAAATATATGTTTTGTATTGTATGTAAGAAAATATACTTTTTAAATGGTCTTGGAGTATATTCTTGTAAACATGTTTTCAATAGCATTTATTTAAGATGAAAATATTAAATAAGTTGACTTAAAATATTTGTTACCATCAAGTAAAGGTGTATTTTGGGCAGTTTTTTTTCCTTTTTCAAAAAGAGAAGATGTAAATTTCGAAGTTTGATTCACTTTCAAACCAAATATAACTTAACAAAAAGTATGAACAAAATTAAACAAATCCTAGAATGTGAAATAATAAAAGAGTACACTATATTCTGTTTGTCTAGTTTTTTTTAAATGTGTGCATTTGACTTAAAATTTGTTTTACAACATATTGAACATCTGAGACAGAAAAACTCAAGTTGGAAAACAAAACACGACTTAACGACAAACCAATAATAAAACGTACTTCACACGCTCCCATCATATATTAAATGTACTTTCTGACAGAAATTTATATTTAAGGTTGGACAATTGTCGTATTAAGGCATTAGTACGCATTGTCGAGTGAAATAGGGCCTTTGGACGTTTGCGTAAGGTATGTAGATGTCAAGTAAAAGCGGAAATTAGTATTTCCTTCTTTAGAAAACAGAATGGGCCCATCAATAATGTATATAAAATTAATGGCTGTTTAAGGGGTTTCTTACAATAGGCAACAGTAGTAGATTGTGTATTTTATGCGAAAATTACGTCGTGCAATTATTCTAAGAAAATTCACACGTCCTACAAGTAGTAACAGAAAATAGTAAACGATTTTACTAAAAACCCTCTTCCACTACTCAATATATAGATAATTGATTATAATAAAACAACTATTATAAATATAAGGAAATATATTAATGTAAGCTTTACTAAGAAATATAAAAATTCTTTTACTAAGTGTACATATTTCGATGTGAATATTGCAATGTACAACAACAAATACTTCAAAGTTAATTATATTTTATAAATTTCCCACAACCAATATAAAAGAAACAAAAATAAAATGATGTGCAAAATAAGAACTTACATAAGTATAACATATTATATTGAAACAAGAAAATAATGTGTTAGCCTGAAATTAATTGATTTGGCACTTGGTATTGAAAAGAAAATATGTAGTCGTGGATTGAAATATTGTATTTCGCAACATTAGTTAAGGGTGCTTTTTATGACTCAGGCAACTGTACGGCTGTCTGTCTGTATACTCTGTACATACGCTGCGCCGAACGTAGAAAAACAATTGAGATTGAAAAACGTTTTTTCCGTTTGATGTGTTTTATATTGCGCAGCTAAAGAAGCCCGAAAATATATCTCCAGGTAATAAACAGCGCTGCCACATCTGTCTGATTATTTGAAAGCTAAGCTGCACGCAATTGGGGAATAGTTCCAGTCGTTCGCGGTGTTCCAATATTTGTAAGCAAGTTAAAAAGAACAAAAAAAAAACGTGCCGTACGACATATAGTCGTGAGCAAAAACGAAGGTACCATAAATTCCGAAAAAAAATTAACAAAATCCTATATGAACGAACCTTTTATGAAGTAAATGCCAATTTTTGATTATCCATAATCCATAAAGTGTTGGTACACCTTGAATTTCTTAAGACAGTTAATTTGTTATAACTTAGAAACTATTCTATTTGCATACTGAGCATACATACTTTGTTTGCAGTCGCATTATTTTGGCATTTGAAATTGGAATTTTTAAAAAGTTGAGCGTTCAAAATATTTATTAAAGAACTAACAATTCAACAGAAGGAAATTATTATAAACAACTACAACAAAGGAAATCTTACAGAGAAATCGCTGATATTGGCAGCAGATTTAAATCAACAGTGCAAAAAGTCGAGAATCGAATATAAACACAGATCGGGGCGTCCTCGAAATCTCAATGAGCGAGAAATAAGAAGAACAATACAAAAATGTTCTTTCAATAGTGCATCAAAGATAGGGTGAGTTCGTAATCGCAATATTAGCGCAGTACTACAACGTCAAGCGTTCTTAATTGCAAACACTTGGCAATGATGCTTTGCATCACGTTCTAAAATGCAACATGAAAGCAACGATGCGCAAACAGAAGCAACCAGCGCATTATAAATTATTGTGATGAGGTGGATTTTTTTTTTATTTTCCCACTCAATTGTGTCTTTTTCTTGCCTAAAATATATTGAAGTAAGCTGGCATTAAATAATTAAAAATTACTTAAACAATTCTCCCCAATTTCTTTGACATTTTTACGAAAAAAAAGAAACAATTGAAACACAAAATTATTATTAAATCCATACTCAACAAAACACTTTCTGAGTAAACTGTCAGAAGGTCACTCCATAGATCTGCTTATAACTTTCGTCCAGTTCGTAGAAAACCTTATGTTAGCGACGTGAACAGGGAAAAGCGGATAACGTTTGCTCAAAAATCAATCGTGTTTTAGGATAATGTAATTTTCTCAGATGAGTCCAAATTTAACATATTTGGTTCAGATGGACGCCTAAAAGTTTGGAGAAAGAAGGAATCCAAGAAATACTATAAACTAGGTGGTGGTATCATGGTGTGGGTAATTAATTAATTAATAATGTTGGTAATCTGGTTATAATCGAGTGGATAACGGATAAAACAATTTACCTGAATATAATGAATTCTGCGAACAAGCGCAGAAAAAATAAGTATTATAAACAGCTTTTATTTCCAACGTGATAACGATCCCAAACATACCGGACTGGACTTGAAGATGGAGATCGATTTCAACACCCCTCACATGCTTGTTACACCATCACAAAGCTCTGATATGAATCGCTTTAGGCACTTATGGGACCATCTTGAAAAACGTCTCCTGGACCATAAAATCTTAATTCAAAGATCTACTTATTGCAGAATGGTGAAAAATCACATCTAAAAATTTGTCCACTCAATGGCAAATCATTAAAGCGAAGTACTGAAGTTAAAGGGATATCCAACCAAATATGAAGTAAACAGCGTTCACCAAATTAATATGAAAAATCACGTGAATAATCAATTTTTCTTAAAGGTCCCAATACTTTTGCCCGATGCAATTAGAATGCGGTTTTCAAAAACTGTTTAGTTTTTTTGTTTCTCATTTTTTCTTGCTAATTTAATGATGCAGTGCATTGTGTATGAATTAAAACTGGTATTTACTTTGTAATATCTTTATTCATAACAGATTTTGTTAATTTTTTCGAAATATATGATGGGTTACCTTCAATTTTGCGCGCGACTGTAAATATAAACAAGTGTGTTTGATCTGAATGCTGTTACTACAATTGATTGTTGAACATTTGGGAATATCGATATATGAGCGAAGGAATTCCCTAAACAAATATAGTAACATCGTGAAAATGAAATGAGAACTAATGTTTCAAGAACAGTTTTATTTATATTATTTATGAGGAAATAAGTATAGTAAGTGGTAAATACCACCCAATGACACTATTCCTTACATACCTACATAGATTCTTTTGTACCAACCATGCCATTTTGAATCAAAAATCCAAAGCTTCTAAGCTTGCCACTAAATAAAATGTTTGTAAATTTTAAGAGATAAATGCAAATAAAAATTAGAGATAAAGGACAAACAGATGAAATAAAGAAAATGAAAAGGAATATTTATAATATGTAGTAATTCTTCGCTTTCAGTCTTACCGCACAAATTCATAAGCGAATTCGACTTTCGACCCCGAAAATTAAGAGTGCTTCCTTTAGCAACGGATATACGTGACATTGTGCGACCCCGTTCGACAGTTGGCTCTGGAAAAAGGCCCACAGTTTGTTTGTTTTGTTGTTTTTCTAATAATTTAGTATTTTTTGGATGTTGGATGTATATTGCAAATAATGGTATTTATATTTTAGGATATATAAAAGAATGAAAAAAAAACTTCATATAATTAACCACTTTAACTTGTAATATATTTTATAAAAAAAAAATTAAAATAATAGATATGAGATTTTTGTGTGCTAGAATTTATTTTACTTTTTTTATATAATAAAGGCATGTGTGAAAAAACATGTATGTTAAAGTACTTAACATGACCTTATTAACGGACCATTACCATTAAATTAATAATTTACTAAATTCTTTATATTTACGGATGAATAATATCTGCTAGTAAATTATTAATAATACCGCGCCCGTAAAATAATAACTTAAGTTTTTGTCTATTCTTAGTTTCTTGGGCCTTTGTCCATTGTTAATGTACAAGTGACTTAAATTAATTTAATATGTAAGTAGGATTTAAATGTTTACTTGATTTTAGCATTTTTTCGAGTTCTAAGGATTAGAAAATGTGTCTAAATATATTGTTTCAAACAAGAATTTGGAAATATGTGCATATTTGCATATGACAACAAATTATAATAGTAGTATAATGTTGATTTTTTCTGTGCTGATTATTATATTTTATGTAGACTTGGACGCATAAGGCCCATAATGTCATAAAAAGTGCTGCCTTTCCTAAAATGTATATAACCAACGAGTTTTGGGAATAGAGGTATCTCTTATTAAGGTCCAATTTATGATTGCTCTATATCAAGAGAAAATCAAATACGCCGCTAGAGCCATTAGCTGTAAAAAAATAAGTACATAAATACCTCCGGTCTGGTCAATCATTTAGTTACTGTTTCGCGAAAAAGAGCCATACTTAAAACGTTTGATAAAACCCATGTGAAGCAATGAGTAAATACTATCACGGAATAAACAGTGAAAACTTTTGCTTAATTATGTACCTTGAAAATTATGCTATTATTATATATCGTGTTGTAGGTGAATTTATTGCATACAAATTGACGGAATTGGAATACTAACAAAAAAATGTGATTATACAGGAAATGGCATATTCAATAGTTTAGTGAGTTTAAAAAAAATTGCATATGTGAGTGCTTAGGATTTTGCTGGATTCAAGGGAATACATTTGTAACTATCGGAACTTTATATACAGAAATATTCAAAGATAGGTTGCAATTTTCAGTTTTTCAGTCACTATTAATAAAAAAATTTACAAGATAAACGATTTTTTGATTGAAGTGAAGAGTAGTATTATTTTAAAAGTATTTTTAAAACCTAAACCATCGATAATATTTGCAAATTAAGTACTGTGCTTTTCTTGATATTGAAAAGGCCATCCCGAAAACTGATTAGATATTTTAAAGGTAGATACTGACATTTTTGTTAAGAAAAAAAATTGAGTAAATATGCGACACATTGAGTAATTTAAATTAAAAAATAAACATAAACTTATGAAATCATTAGAGATCGTTTTGTCTCTGTTAATCAAAACGATTCATTTAATTTATGTACTATGTCGCTTTTTGCAGCTTTCTTAAAGGGTAACCTGAATTCTAGATGCACCTGATGTAATTTTTTTAATATTGACGTCCCATGATAATGATATATGTAGCTTGTATCAATAAAATGTATATTATAACGGAGAATTAATGACTCACTTGGAATTCAACCAATAACCTACCCACAATTATCTAACAACTTTGCATATACAAAACTACATATTTATATTTGAAGCTCTGATATGGAAATTGAATTTTTATTTTCATTATTTCTTGAATGAAGACGAAGTTGTTTATAATAAAATAATAAACTTAGTATTCAGTATCACTCGAAACTCTACCGTGCGTTTGTTATTACATTCCTTGCTTACCAGCATACATAGTGTTGTGCTAATGTATTTAGCATGCTATTATGCTAAATATTAAAACAATTGAGTCATGCAAACCTTTTTTTTAATTTAACAAATATAACGTGTGCAGATATAACTGCATAAAACCACATTCAGCAGCTTTTTAATTTGCATTTGTGTTAGCAAACTTTTCATTTAACTGTTTTTAGTCGGAACGTAAAAGACTTAAGCGATTTTGTTTAACCAAATACAGAAAGAAAACAAAAAAAAGCATAAAATAAATAATTTTACGAGTGGGGAAGTTATAAGAAAAAGATTCAAGAATGAGCGAAACAGATAGGGAATAAGACAAAAAAGGCGACCCTCCACCAACCTCTAGAGTTTTTATAAGACCCCCGACGGCCAATTGGCGTGGAACTTGTGCTTGGATATTCATCTGGAGATTCTGTAGAAAGAAAATGTCACAGATGTATGTTTATATTCTTAATTTTTTTTACTACATTTATTTTACTTCATGCAATTGAAACCTCTTGTATCACTATTAGGAATTAGTAAGCATGCAATCTACCACATGAAGTACAAAATATCTACTTGGAATGCTACGACAAAAATCTCAAAACAAAAAATATATCGTAATTGTAAACTTAATTTGAATGAAATGATCAAAACTGAAAATGATAACGAAATTACCTTTAATTGCTAGCGAGTCTTGCGAGCCTCTATAAAAGTCCCTTCTCATTGAATTGGAACTTAATTGTCCATAACCTATTTTTCATTGGTATCATCACAATCCACACACAAATTATAATTTAAGAAAAGAAATCAAAAAGAAACAGAAAACAAATTGTAAAAAATAACAAATAAATATTATTCACTAAGAAAAAACTTCAAACAACAGTTATGTATATACATTTACTAGATAAACGTTCGGATAGGTATTCGCTAAATATGCATCTAAGTTGAACAAAAATCCACACATTACCTATACGCGACGCTAGCGTACCTGTTAGGTTCGTGCTAGATCCTTTTTTGCCTCTACTTGATGCTAGACTGGAAGCTTCACTAATATCTACGGACCCGGTTTCAACATGAATTGTTTTTGGGCGAGGACGAGCCGCTTTTTGTGTACGTAATCTTGGCGCCGCTGGACTCTGCTGCTGCTGGCTGGCTAAGTGCTTTTGCAGTAGAAGATCATTCCGGTCAAGCGTTTTACCCTCCCTTTCTGCCTCTTCGATAGCTTTTTTAAGTCTATGCTGTTCCAATATTGCGGCTCGTCTAGCCATTTGCTCTTCTTTCTTGCGTGCCCTCTCCTCTTCTTTTTCACGCTCTTTTTCTCGTCTCTGCATTGCTTCTATTTCTTTACGCGCTTTTGCTTCTTCCTGCTGTTGACGTCTTTGCAGCGACAAGAGCATGATTTTCTCTTTTTTACGTTCCATCTCATCGACGGATTCCTTAAAATAAAAGTGTTTATTATATTAATAATAATAATAATAATAATAATGGCGGCGCTACAGCCCGAGGTGGACCTGGGCCTAGCTTCTCAGCAACCACTCGTGTTGTGCGTGCTATTGTTCTCTCACGAGTGGAGGGGACCTACAGTTTAATGCCGACTCCGAACGGCGAGATTGAGAAGATTTTTTCAAGACAGTGATACTCTTTGAGCATTGTCAGTGACTCGAAAGAGGTGGAGCCGCGAACATTTTTTTTTTTTAAAAATTTTTTGTCTGAGTTTTTATTCGAATCTAGACTGTAAAAGTCTAATGCGACACACAAACCCATACGGCCCCGGCCCCACATACATATTTTGTTAATATCATATGAAACAAGAAAAGAAAATATTTAAATTTTACCGGATCTAAATTGGACAACTCCGTTCCAATTACTAGCGCTTTGTTCTCTTTCGGCTCACTTAAACGCGATAAACTTATTGTACTGTGTAACTGGGACTGCAACTGCTGTTGCTGTGTTGAATTCTGTGACTGTTGCTGTTGGTTTGTAACATCCTCCAGGTGACGTCGATCAGCTGCATTTAATGCCTGATTTTCAGTCAACTGTCGTAACTGTATAGGCGAGTCCGTATATTTGTTGTAAGTGGCTTTGTTGTTCTCAAAACTATTATTACGTTGCAGATCTATAAAGATAGCCAATGATATAGTCATGAGCGAATGTATAAAACAATTATTCAACATACCATTACGTTCGTAATTATTCTGCAGTTGTCCTCTTTCCACACTGTCTAAGCTCTTCTCTTTTTTGGGTGATCGTTTCGCCCGCAACGGCGGTTTAGGTCGTTTCGGTTGATCATTATCAAAGGAAATATAAAATCCCTTCTCAATCGTTGAATCTTCTTGTGGATCCTAGAACAGTATCAAAATTAGTTCCTCAAATTAATTTCCAAATAAAATATTTTTGACCAATTCAAATAAAAATTTCCAAAAGTGCATACGTTTATCATATTTTTATGCAAAAGTTAAATTTTCCCGATAACCTTTTGGGAAATACATTTCATGTAATATTTTTAACTCAAACTACGGTCTTAAGTCATACGACTGGATGGCGCAGTTGGTTAAGTGCCATCGATGTATGATATTCGCAAACAGGCATTCTGATTCTGACTGGCTTCAGAGGGCGAAAAAATATAAAATTTTTAATCCACCATTATTTCAAAGATCATAACTAAGGCTAGGATCAGAGTGCCCAAACTTTTCTAATTGTGGTATGTATAACGATATAGTCCGAAGTGAACTTGGAGCTAGCTTCTACACTAAACATTTGTGTTCTGTGTGCTTTTGTTCTCTCATGAGTTGAGGGGAACTACAGCGTAATGCTGACTCCGAACGTCGAGATTGAGAAGTTTTTTCTTGATACTCTTTGAACATTGTCAGTGACTCAAAAGATGTGGAGCCCGGAAATTTTAAAATTGTTGTATGTGCTTCACAGATCCTAGAACCTATGGACCTGGACTGAAAGTATAGTTCGTCGACAGATATGTATTTACTCATTTTTCTAATACAATAAAAACATGTGTTCAAAGTTTGTAACTAAGGTTTCACTAATATATCTAGTCCTAACAACAACAATTTTCCAATAAGGGGAAATTCGATGTTTATTAAAGGGAAGAAGGAAATTAAGCATTATTTTGCTATCTAAAATTTGATAAATAGCTAAATACAACCCACAAACATATTTTGAGGTGAAATTACTTATTCTCACATGTATTTTAGGAGTTAAAGTCTATACTCTTAACTTAAGAAGAACTTTCCGTTATTTTACAAATTAGTTAATGCTTACTTGAAAACTATTAGCATTTAATGATGGCCTTGATGGCGATGGTATTCTGTAAGTTAAGCTACCACTCGTTATGTTTAGTTTACTCAAACTGATATCATTTTCATAATCTCCATGTTTCTGTTGTGCTCGCATACTATGATTAACTTCTGAAATCTTACGAATGGGCATTGACTCAATATGCATTTCTATTTGATCTACAACGTCATCTTCGTCCCCAATGAAACAGATACTTTGGGGAGCCATATCATCTGGTGGAAGCGGAGCTGGTGACGACTTCAATTGGCGACTTTCCTATAACAACAACAAAAATATAGATACAATTTAAAAAATGAAAACTACTTTAATGCATTTACGGAAGCTTATCGTACCCTGTGATTACCCATCATTGACCTCGGTGGTGTTTGTCTATGTTGTGGGCTTGAATGTACGGGAAATAGATTTTGATAGGATTTCTCCTGATGACCGTAATCAGTGCCTCCGTTTTGATGTAACATAAATCCAGCTCCACTTCCACTACTGCTCTGACTATTTGTGGATGGAGTTGATGATTTCCAAGTACGGGTATCTACCGCTTTTTGAGTTAAAGTTTGTGATTTCCATGCATTCACATCAACCAGTTGCATTGGTTGAGGTTGATACTGTTGCTGTTGTTCATGGTGAGCTGCTGCCGATTGTGCCCATGTTCTTCGTTGTGTTGGCTGTGGTGAAGTTTCGTGCAAATAAAATTGATTTGACTGTGGGGAATTCGGATCCCTGCCACGATGTGGTGGCGGGTAGTCATCGTATTCGGGTGGACGGCTAATATATTGTTGGTGTGATTGAAATTGGTTTTGTTCCAATGGATATTGTGGATGATGAATTTGTGTGCTGCCGTATGGATTATATCCATTCTCGTATTGACCCATACCACTGCTAACATCTACCCCAGCGCGAGAATACAAGGATGCTGGTTGATTTTGAGGTTGTTGCATATAAGGCGATTGGTTCTGTGGTGGCATTGATACGGGATGCTGGGTGACATATTGCCCATGTTCATTTATATACTGAATTGGTTGCGGTTGCTGCTGCTGTTGTTGCTGTTGTTGTTGATAAGGATCACGACTAGGCGGACGGGAATTGTACGCATTGGGAGAGTTGTACGCTTGTGGAAGATGAGGTGTGGACCCGAAGCTTTGTTGTAATGGTTGGCGTTGATACTGACCAGGAATATGTTGCTGGGAACCATAAGGTTGCTTTATATTTTTTAAAATAACAAATATAACATGTCAAAAGGGCACACAAATAAAAAATAATAATAATAATCATAAAAAATAAGAAAACAAATTATAAAGCGATACATAGACGAGGATCAGTTGACGCAAAGGAGTAAGACAGAATTTCATTGTAAGCACATTTCGAACTAAAGCTGAGTAGATGGGATTAAGGAAAACCAGAATAGTTTAAAGAGCATTTTATTAGTTCATAATTGAACTGTAGAGTATTTTACTGAAGTAAAGTTCATGTGCTTTACTTGCAAAAAAACCAAATAATAAGAAGAACAGAAATGTTATTATTATTTTTATTTATTAAGTTGCATAGTTTTTATTTTACTATGATGGTTTAGTGCTTTTATGACCAAGTTGTAAATAGATTTAATGAGATGGGCCAATAAGAACAAGTTCGAATATTTTTCCGTTGCGTCGTTATTAAATACAACATTCTAACGTAGTTGTGAATAAAGATCTCAACAACTCAAAAAAAAGGTAACAAGAAACAAATAGGTCATGCAGAATTAAGGTACTCTAAATCTTTTTAAATCAATGAGAAGAAGACTTAGGTTTGCAGTTTATACGGCTTGAATTGCGGGGTTAATTACGAACGATTTCAATGGGGTAATACTTGTAGCAATACAATTGCTATCAAAATGGGATCTATTACATTTTATGATAAAGGAAGTTGTGGATTACTATATTAATTTGATGTTTGTAGGCTTTGATACAATTTATTACTTACGGCTACATTTAGATTTATGTGCGCATTTTCAAATAGATTCTCTGAAGGAGAAGGAAGATATGCTCTAATGCTGTTGTGCAAGAGGTTACATGTTCTTAGAACATTCGGTGTTACTTGAAAGTAGTGATGAATTTAAAAGGACGCCTGCCTGTTGTAGGAATAATCATATTACCAAGATTTTTAATAGATTCGACCTAAGGTGGTTACCGTACAGCGTCATCAACACTGATAGATAATACGGTCAAACACAAAGTAATAATAGTTAACACTATTTGAAGAATTCACCGCCTGAATACAACAAGAAATGAATATTATAATAATAATAATTGTGGCGTTAAAGTCCGGGGTGGACTTGGCCCTAGCTTCTAAGTAACTACCCGTGTTGTACGTGCTATTGTTCTGGAGTGGAGACCTTTTCTTGCCAATTATACTCTTTGAGCATCGCACCCAGACTTCGCGCGTAGTAGTCGACGCACTTACCCACTACGCCCACGAGAAATGTGTATTGCGAAAACAATAAAAATGTGGTACGATTAATAATATTCCGTACAAAAAGAAACATGCTGTACATGATAACGTTTGTAATACGGTATAAAAAGAGATCTTTGCACGACTCTAGATGAAAATTCAGAGGAATTGGATTTCTTCTATAGGAAATTCTGAGTTAATAAACTAATCCGGTTATGTCTGCAAATTTGAAGATGCAGATCACTACCCCTATCGGAATTCGTATTTGAATTTTCAAATTTTTGCTTGTCTAAGCATCGAATATTTGTAAATGATAAATATTGTGATTCAACACAATGTTTTCTGTACGAGAACTTCATTACTTAGTTCAACATTAAATTTTACTAATGGTAATATATTTATTCATGTGATGTTGCTTTGAAAAGAAATTTAACTGATTTGCAGATAATATCGTCGTTTAAGTAACTTTTGAAAATTAATGAATTGTGTATTTATTAGATGTTCGAATGTCACAGTAACACATAATGAAAAATATGCAGAATTAAGTATCCTCTTAAAAAGGTTTAATAAAAAAAAGAATAAAAAAAACCGAAAAATACAGTAACAAATAAGATACGACTCAGAAAACCACATGAAAGCAAATGGACCACCAAACGAACAGAATATTTTCTTCGTTGAAATGTGCAAACAACAGAACAACTGATACTTTTCCAATACCGTATACAAAAATATAAAAGGTACACTCCACTTTTTAAGCATTTACGAGTTTAGAATTACTAAATGTATTACCTGGTGCAACATATTTGCAATTTGTTGGGCTTGTATCAATTGTTGTGCCTGCAAGTGTTGCGCTTGTATTTGACTTTGCTGTGTTGCTAATCTATGGATATCTTGTTGAATATCCTGCAGATTCGAATTCATGATTGCGATGCTTTGCTGGTTAGTTAAACACCAATTTTGAGTTTATTTCGCCAAATCAAGCACAATGACAATAACAGTGGTGGATATTGGTGATTATTTATGTGAGGGATATTTTTCAAATGTTCAAAAAAAAATATGTATGCACATATTGTTTGAGAAGAATAGAAAGAGAAAAAATCGATATTATTCACAAAATCACAATAATAAGTTTTTCTTATTCTTGTTTTTTTTTCTTATTTTGGACTGACATAGAGCAAGCATTAGAGATAGAGATAAATACAGATATAAGTAGAATTTGTGTTTTTGTTACCTGATATTTTTCCAAGTCGATTGGATCAATATCTGGAGTGCGTTTCGATTCATTACTAAGTGTTTCCCATTTCATCGAATCCAAACTGGACTCTATGTCATCCTACAGATGAAATTTTGTTTTGTTGCAATTGATTTAGTAATTTAGTTTTTTCTTATTCATTTATAAAATAAAGCATTCTTAGTAAAATTAGTACTTGAAATAAATTTCAGCAAACCATAACATGCTTAACATGATTAGTACAATCCACAACCCAAACAAGTTATACCAGGTATGACAGAGATTTAAAGATATAAATTATCTACGACTTTCTAACAATTTTCTACACAGGATTGGGGAAAAGAGCATTCTCTGCGAAATTTTGATACTTAAACATATTTTGTAAATTCTCTCTAAATAAAACCAAAGCAGTAGAAAAGGGAGCAAAGCAAATGTATCTCTATGTGCGTTTTTGTTTGTAGACTCATTCGAATACACTTTAAGTCCTTCATCGATACCTGATTAATAGTACTCGGTCGATCTGCTGGCTTATCGCCATTATCTGTGGCTGTGTTATTAGTATCAATATTTTTTCCCACATCCACGACTGGTTGCTCTTTACTCTCACCTTCTGACTGATGTTGGGTCTTCCCCTATAAGAATATTAGCAATGGTTTTTTTGTTCGAAATGTTTTAATGATTTCCAGCACCATGAAACAAAGTAATTCAAGAACGTATACAAATAAAAGAAGGAATTATTATTAAATTAAAGTGGGATGTGATGATAAGAAATATAAAATAGGTAATTTGTAAATAAACGTTGGGGACATGCACAATTTATATGTGTTTTCTTCTTTTCTATTCTTTTCTATATCTGATATATTATAAACCAAAAACATCATGAGGAAGTTGCGGTATAAGAGAAATTCAAAAAGAATGTTGCTTTTATATTTTAATTGTACATTACCACTGATGAAAACTCTTCGGACTTTATGTGCTCCAATTGCTGAGCGAAAATTTGTCAAAAAAGTATCAAAGTTATTTAATGAATTTAGCAATTTTGCTCATGAATATGAATGTTTTTTTTGTATTCTCGGGAAATGAATGAACAAACGCTTTAGATATTTGCAAAAAAAAAAATTGCAAAAAATCTTAAAAAAAAATACTAATATAAAAATAATTTGCTCTTATTACAAATTCTTTCTAAAAGTTTATATGATGAAAAATTCTTCTTGAAACCTAAGAACTGTCCAATATTGAAATATATAGTTTGTTTTAAGCCGATTAGACGTTATAGTTTGTTGTATCCGACGAACGTTTTTGACTTCAAATATGAAATATCTACTTTGGATAATTATATATATACAGAAACTATTGAATAATAATCCTTAACATTAGCTCCTCGTAGTTCCCTATATGAATAATATAAACACTTTCGAAAATGTACAATTTCAATCGCTGTAATATCTTCGCGTTTAAAAAAATTTCAGTCTCAAAGTTTTTAATTGACTAATTAATCATTTTTAACTAACTAACATTTAGTAACACACACGTAAAACTATCCAATTCTGAAATTATAATATACAAACGAAAAACAGGACATTCATACATTAAGTAAATTACATATGAAAGGGGGATTAATACATAACAAATAAAACAAACTTAATACGTATTCTACCTACACAAAAAACAGGAAAAAAACAGTATAAAATACAAAATATAAAACTGATAATCAGATATCCAATTAAACTAAAAAAAAAGAATGTGTTTATTGATTAAGAGTTTGACCAATTGTAAAAATGATACCTATGGAATCTCAATTGATTAAAATGAGACTTTTGAATAGATTGAGATGTAATTTCAATTATTTTAGCAATGTTAGTTGGAGAGATAATCACTCACCTTGTTAATAGCTTGTAAAAAGGCCGCCTTTCCTACCTTTTCCTGGTGTTTCGAAAGAGCCACTTCAATTTTACGCTTTTCTTGCTCGATGCGACGACGCTTCTCTTCAAGTTTCATGCGAATTGTAGTGAGTTTTGTAGCATCAACCAACGGTCGAGAATCTTCTTCAAGGTAAAGATCTAAACAAAAAGGTGTTTTAATAAATTAAACAATTGGGTTTGAATTTTATTTTAATTTACCATTTGGATCACCAGATTGATTTAATAACGCAGATTGTTGTTGCCAAGTGGTAGTATTTGTCGGCAAAGTGGCGAACGAGGTTTTACGCTTCGGTGTTGTTTCTTCATCAGTTACAGTATTTGTGTTATAGGCACTCGGTTTTGATGTATTTAAATTACTATGCGATGATAAATCTGGATCAAAGTCTCTCTCATTGGAATGTTTGATGCTTCGTGATGACACGTTATCAACACTGGAATGAAAAAAAAATTAAATCAATTTCTGCATTTGTAATATTTAGCCAGACAGAAGATAGAAGAAAGTGGAAGAGGTATTGCACTACCATTCTTTTAGGAATAAACTTAAACAATTTTCTTGGTCGAATAAAAAACAAAAAAGGCCGACTCTATATACACGAAAACACAAACAAACATGTAGGGGAATCAAAATTGTTAATTCTATTTAGAGGATAACACACGGGCTGTAGATCCAAAAGAGTATAGCCTGCCTTCAACGGATTCAATAATAATAATAATGGTGGCGCTACAGTCCGAGGGGGGCCTGGGTTTAGCTTCCAGCTTCACGAGTGGAGAGAGTTTAATGGCGGCTAAGAACGGCGATTTTGAGAAGCTTTTGTGGAGTCGTTAAAAAAAGTTAAGGGGTTTTTTCGAGATTCGAATCTTAGACCTCGAGCATAGGAGTCGACGCACCTACCCACTACGCCACAGCGCCCACAATGGATTTGGTATATGTTAAATAATATTCACGGTGTACAATTTAAAAAAAAGGCGGGAGTTGTTTAAAAAATATGATTTTAATTTATTTTTACCACTAACTCCACATAACAGAAATTATAAAGATTCTCAGAACACTTTTTTCAGTTCACTTTTTCGTCTATTATTAAAACCATACACAATAAATTGGATTACTTATGTCTCTTCGTATAATCTTAAGCTCAAAAAGTATCCAGATTCCTTTGATATAACCAAAACGACTCAATTATTAGTAAGAATAGGATAAAGTCACAAGGAGCCACATTAGGTGAATACGGAGCTTGTGGAACGGTATGAGCGTTGTTTGTGGTCAAATGATCGCGTACAAGATGATTTGTTTGAGCTGGTGCGTTGTTGTGGTGAAGAAACCATGAGTTGTTTCTCTACAATGCTTTAATACGATTTAAAATGCTCACATTATACACTTTATTTACTGTCTGGCCGGGAAATTTGAAATGGACCAAACCACGACAAACAAAGAAAACGGTCAACAAAGCATTGATTTTGTTTTTTTTAAGGGTTTTGTATCGTCTGAGAAGCATTCGCTTTAAACTCTTTGTACCATTCGTACGGCTGTATTTCCAACATGGTCGAGCCCCATATGTCGACTCTCAATTGATCAAAATCTTAATCAATAAACACATTCCTTTTTTAGTTTAGGTTACCGATAACATTTTCAACGCTTTTGCAAATGGTATTTTGTTAGCAAACTCTTTGCTCAACAAATTTTACATTGCGAAAATCCCAGATCAATACAAACTCGGACTTGCTTACAAAGCTATCATGCACAAAATTACGACAGACATCGCCCAAAAAGATATGTGAGCGTCAGATGACTGATGTACCAAGCTAGAAAAATGTTGACTATATCTCAAGCGCAGTTTGTTTGAATGGGAATTCTGTGTGTTTTTTCTTCAGAAGGTCTCCTTATTGATTTTTGTGGTCTAATCACATCTTATAGTTTATGGATGATTTTAATTTTTTTATATAGTTTAAAATTATTATAATTTATTGAAACTACAAAAATATACAAAGAAACGAATCGGATAAATCGTTTCGATATTATCTTAAAAAATAAATTAGTTATTTGTATTACGAATATTATTTCGTTTTTGAATGATTTTTTAGGTGGATTGCTTTGTTATAACAACAAGCTGAAATAAAACTAACCTTCCTTGACGCCGCATTGAATTTTTTTCAGTTTCACGGTCCTGCTTTTCTGAACCAGAATCTGTATCATAGCCGAGTTGGAGAGTACCTCTTGCATCCGCAATGGATGATCTAACTGCAACAGCAGGTTCTGCAAAAAAGAAAAATAGAACGTTCGACACAAGATATGCTAAGATTTCCATAAATTTCTTACCAATATTGGTATTTGATAGTTTCCGTTCTTTCTCTCTTTCTCTTTCACGGTCCCTCTCAAATCCTCGACCAATCATATTCAATTGATCTTGAGATCCACCGAAATTTTCAATTGTTAGTTGCGAATCCTCACTGGAAGAGTTACGACGTGATCTCCGACCTGCATGTTGACGACATATTTTTATTAATTTCTTTGACGATTTAAAAATATAAATATTTGTGATGAAAATTTTGATTATGATGATTACATTTATTATTTGCAAGACACAAGAATCATAAAAACATTCCAACAACATAACAAAAATTAAAAACATTCACAAAACGATAACATTACCTGCATAACTTGGTCTTCGATTTTGCTCCCAATTGCTTGGTCTGCCAGCGGGTACATAATCGCCTGCACATTTTACAAATTTTGCATAAAAATCGGGCATGGGGTGGGATGTGTATTTTTTTCGTTTTGTTTTCAAATCAATATTGTTTAGTAAATAAAAAAAATTGCAAGCAAAATCAAGAATTAAATTTAGAATTCCGTTTGTAAAAACAAATGGGATTCTACAATATTATAGAGTAAATGTACTTTCGTGATTATTAATATAGGCAACATGAATAAATTTTACTAGAAATTGGGCGACATAGGTTTAAACTTGCAATGTACATATATTTTTAGAGTTAATTTTCGTTCAAAAGGCCATTGAAGGCTTAGTTTCTTTTTCAATTTGCATGTCTCGGTCTTATCGCACTATTTGTGAAACATCGAATATAATTCCAACTCTCCAAATAGTTTCAATTCTATATTTTATTATTGTTTTGGGGGTACCCATTTAGCAGTTATAAAATTGTGATATTGGATAAACATTACATTTTTTTTGATCATTTATGCAATTCATATTAAATTGAACATATGTTTACTTAATATTGGCTCACTGCAAAAGTTCGTGCGTGGCGGAAATTTGCGGTATGACACAACCATTGTTTGTTTTATGACCTTGCTGTGTACGAATGGATAGTTCGTGGCATCAGAAGTCATTTTAGACACCGTTGAGATAACTCAAATTGTGTGAACAAAAATTTTCTAAAATGGAGAACGAAAAGTTACACCTTCGCCAAGTGATGTTGTACAGGTTTCGAAAAGAAATGAGTGTTGTAACTGCAACAGAAAAACATTAAGAGCGTTTATTCGGATCGTGCTCCTGCTCTTAGGACCGTTTAAAAGCAGTTTGGTAGATTTCATAACGGTGATATCACCGATCGAACCCGTTTTGGACGTCCTTCCGAATTTGATAACAACATTTTGCGAACGACCCATGCGCATTAGACTTTCAGTCTTGGTTCGAATAAAAGTTCAGACAAACAATTTTTCAAAAAAAAATTGTTCACGGCTTCACCTCTTTCGAGTCACTGACAATGCTCAAAGAGTATAACTGTCTAGAAAAAGCTTCTCAAAATCGCCGTTCGGAGTCGGCATTAAACAGTAGGTCCCCTCTACTCGTGAGAGAACAATAGCACGAGTGCTTTCTGAGAAGCTAGGCCCAGGTCCATTTATTATTATTATTATTATATTATTATAGTAAAAAATTATCCGAAGATTTCAACTGAGGAGATTGTTAAGAGGCTTAAAATTAAATAAATTGTCAGCATTTCGTCATATACATTTACTTTGGATTCACTTCCAAGCTCAATACGTAGGTACATTATTTGACGGAAACAAATAAGCTGGACTGCGTCTTCGTGGCCATATCTCTGCTTAGACGCTATGTATAGAGTTGAAATGGGAAGTGCTTCAGCACCCACCGTATTCCCTAGACCTTGTTCCTCCTTCATGGAAAAAAAAATTGGTTCCCCCGAAGCCGTCGAAAACTACCTTACGACATTTCTTGAAGGAAAACTACGTAGTTTTTATGAAAACGCAATCCAAGTTTGTAAAACGTTGGGAGACAATTGTAGAAAATAACGGGGACTATATAATCGATTAATAAAACTGTTTTCGTTTGTGTTTCGTTATCAAATTGGGCACGAACTTTTGCAATGATCCAATAATTGAAAAGCAAAGATGGTGTGGTAGATCGTCGTTTGGAGACTGTCCTGCAGTTAATGGGCATTTTTGTAGCACATGTTTCTCGACAGAAGTTGCATTGCTGTGGTCTTTCGTTTTTTTTACAGATGTACTTTGTTGAATAGCACATGTCCCATCAGTATTCGACAGAACTGCATCGATTGCAGTCGATTATGCCTTGTTATATTTCAATTGTCCTAAGGTTGCCTTGTGTTGTGTCAATTTACAAAATTCTCGTCGTAGCTCGCTTCGGATCATTTTAAAAATTGCTGATAGAATGGGTAAATAATATAATGCAGTGGCATTTTGACGGCTACCATTTAATTTACCAGAATTCCTATGTGGTCTAGTGACCAAAAAATTTACTTCGGAACGAATTTTGGAACGTATGAACAGGAGGATTGAAGTTTTGTTCTTGTTTTTACAGACTGTCACTGTAAATTGCTGTTTTGTCGTTCTTTTCATTGACAAATATTAAAGCGTCAACAATGCGCTATGGTGATTTTTGGGAAAAATCAAGGTATTATGTCAATCTCATAAGTAAAACTTTCGAGAACTGTTTTGTTAACATATATTTAATACATAACACAATATTGCTTCACAGATATAATCTGGGTGTTCTTAGAAAGACAGCACATTCAGCAATAATAATAAATGTATGCTCAATGTTGGACATTAGGTATTCAAATTGATTTCGGTTAACGTAGAATTAGTACGATTTAATTTAATTACACTTGGTTCTCATTGAACTCATTGAGTGAAATGTTATTTCAATAATTAATAAATGCGTGAGTATACCAATTTCATAATTACAGGAAGTACATTTACGTTTGCCTATTACTACGAATTACTACATCTTAATATATAACGTGCTCTACGTGAATATCGTGAGTTTGGGGTACTATTTACTTTTACTTGACTAACAAATTTGTGTCATTTATATTTGTAGAACAATTTTAAAAAAAGGATTTAAAAGAAAGTAAACAAAGTCTATAATTGGTGCGAACCTCTTTCATCTGCCTTCGTTTCCACATTGTTCTTTTCTTTAGCTTGGCGCAAGCGAGCAGGAACCAATGGTTCCTGGTTATGCATTGATGACAATGTGGTTATGCCTCGGGTTTTGTGAACAACAAAGCCTATTTATCAAGAAGCAAGAAAATATATAAAGAAATTATAAGAAAACACAACATTAAAAGGGTAAAAAAATAAAAAAGTTAGAATAATTTTTAGTATAAATCACACGTGAGTCAGTGGGTAAATAAAAAAAACGCTGATTTTAATTAGTATATTATTTAGCAAATAAAAAACGAAACGGATTGCTAAACACATCTCACCTTCGTCATTGTTTGTCGAGTAGCTATTATGTTCAACCGTTTGATACTCTTTTGGTGGTGTCGGTCTGCGAGTTATTACAGTAGCAGATGCTGAACGTGTGACTGTATTTAAAAAAACAAATAATTAAATAAAAAAATTAACAAAAACAAATATGGCTTGGTTTGAAAAAATAGTAAAACTTGTAGTGATTAACAAAAAACGTAAGCAAGGAATCTTATTAAGGAACACAATAACAAGTGAAGTAAGAGAGTTAACTTCTAATGAAACAAACGTTGATGTGATTATTTTTTAATCAAAAAACAATATATTTCTTTGGCATTTTGTGCACTTCTGCGGGATTAAATATTTTTCATAATTTTTCTTTTTAAATCTACTGAATTGTAATTTTAATGCTGTAACAAATATAATTAATTGATATACACTGCGATAGAATTCGTAAACCAGTTAATTTGTTCTGGATGCATTTATAAAAGTTTTATACAAGAAAATGAAAGTTTTCGGAAAATTTGTTTCTCCATCTCACCAGTGGTTGATGAAATTTTGTAAAATTTTAGCTACCACTGGCTTAAAGTAACATTTTTGCAAGAATTAATCAATTTGTCCTTGGCTGCATACTGCAATCGATCATTTAAAATGGTTTAACTTCAGCGGAGTATATCTAGTTTTCAATCTCACGACATTTAATAATTATAAAATGTATATGTATATTCTTCTAGGTTAATTTCGAGGAGCTGGATAATATATAGGTATACAAGTTTGAAGTGGCTGAAAGGGTGCACTTAGACTAGGATCAAGTCATTTGTTCACTTATAGGAAATCGTTTGGAGCTTTCGATAAACCCCAAATTGCCACACAAATGCTCTTGAAGAACTAGGCCCCAACAAATTTCGTAGGTGAGAAACCAGAGCCAGTCAGGGACTTGTATGCTTAGCCGAGCTTAGTCTTGCATGCTTAAATCTTGAGATAAAATAAATCTTGGAATACTAGCTGATTGAGTGACTGTGCCTAATGGCCATCCTGGTTGTGCTTATACTAATTAAGATTTAAGTTTTATAGTTTTAAAGTGACAACGCTTTTAATTACAGATATACAGATATATTCTTGAAGCATTATCAATGTCTCGGGGGTTTGCGAAGCGAAATAAAAGTTCTCTGCATTTTTTAGAAATTGAACCCGAGCAGCTGAGAGTCACTAAGTTACGGTGACTACTAAATTGTAACCTACATAATTGTAGAAAAACATATGATGTTTCCTTCTTAGTTTTAAGACTTAATCCTCTTAACAAACAATTGTCATTGGCGCTCATCTCACGTATTTCGCTTCTCTCCCGTCAACGTCACATTTATTCTATGAGACTCATTGAAGGTTCGATTATGATAGCTTATTATATAAAGTATACATTTATTGATGTAATATCATTTCAATATTACTACAATTATTAAGCATAATTCTAATACTTTTTTAAACAATTTTCTTAGGAATAGAAGAGCTCTTTTTTAAAATTGGTTCAGCTAGCTTGTTGCAATGTCCATCGTCATGCCTTCATTAGCGTTTATACATATCTCTATATCGTTGATTTAGACCAATGGTTTTGTTGGTTCTCATAAAGAAGACGTTATTTCCTCTTAGATGTATGTTAATACCCAGAGGATTTTTATTGCGATACTGATAAATATAATACAAATGATGGAAAGATGTTTTTAAAAATATTGATTTTGTTTTGTGGGTTAACTGTTATAAATTAAAACACAGCGTTTTATAAAAATATAATCCGAGAAGCAAGAATTGGTCGCTCTGTTAGTTAACAAATATTAACAATAAGAACGATTTAATCGTAACACAAAAAAGTCGAATGAGTTTTAATCATAAATTATTAAACATTTGAAATTAAAATTTATTGATAAAATTACAATTCAGTAGAATATCATAAAATATCTATTCAAAGCACCAGAAGAGTCTTTGAAATTGTATAAATATTAGCAACATACGGAATCAAAAGTCAAATTCATGCTTTAAGGTAATGCAAATCAATACAAAATGCAACTCAAAAACGCAACAATTTAAAGAAAAGAAATTAATAGTAAAATCGTGTCAGTGAATAAATAGTGTAACAGTGAAGATAATGAAAACATAAGTGGCAGACGTGTGAATAGATGTACATATTAAATATATTTTAATCATTGACACTCCACCCTTTAGCCTAAGGCGAATACGATTAGATAAAAAAACGAGAAAGAGAAACAAGCGAAAATTATAAAAACACAAAATGATTAATAAATATTGTGCAAGTCAAATGAATTGTTCACGATGTAACATAACGTACTTTCAATGTACGCTAATTGTTATTGGATTTCATGCGTGTAGGACTTTAACAACATACTCGGTTTGGCGATGATATCGAGTCTTTCATTACTATACTCAGATAAAGATCACACTCTTCAATAATTATACGAAATACATCGGAACATCGGAAATTATGTATTAAATAGAACAGCGTTGAGTCTGTTGGTTAAGAACTACGATCGATTTTTGTAAAGCATGTGGGTGACAATACTTTTAGAATATCATATGAAATTAGAATAATCACACTTTGTGAAGATTGCACTTATGAAAAACCTCAAAACAATATATTGCATTTGACAGCACATTATAACACAGCTCAACATAAATTTGTTAGTCATTAAAAAAACACATCAAAATTTCTCCACGAACACAATAGCAAACAAAAAAATATAAAAATATACATAAAATATTCAACCAAAGGAGAATAAAAAACGTTCACAAACACTTATACAAAACATATCAACTACAAGTAAACAAACTATTTAAAATATATCAATGCATTTTTTAAAATTCAAAACAGTTTGTACTTATTAACAAAATTAAATTTGCAAAGAACAAATAATGTATTAATTTTTCAAAGACCTTGGAATGGAGGTCGATTCGAGGGCGAACCAGAAGGTTGTGGTTGATCTAAGTCACTTCTTAAGTCTGGTATTGGTGTAACTGGTTGACATGTAAGACCTCGTCTATGGCATATTCCATGTGCATTGGCGCCAGCATTATATTTTTGGACGATGTCTAGTGTTGAGATTATTTAATAATAATTTAGAATTTTTTTTATTTAGGTTTGATTTTTTAAACACATTTTGTAAGTTTCGAAGCGAAGTAGGTGAAAAAATAAATGAAAGAGAAAAACACAATGGTTTTGATTGGTTGTTTACATATATGTAAATATTAAACTACATTTTATGAACAAAACTAACAGTTTTTCTCATTCGTAATTGAAAAAGACATAGCTTTGTGTTTGGAGACAAAATTTGTAAACCTGGTCACAGCTTTCAGACTAACACAATTAGAAAATACATTCATTAAACCGTGAAGGAGATGAATAAAATGGAATATACTTTAGTATCAAGCATAGTGTACGTTTGAAAGCAACTGAAGTGTGATATCTAAGGAACCAGGAAAAAAATGATATTGATGGCAGAATAAATATACAAAACAAAGCACAAATTCGTTATTTTCTGGTTACATATATACAAAGAACACCAAAACTTAAAACGCCGAAGATGCTGACTCTGTAGCACCGATCACATCCTGATTAGGTCATGTTGAAACCCAGATGTTGGTACAAAAGAGAAACACCAGTTTCGATCAATTATGAGAATGCTCAATATCACTAGAAGGAAAACTTTAAACTCGGCTTTAGAACAAAAATCTGTTATGGTGATAAATTATACAAGGTTCCACTTATAGCAGAGTATGATTCTCAGAATTTTTTTTTAAAACTTTAAAACAATATACTATTTTATAGTTTGCGCAAGAAACTGTAAAAGCCTATTAGGTTTTGAAAGTGCTTTCAGTGAATCCTAGTTATAATTCATATAAATACTTGTGAAGCGAGATTCTTGAAAAATCAAAGCTATGTCTATTTCTTTTACATATTTATAAACAAAGTGGGTGCTATTGAGTCTATAATCTATTTCATTTTATTTGTTGTAACTCAGCTCAATAATAGAAAAAGTTATTTGGTGGGGTGTGGCTGCTACAGGAAACCAAAAGAAAAACTAAACGAGTGAAAATAAAACACTGTTAATCGTGTGTATCCTGTTGCTCTTTTAACTTTATAGAATCCTGAGTGGACTCACCTGACATTAGTTCTTCTGTAACTTTTATCTATGGTAATGGCATGTATATGATGTGAAATGGTATTTTTGTGTAAAATGTCAAAAGGAAAAAGTTTATGCTTAATGGCGTTTAAAAAAACTAAAAATGATGAAATACACGAAAAAAAAAATGAATAAATGTGCATATGCAGTAACGATGATGCGATACCAATTTAAAGCAAGTCAAAATTAATTACTTTTGAATAATATGCATGTACAAATTTCTTATAATCTAATAGAAACGCACAAAATAGTAGTCCCCAAGGAAGTTAATTGTTTAAAAAAATGTTTGAATATTTACATTTTTAAACCCAAGCTAAAGATAAATGCGCTTACGTCGCCAGAAGTTATGGACAAATTAATAAACTATAGTACTATAGTTATTGTAGTTTCTTCGTCATATGTTTAAATATGCTTGTTAAAACATATTATACAAAGCAGCAGAACAAGGCATGTACGGCGGACATATTAATCTAAATCTCTAAACACGATTGTTGGAAATGTAGAAACTCTTAATTAAAAGGATTAAATTAAGCAGAGTCTGGGATAAGAAAATAAAACAAGGTAGTCCAAAGCAAATTATTCGAATAAGAAGTATAGTCCGACCGAACATTCGGCTTCGGCCAAATGAGCCGGATATTAAATTTTCTGTTTTCTGTAAAAATAGAAGTTGCAAGGAACGGTGTGTTTTTTGTTTTGTTATTGTCGGATATTTTGTATTTTAAAAGTGCGATTGTTTACAGCTTTAAAATCAAAAGATTTTGCATTCGCAAGTTGGTAAACTATTAAGTGGTCTGTATAAAAGCATGCAATTTATTTGTCATGGTTTCAGGTAGAAAGAACACAAAAAATGGCAGCAAAAATGATCCGAAAGCAACTTGCAACATATGCTCCAAATAGAGTTCGACAGAACATTCGGCTTTTTGATCACCTTCGGCCGAAAAACTGGCCTTCGGTCGGACTCTAATAAGAAGATGTACAGTGTTGGAAAACTAATTAGAAATAGTGAAAATAATGAACATAGCTATTTTTCACATTTACTTTACATTTTCAGCACTTTTTTTCATCTTGTTTTGATCACTGATATGGAAACATAATTTCGCAAAAAAATGGTGTCAGTGGAAAATTGTGGTGTTATTTTACGGTAAATCTTTAGCACTGCGTATTTGTTCTGTTGAATTATTTCTTTAAGTTTTACTCTTTACCAATAATATTTGATAAATTAACAAAATTGGGGAAAATAAGAGCTGCACACCGGAGTTAAGGAATAATAATACAGCCAGGAAAAGAATTCCTTGGATTCTGTTGCTATAGACTTAATGTGTTCCAAAAATATGGTCTATGGTGCAATTAAAGTCTACACGGAAAAAGGCAGTATGGAAAACTCTTAAAGAGGGTGAGGAAAACCATTGCCATAGAGGATAAAGTTATGTGCCGGCTGAGTAAGGCGAATCCCTATCTGGTCACTGAGGGCATTCACTCGGCTTTGGTGGCTGAATTAAGTGGTCAAATGTCACTCAGAACCATCAGAATATACCCCACTGAATTTTGTTTTGTTTTATTCTTTCTTTATTTATGTATTTGCTTACGAACATTTCTTACAAAAATAAACTATTTTTTACCAGAAATTATGTTTTTCTAATTTTCCACCACTGTATATAAAATTATTGAATTTTAATTCATGGGAATGGGCAACGACATATTTACAATTTATTACCGCCGAACATAAATATGTGTTTACATATATACATATAAGACTCTTATTGTCACAGTAATTCAGTTCGCATTTGGAACGAGTAAGTCCTTGAAAGTGAAGGGCAACAGAGTTCACTGTTTAAAATTATAATTTTAGGAAATTCAAGAGCATAAAGAAATATGCGATCGGCTAAAAAGTAACTCCGCATTTTTTCGTTAGATATCTTTGAACTCATAATAATAATAATTGCGGCGCTACAGTCCGAGGTGGACCTGGGCCTAGCTTCTCAGCAATCACCTGCGTTGTGCGTGTTATTGTTCTCTCACGAGTGTGGGGGACCTACAGTTTTATGCCAACTCCGAACAACGGGATAGAGGGAAGCATTTTCTAGACAATTATATTCTTTGAGCTTCGTCAGTGACTTGAAAGAGGTAGAGCCGCAAACAATTTTGTTTTTTGGAAAATTGTAGCTTGTGCTGGGATTTTAACCTAGACTGTGAAAGTCTACCGCGTATGGGTCGACGCACAAGCCCACACGGCCACGGCCCCCAGATATCTTTAGTTGTATATACATCACATATTCTAGTCAGCGCATCGGACCATACTTGCACTCGTTGAAAGGCTGTGAGTGTGTACAAAGTCAGTTTCACGGACCAGTATCAAGTAACAACTCATCAAAGATGGATGTCGCAAAAGAAGAAAAAATCGCAAAAAATCGACCTATTGCTAAAACGGATAATAATAATAATAGTAGTGATGCTACTGTCGTCGTGTTGTGTGTGATATTGTTCTCTCGCAAGTGGAGAGGTCTTACACTTTAATGCAGACTCTGATCGACGAATTTAAGAAGTTTTTTCTTGACAGTTATACGAATTTCATAATGTCAAATTTTGTTGAGCAAAGAGTTTGCCTGAAAATTTGTGTTTTTAACAAAATATCATGTGCTGTAGTGTCAAAAATGTTAACGATAATCTAAGGGGACCCGACAATGTCTTAAACATAACCGTACGAGTGGTACAAAGAATTTAAAGCTGACTGTAATTAATGTTAAGCCAAAATCCAAAAAAACATCAGATTCGATCCAAAATCAAGGCTTTGTTGAACGTTTAGCGTTGTTTTGTTTGTTGTGGTGTAGTCCACTCCGAATTTCTTCCGCCAGATCAGACAGTAAATAAAGAGTATAACGTAAGCATATTAAAGCAGTTAAGGAAAAACTTTATTCGTAAGAGGCTCGTATTGTACAGAAGCAACTCGTGATTTATTCATAACAATAACGTACCGCTCACGCATGTACGCGATTATTTGGCCAAAAACAACGTTGATACCGTTCCGCAAGCTCCGTATTTACCTACCACGACTCAAGCAACAATTTTCTGAAAATCGTTTTGGGACAATTGAGGTGATAAATGATAATTTACGAAAAAAGTTGAAGGCTATTCCTAAAACCGTCTACGAAAAGTGTTTTGAAGGTTGAACGAGTTGGAGATTACGTCGAAGGAAATGAAATAAATTATTGAAAAAAAACTGTTTTCTGTCAAAATTACTTCTTGTTGGAATTTGGGGATAACCTTTACTTACAAACTATTATTTTTATTTAATATATAATTTGATAATACAATACTATTTATTTTTTTAATATATTTCTGGCATATCATCGTACTACGTGCAGAATACTTGTCAGCAAATAGAGTGATTTTTCTCTTATTCTCCTTGTCCTAATGCGAAGATGGGATGATTGTATCAAACTTTATGTTCACAATAAACACTTAAGTTTCACTCGAGGATTAGTAAAAATCCACGTCCTAATTGATACATTTTCTAACTACGTAACAGTTACACTTGAGGTCTTAAATCGTTACAGCATAATAATAAATTAAAGCAAAACGTTAAACTAAATTAATTATCAAAGTTTAAGGTTGTTTGTTCATTTGACTGATATACAGTTTTCTCTCAAGCTCTAAATATTCCAAAATTAATATAGGTAAATCCCGATATCATTTCTTATATTATTGAAAAATATTAATTGCAAATTATTCTCCTATAATGTACGTTTTACTTAAAAACTATTGCTTGCGAACGAGTTTCATTGGAAATTAACATCAGAATAATAAATTTAAGTAATTTAAATATTTTTTGCGTTCCATTTAACATTTCAAACTAACACCTTCACTCGAAATATGCTACCGCGTACTTTATTTCGCGAAAATAGAAAACTCAAAACAAAATACAATTTAATAATAATTTAAATTAAAAAGCTATGAAGGAATAAGCAAACAAATTAAAATGTCTTTTTTTTTCATATTAAAATAAGATGGCTTCAGAATCTGTACTACAAACAAAATAAATTACTGATGAGCGAAATAATGAGCAGTAAGAGCCGTAATAAAATTTCATGAGGTAAAACAGATAAAGTTAAAAAAAAATACCATCACCACCAACAAACAAAAGAGCTTCTAGCTAATGATTAACGAAAAATTACAAAGATTAAGGTTATAAGTAAACTTAAGTAAATATATTTTAGGAAAAATAAAAAAAATAGTTTCAATTCAAAACGTATGGGTGATATAAATTGTTTAGGCAATAATACGTTTTCGCCCTGCGAAACAACAATAATTACCTTGTGCCTCCATCCCTGGATAACATACACATTTGGCTGGATGGATCTCAAATAAATTGAATAAGTCAGCCAGTAGAACAACCAGATTTTGTTTCATGGAACTGCGAATTGTCATGATATATGTATAGTTAAGGAAATCCTAACAATTATCATTTTAAATACTTACCCTCTCATATATGTGATGTCCTCCGGCGTCATATGGAACACAGAATATGGCAAATGTTTTTGTGAAAAATTACTAACTAATAAGACGTTGTGAATTGAATCTTCTACAGCGGGCAAATAATTTATTCTAACAGTAGTCCAAGGAACAACTTTGGGACAATAGTATGATATAAGAAGTGCCAAGCATACGCCATCGCAAAGGTCTTGGAAGTCCCGCACAGGTGGGATGTCTGGAGTTTGAAGGCGGACGCCCTATTTGTACAAATAAAATTATTTAATAACATCTTACACGATTAATTCAATTTTCTAAATTAAATTGATAAGCACGCGGTAAAAGTTATATGATTTGAATACATCTCAGCTAGTTACACTTTTAAAAACGACCATTTTGAACTATCAGAATATATTCATCAAAATAATAGAAACAGAACATAACACACACATGAACATAAAACGACGTTCCTTGTAAGACTGAACCGAAATTTACTTTTGTTATTTTAATAAAAGGTTTACAAACATAAAGTAATATAGTAACAATAGTATCCTTGCCCAGTAGAAATGGAATGTAATATCTTAGTACAAATATATATACGCATATATATGCTTCTAAAACACTCTCACTGTCTCGAGATACAAATTTAGAAATTTGGTGTCATGCTTAAATTTAATAGTAAAACATAATTCTGTATATAGCATTAAAACATGCTCTGTTTTGTGAGCATCTAATAGCTTTCACACACGGCAAATGTAATTACATACATACAACTAGATCACGCACTTCTGTTTAAAGGTCATTTAAACTTACACTTTCATCTGTTGCACCATTTTCGACCTCTTGTGCGATGCGCTTTTTTAATGCGGCACAAACATGCGATATCCACGCTAAAAGTGATTGTTCATAATTTTGCGCGCCTGTTGTTTGTAAATTGCTTCCAGAAATTCTAGAAAAATATTAGTTTATAATTTCTTATATTTAATCAAAAAAAAAGAAATATTAACATACCTTCGAACTGCATTCGGTATTCGATCTCCAGATGAAATTTCTTTTGCGTACAAAATCATAAGTGATTCTATCACAGACATGTGGGCGTTCTAAAATTGTTTCAAGAATATAGAATATAATATAATAGTTTAAGAATTGAATTTAAAATATCAATAACATTTAATATAGGAACAAAAATATACTATGCATAACTCATAATTTTTCTAATTTGAACTAAAAATCATAATTGAGCCTAAACTTGCTAAAACTTATTCATATATAAATTACAAATGATTAAATAATGGATATTCCTCGAAGATGGCTTCATATTTCTTTTTTAGTTTTTGCTGATTTATAAATTCTTATTATGTTATGATGAACACTTGCCAAGTTCGCAACTTCACAGCCATTACTTCCTAAACACAGTAGCTTGGGTATGCCCCTCACAACTTGCAAATTGTTGCTCTCATTAGAGGCAACTCGTGAAATAAATAACAGATGGGCGAGTGGCACCACGTGTCACACCTCCAGGATCATCTGGCCTAGGCTAGATTCCAAAAGATCTAAGGATTTAATATCTCTTAACAGATCGTATATAGGCAAAATCGTCGGTGTCATCACAGAACACTGCCTCATAGGAAACCATGCCAACAGACTGGGTGTAACGGCTAATGATTTCTGTAGAAGCTGCCTAGACGAGGATGAAGTGGAAAGCGTCTCACACCTTCTCTGCTCCTGTCCGGCCCTGGCGTCTATTCGACGCCAATATCTATAGGCCTACTTTTTTGATGACTTATGTGAACTTAGTACGGTTCCCATTAACAATCTACTACGCTTCATTATAGGCTCCAAATGGTTTCCCTCGGACAATTTATTGGTTTGATCCCGGTCAAACCATGTGGCGGCACAATGGATCAATTCTGGTCTAAGTGCACATATAAGCCACATCATACCTACCTATAAGTCTATAACTTGAAATTAAGGGATTTTAGTATTGAATCGCGGATCTTTATAGAAAAATAGTATCGGTGTAGGTGCAGCAGTGCATTGTGAAAAATTTAGTCACTACTTCACATTACCAAACAACTTTACCATATTTGAAGAACTCGCAGTCCTAGAGCAAATTCTCCGTAGACATGAAACTTCAAAAAATATCGTTATCCTTTCGGACTCAAAATCCGCTCTGCAATCACTTACCAACTACAACAATCAAAAAGAAACACAAACTACAAGGAACATCAGGCGAACATACCACCACCTACAGCATAGAGGACACTGCGTCAAACTACATGGATACCAGCCCACGTCGACATACTAGGAAATGAAACAGCAGACAAAATAGCCAAGAAGGCATAGAAAACATCATAGGCAGATGCCTAGAGACGACGCCACTGATAAGTAGACTGCAAAGAATAAAAACACATCTAATACACAAAGAGGCTACAACGAACAAACAGCAATAGCAGGGAAATTTTACGAAAACGATTTCTACAACCCCTAGGAAGGAAGCAGTCGCGCTGATTAGATAAAAACGGGACACAGCTGCCTAGATTCGCATCTCAAAAGAATTGGAATAATAGAATCTGACATATGCAGCCTCTGTACAAGAAATGAAAGACAAAACGAAGGCCACCTCTTAAGATGCGCGGCGTTGGACCAAGCTAGGAAGCAAAGCACAAATATTTCCCACCTTTACTGGACTGCTCTCCTGGCTGGAGGACTGGAAATCCTGGAAGCTGTTCTGCGGAAGAATAGAGGATATTTCGGAGACCTCGAGACTCAGAAAAATCCTCTCCTCGTGTCCTTCCATACCAAACTACTACATGAAGCAGGACGGCACATGGACTACGTCTAGTAAAGAATCACTTGGGATTCTACTTGATACTCACTTCCCCAGCTGCTCTGATGACCAACCCATTTCAGACTTGGTTTCTGGTTATCCTATTAGTAGCCTCGTGAAGCTCACCACTAAGCGCAGAATAGCATGGGCTATTCGCAGCTTCAAACCGTATAAATCCCCTGGTCCGGATGGTATTATACCAGCGGAACTCCAACTGAACTTAGACCTAATTCTTCCATGGTTGGAAACTATCCTCATAGGTTGCCTTAGCTTGTACCATATCCCCTTGGGATGGAGACAGGTGAAGGTTGTCTTCCTACCTAAAGCAGGTCGCAGCTCTCATGTAAACCCCAAAGATTTCAGACCTATCAGTATATCTTCCTTCCTACTCAAAACGTTGGAAAGACTCATAGATATCCATCTTCGCTGCAATATAGACCCATCTAGATTGTCAGCCTCTCAACATACATACACTAAAAGCAAATCAGTTGATACTGCCCTACACTCGCTTGTATGCTCCATCGAAAAATCCCTTCACCATAAGGAATTCACTATGGTCGCCTTCCTGGACATCGAGGGAGCCTTCAACAATGTCTACCCATCCTCTATCATCAGTACACTGGTAAATCTTGGCGTGGACAAGGGACTCTGTAGATTGATTTACCAACTGCTCGTCAGTAGAGTTATCATATCGAAGCTGGGTTCTACCACAGCCACCAGACTTGCCAGCAGACCACAAGGTGGAGTTCTATCTCCCCTGCTATGGAACATCGTAGTCAACGAACTACTTTTGTTGCTAGATAAGGCAGGGTGCAAGGTGATAGCCTATGCGGATGATATTGCTGTGGCTGTCTCGGGAAAATATCCATCAGTGCTAAGGGATCTCTTGCAGCATGCTCTCTCAAAACTTTCGGCGTGGACCAAAGTCAACGGATTGGGCATTAATGCTTCTAAAAAGGAAATTGTCCTCTTCACACGAAAATATAGTACCCCTCGATTGACCCCCCTACCATTAACGGCACCAGTTGCAACTTCTCGGAGTCTGCTAAATATCTGGGGCTCATCCTAGATAAGAGGCTAAACTGGAAGCCGAACATAATGGAGCGCACCCGCAAGGCGACGCTGGCTCTCTACATTTGTAAAAGAGCATTAGGAAAGAAATGGGGTCTCCAACCTCATATGATCCACTGGATCTACACAACCGTCGTTAGACCCATTCTGTTGTATGGAGTGCATGTCTGGTGGCCAATACTAGACAAAGCCATACACTACAATCTCATTAGGAAAGTTCAACGTCAAGCATGCATTTGCATAGGAGGTGCTCTGAGAACCACACCCTCAGATGCACTGGACGTGATAATGAACCTATCCCCAATAGACATTTTCGGCAAACTACTAGCAAAGAATACTGCTATCCGTCTTACAGCCTCTTCCCAGTAGACCAACAATTAATTTGGCCACTCCACTATACTAAGTTCTTCTAACTTCCCAACGAGAATTCTGGACCATACCACACCCCTTTACTTCCCTGATAGACTTTTTAAAACCCTTATTCCAGATAGGGACTTATGGAATGATAATCCTAAACCTTTTGTGAGAAGGAAATTAATAGTTCATATATAAGACTAATTACAATGAAAACCATTCGGATAATTGACCAAATTAGTAGTATATAGTAGCAATTATGCGAAAAGAAAGAGAGAAAAAAATTAGAACGGAAATGAACAAAAAAAAAATAAAACAGAGGAACTTGAAATTTCAGCTCAGTTAATTTTCCTATAATACGTATAAAAAATATCATTTCAATCATAACTGCAATAAGGCAACATTGTTATAACAGCACTTTTACGTATTCATACAATTTTATGTATTGTAAGTGTCCTACATTTGTGCATACTAAATGAGAATTTTTCCGTATTACATTCTAGTGCCAAGTACGATATACAGTTTACATTTAGTTATGTGAATTAAATATTACTTGGGAGTTCTGACGTCCCAAATAACAAATTTGGAGCAAGCTAATAAACAAAGAAGCACCGACAGCGTATACATAAGTGCATTTTAACCACTAAGTGTATGAGCCACAAAGAGAAATGCAAATAAAATCAGTAGATCGCGGATTAAAACACAATGAGGTGCCGATATCTCGTTTGGATGGCGGTACAGAAAACTATGAAAGAAGATATGAAAAAAGAACGGAATACCAGAAACAAAGAAATAAAAAAATAGAATGTCTGGAAAGAGAAATAGAAATCCTGAAGGAGGTTATAGTTGAACAAAAAGAGGATAAGGATAAAATATCGCGTCTAAATAATATTCTGATTTTTAACATTAAAGAAATAGGGGAAATTCATATGAATCATAAACTCAGTTTTCCTTTACGAGATAAGAATATAAATCTCATTAACAGAATAGGAAAACCAGACAACAATAAAATACATAAGATCAAAAAGAGAAAGGAAATACATGATGTTGTGGAGGAATTACGGAACAAGGGAAAGGTTGTGGAAGTGAGACACGGCAAAAAATTTGCAGATGGGAAAGAAATCGATCCAACTAGACTCAGAACTGAGATAAACATTAACCACGAGTCATTTAAAATAAACTGGGCAAGTGCGAGTTGTACTCGCACGGGTAAGGTTCCGTCGCATAATATTGATGGATGATTTCTGAATATCAAACGACGTTTCAAAACTATTTCAGTTGAATTTTCTTCTAACTTCAACCTAAATCAACTATTCATTCATACATTTATACATCCGAAAAAAACAAACGTTCATCCCTACATATACCTATATCTCTATCCAAGTTTATCCAACACAGAAAATCCCTTCCATCATCCACATACCCAATCACTGCTCATGCCTGCGGTGTGTGTGTGTTAATTTCTGTTGGGCATTTAGGGGTGAGATCGAAAAGATAACGCTCAGCAACGAATAGAGTGGCCGAACACAGCATGAAATTATATGTGGAAATGAAAATTGTTTTCATTTTAAAACTTAGATATCTCAAAATTTCAACATAAATCGATATTTTGAAATTTATCATTTCTTAATGCTTACATTGATGTCTTCAAAACTGCGTTTTCAGATCTTCAAAATTCGCATGTCGATGATTTACCATTTTTGGCCAATATCTCCAAAACCATTAGGGCCAGAATACTTGCAATGGTTTTAAATGAAAGTACTCAATGAAGCCAAGTTTTTGTGATTTTTCCAGATTTTTAAACACTTTGGTTTAGAAATGGCAGGGGGGGACGCATTTAAAACTTTGGAGCTCCATATTTTCCAAACGGTATTTTGGATAAAAAAGTGTTGACAGAAACCTCCACCTCATTTCGAAAGATCTGTCGATTGATATATATTTCGATGGGGTGCGACAATTTTTAAAAATTAATGTCAACTTCACCTGTACTGGAGCCACCCCCAAATGACCCCACTTTTTAAAATCGCTGCATAGGCAATGACATCTAGGTCTGAAGTACCTAATTCCAAAATTTCATGCCGATATCTTCATAAATTTCGGAGAAAAAAAAAGTGTGACAGACACGACGGACGGACGGACACACCGAAATTATAAAGGTTCCGTTTTTGTAGACGGAACCTTAAAAAGGAATAGATCACCCGAAAACGAAATAAATGACATGAAGAAGATAAGACAAAACCAAACTAGCAGTAGCAGAAGAAAAAGTGGTATAATACAGAACTCACCTGTAACACCAAATATGTACTAAAACAACATATAATCAAAAGGCACATGACAGAAATACTAGACACTAAATATACAGCCATGGCCACATAAATAGCATAAGGCTGTAATTCAAAATTCAGGCTATAGTACGAAGTACTGATAAGGTAATATCAAAATCAGAAGAGATACTGAACTATGCATTCATTATTAATTATATATACTATATATATAAATGTAAAAACAAAAAAATATTTCATTCGAATAACAAAAAAATCCAGAAAGATCTACTATGTTCATTCGTCCACTTTTGCACGTTTTGGATTAATAATAATATAATATACTGCTATTTTTCAGTATTTTTCCAGAGCCCTTTGTTTTTTATGATACTATTCACACTTTTTGGCATGCTTTCTATCAATTTTTCAAAACTAGAATGAGGAATTCGTTTCCATTCAACCTGCACTCTAGACCGCAGTTGATTGAGATTGCTTGGTGCTTCCTCGTATTGCGACAATCTTTTTTCCACGAATGCCCACAAGCTTTCGATGGAGATTAAATTGGGGCTTTGTGCCGGCCAAAGCGTCGTTTGAAACTGCTGATCATCAAGCGATTTCTTTACAATTTTGGCTGTGTGTTTTGGACCCTCATCTTGCTGAAACACCATTTCATCAATTGGATACGTGCCTTCATTGAACTTATATTCCACCACGTGAAACATCCCCACACCAATAGATTACCACATCCGCGCTTCATAGTTTGTTTAACCTGATATTTTTAAATACTGTCTGAAAATCTGACTGAAAACGGTTCATTTTTGTTTCGTCGAACTCGATTACACGTTTCCAATCATCTATGGTCCAGGATTTGTGTTCCAAAACTTCAAACGAAAAAATACTCCAATAAATAAATATTTTATGAAAGATTTTTTTTTGATTTTTTCATTTATTCTGGATTTTTTCATTTATTCGACCGGTTTTGCTCGCCACTGTAGTTCGTGGTTTAATCTTTTTCTTCAAATACCATCAACGCAAACAGGATCAAGGATCTTCTTTATCCGCTTTGAACAATGTTCTTGCCTCTGCGCAGTAAACCAGTCTTACACAAAGTCAGCATGGGCCTTCGAGAGAGGGCTCTATTACTCAATTGCCTGTTAAGTTATCGGCAAGAGTTTTTCTGCGTTGGATATTGGTACTGATGTTGTTTGGATTCTTTATCGCGGAGCCGAGGTAGAGGAAGTCCTTCACCACCTCGAAGTTATAGCTACCTATGGCGGCGTCGTCGATGTTGTGCATCCTTTCTCATCCTGCTCAGTCTGACTAAGTCTTGGCAGGAATGTCAAAACTAGACATAGCGCTGTATAGTTCGTGTCTATGCACATTGTCATATGCGAAATGGATGAATAGGTGCTGTGTGTGTCGATTTACATTTCTTGGTTCTTTTGTAGGATCTACCGTAGTGTGAAGATTTGTTCGATGGTGGACTTCCCTGGCTTAAAACCAAACTGATACGGACCTATCAGATTGGTGAGGTAAGACTTCAGGCGTTCACACAGATAACTTGAGAAGATAAGAACCCGTGGTTGATTCAATGGTGAAAATATTGATAGATGTCTTATTCAGACGATTTTTTATTATTATTAACGGCGGCGCTACAGTCCGAGGTGGACCTGGGCCTAACTTCTCAGCAACCACTCGTGTTGTGCGTGCTATTGTTCTCTCACGAGTGGAGGGGACCTACAGTTTAATGCCGACTCCGAACGGCGAGATTGAGAAGCTTCTTTTTCTAGACAGTTATACTCTTTGAGCATTGTCAGTGACTCGAAAGAGGTGGAGCCGTGAACAATTTTTTTTTTTTTGAAAATTGTTTGTCTGAACTTGGAATCGAACCTAGACTGTGAAAGTCTAATGCGCATGGGTCGACGCACGAACCCACACGGCCACGGCTCCCACTCCCTTATTCAGACGATTGTACCCAATTAAATATGAATAATTTTTTTCCTGGTTCCGTCTGCAAAAAAGGAACCTTCATAATTTCAGGGTGTCCGTTCGTCCGTCGTTCGTGTTTTTTACACTTTTTTATCTCCTACATTTATAAAGATATCGGCATAACATTTTGGAATTAGGCACTTCAGTCATAGAAATAAAAGTTGTAGACCTCAACGTAAGCATTAATAAATGATAAATATCAAAATATTAATTCATGTGAAAATTTCGAGATATCAAAGATTTAAAATTTCAAAGATTATCATTTTCACATATAAAATCCATGCTGAGATCGATCACTCGACCCGATGATGAGTGTTATCTCTCACATTCATTACAACCCCTAAATTCCCAACATCAATATGCGCACAGCAGGCATGTACAGTGATTGGGTGTAATGGAAGGAATTTTCTGTGTTAGATAAATATGGGTAGAGATGTTCGTATTTGTACGTATGAATGTTTGTTTGTATGTAGGTATGTAGAAATGAATAGTTGAGTTGGGTTGAAGTTAGAAGAAAATTTAGCTGAAATAGTTTTATTTCGTCGCCTGATATTCAGAAACGCATTTATCAAAAAAAAATTAATGCGGCGGAACTTTCCCTGTGCGACTAAAACTCCACTTGCCCAGTTTATTTCATATTAAGGTGGTTTGTGGCATGTTTTGAATTACTTAGTTGAATATCAATTTCCTTTGTTCTCACTCGACACATTTTTAGCTCATTCCAAATAAACTACTCTCAAATCATAATTCTAAAATATGCGAATATAATGGATGATGGTATTGTGTTGTAGTTGTTTCAACTCATAAAAAATATAAAAAGATTTATGCGGTTCGTGCTAATATTGTGCAGTCAGTCAATCTATTATATAATACGATAAATGTCACAACTTTGAAAATTGTGAAAATATTAATTAATATGTGAATGTGAAAACTTCAAAAGAGTGTCATTTTCTACTTACAATTCGCAACGGATTAGTTTGAATTAAAACAGTTTCTGTAAGTGGCAAATCTGGAGATTCAGCTACAGGCACTCCTTTTCGTGCCAATGTTTGCAATATAGACCAGTGATTCAGACTTTGGTAATTGGGATCAGAGTATAGGTTCGATAATGTCTGGCAATATAGGGTTGCATTGCCCATCTCGACAATAATTTGTGGTTTGAGACGTTCTTGATTTTCGTGATCCCGATAGAAAGGCTCCTTGAGATTGTCTGGAACACGATTGTTGAATGCTTTCGAGAGAAGCCATTTTACTGAAGCTCTCTGTCGGGCCTGAAAAAAAAGGTAAAACAAAAAGAAGTGAATTTTCAATTAACAATATATAAATAAAGAATTTAAATCAAGATGAACTCAAAAGTCCTGTTTTATTTATTTTTTGTTTTACACATATTGTATATCGATAGAAATTAAAGAAAAGTAAACAATATTAATTTTTTTATTATTTTAAAATCACAATGATGGTTTAGTTTAGTTGTGAACGTCTTGTAATTCCTTTATATAAGGAGATATAAAAATGAAAACAAAAAAAAATTGGAATTTAATATTGACGAAACGAAACAGAACTTTAACAGTTACACAAAATCATATTTTAAATATTATTAATTTGCTTGGTCAGTTAACATGATACGAGTATAATGGTGGACAATACTCAATACCGTTGTTTTGGAATTAGTCACAATTCAAGATATTGGCTCAAAATTTCAAGGAAAGTACTTAAAAATTTGATTTTTCAAACACAAATGAAATTATCTTATCAAATTAAAATAATCAAGGACATTAATTGTGAACATGTACTTTTATGGACTTATTCGCAAGTATAACATGAAATATCTACAGTTGAGTAGATATATGTAAACTCTGTTTACACAATAAAACGTGCAGAGGGTGATTTAAATTTTTCTTATCTAATGTATGTTGCCACAGGTATTGGGAAAATTTAGCCGCTCTAGTGACCACGTATAAGTATTAATATAACAGCTGCCTGTCGTTAGACAATGACTACTTGTGGCCCTACATATGACATATGACATAAATTCCTGTGCAGCATGGGTTTTCAATGTGATGACAGACTGCATTCTGACTTTCAGATTGTTAATTTAGTATGATAGTAAGTGTTAGGGTTCTAAATTTATGATGAGATTGAAATCATTGAGTTAGTATGGAAATCATGTGGTAAACTCTCATTGAATTGGTTGCGGTATGTGTTGCAAGCAAATGAAATGCAGGAATTTAGTTAATTGCTTCTTCGAATACCCCGGAGACCAATTGCAATTCAGGGCCGCCCACATGGTATATTCTTCGGACAGGATCACAAAACCCATGAATCAGTCAACCCACATTTCAATGTTGGTGTGAGCGTTATGTAAACCTGGCCCAAGTATACAAAGTTCAGAGGAAATTCAACCGCTCCGTCAGTCTGTACGGGGCAGTCATCATAATAGACTCGGCTATGCTGTGGCGCAAAATATTTTCACCACTTCAAATCTGGGAGCAAATTAACTTTCAATACAACAATGATGGAAACGGGGACAAAACGCGCTGCTGCGCAAGCTAAACTTGAATACAGAGATATTTCACGGATCAGTCTGCAGCTCTTTTAAAGACATTAGATCCTCAGGAGCCAGAACAAGTAAACGGAAGGCGTCATGCCTCAGTAGGCAAAGAGCCATCCAGCTTAATAGCATTCTTAAGAGGTTTAAGGATAAGGACACATATCGCTCAGCGAGCGATGCAGGCAACAAACCTGTGACAGGACTTCCAGCGTCCTTAAAGAAGACGGCTAGCAACCCTGTAAAGAGTGAAGTTACCAGAATGAAGGGTAGGTGAACTCAACAACTCAACTCGGTAGACCTAAACGAACTGAAGGAGAACCTGAATGACCTAATAAGTGTTGCTTGATTAGGAGACCTAATACTAGCAGAACGGTTGGTAGGTGGACTAATAAACCTGTACCGGATGAACAAGCGGATCATTTCCAAAATAACAACGTTCAAAAAACCGAAATCCCAGAAGAGCACTGGAACAGAGAGCCGAACCTTCAGTGGCCATAGAATTCTCTATGAGCAACCTGGACATCACCGCTTGACTAGAAGTCAAAAAATTAGCAAAGCCAAGCCGCTAGCTGTTACAAAAGGAGCGTAAAACGGCAGGAGAAGAGTTTCTTAGTCGAATAGAAGAAAACGCTGAATGAGATCGGAACAGATAAATTTGCACCGTTCTAAGGCTACTACTGCCAATGAAGTGCGTATTCTAGGGGAGAGAGAGGGAAGAGATTGCCCTTATCCCAAAAACCATGGCTCATCAAAAATGACCCCATCGCTAACTTAAATGCTGTTGCAACCTTAGGTAAAATGAGAGAAAACATTCTATCTAAAAGCAACTTAAAAATCGTTTTCCTTTAACAGTTAGGCGTTCTAAATTTCACATACCTGTAATCAAACTTTGATTGATTGATTTTCTCGAGGGAGCTGAGGGTCGCCGTAGCGTAGCGGGTAAATGCGTCGACTTCAACGTATTAGACTGACAGTCTATTAAAAAATGTTTTTTCAATTCTCCACCTCTTTCGAGTCACTGACAATGCTCATAGAGTATTGTCATAGAGTAATATCATAGAGAAAGGCCTTCTCAATCCCGCCGTCCGGAGTCGTCGTTGAACAGTAGTTCGCCTCTAATCATGAGAGATAATATGTCTGTGATTTTATTCGACTTTCTGTGACCAGAGCTAGACAAAATTCATATATCCGAGCTATCGTTCAAATAATACGAAGCTACATGCCATACATGCGACGCAACGCTCGAAGTTGTGAAAGACAAATTTGGCGAATGGGTCATCTCATGGCGAGTGTTCATCAATTGGCCACTGCGATCATGCGACTTGATAACACTTGATTATTGTCTCTGGTGCTACGTCAAATGTTAGCGTAGACTAAGACTGCGGCCACGCAATGAGCAACGAGCGATAGAGCGACGCAAAAAAGTTAAAACACATGAAATCATTTGGAGGTGGCCACGTAAGCACTGAGCAATTTGCGATTTTTTTAAAAGCGACAGAGCAACGCCTGTCTGCAACCAAATCTGTTTTAATTTTTTAGTCGATCGCTGAGCGACGAAATAAGAACATAGAGAAACTAAACGTAGAAAGTTTGTTTTCACCTGTTCAAAACCGCCCAGTTCTATGGAAGGACAGCCACAAGGATTATAAAAATAAAGATTTCACCGAAAAGCAGGCACATTTATAATTGATTTTTGAAATGATGAGCTTCGTAAAGCAGACAGTTGCTCCAGATCCAGAAGGGAATCTGCGACAGCCAGAGGATTATTCATATACGCGACTTTCAACTAAAAGACTACGACGAACTGAACTTGAAAATGACATTTTCGCAACTAAACGCTCAGCGATGACGCTCAGTAAATGGCCACCCATCGCTCAGACTCGTCGCTCTATCACTCATCGCTCAATCGCTCGTCGCTCATTGCGTAGCCGCAGCCTAAGGCTAACTAGTTAACCACTTTGGACAATTTCGAGGTCAACATTCGAGACGCTATTGCCGGAATAACGCCGCACATGTTGAACCGAGTCATTACAAATTCAACTGACTTGGGTATACTGACAAATGGACACTCAGAGATTCCTCAGAGAAGAATTCAGGGAACTAGAAAGAAGGAACCGGATAGAAACCTGGAATAACGCTCGTGGAATGAAGCAGGCCAAGAAACTCCTAGGGCAATATAACCGGAAGAGATTCGAGGCATGCATCAAAATGAGCAAGAATAACCTCCGTATCCTCACTGGCTTCCTAACGGGGCACTATACACTCAGGGAGCATCCAAGGAAATTAGGGATATCAGAAGATGGTCTCTGCAGATTTTGTGGAGAATTTAATGATATTCCAGAACATATACTCTGTGAGGCAATAGCCCACAAAAGAAAAATATGCCTGCCTAGTACCTGAGCCAGCAAGTAAGAAATGCAATCACTAGAACCATCTCTCATTCTCAGATTCCTGAAGGAAACTGTCTTAGAGAGAATACTCTAAAACAGATTTCTTCACCTATGCGCAATAAGAGTTTATTACCCTTAATACAACTCTGAAAAGAACTGTATTTGAGGTGAAATCGTAATAGTGCTAAGGTATTAACTGGGTCACGGCAGTTTTTTTTTTGTGGCAGTTATAACAACCTAACCTTGCCTATCCTATATGCATACAAACAAATGTATTAATTACAGATGATTTTATAAATTTGATCAATTATAATTTTGTATAAAGTTTTTCACCAAACAAATAATAATACAATAAAGGTGGCGCTACAGTCCGTGGTGGACCCTTTTTCTTTTAAATTGTTGCTTGTTCTTGGATTTGAACCTAGTCTTGCAAGTCTTTTGCGTATGGGCCGACGCACAAACAAACACGACTACGGAGCCCACCAAACAAAAACGAATTGCAATTATTCCCCCAGTATACATTTGTACACAAAATGTTTGCATGTACAAGAGTATCGGGAAACTCGCTACCCAATTACGAACTTCTTAATCAATAGTATTAAATTTAATTAAAAATTTGGGAATTTGAATGCATAGATCCATGAATAGACAGCGTGATTTTTTCTTTGATTATAGGATAGTTTGTGCAACGTGGATTATTTGAAGCAAACTGTGCTTAACTTGGCAAAGGCACATTCTAATTGCTTTTGACACGCTATTTTCGAATGTTGAAAATGGACTTATTATTTTAAATTAAAAAAAAAACATTTCGATGAGGATTGGTTACAGATTTCCGAAAAGAAACATAAGTATAGAACATTCTTGTGTTTAAAACAAAGTTTACACTGACGTTTTGAAACACTAAAACAAAATTTCCAAAATTGCTTCTAAAAAGGGACAACATAAGTAATTTTGCATTAAAAAAAATGTTAATAGAGTAATGGTTCTTTTTGAGAATTATCTCCGGAATTCAAATTCAAATTCAAATTAATTTTCAAAGTAGCTTCACACTCCCACTTAATAAATGTGTGTGTTGAAAGAATCTGTTAAATTGCTCGCTACCATCGTCATATATTCCAAACGTTCATCTGTTATGATGATGCTACGGTCTGAGGTGGGGCAATCTTCGGTCAATTAGTCTTCTCCCGAACATCAGCGAAGTATTCGGGAAGGTTGTTAATAGTGTTGTACTCAAGTGAGTCGAAGATAAATTTATAATCCCGGATAACCAATTCGTTTTCAAGGCGGGCATAGCACTATTAATGCCACGTCGAAACTGATGTCGGATATCCAATGAAACGGACAAGAGTAGGAAACAATGCATTTGCTGCCTTGCTGATTGATTTGGAAAAAAAAAACTTCGACACCGTATGGTTAAAGAGACTTTTCTATAAACTCAAAAGGCTGATCATAAAAATTACTACTGCACCTGGTGCGTAATATGCTTACATTACGGTTCGTCGTCAAAAATGGCAACGTAACTTCTACTAGTATTTTTCAATTTAAAAATGGTATTTAACTGGAAGCCGTTAATTCGCCAGTCCTATTGAAAATATTCACAAATGATCTAGTAATTCACAGGGGCAACCTCTAGCGAACTGAAATGTAGTCAGATACCTGAACTATATGAATATTTGTATTTTTACAAACGTACAAATGCTGCTCTGGGCAAAGCCTGAGGTCTTCGGCGTTCATCAACATTGGTAGAATTGACCTCATGAATGTAAGAAAACAAAAAAAAATGTTCACTAAGTTTTTTTAAAACAGATTTTCTTAGTATTAATTGTTCCTTCTCTTAGCAATAATTGTTGGATAAGTCGAAAGACATACTTAAGTTTTAAGTTTAGTTTAGAGTGCCCGCCAAGGGCCATCACCAACCAGATAGAGATTGGTACAAAATAAAGAAAACATAGCCGCCGTAGAGGCGATTATCGAAGAAGACCCAGAAATGTCGATTCAGCCCCGATCAGTTGAATTGGGCATCTCCAAAGTCAACACAGCTTATTTTGCAATTTGATTTAGGCTTACATCCGTATAAGATTCTGCTGACGCAAGAATTGAAGCTGGGCACACATAGACAACCCCGTGAATTCGATAATAGGGTGCTGAAAATGTTGGTCGGAGATTCGGACTATGGCCTAAAACTTACCTTCTTGTACGAAGCCCTTTTTGGGCGCAGCGGCTATGTCAAGAAGCAAAATTGTCGTTATTGTAGCGGACACAATCCACAAGTGTTCGACCAAGCAGCAATACATTCACAAAGATTGAAAGTTTGGTGCGATTTATGTCATGGCGGCGTCATCATTTCTCTTGAAATGTGGAAGGAGACATCGTTACGGTTAATAGTCTCAGGTATAGAATGATGTTAGTCGACTTCCTGTGGCCAGAGCTCGACAACATCGATATATCCGAGCTGCGGTTCCAATAAGACGGCGCCAATACCATACAAGCGACGCAAACGTTCGAAGTTGTGAAGAAAAAATTCGACTGAGTCATATCGTGCCAAGCGTTAATAAATTGTCCATAAATTTGAGCTACGTCAAGTGTCAGCGTAGACTAACAAACCAACCACTTTGGACGAGCATGAGACCAACATTCGAGACGCTACTGTCGGAATAATGCCGCACATATTGGACCAAGTCATCAGACTGCCAGTGGAGCCAAAACGGCCATTTGAATAATGTGCTTTTCCATACAGCTTCCATCCAGCTTCAAAATAATTTGTAATCAATGGTGTGATTTTGTTTTATTTAAATTTATGTTACTATCATTCTTATATTAAATAAATAAATATATTAAATAAGTACAAGAAAAAAAAATTAAAAATTTGATTGTGCATATATCAAGTACAATATAATTTTGTGCTGATGTTGCGGGTTAGAATAATTTGTTTTTAATAGAATTTTTAACAAAAACGTCCTGATATTGACCTTTTTTCTTAATATCTTTTTAATAACAAAAATGTTCATTGAATTAATCATTTATTATTTGCGTTAAAGCAAATAAGAATATAAAAATACAGTCCGAGGTGGGATGTATCCCAGTTTCTACAGCGATCACTCATGTTAGGTGTGGCACTGGTTTTACAGGTGGAAGGGACTTACAGTCTATGCCGACTCCGAACAGGGAAGTTTGAGAAGTTTTTCTTGTCAGTTATGGTCTTTGATCATTGTAAGTTTAATCCTCTACATTTGTTATATGTTGCCTTTGCAAAATATCAGAAGGCGACATCTTCCCTAATCACAAGTGTGCAGTCATTTTTCCACATCTATTATTTAATGACCACTGGCTTGCTAATGCTAATCAGTGCATGCTATGGACTGTGTTTCTTGGGCGTTAGTTCAGATCTGACATTTTTTATTTCCTCTTACGACATTTAAAGCACCGCGCTGTTTTAAGTGTGTAAGTTGCACCTATTTCCCATCAGTAGTTGAAGCACAATATTTTCAATCTTATGCAATGAGAAACTTATAATTAAGAGTCAACTCAGGAAAATTTATCTAAACGTATCTTGATCATGAGCGAAACTTTAAAGTGAGAACTAGTAGAAGCAGATAATTCTTAACAGAGGGCACATTTATAATTAAAATATGATCAGAGAGGGTCTTAAGTTATGATAATATATGTTTAATTGCCCTGGGAAAAGTTTCGATGAAAGAGTTGTACTTTATTCAAGAAATATCAGGTGAAATGGAAAATAAATTTTCTGTTTAAATTATGTGCAACTCACAAGCAATTTCCAATTTATTTGCTTCGAGAAAGCAAGAGTGCTCGAAATAGATTCAGTTTCTTCCCTACCCAAGATGCACAAAAATGCTTGGATATGACAGGTTCTTAGAAGTATACATCATCATGATTGTATGTATGTAGTTCTGTAGAAATTCAACTGAATGAAAAATAAGTATGGGTGTTGTTTTTGAATTGGTAGTAAAAATTCCAAGAATAGCCGAACAGTGTTTACTTTTTTGATGAAGGCTGTTTATCCAGACATCACTTTTGTCACTTTAGAATTCAATTTATTCGGTGTACAAGTAAGATATGTAGGTTCTATATAGTTCAAAATAAGTGGCATTATATGATAAGAATATATTACATTAAATTTAAAGGTAGAAAGTAGGGCAAAGAAGACGGAAAGAAGGAGAGGAGATTTCTGCTATGCTCCCAAACATTGGTAAACTCAAGGACTTTTTGAGTCTGATCTTGATAATACTTTGCGTAAATTCTGCAGACAGCCAGAGCCTTCGGAGTGCTGGATAATGTATTTGATCGTAAAAAGTGCAATCAACGCAGATTAAGGTTATATTTCGTGGAATTTAATTAGTATTTCAACCTTCTGACCAATGTAACCCAGAATTCCCTATTCAAACAAGCTGCGCAATATCTCAACATTGTCAAAATCATTTTCTTAGGTTAATACATCAGTCAGCTGACGCTCAAGTACCTTTTTTAGTGCCGTCTGTTGGAAGTTTGTGCGTGATAGCTTTGTAAACCAGTCATTGCTTGTCTTCCAACAAAATACTATGTCCGAAAGTGTTGAAAATATTAACGCTAACCTACGGGGACTCGAAAATGTCGGAAACACAAGCGCGCGAGTTATACAAAGGATTTAACTTTAACTATTGCAAACTTGTAGAAAAAAGAGGTGTAGATAAAAAAAATTCAAAGACATTTTTGTCTGGCTGTTTTCACTTCAGCGGATAGAAGGTGAATGTGTTTTATCTAACTAAAAGCCAATGCAAAAGTATACGTTTAAGGTGACGCACACAAGTGAAGAGCAGACTTAACCCACATGTTGTGTGCAGTTAGGGACAGAAGAAGAATTGCTTACGTAAAGGTGCTGTAGGCCGAAATTTGTTTACTAATACTTCAGATAGAAGTATAGCGTTTTTATAAGCTTTTCTAGCTGTAATTAATTCTTTCATGTGTCTGTGAATATGATAAAAGATGGCGCTCCAATACAGAGCATTTTTTTTTTGACACCTTTGTAAACATCGACAAAAAAACAAATAGATCTGTCAAACGCTTGGCTTTTACAATGATTGAAAAAACTTTGGCTTGCAAGATATAGCCCAAATGGAAAAAAGTGAGTTTCGCGTTTTAATAATGAACTAGGTACTTTTTGCGTAGTCAAACACTTAAAGAGATTGAAAACAGTCTTAAAAAAATATTAAGGATGCTTTGCTCCATAATACTCGCATGGAATAGTGTACAAATGCCCTTCTGCAATTCGATGCGGTCCCCGATATTGTGTGAGGTGATTGTCGGGTCAAGGTTTGAGAGATTGTAGCAATTTCATATGATTCCGTCATTCGCCATGCAGTACATGACCATCTTGGCAGGAAAAAAATTATCGTAAAGATTAGTGCCGGGCAAAAACGCAAATTTTGCGTGAAAAATTAAATTTTTGGAAGTGTTAAAAAAATTGGAATGTATGTACCTGGGCGCCGAAAGGTATCCTTTCGTTAAAAATAAAACTTTTAGAAAAAAAAAACAAGTATTTCATTTCAAAGGCACTCACTTATCGAACAGCCCTCGCATTTTGATTTACAGGCGTAAGGTAAACAAAAGTTTGCACTTGTTTATTTTTTTTCACAGAAATCTATATTATAATTATAATTCATGGGTAAATATTTTTTTCTTTAGAGGTTTTTACATTTTACTAACTATAATCACATGATTATACTGTAATCAAAGTATATTAAAGTTATTGTAAATATAGTATAAATATAAAGTGCTACTTCATAAAGTCTACATACATATGTCTACTGATTAACAAAGCAAAAACACAATATGCTCTTCATTTTTTTTTTTTTTTTTACAAAATTCAATGGATTTTTATGGGATATTTCGCAACGATGTGTTAAAACTTCTGAGAAATTATATTGTCCAATCTAGAAAAAATTGCATTTTATGACTTTCTGGTTGGCTAAGATATAAACCAAACGAAGATAGTGTTCCTTAATTTCGATTTTAACAGTGCAGCACATTCAACAACATAAATTTAAACATGCTTATGCTTCCTCTGATGATTCATGTCTCGTCTGGATTTGGATAAATGCATCTGTCAAGGAAACTGGCAAGTGTGCACACATAATCCGATCTCTTCAACCCGATGCGCTCAATACTAAAATAGAAACTCCAATCCACTTCTTATAGCGAACGTCCAAAAACAGCATCGCAGGCAATATAACCAGGAGCGTCTTCTGTCTAATAATAACCAATGCACACGCTCGATGTCTTGCGATGAACATCGTTATGGAATCGTACATTACACAGACGCTACTTGTGGGCTTTTGCACCTAAGGGACAATAATAAATTTGTGAATTCTGCTAATAGAATTGCACTCAATACTATTAAAAAGCGAATTATGTTTAAACTAAAATCGGGACATAAACCAGGAAGCACATCAATATTAACCCGTTGCTTCTAAGAATACTACTTGTACATTTCGTTATTGTTGTTGGCAGACTGCAACATTAATTGCAGACACTTCAGATATATGCATCCTCAGAAAAGTTTTTTTTTTAAATTTATTTGAGAAGAAACATTTTGCTTTCTTACTGCATTCGAGTCATTAACGGCAACTGTTGGCATTTCATGAATCGTCCGGAGTCTCCAATCGATGGGAGGCACCGCACTTAAGTTGAGTACCATCATGTGTGCGGCGTTCGGGTTGTTCGTTTAAAATACTGCAGGTGTTCCTTTTGCTCACCGGCTCCTCTGTGTGGCGACAGCGTGTCAAATTAGCGGTGTCGTCTTTCCTGTTTTTTAAAATATCTTTGCAGATTCTGGAGGACTTTTCGAGATTGAATACATATTCACGTTTTATTTTAAGTTCTTCATTTGATTTGTTAAAAACGAGCTATTTGAAGGAAAGTTATTTTATTTCTGTTCATTGTACTAAGAAGAAAAAAATGTTGGGTTTTAAATTATGTAACTTTATAGCCAGCCTGACATTATTATATTATTCAAAACGAAAACTTACGCCCGTCTAGATTTAAAGAAGACTTCGAAAAATTCTGACTAATACTAAGCCAAATAACTTCAGTTTCAGGTGAAACACAAATTTTATTTAATAGACATGTGTATATAAAAATTAATATCAATGTATTGTATTTATTTAGATGCCACACCTCATGTTTATTTAAATATTATATATTTATGCAAAAGTGGGCGTCGTGGCCGTGTGGGTTCGTGCGTCGACCCATGCGCATCAGACTTTCACAGTCTAGGTTCGAATCCAAGTTCAGACAAACAATTTTCCAAAAAAAAAATTGTTCGCGGATCCACCTCTTTCGAGTCACTGACAATGCTCAAAGAGTATAACTGTCTAGAAAAAGCCTCTCAATCTCGCCGTTCGGAGTCGGCATTAAACTGTAGAGAAACTGCTGATAAGTATAACTACTAGTATAAACTACTAAAATGCAGATATGTGTTATAGTAGTAAAATGTAATATTTTTGTTTGTCAAAGACATTTAACTGCGAGTGAAAAATAATTAAGGAATGCCAAAGCAGCTATTATCTACGGTCTTCAGGATAAAATAGATGTTGTGAAAAACTCATTTTGTTCAATTCATGGAGAGCAAAAAGTAGGATCGATAAACTCTCAAGTTTTTGCTGAAGAGAATAGCAGCTGTTCCTGAAGTTTTTGAATTGATGAGTAACCAAAATAGAAAACAAAACCAAAATGATTTCTGTACAGAATATTTTTCGAAAAATGTTAAGGATTTCTTTTCAGATACTTGCAAAAAGTGTAACATTCATTAAAAAAAAAGGATGCAGCTAACTCTAAGGAAGAATTAGTTCACTCAAAGTTGCAAAAATCTTGGCGAAAAGAAGGCTAAGCGTTTTGTGACAATTTACGTCAGCGCTTTGAACTTGGTACGAGGGGCGTTCAATATATTTCGGTATCGGGGTGAAGCTGTGGTTGTATAGTATTTTAGTGCATTCATGTTGCCATTATGATTCTGTTTAACTAGAGATAAAACGCGAATTAATAATCACATTTATATGAAATTTTACATGAATGCACTAAAATAATAGTATTACTTGATAAATAAATCAATTTATATATACAAAAACAGCTTCACCCCGATACCGAGAATATATTGAACGCCCCTCGTAGACTCCATGCATTCTACTGCATACCTTTTGATTTCCAACAAAATTTCCCTCTTCAGTTATACCCCCTGGTGATGTTTTTTTTTATAAAAGACTGTTATTCATTTTTTTTATTTTACAATGCAGTACCAAAAAAGCTACATGTACATATGCGACGAAACAATAACAAAAAAAAAGTCAAAATGAAGTTTAAAGCTTCAACTACATTTTGAAATAAAGGCGTGACCAAATTATACAAATTTTTTTTTAAACTACATTCCCGTAGAGTTCTAACATTCTCGTGTTAAGCACAAATATTTGCGTCATTGAAAATCACTTATCAGAACCGGGACATAGTTTTCTACCATGCGACCATTCCTTTGCGTCTTTGAAAAACACAAAGACGCGTAGACCACCTTTATCTCCCCAAGGATTGGCACAACTTTGTGAAAAACTTTTCAGAAAGATTAAGTATGATATTAGTGACCAAAGCTTTTGTTATGCCAAAGAAGGAAATATTTAAACAACCTCAGGTTCCATTTGTCGCCATGGTACATTAACAAAATTCAAGGTTGAAGAAAGAGACCCACTTAAATCAAGCATATTGTATAGAAGCAATTTTCCTCTTAACCGCAAAAAGTATGAGGATGTGATCACATGGTGGTACACCAGTGGATATGCTCTTCTATCAAAGCCCTATATCTAGAAGAAAATTCGGATTATGATGACGACATCGGAGTCCCTAACTGAGTTTCATTGAAAACTGTTTTTATTATTTTATTGTTATTATTCTTTTATGACAAATTCATTTTTTTAAAAGTTTTTTTAACTCTTGAATATGTTTTCATGTTTTTTTCAAAAATAATTTAATAATATGCCAATACATTGTTTTCCTATTTTTGAGATAGCTTCTTTCAATTTCCTTTACGTTTTAAAAAGTGAAGTTATCCGGTTGTTAATCTGGTTGCTTCTATTATAGATCTTGTCGAGCTCAACATTTTTTGTTGGTGAAGTGTTCTTTTCAAATACAACGTCATTGAAACAATTTGTTTACGCAACAAAGTGCGTTTATTATAAAAAAAATAATATAGGGGTTCCAGGGTGAATTAAAATAGAAATACAAAGTTGGAAGTTTGTTGGAAAAACTGAATTATACAATTCACAGTTTTGAATTGTGATGAAATGTAACGGAATAAGGCCAAAAGTTCACTTTTTAAAGTACAATGACTACGAAAATATCTCTCAAGCGTCAAAATTCAAGCCCATTTTGTCGCTTTGTTGTCTTGAAACAAAATCTTACTGGGCATGCATGCATCATCATACTATATTGCTTTGACTGGCAATATATCAAGTGACTTATTGGATTTTAATTGACTCTCCATTGTCAATACGTCTTAACCGGATGTTGAATATAAATATCGAACCACCAGGAAACTGCGAATTATGTGCACACTCTATTCAATTCACTTTGCCTCTGCACTTTTCTTACTTCTTATCTCCTTTCCTTCTTTTTTAGAAAACAATTTCTTTGACTCTTTGCATCAGCCTCGAAGAGTTTTCGCTGACTATATTAGCAATTGGAATATCTTGGTTACAGTAACATCAGTTTTCCTGTCACTGACAACAGTACACCTAGGACGTGATTCATCTTTTATGACTTTACGACGAGACTAGAAAATATTGTATGAATATTGTATGTAGATGTAGAGTTTATCCAAACTTCAATGTCAATGTCACACCTTATCTACATATGTTCTTATATGTTACCGATTTGAATTATTTCATATGAACCAGCATTGCCAGACAAGACAATAAAGCCTTCTTTGATTTGACTTTGATTTTAATATGTGCAAATAAGTAAAGTCGACTAAGATCTTTTAAGAAATTTAGTTATTGCATTTGATATACAAAATGTACATGAAACATGACCATAATTGTGGGTAATAACCGTTCGCGAATCTCTTGTCACATAACCAAACAAATATTTGTTCTAAATATTTATTCTGCGACGGTGTGCAATTTTAAAGAGGCAAAGCAGATTACTTCTTTAAAATAGTTTTATATTTTAAATTTATACTAAAAAAAAACGTTTAAATTATTAAAAATTAGGTATTTCTACTCTAGGCAGGAGTGGTAGCTATTTGACATTTTTTGACCCCAAAAATTTGGATATATAATATTATTCTTGCAAATACACTTTTTCACGTCTTACTTTAAAAGCGGAGTGCATGAATATGTATTTTCCCCACACTCATTCCGTAGCGGATTAATTGCATGCCATCATTGGGGGTACATGGGTTATTCACCTTGAACCTACGCACATAAACATATACGTACGTATGGTATTGGTTCTAAACATTTTATTACCTTTGAGTCAATAATTCAAAATAAATTCACTATGAAAGTGTTTAATTTCATTTACATGTATACGCAATCACAAACAAATTACAAGTGTTTTTCATTTGTCTAATTTTAGTCCCACACAGGAATAATGAATTAATATCAAATATCGAAATCTCTTACTGGCGACAGGTTTTACATTAAAAAAACTACCAACGCACTCATACATGAACCCAATCGAATGTATGTATGTAGGAATATAATTACGACAGATATGGGTTATAAGGAGGAGGCGTTTGAAGATATGTTTGTTTTTTTAAAAAGCTCAACAGAGAACTTGTATATCAAACTCATCAACAGTTTCAGCGAATGACGTTAGACCCAATGACATCATATTTCAGTCGGGTTGAATTTTTATTGTTATTCTCTGTTCCTTTTCTGAGTTTAATGATTTCAACAGTAGCACGCATTATTTGAAACAATTTGTAGTTGACATACTGACTGGCTGACAATGCACAACATTTATGATTAATTGGTCAAATATCTGCACATGGATGTGCCTTTCTTTATGCATATATTGGCTGAAAGAAGTGAATCTGAGTGTTCACTCTATCAGAAATGACAACTCATTTTTGGTGCATTCATTATTAATTGATTCTGATTTAAGATATACTGATAATATAATAAGCGTGTTAAAATCCGAACTTGAGTACGGTAGCTCGTGCTGGGGGGGTACATATTTTAATAAAATTTAACCCTTATTGATAAAACTGAAACAAGCGATTCGGATCATCTATCGAGTTAATCGTAGAACTCCAAGTTTTGAGTTATTCATTTGAAAACTCTTCTAATAAGACATTTATATTGCTATAAAGTCCTTGAAATATTTTTTCTCAAATGTGGGTATGCGCCAGGCTGTATAGTAATTATATTTTACCTGTTAACACCAGTAATCTCGTAAAGGTTCCCAATGTCAGTAAATCTATTTCTTCCCGGTTTTATTTTGTAACTGCCTGTCTTTTAATTAATAAATTACCAGCTGATACTATATGCGAAGGAAAAGCATCAAAGTTTATAAAGAATACGCGAACATAGCTTTTCTCATTTAATAAATTTGAAATTGAAAATCTATTTACTCCAATGAATTAACACATCTCGTTTTGTTGAATAAAATTGTTTAACTATGGGCATATGTATATAGTTTTTATTTTGATTTTTTTACAATCTGCACAAAACATGAGTTCTTTTGTTATTTAGATAATATTAATAGTGCATTCGCCTCTTGTCCTTCTGACTTCATGATTAAAATTTTCTAAGAACAGTTCTCTATTATGAACTTTTACCTTTTTTCATGAAATAAAGTTGATACTTGAAAAAAAAAAAAAAACAATTCACAAATGTTCAGTTAATATCTATGATATAACAGACAGCTGTAGCCTTTTATTTTATATTTATTGACAGTCAAAGCCAGAAAATTGTGAGGGGAGAAATGAAAAATGTTTAAATTGCACCAGTTCATTTGATGGAAAACACAATGCTGACTTGATTCTACATTTCGTAAATATGGAAAATGACATAATGTTGTATGCATCCATCTAATGCATCCAATGTGATTTGCTCTTGGAAAGTTCCAGTTGGAGAAAGTGTAGGCATCAGTCACAATTAAGGAATCTTTCGCAAAAGATCTACGAGTATTACAATGTTCGAACTTGTAAATATAATAAAATACAGTTTTCTTGTTTCGTAGGCAGAGATTGTTTTAAGGAAAGGGCGAAGGGAGTTACAACAAAAACCCAAAAATGTCGACGAGTCAAAGGCAGCACAAAAATGTGAGTACCATAACATACTAACAGAATGATATCCCATATCCATCCATATATATAGTGACGACTCCGAACGGCGAGATTTAGAAGCTTTTTCTAGACAGTTATACTTTTTGAGCATTGTCAGTGACTCGAAAGAGACAGAGCCGCGAACAATTTTGTTTTTTGAAAAATTGTTGCTTGTGTTGGAATTTGAACCTAGACTGTGAAAGTCTAGTGCGTTTGGGTCGACGAACAGACCCACTCGGCTACGGAATAAAAGCATAAATGAATATATAAAAAGTGACATTACCTGCAATGTTTTAGCTAAAAACAGATCACAACGACATGTAAACTTGTTTTCATAAAAATAAGACACATCTTCGTTGAGGGACATTGAATTGAAAATCGTTTAAAGATTACATATATATTTGTTGTTAAAATGAAGTTATTAAGACAGACATAAGGCCAGCAAACATTTAAGTGGGTTAGGGTTAGGTTCAAAGAAGTGTAGGAGTCTCCAAGGTTCATTTTATCACGATCATGATTCGAGAAGATGATATTATCTACCACTTTCTGCATGAAAAGAAACAAAACACAAAAAAACACCTGCCGACGGAGTTCAAGTCGAGAGAACAAAGCAGACTAATAAACACGTGATGTTGAATTCTGAGTACCTCCAAACCCCCACAAAGGCAATATATTACAGATTGCCTTCATCACTATACCGACTGTAAGTATATTGCTGGATTATGTACATGCTTCTGTACATATTCGTATATGAATCAAACGATTGTACATTTAAGTGTGAAGCCAACGCCATGCTTCAGTGATTCAAAAAATTGGATAGGATACAATTTTACCTTATGGAAAATATACATACGTAAGCTGTGAAAATAAGTATTAATAAGTGGTATTTAGACAGTGCGTTTTTCGTCTGACCTTAATAAAGAAATTCAATAAAAAAAAATTTTTTATAGTTTCTTGCTTATGCAAATTTAGGGAGCATTGTACTAATTGAATTTTTTATTTGGATGAAATTACTATTGTTGGAACAGATACATATCTTTTGGTAAAGCATTCATTAAGCTTTGGTGAAGGCGTGTTATTACTAGCGAGTTTAAAGAACTCTGCAGTATATATATATATATATATATATATATATATTATGCAGTTATATATATTTATATATATGTATAGTTTTATATACATATATATATATATATATATAATATGTAGTTATATATATTTATATATATAGTACGCTTCCCACTTAACAACTCCAACAATCGCCTTCAAATTTAAATTTGTTTCCGCCATGGTAATTAAGCACAAGTCGGTATGCGGTGCGCATTTAAAATGAAAGAAAATGTGTATTTAAATATTAATACTTTTTTTTCTAATTTAAAAAACAAATTCTATTGGAGTAAGATATTAACTTAATTCATGCCTACTCAATCATATCAGAATGGAAAAATGGTTTACCTGGCTTGCCGGCCACAATAAAACACCGGAATAATTTTTCGGGTGAAGAAAAATTCGAATGGCATAACCTAAGAAGAGTTTAAAAAAAGTTACAACTAACCTTCCAGTAGTTACATATTTTTTTTAAATTTTCTCAATGTAGAATTCGGAGAAGGTCACAACCATATTAACTTGTGGTTAGTTATATAAGCTGGACTTCTTTTTAATTTGAGCAACGATCGTGAGCTACTATGAAAGATCCGCATTTGGTCAATTTAAGGAGGATATAGTTCAGCTCTCCCTCTTGATGATGGGCCTCGGTAAGACCGCTATGGATCGTGGATTATGTATGCCATCGATGCTGATGACCAGAAGATTAAACAAAAGTCTAACATTCATGGATTCAATTAAAAAAATTGAAAAAATATTGAAATAGAAATTAAGTTTGACAGTTGGATGCCAGAAGATGTCAATGAAATAAGAAAACAATATATATAATACATATTCATAATAATGGTGGAGTTACAGTCCGAGGGGGACTTGGGCCTACCTGTTCAGCAACCACTGGTGTTGTGCGTGCTATTGTTCTCACACGAGTAGAGGGGACCTGCAGTTTAATGTCGAATCTGAACGGCTAGATTTAGAAGCTTTTTCTAGGCAGACAATATGTAAATAACACAAAAAGCTTTGTATTACGATAAAATAGGAATTGTTTAGATAGGATTTAATACAGCTCTTAAAGCAAAGAACATACAATCAATAATAAAATATGAAGTTTGTAAATTAAATTATCATATTGATTAGGTCATCGATTTTTTTACTGATTAGAATATTTTTTTGAAAAATTTAAAAAAAAAAATTCATAATGAACATCGTTTTTAAATACAGAACTGTTCATTATTATAATGAACGGATGGTCACCGTACCTACAACATGAGATGAGACTGCTGTTTAATGAAAGTCTTTTCTCTAACAAGAAACAGCTAAAATAACAAACACAATTAGCTTGAGAAAGCAATCTGTTTTCTTTTAGGGAAAAACTTGTAAAATCCATGACGCGATGGTTACAAGCTGTCATAGATGATGGAAAATGTGTTACGCAATATTGAAATTTGATGTTTTATCGTTCCGCCCACAAAAACGAAACCCTTATAACTTCGGTGTGCCCGTCCTCCCATCCGTTCGTCTGTCACACTTTTTTATTGCCAACGTTTATAAAGATATTGGCATGAAATTTTGGAATTACGCACATAGTTTAGGCCTACCCATCATTTTTCATGCACACAAATTTAAAAAGTGGGGCTATTTGGGGATTGCTCCCGTATAGGTGAAGTTGACATGGATTTTAAAATAGTGACGCACCCCATCGAGTGATATATCAGTCGACAGATCTTTTGAAATGAGGTAGAACACTTTTCGATGCAGTATACCGTTTAAAAAAATAGAGTTCCAAAGTCAGATTTAATACGTCCCTCCTCCCATCTCTAAACCGAAAAATCACAAAACTTGGCTTCATTGAATTTTCAAGCATTCTGTTCCAAATAATAATAATAATAATGGCGGCGCTACAGTCCGAGGTGAACCTGGGCCTAGCTTCTCAGCAACCACTCGTGTTGGCGTGCTATTGTTCTTTCACGAGTGGAGGGGACCTACAATTTAATGCCGACTCCGAACGGCGTGATTTAAAAGCTTTTTTTAGACAGTTATACTCCTTGAGCATTGCAGTGACTCGAAAGAGGTGGAGCCGTGAACAATTTTTTTTGAAAAATTGTTTGTCTGATCTTGGATTTGAACCTAGATTGTGAAAGTCTAATGCGCATGGGTCGACGCACGTACCCACACGGCCACGGCGGCCAAATAGTTTTCAAAATATTGACCAAAAACGGTCATTCATTGACATGCTAATTTTGAAGATCTGAAAACGTGGTTTTGTAGACTTCATCGCAAGCATTAATAAATGATAAACATTAAATGTCGATTTATGTGCAAATTTCGAGACATCAAAAATTTAAAAAACGACGACTCTAAACAATGACGAGTGTTATCTCTCAGATCATTTCAACCCCTAAGAGCCTAACAGAAATGTGCACACAGCAGGCATGAGCAGTGATTGGGTATGATGGAAGGAATTTTCCGTATAAGATAAATTTGGATAGACGTATAGATATATGATTTGGTTAATTTGTGCGACGGAACATTCCCCGTGCGAGTGCATTTTGATCAAAAAGCTATCCTAGCAGGTGCCGCATTTTAGTGGTTATATCGGTGCAACTTTCCTTAAATGGATACATTTGTAGACGAGTTACATGACCAGTGGGTGGATATGAAATTCAAAGTCAAAAACCCAAAATACATTAGACTCTCGAAAAGGTGATCAAGTACATACCAAGTCAGCTCACGTTTGTGAGACAGTTCGCGAATTGCGAATGAATTATAACAAAAGAATTAGAAAATTCCACAGGAGAAATACGCCTACATAAGTTTTTTTAGAGATATTCTATTTACTGTAATACTGTATTTTTTTTATTAATTTAAACAAAAATCATTGTAAAGTAATGTAAGTACAAAGTTTTAAACATAAAGCCAAAATGGTGGATATTACGTTGTTGAACTTAGTGGAAAAACTCGGTAATTTACAAGCTCACCTTTAGCCCTTGTTGAAAATTAAAAAATTGAGCAGATGAGACAGTCAATTAATGAGGACTAGGATGAGATGAGATATGAAATGACTAGTAATTAACTGAAAAATGTACCCGATGAGATGTTTTACGAAATTTCAAATTTTGCTCGAATTTTACAGTTATTTGGGATGAAAATTATTGTCCAAGTTTAAGAGATGTCAATATTAAAAAATCTGTTCACGTTATCCAGAGTTCATATTAGCCCGGGTTCAGGCTAACGAGTGTCTACTGTATACTCAAACAAATACATATATATATATGGAAGACTGCCCGATACCTTTGATTCTGAAATCAGTTAGGTCAGGTATTCAAATATCAAAGCACTTGGTAATTGAACGAGCTTTTACCGAATATCCGTATAGTAGCAAATAATGCAAGAACTCGTAGCCACTGGTAGTAATCGATGGTAAGTATCAACAGTATTTCAGTAAGTATTTCCTATGTTCCCACTGACATTTTGTGACTGAGAATATGTTTATATTTATATTTATATTTATAATTAGTAGTGGTGATTATTTTGTTCTATTGTATGATATTCTAAAATTACTACAAAAATACCAAATTATGAGTGTAGAATCCATGCAATTGGATATGCCAATAAATGGGCTTTCAAGATAACCAACGTCAAACAGACGATAATAAACAAAAAATTACAAATTACTTATGCCTATTTATGTAAACATATATACATATGATTTTTTAAAATACTTTTTCCGAATTGCTAAGCTAATGTCTCTGCTTCAGCATCTTTTAATCTATCTACTCCGCTTAGTTAAATTTCTTACAGCACCAGTTTTATACAAATAAATGTGATAAATGATATTTTGTGGTATCGAATTAACACTTTATTAGTTGAGACAATATGTAAGACATCTGTTGTATGAAATACAATTTTATCTCCGTAAATTGCCCTAATTCATTCTGAATTCACAGAACCCTGTTAAGATAATTTCTAGAAAATAAAACCATTTTATAAGTATACGTATACAACAAATTCTAATAAAATGCATATTACATCACTCATACACCGAAATACAATAAACCAATCAGTGTTCTAATAAATAACTTTCGCCTTAGAGAGGTATTTTCACCCTCGATACCAAACAGCTATTAATAAAATACAACATTTTGTAAAAAATTTTTGGGTCTCCTCAATGAATTTTTTTCACTCATAACTCTGTGGCTTTTGTTTCTGTTTTTTTTGTTATTTTTTTTATTGCTTAATTGATGTAAAACACTTTTTTTTACAAAAAAACAAATTTAATCAAAAATTAAATCTATTATCCATTTATGTACACATTTAAATTGATTGATTGTCAAGTGGGATGGAACGTTCTGAATTATGAAAAAAAAATTATCACTTGAAAAAAGTGGACTCCCTGCAGCTTTAAATAAAATATGTGTTGTAACATAAAATGGACAAAAATAATCTTAAGTGAGATTTTGGTAGAAAAATTGGTGTCGTATACGTAATAAAAGTTACAACATTCTTTGTTGTTGCTTTGATCAATTCTGATTTTTTATTTTTTTTTTCGTTTGTTTGAAACATTCGAGTAAAAAGGATTCGTTGACACTATTCGACAAGGAAATAATTAATGGTAATAAAAAGAATCCCAATAGATGCAAATATTAGATCAAAGACCAGCTGCTTAATGAATACGTTATGTTTCGTTTTCGAAATGTTTTCAATAGAGTATCTTTAAAGGTGTATGTTAACTTATGAAACCTTTAGGTCAAAAGTATATTGGCCTACAAAGACAAAAATAAATGCACCTGTTTAAATAAATACATGAATATTAGGAAATATCTCGAAAAGCTCAAGAGGAAGGCGGTTAAACACAGTGAAATCTAATATTTGGGAGTGTTTGAAGGCGTATTAAATCCAATGAAAACTCATTAAAAACTGTGGCATATATGTATAAATATGGGCGCTACAGCCTAAGGTGGACTTAGGCCTAGCTTCTACAGCAACCACTCGTGTTTTGCTAAGACAGTTATTTTGTTAAGACAGTTATTTTCTTTGAACATTGTCAGGGACTCGAAACAGGTGGAGCAGCGAACAATTTGCTTTTTTTTGGTTTGTACTGGGATGTTAACCTTTACTGAAAATCTAATGCGTAGGAATCGACGCAATTATTCATTACGTCCGATACCTAAAGCTATGGCAAATGATCACTTAAAACCATCTATGCTTAACATAGAAACACCTACATTCCTAAAGTCTAAGCTATCTAAAAGAATCAGATTGAAAGTCTAAGCTATTCTTATGAATCAGATTGTATGTAAACACTTTTTGTGCAATAGTCTTGTTAAACAAGTCTCCAAACAAGGATCTAAACGCACTGCTTTAACTATATACACCTAATGTAAGAAATTTCAAAAAAGTAAGAGTCAAACGTTAGACATAATGTTAATGTTCAAAGTGTGTGAAATTGTATTGGATATACAAATTATTCTTTCAAAATAAATGTTGGAGTCGAATGTCTCTTACCTTATAATTTTTTTAGATAGGGATTAAAGACACTAACTAACTCAATGTAATCATTACTATGTGTGGTTGCGAGTTTTACATATGTTCAATTTCACTGCCAATAACACTAATCATGCCAATTTAAAAAATCTTAAACTACCTGAAATATATTCGCTACATCGAGATTCGTTATCATCAAACAATAAACATACATCAGAGGTAACAAAGGTGATGCAAAATAACAGATTACTGGCTAGAATTGATAGCAAATTAGAATCCTAGTTCAGGAAAGACGAAAATAATCCATATTTGTATGTGCAAACGGACTTCAATGATTTTTATAAGAATAAGGAGAATTTAGAGAATTTTCTTTCTCAAAAATGCAACAAATTACTATTTTTCGGAAACATTTCGTCTTACATGCATTTATTTCTTCTAATAATTTTCATCTTTCATTCTAAATCCTAAAAGTATTTTTTTTATCGTTCTTTGCAGTTTTTTTTTAATCGACCATGCTTATAGGCTAGCAGTAATAATATTCTCTCAGATTTATAACAAACTGTTATAAACTTTCTGCGTGACAAAGGCAGAAAATTTATAACTTCGATTGCTAGGTAGAACACATACTCCTGTGTGTGTATTCGCAGACATATGACAAGTTCAAATAACAAATCGGTAAAATTAAGGCGAGTCACGGTGCCTCCACAATATTCCAATGACCTGACCTTCAGTCGCAAAAAACATACAAAAACCCAATTTAAATTCACAATGTTTTAGCTTGGCTGACATAATTCAAACTCAACACTTTTTCCTCTTTTTTTTGTTTGTTTTCATTGTTTACCACGACGTATTTCCAGCATTACATCATCCTTCCTGCTAAAACTATGGTGTCCCCTCACATTCAACAAATTAATTTTGAGGTTGAACGAAATCCGCTGAGACACTCCCATTCAAATAAAACTAAGAAAAGCTATGAAACACTTGTAGGAGTAATAACACTTCGGACGCCCTTTCTCAATTACATGTACATATCTCAAAAACAATTTTTTCTGCTCAATTCAATTGAACTTTCACTTAATACTGACAGTGAGGCATGTGCAATGGAAAAGGGCCATACAAAGGGAATCGCACTTTACTTTCACTGATTAAATACACATTTTTACATAGCACATCTGCGATTTTCATTGCGTCTTTCCTGATGTAACTAACATTACGACGTCAGCAATAACTTTTGTAAGGAAGTGACCCGATAACACAAAACAACACTTGCCAAACTTGGTCGTTGTTAAACACCTAGCACAACCGCACAAACCGTTGCACCGTCGTAGGAGAGCGGCTACTCAGCGACTGAAACGCGCAACTCATTCGACAGATGAACACAGAATCAACTACAACACAACTAAAAGTATCATTCAAGTGAATAGAGATAGATACTGTGGCTTCTTGAGACGGTTGTCGAGGGCTAACATGTAGACAGGCTGCTTGGTTGCTCTGATTACTTACTCATTGTGGCTGCTAGCAGTTTGACTCAATGACAGAACATAAAATAATTTCTTGTAGATGTTTCAAATTTTTCTTTTGTTGCTTATTCATACCACAAGCTACATACAATTCAGTGGTGTATAGTAAACAAAACAAGGGAAGAGGAAGACCACAATCGAACTACGGTTAGTGCCATTTTTATGTTAATCTCTTTCATTTCAATACATTTTCACTGCGGCGGCTACGCTTTACACGAAAGGGGAAAATTTCTCTCTAAAAACCTAAAGGAGCATGCTTTTCACATTTATAAAGATCCGATTGTTTCAAGTGAATATTTAAGATGCATCTACGAGATGCACAATCAGAATCGCGTGTGCTTTGGAGATTAACTATCGCCGGTTGCGGCTGTTTAAAGCTGAGGTGCAATGGCCATCGGATGAAATTAACTTTGCTGCAACCTTTTCAGTTGCTAACCACTTGAATATTCAAGTGGACGAACATACTCGAAGTTGCTTGGCAGAGTGCCTTCGTTTCTTATATCAAGGGAATGGAAGAGTGCGGTGTGCAATCGCGGAAGATGCTAAAACAAAAAAGTTCTTTAAAAGAAAAAAACAATTAAATGCATGATTGCATTTTTGACTTCTCATTATACCTTATATCAGGTGTTCCTTCTCGCCTCAAAAAGGCACACTGAAATCAAACTGGAGTTAATGAATCTTGACAGCGTACCATAATTGGCAGACTGTGTTTTTCAAATAAAATTGAGTAACTGGAAACTCATTAATTATAAACCAAATTACACATTGGTTAGACATATACTAAATTCCGACAATAGATTAATTGATATAAAGAAAAAAATGAATTGCGAGATTAGTTTATGAAAAAAAAGTATTGTTTTTCTTTTGCAGTAAGTTGATTGATTTGGCTCTAAATGAGTTTTCGCCCCCTACCTATGGAAATTAGACATGCAAAGCAAGACTAGATTATTTTAGGCCAGTTTTGAATAAACACGACCACGATAACCTGTATTATTAATTCATCTAAAATCTACTTGTACGGCTGATTGTTTAGCATGTGTAGGTATATTTATAGCATATTTATAAACGAGCCCATTCACAATACAAAATTACGTCGGCAGAAGGCTGACGGCTACTACTGCGTATTGTCACAGACTTTGCGGTACTATTCGTTCTGTTTGATTTACCCATTGCCATTTGTATTTTCGATTAGCCCGCTTCAAAAGTTTTATTTCAAAATGGAAAATTAGTACTAAATCTGCAAGAAAATGTAAAATATCTTTCGGATTCCCCAGGATCTTTTGAGTATTTCAATAATTTTTCCTGATGGAAAGTTTACAAAAAAATGTTTTGTTTATACTTTTTGTATATACGAAAAAATGTAATCTACTGCAATTTTTGAGAGATTCTACTTCGCAGAAATAGTCCTAAAGTGGCAACGCTGATGCTTACATTTAGCAGATAATGATAATAAAAATGCATAATATAATATTGAATGCTTTTCACTTCATATTTCCTTTCACTTTTTTTCCCGCGATATTTTTAAACATTCCAAATAAAGTAACATCATCTGTAACTCTGTTTAATTGAACATATTCGAGTTAAACAAAGACATGAGAAATCATAATTAACGCAACTAATCTTAACTCGAGAATCCACTCGAATACTGCCCCACCTGCATTCCAAGAGTCGATCACTCTGTACTATGCTTGCTTAAATCACCCAACATATACAACGCCAATGATCAGGTTTTACTTGTTCGCATGTGGGCAGTCTGCGACTCGGAGTTGGTTGTCTGTTGTATTAGATACAAGCTTATGTTAAGATACAGATTCTAGGAAATACGCAGTAGTCTTCTGCGGTGATAGATTCGCGTTGTATCAGTGTCTGTCTGTCTGCAAGTGGGATGGACTTTGTAAGCAGGCAGTTCAAGCGCAAGTGCATTCTGGAAATCCGAAGGTTTTAGTTAGTAAGTCACCTAATACTCGTAGTTTATAATCGGTTATTGTGGGGGTGTCATAGTATATTTACAAATATATATATATGAGTATACATGTATATTAATGAACGAACATATGTATGTGTGTTATCATTATTGCAGTGGATTGTTAGCGGTACGGTGACTATCTAATTAGCGATACAACAGCTTCTATGTATACTTATGCCACCTTGCGTCGCAGATGACAGATGGTATGGCCAGGAGGTGATGTTGTAAGCTAGTTTAAAGGCAATAAAGCCGTTTTCTAATTGCATTTATATAATGTTGAATTGGCACGTTAAAACATTTAGACAAGTTTCACAGATGAAATTCATACACACATAATTGTTTGTCTACTTTTGTCACTCTTTGAACGTTGTCTGGCTTTCAAAATACAAAGCTTAAAATATAAACTAAACAGCTTCAACTGATGGAAATTTTTGATTTTCTTTTGTAGAGAAGTCATTTGTGCGCTGCAGGTAAAAACAGGCAAAAACTGTACTTATTCAAAACAACTGAGTAGAAATTCCAAAATTCACACTGCGGCAGATCCTAGAAATGACCCAAGAAATGCAAATCGACACACACCAGCTATTCGTCCATTTCAAGGCCGCATATGACAGCGTGCATAGAGATGAGTTATACAGCGCCATGTCTAGTTTTGACAATTCTACCCAAATCGTCAGATTGTATAGGATGACGATGGAGAACTCTTGCTGCTCCATCAAGGTTAGAAACGAACTTAACGAGACCTTCAATGTCCAAAAAAGTTTTAGACAATGTGATTTCTTTATGATCTTTGAAAAGTCTGTTCAACTGCTAGCTTACCCGGGTGTCATTGACGTGAATGGTCGAACACGGCCAAAATGGGTCTGGTGGTAAAAGAGGGCAAAACGAAGTATATGCTTTCATCGAGAAAGGACACACAACTTGTACGCCTCAGACAGAGCGTTACACTCGGCAGCAAAAACTTCGAGATAGTCAAGGACTTCGTCTACCTCAGCTCTGCAGTATATAGAGAACAACATCAGTACCGAAATCAAAAGAATTACTCTTGCCAATCGCTGTTTCTTTGGACTCAAGAGGCAATTGAGTGATAGAGCCATCTCTTAAAAGACCAAATTGGCCTTATACAGCTGCGGTCAAAATAATAGCAGTACGACACAAAAAACGAAGCAACTGAATAACATAAATATATATCATCCATAAATGGTTTCAAAATATTTATATTTATTGATTAAATTTAATAATATTGAAATTGTGGACGAAGAAAACTAAATTTAAGCTAAAGAGATTTATTTCACTTAACAAAAATAAATAAGAAAGATAATGATATTTTCAATGTACTGAAAAAGGCCGGTCAAAAAAATATCAGTATTCATATTTTTTAAATAATATTACAAAATGGACGAATATTTTTAGAAAATGTGTACTAAAATTAGTTAGTATTTTGTTGTAGACCCTTTATTCTTTAGAACTACTTCACATCGCCGTTTCATAGAAGCAACCAAAGCCTGACATCTCTCGGGTATGTTTTGCCATGCTCTCTTCATTGTGACCCAAAGTTCATTACTATTCCGGGGCTTTGAAGCTGCAACCACTTTATTTTACATTCGCCCAAAGATTCTCTATTGGAGTGAGATCAGGTAATTGGGAAGGCCAGTCTATAACGTTAATGTTGTTGATCCGAAACCATTCCTTAGCTTTTTTGCTGGTATGCTTGGGGTCGTTGTCTTATTGAAAGACCCATTTCAGTGGCAACTATTTGTGCGAAATATGGGACCTACACCATGGTAGGAGAAGCCCATACCATTATGTTGGATCCACCACGATATGAATGCATTGAGTGACATTTGGAAAGAAACCGTTATATGAGAGAAAAATTTTTTTTCTTGGGAACTTGGACATATTCTTCCACTACCAAAAATAATTTTAAAATGGTAAAGATTTGAAATTACTTGAATTAATGAGTAATAGATTACTCACATTATACTCAAAAATATACAGCAGCACTGCTATTATTTTGACCGCAACTGTATAGGTATGTATAGCACATTGATCATCCCAGTCCTGCTCTACGGAGCAGAGATATGAACGTTATTAAAAGCGAATGAAATAGATCTTGATCTGTTCGAGAGAAAAGTTCTTCGTGCGATTTTTGGTCCTGTTTTCGTTGATGGCATCTGGAGGAGAAGTTTCAACAATAATAAGTTTTAAAGAAGTGGATTTATTGACCCAGAAAATGATAAGAGAATGGATGCTTAATAACTGCAGCAGTCATTGACACTCCTTCTCCTGACCCGACTGGAAACCAATTGAGAATTTGTGAGCATTTTTTTTTAAAGAAGGTAGCAAAATGGTTGCCTTGTCAAAGTTGGGCTTAATTAAATTTATCAAAGAGGACTGGGCGAATATTCCAGAGGAATACGATCTCAATGCAATAATTTATTCTATCAGAACTCGATTGCAGGCCGTAATTAAGAATGAAGGACATACCAACTTTCCAAATAAATTTTCAAAATTTGTGTTAAGCGATCATTATTGGATTTGTTCTTGGTTAATTTTTCTTGTTTTCTTTTTTTTAGAAAAAAAATCAAAAAATATATGAATTTCAAAAATAAAATATAGTGTGAAATGTATTTTTTGAAGATTTTTTTTTTGTTTTTATAACAATGAATAATAATAATAATAATAATAATAATAATTATAAATATAATAATATATATAAATATAAAAAATAATAATAATAATAATAATAATAATGGACTGTAGCGCAGTCCGTGGTCGACTTGGGTCTGGCTTCTCAACAACCACTCGTGTTGTGCGTGCTATTGATCTCTCATGAGAGGAGGGCACCTACCGTTTAATGCCGACTCCGAACGGCGAGATTGAGAAGCTTTTTCTAGACAGTTATGCTCTTTGAGCATTGCCAATGACTTGAAAGAGGTGGAGCCGTGAAAAATTGTTAGGTGCTTTTTCGGAAATCGAACCGAGAACATGTACCGTATTAGTCGACGCACCTACCCACTAGGCCCACGATTTTTTTTGTTTTGAGAACATTTTTGTGACAAATTATATGCACATGATAAAAATGTTTGAGTGGTGCATTATTTGTTCAAGTATGGGTATACGTCCCCGTTAATGAAACCATAAAGGAGAAAGAACAAAGTAAAAGGTAATTTGCCTTTTTTTACCCTCAAGATTCCTCTCTGTAGGAGATTAGAATGTCATACTTTTTGTTAGAGTTCAAGACTAAAGTCATGAGATCACTTGCACGGCACTGAGGTTATGGGATCGTGCATACACTCGCTTTTGAAAGACATTTTTTAGTATATCTAGCTGTTTCTTAGGTTGCCTTCTTTATCCTATTATCCATAGACCTTAGGGAAAAGTCAATATGTGGTGCCTACCAATTTTTTAAGAGACCATAAAGCATTGGTATCTATTTTATGTATTGTACTAACATGTGCAAGACTTTTTTTTAAGGAACCAACTTCTAGGTAATGTAAGCAAGAGCATAAGCTACCAGATGCCTTAGATTCCGACGCACTAAACAAAATATTTACGTCATGACTTTCACACACCTGCTTTCTTTTCTCCTCATTTTTGGAACGTTTTCGCATCAACATCAATTCTGTGGGTTTTCCTTTCATCGCTTTTCTAATCTTAAAGTCGTAGGAGCGATGTTGTCAGTAGAGTCAAATGCATTTGAATAGGACATGGTACACCCTAATTTTATTAAATTGTCATTGCAGATCGCTCTCTGACATTACTTACACTTTTAACCAACACCAACGAATAGATAAAGGCTAGAATCGATCCTGTATCAAATAAGAATAATATCAACTTAGCTGAATTCCGACTAATGACAATAATGACCAATCTTTTTAAGCCTTTTGGAAAAAACTGGCCACATTATTTCATCATCTCACGGAAAATACCCCTAGCAATTAGTCAATCGGGTTTCCGACGTAACCGGAGCTGTAAAACGGCCCTCTTATTTATCGCCGATGAGATAAGTAATACAGTCAAATAACGCACTCCTGTACTCAAAACTGATAAGCAAGCTCCATTTTTTTACTCAATTGATGCTATTGGTATATTCATACCTTCATAACTGATAGACAACAATCTGAAGTCGTTGGAGATCAAGTTTCTATACTTGGGCCCGTTTTGTTTTCAATATATGTGAATGAGGCTCCTAACATAATACAACACTGCACTGCAGATCAATACGTATGCTGATGATTTGCAATTATTCATACAAAGCTCGGTAGAACTAACGGTTTTAAAAACAAATGAGAATTTCCCTTAACTGCGGACAGGCTAATAACCTTCACCTTAACTCAAGCAAATCAAAATCCATCATTATCTTTCGGAATAGCATAGATCTGACTTCATTTTCTCAGCTGTAGGTAGGGGACTCTAACGTCGAATATGTTAAGTTTCATATTACTGCAAAAACTGATTTTATGGCTTGCTCCGTCTTCTTTGAACTTCGCGTACATGTACTCTCATAAAAACCAAAATTATCCTGCAAAAACTAATGTGTTGTATATTTTTGTTTTTGTTTTTTAACCTGAATAACTAGTCTAAAAGGAAATTACTTGTAGTCCACAACGATATTGTACGATAGATAAAAACCCTAGACAGATATGACAATAATTTCGAAACTATATTAAAACACTTTTTACCGACGTGCATTTACGACATAACAATCAGATCACGTTTCCATTCTCACAGCGAACATTTTTATTCAAACGCCGTACTCTTGCATAACATCAGAACGCTAATTCTTAGTTCATGCAACTCGCCTGTGGAACTACCTTCCAATGAAACTGAGAAGGATAAAAAACGCAAAGCTTCTCACACTTTCGGCCACTCATAACAACTAAATTTTCTTAGTTTAACATTAGTAAATTAGTGAATAAGTCTTTTAATTTTCTTTTTTTCTTTCTCTTTTACTTTTTCTGTACTATTCTCTTTCCATCTTTCGTTTATAATTTATTTTTAATCTCATATTATTTAACATTTACTAAATGTTCAAACTTATAAGATATCTTGTGATCTTGATGTAAACTTAAAAAAAGTACATCAAAAGTACATCAAGTAAATCAACATACATTGTCGGGTTACACTTTTAAATCTGGAGAGTATATATTGGCATTATACCTTGTTATAAATTATATTACTACACCATTTATAATATACATTCGTAATATGAACGCAATAAACATAAGTAAAAATTATTTTTCCTACACTCAACTTTTTCAAGGTGAATGACCTACATGAACTGAACCTGTAATTATGAGATTTTTTTATTACTTTCAGTGCCTTATAATGGCTTCCGTTAGGTGTACACAAATCAGAGAGACCAACAGTTAATTTTGAAGAATAGCTTAAATAGCTTGAATAAATTTGCTTTGCTAATTTGTTTCCATTTTATCATTACGCTGTTTGTTATTAATGATTTCGTTACATCTCTCTATATATATACTCATGTAAATATGTTAACTGATGTCCGATTTAATAAAATATCAATTCTTGGTGTGATATTACCACATGAATTGGTTGAATTCAATAAATTGCATTCTCCTTTAAGAAACAAGTTTGCACAGCATAATGAAAGAAGTACTTAACATCGATTATCAATCTAGATTGGGTTTCGATTTTCCGCAGTTCTCCGGGTATATCAAACATTCTTTGAAGCACACTTAATATGATTTCACTTTTATTTCTATACCATTTATAAGCGTCTATTGTAGAGTGCATCATTGAGTATCTCTGGACTCATTATAGGAGTGTTTGACAGCGCTACATTTTTTCACATGAACTTTAAAAAATGTGCTGCAACGAAGCATTCCTTAAAATAACATGTCGAAAAGAATTGCGGAACGGAACGGAACTATTGTAATTGCGAGGCTCCGTAGTTATGTGTGGTTTAAATAATTAGAACTTTCAGTCACGCATACCACAAGTTGACAGTAACGTAATATGTTGCAATCAGTGAACGGAAAATCGGAATGGAGCGAGTTGAGAGAGAGCTTATACTCGCATTCAGTTTTGAGTTTTTTATTTAATGCAAGTCAAAGATTCAATTCAATGTATGTATGTATGTATCGACAATATTACATTTTTATCATATTGATTGAAGGCTCCTATTTAACTAAAGCAGAATGTGTCACAACGACAACGGTTATCGACCAATGAGCACCTCTAAAAGGGACATATCTTGGCAGCTGAATGCATTGAACTATCATAAAATAAATGTATGAGTAATAAAAGATAATTTCATCGACTCCATTGAAGGCTGCACGTAATTATGTTCAGCTACGAGGCTAAAAAAATGTGAGATTATAATCGTTGACAGATAACTTTTGTCTTACCTAACCTGTTTTGAGGATAACTATACAGTGACTCCATACAAGCTGTAGGTTGAACATCAACATGTACATATAGTCAAACATATCGTCTCTTCTAATTGCTTGCTTACAGCCAGCAAATGTTGTACTTTGTCTATGTAATTTTTATTATTTCTTTTTTTCGTTTTTTCAATGTCATCGCACGCAAAGTGACGTGTGTGGTAGTTTTTGCGAAGACAACTAAGAGCACTTTTTTAAATTAAATATAAATCCAAAAAGGATAGACTACAAAGAGAAACGCGAAACATGTCACACCCACTTATAAAATATTTTCCCGTATAAGTTCACGGCTAACCAGCAAGAATTATCGTTATTCTAAATTAGTCGGATGAGAACTTGTATCTGCAAAAGTTCATATGCGGATAGTGAAATATACTTTATTGCGCAAGCAACAGTGACTAGATACATTTGTTAGACTAGTTGTTTTAATTTAATAACTTACTTGATAAGTTAATTTGCTCAGTTTACACATCATTTTCGAATAGTTGCCTCGCCTATCTTCACCCAAAGGATTTTCAAAAGATATTTTTGATTTGATAAGAAACTCAATGTAGGATGTGATTCATTTATTATGTTTACAAACAAATTTTATTTGTATTTGCTTGCTATTAAAACCAAATGTCTAATATTTAACTGTGGTTTGGTAAAACATCGATCTGTATCTTTGCAGTAAACATTTAAAAAAATTTGCACGAATTTACGAATTTGTTGTTTTTCGTAAAACAAGTATTATGAATAAAAAAAAAGATAAAAAAAACTACAAATGTTTTTAGGCAATTAATAACTTAATATTAACACTTAATAATGTCGTTGTCGCGCTACAGTCCGGGGTGGACTTGGGCACAGCTTCGGTGGAGATTTGAAAGCTTTTTAAGAAAGTTATACTCCTTGGACACTGTCAGTAAATCGGAGCGGTGAAAATATGAAAGAATTAATTGCTACTTTTAAATAAATAGACAGATAGATACTTGGGTTACAGGGCACGAATGTATCATAGGGAACGAAACAGCCGATAAACTTCCTAAACTTGGTATCTCAGCCTTGGGTGACTCATTTGCCATTACTGCACCCATAAAGATCTTCCTTAAGGAATTTGACGATTCGCTTTCAAAAAAAAGCCGGTGTCTTATGGAACACTTAAAGATCGCTTAACCCAAATATTTTGACAAGTGTTCGATTTCTACTACCTGGAGAACAATGCAGTATTTCAGCCATGCTCATAAACTTGGCTTAACCTCCACCGACATCTGCAGAAACTGCAGTGAGGCAGCGGTCAGTGAAACTATAGAACACCTACTCTTCGAGTGCTAGGCTCTTGCAAGGACTAGGTAGGTAACGTTAGACTAAGATGTCTTCAACTCACTAAAAAATGTGACGGCTTTGCAACCACGTCAACTCCTCAAATTTACACACGCCTCCAAATCACTTTGCCTCAATAACAACTTAAACGCTAATTCATAGGTTTATTCAATGTTGTGGTTTTTCACTAGGGACCTGTGCAGTCTATGTGAGGCTCAGCCACCACCCCTAACCCAATCTAACCTTACCTAGATAGATACGGATACAATGTTTCCGAACAATTTAATTAAAATTTCATTTTTGACAGATTTGACATATTTCTGTTTTTCAACTAAATCATTATCTATTAATTGTTTTAGAAATTTTGAAATATTAAAGCCTTTTATATATATATATGTATATACAGTGGGCCATCTAGAGTTTTTTTTGTAAATCGTAGGTTATTTTGACACTGACAGGTGTTTCTCGCTCGAAATCTTGGCAGAAAGTCAGCGGAACGAAATGAATCGCTTGACGCATGAACAACGTTGAGAAATATTGAACTTATTTCCAGACAGCGCGTTTTTTTTTTGAAAAAATAGTTTTAGCCGAATTGAAGCACTCACCGCGACTGCTGTACGCAAGTTTGTGCAAGTGAGACTGGTATGCTAGTGGACAACACTCATGGTCCCCCTTCGTCGTACGGTGCGTACTGATGAGAATGTGGCTGCAGTGGCCGAGAGGGTGAGACTCAATTCCCGAACGTCAACTCGCCATCGATTAGGCTGGAACGTTTTGGTCAACGGTGGGCCTTACAAAGCTATGTAAACCGACTTTTTTACTGAAATTGAAGACATGGATTTGGACGACCTCTGGTTTATGCAAGATGGCGCGCCATGGCTACTGCGAAGCCAGCCGACGTTGTATTTCATTATTAAAGAGAATGTTTGATCTTAATAATAAAGCCAATTTTGTTCATTTTATTGCATTTTTAAAAACAAGCTTGTATCTAGCCCACCCTGTATATCCATAAATAAATAAATAAATGTATATAAAATATATAAACATGATATATGAGTTTTTTTTCCAGTTCCAATGTGTAATTATGAGTAGATAATTGTCAGTCATTATTGATGACAAATAAAAAAAAAGTCAACTGTCATCTAACTTCTAAGACCTTATTTCAAATAAAATTTTTCTTAGACCGCACCGGAGAAAACTCGAATATTTGTAACAATCTTAATTTGAGAAGGACCAGAAGGGATCCATGACTTATTTAAATTATCAGAGTCAGAGGACACTCTCTGCAGCCAAAATATCAATCACCTTTATTTCATGTTGTTGTAATTGATTAAAAAGTTGTGATTAAATAAAATCCATTGCCCCCGTGGCGTAGTTGGTAAGTGCGTCGACACGTACTCTGAAAGAGTATAACTGCAAGTATTAAATGAATGTAAGTAATGCTTACTACACACACTACCTATTCGTCAATTTCAAGACCGCATATAACAGCATGCATAGAGACCAGCTAAACAGCGCCATGTCTAGTTTTGACATTCCTACCAATCTCAGAACGCGCGGGGATATGATGTGCCATTAGTCACAGAAACCTACAATGTCAGAAAAGGTTTTAGACAAGGCGGCGCGCTGTCATACTACTTTATCAATATCGTCCGTAACACTGAACACTGAGCAACACAAGAGGCACGATCATCCAAAAATCCGTATAACTGCTGGTAAAAACGAAGTGTATGCTGTCTTCAAGGAAGGACATACGATATCGACGGTTTGGCACAACGTCACCAGAGGCTAATATACTTTCAAGGTAGTACGAATACCATCAGTACAGAGATTAAGTGCAGTATAACTCTCGTGAGTCGCTGTTTCATTTGGCTCAAGCGTTTGAGTAGTAGAGCCTTCTCACGAAGGACCAAGCTATGAAACCTTGATCAACCCTGTCCTGCTTTATGGTGCGGAAACATAGACAATCCGAGAAAAAAGTTCTGCGTCAATGAGCAATGTATGGACCTAATACTAAAGGCTGTTTCGTTTCTTTATCTTCTTACCATTTCTTTTTATTAGAACTATGTAAGTTATTTGTTGTTAGTGGGCGCCGCCGTGGCGTAGTGGGTAGGTGCGTCGACTCCTACGCTCGAGGTCGTCGGTTCGAATCTCGAAAAAAAATCAAACATTTTTTCACGGTTCCACCTCTTTCGAGTCACTGACAATGCTCAAAGAGTATAACTGTCTAGAAAAAAGCTTCTCAATCTCGCCGTTCGGAGTCGTCATTAAACTGTAGGTCCCCTCCGCTCGTGACAGAACAATAGCACGCACAACTCGGGTGTTTGGTGAGAAGCTAGGCCCAGGTCCACCTCGGACTGTACCGACGCCATTATTATTATTATTATATAAGTTATTTGACTAATTCCAATTCTATTTACACCTATCGCCTTAATTTATTGTGTTATATTATATCATTATTTCATATCCGCTTGCAACTGAAATCCCCATATTTTGATATACAGTCGCTTCAAAGCAAACTCGCTCATTTACTCAGTACCGTCAACTTTGTCAATAGTAGTTAAACCAAAGGACTTGCTTACGAATATATATTTTTTGGTTTTTGTGTTAACCAAGAAATTGAATTTGGAAAAATCAGTTCTTTGTTTCAGAAATTCTCAATATGGAATTTATATTTTATTTTTGAAGTGAGCGAGTATGGCTTGGAGCAACTGTACATATGTATGTGCATATGTATTTGTTAACACAATTCAATTTATACTAATTCAAGATTTAATTTCATTGTTTTGATTTTGCTTTATACCAGGATTTTAAAGCAAAGAGGACAATTTTTTTTATCACAAAACAAGGTCGCTTTTGTTTTACGTTAATCTGGTTATTATTGATCCATATTTTTTTTGTAATTTTTAGTTTTTTTTTTAATTTGCTTAAAGGTTTCCGTTTCAACAATTTATGCTATTCATCTTAACCTTAGCCAGCTAAGCTAAGTTCGTTAATGAGCAAATCGTAATCCTTTATATATCCTCTTACGCTTCACTTATTACAACGCTTGCTACGCTCTAATCAATTAATTCGGCAAAAAGTTAAGAACTACACATGTCAGTGGTGTTCGGGGAAGAAAAAAATCTCAATCGCAGAACCATTAATGAAAATAAATTTAACCAACGTTCGTCTCCTTTGCACTTCACATCAAGAAGGAAAAAGAAAACATCACAGTTTGCACATAAATCACTAAGCGATTTAATATTTATCACTTGCCAGCTTTGGTACTCCATCAAACGGAAGTGAATAGTATTCGGAAGGTAAGTTGTAATGGCCTCAATCATGCAGATCACGTTTCAGAGGGCAATGGAAAGGCATTTGAATAATTATTCCTTTATTCCTTTGGTGACGTTTGTTATATGCACGTAAATAAATACATATGTACGCCCATGCTTATATATTTTAACTGTTTTCGAGTGTATAATACCGTATTCCTTTGAATGAGAGGATGTGCTTACCTGAAAAGATAAGAAAAGTATGTAAAAATTCAAGTTAAATCTGCCTTAATAACAAAAAAAAACAAAAGACAATTGTTGTTTATCAAAATTCCACAAAGCGCATCCTTTCGTCTGCGTCATGGGCCAAGGATAGACTTGGATAATCAGTTGTACTATCATATAATTTTTTAAAGGAGTTTTTTCTTTTATTTTTTCCTGAAACTTTTCAAAATGCAATTTTTGTTAGAAATTTGCGACATATTTTTCCTCACCCTCAGACTCACTGATATATTTAAATACGCAAAAATCGCATTCACTTTTCATTGTTTTTTTTTTGTATTTTGGAAATAATACACATAGAGGTTTATTACGTTGTTTCAGTGTTTGACAAATTCAACCATGGAGAGGTACACAATTGAGCAGCGCGTTAAGGTTGTTGACGCCTTTTACGAAAATGGGCGTTCAAATCAAAATGCATTTCGTGCACTTCGTGATTTTTTTTTGGTCAGCATGATCGACCAAATGTGTCCACAATCGGTAGAATTGTGCGCAAATTTCAGCAAACCGGGTCTGTAGGAAAAGTGAAAACACCTGTGCATGTTCGCCCAGTTCGTTCTGCGGAAAACATTGCTGTTGTTCGCGATAGTGTGGCAAAAGAGCCGTCAACCTCGACTCGTCGTCGTGCCCAACAATTGTTCGCTATCGCAAGATGATAACGGACTTCTTGTGGCCAGAAATTGAGGATATGGACCTGGACGACATGTGCTTCCAACAGAATGGTACCACTTGCCACATGCCAACGAAACAATGCCTTTTTTGCGCGAGAAATTCAATGGCCGTGTTATCTCACGTCGTGGCGATGTTAATTGTTAATCACGATCATGTGATTTGACACCGTTGGACTTCTTTCCTTGGGGATATTTCAAAGAAAAAGTGTACGTCAATAACCCAAGAACAATTCAAGAGCTAAAGGATGAGATAATTCGGCACACTAACGACATTGAACCTCAATTATGTCTCAGTCATTGAAAATATGGACCATCGGATAGAGGTATGCCACCGAAGCCGTGGTGAGCATTTCGCCGAGATTTTGTTTCACACATAATTGTCATAGATCCTTCTATCGTAATAAAAAATATTAAGATAATTCTCTGCAAACTTTTTGTTTTATTTACAATTATCATTGTGCGTTTTCCTTGGACATCGTGCGTTTTCCTTAGAAAGAACAAACATTTCCATTAATTATGAAATTCAACGTCGTTCAAGTGGCTGCCGCGGTTGGCTTCGCAGTAGCGCATTCTATCGCCCCAATTTTCCAAAACCTTGTTGGTGGTTTCGGGCTGGAGCTCACGGATTGCTTGGATGATATTGGCCTTAAGTGCTTGAATCGTTTCCGAATTGTTAGCATAACATCGGTTCTTCATGGTTCCCCATAAAAAAAAGTCCAAAGGAGCCAAATCGCAGCTCCGAGGTTGCGGGTTTTCCGAGCCCTAGATGTGGTGATTTTGTTTGTTAACGTAGAAGATGAAAATGCGCCTCGTCAGAAAAAATGATTTTTCGCCCAAAATCATTATCCCAATCAAGCTGCTCTAAGGCCCAAACTGGGAAGCGATAACGAAATGGATGGTCGCGCGTCTTCTATTGCTGAGTCAATTGGACCGTGTGAGCGAATAATCCGAGATCTTTGTGCAAAACTCTCCTCAGGCTAGTGCGTGAAATGTTGAGCTGTTGAGATTGATAGCGAGTTGACGTTCGTGAATTGAGTCTCACATTCTCGGCCACTGCAGCCACATTCTTATCAGTGGCACCGTATGACGACGGGGACCATCAATGTTGTCCACTAGCATACCAGTCTCAGTTTTGGCACAAGCTTGCGTACAGCAGTCGCCGTGGGTGCTTCAATTTGGCCAAACTTGCTTCAAAAAACGCACTGTTTGGGCTACACAGCACTCATTTGGACATAAGCTTTCAATATTTTCTAACGCGTCAAGCGAATGATTTCGTTCCGCGGAGGGGTGATACTGACTTTCTGTCAAGATTTCGAGTGAGAAACAGCTGTCAGTGTCAAAATAACCTACGATTTAAAAAAATCCATTAGATGGTCCACCCTGTAAATGCTGGACAAACAACGCTTAAATTAGCTCAATAAACTTTAAAATATGTTACATTTCCAACTTATTGATCCTCTGCGGGCGCTCTATGATAATCTTAATGTCACACCTAGTACCGAACAGAAATTATTTCAAAAATAAGACAGCACAATTGAGAACTAGAAAAATTTGTTTATAACAAAAAAAAAATAGTAACTAAACTCTTCTTGTTGGTTTTTTTAAAGTAAAACTTAAATACTACCTTAAAAATAATCTTATTCTACACTTTACCTGCGAGATTTATGCATATGAATGTATGTACGCGCGCATATGTTATTGTTTTTTGTTTTTTATAATTATATAGCTTAAAATAAATCGAAGATACATATATATACACAGGCCGACATAATTTATCGCACGACACCCATAAATGCTTCTTTTCAGTACCTATCGTATTTAGTAAAAAAATGGATTACATTTCGGAATTGTAATAAGAAACAAAGATTATTTACGTATTACAATAAATTCACTTTCCACTTTATTGCCTTTTTTTAAATAACAAATTACTTATTTTATTTATATCTGCAACATCACGCATTGATATCGCTCTACTGAACCGGAGATACTCCTCAACGCACTGTGCAACGAATCTGTCGTAGTTAAGTAGTAGTTAAGTCGCCCATCCACTGTTGAACGGGCGTATCAGGCCGTTTTTGTCAAAGTAGATGAACGAAGCCGTTGTGCCGTACCTTTTTATGATACTGAAGATTAGGGTAGTAAGCCCCAGCACGTCAGCATCAAGTTCACCAGCCCAAGAATCATTCGAATATAATTTTTTTATTCTGGGACTCAGGTTTTCTGTAATAGTGTAGGCAAGCTCTAAGACAATTATCTTTTTAAGGCCTAGAGCACCCAGACCTCTGATCAGAACAGCATCTACAGAACAGCAACAACATGGTTAAAATATAGATACTGACCCAAAGGTATCTGACTACACTTTGTTGCGACAGTGGCTGCCCATACTGTCCAACAGCTGACAACTTTCGTCGATTCCTTTTTGGTTCCCGGCGAGACATTATAAAGACCTCCTCTTTTTCCTACGGATCTTCGATCACAAAGAACTCATCAATAACTGCGTTCACTGGAAATATATCTGCTGTTGTCATTATCGACGGACAACTACGTCGATCTGGAAAACATAAGACACGGAAGTTCGCTTTGCTTATTACTCCGGAAGAATTTACAAGAATATGCTTGGGTTGTTGGATTTTAAGGCCCGAATCTTATTGTTACAATCCAAATCAAGGTTTGAATGTTTTTAATGAGCGATTTCAGTATCCAAATTTCCTCATTTCGTTTACCAGTTAATCGTCTGTACAAGGCTTTTAATCTCGACAGCAGTCTACTTTTCTGTTAGTGGGTGCGTCAATTGTCACACTGCGGTACAAGTTTTTGTTGTTGGTGCGGTTATACCGTGGTATAGTACTGTTCGTCGTTCTCGTCCAATTGTATGAGTCCACATGTCGATCTCCTCGTTTGACAAGTTTATATTAGATGGTATGTAGAGCGCATACGAGGAGAATACTCTCGTCATTTGTCTAGGGAAGCGTTTCTAACGCGTCCTACTACAGTTGCAGGAGTACGTTTGAACAAACTTCACTGACTTCGCAATATCGTTAATAATAATAATAATGGCGGCGATACAGTCCGAGGTGGACCTGGGCCTAGCTTCTCAGCAACCACTCGTGTTGTGCGTGCTATTGTTCTCTCACGAGTGGAGGGGACCTACAGTTTAATGTCGACTCCGAACGGCGAGATTGAGAAGCTTTTTTCTAGACAGTTATACTCTTTGAGCATTGTCAGTGACTCGAAAGAGGTGGAGCCGTGAACAATTTTTTTTTTTTTTAAAATTGTTTGTCTGAACTTGGAATCGAACCTAGACTGCGAAAGTCTAATGCCCATGGGTAGACGCACGAACCTCTCGGATTTCTGTACCTTTCAAATCGAGTCTACACTCGACACTTTGCAGACAAAACCCGTTGTAAAGCTAGTTCGCTCTAGTATTGGTTACGATGTTCTCCCAATATTCATGTCTGGCATTTAAGTAGAAATAATGTATCGAGCTACGTAATTATTGTTCTGGTGTGAGGAGAGCCAGAAGAGTAAACCGACACGGCACATAACTTTCTCCTACTACAGAAAGGAATGCATACGATGTCTCCAGTTCCTGATACCTTGGAACTTTACCATTACACACTACTTTATGTTTAATGTACAATTTAATGAAAATTCCAACACAGCCTCCTTGACTAAAGTTGACCCAGTCTATTCGTATAATAATGTATTTGCTGTCCCAAATTTAGTTTCCTAAATTGGCTTAATTTGGGTAATCGGAAGTAAATCTGGGCTTTGGTCTTCGAACAAAATAAAAGGTACGTTCCTTCGTTCAATCCTTATCAGTGAATTTACATTCCATGGAAGGATTTTATAAGCACTCCCCGTCAACGCACCCATTAAGATTGGACAGGCGCCAGTGTCTGCAGGAGTGCCAGGATCTGGGCAAACCTCTTTGCTTAATCCTGGAATTGTTGCTCTAGGCGGTCAATGCGCCTTTCCCACAGAAGCGAGCGTGGCTTCCAGTTCCCGGTCAACTTTCGATCTTTTATACTGCCCCGTGTTTCCTCGACCATCATAAATAATTTGTATCACCAATAGGCATGCCAAAAACTTTTAGGCGGAGTGGATGCTAAAGAAACGCTGTACATAACTTCCAAGTTATGCAAAACATTGAACACTGCATTGGCTTCCAAATTAATTTTACAAGATTTAAAACGATCCATTCGTTTCGTTACATTTACTTTCAGATATAGGTCATGAAAAGCAAATTGTCAACTGCTCTAGTTGATTTCGATCTCTGGAGTACTTCTATCGGCAACAGCGAATTTCTTCCTCATACGGATTGCAATATGCAATAAAACAACGTCTAAAGAAGAGTGGGAACAGCAACAGCTTGAAACCCAATTAGAGTTCAATAAACTTGGGCGCGAGCGTACTCAGACACAATATACACACAAAACTACAACTTCTATTCACAGTTCTTGACTCAAAATTTGCCGTTGAATTTCTTATTTCCCACTCCCCGATACTCGTTGCAGCGATGAACTTGAACGAATTCGAGAAGAATACAACTCAGCGAAAAACCAAATGTAATCGTACGAAGTATGGAGTACACCTAATTGAAGCATCAGCAGCTGTGAGCGTGGTTCTCTCAGACGAGACGTGAGCAGACCACAGGCACATGCACATTCTTATGTCTGACTGCCGCTTTCTGAATTCCTCGCGTTTCTTCTTTGGGCTTGTGTTGTGGGTAGCTGTTCCTTCTCTCTTTAGCTTTGCGTTTATTTCGCATCAGCGAATTTTGCCTAATTGCTAAATCGACCGTGTTCGATATTTGTACTAAGATGTGCACAAGCATGCGGCCAACTACCGATATTCTCACTAAACTACGGCAAAAGTGCGAGTTGGGTTTGCCATTACAGCCGCTTTTATACGTTTTTCTGTGGCGGAATATTAAAACAAGTTGTGATCATCTCGCAGGACTGGTTTTGGCATGAAAATAGTTTGAGGTAATAAATCAAAGTATCTAATCTTAACAACCAACAGTTGACTTCAACATGGGCGGTAGAATCATGAGAATGTCAATAACCTCCTACAATGTTGTTTTGTAATTTCTGTGGGATTATATATATTAAATGCATACATACATATATCTTTAACGTTAGGTAAAAAGGCCTTAAATTACAAATTGCAGTTTTCCGTAAATTGGAATTTAAGACTGTTTATTTCCTTATAAAACAGGCTTAAATTTATTTGAAAGGTAACTATGCAAGACAAACATGGGAATGTTGAATTGTAATCATATTAAATCATTCAGCAGTTTCATTAGTACTTACTGCTTTTTTGATAGGATCAAACAGGATCGTTTCATTTCTCATTAGTTGTAAAAGTTATATTATTCAGTACTTATATCAAAAAATAAAACATGATGTAAAAAAAAAATAAATTTAAAAAAAGTTTCAAATTCACAGTATAGACTTAAAAATTACCTTTGCTTTTATAAAAGTTAAGGACATGATTGGTATTAAGCTGACAAGCGAGCACAAATCTGGCTTTTTTCCACTGATACTGTAACCAACGTTTCGTATTTTTGTAGAATAGATAGTTTTTGACATTTTTATTTTTTTATTTATCCTAAGAAATGAAAAAAAATTTTGATATCTCCTGCAGAGATTAAAGTGCTTTCATAACTAATAAAGCCATTGGCGTTAGATTTCCAAGTCTCGGTTAAAATTTAAGAACAAGTAACAATTTAGAAAAAAATATGTTCACTGACCCGACAATGTTTAAAGAGTATAACTGTCTAGAAAAAGCTTTTAATCTCGCCGTTCGAAGTCGGCGTTAAACCATTAATTTACACTGGAGCACTCTACTGCCAAGTAACAACCTACTCCAGCGCCGTTAATTTGATCCCAACGGTAAATGGTGACTGGAACAGATTTCACTGGGATTCGAACCTGGGACCCCTCTAACTTGGGGCAGGCACTTAATTAACTGTGCCATCCAGTCGCTAAAACCATTAATGCTAAACGAAATATAAATTCTCTGGCAGTTAGATTTAAGTTGATAGTAGCGATCAAAAGTGAAAAAAAAACATTGGTTTCGGTCTGTTCAAATAAAAACTTATACCTTTGGCGTTAATATCTGTACTTTGCATAGGTTTTAATCTACAGCGTGTAACATTGTCCCTATTTGCAACCTATTTATAAATTCCTGCTTCGCCTAGAACCAAACGAATGTTTTTTTTCGGGATTTCAAACAAAATTTAAAGCAGCATTTAAAGAAAGATGTAAAAACTCTTAAATACATCATCTCTCCATCTCCTATATGAATTGAATTGAATTTCATATATGCACTAAACGCAATTTATGTCACAATTTAAAAAAAAAACTTTCAGCTAATGACTGTTCGCCCACATGTGATGCTGACGGTATATGTTCACTTAACAGTTTCACCCTTATTGATAAGAACTAACAATTAAATAGAAGCTAAACATGCTTTCCTAAACAAAACGACATATTACAATGTATTCTGACTTACGCTCTTATGCAAACCCTTTCAAGTTGGGTGGTGTTTTCATTGCCATGCAATCAACATGGCAACTCTAAATTGTTGTGTAATAGTTATTTCAAAGAGACAGCGCTGATTTGAAATTGGAAACAGAGTTCCGTAAAGCGAACGCAAGTGATCAACATAAGATAGTAATGCGAATGACATGATTCAAATCAAAACGGAAAACTACGAAAAAACCAAAATCCGATTCAAAGGCAAATGGGTACTCAATTGATATTCATTGAAAAAACTTTAGGATATTATGATAACCTAAAAAGATATGGATGAGGTGAAGTTTTTATTACGCCTGTAAATTATCAAATATAGGTATTCGGCAATGAAATAACTGTGCTTATGCAGGAAAGAAAAAACCATTGCAGATACAAACATATTGAAAAAACGGAACAATGAAAAATGTCACTTCCCTTAATCAGTAAATGATGACAATAAACTCTATATTAGCTTAAATTCGGTTGGATAGAAATGTAAGTGATACATTAAATGCAGTAATTAATTGACTTATATACTATAATATTCCAATATGTAAGCTTAGGAGATGGTGGGCGCCGTGGCTTAGTGGGTACTACGCTCCAGGTCTAAGGTTCGAATCTCGAAAAAACACCTAACATTTGTGTGATATAAACATCAGCAATGGTAAGGCAAAAATAAAAAGTAGAAAGTCTTCCCAATGGCCTATATTACTTTCTTACTTATCAAGTCAATAGCCGCCTTTTTATTGTTGGCCAAGTTCCCTACACCGTCTTACTCTTCTTCTCGATCTCGGTTTCTCTTAGCTGTGGCATTGGTGTTCATGCACTTTACCTTTCGAACTATGTAAGTCCACACTTTTATACAGCTCACAGACTTCAATTTCCCCTTCCTTGCTTATCTTCCAGTTTTCGGCTCCATATTTGTAGCAATATTGACAGGTTAGGGTTTTGTAGAGAACATTACCAAGGGTGATTATACGTCAGATCTCCATGTTTGTGGAGTTCACGGATGGCCCAAGATAGACAAATCTCTTAACTACCTCAAGATTGTAGCTGTCGATTGTTACGTTTTGTCCTAGATGATGCGCGACGGATCGATATTTGCACGGCAGCATATAATAATAATAATAATAATAATAATAATGGCGGCGCTACAGTCCGAGGTGGACCTGGGCCTAGCTTCTCAGCAACCACTCGTGTTGTGCGTGCTATTGTTCTCTCACGAGCGGAGGGGACCTACAGTTTAATGCCGACTCCGAACGGCGTGATTGAAAAGCTTTTTTCTAGACAGTTATACTCTTTGAGCATTGTCAGTGACTCGAAAGAGATGGAGCCGTGAAAAAATGTTTGTGATGTTTTTTTCGAGATTCGAACTAACGACCTCGAGCGTAAGAGTCGACGCACCTACCCACTACGCCACGGCGCCCCGCGCACGGCAGCATATAGTAATATGTAAACTCCCTTTCGCTCCTCCATAATAGTCACATTCCAGAGTTGGAGCTCACGTATTATCAAAACTACTAGATCATATTCGTGATAACATGAATAGCTAGCATCACACACGTGAATAATGAACTGTAGTGTGCATTTCCGCACGTACCTGGCTGCATCAATCTCTGAATGCTTTCTTCCTCTTAGGAATCTTCCAATTAGGAAGAGTTAATTCTGATCTGCTCATAAGGGTTAGGGAGTTAGTTGTATTGTTTACAAGTGAAGAAGTAATTAAATATATATGTGGAACCTTAATGTCGAAAGGCGTTAAAGTATAAAATATATTAAATACATACTCGTATATATTAACCAAGAACGCGTGTTTTACTATATACATTTACATAACCTAACAGCTGGAGGATAGTGTCTTCCGTGCTTACAATTGCCCACCATACTATCTTCTCCAGAACTTGATTGAAGAAGCACATTACAGCCCAAGTCCTTGCTGAAATCCGGTGCAGATTTCAAACAGTTTGGAAATCCTAGAATCGTTCTGGACGTTGCATCGCGTATGTTTTACCGTAGCACGACATAACCGGATTAATTTTTACCGGGATCCCGAATTCGCCCATCGCATTGAATACTTCGAAAATTTTGTGCGTATGGATTTGAAACTCAATGGTCTTTTCTACGATTTAGCGAAGTGTAAATATTTGATCTGTCATCAATATGTCAGGTCGAAGAGTGCGGTGGAAAAAGAGTTTAGATGTTCACACAATACGCTCGACAGGATTTTATATGCGACATTTAGTAGGTGTATACTTCTGTAGTTGTTACATGTGGTAGGATCGCTAATGGGAGCTCCGTATAGAGACATATTCCAATCATCGGGCATCCATTTGATACTGCGGTTTTATTGTTCATCAGCTTTTTTATAGGTGTGGGGACGAATTCAATAGGACATGGGAGGATTATTTCATCGTTTGGCGACTTCTTCGTTTCTTATCGGTAGAAATACTTCTTAAATACTGCGGGTTGGTAACAAATTAACATTCGCGGTTTTAAGGTATCTGCTGCCACAGTGTAGTTTTTAAAAATTATTTTAGTCAATCTCATATTTCAAGGGAAATACCACGCCAATAGATTCTAAAGTATTGCGGTAATGCTGATAATGGGGGAAGCCCAACTTCAAACTATTGAATGTCGGCAGGTAAGACACGATTCCTTTAACTTCAATTTACCGAGGGATCAATTAATATTGATTTTATTCAATTTATCGAGTATTTTCCAAGGGACCGAGAAAAAATTTCAAATTATCGAGAGATTCAAATTAACAAATGTCAAATTATCGAGAGTCGACTGTTATTATATAACATACATATATTAGGAACTTTTTAAATCCACAACAGAGCAGACAGAGCATTTCATTCTGCTTGTGTATACTCTAATCATAGTTTTACACAACGACTTGAAAAAAACTTTCTGAAAAGCTAGGCCCAAGTCCACCTCGGACTGCAGCGCCGCCATTATTATTATTATCACTATTTTTAACCACTTAAAAAAACAACCAAAAATATGAATCAATAAACAGTGAATAAACGCAATTTTTAAAACCTTATTGAGATGAGCTAAAATTAATTTCGTTGCAAAGGTCATTAAACGTGCATGTGCACCTTGTACGAGTAAGTGGCTCATTGCAACCATAATTGGTTCTGTGCCTTTAATTGTAATCACTCTTCTTCAAATAAATTTAATTTACGGATAGCATATCTCATGAAATTTTTTTGAACTCTTTCGAATCTAAATTCTTGAACATTTATAAAATAATCATAAACAATCGGCGTTGTAATTCGGTGTGACGTAAAAATATTATACTAAGAAATATCAAGCTTTAATGCATTAAATTTGAAGCTTTAATTGCATTTGAAGCAAGTATGCAAGTTGGCTAATATGCGAGCAATATTGCATTAATAAAAACAAAAAATAAAAAAAAGCTCGTAGACTCCTACGCACTCTACTTTCAGTTTAGGTTTAACTCACCAATTTTCAAATTTCACGACTCCACCTCTTTTGAGTCACTGACTACTAAGCTCAAAGAGTACAATTGTCAAGAAAATGCTTCTCAATCTCGCCACTCGTAGTCGGCGATAAGCCGCAGGTCTCTGATGCATAACCTAGGCCCAAGTCCACATCGGAATGTAACGCCACAATATATATGTGTGTATACACATTCACTCACAAAAGTATTCGTGTGATGGTTTTCATGGACTGTGAAAAAATAGGCTGCCCATTGCTTATTTCAAATCAAAATTTTAAAGATGTTTAAAAAGCAGTAAAGAATATTTAATTTAAAATGCAAATAAAAAAATATCGAAAAATACTGCAAATTTTGCTACTCATTTAAAGAAATACAGAAAATCAACTTCGTACGGATGCTTTTGTGAGTTTTATATATTATATATGTTAACAAAAAAAGCAAAGTGCCTTATTTTCGAAAAAGGAGTACCACATTTGAACTGCGGCTTCATTTTCATGATAAAAGTTTGAGACTGGTACGATTGCATTCATGTTGTTCGATACTTTTTAAATTCCTCCAAAATGTACCTTACAAATAGTTATGGAAGTACAGTACCTCACAAAATTGGGCGTACACCTTTGCACGACGAAGTGTTTTTAAAGATAATTTAGAAATGCAATTTGGTTTAACGACATATTCTTTATTATTACATGAAATAAGATCCAAAATTAAAAAATATTATCTTTCCAAAAACAATAATAGAACAAAAAATAACCCCTTTCACTCACACAAAATTGAGCGTACACAAATAAAAATACTTGGGAACACATGAATCTTATGACAAAAAACAATGTTGACTGTTAAGTGAAGTTAAAGAAAGGAGAAATATGTGTTTATTGATCATTTGTGTTGCGACCTTTGTGTTAAAGAAAGTGTTTTCTTTCTGGCATGGAGAAAAAAAAGAACAGAAACTGGTATTTCAACACGAAAGCTGATAAGCTGTTTTGTGAGGGAGATCTTTGTGAAAGATTGGTAGGACTGTAGGACGAACTCATTCAACTGTACAGAAAATTATTAAAAAATATGGAAACGAAAGTACACTTAAAAATGCTCCTGGAAGAGGTAGAAAAATCATTTTATCGGAGCAAGACGAATGTTTAATTGTTCGTAAAGTTAAGTGTAGCCCTAAAATTAGTATAACAAAGCTAGCGTCAGAATTTTCTACAACTATACATATGCCTTTGGCAGTAGAAACCGTTCGTCGTGTGTTACGGAGAAAAAATTTAAATGGCAGAGTTGCTCTTAAGAAACCATTTATTTCAGCTACTAACAAGAGATTAGAGTTTGCGTAAAAATATTTGAATATGCCTCCATAATTTTGTTTAATGATGAGACAAAAATAAACTTATTTGGGTCAGATGGTAAGCAAATTTGTGACGTGAGCCTAATGCAGGGCTGAAAACAAAAAATATGTGCCCAACAGTAAAACCCGGAGGAGGATGTATTATGATGTGGGGTTCTATGGCAACTATTGGCACTGGCAGTTTTAAATTTATTGAATTAGTATAATAATACTATGGGCGCCGTGGCGTAGTGGGTAGATGCGTCGACTCCTTCGCTCGATGTTCTGGGTTCGATTCCCTAAAAAACACAAAAAAAAATGTGTTCTCGGCTCCACCTCTTTCGAGTCACTGACAATTCTCAAAGAGTATAACTGTCTAGAAATAGCTTCTCAATCTCGCCGTTCGGAGTCGGCATTAAACTGTAGGTCCCCTCCACTCGTGAGAGAACAATAGCACGCACAACACGAGTGGTTGCTAAGAAGCTAGGCCCAGGTTCACCTCGGACTGAAGCGCCACCATTATTATTATATTATTATACTATGGACAAAATTAAGTATTTAAACATTTTAAAGAGGAATATGACCGCCTCTGCAACGAAACTAGGTTTGCCCACGAATTTTTGGTTTCAACAGGACAATGATCCGAAGCATACCTCACATGTAGTTAGGGAGTGGTTACTCTATCATGCTCCAAAACAGATCAGAACTTCTCCACAATCACCGGATTTGAATCCTATTGAGCATTTGTGGCAGGAGATTAAAAAGAGAACGAATTCTTCTAATATCGTTCAGCTAAAAAATATAACTGAGAAGGCATGGAACAGTATCCCTCTTTCTTTAACAAAGAAATTGGTAGACTCTATACCTCGACGCTTGCAGGCGGTTATAGACGCCACAGGTGATCATACAAAATATTATTGTTCTACGGGTGAACGCTCAATTTTGTGAGGTACTGTAGGTCAAAAGTCGGTCTGAACGACATATATACTACGATTACCTCTGAACACATGCGAAATTTGGGAGTCCCAATATAAACTTAATATTTGCATATTACAGTATTTATAAAAACAAAACTCAAATTAAATCATAAGGCAATTCATTTGCTATATACCTTTCTAATATACGCGAACGCATTGAGTTTAATATCCTTATTCGACTTTTTTATTACTAAATCATCAGGGTGATGGTTACTTCATTTTCTTAAAGGTTCTGAGTCATGAAACTAAAACACGCAATGCCGTTCTTTGCAATGCCTTTTAGTTTAATTCAGTTACCATAACTCGACCAATTGAAGGACAATGCTTAAATATGCTTCATCATATGCAAGCGCATAACCTGATAAGTACTCGATCCGTTTACTCGGAACTTAAGACAAACAAAAAAATTAATTTATTGGAATGGTTACCACTTATGAAATAAACATGCTTTTTATTTGAAATACAAAAAGGTATCTTTCGTCACAGAAAAATGTGTACAACGTACACAAGATGTAATATGTATATATGTATATTGATTTTTCTTCAGTTACAATATTTTTCTCTTTTGTCTTGCTTTAAATGGCTCCCAACCCAGCTGGCGCAATGACCTTCGCAGAATTTTTGTCTTATCACAAGTTCTATATAATACATGTATCCATTTGTACACACCAATATAATGTATATAATATGTACAATTAGTCCTATTTTTTACCTCACCAGGTGAATAAATACTTCTTGTTTTGGAACACAGTTAATGACTTTAAAAAGAAGTTGGAGTTTTAATTTCTACATACAGTGGCTGCAAGCCAAACTCGGACACCTACTTAATAACAAAATTGAAGACAAATAAATAACTAAGGAAAAGAAGTAGAAAACAATCATGATTAGTTTTAAATAATACATATATTCATTAGTTATTCCACAACATTTTACATATAAATAACATATCATTTTAAAAAGATGTAACTCGATTTTTAAAGAAACTCAAAATAACAAGAAAAAAGTCAAACATTTTTTAAAACTGTGCAATTTATTCTTTACGTTATACTGTTTGCATTATGCTATTTCTTTTAAGACAAGTATTAGCAATTGTTTACAATTGCGTTGATTTTCTGTTTCTGGGGTTTAAAAGGACAAATATTGAAGGTTTTTTGTCTTTGGAACGATATTTGTTTATGCCATTTTCTCGACATTATTCAACATAAATCGAAGGTCAAGATTTTAAAGGATTTGGTTTTATTCAAAAATGTATGCTTCGTAGAGCATGACATTTAAAGATTAAATACTGTGACTCCAAAATATTCGCTTACCCACTCATGTAAAGGAAAGAATTGTTGTAAAAAAGGGCCACAAAAAAATATTTATTCTGCATATAACACTGAACTAAAAAAAACAATTTTAGTCTCCAAAAATTATTTCTTTCAAAGCAGTGTAAGAATAAATCAAAACTGTTTTGGAAGTTTATATTTACAGATGGAGGAAAATATAATATTTGCGGTTCAGATGGTCGGTGGATGATATGGAGAAAACAAATTCTGAAAATAGGGGGCAATGGGAGGCTCTGCGTTAGTTTGGTGTTATGAGCTCGAAAGGTAACTTATAATTTACTTTACTGGACCGCAAAAAAATAATAATGGCTCTTAGTGCGGCTATATTAATAACACTAAAATGAGTCTGTTTCATAATACCGCAAAATGGATTGAAACACCACCTAAATCGCCATATATCAATCCGGTTGAAAGCGTAAGGAATACATATTTTGGCGGATTTTAAAGCCGCCTTAATGAGAAAATGGGACCACATCTTACTTGCCATGACTCAAAATCCAGTCGGCTCCATTCCAAGTCGATTAACGCAAAAAATTAAAAGCAAAGGTGGACCAACAAAATACTGGATGACAAATACAAGCGTTAGCGAAGACAGAAATTGGGGGTTAAAAAATATTTTTTTGTTTGACTCCTTAAATAATGTGACATGGTGTTTCTGTATTTTATGGAAAATAAATATATATATATATATATACGTGGGCGCCGTGGCCGTGTGGGTTCGTGCGTCGACCCATGCGCATTAGACTTTCACAGTCTAGGTTCGAAACCAAGTCCAGACAAACAATTTTTCAAAAAAAAAAAAAAAAAAAAATTGTTCGCGGCCCCACCTCTTTCGAGTCACTGACAATGCTCAAAGAGTATAACTGTCTAGGAAAAGCTTCTCAATCTCGCCGTTCGGAGTCGGCATTAAACTGTAGGTCCCCTCCACTCGTGAGAGAACAATAGCACGCACAACACGAGTTGGTTGGTGAGAAGCTAGGCCCAGGTCCACCTCGGACTGTAGCACATATATATATACAGTCAACTCCCTCTAAGTTGAATTTCACTCTAACTTGAATTTTTTCGCCATATTTATTTTGGGATTTCCCTCAATTTTCTATACAAAAAACCATCCTCTAAGTCGAACTCTCTCTAACTCGAACTAATTTTGGTATCCCGTGAAAGTTCGACTTGGAGGGAGGCGATTGTATATGAATTTTTGTGGCCCTTTTAGTTTTTTTCTGTAACAATTCTTCTATCACATGCGTAGTGGGGCGAATAGCATTTGTTGTCACTGTAAATTATAATTCAATTTAGTATTGGCAATGACGTTACACATTAAGATGTTAAATTATTACCGGAAAATATTTTTTACATTCAAATTCTGATACATCTTGAACGGGTGGGCGCCATAGCATTGTGGGTAGGTGCGTCGACTCCTACGCTCGAAGTCTGGGTTCGATATACTCGTACCTACCCCAGACCAATTTCATTTCATTTCATTAATTTTATTTGACTGAATTAAAAAACCTCGTTAAAGAAATTATAAATATTAATTACAATTTTTTTAGTCCGCACATTCCTATTGAGTTCGAAAAGCTCATGTAAGTTCACCATTGCACAGTGGCACCATACAAACTGCAAATCCTAGTGGTCTTAGATTTTTTTGTTGCAAGACATGTGTCAATTTCTCCAAACTAGGAAAACTCCATTAACCGTGGAATATTTCACATTCAACCCATTGGAGTCATTTTCTTCAAAACTTCAAAAGATTTACTCATTTTCTATGCCAGACATATACCATACGTCGCCCGAATACAGTTTCTTTATGTAATTGTTTATTGCAAACATGCACTCTTGGGATATGCCGTTCGTCCCACCCTGTACATTTATTAAAACTCACACAAGATAGTGCGAACATTTTTTGCATTAAATCGTCAATAGAATACTATCAACACCACACCCGAACGGTAAACACATCGTTTGCAGTAACCACGAACAAACATACACATAAATATTTAATTATCTATGTTCATATGTATATTTGTATACGAAATCCATGTGCGGCTTTGAATGACTCCATATCGACAAATTCTTTTGACTTTTGATATCGTTGTGATAAGGAGTAAATATTTTATAAATACATTTTTTGGCAAGCTATTAGGAATGTGGGACTGTAATCGATTTTGTGTTTATTGATCCAGTTATAACGGTTATCAAAATCGACTTAGAAGGATTTCTATTTCCACTGATACATAACCTAAACCTTAACAACCACTCCCTTTGAGGGACCACATAAGAAATGCTGACCACCGAGCATTTCTTATGTGTCCTGCATTTTATATGTAATTGCCAATACAAGTCACGTGTTTTTCTTGACAGGTCTTCATTGTATGATTGGGCTTCCTTTGGGCATACAAATAAGCATTTAAATTTCCGGATGCATTTTGTTGCCTGTTCATCAGGTGTAACTGTGCTTGAAATTTATTTAAAAAAAAAAAACATTCAGTTGACATTTTTCCTTTCCGGTTACGTCTATTCTATAGATCTGAAAATTCCACAAGTGAGCTAAGTATGTCGTCCTGTTTCGACTTGTTACTAACGAACAATCATCCGATTACACATCTTCATGTTGTCACTTTGAATAAGGAAACGACTAAATTAATTGCACATGTCAATGATCGCTTCTCGTTTCGATAACGGACACAACTACAACAGCCTTCAAGTTTTGAATTGTTTATTCTCAACTGGTTAAATATTAAAACCACTTAATAGAATATATTTACAATTTGTTGCTTCTAAGACAGCATTTTCAAAATCTTCAAACATTTACTCACGCCTATACCTAAGAAACTCTTAAATGTAAAACCGCATTCCAATATAACTCCGTAGGCGAGCTTAGCTCATTGCACATATGGTCAACATGTAATCAAACTTGGAAGTGAGGACTTGAGTTTTTATTTCTCGCTAAAACTGAACTATAAAAAACATGCCGATCATCTATCAGACCAACAAATACGAACGAATAACTTTTTTTTCCACCCAGATAAATAGAGGAAATATAAATAAAAACCGAAGGTGGCAACTATCAGCTCATTGAAATTATTTTTCGGATAAAATCCCTCAAAGACCAAGCACTATTTTTCTTCGGTAATGTTAATTTACTGACGGATATTGTGGGTTGAAACAAAGTGTTTAGTTTAAATTGATAAACAAACACAAATGCATATAATAGGTATGGAAAAAAATATATATATACATATGTATCGTTGTTTATACGGCACTGAAAACTCTCCAAACAATCGATGAAACGTCAAATCCAAGAAAATTTGTTTTTTGCTTTCTGATAACCTAGAGCGACAGTCTGCACTGAATCATCAATGAAAACTGTAGGTGGGTTGTGGGGAGTAGCGAACCAAGTATATAGACCGAGATCACACAGCGGCGAAGCGAAACAAACCACCAACAGTATCAGCAGCCGAGCATTCACATACTATAGAGTTGCCATGTAGACGGGTTTATCCAATTCTTGCCCATCTAATTTATTTCATACTTTATTCTACTTATTCCTTACTATGAAGAGTTTTCGTTGGATTTATTAAAAATATTAGTCTTATCTCTTGGGTGAAGAGAGATTTAAAAAGACAACTATAGAAGTGACTGAATTTGTCCTCGGCTGTCTATTTTAAAAATCAATCGAGCACGTGGAATTTTTTTAGAATACAGATCCAGAATAGGCACAGCACGTATTGCATAGGTCCAACTGGAAGCATCTGCAAATTAAAGCGGTCTGTTAAAGGGAATTTTTATACAGTTAGAAAAAAACCCACGTAAAAAAAATGATGTCGTTTGCTTAAAATGTTTTTACGGTAACGTCAATTATTTGAAAACTGTAATATTAATGTTGCTTTGTAAAACAGTTGATTTTGCGACACACTTTAATGTGGATACGTACGTAATACTTGTAGAGAATTTTCCTAACATTTTCAAAGCAAAAGATTTCGAGAGGTTGTATTTGACAAGCTTTGCATGACAGACGTTAATCGATCGACAAATGTCGTTTAGGTTTGCTTGTCAGTTTGCCAAGCAAATTTTGTCGACAAGAATTTCCTGATCGACTGTCAATTGATCGGCATTTATCGATAGTCAATTGTTGATTTCTCTTTTTGGTTTTGCGGGTGTTGATCGTGATCGGCTCTTGTCGATTTTCTGATCGACTCTTGTCGTAAATAATTTCCTAGTCAAAAGTTGTGATGCGTTAAAAAATTACAAAAATGCTTTCTAAATCAAATTAAATTTTATTAATATTGTTGTTAATTGATTTTTTCATGTATTCCGAAGATAATTATAAACAAAAAACACATGAAACTTCTTTTAAATTGTATGCACGAAAATGTCGCTTGCTAACCGTTAAACATACTATTCGCTTAGAATAGAAGTAAAAATTCAGAGCGGCGCATTTTACTGCTACACGAAGCTGGTGGATACTTAAAAGTGATCTATAATAAAACAAATTAACAAGAATTCCGCGTGTTATAACATAACCCCTATGCCATAAACCTTAAAACCATCACAAGTTCAAGGAACAGAGTAATCTTACAAAAAAACAAAACAAAAAACACAAATGATATTCATTCAATAGAATTTGGACTTACTATTGGCATCGGTCAGTTTGTGAAGAATAAATTATTGAATCCAATAGACTGAAAGTTGAAGGGCAGCATCATTATTATTTATCGATGTAACCATTAAGATGTATGTATGCATGTACCACCGAAAGGTATTTAACATAAATTCCAGTTCGATTTTGGCTACAACAGTCACACTTTACAATTTTTACTTTTTTGATTGCTTATGATAATCGAATGGATTATGCAATAAGCAGACAAATATTAAGACATTGACATTGAAGATGCTGGTGATATTTTTGAAAAAATACATGTTGGTAAAGAAAATGTGGTTCGATGTGCATATTATAAGCTAAGCCGCCGTCTCATGATCTTCATACCAACATGAGTTAAATGAATTATACACAAAAAGTTGTCGATTCTTATCAAATTACTTGTAAAAAAGCTATTTAATGACTTAAATTTGAATCAAATATTCTATTTCATGATTCATATTTTATTGAAATTATTCCAAAGCTTAGACAAGTTTACATAGAAGGTCCTGTTCGGCGCCTAAATTTGGAGTGAACAAAATACAATTTGTTATTGAGATTATTATTCAGACGATTTCTAGTAAAGACTAAGGTAGACTCCATTTTATGAAATAAGATATGTACACACAGTGTAATCAAACGCCGACGTCTTCCATTAGCTACCTAAACATGATTATCGTAATTCGAAGGACACACGTCTAAGAATCTGGAGACATATGTCCCCCCAAAAAATCGGTTATTTTGTAGATATTAATTTAAATTGACACATTTTTTTGGCATTTTCTTCGAAATTCTTATTTGAAGTTAGTTTATTACATACATTACATACATATATGTGTCACAATGGCTAGCAAGTAGCAGATACCTTTTGGTTTCGGGTGATGACACGGGTAAACTACACATGGTCGACTAAAAAACTAACTTAGTTTCTTCTTTAACTTATTAAGACTTACTCTTTTATATGTTGACTACTGTAAAGGATATTTTGTCAAATATCTACTCACAAGAAACCGAATACTGGGTTCTTAATGAAAAAATGTTTATAAACTTTGGCGGTCCGAATGCAAGGTAGTTAATAATAATGTCTCGAAAAGCTCTTTGAGCCGGTTTTTCCCTGGACTGTGGTGATAAATCTTTATTTTGCGGAAAAAGGGCATTCCACTCACATCCTCAATAGAGCCCCTTGGCGTATTTCATTAATTGATATTGAAATCCAAAATAGTCGTTTTCAAATGTTTACAAATCGGTAAATTGCATACCCTAAAGAGCTTTTGCCTAGCTACTTCAGCAGACATCCTTATCCTTTACATTTTTTTTCACGAGATTTTATACATTATCATCATCTCATTATCTCACAAATTAATTTGATATTGAATAAAAATTTTAAAACAAAAAATAAAAGACATAAATTTCAAATGGGAAATTAGGAAAAAAAATCAACGATCAAATAATTTGTAAAAATCAATTAGAATACATTGTGCAAAATTTGTTTCATCCATGTTGTATTTTGGCAACCCTAGCACTGCACTACCAGCAGCAGCTGCTTTTGCTGTTTTGTTCAATTCCCTGGTCGTTCTTTTGTTATTACCACTTCAGTGTTGTAGTCTTTGTTGTTGCAATTTCCACCACTGACTGAGTGAATGATTCTATTCACTGAATAGGTGGAAAGAATCATCAACATTCCGCAAAAGGCGAAACAGCTTAGACCAACCAAAAACATAAAAACCAACCTCGGCTACGGCGGCAGCAACGATGGCGACGAATCATTCTCCGATGTCGGCTTACGTCACCTTTCACCGTCACAGAGATGGATTCTTTTTCTGTTCTCCTCTTTTTTAACATTTTTACTGTCAATTATAGGTGAATATGTCTCGCCCTATTCTAAATGACCGCGACTTCCCCCTTAACTCCAACACACAAAACAGAAAAAAAAAAACACTAAAAACCTGCTTGGCATAACTGAAAGGAAAACGAGAATGTATGGTTAGTGCGAAATTACCTGTCGAATCTCTTGAGTTTCGATATCCATGTCTCCGCGGAATCCCAAGTCGAGTCTGCAAACTCTCCAAGAAGAAATTGATAAGAACAAACAAGGGCTTGCCCAGACTATTTCTCACGAAAGATCAAAAACTCAAATCAAATGTAATTAATAAAAAAAAAATAAGAACTCTGCGAGACGAAGCAACGAATTTTAAGGCGATTATGGCTGTCGGTTCGGAAAATGATTTTTTCTTCGTTTTTATATATGTTCTTTTTTTGCTTTGCTTTTACTTCTTTAGCTGGAGGTCGTCATGCGATGATGCGTCGGCGGCGGCTGCTGTTTCTATTGCTGCAGCTCCTACTCATTCCCTGGAGCTGAAGCTAAAGCAATTGGAACAGTTTCAATCATCTCGATTGAATATTTCCCTGAGAAAAAGGCTGGTCACACCACTTTGAAGTTTCACTGATACTTTTCAAATTTTCTCTCACGAAAAAGAAACCTTTTTTTCTTCTTTCCTTTCTTTGACACTTTTTTCCTTCCTCTGTGATGTTTCACTGCACTCTTTCTCGTTTTGCTATTTTTTTTGCGAAGCACGTATAAATTTTTTGGGGGAATTCTAATGGATTTGAGTATGAAACATTTAAACTACGGGTTGGATGGTAATTTGTGGATTTATTTAAAAGAAATTTTGATATTTTTGCGGCACTTTCTCACTTTAACCGAGATTTTTCGTGTCCGACGAATTTATTTGCATGGCAGCCATGTTACTTTTCGTGTGTCATTTTTTGTGGCTGCACTGGTATTATTGTTCGTTAAGTTTTACTTTGAAAGTGACAGCAATGGACGAAAATAAAGTTTGCGGTTTCATTGTGTACTAATCGTAAAGGTTTGTGCCTGCAATAGTTCAAATTTTATGCATTACTGCTTACAGCTATGTGATACAAGATGGCACGCAAACAACAGGGTGATGAAATTGTTAAAGAATATTAGGCATATTCAATCCCACCGTATTTTCGACCAAATTAAATTTGGGCTTTGTTCGAAAAATTAATATCGTGAACAGATATGAGAAAAAAAATATTCCCATGATTTGTATCGCCTGCTGTATCGTATATTTTTGTATATCCTAACAAGTTTTGCGTCACAAATGTTTTTGTTTGACATTTGACATTTGTGACAAGAAAGCAGCTGACTAAAATTATTTCAACGACAAAACTAATTTGAAATCCGTGTATGCTTGGAAGCATGAATACGTCAAATTAGCAACAAGAAGCACTTTTTTAATTTTTTTAACTTTCTTAGCATTCATTTGCGGCAATTAATTTCTATAACGTTCAATTGTTTGACCAGAATATTTTTTATTTAACATTTCAGAAATGAAAACAGCTGACGGAATATTTTTCATTTGGTATTTGAGAGAGAGAGAGGGAACAACTGATCAAGGCAGTGCCGTTAACCTAATAACCGTTTTTATTAAGAGTTCGATCACTGGATTGTAACGAAATACAGTAGACTCGCGATAACGTGAACAATTAAAAACCAAGCCAGTTCACGCTTACGAGGAAGTTCATGTTTACGAAGGTTGAATTTTAACAAAAGAATTGGATAATCTCACGGTGGATATTCATTTAAAAGCGTGTTTTATTTCACAAATTAAAACTAATTAGTTTGTAAACGTCTTTTTAGTTAAGTTTTTTATTTTTAACACAACTTTTTACATATGTGCATACAATCCAAAAAACAACGAAGAACAGACCAAAACCACACGAATCTTGTACCAAGAACAACAAATTCCAAATTAAAATGCAGCTTGTTCGAATTTTACTGTTAACTTGGTATGCAAATTGTTGTTCACCTTTTGGAGTGTGCTTGGTTTGTTCACGTTTTAGAGATGTTAGTATAAAAATAAGTCTGTTCACATTATCTGGTGTTCACGCTAATGCGAATCTACTGTAAAACAATTCATTGTAACTGTTTAAATAAGCACTAATATATTCTCAATTAGGTTATCCTGAAAACATACTACAGGTTTTGTTCACAATAATCACTACTTTTCCACTATTACATTTACTGAATCACAATAATTTGCATACACATACGCGATTTTCACTCTATTAACTCTTAAATTAAACTGCATCGACTCCTCCCATTCGAAGATATTTATACTTCTCCAATTGGATTTCATTATCTTCAAGAACCCTTGAGAATGATCCGTGCTGACAGCTGCTCAATTCCGACTATGGAATTTCCCCATATTCAGGAATGGTATGGGTAGTGATTATACTACCCTATCGCAGATGGTTAGTTCCTATTGGATCTATTCATGTTTACTTTGTTTGCACTGGGTGGCGTTAGTATATTTTCGCCACAATATAATAGTTCACAAGAACAATAAAATTGTATCAACTTTCCGTATTACATTTATATTTAATACCGATAACATTGACATATCTTTATTGTTTTTAAGGGAACTTGCGTTTTAAATAATGTCCGAAAACTTTCCAGACCGAACTGGTTTCAATACTTAATAATAATAATAATGGCGGCGCTACAGTCCGAGGTGGACCTGGGCCTAGCTTCTCAGCAACCACTCGTGTTGTGCGTGCTATTGTTCTGTCACGAGCAAAGGGGACCTACAGTTTAATGCCAACTCCGAACGGCGAGATTGAGAAGCTTTTTCTAGACAGTTATACTCTTTGAGCATTGTCAATGACTCGAAAGAGGTGGAGCCGTGAAAAAATGTTTGATGTTTTTTTCGAGATTCGAACCGACGACCTCGAGCGTAGGAGTCGGAGCACCTACCCACTATGCCACGGCTTCAATATTTATACATTTTTATATGTATTCCTTACAAGTATATTCCAGTATTATTTCCAATAAATGTTTCAGACCCTAAGTTTTAAAAAAGATTGCTTAACGAATGCATTTCGTGTACACTAACTTCATTGATTAGCTTCTCCCACTTTTGTTTTAAAAATGGTAAACATTTGAAAAATAAATAAACTTATGAGTGTTTAGATGAAATGCTTCCTGAGGAGAATACACATCTGGTCAAAAAAATAGATATACTTCCATTCCCCTTACATTTTTCGTGTTTAGTGTAGCACAATGAAAGAAAATGGTTAAAGTTCGCAAAAAAGGCTAATATATTTGTATTCTATATACTTATTAAACTAATCACACGATTTTTTATGTGCTAACACAATTTAATCACCATACAAAATTATTTACGTTAACCCTCTAACGTTTAAGGCTGCCTCAGGGCAGCCATCGCCTATTGCCCATTTATTCCATGTGCGATTTTTTTTTTTTTATGACGGTTTACCATGCCTTCAATTATACTTCAAGTCATATTTTGAACCACATTTCAGCACACTGCGAAGTTTTGTCTCGTTGTAGTAGTCACTTGTAAATAAAATGCTTCGAATTTTTCGAATGAGTCGGGAATTTTACAGTAAGTAGATACATTCATGTACTTTCATAATAAGAAAACAAATAATAAAAAAAATTAAAATGTCGTGTTTGAGAAAAGAAATACGAAGGCGGCCTGAGGGTGGCCATGATCGTTTATAAGCCCATTATTTATCACAAAAAAAATGTCCGACTCTTTTGCGTCAAAATTGCGGTTTTGAACGTTAGAGGGTTAATATAGAAAATATTTTTAAGTTTTAAGTTTTTAATAAGTATACAGAATACAAATATATGGATTAGCCTTTTTTGCGAACTTTAACCATTTTCTAGGTATATATATATGTATATAGGTGTGTGGAAAGGGATTCAATTTATATGGTTAAATTCAATTAAATAGGAATAATGAAATAACGAGGAAGAAAACAGGTAACAACAAAATGAGTTGTTTTAGCATATTTATACAGTTAATCATGCATTTTAAAGAAATTACCGAAAGCATACTGCTGGATTTGTTTACGTTACAAATAATACTGAGTAATATGACAGCAGTCAAGCTATTTATGAACAAAAAGACACTGAACTGATTGTAGAATACCAATTTCATTACTTCTTCTTCTTCTTCTTCTTAGGGCGCTAGAGTCCGAGGTGGACCTGGGCCTCACTTAACATGCCTCTCCAGCCAGCACGATCTTTCGCCAGCTGTCTCCAGTTTCGCACACCAAGCCGGCCGAGGTCCCCCTCGACTTGTGTGCGCCACCTTGTACGTGGACGTCCTCTGTTGCGTTGTCACACAGGCTCAGAGTCGAAGACTCTTCGGGCTGGAGCTAAGTTGTCCATACGCTCTACATGGCCTAGCCATCATAGGCGTTGGATGCGTAGACGCCTGGCTAGACTCATGTCGCTGTACAGCCCATACAGTTCGTGGTTGAACCTTCTCCTCCAAAAGCCATCAACGCAAACAGGACCAAAGATCGCGCGCAGAACTTTTCTCTCGAAAAGACCAAGAGACTGTTCATCCGCTTGGGATATTGTCCATGCCTCTGCGCCGTACAGCAGGACTGGGATGATCAAGGTCCTATGCAGAGTCAATTTGGTCTTCCGAGAGAGGGCTCTACTACTCAATTGCCTTTTGAGCCCATAAAAACAGCGGTTGGTAAGAGTTATTCTGCGTTTGATCTCGGTACTGATGTTGTTTGTACTGTTTACCGCGAAGCCAAGGTAGACGAAGTCCTTAACTACATCAAAGTTATAGCTGCCTATGTTGACGTTCTGGCCAAGTCGTCGATGTTGTGCGTCCTTTCTCGATGACAGCATATACTTGGTTTTGCCCTCGTTTACCGCCAGACCCATTTTAGCCGCTTCCGTTTCAATGCCATCAATCGCATCATTGACGGCTCGCTGTGTTCGCCCAATCACGTCAATGTCATCCGCGTAAGCTAGCAGTTGAACGGACTTTTGGAAGATCGTGCCTCTTGTGTTGGCATCACATGACAGCGCGTCGCCTTGTCTAAAACCTTTTTTGACATTGAAGGTCTCGGTGAGTTCGTTACCGACCTTGATGGAGCAGCGAGAGTTCTCCATCGTCATCCTGCTCTGTCTGACGAGTTTAGCAGGAATGTCAAAACTAGACATGGCGCTGTATAGCTCGTCTCAATACACAATGTCATATGCGGCCTTGAAATCGACAAATAGATGGTGTGTGTCAATTTGCATTTCTTGGGTCTTCTCCAAGATCTGCCGTAGTGTGAAGATTTGATCGATTGTGGACTTCCCCGGCCTGAAACTAATCTGATAAGGACCTATCAGTTTGTTCACGAATGGTTTCAGGCGTTCACACAAAACGGCAGAGAAGATTTTATAGGCGATGTTAAGGAGACTTATCCCTCGATAGTTGGCGCAGTTAAAGGAGTCTCCTTTCTTGTGGATCAAGAAATCATCAATTTCATTACTATATCAACGATTTATTTCTGCATTGTATATATAATTACATTTTTAGCAATAACGCAACGTAATCAAATGCAAATTAAAATGCGCTTAATGGCTGAAACACAACAGTGCGTTACGTTACCCGACTTCATGTTACGGTGGGTGTGTGTTGACGCACTGCGTTAATAAGCACCTCCCTCCCTCTCTCAAATACCAAACAAAAATATTCCGTTAGCTGTTTTCATTTCTGAAATGTCAAATCAAAAAATATTCTGGTCATACAAATGAACATTAAAGAAATTAATTGCGGAAATGAATGCTAAGAAAGTTAGAAAAATTAAAAAAGTGTTTCTTGTTGCTAATTTGGCGTATTCATGCTTCCAAGCATACACGGATTTCAAATTAGTTTTGTCGTTAAAATAATTTTAGTCAGCTGTTTTCATGTCTCAGTTGCCACAAAATGTTCTCAATTTGGGAAATAACTCTCAATTTGGGAAGCATTTCCCAATATCGCCGTCACAGCGCATCCCTCTGTCAAAAAAATATCCAACATGTTGAATAATGATGAGAGCTGGGATTACGTTTTACGTTTTATTGCCATCCTCTCATCTATCTCATTTTTCACTTACGTAGGTCGACGTAGTATTTCGTTCATGTCCATTGAATTGTGTGCGTTGAAAGACAACGCTGACGCTGACTCACTGTTGTGTTTCAGCAATAATTAAAGTGAGTGTCGTCCATATAATGTTAGTACGGATTTGAATAATCGGGGTTAAAGAAGGGCCGGCTCTACCATATTTGCAGGATGTGCAAATGCACAGGATGCCAAGCGCTTAGGGGCGCATTGTAAGCTTAAACAAACAAATTAAAATTTATCGATATATTGACTTTCATAAAACTCTAGTTCGTCCAATCAGCTATCTATACATTTCTAAACGCTTTCTGAACGCAATTATTTCTAATAATACAAATTCCAGAATTTCGCCTGTTCACACAAAATACCATTCACGCACAAGACTGTGCAAGATAATTTCTTGCACAAACACTCAAAATCGTCCATGGAAAAAAAATCTCAAAATAATAAACTCAATCCTTAGCAATCACCTATTTACTGGAGAGAAAACGTCCAGATTGTATTTCTGCACGTATGACACTTACTCAATACAATGTACATACATAATTTCAAGGCTTCATACAAAAGGCCAATAACACTCAAGGCTGTGCAAGATATTGAAAAACCAAAATATGTATTAGTTTCAATTACACATAATTAATTTCTGTGTGATTTACAAATTGCCTAGCAAGCTCTGATAGTAATAACGGCGGCGCTAAAGTCCGAGGTGGACCTGGGCCTAGCTTCTCAGCAACCACTCGTGTTGTGCGTGCTATTGTTCTCTCACGAGCCGAGGGGACCTACAGTTTAATTAATGCCGACTCCGAACGGCGAGATGGAGAAGCTTTTTTTCTAGACAGTTATACTCTTTGAGCATTGTCAGTGACTCGAAAGAGGTGGAGCCGTGAAAAAATGTTTGATGTTTTTTTCGAGATTCGAACTGACGACCTCGAGCGTAGGAGTCGACGCACCTTTTTTTTTTTTTTTTTTTAAACGCATTTTTATTTCATTTAAACAAACATTTCTTACATGCTAGATATAAAAATACTTAAAACTAGCTTATATTAACTAAACATATGTTTTACTTATCTAACTTACTGACCCTATGCGGGTGCTCTAAGCTAACCTAATCTTATTTATAATTTGCCTTTCGGCGCAAGAATTTGTTTTTTATCTTTTTTTTTATTATTGAAAAGAAAAGAAGACTTATGTACTAAACCAAGAAAATTTTAAAAAAACTTGGCATAAGCAATTCATTTTTTTTTCTTAAAACTACTTAACCTAACTTAAAATAACTTATCCTAACATACAAACTACCTTAAAAACTATCTTGACTATGTCCGTAACAACATACGGACGCGTGCACCAGGGCGTAAGTACAATGTATGCATTTCATGCATTTAATACGCCGTGGTGCACCTTTTTTGTGTTTTTTTTTTTTTTTTTGTATTTTGTATTTTTTTTTTTTTTTTTGTATTTTTTTGTATTTTTTTGTATTTTTTTGTTTTTTTTTTTTTTTTTTTTTTTTTTTTCTTATTCTACCTAATACCTAATAACTTAAACTATGTGAGTTGGCCACCAAAGCTCAACCAAAAAGTCCTGCTCTACGAAGTTAGCGGCGGCGAAGGCTGATTTTGGTGCAACCACCAATAAAAATGCCGTTCTTTGGCAGACTCTGTCCTGTCCCGGGCAGAAATCGCCCTGCTGAACCGAAGAAGATCCTCGTGGCTGCGAGCGACGTCCGGCTCGTATTGGAGTCGCCTGTCCACTGTTCGGCGTACGACATGGAAGATAATAGGACATCCTTCCATATCCTGGATCAGGCCTTTCTCATCCAAATAGAGGAATGCTTCGGGAGGAATAAAGCCGTTCAGGCGCACCTTCTCATTGTACCTTATATTGGGGTAGTAAGCCCCAAAGATCAGACCATTGGTTGAAGTCATAGCTCGTGCAACATGGCTTCGAATCAGCTTAATAATAAAATTATCTATCCTGATCAGGTTTGCCTCGTTGTACAAGACCTCATTGGGATAGAATTTCTTGTACTCGGATTCGGGTGTGCGATACAAACGGAGGCAGGCCCGAAGACACTGCCTCTCGAACACCCTCATCTGTTCCATCTGGGAAGGACTCACGTTGAACCACACTGGACAACCGTATACCATGACTGGCCGGATGAGGGCCATGTAGCAGATTACCTTCACCCTGGTATCAAGTTGGCTGCTATAAAACAACCTTCTTGCCACGGCAAAGGCTTTCTTGGCTTTCGTCAGAGCAGCAGCTATATGTCTGTCGAAATATAGATACTGATCCAACCAAATGCCTAAGTACCTGACTACACTTTTCACTGTTAACGGCTCCCCCTGCGGGTCAACTATGCCGAACTTGCGCCAGTTTCTTTTCGTATCCCCCGAGGCCTTGGACAGCGGGGTTCTGAACAGAATAGTTTCACACTTCCGGAAGTTGATTTTCAACTTCCAGTCGTCGCAAAATCGCTGAATCTTATCGAAGTCACGCTGCAACAAGATATTTATTACTTCAACCTTAGGACCCGATCTGTACGCTATCAGATCATCGGCATACGCTATTAAGTTTGGCATTGAACCTATAAGATCGCTAGTGAATATAGCGAACAGAATCGGCGAACCAACTGCCCCCTGTTGCAACCCATTTTTTATGTGGAATATTGTGGTAGAAGTTACGTTGCCATTTTTCACAACGAACCTCCTTCCTGTGATCATATCATAGATCATATATAGCAATGGTTTACTGATACCCAGCCTGACCAACTTGAGGAAAAGGCCTTCTAGCCATACGGTGTCGAACGCCTTCTCCATGTCTATCAGGCAGGCACCCGTGCATTCGGTCTTGTTATTATTCCATTGAATGTCGGATACCAATTTGGACGCGGCATGTGTGGTGTCATGCCCCGCCCTGAAGCCGAATTGGTTATCCGGTATAATTTGATTTTCCTCGACCCATTCTTTCAGAGTTCTAATAACAATCTTCTCAAAGACTTTGCTTATACACGGAAGAAGACTTATCGACCGGAGATTTGTCGGGATTGAAGTATCTTTGTCCCGTTTAGGGATCGGTTGTACCACCGCCGTTTTCCAATGGGCTGGGTAATAAGCATTACTCAGCGCATTGTTAAACAGGACTGTGTATACATCCACCGCCTCGGAGGGGAGATGGCGCAGAACAATATTCGGTATACCATCGATTCCCACTGACTTCTTCTTCTTCAGTGAGTTGAAGATACCCTGGAGTTCATCTCTCGAGATAAGGATGGAGTTGTTTCCATCATCGGCGACGACATTATTTGCCAGAAAATCGTCATTGAACCTGGTGAAACCAGGGTTCTCAGATCGCCATTGATTTATCTCATTCCGGAGATAGAAGTGGTTCAGCAAGGCTCTGTTCTCCAAGTCGTGGTTACGACAACGGGGTTCGTTGACCGTGTACACTTCCTGGAAGACAGCACCAATTGCTTTCACCTTCTCCTGGGGATCCTCAACTACGAAGAAGTCGTTGTCGAGCACTGCCCCATCTGGATCGATGCCAACTGACGTCAGTAAGTTCGCGTTATTTGTCGTTCTGTCAAGTCGAACGGTCTGAATGTCGTTCTGATCTTTTCTCCGGAAGATTTTATTTACTTGCGGGAACATACTCGGGTTGTTGGATATTACAGCCCGAATTTTATTGCCCCAGTGCAAGCTTACAGCTAGGCTGTACTGTTGGCGAATTAATTGTTGGAGTATTTTGATCTCCGACTTCAATGACCGTACTTCAGCGTTTTGTGGATCTGTAAAACGTCTGTACAAGAGCTTGAGTCTTGACAGCAGTCTACTCTTTTGCACGTGGAGTGCATCGATGGTAGCATTCCGATAGACGTCGCCGTCATCGGTTTGTGCTACCTTCGGAATCGTTTTGTCCATTGTACGTTTTATTATGTCGTCCATTTGTACGAGGTACCTGTCAACCTCTTCGTTCGTCAGGTTTCTGTTCGTAGGTGGATTGATCGCACTCGAACGTAGTTCCGTGGATAAGGCTCTAGAGAAGCGTGGCCAGCGTGCCTTATTATAATCATAAGGATACGACTGGACATATTCCTCCAGTTCCTCCAGCTCGTTCGGGAGCTGAGTAACCGCTGCAAGACCACAGTGATCACTGTCGTACTCAACAGTGGTTAAACAGTTCCTTGTGTGTCGTTCCACGTTCAGTAACGTAAGTCGTCTGTCTATAAGCATCACATCCAGATACGACCCGCCTCTGGGAAACGATGGTCTATCGGTTGCAAGCAAATCAAGCCTGAACTCAATACCATTCTGTTCCATCCACTCTAGGAGAGCGTTTCCCCTCTCGTTCGGAACACTGTTACCCCACTCGCCGTGCTTTGCATTCAAATCACCGGCTAGGATATAATAGTTTTCCTCCGAGTTTAAGCGAAGGCTAGTGAAGAGAGCCTCGAGCTCCAAAATGAAATTCGAGTTTCGAGCGTCCGGTGCGTAGACGGCAATCACGAACAATCGCTTCCCACCTTGGAGAGCGATGCGCGCGATACATGCCTCCAGCACACCAAACCTCCGCACCTCATTGCTATATATCACCTTGTGAGTAATATTCTTTTTAATTAAAAGAGCGACCCCACCCCCTCGAGTGGATTGGGGCCGATCTCTTCTAATTATGTGGTAGTTTTTGTACCTGAGTTTGCGCGTCTGGTTTAGCTTAGTTTCGCTAGCCATCAGCACGTCAGGATTATGGGTTTGCAACAATTGAGACAGAGTTAGTTTTCGCTCGATCCTAATCAGCGAATTAACATTCACTGCTAGGATCTTAAGGGTTCTTGCTGCGCGTGAGCCCATTATATCTGCGCGTTAGGCTCGCCAAACAGCTCCGAATAGATGAAGTCTACTCGGGCCGTTTGCTGAAGGAAGCTGGTCTGTAATTGAACCATCTGTTTTTGCAAAGCGATCATCTGCGCTTGCATCGACTGGATGGTTGTCATTACATCCTTCAATGAGGGGTCTGCCTCAGGTTGCCTGGCCACAGAGACCGGGGCCACCTTCGACACTGTCTGTTGTGTCGAACCCCTGCCTGACGCCATTTGGGCGTAGGAGATGGCAGACGTAACAGCGGTAGCTGCAGCGCGGGCCATTGGCCTGGCTTGTACCTTTTTGTCCTCCCTTTTGGCCTTTATTTTATCTCTGAGCTCTTTGACTCTTGGACAGCCCATATAAGTAGCAGGGTGTCCAGTTTGTCCACAGAGAACACAACTGAGAAGGGCCCTGTCTTCGACCTTATCCGTCCCTAAAGGACATTCCCCTTTATTGTGGGTGACTGTGCATCTGGCGCAGCGGAACTCCATGTTGCAGTTCGCCGCGGCATGCCCTAGCATCCTGCACTTCGCACATTGTAAAATGTGGTCTGTTTTGTTTAATTTTTCCCACTTTACAGCGAGAGAGCCTACAGACCGTATTTTCTTTAGGCTCTCAATTTTGCTGCCGTGGGTGACCTGGACCAGGAAGAAGGGAAGTTTAATGTCCTTCTTCCTCGCTGCCGCAGTGTTAAAGGGCTTAACCCCAACGAAACGGACCTCGTCGCTCTCGACTTGGCGCAGCTCTTCGAGGATCTCATTCGGATCAGCCGAAGGATTTATGCCCTTAAGGAGCATTGTCTGCACTTTTTCCCCTTTAGGGGTGTAAGTGTAAAAATCAGCGTTCGACGCCGCTAACTTCTCTTTTAATATTTTGTAATCAGCCATTGACGAGCAATGGACCGAATGCCTTAGGGGCGCTTTATACCTTATTGTAAATGAAGCTTTGGTGGCCAACTTACACAGTGTGGTTAGATCCTTAGTCTCCAGTCCGAAGACGTTAATTGGCGGACATCGCTCTCGCTGTTGTTGTTGTGTCTGCTGCTGCTGTCGTTGTTGTGTCTGCTGCTGTCGTTGTTGTTGTTGTTGCTGCTGCTGCTGCTGCTTCTTCTTCTGCTGCTGTTGTTGTTCTTGTGTTTGCTGCTGCTGTTGTTGTTGTGTGTGCTGCTGCTGTTGCTGCTGCTGCTGTTGCTGCTGCTGTTGTTGTTGCTGCTTCTGCTGCTGTTGTTGTTTTTGCAGCCGTTGAGCTGCCGAGGAAGTGGATGGCAGCGCATCTTTCCGCTGTCTTTTTGGGAGCGATTTGGTTTCGCTCAGCGGCTGCTTTGGTTGTTGTTGTTGCTTCTGTTGCTGTTGCGTCTGCTGCTGCTGGAGCTTTTCCTGCTGCTGTTGCAGCCGCTCTTCCATCAGCCTCTTCTCCGCAGCTTTCTGAGCTGCCTTCCTCGCCGTGGCTTTCTCGTGGAGGAACTTTATATGGGCGTCGAGCTTCGCCCTTTGTTCCTCCATCTCCTCGATCTCCTCAGCCTCGTCGTCGGACTCGGAGGAAGCCAAAACTTGGAAGGAGTTGTTGCTCCCTCCATACGAAAAACGACCTTCGTTGCCCTCCGATTCATACTGGAGGGCACTCAGGTCTTCTTCTGCCATTTTCGCCGCCGATCTCGTGGCTACTCCTGGCACTGCTGATGTTGTTGTTGTTGTCGTTGTTGTTGTTGTTGTCCCTGCTGTTGATCGGATGGGAACTGCTGCTTCGTCCTCTGACGTAGCCATTGTGGTTCGCCGTTTAACCATATTAGGTTTCGGATGAATTTTCCTCCTCCTTTTTGTTTGGCTGACGTCACTCTTCTGGTGGCCTGATGTGCCGGCTACCGGTCCGCCCACATCATCCGATTTCTTAGGAGGCCGTTCATTCGGCTCCATCCTCACACTCACACTCACTTTCTTCTTAGTATGTTTTTTATACTTTAATTAATGAAAAAAATAATTTTTGTCAAATTCTGGGTATCGAACCCGCGCACTGGGGGATCACAAGCAGTGAATCTTTTTTTTTTTTTTTTTTTTTTTTTTTAAACGCATTTTTATTTCATTTAAACAAACATTTCTTACATGCTAGATATAAAAATACTTAAAACTAGCTTATATTAACTAAACATATGTTTTACTTATCTAACTTACTGACCCTATGCGGGTGCTCTAAGCTAACCTAATCTTATTTATAATTTGCCTTTCGGCGCAAGAATTTGTTTTTTATCTTTTTTTTTATTATTGAAAAGAAAAGAAGACTTATGTACTAAACCAAGAAAATTTTAAAAAAACTTGGCATAAGCAATTCATTTTTTTTTTCTTAAAACTACTTAACCTAACTTAAAATAACTTATCCTAACATACAAACTACCTTAAAAACTATCTTGACTATGTCCGTAACAACATACGGACGCGTGCACCAGGGCGTAAGTACAATGTATGCATTTCATACATTTAATACGCCGTGGTGCACCTTTTTTGTGTTTTTTTTTTTTTTTTGTATTTTGTATTTTTTTTTTTTTTTTTTTTTTTTGTATTTTTTTTTGTATTTTTTTGTATTTTTTTGTATTTTTTTGTATTTTTTTTTTGTATTTTTTTGTATTTTTGTTGTATTTTTTTTTTTTTTTTTTTTTTTCTTATTCTACCTAATACCTAATAACTTAAACTATGTGAGTTGGCCACCAAAGCTCAACCAAAAAGTCCTGCTCTACGAAGTTAGCGGCGGCGAAGGCTGATTTTGGTGCAACCACCAATAAAAATGCCGTTCTTTGGCAGACTCTGTCCTGTCCCGGGCAGAAATCGCCCTGCTGAACCGAAGAAGATCCTCGTGGCTGCGAGCGACGTCCGGCTCGTATTGGAGTCGCCTGTCCACTGTTCGGCGTACGACATGGAAGATAATAGGACATCCTTCCATATCCTGGATCAGGCCTTTCTCATCCAAATAGAGGAATGCTTCGGGAGGGATAAAGCCGTTCAGGCGCACCTTCTCATTGTACCTTATATTGGGGTAGTAAGCCCCAAAGATCAGACCATTGGTTGAAGTCATAGCTCGTGCAACATGCCTTCGAATCAGCTTAATAATAAAATTATCTATCCTGATCAGGTTTGCCTCGTTGTACAAGACCTCATTGGGATAGAATTTCTTGTACTCGGATTCGGGTGTGCGATACAAACGGAGGCAGGCCCGAAGACACTGCCTCTCGAACACCCTCATCTGTTCCATCTGGGAAGGACTCACGTTGAACCACACTGGACAACCGTATACCATGACTGGCCGGATGAGGGCCATGTAGCAGATTACCTTCACCCTGGTATCAAGTTGGCTGCTATAAAACAACCTTCTTGCCACGGCAAAGGCTTTCTTGGCTTTCGTCAGAGCAGTAGCTATATGTCTGTCGAAATATAGATACTGATCCAACCAAATGCCTAAGTACCTGACTACACTTTTCACTGCTAACGGCTCCCCCTGCGGGTCAACTATGCCGAACTTGCGCCAGTTTCTTTTCGTATCCCCCGAGGCCTTGGACAGCGGGGTTCTGAACAGAATAGTTTCACACTTCCGGAAGTTGATTTTCAACTTCCAGTCGTCGCAAAATCGCTGAATCTTATCGAAGTCACGCTGCAACAAGATATTTATTACTTCGACCTTAGGACCTGATCTGTACGCTATCAGATCATCGGCATACGCTATTAAGTTTGGCATTGAACCTATAAGATCGCTAGTGAATATAGCGAACAGAATCGGCGAACCAACTGCCCCCTGTTGCAACCCATTTTTTATGTGGAATATTGTGGTAGAAGTTACGTTGCCATTTTTCACAACGAACCTCCTTCCTGTGATCATATCATAGATCATATATAGCAATGGTTTACTGATACCCAGCCTGACCAACTTGAGGAAAAGGCCTTCTAGCCATACGGTGTCGAACGCCTTCTCCATGTCTATCAGGCAGGCACCCGTGCATTCGGTCTTGTTATTATTCCATTGAATGTCGGATACCAATTTGGACGCGGCATGTGTGGTATCATGCCCCGCCCTAAATCCGAATTGGTTGTCCGGTATAATTTGTTTTTCCTCGACCCATTCTTTCAGAGTTCTAATGACAATCTTCTCAAAGACTTTGCTTATACACGGAAGAAGACTTATCGACCGGAGATTTGTCGGGATTGAAGTATCTTTGTCCCGTTTAGGGATCGGTTGTACCACCGCCGTTTTCCAATGGGCTGGGTAATAAGCATTACTCAGCGCATTGTTAAACAGGACTGTGTATACATCCACCGCCTCGGAGGGGAGATGGCGCAGAACAATATTCGGTATACCATCGATTCCCACTGACTTCTTCTTCTTCAGTGAGTTGAAGATACCCTGGAGTTCATCTCTCGAGATAAGGATGGAGTTGTTTCCATCATCGGCGACGACATTATTTGCCAGAAAATCGTCATTGAACCTGGTGAAACCAGGGTTCTCAGATCGCCATTGACTTATCTCATTCCGGAGATAGAAGTGGTTCAGCAAGGCTCTGTTCTCCAAGTCGTGGTTACGACAACGGAGTTCGTTGACCGTGTACACTTCCTGGAAGACAGCACCAATTGCTTTCACCTTCTCCTGGGGATCCTCAACTACGAAGAAGTCGTTGTCGAGAACTGCCCCATCTGGATCGATGCCAACTGACGTCAGTAAGTTCGCGTTATTTGTCGTTCTGTCAAGTCGAACGGTCTGAATGTCGTTCTGATCTTTCCTCCTGAAGATTTTATTTACTTGCGGGAACATACTCGGGTTGTTGGATATTACAGCCCGAATTTTATTGCCCCAGTGCAAGCTTACAGCTAGGCTGTACTGTTGGCGAATTAATTGTTGGAGTATTTTGATCTCCGACTTCAATGACCGTACTTCAGCGTTTTGTGGATCTGTAAAACGTCTGTACAAGAGCTTGAGTCTTGACAGCATTCTACTCTTTTGCACGTGGAGTGCATCGATGGTAGCATTCCGATAGACGTCGCCGTCATCGGTTTGTGCTACCTTCGGAATTGTTTTGTCCATTGTACGTTTTATTATGTCGTCCATTTGTACGAGGTACCTGTCAACCTCTTCGTTCGTCAGGTTTCTGTTCGTAGGTGGATTGATCGCACTCGAACGTAGTTCCCTGGATAAGGCTCTAGAGAAGCGTGGCCAGCGTGCCTTATTATAATCATAAGGATACGACTGGACATATTCCTCCAGTTCCTCCAGCTCGTTCGGGAGCTGAGTAACCGCTGCAAGACCACAGTGATCACTGTCGTACTCTACAGTGGTTAAACAGTTCCTTGTGTGTCGTTCCACGTTCAGTAACGTAAGTCGTCTGTCTATAAGCATCACATCCAGATACGACCCGCCTCTGGGAAACGATGGTCTATCGGTTGCAAGCAAATCAAGCCTGAACTCAATACCATTCTGTTCCATCCACTCTAGGAGAGCGTTTCCCCTCTCGTTCGGAACACTGTTACCCCACTCGCCGTGCTTTGCATTCAAATCACCGGCTAGGATATAATAGTTTTCCTCCGAGTTTAAGCGAAGGCTAGTGAAGAGAGCCTCGAGCTCCGAAATGAAATTCGAGTTTCGAGCGTCCGGTGCGTAGATGGCAATCACGAACAATCGCTTCCCACCTTGGAGAGCGATGCGCGCGATACATGCCTCCAGCACACCAAACCTCCGCACCTCATTGCTATATATCACCTTGTGACTAATATTCTTTTTAATTAAAAGAGCGACCCCACCCCCTCGAGTGGATTGGGGCCGATCTCTTCTAATTATGTGGTAGTTTTTGTACCTGAGTTTGCGCGTCTGGTTTAGCTTAGTTTCGCTAGCCATCAGCACGTCAGGATTATGGGTTTGCAACAATTGAGACAGAGTTAGTTTTCGCTCGATCCTAATCAGCGAATTAACATTCACTGCTAGGATCTTAAGGGTTCTTGCTGCGCGTGAGCCCATTATATCTGCGCGTTAGGCTCGCCAAACAGCTCCGAATAGATGAAGTCTACTCGGGCCGTTTGCTGAAGGAAGCTGGTCTGTAATTGAACCATCTGTTTTTGCAAAGCGATCATCTGCGCTTGCATCGACTGGATGGTTGTCATTACATCCTTCAATGAGGGGTCTGCCTCAGGTTGCCTGGCCACAGAGACCGGGGCCACCTTCGACACTGTCTGTTGTGTCGAACCCCTGCCTGACGCCATTTGGGCGTAGGAGATGGCAGACGTAACAGCGGTAGCTGCAGCGCGGGCCATTGGCCTGGCTTGTACCTTTTTGTCCTCCCTTTTGGCCTTTATTTTATCTCTAAGCTCTTTGACTCTTGGACAGCCCCTATAAGTAGCAGGGTGTCCAGTTTGTCCACAGAGAACACAACTGAGAAGGGCCCTGTCTTCGACCTTATCCGTCCCTAAAGGACATTCCCCTTTATTGTGGGTGACTGTGCATCTGGCGCAGCGGAACTCCATGTTGCAGTTCGCCGCGGCATGCCCTAGCATCCTGCACTTCGCACATTGTAAAATGTGGTCTGTTTTATTTAATTTTTCCCACTTCACAGCGAGAGAGCCTACAGACCGTATTTTCTTTAGGCTCTCAATTTTGCTGCCGTGGGTGACCTGTACCAAGAAGAAGGGAAGTTTAATGTCCTTCTTCCTCGCTGCCGCAGTGTTAAAGGGCTTAACCCCAACGAAACGGACCTCGTCGCTCTCGACTTGGCGCAGCTCTTCGAGGATCTCATTCGGATCAGCCGAAGGATTTATGCCCTTAAGGAGCATTGTCTGCACTTTTTCCCCTTTAGGGGTGTAAGTGTAAAAATCAGCGTTCGACGCCGCTAACTTCTCTTTTAAAATTTTATAATCCGCCATTGACGAGCAATGGACCGAATGCCTTAAGGGCGCTTTATATTTAACTATGAAAGAAGCTTTGGTGGCCAACTTACACAGTATGGTTAGGTCCTTCGTCTCCAGTCCGAAGACGTTAATTGGCGGACATCGCTCTCGCTGTTGTTGTTGTGTCTGCTGCTGCTGTCGTTGTTGTGTCTGCTGCTGCTGCTGTTGTTGTGTCTGCTGCTGTTGTTGTTGTTGCTGCTGCTGCTGTTGTTGCTGCTGTTGCTGCTGTTGGTGCTGCTGCTGTTGGTGCTGCTGCTGTTGTTGTTGCTGTTGTTGTTGTTGCTGCTTCTGCTGTTGTTGTTGTTTTAGCAGCCGTTGGGCTGCCGAGGAAGTAGATGGCAGCTCATCTTTCCGCGATCTTTTCGTGAGCGGTTTGGCTTCGCTCAACGGCTGCTTTGGTTGTTGTTGTTGTTTCTGTTGCTGTTGCGTCTGCTGCTGTTGCTTCTGCTGCTGCTGGAGCTTTTCCTGCTGCTGTTGCAGCTGCTCTTCCCTCTGCCGCTGCTCTGCAGCTTTCTGCGCCGCTTTTCTAGCCGTGGCTTTCTCGTGGAGGAACTTTATATGGGCGTCGAGCTTCGCCCTTTGTTCCTCCATCTCCTCGATCTCCTCAGCCTCGTCGTCAGACTCAGAGGATGCCAGAGCTTGGAAGGAGTTATTGCTCCCTCCATACGAAAACCGGCCTTCATTTCCCTCTGACTCATATTGGAGGGCATTCAGGTCATCTACGATTTTCGCAGCCGATCTTGTGGCTACTCCTGTTGATGTTGTTGCTGTTGTTGTTGTTGTCCCAGCTTTTGTTTGGCTGGGAGCTGCTACCTCGTCATCTGACGTAGCCGTCGTGGTGCGGCGTTTCACCATATTCGGCTTCGGGTGGATTTTTCTCCTCCTCTTCTTCATGGTATCGACGTCACTCTTTTGGTGGCCTGATGTGCCGGCTACCGATCCGCCCACATCATCCGATTTTTTCGGAGACCGCTCGTTCGGCTCCATACCACACACACACACTCACTTTCTTACTTAGAATGGAGTTTTTTCTTTAACAATGAAAAAAAATAATTTTTCTTAAATTTTCGGAATTGAACCCGAGCACTGGGGATCACAAGCAGTGAATCTATCACCCAGGCCACTGTCTGCTTATAAAAGTCACTGTCTTTTTTCTCACTTTACTCACTACACTGTGTTTTTATTGTTTAAGTAAAGCCGAAACACGTCTTAATACCGCGGAGGTCTGTGAACGACTGACAAGCAGTGAATCTACCACCCAGGCCACTGTCTGCTTATAAAAGTCACTGTCTTTTTTCTCACTTGACTCACTACACTGTGTTTTTATTGTTTAAGTAAAGCCGAAGCACGTCTTAATACCGCGGAGGTCTGTGAACGACTGAGTCGACGCACCTACCCACTACGCCACGGCGCCCACGCCTAGCAAACTCTATTCTCTATAGTTCTCTATAATTTTCTTAATTTTTGAAAGCTTAATCGAAACTGAAACAAAGCATTGGAGACCTGTTTTGCAAATACTAATTAGCTTAGTTATATTTCTTGATTTTGAAGCAATAAATTTTCGAATATCTTCTGAAGTGTTGTTTAAGTTTAAAAATGATTTATTTTTACAGCTTGTTGAGAAAGTTTGTTTTATTCTTATTTAAGAGAGATATAGGATTTCCTTATATCCTTATATATATATATATATAATCTGTATCTTTTCTATAACTGTTACTAATGAAATTGTATCCATGCTAAAAGAGGCCAAACAATAAGTCGCATAGAACAAGTTCCTATTGTTGTTAGGTTTTTCTTAGGGGTTTTGAAAGGAGAAGACAAGACTGGAGTGGAACTTTCAAAGTTAATATTAGACAAACTCGAATTTAATGGAATTTCAATAAGCAACTGTAGAGGTCAAAGTTACGATAATGGTTCAAATATGAAGGGAAAAGAAGCTGGTGTTCGGAACAGAATTCGATACATTGAACCAAGAGCATTTTTGGTCTCATGCAGCTCGTATTCATTAAATTCAGTAGTCAATGAATCAGCTCGGTGCTCAGCAGTTTCTGTTATGTTTTTTGACACAATTCAATGCTTGTATATCTTTTTTTAAGTTTTACAACGTGAAGGGACATTTATAAAAAAAAATACGCGCCAAATCTTACTTTGAAATCTCTTCCAGAAACAAGGTGGGAAAGCAGACTAGATGCATCAAAATCATTAGGAGAGATATAAGCAGCACTTATAGAAATGTTTGCAAAGTCCGTCTTTAAGTTATCAGCAAGTATTAAGGTTTAAGAAAATATTTTAAAACTGAAACAAAAGATTTAAGGTGGAGTTTTATTTCCAAACATTAGATCAAGCGATTCAGTCAATTACAGAAAGGTTTTATCAGCTTGAAGCATATAAAACGAATTTTTAAATAACATAATAGCATAATTTTTAATAACATAAGTGAATGTTTGAAAAAAACGTTCCTCATATCTTAATTTACAAAGCCTTTTAACTTTTGAAGTTTTTAAAGATTTAGATGGGGCAGAATTGTATCAAGAGTCAACAGTATTAGTCTTGCTTGTAAAACCAAAAAGCTCATATTTAGAAGTGTTAGAAGTTTAGAAGTGTAATTTGAAAAAGACGAAGATTATGGCCCTAACGCAGGGTCTAGAGGAAAAATACTTTGAAAGAATAATTAATTTACAGGCCTGGATTTAATACATCAATTCTGGGTTTAGAGATCTTACAGTTGATTTGGACACCTTTTCTAGCGGCCCTAATGTCGATACTAACATTGGTAACTTCAAAAATGCTTTAAACGATACAATTGATAAAAGTGTCAAAAAAATAAAATTAGCTCCCCAGAAAAGCTTCCTAATTGTATAACAGAACACATTAAAATCCGCAACAGGCGTAATTTATAAAAATACCGTAATTGGCGTAATTGGCAAAAATACCGACAACTAAATCTAAAATTGCAGCTACTATACCTTAACAAGCTGATTCAAAATCTTATCCTTCAGTTTCGTAACTACAAATGAAACTAAAGAATAAAATCCTTGGATGCTAAACCTTTTTGGAACATCGTTTAAGTTATTAAGAATAAAAGTAGTCAAATACCTGCAATTAAAAATTATGATATCACTTTTTTTTACTGACAAAGAAAAATCTAATTTACCATCTAATACATTTTTCTAAGAATCATTCTCCGTATTTAACAATTATTGAAATCACTTAAAGCCAACAAAGCATGAAGGTTAGATGATATCAGGAACAACTATCTGATACATTTACCCAATTTGGATTTAAAATATTTAACATTTTTAGTCAATGCGTGCCTTAAAACTCAATATTTCCCATATAGGTGGAAAATGGCGAAAGTCATACCGATATTAAAACCAGTTAAACCCGCTGAGTTCCCCACCACTTATAGACCAATTAGTCTATTAAGCAGCGTTAGTAAAATCCTCCAAAAAGTTCTCAAAAACCCAAATTCTAGAATTTACTAATGAACAAGACATATACTTTAATATTCAATTCGGTTTTAGACAGTTTCATATAACCTCCCACCAGTCTCTGAGAATTTGTAACTATATTAAATCCAATCGTTTTACTGGTATGATCCTGCTGGATGTAGAAAAGGCCTTCGACACAGTCTGGTATAATGGCCTAATTTACAAAATGAAAAATTTCAACTGCCCACCATATTTAGTTCAAGTCGTCCAAAGTTTTCTGTGCAATCACAGTTTTCGTGTCTGGTATGTTAATACCATTTTGTCTAATCCTACTAACTTTCTCATGGGTGTCCCTCAAGGTTCAGTGTTGGGTCCTACCTAGTATAATCACTTCTGATTTTTCTGATCTACCCAATCTTTGCCGGCGATACTGCTATTTACAATTCGCATAAGTTTGCTATCAATATTGAGAGGAATCTTATAAATGCAAGTGAGATAATAAGAAATTACTGTAAGAGGTGGAAAATTAAAATTAATTCTGAGAAAACCCAAGTCATCTTTTTAGCGGAAAAAGAAAAGTTTGCTTTCTTTCTCAGAATCCGATCTTAATTTATGGTAATGAGACAAACTGGGATCATACTGTTAAATACCTTGGTATACATTTAGGTTCAAAACTGACCTTCAGTAAACACGTCACGCAGACTTTAAAAAAAGTAAAGATAGCAACCACCTTATTATACCCCTTCATTAACAGGAAATCGCATCTTTATATTGAGAATAAGGTAATTATATACAAAGCCATTTTTCAATCAATATTCACGTATCTTTGCCCGGTTTGGGTTGATATGGCTAAATGTCATCTAAAAAGACTTCACAAAACAAAACGTTGAAGATGATGTTAGATTTACCTTAGCACTTTTCTACTCGTGCCCAGCATTCACATGCTCTTCGTATTAATATATTTATATGTATATACAGGGTGGGCCTGTAAAAATGCATTAAAATGAACAAAACTAAATTTTTTTCCATGTATTATGGCTTTATTAGTAAGAACAAACATTCCTATTAATTATAAACGTCATTCATTCGACTGCTCGGCTAGCTTCGCAGTAGCGCATTCTGTCACCCCAATTTTCCAAGCCATTGTTGATGTTTTCTGGCTGTAGCTCACGGATTGCTTGGATGATGTTGGCTTTAAGTGCTTGAATCATTTCCGGATTGTTGGCATAAAATCGGTCCTTTACGGTTCACCAATCGCAGCTCCGATGTGGCCAATTGACATCGCCAAGACGGCTGATAATACGATTTTGGAATTTGGTGTGCTAAAGATCGATTGTGACATAGCGGGTCACCCTGCATGAACCAGAGGTCGTCCATATCCAAGTCTTCAATTTCAGTAAAAAAGAAAGTCGGTTAACATGGCTCTGTAACGAGATCTTTGTGGAGAATACTCCTCAGGCTAGTGCGTGAAATGTTGAGCTGTTGAGATCGATGGCGAGTTGATGTTCGTGAATTGAGTCTTACATTCTCGGCCAGAGCTGCCACATTATCATCTGTACGACGACGGGGACCATGAGTGTTGTCTACTGGCATACCAGTCTCACGAATTTTTTGCACAAACTTGCGTACAGCAGTCGTGGTGGGTGCTACATTTCGGCTATTATTATTTTCAAAAACGCACTGTTTGGGCTACACAGCACTCACTTTGGAAATAAGTTTTCAATATTTCCCAACGTTGTTCATGCGTAAAGCGACACATTTCTTTCCGCTGACTTTCTGTCAAGATTTCGAGAGGGAAACAGCTGTCAGTGTCAAAATAACCCAGTATGTACCCAACATGGGGTTACCGTGTTTACAGTACAGATTTTTTTGAAGTTCAGTATAAATAACTTGACCACTACGCTACGAATAACGCTACGGCTTAATTGCCACTTAGCTATCGAAGTGCGCAATCGGATGGGTTGAAATATTGAGTGCCGAATGAAAAGGAGGACAAACTATTTAATAAAGTATAGGTGCCTAGCCATTAATCAAATCGAACAACTTTTATAAAGTTTTTTCTCTTTAAAATAAACCTAACAGTATTCTACTTCATCTACATATGTCATATATAGACGACTTAATTTTTCAAATTGATTCATTATTACCTATTCTTGTTTCTTATTCTTACATCACAAAAAAGAACTGTGGAAGTAGTTATATTTTACTTGATTTTGCTAAATTATTGTGTTTCACTTTTATTTTATATTATATTGTATATTAGATGAAAGTCAAGTTGTACCTCATTAACGGAAGCGCTGATGAGCTGAAGCGGCCTAAAAATTTGAAGATCCGTATAAACCCCACCAAGCGTTGTTAGGAAAATATTAAAAAAAATCGCTACTTAAAATTGTCATTATATTTATTAGCATTAATATAATATTTTCAATTCTTCTCCGTAAAACGTAATTTAATCAAATTGGTTAGTATTATATTAGGGGTTCTCTTAAAAGTGTTCTATATAATAGATTTTCATCTTCTATTTGATAAATATAATAAAAATTCGTAAATACATTCAGAGATTTTCATTTTATACAGATAAGCAATTATTTTACAAAAATAATAAAAAGGACGTACATACTCGTACATAAGTATATAGTCGAAAAGAGATTTTGTTTACTTGTTTCTTTAACTAAATTGCAATAAAATTATGTACAATTCCCTTCATTTATACAGAGATACAAAACGTGTAGATGTATATTCCTCTCCAAACAAATCAATTTCATAAATCTTGTGTGTTTATTATTAACTTTAATATCGTATAGAGAATGAAATGTATTTTTGTTTTTTGTTAGATATAAATTCTACTATTACATTTTAGTTAAGAAATATGGTGAGATTAAACGATGGCTTTTTTGTGTATACATTGGGTTTTATTATTACATTAATTTATGCTTAAAATGCATAATTATCGTATAATCTTGATTGTGGGTGTTTTTCTTACCAATATACTTAGAGACTTGCAAATTTGATTTCGGCCCTCTTATGGGTGAATGACGGTTTACATAATTTTAAACTGATTTATCTCTTTAAGACAAAAGATATTATTTTCTTTTTCATTTACTTTATATATCACCTTTGGTATTTTGGTAAGTTAGTTATAAATATGTATTTGAACGGAAAAAATTTCACTATTTCGGTACGACTACTATATATTTTGAATTCGTATATACTCCTCCTTCTGCTCTCGTTTTTGTTTTATCAATTAACAATAAAATAATATTTACAATATTAGAATTAATTTTACAATGATATGTTAAAAATATGTTTAAGATACATTTTTTCTGTTCAAATATGTGCCTTGTTTGTACCGAATAATTGTATTTTTCGTTTAATCTTTAGGGATTTTGCTAAGTGCAGTATTGTATGGTTTCGTATACAAACATTGTAATTATTTTAATTAAAAACTATCTACTGAGATAAGAAGAAAATAATAGGAGTACACAATGAATATTGTGGTTAAACTCTTCAATTTTGATATGACATCCATGATGTGGTGCCTGCGTGAATTTATTTGATATGAATTAAACCGCTGTAACAAGTTATGTACATGGATGTGGAGATTTATAAATTTATTTGTTTTTTTTTTTTTCTTTTTAGTATTGCACTCGTCTCTCGTCCCATATCTGTCGTCTCTGGTGGATGTTGAAAGGGAAACCATTTCTGACGATCTAATAGTAATATTATTTGGATGATGTCACCAGCTGACTCGTACTATATCCTTGGGTGTTACATGTGGGCAATGCAAATGGGTTAAAGCCTAGGCCACCGACTCCTAGAAATAAGGAGAATTATTTTATTCACGATTCTTTTGTTATTTAGAATTATGAAGTTTAAATGTATAATAAAAAAAATTAAAAATATTATGAACAGAAACGAAAAAAATGTTAACACTTGTCTCGTTATATAGTATTCTTCTCCGTTAGATTACATCGCGACATTGCTACAAATGTTATCAATTTCAAAGATATTGCAGTAATTGCTCATTCACAAATTCGCTTGAGGCGAATTAAGCTCGCAGAAAGCTAAGTTCAATGGACATTAATGTGATCAACCCACACCAATCATCATAATGAGAGGTATTTATCTAACGATACAATATCACTGCAAAACCCTATAACTTGACCAATTACTTGAGTTAATGGTCCTAAATTAAAAAAAAATAGTTCAATTTGAATTTTCCAATAATGGAGTACATGGTTCGACATCTGGCTTCTTTTTGGAAGTTCAAGCAGTTTTAAAAAAGATAACAAGTGTATGACAGATTGGGAAAGTATATTAAATATTTAACTCAAACTATATTTCTTTTTTGTGATGGGAAAGAACGAAACCTCCAAGAAATGAAATGACAAAACCTATCATATACTATCAACATATCTCATTAGATATCTGTTGACTTTTTCATTTTAAATGGGCTGTTTTACATTAATTTAAATTTTTATTGTTGACCACTTTTTTAAATCTGTAGAAAAACTGTTTTGTGCGACCGTCGTGGCGTAGTGGATCAACTCCTACCAACTAAACTTTCTGTCTCTACCTCTTTCGAGTAACTGAAAATGCTCAAAGAATATATGTAACTGTCAAGACAAAGATATACAAAGTCGGTATGAAATTCCGACATGATTGCGAAAGAAATATTGTCCTAAATATATCACTAAAAACACCATATGAGTTAGATCTCGAAAAATTTATTGGTGCTACGCAGGATGCGACATGAAAAAATATTCTCTTAAAAAAATATGTGTAAAGGTAGCGAAATCAACTATTCGTCAGAAATAAACGATCTTATTCACGCCCTTCAAAATTAGACCAATGCAAATTTGCTGTGCAATAAACTTAAAATAAGCATAAATTATTCGATCTGGAATGCCGTAAAAACTATCACGAAAGCCCAAATGCGATCGGCGAAAACAAGAAAAAATAATGAAAAAATAACGGCGAATGGGCAAAGAGTGACAAAGACAAAACAGATTGCTTTGCCGAACACTTACGAGAAACGCTTAACGTTGAACGAAGAAGAAGAAGCAGGCTACGATCGATCCTATGACTAAAAAGTGTGTCTTAACCGAACTCTACCGGACAACTAAACATTTCAAAAAATAATAAAGTTCCTGGCTCCTTTCTTACCACTTGGCAAATTCCCAAACAATTATGAAAAAAGTGCTAATTAAACTTTTGTATTGTATTTAATAAATGTTTCGCTTAGGTTACTATACGTTTCACACTTGTGGAAAGTGGCAGAAGTGATAATGGTCCTGAAACTGGGAAAATTAGCAAACCACAAAAAATCATACAAACCGAAATCATTCTGTCCTTAAATATTTCAACCACTTTAATTCATTCAACGGGGCATTGAAGATAGACGCCTTATACTTAACCATCTATTCGGGTTTCGAAACAACCACTCCACAATTGACCATATAGGTTGGGTTAGGTTAGATTAGGGGGCTGCTAGTGAATTCACCCGCACACTTAGTCCATGATGGTCCATTGTGATATTGTGATACCCACAGTCAGACTACTACCACTGATCGACCGGTCCAGTGACAGTGCCGTTAATATGATCCCAACGACGAATGGTGACTGGGCAAGATTTGAAAAACCGGATCAAAGCGTATTAACTTTGCTTTCACTGTGATTCGAAACCGAGTGCCTACCAAGAGTGGTTCCATGTTCGAATCCCAGTGAAATCGAATCTGGTCCAGTCACCATTTGCCGTTGGGATGAAATTAACGGCACTGGAGTAGGTTGCTACCTAGCAGTTTTTGACTAGTTTTTGAGTCTGAGTGCTTCACTGTAGTGTTCCAAAAAAAACCTCCGACAAAAAAAAAAGAAGTCCAAACAAGTCCGACAATTTTTGGAGTATTATTTTCAAATACATTTTTTTTTATAATAATATTTGAATTTTTTGAAGACAGTATTCCGTAGAGAAAATTATCAACTGAATGTAACAAAGAAGATAGATTCCCAACAGTGAAACACAGTGGTAGTGCGTACACGGTTGGTGTTGGAATCTGAACATTATCCGTGAAAATGCCAATCAACTCGTCTTGGATTATGACTATATGTATATTCAAAAGAAATAATCATGGCAAGAATCCCACCTACGTTCTTTAGCTTTAACAGCTTTATAGCGTTCCAAGCCAAAAAACATTTGTGGGAGTTGTTCAAAAGGAGTATAGGGCGACTTAATATATAGCTGAAAAATATGCTCAAGAAAAAGCCGATTGAAAAATGGTAGAACTAAGGAAAAATCTCAAAATCAATACAATTCTGAAAAGAACTGTATTTGAGGGGAACTCGTAATTGTGCAAAGGTATTGAAAGGGGGCACAATAGATCTTAAAGGTCGCGGTGCAATATACCCTCAACCATAATAATAATAATAAGGAAAAATCTTCGACGATTCAATGATACAACATTCGAAGAAATGACTTTCAGACAAGTGTACCTAAAAGCAACCATTACGAAGGTGTCTTACTGCTGTTTTCGTTAAGACTTTTGTGTCTGAATTTGCATTTTCATCGCCTGGGCTTTGCTACGCCTAATCATGATATGATATACATTTAACAAATGTAATAATCCACTTTAGCCTAAGGCTCTTGGTGCTCTGGCTACTAATATAATTTGAATTATATTGTAGTTACTCAATAAATAAATAAATAATCCACTTATCTATCAGTTTGGATTAATCTTTCCAGTACTCTTAAAATCTTAAATCTTAAAACTAAAACTTAAATCTTAATTGAACTTTATCTTTTTCATTTCATCTTCGCTTCGTTTGCAAAGACAGATTTCTTCTTCATAATTTTACCGGGAAGTAGTGTATTTTCCATGCACTGCAGCATTGGAAACATTTTCACATGTCTTGTTTTATGAAGTCCTTTATTTAACGTAAAAAGGTTGTGAACAAGTTGCAATATTTTAAGGTCGTAACATTCAAAAGTCCTACTTCATGACAAAAAATAAACAGATTTACTTAAGCATTCAAAAATATTTTAATTCACTATAAAGCACAACATGAAAGCAAGCACGTAAAATAAAAAAAATAAAAAAAGATACAAATTAAGAGAACATATAAAAACCAAGGACAAAAGAAAAACTTGTAAATACCATTTTAAGCTGTGCCCTCTGCTGGCCCGCCCAATCAGTTGGGATATGTGTTCGTATATTTAAGTGTTCAATGTAAAGTGCGTGTGTAGGTAAAGGCCGTATCGGCTGGAAGGAGGACACGTCTCCCATGCAGCTCAATGTCCTATCACTATCCTTAAGTTTATCATTTGTGTTTGTTTTATTTTTTTATTTTTTATTTTTAAACAGCTGCTGTTGCTGATACTGTTGTCGGATTATGCCACGGCTGATGTGGATGATGCGAATGATGATGGTGCGGATGCGGATGCGAGTGATGATGGTGATGATGTTGAACGAGTGCTTGATGCCATGGGGACGACACTGTTGAGATTAATGGCGAAAAGGCACTAGCTGAGCGGATTGTTTTATTTTTCGATTTTTTTGTATTTTGTATTTTTTTATTGTTTTGTTGTTTTGTTGTTGGTGCAGATGCAAATAACAAAATACGACAAAATAACCATGCAAAAGAAAAATAAAGAAATGAAAAATGTAAACGCAAAGAAGGAAAACAAACGAAAATAATAAAATAGAGAATAAAAAAAAGAAAAAAAACAAGTGGGTAAAATCGTCCCCGAACTACTCACTTGATGTGGAATTGAAAACACTGCCCGGCGACGATGACAACGCTCCCATGTTCGGTGCCGGTCCGTAGCCGTTCGCAGTGGCCCCATAGGAGCCACCAGATGAGTGAGGCGTCGATGCACTGCTACAGTAGCCTCCACGAGGACTCACACTGCTACTTTGCGCTCGCTGGTATTCATCTTCGGTCCATTGACCAGTTCCATCCTGAACACTGACGGCCAATTGCCCGGCATATGAATTGAATCCAGTTGTTCCTCCGGGAGATCTGTGCTCGCATTTGTAAAAAGTTAGTCTCACGGTTAATTATGCATTTCCTTTTTACCTTGGCATGGAGTAGAGAGCTTCAACCAAATCGGCAGCACGTTTAAGGATGATCTCTTTTTGCAGTTTCTCCGGATCACCAGGGTGGCGGGGAATCAGTTTTTGTAGTCGCTGGAAGCCGTAATCTATCGTCGGTTCATTGAGGGCTGCTTAAATCAAAGACAACTCTCAATTTTAGCATCAGCCAACAAAAGCTGTATGTAGTAAGTACTTACAAACATAAACAAACCGCCCAGGTGAGCCCTTGCAGAATTGTTTGCTCTTATACGAGAGTGTAACCTCCACAACACCGGGTATGTGTCGCGGTGGTGTCTGGACGCGTATGGCATGCGATGTTATCAATTCGCTCCAGACCAGCATTGTACCGAACACGACCTGAAGGCCATCGAAGAAATTGTCACCAACAATGATGACAGTCGCTCCGCCGGTGGTCCAACCTTCGCTTGGTGATATCGCCTTTATGCAGGGTGTCGCAACCGGTAGTGGGGGATAGAGTCCTGCTGAAATGGAAGAGTTCCCATTTAATGTATGAAATTAAGCTGTGGCTGGTGGGCTTAGGATTTTGGATTTTGCCTTTAAGGATCATGCAGTTTTATTAATAAAACGTGGACACAACAACACAATCACAATCTATTTCAAAAATTAAACTCAAGGATTTTAATAGGGATTGTTTTGGGATTTTGGATTGCTTCTACTGTGACTATTTACGTCCTTGATGGGGACTTTTTATATCCACCCTTCTCATCAAATTTTGTGTAATAATCTAAGGCAGGCATTTTGTGTTTTTCGGCATTAAATTTGGCGTAGGGTCTTGCAATGGTAGCTTAGCATCCGTTAAAGTTCGCTATTGGGTGGTAGCAAAAGTAGCAGTGAAGTTGAGGGGAGGTATTTAACCAAGGATATTTCTAAATTATAATGGAATCTTGTGCGCCGGTTTTTAAGGGGTGGCAATTACCCTTGAAGAAAAAGAAAATACTAAACAGTGAGTCGTTGAAAAGAGTCCGATGTCTCTGGCTAACGATTGTTCGTTTACTTCTGTAGACCAAGTGTGTCTGTTAATAAACCAAGCACAACACACAAGACGAGAGGTTGAAAACAAAACCTCTGAATACAATTCCGCTGTCATGTGAACTTTCTCCCCAAGCAGGGACATCAAAAATGGACCCAAACACTTGTCCTTGCGTTTATGGAGAGACGTTATAATGATTTATACTTTGTCTGGCTACTCGGTATCAACTTAGCCATTGATATCCACTGGCTACTTGGACAGTGTACATTATATGGTTTGTATATGCGTTAAAGGACCTTTTTTATATCTTTTCCACGCATGTAGACGAGTATACATATGTATGAATGTGTGTTTTATGGCAAAAGGGTGGTTCACCGAAGGGTATGTCTGTGTGTGTTTTAGATATGAAGAACTTAATGCTGTCCCTTTTTCAAGGGGTGCTTGCCTTTTTTGTTGTGGTGATCTAATCCGAAAAAGGGGAGCTTAAGCCATAAAAAACCACCCACCCTCGGTGGTCCTTGGTGCCGTGACAATGGTCAATATTGAGGATAATATCGCATTAAGATAAAAATACCAAACATAATATGTGGGATTGTTGATATACAATACGAGGAAATATTAAATAAATAAAGGATATGTGGAAGAACGGGAACATAGGATTAAGACTGTGGTTGCCTATGTCTTAAGAGAACAGTTCTATATATACATGTGAAAGATGTTTTGGATTGAGGATGGTATTGATCCTCCTGCCCTGACAAGCTTCAAAAATTTCATGTTTCAAAATCAATTGCAGAAATAATTTTTTTTTCTATTGCAAATTATATCAATAGCGGATTACAGTTTTGTTTGTTTTTTTTTTCATTTTTTTTTGGAAAATAATACAAAAAAACATTCAATTATTTCTTTAAACAAATTCAAACAAAAAGCAAACACAAATTTGCTACAGACCATCATAGGTACTGTCAGGCGCAAGGGGGTGACCCGAAATGGACAGGGGAGAGTTTCCTGTACCTTCCGTGGCGTCCATCCGTTTTGCGCGACGACCATGCTTGGAATTATTATGCACAAACATGTTATCGGATATGGCTAGGAGTGGGCCGTCAACGGTCACTTGTGTTGATATCACAACCTGAAAGTAGAAAAAAATATGAATGTTGGGTTTAATAACAATTCTTTTTTATAAATGTATTTTTAGTGACCCTGTCATCGGGCTTTATAATTTTTGTTGACAATTTTATATTCAAAAATGAGTATATAATTAAAAAAAATCAATCAACATTGTGCTCGATGTGTTCCCTTTCCGCATCAATACTTATATTCTCTGGGAAGCCTGGGTGAGTAAATAGAAATAATAATAATAATGGTGGCCCTACAGTCCGAGGTGCTTTTGGGCCTAGCTTCTTCACCACACGTGTTGTGTGTACTATTGTTCTCTTACGAGTGAAGGGAAAATTTAAAATCGTTGTTTATTTTAAAATTTTAATGTCATAAGGTGAGATTGTCAAATATACAAAGTATTGATACTAGAGTTGTACCGAATAGTGTTTTGGCCGGATACCGGATGCCGAATATTCGGAGTGCAGCTAGGCCGAATAGCGTAATATTCACCGGCCAGATATCTGCCCAAATTAAAAGTATAATAGTTAATTCCAGATTTTGTCACGAAAACTAAGCAATTCTAATGGAAAGCAGAGCAGTAATATTTGCAAATATTACTGGGAAACGCACAGATTATACTCACAACGCAACGGAGCGTCTGCGTGCTTGGTCTTTGACAGTTTAGGTTGAAAATATCTATCTGCATTAGTGAAATCGAAATTGAAACTCGTGTGTTATTATGTGCACATATCGTAATATCGTAAGTCCTTGCCCAAATTTAATTTTCAATATTATTTATAATTAATGGTTCATAATTAAATATAATAGACGCAGGAGTTGGTCACTTCGATTTAAAATAAATTAGGTTGCCGGGTTTTGACATAAAATTCTCGTAAACACGACCTTATACAGTCAGCGTCAAAAGTGAGTGTACAGCCATCGGGAGAAGGTTCATCCTCAAAAATAAAATATACCAGCAGGAGCTACGGTGGACATGGGCACATCAGATTAAAGGTTTTAACTCATACTTCAATAAACACTAAATTTCATTTAAAAAAACTGTAAACATAAAGTAATTAAATCAATTTATAAGAAAAATGGGCAAAAACAATGTACCAATCCCTGTCAAAGTCCGAACTCGCTGTTACGATTTGGCATTTAAAGAGAAGCACAAACGTTTATCAAGTGTATTCGTTTTTCAAATACCGTACTCAGGACTCATAGGAAAGTTATTATTTCGATGATTTTTTTCGAATATTTGTCCATATACAGCTGCGGTCAAAATAATAGCAGTACGACACAAAAAACGAAGCAACTGAATAACATAAATATATACCATCCATAAATCGTTTTAAAATATTTTTATTTATTGATTAAATTTAATAATATTGAAATTGTGGACGAAGAAAACTAAATTTAAGCTAAAGAGATTTATTTCAATTAACAAAAATAAATAAGAAAGATAATGATATTTTCAATGTACTGAAAAAGGGCGGTCAAAAAAATAGCAGTATTCATATTTTTTAAATAATATTACAAAATGAACGAATATTTTTAGAAAATGTGTACTAAAATTAGTTAGTATTTTGTTGTAGACCCTTTATTCTTTAGAACTGCTTCACATCGCCGTTTCATAGAAGCCACCAAAGCCTGACATCTCTCGAAGGGTATGTTTTGCCATGCTCTCTTCATTGTGACCCAAAGTTCATTACTATTCCGGGGCTTTGAAGCTGCAACCACTTTTTTTACATTAGCTCAAAGATTCTCTATTGTATTGTGATCAGGTGATTGAGAAGACCAGTCAATAACGTTAATGTTGTTGATCCGAAACCATTCCTTAGCTTTTTTTGCTGGTATGTTTGGGGTCGTTGTCTTGTTGAAAGACCCATTTCAGTGGCATTTCCTCCTCTGCGCAAGGTAGCATAGTTCCCTGCAGTATATTCACGTAAGCATGTTGATCCATCAAACTATTTGTGCGAAATATGGGACCTACACCATAGTAGGAGAAGCCCATACCATTATGCTGGATCCACCACGCTATGAATGCATTGAGTGACATTTGGAAAGAAACCGTTATATGAGAGAACATTTTTTTTCTTGGGAACTTGGACATAATCTTCCACTACCAAAAATAATTTTAAAATGGTGAAGATTTGAAATTACTTGAATTAATGAGTAATAGATTACTCACATTATACTCAAAAATATACAGCAGCACTGCTATTATTTTGACCGCAACTGTATGTACATACGAGGGGCGTTCAATATATTCTCGGTATCGGGGTGAAGCTGTGGTTGTATATATAAATTGACTTATTTATCAAGTAATACTATTATTTTAGTGCATTCATATATCCAAAAAAATATATCGTATATCCAAAATACACTTTTTGTGCTTTCTTCACGACTTCATATCATACCAACAAAAACATTAGCAGAAAATAACAAAGTACAGTGGACGCTCGATATAGTGACCATTGATATAGTGAACAATCCAATATAGTGAATACACAACATTTTAAACCGTTTCAACTACTCATCGTGTTGAGCGAAAATCTTGCACGATTAGTTATGTTACGTATATGGTACACAGCTTGAGGTTGTTTGAAGTAAATACAAAGTGCGTGTTGCTTGTATATGGAATGTATTATTTTTGTTGCGTTTTACGTTTTTTACGGTTGAGTTATTTTTGTTTAAAACAAAATATATTTTTTATAAATATTGACTTGGTTATTAGTTATTACAAAGAACAATTTTAATTATATTTTGCTTCTTTTTTTTTTATATATAATTTGCGTGCGCACAAGGGGTTACGAATACCCTTAAGTGTCCGGAATCAAGACACAACACGGGCCGAAGGTATAGAGGGAGAAAGGGAGAGGAGGTACCTGTGCACATTGGTCTTAAATGTCTGCGGATTGTAGTGAGTGGGAAATATTGGGCTGGGAAAAGCATTCCATATTCGTGTGCTGCGGCTAAAAAACGACTCTCTAAACTTAACTGTACGTCCGAAAACAGGCTTAAGGGTGAATTGATGAGCACTCCTAGCGAGACGAGTATTGCGGGTGAATTCATTGAGGGGAGTAATGCAATTGGCTAGCTCACTTGAGCATCTTTTGTTAAAATAGCAACAAAACAATGACAAGGATGAGACATTATGGCGATGTTCGAGCGAGTCTATCGACTTCGCGATATTACTGTCACGCTGTTGTATTCTATCAAGTAGGTGCAGAGAGTTCTTAGGAGCACCAGACCAGATATGAGCGTTATACTCAAGCTTGGGGCGAATGAAGGCCTTGTAAATTGAAGCCAAATCAGAGGGGGTGAAGTATTTCTTGCATCGTTTTAGGAAACCTAGACATTTCGCAGCATTTTTGGCGACCTCGAATATGTGATCATTCCAACTAAGTGTTGAGTTGATACACATACCGAGGATGGAAAGTTTTTCGGTTTCTTCGATGCAAGTGCCATTCAGGGATAATGGCTGATTGTTTTGCGATCGCTTGAGTGACAGTAGACAGCATTGAGTTTTGGAAGCATTAAATTCCACTCTATTGTTTTTACCCCAATTAAATGTCACTGTCAAGGTCGGAATTTAATGTGCTTAACATACGCTGCCGCTCCAATTCTACGGCCGAAGGTTAGGGTCGTGAGTCTTGGAACGAATATGAAAAGCTGAGAGTACTGTCATCAGCCAAGGAGTGGATTGGATTAGAAGTAGCAGACAGGAGATCATTTATAAAAATGAGGAAGAGAGTCGGAGACAAAAAAGAGCCGTGGGGAACACCAGCAATAATTTGGTGAATATCAGACTTGAACCCATCCAAAACAACTTGAATTGAACGGTTCGAAAGGTAATATCAAATCCATAGAAGAAGAGACTTATCGATGCCATAAGCACGCATTTTCGACAAAAGAGCTTGATGCCAAACTCTGTCAAATGCCTTTGAAATATCAAGTGCAACGATCTTGATTTCTCCAGCATTGTGCAAGGATTGGTTCCACTTTTCGGTGAGATATGCCATCAAATCACCAGTGGACCTGTTGCTGCGGAAACCATACTGCCGGTCATTAAGAAGCTTCCGCGATTCAAGATATTTCATTACCTGACGGTTTATCAGCGTTTGCATGACCTTGGAAAGAAGGGACGCTAGTGCTATGGGTCGGTAGGAGGAGGGTAATGAAGATTTGCCTTTTTTAGGGACAGGCTGGACAAATGCTGTTTTCCATCCACTCGGAAAGAGACCAGAAGAGTAGGACAGATGGAAAAGCTTACGCAGTGGTTTTGTCAGCACAGAAAACACCTCTTCAGAAGTATCGGGGGTATACCATCCAGGTGAGCGGATTTATGCACGTTCAGATCTTTAAGTACTCTTGCAACCGTACGAGTGCGAAAATGGATTTGTCCCATGGTCCCATGGTACTCTGGTAGCGTAGAGCTGGCCGCGAAATGCGCAGCAAGCAGATTTGCCTTGTCTAAAGAGCTGACAGCTGGAATGTCATTGCAAATGAACGTGGAAATTGAAGATGAGGCTGAATTCCTTATATTTTTAACAAATGACCATTTTGATGAATTGTACTTCAAAACATCAACATTTGATGAAATTTGCTCCAAGCAGCCCACGCTCGTTACAATGAACAATCTCGCTCCAGTGAACAGGCCCAGTTTTTATTAGTTCACTGTATCGAGCGTCGACTGTAGTTGGTCTTTGCGAAGAAATCCATGTACACTTTGATTGGCAAACACTTTGGCAAGTTGTATGACTGCTGGATAAGTTCCCCTGATAATCATACCTATCAATAGAAACAATTTGATTCCCAACATTGGCGTGGAACTGAACATTGGCTAATACTAAATGTGTGTATGGTTTGAGAGGTAAGTTAATAGTAATATAATGACGGCGGGGCTACAGTCCGAGGTGGACCTGGGCCTAGCTTCTCAGAAAGCACTCGCGTTGTGCGTGCTTTTGTTCTCTTCCGAGTGGAGGGGAGCATTTATATTCGTTGAGCATTGTCAGTGACTCGAAAGATGTGGAGCCGTGAACAATTTTTTTTTTAAAAATTGTTTGTCTGCACTGGATTTTGAACCTAAACTTGAAGGTGTAGTGCGTATGGGTCGACGCACAAACTCACACGGCCACGGCGCCCACTTTAAGTTACATTACTTAAATTCCAAAGAAAATAAAACATTGTCTTTACCTGAAATCGCCTCATATCCCTTGGATTCCCGGCGTTCTTCAAACAGTTTTGATTGCACTTCAAGAAGAATTTTAGGAAAAATCTGGAAACAAAAAAAATATCTAAAATTAGTACAAAGTATTTTGCCTGCCATGAAACAGCAAATAATAAAATTAAAATTCTTCACATATCCTTCACCGCACGCAAATTTAATGACATAATCAGTAAGTTAAGGGTAGCTTACAGAAAGATATATGTACATACATACAAACATACATTCATATAAATACATATATATGTACATAAATAACAGAAAAATCGCATACTGTGATTTTATGTTGTCGTTTCTCTTTTACCGTGGCATAAAACACTTGGCTTTTATGCTCCTTCAAGGATGATGATTTTTAATATTGAAAATCTCCTCCTCCAATAAGTGGTTCTAGTTCCAAGATACTCGTCCTTGTATCCTCTTATCCTGTCAATGTTTACTGTGCTGATATTTAACACTTCATAAAAATTATTACGAGCGTTAACATTAATTTTTGCTGCTTGTTTTTTTTTTTTTTGTTGAATGTTCTTATTGGTGCTTGTGCTGGATGGTCGTTTTTTATTATCCCTTTGTGGACATGGATAGTGTAGTCAGCAGAAAAGGAATAAGTATTAAGGCTGAGTTGGCAAGATATGTTTTTCTTTCAATTTGTCATTGGTGTCACTCATCCTATGTCAAACTTCATGTCCTGGAATTGTTTTTCACCAAAATGTATTGCATGATGGATTTAAATATCCCATTGCCACAAGAATGAGGGGGACAAGTGTTCTAAGTTATGGACTTCAGATAGAACATTTCAAGAGTAATTTACACCTACACACATACATATATGGGGTGAACGAAGATAAGGATAGGGACGGGACGGGACTCCCTAATTTGAGTGAGATAACAGATTCAACTGTCGGTAAACGCTCAAATTGCGTTGCCGAGAATTTATTCGGTGATTCGGAAAATTACGACTGCCACATCCCCATCTGTACTGTTGACGGCACGCTAGATGTGAATGCGTGTTGTGAGACGAAATTAAAAATCGATTGGGAAGATTCAAAATATTGACACATTCCCTCCTAGCTTGGATGACAGTGTTTGTTGTTATGTCAGAGAGGGGGAAACGCCAAGAATGATTTGTTAGGGTATGAGAGGTGTTGATTTAAATTACTTGCAGGAACTTCAAACCATAAAGTCACAAGAAATAATTACAACAATGACGAGACGGATTTATGGGCATTTGATAGTACAGCCGCGGTTAATGAGGGATAGATGTGATTTACGTCCGTTCGAGTGAAAGAATATATAGTTTTGGGAGTGTTCGCACATAACGATGAAGTTCTGTCAATAGGCAAAATTGTTTTCATTTTTAAACGGCTGAAATAATCTTATCTATTAAAATGTGACAGAAACCACAAATGTTTGCATAAAGCATACCTCAACTCCAATATAACAGGTGTCTTCTTAAAATAAACCAACGGCTCCCTAAGGACAACAAGCCACATGTAAATCCAACACAACACTCGCTAGAGGAAACCCCGATTGTATGTGCCCGCAATAAGTCAAGCATTTCCTTTCAGCAGCGACTGTTCCTTTTGACATTTTAAGACTACACATACACACATACGTAGATCTCCCTGCTGCAGGACAATTATGCAAGTATCCGTTTCCTGTTAACTGATTTATTTGTAGACCCTCAAGGGTAAGACACTACTAAACTGAATACAAAACGTTGCGACTACTAAAAATAAAACTTCATACAGGGACCTGAAATATCATAACATAAGGACACCCTGCGGTGCAATGTTTATCAGCACAGGATGAGGGCGCGCAAAAAATTTGAAACACAACGCACTCGGCCCTTTATAGCGTTGGCATTGCAGTGGCAAAACGTTCACCGCCCCGGGCAGAACATCTGTTCCGAAGGCTAAAATGTTGAAACTAATCCAACCACATGCACGAGATTATTACTGACATCTCGATTTACAAATTTGCTCAAGTCTCACTTATATACTCTCACGCTCTATATCTCTGCCTCTCTCTCTCTCTCTCTCTGCTTTTCGTACACTGCGTGCTATGTTGGACCCTTAAAATAGTGTCTCAGCTGGGAAGGGGCAAGCCAATTAGGGGTTAAATGATGAAGCTTTGTCGAGAGCTGGTGCAGTAAGTGGGCGTAATGTAAATAATCAAATTCAATTTGTTCGCACACTTTGGCTATTAGAAGAACAGTGTTCCGATTGCAGTGGTTGGCAAATGTTATGTTTGCGCACCAGATATCTTTGTTCTTTCTTGTTATAGAAAAAATATAATATTATGACTATGTTTGGATAGAATTTTAGTTACTTAAAAGCCGTGTGTTCAATTTTGAAGTCTGCTATTTGATGAAGAGCATAAGACTTAAATATACATTATTTTACTGGTTTCCGTAAACATTCGATATGAATTCAGCATGTAATACTTCACACCTATCTGTACATCGATGTAATTTATTCCATTAAATGCATATATGTATTAATATATTGAATGGGATTATAGATTTAAGTCGGTCCGCGACCTAGCGCAACCGTTTGGTGTCCCCTGCATTCAATCGATTATTATTACAAATGCCGATATCCCAAGGTTAAACTTTTAAAAAATTGAAAAATTGTGTAATTTCTAATGGACTGTGTTTCAATTGAAGATAGAAAAAACTTATCAGTTTCACACCAACTGACCAGATGGCCCAACAGAGCAGCACACATGCCTTGCTCTCGTTGACATTTAAGTGGAAAACACTTAACGAGTATTTCACTAATCTCTGTTGTCACTTTTTAAGTATCGAATTACTAACGAAAGTATCTATCTCAACAATGCCAGTGATGATAAATGGCTTTGGGAAATGTTGAACCTATTTCATTTCTCGTTCTTTCTGATCTGATCATTAGGTTACAAATTACAAAATTAGTTCTTTTTACGTCGTACTGCATTGGAGTATGTTTTCAAAACATCTTGACAGGATATTATGAACATTTTTAAAGGTATTTTTTGTGCTCTTACAACTGGCGCTGACAACACGACACTTGTCATAAAAAGTAGAAATTTATTTGATTTTCCTGTCAATGAAGGATGTTGCATATCTCTGTTGTATTTACTTGCGAGTACATCTAAATTTACTATTCAGATAATACTTAAAAATGTTGGTGTCAAGTTGACTTTGTCAGAAAATCTTAAAGTCTCCACAGAGTAGAAATTATAAATTCAATCCACGTGACCCTAATAAATCTTCTTCTACCACAAAATGTTAAAATCTTTCCTTTTTCTTCATTTCGTCGTCGAATGAACACCAAATTTAGCTTCAGCTTAAGCGTTTAAAAAAGTTGTGTCCTTAGAAATCAACTTATAGTGCGAGAGGGACGTAATGACAAAAAAAATAAAGAAAAAACGAAAACGACAAAAATACTTCGTTATCCTAACGAAGGGATGTCCTTCTTTTCGCTTGAACTAAGTAACCAACGACACACTCATTTAAAGGGAGAAGGTACGAAAAAATCAATGAACTGCATAATTGGCCATTTAAATCCGCTTAAACTTGTTACCCACAAATCTTGTGCCAAACATAACAAGCCAAGGATGCTGTACGCTCTTTATTATTGTCCGTTTGAAGGATAGGCGAAGAATAATAATAATAATAGGTATCGAAGGAATGAGGGAATGATATTGTTTCTCTTGTAGTAGACGGGATTTTGCTTGATGTGAATTGAAGGGAATTCATTTAAAATTCTGTCAGCGATGATGTTAAACTTGAGGACAACTAAATTCGTGCCGAATAACCAAGAAAGTTGTTTGTTTCTCTCATTGTGTGGTAAAAACTCCTACCCTTATGGTGGAATAATTTCAAAAAATCATTTTATTGAACGTATTTAAGAAAAACTGTGTAGTTATTATTTCGTAATTTGAATATTGCTTTTGATAGATTGGGTTTTTTCGTAAAAGCAAGGATCTGCAGTCTTTCCTAACTTTAATAAGTCTCTCAACGGCAAGTCCATGTCATCCAGCCTGACACCCTGTAAACTGTGGTTTTCGCTTTCACTCAAGTGCAAGAAATGTTTGCCTCGCTATTTTCAACCATCAAATCTATTCACACAAATACTTTTCCGAGTTGACTCATGTTAGTTTTTAGTTACAAGATTTGCTTTAAAATACAAGAAGTTTGTGTAATATCTACCTCGCTCTTCCTTTTTCTCATACGTATCTATATACATATTTTTGGTTAAAATTTATAAGTTGTTTAAGAGTTAAGGGTAGTTTCTGCTGAACTTAATGCTTCGGATCATATGTGACAGCTAGAAAACTGTAATCTTGTGAATAACATAAAAGTAATAGGTTAAGACTCAGATCTAAATCGTAAGACTTTGTTTTTGCAGTCGGTCGCAATGCAGAATGTTGACAGCATTATTAGATGGCCACATGCAGTGCACTTAGACTCAGAGAGTCAAACTGCTGGAATAGCAGAACTTATGGACATGGTAACATCCTTAACTCACTACCACAACAGGCGATACTGAGTCATACTGACTACATTATCCCAAAGCTAAATTTCAATGAAAAACTATAGGGCATACTTTCAAACCAGAACTGAGTGGAAAAGCGATAGAGTCTTCCAAAACCATGACATAGCCATCTTCACAGACGGTTCGAAGATGGACTCTGGTGTGGGCGCTGGAATCTTCTTCGAAGCCCTCAAGATATCAAAGTCTCTCAAGCTACCAAGCTTTGCAAGCATTTTCCAGGCAGCAATATATGATGCGTGTCTTGAAATTAAAAACAAAACAGAACCAGCACAGCGGATAGCAATCTTTTCAGATAGTCAAGCTGCTATCAAGGCTCTAACATCCATAACCACAACGTCTAAACTAGTGGATTGATGCTGCAAGTAACTATCCATTATAGGTGAACGAAGTCCGGTCTCTTTGATCTGGGTTCCCGGGCACACGGGTATAATAGGAAACGAAGCAGCAGACGAGCTAGCCAGACAAGGATCCAAACTCGATAGTCTCGTTGTGGAACAAATCCAGGCTAAACTAGGCTTCGTAAAAAACAACATCTACAATCACTTCCTCAAGATCGCCAACGAAAGATGGACCAAGCTGGGAACATGTGTCCTATCCAGAGCTTATGGTCCAACTACAACCAAAAGAAAACAAAAGACCTGCTTAACAACAGTAGAAGAAATATATCCAGAATCACAGCGGTCTGCACTGGACACTGGGCTGTTGGCAGGCATGCTGAAAGACTAGGCATACCATTTAACTCGCACTGCCGCAGCTGCCGGGTGGAAACTGAGCCAGAAACCCCCGAGCACTTCCTGTGCAAATGTCCGGCTCTAGCTAGAGTCAGACAACGCACTCTGGGCAAAGCCTTCTTCAACACCCCTAATAATCTCTCATAAGCAAACATTCATAGTCTGCTAGCCTTCATAAATTCCACAAAGTGGTTTCAAAACTAGGCTAATCTTAGTGAATACACACTCCTTTTCACCCCCATCTCACAAATTAGGTATCCCATAGGATGTGGTATCAAAACGGCGCTTTCATGGCGTTAATTGGGTGCGAAAACAGGATCTGTATGTCCACCGCCACTTTTACCTACCTACCTACCTAGATGCGTGTCAACATTTTCCATTTGTGGCGAAACGAATACTTTTTGACGTTTGAGTCTTAGAATCACAATCTCCTTGTTCGAGAAGGATAGGAAGAACCTCTGGCATAAAAACTAAGTTATCACTGACGCAAGACAACTTGGTCTTGATGGCTGGAAGCTGCTTGCCAGGAACCGTCAGCAATAGAAGGCAGTAATTGCTCAGGCTCAAACCCTCTAGAGGTCGTTAACCTGAAAAATTAGTGAGGATTACAACAACTGCGCATGTAACAAGGTTAGTATAACTTTAATGCAAGAAAATTATACCACATACAGCAGAGCAAAGCTTCTAAATCGGAGATAAAAGGATAATGCTCAACGAAAATAGACACTGATATGCAACTAGGATCATTAGTGACCTGATTCTGAGTTCCTTCAAAAGGTAGATCATTCATTGGACATTTGGTCCTGTTTGTAAAGAATATAAATGAAGAAAACGACAAAAATTGGTAAGAACTGAATGTAGTCTGGAAGGTAGCAGTCCATCATCTGCAATGGCTTCACTACGTCGAGTTGTAAAGGTGTATTCTATAAACCCTGGTCTTATCATCACGAATGCAGGAATACTTGTTCTGGATAACTTATACCATCGCACCCTGCACAGCCGTGACTGCAGGGGAGACATAAATAAGTATTAAATCAATCATTTGTGAATTAATAAAATTATTGCACGTGATTCCATTTTAAGATAATTTGAAGAAATAGTCAATTAGGGAATGAGAGATACATTACAAAAAAAACAATTCAAGGGTGAACAAAATTTGAGGATCAAATACAATACAGTCTTCCACTAAATTATAGGTGAAAGAAACGAAACCAAATCGTCTCAAAATTAGTACAACAACAGAGAATTAAGATTAACAAATATAATAAGTCAACTATTTTATGCCCTCACAATTGTTCACCCTTAATGTCAACCCCAGCCCCAAGTTCGGTTTATTTGTAAGCAGGTGCCGCACACGGTCATGAAAATCCTTGATGGGTATTTATTTATTTATTTTCCTTTTTTATCCTTATCCAGTTCATTTATATTCGTGTCGAATGAGCAGAATCGCCCATGAAACGATTGAACTTCTTCAACTTTTTATCCAATATTAGATAAACTTTTTTATTTGAACTCAAAGCCGTATCTGTTAAATGATGCGCATCTCATAAGTACACTGCTTTTTGTTTTCGAAAAAAAAAAGAATCATCATTTGAGAGGGTGGGCGAACTCTACCAGAGAACAGGGTGTCAGGCAATTAGCAATTAATTAATTTCTTTATCTCAAGAATCAGTGCGTCATTTGTTGGTAATGTACTGCTATCCCAGACGTAAGGGATTATAGCGGCAACAAGAACCATTCAACGGCATCATCAACAACATATTAAATAATATCATCTACCTACTAATGCCAAAGGACATTTTACACACCGACAATAATCGCAAAGTTCATATACCCCCTCCCTCATGCTACCATGCCACTCAGAGTGGAAAAGGGAAAGTCTAAGCAACCATCGTACTCTGTAGCAGCTATCAATGTCATTGCGTATCCGCTGTATCCTTGTATCCTTTATTATACCATATAATCCCAAACACATCGGCCAGAAGCCATCTTACGCTCATACTCTACCTTCTATCCGCACAACTACAACACCACTACGAGGAAAGAGGTTATGGGTGACTGGGAAGCATTATCCCTTTCTTGCTCCACACCCACTAGTGTGTTTCATCCTAGACGCCATTCTTGATTTCTTGTATCCGATACCACCATTTTCTTTTCGGGCGATTTTTAGCAGTTTCGCAGGATCTAAATGCTTTCTTTGTAATCCTTGCGGCGTTTCCTCTGATGATGGTTTCTTACCCGGGGGGTTTGAAGGTTGAAAGACGACGACACGACAGTGGAAGAAGCTTTTCTCACGACACTTTCACTCTCGATGGCATCACAGATTCGGTGAGAATTTTAAGAGAAAGTAAAAGTGTCTACCTCGAGTATTCTTGAGAGTGAAAGTTTCATCGCACACTTGCACTCAAACCAAAGTGTTTTTTCTTTTGGCTGAATCGCTGAATTTCTTAGTCGAAACTGAGGACGGGTAAGATATGTTTTGGGAGAGGAAGAATTTTATCATCCATGAAAATGGTATCATCGTCGTGCGCCAAGGATCCGTAGCGAGTCAAAAGTTTTGTTTTCATGAATGGCTGGATGGCAGGCTAGCTGACGTGGTCGGTGTGTCGCTTCTTTTGCACGGATAAAGATGCAAAGAGAAAGAGAGAGTGAGAGAATGAGAAAACGAGAGCCTCATCAAGTCATTGTACTCTGTTTACGTATAGATGAATGCGTGTGCCGCCATTTATTTATGGCCTTTCTCTTTTTTGGGGCCTCGTATGTAATACTCGTACATAACAACATTAAAACGGGGGATGATTTTCCTGTTTTTCCTTTGCAGGCTTTTTGCGTGTGTATTTTTGCGGCGTTCCTGGGGTGCGGGTGGCTGTTGCTTTGGGATTCAAGCCATGCTGCTGGGACCAGGGAAAGCCTTTTTCCCGTCTACACATAGTAAAAAATTTATATCTTCTTCGCAATTTTTTTCTTCTTCCTCTTTGTGTCCTTACAATAAATGTCGTCTGTTGTTTACATTGGATTCCCGTTGCGTTTGGGCAGGAAACGAGTATCATTTTATGCTGCGTATTCTTGCGTTGTGTGTACAGGTTGGGTATGAGGTGGGAACGAGTAGGTGGACGGCACTTTTGTACGGGATAATTCAAATGCGTTTTGGATTTCACATTTGACTCATTTAATATGCTCTCGATAGTTTTTTTTCCACTTCTCGGGGGTTGGGCGAAAATGGACGGTAAGAACGGTGGTAGGGTTGGGAATAGTTTAGTTGGATACCTATATCAACACTTAGCTGTCAATTATGCATAAAGTTCAAATACCCATTTTGAAGATATCACGACACATGCATGCGTGTAGCTGCGAATGTGTGAGAGATGAAAAGCGTATCTGAGCTTCAGGATAATAAGGGACTCAGCGTAAGTGGTATTAATTAGTTTTTAGCTTTATTTGGGACTATTTTGCTTTTGCTGAGTATACTTGGGGTTGTGTGAATGTTTGTAATGGCGTATTATCACGAGATAATGTGATAAGTTAATTGATTGTAAATTATTAATTTCGAAGGATGTGAGTTGATCCTTGTCTTAGTCTGGGAAAAATGAGAATTAATTAAGGTCAAAATGTTGAGTCATTTTGTGAGTTCTGATGGAACGTGCCATTAATGAAACTTAATTTGGAGGTCAAAAAGTTCTCTATGAACGAGACACCAGTTAATATCGCTTTTTATACATACTCTTATCAACTTTAAGCCATGAGACTAAAACTTATATTTAAACTATAGAAAATATGTATAATATATGTCTTAGGAGCTGGTTTCTGTGATCCATATATTCCGAAAGTATGTCGCTATGTTGTAGCTGGAATAATGGGTTAAGATGTAGAAGAAGAGGCTTTTTAATGTGGTTTTTGTCCAGTCAATACATTCTATTAAATTTATTATTATACATGGATTTTAACATATATCCGAAAAATTAAGAATAAGTTTTGCAATTGTTGGTCGTAGTGTGTTTTAGATAATTTTCTTGCTGAAATGTCCGCACCAGCGTTATTCTTATGCTGAAGAATATGGTAGCATTACTGTTCCAAGTCTGTGTATGATTTTTTCGTTATAATTCCATTTACAAGGTGTATGGAACCAACCCCATACGAAGAGAAACATTCCCACACCATTAAGTTACCACCACCCTCGATAGTTTCCTTGGTGTACTTAAGATTCAATTCGGCGTTGGGTAGACGCCTCACATGTCTGCTGTCTGATCTAAGCAAATTCAAACAAATTCATTCACATTCATCGCTCCAAGAAATATTTCGCCACTTTTTAAAGCCCTGGCTGGGGAACCAAGTTTTATATTGAACTGTAAACATCCTCCTCTGCTTAATATTGTTATCGCTGAACTTTCCTTGATGAAACTCCGCGAGAGGTGTTAGCACAGTTTTTGAATTAGTTTGCAATTTTTTCTCATCCAAAATTTCTTGTGACTGCATAAAGGTATCACATTTTGCTTCCAGTGCAATTAAATAATGCTGTTTTTCGTGGACGTTGCGCCGGTTTCTTCTTTAAAGCATTTTGCACCATTTCCAATGAACTATCAACCGTTTTCGGGATTGAACCTTACGAATATCCTTCGCTCTTAATATATTTAGTTTTTTACGCGATTTTTTTGTCCAGGTAACATATGACCAATACTAAACGTAAGTTATTTTCATTTTGCCCCAATTTAATTGTAAATGTGCTTTATTTACATTTATGGTGGCACCTACACTACCACTACCACCACAAAGCTTCTTGTGACCGACCTATTTGATGTATTGTTTATCTCGGTAGAACTGTATTATGACTTTGCTTGCGTTAGTCACCGAGTTTTTCTTTGAAAATTCGGATGTGTGGCTTTAGCGGAAGGGCGCACTGTCACACTGGCCATGAAATCATTGACTCACTGCGGATTAAGTTCTTTAAGGGCTTCCCATCGTGAAATTGTTATGGGTTGGACCTGAAAGACGATAACCAAGCAGTTCAAAACAGAGACCGACATATTTCGAAAGAGAGACTCGTTGTACTGCATCCAAACGAAGCGTATTCAAATCATAATTTCTTCGACAAGTCTTCATGACTAATGGCAGGAACAACGGTGATTTATTTCCAAATGTAATAAAACAACAGAAAATGGCCTATACCATCTGCCAAGTCCTTGAACTAACGGTTCATTACTTATTTCTTTCTTGAACAAGAATCTAGAAATTCGATTAGACTTTCCACTGAAGAAATGTACTTCAGTAGATCAAAATACCGAGTTGATATTGTCCGATTTTTACCCTTTATTTCTTCCGGGGAAACTGAAAATCAACTTTTTATGCACACAAAAGCAACACGACAAAATTTGATACGCCTGATAGAAATTTTAGAAAAACTCAATCTGAGATGACACTGTCATCCCCATTAGGTTCATCAACTAAAATTCTGTCGAAAATCTGTTTGAGGGAAGTAAAATTTCAAAATCAAATATTTTACTTGAATTCTTGCGATAATAATTTTACGTGGATGGTGCATATAATATATCGAATGGTTGCTAAAGATTTACCATACTTTTTTGCAAAAACGGATATATCATGAAGAACACAAATGTTCATTCGAACCTCTTCAATCTTTTAAATGTCAGCTACACATCTTGATTCAAAATGTATTCTTTTACAATAGTTATGTCTGTACATTGTCCACAACTGTTGCATTCATCCATTTTCAGTACTGCACATAAGATACACGTAATTTCATGTTTACCCATTTTAAGACATTTAATAGACACGTAACAACATCACAAACAACAGACGCTAACGCAAAGGCTCCTTTGAGTAAAAGCCGCAAACACTAAACCCCTTCGAATCAATCAAACTGAGGTGCATTTACCCGTCCCGTCAGAGTTCACTTCATCGATTGTCATCCCTCCGATGGCTGGTGCGCACACACTTTTTGTGCGACCGTTTCATATACCGAAACCGGACCATTACGATTGCGATCATTATCTCCGTGTTAATAATGATTTTTCGGCTTAAGGAATCATTTTGATTGGAAATACAATCCAATCCAATCCAATCCTCTGCTCTTGTAACTGTAACCGCGATCTCGATATTTATGATTATGGATTCATGTTTCCCGAGCTACCGGTCGCGGTCACTACTGTATCACTGAACGCACGCACACAGGAGCCGCCGGATAACAAGGTAAACGAGTTTTAACGAGTGAACATTACCAAAATGGTTAATCCGTCTCATCATAGGAATGGAACTATGGAACTCCCGTACCGGCCGACGGACAGTAGATCGCCATAGTCCAACTGAATTGGAATAAGTCGGAGAGCCCACCGGATAGTGAACAATGCACGCACTAGAATACAATCAATTCGCGTTGAATTCATCATGAAAATTGCGCTCATGCGGCGGTTTATAGGGACTGTTCCAGGAGTGCTCCTGTGCACTTTTACCTTAGAATAATTGATGGTCCGAAAATTTTTACGCGCGCGCGCATACTGTAAGTGACACATAGTCTCACGGCGGCAAGCATTTCGCACAACAAACAACGATGATGACGATGAGGCGGCATACATCAATCTGAGCACTGGATGGCAGCATCGGCGGCGGCCTACTATGGATGGACACACAGAGAATACCTCCTCAACTATCGTGGAGGTCCTTGTCATCAAATCACTCTACGCTATGGTGCGGCACAATTGGCCAACAGATCACTGGGGCGCGCACCATCATCATTGTCGGAGCGATCGACGCGACGGATGATGCTGATGATCATGTTTGACGATGACGATGACGATGTGATCGCCCATCCATCCATCCACCGGGCGCGGATTTTGTGATTCAGAAGTTGTCGTATTTTTGATGGTGATGATGCGGATCCGAGTGCATTTTTACACGTTTCATTCCGTTCAAATGCGCCTGTATGGGTATCGTGGTGGTAGAACAATGTGCCATGTTTTATTGATGAACTTGGCAATCATAGTTGGTCGGTTGAACACCAACCGTCTGTTGGTTCGGTCGTCTGATCGTCCGTTTTGGGCCAAAAATTAAAAATGTATGTATGACAACGAATTTTTGATACACGACAACCGATGACTATACTCGAGTATGCAAGTGTGTGTTTGTATGAGCATGGGGTGGGGATTGGGTGGGCTTTAATCATTCACTTTTGCTTTTTGGGTCGAAAAAATGCTCCGTGTGAGTCCAGGAATTAAGTGAATCTCGATTGGTATCTCTTTGTATATTTCAGAATCAATTGATATACAGTGGATAGGACTTACTGTACGCTGAAGGACACACATGCTTCCGAAATGTGTTGACAAGTTTTTTTGTAAGTAGTGATCCGCAGAGTATTTTTTTTTAACTCGGACACGGTGTGATTTCTGATTTTACAGTCCGATGCATGGGAATTCCGAATTTTTTGATGAAATGACGTGGCCTTGGAGATGAAATCAGGAAGTAAATTAATCGAAAATTTAAATTTTTTTATAGAATTGATGGAACGGCGATAAAAAGGAAAAAGAGGTCACAAGAAACATTGTAAAGTTTGCATTATCAAAAATGGTTGATAACGCCGAGATTGAGAAGCTTTTTCTTAACAGTTATGCTCATTGAACATACAGTGACACATAGTGACTCGAAAGAGGTGGAACCGAAACTAAACAAGAAAAAAGTCTAGTGCGCAGGTGTCGACGCATCTACCCACTACGTCAACGCGGCCAAACGGTATATATAATTCATAATTTGGGTTTGAGGAAGACCATATTGTGGATAGCCAAAATGAAAAATGGTAGTTAATTTTTTGAAACATGGAATAAATTTGTCATAATATCTTCACGTATGGGTGAAGTCTGCAAGTCACCAAGAAACAGATGAATAACTACTTTAGTACACAACAATAAAGTGTTTGATATTAACATTTCTTCATCTCTTACTCTCGTCCCTGTGATTCAATCACGACCCAGGACAGTTAGAACGCGTTTAGAGAAATGTTTGTAAATTTGTTCATTTTTGAACCCACAAGGCATAGTTCACGTGTACTCATATAGCGACTGATGTGCGTCTTCAACCATACCCCAAGCCAATATATCAAAACAAGAATTCTGTTCTTTGAAAGATGAAAACTAAAGGAAAAGGCAACCGTGTTTTTTTATCCGCGTTCTCTCATCTCATTCAGTTAAGAAAACATCCCTTTTAGTAGTTCAAAGCATTTCACAGTAACGCGAGTATTTTGCATTTACATTTACATTTCGCAGGACGTAGGTGGGTTGCCTTGCCTTATATCCTATCAGAGACATGTTACGAACATAGGACGTCTACATACTGTCATTTAAACTGAGAATTCTTAGAGGTGTAGATTTAAGGATTCAGCGTACTGCGTACAACCATGTAATCCATTTTATTTATGTAAATGCCTATGGTGCTGTGGAATTTTATATGATGAAAGGAATCATGAAATTTGATGCAATTCAAACGAAAAAGAGACCCAGACTTAAATCAATGGAAGTACGGTGGTTGGTTGCATTCAATTCATTCCTCATCCTAGCCACTTTCTCAATTACCTCCTTTCATATTTGTTCTCTTCCTGCCTCCGGCTGACATCCTCACACAGAGCAAACAGTGTTTAGCCCATATGTCCTGCAATTTTGTTCGTCCTTCTTTTCCTCCTTCTCTCTTTCTCCCCCGATATAGAATTTTTTTTCAACAGGCGATGGCGTATCCTTGATCCGCTGGAAAAGCTCAAATATCTAAACTACACTTTCTATTGCCCTACATGCTGCCGCAGAGATGGGTATCGACGTGACACGCAAACGGATAGTAAAATTAATAACCACTTACCGTAATGGCTAGTCCTGTGAGGGACAACGACGACGACGGCGACGATGACGACGACTACGATGATGGTGATGGTGGTGTGGCGGAATAGATGGATATTCATATTTCAGGCAAAAGCCTGTATCCTCATATATTGGAGCGAAAAGGACAAACAACTGTATTTTGGATATAATCCATATTCCTAATAAAAGGAGTTTGAATAATTTTTTAGAGTACCATTGAAAGAGTGGTTGTGGAACACAACATGATTGCTACGACTATTGCCAGACGGGATGAGTAGTAACAACGTCCTCCTGTAAAGTGCAATTTAACCAACTATGCTCCGCGTGCGCTGGAAGTGTGTACACATATTCAGTGGAATTCTCCTCCCAATCGGTAGGGCAATTAAAAAATTATCCATACTTTGAGCTACATGGTTGCTCACTCGTGTTCTCGTATTTAATTCACGTACAAGATAATTATGCGTGGTAATTCGTGATAGTCCTGCGGGTGACTTTTGTAGGTCAGAGTGTAAGGACAGGAAGGGAAAAAATGGTAGTTAGTCGTGTGGGGTAATAAATCAACGAGCTTAATTGGCCAGCTAAGATGATTTTTCTGTTCCTCTTGTAATTATTCTTTTGGGGGTGAATTTCCGATGGGCACATGTTGATATGATGATGACGAACAATAATTACAGTTCACACACTTGCCTGGCTCTAATTCCTTTCTAGTGGGTGGGATGACGCAAGTCAATTACGGAAGATGTATTCATTTACCATGCACTTCATGAAATGCCACTGCAATGGAGGGTTGTTGATGAAGCTTGTTTGGACACTTTAAGTGTTGTTTGTTCCGTCCACTCGGTTGAGTTAGGGCAAGTAAAAATGCATAAATTTTCTTTTTACTTCTAAATTAAGCAACTAGATGTCTATGTTTGCAAAGTGGAGGGAATTACAAATTTATTTTTCCGTGGTTGTGATATTATAATGACTTTAAACCAGGTAAGGACTCGCATGAAACAGCATCCTATAGGCCAATATCTTAGCTACCCATCGTTTCGAAAATATTTGAAAAGATACTGCTGAATATACTAAAACCATCTGGGAATGCAGTCCAAGTATTCTGAGATGGATGTAGGTCTCTATTGTTCGACCTACAATAACCTATGGTGCGATAGCATGGACCAAGAGAACCAATCTGATCAGCGCGAGAAAGACATTAAACTAAGTTCAAAGGTTGGCATGGCTCTGAATTACAGGAGCGATGAAAACTTGATGAAACTGCGGCCATGGAGGTGCTACTGGAGCTGACTCCTTTGCATCTAATGGCTGCAAAGTGTACAAACAAAACAATCATGAGAATAGAAGGTGCATTACATCAAGGCAATTCGACGCACTAGTCAAAAAGCTACCACTCCTGGCCATTCCGAAGGATGACGTGATTAGGAAATTCAACTTCCAAAAGAAATTTACCAGTAAGCTCAGAACCAAAAGGGACTGGAGCAATGAACCAATGGTCCACAGACTGAGCAGCAACACGCTAAAACGGTATACAGATGGATCAAGAACTGATGAAGGAACTGGAGCAGGAGTTTTTGGACCCAGGACAAAATACTTCGAATCCATGTTTCAATCCATTGTTTGGATTGGAAAAAATTATATGGAATCAACTCAAACTCTGCGGAATGCTCTATTGTACTGAACAAAAAAATGGAGTTCAAAGCTAAGTAGCAAAAAATCGATACATTATAAGTTTACAAATAAAAAGATTTGACGTATTTCCAATCAATATTAATCCTTATTATTATATAATATTATTATTATTATTATTATATAATATTAAATTCCTTATTGAAATACAGCAAAGTACTTAGGAATAAACCTAGACGCTAAATTACGATGGCACGAATATATGAAAAGGAAAAGGGATGGATTCAGTATAAAACTGAGAAAACTTGATTGATATCATCGGCTATAGATCTATTTTATGGATATATAACAAGCTTTTGAAACATAAACAAAAATTAAAACCTGTATGGTCATACGGCATCCAGCTCTGGGAACACTTGCAAAAAAAAGTTTTAAGATATATAAAATGCGCCATGGTATGTCAGAAATTCCGACTTTCATCGCGACCTTAAGATAAAAACAGTCGATGAAACACTTCGTGAATTTGCAATGGCTGGTGATACGACTGGGATTACGCGAAAACTTAAGCGAACCGATCAATATGAGCTAACGGGTTAGTTAATAAAAATAATAATATTTTTTCACATAATGTTTTAATAATGTGTTCTCACGAGTGGAGATGACCTACAGATTAATGCCCTCTGACTGGAGAGACTGAGAAGATTTTTGTAGACAGTTAAACTTTGAGCATTGTTAGTGAATAGAAAGAGTTGGAGTCGTGAATAATTTCGTTTTTGAAAAATTCTTGCTTGTGCTGGGATTTGAACCTAAACTGTGAATGTCAAGTGCGCAGGGGTCGACCCACATACAAACAACGCCACGGCGTTTACAAAAAGGTGCTTTAATTAACATTAAATTCTATGGACTTTAATTCATTAAAACACACATCTTGCTTAAGCGGTGGCTTTGTGACAGATTAGGTACTTGTGCTGAATGCATGGCATAAAATATGACGCTCGTAGGGGGTACCCAACTGAATGACATCAGCACACATATTGGGAATGCATTGAGTTTTACACTTTCGCAGCAGAACAAAACAGACAAATTAGACATGTTTGGTACACCTTAATACTCGTATTTAGGGTGATTTTCAGAAATCAGTCAACTGCGCTGTAGCAGCATCCTGCAACCAGTATACCCTGGTCTGCAGCTGAATATAGTAGTCTAAGTTAAACTTAAAAAAACATTTAAAATCTAAAAACGCTTTTTCCGTTTGACGTTTTTTGTATTGTGAAGGCAGACCAGCCAAAAAATACATGTACATATCTGCAGGAGACGAGCGGCGCTGGGGCATCTGTCTGATTATTTGAAAGGTAATCTGTACGCAGTTGGCTCAGGTCTAAGCATTTGAAAGTCATATGCGCAAATACTGTGTGTAATCTCATTTAAGAACACTAGAAGGCTGTGTAATGAGAAGAGAAGAAAAATTCATCAATGTATTCCGAAAAGCAAAAATCCATTGATTGCACTGTCTTAACTATGCCACGCACTAGATGATTTGAACAAGAATGTCAAATGCTGGCCTAATGATAGCTCTTGGTCTTAATAATTGCAAATAACGCGTTCGAACTCTCCAATAGTTGTTGGCTTTGCTAGAAGAATATGAAATATTGGCGGTATACATATGATTTTTAATTCAATTATATTTTTATTAGTTTTCATTTAATGATTTCACGCCAAGGAAGTATTTGGATAAAAATGACGGGATAGTATAAAAGGCACCATCCAATTATACATGCTTTGTGTGCTTACCTGATTTTTCATTCTGAACTGACTCCGTTAAATAAAAAACTTGAGATTTCTTCCTTAATTAGACTTCAAGTCATCAGTACTAATCAATTCCAATCGTCGTTGGGGACACGTCTTCCGTTTATCAAATTAAGTAGTTCAGAAGCGTAATGCACTCCAAACTTGTGCTAGGTCTATTAACACACTCACTTAAGACCAGACACTAATTACCGCATATGGAAAAGATTACAAAGAAAGCCATTTTCTTAAATTGTACCACATCGTTTAAAGAAATATATGTATATATGAATCCAGGGAACCCTCCAAAGAACTCCCAAAACGATCATGCTCCAAGCAACAAATCACCTCAAATCACGATGCCCTTACACGAATTCACTTACCCTAAATGCTTAAAATAATCCAGTCTCTCAACCAATTGAATTGGCAACCAATCCCAAGTCGCTGCCACAACCTACTGGTTGTGTCGTTGGCATAACTAAAGTAAAAAGAGAAAAAAACAACAACTTCAGGAGAAAAAACTCCACCCAACGCCATACATGGAGTGAACTATCTTAATTTGATCATACTCATTTAATTCTCGCCATTAGGATGCATTCAACTCACATTCGTGTTCACTCAGCCTGCCCACCACTGGCTGCCAACACAATCATTGGTATTTTGCATTCTCTTCTGCCAACTCTATCTCATTTAAAATTCATTACAGCCACCACTATTGTCATGTCCTTTTGCAGGTGCTTGTTTAAGACCAACTAAAAGAAAAAACAGACACTCCAAAAGTGAAGAGAGGATAAACTAAAAAAAACACCAATGTCCTTCCATCCATCCATCTCACACGGAGACCACCCAAGTGTCTTAATTTGTTCCGCCAACTATGGCAATCAAAAGCTGCCTAAAGTTGGTCATTCTAACCAATGAGATACAGACTCTGCTTACCGGAGGATAATTAAAATTCAGTGCGCACAGTTTCGGAATATTTTCTGCTCACTCGCGCGCCCCTTAAAGTGGCCAGCGAACGCAGATGTAAACAGAGAGAAAATGCCGCCACTTAAACCAAAAAAAAAAAGGAAAAGCAGAAAAAAACAACACGTTAAAATCTGCAAAAAGTGTGTAAGTATCTTTGTATGAAAAAAACTGAAATGGCAAGGAAAAATAACACAAAAGATAGAAGGAAAACCCCTTGGAGCAATCAGTGAAAATCAGCGAGAAAAATTCTGTTCGTTTATCCAAATGGGCAATGCAGAGGTACGATGTCGCGCACAATTGTTTTACGTGCGTCTATGATAGTTACTTGTTGTGTGTGGATCAAAGATGCTTTTTGTTTGTCCACTCCCGACAGACCGACACATTCTAGATACAGGAAAACAGTGCGGCTTGCTTACGGTGTGCGTCCAAATTTGGTCAGCACGTAGAAATGCAGTTTTCATCTCTTCTTCGTGGCCTCTCTCTCTTTTCGGTCTTGGTCTTACACACGTCCATAGTTCAACAAAAAACAAACCACCCGACCTGGGTATCGTGAAATTGATAGACAGTGGTGGTGCGCAAACAAAGCCTCAGAGAGTCTCACATGATGTATCAAACGTTCGACGAGAGAGAGGATGTGTGTCGTGTGCGCGTGTGGCTTACTATCAATCCTTTTGGGCCTTTTCACAACTATTTATGATCGTTTTCAATATCAATCAATATGCTTTTTGTTGCAACTGCTGCAGTCGGTCAAATTTAATTGGACCGGTGATCGGTGGTTGCCTAGTGATACGAAACTAAGCTAGCCAGAAGCCGCAACTGGTAGCTTGTGCAAGGCAAGCTGAGGAGCTGATGGGTGATGGAGTATTGAACAATCCGATGCTAATTGGATTGGACTGATGGGGAAACTGAAGAGTGTGTTTGTGGGTATCTATCACTGTGTGATCGGCACATTGATTGTTTTTCTTGATTCTGTCATTTTTATTGTCAAACTTGGCACGTGATAGGAATCGTTAACCTGTCTATGCAACCACGTCTGATACAAAAATGTTTGTTGTGCTCTATGAAATTTTATATATTGATCAATATATATTTGTGTCCAATTTGTAGTGATTGTCTTTCATTTTTACATTATTCGTCTTTGAGGGTGGTCAGTGTTGAAGAAATTTGACAGATAAAGACAATATTTAAAGCGGTTGCATTTAAATAAGGGCTTGTAATGTTTGTTTTAAACGTTAATGAGAAAGTGAAAGTGGGAAAGTGGCTTAGTAAAGAGGGAGGAACTGAAGATTCTTCTACAACCAAAAAGGGTGTAGTGAATTCAAATTGAGATTAATGAGTATTTCTCATTATGTAACTAATCTGTTTACCAGGCTAAGACTGCTGTAAAAGAACATGCGACTTTGGAGGTGCAATGTCCTTTAACTGGTTCGCTGATTATAACAGACAAGCCTTTGAATCAATCAATTCGATACCAAAGACCTGATCACCGTGAAATGAAAGAATCGCTGAGCTTTAAAGAAAATATTTAAAATAAAACACACATTAATAAATAGTACTAGAGTAAGCACATTCTAACGCTTTATATGCCCTTATTTAGATAGGGAACCACCGGATGGAAAAACATGCGGAAAGAATGCGAAGTTTATGCCACACTTGTAAAACATAGTCCGCGTTCTACGATGTGTGTTAGACAGAGTGCAGATATCCAAATATATGCTGTTAAAATATAAAGTTACCTTAATCGATGGAATGTCCTCGAGGCGATAAATGTTATTGCATGTCAAATTGTAAGAAGACCTCAATTAATTCACCTCTCACAGGGTTCATAATAAACTGTTCATTAATGCAATGGGTCACTAGACATTTAACTCTTAAATTACATAACAAAGTTCAATCATTTTAACAACTGCAAGTCGCACCCACGTTTTTAATTAACCAAAATAGTTTAAGAGGTATCCTTTGAGAATTGTCATCGTTTATCCTTAACAAGATAGCACTTTACTGCAATACCTGGTAGTCAGCCAATTATAATTGCATTAAAAACATATTTTTCCTCAGCCTAATTACTCCAACCTACCCAGGCCATTGCAGCCCACTTTGTTGACCAGATGGAGCCCTCTAATTGCAGTCAATCTCACTAAAATAATTCAATTGGGCGCGTGTCAAGTCATGACTGCCATTGGATACATTTAAAATTAGAAGCACATCCTAGCTCAAAGTGCAATCCATCTTCCAACTCCTCCCACACATTAATCGCCGCCACACAGCCAGACATAGTGTACATCAACCGCAATAAAGTTTTCAATTCAATTATATTTGAAGCCCACTACAACGCAAACTGAACTAGTACAATCATTCGCTACCTTGTCGGCCCTAACGACAAAAGCGCTGTTAACAAATTATGACTGTTGCACGCACAATAAAACTCCTCCTCGTATGTTGGCCACATCATGTTACATTTATGTGTCCTTTCCAACACCGGGACCATTAATTGAATCGAATTGACGATGTGCGCAATCATCCAGCGCCAAACGGCCCACGAAAATATTATTTTTTCCCCTGAATGTAGATAAAGCAGCATCCTGCCAGGATATATTTGCACTTTCCTTGCAACTCAATTACCCAAACACGAATTGGTTGCTTCCAGTGCTGGGGATGGGTGCAGCCTGGGTTTTAATGGCACCAGCCCACCAGCAAAAGGGGCTGCACACAATTAACATAATTTGTTTGACACGTGACTGGATGGTGAATGCAGGATGCAGGACGATGTTTGTGGGTGGGCGCGCATGCATAACTAAGCACCAACGAAGTCTATTTGTCGGAACTTATGAAAGATGATTGATGATATTGGTAACGTTGGTTGATGTAGCAATGCTGTAAGGATACGTATTCGGTTACATGGATGCATCGTAAGAAGCTTTCACTAACAAAGTGGTTGGAAAATAATATTTTTTCTCATTCTTGCAGCCTTTAGAAACGCATTGTTGTCTGTTCAGTCGATTGTGTTCGACTCAGTTCACCAACAATGGCGATGAGATAGATAACAAAACTGAACAAAAAAAAAAAGGAAACTTAAGAGTAAGGAGCTTAAAATGTCATGTCACTTACCGATCGATGATGACGGGATCTGACGGAGTCTCATTTCGGTTACCACAGCTCTTTTTATCACAACAACGACTGAAAAGATACAAATTTAATGCAATTAGTGATGACATATTGGAATGTGGACATATAGTTGATTCAAGTTTAGTTTTTTAAAGAATATTTTTTGACTGAGCATGACATCAAATGTCAAGTACTTAAATGTGAAGAGAGGGTAATTTGTTCACATTTTTGCTAAAATATTTCGTCGTGTCCTCTTCAATCACGTAGAAATGACTCTTCTGAAATTCTTAATGCAAAAATGGTCCAAATCCGACATTTTTGATTAATTAATTCAGTACCTTACAAGGTTTGACACCCAGACCAGCTGATGAACTATAATTAAGAGAGCACTAGACTAACATTATTATATTTTTTTTAAATTTCATTGTTATGATCATTTTTCAAATTTAAAAAAATTCGGAATCTTGCAACAAAAATTTGGACATGCATAAGTTATCAACGCGTTAGACACCGCGGTTCCTCTCTTTGAGGAAATTAACATGCGAATGGACATTTGCAAGATTCTGCCGCCACTGTTTTAACGAGTAAGATTTTTTGCACTGATTCCTTACTTAAATTTACTGTGAGTGACGTTAAACTTTCATATCCCTGAAGGACTATCTACTTAGTGAACCAAAGCAGTATTGGGTTGCTTGCATTAACACCACATTCCTTAGACAAGGATAAAAACTACTCAGCTGCAAAAGTGAACTTGTTCCGACGAAGGTAAAATAATAATAGGAGCCTATTATACCTCATCGCTCTTTAATGAAATTAAGTTTGAAAACAACAGTGCTAAGTCCACCCATAGTACTCATCAGATCTGGCGTAAGGAGTAAGTCATGCAATTATTTTGCAATGTGGTTTATGAACTTAAAAGTTGAACATAAAACTACAATACACCGCAATGAGCCTATGAATCGCAATCAAAAAATATCAAATAATTCCTTTCTAATTTACTTTATTATGAAGTTAACACGTATAGTAGATACTCAATAGCAAATTTCGAAATCTAAACCAAATTAAGCAAGTACAATAGCCAGCAATAAAAATGGTACAGAAGGGACTTACATTTCGTGGGCGTGAAGAAGCACGAATGCAGCACCACAACATGTTTAACAATTGCCCAAAATAACATTCCAGAAATCGGAAGCAAGGTAGACTTAATAAAATTTAATCATATGCATCACTACATTTTCTATTGCTTCTTGATGAAAGCTCTTTTATAATGAATGCAGTCAGTCTAGCGCATTCTGTGGCACAGTCATAAATACGTATTTACACAAAAAAAGGGAAAGGTGGGCAGTGTTTGTAAATATTTACATTTGTTATCATGACAATATTCTTCGCCAACCTAAGGTATAACTCATCGTAAGAACAAAAAAATAAAACGATGACAAGAAAATTAACGCCATTCATCTCATTGCTTCAATCGGGTATTTGCTCAGATACCAATCCCTGCTCCGGTTACAAACAAAACTCTAAGGTAAATAAGTCGAAGTCCATCCGAAAGGACAATACCTTTGGAAACGGTTTGTTTTTTTCTTTTCGTTGTGTTTTCCATTTCAATTTTCTTTCGGTTTGTGATTTTTTTTCTCTTCAAGAAAAGCAGATTTATCCCATAAAAGAAGGCATCATCAGTAGCACTCTTTCAACCTTCCATCTCCACCAACACACACATAAATATACTGTGTGTTAATCACTTTAAAGGACAATCGTCAAAAATGAATGAATAGGAAAATATTCAGTCCAGTCCGTACTATGACCAAGTCAACTTCCCCAGATTCACACCCGTCATCCATTTTGTTGCTGCTACTCCCGAGAGTGTCCATATTTTCATGGCCACTAAAACCGGGGGAACGTATCAACAACAACAACTTTGGGATCAATCATCCACCCACTTCCGTAAGAGCATCCCACTCGTCCAGTGTCTCTCTGTCTCTGATGTGTATGGGCAGAGCAGGGATGATTGCGGAAGCAATGAACCTGCACCAACCGATTCTTCGCCAACAACCGGATGGGGGTTGTGGATGACATTGCTGCTGCTCAGGTTTTTTTCCCTCTTTTTTCGAGCCAACAACCAAAAATTATACAACAACCGGGAAGCAACATAAAAGGGAGCAAGGCAAGGGATAAGAAACAAAAAACACAAGAGCAACAACAAGAAAAAACAAACGCACAAAACTTCGATGAGTGAATGATGATGAAGATGAAGGGGTTGCAGAGAGTCACCCATTTTACGGCACGGTGTGGGTGGTGATGGTGGAAGAGTCCATTGAATTTTCGGATTTTGTAGGCGCGCACAAGAGAACGGCGCTACACAGAGATATAAAAAAATACGTATGAAAGAATGAAAAACACAAATACAAACCCAAAATAAAGGCGACCGACGCGCGAAGAAGAAGAACACCAAGAAGGAGCAGGAGCAGCAACCAAAAAAAGGGAAAAGAGTAGAAATTTATTTCGATATCTCTGGGGAGTTCACCCTCTTGAGAAATGCGAAAGCGCTGGGGAATATTGACTTTTCTCCCCCAAAATCAACCCTCTTCGGCCGCATCAGTGGACCGGGTTGACTCTGCACAGAACACAACACAATTCGTTTGTTCCTCTCTCTAGGATTCGTAAATAAAACACACGCACAAGCATTCGCATCCGCCGCGTATGCTTTGAAACACAAAAGATACTTTACACAGATACATATTTACTTCTGCTTGTGTTTGTGTTCCTTCGTCTCTTTTATTGTCTATCTGAACGATGTAGTTGACGATGCGGAAAAGAAATTATTTTTATTCTAAATAGGCATTCTTGTACGCACGGGAATTGAGATATGCTTTGGTAGGAATTTCATTGCAGCCTCCTCGGGTGGGTGTTGCACTTGCGGTAGATGGCGAGTATTTTTAGATGCAGTTCGTTGGAGTGATATGGAAACGAGTTCAAAATTGATTCCCATGCCAGCAGTTAAAATGTCTGCCCGAACGGATAGACCGAAACATATGTCCTTCGAGTTAAGACGGAATGTGCTGTAGAACGTTAAGCTTTAATTCAATTAGCCACCAAGGTATGCACTGATACTGGAGAATTTTGTACCATTTCGAAATAAACAAGGCCCCCATGGGTCTCTGCCCTGAAGGTTTTTTTTTTATTGATTTTCAACAAGGGATAAGTTATTGAGGCTATGGAATACAGATATATGTACATATGTGAGATAGGTTATAATGTTTTGTGGTCATAAAGTACGTGATTGCTTAGGAAACGAGTTCAAAAGAGAAGTGTAGACTGCAAGACTTTTTGAGTTTGAGGATGTTTTCTTTGAAGTTTCTTGCATTAGTGGAACATTAAAGAATTTTTGCAATTGTGATTGTATCGGTTTAATTCACGTTCAACCTAATTTCTAATAAAGTACATTCTCTTATGACATTTGAGATATCCAACGATGTAAGATATCCATTGCGCCCTTCTTAGACTATACGATTTTTGTTTGTGCAGATTTTGAAGTTTACTACGCAAAATTGTACATTTTTTATGTTACGTTACCTCATTTTGTGCCATGACTTTTTTCCAGTGCATAAACCTGTCGCCTGTTAACTTTGTTTGTAAGCTTTCTGACAGACGAGTTTACATGTGTTCTATCCTGCAATTAGTTGTTCAGTTCAACGTTGGACCTACTGTTCCAACGGTCAAAATATGATAGAAAAGACAATAATACGGTCAATGAGATTTTGAAAAAAAAAAAACAGACAAACACGTGATTTCTATTTCATATTATCCCCACATCAAATGAATTCAATTCTTTGTCCTATTTATGGCAGATACCAACATAAACTGTTGAGCTAATGAGAAACTAATGAAAAATGTATCCAACTCACCTGCACATTACTTCGTGCGTTAGTAGGACTCGACACATTTCCGGATTTTTGTCCTGTCCTTCGTATACGATTGCCTGGAAAAGGAGAAAACAAAACACATTCAATATATGTAAACCTTACATTACACACAATAAAAAAAACTATTACGGACTCATTCAAGGACTTTTTCCCTACCCTACCGCCCAAAAACGGGCTTAATATTTACATGAAGCTCTATAATTCCTTATTTGTTCATCCACCCAATGTACGAGTACCGACGCTGTGGTCTACTATTTGCTCGTTTACCTGAGATTAATATCTTTGACCTCAAAATAAAACAAAAGAATACATTAAAGCTTCTTAGCTATTGGTATATCCTTCCACCTGCACACACAGACTACCTGAGTGTGTAAACAATGCCCAAACAGTGTCCTTTCTGCCGTCTGTTATTTACACAGTATGCCAAATTGTGGATATTATTAGGCACGTTTTTTTTCCTTTGATTCCCAAATCTTAAAAAAATTAAGCCCACATATGTACATACAGTTGTATGTTGTTTATACTCGCACATATGTATGCATGTGCCGTATATTCGTATTCTGACTGGACATTTTGACGTTGGTCAATATTTACTTGGTAAAGCAACACGGATTACAAAAGCGTGTTTGGAGACATCGATACCATCTGGCTATCAATGGGAAGAGTTCTCATTTGTGAAGACCTGAGGCGAGGAACTGTAGTGTCTAGAAAAGAACAATCAAAAGTGGAAAAAATCGAAGTAACTGGTAGGCGCTTAGTCGCATTTAAAGCATTTCTTTGTTCAAGCTTTTTTCCTGCCCCTATATAAAATTCTTAAATCGATCTCAAAAATCAGAAATTAAATTAACAATTGAAGGAGTTATTGCAATAACATGATATGCCACAAAAGCAAAATGTTGAGAAAATGGGTTTCAAAGATTTAAATAAATCTACAAAATAGGGTAACAAACACTTGAACTACTATTTTAAATAAATGTTATGTGTTGATAACTTACCAAAATGTATAGTTAGTTACGGTATTCCTGAGTGGAATGCAACTAAAATCTCAATTTTTGAGACAATGTGGTTTATCATGTTATTCCAATAAGCCTTTCAATTTATGCTTGTTATATAGACTGCTACAGCCCAAAAGAAGACGTGATTTCAAAGTCTAGTCACGGCGGCATATAGTGTTAGTAGTACCACACCGTGGTACCGAATAGTGATTTGACCGGATACCGGATACCGAATTTTCGGCGGTCGGGTATCTGCCCAAATTAAAAGTATAATAGTTTGGTGATCTGATACTCAAATCAGACCGGTACAAGTAAAACCAACTTAAACATGTTTTTTTTCTTCTCCTCCGCAGGATAATCTTACTTTCTACACAGCAAAGTCTTTGGGACATTTTTGAAGAGGTCCCGGAAGGCAAGACAGATTGAGTTTTCTGCCAAAAAAAATACCGCCAGAGAGCTTGACTTATATCTCAAAACAGTTTTTTTCAACGAAATAGTGACCCTTGGGCTTGGTGGTCAGTAAATGGAAGACAGTCCTCAATTTCGTTAATTTTTCATCTCAATGTAGCAGTGTATACAGTAAGAGACTCTTTTCTGAAGCATGCATCGTATACGAAAACAAACGTAATAAATTATTACCCCTGAATGCAGAAAAAATAATTTTCATTCACCATAATTTGGCTTTAGTAAACTTAAACCAATATTAAATTGTTTTTTTATTTTGTTGTTTTTTACTGAAAAAACGATTATCCGGTATTCGGCCGGATATCAAAATACTATTCGGCTCCGGCCGGATATTACAAAGAAGCCGGATAGGCCGGATACCGAATACTTGCCGGATATCCGTCACAACTCTAATTATTATTATCGGGTGACATGAAGTAAGGCCAAATATTTCATTGGAGAGACCAAATTCCAAATTTGTCTTATATCGTTTTCCAAAAAAAAACAAAGTCAAAAAAGTTATAGAAATAAAGCCAAATATTTCCAAATAAAAGTTTGAGACCATTTCGCTTTCAAAATGTAAATAAGGCCGAATTTATGAGAGTTTCACAATGCATAAATCGGTGCACAAGTCGTGGTTAACCTTTCATGAAGCATACTTATCGCAGACGCTTAAAAGCCAAACAAATCAGAGTAATCATCCCTTCCAAGAATGCCACATGGTACAGTACCATTGTCAACACGGAGGAGGTACGAAGAAAAAACTAAAAAAAAATCCTCACATATGTGATAAACAAGATCAACTAGAAATCGAACAGAATTATAATCCGTAACCACAAGAAACGTGTAAAACTCCCTCCGCTACCACAGCAGAGACACCAAAAGCCACTCAGTAGTTGCTCATACCCTCCCACCCTAACTTGAATGTATAATTACATTTTCCGTAGACAAACCTAGGTAATCTCATACTCTCGTCTGTAATTACAGCGACAGCACCAACCCTCTGTGTCTCAAAAATAAATATGTACAAATATTTTTATGAATAGATAATATTCAAGAACTTCTGTCTGTTGACCAAAGGCTCAATCTCTCTCTTTCTCTTTTTCACTTTCCCTTTATCCATTCGTCCTTGATGCAACTAGATTCTTGTTTGGAGGGAAAAAAACTTAGACGCAGATTTTTCCGAGGGAGCATATGATAACGACGATGATGCATTGAGCTGGTGGATGGCTGTTTGTAATGCACCCATATGTACACTATTATCCTGGCATCCCTTCCAACAATAGATATAGATAATCGCAAATTAATTTTTAAGCCAGCAGTAGCTGCTCTGACAAAGGGATCGGTTTACATCGAAAGGAAACTGCTCTACCTTGATGATGCATTAGAAGCACATCCACCCCTCTGACAATAACATTCATTGGTCTCATCCTTCTGTTCAATCCTGGCGGGTGTGTTTGTTATGTTTTCGTTTTCGTTTTCGTAAATGTGTGTTCCGATGTCATCCACTGAGAAAGGATAATAATATTTTTTTAACTTGAGCTAGAGGAGGACCATGGACCATGTAGTAGTGGATGTAGTGGCATATGTGGTCTTTTTCGGGCTAACTATGGGCAAGTATGGAAACTAAAAAATTAAATGAATCCTTCGGATACATTTCACTTGTTTTCGAAAAGTGGGATAATGGATTTTCGGTGTTTTATTAAGGAAAACAAAAATAAGACAAACGCTTTCAACTAAGCAGTCGTTTCCTTTTCTTTTTAAAAAGAGTATGGAAATTATTAAATCCTTGAATGAGTGACACTTGTCCTTCGAATAGCGCATTATAATTGGACGGCTAAGACACTTATCATGGGCCTTTTCATGTCACGAGACTGAAATAAAATTGAAAAAAATAATCGACCTTTCCTTCTAAGGAAGTTATTCTGTGGAAGGCATAATTAGAACAAGTGAATACATGGCTTCTAAGAAGGTCAGGAAATAGCTTTGCAATGACATATAGAACAGAGATACATAGCTCTTATGTGATAAATAGGTAGGTGGATATTGAATTTGCGAAATAATTTTCCTCTGTTAGGCACTGCACCTAAGAAATCACTACGAATAACATTAATTCTCCACGTTAGCTGTCTGTTGTAATGAATCTTATTAAAGCAAACTCCATCGTCGTTTAAGGAACGCCTTTAGTCGCCCAACCCTATAGAATTGAGAAGTATAAAGCTATATGAATTCGTTAATTTTGTTGACGAGGCAGAGATTTGTTCGCCAGATAAAAGAACACGTAGGTGCATGGGTAACTGACGCAACAACAGCCCCAATGTACTGCCCACAAAATGATCAATTCTGACATGTTAAATAATAGTCAAATGAAAAAAAAAGCTGACTGCAAGCATTTATTTTCCGATTAGTATAATATTATACATCGAATGATATAGCAACATTAGAACTATCTATTATAATGAATTCTTGCACTTCGTAAATGGAGTTCATCATTTTCGGCTTTTAACAAAAGCAGTCACTATTCTAATGCGTAGAGACTTTGCAAAATTAAACCCTCTAAGTCAAGTGCCCCAACCTCGTTGCGATGTGAAAAACGATAATTAAATTGGGATGAACACCGAGTTATGTACCTGCAAATACTCTAGAAGTAGAGAAGTGCTTTCAAAATGTCAAATGTATGTTAGAAGATTTCGCTTTTCCCCCGATCGAATCGATCAAAAACAAAATTTTTTGTGTGAACTTCTCTCAAATGCTTTACTTGAATAACATCTAAAATATGAAACCTTAACCGACTAAGTCAACTTCTTTTTCGACTGCAGGGCGAATTTACCGTAAAAATAAAGACCCAGTTCCAAAACTACCTAATCCTTTTATCACGTGAAATTTCTTTATCATCATCAGACTCACTCTCAATTCCCTGCTTCAATGCCGACTCGATTTATACACCTTATCTAGCATGTGCATCATCTCAGATAACCTCAGACACACGACTACAACCAGCCTGTGCCCATATTCCCTGTAACAGGAAACCTGCAATAAAATTGCCTCCGCAGTTTAATTGTTTCAGCAAGGATTTTAGATGAAAACGGATCTAAAAACTGTCAAAAATCATAAGCAATGCGCATAGTTACCCACGGACCGAACTGCACCGAACGCACAAGGGAAAATAACACCGGCAAATGATGTTATCCTGTAAAGCCCTTCTTCTCATTTATTATTCCCCCTCTGACAGCTCCTTGATATCAAAATGACATTATGTATTGTTGTTCCTGAGCTGCTACAATAACTTGTACAACACAAAAGAGCCACTCGACGCACTCGAATGCCTCGAAGGGAGGTTAACGTTCACTCACATACACACACAGTCACACTCGGGCACATGGGCTAGTTGGTGCGCCTTTCAAAGCCAAAGTGTGGCGCACTCCAGTCAATGCAGAAAAAAAGGACAATCGATCGACGAATCGGATTAGGTTGGCAGTTGGTGGTCGTATGGCGCTAAAGATAGGTGAGGGGTTGCTGATCATAGATGTTACAGGTTATTTTCTTTATGCCTTTGAAAGTTCCTTTTGCCAAAGGATGAAAGAAGATACGTTTTGTGTTGGTTTTTTTTTTTTTTTTTTGCTCGTTCGGATGTGATACAATTTATTATGCAAAGCAGCGATGATTAGATCAACTCTTGCTTTGAAAGACTTTTATTGCCGCTCTGCTGTTCCGCATGTGTTGAGCGCACAGTGAGAGAAGTCGCATCTCTATAGGTGTTGCAAATGGATGATTTAGATAATTAGACAGATTATAATCGTAATATTTTGTTGTAGATGGGCAACAGCGGAGTTTGTGAAAAGGGTTGATTTGAGTGTTGATGCAGTTTCGGGTAAATTCCGAAAGGAGATTTGGTAAATATCCTATCGATCGGAAATTCTCAAATTCCTATCCAAACCGGAAGTTTCTCCATGCTGACAATCTGAGCGATTATATTAGTATCTATACAGATGGCTCAAAACAAAACTGCATGCAGTTCTTCAGGCTGCCAGAGGGATGAAGAATTTTGAAGTCAAAGTCTTTCAAAAGAGCAGCTGAAAGCCTCATGCGTAATACTGACAGCGGAAGTTGCGTTAAGAGTCTACAGAGTCTAATTACACAATCTTCTTATGCTGGTCCCTAGTCATAGTATTCAAAGGATTGAAATAACTCACGGGAAGGCTAAGTTAGGAGTACAACTAGCGACAGAGCCTGAAAACATTACGCTACCATTTCTCTGAAATCGATATCAAACTACAATAGATGGTACAAGGCTTCTTCTTGCTAAATTTCCAGGCTATTCTGGTTCAACTGTAATTGCATAAGACGAAATGTATTCTATCGCTATCAAGAGTGAAGTGTAATTTATTACTCAAGATTATAACTAGACACTGTCCACAGACTTGGGTTAGTCTCATTTAACACATACTGAAATGCAGAGCATCGGAGGAAATCTAAAAAAAAAAACTGGGCAAGTGCTAGTTGTACACGGGGAAGGTTCCGTCGCATAATATTGATGGATGATTTCTGAATATCAAACGACGTTTCCAAACTATTTCAGTTGAATTTTCTTCTAACTTCAAACTAAATCAACTATTCATTTATACATCCATACATCCAAACAAACAAACATTCATCCATAAATCTATTCAAGTTCATCCAACACAGAAAATCCCTTCCATCATACACCTACCTAATCCCTGCTCATGCCTGCGGTGTGTGTGTTCATTTCTGTTGGGCATTTAGGGGTAGAGATCAAAAGATAACACTCATCAACGAATAGAGTGGTCGAATACAGCATGAAATTTATGTGTGAAAATGAAAATAGTTATCATTATGAATCTTCTCCGTTTTTGTAGACGGAACCTTAATTAGAGCAACTTCTATGTGGCACTTTGCAATATCGTACAAGAAGGAAGATATGCACTTCTTTGACACCCTCGAGAATGTAACAAACACCAATCAATCCGTACACAATTTAATCAGCTCTTCGACGCTTAACAAATGTTCCTTATTTACGGTAGTCATATTATTTCCTATCTTGTGGTGACACTGTTAACACTCGCTGGTCGATTTGAGGCTACGCTCACCATTCAAATCTATCCTAACCTAACCTTTATGGATCCCATTCTAGATCATGACTTTCTTTATGGTTACACTTAAGTGATATCATGTCAAGCAGCAGACAGACATGATTTTGATGCAACTGGATGGTATACGAATAATTCTTGCCAACCGCTGTTGGGCTCAAAAGACACTTGAGTAATAAAGCCCTCTCTCGGAAGACCAAGTTAACTCTGTATACAACCTTGATCATACTAATCCTGCTTTACGGCGCGGAGGCATGGACAATATCCCAAGCTGATGAAGAGGCTCTTGATCTTTTCGACAGAAAAGTGCTGCGCGACATATTTGGTCCTGTTTGCGTTGATAGCGTTTGGAGAAGAAGGTTCAACCACGAAGTGTATGGGCTGGGCTATGTCGGACGTACGGAGAGCTTAGCACGTGGGACAACGCAACAGAGGACGTCCACATAAAAGGTGGCATATACAAGTCGGGGGTAACCTCAGACGGCTTGGTGTGCGAAATTGGAGACATCTGTTGGGTGAAGCCCAGGCCCACCTCGCACTGTAGCGCCCAAAGAAGAAGAAGAAAAGAGATGGTATACGATTGTGGGTGCAAACATAAGCGTGTTGCCTACTGTTTTACTCAGCGCCACCAACAACAAAGTTTAAATAGGTATGCCGCTGTATAGTGGATTAGTGCACGGAATGTTATTCTTAAGAACTCGGATTCAGTTTCAGAGCAGGGTATGTTAAGTCATCTTTTATTTTGTCACAACGCTGCAATTTGTCGTTCAGTCTGAAATATTCAGTCGAAGAGCTATTAAAAATAATACAAAAATATTATAGTATTTCCCAGGTTACAGATGTCTTAACATGTGAATTGATGCCTACATTGAATTTTAATTATTTCGATTAATCGAAAGAATCAACTCGCTCAAATTTGAGGCTACAATTTCGAATATTTGTAATACTGTTCTTCCAAAAATATTCAGAATATTTACTTCCAAGCCGGACTATTTGAAATTTTGTTTGCATACACCAACAACTTTACATAACCCTAGGAAATGTGATTGACTGGCGTTAAATCACTTGATCCCATTAGAGAATTAACTGGTCTATTTCACAATATATTATACGTACAAGTAATTTTCTTTTAATACAGTATTCAACCACGGTTGGGAAAATTGGCACAGAGTTACTGGAAGTAAATATTGCTCGAATCAATGTTGTCAATATTTTAAAGGAAATAATTCCCTTAGCGCAAAACCCTGGTAGCTTTACTTTTGTTATTGTTTATATAATTTATTTATATTCACAATAAAGTTATAATAATAATGATAAGAGAATTTCAATTTTGTTCATCATATTTACAAAATTGAAGTACAGATGATGCCACCAGAGCGAAGACGATTAAAAAAAGTAGATTCTTTGGGTGTAAACGGCTCACATGAATTTCTTGAGGATCTTCCTTTCACATTCGGATGAAAGCATAAAGCATACCCAATGAGTGGAATCCAAGTATCCAAGGATACCCTTTTTGACTGCGCCTATTATCGAAAGATAAGTCTCCTAAACATTGCCTGTAGACTTTCTTTGCCGCTTTGTGTGAACGTACAATAACACGCACGCCATGAGCGGTTACTGCAGAAACTAGGCCGTAGTCCACCCCGAACTGTAGCGCTTCCCACGAGCAAATAGAAAAATTAATAAGAATTGCTAACAAATGAGCCAAATTATGATAATTAAAGTAAATCAATAGTTTAATTTTTACAGATCCCGAAAGACATGTCCAGACATAACCAAAGATAAATAATCATCGCTTCAAGGGTAGTTTCTCTTCAATGCATTTTTTTAAGCAATTTCTTTATGACAACTTTGACCAACGTACTCTTTCGGGGTTCCCCTATTTCGTCGTTTAAAGTGTTCCGGCACCCAATCGAACACGCATTCTGCATCACTAGTCGAGTATATTCGCATATGCTCTCATTGATGGTGTTAAAATATTTTTAAATAATTGCTTACGACATAGTGCCAACGATAATTAAGCGATAAAATTAATTCACTTCAACGCCATGCCCCAGACGTGTGGAGAATTTATTATCATTGTTGGCAAACCAACCACCACCCCCAGCATAAGCCCCACATTTATGCAACGCCTTTGGCCTTTTTTTAATGCTGCTTCAATGTGAGGTTTGTATCTGATGGATGCTGGATTCATTCACTTAATGAATGCATTTATAATGATTTTGTTTGTTGTTGTTTTTGTTCACTTTAAACAATAAAAAAAAATACATATTTTTCATGTAATTGGTTGGGATAAAGCAAAATAAAAAAAATAAAAAAACACGACAAAAAGTTAAAGGATCATTGTGTGGTCCCTTTGCCGAGGTGCCATGTAATGGTGACATGTGGCGTTAATTGCAAAGTGTTCCCTTTGGGTGATTTATTATTGTTTTTTCATTGAATGCTTGTATCTTAAATGATTGACTGTGTTGTTAGCTCTCGACTTTAATTTGCATCTCTAATACTGGAAAATGCATAAAAGGTATCGAATGGATGGCAATACGATGGGTAACCCGCAAAAGGCTACCACTGCGAAAGGATAACAAAAACAGTACGAACATAATGGTTTTTGTGGCCGGGATAATAATGATAATTTTAATAGCTAACGATAAATAATCATCGCCTATCAATGATGTCGATGATGTTGTTCGCTTGGCTGGACATCCCTTTTTTGTGTTTGAATATCCTTTCAACAGCGTCTACTGTAATCGACCACCAATCGAACGATGCGCGATGATGCTGTGGATGTTTTTTGGTGGGGGTATGATATTTTATGCTCCGCGGATATCGCGAATGGTCGCATATTAGCCCGTAACTATGTTTTGTGATTAGCTACGAATATCTCGCGGATTGTTATCTGTAATTTTGTACACAGGCCAGCCTTATTTGGCTGTATGAGCAGTTGGTATGAAACGTTTTACAGTCTCATTCGCCAGATGATGTTGAAATATGAGTAACCATGGGCATCCTGAGCGCATGCATACATATGTGATGAAAATTGCTACTATCGGGGTTGGGATTTAGGGTATTTTTTTGGTTTGCATAAAATTAACATTGATGACGATTTGTTTGCTTAATTACGATAATCCTAATCAATGATAGTTTTTCAAGGACTTGGGTTACAATGTCGAGGAAACTTTAAACTTTATGGATTCACCGCCTTTAGTGAATGATTATGTACGAGTAGATTTGCATTTAAATACTTTATAACACAATACTTTCATAAAGTATTTATATACGTTTTTTCTCAATTAAGGGCAGACACTAGATGTTTGTCCAAAAATGTTCCCGAAGAAGAACTACTTTCCTGTAGTGTTAAAAATTACGATCAAACTTTCTCCGCAGTAATAGTCAAAAAAAAATTTGTTTGTGAAATTGAAATTATATTAACTTGAGATACTGTTTTTAAAATGCAACCATTGTACACAATATCTCAGTTCAGAAACTAAACCTAAATCGATGAAGACCCACTTACAGGGATTCATATATTCCTAACTCTATCATATAGCAAAATCAACCATCTAAAAAACTAAATACAAAACAGAATACACCTATTCAATACCCTTGTTAACTGAAAACCTTGGGCAATCAATCAACTCGCTGTGCCGGTATGTACACTGCTGTTGCTGCACTTGCAAATGAATTGATGACACAAACTAGACAATCATCCGTTTACCAATTTGCCAATTGTATTCAAGGATAAGGACTCCATGGTTATTTTTTATTTTCGTTCTTTTTTTTTTGTAGAATGAGGACTTTTCCTAAAACGCCGATTTATCATTTTATCGTTAGCACTTGCTGTACAAACGTTTATAGTGCAAAAAGACGAACCAAACAAAGACGAAAGGACTGAAAATCGTTCGAAAAAGAGTAAACTTCAACCAAAAATGGATTGTCGACCACTAAGCGCTTGCAAGGACATAAAGAACGAGTCCAGAGCCAGAGCCGATAGCATATTGTTCTTGTATGTGTGTTTGTGATTTTTTTTCCAACTGGATGGTGTAGTCCTTCGAGAAGGGAATCTGATAGTCACCGAATGTAGATGTGTTTAAATGGATGACAGGACGAACACCATAAGAGGGAGTAGAAAAAAAGGAAAAAGACTGTAGATAAACTCTTTTCAAAAGTTAAACAATTTGTTTTGTTAATTGTTAAACAATGCAACAGGATGAGCTCAACGACGACGATGAAGGCTATTTCTTCTTGATACAGTAGTCATCCGCTTTTTTCTTGTTTTCTCTGTGTTTGTCTGTGCTTAAGCGAAAGAAATCTGTCAGTGGACTGACTGTATGTAGGTTCAACTTAGATCGGGATGTTAATACACGGTGAGAATTCATTTTAAAATAACATAAATTATATCTTTTGTCTAATCACGCCAAGTTAAGACCGAATTTTAGTTGTAAGGGGAAATATTTTTCATTGATTACAAGGCTCTTGAGTTGATGAGTTGTAGGTTTTGATTCGATTTTTTTATAATTATTTGTTTGGATTTGTTGTAGGCAAGAATAAATAAATTAATAGGTACAATAATCTTAAAAACTTATTCTATTCTATTATTCTTATCAAAATAAAGTAGGAATGAGTCATTTCAGAAACGGAAACGAACAAATCAAACTTTGTTTCTCTGCAGGAAACAATATTTCACAGTTCTGTTCCCATGATAAAAAGAAACTGGGAAGCTATTCTTAAAGGCCTTTATTAGAGGTGTGACGGATATCCGGCAAGTATTTGGTATCCGGCCTATCCGGCTTCTTTTGTAATACCCGGCCAGTGTCTAATAGGCTTTTGATATCCGGCCGAATACCGGATAGTCGTTTTTTCAGTAAAAAACAGCAAAATAAAAAAACAATTTAATATTGGAAGTTTACTAAAGCCAAATTATGGTGAATGAAAATTAGTTTTTCTGTATTCAGGGGTAATAATTCATTACGTTTGTTTTCGTATACGATGCATGCTTCAAAAAAGAGTCTCTTACTGTATACAATGCTACATGGAGATGAAAAAAAAGTTTTGGCAAATTTGAGTGAAACTGGGTACTGCCTTCCATTTATTGACCACCAAGCCCAAGGGTCACAATTCCGTTCAAAATAAGCTGTTTTGAGATATAAGTCAAGCTCGTTGGCGGTATTTTTTTGGCAGAAAACTCAATCTGACAATCTGATATTTCGGCTATCCGGCCTTGCTGCAGGCCGAATATTCGGTATCCGGTATCCGGTATCCGGCCAAATCACTATTCGGTACAACTCTAGCTTTTATACTTTGAAAAATATTGAAATCCACTAAGTCTTCCGCAGTTCTTCACCTTCTTCGTTCCGTATACGCCTACACTGCTCTGACCATCTCATGACCTCATTGAGATACCTATCAGAAGTGTACTTCGCTACACAAAAATGTTTCCACACAATTGGATAATTGGTCATATTGATTGCATAGCAGCTGTACGACATCTACGAGGATTTATGATTTTCTATATCCTAGTTTCAGAAATAGAGAAAGACTGATTTTCTGGCGTTGACGTTTAAAGTGAGCAAAGAAAACATAAACCAAAAATGTATCTCATTGTAAACAAATAAATTTTTCCAGTGTACGGGGAGTAGTACTGATATCCACTGCGTTTTTCTTGCTTTACATTCTCAACAGTGTACTCCCACAAGCGATAAGCTTTTAAACGATGTCACCATTCAAGGTAGGTGCCATCATTTATGTTCTTAGTCCACCAGTTTCACCGTCAATATCATCGTCTCCAGGTACAATCCGCAACCCTAAACGCATTCATATGCAACTACACAGCTATAAATCTGATACATCTCTACACCAAAGCTTGATACCGGTCACAAAAAATTCAGTTCCACAGTACCGCATAGGATAAGGAAGGATTCTAGGAGACAAAGGAGAGAAAAAATCTGCACAAACCTCACTCGTTGAAAAAAAAAAGTAAAAAAAAAAAAAGAAAAAAAAAAAAACAAAAACAACTGCCGGATAAAAATTGTTATAAATAACCCGCGAGAATTATCTCATCCGGAAAAGTGGAGTCTTTTTGATTTATTTACTCATTCATTTGTCAGTTGTATGCTAGTAGAGCTGAGCAATTACTAGTGGGTATCCCTTGCGCTCACTCTGCGTGCCTCGAGAAGGAACATAAATGGGCTAGTTGGTCTGGTGTAGAAGTCCTCCGCACAGGAACAGGAAATGCATGAACGGGAAATGTTTAACTCGGAAAAAACGAAGCACCTCGCGAAAACACAAACAACAGAACAAAGTTCAGGATTTACGTGATATTTTTTTTGCTTCTTTTCATTGCGTTAACGGATGTTAACGGCGGACGTGAAACAGGACACTCGAGGACGTTTCTACTCAAACAAGAATGCACAGCACTTTAAAACGTAAGCCAATTTACGCGAAAGCAATCCAATCTTCGTCGAAAACTACTTAGGCTAAGTAGGAATAAGTTACTAGAAGAAGGCATGTTAATTCGATTTCCCAGCATCAAATTTCCAATACTATCAATCGATAGCATTACCATCGAACTGCATTGCTTCAAGGAGAAGGGATAAAAGGTATAAAATTACAATTCAACACATCCTATTACTCACCCCAATCGGACCGAATCTGTTGGTCTTTTTTCTTCGAGTTTTGGCGACCAAAATCGAAAAGCAATAATAAGTCACGTTAGAAATTAATTACCCATGAAAATGTCCTTACAAAAGGACATATGGCGTGTACCATGCATCCACTAAAGTAGACCCTTCACATCTACGTATCTATCAGCACCCCTTTAACCTAAGAACCACTGTGTCCTTTGTGTCCCTTCCCAAGTCGATAGTTAGTCAGACCGAACGACAACTTAATCCGAACACGAATAACTCACACAACTTAATTAAGTGTGACAATCAATTTTCAATGGAACTTATGTTCTCGATACGAATGTAGTGCACCCCAAGGATAACGAAACTGCAGTGCGAGTGTGTCACGCCCATTTCTCGCCCAGCCCCGCTGTCTTGTGGAATTTTTGCGAAAAATGCATTTCCAACTTACCTGCTTAGTCACCGAATCGATGAGTCGCACGAAAATATCCTGTTCCTGGCGGGCACCTAGAATGAACATGAAAATTGCAAAATTAGCAAAAGAAAACCATCGTCCGCCTCCAGACTATTCTCTTCTCATTAAACACTCACCATTCGCATAAAGAAGCTGCAGTCGATATTGAATGCCATTGTTTGTCTTTGTAGTGTCCGATTCGGAGTCCTTTTCAATGAAACCAATGAATGCTGTCCTTTCAATTTCAATAGGTTGACCAGCCCGATCGTAGAGCGCAATCACAAAGTGAAAGAAGTTCGATTTACGCAGGTTGCTTGGAGGCTGTTTCTCGAAGTGTGCTCGACCGATTCCAAGGCTGCAAGAGAACGAGAGAACACATACATTTTATTGGGTAAGTGTCCTAAGTAGAAAATTGTGTTTTTTTTTCTAAATATTAAGTCGTCAAATTAATGTCCTTGCCACACCGACAAGCACCCTCCTAACAATATTATAATTAATCTATAAGCATACAAAGGACTCTTGTATATGTTCATATTCGGCTGTCATTAGGAGCTTCGTAAGGAGCTGAGTGCTGGTGTAAAATGTGAAATGTCAACAGCTCGTGCCTGGTAATGATAGTGGGGATGACGCAAAAGGATATCATGATGGCTATACTTTTGGATGTATTTACATACATATGTGTCCTGTCAGCGTCGCGGGCAATTCGCTAGCGTTGTACTCCTAAGGTAACACAATTTAATATAGAAAATGTTGATTTTATCAGATTTAATTATGCGATTATATGCGAGACTGTGTTGTGCCAAAAAGGCCAGCAAACACAAGGATACATGTGTTATGGGGGAGTAATTGGTGATTGAGACCTAAAATGCGCAGGAACCAGACAGCTAGTTTTAGTGGAACGATGTAGGTTAAGTGATTTTATTTTTAATTCATTTTAGCTCGGTGAAGTCTGATGAAGGGATATATGCGTGTATACGTGGTGGCATGTGGTTAGACTTGATAAGCAAATTGATTGCTTTGATGGGATTTTTAGGAGTGAAAGTTAAGTTATATTTGATTAAAAGATTTTTTTTGTTTGCAGTAACGAACACATGATATTTAATTTATATTGACCATATCTTAAAAAAAAACAAAAAATAATATTGTAGAATGAGATGACCTTGTAAGTTTTTGTACAAATAAAAATTATAAGCTACTAACTAATTGTTACTGAATTTTGATTGATTTTTATCCAGAATATGATCGACTCACAGGTTCCTACACTTCTTCGACTCCGATCTTTTAGGAAAACGCAAAAGAGGGCAATGGACAATGATGGAATGCCCAAATTGACGGAATCTTAAATAAATCTTTTGTATGCTCCATTAGAAAGGGAAAGATAGGTAGGTAGGCATGTGTGTGCCCTAGAGACTTTCAGCCGATGATCACGTACACCAATAGTTTGAATCTATTCGACCCTGGCGGTGGAATAAAATCTACACCTTCCACTGATGACTAAAAAGAACCAGATTTTTGTGTGTACCTTAAGAGGTGTTTCGGTTAAATCTCATTCAAATCTTCCAGCTTGTCGAAGAAATGTTTGCCTAGTAACTGCAATCTTCATCCCATGAGAGCTGGACAATCGAAAAGCGGGTGGCGAACAGATTCTATTTCATCATCGTCCCTGCAGCTTCTGCAGTAATTGCTATGCAGGATGGCTAAACACATGGCATGAGTGCCTATTGGACAGTGTCCGGTAAGGACTTTCCACCATGAGTATTGATCATTGATAATTATTTTTTTTTGTTGAACACCAGCTATAGTGCTTGCTTAATATTTAGATTCAGCCATCGGTCGTTGACTTTCTCCAGCCTATTAACATCTTTCGTTAAAAACATAGCGTGTTAGCATAGTATGTCCGTTCTTTTATTTCATTGGATCCCTCTGAGACCTGGTACCCAACATAGTGCCATCGTGTGCACATTGTTGATTTCGTTGACGTTTAGTCTACATAACCTGACTACATATTTGTAATGTCACAATATCCAATTGCGGCTGTCGGAGTAAATTGTTATGAATTGCTCGGTTAAGTTGAGCTCTTTTAACGATAGTACTGCTTTGTTTATTGCTGCCCCTGCAGTCATCGCTTTTAGCTAAAAATCTTTCAAAGTGATCCCTGCTCCTGTACTTGCATCTGTTTTTTTTTGTTTGAACCATCGGCGTAATGGGCGCATATTCTTTCAGCTACAACTGTTTGCTCCACCCAATCATTAATGTAAGCACAGAGAACTTCTTTGTTTTGGCCAGGGTTGGTGGCAGGTAGCCCAACGTTTTATACTTTATATATATATTATTCTCCATCTTGAGAGGATGGACGTGTATTATCTGTCCATATCCCTACTTCTATGAATCTTTGGCGGTTGTAGCCGCAATAGAGTTGTAGTTGTTAGAGGGCTTAGTCCATCTCGGTCTAAGAAGAAAAAATGTTGGCAGTATTCAAGGTTAGAATAGGTTCATGTGGTAGGTACGCTGTGAATAAAAGCGTTAGACATATTGTGATATCACGCAAATAAAACTTTCTTCTAATACTGACTAAACCAATCAGAGCTAACAATGAAGTGGAATACTTTATCGATGCTAATATTACTTAGTTGACACAGACAAGCCCTCAGTTAAGGTGAATGTTGAAACAGAATGATTGCCATTATATTATTTTTATGGCGGTTTGGGGGTAATTGTAATTTACAGCATACAAAACTCAAACAGCTTTACCAGTATTTGTTTGCTCAAGAATAGAAAATGTTTGGTGACGAAATAACTCGACATTTCATACCGTATTTCAGCAAATAGTTTCTATTATTTGGCAAAACTCGTCCCTTAATGGATACATTGTTTTGTTTAGAAACATTCGCATTTTTCTCTTTTAAAGAATGTACTATGTATATGGGGAGGATTCTGTATTAAACTTAGTCCAATTTTATAGCAGCTGATGAAAATTCACAACGTATATAATAGCTTAGTACATATACAAATGGTTCGCAAAGATTCCATTTTAAATTCTCTATGAGGCACCTCTCAAACATCTCTCATTTTTTAGATAGCTATCTAAAATAAAGGTTAATTGTCATTCACACGGCCGCGATCTTCAACTGCGATTTTTTAGAAATAATCACTTTCCAAATATCAACAAAAAATGTTACTTTCTGTCATTTCAAAAGGCAAGTACTTAATTGTACAATTTTTTTATAGAAAAAAAATTCGGAATTTTTTTTTTAAAGTCATATCATTAAATATCAAATGAACAAATTTACCTTTATTTATAATAATAATAATGGCGGCGCTACAGTCCGAGGTGGACCTGGGCCTAGCTTCTCAGCAACCACTCGTGTTGTGCGTGCTATTGTTCTGTCACGAGCGGAGGGGACCTACAGTTTAATGCCGACTCCGAACGGCAAGATTGAGAAGCTTTTTCTAGACAGTTATACTCTTTGAGTATTGTCAGTGACTCGAAAGAGGTGGAGCCGTGAAAAAAAAGTTTGACCTTTATTTATGGGATTTATCAAATTGAAATCGGGACCCACAAAGTGTGGGTCGCGGTCCACACATTAAGGGAAAAAATAGCAGATTTGCTACCCGGGAAAAATGCAAATGTGTTTGTTTTCGCAGCTATCTGCGACCAAAAATGAAGCAGCTTTATTATTATTGTAATGTATTGGTAACCTGAACTCTTAGGAAAACTATTCATCCTAAGAAATAGAGTTCTAAAAAATAAATTTGCAAGAAACAAGATTTTGTGCAGGAAACAATTGTTGGCTTAAGAAGGTTACCTTTGTTTTCAATCATTTACTTAAGTGAAATGTAAGACTATACAATCTGCATTCTGCAAGTCATAAACTGTGACGGGGCATAATTATTACACTACGAGGTTAACTAAGCTCCGAAAAATAATCTAGTGACAGTATTGACTATGAGTTTCATAAAATACTCGCATTAAAAAATACACTCATCTGATCACTGCCTCACTTTTCATTCCTTCTTTATCTTTATCCTCTTCTTCGGCCAGGATTTTATTCTATTGTGAACAATTTTAGCACATATTATTGACAGCAACCATTCATCGAAAGTCTATACAAATTCAGTTAAAAACTTTCCAAACCGGAAGTCAAGTGTAGAGGCGCCCGAAAGGTTGATGCAGTACTCGTGTCATCTCTAATATACATCAACTCGTGCTAAATAAATATTTACGGCTCGTAAATAAATCTAAAGCACATGTCCCCGCCCTCGTTTGTGACAGACCTCCCAAAGAACACACACATCGTGATTGCTTTTACGACACAATAACAATAAGAACCAATAAATTTATTTTTAAAGCCACATCTAGGATAATCAGGTGAGAAGATAAAATTAATTTTTCGTTGATTTATTTCCCTTCAGCTCGTCTCTCTTTGATGTGTGATCTAAAATCACTCATCAATCTTATCAAATTTAATCCGAAAGAACCGCAAAAATATTCGCTTTTTTTTATTTTTTTTCTTGGTTTATTTTTTTTTTCAATTTTAAAGACGCCACAGACCATGGACTATGTTTGAAATTTGCTAATCGACACTAATATGCCGTCTAACAAGCAACCAATCGGCAGACGAGTGCTTTCCGATAACGAGCCACCAAAGCACACTGTGTGCAGTGTATGAATAAATTTGGATCCACCCTCTAAAGTGTTATCCCAAAAATAAATTCAATTTATCGGTTGATTTTTGCCGCGCCGTTGTCTGAATTTGAGCACCATTATTTCTACTCTAGCCGGAATTACATTCCGTAAAAAAGTGATAGCTACAGATACATATTTTATTCGAGCATTATCTGAGGATAGGCGGGCAAATAAGCGAACTGAACTATTCAAATAAATTTATAGTTTTCAGTTGGAATAGATGTATTTTTTGTCTGTTTTTTTTCTTTTTGTTTTTGCATGCAATGTACAACGTACTGGGTACCGGGAATATCCGAGAGAGTCAAGTGAATTTGGTCTAATTCCCTTGTTCGCCACCTGCAGTGCCGTATTTTCAATCAATAAAACCAAACTAAATGGTGAAATAAAAAATGTGAGATGTGTATCATCGAATTTTTGCTGATGTTGGAGAATGATTTACAGTTATAAAATAAAAATACAAACGATATAGAAAATAAAGGCAAAAACCTTTTCACTGTAACCACACATGGATGATGTGTTCTGCAGTGCGCTGAGTTTGGGCGCTTAGAAACTTTGGTGAAACTAGAATTAATTATTAATTTGTACCATTGTCATTGGGACTGTTCAGTTGATGGGATATGAGAACAGAATGAAAATGCAGATCATGCATAGTTTGAATGTATCTTAGAGACATTTTTTAAGCTCAATTGAAATGTGTGCTGCACATGTTTGTGTGAAGAACTTGGTGTTAGTCGAACACAAGCAAAAAGGAAACAAAAAAACTGCGAGAGAGACTAGAGAAATTAATTTTAAATAACGTGTGTAAGTGACTAGCGAAAACTCCTTAAAGCCTACAGCACAAAGTGACAAATATGGGATCATGTTGTTACAATCATAGTATTGGATGATGAAGAAAAATGTTAATTCCTGACACCTATTTTGAAAACCTGTAATTTTGCGAACAATTGCGATTCATAGCTTTTTTGTCCTTTTTAAAGTTTTTGATTAATTAAAAATTAATAAACAAATACACATCGCTATTTAATTGTTTTTTGCGATTCATTTTTTTTTATATTCTTTACCACTTAACAGCTCATGAACTAATTATAAATCAAAGAAATTTTGAGTTTCCCATAACAGTAGTCGAACCTTGTACGTTGGCGCAGAGGTGGGTGATATGCGCTTGCTTGAAACTTCGTAAATCATTGCTATACGAAAATACTGATGAGGCCACTCTGTCCCGTTTTAATTTTTTTTATTTCATTGTGCTTCCCAGAGTGTAAAAAGATGAACAGAATGTGTCGTAAAGGTGCTATGGACACACATATGGGCGGGACAAGTATATGTGTTAAGGGAGTTTTTTAAAGAGCTGTAGGATTTGTTAAAATAAAATAAAATTTAAAATAAATCCCACACAAGTAGAGCCAATGAGCCAAGGATTGTTTTTTATTTTATTCGAAAGATGATTTTATGAGATTAATGGTGGAAAATAATTTCGGACATGTATGTTGGCTTGAAACTTCAGAAAATTCCACAGAAAAAAGTACAGTGTTCTCAAATCATACAATCTTAGAACTCAACTCCATATGTAGTCACGGAACTTTTTCAATAACCCGATAGTTTTTGACGGCAAGATTTCCTGCACACAAAAGTTTCTCAAAGAAAAGAATGATCTTAACCACATCCTTCTTTTTCTTCTTTGTGTGGCGATACAATCAGGGGTGGACCTGGGCCTCAACCAACAAACCTCCCTAGCTAGCACAGTCTCTCGCTAGCTGCCCACAATTCCGCACACCAAGTTGGTTGAGGTCCTTCTCTACTTGAATGCGCCACTTCAAATATGGATGTCATCTGTTGCGTTGTCCCAATGGCTCTGGCTCGGATTCAAAGACACATCACATCGTTCTATACGATTATAAACAAAAGCATTTTGAAATTCCCTTTGATACATACATGCATATGTATGTACACGTAGTTATTTAAGATTGACAATTATTTCATAAAATATTTGTATCACATGAAATGTACGATTTTTATATACTTTACTTTACCTATTAGATGAATGTACAAAGGTGTCAACTTATTACCATTGAAGATACTTCCATGTTCTGTGCAATGTCTCTCGCCGATTTTGTTCGGTCTGATTCTACCTTTTCAGTTCTATGATTTTCGACACGGGACTTAGCAAACCAACGTCGAATGTTGCGTTCGTTTACCGCTACATCCTTAAATGTCTCGTTAATGTTTTTCGCTGCCAGCGTGTTAAGCTTAAGGTCAAAGTTTGACGCCAAGCATTCCCGATTTTGTTTTTTTTTCTTAAGATGATGTGCTTGAGCACTCTCTTGGGTAGCCTGTTATATGTATATATACTACATATGTATGTATAAGATATAGCATTATTGAATAGATTCAGTTTATTTCTTTAGAAACCATTATGACACCTGACTTATTTCCACCACCCATACCTAATGAAATGATTAAATGATTTTTAACGTAACCGAAGAGCTAAAACTATTTGAAACCTAGCCAACTATATCTTCAAAGTATCAATTAGTTTTCTATGTGAATAATTTCCTCAGAGATCTATTATATTTCTGTAAAGCTACCAAGCCGATGCCAGTGTCATCCACAAAGAACAAAACTGCAATCCAATTCATAGATTGAGAGATTATATAATACAAACAACAACAAGACATAATTCGTGAAACAAAAAAAAATATTTTAGCTTCTGGCAGGAAACAATCCTTCCCTGTGACTTTCATTGTATTTGGCAGCACAAATAACCCCGAATGGCATTGCTCGAGACCACATTTAAATATTTTTCATGTCGAGCCCATAAAAAATGATACGAAATGGCCTTTAACGCTAAATCGCCTCACGTAATAGACACCACAAATAGTCTACACACATTCCAGGGACGGATTCAAATCGAAGTCTATAGCAGAACACGAAAGAAAACAAAAATATTAAAACCAAAAAGCGTTCGATTCGAGCCCAACCACTCTGCCAGCCTACATGACAATGGCCTAGCGCGCAATCGAAATCATCACGGTATCATGGTCTGTTACCGCATCCAATGATCCTCGATATATCCTTGTGAATATAAAACATTGAGTGCACACAAATAATAACAGTATTTTTTTCATATCCAGCTTCACTCGCATGTGAACCGAGAACACGAAAAAAAAATGTTTCGTGAACAAAATGAAAAAAAAAAACAAAAAACGAATGGAGAGGAATTAAGCCATCCACATGGAGGGATGGTGTCCATTCACCCGATTGCCCCTTAGACTCCTCAATTGCTCAAACTCATCGACCGGACAAGCATCACCTTTGGAGTACTTCTCCAGCATTGAGAACCATTTAATTGGGGATGATATCCTGGCTGGTTCTGATCTCTCTCCCTCGAGTAGGTATGGGTATGTGTGTGTAGGTGGACGGGTGTGCATTTCCAGCAATTGACTCCAACATGGTCATGCGGCGCCCGGCAGAGAAGCCAAACACAGTTAGTCCGCTTGCATGTAATAACAATCGGCTTTTATCAAATTTAACAAGCATCACAGGGAGAATGATGGTGAAATGGACGAAACGCGTTGTTTCAGTGGTGACGGTGGTAACACAGCGCAAGAAGAAAATTTACGGAAGGAAGGGGAATTTTTTGGTTTTATTTGGTCGCGTTGCGAAGTGAATTTTGAGGTCGAATGGACTATGTAATGCAAATGAGTTCTGAAGTTAAATGTTTTCAGTTCAATGTTGTAGTTATATTTCTTGGCCAGCAGGAGTAATAGTCGATATCATAATATAGTTAATTATGAATAAGCTCAGAATCTAGGGTAGTCTTGCTTAGGCCTTTTGATGCAACATAAACACGCGATGACAATGTTTAAGAAAAATATACAAAAAGGAGGTCAGATATTGTATCGGAATCGAACTTGTGCCTAGGGTGAGGAAAAAAATTTCCGAAGCCATGTGTATATACCTAATTTGAACTCGATCCATCCAACGGATTGTCAATTTTGACAAACGTAAATGGTTAAAAGCTAAACTCCCTCAGATGCTTATTTTATATGCCTACACGTTGAGACAGTTGTTCCATATAACTAATAGATACTAATTCTCATATTTCAGGCTGGCTGCCTGAAACAGCGTAATCCTTCAACGATTGTTCCTGAAATAGATCTGCTCTCTTTTAAACTAGCAAAAAGAAGGTACAAAAAGTTTCGTGAGGTTTGCCAATGGATATAAAAAAGAGTTTAGTAGCAGAAAACATTCTTAGCAAATTTTCCAACTCTAAACTTGTTGCGATTCATCGAATTTTGTTCATTTCTTATCTGTGCTGATGCTATGTGTTGGATAACCACTGGAAGGCTATGAATGACATCATTTGGAAGAAGACACAGTCATCGAACAATTAAAAAATATACAGATTGAAATGTACATATATATGTGCCAGCCATTGGCTATAATTTTTCTAAAAATGAAAAGAATGTTACAGCGCAGCGAGCTTAAATGAAAAATATTTAGCATTTTATCTTTTTACTAATACCACTAATTTATTTAATTTCTTAATGTAGTGGTCGTAAAAAAAACTATGATCCTAGATCTTATGTCATTTTTTAATAATGCTGCAAAAAATAAGTAATATACACACAGTATAAATAAAATAGAAATTGAATACTGAAAAATGAATATAAACTAAATTTCCTAATTTATTCAAAAAACAAAAAAATTAATCCGTAAACTTAACGGTATTGAGCAATTGAGCGAGGTACTGTATATTTTCCAGTCATTTTGTTGCCTATTATTTGCGCACCTTTTGTTAGGTCTAGATCTAGAGAGTTAAGTATCTTTGTCAAATCTTTTATTCAAAAGAGAAGAAAGCTTCAGATGTTTGTGAATATTTTTCTTGTTATTATTCAGTCAATTTTTGAATTTGAAATTTATTCACAAGGTTAATACAAGCCCTAAGCAACTATGACTAATTATTTACAATAATTTACTTAAGACTACTAAAAACTACTTGAAATATACAATTTTTAAGGTAGAGAAGGAAACGGCATGTCTTAGTGAGCTGAGTGATTGCATACTCAACAGGCACAAGCGATGCTCATAAGGGGGTAGATTATATCTGTCGGACAAAGGTAGTCCACGGAGAGCAAAACGAAGAAATCTCCATTGGACACACTCGATTCGATACTTTTGCTTAATTTTATAGGGAGATCAAACTTGACTAGTATATTCAAGAATCGGTCTAACAAAAGTACAGTAGAGGGACTTCGTTACGTAAGTGTTCGAGAATTATTTCGACCAGCGTTTTACGAAACAGCCCTGCTAATAATATTTTCGATGTGGGGATGAAAATTAAGTTCGCTATCGCAAATGACACCTGAGTCATGCAGTAAGTAACTTTATAACTTCGTCGCTAATCAAATAAGTTCGAGGGGCAGTCGTAAGCCGCTTACGACAATATGTAATAGCTTGGAGTTTGACAACATTTAGAACAAGAAATTTGGTTGTACACCAAGCCGAAAAAAAAGATGGAAATGTTCTTAAAATTGTTTATGTCGTCCGCATAAACTGATAGATGAGAATATTTTATAAAGTTATCCACGTCGTTAATTGCTAGGATGAAAATCAGCGGACCAAGATGGTTACCATAGGAGACCCCAGATGTTGTTGTAAAGAATCGGAAACAGAGGATCTAAACATGACTTTATATTGACGTTCTTCAAGGTACGACTTGACTTGATAATTACGGCGGCGCTACAGTCCGATGTGGACTTGGGCCTAGCTTCTCAGCAACCACTCGTGTTGTGCGTACTATTGTTCTCTCACGAGTGGAGGGGACTTACAGTTTATTGCCAACTCTGACCGGCAAGATTGAGAAGCTTTTTCGAAACAGTGACTCGAAAGAGGTGGAGCCGTGAACATTTTTTTGAAAAATTTTTTGTCTGAACTGAGATTTGAACCTGGACTTGAAAGTCTTGTGCTTATGGGTCGACGCACAAATCCACACGGCCACGCCGTCGAAGAATAAATATTATTGCGTTTTCTAGTTTTGAGATAAGAGCGGAGTAATTTGGAAGTGACCTATGAAACATAACTAATTGCCATTCGAAATACTCCCTCACTGTCTAGCGATGTCCAGGGTCTCAAACTAATTTGGTTGAGGTCCTCCTAAAACTGAGTTTATTGCGTTTTAAAACATCTTTGAAGAACAAGATTGCTTGAACTCAAGCTTCGTTGTCCGCTGATTCTTATGACCTAGCCATCTTAAGCGCTGACTTTGCAAAGGTGGTTTGTGTCTAAAAATCTCAAGCCATCGACAATTTCTCACGAAACGATACCTAGTACATATTCAACGAAGCGATTTTTTGGTCAATAACAAATAATGTGTGCTAAAAAATTGAGGGAAATTTATCTAAAGTTGTAGATCTTGATATACATCCGATAGTGTTTTCGAGTCAAATTACTTTGGATTTTTGGCAAAACTACAAAATATACGAGATTTCCAATATTTGCGTATTTCTGCATTCTATTCTCAAGAAAAACATTTAAAAAATTTTCATAAAAATACGAGGATGTCCTTAAATGGTCATCAGCCTCCAAATGGCGTTAGTTGTCAAGAGATTGCTGTTATTTTTACTAATTTTTCGAAAGATGCCTGCAAATATTTCAGTTACTTTTGAGATTCTTTTTAAGAAAAACATACATTTTTCTGTTAAAATAAAACCAATTAAACATCGTGCTATAATTAAATTCTGGCATTTAAAAACACAATGCTGTTGTGTTTTGTTTTTAAAAATTGTGCCACGGAAATGACAAGCAACTGAATTTAAATACGGTCATTCCAGCTTAGTTAATACAGTCAAAATGGGTTATAACAACCTTACAGGGACTGACGAATTTGGTCTTTATAAGCGATAGGTCGCTGTAACCGAACAGAGACCCTCTAATCTGGGCCAACAACAGAGGGATCAGTCTCCTAGATATCGCATATCAGATTTTCTCTGCCGTCTTATGTAAGCGCCTGATGCCTTATGTGAACAGTCAGATTGGTCAATATCACTGTAGGTTCGGACCAGTAAAGCCTACCGTCGACCAGATATTCACATTGCGACAGATCTTGGAAAAGACACAGGAGCTTCAACTCGATACCCACCACCTGTTTATCGATTTTAAGGCCGGGTATGACAGTATTTAGGGAGACCAGTTATAAAGCGCATTGTCTCGTTCTCGTTCGTCTTTGTAGGATGACAGTGGGGAATGGCAGTTGCCTCATAAAGGTCGGTTAAGACTTCGTCAAGACACTTTGATGTCAAAAAATGGGTTAGACAAAGCGACGCACTGAAATGCGAATTTTTTTAATGTCATTCTTACGAATATCGTGCGTAACTCAAACGTCAAAATCAGAGACACGATCTTTAACAAAAATGTCAACCAATAATAAATAAAAAAGAATAACATGTCAACAAACTGTAAGCTGTAACATGTCCAAAATTCTATGTACACAGATACATTACACCTAAACAGTTTACCGTTTAAAAAAAAAATGCGGTTATACCAACAGCTGCTTCGATTTTAGTCTTTATAACCAATATTTTATCTAAAAAAATGGAAAAAATCGGGCTTTGTAAGCGATATGTCAGTGTAAGGGATGTCGTAAACGATTTGTTATTCAATGGGATTATAAAGCAGTTCAGCCGGGACCTAAGAATTTCGTCGTTATAACCGATACGTCTGTCTTTTAACTGTAATTTGTTTTTTCAGCAGCAAAAAATGTAACTACCATAGACTGCCAAATCAATTTAACGCGAAGCATTTATCATTCATCGGCTAGTGAAGTTGGCATGCGGAAGCTGTTTACACGTTGCATTTGCTCACTTACAACCAAAAAATTTAGTCGAATAAAAACTTCCAAGATCCTGTTGGAGGGGTTTTAGCGAAACGACTTAGATTTCTTGCGTCAATTCAAAACTTCAAATTAAACTTGGATCCAGTACTATACTTCTTTTGGAAAATACAGGGAATTGTGTGTTTTGACGGTACAAATTGAGCATATAAAGAAAAATAACTGAAGACAGAATTATTAACGGGACCGCAGAGAATGTTTCCGCCGGCATGAACTCTTATTTCACAGATCAAGAGACGCCAACTTTTTTTTCATTTCCAACTTTTTCTGCATTTTTTACTATCATAATTCATTATTCATACGTGCTATGCAAAAATCCCTAACTAACTTATAATTGCAACCTTATTGGCCCCTGCGAGAACTCTTAGGCAAACTTAATCTCAACATATGTACTTCGACCTACAGAAAAACGCCAAATTTTATTTTATAAATACCGTGGACGCTCGATATAGTGAACAATCCAATATAGTGAAAACATAAAATACAGTGTGTTCTACTCATCGTGTTGTGCGAAAATTTTGCACGATTAGTTATGTTATGTATATTGTACACAGTTTATTTTTGTTGGGTTTTACGTTTTTTACGGGTGAGTTGTTTTTGTTAAAAACAAAATATTCTTTTTATAAATATTGGCATGTTTTTTAGTTATTGCAAAGAAAAATTGTAATTATATTCTATTTTTGATGAATTGTACTTCAAAACATACGCATTTTGATGAAATTTGCTCCAAGCGGCCTACGCTCGTTACAATGATGAACAATTTCGCTCCAGTGAACAGGGTTTTATTAGTTCACTATATCGAGCGTCCACTGTAATGTCAATTCGTTGTAACAAAGCTACAGACAACAACAAATGCCGCTGATTCATGTAGTCAGTTTTAAAAGAGAGATTTGATTATGGTATGCATTACGGTATTAGTTCTTTATTAGCTTCTTAGCTTGACCATGAAATCCGCCCCCAACTTCCTACTTTATTGGTTGATATCGTGTCTACAATGTTAATATTTCTGCCACATCATCTCATAAAGTTGTGCATTTTCATGCTCATAGCATGCACACTTCATTCTCGAACACACCATCCGGTCATGAACAGATACTCATACAAATAAAAGTAGATGACTTTACAATTGACTTTCTCTTAAAACATTCCCTCCACCTGGTGTCATTATCCTGAAACCAAACCTTTATATATCTAACAAGTTGCTGTTTACCATTTACCGCCCAAACGGCATGCACTTCCCTCAAACTTCAATTCCGAAGCAATCACATGTTTCTTTTGCATTTAGTTGAAATGCACAAGCGAAAAACCGCTGCATTCCGCTTTTTAATTTTCTAATTGATTGCAAAATGACAAAGGACTACAGGAATAAACCACCAAAACAAAACAAACAAACAAAAATTTTTCAAATAAAAGGGTTAAAGGAAAGGAAAATAAAAATAAACGAATGTCACCCCTTCGACATAATTCGCGTGACACCGTAAATTGCGTGTCGCAGACGTTTTGTCATTCAGTGAAGTGCAAAATATCCTTTAGGACGACCGGTTTTTCTTTTTTGTTGCGTTGTTTCGCCTTCATTCTGCTCTTTTCAATTTTTTCAATGAATTAAAGATTTTTTACCACAGATTAGAAATAGATACTTTGATTATCATTATTTCGCTCAAAGTAATTGAAGTACGCTATGGAAGCTTTACGGCCACTGTGGTGATATGGCAAGGAGAAGGTAATGTAATAAATTTAACTGCAAGTAGTATTGATTGCGAAACAAATGTAACAATTACTATCGAAGGAAGCACTGCAATTGAGGAGTACTGTGGTGGAAGTCCTTTTCTTGACTAGACCAGATTGTCCTTTATTGTCTTGCTTTATGAACCTTAATGTACCTTTTGGCCTTATCAATGATAAATGGTATTTGTTGCATGTACTGTGTTGTTCAAAATGGTTTTCTTTGAGGCTGGTAGCACATAAATCAGAAATGAAACTGCAGTAAAGTCTTTGTAATGTAATTATCATCCTCAACGTAATGTGACTTCCAGCAACGCATGTTTTAAACCGGATAGACACACTCTATTATTCGACTCCAACTGTGAGAATTTATATACGACGAGTATAATGCTTTAAATGCGCCCTTTAGCAGCGTGCTTAGAAAAAAAATCAATGCACTTTGACTGGACTAATCCTATTTAGTGCTTACACCAATGTGATAATTTCTTTTTAAGTTTATCAAGTACCCATACAATCATTTTCATGTTCTGTGTGGTTGATACACAATGTGCAAGTGTGCAACTAAGGAGATCTAAATCAAAGGTATGGCAATAAGTTCAGCTGAAATTGAAAGTAGAAGAAAGCTCAAACAAACGGAAAAGTGTTAATATAACTCTTCTTTGTTTTATAGATTGTTTGAAGCAACACTTGAACCCGAAAATATCAACTGAACAGAAAAAAAATGTTTGAAATACCTCAAGTTGCAATGATAATCAATCGGTGATTTTTTTACAACACTTTAACAGATTTCGACTCTTCAATTAAACCTGCAATAAGTAAGTGGGTGTCGTGGCCGTGTAGGCTTGTTCTCCGACTCATACTAGGCACTAGACTTTTAAGTCTAGGTACAAATCCCAGTTCAGACAAACAAACAAATTATTCACTGCTCCACCTCTTTCGAGTCACTGACAATGCTCAAAGAGTATAGGAGTATAACTGGCTTTTTCTAGGCTTTCTCAATCTCGCCGTTCGGAGTCGGCATTGAACTGTAGGTCCCATCCACTCATAAGAAAACAATAGGACGCACAACACGAGTGGTTGCTGAGAAGCTAGGCCCCGGTACACTTCGGACTGTAACGCCGTCACTATTATTATTATATTATTACTGAGTATGTTTTCAAGCGTTTTAAAAATAGTTATTTTCTAGCTTTTAAATAGTTGAATACCATTGGGTACAATTTTTGTAATTTTAATAATTTCTATAAAAACTTTGAAACTGTTCTTCTTCGGTTGGCGCTGCAGTCCGGAGTGGATTTGGATATAGCCTCTACGGCAAAAACGGTGCGCTAGTATTCTTTCACAAGGGGATGGGAAAATGGTGCGCTATTGTCCTCTCACAAGTGAAGAGGACCGACCGACTCAAAAAGATGAAGTTTTAGAAGCTTTTCTTCACAGTAATACCGTCTGATCATTATAAGTGGCTTGAAAATTCCTACAAATCGTAGGAGAATTCGAAGCACTTACAGTACATCACAAACCATTAATTGGTGAATTTATTCGGTTGCTCCTTTCATAAGTTTGTGGTTATAGTACATTTACCACCATTCTACTACAATTACTCGTAAGACTTTTTAACGTAAGGCATATATACATACATATGTCATTGGAAGCTTTCCTAAATCGGTAAACAGAATGGTAAATACCCCTTTTTGAGAATCTTGCATACAATTCTGCAGATCAGTTTAACACAAAAGCGAGATAAAGGCGCTAGAAGTACATAAGTACATATTCAATTAGGATTTAGAATTTAGATTATAAGGAATACCATCGGAAAAAAATATCCACTCTCATTTCGAATTTACTTCCAAAAATTACAGAAAAATTAATCAGATCCTTCTTTTTGTAATTCTCCCAGAATGCTTCTATTATTTTGAAATTTTATGTCATTTCTATTTGGTAGTTAACATAATGAACATGCAAGCTGAATTGGATGTAAGAAAAAATATTATTAAGTGTTACTTAGCACACCCAGGGTAGACGTACAGTCAAAATCGGTTATAACGACCTTAAAGGGACTGACGAATTTGGTCGTTGTAAGCGATATGTCGTTGTAAACGATTTATTATGCTATTGGATTACTTATAATGGAGCTTAGGCGGGACCTATGAATTTTGTCGTTATAACCGATACGTCATTATAAGCTATTTTGACTGTAGTATATAAAAATCGCAAGGGAACTAAAGGTTAACAGGAAAACAGTTGCCACTGCTATTAAGAATTATAAAGAGAACCAGACAGTTGAAAGAAAAGAGGGGTGCGGTCGAAAAGCCGGTTTTATGACAAAAAAAAAAAGGTCACTAAGATTTTGAGCCTTCTTGAAAGAAATCCGAACATTTCTGAACGTAATTTGACAAAAAAGCAGAGCGTTCAAATTTGTTTAGTTCATAAAGTGTAAAGCACCAAACTTTTATTACGACGGGCTTAATAAATGGCGAAATTTATGTTAATGAGTACCTACAGAAGCGCTTAATGCCTTTTTACAACAATCATTGAGAACTCCCCTTATTTTGGCCTAATCTTGCGTCATGTCACTATGGAAAGAGAGCGATGGATTGGTATGAGCTAAACAACGTTTCGGTGGTGCTCAGAGAGGCCAATCCTCCGAATTCGCCAGAACTAAGACCAATTGAAAGATATTGGACTCTAGTCAAAAAAGAGTTAAGGGCCACCAAAAAATCTGTCAACAACCTACAAGAATTCAAAAAATGTCGACTAATAGCTCAAAAAAGGTGAGAGATGGGACCATAAAAACAATGATGGAGGGTGTTACTAAAAAATTTTTAAAAATTTGTTAAAAATAAAGATTAGTTTTTTTTGTTAATTTTTACAGATTTGGAGACATAAATTAAATACTTTTAATTTTTTACTGTATTTTATGTTAATTTTCGGTGGGTAAATTTTGTCGATGGCACTCCTTATAGCATACTTACATAAACATTGTTTTTGCACAAAATCATGTCTTTTAGAGAGTGGAAATAGGGAGTTCATCCGTTTAGGGAAGGCAAATGTATAAACGATCTCTTGACAATTACTTAATTCATTAATTTGACTAACGGGGCTTTTTTTTCTTTAAAAACAAATAATGTATGGCTATTGTTTGGTGTCGTTCGTTCGTTTATATCTTTTTATAAATTTGCCTTGGAGTGCTGTGTATTTGAATGGGTGTGTAAGGTACATGATATGATTTTCAATTATAGTACAGTTTGTTAGCTCCTTATATGTGATCTAAGTACCTTAAAGGCCGTTATAACTGATCTTGACTGTAATAATAATACCGGCGCTACAGTCCGTGGTGGACTTGGGACTAGCTTTTCAGCAGCCACTCGTGTTTTGCATGTTATTGTTCTCTCACGATTGGAAGGGACCTACAGTTTAATGCCGACTCTGAACGGCGAGATTGAGAAGCTTTTTAGACAGTTATACTCCTTAAGCATTGTCAGTGAATCGAAAGAGGTGGAGCCGTGAAAAAATGTTAGGTGTTTTTTTTCGAGATTCGAACCTTAGTCCTCGAGCGCAGGAGTCAACGCACCTTCCCACTACGCCACGGCGCTCACTTCACTTAACTCAAAAATAGCTGAAATAATATTTTGCTTCTATATATGTATGTATATTAGTTAAAGAAATATAAATATATCATCCAATGTTGTAGTATGAAAAAAAAATTGTTTTGCCTTTAGTTCCTACTGGAACTGTTTGCCAAGCTTTTGTAACCATAATTTTGGTCGACTTTATTGATTGTGAACAAGTAGTAGCTTGAGTGGTTTTTATATTTGTATGTTCGTTAAAATTCAAAAATTTAGTCATACTTTTGTATGCCACAACGTTGTAAAGCTATGTTTCCAAATATTACAATCGGATTAAGCCATATGAAGCTTATCACCATCACCGATTATGTACGTACTCTCTTCAAGCATGGTGAGCGAAAGCAATTTTTCTCAAAAACAATTCCCATAGTTATATTAATAAAACATTTCAAAACATGTTTTACACTGTAAAATAATTGAAATATTAAGAAATGGAAAGGTGTAGCGTGAAAAAAAAAACAATTCATCAATATTTTCAAATCACGACTGAATGAATGAATAAGATCATAGTTTTAACGTGCCAACACGTCTTTCGCTGATTAGTACCATACCTCATCAGTTTCTTATTTTTCTATATCTTTTAGTCATTGGCCGTTAATTTAGTCTTTTCTCATTGAACACCCGATAAGAATCATTTAACGTGTTACGTCTAAAAAGTTATAATCTCCCAAATTTATGAAAATCTTCACGTCTTTAAGGTCCTTGCTCGTTTAATTCGAAATTAGCATGCAGTGTTGTATATTCCGATATAGATCGATTCGGTTGCGTACAGGTAAACTCTAAAGAAATGCCATGCAGTAAATGGATTAGAAATTAACAAGATTTGCCAACGATAAGTCAATTTCCGACAATAGAAGACAAAGTTCTACCCTGTCATCTTAAAAACTTATCAAATAATACATTGGTTCTTCTCAAATCCTTCTAAACATAAATCACGTCCAACCGTTTGATTTTCAAAATAAATAACATTTAAAATAAGACGTCTGAAACCTTCCACTCTCATCCCAAAGACTTGAGCAATAAGCTTAATATTTTTACGACACTTTAAGACAAATTTTAAGCATTTTATTCTAAGAAAAACAGCGAAATTGCTTGTGCTTTCCTGGCACCTCAGAAGTTGAGTACTTGCACTCCAAAAATAGATCGCCATTCCTCATTCTCACTTTCTTATAGTAATCACCCACAGAGTATGCATTTATTCGTACATCACTTTTGCACTTTGTTTAAAGATGTCCCTTCCTTTTTAAATTTACGAACCTCAAGGATTTGCTGGTACGAACAAAACCCGCCGTTGTTGTTGTCGTTGCTATAAACTGTTGTGTTTCCTTCCCGAACATATCTCAAAACAAAACTAAAAAAGCTCCTCGCGTTTCCCTTGGCACATTGGTTCGTAATTTTGTTTGTTTTGTATCTCATCTCAATCTTCTAAATAAATAAGAAACCAACTCGTGAAGAGAAGAGATATCTTAAAGAAGAGAGAAACCTTACGCAGAATACAGAAGTCTTGGGTACGCACTCCCGAAAATTGCGAGAGAAAAAAAATTGGGTCCTTTTGGAAGTAGCAGGATGAGGGATTCGCATTCAGCCACTCAAGGAGAGTCAAATGAAAAGCTCTTTTAAGGGGGGTTGGTTGTGGCTAAGAAATTCCCCATGGAACACACCAAAATACCCAAAGGGTATAGACACTCACGTGACTTAGGTAAACTTTGGCAGGGGTACATATGTGTCTACTTACTTGGTTTGATCGACTGGCTGCATCCAGGCTCGTGCACCGAGCGGTTCCTCCTTGAGTGAAGTCATTGGTCCCCGTGGCTGATTGAGGTCGGCTCCTGTGGGTGGGAGACCGAACATCAAACCACTAGCTGATCGCGGCCCAGTTGTTGGGTAGAGCTTGCGTCCCCATTCCAACTCTAAAGTCGGCCATGGTGAAGCCGAGCTAAAGCCCGGCACCGGTTCGTCGGAACGCAGCTTGAAGCAGTTCGTTGTACCGTCAACGAGATAGAAGTGTCACACAAAATTTGCTTTTTCACCTGAATGCGATAACAACACACTTTCAACAATTGGATCTCTGGGAAAGTGTCAGTGTCTCTAAGGAGTATCTTTGTGGGACTGAAATACCGTCCGGGATTGTTGAACGCACTAGAAACGCACTTATGGGCAGATTAATAAATTAAATCCCCCGGCTGTCATCGATTGAATATTTCTGACTTTCCAAGTGAGTCTCTTTTTTGCCAATACACCGCTGAGAATTGAAAACGATGATGACACACTGAACCGAAGCACACGTTAATCACAACACAACACCGCACAGCACAGCACAGCACAGCACACAACGCACCAGGGCGCAAAAGGGTAAATTGGGTAAAATTAGTCTCGAAGCGCGCGCTCTCACTACCACTGTGTCCAAATGCCAAAGCCTGCCACCGAGAGTGTTCGTCCCGAGTGACTGTTAAACCCCAACTGAATCCCTGCTGCTGCGTTACAACACAACCGACCGAACCACCAACGTGCAGACAACGGCGACAACGACCATCCACAGTGCTGTAGCTGTGTTCCCGAGCACGACACCAGAGATGCGATGCAGCAGTACGCCAAAGCAGACAGGCAGCGCAAAGCCAGCAGAGACCAGCAATAGAGGCAGCCGAGTTGTCATCGTCGACGTCGCTGGTGGTGGTCATGGTGGCGGAGCTATCGTTTCAACCCTCTTCTCCGGACTGCTGTCTACTTGTGCCGAAAGAGGACGGAGCGTTTCCAACGAGTACGCACGATCTGGGAATGTGGGACTTTTCAAATTGCTTACTCGCGCCATTGCTTCAACGTCGTGTGTATTGGAAGAGTACGGCTGCAACGGCTGTCGAGAGACACACCACACCATGGTGCTTCCCAATGGTGCGGTGTAGCTGGTGGTGGATTTTGATGGCATTTGTCATATTCCGTCTCCTTTTCCCATCAATGCCTGAACCCCTTCCACTCTGAACAGCGTGTGACAACAAGCATCCCTTAAGTGTCAAAGCAATTTCAACACCCACACCTCTAAATGCGCTAGAAAGAGACATCTAGAGTCTGCATCGTTGGCAAAAGTGAAACGCAAACTCCCAGATGACACATTAGTCCCAGTGATGTTCGTGTTTCCATGCCGAGGGATACGCCTTTGTGGGCTTGTGTGCGTGTGTAGGTCATTTGTGTTACGGTCCCCGATTGGTAATTTTTTGTGCAATGTTTTGGTTGGACTGGTTTGATGGGTTTCCAGTGTTCCATTATCGTTTCCCTTGTGGGTAGCTCTCTTATTTGCCCTCACTTTTGTGCCGTTACCTTCCACATTCCACGTTCTCTTGAATTGAATGGTGAGAGTCGTCGGCAATGCAGTGCATGATATACGAAATTAAAGGAATTTTTCTAAACTCCTTTTATTTTCTCATTTATTTCCAGAAAAAGCAGCAAAAAGTATGACAATAGGACGGACACACCCACAAAGAATAAAAGGAAATTTGGAAACGAACCGAAACCATGTGTACATATGTACATGGTAGGTGCCTACCCCTACATAGAGAGATTGCGCGGTTGCAGGATGAAAGAAAATAAAAATGGGAGGAACCGTTTTTAATTTCTTTCAACAATTATGTGGATCTAACTGGGGGATTGTATGTCCTTTATGGAGTTTTTAATAGTGGGCTGAAGCAGAGATGCGTACATCAGAGTCCCAAGTGAATGGGCACATTTTTATGTCTCTTGCTCTAAATAAGAATTGTTAAAAAGAAACTTTTTATGGAGTTGACAAAGTAGACTAAGTGTTATTAAAGTGAAAACGCAATCCATCAAAGTTATGTATGGATATTGAAGTTGCTCCGAGATTTGAATTAGAGGAACACGTGTATATCAAATATGTTGACCAAGACGAATTCTTCATCAAATTTTATAAAGATGGGAAGGAGATGTATGAGTCTTTATTCCAGTTTATGGTCGTTGTACTATTTCTAGAAGGCAGCCATCCTGTATAAAATGGAGGACTCTTGAATACTAAAAGCTTATGGACCCTACATTTTAAATCAAAATTGGTGCTACCACAGCATTAAATATATTCTAGTGGTTTATGAAAACGACTTGTCTTTAAGGATTGTCCTAGTCATACTCTAGTCATACTAGTAGTCGGTAGAAATATAAGTTTAATCCATTTCAGAAATATCGGACAGGTTTATTGTAGATCTATAAGCAAACATTTCGAACATTGAGTTGGTAAAAATTTGATAGCGATAAACACGAATTTTAAGTTGAGTTGCAAACTGAGAAAATAATTGGCTTACATTAACAGAACCCGGTATCAACAAAATACATAGGAATGATGAAATTTTTAACTGGTACAACCATGGGTCTTTTTATTCCCCCAGCGAATAGTTAAAAGTAGTAACTTACATAAATTAATCGTCGATGAAACAACCAACTTGAAAAATTAATTGCGTACATTCAATTTGCTCCCAATGGAAATTATAAATTAAATCGATGAGCAATGCTATTAAAAATCTATTCGTTAATAATTGTCATATGCGACAAAGAAGTTCTGCCGCAAGGGTGAATACTTTCGATCATACTTTACTTTGATCGGGAACATTACTTTGGTCAAGCTGATTAAAGGTCTTACATCACTGTAGTTTTTTTTCAACGCTTACAAGATACGGTTGCAATTTTGTAGATTAACAAGCGATCAACGTTTCACAATACAAATTTTGAAGAAGAAAAGGAATTCACTGAGACCGTATACTTATTGTGTTTAGTATTTACATACGTCTCCGTAACGTGAAAAATGTACATACAACAGACAACTAGACAAAATAAAAAGAAGAAGAAGAAGAAGAAGCATAAGCGGAAACCATAGAAGATTGTGTTTTTAAAAATAGTGACATTCACACGCGATGGCTTGAGTAAGTGAAGCATAAAGTAAGGGAACATCTCCTAGAGAAGTTAATTTGCTTTGCAACCATACGCAATAATCCTTAGCACAACTAAGAAAATACCGTGACCCACTTAAACCCTGTTTGGGGTAGTTGAGACACCCGTACCTCGATTGGCAAAATCTAACCTAAGAGTTCCTACTCATGGTATTCCACTACGGCAAACTTCTGGGTTACAACCAATTTGTGCTTTCTAGGAACTTAATCATGTCTTGGATCCGCATTCAATTCTTCCATGTCGCTAAATAGATATTTGCTTAGCATTGATGCAAGAGTTGAACATGTGCCGAGGTAGTGTAGTTTGTTTCTTCCTCCTCCTCATCCCTGCAACCTCTGCAGAATTCATTGTGTAGGAGATCCCATTCTTCTTGTATGTGTGGCTAAGAGGATGTGACCAGTGTTGCTGCATACGGCGTCACTGATTTCTTTCCTATTTATTGTTTCTTTTTATTTATTCATATCTACAATATCTCGCATATATACTAGGGACAATCACCTTTTTGTTGCTAAAAGTGTTTTCGTTCTTTTGTATGTACATGTATCTATGTAGTTCCATCCATCTCCGGCTTGTGATTTTCACGGAATATGTAAACACCAGTAGAGAGTGTCTCGTGATTTGTTGTCAGTGGCACGTATTACACCAATAATTCTAAAGAAATTAATAATTTGATATTTCAACAACTCAAATGCTCATAATAGCAAGTGCCAAACAATGAGACACATTTCTGCAACACGAACTTAACATATTGTCTACCATTACTGCATCCTCCAATCACATCATTCTATGATGATTACAATATGATTTAGAGGATGATTAGAGAGTGGCTCAGCCAAATAGTAAGCGATCAACTCTTTGGTGGAGCTAGTCTGCAGTCTAGTCCCCTTGGACCAATATTTTCCACAATTAGCGAATAATATATGGCAAAGGCTAGCGAATTCATTCATATCAAGGGTGATAGGACGAAGTTGCAAGACATGCAAAATAATAAGCCTGTTAAACGGATATAGAGAAAACATCTCTAAAATGGTTGCTATAATTACGTATGGGCTATTAGCCGATTGAAGATAATATGGTCAAGTGTCTCATACCCCATAACAAGCTATGTCGTAGTTACATAAATAATTACTATCTTTCACTTACTGTACGAAGGTCTGGCTATAGCAAGGATCAAGTTGCTTGTCCTTGAAAAATCTTTGTACAATAAAATTTTCAGCTGGAACTAGAAAACAATCCTTTTTCCAGTTTTCGTTTCCTTGTACAAAGTACTATGCTGGATTTTGCCGGATTTAGGCTTAATGATGTCACATAGGGTGTCCTCCATCTTGCCTCTGGCTATAATAATTATGTCATCTGCATTGGCCTGACATCTGTTGCCATGGTTTCAGTATCTCTAGAAGTTCGTCTCCAACTAGGGTTCACATGAGAGGAGAAAGGACTCCTCCTTGTGGGCATCATCTTGTTGTGTCGATTTTTATTATGCTTCCTTATGTGTGAGTCTCCGCTGATCTCGTTCTCAGGAGTTCATAAATCCATTTCGATACTATGTGGTTTACTGTGCTTGTGGTCAAATGCTCCTTTAATATCCAAGAAAGCACGTATAACTATTTCTTTCGCTTCAAGGGCGCTTTCAATGGTTTCTATCAGTTGGTGGAGTGCAGTTTCTATGGATTTGCCTGCCCTATATGCATGCTGATAGTAGTGAAGAGGGGATGCATGTTGCACTTTCTCGCTTATGTAATTTTGTCTACAACTTTTTCCACTGTTTTGAGGAGAAGCGATGTTAGGCTGATCGGTCTATATGACTTTGGTAGTCTTGGGTATTCTTTCCCAATTTCGGAATGAACACTACCTTTGCCCGTCTCCACTGGTTTGGTATGTACCTAACTCAGCGATAGACTTCTTCTTAATATCATTGAAAGATATGGTGGGGACTTGATGGTCTGAAATGAGTATATTGTCCATTCCAGACGCCCTTTGGAGAAGATCACCCTTGCGACCTTCCAGTCCTCGTCCCTTGGTCTAGGCAGATTGATTCTACACCTGTCTGTGTGTTGACGACTGCTCGGAAAGTGGGTTTTCAATAGAAGTCTTGCCCTCTGTTATTCACGTTCAGTGTAGCTGCCATCAGGTTATCTTAGAGACATCTGCATTTCCCCTGTTTTTGTTAGCGCCTTGTGGAGTCTAGCCGCAGCAGTATCGATGATTGTCTCTCAGAACTATGATAGCTTTTGTTGTGCTCTCTACAACATGTTCTAGCTCTAGAAAGTGAGATGGAGCTCTCCTCATGTCAAGGTACTCCAGACTGCTTCCTAGCAGCATTTCAAAGAGATTCTAGTGTGTTTTCCTCAGATTTGTCACGGTTTTGCTTTCTATGCCTGTATTGTCCAGATCGTATCTTATGACTCTATGGTCTGACATCGATGGTTCGCTAGACACTTTCAAGTCTCTAACAAGTTTACTAAGCCCATGGGTACCTATGGTGCGGTCTGATACCCCCATCTATCTCTCGTAACGAAAGTGGGAACATTGCCGACATTAAATATGGCGTGTGACGAGCTTATGATAAATTGTAACAGGTACTGAGCTCTGTCGTTTGTGTTGGTGCTCCCCCATATGCTGTTATTGACATTGGAATCACATCCAATCAGTAGCGGTAGTTGGAGCCTATAACAATATTCTACCAGCTGCTGTATGGATGTTGGTAGTGTCGGCCCATTTCCAGCAGCGACGGTTTGCTGTCTACCTCCTGTCATGCCTAATGTTCCCTTAATGAGCACAATGTCCCTCGTAGCATACTCTACAAGAAGAACATGAGCAATGTTATTATTAATGAGAATGTAGATCCTTGGCTTGGGTACCCTAGTGTCCCAAATTACCTTTGCATTTCTGCATGCCACTCCATGACCCTGAAAAAGTGCGCAGATCAGATCTTCGGTAGCGAACAGCCTTGCTTTTACATAGGATGCCGCTATAGCGTGGTGGATGTTCACTTGGGCCACCTTAAATTTGTGATAGAGGAGCATCGAGCTATTGCTCGTTGGGGGCTAATGCCTCCATCTGGACTACCGTCATTTCATGCTCTTCGTCAGAGAATCTACACATACCGTAATAAGAATACATCAGACAGACGTTGTTAAACTAATGTTTGTACATTATTTCTTTTACATTTTATTTTTTGTTTAAACATTGAGTAACTTCGACATTTATCAACCCATTGACTTGAGTAGAAATGTTTCGAAAGCGTTAATTCAATTCAATTTGAACCATGAGTCGCTTCACATCGAAACTATGAGCCGAAATAGAGACGCTGCACATTGAAAATAGTCGTTCAGTTGTGTTAACCCAACGTGGATATCATCGAATATATTGTGGCCAACAAGCACCATCTAACAACGCTGTTCGCCGTTTGGTGTCGACTTTTCTTGACCACGGGACAGTGTGAGATCGTCAACATGCCATTCATCAACGCCCAAGACGTTCAAATGAACTGATTGAAGCGGTAAAAGAGTGTGTTGCCGACAACCCACACTTCGGCATTTCGGCGTCAGTGAAACATTTCTTTCCATAAGAAGTGCAATTAACTCAACGAATATATCTGACAGACAGTCCACGTTGCTTGGAATACGACCAAACAGTCGATCGAGTGGTTGACTCTGAACCTGATTTTTGGAAGAAAATTTAGATGACCGACAAGGTCTATTTCACACCCTCTAGTGCCGTTATTATTATCGAATCGATATCGTTGAATATCGCTCATCATGTCTGCCCATAAATGTCTTAATAAGGTCTGGACGGTTACTGGTTTCAACAAGACGGTGCGCAACGCCACACTGCAAATCAAACAATGCAGTTTCTGCAACGAAAACTCCCTGCAGGTGTTCTGTCAAATTGACATTGACTGCCCGGACTGCCGGACTTCTTTTTGTATCGAGCTCAAGGCAAACATTCGGGCCGAAATCATCGCTATACTGCCCGAGATGTGGTGAAATATGCAGCAAAAGGGGCACATTTTGCTTCGGTCGATAGAAGCGACCATTTGATTAATGATGTATTCAAAAACTATTTCAAATAATTGTGAGGACCAAATTAAATAAAATTGCTTCATATGTTTATGTAAAACGGTAGCTTTCTTAAAATTATTTAGTATTCATATATATACCGACGTAAAAGATGGCCCACCCTGTACATTTCACCAAGATTCTGGCCAATAATGGTCCACTCTTTAACAAAAACTACAAGTGTTAAAAATACCACCCTTAATTTTCAATTCGAGCATTAAGGACGAAACTTGATGTTATTGGATCTATTTGAAAATTCGACATATGCATAATATAATAACCGCATATCATTCAAGATAATGCTTAAAAGGTCGTTGATTGCTCTGTTGTGCCAACGTTCATAAGTACATACATGTTGGTATAGCCAGGGAAATGTTACATGCAATTTATTCATAATAGTCACAATCTATTGCGTAACGCGTTTTAAATGCTTTTTTTAAACAAACAATTCTTTGAAGTCCACTCCCATCGCCTTTTATTACAAACACCTTAGTGTAGCATATTCGCATGAAGTGTAAATCAAAAAATACCCTTCAACAGTAAAATGCAAAATGCAAAATTCCCGTACACACTAAAGAAACAAACAACACATCCTTAACAAAGTTCCAACACATTTATGGTCCCGATGCGATTGTATAGTGAATTGTCCTCGTCGGTTGTGGTTTTCAGTCTGTGGGTTGTTTTTTTTTCGGTGGCGGAACGCTCTAATACGATTATCACACCCTCATTGAAGCCCTTTTCAAACGTCGGCATTGTGACACACAAGCTACCGAAAGATGTCAAAACCACTCGCACAGTCGGAGTTGGAAGCCATCCTGTGTCCTGCTAAATGACAACATGCGGGTGGAACTGCTGATGGTTGGTTTGGTTTGAAATTTCAGGCTTCATTTGTCGCATCAATGAGTGTGAGATTTCCTGCGGTTTGGTTTGGCTTCTGATGTCAATTCAGTAGAAGAGATTCGATGATGGTGCAGAGAGAGGAAAAGAGAGAGAAACAGTATCCGAGAGGAGGACACGAACTTTAATTGTTAATTGTGTCAAGGGTGTTTATAGAGATGATCCGGTGAGGCAAGTGGAACCGCAGCAGTGTTTGTATACACATTGATTTCTATTGAATTTGATGAACAATTTTTATTTACAAACATACTTCGAGTTTTTACTGTTTTACTTTCAACGCCATTGATGCGGCGTTAAAAATATGTATTGTATTTGGAAAAAACGTTTACTTCCAACAATTGTAGTATTTTCTGGGTTTTAAAATTAGTGTGGAACGCAAAAAAATAGCCACATTACGTAAATGCATTGCTTGTATTCTTAATTGTTTCCAAAATTCTCAAGACTAATTATGAATCGAACGAACTGAGGTTTGTCCCTGTAAAATATGTTTAAATGCAAAGTTGGCTTGTAAAACCCTTGCACAACTCTTGTTGTTACAAAATCGTATGAACTTCACTTTTAAAGGATGTGATAACTCAAAGCTCAAAGGATTTCGAATCGTTGACAGACGAACCATGCAGACACAAGCGTGTGCACCTAGCATCTGTTAAAGAACTTCTACTCTCACCTCCTCGTGGTGAAATCCGGGAGCCTAGTACCCTCGACAGAAGACGAGGTAACCAACCCTCGTGGGAAGTCGGCGGCTACAAACGAGATAGGGAGTATGAGCCTACCAGGGTTCATCGCTCTTTTTAGGATAGCGGAGCTGATCAACTGATTGGCCAACGGCGACATCCACAACTCCAGTCAGCATGAGCTAAATGGTTTTCATGGTAAGGTCGGGACCTTGAATAGAGACGGCGGCGGATGAGTCATTCTCTTAGGGCCAACGGTCGGTTATTTGGTCTTATCTGCGAGGAAATCTTATGGAGGAGAAGATACAAACGCGAACTTTATGAGCTGTACCAGGATGTGGACATAGTTCAAAAGGCACAAATCCGTAGACTAAACTGGTTTGGTCACATCTAGCGAATGAACACCAATGCACCAGTTAAGAGAGTCTTCAAATTCAAGCCTCCTGTTTCGACAAGAAGAGGAAAACCAAACCATCGGTATAAAAACCAAGTGAATGCGCATGCAAGATAACTTGCTCTTGATGACTGGAAGCAGTGTGGCATGATTTCTATTCCGGTTTCCATAGAGACTACAAATACTCGATTGATAAAGCTTGATATGTTTTGTGTTTTTCGTTTTCCAATGCATCCAATTTATTTTCAATTCATCGTCGATACTGAAAATCTGGAAATATCACTTCTGTAGACTGTTAAACGGAGCCGTGATGAAGACACTAATACCGCTGTCAGACAGAACTTACTACTACAACTACTAACCATACAATGGATGATAGAGGAGATTTCCGTTGCCCTGACCTAGACGAGATCAAGATAGCGATATCGTATGAAAGTCTGAACTCTTTCGCCAACAATCTGATAGGTCCGGATCAGTGTGATTTCAAGCCACAGAAGTCTACAGTAGACCAGATCTTCACAATACCGCATATGTTTGAAAAGACCCAAAAAAAATCGTCAAATTTTGAGAAAAAGATTCAACCACGAATTGTATAGGCCAGTGACATGATTCTAGCCAGGCGTCTACGGACTTAAAGCCTAAGATGGCTAGGTCATATAAACCGCGTGAACAACACTGCTTCAGCCCGAAGAGTCTTCGATTGGCGGCCGTTGGACAACGCACGTAAGTGGATAAGGACCCCAACCAATTTGGGGTGGGTAATGGACCATGGCTGAGGACCATGTCCACCCGGACAGTAGCGCCATCAGAAGAAGAAGAAGAAAAGAAATGTTTATTGAGGCAAAATTTGTTTAATGATAAGGCTCATTACTGCTTCAATCAGTTTTGTAAATTAAAAAAATTTGGTGTGAGCAAAATTCACTGTTTAGTGAGAACCTTCTTCGGATCTGTCTTCCTGAAAAATAGAGCCGTAAGCAATGAGTGTTTGTTTCCAATTGTGCCTTAACACTGTTTGGAAGACATATATAAAACGGAAAGAAAGCAGTAGAATGAATAGGGTATGTTTCAAAATAGGATCCAACAAAGTTTTTAAAGTTAAAGGTACAAATAAATTAAAAATTAGCTAAATTTGCTGGTAAGTTTCGTTGTTGATTTGTGAACTCAATTGAGTCTTCCTGACATTTATTTAAAATGTAAACATAAGCTAAATGGAATCCTGATGTCTTTTTAACAAAAAGGCACACAAGTGTAGAAGTATGTATATATACTTATTTTCGTTTATATGCATGTACATATATGTCTACGTTTCGTTATCCATATTGGTTATCTCAAAAATTAATTTATTTCTCATTATTCACTTGAATCTGTGATAAATGTTTTTCACAGTGCACCCATGCATAATTCAAAAGTCCAACGCCCCTGCATTGACCGCAAATTAATGAATCAGTACAAGGTTACTACTAATCTAATAAAACTTCTTCTCTTTTAACGCCGCCGACTCAACCTTAAACAGACCCAGAGCCATATGAGCTCCGACAGAAGAAATGGGTGTTGCCCGGGATTCACCGACGGAATATGTCATATCCTAAGTATGATCATTAATTTTACTTATCCGCACATTTGTTGTTCCGATGTTTTTTTTTTTGCTATGTACGAGGATGCCAAATACTTGCTTATCCCATTTACGGTTATTTTTGCATATAATAATAAAAAATACATCATTTACAAGAAAAAAGTATACTCGGGGAACTCAACTCTCCCATGGGACCAGCCAGTATCCTTTTCTTGCCTTCTCACATCGACACGCCAAGCTGGAGGACGAGAAATGAAAAACGTTCTGTTTCGTTTTCTCTTGAAAACGAGAGAAAAAAATACATCAAAAGGACCACTATCCATTCCATGCATTTGTGCACTATACGCTTTGGATAAAACCCACCTACATCAAACGACAGCACAGAATATGTTGTTGCCGTCCTTTTGCAACGTCTTGTTCCTGTGTGAGCAACCCTCCAAATTGTACAGGAAAAGGAGTAAAGAGAGAGAAAGCAAGAGTATGCAGGGAGTAAAGTTATATGTTGATATTGGAACAACAGCATGTTCTTAAATAATTTAAAGGACATTTAGCAAGTCTTTCGAATTTTTAATGAACAAAAAGAAAACAGATTCCGCTTGTGTGCTAAGTGTGTACTCATTCGTATGTGCGTTTATTCCTGTGTCAAGGATAATATCCTCGATGCAAAATTGATTTATGACTTTGAATGGTTATTTCCGTGAAATTTATTTTTGCAAGGACAAACACAATGTCGGGCATTTTTGCGAAAGGTTAACAAACAGAAGGGCTCTCCAACTGAGCTTCACTCAGTAAATCCTTTTGATCTGAGTTCTTCAGGTGTATGTATGGCCGAAGGAACAGCAACAAACCAACGAAAAATTTCTTATGAATTGTTGATAAGGGTACGTCATAAAATATTGTTGAAAATTTTACGGTAATTTGGTTGACAAAACAGCAGATAAGCGGACAATTATAAGATCTTTGTTTGTTTTTCCTTCTGCTGCGGCTTTGGGGCGTTAAGGGAAGTTCTTTGACATGAGGTAGCGATGTACCTTGTAACACTTTATGCTGCTTATCTGGTTGAATAACTCGAAGTGAATTGAAGACTGCCTCAGTCTTGAGAAGAATTCTAGTGTTAGTTTCTTAAGTGATTTTTTGTATAGTTTTATAATTTTTTGTGGAAATACTTCCAAGCAAATAAAAGGAATTGGTGGTGCGTTTTACAGCTAAAAGTAATCATACTACTGACATCTGCATACACTTAATAAATCTAGGTTTATTAATTTGTTCTCCAATTCAATGAGGCTTAACACCTCTGTTTAATTTTCTGTAGGGATATGCAAAATTAATGGAGAACTTGGAAGCCAATAACCAAGATCATACCTTTTGGCTGATATAGAACCTCATCTTTTCAAAGAAGTGTTTAACCAATTCTTTGATTTCCTATTGATGGTTTATCGTTAGAATTACCCAGTGTTGTGAGAAAGTAAATCATGGCTTATATTTTCCGTTGTTAAGCAATAGCTCAATTTTTTGATTTATAATGGCCGTCAAATTGACTGAGGGCTAAAAAGATATTGTTTATATGTATTAAAACCAACTGTTTTAAGAAATTAAATTGTGGCGTAATATGTAATGACTTCTCATAGTAAAAAACAGATGTAAAGTAATGGCAACTGTGGCAAACGATAGGTAGGGCCACTGAGGAAACCTTCCGTGTCTTAAGTTTCTCAGAACGACGGACAATGAACAAATACTGACAACAGCAGGTATTGATCCAGTAAACGCAGTTCTAGATGACAATTTCTTTGTGGCAGAAGACCCGCAGGAAAAAGTAGAGGCACTAGGCGCGGTCTTTCAGGAAGTATAGTAGGTGAACGAGAGTGTTCGCTCGAACTACGACCTGGAGAACCGCGTACTGGATAGCAACGCTCAACTTCGAGGTGATATACAACAATGGCGATCTGATAACAGCGGCTTTGTCGTGTTCAATGATGACAACATGGCAGATAACGCCATCGCCGATGAGAGGGTCCATCCTCCGTTCATATCGAAGACAGAGCTCCAAGCGGTTTTTGAAGCACTTAAAAAGAAGAAGTCAGTTGGAATCGACGGAATTTCCAACATTGTGCTAAGACATCTTCCTCTAGAAATGGTTAATATGTACACAGTTGCAGAAGGCTTCGGCGGATACTAAAAAGGATCGGCGAAAGTACTCAGTTGTTGGACGGCACGGGCAACCACTGGCGCAAAAGACTGTAGTCAGATACCTGGGGATCTGGCTAGATCACTTTCTATATTTTACAAACATATAGAGACTGCTTTGGCCAGAGCCCGAAGAGCTTTCGCTCTCACAAAGAGACTGTTTTACAGCAGCCAACTCGATGTGAGGGTGAAGGTAATCTGCTACATAGCCCTTATCAAGCCAATGCTCACCTGTGGCTGTCAATGTGAGTGCAAGCTTGATGGAAAAGATTCGGGTGTTTGAGAGGGCTTGTCTTAGGACCTGCCTTCGCCTTTACAGAACACCAGTACAGAAAATTCTATTCCAATGAGGTCCTATACAACAGGGCGTACATGATAAGGGTGGATAACTTTCTGAAGATGGTTCGAGGTCATACTTCCAGAGCGATGAACTGGACCAATAATCTGATCTCTGGGGCTTACTACCCCAACCCACAATACCGTGAAAAGGTATGTTATAATGGCTTCGTACCCCCAGAAGCATTTCTCCATTTCGATAAGCACGGTCTGATACAAGACAAAAATACGGTAGCGCTTATCTTTCAACATCGCCCGATCAACTGTGGATCGGCGACTCAGCGCTATCGAGTCGGGATGTTCGTGATGTTGCAATGCAGCATCAAAAGTTCTGGTGGCTGGGAAGCGAGGGAACTCCCTCGTCGAACCCTTTAGACCCGGGATAGAACGGGTAGTACTGGTCCCCATATGGGAAACAGTCGGTCTCGCAGCGGGTAATTATTACTTGATTAGCTGCAAACCTATGGCCGATTTACATAGTTTAGGGTAGTCTTAAGGTAGTTTGTAAGATGTATGTATGTACATAAATAATTAAGTAAAAAAAAGTATTAAAAAAAATAAAAATATATATATGCACTAGTATATAGTACCACCCATGTACACCCATATATATATACACATATGTATATATATATATGTATATATACGCATATGTGCAGATTAGTTATAAGTTATTTTAAGGTAGATTTTAAGTTAGTATCTAAGTTTTATACAAAAATGTACAGTCTTAAGTTTTTTTCAAATAATTTTTCCTTAAGCTAAAATTGTACAAAGTTCTATATAAAGTCAGTTAGGTTAGGTCGAAAGGCGGATTAAGGTTAAGTTTAGCTTAGAGAGCCCGTAAAGGGCCAGTAAGTTAGAATTAAGAATGGTGTTCGTTCAACTAGGATAAGCATTTTGTCTAGTATATAAGCACAATGAATTTATCAATAAAAATGCATTTAAAACGAAAACGAACGCGAACGCAACTGCCGCTTCAAACATATGTACGTCTGACCTGTTCCAGGTCTAGTCAGGGTGATATTTCCTTCAATTGGCATCCTGTCGGGGAAAAGAAGAGTTGGCGGAATGATAGGTACGAATCCGCTAATGAAGAAAGTGGTTCTAGAAACCCTTTAAAATCCTAACAATGAGACTCCTAGGGTTAAAATTCCACCGCAACCAAAGAATTTTAATTTACAGAGCTGCAGAAATACAAATAAACCAGGCGAACTTCAGATTTGGAGAGAAAATTACGACTTTCGTGACCAAGTATAAGAATTATAAAAAGTTTAGTAAGTTTTGCTGAGAAAACACTCTTCCGGTCTCTTTTGAAAACCTTTCTGTTCATCTTTCCCGTCTCTTCTTAAATTTTTTTGTCAGATTTTGTATTTGTTCGTTCTAAATCTGTTAGGACATAATACATATCTTTTTTTTATCTTTTCACTACCTACTATCATCTTTTCATATGAGTTCATCGCCCTACCAACACTAAAGTTGCCTCAAGCGCGATGCAGGGTGTTTTCAACAAAACTTAAAAAATGATTTGTTATGTTATTTTAGAGGAAAAAATGGCATATTTCCATACACAGGTTCTTTATTTGCTGAATTTGAACATCGCATAAAACTTAAAGGTCATATTCCCGAAACTTAACAAATGGGTACAGAAGAGACTGAAGGTCTAGTCAGATACTTTAATGTGGTACATTGGCGGATCAAAAATAATCGATTTTTATCAAACTTGAAACAAAGTTAACTGTCTAATCAAACACAGTGGCAAGATTAACTCTTATTTGAACATCCAGTCACAGTGAGTATAAGAGCAATGAATACAGAAATAGTCAGTCTTAATGCCCAGAAAGCCATTGTTTGTTGAGTTAAGATTTCCTATATATCTTTCATTTTAATACTGGCGTTTTATTTGGCAATAAGTAATGTAGATAATTCTTGTAGTGTATACTGGGTAGATCTAAAATTGCAAAGTTTATAACCATAATAATATATATTTCAGCCAAGCCCACCAACAGCACCATTTTCATGATAAAATTTCGTTTTTCAGTCTAATTGAAAACTTTGATCGAACTGAAAGCCAGACATAGGCACATCATAGATGTTCCGCCGGATATTGTTTTTGGATTTATTTCTTATGAACACAATGAAGAAGCCTTTTAACGTTTTAAAATCAAATAAAGCCCAAAAGACCCCCGAACAACAAGTCCCGAAATGGGTTCATATCAAGTTATCGACTTAGCCTAGTCTAGTTCTCTTTCTAAGGTCTTAATGATGTTATTCTGCTGAAAGCACTGCAGTACATCTATAGGGCAGAAGTTTAAAAATATCCTTCCACGCAATGACTGCAATCTCAAATTTCCTAAATTTTCTCTTAGATATATGAAAATGTGCTATCTTTACGACTATGTGTGTGTATAAATAAATCATTAGAATTAGCATAAGTAAATTAAAATTCAAATAACTGCAAATATATTATGTATTATGTCCTTGACTCTGTTGAACATGCTCCCTTCCTTGAAGTTCTTTATCCTTTTACACCCAATAAACTCTATGGCGAGTAAAACAAACATTTTAATTTATTACCTGAACTCTCACCTAGGGCGCGAGCATAAGAAGTAAGACGACGTTGAAGGCATCCGTGCCGCCAAGACGACTAGGCCTTTCACAACTGCTCTTGAATAAATAAATCTTCACCGTGTCAAAGCACCTTCCTCTGTCTAATTACTTCACGTTGCGGGTATTGTAATAAAAATGCAAATTCACATTCAAACCTATATATATTGTAGTTCATGAATCGAGACGAGGTGGGAATGCTTATGACTATTAAATAGAAGAATACGTGATGTAGTGAAAACAAGTTTTTCATCTCATAAATCTTCGGTGTCATATCGTGGGGTGATATATTGACAGTATTTCTAGGATCCGTTTTGATTTAATTTTTTCCGCACAAAAATGAAAGATCCTCCCGAAATCAAAATTAAAATAATTAACTCGTAAAAATTGGCCATAAGGACATCCTTGCTCCTGGCTGACATGTCAGCAGGAAATGAAGAAACTCATTTTAACATGGTAATGGAAGGGCATCCCTCAGATAAATTACCTGCGAGACTGACGTATGATACAGCTCTCAATTCAGGCGCGTAATTCCTTTTTGCCCTCCTGTTTGTAATCCTGGAGGGCTTGGAAATATGTAAATATGTCTGCGTAATAAAAAACCCAGCATGAAATCGCTTTAATGCACAGGGACACTACGAATCTAATTCGACGTGGAATATGTGTGCGCGAACAGAATTTAAGGACATGATACTTTTTTTGTGGCGAACGATAGTGACGGCATGGTGAAGAGCACTTGGACCTTCTGTTATGAATTGTTTCATTTCCTTTTTTTTGCTGGTATCTCTGTACGAGGGAGCAGAGGCTATAGGAGAAGGATACAATGGTGTTGGGTTGGCATTATTTATTGCGGCAATTAGTGTTGGTTGAGATGCGAAGATTTTGAGCGGATGAAACACGGAGGCGATCTCTTAATCGATGGGGTGTTGAGTGGTTTATGAGTGTTAATTTGGATATTTTTTTCCTAGTATGTTTTTTTTTTGCATAAAGTTGTTTGATTTGTCACTGTCATATGAATTAAGTTGGAATTGTTTGATTTTTTTTGCGATTGCAGACCTTTTGGTTGGCAACCAATCTTTACAAACCAGCTGAGGGTGACCTGTTTGGGTGATGCATCAGCCCATCTGTAAGCCGAGAAAAGCATATCCGGTGAACTTAGAGTAAATTGAAGAACGTTGAAATAAAGCATTCTGACTTCGCATACAAAGGTCGAAACAAACCTCATAACGTGCTTTGAAATGAAATGTAAAGCAGTTTATTTAACGCCATCCTTAAAAAATTCTAAATAAAGCATTTATTTTTGTTAAGAAAGTAGTATCACTAACGTTCTGTTTTCTCACATTATTAAGACCACAAGTAATAAGAACCAGAGTTGAGATTCTGAAATTTGCAGACATGTTTTTGCCAGTGCTCTACAAATAGAGTGAAGAAAAAAGTAACCAAAAGAATACGGTATTAGTTGCAAATTTGAAACCAATTATTTCTTACAGTACAAGTACAAGTGACAATAAAATAAGGTAAGATAATAATGTATAATATGCAAGGCCTGTATAATTGCTCGGCCTGCATAGAAAACTTACATTTTGGGTACTGTTCTGTACCTCAAAACTCTTACTGTAAAACAGACAAGGAAAAATTGGCGTCACAAGAAGAAAACGTTCAGTATGCTAAAAGATCGCGGACAGATAAATCCCCGAAGGCGCTAATGTTCATTTCGATAACAGGGCTGTAAGCAAAGAACTCCAAGAAATAACGGCGCTGTTAAAGGAATATGCGAAAGCGGTTGAATTCATCACTAAGAAGTACGACGAGATAAACAAATTACTTGCTAAAAATAATACTCTACTGCGAACATTAACGAAAGAGCTAGAGGAATATAAGTCAGTTCAAAAACAGGGCAGGATCATAAGTGAAATTTGGAAGCAAAACACGCAATGGCCTAGTGGTTGGGTTAAAGTGACTGCCAACACTAAATTAGCGGTGACCCACTTAGATCCTGGATTGATCTATTGTGCTGTCACTGTCCGGTAAATGTCCCACCGGTTCCTCGCTAGTCACTTGAACTTGACTGCTCGTGGCGTAGTTGTCTATCCTGTGATGATCCACTCTCCTGGCGGATAAGAAATTTACTTTTCTTAGGAACTTTACCAAACCTTGAATGTCTGACATCTAGGGATGCAACATCGTTCTAAAAAACATCGATGTTTAAAAACATCGATGGTTCCACGACAAAAATCGATGTTAAAAAACATCGGTATCAACAACGATACATCGATGTTTTTCCGATGTTTTATTTATCTTCTCCATCACATATATATATTTGCGACGTACTGTACCTAAACAACAAAATATACTAGTCTTACCATTTTCAACCCAAAAAAATTCCCGTCATCCGTTTCGTTGATGATTGGATTTTTACTTTGTAGCTTATCGGGCCAACGAAAAACCCTAAGTGACGTTGGAGGATCCTACGGTTCGGGATTAGGGTTCCCGAGCGGGCCCTTCATGCACGTTTATATATCGAGTCGCTTGCTCCAAGATCGACACCCGCTTTCAGCCGCACCCCCTTGGTGAACTAAGGCTAGTCTAGCTGTTGACACAGATGCTTACACATCCAGCCAATCAGGAACCAACTTCGAATAGCTACCTACTCACAGTTCCATAGGAGTTGTATACCCAGTCTCCTTGAGGGTTACTCGATGCCCAGCGTGTACCATTTGGAGGTTCGGAGTAGGACGTTAGACTAGGAGAGGCTAAGACTTAACAAAGCTGTATTGTACTGCGCATCGCTAGCTCTTTTGCACCCCATTATTATTACACAAATACAAGCACATTTTATATATAACACATCTTGTCAATGTTTGACAGTTTTGCTGTCGATGTATCGGCGATGTATCGGTTATCAAAACATCGATGTTAATATCGATGTTCACGAACGAAACATCGATGTTTCGCAAACATCGATGTATCGTTTGCATCCCTACTGACATCTCTTCTTTCTTAAGTACTGAATTTTGATATCTGACATCTCTACTAGATCCTAAACGAATATTTGCCTAGCGTTATTTTTCTTGCTCTTGCAAGGGCTGGACTGGGCAGGTTCCAAGGTAGTGTAGTGCTGTTTCTAGTTCTTCCTCGTCCATACTGCTTCTAGAGAAGTTATTCTAGGAGGTTCCCATCCTTTTTGCATACACCCATCAGACAGTGACCGCCTACACTGCTTTTTCCGTCCAGTTTGTTTTTAGGTGTGTACTTGTTCCTTTTGGATTTGTTAAAGTTGCCTCGATGCCCTGTAAGTTTCTAATTCCATCCATCTCTAATTGGTGATGTTGATGTCCTCTGTAAATAACAGGCTATTTATTACATAAAGTGGGGAGTAGCGGATCTCCTGATTGCTTGCCTGTAGCATGCCCGCCCCCATTTTTGCTAGTTCGTCGACTCTGTCTGGAATTGCCTGGAATACCACTATGCCCAGGGCAGCGTTGCCAGATTTTTTTTTTCGAGCAAAGCGTGATTTCTTAACATTTTGATTAAAAAAGCGAGATTCTTACGTCGAAAGCGGCACACAGTAGTTTCTTATTATTTATCCTTTTATTTTAGTTTCAAATTAGTTTTGAAAGAAAGACTTGCTTCTTACCAGCAAATAACTTTAATATCTTAGGAAACTCAGTACCATGGAAAACTTCGGTAAAATATTTAGGGATATATCTAGATAAAAGATTGACGTTCAACGAACACCACTCACAAGTTCTTAAAAAGTATAACATTGCTATAAAAATGTTATACCCGCTTATCAACAGAAGATCTTTACTGTCCAATGAAAACAAGATACTTATTTTCAAAGCTGTATTTCAAGCAATCCTCTTATATGGATGTCAAGTCTGGGGAAACTGTGCTAAGTGCTACATAAAAAAATTGCAAATATCGCAGAACAAAGTCTTAAAAATAATGCTGAATCTTCCTTGGCATTACTCTACTCTTAACTTACACCATAAGGCTCATGTTGAACTTATATCTAACAAAATACACAAGCTCTCTGAATCTTTCAAAATCAGGTGCGACATTCCCGATAATCCTCTTATAAATGAACTATTTACTTAATAATAGACTTTTGCAATATAGGTTCTCACATATTTATATGTATACTTATCTATTTGTTTATTTACCTATTTATTTATTTATTTACTTATTTATATTTATTTATATACTTATTTATTTATGAATTTGTTTATTTATATATTTATGTATTTATTTATTTATCTATTTATCTATTTATTTATTTATTTATTTATTTATTTATTTATTTATTTACTTATTTATTTATTTATTTATTTATTTATTTATTTATTTATTTATTTATTTATTGATTTTTGTGCATTCCCTTTTGACTGTTTTTATTTTTACTTTTTATTATATATATAAAATTGTATATCTGTATCATTACTATTCTTATTATTATATTTGTATATATATATATATATTTTAATTTATTATTTATTTTTTTTTTTTTCTCTGTTTGTATGAGGTTTTTCTTTTTCGTAGTTTCCTCAAAATATATAATTCATTTGAAAAAAAAATTCCTTGCATATTGTCAAACATCCTTTTCCAGTAGTAAGATTATATTATATTAATCATATCTCTGTGCAAATGTAAATTGTGCGATAACAAAATGTAATTTGAAACGAAATAAACATATCTATCTATCTATCTAAATTAGTTTTGAAATGATGATATACATAGAAAAATTTGTGTTTCTGTGTGCAGATGCAGTGTCCCTCATTTTCTCATATATTCTGAGGGTGATGTGTTGAATGAACGCCGAATGAAGTTTGAAAATATTTGAAAGATATGAATTAACAAATGTTTTGAAAGCGGGACTGTGCCTATCGCGCGGGACATTTGATTTTGGGCTTAAAATGGGGACGTCTGGCAACGCTGGCCCAAGGACACAGCATAAGGTAAGGTAGTAGTAGGCAAATAAGAGTTTATATTTGTTTTTTCACTAAAATCAAATTACTCCTAAGTAGTATTAATCATTTTAACCCAAGAGCGCTTCCTTGTCGAATACTATTTTTGATCGCTGTGTGTACATGTGGTGGCTGGATGTTGTAGGAATCGGGTAGGCACTGATTGGCGTCAACCTGGCGATGCCCAGTGTTGTAACTTTTCCTATACATCAATTGTGCTTATTTTACCTCCAAGTGGTAGCCATCGGGTACTGGTTGTAGTTCACCCGAACTCAACCTGCTAAACTTATAAGTGCGACCTCTTGTCCTAGGGGTAAAAAAAAAAAAGGAACTGGTCCTCCAGGTTGGGGGTTGTGCCGTCGGGGTAACTGCCCGGCCACACCAAAAAAATCAAGTTACGAAGCAGCAACAAGCCTCGGAAACGGACGGAATTACTGATGACGAACCCCGCAAACGAATTAAGGACAACGATCTTCGGATCTGCACGTGGAATGTAAGGTCCCTTTATAGGCCACGTGCAGCCGAACAATTAGCGGAAGCCCTGGACTGCTACAAAGCAGACATCACCGCCATCCAAGAAGTGCGATGGGATGGGCCGGGCAAAAAGAGGATGACAAACTGTGACATTCACTACGGTGACTGCTACAGGCAGCAAAAGCAGCGCTTGTTTGGATGTGGATTCGTCGTTAGGGGCAGACTTAGGCAAGAAGTCTTATCGTTCAGATGTGTGAACGAACGCCTTACGACAATTCGCATCAAGGCTAAATTCGCCAATATAAGCCTAATATGCGCACATGCCCCCACAGAGGAGAAAGACGACGACACCAAAGACAGTTTCTATGAGCTCTTGGACAAGACATACGAGCAGTGCCCTAGCTATGACATTAAAATTGTCATAGGCGATTTTAATGCAAAGCTGGGAAGAGAGAGTGTCTTTGGTAGTACGGTCGGGAAGCATAGCCTACACGACACCACCTCCGATAACGGATTTAGGCTGATCGACTTTGCTGCGGGGCGAAATGTTGTAGTAGCCAGTACACGGTTCCCACACCTCAATATTCACAAAGGAACATGGAGATCTCCTGATCAATCAACCGTCAACCAGAATGATCACATTGCGATCGACGCAAGGCACTCCTCCAGTATTATGGATGTCCGAACGTTTCGAGAAGCCAACATCGACTCGGACCACTACCTTGTTGTAGCCAAGGTAAGGCTGCGGATATCCCGAACACCGCCAAGACAAGAAAATACTGTGAGGAAGTTCGACGTCGGAAGGCTACAATCGCAAGAGATCGCCAAATCCTTTTCCGATCGAGTCTCCCTTTATCTCAGAAGAAGTTCTTTGCCGCCGACACCAAGTATTGAAGACCAGTGGCAACATTGCCAAAAAGCTATCAGAGATGCCGCCTTTGATGTGCTGGGTTTCACTCGGCCACCACAACGAAACCCCTGGTTTGACGACGAGTGTCGGCAGGCGAATGCAGCTAAGCAAGAGGCCTACAAAGCGGCACTGCAAAGAAGGACAAGAGCTGCTCGCGAGCTCTACGAGCAGAAAAGGAGAGACGAACACCGGCTTCTCAGGAGGAAAAAGAAGGAGCATGAGAAGCGCGCGATCGGTGGAATAGAGAGTTACTACTGCAGGAATGAGGTAAGGAAGTTTTACCAAAGGGTAAAGTCAACCTGTCAGGGTTATAAAGCCCGAACCGAAGCCTGCAAGGACGATCAAGGGAACATCGTAGTAGAATCACAGTCGATGCTGAGGATATGGAAGAACCACTTCTGCAGACTGTATAACGGCGATGAAGAACCGAATTCCGCTGTCAGGCAGATTGAACCATTCAACCCGAATGAAAGGGACGACGTAGATCAACAATTCCGTCCCCCCGATCTGGACGAAGTGAAGATAGCCATATCTAAACTAAAGTCCAACAAAGCTGCTGGAGCTGACGGCCTAGCGGCTGAGCTCTTCAAAGCAGCAGGCGATGACTTGGTAAGGAGCATGCACCAACTCATCTGTAAAATATGGTCGGAAGAAAGCATGCCCGATGAATGGAACCTCAGCATTGTTTGCCCGATCCACAAAAAAGGAGACCCTCTAAACTGCGCCAACTATAGAGGCATCAGTCTTCTAAATATCGCTTATAAGATCCTATCTGCCGTGTTGTGTGAACGCCTAAAGCCATTCGTCAACAACCTGGTCGGTCCATACCAGTGTGGCTTTAGGCCTGGAAAATCCACCATCGACCAAATATTCACGCTGCGGCAGATCTTGGAAAAAACCCAGGAACAACAAATCGATACCCACCACCTTTTCATCGATTTTAAGGCCGCGTATGACAGCATCTATAGAGACGAGCTATACAGAGCAATGTCTAGTTTTGGCATCCCTACCAAACTCGTCCGTTTGTGTAGGATGACGATGGAGAATGCACGCTGCTCCATCAAGGTCGGTAAAGACCTAACCGAGACCTTTGATGTCAAAAAAGGATTCAGACAAGGCGACGCGCTGTCATGCGACTTCTTCAACATCATACTTGAAAGAATTGTGCAAAACTCGCACGCCAACACCAGAGGCACAATCTTTCAGAAGTCCGTCCAATTACTCGCATATGCCGACGATATTGACATAATCGGAAGAACACAGCGTGATGTCAATGGCACTTTTGTGAGTATTGCGACGGAGGCCGCGAAGATGGGTTTAGCGGTAAATGAGGGCAAGACCAAGTATATGCTGTCAACCAGAAAGGACACCCAACACCGACGTCTCGGACAGAACGTCACAGCTGACAGTTATAACTTTGAGGTAGTCAAGGACTTTGTCTACCTAGGCACCGCTATTAACTCAGACAACGACACCAGCGCTGAAATCAAACGAAGAATAACTCTTGCTAATCGCTGCTTCTTTGGGCTAAGAAAGCAATTGATAAACAAAGCCCTCTCTCGAACAACCAAAGTAACCCTGTACAAGACCCTAATCGTCCCAGTCCTGCTATATGGCGCAGAAGCATGGACTTTGTCAAAAGCGGATGAGGTTGCTCTTGGTTGCTTCGAGAGGATAATTCTTCGGGTGATTTTCGGTCCCGTCTGCATAGAGGGTGAGTGGAGGAGAAGATACAACAACGAACTGTACGAGCTGTTCAGCGACATTGACTTAGCCAGAAGGATGAAGATACAACGATTGAGATGGCTAGGTCATATAGAGCGAATGGATACCAATGCTCCGGCCCGGAAAGTCTTCGAATCCACCCCCGAGGGACGACGCAGTAGAGGAAGACCGCGACTCAGGTGGCGCACGCAAGTGGAAAGGGACCTCAACCAACTGTGCGTGCGAAACTGGAGGCAGCTAGCTAAAGATCGAGCTGGCTGGAGACGCTTGTTGGTTGAGGCCCAGGTCCACCCCGGACTGTAGCGCCACCTTAAGTAAGTAAGTAAGTGTACATGTGTACATAACGATTCATAAACCATCTATCGAATTCACCGAGAGGATAGCTTTGACTTCTGCCTGGAATACACTGCAGTAGGCAGTCTAAGGGACAGGGAGAAAGAAATCTCTGGCGGTGTCGCGAAGACTCCTTGTCCTATTCCTTCAGCCGTCTTAGACTCATTTGTGTATACTTCTAGAGTGGCAGATTTACTGACTGAGTCTTTTGCCTAGTCTTCTCTGTCTGGGAACAGACAGTGGGTATGCGACCTCTACGTCGACCTCTACGCTTAAAGCCTAAGATCGATTTCCAAAAACACCTATCATTTTTTGGCCCTTTCAGCCTCTTCGAGTAATTTCAATCGATTTCGCCGTTCGGAGACGGCATACAACTGTAGGTCTTCTCCACTCGTGAGAGACCAATAAAACTTACAATACGTGTAGTAGTGTCACAATATTATTGTTATTACGATAATATCAATTTGTCAAGATAGCGTCCGGGCAAATTTTCGTCAAGTTTTTGAAAACTAGATCCAGCTTCAATTTGAATTGTAGATTTGTTTGGCCCAGAATCGGCTTCGGAATCACGACGAGGCGTCGTTAAATTGTTCATCAATAAATTGGCCATGAATTAAACACCATAAAAGGTGGACAAAAGCAGTGCTATCAGAAACGTTATATGATCATCTTTACGTAGTTCTGACCATGATGCGCGAAATACTAAAGTGGGCGGTGTCACTATGTATAAGTCTCCACTGAGATGTTACTTGTAAAGTATACCTGAAAGGAGTTGAGGCAGTAGCACATATACTTCATAATCATATCAATAATTTCTAGCAAAAAAAAAGAATGGAGCGTATCTCGATTCAACAAAGAAAAAATAGACGCACATATTTTGCAAGGACTAGTAGCATTATAATAAAACTTGAAAGGATTGTTTGAGAGTTTTTAGTTGAAAATGTATGCCTAGATCATGGAGGAGTATCGTATTTATTTTAGATCATTTTTAAATCAAAAATATAAATTTTGGGAAATCAAATAGGAGATTCTGCTTTTATTCTCGTCAATATCAAATGTTGGTTGTATGAAGGTGCTAAGACAGTATCAATTCATCCCTTGGACAGTTTGGACTCGGAAAATTGAAAATAAGAAGATGAAACTCTTTTCAAACGAGCAGGTGGTAGCATCTACCAGGTCGCACATTGCGCGGTAACTATTATATACACATTATATCTCTTAGATTAGAACAAAATCGTTTTGTCAATTTTGCACCAAATATTAGAAAACGAAAGCTGTCTTCTACGACTCTATTTTATAGCTAAGTAAATTCATCTCATTTGCATATCTTTCTTAAACGGCCTACGAAAAAATCACAGTAAGTAAGCAAAAAGTTTTGCAAACTATCGCAAACTTTAATCACTCCCAATTGTGTCTTGAATGGCAATTTCTTTGGCTTTATTGCAACACACCATTACTCCACAGTTTTGGTTAGTCCACACACAGTATACCTCCAGCACAAGACCTCACAACGTCATTTAGACTTTGCAAAGTGTCCTTAGCGAACAAATATATCCCGGGAAGTTTGTGCGTCCCCCACAAACACACACGTTGCTGATAAAACACACAACAAAGTGCCAATTGGATTCGTTTTAATGCCGCCAAGGAAGTCAAATTGACATTTCATCTCGTCCTTTGTCTCTGGATGTACTGACGAGTTCGGTCTTGGGGGTTATTGTTGGCAATAACGACACTCATATATCTCACACAGATGACTGTAAGACAATTGGCACGTTTGTTGTTATTTGCTGAAGGAATGGCGAATCATCGGGCATCTCGTACTATCCTGGATGTGTAGTTAAAGGTTAACCACCTAAAGTCCTATTATGCTCTCTAATTGCACTCGGGGGGCGCGTTAGGACTACATTGCAATTGAATGTGTAATTTCTTTTCCTTCAATATTCGCAGTACAGCGGAAAGTGTGTTCTATCTTCAACTGATACTAGATGATGGGCAATTCGTGTTGGGAGGAAAATAAAAGGATGCGAACTCTGTTGCAGGATATGATTGTCTTTAAATGGTTGTTGGACCGTGTTCTCTACAGTTTCTTCTTACACAGCATGTGTTTCTTTTTTATTCTAGATTGCGTGTATTGTTCAAAGTTTATAAGAGGCTTTGTCTAGTTTTTTTTATCTTGATCTAGAATATGATTATATTAGTTTCCGCTAAAACATGAACATACATATATCAAAATAAACACACTTCTTGTCCTTAACAAGGGTAAAAAAGACGCGAAGCAGTGTATTTATTTCTCAAAAAATGTACATCAGGAGAATACTATCATTTCAACTCATCATGTAAATTGGCTTTAATTGAACATACAAATTTATTTTCGACACACCCTTTCACTGGAATTATATACCTGCCTTCATTAACCTACACCTGTGATCGGCTAGCGAATTTTGGGAATTTTTTAAAAAGCGTTTTTACATCTTTCTTTTGTACAAAATTCAAAAACTTTGAAAACATGTTTTAAACTTATGTAAAAAATGTCAATCGTTGGTTTATTTGTTTCATCGATTTACTAAGGTGATGTTGTTATCTCCGTTCTTTTGCAGTCAACTTCATTTTATTTTGTGTTTACTAGGCTTTAAATTACAATTTTATTGGTTTCTGCATTTAGAAAACCATAATTGACCTATGCTATATTCCCACCAAACGTAATCGCGAGATTTCATCTAATTTCTCCAAACCTCCGAGTTTTCCCCATACATTTTCAGGGTTTCGAAACGTCGCGATTTCGACGAAATCTAGTTGAAATCTCCTTAAGCTCATTTGTCCGTAAGAGTTTGTCAAACCAAACAAGCTTAAAGCGTGGACTTCAGTTTATTTTGGTGTTCATTTTTAGATGTCAAAACAATTGTGGTAGACAAAGAAGTAAAATTTTCAATAGAAAAATTTCCGAGTATTTACATAATTTGGTAGTTTTTTTTAGATAATCGCAAGCAACAATAAAAATGCAAATTATTTTTTCTACCTAATACAACTACGTATCTGATAGCTTTTCTAATATTTTCAGCGGAAAGGTTGCTGTCGATTCTGTGTGAAACATGCTGCAGTTGCTCGTGAATTGAAGCTTCCCCTTCTTCTAGTAGCCAAAGATTATTTACTTCGTCGTTGTGCACATTTAATAAGTGTAATTCTCTGTACGTCGACATCGGCAAGTTTTCTTTAAAAAAATTATTGTCATTTTCACAAACATTCTTCTCCCAAAAAGTGCTTGAACGTGACTGCAAATGAAATTATGTCAAAAAAGTAATGAAAATCATTATTTATGTCGGAATTTTTTGCGATTCTAAGGTTGTCGTTTTAATAATTATAGTAATCTTATAACATGAACATTTTGTGTTGTTTTACATTGATTTAATTGATTTCTTTGTACCGTGTTATAAGTATAACAGCTGCAATAACTTTCTCTTCGGTGGGAACGGCCTATTGAGTTTTCCAAATCACGCGATTTTGGCTCGGTGGGAACATAGTATTAAGGTTAATAACTAAAATATATAAATTTCTCTTTTTCAATCCAAAATAACAGCCATTGAAGGACCTGGATGAACCTTACCAAAAATCATAGTCAGTGAGCACAATGATCAATATCTGTCTCTAAATAGATTAGGTCTCCTCAACTCGTTTGCGTCATCTGGAGTTTGTTATTATTATTATTAGAACAGAAGAACCGCGATCAATCTATTGTAAGATCTACTTTAGCAGTCTAACATAACCAGCCTTAGTGGAGGCAAGGGGAAGTACCCAAGAATGGTTCTAATAAAATGGCTTCTATTAAAAGACCAGAACTTTGATCTTAATTGCTTTTTTTGTTTACTCTACTGGCTCGGAGTCGAAAATATTTCGATATCGTGTTGTATATATTTGGCTATCTTAGGTGCTGGCACCGAAGAAGCCTGGCTAGATTCGAGTATAACCTTTAAAGTTTGTTCTGGGACCTTTATATCCCACCGCCCCAAACTATTGGAGAGGACCAAATATTGCACTAAAATCCTTCTTCCTATGATGCAGTGCTCTGTAACTATAACTACAGCCTAAATTACACACTTCTTTGTTATTGTCTTTTATTCTGCTCGGGCTTAGTGCAGGCCAAATTGGTCCGGTATCTTGTTCCCTGTAAGTAAATATCTACAGTACGAAATCGGTTAACGCAACCCTCGATTCGCGCAACCACTTAATTTTCGCAACACTAAAGTCGTAGCACATGACTCTATAAGTGAAACTTTTTAAAAATCCTACCTTCGATTAGTGCAGCTTCTTGAGTTTATTCATGTTTTTTTTATTGGCTGCGTAAATCGAGTTTGTACTGTAGTTCCATCTATCTGCGATTAGTGACTTTGACTTTGATTTGTTCACTTCGTTCCCAGACCGTGGCCGTGGCGTCCAGTTGTGTTCGAATTTTAGATGAAAAGTGAATTGAACTAAATTTCGCAAAAGACTAACAGAAGTGAATTAGCAAAGTGGTAATGTCTGAGCTCGGTGCAGCATTTAATATCGTACGCCGACGACCTAGTAGCGTACAGATCAGGTCTGAAGGTGGAAGTGATCAATATCCTGTTGCAGAGTGACTTCAAAAAAATTTTGCGATTTTGCGACGACTGAAAGCTGAAAATGAATGTATGTAAGTGTAAAACTATTCTGTTCAGAAACCCGCTATATGTAGCCTCGCGGGATACGAACATAAACTGGCGCAAGTTCGGTATAGTTGATCCACAGGTGGAGCGGTTAGCAGTGAAAAGTGTAGTCATGCATATGACTGTGGCGTAGTGGGTAAGTGCGTCGATACCTACGCACTAGACTTCTCAGTCTAGGTTCGAATAGCAGAAAAGGCAACAATTTAAAAAGAAGAAATTGTTCACGGCTCCAGCTTGATACCAGGGTGAAGGTAATCTGCTACATGGCCCTCATCCGGCCAGTCACGGCATACGGTTGTCCAGTGTGGTTGGATGTGAGTCCTTCTCAGATGGGAACGGTGAGACTGTTCGAGAGACAATATCAACCAGGCGCCTCCGCCGCCACTTTTTTATAAAAAAGTAGATATGGAGCAGTTGTCCAGAGAGGGCAACTTACATGTTGTTTTATGTTAGATTAGATTAAGTCTAAATAAAAAAAACACGTACAAAAACATTACACAATTTACAAAAAAAAGTATATAAACAATTTCAAAAAACAAAAAAGGTGCACCAAGGCGCATTCAAAATATGGTGTATATACCGCACTGGTATTGGCGTCCACATTTTGTTATGGACGTAGGTAAGATAGTTTTTCTAATAGTTTTATGTTAGGTTTATAATAAGAAGAATAAGAAAAAAAATAATTGCTTATAACCAAGTTTGGTTTTAAATTTTCTTGGCAGTAGGTATAGTTTAATTTAGAGCACTCGAAGAGGGTTAGTAAGTTATTGTAATAAAACATATGTTAAGTTAATTTAAGCAAGTTTTAAATATTCTGTCTAGTATTTAAGTGATTGAATTAAATGAAATAAAACAGAATAGAAATGAAATTATTAAAAAAAAAATTCTTTCGAATTTAATTTTAAAGTCAAATAATAGTAGTGTCATTGACCAGTAAAATCAACAAAGAGTAGACCGCGCTCAATTTAAGGGACGGCCAAAAAGAGTAGGAACGACATAATCACAGGCAAAATGCAAAATGCGAAATGCCACTGGGTGATGAAAAACCATCCACCGGTGTTAAAAACCAACCAGAGTGTAAAGAAGAAGAGCACCAAAATCTGTCGGATGAAGTGAAAAGCCGCCCTAAGGATCTGGCAATGCAATCTGCTCTGCCCAGAATCGGAGGAGATTTTACCAACAGACTGTTTTATAACAGCCAACTCGATGCGACGGTGAAAGAATTTTGCTACATGGCTATTATTAGGCCAATGATGAACTATAGCTGTCTCGTGCTGTTTAAGTTGGGATCGCGCTTAATGGAAATGATTCGGTTGTGAGAGAGGACTTGGCTTCACTACTCAAACGAAGTGATGAACCTGGGCTTCAACCAATAAATCTCTTGAGTTAGCACTCTCTTTTGTTAACTGTCGTCAATTGCGCTCGCCAAGTTGGTTGGAGAAGGACCTCCAATTGGTTGTGCCCCCTTATATTAAATTTGAACGTCCTCTGTTGCGTTATTCCACTGGTTCAGGCCAGAGCCATTACTAAATACATCTACACAAATAAACAACCATATACATAAATACAGTAATCTCTATCAAAAATGATCTAAGACCAGAAAATCCTTTGCCCAATCACTGCTCATGCCTTTGTGTACATATATTGTTGTTGGGCATAAAAAGTTGCCACTAAAATTCGTGTTGAGTTGTCAATTTCAACGGGGAATTTACGAGTATGTGGACAAGAAAAATGAGTGATACTCTAAATCTTTGACATCTCACAATTTGCACATAAATTGATATTTTGATATTTCTCATTTCTTAAATCTTTCACTGAGATTAACTAAACTGCGTTTTTAGATCCTCAAAATTCGCACGTGGGTGTTAAACCGTTTTTGGCCAATATCTCCAAAAGTACTATGGCCAGAATACTCGAAATAATTTTAAATGAATGTGCTCATTGAAGCCAATGTTTTGTTTGTTTTTTTCAGATATTTACACACTTTGGTTTGCAAATGCGAGGAGGGGACGAATTAAAACCGACTTTGGAGCTCGATATCTCGCAGTCGGTACTTCAGCTATATGGAAGCCAAACCTACAGTTTTTAATAAATAATATTCAGGCCTGATGCACTTAATTCCAAAATTTCATGTCGATCTCTTTATAAATGTATATTTATTTCGGTACACCGAAATTATAAAGTTTCCTTTCAAAAGGAAGACCAAAAAAACGGATGGTGTGTCCCGGGCGCTTATGGCCACCTGAATGTCTATCTATATAAAGCGATTATTTCTTATCTATGGACTCTTTGACAGTAAGCGAGTAGCCTCTTGAACATCTTTACCTCTGCTGGAACACACTACAATGATTAGGCGCGGGGGAAGAGATACCTTCGACGATGTTATAAAAATTCTAAGGACTGTATCTTCATCCGTTTTTGACCCAGGATATCAAAATTCGACGGATTCTCTATCTGGCATTAATGAGTTTTTTCTTATGCCCACATGATACAGATGTATCTTTGATTTGTATCCATTACAACAACAACAAAAATTGTTCACGGCTTCACTTCTTTCGAGTCATTGACAATACTCAAGGAGTATAACTGTATAGAAAAAGCCTCTCAACCTCGCTGTTCTGAGTCGGCATTAAACTGTAGGTCCCCTCCACTCGTGAGAGAAGAACAGCACGCACAACACGAGTGGTTGGTGAGAAGCTAGGCAAAAGTCCACATCGGACTGTAGCACTGCCATTATTATTGTTATTATTATTGTTGCGGATATATTACTCTCTTTTGGTACAAAAATTATTATCATCATTGAATGTATTAGACTTCAGAGCCGATAACTTAATTTTCGTTGATCTGGACTGTTTATCCTTCCCTATTATCCATATGGATCGTCTGACCATAATAAATAAAACACCTACTGTCTTAAAGCTAAATTCGAAATTCTGGAAGGGTGCGATGAAAGTTGTGCTCCCGGTCCTTCGCCTTCTGGATTATTTCTATATTTTTTTTTATGCTGCGGATGCTTCTCCAACGGTTGCATTCTCTTAGTCAGTTTTTGAAGGATATCCATCGGAAACAGGTGCAAAATCGTTTCGAGGGGGATTGATCCGCTCTGATCTTCGGATTATGAATATCTTTTTGTTATTATCTTTATTTTGTAAAGATGGCCACTAGACAAGGGCACCGTATCTTAGTACTAGTGTGTCATTCTCGGTTGAAGTCTCCATAAAAGACCGATGATCTTCCTGTATGTATAAACAGTATCCAACACGCCTTATTTCCAGCTTATTTTGTTGTCTTCTATGACATCTAAATAATTGGCGCCTCCAGTAAAAATTAAATCACCATTCCTTAGCTTTGGTGGACTGATAGGAGGTACGAGCAGGTGAACGTCACTAATAATCACTAAATTTAAGATCTTGTTTCCACGGAAATGAGTGTTTAGGAGATGGAGATGTCCTGGCTTTTGAAAATATGGGACTTAAACGATAGCATTTTTTCGTATATTCAATGTTGTATTATTACAGAATGCTTTTCAGGACTCGCTGCGCTGTCTTGACCTTCTTCTTACAGATCTTAAGACTTTGCTGGTAGAGATCTTATTCTGCTGTCTCTTATGAGAATTTCGCCCAATTGAAATATTTTCTGCTAATTTTTCGGAGCACAGACATGCCTGAGTTCCACCATGAGGACTTCTCCTTCTTCATAAGACTGCTTTCGGGGAATGCTATCACTTTATTCTGGATGGGATCCGCGATTCGTATTCGCAGGGTCCCTCTAAGTCATACGGTATATGTATAGTCTGAATATACGTAGATTTTCTGTTTGCCGTCGATGGCTACTACCATACTACCCTTTAGTAACATCACAAAGAACCAAATCTCTGTCTAAGCGCAACACGATAATTTCCCGAGACATACAGACCAACCAAACTTAACTTTACTTGGCAGTAATATATTCTACTTTTATGCTCTTTTGAATACTTGCTTACTTACTTATCGGGGAGCAGACCTGATGGAGTAGAGTAGTAGATGCCTGAGAATGACCCTGAGCTATTGCAGCCGTTCATCACAACTCTTTTAATTGAATAGGTGTTCATTCTTTTGAATAGTTCATGAAGTGTATCATTTTTGGTAATTAAAATAAAAATGCATTTGCGTCATGGTCTGAAGAAGATTAATAATACAGAAAAAATCCAGTGAACAAACTTCTCACTGATATGCGAAATATGATACGGATGAAAGTGGATATGTGAAAATATTTCAACTTGTTTGTGGTGGGAGATTTCATTACATATCCATCTCTTTAAAGTTATGTAAACACAACTGATATATTAGTTTAAATGGGGTCCCATATTCTTCAAACTTTCAAAAATCATAAAGTATGTGGTTCAAATAAGTGTCCTTGTCCTACCGTTTATAATAGAAATTATTCATAAAAGTATGTCATTAAGTTTTCTATATCGAATATTTAATACAGAGGCGATAATCAGAGTGTCAAATGAAAAATCACCGTTAAATTAAATAAACCCTCCCACCAAACATCCGAACCCTCTCGTTATCCCTGTAAATTATCAATTTTAATATTTTCTTCCTCTTTCTGTCTGCCCACAGAATCATGCTTAATGAAGAGCGATTCAAATGGTAAACCGCGTTTCGGAGAAAGTACCTAACTCAAACCGAGGAAATTCGATTCCAATAATCGTAACATGTGCAAGGACAATGAATGTGATACACACAACAACCCAGACGGACGAACAATGCTGATTCTAACAGAATTACAAATAATGAAATGCCACTTGTTCAACAATTTGGCAGCCATTATCATCGACAGTATCCTGACAGCAGTACTCGGTGAATATGATTTTTTTTTTGCAAGAGAATGACACATCCTCATGACGGAAGCCGCTGCCAGCCATTTATCATCCCGCATGGAACAATGGAACGCAAATTTGTTGGCCCACTTCGTACTGTCCATCCCTGTACTTAAGTGTTTGCTTTGCGCACCACACCCCACCACTGGAAAGGCGATTGATGTAATGAAGAGTCCTTGAGACAGGTACACGAATCCCGCTGAAACTCACCCCATTCACAGTGCCACTTGTACGTTTCCTTTTTTGTGTGCCTAACTTGCAATCGGGGGCAAAAATAATATTTCTATGTTGTGCCGCAATAAACATAATTTTCAACCCCCTTCAATGCTTTGAGGGTACATATGCAAACAAACACTTGGCTGAGCTACGCTGCAGGGGTTGGTGGTAGCAGATCGGTGGACCGTTGGATGAGAGGGGTTGCAGATGTGAAGTTTTTTTGTTGCATATTTTATGGATGCGCGCTATTTATGCGATTATTTACCGAGTTGCATTATTCAATGGAGGTCTTGATTCCTGATGAAATGTTGTCCACGAAGGTGTTCGTTTCGTTCGCATTCGTCTATGTACATAATAAATTTCTGGTACAAATGAATAAATGCCAAAGTTCTTGCTCATGAAAAAGCAAGATGTTCTTACAGATTTTACTCACATAACTTTAGAAATAATACACTTAATGTTTTTAGACGACTTCCGGAAGTTTTTTTTTAATAACATTGTATTTCAGCCTAATACTTAAACTATATCACACTAACGGGTAGTTTTTACATAAAATGTACCGTTTAGTTTTCCTTATTAGTTGTATTTTCTAGGTGTGGGTTTGTATAATCAAGTCTTCAAAGTTGCAACGCAAAGTTTTTGTGTGCTTGCCTTTGCGTTACCATGGATGTTAATTAATTAAGTAAAATAATGATGGCATCCGTGAAGAATAGTGTATGACCACTGAGCTATCGAATAAAAAGTAGATCCGTTAGTCAACAACAAGATCAATACTTTTATATCGACAGGTACAACTTTGCAGTGGTTAAGGAAATAATTTATATCGATGTCCTAGGTTTCATTCTTTCCGCCACCAAGAAGAAACCCCTAGTTCGATGATGATTGTCAGCGAGCACATGCAGCCAAAAAGGAGAAGAAAAGAAGGGAAGAGCACCGACCTCTCCAGAAGAAAAAGATGGAGCATGAGAAGCGAGTGACGTTGCAATAGGCAGCCACAACTTTGAAGTAGAGAAAGACTTTGTCTACCTAAGCTCCGAAATGAACTCAAAAAATGACACCACCGCGGAGATAAAACGAAGGATTACTCTTAACAATCGCTGTGTCTTTGGGCTTAGAAGACAATTGAGGAATAAAGCCCTCTTTCGAAGAACCAAGATATCTCTATAAGTCCTGCTAAATAGCGGAGAAGCATGGATACTAACCAAAGCGGACGAGGATATTCTTGGTCGCTTCGAGAGGAGGGTCCTTAGAATCATCTTTGATCCTGTATGCACTGGTGGTGTTTGGAGGAGGAAACTAAACGACGAATTTTTTGTTGTTGTTGTGAGCCTGAATTTCGTTTTCTTTAAGGTTTTAGGTTTTAGAGGAAGAAGTTTTTAGAAGCTTAAGGTTTTAGAGGGTAACCCCTAGCTTGTATTATGGTGAATATATTATTCGAATGGTAGATGATTTATGATCTGTGACGTCGGAATAATGTGACCGAATCAAATTCTGACTATTTTCCTTGTTACGGTCAGGGGAAGTATGGTGGGAGACCTGGTTTTCATTGAGTCCACAATGAACAAAATAAGTTTATTGAATATGTTAAGGCAGAACTTACACTATAGTGTGGAAAAATTGAATTTGGACAGACCATGGGTATTTCAGCAGGATAATGATCCAAAGCTGTAGTATCATCCGAAGCTGTAGTATAGCCGAAGCTGCTGTATCATCCTCCGCAATCTCCCGACCTTAATCTAATTGAACACTTGTGGGAGCATCTAGATAAACAAGTGCAGAAAAGGGAAATAACTAACAAGGACTAACTTAAGTCAGCACTTTTGGAAGATTGGTAGCAAATTCCTTCCGAGTATATAAAAAAATTAGTAGAATCCATGTCCCGGAGGCTGAGTGTTGTTACTAAAGCAGAATGCAATCAAACATAATATTGATAGCTTTAATTTTTTACTTTTTTTTAATGCTGTCAATTTTTGACTCTTTATTCGCAGGGTGTCAACTTTCTCTTGACGCGTAAAATATTAAATATGAAATATTTATCATTCTTTTATTTATTCAATTTGTTAATGTTTTGTTTTGTTTTGTTTTTTTTAAGTTTTTCATATTGTTTAATAGTGAATTCATAAATGATTTAAAATGTTTAAACAGTTTTAAGATTCACTTGTAATAAAATTCGTAATTAAATCTGAAACCTGAAACACATAAATGCTAACTTTCTTTTGAAGCTCTCTGTATAAATGGATAGTTTGATTTATTTATAATTCCCAAAAATTATTTTTTTCATAAAATTTTACATTAAATCATTTTTTTGTTAAGAATGTAAATCTATTCAAAAATAAATCCATATGCACATAAAAATCTCATTTCTGAAAACTTCCAATTGCTTAAGTGTACTTCCAGGTGGTTGCATCGGAATTTCCGATGCATTGTTAAATGCTATTGGAGCTTAAAGTAGCTCTTGAGGTCTTCTCCCTATGTTAGGATTATGTGGGATGGGTTACTGAAAACGAGGATCATCATAATAGTCCAGCACTACTCTCACCTTATACAATCGTTAACATTTAGAATCTTGAAGACATTATTGTTATTCTTAAAAACCAAACTCTTTGTAGACCCAAGACTTCCTCTAAATACGTCTTTGGTACATTTCGGGATTCAGGAAAGTGAGTAGTACACCTGTCTTTTAATATCTTACGCTCTACATATCTTTTGGATATGATAGCACAATAACAGCACTTTTTAGTAATAGATGCAGCCGATATAATATATCAATGCTTCTGCCAAATAAAGTGGTCGTCTATGACGATACGTAGATATTTGATACGACTTCAATTCGCTTCTTTTAGTAGTTGGGCAGTCTTCCTTTTTACGATATTTATAAATATGATCTGTTGTTCGATTGTTTGTTCGACATACGAATTTGCATCATTTTTGTTTCACCGGTGTATCAAAGTATAGTCGTGACACCAACATGTTAATTTTTCGAACTCCTGCAAATGCTGCAAATGGCCCTATGAACAGATTAAATAGCATCGCTAAGAAATGACTGTATAAGTTTAGGAAGTTAATATGTTTATATATTGTTCCTCCATTACTATGAACGATAAAACTCCAATGAACAATGTCTTCAAATCCCAAGTTCGAAAGAATCAAACCTAAGGTATCGAGATCAAGTAGTCGTGGATGAAAGAGTACTTTCGATTTACGGTCTGTGCTGATTGAGACCATTGAATTGAAAATACTGTGCACTAAAGAATGACTACCACCGTGAGACATGTTTATTGTCCTTAAGGATTAAAACTACTCGGTTGTAAATATGAAGAAGGCATTTTACCTAAATTTCTTTTACAGATTCTGGTGTATGTAAAAGAATTGTATGAAAAGCAACCTCTCTTTCATTAGAGCTGGGTAATTGCAGAGCTGGTGGCGAATAGGTTCTAATTCTCCCCGTTTTAAAATTTTACAAATTTAGACATTGCTTATTATCTTTTTAAAAGGTTCCATTTTTAATTTTCTTTCTTAATTTTCCTTCGTTTCTTCCGTGTTTGACTAAGAGATACTTCTTCATGCTTCTTCTTTCTCTTCTTCTTAGGGCGCTACATGCTGAGGTGGACTTAGGCCTTATCCAACATGCCTTCCGAGCCGGCACGATATCTCGCCAGCTGTCTCCAGTTTCCCACACCAAGTCGGCTGAGATTCTCCTCGACTTGTGTACGTGGACGTCCTCTGTTGCCTTGTTCCAAAGTCTCAGAGCCTAAGATGCTTCGAGCCGGAGCTAAGTTGTCCACACGCTCTACATGAACTAGCCATCTTGGGCGTTGGATCCGTAGAGGCTTGGCTGGGCTCATGTCGCTGTATAGCTCATACTGTTCGTGGTCAAACCTTCTCCTCCAAATTCCATCAACGCAAACAGGACCAAAGATCGCGAGTGGCTTTTCTATCGAAAAGGTCAAGAAATTCTTCATCCGCTTGGGATATTGTTCATACTTCTGCGCCATAATGCAGGACTAGGTTGATCAAGGTCTTATGCAGATTTAAATTGGTCTTTCGAGAGAGGGCTCTATTACTCAATTGCCTATTGAGCCAGCTCTCGTAGTTCGATGAAACATTGCCTTGTAGGTTTCTTGCTTCGCTGCATGTGCCTGCCTACATTCGTCGTCAAACCAGGGGTTTTACTAGGTGGCGTTTCAAAAGTCAGCACATCATTAGCGGCTTCCTTAGTGGCTTTTTGGCAACGTTACCATTCTTAGTCTATTAGAGAGAGTTTCAGGGAGACTCGATCGGCAAAGTTCCTAGCAGTTGCGATTGTAGCTTTTCGACGTCAAACCGTGGTTGCCTTCCTTGACTCAGTTGTTCTCTCAATGTCCGTGTCCTTACCTTGGCTACAACAAGGAAACGGTCCGAGTCGATGTTCGCGGGCGGAGTGTTCGGAAAATAAGAATATTGAAGGAGTGGCTGACATCGATAACAACGTGATCAGTTTGGTTGACGGTTTAATGATCAGGGGACCGCCAGGTAACTTTACACAAAGGTTCGGCCCCGTGTCTACCAGCCTGAGTCCGTTTTCGGACGTGGTGTAATGCAGGCTGTGTTTACCGATGACTCTTTCGGTATTTCCTTTCGTAATATAAGACTAATCCACTGCCACTTCTGTTATAATGGTGCCCGTTTGTTCCTAGCCCGCTCTTCTGATGAAGATGTTCGTTAGAAATATCTTTAGGCCAGAAAATATGCTGCGCAGGCGCCTATTGCCGGCTTGGTGTTCATGCTAATTGCATTGCGTGGTTGGCATGAGCATGTAAGACAGTAAGGCTAACTACTAACATTAAAACAACTATTTTCAAACACATTACTACATTCAAAGTAACTCTCAACACACAAGCAGATGGTCAACAGTGACAGTTTTGAAGCCTCAAGTGTCGCACTCAATTTAAAGACTTACGATATCGAAACCAAACAAAAAATCCTTATCGTAGAAAATGTAAACCCTCTCTCCTTATGTCCAGATGAGGGCGTATCTTAACTCAATTTGGGAACTGTTTGCCCTCAGACCCTTGTTGAGGTGCGTCGCAAATTGAAAACATTAATAAATGATTTATGCTGCATTTTCACTATCAACCCTTCTTTCGAAAAAAAAAAAGCAACATAAAATCACTGTGCACATACGCACAAAGAATAAAACAATCCTTCGTTAATCAATTTCGAACTCCGCCCGAAAGGTATTTGCAATCGGTCACCACCAATTACTACAACAACAGAGTCGGCGAGACGACCTCTCCTTGCCTGCGGGTGAGGGTACAAGTTACGCAACGTTAACCTTTTACTTGTGCCATCGGGCGAAATGATACACATACCAGTTATATGCTGGAATAAAAATGCACCCCCTTTACTGTCGCCGATAGGGCGCGTTTAACTATCATACATATGTTAACGTAATTACTCAAGTGCACCGAAGAACCCGTGAATAGTCGTTGTCGTGCACCCAGTGCCACGGCCACCCTTATGTGAAGTGCCCTTGGTGATAATCAAATGCACATAGCAGAGTTTTTTCATTCTTCGTCGTGTGGGTCGTAAATAAATGCGTGTCAGTTAGAAATCGGAAATTGATTAGACCAAGTGAATGAGCCATATGTGCGAAATGTATGGCTCGTTAGTCCTGTAGATGTATCTCTTCTGCGGTTGATTGCAGTTTGATGTAGTGGTAGAAGATTGTTGACTTTTGTTTTTGAGTTTCATATCAGAATGGAGACATCTTGACTGTGATATGACATGTGTACAACTGCACGCCTATTTGGGAGGAAGAAAATATAGTCGGGTGTGGATGTGCTGTAATACATATATCAATTTGTTGCTGTTAACATTTTGGCAACTTTCTTGTTTACCACTTTCAGCTTATTTTTTTTTCCTTAGTGCTTCCCCTGCTTGAGCCGTAATATGTTGAGTCTCTAGTTCGGTGTCGTAAATTCAAATTCATACTTGTGGACCGCAAATTTTATACTTTACTCTCTCTGTTGGCTGTTTGGTAAGGCTTGTTTGCGACGCTGAAGTATTACGTCAAGTTATTTCGGTTTTTTTATTGCAAAAATTCAGCTTAGTGATTTCGCTTCAAAATAATTGGTGTCTTTTTTAAACCAGTACTGAAGTAAACAATAAATAAATTAATAAATAAATAGATAAAGAAATAAATAGATGCGTACATAAATAATTAAATAAGTAAATAAATAAATATATAATTAAAAAAGAATAAATAAAGTAAATAAATGAATAAATAAATGAAGATATAATAATCTTTAAATATTTATGAATTATGATTTAAAACAGAAAACAAGCAATTTAATAAATTCTTAATAAATAAGTCTAAGAAACAACAAAAGATAACAACATTAAGTAAACAATAAATAAATTAATAAATAAATAGATAAAGAAATAAATAGATGCGTACATAAATAATTAAATAAGTAAATAAATAAATATATAATTAAAAAAGAATAAATAAAGTAAATAAATGAATAAATAAATGAAGATATAAACGTGTAATAAATGAATAATTCTGTAAATAAGTAAATAAAATAGGAACTATAGAAGTAGATAAATAAATACTTTCATATTGGTAGATTCATTAATTTGCAAGTACATTCGTGAAGAAAGGAAACTATTTCACTCATTATTAAGCTAATTTTGAAACCAATTCGTTATGGGATGACAAACAGTAGTTATTATAACGTTGATAAAGTTTTTCCATCCTTGTAATAACCATTAAGCATTTTCGGAAGTTCCTTTGTAGAAAAAACCAAACTCTTTTTGAGCAATTTATTTTACCCAAATGACAATTTGCGCATCTGCTCCAGACGGGAGATCTATAAAATACCATGGACTAAAGAATTGATTTCAAAATTAAAAGTTTGTGGGAGTCGCTTAGTTTTGGTTTTCTAGACATAAACGCAGGGAATTCGAACTGTGGTATTAACTTTCTTGACTTTGTATTGGAATTTAATTCGTTTATCCAAATATACATGTAACAAAATTCTTTGCGTTCGATTTTCACTCAATTGGAATACCGCTAAGAGTAAGATTGTTGCTTGGAAGTAAGTAATATTTTCTTTTACGAGTGAACACGCTTCAATAACGTCATCAAATTGAAAAAAATTGTTTCCGAAATAAGGAAATAAATAATTATTGATGTTTTAGCAATACTTACATTCTGTGAGTAAGTAGGTAGGTAAGGTGACAACCATTTACTTAGAACAATAACGTCTGTTGTGTTACTATTAGAGTCGGCTTAAGCTGTTACTTTTGGACGCAGTTTGTTTGGTGGATAAGTTCCCAGATTTTTCTGACATCCATATCGAATATGTTTGTCAATTCTTAAGGAGTATAATGCGGAACGGCACAGAGAAGATGTGAAGGAGTTTATTTTTCTATCCAACTCACAAAGCTATTTGCTTGTATCAGTGTTAAGGTTTGATGACTCACTTCACTAAACAACCGGTGCTGATACAGCCGATATGTCCGTTTTAACATAGTTGAAAGGTTTTTGACTTCCCAAAAATGTTATTGCACTTATGCTTTCTCTTACATTCGTCTCTCTAGTAGACAGAAATAAATATCTCACGAAGGATCTTTCAAATATGGTGAGTACAGTGTTAATTCCCGCTTATTATCCAGTTACTAGTGAAATTGTAGAAGGGCTTAGAGAACTGAGGTTTTACAAGCAACTAAACACCTGAAAGAGTTGTGTGGCTGCCAAAATTAGTTTGATGAGCCGAAATAGGAATAGTTTCCAAAGTTTTTGTTCCTATCTTCAGAAGTTTGGCAGAAAGTTTATATGTTTTGTTTTCTATTTCTTACGTGTAATTTAAAATGTTGTATCGCACCAATGTACATACTAAGTATATAGTACCTACTTTACATACATTCAGATGAACATAACTTATCATATATTACATAATATTATTACAAGGCCGGTCACTCTTTCTTTCGTAAAAGCCAACTTTTGCAGCGATATCTCCAGTCATGAACACAGTAAAAAAAATGAACCTATCCTCATTGGTGATCAAAAAAACCAACTTCACGAACAACATTCTGTTTTTACTACTCATTTCTGATTACCTTCGGTATTCATTTGGTATTCAACCGAAAAACACCCTCATTTTCTAGCAGCAAGCCATAACATGCATCGGCTTAAATATCCACTTAAAAAATTAACTTAGCGTGATTGAAAGGGAAGTGCAAACAAAATCACGCTCTTTCAGTATTATCGCCAGCTTTTGCGCTCAATCCCATGTGCTGTTCAAGGATCCTTGAAATATAAGACAGGGGGAAAGACCTCCTCTTAACCACTTGTTCGAATATTCCTACACTTTTCAACCACTAATGTCAATTTTTCAACGGGCGTTTGCTGGGATCGATTAAGTAAACAAATGCTCGGACAGGATTTAATTATCCTCGACACGTGGTCTTCATGTGCAATGCCCTTTCGCGATCTAATAAAGTTATCGTTTCTCTTTTGTTGCGCACGTTTGCATCATTTTTCAATGTAAGCCACGCGGAGGCGATTACATTTAATTTAAATTAAAGAACTGACTGCTGGGAAATTTTTCCCAATCTATGCTTAAAGGATTACTCATAGAAATACCCGAAAATAGCTTATGAAAGTCAGATTGTCCTTGATATTAATGGGCCCAATGAGGATAAAAATTAAATTGTAATATCTTTCTCACTTTAAGCTAATGTGAAGGGCATTCAATTATGGGTGTTAAACTGTTTTTAAAATGCTGAAACATGTTTGTTTTTCAGATAAATGAAGAAAATATAAACAAATGTATACATGTGTACACATGTACGTATACATTTGTTTATAGTGCAGAAATCGACGGTTCATCGATTTTAAAAGAAATGTTTAAAAAAAGCAAATGCGTGCAGATTTGTGTAATCACATTTGTATAGCTTATTTATGCGTATGAAGACTTAGTTTTGACGACAAAATATTGTTACTAGATAAAATTAAATTTAGTTGACTGCTGCATCCAAACTGACAGCTGGTTGTGGGGTTAATGTCAATATCATTCCATATCAGTTTCCTTATGGACGTGGACGTAATATTATCTCTACTCAACACGAAAAATGTACATACATCGTATACTTTGATGTAGCTCATTCATTTGGAGAAGCAGTGTAACTGTTACGTATTGTTGATGCATGAGTCATGCACACATGAGAAAGTTTTCTGATTCTACTCCTCTAAGCAGAAACACTTGACATACCTTCTCCTCGTTGTAGCTTTACTGTCAGTCGCTGCCTAGTGAATGGACGCACGCAGCGAACTTTCCAAGCAATAAACATAGGATCCGACAAAAAAAGGTTGTTATGAGAAATCAACCAGCCTCGCATATCAACGAACCTTAACAAAAAGAATTGCGAATATGGACAAAAATTGCGGGTGTGTACTTGGACAGTTAGAAACTGGAGTAACAATTCTTGCACAGTAGATATAAGAATAATATTAATTATAATATTTTTTTTTGAGGATTTTTGAAACTCCTGGGGCACTCAAACTCAAGATTGGTTCATTGTACTGTAGTTAGCAATCTACTCCAGTGCCGTTAATTTGATCCCAATGGCAAATGGTGACTGGACCAGATTCGATTTCACTGGGGTTCGAACCTGGGAACCCTCTAACTTGGGGCAGGCACTTAACCAACTGCGTCATCCAGTCGTATTAATAATAATATTACTTTATTATTAATAGGTTGACGGATTAATAAAGAAATAAAATTGCACCATACATCTATTACAATCGTAAATTTGTCTTCGAAAAAAAAACTTCTATATATGGTCATCGATTTCAAGTAGATAAGTGATCGCTTGGATAAGACGCATATTTACCGAAGGTTTTATATCACCACTTTCTATTTCTGCCTAAGAATGTAATAATTTCACTTCATGGAATAATGGAAAATTATTTTCTAGAGATATTCACTCGCATAAACATTGAGTATTATTGAGTTAAAAGTACATTTATTTTTCACTTGAGGTGAAATTAAATTCCCGTGAAGAGCATGGGACTGTACATAAAGTTGGTGATTGCTCTAAACCTTGCGAGATGCCAGTCTAAGACATACAGTCTCCCCAGGGCGCCCTCTGGATAGCCTCTACAGCAACCGCTTAGAGGTGAACCAATGTATTCAGCGGGCCCTCTGTAACGGACTGTAATGAGGATCCGGTCCTCTAGGTTCGGGGATTGTGCGTGGGGTTAAATTCCCCACCACGTAAATAAATTCGAGTTAAGAGACAACAATATGCCTCGGATACGGATGGATTTACTGCTGACGGCCACAGCAAACGAAAGAGGGACAATGGCTTTGGGTTCTGAAAGTGGAACGTGAGGTGCCTTAACAGACCACATGAAGAAGATGAACTCGCGAAGGCCCTAGATAATCCGGGAAATGCGGCCAAAAAGAGGATGAAAAACTATGACATCTACAACGGCGATTGCTACAGAGAACGAATGCGTTCACATGGAATTTGCTTTATTCGCCGGTAGCCGCGAATTATTTGTGTGAAATTTTTAATACAAAACATTTATAATTCAATTTCAAAACACGCATTCTGGCATACCAAAAAACGTACGTGTTTGCTGATATTTCCTGAAATATGTTTATTCCGAAAAATTCGCGTTGGCAGTTCGCACCTCATATGAAAGGCAAAGAGTCTTTGACTCTGAACCAGTGGAACAACGCCACGGAGGACGTCCACGCGTGTAAGATGGCCCATCCAAGTGGAGAGGGACCTCAACTAACAGCTAACAAAAGCTTGTGCTAGCTGGAGGGGTTTGTTGGTTGAGGTCAGGGTCCACCCCGGACTGCAGAGCCACTCCCTGCATCGGAAGAATTTTATTGATGAAGAACATTTTCAAAAATCAATAGTTACGTCATTCAGTATTGGCAAGCAACAAACTTACTACATCTTTTATGGTTAGTATAAATAATTAATTCGGAAACTAAGCAATGCTCGCTTTAGTAGCGTAAAATTCCATGGTTTATTCATTTCAAGACTGTGAGGACTTTATGTCCTCAAAACCGTTCGGGGCGCTTTTATCACACTTATTAAGGGATGAGCGGTAATACTGCTTTGAAGATTTAAATTTTGGTACACAACATAAGATATAAGCGTAAACTACAGTTTAATTCGTAGTCATAACAAGCTTTTGCTGAAAAAATGAAGAAGTCATTGCAAGTGGACACAACTTGGTAGGCAATGGTCATATTAAGTTATCTTTTTGAATTTGCAATTCCAAATCAAACTTTGAGATCAATATCATTCCCTCGGTGAAACATAAATCATGAGGTAACCCTTTTGCGGACAAAGACTTCACGTCATAAATCTGTGAAGAATGCCAAACTACATTGACATGAAATAAAACAACAAACCACTGCAAAGGTAACCTTTTCCATCTCCAGTTCATCACCATCGAAGTTGTGAATCGATGGAATGTTATGACACAGTCATTCGCCCAATGTCCGCATTGACATCCTTCATGGTTGCCGTACAAAAATCGAACTGAAGAGAACAGAAAAACCTTTACGTTCTTGCGATTACTACACCTTTAGTCCCTCCGTGCCAATTGAATCTGTCAATTCAATGACGGTGGGCCACCATGGTAGCCGAGGCTAGTCAGTGAACGATTTGATGCCTTTCCTTCGTTTTATCAATATTTTGGTTATCCCATGGGGGCCGAAGTGTGATTGGGCAGGAATTCAAACATTAGGGTGGAAAAACAAAATCACACCACGCATCATTGTTGGCATTAACATGTCCATTCAATCGGTGGTCTGCGGTGGTGGCCGAAATGGAAGGTTTCAAATTTTGACAATGGAGTCCAAAAAATATGAAAAATGGTGTTTGAAACGTCGATTCGTGCACACAAAAGATATGAAAAATTTATAATTTTTCATATTTTTCACTTTTTTGGGGATTTGATTGAATCAAGGGACAACATTCCCTCCTTTGGGAGTAGATCTCTTTTCATGCGAAATTTCACACAGGATTTTGTTGTTTGGAAACATTTCCTTCGATTGTTTACTGATGTTTGTACTTGGAATTGAGGCAAAGTCTAATCCAGTAAAGAATTTTACAAATATGGAAGCTGATGAGAAACGGAACATGTACATATGTGGAGATTATACTAGGAACACAGCTATATCGTATGCACATGCCGGTTTATTCGACCGGATTCAATCGATCTGCATGCTCAAAACTTGTAGACACTACATGGGCAGTAAATTTCAGATTTAGAATTATTGATTTGTGATTTGTCAAAAGATGTTTTGTCACTTATTTGCACAGAAAAAAAAATAATCGAAACAACTACAGTAGACTCGCGATAACGCGAACAATTAAAAATCAAACCAGTCCACGTTTGCGAGAGAGTTCACGCTTACGAAGGTTGTATTTTAACAAAACAATAGAATAATCTCACGATGGATATTCATTTAAAAACGTGTTTCATTTCATAAATTAAAAATAATTAGTTTTTGCTATTACAAAAATTTATTTTTAATTAATTTTTTTATATTTTTAACAAAAATGTATTACAAATATGCATATAATGCAAAAAACAACGAACAACAAACCAAGACGACATGAATCTAGTACCAAGAACGAAAAATTCCAAATTAAAATACAACTTGTTCGAATTTTACTGTTGACTCGGTACAAAAATTGTTGTTCATGTTTTGGAGCGTAAAATAAATCTGTTCCCGTTATCCGGTGTTCACATTAGCCGCTGCTCACGCGTGAGCTGGTTTCAGTTGTCTTGACCAAGTTTACTTGCGTCCGCTATAACCTTTGAGCAAACAAACGGTGCTTTGGATCAAAGAGTATTTAAGCAAACCTCAACCTTATTTCAAACGATCTGCCGATTGAGATATCACTGGTGTGATGCTTTTAATGCTTTTAACTTGTGAAAGTCGATATATTTGGCGGAGCAAGCATGTTGACTGCTATGCAATTGGATTTAGATGTGTAGAATAACAAAACTAAAGAGATGATAATACTTCTTGTTTCTTTAATAAACACTTGTGTTGTACGGGGATCAGAAAGTGTTATGCAGACTTCTATGCTCCGAGCATTGTCAGTGGCTCGCTAGAAAAGGTGTCCTGAACTGAACATTGGTGTTCGTCTTTATAGGAAATCGAATACGAATCAGATAACGTATATAAATTACTAAGATGTTTCCTAATTTCAAGTTTTCTCAGAGGTATATAAACACGTTAACTACTTCAATGTTATAGCAGTTGATTTCGATGTTTTGTCCCAGATGGCGACCAGATCGGCTTTTGCTAGATATTTTCATTTAAAGGAAGACAAGCTCGTTCATCCATCTGTCGAAGTCCAGGACTTGTTTCAAATAGTTCAGAAGACCTAGGACCGAAATCCACGCGGCATAGGGTTTTTTTTAACGTTGCTCAAAATAATCGTCCACATTTTTCTGGGATCCCGAATGTGGCCATCGCAAAAGGACAAATGCACACCAGCTTGTCTTTTGAGACCTGATAATCTACTTTACTGCTCCTGATGACACCTTTGGCGATGTCCATGACAAAATACTAGAAACAATAAATTGTCCAATAAAGAGCCGGAGTGACAAAGTCATTAAAACTAAAACAGGGTGTGAAAACAACCCCCGTCAAAATTCAACTAGGGATAAAACCTATCCTCGAGGAGAGTGTGTAGCCGAAACAAGAATATGCAAATCGAGTAATACCCTTTTCACGCATCCCATGGCATCCATAAACTACTCTAGCACCCCAACTACTCGGCAACTCAGACGCCCACACTCAGAAAACTAACTGAAGACGTCTCAAAGTGAGAAATTATTCGATTTAATCTTTTTATTCGATCAAATTAACACGAACATTGTGTAACCTAAATGACCTCATTAATTAATCTCAAAGTCGAATTCGGGCGCACGCCAAGGAACACGCATACCGTAGCCGTAGTGTAGCCTTTGCGCAAGGATAAAGACCGCATAAATAATTAGGTCTAATTAAAGAAATTGAATTTACACCCTTTTTATTGACCCCAGAGGTGGAAGGACAGAAAAACGAGTGCGTAAAACCGCTGAAACATTTCCCATGTGACGCGGCATACTGCCACTGCGACCAACAACGTCCCAAGTGTCTGATTCCATCCATCAGTCCGTGAGGAGTCACAAAAACCGAACGCCTATCAGGCGATCCGACATAATGTTGGACTTTATCTCATTATGTCCATCGTATTCCGCAGCGTTTATCAGGCGAAATCAATGTGCAACAATAAATTAATATTAATTTTTGAAGTTAATACAAAAAAATAGTCATAGCCACTTTGTCCCAAGGAATGAGCTGGGGTTGCCTCCACTTGGCGAGCTGAGAGGAATTCGCCATCTCGTGTAAACCACCGGGTAAACCAGCTGTAATCGCAAAGTTTGATCTGGATCTTTTTTCCGGTGGTCGTAGCGTGGCTAAATGGCTTGTTGGCAGCAACGTCCCGCAGAATTGTTCGATTCGGCTTGTTGTCGCAGAAAAACTCGTGAACAATATCGGGAGACAAGTGCCAACAGAGATCGATGATCGACAGGCGCGACTGTCACATTGGATTGCTGCTGGAGCGATGATCAGTTGTCATTGTGTTCAGCTGGTGGAGAGGTTTGTTAGTTGTTTTCTTTTTTGTTATTGTTTTTCTCTTCTGCTGCGGACAGATATCAGATATTTTTGTATCTGATACAAATCCGAGATATGTCTCGTTTATGGAAGGCGTCATCTGCTCTTTTTTTGTGGTCGTTAGGTTTTCTGTTGCAATTTGCTGGCGGTCGCTAGATGGTGAAGGTATGTATCAGAAGTGCTTAAATGAGTGAGTTGAGTGTTGTTGCTGAACTGCAGTGGAATGTGTTCTTATTGGGGTCATTGAATTGTAGGACAATCAAGAAAAGAGTTTTCGCATGAAATATTGTATAACACAGATCCATACTGTAGTCATGGATTTTGGCGTGTTTGCCGTTTGCATAATGTAGTAATGTAATAATGTAGGTACGAGCATCTAAGAACACAAAATCGTTTTAGTGATAAGAAGCAGTTCTTAAAGGGCCTTTTTTAAATAAGGCTAAACTATCTGTGCGTAAGTCTGCCTGTATTATATTATTGCAAGACAAATGCAAAAAAAAAACAGAACTTTTTGGTACGAAGTGACATGATCCTACAAAGACGCAACATGGCATATTAGAATGTCAATAAGTTAAGTTTTCTCATATTTCAGCCTAGGTTCAAATCCCAGCACAAACAACAACTTTAAAACAAAATTGATCGCGGCTCCAATTCTTTCGAGTCACTGAGAATGCTCAATGAGTATAACTGTCTAGAAAAAAGCTTCTCAATCTCGCCATCCGGAGTCGGCATTAAACAGTAGGTCCCCTTCACTCGAGAGAACAATAGCACGCACAGCACGAGTGGTTGTTGAAAATCTAGGCCCAGGTCCACCTCGGACTGTAACGCCGCCATTATTATTACTATTATTATTTTCAAAATTTTAAAAAAATTCTGCATATTTAGATTCAATTCAATACGAATCTTTCTTGATACACACAGATTTAGGGAAAATGAATTTGCAATAATATGAATAAAATATTTTTTATTCCAGTTGAAGGTTATTTAACTTCCGTCGAATAGAAATAAAGAGTGGTTTAGACGACTTGTATTTATGTTGTTCTAACATTGTTTAAAACAGCTTAGAAGTGTTAACAAAATGTGCTCAAACGTATCATCTCATAGGTCGATAAGGATTGCATTCGGCAATTTGGTTCTAAAATAAAATAAATGAAAGAAAATATTAAAGAATATAAGTAGTACTCTTTTGTACACTGTTCTCATTTTTCTTACGAAGTGCTTATGAAAAGTTAAGTCAAATATTTGATAGCGTCATAGTCATCTAATCGTTGGTATGGTCAAGCAGACAATACTTCTCACGTGAAACGCCGACAATGTGTATAGTATACTATGAAGTTCTCTTCCTTGTCACACCCTGTGTCATCTGCACTCCATACAAAAGCGGGAGGTAATTATTCCCTCTCATTGCACGTTAAAAGGACATTTCGCATTAACCCTTTTTCACACCCTTTACCCAGTCCATCAACTGCTCACCTTTGTCTTATGAGCGCTCCCTGCTACATCCTCATCCCCAGACACTAAACTAAGCAATAAGGCTTGCCGTATACATTAGAAATTCGTCGTAATGTATCTTACTTAATAATAATCAAATTTATATGCATCGTTATGTCCTGTCGTATCTGAGCTTGTGTTCCAAAAATGTCCTCTTAAAGCTAAAACTCGTACACGCGTACACACATACGAGTATGGTGTGTATAGAACATCCTTCCGACCATCACACATGCGGACACATTAAAAAGCCAAAAAGGTCACTCTCCAGGGAACAACACCCAGCCCCCAGGAAGGGCATCGCCTCATAACGAAATGATCCTTCTTTTTACCCAAAATTAATTATAAATAGTGTGTGCGGGAGCACAAGAAGGCTCTGAGCTTTGAGGGAAGTTGATAAACGGTAGCAGTGCACAAGATTTAGTACCAGAGACCACGACTGGTTAAATAGCTGAATACATCATACGAAAAACTCATCCATCGGCGAGGAGATAACAGGAATGTTGGGTAAACTTTCTCTGAACTACAGTGAGTAAGTTAAGTTCACCGCAACAGGGACAGACTGTGGGCATCTCATCATCAAATGGACGCACGTACAACAGATACATCATCCCAACACTCACACCCGCTCCAGAAGGCAATTAAGCAAAATAATTAACAAGTTTCTGCTGTTGAGTATCTGGATTTACACAGATTTACAATCACAACCGGGCGGCAATGGAAAATGGATTTCCCTAGGAAATCCGATAAAATCGTACGGACTTCTGAAATACACACACGTAGCGAGTGTGAGATTACAGGGAATGAATGGACTGTGCGTCTTGCGACGCACACATAAGGGCAGTCTACATAAGGAAACTGTATCCGACTACTGAGCATTTTAATTGGGTGTCAAGTATTGCGGTGGCAACGTCCAGAAGGCTCGGGTAAGATTACACCTTCTGATGCAACAGCATTCCGTTCCATCTCCCCGTTGCAGGGTCCCAGAACTTTCTCATAAATCACGATTTATTGCGGAGCTTTGGGTTTCCTTTTGGTTGTTTTTATTGGGCGCAGTGCTCGCGCGATATTGATCCGCAGATGACAAGACGTCATGAGTTAGTTTTGTGTCTTTTTTACGAGTGCGTCTGCTGTGGAGCATATGTAACCATTTAAGGCCATTGACGATGGCGACAGCGATGGAGAATGACGACGTGGATGACGACTTCGATGGCGTCGGCTCCTCTGTCATCGTTTGATAATTATGCCGCACACGTGCACCTCGTTGCAGCCAATAAAGTTATTTATCTTGTTTGCAATATCTCACTTTTGATTCATATGTGCCTCTTCGTTTATGGTGGACATTGATTTTTGGAAGAGCTTGATTTGTATTAGCACTGCTCATGATAAGCTTAATATAAATTTTTTTTAATACTTCTTTATATTTCTTTGTATTTTTTGCCGCATCTATATACATTAATGACAATGTTGACTAGAATTGTGCTGGATTATCTCAATGGATTCTTGACTGCCATTAATGCAGACTAACGATGTATCTTTAAATTTCTTTAAGACCGGACCTAAATGGATGAATGAAAAATTATTTTTGATTTTCATCACATTTGATATGTAAAGACTCATCGCTGAAATGCGGTAAAAATGAGAAAGTAGTTCAAGAAAAGCGCTTCGTATATGGTGAACAAAAATTACCAGTAAAATTGGGTAACATTGGCAGAGTTTTGCCAAGTTTTTTTTAGCATCTTTCTTTTACTCGTATGTCCAAACAAAAGTATCAATTTGAAGCCTTAGAAAATCGAATTCGTTGAATCATTGAAATTAGAGGAAACGCAAACTTGTATTTTCACTTTAAAATAGGTGCTTCAATTACATTGATCATTCATAATAGAGGGGATAGGATTCAATGTGGTTGCTTAGGCAAAAGATTTTACAATAGTAATATCTGAAAAATTGTTCTCCAGGCTAAGGAACATCATGCAACATGCCTGAAGTTAATCCACAGGAAACGGACTTAATACTCTTTACGAGGAAGTACGAAATTCTCCCCTTTGTCTTCCCTCACTGTGTGACATAAAGCTGTCATAAAGCTTGATTTTTGAGTTTCATTATAGATCATATACTAAATACTAAATACTATAATATAGGGTGGAAAGTTGATAAATCAGTCAACCTTCATATCATACCGATCGGCAAATATTTGCAGCAATGGAGTGTTAAAGAGATGACCATCCGCTGCGCTAAACATAATTCTGTACCCTCCTGCTTCTGGAGTTTGGCTGCCCTGTACTGGGCATTTGCTTGCCGCCACACCTTTTATTTTTCATCAAAAGCAGAAACATTAATCTTGTTTTTATAATTCAAAATAAGTGTGTTCCAGAAGTCTAGACAATTATTTACGTCCTCTTTTGCGAAAGCCAGTCATTTGTGTTCAATTGTGTTTGATATAAAGAGCTTATATCGTACGGTTATGCTATTGAAATTATGAGTTCTTAAAACGCGTGGATCTGTTTGGGTAAAAATTTGATTTTATTTGATATTTATTTTACAATTCTTCAGTTAATAGCTTTAAAAAAGGGTAATGTTTTCCTATATCACATTTTATCTGGAAGACAATTGGCAGGCAAAACAGCGGCTGAACTTAAACCTCTCCCGCCTTTCCCAAAACATTACCCTTATACTTTTTCAATCTATCTTTCTTAAAAAATTATCAACTAGCATCCTATCCAGATCTAACTGAAAGTCTACAGACGTTGGACGGCCCTTTACGAATTTTCACATATGGATCAAAGAAGGATGAGGGTGTAGGAATAGGCGTGTGTATACTCAAAGAATCTCAATTTTAACATGTCATAAGGTCTTTTAAAACACTATGTCTTCTAAGCTAGGTGTATAGTAATTAAATATGATATCTAAAATGGGTATTATCATACGTTCAGACAGTAAGTAAGCTTAAATGCTTTATAGCAAGCACCAACTAGTTTGATGGATAGAAGATGCGCGTGGTACCACAATGGGTCCACGTTTATCCAACTGAGACAAGTGAGACGCATTGAAAAAAACTGTGGAGTTATATTTTTCAAATGGTTAGTTTAGATCAAAAACTGTTGAAGCAAACCTCTACCTCATATCAAAAGATCTGTCGATTGATTTATTTCAAAATTAGATTAGTTTCAAAATTAATGGCAACTTAACCTGTACTGGAGCCACCATCAAATTACCCCACTTTTTCCACTTTTTTAAATTTGGGTGCATGGGCAATGACATCTAGGCCTGAAGTACCTAATTCCAAAATTGCATGCCGATATCTTAATAAACTTCGGAGATAACAAAGTGTGTGAGACAAGACGGACGGACGGACACACTGAAATTATAAAGGTTCCGTTTTTGTAGACAGAACCTTAAAAACTGAGAAAGATTTATACATTGTGCTGAGGTACTTGGATGTGATTTGGATCATTTATTCTAAGATAGACGAGCGTCTACTTAATAAATAGGTAGAATATCTGTTTTAAAGTTAAAATATTGAGTTTGAGCTTTCAGACAGACTGATTTTTGTTACATATAAGACGAATAACATGTTTTTGAGAGAAGAAGCCGACATATGTTAATATAGCGAGAGCCGCCCCAGAAAACAATACCATATTCCAGTTAAGAATGCACTAAACCATAATAACCTTAACAAATAAACTTGCCTATTAGCGGCCATAAGATACTTCTTCAGTGCGCAGACCAATTCGTTTTCCAATTAACAAGGGATCTAAGGTATTTGAACACATTAACTTTCTCAATACATAAACATTTGCCAGAGCGAGAATTTGCCTCAAAATATGTCTGTGAGTTAGGTTCTGAGTTACAAATAGTAGCACTATGTTTAAATCTTTTGCTGTTACCAGAATGAAAAAGTATAGGTCCATAGCTTGCTTCCTTACCACTATGACTAAAAAAAAAAGCATTTTAAACCAATGGCTTAGGTCTTCAAGGTCATGATTGATATCTGTGGAAAGATTTGATGTGGAATTATTTGTAAAAGCACATGCCATATCGTTCGCAAATACAGTAATTTTGCTACGATTTTCATAAAATAGAAAATCAGAAATATTATAGGACCAAAACAGAAGCTTGAGAACACCTACAGAGACTACAACTATTTACCGTCGGAAAGTATGGCATACATCAAGCATTGTCGCTGACAAACAAACACAAACAGCAATCATCAATATTATAAACTTTACAGGTTTTTGTGGCAGTGATTATGTTTTCCGACTTGTTTCCTCAGGCAATCGGAAAGGCTCGGAGCAGGACCTCGTTTAAAGCGTACCTAATCTATGAAGTCCGATTCATCATATGTTGTATTGGGAAGAAAACTGAAGAATATTGAATGAAAGCGTCGAATGGAAGAGTATACACATACATACTCGTATGTTTTTATTCTGGTGCTAAATTCAGTCGATCTGTAGATATATAACCTTTCCTTTTTTCTCCTCTCCAATTTGAGATTGGCGGTACTTGCATAGATACGAGCCACCTCCGACGAAAAGAACTACGTCAGCCTTAAACCTCTAAAAGAAACTGAAAAGTTGAACTGAAATTGTAACATTACATTCCCAAGGGGCTTACCAGTCAACCGCCCCTTTCAATGTCACACACACAAATCGTCTAGATTGCTTCGAACTTTCTGCCATAAGCCAAAGAAAAATTTTCAATAAACAACCTCTACAATCGGATTTCCCACATACCATCCAAGTATATTCCGATGCAATTTTCATAACATCCACAGCTTGTGTGTACCAATAAACCGCTGAAGTCAATTCCACTTTACATTGCGACACTGCGACAACACGTTCAAACTATGTATCCCCAAACCCGACATCGGCTATGATAGTCGCCAGCAGACGATAGTCTTGCGCCAAAGCCTAGGACATTCCGAAAACCATCATAAATCGAAGTGAATATTGCGAATGGGAATATCGAATGGCAGGCGAACAAAAATACAGTTTGACAGTGTTAGGAAAAGGACCTTCTTGGCGCAAACCTTAATGCATATTCAATTGACACCTCAAAGGATGTGGTAAGGAATCCACTTCATGCTGCGGACTTACTGCAACGCGAAAGGGTGTTAGTTCCTGTCAGAGCAGGGCGTTAAAATTGAATTTCACTTTGGAGTAACATTTACATTTCACGTGCTGACTTCTTTTTGTAACTGTCAATCAAATGATTTAATGTGTAGCTGGGGCGCTGTTTCGGTGCGAAGGTTGTAAACCCCTTTTAACTTCGTTTGTGAACGGCACCCGTTCGGCGGGATGTCACGTTTGCCGTAGCAGGTGAATTCCAAGCAACCACTAAAGGCATTGACACTCGGTGGAAGGTGAAATCGAAGATTTGAAAGGATGGCATGCTGATGAAAGCGGCAGTGCAACTTGGGTGAATGGGTTATTTATTTAAATTACTTAAGTGCCAACTTGATTGAAATGTCAGCGAGTCTCGGATTTGAGAAATGAGGAAACGCGCGGATTCTGGAGGTGGATTTGGGAAAAGGGTGTTTCTTATAATCTTAGGTTTTCGCCAATATTGGATTATGTCTTTATTAAGGCGTGAGCATCGTTTTGGAAGATGATTTTTTTGAGTCGAAAGTATATGTATATATGTATACATACAGACATATGTGGGCGCAGTGTCGTAGTGGGTAAGTGAGTCGAAGAATCTTCGGGCCGGAGTTGAGTGTCCATACGTTCTACATGGCTGGCGTTGGATCTGTAGACGCTTGGTTAGACTCATGTCGCGTGCAGCCCTTACAGTTCGTGGTTGAACATTCTTCCCAAAATGCCATCAATGCAAACGGGATAAAAGATCGAGAGCAGAACTTTTCTCTGGGAAAGATCAAGAGACTCTTCATCCGCTTAGGATATTGTTTATGGCTCTGCGCCGTACAGCAGGACTAGGATGATTAAGGTCTTATACAGAGTCAAATTGGTCTTCCGAGAGAGGGCTCTATGAATCAATCGCCTTTTGAGCCCCAAAAAAGCAGCGGTTGGCAAGAGTTATTCTGCGTTTGATCTCGGTACTGATGTGGTTTGCATTTACCACGGAGCCGAGGAAGATGAAATCCTTCACTACCTTAAGTCGTCGATGTTGTGCGTCCTTTTTCGATGACAGCATATACTTGGTTTTGCCTCGCTTACCATCAGTCCCATTTTAGCCGCTTCCGTTTCAATGCCAGCAAACGCATCATTGACGGCTCCTGTGTTCGTCCAATTACGTCAATGTCATCGTAAGCCAACAGTTGAACGGACTTTTGGAAGATCGTACCTCTTGTGTTGGCCAGTGAGCTTTGCACGATCTTCTCAAGAACGATGCTAATGAAGTTACATGACAGTGCGTCGCCTTGTCTAAAACCTTTTTTGACATTAAAGGTCTCGGTGAGTTCGTTACCGACCTTGATGGAGCAGCGAGAGTTCTCCATCGTCATCCTGCTCAGTCTGACGAGTTTAACAGGAATGTCAAAACTAAACATGGCGCTGTATAGGACGTCTCTATGCACGCTGTCATATGCGGCCTTGAAATCGACGAATAGGTGATGTGTGTCAATTTGCATTCGTCTTCAGGATCTGCCACAGTGTGAAGATTTGAACGATGATGACGACGCTAATACGGACCTATCAGATTGCTAAAAAAGGTTTCAGGCGACACAGAATGGCAGAAAAGATTTTGTAGGCGATGTTAAGGTGTCTTATCCCTCGATAGTTGGCGCAGTTAAAGGTGTCTCCTCTCTTGTGGATCGGGCAAACTATACTGAGATTTCACTCATCGGGCATGTTGTCCTCCGACCATGTCTTACAGATGAGCTGGTGCATGCGCCCTACCAGATCATCTCCAGTTGCTTTACACATTTCAGCCGGCAGACTATCTGCACCAGCAGCTTTGTTCGACTTCAGTCTCGATATCGCTATCTTGACTTCGTCTAGATCGGGGGGATCTTCTGTCATCGTCCATTGTGTTGAGTGGAACATTCTGCCTGACAGCGGTATTTGTATCCTCAGAACAGTCTGCAGACATGATTTTTCCAAATTCTTGGTATCAAAAATTAATTTAGAAAATAAAATAAAAAGCAAATGTTTCAGTATTTTGATTTCAATATTTCTAAAATCAAAATACTAGTTGGTGTCTGCATGAGTGTTTGATATACGCTTAGTGCACAAAGCAAGCAAACAAAGCACTTATCCCCTTCTGACATAATATTAATTGTTTTTTATTTTAAACGTGGTATTATTTCCACTTCTTTTGGTATTATTTATTTTTGTATAGTGAAATATGTTAAATATTCTTGGTCCGACTTTTAATTTTGTCTTATTTCACTCAACTACCTAAGCCTTTATGAATATACGGTATATGACTCTGGGGATTGATCAAAGCAAGCAAAAGTGTATTTATACAATCTTTCCAAAATGGAACGGAATGCTCAGGGGCATGGTGGTAGAAGTGATATACAGACACACGTAGAGATAGCAATCGTAGAGAATGAAATAAGAAACATTGCTCGAAAGTCGTTTACATGGTCAAATATATCATACTTCAAACATTGGACATGCGAAACCTCTTGAGCCGACTACGAAAATGTTCGATGGTGCTTTCCTCCTGCGAGTAATTTTAGAAACTTAAAACTACTTGATATGAAACCTATGTCGTAGTAAACAATAAAAGGGGAAGGGTGTTACTCAGTAATAACCTGACACTACTCTGTGTACATGGTGTCTCATGGAGTCTTTTAAAGATTTTCACCAACCCACGAAAAAAAATCTTATTACAAAACACAAATTATTTTGGTACCGATTTTAGTATTTTATTTTTTAAAGCAAAAAAAAATATAGTTTTAATATGAGACAAATTAAGCTGCGAACCTGTTCATAGCGCGAATCCTCAATATGGATACAAATGGCGATTGGTCGTGTACAAATACTTTTCGACTTTAAGGCAACAGACAAAATGAAATCAGCATAACTAGTATAGCATAATTTTCTTGGGGTTTTCTATATATATATATACTCGTATATTATAATATATTAGATTTCTGTTACATTTTTCAAAAGTGTTTGATAAACACTAAAGACTCATGAAAGCTATTAATTGAATTTGAACAATAATGAAATCGACCAATATTGAAATTAAGTCTGTAAATCAAAGGATATAACCCTTTCATATATATATCAGAACATATATAACATATATCAGAATTACGTTTAATACACACCTTCTGATCTAAAAGCAACATAAACGAAAACGATTAAATTATTATTCGATATTCATTTTTTCCTTCAAAGTATCTTAATACATTCCTAAAGCTATTTCGCACTTTAGGAACAAACAACATTTTTCTATATTGTTACATTTAACATTGCGCAAAATGAAATAAAATATCACAATAAATACTTCTCGGATATTTTTAAGTTTTATTTTTAAAAATGAGCATACAAAACAAACCCATTTTTACAGAAGTAAACTTAGCAAAATTGTTGTTTTCGAACGAAATAAATACAGTCGAACTTCGATAACTCGAATATTTGTTCTTGATAACTCGAACTTCGATAACTCGAATATCTTGATAACTCGAACAGACTATTTGGCGTCAACTTCGATAAGTCAAATTCTGAAGGGAATTCCCAAATTCTGCGTATTTTACATGTTCGTTTTATAATGAATTTTTCGAGACACTGCCTTTGTATTTTCCTATGAACTAGTACACATACGTGTAGAAAATCGTGGTTTCTTAAGAATTGTCTTATTAAGGTTCCGTCTACAAAAACGGAACCTTTATAATCTCGGTGTGTCCGTCCGTCCGTCCGACCGTTTGTCGTGTCTGTCACACTTTTTTATCTCCGAAGTTTATAAAGATATCAGATATCGGAATTAGGTACTTCAGGCCTAGATGCCATTGCCCATGCACCCCAATATAAAAATTGAGGCCATTTGGGGGTGGCTCCAGTATAGGTGAAGTTGCCATTAATTTTTAAACATTGTCGCACACCATCGAGTTATAAATCAATAGACAGATCATTTGAAATGAGGTAGAGGTTTGCTTCAACAGTTTTTGATCCAAAGTACCGTTTAGAAAATATGGAGATCCAAAGTTTTTTTTAATGCGTCCCCCTCTGCCATTTCTAAACCAAAGTGTTTAAAAATCTGAAAAAATCACAAAAACTTCGCTTCATTGAGTGCTTCCTTTTAAAATAATTTCAATCATTCTGGCCTTAACAGTTTTCGAGATATTTTCCAAAAACGGACATGCGAATTTTGAAGATCTGAAAACGCAGTTTTGAAGACATCAATGTAAGCATTAAGAAATGATAAATTTCAAAATATCGATTTATGTTGAAATTTTGTGATATCTAAGCTTTAAAATGATGACTATTCTCATTTTCACACAAAAATTTCATGCTGTGTTCGACCACTCTATTCCTTGATGAGTGTTATCTTTTGATCTCTACCCCTAAATGCCCAACAGAAATGAATACACACACCGCAGGCATGAGCACTGATTAGGTAGGTGTATGATGGAAGGGATTTTCTGTGTTGGATGAACTTGAATAGAGGTATAGATATGTGTATGGATGAATGTTTGTTTGTTTGGATGTAGGAATGTATGAATGAATAGTTGATTTGCGTTGAAATTAGAAGAAAATTCAACTGAAATAGTTTGGAAACGTCGTTTGATATTCAGAAATCATCCATCAATATTATGCGACGGAACCTTTCCCGTGCGAGTATAACTCGCACTTGCCCAGTTTATTTTTTATTAGTAGGAGTAAGAACACACAATAGAAGACATGCAACACTTACTTTGTACTAGAAAAACACAAAGTGGAAGATAAAATCATACACAGAGTGAACAGTGTAATCGAAAATCGTGGTATAAGTGGACGTGCAAAGTAACTTAAAAAACCAACGTACGAAAATGTGAACAAAACAGTTTTGGAATCGTTTAACTCTTTCCTAACGGCTACTAGAAATAATAAGAACATATGACTTTTTGCATTAAAAGCTATTAAAATTATATAAAAGGACCAACATAAATTTTTCTAAGATTGTTATTGGAGTACACTTTCCAAAATCTAGACTTGTACCGTCAGGAAATTTTTTTACCAAAAAGTCTGTATTTTATAAAATAAGGATCTTTTTGTACTTGTTATGAACATTTATCTACTAACTAATCGACGCCGTGGAATTCTGAAAAACAGTTCTCAATAAATTTTCTATTTTAATACGTTTTTGAAATTTTCGCACTTTCACACTTTTATTCAGTTCTCAACTTGCAAACTTCACAGATTGTTTCATTCATTCAAATAACATGCTGTCATTGGCTTACCAAACGGTACATTTAAGGATCGACAATGATAATAGTCCCTTACGCGGTCGGGTATTTGAAGTATTTGCAGAAAAGTGGGCGATACTATTTAGTACCGTCAGATAGGAAAGGGTTAAAATGAAAAGGAGGCAGAACTTACCTACAACCGAAACACTGTATAATGGTTAAAACCAAAAAAAAAAATCCTCTCTTCAATCATGTATGACAGACCATTTTAAATAATAATTATGTTCCTATACGCTTTATGTCTTTTGATGCAAAAAAATAAATATTTATACCGATACATTTTGTATATTCTTGATAAGTCGAAGTCTTGATAACTCGAATTTTTTTTGTGGCAAGTGATGGTTCGCGTTATCGAAGTTCGACTGTACGTATATGACCCATTTAAATTAAAGCCAAATAAAAACTAAATAATGCAACTTTATTTTAATTTTCGTGGGTCAGTAAGTCAATTGCATTTGCGCTTGCAATTGTATTCACTTTAAAACCAAAGTACTGCTATCAAGCAGTGATATGACGGAACAACATACAAAATATAATATAATATAACATACGAATCTGAAAAAACAGTTTTGACAATATCTCAAGTGCAGCTTTTTTTATGAGGAATTCCGCGTACTTTGTGATCAGAAGATGTAGAACGTGAAGTAATATAGGGTAGACAGTTCGAGAGATCTACGTATGTGCCTCTTTAAAAGAATTTTCACTCTAAAATACGAATCGACTTATGCACTGAAATATATTCTTTAATTTTCTATTCGTGCTCTAAAGCATGGTGATATTCAAAAGTGCAGTTGATAGAGCGTAAAGAAATTCAGCGGAAAACTATCTGACTTTCGGAAAGAACAAACGACTTTAATATGCTCATAGCTGCCTCTTTCAGTTTGTATTCATTGGAATAAATCGAGCCACAAATTGAAACAAATTCATCACCCCCTTGACACTCATTTCAGATCATGACCTTATCGTAGTATGGGATGCATCTTCCCAACTTCCAGGTACCCCCTAACACTGAGTTGAGTACACAAAGCCATTGCCGGATATTGAATAATAATTTTCCGTTGCCGCTGCTATCTTTTATGATGCCACTCCTAAAGATTCATCCAAATATTTATCGACACCAAGTGCCATAAGTGACAGCTCCCAACCAATAATCACATTTCATTCACAGCTCACCCTCCGTTGTGCTCATCCCCCCATGTGTTCCTCCGTTCGCATCCTAAAAATTATAAGAAACAAGGAACAACACATTCCACATCAGTGTCCTCGATGTGTAATAAAGTGTTTTGCATATCGTAAAGAGACCAGGAGCAAACGTCCTCGTTCAGTAACATCGTCTATTGATTAAGTTACAAAGCCATGAAATTATCATTTTAAATTCCGGAGCAGATTCTTTTTTTTTTTTCAACTTGTGGTTGTAGTGTGCCCAGCATCCCAGTATTCAAGTACTCGTATTCCGTATACGGGGGAGTATTCTTGTTCTTCTAGGAGCTCTATAATACAAGCTCCCACGGGCACCATAAACCTCAGCAGCAACACTCTGTGCAGAGCTGGGAGCGCTTGGTTAACGAGCAAGCGGCGCGTATGTGCATCCGCGTTGGCATTATCATCATCAGGAGCAACGCATACACAAATAAACTCTCGAATAGGATGTCAAAGTCATAACTCGTAACGGTGGTTGATCTCTAAAATAGAACAGAATCGGATGTATCTGGGGACAGAGTCGGCCGGAGATAATTTGAATTTCTCAATTTTCCGCACGCACTTTAGTGCGAGAAAATTTGAATCTGTATCCGTAGACTATTTGTAGTTTAATCTGGCGATGGAAAGGACACTGTCGGTGGGTACTTCAGTGCACGTTACAGGACAACTTCGTTGTGCTCTGCGGTTTACGCAATGACTATGGACTGAGGTAGGTACAATACAATACAATTGTCTGCACTTTGAGCTCGACAACCGTCTGTTAATCGTTTCTGTATGCGTGCTGTGTTATGTTGAGGGCTAACTAGCTGATGTCACAGAAAATTCCGGAGAGTTTTTCCTCGAAAAATGTTCCGGCTTCTCTGCCGTCGATGGCGATTAGAGGAACATTTTCAATTTCCCCACTGCGTAACGATGCAGTGAAATTTTTCATCATAAACTGTATGCACCGCGGTGTCTGAAGTGTGGATGTGGATCCAGTGGGATTGCCGTCTGAGTAAGCTAACTTGGTTTCCGACCGCCGCCGCCGTTGATAGTTGATGGGGTTGAGTAATTTTAGCTGTGAAGAGAATGGTTATGCGGCTTTTCGGCCATGTAATCAAGGTTCACATGCCAATTGAAACTTTGTGATCCTTAATGAAGCAATGTGTTTACTGGGGAATATGAAGCGGAACGATTTACAAGCATTTAAGCTGAATAAGCTTTTGAAAAGGGGTTATTTTATGGGTGGAAAAATATTGTTTAGAGGAGTAATTGTATTTTTTTTAAAATAAAATCTTTCATCACGAAATATTGTACTTGCAACTAAATTTTTCATTTCAACAGAACTATTTGACTAACTCATCTAATTCAAAAAGTTGTAAACTTTTTAGCAGCAGTTTTGGAAACGAAGAAATTTCGAAATATGTTTGATTTTGGGGCAACAGATGCATAATGGTATTGTTTTTTTGGTTTGAGATATCATGTGATTTACTCATCATTGGCGTGATATATCATCTTTTGAATACTATTGTGCATTGTTGGGAATTGTTGCTTATCAATGTGTATATCTTTGGAATAAATCTATGACCCAAAGAGAACTTAAAGAGTCCTTGATCGTACTGATGCAACATTCGTTCTAAACAGATTGGAGATTGTAAGAAACTATTAGTCCCAAAAAATGGATTTAATTCCCCTTTTTGAAATTCAGAGCAGTCGTCATTGTCCTTAACTGTTTCATATCATCGAGTTTGTTTTTTTAGAATTTTTGATTAAATTTAAATAATATGAGATTTATCGCAATTCTTCGCATATCATGAGGTGGAGATATAATGTTTACAAAAAAGTAAACAAACATACAAAATATACTATGTACGAAGAAGCTAGTAGTCGTGTGGCGCACCGATCTGAGAGATATGAAAACTTTCTGGAAAAAGCTGGAAGAAATTCATTTAGTTAAAAATCGCTGGATGGAGAAATTTCTTACTCTGTCAAGAGTGCCCTTTTTTCGAAAATTGTGTGTACATGGGCGTGCTTTGGCTAGTTTTTTTTTCGAGAACTCGAACGTCAGCATTAAGCAGTACCTAGTAAAGGTAATTCTAAAAATGCGACTCTTTAAAACGTAAATGTCTGCCGATTTTTTTGTGGAAGAACATTTTTAAGAATAACCCTCTGAAAATTGATGTGTATTATTGTGTCATGCTCGTGAGATTCTACTCGAAGACAATGACATAATATACGCGTTCTGTACGGGTACTCTGAAAACCCAGCCCAGCTTAGCTCAAACATCCTCTACGTGCAGTTTTCTTTCATCATTTTAGATTGTGAGCTATTTTTATTAATTTTGTTTTTTTTACAATTTCACCTCTTTCTACGATAACTTACTCCCACTAGCAAGCAAGGAATGTACTCAAACATAACTAATATTCAAAACTTAATCTGCATTGCCTGTCCCACTAGCAGGATGCCAATTAATTAATTCCTAATTCCTGTTTAGATATTTGTTTTCCCATTTTCTATGTTTTCCCATTTTCTCCATCGATATCTTAAGTGCAAGTGACTAACTAACCGTTTAAATTTTTGTTTCATTCTTATTATTTGCCTATTATTTGGGTAATATGGTGAGGATAGTCAAGAAGTAGCTTGTTGTTAGATTATTATTTAGGTTACTGATAATTGATCATGCATGTTAAGACGCGGCCTTTGAATAGTGTTGAGCATCAAAGACATTATTGTGTCGTCTGCAAAATGTGTTAGAACAGGTTTTTTTTTTTATCTTGTATTTCATACGTCAGCAGTGAATATACAAAGCATAAAATTAATCCCAGAACGCTGCCTTGTGGGACACCTGCGCCTATTTGATTTATGCATGTTTGAGTTTTCCTCTTTGATTTAGACATAAATCTGTCTTCTAAATATCTTTTGATTTGAAAGGATTAGTTTGGTCCGAAACAATTAATTGAGATATTTTCTGATGGATTATAATATTTCAATATTTTAGCTTTTTTTTAATGACAAAGAAGCTGTTTGTCCTTTTCTGTTGCTGGCGCCAGTTAAGAAATACGTATTTCGTTGAATGAAATAAATAAGTTATGGGAAAAGATTCAGTTACTTAAAGGAATGGATCTAAATTTGAGCGACTTCAAAGATAAGAAAGATTTATGTAGCAGATATGTTTATTATATGCATATACATTTACAAACTTGTTGATATTTCCCGCTTCAAATATTAAATCAGTTTCTTGTACTACATTTAATTAATTTAGAGATATATGCTAATACGACCTGACGAATTTTGTAAAACAAAATTGTTCACTGCTCCACCTCTTTCGAGGCACTAAAAATGCTCAAAAAGTATAACTGTCTAAAAAAAGTTCTCAATCTCACGGTTTGAAATCGGCATTAAACTGTAGGTCCCCTCTACCCGTGAGAGAACAATACCAGTGGTTGTCACAAACTCCACATCGGACTGTAGCGGCGCCATTATTATTATAATTATTAATTAACGGGGGGTTTGGTATGTTACAAATTTATTTATTTATTTATTTATTTATATTTAATTATTATATCAGTTTTGTGAATCAATTGATTGAACTCTTTTGGTTTGTTTTATTCTAAATACAGGGTTTATCAGTAAGTATGCAGTATGAAATTCGTATTTTCCTCCATTCTTTCACACATATTGGCCGAAACATGGGCAATTTCGCGTTGAATATTGTCTCTCAGCTGCTCTATAGTAATCGGCTTATTGGTGTAAATTGGCAACATTACGTAACCCCAACGGCGTTAAATTGCATTAGTAAGTTTTTATTCGATCATGCCATTTCTCGAGATTACGCCATTATCAAACTTTCCCTTCAATAAATCTATTGTTTGAATAGCTGTGTGGCAGATAGCACCATCTTATTGGAAGCACGTATCACTGATGTCATTTTCACCCAATTCCGGTCAGAAATAGTATTCCAACATGGCACGAAAATGATCTACATTGATAGTATCATGGCGGTCAAATGATAGATCCAATCACACCTCCCGCACGAAATTCACACAAGACTGTAATTGTTTGTGGATAAATAGAGTCCTTTGCAGCATGTGGTAGTTTGCTTTTGTCCAATAACGCATAATTTGCTAATTGGCAAAGCGATTAAGCGAAAAAGAACTTCATTACTGAAGATGATTCTTCGATAAAATTTAGGCTTTTTTTCAAACTTTTGCAAGGCCCAATTTGAGAAGTTTGAAAGTTAAATTGATCAAGGGCTAGCTTTTGAGCAAATGTGATCATTGCACACAATGTGAAATCATAGTGGGATCGTCTGATTTGAATAATTTTGAAATGAAGGGTTGTCTCACTGACAGAGAAACATTCAATGTGAAAATGTTGACTCGAATTTATCCACAGTAATTCGTACAGCTTTCGTCTGATGAGGTGATTATTACAACCAATAATTGAAGTAAACGCAACCACCGATAAAGAATTTCGGTAGTAAGTGTGACGGTGCTTACGAGCGTTTTTTTTTACATGCAGCCACCGCTGCAGAATTCTGTGGTAAAAAAACGCACGTGTCCACTTTTCAGTTTAAAATAATGCTAGCAATAGCTAGCAGAGACTGCACATGCACAGATGTGCACTTATCTATGTAACTATAAGTACTTTACCATGGACAAGCCGTGCCGCAGTAGCGCCACAGGGTGCTCGTACGCTATAATTTGTAATAATTTAAAAACGTTGTTCGAACTTAACAATGATAGGTTAGGTTAGGGGGCTGATATTGAATTTACCAGCACGCTTAGATCATGTTGGTGCATTGTGATACCCACAGTCAGACTACTACCACTGATCGACTGCTCCGGTGACAGTGCCGTTAATTTGATTCCAGCGGCAAATGGTGACTAGACCAGATTTAAACGGATAAAAGCGTATTATCTTTGCTTTCACTGGGATTCGAACCTGGCACCCCCCTAACTTAGGGCAGGCACTTAACCAATTGCGCCACCCAATTCCAATCCAATCCGTCGTCTTAGCCATGATAATAATATTAACGTTAACAGATGATGAAAATGGTGCTTCTGTATTTAAATGCGAAATTGATTTGTCCGTATTAAAAAACCCTTTTGCACTCGTATAAGTATCTTGATCTAGCGTTAATTTAATTATATTATGGTGTTTTAACAAGAACATATGTACATTCCGGATAGATACTTCTATACTAAGTCTGGAGCTTGAGATCGTGAATTATTCCTCAATTTAATTTCTCCAGGGCTCGATAAAATAAATCCAGGTCATTCTTATAAATTTTGTTGTTGATGGCGGAAGTGGATACGCAGTACGTGCTGTCTTGTTCCAGGGTAAGAAAATTTCCAAAGCAATATGATTCATAGGGCTTAAATTCATTATCAAGTAGTGTCGTAACCACTTGACTCTTTAGTGCCGTGCTCTGAATTGGGTGCACTCCCTCCTTTGCGATGGATTTTTGGAACTAGTTTTGAATAACCTTCGATCTCAAATTGTGGTTACCATCGTCATCACACGTATTCCATTCTCCTTACGACTACTAAAAGCATTTTGGCTTTGTTAGTTTCATTCATTTTGTCGTTTGTATCCTTCTGAGTTCTATGAATTCAAATACGCACAAGCGTACCGATAACGTGCTTCAACTCTCTCCAACTGCTTTCCCTTACTTTCTATGTTAACTTTGAATCGACTGGTCTTTTATTATTTATTTTTGGTAAGTTCGTCTGTTCTAGAATTACTTGGCCTGTACCGTTGTTATTATTATTAGCTACCGCTGTACAGATTATTAAGACTAGTTCCGGGGCTTTTATTGTGGCCTGAGCCGGCGCAGTGTTTCATGAATTGTAATTATCTTTGGCTGAAACGCGCTCCTACGTAGGTATAGATATGTACGAATTACTGGAAGGGTATAGCATTGACTCCCCAGAAATCTTGAAATTAGTTTCAAATTTTGTCAAAAAAGCAGAGTGGAGCAGTGTGATCGATTTTCTCGGGCAGGAAATCCAGTCTATGTGTAATTATAGTGTCCGTAGGAAATGTTGGACAACTATGAGTCGACTTAAGGACGGCCAGATGGAGGCAGGGAAATTAGGTTAAAGCTATATAACAGCGAACTAGAACAATAACAGACCTACTACAGGGATAAGAAAAGAAATTTAAATAAAACAGCACCTGGAAGGGGTAAACAATTTATTCAAGCTACGTTCATGCCTAATGCAGACCTTAAAGCAGAATAAGTTGAGTTAAGGTTATAGCCTAGCGCGCTACGATCGATACTGATACTATGGTTAAGCTTAAGCAGAAAGTAACAATTAAGTAAAAAAAAAGATCAATGAAAGACTCATAACCTATTATCTTCACATTGCGTGTGATTTTAAACAATTTCAGTTATCTTTAATTTAATTTTTCAATTTAATGCGCACAGATTCAACATATGGGCGAAACAGTTTCAGTTCGCTGTTCAGGCCGATTGCATTACTTTGGCAAGTTTTAGACAGCATCCCACCAACGATTTTACGTTGGGGATTATTTGGACCATATCTCCAATCCCGTTTAACTACCAAAGACAATATTAGGTAGCGACGATGTTTCGCAGCGCATGATTTTTGTTTTCCTCGCTTTTATTTTCAGAGGAATTATATATGCCCCTTTTACTGTGTGAATTTTCATTAAAGATACACGATCCCTAGAGATACACGTCTAGAGTACATTAGCTTTAAATTGAAATTGATGGTTACATACCGATCTAAAAAATTGTTATTCATTCCTTTTTCAACTTGCTGTGCTGCATGATGCCGCAGTAGGTTCGCACACATTTGTGTATGCAGCATTGTATTAGACTCACAATATGTATTGAATCTAATGCCATTCTAAGCTATATGCCCAAGAGACTGTTAGGGTTGTCTTGATTTTCGGCTGTGAGATCAATGAGTTACCATTCGGAGCTTCGAACTTGCTATACTTGCGCGTATCAGTGTTGTCATCATCCTCAATATCACTGTAGACTACGTTTCCGACTACTTCGTCTATTATTGCATCTACCTTATTGAGAAGTTGCTCGGGTTTTCAAAATCCGGTGATACTGTTTCTTGAAGCTGCTCTGCTGGTACGGCTGTTTGAGAAGTTGAGGCCACTGAATTAGATAGTTGTTCTCTAACTTCTCATAATCTGATGTGAAATCCGAATTGCAGCTTTGTAAATCCGGTAAGTATTAGTCTGATAAGACACCTCCTTCGAAAGCATCTGCTCCTCCAGTTTTTCATCCGACATCAATTCTTGGATCTTGGAAGATTACCTCTCACTGTTCGACACAACAGCAAATACACAAACTAAGTCCTTTACTGAAAACACTTACTCCGTTTTCTCCCGTAGAGAAAACGGCAATGTGGTGGCACATTGGCATCATGCGGCTTCTCGGGATTTACTGCACACCTGGTGGCTGCGTGAGACCAATGTGCCACCGCAATAAAACAATGGTAAAATGCAACACGCAAAAAAAATTATCTAAAATCATTTTCCTATAGTAATACCAAAAATCGAAGTGTCAATAAAATAAACCGGGCAAGTGCGAGTTCTACTCGCACGGGGAAGGTTCCGTCGCATAATATTGATGGATGATTTCTGAATATCAAACGACGTTTCAAAACTATTTCAGTTGAATTTTCTTCTAACTTCAACTCAAATCAACCATTTATTCACAAATTCATCATCCAAACAAACAAATGTTCATCCCTACATATACCTATATCTCTATCCAAGTTTATCCAACACAGAATCCATCATACATACATACATACCTATCTAATCACTGCTCATGCCTGCGGTATGTGTGTGTTCATTTCTGTTGGGCATTTAGGGGTGAGATCGAAAAGATAACGCTCATCAACGAATAGAGTGGCCGAACACAGCATGAAATTATGTGTGAAAATGAAAATCGTTCTCATTTTAAATCTTAGATATCTCAAAATTTCAACATAAGTCGATATTGTGAAATTTATCATTTCTTAATGCTTACATTGATGTCTTCAAAACTGCGTTTTCAGATCTTAAAAATTCGCATGTCGATGATTGACCGTTTTTGGCCAATATCTCCGAAACCATTAGGGCAAAATTATTGGAATAGTTTTAAATGAAAGTACTCAATGAAGCCAAGTTTTTGTGATTTTTTTAGATTTTTAAACACTTTGGTTTCTTGTTTCACTTTGCAGGGGGGGGGAAATTTTTGGAGCTCCATATTTTCCAAACGGTACTTTTGATAAAAAAGTGTTGAAAGAAACCTCCACCTCATTTCGAAAGATCTGTCGATTGATATATATTTCGATGTGGTGCGATAATTTTTCAAAATTAATGTCAACTTCACCTGTACTGGAGCCACCCCCAAATGGCCCCACTTTTTAAAATCGCTGCATAGGAATTGACATCTAGGTCTGAAGTACCTAATTCCAAAATTTCATGCCGATATCTTCATAAACTTCGGAGATAAAAAAGTGTGACAGACACGACGGACGGACGGACGGACGGACGGACGGACGGACACACCGAAATTATAAAGGTTCCGTTTTTGTAGACGGAACCTTAAAAAAATTGTGGATCATCTACGCATTTTTAGCTTATTTGAATAGAAGTGAAAATCAGGTGTCACCTCAAGGTGTGATCTGTTGGCAATTTACTAGGTGAATTTGAATTCGTTGAAAAATGTCAAACAAAATTTATTACCGCATTGAATTAAAATTATACACATGTAAGTGCATTCTGTAATTTTCTTATGTCTTACAGAGGTTTCCGACTGGTTTCAGTCTCTGAATCGATATTTGAGGAAATATGACATACAATTCTGGGGACAAGCTATCAATGTGACACATCAAAATATCCTGAGATATTTTAGCATTTTTCTTTTGCACGTCCGTAATAGCGACCATTGGGATATAATTATTCTTAACGCTGTGGTATAAATAATAAGTAAATAAATAAATTTAAATAACAAGGACTGACCTTTTAAACAATGACGTTACAATTGTTGTTATCATTTACGGCATAAGAGCACTGCAACGCACACGACCGATGATCTTACTGGGTAACAAGTAACGGCAGGTGTAACCACATAGCAACGATACAAATATATCCTCATTATTTTCTTCTTCATTGGTTGGTGCTACAGGTCGAGATGGACTTGGCTTCTACGACAACCATTTGCAGTGCACCTTCAGTCTTACGCAATCTCGGTGTGGTGGCCAGATATAATTCAGATTTTATAATTTCGGTTAATCCATTTATTCATTTAAATAATATAAAAGTTATACTTTGGAAATACAAAAATGAATGAAATTAAAAAATTCTTTTAGTAGAAGTCGTATAGAAAATATAATTCTCTATATTTTGTTCTTCTGCGTCGTCCTGGCTCGAACACGTTTTTTTCTGACAACTACGTTTATTTTATTTTTCTGGAATACTAGGTTTTTAGTGTTGTCGACTAGACACTTGGGCTGATCCCAAAACCATGAGTCACATATATTCGATACAAATGTTCCAAAAATTGAGAATCTATCCACAAATGAAAACAGTTCTAAGAGTAACATCTCAAGCCAACTCTTTTAGAAACACAATGGACCTCATTGGTCTAAGTGAACCGAGTGAGGATAGCAGCCACCTTATCTACCTATTCAACTGCCAACTCACTTTAAAAAGCAATCGATTGGTTAGTTACATAACTATGTTTTTGTAATAACAAAAAAATAAATATTTTTGGAATGCGGTTTATTTTCAAAGTTTCATTGCAGATTGCAGTTTCCAAAATCGCTCTAATTTCAAGTCAAACCCACATCATTTGTTGCCATCTTTTTCTTTTTTTTCAATTATACCCACCTGTATCTCGACTACTGATGTTTTATTTAAGGACCCCTTTTATACACAAAAATCCGCGGCATTTCTGACAAATAACCCGCTGATCCGTGATTTAGACAACTGTCAGTTTTTTGTACCCGCGATTAGAATACACTGCGAAGAGGAAAAAAATATAAACCAAGTTTAATACCTTTTTTCTGCCAATTACGACTCACAAAGGGGGTAATTCAAAATTAATGACAATCCTGTTTAACTTTTTGTATGCAAAGCAGATACATTTTTCATTTTTTTTTCAACATTCACAAGGTGAATAAAGGGGTTGAGATACAACGATACATGTGCATTGTATAATGTTCATTCAAGTGAATGTTGATTTTTTTAAAAACATCGCGAGGAGCTACATTTTTGTATGTGCCACCCCTTTTAAATTGTTTTCAGCATAGGAATTGCCATGGGTAGCCCTTTTGAGCTGTCATTTCTGGCGTTTTAAAAAATCGATCTTTGGCAAAAACAAGAGGGCAAGACTCATGTGAAGGGGGTTACTTTCGATGGAGAATTTCGACTCATTTTCCCCAAACTGCGATGAGGCAGTGATTAATTACAGCACTTCACAGCCAATTTGCTCATCCAATCAAAAGAAAGTCACTGTCTATCTGGGGATGCGGTCTGCACTGCAAAGATTCTAGCGAACGTACTGTCTTACAGCGAACAACTGTCTTACGGCGTTTAATGTGACCCAATCCAATGAAGTAGGAAACTAATTTCGCACACCACAGAAATCATAAAAATAATTGCAATTTTCTTATTCCGGTTCCCTTTTGCGGTCCAATTGGATGGCAATGTTCCCCGTAAGTAGGACGGTGCTCGTCTCGTTGAGTGGCAAACTCATTTATTTTTACTTAACGAAGTTTATTTCCCACAGGAGCATTACATACTGCAGGATGTGTAGCTTTGCCATATAGGTTTGATTGTGGTTTTGGCGTGACGTTTCTGCTTCTACTTGCTGTCGATGATCATTAATCTTGGTTTATGAAGCATCCATGCCCTCATGGTCTTTCAACTGAATATCCTTGATAACCTGTACTATTTCTTGCTGTGTTATTTGTTGCAGTAAACGATTTAGTGATCGATGTTGCACAATTCGTACTGCTGACTTTTGACTTTCGCTATCAAGCAGGTCAGAGGTGTTGAATATTCGAGCGATATGGGGGATTTTTTTCTAATGTTTTTTAAGATGCTAACACGTATAAGTTGGTTTGTCGGTTGACTATTAGATATAAAAATAGCACAGGGCAGTCTATGAGTAACTTAGTGCAATCTGAAGTATTGTTTCTCTTACGAAAGCATATGTACTTATTTCTCAGTGTCTTCTTTGCAAAATTCTAGGACATATGTATAATATATGAGGACCCTTAACAGACCAAGTGCAGCCGAACAACTTGCGGATGCTCTGGCCCGCTACAAAACGGACATGTGCTAGGTTTTATTTCGTCACCAAGGAAAATGGATCGATGATGATTGTCAGCGAGCACATACAGCCAAACAGGAAGCATACAAAGCGGCGCTGTAAAGAAGGATGAAGGATGCATGCGAGCTCTACGAGCAGAAGAGAAGGGAAAAGCACTGGCATCTCTGGAAGAAAGAGATGGAGCATGAGAAGCGCGTGTTCGAGTAAATTGAGAAATGTTACTGCAGGAAAGATGTTCAAATGCTCTACCAACACGTAAGTAGAACGTATCAAGTGCATTAAACCCGAACCGAAGCCTGCAAGGATAGGGATAGGAACTTAGCAGTGGAATCACAGTCGGTGTTTAAAATATGGGATGACCACTTCTGCAGATTATATAACGGCGATGACGACCAAAATTTCGCTGCCAGGCGGAATAATACGTGCAATATAGGTGATGATAACCAAGACTTCCGTCCTCCCGACCTTAATAAAGTTACGGCAACAATCGCCAAACTTAAGTTCAAGAAGGCTGGTGTCGATGTCTGCGCATTGTCTAGTTTTGGCATCCCGCAAAGCTCAGCCGCCTTTGCAAAATGACGATCCTCCTTGCCCGTTGCCCCTTCAAGGTCGGTAAAAATCTTACCGATACCTTTTATATAAAAAAAGGTTTTTAATATCATTCTCGAGAAGATCATGCGTAACTTAAACGTCAACACCAGACAAATTTCACAAATCTGTGCAACTGCTTGCATATGCCGATGACATTGATACCATCGGAAGGACACAGATAGGAGATAGTACATGCTGTTCACGAGAAAAGTCTACTAACACCGACGTCTTAGACAAAACGTTAGTATTGGCAGCTACAACTTTGAAGTAGTGAAAGACTTTGTCTACCTAGGCTCCATAGTGAAGTCAAACAATGACACCACCTCGAAGGTAAAACGAGGAATTATTCTTCCCAATTGCTGTGTCTTTGAGCTTATAAGGCATTGAAGAATAATAATAAGAGCTTCTTAGCCCCAGTCCTGCTGTATGGCGAACACCATGAACAATTCACTACTTCGTATTTTTAATTACAGTGGCTCGCAGCAGTGTTCTCTATTGTTGACCCTTGTTTGGTACCGTAGCAGAAAACAAATAAGCATTAATAACTGAACCTATTGTTTTGCGGACGCTTTAAAATCATTTAAGGATAGTAACGCTCAAATAATCTATTAATCTTACTCTGTATTGATATTCGAATAGCACAATAATAATTGGTACTCAACCACTTCTGATTTCCAATGAGGAAAAAATATCAATAATCAATTCTAACACTAGCTGTCATTAAATGCTGAAGTTGCAGTGGGAACGCAAAATTGGATTTTGAAATTTTTTTCCTGAAATGTTGAATTTGGGTGCGGTGTAAACGTACTATTACTGTTGCCAATTGTCTCCGAAAAATTTGCTAATTTCGAATTTAAACTTCGAAAAAAAGAGCTGAAACTGACATTTGAAATTCAAATAAAAGAAGATTTTGCATTTGATAATTTGTTGTGTTTTCATTTTGTTGGGCATATATTTTTAAATAAAAAGCAAATAAAACAAAAATAATGGACTTAGACAGTGTTGACTTGTGGTCTAATGTCGATTTTGTTTCTGTTGAAAGAGTTGAACGCCGACTAATTAGGGACAAATCAAACATAATGGAGCTAAATGATGAAAGGTTGTTGCGGCAGGCTGCATATGCAACAGTTTATCTTTAAGAGACAAAAAAGACTTTAGTTAGAATACATATGTATATACAACTTACCATATAAATACCCCTCCCTCGAAGATATACCGTCCAGTTCCAGGTGTCTGTGAAAGAAAGATTTTTAGAAATGTTTTATGCACAAATATATAGTTTAGTTAAATAATACTTACCACGGAATTAAACTAAATTAGAAATTACATTGCTTCAAATCAGAACACACTTGTTTCACACTTTTGAGATTTGCCATCTGTCAATTTCGCATTTACGAACTGCACACATGCGCAAATGAGACGAGACTCGATATAAAAGTTCCAGTCGGAGAGTTCAGGCAAGCAAAATACAGGAGGATGGCGAAAATTGACGAAAGTTCAGACGGAGGAATTTAATGGATGAGTGGCTTGGAAGAAAAGCACTTTTCCAATTTGGAAAATTTTACTGAGGAGAATGAAAAATAGGAAGATTCTTAGAAAAACGTGTAAAGTGATCGGCAAGGAAATTTCTAAGCGGCGCCTTTAATAAAAAAATAAATAAATACATAGTGCATGGTTTTTAAATATAACAACAAAAAGTGGAAAAACAAAAGTATATAAGTATACTTACTAAGACGTGAACGATGATGTGTGTGCAAAAATAAAAGTGCATGTAAAAAACACGAAACATAGTGTGTACATACATATATATAAGAAAAAAAATTCGCTAATTAAACTACATCATACGTGAATTTATGATATAAAACCTTGACAAAATAAAAATACAGCCTTTGTAACAAAAGGAGAACAAAGAAGTGGAAGTGCCTGTGTGTGTTCAGTGCCTGCAGGACCTGGAGCTGTTTTTTTGTTTTGTTATTTTGAATTTTTTTACTTGAATTTAGTGAAGTTTTTTTTACATTTTATTTAGTTTTTATTTGAGTTTAATATTTTAAATATAATAATAATTGTTAAAATTAGTTCTGGTTTTAGTGCTGTTCTTGTGAGTGTGCGCGGAAAAGAGGGATTTCCCCCCAAAAATTATCCGTTTCTTTCCACAGGTACAATCCTTCACCGTGCTGCGCGCAGGACGTCGGGGGATCACAAGAACTGTGAGTCACAGGTTTCGTTTATTGGAAACCTTTTTATGTTGTGTGACGTCCGTAGTCTTTAGCCAGGGTTAGAACCCTTTGCTTTTATTATTTTCTTTTGTTTTTACTTTTGCTTTTTTGAATTTTCCTTTTGTTTTAAATCTAGGCTAAGGAAAATTCAAAATCCCTTTTTTCAATAAAATGAATTATATTTAATATATTGAAAGTAAACATGTTTTATTTAATGGCATAAATCGTTCCGTTGCCGACATGTGTGTGTAGGGTGAGGGAAGGCCGTCCTTCTTCGGGGTAGTGACAGAGTGGAACGTTAGTCTGTGGCTAACGTCTCTGCTAAGGGGCTATCTCCCACAAACTTCGCCAAGTTAGATAGCGAAGGTCATGTCGATTGACATGATGGGGTAGGCAGGCGGACTAGTGCCAGCAACAACAGGCACCCTCGGGTTCTTGACGAACCTGCATCGCCAAACGACACTGGAAGGGTGTTGTTTCGTGTTAGGGCTAAGCCAGGTAGTTCATCATCATCATCATTTTCAATGACCCGCATGTTCCACTAAAGGGGTCTCGGGGGCAATGCATGCACGAGAGATCTCCAGGCCACTCGATCCTCCGCCATCGACTCTAACTCATCAGGAGCTATGCCCAAGCGCAACCAGGCGAGTGTTTGGAGTTGGTCCAACCATCTCATCCTAGGTCTGCCAAGCGGTCGCCTACCTGATGGAATCGCATTCAAGGCACGCCTCGGAAGTCGTGATGATGAGGACATTCGTGCCACGTGACCAAACCAACGAAGTACAGCCCTTTCCGTTCGAAGAAGCAGCTGCCCAACATTCAATTCCCCGCGCACTGTCGTGTTTCTCACCCTATCCCGGCGAGTAATTCCCACAACAGCACGAAGAAATCTCATCTCGGCAGCTTGTATTCGCGATCTTATTCTTTCGGTCATTACCCAAATTTCATGACCATAGGTGAGAGTTGGAACAAATACTGCGTTAAAAACCGCTAACTTGGCTTTGACACCAAGCTCGGCCTTCCTGATTACAGATCGACCAAGCTGTTTCAAAATTGACCCAGCTTGACCAATCCTACAGGAAAGCTCAGCATTATTCCTCCCATCACTCGTGAAGAAGACCCCGAGATACTTGAACTTCTCCACCTGTTTCAATGGGACTCCACTAACATGTAGAGTGCATTGAACAGGGGTTCTGGAAATAACCATAACCTCGGATTTGTCCACGTTAACCCTCATCCCAGCATCAGCACATACGGCCACAAACCTATCTAGCGCGCGCTGGAGTTCTATCTGGGAGGATGTGAGGATGACTAAGTCATCTGCAAAAAGAAGATGACTTACCCTCAACTCTCCCAATGTGAAACATTCCTCGCCTCGACTGCGCTGTAACATCCAGTCCATATATATAATGAAAAGGAGAGGTGACAAAACGCACCCTTGGCGAAGTCCAACGCCCACGGTGAAAGGTGTTGATTTACTACCGTTAACCCGAACACAGCTACTACAGTTTGTGTATAGAGACTGAATGGCCCTCAACAAAGAACCATCAATCCCATACTCCTGCAGAACACTCCAGAGTTTACCTCGAGGAACTCGGTCGTATGCCTTTTCCAAATCTACAAAACAACTGTAGATCGGTTTGGCGTACTCCCAAGCCTTCTCAAGTACCATTCTTAGAGTGAAAAGCTGGTCGGTTGTACTTCTGCCGGGACGAAAACCGCACTGTTCATCCCCCATACTGGATTCGACCATAGCTCTAGAACGCGCCTCCAACACCTTAGCGTAGACTTTACCTGGGAGACTTAAAAGAGATATGCCCCTGTAATTGGAGCACTCTTTTTTTGTCCCCCTTTTTGAAGAGAGGGACAATCACCCCAGTCTGCCAATCACCAGGTGTTTCACCGCGTTCCCAAGCCACCTTAATGACACGAGAGAGCCATAAAACTCCCTCTTTACCCATAGCCTTAAGCATTTCTGGCCGGATTTCATCCACACCGGCGGATTTGCCAACTTTTAGCGATTCAATCGCCAAAATGACTTCCTCCACCGTTGGACTATTCTCCGCCCTACTCAAGTCTACAGGTCTGTCACCCTCAGTGCCCTGTTCGGGATTGAGCAGCTCCGAAAAGTGCTCGCTCCATCTGCGCAAGATGTCCACCTCATTGGAAAGCAACACGCCATCTTTGGATTTGACTCCTTCGATGGTGTTGTATTTCCTCCCTCTGAGCCGGCGAATGGTTTGCCAGAACACCTTTTTCGCAGATCTATGGTCGCTTTCCAACTTCTCGCCGAACTCCTTCCAAGTCTGCTCTTTAGCTGCTCGCACAGCCAATTTGCAAGTTCTTTGCGCCTCAGTGTACCGGTCACGAGAATCAGAGTTCCCCAAGAGAATCCAGTCTCTGTAGGTCTTCTTCTTCTCTCTGATGGCTTCTTGAACTCCGGGTGTTTTAAACCATGCTGTTCTTTTCTCACCACCAGCCGCCACACCAAGCCGCTTCACCCCACAAACATCACGTGCAGAAGCAATGACAGCTGTTGAAAACAGTCGCCATTCGTCCTCTACATGCGATGGAACAGTTGGAATTTGCTCAAACCCTTCAGATATGCGCCGTGCAAAATGTTGCTGCACCTGACTGTTCTGTAGTTTCTCCCACCGTATGCGTGTAACCACTCTTGGTTTCCGCCTTGGCAGAAGAGCTACTTTATCAGAAAGATACAGCGTACACAACACCAGGTGATGATCAGTTGACAGTTCAGCCCCTCTCAACACACGAACGTCACAAACCATCCGTTTCACACACGATGGTACCACAAAGAAATCTATCAACGATTTCTGTTGAAGACTCCGACGGTACCATGTGTATTTATGGATGTCTTTGTGTGGAAAGAAGGTGTTCATAATGGACATGCCATTTGCACAGCAAAAATCCAACATCTTCTCTCCGTTCATGTTTTGATGAGGATCACCGTTCCCCCCAATCACACTCCCCCATGTCGTTACATCCACACCCACGTGAGCATTGAAGTCACCCATCAGAATAAAGGAATCCATCTCAGCCACCCTGTCAAGGGCAGCATCAACTTCATCTAGGAAAGCCGCATACTCTGACTCTAGATTCGGTGCATACACCTGCACTAGAGCCAAAGTTGATCTTTCAAGCTTGAGCTTTAAGATCCCGACTTTCCCTCCTAACGGTATCCACTCCAATACCCTGTCTGCCAGCCTGGGACTTGTGAGTATCCCCACTCCCGCCTGTGCAGACATTTGAGGTGCCACTCCCGACAGGAAGAGTTTCCACCCGTCCGAAAGATAGCCAGGTAGTTTAAAGGTAGATTAGGTTTAGTTTAGGTATAGTTTTTAAGTTAGGTAGGTAAGTTTAGGATTAGTTCAGGGTAGGTAGTTTAGCTCCGCGAGCTCCCTTGCGGTCTCTTTTGGTGGTAAAGGCATAGACCTTGAACACCTTTCTTTTCCTCTTTCCTGTCTCTTCTTTCTCTTCACTTTCCTATCTTTTAGTTGTCCATCCGTGGTTTGTTAGGGTATTAGGCTTTCATCTCTTCCTATCTTTTCACCTCTCTCTATCTTCTCTTAGCTAGCTACAAGCACGATATTTTTTGTTTGCAACTGGTGGTGTACGAGTGGGAGGACAAGAACCGCCCCGTCCGACGAGCTAAGCCGTGCAACCGCAAGCGTGCCGCCGTCCTACTCACCGTCACCGTGGCCTAGCCAACCATGTTGTAATAAGGTAAACAAAAATATTTGTAGCATTACAAAATTGAAAAGTGTACATTTTGCTATTTACTTGTAGCTTCATCAAAAACTGTAGATTATCTAAAATAGCATTCATGTATGTTTTGGATAGCATACATCAAGAATTGCGCGTTCATCGCCGACGTACAGCAGTGCCAAATATAATTAAATTAACCGCTACGCTGAAGTTCATAGCAACAGGGAGCTACCAGCATCATATTGGAGGAGACAGGCATAATGGACTTGCACAACAAACAGTGTCGACCATTACAACGGAAATATGTCGTGCAATTGAAAAGTGCTTATGTCCTAAGCATATAAATTTTTGCATGACGAATGACGAAAAAAATATTTTTGTGAAAAGGCCGGTATTCCTGGAGTAATCGCTGCTGTGGACGGAACACATATATAGATAATAAGGCCAAGTAGGAATGAGCACCTCTTCTTTAAAACACAGTATCAATGCCATGGTGGTAAGTTAGAATGCTTTAATATTATTTTCAGTTTATAAATTCTGTCTGACTCTTTCCTTTTTATTATAGATTTGTGACTAAGCTATGACCATTAGAGCTGTAAATAGTAGGTATGGCGGAGCTTCGCATGATTTGCATGTATGGAATCTAAGTGACGAACGAGAGTTTCTTAGGAGAAATTTTGAAAATGGTGACACATCATCTTGGATAATTGGTACATATGCAAAATTCAACTATAATATGAAGACTAATACTTACTAAATTTCGTTAGCGATTCCGGTTATCCCCTAGAACCTTGGATTCTGACTCAGATGACTCAGCAGAATCAAATTTCAATAATAAATTCTCTGGAGCGAGATCTATTATTGAGAGCGTTTGAAATACTTAAGGGAAGATTCAGATGTCTGCTTGCTGCACGAGAGCTCCACTGTTCACCAGAAAAAGCAACGAGAATTTTAAATGTCTGTTGCGCCCTACACAACATTTGCTTGCAATAAAGGAATGAAATGCCGTATCAAATGCAAACAGATGATGACAACGTTGACCCAGCCTATAATTTAAATCAAACTGATTTCCATTGTCAAGACATGTCCAATATTGCTAAGACAGTAAGGGACCAAATACGAAATAATTTGTTAATATAAATACTTTTTTATTATTATTGAAATAGCCTAAGCAGTTTTAATATAAAATAGAAAAATAATGCAAAAAAATTTAATTTGTCTAATCAGAATGGTTTTCAGCCTGCGAGATAGGCAATACATGCATTACATGCTTGCTGGAGGGTTAAAATTTCTCTTTTTAGTTCCAATCCAATTTAGTACGATATTTTGTTTTTTGAAGAACGTTTGTTTTTTTATATTCAAACTTTTCTTTTTTTTATTAAAAACTTCTCTCTTTCAATTTTCAATTTTTCCTTCATTATTTCCAGCTACTTTTCTTTTAGTACAAACGATCCTCTTTTGTATTTTGCGATAGTTTTGATGTTGTCGTTCATTTTACCAAACATCTCCAGGGATTTTTTTGGAAATTAAATTTGATTGGCCACCTGTTTTTCAAGTAAGCACCGACGGTTCTTAGGGTTGTTGGTAGATGTACTTCAATATAATCTATCCCTGCCAGAATATGAAGGAAGTTCATTTTCTGCAGCTTCTAACTGTGATGTAGTTGTTGAAAGTTCTTCTAGACTTTTGTTTGCTCCGAAACTGAAGGTGTCCGTCATCCCACCGACTGCTTCATTCAAATCTAAAAGTTCAATAACTCTTTCTTCTAGAGAAGAAAGTGCACGATGTCTGCTTAGACCACCCCCAGTTCCTGATACGCTTATTTTGTTTTTTCTTATTTTCGCCTTTGTGTAAACTTGAAAGTCAGCCCAAACCTGAAACACCAAACGAGGTTATTCGGGCTGAATTAGTTTCTTTGATCTTACTTTTTTCCAGCCAACTCCATTGCGCATGGGAGCCCCCTCAGCGTTTAAATCTTTTGCCAAAGACTCCCATGAACAAAACGACTTCCTTCTAGCGTCCGCAGTTTTCAAATATCCCTTTGCGAGATCCGTGTGAGTAGACAAATAATCCACAAGCATTTCAAACTGAATAGGTCGTGTATTTATGTTTTTAGTAACAGACTCCCTGCAAAAGGTTTTCACGTATGTTAAAATATGGTGGCACATGTTTTTTTTTAACAAAATACAGTCGACTCCCTCTAAGTCGAATTTTCACGGGATATCAAAATTAGTTCGAGTTAGAGGGAGTTCGACTTAGAGGGTGGTTTTTGGATGGAAAATGAGGGTAATGCCAAAATAAATATGACGAAAAAATTCGAGTTACAGAGAAATTCGACTTAGTGGGAGTCGACTGTACTTACATTTTCAAATTAAACTTATACACTTCGCACACCATTCGTCAACCAAACCACTATCGAATGAAACAAAGCGCATTCGAACGGTTTTGACGTTGAGATAAGCAATAGAGAGTACCTCTTTTGCCAAAACAAAGGATTATCGAAGTTGGCAACCCAAGAATTCGAGTAATTTCATATTAGAGAAGCAATATAGAGTAAGGGCCCAGCTTGTGGTGACACGACACTATGACCTCCGTTGATCCGTGTGATGCTACAGCTGCCACTCAAACCACACCTAACCTAACCTTGGCCTACTATGAAAATGTTTAACACGAAAACTTGTACCAGTATCATAAGCTCGATAGCAATGCAATCAGCACTTGGGTCTATTGACCAACGGGTTCGTAAATAAGTTACTTTCGAAAAATTAATTTCGGACAAAAGCAAGTTCTGCACTTGCGGGATAAAAGAACGCGAACTAACTTACAGGTTGACTGGTTGTTAGGTTAATATGGCAAATGCTCATATTAGGAAAATCGAAACTTAAAACAGAACTTCTGGTTCCAGCACGACAAAATTTCGAAGCATGCAGGCTAAATTGTGAGGCTCTGCCTTAAATGAATTATATATTATATATACACAGAGGGGGCTATATTTACACTCATTATCACCAGACTTAAACCCTCTCATAGAATCATACAACACATTTGGGAGAGAGGAAAAGTCGGTTACACACAACTTCGAGCAAGGCTGTGCTGAAAACCCGTTTGTTTAAGGAGTGTGGAAAATAACAGGTGAAGAGGCAATGAAGCTCCTTAATTCCATGCATAAACGGCTTCGAGAACGGTTTCCCAACCAGTTTTTTTTTCTTACAGTGGGCTTGGGCCTATTGTAGCAGCTACAAATATTACTGGATTTAAGTGTAATACTATTCTCTTCCGTTTGACAACAAAATTACCGTTAGCTCAATCAAACGTTTTGTTTTCTATTGATCTTGTTTTCGAAGGGGAACAAACTTCTGTACCAAAATGACCCTAACTTGTGTACATACCCTATTTATTTAATTTATCAGTTGGTAAACCATGAACGTAGACTTTTTCTCTCGATTATATACATGGAATGAAATTACATTTAAAAGAAAAAAATCCAAAAGCACATCTCCTTATCATAGTCTGACAGACCCATACAGCACTCTGAAATAAACACAAAACTGTCAAAGTATACTTAAAAGTTACTAGCCTCATATTTGTTGTATCTTTCTAAAAAAAAAAAAAGAAGAAAACTTTTTACTCTTGTTTGATGGAATTTCCCTAATGTGTCCTCACAGAGTTACCCATTCATTTCAAAAAGGACACGTTCTCAAACTTCTTCCATTTCTCGCATGTCATTCGGGATCCATTTACATTTTATCTCGCTGGACAAAATACTTAAAAGTGAGTACAAACTTTCCAGTTTTTGAGCAAAAAAAAAAACGGAAAATACATATATTCCCAGCTGACAAATTCGACTTTTCGACACAGTGTCGTATTATTATTCTCCAAAGACTTGTGTTTTTCTTTTTTTGTTTTTCGTTCGTCTTCAATTATTAATCTGCTACTGGATGGAATCTAGGACACTTGTTTGTCAAGTGAATGAGGTGTATGCCCTGGCCAAGCGGAGAAACAATGTCAAATAAACACTGAAACTAAATTATGCATCGCATCCCGACTTCCTGGTTACCCGCATAAACCTGGTGCGGGAATCCTGAAATCCTATGCCAAGGGTGACTGCTTGCGGTTGTTTGTGGGGTTCAAGAGCGGTTGCAACTACAACCACCCCAAAATTAATTTAAAGTCCCGTCGAATGATTTTACTATTTGCTTAGTAGAAGGATGTCATGTCGGGTACCGTTTGCGTTGCAGACTGACCCTCGGGGGACAAATCGCTAGTGATGCGAGTTTTCTGCTGATTACTTGAGGAATAGTTGAAAATTTTAATGCAGACGTAGCACAAAATGCAGATTTTTCTAGACAACGTGTCGATTGGAATTTCACACCCCGATTGTCATGTATGTTCAGAAATGCGTATTCCCTGTGGAATGGACTTATTTTTGAAAGATTGTTGTCCCCAACTCTGGGAGTAATCAGATTGGGTCTGTTTAGCTGGAGGGGTTTCTTCCTGACCGCACAATGTTGGGAAGGACTTATGGATAAACAAGTGTGTGAAATGTAAATTTTGGTTTTCAATGATTATCTGGAATGTGCCCTTTTTACAATAATCACATTTTTTCATAAAAAAGAAAAATATAAATTCAAAGTATCTGAGCACATAGGTTTGGGTGTTCCCTAGTGAGTTGGTGATTGCATTACGAATTTGCCAGCAGTTCTAAGGCATGCATAAATGACCCCTTTTGATTTATTTCTTTTTTTATATGGGAGTCCTTTTGCAGAGTGCGCATCGTTCGTATAATGACAAGTTTTGTGTTAAATTGAGATTGGTGGTCAATACAAATAATAAATACAAGGGTTATCTTTGTACATTTTGCGGTTTGGCAACACCGTGTTGCTACTTTAATTGTAGCATCTGCATCATGGCAGTTTTAACAGTGTACTTACTTGTCGTACAAATACACTATTTTATAGCCAAAATATTATCTTCTTTATACGACTTTCGATGTTAATTCACAATTGATCAACTTGCGAATTCAATCGATCAAGGACGAATTTCGTAAATAACGTTAGAATTTTCTTTAATACCAGGAAGCACAGGTACTGCTGGGAGATCCTAAAGTTATCTTAAGGTGGAAGAAATACATAAGACGCTTTTAGCGTCCATCTCGATAAAACTGAAATGATTGAAAAATTCGATTGATCGCTTAGAACGCAAGATATAAAATCCTCACAGGATTTATGCGTATAAGTTAGATTAGGTTAGGTTTTGGAAGGGGCCATAGGACCCATTGTGGAATACACAATCTATTAACCTATCCTGTCACGTGATAGCTGAACCACCCCATGCTCCTTATGGATTTTAGAAGATCCGATTAAATTGCATTTGCTAAGTCCGCAAACTCTGTGAAGAATCTATGGCTCAGCGAAGCTAGGCGTCGATTCTAGAGAGTTGGGCAGTGGCAAAGCAGATGTGGGATCGTCTCGGGCTCCTCCTCATCTCCGCAGCTCCGGCAGAGATCACTGGTGTCCGTATTCCATTTCCGGAGTATTGTTCCGATGGGGCAGTTTCCTGTGATTACTCCGACCAGCACACGGATCGAGTTTCGGTCCAACGGCAGAAGCTTCTTTGTTTTGCCGTAGTTAAGCTCTGGCCACGTTGATATTGTCGTGTGACAATCATTTTTTATAAGTCAAGTTGAGTTGGCCTCTATTTGTATTGTTTCGCTTATGATCCGGTACAATGCACTGATCGGTGGGCGCAGTGACGTGTCCGCTTCGCTGATGTCCATTTCAGACCCTTGTCTAGCCAATTCGTCCGCTCTTTCGTTCCCTGCAATTGAGCTGCGGCCCGGGAACCAGCTGAATTTGACCTTACGGTGGCGATTCATAACAGCCTTTGATCTCGATGTACAGGATCGTATTGAGTTCAGTGCAGCCTAGCTGTCTACAAAGATGGTGATATCCGATGGTGGGATATCGATTACTTGTATGTGTTCAGCTGCTTTCTCTATTGCCGGGATCTCTGCTTGGAAGACACTGCAAAAGTTAAGAAATCTAAATGATTCCTATTTATGCAAAGTATCCAGGTAGAATCCAACCCCAGTACCTGTGTCCATTTTTGATCCGTCGGTGAAAAGGGCAATCTCGTGGTAGGTAATAATGTCATTCGATAGCCACTTGTCTCTGTCAGGGAATAGAATTGGTATCTTGAGGAAGAAGTCATTATGGGGAGATATACTCGTACAGTCGATTGTAGATACGAGGCTACATAAGTTAACTTTAAGTTTATCCAAACCCATCAAAAGCTCTTCGTACTCTGTGTGTGTATATTTGGTGAAATAAGCAAAATATAAACTGTCGACGGAGGTTAATTTTCCATACCTCGACTCAAATAACTGACTTTTTGATCCTACAAAATGCAGAATGGATGCCGTCAGTCCTAGTCTGTGTACACACTTAAAAAGCGCATCTTTTAAGTATCATATTCAGGAGATGCGCACATATCATGGTACACAACAATTTTCTAGCTGTTTGCCGCTGTCGCACGGAGCGGTTTAATAATAATAATAATAATAAAAATAAAAATAATAATAATAATAATAATAATAATAATAATAATAATAATAATAATAATAATAATAATAATAATAATAATAATAATAATAATAATAATAATAATAATAATAATAATAATAATAATAATAATAATAATAATAATAATAATAATAATAATAATAATAATAATAATAATAATAATAATAATAATAATAATAATAATAATAATAATAATAATAATAATAATAATAATAATAACAATAATGCTATCGCTACAGTCCGAATTGGACTTGGGCCTATACTTTTTAAACATTGTTAGTGACTCGAATGTGAACACTTTTTTCCTTGAAAATTGTTGTTTGTGCTGGGAATTGAACCTACACTTGGGAGGTTCAATTTTTATTAAAGATTTCAATAAATAACGTTTTGTACATATTCTACATTGACGCAGTTGTATGATTCATTCGAACCATTAATTATATTTTGTACGAACACTTTTTCTATTGTATTTTGTAGTCATCGCCGATATCGGTGTTTAGAATAATGATAAAACTGGATGAAAGGATTGATCTTCGAAGCCCCATACGGGAATTCTACTACGAATCATTTTTTAAATTGACAAACCAAAGTTGGTCGACATATTGTACCCGTTTTGCGCTGTAACTACAAACATTGGCGGTCAGAAGCCAACGCAGAGAACAAATATGGGCTGAAGCTTAACTCTATGAGCTCCTGGTGTCATTGGCTTCGCTAATACAGTTGAGTGAACTTAGAATTAGCAGGCATGGGATCGAAACTTACCAACCGCCTTCGCCCGTTCGAAATTGTTTGCTTTATTTCAAATTTTGTCGACATGACCGACAACGAATTGATAGAATTGCCGAAGATCTGGCTAAAACGTAGAGGATGTCAGAAGACTTCAACTTTGTCTTGTCTGTGGTCTTAGCTAAGAGCTAAGTTTACTTACTGAAACGCAGCTTCGGTTGCAGAAAATTATTTATCTTGCCAACACTGCAGAAGCGGCCACGAAAGATGCTTTGGAAATGCGACAATCATTTTATCACAATAGCCAAATGGCTATATTTTTGTTTTAATTTATAAAAACCTTTAGCCGGGCAAAGGAGCGTATAAGAAATTATTGTATTTCTTTCACATCATTTTCTTATTTTCCTGATGGCACTACAGGGAGTGTGCTCCAGCCTCAACCACCTCAACGATCTTTAGGCTCCAACTACGGACACCATTGCTGGAGCAATGTTATAATGGCGCTCTACATGGCCGAGCCACCTTAGGCGTTGAATTTGTATTCGCATGGAAAGATTCTTGTCGCTGTACAGCCACATGCCATCAACGTAAGCTCGATCAAAGATCACACGAAGAACTTTTCTCCCGAAAAGACCAAGGGCTTCTTCATCCGCTTTTGATATTATACATGCCTCTGCCCTGTAAAGTAGGACTGTGATGATCAACTTATTATATAAAGTAAGGTTGGTCCTTCGAAAGAGGGCCTTACAGCGTCAAAATATAGCTGCCTAAGGGAAATCACAGCGAAGGACAGTGCGAGGTATCTTGGAGTGAACTTCACTGAAAGGCAGAAACTTAAAAATCACTTAAAGCTTACCTTGAGAAAGGCAAATTTCGGATTCCATCGCATAGACCGGCTATTGCAGAACCAAAATAGACTAACTCTGAAGACGAAGCTAATACAGCCAATTATGACGTATGGCTTTCCAGTATGGTACACCATCTCCAAGAACAGCATTGAAAATCTAGAGATTTTCGAGAAGAAAATACTTTGCCTACGTACCAGTCTCACCTACGATAGAAATCGTCGGAAAAATCTTAGCAAGAATCCCGCATCATCCCACTGCAACAGTACATGGTGACACTGTTTAGGAAGCAGCTTCAAGACATCGGCAACCATCTCAATGTAGCCATCAGGGATTTGTGAGAGACACAGTTCCAGGACGATACCTCAAAGCGATGAATCTGTTAAGCGAGCAGATATTCCCGCCGACTACAAACAACAAACTGTATTATTCTAGCGAATGAGTCATAGCAGTCATTATCGCGCCTAAACCGGAAACAAAAATACTCCATCCTGGAAGGACCACTACTGACACACGGATCTGAACAACCCGATGTGAGCTCTGGACATTGCTTAAATTAATTTTGTTAAAAATCAAATACGTACTGTAAACAATGTGCATTGGTTGGGATTGTATTGCTTAGCCAACACTTATAATTTCGTCTTTCATTTAAGTTCTTAAAATCAATTGTATACAATACCAAAAGTTCAGAATAAAAAAAAAGTTAAAAGTAACAAGAAAGAGGGCTCAATTGCCGCTTGACCCAAAAAAAATAGTAGGTTGCTACCTGGCAGAACAATGGACCAGTTTTGAGTCTGAGTGCTCCAGTAGTGCTTCAAAAATCCTCCGAAAAAGAGCGTTATTTTGCGTTGAATACTGTTTACTTGGAAGCTGTGGTAGACGAAGTTCTTGACAAACTGGTGACGTTGAGACCAAGTCGTCGATGTAGTGGGTCCGTCCTTGAAGACAGCGTATAGATACTTCATTTTGCTTTTATTCACCGATTAATCCATTTCGTACATATCTATGTTCATTAAATCGATTAGTTTCTTTTGTGGGCTTTAATAGAAGATAATTTTACTTCTGCACGTATGCTATTCCAGTTCCGCATATTTAACCGAGTCCAGTTCGAGGATATTTACTACGAAACGAATTTCAAACATATATTGTGGTTTACCGACAAAATATACTCTTCTTAAACTGCCTTCCATTCCTGAGAAACTCAAACAAGTGATCAATAAGCCGAACTGAAAAAAGCGCACACGCACGCCAGGAGAGCATACATTTACACACGCCCCTTTAAGAGGACTCACGCGTTTGGACCAAGAGATGATAAAAACTCATCAAAGACACAGGTCCTTTCCCATAACATTATGGCTCCTTTGTCGGAAATATCAATTCAATCCGCAATTTTCACGCCCATTTTGTTACCGGATTGCATAAAGCGTTTATCAGGCTTCTCTGATTTTTGGCATGTGAATTCCTTGGCACGCGCCTTTCGCCACGTGCGTGAATTGCAAGAGGAAATGTTCAACATGATAATATCACATCATCCCCTAAGTGAGTCAGACAAAATGCACGGTAGCTTCATCCGGAATTATGTCATTACGACGTGGCTGAGGATTTAATTCCATTGATTTTCCATTCCGGTTACAGAGGGAAGAAGAGATGCAATGTGCTTTGTTGGTAAATATAATCGATGTATACAGTTTATCGGGATTCTAATCGGCGAAGGATTAACATCGAACCGGATAATTACATGACCCCTTAGACAAATAGAAGACTACGAACATTGTGAGGAAATGTTTATCTTTGGACGGAGGTCCTTATTTATTCGTAGAATGCGCAACATTTTCGCATGAAATTGTAAATTAGTGGACAGTAGTTTGAGAATTCACTATCCATCAAAGTCAACATTGGAACAACGTCAGTTTGCTGTTGAACTTTGGTTATGTTAAATTGTATGTGACTTTTACTGCTCAATTGATAATAATATTTTCAATATTTTTTCTTCTCTGAATATACAATGTTTCCGCTAGTTTTTATTACTGTAGAGAGCGCAGAGAACAATAAGTACAACTGAATGAAAGGTATGCAATGACAGCTTACCAGTTGAATGAAATAATATCCCAGGGATTATGTTTGCAAAGGTAAGGTTTGTTTCAGGTAAAAAGAAAATTAGTAAATTGAACACAACCACCTGTAATGTTGGCAGGATATTTACAGCAAGCAGAGTGGCGCAGTGGAAGCGTGCTGGGCCCATAACCCAGAGGTCCGTAGATCGAAACTACGCTCTGCTAAAAATGTGTTTTTTTTTTCATCTACCATTGATAAAAATATATCAGAATTTTGAAATTATTTTGTATACAACAGAAATATTATATTTGTGAGCATTTATTCAGTTTTTAGATTGTCGCCATATTTTGATAAATAAAAATTGACTCTAGCTTGTTTATAAAAACATTTTAAACATTGTTTTTTTCATTACATTTATAGAATAAAAATAATCACCTATCAAAGTGCATACATATATTCTGAGTTTATAAATTTCCGAATATTCACTAATATTATAATGACAGCATGTTTTTGATTTAATCAGAAACGCTGTTATTCCTTCCATATATTCATATATATTTATTCCATATATTACATATATTTAAAGTAAATTAAATTAAACTAAAATTCTTATTTTCGAATTTATTTTCTTTGCAATTAGCAACCTCTGCGAACTCCTACTCTCACCCGACCGTTGTGAAATACGGGAGATGAGCACCTTCGACAGAAGATGGGGTATCCAACCCACGTCATTGGCGACTGTTTGGAGGTTGTGCGTTGGCAGTGCCAGTCCCACCATATGTGCAGAAATGCACTAGGCATTTGCACATCATTTGAGCCTTAATGAACAAAATAAAATTTATCGATATACTGACTTTCGTTAAATTTTAGTTCCTCTAATCAGCTACCTATGCATTTCTAAATCCCGTCTGAACGCAATTATTTTCTTATATTACAAATTACATACTTTCACCTGCTCACAAACAAGACTGTGCAAGATAATTTCTAGGATAAGCACTAAAAAATGTCCTTAGGAAAAAATCTCAAAATAATAAACTCCATCCTCTGTTCGTACAGATTCACTTGACTATGAGAGAAACATATTTGATGAAAGGAGAATGAGTAAGGCAGACATACAGTACCTCACAAAATTGAGGATACACATACACAAAGGTTTGAGCAGCTTGAAGTGTAAAACACGATTTTTTCATTTTTAAATAACACCAGCGATATAGATGGGACAGAATTGTATCAAGAGTTAACAGTTTTAGTTCCCTTGTAAAATCAGATAGCTCATGTTTATAAATGTTAATTTTTATATTAAGTTCAAACCTAAAAGATCTTGCCCCCACTGTAGTCATTGTCCTTCAAATTTAAAAAACACAATGGCAATCACACAAGCTTTAGAAAGTAGTTTTTCTAAACTCAAGATAATAAAAATGTCCTTAAGACAACTAAGACTCAAGAAAGATTAGTAGGCTTGTCCATAATGTAAATAGAATTGCTCTCGCAATATCTGAATCTCAGCCCTTGTTCGAGAAAAAATGGTAGACTTAACCTACATTGCCATACATTTACCCCGATCACGAAAGTCGTTTTTTTAAAACGACACAAGGCGTTTTGAGAGTAGGGTTTTAAGCGTTTAAGCATCGGTATGAAAAACCTTAATCTTACTCTCAATTTGAAGTTTCGTATTGTTAAATTATGTTGTTTTCGTAAATTCCATCGAAATAAACATATTAGTATTGTGTTTTGTTTGATGTTGGTGTTCATTAATAAAATTACTCTGTGGAATAAACGTATTTAAATAAATATGGACAGCATTGCTCTTATACATAATTGTTTGGAGTAGTGAAGACGACGATCTCTTAGTGACGGTGGTGAAAGTCCTGCAACGCCAGAAAGGGAGGAAGTTTCCGTTATATTTGAACCACATGTGCTTATAGTTGATGTGTAATTAAACGTTGTCTAATAAGAACTCCGATGACGATACTAAATAAAGTGTTTGTATCAGAGTAACTTGATGACATCCAAAGACATTACCTAAGGGATCAACAGTTTCGTTTAAAAAGAGTGCATTTGCAACGGACTCATCAAAAATGTTTGTTTAAATGGTCCACCTTCTGTAGATTCGCATTCATTCGTGTTCTGCACAAGTTTCTTTTTCATTTTAAACTTTAATTACAATTTTATTAAAAACGTTAAAAAAAAGATGAAAAAGAATGTCAAAAGGTATGTTTAAAAGCATAAGTTCAATTTTATTAAAAACGTTAAAAACGTTAATAAAATTGTAATTAAAATTTAAAATGAAAAAGAAACTTGTGCATTTTATTAACGTTTTTAATAAAATTGAACTTATGCTTTTAAACATACCTTTTGACATTCTTTTTCATCTCTTGCAGATGACCCTAAACTATTCGAAATTTCTGCTACCTCCTTCCAGCCAGTCTTGGTTGCAGGCGTTTGAGGAACATATCTTTTGAAATTCGTTGCTAAATTTATATGGTCCTCCATCAGTTCAAGCAGTCGCATTTTTTGTTTTGGGCCATTTTCTCATTACTACAAAACACATTTTAACACCGTTTCAGTAAAAATATTGAAAAAAAACTCGAGTTTTTACATGATTTTCCATTTGAGGCTTTTACAAAATCCAAATCGACTTCTTTTCTCGTTTTACTTGGAGTTTTAGTGTACTAAACCGAATCAGAATACCAAATAACGACATTTGTCGCACAAGAAATACGTTCCACACGAGGTTAAACGCCAAATGTCGTTTTATGACGTAAAACGACTAGATACTTCAACGACAATCGCGATACCGGCATCATAGAGCCGTTTTTTGACAAGGCGTGTTACCCTTTGTCATGGCTTGTATTAATTACTGCCTTGTTGTACTGGCACAGCGTATACGAGTACATACATTTCAAAAATATGTACGTCACCCCAATTTTTCGGAATGTTATTGTTTTTAATTATTGTAAAATTGCCAAGATAACATTTGTAATCAATTTTTGTAATAAAAGGGAAAAATTATACCAAACGGGTTGTTTGAAACCAGAAGAGTGCATTGTTTTCTTTACCTCACTGTGAATAAATCGCGATAACTACAAAGTATCGAAAACGGTAAAAATTTAGATCTGACGAATTGGAAGCAATGCACAGTTTCGAAATATGATGCAGCTACCTGTGTATCTGTATCTGCAACCCTTTTTTCAAGTTTTGTTTTCAAGTGACTTTCCATTAACGAGTATTTCCACTTACTTCTACCTGAAGACAATCATTTTTTGACTAAGGTCCAGATGTAACAGAAGTTAATAAATAAATATATTGTATCTTAAAAAAAAACACCTCAGATTTTGACACAGATATTTAAGCAAGCAGAGTGGCGCAGTGGAAGCGTGCTGGGCCCATAACCCAGAGGTCCGTAGATCGAAACTACGCTCTGCTAAATTCCTTTTTTAATCTTATCTGTAATTTAATGTAATGAATAGCATACGCATATGTTTTAAGTTTCGTTGGAAATTTTTATTTTAAAATTTGAAATGAAATAAATATACATGTAGTTTAAAAATCCAATATTTGTCTTTGCGAAATAATTAAAAAAAATTAAATACTTCGATTATGAGATGCATATAAGTTGACGATTTTGTAAAAGATACGTATCTGTATCCCGATTTCCAAAAGACTGACGAAAATACCTCTACTGTACATAAGTGTTCTCAAAATGCGAGAATGTTGTTAAAGAAATCTCATGACATCTTATCGACCTGCCTAAATTTGTTTGACAATTAAGTTATCGATGCGGTTGTTACCGACATTGGGAGAGCAAAGGATTTTCTCCTTCGCTATCCCAGACAACCCGACGATTTTGGGACGAATATTAGAACTAGTCTCTAAATAGCTCGCTGTGAAATGCGGCTTCTAAATTGAAGAGTAGTATTAAGGTGTCGCAGGGTGCTACTTGAAATAAGCTCTCTCTGGAAATAAGCTCTCACAGACGACATCTCTGAGGGCGATTCTTGAGTTTTTAAACCGTTTAACCGTTTCATTTAACCACTTTCCTGATTTCCGCATAAGGTTTATTTTCTTTATGCAACTCCAATATTAATTTTCGTTCGGCTTTAGTTTTTTTGCTTTCTACTCATCTTGTCGAGTTGAAAGAGTTTTCCAATGCGCTCTCAAATTTGACTTAATGTAGACAAGCAAAAAGGAAAATCTGTAAGTGCCGGATTACATGAGCGGAAGAAGGCAGAATTGAGAGGGATACAATATACGAATTTCACAAGCCAGAGGAAGATGGGTTGGATGCGTCGAAAATCGGCCTTCTTCCACCGAAAATCCACTTTCAAAGCGGATTCTCGGGTGAAGCAAGTATATTTTCAACTCTTTTGTTCCGTTTCCAGCATGTTTTTCTCATTTTCTGGTGATCGCTGATCGAGTAACACCTCACGCATGCTACGTAACAGTTTCGGAAAATTGATCACAGGGACGATTTAAATGCAATTTAAATATTTAGTTCACTGCATACATATAGTACTACATGTAAACGTTGCTGCAACACCTAGACAAAAATTGTTTTTATCCGTAATTCATGAAAAATACGAATTTAAAAGAGAGCATTACTCAATCCCCCATAGAACATTACTGGGTGAAAATATGATGCAAGTGAACAGATTCGAGTGTTCCACACGCAGAAAATCTTGCATGCCGAGTCGGATTTCCCAGTCGGTTGTAAACAGCCACTTACTCTATTCTTCGGCATCAAAAAAAATATTTGGTGTCAAAAGTATCCTCGGCTTTACCTTTTTCGAATCACTGACAATGCTCAAAGAGTATAACTCCAGTCGTGGGAGAACAATTGCACGCACTACATGACTGGTTGCTGAGAATCTAGACCGAAGTCCACCTCGGACTTTAGCACCGCCGTTATAGTTATTATATTACTAGACTTAGTAACCAAGTTTGAATCCAAATATTCGCTGCTGGATATTTCCCTGCCAGTGTGATAACAAGTTGGTTGAATTGCTAAGAATATTGTTGCTGTTCAAGCGTTCGTCGCAAACGAACCAAAACAGTCAATTTCACGGCATTCTCAAGAAGTGGGGATCGATAAGACAACCTGCACTCTTATAAGATGAAGTTAACTCAAGAAATAGAGCCACTTGATCAAGCGACTTACACACGTTCTTGGATTTGGCTCTAGAAATGTTAGAAGAAATTGATAAATTTCATCCCAAAATCATTTTTACCTAAACGGCTTACAAATAACAAACAGAATTTGCGTTATTGGTCATGTAAAACCCTCATGTGTTTCAAGAAAAATCACTTCATCCACAAAAAATAACTGTATGTTGTGGTTTTCATGCCGGTGGTTGATGCAAATGATCGTTACGTTACAATCGATGGGTAATGCTACAGAGACATGTTGTAATTTCTTTGGTCAATTGCAAGGAATATACATTAATGATATGTGGTTTTAACAACACGGTGCCACAAACCTCATTGTGGGTGTAACAATCGACTTATTGAAAACTCTATTCGATGAAAGTACTATATCGAGAAATAGATCGTGTGATTTAACACCTCTAAAATGAAATACTAGATGTGGAGGCAAATTAATATTTTTTACACTTTCTATGAAATTATTTTTTTTATTGAAAAATCTGCCCACATACTCTAGCCTTTGGAATCATTCAATGCACTTTCACCTATCCTAAGTAAAAAAAAAAACAAATAAAAAATAAATTAAATTCCTTTACATTGACCAGTTTAAATCAACCGATTTTATTTTCGACATTCTTACACACGAAATTAATTAGCAATGGAATCTTAAGCTATGTTCAGACGATTGCCAGATCTGCAAATATTGGCATATATACATACAAATGTTCTGACAATGACCGCTAAATAAGCTGGCAATAGCGAACTACCTTACAATCCCAATTGTCAGTTCACACGGTTGTCATATTTTGTCCCAAACTGTGGCAAGATGGTTTGCCTGACAATACGTTTCCTGGCAACATTGTTAGGTTGAAAATTGTCAGTTACACGGTTGACAGATGTTTGCTTACAAAAAATTTGCAGATTCGTTGGCAAGCAATGTTAGCCAAATTACTTTTTTTTTCATTCCCCGCTGAGTGAATTTTATTTTGTCGATAATTTTAATAAAATAATCAATTGATAAAATAATCGAAATGGAAAAAAGATGCACTTCAGAAGTTCCGAATGCAATCTACAAAGTGCTCGTTGACCACCTGCAGATAAGCACTTTGCTTTGCAGGTAAAACATTGTAAATTAATAACTTATGTACAGATAAAAGTCTTCAATCACTCAATCAAATAAACATCTTCACGTAAATTAATTTCAATGCACAAACAAATGCACAGAAAATGGTATTTAATTCCAGAAATTTATCTGACAATGAAAAAAATTTCCGATGTCATAAACATAGCACATCTGACAATAGCAAATGTGTTTGCAAATGTCCTAAACATCTGACAATGGTCTGACAATGGCACAATTGTTTCAAACGGTTGCCAGATACCTGCCAATTTCACTGTCAGATGAGGATCCGACAATGTATTTTCTGCAAATATTGTCAGACACAATTTTTTGACGATAGGCAATATTTTAGGTAAACCAAATTGAAAATAGATTAGTTATTTGCAAAACGGAATTAATTAAGTTTTGCTAGACTTAAGTCGTTAATACCAAATGAAAGAAAAAAAAATTCAATTAAACCCAATCAAAAACACATAATGTTTTGTGACTTAGGACCTTTTTGCCTAACGTCAAAGAATTGTAAGTTCAGACGGTTATAAGACATTTGGGACAAGTTTTACTCTGACAGATCCGACAATATTTGCAGATCTTTCAATCGTCTGAACAGAGCTTTAGGAACCTATTCAGAATAACGTCATAACTTTAAAGATGGCGAATACCAATCTATCAATTTCATTTAATTTCCATTTCAAGAAAACAAAAAACTACAAACATTTTCTGTTAAATGTTTTTATTTCGTTAAGTATATGTACATATGTATATACTCCTACATACATCCGTAATATTTTTGTTGTTATTGATGCACATTCTATCTATTCAAATAATGAAAAAAATAATCCCACAATTTAGCAGAGCGTAGTTTCGATCTACGGACCTCTGGGTTATGGGCCCAGCACGCTTCCACTGCGCCACTCTGCTTGCGAAAATTCTTGAGGCAAACGATACACTTAAGCGTGAGGAGAATTTAGATACTGTAGGTACAGTATCGCATCAAAGTTTTCGCTCTGGGTATTATTTTTATTGTAACTTACTGTTTTATTTTAAAAATGATATTTCTAACTTATTAATTTACAGATTACTATTTTTACGTGTCGGTTTTCGCATTTAGGCTTTACTGAAAGCATAGTTTTATATTTAATCAAAAATTAATCTGCTTAGCATTGAAGCTTTAAAAAAATCATAAAAATAAATGTATGAACCAACTAAAGGTATATTTCATGCACAATTCGGTTTTTGGACACATCATTCTACAGTACATCAAAGGTTTTCAAGTATAGCCGTTTTGTCCCCCGTCAGTACATAGGTTAATACTGTAAAATATTTTCATTTACGATTTATTTAATATTAAATAAGTGTGACCCTGCAATCCTTCCGAATTGCACATGCAATTGTGCTTCAGATTCATTTGGTTTAAAACTGTAACCAGCTCGCAATGTGATATGTGTATTTATGTTTGTAAATTAACATGCTCAATAAATGGAAGATTGTTGATTGTTGAAGCGACAACTGAGGTTATTTTTTAATAGAATGAAAAGCATGCTTTCTATCGTAAATTTAAAAAAAAAAGAACTATAACCTAATATCTACCCACTGTAAGCCACAAGCCCGCATTACTTTGCCTCATTCAGATTGAACAAGATTTAAATTCAGAACAGAATCATGTACCCGTGCCATTTAACCCAGACTTTTAAAATCGAGAACACCTTTTTGGAAGTCCAGGTTTATTATCATGGATGTATCCGGGAAGTCTTGCAAAGTATTCTTAGATTTTCGTCGCAAATCAGAAAAAAGAAGAACAATGGTTTACTGATAATAAAACATTTACTGATAATAGAACATAATGTGACACTTGGTCTGAATAAAGTTCAACTCACACATCACCTACGAGTCAACTTCTAAACAAGCTTCCTCAGTCAACGTGATCCAATTAACTTTTAATAAACATAACTTTTAAGATACATTAGCACAGTCTTGATAACTTCCTTCCGCAAAAATTGAAGAATATTTGAATTTCAAATCAGATTTATTAAATTACGTGCCAAATAAGGCAACAGCTAAATTCGAAAATGCGAAAATTAATGCCCATAAACTAGTGCGCAAGCGGATGTAAGAATAATAGCGATAGAATTGCTAAATCAAAGGTACTCGTAATTCATAAAAAACAGAGCAATGAGCAATAAAATTAATTGCATTCTCAAGCAGTGATAGAAATATTTTCAATAGGATTGCACCTAATAAATAAATTGTACTATTCCAAAGGTATTAGTGGCGCGACAATGTAATCACTCATAATCGAACATAATTGCATACAGAACCAACAACAACAACTAAGGACTGAACTATCTTTGAAGTGTGTTAGAGCGGCGTGAGGATATCATTCCTATCGATCACACCTACATACACACCTGATCAAAATAATAGATACACCTCCAAATACCTTACATTTTTCGTTTTTAGAGTAGCACAATGAAAGAAATGGTTAAAGTTCGCAAAATGGCTAATATATTTGAATTCTATACACTTTTTAAGAACTTAAGACTTAACAATATTTTCAATATTAACGTTAATAATTTTTTTATGAAGATAAAATTGTGTTAGCACATAAAGATCGTGTGATCAAAAAATAGATACACTTCAGATTGTGATTAAAATGCAATTATATAATAATTTTCTTTACGAGTTTTATATCAAAAAGGTTTAGAATATTTTATTGTAATTGCTTGGTATCAAATAAGAAAAAGGAAATAAACATTTTAGGTTTACCATGGCTTGAAATTGTCAATGCACTTCAGAAGAATAAGTTTTGCTTCTTTCGCACATAAAAACAAGGAAAATCTCTGCATGAAATCGCGAAATGTGTGTAACGGTCACTTTATTTAGCGCAAAATGTTTTAAAAGCTGCACCCCAACAGGAATTTCATGGCAGATCGAAAAAACGCGAACCCCGCGGATGATCGCTGTATAATAATGTTATCAAAAACTGACCCTTTTAAGTCATCAAAAGCTATTTCCGCAGAAATTAACAACATCGTTAGTGCTCCAAGAGTTCGTGCTGGCTTACAAAAAGCCAGACTTATCGTACAAATAGCTAGGAAATTTCTCTTAATGAGAAAAAAAAAAATTAAGCATGAGGCTACAGTTTGCCCTGACACATGCAAATAGGACGAGCGATATCAGTGAAAATAAGTGGCGAAATATTTTGTTAAGCGACGAAACAAAGATTAATATCTTTGGAAATGACTGCGAAAAGAGTGAATAGATTCTCGAGTCAAGGAATTCCATAACCGTTGCATAAAAAATACAGTGGAATATGGAGGCGGCAACATAATGGCCTGGGGATGTTTTTCTTGAAATTATGTTCGTCCCATATTCTAGACTACAAACAATATGACGGCAGTCGAGTACACAGACATTTTGTAAATCGTAATGCTATCAAACGCCAAAAAAAAACATGCCTCTGCGTTGGGTTTTTCAGCAGGATAACGACCCAAAGCATACTTTCACACTAGTAAAAAAATGCTTTGTTCACAACAAAATCGACCTGCTAGCTTGGCCAAGTCAATCTCTAGACCTAAACTTTATTGAAAACGTGTGGACGCATCTAAAGAAGAAATTTTTTGAGCAAATATTTACCAATACAGACTAACAGTGATAATTTGTTCAAAAAACTTGTTATGAAATACCAGTAGAGACATGTCAAGCAGTATGCCGAAAAGGATGGCAAAAAATATAATGCAAAAGCGTAACTTCCCGGGGTATTAGTGATAATTGGTTTCGCAACTGAAATAAGTAAGCATTTTAACTCTTAATTTAAAAATTTTGAAAAAAATTACAATGTATCTATTTTTTTGATCACACATTTTTAAGAACTAACACAATTTATGTCTTAAGTTTTGAATAAGTATGTAGAATACAAATATATTAGCCTTTATTGCTAACTTTAACCATTTATTTCACTGTGCAACACTAAAGACGAAAAATGTAAGGTGTATCTAATTTTTTGATCAGGTGTGTATGTGTGTGTAATTTATTGTTAAATTTGTGTTTAAATTTATTGAAATAAGAAATTATTTTTTATTTTAATTATTAATTAATTAATCAATTAATGAATTATTGTTAAATTAAGATTTATATATATATTGAAAATTCATAATTCAGATCCAGATCCAGGCACGGTCGAATTTAAATCACCCAAAAATCAATCAAATCGAAATGTGGAACACCGAAATTCACGTCGGTTTAGCTTCGAAAAAAATGAAATCGATAAAAGTGAATTGTAGAACATCAAATCTAATTTTGTGTCGATTTCAATTTCATTTCGAGTGAAAGTAAAATTTAGAACCTGACTGAATGAAAGGTTTCTGACGTATAAGTCTACCATGCTACCAATGCTCGAGGATGCAGTTTCGTAATATTTCTTTAGAAATCTGTTTCCTTAATTCGGAACGCTGTTCTTTCGCAAGTTTTGCTGCACTTGTTTGAGGTTTTTTCTTGATTGGACGAAGTAATAATACTTTTGTCACGTTTATTGAACATTTTTCTGTTGGCATATAGAGGTTTATTCTAGATTCGACTTTCGTTTTTTAGATCGATCTATTATTGACTTCATCGTTGATCTGGGACGGCTTACAAAAAATCCAATCTCATTAAAGAATTTTCCATCATCAGTAATACTTTACAATCTTTACAAATTTTCATTGTATATGTGAGTTTTTTAGTTCGTGTCCTGTCACAAACACAAGTGTTTCTATTCGTATGATTTTCCAAATGAAAGAGAGGGATTTTCGTTCTCATGTAATTACAGTCCAAGTGATTTGAGGTTTGCAATTGTCAAACGTAATAAAATTCACAATATACATGACATTATTCACAATAACTCAATTCTTTGTCGATTGAGTTACACGCACCAAAAATGAAATCATTCGATGCGCCTAGCAATAGTCGACTTGATGGACAATCGACAACTTCAATAGGGGACAATCCAATACACAGTGTGCAAAAATTGGGTCTAACAACGCATTGCGTTTTCTAACAAGATAATGACTCAAAGCACACAGCAACGATTGTCTAGAAATGGTTGGTGTACCATACCTCAAAGATACTTAACTCTCCTCCACAATCTGCAGATCATAATCCCATTGGAAATTCATGCTAATTTTTGAGCAGAAATATCATAAGTTCCATAACATCTAAGCAAGAATTTCGGGTGGATTTAAGCCTTACAAAAAACCTTGTAATCCTTAGTCACAGTTATCAGAGTCAAAAGAGGTATTTTTTTTTTACAAAGTTAGAAAAAAATTGAATTTTACTTTTTTTTTACTTTTGATATATTATATTATAAAATATCAGATATTCTACTAATGATGCATAAATATATCATTATTTATGCATCAGGAAGTGCTTTTGATATATATAAATGTGGTTTCCTCCTTAGTTTTTAAAAATACTGGGGCAACTGGAGACATCTAACTTGTGTCTCCTAATTACTAGAAATAACAGCCTTACATTTAAGTGTTATTCACATGAACCTTGATCTGCCACGACGTTTTTTTTCAGAAATATACACTTTTCAGCAAATATCAACAAAAGATATGCCCGGCCTATCCGGCTTCTTTCGTAATATCCGGCCGGAGCCGAATAGTCTTTTGATATCAGGCCGGATACCGGATAGTCGTTTTTTTTCAGTAAAAAAAACAACAAAATAAAAAAACATTTACTGAATACCAAGCCCAAAGGTCACATTCCGTTCAAAATAAACTGTTTTGAGATATAAGTCAAGCTCGTTGGAAGTATTTTTTTTTGGTAGAAAACTCAATCTGACTTGCCTTCCGCAACCTCTTCGAAAATGTCCCAAAAACTTTGCTGTGTAGAAAGTAAGAATATCTTGTGGAGGAGAAGGAAAAAAGCATGTTTAAGTTGGTTTTACTTGTACCGGTCTGATTTGAGTAACTATTATACTTTTAATTTGAGTAGATATCCGGCCGCCGAATATTCGGCTATCCGGCCCAGCTGCAGGCCGAATATTCGGTATCCGGTATCCGGCCAAATCACTATTCGGTACAACTCTATTAAAAACTCAGGAATATTAGTTGAAATATCAAATGAAGAATTTTTCGTTTTTCCGCGATTCTAACATTCTATTTGCTTTTTGTTAAACTGAGATCGCCATCTACAAAATGCGGTCGCAGTTTTTAGTTAGTAATAACATCGAAGCTGTCTGCGACTCTTCTTCTTCTTCTTCTTAGGGAGCTACAGTCCGAGGTAGACCTGGGTCTCACCCAACATGCCTCTCCAGCCAGCACGATCTCGCCGAAGATCGCGCGCAGAACTTTTCTCTCGAAAAGACCAAGATACTCTTCATCCGCTTGGGATATTGTCCATGCATCTGCGCCGTAAAGCAGGACTGGGATGATCAAGGTCTTGTATAGAGTCAGCTTGGTCTTCCGAGAGAGGGCTCTATTACTCAATTGCCTTTTGAGCCCAAAAAAGCGGTTTGCAAGAGTTATTTTGCGTTTGATTCGGTTCTGATATTTTTAGTATTATTTATCGCGGAAACAAGGTAGACGAAGTCCTTAACTACCTCAAAGTTATAGCTGCCTATGCTGACGTTCTGGCCAATTCGTCGATGTTGTTCGTCCTTTCTTAATGACAGCATATACTTGGTTTTGCCCTCGTTTAGCGCCAGACCCATTTTAGCCGCTTTCATTTCAATGCCAGCAAACACATCATTGACGGCTCGCTGTGTTCGCCCAATCACGTCAATGTCATCCGCGTAAGCTAGCAGTTGAACGGACTTTTGGAAGATCGTGCCTCTTGTGTTGGCCAGTGTGTTTTGCACGATCTTCTCAAGAACGATATTAAAGAAATCACATGACAGCGCGTCGACTTGTCTAAAACCTGACTTTCACCGCTGTGTATAAATTATTTTTCTAGTCGCGCATTTCCGCTTCTGTACTAGTGGCTACTGGCTCAAATGCATTTTTAACTTTCGCTGTATATATAATACATACAATACATCCATATGTAAGTGTAATTTACATTAAATTTAAAGGAAAATCTATTGTAACTCTCTTTAAAACCATCATTCCAAACTAGAATTTCCCTGAATCGTATAAATTCATAAAATTCAAATAAACCCCCGAAAAAAGGTAAAAAGAAGACAAGCCCATCCGTCCCTCCATCCATGCAATGTCCACCTTGCAAAACTTCGAAAATAAATAGCCCACCAGGGACAAGGCCGCCGTCCTTTCTCATTCATTGTTAGCCATTGTGTGTGCACACCACAGGATGTGTGAAGTTTGTCCAAAAATAAAGAGGGTAAACGCCCGAAGGAAAATTTCAGGAACAGGTGTAAACTTATGTGAGAAGTCCACCATTGTCCGACGTACACATTGGCCCCATACTGCTAGAATGGACTTAAAGGATTACGCTCCCACTGCACACAACGAAGACGCATGGCTCTCGTATAATTTTGCAATGATCCTCCATTGATTACGGATTGTGGTTAAAATTAATGTTTGACATATTTTGCTTTACGAGCTATATGACCGATTTTTTTTCAAGGAACCAAAAGTAATCCCGATGAATTGCTCGAGCAAAAATTATACAAAGACACAAGAAATTGTTGATAGAAATATTTTAGGAGAAATACAAATTTCAGCACAATATTTTCTTATACTCCCGGCCTTTGAAGTTAACTTTCAGTTAGTCAACGTTGTTTTGGCTGTAAGCGCTCAGGCGTGCGTCCTCAACAAAAAATTAAGGCGAACAGGAAAAACCAAACGAATATACTTTTGGGGTGCAGATACGGATGATGATGATGGTGCGTCGAATGTTTATGTAAACAAAACCTACCCTCACTTTGACGGATGAGGCAACGCAAAAGTGGAATGCAGCGAACCGTGAATATCACTTCTAGTTACGCCATATGCTATCAGCTATGCAATCCCTGTTTGTTATGTGGTTTGTACGGAGAGCACTCATCGGCGCACACCATGCAATGGAAGGTAGGATTCATTAAAAATCAGGATATGGCTGTTTTAAGTGCATGCACACATCCATATGTGCATCAGACATCGTGATGGATTACTAACGAAAGGGAGTACGGGAAGTTGATATTCGACAAGTCAGAAAAGTATAACAAAAGTCGGTTCTGCGTTAATAAACTGAGGGATGAAGAGAGAAATCAGCGATGAGCGATTGGATTACGATTCAATCGCATTCACTACAAACATGATCCTGGTCAAACTTGTGTTTTTATAAACCATATGATCTCATTACACTAATCTCTATGTAAAAATGTACAATGTGGGCAAATATAAAGTAATTATATGCCACAGTGTCAATTTAAATCCTTAAGGGCCTATGAAAGTGATGTTTCAAATATGTATATTATATTAACAAGTGCGTTTTTTTTTTTAAATTAATTCACTATCTAATCATTGAATTTATTACATTGTAAGAAAATATGCACATATGTGTATTAATTATTATTTTTTTCAAAGTTAATATTACAAATAATGAGACCTACATTATTTTCTTGGTATACACTTCAAATATTTAATTTAATCTTTTCTTCGAAAAAAAACTCCAGACAACACGACGCATGTATAAGTTTCGAACCTTATTTTTGAAGTCAAATTATGCATGATTAGAAAATCAATCTGTAATAGTTCCGTGCTACCGATTCTTATGATATAAAAGGACGGTTTTTCTTTGATAGAAAACTTTTCAACACAGACAAAGTGAACTTGCGACTGCAATTCAATGAATTTCTCGGAAACTGTTTTTAAAGGCGACCAAGGGCCGGAGCTTCAAAGTGCCCTCCACAGGGTTATGACAAATTAGAAAACCCTAGAATTTCAATCCGACCTCTTTTACCTGAGCTTGCCCCCTGGGGCGTATCCGTGGAAACTGCAGTTGAATCGTTTTTTAACGCTAACATAGTGAATGTCAAACGCATAAAAAAGAAAGAGAACTGCAAGAGAAAAGCTTCGCGTTTGCTTTTTAACGTGAAAGATACGAAGTTAAAATTATTCTGCTCTTATTCTTCAGTTATTTCTGACCCTTAATTATTGCTGGCCATTGAACATTCAAGGAATTTTTCGAACAATTGAAAGCTTTTTTCATTAAGTGATAACATGGGGCATCACTTTCGAATTTGGATCAGGATTCGGAAATGAAATCCGATTCTAAGATCTGGTCGAATCACTTTCGGATTGGTTTTGAATGCTATGAAAGCAAAAGGCAAACATTTAAAGTTGGAGACATTTGCAAATACGTTCAATTAATTTTTTTTTCATTTCAACAGGAAAAAAGTCATTTTAACAACGTGCGTACAATTCAAATCTATGCTTGACATTTACCTTTTGAATGGTAACTGATGCTTGCGTATTGGCATAGACGAGAGATTTGACGTTTCTCCATAAAAGAAATTACTAAATGAATTTTGATGAAACTGTAAATTGACAATGAGGTCGAACACGGAGAAACAGAGAAGGAATGTTTGAGCAGAAGTGTCTGGAAGGGAATGAATTGTTTATGATCAATATTCATAATCAAAAAATTTCCATAAATAAATATTTCACAACCGCATGTTCTTTTTTACTTTAAGAAATAAATGGCCAATCGGTTTTAAAAATTTCAAAAAAAATAATTTCAGACCAATATCACTTCATAATTTACAGAGAAAAGTTTGAACTTCGGAAAATTTTACATTAAAGATTCTTTATGAAAAAAAAACTGCTATTTGTTATTTGACTAAATTAAAGTAAAATTGTAGGATGTAGGACGAGTAAAACGGAAAATGTACACGTTTACATTTTTTTAATGTAAAACCTTTTAAAGGAGGGACTAAATAATTTTTAGATTGAATTTAATTTACCCTGAAATACTTTAACCAAGTCCATTGTCCAATACATTATAAATACATTGTTAAACCAATTGTAATATGTTTTCGTTACTGTGAGAATAAGAATGCTTAATTTTACAAGTGTCTGTGCCGTGCCGTAGTGGGTAAGTCCGTCAACTCCAACTTTTATTACCCAGCAGGGTCCTCCAGACATATATCCGTTCGATAAGTATCCTTCCATCCAAAATCAAGGTATTCAAAAAAGCAGTCATTAGAGTCCTGACATATCTCCGGTCGATAGGTCTCCTTCCATCCTAAAGTAAGCTATTCGAAATAGTTTCGACAAATTCTGCAAAATAGGCGTTTATGGCTTTTTTAAAAGAAGTCCATTGTTTTAATTGTTCTTTTATTCTGGTGTGTGTATACATGATTCATAAACTTCAAGCTTCAACTGCGCTTAAAGAGTTCAAAATTCTGTTTTGATATCTTGTCCCGAATCCGTTTTTTGCACATAGCTCGCAAAACGCGGCACTAATCTTGTCGATAATCTCACAAATCTTGATCCGGCAATCGCCTAATCTCACAAACCAACGTTTTTTTGATCACTGTAAAAAAATTAAGTGATTAAGAGATCTGTTTGATTTTTTTGTCTACGGCCAGAGAGAAACAAAGATGTTAGAAGAAATTCTCTGTGCAATCCGAGCGCCATCTTGCGTGAAACTTACTGAGACATACAATTCCTGGCACATACAAAAAATTTCACAATTGACGGCTCCTCCTCTTTCGAGGAGTATAACTGAAAAACTTCGCTGTTTAATGTAAGTCCCCTCCACTCTGAGAAAACAATAGCACCAACAACGCGAGTGGTTGCTGGAGAAGCTAGCTCCAACCCAACATCGAACTGTATACAAGAAAAAACAACAACAACAAAGTATCTGAAGCATTATTTATATTCTACATCCAAATAATTCGCATCTACTTCGTGACTCACATTTTCCGAATGAAATTCTCAACAACCGGAATAAATTTGGCGTCTGTGGTATTTTTAGATCATCAGGTGTCGTCATTTCAAGCATTTGCATGGGAATGATGTGTCAGCGCAAGTGTCATAACAACAAGTGCGATACTTAAGTGCTCGGTTTAAAAAAAAAAGTAATTCCACAATTTTAGCAGAGCGTAGTTTCGATCTACGGACCTCTGGGTTATGGGCCCAGCACGCTTCCACTGCGCCACTCTGCTTCTTAGAATCCGTTTACCAAATGTTCTACACAAGCAAACGCAAAAATGGGGAGGGGGTGACAATTTCATAATAAACTGGTTCCTTGCATAAGCATTCATTTAAAGAAATTTCATTAAGATATGATTTCGTTTCCTTTGTAATACATATTTCTTTGTAGGTATATATGTCAATCAAGGTTAAGAATTTAGTTGCAAATATATGTATGTATGTACATACCACCGTAAGAAATCGAAAGTGAGAGAACGATTTACCTGCGGTATGTATTCTATACTTGAAGCACATTGGTGTCTATCTCCTTAATTATATTCTCTGTGCTAAAACTGTAACATTAGCAAACTGTGACTGTTTTGCTAATGAAGCAATTAGAGAAATGTGAAGAATGTGAATAATTAAAAAATATTTTAAACTGATCTGAAAAGTGCTAGTTTCCATATAGGAAGTATTGTATCTTTTTATGATATTTATCGATTCTTGTGAATAAAAGTATAATTGACGTTTGCGCAAAGGTTATTAAAATATAGCGAAGAATTAGAAGATATGAAATACGTACATACATATGATAAATAATTTTTTGCGTTGCATAATCGCTAAGTATATAATAATCAACCTTTTTCTAACTTCAGTGCCAATATTTATATTCATCTATCGATTTAATAATTTTTTGGACATTTTATTGGGAAAATATCTACCTACTTTTCGGTCGTAAACCCAATACAGACTATCAAATTCTTTATAAAATAAACCGGGCAAGTGCGAGTTGTACTCGCACGGGGGAGGTTCCGTCGCATAATATTGATGCATGATTTCTGAATATCAAACGACGTTTCCAAACTATTTCAGTTGAATTTTCTTCTAACTTCAACTCAAATCAACCATTTATTAATAAATTCATACATCCAAACAAACAAATGTTCATCCCTACATATACCTATGTCTCTATCCAAGTTTATCCAACACAGAAAATCCCTTCCATCACACATACATACATACCTATCTACTCACTGCTCATGCCTGTGGTATGTGTGTGTTCATTTCTGTTGGGCATTTAGGGGTGAGATCGAAAAGATAACGCTCATCAACGAATAGAGTGGCCGAACAAAGCATGAAATTATGTGTGAAAATGAAATTGGTTCTCATTTTAAATCTTAGATATCTCAAAATTTCAACATAAATCGATATTTTGAAATTAATCATTTCTTAATGCTTACATTAATGTCTTCAAAACTGCGTTTTCAGATCTTCAAAATTCGCATGTCGATGATTGACCGTTTTTGGCCAATATCTCCAAAACTATTAGGGCCAGAATGCTTGAAATTGTTTTAAATGAAAGTACTCAATGAAGTCAAGTTTTTGTGATTTTTTCAGATTTTTAAACACTTTGGTTTAGAAATGGCAGGGGGGGGGAAATTTTTGGAGCTCCATATTTTCCAAACGGTACTTTTGATAAAAAAGTGTTGAAAGAAACCTCCACCTCATTTCGAAAGATCTGTCGATTGATATATATATCGATGGGGTGCGACAATTTTTCAAAATTAGTGTCAACTTCACCTGTACTGGAGCCACCCCCAAATGACCCCACTTTTTAAAATCGCTGCATAGGAATTGACATCTAGGTCTGAAGTACCTAATTCCAAAATTTCATGCCGATATCTTCATAAACTTCGGAGATAAAAAAGTGTGACAGACACGACGGACGGACGGACGGACGGACGGACGGACGGACGGACACACCGAAATTATAAAGGTTCCGTTTTTGTAGACGGAACCTTAAAAAACAAAAGCTTTGTTGTCATATTTAGCTATTGAAGAAAAACTAGAAAAACTATTTTTAAATATGAATTTAATAAGCTAACGAACGGTTCATTGCATCTTCTAACGTATTATTTTAATGCACATGTAAATATGAAAATCCTGCTTTTAATCATTTTTTTCAAACTGCGGTTTAGCGGGTCCTATCTGGATATGATTCTATTCGACAGACGGCTAACGATATCCAACACGGAGAGACACACAAGGAACAGTTAAACCACGGTCTAGTAGGAAAGTTATCACTGCGGACTCGCCGCGGTTATTCAGGTTCTGAACGAGCTGGAGGAACTGGGGGAATGCGTTCAAACATACCCTTTAATTACAATAGGTCTCGCTGGCCACGTTTTTCAGAACCTCAACCAGAGAACTACGTTCGAGTGACATCAATATGCTTACGAACAGAATCAAATCTACGGCTTTATCGAACGAAGAATCCCTTGTTTAGCCGGTACACTGGATGAAGATATCAGGTCGTCCCGAGAATCTCCAACAGCCAATTCAGTTAAATTACAGCATAGCTGTAAGCTCGGATACGGTCAACGAATCTTTAGGCCAAATGACGAAACAGCGAACGCTAGGAAGGGCTTTGCTGGTGCAAGTGGATTGTTTATAGCAGCAGTGCCTTCGGACTTGTCTCACGTCATATCGAATGTCGGAATACGAGTAGAAGAACTCTATTCTAACGAGCCAAACGTACACAGGATAGACAATTTTATTATTAAACGTATTCGAAGGCATGTTGCACAGGATATGATCTCAACCAATGTTTTGATATTTGGGGCTTATATGGCCTATAATCTTCTACATTGCACGTCAAACAATGGACAGTCAACTTTTGTACGAACCGAATTTCACCCAAGGCGAAGAGGATTTTTTCCTTTTTAGCAGAGCGATCTTTGGTCGCGATAGGAGAGAATCCGCAAAGGAACGAAACTACTACTGGTGGTTACACCAACATCATGAGCCTGAGCCTCAGTTAGTGTGGTAAAACATAGGTTACGTAAAGTTATACTGGTTTTGAGTATGTTGTCTAGTATGTCTAGTATCCTATGAGAAATGAAATTAAGGAATTGTGGGCGGTTTACAAAAAAAAACACAGTGATTGCTCTCGTTCAAGTTCATACAACAGAGTGTTTATTTCAACAAACAACATGTTTTTATATGACGGATCTGATACGAAAACCGCTAATGGAGAGTTTTCAGTACAATCAACCCATCAGATGCATAAAAGTCTATGACGTTTACATGTAGGTACAGTGGAGTATAATAGCCACCGACAAGTGAATTTTAATTTAAATTAGCCTTCAGAATGTTCGTCGACACCTATGCATTAGACAGATAACTTGCAACTTGCAACTAACTTGCTCCGCCACTTTTGAATCACTGACAATGTAAGACAATGTAAGAGACTGTAGGTCTCTCCGTTCGTAACAGAACAATAGCACGCATAACACTAGTGAACTGTAGAGCCACAATTATTCATGCCGACTATGGAAAACGGCGAATTGACTGCATCAAATCCGCATCCGCAGTTCAACCCTATTATACAAACCGACTGATCAACCACATTATCGGTCCGCAAAACCTCTTTATCGATCCTTATTTAATTAGATGTTTTCTGTCAATTTTTAATTTTCATGTTTCAATTGGTCTGAAGAATAGTTATCTAAAGTATATTATGGATACGATTGGCTTTTTTATGGATTTAGAATGAGAAGAAAATGATTCCCGAGAAATTCGTTGGAAAATAAGAAGTAGGGCGAAGGATATTTTATCGATACTGGACGATCAGTAAGTATAAGTGGATTAGGAGTATAGACGCAAGATATCGTGGAGTAAGTCATTATGCTTTTATTTGGGGCAATAGCGAAGTTTTTTTTTTAAATCATTGTATGTCACGGGAGACAGAAATACGCGATTATTAGGTAAATATGCATTTTAAGTACAGTCAAACTTCTTTATAACGAACTTCCTTATAGCGTAATTCTCTCTGTACCGAATTTGATTTTGTTCGCCTTCCCCTTCAAAAATATCCCATATGAATTAGGTTCTTTATAACGGAATTCTCTATAGCGAAATTGTCTTTATAAGGAACTCATTTTTTTGCAGATTAAAAAAAATGTTTCTTTATAACGAAATGACAAATTTGAAAACAAAGCTTGCAACGATTTTTTGTTCCTAATTTTTAAACGAAACTTCCCCTTTTGGCAAGAATTATCATGAATGTATGTATGAAAAAATGTGCCTGTGCAATAGAAATTTTACGCATATCAACCGGTCAATCGTTTGTGTATCTACATATTTCAAGTTCGTGAAACGTTTACACACATACTCGTATGTCGAAGCGGTAGGCTACTTCACTTTCAGAGAAATTGTCAATTATCGAAGAAGTTAAAAGGGGAGAAAAGAAAAAAGATGTTGCCAAGAAACTTGGTTTTTTTTTTTTTTTTTTTTTTATAATTTGCGCGCGCAAAAGGGGTTACGAATACCCTTAAGTGTCCGGAATCAAGACACAGCACGGGCCGAAGGTATAGAGGGAGAAATGGAAAGGAGGTACCTATGCACATTGGTCTTAAATGTCTGTAGATTGTAGTGAGTGGGAAATATTAGGCTGGGAAGAGCATTCCATATTCGTGTGGTGCGGCTAAAAAACGACTCTCTAAACTTAACTGTACGTCCGAAAACAGGCTTGAGGGTGAACTGATGAGCATTCCTGGCGAGACGAGTATTGCGGGTGAATTCATGGAGGGGAGGAATGCAATTGGCTAACTCACTTGAGCATCGTTTGTTAAAATTGGTGTTTAGTACATTCTGTACATTGTCTACAATTTTAAAGAATGAGGTAAAAATTGTAAAGTTTTCCGAAGCAAGTTCAAACAGAACCCAAAAAAAACTTAGAAAAACAAAATACGGTGATATGGATAAAGCAATGTTAAAATGGGTTCAGATAAACAGATAAACATAAAATAAAATTTCTTTACGATTCAATTTTCTTTGAAAATATAAAGGAACACTGACAGTATTAGGAAAAATAAAATGTTCTATACAACGAATTCTGTGTAAAACTTCTTTATAACGAAGCAATTTTTTGTTCCCTTGAATGTTCTTTATAAAGAAGTTTGACTTTATATACATATGTACAGTGGCGCGCAAAACCGGTCGAATAAATGAAAAAATCCAGAAAATCTTTCACAAAATATTTATTTATAGTCCTACTTACTTCTATTGGCTTATTTTATTTGTCAGCTAACTGTTGAATCGTCTCCGGATATGTTAAGAAAGGGTCACTGCCGCTGATTCTGTGGATAATCCTGTCACTCGCTTCTGAGATTTTACTCATTCTGTCTTTCCTAACGGAATTTGCGGCAGATTGAGTGTATCGTATGACCTTTACTGCATTTTGTATAAGCTTCCTGGAGCAACTTTATGTCTTTGACACATCTGAAATGGTCTTTTCGATCTGTATCATGGTACCAATTATAGCCCTCCTTTCTTCACTGCAGTGTTTTCCTCTACACATCTCAAATCCTGCTATTTTTAAAAAATTAATCTAATTGTTTTTATTATTAATAATATTTATAATAACCTCATTCAAATCACTGAAACAAAGAATTTTTAATGAGTAACCAAATACGTATTATTTATATGAACACACAATTTCCAATGATTACCAATTCGCACGATCGCAAAATAAAGATCTTCTTTGCCGTATGTTTTTATATTCATAAAGGTACTACCTTACCATATTATGGCTTTACTCCTGTGCACCTGTTAAGTATAGTGTGTATTGCAAACAAATAAACATTTGAATAAAGGTGTATATGTATGTATATTAAAAGAATGTCTTTACAATATTTAAAATATGACATACTGGATATCCTTTGTCGCCATGGCTTATCACACCATTTATTACTACACATTGCCTCCAACTGCAAAAGTGTTGTTTGATTTCTAAAACTAAAAGTAAATTATTTTTTTAATTCACAATCTAAAACTTAACTTCTGTTCCAGCAACCCATTTATTTCTTCGAAATCCGCAACTAATTTGATGCGGATTCAAAACGTCACAAAATGTATGAGTGCAGGTTAGTTTCGTTTTCCATAATAGTATTTTGTTTACACTGCCACGCCGACATCCGCTCACTTTCTCGATAGAGTTTTCAATTATTGGAAATCCAACGGATGCGAAAGTATTCCCTCCGCAATCAATCCGCCGTTTTCCATAACCGCCATGATTATTACAATATTATTTTATTTAAAACTATGCACATACATATTTTAATATGGATGGCCACGCATAAAACCACACTGTTTAGAGCATACAAAAATTGCTCTTCCATTCACTTACACCATTTGGCACTACATTATTCAACAGCAGAGTGGCGCAGTGGAAGCGTGCTGGGCCCATAACCCAGAGGTCCGTAGATCGAAACTACGCTCTGCTAAAATTGTGGGATTTTTTTTTTTCAAGATTGAGTGGGAGAAAATGTGAGATAGCTTTAAATATATTCCATTTTCCTAGTTTATAATCCACAAAATACATTAATACATTCCATTTGTTTCAATATTATTGTATATTGCAGTTAAAAATAACTTTGATTAGTATCACTGAATAGTGTGTATCTCAAACATACTCGTAAATAGGATTAAGATAACAACTTGTTCCATCCTCTGTACCGGCTAAATTTGAAATAATTATTTGCTAAACAATAGTTGTTATGAGATTTATACCAAATTGAGAAATATTAACTTTCCGTATAGTGAATACATATATGCATAAATACAAATTCTCGAATGAACTTCAAAAGCCTAATCAAGAACCCAATGCAATCAAATGAGTCACCGATAGCAGAGAAGGTTTATCAGCAAGTAATCACACTGAACAATTGTGTATACCTGAACATAATCTCTGTGTGTATGGATGGATGATGTATGTGCGGACCGCTGTATGCAAAATATTAGTAGAACGGTTTAGCAAAGTAAAGTAAAAGTGAATTTTGTTTCGAACGTATTTTTTTTATCAAGGTTGCGTTCACCGCCATTTGAGGTCGCCTTACGTATAGGTGAAATATTGGCGTACCTCAGAAAATTATATGTATATCGATCGACCGGTTTTTCGAAATGAAGTGAACGATCCAACGTATCCAAACAAGTGTTTAAAAATCTAAAAAAAAAAAAGATACACTTCAAGAGACTTATATTCGAAATTCGGACATTCTGACCTAATAGTGTTGGAGATGTTTTCCAAAAACGGTTACACACCGATATGCGAATTTTGAAGATCTAAAAAAGGGAGTTTTGTAGACCCCAGGGTAAGCATCAAAAATGTTAAATATTGAAATATCGGTTTATGTGCAAATTCCGAAAGATTTACAATTTCAAAGATTATCACTTTTGAACTATGTAGGTGTTCCAGTCCAATCACTCACATTAATTTCAACCCCTAAATGTCCAACAACAATACGAGTATAGAAGTCAGGTATGGGTAGTGATTGGGTATGATAAAGGGGATATTTTGTGATAGAAACATTTGGATAGAGTTACAGATATATTTATGTATGGATGTTTGGTTATACGGACATATGTGTGTGGCATAAATAGTTGATTTGGGTTGAAGGTAGAGTAAAATTAAATTTAAATAGCTTGAATTCGTTCATGATATTCAGCAAAGTTTCCATAAAAAAATTATAATTTCTATGCGACGGAACCTACCTATTGCGACTCGCGCTTGCCCAGTAAATCAGGACCCAGTTCTCCAGGTTCGGGAATTTCACGCGGGGGTGAATTTCCCGCCGTTTAAACACTAAATAGTTATGAAGCGACAAAAAGTCTCGGATACGAATGACTTTATTGCTGAAGACCATGCACAACGAAATAAGGACAACGATTTTCGGTTCTGTACGTGGAATCTGAGGTCTCTTAATATGCCACTTGTAGTCGAAGAACTTGTGGAGACCCTAGAACCCTACACAGAAATCCAGGAGGTACGGTGGGATGGGTCGGGCAAAAAATGATGAAAAACTGCGACATCTACTACGGTGTTTGCTACAGAGAGCGAAGCCAGCGCTTGTTCGCGTGCGGGTTTGTTGTTCGAAGCAGACTTAAGCAAGAGTTCTTAAGCTAACTAAGTTTTTTTATATTTTCTTAGTAACAAATTGTTATTTAATAAATTAATATTTTTTTTAAATTAGAATAAGTAATTCGGTTAGGTTAGGTCGAAAGACATTAAGACAAATAAGATTTAGATTAGCTTAGAATGCCTGTGAAGGGCTAGTAGGTTATAACTGAAATATCTGTCCTTAGTTTAAACTAGTTTAAGCATTTTGTTCCTAGTATTTAAGATATTACAAATGAGAATAAAAAAAAAAAAAGTGCATAAACGAGCACCTCAATCCGGATCAAAGCTAAATTCGGCAAAATTTGCCTAAGCTGCACCCACGAAATTAGTTTTTACGTTTTTACACTTCTTTGAATAATAAAGCGAAACATATTTACTTTTCTTCAATTTTATTTTGTTTTACTAGAAAAAAACTCGTTGATTCACTAGAACTTTAAGTGCACGTAGACTTTTGTCACTAAATTTACTTTTGGGGTAGTAAGGGATTTCGTCTGCCTCGGCTCACAAGTACACATTACGAATAGCAGAATAACGGTTGCTATTTCTTTGGGCACAGTGAGCAATTGAGTAGTAGGGCCCCCTCTCGAAGATCCCAGCTGGCTTTGTATAAAACATTGATCATTCCATTAGTGCTGTATGGCTCAGAGGCATGGGCAATACCAAAAGCAGAACAAGTTCTTGGTTTTAGTTCAATCTCTGGGCCTGTTTGCGATGATAGCATTTGAAGAAGATGATTCAGGCATGAACTGTATGGGTTGTACGTCGACATGAGTCTATCAAGGCGTCTACAGATTCAACGCCAAAGTTGGCTATACCATGAGAGCACAGGGGCAACTGGGCTCGATGCATACTGTAACCACTAATCTATTTTTGCTTTTGGTTACCAGAATTGTAAGATCGTTGTGCTAGACATTTTACTTGCTTGGATTAGTGAATCTTACATCTAGTTTCAATGCAAGTTTACAGCAACTATATAATTTTGAGCAATAAGAGCTTGAGGGATTTAGATCAACGACTTTTCCGATTACCATCAGAGGGGAGTAGTTTTTAGTTTTAGACTTTTTATTAACTTCATATAATTTTTTGTTTACAAAAAGCCATCAGTTTGACAATTTAGCTCATATAGTTTAAAGTATATAATAAATTAATAGAGACTTTAGTTATGCATGAATTCAAAAATCGCCTTCTAAAATACGGGTTCTGAATAGAGGGGAGTATATGCCCCAAAACAGATTCAGTATTTGTTTCAGGTGGGTACTTAACTTTGTTTTCTGGATATGGTGCAGTTACCTGAAATTGCACCTTTTTCATTTCTCAATATGCTTCCGTCCTAAATTGTGTTTGCTCTATTGGGATGAAGAGGAGTGACATTGTATTCATTTGGATTCATTTATACCTGCAAATTGTTGTTTTATGTTCTAGCATACGCAATTCCGTTCGGTAAGGAATATAAATATATTGTATCTTCAAAACAACCACCTCAAATTTTGACACAGAAATTTCAACAAGCAGAGTGGCGCAGTGGAAGCGTGCTGGGCCCATAACCCAGAGGTCCGTAGATCGAAACTACGCTCTGCTATCCTTGAGTTGCACCTTTTTATTTTTCTTTCGTGTCTTCCTTTCTAAAGAAAACTCATACGAGAGTATCTGTCTTAATCCCCATATCTAATGAATAAATATCACATTACATCTGCTAATTTAGCAGTCTTTTTTTACTATTTACAATTTATCACTTTTTTTTTTGTACTTTTCAAGCACTTTGGTGAGTTAGACTTTTAGTGTTTATTAAGCGTTTTAGGATTAGGCATAAGTATTTAATACAGCACTGCACAAAAATCCGTCGGGTTTTCTTATAATGATGAAACTTCCGAATCATCTTTAAAGTTAAATTTTGCTTATTCTTTTTCTTCTTCTGCTTGTGCCGCTACAATCAGCGGTGAACGTGAGCCTTAACCAACAAACCTATCCAGCTAGCACAATCTTTTGCTAGCTGTCGCCAATTGCGCACGCCAAGTTGGTTGCGTTCCCTCTCCACTTGGATGTGCCACCTTAGACGTAGACGTTCTCTGTCGCGTTCTTCGACTTATTAAATTGCTTTTATGATGACAGTCTTACTTCCTGGCATAGCCATAATATTCCGCACCGTGCGTCGCATTGTGCACACATGGTGATATTTATACAATTAATTAGTGAATTAGAGTTTTTTGATACACAATATGTTTTAGGTACTTCATTACATTTGCAAAATTGCATTTTCAGATTCTTGCAATTCTAATATTTATGTTTTACAATTTTTTGCAATAAGCTCGAAAAACTGGGCTTTATTTATTATTATTTTTTAAGACTTATTCAACGGTATACAATAAATGTGGTCTTTGAAATTTAAAACAAAAAATAGTTTCTTGTTTTTGTATGAATTTGAAAAGATATAACCCATCACCATAAACCTATAATCCATCAAGTATTTTTGCTTTTATTCTAATTCTATAATAACTATAAAAGATATTTCTATAACCTGAGGGTTAGATGACTGACGGACAGAAATTTTCGCTACGCCCACTCTGGTGGGCGTTGCCTCTCTCTTTTTCCAGGGAATGTATTTTTTCCAGGTGTTCTTTAATGTGTGCAAAATTTCATAATTCTTCGTCCAATGTTTTCTGAGAGATGCGAATTTCTGTTTTTCCTCTAGCCTATGACCGATTCCTGATCAATCGGTACTAATAATGTCAAAAATTGCAGAAGGATTGGTGCAATTGTTTAGAAATTTTTCGCATTCATACAAACGAACCTTCAATGTTATATTTATAGATACAAATGGTAAAATGATAATTAAAAATTGAGGTTGGCTCACGTCGTTTCTTAGAACTTGTACATTCCTGACTTCAGGTGACTCTGTGTCATCTACTTTCGTTTAGCCATGATGGTGAATATGAAACTCTGAATAATGACTCGAGCTCGAATTCTTATAAACCAAAAAACGCATAAAAAAGGCCAAGTCACTCTTGACAACCTCCTCTTTATTCCGGCAAAGATTCATTGAAATCGGTCCAGACGTTTCGGGGATTAGCCCGAACAATCAGACAGACAGACACTACGATTTTATTAACATAGATTTGCATACACACTATATTAAACATCATTGCCTCAATCATTCAATTATTCGCATACCAAAAACAACAAAACACCAAAACTTACCGGCAAGCGCGAATAAAATGTGCACATGTACGTTTGTGTCTAAACAATAAAAAATTAAGCTAATTGTTTGATGATGTTAAGCTGGAAATTTGAAAAAAAAAAAAAACAGATTTACGCTGCAAAATTCTTTTTGTTCAATAAACAGAAAAAATCAAATGCGACTCTTACCAATTACATCCGTTCACAATGCGAGTTCGATGAAAAAGAACCTTAACATGATCACTCACTGACAGCTGTCAATGTGTATGGGTGTATGCGCTACAAAGTGTATTTGCGGTGTGTATGACATCAGCACACAGTAAATATACAGCACACGCTCAAGAAATCTGTCCAATAAACCAAAAAAAGCATTTATATGCATTTATAGTAATATATGCAAAAATATGCTCTAACGATTAAATGCCATTTTAAAGGAAATCTACCGATTCGAAAAACTATATTATTTCTTTGCTTCTACTTTTATCCAAAAAAAAATATATTCAAATAAAAATCCTAGCCCTGGTGATAACTCACGAACGCGGCGATCAATTTCGACCAAATTTGGTTAACCACCTACACGACCATAGGAACAAAGCTTAAAAATGTTATCGAATTCAGTTTGACAGTTCGTAAAGTCACAACGCACTTTTTGCAACAATTTTTTATATATGGACATACTCGTATATGTATATTTCAAATCAGTTTTTGTAGTAATAAATTCTTTGAATGGTTTAATTTTTTTTAAGTAAAAACATACGATTGTGTACGGTTTCGGTAGATACATATGTACATCTTTAGTCTACATTTGAAACGATTCAAATGTTGTGAAGAAGCACGTGAAGCCATAAGGATGCCGTTGGTAACATTCTGGTACAGAACCCTAAAAATGACAAAATGAAAACAGTTACTTTAACTCTTCAAATGCAGAAAAAAAAAGAAATAATTTAGCAGAGCGTAGTTTCGATCTACGGACCTCTGGGTTATGGGCCCAGCACGCTTCCACTGCGCCACTCTGCTTGTTAAAAATTCTGTGTCAAAATTCGAGGTGGTTGTTTGGAATATACCGTTTCTTTTTCTCACCTTACCTAAGTTGTATCTGGTACTAATTTAAAAACATACAACAACAAATATTCGAGGCCGTAACTGAAATCATTAGTATTCTGGATAAACAAGGCGAAATTGTTATCTTCAGGTAAAAATGGATGTATATGCAATATCATTCCACCTCATCATAAGAGAACACAGTTTGGGAAAGCAAAGAAAATATAGAGGGCGCTTCTTCTCTTCTTGAACTGTCGCTTGTGGTTTACTTTGACTTCACCACGTTTAAATTTGTGATGTTTTCGTTTTTATTTATTTATCTATTGAAATAGCAATTTACAAATAAATTTGCTTAAATAGAAAGATATAAAGGCTTCAGGGCAATTAACAATGTGTGATGTAACTAATATTACTACAGTAAATAATGAAATAAATAATAAAATATACAAGGTGGTGCAAAATTAATCATCCAATTTTGTTTTTGAATTACTTTTTTATTAAATAAAAAAAATTATTTTGAGTGATGGAAATCTTTTTTTGGACCCTTACAAGATGATATCCGCAAAGTGGCTGCCGTCAGTGTCGATACACATTTGTGCCCGTTTTATCGCATTTTCTATGACTTTCCACAAGATCTCAAAAAAATACGGCACGATGACTGCCCCCGCGTGAACGGCGCATCACACAGTGACTTTGAGTGGACATAATGGCTCTTCGTGCATCACACGCGGATTTCCAATGCTCCAAAACCAAAGATTTTGTTTATTGACGTAATTGCTTGTCTTTCATGATGATTTTCAAAACAAAATCCTCCTCTTCGTTGTTGAGATTGAGGATGGCGTATACTGCAGCTGTCTAGTTCATAAATGTCAAATATGATTGACGTACTACTGTTTTTAGCATATCAATAATCACAAAATAAAGTATGTGTTATCGTCTCATTATTTCGTAAACTGTGATCTGCCTACTAGAGCCGCAATATCTCGGATCGATTTTCCGTCATTGCTATGTTTTATAATATGGTTCTTCACTCTTAAGTATTGCTTTCTCCGTTGCCTTCCTATTTTGAACTTAAGGCATACATTTCCCAAAAAAATAAATAGGAATATGTCTCATAAGTGTGCTTTAATTGGGGGGACACAGAGAATAGAAAATAATAGTTCGACTATTGTCATATTAAATGAAACCAAAATGATGAATCATATCTGTCCGAGTTCATTTTCGGCATTGCATTTTTGATTTTTTTGTAGGAAAAGAAAGTTAAAAAAATTAAAAAAGTACTTCTTGTTGCTAATTTGGCGTATTCATTCAAATTAGTTTCGTCGTTGAAATACATTTTTTTTCTCTCTCTTCTCCCTCTCAATTTGGGAAACATTTCTCGATTCCGCTCTCACAGCGCATCCCTCTGTCAAAAAAATATCCAACATGTTGAATAATGACGTGCGTTGGGATTACGTTTTACGTTTTATTACGATCCTCTCATCTCTCTCATTTTTCATTTACGTAGCTTGCTGCAGTATTGTGTGCATGGCCATTGAATCGTGTGCGTTGAAAGACAGCGCTGACGCTGACGCACTATTGTGTTTCAGCCATCAACATGTTGGGTATTTTTTTGACAGAGGGATGCGCTGTGAGAGCGAAATTGAGAAATGCTTCCCAAATTGAGAGTTTTTTCCCAAATTGAGAACATTTTGTGGCAACTGACATTTGAGAAATGAAAACAGCTGACTAAAATTATTTCAACGACAAAACTAATTTGAATGAATACGCCAAATTAGCAACAAGAATCACTTTTTTAATTTTTTTAACTTTCTTGGCATTCATTTTCCGCAATTAATTTCTTTAACGTTGAATTGTTTGACCAGAATATTTTTTGATTTGGCATTTCAGAAATTAAAACAGCTGAGGGAATATTTTTTATTTGGTATTTGAGAGAGAGAGGGAGGAGCTTATTAACGCAGTGCGTCAACGCACACCCTCCGTAACATGAAGTCGACTAGCGCAACGCACTATTGTGTTTCAGCCATGAATAATGACGTGCGTTGGGATTACGTTTTACGTTATATTACGATCTTCTCATCTCTCTAATTTTTCGCTTACGTAGGTCGACGCAGTATTTCGTGCATGTCCATTGAATTGTGTGCGTTGAAAGCACTGTTGTGTTTTTTAGCCATAAATATCATGTCTAATGGGGCAACACTTATTATATAAGAAACTATCGTAACCAAACCTAGTATAACAATTATTTTTGACAAGTCTATCTGTGACAAGATTAAATAAAGACATTTCAAAATAAATCTCTCCACTACTTGTAAAAAATCATGTGCAACATGTCTGAGTATCATATATACATACATGCATTTATTTATTGAATCAATATTTCTTCAAAAATCACAACAATACAATATTTTCCCAACATTCTGTACTCGTTTCTATTCCCCGAGTAATTTATTATACATATTTTTCGTTAGATTTAGTCAGCTAGCATCACTCTATTTTGTCAGCCGATAGCATTACAAGAATATATACGTAATAGGAAAAATAAAAAACATAAAATAAGTGAACTACGAGAAGATGACGTGTTTCGTGTAATTTTCGTGAAAGTTTGATAACATTTTTGGAAACTGGGATCACACAAACTAATTTAGTAAAATATGTATCTGCAAACCCAAACAAAATGTAAATGAAATACACAGATAAGGAAAATAAGAAGAAAATTATTGGAGAACGAGTAAGAAGCGAGTGGGTAAATGAAAAAAAATATTGAAAGAAAATAAAATCGAGTGAAAAACATGACGATCCTCAGGGAGAATATTGGCCAAGCAATGGAAAATGCCAGTCCAGATAAGACGATGGCTTCAAAGGCTAAATTTCTCCACTAATGGAACAAAGTTCACCCTTGTAATGAGGTTACATAAAGTTATAGGCAACAAGGCGGTGTTCACGCGCAGATAATGAAATTGAAAAACAGCAACACCGAGCGATTTTCAAGAACAACGCAAAAGGAAAGATTTCGGGGAACCAGCGGTTCAGCAATAAAAACAACAACTGACGAGACCGTAGCAACAGGAGATGAAACATCAGCATGCTGTAGTGGATGATGCACAAGCTGCACTCGAGCCCTCAGACAATGACATCGCGGCACTTTAAAACTTTTTTGGAAAACGAATAACTAAAGCACAGGGTGGCGCACGAATCCTGCTACAAAAAACAAAACGTAAAAATTTTTTTTCTTTGAGTAATCGGTTTTTTTTTATTTGTCAGGTTACTATTTAGATTTATTCAAATGAAAGTTTGGGATACCGAAAGGAGGATTTGGATAGTGCAGCGGTACCATGCTTTGCAGTCCTTCATTTCCGTCCAAAGGGAATTTAGGCGAGAGATTGACAGCACACCCCCGAGTAGATGGACCATCATGAGGTTGGTACACATGTTTACCGAATCTGCAAGCATTGCACGAAGACCGTACCATCGGGATCCCTATTTTCTATCTCAAGACACAATCGCGGCTACAGCATAGTCAATTCAGGCAAATCCAAGCGTTTCGACTCGAAACTTATCGGCACAAATTGGAGTTAGCAGACGTCCATTACAACGGATAATTCATGATGACTGTAAGCTATTAGTAATTGGCTGAACGCACCCTAGAGACCGCCCTTTGTGTCTCACTCAATTAAACGAACTGGACAATCTTCAGGCAGATCCTCAATCGTCCAATCCTTTTCCTTTAAGACTTTCTTTCTTTCTTCTTGGACTGACGCTGGAGCTAGATGCACGACTTAAAGTTTAAAAAAGAAAAAAAATATTATTTGTCAATTGAAATATGAAATATTTTTAAATAAAATAATACCAGTTTAAATCTCTGGTGTGGGGTCAAAAAACACCCTAAAAATAATAATAATAATAATAATAACGGCGGCGCTACTCAGCAACCACTCGTGTTGTGCGTGCCAGACGCCACCGCAGGGAAGTTGAGGTAGAAGTGCTGGAGGAGGAGTACCCCGTAGAATATGCCGAGATCCTGGGACGGAACGTTTTAAGTGCATTTAAAATCCACTTGAGTAAGGTAAAATTTTAATATCGTAAAGAAACGTTACTTTCCTTAGGTGTAAACAGTAAATTATGCGCACTGTCGGATGAAGCTTTTGCTGTTCTCGATAGATATAGCCTTTTGAAAGATGTTTGTTCTGTTGCTGCAGTTAATATGTGTGATACGGCGAAGTCGGTCGGGAAAGTTGAGTCATCTGAGATTAGTTATAAATCTAGTGCCGTGCCGTATATATTCAATATTGAAGAAGCCGCTAATCAAGCTGAACTGAATGTTGTTTTCAAGTTAGATAAACCTTGCCGTACCAAAATGAATGACCTGATTGTAGATTCATACATTTCCCCGAAAGACGTGCAGATCAAACCTTTAGATTACGAAATGAATATTCACTTGAATGATGATATGCCGTTTCATTGCGTACCCCGACGACTTTCCTATGCCGAGCGTTCCAAGGTCCAATCTATAGTTAGCCAATTAAAAGACGACGGAATAATCAGGCCAAGTAGCTCACCTTTTGCCTCTCCAATAGTGTTGGTAAAATAAAATGGAGAAACACGAATGTGTGTTGACTATAGTGCTCTTAACAAAATAACTATTCGAGACAACCAACCGCTGCCGCTTATTGAGGACTGCATTGAATACCTGGAAGGGAAGAAGTACTTCTCACTTTTAGATTTGAAAAGTGGATTTCATCAAGTCTCTGAGGAGTCCATTCCCCTCTCGACGTTTGTTACTCCTAATGGAACATGGGAATACATGAGAATGCCGTTCGGGCTAAAGAATGCCCCGGCTGTATTTCAGCGATTTGTCAATACTATTTTTCGTGATCTAATTGATTCAGGCCGCATAGTCGCCTATATTGAGGACATATTGGTTGCCACTGCCGATTTTGACTAACATTTGCTCTTACTGGGAACGGTGCTGAGGCGGATTACGCAACGAGATCTCAAGCTTAACCTCAACAAATGTAAGTTTTGCTATACACAGATAGAATACTTAGGATATGCCGTTACGGCAGATGGTATTGCGCCGAGTGATTCTCACATTGCCGCTATAAAAAGGTACCCAGTTCCGATAAATCAGAGGCAGTTGCAGTCCTGCTTTGGGTTGTTTTCCTACTTCAGACATTTTGTGCCTTCTTTTTCTCTAATTGCAAAACCGTTACAAAACCTTTCAAAAAGAAATTCTAAATTTTGTTTTGACGACCAATGCCGCGCCGCATTTATAGAATTTAAATCTAGACTTGTCGAGGCGCCAGTTCTTGCTGTCTACAATCCTACTAATGAAACCGAACTTCATTGCGACGCTAGTTCGATTGGGTTTGGAGCCGTTCTCCTACAAAGACAGGACGATGAGAAACTTCATCCGATATCGTACTTTTCAAAAACAACTTCGGCTGTCGAGTTCAGGTATCATAGTTTTGAGCTTGAGACGCTCGCCATAATTTATGCTCTGAGACGCTTCCGGGATTACTTAGAGGGGATACCCTTCAAAATTGTTACTGATTGTAGCTCCCTTGCGATGACACTAGAGAAGAAACATGTTAATCCTCGAATAGCTCGCTGGGCTTTAGAGCTCGAAAACTACAACTATAGGATTCAGCATCGTAGTGGCGTTTCTACGGGCACGTAGATGCTCCCAGTCGAATCCATGTTGCTTCGACGTTGATTTTCAAATCCAGGTTACTCAGGGTCGTGATGAGGTGGTCAGGAGCTTGCAGGACCGTTTGGAAATTGAGGACGTTAATGGTTTTGAACTGACTGATGGGATCGTATTGAAAATACGAAAAAATAGACGGACGGCTTTATATGTTCCTAGTGAAATTGAAGATAATGTCATTCAGTTAATTCATGAAAAATTAGCGCATCAGGCGGTTGACAAGTGTTATGACAAGATCACCTCTGTTTACATTACTAAATTGGTCAAATTACATCCGATGAAGTCCACTAGAACAAAGGAAGTGACCGAAGCTCTGGAAAAATATTTCCAGTATATATATAGTCGCCCAAGCCATGTCGTGACCGATAGGGGTACATGTTTCACTTCTTTCGAGTTCGAGCAATTCTTGATGATTCGGGGCATAGGGCACGTGAAGGTTGCTGTGGCTTCACCCCAAGCAAATGGGCAGGTAGAAAGAACTAATAGGGTTATTAAAGCCATGTTGGGAAAACTATCTGATGCCGACAATCATGCCGATTGGTCCAAAAAGTTACTGCATGCAGAGAATGCGATCAACAATTCTATTCACATGGCGACAAAAAATACACCTAGTATGTTGTTGTTTGGTGTCGAGCAGCGAGGGGAACTCATTGACGCATTCACGGAATATTTCGATGACAAGTTGGACTCAGATACTCCTCGCGACCTTTCACGCTTCCTCTAATCTGAGTTATTTCCTTAGGCATAACAATGCATAGCAAAGAGTTATGAGGTCGGTGATTATGTTGTTATGTCGAACGTCGACAGTACAGCCGGGACGAATAAAAAGATGGTGCCGAAATTCCGTGAACCTTATGTCGTGCATAAAGTTCTCGGAAATGATAGATATGTGCTTAGGGACATCGAAAATTGGCAGTTGACTCAACTACCTTACGACGGAGTTGTCGAAGCGAACAGGATGAGAATGTGGCGGTCTAAACCTGAGAAATAGGCTGTATGTATCGGGAGCCGGAGCAACACTCCGACCCTATGTGCCGAATAGCTCCAGGTAATTTTTTTTTCTTTTTTTTTGTCATTGTTCGTGGTCGACCAATTGTCAGGTAGGCCGAGTTGTAAGCTATAAGTAATTGGCTGAACGCACCCGTGTGAGCGCCCTCTGTGTCTCACTCAATTAAACGAACTGGACGATCGGGGATCGCAGCCAACTTCAGGCAGATCCTCAATCGTCCAATCCTTTTCCCTTGAGGCTTTCTTTCTATCTTCTTGGACTGACGCTGGAGCTAGACGCATGACTTAAAGTTTAAAAAAGAAAACAATTATTATTTGTTAATTTGAAATATTTTTAAATAAAATAATACCAGTTTAAATGACTTAAACTTGGTTCCGTACAAAGTCCAAATAAGCAAGTTAAGCCCTGTGGATTTGCCTATTCGCCTAGAATTTTGCCAAGAAAATAACTGAAATGGCCGAAGAAGATAAATTGCTTGTTTATGTCTGATAAGGCCCATTTTGATCTAAACGGTAATGTAAACTAGAAAAATTACCCTATATGGAGTGAGCCTAATCTAAAAATACTTCATGAGACGGGACTGCATCCAGAACGAGTCACTGTGTGGTGCGCAGTTTCATCAAGGTGCATTGGAGGCCATACTTCTTGGAAGAAAACTTTGGAAATCCAATAAACTTCAAGTATTGTAATTTTGCAAAACTTCAAAGCACAATCAATTTGGATTTAAATGTGGTATTAGATAGGTCTACGGGTTATGAAGCAGTTTAAGGAAGAGACTTTATGAAGGATAGTTGATTCTTCGAGAATGATAAAAAAATATTGTTGAAAAGAAATAATGTGTCGAAAAGTTACATCTACAAATTTAGTTTTAAAATAAAAGAAAAACGATAGATACAGATAGTGGAAAGGAGGTTAGCTATGAAAATAGAGAACGGTTTTAAATGTCTAGCAAACTCTATTTGAAGCTTCTACGTCCAGATGAAACATCGGTGGAGACTGTGTTGATGTTGATATTTAGACTTACTCAGCTAGCATCACTGTCTTTTGTCAGTCATTGAGTACAGAAAATGGACACTGATGGACAAAAGTATTCTACCAGCAATGGTAAAGTGCAAAAACAAATAGTTAAACAGTTAATTTTTTTTTAAATTTAGCAGAGTGGAGTTCATCCTGTGTGTATATTGCTGCTGAGCATTTAAGGATTGAAATGAATGTGATTGATACCACTGGAACACGTGTTGAGTTGTCGATAGCAGCATGAAATGTATGTGTAAAAGTGATAATCTTTGAAATTTTAAATCATTGATATCTGAGGTCTACAAAACTGCGTTTTCAGATCATTAAGATTCGCGTGATCGACATGCGGTTGACAGTTTTAGAGCTAGAATGCTCCAAAAATGGTTTTAAATTAAAGTAAAGTAAAACGGGAGGAGGATGCATTTAAATCGATTTCGGAGCTCCATATTTTTCAAACGGTACTCTGTCTGTGCTTCAAAATCCATAGCATTGATTTTTAAATTTTAGATGAAATACGACATAGAATCATTCTACCACCATGTACTGAAAACCGGGAATCTTCTTTAGGAAAAGTTTACCTTCAAAACTCTATATCCGGTAAAACTATGACGACGTATATCGAAAGGTAAAGATGCAACGGCTAATTTGATTCAAACAAGTCGAATAATTAGGCGAAACTGGTCCAGCGAAGATATAATTTCAGTCCCAATCCTTGTTCGAGAAGAAATGGCAGACTAAACTCCCAATTTACGGATCAAAATATCGAAACAGCAAACATTTAAGTCTCAACGTCGAAGAAGTGAAAGGAAACTGACGGCGAATACATGTCTTCACGCAAACCGGGAAACAGGTTAGCTTAGAGCACCCGCACAGGGTCAGTAAGTTAGAATAGTAAAACATATGTTTAGTTAAGATAAGCTAGTTTTAAGTATTTTATCTAGCATGTAAGTAATTTTGTTTAAAATGAAATAAAAGTACATAAGAAAACAAACCGGGAAAGCGATCAAATGTAATTCACATTATGTTTCCTGGATATGACGTAGCTACCTGAAATTGTGTCTTCAGTTATCTGTCAATAAGTTACCCTCCTTAATTGGGTTTGCTCTATCAGGATGAAGAAAGGTGACATTACAATTATTTAATAATAATAATAATAATAATAATGGCGGCGCTACAGTCCGAGGTGGACCTGGGCCTAGCTTCTCAGCAACCACTCGTGTTGTGCGTGCTATTGTTCTCTCACGAGCAGAGGGGACCTCCAGTTTAATGCCGACTCCGAACGGCGAGATTGAGAAGCTTCTTTCTAGACAGTTATACTCTTTGAGCATTGTCAGTGACTCGAAAGAGGTGGAGCCGTGAAAAAATGTTTGATGTTTTTTTCGAGATTCGAACTGACGACCTCGAGCGTAGGAGTCGACGCACCTACCCACTACGCCCACGCCCATTACAATTATTTACCTGGAAAAAATTATGGTTTTATGTTCTTAACTAGGTACCAGATGCAATTTAGTGCAGTAGGAATAAGATATATGTTCAAAACAACCTCCTCAGATTTGGACACAGAGATTTTAACAAGCAGAGTGGCGCAGTGGAAGCGTGCTGGGCCCATAACCCAGAGGTCCGTAGATCGAAACTACGCTCTGCTAAATTATTTCTTTTTTTTTCTGCATTTGAAGAGGTAAAGTAACTGTTTTCATTTTGTCATTTTTAGGGTTCTGTACCAGAATGTTACCAACGGAATCCTTGTGGCTTCACGTACTTCTTCACAACATTTGAATCGTTTCAAATGTAGACTAAAGATGTACATATGTATCTACTGAACCCGTATACAATCGTATGTTTTTACTTAAAAAATTTAAACCATTCAAAGAATTTATTACTACAAAAACTGATTTGAAATATACATATATGTCCATATATAAAAAATTGTTGCAAAAAGTGCGTTGTGACTTTATAACTCACAAACGGTCAAACCGAATGCGGTAAAATGTTTAAGGTTTGTTCCTATGGTCGTGTAGATGGTTTACCTAATTTGGTCGAAATTGATCGGCGCGTTCGTGAGTTATGACCAGGGCAAGGATTTTTATGTTAATACATTTTTTTTTGGATAAAGGTAGAAGCAAACAAATAATATAGTTTTTCGAATCAGTAGATTTCCTTTAAATGTTTTGTTTTGCAAACATCGATGTTTCGTTCATTAACATCGATGTTTTGCTAACCGATACATCAACGGCAAAATTGTCAAACATCGACATCGTTCATTCATTTCGTTAAACATTCCCAAGATGTGTTATATATAATATGTGCTCTTATTCATCTAATAATAATGGGGTGTAAAAGAGCTAGAGATACGCAATACAATGTAACTTTTTTATATCTTAGCCTCTTCTATTCTAATATCCTACTCCGAACCTCCAAGTGGTTCACTTTGGGCATCGAGCAACCCTCAAGGAGACCGGGTATCCAACTCCTATGGAACTGTGTGTCGGTAGCTAATCGGAGAGGGCTCATGTTTCGGCATATATTGGCTGGATGCGTAAGCATAGCAGACCTTGTGTCAACAGCCAAACTAGCGCCTGTTCACCAAGGGGTTGCGGCTGGGAACAGGTGTCGGTCTCTGAGCAAGAGACTCGCTATATAAACTTGCATGAAGGCCCCGCTTGGGAACCCTTATCCCAAACCGTAGGATTCAAAGTTACTTTGGGTTGTTCGTTGACCCGATAAGCCACAAAGTGAAAATCCAGTCATCAACGAAACGGAAGACAGAAGGTTTTTGGGTTGAAAATGGTAAGACTAGTATACTTTGTTGTTTAGGTACAGTACATCGTAAATATAGCCAATAATTTGTGTGATGGAGAAGATAAATAAAACATCGATGTATCGTTGATAATACCGATGTTTTTTAACATCGATTTTTGTCGTGGAACCATCGATGTTTTTAAGAACGATGTTGCATCCCTATTCCTGATCGTTTTTTATCGTTTTTTTTTCATGTATGTAATTGGACATCAATGGTTTTAGTCATTCTAAATTAGATGTACATATTTTTTTTCTTACCATTCAACGATTCCTTCTTTGTACATAAGTACATAAGTTCCGTAATTGCTTAGGTCATCGAAGGACCAATTAAGCTTACCAACTGTCGCTTACTAACGACAGTATTTACCGATGTATTGACTGCTTGGCAGTTTGAAAGTTTGGCGAACGAGGGTTACTAAACGTGTTGCTATTTAGCACGTGAATATGTAGGTTAATGAGAATATCTACCTGGATATTGGTGTATTTGTTGATTTTCTTGCAGCAATTCAGGACCTAATCCTACTTTTGCTCCAGTTTTAAAACCGTAAACCCATCATCCTATTCTTTTTTACCCAGCGTTCTTGGATAAGAAATGGGTTGATTTGTATTCAAAGAGAAGTCGAGGGTTGTAGGATATGTTATTTTGAGTGAGTTTAAAAAGGATAAAGTGACCAAGCGGTCATATGTGATGTGATCGCATGCATATTACGTACTTTGCTTAAGTTTCCAGAGGGAGAGCAAAGTAGCAATTGTGACAGTTAACCTCATTAACAATGAAGCAAAGAGACGCATTCATTTTCTTCATTACCAGAGTCGAGAAGTAGTTCAGAATGATGATGTATACTCTAATGCCGTCCTTGAGTTTCTCTTCATTGGCTACCGGCTTTCTTGTACCTGGGAACATTTTTGACATAATTTCCGCGATTTTTATTGAAGTTTGCTTCAATTCATGTATTCATACTTACCAGGCTAGGTCTATTGCCATAAGCTAAGTTGTCGATGCGTTCTATTTGGCTTAGCCAACTTAGTCGTTGCATCCGTAATCTGTACAGCTGTACGGTTCATAATTAAAACTTCTCCATGTCAAGGGCTCGTTCATCCGCTTTCAATATAGTCATCCGCTTTCAATATAGCTTGTGCCGTAGACTGAGTTGATCAAGGTCTTGCACAAAGCCAGCTTGGTCAAAGTATGATGTTGTTCATGCTGCTTACCGCGAAACCGAGGTAGACGACGTCCTTTACCACCCCGAAGTCACATAAAGCTGCTTTCTATGACATTCTGTTTAAGTCATCGATATTGTGCGTTCTTTCTCGAAGACAGCAAATACCTAGTGTTGTCCCTTGTTGAAATACATATGTAGCAACATTAAACTTAATATTTTGTTTGTGCTTTCTTTTACCCCATGTTAACCTTACTTTTCTTTGTTTCTTTTCATTTGTAAGTCAATGAATGAGGATTGAAGTATTGTATTATAACTAATTCGCTTTTCTGTACTTTTTATTTTAAATCCATCCATTATTTTTTTTAAATCCATCTTTCGCTAGGCCATGTTGGCCGCTTCCGTTTCAATGCCAGCAAACTCCTCATTTTCGGCTCGTTTTGTTCGACCAATCACGTTAACGTTAATCACGTTAAAAATTTATTCAAATCGGTGAAGTGTATCATCTGATATCCATGGCAGGCGCCTAACACCTACTACGCTACGTGGTTGAAACGGAAGTTCAATCCCCATGTTTCTACTCAAGATAAAATCCTTAACAGCGTCTTATGAACAACAAGTCAAAAACTAAGATTTATAACTTCAACCGATACTTTCATATATTGGTTGTAGTCATGCAAGTAAGGCATGTCGTGAGGGAGAATATCACGACATGCCTTACCCAGAACAATTCACAAACCTTCTACACTAAACTCATTTGCAATTCTTCTCACATTTTGGCGTCTGCCGATTTATTTTTCTTTTCTGTGTATGTCCATTTCAGCTCGTCACATCGTCATTATGCTTCCATTATCCTTGAGGCCAAGATGCAATCATAAATAACCAATGGTGGAGCTGGCCAACACTGTGAATACATCCTTCTCTACTATTGTCAGCCAAACGTAAAACAAACGCCTCTATAACATACACCACTGTTGGATCCTGTGCCACACAAACGAGTGACGGCAAATCACTGGAGAAATCAAGAAAATTGAAATACCGTCAGAGCTCTCCGTTGTGTCTACATCAGGTTTTCTCTATCCCCCATACCGTGTATTTTTATAATTCAGAATGTCCTAATGGTGATTGCTGGAGCTAAGTAGCAACCCTCTATTGAGGACATGTTTGGAATAAGAGCTATACGAAGACATTTCAAAAAAATAAAAAATGCGATTAAGGACATCTATGAATGAAAATGAGATCTGTCCTTGTCCGTAACGATAACATCCCCGGAAACATTTGAATCAAAATCTTTAAATCCTCCGAGTCGTCTCAAATAAATAGCGATTGATTGACAGCTGAGAAAATGACATCGTAGCGATATGATTGAATGGAAATGAATAGCATTGGAAATTAATAGAATATGGAGGTGAATTTACATAGAATAAACGGAATAGAAAGTTTTCAGAAAATGGCAGTGGAAGTGGGTGGCAGGTGCTTCGTGAATTTGTCATCATCATTGGTTGAGGGTTATAACCAACGTTGACACTTGACTTAGAAATGATTTTAGAGCGAAATATTGAGATGGAATAACGACAATTCTCATCCTTGAAGAGACTGTCTTGTAAGAGAAGAAGGGAGTGACGTTTTAACAACCAATCATTTTCAAGATTCAGAACGTTACTAATTTTTAGAGTGAAAATAAAATTGAATAAAACGAAACTCAATATTTATTTCAACAATTTATTATCAATTCCTCTATGAGGAATTTTTAAAACGACCAAAACTTACATAACACCAGAACTTACTGGCCGTCATGCAAACCGTGGGTATAAGCTGTTCGATCAGCTAGTGCTAAATCAGGTTTGCATCACTTTATTGGTTGAATAATAATGTTGCCAGCGTTCATAAATATCCGCCTTTTTATGTGAAGTCGTCCTCGACTTATAATGTTCTAAAATGTTCACATGTGTCATCTTAGATTAGTTTTGTGTATTTTTGTTATCTATAAGAATAGTAGTTGTTAGATCTTTTGAATAGTCTTTTCGATGAACAACTTTGAGAATTTGTTACCAACTTGTCACCTTGTCTAAATGTCCGAGTCTAGGCTCGCAAGTTGGACTTTCGTTAATTTATTTCGGATTTCATCGAATAACGTTATTGGGATTGAGTGGATTGTGTCAATTGGTTTGTAGTTCGTAAGAATATTAAATTGATAAGTAGGATGAAAAATATCCGTAACCATTTTGCATGTATGACAAAATTTACTGAAGGAAATGACGTAATTAGTTTGTCTTAAATTTTTTAAATTCACAATAAATTTCATTGACAAAATCTGGATTAACAGTTTCTATTTCATATCATTTTAACAGTATGTTTAATTCTGTTGTTAAACATTTTTTTAATTGTTTTTGCCAAGACGGGTCCTTTTTCTATGATTAGTCGATTCTTGATGCATTTGATGATTTTTAACTCCAATTGCTTCTCTCTTCTAATCGTGTGGAAGTGTGAGATTGAAACAGGAAAAATGCAAAAATGGAGGCAACTGCAAAAGAGAGTGACGATAGTTGAAGCAACTAACATCCTCGTGTATAAACTTCCATTGCCAATTTTATTTTCCTAGTTTTAGATCGATGGAAACCTAAATTAACCTTCTCACCAAGTAAGTATTTTGTAAGAGGTTTTGCGATTTGGGCATAATCTTTGATAAAGCGACGGTAGTATCCCGATTTTTTCTCCTCTTGTACAACCCTGCCATTAAGGCAGCGACATTGTGATATAGAGATATCTGTTGTATCAAAGGGTTAGAGTTAATCCAAAAGACGTACTGCTTCCCTTATGAAATATAGTATATCTGAACATAATTTACATTCTTCATCCTGGCTCAGGATAATTTTGTTAAGGTAGTATTTCAAGCCGCAGTGGCCAGTAAGAAAGCTTGTTAGCTTCCTAATACTTTCCTTGTCTAGGCAAAGGATAAGAATGAGGTCTGATTAATCGTATGGATTGCCTTAAGCCTGTCTAATTGTTGTCCAATGGTCTAGGCGAAGTTTACTTTCCCATTCGTTAATCAGTGTTGTAGCTGTGATCCCAGTTTCCGAATCAGACCTAGCGAGTTCATCTACAGATTCGTTACCTATCACCCACTTGTATCCAGGGACACAGCCAACTTTGTTGTATTTTGCAGTGCATCGTAGCAATATTTGACTGTTTTGAAGTCCATTAGGTTGGATGATAAAGCCTTAATTGCTGCCTGGCTATCCGAAAAGATTTGTAATTTTGCATCCTTGATATCCTTAAGTAGATTATGTGTGGCACGGGTTTTAATGGCGTAGATTTCAGCTTGAAAAGCAGCAAAACTCGACCCCATAGGAATGGAGATCTTAGTGTTCGGTCCAAAGGCTACAGCTCCAACTCTGGAATCCATTCCCGATCCGTCTGTGTATCTAGCTGCAGTTTTATGGCATATCTGGCAGCTATCTTCCTAACGAAGATGGGTAAGGGTGTTAATCGTGATATTAGCGGACTTAATATGTGAATTCCACCTAAGTCATCTATCCAGGATTACTCCAAGATATTTGACATCGCTGGAATGGACTACGAGTAGTTTAGTGTTGTCGATTATTAAAGGTTCAAGCTTGACTTGTGTCCTCCTCGAGAACGGCACTAGAACGGTCTTAAATGTACTAATCCATAATGCTTCTGTGCTACACCATTCTGCGACCCGTAGTAGTGCGCTTTACATTACACTACATACTGTTGTGCCGTGCTTACCCCTGATAACAATCGCCAGGTCATCAGCATAACATATGGCAATGTAGCCGCATCTTTTAAGATCTGCTAGTGACCATATATGCAAACTGGTTCGAATTTAGAGGGTGAGACAACTATAAGCGTTCTCTAATGTAAACATCAATTAGTCTCTCCATCGTTTTGAGTACAAATAATTTTAGGCTTATAGGTCTATAGTCTGGGTCTATTTCCCGGTTTGGTCATCCCGATAAGCCAAGTAATTACTGTTTTCTGTTAACTACTCGTAAGTAGGTACATCAAAAGTAAAATAGTCAAAAACAAAATGCTCAGGACCACTTTTAGCTCTAGGGTCACACAAACGCATGTAATTGGGAGCCAACAGCTTCGATAACATTTGTGACCTAAGTGAGGTATCCATTGAGCATCATAAAAAGTTCCAGTTGGTTTACCACAAACGGACAAGCGGATTAACTTGCAATGAAGAAACTCATATCTTAGTGGGCTATCAAGCCACTTTAAACTATGTATCTACCTACTTTGGATGCAATTGAAGATACTTCAGCGTGCTCTTCATATTTTGCTTAAAAATATGCAACTATAGCATAGGCATCCAGGTATGTTTCAACAAAAATGTGGAATTCCTGTTCAGCTTAAACAGTTAATCCATGATGAAAATACATCTTCTAATAAATTTTTTCATTTGCCAAAGCAAAATAATAGTGCAAACATAGCTTTGAAGTTTTCGTATGAGCTTTGATCATCTCTCTTTTATGTGAACTTTGTGAAAGATTTCCGTGCACAGGGCACCTTTGCCTTCTTTAAATCCATACAGCAGGTGTATTGAAGCTGAAAGTGGACCAAGTACAATCATTGTTTTGAGTGATATACCATTACGTTTCCTCCAAAGCGGATCTAAACTGTCATAAGACGGTTCACTTTTTGAAGCTGTTTTCCAATAGTTGCACCCGTTGTTCATCCAGGCAACGTTTTCCAATTTCCATAGGAAAGGTTTGTTTTTAGTCAAAAAGCTATCACTCCTGACCATTCCGAAGGATAAGGTGATCAGGAAATTCAACTTCCAAAATAAATTTACCAGTAAGCTCAGCACCAAAAGGGACTGGAGCAATGAGTTCATAGTTCACAGACTGAGCAGAAACACGGTAAAATGGTATACAGACGGATCAAGAACTGATGAAGGAACTGGGGGTAGGAGTATTTGGACCCAGGACAAAATACTTCGAACCCATGGGCAAATGTACCAGCATCTTTCAAGCGGAAATTGATGCTATAGACAGATGCGTTCTGATTAATTTTGAAAGGAATAATACCAATTGCGACATAGCAATAATGTCGGACAGCCGAGCCGCTATTATGGCACTAGACTCCTACATCATCAAATCCAAGCTTGTATGGGAATGCTTGGAGAAGCTCAAAGAGTTGAGTAGGAGAAACCGAGTTAAACTCTCAAGAAAAGGGGCTTCAGAACCCTTCATAGGTCCCGAGCCATTCTGCGCTGTAGGAGACCATCTCCTCAGAGAAGAATTCAGGGAACTGGAAAGAAGGAATCGGATTGAAACCTGGAATAACGTTCGTGGAATGAAGCAGCCCAAGAAACTCCTAGGGCAATATAACCGGAAGAGATTCGAGGCATGCATCAAAATGAGCAAGAATAACCTCCGTATCCTAAGAGACACTGTAGACTCAAGGTACTTCAGGAAGCGCTTTCAAAAACGCATTGGAAAATAAACTCAATCCTACTTGTGCAGATTTTTGACATTTATAAATCTACCCGGATTGTTTATCTTTACAACCTATGCTTTGTTGACATCGTGCTTATGAAGTACTGAATTTTCCGTTGTTTGCAGTTTGTAGAAATGGGAGACACTTTTTATCCAATTTGGCGCTTTTCAATTCTATTTGTAGAATAGTGCTCCAGTGAAACAGTTTCGCTTTTTAAATGATATACAAACCACGATGTGAATTTAATGTCCTGATTAATTTCATTCCATAAACGCGCATCAGACTTTTTCTTTACTGAAATTGTAACCTTACAAGTTTTATATGCTCACTTGGGTGCAGCAATAAAGTAATTCGTGGTTTTTAGTAGTTCATGGAAGGTTGATGTCTCATCAAAATGGCTGTAGAAACGTCTGATTGTAATAATATCATTCCAGTTGACGTTTAAATGATTAGAAAATATCCCACACGCGTAATCAGAAGTCAGGGGGAAGCTGTACAACAAGTTCAACAGCTGGACTCTGTTTTCAATGGAGACGTGCGGGCTATATTTTTCGATAACTCCAGCAATGATGTTCTTTCTTTCTTAGTGCTGATGTTCTTTCATCGAAACCATCCATTTCCTGTCCACTTCATGCTTGATATGGATTCATTGTGATGTCCATAAAATTAAAATTCCAGTTTTATAAAGTTTTCCATCATTTTTTACACTATCCCCTTATCCCTCAATTAATGAATCTAGAAAGGATTAAAAATTAGAAATATCTACTGAATTAAGTTCCACATGCATGAAATCAATAACAATACATTTTGTAACCCCCTCACAGTTCCCAATACAATAGTACCACCACTCAGCTAATGCAATCGAGTGATGGTGCATTAAATATGCTGGCAGCAAAACACTGCTTCCAATTTGCCATCAATTATGCAAAACGACTCTCTAGTCTTCCTATTGCTCCGTCCTGACCATAGCTGGCCCCTTTGACAGGAACAATTTGTATCCGTAATTGGGTTACGATTTAGGGGAGGCCTGTTAATCAACTCGAGTGTGGGGTCCTACAATGCATTCCGATGCATTTCTGATTGCACACATGCACACTCAATGCCGTTCGTACTTTGTTGTTGGCACTTAGTTTCTAATCAATTAACGTTACATACGATCGGTTGCGTTTATATGTTTGCCGACACTAATGCATATTTCGAATCACATACGAACCACAGCGACGGTTATAAAAAATTGAACAGATGCCATTCACCTAGCGATACATGCATCCGTTTCTAAATTTATTGACATCCATTTGAAATTCATTACCATCGCGAGCATGAGATACGAGTGTGTTGTTCGAGTTCGTTGGTCATGTCCAGCTTAGGGGGTTGGTGGCTTGGGGCTTAATTTTGAAAAATAGCGAATTTGATTGTGACAACTTGGCTGGGTTTTAATGGTGGGCTGGCGATAAAGGGTGAATGGGGGATGATGGTCTTTGGGGAAGCATTAACGTGTCCCTGTGTCAATTGGCCAAGTGATGGATTTGTGGGTGAGAATCCTTTTATTTATTTGCGGTCAGAAAGTGGTTTGATTTCAAATGATTTTGGTTTAACAAGGATTACTTGTTCGCAAATGTATTAAATAGTTGGGGACTTGAACTAAAGCTGACATCTCCTTCGAGTTCTATCAGTAAAATTTGATTTAGCAAAATTGAAATTCTACTGAATATAACAAGGACTTGAGAGTTCTACATGCTGTATCTCCATTAGGGTACCAAGGGGTATTATTACTAAAGAAATTGGTTGTCACGAATATATTACTGTTATTACTTTGCAGAAAAATATACGCGTCGAAAATAAAATACGCGTCAAAAAAAAATTCTTTCTGTTCTTTGTTTTAGAGAATCTTCAAGTGACTGTTTGATAAGTCAGTGACTTGAAATGAAAAATTTTGTTTTTTGTTCTCAAAATTGAATTCATTTTTCAACGTAATCTTCTCTCAGTGCGATGAACTTCTCCCAATTTTGTTCCAACTTTTCTACTGTACTGGTGCATGTACTGGTGCATCCAGGAACGAAATGCCGTAAAAATTCGTATGAATTGCGCCCACATTCCACCGTCAGCAAACGCGGCATACTCCTTGTCGATAATTTGTTCATACCCAAATGATGATACAGGGTTCGAATGACGGTACCATTTGAAATTCTTACAATTTTAGCTATCTTAGGAGCCTTGACCCGGCGATCGTCCAATACAATATGGATTTTGTTGACCATTTTATTCGTAGTGACAACATTAGCACGCCTCTTCAAAGGACCGGCTTAGCAAGTTGATGAGAACTTCCACTGCTTTATCGATATCTGACGCGGACGATATATCTCCGTTAGGATCGATGTTAGCCGATCTGCTAGAAAGTCTCCAAATTTGCCGAATGGGGGTTCCTAAATACGCAGCTTTTTGGCAGCTGACTATCAACGTCGAAGAGTATGCAGCATTGATCGGATAGCGATGTTCTGTTGGACACTCTTCAGTTTGATACTAGTTCTAAGCTGTAACCTGATAAGAGAGTAATATTTAAAACTTTCCATCTGATGACCGCTACAAAAGTGGATTCGTGTACATTACAGACGAGAAGAAAATGAAAATAGCCTCTCCCCTGGCGTTGATGTCGGAGATGCCCCATAAAGAATGGTGCGCATTCGGACGACACCATAGAATTAAGTTTCTCTTATCTTGCTGAGCCCTTGCTGAGAGCACTCTCAAACTGTCGGAGGGGATGTTCAGTACATTCTTATGCGGCATGTAGACGGATGCTAAGATGACGTTGACTTCTCAACCGGAAGCAGGTCACCGGAGCTGAAATTAGGCAGCATTTAGTAGGTTCAAGGATTTCCTAACAATTACGCAGGAGCGAATCTTACCTTCCTTGTTGCTGTACGGCACCTCGTATTTTTTTGTTTAACCTAATTCCATTTCTTTTCTAACCCAGGGTTCTTGGACTAGGGCCATGTCCAACTGTTCCTCTTCGAGGGGCAGCCTCATTGTCAGAGGCGACTTTACTATGGTGGGGGTTTATTTGAAATACTTTCATTGGTGGTCGCACAAACCTCTGTCCCAGATAAAGCCGCCTCTTCCGCCTTCCCCTGCGTTCGTTGATGAGCTTAAGCGGGACTTCACTCACACCAAAACTCAGCGGTATATTACCCTCTTCTTTAGTGGATCCGGGGTATCGCTCAAGAGGGTAATATACCCTTGGTTTCCAACTTTGAGTTCCTCTACGCTAACAACCTCCCATGCCTGCATTGGGATCGAGGTGTATTGAGTTTGGAGCAAATTGGAAACTTCCTTCTTCTGCAATACCAAGCCTGGAACACAAAGTCTAGCCTTTTGAGTTTATAAAAAGTCCTTCTAACCATACGGTATCGAAGGCCCTTTCTAAATCAATCTACAAGGCATCCGTGTATTGTTTTCTGTTCATTGGATATCCGACACCAGTTTTGACACGACATTAAAGATGTCATGCCCCGCCTTAAAAGCGAATTGGTTATCCGGAATTATATGTTTGTCTTCGATCCACTTGAGCAGAGCTCTATTAACTATCTTTTCGAATACCTTGCTGATATTCGGGAGAAGAGCGGAGACTGCCCTGATCAGAGGAATCTTTCGCATTTTTGGAATTGGTTGAACCATTGCCGTTTTCCAAAGCTTTGGATAATGAGCATTGTTAAACAGTATGGTGTAAATTTTAAGCACTTCAAGAGAAAGATGTCGAAGGAAATTATTTGGGATCCCGTCGATCCCAGTTGACTTCTTCTTGTATTTGGTTAGACCACCGCCGCTGGCCCCTACCATTTTGATTTTATTTTTTTGAAGTTTGCAAATTCGTGGTTTAAATACGTAAATATTTTCAAACATACCTTCTTCCCAAAGTAATCAGACGAGTCTAGACGCGTTAGTATATCAGCTGTGTATTTCCATAATTAGTAAGAAGATAGTGCTGGTGGCTCATTAACAAGCTGATTAAAGTTATTAAGTATCATCTTTGAGTTATATCGCATATGTACAAGTTTTCTGTAATAAGGTTTACAGTAAGAGGATACAGTCTCTTCTTTCTTTAGTCTTCTGCATAGAAAAGTAACATGGAACCACACTCTTAATGGAGTGTGAAAAAGTGAAAGAATCTAGTAACAGTTAATTTTAGTACCTTAATGTTTAAACCACAAAATGACTCCATTTTTATACATTTTTAAGAAAGCGAAAACTAGCTAATCCGGCACTTCATTTTGATATCTCTGATTTTTATACCTACACACTCAAAAGTAACTTTCAATATGATGCGAACAGTCCCATTGCCTGCTAATAGGGCATCATTGCAAAATCGAACAATAAACCTGTAGAAAACTGGAGCTTGTCAAATAAATTTTATTAAATGAAAAAATTAAATTGCAAACAAAGTATATAACTATGGGAAAATTATCCAATAATCTTTCAGTGCGAATCCATTTTTCATTAGGATCATTATTTAAATTTAACCATCTGCCTAACCTGTTCACTAATCAAAATTACAACCCTACAACAACAAGGATGTCCTTAAGGACAGAAATCCAAAAGGATGTCACTGCCAACACTTAAAAATTCAGACCGAATACCTAATTACCCAGTCGTCCGTTAAAACTTTCTAGTAATCTTCCCCAGCCTTCCTCCCAAATCAGTCCTGTTGAAGAAGCCCAAACAACGAGAAAGAATCGAGACCGAAGGAAAACAATTCACGCAATACAATGAAAAATTAAAAGGACATTTGCGCGAATATTAAAATACCATTTAAGGAACTCGTTGAAATTATCCCCTTGTGACATTTTGTGCTGTGGTGAATGCCGGAATTTTCGTCAATTCATTAGTGGGAAGCCCGGAGACATTCCACAAAAGGGGACAAGTACGAAACAAGATAAAGGATTAAAAAAATGAGGATACTTTCCGCGGACCAAACGAGCATGTTCCTCTAATTTCTCGGCATTCGTTCGGAAGTATCACTCCCCAAGGACGGGCGTATCTTTAAGGATGAATCTCTATCGCGCTGACTCCTAAGTGGCTAATAAATATCACTTAAGGAGTTCTAGTCTGGCATTCAACAAAAAGGACAAAATTCGTTAGCATAACATTAAAATAAACAAAAGGATTGCGTCTCCATTCGGTCACCCAAGGAAAGGAGAGAGTAAATATTGTGCGCGCGGATGTGCGTGTGAATTTTAATTACTCAATGTTCGGGCAAATGGAAGCGCGAGGTTCGCACTTGAAACTTGTTTCCGTGGTTGCAAACGGTGGGCAACTCGATCAGAAACGTCGTTGTCCGTTCATGGTTCTTGGAACTCAAGGACGCACACCAAGTGGATGTGGTTATTCCGCGAATCAATCGCAGCTGCTAAAGAAATCGCAGACCAAATTATGGCAATGAGATGTGGGGCCAAGATGCACGTATCTCCTTTTTCATGCAGCGATGATGTGCGACATTGTTAGTTGCTTGTTAATCGCCATAATCACTTCATCTGATCGATTGTTGGAAGTTTCCTTGTCTTTCGTGTGTGGTCGCATCTCTGGTGGCTGCTGGTTGCCTTTCCTTGTCGTCAATGAGAGAGGCAAAAACTAGTGAATCATCGTAATGACAGACGGAACATTGGCATTGGAGGTGTTTGTCAGGTGTTGACTGGAAATAGAATATCGGAATAAAAGCTTCAGACCGAAGATGAGTTGTGTTTTTAGGTTAATGACAGGTAAACAATTGCTACATTATACGAAGGTTTTGGTACATTAATTTATTTTTATACCGGTTTTCGTTCATCAAGACAAATGTTCCGCAGCTGGATTTAAATACAAATAGATGTCACTAATCACATCAAAGATGTTGACTTGATTAGTGGGGCCAATGTTAAGAGCAATTAAGGTCTGCATTGTTTTTACAAAAGAAAACGTTTAAGTGTAAGAAGGAAGTTACTTCGTTAAGTCTGCTCCTCAATATCAGCAACGAATCTGCTGTATACGTAAGCAGCTAATTTTTTTAAATAACTTTTCAGCAGTTATCAAGATAAATTAATACTTTTTGGTATACCAAAAGTCGAGCTTTTAAATATACAATTTTTTTTATCACGGAATAACTTAAGAGAATCACTTTACATATCAAGAAAAATTTCCGCTTTTACGTTTTTACTAGCAATTATCCACACACTTCGTTTGCGATTTATTAAATTGACATGGGAATCCGTAAAATGCTGCCGCGATTTCAAAATTTTCGATTAAAAATGTCTCACATTCTCCAACCGCGAACAATTTAAACTTGTCGTTGTTCTTGTGTGTAGGGAAATCGTGGCTACCGAATGAAGTTTTACGGTTCTAATTTTTTTTAATTCATCATCTATGTATTTTACTGAAAATCGTAGTACAAGAAAAACAAGGCCTACTTGTTCGCTTTACCGAACGTTACCTGCGATCGAACACGTGAATAGAAATATGTACACAATTTCCGCCTTGTAAACGAAAACTGTCAACAGTTTTTATGCAATCAATTTAATTATTTCTTCAAAATCTGTGCACATACTCGAGCTTTTTAAACTTTTCATTTCATTTTTATAAATGAAACAGGTAAGAAATAAACTATATTCAGCTAACTTTCTTAAATGTTTATTATTTTTTAACTACTATTTGTTAACACACGAAATTATATTGCAATGGAAGCTTAAGTAAAAATTACCAAGAGTCATATATTCATAGATGGAGAATTTTGGCGCTTAATATGAAGTTGTCAAGAACACCTTGGTTAAAAATCTTCTACTTTCAATCTACTATGCTAAATTGAAAACGTGTAGTTCAATTTATACTACAAAATAAGTGCATTTCTTCAAGAAATGCAGTGCTATTACCGATTCCAAACAATTGATTGTTCTTTTCTGCTCCAAAAATTGTTTGTTTCCACTGGAAAACACTTTAACTGTAAACACAACCGCTTAACATATTAAGGGGCTGTGTAATGGAGTGATATGCTTGGAGGTCTAATTGACCGAAAGTATATGTATATGTGAGTAAGTACATATATATTGTAAGTATATATAAAAGTTTCTACAGCAACTTCTCATGTTTTGCGTGTTATTGTTCTTTCACGAGTACAGTTTAATTTAACTTAACATGTTTTTGTACTATCCCAACTTACTGACCCTGACTTATACAGGGCGTCTAAGAAACTTAAAAATGTAAACTGCCTTAAATGTATCTTAAATTTATCTTTTCGGGGGTAGAGTCGCTTATCGCGCAATCTATTTTATAGGAAGTGGAGACCGCCCTGCTTAAACGGAGAAAATCATATTTGCTGCGAGCAACATTTTGTCCGTACAAGAATTGCCTGTCCACTGTACGGCGTGCGGCGTAAAAGATTATAAAGCATCCTTCTGTATCCTGAATCACACCTATCATTTCTAAATAGAGGAATGCTTCGGGCGGAATAAAGCCGTTTAGGCGCACGTTACCTCTATATGTATATTGGGGTAATAAGCCCCAAAGATCAGACCGTTAGTCGAGGTCATAGCCCATGCAATATACATTCGAATCGGCTTAATAATAAAATGATCTATCTGCTTCGAGTTTAACTCGTACAAAACCTCGTTAGGATACACATTTTTCTTTACTCGAATTCTAGCATTCGATATAACCTGAGATAGGTGCGAAGGCATTGTGTTTCCAACAGCTTCCTAAATTCCATCTGGTAAGGACTCCCGTTGAACTACATATGCTGGACAACGATGCGCCATGATTGGTCAGATGATGGGGATGTACCTTGATACCTTTACCCTGGTATCAATTTCAATTTCATAAAACACCGTCTTTGCTACAGAAAAGGCCTTCTTAACTTTCGCCAGAGCAGGTTCTATATGTCTGACGAAGTATAGGTACATATGTACCACATGCACTGCTAACTGCTCCCTCTGTGGGTCAGCTATACCAAACTTACACCAATTTCTGTTCGTAACCTTGAGGCATAAATAGCGGAGTGGAGTCGACGGATTTATTCACTGTGAAACGGCGACCACCGAAAGTTATCACACCAAAAGTTATCACACCAAAAGTTTAAATAGCCATATTATGGCCTTTTTTGTTTTTGTTTCCATTTTTGTAGAATCCAATAAAACACGATTTTCACTTTCTTTCAGTTTATTCTGAAACATTTTACATTTTTGTAAACGTCTTAACATATTGCAAGATGAGATATCAATCAAAACTAACATACAACTTGTAACCCAAAAAGAAACCCAACCTGGTATCCTGAAAAACGTAAGACCGTATAACATTAATTTCAAATAGAATCTCAAATCAGTCATTACTCCGACATCCATTTTTATATCCTGGTAAACAAATGTTTTTATGACAATTGAAAGAAGTTACACATTTGTACATGTGTTTATTTAAAAATGCAAATACATATTTTTGAATTTCGCAACCACTCATAGTTACATCAAATGTTATTTCTTTAATTCAAACGGATTCCCTGTTTTTTTTTCCTTTTTACGAAACCATCACTTCCCAAATTCTTTGCTACGTATTTAAATATTTTGATTAGGTAACAAGCCATTAAATTACCATATAGATACCCATAATGCTCGTTTTAATCGACAGTTGTACCTCAAGGGTGTAATAAAAATCCTTGGAAAAGCATCGTTCGACATGTTTATCTATCGGTACGTATACCACTGCTGATACCAAATAGCCTTGTGTCTAATTTAAAAATCCTTGTTAAACTAACATCTTACTTTGAGGCAGTCAGTGGAACCAGAAATCGAAATGCACACAGGTAATGGGATATTTATTCATTAGATATGGGGATTAAGACAGATACTCTCGCATGAGTTTTCTTTAGAAAGGAAGACACGAAAGAAAAATAAAAAAGGTTCAATGCAAGGATAGCAGAGCGTAGTTTCGATCTACGGACCTCTGGGTTATGGGCCCAGCACGCTTCCACTGCGCCACTCTGCTTGTTAAAATTTCTGTGTCAATATTTGAGCTCATCATCTATAGTGCAAAATAATTGCATTTGTACATGCACATATTTAATAAAATCCCAGAGTTAGTGTTTTCATTCTTAAGATTTTCTTTATGTGTCATTTTAACATTATTTTTTTGAGCTACGTAATCGAAAAGTTTTGTTATAGGATTCTTGAATCTAATTAACTAATGAAACAATAGTGTTCTATAGAAAAAGTATATATGTAGAATGTTAATTTAAAAAATAAAACGCCCGTTTGAATGGGTACTTACAAAAACCAAATTTAATACGAGTAATGAATGTGAAAAATGATAAAACTGCAGCGAAAAAAACCTGTCCAAAAAAGATAAGTGTGTGCAAACTGCCGGTTGCTGCTTCTTCACTCCTTACTCTTGACGTTTTCGGCCGTCGTCATTGTGCAATTCGCCGCATTCTCGTCCACGTTGTCACCTACATATATACAGACACAATTTATAAACTTATTAAATTACGAATTACTTCCTGCCTAGCAAATATAAAAACGGATCAAACTGATGAATTATCAATCTTTGAAGAAGCGTTCATTAATCGTTTTCCCTCTTTTACTAAAAAGGCCGATTTACACTTGGAACGAATTTAGGATATTCCAGATCTGCTTCTCTTTGTCAGAGATTCCCCATCCCGTTGAACTTCCTACTAATTGTCTTAGTGGCTGTTTACAAACGACTGGGAAATCCGACTGGGCAGGCAAGATTTTCTGCGAGTGGAACACGCGAATCGGTTCACTTCCATCATGTTTTCACCCAGTAATGTTCTACCGGGAATTGAGTAATGCTCTCTTTTAAATTCGTATTTTTCATGAATTACGGATGAAAACAATTTTTGTTTAGGTGCAGCAGCAACGTTTTCATGTAGTACTGTATGTATGCAATGAAAAAAACATTAAAATTGCATTGAAATCGTCCCTGTAATAAATTTTTCTAAAATGCCTCGCAGCATGCGTGAGGTGTTACTCGATCAGCGATTACCAGAAAATGAGGAAAACATGTAGGAAACGGAACGAAAAGGGATGAAAATATACCTGCTTCACGCGAGAATCCGCTTTGAAAGTGGATTTTCGGTGGAAGAAGTCCGATTTTCCGCGCATTCAACCCATCTCCTTCCAGCTTGTGAAAATCGTATATTGTATCCCTCTCAATCCTGCCTTCTTCTGCACATGTAATCAGGCACTTAGGTAAAATGTTGTTCAAGAGAACAATGCATTTCAGATTGAAAAACCAATTACCCTGAAATTAAACTTTACTAAACTTTTTCCTCAAATCTCGGTCATCGTAAACAGGAAATTTTTATCCTCAGAAACGGATTTAACCAAGATTACATTTAAATAAATGTCGCCCTTCTCTCAATTTATCTTTTATCAAGTAGCGATAATAAGAGTTCTGTTGTTCAATAAATACTAATGCGGTACCATGTGTGTTTAGAGGTAGCCCATAGAGACATCCCAAACAATTGTAATGTACATAGATGAACTTGCAGGCATGTCACCAAATTGCCCCTATCAACAAAATACTGCAAACCGTGCGAATGCCTTTAGAAAGTCGAAGCTGTCTATTTGTTTGTTCGAGATAATCTCCGAAAAGGCTGGACCGATTTCGATGAAACTTTTTTATAGTTTAAAGCAGGAGGTTGTCAAGAGATTTTGGTTTACAAAAGTTCGAGCTGACTTTAAATTTGAATTACTTTTTTGACCTTTACAATGTCTTAAAGATTTTTAAAGAAGAAAAGCAACCAATGTCGTGTTTCAGAGTTTCCTTTTCGTATATATAAAATCGAATGTCCGTTTGTATGTATGATATAAACTTCGTAACTATTGGAACGTTCCTTTTGAAATTTTGATATTTTGTTAGAATCAATCAAGGATCGGTCTAACGCCATATAACTAAATCTCGCTTACCCCTTCCCTCTAATAAAGGAAAACGCATAATTCAGCAAACATTCGACACAAAACTTTGAAATTATGGAAATAATGCAAATGGCCCCGGCCATAAGTAGATACACCGAAAAAATAGGGGGACGCATTCCCCAGAAGAGACAGAAGGGAAGCACGCCGGGTACGCTTGTGTATAATAAATCCCCACATGTCAAAGTCCATAAAAAGTCAAAGTGCCATGGATATATCTAATTGAACCTTCCGTCCCTCAATCTTCTAATGAGATCTAGAGACTTTAATACCCTTATTACGTAACATTAATTAGATTTCTGGTATCCAAAAATGTTCATTTGAATTTGTCCAAAATTCGAAAGTGTTTTCACGCCTCAGACGGTGAGACCTCATAAAAAGGCCCACCCTCACAAGAACCACGCACACCACTCATCAACCCTTTTCCGTGTGTGTACTCAAACATAATCAGGACAAATGGTGGACAACGCATGGGAGTTCGAACGAAACTCTACTCCTGCTGCCACTGGTGATGATTACACTTTGATATGCAAATGTGTGTAATGTGGTCTTGGAGGTGGGTTCGTTGTCCAAACCAACCAACCACATGACTGCCCGAGTGGGTAACCGGTTTTGAGAAGTTGATGGCGATAATGACACACACAACTACTGCAGGCTAAAACTTGTTAAAAGCTTAGGTGAACCTAAATGGGTTACAGGTTTATGGCTCATTACGTGTTGACTGGGGGTTTGCGTATGGGTGGTTAGAGCCTCTTCGTGGTGGTACTACGAAAATGGAGTGAGTAACACCTAATTTGGTTTTGTACCGTAATGCTTTAACTTTTGATATTTGAATTCATGGTAAATAAGTGGGGATGGTCCAGTCGGTTGACGAGTGAAATCATATTTTATGCGATGGTGGATCCACAAATAACCAGTTTCGGCAGTCGCTTGGATAGAACTAAGAACTCTTTTTCTCATTCTTTAGTTCATATCTTCATTTTGTGGATTCTTGAATATTGGGTCTGTTAGTTTCTTAAGTGTTGCGTAACATCTTATAATTAATACATACCAATCGTGTAATTCCATAAAATACTTCGTTTTAGAATGCTTTTTAGTGGCTATTTAGTTAGCCTAGAACCGACGTCGAACTTCTTACGGAAACCATGATTTGCTAGGTATTAAGTATTCCACGAGTAGCTAAAAACAAAACTGCCACACATATACAGTATTGGACAAAACATTTGCAACTAGAAGTGAAATCAAGCATGTCTTTAAATTCATTAAATTTTTTTTGCAAAAGCATAGCAACCTACTCGTATATATATTCTAAAAGGTCTATATTTGAACTGTACATATAGTAAATAATTTTTGAAATCATGTTAAAGAATTGTGTAATCTGCGCTGATTTTTAAGTTATTGGTGCGCGACAAAACATTTGCAACTTTCAATGGAATTACAGAAAACTACAAAAAATCTATTTTTAGTTGCAAATAATTCTTTTCGTTGACTGTCTTAGACATTTTTGGTATTAATTCAATTTATTTCAATATAATATTTAATGAAATTTAATTTTAAGCCATCTCTATACGTCTAAGAAAAATGGTCTGCACATTTGACATTTTCACTATTCATTTTACGTTTGAAGATCTTTCAAAGACTTCTTATCGGGTTAAAACCCGTTGACTGAGGGGGCCAATAAATAAACATGACATTGTGATCACGTTTGGACTAACCTAGACGTGTACTTTGTGTCACTTTTCTGCTAGAAGGTCTAAGGCAACGGCATTTCCCAGTCCCCTTTCGGCAATATCAAATCCTCTATAATAGTTTTTTATGCCAATTGGTCCATTATCTAATTAATTAAACCCTATAGCCCCAAACCAGTCACAGAAAAAAAACCCGCATCTTCTGCTGCCACGATTTTTAGCCGTCTGCCTCCAATTACGTACGGCAAGTTGGCTGAAGTACTTCTCTTGCGTGCGCTACCGATTTCGTGGACGTATTCAATTGCGTTGTCCCGCGGGCACGGAATTGAAGACTCATCGGGCTGGAGCAGTATTGCCCTTGCGCTCCACACGGCCTAACCATTCAAGGTGTTGAATAGTAGACTCATGTCGCAGTACAACCAATATAGTTCATCAACCCAAACAGGACCAACGATTGAACGCAGAACACATGTCGCCACTGCAAAATTTCATACCGATTTGCTACCTCATTACGTTTCTGTCTTAGATCCGTCTATATGTGGAAATATTTGCTGTAGGGGAAGTTTCTGTCACGCTTTAAGCAGGAATTAATGTTCCAAAATTCGGGTTGGTAATGTGGATCGTGTAGTCAATGTTAAGATATGGAAATTCTAGTGTCTCTAAGATCCGCAAGAGATGTTGGTCAACATTGATAAGGCTTTAAGACGATTAACAGTGTCTGGTGCCACTTGTCTCCCAAGGATATCCAGGGGGGTTTGATCGTTGATCAAATAAATTCCCATATTGAGGATCCAAAAAAATTGTAAATTCTTTGAGCAAAGTGTATTGAGATTATGTTGATAAGTAAAATTTGTTTGCTAAAAAACTGCCTCATCTCACCTCATCTCATTTTCAGTGACCCGCATGTTCCACTAAAGGGGTCGCGGGGGCAATGCATGCACGAGGGATCTCCACTCGATCCTCCGCCATCAACTCTAACTCATCAGGAGCTATCCCCAAGCGCAACCAGGCGAGTGTTTGGACTTGGTCCAACCATCTCGTCCTGGGTCTGCCAAGCGTTCGCCTACCTGATGGAATCGCATTCAAGGCATACCTTGAAAGTCGTGATGATGGGGACATTCGTGCCACGTGACAAAACCATCGCAGTACAAAGAAGCAGCTGCCAAACGTTGAGTTCCTCGCGCACTGCCGTGTTTCTCACCCTATGTCGAGGGGTAATTCCCACAACAGCACGAAGAAATCTCATATCGGCAGCTTGTATTCGCGATCTTATTCTTTCGGTCATTACCCAAATTTCATGACCATAGGTGAGAGTTGGAACAAATACTGCGTTAAAAACCGCCTTTGCCTGCCTTTCATTCAAAAAATCGCGTATTCGATCTTCCTCCTTCCACTCTTCCTCCCTAATAAACAACTTTTAGTTTTTGTTTTGCAAGCTGTCACTATCCACAAAATGTCGCTAAAATCCACAAAAAAATGCTAAAGTGCAAGAAAAAATTAAAAAAAATAATTTCTTAAAAGTTTTAATATTTTTCTATAGCGGGAGGACGCGAGCAACAAAAAAGTTTGAATTTCGCACATCGCGGTATTTCTTCTTTCTGAATATGCATCCGGAAAAAATTAGGACTTTTATTTTTAAAATTTGAGTAGTTTATATTTTGAAATGTGGTGCCCAGGTTAAAGTACGCTTCACAGGAAGTGCGAACTGGGAACGCGAATTTTTCGAAATAACCATATTCCTGGAAATATTAACAAAAATGTACACTTTTTAGTATGCCAGAATGTGCGTTTCTAATTATCGAACTTTTTCATGAAATAAAAACTCAAAATATATTGTTTAAATAAGAAAATTATCGATTTCGCTTTTTTTCGTGCGAATCTCTACGCGAATTGTCAAACTGAATTCACGATCCAATGAGCCGTTCTCGATCCACAAATTCACGAATAAAAAATTCGCGAATTTTATGGGGGCGAACATTCTAAATTTCACACTGATCATTGGAGATTACTGGCGACTAAAGATAATTCCATGTGAATGAAGTGCCAAAATTCGCGAATTTCACAGTTCGCAGTTCGCCGCTCATGTGAATAGCCCTTAAGACTGACAGTGAATGCCAGGATCGAATCCCTTTTGTTTTGCCGATCATAATGGAAAATTTAATATTTGAAATTTCATCAAAAGTTTTACCATATCAATTTACAGAATTTCGAATCTTTATGTCATAATGAAAATGCATCTCCAAATGATCAATGACGTGCTCAATGAACAAGCGAACATTCCAATAATACTCGCAAAGGATTAAAATCCTGCAGCAGCCTTGTCTTTGGGGTTCATGCTATAACTCATAAACACACATGTGCGTACATATGTGTTTTGAAACCCATTTGCGGTAATTATTTTAATGTTAATTCCCCCAAGGCAGCGATGTATTCTCGGGCATCGCCCCAACTGGGATGTTGTTGTTTACGCGTTGGTCGTTTAATTCATTTTTTGCCTACCTTCTCATTCCCCGTTTCTGAATCTGTACACGAAATCCGTTCGTAGTCCTTACCGTGGCCGCATATTCTTTACATTCAATAAAATGAATGAAAATAAAATGCGACTGCAGTCGACTGTTGTATTGTCGGCGTGAAATCCCAACCGTGTCCAGTCATTGAGTCGTAGGTTTAATTTAATTAATAATATAAATTTTCGCAGTGAAGTCCTTTTTAATCCTTTTTGCAAATAAAACATCCGTCCAGTAACAACGCCACGTTTTATACCCAATTAACTTAACGCACTTGTTTGCAGTTGGGACTTGGAAATGTCCTTGCGGCCTGAAGTGACGTCGCTGTCGCTCGCTGATGTTTTATCGTGGTAAGAGTCCGCACCACCTCGTGGCCTTTTATCGGTCAGTCGTGCATTATGCCCACACATACCATATATGCTACAGGTTGCTACAGTTCAGGTGATGGAATGGGTGAAAATCTGAACGGAAAATGAGTGTGAAATACCTTTGGTTGCATACCAACGAGTGCGCCCTGACTGGGTGATGTTAATTTGCATTTTGATTAAGGCCAACGCTTGTACTCAAAGTGTCAAGGTACCTATAAAATAATTAAGCACTTGGCCTGGAAGAAGGTTCACGGATTGTTAGTAGAAAGTGTAAATTTCTTTGCCGGGCCGCCGCCGCTCGTAAATATGATTTCCCTGGAGAATCTTGTGACAACACAGCGCCGAAGAGTACACGTAGTGGAAAAAATTATGTTTCTAACCGCTCTTATAAATTCGCCAGTGCAGCAGTTGGGGGTTGATACCAAGAAATGAAGCGTCCTATGAAATTATGAGATCAAATTAAAAATTCATAGCGTCACGGTTGGATTTTTTTCATTTATTTTCCCGTGGTTTGGGGAGGAGACGTTTTGAAATTTGAACTTTGCGGCAGATTGTCAGATTTTTTATGAGGCAGCTTGAGTGCTTAGCAGATTGCTCTGGTGTCAGATAAAACGAATGAAATGCGGTTGAAGAGAAATCACTTTACGGTACACAACGAAATAGAAATGAATTTTTTAATTTGTTTAATATGGTGATTGATGTAGGATATAGAATAAAGAATATCATTGAATTTCAGCGCAACTACTGAGACAGGGTACTTCATTCAGTATTCAGTACTTTTTTTGGGACTCAATAATACAATGTATTAATTTTTCTTTCTTAAGATATTTACTTACTTACTTATCAGTGTTGCGCCGTGGCCGTGTGGGTTTGTGCGTCGACTAATACATACGCACTAGACTTCCAAATCTAGGTTCGAATTCCAGCAGAAGAAACAGTTTTTTAAAAACAACATTGTTCGCTGCTCCACCTCTTCGAATCACGGACAGTGCTCTAAGAGTATAACTGTAGAAAGAGCTTCTCAATCTCGCCGTTCGGAGTCGGCATTAAACTGTAGGTCCCCGATACTCTTGAGAAAACAATAGCACGCTCAACACGAGTGCTTGCTGAGAAGCTGGCCCAAGTCCACCACGGACTGTAGCGCCGCCATTATTATTGGTATTATAATTTCATAAGTGATAACATTGTTGAATTTGACTAAATAATAAATCATCCGAAGTATTTAAAGAAAAATGGGCTAATGGGTTTATTGCCGAAAATATGTCATACAATTCAGGAAACAAAATAATAAAAAAAAAAAATAATGAAAGAAGAATATCTTATCATTCATCACTTATGAGTTCAATCTTTAATAGAGGTGAACAAAATTGGAAAATAAATAAAATTATAAACGTCCAGGCATGTATTTACATGCATTTTAGTATGTATTTTAAAAATCAGAAGAAAATACAGTGATTTAAATATTGTAATTAATAACACAATAAATATAGACATAAATGTGGAGGACCTTCCGTTGTTTACAATCTCGGGTATTACAATGTGGCCAATATTAGGTGCGTTTGTTGATAGATTGGATCTTAGACCATTTATGATAGGATGTTTCGTTGGGCCTAGTAAACTGCAAATTTAGAAGAGTTTTTGGCAAATTTTGTTAACAAAGAAAGAGAGTATAGTGTTTGTAAATTAAACATTAAAGAATTTTTTTTGCGATGATGTTCGACGAATCGATTTTTACTCGACAGCATATACGAGTATATCGTCTTCTCCTCAATTACCACATTGATTCGCCTGTTCTTCAATGAATGCTATTGGGAACGCGCCACAATGTCAATGTCAGCTGCGTAACCCAGCGGTTGGGCAGATTTGTAGAAGATGGCTTCCGTGTTTACACCATCCCGCAGCACTATCTTCTCCAGAAGAAGATTGAAGAAATCACACGACAGCGCATCCTCTTGCCGAAATCCGGTGGATAATTCGGAAGTTCTAGGACAGTACTGCACGGTGGATCGCGTATTTTTTAGCGTGGCGCGACATAGCCGGATCAATTTTCCCGGGATCCCGAATTCGGCCATTGCATCGAAAAGTTCCTTGCGATGCTGTCGTCTAAAATCGATTTGCCAAGCCGGAAGCCGCTCTGACACGTGTCGATAAGTGCAGCGCAAAAGGGCTTTAGACATTCACACAGTACGCAGGATAGGATCTAGTACGGAATATAAAGCAGGGATATACCTCTATAGTTCTTACGTGAGTTATGATCGCCCTTTTTGTGGATGGGGCATATGATGCTGATATTCCAGTCGTCGGGTAGGCGTTCGTCTTCCCGAATTCTTCATATGATCTGGTGCATGCGCCATACCAGAACTTCGCCCCAGCCTTGAAGAGCTCTGATAGCAAATCATCTGAGCCTGTTCTTCAGATTTTTGATAGCTGTGCCGACTTCTTGCATACTGGATGGGAGAACTACTACATCGACAGGAGGTGGGAATTCTTCATTCCCTCTTACTCTCTATGATGATATATATTTCTAGAAACTTATGTTTATAAATTTATTTAGGCTCATTTGAAAACTTCACAAGAATGCTTAGTCAGATCTTCAGCAACAACTTTTCTTCATCAGTTCGAACTTAAAATACATCATACAACATTTGATCAGGTGCCTGTTTTAACTAATATACAGGGTGCGCCATCTTTTATATCGGCATGTAATCATTGAATAACTTTAACATTTGTCAGTCGAATGATTTGGGTAGACATTTTGAAACGTCAATTCAGTGCAATTTCAACCACGAATCGATTCACAACGAATTAGAGACATTGTACATTACAAATAATCGTTCAGTTGTGTTACCTTAACGTGCATATCGACGAAAATGTTATGGCCAACAAGCAGCATCTGAAAACACAATTCGTCGTTTGGTGTCGAATTTTGGTGAGCACGGGAAATGTGAAAGACCGTCGACATGCCGGTTATCAATGCCCAAGGCGTTCCAATGAACTGGTGGAAGCGGTAAGAGAAAGTGTTGCTGCTCACTCACATGTGTCGTATCGTAATCGCGGTCAGCATTTTTGCGTCAGTGGAACCACCTTGCGGCGCATTTTTTTGTTTTCGTATAAACTGCAATTGATTCAAAGAATATTGCCGACAGACGATGTTCATGTCGTTTGTATTTCGGCCAAACAGTCGCTCGAATAGTTGACACTGAACCTGATTTTTAAAAGCAAATTTTGATGACCGAAGAGACCCATTTCACACTCTCTGGCGCCGTTAGCAAGCGAAATTGCCGCATTTGGGGAACTGAGACTCAAAACGAGAGCCATGAAACACCATTGCATGACCAAAAAGTGAAAGAAGGCGAAATAGTCTATAGGAATCGATATCGGCGGATATTGGCTCATTATGTCTGTCCGCAAATGTGTGAAAAAGAGTTGGGCGGTTACTATTATCAACAAGTCGATGCGCCATGCCACACTGAAAACCAAACAAAGCAGTCTTCCCTGGGCGTGTGCTGTCTGATTTAAATATCATATCTACGAACGAGTAGGATCCAAAAAAAAAGTGGGGGTTAAACAGATCCTTATTATTATTATCCTCCTTTTTATTGAGATCCAGGATAGAATTGCTTTCTGCAGTAGCCGTAAAAAAATCTATTTCAAAATTCGCCGGACCAATGTCGTGCTCTGTCAAACTCTTATGATATCTTCGAAAAAAAAATTACTTATTGGGACACATCCGTTACTAAAGCGAATGCAGGAGAAAACATGACTGAATTCCACGAGTTTTACAAAGATGTGTGTGTGGTATCCGTCACCGCTCCACCACATTCACCGAGTGAAAGGAAATGCTCAGGTCAAAACTGTCTTGATTCTCAGCCTCCTGTTTCAAGAAGGAAAATAAGTTCGCGGATGCAAGAAAACTCAATGTCAACAACGGAAAGCAACTAGCCCGGGACCTTCATGGATGGAAAACCGTGTTATCTCAGACTCAAATCGACGTCAAGTCACTTGTTCAATATATTAATATGCAAAAGCAAAAAAAAAGAAGAAAGCGTTGCCTTGTTCGTCCCCAATACTAGATTTTTCGGGATAAAACAGATTCGTACTCAAATTGCTAGAAAGTAAAGGTAATAGTACCCTAAGGTAGGTCTCTCAGAACCATTTTGGAATTGTTATACACTTATGGTATAATTTGTTAGAGCTAAAAACCAGACACATTTCCAGATGATACGGCAAACCTTTCCGTGTCTCTACGGAACGAAGGACCACCACAAAATATGCAAACGGCAATTTGTTAGGCCATACATAAGCAATAAAAAATAATAAAGTATAATAAACGTGAACATAAATTTCATTAAAAGCAAATTTAATCATATTTCAGTAAATATCTTAGTCGTCTCTGAAGGCCTAGCTTTTATGCAAAGACTATGCTAAAAAATTACAAATTTAATGACGGGTGTTATAAAGGACAAGATCCTGCGCTCCTTGATTGTAGAGAATGTAGACAAAAGCAAGCATCATACATATCCATTTCAAATATGTGTAAACAACGCGGCTTCGCTGGGTGGTCCGTATCCGATCCAGTTTCGATGATTTTGTCGCATAGATCAGGATAAATTTGAGCGATGGCAAAGGTTATGTCGACTTTGAGAGCACCGCTCATTCGCAGCTTATTAGAACACACTTGCGACTTAAGGACACCCTACCAGAAAACGTCTAACGAGGTCCTATCGCACGATTTCGGTGCAGAATCCGGGACAAAAGCTACAACTGCTTAAAGGAATTATTATGCTGGTATACACATTAGCTAGTGTTGTGCATATTAGGTTTTACAAAAACTTGTCAAAAATTATGATTTTAGCGGATGATTTGATTTGAATTCGATTAAGTTTATTCCGTTTCTATAATGTTGAATGAATGGTGCAGATAAGTGAAGATTAGACCAAATTAAGGAAACAGTACAATATGAACGCATTTGCCTTGTTATAATTGCAATCTGCCTTTTCTTGATCGACATTTTTAGGTAAGAAAGAGAGCGTCGATAAAGAATCGTGTAATGGATTATTTGTTGGATTAGTTAAGGGAACTGTAAATTATTTCTAGTTATTGCGAATTAATAACAAAATAAAGACTGTAACTTTGCAATAAAGACATTCTGGTGTAACTTTGTTTTTATGTGTTATTTCATAAAGAATTAACGATGTTGTTATTAAATTGTAAGCATAATGTCGATCATGTGGTCACGGTGAGAAATGAGGCAAATTCGGTCCCGTTTTACTGTATTTTCTATCAGTTATTGCAGCATTTCAGCAGATAAGAATACTTCTGCTCAAATGTCCCCACACATATTCTTATGGTTATTTCCGTACACTTAAATCCAGATGGAATATATCACGAAAGGTAAAATTAATCGATCTTGCCAAATGAAATTCGCCAAAAGGAAAGATTAAACTGTTTTCTTTAAAATAATCACTATTTCTGTTGTTATATGTGCATCTTGACCAATCTTTATATTTTTTTGGACTTATTAGATAACACTTTTTTAACATCTTTGCCTTTTTCTCTCAATGACTTTGTGATGGCGTTAAATATATTCACATACTTTTCCGACCACTTGGAAGTATAGTAATCCATGTTTTACAAGCGTGTTTTCCGCTTGTGATGTACCACATTCTCTACAAAAATAAATATCTTCCAATGACTTTGTGATGAGTTTTGAGTCACACTATTTGTTAGTGTTAACATGTATTCTCCAAGGCTGTTGAATTCTTTCCCAAAAAAAATTAACATGATACATTTGGCCAACAAGAAAGCACTCGTACTGGGCAATTTAAGACATTGGGCCTTAGACATCCTTCAATTAAAGTCCGGTGATAATAAGTCCCATTTTAATCCTTACGCGAATACAATCATGCAAAAATAACATTTAACAACTGAAGCAACAAACTTAAACACCACACTGTTGAAACACTTTGAAATCTTTATTATATTTCTCACATTTAAGGAATAGTAAATGTAACAGAAATAAATAAGAAAAATTGGATTCAATTCGAATTAACATACTTAACATACTTCATTTAAAATTTGTTCACAAACGCTGCTCTACCGACAACGAAACATTGCTGCATTGGAGCTGTTTCTCTTTCATATCCCTCCCCAAATTAACTGAATACTTTGCACGAGCATGCCCCAGCTCCACTTTACTCAGGTTCCACATTCCAATGCTGCCTTCCAGCGACTGAGTACCAAAGAGAGTCAGCTCCGAATGAGGGAATGAGGTGTATGCGCATTGGAACGGTTGTGGCAAACGTAGCACAAAACGATTTGAAGGAACCACTCGTCGGGCCAGTATGAGGTTTTCTTGGTTTTCTTCTTCGTTTGGGCGGAGCTTCTCAGGAATGGAACTGTCAACATTTTTTTTTGCTAACAATCGTTAGCAAGTTGTGGAGCAATGGGATTTGAAGCATTTCGTTATTTATTTCAAGAAAACGACTGTTTCCCACTTTGGAAATGCTTTTAATGAATTTCTGTCGACCTGACATCTTAATTACGAAAACTGGCTGCTTGTAGTTTCTCGATGACTTACATGATTATTAATTTTAACCTTACATGGTGTTAAGACACACACATGTATGTACATATGAATTTACTGTTTATTTTGATCCACAGAGAATGAAAATACCAAGCTGTAGGCCTAATGAAATTAGTGTTATATAACAATTGTTTGCTGATCGATAAAGTGTGAATAGGTTCAGTTGACAAATTGGATTGATTAATGAAAATATTCTGATTCAGATTTTTTGACTTTTCGTAAACAACATTAGACAGGAAACAAATCTATCAGCAATATACATCCTTTTTGCCACTACAACTTTCATTGCCTTACATAGTACTAAGTTTTTCTTCGATTGTCTTTTTTGTGAAACTTGGTGTTTATAAAATTAAATACATACTTAATACCATATCTGATTTCTTCAGCCGTATTTTTTAAATAATCGCCGGCAATTCAGCAGGACTGCTGACATTATCGTTATGCGAAAATGTACATCTTCGAATTACTTTCTCCCATGGGTAGAAATTTGATTTTTCTCTCATACTTGTCGACAGCGTATACTTAAGTAAGACTAGTTTATTTAGTTTAGTTGTCTTTTATTGCAGTGTATATTGAAAAAGCTAATGATACAATGGTTTATATAGTAATAGTAATTTACCTATGAAGCATTTTAGTTTAGCTAAAAGCCGTCCACCTGATTGAATATTTGCTCTAAACACGTTTTTTTTTTAATAAGAACAGAACTTCAACAAAATTAATAAAATATAAATTAACAATTATCTTATTATTATTTTTAGTTTGAAAAGCCTCCATATCTATTCGCTTCCAGTACTCTAGAGCTTCATTATCACATTTATTATATAGGATGCTCACGCAACAGCTCGCCCAGTTTTGGCATTACTGTATAAAAAGTAGACGTTATTAGCTACCAAATGCAATTTTTGGTAAGCGTACTTCTTTCATATCCATTTCCAGGGCTTGCAGTCCTTTTCGAGTTTTATTATTTGTTAATATTATCATAGTTTCTGTGTCTGCTAGAAAGTTTAGACGCAGTATTCGGGAAGGAGTTGATAAGATTTCGCTTTTTGAAAATTTTGTAGAAAATCTGCATTTTCAAAAAGTCTGTTAAATTTAAGGCGACTCGTCACATTTTATTTCATCTATGTGTTAATCTATATTTAAAGCTATTGTATTATACAGTAATTTCTAAAATCTACTTTTCTATTACAATTATTACCGCAATACAAACTCCATTTTTAAAAACATTCGATTCCGAGTCACGCTCCTCGCGGGTTGCCCAGTTATTCTAATCTTTTCCGAAATATCTTAATTTGTAACCTTTGAAATTAAATATTAAAAAGTGAAGTTCATTTTTGTTTATTATAAATATAATTGCTTTTCAATTATTCCGGTCAACCTCCACAAATTCATTCATAAGGCTATGGAACTGTATTTATAAAACTCAAAGGAACGCCATCTTTTCCTGGTGCCTTATTATGCTTGATATTACTAATGACTTGAAGCATTTCTGCAAGATCGAGTTTAGTACGAACACTATTTAAGTACACAATTTTATTTTCTAATCAAAAAAACAATATGTTTGCGACCATTGAATAAGACCATCATTTTGTTTGTCTTATCAAATTGTTTATAGACCATAACAATGGAATTGTTGATTGAGCCTTGTGACTCAATTTTGTCACATCCGAGCTTTATTTATTTGTTTCATCTACCGAGCTTTACTCTAACAAATTACAAAATATGACTTTTCTTATAGCTAACAATTAGTGATATGGTATACAAGAAAAATTAGACGAGACAACTTTTTAAAATAATTAATACATTAATTTATTAATTGAGAATGTAGCCAAAGAATAGCATAATTACTTAAAATAATAAATACGAAATTGTAAGAGTTTTCAAATTGACTGTTTAAATTTCGATCTATCACCACATACGAGTAGGTCTTTTTCTGCACAAACAGAATTAAAACTACGTAAACATTTTGTTAGCAGCTCATTAGAACCATAATTATAGAAGTGTCTTGCCTGGGGAAAGATTTTTCTTGATCGAAGATTTCTTTCCAGTGCGAAAAGTTTAACATGGGACAATTGATACGATACGAGAAAATATCATGGATGAACATAATATAACATATAACATAATAACATAACGCAATAACATGGCTTTACGGTACCTTGTATAGTTTTGACATTCTTGCCAAACACTTTAGACTGAGCAGGATGGCGATGGAGAACTCTTATTGCATCAAGGTCGAATGAACTCACCGATATCTTCTTGAGAAGATCGTGCAAAACTCACTGGCCAACACTAGAGGCACTGTCTTCCAAAAGTCCGTACAACTGCTGGCAATGGCGCATGACATTGACGTGATTGGGCGAAAAGAGCAAGTCGTCAATGGAGCGTGTACTGGCATTGAAACGGGTGCAGCTGAAATCGGTGTGAATTGTAAACGAGTGCAAAACGAAGGTTATGCTGTTATCAGTAAAGAACACACAACATCGACAACTTGGCCACAATGCCATAATGGGAAGCGAACATTTCGGGGGGTCAAGGATTTCGTCTACCTCGGATACGCGGTAAATACAGTAGACTCGCGTTAGCCTAAACACCGGATAGCTTGAACAGATTAATTTTTACATTGACATCTCCAAAACGTTGGAAAATCATGCACGCTCCTAAACGTGAACCACAATGTTCGTACCAAGTTAACAGTAAAATTCGAACAAGCTGCATTTTAATTTGGAATTTGTCATTCTTGGTACAAGATTCGTGTTGTCTTGGTCTGTTTTTAGTTGTTTTTTGCATTATATGCATATATTTAATACATTTTTGTTCAAAATAAAAAAAATTAATTGAAGACATTTTTGTAAAACAAAAACTAATTATTTTTAATTTGTGAAATGAAACACGTTTTTTAAATGTTAATTAAATATCTACTTTGAGATTATCCTATTGTTTTGTTAAAATTCAACCTTCGCAAACGTGAACTGGTGTGGATTTTATTTGTTCGCGTTATCGTGAGTCTATTGTAGTACTAACAATATCAGTACGAAGATCAAATCAATCATGTATGTTGAAAACTGCCATTTTCTTGGACTCAAAAAACAATTATGTAATATAGCCCCATTTAAGTAAGAGAACTATAACACACACACGAGTGGTTGCTGAGAAGCTAGGCCCAAGTCCATCTAGTAGATAATGATGATGTAGATAATGTATGTATATGGATAATGTAGCTCTTGATCTCTTCAAGAGAAGGGCTCTGCGTGTGATCTTGCCCTATTTACGTTGATGGCAATTGAAGAAGAAGAATCAACAATAAACTGTGCGGTCTGTATAGTGAACAAAAACTAAGAATGTAATTTGACTCGTTTGATCCCTTAAAAACATGAAAGATAATGTAATGTACAAGGGATCGATTGATTTGACAATGCAAACTAATCATCTGGGACACAACCGCTCTTATTACAAAATAATAACCTCAATCTAAGAGAAGGTCCAATTCCTGACATCACCGATTATCTGTGCATACGAAGTAGTTTGTAATACTTAATTTTTATTATTAATTAAGGCCGTGGTCCACCCCTGACTAAAGCGCTTTATAGAGAAAGTAAAAAAAAAGCGCTGAGTTTTAAATCAGCAGGAACAGACAAGAGTAAATCTGCAGAAAATGAACAGTGCATCTTGTATGAATATTCCAAAAAAGCCTGTCGATCACACAAGACTTTATGGATATACACGTCCATATACATACGAGTATATAAATATAAATATGATTTCCTAGCCTCACATAATGGAGCCTTGCCTCTGTGAAGTGTAATGTATTTGATTATTTGCAGAATATATTGCTTTTCACAGCAGACAGGGATCTACCAAACCTACATATGTATATACAAACATATATAAATATATAGAACGTCGACTCATGCATGTATATGGCTTCCAAAAAAGTGTCAAGTACTACCGAGAATTGAAATATTTTCATTTAAATAACAAAATAAAGCAACCTACTCTAGTGCACCTCACTAGTGGCAACCTTCTTTATCTTCTTTGCCTGCCTTTAGCACCCACATCTATTCACAACGAATTTCACTAAAGGGCAAATTTCGTTTCGAGATGGTATAAATCACGTTTTTAACTTACATTCAGTCATAATTGATTCTCGATGGTGCCAAATGCACGTTCTTCAGTAACACCTTCAACTTCTTAGTAAAGTAGTATTTTTTATTGTCGTACAGGACACTGAGTTAACAAATGTAAAAATCTACTATAAACAGCTCGCGAAGATATCTGTTTTACTCTCAATTCTGTTTACCACATTAAAGACGAACATAGTGAGAAAAGTTGGTTTTTCGGCGTACTCAGCCGTAATCAGTATCGCCACCACAGAAGACTTTTTACGTACTGCTTACTCTTTACCTTCTTTTGAAAATCATTGATGTCCGAAGTAGTCAAATTTTAAGTGTGTAGACGAAGAAGTTCTCCACCCTTCTGACTGGAGTAGTAGTGACTAAGGAAGCTAAAAAAAACAAGCGCAGGTACAGGAGCATATTTCTTCTCTGATCTTATCGAAACATCTCTGACATAACTGCAGTGCCTTTTTATTGTAATTGAATATTTTAAAAAATTGAAGCAGTGCTGTTCATAAAAAACGTTGACTTAGTCTACCTATCGATAATCATATACTCCAACAAAAAAGCTGCAACTAAAGCCTTAGCTTCGAATATTCTGTCATCGAGGCTGGTCAAGTTGTGCAAGATGGGTTAACCAACAAAATGAAAGTGCGGACATACTAGCAAATGTGTGTTAAGCTTTCTAAGGTTTTTCCTGGAGAAAGAAAATAAACGATGACTGAATCTAGACATTGGGTCAACGACGGGAATCCTATGGCCCGCGTTAAACAAAATAAAACCTTGGTCAATGATCAACCTCAGTGCAATAGACATCCACGCTATGCGTCTGGACGTCGGCCAAAGCAATTGTTGCAGAAGTTACAGAGACGATGAAGATATGGAATATTTGCAATAGCTTCCCTGCGATTGGCCTGCTCTAAACTCCTTCAAAAGATTTGAATAAAACTGATCTGAAAAGCCGCATGAGATTAAGGCTGAGTGTTTTTAATGCTCATGGTGGCAGTTTCTTTCTCGTAATCCTAAAAGACACAATGAATTCAATTTTTTGGTCTAAGTGAGCTGTGCTTGTAAGTCTCCAGGGCACCTATTTACCTACCTACATGTGCTAGCTAAATACAGGACCAGATGATAAAAACGTTTACTTAACGCGTGCCGAGTCATTCTCATTTGCACAATCTCTAAGAATTTGGATGATCATAGACGAAGCTATGTGACCATCTACTTGCTAAGCGAATAATTCTTTACCCTTGTAAAATGGTTTCGTTTTTACAGTTCCAGTCCGATCGAACTCAAAAGATAAACACTGCACTACACAAACAGGGTTGTCGAGAAGTTTCAATTACAAATTACTAGAGTCCGACCGAAGGCTAGTTTTTCGGCCGAAGCCGAAGCCGAAGCCGAACTTCGGCTTTTTCATCACCTTCGGCCGAAGTCGAAGCCGAAGGTTCAGTCGGACTCTATTTGGAACATATTTTGCAAGTTGCTTTCGCATAATTTTTACGAAATAACCCCAAATATGATTCTTAGCTGCCATTTTTGATGTTCTTTCTACCTGAAACCAGTACAAATAAATTGCATGTCTTTATACAGACCACTTAATAGTTTACCAACTTGCAAATGTAAAATCTTTTGATTTTAAAGCTGTAAACAATCGCACTTTCAAAATACAAAATATCCGACAATAACAAAACAAAAAACACGCTGTTCTTTTCAATTTCTATTTTGACAAAAAGCAGAAATCACAACATTCGGCTTCGGCAAAATCTTCGGCCTCATTTGGCTGAAGCCGAATGTTTTGCCGAAGGTGATATTTATAGCCGAAGGTGGCCGAAGCCGAAGCCGAAGCCGAATGTTCGGTCGGACTCTACAAATTACCTCTAAAGCTGAAAGGAGCAGCAATTAGCAAGGGTTTCTCCCAAACCATCCAAACCAAAATATTTGCTACATAACCGATTGATTTTCATTTAATAATGCAAAGAAATACACCTCGACACTTAATTAGACTAAAAGTGCTAGCAAAATCAAAGAAAAACAACAACAAACCCGTAAACACACCAATGAGTATGAGTGGCATTTAATTTCAAAATTCGGTCAAAGATGACTGTACCACAATGGAAACATCGTGTAGTGAAATAAAGCATTTAAAAAATACTGCTTGAGTTTCCTTTCATAATGAAAAATATGGCCGACATTTTGAGTTCGGCACTAGAAGCTGTATTTTGTGTACTTAACGTCATTCATAAGATCACCCGCTGATGCAAGGCATGGTTTTTTATGGGATAAATTAAGAAGCTAGTCACTTAGAAACACTGCAGCGATACACCGCAACAATTGTTACACCGCAAATATACTTATTCTTTCTACATTATTAATAATAATAATGGCGGCACTACAGTACGAGGTGTACCTGGGCCTAGCTTCTCAGCAACCACCCGTGTTGTGCATGCTATTGTTCTCCCACGAGCGGAGGGGACCTACAGTTTAATGCCGACACCGAACGGCCAGATTGAGAAGTTTTTTCTTTGAGCATTGTCAATGACTCGAAAGAAATTTTTGGAAAAATTGTTGCTTATTCCGGTATTCGAACCCAAACTTGAGAGTCTAGTTCGTATTGGTCGACACACAAACCCACACGGCCACGGCGCCCATTTACATTAATACCGCATAAAAATCTACTCATTTTTACCAAATCACATTTACAGCAAACACATACATACATGGAGTAACAACAATTCAAGTATTCTGCGGTGTTTAGATATTTTTTCTTTAGATCATAGTGATGAGTGAGGAAAGAATGGGACGAATGTGAGCCTCCACTACAATTCCTGCGGTGATCCGTATGATATACTCCAGTGTTACACATTTGAATCGTTTCATCCTGTAGCACCGCATATTCATATTGAATTCGATCAAGCAATGGTACGTGCGATCGGCTTAAGAACAACGAAAACACCGCAACTGCTGAAAATGGCCACTCACTTCTATTCCTATGAAGCGCTGCTAAATTATTATCCTGCTTCTTTCCCCTGCTGCCGGAACAACCTTTAAGCTGGCTGTTTTTCGCTGTTTTTATTTTTCAAAATCGATCACACGTACCGCCACTTACTCGAACTCGATTTGAATATGCGGAACATGAAAAGATTCAGAAAAGAAGTAGTCGAGTTTAACTGCTTGTTTTGGGATTAGATTTAGAGTTGCAATATTATGATCGCATATTAATTTCTGTTGGGAAATTCAATGATCGCCCGAGGCCAGAAATTTTCCGTAAGTGATATTTATAAAACGAATTCAAACTCGTAATCTGCATCGCATATTACAGTCCCTGGCCATATTATTAGACGCACTGTAGAATTTTTATGATTATTAGATTATACGCAATATTTTTAGCTTTTAACGTTATGAGATTTCTTCCAGATGTTGAGGAAATTACTCGTCGGGATAGGGTGAGAAACACGGCAGGGCACGAGGAACTCAATGTTGGGCAGCTGATTTTTCGAACGGAAAGAAGTGTACTTCGATGGTTTGGTCACGTGACACGAATGTTCCCATCATCGCAATGCGATTCCATCAGGTAGGCGACCGCTTGGCAGACCCAAGACGAGATGGTTGAACCAAGTCCAAGCGCTTGGGCATAGCTCCTGATGAATTAGAGTCAATGGCGGAGGATCGAGTGGCCTGGAAATCTCTCGTGCGTTCGTTACCCCCGCGACTCCTTTAGTCGAACATCCGGGTCGCTGAAGATGAGATGAGATGAGAAATTTGTTTTGTATTCTTATTTTCTTTATGTTTTTAATTTGATTTGTTGCATTATACATGTATGGTAGTAGAGCGTAAACAAGTACAAACTTTCAGTCGCATTTTCGCATTAAATCTCTAGTATATAATTTGGCCAGGAACTGTAATTGTTTGATTCATGATGTTTTTGCTTTCATCTACTCGTAGATCTGCAAAATTAAGTTTCATATTCTTCATCGGTTGTAGAAAACAGTTCCAGAAACAATACTTGTCGTCAGTTTCTTAACATTTACTTCAAACCTGTTACAGATAAGGCAAAAAGTTAAGAAAAAATATCAAGCAATTGTTTAGTATTTTAAGGCTGTAAGTGGGTTCGATCTATCTACAACTCAAGTCAAAATTGTACGTCATAGATTAAAGAGTCGTGACAGTGATAGCAACAGAGAAGCAACGAAGAGAAATTAAGCATACGTTGGTACCAGTCGGGTACGGAACGGACTGCATCCCGATCTTTCCAATTTTAATCCATTGAAGTACTCTTAAATTAATATGAGGTGTCACTTAAAATTATGTCGAAAGCATTGAACGGAATCCAAATATTTTCTATCAAACTTTCAAATACTTTAACTTCACTAACATAGCTATACTCATAAATCATCGGAACCATTCCAACATATCTGCTTTAAGTTTCTCAAAACACCCCTTGCACTCTCCATTTTTTCTTTGACGACTTACTTAGTGTAATCATGAACAACATCTCCATCATTTCCTGATAAAAAAAACGAAGTCACACTCACAGTAGACAAACACAAAGGATAAAAGCATTTGCCTTCCATCTTCTGTCCTTTGTCCTGACGGTAATAAAATTCTTCGAAAGCGTAACCAAAATTTATCTACTTAAATCTTTTGTTGTTGCATTTTTCAATTCCAAGTGAAAATATCGATGATATCGATGTCACATTATTTACAGATTTTTCTATCACAGCATTGGTTTAGAGTTGAATTCTAAACAAAAAGGATGCACACCCACCCGCATGGCAGCAGACTTTACACTCTCGTCGTTGTTCCTTTGGTTGAATATATTGATAAAGTGCTTGGGGATTTGGAAACATCTCAACAGGTTTTAGCTTTTAAGCCTTTTTGCTCGTATCACCATGCAAAATATGTACTCGTAGCAAACCAGAACAATGGAAGGATGAACCTGAAGATGACACATTCACAAAGGACAAGGAGACCAATGATGTTTCGATGTCGATGATGACAATGATGGTTGGTTTGATTCAATTTAGGATGTGGTTAATAGTTCCAGTTGTTGTTCTCATTTTGTCTGCTGTATCAAGTCAGGACATTCGAACATTATTTAATTTATTATTCATGTTGTAGAGATTGCTAAGGAGTCGGTTTGAAAGGCCAATATAAAGCACGTTCTCCAGTCGAATTTGACTGCTGTGCAAAACTAGGGTGTGGTCGAGAACAATTAAAAACGACAGAATGAGGACGAAGGTCTATTTTCCTTGCACTCCTTTTTGTAGAAAGAATGAGGTTGATAAAGGATATTGAAGACCTTTGTTTTGATTGTTTAAATTGTCCTGGCAGTTTTAATTAGCTGTCATGAATATACCTTGACATATGAATTGTGGTCGTTTTACACGACCAAAAGCAATAAGTTTTCCATTTCAGTGGTTTCTAATATTGAATGCGATTGTTGATTATCAAAAATCCCTATAGAACATTGCTTTCGGATGCGTAAGTTTTTTGGTGTAATTACGTATTTGAGGTTTGTGCAATTTATTAAAAGGCTTTTGTTTTTCAGTGACAGATGATCATAGCATATAATAATAATAATGGCGGCGCTACAGCCCGAGGTGGACCTGTGCCTAGATTCTCAGCAACCAGTTTTAAAAACAATGCCGTTTGTCTAAGTAAAGTGAAAATGAAGCCATTAATTCGAAACGAATTTTGGGTTAATTAACACACAATTTTCACCTAATCAGTATTTCGATTAGCAATTTTGTTTAATAAATAATATACATAGAACCCCCGAACTTATTTGTAGTTCTGTTATCGTCGTGGTGTACTTTTTCAATTCGCGGTTTTTTACAAACGATTACCTCTATATCTTTTCCATTCTCTCATAAAATATAGAGCAAATGAATGCAATTACGAAAGAAATCGAAACGATACCTCTACCAAGTCGATCAACCACCTGAACATTTTCTTATTTTTCTTTAAGAATTCAGTGAGTTACTGTGAATAATTTGTGCCGTACAGAGGAGATATTTGCAATCCTAATGTTATTTGCACTTTACTTCACTAGACCAACAATCCACGGCTTGGGCCGGAGCTGCTTTATAGGGTACAGGCAACATGCCTACAGTTACCGGGTTTGTAAACATTTTTCCCGCCGACGATCGACTTTACTTGGAATTGAATCTACGAGTATGTTCTACAAACGTTTTGGAGTGCCAGTATCAAATATTAGAATTTCAAATCGTAGATAAGCGAACTATGGAGGCATCAGTATGTTGATGCTATCATCTTACCGTGGTGAAATCCAACAACCGATTACCTTCGATAAAAAAAGGGGTAACCAACCTCTTTTGGATGTCGTTGGCGGCTGCAAACAAGACATTTCGAAGAGAGAGTCTGTACATAGACTAGGATAATTTCTTTAGAAAAATTTCTAGAAAAAAACCCTGGGTTGATAATGAGTGCAGGCAGGCACATGCGGCAAAGGAAGAAGTCTACACGAAAAAGACAGGAATGGTCGAAAGTTTTCCCAAAGAGTAAAACTACTATCGAATCGATATAAAGTTTGGGCCTGCAGGAACGAAGATGGAATACTTGAAGAATCATTTCTGTATACTGTTAAACGGCAATGAAGAACTTGTAACTTGTAATTTTATTGATTATAAATTCAGTTGCATTATTGGTTGAATGATATCGACATTTTCAATTGCCTGGCTAAAATAAATACTGTCTGCTGAAATCTTTAAATCTGTTAAATATTACCTGATTGGGGCGTTCACCAGATCATCTCTCAGATATGGTGAGAGAAAACTATGGCCGATGAGTCGAATTTCAGAAAGTTTTGACTGCGCCAACTACCGATAAATCAGACTCCTTAATATCGAATAAAAGATCTTCTCTGCTGTTTTGTATCACAACCTGAAACATTTCAACAACAATCATTATGGTCTCAGTCAAGAGAAGTCCTTTAATGTCAAAGAATGTCCTAGGCAAGGCGACTGTCATGTGACTCAATAAAATTGTCAATAAATTGTTAGAAGATCGCGAAAAATCCCTTACCAACACCAGAAGCATGACCTTACAAACGTCTGTACAACTGCTACCATACACGGATGACATTGACGTTATTGGTCGAACACAAAAAGCTATCAATGAGGCGTTTGCTGGCATTGAAACGGAAACGGGTAAAGTGAGTTTGGCAGTAAACGAGAACAAGATGAAGAACATATATGCTGATATCGAATCATATAAGCACCATCGAAAACTGGACCAAAACGGTACTTGGAGGTACTCAGGACTTCGCCTACTTCGGCCCTGCAGGAAACAATACGAACAACATCAGTACAGCTATAAAAAGCAGAATAACACTTGCAACCGCTGTTTTTGGGTTCGAAAGGCAAGTGACTAGTAGTGTCCTCTCTCGAAAAACCAAGCTGACATCATATAAGTCATTTATCATCCCAGTGGGCGTCGTGGTGTAGTGGTTACCCACAACGTCGACTCCTACGCTCGATGTATGCGTTCGATGCACGAAAAAAATCACCAATGCTCAAAGAGTACATCTGTCTAGAAAAAAGCTTTTCAACCTAGCCGTTTGGAGTCGGCATCAAAGTGTAGGTCCCCTCGGTGTCGTGAACGAAGGTGATATGAACTAACGCCATAATGGCATTCACGCCCGTCCAGCCTTGAGAGAGCAATAGCACGCACTGCTGAGGAACTAGGCCCAAGTCCACGTTAGACTGTAGCGCCACCTTTATTGTTATTATTACTATCATTCCAGTTCTGCTCAGCGGTAGAGAGGCATGTACAATATCCCAATTGGATAAAAAAGCTCTATTCGAGAGAAAATCTCTGCGTGTGATCTTTGGTCCTACTTGCGTTTATGGCAATTGGAGAAGCGGTTGGTTGAAATTGGAACAGCGGTATGAGGCTAGCCCGGCGTCTAAGGATCCAAAGCCAACGATAGTTGGTTCATGTAGAGCGCATGGACAAGTTAGCTCCGGTTCAAAGAATCTTCAGCTCTGTACCTGTAGGACAACACAAGTGGAGATGGACTGCAAACCACTTTGTGGGTAGAGCTGGAGACAGCTATAGATCGATCGTGCTGCGATCGGGACATCTTCAGCGAAGGCGATTGTGCCAGGTACTCCGTCTGCACAAGAAAACTGCACTTCGGCTGAACTAACATCACAGCTAGAACCTCCAAAGAGATGGCTACCAAACAGAAGAAATACTGGAAATGCCAGTACTGCCGTTCACTTTCCACAACACCAGAAGATTAGGCCCTTCGAGAAGACAGAAATCCTATTGCGATTGAGCACAGTAGATCTCCCGGAACTCTCAGCGTCAAAAGGGACGTCACTGAAATGATTGAAACGCTGAAAGAGTATTTAAGATCTGTAGAGCTATGACGACATGAAGAAAACATTTGCACACAAATGAACGATTTGAAAATACAATGTGAACCTAAAAATAAATAAATAAACAAAATGGAACAAGAAATCATTAAGAACAACATTGAAATTACAAATATTCCTTTCACCAAAGAAGAACATGTTTTGGACGTGGTTAAAAATTAAATAAATTAAATTTGGCTATAGCCTCTTTGAACTGATGTTGTCCGACATTATGTGAACTTTTTTAATTTTCCAAAGCTTCCACAATCTTCGCTCGTCACAGTTAGTTTCATAAATGTTTACTTAAATGGCACTTACGAATATTTTTCTGATTTAGATGAATAAATGATGCGCCATGTGGTAGAGAATCGCGTGTACTAGGGTTCAAGTTGATAGCTGACATTGGTGTCTGCAGAATGATCCGCTGTATAATTGACATTAGATCTGTCATTTGGGTTTATGGTGATAGCTGACCGAGTGGTGCTTTTAGCAATTTTAGTGCCCGTTTATGCTGGTTATTGCCACTGTCTGGTTGTGGTGAGCGTATAACAAATATTTTTTGTTCATATGACTTATGCGAGGTTTTAACATACTTGTAGATTTATAGTTGAGAAATGGCATCCGCGTTTATTTTGATAATCAACAACATTGCATTAATTTCCTCTTTTGCAACTTATGGAAAAAATTTCGTTAGTTGATAGGGAAAAAGAGTTACGAGTGAATGGCGCCCATTTCCACTTGCGACTCCGACTCGAGATCGACCTATAAGCCATAGTCAAATTCAATAGCTTCGTCAACCGAACGGAAACCTACAATTAACCTAAACATACTTATTATTCACAGTTTCAACTTAGCGTATTCTTGACTCAGAAGCTGACGTGAGTGGAGAGGACCTACAGTTTAATGCCGACTCTGAATGGTGAGATTGAGAAGCTTTTTCAGTTAAACAGTTATTCTCTTTGAGCATTGTCAGTGACTCAAAAAAGATGGAGCCGTGAAACATTTTTTTTTTTTAATTATTTGTCAGAACTTGGATTTGAGCCTGGTCTATGGAATTCTACAACGCATGGGTCGACGCACAAAACCACACGGCCACGGCGTCTCGAGCATTATCAGCGACTCGAAAAAGGTAGAGCCTCAATGTACTGAACTCCCTCGCCGAACCTGGGGTCCTGACCAATTGGAAAAAGTCGGTCACTGTCTTCCGATTGAAAGGTTTACTTAGTTAAATGTATTGTAGTTTTAAGTCACAACGTTTTTTTTACTCAATCTTCATTAAATTTTACTCAATCTTTCATTAAATTCAATTTATGTTTGATCGAAAAACATATTTTGAGATTAAGATTTGGTTAGAGATTCGTTAGAGGGTACTTAGAAATAGTTGGTTCGTTAGGTAGTAATGGAATAACATAAATGAATGAAAAAAAAGTTTCAGGAACAAAGTATGGTCATGCACCGGAAGTATTTTTTTTAAGAAAGTAGCTTAATGGTTAAGAGAGTTAACTTAACTTAGAGTAGAAGAGTAGTAGAATAAGGAGAAAAATATTAATCGTTTATGCAGTTAATACATTTTACCGTTGGCTTATTTGTGTGAATTGTTGGTATCTTTTTATCTGTGTCCTATGGATTTGTTTTAAACCGAGGGGAATTGAAGATATTAAGAGTTATATTTCAATTGCTATACTTTTATGGTAAAGTGTTAAGTAACAAACTTTTATTTATTTTTACTACATCCATCTATCATGTATGTAAATTTTGGATCTCAGATTTGAAGTAGTTTATTTTTTTTTGTTAAAATATAAAATGCCGAATGAATCGAATTTTTCTCTGAAATTTTAAGATGTCACATGTGTACACATATGTTCATTTTACACATACTCTTACAAATAACTACTCAAATTCAGAGTAAACACTTTGTCACTCTATACAAAATTAATATGTATTTTTCACACGTTTACAATCAAGCCGCAGTGGCTTTTAGGCGAGAAATAATTTTCCGAGCACCTTTCAGTCTACTTTTTCGAAACACGTACGTAGTCCCCATAGTCCAAGTTGTTACCAGCATTCTCATAATTCTTCATCCACACTCTACACCACCGGGGCAAGGCTTTGGACCGAGCTACAAGCTGAGACTAATAACCTCCCCCCGTATGACACGTTCCGTCAGCAAAAAAAGTACGCTCCAGATTCGTCGCCTCACTCGAAGACCATGTTCATGTTTTATGTTTTAATTGGAAAAACGCGCACCAGCTATCGTACCAACTGACAGAGTTCCCGCAGCTGCATAAAGCAAAATCACACATACACACCCCAGTAATCCACACTGCTTGGATGTTATTGATTCCAACATCAGCTACGTACATCATCACAACGAGAATGTCGGGAGACGCCACGGATTAGTGAGTGAGTTTAGTCGATCATTTATCCAGATCCCTCTTGGTACAGTATAGAGCTCTTCCCCGACGCACAGGGACATACCGTAGTCCGCCTGAAAGCTGTCCGATCTCAATTTTGATGGCTAATTGGATCTCAGATGTCGCGCCGCGTCTCTTGCAATCGATCGGCATCGCTTGTATTACTGTTTTTAGTCATTTAAATTGTCAAATTTGGTCCGTGCCCGGAATAACATAGCTCACAGGTGAGCGACAGTTCTGCCCGCTTGTATAGGAGAGTTAAACGTTGTGGTTGCTCTCTATGCCGGCTACGATTTTGCTAGTTTGTTGTTTTTTGTGGAACCATGTCTTTTCACGGAAACACAAAGGAGACAAGTGAGAAATGTACAGTGGGTATGTTCGAGCAAAAAAGTTCAATATAAGTTAGTGAGTGCGACTATTATTTGTTGAAGAAGAATACCGACAAAACTGGGATGGGTTTTTTATGTGAAGTGACTAGGATTTCTTAGGAGGTCAATGTTTTTCTACAGAAACATGAAAGTGTGAAGCATAATTTCTATGTGTGTGAAATGAAAATAATTGCTACTGAAAGTCAACATTACCAACAGCTATGGTATTCAAAGCATAAGACGTGATCAAGAAAAAATTCAAATCCCCTCTTTAGCTGAAACAGACACTAATGCGAGAAACACAATACTTTCATATAAAATATCAGTCGCGTTTCGATTACGAAAACGCAAAAACATGCACAAAAACTCTCAAATTGTTTGGGAAGTGTTAAAACAAAGGCAAGTGTTTCAGCATGTTGAGAGATTTGAGTTAGAGGCTCCGTTGTTACGAGAGTTTACGTTGCTCTCATTTTTTAGGAATAGCACAACGCAATATTTCAGGCTGTCATTGTATTGCCTGTGGTGGAAGTTAAACGTCACCCGACGGTAGCACCAGCCCAGTATTGTGTATCAGGTATTAGAGGCACTTTGAAATGACAATCTCAATTTACTAGCTGTTTTTAATTCTCAAATAAGGGGCCTTCCAATAGGGATTTCTGATCTTTGACAGTTGATAGGGGACATACTGTTGAAGCTAATCTCTCAAATTGGCTGCAATTTTTTCAGTCCGTGCAAATGATAAAATTATTTTATCGAAATTGGTGTTCTGTTCGGGCAACGTAGGGCGCGCTTCACCCATTTTACGGTCGCCATAATTGTCCTATCGTGAGGACAGTACGGTGCATAAATTTGAGTCAACTGGTTCAGTAAACGATAAACCAAAAAGAAACGCAAAATCTGTCGAAAACATCGTCGGCGCTCACAAGAACTCGGTCTTTTGCAGGCCACAAGTTGGTGAATTTTGCGTCGTGACTTCGGCCTACAACTCAACTGACGCAGAATCTGAAGGTAAATGACCATAGACAACGACGTTTGTTCGCTGGATAGGCTTTGGAGCAGTTGGAAACTAACACTAATTTTAATCGAAAAATAATCTTTAGCGATGAGACCCATATGGGTACGTCAACAAACAAAATTGTCGAATTTGGGACGATACCAATCCACGTGAGATCGAAGAGCGTCCAATGCATCCCGAAAAATCACTGTTTGGTGTAGATTTTGGGCTGGCGTCGTCATCGGTCTATATTACTTTGTGAATGACGTTGGCCAGGCCATCACCGTCAATGGCGAGCGCTATAGGTCGATGATTTCGCCTGAATTTGATGATGTGGACATGGTTTCAACAGAACGGCAAAAAGTGCCACACAGCTCAACCCACATTGAAAATTTTGTACGAGCGATTCGAGGGTATGATCATCTCACGTGGAGGTGATGCGAACTGGCCACCGAGATCATTCAATTTGACCCCATTCGACTTTTTCTTGTAGGGTTTTCCTAGGTCCCAGGTCTATGTAAAGCAGGCGTAAACCACAGCTGCCCTCAAATCCAACATAACCCATGCTATCGGTCAAATTCAGCCAGATTTATTCATCAGAGTCGTGGAAAATTTTACCTTTCGGATGCGCGCCGCCCAGAGAAACCATATAAAATGGCATCAATGGACGCCGTGGCCGTGTGGGTTTGTGCGTCGGCCCATTCGCACAAGACTTTCAAGTCTAAGTTCGAATCCCTGTTCAGACAAACAATTTTGAAAAGAAAATTGTTCACGGCTCCACCACTTTCGAGTCACTAACAATGCTCAAAGAGTATAACTGTCTAGAAAAAAGCTTCTCAATCTCGCCGTTCGGAGTCGACATTAAACTGTAGGTCCCTTCCACTCGTGAGAGAACAATAGCATGCACAACACGGGTGGTTGCTGAGAAGCTAGGCCCAGGTCCACCCCGGACTGTAGTGCCGCCATTATTGTTATTATTATTATTATTATAATGGCATTAATAGGCCTCTCAAACAAAAAATATCGATGATACATCATACATATACACTTTGTTTTATTTAAATTTAAAGATAGAAAGCGGTTTATGAAAGACCCTCTATGAGTTTAAAAATATTGTAGTAAAATAATTTTGATGTACGTACGAATTTTAACATCAACTTGAAGAAATCAAATATAAAGAAAGCAAAAGAAAAATACTTTACTCTGTTAAAATTACTTACTCCTGTGACAAAGCGTACAAATTGTTTGAAGAAATCAGAAAGATGGGGTTGGGTTCGCGATGGATGCAGAAAGTTTGGGAGCAGTTTTACAAAATAACAATATCCCCACAAACATTCGAAGAGCTATGGCCTTTGATTAACCCCCATTTAGAAGAGTCTTCATGCCATTTAATGTTGTATAAGTCACCACCAAATGATGTTCTACGGAATCTTCTGAACTGTGCAGGTCCAATTGATAGTAACACATAAATATACAATCGTCGCCCCATAATTCTTCTGGCTGTTTGTGATGCCAAAAACGCATTTACAGCTGTTGATATTGGGACGTATGGAAGTCAACGCCATTTTTTTGGCAAAGTGGTGAATACTAGTAACAGCCCTCCATATATTGCAAAAAAAATTTAATTTAATGATGCTACTTATTGCTTATCGGATAACTTCGATGAGAATGGTTCTGTCCTTATCAGAGGTTTTTGGAGATTACGAGCTTACAAGTAGTAAAAATATTTATGTACAAAATCTAAAAGAATATAAACTGGGCAAGTGCGAGTTGTACTCGCACGGGTAAGGTTCCGTCGCATAATATTGATGGATGATTTCTGAAGATCAAACGACGTTTCTAAACTATTTCAGTTGAATTTTCTTCTAAATTCAACCCAAATCAACCATTTATTCATAAATTCATATTTACATCCAAACAAACAAATGTTCATCCCTACATATACCTATATCTCTATCCAAGTTTATCCAACACAGAAAATCCCTTCCATCATACACATACCCAACACTGCTCATGCCTGCGGTGTGTGTGTATTCATTTCTGTTGGGCATTTAGGGGTGAGATCGAAAAGATAACGCTCAGCAACGAATAGAGTGGCCGAACACAGCATGAAATTATGTGTGAAAATGAAATTTTCTTCTTATTTTAAATCTTAGATATCTCAAAATGTCAACATAAATCGATATTTTGAAATGTATCATTTCTTAATGCTTGCATTGATGTCTTCAAAACTGCGTTTTCAGATCTTCAAAATTCGCATGTCTATGATTGACCGTTTTTGGCCAATATCTCCGAAACCATTAGGGCCAGAATGCTCGCAATGGTTTTAAATGAAAGTACTCAATGAAGCCAAGTTTTTGTGATTTTTTCAGATTTTTAAACACTTTGGTTTAGAAATGGCAGGGGGGGAAAATCTTTGGAGCTCCATATTTTCCAAACGGTACTTTTGATAAAAAAGTGTTGAAAGAAACCTCCACCTCATTTCGAAAGATCTGTCGATTGATATATATATCGATGGGTTGCGACAATTTTTCAAAATTAGTGTCAACTTCACCTGTACTGGAGCCACCCCCAAATGGCCCCACTTTTTAAAATCGCTGCATAGGAATTGACATCTAGGTCTGAAGTACCTAATTCCAAAATTTCATGCCGATATCTTCATAAACTTCGGAGATAAAAAAGTGTGACAGACACGACGGACGGACGGACGGACGGACGGACACACCGAAATTATAAAGGTTCCGTTTTTGTAGACGGAACCTTAAAAACAGAAGAACACAAGTTTTTTTATTAACTCGTTAGAGTTGGCTCCGACGTCTTCAAGAAATTTTGTGAAAGCTTCTTCCAACTTGTGGATTGCGTTCTGAGGCTCTGAGCCCAATCAATTACCGCCTTCCATCCAACATTCCATTACATTAAGTCACATTTTGAGAATTGTTAGTCTTCAAAAAATTTGAGCGGCCCATATACAGAATAATTCCGCGTTCACTGGTGTCGCTGCGTTCGTTCGCCAGTTCGCGAGCCGACGTTTCGGTGTGAGCAAAATCAAAACACTTAGATTTTTTGTGTCGGTGTTCCTGCAAGTGCTATGTGTGTTGGCTGGTCCACCCCTTTCATTCAAAATATCAGTCACGTTTCGATAGATGTAATGTAAAGGTCGCGGATAAAAAAGAGGTGAAAATGGCGATAAGGATTGTGAATTTTGGCGGTTATTAATAGACTTATTTAGGAATTTGGCAAATGAAAGGGAAAAACCGTGCGTGAGAGACGTTGTTTAATAAATATAAGGAAAATTAAACACATGCAACTTAAGACATTTCATAGAGAAAAATAGTGTCCAAGCGTTCATCTTAACTCTGGAAGATTTTAAAGGCCAAATCGCGTTCAGGCGCTCGGGCTTTGACAGGCATTGGTACGCGTTTTATCGATTTTACGCACCCTCAGTTTTCCAAATCGAAATAGCACTCGCGCGTTTGACGAGTAAAATATATTCAAGGGTTTTTTTATTCTAATTTTGTGGCAGCAAACATTGAAATAAAAGTTTAATCGCTTAAGTGATTTTAGGTAAAATTGTATTTAAACAATAAATGAATTGACAAAAAAACAAATCTCAATTTGGCAGAATGGATCCGTTACCATTTTCTTCTATGCATTCTTGCGGCTGGGAAGATTTTAAGGATTATATATTGATAGTTTCAATGGGTTTTGTCTAATTTCAACTACATATACAACAAAAACAAGATGTAAAACAAAAAAATGTAGATAAGAAAATTAAATTTGGAAAGAGACAAATACGAGTTCTATGCCCTGAATTAAAAAAAAATGCAAAGTGAAGATCCAGAGCACTTCTCTAAAATCACTCGGATGAAGCAACTTTTAATCTTTACGGACAACAATAGAGCCCTCCTTGGAGAAAACATCCAAAACAATGCCAATATTGGTAAGGTGCAGATTGTTTCTTGTTATTATTGTAAGTAGCACTTGAATAAATTTATGAAGTTGTATCATATACGTAGTTACTCTTTTAGGTATGGGCGCGTGGATTTTTCGAATTCACCACAGTAGGCGAGATTATCTACGAAACAGATGATGTGTTGTGGAGTGTCCTTGTATATGGCCCCTCCTTCCGAAGAAATTTGGAAACAGATTGCAGCGGATTTTTATGGATTTTGGAATTTCCCTCATTGTGGAATGGATGGAAAGCATATCAACATACAATGTCCTCCCAGAGCAGGTTCGGAATACTTTAATTATAATGGCCATCATTCCATCGTTCTCCTGGCTTCATATGACGCGAACAGTAGATATATCGTGGTAGACGTCGGCGCCTATGGCAGCTAAAGTGATGGTGGTATTTTCGCGGAATCTACTTTCACGAAAAGTTGTTAGATGGATCGCTTAATCTTCCTCCACCGAGACTTCATCCGAATTCCAACATTGTATGCAATCATTTACCTAGTTGGAGATGCGGCTTTTCCTCTAAAAACTTTTCTAATGCGTATCTAAGAAGACTCCTTGAGGAAAAAAAATCTCAATTTCAACAAAAGGTTATCACGCGCTCGCAGAATAGATATATTCAATCGAATGAACTTTCTATACTTTGACATTCGAACGAAACATAATCATTGTCGAAAGAACTTCAATGAAATAGATTTTTGAAATCAGCTGTTTAAAATTTGTTCACATTTCGAATTGATTCAGTTTTATAAAAATATTCAAATAAGCAATACGTTAGAAGACATTAATTGTGAATAATAATGATAAATAAGTGAAGACTTAATTTTGCTTTTGCAGAATTTGAACATGTGTGTGTTTTTGTGCGCTATTGGGACGAGGTACAGACTTCTCCTCTTGGTTTTTATTTATTTCATTTACTTTCAATATTTCTCCATGACATAACATCATGGACATGTCCTTAGATCTTGACACCATCTCTGACTCTGATTGGGTTATGCCAAACATCCTAACACTTATGCCTGTAACGGATTGATTAAGAGAAGTTATCCTATTGATAGCTTGTTCGAATACGTTAAGAGGCACAAGACTGATGCCGTTGAAGCCACTTTTTGTTTTTATTTCATTTTCAACAAGTTTCTTGTTTTTTGATTTAAAATCAGACTAAACATTAAATCCTAAGATTTATTATTGTAAGCTTATTTTAATATTTTTTTATATATATGTCTTTTTCTATGTTGCATAGTCTTTAAAAGGATATCAGCAATTTTTTGCTCCCGATTGGTCCAATTACAGTTTCGCAACCGTGTTGAAGATACAGTATCTCACAAAATTGAGCATACACCTATCAGAACAAAGAAAATTATAAGGAATTGTAGAGATATATATAGTTTCAGATCATTTGAAATGAGGTAGAGGTTTCCTTCAACACTCTTTGATCCAAAGTACCGTGTGGAAAATATGGAGCTCCAAAGTTTTTTTTAATGCGTCCCCCTGCTATTTCTAAACCAAAGAGTTTAAAAATCTGAAAAAATCACAAAAACTTCGCTTCATTTCAAGCATTCTGGCCTTAATAGTTTTCGAGATATTGGTCAAAAACGGTCAACCATCGACATGCGAATTTTGAAGATCTGAAAACGCAGTTTTGAAGACCTCAGCGTAAGGATTAAGAAATGATAACTATATAAATATCAATTCATGTCGAAATTTTGAGATATCTAAGATTTAAAATGATCACTATTTTCATTTTCACACATACTCGTAAATTTCATGCTGTGTTCGACCACTCTATTCGTTGATGAGTGTTATCTTTTTGATCTCTACCCCTAAATGCCCAACAGAAATGAACACACACACCGCAGGCATGAGCAGTGATTAGGTAGGTATGTATGTATGTATGATGGAAGGGATTTTCTGTGTTGGATAAACTTGGATAGAGGTATAGATATGTGTATGGATGAATGATTGTTTGATTGGATCTATGAATGTATGAAAGTACGGTTGATTTGGGTTGAAGTTAGAAGAAAGTTCAACTGAAATAGTTTGGAAACGTCGTTTGATATTCAGAAATCATCCATCATTATTATGCGACGGACCCTTCCCCGTGCGAGTACAACTCGAACTTTATTTAGCCCAGTTTATTTTTTAATGAAATGTGTGTTATTGAAACTGAATTTTTTCTAATAAATTACTTTTTTCAAGAAGAAAAAATCAAAAATATTGTTGAGCTTTGGGTGTATGCTCAATTTTGTTAGGTAGTGTATTTTGACGAAAAAATCTTAGAGAGTAGATGATTTTCCGTGTATCATTATAAAGCTACCATGATTAATACAACTCCAGATTAAAAAGTGCAAACAGGCAAAATTTACCAAAGCAAGATCATTGTGGGACATCTACAAAGCAGCAAGAATTAATTTCATTCTAAAACTGAACTTAAAGCAACCACGGCATTCAGCAAAGTATTGAAAAAATATTAAAAAATGTGTGTTAAGTTATATTAAATAAAGAAGGAAGTGGAATTAAAATGTTTCATTTAATGGGAATATCACACATAATAGCCAACAAATTGCGAGTGAATTTGATAATTACTTCATAAGTAGTGTTGAAAATTGTTTTTCTATGATTAACTTGATACTGTCAAGAAGGTTTTTAAGTTTAAAACTATAAACACGGGAAGAATAGTGAGGTTAATGAAATCAATGGAATTATTATAATTACTTTGGTGAGCAAACCTCTTGCAGGGGATTGTATAATGAACATGAAACACAGAAAATAATGAGTACAGAGCTACAAATTCTCTGCTAAAATGTTATAATATCATGTTTTAGAGAACTGTGGAAAGCTTCAAAGAAAGGAAGATCAAACTAAAATCTGACACAAATAGATCAGATCACAGATCTTTTATCGGCTATTCTGACAAATTTGATCATAGAGCTCGAAATCCGCGCATTACGTCAATCAAAGGCACTAAGACACTATACTTAAGAACGAAATTCAAGTGCAAAAAATTTAAATTCTAAAAATAAAATGTAATAATAATAATATTAATTGAATGACCTAGTGCTTGCGTTACTTAGTGGTGTTTTGGTTTTTATTCCTTGCACACAATTTGAATGGGAAGCAGAGAAAAAATGTAAGTAGTATTTTGACGGATTTGTGGCAGTAGTAGTAGTAGTGGTGGATCAATACAATTTTGGCATATGGACATTGCTCCTATTACAATATTTATTGGGAAGATGATGTGAATATTCAGTTCTCAACTCTTCTTAATTGCTCAATAACAATGTCATTTGTTGCTGTCTAAATTTTGTTTTAATTCTTTGAAATTTAGAGTCGATGCTTGTAATAGTCGGGGCTTTTGGTTTTAATTAACACTCGTATTAGTAGCCTTTGAAATTTGATCCAAAAGTTCCATCTGAAAAATATCCTCCTCCGTTTTTTCAACTAAAGTGTTTAAAAATCACATAAAAGTTGCTTCATTGGGTACTTTTAAAACTGTAAGCATTAAGAAATTATAAATATCAAAATATCGGTTTATTTGCAAATTTTGAGATATAAAAGATCAGTTTATTTCATCTTCTTCCGTTACTCGTTCTAGTCGGGCAGTTCTAGCCACTCTTGCAACAAAGAACGGTGATTTTCCGGAATCAATTTAATTGCATCGATTAATTTTAATGTTACCACTTACCACTTACTGCATTCGGGAACTTTCACTTTCTCCATGCGACTCCTCGCGCGCAATGCACGTCCGATGTCGCCCGGAGAAGACAGAGATCTCCATTTCTGGTACCCGGAATGCTTTGAACTGGTATCAGAAAATGCAGTTCGTAGTGGAGCTATCCGGATTGCCTTGTCCTCTGTCGGAGAATGGAATTTGGTCGTACGTGTTGACCTTAATTGACAAAGAGACTGTGACTGCATTTTTTCAATCCTTAACCCTTTGTTGACCAAGCTATTGTAAACTTTCTTGGAATGTACCGGACTATGTTCGCATACACTATTAACTCTTTTAGAGTTGTGTACGAAATCAGGAATCTTTAAAAATTCAAATACAGAAGTTGTGCAGTTTTTCGGAAATTTATAATATTTGGTACAGGTACAAGATCATAATATTTATAGAATACTTTTTAAACTACAAACATTTAAAGCATCGAAAACGCCTAGTTATTTAAAATGTCATTTATTGTTTACGCCGACATTTTTTAGGGTTCCTTACCAAAATAGTACAAACGGAACTCTTACGATTTCACTTCTGTCGAAACAGGTTTTCTGCAACTAAATGTTGAACTCTTTGAACTGAGGATGTACATATCTCTCGAACCTACATACATTCATTTTTTTTTATCTGTCAAAACCAATAGATATAGAAAAAGTTAGTAGTAAAACTACAGCTTTAAAATTTATTTTTAATTTTTAGCCCAGCAATATGGGTATTATTTTAGAAGCACGATGCCTAGATTTCGTAACTCCCCTTTCTTCCATATCGTCGGATTGTACTACTTCTACATTTTTCTAAGTAAGAGCGTGCAACTTTCATAGAACATCTAACGTTTTATTCCAAAATATCGATAAACGTCATACTTAATAGGAAGTTAAAAGTTAACAAAATAAAAAAAAAAAAAACTTTACATGGTTCCATCCAGGATCGAACTGGAGACCTTCTGCGTGTAAAGCAGACGTGATAACCGCTACACTATGGAACCGTTATAAATTTGTTCTAATTTAGCACACGTCACCTATGGTTGAGTTTTTGAGACAAAGCTAACAAATATATTTTATTTAAATATATATATATTTATTGCCGCAAAGGAAAAATTGCTGGATATGTGTGTAAATTAAATAATATTTTGTTTTTGTTAATGCTACTTCCCAGCTCGAGATTTATTTCTCGACTGATCTTAAACCTAAAATATATTTATTACAATACCTCGGCACGCACGTTCTGGTCGATGACGGATCCTGCTTAATAGCAGACGTGGGTTTGTCCTGCCAGATGCGACATAGGAAACCCTTGGGTTTTCCCGGGTATTTCGGCAGCCGGCATTGTTCCCACATGTTCGGCGTTAACTCCTCCGCCCTTAAATTCGAGCGTCCTCATTAGACCTTGGAAATGTTATTTGGTGAGGAATTTCATGATCCTGATGGTTGATGAATAACATATACTACATTCATTACTTCGTTCATTATTATATAAAATTTGTATTTTTTTTTCCATATTTTTATCTTTAATACTAGCTTGCTTATCATCTAGATTATTATTATGATTTTATTTATTGCAATAGTTATCTTGTTTAATTTTTTGAGTAAAACATTATTAATATAATTAAACTATTTTCAATTTACTTTTTCGAAAAACTGCAGTTTCCGATTTAAGACCTTTTTGCCTAACGTCAAAGAATTTTCGCAAAGCCATCCTAGTGTTTTGCCTGGTTTAGTAATACTTATTATTTCCGCTACATTTTTTATTGATTCACTTCTTTTGATTCTATTTCTGTAGTCCACATGTTGTACTTCGTACAGATTGCTGCGAACAAGTTTATTAAATCTTTGGTTGACTCCTTATTCCACGCAGACATATGTAGCTGACACCAATACGAACACTAATCACTGAAGGACAAATTAAATCCGCTGTCCTTCACAAATCCGTTGTTTTTGCACTTCTTTGTACATATAACACAAAACTGCAACAATCATAAAACCAGCAACGGATCATAGATGCCAGATACATTCATAAACACTATCTGCGGAAGTTCCAGACTTTCTTATTGCACCCCTTTTTTTCTCACCAGATATGAAGTACTTACTTTATAACCATTACATACACTACATCAAAAAATGGCACGTACACCCACTGAAATCAGATTTGTTTTTTTATTTTGCGAATTTTGCTACTCAATACGTTTGCTTATCGACTTGATTCGAATAAATTATTATGTATTCAAGTAAATACAATAAATATATAACTAAACATTCGAAATTTGCTTGTAAATTTTTGTACTGTGAACATAACAGGTTTTCTATAAATGACCAAAAATTGTACGTACATCAAACAAATGCACGTACAGAGCTATTTTACCGCAAAAACGGTACTTTTTAGCAGGGAAGGATAAGAAAATGGAATGGAAATGTGTTTGAGAGATCCTTACTTATTCTGTTGTGGAATATTGATCTGATCAGAGGTGATTTTTCTGGATATTACTTAGTTTTTTATTATAATGGAAATTTCACACAAAAAAGTTCCTCTTGGAAGAAAAAAGCAAGTTCTTAAACTTAAGAACGAGGGGAAAAGTCATGCTGAGATATCGTCGATTATTGGTAGACCAAGATCAACAGTTCAGTATGTGCTTAAAAATTATATGAAAAATAAAAGCATCGAAATGGCTCCAGGAAGAGGTCGGCAAAGGGTATTAACAGCGCATTTGGAACGGAAAATCGAAAGGATGATAAAGGCTGATCCGAAGATAAGCGCTCCAAAAATAGCTGCTGATATCGAAGCATATCATGGAGTAAAAGTAAACCCTCAGACTATTCGCAATTTTTTACATACAAAGGGATACAATAGCCGTACGGTGAGGAAAAAACCATACATTTCAAAGGGAAACGTTAAAAAGCGTTTAAACTATGCAAATGCGTACGTTTCAAAGCCAGATGAGTTTTGGGAGAATGTGTTCTTCGTTGACGAGAGCAAATTCAATGTTTTTGGATCGGACGGTCGAAGATTTGTGTGGCGAAAGGCAAACGCAGCATTGCAGGTAAAAACATTTACTGCCAACTGTGAAACATGGAGGCGGGAGTATCATGGTCTGGGGAGCTATGGGAGCTAAAGGGGTAGGAAAGTTAGTGTTTGTTGCGACAACGATGGACAAGATGAAGTACCTACAAATTCTAAAAAAAAGAGGACCTTAAACCTAGCGCTCGTAAAATTGGCTTAACAGACAACTTTATGTTGGTACCAGAAAACGATCGTAAGCATTCTTCAAGACTGGTTAAAGAGTGGCTCCTTTATAATGTGAAATCACAGTTGCCTCATCCTTCACAATCCCCGGACCTTAATCCCATCGAACATCTTTGGGATTATTTAGAAAAAAACCCGGAAATCTGAAATAACCAGCAAAAACCAACTTAAAGCCATTATTTTAGAAGAATGGAACAAATTCTCACCGGAAATTACTTCAAAACTCGTGCTTTCAATGAAAAATCGTCTACAGCATATAATAAAGGCGAAGGGATACCACACTCGGTACTAAAAATTAAATTAACGCTCTAAGTTTTCAGTGTACGTGGAATTTTTTGATTATTATTTTTCTAGTTTTCTTACTTTGTTGTTTTTTTTGTTTTTCCATGATGTTAATGTTTATGAATTTTGTTTTGTTTTTACTTCTCCTATAATATACATTTGAGAAAAAGAAAGAAATAATTATTGAAAACCTTTTTCTTTGAAATATTTGCATTTTTATGTTGAAGAATCAGATGTACGTGCAATTTTTTGATGTAGTGTATGTGCATCCGAAAACAATAAAATTTACGATCATCTTAATTACTTTTTATGTTCGGCACACATTGCAAAAAATTACCACCATTACGGCGCCTCCAAAATCACTCGTACAAGATCTACCTCTCAGCATGGTATCACCTTTCTCAACTTTCAACAACAAAGGGGAAAAATATGCCAGAAGTGGAACGTTATGGAAAGAAAACATGCCTGCTTCCTTCCCCGGTGAACAAAATGAGCATCTTTTGATCGAGATTAACAACGAGGAAGTGCAAAGAAGGGATCCGTAGTAGCAGCAGCATATCATCATAGTACAGTCCCTGGCCATATTATTAGACGTACTATAGATTATATGCGAAAATGCGACTGAAAGAAGCCTGTACTTCTTTACGCTCTGTTACCCTACTTTGACATTATGCATATATAATGCAACATATCAAATTAAAAACATAAAGAAAATAAGACCACAAAACGAATTTCTCATTTCATCTCATCTTCAGTGACCCGCATGTTTCACTAAAGGGGTCGCGGGGCTAACGTACGCACGAGAGATTTCCAGACCACTCGATCATCCTCCATCGCGCTGGAACTTGGTTCAACCATCGCGTACTGCGTCTGCCAAGCGGTCGATGGAATCGCATTTGAGGCACGCCTCGGAGGTCGTGATGATGGGGAAATTCGTGCCACGTGATCAAACCGTCGAAGTACAGCCCTTTCCGTTCGAAGAAGCAACTGCCCAACATTGAGTTCCTTGTGCACTGTCGTGTTTCTCACCCTATCCCGACAAGTAATTTCCACAACGTCACGAAGAAATCTCATCTTGGCAGCGATCTTAGTTTCTGTAACGTTAAAAGTTAAACATATATCTACAATAATAATTATAAAAATTCTACAGTGCGTCTAATAATATGAATTTCGAAGCGTTAATACGCGAACCATGTAGACACAAGCGTCTGCACCTAGCCTCTATTAACGAACTCCTACTCTCACCTCCCCGTGGTGAAATCCGGGAGCCGAGTACCCTCGACAGAAGATGGGGTAACCAACCCTCGTGGGACGTCTGGGCGGCTGCTAACGAGAGAGGGGGGAGTGTGAGTCTACCAGGGCTCATCACTCTTTTTAGGATGGCGGCGGAGGAGCTGGTCAACTGATTGGCCAACGGCGGCATCCACAACTCCAGTCAGCAGGAGCTACCTGGTTTCCATGGTAAGGTCGGGACCTTGGAATAGAGATGGCGGCGGATGAGCCCTTCTTTTAGGGCCAACGGCGGCGCTCACAGCCTGCAAGAGGCTACCGACACCGGATCCCTCCGGACCCCTTTGTCCGGGGGCTAAACAAATGGACCTGTCCTCCCAGTTGGAGGTTGTGCGTGGGGTTAACTTCCTCACCACGTAAAAAAGTATCGAGTTGAGAAGCAACAATATGCCTCGGATACGGACGGATTTACTGTTGACGACCCCAGCAAACGGAATAAGGACAATGACTTTCGGTTCTGCACGTGGAATGTGAGGTCCCTGAACAGACCACGTGCAGCCGATGAACTCGCGGAGGCCCTAGACTGCTATAAAGCAGACGTTACCGCAATCCAGGAAGTGCGATGGGATGGGCCGGGCAAAAAGAGGATGAAAAACTGCGATATCTACTACGGCGACTGTTACAGAGAGCGAAGGCAGCGATTATTTGGATGTGGATTTGTTGTTCGAGGCAGACTTAGGCAAAAAGTCTTAAGCTTTAAGTACATAAGCGAGCGCCTCATAACAATCCGCATCAAGGCTAAATTCGGCAACATCAGCCTAATCTGCGCCCACGCCCCAACGGAGGACAAAGATGACGATAGCAAGGATGACTTCTATGATCTCCTAGAAAGAACGTACGATCAATGCCCCAGCTACGACACCAAGATCGTTCTAGGAGATTTTAACGCTAAGCTGGGTAAAGAGGACATCTTTGCTAGAGTCATCGGTAAACACAGCCTGCACGACACCACGTCCGAAAACGGACTCAGGCTGGTGGACTTTGTTACGGGGCGAAACCTCTCTGTAGCTAGCACGCGGTTCCCACACCTCAACATCCATAAAGGGACCTGGCGGTCCCCTGATCATTCAACCGTCAACCAGATTGATCACGTTGCGATCGACGTCAGACACTCCTCCAGTATTCTTGATGTCCGAACTTTCCGAGGCGCCAACATCGACTCGGACCATTTCCTTGTTGTAGCCAAGGTAAGGACACGGATATCGAGAGAAGAACGGAGTCGAGGAAGCCAACCACGGTTTGACGTCGAAAAGCTACAATCGCAACAGACTGCCAGGAACTTTGCCGATCGAGTCTTCCTGAAACTCTCCGAAAGTTCGACGTCGCCTGCACTAACAATAGACGAAGAATGGAAACGTTGTCAAAGAGCCATCAGAGAAGCCGCTACTGATGTGCTGGGTTTTAAAACGCCAACAAGAAAAAACCCCTGGTTTGACAACGAGTGCAGGCAGGCACATGCAGTAAAGCAAGAAGCCTACCGGGCAACGCTGCATCGAACCACGAGAGCTGTTCGTGAGCTCTACGAACAGAGAAGAAGGGAAGAGAACCGGCTTCTCAGGAAGAAAAAGAAAGAGCACGAGAAGCGCGCGATCGAGGAGATGGAGAGGTGTTATGGCAGGAATGATGTCCGAAAGTTTTACCAAAGGGTAAAACTTTTATCGAATGGATATAAAGTTCGGACAGAAGCTTGCCGGGACGAAAATGGACAGCTAGTAGTAGATTCGCAGTCGATACTGAGAATTTGGAAAAATCATTTCTGCAGACTGTTGAACGGCGATGAGGACACAAATACCGCTGTCAGGCAGAATGTTCCACTCAACACAACGGACGATGATAGAAGAGAATACCGTCCCCCCGACCTAGACGAAGTCAAGATAGCGATATCGAGACTGAAGTCTAATAAAGCTGCTGGTGCAGATAGTCTGCCCGCCGAAATGTTTAAAGCAGCTGGAGGTGATCTGGTAGGGCGCATGCACCAGCTCATTTGTAAGATATGGTCGGAGGAAAGCATGCCCGATGAGTGGAATCTCAGTATCGTTTGCCCGATCCACAAGAAAGGAGACCCCTTTGACTGCGCCAACTATCGAGGGATAAGTCTCCTTAACATCGCCTATAAGGTCTTCTCTGCCGTTTTGTGTGAACGCCTGAAACCATTCGTGAACAAACTGATAGGTCCTTACCAGTGTGGTTTCAGGCCCGGGAAGTCCACCATCGATCAAATTTTCACACTGCGGCAGATCCTGGAGAAGACCCAGGAAATGCAGATCGACACACACCATCTATTTGTCGATTTCAAGGCCGCATATGACAGCGTGCATAGAGACGAGCTATACAGCGCCATGTCTAGTTTTGACATTCCTGCTAAACTCGTCAGACTGAGCAGGATGACGATGGAGAACTCTCGCTGCTCCATCAAGGTCGGTAACGAACTCACCGAGACCTTCAATGTCAAAAAAGGTTTTAGACAAGGCGACGCGCTGTCATGTGATTTCTTTAACATCATTCTTGAGAAGATCGTGCAAAACTCACTGGCCAACACAAGAGGCACGATCTTCCAAAAGTCCGTTCAACTGCTAGCTTACGCGGATGACATTGACGTGATTGGGAGAACACAGCGAGCCGTCAATGATGCGTTTGCTGGCATTGAAACGGAAGCGGCTAAAATGGGTCTGGCGGTAAACGAGGGCAAAACAAAGTATATGCTGTCGTCGAGAAAGGACGCACAATATCGACGACTTGGCCAGAACGTCACCATAGGCAGCTATAACTTTGAGGTAGTAAAGGACTTCGTCTACCTTGGCTCCGCGGTTAACAGTACAAACAACATCAGTACCGAGATCAAACGCAGAATTACTCTTGCCAACCGCTGTTTTTATGGGCTCAAAAGGCAATTGAGTAGTAGAGCCCTCTCTCGGAAGACCAAGTTGACTTTGTATAAGACCTTGATCATCCCAGTCCTGCTTTACGGTGCAGAGGCATGGACAATATCCCAAGCGGATGACCAGTCTCTTGGTCTTTTCGAGAGAAAAGTTCTGCGCGCGATCTTTGGTCCTGTTTACGTTGATGGCATTTGGAGGAGAAGATTCAACCACGAACTGTATGGGCTGTACAGCGACATGAGTCTAGCCAGGCGTCTACGGATCCAACGCCTAAGATGGCTAGGCCATGTAGAGCGTATGGACAACTTAGCTCTGGCCCGAAGAGTCTTCGACTCTGAGCCTGTGGGACAACGCAACAGAGGACGTCCACGAACAAGGTGGCGCACACAAGTCGAGGGGGACCTCTGCCGGCTTGGTATGCGAAACTGGAGACAGCTGGCGAAAGATCGTGCTGGCTGGAGAGGCATGTTGAGTGAGGCCCAGGTCCACCTCGGACTGTAGCGCCCTAAGAAGAAGAAGAAGTCTAATAATATGGCCAGGGACTGCAAGTAAGTGTAAACCAAAACGATCAGTTACAAATTTAAGAGTAAAAAGTGAATAATTGTTTTCCCTAAAGAGTTGAAAAGTAAACTAAGTACAAATATAATTAGATTAAGAATTAAAAACAAAAAAAGAAACAAATTAATAATGCTCAAGTAAATATTAACAATCGATTAATTATATGTTGACCAATATAAGAGAGACTCCAAGGTCTTCTTATAAGCGTATGGTAGGTGATTCCAAAAAATAACTAAGTTTTAGAAAAAATAATAGTTTTCGGTGATATCATCGGTTCGTTTTATAAATTCGAAAAAAACATTTTCTTACAAATTCCCGATGTGACTTGGCCATTTTTTATAATTTTCCGGATTCTATAAGCTTCAACGTTTATAAATCACATAAATTTATCTTCGAGTAAAAAAAATAGTTTTTTTTGTTGGCCAGCGTTATTTGCAAATCGGTATTAAATGTGTTGGAAAAAAAATTATGAGATATAAGCTCTGAAATGAAGACATATAATTACGTTAATACATTTTTCCAAATTCATTAGTATTTATCGTTTTTTTTTTATTTTTTTATTTATTTTATTTATTTTTTTTTTGTAAGTAAGAACAAACATTCCAGTATTCCAATATAATACAATAATAAAAATAAAATATAATAATATAATCACAAAATTAAAAGTTTTTAAAATACTTAAGTCCTCTCATTTTATATAAATTGTCATAAAAAAGGCAATTGTTTAATTAATCAATACCTTAAAAAATGTACAGTTAATGAGAAAAAATAAACGTTTCTGTTGTTTCTGCCTCTTCTTCTTCATATACTACATCTGGATCATCATTTATTGCGGAGTTAGAAGTTGGCAACATTTTTATAAAATCGAGAAACACAGGTGGCACTAAGCTTAAAAGAAAGCACAAATCACTTTTTTTCTCCTCAGATTTCGGGACTAAAGTTGTGTACTTTGCTTGGAGTGGATAATCTTTGAGACATCTATTTCTACCTCTTCTGAGGAAGCTTAAAATCTTAAACTCTTCGGAGTGGTTTAAATTCTTTTAATATCTCACTAAGCCATTCTCCTGATATTGGAGCCATTGCACACCAAGGAAACTGCTCATTAATAGTATTTTTTTTCTGCACACAAAAACTGTCTTCAACAAAGGGGCAAAATCAAAGAATTCTCCTTGCTGCATTTCGTGTACCTGGAACTTCTTTTTTAAGATTGTTGTTAGTACTATGATCCACGTCACATTCCCTGTGTACATCACCCTGAACAAGATTTTTTGAAAAGTTCTTTGCTGTTATACGGCTATGGCTTCATCAAATGCCGTTGTAGCGGAAATTCATTATCTCCAACGATGCAGTATGGCAAGATTCTATTTGTCCCAATGAATTTATTATTGGGAAAATATGACGAAGCTCTATCTAAAATCATTTGCAAAACACTCCGGTTAAGCACTTTTCCATCGCATACCCTGCCATTACATTTAACATCTACGAATGTGAAATTATAGCCAGCATCGCACAACGCTAACAGTATTATTGAACAGCTATTGAAGCCTTTGTAATTAAAATAATAGGAGCCGTCACTGTTTGTGGCTCTACGCCCCACGTGCTTTCCGTCTAATGCACCCAAGCACAGAGGAAACTGCCTATGATTTTCAAATTTTCCCGCGGTTACTTCCCATTCGGCTACTGTTGGAAATTAGAAAAAAAAAAACACATTATTGAAAGAAAATGTTTGAAATAGATAAATACACACTTTAGGTACCTTGGTTGAAGCTTTGCGTATAGTGCTTTACAGCAAAGAGGAACAAAACCAGAAATGTACGAAAAATTTAATGTAGTTAAAAATTTAAGGACTAAAGCCAATCCCTCTTCCAGTGGAATAGATTCCCGAATAAAACGCACATGTTTTTCAATCGATGGCTTTATTGAATTTAATAATTCCAGGAAGCAGTCACATCCGTTAATGGAGTAATGTAAAAGAACTTTTTCGGCTATTCTCAATTTTCAATCTTTTATCCTCACTCGACTTCTTCTATTTGTTTTTTTTCAATTTTGTCCGCCCCATCCAAAGGTAGTGTAACTAAAATTTTAGACACCGCAGTTGCAAATAAATTATTTCGAACTTGATTCCATATTCCAAAAAGTATTAATGACAACTTCTCGCGTTGAAGGACAAAAACAGAATGACACGAATCATTTGCTCCGCTTGTCAAAAATAAACTCGCTTGTCCATGAACGAAAACTGGATTTCCCAGTCGTTTGTAAACAGCCACTAAGTCTGTATAGATGTGTTACGTTACACCTTATCATTTGCGCGATAAATATTCAAAACCCGTTACTCTTATTCTGTTGCATTTCGTCTGTAGGGTATAGTCTGCCGGTTTGGTCAAAACTCCCAAACATACATATGTTCTTTGATGAGTGCGAAAATTTTGACATTTCATTCAGATCTTGGATCTTGGACTAGTGGATAGGTGCGTCGACTCTATCTTCCATGTCGTACACCGAACAGTGGGCAGGCGAGTCCAATAAGAGCCGGACGTCGCTCGTAGCCACGAGGATCTTCTTCGGTTCAGCAGGGCGATTTCTGCCCGGGATAGGACAGAGTCTGCCAAAGGACGACATTTTTATTGGTGGCTGCACCAAAATCAGCCTTCGCCGCCGCTAACTTCTTAGATCAATATTTTTTAGTTGGGCTTTGGTGGCCAACTTACATACTATAGGTTATAGCATAAGGTAGGCTATGCAAACTAAAAACAAAAAAAATGAAAAATACAAAATACAAAAAAATATAAAAAAATACAAAAATACAAAAATCAGAAAACAAACAAAACACAAAAAAGGCGCACCACGGCGTATTAAATGTATGAAATGCATATATTGTACTTACGTAGTAGTTTGTATGTTACGTTAAGTTAAATTAATTTGGGTTAATTAGTTTTAAGAAAAAAAATGAATTGCTTATGCCAAGTTTTTCTAAAATTTTCTTGGTCTAGTACATACATAAGTCTTCTTTTTTTTATAAGTAAAAAAAATATAAAACCATGCGCCGAAAGGCAAATTAGAATAAGATTAGGTTAGCTTAGAGCATCAGCATATGGTCAGTAAGTTAGATTTGTAAAACGTATGTTTAGTTAAGATAAGCTAGTTTTAATTATTTCGTCTAACATATAAGTAATTACGTCTAAAATGAAATAAAAATACATTAAGTGCGTCGACTTCTACGCTCGAGGTCTAGGGTTCGAAACTCGAAAAAAAAAACATCTAACATTTTTTTCACGGCTCCACCTCTTTCGAGTCACTGACAATGCTCAAAGAGTATAACTAGAAATAGCTTCTCAATTTCGCCGTTCGGAGTTAAACTATAGGTCCCCTCCACTCGTGAGAGAACATAAGCATGCACAACACGAGTGGTTGCTGGGAAGCTAGGCCCAGGTCCACCTCGGACTGTAGCGCCGCCATTATTATTATTATAATCTTTATTAACTTCAGAGATAAATAAGTGTGACAGAATGACGGACGGACACACCGCAATTATAAAGTTTCCGTTTTTGTAGACAGAACCTTAATAAAAACAACGCAGCTTCGTAACCACGATAATTTTTAAATAACGCAACTTCGAAACGATGCAAACCGAGGTTTTGGTGTTCAATACCATTGAATTGTCAAATGGTATTGAAGTACTAAATAAAAATTATACATACATATGTACATATTCACTCTATGCAATATTAAGTAATTGGCCAAGGAAAGAAGTAAATTTTGAGTATCATTCAATTAATATGTAATAAGGAAATTAACCCGAGTCCAGTCCAAAAGCTAAAGTAATTAAAAACTTTACATCGAATTTCTTTTTTCAATTAAAAGTTTTGAGAAGTAATGCAAGCCAATTGTGATATTCGTCTATCCTGAGCTAATATAAATGTGTCCGGCCAACTTATCGAAGGAAGTTTTTGACAGTATGGCGAGCAAAGCAGATCAAGAGAAGCTGTATAGTCGGGCTACAACGTTTTTCAAAGTAACCGGGCTCTGGCGAAGCGATACTCATCTAAGGTGGTTGGAGCCCTATGTATACGTGAGTCGCTTCAATGTGAGTAAAAGAAAGGTGCTAAAAGTGAAAACAATTATTTTATAGCTGAAAGTATTTTTAATAGGTTTTGTTTTTCTTCGGATGGCTTTTTATTGCGTCAGTGTTAAGTGGATGTTACCTCTATGTCATAGCTGGAGAAATGGACAGAGCATTAGATTGGGGAACATTTTCCCTTTGCTACATTGTCATGCAATACAAATTCACCTTGCTGATAAGAAGGGAGACCAATATTCGGCGGATTATTGAAAAGCTAGAAATATTCTCGTCTCGGTATCCTGATAAGACTGAAGTCAACAAGAGCATCCGGACTGCGGAAAACCTTACTGTTATTGGGTCGGTATTGGTTGGAGGCGCTTGCATGTTATACTGCACCTATCCCGTGGTTGTTTACTACAAAAAAGTACTTCCCATAAAGACCATGATCACGTTTGGATTAAATGTTTTCCAAAGTCCGACTTATGAGCTGTATTCGATTTATCAAATACTTGGAACTATGTGTCACACAATAATCGCAATGACTTTTGATATGGTAAGTTTTCTGAATTTTTATAAAATAAAACGTTCATTTTGGAGAAGTTTATTGAGAAACATATGGCGTCTTAGGTAGTTCGGTTGTGTGTGTTGGTTGATGAATCTATTGATTGTTCAGGATTAATTTGGTTTTCCTAAGGCCGCGTATGTAAACTATGTAAAACATTGTGGTTCAAATTATTTTAATGCATACGTCAACGTACAACAAGTGACCCCAAAAATAAAAGCTTAAGAAGATTTTCTTAACAATTATTCTGTTTAAGCATTGTCAGTTTCTATTCAGCCAAAATAAAAGTTTGGTATTAAAAGCTTCTGAAACTAAGTACTGAATGAAGAAACAATGACATTATTTCCATAGTATAGTGTAGTATAGTACATGCAACTTCCTGATGCAACTTGACGCTTTATGCATGATGTTTCCTTACTGTATCTGTTAGAGAAAAGAATTGTTTTATTGTTTTATTTTTTATTTTGTTATTAATGAATAACCCTTTATATATTAGATAGTTTTTTTCTGTTTTTTGGAAAATATTGCGTATTAATCACAACATTTACACGTTTACACTCTTTTTGATACTCACTAACTATTATATTCGTCCATCGTTGGTCATTGGTTTCCATAAAAATTCATAAATGTAATTTCTCTGTTACAGACATACGTTGGCTTCCTCTTGACAGCAGCTGCAATTGTAAGGAATCTAAACACAACTATGATGAAGAACCTATCTCAAGAAGACATATCTCCTGAAGAAAAGCACAAATTGCTGCTTTCTTACATTAAGGAACATATCCAGATTTTTGAGTAAACAATCGAATTTAAAAATCAGTGCCATCACGTTCATTAATAATATCGTATTCAAACAGCTTTCTCAATGAGCTTCGCAAACTATTCTTAGGATCCAACATCCTCCACTTTTCCTATAACTACTTCACGGCTGGCTGTACAATGATGCAAGTTTCAAGACAACCAATAGGCAGTATTCGATTCTTTTCCATGATATCTGGATGTAGTTCGATTGTGTTCACTTTGTGCACTTTCTGTGAAGCTGGCCAAGTCCTTTCCAATGAGGTATGAATAAAAGTAAGTCATTCTCACGCAGCTACTTGAAACGTAATTATATTGCAGATGCAGAAATTTTGGGAGAATCTTTATTGCACGGATTGGTACAAGCAGCCAGTGCCGTTCCGAAAGACACTCGCTTTTGCATTGCACTCTACACAGAAGGATTATTACATGATAGCTGGAGACCTCCTAACCTTATCTCGTGAAACGGAAAAGAAAGTAAATGTTTGTTAGTCAAATGTGAGTGTTTTCTGATTGCTTTACTTCCAGATCATACAGGCCATATTCACATACTATACATTTTTGCTGAGATTGAATACTTGAATACATCAAATCATTCTTTGTTCTCTGTGAAATACACTTATTTTAAGTTTTATTAAATGTATTTTTGTTTAAATTCGCTCTAACTTCACTTAGGTGACCATACAAATTGTGTTGACTAGAAGCTCGCTTTCATGTTGTCGTAGATAAAAGCAGTTATTCTCCACCAACCTCCGTCGGCTTCCTATATAAATTTGTGCGACTAAATTATAGTTACAGGAACATGGAACAAATGGACAGTATTGGGACTTTACCACAATTGTGGTAGATGTACTAGATGACATTTTCAAAGCCTCCATGTCTACTATGTACTCGTATGTCCATAATGAATTCTCCATCTTTCTTTATTCTTTTTGCATTCAGACAAGTAATTTCAAGCATCTCAAGTGCCTTTTGTCTTTCTCACAACACAATTTAAAATGAAAATACATAAATAAAAGGACAAATTAACGTTTTAACTGACGACAATGTTAAAAATCATAAGAACGTGAAGGATAATGAAGAAATGTTTCATTTAACTAAAGCGGAAACCTCTCGGATGTAAAATTATGTACTCGTATAGTGCATAAAGAATCTCAGTATCGTTTGCCCGATCCACAAGAAAGGAGACCCCTTTGACTGCGCCAACTATCGAGGGATAAGTCTCCTTAACATCGCCTATAAGATCTTCTCTGCCGTTTTGTGTGACCGCCTGAAACCATTCGTGAACAAACTGATAAGTCCTTATTAGTGTGGTTTCAGACCCGGGAAGTCCACCATCGATCAAATCTTCACACTGCGCAGATCCGGGAGAAGACCCAGGAAATGCAGATCGACACACACCATCTATTTGTCGATTTCAGGACCGCATATGACAGCGTGTATAGAGACGAGCTATACAGCGCCATGTCTAGTTTTGACATTCCAGCCAAACTCGTCAGACTGAGAAGGATGACAATGGAGAACTCTCGCTGCTCCATCAAGGTCGATAATCAAGACCTTCAATGTCAAAAAAGGTTTTAGACAAGGCGACGCGCTGTCATGTGATTTCTTTAACATCGTCCTTGAGAAGATCGTGCAAAACTCACTGGCCAACACAAGAGGCACGATCTTCCAAAAGCCCGTTCAACTGCTAGCTTACGCGGATGACACTGACGTGATTGGCGACCACAGCGAGCCGTCAATGATGCGTTTGCTGGCATTGAAAGGGAAGCGGCTAACATGGGTCTAGCGGTAAACGAGGGCAAAACAAAGTATATGCTGTCATCGAGACAGGACCCACGACATCGACGACTTGGCCAGAACGTCACTATAGGCAGCTATAACTTTGAGGTAGTAAAGGACTTCGTCTACCTTGGCTCCGCGGTAAACAGTACAAACAACATCAGTACCGAGATCAAACGCAGAATAATTCTTGCCAACAGCTGTTTTTTGGGCTCAAAAGGCAATTGAGGAGTAGAGCCCTCTCTCGGAAGACCAAGCTCACTTTATACAAGACCTTGATCATCTCAGTCCTGCTGTACGGCGCAGAGGCATGGACAATATCCCAAGCGGATGAACAGTCTCTTGGTCTTTTCGAGAGAAAAGTTCTGCGCGCGATCTTTGGTCATGTTTGCGTTGATAGCATTTGGAGGAGAAGGTTCAACCACGAACTGTATGGGCTGTACAGCGACATGAGTCTAGCCAGGCGTCTACGCATCCAACGCCTATGATGGCTAGGCCATGTAGAGCGTATGGACAACTTAGCTCTGGCCCGAAGAGTCTTCGACTCTGAGCCTGTGGACGTCCACGCACAAGGTGGCGCACACAAGTCGAGGGGGACCTCGGCCGGCTTGGTGTGCGAAACTGGAGACAGCTGGCGAAAGATCGTGTTGGCTGGAGAGGCATGTTGAGTGAGGCCCAGGTCCACCTGGGACTGCAGCGCCCTAAGAAGAAGAAAAAGATGGTGCATAAAGAAAGGAAAAGTCTTGCATAACTTATAGTAAAGTAAGTTTAGATTTGTATCAAGAAATATCAAGCTGCAGTAATTGTTAAAAAATCATATAATTGCAACTGTTATGTAATTTAAGAACATATTTTTGTAGGGTAGAACAGTACAGGCATGAAAACACAAGTGGAGGTTAAAACTCAATATCAACTGCGTCGTGGACAAAAAACTGGTAAACTTTGTTACATCCCACAGTTGGACAATGCTCTAAATTTACAGAAAGGCGAGAAATAACAATGGTAATGTGTTGTGTTCCGCATTCTTTACCTATCTACCTATTGTGGATTTTTTGCAGTTGTTTCAAAACATCAATGGCGTATATCATTGTGGGACCGTTTGGAAAAAACATGTTTGCTCAAGAGTTGACAGTTCTTAATAATTATTGATGAAAAGATAGATGTTGACACAAAGAGTTGTCTGGTCATTGTTACCAGATAGTTTTGCAAATGTAATGTTTCTGAAGTTGATCAGTTCTTTCGCCTTCTTGAAATAGTGGGTGCAAATGTTAAACATATTTACAAAGCAATAATGATAACATTAGAAGAATCGCAATAAATTTAATTGGTTTTGAACAGAAACAACGCTTCTGTTATGTTATGATGATGTGATAATATAAAAATATAATATGATGATATAATTATAATTATAAAGATTGGCACATACTTGGCACATACAATTTTGGGACTGTAACTACAACTCGCTCGTCAGATTGGATTTTTGAGCTCTTTTATTTAAAGTTTTTTACTGTCATATGAGTAAATAAACGAATCCAATGCGATGATAATTGGAATATAATTCTTTACACTTTCTCTTTCCGAATTATACACTTAAATTGTTAACATAAAAACATTTTTTCGTGTATTTTTTTACTAGTTACGTCGGGCACCACACTTCCCTGTCGAGGTAAAGTCGCATCGTACTCCACATTTTCCTTTGAAAGAAACAACTTCCGCCACCGACAGTTGTAACTCAATACGTGCGTACACAAATGGCAGCACATCCTAGTAGGAAGGTGAATGCGCAGTCAGCATTTAAACTTTATAAATACAAGAAGAAAAACTCACGTAGAGTTCAACTGATATCTGGAATTCATCCGTGAAATATATTCATTTCATTTAGAAAAAATCTAAGTAATTAAATTGCATTTCTTTTATCAATCGCTCAGATGAAGACGAACACAACTTAATTTTAAGCGCTCATTTTGTCTAATCAGAATGAGCTAGCCAACACTCAGAACTCTCATCAGCATCATTACCTTTTGGAGCAATAACCAAGTACTTTCGTAGTTAGGATATACCCGATCCGCGTATGGCCAAAAGGGCCTATAATATAATAACAATAATAATGGCAGCACTACAGTCCGAGGTGGACTTGGGCCTAGCTGCTCAGCAACCACTCGTGTTGTACGTGCTATTGTTCTCTCACGAGTAGGGGTTTAATGCGGACTCCGAACGGCGAGATTAAGAAGCTTTTTCTAGACTGTATTAATGTTGGATGTTTTTTTCGAGATTCGAACCTTCGACCTTCAACCCACCACGCCACGGCGCCCACAAGGGTCTATATTAGGCTTAATAAGACTGTTAATCTGCAGTTAGTTACCTTAACCTAACCATACCTTTATTTTGCGTTAGTAGCAAATACTTTTTTATCTGATACTTTAGCATCTACATCAATACAGATATATACTTATTACAATGGTGTATACAGTTTAATTTTATTTTATTTTCCTTTAAATTCCCCTTTTTAAAGTTCCGTCTTCATAATAATTTCGGTGTGTCCGCCTGTCTGTCACACTTTTTTATCTTCGAAGTTTATAAAGATATCGGCATGGAATTTTGAAATTAAGTAGATTAGGCCTAGAAATCATTGCACGCAAATTTAAAAAGTGGGAGCATTTGGGGTTGCTCCCGTATAGGTGAAGTTGCCATTGATTTTTTATCATTGACGCATCCCCTCGAGTGATATATCTATTGACAGACTCAATGCAACTGCTTTTGATCCAGAGTACCGTTGGAAAAATATGGAGTTAAAGTTTTTTTTAATGCCCATTTCTATACCAAAGTGTTTAAAAATCTGAGAAAATCACAAAAACCTGGCTTCATTGAGTACTTTCATTTTTTAAGCTTTCTGGCCCTAATAGTTTCGAAATTGATTTATGTGCAAATTTTACGATATCAAAGATTTAAGATTTCAAAGTTTCTCATTTTCACACAAAAATTTCATGCTGTGATCGACTGCTCGATACGATGATGAGTGTTATCTCTCGGATCCATTTCAACCCCTAAATGCCTAACAGCAATGTACACACACATCGCAGCTATCAGCAGTGAGTGCGTATGATGGAAGGGATTTTCTGTGTTAGATAAATTTGGATAGAGGTATATGTATGGATGGATGTTTGTTTTTTTTGCATGTATGAAGTAGTAATGAATAGTTGATTGGGTTAAAGATAGAAGAAAATTTATTTCAGTTAAAGTTTGAACTCGTCGCCTGATACTCAGAAATGATTCTTTAAAAAAATATTTATGCGACGGAACCTTCCCCGTGCGAGAACAGCTCGCACTTTCCCAGTTTATTTTCTACTAAAATATAAACAAATTCCCACAGGAACAGGAACGTCATATTTCTTTGAAAATATAACGTTATAGTAGATTGTGCATAAAGTTGTATAAAAACAACCTAAGCTGGGAGACCGGAATTCCAAATGTTATGCCATTTTTTTCTTACTAAACTCCCCATCGAACCCTTTTAAAATAATTACTAACGTTTTTACTCCACTCTGACGTGTCCTTCCTATCCGTTCATGATACACCATCATTCTTTTTTTGGGTACACCTACAAACCGCACTCCATGTCTCCATTTTGATGAATGCCATCTAATAAATCCGAACACCTAAAAGCATCACCAATCAACTAGCAAAAAACTGGATATCCTCCAATTCATCCGCTGTGGAGCACTTTCATGCAACAAAAGACCACCACGGCTGTCTACTGCTGCAAGCTCAGGACAATAGCGGCCAATGTTTTGATTGAAATATAGCGACAAGTGATTAAAATACGTGCATTGACAGTTGATTAGTTGTTATTAGGCAAACACCGCATCGACTAAACAAGCGACGTCCACACAAAGCTATTTGTGGCAAGCACAACACCCCAACTGTAACCACTTCTGGTAATTAACAAGATTGTCCCAAAGGGATTCCAATGAAAGGGATTTATGTTCAACTGAAGTGATGCTCTCATCGTGGGGTATTTATTTTCCGGTCCAATGGAGTAGTTGTGTTGTCCTTGAGTGGCTTAAGCATCGGATGGTGCCTCTCAGTTGGTGGCGAAATAATTCGAATGCCGCAATGAAAAAAGGACGTCTCGGATGCAAAGAAAATCTTAGAGCTTTTATCAAGAAAGGAATAGAGAAGAGGACGTGGTGAAGAAGAAGAAAAGTAAAAATTTATTTTATATTTAATTCTTGAAGTAATCAGTAGAAAAATCTCAAGCTGGCCAATGTTGTTCGGATGATTTTATATGATTGTGTCTTTCCCCTCTTTGCATCATATTATGGACCATTTAAAACTACTCTTGTATTACTGATGTAAAATCTGATCAAGACAGGCGAATTTTGTTTTGAGGTAATTTAGCCTGAAATGGAATTTTCTTAGGAATCCAAATAAATGAAACCCTATCGGATTTTAAGTACATACGTTCTTTACAATGAGATCGGTATGATTTCAAATATTGCCAATGGTGTTCATATAAGGATTTTGGGGTAGCTATTCAAGCACGGGGAATTTTGTTCGAAGTTTGGTCATTCTCATGAATAAAAGCCCATAATTGGGGCATAAATAATTGGTGTATGTAACTACATATTTTTCTCCGAAATGTCCTTGTATTGATGTTGGTCGAGATGGCCGTCAATTATAAATATAGGACCAACTTCGCGCCCTGACGCAGCTTTAGGGTTGTCCTCAAAGTTCGGTGCTCTTTTTAAGTTCCATCCGATCATATCCGATTAAACTTGCTTTCGTCGCTCCATAAAATATTTTTTTCTAAAAGGATACAGACTTATTCCTGTGGGCGCTGGCAAAACCAAGACTTCTCGTTCGGTTCCCTTCCTACACGTGAGTGTTCTTCCTTGTGATCCTTTCATTACGCTGAAACTCTTTCAGATGACGACGCACATTCACAGCTCATATTACAACATCAAAGATAATCAGCCAATCGACCTTCTCCTGGCTGCACACCTTGTCGCGGTGCGAAGGCTTAGTAAAGGTCAATGACTCTTGAGAATTTATTCTCTATGACAAGACATGAAGCTAAGATGAAGCCATCACCTCCTCCTCCTTCACCCCCGCATATCCCGTCACTCCATTCCCCTTCCCCTGGGCCGGGCTAAGGTGTTAACCGGACCGTGCTAAAAGTCAACCAGGCTGGGGGCCCAGTTTAAATAATAGCCCAGTCGCTAACGGTGTATCCAGGATACCAGGCGCTCTTCTGGATCAATTAGCCTTGCCTGTACATTGCGGGGCTCTGTACAGGTTGACCAACCATTCCTGCGCTACTCGTGGGAACCAAATCTAAAATAAAAATGGAAGAAGAAAGAAAAAGAGAAGGAAAGAAAAACTCTCCAAAGAGGCAAGCAGCTCAGGTTGCCACCGCCGAAGGTGAAACCGATCCAGACGACAGCGTAACAGGGACGCTCCTTCAGAAACTACAAATTGGCACTGCTACCGACGATGAATCCTTGGCTTCATCACAGGTTAGCAATACCATGTAAATAGATTCTGAAACCGAGGCCCAGCTGTTGGAGGAAAGGACAAATCCGAAGGCCACAGGCAAACCTGAAGCAAATACAAAAAGTGCAAAATCATCGGCCCAGAAAGCAAAGAATGGCTATAAGAGGTCGATGCAATTCATCAAGAAGATGAGCACAAGAGATCCCTCAACGCTCACTGATCGGGAAAAATTCTTGATGAAGAAGCACAGGAAAGAGGTAGCCAAATTTGAAAAGAAACTGGCTACCACCTCCATCCAAAATGATAAAACGGACACAGGACGAGAGAAAAAGCCATCGAGTACGGCCCCTATCAAATCCAACGTCCAAAAAATGATTCGACAACAGCCAACATAATTGGCCACTGTCGAAGAGAACGCACAACCAAGCACCTCCAAAGGACACACTGCCTCAAGATCGAAGCAAAGTGTCAAGAGGGGGCGCTCCGGTGAAGAGATCCAAAGGGAAGCGAAAAAGGCGAAAACATCAGCCAGCTTCGACCTTCCCATGAATCTGCAAGTAGCCATTGTCGATCGTTCCAACCCTGACGGGAAGATAACATCCGACAACTGACTCACTGTAGAAGCCAGAATCTTGGACGCGATGCTTACCGTAGACGGTGGCGGAGACGAGATTAACTTCGACGGAGCAGGATGGCAGAAAGGCGTCAAAGTCATCGGTTGTGACAACCAGAGGTCCCTAGACTTCTTAAAGTGCACAATCGACAACTGCGGCGAAATCTGGCAGAACGCGAAACTCGAGGTTATCCCTCGCTTGATGCTACCGCTTCGTAAATTAGCCTCAATATGGATTCCTCCACCGGTTCCCGAAAAGGACGAATCCATATTGAAGCTGATTGACAGGCAAAATAAAGAGCTCGACAGTCAAAGCTGGAGAATCATTTCTTCAGCCAAGAGTAAGAATGGAGTGGGAAAGGACCTCATGGTTACCATTGACCAAAAGTCACTCGACCACATCCGCAGCAGATCTGGCAGCATCAAGTTCGGGCTGGGAACCCTGAAGGTCAGGCTCCCCAACGAACACGAAAAGTCAAAGGAGGCTGTTAGTGGTGCAAATTAATTTGCATCACTGTAAAGCAGCCACCGACGACTTGATGCTGTTTATGCTGCAAGAAGACGTGGTCATAGCCTTAATCCAAGAACCTTGGCTTTTCAAAGGCAAAATTCAAGGATTAAGGTCCAAAGTATACAATTTATACTATCCACAAACCGAAGGTAAGTTAAGAACCTGTATAATCGCCAAGAAATGCCTAAATATTTTTCTCCTAGGTACTTACAGTAACGGAGACCTCACTGTGGCAGTACATGAACAACAGGACAAATCTATTTTGCTCCTATCGTCCTTATACTTGCCATACGATGAGGAGGACCCACCACCAGACGCAGTCCGAGTACTTGTGCAACACGCCAAGTCACGCGGATTATGTCTACTGATAGGCTGCGACGCCAACGGTCATCAAACTCAATGGGGAAGCAGCAACATCAATAAAAGGGGTGAGTCCATTTTTGATTTCATTATTTCCACTAACCTTAACATATGTAATAAAGGTAACATACCAACATTTCGTAACCGGGTTAGGGAAGAGGTAATTGACCTTACTCTACTTAGCGAGTCTAACTCTGTTCAAGTGGAGAATTGGAGAGTATCGGCTAGCTGTTCCTTCTCGGACCACAGCCGAATACTCTTCAATCTTAACGTCAATAAAGAGAAAGCAAAACCTTTCAGAAACCCTCAGAAGACAGACTGGACGCTCTTCTCAAACCTAGTTGCTAACAGGTTAGTACCGCCACTAGCCACTACTAACCCCGACCCAACTCACATTGAGAATTCAGTCGAAAACCTTGTGAAAGTTCTGAAAGCTGCCTTTAACAGATCCTGCCCTTTGCAACGTGCTCGCAAGAAAACCAGCGCAGTCTGGTGGACCACAGAGCTAAAGCAACTCAGGACTAGGACCCGAACTCTATTCAACAGAGCAAAGATTAGCAAAAGAGCTGAAGACTGGGACAACTAAAAATCCAGCTTCAACGAATACAAGAGTAAAACAAGAGCAGCAAAGTCTAAATCCTGGAGTGAGTTCTGCGAATCCATAGAAGATCTTAACGAAGCTGCAAGGCTTCCCAGGTTGTAAGAACCCTGAAACCACTGTCCCCCAAGGGACGACGGTTCCCATGGTTGACACAAACGAAGAATTGATTAAAGAAATTATAACTAAAGATAAGGTGTCATGGGCAAACTCGTTCAAACCTTTTAAATTCCCAGGACCGGACGATATTCTGCCAGCGATGCTTCAGAAATCAGAAACCTTTATTGTACCCCACCTCGTAAGCATTTTCTTCAATTGCTTACGTGCAGGGTACATCCCATCACAATGGAGAGAGGTAAGAGTAGTTTACATACCTAAAGCAGGTAAACCAAACCACACTACTGCAAAAGACTATAGGCCAATCAGTCTCTCGTCGTTTCTATTAAAAACCTTAGAGAGGCTTTTAGATCTATACATTAGAGGGCTCATCAACTTCCACAACTTATGCAACACTCAACATGCCTATCTTAAAAGCAGATCGGTTGAAAGTGCACTTCATAGCGTTGTTCGAGATATTGAATACTCACTGGAACGAAAAGAATTTACAATGGCGGCCTTCCTCGATATCGAAGGGGCCTTCAACAATGTAAACACAGAAGCCATAATAACAGCTCTAGAAGATATGAAAGTAGACAAATCCATAATACACTGGATCGGTAATATGCTAAATAGCAGAATTATCAATGCAGACATTGGACACAGCTCTATAAGGAAGATAACAACTAGAGGCACACCACAGGGGGGAGTTCTCTCCCCACTACTGTGGCTTCTTACAGTTAACAAAATCCTTAAAATCTTCATGGAGAAAGGCATAAAAAGCACAGCATATGCAGATGATTTAGTTATCTTGATAAAAGGTAAATTCCTACCAACTATTCCTACCAACTAATGGAATCTGCATTGAAAGAACTCTCCTCGTGGGCAAGACAGAACGGTCTGAGGATCAACCCCCTTAAAACTGAACTAGTTTTGTTTACCAGGAAAAGGAAAATTCCGATATTTGTTCCACCCAAGCTGGATGGAATTCCACTCAAGCTCACAGCGGAGGCCAAATATCTAGGCATCATTCTCGACTCCAAACTTTCCTGGAAGAGGAACTTGGAAGAAAGGAGGAAAAAAGGATTAAATGCTTTTTACGCTTGCAAAAAGACCTTCGGCAAAAGATGGGGCTTGCAACCGTACATCATTCACTGGATGTACACAGCAATCATCAGACCTATTATAACTTATGGGGCCCTAGTCTGGTGGACTGCTAGCAACAAAAAAAGCTATATGAGCATGCTCAACAAAGTACAAAGGTCAGCAGCTGTCTGTACAACGGGAGCGATAAGGAGCACACCGCAAGCAGGGTTGGATATGATACTTCACTTCCTTCCCCTGGACTTATTCATAAAAGGCTGCGCCGCTAAAAGTGCTCTCAGATTAAGGGAGTCCTCTTTGTGGAAACAAGCCAACTATGGACATGCGGCCATAATCATGATATTAGACGATCTGGGAAGGAAACATGGTTCTAGTAGCCTCATGACTAAAACCGACTACATATCCCCCCATAATGACTTCTCCCTCAAGATACCAATTCTATTCCCCGACAGAGACAAGTGGTTATCGAATGCCGTTATAAACGACCACGAGATAACCCTTTTCACCGACGGATCAAAAATGGACACAGGTACGGGGGCCGGATTCTACTCGGACACTTTGCAGAAATAAGAATCATTTAGACTCCATAACGTGTGCAGTGTCTTCCAAGCAGAAATCCTGGCAATAGAGAAAGCAGCTAAACACATACAAGCATATACGATATCCCACCATCGGATATCACCATTTTTGTAGACAGCCAGGCTGCACTGAAGTCGATAGGATCCTGTACAACGAAATCAAAGGCTGTCATGAATTGCCGCATTTCACTGAAGTCCATCAGCCACCATAAGGTCAAACTCTGCTGGGTCCCGGACCACAGCTTAATCGAAGGGAACGAGAGAGCGGACGAATTGGCCAGACAAGGATCTGAAATGAACATCAGCGAAGCGGATACGTCATTACGACCACCGATCAGTGCATTGTACCGGATCATAAGCGAAACAATACAAATAGAGGCCAACTCGATTTGGCTTACAAGAAATGATTGTCACGCGTCAAGATCAACGTGGCCAAAGCTTAATTACGGCAAAACAAAGAAGCTTTTGGCATTGGACAGAAACTCGATCCGTATGCACGTCGGAGTGATCACAGGACACTGCCCCATAGGAGCAATGCTCCGGAAATGGAATGCGGAGTCCAGCGACCTCTGCAGGAGCTGCGGCGACGAGGAAGGGACCGAGACGATCCAACATCTGCTTTGCCCTGCCCAGCTCTCCAGAATCGGCGCCTGGCTTCGTTGGGCCAGAGACATATCGGATCTGCTAAAATTCATAAAGAGCACGGGGTGGTTCCAGCCATCGCGTGACAGGATAGGTTATTAGATTTCATACTCCGCATTTGAAGGGATTCACAATGGGCCCCATGGCCTCCGAGTGGAAGTGATGCCTTAACCATCACACTCCTCTTCCAAAACCTAACCTAACCTAATCAGCCAATCGAACAGCCAAACTCCGTGATGTTAAGAACGTATCGATACAATCCTATTTTCAGTTTAATTAAGGATTTTTCCTTCCTGTTTTTGTACTTGTCTTAGTTTTTCCTTTTTTACTACCACTTTGGAAAAGATATTTGGAGTCGCCTCTGATATGTTCTCTCCGTCCTGTATTATGGTATTGACCAACTCTCTCTGTTCTTATGTACACTGCTTTCTTCTACCCATTACAAATCTTACTATTCATTTTATTATCATTCAAATTATCTGATTATAAGTGCATCGTTAAAAGATAATTATATTTAGTTCGCTAAATCTGAATCACTTTCTCTTATTTAATATTGACTGAGAAACTTAGTAACTGGGAAAAAATCTAGGAAACATCGCAAAATTACCTAAAAAAGAGAAACGCTAAATTGATGTTCTGCATATGAAACGTGAGGTCTCTTAACAAACAACGTACAGCCGACGAACTCACGGGGGCCATAGGCTCCTATAAAGCAGACATAACCTCAATCCAAGGAGAGGATAAAGAATTGCGATTGCTATAGAGAGCGAAGGCAGCGCTTATTTAGATGTGGATTTGTTGTTTGAGGCAGACTTAGGTAAAAAGTCTTATGCTTTGAATATGTAAGCGAGCGCCTCATAACAATCCGCATCAAGGCGAAATTCGAAAACATCTGCGTGATTTGCGCATTCGCATTTACAGAGGACAACAACACTAAAGATGACTTCTACGATCTCCTAGAAAAAACATGCAATCAATGCCCCAGCTACGACACCAAGATCGATCTAGGAGATTTCAACGCCCTGATCATTCAACCGTCAACCAAATTTATCATGTTGTGATCAATGTCAGACACTCCTTCAGTATTTTTAATGTCCGAACGTTCCGAAGCGCGAACATCGACACGGACCATTTCCTTGTTTCAGTCAAGGTAAGGGAATGGATATCGAGAGAAAAACGGAGTCGAAAAGAACACTACGGTTCGACGTCTGAAAGCTGTAATCGCAACAGACCTCTAGGAACTTCTAGGAACTTTGCCGATTGAGTCTGCCTACAACTTTGCGAAAGTTCGACGCCGCCTGCACAAACTACAGAAATAGAATTGAAACGTTGCCAAAAAGCCATTAGAGATGCCACTACTGATGTGCTGGGTTTTGCGAAATCATCTGGAAAAAACCCCTGGTTAGACGACGAGTGCAGGCAGGCACATGTAAAACAAGAAGCCTACAAGGCACCACTGCATTGAGAGAGCTGCTTGTAAAACGAAGAGCAGAGATTCAGCTTTTTAAGAAGAAAAAGAAAAAGCGCGAGAAGCACAACCAAGGAGATGGAAATGTTTCACTAGAGGATGAATCTATTATCCACAGGTCGGACAGAAGCCTGACGGGACTAGAATGTACAATTTGTAGCAAAGCCGCAGTCAATACTGCGAATTTGGAAAAAATCATGTCTGCAGACTGTTAAACGGCGATGACGACACAAACCGCTGTCAGGAAGAATGTTCCACTTACGTTGGACGATGATAGACGAGAATTCCATATCCCCGACTTAGACGAAGTCAAGATAGCTATAGCGAGATTGAAGTCGAACAAAACCGTTGGAGCAAATGGTCTGCCTGCTAAAACCTTTAAAGCAGCTGTGAATGACTTGGTTCGGCGCATGTACCAGCTCATTTGTAAGATATGGTTGGAGGAACACAGGCCTGATAATTGCAATATCAGTATCGTTTGCCCGATCCAGAAGAAAAGAAACCTCTTCAACTGTGACAACTATCGAGGGATAAGTCTCCTGAACATAGCGTAGAAAATCTTTCCTGCCATTCTGTGTGAACGCCTGAAATCTTTGCTCACCAGTGTGATAGGTCCTTATTAGTGTGGTTTCAGGCCAGGGAAGTCCACCATCGACCAACTCTTCACACTACGCCAGATCCTGGAAAAGACCCATAAAATCGACAACCACCATATTATCGTCGATTTCAAGGCCGCACATGACAGCGTGCAGAGATGAGGTGTACAGTGCCATGTCTAGTTTTGACACACCTACCAAACTCGTCAAACTGAGCAGGATGACGATGGGGAACTCTCGCTGTTTCATCAAGGTCGACAACAAATTCACCGGGACTTTCAATGTAAAAAGCTTTTAGACAATGCGACGCGCTGTCATGTGACTTTTCCAACATCGTTCTTGAAAAGATTGGCCAACACTAGACACAAGATATTATAATACATACTACTGCTTGCATACGCGGACAGAGGACAGAGACATGGATAATATCGAGAGCGGATGAAGAAGCTCTTGGCCTTTTCGAGAAAAAAGTTCTGCGCGCGATCTTTGGTCCTGTTTGCTTTGATGGCAAAGATTCAACCACGAACTGTATGGGCTGTACACCGACATAAGTCTATCCAGGCGTCTACGGATCCAGTGGAGCGTATGGATAACTTAGCTCCGGCCCGAAGAGTCTTCGACTCTAAGCCTGTGGGACAACGAAACAGAGGACGTCAGAGGCGCACGCAAATGGAGAAGGATCTCAACAAACTTGGTCTGCGCAATTGACAACAGCTAGCCAGATCGCGCTAGCTCGAGAAGTTTGTTGGTTGAGGTCCGACCCACTCGGACTCCACAAGAAAAACAGGAATATGACACTGTGCACAGGAACTATAGAAACGGCGCAATATCTAGTTTTACACCCCCAGCATACGCGAATGATATGGTCTTGATTGACTTTATGCAAGGCCTCCATTTCTCCAACGTCTCAAACCTTGTTATATGGATTGGACATTAAACTGTAAACTGCTTAGAGGACCCGTATAGGGTCAGTAAGTTAGTATTGTTAAAGCCTTCGTTATTTTAAGCATATAATCAATTAGCGGCTTCCCTTTTCTTTCTTGAGTCTTAACGATGCATTCTGCATATTTTCATTTTTGACTGGGTTTAAATCTAAGGTACTCATCATTACACAGGTCAATATACAACATCATCTTACGAGACACTCGTATCATTCATTTGCGGCTTGTTCGAAGTGCTTTGTATCGTGCTGATGAAATATCAGTGTCAGTGGCATCTTTTTGGCATATGATAACATTATGGCCTCATACAGGTTTCATCATTAAATGACAAGCACTTTATTGCAAAAGCCCCCTGTATTTAGTTTACAACTTTACAACAAATATACATATATGTCATGGATGGAAGACAGTTATGGTTATATTAAAAAAATACATCAGACGTGGAGGTACCAAAAGTTCTTTCCCAAACATATGTAATTTATTTTGTAATTTGCCCATTATTTTTCTATTTTTTCTTATCTCTTCCTCATACACAAAGGGCAACCTAAAAACACACCACCACTCCTCATGCTGATTAATCACTGTACATCGTCACTCTGACGGTACATCTATTAACTCACATACCGAACTAATTTGTTAACCCAACTAATTAAAAGAATGAAATTAAAACTTATTAGCCGCAGTCCAATCCAATTTTTCTTGCAATTAAAAGTTCTTCGTCTAGACAGCTGACATGCTTCTCAGAATTGTTTTAAAAAAGTTTGTAATTTTGTTGTCCTGGCTATGTTGACTAGCAAGTCAGCAATACGTTGGACACTCACAACAATTTTATAAATTTTGTTTATTTGACATAACAGTGGTTTGCAACAAAAATACTCATGGTCGTCATCATTCTTATATTTTCTTTCAATTTGATACATGAGCTTAATAAATCACATTATTTGTTTAGTGTGTGCAGTATAAACAATCTGAAATTCACATATGTATGCTTCGCAAATCAATTCAAAAAATGTATTTTCTCGAGTAAGTTTGTGTAAAGAAAAAATTTACAAATAGAATAATTTATTTAAAACATGTATAAATCAAGGTAACAAACGTTTCTCACGATTTTGCATCATGTTGCAGGCAATGTAAGATTGGGCGCAACGCTTCTCATCGACACTCATGGTGAACAAGGTGTGCCATTGTACATACATATATACCATTGTACCATTATATATTCAAAGTGGTGTGTCGGAGTCTGATTTTATGCCCCTGTATTTTTGATTCAAAAATGATATTGCCGGAAAATAAGGACAGATTTTTAAACGAAACGTAAGTATGTACTTTTTAATTTCAAAATTTTGCGTTAACCTTGTATTTTTTCACAAACCAAACACTATGGCGTCCATCGGAACCGTGAATGTGAAATTTACTCTCGTCCGAGAATATTACGCTATTCCAGAATTCCATTTCCTTTTGTGAGTAATTTTTGGCGAATTCAACTCGTTTTTGGCCAAACACGCAGTAAGATCCAAAGTACATGGCTGGTACGGTGAAGCATGGTGGCGGATCAGTAATGCTTTGAGGGTGTATGGCGGCATCTGGTGTTGGCAATTTAGTATTTATTGAGACAGAAATGAGTCGGTACCTCAATATACTGAAAAACAATCTCCACCAGAGCGCGCACAAATTAGGCTTGGAGGGTTCATTTATATTCCAACAAGACAATGACCCAAAGCACACTTCCCTGGTTGTGAAGGAATGGTTGCTGTACAATGTGCGAAAACAGCTTAAAACACCACCTCAATCACCGGATTTAAATGTCATCGAGCATTTGTGGGATCATCTCGAGCGTCAAATCCTAAACCATGACCTCAGGACCGAATCCGAGCGTAAGGCTATTATACAGGACGAATGGGAAAAAATAAGTCCGGAAGTGATTCAAAAGCTTGTTTCCTCCGTGGGATCGAGAATAAAGGCAGTTATTACTGCTTAAGGATGTCCCACTAGTAATAAATTTGAGTAATTTGCGATAAATCTCTCTTTTTTAATAGTGTATACTTACTTTTGTGATATGAAATTTTAACAATATCTTACTTTGTTTTTTAAAATTTTTGTTATTGTTAGTCCCATTTTTTTATTGTTTTTTTTTTTGAAAAGAGCATAGAAATAACAAAATAAATATGTATAACATGCATAACAACGACACTAAGATTCCAATTATCAGGCTTGCTTTTCTCCAACCGTATCTTACAAATAAGCTGGTACATGCGCCCAACCAAATCATTCGCAGCTGCTTTAAACTTTACTCGTAAGTATTAATGTAAGCTTAAACAAAAATAAAATAAAATCAATTTTGTTATTTATATAATATATTTTATAAAGAAGAATTTTTGTTTTATATTTGCCAAAATTGCTTTTCGTAAGTATATAAAATAAACTGGGCAAGTGCGAGTTGTACTCGCACGGGGAAGGTTCCGTCGCATAATATTGATGGATGTTTTCTGAATATCCAAATCAACTATTCACTCATACATTCAAACAAACAAACATTCATCCATACATATATCTATATCTCTATCCAAGTTTATCTAACACAAAAAATCCTTTCCATCATACACATACCTAATCACTGCTCATGGCTGCGGTGCGTGTGTTTATTTCTGTTGGACATTTAGGGGTTAGATCCAAAAGATAACACTCATCAACGAATAGAATTGTCGAACACAGCATGAAATTTATGTGTGAAAATGAAAATAGTTATCATTTTATATCTTAGATATCTCAATATTTCAACATACTTTAGATAAAAAAAAAGTCTTAAAAGAAACCACCACCTCATTTCAAAAGATCTGTCGATTGATATGTATTTCGATGGGGTGCGGCAATTTTTTAAAATTAATGGCAACTTCACCTGTACTGGAGAAACCCCCAAATGGCCCCACTTTTTAAATTTGGGTTCATGGGCAATGACATCTAGGCCTGAAGTACCTAATTCCAAAATGTCATGCCGATATCTTTATAAACTTCGGAGATAAAAAAGTGTGACAGACACGACGGACGGACGGACGGACGTACACACCGAAATTATAAAGGTTCCGTTTTTGTAGAATCTTCTCTCTTGCGCAGTTTCCTCAATGAGTGACGATTGTGAGAGATACCGAATATATGTACTCGTATTACTTAGTATTCTGTGTATCATGGAGGGGACACATAATACATTTTCTTTCATTTAACGATACTATGCTTCCAAATACCAAAGTCAAAATGAACTTCTCATCAGAGTCAAATTCAACCGATAGCAAAAGGAACAATTTGCTAGAAAAGCTAGAGAAAAAAATACAGGAAGAAAAAGTTCATCCTTGATTTATTTAAATGTAAGTGCAAAGCATGCTACAAGATTTTAAATTGCAATAAATCTCACTGACACGAAATCGCACAAAATAAATGTTTAATCTACCAAAAATTCAATGCTAGTTAATAATTTTCCCCATCCTTATCAAAAGAATCAGAGCACAGTCGACTCGCGTTAGCGTGAACACCGTTAGCGTAAACAGATCTTTTTTTACATTTTTACGACATCTCTAAAATGTGAACAAATCATGATGGTTCTAACGATCAATCTGCGTTTTAATTTTAAATTTCTCTTTTTCGGTACGAGATTTCATTTTGTATAGTTTTTAGTTTCTTGCAAGTCAGTTCCTGTCACCTTGTATTTGTCTTTTCTTCGTTGTTTTTTAGATTATATGCTATTGATTGTCTTGTATTGTCTGCTGCTTTTGTGGGTTTTCTTTATTTATGTTGTCTATAAGTAGTAAATTGTGGAGCCGTGGCCGTGTGGGTTTGTGCATCGACCCGTACGACTTTCACAGTCTAGGTTTAAATCCCAGCACAAGCAACAATTTAAAAAAAAAACAAAATCGTTCGCCGCTCCACCTCTCTCGAGTCACTGACAATGCTCAAAGAGTTGTAAGAGTATAACTATCTAGAAAAAGCTCAATCTCGCTATTCGGAGTCGGCATTAAACTGTAGGTCCTCTCCACTCGTGAGAAAACAATAGCACGCACAACGCGAGTGGTTGCTGAGAAGCTAGACCGAAGTCCACTTTGGACTGTAGCGCCACCATTATTATTATTCTTACTGCCATTTACTGAATATGTTTATTTTTTTAAAATTTATATACATAAGTGGATTTTCATCGAAAAACACTAGACAATAACAACACCGCATCTCCTCCTATTGTATCAAAATTCAGTCACAAACAAAAGAGGAATGTCGTTTTGATGTCTAGAGCAAGATCTCGACAGAAATACTCGAGGGAAACGATACTACGATACCATTGTATTTGATAAACCTTGGTGAAAGAATTAAAAGGTAATAGATATCAAAAAATCGGAGACAGTATCTCGTTCCAAATAATTAAAATAAGTTTTCCTGGTGAAACGGCAAATAAACACAAGGCTCATTGGTTACATTCATTCCCAGAATGTACCCATACCCATTAGTGCCTGCTGAGAACGTTGCTCTTTACTCCAGTTAACTTTCTGAATAAATCTTCGTATTTTCCTGACATCCTTATCGGATATCTGCCAAATCTTTCATAAGGTATGAATGCGTTTCTTCATTTACGTCGTCCATGCATCTTTTGCAAAAGTCTTGCGTAAGAGTCTCGAATAAGTATCCATTTTTGTTTCTTCTAATTTTAAGACAGTTAACAGTTTTGCGATAATATAATGACCAAGTCTGTCTCGCAAATTTAAATGTGTCCTCCAATTCTCATTTGCCGATATCAGTGCTATTTCTAAGATCTTGATTTTAATGCCAGTAGAGAGTTACATTTTAATGCATTTTTTCGCTAACTTGTCATCTCCCTATAAACTATTCCATTCTTTATATGTATGAACTAATGTATTGTATATTCATTATTTTCTTATAGAAAACACTATACAGTATAACAGACAATATTATTCAAAGTCATAATGCTCTTAAGTTCTTTAATTCAGATACGGACATACAGAAGCCTATTCCATTCACAACATTAGTCAGACTTCATATATGATACATAAGTTGTGCCTGCTCCTAGAATTCCATTTAACTGCCATGCTAACTGGCTCTTTAAATTAGCTTTATTAAGGTGATTTAAACCCCGCTCGTATCCTCCAAAACGTTTCATACGGCGCCATCAGAGTCAATTTATCTTTACCTTGTCAATAAGTTACGAGTATCTCTGTGCAATCAAAAACTTCCACATGCCCGAAAAGTACAGCAAACTCTTGCGTTCAAAGGCAAACATTATCCCGAAACGCTTGGATTATTCATCAAAACGCCACCGTTGCCGTTGCTCAGTTATGATGCGAAATAGAATTAAAACTTCGGAGATCCCTGCCAAACTAAACCAAAGGCCTGCGGAAAGTTCCTCTGAACTTACTACTTTCAAAGCAAACGAAACGAAAAGTTTTTGCCGCCTTCCTACCACAGCAAGCGGGTGAAATATAATTAAATTATCTGCTTAGTCCTATACTCTGTATTCACCCACATGTGGGTCGAGCAACTACTACGGAACTATCCTAAGAACACACAATATGCCCTCGGGGATATCCGCCAGCCATAATAAGGATAATATTTGTAATAATTGCATTACGCTTGTCAGGATTAAATGGAATCACGATATTCCTTAAGATACCCAAAAAATTAAGTCTTGAGGCAATTCCCATCCGTCAATTGGAGTCAATTCCTGGGCAGGATCACAAGCAAAATATTGTTATTCTCACTTTGTCGCTTTGGTGAATATTCAATTTAATTTCGTCGCTGAAACAAAACGCAAACGAAAAAAAAAATAAACAGACCCAGCGAAATGAGCGCGTTCACAAAAAAAGGACAATAAACTCATTTCAGTCTGTGCAAGTCGTCCTTTTACACCGTCAGGGGATTCTATTTAATTTCGTTACAATTTTTTCCCAACCCAAATGGTACGAGTCACCTTGTAAATTATGAATCCCGGCAAAGAGCCGAAGGATGAAGAATGCCTTAACCAGCCAAATACATCGAGACGGGACACAAGACGCCGCGGCGGCAGTGCCCGAAAAAATAATGAAATCATAAAAATCCGAGAGTGGAGACAAAAGCGACACCGCCAGCAAGGACAAACAACAGGAGTCTGTGTGTTGGAAGTGAAGAAATAAGTTACTTGGGTTGAAATTTATAGATGCATCTGAGAGCTGAATTGTGGGAAGGGACACACTGACGGGAAATAACGAATGTATGTAAGGAGGTGGTGCGATTGTGGGCCGTTTCCTTGTTTAATCACTAGCAAAGGTGGACATAAAAATTTCATCTCGTTTTTAATTTCACGTTTGCCTCCCTCGGGTGCTATACGGTCGTCCGTGTGGGGTGCATTTCTGGAATTCATACACAATCTCATGAGGAGCAGAAATCCTTGGAAGGATGTAGTGGACGACAGACAAACGAGTTACATTTTTTTCATGCACTCAGGCTTTCTTTGTATTTATATTAGATAAACTAAATGAAATGCAATTCATTAATTAACGAATATTCGCAATAACTTGATCTTTATACCGGAGTTGCGGTCTTCCTTTCTTCTCGAACCAGGAAGCTCAGATTTGAGAACTATTTTATCCGAAGCATTGATATCGATGTGTCCGAACCAGTTAAGTTGTCGGATTTTTACCTCTTGCACTATATCCACATCCTTATTCAACGCATAGAATTCACGGGTATGCCTTCTCCTCCAATCGCTTTTCTCAGTACCAAATATCCGATGCAAAATTTCTTTCGGAGGCACCAAGAATCTGTCGTCAGCTATCCTATCGTCTTCCTAAATTCTGCAGATCATCTGGTACACGTTATCTTAACCTCGCCGGCAGAGTTAAAGCATTAATAATGATCAAATCTGACATCCCGCTAGGTTCAAAACAATGAAAAACGTTGCCATGTATGCACAAGTTCTGCCCTTCATACGTTCAGATTAACTTAATGGAAATTTCGCCAACAGAAGCGAGATCTAAAACAAATAGAACAATAGAAATTCGTGGGTTAGTGTGTTTTGTAGTGCAAACTGTAAGCTTCAAATATAAATATACATAACTATCAATGGAATTAAAAATCTTTTTTATTGTCATTGAGAATGTTAGAGACAAATTACACAAATTTTCTTCAGAATGTCAAAAAGTACGGAGTACAATTTCCTTCTCGACTCGAGAGATTTCAAGTTTACAAGATTACATCTGATGTCATAAAACGGTATACTTGTATTTCTTCTTCTTCTTCTCAGGGCGCTACTGTCCGAGGTGGACCTGGGCCTCACTCAACATGCCTCTCCAGCCAGCACGATCTTTCGCCAGCTGTCTCCAGTTTCGCACACCAAGCCGGCAGAGGTCCCCCTCGACTTGTGTGCGCCACCTTGTTCGTGGACGTCCTCTGTTGCGTTGTCCCACAGGCTCAGAGTCGAAGACTCTTCGGGCCGGAGCTAAGTTGTCCATACGCTCTACATGGCCTAGCCATCTTAGGCGTTGGATCCGTAGACGCCTGGCTAGACTCATGTCGCTGTACAGCCCATACAGTTCGTGGTTGAATCTTCTCCTCCAAATGCCATCAACGCAAACAGGACCAAAGATCGCGCGCAGAACTTTTCTCTCGAAAAGACCAAGAGACTGTTCATCCGCTTGGGATATTGTCCATGCCTCTGCACCGTAAAGCAGGACTGGGATGATCAAGGTCTTATACAAAGTCAATTTGGTCTTCCGAGAGAGGGCTCTACTACTCAATTGCCTTTTGAGCCCATAAAAACAGCGGTTGGCAAGAGTAATTCTGCGTTTGATCTCGGTACTGATGTTGTTTGTACTGTTAACCGCGGAGCCAAGGTAGACGAAGTCCTTTACTACCTCAAAGTTATAGCTGCCTATGGTGACGTTCTGGCCAAGTCGTCGATGTTGTGCGTCCTTTCTCGATGACAGCATATACTTTGTTTTGCCCTCGTTTACCGCCAGACCCATTTTAGCCGCTTCCGTTTCAATGCCAGCAAACGCATCATTGACGGCTCGCTGTGTTCTCCCAATCACGTCAATGTCATCCGCGTAAGCTAGCAGTTGAACGGACTTTTGGAAGATCGTGCCTCTTGTGTTGGCCAGTGAGTTTTGCACGATCTTCTCAAGAACGATGTTAAAGAAATCACATGACAGCGCGTCGCCTTGTCTAAAACCTTTTTTGACATTGAAGGTCTCGGTGAGTTCGTTACCGACCTTGATGGAGCAGCGAGAGTTCTCCATCGTCATCCTGCTCAGTCTGACGAGTTTAGCAGGAATGTCAAAACTAGACATGGCGCTGTATAGCTCGTCTCTATGCACGCTGTCATATGCGGCCTTGAAATCGACAAATAGATGGTGTGTGTCGATCTGCATTTCCTGGGTCTTCTCCAGGATCTGCCGCAGTGTGAAAATTTGATCGATGGTGGACTTCCCGGGCCTGAAACCACACTGGTAAGGACCTATCAGTTTGTTCACGAATGGTTTCAGGCGTTCACACAAAACGGCAGAGAAGACCTTATAGGCGATGTTAAGGAGACTTATCCCTCGATAGTTGGCGCAGTCAAAGGGGTCTCCTTTCTTGTGGATCGGGCAAACGATACTGAGATTCCACTCATCGGGCATGCTTTCCTCCGACCATATCTTACAGATGAGCTGGTGCATGCGCCCTACCAGATCACCTCCAGCTGCTTTAAACATTTCGGCGGGCAGACTATCTGCACCAGCAGCTTTATTAGACTTCAGTCTCGATATCGCTATCTTGACTTCGTCTAGGTCGGGGGGACGGTATTCTCTTCTATCATCGTCCGTTGTGTTGAGTGGAACATTCTGCCTGACAGCGGTATTTGTGTCCTCATCGCCGTTCAACAGTCTGCAGAAATGATTTTTCCAAATTCTCAGTATCGACTGCGAATCTACTACTAGCTGTCCATTTTCGTCCCGGCAAGCTTCTGTCCGAACTTTATATCCATTCGATAAAAGTTTTACCCTTTGGTAAAACTTTCGGACATCATTCCTGCCATAACACCTCTCCATCTCCTCGATCGCGCGCTTCTCGTGCTCTTTCTTTTTCTTCCTGAGAAGCCGGTTCTCTTCCCTTCTTCTCTGTTCGTAGAGCTCACGAACAGCTCTCGTGGTTCGATGCAGCGTTGCCCGGTAGGCTTCTTGCTTTGCTGCATGTGCCTGCCTGCACTCGTTGTCAAACCAGGGGTTTTTTCTTGTTGGCGTTTTAAAACCCAGCACATCAGTAGCGGCTTCTCTGATGGCTCTTTGACAACGTTTCCATTCTTCGTCTATTGTTAGTGCAGGCGGCGTCGAACTTTCGGAGAGTTTCAGGGAGACTCGATCGGCAAAGTTCCTGGCAGTCTGTTGCGATTGTAGCTTTTCGACGTCAAACCGTGGTTGGCTTCCTCGACTCCGTTCTTCTCTCGATATCCGTGTCCTTACCTTGGCTACAACAAGGAAATGGTCCGAGTCGATGTTGGCGCCTCGGAACGTTCGGACATCAAGAATACTGGAGGAGTGTCTGACGTCGATCGCAACGTGATCAATCTGGTTGACGGTTGAATGATCAGGGGACCGCCAGGTCCCTTTATGGATGTTGAGATGTGGGAACCGCGTGCTAGCTACAGAGAGGTTTCGCCCCGTAACAAAGTCCACCAGCCTGAGTCCGTTTTCGGACGTGGTGTCGTGCAGGCTGTGTTTACCGATGACTCTAGCAAAGATGTCCTCTTTACCCAGCTTAGCGTTGAAATCTCCTAGAACGATCTTGGTGTCGTAGCTGGGGCATTGATCGTACGTTCTTTCTAGGAGATCATAGAAGTCATCCTTACTATCGTCATCTTTGTCCTCTGTTGGGGCGTGGGCGCAGATTAGGCTGATGTTGCCGAATTTAGCCTTGATGCGGATTGTTATGAGGCGCTCGCTTATGTACTTAAAGCTTAAGACTTTTTGCCTAAGTCTGCCTCGAACAACAAATCCACATCCAAATAATCGCTGCCTTCGCTCTCTGTAACAGTCGCCGTAGTAGATATCGCAGTTTTTCATCCTCTTTTTGCCCGGCCCATCCCATCGCACTTCCTGGATTGCGGTAACGTCTGCTTTATAGCAGTCTAGGGCCTCCGCGAGTTCATCGGCTGCACGTGGTCTGTTCAGGGACCTCACATTCCACGTGCAGAACCGAAAGTCATTGTCCTTATTCCGTTTGCTGGGGTCGTCAACAGTAAATCCGTCCGTATCCGAGGCATATTGTTGCTTCTGAACTCGTTCTTTTTTACGTGGTGAGGAAGTTAACCCCACGCACAACCTCCAACTGGGAGGACAGGTCCATTTGTTTAGCCCCCGGACAAAGGGGTCCGGGGGGATCCGGTGTCGGTAGCCTCTTGCAGGCTGTGAGCGCCGCCGTTGGCCCTAAAAGAAGGGCTCATCCGCCGCCATCTCTATTCCAAGGTCCCGACCTTACCATGGAAACCAGGTAACTCCTGCTGACTGGAGTTGTGGATGCCGCCGTTGGCCAATCAGTTGACCAGCTCCTCCGCCGCCATCCTAAAAAGAGTGATGAGCCCTGGTAGACTCACACTCCCCCCTCTCTCGTTAGCAGCCGCCCAGACGTCCCACGAGGGTTGGTTACCCCATCTTCTGTCGAGGGTACTCGGCTCCCGGATTTCACCACGGGGAGGTGAGAGTAGGAGTTCGTTAATAGAGGCTAGGTGCAGACGCTTGTGTCTACATGGTTCGCGTATTAACGCTTCGAAATCCTTGTATTTCTAACTAAACTTATTAATCTTTTCTGAACGTTTCTATATGATATACACATAAGTTGAATATAGGGATTCTTTAAAACAGAACAATATTCCAATACTAGAGTAAAAGGTTTAAAGAGTATAGGATCATTGAAACACTTTGAATTACGAGTTATGAACCACTAACATAGAACTAGCTCTAGAAATGATATGATCTATATGAAGCTAAAAATTGATTTTTAAATCGAAGGTCACTCCGAGATCCTTCAGAAAAAAAAATTCTGGGCTCCACTTCTTTCCAGTCCCTGGTAATACTCAATGGGTACAACTGTCTAGAAAAAGCTTCTCAATCTCGCCACTCGGAGTCGCTATGTGCAAAACTCCTCCACTTGTAAGAGAACGCACGCACAACACGAATGGCTGCTGAGAAGCTAGGCCAAAGTCCACCATTATTATTATTATTGTCTAAAACTTTCAAATAATCCGCATAAAAACAAGCATCTTAAATAAGTAAGAAAACTTGCAAAGTGTTAATTACAAATAAATGATGAATGATATGAACAGAAGCGGACCGAGATAACTTCCTTGGGGTACACCTGAAAAGTGTGTTAATTCTTTTGATAGCAAGTTGCCCATTTTGACATGTTGTTTTCTACAATTTAAATAACTCTTATTCCACTTTGGAAGCACAGAATAAATTCCAAGTATATGAAGCTCCTTTTACAGAACATTATGCTGATCACGGTCAAAATCCTTCGATAAGCCTGTGTAGATTGTTTCAACTTATGACCTCTATTCTACATGATTTAAGCAAAAGTTTGTAAAAATTTATAAGTTACTTGTCCAGTCAATGTTGGTGTTCAGATATATGTACATATGATTTTTCACATAATTCTACAAATTGTTTTTCACTATTGCTTCAAAAATCTCAACTAAAATTTTGCAATATTTCTGTAATTTTAATCAGAACCTCATCCTGATTTATGAAGGAGTGTAATGAAAGAATATTTCCAACATTCCAAAAATGATGCAAAACTTTTACAAATACAGTCAATATTATCTGAAGCGACCGCATTGTATGACATTTTAGATGAAATTCTAAGCGTTTTCTGTTACGTATTTAATGAATTGTTTGCGGAAAAATTCCAAATTGCAAAGCAAACACGTTTCTTCGAGATTTTAAAAGATATTATAGAGAAAAAAGGATGAAATTAGAAATACTATAATATTATAGAAAATGGTAGAAACAAGCTCTAGGCTTGTACAACATAAAACTTAACTGCAATTAAACTGGTTCTAAGTAACGATTTATTTATTTATTTATTTAGCGAGGCATAATCAGCATTTTTAAAATCAAACTTTTAAACAATACTACAAAAAAAAAAAATATTATTTTCTAGCAATCTGAAACTTCAGATCATTATCGATAAAAATTAAATCTAATATACGGCCTACAAAATTTAAAATGTTAATTAATGTAGCGCATCTTAAAAGCTTTTATGCTATCAATTAATATATGCTCAAAATCTCTGGTAACATAACAAGCAAACATTCGTTTTCCATCAATTGAAGCTAACCATTTTACATTGGAAAGGTTAAAATCACGGATGATAACAGCATAACAGTTTTCATCCGTATTTTTCACAATATCTATTATATGCGCCTCATATATTGCATATTTTGATGGATGGAATATACGAAAAAAAGATGTAACAGCATGAATAACTCTAGGAACAGCGAAAATAGGTTAATTTCATCAATCTCAACAGAAAAACCGGATAAATTGATTTCTTACTTTTAAAATCAGAGCATACAGATAATACGCCACCTCCTCCATCGAGGCTAGGCTGATCACGGCTGATCCAACGATCCTTATGAAAAACGTTAAAATTAGAAGTGATATATTCACTTGTTAAAAAATTGTTGTTTAAGCAGGTGAGAGCGACTACATCGTACGTAGTATGAATTCGAACTCATATTCAGAAAAATTTTTCTCAAAAATGATTTATGGGACAGTACTTGCGCTAAGCGATTACAATTTAAAAATTCTGTTTGCCTAACAGACGCGTTAACTTAACTGACTTTGCCTTTGTTGTGTAATGCCCAAATAGAATGAACCACTACAACATAACGTACATAAACATATGTATATGTGAATACTTTTCTTTTGCCAAGCATTTTGTAAAAGTGACAACGTAAACGAGCCTAATTCTCATTTAGGCCAATCCCCTTGATTGCAAAAGAGCAGACAAAGTGGGTTTCGAACAAAAGCAACTTCATATGTAAAACCGTTTCAGACTTACCTCGCAAAAAGCAGATCAAAATTCTCGTTTCGTTTGTATGCATTCCATTTGCAACCAGTGTTCCATTCAGCTAGGCACTCTCTAGCGACTTGCTTAACCACAATTAACCATAAATAACCATCAGACTGGAAATGTTAAAAAATTTATTTGCACCGCTCTATACAGACAATTTTTAGAATCGCAGGTACAACAACAAAAAAATACTGAAACTCCCTTAATAAATAATAAATCCTGCAAAGCTCTAAGTGAAGAATATTAAATATCCGCGAATGACAGGTAGGATACGAAAAAAGGAAACGAATTCGTTTAACCTGTTCGTAAAAATAAAAAAAATGAATTCGAGCTGAGGCACAATAAGCTGGAGGATGGTGTCCGGGAAAATATTAAACAATACGATTCCGGGAACATGCACGCGGGAGCAGGCAAGTCATCGCAGAAAAAATGGGAAAAAATCCGCGCTTCCTTTTGGGAATTGTGCGGGAATTTTGTGCCGCATTTTCCGTTCTCATTTTTTTTTTGTTAACTGCGCTCCAACTTTAATTCATCAGCTCCAGGCAGTGTTGAATTCCCAGCGAGAGCTTCTCAGTCTTTGTTGCAAACACCACAGCGAAAGCAAACCGGGAATGATTGTATTTGGGTTCCCAAGGATTTCGCGAGATTCATGGGATAACAAACATTTGAATACTGTTTAACCATAAGCTACAGCCAGCGGCAGTATATAGACTCCAAAGCATACCCATTGTATCCGATTGATTTAAGGGTCCACGTGTGGTGGCTGTCACAAGGGTATTTGAAGTGTGTTCCAGTGTATTAAGGGATCCCTAATGACGATGCTAAGAGGATGTGTCTGAAAGCCTCACGAGGGATTTGCTCCACCAAATGTGTGGGGTGAAAAGAGAAACATGCGGGTGATAAGGAAAATTGAAAACAACGACAGTCTGCAGCAAGCATTAAACATCTCTGCAGCTTCAAATGTTAGAACTAAATGCGGCTTTCTTTTAGAAAAATGGCCTGCTATTGTTGAAATTAAATTTATTGCATCCTGATAGACACCCCGAAACAAGGGTTGTTTATCTCACCCCAAACAGGGGTGAGAAGAAAAACAGTGAAAAATCGCGAAAAAGAAAATTACCACTCGCGGAATGCGAAAAGATTGGCGAATAAAAAAGTGATGCTGCAGGATGTAGACATTTTGTGGTAACCGGAGTTGTTTTTACGTGTTAACTGGGGGTGCATGCTGGTTCTCGCTGCGAGGGTAAAGAGCGAGCGCGTTAATGCTTTGTTTGAATGAATTTTTGATTGCGTTGTTTACGATTGAATTTTTTCGCGATAAATTGTTTACGAATTCGGTGTTTTTTTACCTTTGTTAGTTCATGAGCAAGGAAGAGAAGAGGGCTTGTTGGTTTTCTGTTTGTTTGTTCATTCGAAAGAGATTGTTGTTCAACATCGGATTCTATTACCGGGGACGTATTTAAATTCAGATCGTGGTTTCTCATTTGATTTAATGGATATTTAAGGACAACTGTGGGTGTTTCGACGCAGAGGTGCAGGGTGGAGGCATATGATATGGTATTATCATAATGGCTTTCCTTAATTTTGCACGGAGAATTACGTTTAGTTTCGGTGGGAATAGGAGTGACAGGGCGGAGAGCACTCGTGGATGACACCTGTTTCTACCGTGCACATTTACTTCTTCTTTACAGATTTTCTATATTATAAGGGACGATTGTGACTTTACTTTACTATTTTCGGAAATTTTCAGGAACGCAGGAGTCAGGAAGACATTGGACTTCTCTGTTCTCTATTTCTCATATCAGCTTAATGGAGATCCGATTCATCGACTGAATTTTCACCCAGTATAGAACCTTAGTAGGGTACTTATTTATAGTTCATCGATTTTACGCTGAAAGTCGAGAAAAAGTAACAATTTTCCTATTTTACGACTCTACCTCTTTGGAATGGAAGTTTCTCGTATTGGCATCGATGAAAGATTCTCGTAATGACATCGATGAGAACCTGAGAGATGAAATATACATTTTGATCAGGCAAAATCAACCCCTAGAATTGAATTTAAACCAGATTTGTTGTGTAACGAGGTGATTCTAAACGTATTTTCTTTTAAATAACGCTTAGCTGTAGTGAACGGCATGGGAAGAGCTGAATGGCAGTGTCCCAGCACCCATTTGAGGTGAATAGTAAAATGGTCAGCCATCTGTTCAAGACTGTTCGGCCGCGGTGGACTCGTCAACTTGCATCAACTTCTCTGATCTCAAGCTCTCCAGTACCCCGCCCTACAGCCAAGACTCTCTTTTTGCGATCGATTTTGCCGATGAATTAAAAAGTACATGGCACATGACCATGTGAAAAATCCCCCCTCTATTACAACCAAGATCGCTGATGCGGATAGAGCTAAAACCGTGCTTATTCTGGGTGTGATGCAAACGCGCATCACACAATCTGGAATAGCATGGACATCAACGACAGAGGTGAGTTAATATTTGATTATATTCTAAACAACAATTTAGTAATATGCAACATTGGTTGCGAACCTACCTTCGTCACCAAAAACAGACAGGAGGTGCTCGAGATCACCCTGGTTTCTGATTCCTTAGTCGATAACATCAAAAACTGGAAGGTCTCGCATGACTACTCCTTCTCTGGTCATCGCTATATCAGCTTTGATGCAGTGAGATTGCCTCGTACTCAAATATCTTTCAGAAACCATCGAAGACCAACTGGGATAAATAAAGAGATACTGTGTCGGGAATTCTGACTGATAAACATGGAATGGATAATTCCCAACTGTTCTGCCGACTTTTGTGAAGAGGCTTACAAAAATTCTTAAACACGCGCTGTCTATTTCCTGTCCTATCAGCAAGCCCAGGAGTAAGTCGAAACCTCCATGGTGGAGTCTGGAACTTGACAAGCTGCGCAAAGGAAGCAGGAGATTATTCAATAAAGCAAAGTATTCCCGAGATGCTGATGATTCGGAGATTTATAAAAATTCTCTCAAAACCTTCAAAATCGAACTAAGAAGAGCTAAGCGTGTGTCTTGAAGACTCTTTTGCGGCAAAATTGAAGAAGTTTCTCATGCCTTCAGGCTGAGAAAAGTACTAGCATCGCTCCCGAAAGCACAGAGGCACTTGGACATCTTCTAGTCTAGAAACTCTAAATCTCCTTGTGGACACCCATTTCCCGGAAAGTCTAGATCTAGGTCATCTAAATCAATCAACCTCTTGCAGCCCTCTTAAAAGAGACAATGATTCGGTCATTTTGACTAAGTAATTTCAAACCGTATAAATAAGCTACCCCTAATTGCATTATACCTGAAGAACTCCAAATAGTTGCAGACCTTATTCTCCCCTGGCTGACAAGTATCTTTCAAGCTTGTTTAGAATTAGGATATGTCCCCAGGTCTTAGAAGGAGGTTCCAGTAATTTTCATCATCAAGGCCAGCAAATTCTCACACAGCAAACCTATTGACCTTAGACCTATCCGCCTCTTTTCCTTACTCTTAAAGACACTAGAGAACTGATCACCATATCAGAAGCAATATTGCGTCTGAAAGATTTTCGCATGCTCAACATGAGTACAATAAGCGCAAGTCAGTAGAGACAGCTCTACACACCTTCATAGGTAGTATTGAAAAATCACTAAAATGCAAGGAATTTAACCTGGTAGCTTTCCTTGAGATTGAAGGAGCCTTCAACAACATCTTTCCCGAGGTAATCACGTTAGCGCTTATCAATCTCGGAATTAAAAAGTCCTTTGTGGCTTTATTCACCAGCTACTTGTTAGCAGAGTGATAAACTTTAAACTCGGTGAGTCCAATGACAGCAGAACAGTTAATAGAGGAACCCCGCAAGGAACCTAGAGTGGTCGGGATGCATGGTGATTGCCTATGCGGATGATGTTGCAGTTTCCGTAAACTTTGTCTCAACACATAGGGACATCATGGGCAAATGTACCAGTATCTTTCAAGCGGAAATTTATGCCATAGACATTTGCATTCAGATCAATCTTGAAAGGAATTATACCAACTGCGACACAGCATTAATGTCGGACAGTCGAGCCGCTATTATGGCACTAGACTCCTACAACATCAAATCCAAGCTTGTATGGAAATGCTTGCAAGAGCTCAAAGAGTTGAGTAGGAAAAACCGAGTAAAACTCTGTTGGATATCTGTCCATATGGGGATAGAAGGCAATGAAATGGCCGACTTCCTGGCAAGGAAAGGAGCATCAGAACCCTTCATAGGCCCTGAACAATTCTGCGCTGTAGGAGACCGTCTCCTCATAGAAGAATTCAGGGAACTAGAAAGAAGGAACCGGATAGAAACCTGGAATAACGCTCGTGGAATGAAGCAAGCCAAGAAATTCCAAAAGAGGTTCGTGGCATGCATCAACATGAGCAAGAACAACCTCCGTATCCTAACAGGCTTCCAAACGGGGCACTGTAGACTCAAGGAGCATCTAAGGAAACTAGGGTTATCAGAAGAAGGTCTATGCAGATTATGTGGAGAATTTAATGAAATTCCAGAACTAGCCCACAAAAGAAAAAATATATCAAGGCAAGTACCTATTATCAGAAGAAGAAATGCAATCACTAGATCCATCTCTCATTCTCAGATCCCTGAAGAAAACTGGCTTAGAGGGAATACTCTAGAACAGATTTCTTCACCTATGCGCAATAGGAGTCCATTACCCTCAATACAACTCTGAAAAGAACTGTATTTGAGGAGAACTCGTAAATGTGCTAAAGTATTGAAAGGGGGCACAATAGATCTTAAAGGTCGCGGTGGAATATGCTCAACCATAATAATAATAATAAATAGGGACATCATGCAGCGTGCTTTCCACAGGCTAACTTCATGGACTAATGCATACGGTCTCGGAGTCAATCCGCAAAAAACGGAACTAGTACTCTTCACGAGGTTATGCAAAATCCCCCCCTTCGACGCACTCTCATTATGTAGCTTAAAACTCACACTCACAGATAAGGCAAAATTCCTGGGTTTTATCATCGATCGAAAACTAAGCTGTATGGAGTCGCATTATGGTGGACAGCTCTTGGTACAGCCATCAGCCGCAATCTTCTTAACCGCGTGCAATAATTTTTAAGCATATACATCAGTGGGGTGCTACGGACGACACCATCCGAAGCATTTAGTGTTATTCTTCATCTCCCTCCACTCGACTTGTTTGCCAGACAAGTAGCAGCTTGCACAGCGTTTAGACTCAGAACACTTCACTTGTGGAATAACCACCATACAGGTCATTCCACCATTCTAGATAACCTCGAGTTTCTACCGCACGACACCGACCTCATACTGCCTCATCTTGTATTTGAGAAAAACTTCTCTACCAGCATACCCTCCAGGTCAGACTGGAAGTCTGATACTCAGACGCTGGACGGTCCTCTGCGTATTTTCACTGATGGATCCAAGACGGACGAGGGAGTAGGAATAGGTGTCTACTCCAAGGATCTCAATTTTAGTATAACCCTCCACCTTCCAGAACATTGTAGCGTATTCCAGGCTGAGACGATGGCAATAAAAGAAGCTCTGTCTTGGCTCAAGAACAACGTGATATCCAAGAAGGACATCATCATCTATTCAGACAGCCAGGCAGCAATCAAATCCCTGAACTCGGTCACTTTTCTCTCTAAGACCTCCCTAAATTGCCGCCTATCTCTTAACAAGATGGCTGAGCATTTTAATATTCACCTCATGTGGGTGCCGGGACACAGTGAAATTCCAGGGAATTGTGAAGCCGATAATCTCGCCAGATATGGAACAGTCTCCACAAACCTTCCTAGTGGAGAACCTCCGACCATGCCATTCGCTATAGCTAAACTTCTTTTAAAGAATCTTCTTCTTCTTCTTAGGGCGCTACAATCCGAAGTGGACCTGGGCCTCACTTAACATGCTTCTCCAGCCAGCACGATCTTTCGCCAGCTGTCTCTAGTTTCGCACACCAAGCCGGCCGAGGTCCCCCTCGACTTGTGTGCGCCACCTTGTACGTGGACGTCCTCTGTTGCGTTGTCCCACAGGCTCAGAGTCGAAGACTCTTCGGGCTGGAGCTATGTTGTCCATACACTCTACATGGCCTAGCCATCTTAGGCGTTGGATCCGTAGACGCCTGGCTAGACTCATGTCGCTGTACAACCCATATAATTCGTGGTTGAACCTTCTCCTCCAAATGCCATCAACGCAAACAGGACCAAAGATCGCGCGCATAACTTTTCTCTCGAAAAGACCAAGACACTGTTCATCCGCTTGGGATATTGTCCATGCCTCTGCGCCGTACAGCAGGACTGGGATGATCAAGGTCTTGTATAGAATCAGCTTAGTCTTCAGAGAGAGGGCTCTACTACTCAATTGCCTTTTGAGCCAAAAAAAACAGCGGTTGGCAAGAGTTATTCAGCGTTTGATATCGGTACTGATGTTGTTTATACTGTTAACCGCGGAGCCAAGGTAGACGAAGTCCTTTACTACCTCAAAGTTATAGCTGCCTATGGTGACGTTCTGGCCAAGTCGTCGATGTTAGGCTAGCAGTTGAACGGACTTTTGGAAGATCGTGACTCTTGTGTTGGCCAGTGAGTTTTGCATGATCTTCTCAAGAACGATGTTAAAGAAATCACATGACAGCGCGTCGCCTTGTCTAAAACCTTTTTTGACATTAAAGGTCTCGGTGAGTTCGTTACCGACCTTGATGGAGCAGCGAGAGTTCTCCATCGTCATCCTGCTCAGTCTGACGAGTTTAGCAGGAATGTCAAAACTAGACATGTCGCTGTATAGCTCGTCTCTATACACGCTGTCATATGCGGCCATGAAATCGACAAATAGATGGTGTGTGTCAATTTGCATTTCTTGGGTCTTCTCCAGGATCTGCCGCAGTGTGAAGATTTGATCGATGGTGGACTTCCCGGGCCTGAAACCACACTGATAAGGACCTATCAGTTTGTTCACGAATGGTTTCAGGCGTTCACACAAAACGGCAGAGAAGATTTTATAGGCGATGTTAAGGAGACTTACCCCTCGATAGTTGGCGCAGTCAAAGGGTTCTCCTTTCTTGTGGATCGGGCAAACGATACTGAGATTCCACTCATCGGGCATGCTTTCCTCCGACCATATCTTACAGATGAGCTGGTGCATGCGCCCTACCAGATCATCTCCAGCTGCTTTAAACATTTCAGCGGGCAGACTATCTGCACCAGCAGCTTTATTAGACTTCAGTCTCGATATCGCTATCTTGACTTCGTCTAGGTCGGGGGGACGGTATTCTCTTCTATCATCGTCCATTGTGTTGAGTGGAACATTCTGCCTGACAGCGGTATTTGTGTCCTCATCGCTGTTCAACAGTCTGCAGAAATGATTTTTCCAAATTCTCAGTATCGACTGCGAATCTACTATTAGTTGTCCATTTTCGTCCCGGCAAGCTTCAGTCCGAACTTTATATCCATTCGATAAAAGTTTTACCCTTTGGTAAAACTTTCGGACATCATTCCTGCCATAACACCTCTCCATCTCCTCGATCGCGCGCTTCTCGTGCTCTTTCTTTTTCTTCCTGAGAAGCCGGTTCTCTTCCCTTCTTCTCTGTTCGTAGAGCTCACGAACAGCTCTCGTGGTTCGATGCAGCGTTGCCCGGTAGGCTTCTTGTTTTGCTGCATGTGCCTGCCTGCACTCGTTGTCAAACCAGGGGTTTTTCCTAGGTGGTGTTTTGAAACCCAGCACATCAGTAGCGGCTTCTCTGATGGCTCTTTGACAACGTTTCCATTCTTCGTCTATTGTTAGTGCAGGCGACGTCGAACTTTCGGAGAGTTTCAGGGAGACTCGATCGGCAAAGTTCCTGGCAGTCTGTTGCGATTGTAGCTTTTCGACGTCAAACCGTGGTTGTCTTCCTCGACTCCGTTTTTTCTCGATATCCGTGTCCTTACCTTGGCTACAACAAGGAAATGGTCCGCGTCTTTTAAAGAATCAAACTTTTAAAAACACCAACCTAAGATGGTTGGATGGCACCACGTGCCTCATCACAAAACAAATTTGGCCTAAACTTGATTAAAAACGTTCACTCTATCTCATTAGAATGAACAGGTCATTTCTAAGGACTCTCATCGGCATTATCAGAGGACTCTATGCCATTGGCACTCATGCCGTAAGAATGGGACTCCCTCACAGCAACTTCTACAGAAGCTGCAGAGACCAGGAAGAAGAGGAAAGTATAGCGCATCTCCTCTGCACTTGTAGTGCTCTATCCTCCCGCAGGAAAAAAATATCTTGGAGCCTACTTCCTTAACGACTTGAGTGAACTGCACAACATCGGCATCCATCAAATAAGAAGCTTTGTTGCAAGCACCAAATGGTTTTCTGAATAGGTGACATCCGCGTGGTATCACAATGGGCCTAAGAGTGACTGCAGTCAGACACCTTAACCTAACCTAGTCACAGCCCGGCTATCCGTACATATAATGATTTCCTTCTTTGGTATCACACTGTTTTTAAGCCGACAGATCTTATCTTATCTATCTTTTATTGCCATGGTTTTAACTTGGAAGACGATAAAATTCCGGAAGATAGATGCATATGTTAATATTGACCTCCTTGGATGCCTACTCCTACTCCCTCGTCCATCCTGGATCCATATATAAAAATACGCAGACAGCCATCCGTCTGATTATTAGACTTCCAGTAAAATCTGGAGGGAATGCTGGTTGATAAGATTTTCTCAAAGACAGAGAGATAAGGTAGGTAGTAGGGTGTCAGTTTCTTGGAGTTGAATTTGCCACAAATGGTATATTTTAAGTCTAACCGCTATGCTAAATACTACCTGTCTTCCAAACAGTGCAGTGGATTTATTGTCTTAAGAGGTCCGCCGATGGTAACGCTTGCCGATCTATGCACACGTATAAGAAGATTGCAGTTGACAGCTTTGTCAAAAGCATAAGGTCAGTTTATTTAATGCGTGCTGTATAATGTTTCTTAGGACACATTTTCACGATACGTATATGGCAACATTTTCTGCGTAGGCAATTAGGTTTAGAATTAATCACTCTACTGACAAGTAGCTGCTGAATAAAAACCGACCCATCTGAGGGAAGACATTTATTTAAATCAACTTATGGTGTCGTTAAAAAAAGTAATTATTTACTATACATATATTTCTTACATAATATAGAAATACTTAGTATGTAGATATGTGTGAATGCCTGTATACACGGTTGCTATTTGGAAATTGCATGAGTTTCAAGTGGTTTCCAAGCAGGCAACTTCGTAACATGACCTGTCATATTTAATTAATTGAAACCGAAAAGTTACTTTGTATCCTCTACAACAAGAGAAGAAGACGGTGAAGATATATTTCATAATCCAAGAAGAGATAAATCATCATTCTTCCCGCACTTCAGAACATCCCCAACTTCTCCCATACCATGGCTAACCAACGTTTCACAACAACATGTGAATATGTTATTTGCTTTGGGAATTGGCAAAATCTCAACAGGTTCCCGCACTTTGCTCAAGAGATATTGGGTAACCCAAAGAAAACCCTAAGACAGTCCAGCATACCCTTATTCCGACGAATGTACACGCACCGCTCACACCAACTCCGGCATGACAATGTCAGACGAAGAATATGCAAATTCTCTCCGAGACAAGAGTGAAAAATTCGAAAATTCCAATTTCCACTTCCAAGGATGCCCTTTTCTGTGATAGTCGACTTCCTCATGCAGTTAATCATGATTTTCCAACTCGACAGGGTTAACGTTTTCTCAACCCTTCTCTGTGTGGTGGTTGTTAATTAGCTCTTATTACAGAGATTAAACCGAATCAGGGTGCATGCTATACAGACCCTACTATAAATTAATTGTTATTAATATTTATTTTATTTAATCGTATGTGGAGCACACCGCCGTTGAAATGACACAAGGCTTAATCCCTCAAGTGCGATATTTAAATCTTTATGACTGGCCCTTTCTACCGAAGCCCTACTTACACGGAAATACATATTTTTCTTTTCTCCCCACATCGCTTTATCGGAAAGAAGGAATCAATTGGCCGAGTATTCCAAGGAAAAAGTATCAACATCCTAAGCAGACCAAACAATTCTCGACGGCATGAGCGCATAAATGGCAAACGCAACACTACGCCGCAACGCCTTTGCATAGACACACATATGCTCGTCTTGCTTGTACTGCCATTTGGACAATGTTTTGCATAATTGAAACGCTACCGGTCTTGTATGCAAATTGAATTATAACACTTCACGAGAACTGACTACTGTTGCTGCCTTCATGTATCCTTGGGAGTTCAAGTTGCTTGTATGGATGTGCCACCATTGTACCGAAACAATAGGCAAGGAGCACTCTGACAATTCCCAGGGCAAACATTTATTCAGATTATTTCCCTGTTTTTCCATCTCAGAGTGAGATGAAGATGTAAGCCGTAAGTCCTTTCGCTTACATATGGCATCGGAGTATCCTTCTTGGATAATTCATATCAACATAATTTGCAATTCACATACAGAGCGAGTGCGGTTGGTCCAGGGTTTGGATGTGTTGCGTGAGATGTTAATTTCAATAGAGCCGTATGGGAGTCGATTGAGCAATTTACGGACTAAATTGGTCAAGAGATTTGGGGGATTGACTGGGCTCAAAGAAGCTTTGGTGAATTGTTTTTTAAATATGTCTTTTCGAATGATGTACTACAGAAGCCAGGGTTGGTGTGAAAATCTGCCTAAGATTCTTCTTTGTTAACCTTACTACCGACGCCAAAAAAAGGGCATGGTTTAGTACGAAAATATGTTCACAATGCAAATTTAAAATCCACCTTCTGGACAATATTGCTATATATTGCTCGATGATACCCTATGCACTATGCAGTTATGTCCGATTCGTTTGAAACAAGAATCGGAATTCTATCCGACGTTTATGGCCTAAAGCTGACAGCAGGTACTTTGAGGCTCAGGTAAATACTACGTATGCATGTACCAACATTCAAATATTACAATTTCTTTGAAAATCTAAAACGTTATTAAATATGTACCGATACACACTTAAACATCGTGTTGGAATCCGATAAAGCGATAGTTGATTGTAGCACTTTCGACAATCAAATGTAAAATATACCCAAGTCTGAGTAATGATATCGCAAAAAATATACATATATCTATGTACTTGGCATCTCTTTTTAAGGTTCCGTCTACAAAAACGAAACCTTTATAATTTCGGTGTGTCCGTCCGTCCGTCGTGTCTGTCACACTTTTTTATCTTCGAAGTTTATGAAGATATCGGCATGAAATTTTGAAATTAGGTACTTCAGACCTAGATGTCATTGCCTATGCAATTTTAAAAAGTGGGGCCATTTGGGAGTGGCGCCAGTACAGGTGAAGTTGACATTAATTTTGAAAAATTGTCGCACCCCATCGAAATATATATCAATCGACAGATCTTTCGAAATGAGGTGGAGGTTTCTTTGAACACTTTTTTATCCAAAATACCGTTTGGAAAATATGGAGCCCCAAAGTTCTTTTAAATGCGTCCCCCCCTGCCATTTCTAAACCAAAGTGTTTAAAAATCTGAAAAAATCACAAAAACTTGGCTTCATTGAGTACTTTCATTTAAAACCATTGCGAGCATTCTGGCCCTAATGGTTTTGGAGATATTGGCCAAAAACGGTCAATCATCGACATGCGAATTTTGAAGATCTGAAAACGCAGTTTAGAAGACTTCAATGTAAGCATTAAGAAATCATAAATTTCAAAATATCGATTTATGTTGAAATTTTGAGATATCTAAGATTTAAAATGATCACAATTTTCATTTTCACACATAATTTCATGCTGTGTTCGGCCATTAACACGAAAATTTCGAAGAGACCCTCCATATCAAAATTCGTCAATGAATTATTTGTTCTTAATTTTCTTTGGAACTAGAAGTGAAACCAAGCAATTTCTTCAAATTTATTAAAGTTTCTCTTCAAAGGCATAACATGCTATATATTTTCTGAAAAGTCTGTATTTCTAGTTTACAAAAAATAAATGATTTTTGAAATCGTATAAAAAATTAAGCACTTTGCGTAGATTTGTATATGTAACCTCTAATTGGTGCGCGCCAAAAAAATTGCTACGTTGACGTTGACCAATGACAATTCCATGCTGTGATCGACGATGTGATTTCTTTAACATCGTTCTTGAGAAGGTCGTGCAAAACTCACTGGCCAACAAAAGAGGCACGATCGTTCAAAAGTTTGTTCAACTGCTAACCTACGTGGATGACATCGACGTGATTGGGCGAACACAGCCAGCCGTCAATGATGCGTTTGCTGGCATTGAAACGGAAGCGGCTGAAATGGGTCGAGAAAGGACGCACAACATCAACGACTTGGCCAGAACGTCAGCATAGGCAGCTATAACTTTGAGGTAGTGAAGGACTTCGTCTACCTTGGCTCCGCAGTAAACAGTATAAACAACATCAGTACCGATATCAAACGCTGAATAACTCTTGCCAACCGCTGTTTTTTTGGCTCAAAAGGCAATTGAGTAGTAGAGCCCTCTCTCGGAAGGAACCAAGCGGATGAACAGTCTCTTGGTCTTTTCGAGAGAAAAGTTCTGCGCGCGATCTTTGGTCCTGTTTGTGTTGAGGGCATTTGGAGGAGAAGGTTCAACCACGAACTATATGGGCTGTACAGCGACATGAGTCTAGCCAGGCGTCTACGGATTCAACGCCTATGATGGCTAGGCCATGTAGAGCGTATGTACAACTTAGCTCCGGCCCGAAGAGTCTTCGACTCTGAGCCTGTGGGACAACGCAACAGAGGACGTCCACGAACAAGGTGGCACACACAAGTCGAGGGGAACCTCGGTCGGCTTGGTGTGCAAAACTGGAGACAGCTGGCGAAAGATCGTGCTGGCTGGAGAGGCATGTTGAGTGACGCCCAGGTCCCCCTCGGACTGTAGCGTCCCAAGAAGAAGAAGAAGATCGACGACTCAAAACGGTGATGAGTGTTACCTCTCACATTCCATTCATTTCAACCCCTAAATGCCCAACAGCAATGTACACACCGCAAGCATGAGCAGTGATTGGATATGATGAAGGGATTTTCTGTCTAAGATACATTTTTTTAGAGGCATAGGATGGCTGTTTGTTTGGTTGTATGAACGAATGTAGTAATGAATGGTTGATTTGGGTTCAAGTTAGAAGAAAATTTGATTCAAATAACTTGAATTCTTCGCCCGATATTCAAAAATGCTTCCATCAACAAATATTTATGCGACGGAATCTTTGCCGTGCGAGTACAACTCGCATTTGCCCAGTTTATTTTAATTTAAAAAGTTTTAACATTTCGCCAAAAAGCAAAAACAGGGGTGGACACTTTCGATTCTTTTCAGAACGCCGCTGCAGAGGGCCTCGGCGGATACTAAAAAGAATTGGCGAAAGTTCTCAGTTGTTGGTCGACATGGCCAACCACTGGCGCAAAGGACTGCAGTCAGATACCTTTCTGTATTTGAACAAACATACAGAGGCTGTTCTGGCCAGAGCCCGAGGTGCTTTCGCTCTCACAAAGAGACTGTTTTACAACAGCCAACTCGATGCGAGGCCTGCTACATGGCCCTTATCAGGCCAATGCTAACCTATGGCTGCCCCGTGGCGTTCAACGTGAGTGCAAGCTTGATGGAAAAGAATCGGGTGTTTGAGAGGGCTTGTCTTAGGACCTGCCTTCGCCTTTACAGAACACCAGAGTCCCAGTACAGAAAATTCTATTCCAATGAGGTCCTATACATCAGGGCGATCATGATTAAAGTGGTTCGAGGTCACACTGCCAGAGCGATGGATTCGATCAATAATCTAATTTCCGGGGCTTACTACCCCAACACACAATATCATGAAAAGATACGTTATATCGGATTCGTCCCCCCAGAAGCATTTCTCCATTATGATAAGCAAGGTCTGATATAAGACAGAAATACGGTACCGCTTATCTTTCATATCGCCCGTTCAACTGTGGATGGGCGACTCAACTACGACCGCACCGGCTCACAACGAGCTGAGGAGGGTCACCTCCGGTTCAGTACAGCGGTATCAAGACGGGATGGTCGGGATGTTGCTATACAGCGTCAAAAGTACTGGTGGTTGAAAAGCGAGGAAACTCCCTCGTCGAACCCTTTAGATCCGGGTTAGATCGGGAAATACTGGTCCCCTTATTTACTTACATAGCCTAGGTAATTTGTAAGGTAGTTTATAAGCTGTATATATGTGTATATATGTACACATAAAAAAAAAAAAAAGAGAGAACGCATATATCTATGTATATGAGTTATATATACATATATGTAATTATATATAAAACCACATTTGTACATACATTTATACATATGTATAAATGTATAATGCATTTAAGGTTATAAGCTAGTTATTAAGTTATTTTATATATTAAGGTAGGTTTTATGTTAGTATCTAAGTTTTAAGCAAAAATGTGCAGTTTTAAGTTTTTTTTTTAAATAATTTTTCTTAAAATCTAAATTGTACGTATGTATATATATCTACAAAATAAAATCAGTTATGTTAGGTCGAAAGACATAGATTAAGATTAAGTTTAGCTTAGAGAGCCCGCTGAGGGCCAGTAAGTTAGAAGTAAGAACACTGTACGGTCAACTAGGATTAGCATTTTGTCTAGTATTTAAGTATAATGAAGTAACCAATAAAAAAATGCATTAAAAAAAAAAAACACTTTCGAGTTTCTTGCTCTGGGTAATGTGATTGTCAATTTAAAAACCCCAAAGTTGCAATAGTTTCCATGTGACACCTTAATTGGTGTCGTTTTCATATATTTTTGCTGAGTGGATATTCAAATTGAATTATAATAATATTAATAATAATGGCGGCGCTACAGTCCGAGGTGGACCTGGGCCTAGCTTCTCAGCAACCACTCGTGTTGTGCATGCTATTGTTCTCTCACGAGTGGAGAGGACCTACAGTTTAATGCCGACTCCGAACGGCGAAATTGAGAAGCTTTTTCTAGACAGTTATACTCTTTGAGCATTGTCAGTGACTCGAAAGAGGTGGAGCTGTGAAAAAATGTTTGATGTTTTTTTCGAGATTCGAACTGACGACCTCGAGCGTAGGACTCGACGCACCCACCCACTACGCCACGGCGCCCAAATTGAATTATTTATGGAAAATCTGCCACTGTTCTGATCATCTGACGTCCCCCCCAAGGGACGAGGGACGGGTTCGAGCTATTTGCGTTCCACTGTCGTTCTACATTCATTACATCGCACATCGCTGCATCGTATACTGGATCGAACTACGTGATCTGTCAGCTGTTCACCAAATTGTTCATAAAGAGGACAATCAAAGAAATCGTTCTCCACATTTCTACCGTGTGTAGGTATCAAGGACAGAACGAACTTGAATCACGGTTTTGCTTGAATAGATTCACGAGGGCCACCGTGCTCAGTCAAGAACTGTATAAGATAATAATTAACCTCCCCGTGTTTTCGATTTACCCTATCTGACAGCTTTCCACAAGCTTCAACAAACTAATATTTCTTTATTAATGGATTTGTTTCCATTTATATCCACCTTTTTGTAATGTTGACTCTCGAAAGCTACTTGCAAAATATGAACTTAGTTTCGAGTTCTGCGAGCTTATCTCCGATAATGATCACAAAATGTATTCACTTGCAAGTTACTCTCAAAAACTTCGACTGTTGAGAATAAAATGTTAAATGTCAGCTATCAAGTGGTGCCGTCGCATGATGGGTATATGCCGTCGACTAGGTTCAATTCTCAGCAAAGGCAAAAATTGTTCACGTCTCTACCCCTTCGAGCCAGAGGCTTCTCAATCTCACCGTTCGGAGTCCGAATCTCGCGTATTAAATTTAGGTCTCATCTACTCTCGCGACAGTGACCATTTAAGAAATAGCTCTCGAGAGCAGCTTCAGAGTGGCGCAGATGCAGCTGACCAAAACATTTGCTCTAACTGCTTGTATCTGTTTAGATTTTTGGGGTATTCACATCAGTTTAGTAAAATAATTTTTAAATAAATAATAATATAAATTAGAAGACTATAAAAAATTTTCAATTTGTAAAAAAAGTGAGACAAAATGGCTGCCAACAAGTATCACAACCGAACAAAAGAACTAGTTATTGAGTCCATTTCGCGCTCGATTCAGCGTATTGAACAAAATAAAGGAAATTAACGAGGACGGTTAAAACGCAATAGAAATTAACAATTTTATTTACATATACGACTATTACGATTAAGTTGTGATTTATAATTTCGTGTGAGGTAAAATAAACCAGGACGGTTAAAACGCAATAAAAATTAACACGATGGCCTTTTTTTTCCTTCCAACATGTGGACATCTGTCAAATCAAATATCTGTTGGATTTGTACTGTAAAGTAATGTATACGAGTATATATATACATTATTTAATCTGTTGAAGGCAATATCAAAACTCATCTTTTCTTTTATAGTGTAATTTTATCCCTTAGTGTAAAATAAACCTTTTGACATTTGAATTTCGAAAGGGAGATCACTCTTGTGTTGACTTCCAAACAGACCAGTCGTGGAAAACAAATTAAGAAATTAAAAAAAAGAATAAAATTTTAAGTGACTACAGTATTTTGAAAAAGGCCTCTCAGAATGGGGTGAATCAAACTCAAAAAGCCGAACGTTTTAAGATCCTAAAGTCAGATGTTTCCAGAATTAATTGCGGCTAAATACGTACCTTGTAGCTATTCACTCATTCATGCTATAGAAATTAAGCGAGAGAAAGATAGAAATAAAAATAAGTCAAAAATGAGATGAGATTTGTTACGACGCCGAAACATGCACTCTACCATGATCTACTTATTTGACAATAATTGAGAGAAGAACTGGTTTAAGCAAAAAGAAAAAAAAGATTGTATTTTTCAACAACACGATTTGAAAATTATACATCATATCAATGTTTTTAAACAAAAATATGTTACAGACTGTTTCGTTTCAGGAGTTTAGGCCACCAAGACCAACCCCGGAAACGTCTTCAAAATCAAGGTTATCTGTTTTATATTTATATAAACCTAATATTAGCTGCACGATATCTTGTTCGAAAATTTAATTTCTAACCAGACGCAAGGATATGCGACGAGTACGTACAAAGGGGTACAAATAGGAACATGAATTACTATCAACAAAATTCTGCATTTTTTTCGTACTAATGTCGAACACAAATAAGTTATAATAGGGAACGGATTTTGTTGACCTTACCTTTTTTTTGCCTTTTTTACCAACATTCTCATTTTCTGCCTTTTTTACGAACATTGGCCTTTTTTGGTCATGTACACTTTCGTTTTATCTACACAATTCAAGAAATAAAATCGCCGAAGCGAAGTTTGAACTAATACACTACTTGTATCGTGTGTACATAAATATGTACCTGGGGAATAAGATAAAAGAACGTTCTCAATGATTTCCCGATTTTAGTTTGTGAATAAACGTGAAAATTCCCAAGAGCGCAAACAAAGATTTAATTAAATTAGAACAACTTGTGGTAAAGTTAGGAAAACATGACTTTTCCACCGATGGAAAAGTATTTCTTTGCAAATTGTGGACTGTAAAGGTAAATCATGTAAAGAATTACTTTGTTGAGCAACGCATAAAACGATTCATGCACCAGCAAGCAGTAGACTTGAAGAACGCAGCAAGGACACAAGCAATAACAAAAAAATGAATTTCACACCGATCTCACGCGAATGTTGTTGGCATGTGGCATACCCACATTATACAAGGTAAATCGTCCATAGTTCAAAACATTTATGAAAAAATATGTACAGAAGAAATTTCCTATGCTTAAAACCTTTTTTTTCTTCTCGCATACTTCGCCGATAACCTACTTGCCTGGTTCTGATTTTAAATATACTGTTTTGTCTTTGGAGCAGAAAACTACAATATATAACAGGCAGATACGTTTCATCGTTGTATTCAACAACAATCCTTTTGCAGAACATTTTTGGTACTGTGAATCAGATAAATGTGAAGTTTTTGTAACTGATCTTTAAAAACTACTTTACTCTTAAATGATCTATAAGAAACTGCTGATATTAGAGCTTTAAATTTCTACAATCATTCAACGAACACCATAGAAAAAAATTAATTTTATTCTACTCTAAAAACATACAAATTCTTTAGCACCACCTGAATTTGTTAGATAGTTTCAAATTTGAAGAAACTCTGGGTTTATTTTATACATGGTATTCCTCTTCCTATATTCCTTTTTGATTTTGCTGCACCTAGAGTTACAAGTAACTTCTGCAGTTCCAGTTGTAAGAATGCACATCCTCCGGCGGAAGTTCAATTAAGCTTCCTTGGCAGTTCAACTCACTTTCAATATTAATAGCCGGATAACCTTAATCAAACCAAGCAGTCAGTCATTATTAATTCAAAGCAAATATCTAACAACATTTTTGGGGCCGACCTCTTGTGCACTTCTCCGTGTAGCTCAACCGCAAAAGGATACACTTCCAATTTGCACAAGACGAACCCATAAGATAGCCATCGTCTCTTTCTGGATACACACATGTATGTATATGAGTACATGTGTTTCTTGAGTGTTTCAAGGTACTATCATCCCCCACCGTCACCAGCAAACTCTATCACAATCTGCAGATGGATATCCTTAGAGGATTCCCAAACATTTCGGTCATTTAAAATTAAAGCCAACGATGATCAAGAATGGAGGATGAAGGATGAACTCTAAATATGTGGATATGTTAATTTTATGGTTGCCCGAACAAGCATATTACTGTAGGACATTGCGGCGCTTCGAACTAATTTAAAGGACATCAGGCGATGACGATGAATTGACATATCATTTCCACTTATTCATCGACCGAATGACTTTTAAATTAAGTTCAAATACGCGAGCATCCTTGACTGTGTTTAGGGCGGACGAAAGGGATTCTACAAAGGAGCTGTGAACGATATCTCAATTTTATTATTTATTTATCCTTATCCAGTGGGGGATTTGAAATGAATACTGAATGACACTCGTGCCATTACCATAACTTCTAATGTCCTTTAAAAAATTCACTAAACGACGGAGACATAAAAAATGTCACGGGTAAAAGAAGCTCTTCGCTAAGGACATCGGGTGGCAGGCGAATATTGAATTTTCCACCTTTTTGAGTGTCATTTAACTTTATACTACGTGCTCATAAAAGACGTAAAAAGTTTGTGGGTGGGTTTTCATGTTCAGGGTCTGAGGGAATTCTTAAGAAAAATGATGAAGTGAATCTTTTTGTTTCCTTGAAAAGGTAAATAGTGGCGAAGAGACATACATGGCTGAAGTAAAGTTAAGAATGCATTCGAATAAAGCTTAAGACAAGGTATTTTTAAATTAAGGCGTGTTTTCTATTTGATTTGGGAACTAAAAGTCAAAGCTCTCAACTTGTATTCAATAAACTAAATAACTCCCCCAGCAATGCAAGTACGGCATATGGCAATTGATGTTGCAAAAACTTAAGACACAGATATTTTGAGGTCAAAGTTAAAAGCACTATCATAATTTGTTTGTCCTACACTCTCCGCGACGTTATTTTATGCCTTTTCAATGTCCGAAATTGACCCGAATTCTTGACAATAGTTATATTCCAGTTATAATTTATCATTCTGCATTCTAAAAGCAGATTCTAATCGGAATATTATAACACTGCCTATCTGCGGCAGAGAAACTTCTATTAAACTTAAAAGTTCTGATACAGTGTACCAAGCAAGTGCTATTATTGTTCTTGGATGACACACGTTTTCAGTCCGCGATGAATCTGGACGTAGAAGAAAAAACTTATTCAAAGAGCATTATGTCTTTAGTTTCGTAAGGCAATAAGGTCGATGTCTCTCAAATTTTATGCTTCATTTTAATAATGGCAGTTCTCTGGTTTGAATCACCCATCGTTGATGTTTTATCCATAAGAATGGTAGTACCTAGAGGTCTTAAAGAGGACCCTCTGTAGACCCTTGCAATCAAAGCAAACAATACTAAAGGTCATACTCAGATAGAACAATTCCTCCAATTGACTAATGGCATCTTTATCCGGTTACGAAATTGCTCATACCCCTTTGCAGTATAGCAAGACTGGGATAAGCAGGGTCTTTCAGAAAGTTATCTTGGTCGCTTTTCAATTTCAATTTCAATTTATTAAGATTCAATAATCTCTGTACATTAAGTTACGATAAACGATGGACTATTCTTTTAATCTGGTTATGGCGTTCCATTGTAATATTTTACCAAAGTAGTACGTTGTGTGCGCTTTTTGCCGGTAATTCCTTGTGGGTCGAGGAAACGACGATAATCCATCAGCTATCCCCTATTCTGATTGTCCTGTATGTGTCCATCAAACCAAGTCAATATCTTTGTTTGACCTAATTTAGGGTTGGGGATGATGTGCACATCCTCCAGCGGATGATATATTATACATTATTATTATTATTGTTGAGGGTATATTGCACCGCGACTTAGCACAATTACGAGTTCCCCTCAAATACAGTTCTTTTCAGAGTTGTATTGAGGGTAATGGACTCCTATTGTGCATAGGTGAAGAAATCTGTTCTAGAGTATTCTCTCTAAGCCAGTTTCCTTCCGGAATCTGAAAATGAGAGATGAATCTAGTGATTGCATTTCTTCTTCTGATAGTAGGTATGTACTTGCCCAGACTTATTTTTCTTTTTACATCCCAGTATATGTTCTGGAATTTCATTAAATTCTCCACAAAATCTGCAGAGACCTTCTTCTCATACCCCTAGTTTCCTTAGATGCTCCCTGAGTCTACAGTGCCCCGTTAGGAAGCCTGTTAGGATACGGAGGTTATTCTTGCTCATTTTGATGCATGCCTCGAATCTCTTCCGGTTATATTGCCCTAGGAGTTTCTTATATTATACATATATTCATATGTATAATATATTCATTCAATTTTGACTTCTTGACTAAATCTGTAGGCAGTAACGAATTTACATCCAAATAACTGCAGCGAAACGGTTTGGTTTCAGCGGTAAAAGTAGTTTTTTTGGCATCTTCCTTTCCAGGGCATCCGCAAATTGATGGGGTGCATGTGGTGCTCATTACGCGGTATACTCGTTATTTCTAAGTTGGGGAAACGATCTTGAGATTACTGTGTTTGCGTCTGCATTCGTTACGTGGCAGCACTTTGAAACCATATTGTTTCACCATTTCAATTAATAAAATGCGAATTTTTATTATCGTAATACATACCTTAAAATGTGGGCGCCGTGGCCGTGTGAGTTTCAAATCCCAGCACAGGCAACAAAACGGAATTTTTCGCAGCTCCGCCTATTTCGAGTCACTGACAATGCTCAAAGAGTAGAACTGTCTAGAAAAAGCTTCTCAATCTCGCCGTTCGGAGTCGGCATTAAACTGTAGGTCCCCTCCACTCGTGAAAGAACAATAGCACGCACAACACGAGTGGTTGCTGAGAAGCTAGGCCCAGGTCCACCTCAGACTGTACCGCCGCCATTATTATTAGTATGATACATAAAATAATAATCGTCCGAGGTGAACTCCAATTGCGCACGCAAGTTGGTTAAGATCCATCTCTACTTTATTTATGAATATATCTTATGTGATATTCGTTTTCATGGACAAATCTTTGTTACCCTTCTCGTGCCGACCCATAGAACTAGGGTCACTTCTTTTTATGGTCTTAGGTAAATGCTCTGTTTTGTCTCCGACCCGCTTTCTTATTTTTATAAATGATCTCTCACTCCTATGATGACACTACTCTCAGCTTTTCGTATTCATTCGTAGACTTATGACCCTGTTCTTCGGCGGTAGTATTGAAACCACAGCGTTTTCTCATTGAATTCCGAACTTAACAGCATAATTAATTGCATTTAATTAATTCCTTTCTCCCTCTATAACTTCGACCGTTCTGCGTTGTTTCCGGCCATTCATTATCGCATTAGCGCGCGCAATTTGTAAAAAAAAACAGACTCATGTCCAGAAAATGCAACGAAAAAACACAATTTGACTAATATCAGTCCTTCAAACTCCATTGAAAAACTTGAACTCCCTAAATAACCTTTCGATAAGCCAATATTTACTTTCACCCAATCACGTCATAAAACTCTTTATGTTCACATGCCCCACCGGAGTGGAATTCAATTACCCCAAAAAAACCTAAATTCCGAACTTCAGCAGCCAATTTCACAGTCCATCACTGAGGACCTTGATTAAACATTACACCGATTGAATGGTCAGAACGTTTTCCAGTACATGGTAGGCATGTCAACCCAATTAAACTTCAACTCAACCACCGCCCTTAACCGCTCCTCGCCTCCCCATGGGAAAAAAGTACGTAATTCAATCTCGAATATTGGAAATTAATTTAGGTCCAGTACGAAGTTCGTCCGAAAATGTTCGTGATGCGTGAATTTAGGGTTAGCCACGTCCCATTCTCTGGTGGCCGTCAAAAACAAGGAGAGGTAACTTGGTGTCATAAAACCAATTGAAATGATCCCATTTATTTGGATTTTTACAGCGCAGAGGACTTCGAAACCACCACTCAGAAAGTGAGTGAAACCAAGGAGCCTGCCATGACATAAATTGACTGCCGTGCATTCCTGTTACGATAAAAACAACATCATTTCGATGTCATAGAAAATTCATAGTGAAATTTATTCCAGTTGCTGTATAAATTATTCAGGACTCTTCGTTTCCACCCAATTTACGAAAATACAGAGGAGAGGGTCTTTGTGAAAATGTCAACGAAAGCAGAAGAACTGAAAGAAAAACTAAGTCGAATTGAAATGTCTTTGGTTTTCATGTCTCCTTGTTACACTGCCATGTATAAGGATGCTAAAAAAGGCCCATATTTGCAGTTAAACTTGCCAAGAGGTTGGCATAACATTAATTTTTCATAAGCGACTGCGAATACAAATTGAAAATTTGAGCACACTTGGGATAGTCTACCTACTTGTGGGACTAGTGTAACGAATTTTTTAGAAAGTCTTAATAAATGCTTGCAAAAATTATTTTAGACTTTATCTCTCGAAAGCAACTTTTGGACCGAATTGTTACTCTTGATTTAAGACTGTTTTTTTGTTTACGAAGTATATCTTTTCCCAGAATTGTGCAAGGTTTGTCCCCACGCAAACTTTTAAGATTGCGAAAAGTGGATTGTCAGTAAACGCAGAAAAGCGCTGTCCTTTTATATTGAGTGCCTTCTTTTATTCAAAACAGGCATTGTGGTCCCATTAGGTAAAATTCCAAATAAATTGATAACCAAACAATTTCACTATACAAAATTTCCTAGTTGAGTGAGGGGGAGTGGAAATGGTTTTCGATGTTAACATAATCAAATATATATCCAAGAGAATAATTGAGAACCAATTAAAAACCAAAAGGCTACATAGATATATATGTACTCGTAGTTATAGGCTGCGATTGTCCAGTTGAAAGTCGATTCCTCCCAAGAGGGATCGGGAGTGTATCAACTCCAGAGATTTCACGCACAAGCTGCAAGTCTTAGTTTTAAGTTTTTGTCACCCCTCTAGTGTATTTTTATATTTGATATTCATACAATAAATCTGATCTTGAAAAAGATCCGACGACCTTGTTTAATTTATACACACACAACTACTAAACTGACAGCACTACAATTGGTTGTTATTTTTTGTTAAAGAATATTTAATGCTGTATATATTCTTCTTCCTTTTATATTCAATACTTTCTTCGTTATTTGTACATACACACGAAAATACAAAAAAAAACAAATTGGATTTGATGTTTGGTTTTGATTAAAAAATGTTCATACATGTTCTCATCATTGTGATTTTATACATATACACAGTTTATTATCACAGGTAACACTCACAGGGTAAAACCACAATGAATCAAATCATAGTCACAGTTCTATGTACCTATGAATCCGTACGTATATCATATAGTGACCATGTGAGAAGTCGGAAAATAATAGTGCCTATAACCACATAGAACCTACTGCATTTATGTCTCCATAGTTCGACCTATCTTAAAGTACGGCTTGGTCGTCTGGTGGCCCATTTTTGACTAAGCCATACAGCACAATAGCTTACGGGAAGTTCAAAGACAAATCTGCATTTTCATAGGCACTTCAATTATGTTGAAGCCTCTAATAACCGTCGTTGGTTCCGAGTATTCCGGATAAAAGAGTGTTTACTCTATTCCAGAAGAAATCAAAATAGAACGAAAGAAACGCAAGTTAATAAAGGTAAGCAAATTAAAGTTAAATAAAAAAGTTAAATAATGTTCTTATCCCGACCGGAGTTACGATCATTATATTGTGATTATAATCATTATGATCATTATATTTGATTTTATTTGTATATATGTGGGCGCCGTGGCATAGTTGGTAAGTGCGTCGACTCCTACGCTCGAGGTCTAAGGTTCGAATCTCGAAACACCTAGCATTTTTTCACGGCGCCATCTCCTTCGAGTCACTGACAATGCTCAAAGAGTATAACTGTCTAGATATAGCTTCTCAATCATAGCATTAAACTATAGGTCCCCTCCACTCGTGCGAGAACAATAGCTAGGCCCAAGTCCTCATAGGACTGAGCGCCGCCATTTATTAATTTGTATGGCCATTTAAGTGCGATTCCAGTTAGAAGTTAAGGTACGAGGACTCGTACTTACATTACGTCTTCCTTAACCACACAAGAAATAAACACTGCTCACAATATAAAGAAGTCGAACTTGCACCGTACTGTCCTGCGTGTCCAACATTCCTGAGGTCCAATTCAAGACGATCGGCACTGCAATAACCGAGAAGTGTTGCATGTATTTTAAGACAATCTCGCCCTAAAATAACTACCAGCTCCAAAGGGTGTTGGTTCTGGAGCAAGACCGGTAGTAGTTATTAAGAAACGTATCCTACCTAAGAGCACATATCCAAAATGATTGTAAATTTTATTTGCAAAAGGGTCGTCAAATGGCCCTGGTACCATTTGCAGCACCCTGATTAACGTCTTGCTGAGTTCGACCAATCACGTAAATGTCATCCGCGTATGCATTTGTACGGACTTCTAAAATATGGCACCTCTACTGATGGCCAGTGAGTTTTGAGCAATCTCCTCAAGAACGATGTTGGAAATTTCACAAGATAACGCGTCGTCTTGTCAAAAACCTTTTTTGACATTGAAGGTCTCGGTGAGTTCGTTACCGACCTTGATGGAGCAGCGAAAGTTTTCCATCGTCATCTGGCGAGTTTTGGCAGGAATGTCAAAGATCTTTTTCAGGATCTGCCGTAGTGTGAAGATTTGGTCGGTGGTGGACATCTCTGGCTTGAAAGATTGTTGACGAAGGGTTTGAGACTAGTAGTATAGCTAACACTTTCAATGAGTACTTCATTAAAATTTCTAAAAGCCTAAAACCTTCCACAAAATGGAATAATAGCTGTAACTGTAGTTCATATTCAGTACTTGTGGATAAAGTACAATCAAACAGCTTCCTTTTTATTTTTATTTCTATTACTTCTGAAGTAGTTTTCAAGCTTGTAGTGTCACAAAAAAATAAATGTTCATGTACAAGTAATCGTATTTGCAACATACTTTTAAAGAGGATATGTATTTGATATAGCTGACATTCCATCAGGGCCGGCCCTACCATATGTGCAGGATGTGCAAATGCACAGGGCGCCAAGCGCTTGGGGGCGCATTGTGAGCCTAAACAAACAATATGCAATTTATCGGTATACTGACTTTCATAAAATTTTAGTTCGTCCAAGCTACCTTTGCCTTTCTAAACGCTTTCTGAACGCAATTATTTTCAAATAATACAAACTACATAATTTCATACAATATACCATTCACATGCAAGACTGCAAGATAATTTCATGCACAAGCACTCAAATATTTCCTTAGGAAAAATTCTCAAAATAATAAACTCAATCCTCAGTTCCTATGGAATCATTTGAGTGACAACGTGCAGGTTTTATTTCTGCACGTATGGCGCCTTACTCAATACAATTTACATAATTTCTCGTCTCTCTCTCTTCTCTTCATTCTTCACACAAAAGGCCAATCACACACGGGACTGTGCAAGATAATTTCTTGCACAAGCACTCAAAAAACTCAAAATAATAAACTCAGTTCCTATGGAGGAGAGAAAATGTGCAGATTTTATTTCTGCATGTAAGAAAGAGATTTACTCATCATACATATTTGTTTGAAAGGAGAATGAGTACAGTATGTATATATACACTACCCCAAAAAATTGAGCATACACCCAAAACAAAAAAATATTTTTTGGTTTTTTCTTCTTAAAAAAAGTAATGTAATGTATTAGAAAATTCAATTACACATATTTCATTTCTGGGGGACTTATGTACATATTGCCTAGCAAACTCTATTCTCTATAATTTTGTTTGTATTTTATTTGCAATGAACAAAAATTCCCATGTCTTGTCAAGCACAGATACAGGAAGTTTTTCGAAAAAGTTTTGAGAACGGAAACAACAATAGACTCACCTCGATCTAAACTGAAATAAAATATTAGATAGAGCTAAGCTGTTTTGCAAACACTAATTAGTTTAGATAAATTTCTTGGTTCTCAAGCATTAGCTTCTCGAGGAACTTCTGAAGTGTTGTTTGGGCTAAATAATGGTAACTTTTAACAGATTGTTGAGGAAGTAGCCTTATTTGATTTGGTGTTAGGAGAGCGCTTGAGGAGAAGGAATCAAGAAACCCAAAATAAATATTTGAACAAAAATATACAAAATTAGATAACACGTATTTTTTCTACAACTGTTACTAATCAAATTGTGTCCATGCTAAAAGAGGCCAAATTCTACGCTTATTGTTGACTATTGTTGTTTTGGGTTTTTAAAAGGAGAAGACAAGTCCGGAGAAGAACTTACAAAGTTAATTTTAAACAAACTTGAATTTTAAGGAATTTCAATCAGCAACTGTCGAAGTCAAAGTTACGATAATGGTTCAAATATGAAGGGAAAAGATGCTGGTCTTCAAAACAGAATTCGACCAAGAACATTTTCGTCCCATGCAGCTCGTATTGATTCAATTTGGTAGTCAATGATTCAGCTCGGTGCCTAATGAGCACCTGTTATGTTTTTTGAAACAATTCGAAGCTTATTTGAAACATCATCTAAATTTCCAGAAACATCTTCTTTACGATGGTGATGAATGTTACGAAAATAGTTTAGAACCGAAAAAATTTTTTAAGGTAGAATTTTGCTTCAAAACACTAGATCAAAAGAAAGTTTTGAGTAGCTTGAAGCATATAAAACGAATTTTGAATTTTCAAATAACATTAAAATATTTTTTTAGATTAGTTTTCAACAAGCTAATGCTTGAAAAATACGTTCCTCATTCCTTAGTTTACAAAACTGTATTAGTCCCCCTTGTAAAACCAGAAAGCTCATGTTTAGAAGTATTAAATTTTAGGGTCAAACCGAGATTATCTTGCTCCCAATCTAGTTTTTACTCTCCAAATTTAAGCTTAAGACAACCATGTTTCAAAAAAATAGGGGGGGGGGGGGTGTGGGCGCTAAACGCAGGTCTTGCACAGGGCGCTCATGCATTCCATTCATGCTACTCTATTTAATCAAAGTGTATATAAAGGCTGCGCCGTGTCCGTGTGGTTTCGTGCGTCGACCCATGCGTATTAGACTTTCACAGTCTAGGTTCGAATCTAAGTTCAGATAAACAATTAAAAAAAAAAAAGAAATTGTTCCTGGCACCACCTCTTTTGAGTCACTGACAATGCTCAAAGAATATAACTGTCTAGAAAAAGCTTCTCAATCTCGCCGTTCGGAGTCGGCATTAAACTGTAGGTCCCCTCCACTCGTGGGAGAACAATAGCACGCACAACACGAGTGGTTGCTGAGAAGCTAGCCCCATGTCCACCTGGGACTGAAGCGGACTGAAGCGCCGCCATTATTATTATTACTATATAAAGTCTGCTTTCCACAATCATTAAAGTGTGCAGAAGTTATAACTCTTTTCAAAAAAGGAAATCACAGAGTTATTATTAATTATCGTCCCATATCTCTACATCAGACCTTTTCCAAACTGTTTGAGAAACTTTTTAAATCACGCATGATTTCAGTCTTAGAACATCAAACATTTTTCTCAAACAATCAGTTTGGTTTTAAATGAAAAATATCTACTGAAGATGTGATTCTTATTGTGTTGTAAATTATATGAGGGTTTCAATTGTTCAAAACCTTCAATGGTACTGTTTATGTTTAACACGGTATTTCACTCACATGACTGCAAAAGGTTTAGTTTACCAGTTCATTGTTGTGGTCTGGCAAACTATAATGATGCTCTTCCATATTCAAACAAATAGTTTCAAATTGAATCCGTTAGTGAATATCCGTATTTGGATTTTTGAATTGATTCAAACTTGAATAGAAAAACACATATATGATGCAGGTAATACGAAAATTATATCTCTTAAAACCATACTGTTCGAAGGAAATACTAACTATCATATATTATATACTACAATATGGTATTACAAGTTGGGGAGAGCGGCTTATGTTAACACTTTCGATCCCTTATTTAAGATTTAAAAATGTTTTATTAGAATAATTTGCGGTAAAAATAGTTTGTTGACTTTTCAAAGCACATTCTTCCTTTAAGACATCTTTATATTTTCAAAGATCTTAGAGAATTTTTCAAACGCAGTGGAAACATTTTGAATAGGACATCAAATTATTACAGCTTACGTGTTAATAATCAAAACTTTGGTAAATGTTCCTGTCGCACATTAAACCAAATTTACTCACTTGTTTAATGTTTCTGCTCCTAGATGTATTAATAAATTACTTCTTGTGATAAAACAAACTAATAATTTTCATGCATTTCTAAAAAAAGTAAATTATTGGCTATTCAGTATTGACTATATGAGCATTGAATTTATATTTCTATGTGTGCATTTAATACATATCTACTCTTATTCTGTCAATGTAGTATAAATAGTTGTTTTGAATTGTTTTCTATGTAATATGTATAGAATTAACCCTACATTGTATTATTGTGTATTGTATAATATGTAATTAAATCATTCGACATTACCTTCCAAAGTTATAGAATGATTATATTCTTTAAAATTCGTTAAAATTCCATTTTGTTGTGAATTAAATGAAATGAAATGAAATGAATTTCTTACAAATGAGATGTGCATGCGGCCAACCAGGTTATCTAAAGCTGCTTTAATGATTTCAGCAGGCAGATCATCTGCTCCAGCAGCTTTGTTAGACTACATGCTCGATATTGCTTTTTTGACTTTGAAAAAGTCGGGGGACTAAATTCCAGTCTAACATGACGTTGGCGTTGAACGGAACAGTCGAGTTATAATTGGTTTAAATTGCTGTAATGTCCATAGGCTTTGGAGGGCACAATTTTTCCCCCCACAGCGGAGTTTATATGGCCCCAAATTTGAGTTCCGTTAAACAATACGCCTAAGTTTTAATCAGTATTAACAACACCTATGAGTGAGTTGTTAAACATTACTAGCGGAAAGAAACCAAGTGTTAATGTTTTTTTGGAAATTACTAAACACTTGCATGTGTCCGAATTTAGTAGCAGGCCATTCATCAATGACCAGTGCTATATTTCCTACAGTTGTGCAAAAACCGTCAATGCCAAAAACAGTTTTAGGCAATGCTATCATGTGATTTTTCTTACATAAGTGTTCACTAATACTAAAACGAAAAATGCAAATTATTCTGGCGATAAACGAATGCAATGTATATGCTGTCATCTAGAAATGATGCACAACATCGACGACTTGGCCAGAATGTTACAATGGGCAGCTATAATTTCAAGGTTGTCAATTATTGCCTTAACCTCGACTCCACGCTAAATAGCTCTAACTACATTAGTATATAGATCAAACCCAAAATAACACTTGTCAATTTGAAGATCTAGTCCGCTGAATAGGCAATTGAGATAGAAAGACTCTAAACATTGGTTGATGTCCAGATACACTCTAGACTGATGACAGACAGGCGCATATTTTTGGGACCTAGACATCAGCCGCACTGAAATCATTGGTAAGAAGTGAAAAGAATGCAAATAACTTAAAGGACAATGCGCAGCTTACGAACATATAATCTTACGATGGCCACTTATTGAAATGAAATACAAATTTGATCCAAGAACAAATTTCATAACACAAGCACTGCCAACAAATTCGCAACTAAAAGCACAAAATCGCAAAACAAAAAAAAACCGTTTTATTAATTCTGAAACGACAAGACCGTACATCACTCCTGATGTTCTTATGACTTAATTACAGCTGAGAATTAATGGCAGATGCTCAATGCGCAATGTCACGTAAAAGGACAACAATGCGTATGAGTGCTCTTTTCTCGCGCCACACAAGAAGTCCTCTTGTTGGGTACGGTGATCCATTTTCATTTTCCTAGATTTTCCGCAACGCCTTTTGTGAATTTGTGGATTATATTCTCTCGTTTGTTGCAACATTTTTCCCGCTCAGACTCCTTGGGGAAATGTGAACGCCATAAAGACACCAGAGTTTATTTGTATCCGGGGATAGGGATATGTGAAATGAATGACTTCTCATATCCTCGAGTTGTAGATTAATGAATGTGAATTCTAGAATGAAGGAGAATGGTTTGAGGGAATAACCGCGTGATTAGTGGGGAGTGTGTATTGTCTTTGAATACACCTTGGTCTTGGTTTTATATATTAGAATAGATTTGATGCATTTTTCCGTACCCGTCGGAACCGTCTCTTAATAAACTCTTTTGATTCAAACAAATTGTAAGCAAATTACTTTCTAACCTTTTCTGTCTCTACTGTTAATAAGAGGACATGTTCGTTAATTAAATACTTATTTAGATAAAAATCCATTTCTTTGTCTTTGTTGATTTCAGTGAACTTATCTTGAACGATATCAAATTATCGTTCTATTTGTATTTTTTTTTTTGTTGCGAATTTTGTTATCACGAGCGTCTTTCTGATATATGTATTATTACTCAAAAGTCAGTCAAAGTAACTGTGTTATCATATCATAACAAACTTGTGCCTTGAGATATTCTGAAACCGGAAATACTATTTACAGTAAAGCATTTTAGTGCTAACTGGCTTTCACGTTACTTAATAATGAACAATACCTGAAACATTTCAATTGGCAAGCGAAAGCTTTGCATTTGCATTATTTTCTCTGGTATATTTAGCTCGGTTTCATGTACAATCATTAAAGCAGTTTAGAAAGCAAAACACGCATACAACTTTCGAAAATTTATTTTTTTTGGAGTATTTTTGAAACTCTACTGTCAATATCAAAACTGGTCAATTGTACTGCCAGGTAGCAACCTACCCCAGTGCCGTTAATTTGACGGCACCAACGGCAAATGGTGACTAGACCAGATTCGATTTCACTGGTATTCGAACCTGGAACCTCTTTTACTTGGGACAGGCACCTAACCTACTGTGCCATCCAGTCGTTGCCGTTCGGAGTTGGCATTAAACTGTACGCCCGCTCCACTCATCAGAGAACAATAGCACCCACAACAAGAGTGGTTGCTAGGCCCCATTCCACCTCGCCGTGTAGCGCCGCCTTTATTGTTATTATTATGTGACGTACATATGTATATATGAACATCGTAATTAATGCAAATACCAAAGTTCTAACCCTTGCCTTCCGATTTTTGAACTGGATTGTATCATCTAAAACTCTATCTGCTTTAGCTAGTGATAGAAAACTCGATTTTCGCCAAATTAAAATTATTGAAACAAATTTTGAAGTTGATGTTCTTAAACGAAAACTAAATTTTCACTTTTTCAACATCGATAAACAATTTTTGTAGAGCTAACTCCACGAATGACTTCTCTAAGTGGAATTCTCAAAAACCTGTCACAAAAATATTCTTTGAATTTTTTTAAGTCAATCCATGGTTATTCTTATTAGGTAATTGTGGTCGCCTTTTGGCGTTGCCCTGTCTAGCTTCCATCTAAACCACAAGAAAACTTCTTCTACCTTTGGCGTTAATAACTGTAATTAAATTCACTTACGCATACATGAAGACTTAACGTGCAGTGAAACGCGCCACCTATAGCTATACCGTGCGCTGCAGTTAGGAAACAGCTCAAACTCTTGTTTTTGTTGCAGCAAATCTAATTATTGCCGATATTTTACACAGTTTTAAGTGTACTAAGTCTAGAAGAAAAAAGAATACATTACTTAGAGATAAACAAAAAAGTGTTAATTAACACTTTAGTTTAACCACTGCTTCATGAAATATGCTGACTTTTTCTGCTGGATTTTTCAACCAACCTCACTGAAAAGAACTGATTTTTATTCAACTCGCCTGCCATAACCGCCTTGGGACCTTACAAAATCCAATTTAACTTACGCTCCAACTCACAATTCACAATTCGACATCCAACTCAATCATAAGTACCATGTAGCGCTTGAAATGTCCACTATTCGCCGGGTTTCTTTCTCTCCTGTACGAGGGATGTCTTTTTAATTTAACCGGCGAATTCCCTAAGGGTGCAAAATGTAACTTTTGGCAACTTTTTTAACAAATCCTCACAAACAAAATATTTTTCCCATTTTTTTTTATTTATTTCACCACCTCTCAAGTCGAAGTCCAAAGCTGACCAAAATGATTAATGGTAGACCTCTGGAAGAAGGTGAACTCAAACGTGGTTGGCATCTACAACAGCAACCACACACCAGGGTTGTCTGGCTGTCACTACCCGAACACATGGAACCCAGTGTTCATCTCAAGAAAAAAATTAAATTCCGCCACGGAAAAAGTAAATAAATAAAGTTCGTAGGAATTATTGGGGGTAATTGTAACGGGAGATTCGAGAGATATGTACGTGAAATTAAATTACCATTCGTTCAAGAATCAAAAGCAACATCTCCGATACCAAGGCATCCTTAAATTACATGCTTCGTTATACTTGGTCGTTGGTATCTACGCCGATATCGCGATTGCTCTCCAGGGAGCGATCCTGAGTGCCAATAACGAGCATTGGATTCCCTGCAACATCGTTTTTTTTTGACTCAATACTCTCAAGTAACTGCCGGTTCGTTAAGAAATCAGAGTTCATTGGGATTAATTCGCAGACTATTTGGGGGTGAGTTGCTATGGGAAAAAAGCGCGATGGATGTGAAGAACAGTGACGTTAAGATTCACCAAAATTTGAATTTGCGAAATGCCACTGATTAATTGATTCAATTACAGGAGTTTCGTGGTGGCTGTCAACTTCGGGGACTACTCAAGTCCTAAGCGCTGAACGAGCAAAAGTTTCTCACAGACTGTATAAATAATTTGATTATATGAGGGGATATACCATAATTGCTGTGCAGAGTGCTAGTTTAATTAACGTAATTCCGTGTAACTTCATTATGCTGCGGATGTGGCTAAAATATTTGCGGTTCAATACGGGATAGTCGTTGGAAATCAATCAGCTCTTAGGTTAAAAAGTTTTCCAAAATGTAATCATCGCAACTTCTGAATTTTGTTGACAAACACACTACTTTAATCAAATAAGCCACAAGGTTTAAAAATGTTTTCTTTTTTTGAAACAGAATGATATCTATCTTTAAATAAAAAAAAAAAACGATTTAAAGATACGTCGGTTGATATATTTTCCCAAATGCTTTGGATATTGTTCTTCACTTTGTTGACGTTGCTAGTTATACTCTCTCGCAACACTTTTCCTCATGCGCTCACAGATATTCCATAAAACAAAATAAAATCTGGAGTTCATATTTTTTCCAGCTGACTTTACTGGTAGATAGTTTAGTTTAGGTCAGTTTAGATTAGAAAAGTTAGATTACTAAGTTTTTATTTAAGTTTTTCTTAGTACATATAAGTAATTTTTTGGTATTATTAAAAAATATATAAAAGGCACAAAAGAAGCCGAAAGGTTAATTAAATTATAAATTCCTAGATTAACTTAGAGTGCCCGCATAGATAGTATAAGAAACCATTTATTGTATATCATATCACATACGATTTTTAAAGATAAAAATAAAAAATGCATTTAAACTAAACTAACTGACTTTCAGGATGTCATTATTGTTTTTGTATCCACTATAAATTTCCTTGAACTCAGTAATAGGAAAAACTTGGAAAATAAAAAACTTCTTCGTATTAGTTGGTCTTATTTAGCCAACCCTGTATTAACCATTTACCATTTCGCATATTCATTTGATTAGAGCAATTGTTCCCACCTATTCAGAGCACAACTCGCACTTGCCCAGTTTATTTTTTCTTCCAGAAGCCAATTTTTTGAACGAAAGTAGTTAAAAATATTTGCGGAAGTATTTTCTTTTCTCGATATATAAATTTATTTTGATAAGAGCTCGAATATATCAGATATATTCGCCAAACCCACGAGATTAGTTTTACATTCAAATAACACAAAGAGTGGACTGACAAAAATGAACTAACCGCGTCCCTCAGTTAAACAATCTTTTGAGCATACATATCAACCTTTCATATTTAGTTTAGTTTAAACGCATTTTTTTTATCTTTAAAAGTCGGATGTTCTAGGAAAAAATACTTAAACTGGATATACAGTAAATGGTTTCTTATACTATCTTACTGGCCCTATGCGGGCACTCTAAGTTAATCTAGGAATTTTTAATTAATTTTACCTTTCGGCTTCTTTTGTGTATTCTGATATATTTTTATAATAATACTAAAGAAAAATACTTATACTAAGAAAATCTTAAATAAAAACTTAGTATTCTAACATTTTTTTAAATGCATATTCTTAACCTAACTTAAAATAAGCCTACCTAACTAATTTAAACTAAATTATCTAACATTTTTTTTGTTTTTTTTATTTTTTTTTTGTTTTTTCAATTTTTTGTATTTTTTTTTTATTTTTAATTTTTATTTTTTTTTTCTTAAATTTACCCTAGTCTAATGTCCTAACCTAAATGTAAGTTGGCCGTAAGGGACCAAAAGTTAACTGATTAAGCTGCCGACAGCTGGGACGTTTGATGGAGCTGCAACCACCAGTAGAACCCAGGAACTTTGTCACACTCCGTTCTGTCGCGAAAAGAGATAGATCTACTGAACCGGAGATCATCCGACTAACGCTTGCGACATCGCTCTCGTAGAGGAGTCGCCTATCCACTGTCCCTCGCACCACGTGGTAGATCAATGGACATCCCTCTGCATTTTGGATTAAGCCAATCCGGTCACGGAACAAGAACGCTTCCGGTCGAATGAATCCACTTCGGCCAGCGTTCTCATGATATGCTTCATTGGGGTAGTAAGCTCCAGATATCAGCTCATTTACCGAGTTCATAGCTCGTGCAACGTGTCTTCGAATAAGCTTAATAATAAAATTATCCACTCTGTTCATGTTACAACCTTTCATATAAAACAAAGCCAGTTCACAGAAGTTGCTCGTTACTAGAACTCATATCTCCGAATAATTTTTTGAGCAGCCGAATGTTTTTTAAGGCTACATTAAAGTTAATTTAAGATTTTCTGGTAGCGTCTTCGAAGCAAAACAGGTTTTTTTTTATCCGCTTTGGATATTGTCCATACATCTTCGATAAAGTCCTTTACTACCTTTAAGTTATAGCTGCCTATGGTGACGTTCTGGCCAAGTCATTTTTGTTATGCATCCTTCCTCGATGACAGCATTTACTTCGTTTTGGCCTTTTTTTTTACCGCCAGTTACATATTAGCTGCCTCCGTTTCAATGTCAACAAACGCCTCATCGACGGCTCGCTATGTTCGCCCAATTACGTCAAAGTCATCCGCGTAAGCTAGCAGTCAAACAGACTGTTGATAAGTTCCCTTTTCATAGCGTAGTTTCTAAGACGATTATGACCGGGGAGAGCTTTAACCACTATCGTTAGCAACTCTTTGTTGCACTGAAGGATTTTGTCGATTTTTGCTCGATCGTCACGCCATCTACTGTTTGCCATTGCAAGAATCCTATTGTCTACCTTTTTCCTCAGCTCTGAGAGGAGTGGTTTGATCCCATGTATTACTTGTGACAAGTCGGTCACTAACCCTTTTCTGGCAAGTTAATCAGATTTCTCATTGCCGGTAATGTCCCTGTGTCCATGGACCCAGCACAGATTGATAGAGTGCTGTGAGCCAAGAGCCTTCAGACTTTCGCGATAGCATGCGAATAGATTGGACTTGCTTTCCGCTGCGGATATTGCTTTCATGGCCGCCTGACTGTCCATAAGAATGGTAATATAAGCTGGTGGCATTGCCATCATTGATATCATTCTGGCCGCTTCTTTGACCAGCAGGACCTCCGCGCCCAACTGGGTCGTTACCAGTAGTTTTAAAGATTTTAGCAGGCAGTCCATCTGCCCCAGCAGCTTTATTAGATATCAGTCTCGATACCGCAATCTTAACTTCGTCTAGGTCGGTGAGATGGAATTCTCATCTATCAGCGTACAAATTAATCGCCTCATTCTGTCTGACAGCGGTATTTTTGTCCTCATCGCCGTTTAACAGTCTACAGAAATTATGCTTGGGGGGCAGGGCCTGCACATACAGGGCAAAGTTGTTGAGCGCACCTAACTTGGCGGGATGCTAGCATTGATCCCTGTTATTGCGCAGGTCAAGTTGACATACAGCCTCCAAGCGGCGCCCCCTGGATAGCCATCACAACAACTGTTGTGAGGTGAACCAATGTATGCAGCGAACACCCTAGGCAAGAGGGTGCATATCCACCCCGACCAGACCGGCGGTTATGCGGAGGGCTAATAACCCGCCCACGGAAAAAAAAGAATTGTTATGGAAGATAATCCTGCCTCGGATCAACGGACGGACATTCAACATCGAGGACACGGAACGAAAAAGGATTACGATTTGCGAGTGGCCTCCTGGTATGTGAGAACACTTTACACTCCAGGGGCTCATAAATTGGAAAACATCCTCACGCAGTACAAGGCGGATATAACTGCGATCCAGGAAATACGCTGGATAGGACAAGGGATAATGAGAAAGAAAGAGTGCGACATTTATTACAGCTGTCACAAAAGGTTGCACATATTTGGATGCGGATTCGTCGTGGAAAAACGGTTAAGGTCGAAGGTCATCGACTTTAAACCGATAAGTGATCGCCTGGCTGTGATCCGTATCCAAGGCAGATTCTATAACATCAGCCTGATATGTGCACACGCCCCTTCCGACGAGGCTGAAGACTCTGTCAAAGAGGACTATTACGACCTCTTGGACGGTGCCTACGGAGCCTGTTCGGAGTACGATGTCAAGATCGTGCTCGGAGACTTCAATACCAAAATCGGTAAGGAAAACATCTTTGGCGGAGTGATCGGAAAGCACAGCCTCCACGACACGACAACAGATAACGGCTTCCGACTCACTGACTTTGCAACAGCATGTAATATGGTATAAGTAGCACGAGGTTCCCTCGCAAAAGAATTCACACAGCAACCTGGCGATCTCCGGACAGCCGAACCGCCAACCAAATCGACCATCTGCTCATTGACGCAAGGCATGCGTCAAATATCCTGGATGTGCAAACATTCAGGGGGGCAAACGTCGACTCTGACCATTTCCTCGTAGCAGAAAGATTCAGAGCTCGACTGTCCAATGTCAGAAAGCTGATGGCTTACCATCAGAGCTCTTCAAGGCCGGTGGCAATGTTTTGGTAGGGAGCATGCACCAGATCATTTGTAGAATTTGGGAAGACGAAAACATGCCCGACGACTGGAATATCAGCTCCATATGCCCCATCCACAAAAAAGGCGATCCTACCGCTTGCACCGACTATAGAAGTATATCCCTGCTCAACGTCGCCTACAAGATCCTGTCCAGCGTACTATGTGAACGTCTAAAGCCGTTTTGCATCGCACTAATCGGCATGTACCAGTGCGGCTTCTGGCCCGGCAAATCGACTATAGACCAGATCTTCACACTAAGGCCAATCCTGGAGAAGACCAGCGAGTTTCAAATCGATACGCACCATCTTTTTATCGATTTTAAAGCCGCATACCACAGCATTCATCGTAAGGAACTATTCGAAGCGATGGCCGAATTCGGGATCCCGGAAAAACTGATCCGGTTGTGTCGCACCACACTAACACATGCAGTTCGGCTCGAGGATCTCCGAGCCGTTTGAAACCTGCAGCGGATTTCGGCAAGGAGATGCGCTGTCGTGTGATTTCTTGTATTTGGTACTGTAAACACAGAAGGCACTATCTTCTACAAGTCAGTCCAACTGTTGGGATACGCAGATGACATCGACATCGTTGCGCGTTCCCAGCGAGCGGTAATAGAAGCTTTCACGGCGATTGAAGAACAGGCGAAACGAGCTGGTCTTAAGGTCAATGAGGATAAGACGAAGTATATGCTGTCGAGCAAGAAACGATCCGCCGCACACCACCTAGGACAAAACGTTACTATCGACAGCCACAATTTTGAGGCAGTGAAGGAGTTTGTCAACTTCGGGGCAAACGTGAACTCCACGAACGACATCACAGTGGAGATCCGACGTAGAATCGCCTTGGCAACCGATGCTACTTCGGTTTGTCAAAACAACTGGGCTCAAAACTCCTGACTCGGTCTTCGAATCCGAGCCTCCTGGTTCGAGAAGGAGAGGAAGACCGAACCTCCGGTACAAAGACCAAGTCATCGCGGACATAAGACAGCTTGGTCTTGATGACTGGAAGCAGCGTGCCCAGGACCGTCAACGATGGAAGGCTCAGACCCTACATGGGTCGTAAGCCTACTAAGTAAGTAAGTAGAAATTATGCTTCCAAATTATTGGCATCGACTAACTATTAATTTAATACGAGTAAAGAATATATTTAATGAAAAATACAACAATTTCTTCTTGTCAAGTGCATTGTTTGCATTTTTAAAGCACTTTTCTACTTGAAGTTTACATTTTTTCTTTAATAAATTATAAAATGTATATTTTACACGACTTCCAAAAATTAAAAAACAAAACCTATGTTTACCAACACTACAACGTAACAACAAAGTAATCCTTTCTAGTTTAACACTTTGGTAACCTCTTATTCCGTTAAGATAAATTTAGTAAGATGATCAATCCTCAACAGGAGATCCACTGTGGAATCTTTTTAAAATTCGACATCAGTTTACGTTGGGGCATTAATGTTTTTCCATTTATTAAAGCTAATGATTTGAACATAAAGGCCCGAGTGCAGCTCTCAAATGCGGTGTGCGGGCACTCGAAACTAATGGCACCTTTCTATCTATAACTTGCTCCAACGATCGCCATCTTTACAACAATTTGTAAAAAAAAAAACTACCCTCTATCGCATGAATGAATTTTGGGTTCTATTAAATGTTTTTAAATTTATTGGTAGCTACATACAAGCACCCTAAAATTATCTTCTATTCACTTTGAATTTTCTGTAATTGTGTCTTCATGCTCATCCTTTATAAATTGTTCCTCCAAAGTGATGAATCGAGAACGAAGTTCTTACAAATTAAATCCCTTTAACAATGCTAACAAAAATATGAATACAGTCCAAGTTATTATTTTGGGAACGTACCAACAAATCTCATTTGGTCATGTCCAGCAGTAGAAGTTATTCTCTCCCAGGTGACCGCATAACACAATATACAACAATTCCCCAACAACATTTCATTTCGTGCTTTTATTCACACACACCCTCTAAGTGTCCTTCAACGCCACCAACTATACCCCCATAACCCCGCATACGTTTCAGTCCTCACCTCACTGGAAGAAGCCGAACAAAATACGGAAAAACATAGGGAATACATTTAAAAAGGCGTTTTCTCGTCATCTGGTTGGCCACCTACCATGCGCATGCTGATAATAAAGTAAAAAAAGTATATTGTATATTTGTTCCCTGGATTTGTTTTATCGGGAGGAACCGCCCCAGAAAATCTCGTCAATATTCTGTCGTCACCCGTGCCACAATGTCATCGCAAAAATTAAAATAAAAACCAGAGATTACACGGGCTGCTATAATTTACAGTTTTGCCTTAAGCCTTAAGATAACCTTAAATATAATTTTATCGTACGTTATCTTAGTGATAGTCTAGAGCTAAAGGTATTTACAAGATCATAATCACTATCTATATTAGATTCAATGGCGGAATCGTCAACCGCATTAATGTTTTGGAGATTTCTCGAAGGTTTACATTTTTGGAGAGACTTCTTCAACTTTATCTTCATCGTTGGACTTCAGATCCTTTTCGGATGGAAGAAGCTGCAACTCTTTATCATCTTTGCAAGGTTGTTGTGAGTTCCACGGTTGGAGTTTGGACGATGAGAAAAGCATGTATAGCAGTCCAGAGCCTAGTAACATTCCGGCGGTGATGAGGAAGACATACTTCCAGCTTTCGAATGTTTGCTAAACGAAAAAATACATGAGATTGTCGCCAAAACATATCATCGAGTCCCAACTTACGTTTCCTAAGGTCAAAATTCCCACGATGACCGGAGATATAAAGCCTGGAAGAACGCCAATCATTCCGCTGATGCCGAGTCCAATTCCAGCATAGTTTGGTGCAATGTCTACAATGCTGGCCAAAGGTCCGGATGAAACCGCGCCATGGAACATAGTTGCCAGTGTCAGAAACACAATTGCAGCAGTTGGGTTGTGCCCGTAGTATGCAAGTGCTAGCACCACCAGGCCGTTAACTGTACAGCAGAAGGTAGTAGCTAGTTTCCGGACGTTAGTGCGAGACATTTTCTCGCTCCGCAGTAGGAAGTCACTGAACACCGAGAACACGTATGCGAAGATCATCCTCATTAAATGCGGCAGGCCTGACAGTATTCCCGTCTAAATGAAATCGAATGATGCAATCCGAAGGAGAAGAAGTCTTTTTTAAGATGCCTCTACTCACCGCTCGAATATTCCAGTTGTGAATGACTTTGAAATAGGTTGGAGCCTGTGTCATGAGGGTGAACAGACCCCAAATACCACCCCATTGTGCGATAACATTCATCCAAACTGGCCTAGAAGTTAAAATTTCTTTCCAAGGTGTGTGGCCTTGCTTTGTTGCTTGAATAGATGCACCGAGTGACTTTTCTATGTAGCGAACCTCCTTTTCGCTGATGCGTGGATGTTGAGCTGGAGTATCGTAGACAAAAAATAACCACCCCATCCACCAAAGTGTACCGACAATTCCACATATGTGATAGACCCATTCCCATGAAGTCCAGGAAATTACGTAACCAAAGAGTGGATAAAAGATTGCGATTCCAACAGAGCTTCCCAGGTAAGCGGTTACGAATTTACTGCGTTCGTTTGGTGGAATCCATTGTGCTGTTAAGACATGCATGGCAGGCCAAGACAGACCCTAAAATTTCAATAAAAAATATTTTAATAAATAAAATAATAAATCTGTAGGTGAATTTGAAGAGCAGCAGTATTGTGCTTAATTAATTACTTGGTGTTGAATTTTACATGTCACTTTAACTCTATTTCTGTGACGCAAAGGAAAAGCAACATAATCAAACTGTTCGTAGGAGAGCTAAATTTGGTGACATAAAATCATGAGAAACAATGAACAATGCAAGGGCTAAGTATGTACTGTATAATGCCGTCTACAATGGATAATGATAATTAAAGCTTTAAGGAACTTAAGAACCATATAATAACATCTTTAGAAGCTGCTTCGAATTCATACATTTTCAGCGTCATCGTGTCTACGATAAGAATGAAGCTACAGTGAATCCTCGATAGGAAAGAGTGGCTCATTGGGGAAAGGATTAGTTAAATGGGAATTATTATTTTTGTTGAGGGCATATTGCACAGCGACCTTTAAGATATATTGTGCCCCCTTTTAATACCTTAGCACAATTACGAGTTCCCCTCAAATACAGTTCTTTGCAGGGTTGTATTGAGGATAATGGACTCCTACTATGCATAGGTGAAGAGATCTGTTCTAGAGTATTCTCTCTAAGCCCGTTTCCTTCAGGAATCTGAGAATGAGAGATGGATCTAGTGATTGCATTTCTTCTTCTGATAGTAGGTACTTGCCGGGACATCTTTTTCTTTTGTGGGATTTCATTATGGAATTTCCTTAAATTCTCCACAAAATCTGCAGAGACCTTCTTCTGATACCCCTAGTTTCCTTAGATGCTCCTTGAGTCTACAGTGCCCCGTTAGGAAGCCTGTTAGGATACGGAGGTTGTTCTTGCTCATTTTGATGCATGCCTCGAACCTCTTTCGGTTATATTGCCCTAAAAGTTTCTTGGACTGCTTCATTCCACGAGCGTTATTCCAGGTTTCTATCCGATACCTTCTTTCTAATTCCCAGAATTCTTCTGAGGAGATGGTCTCCTACAGCGTAGGATGTTTCAGGGCCTATGAAGAGTTCTGATGCTCCTTTCCTTGCCAGGGAGTCGACCATTTCATTGCCTTCTATCCCCGTATGGCCAGGTATCCAACAGAGTTTTACTCAGTTTCTCCTAATCAACTCCTTGAGCTTTTACAAGCATCCATACAAGTGTAGGAATCTGGTGCCACAATAGCGGCTCGACTGTCCGACATTATTGCTATGTCGCAGTTGGTATAATTCCTTTCAAGATTGATCTGAACGCATCTGTCTATGGCATAAATTTCCGCTTGAAAGATGCTGGTACATTTGCCCATGGATTCGAAGTATTTTGTACAGAGTTCAAAAACTCTTGCTCCAGTTCCTTCATCAGTTCTTGATCCGTCTGTATACCATTTTACCGTGTTGCTACTCAGCCTGTGGAACATGGATTGATTGCTCCAGTCCCTTTTGGTGCTAAGCTTTCTGGTAAATTTCTTTTGGAAGTTGAATTTCCTAATCACGTCATCCTTTGGAATGGCCAGGAGTGGTAGCTTTTTGACTATTGCGTCGAATTGCCTCGATGTAATGCACCTTCCATTCTCATGATTTTTTAGTTCGCACACTCTGCAGCCACTAGATGCAAAGGAGTCAGCTCCAGTAGCACGTCCACGGCTGCAGTTGGGAAAGTTCTCATGGCTCCTGTAATACAGAGGCATGCCAATCTTTGAACTTTGCTGAGTGTCTCCCTCGCGCTGATCAGATTGGTTCTCTTGGCCCATCCATCTTAAAATACTTGCATCTCTCAGACTGCATCCCCAAGATTTGCCCGCCAAGCTTCGACAAATCATCAGAGCACGCGTCGCTTTCCTGGTTATCTCTTCTGTATGTTTTTTCCAGATGAGTTTGCTGTCCAAGACATTTAACTTCTTTTACCGGAGTCAGTGTTGTACCCGACAAACTTGTTGGTTTAGTATCTCGAGAAGCTTGTCTACAACTAGATTCAACATGAGAGGAGATAGAACTTCTCCTTGTGGGCATCCTCTTGTTGTGTCGACTTGTATTATTTCTCCTGGTGTGTGAGTCTCTGCTGATCTTGTGCTCAGGAGTTCATACAAATATACATCTGTATCTCCCCCGTTTTTGCTAGCGCTTTGTGGAGCCTGGGTGATTGTCTCGCAGAATTTCCTAATGCTTTCTCTTTTTGCGGTTCTTATTTCTTTGTTGTAGGAGGTGAGTGCCTGTTTGTAGCTTTGCCAGTCCCCTCTATGCTTGGCTGCGTTGTACAGCTTGCGTGCTTTGGACCGGAGGCTGGATAGCTTATTGTGCTCTCTACAACATGTTCTAGCTCTAGAAAATGAGATGGAGCTCTTCTGATGTCAAGGTGCTCCAGATTACTTCCTAGCAGCGATTCAAAAAGATCCCAGTCAGTTTTCCTCGGATTTCTTATTGTTTTACTTGCTATGCCCGTATCGTCCAGATCGAACCGTATAATTCTATGGTTCGACATAGAAGGTTCGCTGGACGCTTTCCAGTCCCTAACAAGTCCGCTAAGCCTATGGTAGTATCTAGTACCTTCTGTCTGGCTCTCGTGACAAACGTGGGAACATTCCCAACATTAAAAATGGCGAGTGAAGAACTTAAAAAGTTAAGTTAAATGGAAAATAGAAATAGACTTTATGCAAAATTGCTTGTTGAATTGAGAACTGATGAGTCGGAATTGTATTGCAATTTTTTGCGCATGAATTCTAAACAATTCTTCTAGCTATGGTGACTCCACACATCCAAAAGCAAGGAACAAATATGCGCACGAGCATTTCAGCGGCTGAGCATCTCAATTTCGTTGATCAGTTTCAAAATTTTATCCTGGGACCACTCACTCTCAACTTTTTTCCGATATGATTTTTGAACTTTTGGTTTATTTTGCAGATAATGGGTGCTGCAAAAGTAGTAAAACCTTAATCGGACGAAATGTTCGATCGTTTTCATCCTTTGTTTCCAAAGCGTAAAAAATGTACCGGAACTTCAAATGTGAAAAATTATCTGACAATGAAAAAAATGTCAGACGTCATAAACGTAGCACATCTGGCAATAGCCAATGTGCCTGCAAATGTCCTAAACATCTGACAATGATCTGACAATGGCACAATTGTGTGTTCAGACGATTCCCAGATACCTGACAATTTCATTGTCAGATAAGAATCGAACAATGACCTGATAATGTGTTTTCTGCAAATATTGTTAGGCAAAATTGTAAGTTCAGACGGTTGTAAGACATTTGGGACAATTTTTACAGTGACAGATCTGACAATATTTGCAGATCTGGCAATCGTCTGAACATAGCTTTAGAAAATTGTATTGCAAATATTAAGAATTAACTGATTTTTCAGAATAGTCGGGCAAACCTATTATCAAGTTTTCTAACTACTAAGTACGTTTTAATCCCACTAAAATAGTGAAAAATCCCAATTAACTGAAAAATTATACAAACACTCTAAGAGTAGAATTTATGCAAATCTATAATTATGTAGAATTTAAGTAAAGAATCGCTGAAACGATATTTTTATCATATTAGAGATCGAAAGTGTACAGAGTACATTGGCAGCACTGTGAGAATGCCCAGCTTAACCGCATGGATTTCGATCAACCAAAGCTACGTACAGTCAGGTTCTACATTTCACTTTCACTCGAAATGAAATTGAAATCGACAAAAAATTAAATTTGGTGTTCTACAATTCAATTTTATCGATTAGAATTTAATTTTTTTTCGAAATTAAATCGACGTGAATTTCGGTGTTCCACATTTCGATTTCATTGATTTTTGGGTGATTTGAATTCGATCAGATCTAGGTAGCGTGAATTGTGAAATTTTCAAAAGAAGCTTGCAGCTGACGCGGTCTAATTATGTAAGTGCTTGATAAATATAATATGCAATTTAAACATCTTATTTAAACAGTTTATTTAAACAGGTGTATAATAATGCTCAGGAAGCAATATATATTGCATTTATGGAACAGCATAAAGACCTCGCAAGAGGTTTCACAAAAGGAGATCGTGTGGCTGCTGAAGCCTTGTAGGAGGATCTAAAAAATGACCTTAACAGCCATGGTCCACCACAAAAGGATGCTAGTGGATGGAAAAAAGTAATAATACAAAAATAATAAATAATAATTTGTTCTTAACTGATAATATTCGACATATTTCGTTCATTTCATTCATTTTTATACTTTTTTTTCGAAAGGTTTGGACTGATTGGAAGGCTGCAATAAGGAAAAAGTTATCTCACAATAAGATTGAGAACAAATCAACTGGTGGTGGACCATTCAACAAATTCGTGATATCGGCCACAGAGGACATGGTGTCCAAAATATGTGGAATTTACACCGTTGTTGAAGGTGTTCCAAACACGATCGATTTTTGTTCTATTGAAACAACATGTGACGATAATGCTTCCAACAATACCGCAGATGTTTTGGAAGATTTCGATGAACCGTTAAATGCTCCCAGCAGAAAAAGAAAGAGCCAGGGTTCATTAAATTGTAGCTAAATTACTTCATGAACCAACAAAACGATTCTTTTGCAAAAATTGGGAAAAGAAATGGAGGGTATTTTGGAAGTATCAAACAAAAAATTCGTGTGTTAAAAGATATCGAGTATGGCATACGAAAACTTCAAAAATCATTAGACAATTTTGGAAATTGCTCAATAAAAATGAAGAAATGGAAAAATGCCGAAAGGAAGAAATTCTGTTGAAACGAAAGAAACTTGAATTAAAGGAGATAAAATTCCAATTTTTACAAGACAAGGATTAAATCTCGCGCTTATTCTGAATTTTGATTGTCACTGTGTACTTCGTCCTAAGGCAACATCGCTGTCTTTTCCAACAGATCGTTGGAAGTTTCCTTCTGCCAGAAATCGCAAAACAGCAACCAGCTGTAATGTACAGGGAATGGATGATTATGATAAGTGCGGCTCAACAGTTTCCAACAACATTCGGAAGGCTTCTTTATTCACCCGATAATACGATATGAATCTTAATTTAATAAGAAGTTATGATTTAGTTGATTTTTGGTTGCAAGTTTCTTTTACTTACGCTGCATCTGCAATCTCCAATGGGTTCGAAGAATCCCTCAACATACGCTTTTTAACTTTTTCGATTGCATATCTTTTTTTTTGATTTGCAATACGGCAGAAATGAAAATAACACTCATATCTAATTTTTATTGAAGGAAATTGAGGAATTTGTTTGAAGTAATAAATTGGGTAATTGTCACACATGAAATATGTCACTTGTTTTTAATTTCACTAAAGTGATTTCGAAAGAATTTCAAAATTATGAAATCGAGTGAAATGTAGAACACTGAAAACAAATTCACTCGATTTCTGGAACCTAGCTGGTATTGATAGCATTTCAAGTGAAATTTATTCTTGCCATAGAGTTGCTGACCTCTTCTAACCAGCTCATCCGCTTTTCCGCTACCCTCATTACTGCACCAGTCTGTAGGCAACAATAGCGACATGGGAGGTTAGCGCGGATGCATTCCTAAATAAAGTTCCCAAAGATATTCATACATTTCGCCGATTAAGTATGATATAACTTAGACCATCGAATACAACTCAATGTTTCATATTTCGAACATCAATTTACACATTTCAATGACAATACGTGATGCCAGTTAATTACAAATCAATATTTGGGCTTTATAAAATAGGAATCCTGTATCCGTGTTTCACTGATTCGCTGAGGAACCTAGGTAAAAAGGGTCTAAATTAGCTGTGACTATTATTTATGCATTCATTTAAAATGTATTGAGAATAATATTTACAAAGGTTTCTACGTGTTAATACATTGAGTAAACCCTGAAACGGAAAACCTTAAGCGGCGTTTACACATTCGAACAATTTGGAATTAAGTGCAATGCAGTTTACCTAATTACGCGCGCAAATGCGTTGCTCTTTTTTTCACCCCTGGTTACTGATTTGCCACGCTCCTTTTCTTCGGTATGAATACGGAAGAATTTATTGTTGCATTGCAATGATCTAAATTGGTCTATGTGAGGCTCAGCCACCACCACCTAACCAAACAACTAAATCATGTATTGTTTGTAACTAATAATAATAAGACAAATTATTATACAAATAAAAGAAATAGGTGAAATCGTGGCTCTCCTAACTCTTACGTTTGCCTAATTTGAATTTATTAAAATAACTTCCATTTGAACTGGATGAATTTCAAAACTACGAGTATTTTTAGAATAGTTGAAAGTAACTATTTATAATAATTTAGTTTAGTCGCTCCTATAATTCAACTACAAGATACTAGATTAAGAAAGTCGATCACTCTTCATGAACCCTATCATGAACTTGCGATTTTTAGCAATAGAGCATTCGATAAATAACAGCATTTGGCACTCCGCGCATATGCAAGGCGAATAATTCAACAAAACTTTATCGAAAAGTGATTAAGTTTCGCAAAAAGTTCCTTTTTCTTAAATATTCCTTGGAAAGTCATTAAAATGTCATTCTTTGTTTCATGATAATAAATCATAAAAGATAAACATATTCCATAATTGGAGGATGCCATACTTACACATATGAGTCCTTGCAATACTCTCCACCATATCAACGCTCTGTAGTCACAATACGAGAGAATTGGTATAAAGAAGCACATCCAGCAACCAGCTACATTAGATAATCCGAAAACGAGCTTTGTTCCATATTTGGACGCCAATACACCGCCGGGAATCTGCGTCACCCAATGTGCCCAAAAAAACGCACCCAGTACCAATCCTTGCTGGTATTCGTTCCAGTCAAAACCGGCTTCATCGAACTTTATCTGAAAAGCAAAAAAAAATAAAAATATATAGCAACCGTTTAAGAAAAAGCATTCATTAACAATCTAATAAATGTCAAACAATTGCTCTGGATGATCCTCATTATAATTTATGTATTCTTGTTTAATTCCCTGTTATCTGTGTGCTCTATTCCTTATCACTAATATTACGAGTCTGGATCCGAAATAATTTAATCCCGTCTAGTGTGATAGTAAACATTTGCTTAACTGTCTACAGCACAAGATTAATCTTAATGAGGTAACGCTTCTACTATTGTCATCACCCATGGACGTGAAACCGTTAGCAGAGGTCACAGGAAACGAAATGTACAAAGATTGGAGTGCAAAAATAATTTTTAAGTGATATGCAATGGAAATCAATTAATGGAAATTTTTGATAGCGAAATGTTTCCATTATTCCCAACGCCAGTTGAATGAAACAGTAAAAAAGCGATGATTGCAGAGTTCATTGCCTGATCCGGATTGCATTAATCACTCGTCTATCAGTATTGTCGTAATATCGACCACTTACAATAAATAAAACGGCTTAATTCTTATGCAATTAGTAAGAATAAATCTATTATTAATCTTTAATTGGTTAGCTTAAGATATAGGTATAACTAATGGGACATGAGATAGCATTGGCTTGCTCATGTTGATATTATTGTAGTCGTATGAATCAAGCCACAATAGTTAGGGTCATCATGTCGGATTCTTGTCTATTTTTGCAGTCTCTCTCTCTCTCTGTTAAAAGGGGTCCCTGTCTTACTAGTCTGTCTAGCACTCACTTATGATGGCCAAATAATAAGATAAACTATTACTTCAAAAATATAATGCGTATATAATATAGATCATTATTATTATTATAACTTTATTCAAACATAAATAAATTACATGACAATAAGAAATTAAGCTCTCCTACCAACGGTTTGAGCGAAGAAATATAGATATAATACATATATATATGTAAACTAGTGGCGTTTTTTCCCGATAGATAGCATCAATTACAAATAACTCGGGAAACACAAATCGCAGCATATCGATACGTTGAAAAGGTGACTCTTCCAACGTTACTTTGAGTGTATAAACAAAGTTCTGCAGTGGTTGGAAATTTGTTTGCGTTTAAACATTAAGACAAAGAAACTCAATGTACACTATACGTTTAGACTAATGTCATTACGAAATTAGTACATTCGAATTTTATAAAACAAAAGTTAAAATATGGAGTGGCATAATTTTCGCTTGTATTTTTTAGTTTTAAAGTTCTAAAGCTTTTAAATAATACTTATTCATCGTCAACGATACGTCACACGGAAGTACAACCATTAGCTTAGATTCGAATAACTGTCACAGTTAGCGTGATCCACTTAGATCATTATTAGATCCATTGAAGTGTAACCATTCAGTATTGGTAAATATAATATAACCGAGAACAATTCAGCTGTCTACACGTCTTTTTATCCAGTATACCAATCTATGTTTCGAGGTTATTACGGTTAACTAGTATATTATCAAAACTAATGTATGTCATGTATAAACTGTGATTTATCACTTCGTTTACCTGCATCGAAAACAAAGTACGGTTGTGAACGCATTATAGGTATATCGATACTCTCGACACAAAAAAAACTCTAATCAAAGTAACTCCTAACTTGTTCATGATAAGTTGCAAAACAAATCTAAACTTAACTAATTATACTATCAGAGTGTTAATAATTCAGAGTTTATCGAAAAATTCTTATCAGTATGACATTATATAATCATATATGATGCTTACTAGTTTAATCCAGTTATGAGATGTTTATGATAAACTTACGTATTTGAGTTTGTTGTTAAAAGCTATGTAAACATAGTATAGTTACATTTGATAATATATTAAAAGGAAAACAATGGAACTATTATTATTATCGCTATTTTATTGTTTTTATATAGTATTCTAAAAAGGATATAAAGTTTTTTAATTCTATCATATGTTTTCAGTGAGTATTTAGAATTGCATACACATATCATCTCATTTTCAGATATGTACTTCCACTGCATTTCATTATTTTTGTAAGAATACTTTGCCACCGCTTGAAGATGATTAATATAAATCGTGTTTGCTGTACTTTGAAATAATTTGGTGTTGACACCACATAAGGGTATTATAAGTCTGGAATCAACATGATTCTATAAGTTAAATTATATATATATGATAAGCACCTATCGTAATGAAACGTACACCTTCAAAAGAGTATGAGTTTATTATTCTCATTCAACTGATCTTTTCGGCCGTTGCGATTAATAATAATAATAACGGCGGTGCTACAGTCCGAGGTGGACCTGGGCCTAGCATCTCAGCAACCACTCGTGTTGTGCGTGCTATTGTTCTCTCACGAGTGGAGGGGACCTACAGTTTAATGCCGACTCCGAACGGCGAGATTGAGGAGCTATTTCTAGACAGTTATACTCTTTGAGCATTGTCAGCGACTCGAAAGAGGTGGAGCCGCGAACAATTTTTTTTTTTTGAAAAATTGTCTGAACTTGGATTCGAACCTAGACTGTGAAAGTCTGATGCGCATGGGTCGACGCACGAACCCACACGGCCACGGCGCCCGTTGCGATTTTTTTTTTTATTTATCTAGTACGGAAGTCGACTGGATGGCTCAATTGGTTAAGTGCCTGCCCCAAGTTGGAGGGGTTCCAGGTTCGAATCCCAGTGAAAGCAAATATAATACGCTTTTATCTGGTTTTTAAATATAGCCCAGTCAACAGTTGGGATCAAATTAACGACACTATTACTGGAATGGTGTGGGCGCCGTTCACTAGCAGCTCCCTAACTTAACCTAATCTAACCTATCTAGTATGGAGCACGTTTGTTTAAGTCATTCTTATTCTTCTTCTGATGACGCTTCAGTCCGGAATGAACATGGGCCTCAACCAACAAGCCCTTAACTTGGCTGAGGTCCTTCTCCACTTGTGTGCGTCATCGGTTTCTTAGGCGTCCTCTATTGCGTTGGTCCACCGGCGTTGAGTTGAAAACTCATCTTAGGCGTCGAATCCGTAGACGTTGAGTTTTCTTCCCCAAATGACATCAACGCAAGACAAGGTCAAGGATTTAACCCAGATCTTTTATCTCAAAAAGACCAATGGCAGCAAGGATAGAGCAGAACTGATCATATATTATATAAAGTCAGCTTGGTCTTTAGAAAGAGAGCTCTATTGCTCAATTGCTTCTTGAACCCAAAGAAACAGCGATTTGCGAAGGTATTCCTATTGTTTACTTGGGAGCCGAGGTTAACGAAGTCTTGAAAGTATACACGAAAATACCTCGAAAGTATACATGTCTATTGTGACGTTGTGGCCAAGTCATCGATGGTGTGTGGCCTTACTTAAAAACTTCGTTTTACTCTCATTCACCGCAACCGCATAAGGAAACCAAGAGAATGTAGGTCATAATATACTATAATCTAATCTTAACTCTATCAGTGGTTATTCTGAAAAGCCGAGGCAGATTTATTGTCTCCGTTAAACAAATATAATCGTAATAAGTGTTAACAAATTGACTCAGTATTATTAGAGATTCGTAATTTCTATTATTACCTTTCAATCAAAAGCAAATAAAAATTAAATGATTAAATGAAACCACAAGTGAACTTGTTGTGGTCTGGGCTAAATAAAGTGTTGGGTGGTAAATAAATAAACACGGAAGATATTGAAATAACTTTTTGTGAAAATTAAATCAAATTTCAGAATAATGTAATTTTAATAAGATTGACTACTTAAATATGTTTACAATCTGAGAATATTTGAGTATGATTACAAATATTAGATTCTTGTTGAGTTTTCAGACTGTTGTTTGTTTGCACTGTTCTTTCGGGGCTGTCAAAAAATAAAATGTAGATTTTATAACTTTTGATGTGATGATTTTTTTCTTATCTCAGTATAAATTCCTTTTCAACGAAAATACTCTCTTTTTTTGACTAAAAATTAAAAAAAACAATTGAAAGCTGTTTGAAATGAGCTGATTAGACACATGCACCAGCTCATCTGCAAGACATGGTCGGAGGGAAACATGTCTCTGACAACAATACATGAATCACAGTATAGTTTACCCGTTCCACGAGATAGAGGACCCCTTGAACTGCGGCATTTATTGAGTACTTTCATGCTATAGATCCCGGAAAAGACCCGAGAAAATCAGATCGACAACCAGCACCTATTCTTCGATTTCAAGGTCTAATATGACAACTTGCAGTATGAGGAGCTATACACGGCCATGTCTTATTTTGATATTCTTGTCAAACTGGTGAGGTGATGCAGGATGAAGAAATGGTCGAACACAGCGAACCGTCAATGAGGTGTTTGTTAGCATTGAAACGGAAACCGGTGAAATGGGGCTGGCGGTAAACGAGGCATACATTCATATATAAGGACGCAAACCATCGACGAATTGGCTCGATTATTACAATAGGGAGCTACAACTTCGTGAAGGACTTCATCTACCGCAGTACTAATTACATCGGTGCCGTGACATTGTGCCAATTGGCTTAATGACGCTTGTGAAAGTGTCATTGGGCCGAATATTAGCATTTGGCGTAATGGAGCTCTCAAAAGTGTCATAGGGCCAAATTAGTTTGCGACATTATGCCAAATTTGGCCCTATGACACTTTGTAGAAGTGATATTATGCCAAATGGCACAAGATCGTTTAAATTTGCAGCAAATTAATAAACAGTGGAATAGATATGGGGGCACATGCTGCCCCCCTGCAATCCTCCTGCCTGGGTCACTATACGATTTGGAGTAGGTGCGAGGTTCTGTGCATTCAAAGTTTCTTTTTATACATGTTTTCCATTGACTTTACCAAAATCTACACGCAGAGAACGTCGCACCTACTCCGAATCCTATAGCGACCCAGGCAGGGGGTTGCAGGGGGGCAGCATCCTCCCCCATAACAATTTCATCCAAAGTGACATAGTGCCAAATTGGCTCTATGACGCTTTACCAAAGCGAAATTATGCCAAATGGAAAAATTCGGCCTAATGACACTTTCAAAAGCGTCATTATACCAAATTTTCCCATTTGGCACAATGTTACAGCACCAATTACATCAGCGCGAAGATTAAATGCGAAATAACTGTTGCCAATGGCTGTTGAGAAGAAAGATCCTTTCTCGAAAAATCAATTATGGCGCAGAGGCATAGATTATATCGAAAGCAATTGAAGAAGTTGATGGCGATTGGAGGAGAAGATTCAACCATGACCTTCAACTAAACAACGATGTACTCGTAAGTATATTCAGGTCCACCCGAAGCATTTTCGACTCAAAGGACCCCGCATTTAAGATGACTCAATTGTAGAGGGACCTTAACCTACGTTGTGAAGGCAATTGGAGAACTCTGGCGAAGGAACCTAGCGCCTAGGGTCCTTCTTGTCAATGACCAACTTTATCAAGTAATGGTTACGGCGATATGAAAAAAAGAAAAATTATTTTAACAAAATTCATTCGTACCATAGTGACAAGAAAGCAATTGGCAACCAAGAACTCGATTCAGCTGTTATTTAGTCTTGAGAACCAAAAATTCCCTACAATATTAGTTGTCATAACCTGCATTATGTTTGCCCACCAAAATGTCCGTTGCTAACTTCTCAGTCACGTCCAACCTAACTTCTCGATACATCAAATATGAAAATTCTTAACCAAAGGGCATTTAAATAAGCCAGCCAGTCAGTTTTCAGATCTTCGAAATTTGAATGTCGATGTTTAACCGCTTTTAGCCCATAACTCCCAAACTGGTGGAATCAAAGAGCTCGAAAGAACCTAAATGTGTACACATTAATGTCGATTTTTTGTGATTCTTTCAGGGTTTTAGACACTTTAGTGTAGAAATATGATGGGTGGCATATAATTTGCATATACGGTAGCCACTCCAAAATACCTACATTTTTATAAAAATGTATGGTTTGGTCTATAGCACCTAATTCCAAAATTTCATGCCTATAAGAAGGAGGAGACAGTAGGAGCTGCAGATGATAGTATGACAGACATCGGACGGACGGATATACCGAAACTATAGATGTTCACATTTTGTTAACAGAACCTTAAAAAAGAAGATTATACCTGATCTCTACGAACAATTTTTCATATCAGGTAATCTGTCACTTTTTATAGAAACACAAAAGGTTCAGGGTGGGCCCTAAACGTATTTAAGAGATTAAAAAAGTTAAAAAAAGAGGAAAACAAACGACAACTCAAATAATTACATTAACTTTGGAAGTTCCGTAAGTATTTCAGAAAATATTAAGAATTCACGTAATTAAAAAAAATGCAATTTAAAACAAAAAAATGCTGAAGAGACGGAGAGAAAAGAAAGATTAAATTAAAATAATTAGAAGAACAAGACTCTAGCGTATCATAATTAAGACTGAAATGCCAAAACAGGTACCCACGAAGATTGCAACGATTGTAACGTACTACAGCGTTACAACCATTGTTAAAGGGGTCCAAACGGCAGGCGAACCAACAAAAACCTGCAGCAAAACATCCAAAGTCGGTAAAGGCACAACAACAAAAAACCAAAAAGCACCACCGACTACAACATGCAGAAGATCTTCCAACAGCGGCAATGAACCACAAAAGCATGAAATCTCATCGCCCGAAATAGCCTCTTCAACTGTATCTCACCAATTTAAAGGTTCGACGAATCTTTAATTCCTATACCAAGAGATGGGGAAAACCATAGCTGAATTTCTTTTCACTATTCAGGAGCTAGAAGAAAGAAAGAAGAAAATGTAGAACTGAGGCAAAAAAAAATCAGATGAAAATTAACAATTAGATAGTTTGTATCTTTACACTCAGGTACGGGGATGTTTATTTCATCAAAATTATACAAGGAGGACTTATTACTAAATTGTGTTCAACAAATCATAGTCTAAGATAGACTAAGATCCCAACTAACACTAAAATGAAGGCTATAAATGAAGCCAATATCGTCTGCAAACCTAAACCCTTAAAACTTAAAGCAAAGGGAGAACTCACATAAACTGGGAACAGAATTGGATCTAAAACTAAGCCTTTAGGAAGGCCAAGGTTAAAGTATACAAATTCACTACTTATATCATAACGTTATTCTTTTTTTAAGATACGACCTGAATTATGAGACCATAAAGTCACAAAATCCATATAAATAAAATACAATAAATAAAAGGCAACGTATCAATTAGAAACATGAAATCCTTTTTAGAACAAAATTAGATCAGACAGGTCCACACAACTTCGAGTGGAGAAAGTTCCAATAATTTTCACAATTTCTAAAAGGGAAATGACCTGGAAAACAAAACTATTACTATCCAAGGGCTCAGAACTTTCAAGCACAAGTGCTTAAATCGAAAGGACATAACTCGATTGTAGACTGCTACCAATACATGCAAAAGAACAGTTAAAAGCATCAGCAATAGCAAGTTTATCATACACTTTAGAGTCATCAACACGTAAAACAGTAGGTTTTTTTGAAAGCAAAAGATCTATTTAGAATGCTATTAACTACACGCCATTAATTTTTTTTAATTCCTCCGTGCATGACTGAATAACTATATCGGTAAATAAGAATCTTTTTTAGATAGACACAATATTAATGGTATCTTATTTTAAGACTGTGATTCTTAAGTCGAAACCACACTTTTTTCTATTTTTTCGTTGATAAGAGCTGAAACAACTCAATTACGAACTGCACAACATTGAAGATATGCATTGACACATAAAAATGCATATAGTACATCTTTAACATGAAGCCTTAATGATTCTACAGTTGTACAGAAACCTTAAGAACGTCACCGCTCACGAAATTCAAACACAAAACATCACGAATTAAACGTTGCTCTTAAACAAAATCAACTCCGCCGGCAGAGTAACATACAATTGTTTTCGAATCTTTGTTCACTGTCATAAATCCAAATTTCGGACACAAGAACAATCTCCTCAATTTAACAAATAATGAAATAATGATAAAATTAATTTATAAATAATTGGAACCCTGAGCTGGTTATTATTTCGTTGCAAGTACATTTTTTGCACAAATTTACTGTTTCTTTTGTTTACAATTTCTTATCAGCTCCATTTAATAATTTACTTTTAAAAAGTAGCACCTAAAGGTACATATGTATGAGTGAAATGAAAAATACGAAATCTTCTTAAACTTACGTTCATCTTTTGTAGAAACCACTTTTCCATTGAAAACTTTTCATATTCTTTAGTGTTTTTGAGCCAAACAGGTTGAGTTTTATCCTCCAGAGATCCATTCGCTTTCGATGACGTGCGATTACTTACTGAAATGTTATTCCATGAACTTTCGTCCAAGTTCGCCGAACTGTTAGACTGATCGTCTAATTGAATTAAGCTCCTACTACTTATACTATCATTAGTTTCAATCACAAAGTTCATATTCGTCACCATATCAGTGGCGACATCATCACTTAGCTCTGCCAGTCGTTGCAGTTTTGTGGTTTTCGACATCACCATCTCAACAATTGTGATGTTTAAATTAATTCGAATCATATAGTTGACGGCAAATCCAACAAACGCTAAGTACCAGAGAACTGTGCGTGCTTGAACTAGTAGTAAAGTAAAATTAAATGAGAATTATTAAACAAATTAAGATTGTTGTATTCACCTTCAGCCATTATGGAGTATTTTTGGTTTACTGGACGGAATAATGTGTACAATTTATTGATGTACCGAATTCATAGCAAAAACAATTGAAGACTTACTAACTTTGTGAGTAAGTTCTTCAGCTTGGCTATTGTTTGTAAAATAAACAATTAAATAATATCTGCTGTTTTAAAAGTAGGAAGAAAACAAAAAACGTGAATTTTTTCTAAATCGAATGTTTTTCAATTCTTGGGATGATTTTGTTTGTGTGTTTTTGAAATATGTACATACTAACGACGGTTATAACCCTCCGTATCCTTTAAGGAATACACAGTCATTACTGTTAAAAGTGAGTAAAATCGAAGCAAGGAAATAACAAAATAAAAAACAGGGATAGCCTAACATGAACTAAAGTAGGAAAAAGTTTGCGTTAGCGATTGATTGTAAATTGTAGCCTAGTTTGTTATACTCATTTAAGGTTAACACAATGTTATTGAACTTGCAAACAAAATCGCAATTAATTTTGGAGATCACTGAATCTTAAGTACAAAATATGGTACACAAATCAGTTCAAGTTTAATTTATTTCATCGTCAAAAAACACTTTTTTCGGTGCATATTTCATATTCAATACATTCGCGCAGATGTACCTGATACCAACTCTTCCTGAGTATTCTGCTTTTCTCTACGCACATTCAGTTGCACTTGTTGCACTTGAAAGAAAACCTTTCAATTTGGAATTAAAAAAAAATACTTGTATTCGTATCGGTCTATTCAGTTGAATATATCACAATTTTACGATAATTCACTAGACTACACTGCGTTCTCAAATTAATAACTCAATTAAACTGTTGCAGCTTCAATTGACTTGATAAGCATTTGGAAGCTCTTCCCTAAACCGGGGGCTAAGGGAGATGTATGAAATTGCTTGGACGACGACTTCTTCCGCTTTTTTCGTTCTATTCAATCATTCGAGATGAAAATACTCACTACACCGTTACAGATCCAGTCGGTACAAAGAAGAATCGTGTACGCTTAAAAGATCACTCGCGACCGCTAAATCTTAACTAACTGCCTCGACACGAGTACATGATCAGACTATTATAAGCGACCAAGGAGATGTAAGTCCCGATTATGAAGTCTTCAATCTTCAGTGTTGGTTCTTTGCAAATAACGTACGCGTTCACCGAGAAAGACCAATGATATCTGTGACTTATACGAATTTGTGTAGGTATGTATGTATGTAGTATCATACCACAATCACTTATCAGGTGTTATCAGCTGCTTCCAGTCTGTAAGTTTTGTTTACATTTGGGATGGTATCACCATGTGGGATAATGTTGTTTGTGTACTTAATTTGTGTTGTTGTTGCAGATTATCCTTCGCTGATGACATTCACTTTTTCACTAAGATAAGGACTAAAAAATGTTCATCAACAGACTGCATGATACCTCAGCTGAGGAAAAGAATAGCTTAAGTGCGAACACCCACTACAGTTATCTTATTAGATGTGCAGATAAATTTGTTTAATTGTGGTCAATTGCTAAGATAATTTTTTTGATTGTTACTTTTGCTTATCAGATACGATTCGAGTATGCATGCAAATGTTTGTGGGCAGTACTTATATAGCTCTTCAAAAATTCCAATTTAGATTTTTCAAAGAATTTAAAAAAAGGAAATTGTGTTAAAACAGTATATTTATGCTACAAAATATAACTTAAGCCGAATTAATGAAACGGCTACATTAAATAAAAAGAGATAGCATTGTTTCATCAAAGCATCAACATTCCAGACACTTCGGCCACCTCATTCAGCAGACCAGGCCCCAGTCGCTTTCTTCTGTTTCCTTACTCAAAGCTTTGCAGAAAATATCCTTTCATCATACGCACTCGCTTTTTTTTAAACAAGGTACCAAGTACTATTTAAAAGGTAGTTCAAGTCAATCGATGAGATAAGTCATTGTTGTACAATATTTGACCGAAAAATTCTAATTCTAATGTTTGGTTTAAAAATGTTTAGTCTGCCGCCTTTACGTTCATGGACTGTATTGTGAGTTTCTATACAGCTTATACAGCGTTGCCAGATTTTTTTCAGGCAAAGCGGGATTTCGAAACCTTTTGATTAAAAAAGCAGGATTCTTACGTCGAAAGTGGGACATAAAATAACATAAATAGTCTGAAGTTTTTTATTACTTATCCTTTTATTTGAGTTTCAAATTAAGTTGAAAATGATGATAGCCATAGAAAAATTTGTGTTTCTGTGTGCAGATGCAGAGTGTCCCTCATTTTCTCATATACATATTCTGATGGTGATGTATTGAATGAACGCCGAATGAAGTTTGAAAATATTTGAAAGATATGAATTAACAAATGTATTGATAGCGGGACTGTGCCCGACGCGCGGGACGTTTAATTTTGGGCTTAAAATCGGGACGCTGGTTAGGCAACTTCAGTATTACAACTCTTCAACATTTGTATTTGTTCCCTGTTTTAAAATAAAATCGAAATTGGTCTTATTTCGCTTTGAAATTTTGCATTATTTCACTTCACTATTTACACGGAAGAGATATACCACGACTGTCGCATATACCACAACAAATTGCATCAGAGCGAGGATATCAATATATCCTGCTAGATTCTCATGGGCGAATTGGATTTCAATAAGGTAGCGTAGTGCACTGGATCTGTCTTTAATAGTTTCAATTCGTAATCAAGTGTTTACTATCTAAAGGTTGAAAGCCAAGAATTTTGAGTAAATTTAAATCTATGATATAAGTTAAATAGTTATTGTTTTTTTGTATTGCAGGTTTACATATAATACATGTTACACTACACAGATTTCACACAATTTCATTTTTCTTCTGAAACATTATCTGACAAAATGTATCATTAAAGAAAAAGAAGTTTGAATCACTCGAGGATGTATAAATCAATTTTAAAATAGATGAGTAAAGGTGTGGGATTTCAAAGTGTTGACAGGCGAACCACTTCCGCTCTTTTTAGGATGGCGGCGGAGGAGCTAATCAACTGATTGGCCAACGGCGGCATCCACAACTTTAGTTAACAGGAGCTACCTGGTTTCCATGGTCAGGTCGGGACTTCGGAATAGAGACGGCGGTGGATGAGCCCTTTTCTTGGGGCCAACGGCAGCGCTCATAGCCTGCAAGAGGCACCGGATCCGCCACCGGATCCTTCCGGACCTCTTTGTCCAGTGACTAAACAAATGGACCTGTCCTCCTAGTTGGAGGTTGTGCGTGGGATTAACTTCTTCACCACGTAAAAAAAAAACGAGTTCAGATAAGACTTCAAGCCTAGGATACGGACGGATCAACTGTTGATGATTCCATGCTACAGAAAAAAGTTCTGCGTGTGGGTTTTGGTTCTGTTTGCGTTGATGGTTTTTGGAGGAGAGATACAACAACGATCTACAGTCGCCTCTCGATAATTCGAAACTCAAGGGACCTCACAAAAAATTCGAATTAACGAGAGTTTAAAATGTCAAATGGTTCGAAATTATTATTGAGTAATAATTAGTTATTATTTATTAGGTGCTCATTTTTTAGCAAAATCAAAAGGTTTACGTACGTTTATACATGTACATTCATATGCACATAATGTGATTTAATTATTAGTTTTTCGGAAGAAGTCTTTAATCCGTAAGCAACGAAAATTGAACTAAACTAACCAAACTGAAGTGTGTGAAACTACTCATTTCAAAAACAAATGCTCGTGCAACGATGAGACAAGTTTAAACTTGTCTCAAAATGTATCTCTATGCTATCTGATAACTTTGAATTGTCGAGTGTACAACGCCCATGAGTTCGAATTAGCGCGCCGTTTTGTTACGTAGTGATGATTTTTTGTTCGAATTACAAGTGCTAAAAATGTATAGATTTTTTTCAAAATATCAAGAGATTTTCCAGGGAACTCGTGAGAATTTTGAATTATGGAGAGGTTCGAATTATCGCAGGTTTGAATTAACGAGAGGCGACTGTATATGGCTTGTACGGCGGCATAAGCCTAGTCAAGCGTCTACGAATAACACGCTTAAGATGACTAGGCCATGTAGAGCGTATGGACATCACAGCTTCGGCCCGAAGAGTCTTCGAAGGCGAGCCATTGAGACAACGTAACAGAGGACGTGCGCATTATAGATGACGCACACAAGTGGAGGAGGATCTCAACCAACTTGGTGTGCGGAATTATAGGCAGCTAGCGAGAGACCGTGTTAGCTGGAGAGCTTTGTTGGTTGGGGCCCATATCCATCTCGGACTGTAGCTCCTCACAAAGAAGAAAAAGAAGATGTGGGGAAAATATGTGATTCGTCGTTTTTAATTAATGAAGTAGAAAAAACGTGAAGTAATTTGAGAATTGGAAGTGCGACTAAGAACTGAGATAATAATAATAATTTTAGTGAACAATGGTGATTTTTCACCACGACGAAGAATTCTTCTGGAGTAGGAATGGGAGGGATTTTGTAAAGCACTGAAAAATTGTGAGAAAAAAATAAAAATAATAAATAAAACTACGGATTTACTAGCCTTTTTAAAGAAGTTATAAGAAAAAGTAAGAGAAATTAATGATTGGTTGTGATAATTTTTATAAAAGGTAGCTTGCTAAAACAATACAGTCATCCATGACTTGGCAATGCGACTTACCTGATAAAAACCTAAAGTAAAGAATATGGTAAATCATTATTTAATATATACCATATCTTATTCCATCTGTGGAACAGGTTAGGTTAACTTGGTCTAGAAGTTGCATCGCTATAAGTGATGATAGGGATTTTTTTATTTATTTATTTTTCCATACTAATTACAATTGTAATTGATCTTATCTTGATTTTATGGTGGTGTCAAAAACTTGATATCCCTTCCACTTTTCTTTTATAAAAGGCGAGATGTTTAAACTTCAATTGTTTTTTAACGTCAGTATATTCAAGTATTATTATTATTATTATTATATTCATTTAACGAGTGTAGTGAGAAAATGTTCGTACTGTCCTGGGCAGCGTGAATGCGCAACTCCGACAAGTGACACATTATTTCTCTCCCTCTATCTTTGCTCGGGTTCTGTTTTACTGACACTTATAATACGTTTACACCGCACCCAAATTCAACATTTCTGCTAGTTTCTGCATTTCAGCCCAAATACTTTACATTTCGCCATACATTTTCTGCATTCCGGAATGTTGGATTCCAGCGTTCATCAAATCGAACAATCCTCCTTACAAATTCAGCACGTCATACAATGACATTTCAACCCGCTGACATAAACCAAAAACAGCTGTTTTCTTATTAGTTGAGAGCTTCAAGTGGACAAAAGTTTCAACGCGAATTCCATACTTCTATCTTGAGTCAGTCTGAATTAGCACTTAAATGCATCTTTAAATTAATATAACAAGCTAAATAAACCACTTCTGATTTCCAATCAGGAAAAAAATATCAATAATCAATTCTTACACTAGCTGACATTTGAAATGCTGAAGTTGCAGTGGGAACGCAAAATTCGATTTCGAATATTTTTTCCTGAAATGTTGTATTTGGGTGCGGTGTAAACGTACTATTAGAAGGACGATAGACAAGTTTTTGAGACAAGTCACGCGGAAGAAAAAGATTTGTTAACTTTGTAAATTTAACGAACAGAAAATAATAATAAGTATTAAAGCTTTTGGTGCAGTGTTCTTTTTACAAAATACATTTTATTTTTTATACAAAATGGGAAGAAATAAGAGTGCTGTGTGGAAATATTTCGATAAAGTGGATAATATGGCTAAATGCAAATTTTGCTCCAAGGCGTACTATCCTAATATAAATAAAATATCAAAGCATTTGATAAATTGTTTTAAGTGCCCAGCTGACATTAAAGCAGATTTAAATAGTGAACAGTCTGGACACTATCCCGCAAAATGTGTTCAAAAAGTTACCAACATTTTCTATGACACACCTCAAAGACTGGATCAAGCAAACGTTAAATCTGAAGATCCACCTAAGCCATTGTCAACAGCGGAAAACGTAAACATTTTTTACTAAAAGTATTTATGCAAAATGCAATAAATTTTATATACATTTCAGGAATCTTTGAATAAAATGTTAGCAAGAGCTATATACGTTAGTGGGTCACCTCTATCGTTAGTTGAACATCCATTGTGGACTTCTTTTTTTGCAAGATTGGAACCATCATTAAAATTGCCATCTAGGAAGCAGCTGTTTACAAATTATCTAGATGAAGAATATAAATCAGTCAAACGCAATATTGCAGAGCAATTGCATAATGCACAAAATTTGCATCTTCAGTATGATGGCTGGAGCAATATCCGCAACGGAAGCATTATAAACTTTATAATATCTAAACCTGATCCAGTTTTTGTAGATTTTTTAATAACCGAAGATAACAGGCACACAGGAGAATACCTACACGAGCAGATGAAAATTATAATGGAAAAACATCAACCGGAGAAATTTTTTGTTGTAATTGGGGATAATGCCGTTAATATGCAGAAAGCCTTTCGTTTACTTAAAAATAGCTATAGTCATATTGTTCCCTTAGGTTGCATAGCGCATACATTGCATTTGTGTTGTAATGATATCATTAAATGTTCTCCTGTAAAAATCGTGATAGAAAAAGCAACTGCAATCGTGCAAGCAATAAACAATAGTCATTTGCTTAGGGCACTCCTCAACAAAATTAATAAAGAAAAGGGCATACAAATTTCACTAAAGCTTCCAAGCAAAACTCGCTGGAGAAGCTATGTATTTTGTCTAGAAAGCCTAGTTAGCAACAGAGTCAGTCTACAGACATTAGCAGTCAGTGAGTCTTCGTCTCTTACTAGAGACATGAAAATTACATTACTGGATGAGGATTGCTTTTGGAATGATATTCTTGTGTTAATTGAGATAATCAAACCAATAGTCGTATGGATAACCAAATTTGATTCCAATAATTGTTTAATTCATAAGGTCCATTATGTCATTAAAGAACTAAAAACTTATATGTTTAGTTTATTACAAACAGATAAAGTTCGACTTTTACAAGATTTTGAGAAGAAACAACTCTATGAAAAATTTGAGGAAAGAATGCATTTTGTAGAATCGCCAATATATCTGGCCGCTGCTCTTCTTGACCCATCAAATCAAGGATATCATCTTAATGATACTGACCAAATCACAGCTATGGAATTCATTTATGAAGTTTCCCGAAATATGGGAATTGAAGTTATGACCGACTTGGCTCTTTATCGCACTAAAGAAGGCATTTGGGGAAAGGAATTCCTTTGGTCAAGTGTTTCCTCCATGGAACCCTTAAATTGGTGGAAAGGTCTTTGTGCGAATAAAAATTTAAGCAAAATTGCAGCACGCATTTTATCAGCACCTGTTACTTCGGTAGCAACAGAACGTTCTTTTAGCACTTTCAGTTGGATTCAGAGCAAGAAAAGAAATCGCTTTACAACTGAACGCGCAGGAAAGTTAGCGTGCATATCCCATAACTGGAACATTGAGTTGCACACACAAATGAAACAGAGAAATAAGGCTGAAAAAGGAGAAAACGAACTGGGTTCTGGTATTAATATTTCTGGGACAACGGAAACAACAGTTGAACCAAGTTGCAGTTATAATGCTGACATACCCAGCACATCGAAATCCATTGGAGCAGTAAAATTCATATCCTCAGAAAATATTTTTACAATACCGTCTGATTCCAGCGACTCAGATTAGTTTATATTAAAAAAAAAACCTCTTGTCTATATTATGTAATTTGTTATTGAATAAAAAAAACTTATAAAACATGAAAAAAAATGTTGCAATAACTTGTCATTTAAAATAAATACCCACACAAATACCCATCATGGTCCGTGACCCACTTAGACCTTGATTGGGTTATGTTATGCGACTAACCGGTAGCTGTAACATCAAGTATTTATTCGCCAAAATATTCCTATTAGGAGTTCCGACTCGTACCTTAGTGATTTGTCTCACAATATTATGTCTTGCAACTTTTCCTCACTTGTTGCTTTGGTAAATAACATTTTATTTTGTTATGCTGAGCAACATTCTTTCTTGATTTGTAAATTAATCATTAATTTTGATTGTTAATCACATACGAGTATATCTCCTTCGACGTTTGTTGAGGAATTAATTTTGGTTTTTCACTGCTCTACTTAAACGCAGTTTTGTAACTCTTTGAAACCCCTATTTTAATCCGACAAATTCGAGCCGTATTTATGGGGTAAGTACAAAGCATAATATTTTGTAGGTATAATATTTCAAATAGTTAAATAAAAAAAAAATGGTTCTATGCCATTTGCGCCAATTCTATTCAAAATGAAGAAAATTTATCCATCGCGCTTCATGTGAATGTCACTCAAATGAATTGAAGTACGAGTAGTTAGACCCCACACAGTTAACGATTTCAAACAGCAATTAAATTCTCTACTCTCTACATATGAGGTTGTAAATATTATTTTCGCAAATTTCACATCCCTACTAAAACAATACCCCCTGAAAATGTTGATTCGAATAACTGATTAGGACATCTACAATCTACAATCATTGATCCTTACAATTTCATTTAAATACTCCCCTACATACCATATCCTTTTTCATTGTAGAATCCAGATTTTTTTTGACTTGAATCAGATATGGCTCGATGGCTGAAATATAAATTTCACAACAAATTATCTAATAATAATAATCATCTAATAGTGTTTTGTTTTAACATAGAAATAACGCATCTTGACAGAAAAATATAACTTTATAGACTCATTTAACACTTGAAAAAAACCAGACTGTTGACAGATGTGTTATTTTCAACATAAAATAGTATGATAAATTGTATCTTTACTTGTTCCCAACTAACTAAAGAATGTATTTAGTAGTTGTTTACAATGTATTCTAAGAATTAAGTTAACTTCAACCTACCACAACGGTTCTCGGAATTATACCTACACACATACCTTTCGGCTGAGTATGAAACTGCTTAAAACCGGTCTATCAGTAACATATATTATTATGAACAAAATAACAAAAATATGTTAACGATGTCTAACTTTTTACGTCTAAGAAGTTTATAAAATAAATAGCATATGAATTAAGCGATCTACAATGTATAATACAATCCAATTATTTACAGAAGAGGTATTTCTTTGATTTTTGTTGGTAAAAGATTAAAATTAAATTTATGTATTAAGTTCGATTCACTTCACCGTGATATTCTATATTTTATGGATTCTCATTTACAACATTGCAGCTTGGGAATGTATACATTTCGCTACATTCTTGCTTTACGCCACAAACACAAAGTTCATTTTATTTTGGTTCCTCCGTCTAATAAGTACACTTTTGATATCGAGTAGTTGCACTTAACCATTTTGGACAACAAATTACTGGCAACAAACGTTATTAACATTATTCTAGTTTTAAAATGAAACTACTAGTCGCGTTTTTTAAATCGTCTCTCTTTCAAAACTTTAAGAATAAAATGTTACATTTCACAGATCCATAATTTCTATTGGCAGTATTTATTTAATGGCAGGTGCAAATAATCATGGTTCATTGAATCAAAGCACGTATCTTGATCTTTACACCTAGTCTGATTTGATTACAGTATCACCATAAAAAGGGTAAAAATAAATATTTGCTATGGTTTTCCATAAACCCAACGATAACGTGAAAGCTCTTTAGATCAACAAAATGCGTTTAGTGCATACAAACATATGCAGTTCAATTAAGAAAAGCTTTTCTCAATCTAAGATACTTTTTCATATTTCATAATAAACCATAGGTTTATTCTAGAAACCTAAAATCTACACAACCCACTGATCGCATTGAATCCCGCTCACTCTTATAAAATATTGGGATGTGTTATAGAATTGAAGTCAACGTCCACCAATAATTATGTATTACGAAATCTTATATATACAGTAGTGGAAAGATAAATACTACTCAGACTCATAGTAATAATGAAGAAAAATAAAAAATTAGCAACTTTTTAACTATCATAAGTTTACATTTAGCATAAGACTGTATTCAGTCGATGGTATAAACTTTCCACAAGCTTTTGGAAATTGGTTTTTTGGCATTGAAATAATTGCCGGCGCACCGTCTGTACATAACCATTTACATGTTACTTCTATGTTGTTTGAGAGAGACAAATAATAACTTAATGCTTAGTTTATTACATTTATAGACGATTTGTAAACGCTTTTTCACAACGCCTTAATTAGCATACTACAGTACACAACAGTACTGAACAAATTAATTTTTGGGTTTACCATATTTCTCCCAAACACTAAAGACTTCTATTCCTTGCACCGAGCATTCATAATTAAAATTTAAAGTGCGTTGGCATGCCCACCTGATTAGATACCACTGCAATACAAGTTGATCTATGGAATTTAAATCTGGAATCCGTGTAGAATAACATCAATTAGATTTTCCCGAAACGATATTTAGCAGTGTTCCGAAGCACACTTGTCACACAAATTGTCATCTCCAGTTAATAGGTAAATTTTAAAATGCAAACAAATCAATACTGTAAAATGTTTTTGTATTTATATCGGCATATGTTCGTCAAAGTACATTTTGGATTGAAGTCTTTTGGGAGGCCAGCAAACACTTTCCCATCATTAACCTGCATTTGTCGCTCCAAAATACATTTTTCCGCAATTAAACAGGCTTATTCAAATTCTTGTTCGCACTATTCTTAACGTTCCGGTATAAGTCATGTATGGATCTTCTCCATGTGCTATAACTATCGCTCTATCCATGTCTCTGCCCGAATCTTTTTTTCTTGATATTTTCTTAAATTTTATGATTTAAGGCATTATAAACCATCTTCTTGACCTTTTTAAGACCTTCGCAACATAACATTTCAAAACATGTTAGCGATTACTATTATCCTTCCCCCGAACAACGAATTCACATTCAAATAACATATCTAATAGAATTTAGAACTAGTCACAAAATATAATGATTTAATACGGCTTAAGCTTAAGCTGCATCTTTGGGCTTAGAAGGCAATTGAGGAATAAAAACCTCTCGATGAACCAAAAGATCTCTATATAAAACCCTGATAGCCCCCATTCTGATGTATGGTGCAGAAGTATGGACACTAACCAAAGCGGACGAAGAAGTTCTTGGTCGCTTCGACAGGAGTTCGAATTATCTTTGGTCTCGTAGGTAATGAGGGTGTTTGATGAAGGAGACTGAACAACTAGCTTAATGGGTTGTACAGCGATAGCGATCTGGTTAAACGAGATCGAGTTTCTCGACTCAGGTGGCTAGGTTGTGTAGAGCGATTGTACATCAACGCTGCGGCACTTCAAATCTTCGACTCCAACCCATAGGGACAGCGCAGTAGAGGAATACCACGCCTCCAGTGTCTCAATATGAACCGTAATCTGAGAAATAAATATGTAGTTTATTTTGTACATACACATATTTTGTCAAAAAAATGTTTTCTGTTAACTTAAGAACTTATCTTTATAAAATGATGCAAGTCTTGGTTTCTCTAGAAACAAGTATAAACTTTGTCCCCCTTTTACTAAATTCATTTGATTCACTCTTTTGATTTTTCCTGCAATTTGTCAAAGAAATGAGACTTACCGTCACAGCTTTACAGGAAAAGCATTACACGTGCAAACCGCTGACGAAATAAATTTAAATTCCATGTTTATAGGAGAAGTTTCAGAACAAATCACACCTGGTAACCTGATAACTTTAATTTTATAAGACAACGTGTCAACAAAAGCAACTTCTCGTAAGTTGGTAATACTCATCAATAGAGGAAGAATAATTTTGCAACAAATTATATTTCAGTACCTCGTTTTATATCAAAACCACGAAGAGTGTAAAGAGATGATATGGTTAGGTCTCTCTACACAAAACTGACCCAGCTCTGATGAAACAAAGGAGAAAGTAATTTTTACGATATCTTGTTTTTATACATCCATATAGTACGTTGAATAAAGAACTTAGAACAATTATATAGTCACATCAAAAATGTACATCAAATGTTCACAAAATTCTCCCGTTCAGATAGTTTATGAATAACATGCAATTTGGAGGATACTTTCAATTTAGCTTTATGATACAATAACAGGATTGCTCATCAAGGAAACTATTGTTAGAAATGATTACGACCCCGAACAATATCTAACTGCAATCATAAAAATACTAAAAAAACGACATGAAGTTAAATTATCTACTTTATGTACATACGAATGCTTCCTTAACTAACAAACACACTCGTTCATATTTATCAAACGAAAATGTAAAATTAATAAACGAACAAATTTTATTTGTAACACAGTCCTTAACTAATATTGCATTATTTCGTATAACAGTTAAAAAAATAGCATACCTTACGAAAATAAAAAGGAAAGAAAAAAGGGCCCTGAAATTAACATTTTATGTCTGAGCAGAGGCTAGAGAAAGAAGATTGCAAACAATAGTCGAATTGTTTTCCTTAAGTTTATCCTACGTTTTCGTATGTCATCGAACGATCGCCAGCCATTGCCGAGGGGGGTGTAGTGGTAAACAATGGTGCCGGATGGTGTTGATGATGCTGCTGATGGGGATGAGGCTGGGGTTGTTGTTGTTGCTGATGGGGATGCTCGTTACGAATTTGTGGCAGGGGAAACATTATCCCATGTGGCATTTGCGGATGGTGCAAATGTTGATCGTTACTCGACGTCGGTGGCGGTGGTGGCGGTGGCTGTTGTGATTGTTGATGAGGATGTGGTTGTGTTTCGACAAGTTGCTTACGTTGTTGTTCATTTTGTTGCTGCTGCTGCTGCTGATGGACTTTATCATTCTCTTCCGCGTACTTTTTCTGCATTTGAAACAGACTGTGCGAGATTTGTTGTTGTGCGTGCATTCGTTGTGGATCGTTTGTGTCCCGAGATTGTTGCGAATGTTGTTGTTGTCTTTGCTGAGCTTCAGCTTGCTGCTGCGACGAAGGTGCTGTTTGTTGTTGATCGGACTTTTCTACGTTTTTTTCGTATTTTTTCTGGAGTTGATACATACTATGAGGAAGCTGCTGCTGCGGATGCAATTGTTGAGAATCTTGGCGTTGCATCTTGTCTGCTGATTGCAATTGCTTGGAAGATGATTTGTCTACGTTTGATTTATGCGGTCCCTTCTTCTGGTACCGTTTAAGTACCTGAATAAGTTCTGCTTTTACGTCTAAACGCGTCTCTTCGGGCACCTTTTTTATTTCTTCATATAAGGAGAGCAGGAACAGTTTGTCTGGATCACGCTTCTTTCGTTTTCTGTCCTTTTTAGGAAATGCATCTTGCATCAACTGTAAAAGCTTTTCCTCGAATGCCGATTCTCTATGCATAGCAGCCGCAGCAGCTGCCGCCGCTGCTTCTCTTCGACGATGGTGCAAATGTTGATGTCCACATGCGGCAGCTGCCGCTGCTGAGATTCCCGGAAATGTTCCATGATGACCAGGACCATTTGATTCACCATTGTGTACACCGACAGCAGACGCCGAAAAATTACTTCCATGCTGATGGTCTTGGTTAGACGTTCCAGCCGTATCGGGACCATCACCATCATGTCCATCTTGAGCAGGATGTCCAGCATCCTTATTACTTTGACTGCTGCTTACCGCAGCAGCAGATAGTATAGCATCACAAAATTGTTCTGGCACATATTCAAATCCTGTCATAAAGTTTTCAGGCTTCAACTCTCCACCCATTTCTTCATAAAAATACTCAGAGCCTACAATGTCAATTATATCATTATCTTCTTGATTTAATTCGATGCCCGGAGGCGGAGAACCTCCAGCTAATTGACATCGTTTCATTTCGGCGAGTTTCTTACGCGTTGTTAATCTCATGTCACGCCAACACTAAAAACAGAAAATGTTTGTTTCATTATTCCTATTATTACTATTATTGTACATGCACATATTATACATAAATATTTTGTTTTGGGAATCTCCTGAGCATCTTTACTTTCCTTTTGCATATATTTATAAACTAAGAAGTGTCTCATGTGTTTGAATTTTCAATTTAATAGATAGTATAGCAAGCAAATGTGTACATACTTCCTTTTTAAACAATGTATAGAAAAACGAAATAAGGCGCTAATTAAAAAATAGGAAATAAGATAGTTTCAACTTCTCTTTCTTTCACAAGATCTAAAATTCTTGTATACGATTATAAATAATTGTATCAGGTAATAAACTTCAAGCTGATAAATAGCAGTATAAACACCATTTCGAATACAAATTCCATATAGACTTGTGTGCAATACACTGCTGTTCAATAAGGACCAAAGAACCTGTACTATAACTATATTTGAATTTGTTTCTTCAATTCAGAACAAATTAAAGACATTGTAACAATAACTTAAGTCTGTGGAGATATTATTTCGTATATTGTATGTATATATATACATAAACTAGTACGCACTAGTAGATAAAAAAAGACAAAAAATAATTTTAATAGTAAAGTAATTAAGATTATTTACCTTTTTCCATTGAATGATCGTTTTCTTCGGCCCAATCGTATTCAACGCTGCTTGGATCTTTTCCCAGTACCATTCTTTTTCCTTTTTGCCCTCCATATACTTCGTTTCGCGCAGCAAAGAGATTAACATCTTCTTTTGAGGCTTTGTCACACGATCCTTGAATAAAATATTGAAAACCTAATTAGAAAGACATTTTCTTGGTTTAGCATTTAAAGAAATCTTCAACATTTCGCAGCACACTACAGATACTGAGCATTTGGCAAGAAATGCAGTACATAGACCGCTGCTGCAATACCAAATTCTCGTATCTCGCACAAATTTGTCCAAATACATGGAGATGAACTTTTATTGGAAAAGTACGTTAAGAATTCAAATTGCACAGCATGCATTGACTTACCATAATTTTCCAGTTGGAAAAATCTCATAGGAAGGTGTAAAAATTTTATTTATTTTGAGAATTCTCACCGAAACGGCAGTGAGTGATTTTTTTTCCCTTCGTTTTTGCCTTTTGTGTCTGTCTCGCACGTCTGCTGATTAGTGCTGTCAGTCTGACGTTTTGCCTCTTGTATCGCGTTCCATCGCGTATTGAATGCGATGCTATTGTCGCGCTGACGTAACGACTCGTCCACCATCTCGCTGAGTGTTTGTTATTTGTTTGTTTTTTTCGGAGACGACGTATGGCGAGTATGACGATTTGTTGACACTTGAGAAGGGTTTGGGAATTTTCGTGAAGTGTTGTGGGAAATTTATACAGTTTGATTTTTGCACACATATTTCCAAATCAGTGCTTGCAAAATAGCAAATTATTGAAATCCGTTGAATTTAAAATTATAAATGTAACAAATATTACAATTTAGCATGGATATTTAAAAATGTGTTTTCAATTAATACACAATTCCAAGCTGAGATTTTCTTTTCCTAAGCAGTGTCCTCATGCTCCAGAAAATGTAATACATCTCTATGTACACATGTAAGTGACCTGAATTTCCATTTTCTATACAGAACAGATGAAAAATCTACGTTATGGGTTAATGACCAACAAAAACAAGCGGATGTAAGCTCTTTTTGTTTGGAAACCAGATATGAGAATATCCGATGCTTAACAGAGTTTTAATACGTAATAGAAATACCAGATTTGAGTACGTAAAAATAATCCAAAGTCTGTAGACTAGCATTTGTTACGATAAAGAGTCAGTTTAAAAATTACGAGCCGATAATCCTGGCAAATATTTGTTAATTAGTTTTAATTCAAGTATATGGCCGTGAGTTTCATAACTTATGTACATACATACTTATGCATAGTGGAAAAAATAGGTGTATTGCTCCTGCGCCTAAATAGGAAGAAACAATAGTTGGTTTTAGATAAAACTTGGATATGTAGGAGTATGTACTTTGAATCAATATTTTGTTCCGAAAACATTATTTATTAGCTGACATCTTCTTGGCATGGAATCAATAATTTTTTTGGCACCTTTCACATGCGGCTCACACAGATTTCCTCAATTCCTCCTTATTCTTGTGCCTGTAATGACCAAGTGCCCTCTTGATGTCAGCCCATAGATTTTGTATGATATTTAAGTCCGGAGATTGCGCCTGCCATTCTATAACACATAACCCTTTATTACATAAGATAACTCCACCAATTTCGAAGTGTGTTTGGAGTCGTTATCTCGCTGGAGTGTCCACTGTAGTGGTATCTCTTCCTCAGCGAAATGCAGCATTATGTTTTCCAATATGTTCATATAATCTACGGCTTTCATGAAATGTTATATCCAGAAAATTGGACCGACGCCATACCAGACAAAACATTCCCAAACCATGACACGTTCACCTCTAGGTTTGAGGTTTTTTAACGTGTAGTGTGGTGAATAGTCCTTACCTTTTAGTCTTCTTACATTTTTTTCTACCACCATCCGGCTCAAATAAATGTGCCTTCGGTTCATCAGACCATAAAGTATTTCGCCACTTTTCTATTGGCCAATTAAGATGTTCTTGTACAAATTTCTTTCTCCTTTGTACGTTTCGTTTGGTCAGTAAGGGATATTTTCGTAGACTTCTGTTAGCTAATTTATTTGTCCATGCTCCGAGGACATGGGTGACCAAGGTGTTGTACAGTCAATTTAAACAGCGGCTGACAAGAGTTATACTGCGTTTTATCTCGGTACTGATGGTATGCGTACTGTTTACTTGGAAACCGAGATTAGACAAAGTCCAACTACCTCGAAAGTATATCTGCTTATGGCGACGTTGTGGCAAAATCGTCCCTTTTGGTAGCATCCGATTCTGACAAGAGTTATACTGCGTTTTATCCCGGTACTGATGGTATGTGTACTGTTTACGTGGAAACCGAGATTAGATAAAGTCCTTAACTGCCTCGAAAATATATCTGCCTATGGTGACGTTGTGGACAAGTCGTCCCGTTTGGTAGCATCCGATTCAATGTCAGTAAACGCTTCATTGAATGTACACTCAAGTAATCGCCAGTAATCGACATAGTTTAATTTTTGTCCAAGTAATTGAAAATAAAGTATACATGTTTTCAATATTTATTTGTATGCATTTTAAAATTATATATACGTATATATTTGAGTGTTTGTTTCAAAACACAATAAATCTTGAAAAAAAAGAAATAAAAACAGAAATGGAAACAAAGATCGATAAAGGATAGCATCATGATGACACAGTTTTCATTTTAAATTAATATAACATGTAGGTATGTATGATTATGAATGTAAATGTCTGCCGATATTTTGATTATAAAATTTCGAAAATATACTTCTTGCTATCCGCTTGGTTTTAGTTAGTCTTACAGCGATCAACTTTATTATATATCTATATAATTATTCTCAACCACAATTGATGTAAATATCAAGGCGAGTAAGGAAAACATTTTTTTTTTCTTTTTTCGAGTACATGCGACCATCATGAATTAGCAATATCTATCAATATCTTATCCGAAAGCACAATACATTCCGTATATACGATTAAACTTATACAAATCTTAAAATCTATCTTAAGTAGACTTTTAAATCGGAAGCCGACTGCACGAGTACTTTAATGCCTGGCATAAAGCTTGCCGTCTGTGCAAAATCTGTTCCAAAAGCTATTGAAGTATGTACCGCCAGAGCGTTGCCGTAATCACCAATCTGAATATATTGCACTATTTGATTAAGAGCTGTTATAGTATTTGGGGTTAGCTGTGAAAAATTAAGAGTCCGAAAGTTATATTTTTCAAATAAATTTAAATAATCTATTGCATTTTACCCTTCCATCTCTCAGGCAGTCATATAGATTTTCTAAGCGTTTGACTACATCAACAAATTTTCTTTTCATTCGCTGAAAATAAATAAAGAAGTATTAGTATGGATTTTTATATATTCATCCTAGTCCACAATGCGAACTTTCGGTAACTAAAATCTTGGGATTTTATAAAACTTTTTTGTGACGAAAGGTTCTGTGTGATAATCACATGCTAATGGAAAAGATAAAAAATTAACATTGAAATTATGGTGGACGGAGAGGAAGTTTGAAATCATGATCCAGATGTGTGATCTGCTCAAAAAATAAAATCCTTGCAGATAAACGATAATTTTCGTACTTATGAAAAATAAATAATTGCTGACCACAAAAATGTTTTTTGTGAGGATTTAGCCTATAATACTAAGCAAACAAGCCGGTGTGCTCTCAACTCTTCTATGGAACAATGCGGACAATTAACTGCTGACATTCGAGCAGGTAGACTGCAAGGTATTTGCTTATGCAGAAGATTGTGCAATAGCAGCTTCCAAAAAAACTCGAAAAAATCAATAGGATGTAAATGGGGACACAACTACGCATTGCGTGCTAACTATTCATATCTGTAGACAGGCCCATACTATGGATACAAGACTTAGAACAGGGTGGCATTAGGTTTCCTCTCGAAAGATCCCAATATCCAAACTGTTGTAGTCTTTCAGGTGGAGACAAGTACAATGTGATATCAAATGAGAACAACACAATCTGTATAGACAATCAATTTAGTCCCTAGGCTTTGTCGGGCTCCAATCAAAGACAAACCCTAATTGCCACCTGTACTTTAATTTCAATATTCACATGATGTGTGTGCCGGGGCTTTGTGACATTCCAGGAAATTTCGAAGCCGAAGAACTGGCAAGGCATGGCACAATGCCTTCTTCCCAAAAGAAAAGCTTTAATGGGTGCCATTATATCCACTGATGGACGAAATAATAATAACAGCTTCTTCCTCTAACCAACATCGTTCATTGTACTCTCATACCCCTTTACTGAGAACACTGTCATTAATTACAAAATGTACTCGTAAAATAGGGACAGGATCATTTACCGTTTTGGTAATTTTTTGCCTGGTGGCACTATAGTCCGAGGTGAACTTAGATCTAGTTTCTCAACAACCACTCGTGTTGTACCTGCTATTGTCGCACGAGTGGAGGGAACCTACAGTTTAATGCCGACTCCGAATGGGGAGATTGAGAAACGTTTTCTAGACAGTTATACCCTTTGAGCATTGTCTAAAGAAAGGTGGGAGCCGTGATCATTTTTTTGTTAATGAAAGTCTAACCACTTCCCCTCGGCAAGAGGATTGTATTTGGCGAAATATAAATGCTATGGATATTATTTAATGATCAGATTGCAGCAAATATTAACATTATTGATAAATAAAAAGTCAAGTGATGTAACAAACAATGGTCCCTTTATGTCGCCGTGAGAACAAATTGCAAATTGGTTAAAGGACTGTGCGGAAACGATTTGTTGAGTTAAACCTTCCATTATGATCCCTGAAAGTTTCAGCACGCAGGAAGAGAAATATGAAGCAGAGGAAGATGATTGCTATTTAACACAAAACTTAGAAAGTGGCGAAGTATTAGATTGGAAAGCAGGCATAATGTGAGACGGCCACCCAATGCAGAATTGAATCCTAAGTAACATTATGGTGTGGGCATGTTTCTCTATACTATATAATATGAAGTTGATTCGAAATACTTTTAAATCGAAGTATCCAATTTTTTCTGATTTTTTCAGATTTTTAAGCACTTTTGGTTAGGAAATGGAAAGCGGGACGCATTAAAAAAACAGACTTTTGAGCTTCATATTTCTCAAATGGTACTCTGGATCAAATAGTTACCAAACCGCCACTTCAGACCTGCCGATTGATATATACCTCGATTGATATAGGAAATCCCCACTTTTTAATATTGCATGCATGGAAAATGATATCTAGCACCTAATACTAAAATTTCTTGCCGATATCTTTATAAAAGTAGGAGATAAAAAAGTGTGACAGTCCTCCCAACGGCCTGCAGAAAGACAGGCACATCAAAATTCTAGGAGGTCTAAAAATAGAATTTAAGGCTACCCAAAATATGTTAAAACAACATCAACTTACCGGGTCCGAAGCAGCTGCCAGACATTGACTTTTAAGCTCTTCGAAGACTGTTTGCATATATATGAACTCTTCTGGTAGTGGTGGCTTTTCTTTAGGAGGCTCAGGTTGTCGCGTTTGTATTTGAGCTGGTTGTTCAGGATAGGTCGTATGCGGCTGCTGTTGTTGATATTGAGATTGAACAGCTGTCGTTTGGAAGGTCATTTGACGTGGATACTGATTGTTGTTTTGCTGGTTTGGATTGTAAGGTGTTTGTGGTGGAAGCTGCTGCTGGTTCATATTAGATTGTAGTGGCATTGATTGATTCTGTAAACAAAAAAAATCGTTTAATGCCCGGAAAATTAGCATTTTTTTTTAAATATTTCAACCTGATACGCTGCATTTGGATCAAGGTATCCATTTTGATTTTGATTTGGATCCACACCAAACAACGGATGAACTATTGCAGATGTAACGGGTTCTGTCTTTTTGGGCTGAAACACATTTTAAATGACACATATTTAAATTAATCGAAATATATAATTTCAGCCAGCTAAAGAAATAAAAACCGAAAAAAAACTGGAAAAAATACTACCAAGCACAACAAAGAGGAAAAACATCTACAAACAGAAAAGCCTTTCAAGCGCCATTCTAACATTTGCTAACCTGATTACATTTATTTGCATCACTGCCAGCACCAGGTGTATGACTTATTATCTTCTGCCATTTCCGAGTACCAGCATGTCTGGCAGACATTTCATTTTGTTCACTATAGAAGACCTTTGCTTTGACGAAGCGCAAATTACCACATAAGTAAAAGTAAATAAAATAGAGAATTTATTGTGGATTTTGATTGGAATAACTTTTTTTCTTGATTGGAATGCGTGAGTCTGGACGTTATGAATATAGGGGCGTGTTTTCGAATAGCAGAGAAAACGTTTATTGTTCATTGTTTTTGTAAAAATGGATCACTGATTCATGGCACAACATCCAGGAGCCTAAGTCATTTACATCTCGTGAATTTTCAATCAATTTTTTTTAGCCAAATTTAGACTCTTCTGGTTGAAATAGTGAGATGCACGAGAACAGCTACTAAGTGAATGTGCTGCATTCAGACGAATTAAATAAATTGTTGAAGCTATTGAAATCCCGAAAAAAATCGTTCTTGCGATATTTTGTGCGAAAATCATGAAAAGCTTAGCTAAATAAATACAAGCATTTTTTATTGCTAACTTACCTGCTGTCTATTGGATTTGAGCACTGGTGGATCATTCCAACCTGGCGGAGGTGTTGGATTCCTCTGAACAGACTGCAATGGAGGTGGCACTCCCATAGGAGGGGCGGATTCTATTGGAGCGATTCCCGGTAAGTAATTGCTTTGCTGTGACTGATTGGTGTTCAGCGGCATAAAATTATTTTGCATTGTCGCTATTGATGGAACACTAGGTGTGGGCAATGGTTGCATCATAGTAGGTGGCTGATATGTTGCTGAATTTGGAGCAAATGGCATTGTATTAAAATTAGTTGGCGGGATTGATGGTGGCTGCATATAACCTCCACCATAACTTTGCTGACCACCATATTGAGGTCCACTTGACACAGATGGATCAAGTAAGTATTTAGCACGGGAAGGCAACGTTGTAGACCCTTGAGAACTCACACTTGATGGCCTTGGTGGTTGCATGAGACTTTCGCTTATCTGAGCCGCTGTCGGAGGCTTAGGTGGAGGCGATATGACTGATTGTGGCAAATTAGGGTTAAGAGTTGATGCGTTCGGCTGTTGTGGATTAAACAGTGCCACCGGAGGAGGAGGTTGATTAGGCATTGGACCACCAGGGAGTGGAGAATTCCATTGATTTCCAGGCGGTAAGCCGGTATTAAAAGCATTTGGTGCCGGAATTGGTGGAAATGCTTGTGTGGAAAATGAACCTCGAGGTTGAGGGGCGATGGCCGGATTTTGTTTGTTGTAAAAGTTTTCTTGCTGGACCCCTTGTTGTTGTGACAAACGATTTGTCGTCACTTTCTCTTCTTGACCATAGTTCTCTTTTGGGTTGGTAATATTATACAATCGATTACGCAAATCATCCAATTCGGGATGAGTAGATGGTCCAAGGGCAAATATATATGTCATGGCAGTATTCAGAGCCCCTTGGGCAACCAAAAGACTTCCATATTGAGATACAAATTCTGCAAATTTTCCTTCAGGTTCAATTGATACTCCCTGTTGTTCCAGTGATTTACTCAGCAACATCACAACCTCTGCCAATTCTTGTAATTCAATAATATTCATTTCATAATCTTTGTCATTCTTCTCCAGTTGCTTTAGCTGGTACCACGCATCTACAAGTTTATCCACACTTCCAGCACATATGTAGCAAAGAATGGCATTTCTTGTGTACTCTAAACTTGTTTTTTCATTTAACAGACGATCACCTAATTTCTCACATATATCTGTGACCTTGCGATCGCTATGCCTAAGTGCAGCAACGAGGGCTTCCTTCCACGAATCTACAGTGCACCGCGATACTAACTCCATCCAATCTCTAGTAACTAGAGCGGAGATTACATTCGAGAGTTCACTGGTCTGTTTCCTCAAATAAAGATTTTGAGTTTTCGTAAGAAATTCAATTCCAGCCGTTGATGCGATAATGAGAGCTTCGGCTGGTCGATTGTTTTCAATGCAAAGCTGCACAGCTGCCTCAACATTTCCAGTAATGATGGCCTCCGAAATAAGGCTATCAGGATCTGAAAAGGTAAATTCAATTAAAGTGGTCTGTGGTAGAATATGTAGCCACCAAACATACCATCACCATTTGGAATTTTGAAGGTAGCAAGTTTCTTTTCATTTTCTTCCTCTGCGGCTTTGTTACCTGCAGCAATTGCATCGAAAAGTTGGTTTTGGTCTGCGCTCTGCTGGAAAATTTTAAATACATCGTATTAAAAAGACACTAATTTATTATTCATGCAATGATCAAAACCGCAAATAAAACTACTCGTACACGAAAACAACACAAACTTCCAGTTCCTTACCGATATATCTGTGCTCTCATCGGTGCTCTGATCGCACTCAACTTCAGACGAATCGCTCTTCGGTGTGCGCATTAATTTTGAGAGTGCAATGATACATTTTTTTAAATTGAAATTTATGGTAATATGTAATGTGTTGAGATTAGTGTGTGGTAAGAAAACAAAATGAGGATCAATTAGTTTCGTAGTATTTTCATATGTGTTACAAGTAGAACAATATTGTCACAGAATACTACACCGCAAAATGCGTACAAAAAAGATACACAGGGACTTTTGGAAAAAAAAAGACGATTGTTATTTGCGGCCGCCGTGACATAGTGGGTTAATGTGTAGACTTCTGCGCACTGGAATTTCATTTAATTCCCATTCAAAAAAATTGTTCTCGGCTTCATCTCTATCTAGAAAAAGCTTTTAAATCTCGATAACCCTATATAGGTAATTTGTTTACATGCATTACAATAACAGAGTTCTGCTATTTTTTCGGCTTATCTGCCGACAAGTCTCAAGCATTTGTTGTTAGCAGGTTAGAATATGAAGTATATTTAGCAAATGCAGTATTGTTCAATAATTTCCTCAAACAAATTAAAAATGAATAACAAATTAAATAAAATAATGTTTATTTCTGGAACCTTTATTTTCTAAATCTAAAAATAAACAATACTGTGAATTTATTCGGCTATTTTAAGACCTATTTTGACGTATGGCACCGAATTCTAGTGTCAGGCTGCGAAAAAGGTCGCATACTTAAGGAGATTGATGAAAATACAAAAACTTATATCTATCGGAGCCACGTGTGCAATGGGCATAATTCGTATATTACCTATCTTCATAAAGGCAATAATCTTACACAGCTCAATCAAACTTCTTATTTGTAGAAGTATTTTTCAAGTGGAAATTATGATGTTCAAAGAATAAAAAAAAATAAGATACCAATGTTTATATTACGGATGAATGCAAATATGAGATGTAGTGAACAGTTCAAATCATACAGTTCATCGCAGTTAATCCACGCTAGATCCAGAAACGCAACCGGCAACGAGCTCATGATATTGGTACAACATGGATCAAGCATTTACTGAGTAGCTTAAACAAAACAACAGGCGATAAGGCTCCAGTGGAGATAGGAGACACTCAGACCACCTACGAAATAACGCGGATATTATGACACAAGCACTATAGTGTTAAAAACAACAAATTTCTGCAGTACAACAAAAGGGTGCCGACAATGGTTTTTGGAGCAGTTACTGGCAATAATCGATTTAAGAGTCACATAATGAAGATGGAACTCATTAATGCAGGGACAAGACACCTATTTCACTGCCCCAATTGATATCACTTAAAGCACAGAACACTTGGAAGACATACACAAGAAGACCATAACGATCCAAATAAGACCAGATGTCCACCTTGCTTACTCACCTACAGCGGTAAAATGATGTGATGATTTTAGCACTGTATCCAATTGATGCAAATGTTTTCAAATTTTTAGGTGGACATCAAGAGCCACAAGAGATTTTCAGTATCGTACTCAGTGATATTAACGAGATAATTAAACACAGATACATATTTTATGTAAGCGCTTGTCTAGAGCAATTGAATAAATAAATTTTCGGCATCTACAAACTTACAATTTCAGCATTTCTGTATGGACTTAATTACAGACAAAATCCTGAGCTAAGAACAATCGACAGTCATGTAGGAAAATATAAATAATTTAATCAAGAAATTACAGTAAACTTGTACCGGGGTAATAAAGTACGAAAGGTAAAACCGCGCATTCGTCAGGAATTCATTTGATGTTTTTCAATTCGTGCTTCAGACCTTTCATATACCAGCACTAATTGCACGATCTCCATGCAGTTCGTACAATTACTAACATGGACATCACATTATCGTTAGTCAGCTAAGAAAGACTAGTGTAACTGGGTCTAGGATGCGTCCGCAACAAAAGGATAAATCAAAATACATTTGCGTCCGCTTTCATCAAAATAATTATAATACGCATATCAAGGAACGATATTCAATGATTATATAGATAAAATTCTGAAGATCTCTCAAATGATTTTTCACCATACGTCACAAATAATTTAAACGAAAAATAGATACGAATTATGGGCTTGTATATTGTAAATCAAGACTATGTAGATAATGTGTATGTACATATTATGTGCATTATATTCTAAATAATAATAATGACGTCCGGAGTGGACCTGGGCCTAGCTTCTTAGCAACCACCCGTACTGTGCCTGCTATTGTTCTCTCACGAGTGGAGAGGACCTACAGTTTAATGCTAATTCCGATCGTCGAAATTGAGAAGCTTTTTCTAGACAGTCAGTGACACGAAATAGGTGGAACCGTGAAAATATCAAAGGTGTTTTTTCGGGAATCAAACCCAGACTTCGAGCGTAGGAGTCGACGCAACTTACTACACCACACCGCCAATATTCCTGAGGGGGTATTTTAATTCGATAACCTACGTCGATATACGATATATGATGTACAACTCTGCTCAAAAAGTAGTTGAAAATTAGTTTCCATTTTTAAAAAAGATTAAGGCCTCTGGTTGGAAAGGAAAGATACTTAGATATTGCGCTACAGAGGACACAACGTGTACACGTCCCAGACCAAATCTCAATACCTCAAAGGTTCGTTGGCCTCATAAAGAAAGAAATATATATCACTTGGATATATAATTATCACTTCATGTATTTTTATACTCTTCAATTCAGCTGATTGCCTATCCAGCATCCTCTTGCTGGAGTGAATATGTTTGCTTTAATTTATATTTTCTATAAATTAAATGCCCAGCAAGCCATTTAGATTATTATTAAAGTGATGGTCCACTTTATCAAATTCCTAAGTCGTTCTCATGTTGAACTTTAATCGCTAAACTACATATACAATGTAGTTGTTCTAAAATCGTGTCTAATCTATTTAAAATTAAAACCCATCGGTACACTGTGTTGTTCTGTAGTTTTGACAATCATGCGCTTATCTCGTGTAAATGACAAAGATTGAAAATTGAATTGACCCCCTTCCATTCTAAGAGATCTGTGTCGTGTGTTGGCTGGTTAGTATTGATACAAATGCAACGCACAATACACTTAATCACGAAACCACTTACATGTGTCAAGGAAGAAATCCGGTCTGTTATTTGATCAACAGCGTTTCTTGGGTCCTCCTCTTTAACGTACTTCAAAAATTTGCTAACAATGTCTTCTTTGCTGTAGCCTACAATAAACGAACATTTTAAGCGAATCTACACATAACTAGTTTAGATCACAACTTACCTAATAAATTTAGCATTTCCTCTTTTGGATTCAATTCAAAATTAGCCTTTAAGAAGTACCACAGGTAACGACCATCCTGATCATTCATTTGATCAGCTTTGTCCCGACAGTATTCAACAAAGTTTGCGTCAGCAAGTGACTTTTCCAAGGCAGTTGCGCGTTCCACCAATTCGGGTTCCGTCACAACTTGGCAGATTTGAATAGCTTTTGATTGTGAGTTGAAGTGAAGAAGTTTTCCACCAAACTGCGGTTAAAAGCAGAGTTTACAAAATGGAATATACCTGCATTTTTGTTTTTAATCTTACCCCAAACCTTACACCAGACGTCTTCTTCATCCACTTAGGCGGTTTTGAAGGATCCAAATATGTTATTTGTGTTGTCTGTGATGGAACTGGTGCCATAGCAAATTGGTCCATACCGGGGAATGAATCTGCAATCTTATTTGACGTTTGTACTTGCTGCTGGGTACCACCAAATAGCGAATATATGGAAACCATGCCATCAAGACTTGAACTAGCAATCAGAGCGGGATTTCTGGGGCACCATTGCACGTCCGAGTACCATTGTGAAGTCGCTGCCACTTCAGAAAGAATCTCTCCTTCTGTCGAAGCTGTATTCGGATTCCAACAATAGATTTTGTTGTCTTTGCCACATGAAACCATCATATCTGGGTCTTGAGGACACCACGACATGCTTAGTACTCCTCTTTGGTGGATTTGCATGGTTTTCGCTGGAGCTGTTGCATATCTTAAGTCCCACATTTGGACAACCGGGGCTTGATCCTCCTCCGATGCCAACCAGATCTGTGTAGCAACATCAGGATGCCATTGCACGGCTCGCCAACGCACTCGTGATTGTGTGTCAGACAATTTGATGATTTGTTCATTTTTTCTCAAATCCCAGATAACACAACGAGAGCTAAAAACTGACGCCAAAATGTGTTGTACCTGTCTATTCCATGCAACGTTCTGTACATCTTCAAGTGGCTGAGTTTTCGTTCCTGGCGTCATGTGCGTAGCGGTGTTATTCAAATCCCATACAAAAATTTCTGACTCAGACGCAACAGATGCAAGTAGATTCGTTTGAAAAGGATTAAAGTCAAGCCCACGAACTGGTCCTGTGTGAGTGTCTTGTCGCGCGATCAAACCCTCCTCTCCACCAAGCATTTTTGCAGCACTATAAATCATCAAATGACCGCTTTCACAACCACCAACTATTAGACCATTCGGGTGGTTACCATTGTAGCTAGTAGGAGACCAAATTATTTTCTGAAACCTGCAATAAAATTAATATTGATGATTTCTACAATCAAGTCAAACTATTATAAATGCACCTGTATTGACTTGGAAGGCTTGCTTTAAGTTCTAAATCATATCCAGGTTCTTTTAAATTCGTTGAATAAATCTCCAGCACAGAGCTTCCATTAGAATCAAGTTGTTGAGCAGCAGAGCCGGCCGCAAGGTACATTGGATACTGCTGCTGCGGCGACCAGGCAACATTCACTGTCTTTTGCAACTCCTTAACTTTCATGCTGAGTTTTATTCCTAATATTTGTCACAACAACTAAAATTCAGTAAAATATGTTTTTAATTAGTGTCTGAATTTTCCTCCCGAAAATAACATCTGATAACTTGTTCTCAATTTAACCGAAGCTTTCTACAAATAGTATGCACTCGAAATAATGCACAATATTATAGAAGTCTCATTAATATCAATTTTCTTACCAACTTTTTACGTGTAATTAAATGCAAATATAATAATCGAAAATAAAACACGAATTATTGATGAAAATTACGGCTGAAGAATTGCTATGAGAGAGGAGTCCACAAACGTCAACACTTCCAACGTGGCTGATATGGCAGTCTTTGAACTGCATTATCACACTGGACGTCAAAACATTCGTGCAGTCATGGAATAACTTCGACAAAATTAAGCAGTCGCCTACACTTTATTAATATATTTATTATAAAGTAATGCTAAGTATTCTGCACTTGCTGTTTCGCAGTTGACTAATCACGTCTTTTTACGCCAATTTCGAAATTGACAACTGAAAATATGTAGGCCAAAATAGGGTATCTATTGAATGACACATAGTTTGCCAATAATAAACAATAGTTGACATACCAATAGTTGGCAGTAAATCTGCACTGAAATAATTTTACTTCGAATTGAATCGTTTTTCGATAGTCACAAATGGCTGATACCACGGTCTTATATTCGTTAAGTGTGTAAAGTATGTATGCATCTGTGCGAGCACTATATAATAATGAAGGGACTAGAGAATTATTATTATTAGCAGAAGATGCAAATATCATATGTTAATTTTTATTTGAAAATAATCTTATTTTGGGAACATGTGTATATATGTACATTGGCAACATTTATTTTCCATTCATGAAGTAGGTATAAGTGGTAGGTATAAGTGGCTATGTTGTGCACTTAGACCAGAGTTGATCCATTGTGCAGCCACATGGTTTGGCTGGGGTCAACCCAATTGAATATTTGCGGGAAACCATTTGGAGTATGTAATAAAGCTTAGTAGGCCACTAGGTGATGGCGTTGAAGAGACGCCAGGGCCGGACAGGAGCAGAGAAGGTGTGAAACGCTTTCCACTTGCTCCTCGTCTAAGCAGCTTCTACAGAAATCATTGCCTAGTCTACTGGCATGATTTCCTATGAGGCAGTGTTCTGTAATGACACCGACGAATGTACAAATGTTAGATCTATCCAGACATATTAATTCTTTAGATCTTCTGAGATCTAGCTTAGGCCAGATCATTCTGGAGGTGTGACACGTAGTGCCACTTGTCCTTCTGTTGTTTATTTCATGAGTTGCATCTACTAAAAGCAACAATTTACAACTTGTGAGGCGCATACCCAAGTTGCTGTGTTTAGGTGGCAATGACTGTGAAGTAGCGGCAAGCTCATCCGCTTTCCAGTTACCCGGAATGTCTTTATGGCCCAACACAGGCGAATATTAAACTGATCGACCATCTTGTCTAAAGATGAGGGACAGTCGATTACAGCTATCGAGTTTATAGAGACTAATTCCAGAGCCCTGATGGCTGCCTGGCTGTCTGTGAAACTGCAAATATCACGCGCGGATACTACATTCCACAGCCATAGTTTCACTAGGTCTCGAAGCCATTTTCGCATTGACAATCGGCTCCCGACTACGATTCGACACCTTAAATGGAAATGCCCATAAATTGACAACTAAAATTAGCAAACTTTCTCTGCCTATCAAATGACGAACAAATTTTCAATTTAAAACGAAATGATTGAAGATAAATTGGCATTGCTTGCGATTGTCATAACAAATTGCAATTCGTTAATTACAAATCGAAAAGCATTTAATGTAGATAGGTTTACCTGTATTTCACTTCATTTTGGTAAAGAGAACGCTCTCGATATTGGTTAGTCTCCTCTTCGGCAACTGAGCCAACTGAGCTGCGTCGAAAAGTATGCGTATTTGAATTTGAATGTACTGACTGTTACTGTTATTCACATTTTCACCGAATCGCATTTTTCCCTATTTTCTGAATACATCACAAAAGCTATTTAATTGCAGAAATTGGTTTATGAAATGAAAAAAGTAAATCGAAAGGTGTCGTAAATAATAAATCCTGTATTTTATATATTAGAAAATCTAAGAAACTCCAAGCATACCAAAAATAAGTAAAGGTTTCTGTCTATGACCGAATTCAATCCAATCCAATTTAAATCTCATCAGAATCTGACTATTAAGTAAGGACGTACTCATATAATTTTCCTTTCCATTCGAAAGGAAGTGATAGAAAAGTGATTTTTTCCGAGTTGTTATTTGTTGTGCCCATTTTAGAAAAGTTTAATATGACAAATATATTTTTTTCTTCAAAAGACACCACATCACCGAAGACAATTCCAATTGCGGATGCAACTTCAAGGTGAATACGCCATCCATGTATGTATATATGTGTATGTTTTTCGGAGTTAAAATCCCATAGAAAATAAAAAACAAAATAAACGTCAAAATCAACGAAACTTGAGAGTGACAGGTACAGGTAGTAACTTTTTAAGCGGCATCTGGTGATTGTTTTGGTATTTTCTTAGGAAAGCAAAAAATTCGGCATCGTAGACGTAGTCTGGTCTGGTGGTTTTGGTTCAGTCGTATTCGATCGGTGTGAACGAAAAAGTTTCATCGAGGTGTGAGGGATTAGATAGTTACTTATTATCTCATACGAAACGTGAAGAAAAAGAAAGCATTAAGAAAAAGTTATTCCTCACTCCATTCATTATAAGTGAATATTTATTTTGAGTTTTTTTTTTTGTTTTTTCTTCTTACGAATAGAATACGTGAAGCACATCATAAAAAATTGATCAATAATGGCCAACCTCATAAAATTGCCTTCAATATTGGCCAAAAGTGCAGCTACAATGGTAATATTTTGTTAATTTTGTATATCGTATATTGAAGAAGTTGCTTATCAAGAACATTCGAATACATAATCATACGTAGAGGAGGTGTGCCTCGGAATCATTTAGCTAGGCAACCTTGTGAAAGTGCTGTGAAGAGTTCGTTGGCTAGCTGATGGATTTTCTATTTAATTTTTTTTTGATACTCCCGCATTGGCTGTCACAATTGTTATGTAATTCTCATGAGGGACGGTTGTTCTGTTATATATTTGTATTTTGGATTTTTCTTGCTAAATGAATTGAATTTAATTATGCAAAATATGTTAAACATTTATTTTTCAATGCTTTGGGGGCTTGTCAACGGTTTTTTTTTAATTCTTTTGCAAAAAATATCTTTTTGATTCGGAAGCAATTAGGTTAGGTGAATTTCACCACCAGTATCCTGAAGATAGACTAAATGCGCTAATTATTATTTAAGTGAACATTTATTTCGGTAATTATAGGTTTTAAGATTTCACAATTTTTGAAATCGACATGTAGTTTAATTTAGTCTAATGCATTGTGGACGCAAGCGTATGAAAACCAGTTTTTGTTCTTGATATCAGATATTAACTTACACATGAATAATTTGAATTCTATTGATATTTCACTCGTACTCTTGCAAATATACTTAATAAGTTTGAAAGGTAAACATATGAGCCAATGACGTTATATAATGGTCAATATTGTTCCTTGTATGTTAAGAGTTTTCATCATTTACTTAATAAAAGACTGGTTTAAATATGATATATCATTAATGTACAATTTTATGAATTAATTCTGTGTGTTTTCTTAAGTTAAATTAAGTTAAAGTCGTATGTTTCCTTCACAATTCATGTAGAGAAATGTGTTATGTCACAGGGAATTAGCTTTTTTTCGTGTTGGTACTACACGTTTTATTTCAGCAGTAACTGATCTTTCTTTTTTTTAAATTAGATATACAAAACCGCTTCTATATTTGTATCTTTAATTTCGGACAAAAAATCGATGTTTATTACATGTGTGTTTACATATTAACGTGTATGGTCATTTAGATACTTCAAAACTTCCCGGCAGCTTATTTGGTTATTAGTTTGCCTACAAATGCAGCACCGAAAAAAGACAGGACTACAAGTTACTCCAAAAAATGTTCTTACATTTGACGTAGCAAATTGAAAGTACATACATATGTATTCATTTTCAAAACACGTATCAGTTTGAAGTTCTTTTAATTTTTTATTTTCAATACATTTTAAATCGTCTTTCGTTTTTTAATAATTAAACATTAGTAGATACCACTTCATGTTTATCTTTTGCGTCTTAACTTTCAAACGCCGTATTGGCCATGTACATACATGAACATTATTTGTATTTGCAGATTTGGTGCTTACTGTGTGGCTATTATACAGTTTATAATAACCATTCCTGTTCTACGTCTTATGATTCGTATCCAATTGTTGTATACACATGTATGCACAAACTTGAATTATTATCTTTCATGCAAACTTATACTTTCCCCTAAAGAGGACCTGATTGATGAACAGAGCAAGCAATATACATGTTAACCCATTAATCAAAAGGGTATTATCTTCTCATCAAATATTGTCCTGGTGGACATCTTTGAGATTGATAGGTCGGCAGATGAACAAATTCGAATGGTCTTTCATGAATACATTATACATATACATATGTATGTACATAAATATGAATGTATACGTTAGATTTTTGACTTGAATTTGACTGACGTAAAAGACCGATATTGGGACAGCCATAAATAAAAATTATTTTTAAATATTTTTGGAAACATTTGTTTTAATTTTAGTTCAGAATAAATTCGATTAATTTGTCCAATGTTCGTGTGTTATCTTTCATTCCTTGCCCACTGTTATATGTTCAGTGTTGACCAAAGCTTAAATAACCAACTATCGTATCCAATTTTACGTACAATTTTTCAGGCTCATAATGCGGATTTGATATATAAGCCATTAGTTTTGGATATCTCAGATAAAAATAAGAAAGTATGAGCTTTCCTTAATTAATTATATATACAAATATAGGCTTATAGACTAAACATAAATTTGATAAAAATTAAATTTTCCTATAAATTTTCGCACCAAATCCATTTACCATAGTATTTGGGGTATTATTTCAAGTATTCTTTTGCTGAACCTGTTGTAAAAATTCTTTTCAGAAGGTTTTAGATATTGTTAACTCTTATCATGAAGAATAATAACAACTTCTTGAATGTCTTTTTTATCTTGTCAGCATCCTGAGAAAAATCCTTGAGCCATGACACATTAGCTCTCGTTCTTTCGCCATTCCTTCGCTTCGTTGATAGGCCGACAAACGTGGCAAAACCGTCTGATCCTTTTGAGTTGATCTTTATGCGAAAATCAGCACCGTATCATATTTGTAAATAGTTATGTTGATTTGGTTATATGCTTTCGAATTGTGAAATCGATTTTTGGTGTTTGGTATAACCTTAAAAATATAATCTTTATCGTCTTTATAAGATTCTATTTATAGCTATCAAGCATGCTACTTCGATGATTGAGTTATAAAAAAAACTGTGGGAGCTGTTAAACTTTCATTTTATTCGTTGCCTCACGGACGTTGAGTCGAAAACTCTTCGGGCTGGAGCAGTGTTGTTCATGCGCTCTACATTTCCTAGCCCTTGAATCTGAATATATAGACCCTCTTGTTGCCGTACAGCCCAAGAAGTTGGTGATTGACTTTTCTTCCCCAGGTGTCATTAACGCGAACCAAACCAATGATTGAACGCAGAACTTTTCCCTAGCAAACACCATGCGTTTCTTCTGCTCTTGAGATATAAATCTGTTCTCAAGAAGGTTCTGTCTTCTATTGCCTCTTAATAATTAACCTTCTTTCACTTTAGAAAAAAAGAAAGAAGAGAATCGGTTTTCAATACCTTGCTGCAAAGTACATATAGCGGAGATTTTTTCCATTTTATTAAAATCAAAATATCATTCAAAAGCGAGAGCTGCTGGATATATTATAATACAATAATAATAATAATAATGGCGGCTCTACAGTCCGAGCTGGGCCTGGGCCTAACTTCTCAGCAACCACTCGTATTGTGCGTGCTATTGTTCTCTCACGAGTGGAGGGGACCTACAGTTTAATGCCGACTCCGAACGGCGAGATAGAGAAGCTTTTTCTAGACAGTTATACTCATTGAGTATTGTCAGTGACCCGAAAGAGGTTGAGCCGTGAAAAAATGTTGTTTCGAGATTGTTTGTTGATGTTTTTTTCGAGGTTCGAACCTCAGACCTACAGCGTAGGAGTCGACGCACCTACCCACTACGCCACGGCGCCCATTATAAACTACTCGTCTATTGAAAATTTCGTTTTGGGGAACCTTGCATGTATCCATCCATTCTGTAATCTTTTTTAAAGATCAATCTGGATTAAATCGGATTTATTTTTCTTGTATCTATTTCTGTATTTTCATTGATATTTCAGTATCTGTGGAGAAATAACACTTAAAAATCCAGAAGTTAAAAACATTGAAATTGTAAATGATTTTGTAACGTATCTGAAGTCTAAAATTTAATTTTCCTTTATGTACAACAGAGCATAGTCCTCGCAGCTACTCTCTCATGTTTTTGTGTTTTCAGATTACTTAAAGTCCCTGATAAAACATAATAAATAAATAAAAAAATAAAACATTCTTTGGTTAAGTTGCGGTTTAAATGTGCACTGCAACAGTTGTTACATAAGAAGTGATAAATCATAGGCATTCCCAGCATTGAGTAATACAGGGTATGAATATTATGTGAACATTATCTTTAACAGTTTTTTTTTTTGTAAAATAAGAAATGCACGCTATAAAGAGAACAGCTGTAGATCTACTTACACATACATATAAGACATTTACATAATAATATGTGGGCTGAAGAGTTTTTTGAACTTCGAATTCCAATTATTTCCTTGTCCTGAGACCTTTACATCATTATAAGTGGTATGTAGAGTTTTTGAACTTGCAATTCCAATTCTTTCCTTGTCATTTATTCTCACATGTAGTTTCTATTGAAATGTTTAATCACGCAATCTCCAGAAATGTAGATTCAATTATGTGCTTAAGTGTAATGCGTACCATTAATGATAACGTAAAGCTTGGCAACAATTGTTCTGTACTGATTGCAGCATCTAGAATTGCACAGGGTTTTTTCAATAAGGACATAAGAATGTCTATTCCAGGTGTAGTATACATGTTGAATTTAGGTATGGAATTCGATAACGTTTATATGATCATTGCGATCATGTTTGTATTGATCATTTTGGCCGGAACGTTGGAATTTCGCTTTCGATATTAACTTCATCACTCAAGATGGTTTTCCGTTGAAATTCGGTATTTGCTTTAAATCGAATGATTTGTATCAGTTTGAACTCTAGCATTTACATGGGCACAGGAATATTGAGTAGTGAAAATGTTGACTTTAATTTATCCACTATAGCATACACAACATGTCTTGTGGGACGATTATTACGACCGAAAATTAAAGTAAGTTGTGACTTAGAATGTCGGTTTATCCGAACGTAGGTCATTTGAGAACTTGACCATTATAAAAATGCGAAGCTTGACAGACCATAAACAAATACAAAATTGTTCCTATTGGTTGGAATTGTTTTAATCGAATCGAATCTATCTAATCATAAGAACCAATATAAATAAAAGTTTAATTTTCGCATTTTTTACGGCGCTATGACGTCGTTCTTGTATTCTCATTCGCGTGTTCTCCTATATTCTTTCGGATGATCTCGCAAACATGCTTTTTTAATTTTAAGTGGTGCTACAAGACTTGGTGGACCTGAAAAGTACACAAAAACAGCACGATCTCTTGCTAGCTTTTCATTCACCTCAGATCAGTAAGTTCTTTGAGGTCTCTCTTATGTGTCTCATCCTTGTCGATGTCGTTCTGCATCATGTTATCGTTGCATCATTGCTCCACATCGCCACGCTCCTTTCCTAATCTGACTAGGTGCTAGATCCGTAGATACATGAACTGGTGTCCTGACGCTATATATTTCGTATAATTCGTGGTTAATTGCAAACATGATGTTTTCCACTTTGGAAGCAGAATCATTGCATTTTCAAAGCTTTACTGGTGTCTTAATTGTCCCCCATACCACTTGCCCACCCCATTTTAATACATGGCATGCTTTTATTCTCAATCATTTTCCAATGTGCTGTTTTCCTCACATGGTTTTTGGACGAATGCTTACTTTTTACATCCGTTCAGGCCGTTCAGAATCTTTGTTTTGCTTGAGGGTGAGCTCAATTTTAGTAACGTAATATCATCTTATTATTTAGCTTAGTTCTGCACATTTATTGCATTGAGTACAATCTGAATTCGATAAGAAAGTGAAAACATAACCAGATAAAGAAATGTTAAAAAGGAATTTGTTGATAACAATAACTTTCGCACATTGTATGAACAAATTACGTAAACAGTTAAGATTAGTGTGAGAATATTTTACATAATAATCAAGAGTGAGAATAGTCTTGACATATGCTTTATATTTTATTATATTTTTAAATATGTATTGAACGAGAATTTTAATATTGATTTCAGACCCGAGCTGCTTCGGTAGCTCAAACACGTAGTCTGCACGTTACACATGGAAATACGAGCTCTTCGGAAAAGAATGCTATTTCCAAAGAGTATGGAATTGTTGATCATGAATTTGATGCAGTTGTTGTTGGTGCTGGTGGCGCCGGCTTGCGAGCAGCATTTGGTTTGGTTGCCGAAGGTTTCAAAACTGCGGTAGTCACGAAATTGTTCCCCACCAGATCGCACACAATTGCCGCACAAGGAGGTATTAATGCAGCTCTCGGTAACATGGAAAACGATGATTGGAGGTGGCACATGTACGATACCGTAAAGGGTTCCGATTGGTTGGGAGATCAGGATGCTATTCATTTCATGACACGTGAAGCTCCAAAGTCCGTTTATGAACTTGAAAATTATGGTATGCCATTTTCACGCACACCCGAGGGTAAAATTTATCAAAGAGCGTTTGGTGGTCAAAGTATAAATTTCGGAAAAGGCGGCCAAGCCCACAGATGCTGTGCTGTTGCTGACAGGTAAATATAATATAAATATAATAAAAATGTCACTTTAGTCAACCTTTTGTTATGTGAAATATAATGACTAAGATAACGGTACTTTATGTCAATTCCCTGACATAATTTTAGTTAGTGGACTCCATTCTACAGTAAAAGAAGAATGTGATCCTCAACAAATGAGTCTTTAGAAAAATAGGAAATAGGCTTTTCTAATTACGTGGACATGATTGTATTTACATGTTCGTTTGCTCTAAATGAAAATATGGATCCACCACAAAGTCAACTATGCTTTGCAAGGGAAATCCTACCCAAACAACTAATCTCACAACATACAAGTAATAGAGACAGATAAATTCAAACATCATTTGCGAACACATCTTTTTCAAACCTTAAACATCCATCTGTAGATAACATGAACTCCGCTTTTCAAGTTATTAATTTAGTCAATTTAATAGGTGTATAATATAATAATAGGTGTATAATAAGCCCTAATAGTGTATATTGCCTATCAATCAAGTTATTATTCTATTAAAAATATTAATCATTAGCTTTCATTTGTACAATTCACACATGTGTACTCAAGGAAATAACAAGGCAATCGTTTTATATGTTTTCAGAACCGGACACTCATTGCTTCACACTCTATATGGTCAGTCGTTAAGTTATAACTGCAACTATTTTGTCGAATATTTTGCACTTGATCTTCTAATGCACAATGGTGAATGCTGTGGTGTCTTGGCGCTTTGTCTCGAAGATGGAAAATTACATCGTTTCCGCGCAAAGAATACTGTTATTTCCACTGGTGGTTGTGGACGAGCATACTTCTCTTGTACCTCCGCACATACATGTACCGGCGATGGCAATGCTATGGTTTCCCGTCTTAATCTTCCAAATCAAGATATGGAATTTGTTCAGTTCCATCCAACTGGTATTTACGGTGCAGGTTGTTTGATAACTGAAGGTTGCCGTGGAGAAGGTGGTTATCTAATCAATTCAAAGGGTGAACGCTTTATGGAACGCTATGCACCAGTTGCAAAAGATTTGGCTTCTCGTGATGTCGTATCACGCTCAATGACAATTGAGATTTTTGAAGGGCGTGGATGTGGACCTGACAAAGATCATGTACTTTTGCAATTGCACCACTTACCCCCGCAAATTTTACACGAGAGGTTACCTGGCATTAGTGAGACAGCTATGATATTTGCTGGTGTTGATGTTACTCGTGAACCAATTCCTGTTCTACCCACTGTCCACTACAACATGGGTGGCATTCCAACTAATTATAAGGGTCAGGTTCTTACCATTGACAAAGATGGCAATGACGTTCTTGTACCTGGTTTATATTCCTGCGGCGAATCAGCATCTTCTTCAGTTCATGGAGCTAATCGTTTGGGTGCAAATTCTTTGCTGGATTTGGTTGTATTTGGACGCGCCTGTGCACATACCATTGCCGCGGAGAACAAGCCAGGTGACACAGTTCCAAAATTACCCGATGTATGATTAAATTGAAATTCGTACTAAGAAATTAAATAAATGCGTTTATTTTTTTAATAGAATGCTGGTGAGCGATCAGTAGCGAATTTGGACAAATTACGATACAGCAATGGCAACACAACGACAGCTGATTTAAGATTAAAGATGCAAAGGACGATGCAAACGCATGGTGGTGTATTCCGTACCGGCAATGTACTTCAAGAAGGATGCGAAAAGATGAAGAAAATTTATAGTGAATTCAAGGATGTTAAAGTTTCTGATAGGTAAAAACAATGAATTTCTTTTGAAGTGTTCACATATGAAATTGTATATTTCAGATCTATGATATGGAACTCCGATTTGGTTGAGACACTTGAACTTCAAAACGTACTTTCTAATGCTATGATGATAATGACTGGTGCTGAGTTACGTAAAGAATCCCGTGGAGCACATGCACGAGACGATTTTAAGAAACGCGTTGACGAATTCGTATGTTTTTTTACCTATTTTTTTGCATGCAATTCGAACAGCTTATACATATTTTTTTCTTAAAGGACTATTCTAAACCACTTGAGGGACAAGAGCGTAAGTCCATAGATCAACATTGGCGTAAGCACACTCTTGCCTGGGTGAACCCTGAAACTGGTGAGGTAGAGATCAAATTTAGGCCTGTTATTGACAAGACCCTCGATGATGAATGTCAGACAATACCCCCAGCGATTCGATCCTATTAATTTTGGCAAAAACAAAATAAATTATGTGTAATTTTATTCACACGAACTATTACATCTTTAACATGTCTCTCAAACTTAATTTAATTTTTATTTTATAAAATATAAAAATTGTTAATAAACTGTTCGTGGAAATTTCAATTTTCTTTAATATGTAAAGAACATATTATTTTATATTGTCACTGCAGTTGAATTTTTATTTAACTATTTATTAACAACTGGTGGAGTGTTGTTATTTGCTTTTACTTACAATGTTACAAGCGAAGGAAATCGAGAGACGTCGTTGAAATTTTTTATCCGAGTTAATACAAAGGGACTTGGCTTTGAATTTCATTTCATTTCATTTATAATTTCAATAATCTTTCTTTCTTATAGAAAGCGTTGATATTCACAGTTATGGTTACAAGACATTAAAATAAGAATACGTAGTGACATTAATATTTACAAAAATAATAAATGGAAAAGTTACTTCAAAAAAGAAAAAAAATTCACTTAGGTTTTCAGTTTATACAATGCAGTATATGTACATTTAAATTACTTATAAGAGATAGAAAAAGGAAAAATAATGCATCCTATCTATAATTCACTAAACCATAATTGACAAAAAAACATTGATTTCATCATGGTTAAACCCAAAAAGCCAATTTTTAATTTCATTCAAAAATCGTCTCATGTGTCTAATTGTGCGAATATTTTCAAGGAGTTTATTAAATAATTTACAGGATACTATGGAATATAAGTTTTTATATAGTGCGGTGCGGAAATAGGTGATGGTAACAAAGTTAATTGTATTGCTACGCATATTGTGGTTGTCAGAATTGAGACTGTAAATAGTCTCCTCTTATAAAAAGGAGGCAAACAAAGTGTTACTTGACTTCATAATTTCATTATTTATTGATATTCAATGAATGAAAAAAAAAGAAAGAGATATAATTTCATAGAAGAACTAACATAATAATAATAATAATGGTGGCGCTACAGTCCGAGGTGGACCTTCGCCCATATATACATCCATAAGTCATGCCAATGTCTTCAGGAGGAAGGATGACAGGCTGATAGGCCTGTAATCCTTGGCGGTGGTATGACTTGGTTTTCCTGCTTTTGGGATGAAAATAACTCTTACCTCTCACCACCTTATTGGAACGTAGCCTAGCCTAAGGCACCCCTTGTATATGTTGTTTAGCCAAGGAACAATAGTGTCCTTTGAATAGTGTAATACAATTGGGCGTATGTTATCTACACCTGGTACCTTGAGTGGGGAAAATTATGTTTTCGTTGATCATGTCGTCAATCTTGGCAGTATCCATACCCTTTGCTGTCTCGTGGATGTCATTGTTTTCAATTGACTCTTCCACACATCCCGGGAATTGAGTACCGAGGAGGTTGTCCAACGTCTCTTCGAATGATTCAGTCCAGCTGCCATCGACCCTTCTTATTGAAGATATTTTCGCCGGTGTAGTAGCTAGAATTTTTCGCTTGTTGATCCAATGGATTCGCAGAAACTATGCCAGGAGTTCTTTTTTGCGAATTCTTCTTCTTCTTCTTCTTCTTCTTCTTAGAGCGCTACAGTCCGAGGTGGACCTGGGCCTCACTCAACATGCTTCTCCAGCCAGCACGATCTTTCGCCAGCTGTCTCCAGTTTCGCACACCAAGCCGGCCGAGGTTCCCCTCGACTTGTGTGCGCCACCTTGTACGTGGACGTCCTCTGTTGCGTTGTCCCACAGGCTCAGAGTCGAAGACTCTTCGGGCCGGAGCTAAGTTGTCCATACGCTCTACATGGCCTAGCCATCTTAGGCGTTGGATCCGTAGACGCCTGGCTAGACTCATGTCGCTGTGCAGCCCATACAGTTCGTGGTTGAATCTTCTCCTCCAAATGCCATCAACGCAAACAGGACCAAAGATCGCGCGCAGAACTTTTCTCTCGAAAAGACCAAGAGACTGTTCATCCGCTTGAGATATTGTCCATGCCTCTGTGCCGTACAGCAGGACTGGAATGATCAAGGTCTTATACAAAGTCGACTTGGTCTTCCGAGAGAGGGTTCTACTACTCAATTGCCTTTTGAGCCCATAAAAACAGCGGTTGGCAAGAGTTATTCTGCGTTTGATCTCGGTACTGATGTTGTTTGTACTGTTTACCGCGGAGCCAAGGTAGACGAAGTCCTTAACTACCTCAAAGTTGTAGCTGCCTATTGTGACATTCTGGCCAAGTCGTCGATGTTGTGCGTCCTTTCTCGATGACAGCATATACTTGGTTTTGCCCTCGTTTACCGCCAGACCCATTTTAGCCGCTTCCGTTTCAATGCCAGCAAACGCATCATTGACGGCTCGCTGTGTTCGCCCAATCACGTCAATGTCATCCGCGTAAGCTAGCAGTTGAACGGACTTTTGGAAGATCGTGCCTCTTGTGTTGGCCAGAGAGTTTTGCACGATCTTCTCAAGAACGATGTTCAAGAAATCACATGACAGCGCGTCGCCTTGTCTAAAACCTTTTTTGAAATTGAAGGTCTCGGTGAATTCGTTACCGACCTTGATGGAGCAGCGAGAGTTCTCCATCGTTATCTTGCTCAGTCTGACGAGTTTTGCAGGAATGTCAAAACTAGACATGGCGCTGTATAGCTCGTCTATCTGCGCGCTGTCATATGCGACTTTAAAATCGACGAATTGACGGTGTGTGTCGATCTGATTTTCTTGTGTCTTTTCGAAGATCTGCTGTAGTATGAAGATTTGATCGATGGTGGACTTCCCTGAATGAAAGGAAAACATGAACAACATAAGGTACGATGCTCTGGAGTACCTTGCTGGATACTCCCTTGATCGGTTTGAGGCAAAAAAGGAAATTCTTCTGGATATCTAGATGGACAAATGTACAAAAGAATGGTACAGGCCTTACAGGGACGGACATGAATACTAAAGGAGGAGGAGGAGGAGGAGGATGGGATTACTAGTCGTGTGTAGATTTTTGTCAATACTTTTTTCCGTTTTTTGTAATAAATAAATTTCTATGTATTTATCAAATTGTGTTATTCTAAGAGGATAATAATAATAATAATGGCGGCGCTACAGTCCGAGGTGGACCTAGGCCTAGCTTCTCGGCAACCACTCGTGTTGTGCGTGCTATTGTTTTCTCACGATTGGAAGTGACCTACAGTTTAATGCCGACTACGAACGGCGAGATTGAGAAGCTTTTTCTAAACAGTTATACTCTTTGAGCATTGTCAGTGACTCGAAAGAGGTGGAGCCGTGAACATTTTTTTGGGGGATTATGTGATCGAACCTCAGACCTAGGAGTCGACGCACCTACCCACTACGCCACGGCGCCCCAGAAGAATATATTTTGTAAAATATTTTTCTCCTAACATTTCCAGTTGAATCCGTGATAGTTAGGCAGAAATCCTAACGGCACACTGTGGGAAGCATACAACAGAAGGTTGACCCAAACTCATGATACATGTATACATACATACAAATGTATATACATATATGTATATTGTTCGAGGTGAACTAGCTGGCGCAGCTTCTACAGCAACCACTCGTGTTCTGCGTGCAAAGCTTAAGAAGCTTTTTCTAGAAATATATATTCTTTGAGCATTGACTCGAAAAAGGTGAAATACAAAATTTGTTGTCAGTCGAGTATTGAATTTAGTCTTCCAGCATAGGAGTGAAACAATCACACCCTACGTCACGGCGGCCACAACCGAAGTTGCAATACAACTTTAAAGCCGAGAGATGCAGCAAAACTATGGGATTTTAGCCAGAAATTAGGTCCTTAACCATCTACTTTATATACATACTATACGCGGCCAGTATAAACCAAAGGAAACATTATGTGTCATGCAGAGACTGATTGAAGGAGTAAGGTTTGTCCTGGAGAACGCTATAGACCAAGTTATATCAAGAAAGCAGGAAGAACCTGTTAACAAAGCCAGTTACAGACTCGTGCAAGTCGTTTTAAGAAAAACAGAATACAGTGAAACTTCTCTTTACGGACACCCCTCTAAAAGGGACACCCCTCTTTACGGACAATTCCTCACGGTCCGGTTCCGGCATGAGGATAGGGCTATTCGTGTATTTTGACGCCTTTACAATGGACCCCCTCTATATCGGACACGGACATGAATTTCAACGCATTGAGTAGTTATTAGGGGTACATAATAACGGACATACGGCTCGAAAGACGTGGAACAGTGAAAATATCAAAACTGTTGTTTTGGGAATCGAACCCAGACTTCGAGCGTGACTCCTACGTGACGCCCACTTAAAGTAAACCGGCTCTAGAGAAAAAAACGACCAGGCAATATAACCAACAAACAGTCATAAAACGGAATATGCGCAAATAATTTCTACAATCGGCATTTTCATGCATACATTTTACAAGGATTTTCATGTGTTTTTTATTTGTAATTATCTTCAGGATATATTCAAATCTCTTTAGAATTGTATTTAAAATGTCAACAATGTCAATAAAATTACATTTGGATCACAGGAAAGTGTTTATTTTTGTAGTTTTCTGACGCGTCGCAACAGTCGATCAGGAAATTCTTCACGACAAAATTCGATCGTCGACCGACAATCGACAATCGCAATAGAGGCAATGGATGAGCTTGCCAAGTTCGCTACCACACAGCCATTACTACCAAAATACAGCCACTTGGGTATGCCCCTTACAAGTTGTAGATTGTTGCTATTAGAAGATGCAACTCATAAAATTAATAACAGATGGGCGGGAGGCACTACGCGCCACACCTCTAGAATGATATGATCGGAATGACCCTTGACGTAAGCTTAAATGGAAAGAGCACATTAAAAAGAAACGTGAAAAGCTTGGCACAAGATACAGAGATCTGTATTGGCTCAGTTAAAATATTCCAAGCTTGCTCACGTTACACGATATTATCTCACGTTATTACACGTGTGAGAACTAGAGTCCGACCGAATGTTTTGCCGAAGGTCATATTTATAGGCGAGGGTGGCCGAAGCCGAAACCAAAGCCAAATGTTCGGTCGGATTTTAGTGAGATCACCCAGTCCTTGTAGAGACGAACGCACTCTGTTTATACAAATGTATTCTGTTTCTACAATACATCACAAAATGCCTAAACCGTTAGAAACAGTGAATGTGAGTAATTGACTCGTATGTGTTTTGGAACTACAGTGGACGCTCGATATAGTGGACGCTCGATATAGTGAACATCGATATAGTGAACAATCCAATATAGTGAACACACAAAATTTTATACTGTTTCATCTACTCATCGTGTTGAGCGAAAATCTTGCACGATTAGTTATGTTATGTGTATGGTACACAGTTTGGTGTTGTTTGAAGCAAATACAAAGTGCGTGTTGCTTGTATAAGGAATGTATTATTTTTGTTGCGTTTTACGTTTTTTTACGTTTTTGTTAAAAATAAAATATTATTTTTTATAAATATTGGCTTGGATTTTCAGTTATTACAAAGAAAAATTGTAATTATATTCTATTTTTGATGAATTGTACTTCAAAACATCCGCATTTTGATGAAATTTGCTCCAAGCAGCCCACGCTCGTTACAATGAACAATCTCGTCCCAGTGAACAGGGCCGGTTTTTATTAGTTCACTATATCGAGCGTCTACTGTATGTATTTGAGTGCTACGCTGTTCAGTTTATTTATTAAATTTTGGTGCACGTTTTTCCAAAAGAAGTGAATAAATAAGTAGAGTATGCATATATTATTTATAAAAATGTACAGATGTAAGTACAAAAGTATTACATATGTGCAATGTAATAGGTACATATAATAAATTTAACTTATTTTTTCAAAATTTTAAAATTTAATTTCCATAAATAACTTACGTTACCTCTCTAGAACGGACACCCCTACATAAGGAACATACATATCGAGCGTCTACTGTATGTATTTGAGTGCTACGCTGTTCAGTTTATTCATTCAATTTTGGTGCACGTTTTTCCAAAATTTGAAAATTTAATTTCCAGAACGGACACCACTACATAACGAACAATCTTGATGGTCCCGCGAGTGTCCGCTATAGAGAAATTTCACTGTAATAATATAAAATTGGCGGCGCTACATTTCAAGGTGGACCTGAGGGCCTCACTTCTCAGCAACCACTCGTGCTGTGCTTGCTATTGTTCTCTCACGAGTGGAGGGGGATAGTTGTACTCTTTTAACATTGTCAGGGGCTCGAAAGACGTGGAACAGTGAAAATATCAAAACTGTTGTTTTGGGAATCGAACCCAGACTTCGAGCGTGACTCCTACGTGACGCCCACTTAAAGTAAACTGGCTCTAGAGAAAAAAACGACCAGGCAATATAACCAACAAACAGTCATAAAACGGAATATGCGCAAATAATTTCTACAATCGGCATTTTCATGCATACATTTTACAAGGATTTTCATGTGTTTTTTATTTGTAATTATCTTCAGGATATATTCAAATCTCTTTAGAATTGTATTTAAAATGTCAACAATGTCAATAAAATTACATTTGGATCACAGGAAAGTGTTTATTTTTGTAGTTTTCTGACGCGTCGCAACAGTCGATCAGGAAATTCTTCACGACAAAATTCGATCGTCGACCGACAATCGACAACCGCAATAGAGGCAATGGATGAGCTTGCCAAGTTCGCTACCACACAGCCATTACTACCAAAATACAGCCACTTGGGTATGCCCCTTACAAGTTGTAGATTGTTGCTATTAGAAGATGCAACTCATAAAATTAATAACAGATGGGCGGGAGGCACTACGCGCCACACCTCTAGAATGATATGATCGGAATGACCCTTGACGTAAGCTTAAATGGAAAGAGCACATTAAAAAGAAACGTGAAAAGCTTGGCACAAGATACAGAGATCTGTATTGGCTCAGTTAAAATATTCCAAGCTTGCTCACGTTACACGATATTATCTCACGTTATTACACGTGTGAGAACTAGAGTCCGACCGAATGTTTTGCCGAAGGTCATATTTATAGGCGAGGGTGGCCGAAGCCGAAACCAAAGCCAAATGTTCGGTCGGATTTTAGTGAGATCACCCAGTCCTTGTAGAGACGAACGCACTCTGTTTATACAAATGTATTCTGTTTCTACAATACATCACAAAATGCCTAAACCGTTAGAAACAGTGAATGTGAGTAATTGACTCGTATGTGTTTTGGAACTACAGTGGACGCTCGATATAGTGGACGCTCGATATAGTGAACATCGATATAGTGAACAATCCAATATAGTGAACACACAAAATTTTATACTGTTTCATCTACTCATCGTGTTGAGCGAAAATCTTGCACGATTAGTTATGTTATGTGTATGGTACACAGTTTGGTGTTGTTTGAAGCAAATACAAAGTGCGTGTTGCTTGTATAAGGAATGTATTATTTTTGTTGCGTTTTACGTTTTTTTACGTTTTTGTTAAAAATAAAATATTATTTTTTATAAATATTGGCTTGGATTTTCAGTTATTACAAAGAAAAATTGTAATTATATTCTATTTTTGATGAATTGTACTTCAAAACATCCGCATTTTGATGAAATTTGCTCCAAGCAGCCCACGCTCGTTACAATGAACAATCTCGTCCCAGTGAACAGGGCCGGTTTTTATTAGTTCACTATATCGAGCGTCTACTGTATGTATTTGAGTGCTACGCTGTTCAGTTTATTTATTAAATTTTGGTGCACGTTTTTCCAAAAGAAGTGAATAAATAAGTAGAGTATGCATATATTATTTATAAAAATGTACAGATGTAAGTACAAAAGTATTACATATGTGCAATGTAATAGGTACATATAATAAATTTAACTTATTTTTTCAAAATTTTAAAATTTAATTTCCATAAATAACTTACGTTACCTCTCTAGAACGGACACCCCTACATAAGGAACATACATATCGAGCGTCTACTGTATGTATTTGAGTGCTACGCTGTTCAGTTTATTCATTCAATTTTGGTGCACGTTTTTCCAAAATTTGAAAATTTAATTTCCAGAACGGACACCACTACATAACGAACAATCTTGATGGTCCCGCGAGTGTCCGCTATAGAGAAATTTCACTGTAATAATATAAAATTGGCGGCGCTACATTTCAAGGTGGACCTGAGGGCCTCACTTCTCAGCAACCACTCGTGCTGTGCTTGCTATTGTTCTCTCACGAGTGGAGGGGGATAGTTGTACTCTTTTAACATTGTCAGGGGCTCGAAAGACGTGGAACAGTGAAAATATCAAAACTGTTGTTTTGGGAATCGAACCCAGACTTCGAGCGTGACTCCTACGTGACGCCCACTTAAAGTAAACTGGCTCTAGAGAAAAAAACGACCAGGCAATATAACCAACAAACAGTCATAAAACGGAATATGCGCAAATAATTTCTACAATCGGCATTTTCATGCATACATTTTACAAGGATTTTCATGTGTTTTTTATTTGTAATTATCTTCAGGATATATTCAAATCTCTTTAGAATTGTATTTAAAATGTCAACAATGTCAATAAAATTACATTTGGATCACAGGAAAGTGTTTATTTTTGTAGTTTTCTGACGCGTCGCAACAGTCGATCAGGAAATTCTTCACGACAAAATTCGATCGTCGACCGACAATCGACAACCGCAATAGAGGCAATGGATGAGCTTGCCAAGTTCGCTACCACACAGCCATTACTACCAAAATACAGCCACTTGGGTATGCCCCTTACAAGTTGTAGATTGTTGCTATTAGAAGATGCAACTCATAAAATTAATAACAGATGGGCGGGAGGCACTACGCGCCACACTTCTAGAATGATATGATCGGAATGACCCTTGACGTAAGCTTAAATGGAAAGAGCACATTAAAAAGAAACGTGAAAAGCTTGGCACAAGATACAGAGATCTGTATTGGCTCAGTTAAAATATTCCAAGCTAAGTATTGGTAACAAATTGCTTATATATAAACAAATGCTAAAACCTGTCTAGATTTACTCTTGGTTTGTATAAAAGAAACTAACAAAAATACTATAAACCTTTGAAAACAAAGTATGTATGTATTAAGAGCCATTGTAACGGTCTCGTGCTTTGGTACAGTGCTCGACAAAACTCTACGTACGACCCATATTCTTGCAGCCCGACGAGTCCAAAACTATAATGTTCTTCATTATCTAATGATGCAGTTTTGTTTTAAATTGTTTTTTTTTATTAGTATATTTTCTTAGAATGGTGGGCGCCGTGGCGTAGTGGGTAGGTGCGTGGAGTCCTACGCTCGAGGTCGTCGGTTCGAATCTCGAAAAAAAAAACATCAAACATTTTTTTACGGCTCCACCTCTTTCGAGTCACTGACAATGCTCAAAGAGTATAACTGTCTAGAAAAAGCTTCTCAATCTCGCCGTTCGGAGTCGGCATTAAACTGTAGGTCCCCTCCGCTCGTGACAGAACAATAGTACGCACAACACGAGTGGTTGCTAAGAAGCTAGGCCCAGGTCCACCTCGGACTGTAGCGCCGCCATTATTATTATTATTATCCTCTTAGAATAACACAATTTGATAAATACATAGAAATTTATTTATTACAAAAAACGGAAAAAAGTATTGACAAAAATCTACACACGACTAGTAATCCCATCCTCCTCCTCCTCCTCCTCCTTTAGTATTCATGTCCGTCCCTGTAAGGCCTGTACCATTCTTTTGTACATTTGTCCATCTAGATATCCAGAAGAATTTCCTTTTTTGCCTCAAACCGATCAAGGGAGTATCCAGCAAGGTACTCCAGAGCATCGCACCTTATGTTGTTCATGTTTTCCTTTCATTCAGGGAAGTCCACCATCGATCAAATCTTCATACTACAGCAGATCTTCGAAAAGACACAAGAAAATCAGATCGACACACACCGTCAATTCGTCGATTTTAAAGTCGCATATGACAGCGCGCAGATAGACGAGCTATACAGCGCCATGTCTAGTTTTGACATTCCTGCAAAACTCGTCAGACTGAGCAAGATAACGATGGAGAACTCTCGCTGCTCCATCAAGGTCGGTAACGAATTCACCGAGACCTTCAATTTCAAAAAAGGTTTTAGACAAGGCGACGCGCTGTCATGTGATTTCTTGAACATCGTTCTTGAGAAGATCGTGCAAAACTCTCTGGCCGACACAAGAGGCACGATCTTCCAAAAGTCCGTTCAACTGCTAGCTTACGCGGATGACATTGACGTGATTGGGCGAACACAGCGAGCCGTCAATGATGCGTTTGCTGGCATTGAAACGGAAGCGGCTAAAATGGGTCTGGCGGTAAACGAGGGCAAAACCAAGTATATGCTGTCATCGAGAAAGGACGCACAACATCGACGACTTGGCCAGAACGTCACAATAGGCAGCTACAACTTTGAGGTAGTTAAGGACTTCGTCTACCTTGGCTCCGCGGTAAACAGTACAAACAACATCAGTACCGAGATCAAACGCAGAATAACTCTTGCCAACCGCTGTTTTTATGGGCTCAAAAGGCAATTGAGTAGTAGAACCCTCTCTCGGAAGACCAAGTCGACTTTGTATAAGACCTTGATCATTCCAGTCCTGCTGTACGGCACAGAGGCATGGACAATATCTCAAGCGGATGAACAGTCTCTTGGTCTTTTCGAGAGAAAAGTTCTGCGCGCGATCTTTGGTCCTGTTTGCGTTGATGGCATTTGGAGGAGAAGATTCAACCACGAACTGTATGGGCTGCACAGCGACATGAGTCTAGCCAGGCGTCTACGGATCCAACGTCTAAGATGGCTAGGCCATGTAGAGCGTATGGACAACTTAGCTCCGGCCCGAAGAGTCTTCGACTCTGAGCCTGTGGGACAACGCAACAGAGGACGTCCACGTACAAGGTGGCGCACACAAGTCGAGGGGAACCTCGGCCGGCTTGGTGTGCGAAACTGGAGACAGCTGGCGAAAGATCGTGCTGGCTGGAGAAGCATGTTGAGTGAGGCCCAGGTCCACCTCGGACTGTAGCGCTCTAAGAAGAAGAAGAAGAAGAAGAAGAAGAATTCGCAAAAAAGAACTCCTGGCATAGTTTCTGCGAATCCATTGGATCAACAAGCGAAAAATTCTAGCTACTACACCGGCGAAAATATCTTCAATAAGAAGGGTCGATGGCAGCTGGACTGAATCATTCGAAGAGACGTTGGACAACCTCCTCGGTACTCAATTCCCGGGATGTGTGGAAGAGTCAATTGAAAACAATGACATCCACGAGACAGCAAAGGGTATGGATACTGCCAAGATTGACGACATGATCAACGAAAACATAATTTTCCCCACTCAAGGTACCAGGTGTAGATAACATACGCCCAATTGTATTACACTATTCAAAGGACACTATTGTTCCTTGGCTAAACAACATATACAAGGGGTGCCTTAGGCTAGGCTACGTTCCAATAAGGTGGTGAGAGGTAAGAGTTATTTTCATCCCAAAAGCAGGAAAACCAAGTCATACCACCGCCAAGGATTACAGGCCTATCAGCCTGTCATCCTTCCTCCTGAAGACATTGGCATGACTTATGGATGTATATATGGGCGAAAACTATCTTTCAAAATCACAGCACGCATATATAAAGAACAGGTCAGTGGATACTGCTCTACATAGTGTGGTTTCCACAGTAGAAAGATCCTTGCATCAAAAAGAGTATACACTAGGCGCGTTCCTCTCATAGAGGGAGCGTTTAACAATGTTACTAACGATGCAATTCAAGTAAGCCTTCAAGGAATAGAAATCGATGAGGGTCTGCGCGAATGGATCAGACTTATGCTGCGAACACGTCAGATCCATTCCTCTCTATGTAACACGTGTTGTAAGAGGAAAGTGGATAGGGGAACGCCGCAAGGTGGGATTCTCTCACCTTTACTGTGGATCCTAGTAGTGGACGAGATCATCAAGACGTTGGAGAGGGATGGACTTACTATCACTGCATATGCGGACGATGTAACTATCCTAGTATCTGGAAAGTTTTGATCAAAGCTAAGCGAACGCCTCAATCATGGATTGAGGTTCGTCAACAATTGGACTGTCACTCCAGGCTTGAAAGTCAACCCAGAGAAGACAGAACTGATGCTCTTCACGAGAAAAGGGAGAATTCCGGAGTTTACAAGCCACCATATTAACGGAGTGGAACTCAAACTCTCAAGGACGGCTAAGTATCTGGGTATTACACTTGATTCCAAACTAAACTGGAAAGAGAACATAGAGGACCGCGTCAAGAAGGCGTGTGTAGCTTTCTACACATGTAAGCGAGCCTTCGGTAACATCTGGGGTCTTAGACCAAGTGTGGTATACTGGCTGTACACAGCGGTAGTAAGACCCATCTTAACTTACGGTTCATCAGTCTGGTTGTAAGCACTGGAGAAGAAATACCTTCTTTCTAGCTTGACGAAGGTCCAATGATCGGCCTCCCTAGGAATCACGGGTGCCCTAAGGACAACGCCGACAGCAGCACTCGAGGTCCTATTTCATCTTATCCCTCTTGGCATCTTCTGCAGTAGAAGAGCGGCTATAACTGCAATGAGACTCAGGGAAGTCAAGATGTGGAAAGACAAGCCATATGGACACGCGTCCATCCTCTCAAAATGGACAGCATCATATAGTTACGAAACGTCGGATTATCTGCCACCAACCCTGACTACCACGGGAAAGTTCTCTACCCGAATTTCGGACAGGAGAGATTGGGGAGAGCTATCAGCAAATGGCGGCGAGAAGAGATCTCCCTATATACTGATGGCTCAAAAACAGGTGCAGAAACGGGGGCAGGGGTCTTCTGCGATCTCTTTGAAAGGTGGTAGCAAAAAATGAGGCAGCACTTAAGCTTAAAGAGCTTAGTTTGACTGAAAAAACGAGAACCATATACTCCGACAGCCAAGCGGCTATAAGAGGCATAGCGTCGGATATTGTAAAGCCGAAAGTAGTCAAGCTATGCAGACAGAACCTCAACGAAATCTCCAGGATAAACGGTGACCCTTTGCTGGGTACCGGGACACACAGTAGTTCAAGGAAACGAGAAAACGGCTCAGATTTAGATAAATCCCTAGCACTACCTTATGTCAACATGCCGTTAAGTTTCAAATGAGCGATGGCTGAATCTGGATATTGGGTCAACGTCGAGAGCCCTATGTCCGGTGTTGAACAGGAAGAAATCATTATCAATGATTAGCATAATTCGCAAGGATATATGGATGGTGGTGGGAGTTCTCACCGGGCATTATCCGATAGGCACCCATGCCAGAAGATTAGGTATCCCCCATAGCGACTACTGTAGATGTTACAGGGACGAGGAGGCGATAGAGTCCGTCCGCCACCTGCTATGCGATTGTCCAGCCCTACGGGGAAGGAGACTAACACTAGGCAGTAACTTCTTCGACGAGCTGGAGGATCTAAATAAAATAGAGCTGAAGCACCTCCTGAGATATATACAACAATCGGGGTGATTCTAATCAGCAGTAAAAGTGTAGGTCTCACGGGGTGCACCCCGCCACACATAGGGCACAATGAACCCAACTGATGGTCTCAGCGAGCCACGACCCAGTCACAAGGGCACCCTACCTACCTACCTACATTTGAGTTGCATCAGATGTTTTTCTTATATTAATGCCCGATGTTACTAAAAAATAAACTGGGCAAGTGCGAGTTGTACTCGCACGGGTAAGGTTCCGTCGCATAATATTGATGGATGATTTCTGAAGATCAAACGACGTTTCTAAACTATTTCAGTTGAATTTTCTTCTAACTTCAACTCAAATCAACTATTCATTCATACATTTATACATCCGAAAAAAACAAACGTTCATCCCTACATATACCTATATCTCTATCCAAGTTTATCCAACACAGAAAATCCCTTCCATCATACACATACCCAACACTGCTCATGCCTGCGGTATGTGTGTATTCATTTCTGTTGGGCATTTAGGGGTGAGATCGAAAAGATAACGCTCAGCAACGAATAGAGTAGCCGAACACAGCATGAAATTATGTGTGAAAATGAAAATCGTTCTCATTTTAAATCTTAGATATCTCAAAATTTCAACATAAGTCGATATTTTGAAATGTATCATTTCTTAATGCTTACATTGATGTCTTCAAAACTGCGTTTTCAGATCTTCAAAATTCGCATGTCGATGATTGACCGTTTTTGGCCAATATCTCCAAAACCATTAGGGCCCGAATGCTCGCAATGGTTTTAATTTTTGTGATTTTTTCAGATTTTTAAACACTTTGGTTTAGAAATGGCAGGGGGGGAAAATCTTTGGAGCTCCATATTTTCCAAACGGTACTTTTGATAAAAAAGTGTTGAAAGAAACCTCCACCTCATTTCGAAAGATCTGTCGATTGATATATATATCGATGGGGTGCGACAATTTTTCAAAATTAGTGTCAACTTCACCTGTACTGGAGCCACCCCCAAATGGCCCCACTTTTTAAAATCGCTGCATAGGAATTGACATCTAGGTCTGAAGTACCTAATTCCAAAATTTCATGCCGATATCTTCATAAACTTCGGAGATAAAAAAGTGTGACAGACACGACGGACGGACGGACGGACGGACGGACGGACGGACGGACACACCGAAATTATAAAGGTTCCGTTTTTGTAGACGGAACCTTAAAAACAAACATCGACAGTGATTTCTTACCGGAGTCAGGGTAAGAACATGCATATCGAGAGAATAAGCCATATCGACTAAGAAAACCACGATCTAAATTTCGAAAGATAAAATCGCTCAACATTTCAAAAACATTCATCCATCATTGATTGCTATCGCGGAAACATAACAATAATTTTAAGGAGTCGTGTCTCGCTGGTCTCGTGCTTCAGATATATGTACATATATTTTCTTATTTACAAAAGCCAATCACATAATTGAAATTATAAGTTAGGAGGGAAGCCGTGATCAACAAGTTGCTTAGGCATATTGTTTATGTGGGTGCCGTGAACGAAGGCCATATGAACTAACGCCATAATGGCGTTAATTCGCTTTTGAAAGTGAATTAACGCCATAATCCACTTATGGCTTTAATTCACTTTCAAATTGGAACTAAAGCCATACATTAAATTGAACTAACGCCATATGGTGTTAGTTCACTTTCGAATGTGAACTAATGCCATACAATGTATTTGAGCTCTAAAGCGCGTTATCAGTCTAATGTCCCACCATGATGGGACCACGTTTAGTTTCCAACCAACCTACCTCCCTTGCCCCTTACATGCATACATACATATGAGGTATGTATGGGGGGCCATGCTGCCCCCCTGCAACCCCCCTGCTTGGCCACATATGCAATTTGGAGTAAGTGCGAGTTTGATTGTATTTACTTTCTTTAATCTTATGCAAATCATGAATAAAAAAAAGCATGGATACACTCAGTCTCGCGCCTACTTCAAATCCTGCATGTGGTTCAGCAGGGGGGTTGCAGGGGGGCAGCATGCCCCCCCATTCCAACATTACTGTTTATACGCCGTAAACTTTTTTCCTACAAGTTTCTACCTCATTTCTTAGGACCATGTACTCGTAAATAATGTAAATTATTGAGATTGATGCGAGTGACTTTAATTCAATTTCAAATGTGAACTAAGGCCACTTCCTACAACGAACTAACGCCATATGGCTTTAGTTCAAATTTGAAAGTGAATTAAAGCCATAAGTGGATTATGGCCTTAATTCACTTTCAAAAGCGAATTAACGCCATTATGGCGTTAGTTCATATGGCCTTCGTTCACGGCACCGTTATCATATTCATATGGCAAATTTTATTGGACAATTTTTTGAATATGGAGATGAAAAGCGGGAGTAGGAAGGAGGTAATTGTTTCATTTTCAGAAGCAACAACGAAGCTGACGTTGTCTATAATTCTAGAGCTGTTAACGTAGATAAAAATGAAATCTCTAAAGGCGGTTTAGACTTCAAGAAAATAAAATTGGAAAATCACGGAAAGGGGTATTAGCTGAGAATGGGGTAGATGAGGTAGGAGGATGAGTAAAGGGATACAATTTAATAGGTTTGTGGGGGATGTTGATTTTATCGCAGAAGACTTTGGAGTGATGAAGGCGGAATACCACATAATACCCAAGTGCAAAATCCCCAAAACACAAAACCCCACCTTTTGAAAAATATACGATTTTATAATCCCCAAACAATGTATTGAATGTTTTTTTTTCGATTTGATGAACTTATAAATGCAGCGACGAAATTCAGAATCTCGCTGGAATGTTGCATTCCAGAATGCAGGAAATGTATGGCGAAATGCAATGAATGTATTTGGGGTGAAATGCAGAAACTAGCCGAAATGTTGAATTTGGGCGCGGTTTAAACGTACTATTACTTCAAATTACACATAGAACAAGCAGGGGGGTTGTATACGTGCCTTTGATAGGCGACAAACATTAGTTCTTCGATACACACGAAATATTGGGGTCGTTGTTTGAGGATTTTGGACTTGGGGATTTTGGATTTGGGTATTTTTGTTTGGGAATTAAAATGTTGGGAATATCGTAGCCAACCCGATGAAGGCAGAGTCAATTTTATGCTGGATACACACGAGACACCGTTGCAGCAACGCGGCCATTTTGAAGCAACCTTTGCTTCGTGTGTAGCTGTGTTGCCTATTCATTTTTGTGTTGCCGCAACCGTTTTCAGAAATATCAAACATTTTTGATATTTTTGATCGGTTGTCGCAACCGTTACTTCGTGTGTATCATTGTTTACCATTTACTCGTTCAGTTCATCAGAAACAATGGAGTAAGAAGGTTCGTGCGGAGTAAAATTAAGTGAAAAAAGGGAAAATGGCAATTGCAAATAATGAAAATTATGTTAATTTTATTATCGTTCGAAAATTCGTCTTTTTTAAAAGCCTCTTCTTTGACCAAATGTTCTTTTTCGTTTTTGGTCGCATTTCCTCTTCCTCATTTTCGTACAAAAATTCTTCAATTATAATAACTGCAGTGATCTCACGTATTACGTCACTCATTCCAAAAATTTAATTTTACTTTTCTTCCGCAACAACAGTCGCCACTGTATAGTGAACAAACAAAAAACGATGCTGGAACATGTTGCTTCGACGGTTGCCTCGTGTGTATCTAACTTTAGGCTCGATTTAAAAGCGAAAGATAGGGTGCCGTGAACGAAGGCCATATGAACTAACGCCATAATCCACTTATGGCTTTAATTCACTTTCAAATTTGAACTAAAGCCATACATTAAAATGAACTAACGCCATATGGTGTTAGTTCACTTTCGAATGTGAACTAATGCCATATTATTACAGACTGTGTAAACGTCCTGGCGGGACGGCTTTGCCCGGAGCCGAAGTCTAAATACAATAATTGCAACGTCCTTAGCAATATTCCAAACCAAGTTTTGCGCCAATATGCGCCCAATTGCGTCGGGAACGTTTATTATCTACGTATGAAAGTTTACAATATATTTTGAATACAAATGAATAATGACTTACTATTTTTTGGCAGACTCGTGGCGGCAGCGTCGACTCCTGGGCAAAGAATAAACCCGGAAAAGGACAAGTTAAAAATGGCGTATATTTTATTGCAAAATGGCTGTCATTCCGCTTAGTTTTGTTCGATTTGACTTAAAGGAGAAGCCATACGCTACCGCCAGGGTCGTTACATTTTTGAAATACATTTATTTTGTTACATTTTCTAACATCCCGCCCCCCGTGAGGCGACCTCGCCACGCTGTGAAGCCTCACCAATATCCAGTACTGCCAGTTTATGAGCTGGTCTTCGCAGCACCCCTTTGGACGTCTTGACGTCAGCTGACCGCACCTGACCGTCTTTCCCCGGGAAAACTCGTTCGATTCTTCCTCGCAACCAACTGCCCCTTGAGACGTCTGCATCGCAAATAAGCACCAGATCCCCTACTTTGAGCGGCACCACTCGCTGAAACCATTTGCTGCGCCTTGTAAGTTCGGGCAAATACTCGCGCATCCACCTCCTCCAGAAGCCATCCTTTATTTGCTTGCTGATTCGCCATTGCTTGCGAAGGCACAAGGCTCTCCCGTCTAACGGACCTGGCGTCTGAATTGAGTTCGTAGTGCCTAGCAGGAAGTGATTCGGAGTTAAGGGCGCTTCTTCATCGGGCGACACCGGCAGGTGTGTGAGTGGACGACTGTTAACTATGTTCTCGGCTTCGATTAGCGCGCTTTGCAGTGTCTCTAGCCTTGGGGCCACTTCGCTGAGGGAACATTTCAGGACCTTCTTGACTGAACGCACTAGCCGCTCCCAGCACCCACCGGCATGTGGGTTCGACGGACAATTAAACATCCATTCGATGCCTCTGGAACTAAGTTCTGTCTTTAAGGCATCGTTGTCGAAGATCTCGATAGTCGCCAACTCATTCTTCGCCCCGATAAAATTTGTCCCATTGTCGCTTCTGATCCGCTTAGGGACGCCCCTTCTGTTGACGAAATTCCGAATACATAGGATGCATGCATCCGTCGACAAGTCAGCTGCGATCTCTAGATGGACTGCTCTAATTGTCATGCAGGTAAAAAGGGCAATCCAACGTTTCTCCCTACGGCGTCCAACGGCAACGTATACTGGACCGAAGTAATCGAGGCCGCTGTAGGTGAATGGCTTCACGAAAGGTGTAACGCGATCCTTTGGCAGCTGTCCCGTCAACGGCGGCACCGGCTGTGCATCTCGTACGCGGCAGTATGGACATTCAAATTTGGCCCTTCTGACGGCAGAGCGAAGATGTGGCACCCAAAACCGTCGTCTTATCTCATTCGTGATGACGTCGTTGTTCTGATGACGGAACAGGCGGTGATAATGGTCTACTAAAGCTTTCGTAGTCGGGTGACTCTTCGGCATGATAATCGGTCTCCTAGCGTCGAATGGGATGGTCGCCGCGGCGTCTATGCGTCCAAGAGCGCGTATCAACCCGTCAGTGTGGATGTAAGGGGTCAGCTTATAGATGCTGATGTTTCTCTCCAAAGGCTGATTCTGTCGCAGTTGCGCAATCTCACATGCGAAGGCATCGCTCTGCGCTTGGCGGCACAAGAGCTTCTCCGCTTCTTCAATCTCGCTTACTGAGAGTTCCCCCGTTTCGCCACACCTTCGCTGGCAACGTCTTATAAATCGGAGCATCCAGGCGACAGCTCTCTTCATCTTGGAGTACTTTCCTATTCTGCATAAATCGAAATTAAAATTACCTACTGTGGCGATGTGTAGAAGAGTCTTCCGGCGTATCTCCTCTTTACATACATGACTGCTGACATCGTCTGGTTGGGGGGGCCATTCTTCCTCTGGGAGCGCGAGAAACGATGGACCACTGACCCATTTGTTGTTAGCCTCGAACCTCGGCGGAAATGGTGCCCGTGTGGCTTCGTCTGCGGGGTTGAGCTTCGAAGGCACCCAACGCCATTGCTTCACGTGGCTGCTCTCGAGCACTTCAGCTATGCGGAAGGCAACGAATTGTTTGTGACGACGTGGCTCCGATCGTATCCAGTTGATCACGGTTTTTGAATGACTCCAGAAAACTCGTTCGTCCAGTCGCGCGTTGTGCCATTCTGCAACGGAATTGGCCAGCCTTACGCCAAGGACTGCAGCGGATAATTCAAGACGTGGGATGGACATCAGTTTCTGGGGTGCACATTTTGTCTTCCCACAGACGAACGAGATGGCTACACCATTACCAGACTCTGCACGAAAGTATGCAACTGCGCTAAATGACTCTTCACTGGCATCGACGAAAACGTGAAGAACTATTTTGCGTGCTGTCGACAAAAGAGAGTAGCACCTAGGGACGCTCAACTTCGCCAAGACAGAAAGGCTCGATTTCCATTGTTGCCAACGAAGGAAGATTTCATTGGGAATCCCATCATCCCAGCCGACAGCACTCTTCCACACTGACCTCAGCAACAACTTGGCGTAGATTGTAAAGTTCGCGATCATTCCGAACGGGTCGAAGATAGACATCGCCATACTCAACAATTCACGCTTAGTGGGACATCTGTTCTTCATCAGAACGTCGCTGCTGGTCCTCGGAAATTTCAGTCGGAATACGAAGACATCCTCCTCCGGTCGCCAGCACATACCCAAGATCTTCTCCAGCATGGTGTCGATGTCCATGTTTCGGGGCTTGTTATCGTTCTTTACCCCGAAATGTGGTAGATAATAAACCTTGTTGGACTTCGTTGCAGCGTCGACTGGCGTCAGCTTTCTGGCATAGCCTTTCTTTATGTAGTTTGCAATAACGTCTCGATAGCTTGCAGCGAACTCCGAATCCCTTGCGAACCTTCTCTCCAGTCCACGAAGTCGTAACCTGGCCATTTCGTAGCTCCCTGGAAGTTCGAAGTCGTCTTTCTTCAATAATAATCCTGTCTGGTACCGATCATCAACTCTCTTGGTTGTTTCCTTCAGAATCGATAATGCCCTCTCATCATTCACGGACACAGGCGGCTTCACCAGTTTTTTGACTCCGAAATTCTCCGTGGACAGGTACTCTTCGATGACATGATCCAGACGCAAGTGTTCCCCTTCATCGCCATGGGTAATGTGCAAGGCAAATTTATCATCAACTGTCGTAGCCGTGGAAACTGTTTCGGATTTCCCATACACAACCCATCCGAGTCTTGTCTCCGCTAAGATCAGGCTATCGTTCGTGGACTCGATGGTGCGCAACGGGGTTCCGAGTTGACAATTGTCGAGACCGATTAAAATTTGAGGCCTTGCGTTCCTATATTGAGCAATCATACCTGGACTCCAGTGTCGATCGATTTACTGAAGATCGGCTTCATCCAAAGTTTGCACCGGCAGATTCATATCGTCCACCGTCTGCACTTCTCTCATCATATACCGCTTAGCCTCCGCACTTATCTCGACGTCAACCAGCTGAGACCTCTTTGAGGAAGTTTCCTTGCCCAGCCACTGCAATGTTAGAGTTTTTTCACGACCTTTCAGACCCAGTCGAACGGCTAGACTGGAGCTTATGATCGTCACCGAAGATCCCTCGTCCAACAATGCATACTCCTGCAACACAGTATCCCCAGCATACAATCTTACTGGAACCACTCGGAAGAATATTTTCTTGCTCTTGACGACGTTTAACATCAGGGTTTCCGGTGGAGTTGTCTCTGGCTTTGTCGTCGCATTGCTGTCGTGGAGCGACGAATGATGATTCTTGGTGCATCCACCAATTCCACACTTCTTTGAGGACTTGCAAAATCTCGACCGATGACCATATCTCAGACACGAGAAACATAATTTGTTGTTTTTCACGAACGTCCACTTGTTGGGTGTATCCAATTTTACGAAGGCGTTACATTCAGCTACTGGATGAGGTTCTCTTTCACAATGTCGACACTTGTTGCGTGGCTTGCGTTCCTCGACTGTTAGCAAAACTTTCCTCGGCTTCGAATTCTCCTGAATGGTGGCAGCGTTCGGGACAACAAGGCTCACTAATCTCGCAACTCTACTTAACCATTCCTCAAAATGTCTAATCGTAGGATACGGTTGGATGCCAATACTATACTGCGCCCAATCCATCCTCTTGCTCATTGGCAGTTTGCTAACCAACTCATCCAGCAGCGTAGGGTTCGTCAAATGTTGGTACATCCCACTGGCCTCAAAAAAAGTGGCAAGATTTTGTACACTCGTGGCTAACGACATAAGTGACTCCAGTCTAGTTTCTGCAATTGGTTGAATTTTCCTTACTTTGGCTAGTTGACTTCTGACCAGACACTCCGGACGACCAAAATTAAATTCTAGCGTCGACATCACACGGCTCACGTTACTCGGATGGATCAATAGCGATTCAACAGCTTCCCATGCGGCGCCCTTTAAACACTTCTGAAGACGAAACATGTTTTCGACATCTGAATACTCCATCATGGCAGTGGACTCTAAGAACGCGGTAGCAAACATTGGCCATCTTTCTGGTTGGCCCGTATATTCGGGTAAATCAATCAATTTCCGATTGTTCATGGTGTTGTGATGAACTCGTTGGCTAGATGAAGGAAATGCTGTGGTTTGTGGCGGATCGCGGGGAGCTGGCTGATTGAATGGCAACATCGCTGTAATTGGTGACATGAATGTTGGTACCCTTGGGGTAAATGAATGCGTTGATGTTGATGGTGTGAGTCGTCCTATGCCCGCATCTATCATGGCTTGTTGTTGTTCTGGGAAGAAGGCAGCTCTTGGCGCTTGCGTATATTGGATCGATTCGGCTCCTGTGCAAGTGATTGTATGCAATGCGGTTGTACTCACACTCGCATTGGAAAGATATGTTGATATAGTATCCACTGGGAGTACGCTGACATTCACTGAGGAAGAGGGTGCATTGGCATTAACGGGATTGTCCAACCGTCGTTGACTTACCAGCTCCTGAAGGCGTTGACGTTCTGCTTTTTCAGTTGCTGCATTGGATTCAGCAGCCTCCAGTCGTGAACGTAGCTCTTGCAATTGTTTGTTTAATTCTTCCATCGATGTGGTTTCTCTTTCTAGGAGTGTGTTATTTACGTCTGAAGTGCTTTCGCCACTATCGCTGTCTTCTTCGCCGATGTCTGGGACGCTAGACATGCGGTCTCCTGTTAATTTGGCAAGACGGACGCTTCTACGAATTTTGGGTTCGTTGGGCATTGACTATTTGCCGACGGCGAGTGATGTAATCGACAACTTTGTCTCAAACAGATCTGTATGTCTCGGAGGGATGTACGGATGAATGTGTGTGTAATACTAGAGCGGTGAATGGAGTAGGCGACGAGCTGTCGGACGGGAATTTTGATGAATGCACGGCAGCAATTTTCTTATCGCAGGCGGCGATCGGTGAAGCGAATTGTTGGCAAATTTATTTCAAATATTTCTTCGACCACGAGGGGAAGGGCGGCGGTTCATCGCATGTGGCGATTACCTCGTGGGGTGCACGGCAGCAATGTGTCGCAGGCGGCGACTTTTCTTCCTCGTTGACAACGAGTATTCAATGCAAATTTCTTATCGCAGGCGGCGATCGGCGGGAGCTCGTTGTCAACGATTCAAAAAATAATAATAAAGATGTTACAGACTGTGTAAACGTCCTGGCGGGACGGCTTTGCCCGGAGCCGAAGTCTAAATACAATAATTGCAACGTCCTTAGCAATATTCCAAACCAAGTTTTGCGCCAATATGCGCCCAATTGCGTCGGGAACGTTTATTATCTACGTATGAAAGTTTACAATATATTTTGAATACAAATGAATAATGACTTACTATTTTTTGGCAGACTCGTGGCGGCAGCGTCGACTCCTGGGCAAAGAATAAACCCGGAAAAGGACAAGTTAAAAATGGCGTATATTTTATTGCAAAATGGCTGTCATTCCGCTTAGTTTTGTTCGATTTGACTTAAAGGAGAAGCCATACGCTACCGCCAGGGTCGTTACATTTTTGAAATACATTTATTTTGTTACATTTTCTAACATCCCGCCCCCCGTGAGGCGACCTCGCCACGCTGTGAAGCCTCACCAATATCCAGTACTGCCAGTTTATGAGCTGGTCTTCGCAGCACCCCTTTGGACGTCTTGACGTCAGCTGACCGCACCTGACCGTCTTTCCCCGGGAAAACTCGTTCGATTCTTCCTCGCAACCAACTGCCCCTTGAGACGTCTGCATCGCAAATAAGCACCAGATCCCCTACTTTGAGCGGCACCACTCGCTGAAACCATTTGCTGCGCCTTGTAAGTTCGGGCAAATACTCGCGCATCCACCTCCTCCAGAAGCCATCCTTTATTTGCTTGCTGATTCGCCATTGCTTGCGAAGGCACAAGGCTCTCCCGTCTAACGGACCTGGCGTCTGAATTGAGTTCGTAGTGCCTAGCAGGAAGTGATTCGGAGTTAAGGGCGCTTCTTCATCGGGCGACACCGGCAGGTGTGTGAGTGGACGACTGTTAACTATGTTCTCGGCTTCGATTAGCGCGCTTTGCAGTGTCTCTAGCCTTGGGGCCACTTCGCTGAGGGAACATTTCAGGACCTTCTTGACTGAACGCACTAGCCGCTCCCAGCACCCACCGGCATGTGGGTTCGACGGACAATTAAACATCCATTCGATGCCTCTGGAACTAAGTTCTGTCTTTAAGGCATCGTTGTCGAAGATCTCGATAGTCGCCAACTCATTCTTCGCCCCGATAAAATTTGTCCCATTGTCGCTTCTGATCCGCTTAGGGACGCCCCTTCTGTTGACGAAATTCCGAATACATAGGATGCATGCATCCGTCGACAAGTCAGCTGCGATCTCTAGATGGACTGCTCTAATTGTCATGCAGGTAAAAAGGGCAATCCAACGTTTCTCCCTACGGCGTCCAACGGCAACGTATACTGGACCGAAGTAATCGAGGCCGCTGTAGGTGAATGGCTTCACGAAAGGTGTAACGCGATCCTTTGGCAGCTGTCCCGTCAACGGCGGCACCGGCTGTGCATCTCGTACGCGGCAGTATGGACATTCAAATTTGGCCCTTCTGACGGCAGAGCGAAGATGTGGCACCCAAAACCGTCGTCTTATCTCATTCGTGATGACGTCGTTGTTCTGATGACGGAACAGGCGGTGATAATGGTCTACTAAAGCTTTCGTAGTCGGGTGACTCTTCGGCATGATAATCGGTCTCCTAGCGTCGAATGGGATGGTCGCCGCGGCGTCTATGCGTCCAAGAGCGCGTATCAACCCGTCAGTGTGGATGTAAGGGGTCAGCTTATAGATGCTGATGTTTCTCTCCAAAGGCTGATTCTGTCGCAGTTGCGCAATCTCACATGCGAAGGCATCGCTCTGCGCTTGGCGGCACAAGAGCTTCTCCGCTTCTTCAATCTCGCTTACTGAGAGTTCCCCCGTTTCGCCACACCTTCGCTGGCAACGTCTTATAAATCGGAGCATCCAGGCGACAGCTCTCTTCATCTTGGAGTACTTTCCTATTCTGCATAAATCGAAATTAAAATTACCTACTGTGGCGATGTGTAGAAGAGTCTTCCGGCGTATCTCCTCTTTACATACATGACTGCTGACATCGTCTGGTTGGGGGGGCCATTCTTCCTCTGGGAGCGCGAGAAACGATGGACCACTGACCCATTTGTTGTTAGCCTCGAACCTCGGCGGAAATGGTGCCCGTGTGGCTTCGTCTGCGGGGTTGAGCTTCGAAGGCACCCAACGCCATTGCTTCACGTGGCTGCTCTCGAGCACTTCAGCTATGCGGAAGGCAACGAATTGTTTGTGACGACGTGGCTCCGATCGTATCCAGTTGATCACGGTTTTTGAATGACTCCAGAAAACTCGTTCGTCCAGTCGCGCGTTGTGCCATTCTGCAACGGAATTGGCCAGCCTTACGCCAAGGACTGCAGCGGATAATTCAAGACGTGGGATGGACATCAGTTTCTGGGGTGCACATTTTGTCTTCCCACAGACGAACGAGATGGCTACACCATTACCAGACTCTGCACGAAAGTATGCAACTGCGCTAAATGACTCTTCACTGGCATCGACGAAAACGTGAAGAACTATTTTGCGTGCTGTCGACAAAAGAGAGTAGCACCTAGGGACGCTCAACTTCGCCAAGACAGAAAGGCTCGATTTCCATTGTTGCCAACGAAGGAAGATTTCATTGGGAATCCCATCATCCCAGCCGACAGCACTCTTCCACACTGACCTCAGCAACAACTTGGCGTAGATTGTAAAGTTCGCGATCATTCCGAACGGGTCGAAGATAGACATCGCCATACTCAACAATTCACGCTTAGTGGGACATCTGTTCTTCATCAGAACGTCGCTGCTGGTCCTCGGAAATTTCAGTCGGAATACGAAGACATCCTCCTCCGGTCGCCAGCACATACCCAAGATCTTCTCCAGCATGGTGTCGATGTCCATGTTTACTACCACCTCCCGTTGATTGACACTTGACTCCGTCACAGCCTGCAACACCTCTCTCGAACTTGACTTGAAGCATGTCAAGTTGAAGCCCCCTTCTGCGTGGATGGATTTCACGGCGTTGGTAATATCGATGGCTTCTTCAACGCTGTCAAAGCTATCGACATAGTCGTCCACATAGTGGTGTTGAATGATTGCCTTAACGGCTCTAGGATAACTAATGGAGAATCTCGAAGCGTTGAGATTTTTTACATATTCTGCTGAACATGGAGAGCAACTTGCACCAAAGGTCATCACTTGCATGACGTATTCTTGAATAGGTCCTTCTTCAGTCTCCCTCCAGAGAAAACGCTGCAGGTCTTGATCCTCCGGCCGAACGAGGACTTGGTGGTACATTTCCTGGATATCAGCTGATACTGCTATAGACCGCATCCGAAAATTAAAGAGAACAGCTACTAATGGAGGACGATCGTCAGGTCCCTTCAGCAAGAACGGATTCAGGGATACATTGTCTACCTTAGCGGCTGCATCGAAAACCAAACGGATCTTTCGGGGCTTGTTATCGTTCTTTACCCCGAAATGTGGTAGATACCAAACCTTGTTGGACTTCGTTGCAGCGTCGACTGGCGTCAGCTTTCTGGCATAGCCTTTCTTTATGTAGTTTGCAATAACGTCTCGATAGCTTGCAGCGAACTCCGAATCCCTTGCGAACCTTCTCTCCAGTCCACGAAGTCGTAACCTGGCCATTTCGTAGCTCCCTGGAAGTTCGAAGTCGTCTTTCTTCAATAATAATCCTGTCTGGTACCGATCATCAACTCTCTTGGTTGTTTCCTTCAGAATCGATAATGCCCTCTCATCATTCACGGACACAGGCGGCTTCACCAGTTTTTTGACTCCGAAATTCTCCGTGGACAGGTACTCTTCGATGACATGATCCAGACGCAAGTGTTCCCCTTCATCGCCATGGGTAATGTGCAAGGCAAATTTATCATCAACTGTCGTAGCCGTGGAAACTGTTTCGGATTTCCCATACACAACCCATCCGAGTCTTGTCTCCGCTAAGATCAGGCTATCGTTCGTGGACTCGATGGTGCGCAACGGGGTTCCGAGTTGACAATTGTCGAGACCGATTAAAATTTGAGGCCTTGCGTTCCTATATTGAGCAATCATACCTGGACTCCAGTGTCGATCGATTTACTGAAGATCGGCTTCATCCAAAGTTTGCACCGGCAGATTCATATCGTCCACCGTCTGCACTTCTCTCATCATATACCGCTTAGCCTCCTCCTTGTCCGCACTTATCTCGACGTCAACCAGCTGAGACCTCTTTGAGGAAGTTTCCTTGCCCAGCCACTGCAATGTTAGAGTTTTTTCACGACCTTTCAGACCCAGTCGAACGGCTAGACTGGAGCTTATGATCGTCACCGAAGATCCCTCGTCCAACAATGCATACTCCTGCAACACAGTATCCCCAGCATACAATCTTACTGGAACCACTCGGAAGAATATTTTCTTGCTCTTGACGACGTTTAACATCAGGGTTTCCGGTGGAGTTGTCTCTGGCTTTGTCGTCGCATTGCTGTCGTGGAGCGACGAATGATGATTCTTGGTGCATCCACCAATTCCACACTTCTTTGAGGACTTGCAAAATCTCGACCGATGACCATATCTCAGACACGAGAAACATAATTTGTTGTTTTTCACGAACGTCCACTTGTTGGGTGTATCCAATTTTACGAAGGCGTTACATTCAGCTACTGGATGAGGTTCTCTTTCACAATGTCGACACTTGTTGCGTGGCTTGCGTTCCTCGACTGTTAGCAAAACTTTCCTCGGCTTCGAATTCTCCTGAATGGTGGCAGCGTTCGGGACAACAAGGCTCACTAATCTCGCAACTCTACTTAACCATTCCTCAAAATGTCTAATCGTAGGATACGGTTGGATGCCAATACTATACTGCGCCCAATCCATCCTCTTGCTCATTGGCAGTTTGCTAACCAACTCATCCAGCAGCGTAGGGTTCGTCAAATGTTGGTACATCCCACTGGCCTCAAGAAACGTGGCAAGATTTTGTACACTCGTGGCTAACGACATAAGTGACTCCAGTCTAGTTTCTTCAATTGGTTGAATTTTCCTTACTTTGGCTAGTTGACTTCGGACCAGACACTCCGGACGACCAAAATTAAATTCTAGCGTCGACATCACACGGCTCACGTTACTCGGATGGATCAATAGCGATTCAACAGCTTCCCATGCGGCGCCCTTTAAACACTTCTGAAGACGAAACATGTTTTCGACATCTGAATACTCCATCATGGCAGTGGACTCTAAGAACGCGGTAGCAAACATTGGCCATCTTTCTGGTTGGCCCGTATATTCGGGTAAATCAATCAATTTCCGATTGTTCATGGTGTTGTGATGAACTCGTTGGCTAGATGAAGGAAATGCTGTGGTTTGTGGCGGATCGCGGGGAGCTGGCTGATTGAATGGCAACATCGCTGTAATTGGTGACATGAATGTTGGTACCCTTGGGGTAAATGAATGCGTTGATGTTGATGGTGTGAGTCGTCCTATGCCCGCATCTATCATGGCTTGTTGTTGTTCTGGGAAGAAGGCAGCTCTTGGCGCTTGCGTATATTGGATCGATTCGGCTCCTGTGCAAGTGATTGTATGCAATGCGGTTGTACTCACACTCGCATTGGAAAGATATGTTGATATAGTATCCACTGGGAGTACGCTGACATTCACTGAGGAAGAGGGTGCATTGGCATTAACGGGATTGTCCAACCGTCGTTGACTTACCAGCTCCTGAAGGCGTTGACGTTCTGCTTTTTCAGTTGCTGCATTGGATTCAGCAGCCTCCAGTCGTGAACGTAGCTCTTGCAATTGTTTGTTTAATTCTTCCATCGATGTGGTTTCTCTTTCTAGGAGTGTGTTATTTACGTCTGAAGTGCTTTCGCCACTATCGCTGTCTTCTTCGCCGATGTCTGGGACGCTAGACATGCGGTCTCCTGTTAATTTGGCAAGACGGACGCTTCTACGAATTTTGGGTTCGTTGGGCATTGACTATTTGCCGACGGCGAGTGATGTAATCGACAACTTTGTCTCAAACAGATCTGTATGTCTCGGAGGGATGTACGGATGAATGTGTGTGTAATACTAGAGCGGTGAATGGAGTAGGCGACGAGCTGTCGGACGGGAATTTTGATGAATGCACGGCAGCAATTTTCTTATCGCAGGCGGCGATCGGTGAAGCGAATTGTTGGCAAATTTATTTCAAATATTTCTTCGACCACGAGGGGAAGGGCGGCGGTTCATCGCATGTGGCGATTACCTCGTGGGGTGCACGGCAGCAATGTGTCGCAGGCGGCGACTTTTCTTCCTCGTTGACAACGAGTATTCAATGCAAATTTCTTATCGCAGGCGGCGATCGGCGGGAGCTCGTTGTCAACGATTCAAAAAATAATAATAAAGATGTTACAGACTGTGTAAACGTCCTGGCGGGACGGCTTTGCCCGGAGCCGAAGTCTAAATACAATAATTGCAACGTCCTTAGCAATATTCCAAACCAAGTTTTGCGCCAATATGCGCCCAATTGCGTCGGGAACGTTTATTATCTACGTATGAAAGTTTACAATATATTTTGAATACAAATGAATAATGACTTACTATTTTTTGGCAGACTCGTGGCGGCAGCGTCGACTCCTGGGCAAAGAATAAACCCGGAAAAGAACAAGTTAAAAATGGCGTATATTTTATTGCAAAATGGCTGTCATTCCGCTTAGTTTTGTTCGATTTGACTTAAAGGAGAAGCCATACGCTACCGCCAGGGTCGTTACATTTTTGAAATACATTTATTTTGTTACATTTTCTAATATCCCGCCCCCCGTGAGGCGACCTCTCCACGCTGTGAAGCCTCACCAATATCCAGTACTGCCAGTTTATGAGCTGGTCTTCGCAGCACCCCTTTGGACGTCTTGACGTCAGCTGACCGCACCTGACCGTCTTTCCCCGGGAAAACTCGTTCGATTCTTCCTCGCAACCAACTGCCCCTTGAGACGTCTGCATCGCAAATAAGCACCAGATCCCCTACTTTGAGCGGCACCACTCGCTGAAACCATTTGCTGCGCCTTGTAAGTTCGGGCAAATACTCGCGCATCCACCTCCTCCAGAAGCGATCCTTTATTTGCTTGCTGATTCGCCATTGCTTGCGAAGGCACAAGGCTCTCCCGTCTAACGGATCTGGCGTCTGAGTTGAGTTCGTAGTGCCTAGCAGGAAGTGATTCGGAGTTAAGGGCTCTTCTTCATCGGGCGACACCGGCAGGTGTGTGAGTGGACGACTGTTAACTATGTTCTCGGCTTCGATTAGCGCGCTTTGCAGAGTCTCTAGCCTTGGGGCCACTTCGCTGAGGGAACATTTCAGGACCTTCTTGACTGAACGCACTAGCCGCTCCCAGCACCCACCGGCATGTGGGTTCGACGGACAATTAAACATCCATTCGATGCCTCTGGAACTAAGTTCTGTCTTTAAGGCATCGTTGTCGAAGATCTCGATAGTCGCCAACTCATTCTTCGCCCCGATAAAATTTGTCCCATTGTCGCTTCTGATCCGCTTAGGGACGCCCCTTCTGTTGACGAAATTCCGAATACATAGGATGCATGCATCCGTCGACAAGTCAGCTGCGATCTCTAGATGGACTGCTCTAATTGTCATGCAGGTAAAAAGGGCAATCCAACGTTTCTCCCTACGGCGTCCAACGGCAACGTATACTGGACCGAAGTAATCGAGGCCGCTGTAGGTGAATGGCTTCACGAAAGGTGTAACGCGATCCTTTGGCAGCTGTCCCATCAACGGCGGCACCGGCTGTGCATCTCGTACGCGGCAGTATGGACATTCAAATTTGGCCCTTCTGACGGCAGAGCGAAGATGTGGCACCCAAAACCGTCGTCTTATCTCATTCGTGATGACGTCGTTGTTCTGATGACGGAACAGGCGGTGATAATGGTCTACTAAAGCTTTCGTAGTCGGGTGACTCTTCGGCATGATAATCGGTCTCCTAGCGTCGAATGGGATGGTCGCCGCGGCGTCTATGCGTCCAAGAGCGCGTATCAACCCGTCAGTGTGGATGTAAGGGGTCAGCTTATAGATGCTGATGTTTCTCTCCAAAGGCTGATTCTGTCGCAGTTGCGCAATCTCACATGCGAAGGCATCGCTCTGCGCTTGGCGGCACAAGAGCTTCTCCGCTTCTTCAATCTCGCTTACTGAGAGTTCCCCCGTTTCGCCACACCTTCGCTGGCAACGTCTTATAAATCGGAGCATCCAGGCGACAGCTCTCTTCATCTTGGAGTACTTTCCTATTCTGCATAAATCGAAATTAAAATTACCTACTGTGGCGATGTGTAGAAGAGTCTTCCGGCGTATCTCCTCTTTACATACATGACTGCTGACATCGTCTGGTTGGGGGGGCCATTCTTCCTCTGGGAGCGCGAGAAACGATGGACCACTGACCCATTTGTTGTTAGCCTCGAACCTCGGCGGAAATGGTGCCCGTGTGGCTTCGTCTGCGGGGTTGAGCTTCGAAGGCACCCAACGCCATTGCTTCACGTGGCTGCTCTCGAGCACTTCAGCTATGCGGAAGGCAACGAATTGTTTGTGACGACGTGGCTCCGATCGTATCCAGTTGATCACGGTTTTTGAATGACTCCAGAAAACTCGTTCGTCCAGTCGCGCGTTGTGCCATTCTGCAACGGAATTGGCCAGCCTTACGCCAAGGACTGCAGCGGATAATTCAAGACGTGGGATGGACATCAGTTTCTGGGGTGCACATTTTGTCTTCCCACAGACGAACGAGATGGCTACACCATTACCAGACTCTGCACGAAAGTATGCAACTGCGCTAAATGACTCTTCACTGGCATCGACGAAAACGTGAAGAACTATTTTGCGTGCTGTCGACAAAAGAGAGTAGCACCTAGGGACGCTCAACTTCGCCAAGACAGAAAGGCTCGATTTCCATTGTTGCCAACGAAGGAAGATTTCATTGGGAATCCCATCATCCCAGCCGACAGCACTCTTCCACACTGACCTCAGCAACAACTTGGCGTAGATTGTAAAGTTCGCGATCATTCCGAACGGGTCGAAGATAGACATCGCCATACTCAACAATTCACGCTTAGTGGGACATCTGTTCTTCATCAGAACGTCGCTGCTGGTCCTCGGAAATTTCAGTCGGAATACGAAGACATCCTCCTCCGGTCGCCAGCACATACCCAAGATCTTCTCCAGCATGGTGTCGATGTCCATGTTTACTACCACCTCCCGTTGATTGACACTTGACTCCGTCACAGCCTGCAACACCTCTCTCGAACTTGACTTGAAGCATGTCAAGTTGAAGCCCCCTTCTGCGTGGATGGATTTCACGGCGTTGGTAATATCGATGGCTTCTTCAACGCTGTCAAAGCTATCGACATAGTCGTCCACATAGTGGTGTTGAATGATTGCCTTAACGGCTCTAGGATAACTAATGGAGAATCTCGAAGCGTTGAGATTTTTTACATATTCTGCTGAACATGGAGAGCAACTTGCACCAAAGGTCATCACTTGCATGACGTATTCTTGAATAGGTCCTTCTTCAGTCTCCCTCCAGAGAAAACGCTGCAGGTCTTGATCCTCCGGCCGAACGAGGACTTGGTGGTACATTTCCTGGATATCAGCTGATACTGCTATAGACCGCATCCGAAAATTAAAGAGAACAGCTACTAATGGAGGACGATCGTCAGGTCCCTTCAGCAAGAACGGATTCAGGGATACATTGTCTACCTTAGCGGCTGCATCGAAAACCAAACGGATCTTTCGGGGCTTGTTATCGTTCTTTACCCCGAAATGTGGTAGATACCAAACCTTGTTGGACTTCGTTGCAGCGTCGACTGGCGTCAGCTTTCTGGCATAGCCTTTCTTTATGTAGTTTGCAATAACGTCTCGATAGCTTGCAGCGAACTCCGAATCCCTTGCGAACCTTCTCTCCAGTCCACGAAGTCGTAACCTGGCCATTTCGTAGCTCCCTGGAAGTTCGAAGTCGTCTTTCTTCAATAATAATCCTGTCTGGTACCGATCATCAACTCTCTTGGTTGTTTCCTTCAGAATCGATAATGCCCTCTCATCATTCACGGACACAGGCGGCTTCACCAGTTTTTTGACTCCGAAATTCTCCGTGGACAGGTACTCTTCGATGACATGATCCAGACGCAAGTGTTCCCCTTCATCGCCATGGGTAATGTGCAAGGCAAATTTATCATCAACTGTCGTAGCCGTGGAAACTGTTTCGGATTTCCCATACACAACCCATCCGAGTCTTGTCTCCGCTAAGATCAGGCTATCGTTCGTGGACTCGATGGTGCGCAACGGGGTTCCGAGTTGACAATTGTCGAGACCGATTAAAATTTGAGGCCTTGCGTTCCTATATTGAGCAATCATACCTGGACTCCAGTGTCGATCGATTTACTGAAGATCGGCTTCATCCAAAGTTTGCACCGGCAGATTCATATCGTCCACCGTCTGCACTTCTCTCATCATATACCGCTTAGCCTCCTCCTTGTCCGCACTTATCTCGACGTCAATCAGCTGAGACCTCTTTGAGGAAGTTTCCTTGCCCAGCCACTGCAATGTTAGAGTTTTTTCACGACCTTTCAGACCCAGTCGAACGGCTAGACTGGAGCTTATGATCGTCACCGAAGATCCCTCGTCCAACAATGCATACTCCTGCAACACAGTATCCCCAGCATACAATCTTACTGGAACCACTCGGAAGAATATTTTCTTGCTCTTGACGACGTTTAACATCAGGGTTTCCGGTGGAGTTGTCTCTGGCTTTGTCGTCGCATTGCTGTCGTGGAGCGACGAATGATGATTCTTGGTGCATCCACCAATTCCACACTTCTTTGAGGACTTGCAAAATCTCGACCGATGACCATATCTCAGACACGAGAAACATAATTTGTTGTTTTTCACGAACGTCCACTTGTTGGGTGTATCCAATTTTACGAAGGCGTTACATTCAGCTACTGGATGAGGTTCTCTTTCACAATGTCGACACTTGTTGCGTGGCTTGCGTTCCTCGACTGTTAGCAAAACTTTCCTCGGCTTCGAATTCTCCTGAATGGTGGCAGCGTTCGGGACAACAAGGCTCACTAATCTCGCAACTCTACTTAACCATTCCTCAAAATGTCTAATCGTAGGATACGGTTGGATGCCAATACTATACTGCGCCCAATCCATCCTCTTGCTCATTGGCAGTTTGCTAACCAACTCATCCAGCAGCGTAGGGTTCGTCAAATGTTGGTACATCCCACTGGCCTCAAGAAACGTGGCAAGATTTTGTACACTCGTGGCTAACGACATAAGTGACTCCAGTCTAGTTTCTTCAATTGGTTGAATTTTCCTTACTTTGGCTAGTTGACTTCGGACCAGACACTCCGGACGACCAAAATTAAATTCTAGCGTCGACATCACACGGCTCACGTTACTCGGATGGATCAATAGCGATTCAACAGCTTCCCATGCGGCGCCCTTTAAACACTTCTGAAGACGAAACATGTTTTCGACATCTGAATACTCCATCATGGCAGTGGACTCTAAGAACGCGGTAGCAAACATTGGCCATCTTTCTGGTTGGCCCGTATATTCGGGTAAATCAATCAATTTCCGATTGTTCATGGTGTTGTGATGAACTCGTTGGCTAGATGAAGGAAATGCTGTGGTTTGTGGCGGATCGCGGGGAGCTGGCTGATTGAATGGCAACATCGCTGTAATTGGTGACATGAATGTTGGTACCCTTGGGGTAAATGAATGCGTTGATGTTGATGGTGTGAGTCGTCCTATGCCCGCATCTATCATGGCTTGTTGTTGTTCTGGGAAGAAGGCAGCTCTTGGCGCTTGCGTATATTGGATCGATTCGGCTCCTGTGCAAGTGATTGTATGCAATGCGGTTGTACTCACACTCGCATTGGAAAGATATGTTGATATAGTATCCACTGGGAGTACGCTGACATTCACTGAGGAAGAGGGTGCATTGGCATTAACGGGATTGTCCAACCGTCGTTGACTTACCAGCTCCTGAAGGCGTTGACGTTCTGCTTTTTCAGTTGCTGCATTGGATTCAGCAGCCTCCAGTCGTGAACGTAGCTCTTGCAATTGTTTGTTTAATTCTTCCATCGATGTGGTTTCTCTTTCTAGGAGTGTGTTATTTACGTCTGAAGTGCTTTCGCCACTATCGCTGTCTTCTTCGCCGATGTCTGGGACGCTAGACATGCGGTCTCCTGTTAATTTGGCAAGACGGACGCTTCTACGAATTTTGGGTTCGTTGGGCATTGACTATTTGCCGACGGCGAGTGATGTAATCGACAACTTTGTCTCAAACAGATCTGTATGTCTCGGAGGGATGTACGGATGAATGTGTGTGTAATACTAGAGCGGTGAATGGAGTAGGCGACGAGCTGTCGGACGGGAATTTTGATGAATGCACGGCAGCAATTTTCTTATCGCAGGCGGCGATCGGTGAAGCGAATTGTTGGCAAATTTATTTCAAATATTTCTTCGACCACGAGGGGAAGGGCGGCGGTTCATCGCATGTGGCGATTACCTCGTGGGGTGCACGGCAGCAATGTGTCGCAGGCGGCGACTTTTCTTCCTCGTTGACAACGAGTATTCAATGCAAATTTCTTATCGCAGGCGGCGATCGGCGGGAGCTCGTTGTCAACGATTCAAAAAATAATAATAAAGATGTTACAGACTGTGTAAACGTCCTGGCGGGACGGCTTTGCCCGGAGCCGAAGTCTAAATACAATAATTGCAACGTCCTTAGCAATATTCCAAACCAAGTTTTGCGCCAATATGCGCCCAATTGCGTCGGGAACGTTTATTATCTACGTATGAAAGTTTACAATATATTTTGAATACAAATGAATAATGACTTACTATTTTTTGGCAGACTCGTGGCGGCAGCGTCGACTCCTGGGCAAAGAATAAACCCGGAAAAGGACAAGTTAAAAATGGCGTATATTTTATTGCAAAATGGCTGTCATTCCGCTTAGTTTTGTTCGATTTGACTTAAAGGAGAAGCCATACGCTACCGCCAGGGTCGTTACATTTTTGAAATACATTTATTTTGTTACATTTTCTAACACATATAATGTATTTGAGCTCTAAAGCGCGTTATCTGTCCAATGTCCCACCATGATCGGACCACGTTTAGTTTCCAACCAACCTACCTCCCTTGCCCCTTACATGTACATACGAGTACATATGAGGTATGTATGGGGGGGGCATGCTGCCCCCTGCAACCCCCCTGCTTGGCCACATATCCAATTTGGAGTAAGTGCGAGTTTGATTGTATTTACTTTCTTTAAACTCATGCAGATCATGGATACACTTAGTCTCGCGCCTACTTCAAATCCTACATGTGGTCCAGCAGGGGGGTTGCAGGGGGGCAGCATGCCCCCCCATTCCAACATTACTGTTTATACGCCGTAAACTTTTTTCCTACAAGTTTCTCCTCATTTCTTAGGACCATGTAAATAATGTAAATTATTGAGATTGATGCGAGTGACTTTAATTCAATTTCAAATGTGAACTAAGGCCACTTCCTAAAACGAACTAACGCGAAAAAAAAAGACAAACTGTCTGCACTCGTTTGTATATGAAAGTGATTATTGGGGTCTAAGTGCCGAAATCACGATTCCCAATGAAAATGCGTAACTGGAAGAGTTTGTTCAAACGAACTCCTAAAGCTATTGTAGGTCTCGTTGGACTTGCCTCTCCCCAAACTTAACAAGAGCACTCTCTTCAAATTTGCTATACCCCCCAATAAAAATCTGTCAAACGAGGAGATACTTAAAACAAATGGGCGAGACAATTAAACAGAACAATACCAACTGACAATTTGTTTCGAAATGTGACAATTGACGCAGTATAAATACAAAAAATTAGACTACTTTAAAAACTGAAAAACTTGTATGGACAGATTACTGACAAATAAGACCCGGAGATTAGAACACTGAGATCCTTGATAAAAAACACCAAATACAAATTAAAGCTATCAGCCAATTAGCACTGGGGCAACAAGATTCGAGCTTTTAAGTCTGATAATCAGAGTACGTTCCCCCAGATTAACCCATTCGACCCCAAGGTTGCCTGAGAGCAATTTCTGTTGCCTTGCGGCTAACGGTAGGCGTTCCTTTTGTTTTTGTCTGTTGATTTTAAATGATAAGAGTAGTTTTATTTGTCTACTCGAAATATGAGCAAAAAGAAACACATTTGAAGATCATTTAGCGAAGTTATTTGCAATAGACTGCACGCGCGTAGTAGAAAATATTTTTGTGAAATTCGGAAGAGTTACCAAAAATTGAATTTTTTTTTGAAAATATTTAAATTTATGAATGAAATTGTTTTTTATCCTACTATACATAACTTTTCAAAATAAATAAAATTAATTGTAAGCTGTTTTCAAAGAAAAATTTCTTTTTCACACACCTTTATTACCCAACGTTGCTCACAAGCAAGGTCTAGTAGCGGCCAAACCGATAGACGTGGCCACTTCAAATTTTGGCCTAATACTTCTTGAATAGATCAAAACTAAAAAAAAATGCTAACTACAGGAAAAAAGTTGGGGTCGAATGGGTTAATAAAATATTTCGGAATAACTTGTCTGAAAATCCGTCGGACAAATTCATTGTCCGATTCAATAGCAGCTGCCGATGATGATGGTTGAAATGTACGGTAACGCTTTGAATATCGCACATTACCCAAAGTATTGGAAAATAGCAATAGTATAACCGATCTACAAAAGGGTAAATGATACCTCCAATCAGGCAAATATCGGATCGAGAGGTTTCTTTTACTTTTATCAGGTGGGTCTGATGCAGGATAGATTTGTAGTGTCGTTTATATTCCACGTAGCCAGTTCAACTGTGGGTAGGCCACTTAATTACGACGGAGACATCCCAGAGCCCTGAGGAGCTACTCAGGTTCAACTTTCTATAGATGTACATAACTTTGTTAAGAGTGGATTTGGCACAGCACCTATTCTTGTAGGGTGTGGATATATCTTCTTCTTCTGATGGCGCTACAGTCCGGGGTGGACCTTGGCCTTAACCAACATGTTGATGTCCTTCTCCACTTGTGTGCGCCATCGCTTTCGTAGGCGTCATCTATTGCGTTGTCTCACGGGCACGAAGTCGAATACAGTGGATATATCCCAAAATAAAAATAAGTTGTTTATAAATTTATGTTTATTGTTGAGTTCTAAAAAGAACAACAGCATACATATGCCACATAAAAAAATGTATTAACTAAAAATAAGTACGATTTTTTAATATTGCGTTATTGAATAGTATTAGCCATTGAAAAAGTACATCACAGTTTCTGGAAATCCAAGCGACTTGAGGATTGACTCTGCAGAATTATTAAATATTGGTGGTCCACATGTGCATACAAAAGTGGAATAGTTCGTAGATGATTGATCCTTTAGAGTGGATAAAAGGTCTGAAGAAATATGACCAGTTACACTACTCCATTCATCATTTGGTTGTGACAGCACGTTTATTAGATGGAACCTATAATAAAAATCGAAAATAAAATACATTTACTAAAACTAAATGAACAACAACAATATATATTTTTTTAGTAATCCTTTTTTGTGTTGGGGCGGGGATAGCAATAATTGGGCGCTTTAGTAGGGGATAGTGGGTACATGCGTCGACTCCTACGCACTAGACATTTCAGTCTAGGTTCAAACCCAGAACTAGCAACAATTTAAAAAAATCAATTTCACGGTTGTTGCTGAGAAGCTGGGCCCAAGTCTACCTACATTATAATTAAATTATTACCTTTCTTCGGTCTTTGAAAGATCTTCAAGATTCTTTTTACACCATATGTCGTCTTTGGTTTTGTTAAAATACATTAAAACCAACTTTTCGCTGTTATAAACAATTATGGAAATGTTAATGAAGTATTTGTTATTTAAATAAGCATACATACATTTTATTAGTATTTCTTGCCAGAATGTGGTCTATTAATCCAAGAATCGGTGTGATTCCACTTCCTGCAGCCAAAAATGCAAATCTCGTATGACCGAGCAGATTATGTAAGCGGAGTGCTCCTTTTTGTTGGGATAAATGAAGTTGTGAACCGATTTCTAGATTATTTATATGCTTCGCAAGCACACCATCCTCATAAGTTTTTATTAGAAAATACAAATCCTGGACATCCCCACATCCAATCGATGTATACTTCTTTGGAACAGGAGTATAACTGCGGCTTATTCCTTGCCCTTGAAATAACGTATATACTAAATATAGCTGAACATCTAATGGGGACTAAATTCTTACCGTCAATATGACAGGAGAAAGTCAAATGATATCCAACTGCAACACAGAATATTACATCTTTGCATCTTAAAACTAAAGCGTATGAATTATGATTGATTTTTTGATTCTCAATGATTCGAAATTCGTAGTGATAGTCATCCAATTGTTGAACTTTTGAAGATCTACTCGCACCATATTCTGGCCACAATTGTGCCTGTGCTTTGGTTAAGTTTAGTTCAATTTTACCCGTCTCACTTGAAACTTTTACAACAGTTGGTGGCCAATTTATTTCAGCATGTAAATCAATATCATATAAATGACAGTTATTTTCTATAAACATTTTTACAGCTATGTTTTTATCACTTTTTCTCGTTAAAATTAAGCCTGGGTTACAAAATTGTTTTGTGTAAAAATATATTGTTATGCTTGTTTGTTTTTGAATCCAATCGAAACGTGGAATGATATCAGTTGATATTGCTTTTAGATTCGCTGGAGGTTTTATTGGAGGACGGGCATCACCGGCAATTGGCTTTAGAAAGTCCGCATCAATTTTGACCACATTTAGCAAGGGCCCTATTAGACATTTTTTCAAAAGCTGGTCATAATTAACCCACGCGTGTACTTCATCGAAAAGTTTTGTTGCATCTTTTCCAACGCCTCGCATTAACTCTTGGGGACCTATTCACAAATGTTTAGTAATATTGTAAACATTGGTTTATTGATTGAGTTAAGAATTTTATTTTCTAATGTTCGTTGCAAATATTAAAGTATTATTATCTATAAAATAATTAAAAAACTGTCAAAAATTAAGGGACGAAGAATAAGGAAACCAATGTTTTGTTTTTGGATGATTCTTTTAGCACAAAACTAATCACGATTTCGCTCATATCTTTCTTGATAAAATTTTTTAAAGTTCGATATGAATAATTTATTTAATAAAGTAGTCTGTTATACATTGTTCTACATGTTCTACATCTACGTTCTACACTGGGCACATTTTGTGCACACACATCCATCCGCCTCGTCTCGTTAAACGGTATATTGGACACTGTTTGCCTTAATCCGAGATGTAAGATTTATAATCTTATCACAATCTTATCGATTACAAGATCAATATCAACTTCAGATCTGTTTTGGTAACACATTCTGTTGCAGATATCACCACATGGAACGAAATGAAAGATACATGAAATTATACATGAAAGAACTTGATGAATTAACTGTTCAATCCGAGAACAGAATAACAATAAATGCAGCTGGAATTATTTAAATTGTCGACAGAGGAATAGAGTAAGCTGAAGCTAACACAACGAAATATTCGGACATACAGTAGACTCGCGATATGGTTAACAATTAAAATCCAAGCCAGTTAACATTTGCAAGGGGGTTCACGTATGCGAAGGTTAAATTTTAACAAAAGAATATGATAATTTCATTGGATATTCATTTATCTCATTTTACAAATTAATAATAAAGTTTTTACTATTACTATCTTTTTAATTCATTTATTTATTTTTACAAAAGATTATTATACGTATGTGCATATAATGCAAAAAACGAAGAACAGACCAAGACGACACCAATGTTATACCAAGAACGACAAATTCCAAATTAAAATGCAGCTTGGTCGAATGTTACTGTTAATTAAAAAGTGGAGCAATTGATAACGTGATTCAACTTATAAGCAGGAACGGGATGTCGGCTTTGCAAAAATTAGTTTACGCTGTTCTCTTATTATTGCTATTCTATATTACGCTATTAAAACTGGCATTACGATGAGATCGCACTGAAAATATGTTGCACTTTTCATGCATCTTCAATAACTATGTAAACCAATTCTGTGTTATACAAATAAAACTTGGGAATAAGTTCGTGCCGTTTGAGGCATTAGCCGATAATGATTTTTTAATTTTTCCCACAAAACATGACAAAAATCTGTTGTTAGTTATCCCAAAAATTATATCCAGTTTTCTGTACACTCTAAATTTTGTGTTTTTGGTATTTATCAATTAGAAGCTGGAATATTAACATTAACATCCGTAAAAAGAAAATTTTATAAATTCAAACTGATTGAAAGCTTGATCAGGCTACGTATACGAAGAATTGAGTACTAGCGACTTCCCTCAATTATTCCAACTATACCATAATAAAGCACTAATGCTTTCCTTTAAATTTTCTTCAAAGTAGTTGTTAATTTTTTTTTGTTTCTTATGCAGCCAATGTAATGAAGTTGAAGGGAGCTTCTAAGTAAGTATCAGGTAGATAAATCAAATAATCTCCCGCAATATTCAACAATGTACAAAAATCGTCGCACAGTGTGCAATTTTGCGAATTTAGTGGACACTGTGCTTTAGCAACATAACACAATGTTAGTCCAATGCAAATTTGCATAATCAAAGCTTACTATATCCCTTATAATAAGGCATATATGGATATAGTTAATGCTTATTTTATGCATCATAATAATGATTAAAATAAGGCAGAGAAAATGTATGCCTTATGCCCAATCTCATCGCAATGGCAAAATAAGGAATACTGCATGCGATCTGGATTCCTTATGAGTAATAAGACTTACATACTAAAGCTTAGATTATATTGTAATAAGTCTTATATAACCATTATAAGGAAGTTGCAGAAATTAAAAAGAAATATTCATACAGACGAGTGTGCGAAAATGTGTATGTAAATTTTTTTCATTTTCTCTTATTCCGTCGGTATAAACGATGACAACGCCAAATTGGTCGTTATATCCGACGGTATAAAGTGCAAAATATAGAGAAACCAACCAAATGAAAAAGAAGTTGTCGTCTGAAACGACGTTCAGCAGCCCACAAGAATTTTCAAATATTAACATTCATGACATGATCAAGTTCCTAAAAGTAACAAATTATTTGTAAAACACAGAAACACACGGTGGAACACTATAGGGTAAACCACCAGCAAGTGCTTTTTAAGTGTTATTAGACTTTCGCTGAACAAGGAACGGGTGTAACAAATACCAGACAGTGACAGCGCAATGAATCCAATCAGGATCTATGTGAGTCACGGATGTTTCATCGCATGTACATAAACGCATAGAACAAAAGCGGGGACTGACTTACCGCCTGGATGGAAATCCATATATTTGGTGACATTGTAAACTTTTCCACGTATAGCCATCCAAGCATCATTTTGAGTGCAATGCTTACTTAATTCGGAATGGCTAACAGGTATGATGGCTCCTCTTGTTCCTGACAAGTCGTATCCAGAGTTTCCCAATCGGATCCAGTCCATAAGCGAATGTCCGGGCTTGAGAGCACATTTGTTACGGGGATTGCCTGAAATACCAATGGACATATAAGAGTCAGTTCAAATATAATTGCTTATTTTATATTTACCAGTGGCAGATCCCGTACTTAGCTTTTGAACAGACGGTAATTTGAGACTAGCTGTGGTGGGAGGAATCCCAAGGCTGGTATTTGGTGGTGCAGACATGTCATATGGTCTTCAACAAATAAATATTTTGGATCGAAGGAAAGTACTTGACTTTAGAATAGTCTGTAAAAAATGATGGTCAAAAAGAAGACACAATCTCTTCTGAATTACTTGAACAGTGATGATTGATAGCTAATTAGCTACATCAGAAACAAGTTACAAACTTATTAATATTAAAAAAAAGTTTTGAAGCTCCAGGCTGCATACAAAAATTGTACGACTATAAGTTCTTATTTTTTATTTTCTTAGTGATAAAATGGTGTGTTGTGCTGCTTGTGCTGATCCCAAATTCGAATTCAGCAATTGAGTATTTCGCTGAATAAATAAAATAACATATACGGTTAACAGAAAACATTTTATGCAAACTCCATTTGGTCTAGGGAGAGGGCTCCCTTATTAATTTACCCATTAACACCTAGGATTGCCAAAAGTAATAAGCTTTTGTATAAACTGTTTTGTTTGTAGTGCATAGGACTCACGGCTACGCACTGTGAATGTATTGCCAAGTCGTCGATGAGTATGTGAACATAATGCTGTGTATAAATATATAAAAGCAAGTATTAGATAGCACGAAGAGCCAATTAGGATTTAAAATGTTTTATCGGATTATTATGAATGTGCTGAAAGTTATTAATTGAAACTTCAGCAAGGTTTTACTTCTGTACATTTACATTTGCCGTTAACGGCATGAATTCAAATTGTAACCAAACGTACACAAAATATAAAAGTAAAGTAGACCGCGAACAATTAAAAACCAAGCCAGTTCACGTTTCCGAGAGAGTTCAAGTTTGCGAAGGTTTAATAAGAATAGGATAATCTCGCGGTGGATATTCATTTAAAAACTTGTTTCATTTCATAAATTAAAAATAATTAATTTTTAATAATACTACATAAATGGCTTTTTTGTGTAATTTGTTCACGTTTTAGAGATCTCAGTGTAAAAATAAATCTGTTCACGTTATCCTATGTTCACATTAGCCGGTGTTCACGCTAACGCGAGTCTACTATAAGCACCCAATACAAAAAAATATTGTTGTTTTTTCTTCTTAAAAAATGTAATGCAGGTAATGTTCTGAATGGAATATACACAATATATTTCATTTAAAAAAGAAGGGAATAAACATCACAATATTTTTAACAAAACAGACTATTTCTAGCAGAATATAAAAAAGTGCTTTATTTTACCGCACAAAATTGAATATACACTGAAAAAAAAGTTAAAGCTAATTCAGACCATGGCTAAAACAATCAATTAAAAACAATAAAAAATTAAATTTCAGTATCAGGTATGTTAATATCTTCTAAAGTAATAAATAGAGCAAGCTTCATTTCCCTGTGAAATTTAATGTAAAAATATTAAATATACACTTTTTTCCGTAATATTCTCTATGAATTCGAAGTTCCCGCAACCACTTGAAGCCTTGTGGTCTTGTATACCATAACATCATACAAGCTTCTCCATGTTTTATGGTTGACTTGAAGTTATTTGCTTTAAGAGCTGTATTGGCCTCTCCAAACAATTCGCATATCATTTGATCCGAAAACATTTATTGTTGTTTCATTCAAAAAGATTACACAACTTCTTCAAAAGCCTACTAGATTATCTGATATTCGGGAATGTTCTGATATGTGTATGCCAAATTTTGTGAAGTACTTTATGTATTAAATAATAATAATCAAACGGTTTACCTGTTTTAAAATACATGCAATGTTAGTCGATTGCACGCAAAATAATCACGAAAGAACATGACAACACATTAAAATATTTTACAAACATGCAATTTTTTAACATATCTTCCACACAATTTCTACACAGCAGCAGATAACATGGCAACACATTACAAACAATTCGCCATAAGTTCCACACATCAGTAGATACACAATCCACTAGTCACTCTTGTATCAACAGTTTCTTTCCTACGCACGAATGAACAAACGTCAAAATTAGAAGTAACATTGAGAAGAAAAAAACAAATCTTATTTTATATTCCGGTGCATATTGGTTTGTTTTTCTGTTTCTGATTTTATTTTACAAAATTATTATTTTAAATTTACATCAAAATTAATTTTGGTCTGCTATATAATTGAATAGATTCAGTGGCGTGTGTGAGTTATTGAGGATTTAATATTTAAATTAAAGGTTTCTTATTCAAATGAAAGAATGATAATTTATCCTTTGTTAACTTCCTTATATCTCTGTACGTACTGTGTGTATAATACGTTTACTCATATTTAACTTCTGAATTTTTCCAATAAGATTATCAGAGAACTCAGAGAAAATTATGTAATTAATATTCCATAGAATTAGGTGGGAGGTAACATGCTCTATCCTATCATAATAAATGATTTTGATACAAGTTCCGATGTATATACATACATTCTCTTTTGATCAGGAAACTTTGTACATGCATATGTCTGTACTTATATCTAAGTAAGAATGATATCACCGTATTGAGCTTATTTGTTTAAAAGAACACCCAGCCTCGTTTGTTTGCGAAAGCATCATAAAGGTCTTGGACGTGCGAAGTTTTCCGATGAAAATATTAATGACACAAATGGTTTTAAATCTCAGAAGTACTTTAATTGACAATTTCAGTATTGCCCATTTTTATTTTATTAGTCACGATTGACTGAATTTTTAAAGCTTGAACACAAAAAACAGCCACAATTGTGTTTTCTTAATAACCGATAAGAGGTTCGGCTCGTTAGAAACATATGATAGAAATTGTGTTATGACTCATTAAACTTTAATAGCAGACGGAAAGAAGCAAAAGTATTAATTACCTTAAGTATGATTTGCTAAAATAAGATATATCCACTTAAAGGTACAGTTCAATGAATTAATCAATGTGTTTATCAGATATCGTAGATAGTGAATCGAATTGGTTAGCACGCGTTTACCTCAGTATACATATGTAGCTCTGTATACACATATACGAAAGATAAATTGCTTAAGTAGTTTCTGTTGTGATGATTAGATCGTTGTGTAGTCATCATGGTATACACATTAACTTTTCTTCATAGACGGTACTATATTTCGTGCAGGTCAAATAACAAAGGTTTGCTGTACGCTTAAGCGGGAGCAATTGAGTGGTAATAGGGATTTGTAGATTTTGAATTGATAGATAAAGAGGGATTCTTTGTATGAACTTGAACTAAGTGGAAAAATACTTTGAAGGGATATAAGTTGTCGTTTTATTTGAGGCTGAAAAGTTTATACACTTCCCAAACGGTTGTCAAGAAAAAAAAAAAGAAAACAAATTGATCATGTGCAACCAGTTTATTCTTGCAAAATGGGTACCTTGTCCAAACTCGGAATTCTCCCTTTTTATTAATTAACGCTGTGCAAGTGTGATGGCATCAATTTATTTAATGAAATGGTATTGAACAGAACGGTTTGGCTTATGACGTCTGCATAACCCATCCGTTTATTCAGTAAAAAAAAAGAAAAAAATGTTCACATTACTCAATTATTTTATATTATTAAATTGTATTATGTTAGATGTGCACAAAATGTCTGCTAAGGTTTCCTTAAGCTTTTGCTTTGAAAATAATCATTTGATTTTTCCATAATGGATATTTTGCAACTGCATTTACTGTGTTCCTTTTGATTTATTGGTTCCTAAACGTAGATATCTGTTTATATGCAAAGATTATAAGAATTTGAACTTCCATTTCGAATACGTCTTTGAACATTTTCCAAAACCAAACAAAAATGGTTTATTTAGTTGACGTACTTTGGACCGGATGTGTTATTTTTAGAATTCGGCTTCAATAAGAGAAATCAGCCGAACTATCATTTCGCTTAGTAAATTTAATAATTCAGAAATGGAATAGTTTTGCCCATCAAATTAAAATGTTTTTCTCTTACATTGCTCCAAAATTATTCGCACAAAAATTTATTCTGGATAGAGCAATATTCAACTAACGCATTGACACAATATTGAAGTCATTTAGTACTACTGAATAAGAAAATATAAACAAAAACGTTAATCAATTTGTGTTTAAATATAAACAAACAATATAAATCAAGAACACAAAACACAAAAGTAAGAAAAGAAAAGAAACGTTAAAAAAAAATTCGATAACATTTTTAATAAGTTGCGCCACTCAACAAAATGAAAATATGCGTCATTCGCCTTGGCATACTATAAACCAGCTTTCTAGTGTAACAAGGGCTTAGTTACCCCAACTCTTCCTTAAAGCTAATTTGAATGAAGATTGTTTTATTACTTTTTTTGAGATTGGCAGACGGATATTTCGTGGAATTGATCTCGGCATATTGCGAGACTGCTTTGAGAACAGCCCACATTTCCATGTTATAAGCGTTGTTTTGGGAAGTTGTCTTATTCAAAGACACAATTAGACCCTATTAATTTACCTGCTCCAACTGCGGTGATGCACCCTCACATTATAACTTCACGTTCACCATGTTTAACAGTTGCTTAGAGTTTGGTTTATTTTCTATTGTAGACAAAAATATTAATCTTGGTTTCGGCATTAGAAATAAGTGTATTGCAGAAATATAGAACCCTAAACCGCAAGCAAGTCGCTCTTGTTTAGTAATGTTTGATATAAAGGGCTTACACTGTGCAGTATTGAAATCATGAACTCTTAAAACGCGTCGAATCGTTTTGGTAGGGAATAGTTTTTCAATTTTATTTGACATCTCTGCGGTTAATAGTTTTAAGGGGTTTTAGGTTTTCCGATATTTTATTAATAACAATGGTCTTATTTGCTTCCAATAAAATTCATTTTGGAACCCTACCGCTTTCATTTTTTTACACTGCCTTAATTTGTAAATCAGCTTAAACATCCCTTGCTGTGATATATGATCTACCAACATTTCTACCGGTTTGGAGGTATAATTTCCATTTAGATAACAGCCTTAGAGTATGTTTGCGTTCCCATATGGAAGATAGCGATTTTTTTTACCTATATGTTTTTTGTTACGATATATTTTTTGTCTAAAATATTTCTATTCTAATATGTATGTATTTCCCTAGCCGCAAGTTTCAAGCAAATTAAAGTCACCTACAATAAGTTATTGATTCTTGTGCGGATTCCGGTTCCTAATTAGAAAACAACGAAGAGGCAACCCGAGTTACAGTTAGGGTCGCTCCTATCTCTTAAATCGAAAGAAATATTTGTTATACATACATACTTTGAAGTATATTACATTTGAAACAGTATGTGAAAGCAATTTTATATTTATATAATTTTAGTATCCACTTTTTCCCAATACTCAAAGTTGTCTCCTTCCTTAAAATTTAATTCACTAAAAAATTCACTCCTGATAAAACAGATTTTCCTGACAACAAATGTACTTTGCTGGCAAGCGTTTTTAAGCATTTATTACGCTCATTGCAGTAATATTTCAGGTTCCACTAGTTTACGCTATTCATTGTCCATCAATGAATCAATTTAATTGGTTTGAGTGATTTACTATTTTTTTTCTTTTTTCTTTTTTCCAGGATGAAAACATCACATTGCCATAGTTTAAAACTTTCCACCTAAAAGACTTTCTTTCGATGGTCTTTTTCTGTTGATACAGTATATTTATATGTCAAGCATTTAAATCATTCCAATTGGAGATTTTATACAAAAGTACAAAAGAATAAAGGGAAAAAAAAAGTTTAATCATGGGAGACTTAAATGGAAAATCCACCGACACGTTGTCCAAACGTTTTAAACCCTCATCTTTACGACTGTTTATTGAGCGTTTCATATTCACATTATTTACAAAATTTCTAAGATTAATAAGCATCCTAATATATGGGATAAAGGGCAAAACTATGCCTCCAATCACGGATCCAATTTTATTACAATCAGCTACATCACTGGCCGAAAAGATTCGAACACAGAAGGTAAGCTAATGTATTATCTCTTAATCTGAAAAAAAAACTATACTCGTTTTAGTTAACGAGTGTGGAAGTTGTGGAGTCATTTATTCGTCGAGTGGAAGAAGTGAATTCAGTACTTAATTGTGTTGTGGATAAGCGCTTTAATGAGGCTCTTGAAGATGCTGCCCAAGCAGATGCACTTATAGCATCTGGAAGGTACACAGTTGACGAACTCGCTGACGTTAAGCCATTCTTGGGAGTTCCAATTTCAACAAAAGATTGTATTGCTGTCAAGGGTGAGTCGAAAAAAACATTCACAGGCAGTTTTCTTAAATGTGTATTATTTTCTTTTAAGATTTCCTTCACACGGCTGGATTGTATATTAGAAAAGGTCATCGATCTAACGAAGACTCAGATGCGATGGGATTGATGAGAAAAGCCGGAGCAATTCCTTTCTGCCTAACAAATGTTTCAGAAATGTGCATGTGGTGAGTTAATTAATAATATTGATTTCCCTCCTTCCCTCTCAATTGTATGTTGATTTACTTTTAGGTGGGAGAGTTCAAACACAGTTCATGGGCGTACACGTAACCCTTATGATACCAATCGAATTGTTGGTGGTTCCAGTGGCGGTGAAGGCTGCACCCAAGCATCTGCTGCCTCAGCCTTTGGCCTTGGGTCTGACATTGGTGGATCAATTCGAATGCCTGCATTTTTCAACGGTATTTTCGGACATAAACCATCAAAAAATATTGTATCAAACAAAGGTCAGTTCCCAATGCCATTCTCCATGGAACAAGAATCATTCCTTGGCATTGGACCAATGTGTCGATACGCAGTCGATCTTAAGCCAATGTTAAAAATCATATCTGGAGAAAGAGCGAGTCTTTTAAATTTAGATGAGCCAGTGGATGTAAAAAAACTTAAATATTTCTACCAAGAGAGTGATGGGGGCGGTCGAATTGTATCACCGGTCGATGAAGATCTGAAAACGTCTCTTCAAAAAGTAGTTAACTATTTGAACAAGCTAACAGAAACAACGCCAAAGCAAATTCAATTGGAACAATTTAAGCAATCTGCCGCTATCTGGTTTGCTAATATGAAGGACGATTCTGGAAAAGGATTTGCCCATCAGCTGGCAAATTTGAAAGGAGAAATAAATCCTATTACAGAACTGATCAAATTCTTTGTTGGTAAATCCAAACACACTTTTATCGGTCTTATAACAGCTTTGGTTGATAGATCGCAGCCACAATATGGATCACCTAAATACCACCATTTGGTAAAGAAGCGTAACGAGTTAAGAAAGGAGCTGCAAGATATACTAGGCGACAACGGCGTTTTAATTTACCCAACCCATCCCACCGTAGCGCCTTATCATAATGAACCTTTAGGTCGTCCAATAAATTTCTCCTACACTGGTATAATTAATGTTCTTGGTTTTCCGGCCACTGCGGTCCCGCTAGGTTTAGGCAGTGAAGGAGTTCCACTTGGTGTGCAAGTGATTGCCAATTTCAATAAGGATCGATTGTGTTTAGCTGTAGCGCAGGAGCTTGAAAAGGCTTTTGGCGGTTGGGTGCGACCAGAAGTCAATATTTAACATGCATATTCTTTAGAATGTAGATTTAAAAGGTATGCGAATTCTATAAAGTAGTGGGAGCTATGTTACTAACTTTGATGCACTATGTCTATGCATGCATGTGTGTGTATACATAGGAGTATGCTTAGCATAATCTTAAAAAAAAGTACATATATTTTTTATATAAGAAAGTTATTTGTATTGTATTTATAGATATTATATATGTATTTGTATGTTTTGGCGTCTTTGTAAATAATCGAAATTAATGATCTCTTACAATCGGGATATTTGGAGATTTAAGAGGGTAAAGAGACGTATTTGTAATTGGAAAAGAAGGATATAGACTTAAATAGTCTTTTTTTTGTAAAACGCTTTTGGATGTTTTAAATAAAGTCTACAAGATTTGAAAAATATGCATAATGTTTTAAATTGCATTACAATGACTATTGATATTACACACATCAAATTATGTGTCCACCGTTGCGTAGTGGGTAAGTCACTCGACTTGCGTTTTAGATTTTCAGCTTAGACTAGCTTCAGTTCCGAGAACAGAACAATATTTGTACAACTCCACTGTCATTTCATTGACAATCCAGTATAAATGTCTAGCAAACAATTCTTAATCCGGAGTTAACACTAAAACTTTAAATCCACTCCACTCGTGGATGAAGAATACCACGCACAACACGCTCCCATCTTAGTCCTAGATGACAGTAAGAAAATCTCCAGTTTTTATACCAATGTTTACCTTTTATTCATAACTTTAAAGATAGGTAGCAGCTAGCACGGTGTTTAGACTTAAAACACTACATCTGTTGCATGAATCGGTCATCGGACATACCGCTAATATCGACAAGCTAGCGTTCCTTTCACACGATACTGACCTACTATCTCAATATCCCTTTGAAAAAAAAAACTTCTCTAGCTGCATTCCCTATATATTATATCGAAAGTTGGTCCTCTGCCGGACGGTCCTCTGCGTATTTTCACAGATGGATCCAAAACGGATGACGGAGTAGGATTAGGTGTCCACTCTGAGGATCTCAACATATATATATATATTCCTCCATCTTCCCAGATATTGTAGCGTTTCCCAGGCTAAGTCAATGACAATAAAAGAGGCTCTGTCTTGGCTTTAGAATAATCCACAATATGTTCAGTCAGACAAGCAGTGATTAAATTCATGAGTTCGGTCATTTCCCATTCTAAGACCTCCCTGAACTGTCATCGATCTTTTGACGATATGGTTGAAAATTTAACATTCAGCTCATGTGGGTGCCGGGACGCTGACATTACAGGGAATTGCGAAGCCGATGAACTTGCCGGGCGTGGAACGGTTTAATCACTTTTAATCACTTGGAGAACTGTCGCCCATGCCTCCCGCTACAGCTAAAGCTTTCAAAAGAGCATACAATTAGCACCACTAATCATAGATGATGTGCTTCTTTACAAAACAATATTATAATAGTATGCTATTTCTGGTTGTAATCCACATTTACAACCGATGGCTTTTTTGCAACAGAAGAGCGACGAAGTAGCTTTCTTCATTCGCTCTATGATGGCCTTCCAAGTTGGAACTTGGCTTGTCTTCATACCACACAGTTAAGAAGGTTCGATAAGTGGAATTTTTTATTTCATTACTAGTTCCATTTTTTGTGACGTACTAGATAAACGCGTTGGTTTCTACACTGATAAACAGTGATCCTATCCCGGACGCATCAACTTTCATTTGCACCGTAACATCTCTCTCGAATTACAGACTGTGATCATTATCACAAAGTGATCATTATCACAGAGTATAACTATTAAGAAAAGCCGCTCAAACTTTGTTGTTCCGAGACGGCTGTAGAAAACAGGCACAAGTCGACCACGAACTGTAGCCCTACCTGAAGAAGAAGAATATCTATATACATAAGCAATTCGATATATCTGAATTTTCAAATGCATAATCACTCTCATCGATATTCACATCAAGTAGAAGCTTACCTCTTGTTTGGTAGTGCAAAATTGATACATTTCTCGATTACCAAAAAAAGGACTTCCAGCTCTTTTTTCAGTATTTCCATTCCCTTTCTATTGTACTATTTCCCAAAGCTCTAATTCCCATGTGTATATATAAACCATAATTAAGAAATAAATTATTCATCTGTTTATCATTCGAATATATTTATCGCTTATAATTCGAATTAAAAATATCATATTCAATTATTTGTAGAAGGAATTGTTTCGTTTATATTTTTTTATACATCAGTATACATTAGAAAAATTCGTTTCCGTAAAATTTTTTTTTCATTTTTGAGGAACTTGATCAAGACCTTGATTAATATACATATTCGCATGTCCGTTCATTGATAATTGAACATAGAATCAGTTTTTGTTAAAGTTTAATATTCATGAGTTACAAACACACAAACAAAAAAAACATTTTAATTCATTTCATTTGAAAATAAAACAGCTTAATGAAACACACTTAAAATAAAATCAATCTGAATCAGTAATGCTCACATAAACTATTCTTCTCTTGTCATCCAATTCACGATAAAGATATAAAAAGGTTGTTTAAGTAAATAACATTTCGCGTTTTTATACCAAAATATGAAAATGTGCATTATTAAAACAGAATGCAATTCTAAAATCAAATGTGAAGAAAGAATGAACAAGAAATTTCTTTTAAAGAAAATTGTTGAGATTAATAACACCCATCACTTCCCCTACACTTTACCGCCCAGCGATACAATCAATTTCAAAAGTTCACCTCGCTTCGCACTTATTGTGTCATGATGCAATGGACCTACACCATCGACGCATTCAAATCGATTTACATAATCGGCAATGTTGTCTGTCATGCAAAGGACGTGTATGCCACAATCGTAACTATTGGACTGTTGAAGACAACGGATCGGTTTCATATGACAGTTTCTACAATTTAAGGCATCCTTTATACGATTGACAAACTGTTGCATAGTCTCTTGATTGGAAGTTCCCAGTGAATCGAAATGGAAGAATGTACGCTCCGGTCTTGAGAAGACCAATAGACTCCAGTGAGTACCGCCTGCACGATGTGATTCATTATCGTTAAGTGCAAAGAATATAAAAGGTTTCTTATCGGCATTTAGTTGTTCTAGGAGACTTTCCAGTTCTGCGTCATCCATCATTTTCATGCATTGTGTAACTTCTGGCGATACAAAAAGTAGATCATTGTTGGTTCTGTACTTCAATCTTTCGAGGTATTCAAAGTAGAACGAAAGAATTTGATCGTTTAGCCAGTGCGGGCCCTGCAAAAGCTGTATATCTGATACCCGAAGGAGGGTATCATTAAAGCTGAGCGCTATAGGATCAGCACGAGAGCAACTCGAGCTCATTTTTTCGATAGTATTTGTTGGTCAATTTAATTTGTAAGATCATTCAACTTGATGTAAAACTCAGCTTTATAAGGAACGCTGTAGAAAAATGGTAAGTTATATTTTCAGCAATTTTTTTAATACATAATTAATTAATACTGTTTTTTCTACTCTCATTGTATAAATAATTGAAATTTCATACAGACGGACTAGGGAATCTTTTCGGAACAATTACAATAGTTTGTCTTATGAAGTAGGCATATAAAGATGCACCCAAAACTTTGCAAGTAACAATTTAAAGTCGTTTAAGTCTCAACGAGTGCATGACAACAACTAGCTTAAAATTACTTAATTTATCTTTAAAACTTATTTTTCATTTCCCTTAATTGAACTTTGAAGTGCGCAATACAACTGCACATAAAAAGAGCGTAATTAGGATATTTGCAAAGGGTTGACATGGAGAAGCGTCCTTCATAATAAATCTTCCGAAATTTTCCAGCAAAAACAAGTTATATAGATACATGTTATATAGATGAACGTATGTATATAGTATGTAATGCAAAAATTATGAATTAAGATTGGCATTATACAATTAATGTCCTTCAATACACTAAATAAAAAACTTGTGAAATTATTTCACAAACTAAGTATGAATTTCCTTCGGATTCTGTCTTACAACGAGCAGTGATAATGCTTGGATTTTGTGTAACATCAATATGAATTCGGCTATAACGTACTAATTGATTTTAGGAATGAATATCATTTCGACATTGACATTGTTCCAAAACAAGTTAGAAAAACGCCGAAACGTAATTATCGTTGCTTGAGAGTAGACAACATGGAATAAATCGTTTATATTTACCTGATTCAAATAGATTTATCAATTATTTTTGACAATTTCTCAAAGGCAATCTATCACAAGACGGATTTTCCTTTTTACTTTTATTGTGGTGATTTTAAGACTTTCAATCCCTGTAAACTTGAGAATAGTCGAAAATGCAAAAAAAAAAAATAACTTTTGACAGGTGTCAGCCGAGAAATGAGCTGAGCATAGTTATGCACATTTCTTTACACTTTGAACGCGTAACCGAATAATTTGAAGCTATGAAATAGTAGAATAATAAACTCACCTCCAGAAATTAAAATCCCAACAGTTCAACAATTTTGTCCACAAAACAGAAATTATTTGTTAAAATGTTTATAAAAAATTTGCGAGACTTATTTTGACTTTTATTGTATTCGCTGAAATAAATGAATGTTTTTAAGGCGAATTGATATGTCAAGGTAAGGCAGTTTTCATGGTCGGTTGAGTAGAGTGCGTAAAGTGCAGGGACTTCATTCCACTCATTCAAATTTTTAAACCTTTTTGTTTCTTAAAATGCTATATTAGTGGAAACTGTTGTAATTTATCCACTTAGTAAACGTTACAACAGGTGATTGTACGCTGTTACATTCTGCTTATGTATGTACTAATATCGTAGTTACAGCAGGATTTAACAATTCATTGGCGAAACCGTAAAAACCAAAACTATCAAAGATTATACTTTTCGTTTATAAGCCTGAAGTTTGTTAAATTTTGTAGGGAGAACACATTTATAATAATAATAATAATGGCGGCGCTATAGTCCGAGGTGGACCTGGGCCTAGTTTCTCAGCAACCACTCATGTTGTGCGTGCTATTGTTCTCTCACAAGTGGAGGCGACCTACAGTTTAATGCCGACTCCGAACAGCGAGATTGAGAAGCTTTTTCTAGACAGTTATACTCTTTGAGCATTGTCAGTGACTCGAAAGAGGTGGAACCGCGAACAATTTTTGTTTTTTTTTTTTTGAAAAATTGTTTGTCTGAACTTGGAATCGAGCCTAGACTCTGAAAGTCTAATGCGCATGGGTCGACGCACGAACCCACACGGCCACGGCGGACACATTTAGCTATTATAATAAAATAATTTTTTTTTTTTTTTTTTTTGTTTTGTTTATTTAACCACTTAATCAATATTATACATTTATATTGCTTAAATAAACTTAAAATGCTATCTATATGAAATATATTATAGTAAATGACCTCAATGGTTCTCAATACTTATGATATTATTATTATTTTTTTTGAAGTACTTAATTCTAACAATTATTTCAATTTATTTTGTTTTGTTTTATTTCTTTTATTCATTTATTTATTTCAATTTTAAGGGAAAATGTGGTAAAACCTTGTGCGAATAATTTATCTTTTTTTTAAAAAAACTAGCCTAGATGATAAAAACGAAATAAAATTTTCTTAACCTACCTTAACCTAGGGATGGGGTTGAGCTCTGGTATATGACCCCCAGCTCGCCGACAACACACTAAGCGAAGTGATATCGCTCAAGCATTTTATCGGCGGACCAAGGGTCATATGTCAGGACCCAATCCTGCTTAACCTAAACATTTGCTTCAACCCAGTCGAGCCACCAGTATCTTTCTTTATTTAATCTTTCGAGATTTGATAGATCCCTTTCAGGTACACTTACGCAGTATCTCAGATCAGTATTTCCATTGTCCCAGGATGTCGGTTCATAGAGAATGCGTTTGTCTGTCGCTCTTCTGGCAAAATGGTAAATGATAGGTACGTTCGTCGAGTCTGATAAGTAGCCATGTGCATCCAGATATAGGAATGTCTCAGGTGGTATATATCCGCTCACCAAAGTGTTTCTGAAATACCCGGGGTTAGGGTAAAACAAGCCGGAAACTAATTCATTTTCAGTGACGCTAGCTGACCGCGCGAAATGATTCCTCACTAGATCCAGAATGACATTGTCAATTCTGGATATACCGGAGGTATCCAATAGTCTCTTATTAGAGACGTAATGCCGAAAGTCGGAGTGTGCGCTTCTATATATCCGCATACAAGCTCGAAGACATTTTCTTTCGAATAACCGAAGCTTTTCCATGTAAGATGGGCTTATGTTCCACCATACTGGACTCGCATAAGTCAGAATTGGGCGAACGAAAGCTTGGTAGCATATGATCTTCACATCAGATCTCAGGTGCCTGGAGTAAAATAAACTTTTCAGCGACATAAATGCTGCTCTTGCCTTTTGCAGCTGCGTATTTATGTGCTCATTGTAGTACAAGAATTTATCTAGGTAGACACCCAAGTACCTTACAACACTCTTTGACTCAATGTGTAGACCATCGCAACTCGTTATTTGCAAATTCTTCCAGTTTCGTCTCAAATCTGAATTACCGCGTCTTAATGGGGTGCGGAACAGTATAGTTTCACATTTTGCATGGTTGATCTTCAGTTTCCATTCAGAACAGAATACCTGCAACTTATCAAAATTGTTCTGAAGCTCTCTCTGAATGTTCCGAATTTTAGAGCCGCTTGCATACAGAATAACGTCGTCAGCAAATGCTATTGAATTACTCATTCCCCTTAGCATTTCAGAAATATAGATATTAAAAAGGATCGGTGCGGAAACTGTGCCCTGTGGAAGACCATTGGTGACATTAAAAACTTTAGTCGTTGTGTATTGTCTATCTGTTACAACGAATTTCTTTCCGTATGTCATAGACATAACCATCTTTACTAGATGAGCAGGGAATTCATATCGCAGAAGTTTATATAATAACCCGTCAATCCAGACCGTGTCGAAGGCTTTTTCGATGTCCACTAGACAGGCAGCTGTACATCGTTTGGCGTTAAAATTCCAATTGATATCTGAGATCAATTTTGTAACAGCGTGCACCGCCGAATGGTTTCTTTTGAACCCGAATTGATTCCGCGGTATGATCTCCTTTCTTTCACAAACGAATAAAATTGACTTATTAATGATTACTTCAAAAACTTTCCCAACGTTAGGCAGGAGACTAATTGGCCTATAATTAGAGGGATCAGAGGGATCCTTTTTCTTTTTTATTATTGGAAAAACCTTCGATGTTTTCCAACAATTTGGGAAGTAGCAGTTGTTTAATAAATTATTAAATATGATACAATATTGCCGTATGATTTCGTCCGGTAAGTGCTTAAGAATGATATTGGGAATGTTATCTAAACCGCTTGACTTTTTGTTATTCAGTTTCCTGAATATTTGCGTTAGTTCGTCTAGTGTTGTGAAGTAATTCTCAGTATGTCTGGTAGTCAGTTGGTCAGCTTTTAATTCTTCAGAAAATCTCAGAATTGCTGGTGTGTCGTTGTTACAAAACCTCAGCAGTTCGTCACTTACATCGCCAGTTTTGCAGCTAGTGAGTTCTCTAGCATGAATAGTCTCAAAGTGAGAGCCGATTAGGTTTAGCTTATCCACTCCACTATCTATAACGAAATGGTTATCAATGATGGGGCAGTGTTGGCTATTAATCTCTGCCTGGGAGAGAAGCGACTGAGGCATAATTTAACGTTGCATTCTTCAGGGCGTTATCGAACGTATGCTATCGATTGTAATGCAGTGAACGCTCCATATAGTGAGTTAATAAAAACCGGGCCTGTTCACTGGAGTGAGATTGTTCATTGTAACGAGCGTAAACTGCTTGGAGCAAATTTCATCAATATGCGTAAGTTTTGATACAATTCATTAAAACAAACACCTATCAGAAAAAAGAAAATTATAGAGACTAGACTTTGCTAGGTAATATATAAATCACCCAGAAGGCTTTTGAGAAAGTTGTATTACGGTTTTGAATGAAACCAACTATAACTCACTTTGGAGTTGATTCGAAAGGACTAAACACAACGCTTAAACCAAGGAACAACGAATCGACCTTAAAAGAGAAGAGAAGAGGTTGTGTGGTGTTGTGGGGTTGTATGGCTTCAAGTGCCTGCGTGAACTCCGAATTCATAGAGAAAACCATGGACAAATTGGGTGTTCGAATATTTTTAACTGAATTTTACGGAGTTCCTAAGAAAAATTAAGCCTGCCTTAGGATTATTGCTTTTAAAAAGATAATGATTCATTCAAAGCACACCTCCTACTTAATACATGAATGACTGCTTTGTATTGCCCCGAAAGCAAATTAAAATTCCTTCTCGACAATTATAAATCCAGGCGTCTTGGGAAAGCATATTGTCATCTTTTACGGAAAAACTTGTAAAACCCATACTCAAGGCGTTAAAAGCCGCCACAGATGCTGAAAAAGGTGCTAACCAAAATTGAAATTTAATTTTTTGTCGTTTTTTATTTAGTGTTTTAGCCATAACTTGAATTAGCTTTTAGTTTTTTTTTCAGTGTATGCTCAATTTTGTACTTTTTGTATATTTTGCTAAAAATAATCTGTTTTGTTAAAAATGTTGTTGTTTTTATTATTTGTTTTATTTTTTATGAAATACGAGTATGTGTGACTTAAACTACGTTTTTGTTTTTTTAATAAATTACTTTTTTCAAGCAGAAAAAACCAATGCTCAATTTTGTGAATTACTTTACATGATCGTGCAACACGATGAGTAGAACAAACGGTAAAGCTCAAAGAAAAAAAAACAATTTTTTTTCGAAAATTGTTGCTTGTGGTGGGATTTGAACCCAGACTGTGAAAGTCTAGTGCGTATGGGTCGACACACAAACCCAGACGTCCAACAATATCGCAACGGTAATTTCTTTACACAGCTTTAATTTGATTTTCTTTGGAATAGTCTTCTTTCGTGTGAGACCCTACAGCTCATGTAAATAAACTGAAAAAAAATACAAAAATCGTTTACAACATTTGTAATTTGAAATATGGACTGGAACTTTATGCCAGAATACACAGCAAGTTGCGCTCTTATCGATAGAAAAACCCTTGGGTAAGATTCAAGATTTAGTTTTTTATAAGATCAAGTGTTGCGAAAACCTATCACTATTTAATATATATTCTCCAGAAAGTTGTCTAAGGCAATGTGTTATTTTCTATAACTGAAGCTATAGATATATTTATTCTAGTACGGAATCTATTCGCTGACAATTTAACTGAATTTTTCTTTAATAGATATTGTTGGAGAGACAAAGGTTTATGAATATTTTGGTAACTCTCTCAGACAATTACACACACAAATTTTTCATGCTATATATCATATATAACTTCATTGTATATACTCCTCCCTTCTTAGTTTGAATAAGCTATTTTCAACAGATCGGTTTACTGTTGTTCTTTCCGCTTCAATATATATCAATAAAACATAGTCTTGAAAACGAATTTTTGATATAAATTTGATTTAATTTTTATTTAATATAAGTACATATGTTGTAAGACTTGTAAGAATAATAAAAGTAATAAGTCAGTAGATATGTATCATATATAAATAGAAATAGAAATATTTTCACTGCACAGTCGAAAAATATACATGAAAACTTAAATTTACTCCATAAATCAAGAAATAACCACTATTTCAACAAAAAAAAAAATATGAACCTGCCTCTGATAATATTCCCCACTAATGAATATGATAAATCAATTCATCTATTGTATTTCCATTTCTGATGGGACGTTTATTGCTTCACGTTCACCAAAAACATGAGGAGATTGCAAATAAGTTGTTATCAATTTTATAAAATTTTTTTTCATGATATGAATCAACCGTTTTCCAGTTTTCGAACTTTCACTAAGCCGGTTTTTTTTAAGACAATAATGTCAGCGGGGTTGAATATTATCTTCTAACGTCAAAAATCTTTAAATTTTACTTAAACCTGACTCTTTGTATATATACGAGTATGTATATAAATTAAAATATAGAATTTATATATATGATTTAATAAAGTTATTAATTACAAATTACTTCCAGTTCTTCTTGTAACGCTACAGTCCAAGTGGAACTGGGCCACAACCAACAAGCCTTTCCAGCTTGCACGGCCTTTTGTTAGCTGTAGCCAATTGCCCACTTCAGGTTGGTTGAAATACCTCTTCACTTGGGTGCTCCGTTTTAAACTTGGACGCCCTCTGTTCGTTTACCCACTGATTATGAGACGAAGATTCTCCGGGCCGGAGCTAAGTTCTCCATGCGCCTTACACGGCCTAGCGATCTTAGGCATTGGATCCGTAGACGCCTGCATTAAAACATGTCCCTGTACAGCCCATAAAGTTCGTGGTTAAATCTTCTTCTCCGAATGCTTTTCTCTCAAAAATACTTAAAAAAAGCTTCTTCATCCGCTTTGGATCTCAGCTTGATCTTTCGAGAGAGGGCTCAATTACTCAAATGCATTTTGAAACGAAAAATACGGAGGTTGGTGAGAGTTATTTGCATTGAATCTCGGTACTGATGTTGTTTGTACTGAAGAAATCTTTCTTGATGCAGTACCGTTTCCAACTGTGCCTTCCATTTCAGTCAATTTAGGAGACGTATCCTTCCGAGGGCGCTGTGCCGTTGTGGGTATGTACATCGATCCCTACGCACTAGACTTTCAAGTCTAGAACAAACAACAATTTAAGAAAAAATAATTGTTGACGATCTGGAAAATTGTGACATTGTACAAATAAGTAGGTATACATATGTTCTATAGTTGGTATGATGAGCAACATTTAAGACCTAAGTCTCTTAAGGTAATTCGGTGCTGGGGAAGAATTTTACGATCCACGCATTTCGAAAAGACTACCTCACGTTTGTTAGATCTCTTCTAGAATATTACATTACTGTGTATGAAGTTCACTCTTTTAGAATAGAGAAAATTCAAAAACACTTTACAAGAGTGATAGTTAAAAAGCTCAATTGGGAAATAGATATGCCTCCCTATAAAGCAAAATGTAAGGAATATTGCCTCTAAAAATTCGACGAATATTCTCTGAGGTGATCTTCATTCGGGATTTATTGGTGGATTATATTGATTGTTCCTATATTTTGGCTTTAATAAACTTTAATATGATACTCAGAAACCGCTTGTTTTCTATGATTCCTTATCATAAAACAAATTATGCTGTCAACGAACCATTGTCTAGGTGCCCTAAGTAGAATGCCATTTAATAATGATTTGCTATTCATTTTAAATAGTTTTAATGGTGGTAGTGTGGGTTTCGAAGCGCTAATACGCGAACCATGCAGACACAAGCGTCTGCACCTAGCCTCTATTAACGAACTGGAATAGAGATGGCGGCGGATGACCCCTTCTCTTAGGGCCAACGGCGGCGCTCACGGACCTGATCAAATGGACCTGTCCTCTCAGTTGGAGGTTGTGTGTGGGGTTAACCACGTAAAAATTAACGAGTTTAGAAACAACAACCTGCCTCGGATATGGACGGATTTACTGTTGACGACCTTAGCAAACGAAAAAAGGACAATGACTTTTGGTTCTGCACGTGGAATGTGAGGTCTCTGAACAGACCACGTGGAGCCGATAAACTCGCGGAGCCCCTAGACTGCTATAAAGCAGACGTTACTGCAATCCAGGGAGTGCGATGGGATAAGCCGGGCAAAAAGAGGATCAAAAACTGCGATATCTACTAGGGCGATTGTTACAGAGAGCGAAGTCAGCGACTATTTGGATGTGGATTTGTTGTTCGAGGCAGACTTAGGCAAAAAGTCTTAAGCTTTAAGTACATAAGCGAGCGCCTCATAACAATCCGCATCAAGGCTAAATTCGGCAACATCAGCCTAATCTGCGCGCACGCCCCAACGGAGGACAAAGACGACGATAGCAAGGATGACTTCCATAATCTCCTAGAAAGAACGTACGATCAATGCCCCAGCTACGACACCAAGATCGTTCTAGGAGATTTTAACGCTAAGCTGGGTAAAGAGGACATCTTTGCTAAAGTCATCGGTAAACACAGTCTGCACGACACCACGTCCGAAAACGGACTCAGCCTGGTGGACTTTGTTACGGGGCGAAACCTCTCTTTAGCTAGCACGCGGTTCCCACACCTCAACACCCATAAAGGGACCTGGCGGTCCCCGGAGCATTCAACCGTCAACCAGATTGCTCACGTGGCGATTGACGTTAGACACTCTTCCATTTCCTTGTTGTAGCCAAGGTAAGGACCCGGATATCGAGAGAAAAACGGAGTCGAGGAAGACAATCACGGTTTGACGTCGAAAAGCTACAATCGCAACAGACTGCCAAGAACTTTGCCGATCGAGTCTCCCTGAAAGTCTCCGAAAGTTCGACGTCGCTGTACTAACAATAGACGAAGAATGGAAACGTTGTCAAAAGGCCATCAGAGAAGCCGCTACTTAAAACGGCAACAAGCAAAAACCCCTGGTTTGACAACGAGTGCAGGCAGGCACATGCAGCAAAGCAAAAAGCCTACCAGGCAACGCTGCATCGAACAACGAGAGCTGTTATTGAGCTCTACGAACAGAGAAGAAGGGAAGAGAACCGGCTTCTCAGGAAGAAAAAAAAGAGCACGAGAAGCACGCGATCGAGGAGATAGAGAGATGTTATGGCAGGAATGATGTCCGAAAGGGTAAAACTTTTATCGAATGGGTATAAAGTTCGGACAGAAGCTTACCGGGACGAAAATGGACAACTAATAGGAGATTCGCAGTCGATACTGAGAATTTGGAAAAATCATTTCTGCAGACTGTCGAACGGCGTTGAGGACATAAATACCGCTGTCAGGCAGAATGTTCCACTCAACACAACGGACGATGATAGAAGAGAATGCCGTCCCCCCGACCTAGACGAAGTCAAGATAGCGATATCGAGACTGAAGTCTAATAAACCTGCTGGTGCAGATAGTCTGCCCGCTGAAATTTTTAAAGCAGATGGAGATAATCTGGTAGGGCGCATGCACCAGCTCATCTGCAAGGTATGATCGGAGGAAAGCATGCCCGATGAGTGCAATCTCAGTATCATTTGCCCGATCCACAAGAAAGGAGACCCCTTTGACTGCGCCAACTATCGAGGGATAAGTCTCCTTAACATCGCATATAAGATCTTCTCTGCCGTTTTGTGTGAACGCCTGAAACAATTTGTGAACAAACTGATAGGTCCTTACCAGTGTGGTCTCAGGCCAGGAAAGTCCACCATAGATCAAATCTTCACATTGCGGCAGATCCTGAAGAAGACCCAAGAAATGCAAATCGACACACACCACCTACTTGTCGATTTCATGGCCGCATATGACAGCGTGTATAGAGACGAGCTATACAGCGCCATGTTTAGTTTTGACATTCCTGATAAACTCGTCAGACTGAGCAGGATGGCTCACTGGCTAACACAAGAGGCACGATCTTCTAAAACTGCTAGCTTACGCGGATGACATTCACGTGATTGGACGAACACAGCGAGCCGTCAATGATGCGTTTGCTGGCATTGAAACGCAAGCGGCTAAAATGGGTCTGGCGGTAAACGAGGGCAAAACCAAGTATATGCTGTCATCGAGAAAGGATGCACAACATCGATGACTTGGGCAGAACGTCACCATAGGCAGCTATAACTTTGAGATAGTTAAGGACTTTATCTACCTTGGCTCCGCCGTAAACAGTACAAACAACATCAGTACCGAGATCAAACGCAGAATAACTCTTGCCCACCGCTGTTTTTTTGGGCTCAAAAGGCAATTGAGTAGTAGAGCCCTCTCTCGGAAGACCAAGTCGACTTTGTATAAGACCTTGTTCATCCCAGTCCTGCTTTACGGCGCAGAGGCATGGACAATATCCCAAGCGGATGAAGAGTGTCTTGGTCTTTTCGAGAGCAAAGTTCTGCGCGCGATCTTTGGTCCTGTTTGCGTTGATCGCATTTGGAGAAGAAGGTTCAACCACGAACTGTATAGGCTGTACAGCGACATGAGTCTAGTCAGGCGTCTACGAATCCAACGCCTAAGATGGCTAGGCAATGTAGAGCGTATAGACAACTTAACTCCAGCCCGAAGAGTCTTCGACTCTGAGCCTGTGGGACAACGCAACAGACGACGTCCACGAACAAGGTGGCGCACACAAGTCGAGGGGGACCTCGGGCGGCTTGGTGTGCGAAACTGGAGACAGCTGGCGAAAGAGCATGCTGGCTGGAGAGGCATGTTGATTTATTACATTTATTACATTAAATACCAAACAAAGGGGTACATCTTTACCAAGTGATCTGATTTGATTATGGCTAAATGTACATTATCCAGAGCATTGAAAAAGTGAAAATATAATCAAAAAAAGTGAAGATTATTATTATTATTGTTGTTGAGGGTATATTGCACCGTGACTTTCAAGATCTACGGAGGTTGTTCTTGCTCTTATTCTTAGATATATCCGAACAATAAAAATCCTTCTAGACACTATATGGGTACTCAAAAAGAATCAATTTGATGAAAGATATATAATTTCGAGTAACCAGAGCGCTTTTAAGGCCAGACATGACGACATACATGTAGCATTGAAACAATGCCGATTTAAAAGAAATACAATTTTCAAATGCTGACATTATTGCAGTTAAAGTTGGCAGCACAGGAACATTATTCAAACAGCCAGATGAATGTTTAATTATGCTAATGTCATTTAACACAAAATACCATTTGCACGAACTACTACTCCTAGATGTAGATACGTAACTCGAGTCAGCATTTGCCGACATTGGTGCTAAGCGAAGAATTATTATTATTACTACTTATTAAGTCTAGCTAAAACCCAAAAGAGCATCTAAAGTTTGCGATTTAATAGGCAAGCGAAAATATTGTATTCCATTTACTTATCAAATACCACGCATCTTGAAATATACATGCATGGTGTTTGATAATTTTATAAGTAAATTAAATACAATGCTACTTACTTGTATTATGGCACCCTGTCCCGCACGACTGTTACTGTGTAGAAATTAATGCTAGCAAATCGGCATTCGATTTCTGGGACGGGGTTATCAAAAAATGTTTTCCTTTTTGCACTTAAATTCATGTGATTATTTTTACAGTGACAAATATTATTTTACTCACTTTTCTTATATTCTTAGTTTATTATTTAAACAATAGGTACACATTGATTCTTATTTTCAAATGTTAATAATTTTAAGTAAAATCATCTGGGTATTATTTTTTGATTGTTTCATGTGAAAGTGCCTCCTCAATTATTTTTTAAACAACGCTAAAATAAGACTAAGCTTTAAGATGATTCCTTCTATTTTGAGCCGCACTCCACGAATATGAACACTCTTCACAGCCTCCTCTCCTTTTCTCCCTTGTCTTGTTTCGGGCACTTCGTAATATTCGTAATCCCTTTCGAGTGCGCAAATTATATGAAAAACAAAACTCTCAAATTTATATGAAATAATCCATGTTCTCCATTGCAAGTATTCTGCGTTCTCTTTCGGTAAAACGATTTTCATAAATGGGGGGATAAATTGCTATCAATGTACTAATCCATTTCCTAATTTTAAAAATCTTACACTGATATTAATAATCAATTGTATCCTTTTTTTGAAAATGCGAAAAGTTTTAAAATCAAATAATTAGAAAATTACAAAAATCGCTTTGTGAACATATTCGTGATACATTTCCGACTGTTTTTGGTAGAATCCTTCAAGTATAGTATATATTTATTTGGATATTTCTACGCATACTGGAAGAAATCTTTACAATAGTACCGCTGAAATTACAATGCACGAAATACATGTTATTCCTCTGAGTTTGTAACCATTATTTTGCATTCATATTTAAAGGAAAGGTGGGCGCCGTGGCGTAGTGGGTAGGTGCGTCGACTCCTATGCTTGATGTTGTCGGTTCGATTCCCGAAAAAACACCAAACATTTTTTTACGGCTCCACCTCTTTCGTGTCACTGATAATGCTCAAAGAGTATAATTGTCTAGAAAAAGCTTCTCAATCTCGCTGTTCGGAGTCGGCATTAAACTGTAGGTCGCCTCCACTCGTGAGAGAACAATAGCACGCACAACATGAGTGGTTGGTGAGAAGCTAGGCCCAGGTCCACCTTGGACTGTAGCGCCGCCATTATTATTATTATTATTATTATTTAAAGGAAAGCCATCCAAAATTGGCTTTGATCTTTAGTTTCCGGGAAAAAATTAAACTTAATCAAGGAATTTTATCGATGTACAGCCTCTTAAAACAGGATAGATTTCTCGGATCACTTCATAGGTGGATGACTTGCCACTGTTATTGGGATACCTAGATAATTTACTTCTTTGTCATCATACAACTATGATAAAAGTAAGCAATATAATAGTTATTTCAAGAAGCGCTCTAATATATGTATAGAAGTTATTCATGTATCCGGTATCTATTTACATAATAACTTGGTAAATTTTGCTTAATGGAAGCATGGATAAGTGCAAAATGGAGCAGGAGATAAAACTATAGAATTATATTGAATTTAGACAAATTTACGCTAATAAAAATTTTAGAAGATTTCAAATTCGTTTTGACGCTTGGCAGTCTAGTGTTTGAAATACTTTTGTCGATCTTTCAGCTTTTGGCAGGACATAAAATGTATGCGTGGTCGCCGTGGCTCACTCACCAACTACGGGTTTGTCGACTCCAATCAATATCTTGTTGCATAGTGACTTCGATCAAATTCAGTGATTTTGCAACGACTGATCGTATTCCGGAAGTGTTAAACTATTCTGCTCAAGACCCGCTGTACGTGGCCTCAAACTTTTTGATTACGTCCATTTGTAAAATCACGGTTGGAACAGTAGACACAAGAGACTAGCATGCTTCGTTTTTAAGGCATTATATAAAGTAAGTTAAGTTAAAAAATACAAAATTGAAAAAAAAAAGAATACAAACAGTACAACAAAAAGTTCTCTATGGCGTATTACATTTATAACATAGCGTGACTTAGATTTTAAAGTATTTTTTAAGTTGATTAGGTTAGGTTGATTATGTTGATGAAGCTCCAATCCAAACTCGCTCACTTCAAAATTAATATAAAAACGCAGTACTAAAAATTTCTGAAAAAAAGCATTGCATGAAAAAAAAATTAAATATTTCTATAAAGTTAATATCTCTATTAATACAAAAAGCAAAAAATAAGTAAATAAGTAATAAATAAGTTCTTTGTTTCAAAAAATAATAACCAAACTTGACAGCATTGAGCAAGTGAGAGAGTTTGGCTTGGAGCGACTGTAGTTTAAAATAGGTTAAATAAAAAGAAAATAGTTCTTTACAAACAAGTTTTTTTAAGTTTTCTTTGAAAATAAAAATAAATTATACTTTGTAAAAAAAAAATCATATGCTAAAGGCAAAATGAGGATAAGATTAGTTTAGCTTTACCCACATAGGATCAGTGAAGTGAAGTGAAGTCAAACATTAGTTCATTTATGCTAGTTTATGCATTCTTGTTTATGCAAGTGATAATGAATTAAATAAAATAGAAATGCGTCAACTCTAACACTAAAAATCTAAAATCACAGGTCTACTTCTTACGAGTCTATTTGTGCTCAAATATTTGTGTGTTAAAAAATATCCACTTATGCATTTTACAATGCAGGCTCTAAGTATTTCTGATAGTCTTTTTTCAAAAAATATAAATATGTTCAAAAAAGAATATTTATTCCGATGTTACATATGAATATGATGGACAAAAACTATTACAAGTTTTTATTTTGAAAATAAAAAAACAATCAAATTGATGCCAGATAACAGTTGCCTATACAATCCGCGCTAAGTGCTAAGAAGCTTTAGCACTCCAAATATTTTTATTTCCATCTACTTGTCTACTGTACTCGTCTCTTCTCGGCTGATCCATTTTGCTCTCAGTGATAAGCACCGACTTTTGTGAAAATATTTCAATTTCAAACCAAAAATAGACACGAATAAAAAGATTAAATGTTCATAAAAGCATTCCTCAGATAGTTCTCAACTCTCATTTCAGTTCTGATTCTCGAAGCGAATGTGAATTGATACCCACGCGCCTGATTGACGTATTCCTGTGCATTACTGTGCCGATTCTCGGTGATTTCAATTTTAAGAGAATAACAGATATAAGCCCTTGCAACTGTTCAGGTGCTTAATAAAAAAGCCCAAGGATATTTTATACAAAGAAGGTGTAAAAAAAGTGATCTGTGAATAATTGAGTTTACTTGAACCAACTAACTTTAATGGTGGTTTTTAATAAGTCTAAGCACGACTTAAGCGATTTGGTTTTAATTGTGATTTCAAATACTACGAAGATCAACTCAAACTGCTTCTCAATACGGATAGTTGCTGATAAACTGTTTGATCTTTGTCGAGGTATGTAAATAATAGAACAGATAAGACTTGACATAAAATAAATATAATAATTACCTTCATTTATTAATGATAATGACTGTATGTATGTATGTGTATATGAATAGGGCTGTAAGCAGGAAAAAAAGCCTACAGCTTTACATACAAACAAAAAAGGATTCTAAACTTTCAAGAAAAAAAAAATTATGTTTTACTTAGACATATATTAAGTAAATTTAAATTTTATAAAAAAGCTATTCAGCAGCATATTGAACAGTAAAATAGTTTGAGAAAAAAAAATTTAAATTTATAAGCTACTCTAAGCATTATAAATCGTTTACAACGACATTGGATTACATATAATGAAGCTCTGGCGGGACCTACGAATTTCTCGTTATAACCGATGTTGTTGTAAGCGATTTTGACTACATCTTCATCTTTTGAACACATTCTGCATTTCTGATCTTATAAGATACATGAAACATCGAACTCTTAAAGCATCGATTGGAGAAAATCTATTACCTATTTAATATTTTCTTGGCCTTTTTTTATGTACATATATACATATATCTTTAATGGTTTGTTTCTGTTTCATTGAGATTAATAAAGACGTAAAGACACGTGTTACTGAAGGTGAAATAAAATAACAGAACAGGAAAGTGAGTTTTTTAAAAAAAAGTATACATGTATAAAATATACGTGTGAAATAGATTGCATAAATTCCCATTGGTTAAGTAAGGTTTTCCGACTATTTCATAAACGCTGATAGATCAAAGCGTTTATAAAAATAATTGAACAAATTGTAAATATTTGTAAAGCGTTTTCGATTAAAAAAATATTTATTATTATTCAAACAAAATATACTTTATTATTATTAAAAATATTTCGCAATTTTTCGGTAGTCACGATATCATTAGTGCAAAACATTTATTGTTTACAGTTCAATATTTTGCCTTAAGCGGAGTTTATGTATTTCCCTTGAGGGAATTCTTCAAAAAATCGAAATAAATGGCAGTCAGATAATCAGATTCTGTGAATAATATCCGATGGGTCATATAAGAATTATGCGGTCGGAAATGTTCAGGATGGATGAAGCTTGTCCTATTCTGGGTATATTTCTTTAAATTATAGAAATATGGTGTAAACTATCTTGTTTTTCCAAGTTGTCAGTTCTTACGTAATCTAACAACACAAATAATACTTTCTTCACATACACTTCCGATTAATAACCCAATAAATTGTATTGCGTTTTCACAACGAATCTTAGATATTTACTCCATCCGTAATTTTTCTCATGAAAATCAGTACACCGAACATGTTTTGTATTTTACATACACCAGGGCCGTTTGATAAGTCAGTGAATTTTTTAAATTTCCCGCGCAGTGACTTTAAAATCAAGGGCCAACTATAATAGCCGTTCGAAAACTTAAGCCTATATATGTCAAAATCAGAATATAACTGCTTCTAGAAACTTAAGGCGAATTCTGCTGTTAACTAACATTTGCATATGTACGTATCTAGAAATCGATTCGTTTCACACACGCGTAAGTAGGCAAAAGTGAACGAAATTACCGAATCTGAGCGAAGTGGTTACTACGTTAACAAGGTATGGTTTTTGTGTATTGGCTAGGTTGCTTCAGTTTTCTTAAGTTTCCATAGGATCTTTATAGTTTTTTTTAACTATAATATAATAATAATGATAGCCATTGAAAATTGCAAGGTTGTCTGTAGCAAATGAAAAAAGTGATTTTCGTGTGTTAATCAAGTATTATAAAACCATCACCGAAACCAAGGTAAAGCTTAATAAATAGTGTGTGCACTCTGTGCCATCAATTCCAATGGTCGACTGAGCGGATATTTGACATGAAATATTTGGATATGAAAAACTTGTCGCGATTGCTTACACTTGACTCTTAAGCGCAACCGGGTGATCACTTCAAAAGTAGTGTTTGGAGATGTTCCGCCGGTGTTCCGTGCACGAAACTTAATTCAGACTCACAACTTGTAAGCGAGGGTTCAACGTTGTTAATGTAATCTGCTTTGCTTGAACTATTCCGATTTAACGCTAGCGAATTTCTTTTTTGGACTAAATATTTAAATACCTTTTGACCTAATTTTTATTAGATACGGGAAATTCAACTTATATCCTGCCCTTATGGGAACATTTCTCTCTGTAGTAATGAATTAACCATCAACTACATAATGTTTATGCTATAAGTCAACGCAATCAGCTAAACTTCATCATTTCTTAGATTAACCTTAAATAGATTAATAGAGTTCAGGTGATTTGCTTGCCCTTCCAGAAAAGCAAACAATGTTGATTTTCGCGAAAGCATTAGTCAACATTGTTGTGGGTTTTACACATAACAATATGTTTGTCATATCAGCTTTTATAGACTTCGATGAATTTCTTCACAGAATTCAAGTAAGTAAGTAAAGCCTTGCCAATCTGCGCGCAATTAAAATTAAAATTCTGAAGAAATTAAATTTCTTTGTCCAATTTATTTGATGTACCACGAAAGTATAGAAAACTGTTGCTTATATTTCTGATTAAGATGTAGGTTGTGCCTTCTTTAATGTTATATTTTAGACTTTCGTGCCAAAATAGTACCAACTAAACTTTATCTATCAGTCGTCACTTTTAATACTGAGCAACTTTTGAATCCTTTAAAGATAATTTGGAAAAAGTTGCTGGTTTTAAATATAATATTTTAAAACGATGCCTAGATTCCAAAAATACCTGTAGATTGGTCATCATTTATGATATATATCCTTCACCATTTGCAGTTAAGTTCAGTTGACTTGACAAAATAAAATTACAAATTAATATTTAAAAAAATTACAGATAAAAAAGGTTGTGCTCATATTTAAGCTGAGAATTATAAATGCAATTCGCATAAACAGCGATCTGCAACTTTTTCATTCACTTTTCAGCAAATATCAACTAACGTGAGCACTTAATTTACGAGTTTTTCATTTGAAAAAAATTCAAGAAAATCAATTTAAATATCACAATGAACAATTTTTATTTTTTCTTCGATTCAAATAGTCTGTTTCCGATTTGTCAAACTGAGATCGCCATTCACAAAAGGTGGATTTTGTCAAGGAAATCGCAGTTATCTGTGACTCATGTGAATAAAGTGTCAAAATATGGATTGCGGAAGCTGCATAAATATAATGCATTATATATGTTATAGTTGTGCCTAATCTGTACTTCACTTAGAAGAAAGTTTTGCGCAAGTAGGGTACTAGGCTTACTCGTAAGTGATGAATTTGAGCTAAATTTTCTTATTAACATATATGTAAATACTTTAAATCGTGATTAACGACCTTATTTGATTTAGAGGTAATACCATCTTCACTGTGTGTTTTATGGTCTAAATCGTTGTGGAAATGTATCCTCCCGAATGAACTATAAATTCGACTGAACTGACCTTAAAAGTCAGTTTGATCGATGTTTAGAACTGCTACCTTCAAAATTACATATGTAGCGGTACGGGACATTCAGAACGCAAGTTCAGAATTACCTCTAGACCGTTTTTACAACAACAAAACATATGTCGGATTTTTTTGTTTTTATCTCTTATTATGGAAAGTTACTTGACGTATCACCTTTCTCACAGACCCTACGTGATGTGTGAAATCAGTATTCCCATTAACTTTTGACAATATAGAGCTTGAGTGTATTCAACAATAAAGCCATTCGTGAAGGTGGATCATATAGTTGTCTGAGGCCTTGTCCCACTGCTTAGAGTTTGCTTTTCAACGGAATCAAATACACAAACAAGTTTAGATGATTAAAAAGTGAAATTTATTGCTCATTTTATATTTGTTGTTCTTCAATGTATTGGCTCTCATTTTTTTAAAACTGACAAATATACAAAGAGCTGGGTCACAAACGTGTCACAGTCCGATAACACAGGATTGAACCCAACTGCTGTGCACGTCATCCACGGTTGATAAGAGTAGTTATACATATGTAGGTCTTATGTACTTGAACTGTCTTTTGTTTATTTTAATCAATAATAACTTGTATTAAAATGTATAATTTCATTGGCAGATATTGGTCATAACCAAACTAATAATTGTCGATTTAGGTTTATAGGATTGGTAGAGTTAACTTAGATGGATATTATTTTAAGTGCTAAATATTTTTCTTTCAAAAGTAGGTTAGGATTTGAGATAGTTTAATAGAAATGAGTTGTGGGTGGTAAATGGAAGTCATTGTATACATGAATTGTGTGAAATTGCAAAATAATTGAGCGACTTGTTTCAGTTACATATGTAGTTTTCACTACTGGTTGCGCTACAGAATCTACGTCTATTGCATACAAACATACAGGATCAAAGATAACGTGTTGAATTTTCTAAACAAATCAAATCAACAGCTTTTAATAACCCATGTAAGTCCTTTCTGTGGACGACGTGGCCATGTGGGTTGTGCGTTGTCGCATACGATCTTGACTTTCACAGTCTTGGTTCAAATCCCAGCGCAAGCAACAATTTTTCAAAGACAAAATTGTTCACGACTCCACCTCTTTCGAGTCACTGACAATGCTCAAAGAGTATAACTGTCTAGAAAATGCTTTCCAATCTCGCCGTTCGGAGTCAGCAGGAAACTGTACGTCCGCTCCACTCGTGAGAGAACAATAGCATACACAACACTAGTGGTTGCTGAGAAGCTAGGCCCAGGTCCACTGTAGCGCCGCCATTATTATTATTATAATTTTTATTAATTATTATTATGACTTTTAACGCCACCCGTATGTAGTAGATCAGTAAATACAATTTATTTTAATTCTTGGATGTGAGTTTTTAGAAATTTCACTTAACATTTGAAAGTCAATGACAAAATATGTACGAGTAGTTATTTTTTTTATTACGCCTTTTCAAATCTATGAATGTGTTTCCCGACATCAATGGCCGTTTTTCACAGTGACAGCAAAAGAATGTGATGAGATGTTACAAATTACTGCACATCTGTTTCGTTTTTCATTTTTGTACGCATCGGCTTCAAGCTTTAATGTTTTTTAGTACAGTCAAAACTTACAACGACATCGGTTATAACGACGCATCGGTTGTAACGAACAAATTCTTAGGTCCCGCCTGAGCTCCATTATATGTAATCCAATAGCATAAGAAATCGTTTATACCGACATAACGCTTATAACGACCAAATCCGTCAGTCCCTTGAAGGTCGTTATAACCGATATAATACAGTCAAATTATAAAGCAGGATTGAAATATTGAGGATCTTTACAAAGTCAAACTCTATTACTTAAATGGGCTCTTAAACCAAAAGAAACATCGATTGTGTAAAAAAATTGATTCGGGACCTTAGGCAATAAAAAATCTTGTTCTATTGTGGACTTTGCAGAGAGAAACTATTTTGATAAAAACCATTCAAATGATTAACGAAATATTTAAGACTTATACACAGCGTCAGAGAATATCTTGTATGTGATGGTCGCTGCAACTTAGCTAATAAGTGTGTCCACGAAGGTTCGTGGATCAAATTTTAATCACGTCACCGTCCCTCCCTTGTCACTGACACTGATTCTGAGGACAAAACTGAGATGTAAGAGCTTCTCAAACATAGCCGCTCGCAGTCGACATAAATATGTATGTACCCTTAACTCGTGGACGCACAATAAGACTCATAACAGGAATGATTGCTGTACAAACTTGTTCCAAGTCCACTTCGTACTGTAGTCCTTTCTAAAGAAGGGGAGGTTAAGGATAAAAGTAAAGTAATTACCACACTTTAATCAGTCAAATCGATGGCACATATTTATTTTGTTTTTAACTTATGTTTAACTATTGAACCTTATTTCTTTCAGATTGTGAAGCCATGGCATCAATTCCGCAGGGGGCTTTCGCTGCTTGTAAGATTCGTTCGTACGAAGAGAACGAGATGACAGTTGCAAAAATGAAAAGCATCAATGAGAGACCAGAAATGAAAAATAATTTTGCCAACAAGAAATGTAAGTAGATTTTCAGTTCTCTTGCTTTAAATATAATATGATTGTTGAATCCGCAGCGGAATCACAGCTTCAATTGTTTTCATTCCTCAAGTACGTGCTCTAGTTACTTCTAAAAATGTAACATAAGCGTTACCGTGAATAAAACATATTGTTTAATCCTCCGAAACACATAGGTCGTTAAAACTGTCTGAATGCTATCGTCTCGTCTTCGATTCTTTGAAATACACTGCAATACTTTCTACCGCTTTCAAATTTTCTTCAGCCCCTTCTGAACTGCAACGTTCGAACAGCCTTTATTTATACAATAACAAAAACGTGATTCACAATGGAGTTAGCTTTACGAGTTACCATGTAAGCAAAACGAAGCAAAGTTTTCACTCACAATTCTAACTACTATGCCTTTTGTTTCTCCTTCGCTACCATTATTTTTGTTCGTTAAAAATATCGAATTTAGATAACCAAACACTATCCAATGGATTAACAAATACCTAAATATATTAATATAACTATTCAAGTTATTAAGTAAGTGATTACAGTCATATTATAGCTGAAACCTTTACGTCCAGTTCTCAATATCCCAGGTGGGTTCAAAGGTCAAAAGCTAAACTATTCTTCCGCATTGGCCATTCCTCTACGGCGCACGTTAAGCAAGTACCGTGCAAGGCGACTGGATGGCGCAGTTGGTTAAGTCACTGCCCCAAGTTAGAGGGGTCCCAGGTTCGAATCCCAGTGAAATCGAATCTGGTCCAGTCACCATTTGCCGTTGGGATCAAATTAACGGCACTGGAGTAGGTTGCTACCTGGAAGTAGGATCCAGACATAGGACTCTGGGATTTGATTTGACAAGAGAATAGTTTGTAGACATCACTCCTTTGAAAACTAAGTTCTCTAAAAGTCGCTAAATTTAGCTTTATAATCAGGATCATGATATGCTTTTCCTGAACCATTTCGCATTAAAGAAGCGATTATTGGTCTAAATGGAGCAAAAAAGTACTCTCTGCCGTCTTGGTGCACAATTTAAATAGCTCGTCTTTATGCTGAAAAAGTGGATATTGATATTTAATCTATAGATTAAACTTTTTGTCCATGATAGAATTCCGAAACATATGTGGGTTCGTAGATCAATTACGTTAAAATATTATAGACTGGAAAATTGTTGACACTTGTGCGATTAGAATATATACAAAAAAAGATTTTCGTTTTCACATAACTTTTCCACTTCTTCCTCGTTTAAGCTTCTACTGCGTTTAAGCTTCTGTTGAAATCATTTGCCAGAACGCGGAGGCTTCTACAATTTTCATCTATGAGGCACTGTCCAAAAAAGGCATACCTTTGCTGCTGTATTTCCTTATTGGAGTCAAGGCGACTGCGAACATAGAAAGCTCAACCGTTATGCAGTTTCCTAGAATGTTTCTGTAAGCTTCTACCTACTGTCTAAAAATTTAAAGCTAAATTTAGCTGATGAGGCCTGACGTCTGACGTATAGCAGTATTGGCTCCCAATTGTCGGCCCAATAGATCAAGGGGGTTGAGATTGAGAATGACTCTAGTGCGTCCGAAGGACGCCATATGTGCAGATGCAGACTTGACGTTGTATTTTCCTTAAGTTGTTATAATGTATGGTTTTATATAGAATGTGCCAACAGACTATGACTACAAACAGCAGGATGGGCCGTATGTACGGTAACGATTCAATGGATCATGTGTGGTTGTAGACTCCATTTATTACCGATAGGTTTCTTATATAGAGTGCAAGTGTGGCGTTCCCGTACATTTGGTTTTTAGCTGAGCCCCCTTCCTAGGATAAATCCCAGATATTTGGCAATTCCCCGAGAAATCACAATTTTCGTCTTTTGAGCGTTACCGCAAAGTCTATTTTTGGAGACCCATTTGGGTAGCAAGTATCTTAGCACTAAGGGGTATACCAAACAAACGTAACAGGGAAAGACTTTCAAGAAATCCCATCTAGAGAAGTTGTCAAATTCTTAAAGGCAGCACTAAAATCCCAGATCAAAGGAAGGGGGTGCAATAGATCTTTATGGTCGCAGTACTAGTGTAACATAAATGACACACCCCGTGTTCTTCAATTCAATTCAATTCAAGGGATATTTTCTATTTCAGCCACATAGGCTCTTCTCCGCTGCTAGAAATGCCAAAACAGATTACTGCCAGCTGATTTAAAAACTTCAGGCATGACTCGAAAAGGTGAAGCCGTAAACAATTTTTTTTTAAAATTGTTATCTCTACTGGGATTTGAACCTAGACTAAAAGTTTAGTGCGTTGGAGCCGAAGCAACTACCAACAGCGCCCACAACTTTCGTGGTATTATATACAATGGTGGACACACACACATTCAGATTCATTTTCAAAAAAAAAAAAAACAAATCGTTTAGAGAGAACCTATGTAAGTTAAAAGGGGAGGAGTTCCGAAAAGTACCAACCTCCGATGTGAATGACTTTGTGCGAAATCTCGTTTCCTTGAGGACCTGGTTCTCGTTATAGTGTAGTGATTGTTACATAGGTAACGATAAGGCAATGAATGACGGTGTATTAGCGTTTATATACACGGCTTTGTACTTAAAAAGAAATCGAGTATATGAGTTATTCTGAAAATGATTTTCAACTGAGACCAAATGGATAAGAAAGACCCAATTGATCCTTGCCTTTGATTAAATAATGAAGAAAGTAATTTATTGTAATTGCGGTTAAATGAAAAATTTTTGTCGATTTTAGGTGTTTACATTTTGATCTTAAATCTTCTTTAACCTTATTTACGAATAATTACATAATTCGAAATTGACACTCTGTTTTATTGATTTTCAGTATTAGAATACAGTCCAGTGAAGTATAATAGCAAACTGATGAACTCCATATGGGGACTCTACAATCGCTATTCTCCTCATAATATCAAAGGAAATGAATACGAAGTTGTTGGAAAGGACATTAAAAAGCAACAGCCGTAAGTCTGTTAAACATACTAATCCAGTCTTTATTATACAATGTCCTCAAACGAATTGTCTCGTCTTTTAGAATGGCTGTTGCATCCTATGCCATTGAAAAGAATTTATCAATGGCGCTTCAATCTGGAAACGAATGGAACTTTCCATAACTCCAAGAACGTAAAGTGATATTAATTATTAATTCATAATGTGGTCTATGTATTTTTAGAAACTAAACGAAATCTATTAAATTCACAATGTATGTTATTTGACATGAGAAATTTGGTATGGTTAAAAAATAAATTAAATTCAAATTTTGGTGTATTTTTTACTTTATTAAATAAATAAATGTATATATGTATGTAATAATAAATAACATTGAATCCAACGATAACTAACTGGCTTACTTGTAAAGTAATATAAGCTTGTAGGACATATTTTAAAGACAACATGATTATAGAAGCAAAATAATGAAACAGAGTGATTTTTAAATATTAAACTCATCTCGAAATAATTGATAACAGGTTCACTTAACAAAATATATAAAGCTGCTTAAATATAAAGCTTCTAGGTATACATATATCTATATATATATTGTGCCGACCTGGTCCGAGGTAGTTTTGGGCCTGTTTTAAATCGATATTGAACGGCGAAGTTTAAGAAGCCTTTTCTTGACAGTTATGTTTTTTGTGCATTGTCAGTGACTCGAGGTGAATTATGAAAATTTTTGTCTGTGCAGAAATTTAACAGAAAGTCTATTGCGTAGAAGTCAACGCATTTACCCACTACGTCCTGGCGTCCATAGTTATAAGAACAGTCCATAATTTTAACGCTACCAGAGTCGGACATTATGCTGTCATTGTCTAGAAAATCTAATTCCCCCATATAATGAAAATGTCTTAGCATTAAGCCGTCTTGTTTTCGCATTACACAACTATAATAAAATTTTTCAAACGTACGAGTAAGCAGAGCAACAGATTCTTCTAGTCCAACTACGGGTATCATACTAGACAAGATAAATCTAGACATTTCTTAAAGATACAAGTACATACATGCAATAAAACCAACCCACAAAAATCTCCATCCATTTAATTCAAAAAACAAGATTCATAAGTTGGTACCATGTATTTGATATTGATGAAGGCATCTTCTCCGCCATGCATTTCCAAAACTTGCAGGGTTTCATCAATTAAATCCCCAAGGTTCATATTATTCTTCTGACTGTAATCGATCTCGTCGCCGCAGTTCACTAAAATCAAATCAATTTACTAAATAATACTTTAAACAGATACTCACACTCACGATTCTTAACTTTGTATGAATTAAACATTGGCAGTAGCTGTCGATAAAAAGGTACCAAAGCTGGCCCTACTAGATCAGATGACATTACCAACTGTTGAATGATTTTCAGCGTTGTGCACATAACTTCTAGGTTTTTTGTACTAAGAGCATCTGAAAAAAAAGTGTTTCAAATTCGTTTAAGATATTAGCGTGTACTTACTTTTGATTGGGAGTATGAGTTGAGGTATAACTGGGTGAATTCTTTCTCCGCCGTGATTCAAAAGATCTATTACACCTTGACGAGCATATGTCTTGTATGGGTGTTTAGTTTCAGAAAGGCCATCGAAGAATAGAGGCAGGTACAAGCTGTAGTCCAATTTCTCGATATCAACCTGTAAAAGGATGGAAATATGGTTATACAGTAATATGTGATTCGATACTTTTATTCTACACAATATTTCACCTTTACACATATACTACAATTATAAGCAGGTCGTATTGTTAAACATTGGATCGAAAGTAAAGGTAAACTAAAGTTGTATGCCGCATGTATGTATGTATGGTTTTAACATCATTGTTGACGCAGTTATTGCAACTTTTTAAAAAATCTTACTCAATAAGTACAACTTTTATTATAATTTTTTAATCGGGTTCTTGTTTTCCTTTGCGTTTTAATTTTTTTAATTGTCTGGACATTTATTTTATCGATACTTGAGAGTGTTTTACTGATGGATAAAATTATTCAGCTAAGAATAACACCAATCATACTTTTTGTAAGGAAAATTTAACTGGGCAAGTGCGAGTTGTACTCATACGGGGAAGGTTCCTTTGCATAAATATGTTTTGAAAGAATCATTTGTGATTATCAGGCGACGAGTTCAAACTTTAACTGAAATAAATTTTCTTCTAACTATTCATTACTATATTCATACATACAAACAAACAAACACCCATCCATACATATACAAATGTCGGCATCCAAATTTATCTAACACGGGAAATCCCTTTCATCATACCCAGTTACTGCTCATGCCTGCTGTTTGCATATTGCTGTTGGGCATTTAAGGGTTGTAGTGAGAGATAACACTCATCATTGTATAGAGAGGACGATCATAGCATGGAATTAATGTGTGAAAACGATAGATTAAGATTTCAAATTAAGTCTTTGATATCTCGAAATTTGCAGTTATATCGATACTTTAATATTTATAATTTCTTTATGCATTTGCATCAAACATACAAAACTTCGTGTTCAGGTCTTCAAAATTCGCATGTCGTTGGTTGACCGTTTTTGGCCAATGTCTCGAAAACTATTAGGGCGAGAATCAAATTAAATTAAATTGAATTGAAATTAATTTAAATCAAAGTACTCAATGAAACCAAGTTTTTGCGAATTTTCCACTAATTGTAGAAGTGTGAATACTACGGACAATGTTTAAAAACATTAACGTAAATACAATACAAAAAGTTGTTCAAATATTTGTGGTCGTAACAATGTACTGAATTCTTATAGATTTGTCATGTCAATTCATTGGAATTATAATCTGAAACATTAACTTTGTTAACATTGTTATTTTTGCATGTGAAGTACCTAAACAACGCATAGTATAGTTGTTGTAAAGAATATATGAAACTATTTACCGTCCATCCAATCTTATCGCCTCCAGTTAAATATTCCATTTTGATTGGCAAATCTCCACGGTCGTAATACATACGAAAAGACGTCCCCTTTGGTGGAACAGGTCTGCCTCCTGTAATACGGCAATCAGTTAAAGAAATATGCATGTCTTCAAGGTATTTTAATGATTAAAAACTTACTCTGCTTGTTCCTTGCACTAAATTTAGGTTCATCGATAACAATGGTGTTCTTCTGAAGGGACTGTATAGAGAATGGTGGAACTGGTCTTGGTGTTCTAAGACGATGCTGTGGTGCAGACGAGAACCTGAATTTATTAGAATTTTGTTTTTCCGACGGGCGAGCCGTTAGATACATTTTTTCTATTTTGGATTCCTTCAGAAATTTTTATCTGTACATATATCTTGTTTTCACTTCAAAAACACTGTGGAAGTGAAGGTATGCATATGATGTGAGTCAAGGGAAAGCTTATGAAACCAAGGAATTTCGTGAATAAACCATAACAAACCGCTAGCGTTGCTATGGTCAATGCGCAATTTGATATTTGATTTATTCTAGTGACTGTTAACACTTTAACAACAACATTACACTTTGATTTGTATTTTAGTAGAGCTTTATTTGTATTTCTGTTTGTTTATTGTTCTTTTTCGGATCGAATAAATTTGAGCACTTTGCAAGATATTTATTAAGTTACATATTATTTGTTAAGTCCCTTTTTAACTTTGGCATCAGAATGGCAAGCTTATTCACGATATTTCCACAGTTAGTTTTTATCGTCACCATATCTTCCTCTTCTTTGGATGGCGCTACAATTCGATGTGAACTTGAGTCGAACTTCTACAGCAACCATTCGTTTTGTACTCGCTATTAAACTTTGACAGTTTTATGTGAAGTTTGAGAAGCTTTAGGTAACTGTTAGGCCCTGTGAGCATTGAGGGGGTGCCATAAAAATTAATCTTGGCTTGTTGAAATGAATATGAACCTTACACGTGTTTTTTTAGACTCCAGTCATTGTATTTTTGAAAATTTATAATTCAATCTCTCACATTCTAGGGAACACTTACTAGTTTAACTTAACTTCACCTTTACTAATTTACTGGCTCTATGCGGGTGCTCTAAGATAAATGATAGGGCACTCGTACGGTTACAAGAGTAGTAACTTTCATTTTAGAGTCTTGTTGGTTCGTTAATTTTTTTTCTCATGTCTTCGAACTTTAGAAACACCGACTGCGCCAATTACATGTATGAAATAATTAAAATAGCTTCGGTTGCCATTGAACGTTTTTATTTATTCGACATTGGTCTTAAGGCTGAATATATAAAATATTTAAACCTAACATGAAGACTTACGAAATAATTACAATAACGCACACACCACGATATCAATTTTGTACAACGTGCAGCCGAAAATCTCGCGGAGGCTATAAAGCCGATATTATCGAAACCCAGGAAGGATGCGGTGGCATAGACCGGGAAAAAAGAAGATGAAAAACTGCTACGTCTACTACGGTGATTGCTATAGAGAGCGAAGACAGCGTTTATTCGGATGTGGATTTGTTGTTCAAGCCAAACTAAGGCAAAAAGGCTTAAGCTTCAAACATTAAGCGACCAAACTGCATCAAGGCGAAATTCGGAAACACCATCCTGATTTGCGCACAAGCCCCCACAAAGAAGATGACAAAGATGACAGCAGCTAGGATGACTTCTATGATAACCTAGACAGAACATAAGGTCAATGCTCCAGCTACGACACCAAGATCTTTCTTGGAGACTTCAACGCCAAACTGGGTAAAGAGGACATCTTTGCTATAGTCATCGGTAAACACAGCCTAAATGATACCACGGCCGAAAACGGGATTAGGTTACTGGGCTTCTTTACGGTGTGAAACCTCTCTGTAGCTAGCACGCGGTTCCCAAACCTTAACACTGATATATAAACCTGGCGGTCTCCTGATCAATCAACCGTCAACCAGATTGATTACGTTGTGATCGACGTCAGATATTCCTCTAGTATTCATGATGTCCGAACGTTCCGAGGCGCCAACATCGACTTGAACCATTTCCTTGCTGTAGCCAAAGTAAGGTCACGGATACGAGAGAATAACGGGGTCGAAAAGAACACTGCGGTTTGATTTCAAAAAGCTACAATCGCAACAGACCACTAGAAATTTCGAGTCTCTTTGAAACTCTCCGAAGGTTAATTTTATTTTTCATTAATGTGCTGCTGTCAAGTAGAATGATCCACTCAACACAACGGACAATGATAGAAGAGAATTCCGTTCCCTCAACCTGCATGAGGTCAAAATAGCGATATTGAGAAGTCGAATACAGATGCTGCTGCAGACGGATTGATAGCTGATAGGGCGCATGCACCAACTCATCTGTATGATACGGTCGGAGGAAAGCATGCCCGATGAGTGGAATCTTAGTGTGATTTGCCCAATCTACAAGAAAGGAGACCCCTTTGACTGCACCAACTATCGAGAAATAAGTCTCTTTAACATCGCATACAAGCTTTTTTCTGTCGGTCTGCGTGAACGTCTGAAACCTTTCGTCACCAATCTGGTCCGTATCAGAGAGGTTTTAGGCTAAGGAAGTCCTGTTTCTTTGGGCTCAAAAGGCAATTGAGCAATAGAGCTCTCTCTTGAAAGACCAATCTGACTTTGTATAAGACATTGATCATCCCAGTCCTGCTTTATGGCGCAGAGGCATGGACAATATCGAAAGCGGATGAAGAAGCTCTTGGTCTGTTCGAGAGGTCGATCTGTTTGCGATCCTTGGTCCTGTTTGAGTTGACGACATTTGGAGAAGAAGATTCAACCACAAACTATATGGGCTGAACAGCGACATGAGCCTAGCTAAGCGTCTACGGATCCAACGCCTAGATGGCTAGGCCATGTAAAGCTCATGGACAACTTAGATCCGGCCCGAAGAGTTTTCGACTCTGAACCAGTGGGGCAACGCAACAGAGGATGTCCACGTCTAAGACGGCTCACGCAAGTGAAGAATGACCTCAACCAACTGGGTGACCGTGCTAGCTAGCGAGGTTTGTTGGCTGAGGACCACGTCCACCCCGGACTGTAGCGCCACAAGAAGAAGAAGAAGAAGAGTCGTCAACAGTAAAATCATTCATATCCGAGGTTCGTTGTTGCTTCATAACTAAGATTTTTTTTTTTCACTGTCAGGTAGTAAACCGGACGTGCAAACTCCAACTGGAGTGCCAGGCCCTTAGTTGGTCCCCTTGGTCAAAAGGTGCAATGTCCCGGCCCTTATAAACCTGCTCTTCGAATAAACCGTAGTAGCTCTAGAAGGGGGCTCACTAAGTTGTAGTTCGTCCTGATTGGAACGACCAGTAGGCGCCGCCGTTGAATCCATCTAGGTAATTCCCTAGCTACCGCGTGTGTCGAAAAGAGAAGTGCCTTAGTGGACACACCTACCCCACTTTCTTATCAGTCCCTGCCAAAATCATACTCAGAAAACAATTCCTCGTATCAACACCAAGATACTAGGCACCCGGGATTCCCCGCATGGAGTCGAGAGTAGCATTTGGTGGACAGAGGTTTGATTGTCTTCGTAAAACAATTAACTACCATATCTTCTTCTATGGATACAAAAATAACTTTCAGTTCAATTAAAGCTATTTTGGATCGGTTTAAGTCTTATATTCGTAGAAATGGAATGGCTGCGTATGTTATGTATATTAAATTCCCACCATAACAGCACAATCAATTGGAATAAAAATAAAGTGGAATTCAATGCTTTTAGAAGACGTCTATTGTCACTAAGCGAACACTTACAATTAGTCATTACCCATGAATGGCCCTTGTGTCCAAGAAACCGAGACTTTTCATCCTTGATATGTGTACCAATACAACACTTAGTTGGAATCATATTCAAGATCGTAAAAACGCTACAAAATGTCTAGGTTTCCTTAAACGATATAAGAAATGCTTCACACCTGATTTGGCTTGAGTTTATAAGGCCTAAATCTCATCTATTCTCAAGGGAGGTAACCAAATGCATTCCATCCTTCCTTGAATTCACACGCAATACTTGTCTTGCCTAAAATGGTTATCAGTTTACCCTTAACCCTGCTTTTGTGCGTATAGTTCGGTTTCGTTTTTTTTTTCGCGCCACACGAATATGAAATATTCGTCTCAGCCAAATATGATATTTGGGAAAACTTGGTCGCTGTTTATCTTTTTTCAAGCACTGCTTAACTTCTATCGCTACCACATATTGCACAGATAATGCACAGATTTCTATAAATTTACACAAACAATTCTTAACAACACACGAAACTGAATTCCTCCATGCAAATGCCAGAGTTTTACTCAACAAGTGACGTCACAGACAAAGCCAACAAAATTTTACTGCACTTTCGATCAACTAAGCTGAACTAGTCTGTCTCGGCATACACTATGAAGTGCAACATGGAACCTAAAAGACAGCTAGTGAATATAGCAAATAAGATTGCCGCCCCAAATACTTCTTGTATTTTATGTCAAAGACCGTCGTAAAATTTGAATTCAAAACGATCATGCCATAGATCCCTCTAACCGTAGGGTGTCGAACGCCTTTTGCAAGTCAAACAGACAGTCATTCGTATCATGCCCGCTCTGGTTGCCCGGTATGATTCTAGTGTCATTAGTTCACTGCTTCAGGAATCTAGTGTATACTCTATTTTTGCACGAAAGAAAGTGAGAACTGAGATTTGTCCCTGCAGAGACCGGGACAAAGGGTTGGAGATTGGTTGGACTACCGCAGTTCCAGTGTTCCGAGGGGAAAGTACGCAGTACACTATTCCGAATATCATCGATTCCCGCAGACCTAATCTTCGTTAGTGAGTTAAAGATGCCCTGGAGTTCCTCCTGGTTCTATCGCCTGCGATGGCAATATTTGCCGCAGTCGACACGTATGGCCACTACGTTACTGCAGCTAACGTATCGGTCATCATATCAATCCTATTTAATTTTTGCAATCAATTTTTACACTCTACACCAGCAAATATTTCTTCTAATTGGTTAAGAGTATGAATGCAACTTACATGAAAGTGTGAACGTATGTTTTCCAGTAACTCTTTAAGCCATGAATCGAAATACGTGAAGCCGTAAAAAGTCGACATATTTACCCAGAACACCACGGCGCCCAATAAAATAATTATTCTATCAATTATTTCAATGTCAAGACTCTTTAGAACAAGTTTTAGTAACAAAATATTTTACGTTTCATTTATTTAAGGTTTTTCTTCAAACATCAACCGATTTCACAATTTATCAATTGCATTAAAGGCATTGGTGAATACAGTGGACGTCCAGTATAACGAATTATATAATGCATAGCCTTTCGTTAAATCGATCGTTCTTTTTTATAATTTCGGTGTGTCCGTCCGTCGCGTCTGTCACACTTTTTTATCTCCGATGTTAATAAAGATATCGCCATGAAATTTTGGAATTAGGTACTTCAGACCTAGATGTCATTTCCTATGGAAATTTAAAAATTGGGGCCATTTGGGGGTGGCTCCAGTATAGGTGAAGTTGCCATTAATTTTGAAACATTGTCGCACCCCATCGACTTATATATCAATCGACAGATCTTTTGAAATGAGGTAGAGGTTTGCTTCAACAGTTTTTGATCCAAAGTACCGTTTGGAAAATATGGAGCACCAAAGTTTTTTTTAATGCGTCCCCCCCTGATATTTCTAAACCAAAGGGTTTAAAAATCTGAAAAAATCACAAAAACTTGGGTTCATTGAGTACTTTTATTTAAAATAATTTCAAGCATTCTGGCCTTAATAGTTTTCGAGATATTGGCCAAAAACGGTCAACCATCGATATGCGAATTTTGAAGATCTGAAAACGCAGTTTTGAAGACCTCAGCGTAAGCATAAAGAAATGATAAATTTCAAAATATCAATTTATGTTGAAATTTTGATATATCTAATATTTAAAATGATAAATATTTTCATTTTCACACACAAATTTCATGCTGTGTTCGACCACTCTATTCGTTGATGAGTGTTATCTTTTGGATATATAAATGCTGAACAGAAATGAATACACACACCGCAGGCATGAGCAGTGATTAGGTATGTGTATGATGGAAGGAATTTTTTGTGTTGGATAAACTTCGATAGGGGTATAGGTATATGTAAGGATAAATGTTTGTTTGGATGTATGAATGTATGAATGAAGGGTTGATTTGGGTTGAAGTTAGAAGAAAATTCAACTGAAATAGTTTGGAAACGTCGTTTGATATTCAGAAATCATCCATCAATATTATGCGACGGATCCTTACTTGCCCAGTTTATTTTATATCTAATAATACAAGAATATGAAATAATTAAAGATTTACAATGAAATACATAAGAATAAACCGTAATTTGTCGTTTTTAGGTAAACTTAACTGTTTACCCAAAAATTTCTTAAAAGTTTTTTTTCGTTAAAATTAAAAAAATCCAAGCCTTAAGTATAATTTAATGTTTTACAAGAATTCATTACTTTCTACACTTATTAAACTTAATAAAATAAGCTTGAAATAAAATTAACAAAGAAAATGCACTGTTCAAAAAAATAGTAGTATTCATATTATTAAGAAATAACGGCCTTTAAAAAGCATAGATAATAAATTAAAGTTATTTTAAAATACACTAGGGCTTAATATTTTGTAGTGATACCCTTATTATTCAAAACAGCTTTACAAAGACGCTGCATGGAGTCTACTAATCTGTGCCAACGTTTTTGTTGGATTTTTGCCCAGGAAACCTTTACTATCTCCCAAAGGTCCCTATTGTTTTATGGTTTTGCCTTCGTTACCTCTCTCTTAATATCACCCCAAAGATTTTCTATGGCGTTGAGGTCGGGGGACTGTGCAGGTCAAGGCGTAACTTCAACCTCATTAACCCGAAACCATTCCTTAGCTGCTCCACTCGAGTGTTTCGGGTCATTGCCCTGCTGGAAGACCAACTTTAAAGGCATTTCATACTCGGCGTAGGGTAGCATAGTATTGTTCAAAATATCAACATAGGCATGTTGATCCATTATTCTGTCTATCAGGTGTATAGGCCCAACGCCGTAGTATGAAAAGCATGCCCAAACTAATATTTTTCACCCTCCATGTTTTACGTATATATCTGGTTTTTATAGTATATTTGGGTTGATATTTTGTGTTGGGTGGACGACGAATATACTGCCGAAAACCAGTACCTTCAAAGAGAACGAATTTACTCTCGTGTGTCCACAATACATTGCGCCATTTTTCAACCAGCAACTCTATGTGATTCTTGGCAAATTGGATACGGCTCTTGAGGCATTTTTTTGTCAAATGAGGAACTTTCCGTGAACTTTGTGCATGCAAATCGTGGTCTAAATGACGTCTGCGAACAGTTACCGCACTTACAGGAAGTTGGAGCTCCTTTTGGTTTTCAAATGATGAAGCACAAGGATGCAATTTGCTGTATCGGACAATGTGCCGATCGTCTGCTTCGTTCGTTTTTCTCTTTCTGCCTCTAGTTTTCGCCTCTTCAACATATTTGATGGCATTGACTATCATTGTTGGAGTAAAACTTAACAAATTCTGTATTTCGGCATAAGTTTTGCCTTTTCTTCTTAATTTATTAGTGAGATCGCGCTTTTCTTTGCTCCAATGCTTGCCTCCTCCTACTGCAGATATTTTTAGCCAAAAAAATTGATTTTTTATTTCGAATTTTAAAAAGACGAAGACAGTACTTACTTTTCTTGAAACAAATTTAATAAAAGCCAAATCTTTGATTATAAATAGTTTTTTTACTATTACTACTATTTTTTTGAAGAGCACTCTTTTCACTGAGATGACAAGCTTTAAGATATTTAAGAGTTTTACAGTAATTTTGTTTGACATATTCCATTAGTTTCTGACAAGCTGAAATATATATGTATTAAAGTATTGTTGTGATACGCACTACTATTATTTTGAACACAACTGTATATGTCATACATACAGTGTCGGACAAAACAATAGCACCAAATAGTCCGTATAGACATTTTGCTCAATATCTTTCCTTGTACTTGAGACATTTTAATAATTACTTTTTCATTCAAACAGGAATAGTTTCACTTATTTATAAACAAAAACTCAATTCCACTAGATTCCTACAAACTAAAAATTTAAAAAGAGAGTGAACATGCCTTTAGAAATTTGAACTATCCCATGACAAAGAAGACGACTACAGTGATGTATCACAGAACGTGATATTGCCAAGCGCAGAAGAGGAAAAGGAATTCAAATGGATCTTTCAACACAACAACAGTTCAAAATACACCCCTTACATTGAAAAAAAGTGTCAGTCTCTGAGTAAAGTTTGCCTATTAAGTGGGATTCTTAAATCTTCTGATCTCAACTCCCATAGATAATCTATAAAAAATTATAGATTCGAGAATTGAACGAGATAACCACACAAATAAGGCACCCATATACACCTTTTGTTAAACCTAAAACGTCGTGAAAAAGGATTCCCGTGGCTGCTGTCAGCACTTTTATTAATTCTATGCTTTGAAGATATGCAGCGGTTATTAAAAACAATGGATACTCACTTAAATATTAACACCAGGATTTTAAAAATGTTTGCTTTTGATTATGTGCTTTAGTTTTGTTGCGGCAATTCCTAAGGCATGTTCACTCTTTTTTAAAATTTTTAGTCTGTAGGAATCTAGTGGAATTGAGTTTTTGTTTATAAATAAGTGAAACTATTGCTGTTTGAATGAAAAAAGAATTATTAAAATCTCTCAAGTACAAGGAACGATATTGAACAAAATGTCTATACGGACTATTGAGTGCTATAATTTTGTCCGACACTGTATGTGTGCCAACATACAAACAAAAGGCAAAATCCAACAAAACTTGTGTTCCAATATATGATTGTACTACATACATACCTATGTATGTCGCATAAGTTTGTTACATATACATATTTTCCAAAATTTTACAAGGCATTCGTTAAATCGGGCGTAAAATGTTTGCATCATTCGCAATATAGAACTATCAATGGAAAAAATCTCATTCAATTTCAATTTCAATTTATTTAACTTAAGAGGTATGTACATTAAGATTTACATCTTTTTTAGTACTTAGTAATTAAACTCAAATAAACAGTTTAACTTAAAATTAGTACAAATATTTCTTAAACTTAAAGGATGAGAGGGGTGAGTTTTTATGGGAGAGTGGAGAAATGAAGGGTAATTGCACTTTTAAAATCTCTGTAGTTGGATATGGATTTTATATAAGTAGGTAAGGAGTTCCATAATCTGATAGTGTGAATGAAAAATAAACGAGATGAATTTAAATAGTTACTGCGATAAGGAATTATGTTTATTGTCCTATTTGAACGGGTAAAATTTATCGAGTATTCGTTAAACTGGACGTACACTGTATGTGGGAACGTTAAAACTTATCCTGCAGATAAAATGCATATAGACTTTTAATACTAGGTTTTCAAACTTGGCGTACTGATTCGTTGCCTATGTCATTCAATGTCAGGCGATTTTAAAATTGTCATAAAAATAAACCATTAATGATCTGCAGAAAATAGCTAGCATAACAAAATATTTACATTTTGCTTAAGTAATTTTTCATTTCCAATGCGAATGCCTCGATTTGATCATCCAAAAGAAGCTTGATTTTGAATGTTAAAGATATATAACCGATCAAGGTAGTCAACTTCACAGGATTAATTTATGATTTAATCTTGTTTTTTTCTAGAATTATTTGGCCGCGACTTTATCCATTAATCGAAGCATTTGTGTGATTGTTGCGATACAATTTTTGGAGAAAAGCGTATGGAGTTTTTTTTACATTTCTATTCCTTAAATTTTATCATCACCATCACCATCTCATCATCTGCATAGAAAATATTTTTTAAGCTCTGAAAGAACTTTCTTTATAAATAATACATACAAATAAATACATTTCATTAAACGCACGCACGCTTCTCTTTTCCTTCCATCCATAATTTAATGGACAATTTTGTATTCTGATTTGTTTAGCTGCACATGAACATTGACATATATTTTTAAATTAGGTAAAAATAATATGACTATCAAATATAGATAGATATTTTTAGTATTTTTTCGACCGCATGCAGATTTTTATAACTTATCTCTTAATATCATGCTACTTTTAAAAAAAAGTACAAAATCTTCATAATTGTTATATGTTTTGATTTTTTATTAAGATTAATTTAAAAATATCTACTACATTAAAATCCATTGCAATTAATTTAGGAAAATATTAAATGTAGAAATTTTAAATGTTTTACTTATCACGTAGCCTTTACTGTACTGCAGATATTATATTTCACAACTAGATGTCAGGCCGAGAAATCTACCGCAGTTTGGTTTTCTGGTCTGTCGATTGTTACCATACCGTATCTGAGTTGAGTTGGGAGTCTGAGTGAGAATTGATCGAAGAGTAGCGTGCGGGCAGTTCGTGGCTCGCGTAATAGTGCTATTTTTCCTCTAAAATTAAACTATAAAAAGCAATTAAGTAATTAATTACATTCTCTAACATAAGAACAACAGTTTACACTTAAAAAAACATTAATTGCTCCATTGTACGTCACTGAAAACTTAGTGTAAAGTTTAAACTAGTCGGGAGAAGGTTCACAACTACATAACCACCATTTTGTTTTCGTTTTCTCACCCCAAAATAATTTGCCGTGTAGTAGTAGTACGCTGAAGCCTGCCAGTGTGGAAAAGGAATCGTCAAGTGCATAGTTTCTATCAGTTTTTGTTTTTTTTTTATAGTGTTCACAACGCTGTGCTTGTGCATCTGTTTGAATGAAATAAACATAGAAGCCCAACAAATGTTACTAATAGTTGAATGAATAAAATGTCTTAAGATGTAAACAATTCCATATCGGAACGACGCGTCGAACAGAAAACAAGTGTACTCTAACTCAGTGTTTTATGTTTCCCGATTTCTTGTGTAATTGTGTGTACCCCTCAGCGAAAATTTTGTACCCATTGTGAATTGACCGATATCGAGAGTTTGTCGAGAGTCTGTCGCCGTTTGTCACGTACACCTATTTTATAGTAAAAGAACAACAACTACACTAGGAGTTTATGGTAAGTTTTATTGATGATATGATTACAAATTATTTGGTAAATATAAAAAATATAAAAAATTTCTAGTCCGATTTTGAGTTGTGTTTTCATGTAAAATTCAGTGGGACAAATAGAGGAAAATCTTACGCTTCTCAATCGAGTCCAAGTGTAGAGCCCAATGGTCTCGCTAGAGGGGAGGCGAAAGAGAGAGAAGTGAAACGAGTTTTTCCTTAATTGTGGACATCTGCCTTCATAGCTTTTTTTTTGTTTAATTGAATTGTTGGTATTTTTTCTTGTCCTGCTTTTTTGGTTACGGCCTTTTTTTCTTTTTGGAAAAGTATTAATGGTGTACACGATACATTCGTGTACATATACATATGTATATATTCATATATTAAGAGCGGCTTGTATGGTACATACATATATGTATAGATAAGTTCACAATGGAAAGCTAAGTAAAATTTGCGCGATGATTAACGAAAGGGAAAAAAAAAAATTAAAATAAAACTCAAGAGAACGGGGAATCAAGGTATAGGTGGATAATTAGATTTGTAAAAATGTGTTCATTCGAAATTGTGTCTACTTGCATGTTTTTCTTAGGCACAAAGCGTCTTGAGAAAACCCGCATTGAAATAAATACGCAATCGATGATGGTGTTCTTCAAACAGGACATGATGAAACTTAATCCAGCATTGTGTGTCAATTTGTTGTTGGCAGCGCAAATGCATTAATCTTTTTTAGGTTTTGAACAGGACAAGGACCTTTCAGTCTGCATATTTACGCGCATACTTATGTATGTATGTTTGCATCGACGTATGAGTACATTTATTTACAATATTCAGGATATCCTTTTGCCAATTCTACACACTGTACACAAAAAAATGAGACCGTCTTTTTTCAGATCAGAGAGAATGTAATTCAACAAACGCATTCAATACATAATATCTACTGTGTGAGTCGCATCGGGATAAAAGAAAATTGTATTAAAATTATATGCTATATTATAAAGTTTTTTCTTATTATTGAACTACAGTAGACTCACGATAACGTGAACAATTGAAAACCAAAACCAAGCCAGTTCACAATTCATTTCACAAGTTAAAAATTATTAGTTTTTACATAAATGTCTTTTTAATTATTTTTTTTATTTTTAACAAAAATTTATTACATATGTTTATAGACGAATCTTGTACCAAGAACGAGAAATTCCAAATTAAAATGCAGTTTGTCCGAATTTTACTGTTAACTTGGTACGAATTGTTCACCTTTTAGAGCGTGCATGATTTGTTCATTTTTTAGAGATGCCAATGTAAAAATATGTCCGTTCACGTTATCCGGTGTTTACATTAGACGGTGTTTTTGCCAACGCGAGTCTACTGTATCTACATTTATCTATCATGAACTCTTGAAACCATCCGTCACTACCTAATTTCTATTTGCAATATTTTTATAACCATACTCGTACGATGTACACGCTAAATGTACGAAAAGATGAAATATAATGGCAAATAGGCGTTACGATATGGTTGTCAATTACTAGTATTGGATTATATTCTATCCTACATAAAAACAATGAATCTTTCGGATACAATTTTGACAGCTGCTTTGCGTTTACATGTTTTCGTACCTCCAACTAAATACATATATATGTATTTACATACTAAAATGATGAAATGTTGCGGTGGCTGATGCATTTAATACAGCATTTTCTTTTACGATGGGAAAGCAAATATAGTGAAGTCTCACTTATATGAACCCTCAGCAATATTAATTATTCCAATACAGTAAAAATCGCTTACAACGACATTGGTTATAACGACGTATCGGTAATAACGATGAAATTCTTAGGTCCCGCCTGAGCTCCATTATATGTAATCCAATAGCATAATAAATCGTTTACAACGACCAAATTCGTCAGTCCCTTGAAGGTCATTATAACCGATTTTGACTGTATGTACTTCAATTTCATTTTTTCACCGTAAAAAAAAGGATTTATTTCATACTATACATGGTTCAAATATACGAACTTTTCGGTTGTATGAACTGGCCCAACAATAATTAGTTCATATAAGTGAGACTTCACTGTAACACTAAATTTAATTTATAGTTTGATATTATTGAGAATATTTGTTGCTTGACATTTAAGTCTTCATAGCATAGCTTTGATTCTATAGGAACATGGTAACCTTGTTTTTGTTTGTTTTCTCCATTTAATATATGTAAGTATGTATTCTCTTCAGATGACATTTTTAAGGTACCATCTACAAAAACGAAGCCTTTCGTTGTTCGTTGTGTCCGTCCGTATGTCATGTCTGTCACACTTTTTTATCTTCTCCGTTTAAAAAGATATGGGCATGAAATTTTGGAATTAGATACTTTAGGCCTAAAAATCATCATCATCATGAAAACTTCATCTATACAGGAGCCATGGCCCCACTTTTTTGAATTTGCAGGCGTGCAAAATGATTTCTAGTCCTAAAGTATCTAATTCCAAAATTACATGCCGAATCTTTTTAAACGGAGAAGATAAAAAAGTGTGACAGACGGACGGACGGACACAACGAAATTACAAAAGTTTTGTTTTTATAGACGGAATCTTAAAAATGTCATCTGAAGAGAATACATACTTACATACCTAAATTAAAGGGAGAAAAAAATGTTGCAAAGCTTGGCTTCAATGAGTGCTTTTATTTAAAAACCTTTTGAGCATTCTGTTCTTAATAGTCTTGAAGATATTGGCCCAAAACAATAAATCATCGACTTGTGAATTGCGAAGATCTGAATACTCAGTTTTGGAGACCTCAATGTAGGCAGTAAGAAATGATTAATATTAAAATATCGATTTATGGGCAAATTTCGAGATATCAAAGATTTAAAATATCAAAGATTGTCACATTCGCACATAAATTCCAGCTGAGACCGACCACTCGACCAAATGCTCAGTATTATCTCACATTAATTTTAACCTATAAATGCAGTGATAGGGTGTGATGGAAAGGATTTTCTGTGCTATACAAATTTGGATAGACATATTCGAATATACATATACAGTATCGGACAAAACATTTGCAACTACAAGTGAAATCAAGCAAATTTCTTCAAATTTATTAAAGTTTTTTTTGCAAAAGTATATCCTATAATTATTCTGAAAAGTCTATATTCAAAGTGTATTAATATTAAAGAATTGAGTAATCTACGTTCTCCACGATATCGATGTGATCATCCTATCTTTTATTTTACTGTCGTATTGTGTTCGCTGCTCGTTAATATACTAATTGGTTTTTATCAAATCTTTAATAATCCAGGTTTTTGCTAACGATAGTTAATCTTTGATACTGTGTTGTGATTCATTCTGACTGAAAATATCGTCATAATTTTTGTGGTTTTTCAAACAAAGTTTGAGAAGTGGTAAAATTTTCAAATTTTTCTAGTGCGGATTCATGAAAATTCATAAAGCATGAAATTTCTGATATATGGAAAATAAGTATGTACAATACATACAGCTGCTGTATTCAAAATAATAGTAGTGCTACTTCAAAATAATAATTGTGCTACAAATTATATTTTCAGTGTTCTAATTTTTGTTTAAAATAAAGTAGTAATAGGAACAACAAACGGTTGAATTGTATTTTAGTTCTCACTACTATTATTTTGAACACATCTGTATGTAAAATGTTCTTTATTTTCGTTTGCAAAAATTTTGTTTGCCATCAGGACCGTTCGTCATCTTTGAAATTAACGATTAAATTATTTCTGACGACAAATTTGATGAGATTGAGCGCGCGTGTGCTAATGTGCTCATTACAACTTCAATAGCTATCCTTTTGCATAACCAATATTAAGCTCTCATATGAATTCAAATGAAGGGCGGGATGTAATGTTTCATGTAACGACTAATTTGAGATTGTAACGTCTTTTTATGTGTTTATATAAATAAATGACTTTGAACATTACTTAAATTCACGGTCATTTAGATCAGTTTCCTTTAAAATAAAAAAAGCAAGTATAAAAGTAAAAAATTATCTATTCACATAGCTTTTTCAAAGACCAAACCTAATTCACACTTTTGATAATTGTAGCATTAATACATAAGTGGGCATACATGGTCCGGTATGTCCAAGACAGACTTGGTCGGATGAACTCAAATCTGATAGTGTAAACGTAAAAACGCCAGTCTGTCTTTTCTGACTTGTCGCATTATTTTCACAAATTTTTGATATTTTTGAAGTCGTGCAAACTCATTTGATGATGTAAAAGCGTATATGTCCCATTGCAAGGAAGTCTGTCTGAAATTCCTTAAAAATTATATCCGACTGCAAATATGATTAAGTAAGCGGAAACGAATTCGAGTTATCAGAGCAAGATTTATTCGACCAAGTTTTCATGTGAACCTCCCTAATAGCCACGTTCACAGTGTACTACAAGTCCTACGATTTGGTCAGACGACTGCTTGATGCACCAAATTTTCTATGTCGTACAGTCTGAATTTTCGAACGGCTAATCATGTGACTTGACGAAATTGAGCGAGACTTACCGAAACTGAAACCTACAATGTACGCACATATTTCATTACAATTTAAATTATAAGAAACATTTAAGGTAAAACCTTTACACAGCGAACTGTTATAGGGATTATTTTTACTGATATGTTTATGCTAATAAAATAATGTTAGTTACAAAGCGCATGAATAAAAATATATATATGTCTTATATATTGGAGTAGATGATGGAGTTCAGTTGGACACTCCTAATCTTCATAGACTCCAAGCAATTTTGACTTCACATTCCATCATCATCTGCTGGCTTTATCTGACCTCATGGAGAAGGGTTTTCTTCATTCAAGCTAAAAACTTACGGTAAAAAAATGGATAGATGCTTATCCAAAATATTTACATTTTGTTTAATTATTCTGCAACATGCATTGTAGTCAAACAAATAAAAACGATTCACTTATATACTCATTTGTGTCCTTCAATTAACAAATAATTAAAGCGATAACACCATACTTTTGTGAATATTGAAATCCATTTAATCACTTTGTAAGCTTTGAATTTCAAAACTTAAGATCGGTTAGAAGAGTTAAAATTTTCCAAAAGAAAAATATTGTCATAGGTTATGGCAATCCCAACGGCACCTCTAATATATAAAAAAAAAAGATGAATGTAACTGAGTATTGTCCTATTTAGCTAAGGGTTGAAAGAAGTTTGATTGTAGGATCCGAATTAAGGGTGTTTTCCTTTTTATTCACATCAAACAAACAGCAGTATTAACCAATGTTAGGAAATCTGTTTTCAACAGGTTGTTGTTAATACTAACAGTGAAATGGAAGACGTGAAGAGCTGTTGCTGTTGGCGCGTAAAATAAATCGACAAGAAATTTGAACGGCTATAACCTTTTCACTTTAAATTTTGAAAGTACAATAAGGGTTAAAAACAGTCATCATTTGAAGTTAAGAGTTCAACCGCGGCTGAGAATAAACAATATATTTGTGTTTTTATTTATTTTACTATATATTTATTTATTTTTATTATATTATTGAAAATTTAAATGTTCAGTTAACGAAAGAAAATAAATGGTTTATTTAAAAACAAAAACAAAAATGCATCAACAAAAGCCAAAAAAGTAGCAATGTAATAAATAACATTCATGGAAATTTCGCATACAAACTCTGATCGTTTTTAGCTCTAAAAATTCGCTAACATTGCTTGAGGGTAAAAATTAGAGGTGTGACGGATATCCGGCAAGTATTCGGTATCCGGCCTATCCGGCTTCTTTTGTAATATCCGGCCGCAGCCGAATAGTCTTTTGATATCCGGCCGAATACCGGATAGTCGTTTTTTTCAGTAAAAAACAACAAAATAAAAAAACAATTTAATATTGGAAGTTTACTAAAGCCAAATTATGATGAATGAAAATTAGTTTTTCTGCATTCAAGGGTAATAATTTATTACGTTTGTTTTCGTATACGATGCATGCTTCAGAAAAGAGTCTCTTACTGTATACACTGCGACATGCAGATGAAAAATAAGTTTTGGCAAATTTGGACGAAATTGGATACTGTCTTCCATTTACTGACCACCAAGCCCAAGGGTCACTATGCCGTTCAAAAAACTGTCTTGAGATAATGTAAGTCAAGCTCGTTGGCGGTATTTTTTTGGCAGAAAACTCAATCTGACTTGCCTTCCAAAAATGCAACCTCTTCAAAAATGTCCCAAAAACTTTGCTCTGTAGAAAGTAAGAATATCTTGTGGAGGAGAAGGAAAAAAACATGTTTAAGTTGGTTTTACTTGTACCGGTCAGGTTTGAGTATCAGACCACCAAACTATTATACTTTTAATTTGGGCAGATATCCGGCCGCCGAATATTCGGCTATCCGGCCTAGCTGCAGGCCGAATATTCGTTATCCGGTATCGGGCCAAATCACTATTCGGTACAACTCTAGTAAAAATGCAGTACTCAAAGCGGGGTCTTTATTTAACAATTTTAAATCAATGTGATGACTCTAACCTATGTTCGTTGAAAATACTTGTTAAACGTGGTTTCTACTTTTAATTCCCATTTATAACTTAAGGATCTTCTGTTCCTGAAACGTTAAATTCCAACTTGGCACTTCAGTGGCTTAAAGAATGCTTTAAAATTTGTATCTCCATAATTGTAATTAATTCCTCCCTTCTACATACATGTATCTATTCTTCGTCCCATAAAACAATACCATTATTATTTAAAAAAAAAACAGTACTTTCTTCATTCATTGTTGTAATTTTCCATTTCGAATCATTGTGTCTATATCTATTGTACTGTAGTATTTTCTTGATTTCGTTCTTAAAAGGAATAACAGGTTCATAACGGTAGTTTTTATCATCCAGGTTTGAAACAATCTGATTACGTTTACAAAATCAATCTACATTTGTCCCCTTTCTAACTACGCTCAAAAGTATAATAGATGGATGGAGTGGTAATTTTGTTCTGAATAGAAACACATATATCTTTCAGTCCGTTCATGATCAGAAGTGAAATTAAGTTGTTGATATGGGGTCTATGAATATAAAATTGAAAAACTGTACTTAGTATAAATAAAATTACCAAAGACGAACTCGTTGTTTCGTTGTATGTATATGTATGTATATATATATAGGTATTAATTTTTACACAAGATAGACATTTTATATTTTTTAATTAATTGCAAGTATTTCTGTTATCCGGTTTGAAACTAAGTAATTATAGTAAAATTGGGAAGAATACGATAAATTAGAAATGCTACGATTGCAAAGAGTATGACAATCCAATAGTTAATAAGGGAAAAAATAAATCGTTACATTACATTTGGGTGTCGTTTGAAATTTTAACAGATTCCTTCATCTAGCGAACGTTCTACAAATTATTTATGTTCCTTTATTTGATTTGAAATAATAAAATAAAGTACAAGCCACCTACGTAGACCCGAAGTTCTAATGAATCAACATATGTAACCAGGATGATAAAAGTCTACCTACACTCAGATGTAATACCGTGAATTACAAAAAAATTGGCAATCACTAAATCTCCTTTTGAGGATACCACTGCCCTTATCTTTTTCGGCATTGATTCGTTCAACTTTTTGGTAACTTAATTTTGGTACATTTTTTCTCTAGTCTGGATTCTTCAAACCTTGCCTGTTTGTGATGGTTCTTTTCTTGAGGCGCCGCTTACATTCGTCCCATAGGTCCCTCTATAGGGATCAAAGAAAACAAATTGCGGAACATTTCCACACAAGACAGAACTTAACAACAAACAAAGAAACTTATAAAACTGGTGTACGTAGACTTTTGTCATCTCGGTTTTCCTACACTTACAGAAGAATTCAGTTTTTTTCCTCTAGTTTTTAAATTTTTTTAAAGCAATTCGTTTTTACGTTTATACTTCTTTAAATAACAAAGCGAAACACATTTACTTCTCTTGAATATTATTTTGTTCTACTAGAAAAAAACCTTGATTCACTAGAACTTCGAATATACGTAGACTCTTGTCACTCACTGTATATGTCGTCTTGTAATAAAAAAAAACTGCAGGAACATTTTTAATATACCCCATAAAGCCATACGAAGCATCATTATATCCTATATAAACGATGATCATCTGCTTTTAATAATCTATCTTCGCTGAATGTAAAATCCTACAGATATTAGATTTATTTATGCACATGGTGGTACGCCCATGAGATATCCTTTGCTCCTCTGATCATTCTTGTACGCTTATATAGGAATTTATATAAGAGCTTAATATACATATGTACATTCATTTAAAAACCACTCAATAGTTCCAAGCGACGTATGGCCATCTGCGATCGTTTATTCATCCAATTCCATCTAGGATACACAAACATTTGTATGTACATATGTGCATTTGATTAAAAAAAATGGAACGCTTACATGTGCAGTGTGTATATCTCTGGGCATATTGTGCGCTTCGCTGCACGAACAATAGGTGCGTAACAAAAGGTCTCTCAACTCGACTAGACACCCAGAGACGCGCAACAACAAAAATTACAAATGCGGACCAAACTAACACATTGCTGCTGCCTTTCTCAATATTTCAACATCTATCTATACCTGGGAAAAAATAATAGTACAGTAGGACCGCCGCTTTCATATAGCCCGTGCCGTATGCCATACACACAACAAAAAAAAGTTACTACTCAAATAAGACCCTTGGATTTTGGTCGTAACTTAATCGGCAGAAACAGGACCCGCAACGAGGGTCGTGCAAACGACCGACAGACCGAATATCGACGGAAGTAAGCCCTTGCCCGAATTGCTTTAATACATTCACATTAACGTATTTATCGGTAAAGGCAAAAATGGCATACTGTTCCCGGCAAGGATACCCAAGGGCAGGACATTACCGCCTTTTAAAACACACGCACACATGTATACTTTATAACAGGTATTGTTAGGGGAAGGCAACTAAACCGTGACACCACCTTTCCTTTCTCTCTTCTCTCTTCTCTGTGTGATGTGATCCTTGTATCACTTTTCGTTAAATGTACATATGTGTGTGTGTTTGTGTCTGTGATGTCACAGTAGCATTGAGATCCATTCACAGTAGCAAAATTGTGAATTTGAATTCGTTCTGCATCTGGCGTAAGGAATTTAAATTTGAAGTTCTGTTGCGGCTGAGTTCAATCGTGAAATTTTAACTGCGGATTTCAGACGTTGAGTGCATACGTACATATGTTGTACGTATATATATTTTTTTTATGATAAAGAATTCAATAATATGTGATACTGAATTGTGATACGCGGTAGTATAAAGCAGATAATTATAATTAATGTGCAATATAAGTACGAAGGTTTGTACAAACAATGCTCTTTTCATTCCTTTCAATGTTGCAATTTTAGATAACATTTACCTATGTTAATCTTTTTTTTTAAATTTTGAACAAAACTTTGTTGGATGCAAAGTATGAGCAGATTATAAAAATACGAAAACAACTTCGTATTTATTGTTAAACTGCAATAAACATAAGAATGGTTTAGTTTGATGTTTCAATGCTCTTGTTTATGTGTGTGTAGTGTATAGTGACGTCATTTGTAGATTTGGCATTTTATGGAAAAACCAATCGAAACTAAACGTAAATGTTGGAACTAAATGTACAGTGACCTCTCTTATGAGAGACACTGACGGTACCAAGAAATTTGTCCGCTTATGAGAGGTGTCCGGTTATGAGAAAAATACGACATTGAAAACATTGGAATAAGAAACGCAATAGAAATGCTTTTATAGTATAACATTTTATTTTAAAATGGAATTATTTTTTTTTTGTAATAAACATAAATTGTCAACTTTTTGTTTCAATGTTAACAAATGCTTCCTTTTTCCCATGTTGATGCTATTCGACCAAATTACGAAAAAATATTTGTATTTATAGTATTTAAGCTTCACTTACACACAGCGTATTGTGTGACGAGAAGTATACATAGTCGGATAACCGACAGACGTCCGCCGGCGCCACAGCCTACTATGTTTACATTCTTAAATTATTTTTTTAGATTTTTAGCTGGATTACAAGGACAAAGTGCAAAGAAAAGGAAAACAAAGCAATGCGTTTGTCCGTTTAAGAGAGAGTGAAATTCTATTGCGGCTATGAAAATTGAGAGTCCATTTATGAGAGAATTATTTACATGAAAAATCGTGTAAATGCAGTGTAGTGGTTTATGCAGGATTCATCAACTACAGTCGACTCCCTCTAAGTCGAATTTTCACAGGATATCAATATTAGTTCGAGTTAGAGGGAATTCGACTTAGAGGATGGTTTTTGTATGGAAAATGAGAGGAATGCCAAAATAAATATGGCGAAAAAATTCGAGTTAGAGGGAAATTCGACATAGAGAGAGGCGACTGTATTAACAAACACCCATAAAATCACTTATATTGCACTTGAAGAGTTCCAAATTATGTTCTCAAATCTTCACCCGAATCTGTTTTGGCTCAGCGTCAGCAAACCCGGTTATATCTTGCTAATAGTTAGTTCATGTCCAAATTATCATGCAGGATTCGAATGATGGTATTATTTGAAATCACATTTCACATTTCCGAAACATTGTAGGGTTTACAAGGCTGAGGCCATGCAATCAAAAATTCTTCGTCTGGCTTAAAAATATATTTGGGCAGTCAGGCCGCTATTAAGTCACTGACTTTAGTAGTTTTTTCCCAAAATCTCTTTTTAACTGCCGCCGATCTCCTTGTGGGATGGCTGAGCATTTTAACCTCATATGGGCAGTGGGGACACAGTGACATTCCAGGGAACTACAAAGCCCACAGTGAGAAGTTGCAGGGACGAGGTGAAAGGAGCAGACTGTAACACATTTCCTCGGCACATGAGGCGCCATTTCCGACCTAGTTGAGTGAGCTAAATTTAAACGCTTCATAGCAAACACCATGTGGTTTAATTCTCGTTTGTGGTACCACAAACTGCCTATGTTGGGTTAAGTGTGACTGTTAACCTGCAATCGGCCACTTGAGACTTACCTAGCTATCTAAGGAACCTTGACACGACAATCGTCTGATACAATATCGTGGACCTTGTTGTTGACTGCAACGAAATTCAGTGAACCACTTGTGCACCATTTGAATTGAAGACAGGAGATACGACATATTATACCTATGTTTAGTCTGAGTGCTCTATTAAAACACGAAGTTCACTATTTTCTATTTTCATGTCCAAAAAAATCCTCAATGCAGTCAAGTCAAGTTCTTGCCATGCCAAACCGCTCTCTCTGCGGTGATTTTTAACTCGACAAATTTCTTGTGGATGTACGTTTTTAGTACTTTTTCATATCTGGTAAATCCGTGTCGGTCACCTATCAAAACTTCCTTCCACAATTTAAGTTTGTGAACTGTTTAAATGTTTGTTTACCTCTTTGCAGCTGTTTTTTTTTTTACTCGAACAAAACTATTTACTACTTTTTTTTTTATTATTTTTGGTGGAAAATAAAATAAGCATGTATTCTGTCAAGAAGCGGTGCAATTGTCACACAGCTCGTCAGATGATCATATCATTGATGGAAAATCATTATTGATTAGTTGAGTTTTACTATTGCAAATATATTACTCTGATCTAAATTACTTGACAAGTGTTAAAAAATTATTGTGTTTATAAAAACAGTCATCGTTACCAAACGGTGAAGAAAATTTGGGGAATATGTTACTACAGTTTAACAATTTACCATTTACCTTATTTTTCCAGCAAATCCAAATGAGAATAAAACTATCGTAGTTTTCCCTGACACAACTGACATCTCTTAACCAAAGTTATACAAAAAAGAATATTATCTCCGAATATTTTTCTTCCAGCTTATATTGCAGCTATTTTAACATATTTTTATTTAGTTAATTTCTTCCTTAACGGTTTGCAATCAACTTTTTGAATCGAAGATCAATTAAATGATTGTCATAAAATTCGCAATCAAATAAGCATAAAAGACATTATTAGTACATGACAAAGAGCTGATCCTACATTAGACTTATTTAGGAAAAGTGAATGACATTCACAGTATTTGCTTACCATACAATTTTTCTTCTTCTTTCTCTGTTTACAGTATTCTTTGTTAACTGGACATCTCAAACCAACAGTATAAATATTTTCTTAAAATGGCTTCGGCAGGAGGACAAGACTCAAAAGTTGCTCGTATTATGGTCTTTAGGCCAACATGGGAGGAATTTAAAGACTTTCCAAAATATATAGCATACATGGAGTCGCAGGGTGCACATAAAGCTGGACTTGCTAAAGTATAGAACAGTTAATAAAGTGATATAAAAGTAAAGGACTTAAAAGCATTTTCTATTCTAGGTTGTACCGCCACCTGAGTGGGTACCAAGAAAGAGTGGCTACGATGATTTGGACGCCCTCAACATTACAATACCTGCTCCAATTTGTCAGGTTGTCACTGGCAAACAGGGACTCTATCAACAAATTAATATACAAAAGAAACCCCTCACAGTTAAACAATTTGCCGACTTAGCTAACACAGAACGTTACCAACCACCAAAACATTTTGATTTTGAGGATCTTGAGAGGAAATATTGGAAAAATATTACATACGTAGCACCAATTTATGGTGCAGATGTTAGTGGCAGTATTACTGATCCAGATATGGATGTAAGATCAAAAATAGATTTATTAAATATCCTTTGTACTTAATGATTCTTTTATATACCTAACTATCCTAGAATTGGAATATAAACCGTCTGGGAACAATCCTCGATTATGTGAATGAAGATTATGGTATTCAAATTGATGGTGTTAACACCGCATATTTGTATTTTGGAATGTGGAAAACCACATTTGCATGGCATACAGAAGACATGGATCTATATTCCATAAATTACCTGCACTTTGGTGCACCTAAGACGTGGTACGTTGTTCCACCAGAGTATGGCAGAAAGTTGGAAAAAGTTGCAAATAGTTACTTCCCTGCTAGTTACCAGAACTGTAATGCATATTTGCGTCATAAAATGACACTAATTAGTCCGCAAATTCTTAAGCAGCACGAAGTTCCTGTTAATAAGGTATACCTAAGCGCTTATTTTTATATGAAAGAGAAATGAGAAAATACATTTTTCACAGATAACCCAAGAGGCCGGTGAAATTATGATAACATTTCCATTCGGTTATCATGCTGGCTTTAATCATGGATTTAATTGTGCTGAATCCACAAATTTTGCTATGGAACGTTGGATAGAATATGGTAAACGTGCTACTCAGTGTACCTGCAGGTAAATAAAGTTAATTTGAGTACAAATGACCGACAATATTTAAATATTGTTGTCTTCTTGTTAAGTAATGACATGGTAAAAATATCCATGGATACATTTGTTAAACGTTTCCAACCGGAACGCTACCAAGCGTGGCTAGAAGGAACCGATATTGGTCAACACCCGGAAGATCCACCGAATGCACTTACAGCAGCACCACCGCCAACACAGTTAGACGTGCTCTGCAATAAGAAGTAAGTGTCTGTACATAGATTGTTTAATTTCATAACACTTTCTCTTACTAAAACAAATTGTTTTTCTCATTTTTCTCATCCGTTTACGGCTACCCCATAGAAATGGGGATGTTCCTTCGCAATTATTTCAAAGAATGAAAAAACAATGCAATCCAACGAAGAAAAAATCATTTAAAGAACGTAATCCAGATCTTGATCTCGATGAAATTCAGTTGAATCCAAATATACCAGACGATGTGAAAGCTGTCCTCAAAGAGAGTGTTTTAACATTGGACATTGAAGATGAAGATGAAGTACCTGCTATTCTTGAACAGGCTAATATGAGTAATTTAAGTCCAGCCCATTTTAAAACTAAAAAGGAATTGCTTGATTACATTGACGATGGATCAGGTAAGAAAAAGGCCCATACAAACATACATACATACATATGTGATATTATTCATTTCGAACTCTTTGTTATTGTGTCCATTTTCGAAACAAGGTTTTGGGTTACGCTATTGACATGTACTTACGTTTTACTTTAACACCTAACACTTTTTTTTGGTTCATAACAAATACATTATGATTATTATTTACTAACTAAACATAATTTACGATTAAGTCTATACTAAAGGGATTTGGTAAAGTTGTGAATAATTGCTTAAAATTATGTTGCTCTAATTGGTTGTGATTCTGTTAAATGTTGGTTGGTGATCTTTTGTTCGATATTGTCCCTTACTGGAGGGGAAAAATATGAAACAGCGTTTGCATGCACTTTTTGATAAAATGTTTTGCAAGCAAACAACTCTGAAATGTTTCCTTACAATTCTTCATTACTTGTACGTAAGGCTTTACAGTCTTGTAATCGGGGAAGAAAACACACACCTTTTTGTTTTCCTCTTTGATTTGTAACAGATACATCTAATTAATCTATGTATATGTTTTTTTGTTTTTATATATATACTTGTCTTGCTTTTTTCGCTTTAACATTATGAAAAGGTCAAGTCAGTTGGACATCGGTTAATGGTGGTGAACATATGAGAAATACCCATTAAATTGTTTTAGTGAATTATTTTTTAAAAATTGAGTTTCATCTGGACTGGGGACGATGTACTTGCTTGTTAAAAACTACCAAAACTAAACTGATTGTAAATAGACGTAGACTTAAATAACAGATATGCATATCATAGTTGTTTCTTAAACTAACAACCACATTGTCTGCCATCTAATCACTAAAATTATTTTCATACAATCAGCGAACAACGTTAACTAAATTTGACACAAATACATTTCATTTAATTTTTCACTGTTCATTATTTATTTGATGAAATCCTAAAGCTATCGAGTAAAAATGACCATTCGATTAATTTGAATTTATTTTGTTTTTATTTTTATTTGTAGAGTACGATGATGATGATGATGCATTCAAAAAAAGAAAAGGAAAACGAAAGTCTGATGCTGAATACGACGACGATTGGTATGAAAGTAAACGTCGTTCAAATTCCCGTGGTAAAGGACGTAGTCCTAAAGGCAAAGAATCTCCAGCTGAGGGCACAGTTAAAATAAAAAAAGAACGTCTCTCTACAGAGAAGACAGAAAAAACGCCTAAACAAAAAACCCCACGAAAGACACCTACACGAAAAAAGAAGGAGAACAATGGTACGTGAAGTATGCTAAATGCGACTTCCTCAAGAACAATCATTCAATCAGTATCCTCTTCTCTAGATTCATCGAGTTCCGTACCATCATCACCAGCAACAACGCCCAAACAAGCCGATAGCGAAGTGCTACGTAAACTAAATGAACATTTATTGAAAAACCTTAGTCCTACACTTCAATTTGTCAATCATCCTATAAAATTTGAAGGAAAAATTCCAATAAAAAAATCACCATCATCAGAAAATCTTAATCAAACGATGGACTATCAATTACAACAACCTTCACAACTACAACAACAGCATTCATCTTTATCATCGCCATCCACAATATGTGTGAATTTTAATACAACACCTCCGACAACAGCTGGAGCAGCATCTGCCGCAGCAGCTGTTTTCAACAGTTCTAGTCATCACGGTGGATTGAATACAACCATTGTGTATAAAGCCATAGGAGGTGGCACAACGACGTTATCGCCTATTCCAGTAGTATTGCCAACTCCGGCAAATGATGCAGGCACAACAACCGATGGTGCGGCATTGAATATAAAAAGTGAAATTTTCGAAAGCGATGGCAGTGGCGATGCCAATTCAAATGCTAGTCAAAACAATGTTGCCACAGGAACAGGAGGTAAGAAAATTCAAATTTAAAATAGTTTGAGTTTATTTTCAAAATCATTGATTTGTTTATGATTTGATTTCTTATTTATTTTTTTTTTTATTATTTTTTAAAAGTATGTACCTTTTATTTATTTTATGTATTTCTTTATTTTATTATTTCGTTTTGTTTTTACTATATATTTTTTTGTAACAAAAAGAAATCATTGTCGCAAGAATTTTGCACAATTTAATCAAGACCACTTAATTTGTTTTTATTCATTATCCCGCAATGACGTTTTTAATTTACTTACACATATTTTCTGGTGTTTCATTGATGTTACTAAATTGTTTATATACAAACATTAACTATGAAAGGGATTAAGAACTGAACGAAATTGGTAACGTGGTGGTAAAAATGATGACTAGCTTTCTTTGTGTCTACTAATTCCATTCCATTATTTATTGGGTAACGGATTGTTTTAATTAAAATTTAATGTTTTATTTCTTGGGGATTTGCTTGAATCATTGTTTTAGATGTCCTTAGTTTAGTATTAAACATAACTTTAATTTTGAATCGTCTTTGTCTCATGCACTCCAAACAGCATTCCAAATTTAATTTTCATCATGTGGAATCTATTTCACAAGAAAATTTGCTTTTACTACTGTACTTACATTATTTAGGAATTTTATAAAAAAATAAAGACTGATTAATAATACACCTGGCAATAATAACTGATATATTTATTTAAAGTTTTATCACTAGTTTATCGTGAGATTAATATACACAGCGAATTCATCAAGATATTAATAAGCAGAACAGAAATAAAGACAATCATTGTTTTACGTGTATTTAGAAAAGCTATTATATCTCCCAATGTAAATATTGCTTATGATTTGGAATTAGCTCATGATTTAGTTTTAGGTTCAAAATTGAATTGTTAGTCAATTGAAGGCGACTTATCTGACAATAAAACACCGACTGAAGAGACATTAATGCCATAATAAGGAAAACATGTTTACATTTAAATTCATCTTATACCGTTTGATCAAAAAGTATCCCGAATTTTCCAATAAAACGAAAACGGTCCAATTATTTTTCGATATCAATTTTATTCCCTTACAAATAATCTTCATTGCAAGCAATCAATACATTCTAAGGCTTCCTCCAATCTTCAAAACTACTTGTTTTCCGAGTTCCCTTTTATCGCATGAATCGTCGAAAGACGCTTTTCGGAAGTGGTAACATGAGTCGTGGCGGTAGGAAAATGTCACAGTGAGCCATATCAAGTGGGTACGGAACTTGAGGAAAGGCATGAACGTTCATTTTTGTCAAATTATTGCGTACAAGGATGAGTTGTGTGAATTAATTCAAATACTCATGCTCATACTCATTCTCATGTGGGCGCAGTGACCGTGTGGGTTTGTGCGTCGACCCATACGCACTAGACTTGAGTCACTGACAATGCTCAAAGAGCATAAATGTCTAGAAAAAAATTTATGACGGTATCTCAAGAGTGCTTAACGTTTAGTTTAACATGTATATTATTGCGTGAAGCACTTTTCAACTTCTAATTTCTAATTTTCTCGCTTGTGTAAACATTTTTCAGTAAATGCTAAATATATGTAATTTATGATTTAGCACTGCCATACGATGGTGTGTTTTCCTATGTAATCCTCAATTGAAACAGCTCATTTAGCTACAAATTAAGAAAATTTGAACTTATTTACAATGTGAACTTTAAACAAAGTCTTGTGAAATAGGGCATTCCATTAATGCCCAACTTTTTTCTGCCATAATTTTCCAAAATTTCGTCTGTGATGTATTTATTATTATTTATTAACTTTACAATAGTAAGTTATGTAAAGTCAATTTGACATCCAAAAAATATTTTTCTTTATTTGAAAAAAAAATGGGTATAATGACGACAACTATATGACGTTTAGTTAAAAAATAACAATAGGATATTCTTAAATCTTAAGACAGCAACACTCCCCGATAATTTTTTTTTTGCTTTCATAAAAAATCTTAACATATTATCCCCTTTTTTTGTTTTTTTTTTCCTTGTTTTTTACGCTTTGCTGCTAATACGATATATAGTATAAAAGTTCCCATAATTTTAGTTTTCTGGCTAAAATGATATCACAAAATATTCCATCAAATTATCTTTGTGTAATTTTCTTCTCCTAGTACATCCAAAACATCAAAAAAGCTTCCAATACCACTACTACAGTGCATATAAATCAAGACATAATAATGCATATAATTCAAGATATCGAAACTACTATCACTATTATCCCCCAAGAAATTTTAAGAGTCGAAGACATTGAATAATTTTTATTTTAAAATATTTATTATTTGTGGAAGAATCGAACAAACAAAAAAAGAAAAAAACAAATTGCGAGTTAGCTTTCTTTTTATTTTCATTGTTTATATCATTTTTGCGTTAATTTTATTTTTTTCGCATTACAAAGACAAAGTTTATTTGAAATACTTTGTATATTTCATTTTTTATTGTCTCAATTTTATTTTCATTCTTAATTGAAGTATTTATAATTTATTTTTTTTTCTATAATCCAACAAATCAAATATAATCTGTGAAGTAGTTTTTAGTTTTGATTTCCAATTCCTAACGTCTATATGTGTATATATCTTTCTAAACTATTCAAAATCAATCAAATTAAAGACGTGTATATGGTCACAACTGATAATAATACAACGTACATCATAAATCAACACCCGCAACTCCAGCCGCAACAACAACAAGAAGCGATAATGCCAACAGAAAGCAATGACAATACCTCTCCCAGTGAAACCAACGGCAACGTAAATAAAGATACTCCAGTAAATGATATATCAAATAATTACTCAGTTAAAATGCTTTATAATCTGAAACAGAAGCGAAAACGGAAACTGCGCAATGAGCCCTATGAACAGTCGGAATATTTGGAAAAAATGTCTGTACGAGGGTTGGATATCCAAAGATACGAACACATAGTTGATGGGGTCTCCTATTGTGCGGTTTGTGCCAAAAAAGAAGTTTATAAAACTTTCAAGAATAAATATAGTTTTCAAAGACATGCATATTTATTCCATGAGGGTGACAATCGTAAAGTATTTGCCTGTCCCATATGCAGTAAAGAATTTTCACGTCCAGACAAAATGAAAATGCATAAAAAAGAGAAACACAGTGAAATTGTGGATATGGAGGAACAAATAAAAGCAAAAGCTGTTGAGGATAAACCACCAGTAGTGAATAAGACGACCGTCCGAAGAAAGCGAATAACCAAAGCCCAGAAATTACAGCAACAACAACAGGAGCAGCAGCAGCAACAACACCAACAATCTAGTGAAAACCAAACTATAACAACAATCATAGATGCGAATCCTGAAAGCAATAACAGTAATCAGAACCTGGGTAACTGTACTCAACATCAACTTCAAACAATCGACCTAAGCAACATGATAATACCCGGTCAGTTGCAAATAAGTACCGCCGAACTCCTACAACATCATCAGCAGCAACAGCAGCAGCAGCAACAACAGTTACAAAACACTGCGATACTGTATAACCAAATCGATTTGAATAATGCTTTATTACAAAATCAATTACACGCGAACAACATCATCATTCAAGCCCCACTCTCGTCACAGAGTGGTTCACTGATGCCGGTGCAAACTATACAGACCCATAATCCTCTGGAGGGTAGTATTTTTCATCACCAACCTCAAATGAATCATACATCCTCTCAGCAACATATTCAAATAAAGAGTGAACCAATGACCTCGGTATCAATGAGTACTGCCTCGACAACAACGCCATCATCGTCAACAAGTTCTAGTCATCATCACAACTCACAAGATAACCAACAACATCAACACCATCAAATGGATATGACATCTTTAACAAAACTCGAAAATGTGTCCTATATGCCGACATCGAATGAGAATCATGTCATTGGTACGGTGCAGAGTTATCAGATAATCACACCGGACGGCTTGCATGCTTATCAACCAAAGTTACTAAACGCAAACGAAATTGAATTGTGTCCATTTACATCAGCATCAGGTGGCTATACATTTGGCAACACATCAACGAGTCAAAGTAATATTTCCAATAGTAATACGGATCCAACCCAGTTTATGGATATTAAGAACGAACTTCTTATCAAAAGCGAACCATTTATGGATACGTCTGGAATGTATCATCTGCCGTTTTCGCCCTCGATGATAAATGCTGTTAGTGAAGTAAATAACTCTTCCTTGCTGGAAACAAAAGAGATTAGGTAAACCACAAATTTAAACAAATATCTGATGTTTGTATGTATTGTAGATCTAGGAAGTTGTCGAAAAGTAGAGGCAAAAGTAAGGATTTAGTGTTTTGTTTTATTTTGCATTTAAAAACTAGTTGATTTTATTTGATAGTTTCTTTTATTTATTTTTAATTTTTTTCACTGGATTTGAATATTGTTTGATGTTCTCTAAACCTAAACATGTTTGCACGTTCATGAAGTGAGGCAGGTGGATCTTTTCAATTTGCCACACTCAATGCTTGGTTTCAGTAATAATAATAGCCAATCCACGAAAGAGATCAACATTAAACTTCAACAAATATAATATATCTAACCACTACCGCAAACATCTTTTAAGTTTGGGTATCTGTATTGGCAAAGACTACTGTCAATTTACATTTCTCTCCATCAAGGAAGGTATTTAATTTTACAAAATAAAATTGATTTCAATAATATCGTCAAGTTTATTCATTATACAGGTTCCAAGTCAAAGAAAAATTATGAATTCTAGAACCTTCAGACGTATATTTATAAACATTCACAAAACTGTAAAAGAACATTTTATGCAGTCATGCAGAATGAGATGAAACCATACAAATTCTGTCCAGACATTGTTCTGACAGAAAGTTTTTTTTTCTTTTTTAATTTAGCATAATTTTCTAAAAATTTCATTTGAATCCAGTGAAAATCGTACTGTGGAAATTATTGTATTTTGGCATTATAGTGCATAGACCAATTGTTATTTGTATCACTAGTTTTTATAATTCGTTAGAATTTAGATGAGGTAAGGTAAAAAATTATTTGTAAAGCTAATTTAAATTTTTGATTATTGTTCTTTGTCTGATTTTTAAAAATAATTTACTACTACTCTTTATTTCTATTCTTCTTTGTTGTTGCTTTGTTTGATGTATTAATGAGTGTTTAAAATGTTCTCAATGTAATGTTCAATAAAAACTATTTTGAGTTTTGTGATAATGCAATGATTTAGCTTTAACTCTATTTACTCTGCACGGGAATAAGTTGAATGTTCCAGTTTGACTTGAATACAGAGTATGCGGTGCAGTAATTTTTAATTGCTACAAAAATGATATTTGCAACAGTGATCAGAACCAGGATATGTCCAGTTGTCCAGTTTCAAGACCAACTCTTTGAAATGCTGATTGGTCCTTGTCTATATAAATGTGTTTTGTGTGCATCAATAAGAGCGTGAATACTTGTTTTAGAATTTCGATTTAATTTTAAATAATAATAACCGAGACAAACATAAAAATAGTGTGTAACGCTCGATAAAAATATTTTCCATTTATGCTTCGCTCTTGTAATATTTACACTGTACTTAAATATTTTTGCTTCAGTGTATTTGAACATGCTCAGTTTCTATCAGTTTCATATGAAGGGCGCCTTCAAGAATTCTGCCGGCTGTGCAGACCCTGAATTATTTGCTATTCAACTATTCAGACCTGAAGCCAACTGCGTACAGACTAGCTTTCAAAAGAGAATAAAAAAACGTCAAACCAAAAAATAAGTTTTTTAATTTCAATGGTTTGTTTAAGTTTTACGCAGCTTGCTGGTAGGACATTCAGCTACAAATACTATCATTTCGTTTGCAGTTAGGATTGAATTCTTGAAAGCACCCAACACCTATGATATATTTTAAACACTTGCTCACACACATCTGTCACATCCTTAAGAACCAAGCACTGGTAAAAATTTCATTATTTTGAGATTGTTGTAATTCAGGATAAATAAAAAAAATGTTTTTATTGAACTTTCAAAAATTATATACAACTTAGAACAACATACACATGTTGGATAAATGTTTTTTTCACTTAATTTAATTAAAATGCATGTATACAAATATTAATGGCAGTACAGCATTATATTACATAAAACATAAACACATACAAAACTGTAGCTACTCGATCGTTTCCACAATTTTATATGTTTATAGTAGATACAAGTAACTAATGTTAATATCTGTAATTTCTGAAATATTAAATACTTACAAATGAACAGATATTGATCAATATTCTAAAAGGTGAAGTCATCAGTTCACCAACTTATAAAAGATTTAGATTAAAGCTAAATACTGCAAACATTAATGAATCTCTCTTCCGCTAAGACTACATTGTAAGGTCTTCACACAATTGAATATGGTATATTTCTCAACCAATATATTTTAGACGAATTGAGTACAAGTTCAAATTTAACGCATTACCAATAGTATGATAATTTCGAAAGTCGTTTTGCAAAACGCCCACAACCTTCAGTTATGAACGTTTCTAAAGTTAAAGTACATAAGTGCATAACACGGTCGCCGCAGTGAGCAATCCCTTAAATATGCGAAGCGGCAACTTCTCAATATATTTTGCTCATTGAGCAAGTTTTCTAATATAATCGTTCCACACTTGTGTAAATTCACAAATAGTTTTTTTCGTTTTCTATTAAGGAAATATACGAGGAATTTTTTAGGGGGTCATCAAAGAAGTCTGGTTGGGCATTGTCGTGATGGAAGTAAACACATTTCCATTTCAACAATTCGGACCGTTTCTTTGAATTGCCTGGCGTGGTAGAGTTAACATACAATCGTCTGATCAACTGGAAGTACTTTATAGTAAACAATCCCCTTCCACTCCCACCACACATACGAGTAAATTTGTGTTTGTCTTCAATCTTTGCGAGAGCTTGTTAAAGTTCACCATCTCATGTCTAAGATTTTTGACACTTTCGATTGTACGTGATCCGTTTTCATAAACAGTTATGACAAGTTTCAAAAAATGGCTCGATTACATTGTGCTTTAATCTAATCTTTAAATCTAAACATATAACAAATAAAAAGAAGTAATGTTAGTTCAGCTAACAAAAAAAATATTTAGGAAATGAAAATTTTATATATCGCCGCTTCGGCTCATGACAAGTAAGAAGTATGACGTTTGATAAAATTGGCAGTATTTTTTGCTTAATATTTTGATTTAATTTTTTTTTGTTTTTTGTTTGTTTTTGTATAACTTTGTTTAATAAAATTTGATTTGTTTTATTTTTTTGCACAAATTGTAGATTTGTATTTTTCGTAAAGTGTAAAGTAAGATTTATAAAATTGGTACGATTACAGAAAGAAGAATATTGTTTCTTTATATATTATTTAAACATTTTTTTATTTTATATTCATTTAATTACTGTTAAACAAAAATCAACAACCCTTTGCAGCTACGATATAACGGAGGCGGTGTTGTTAGCACTTTGAGAATCAGAAATATAGGAAGTTTACATAATTGGAAGTAATAAAGAATACAACAAAACAAAACAAAATTACATTCAAAAACATGTAAATAAATATTGGTTAAGTTAAATTAATAAAACCAATATGAAACATCCAACACAAATGAACTTTCTTAACAAATATTTTCAAATATATTTTACTCAAAACAAAACTAATAATAAAACAATGACTCTGAGGTATGTGGATTTTAATTTTTTTCTTACGCATAACACATGTTTTACACGTGCATGCTTAATTTAATGTTTTATTTTCACTAACAATAATATTTATAACTGTTTGCGTAATGGTAGCTTTTCTGTCGTATTTTACTAACAATCTATTAATGAAACATGCAAGAATAATTTTGCATTTAGTTTTAAGAAATATTTTATTATTTAATGTTTCTTTAGAAGGAGAAACAAACAGAGAGTAAAAATGTGTGGTGCAAAATTTTTGTGATTTTTATATCTACATATATACGAGTATACGTATCTCCAGTTAGTTACATTATTATTTTGGTTATCTTCAAAATAAAAAGTCCATAACACGGAGTTTTATAGTATTCTATGTATTTTAAAGAAAATAAAATTTATTTTTTTGTTTACGTTTTACATCGAGATTTTGTAATTTTGTTTACGCACTAAATAAGCCAGCTTTTTTTGAAATAAACAAGTCGGTTAAAAATGTTACTCCATTCCGCAGTAGCTTGTGGTCTTGTTTTGACAAGACACTCTAAAACTTCAGTGTTTGTAAAATTTCAGAAACTACTTCTACAGTGGCGAGGGAGAGGAGGAGACTGTAACACATCTCCTCTGAAAGTATAATGCCCACTTCATTCTTAGAAAAGAGCGACTTGAGTGAGCTGAAAAAAACTCGACATAAGTCACCTTAACCGCTTTATATAGCAAGCAACAATTGGTTTGAAAGGTAGGAGACAAACTACCCGCGTGATGCCACAAGTGGTCTATGTTATCCTTAGTGGGACAGCTAACTTGTATTCGTCCACTTGAACATAACCTATCGTATTAGATATCACCCAAATATGCTTAGATATTGTTGAGCGTCTGTGGTGTGTTCTGTAAATGTAAAATTCAACACGAGTAGTTGCTGTAAAAACTTGGCTCAAGTCCACCTCGGACTGTATCGCCACCATTGTTACAATATTATTATATGAAAGAAAATGCGGCACAACAAACATTTTCTTGAGTCATTTCGCGGTACAGCCGATATAGTTCTTGGTCGAACCTTCTCCAATTGCCATCAACGCAAACAAGACCAAAGATAGTACGCAGAACTTTTTTTTCAAAAAGACTAAGATCTTTTTCATCTGCTTTCGATACTGATACATGCCTCTCCGCCGTAGAGCAGGACTGGGATGGTCAAAAATTTCCTTAAAACTGCAATTTTTATTGACGGATACATTTTTAAACATAATTTTGTTTTAGTATGCGTTTTGTGCAATGATTTTATTTCATAATTATTTTCATTTGTTCATGAAGAAATATTTTTTATCTCAAGTTATTGAAAACGGAGTATTATTGATAAAGGAACATTTTTATGCAATGCTATACCATTAACTTAAAAATAACAACAAAATCTCAATGTAAAACTGCAGACCAGCTCTAAATCTACATTACGTAATTTATTGAAATGAACTGAAAAAAAAAAAACAAATATAAAAAGAATCTACTAATCAATATTTTCGATTTTTTATTTTTTATAAAATAATATTCGTTTAGGACTAGGAAACGTCAATCCACGACAAATAAACAGTAGGTCACCAACGTTGCAAAAGCATGAGAATTTTGTAAATACATTTACAGAATTTCTAAAAACCTTCAACGCAGACAGAATTTGTCTAAACGAATGGGAAATTCGACCTGCTGAACGATCTCAAAATCTGCCTACAAACAGCATTACATCAAACAACAAGAGTCCGCAATCAACGACGCAAGCTTTGCGCGAATTTCGTATTCCAAAGGTACCAACAGAGTCAAGACGACAACCGCAAGTTGTGCCGTGTTCAGTGACCATTGAAAGGATACCATCACCAATTGTATCTGCAATGCAACATCAGAGCCTTCACATACCATCACATACGAATACATTATCAACATTGGCAAGTAATAATAGTGTACAAACGAACTTATTACATATAAATAACGAGAATAATATACTTTTATCTACGGCTAATCCTGTTAGGGAACAAACAAAAATTGAAAATAGCTGGTCATTACAACCGCGAGTGATGCCAGTAGATTTGAGTCACTATACGTTGCAACCACAACTAACACCGTCATTTGAGAGTCATGAGAATACTCATAATACACAACCTGTGGTTTGTACTGATAAACTACCTCATATTCTTCTTCAAAGAATTGATCCAAACAATGGCGGCAGTAACCCAAATAATTCTGAAAACAATAATTCAAGCAATAGTGGTAGTGCAATGGGTAACAAAAGCTGTATGTCACAGGTTTATGTATAAATTGTTTTATTTGAAATGTGTGGTTATACACATTCGTCGATTATCATGTTTTATTTTCTTGTCAAAAGCTGGTTGTGCGCAACGTTTCTATTGAATATCCTAAGTGGCAACAAGCAAACTCTTGATGCAAACGGAATATGTATTTAATAAAATCATGTGCAAAAATCGAATAAAAAAAAGTTGTATCTCATATCCTTGCAAAAGTCGTATCTCATATCCTTGCAGAGGTTATTATATTTTTTGTTTTTGCAAATTTTTTAACTTTTGAGTAAATTTAACTATAATAAATGATGACACTCCTATTTTTCACGAATATGCCATGCAGCTGTTACTAAGTCGTATATTTTTATATATTTATTTGGACAATCTTTGGAAGAGAACAGTTAATATTTTTGAAGCATAAAGAAACTTCTTTCTTTTGATCTCGTTTTATATCGGAATAGCAAAATATTAATTTACATTTTTTGTTTATTAATAATAACTCCTCCCTATAACGAAAATCGTTTAAGTCTTTCGACTGATGTGTTACTCCAATGAATGTCGTTTTGTGACAAGGAGTAAAACGTCTTTTGTAATAGGGATGATTGTTTTTATTTTATTTTGTATGCAATGTTTAAATTGTTGTTCTAATTTTGCGAAGCATTGGAGATAAACATCAAAACTCTACTGCAGGTTGAAAGTTGTTTTGAAGAAAGCAATTAAAGTTTCAGCCAGAAATTACATTCGTGAAAGTCGGTAATTTTAATTTGTATTTAATTCACTTTAAGGTTAAAAACTCTCGCAAAAGTACCTGTTAAAATCAAATTAATATATATAACTTTGTATTAATTGTTTGCTTGTCGCTATTTTTTTTCAATAAGACTTCAAAACAATATGAATACATTATAACAAATACAATAAATGAGACTACCAAAAAGAAAAAGTGTAAGCCATAACATAAAAATTCCGATTAACTGTAAAATAAACCCTCTGATATGCGATATAGTTTGTTAAATAAGAAAAAAAACAAAAATATTTATTTTAATAGATAAAGAAAAGACAAAACTGTAATATACTGAAGCTGTTATAAATTGTTGAAGTGAATTTTTTCTATTTGACTATTGAAACGTCTACTGAATGAAAATTATGCTTAATATTTGTTAAAAGAAACTGTGGGTATTACAAGTTTAATTTCAATCAAATATCATACACATATATATGTATGTATGTAAATACTGAACGTAACTTGTAATAATGTGATGTAGTAGATATTAGGAATGACATGCATAAATACATATGATTGTCGAATTACCACACTACTACTTAAGAAAAAAAAATGATAAAAAGAAAACGAATAGTTATTTATATATTGTGAAAAAAGTTTATAAAGAAATTAAGACAATTATACCACATTTAAAGTAAGGAATATATTACATTTATTTATAAGTATACCAATTAATATATAACCGAATGATTATAATTAAAAGATATGTTTAGTAATTTATTTATATTTTTTAACAATTCAAGAAAAACAAAGAAAGTTCTTTTCGAAATTTTAACCTCAAAGAGAAATATGCGTAGGTGCATAGTTTTAAGAATATTTCAACATTTTATTTTAATTTATTCACTATAAATTTAAATGTAAGAAAGGTAAAAAATGATTAAACAGCCATTTGAAAAAATTACGTGGTTTCTTTTAGCTTAAGAAACTATTTTATATAAATTTACTTCGCCTTTGAATCAATTCTTTTACTTTCCGCCTATCTATACCTCCCACACACGAACATATTTCATTTGCTGGTATAGATTTATTCTTCATTTAGAGTAATTAATTTATCCTAATTGTTAGTTGTAAGTATAAAGGAATATGTAAAGAAGCCTACATGCGTGTAATTGCTGATTTATTTTAATTTGTACACGTTGATACAAATACATTAAGAAGTATATTTTAATCGATGAACATAATGTAAATGTAATTCAATTATATCGATCATTGAGAACAAAAAAAAAACACTGTAAGATACAAATTAATATTTAACAATAAATACGAAAAAAAGAAACTTATTTCATAAATTGTAAAGAATTCTTTTATTGACTCGAACAATTTTTTTTCAAAAAGGATCATCTATTGTTAATTGGAACTCCATTTTACGAAATGCAATTGCCACCATTCCGCACATTGGAGAAATTTTAATTCAGAAATTCCGCGCTTTCCTAAATTGCAAAGAAAAATAAATGAAAGAGTTTTGCTAAATTGACTCTCATATTTTGCATTCCACTTTATGTGAGTTCAAATGACAAAAGGTAACTTTCCACTTTCCGCCGGAGAAAGATAAATGATAAATTGGAAGTTGGTATGTTAAATCTGGTGTCGTGTGGTTAATGAGATATGGCACAACAACAACCACACATAACTACCGACATGTTACTAATATAAAATAAATACGACTGGAAGGCGCAGTTGGTTAAGTGCCTGTCCCAAGTTAGAGGGGCCCCAAGTTCGAATCCCAGTGAAATTGATTCGGTTCAGTCACCATTTGCCGTTTGGATCAAACTAACGCCACTGGAGTAGGTTGATACCTGGCAGTACAATGGGCCAGTTTTGAGTCTGAGTGCTCCAGCGGAAAAAAAATAGAGCAAGTAAAGAAAATAATCAATAGGATGTATTTCATTTCATTATATACATAATGATTAAAAAGTACCCAGAATTGGCTATTCAAACAAACTGCGCCTGATAGATTTTTTTTATTACGGCCAGATGGGTCACAGAGAAAAACAAAACAGTACGGATCAACGAAAGTTGAAGTCATCGTTTCTGGTAGTTGTACATGAATAACTGAGCTACTTTTTGGAGTGCGAAGTTCAATATTTAGTTGGCATAAAGATTTAGCACGTTCCTTTTTTATGCGGATGATAATTTTTACACCAAATGAGTGTAATATATCCGCAATTCACTCCAGAGTTTAAAAGTTGAAATTTATGCTCAATTTCTATGTTACGAGTAAAATATGACTTAATACGATCATTAAAGTTACCGGTTCAGAAAACAATATTTCATAAACTAATCAGGCAATCAGTCAATGTACATTGAACTTGGTTTATAGGTGTGCTAACATCCACAAATGAAATTGAAACCTAATAGGAAATAGCGTGAATTAATTTCTATGCTATCTGGATCATGAAAATTAATCCTGATCAAGAGCAGCTTCATTCCAAGCTATGCACGCACAATCGTTTCAGAAATGACAATTTTTGCAAATTGTGTGGATTTTCCTGTAGTTCTTAGGGCGCTACAGTCTGAGGTGGACCTGGGTCTCATCCAACATGCCTCTCCAGCCAGCACGATCTCTCGCCAGCTGTCGAGGTCCCCCTCGACTTGAGTGGGTCTCCTTGTACGTGGACGTCCTCTGTTGCGTTGTCCCACAGGCTCAGAGTCGAAGACTATTCGGGCCGGAGCTAAGTTGTCCATACGCTCTACATGGACCAAATATGGCGCGCAGAACTTTTTTCTCTTTCGAGAGATGGCTCTATTACTCAATTGCCTTTTGAGCCCAAAAAACAGCGGTTGGCAAGAGTAATTCTGCGTTTGATCTCAGTACTGATGTTGTTTGTACTATTTATTTGCTGCTCCACGTGCTACTCCACTCTACTCCTAGAAGACCTAAAGTGGCTTTGGTGTAAGTGAGCCCGTAGTTTTCTGCACCTCGTAAGTAGCGTAGAACACGCTTTGCAGCGGACCAATGTAAATCCTGATTAGTCTCGTTGAACTGTGCCAAACGATTGACAGTAAACGCTATATCTGGCCTGGTTGCAATAGGGGTTGACGATAGGGGTTTTCAGCTTGACGTTCTGCAGTTCGACGTTCACCACTAGGTAACTTCGCCTTTATGCCACTCGGTTGCTTATCGATTTCGATTCATCCATATTAAATTGCTTTAATATTTAATATTATACGTTTATGTTTTCACGAAAAGCCAGAGCCATTAGCAACCTGATTGATTCCAGGCGAGCTACAGGAGCGAAAGTTTCCTCAAAATCGATTCTCTTGCGCTGCGTAAAATCTCTAGCAACGACACGAGCTTTCTTTCTATCCAAAGAGCCATCTGTTTTCATTTTATTTCGCAAAACAACTTTGTTTGTCACAACAGTTCTGTTCACTGGACGCTCGATCAGGTCCCATGTGTTGTTCTTTATAAACACTCGAATCTCTTCTTTGATTGCTTCCAGCCATTCCCGTGCCTCTGCTCCAGCCATTGCATCCTCAATTGGCAGCTCTCCGATGTTCGCCATTTCATTTTCATCTCTATCTATGGCATAGGTGTAATCCTCATCATCGGTTTCATTTCCATCATCAGCCTTTCCTTTTTCGTTTTGTTGTTAAATTTGCCTTTGCTTGGCCGACCGCGAAACAGATAGATTACCCGAACATTTTTCTTCTCTTTCGGAGGCTCAAATTCATCATCATGTGGCTCCACTGAATCTGAGTTAGGTTCACTTTCGATTTCGTCTCATGGAATGGCTATTCAATTTTCTGTAGGACACCGGTTTCGCAAATAATTCGATGTTGCTATAGCTTCTGCCCAAAATTAATTTCCAATACCAGATTGGATGAGCGTGCACCTTGCCATTTCAGTGAGCGTTCGATTTTTACGTTTCGCCATCCCATTCTGCTGTTGCGTATGTGGAACTGTAAGTCTTCGCCTTATTCCGTTCTTTCGCAGGTACGTCAAATTCGTAGTTGCAGAACTCTCCCTCGTTGTCCGACATCAAATATTTTATTTTTCGACCAGTTTGTGACTCTGCTTGATCTTTGTAGTCTTTAAAAGCGCGAAAAACGTCACTCTTTTGCTTTAAAAACATGACTGTCGCACCAACGGCTGCAATCATCTATGAATCAATCATCTATCTATCTACGCAGATATCAGTGTGTACAAGATCCAATACGTTTGTGCTTCTCTTCGACCTTGTTGAAAACGGCAACCTAGTCATCTTTCCGCCAAGACATACGCTAGTATGTCAACAATAGTCACCAACTTCGTTCATTCAGGTGACCGAGCCTGCGATGCCATAAGCCAAGTCATACATGCTTGTGTTGTACATAGTACAGTTGTCCAACTCAGCTCACAACTACTTTAATTTCACCGTCATTTCCTTGAACGACTGGTATTGCCGTGGTCAGTTATCCGTTCAGACGTTCCATCTGTAGTGACAATCCTTGCAGTTCCACTCGTACTGAAATCGATTGCTAACATCAGTTTTCCTTGATCCATTGAGGGTGTGCTTATAAACAGGCGTTCGTTATTGCACATGTGGGACGTGCAACCACTATCCAAACACCATCATCCTCCAACTTCGCTTTTCTGCATCCCCAAAGCTTGATCTTCCATTGTGTGGAATGTAGTCTCCGCTTTTGCTGATGATTAATATCTTGAGTTGCCCCTTGGTTTCTTATTTTTCGGACACACAGACCCCTGGTGTGACCTAGTTCATGGCATTTGGAGCACCTGAACTTAAACGTTGTATAACTGTCATTCGCACTGCTGTAATTATTCTTTGTTGTGCTCCTCGTTCGAATTTTGACTTACTCTGAGAGGCACCTCGCCGGGCATACACCACTTCTGTTCTGTCGTCCTCCTTGCGTTGGTTTGTTGCATCGTGCTTTTCGAGAATTTTCTCTCAGAACATTGGGCTTTGGTAGGCTGTCGTGGGACTTCATTGCACATTTGAATAGCTCCAAGCTATGTGGCAATCCATTCAGCAGAAGTATCGACAACAACTCTTCGTGTATATCTACATCCATACACTTTAGTTGTGACACTGCGTCGAAGAACTCCATCAAATTCTTTCGCAGATCGTCGCCTTCCTACATTTTGTAAGTCGCCATATGTCTAAGAAATGTTGTTGAAATGTTTTTCGTTGTTCCTGTGGAGGCGAAGTCAGACTTCAATCGCTCCCAGACGCACTTTGCCGTGTCAAGTCCTTTTAGCAGCCGCAACAGACTTTTGCGCCGTCATCCAGTCACATTTGGATTTCTTTCTTGAAATCTTCGCTTGCTTCTACAAGCGTTGGCTTTGGTGCTCCTCCGTTTATATGCTTCTAAGATCCAACTTTGACCATCACCGCTTCGATTTGCATGACCCACGTATCATAGTTGTCGCTGAATAGCGGCCTGATGGTATTCATACTTATCGACATACTAAACTTGAAGCCTTAATCAATATTCGGTACGCATTGGGTCTGGGTCCATAACCTATTGAAACAAAAACCAATATTGATAAATTCAACTTTATTTCAGAAAGAAGTTTTGACAGTAAGTGAACGTTGAATTCAAAAATGACATTAAGATTTCTGTCACTGGCAGGGTATTGCCAGAGTGCTGGTTGACATAAGTCCCAACAGAATGATTAGCCAACCGCATAGAAAAGAGAAATCTATACGACTGGGATGATATGGCATTGCTTTTGACGGCTTCATCGCGAATGTATGGACCAGCACGACACTGGTGGGACTCGTGTCAGGAAGTTTTAGCATCTTGGGGTCAGTTAGTTATAGGACACAAATCAAAATCTCCATATCACTATAGTGTCGTTTAAGTACATCAGCAGAGGACACAGCATCCATCAGAAACAATCAATCGATTTACGGTGGGGTTGTACTAGAGGAAAAAAAAGCATCTACTAGTCACGATATTGCATCATCTTTGTCACAATCGCAAAATTCTGAAATTTACTTGAACATATCAACGATTTCATTTAAATTTTCGTTAATGTGTGCGTCAAGTTCTTCATTTTGTTCTCCTCTTTGTAGTTGTACTTTATTCCAAGCCTTTTTCAGATTCTCTTTCGATAGTATATTCCAGGCATCAGTTATCATATAACAGCAGTCCTTTAGATTAAGTTTCTTCGAAAATGTCATCACACTTTCCTCATCTTCTGCCAACAGCAAACGACATAGGACTTGCTTTCTGTATACCTTCTTAAATTTTTCTATGATTCTCTAATCTATTCGCTGGAGGATTGCTGTCACGTTTGGTGGTAAAAACATCACTTTAAAATGTTCGTCGACGGCATTCAATTTGTTCGCTTCTGGATGAGATGCTGCATTGTCTTTTGTTTTTCTTTTCTCCTTTTAAGGTTTAGTTCGGATAATTGACTCTGCGGTTGATTGGAAATCGGATAGCTGACGTCCATTTACTTCAGCTGTTGCGTTCGGGTAACTGACGTTTCGGTTAATTGACGTTCGGATAACCGACGCTCTACTATACTACTCTTGCTTCAGGGAATTTCAATAATATTACTAAAGTTAGTTAGTTAGTTTATTTATTTGCTTTTACAAGCGATATTAATGTACATAATGCCAGTAAACCGATAACTGCTTCAAACAGACAAAGAAGAAGAAAGACCTGTACTTCTTAAACTTTTAAATGAATTTCGTAAATATATTGATATGAACCAACATGAATTGAATTAGGTCGAACCGCATTAATAGAGATGGAAATAAAACTGGTAAAACAAGACGCCGTGGCGTAGTTTTCGTCGACTCCTACGCTCGAGGTCTAAGGTTCGAATCTCGAAAAAACACCAAACAATTTTTTTTTCACGGCTCCACCTCTTTCGAGTCACTGACAATGCTCAAAGAGTATAACTGTCTAAAAATAGCTTCTCAATTTCATCGTTCGGAGTTGGCATTAAACTGTAGGTCCCTTCCACTCGTGAGAGAACAATAGCACGCACAACATGAGTGGTTGGTGAGAAGCTAGGCCCAAGTCCACCTCGGACTGTAACGCCGCCATTATTATTATTATGAAACAAGACACGATTGTGCATCAACCGTACAAAGTACCCTATGTGAAAAGGAAACCGCTGACTACAATGATCCCTGAGCTGATGAAAAGCGGAATTGCTGTTGAATCCCAATCTGACTACTCTTCATTTGTGATCCTTGTTAAGAAAAAGAATGGAGAGGATAGAATGTGTGCTGACTACCGGAAATTGAACTCCGTCACAAATAAAATCGGCTTTCCAATGCCTTTAGTTGAAGAACAGTTCAATGATCTAGTAGGTTATAATATAGGTTATGGCTGAAACACAACAGTGCGTCAGCGTCAGCGCTGTCTTCCAACGCACACAATTCAATGGACATTCACGAAATACTGCAGCAACCTACGTAAATGAAAAATGAAATAGATGAGAGGATCGTAATAAAACGTAAAACGTAATCCCAACGCACGTCATTATTCAACATGTTGGATATTTTTTTGACAGAGGGGTGCGCTGTGAGAGCTAAATTGAGAAATGCTTCCCAAATTGAGAGTTTTTTCCCAAATTGAGAACATTTTGTGGCAACTGACATTTGAGAAATGAAAACAGCTGACTAAAATTATTTATTTATACAATTAATTTCTTTAACGTTGAATTGTTTAACCAGAATATTTTTTGATTTGGCATTTCAGAAATTAAAACAGCTGAGGGAATATTTTTTATTTGGTATTTGAGAGAGAGAGGGAGGAGCTTATTAACGCAGTGCGTCAACGCACACCCTCCGTAACATGAAGTCGCAACGCACTATTGTGTTTCAGCCAGAATAATGACGTGCGTTGGAATTACGTTTTACGTTTACGATCCTCTCATCTCTCTCATTTTTCATTTACGTAGGTTGCTGCAGTATTTCGTGCATGTCCATTGAATTGTGCGCGTTGAAAGACAGCGCTGACGCTGACGCACTATTGTGTTTCAGCCATTATGGCTGAAACACAATAGTGCGTTGCGCTAGTCGACTTCACGTTACGGAGGGTGTGCGTTGACGCACTGCGTTAATAAGCTCCTCCCTCCCTCTCTCAAATACCAAATAAAAAATATTCCGTCAGCTGTTTTCATTTCTGAAATGTCAAATCAAAAAATATTCTGGTCAAACAACTCAACATTAAAGAAATTGATTTCGGAAAATGAATGCCAAGAAAAGTTAAAAAAATTAAAAAAAGTGATTCTTCTTGCTAATTTGGCGTATTCATTCAAATTAGTTTTGTCGTTGAAATAATTTTAGTCAGCTGTTTTCATTTCTCAAATGTCAGTTGCCACAAAATGTTCTCAATTTGGGAAAAAACTCTCAATTTGGGAAGCATTTCTCAATTTCGCTCTCACAGCGCATCCCTCTGTCAAAAAAATATCCAACATGTTGAATAATGACGTGCGTTGGGATTACGTTTTACGTTTTATTACGATCCTCTCATCTCTCATTTTTCATTTACGTAGGTTGCTGCAGTATTTCGTGCATGTCCATTGAATTGTGTGCGTTGAAAGACAGCGCTGACGCTGACGCACTATTGTGTTTCAGCCATTAGTCCCTGGGTGCTTTACATCGATGCCTTTTGGCGGTGTTAATGCTCCTTCCAGTTTTCAAAAGCTAGTGAGCACCATTGTCCGGAAAATGAGACCGACTAATACCGCTGAGTTCGTCGATTGATTTCATTTTTGTATTGTGTAACTCAATCGACAAAGGATAGTGTTATTGTGAATAACCTCATGCATATTGTCACGTTTGACAGTTGCAAACTCAAATCCCTTGAACTTTGTTTACATGAGCCAGAGAATGCAATACAACCATCTCACTCTTTCCTTTGGTTTTTTTGTCACTCTCTCATTCAATTTACATGCAAACAGGCACCAGAATATTTTTTGATTTGGCATTTCAGAAATTAAAACAGCTGAGGGAATATTTTTTATTTGGTATTTGAGAGAGAGAGGGAGGAGCTTATTAACGCAGTGCGTCAACGCACACCCTCCGTAACATGAAGTCGCAACGCACTATTGTGTTTCAGCCAGAATAATGACGTGCGTTGGAATTACGTTTTACGTTTACGATCCTCTCATCTCTCTCATTTTTCATTTACGTAGGTTGCTGCAGTATTTCGTGCATGTCCATTGAATTGTGCGCGTTGAAAGACAGCGCTGACGCTGACGCACTATTGTGTTTCAGCCATTATGGCTGAAACACAATAGTGCGTTGCGCTAGTCGACTTCACGTTACGGAGGGTGTGCGTTGACGCACTGCGTTAATAAGCTCCTCCCTCCCTCTCTCAAATACCAAATAAAAAATATTCCGTCAGCTGTTTTCATTTCTGAAATGTCAAATCAAAAAATATTCTGGTCAAACAACTCAACATTAAAGAAATTGATTTCGGAAAATGAATGCCAAGAAAAGTTAAAAAAATTAAAAAAAGTGATTCTTCTTGCTAATTTGGCGTATTCATTCAAATTAGTTTTGTCGTTGAAATAATTTTAGTCAGCTGTTTTCATTTCTCAAATGTCAGTTGCCACAAAATGTTCTCAATTTGGGAAAAAACTCTCAATTTGGGAAGCATTTCTCAATTTCGCTCTCACAGCGCATCCCTCTGTCAAAAAAATATCCAACATGTTGAATAATGACGTGCGTTGGGATTACGTTTTACGTTTTATTACGATCCTCTCATCTCTCATTTTTCATTTACGTAGGTTGCTGCAGTATTTCGTGCATGTCCATTGAATTGTGTGCGTTGAAAGACAGCGCTGACGCTGACGCACTATTGTGTTTCAGCCATTAGTCCCTGGGTGCTTTACATCGATGCCTTTTGGCGGTGTTAATGCTCCTTCCAGTTTTCAAAAGCTAGTGAGCACCATTGTCCGGAAAATGAGACCGACTAATACCGCTGAGTTCGTCGATTGATTTCATTTTTGTATTGTGTAACTCAATCGACAAAGGATAGTGTTATTGTGAATAACCTCATGCATATTGTCACGTTTGACAGTTGCAAACTCAAATCCCTTGAACTTTGTTTACATGAGCCAGAGAATGCAATACAACCATCTCACTCTTTCCTTTGGTTTTTTTGTCACTCTCTCATTCAATTTACATGCAAACAGGCACTTTGCTTTGTGATAGAACACGAATACAAACAAATTATATGTGCAATCGGCATTTTCATGCATACATTTTACAAGGATTTTCATGTATTTTTTATTTGTAATTATCTTTAGGATATATTCAAATCTCTTTGGAATTGTATTTAAAATAAAACAATCTGAATAAAATTACATTTCGATCACAGAAAAGTGTTTATTTTTGTGGTTTTCTGACGCGTCGCAACAGTCGATCAGGAAATTCTTCACGACAAAATTCGCTCGGTAAATCGACAAGAGTCGATCAAAATCGACGATCGCCAACCGCAATAGGGGCCTGAGACTCCAAGGAACAAACACGAAGTTCGTTATTTTCGAAAGTTAATTGAAAATTATTCGCTGATCGCTCTACCACTGACTAATTTAACGAAGAAGAATTGTGAGTTCCACTGGGGCCAATGTGAGCAGAATTCATTTGAAACGCTGAAAAGTTGTCTTGTGAGTAAGCCTTTACTCGCCTTTGTACTCGTATATACTCGTATAACCCAACTAGTGACCATGAACTTCACATTGACGCAAGTTCCCATGGAATATCAGGAGTACTACTACAAAGAGAAAGTAATTCGCTTCGTCCAGTGGCTTATTATAGTCGAAAAATGTCGGACGGTGAAAGTTCTTCCATAGATACGAGCTTGAGGCTTTAGCAGTCGTAGAATCTACTAATCGGTTCCGGCAGTTTCTTCTTGGCAACCATTTCAAAATAACAACGGATTGTGAAGCTCTTAAAACAGCCATGAGTAAGAAAGAATTAATCCCCGGAATAGCCCGTTGGTGGTTTAAAATACTTGAATTCGGTTACGAAATTAATCACCGGTCTGATCAACTCATGCCACATGTAGACGCTTTATCCAGGTGTCCTAACGAAAAAGCAAGCGAAAAAAAGAAATTCCTTATGATACAGTTAATATAGACCATTTGGAACTGTTCATCAAGTCCACTAAAGGAAATTTGTATTTGTAATTGATAGTCGATGCGTTCACCAAGTACACAATTATGAAAGCATCAATCAGTACGCAGGCAAAACCTGTTTTGAATTGCCATTTTACTTGTTTGGAGTGCCTAGACCCATTATTACGGATCGAGGAACTGTGTTCACTTCGAAAATGTTCGAGGCATTCATAAACCAGTTTGGTATTATTCATGTTCAAAATGCTACGACAACTCATAGAGCCAATGGCCAAGTGAAGAGATACAACCGCACCGTCCTCCAAGCTCTACTTGCAAGTGTAGAAGACGAGAGTCTTTGGGATCAAAAGATAAAGTCCGTGCAGTGTGCTATAAATAACACCTATAATGATTCTATTGGGGAGAAGCGAAATATAAAGGACCATATGTGGTAGTCGCAAAGCTATAACATGAAAGGTACCAAATAGCTGATATGCCGTTCGCTCAAAGAAAGCAGAAACCCTATTCATCCGTGTGGGCAGCTGACAGAACGAAGCCTTGGATAGAGTTTGATATGGAACTCGACGAGGACGTCGATGAAGACATGATGGCCGAATCTGTAACGAAAAATAATCCAATTGCCAACGCGGACAAGGAAGAAGAAGGAGTGGAAGATAGCAAAAAGTAGAAGAAGAATTGTGTTTGTGACTGCAAAGAAGGTTGGTTGTAAAGATGATGAGGTAAGACAACATCCCCCTAATTTTTGGCCGGGAATTTTTACGCTCATTTAATATTCATTATTATTCATTCAGTCAAGCTTATTATTAACGCTTAATTCAAACTGTAAACTCTGCACATTATCTGGAAAATCTTATACGGTTCTCAAAAGATACAACCTTTTCCGGAAAATGTATTCACTTGCCTTTAAAGTGACCGGAAAAACTAAGCCGATTGTGGATGTTGAGTCAACTGTAGATAGTCGTAGATGTAGTGCCGTACCAAACATATTTAATATCGACGTGGCTGCTAATCAAATTGAAGTAAATATTGATCCTACGTTGGATATACCGTGCCATACGCCGTGCTAAAGCAAGTGATTTAATTGTAGATTCTTATATTTTTCCAAACGACGTGAAAGTAGAGCCTTTAGGCTACGAAATGAGGATTATTTTAAGTGACGATATGCCGTTTCACTGTACTTCCTGGCGACGTTCGTATCTTGAGCGTTCAAAGGTTGAATCCATAATTATTCAATTAGAACAGGACGGTATTATAAGACCAAGTAGCTCCCATTACGTTTCTCCTATAGTGTTATTGATGAAAAAGAACAGTGAGAGTCGAATTTGTGTTGACTACAGGGCACTTAATAAGAAAACAATTTGGGATAATCAACCGCTACCGCTGATTGAAGATTGTATAGAATACCTCGAAGGGAATAATTATTTCTCGCTCTTGGATCTAAACAGCGGCTTCCATCAAGTAAAGGTTTCTGAGGAATCCATTCCTCTCACTGCCTTTGTTACTCCCAATGGAATGTGGGAATATTTCAGAATGTCGTTTGGGCTAAAGGATTCCTCGGTTGTATTTAAGCGGTTCATCAGCATTCATTTTCGTGACCTAATTGATTCGGACCATATAGTCGCCTATATGGCTTACTTATTTGACCTAACATGGCCTAATATTTGCTGTTGATACAAATTGTGCTAAAACGAATTACACAGCGGAACCTCAAGCTTAAATAGAATACCTTGGGTATGCCGTTACGCCTGATGGAATCGCATCAAGCGATTCACACATTGAGGAGTTTTTGGAGCTGAAATCTATACTTGTTAAGGCGCCAGTCCTTGCAGTGTATAATCCTACTAGTGAAAGTGAAAGCACTGTGACATCAGCTTACAAAAACTAAATGATGGTATGTGTGAGATGTGGCTTTCCTGTGTGTGTGTGTGTGCACCTAGACCATAGTTGATCCATTGTGCTGCCACAAGGTTTGATCGTGATCAAACCACTAAGTTGTCTGAGGGAAACCATTTGGAGCCTGTAATAAAGCGAAGTAGATTATTTATGGGAACCGTACTAAGTTCACCCAAGTCATCAAAAAAGTAGGCCCCTAAATATTGACGTCGAATAGACGCCAGGGCCGGACAGGAGCATAGGAGGTGTGGGACACTTTCCACTTCCTCCTCATCAAGGCAGCTTCTACAGAAATCATTAGCCGGGACACCTAGTCTGATGGCATGGTTTCCTATGAGGCAGTGTCCTGTGATGAGACCGACGATAGAGCTTATATTCGATCTGTGAAGAGATATTAAATCCTTAGATCTTTTGGAATCTAGCCTAGGCCAGATTAACCTGGAGGTGTGACACGAAGTGCCATTCACCCATCTGTTATCTATTTCGCGAGTTGCCTCTAATGAGAGCAACAATTTGCAAGTTGTGAGGGGCATACCCAAGCTACTGTGTTTGGGAAGTAATGGCTGTGAAGTAGCGAGCTTGGCGAGCTCATCTGCTTTGCAGTTGCCTGGAATGTCTCTATGTCCTGGCACCCAGCGCAGGCAAATATTGAACTGGTCGGCCATCTTGTCTAAAGATGAGCGGCAGTTTATTACAGTCTTGGAGTTCGTAGAAACCAGTTCCAGGGCTCTGATGGCTGCCTGGCTGTCAGTGAAAATGCAAATATCATGAGCGGATATTACATTCCATTTGAGCCAAGACAGCGCTTCACTAATCGCCATAATCTCCGCCTGAAACACACTACAGTAGTCAGGTAAGCGAAGGGAGAGACTTATATTTAGTTCATCAGAGAAAACACCACTACCCACCCCCTCCTGGGTTTTAGACCCATCCGTGAAAAAGTGCAGGGAGTCTGCAAAAGGTTTGGGATTATCATTCCAGAAGTCTCTATCAGGAATGAGGGTTTCAAAGAGTCTATCAGGGAAGTAAAGGGGTGTGGTATGGTCCAGAATTCTCGTGGGGAAGTTAGAAGAACTTAGTATAGTGGAGTGGCCAAATGGATTGTTGGTCCACTGGGAAGAGGCTGTAAGACGGATAGCCGTATTCTTTGCTAGTTGTTTGCCGAAAATGTCGATTGGGGATAGGTTCATTATAACGTCCAGTGCATCTGAGGGTGTGGTTCTCAACGCACCTCCTATACAAATGCAAGCTTGACGTTGAACTTTCCTAATGAGATTATAGTGTATGGCTTTGTCTAGTATTGGCCACCAGACATGTACTCCATACAACAGAATGGGTCTAACGACGGTTGTGTAGATCCAGTGGATCATATGAGGTTGGAGACCCCATTTCTTTCCTAATGCTCTTTTACAAATGTAGAGAGCCAGCGTCGCCTTGCGGGTGCGCTCCATTATGTTCGGCTTCCAGTTTAGTCTCTTATCTAGGATGAGCCCCAGATATTTAGCAGACTCAGAGAATTTGCAACTGGTGCCGTTAATGGTAGGGGGGTCGATCGAGGGGATACTATATTTTCGTGTGAAGAGGACAATTTCCGTTTTAGAAGCATTAATGCCCAAACCGTTGACTTTGGTCCACGCCGAAAGTTTTGAGAGAGCATGCTGCAAGAGATCCCTTAGCACTGATGGATATTTTCCCGAGACAGCCACAGCAATGTCATCCGCATAGGCTATCACCTTGCACCCTGCCTTATCTAGCAACAAAAGTAGTTCGTTGACTACGATGTTCCATAGCAGGGGAGATAGAACTCCACCTTGTGGTGTTCCTCTGCTGGCAACTCTGGTTGCTGTGGTAGAACCCAGCTTCGATATGATAACTCTACTGACAAGCAGTTGGTAAATCAGTCTACAGAGTCCTTTGTCCACGCCAAGATTTACCAGTGCACTGATGATAGAGGATGGGTAGACATTGTTGAAGGCTCCCTCGATGTCCAAGAAGGCTACCATAGTGAATTCCTTATGGTGAAGGGATTTTTCGATGGAGCATACAAGCGAATGTAGGGCAGTATCAACTGATTTGCCTTTAGTGTATGCATGTTGGGAGGATGACAATCTAGATGGGTCTATATTGCAGCGAAGATGGATATCTATGAGTCTTTCCAACGTTTTGAGTAGGAAGGAAGATAAACTGATAGGTCTGAAATCTTTGGGGTTTACATGAGAGCTGCGACCAGCTTTAGGTAGGAAGAGCTTAGGCAACCTTTGAGGATAGTTTCCAACCATGGAAGAATTAGGTCTAAGTTCAGTTGGAGTTCCGCTGGTATGATACCGTCCGGACCAGGGGATTTATACGGTTTGAAGCTACGAATAGCCCATGCTATTCTGCGCTTAGTGGTGAGCTTCACGAGGCTGCTGATGGGATAACCAGAACCCATGGCTGAAGAGGGTTGGTCATCAGAGCAGCTGGGGAAGTGAGTATCAAGTAGAATCTCAAGTGATTCTTTACTAGACGTAGTCCAAGTGCCGTCCTGCTTCATGTAGTAGCTTGGTATGGCAGGACACGAGGAGAGGATTTTTCTGAGTCTTGAGGTCTCGGAAATATCTTCTATTCTTCCGCAAAACAGCTTCCAGGATTTCCTTTTTGCCGTTTTCATTTTGGATTTGAATAATCTGAGGGATTCTTTATAGGATTCCCAGTGGAGCTCATCCCCGGAGGACTTAGCTTTATTGAACTTCCTCCTGCTGGCTTTGCGAAGATGTTCAATTTCACTATTCCACCAGTGTGGCTTGGAGTTAAACTTCAGTGTTTTGAGTGGGCAGGCCGTGTCCATTGCTTCATTAAGGGCAATAGTGAACGAGTTGACTAGCCATTCCAGCTCATTGACGTCAGTAGGGGAGGGAGGTGTTCCCGAAAGGGATTTCCCTACGATACTTTTATAGAGAGACCAGTTGGTTTTCCTATAGTTCCTGACTGGAGGTTGCTCGGGGGGAAGACCTTTAAGGTCGAATTGGAGATATCTATGGTCCGAAAAGGAGTGGATATCAGAAACCCTCCAATTACTAATGTAGTTGGAGAAGTTATTTGAGACAAGGGTAATATCAAGTACTTCCTGTCTATTTTTGGTAACAAAGGTGGGTACATTTCCTGTATTACATATAACTAGATTCTTATTTAGAATAAAGTCTAACAGAGACTCACCTCTTTCGTTGTTGTTGGAGCTACCCCATAATTGATTGTGTGCATTGGCATCACAACCAATAACGAGGAAAGCGTTGCTGGATTCCGCCATAGCGACCGTCCTTGTGAGAAATTATGGTAAACTAGATACACTTTGAAAGTGAATTTTCGTATGAAGAAGGCTGCTTTTCGGCGCATTCAACCCATCTCTCTCTCGCTTGTGAAAATCATATATTCTACAGCACTCATTTGCAAAAAAAAAAAAAATAAAGAAAGGGATTCATTCGGTGTGAATTTGTGTAATACCGCACATTATTTCGTAAACGTATTCTTGAAGACGGCCCGTTGTTGTAGCTCAATGTGACACAAGGGCTATATTATTGCCTATGTTGATTGACGGAGGAGGTCAAAACAGCTATATCAGTGAAACAGCTGTAAGGAAATTAAGGCTTGTCGAGATTGGTAAGGTAAAAATGACGTTAATTCGTTTCGGAACAAATAATGAAGCATGTACAAGGGTATTAACAAAAGTTAAACTGGCTCTCAAGAGTAAATTTGATGAGCAGAATGTTGAAGGGGATATGCTCGTCGTGCCAACAATATTTATCGATGTTCTAACAGTTCCAGGCAAAAGTTTTAAATTTATCGAAAATTTCAGATTAGTCGACAAATTTCATTAAACGCACATACCATCAGAGAACGAGCTTTGCATATTGATTGGTTCAGACATTTATTGGTGTATTGTTATTGTTGTAAGTAACGAAAAAGCACTAATCGCTTCCGGTTAACCGAGCAGTTCAAACTATATTTTGGGTGGACACTACCAGGACCTCATATTAAAGAATCATCTGCCCAAACATCTGCATCAAACGTAATGTTCGCAGCTGCATTTAATACAAATAATGTATCAAATTTATGGTCGTTAGAATCCATCGATATTAGAAGCGAAGAAGAAAATACGTTCTGGACAAAAAAGCTAAGCAATGAGTGTATCCGTTGATCGGCAGACCATTTTGTAACATCTTTACAGTGCGAAAAATGTTACAAGATAAAATCGCAGAAAACTTTTAAGATCAGTTACCGCAACGAATTTTCTATTTACCACACCACCCGGTATACAAAAATGCGAATAGTATTTGCGGCATCATTTCAGACTGAACAGAACCAATCATTAAACATTTTTTTTATTAACGGGTACCAATTTACTTTCAGAAGTGCAAGAATGACTGTTCAACTTTCGGATGGGCCTTATGCTACTATGTCCGATATTGAAAAGGCCTTTCTTTAAATTTGGCTTAATTCAGAAGATCGGGACACTCATCGCTTCATATGGTTCAATTACCTCCAAGATCGCCAATACCAGGATTTTTGCATTACACGAGTTACGTTCGGAGTCAACTGTAGTCCATTCATACTTTCTGCTTCAATCAAAGCTCATCTTTCGAAGGAATCAGAAAAGTATCTATACACCTGTAACACTTCGGGAACAGCCTTCTATATGGACGACCTTTTTCTCCCTAATTCGCAAAAGGTTCTCGGTCTGACATTGTATGTCCATACGGACGAAATTCATGTGGCTTTGATATCGCTGCAAAATATGTTAGGCACTATAACCAAGGGAAGCAAGAGAAATATTCTTCAAGCTATAGCACGCATCTATGAGCCATTAGGTACACTTTCTCCCACCGTTATCAAATTGAAACTGCTGTTTCAGATGATTTGGAAACTTAATTTGCAATGCAAATCTGACAGTTGAGCTGCAGATGGAGTGGGAAGACTCTATCAAAGGTGTACTTCAGCTTAAGGAAATGGTTATTCCCAGATCAACGATACCGATGAGGACACTTGCGTTATTCGCAGACGCAAGTTAAAAAGCCTATTTCACCGTTGCTTATGTAAAAACGATGGATTTGGATAGAGCTGTACATGTAAATTTCCTTTGCGCCACGTCACGAGTGGCACCACTTAAACTAAATATGGAAGGAAAATTAACATTACCAAAATTAGAACTCACAGCTGCATTGATTGCGGCCAGATTGTACTCCTACTTGAAGCGTTGCCTAAGGATAGAAGTAACCAAATATTTCTTATGCTCTGATTCCAAGATAACGTTAAATTGGATTTACGAATATGCCATTCATGCAAAGCCGTGTAACGAAAGTAAGAAATCGCACTTGGGCGCTGAAGAACTTACTCATTGGATAAAATATTGGATAAGGTATGTCCAAGCCAATTCTTCTAGTAACGAAATTAATGATTTACAGAAAGAAATGAATATATCAAGTATAACAACAATAGTTCAACTATCTTCTTTCTTGGGCGATGAACATATCTTGAGGCTGGGTGACCTGCTACATCTTTTAAACGATGACATCGACATAACACATCCGATGATATTTCCTCCTGATTCTTATATCACCCACATAATTATTGATGAAAATCACCTGAAGATGTTAACAGCAAGCTTAAAAAACAGTTTTGGATACCGTGAGGAAGAAAAGTCGTCAAAAGAAGAATGTGGACTTTTGTTGTTTGTAAGAACCTTTGGGATAAGACAGCCTGTCATCCATTCGCTCCCTTGCCATTGAAATTAATTCAGCTTACCAAACCATTTGATAATGTTGGGGTGGACTTTTCCGGCCCAATCCTTTGTCTACAAGGCACGGAGGGGCATATGTATAAGGCATATATAATGCTTTTTACGTGCGCAGCAGTCCGAGCAGGCCATTTGGAATTAGTTGCAAATCTAACCACGGAAAGCTGTTTAATGGCGAGTAGAAGATTTATCGCTCGATGAGGCGTTCTGTCTGCAATATTTTCGGATAACGCAAAAACCTTCCGAAGAGCGGCACTGGAATAGAGAGACGCTGGACTATGGCTAGATGATGAAGAAGTGCAAGAATTTTTGTTTAAAAACAGTTTGAGTGGAAGCTGAATCTATCGCAAATGATAGGCCACTGACTTATACATCGAGTGATCCTTTAGAACTTTCCCCACTTCCCCATCTAAACATTTAATTTGTTGATCTTTTTCGATATTTAGAACAGGCGTTGCTGGCTCAGAGAACTCTGACATCCAAGAGTTATGGAGAACGCGTCTAAAGTATACTAATAAACTCATAAGGAGGTGGCGGAATGAGTATCTTCGAATGTTGCGAATATTTCATTAGAAAGAGAAGTGTAAAGCGGCGGTCATTATCAAGGAAAGTGATGTAGTTCTTCTGTATGATCCAGCTCTATCCAGAGTACATTAGAAGTTGGCGTTGGTTGAAAGGACCTTCATCGGAAAGGATGGCATAGTGCGTTCGTGCGAAATACGAAGTGGCGATGGTAAAGTTTTTAAAAGCCCAATACAGTTTTTATACTTACTTACTTAAGGTGGCCCTACAGTCCGGGGTGGACCTGGGCGTCAACCAACAAGCGTCTCCAGCCAGCTCGATCTTTAGCTAGCTGCCTCCAGTTTCGCACGCACAGTTGGTTGAGGTTCCTTTCCACTTGCGTGCGCCACCTGAGTCGCGGTCTTCCTCTACTGCGCCGTCCCTCGGGGGTGGATTCGAAGACTTTCCGGGCCGGAGCATTGGTTTCCATTCGCTCTATATGACCTAGTCATCTCAATCGTTGTATCTTCATCTTTCTGGCTAAGTCAATGTCGCTGAACAGCTCGTACAGTTCGTTGTTGTATCTTCTCCTCCACTCACCCTCTATGCAGACGGGACCGAAAATCACCCGAAGAATTTTCCTCTCGAAGCAACCAAGAGCAACCTCATCCGCTTTTGACAAAGTCCATGCTTCTGCGCCATATAGCAGGACTGGGACGATTAGGGTCTTGTACAGGGTTACTTTGGTTGTTCGAGAGAGGGCTTTGTTTATCAATTGCTTTCTTAGCCCAAAGAAGCAGCGATTAGCAAGAGTTATTCTTCGTTTGATTTCAGCGCTGGTGTCGTTGTCTGAGTTAATAGCGGTGCCTAGGTAGACAAAGTCCTTGACTGCCTCAAAGTTATAACTGTCTGCTGTGACGTTCTGTCCGAGACGTCGGTGTTGGGTGTCCTTTCTGGTTGACAGCATATACTTGGTCTTGCCCTCATTTACCGTTAAACCCATCTTCGCGGCCTCCGTCGCAATACTTACAAAAGTGTCATTGACATCACGCTGTGTTCTTCCGATTATGTCAATATCGTCGGCATATGCGAGTAGTTGGACAGACTTCTGAAAGATTGTGCCTCTGGTGTTGGCGTGCGAGTTTTGCACAATTCTTTCAAGTATGATGTTGAAGAAGTCGCATGACAGCGCGTCGCCTTGTCTGAATCCTTTTTTGACATCAAAGGTCTAGGTTAGGTCTTTACCGACCTTGATGGAGCAGCGTGCATTCTCCATCGTCATCGTACACAAACGGACGAGTTTGGTAGGGATGCCAAAACTAGACATTGCTCTGTATAGCTCGTCTCTATAGATGCTGTCATACGCGGCCTTAAAATCGATGAAAAGGTGGTGGGTATCGATTTGCTGTTCCTGGGTTTTTTTCAAGATCTGCCGCAGCGTGAATATTTGGTCGATGGTGGATTTTCCAGGCCTAAAGCCACACTGGTATGGACCGACCAGGTTATTGACGAATAGCTTTAGGCGTTCACACAATACGGCAGATAGGATCTTATAAGCAATGTTTAGAAGACTGATACCTCTATAGTTGGCGCAGTTTAGAGGGTCTCCTTTTTTGTGGATCGGGCAAACAATGCTGAGGTTCCATTCATCGGGCATGCTTTCTTCCGACCATATTTTACAGATGAGTTGGTGCATGCTCCTTACCAAGTCATCGCCTGCTGCTTTGAAAAGCTCAGCCGCTAGGCCGTCAGCTCCAGCAGCTTTGTTGGACTTTAGTTTAGATATAGCTATCTTCACTTCGTCCAGATCGGGGGGACGGAATTGTTGATCTACGTCGTGCCTTTCATTCGGGTTGAATGGTTCAGTCTGCCTGACAGCGGAATTCGGTTCTTCATCGCCGTTATACAGTCTGCAGAAGTGGTTCTTCCATATCCTCAGTATCGACTGTGATTCTACTACGATGTTCCCTTGATCGTCCTTGCAAGCTTCGGTTCGGGCTTTATAACCCTGACAGGTTGACTTTACCCTTTGGTAAAACTTCCTTACCTCATTCCTGCAGTAGAAACTCTCTATTCTACCGATCGCGCGCTTCTCATGCTCCTTCTTTTTCCTCCTGAGAAGTCGGTGTTCGTCTCTCCTTTTCTGCTCGTAGAGCTCGTGAGCAGAAGGACAAGCTTCTTTGCAGTGCCGCTTTGTAGGTCTCTTGCTTAGCTGCATTCGCCTGCCGACACTCGTCGTCAAACTAGGGGTTTCGTTGTGGTGTCCGAGTGAAACCCAGCACATCAAAGGGGGCATCTCTGATAGCTTTTTGGCAATGTTACCACTGATCTTCAAACTTGGTGTTGATGGCAAAGGACTTCTTCTGAGATTAAGGGAGACTCGATCGGAAAGGATTTGGCGATATCTTGCCATTGTAGCCGTCCGACGTCGAACTTCCTTACAGTATTTTCTTGTCTTGGCGGTGCTCGGGATATCCGCAACCTTATCTTGGCCACAACAAGGTAGTGGTCCGAGTCGATGTTGGCACCTCGAAACGTTCGGACATCCATAATACTGGAGGAGTGCCTTGCGTCAATCGCAATGCGATCCATCTGGTTGACGGTTGATTGATCAAGAGATCTCCATATTCCTTTGTGAATATTGAGATGTGGGATCCGTGTACTGGCTACTACAACATTTCGCCCTGCAGCAAAGTCGATCAGCCTAAATCCGTTATCGGAGGTGGTGTCGTGTAGGCTGTGCTTCCCGACCGTACTACCAAAGACACTCTCTTTTCCCAGCTTTGCATTAAAATCACCTATGACAATTTTAATGTCATAGCTAGGGCACTGCTCGTATGTCTTGTCCAAGAGCTCATAGAAACTGTCTTTGGTGTCGTCGTCTTTCTCCTCTGTGGGGGCATGTGCGCATATTAGGCTTATATTGGCGAATTTAGCCTTGATGCGAATTGTCGTAAGGCGTTCGTTCACACATCTGAACGATAAGACTTCTTGCCTAAGTCTGCCTCTAACGACGAATCCACATCCAAACAAGCGCTGCTTTTGTTGCCTGTAGCAATCACCGTAGTAGATGTTACAGTTTTTCATCCTCTTTTTGCCCGGCCCATCCCATCGTACTTCTTGGATGGCGGTGATGTCTGCTTTGTAGCAGTCCAGGGCTTCCGCTTATTGTTCGGCTGCACGTGGCCTATAAAGGGATCTTACATTCCACGTGCAGATCCGAAGATCGTTGTCCTTAATTCGTATGCGGGGTTCGTCATCAGTATTTCCGTCCGTTTCCGCGGCTTGTTGTTGCTTCGTAACTTCATATTTTTTAGGCAGTTACCCCGACGGCACAACCCCAACCTGGAGGACCAGTTCCTTTTTTTTTACCCCTAGGACAAGAGGTCACACTTATAAGTTTAGCAGGTCGAGTTCGGGTGAACTACAACCAGTACCCGATGGCTACCACTTGGAGGTAAAATAAGCACAATTGATGTATAGGGAAAGTTACAACACTGGGCATCGCCAGGTTGACGCCAATCAGTGCCTACCCGATTCCTACAACATCCAGCCATCAATACAGCTTTTATATCCATTGGAAATATCATCCGCCGCCGGAGGATGTTAAAAATTAATTATTTTTTATTTATTACTATTTATTTATATTTTGTGGGCGCCGTGGCGTAGTGGGTAGGTGCGTCAACTCCTAAGCTCGAGGTCGTCAGTTCGAATCTCGGAAAAAACATCAAACATTTTTTCACGGCTCCACCTCTTTCGAGTCACTGACAATGCTCAAAGAGTATAACTGTCTAGGAAAAGCTTCTCAATCTCGCCGTTCGGAGTCGGCATTAAACTGTAGGTCCCCTCCGCTCGTGAGAGAACAATAGCACGCACAACACGAGTGGTTGCTGAGAAGCTAGGCCCAGGTCCACCTCGGACTGTAGCGCCGCCATTATTATTATTATTATTATTTATATTTTATATAAATAAATTTATATTCTAAATACAAATTATTAATAGCGCTAGCTACCAGGGCTATCGGCTAGTTTCTAATGATGAAGTTGATTAAATATTGTTGGCAATATTAAATTTAGATAAGAATTTATATACATTTTTCATATTTTCGGTAGAGTGAAATGAGAGGAGGTCGATTCGTTTTTTATCATTAAACATAGATTTACAAAGGTAATTTAATTTAGGGCAATCAGAGGTCAGATGCTTAATAGTTAGACTGAGACTGGATTGGCAAAAGTGACAGGTTGGCGGGTTTAGAAGGTAGCTATGCGTTAATTGAGCGTGTCCGAGTCGAAGGCGCAGAAAACATGAGTTCATACGAGTTGATGTTTCATCTGGATACTTCGATGAGGAAACCGATGGGTTAAGATTGGAGTAGTGATGTATGTATGAATTCCATTCTTCTATTCTTTTGCGTTCACTGTCGGTATTTATAATATGTAGGAGGTCTGGTTTTGTAGGTGGGAGTGGGTTGGTGCTAAGCTCTACCGAAGCAGTCTTGGCTACATTATCGGTAGAGATGGGTTAATACTAATATTTCGTGATATTACCTGATACCTGATATATTATAGTATTTTAAGCGATATGGAAATATCACTAATACGAGTATTGAGTATTCCTCACAGTTGAACAACTTGGGTATCTCAGTGCTCGGTACAGTATTTGTGACTGACATATTATATTACGTATACGAATTTTTTTTATTGTAAATATTGGTTTATGTGATTAAATTACTTGAGTGTCCAGGTATCTAGGCAAACTTAATTTTCTTCTTTATTTTAATTTATTGTCCCGATTTTGACGATTGTGGGAGAGTAGTTTTTAACATGACCAATGGCATTAAGGGGCGATAGGCTGTCGGTGCAGATCACAATATTTTTGGAAGAAAGAAGTCCCAATTCTGTTGCCTTCAAGATTGCAGTGGCTTCCGTCGAGATTTAGAGCCACCTGTATATCATGTGTCCCATATACTTGTATTGAAGTTATTAGTAATTTTACGGAACAGTTGGGAGTAGTTTAAACTGCTGGTTGATCCCTTTTTAAATTCAGCTATTGAAGTGTTGATGATGTTTGGTGGTAACAACAACAACAACATCGTGTCTTTGATTATTGGGGATTTGTATGAGTGACATATTTTTGGAATAAGACGAGCTGTAAGTATGTCTTTTCTATACTCGATGGATGGAAGGTCAGCTTCGGTTAGCATGTTTCTGATTAGAGTGGTTGCGAAGGCTCTCAAGCTGGATCTAATGGCAGAATGGTAGGATGGCGTAATAATTTGGAGGATACTATTTGCGCATTTACCGTATATTGACAATCAATAGTCAATTTTAGAAAGTATGATATTCCTATTTAGATAAATAAGCGAGATCTGGTGAACTAATGAATGCTTAGAGGACAAAAATCTAATAATGTTAAGCCTGGTTGGTTTTTTCTTAAGATTAATACAATGGTTCTTAAAACTAAAGCGGTTATCAAAAGTTAAGCCTGAGATATTTAAATTATTTACATTAGGAATTTGTGAGGAAGAAAAATCAATGTGAAAATTACTACAGCTAGTTTTTTTTACAAATATGGAGATGTTTACTTTTCTCAGGAGATATGATTGCGCCAATGATTTAGGTCTGCAAGAATGTTTTGGAAAAGATAACTTGTGTGATTATTGTCCTTGCATTTGGATAGTAGTATTAAGTCGTCTGCATTAAGAACGTGGTTGATATTATTGTATTTCAATAGGCAGTAATATATATCGTTATAGGCAATAATAAATAGGTTACCGATAAGGATGAACCTTCTATGTACGGTGGAATATGAATTGTTAGCTTTATCTCTGAACTTTCTGTTTGTAAGAAAAGATATTATGAAAGAGTACATTTTTGGGCCAATTTTCCACTGAATAAGTTTTTTTTTAAGATAATGTGAATTCCAACGCCTTTTCGAAGTCGATTGATAGAATAGATATGTGATTTTTACATTTACGTTTTTTTTTCATTTAGATATTTTTTTTAACAATTTGCTCAGACAATGGAGTAAAGAAATTGGTCTATAACTTTTTGGGTCTGTAATTTCTTTTGAGGGTTTAAGGATTAGCGACCTTCCACGATTGGAGAAATATACCTTTGTCAAAAATATTCTTGTTAAATAGAGGGGGAACATTATTAAGCATATGGTAAGATATACGATCGTACCCCGATGTTTTACCACGAAATGTTTTCAGGCAATTAACCATTTCAAGAGAAGTTATAGGCAGTTCTATGTCTTTGGCAGCTATATTAATATTGTAGCTTGGGGTAGTCTATGAGGGGCGTTCAATATATTCTCGGTATCGGGGTGAAGCTGTGGTTGTATATATAAATTGACTTATTTATCAAGTAATACTATTATTTTAGTGTATTCATGTAAAATTTCATATAAATGTGATTATTAATTCGCGTTTTATCTCTAGTTAAACAGAATCATAATGGCAACTGAGACTATGATGGTGAAAATTGAGCATCGCGCTGTAATTAAATTTCTCACTAAGCAAGGAAAAAGTAAAAAACTATTCATGAAGGGATGGTGGCTGTTTACCAGGGTTCCGCACCTTCATTATCAACTGTGCAAAAGTGGTCAAGTGGTCAGTGAGTTCAAGGGAGGCAGAGAGAGCATTGAAGACGATCCCCGCTCCGAAAGCATCAAAGAAGTCGAAAAACTTGTTCTTGAGGATGCCCGAATAAAGGTGAAAATGATGGCAGAGATCACCAAGCTTTCAATTGGTACCATTCACACCATTCTTCATGACCATCTTAACCTTTCAAAGGTCAGTGCAAGGTGGGTGCCACGAATGCTCACAGCGCCTCAGAAAAAAGTGAGAATCGCATGCTGTAGAGAGCTTTTGGAGATGTGTAGTGAGAACGCGGACGGTGTTATGGATCGAATTGTTACTGGTGACGAAACATGGGTCCACCACTATGACCCTGAAAGCAAACAAGAGTCCATGCAGTGGCATAAAAAAGGAACAGACCCCCCGAAGAAGTTCAAAGTCACTCCGTCTGCCGGGAAGCTCATGGCCACAGTTTTTTGGGACTCAAAGGGAATCTTGCTCATTGAGTACAAAAAAAAAGGTGAAACCATCAACGCCACATCCTACGCTTCCACTTTGCATAATTTGCGGGAGGAAATTAAAAAGAAAAGACGGGGTAAACTCGCAGCGGGAGTGTTGCTTCTTCATGACAACGCTCCTGTTCAAACGGCGCGAGTTTCCAAGGCTGCTGCGCGAGATTGTGGTTTCGAAGAAATCCAACACCCACCCTATAGTCCAGACCTTGCCCCTAGTGATTATTTCCTGTTTCCGGATTTAAAAAAACGTCTTCGTGGAAAAAGATTTTCGGATGATGAAGAACTCAAGTCGGCAATAAATGGGTATTTTGCAGAGAAAGAGGAAATTTATTTTTTTGAGGGTTTAAAAAAGCTTATCTCAAGATGTAACAAATGCATTGATGTTAGGGGAGATTATATTGAAAAATAAAAACAATTTAAATTGAATTAGCATTTTCCTTCATATCGATACCGAGAATATATTGAACGGCCCTCGTATATATAGCGACATGTTTGGAGTCGAGAAAGTTTGGCGAGAAAATATCATCGCTACAATTTTTTTTTCCGTAGTATTTTTGAAACTCTACTGGAGCACTCAGACTCAAAACTGGTCCGTTGTACTGCCAGGTAGCAACCTACTGCAGTGCCGTTAATTTTATCCCATCGGCAAATGATGACTGGACCAGATTCGATTTCACTGGGATTCGAACCTGGAATCCCTCTAACTTGTGGCAGGCACTTAATCAACTCCGCCATCCGTCGCTACAATACTCTGACCAGATTTTGCCAAAGTGTTAGTGTATTTTTATTAGTGACTATTGAGCTGGTGGTATACGGGATGTAGTTATCAGTGATGGTTTTTATGTCGGCCCAGATGTTTTTTAAACAGCTTCCAGGGAAGTTGTTTATTAGGCATTTCTTAAAGCAGCTAATTCCGGGTTCCATCGTGGAACAAAATATTTGTGGGAAACATTTTTCGATTGGGGGATAGAAAGATTTTGCGAAAGAAAGATTGACTGTAGAACGTATCGCTTTGGTGATGATTGCGGTTTCTTTACTAATATTTTCAGATTGTGGGTTGATGTTGCTGAAATCACAAACATTCTTTAGAAAAGATGACCAGCAGCCGCAGTCAGTTTGAAATTTTGGTTGTGGTTTAATACAGACAGATCTATTACCAAGAACAATATTTGTAAGAATTGGAAAATGATCGCTCCCGTGTAGATCAAGTATATACCATGAAGTTTTGGCGCAATATCTGTGGTATCTCCACAGGTGAGTCCAAGAATTATGGGTCGAGAAATAAAATAGAGGGGTTGAATGTTTATACTATACATACAAATGTATTTCAGGAAAGAATATTTTTACATAAAGAAGTTATGTTCGTTAAGTTATAAATCTAGTTTTCTTGGTTATTTCTGTTAAGGCGAGACGGTTTTGCTTAACAGACGAATTCTTGATAAACTTTCCTATTTTGTTCTTTTTCGATGTTCTTTAATTGAATCTGTCGACACATAAGCATTTTATTTTACATACTCATTTCAAAAATCTTTAAAGAGTGGGAAAGTTTTTTTTTATTTTGGCTGGAAGACTTTTTCTAAAATCATCTTTTCGGCTTTTTTGCGTAACCTCTTTAGTAGCATATCCATTCCAGATGCATTATTTTGTTCCGCCCACTGAAAGCCCTGGCAAACAATTTCCTTGCTTCATTTTTTGAAATCAACAGACACATACGTAACCTTGCGAGTGTCCGGACTAGCGAGGCTGTACTGTATTTGATAGTCAAATTTGATTTGCGACGATCAATCTACCTGTTTTATTATTCGAGTTGAATGAAGAAAAACGAACCACCGCTGTCCATTAACTTGAAGTATATTGTCAAATATTTTTCACATGTATAAATATATTCTTCAAAAGAATTAAGAAGACAACTCTGCTTGTTGTAATAAAAAAGACTGACTCGATTTTTTATTTTGTTCAGATATTTCTGTATTAATATTTATTACTATTTTTTGTCAGTATTTTGTTTTTCTTTTTACACTAGTATCTTGCTTTTAATCGTTATGGACCAGTAACATCCATACAAAATTACATTACTAGATGATCTTACGGTTCTACTTATACATATATATATATATATATTTCTCGTATATACATATGCATATATGTTCTCTCGTTAATGATATTTTAATGTAATATCTCTATCTTTATAAGTTAGCTGTTTATTATATTATTTAAGATCAGTAAACTAATTCCGTTCTTGGTGTTGCACAACTGATTTTATAGAATTTTAAAATCATATAAGTAAAAATTATATATTTTGCTCTATATTTTGTACAAGTTGAATAATAAAAAAAATTACTACTCATTTTTCTTAAAAGAAAACTTAAACGAAAAAAAAATTAAATTGTACAATCACCGAGTCAGACGTTTAAAAAAAAAGGATTTACTTCTGTATGGTCTTTTCCATGAAATCAACTACTAAATTAAAAGAAAAACTAAATGAAGCAGGCATTCACTTAAAAAAACAAGAAAATAACAATCCTATTAAAAAAGAAAAGAAGAAAGCTAATGCTTATAGACATTCGGGTTCTTTTCTATTTGATCATAGTTTTCTTTAGATGTTAGTGTCACCACCGTTTTGATGATTTCGAGCAGACTTTCGCCTAGTCATTACTCTCGTTGGCTGGCTATTACTGTTTTCATCATCACTTCGATCGACCGAAACTCCTCCAAGATGCGAATCGTCATCGAACAAATCAATCGACAGTACTGATGAGGATCGACGAGTCTTTTTTTTTGTTTTTTTCACTAATGAATTCCGCGTTGTTGCGCCATTTGTGCTACCACATTCACTTGAATCACTATCATAGTTACGTTTTCGTGCCGATTGTCTCGTTTTGCCCGTTACGCCACCCACAGTACTATTGCTATTACTGCTGGCATCAATAATAAGATCGTCACTATTCGCGGATACAGGTTGCGTTAGTTCAGCGTCGTTGCCATTAGCGTCATTTGAACTGGTTCCGTTAAAAAAATCACTACTACTAGCACTACCCAAGGTTTTGTTACCACTGTTACTGCCGCTGTTGGGATTTGACGTCCTTAGACATGAATTTTCGTCGATTGTCTCAAGATTGCTTCCACTGTGAATATTAAAATTAGCACCGGCTACGAATTTTGAGTTTGTTGCATTTATATTAGAGGATTGCGAGTAGTCCTCAGCTGTATTATTGGGTACTGATGATACTTTGATTGTGCCACCATTCATAGAACGATGAATCTGTTGGGCGGATGGTGATGATACAGGTGCGGGATCGGATGGTTCATCAAGAATTCCATTTTTGAGTTGATAGTTTTCCTTTTCTAAAAATTGTATGCGGTCTCGAGTAGTTTTTAGTTCTTGTTGGAGAAATAAAATCGTGCTTTGCATCCCTTCGACATCTTCATCAAGCTCTTGAAGAAAATCGTCGAGTTCTGAAAAAACAGGTGGATAATTGAATAATAAAATGCAAACAAACGTCATTAAACTTTAAATTAAATGCACCAATAAGTGAAGTAATACTTTGACTACAGTATAAAATATTTGAATTTACAGTACTACAGTAATAACACGTGTTGTGAGTTCTATTGTTTTTTTACGAGTGAAGGGGACAGTTTAATACCGACTCCGAACTGGGAGATGGAGAAACTTTTTCTAGACATACATATATACCCTTTGAGCATTGTCAATGACTCGAAAGAGGTGAAGCCGTGAAACTTGAAAATCTTTTTCTATGCTGGGATTTAAACCCAGAAACTAGAGCCACTGAACCGCCCTCTTATTGGCGTATTGCGGTATGGATATGTTTTGTTAAATTGTACATACATACGTGTATGTAGTTAAAAAAGTCTCCGTACAGTCGTCTAATTCCTAGATTCTCGCATTTTCTGGAGAAAATTGACCCCAAATTTAGTCATAAAATTTAGCATGAGCAGGAAAAATGGAACAGGCTAGAATTTGGATATCCTAAGACAGAGACAAAATAGCAATTTTATTTAAACGCAATTACAAAGGTTTTCTAAAAATAGAGGCCTATAATTAGTACTAACAACGCAATTACCGTTGTCATGGTAAACTTTTCTTAGACCACCTCAAAGTTACAGACGTCATTAAAGAAAGTGAATATTGCACTTCAAAAGCTATACATATGGATATATTTTAAAATATTTTAGGTACATACCTGACTGAGATTTTTTTACTTCTTCTGCAAAACTTTTTTGCATGGCCAATTCAGTTTCCAACTTAGCCAACCTACCATTGGATGTCATCTTTCCAAGTTCTTCATTTTCCTAATAAAAAAAAAGAAGAACATTAATTCCGTTTCCGAGGTGTTGGTAACATTCTTCTTACCTGATACAACAGTCGACACTTTGCCATCAACCGTTTTCCGGTATTAGAATCCGGCGTGAACTTCCACGCCGACAATTCTTGTTGAGTATCTTCAAGTTTAGCTTTCGTTGCTTGTAATTCTTTTTTAAGTTTTTCAAACAAAAGGTTAACAGCTGGGTCAAGAAGAACTGACCGTAAGGCAGCCGGACCTGGCGCCTGTGCGGCTTTGTATTCCGCAATTTGGCTCTTTAATAAAAAAAAAAAGCAATATGATGGATTTACTTTCCCCTTTTAGACGAGATAAACTTACAACATAGTCCTGAAATTCTTGTTCTTTGTTGGCAAGTCGCCGCATAAGAATCTTCTCTCGACGTTGTGCATCACTAAATTGCTGCTGAAGACGGCTTTGTTCAATCTTGAGGTTATGTACTTCTTCTATGAACGGACGAAATAAATAAAAATTAATTTACTTCGTTCACATATTCATTACAAGTTTTTTTAAATGAAAAAATATTTTTTTAACATCTCAACATCTTAAATTTATTCGAAATCATACCAATAAAAGAAATGAGTTTAATTTCTTTAGAATTGTGTGCGAGAGACTCAAATCGTCCATCCACGTTTTTGCTATATTTTCTTGTCAATCCTCGTCTTGGGATGCAAGGTGAATTTCGTATACGTATGGACGAGGTTAGGAATATTTGATCGTGAGTAAATTAATCGAAAAAAAATTACCGAGGCTCATAAATGGACGGTGAACACAAAATTAAAGCACTTCAATTAATTTGCCTTTTTTAACTCGAATTAACGGATATTATAACACTTCTTTAGGGAAAGATATTCATTTTATTTTCTTAATGAACTATAACTCGACTTTGAACGAATGGGGGCACATCACTATGAAACACTGTCCTCAAATCTTTCCCTTTCACAGTTTTTTTTTTTCATTTATTTCTCTTTCACGTGTATTTTTTTATTGAAAAAAACATTTCCCAGAAATTCTGCTTATAAAAAAATTTAATAGATACGATAAACTTGGTTTGTCTAAAAACGGGAAGTTAAATTTGGTTCTGAGTATTATTTACTATTATTTCAACGAATTTGTATTTCAATATGCTTCTTATTTTTTTAAGTTTGTTTATTTCAGGTTTCGCTGAACTTTTTCATTCGAAAAAAAATCAGATATCTGATCCGAATCTAATAACAAATTATGTTCGTCCATGCAATAACTATGCATTTTAAAATGTGTCTACATAGATCGGGGACATGTATGATTCGAAGGTAATAAAAGTATTTTGGTGAACGCATTGAGAACAATTTTAAAAGAATGAGTATCTTTAAATCGAGGAAAGTGGGCAGGCGAAGTAAGCATCAGGGTATCTCTTATTAACAGAGTGTATTCTTAAAGAGTTCCAGCAGTTCAATACCATTTGGGCTGAACACTAAAGGAACACTTCAGGGCTCACATAAACAACATATTTACTGAAGCTATTCTCCCCCATATGACGGACAGATTCTGAAATTTCACGTCATCCATCGGTGTTATTTACCGTACCAAATACTGATGATTTAATAAAGAGCTTCATTATCGAATCATAATCGAACTAAAATAACTTGAATCAACTTTGTGCAACGCAATCAATCACCTTAGTTAAGGATTTAAATATTTCACCAAATTAATACATTTATTTGCAGTTTTACAAAATCTAAAACGAATGATCATATCTACAGGGCTTTGTACCTTTGATCCGGCTGAATTGTTTTTGATCGATGTGTCTAGAACCAACACTCAAGCGTCATTTGTAGTTGTCGATAAAAATGGCATTCCTCCTCAATGCACTTCTTTCAAATTCAAACAGTGTTTACTATATTCAAAGCAATAACACATTCGAAAAAATAGAAGATGATTATATTTTCAGATAGTTTATCAACAATGTTTGCTTTTAAGTATCTATGAACACAATCCGTGATCTTTTCATTTCCAATAATGAACTGATGATAATCGTTTGGATTCCCGGCCATATCGGAATCAGAGGCAACGAAACAACCTATATGGGAGCAAGGGAAGCCATAAAAAAAAACCTTTAAAATTGTTCTTTCAGTACGGTAAAAAGGACACTAAAAAGTTGTTCTCAATAACTAGAAACACAAAAAGACTTATTAGTCATATTAAGACCATGTAAAATCTATATAACCGAGTAAAACATCCCTCTCAGGCTTGGACATTCTTACATAACACCTTTACCTCCATTATTCTAACTTTGCGATTTTTACGAAGAAAATCCTACTCTTGCCATGTTCCGCCTTCTCACCTGCAAAAAAGTCATCACAGAGTAATGGTTTTTTTCTTATCACTGCCATAGTGCGTAGTGTCCTTCGCAAATGTGTGGCTTGTGATGGTGTTCAAAATACATTTTTTAAACGTATTTATTGAGATAGGTATGTCAACGCGTAATGCCGTCTGATATTATCAACAAGTTCGCAATTATCTTTAAAAAAACTTTGAATAAATTGGAGAGTAGATTTTTGTCAATCTAATTTATAATTTCCAGCCAAGTTTTTTGTTTTTTATTAACCATCACTGGGCTGCAGTGAACGTACAAAAAATTTTTCATGTTCCTCAACCCGTATAAGTCTCTTGTATGTATCAGAAAGGTAATTAAATTATCGTTTTACACAAATCCGTTTTTTTGACCAAAAATAGAATCGATGAAATTGAAACTAAATAAGGAAGGTTTAGGCCAAAAAATCTAAAAAATGATTTTTAATGTTATTTTTGGTTCCCAAGGGACCAAAGTCGGTGCAAAGCGACTGAAAATTGAGTTCGTTCTTGAAAAGAATTAAAGATAATCTTAAGATTGCTATTCCTATAATCGAGATAAAAAAATTATTGATCTCGAAGTACTCGTAGTTTATGTTATTGCCTTGCGCGTCTGATATGACTCAGAGTACAAATTACTTATCAACATTATTTCGTTTGATGTATGTACGCTTGGATTGTCGCTTTCTTGTGTTAATCATTCGATTTTCTTTTACTTTTGCATACATCTTGTTTTTCTTACACACCTATCAATCAATTGGACCTGTCAATTGTCTAAAAGACAATGATATGCAAATACAAATTTTATATTCCAACTCATCAACAAACTATTCTGGATGATCTACAAGCCAACAACTTTTGAATGACTAAAGTACCGAAATAATAGTGCAGGAATGTCAAATAAGCTAAGACAATATGTTAAACATATGTTAGTTAAGTTTACTAAGGTTATAATTTAGTAAGGTATAACTAAATTAAGAGAGAATAAAACTGAAATAATTGAATTCTAAACATGTAAGACTGGGCGCCGTTGGTGCGCATGGGAATCCCATGCCCAATACTAGATTCAATTCCCTTTAACATATTCGCGGTTCCTGAGTGTAACTGTGGAAAACATCCTCAAAATCTGGGACTGCAGAGCCACGATATTATTAAACATGTAAGTACTTTGCAATTTCAAAAAAAAAACGCACATCAGCTTTAACACTCTAGGCAAGCAGCATTTTGAATCCGAAATTCTGAAATTGGGGAATAAAAATTGTATTATTGCAAATTCACATAAATTAAAAATTTGAATTTGTGAAACCCCAAGTTAGAGTCAAAGATTCTTTGGGTCGAACGTGATTTGTACGAGCTGTACAGTTCGTGACCGAATCTTCTCCTCCAATCGCAGTCAATGCCTGTTTGTCGCAGAGAAGGACCGAAATGATCAGTCTTGTGCAAAGTCGGATTGGTGTTTCAAGAGAGGGATTAGATCTTGAGCCCGCAGAAAAAACAGCGAGAGTTATTCTGCGTTAAACTTAGGTTGTTTGGACTGTCTACCCCAGTGCCGAGGTAGACGAAGTTTTTGACTATCGCGGAATTATAGGTGCCCATTGTGACGGACAGGCCAAGGCGTCTATCCTGTGTTCGTTCGAGCAATCACGTCATAATTATCAGCGTATGATAGCAGTTATACAGACTTTTGGAAAACTGTGCCTCTTTTGCTAACCAATGAATTTTGCATGATTTTCTCAAGAATGTTTAGAAAACACACGACAGGGCGTAACCTTGCCTAAAAACTTTTCTTAACATCGGTCTTGTACGTTATTAGAGTACTTCATCGTCACTTGTGCAGACATTTTGACGAGTTTCGCAGGAATGACAAAACTACGCATGGCGCTGTAAAGCATATCCCTACGACCTCTGCCATATCCGGCATTGAAATCAACGAAAAGGTGGTAACGTCGATTTGCATTTCCTGGGTTTTTTCATTTTCCAGGATCTGCCGTAATATGAAGATCTGATCTATTGTGGACATTCTAGGCCTGAAATTACAGTGACAAGGGCCTATCAGATCTCTGATAAATGGTTTCAGACGTTCACACAAAACAGCGGAAACTCTGACTTCTGCTTCAGCAGAATATTATCTTTATAGTAATATATCAAAAAACATAGTTTCTTGCTTCACATTTATATTAATATTCTATTCTAATCTTCTACTCATTTGCTAATTCTTCTCTTATAGTCCTACAAGACTGGTTATGATCGATGAGTTTCGATGAATACTGATATGAATACGTAATTTCCCATATTTCGGATCACACAAGACAAAATGAATTAATTACATCTATACAATCCTCGAATTTATAAGAATATACTTTATTATTTTCGTCGATCAGAATTCATCAAATGTGTGTGACCCAGATAGACATTTTCGCAAACACTTAGAAGAGGTTCACGTCAATTGACCAAATGCGTAACAGCCGATTTAGGTTACTCTGGACTAGGTGGTACCGAGACCGTTTCTGTAAAAACGAGTTCAGTAAATTCTATATGATAAAAATCATAAAGCGTCGTATAAAGCCATTGTGTAAACATGTTTGGCTCCAAATCCTAACAGCAATTATAAAAAAGTGTAGAGCTTTGCTATAAACAACTATTGAAGTGAACCACGAAGCCTTCTCAAACGATGGTATCTTAAAAAATCGATGTAAACCGGATTTTTAACAGAATACTTCTAATGCGATTTATAATGAACCCTTGAATTTAGACAAACCATAAGCAATTTTATCATTTTATAGAGTTCAAGTAATTTCTGTGTGAATTCTTTTTCAATAAACCCGGCACATTTTCATTTTCGATTTCGATTAAATATTCGGCAATGATCACTATCTATACAAACGTTTTCGGATTTAAAATTAATTATATTTTTTTTTTTCTTAAAAAAAAACACAATCAGACACGATCACGCGTGAGTGTAATCACTTCACTTTCTTATCAAGCATATCCTTTGACTTCATAACAAAAGAAGAACATATACTTTGTACAAGGAAAGCAATTAATTAATCGACAAGCGAATGGACTTTTTTTTTCGTTTTCACACCAAACATGAAATGCGCTCTATCTTACCCGGCGAGAACTTCTTTCACTTTTTTTTTTAATTTTTTTCTTTAGCACTGTCCACCTGTTAAACTACAAGAAAGAACCGAAAATATTGATTTCTACGCTTAAGGATTTGAACTTTTCTTTTTTTTTTACATTAAATTATATGAAGCACTTGTTTTTTTTTTCGCTTGTTAACATGTTTTCTTTTGTTTTGGCCTTAAAACTAGAGTCTCGAGCAACAACGGAAAACTACATGTATTCTATTGGAACGATCTCATTAACAATTTAACAAATAGAATAATTTTGAAAATCAAAATGGTACAATGGTGAGTACAGATACATTTTTTTATTCTAACCGCACAATTGTATTCGTATGAAAGAAAAGACAAAAATTCGAGAATGTTTGTCCTGAACAAAATTACCATTTTTCAAAGTGTTTTCATTTGTTCTGTTTTTTTTTTTAAGAGTTTATGTTCTTTAGATACCTTCCAACAAACGTCGGTGCTGGGCTGTGTAACTTGTTTCTGAAGCCGTTGCTGCTGCTGATAGTGGTGATGTGTTGTTGTTGATGGTGATCTGTGGTGAGGCTGGAGGCAGAACACTAGAAATGTTACCTCCATCGGTGGTGACATTCGCTGTGGCTGTTGGTGCGAACGATGGCGCTGTCTTTAATTTATGTAAGATATGATTCTCATCTTCATTACTATCTGGTATACTATGATCACCACCAGCAGTACCACAAGTCTTTAATATTGTCTTCTGTTCATCAAGAGTCATAGCGGCGGCGACGACACTCATTTTGCGCAAAACAACACCAAAAATATTTTTCTTTCAATTATTTTTTATTCTATTTCAAACAAAATCCCTTTTTCATTAAGTGGTTAGTCTACAGAAAAAGAATATAACAACTTTCATTAAGGCATAATTTAAGAAAATATTTTTGTACGGAAAAATAAAGGATATAAAAACGAAAAAAATGGGAGAGAAATAGAGGAAAATGCCAACAGTACACGCACTTCTTATATTTTTTTTTATACTCTGATCTGGCTCTATGCTGACAATATGAATGGCGGCGGCTAGGTTTTTTTAATGAACATTTAACGCACTTGCATCGGAGCGGAAGACGAAAATTATATCGCAAATTAATATACGGATACTTGCGAAGGTATTAATATAATTATTTCTAATTAGTTTGCACTCTTTTGTAGTCAAATATCGGACTCACAAGTTTCAAAGAAAAATTTCTGTGCTACGAAAAAATTCAACATGGACGCTTGGAATTAGTAGACAAGCGAGAAGGAGATGACTGTGGAGTGTGGATTTTGTGTGCGTACAGCATTGCCATATGTCACGGGTTTGTGGTGTAGACTTAACTTAAATGCCGCGTAGTTTCTAGAAAACTTTTCTGATTATAAAATAAAATGTTATAGTTTCTTTAGTCTACCCTGGCTTTTTTAAAGCTTCATTTCGATTCAAAACAAGACATTTATTTGAAATAATAGTGTAAATACAAAATCGCAACTGATTATGTTTAGGTTAAGTCATTTAAGGATATTCTTAAACACTTTTGCGAGTGCAAATTATTTAATGCTATATATTTTCCTATTCGTACCAACATAAATACATATATTATATGTTATGTTTCGACAAAAAAATATGTTTCAAAAGCGACTACAATTATGAACATTTCAGTACTAACTTAGTACAATTTGCTAATTTGTTTTACATCAAAACTTGAACATTTAGTACTTTTTCATATGCCCAATCCACGATTTACAAACATACATACATATCACATGCTCAATCTGACACTTCATCGTAAGATTCAATTTGTTGTGATTATCAAATTGAGCAAATCTTTGCATTTGTCCGATAGAGACAAATGATATTTTACTAGTGTGGCTGATTATTGTTTTGTATTTATCAAATAGTTATGGAGCCCCAAGTGTCTGTAAACAAACGGCCAAAAAATCTAGATCGACAGGAGCTAGAAGCTCTTCCAAAGAATGAATTGATTGACAGAATCATGCAACTTCAAGCACACAACACACAATTGAAAAACATCCTACAAAAGAAATTGGCAGAGCACACCGATGGAAACTCTAAGGAATCGTCTTATCCCAAGAGAAAATTCGATTTCAGCAAGTAATGCACATAATGTAGATTGGGAATGTCAAATTGAATTCTTAATTTTAGATATCATAAGCGACATGTTCTGTTGAAACTACTTTACTTTGGATGGGATTATCAAGGACTTGCCTGTCAAGAGAACACAAACGCAACCATTGGTAAGGATTTAGATTATCGAAAGCCTGCATTAATTGAGTCTCCATTGCAGAGTACCATTTGTTCAATGCCCTAACAAAGGTGTGCCTGATTGAATCGAGAGCAACTTCTAACTATCATCGCTGTGGCCGAACAGATAAGGAAGTGAGTGCATTCTGTCAGGTTATCTCAATTGATTTGAGAAGCAAATTTCCAAAAGAAGTTCAGTTATCCGCGGATGGAATAGAAAAGGAAATTGATTATTGTGGACTTCTAAATAAGGTCCTCCCTAAAAATATTCAATGCATTTCATGGATGCCATTGCGCTCTAACGAATACAGTGCCAGATTCGATTGTAAAAGTCGAACTTATCGATATTATTTTCCAAAAGGGAACTTAAACATTGAAGCCATGCGTAAAGGTTGTAGTTTGCTAACTAATCCTCATGGCGCAGACTTTAGAAACTTCTGCAAAATGGATGTTAACAATGGAGTGATGAACTACAAAAGACAAATATACTCTGCAACAATTCAGGAATTTAAGAAACAATCCGACGATGATGGTTATATGATGTGCTATTTGGAAATATGTGCAAATTCATTTCTTTGGCACCAGATTCGCTGCATTATGGCAATTCTTCTACTAATAGGGCAGGAGAAAGAAGATGAGTCCGTGATAAAGGAACTGTTAAATGTTGAAATTAATCCTTGGTAATAAATAAGTGCATTCAACAAGTATTTTTGGCTCATTTATAATTTCTCGCAGCAAGCCACAATATACACCAGCTGCAGCAATTCCTCTCAATCTTTACCAATGTGAATTTCGACCAAACTCAGAGAAAACTATCAAAAATCTTGAGAAAATGGAAACGGAGATAATTACACACTTAGATCCTGACACAACTGCGTGGGTGTATAACGAAGACAATTTGGAAAAGTTGATTGAGACTGTTCAATGTGAATGGGCTCAGTTTAGTATCAAGTAAGTACTTGTTAACATTTCTAGATAATTTTCTTTAGTTTAAACATTTTTAGAACCGTAATGATACGAGACGTATTGGAAAGTTTGGAAAACGAAATGAAACAACGCTACAAAGGAAAAAGTATTAACGCGCAAGTAAATGTTTTACAAGAACATATTCGTGCTAGGCAGTACCAAAATTTGATGTCAAGAAAACGATGCGGTATAGTATTTATATCCTTATTAGATTATTAATAGAATGTTTTTCAAGGATAATTTTAAAACTTATTATCCTTGAAATGATAGTGGATAGAACTGACTGTCACCGATACCCGGAAAGATATGAGCTCTGCCTTGTATTGTTTTCGGACAACGGAACAGTCATCAGTAATTGATCTTTAGACAGAAGGAATAGAATTTTAATTAGCAACTGGTGACTCATCTAACCTTCTTTTTATTGACTTTGGGAAGAGAATATAGAATACGTTATGAAATTACAAGTATATATGGCAGGACTGTTTTGCATTCATTTGTATTCGTTTGTTGGTTTGTTTGCGGTGAATAGATTGTGGAGCTTTTGTATCTTTCATTGTAGTCTTTGCGGTGATTAGTTTAACAAAAATAAAACGATGTTGGTATTACCCAATCTTTATTGAATTCAAACAGAATCGGTTCAATAATTATCCTTCCACCCATATGGTGCAGTGCAAATGATGTGCAGCAGACACGCTTCTGACTCCAAGAGTATGTATGCCATGTTCGGGGTGTTGATACGACAAGAAATACAAAATTTCTGGTTAATCCTTTAGTAATTTGGGTGAGTAGTTATAAAATGACCCAGGCAAAGTCGAAGGAAATTGGTAGCAATAATATACTTCCCATGTGCACCGTTTGCCTTAGAATACTTGCATTTTTTCGAATACTAGGAAATATAATGTATCTGGGAAAATGTTTTTTGCGTTCTCTTTACTAAAATTCAACCGATTTTCTTATACTGTGAAAATTAATTTATTTAAACCAAATACGTTCCATTATTATCGACAATGTGGTTTCTGGTAAAAAAATTGAATAAAGTGTTTTTTACAGGCTTCTTTTGAAAGCAGTCTAATTCCTTTGAGAGAGTTTAGTGGAGATCAGGATAAGTGATAATCAAAGATTGTCATGTCGGACTATACGATGGATACATCAGAACTTCCTTATCGAGCTATTTCAATTTTTGACGGGCCATCAAAGAAGTGTCGGGTCGGGCGCTGTCACGTCATGATAGAAGACAATATTCCTCTAAATTAATTCGGGCCTTTTTTTCAATTGCCTGCCGTAATCTCTCTAGTTGCTCACAGTAGAGTTGGGGATCAATCGTCGGACCAACTGGAAGTAGCTAATAGTGGACCATTCCTCTCCAGTCCGATTTTGATTTTGGCACTTCCGGTTGTCGTACGTGATCCATTCTTCATCACCGGTTATGATATGTTAAAAAAAATTACTCGATTTCATTGTGCTTCAGCAGCGCATAGCAGATGTTAGTAATGTGGTGTGTCTTTCAGTTCCTCTTCGTCATCACATTGATATGATTCTTAAGACGGTTATGGCCTGTGAGTGCTCCAACCATAATGCTTAGTAACCTTTTGTTGTTCTGAAGAACCTTGGCCAATTTCGCCCTTTAGAACAGCATTACAGCAGTTAGATTTGGGAAATAAATGCACTTTTATAGATACATTTAGTACAGTGGTTTCCATCCAGAGAGGCATGACCCCCCAGGGGGCCATATGTCGCTGTCCTGTAGCTGAAATAATTGTTAAGTGGAAAAGATGTCTTTTGATGTGGACAAAAAGATATATATACTCTATTGATGTTATAATTATACACATATTTTTACATCTTCACATAAGAATAAGGATCAGTTTAATTTAATAATATAATAAAGGCGGCGCTACAGTCCTACAATCCGTGGTGGACCTGGGCTTAGCTTCTCAGCAACCACTCGTGTTATGCTTGCTATTGTTTTATCACGAGTGGAGGGGACGGATAGATTGATTTTTTCTAGACAGTTATACTCTTTGAGCATTGTCAGTGACACAAAGGAGGTAGAGCCGCGAAATTTTTTTTTAAAAGAATTGTTTATCTGATCTGTGATTTCAATCTAAACTCGAAAGTTTAGTGCGTAAGAGTCGCGTCGATCCATTATCCACCATGCAATTGCGTCCACAGTAGGGAGCAATGCTGGATCCATGCGTTGTGGATGTGTGCATACTATATGTCCCCTTAACTCTTGAAAAAACAATATCACGCACAACACGAGTGGTTGCTGAAAAGCTAACCTCAGGTTGTGTAGTAGCGCCACCATCATTAGTATTATTATCTTACCATCGCCACGCTTAATAGTCTTCTAGTTCTTAAATTTTGCGTTGGGTGGAGTTCATACAATGCGAGACTGATGTGATATTATAAAAGGATCGCGGTTTGCTTCGAAAAGAATTAAATGATTCCGTTTCTGGGTTGTTTTTCGCAGGGGTCTCCTGTTTTCTCTCGTCGTTTTCTCTTTAAAACAGTACAGTTAAGTTCAGAGACTCGTTTTTAGCCGCACCACAGGAGTATGGAATATTATTCCCAGCCCAATATTTCCCACTCTTTAGGACCAATGTGTACAATCAATCGTTGTAGACATTAAACGGTGGGAATATCCTTTGCTTTTCATTTTTATCATCTTTTCATTTTTATTTATTAAATAAATATTTAAAATATTTATCATTAAACGAGTTTAATCCGAACAATCCACGTTACGCCCAATTTTTTCTAATAAAATAACTTAAGGTAATTTGTAACGAAAATGATGCTGTATTTATTGTTTTGTCGATTTTAGTTCTATTAATACTAACCACAATTCACTAAAAAAACGTTTTCTCCATTAATTAATTGTGTAACATTATATTATTAAAACATATGTGTACTTCTCATATTTTTGCAGAGAGTCTCGATAATCGCATTGAACACTTCGTTAAGAAACAACGACTTATTGTAAAGGACACATCCAGTTAAAGGCGATTAGCTACACAAATTATAATCAAAGATATCAATAAAAAATGCAGACATCAAATATATACTATTGTTTTATTTATAATTTTAACATGAATAACCCTTTTTACAACACACTTTAAAACTATAATTAAGCCTAAGCAGTCATTAGAATTCTAATACGTACGTGATTAGAACTATGTATTTACTTTTCAAAACATATCGATATGTTAAGCTTAATAAAGGGAATACATGTTTATGTATGTATGTACAAATCAGTAACAAATTTAATTTAAGAATAGACTTAGCACAAAAATTGGCTAAAAATGTTTAGTTCCAATTCATTGAAGAACATTCTTATTTGAATTACATCTTATAATATTTCTTCTGAGTCTTAATCAAAAAATAGAAACGTTTTGAAACTCTATACCTGCAGGCTTGGATATGTTTTGTATGTTTTGCTCATGTAAATAAATCTGCATTCCTGGCTTACACTAACTTACATTCAGAATGAACATGCATTTCACTAAGACCTAATTAAAATTAAAACAATGCAGATGATTTACACAACAATGATTTCACAACTTTTCTATTTTTTAATTTAAAGAAACCGATCGATTACTCTAGACTTTAAGGTATAAATTTATATACAATGTGTTGAATATTTTTAACTTTCTGCCGGCATTATTTAAATTGATTTAAGAAAAAACAATCAATAGTGTAGTAGTTTAAAAAACATCATCATCATTTGGATCCTTTTAATTGAGCGCCACAGACTTTGCCTTATGAAATCTGCTAAGAAATAAAAATATTCTCATTAGAAGACAATTAAATTTTTACAAATTCAATTAACCTACTTTCGTCTTAAAACCTTTAAAACAATTGCGCCTTCACGTACGTTTTTGAAAAGACTTATCGTTTCGGCATGACTCATTCCTTGAACTGATATACTATTGATTTCAACAATTTCATCACCTGAAAAGTAAAAGGAAATATGATTATTGCTAAAATAAAAAGTTGTATAGGATTATACATATACATATGCGTTTCACTTTCGATGATTGTGCACTTATTTAGTTATTTCTAACATATGCTCGTAAACTTTAAATGCGGCGGCGAGCAATAATGATAATAATGGTGGATCTTAGGTGGACCTTAGCCTAGTTTCTCAGCAATCACTCCTGTTGTGCCTGCTATTGTTCTCTCACAAGTGGAGGGGAACTACAGTTTAATGCCGACGGCGAAATTGAAAGGCCTAGTCAGTGACTCGAAAGAGGGGGAACCGCGTACAATTTTTTTTTTTGTAAAATTATTGCTTGGTCTGGGATTGGAACCTGGACTAGAAAGTCTAGTGCGTAGAGGTCGCGTCGATCGAGCAATGCTGGATACATAATTCCAAAATTTTCCAGTTCTCTTTGTATAAAACTTGTACCCGACGACAAATTTTCATGACATTTTCAGGATTGTTCTGTTATTTTATTACAAATTGAAATATGTATACAATATAAGATAATAATAATAATGAAAGGAATCGCATAGGTACAAGGACTGAAATACAAAAATAAAATCATCACGAGCTCCGCTTTTTACAAGCATATTTTACGCTGCCATAGAGTTACCAAAAGCTTGCGGTCCTGAGAAGTAAGGTTCCTTATTGTATATTATAGGTGACAGTGAGATGATTAAAAGTTAGTTTTCGCACATAAACTCCAAGCTTTTGTATGGCTGGGAGGGAGTAACCCGAGCAATGTTGTATTTAGGTGCATTTGTGGCATGTATTTCATTGAACCATTTCTGGTCGATTACATTTTGATTTTGTATATATTATACTTTGCATGATTTTATAATCAGACCATACCTATAGAGGCGTTATTTGTAACAAAATCGCAGTAACTATTTTCAGACATATGTACCTTCCTCCAACCGTTTATATCACTTCATCAGCTGCAGATCAAAAAAATACACGGGGGGAGGTTTGAATATGTGTAGACTATGAGTGTCATTGAATAATCGGACAGTCAAGTAAAAACTAATTTAAAAGTAGTTTTCGAGTTTTTGAATACATTTGCGATACTATAGCAATACAAAATAAGGCCCAAGGGCTTTAAGGAGAGTATTATGTTTATCGAATATTCACGCGTGTATATAACGTAAAACGTTGGGTATGCGGAATAGTATAATTTAATTGCACTATTGCAAGTCCTATATACAGTCGAATCGCGATAATTCGTACCCCGATGAATCGAAACCTCATTAATTCGTAACAAACTGCTAGTCCCTTGAAAAATCGTCGCTAATTCGTAAAATGTTCATACGTTTTGCTCCCTTCGTTATTTCGTATTTTATTTGCAATGCAAAGAAACCTCTAATAAATCGTAATTCGTTTTTTAAACCCCTTATAATGTGTAATGCAAAACAAAAAAAAACCTTTTCAGATTAATTACCGCTAACTTTTGTAGACAATTTTGTTGCCTTGACGTCGTCCTCATGTCGCCTTACACACTGTACATTTTAAATAACAAGTTTTTTCTTGAGTTTTTGTTATTTCATTTTTCCTATTTTATTTTTCGTATATGTGTAGTAGTACATATTCGATGTAACAGAAAGATGTAATTAGATATATGTGAATTGAGCGCTTAGTTTTAATAAAGTATTGGAAATATTGTAATGAAAAATCGTATGAAATGTAAGGGCCCCTGTTAATTCGTATTTTTATGTTTTCCACCTCGTTAAATCGAAATCTCGACAGTTCGTAACCTGCGGTAATTCGTAAAAATGCTGTTCCCTTTGCCATTACGAATTATCGGGATTGGACTGTATATACATACATATATTCCTTTGACGATGAAAACCACTCAGATATTTTTATGAACCTCAGAAAGTCAAAGAACTTTGTTGCCCTATTGCTGCAATCTCCTTTTCATTACAACTAGACAATCGCAAAGCTTTTGACGAAGAGATTCTATTTCTTCTTCGTCCCTGCAGTTTCTGCAGTAGTCGCCGTTATGCTCCATAATGCATAGCGTTCAGCAAGGGGCCCCATCACAATACATACATCCTTACGACTGAGGCTGATCATTGATAATGATTTCTTATGCTTAACGCTTCCAGAGGGCTCGCATCGTTGACACAATGTCTAGATTTCAGCCATCATCATTGCTATTGCTTCAAGCTCTACCTTAAAAGACAGCGGCGTATTTCCATAGGATAAGTCTAAAGACTTTCACAACTCGAAATCCTCTTTTGTAAGTGTGTTTACTTACTCGTTTGCTTGGATTAATGTACATATGTACCGGTACCCAACAGGGTCACCGTGTGTACAGCCGATGGAAACACTTTTGTAAAACGTTGAATTTGTCCCCTCCCCTTTCAAGTACGAGTATTTGCTAATAATTTTTATGGACGGTTGAAATGAAAGGTGGACGTACCGGAGAATACAAATTTAAGTATAGCAAACAATTCATTGCGAATATTCAGTACATCTATACTTTCTACAATCTTAAATCATCAATTAGAAATCAATTAGAATTCCGAGTAATTCGCCTATAAATGTTACACTTGCTAGTGATCGCCGCGGCGTTGTGGTACTGTCCGCGGGAATAAACGAGTAGTTGAATAACATGTGATATGACAAACAGCGTTCATGAGTGAAAACAGCTCCCTAGCAGAATGCCCTATTCTTATGTCATTTTTTCACCCAGTCCTAAAGCCAAGGTGTAGTTCTCTTATAATGCAAAAGAATGATTTTGCATTTTTCCCTATAAAAATAATCAAACTGAAAATTCGAAAAGTTCTTCTACCTAATTGTTTACATGAATGTTTTTGGGAGTGTGCTACATTACGCGAAAGAAGTAAGTTTACTAGCATCAAGTTTAATATCATATGGAAATGTGTACAATATAATATCAATAAGTTCTAGAACAACCAAATATGAATGCACTCAACAAAATAACAAAAAATTAAATGAGTAACGGTAAGGTAACGGTAACCTTGTAAAGCTACCTATATTGAATGAAATAATATGAAAACTTACCAGCTTGCAGTGTGCCATCATCAGCAGCTTGTCCAGATGGAAAAACGGTCTTTACGAAAATTCCCATATTTCCTTTTGGCGAATCACGACCTCCAACTATACTAAAGCCCAAGGATTTCATTCCATGTCCTTTATAGAAAGTTACCGTTTTAACTAAACATTTGTGAAGTCCTTGAAAAAAAAGCAAAACATTGTGTTTAAATGATTGATGTTTTGCTGGAAATTGTAACCAACATGAAAAGCTTGTTTTTAACACACATTTACGTACACACATCAAACCCAAAACCAACATCACATGCATTTATTTCTTTAATTGAATTCACTGACATTTTATTGTAAATATAACATTAGGTGTAAGGCTTAGGCCAAGTGTGTTTTATAGTTAGATACACCAGTACATCACCACAAGAATTTCACCTGCCCTAACTTTCTACCTTCTGAAATTCGAAATTGGGATGCTGTTTGGAGTACGTGTAGAAAGATTGAACTTTTTACATTTAACACTTAAGCTTAAACAAACTAATTTAAGGAACATTGGCAAATCAAAATTCAGACATTCAGTCTATTCTCTTTTATCGGGACTAATAATAACTACCTAAAAAGGTAGTTGCAATGACCGAAGTTGTTGAAATCACCGAGTAGAAAATCTTCCAGTTAACAGTTTTTGCTGTCTGAAAATTAATTCGAAAATTAATTGACAGTTAACTAATTCTTCTTAAAAAAAAAACACTGAAGAATAAAAAATACATTTTTTAAAAAAATGTTTAAAAAAACGGTTTTTGCACACTTGGCATTAAATGTAGTTTGAAGCTGAACTCCTAAAACTTGTTTTATACTTTTACTATTGACTTTGGAGCCTGAAAGAATCAGAACGATTTAATCTACTAAGGTTTTAAATTGATTTAATAAAACTGATTTTACGGAAATGGGTTACTTACCTATTTACTCAAAATAAAGATAATACATATACAGGGACTTTGGTAAAATCTCCTTTATAATATGAAAGTCGTGGTAACAAGCAAACAGAACCAATGGTAATGAAGTACACACGAATAAAAAAAATTTATTTTAAATAAAATGAAATAAAGAAATATGTACATCCATGTAGAGGTACATTCAATCAAGCGTTTGTATCTAACGACAAAATAATGTATGTTTGAATATTGTCAGTGCTGTCATTTAAGTACCGCCAAGGTATATCATCCCAAACCTTTGTTTTGGGGTCGTCGTGATGTTTGAAGTAAGTGCGTTCATCTAGGTACATCGATAAACAACGTTCCGGGTTCCATTTGTGATGGAGAAGGACATCAACTTGGTGACGAAAAGCTTATATTTCGCAGTTAGAAGTTGACAAGACCAACAGTTCCTTTCAGGATCTGTAGGTTACTTGGCGTATGAGAACTGTAGCAGCTACAACGGAAGTGTTTGATGAAAAAGTTGAACAAAGGCTTGAAACTTGATAAGAGGAAGTTATAATAACTTATCTCCAAAGAGCATGGCATTGAATACGAGACCTTTAATAGGTTAGATTTCAGTTGTTACTTATGCATTTGTATGTCCTGTATATTTGGATAAATCAACAGAGAGGTCTTACATATCAGTGTTGGCATGGAATATATATATTTCATAAATAATTCTCCATGTCTTTAGGTTGCGGACTTGTGAGGGTTTTTATTTTAGTCAGGACGTTTCATGAGATATTTCTAAAAATGTCTATTTAGTCAAACTACTTCAAATTTCTACTAGTAGTATTCCAATCTCATTAAATGAAAAGTTCCCTGGTAAAGGCTGCAATTACTCACCCTCACTAGATGACCGGCCTTCTGTCGGCTCGTCCCTAAGTGTTAGTGTGGCTGTTGTCGTTTTCATAGTCATCGTCGAAGCATCAATGTCTTTTCGATTTATCAAGTCGTCGGACTTGATAAATTGAAGATCTGCTATCTTCTGCTGTTGCTGTGGCTTTTTACAATGATTAATGATGATATCACAATGATTGTTATTGTTACTTTCAACGTTGATTGTTGTTTTTAGAATATCTCGGTTTGTTTTTGTACGGTTATTAGTTAGATTATTATCAGAGAATGTTTGGTATTCTTTGGAAGGATCGGAAATGTCAGTGGAACTTTCAGAGTTTCCACTTTTAGCGGGTTGAACGAATAAGCTCAGCCGGCTTGAGCTTAAACGAGAATGAGCAAATCGAAAAGAACGGTTATTCGAATTCGAATAATTAATCGAATTGCGTGAGTAGTGAGCGCGGGGTGTGAATTGATGAAGATTATCATCGGTTTGTGATTGGTTTGAGTCGGTTGAGTCCTTGGCGGCTTCAATGTGCAGGCGATGCACATTTTCAGGACTCTTAGAAAATGTTGATTCTAAGCAAGTTTTAGATTGGTTAGTATCGGGGTTACTGTTACGTTTGGCTCGCAGCAATTGGGCGTAATCCGAGTGCTGGAGGGCTTCAGTTCGTTTTCGACTGAGAAGTTGCCACTTCTCGTCGTCGCTGATTGTGTTGGTTATGGTTGTTACACGGTTAGCATAGACAGGCGTATACTCAGACGTACTGTAGAGAGGGGTAAGTTCCAGATTTCGGGATGTTCGAACACGTGGCAGACGTTGCGTGTCTTCTGTACTACAATCGAGAGCGTTACGCGGCGTTGAACATCGAGTTTGCGGGAGATTTTGATTTGTCATCGTTGAACTGAGAACAGATCGGACATCATCATCTTCTTCGAGGGCTATTTGAAGGCTACTTAGGTCGTAACTGTTGATACTATCTGTGCTGTGCGTTCGGTGGCAATAAGATAGACGTTTTCTTGCGCGAATGTAGTAGTCGTCGACATCACTTGGTTGATTGAGGTGATCACTGCAGTTTATTTTGATTTTTGTACAAAAATCCGTCACAGTAGCCACCTCATCGTGGGCAATTACAAGATCCATGCAGTTGTCTACGAACGTTGACAGCAATTTTTGTACTTGATCGAAGGATTGAATGCCACGTAGATGGTTGCCATTCACATTGACAATTTCGTCACCAATTCGGAGTCGACCATCTCTGAAAGATATGAAAAAATTAAGCACATAATTCTTCTTAATTGTTAATTGATGAAAAATAAAAAATGCAAGTTCATAATTAGAAATAATCTTAACCTTCCTACATACGAATACATGCAGCGGTACGCATTACTCGCGCATGGTCTCTCAGACCGATATTTGAACTCGTCTGTATTATGGCTGAAACACAATAGTGCGTCAGCGTCAGCGCTGTCTTTCAACGCACACGATTCAATGGCCATGCACACAATACTGCAGCAAGCTACGTAAATGAAAAATGAGAGAGATGAGAGGATCGTAATAAAACGTAAAACGTAATCCCAACGCACGTCATGGCTGAAACACAATAGTGCGTCAGCGTCAGCGCTGTCTTTCAACGCACACGATTCAATGGCCATGCACACAATACTGCAGCAAGCTACGTAAATGAAAAATGAGAGAGATGAGAGGATCGTAATAAAACGTAAAACGTAATCCCAACGCACGTCATTATTCAACATGTTGGATATTTTTTTGACAGAGGGATGCGCTGTGAGAGCGAAATCGAGAAATGCTTCCCAAATTGAGAGTTTTTTCTTAAATTGAGAACATTTTGTGGCAACTGACATATGAGGCATGAAAACAGCTGACTAAAATTATTTCAACGACAAAACCAATTTGAATGAATACGCCAAATTAGCAACAAGGATCACTTTTTTAATTTTTTTAACTTTCTTGGCATTCATTTTCCGCAATTAATTTCTTGAACGTTGAATTGTTTGACCAGAAAATTTTTGATTTGACATTTCAGAAATGAAAACAGCTGACGGAATATTTTTTATTTGGTATTTGAGAGAGGGAGGGAGGAGCTTATTAACGCAGTGCGTCAACGCACACCCTCCGTAACGTGAAGTCGACTAGCGCAACGCACTATTGTGTTTCAGCCATCATTATTCAACATGTTGGATATTTTTTTGACAGAGGGATGCGCTGTGAGAGCGAAATTGAGAAATGCTTCCCAAATTGAGAGTTTTTTCCCAAATTGAGAACATTTTGTGGCAACTGATATTTGAGAAATGAAAACAGCTGACTAAAATTATTTCAACGACAAAACTAATTTGAATGAATACGCCAAATTAGCAACAAGAATCACTTTTTTAATTTTTTTAACTTTCTTGGCATTCATTTTCCGCAATTAATTTCTTTAACGTTGAATTGTTTGACCAGAATATTTTTTGATTTGACATTTCAGAAATTAAAACAGCTGAGGGAATATTTTTTTTTTTGTTATTTGAGAGAGAGAGGGAGGAGCTTATTAACGCAGTGCGTCAACGCACACCCTCCGTAACGTGAAGTCGACTAGCGCAGCGCACTATTGTGTTTCAGCCATTATCGTGGCAATATATTTTTTTGCTGTTCCGTTTAAAGAATTTGGTAGAATTGAGTAAAAAAAAAAATATAGGAAATTTGCGTTTATTTTGTAGCAAAAGCCTTTCCAATTAGCATCTTAAAAAAATAAAAAAATGTTTGGCATTCTAACAATTAAAACCAAAATTATTTTTTTTTTGTATTATAAAAAAAAACATTCTTACATTTAACAAAATCAAGTTAAAACAATAATAAAAAAAGTATACAAAAAGTTTTCATCGTCAAAAGCTTGATCTGTGCCATTAATGTGTGCTCGAAATGTTGACAATAAAGAGACTATTTTCCGCAAAATAATTAAAAAAAAAAAATAACTTCGAGAATTGCCACATTTCCGAGAACCATAACTTTTGGAAAATGCTATTTTTCACGGAAGTAAATTTAAGGATCTGAAGGCAAGAGAAAAGTATGGCGCAAGGCTAACCAAGCTAACCAAGAACCAAAGAATCTTGTACCAACGGTCAAGCATGATGATCGGAGAATCAGTGGCAGCCTCTCGCCAATAATATAATCAATAATTCAACTTTTTGTGTGCTAACGTGCACGTCTCTGCTGAAACAGTAGGACTAGGAAACAGCTAGATACTACACGAACCTAAACATACAACAATCAGGAATCAAATGTTGATCTAACAAAGTATTAATTTTTTCGTTGAATTCAATACAATATGTAGATTTTCTTGACTGACTGTATGACTGTATCTCGAAAAGGTGAAATAAAACAGGCCCCCTTAATCTTTTCGAAACATCTTTCTAAGCATCGAAATTTAGTTAACGAAAATGGCTATATGCCATGAGATAACAATTCATTTTATTTTTAGAAAACAAGAAATATCCGGAAATCCGGGTGGGAATATCTTTCATCTTTTCGAACTGTTCATGTTATAGAATCGTTCGTGTTATCGGGATTCTGCTGTGTATCTGAGTGAGTTTTAAATTTTTAACAAAAATTAGTGAACTAGCTGTTAGAAAAAAATCTTACTTGTGTGCAATCCCGCAATTGTCGATCTCCACGATCAAATACCGAAACTGCTGTTCATTGGCACTTGTTAGAACTGTCTTTGGCGATAACACTAATCCAATGAAGTCACCTTCACAAAGTCTCTCCAATTTGATCTGCCTGAAACGCCGTCGTATCGTTTCCGTTTCATAATCATAGTTATAACCACCAATCGACACCGGTCCACTGTTGTCGTTGACGCTTGTAGCAGGAGACGACACTAAGCCACCGATTCGAATCGAATTCATGGATACTAGACTATTGCGTTTCGTTGACGCATCATCGATTTGACCACGACCGCCATCACTGTCGTAACCGGATTCATTCGAACTCAAGCAACTACTTAATCTTTGGTAAAGTGGTTCCCAGTCCTTTGATGAAATACTATTATTCCGTGAAACGTCACCTTGAGGGGAGCAATTACTTATCGCACTATCATCCGAGGAATAACGTTTAATAACGCCACTCCGATAAATCACCTTCTGTTGGTGATTTGGACTAGTGCTGGTTAACGAGACGGTATCACCATCTCGTCCTCCGTTTGTAATTGCCGGCGACGACGTGATGCTATGTTCTGTGGTCCGATTGTGCAGATTTGTCAACGATTGCTTCATGACAGAGCCTCCGTTTTCCTCAGGCAGTACAGAAAGGCGGGAACGAAGAAAAGCGTAGGGGAAATTTCCACGACGGGGCTGTTCGCTCGTACTGGAGATTCCGGCTTTGGCGATGTCATCGCAACTCGACGACTTCAAGGTAGATGGCCCAATTGTTGAGTTTTTGTGAAGAGACTTTTTGCCATTTGCAAGGTTAAGACCTTCTGTGGGGTCATCACATTTTACGTAGGAACAGGTGCTTAGTTGGCTGGTAGAGCTGCTGCGGTATAGTGCTGGTTCGGAAGCCTTTACAAGGTTATGAGACTTGTGATTTAGCATTCCTGTGGAACCAATGCGATGGAAGAAGGATTTCAAAGTTTTCTGTCGGTCTTTCGTAAGGGATGCGCTCTTGCTGGGTGTATTGTGAGGTGTTTGGTTATTGATGTCTTTTAGAGACTTTTTTTGCTGCTGCTGTTGTTGTTCTTGGGGCTGATGTTGTTGTTGGGGCGTGTCTGTTTCTATTGGCCCGGATTTACATTTTTTCAAAGTACTTGTTGTATTCGTTGATGGGGGGTAGAAGATGGTTTGTAGATCGGGATGGCCCTTTTGTTCACCGCGCTTGAGGATGTCAAGTTTACGGCTCATACGCTTACCCCATGTGAACACTGAAATAGAAAATTAGAAGTGTTAAAGCGCTTGCTGGAATATGTTTTGTTTAATTTAATAAAAGGCGCAAAGATTAAGGAGGTATCCAGTTGAAAATGGATATTACTCGGAATTTATCCATAAAAGCTAGGTTCCTCTGGTGGAATTGCTAATTTGTGTATACAACCTTGACTTATCGTATTATCTTATTTAATTTTTAGCAGAGAAGTTACAGGCCACGAAAGTCCGCAATAGCCCAAATCTTGTCCAATTAATAGACCCAGGAATTTCAAATCTCAACTTAACCCTTTATTGAATCGCAAATCATATATTTTATGCTTTTCTTCTTTATTTTTTTCTCATTTTTAACGTAAAAACGCAGTAATTGAGAGCGTATTTTCTTAAGCAATACATAATTTAAGTATCTCTAATTATATACATAAGTGATTTTGTCACCCTTGGATTTTTTCAGGCCTCGTAGAGGAGATGTGTGAACATTCAGTCTCATGTTTTTTTTTGAACAAATGGGGAAGTATCAATTTTTGTTTTGAAATGTATTTGTAATGTAATTTTTACACAGTTCTGAGTCTATGCAGTACATATTTATAAGAAAACATAAACATTAAGTGCTTAGTATAATATGTGATATTGCATGCGGCAGCGAAATTAAAAATTCACATTATAATGTTTGATATCAAAATATATTTCTAATGAAGAGATTCTGAAACTGGTAAACAATTGAGATGACAATGAGGAAGTATGTGAAGTTTTGACAGATCTGAACAATGTGCATTTTGATAAAGAGTTGCAACGTTTGACTAGAAGAAGATTTAAAGAGCTAAAAGATATTAAGATTCCTGAAAACAATCAAAAGCCGCAGCTCAAGAACTCATAGCCATTAAGGCCTACTATTTAAAAAATTTTTAAAAAAGTTTAATTTCGCATAAAAAACTTTGAATTTAATGGTTATTCCGTTGTGTTTTTCTTTTTCGGGTTGTTCAAGTTTGTTGTGCCTTGAATCGAATTTAGACATCCAACGTAGGACTTAACGTACTACAAACTCCAAAGTCGTCTGCGGATCCAACGACTAAGGTTAACTAGGGTTGAACCATGTACAGCATATTGGCAGCGCAGCTCCTGTTCGAAGAATCATTGACTCAGAACTATAGGCAAACTTATCTCAAAAAAACTAGGGATAAAGTTCCAAAAAGGTCTCACCTCCGATTTTCCTGAAATTTACTATGCTAGTTTAACACATAATCAGTAAAAAATCGATTTTCACCGTAAACTACTGGAACGGACTAAAATTAAATGAAAAACCGTACTCCAGCTTTATTTTCCAATATTTAAATTTAATACAACTGATGTGTGACTATCTTAACCGCATTTGTAGTACTCATGTAGTCATTCAATACAGTATCGGTTTCAATGTTTTCCTTGCAAATAAAAATATATTATCTTTATGAAAGTATACATGAAATTAAGGTATCTTTTATTGCATCATAAGTCACCATAAGCATTTGTCACAAGTCTTGCCACTAACTTAATGCTTCATTTCAAAATGTAACTAAGTTACTATGATGGTTCATGTCTTATGAAAATAGACTGCACAAAATTAATCCAGTTTTGAGTAAAACAAACTAAAAGGTAGCGACATAAATAGCTATTAGTTTGCCGCTTTTACGAAAAAAACAAAATTGATAGGTATTACTCCATGCTTAGATATCCAAACCTGAATAAATTCATATTTATGTATATTGATCCCAAACGATATAAAGATGAATTACGATTATGCGGTTATCTATCAAAATGTATATCACACGTTAGCATAAATTAATTTAAATAAAATGAACGCAAATCATTCCCAAATGAGATGATTTTCATCAGGTTAGTAGAGAAGCCGTTTTCAATGATTGCCCTAATCAACTTAGCATAACAAGGCTCGCTGTTATTAAAGCAGACTTCCATAAAAAAACCAAAGCCCCAAAACGCTTGACTAAGTGAGTCTCCAATCGGTTGACAAACATTGAAGACCTTGACACGGGCCCGGGCAGTGAATGCAAAACAATTCAAAACGATTTCGAATTCTCACACCAACAAAGTTGTTTCTGCAAAATGGTTAAATTGATTGACCAATTTCAACCTACAAATATGCCTGACTTTGCTCAGCGAAGAAATGGAAATGGAAATATATCTCATGGCATTTCTCATATCGACTCGAATACGCCGCATTTTGTTTAGTATGCAATGTCATTGCATCCAGACTGGATAAGAATTCCGTGTGTCTATGGTCGAATGGAGGTAATAAAATGCAATAGTTACGGTTTTGCGGAGGGATATGGCAAGGTAACCAGTGGAAGTTGTCTTAGCGTGAATGGTGGTCAAACTGAGGAAAACATCTAACGCGTGTGGGTGCGATAGATGCTTTGTGACTGCTTATTCGATGTAAATTTTGCTAATATTTGCCATAAGCATTTTGTCATTCTGGGGTCTAGTGTGGTCGCAGAAGGTGCACTTGAAATTGTATATATTTTTGTTTAGAAACTATTTTTCATTGTGAACACTTGCAAGATTTAATTCGTTTTTTCTTATATTTTTCCTATTAACACTTCAAGATAAACATATGATCATGAACTAACTAGCCAAAATTGAATAATATAATCTTTTAAGATCGCTAAATAGGTCATGAATCCGCAGCGAATATTTGCAGAAAAGAAGACGAAAATGTTGGACCAAAAATTGTATAGTAGAATCTCGAAAAAAGGATAGGTTCTGTAATATGAAAAGTTCAAAAGGATGATTTTTTAAGAAAAACGTTTAAACAGGTCTTTTTTTCCTTTTATGAACAATTCTTTTATTTCCCGATGTTTTTTTTTAATAAAATTAATTGTTATTCTGTGATATAAATATAATTATACGAGATATAATGAAATATATAATAATGCATTTATGAAATTCTTCGTTAACTAAATTTCGATGTTTGGAAATACAAATAATTCGAAAAGATGGGTGGGGTCTGTGTTTTATTTGTTAATTTTTTCCTTTTTCTTCGACTGTATTTTTAAAAACAAAAATTGGCTTAAAAATCTTTTCGAGTACCTTCTGGGAACTCCATGTTACTGATAGAAATAGGAAATATTCTCAAGATAAAATTTGATTTTAGAAATATTTGGCAAAATTCTGCCAATTAACCGTAACAAAATTTGTGAATGTAAAATAAGGCAACATTTATATAACACAACACATTTAAATAGAATGAAGTTTTAAAGAGCCTGCCTGACAGTTGTTGAGGTTAAACCACTCCGGATATGGAATTTAAATAAGAAAGACGTGCGAAGCGCGCAAATATTTCGAGTCATGGCTGATGGCTTGGACCGTCAATTTTGGAATAACATGTATAACAAACCGTGGAATATGGGGAGAAAGCTGCCACCTGCAATTCTCCTCTTTGGGACACTGTTAAATTTAGACCAGTTGCGGGCAAACTTTCTTTACATCCATGTTTCGCATAGGTTTACATTCTTGCTATCCTATAAAACACTGAAGTTATAAATATTAAGGAACTAATATCGAAAACGATTCATCATCAGAGAGGGTGGGTCAGAAATCTTGAGAAGGATAACAGAATATTCGAATTTAGGCGTCGATTTACATATGTACCATAAGTCATAAGTTACCCAAAGAATATAAAATGCAACACTACGACCATTTGCATATCTTTTTCAAAAATATTATAGCGAATATTAATGACTAAAGGGTAAAAAGCTTGCGCTAGCGATATGCATGAGCCAATATTTTGGCTCCAACGCAAAATATAACAACTGTCGATTTATTGGTTCATTTCTCCGTCCCATTAACACGTACGAGTACATGTATCGTTCATATTCACAAAGAAATAATAACTGATTGTCTTTTAAAGTAAACCATTAAATGTAGCGAGAGCATTCACTTTATTTGTGACAAAAATGAAAACATTTTAATTAATTCTGCATGCTTCTTAAATAAAAGGATAAATGATCTGGGCTGCGTACTCGTATATGTGTAGGTACAGGTTTTATCACCTGTAAACTATCTATTCTTGCAGTGACCCAAATTCACTGCCTTCTGCGTAAGAAAACTTAGAGTTTGCCACCCTGTAACACACATGAGCATTGAACCACACAACACAAGACTATCTAGCTAAACTCAATTCAATATGAATGCAACAAAGTAGATAACGTTTATCCCTTTTAAATGTTACGTTCCTCTTGGCTCGACCATCAACAATGGTGATTACTTTGGAATTATTGCGAATAATCGGAAATATCCCGTAAAGGTGTGAGCGAGTGTGCTTATGCACATGTGCCATCACCATTTACCATACTTTAGTTGGGATTCCTGAAGCAATCTTTTCGATTTGAAGTGGTTGTTCCTTGTCGTAGGCGTATCATCCGGTCGACATAGAATTTTTATCACAACAGTGCTTTCAACTATTTCGCTTTCAGGTAGAGTATGAACCTGGAAACTGGTTACAACATGTGGGTGCGTACTCTCCTCTGAGCGTTAAGAAGTAATTTTATCGTCATTATGTCCAGAACCATATGAGGGGGGTGTCATGTATTGAGCCCGATTGACCATCTGGACGAATTGAAATTGACTGCACTATCCGGTTGTAGATATTCATCTATGCATCAGGAATTTATGTGCAAATGGGTCAGTTTTCTTTCGCACTGGATTATATTGAGCTTCTGGGTCACTTATATTTAGCTGCATGTCTTTTAAAAGCTATGCGATCACTTGATGGATGTAAGTGGATAGATCCATTCACTGAAACATTCGGTTTGCTTTATTTGATAACTGGTTTGTGATCATAAATATGAATTATGATTAATGAAATGAATTCTGAAGTGAAGATATTCCGAAATCAGCCAAAAAAATCCTTAATCCCGTATATAAAATAAGAAAACGCGTGTGCTCCAAGCAAAGGAATTCAACAAATTTTATGGAAATATCAGACTCTAGTCATTATAGACATATTGCTTCATTGGAACACTTTTATAACCCGTTTTGTGTAGTAACATAGACCTTGTGTTGTCAAATCATGAGCATCACAATTTATAACGGTCAACTGGTTTCAAGACAACAATTTGTTACTTTGTTGGTATTTTATGAACGACTTAAGAGACTTGAAGTATTTGGCTTTTGAAGAAACGATGGCGAGTGGTAATCCTAGATGTCGAAAAAACTTCTTATGTATGTAGTCTAGTATGAGGGTTTGATATATAAACTAATGAGTATAAACGACCCTTTGTAACTTGTCAAAATTATTGTCTTTCCTTTCGCCAAGTTTAAATGCAGATGTTCCATAAATGTCCGTCCTTAGTACAGTTTTATATAAAATATATATTTCGAAGTTCACCAACCTGACAAATTGTAGTATCGTCCCATAGCTGACGATAGAGTGGAAAATACAGAAACGATATAGAAAAAGAAGTATTTGCCTAGGAGCTGAGCAACCTATAGCAGTTTCTACTTTTACCTTGTCACTGCAACTTCTATGAAATAGCGGTGGCAGGAACTTTTGCCAAAATTCTTTGCGACTGAGATTAATCAATAATATTAATAATATCTAATATAGATTTAGGTATGGTTAGGTGCTACTGCTAGTGAATTCACCTGCATACTTAGACCATGGTGGTTCATTGTGATACCCACAGTCAGACTGCTACCACTGATCGACCGCACAGTGATCCTGTCGTTAGATTAGATTCAGGTATTGTTTATTTGTTTTTCCAAGGCTTATTCCTCTATCTTCTTCTTTAGAAAATATAGCGGCGTGCTTGCATAGGGCAAAACAAAAAGCTTACCCAGCTTTGAATCATTTTTTGACGGAAAATTCGTCGATTTGCTCACGATTAAAATCATTCAGGGATTAGTTTCGCAATGTTTGTCAAATATAAATATTTAATAAAGAATTTCGTTTAAAATTCTGATATAAATCAAGTTTCATGAGAAATTGTAAAATTTTGAAAAGCAAAATAATAATATGCTTTAACTATTTCATGTATGAATTAATATTTTAAAAGAAATATGAAAATCAAAAAGCATTTGCTTAAATTGGTTCTTGGTAAATATGCAATATCAATATTTCATAACTGATTTAACAAAATGTTGTGCTTGATATTTGTTATTGTTATTTAACTGCGTGAATGTCGTTTTAAATCACGTAAGTCAGATCATTCCTTTTTAATTTTTATTAATCCAATGTGTACGTTTTAGGTTAGGCAATCCCTTCAAAATATATGACACTTGTACGCAATTACAGCAACAGAAATCTAAAACTTCAAATATCAATAAAATATATGCACATTTTTTACACTTTCTGTCCCGCTTATATATCCTTCGCAGATGCACTATTATCGATTAAATTCAATATATGTGTATATATAGTACTCATTGAATTGAGTACCATTGAACCACCCTTCATTTGCCTAATTTATAATTTTCCAATACCATATTTAAATAATAACGGATATTCAGTGTGTAATAAGTAAAAGCATTGCAATAACTCATGTGAATGCACCCTCTGGACTTATTTTCGTGTTGAATATATGGATTTAAAATAACGTTCAAGCAACGAACAGTTTTTTAAATAAGAGGCGTAGTTCACCTCATTTGTTTGAATGTGTCAGCTAATTTAAACAGCTCACATGTATTCACAGACACGGTACGAAAAATCGTATAAAAACCGCTGTCAAATGAAATCAAGGGACAAGAAAAGTAGAAGTTGAATATCTCTTTACTATTTGATTTCTACATTCTACCATAAGGTGTCACAGTGCTCACAGTGAAAATCGCTTTGACTTTAACTCTGCAAGTTGACCAGTTTTGATATCAGAATATCCATCGCTATGGCCCTTTTGTTATCGGAGCATGTGGTTAACATTTTTGTTTTTTTTTGTGTACTTGCATTCTTTATAGGAGCCTAAAGTGGATCCAACTTGCTTATAGTCTTAGATGGATAAACAACCTACGCCTTGGCCTAAAGAGTTTTCGATTATGTATGCGAAGGAAAAGAAAAAGGGACAATCACGACGTAATAAGTCTTGTTACATAAGTTAAGAGATACCGAACAAAACTAGAGGGATAAGGCTGGAGAGGCTAATTGGTTGGGGCACAGGTTCAGTTAAGGGTTGTACCTAGGAATGCAACATCGTTCTTAAAAACATCGATGTTTAAAACACCGATAGTTCCAGGACAAACATCGATGTTAAAAAAACATCAGTATCAACAACGATACATCGATGTTTTTCCGATGTTTTATTTATATTCTACATCACACGAGTTGTTGGCTATATTTACGATGTACTATACCTAAACAACAAAACATACTAGTCGTACCAGTTTCCACCCAAAAACCTTCTCCGTCTTCCGTTTCGTTGATGATTGAATTTTTACTTTGTGGCTTATCGGGCCAACGAAAAACCCAAAGTAACGTTGGAGGATTCTACGATTCGGGATTAGGGTTCCCGAGCGGGCCCTTCATTCACGTTTATATAGCGAGTTGCTTGCTCAAAGACCGACACCCGTTCCCAGCCGCACCCCGTTGGTGAACAGGCGCTAGTTTGTCTGTGGACACAAGGTCTGCCATGCTTACGCATCCAACCAATACATGACGAAACATGAGCCCTCTCCGATTAGCCCACAGTTCCATAGGAGTTGTATACCCGGTCTCCTTGAGGGTTGCTGGATGCCCAAAGTAAACCACTTGGAGGTTCGGAGTAGGATATTAAAAAAGGAGAGGCTAAGATATGCAAAAAGTTACATTGTATTGCGCATCTCTAGCTCTTTTACACCCCATTATTATTACAAGAATACAAGCACATTTTTTATATAACACATTTTGGGAATATTTAACGAAATGAATGAACGATGTCGATGTTTGACAATTTTGCCGTCGATGTATCGGTGATGTATCGGCTAGCAAAACATCGATGTTTATGAACGAAACATCGATGTTTGCAAAACATCGATGTATCGTTTGCATCCCTAGTTGTAGCACCATCGGCAAATTCCAGTTTAACTTTTCGCCCGTCAAAATGGCTATAAATAAAAATCCTTTTTATTTTTATTTTTAACAATCGTTTTTATTCATAGCATCTTAAGACCTTCTCCACGCGTGAGAGAATGATAGCACACAAACCACGAGCGGTTGCTGAGAAGTTAGTCCCAAGTCCTATCCGGACTGCAGCGCCAACATTATATACGTATATAATTATAATCGGTGATAATCGGCACATTTGAAAAGTAATCTAATCCAAGTGTAAAGATCAATATGTCTAACTATTACGTTGTTGGCGGTATTCACGAGCTCTTAATATGGTTGTATAATATGACGATGGAATTATGATTAATGTATAGTTTGGGAATAATTGTTTTGAGAAATTTTGTTACAGTAATCGCTTTCACCAAAACGATAAACTCATTTTCCCTAAGACTTGTTAATTAAACATTATATAAGAGTCAGCATTTGTGGTCTGATTGAGACATTCAGAACTGAACTGTGGCCACCTTTATTTATTTTGTTTCCTTTTGTATTCTTGTAGCTTACCTGTGGCAAATATTGTTTTCCGATATTTCTTGGCCTTCTTTTGCACCCCACTCACTGGTATAAGTAACATTTTAACCACAACTTCTCTAGGAATACAACACATTGATGAATGAGTATTTCTTCTAGTCAACTACGTCTTGTTGTTTCTTTCTGAACTGAAAAACTCTCCTCAAACGCACGCCTAATTGTTTCGATTTAAATTTGGACTTCACTTGGAACCGAGAACGAATATGTTTTAATTCACTTAAATTACAAATTCTCGAGAAGAAGCCTTCAAACATTGTCGCCGATTAAACTTCGAAAACGTCGTCCGTAAAAACTTTACTTCCTCAGCAAAACGGTATCGAATCTGCAACACTTTCCAATTTTTCTTTTTTTCAATTTCGCCCTCCTTCAGATACTATACACCACAAACATCCGAATAAAGCAACCGAACGATACAAACTGATGACTCGATGAATTGGAAACCAACAGCTAAGCCCAGTCAACAAATGATCCAAAACGTTGATTGCATGGTAAACAAAAAAGTTTACACCAAATTTTATTTAAATGTAACAGTGATTTGTCGGCTGTCAGCAGAAGGCATAATGTCCGCGGGACGTCTTTGTTTTTGGCTTAACGATATGAAATGAAAGGTTGTGGAGCGAAAATGCGGTAATGCGATGCTAATCAATTCGAAAGTGTGAAATTGTTGGTAAATGAATAATTTTATTATGGCTGAGATGCAAATGATCTGCGATTGATGCTGCAGTCGTGGTGTCAATGTCAATAGCATGGGATGTCAGAGATTGCTGGTATAAAGCACTAGGCGTAAGCCAATTGATTTCGATTGATAACCTAAAGCAAGTGATCGTGAGTGTTGAATTCAGAGCAAAGTGAATGTGAGCGATGAATATGGATGGGAATGCAACCATGGTAGGTTATGTAAGAACCAGGTGACTTGAGTGATGCAGTGGTAGGGTCTTCTCCACTGCAACTGTGTACTCATAGACATTTACATATGATTTATCAGACAACAAGGTAGTCATGTTTTTCGATTGAGACATTTTGACAAAAATCTAGTAGAAAATTGGATTACGTGACCGTTTGATGTTTTCCCGCAGTAGCTGTATCTGCGACTAATTAAAGACGTGTTTATGGTAAAGAGGTGAACACTCTCATCCAAGGGAAATATGATAGCCTAGTAGACTACGTTGGATTAGTTCAATGAGGTGCTTAAAATATATCTGTGGCAGATTGAAATATTTTAGGAAGCTCAACATTAGAAAGCCTAATACAGAGGTTCCCAATTTTTTTCGGCAATGGAACCCTAAATGATCAAACTTTTTTTGGCGGACCCCCATATTGATATTAACAGAAAACATACATATGTAGTTCCTTTTTTGGTTTGGATATTATTATGTTTGACAAGAGAAGAAAGAATAAGTGATATAAAAATAATTATTTTAAGTTTTATAAAACATTTATTGTACAACAAAAAATACATTGTAAGTTTTTAATGTGAAGAATGAAATTGTTTCACATATTTACTTTAAATGTCCTTAAACTACCACTTCACTTAGGGGAAAGAAGAGTGAGTCTTAAGACTGCTTTGGAGGGATGTTTATGAGAGATGGATGTCGAATGAGCGATTAAGCATAACATTCTGTAGATAGTATGACGTGAACTAATGCGGAATAGAAAAGTAGTCCTTAGACAGTGGGATTTGGAGCTGAAGGAGACGAATTCGAGTAGTTGGGGCAATCTGTGTGACCTGTAAGTAATTGGTGGACGAAGAGTAAAGGGCCAACCATAATGGTCGTACAGAAACTGAAGAGAACTGAAGAAATAAAGCAAATACATAAAAATGATACCATAGCGCCCTCTTCGCTCAGTTTCTACTTACGCGGGAGCGAAATGAATCGCTCTCTACGTATGTATGCAAATGTCAGTTGACAGCTGAATTCTCCTTAAGCAATTATGCTTTGTGGGCGCCGTGGCCGTGTGGGTTTGTGCGTCGACCCATACGCACTTGACTTTCACAGTCTAGGTTCAAATCTAAACAAAATTGTTCGTGGCTACACCTCTTTCGAGTCACTGACAATGCTCAAAGAGTATAACTGTCTAGAAAAAGCTTCCCAACCTCTCCGTTCGAAGTCGGCATTAAACTGTAGGTCCTCTTCACTCGTAAGAGAACAATAGCACGCACAACGCGTGTGGTTTGTGAGAGCTAGTCCCAGGTCCACCTCGGACTGTAGCGCTGCCATTATTATTATTATTATTATAATTATGCTTTGAAATTGGACTATTCTTCTGGTTTCTTTTCATTTGGCTATGACATAAGCTTAATTTGTTGTACGGTCATTGCAGTTGGCCCTTAAGTCTACAGTTTCACGACGGTCTTCAAGGGATTCAAGACGGATAAGTTTTAAACGTTCCAAATGGAGTCAAGTTAATTCTGTCAGTCCAGTTGAGCAGAAAAAGTAATTTGAATTCAATTACTAACGAAATGTGTGATGAATCTGTAATTAAACTTAACTACTTTGTTGAAACTAAATGTGTGTGGAGAAAGTTGGAAGAGATAATTTTCAATGCCAATGATTTTCTGAACCAAGCTGAGATGTTCAACAATGTTTACACAACCGTTGTATACGCACAAAGCATTGACATAGGTATTTTGTATAACTAGGAACTAGGAATCGAATCAAAAAAAGAAGAAAAAAACGTCGGTAGTGATTCAAATGACACAGTTTTCGAATTTTATTCATTTTTTAATTGTTGTAATAAAGATAAAAAAATTGATTCCGTCTAGATTTGATATCATCATCTGTTAAGGTTTGACTGATTTTAGCTTGCTAAGATTAAAAAAAAAATGCAGGAGTCAGATTTATCCAAGTATGAGCTGAAAATTGGTTTGACTTAACAAGAAATGGTGTAGTTTGTCAAAGGTTACAGAGTTACATTCTATGTCAAGGCATAATAGAAAGAAGATAAGTCGACGAACGTGTGCAACTAACTCTTCAGTGCATCCTAAAGGGGAAACCTTACATCCTAGTCACCATTATAAAACTCTTACTTAATCTCCAAGTTGCAATTTTCATCCACCGCAGGTGGTCACTTGGCTCTCTGCAAAACAAATCTAGTCTTTTCTGAATCGCTTATTCTGCTTGATCTAAGTCAGTTTGCTTTCATTATGGAGAGACACGTCAACAGCTTGTGTTGTCCAATGTTCGAACGAATCTTGACGCAACTGTTATGAAGAGTAGGAAGAAACAATTCCCCATATTCTCTGCCTTCTCGTTTCGCAGAGAAATCCAACAGAGCATATTCCGATATTCTGAAGTAAGCTAAGGAACACAACATCCATTTCCAATTCCATCGCTGCATCGTTAGCTCCGTCTGCTTTAATCAGTAGACAAAGGTTGATCCGAGTAGTATTTCAAAGGGACTAACTTGGGCTAAGTGTGGCTGTATTTAGCCTGCTACTAGAACCTAATCTAACTTTTTTTTCTATCAACTGATAGAATTGACAATATTCATAGCAAAGCAGATCGCTTTCAATGTGCCATATACTGAGGGATATAATAATAATAATAATGATAATGGCAGCTCTACACTCCGAGGTGGACCTGGGCCTAGCTTCTCAGCAACCACTTGTGTTGTGTGTGCTGTTGTTCTCTCATGAGTGAAGGGTAATTATAGTTTAATGCCGACCACGAACGGCGAGATTGAGAAGCTTTTTCTAGACAGTTATACTCTTTGAGCATTTTCAGCAGGGTTGCTAAATGTCACACTTTTTAGTTTTTATACATCTTACCGTAAGAAAGCGTATATAAGTGTATAAAATTGTATTAAAATGAACAAAACTGTACTTAAATGTATAAGAGGGTATAAAAGTATATAAAAGTGTAAAAAAGTATCTAAAAGTGTATTGTATTGTATTGTATTGTATTGTATTAGTACATATAATAATAAGCGCCTATTCTCTATGCATTTCTTCGACTTTTATACATTTTTTCAGTTTTATACCTATTCCTTGCTTTTATATACTTTTATACATCAGCAATTTTGTTTGTTTTTTGTTTGATAAATAATACACACTTTTATACTCGTAAAAAAGTGTGTATAATACGCCAACTATTCTACGTCTACAATCCTGATTGTCAGTGACTCGAATGAGGTGAAGGCGCGAACAATTTTATTCTTGAAAAATTGTTGCTTGTGCTGGGATTTGAACCTAGAGTTTTAAAGTCAAGTGTGTATGGGTCGACACACAAACTCACACGGCCACGGCCCCCATATTGGAGGATAAGTCTTTTCAAAATCGATCCTCATCGACATTTTGTGATATTATGTAATTGTACGGCGTTATGGTCCAGCTGCCACAGGCTGTGATCAGTCCCACAGAACAAGTTAGTTGATGTCTTTCTCCACTTGTCTGCACAATTTTTACTGAACGTTTTCAGTTGATTTGTCCCACAGACTTGGAGTCGAGAATTCTTAGGGCTGAACCTAAACTGTCCACGCGCTTTACATGGGCTAACAATCTATGTCGGTGGATCCATAAACGCCTGGCATAACTAGTGATCTTGTTCAAACCGTGTTCTTGTTCGAGATGACTGAGTTGGTCAAGGTCTATACAAGCTCAACTTGGTCTTTTGTGAGAGGGCTCTATTACTCAATTGCCTATTGAGCTTAAAGAAACGGGGATGACACGATCATGACATGATGAGATTCTTGAAGTTATCACTTGTCGTCGTGGCGTTCGAAGAAAGAATACACATACTTCGATTTGCTCTCATTCACTGCTAAAGTAACTTTAGCTTCTCTTGAGTTAATGTCATCAAACACAGCATTAAAAGCTCATTGTGTTCACGTCAATGTTAGCATCATATGCGGACTTGAAATGAACAAATCAACCTACCACCTGGTGGTTCTCGATGTACATATCTTGCGTCTTTTTCAGGATCTATGTTCTCTTTTCTGAAACCAAACTGACGAGAACTTCTCAGATTGCTGACAAACGGTTTTAGGTCTCAGCAATTTTGTAAAGATGTAAAGGATCCTGTTAAATGAGTCTTTTTTTTGTAGATCAGGCAAACTATACTAAAATTCCATTCACTGGGGATGCTTTCCCAATCTCCTAAGTCCTTATTTCCAAAAAAATTTTTAATTCAGGCACCCACCTATCATGATTTGTTAACATTATGCTCGCGAAGATCGTACAAATATTATTGGCCACAACTACGAAAAATATATTTCCCTCATCCGTACAAAAACTAGTTAACACGGATACATTGATTGATTTTGGGAACAACGGTAAATGAAGCGTTTATTGGTAGTGGAAAAGGGAAAACAAAAGTACATTTTTAGGTAAATATATGAGAGTATAAATATTGAAATTGAGTTTGAATTTAATTTTCTATAACAATTTAAGAAACCGCTTGTGTACCTGAAACTGTTATTCCTCAAAGGAAGTAACCTACAGTCTTCGAATGGTAAAGGCTAATAACTAGAGATGTGATGGATATCCGGCAAGTATTTGGTATCCGGCCTATCCGGCTTCTTTTATAATATCCGGCCGGAGCCGAATAGTCTTTTGACATCCGGCCGAATACCGGATAGTAGTTTCTTCAGTAAAAAAAACAACAAAATAAAAAAACAATTTAATATTGGAAATTTACTAAAGCCAAATGATGGTGAATGAAAATTAGTTTTTCTGCATTCAGGGGTAATGATTTATTACCTTTATTTTCGTATAAGATGCATGCTTCAGAAAAGAGTCTCTCACTGTATACACTGCTACATTGAGATGAAAAATAAGTTTTCGCAAATTGGAGCTAAATTGTCTGTCTGTCTTCCATTTACTGACCACCAAGGCCAAGGGTCACTATTCCGTTCAAAATAAACTGTTTTAAGATATAGGTCAAGCTCTTTAGTCGTATTTTTTTTTGATAGAAAACTCAATCTGACTTGCCTTCCGTAACCTCTTCAAAAATGTCCCAAAAACTTTACTGTGTAGAAAGTAAGAATATCTTGTGGAGGAGAAGGAAAAAACACGTTTAAGTTGGTTTTACTTGTACCGGTCTGATTTGAGTATCAGACCACCAAACTGTTATACTTTTAATTTGGGCAGATACCCGGCCGCTGAATATTCGGGTATCCGGCCTAGCTGTAGGCCGAATATTCGGTATCCGGTACCCGCCTAAATCACTATTCGGTATAACTCTACTAATAACCTTCCTGTTGAAGCATTCCCAGTGATTTGCTTGAGATTGTGTCGTGGGAAGAAAGTGACGGAACCAGAATGGATGTCAAATGCAGAATTTTCCTGGTAGCTGGTAGCTGAATTTATAGATTCAAAAATTATTTAAATAATAATGCCGTTTTTTAAATCATGTTGGATTCGTATAAAACCGTCATCATCTTAGTTCTTCTACCTGACGTAGAGCTCAAAAGAATTTCGAAAGTGGATAAGCACTTTCCAGCTGGTACAATCTTGTCTCCAGTGTTTCACACAAAGTTAATTTTGCAACTGCTCCAATTATCCGGAATTATAGATTCTCCTGATCCGAATCGGGAGTTTTGGGGTTGCTATGGCATATCACTTTAATTCGAGTAGCTTCATTTAAACATTTTGTTAAAGTCAATGCACGGGATTTATTAAAAATAACTCCAGTTACGACAATTTCAAAATAAATATCAAGCCACTGAACTTCAGCGCTTCAAGTACATTTGACTACAATGAACTCACAAGCAGAACAGAATTATGTTCCTCTGTACGTATGCATATTTCTCGTTTCTTTCAAGGTCAGTAAGTATATTCTGTGTATCGATCACAATTTATTTTTATCCACTTACTCATGTTCTTGAAATAGTACTCCTGATTCCCTCACCAGACGCACAACACCAAGAGATCCACAATAAATTACCAGCGATTACTATCTGATTTGAATTTTTGATCGCAATACAACCATGATTACTGGACCAGGACCAGCAACGCAGAAGTGATCATTCAACTGATCATCATGGCCAACTGCATACCTGCCAAGGCGCATAAACAGCAACGCATTACAGCCAACTGACGGAGCCTTCCACTAAGCCATTTCCCAAACGTGAACTGATTATGCCCGCATACTTCTTCTTCGTTCCTCGCTCATAGATAATAACAATCCGATCTCAGAGATGTATTGTTCACGCATGAATATGCAGAACACCGTACCGGCACAACTCTGTTACCAATTGCGGTGAGACGTATGCAGTTATTCAAAAATTATACGAATGATTTCGAATTTGTGCGATTATGTCAAATCAATATTTCAAGTGTATTGTTCGTTGTTGTGTTACTTGTGTTAATCCGAACACCATCATCGGCATTCGATTCAAATTTTGATGACTTGTGCTCTGATTTTCTTCCAATCTGGTTGTGGAGATTACTGAACGCCCATTCTCAAGGTCTGAGGATGAATACAAAATCAGTTTAAACATAAAATTGTACGATGTTGTGTGGTAAGCATGCAACGTAGTATTTCTACTGGACGGGTTGCACTGCTTGGTTATGCGCAGCAATTAAAAACTCATCGAGGCATGAGGCTGAGTCTTGTTAAATAGTAAATAGAGAATGCTGCAAAAGCAACTAATGGCGATGTTACATGTTAGAATGTAATTTCACTGGCTTTACGTGCATAATTCAATATGTGTACGGCTTAAAGTTATAATCAGTCACACATGTGTCAGCAGACATACATACATAGTTTTATGTACACACATTTTTATATGAAGTTTCACCGAAGAATATGTGTGTAATTCTGTCATTTTTAGTGCTTAAACCTATTAATGACAAGGGTTTTTATAAAGACGCAATGAGAATTGAAGCAAATCAATTATGAATAACAGGCAATATGTAACTCGTTATAAGTCACAAGCCATAAGTAACATGAAACAAGAAAAAAACTAAGAAGTAAGAAGTAACAAGTAACAAGTAACAGGTAACAACTAATAAGTAACAGGTAACAAGTACCAAGTAACAAGTGATAAGTTATAAACAACGAGTAACAAGTAACAAGTAACAAGTAACAAACAACAAGTAACAAGTAACAAAAAACAAACAACATAAGTAACAAGTAACAAGTAACAAGTAACAAGTAACAAGTAACAAGTAACAAGTAACAAGTAACAAGTAAGAAGTAACAAGTAACAAGTAACAAGTAACAAGTAACAAGTAACAAGTAACAAGTAACAAGTAACAAGTAACAAGTAACAAGTAATAAGTAACAAGTAACAAGTAACAAGTAATAAATAAGAAGTAACAAGTAACAAGAAACAAGAAACAATTTATAAGTAACAAGTGTATTTCCTAAAAGTATATTTGAGAAGTTCATGGCAAAAAGAGTACAGGAAACTAAAGGATATATCTTCAGCATGCACCAATCAAAATGCCTTCGATATATTTGTCAAATCGGGTTTTTTTATTGGCCCACTTATTAATTCGAAAGACCTATCGACAAAATCTAACAAATCAGCACGTGGTGCATTTTTTATCGGTCCACTGACTTTGTTTAGCATACGAACGTCGTATTATAATCGCTATTTATGGCGAGTCGAATAAAGCACGCACGAAGGTATGTTGGCAAGATTACCGCATGAAATCTCTGCAAACTGATCAAACGATAAACTGCCCGCAGGTGATGTATTTATGGTGATATCCCGCCTAAAACTATACTATCTTTCTGTCAACATTCAGAGGAAATTGTGTTCATAGATACATTCAAAATCCGAGCAACTATAATCCAAGATCCAACTAAGGTCAGATGATGGTTGGTATCTGTGAGAGTATCTGCGAGACAATGAAAGATGTGAAAGCAATTATACACTTGTTCTTGGAGCACTTGTGGCTTGTGCCATAAAGGAGATACGAAACCATGCACCGGCGTGCCGTGCTGCACTTCGGTTGGCAATCAAAATGTTACACAGGTGTTCGTTCGCACTGCATTTGGCGTGCTCTATGTTTGGAATTTGAAGCGGAAGGCAGATTTATTTATTATGAACGGCTATCGTTAACAGCGGAAGGTTATACCGTGGACGACTGGTCTGTGCCAGAGATGGATTGATTTCCGGCAGTCGGAAATGGGTGTTGAATGTTGGCTATGCATGCAATTCGGTGTAGAATAATAACCTTGAAGTCCTCGCTGCGAAAGGTGCATGGTTTTTCTGTGCACAAGATTTCAACTGTGTGTATAAGATTTCACCAGAAGGTGTGAAAGAATTTGAAAGACATCTTATGGCATTCCTAAGCAAGAGCTAAATTAGTGCCTTCCATAACATTACTCAACGACAGTTTGCAAGTCGGTTGATACATAACTCAAGAAACTCGTTACACGATAAATTACTCCACTTAAGATACATTTTAAAGTGCACAATCTGAAGTCTACCAGATAAGTAAATATGTGATACGACTACGAAAATGGCCTAAAAAATTTCACTTCTAGTATATGTTATACCCACGCAATACGCGCGTATTTATGTACCGTATCTACATCATTCTGTGCTGGAGATACATATACCTTAAACGCATTAGTCAAATTATCCAGTTTACTCAGCATGAGTGTCAAATGAAAACGAATACCCGAACGGGCATGAATTCCGCAACACTGGTCACTTACACAAGCTCATGCAACCTAGGCAGATCAAATATTTTTACATTTTTCGGCTGGCGTCAACAAGGTAAACAAACTGTAGTCAGTCACCTGAAAGTTTGCTGACTATGCCTTGGTAGCTTGTGGAATTGTTTTCCTCGGGAAACAGATTTTTCTTCATTAGGTGGATAGACTGCAAAATTATGGATACATGAAAGTCCATTGAAATAAGTTGACCGAGACGCAACGATAACTTTGAGGTCTTTCTAAGTGACCATGAGTTTGTATTTTACTTGGATTCAGTGGAAAGACTTCACGCACTTGTTGCTTCGTTCCGCATGTCGCGCTCAGGTATGATGAGTTATTGGCCAAAAGTGAAGTATTGGTTTCGGAACTGTAGCGTGCGTCATGCATATCGGATTAGCACGCAAATGGATTTGATGCAATGCGAATAAAAGAAAATAGTAACAACTGGTCTATCTTCTCAGAAATGAACATTGGAAAATGGGATTTATTTTCGAGTCTAATAGTTAGATGCCGCGACATACTTGGTAAGTGCATCAACTCTTGCGCACTAGTTTCTCATCAGTCAAGGCTCAAATTCCAGTACTGAAAAAAATAGTTTTTGAATTTCAAAGCTCCACCTCTTTCGAGCCACTGACAATGCTCAAAGAGTATAACTGTCTAGAAAAAAGCTTCTCAATCTCGTCGTTCGGAGTCGACATTAAAATGTAGGTCCCCTTCGCTCGTGATAGAACAATAGTACGCACAACACGAGTGGTAGCTTCTCAGCAGGCCCAAGACCACCTCGGTCTGTACCGCTGCCATTATAATTATTATATTATATTATCTATTAATACCCAAAAAAACTGTAATTATGCTATAATACAGCATATATATACATATTTTGTATGTATTCTAAAGTAATAAAATATACTCAACCGAACAGTTTTGTTTTGCAACGTTTTTCTTCAGATGTAGTATATAAGGTAATATGTTAAGAATTAAGAATTAAGAATCCTGATTATGGCAGTGTGTTTCAAGCGGAGGTCCTGGCGGTCAAAGAAGCGGCCAAAACGATATCAATGATGGCGATACCACCAGCTGATATTACCATTTTCATGAAAGCTACTCGTATATCCGCAATAGAAGTCAAGTCCAAGCTAGTCGCAAGCTGTCGGGAAGATCTAAAGGATCTTGGCTCACAGCACTCGATCAATCTGTGCTGGGTCCCAGGACATGGGGACATAGCCGGCAATGAGATAGCTGATGAACTTGCCAGAACAGGGTCAGTGACCGACGCGTCACAAGCAATTCAGGGTATTAAACCGCCACTCTCAGGGCTGAGGAATAAGGTGGATACTATGATCATTGAAATGGCAAACAGTAGATGGCGCGGTCTGTCTACATGTGCGACTACTAAAGCATTATGGCCCAGATATGACCGAGAAAAAACCGACAAGATCCTTCAGTGCGACAAAGAGTTGCTAACGATGGTGGTTGGAGCTCTCACTGGCCATAATCATTTTAGAAACCATACCATGAAAATGGGACTCTCCAACGACAACATTTGTAGAGGCTGTGGTGACGAGGAGGAACGTGAGGATACTCCTCACTACCTCTGTCACTGTCCTAGTCTTTGTCAGTTGCGTCATAGAACACTGGGAGAATTCTTCCTCCAAGACTTACATGAAATCTCAAGTAAACCTCTTAGATCTCTTTACAGGTTTATAAGGAAATCGGGATGGCTCCGGCACAACAAAGGACCATGAGTGCGACAAGGGTTAAAAGGGGACTCTATCCTCCAATTGGGCATCACAATGGGTCCCTAAGGACCTAAGTGAGACGTGGCTTAAGCCCGTCTACCCACATACCTACCTACCTAAGGTAATATGTTGCACATTAAAAAAAAGGTTTGTTTCCATATTGTTTGCAATCTGAGATACTTTTTCAACTTTAGCGCTCAATTCGGTTGTTTTCCTCAGCACCTAAGAGCCACTGAAATCTACAAATTATGTATGTCGAATTATAGACCAATCACACTACTTTAGAGCTTTTGTCTTAAAAACATCAAATACAGTTTTAAAAGATTTTTATATTTCCATTCATATTATTGTAACAAGTTCTGTTTACCTGTGTATACTTGTAGAAAATGTAATTTTATTCGAAATTTACCTTGTATTTTAATGTTGAATCTATACATCACTTAAAAAATCTTAGATTGTTAATTGTTCATAACTTAAACTGGAAAGAACATATTTAAACTGTTAAATCGCATTTGTTACTTGTTATGCGCAAAATGTATCACGTTAAGCAATATTGCTCTAGAAAAGTTTTGAAGTAAGTTTATTATGGCTCTTTTGGACCCTTGTTATTATCATAGAAAAAATGTATTCAGGTTAATCTGCAATAAGAAACGTTTTTCGCAGAGCTGGCCACTATTGAAAGATCTACATATATTACAAATTACACACACACACCTTTACGTTTTTAAACTACTTAACAAATTTTTTAAGCAAAGCGGTAGTCAGTAGAAACGATACTTTCATAGACTTCGTATAAATACCAGGAATTTAATCAATGTCCCAATCTTTTGCTTCAATACTGTTTATGCGCTATAAAAATGATCTGCTATCCTAAGCATTTAAGTCGAAATTCAATGTCAGTAATAATTTCATTAATTAATTAAAGCGCGTGTCATTAATTTAACTCTCGAATTATATCATCATTTGTTATCCCCTATTTTGGTTTCCATAGATTTAATTTACTTCAATTTTTTATAAATTCTGCGAACAAGAATTTTATTTATTCGAATATTATTTGCTCTTGATAATTGTTTATAGCTTTTAGTTAGAAGAAAATAAAAACAAAAATTAAAATAAAATGTCACCAGTGCAGAAAATGTTGTAACCCACATGATGGCCTTGATTGCCGCTTGACTGTCGGTAAAGATGGTGGTATTGTGGGTCTGTGTTGCTTAGAAGGAGCCAGGTTTCTCTTATCATTAGCGTAATCTAATAGCCGAATAGATCTTGACCCTTATAGCTTTTGTAAGATGATGCTGCGCCAACACCGAATCTTAGTTTCCAGTCATCTCTACAGATCGTCGTTTCATAGTTTCTAATCACCCTAACGTTTTTCCATTCCTCATCCGAAGAGATGATTTTTGGCCAAGATCCGGTCTATCCTTGTCCGGCTTCAATTCTTGGTCAGCACAATTTTATATGGATGTAGGCTTAAATCCCCCCGTAATTGTTGAAAATTTGAACAAGAAGTTGCGGCCTTAGACCAAACGGATAGCCGATGAAGAAGTCGAGAGAAAACAGACTCATGTTAGCGCACCAGTCGAGCAGAGCCAAGACACACCACTACCTGAACTTCCTTCAGACGATTAATGATTAATTTTTTATTAAGATCATTTCACTCTATGGCTCAATATTTTAGTCAGTGCTGAGTACCGAGCCATAAAGACATCTTTGGCAAATCTAAAAAGGACGAATTTGCTAGATACTCGTATATGTATCCCTTAAGCTATGCATGTACATAAAGATACTTCGGGAAATTGGAACTTAACTGCCAAACGACATATGGTTGAAGAGCAGTATATGCCACATCTATAGAATGATATGGTCTAATCTCGATCAAAACCACTCAAAAAAGCTGATCTTTCTTGATAGATCAAGCATTGTGTTTCATTACAGAACACTGCCTCTTAGGCGGGCCCGCTAGAAGACTCGGTGTTATTACAAAAGACTTCTACAGAAGTTGTCTAGACAATGAGAAATTAGAGAATGTCCTCATCCTACTTTGTAACTTTCAGTGAGGTATATATCAGCAGACTACTATGTTATATCGAAGTCAACAAATGATTCCTATTAGTGTGTAAATGGATTAAATCATTAGCTACCATATCACCACACGATAGCGATGTAGATATGTGATTTCTGATGGATCATCAAGAAACTGTGTGGTTGAGCGTTGTTTTTATGGTTTTTTAGTCATATATATTTCAAAAAAGATATATTATATATCTACTTTGCCATTGGAGGATAAAAATGAAGAACAAACCACCAGAAGAGTATCTAAAGCAAAAAAAGCTCTGCTCTTATAACAAATCATGGCAAAAGAAACATACTCGGCTAGACATATTCAATTCATTCAAAAAAGAAGGGGAAGTAATTCAATTGATCGGTTTAGATCAAAGTTGGAAAACGTAGTTGCCGTGTGCACGCATCCTTGGGTATTAACTGTATAACTTTCAAAGGCAAATACTTTTCAGTCTCGTTGACACATCTAAGGAGTCGTCTCAAATTGAATCTCCTATCAAAGGAAACTATATGTGCCGACTACTAGTAATGTAGTCTTAATACATGGAAGTGTTCGTCAGCATCAGATTAACAGAGAGCACAATGGTTTGGCTTTCATGGCATGAACACCATACCCGCTTCAAAACTGTTTTCCATAAATTCGGCCCCCAAAACAGACCTTCTACTGACCTTTTGCTTCTACAATTTATCTTTGGGAAATATTTCTCAAACGGCATCACCTTCAGATTTGACCTCCAAATGCAGGACAATCTTCTGCGAATTTTCACAGATGGATTAAGACGGATGAGTGTATATATATGATCTTTCCCAACATTGTACCATCTTCCGAGCTGAGACTCTGTCATGAATGTGATATCCAAAACGAAATCATCACACCTTCAGACAGTCAAACTGCGATTAAATCTCTGAACTTGGTCAAATTTTATTCCAAGATCTTAAAATGCCGCCAGTGTCTTTGATGAGATGGCTGAGCATTTTAACACTTACCACATGTGGGTATCGGTTCACATAGCGGAAAGTTACCGCCCATCCATTTTGCTATCCAAATATATTCTAAAAATTTAGACAATTAGAATCACTAATCATAGGCATTATCATAGGCGGTTTGTGCCTCATTTCAAAGAATATTTGGCCTAATCATAACTCTATGCGCTCACTCTGCCTAATCATAATGAATAGGGCCGGCACACACCTCTCTAGTTTGGGACTCCCATATAACGACTTTTGCAGAAGTTGCAAAGACGAGAAGGAGGAGCAGATATGTTACAGTCTCTCCTGCAGGAAAGCTCATCTGGGAGTCTATGTGTTTGACGACTTTAACGAGCTAAACAGCATCAGTACCAGTCAGCTTAAAAGTTTTATGCAAGCACCAACTGGTTTTATGGATAGGAGGTACAAAATCCACTGTGGGCCTACGTTGGACTATTAGCCTGTAGTCATCTGACTTAATCTAAACTAATTAGGGGCTATTAGATTTTGTTTTTTGATGATCTTGTCAGAATCTTTTTAATACAGAAGTCGAAAAAAGTTAACTTAGTCGCGTAAATTTTCTGATAGGTAATGCACATATCTGATTGGAGAAATGTATAATGGTATTCAATTCGATGGTCTAAACGGTGGTCTAAAACTGCTGTTACCCCCAAAAATCATTATTAAACAGATACGATAAAAGCTATTTGTTAGGATCACATTTCGCAACTAATGACTAATGACGCTTCGGTAGTACTCAAATATTGCTATTTGTACAAAACTATGATCGATTTCAACTATTAAAGTACACCCACTTTGCGAAAGATTTGGGTATAAGACATGGGATAAAAAATGTAATAGTTACTTCCCAAGTATGTCATATATGGCTAAGCGGCCTGTCATTAACATTAAGTTTACACATTTTCATTATTTTCCTTAACCACCATTTTATAAGTAAATGCGAACTTTTTTGAACTGAGAAAGAATATTAATTTTGAGGGTATGGTAACAGCAATAAAGTTTCTTTTTAACCCGAGTATTTCATCTTTTGACTGACTTGAATAATGATCCAAAAGAAACTTTGTGTAGTCCTTCTATAAATCATTGTAATATAAGATCTTCTGAATGAAACAGTCATGGTGCCTGTGTGCGGGTTAGTGATCCTCCACCAGTGTCAGTTTCTAACGAAATAAAATTCTAACAAAAGCCAGGTTATATTCTAACAACCATCAAAATCTTCTTTGAAGTGAAGAAAAAACATACCCTTCATTGCCATCACAACAAATCATCAGCCCCACACCTTATCTAATAAAAAAATATTCATAAACCGCGAACCATAAAGCTGGGACGAATAGACATTTAGGAACCGTATTCACAGGTCAAATTTACCTCTTCCCGGGATTAATGTTTTATTGACATTTTACATGGAAAAGATCGTAGAACTCGGACACATTAGTGATGCGTTCAGTATTGAGACACATAAAATTGTGGAATGTGTAGTAATTAACTGTTGCCCCTGTGAGCTGAGGAACTTTAATTGCTGCAAGTACTGCTGTGTGTAGCTGCTTTTTTATACTTTTGTGATCTTAAGGTATGTATGAAAGAGATTAGAGTGTGTTAATGCGAGGAAAATGAGCTGGTTACACAGCTAGCAATTGTATTAATCACTATGAGTTGACGCAAAATATTTCCAGCTTCTGGTAGACATTACCAACTATCCTTGAATATTGAACTGACTGCAACGAACATCTATAATGGTTTAGGATTTCCTGTTACTTTCGTTAAAATATTTTATTTAATGCTTTTTGTATATTACACATTAGAGAAGATTTTTGTCTCCTATATCATGTATTCGTTAGTAGCCATGCATGTGTGTAACCAATGCTAAATCAGAAAGAAATAATTGAAGTAGTAAAGGGTTATTCTTTTTTGCTATATGATTTTTCAGGGTTCTATGTGTTACAGCTCACGGGTGATTTGTTCCATCATTGAACCCCTTCCACTCGAACAACAGATCATTCAATTTTATTATCAAAATGTATGCTCTGTGAAAAAGTTTTTCGGGCAGTCGATCATTTTATGACGAGCAAGCAATTTAAGTCATAGTGATCAAATTTTCACTCTACGGACATCAAGCCACATACCCGAATGCTTACAGAGAAAAATATTGCTGCTATATACGCCAGTGTTAACAAAGACCATGACTTGTCCATTCGTCACCGGTCGTAGCAATTTGAATTGTGTTGCTTGACTACGTCTATGCCGTTAAGCCATTGCAGCCTTGGAAGACTTATTAGCCAGATAACAGCCTCGAAAAAGTAACCAAAAATTGGACTCTCCATATGGACCACTTAAAACGTAATCGTGGTCAGCACTAACATGAATAATCTTTAAGGAGTAAATGGCAAATAAAAATTGTAAATACTTCTGCAATGTTATAGTGTTTTTAAAAAAAATTAATGCTTAAAAAATCACCCTTTATTTGAGTAATAATAATAATAATGGCGGCGCTACAGTCCGAGGTGGACCTGGGCCTAGCTTCTCAGCAACCACTCGTGTTGTGCGTGCTATTGTTCTCTCACGAGTGGAGGGGACCTACAGTTTAATGCCGACTCCGAACGGCGATTTTGAGAAGCTTTTCCTAGACAGTTATACTCTTTGAGCATTGTCAGTGACTCGAAAGAGGTGGAGCCGTGAAAAAAAGTTTGATGATTTTTTCGAGATTCGAACCGACGACCTCGAGCGTAGGAGTCGACGCACCTACCCACTACGCCACGGCGCCCACATTTATTTGAGTATAAATGTATATTTCGGGGTTGCTAAAGTGAAAATGGTAAAGACATTCAATCTCAATTTCCAAAATATTCTCCATGGAGTTCATGTGGAAGGAATACCGTCGTTAATCTAATGCCTCGATAAAGTTGATTTGCTTTGTGGCCGTCTCGTTAAGTTGTGAAAGGAACCGCCTTTGCAATCAGTCCTACTCTTTCATTAAAATTCACTTGTTACTTTGTTGTATGTACAAACAATCTGGATTCACCGCAGACATTACCTCAATAAAGTAGGTGACAGTTGGAATAATTAGCATAGTTTCAAGAGCGTTTGCTTATTTTCTTCAGCAAACAATTGTGTTCTTCTTGTTCTCACACAAAAGGGTGGTCCTGTATAATGGCAATTGAGAAGGGTTTGATAACATTTTTAGCGACTTATTTACCATCAATAGCAAATATTTCTTCAAAATTTATGACGGCCAAAACATTTCAAAATTAGAATCTCCAAAATTAATAATATTTAAGTAAACGCAAATCGTCTTACATTCAAACAAGAAATGTCAGATATCTGAAATTCTTGTAACAAATTCGAGCATTTTGAAGAGGTTTCCAATATTTGCTTTGTGTTTCTTGATACATTTTCCTTAAGCCAACACATAAATGATCAAATATATACAGCGGGTTGAAATTCAAACACAATTGATTGCGCTGCTTTCACCTTCTTCATATATCATTACGTATTGAATAAGCACTCCTTTTCTGGAATGTCAACACCATTAACTGATTACAAAGATAAATATTTCAAATTCAAACAAAAGGCAAAAGATCCGCAAAACGCAATGCGTTTCCAATGTATGGGCTTGCAAGTGACGTCACTGTCATCCATAGGACGCATCGGAATGTACATTGCGTGTCAAACAATTCATTTTTGCATTGCTGACGTTCGTCGTACATATAATTGGAATACGGAAAAAATGTAAATTAGTATAAATAAAATATTTTGGTTTATTAAGAAAATAAAAGTTTTGTAATATAACTTGGAGCAAATAGTGGAGTAGGGAGGTAAAGGGTGCAGAAGAGGGAGGTAAAGGGTCAAAAGAGATTAAAAAAATGAATTTTCTAGTTGACGACAAAAGTGAACAAATAAAAAAATCTGAAAATTATTTATTTTATTTGTTTTTTAAACTTAAGGTTTCTAGCCAGGCGCTTACGGATCCAACGCCTAAGATGGTTAGGCCATTTAGAGCGCATAGACAACTGGCTCGGGCCCAAAGAATTCTCAATTCTGAACCAGTGGGACAACGCAACAGAGGACATCCATGTCTAAGGTGGCGCACCCAAGAGGAGAGGGACCTGAACCAACTTGGCGTGCGCATTTAGCGACAGCTAGCAAAAGATCGTGCTAACTGGAGGAGTTTGTTGGTTGAGCCCCAGATCGAACTTGAACTGTAGCGCCACAAGAAGAAGAAGAAGAAACTAAAAATGTCGTTTTATTGTTATATTTGAATGGGACACACCTGTACTTATTGTCTCAATTTCGGAGGAATATATAGAGGAGAATATGGAAAGACTTTAGGCAAAAACCTTGATTTTGACGGGACCAAATATACATTCATATGTGATTTATATTAATTTATTTTTGGGAAATATAAGTTTCTTGATATCGAACTTAAATTTTAAATAAACTGGGCAAGTGCGAGTTGTACTCGCACGGGGAAGGTTCCGTCGCATAATATTGATGGATGATTTCTGAATATCAAACGACGTTTCCAAACTATTTCAGTTGAATTTTCTTCTAACTTCAACCCAAATCAACCATTTATTCATAAATTCATACATCCAAACAAACAAATATTCATCCCTACATATACCTATATCTCTATCCAAGTTTATCCAACACAGAAAATCCCTTCCATCATACACATACCCAATCACTGCTCATGCTTGCGGTGTGTGTGTGTTCATTTTTGTTGGGCATTTAGGGGTGAGATCGAAAAGATAACGCTCATCAACGAATAGAGTGGCCGAACACAGCATGAAATTATGTGTGAAAATTAAAATTTGTTCTTGTTTTAAATCTTAGATATTTCAAAATTTCAACATAAATCGATATTTTGAAATTTATCATTTCTTAATGCTTACATTGATGTCTTCAAAACTGCGTTTTCAGATCTTCAAAATTCGCATGTCGATGATTGACCGTTTTTGGCCAATATCTCCAAAACCATTGAGGCCAGAATGCTCGAAATTGTTTTAAATGAAAGTACTCAATGAAGCCAAGTTTTTGTGATTTTTTCAGATTTTTAAACACTTTGGTTTAGAAATGGCAGAGGGGGACGCATTTAAAAAAACTTCACCTCATTTCGAAAGATCTGTCGATTGATATACAAGTCTATGAGGTGCGACAATTTTTCAAAATTAATGTCAACTTCACCTGTACTGGAGCCACCCCCAAATGGTCCCACTTTTTAAAATCGCTGCATAGGCAATGACATCTAGGTCTGAAGTACCTAATTCCAAAATTTCATGCCGATATCTTCATAAACTTCGGAGATAAAAAAGTGTGACAGACACGACGGACGGACGGACGGACGGACGAACCGAAATTATAAAGGTTCCGTTTTTGTAGACGGAACCTTAAAAAGAGAAAGGTGGACATTCATTTCTCTTGAAGAGAGCTTTCTGAATAGGATAGTGAATGATGTAAGCAAGTATGACGAACATCTATTGACCTCTTAAATTCAAACCTAGGTTACGTTGTAGAGCTGGTCGCTGTGCCTCCAATACCTAAATGAAGTTTTGAATGATTCATTTTGCGCGAATGCCCTGAAGGAATGTAAGAAACTTTGATGACAATATCAACTTTTCGGAGAATGCTAAAGATTTAAAAGTGGATTCTGAGATTATTTTGACGGAAGTAAAAGATAATCTGAAGCAGCTGTAGTAAGATAAAAACCTTCAGGAAATTTCGACTCAGTCGTTTGGGAAATATTCTTCAAATTTTATGTACAGATCTTTTGGAAATATTTGTGTGGGCGAAATCATGAAACAAAGAAATGAGCTGGAAAGGCAACGCTGTATCAAGGGATCAGACCTGTTCGCGAGTTAGATGAAAAGATGGGCACGGCATTCAAGGAAGGTTCATTTGAAGCGGGCGATCGAGGTGATGCAGAGGTGCTATGGCCGGGACGAGGAGTGGCAGTGGAGCCACAATCGATATTGATATTTTGAAAAAAAAAATCACTTCTGTAGACTCCAGTCGCCGACGAAGACCCAAATACTGCTGCCAAAATGTTCCTTAATTTTTTAATAAAGACGAATGAAGAGATCAAGATTGCAATATGGAGGCCGAAGTCAAACAAAGCTGCTGGTGCTGAAAAGTCTCCTGAAACCATAAAAGTAGTTGCGTATGCACCTAGGATATACTAGTTGAACAGCGTCCCCGATGAATGGAATCTGAGTATCGTTTGTCGGATACAAAAGTCAAGAGACCCCATTGAAAGTGGCAATTATCGAGGAATCAATCTTAATTTTATTAACATCGCGTCCAAAATCTTCTCTAACTTTTTGTGTTAACGCTGTTTGTCAAGAATCTGGTACGGCCCACTCAATCTGGTTTCAGGCCAGGGAAGTCCACAATATACCAGATTTATTTACAGAATGCAAATTGACACGCACGAGAATTTAGACAAAGAAAGATTTTTTGAATATCATGTTTGGCTACTAGAGAACATTTGTGTCAGTGATGTATTAAAATAATGATTTTTTTATTCATTTCGGGTTAAAAAAGTCAGTCATAATGGATCACTCACTGTTTCTCAAGTTGTCCAAGCTGTTTTGTTGTTGTTTGGATATTATTCTTAATGATACAGGTGATGAATAGTCAATTTTTAGTTGTCAAAATGTCGAAAAACAAATCTCGAAAAAAATACCCTGCACTTCTTTAATTAATTTAACTAAAACTATTGGAGAAAACATATTTGAACTTGGAAAAGACCGGTGAGTATTTAAATACGCCCAGAAATTGTACTCGACAATGGTTGTGGATATATTGTAAGCCTAGGCTTCTCAAGGGTGTAGAGGATATATTCATGTGTGGGCGACTAGTTGCATTCACTGACATCTATATCAATATCAATATCATTTCATACGATAAAACATTCTTACGTAACACATATTATTCTATTAAAAATCCAAACCACCAACTACCATTTTTTTAATATTACTGCCCTAGATGCCAACAAATATCTCTATTTACTAAGAGATGAGAGGGAGAACGAAGTGAAATGAACTCGTCTTCTTCTAACTCTATCTAGTCTCTCAAGCTCACACCTTTGCAGCGTGGGATTCGACAAATTGCCATGGAAGTCATCAATCAAACACTAAAATGACGGAAGCTCAAAAGTTTTTGATTTCAATTGAAATCGAATTATGGTGTCTGTCTGTGAAAAACGCGTAGGTCTACAAAGTCTTCATACGCACACTCAAGCCCATCCACCACATCAGAGAACATGCTTTAGGTTTCCACACCTCAATAATGCCATGAATCAAATCCCGCAAAAATAAACCCCACAACTGTGCAACACAGGAAGTATATTCGTATGCCAGTACAAACGAGTATATATGTACATAGTCGCTGGGCGTTGTGAGTCTTCACATCATCGAACGATGACAGAATCGCTCTAATTCAATTTGTCCTCCTGTCACCACTTGAGCCAGTACCGACCTGTTGTTGAAACCTATACCCTACCTCAAGTGTTGGCCTAGTTTCCCTGGGCGCACCGCGAAGCAGCTTGCCGCTATGGAGGTATCAATTTCACTTCACCCATCCGAAGTCAAACAGACACCATGTGCAGAGACCCCTAGGCCTCACATTTGGTTTTCTACGTTGAAATGCTGCTGCTGGAATGGAAAAAAGTAGCAATTATGTGTTGGAATAACTGGAGTGAACTTTGTAGCAAAAATGTACTTCCGTGTCATTTTTTTGAAATTAATGAGCCGGTGGAGCGTGGAGGACGGGCTTAGCTTGGAGATTTCTCTAATTGCCCGGAGCATGATTGGTATTCAATTTGTTTGTAGAAATCATAATGACGACAGTGAAGATAAAGTAAGACTTAGCTATTCTCACAGAAGGTGTTGCATGTAAGTGCGGCTTTCATAGGCAATGCAGACCAAGTACATACATACATTTACTTGCTGGGAGAAGTGAAAAGGTTTTCATCGAAGAAAGTGTTTGAGGAATTACTGTTACAAAAAAAGAATAAAAATACTGTTTAGGTTTGTCAGGGCGTGTGTGATAATATTGCCTATTAAAATCGTAGCTACCTGCAATCAAAAAGTTCGTATTTGATAGAAGTTATGGAGCATAGAAATCACATCGAACTTCCTGTAAGTACAGAACGAGTCCAGTAAGTAGAGACTTGTTATTGAATGACAACAACTGGACTGCCACTCGAGGCTTGAAAGTCAACCCAAAGAAAACAGAACTGATGCTCTTCACGAGAAAAAGGAGAATTCCGCAGGTTACAAGCCCGCATATTAACGGGGTGGAACTCAAACTCTCAAGGACGGCTAAGTATCTGGGTACTACACTTGATTCCAAACTAAACTGGAAAGGGAACGTGGAGGAGGGCATCAAGAAGCGAGCCTTCGGAAGCGAGCCTTTGGAAACATCTGGGGCAGCGTTGCCGATGTGGCAAGATCGTGCCATTATGGCACTTTTCCATCGAAATATCACTGTGGCAGTTTATGATTGAATGTGGCACTCTGGTAAAAGTTTGAAAAAACGAACACTTTTAGGTCAACGTTTATAAAACAATAGCTGCATCCAACTTCTGAAATAGTTGAACACATTAATTCTCAACAACGTTGAACACACCTCAGAAAAACTATCACCAGTTATCTATTTTTAGTTTGAACTATGAGCAAGAACAGGCTAGTCATATAAAATGTTATAATTGAAAAAGAAGGCGATATATTATAGTAACTTATAGCGGTTTTTCCACAAACCAAATAAACAAAAACATATTTTTTGGTATATTTCCGTTTTGTGGCACTCAAGGCCTTAAAATGGCACGTTTTGGTAACACTGGTGGCACTTTGAAACATTTTTTTCGGCAACGCTGATCTGGGCTTTTAGACCACGTGTGATATACTGGCTATACACAGCGGTAGTAAGACCCACCCTAACTTACGGATCAACAGTCTGGTGGCAAGCACTGGAGAAGAAATACCTTCTTTCTAGATTGAGGAAGGTCCAAAGATCGGCCTGCTTAGGAATCACGGGTGCCCTAAGGACATCGCCGATAGCAGCGCTCGAGGTCTTACTCTATATTACCCCTCTTGACATCTTCTGCAGTAGCACAGCGGATGTAACCACAATGAGACTCGGGGAAGTCAAGATGTGGAAAGACAAGTCATATGGGCAAAATGTCGGATTATCTGCACCAACCCTGACTACCACGTGGAAGTTCCCTATTCGAATTCCGGACAGGAAAGGTTGGGAAGAGCTATCAACGAATGGCGTCAAAGAGATTACCCTAAACACTGATGGCTCCAAAACAGGTGCAGGAACGGGAGGCAGCGATCTCTTTGAAAGACTGAAAAAACGATAACTATATACTCCAAAAGCCAAACGGCTATAAGAGCCATAGCGTCGGATATTTTTGATGTCGAAACTAATCAAGCTATGCAGACAGAAAGTCAACGAAATTTCCAGGGTAAACGGTGACTCTCTGCTGGGTACCGGGACACACAGTAGTTCACGGAAACGAGAGACAGGACGTGTTGGCAAAGGAGGGCTCAGAGTTAGATAACTCTCTAGCACTACCTTATGTCAACATGCCGTTAAGTTTCCTAAGGAAAGAAATAGAAGACGAAGACTTAGAAAGGGCAAATGAGCGATGGCTGGATCTGGACATTGGGTCAACGACGAGAGCCCTATGGCCAGTGTTGAACAGGAAAAAATCATTACCAATGATTAGCATAAGTCGCAAGGATATACGGATGGTGGTGGGAGCTCTCACCGGACATTGTCCGATAGGCATCCACATAGCAACTATTGTAGAAGTTGCAGGGACGAGGAGGGAATAGAGTCCGTCCGCCACCTGCTATGCGATTGCCCAATCCTACAGGGAAGGAGACTGCTAACACCACGCAGTAACTTCTTCGACGAGCTGGACGATCTTAATAAAACAGAGTCTGTTGTTTAAATAAACACTAATGATGTAAACTTTGAGTCAGTTATTTTAAGTTTTGCAAAAAAGGTAAATTTTGAAGTAATTCATACATACGAGCAAGTCGATATTTGGAGAATGTTTGGTAAGTTGGGTAAGGTTACTGCCTATTTGCTTTTCAATATACGTTAAGAACACAATCGTTCTCTACATTAGGGTCAGGAGATTTTGGGGACTAGACTCTTACCCTCTGATTACAAAAACGTATTGTCCTCAAGGATATTCAAGACATTTCATTTTCAAAAATTGCTAAACGGATGAATTTGAGTAAATATAAATATTATTTTAGTAAAGAATCTGGATCTTCTTGGTGATTGAATGTAAAATGAAACAGAAAACCTATTCCATTTGATTTCTCGACGTTTTGACTCTTCTTCAGGTGTCTTTTTATCGAAAAATTAAATTATAAGAAACAGGTGAATAAATAAATATATATAGACACCTTTCAGTTTAACAAAAGAAAGGAAAGGAAAACTTACACGAAGCTTTGTTGACACGATTTTTTCAAAAGATGTTATACTTAATACTGCATTTCATATTCTGAAGATCAGTCTTGCGTATCCGTTTTTGAATTTTTGTGTTGCTGCCAAATTTCAAACTGAAATTGTTCCTGCCGTTGGAAGCGAATAGTACACTGCGGACCTTATAAACTTATAAGGAGTCTAACACTTCGCTACAAGAATAAAGCTCAGGAATAAGTCATAGACTCTCCCACTCTCTACAACAAGTGTAAACGAAAATTCGCATGTTTCAGCAAATATTCGACACAAAATTATGAAATTTGTGACATAATGTAAACGGTCCCGGGAATAATTAGATCCACTGGAAAAAGAGGTGGACGCAGTCCTCAGAGGTGGACGGGGCGAAAGAAAAGAAGTAGAAAAGATGGTCTGCACGCACGAAAGTGCCTGTCTAGTTGCATTAACAAATCGGCTTACTTATTGTCTCGAAAGATCTTAGAGTGCTTATAACTGTTATTCAACAAAGATTAACTTTATTCTACCTGTTGCGATGGTAGCACATGGTGACATGTTGTGTGGATTGTAGTCCTGACTCTAATGCCAGAAGTGACACCTAACAACCTTATTCTTTGCTTCGATATACTTATTTGTAACAGACCTTTTTAAAGCTAACAGAAAGGAAGTTATTGATATTACACTTATAAAAGGATACAAGTCCGTCTTAATATCTAGCTAAATAGGTTTTAACAGAGGATCACTGTCTGATTACTCCTGGATTTTTTTCGGTGTTGATATTAATATGCCAAAAAGAACGAAATCCACGAATAGCAAGCAACAGTTCTATTGATCAACAGTTCGGTAAATAAGAATTCTGTCGAACGCCAGACCTGCGCCACAGCTGACATCCCTGCATGCCCTTACCAAGTTTCTAAACCTTTCACTTGAGTGGTCTTGTCCAGTATGTAGACGGTATACATCCATTTTGTGTTATGAAAAAAAGGTGTAACTAAGGCTTAATGCTAGGTCAAAATGGAATCTCGCATAGGAGGTAATCATTGAATGGACGACCTGCAAAGAAGAGTGTAAAACTCTCAAGGAAAGAAATTCGATTCGAAAAAAATAACTCATGGAGTAGTTTATCCGAATCAATAGAATCAATCAGTCAATCAATCAATCAATCAGAAAGTATCCATAGTTGAGAAGTCGTTGCAAAGGAATACACATTAACCGCGCTTCTTTCCATTGAACGACTATTTAACAGTGTTACTAATAAAACAAAGCACGCAAAATCTTTACTCGATGTACTCGTACTCGATGAAAGAAAATATTTCATATATCGTCCTAAGTAAATACAAATTTAGAAAAAGCAGCAAAAGTATGAATTGCAAATGAATACCTCATCTGCATCAATGTCAAGAAACTAATCAATAAAAAGTTTTGCCGTTGTACCGGATTTTTTAGTAAGAGTTGTCATCTAATACGTTGGTAGCATCGGCAAATGTTTCTTCAGAAGTTTTCAAAATCTTTGTCAAGCGTTACGAGATATGCGTCGTTGAAATGACACTTGATGCATTTCTCTGTCTCTTTGCAGTGAAAGTACCACAAACTAATATCAAACATTTACTCATCACTAAACTATGCTAAAAGCCTGCACTTCTGCCATGTTTAGATAGCTGTCAACAAGTGACTTATCCAACGATGACACCTCTATCATCTCATTCGATTCCATTTTATTTGATCTCAACCGATCACGGTGATCTTGCAATGATCAACATTACATCCTAGGCACGTTGTACCACGCATCATGGATAAAGGTCATCAATCACTTACTCGAAGCATCGTGTCCACGACGGAATCAAATTGCATCAACTAATGCGCAAGCACAACAAGAAAAAGACTAAAACAGCGCCATCAGACAATATCACTTGTAAGAGCTGAGCAAATATCACCGAAGAGTCACTGCTGTCAGTGCTGGTCTCACACTTGAGTAGGCTTATAAGCGTGAAGATCTCTTCCTGAACACCATCAGAGGCCGATGGTCGGGGTTATATAAAATGACGGAACTTGAAGCTAGATCCGTAGAAAGCATCCATACAAGCAATTTTGACCAGAGCGACGATGGTACTAGTAACCGTTGTAGCAAATATGAATTTAACCTGACAGTTGGCGGGCGGTGAATGCTATAAACGCCACCAACATCGTCGTCAACACACAGAAAGCCAGGTAATTCGAATTCAATCGGGATGCCACGAAGGAGGAAGAAATAACGAGACTCCTGACTTGATTGCGTAACGAAATTGTGAGGTGCTTATGCTGTAACGGATGCATGGAGGTGGTTGCACGTATTGGATGTATAGCCACACAGCCCCGAAGTGACTTTGACTGGGGCACGGTGCGGAAGCCTTCAACATCGATTTAATTGATCTCTGTTGATGGCCTTTTGGAGGGAGTTTTCATTGGGATTAGATGGGAGGAACTGTGCGCAGTAGCTAAAATCACGTCCTGGATGGGTTTTGAAAGAAATTGTGGTATCCAGGGGTGATGGTGCGAAATAGCCTAATACAACTGTAAAAAGTTGTATTACCAGCAGCCGTAGGTGTATAATTTCGCAGTATTCTTTCTCTTGAGGTGCTAAGTTGAAGAATTTTGAATTGAATTGGATGTAATGCAACTGAGTTAAGCTTATGAAAAATGTATTCAGTAAATGTTAAACATCTTGTTTAAGGTTTCAATAAATTTTAAGCTTTGCTAAGAATTTTAACAAATTATGTAAAAGAAGGAGATCCTCGTTTTCTGCTTCTTTGGTGATTTTTGTTAAGGTTTTCTTGACTTTGCTTGTCGCGTAAGATTAACGTCTCTAATAAAGACATTGTACATTTGTATATTATAAAATGCCTTGAATAAAGGGAGTAATATAAAAACCATTTCTTATTTCTCTTTTTCGTGTGGCGCTATAGTCAGTGGCGTGCTTGGGCCTAGGTCCAACAGAAACCACTCGTATTGTGTGTGCTATAGTTTTCGTAAGATATGCGCGTTCGTCAACTCCTACGCTGGAGGCCTGGGTTTAATTCCGGATAAAAAAACAGTATTCAAATTCCACCTCTTTCGAATCACTAAGAATACTCAGAGATTATAACTGACAAGAAAGAGCTTCTTCGCCGTACGAAGACGGAATGAAAGGGAAAGTCTCCTCCAATTTTGAAAAAAATTGCATGGGCAAGACATGTGGATGCGGTTGAATACAGATCTAAGACCTAAGAAGGTGCTTGTGTTCCCCATTTTGATTAAATGTTCTATTTTTCCTTGTAATATATTTTCGATTGGCAGGCTACATCAGAAAGCAAATTTACCACTCTTGCATCAAATTATGTTATTCAGACACGAGATGGTGTGACTCGTCCATAAAAAGTCGATTTCTGGTTGGAGAGTGAAACATATTTCTCCAAATTGGTGTTGTCCGTACAACCTTTCGTTTTCCAATTGATTGGAAATAATGTGAAAAAGTTGTGGTGTTAAAAAGACGTGGCAAGTGCAACGCGGCATATCCAATTTATTGTGGTGAACTTGTAGATTGTAGATTTGTTTTATTGTGGCAAAAAGTTACAATATTATTTGTGTATCTTACATTTTTAGAGATGCGGTCATGTTACCTTACTACTAAAATATTAATATAACTTCTTAAATAATATATCACAGATTAAATTTGAAGGAAAAGCCACTAAAAAACCTTCATTAAATTTTAATTGTGGTGAACTTTATTTTTACTTAACTGTATTTAATTTAACACTTTTAATTTTCGACTTTAGTTTTTTCACGTGAAATGTGTTTAAGTGGTAGACTACCACATTGATTTTTATTTGAGCCAGTCGCAAATGTTTTATGTGTCACATGAGAAATCGGATTTAATCAGTAATTGTCTAAAAGTGCATGTTAATACCAATGTTATTATCAGTTTTATTTCGCTAAAATACACCAACCAAGTATTATTATTATTATGGTTGAGGGTATATTTCACCGCGGCCTTTAAGATCTATTGTGACCCTTTCAATACCTTAGCACTATTACGAGTTCCCCTCAAATACAGTTCCTTTCAGAGGTGTATTGAGAGTAATTGACTCCTATTGCACATAGGTGAAGAAATCTGTTCTAGAGTGTTCTCTCTAAGGAAGTTTCCTTTAGGAATGAGAGATGTTTCTAGTGATTTCTAGAATCAAATTTCTTCTTCTTCTGATAGTAGGTACTTGCCCAGACATCTTTTTCTTTTGTGGGCTAGTGCCTCACAAAATCCCAGTATATATTCTGGAAATTCATTAAATTCTCCACAAATTCTGCAGAGACCTTCTTCTGATACCCCTAACCAACCAAGTAAGTTCCAGTTGACTTTGAGCTCGGAGTTAAAACCCCCTGCAAGAAATTGCTACTGCTTATTGTGGGTGCTGTGGGATTGTGGGTATGTGCGTCGATTCCTACGCAATAGACTTTCGGTCTAGGTCCAAATCCTAGCATAGGAAATAATTTTTCAAAACAAAATTGTGCACGACTCTACCTCTTTCGGGTCATTGAAACTAACCCCCACTCGTGGGAGTACAATAGCACGCACAACACGAGTGGTTATTGAGAAGCTAGGAAAAATTCCACCTCGGACTGTAGCGCCACCATTATAACTATTGTTGTTATAATACTTTATGTGCCAATTGAGAAAAGCTTCTTTATACGAACAACTAGAACAGTTTTTCAATATAAAAGTGCCAAAGGGTTTTAGCAGAGCAATGACTATAACATTAACCAAATTTCAACAAACTTTCAGAAGTTATTGTTACTGCTAGGTTAGGTTAGGTAGGTTAGGTTGAGGGGCTGTTAGTGAATTCACGAGCACGCTTAGACCATGTCAGTCCATTGTGATACCCACAGTCAGACTACTACCACTATTCGACCGCTCGGGTGATAGCGCCGTTAATTTAATCCAAACGGCAAATGGTGACTGGACCAGATTTAAAAAACCGGATAAAAGAGTATTAACTTTGCTTTCACTGGGATTCGAACCTGGGACACCTCTAACTTGGGGCAGGCACTTAACCAACTGCGCCGTCCAGTCGTTATTAAGTTAAAAAGCGCATATACTTCGAAGCCCCAAACTCTGCGTCCTTATTACAATTTTTGTATCATTTGCGTTTATGGAACTATACAGGACTAGTGCTTTGACACTCGATCATGTCATAACTCTGACATAATCCACTATCCGAATAGTTCGGATATACGAAACGGTGCGAAATTTTCACAACATGATTACGGCGTGAAATGTAGGCGACTCTGAGCCTTTGAGGGTACGCAGCAAGTGTCCAACACAGTTAACATGGTGCACACATTTTGTGAGACACAATTCACTCGTGAAACAACAACTGAGAGAGGATGCGAACTGGAGGAGCTTGCAGGCCTATCGAGCCTAAGCTGTTGTAGTATACAAAAAGAAGATAATATCAACTCAATGACAAATGGACGTGCAAAAAGATTATTATTGTATTAACAAGTCTTTGGGTTTATAAACACAAAATTTGGGTCATCGCGATTCGCGACTGTAAGTCTCAAGGGCACCCACATACATACCTACCTACCTGAGTGAACACTCAAGTTCTATTTGATGGCACAAAGGGACCGTTTCCACTTTAAAGTTTCTAGAGATGTGTAAATAATATTAAAGAGGACTAACGCAATTCTAGGCGTTTTAGCATGATATGAAATCTTGAAGCAAAAACAATTTTATTGTGTCTTAACAAATTTGGTGCTCGATATATTTGTCCAAGGTCCTCTTGATCTAAAACAACTGTACGAAGCTTTACTTAATATTTCTCGAACTTCTTATCAAAGTATCACAATTGATCTGAAAAAATCCAATTTAGAATCAGATTACTAAAGGTGTTGAAAGTTGTGAGTATGATTTGTCCTTTGTCCACCTTTTGTGCCTAATCCGAAAAAGATATTGTTTCCATAATATCAAAAGTGTATGTTCAAACATTTACATAGATAAAGTTGAAAGAAGTGCGAATGTCGCGGGGTAGATTCTCACTTAGAAAAGTATGAGACCTAATGCATTTAAAAAAAAAAATTTAATAATAACTAAATGCGTTTGTTTTGTGATTTGCAAGAACATGTTCAGGAAGTATATGCGAATTTCAGTGACAAAGATGACACGTCAGAATAACAAATGAGTCATCGAACTGCATACCGTGGAGCTTACCATCAATTTTAATGGACTTTTTCAATATTCAGTTACCCGCAGATCCATTTGATATCCATAAATACCAACATATTCCACACGAAGGGATGGTAATGACTTGTGAAGATATTCAATATTCTTAACCGCACAATGTACCCACACTTGGTTGGAGGACATATTCTACACTATCACCCGTTGCCCAGGCTTTCATTTTAATCTCCACAGAACACTCTCCACTGATCTCGTTGACATTTCGCCATTGAATCTGTCAAATGAATCGAAGGGGCGTACATGGCGTATGGCGTATGGCATATGCCATATGGCATCTGGTATTTTCAATCTCCTTGCACATGAACGGAACTATGCGGTTATTGCACATGTGTCAACTTATGGCTAAGGAACGTGTAAGATGACTGAAAGCGGCGAGGAGGGTGGGTCAAGGTATTCAATTACTCTTCTCACTGACTCCTAATGCGGATACAGATACGTATTGGATGGCGTATTGGTCTAGAGGATGAAGAGAATGAAGATCGCTTGGTACAATACATACCGTTCCTTGTTTCCCGGCGATGTTCATCATCGAGCACAACAACGGGTACAGCTGTTACCAGTTTGTAGTCTGGTAAGTGACCTGGAATTGATACAAAGGAAACACATATGTATTTATAATCGATTATGAGAGCTCATGAGGAAGGAGGAAGGACTATGAGCAGATAACTTCGGTCAAGATCAATGATGATGATCAGCGTTTGGATGATGTGAGAAGTATGAAGTGTTGCTTGAGTGGGCCCAGATGCATGAGGTGAGTGAGAAACATAAGATCTAAGACTGACAATTTTCAAGGAAGCGTGGGTGGTCTGCGTTTTACGCTTTTGATGGCCTCGATTGTTAGTTGGCGAGAAAAACAATTTTAAAGAAGCACATAGTCAATTTTTAAGTTCTAATGCAATTTTTTTAACGTTTTTATTTAGTAAGTAAGAATAAGAAAATAGTTTCACTTTTATAACTGACGCTATGACAGTGGATCTGCTGCAATTTTTTAATTTGGAGATAAATCATCTTCTTTTTATTCGGTGTTCAATAAATCATCATGCATCATCAGTGTAACGTTTTATTTATTTAAAAGTTTACTGTATAATTAAAATTAACAGCCATAGCATCAAAGGCATTCGACTTAAGTATAACTTATTTTTGAAGACTATTCTTATCAAGCATAAGAATAGGCAGAGGTCGTAGAGATCGGCACCGTGGAGACCAGTCAGAATTCTTTAATTTGTTTTCAGACACAGGAATATTGGTCTACAGTAAGTAATTTTTTTTAGGTACAGTCACCATTTAAAATCGATGCCTTTTTTGTCGTCAAAATGTATGTAGGGAAAAGGCTCAGTGCCATTGTTAACCGAATTAAGTCGTGTCACAGGCTTGTCTAGAAGTCTGCTTAACAATAGATGGCATATGACCAATTATGGGGGAAATTAACCACTTGCAAGTTTCAGATGCACGTCTAATAACTTTTGCAAGGAAATTGATTTTAGCTTATCTCCATTAGATTCTTAAAATTGTGTGTGTTAATAATCTCGATTCTATGAAGTAGTCTAGATGCGAAATCGGGAGATGGTCCTAGGCCCCGCAGTAAATGTCTACTGTGTAAAGCGATACTGAGAGTTACATTAAAAGAACATAGTGTTTTGTGTGCACCATGATGGATAAAACAAAACGAAATCAGAATTGGTAATCATAATAGAACAAGTAAGTTTTAATCAGGGTATCACAATATCTGCTGAGACCTCAAAGAAATTTATCGACGGACTTCCTGATGGAGACCAATATTATCCCTATTTGTCAAATGAGGTTTGTTGTTGTTTACAGGATTCTTAAGAATAAATCACATGACCACTTAAAAATACCTAACAGTGTCAATTCTCTTCAGATCTCATTACAAAAAGCTGTTAACCTCATAGCTGTTAACACTGGCCTCGTTTTTCAATATCAAACAGTGTTTAATGGGCTTGTCCATTGAAAAATTAAGTGAAATATTTAAATCATCTTAGAACCTTTCTTGAAAAGTATGTGTGATAATAATAATATAGTTGTTCAATATTCTTAATATAGAACGAGAGCCTGTGCGAGAATAAGCGCACAAAGGAATTACCTATCACACACCATCATCCGATCCTGTGTGTATGCATGCAGGATCACCCTGGCAGTTCGCTATTGGCACTCAGGCGACGAACTCGAAGGAGAGCGGTCGAGTTAAAATTATAATCTGAAAATGTTACAGTCCACATAAATAATACCAATAAAGACATAATTGTGAACCTAATAACTCAGTGCTTCTATTTTACAATGGTAATAATAGTGGAGCTACAATCCGAGGTGGACTCGGGTCTAGCTTTTACAGCAACTATACGTTTTGTGCGTGCTATTGATCTCTTATGGGTGGAGGGTAACTACAGTTTAATGGCGACTCCGAACGGCGATATTGAGAAGCTTTTTCCAGACAGTTATAGTCTTTAAGCATTGTCAGTGATTCAAAACAGGTGGAGTCGTGGAATTTGAAAATTATTTTTTCTGTGCTGGGAATTGAGACTAAACTGAAAGTCTTGCGAGTAGGAATCGACGCACATACGCACTACGCTACGGCCCCAAAAACCATGTGTAAAATTTAAAAAAAAAATGTCTAAACGCACTAATTTATAATGAATCTTTCTAATTTAAACTGAATGTTGCTAGTCGTTACTTAATTTATTCGGATTTAATGCCGTTTATTTCGGAAATCGCAACGAGCACTTCCATAGAGCTCTATACATGCTTGGTCTAATTAATCAATTTATCATTCAAAGCAGATATAGACGGAAAACTCCAAAAGAATGCGGTGAATTTAAAAAAGAAAACCCGTCTCCTTAAGTTCAGCAGTGCAACGTGAAACTTAAAGATTAAACTTGAAGAATTTAAAGCAGGTCAAATTTAAAACATGCGTAGCCGCACATGTGGGCTACTGTTTCGTTGTAACACCGATTTACCTCAATCAAAAACATCGATAAAAAAGTCTCCTCTGTTTTACGTCAGATTATCACAACCAAGAGCAATTTCCACGGCATTCGGTATCAGAGACCAAGGTCTATACCCAACGCATCGGTGACCTGTGAATAAAAGATTTTATTACCGATGTTGTGATGCCCCTGAAGCGTGTCAAATCATTCTCAATCAATTGACGTTTTGATTCTCGGTTTCAATTCAAAGGTACCTAACGACCATCGAATTTCAGAGTATTCTCATGCAAATGTGCATTGATCTAATGAGGATTGGATTACGTTGGGTCACTGTCGATTGGTGAATGGTTCTATGAGGTTTTTATTGAGAATTTTCATCTTCTTCTTTATTTCGTTTAAAAGGTCCGCCAGAATGGAGCTGCCTAAAGAGATTGCAATGCGGTCTGTCGGCAAGCACAAGATAAGCATATGTATAAGAAGTGAAATGAGGGGAATTAGACCAATAAAAGTCAAATGTATAGAATAACATTTGTTCTTGATGCTGGATTTTATCTGGTGTATTTAGTGAAATTAATCCTCTTTTGAAAACAGGTATTGTGGGGCTTAAGGGTGGGGGAGGTTTGATGTTGAAAGAGGTCTCCGCGGTTACACAATCCATCAGTTCCTCACGGATGACGTAACATTTTCTATCTGACAGCCATAATGTAAGTTTTGTATCTCATTGGCTACTATGTGAGCTGCGTTTATTTAGAAGCATTTGTAGAGGCATATGAAGAGGAACAGAAAAGAAGAATGTTAATGGAGCCGCATGAAGTAAAGGGCGTCATTTTAACGAATAAAAAAAGTGAAGGGTGTTTGAAATTTGATATTTTTAATTTTTTTTCTGGAGAAATCCACTTTGTAAGTCAGAAAAAGAAAATAATATGACGTTTATGTTTAAAATACAAAAATATTTGATCTTTAAAGAATAGTCAGCACAGGGAAAACATATTTCTTGGAGCAGGAGAAAACTAGGAATCTGAACAGAGAAGCCTCTGTTTTGCACAAAAACCGTGATTCTTAAAGTTTAGATAAATGAAAACCACAAAAAGTTAATACTAAACAGATAAATTTTTTTTTACAAATTCTGAGATGAATTTTTTTGACATCACTTCAACCAGTTTTAAGAACTGCTACCATTTCTGTCGAAATTGATCTTAAGCACAAAGTGAGCAGTCAAACTAGTTTGGTTATATATTTGGGTGCGATCGAAATCTAAGAATACCTTATTTTTTGAATGGGGACAAAAAGAGGGAAAATATATCAGATAATTTAAAATTACTTCCCATTTACAATCTAGCGATCCCAAAATAATCAGCCATTATCCCTGAATGGCACTTGCATCGAAGAAACCGGAAAACTTTCCATCCTCGGTATGTGTATCAACTCAACACTTAGTTGGAATGATCACATATTCGAGGTCGCCAAAAATGCTGCGAAATGTCTAGGTTTCCTAAAGCGATGCAAGAAATACTTCACCCCCTCTGATTTGGCTTCAATTTATAAGGTCTTCATTCGCCCCAAGCTTGAGTATAACGCTCATATCTGGTCTGGTGATCCTAAGACCTCCCTGCACCTACTTGATAGAATACAACAGCGAGCGATAAAACTTAGAGGAGACAGTAATATCGCGAAGTCAATAGACTCGCTCGAACATCGCCGTAATGTCTCATCCTTGTCATTGTTTTATCGCTATTTTAACAAACGATGCTCAAGTGAGTTAGCCAATTGCATTCCTCCCCTCCATGAATTCACCCGCAATACTCGTCTCGCCAGGAATGCTCATCAGTTCACCCTTAAGCCTGCTTTCGGACGTACAGTTAAGTTTAGAGAGTCGTTTTTTAGCCGCACCATACGAATATGGAATGCTCTTCCCAGCCTAATATTTCCCACTCACTACAATCCACAGACATTTAAGACCCATGTGCGCAGGTACCTCCTCTCCCTTTCTCCCTCTATACCTTCGGCCCGTGCTTTGTCTTGATTCCGGACACTTAAGGGTATTCGTAACCCCTTTTGCGCGCAAATAATATAAAAAAAAAAAATGCAATCTACTGAATTTATGCCACTCCACTATCTACAATAGATACAATTTTAAAAAAGAAGTAGAGTATAAAGAATGATTCGTATCGGAAAGAAACGTAACAATATGGCAATTTTTTTAAAAAACTCCTATTTTTTTATTGAATTTCCTTTTAAAATAATAGCATTGGTAGCAAGCATTTTAGTATATTAACCCTGGATAACTAACTTTAAGTTACTTATTAGCTAACCATTCGCCAAAAAGGCAAGTATGTATCTAATGAAGAAAATTACTTATCAGCTAAACTTCCTTGTTTGTTTGTTTGTTTTAAATGCATTTTTTTATTTTTATCTTTAAAAATCTTATGTTCTAGGCAAAAATACTTAAACTAGATATGATAAATGGTTTCTTATACTATCTTACTGGCCCTATGCGGGCACTCTAAGTTAATCTAGGAATTTTTAATTTATTCTGCCTTTCGGCTTAGCTAAACTTCCTTATCACAATTCCGTTAGTCAAACAATTAGAATAGGAAAAGTGGATATACTTTAAATTTGTATTATTTTGACGAAAGTTCCCTTTCTAGGATTAAAGCGGATACACAAAGGGAGATGAGGAGGAAAGAAGACATGTCTATTCTTAAAGGATGCGCCTTTTTACAAGGCCTTGTTTGCTATGTTGTATGAACCTTAACACGATTGACAAGAAAACGTAAATCTAGCGTCAAAGATTAACGCCCGATTGATGTAGTTTGACAAAAGCGTAAATGGATTTTTCAAAATGTCTATTGACTCAATTTGAAAAAAAGTGTAAACCGCCAATCATACAATCGAACCGTTTATACGATTGACTCTTTTTTATGTCAATCGAATTGATTGGTTGAGCCTTGCTGTTGTTAGTCCTTAGTGAATTTCCCAACATAAATCTTGGAGTATTTTCAATTGGAAAAAAGGGAGCAGAAAATACTCACGCTGTACAACGAGGCTGGGTGACTGAGTTTTGAATGGCTGAAAAAGCGTTCAGTTTATGCAGCACAGAAAACTTTGTTGAAGGAATTTTGTGATGTTGAGAATCAGAAATATTTGTATGAATGAAATTACTTTTAATGTGCTGTTGCATATGGTGACACCGTTAATTCAAAAGCAAGACAAATATGGGAAAGTAAATTTCCGCACTATCAGCGTTTGGCCGTAATTTTTAGATCTTAAGCTACTGGTGACATCTACGACTCTCAGAACTTTTTCGAACCATGTCAATCATAGCACCAGAAATATGCGATATATGTATTCTGCTTAAAAGGGAAATTATAATAAGTGCAGGTTTGTTTCTTTGTCTGCGTTGTTTTTTGCACTTGCACAGGATTCACAAGCAGATAAGCAATTTTGCTCTTAGCGTCTTCGTGACACAAAGAAGCAGAAGATCTGTCGATTTTCCCGCGAAATTGATCCAATAGTGACGTCTGTGGATAATACTCGAGATGTCCACCACTGGTTGACGCAATTGAGGTGTCGATTTACAGTGGTGTTGGAAATTATTTTACACGATTGATGTAGTCACGTACATTTTGGTTGACGGAAACTGGGGACAATCAGGGGGTCAACCAAATTGGCGTAGTTTGCACCAAAAAAGGTGTCTACAAGATTTATGTCGATTGGTCATCCAGACAGCGTAAATATGCAAGGCAAATCGTCAATAATGTAATCCTAGCATTAGAATTGCTTAGGTTGTGCATGACCTATAGTATATACCCAAAAGCTATGGACAATTCCTTGACATTCTTCATGCCATAAAGGCCTGGAGACAAAGGTACTACGGGGTACCTGTGAAGATCACCTACAATGTAAAGTTCCAGAGGTACGATATTCAAAAGTTTGTATGCGCGCATGACATTGGTTGGCAAACCAAATTGCCAATAATATATGTATAACTATAAATATTTCTTTATATTTTGTAGCCTGATTTCAAAAAGTATTCACATTAAGTTCACAATGTTCTGTGACGTCTACTTCGAAATACATATATATACGAAATATATGTAGACAAGAGATGATCTTGTCGAATTGCATTCTTAAAATACTTGGAAGCAAAATATCTAGATTATGCCATACTTCGAGACAGTGACACTAATCTGTCTATCACAACTTTTAATTAGCAATGGATTTTAATTGCATGAAGATCAAGTAATAAATTTAAGAAGGCAAGTCGTCTTATGCCTTATAAAACGGCTGCGATTATGCGATTCGCAATTACGTGAAGACAGTAGTTTGGTCAGTGTTAGCTGAAGTGCAATTAAAACAACTGTTCGAGTCCGCTGCGATTAAAAGTGTCAGAAGAAGGATAGTTTTATACTCTCAGGGAGAGACTTCTGATACGCATTTAGACAAAATGTGCAAAGTGACAAAGTGTCACTTGCTTACAGATTGTGTTAGAGATAAAGTCATAAGTAATAAAATTGAAGATAAAATCTTCCGAGCAGTAAGACATGATGGATAATTTTTATAGTTGATTATACAATAGATTATTGCTAATTAGCGATGAGTAGGGCTAAACAAAAGTGTCAGCACGTTTTTTTTTATAGAAGCTACTTTGGATAGATTAAACTATCAGTCTCAATCAAGCATGAGTAGCGACGCGAAGGATCCTTTTTAGTAAGGAATGGCTCCTCTATCCGCTACAATCTCGACCTGTCTATAAGATATCATCAGCTTTTGATGCTTCACGTATATGCTTAATAAAGTTCTAGGTTTTCAAAACATTTAGCAACTTTCAATATATTTCGAAAATGAGGCACATTATCGTGCAAATTCTTCAATTTAGTGCTGGATCAGAGAGTGCCATGGGCGAGTTTTATTTTATCATAAAATTAATCTGGCTGCTTCACTACGCTGATGATATTGAAAGTAGGTCGGTTTAGTTCGGATTAAAAGGCTGTTCCAGTACTTTCTGCACTAAAACTCACACTTTTCCATTTTCAAGAAGAAGGAAAGAAGAAATGCAAAAAAGTTGTAGACTTTTTGAATGGAAAAAATTTGGTGATTTTTTGAACAGTAAACTATGAAATATGGATGAACAAAATAACGAAGAAATACAAGTGTTATGTGTAATGAATCAAAATTATGTTCTGAAAATGTCTTTCATTCTTTTTCATCACACTCAATATCCAAAATGTGTAAGATTGACAGATTTCAGCAAATTTAACAAGATTGAACAAATACCCCAAAGAAAGTTCTTGGGCTAAATTTGACAGCGTGGGGAAATTTCTTACTACTTCTTAAGCGCTTCCTTTTTTGGAAAACAACGAAATTTTTGAGTAGGTACGCGAAAAGAATTTCGTAAGTTTGCATAGTTTTTTTTTGTAGATTTTAATGTTTTGTACAGGTACGGGAGAAGACCCAAAGATTAATGCTAAAGTTTTGTTCTTATTCTGCCTCGGATTACTTTACAAATGTGGAAGTCACGATGACAGAAAATGTTATTCGCAGAATGAGAGCATTTTCCGATAAGCTGATGTCTACTACGCCAGCAATTTATGTTATGATTAATTTCATTTGGATTTGACCACAGAAGTATTTGAAAGATGTTAATTTCTTTATACACGATTTATTTATATACGTTTATATGAAGTTGAAAACATACTTCTTCAAAACCTAATCAGACGTAGACAAAAACACATTTGTATTGCAGAGACTGTATGACTGGTCTAAGTCAGTGTTGATCCATTGTGCAGCCACACAGATTGACTGAGGTCAATCCAATGGAATAATTGCGGGAAACCATTTGGAGTCTCTGATGAAGAGTAGTAGATTACTTATGGGAACCTCGCTAAGTTCACATAAGCTCTCAAAGAAGTAGGCCCCTAGATGAAGAGATGAGGGCTGGATAGGAGCAGAGGTGGTGTGAAACGCTTTCCACTCCCTCCACGCCTAGGCAGCTTCTGCGGAAATCATTAGCCGGAGCTCCTAGTCTACTGGCATGATTTCCTATGAGGCAGTGTCCTGTAATGACACCAACGATTATACTTATGTGAGATCTGTCCAGAGAGTTTATTTCTTTAGATCTTCTGAGATCTAGCTTAGGCCAAATCATTCTGGAGGTGTGGCACGTAGCCCATCTGCTATTTATTTTATGAATTGCATCTTCCAAAATCAACAATTTACAAGTTGAAGGGGGCATACCCAAGTTACTGTGCTAAGGAAGTAATGGCTGTGTGGTAGCGAACTTGGCTAGCTCATTCGCTTTGCAGTTACATGGAATATCTCTATGGCCTAGTACCTAACACAGGCCAATATTGAATTGATCGGCCATCTTGTCTAAAGATGAGCGACAGTTGATTACTGCTTTCGAGTTTATAGAGACCAATTCCAGAGCCCTGATGGCTGCCTGGGTGTCCGATCCATGTCAGAAATGCTTGGCAAACGACACAAAAAACTCATTTCTACATCGAGAGGTAAATGGGGACGAAAAATTGATCCAATATGGGCGGAATGGCGTTATGGGTACGATCGTCGACCCCACAAGCTGTTAAATCTATGTAAAACTGTGACGGGGCAATTGCACCATCAACTGATTTGAAAAGAAAAATGATCATAATATGCGTCTAGACACAAGTGCGTCATTTTCCATCCTCATGTTGCTGCAATGGTTAAAAACTACTCGTATATACAAAACTGTGAATGGGAAGCCTTATCACACCTGCTGTGTTCCCCAGACCTGACCCATTTTCATTTATTCCAGTCAATGCAGAATACGCTTACAAGAATTCGGTTTAAATCAATTGAAGACATGAAAAATTGGCTTCATTCTTTCTTGGCCTTAGAATATAAACGTTTCTTTTGGCAAGGTATCCATACATTTCTAGAGACATGGCAACAAGTTATAGAAGCCATGTTTTTCAAGTTATAGACCCAATAATAAAAGCTTATATGTTACTGAGGAATCTGTCATGGTGGCCATGATATTCAAGACTAGGTCTCCAAACGGTCAAACAGAACACAAGATTAAGGGAAAACACCCCATCTGAAGGAGGCCAGCAATAACGATCATGCCTTAAACAAATTTGGAATTGAAAATGAGAGCGAAAGTTAAGGCACCATATTATTGTAACCTCTGTGGAGACATACAATGCGAGAGAGCATCTCTTTCAGCCGGTCTATGGGGTACGACTAGACCCTATTTTAATAAATTTATCTTGGCGAGGCCTTTGCCGCTCGTTGAAGCATTTCATATAAATATGGGCTTCGTCTATTGTGAAACATACGAAGTAACAATGCCATAACATTCAAGTTATAATTGTAAAAACTTAACGTATAAGAAATATCTCTGAAAACTTAAAAAGTGTTACATTCAAAACGCCCATATTATAACTGAGATCACACCTCGATTCTAACATCTTCTTTAATTCGTTTAAAACTGCTTTTTGACATAAAATCAATCAAATTCAATTGATTTGCATAAAATTCGCACTTAACATCAAAAAACACTGTCACTGTCATGAAAAACAAATGAAGCTACGAAAGTATGCTTCGAAATTCCAAGCCACATCAGACACGTTTCTGCGACTCCATCGCGGACAAAAGATCATACAAAGCACAAAGTAACGCGATAATTTATTCTAGACATTCTAGGAACAAGAATTATGAGGCTCTCTCCCCTCTAAATCCCATTGGTTATGCAAAAGACTTGGCGTTCTCTCTAGTTCTTGGTTCGTCTTTGTTATTCAATCGGCGTAAAATTAATTTATTGTCTCCTCGAATTGGACACACAATGGAGTATGGTGTCGGAGCCCTTCCAAGTCCAGTTTAGGCCTAATAAGATGAATTCATTCATTTGACTAGACAGCGACGAACGAAATATCCATCGGAAAGAGAGCTGCTTTTCCGAAATATGAATTATTTCCTTGTTTCGTATCTAGAATTGATTCGGGACTTAATTTATATAGGACGGCGGCTGCTTAAGATTTATCGAGATATGTACGTGGATACACAGTCTGTAAATAAATATTTATCTTTGGGAAATTGGGTTAATAAATCAAGATGTATATCCATTTGAATCGGGCTTCTTGTTGATAGTTTGGGTCTAGGCAAGTGTTTATTGGGCTGACTTTTATCGGACACATGATTCGCCGTCGGGTATTTTTTTTTATTTTCTTTCATTTGGGATTGTACATAGCTGGAGATAAATTTAGTGATTTTCCTTTGAAACGCAAATGGCATCATATCATTGATCTCGTGTCTGAGAAGGTAGTCGTATTCTGAAAGGCGGATATTTGACATCCGTCGTCGAGACCGTGAAGTTTACTGTTTAAGATTAAAGATAGGAATAGTTTCAAATTACTGGACAATGATGTGTCGGTTAAAATAGAAATATTACATATTTTGTATCTGCAAAGGGTTGTATTGAAAGAAAAATAGTTAAAGATTTTGTTAATGTCGTATTTTCTGTGGTCACAAGGCATAAGTCGGTTTTTATACTTTTCAAGAGAGGCGGTCAAAGTTTCAAATTAGCACTTCTACTAGTACTTAGGCTAATAGTTTTTTTTGGAACAACTTCTGTTTAAAGAAAGATACAGACATAAACAATTTAGTGAAAGTAGATTTAAACATGCTGAACATAATCGTACTTATAGTTTATTTTTGTCCTAACTCGAGTTAAGCGGTTATGATTTGTGGCCACAGTTTTGATTTGATAGAAGTTAATTAAATTTTGACTTTAAAATGAGCTCGCTACAGAAAATGTCCATTCGGTGTAATTTAGTCAAAGGAATTAAAAAGGAAATTCTGAAAGTGTAGCATGTTCTACAAAGAAGCCGATCTAATCAGCCATTTGATCCTCTTCTCGGAGAGTATATCTATTTTCAATTTTTTTATCTAAACCCAGTCACTATTCACTATTCATAAACGAGCCTATTCACAATACAAACTTACGTCGGTTGAGACTTGACGACAGCCATTGCGTGAGACTTTACGGTACCGTTAATTCTGTTTGTCATTTGCATTTTTCCTTAGCTCGCTGCAAAAGTTATATTTGAAAACGAAAATTGTAACTAAATCTGTAAGAAAAAGGTAAAGAGTACTTCGAATTTGCCAGGGCTTTAAGAGTATTTAATTTCATTCATTAATATATCTCTGCACAATTAAGCTACCTGAGAACTTTTAACTATGTACATGAATAGTTTTTAAATTCAAGTAACAAATAACAAGTTATTTGAATCTACAAATATAAGGAAAATTGAGTTGTTTTTGGAAGTTGAAAAATGAAAAAGAAAAAAATTCCATTGCAAAAATGTTTTTTGAAAGAATCATTTCTGGATATCAGGCTCAGAATCGAAGACTCTTCGGGCCGAAGCTGTGTTGTCCATACGTTCTACATAGCCTAGCCATCTTAGGCGTTGAATCCGTAGACGCCTGGCTAGACTCACGTCGTTGTACAGCCCATATAGCTGAACCTTTCCCAATTGCCATCAACGCAAACAGGACCAAAGTTCCAAAGTCATTGAAGCCAAGGTTTTGTGATTTTTTCAGATTTATAAACACTTTGGCTTAGAAATGGGAGGGGGCCGCATTAAAACCGATTTGGACTTCGATATTTTTCAAACGGTTCAGTGGGTTGAACAAAGCCTCATTCAAAAAGATCTGGCGATTGATATATCACTCGAGAGGGTGCATCAATGTTTCAAAATCCATGATAACTTCACCTATCTTCAAGTAACTTCACCTTCACAAGACTTTGTAAATTTGTGTGCATGAAAAATGATTTCTAGGCCTAAACTAGTTAATTCCAAAATGTCATGCCGATATCTTTATAAACATCGGAGATGAAAAAGTGTGACAGAAAGACGGACGGACATACCGAAATTATAAAGGTTCCGATTTTGTAGATACAGTCAGCGTCAAAAGTGAGTGTACAGCCATCGGGAGAAAGTTCATCCTCAAAAATAAAATATACCAGCATGAGCTACGGTGGACATGGGCATATCAAATTAAAGGTTTTAACTCATACTTCAATAAACACTATATTTCATTTTAAAAAACTGTAAACATAAAGTAGTTAAATCAATTTATAAGAAAAATGGGCAAAAAACAAGCGTCAAAAGTGAGTGTACACTTACGAGTATTTTTAAAAAGCTTTAAATCATTGACAAAATGGTAATTAATATTTTGTATTATTTCCTTTGGACTTTATTACTGCTTCTATTCTTCGAGGCATGGATTCAATTAGGTTTCTTGTAACGCTAGTTGGTATTCTTGTCCATTCTTCTACCAATGCATCCCGTAGTGACTGTGTTGATGTTATTGGGTGTTTTCTTATCTGCCTGTCCAAATGTTCCTATAGATGTTCGATGGGATTTAGATCTGGTAATTGGGGAGGATGATCCAATTGCTTTGGTGTATTATAAAGTAGCCATTCTCTAACCCGGTACGATGTGTGCTTAGGATCATTGTCGTGTTGGAAGGTCCACGTTCTTGGAAGACCCAGTTTCTGTACACTTGTTGCCAAATTCTCTCGTAAAATATTCATGTATCCTCTCTTATTCATTGTCGAATCAATGAAAGCCAAATTCCCAACGCCAGAAGCAGCCATACATCCCCACACCATCACTGAACCTCCACCATGTTTTACTGTTCGTAAAACATTTTGAGGTTCCAGCTCTGTATTTATACTTCTCCACACCTTTCCATTTTTCTTTAGTCCAAAAATGTTAGTCCAATAGTCCAATATTTTTTTTTATATTAGTTTTAGATATTGAAGATTTTTTTCTGGGCACTCTTCCATGTAGGCCACCTTGATAGAGGGCACGACGAACTGTACTCTAGCTTATGCTTTGATTATTCCGAAAAATTGTATCTGCAATTTGCACAGCACTAGACATCGGATTTCTTTTCACTTCTCTCACAATGACTTTCCTTTCCCGTTCATTCAATCGTTTTGGTCGTCCTGATCTCTTGGCATTTTCTACTGTATGAAAAGTTTCATACCGATCTAAAATTTTTTTCACAGTATTATAATGTCTTTTTATTTCTCTACCGATTTCACGTAAGCTTTTTCCATTTTGGCGCATTTTTATCACAATTTTTCGCGTTTCAATTGAAGTTTCGGATCGCATTTTGAAAAATAACTTACTTTAAAGACACTGCCTATCAAAGTAATGCTTTCTTCTTAAAACTAGTACAAATTATCAGTTCGTATCATTCCATACTTATGCCGTTACATTTTCATTCGGAAACAATCCGTTATATTTTACAAGCATTGAAGACAATCATGGAAATACCAATAGGTACACTCACTTTTGACGCTTGTTTTTTGCCCATTTTTCTTATAAATTGATTTAATTACTTTATGTTTACTGTTTTTTAAGATGAAATAAAGTGTCTATTGAAGTATGAGTTAAAACCTTTAATTTGATATGCCCATGTCCACCGTAGCTCATGCTGGTATATTTTATTTTTGAGGATGAACTTTCTCCCGATGGCTGTACACTCACTTTTGACGCTGACTGTATATTTTATTGTACTATTAACTACATTTTTCGTAGCATAAAACTCAAAAGGATTTTTTTCCAGAATAGTTCGCTGTATCTTTATTTTCTACCTCTAGAGAGAGCGTGCTTCATAAATGAATTGCGTTAAAAAAAAACTGCCTTCCAGTTTTCAAGAATTTGTGTCTTCATGGTAATAAGTTAAGAGTTCTTTGAGAATGCGCAAATCTTAAATTTAAATTCAAATATTCTGGTGAAATACTGTATATAATTATGTGCAGTGCAATAACTCTACGGTATTTAAGAAATTTGTTAAGGGGGCCACCAGAAATCCTTATACCAAATTTGAAACTGGAGCGCACTGATCTAAATTAAAAATATATATTGCGCAGTTGTCTAGAGCAACGTTCAAGCACTCAGAATCCATGTTTGAAGAATTTTCACATCCGTACTTAATTACAAGATGGCACAAATGATATAATAAATAGCTGTTTGACTTCAGCTGGAAGATAATGCTTAGTGACAAATAATTCTTTTCTGACCAAGTAGCAATAGAATTCAGGTCACAATTGATATCATAGAATGCACCTAGTTCTGAAGGTCTATCAAACGTTTTGTGACTACAATTTTGTATGCTCCTGAATATCATTTATGTACAGAACAAATAACAGAGGACCCAAGACAGGTCCTTGGGGTACACCTGTTACCACTAGTAAACTCGCGGATTTTTGTCAGCATTAATGGGCGTCGTAGCTTTGTGCGTCGACTAGTTTCAAATCCCAGTTCAGACAAACAATTTTTCAATAACATTGTTCGCGGCCCCAACTTTTTCAAGTCATTGGCAATGCTCAAAAAGTATAACTGTCTAGAAAAAGCTTCTTAATCTCGCCAATCGTGGTCAAAAATATGCATACAGTCATTTAAAAAAAACGAAGCGTTAAAGTAAAAGTAAAAGCGTAAGTTAAAAGATTTTTGCTATTGTTTTATTATTTGTTTGTTTTATTTCGTGATACTAAATTGCTTTATATTTTTTCCATGTTTCTAAAGGATTTAATTTTAAACGTCGCATGGGTTTGACTTCGTGTAAAAACTTTTGTCCACCGCTGTATGTCATCATCCACTTTAAGAAACGTAGTTATTCAATCACGATTCGTGCGAAGTGGAATTTAATAAAAAAATGGGATATAGCATTTTTTGCTGTCAATGAATAGACTAGACTTTTTCCATATTTTTGCGAAAAGAACATGTGTATGAAAGTGAAGTGAGCTTGTGACAATATTTACAGAAATTCTACCACAAAGACAACAAGAAATTTGCTAGGCATTCTCTTAACTACATTCTTAAAATTAATCAAGTACGATGGCAAGATAGGTAAAGAAACAAAAAGAGTCTGTTCTACATTTAGTTGTTAAATGATGTGAAAGGCAAAAAAGAGAAAAAGCTTATAAAAGTTTTTAAATATTAATGCTTGCAAAACAAGAGATATAAAGCTTAAACATGTTTGTGTATGCTGCGGTAGGAGTACAATGCACTTATCTATTTTTTTCAACTGCATATTTAATACCTGACGCAAACATTTTTAATGACTTTTAAAAAATGTGATTAAAATTTTACGATCTTTTGACGAATACAATGTCATGATGCTACTTAAGCAGATGTGATAACGTTAATTACAATTACAACTATTCCATTTTTACGGAACACCTAGCTGGGCCCAGCTAAGATGGGAATTTAAAAATTTAACAAAACAAAAAAAATATTCACAAAACTCATCATAATTCGACCAAGTAGGCCAAGACACACTGTGTGCCCATCGTTTTAATTTTCAATTTTCAAGGTCCGTCACAATACGGAGAAAAAACTTCTACTTTTGATTGCATCTTATTTAGCCAATCATCTTCTTACCGGAAATATCGATTGACTCACCATTTTGTCCAATTAGCTGCGAACTTGTCTTCTCGTTGCCTTTGTTCTTCTCAAAGACACCACTTGTAGACGATGACCGACAATGTCCCGTCGACGACGACATCGTCTTATTATAGTATCCGCCAAGCGAATTGTGTTGTTGCTTCGCGAACAATTGTTGCTGCAGGTGTGCTGTGATTTTTCCATTCACCTCGTTCATTGATGATTTTTTGCCGCCAACAATACTACTAACACCGCCACCACCTCCACCATCCGTACTTCCATTGGTGGTATCTGATGAAGGTGCTATTGCTGGTGCTGGTGTCGCTGCTATCGATTGTGTGGACGATTGCAACGTGGAATTCCGATGCATGCCCAGATTCGTGCAGCTCAAGATCATCACGGGTGAGTCATGTAAATCGGGGAGAGATGAAGATATCGTCATGCCTACCGATGACAATTTCAAGCCGCTACCGCAGGTTGCTGTAGGCGATGATGAGATATTGATTGTGTCCACAGACTTGCGTGTTTTGAAGAGTCGCATTTTAGGGGCGGGGGGTTAAAGTGTAGTCACTTTGCCGCCACGCAGCGTTCCGAATGCAAGTGGTTGAGGTCTGAAAGGAAACAAAAGCAAATCATTAGAGTGCTATGCAGTGAAGATACAGATAGCTGTGAATAAGAAAATATTGCCTAAAGGCGTGTTGCATAAGCAGGTTGTAGCAATTATCGACGACAACTATGAAAAAACATTAAACCAGGTTACGAAGGTTGCAGTGCAGAGAACCATTGAGGTAATCAGTCATCGAAGTGCAAGCAGACATGATCTAAGAGCGGAACGGAATTTGATAGATGAGAATATCAAGAGAAGTTTTTTTAAAGTTTTGATTTGGGTTAACGAGTGTTCATCAGTACCAATTAAAAAGTCTAACTCATGTGCAGGAAGTCTCGTTATACCGTAATTCACAGAACAAAACAAGTTGACAGCATAAATAGAAAAAAAAACTTTATTCTATATGAGTAAAACTATTTCTATTATGACGACGAGAAACATTAAGAAAGTTACATAATAGTTCATGTGTTCAGTGTTCAGTTCAGTTTTATCATGTGCGAGTTTCAACTGTTCTCTAGAAAGTTTGTGCACAATTGGCCACTCGTCTTCCGACTTAAATTAGCTAATAATTTTGTATGGTCTGGAATTTGTTTGCGCTCTAAGAAGTAAAGTATCACTTCATAATTTTGAGAATTTTGTTCGTGTGTTAAAAATGCCTTTTCTAATTTCTCTGCTGATTCAGCTGATACTATCAAGTTCATTAATCCAGTCTACTGAGAAAACACTTTGTGAGGATCATCAGTGTAGTCTTGATGGTTTAGTTTTCAATTTATTGTCCATCTTAATCTGGGGCATTGTCAGTGTTTTCTGATCCAGATCTTTTCTTCCTACCAAGGTGTGAGAAAAACAGCCTTGCCGTCATCCTGTGTAGATGGATGTCAAATGATTTTTAAAAGGTGGAAACAAATTAACGTATTTTGCACTTATTATGAAATTGTTTTAATTATTATTATTTTAATTTTTGTCCACAAAGTTCTGAAATCTTCCATTTTTTTAAATTGTCCTTAATAATGCAAATAAAAATGAAATTCGATCAAAATACGTAATTTTTTTTATATTCTGCTTTGTTACACACGAGATAGAATTGTGATAGAAGAAATAAGTCTAACTATGTGAATTCAAAATCTACCCAGAAATCAGAAATTAAAAGATGTCAAGCAAACCTTGTTCTCCTTACAACATGGCTTTCCACTAAAAACAGCAACAGTTTTGATAAGAAGCAGTGAGTGGCTGTAAATGTGTCTAAATGTAATGTTTTGTTGTTCTCACTCGCCTTAACAGTGTTATATTTCGTACACTAATAATAGTGGTCAAGGTCAGGCTTTGTAAAGGGTGACCAGATAAGAATTTAATTGGAAAAAAATGATAACTGTGACATATAAAATTGACTGGCCTCCAGGTCGTCCAAAGTGGTTGGCTTGTTAGTGTAGACTAAGGACGTTACGTAGCTCCAGACAAAATAATCGAGTGGCGTCAAGTCGCATTCCTCATTTTGAAAGAAATAGGGTGTGATTATTGTCGTCATGCTATAAACCGTACCAAACAGCCAATCACTGTGGATGCATTGATTTGTGGTCGAACACTTGTGGGTTGTGTTCGTTCCAATAACGCCAATTTTGGTTGTTGACATAACCGCTGAACCAAAAATGGACCTCGTGCAAAAAGGTGATTTTTTAACCAATGCCTTATTATAGTGATCAGCGCGGTATTGACATTTCTGAGTCTGCTTCGGTACTGACTGCTGCGGCGGCTGTTTTCTTTATTTCACACCAATCTCTACCTGGTTAGTGGCTTAGTGGCTGATTACATGAGCGGAAGTAGGCAGGATTGAGAGGGATACAATATACGATTTTTACAAGCCAGAGGGAGATGGGTTGGATGCGTCGAAAATCGGCCTTCTTCCACCGAAAATTCACTTTCAAAGCGGATTTTCGGGTGAAGCAGGTATATTTTCATTCCTTTTCGTTCCGTTTCCGACATGTTTTCCTCATTTTCTGGTGATCGCTGATCAAGTAACACGTCATGCATGCTGCGAGGCATTTTAGAAAAATTGTTTACAGGGACGATTTAAATGCAATTTTAATGTTTTTTTAACTTTTTTTTTACTACATGAAAACGTTGCTACTGCACCTAAACAAAAATTGTTTTTATCCGTAATTCATGAAAAATACGAATTTAAAAGTGAGCATTACTCAATTCTCGGTAGAACATTACTAGGTGAAAACATGATGCAAGTGAACCGATTCACGTGTTCCACACGCAGAAAATCTTGCCTGCCCAGTCGTTTGTAAACAGCCACGTAGGGTCCAAAAGAGTGTGCTCATATTCAAACTTTTCCACGGTGCGACGAATTGCCTGCACACTGTAGACATGATGACGACCGACTTCACGACAAAATTCAAGTTGCATATTTACAACTGTGAATTAAATTTTATTTATTTGTCCGAGCAATGTGGAGGACTAAAGAAACCACATCTTTATCCTGGATCAGACCTGCCTTGTTGAAATAAAGGAATGCTTCTGCGGGGACGAAGCCATTAAGGCGCACCCTCTTATGGTAACCGTGTTTGTGTTAGTAAGCACCAGAAATCATTGCTCTTGCAATGTGCCTACGAGTCACTTTGGTTTAATAGTTGTCTACTTGTACCAGGTTCGTCCTGTTGTATATGATTTCATTACGATAGAGTTTTTTTGTACTGGGACTCTGGTAAGGTGAAGGCAAGCCCTTTCAAACACCCGAATCGTTTCCATCAAGTTTGCTCCCATATTGAACCACATAGGACAGCCGTAAGAAACCGTGGCCCGAATAAGAACCATGTAGCAGAGTACCTTCACTCTCGCATGGAGTTGGTTGTAGCGTTACAGCCTTTTTTTTAAGAGCGAAAGCCCCTCGAGCTCTGGCCAGAGCAGCATCTATATGTTTGTTAAAATAGAGATATTGATCTAGCCAAATCCCCAGGTATCTGACTACAGTCGTCACAAAATCGCTGAATTTTCTCGAAGTCACTTTGCAAGAGTGTTACAATGATCTCGATTTTAGGACCTGATCTGTACGAATTGGTTCAAGTCTGATATTCACCGAATAAACACTAGTATTCCTCAGTGATCTGTTTTATCTCCGACTTTCTTTCTTAGTTTATAAATGATTTTCTGCCTTCTACTTTTAATCAAATCTACGGCATCGCTTATGACAGTATTCGTTCCAAGATTCACGACTTTATCTTTCGGCCGTGGAATTGGAAGGGCGGCGTATGTTAAGCACATTGAATTAGGACGTTGTCCTCATAGTTAAAATGGGTAAAAATGATAGAGTATAGTTGAATGCTTCCAAAACAAAATGCTGTCTACTGTCACTAAAATTAGCCCTCTATAATCAGCCACTATCCATAAATGGGGTTTGTGTCGGCGAAACCGAAAGAATTTCCATACTTGGTCTGTGTATTAATACCAAACAATATCAAACACTTTGTTGGAATGATCAGATACTTAAAGTCGTCAGAAACGCTGCAAACTTCTAGGTTTTTCTAAACGATGCAAGAAATATTTCAGCCTCTCTGATCTGGCTTCATTTTATAGGGCTGTATCTTGAGGTCGGACAGTTAAGGGTACTGGTAAACCCTTCTTGCGAGGGCAAATCATAAAAAAAGTTACTGTCGGCTTCTATTAAGCTGTGTAACAGCATATCTGACTTAAGTGTTTAATAGACCTAGAAGAATGCTTTAAAGGTCATAGGCATTATGCTTCTTTCGATATTTACTGGGTTTGAAGAAATCTCTACTGGTCAGTATTTTCTTTATTCTCTCAACAACCCACTCAACTCTTCATTGACCATGCGCTCCCTATTTTAACACAACTAGAGCTCCTGTAGAACGTGCGTAAGAAAACGATTCCAATCAAGATTTATGCAATAAACTCCTCCTAACCTACAGACGAACTAAAGAATCCATACAAAAATTATAAGCTAGCAACATTCATATAGGGGTAGGACGCCATGTATGTAACTGCTTAACAGATAAACTCACACTTTAGCTTGGATTTCGTCTTCCACATTTATTTCTACAAACCAACAGAATCACCAATGGACCCGACACACCTAAATAAGAATATCGGCGAGAGCTGGTTTCACCAGACTCTCAAGAGGTTTTCACTTTCAGTTCGCTATCCCGCCAACCCACCACTTCGGTCGCGGCTTGCTAATTATATGCGCGCGCGAGAATTCGGTTCGCGAATGCGCCTCCGGCCTCTGAAATTTCCATTTTCATTCAACCATGTAGCCCACCTACCTATACCTAAGTGGTATTGGTACCTGTCTTGATGTTTGTGGTATTGGCAACGGTGGCGACTCCAGTGATGGTGATGGTGATGATGATGGTTACTCACATTCAGCGGCACAATTTGGTGTAGCGGGCTGCTGGCGGTGGTGGAGGTCTGATGGTCTGTGCAAGCGGTAACAGGTGAATCGCAGTGCTCATCGAATGCATGAGTGCCAATCGATATAATGCCATGGTTTTGCAGATACATTTGCATTTGTCGTCGGCAGTAGGGAGCCGTCAACTGGAAAGTTCTTTGTTTGAGCTGTTTGGTTCGCGTGGGTATTATTTGGCATCGTGTTGGACTTATTGGCCACGGTTATGGAAAAGGTGGTTTACTTGTTCATTGAATCGAATGGAGACAGTGACCAACTGGAGGTAACTCTTGTACTCAAGTTCGAATTTCAGCGGCAGTTTACCTGAAATGGCTGTGCAAGGCTTTACGGTTGAGGCTTGAATTGAATATGTTAAGTAAGTGATTATAAATATACACATTCTTCTCCTCTTTAGAAACTCGAGACAAAAAGTAAGTTAGTTTTATTCGAAATTCTCTATAGAATGCAAACGCAAATGAAAGTGAAAGGCAAAATTATGGAAGCGGATTTCACTTAGGTTAAGCCAAATCTCTTCTTGCATTTATTGAACATTTCCACTGGAAATTACAAGTGATTCTTAATGCTAATTAATAATTGATATTCAAGAATTGCAGTCATAGCCAATATGACGGTTTTATTAAAATGGGTTATTTTTCTGAGAATTGGTCAGTCGGATAAGTAAAAAAACGGCATTTGGATCACTCTACGTGGCTAGGATTTGCTAAGAAACTTTAATTTGTCCTTTGCACAGCTGATTAACATAGCTGAAGTAACTAATATATCACAATGACAGCATTGAGGCAAAATCTGTCTTAATTCAATTTAAATCAAAATATTGAATCACTGTAAATGATTTTGTCGAACACGTAACTTCTATTTCTTCATATTTTCTAATTAATGGTCGTACTTTATTGTAGTCTAATCACTAATCATTGTAATATCATTTAAAATGCTTCAACAACACAGAAAAGTGAATGCATACGGTTCTCTACAAACTCTTGTGGATATTCGTGTCACGCCAAAAACGAAAATTTTCCTTGTTAATTAATCCACGATATACCATCGGTCTTGGGGTACACTTTTGGTGGTTTTGGTTATGGTTTTCTTCTTAGTAATGCTTGATTTTGGAATATTCATGTTCAATATGGTTGCAATATCCAGGAGCATGGGTACATTTAACGACAATTTCTTGTCTTGGATGGCCTTCTCTGTTAGTGTTTGTGCAGACTTATATATTGCTGCATCGTTCCAAGTCTTGGTCAAAATAATTGATTATTTTTTATTTATCACAACATTTTCTTCACTTTTCTTAACGCGAACTGAATGACATAGATGTTGATCAGGAAAGGACACTGAAAATTGTCCTAAAAAGCAATTCACTTTAATAATAATATAATAATAATGGTGGCGCTACAGTCCGAGGTGGACCTGGGCCTAGCTTCTCAGCTACCACTCGTGTTGTGCGTGCTATTGTTCTCTCACGAGTGGAGGGGACCTACAGTTTAATGCCGACTCCGAACGGCGAGATTGAGAAGCTTTTCCTAGACAGTTATACTCTCTGAGCATTGTCAGTGACTCGAAAGAGGTGGAGCCGTGAAAAAATGTTTGATGTTTTTTTCGAGATTCGAACCGACGACCTCGAGCGTAGGAGTCGACGCACCTACCCACTACCCCACGGCGTCCACAGCAATTCACTTTATAACCGTTAATTTCTCTTTGTCTTAGAAACAAGCCGGTAAGACAAGTTCATAAGAATTTTACATTTTCTAAATTAAATTAAATTAAATGAATTTTAAATTGATCAGTGTCAGTTAACAAGAAGTAAAGCCATACGTACAATTTTTTACAATTTTGTTCACATAAAGAGTACACACAAGTCGTAAACATCAATTACAACGAAGAATGATTTGTTGGGTTTTCATTGTCACACTATCGTTGGAGTAGATTGTCAATTTGACTGTTTACATTAATAGCAGAAGTACCAGTTTTTGCAGACAACCTTAAATTATAATGAAGGTTTAGCAAAATAAACATAATTAAATTTCAGCTATGGATATAAAATGAATAATAAAATAATTTTAAATGGCAAGATTAGTAATGGTTTGAGCAGCGAATTGTACAGAAGAAAATAGAAAATCGATCGGCACCATGACATGGGGCGGAAAGAGAATATCAGAAGTGGCGAGGAGTTGGACTTCCATGCACAAAATTGGCCAGGCTCTATTTAAGGCTTGTTAAAATTTGCTTTCGGGAAAAAAAATACGCCTTGTTGATTGGCCAGTCCAAATCCCGGTCTGAACCCCATCAAATTGTTTGGAATAAAGACGGTTTACTTGTAAAAGACTCAAAAGCCAACATCTTAGAGGAAGTTTGGCAGACAAAAAAATGTGGGTGGGCAAATATTTCTCCTGAAAGATGTAAACGCCTAGTGGAGACTTTACCAAAGCATTGTAGGTCAGTAAGGCTACTTTACGAAAAATTTAACAATAAGAATAATAAATAATGTTAAAGTTTCCCATATTTTTATTTATTTAAACAGACATTTTTATATCGAGCAGGTTTCCTTGGTCTAAAAATCTTTGTTTTTAGATTAATTTTTAGAAATATATTTTAGAAACTTAATAAAGTTTAGTTTTCAGTTTTCTTTAATAAATTAAAAACAAAAAAAACTTGTCCTTAAGTTGCGCCCAAAAAATGAACACGTAATTTTTCAAATCTAAGGGTGAGCTATTTTTGTGATCACTACTGTACATCCGTGTGTCATTTAATTTACTATTGTTGGGTCCAGGGTTGTGGCAAAGACTTTCAATTTTCGATTTGAACCAGTAAATCAGCAAGAAGTTGCAATAACACTTTTTTAGTTTACACAGGAATTTTAGAAAATTTGCTTAGAGCGCATCTTCAATTCGTTGATTTTTATCGCTTAGGTTTGGACGTTATAGTTTAATAGAAAAAAGATTTCTGGTCCAAAGAAAGAAAAAAAAACTTTTACAAATGTGTATCGTTCCGTGTTAAGTTACAATTTTATGGTATGATAATTATTGCCAAAGTCAAAGTCAGCTATATGCTAATATGTGCCCATTCGAGAAGACGTTTCTAAATTTCGCCCTGAACACTTTCTTTTGATATCAATTTCGGCCATCATTTGATGATGACCCGAGTGATGAGTGACGTTCCATGCCACTCTTTTGAATATTCACCGCGATAATGTTTTTGTCTCACATTATAATTTATTAAATTACAAGTTTTATGACAGTAGAATTTAATATATTGGTTCTTAATTATGAGATCTAAGTCCTAATAATAATGGCGGAGCTACAGTCTGTGATGATCTTTGGCCTAGCTTTTTAGCAATCGTGTTGTTTCCTCACGTGTGGAGGGGACCTACAGATTAATGCCTTTTCTAGATAGTTATACTCTTTGAGCATTACCAGTGACTCAAAAACGTGGAGCCGTGAACTTTTGTTTATTTTTTAAATAGTTGATTGTTCTGGGATTTGAACCTAGCCTTGAAAGTCTAGTGCATATGGGTAGACGTACAGACCCACACGGCCGCGGCGCCCATGTTATGCAACATGTCCTTAACACAAATGCATTGTGTTCGTCTTTGGAACTTTCTCCCCGCCCATATAAGGTTGATCAATGATACTGGCAGATTTAAAACACTTTTATTTTTACACTTTGGAAAATGAGTAAGTAAAGTTTAGTGCAATTTTTTGTTTCGTTTCTATCCTTCTCTTCATACCATGTACTTATGCCTCAGAATTGTAATGCTTTCATTAGATTAGATTAATTTAAATTGAATTATTTTGTTTTTAAGCTTTTATACTTGTCATTATTCTTTTAAATCTGAAGTAAATTTCTTTAAAGTGTCATTTTAGATAGTTTAAGTCTTTTAAGGTGGCATTTAATTCAGTTAAGTCTTGCAAAAAATCAAAAGATTGTTAATCTTAATTTGTAAGAATTTTGAGTAAATAAATAAATAAATAAATAAATTGTTGCTCAGAGCACTTGCAAACATTTTATTAGGCACAAGCTAATTTTCAAACCTTATACATCAAGTTATTATGGTTATTTCCTGCTAACAAACGCCGTTTTTATATTTACACCCACTGTTATTATTTTCAGAATGTTCCCAACATTTTGTAGCTTCAATCCTCACCCATAATTCAAAATATCTTACGCAATCAAAAGTATGGAATTCAGGAATTTCATCACTAGTGGACATCTCATCAACTGCAGCAGACACATGTCTGCTGCCAGTCTCGACTTACCCATTCACTAAAGTCCGAGTACACATTTAAGTACCAGATGTACAGTGGTGAACATACCACCACCCAAAGTTGCAGCCGCAATCCAATCCGCAACTGGTTGGACAAGTTTATCGTCGGTAGATACATTTTTGGATTGTTTTAGCGCCAAAACAACTTTCTCAGCTACAAAAAGCGAATCAGACGCAGGAGGTGTATGGAAATTGCTTGAGACTGCATAGTGCTTTCAATAGAAACCTGTAGATGATCATAAATTCATGAAAGAACAGGGGCGGAGAACGGGAATGCTTGGAAAGGGCGCATTTTCCATCTACATAATCAAAGAATTAAGATTCCATTCTAATCAATGCCACATTGAATAAATAAGTTATGACAGTGCTTGATACTGAAACACATCCTTAAACTTCGGCGAATGCAGCCTTTAAATTCCTAGATAATTCGCAAACAATTCCACTTCACATATTCATGATCATTGCTTGATTCCTGCCTTCGGAACGGAATGCTTTGATCCGATACAAAGTTGTCCCCACCAAATCCAGACCTGAATTCATTCCCAAATACGGTGCAAACAAATATACACACATATCTCACGTTACCACTTCTGGCTCATACAGCGCAGGACTACTTCTCGTCTAAAGTGTTTTGGTCTTTAGGTTATAATGCCCCACTTCATGGTTATGAGGAATTTTAAATATTTGCCACTTGGTATTTGCCGCGAGTGGCTAGGTGAGAGGAATTCCGAAACTAATTCTTCTGCTCTTGAGTGGTAGGCCAATGCAATTGCAACAAATTATGTGCGCAGATTAAAATACGTTGAGTACTTTGAACCAAGAATTTAAGATTATTTACAAAAGAATTAAAGAATTTAATTGAATTGTTTTCAACTCTAGATTGCGATGATAATTTCCTTTAGAGAAAACGGATTCCTTACAAATTTGTTTCATCCAACAAGTGAAATATTTTACCAGAAAACAATTTCAAAAGATAACAAAGAATCAACAAGAAAATTCATAATTGGCCTTATGCAGTTTTCGTTATATGTAGTATAAGTTGATATAAAAATTGTCAGCTACATAAAAAATCATTTTTAGTTGAGGCAAAGCTACATATGTTATGTAAGGATTTAAGAAAATATTTTCTTCTGATTGCTGTAGCCTTTCAAGCCAGGGGATCTTGGATACATCCAAAAATTAACCCAGGTTGATAGACCTTGTCACAGGCAGAACCTTTTGTTGGCAGAACCTTTGTTGGTATGTGGATTTTATGTGCTAGGACACAACCAAATGAAGCCCTGGTTTGGCAACAAGTGAATGTAGATACATGCATTGAAGTAAGTAATGCAAAAACTTTTACATTTTTAAACTTATTCCCCGGTAAATTTTCTTTGTTTTCATCTAGAATAGATCACGAGTTATTGTCCTTAGATTTTCGGTTCGCCGAAACCCCTGAAATCTTAAACCAATCATCACATATTTCATTGCATTTACGTATGTACATATCTAAATGTATTAGATAATGCATTTTTCGAGATCAAAATTTGATCAGTGAAAACTTCTCAACTAGTCGTTTACTTTTATGTCAAAAGATCGGCTAAGACCCCCTCGACACAAACGGTTGCGAAAAGCTAGTCTTGGGAACTGGATAATTTGGTAATGGCCAAATATTTATTTTAATCCTTTCTGTTTAAGATTCCATAGCAGTTGTTCATCGTAGCAAATTTAGGAATGTTCAATGAAAGCTTGTTTCTGCTTGATATGTAATTGAGAACAACTTTCAATTAATTCCAAATATGAACAAAATTTAACAGCAGTGCGTTTGACTTTTAACGAAGTTTGATGACATTATTAGTAAAGTTTATTACTTGATGATACGATGAGTTTAAAACTAAGTCTTTTTTTGCATGTGGGCAAAAAACTGGTTCTCAGTCAGTCAATAAAGTACATTGTTATTAGAAAAATAGTGTTGAATCTTTTGCATGAACTTGAAGATGACATATGTGAGTTACAAATGAACGTTGAGTGCTTCGAAAAAACCACGGTTTGAAGGTTGCACACTGCAACTACCGATGAAATCAAAACTCTTCAACTTCACATTGATTTCCCCAACTGGATTTTCATAACCAAAATTCGATTTCGCATCTGTTCACGAAGAATCTCTTCGATTTGGGTTGAGTACATCCACTAGTGTGCACTAGCTACCAACACTCAGCGTGCAATGAACTAGCAAAAGTCCTCGATGATAATAGTAAACGCTGTCTTAAGTGTCACGGTGGTTATTTTTTTCTTTTTGTGGTTTTGGTTTTCAAGATTTGGCCATCAATGCCAATGAAGTGGGATAGGTATTGTAGTGACGGAAGAGTACCTGACGCTGAAACGTGAGCGGGATTGGGACATGACAAATTAACGGGTTGCTGAACTAACTTGTGAAGAAGAATTTCAAGATCAACTAGTTACTTGTGGGTTGAAATAAGCGAAGGAGTGTCTTGAGATACATGTGAGATTAGTTGGTATTGTCACAATCATCGATAGTTTAATTCAAGGCTGCGGGAAAACCTGGGAATCATTCATTGTAATTGATTTGCATTCATAATCAGATGATTAGAAAAGAGTTTTAATTACGCATCTCATATGTATGTATTTTCCCTCCATTAGCAAAACACTATGTGGTTTTTGGCAATTTTTTTGAAAGCACCATCTTCTTGACCTTACGCCTTATTTTTAAATTGTTAATGCTGGGAACTCATTATGATACAAGGCTACTAGCTTTTAACCATTTTAAGAAATAAATAATAAACAGATGACAGTTCCAGTGCATACAAAGTCATTACCAGTCATTTCTTGGGCATTTATAATGCCAGTAACCAGTGATATCATGCAAATGAAGTTTAATGCCAACTCTGAACGGTTACAGTTTTCTTAGCAATTATAAACACAGAGCATTGTCAGTGACACACGGAATGTTGTAATGTGACATAAATTATTGTGTCTTTTTTGGGGATTATGGGAGTTTGATGAAAACATTAAACTTTAGCCGACGAGCTTAATCATTACACAAACTGCAATATATTATTATTTTGAGTGACATTAACGCTATATCAGATTAGGATTTTTTTACTTTATCGAAATCGTGGTTTACTAAGTAATAAAAAATAGTAAAACTATCCTGAAGCATCAAGAGTTACATTTATAAATCCCAAGCTGATTGATTGAAAAGAAGCATTCTAAAAGATGAATTTATAATGGACTTGACCATTTTATGACATTTTCTCGGCTTTAAAAGACTTTTGCAAAATTAGTCCCTTTTGCAAAAAATGTAAGAGTTTAAGATGCAGTGTATCCCAGTCTCCACTTTCTAAAAAAGTTTATAAAGACAAAATTGGAATTTAACATTTTATTATTAGCAATAGTATTTCGTGATTGCATGATTGCATGTAGTCTCCTTTTATATTTAAAATCGTTAGCTATTGTAAATATTTTAAGAAATTCAAATATTTGAATAAAGCAAATTTTAAAAATGATGAGTAACAAGACTCGGAGAACGCTCGCAAAAAGCAGGTAACTCTCGATGTTTTCTATCTGTTTCACTAATCATCTCTCTTTTTCATTCGAATCTTGCCAAAAACATGCACCCCGTAAAAACAGTATGTCGAATTTTTAATTTTGAACTGGAGTGAATATATATAGTACCCAAAGCACTTACATATTTTTATTTGCTCACTGCATGAAATCATTTATATCGTGGAGTCATATTGAGATATTCAGTTTTCAATGAAATTGAACGTTCAAGCTATATCGCTGAAACACAATAGTGCGTCAGCACTGGCGTTGCCTTTCTACGCATACAATTCAATTCAAGCACACAATATTGCGTCGACCTACGTAAGTGAAAAATGAGAGAGATGGGAGGATCATAATAAAACGTAAAACCCAATCCCAACGCACGTCATTATCGAACATGTTGGATATTTTTTTGGCAGAGGGATGTGCTGTGAGAGCGAAATTGAGAAATGTTTCCCAAATTGAGAATTTTTTCCCAAATTGAGAAATTTTTGTGGCAACCGACATTTGCGAAATAAAAATAGCTGACTAAAGTTATTTTAACGCAGTTAATTTCTTTAACGTACAATTGTTTGACCAAAATATTTTTTGATTTGACATATCAGAAATGAAAACAGATGACGGAATATTTTTCATTTGGTATTTGAGAGAGAGAGAGGGAACAGCTGATTAACGCAGTGCGTCAACGCACCCCCTCCGTAACATGAAGTCGGCTAACGCAAAGCACTATTGTGTTTCAGCCATTGTAGTGCTAACTGGAAAACCAGTAAAATGCGAATTGTACTCATGTGCCGAGGATTCCGTGACGTAAGTAGATTTAAAAAAAAACGACTCAGAATTCAAACTATTGCAGTTTAGTTTACAACAAACGTCAACTTCAATATGTATATATTTATTCATACCTACATATCTCTATCCCAATGTATCTAACAAAAAAAAATTCCTTAATGTGCTCTGCATCGAACACAATTAATCACTATTCATGCCAACTGTGAAAGTTGTTGTTGTACATTTAGAGGCTCCAATAAGGTAGAAAAATCACTGAGGCTTGTCAGCAAGGAATTGATGTTTAAAAAGTAATTCTACGTAAATCTTCAATATATCGCAATCTGTATCGAATATTAAATGGTTGATACATCAGGAGATCAACAAAACTGAAGCTCTAGCTATAACAAACAATCTGTTCGAAATAATATTGATCGAAATATGTTTTTTAGAAACAAGTGGGAAGGTAGGAGGATATTTTTTCGCCTTTGAAATTTAATATTTTGTGTTGTATTACCCTACAATTCGTAGTTGAATCGTCTCCTTTAATCGGCATTAACACATACGGAACCAAAGCAAGGACTTGGAACTTTTCTTTCCGACCAAGAGTTTTTCAGTCGATTTCAATATTGTCCATCTTTATGCACCAAAAGACATTAAGCCGAATCAATGATAAGTAAGTCAGTAAGTAAGGATGATGAATGTCACATTACTGCCCGGAAGAAAATTGTGCGCAGTTGGAAGGATTTTCACGTTTCTCATAATCAACAAAACAAAGCTTAAAAGGGCAATCGTAAATGTAAATTAATTTTTAATCCTCCATTAACGTTTTGGAGACTGAATATTTACTAAAACAAACGATTTTTTAGCAAAACTAATACGTACAAAATTGTTACAGGTTCAAAAGAGCAGAAGCAGCTTTACGGATATTATAAAACTATATAAAACTGGTTAAACAAGAACATGCTAGAATAAGTTGAACAAATATTCCAGATGCAACAAAATGCTGACGCATTTCGCATAATTCAACTCCAGGACCAAACCCAAAAAATAATCAGTCGCCCGTGATTTATATTTGAATGTTTATGGAAATCGACAGATATTCGATTACTTAATCTAGGAGTGTAGCAAGCACTTTTTGACCTTAATCTACGCCATAAAAAAATCAATAAATAATCGAAAATCAAATGCATATCCTTCTAAAAATTCAATTTACACCGGTACATTGAGGAAAAAGAGAAAAAGAAAAAATGTATAACCGCAATCGAACAAAGAAATACTTGCATGTTGTTGGGAGTGCAATGAAATATCTAATCAAAATACCATTGCATAAATTACAGAGAGGAGAAGAACGTTAAAAGTACCTATAAGTACGTTTGATTCATCGAATATCTCACCGAGTTCACGGTGACTTCTAGTTTGTGCGTTGCATTCAGGCAATCAAAGAATTTATGCGACAGATTTATACGATAAAAATTAATTGCGAATGCGATTTAAATTCAAATGAAGTCGACGACTAGCGTATGTGCACCGAGCGGGTATAAGTGAAACATTCACGATATTTTCGCATAAAATCCATGGTGCACCCGTCGAATGAATTCCTTAGCGCGAACCTTTGCTCTTTGCCGGGGAATTAATCGGAGTAAGCTTCAACATCAATGGATTATTTATTTAATTTCATTAACGTCGATTGTGTATCCTAAATGCGTAAATGAATGTGATTTAGATGACACCATGGGCTGTGTCGCAGTTCTTGGATGAGCTGGCGGGATACTGCTTACCGATGTTGAAGGAATTTTGTCTTTCCATTCGGAAGCGAACGGGATAGATAACAGAAAGGAGAAGAGGTCTGCCTCTAGTCTAGTCGTACAGAAAAGTGGAATGCACAAGGAGCCCACAAGTTAAGGCATTATATCTTGTATGACACAACTGGATATTCCATGTCTTGATTGCTAGCAGGAACTACTTTATGTCAAATGGAATGGGCTACTACTTAACTATAATTAGAATCGTGATAGTCAATGGAAATGTATGATCATTTTTTGGGTCTACTTTTGTTTGCTGAAGTTAGACGGGGAAATATTTGAAGACTCAAAATATCTTAACCGCCATTGATCTATTACAGTTAACCCACAGGATGTAAGAGATTCTGTATGTGCGATTGACTTTAAAATTAAATTCGCTTTCATTAAATTCGTTTTCCAGGAACAAGTCGCAATTTTTCTGAACATAAATGTTATGGGTGTTGAAAGTAATCGCAAATACTATCTACACTTCTATTGAAACGTAGAAACTGACAATTTAATGCTTTTAAGACTGAAGAAAAGAAAACCTTGTTTACATATAATCTACAACATTCTACTCAACGGTATTAAGGTGGAGTGGAACCCAAATATAAAATATCTGGACATCTATTTAGACAAACGTTTGACCTTCAATCTATATGTTAAAGAAATAATAAAAAAAGTGAATGTAACTTTTTCACCATTTATGTATATGCAGGAATATGAAATAACTGGCAATGCCAAAAAGTTACTAATTTTTAAGGCTATTTTTTATTAATTCGTTTTTACCTGCACAGTCTTTAAATAACTCAAAATATTGTTTTGAAAATGAAAAGAAATAACCATGGTTTTTATCAGCAAAGGAGCAAAAAGGCAGTATGTTAAAATAATTGAGAAATAAGCCTCGTCAGATTACGAATAAGATCTACTTTGCTCAGGGAGCATCTAAGGAAACTAGGGTTATGTGATGGAGGCCTCTGCAGATTTTGTGGAGAATTTAATGAAATTCCAGAACATATACTAAGATTTTGTGACGCACTAGCCCACGAAAGAAAAAGATATATGGACAAGTACCTAATATCAGAAGAAGAAATGCAATCATTAGAACCATCTCTCATTCTCAGACTCCTGAAGGAGACTGCTTAGAGAGAATACTCTAGAACAGATTTCTTCACCTATGCGCAATAAAAGTCCTTTACCTTCAATACAACTCTGAAAGGAACTGTATTTGAAGGGAACTCGTAATAGTGCTATAATAGTGCTAAGTATTAAAAGGGGGCATAATAGATCTTAAAGGTCGCGGTGCAATATACCCTCAACAACTATAAAAATAATAATACTTTGCCTTTTTTGTGTGATTGCCAACACTTTCGTTTTAAACATTTAGGTCACGCGGTTTGGTTTCATGAAAAAGAGGACCTCATTTTAGTCTATCAATAGATTAGGTGTACCTCGGGTCCGTACTTAACAGCACAAGTAGCTTCAGCCTAAAAATCAGATGTAAAATCACTTTCCAAACATGTTTTTGAGTTAAGATAATAATTGAGTAATAGAGCCATCTCTCAACAGTTCAAGTTGGTTTATATAACATATGCAACATTTCAATCCTTATGGTTTTGAGCCACGAACATTACAATGATTCTTAACGAATCCTTGATGAATGTACGAAAACAAATTTGGTGTATAAGTGTAGTCAGCGGGTACCGATCCAACGCCTAATGTAAAGTTTACTCATTCTAACTTAATTCTAAATTCATCACGTTGTTCTTCTTGTGGCGCTACAGTCCGAGGTGGGCATGGGCTTAAATCAATCCAGCTACCACGATATTTTGCTAGCTATCGTCTATTGTATTCGCCAAGTTGATTGAGGTCCCTTCCAGTTAGGTGCGTCACCTTAGACGTGCCGGTTCTCTGTGGTTCAACCCACTGGTTTAGAGTCGAAGACCCATTATAACACCCATCTTTATAAACGTATTAAATAATTAGTAAAGGAGCTTTTTTTAATTCAAATGGATCCATTAACAAACTAGAAAATACTCGGCCATGATCAATAGAAAGTTCCCAAATAATTCATCGGCCAACTTTGCATTACACTCTTAGTTTTTACTCGAATTCCAAAGACCATCTTTATTCCTATCATTAAATACCAAACTTGATTTGACACATTTTAGCGCAACAAAATCAACACGCTCTCCGATCATCTCTATACAGTTTTATGAATACTAATAAAATCCTTGATGTATTTTTAACCGACTATACCCACCCCATCTGACTGACTAACATAACCAGCCAATTTCATAGTCAGCATCCTCGATCTATTTTTAGACGGAAAAACCGATGTATCTGTGTGTGCGTTAGTCTTCGAAATCTGCGCACTAACCCCTGGCGGAATGTAAGTCTTATGCCCAGTTTAACAAATACAAACACCATCAGCACCAACTACCGCCGATATCAGCGATGCATTAATAATTATGTCAATCAGCGACAATCGTTGTTGTTGGTAGTGGAATTCCTCCTTTACTGAGGTTGCAATTGATGGACGCTGGAAATAGGTTCACTTTTATGCTCGTTAACGTGGTAACAGAGACCCTTGAGAGATCTTTTATAACTCTCGTCTGACAGTAAACCCAATGACCCAATTTGAAGAAGCCTGGACTGTAAAATCCTGTGAATGGTCATATCAAAATGGAAGTTAACTTTTAGGTGGCGAAGATCTGTAAGTGAAATGTATGACACTCTCATTTTATGTGTTGAATTTAAGAGCATCGAATGCTTGTCGTCAAAAAAGGAAAAGTGAATAATTCAACAGTCATCCACAGCAGAGTGTTTTTTTTTTTTATGGAACTAGGTTATTCACCAGAATGAAAAATTTATTTACTAGATGGAACCACATTCCACGACAGGACAATAAAGTTATAACACCAATATTTTAGAAAAATTCCTACAAATTAATTTCGAATACCTAGTGACCGTTTACATTTTTTAAACTCAATCCTGTCTTCCATTTCACATTTATATTATTCCTTCCTTGTGTCCAAAATAGGCGCTTTCAAAGTGATCCTATGTACAAATCGGTTACATCTTGCTCTCCAGGGAGAACGATTTCTTTCTTATTTTCGCCAGTATCACATAATGCTTTGGCAGAGCTGATCTTCAACTTCTGTCCAGCGACTCAATCATGATCGTCCTCTCTCGTATTGTCCAACGAGATTGGATTCGGAGATTTTTCGGCCTGTTTGTTTTAACCATACGAGTCGAGAAAACTCAGGACTTAAGGGCAGAGTACGAGGGCTCGAGCAACCGAGGAAATACACAAAATGACTATAACCGCTTCACTCACTTTCGATATCATCGTTCACTTTTGTCAACTTACGCGGGGGCGAACTGCTCTCTACGTATGCAAATGTCAGTTGACATCTTAATTTTCCTCAAGCAATTATGAACATTTTAAAATTTGACTATGTTTTTGCTCACTTTTCATTTTGATTTGACATAAGCAAACATTTTCGTACTATTAAAATCGTAGTTGGCACAACAACCCTTCTTCTCCAATCGCAATCGCCATCAATGCAATTGAATTACATTTTGCTGAACATTTCCCTCAAATCGGTCAAGTGCCAATGGATGTTCGCTAACTGCAGAACCGAAGGACAGTACTTGACTTCCTTCAAATTGTTGGTACTACCTAGTGTAAGCTCGTGGCCAAGCGTTGGAGTACTTTCATTTTTGATGACTGCTTATACCTTGTTTTACCCTCTTGTCTGATAGACAACAATTTGTTTTCTTTTAATTGCTTCGGTGAGAGTTTAACGAGTTTGGCTTAGATGTCAAAACTAGGCTTAAAATTGTTTCGCTCTCTATGCTTCTACGTACGCCTTGAAATCACAATAAAGCCGGTATTTCGAACTCTCATCGAAGATCTACGGGACTGACTTTCATTCTCCAAACCTCTCTAACACTAATCTACCATGTAATGAACGAATACTTTTAGTTATTCACACAGAACTAGAAAGTCTTTTTAATATAATATATTTTCCTCAAACCCACTTGCAGTTGATTAACTTCAATTTTGCCTTAATTTAAATTCAAATTACTACCATCAATTGGATAACAATTTCAACACTTATTACGGTGATATGGGTCATCACACTTTATTCAATTGGGTATCTAGTGCAAATTGATTACCTCTTGTGTGGCTGACTAATTGAGGATATGAACGCTATAATAATTGTTTAGCGTAGAACATGAATACGGAAGCAGACTCCCAAGAGCGCCAAGATATGTACGTGCGGATTTAAAAGAAAATGAGAATCATTGTGAGCTGACTAAGATGGCATTGTTCCAATGAAAATTATTGTTTTGCCTTTTGTTTCGAGATTCTCCAAAGTAATTGAATTGAATGTCACATCTTACTCGTAAGTATGTGACGATAGAAAGAGTATCTTAAAAACACGGGAAAAAGTGTGTAAAGTTATAACAGCATTCAAATCGTTTTTGTTTTTTAACAACAAAAGCCTACAAAGTTAAGAGAAACTGACTGGATTTTGGTCAATATACGCAGGAAAATGTTAAAAATGCCACAATTTTTTAATTTAAAGAAGATATTCATTTTATTATTAACAATAATAATAATAATGGCGGTGCTACAGTCCGAGGTAGACCTGAGCCTAGCTTTGCAGCAACCACTCGTGTTGTGTCTGCTACTGTTCCAACTAACAACGCAATCACTGCTAACATGGGCCAGGGTATACCAAAGTAAGCCTTTTCTTCAATTCCCGATAAATAGTATCAAAATTGGAGCTATGTATCCCCTTATTGTAGGACGTTTTCCTTTTCCTAGAATATACCCAAGAATCATTCCCTAAAATATAACTGAAGAATTAAGAACACCCTGTACATATCTTTATGGGTGTAATATCAGGAAGCTGTCTAATTCAATAACTCGAAGGCTTCAGCCCTTTGTTTGCAAATGTTAACGTATCATTTCCGAATCTTTACGTTTAACTAAAACGCAATGTGGCACCTAACAGAGATTTCATCATTTTTTACCTCAATCAACCAACGCAATCAAATCCCTCGATTTAGGCACTTTTTGCTCAAAGATCGATTTAAATTTCCAACTGTCTCTCAACAGGATGACAGAACACTTCAACATTTACCTCAAATGGGTACCGGACAGTGACATTTCAAGCAATTTCGAAGTTAACAAATTTTGGTATTCTTATAACTCTTAACGACAACAAATTTTATAAATTACAAGGCACTACTATAAAAATTCCGTCAATTGCAGTCTGCAGGTGATCAGAAGATACACTGCAAAACCAAATCTGACGGGTGTCAAGATGGGTCACTGCACCAATGGAAGGTACGCCTATACATTAGGTCTTCTTTAGGTAGGTAGGTAGGTCGAAGCGGCTAAAAAGTGTACTTAGACCAGGGTTAGCCCATTATGCTACCGCGGGTCAATTCACTTGGCCACTAGTAGGAAACCACTTGCAGCTTTCAGTACATGTAACGCTTAGGTCACAGATAATAATAATAATAATAATGGCGGCGCTTTAGGTCACAGATACTCCAAATAAATTCGTCAAAGGGACGCTAGAGCAGGGCAGTTAGAGAAAAGATATGGAATATTATCTCCTTCTTCTTCATCTAAACAGCTTCTGCAGAAGTCGTTTGCCAAAACACCAAGCACTTTGGTATGTACGCTTATGATGATGATTTTTGATCTGTCGACATATAAAAAATTCTTAGATCATTTGGAATCTAGCTTAGTTCACATCTGGAGGTGTGGCACGTTGTGCCTCTCATCCATCTATTATTCGTCTTTTCAGTTGTATTTTCTCGTAACAACAGTTGACATGTAGCAAGAAGCATGCCTTTATTGCTATACTCCATCATCCTGGCATCTTATCTTCAGATAGCCTACAGCTTGTGACTACTTTAGAATTCATATAAATTAGTTTCAAAGTTTTGATGGCTGGCTGGCTGTCCGTGAAAATCCAAATATATGACAAGGGCGACGTGGTGTAGTGGGTAGGTGAGTCGACTCCTACTCGGTTCTCGGTTCGATACCAGAAAAAACACTTAACATTTTTTCACGGCTCCACCTCTTTCGAGTCACTGACAATGCTCAAAGAGTATAACTGTCTACAAAAAGCTTCTTAATCTCGCCGTTCAGAGTCGGCATTAAACTGTAGGTCCCCTTCACTCGTAGGAGAAAAAAACAAGTGGTTGCCGAGAAGCTAGGCCCAGGTCCATCTCGGACTGTAGCGCCGCCATTATTATTATTATTATTATTATTATTAATGAGCAGACATTGCATCTCGTTTGAGTACAGACAAATTGTCATCTCTGCCTGACGTATGCTACAGAGATCAACAAGAGGAAAACAATCTCCCATTTCCTTTGTAGCGTATTCTCGGTTCTCAGCAAAATCAGGAGGAGCATAATTCTTCAATAAACTGAGTGAGATAAATAATATTAGCATCAATCGATTCCATCGCTTCAGTGCTATCTCCGAGTGGTTTAATCAGTTTTGTGAGAAAGTTTGATAGGCGTGACACAAGTGTGACATTTAAAGCGCAAATTAGCTGGATTATAAACGAAGATTTAAATAGACAGGGCTGTCCCATCCATGATGCGAACAATAGTCGAAAAATTGAGGACGGTTAAAACAAATGGTAAACAATGCTTAATACTCCCTGAGGTCTTTCAGGATTCAAATCGCAGCAAACGAAACGGCAAGCTCTTAAAAGATCTAAGCAAAAAGCCTCCTTTGCATTTTCTTAAAGGCATTTATAAATTTATTAGAAAATTAAAATTTTATTTTATAACTACTGTCCGATCACAGAGTTTACCACTTGCCCTTTTTGTACAATCTCCAAAGCTTAACTACAATTTGACATTTTCAAGCAATCAAGTCCATTCTCAACCCCTACCTCGTCTTAGAAGCAAACATAAAAAGACACCGAAATTGTGGAATGTTTCAAAGTCATTTGTTCAGTGATTGTATTTCTTTTAAGCTAAATTAAATTGCCAATAAAAATTATCCAAATTGACAAGAATTGCTCTTTCAACTACCAAAGGATCTACAAACATACTCCGAGTGTTTGTCATAGATTATGGTCGATTCGAGAGATCAACGGATTGCGGGTTCCTCAAGCAACATTGTTGAATGCAACTGAAATCTACCCACGGTTTTGTCAGACAGTAATAGCTTTGCATACTTGCAACGTTTTCTCCAACTCCAATAATCGATTAAATCTACCTCCTAATCAGGTTGCTTAACCCGACTTGTGGTTGGATGTGGAAATCATAGCACGTTACTAAAGATTCTCATCATCGCGACTTGCAATATATTTATGAAACGAAACACACTAAAGAGCGGTGAGGATAACCACAGACGACCTGATTTGTAATTGGTTACAGATTTCTCTTGTGGTGCATTACATTCAAAATTTATTGCAAATCGTTGTGAGAAGATGTTTTAATCTGAAAAGTGAAGAGTGTTCCATTGGAGATTGAATTTCTGCAGAGGCGATTATGCACACAGTCTAGACGCCCTAAATATATCTATGGCCTGCAGCTTATGTTTGATTGATTATGCAATGCCTCTGAATAACAGTGTGGAGACTTACTCTTTTCACGCACGTCATAGAGATAATTGACTGCGTACAATTTAGGACAAAAGTCGATGTGTTAAAGGGAAGGGATATAGGCGGTAAATTTTGCTTTGCTTCACAGGGAAAGAATTTGTTTTCAAGCTGAAATTATTAGCAATGTGACAGCTAGAACATTGGAAAAGATCGATTATAATTTTGAAGTCTCTGATCAAAATGACAACATGTTTTATTGAATTTAACTCGCTTTAGGAGATAATTTGTAATGTTCTTTATAAAGTCCTGTGCTATTGAAATAATAGAAACTTTCAACATGCTTTATGTACAAACGTTTGATTTGATGAAGTGTTCTAAACTGAATTGGGTTAGCAATGTTTCTAGCACAACGATAAGACTTAATAGACGAACTCTTTTGTAATATTCGAACTCGCGTAAATCGTTTTTCAGTAAGGACATATAGGAACCACATATCACTGATGTCAAGTCTATCCAATTTGGCACGATGAAAAACTCTATTGACCGTAACATGGTGATCATTCTTATTGACGAAGAGATATGTACCAATCGCACCTCCGGCATGAAAGTCACACCACGCGGTCACTTTTTGTGGATGTTATCGAGTCTTTTAAATCACATGTAGGTTTTTGGGGTGCCGTGGAATACGCAGAGTGAAATAACGCCGAATTCCAAAACTCGGCTTTATTTCATTTGTAAAAGGCCAAGCAGGGGGGTTGCAGGGGGCAGCATGCCCCCCCCCCCCATACATCCTTTACTTTTTATGTACGTATTGATTACGGTAAAGTTCACTAGATTTTCTAACAAGTACTGCTTTCTAAATTCTATTGCCTTCTATCTGAATTCGGCTTTTCACAAGCAATGAGCGGTGTTAATTCACTTTAGCAAAGTGAAATAATACCGAAAATCAAAATTCGGCGTTATTTTACTTTCATAACGTGGAACAACGCCGAATTCCCAAAGTCGGCGTTATTTCACTCGGTGTATTTTCACGTCTTAGAAGTAGATTTATAGGTTCCTTCTTAGACTGTGGATTGGAGAGTTACGTTTTCTTGTAAAAATTTTAACCAATTATGTCACCAGCTAATAAAACAGCAAAGTGATTCCTTGAGGCTGTAAAAGCATTTTAATAAAACTTGTACATTTTTTACTGGAAGTTGGAATGACAGTTTCATCTTTTAACGAAACCATCCAGAATCAAATCACTCATGCCTTTGTAATTTGGAAAATAATTTTCAGATCAGTTTCGCTTTAAGCCGTTGTTTTCTCTTGATGTGACAAACTAAACTGTGCAAAAATTAGTTGTCAGCTGCCAAATCGCAAAGAACATTATCAATGCTGGTTATTCACCACATTGTTCCCAAGTGATTAAGACAAAAGCAGCGAATTGCGTCCAACAAAGAAAGTGAAGCGATGTAACGAAATCTCTGAGTCATGAATAATTTGTGTGACTTTTCTCAAGTATTTCGAAAAGCTTGAGTAACACCAGTATCTGCAAGATTGTGCATGTAAATGTGATTCACTTCAATCTTCATGGATTAAGAACATTTAACGGATAGACGTGTTAAAACATGAATGCCCCAAATGAAGTTCGCTCATTTCTTACATTTCATTAAATGAGGGAACAGTCCGAGATTGAGTTCTCTGCTAAATGCTTGATTAAAACGCTCACGTTCAGTGTATATCACCTAATCAGACTGGTTGTTTCCCTCCAGATAAGTTGCAGAACTGAGGAGGGCATTTAAATTATATTTTACATCACACCTAGTATTGTCAATTACTACCACGTTGTTCTGCAAAATAGGAGTATTGGGGTTGTGATTTTGAGATTCTCATTCGATCAATAATATGAATTTCAAGCCAAGAGCAGAAAACAAACATGCAGTTAAAATTTGATAACTAGATTCCACTACTAAACATTTGAGATTCTGATAATTACCCGTCGGACTTCCTTAAAAATCGATAACACCCATACGTTAAGTGCAGCTTATCGCTAATCAAGTTCCAATTGCACGTCACTGACTCAAGAATAAATCTACCCCATCAGCATTTCAATAGTTCAAAATTAAGAGAAATTAATGAAAACCGGTTTCGCCTAAAGAAACGAAAGAAGACAAGACAACACATGAAACTTCAAAAACCTTAATTATTTGGGTTATAGAGTCGACATTCGAAGAACTCGACCACAATGCGGACAATGAAGATTTTTTTTATCTCTTAAATCCACAAACCTCACTATATTCACAGTCATGAGCCCTCGACTCATTAACATTCCAATTGATGATTTAATACACAAAGTCCAATAGTTACGCCCGATTGGATGGCAGTGTCCTTGAAATGACTCAAGTTCGAATGAGACATCATATCCAACGAAGATATGTACTTATTCATTTTTTTCTTTTTGTTTGATTATGCATCTACAAGTGATGTATGTATCTGGAGATCGAAATCTCATCGATGACACGGTGAAGACGACTAAGTCATGGGGTAACGGAATTTCATTAAAAATCTTCAGGCGCACAGTGGGACCTAACATGGCAAATTATCCCGCAATTGCTATTCTTCAGCCAGCACTTTTGTATTATATTGAAAACAAAAGGGCTCAGAAAATCTACAAAAACCTAAACAGAGTAACATCAATGCCAAGAATATTAATTAGTCTTTGTGAAGCTGCAGCAGATGTATGTGAATGAAGCACATACTGGTATCTTTAATGAAAACTAACAATTAGTATGACGTGTTAACAACGAATGTGTATTGACAACTTCCAAGTGACTTGATTGAGTTGATTTAGTGGTCGCTGCGGTGACAGTGGTTACTGTGTCAGCTAAAAATTCTACAAACTCTTTCTTACCACATTCCAGGGAGTTGGAGACGCAAATTGTTTTTTTTTTTTGTGATTTTATGGTGTGAAGAACTCTATTTCCTTCCATTTCGAAATTTTATACCAAATGTTCGACAGCATATTCCTTGAAAAGGACCAGAAGGATATACTGGGAAATTGAATGAATTACCATTTCGACTGGTAACTGACCCCATTTAAGCCTTTTCAATGAATTCGGTATGTAGAGAAAAGTGGGTGTATTTATTCGAAACTGAGTTTTATTTCTGTTTCTTTGGTACAAGCATTGTCAGTAACTCGAAGGAGGTGGAGCCGTGAAAAAATGTTTGATGTTTTTTTTCGAGATTCGAACCGACGACCTCGAGCGTAGGAGTCGACGCACCTACCCACTACGCCACGGCGCATGCAGGAGGAATATATAGTATCTCACAAAATTGAGCATATACTTATCAGAACAGAAAATATTATAGAGAATAGATTTAGCTAGACAATATTTAAATCACCCCAAAACCTTTTGAGAAAGTTGCATTATGTTTCGAATGATCCACTTAAATCAAGTAGATATATAAGTTGGTTGTAAAGGACTAAACATAGCGCTTGAAAAAAGCTTCTCTATAAATCAAGGAGGAGGTTGTGTGATGTTGTAGAGTTCTATGGCTTCAAGTTTCTGTGGGAACATCGAATTCCTAGAGAATTCCATGGATAAAATTAGATATTTGAATATATATAGATGCTGGAGAAGATGCTACACGATACTAAGGTGCATTTTTTCGGCTGTGCGAGCAGCTAAAGAGCAGACTTGGAAGGAGTTTGGCGGGAAGTTGGAAAGCGAAAAACTTTTCGAAGCTCCTCAATCCCGAACAGGGCACTGAGCGTGATAGACCTGTAGCCTTGAGTAGGGCGGAAAATAGTCCAACGGTGGAGGAAGTCATTTTGGCGATTGAATCGCTAAAAGTTAGCAAATCCGCTGGTGTGGATGAAATCCGGCCAGAAATGCTTAAGGCTGTGGGTAAAGAGGGAGTTTTATGGCTCTCTCATGTCAGTAAGGTGGCTTGGGAACTCGGTGAGACACATGGCGATTGACAGACTGGGGTGATTGTCCATCTTTTCAAAAAAGGGGGACAAAGAGAGTGCCCCAGCTACAGGGGCATATCTCTCTACGTTAAGGTGTTGGAGGAGCGTTCTAAAGCTATGGTCGAATCCATGATGGGAGATGAACAGTGCGATTTTCGTCCCGGCAGAAGTACAACCGATCACTCAACGAATGGTACTTGAGAAGGCTTGGGAGTACGCCAAACCGATCTACAGTTGTTTTGTAGATTGTAGATTGTAGAAAAGGCATACGACTCAGTTCCTCGAGGTAAACTCTTGAGTGTTCTGCAGAAATATGGGATTTATGAGTCTTTGTTGAGGGCCATTCAGTCTCTATACACAAACTGTAGCAGTTGTGTTCGGTTTAACGGTAAAGTAAATCAACACCTTTCACCTTGCATGGACTGGATGTTGCAGCGCAGTCGAGATGAGGAATGTTTCACATTTGGATAGTTGAGGGTAAGTCATCTTCTTTTTGCAGCTGACTTAGTCATCCTCACATCCGCGTAGGGTTGATTCGATCCAAGTAAATACGAGTACATACCCGATACTTTTAATTCGATACAAGTAAAATTAATATAGATACCTTTCTGATACCTTTCGATTAAAGTAAGTATCGAATGAAAGTACTCGTATCGTATCGAATCGAATGAATCAAAAATATTATTATTATACTTTATGCGAAAATACGCTTACCCTTTATCTGTATATGTGTGTGTCTGGATTACTAGTGGTGTACACGGTACACCACGTTCACGTGTGCATTAGTAGCTTGTCTTCTCATTTATACATAACCAAAACACCGATCTATCCACCTGAAAGAATTTTCATTTCAATGCAGTACTCTATCACTTTCAATTCCATTTGGAGTTTAGACTCTATTTTTTTCAATCCCGTCCAAAATGCTCATAAGGAATTCGCATATTTGGTGCTTTGCTCACATGTGTGAGCTTGTCCCATTTTGCAGCGCAGTTGGCTTTTCATACACGCAGTCGCAGTAAGAAAAGAAATAAGAAATAAGTACTCATTTGTTTCGATACGAGTAAGTATCGATACTTTTGATTCGATACTCCATGCGTATCGATATCATGTTGCAAGTACTGTAATTAGTACTGATATCAGTACTGACCTGGTATCGAATCAACCCTACCAACGCGCGCTAGATAGGTTTGTGGCCGTATGTGCTGATGCTGGGATGAAGGTTAACGTGGACATATCAGCGGTTATGGTTGTTTCCAGAACGCCTGTTCAATGCACTCTACATGTTAGTGGAGTCCCATTGAAACAGGTGGAGAAGTTTAAGTATCTCGGGGTTTTCTTTACGAGTGATGGGAGGAATAATGCTGAGCTTTCCTGTAGGATTGGTCAAGTCAGCTCAGTTTTGAAACAGCTTGGTCGATCTGTAATCAGGAGGGCCGACGGTTTTTAACGCAGTATTTGTTCCAACTCTCACCTATAGTCATGAAATTTGGGTAATGACCGAAGGAATAAGATCGCAAATACAAGCTGCCGAGATGAGATTTCTTTGTTCTGTTGTGGGAATTACTCGCCGGGATAGAGTGAGAAACACGGTAATGCGCGAGGAACTCAACATTGGGCAGCTGCTTCTTTGTACTGCGATGGTTGTCACGCGGCACGAATGTCCCCATCATAATGACTTATGAGACATGCCTTGAATGCGATTTCATAAGGTAGGCGACCGCTTGTCAGACCCAGGACGAGATGGTTGGACCAAGTCCAAAAAGTCGTCTGGTTGCGCTTGGGCATAGTTCCTGATGAGTTAGAATCGATGCCGGAGGATCGAGTAGCCTGGAAATCTCTCGTGCATGCATTGCTCCCACGACCCCTTTAGTGGAACATGCAGATCACTGAAAATGAGATGATATGGGATTATTTGTTTTTTAAATGAAATACGTGTTATTGAAACTTAATTTGTGTTTTTTCTATCTATTCTATTATATAGTCTAGTCTATTATATAACTTTTTTAACATAGTTTTTTAAAGATGCGGAAACTAGCACGACGGCTTAACTGCTGGCATACATAGTCCAAATCCATTTATGTACATATATTCGGATCCGCTTAACTGCAACCGAACTTCAGATAACAGAAACTAATTTAACGTTATACAAGTTAGTTTTTTTAGTTTGAATGCATTTTTTACTTTTATCTTTATAATAAATCTTACATTCTAGGAAAAATACTTAAACTAGATACGGAACAAATGGTTTCTAATACTATCTTACTGGCCCTATGCAGGCACTCTAATTTAACCTAAATATTTATAATTTATCTTGCCTTTCGGCTTCTTATGTGATTTTGCAATATATATATTTTTTAATAATACTAAAAGAATGCTTATATTAAGAAAAAGTTATTAAAAACTTAGTACTCTAAACATTTTTTTTTATTTATATTCTTAACCTAACCTTGGTAAGTTAGTTAAACTTACCTAAACTAAACTAACGTTATACAATTTCTTATTTCCATTAACCGATCTTTTCAGTTTAGCGAAGCGCCGTTAAGCGGACTCAAAACTCTTAACATCCAATGGGTAAAATTGATTTCAATCCTAAAGAGTTAAAAACATATTGCATATTGCAAAATGTTTAACTTAGGGTTTTTTTAGTCTGATTTTCAACTTTGTTCTAGACAGTTATACTCTCTGAGCATAATCAGTGACTCAAAAGAGGTAGAGCCTCTTTAATGTTCTTTTGAAAAATTTTTGCTTTTTCTGGGATTTGAACCTAGACGTAAATGTCTAGTGTGTAGGGGTCGACGCATATACCCACAACGCCAAGGCGCCACTACTTTACCTCTGAGAAACGCTTGCAAATTGTGTAAATTACCTTGAAAGCCATGGTTCAATTCGCGAAAACATAATATGTGCTACTTGTTCGTTCGGTAAAATGGGTACATCAATAACAAAATTGCCGGAACTGGGGTAAGAAAATCGCCGATTCTTCATGGGAGACGCCATTATTCTCACAAAAAGGCATTGTATGGTGTGCTTTATAGGCCGATGGAATCATTGGACCATACCATATTTATTCAAAGATGCCAGCCAGAGCGTTACGGTCAATGGAGACCGCTATAGATGAATGATCATTGATTATTTCGTTCCCTGATTGAATAGCCTTAACGTTGAAGACGTATCGTTCAGCAAAATGGCGCTACATGCCACACAATGGGTGTTTAACATTAATGAACGATTAACCTCGCGAATTGGACCACTGAATTTGCTCCCAATATCATGTGATATCGCTACTGGAAAAATTTGTGGAAAATTGCATCTCAAGATTGCGATTCAATCAAAGCAACGGGTTGTGAGCAAATGCCAGGTTTTTACCATAAAGCAAAGAATAATTGTTCAACAGATAAAATAAATTAAGAGTAAATTTTCTGTGACATATTTCATCATTCATTTGGCCCCACTGCCAGATTCCTCCTCCAATCACCGACTAACTACAACCATTCTTCAATTATCTCGATACAGTTTCTACGTATCTCAATGTTTTTCCGAGGAATTCCGATTCTTCTCTTTTTTTTTCAATTTTCTGTCGTGTCATTGGAAATTATTATTAAGTTCCAATTGAACAGCCTCCGGCAGATTGGAACACAGAAGGTCATCATCCATCTCAACTGGCGGAACCCGCCAGTCGGATTCTTCTCTTCAACAGGCATCTCTTTGGAGAAAATCTTTCATGAAGAGGCTTAGGTAGCTACAGTATTTAGATTTTTCATAATTAGTGCACTTCACCGTATGGATTCGTTGTTGTTGCTTTTTGTTTTGTTCCAATCACGTTCCATAAACAAGTTCCAATTGCATCGCATCTGTGAGTGGTGGAATTTTGTTGCACCTCTGATGATCGTTCATTAGTGTATCTTCAATTCTCTGTGTCCCGTTTATGGATTTATTTTCTATTATTTAATGACCCCAGCCTTTGAGAGTTTGGACATTGACTGACTGTGTTTGTAGCTGCAGTTGTGCCTGAGGCTGTGGTGCATTCCGTAGGTTCGTCCGTCGTTTATCATTGACTTCTTTGCTGGCCTTCGGACAAGAAAATACTGAGAATGATGATGAGTGGCACATCTGGTTTAGTATTGTATCTGGTCCTAATTGAAGTGAAACTGTTAAATTATATGAAAAGTGCGTAAATGAGATAAAGACGTCGCACTTATTTCTGTTGCTGGTTTATAATCTCTCATGGGAATTCAGAGCTGAGACTTCACTGTCGCAGTGTCGTGTTGTGTTAATTAGATGGGATCAAGGATTTCAGTGACATAAGTATATCGAGTCGGTGGTATTGATTTATTAAGTGAAGATTTATTTAAAAGATATAATGGGATTGATTTCAAATAATTTGAGCCGTTTAAGTATCAGTTTTCACCGTTACCAAGTATTTAAGTGCGTGATGTAATAGGCACTTCTGTTAATGAATTATGGTGATTAATGATTTTGAATGCATGCAATTTATCTTCAAGGGACAAGCCACTGCTCAGAGTCAGTAAAAAAAAAAATGGGGCCATCAGGATGTAACGTAGTTTGTCATTTTGGAGGCTTTTTACCTACTTTAATATCACTTGTTTTACATTATCCAAGACTAATATATACCATTTTGTTCTTAAATAAAAACAGAGATCGAGTGAAAACTGAATCAATTAAGGTAGAAAGAGTACTTTGTGTTTGATATCATAAATTTGAACATATATTGTACATATATTGAATAAATATCGAATTTAGAGTACCCCATATGACCTGGAAATTGAAGTCGACAATTTCATAGACACTATAGAGTGTGCTGCATGGAGTAACACACCACGCGTAAGAAATACGACGATTAAACACACCATGCGATATCCATCGGAAATAAAGGAATAGTAAGAGAGGCTAGCCACAGGATAAAACTCGTCTCAATCAATTATGCAATTTGCAGAAGTCGAAAATCAAAGCATAATAAAATAATTTAAACGAGTTTCTTACTAGCTTATCTGCAAAAAAAAGAAAGCAAAAATTCCCTCTGGAGGGTCGTGAAGGGCTTAAGAAAACCTGTAGCACATAATGCTCCAATGATCAAGGATCCCAAGGAGAAATAAGAACGAGTGGGCGAAAGAAGATAAAAATAAAGCGGATCTCTTCGTAGATTATTTGGAATAAACGTTTAAACCATTCGACGGCATAATGCTTCCTGTAAACTACAATAGGACGGACGTGCACGACGATAGATTCATAATGAGAAGCACCAATCTGACAGAGCTTAAAGAAGAAATAATTAAGCTGTAACCGAAAAAAGCCCCAGGCTACGAGCTAATAATAAGATACATTTTGAAAGAGTTACCGAAGAAAGCCCTTCTGAAGTTCCTCTATCTAATTAAAGCTGCCCTAAGACTAGAGAAAGTTTCTATGCAATGGAAAGTGGCAGAGGTTATAATGGTACCGACACCCGGAAAACCATCAACGGATAGAAAGTCATGTAGACCAATTTCGCTACTTCCTATAATGTCTAAGGTGTTTGATCCTAGTCGTGGATGAAAAACAGCTTATTCCAAATCACCAATCTAATCTAAAAAAATATATTTGATCTTTTTGGGTCCACGTTTGTTAGCGAGACTGTATTCGATCTTTTGAACTACCACATATATTGCCACCTGATCGTATGATTTACCCGAAATGTCTTCAAATTTGTAAATAACATAAGTCTAAGTAAGTTATTTAAATGTGTACAAAAAGCATAAAAGCATGGGGAAAGGTACAGTATACTCTCTTATAAAATTGAGACACTCAAGCAGAACGTTGGCCTTTGTTTTTTTCCTCTCGTTTTTCTTGTCTTTCGGCTCTTACAACAATTTGGTTTTAGAAGTAAGCATTCAACTATTGAACAAGTATAACGGATGTGGTAGAAAGAGCGTTTGAACCTAAGGTGACGTTTGACAAACTATGGCATGACGGCTTGAAATACAAACTTCGCCAAATTCTGCCGGGGAAGCTAGGTAGGTAGGTTAAAGGGTGCCCTCACTGAGACAAACAGTTGCGTCCATGGTGCCCTATGTGTGGGGGGTGTACCCCGTGAGACCTACACTTTTTCTACTTATTAGAACCACCCAGATTGTTGTATATATCTCAGGAGGTGCTTCAGATCTATTTTTTCCAGATCCTCCAGCCCGTCGAAGAAGTTACTGCCTAGTGTTAGCAGTCTCCTTCCCCGTAGGGCTGAACAATCGCATAGCAGGTGGCGGACGGACTTTATTTCCTCCTCGTCCCTGCAACTTCTACAATAGTCGCTATGGGGGATACCTAACTTTCTGGCATGGGTGCCTATCGGACAATGTCCGTGAGAACTTCCACCACCGTCCGTATATCCTTGCGACTTAGGCTAATCATTGATAATGATTTCCTCCTGTTCAACATCGCCCATCGTTCTCGTCGTGGACCCACTGTCCAGATTCAGCCATCGCGCATTTTGCATTTCGTCCTCTATTTCCTTCCTTAGGAAACTTAACGCCATATTGACATAAGGTAGTGCTAGAGATTTATCTAACAACTAACTGACGGGGAAACTTTACCACATTTTAAAAAACTATCTATCTGAATCTTCCGTGTAAAGCATGCAAACGAATATTCTTTATTTAAAGCTATAAATGCAGGTGTACCACAAGGGAGTGTTCTTGGCCCGCTTTTGTACTAAAGCAAGTACTAAAGATATACACCAAAAAGAAGACGCCGTACTAGATACTGATGCTGATGATGCCGCTATCTTGGTAACAGCCAAAACAAGGAGTCGAGGAGTCGACAGCAAAATTATAACGTGCACTATATCGGATACACGAATGGACGAGTATTTGTTGAATAGCTCTAAATGAAACGAAATCCGTCCACGTTAATTTCACTTATAGGTAAGGTAATAACTTACCAGATTTTCTAAATCGCAATCAAAGTCTATGCCAAAACTTCGTAAAAAATGTATGCACTAAGAGAATCTATCACGATTGTTATTCGTGAAATACAGCCGGAATTATGTGTATTGAGAAATGACACAGCATCAATGACTTTGCCAGAATGTCACAATGGGCAGCCATAACTTGAAGGACTTCGTTTACCTCATGTACAATTTACATGAGTAATTAGATCAAAAACAGAATAAATCTTTTTGGGGGTTCAAACTGAATTTATAAATGAGTTCTGTTTAACGGCGCAAAAGGTAACATGAAAAGCGGATAAAGAAGCCCTTGGTCGTTCGAGAGGAAACTTTTACCTACGATCTTTAGTCATGTTTGGTTTGGTTTGTTCTTTTGTACCTATTGTACCTGCGTACAGTTCAGTAGGACCTATGACAGCCGTTATAACGAAGTCGTGCCTCAAATGTACCAAGTTGCAGTACAAATCAAAGGGCAGAAACTCATTAATCTTCTAACTCCTTCCTCTCCAGGTTCATTATCTGCTTTTCAATTTAGCTTAAAACGTTATTTAATTTAAATTGAATGTATGATATTTGTGCCAGAGATTAGGTGAGATGACATATCGATTTCTATCTTATTTAAGAGCACGTGCATATGTATGTATATGTTTATCTGTCCAAACCTTTTTTTAAATCCAATGAGTTAAGTGTAAAAATACCTCACAGCCAATGGATTAGTCATCATTCCAACAATCGTATACAAGTTATGAATGAAACAGTTTTTAAATGTATGAACACGATCCGCAGACTTCACAACTCGTATCTTTGAAACCTGTTTAAATTAAACGGCCAACAAATAACTTCCTTTGTCATGAATAAATGTCACTAGCTCCGAAAAGGAGAACACTTTCTCATGGCATGCCATATGACTTTGAAGCTCATATCGTTAATGAAAATGGAACAAGGTGAGTGCGAAGTTCAAGTCATAAAATCCAAAAACGGCTTAGCGATGGTTTTTCTTTTGCACATTTTTTTTTCTTCATTCGTCTGTTTGTTTGCGTGTGCGTAAGCCTCGGTTAGCAAATGGAGAAACAAATCAACTATTGACCAATCCTTTCAAGCACAAGGAAGATACTTTCGCGATGGGTAGTGCTTTAGCGGTTTTTGTCATTAAGTGGTAATTACCTAAAGTGTACATTCGAATTTGTTGACATTGATTCAGTGAGTGAAGTGTGAGCGGCACTAATGGATTTTTATAAAAAAATCTCAATGAAATTGTTGATAGTGCAAACAAACGATTTCAGTTACGTTGATTGTTGGGAAATTGAAAAATACCGCAGAATAAGTCATATCGATGACCATTCACCTAGTTTCAAGACATTCCTCTAATTCTAATTCATCTCATGAAACCAGTTTCAATCAAGTCAAAAAGTGTGTTCGTCAATTGTTTCTTTTGCTTCTGAAAGACTTGTCTGATCTATGTACATGTATCCAAATGGTGGTGTGTACATATCATCAATTAAGTGCCACAAAGACCTTGTTTAAATGGATTGTAAATTAGCTCTTATTAACGCCGGTACGGTGTGAACTTTAGGTGTTAGAGAGGTGCGACTGAAACACATTAACGAATGATAATTACGTGGGTAGTGTGATGCAATTAATGAGTAATCATATGAAAGGCATAATGGTGACGATCTTTGAAATTCAACCTTCATTTTGATCTTGATCTGCCAAAAATGTTTATTTCAAGGAATTGAAAAGCTCGGACAGTAGTTCAAATAGATCTACATCTTTTAATTGGAAATCCACAAATCTGACGACTTGAAGTTTCCTAATCCACGAAGATTTTGAATTGATAAGTAACTTTTCTAAACCTGAGCAAACATGATGACTTTATCGTTAATACTATACGGTCGATGCAGAACGCCCTCACTGAAATACGACTTACATCAGAGCAGAATATCAAAAATTGGCTTGATTCATTCTTGGCTGCCAAGCCGGCGCAGTTCTTTTGGGATGGGATCCACAAATCGCCAGAAAGATGGGAAAAAGTCATAGCTTCAGATGGGCAATACTTTGAATAATACTATTGTACATGTTTTTCTTAAATAAACGTTCAAATTTTGAAAAAAAAAAACCGCACGAATTAATTTATATACCCAATTTATTGAATATTTTTACTTAGTTAGATACATTCTCCTCTTGTCAATTGACAATGGAATGTACCTTATACTATTTCTTGCAATTGTATTGTGATTAGAAACATAAAAATATGTGAAATGATATGTGCCTGATTTGTATGTTTTGCTTGAAATATAGAATAAAGAATTAAAAACTCAAACTCAAAAAAACTCATTATTCTTCTAAAGCAATATAGGAACTCGCCAAATACATTTTGGAACCAAGTAGTCTCTTTGGCCAAGAGCAAGTTCAATATTTTTCGTTTAGTTTTCATATGCAAACCTACGAAAAGGGATTTAACAACCGAATTATTACGATGGTGTTGGATAACATACTTATCGCGATATCTAGGGTTGTCTTTTATTTGTTTTTCAACATGACTTAATCTATCCAAGAATTCAGGATCAATTAAAATAAAATTTGGATATATCAGATGGAAGATATTGTAAATTTTTTGAAAATAGACATTCTTGCAGTTTTTTCTTTATTTAAGGCTTGATACTGTTTTTGTGCATCTTTCCCCTTGATGTCACTGCTCATCCAATCCTTTAGGACTTTCGACTTTATACTCGTACAATAACTTCTTGACAATAGGGATTTTCTTATTATTCGCAGATATAATGGCAATGCTCTTCGTCTTCTAATGATTCTGTAATTTCAGAAAGAAATTTGCATTTTTCACCGACATGTCTCAAGCAAATAATGCAACGATTCAGAACAAAGCTACTTTTTTCGTGCAGGAAAAGAAAATATATAATTCATCTATTCCGCTGACAGCCAATTTTCTTTAGACTTCAGTTCATTTGAATGTTATATCGTCCTTCAAAGCACTGCTTTGCTGTAATCCCGTGAGACCAACAGACTATTCCCTCGCATCCATTCATTTCGACCTTCGTCTTTAATGCACAAAAAACATCATTCATAGAGACACAAAAAAGTTGCCGCATGGCCAGTGGCTTAATAAAACCTTTATTACCTCATGAGACTAATGGCCAGCTTGAAGCTAATTCGCGCTTCACTTATGCCACTTTTTTCCAATATTTATTCTCTGTACATCCATCAGTTAAACATCGTCACCATAATCGTTTTCTTTTACGTCGCCACCACATAAGGGTTCGGTGACATTCAAAAGCCTACGGGTTGACCCAAACACCTGGTGGTCAGGACAACTCTGCCTCTCTGATTGCTTACTCACGTGATGCCGCCTGACCGGTGGTCTTCGTCTCATAGACTGGGACCAAAGAGGAATCACGGTTGCGTTATGACTTTCACATGAAGTCGATCGCGCCTATTTGGTGCATGTGTGCACATACGTGGTCTCTACTGGCAACCGCAACACGCCATAGTTTTTATTATCGTGGAAAACTTTTTCCGATAAATTTACCACAGCCAAGGTGGTTGGGATACGCGGGGACCAGTCCAGATAGTTTGAATGTGCCATTAAGTGGGCGAAATGGTGAGAGAAAGAGGCGAATTGTGTTTTCCAACTTCTCCTTTCTATTGGAGGAGAGTAATGGACATTGCCGCGGACATGGATAGTTCTATGATGCACGCATGTGCTGTTACACTCCATATATCGTGGCGATCTCAAAATTCAAGTCTTTAACTGTTAATTTCACTCACTGGTGCACGCTGGATCTTCGAGCTATCAATCAATAACGAGCGACTTGGTGAACGGCTGAAGTTAAGTTGAATGTGTACGGAGGTAGTAGAAAGCAGCCCTACTGGCTTGATGGGTTTCACACATGTAAATACTCAATTTGGATTGCTTTTAATGGTCGCGGTTTATGGATTTTTGTTGTCTTACAGATGAAGCTGTGCGATAGATTGTATTTTCTTCAAATATCATACATTTTTATCTTGAAAGTAGGTATGATAAGCATGCAAAACTGTATTACAGAGTGTAAGAATGTAACCAAATTGAGGGCAGGTAAATCTTGTTTAGATCCTTTGCTCGTTGCGTGGGAAACATTCATCTACACCAATTTCATGTACATGCCCTCTGATAAGATGAAACTAGAACACCAGAAGTCTGCTTTTGGGTGAATGTTTATCACATGAGGACATTTTTTAGCCTTATCTTACCCAAATAGATGGAAAGTCTTCGTCTGTAGCATTTGGATCGCAGCTTCTTACTTCAAGAGGCTGCAGCGCAAGTGATGGCAGAGCTTGTAAGAAAATTTGGTTCAAATAACTGCAAGCTTAAGCTCAGGCTTATTATTTTCATTGGTCGATAAGTTAATATATATTTGTTGAACAGAAAGAAAAATAACCAAGTACAGAGTGGGCGGGCCATCTAGTGTTTCTTTTCCAAATCACAGGTTATTTTGACACTGGAATCCGTTTCCCGCTCGAAATCTTGGCAGAAAGTCAGTATAATACCACCCCGGAACGAAATGAGCCGCTTTACGCCTGAAAAACGATGGAAATATTGGAAACTTATTTCCAAAGTGAGTGCTGTGTAGCCCAAACAGTGCGCTTTTTGAAAAGAAAATAAGTTTTGGGCGAAATGAAGCACACACCGCCACTGCTGTGCGCAAGTTTGTGCAAAAAGTTCGTGAGACTGGTAGGCTAGTGGACAGCACTCATGGTCCCCCTCGTCGTACGGTGCGCACAGATGAGAATGTGGCTGCTGTGGCCAAGAGTGTGAGACTCAATTCACGAACATCAACTCGTCATCGATCTCAACAGCACTGAGATTTCTGTGCAGAGGGGAATTCTGCACAAAGATCTCAGGTTATTCGCTTACAAGGTCCAAGTGATTCAGCAATTGAAGGCGCGCGACCGTCTGCTTCGTTATAGCTTCGAAGTTTGGGCCTTAGAGCAGCTTGAATTGGACAACGATTATTGGCTAAAAGTTATAGGCCCATTTTCATCTCGGCGGCTACGTTAACAAACAAAATTGCCACATCTGGGCCTCGAAAGATTAGTACGTTATTGTCGGCAACCCAATGTTGGGAAACCATTTTTCTTCGAAAATAAGCCTGGGAACAACGTTTCGGTCAACGATGGGCGTTACAGAGCCATGTTAGCCGACGTTTTTTTTTACTGAAATTGAAGACACGGATTTGGACGACTGAATCAAACACTTAAGACCAATATCATCCAAGTAATCGGTGAGCTAAAGCCCGAAACCATCAACAAGGTCTTAGAAAATTGGGGTGACATAATACACTACTGCGATGCCAGCCGAGGCTGCCCCTTGAACGACGTTGTACTTTATAATTAATGGGAATATTTGTTCTTACTATACAGCCATAATACATGGAAAAAATTTAATTTTGTTAATTTTTTGCATTTTTAAAAAGAAACTTGTATTTGGCCCACCATTTATGTATGTACATATATATCAAAAGCAGATTAGTGACGCTATTGAAAATACATGTATTTGGTGTTAAACCTAGCAAAAATTAGACTGTGCAGTCTCAAACTCACATGATGTTCTGTGCTAATCTTCTAGGCAGAGCAAAATCAGTTCGCTTACTGCCTGATTATATTTGAACGACGTCCTTCTATGGGTTTGGTAGGCTTTCCTCCAAAGAAAGTCGCTGAATCGGACCATTGGCATATTATTTTTACTGAGTAATGTTTTTCTTGAAGTCGTAGTTTTATGAACGATAGATTAAAATTGTTTGTTCAGCAACAACATTATTTTAGCAGTCTTCTTGGAAAACTGCACAGCATCCGTGAGGTATTATAGCTTACACATTATAATGTGGAAAAAACGCCATAAATGAGAAGAGACATGTTTTCAAGTAGATTCGCAATCATGAAAAACCATACGGTCTCTTTCGGACACTCTTGCCTCTACACATTAGTGTGAACAGGCACTTACGAGTAGATATTCATATTCACTTGCAGTTGAGAATGGAAGTTATCCATCTGTTTATCTTTTCAATAAAATTGTATTTTTACCTTTCCTTTCTTGAATTTTGAGTTTTTGTTTGTTTATAGTTATAGATTTTATTTTATCTTTAATTTTTTTTTATTAAGAGTGTTAAAAGAAAATTGATTGTTTGTCTTTTGAATGAGTATGATGGTGTTTTATTTGATGGAATAAGTTTTCCTTTTTGCCAGATTTGTGTAAAGGCTAAGGAAAGGCCGCGATTAGAGCGACAGAGTAGAACGTTATGCTGTGGCCAACGTCTTCGCTAAGGGGTTATCTCCATAATATTCCTCCAAGAAAGATAGCGAACTCATGTCGATTAACATGGGAAGTGTGCGTATCTCGGGCACGCTCGGGTTCTTGACGAACCTTGATCTCTAAACGACACTGGAAAGGTGTTGCTTTGTGTTAGGGTTAAGTTTTAAGTTAGGCTAGGTTAAGTTTTAAATAACATAGAATAGTTAACGTCGTAGTCTACGATAGTTAGCTTAGTACCGGTATATTTTGGTGGTAAAGGCACATACATATTGAACACATATCTTTTCCCCTTTCCTGTGTCTCTTTTCTCTTCCGAACTTTTAGTTATCCGTCCTGTCCGTAGTCTGTTAGTGTATTGGGCTTTCCTCTGTCTCCATATTTTCGTCTTTCTCTCATATATGTTTTAGGGTGGTGTACGAGCTAGGCCTTGCAACCGCAAGATTGCTGCCTACCAACTCACCTTCATCGAAGCTGCTTTAGTGGCCCTTTCTAGCCATTCGCAACAAAAATGACAACTCTTCGATTAATTTGGTAATTTCAAATCCTCAGAGTAGTCAATTATGTATCACTAACAGTCAACGACGACAATAATTAAATTTTTTTTCGAAATTCGTCCTTTAACAAGGTTAAGCTGGCCATTCAGCTTAAGGTAAGAGCAAGACATACTGGAACGCAGCCGCAGGCACCATCCAGTTTCATATTATTTGTTACGACATTTCAAGAAAACAGTTCGTTTTTACAAATGTTATGGCTATTTTGTGAATAACGTAAAATTCCTATGTACAGATCTAGATCATACAATGTACAGACGGAACAATAACCTGACCAAGCTGATGGATGTATAGATATATCCGTAATAAAAAATCAGAAAACATTTATGAGCTATTGTCTACATGAATTGGGTCGAAAGCGTTCAGATACTGTGAACATTTTTTTCTAAGAAATGAGCTAAGGATTATTGAGTTCAATGTTGCTCAGTTGCGGTCTTACCGTTCCTCATTTGAACAACACGACTAATTAAAAAAAATAAATGTCTTATCCGCGAGCTTGCTCCTCAAGATTATTAACGTTCTCCTTTTTCATAAATTTGACTGATTAATTTTTCTTTAATGAAGTCAAACGCATTCCGGAATAATCTGATTGCGCCCCACTTCATTCTTTAGAAATCAGTTCGGCGCCAAAGTTTGCATGGTCTGTCTGCTTCCTGGTAAACAATTACTTGGCAAATGTCTCCAACGGGAAACCTAGGAATTCTACTATTTCGTTTTGTTCTCCGGAATGTCACCAGATGGCACTAAGTATGAATCGTTCATCAGTGCATTGCCATCACTGCATGGTTGTGATAAAGTGAAAAGCGCTTAACCTTTCCATCATCCTTTCTCTGCAGCGTTTGTCCATCTATTGGCCACTTCATTCTATTCACGTTCCACGATACTTAAGAACAATATTTCAAGTTGCAACGCAATAACAACAACACCACAGCTAGATGAGATCCATTAGCCATCAATCGGTTTTCTTTTCCGCTGCAATTGCTGTTGATACCGAGGCTGATGTTGATGTCAATGATGATGATGATGATAGGAGTGTTGTGGTGGCTAACTGGTGGAGAGGTGCATTCAACTGTAACCAAAGCACATTACCATCATCATCATCAGTATCAGTGTCAATTGATCAAGTTCAGAGGATTGGGAATTGCGCGTGCGCTCGCTCCTTCCTCCCTGCTGTGCTCAGTAACAAGTTCGCGGACGCGTACTTACGTGAAAGATTTGTTCCAACGTCCAAATCTAGCCATAATCTTGATTTAATTATCAATTCTTAATCTGGTCAGATACACACATGAGAGACTGTCCACAGGAATGGCACACTTGCGAGTGGGGACATCTAGTCCAGCTTTTACCAATTTTGGCCTAATGGCGATGAAAACACGCGTTCCGTACGGCAAGACAACAAAGTAAACAACGTCTGTGTGCAGTGTCGATCGATTGGGGACGCAAAAAGGCTTCTGTTGTCGTTGTTGCTTGCGCGCAGATACCAGTAGAAGTTGAATCTCTCTTTCTACGAGTATGATGGGGAGATGGATGACCAATACTCAGAACCGATGGAGGAAAATTGTTGTTTTCACTTCGAATGATGACAACTATGCTGTTGTTGTGGGCACGTATATAGTGAATTCACAATCAGAGCCTAATTTAGACATCGCATAGATGCACTGGTAGGCAGTATCTATACTCGTAGTTGCGGATTTGTCTGTTTGTTTGTGGATCGTTGTTAGAAGTTCGTTGAATTAAAAGTAAAAATTCCATAAATCGAATTCCATTCTGAGAATTTTGTTATTGTCCCCGTCTGATGTCGCCAATTCATCGATTAGATATGATGAAGCTAGTGGATGGAAGACGAAAGATGGGGAGCTGAGAACTATCAAGGTATCCCTTTTGGGCTTGATATATGGACGTGAACGCATGCTGCATGTCGAGAAGATTAATCGCTTTGCTTATGTGGCTAGACCATTTTGATCTTCAACGGTCTGTGGTCACGATCTGTCGTTTGGAGGGAAGGGATCTTGGGCTTATAACATTTTTTGTTGCATCATTCCTTATCCTTGTAAAGACGAGAAGGGAGTTACTGGGAGCCATGACATCTGGTGACTTTCGATGAAGAACTTGAATGCGCGTATTTGCCATTTTTTCATACGAATTCGTATGCTGTGTGGCGAAGTAAGGGGTAACGTTTGAAATATGGAATGCGTAAGGCGTATCGATCATCATGTTCCATCATTGTCATCATCAGAAGCATCAGGATTCAGTTGTGGCTGTTGTTTGAGTGGGTCATTGATAGGACTGTGAGTTTTTAGCATGAATGATTATTAACGTATTTTTTAGTGAGGTATTTTGTAATACCAACTTAAATGAATAGTTTATCTAATCTTCAAATCATTAAATGGATCGATGAAAAGCTTTCAAGTGGATCGTTGGAAAAAGTAACCTCTTTTGTTGTACGAGTGAGTTAAGATTATCGAGATTGCAAATCTAGAGCTTAACACTGGTGCCAAAACGAGACGAATATATATCAAACTAATATTTCTCCTGCTAATAATTTCAAAGGCAATTAAAACAATTTTTTTTGAAGTGCATTTGGCCATTGACAAAATATGCTACCTCTAGTTCTGCTTCATTAATTTGGGTTTTAGTAAGAAGCTTAAGATTGATCACATTTAAAGGACAAATAATATTGTAATATTGAAAAGTATATAAAAAAGTAATCGTGGCGTACTGGGAATATGCATAAATATGCCGAACACACCCAACTTAAATTTTTACTGCAATACATCTCTGGACCTAGTCACAATCAGAGATTACAAATGTTATGTAAAGCTTACCAACTTCGCTGTTCGGAGTCGGCCTAATACTTGACGGTTGCTTTATTCATGGGAAAACAATGGTGGTTACCCCACTGCCCCACACCAAGTAGAATAAAAAAAAAGACAATACATGTTCTAGAAGATTCCTTAAAGATTCTGAAGCCTTCGGCAAAATGTAGTACGAAATCTTAGAGCTCAAGATAAGTTCAGCTATATAATAGACACCCGCCTAATAGACTTCATTCTGTTTATTTCTTTTATTATTTGTTGTGCAGAGGTACAGTATAGCATTTCAATGTTTTCTGCAGCTGTTCTGTTGAAAATAATTTTCACTGAATAGAAAATACAGGAGATTGACAGCTTTTAAGAATTTGGATAAACTTATCAAAAAGTATTATTTATTGTTTTTAAATCAGATAAGCCATCATTGAGATAGTGTCGTGTCATCAATTTGCATTTATACACCTCCTTTCTGAAATCTTTGTTTCCTTCTGGGCGTGGACAAAAAACAACATAGATTTGTCAAACACTTAGCTTTTAACAGCGGCAGAAGGAACCATTGGCTTGTGAGGTTTCGCCAAGTTAAAAAAAGTAAAGCGCTTAAAAATATTAAAGAGACTGAAGACTGAGACTGTGTTTCCTCGCATGGAATGGTGCACAAGTGGTTCACTGAATATCGTTATGGTCGTACGAGCACAAAAGATGCTAAGCGCCCAGGCCGCCCAAATGACGTCACAACGAAAGAGATAGTCAATACAATCGCCAGGTCAAGGTGCTTGAACTTGTATTATAGCAATTTCAAATAATACCGTCATTCGAATCTTTCGAGACCAGTATAAAAAATAAAATCCGCCAGATGGATACTCCATTTGCTGATGGTGGACTAAAACGCATTCGGGTTTAAAAAGAGAATTTGGAACTTTCCAAAAGCAATTCATATGCATTTTTACCGCACTTTTGTAACAGTTCATATATTCTAGATACACCACTAAGCACCAGAAATAATCAAAACGGTTGACTTCTACAGTCGATTGTGCTCCAAAAAAGGCAAAAACGCCTATTAAAAAAAAATTAAATATCGTTCGGAAAACTTCTTTGAAAAACAAATTCAATTTTGAAAAAAGAAAACAAGAATTTCATTCCAAAATCACTGACTTTCTGAACAGACCATTGTAGGTTAATAAAGGAGATTGTTCAAAGAATCTAATATTCATCTTATCAATAAGTTACGTCTATGAAATCAAGATCAAATAATGTAGTTTATTAAGTAATAGTATGAACAACTGTGGCTTTTTAAATCCGATTTATTCATTAAATTTTAGACTAACTCTACTCGAATAAGTGAAATGCAGAGCCCATTGCTGACAACATTTTACATCACGAGAACATGAAGTAAATCTCTAATTTTAATTGTTACGGAAGACTGCCTACAGTCATTATTCAGATAAAACAAACATCAGATTAAAAGTTTGCCAACAATTACACTCGTCGGATCATTAATTTTGCAAAAGCACATGCATATAAAATCGATGAATATGTCTACACCGAACATTTCTAAGTACTTATCTGTTCAGTTCACATGCAATGGCGCCTTCTCATGTGGCTACGTAAGTCGAAGTGATAAAATCTTTCAAAACTTCGCAACAGATTGCATGACATCAGTGAAGGGTTGCGGTTTATAAGCACTTGTATGGATTTCAGTTGCATTACGAGATTATGAGTATTAGAGTCTGAATTTTATTAATAATCTAGCATTGGGTTGGTGTATCACTTAGTTAAGCTTCCTGTCGATGTGATGGCGCCGTTAATATTTTCCAGTCGACTTTGAAACTCGAAAACTTGATAAGCAAAATGATGAATTTTATAAAATTGTATGAAGGGCTCACGCTGATTATGTGTAACATTTAAACGAGAGATTTGAATTGAATATGTAACTCTCAAACCCACACACTTTCGTATTTTTTAATATTGCTCAGAAAACGCAACACTTACAAAATTAAAATCTTGCGTGCATTTTTTTATGTCAAAATTGCAGACCTTAGCTCTGACTCCGCTAAAATTACCGAATGATTGCTAGAAAAATTCCCTAGAAATTGAAGTACGATGATGAAATGGTATCGCACCGTCACTTGTCACTGGGCGTTAAGGTTTGTAGAAAGGGGTCCAATGTGAATATTAGACGGTAAAAATGTCGCTCAACTTAAAATTACTGGAAATTAAGATAAAATGTTGACAAGTTTCTATATTGGCAAAGTGAATTAGATGTAAAGATTGTGGAAGTCGATAGAATGGAAAGATGTTTGTTTCCTTTCAACGGTCCGAGGTGGATTTGGGCCTAGCTTCTCACCAACCACATGTTCTGTGTTCTCTCATAAGTTTCTCTACATTTTATTGTCGACTGCGAACGGCGAGGTTGAGAGGCTTTTTCTAGACAATTATACTCTTTAAGCATAGTCAGTGACTCGAAAAAGGTGGATTCGTGAACATTTTTTTAAAATGTAGCTTGTTCTGTCATTTGAACAAAGACTTGAAAGTCCAGTGCGTTGGGGTCGACGCACATAGCCACAACGCCACGGCGTCCACTTTCACTTAACATTCAAAAAGTAATTTATTTACCTTAAAAACTTTTTTTGTAGGCTCTGAGATGTAGTAGGTATGTACAGACTTTCTGTCCAGATTCAATTGCCACCACAGAAAACATTGAACTCACAATGTTCAAAGAGAATAGCTGCCTAGAAAAAACTTTGCAATGTCGCCGTTCAAAGTAATAATGATAATAATGGCGGCGCTCAGTCCGAGGTGGACCTAGGCCTAGCTTCTCAGCAACCACTTGTGTTGTGCGTGATTTTGTTCTCTCACGAGTGGAGGGGACCTATATTTTAATGTCGACTCCGAATGGTGATTTTGAGAAGCTTTTTCTAGACATTTATACTCTTTAAGGATTGTCAGTGACTCAAAAGAGGTGGAGCCGCGAACAATTTTTTTTTTTGAAAAAGTGTTTGTCTGGATTTGGATTTGAACCTAGACTGTGAAAGTCTAATGCGCATGGGTCGACGCACGAAAGCACACGGCCACGGCGCCGTTCATAGTCGGCATTGAATGGTTTGTCTCCTCTACTCATGAGAGATCAATAGCGGTCAAAACACAAAGGCTGTAGAAGCTAGGGCCAAGCCCGCCTTGGACTATAGCGCCGCTATTTTAATTATTATTATAAACACTTACTTGCGATTGCTCTGTTCTCAGGTGGAATCAATATTTGGAAGGTAAAAATGCACTTTAACCACAGGCATCATTTTTAATTTTGAAGATTTTTGGCCAAATCTTAACTAGAACGAACATCTTTATCATGAAAAGAATAAACTGATATGAGGGATAAACAGGCGTCCCTCAAACACACCTTATCGCATATGTATATTGCGAGACGACAATTATTCGTGCAAAAAGCCATGAAGAACAGAAGGGCAATTAAAATTGTTAGATAAAAAAATTAAGATTAATCGTCAAATACTCTGCTTTTGAACCGCTTATTGGCTAAAACACAACAGTTCGTCAGCGTCGGCGTTGTCTTTCAACACACACAATTCAATGGACATTCACGAAATACTGCAACGACCGACGTAAGTGAAAAATGAGAAAGATGAGAGGATCGTAATAAAACGTAAAACGGAATCCCAACGCACGTCATTATTCAACATGTTGGATATTTTTTTGACAGAGGGATGCGCTGTGAGAGCTAAATTGAGAAATGCTTCCCAAATTGAGAACATTTTGTGGCAACTGACATTTGCGAAATGAAACAGCTGACTTAAATTATTTTAACTACAAAACTAATTTGAAACCAGTGTATGCTTGGAAGCATGAATACGCCAAATTAGCAACAAGAAGCACTTTTTTAATTTTTTTTATTTTTCTCAGCATTTATTTTCTTTAATGTTCAATTGTTTGACCAGAATATTTTTTGATTTGACATTTCAGAAATTAAAACAGCTGGCGGAATATTTTTCATTTGGTATTTGGGAAAGAGAGGGAACAGCTGATTAACGCAGTGCGCCAATCCACTCCCACCGTAACATGAAGTCGGCTAGCGCAACGCACTGTTGTGTTTCAGCCATATATCCCAAACTTTACTCCGATAGTTTTAGTTTAGGTTAGCATGGATATGTAGAAATATTGGTAATCTGTAGCGCTACCATTATTATTATTATTCACGGCAAGGGTAGTACACTCGCTTGCAGTTAATGTCATTATCTAAACTGAACTAAATTACGTTCTGAAGGCCACGTAGTGACATTTTTTATTTCATCTTGGAAAAGTAGTTAAACGTTTGTACAAGTGGTTCGCGTAACAAACGTAATTAAGTAATAATACTATAGTGATGGAGGGAGAGAGATCTTAATAATTCCTTCTTCGATGGCGCTTCCATTTTTTTCCGAAAACACTCAAAATAATTTCAAACGTTTTATTCCTTAACCTTAGGAATAGAAGGGTGAAAATAAGAGACATTCTTCATGCAATTTTAAGGCGTAGCACTTTGCAGTCGTCTAAGAACTTCGTTGTACAATAATTGGAAGCCTCAATGTTGAACTTTTATTTAACTTTTTTTCGTGACGTAGCTCAAATATTTCGACGATTACTATTGAGATTTAGCGGCACGAATTGATTGTGTTGAAGAAGTATATATATAAGTTTTTAATTGAGGCTTTGGTACTTTAGCGATTTCTACAGCAATAGTTAAACAGGATAACTCTTCGTTAGGGTACTTATTCCACTTTGAAATAAAATAATATGCGTAAACTTTGATGTAATTGTCATGACAAAGGCATTTGTTTCGTATTCATAAATAAAAATAAATGAAATATTCAGTTTTCAAATCATTCAGTTCGGATGATTTAATCCCATTTGGGGATCAAAACCGTCAATCCTAATGGATTTGCAGCGCTCTCTATTGATTGCAATGTTTTTTTCACTATTTTGGAATAAACATAAAGAATTTGTTCACCAATTCATAAAGTGCACAAAACAATGACTTTTCTTGGATGTGGATAAAGTGGACACTCAGGTGGACGATTACGCACCGTAAGTTACGTTAAGGAATATTCTCCAAATAGGTTCACACAAATTGCAAGCTATGTTCTATAGTACAAAATACATGATACAATAGTTGTATCAACGGTTTGACAGATTTGGTGTTGCGACAATTGAATCGTCATACCGATATCGTACAGTCAGCCGCAAGATCACGTGTGTACAACTGGTGCCGCATGCTACATATTGTACTGAAGTTGTACGCACATATAGTTCTATTGATTTCATTAATGTTTCAACTGTTCTTGTGGCAGGTTGGGGCTAAGGTTGAGTAATTTTAAATAACTGCTCGAAAATGACGTAAATTGTATGCAGATTGTAGAATATGTGTGCTGCGCACAACATATGCCCCGATATTGGCAAAACGCAAGTCGGTACAACTATTGCATTGTGTATTTTATACTTAAGCTTATAATAATGAAATAACAGAATTGGTCCAATTGCTTGCCGCTGGAAAAACGTCCCAAACCGAAAAACGAATTTCTAAAAAACTTCCTACTCTGACCTTATTAATCTTTTTTTGAAACTTTGAATCTTTGCATGCTACTTAATGAGCTTTATTTGCATTTTATGACTCTAGCTTTGTGTTCCTATTCGTTACTTTTTTTTGTCAATTACCACTACTAATTTATAATCGGAACATGTCACACAAGTGTGAAACAAATTTGTCTAAATATGCGCATGGTGGAACTATAGGTAAGCGAAGCTTGTGCCACGCATAAGAAGCCAAAACAGCAAGCTTTATTTTCTTTCAACCTTTTTTCGAATGCATGAAATGATTAACATTCCTGATAGAACTGATATTAGTCAAAACAACGATGCTTCGATATTTCTGACATAGGGCTCATGATGACTTCAACGACCTTCCACAACTGAACTAGATATGCAACTTAAACGTAATTAATCGAAACTTATATATCTTGTTTTCAGTTTAAAGGGTCAACTATATCAAACATACGTAAACTTAAGCTTATGTCAAAACTAAACGAACATTAATCAGAAGCATCAAATTTCAAAGTATCTATAGTTGCTTATAGCAACTTAGAGAGAACTCAGCAGTCAACTGACATTTGCATACGTAGAAAGCGATTCATTTCGCTTCCGCGTAGGTAGGCAAATGTGAATGAACTTACCGAAACTGAGTGAAGCGATTATTACAGTCAAACTTATTAAAATGTTCCTGTATTCGCACGGCAGCTTCAGTTGTCTCAAGTTTTTGATTTTTAAACTCTACTGGAGCACTCAGACTCAAAACTGGTCCATTGTACTGCCAGGTAGCATCCTACTCCAGTGCCGTTAATTTGATCCCAACGGCAAATGGTGACGACCAGATTCGATTTCACTGGGATTCGAACCTGAGACCCCTCGAATTTGGGGCAGGCACTTAACCAACTGCACCATCCAGTCGTACTCAGCAGCACATTTAGCACTAGTTGTTAGGTTATGCGGTCAAAACCAAAAGACTGTAAACAAGAGAAGAATGGGTGAGTTCGTACTGCGCAGTACTGCAAGCGTCAAGCGTTCTTAATTGCAAACATTTGGCAAAGATGCTTTGCATTGCGTTCTAAAATGCAAGAAGAAAGCAACTACTGCACAAACAAAAGCAACCAGCGAATCATAGATTTTTGTGATGCTTTGAAATGTTTTTGATTTTCTGACTCAATTGTCTCTTTTTCATGTCTAAAATAGAATTAAGTCTGCTGGCATTGTAATTGCCAACATTATAATCAAATAATTTAGAAAAATGTTGCCGGTTTTTTTTATATAAAAAGAAAAAGGAACTATTGGCACACAAAACAATAAGCCGTTCCAAAACTCTAACAAAATTAAAGCATCGTGATACATCGCAACATCAAAAAATTGTTGCGTCGCATCACATAGACAGTGATGCTTACGCGATGTACATTTTGTTGACGTTTATGAACTCATCCAATCCCTTTTTCAGCTATTCCCAATCACAGCAGTTTGTTGCGAACTCTGCATAGATCCACTTGAGACTTCAGACTTATGTCAATAACTCAACTCCTTGTTGCTTAAACACTCTTTCCCTTAATTTCATTTTTTTCCTTACTACCACAATCCTTTCAATTTGCCGATCAATACGTTAATTAAATAATTAAACAAATTAATTCAAAAAAGAAACCAAAGTAAATGATTAACAAGTTTGTCAACATCGTTCCTCATTAGAATGACATTCAAAATTCATACGATTCGGGACACACATTTTTATGACTATATTCGAATGAGCTGTCGATCAGCATGTTCACTGTCATTCATTGAATTAAAAGCTACCACGACAACCCCTCCACTGAGACGTGTGTGGTGCGTGTCAATCTGACAGATGTGTGATGACAGACGCTCAGCAATACTCCTCATCTTTATCCAATCATTTAGCACCCAAAACAAAGTAAATATTTATTCAAACTCTCCAATGACCATATGATGGTTCGGAACGGAATTTCGTTGATGGGCATACACTTCACCACACTGCGTGCATAGTGGCATTTGCCAAGAACTTGTCCGCGAAAATCGTGCCACGAAAACTGATTAGCTTGGGTTACGTCTTGGATGACGGCCGACGACGTGTTTCATTCCACCAGTACAGTATCTTGTCATTCGCTTCGCCCTCCTTTAGTTGGAATTCTTAGAATTCGGCGTTGTTCGGAGTATTTTTGTCTTCGGTTTGACAGAAACAGTATGCAACGTAACTATTGGCTATTGTTGACTTTTGTGTGTCTGTTTGACAGTAAGCCAGTGAACAGTTTTCTTCTTTACCTAGTATTGTGTACCTGTTGGCTGGTTGACTGCACATACGTCACATTAAGAGTTATTTAGATTTTTGGGCCATTATTCAACACACGACCTCAAGAACGAAAAGTATAAATATTCATGTCTGGAAAGGCTCTCCCTCCTTTCCTTTGTTATTGCCTGCAGACCTGTTAACTTTTATGATTATGAAAATAATGAATTAATATTCATTACCTGTTCCGTACCAAAAGGAAACCAACGACCAACAAAAAACGAAATAACAAAAAAATGATTCGGACATTTATTGTTGGTTTTATCTTTCTTTCCCTTGAGAGAGCTGAACGCGAATAAGGTTATTCACCGGCGTGTGGTGTGGTATAGTTTTTTGTTACCTCACTTCTGGTGGTATTTAGCGGTATTGAACGCTGGCACAGAAAGTAAGGCAGCAATAGCTTTTGTAGAACTTTAATATAACCAAGTGTTCGGTTGGCTGGAAGCCGGATTAAAGTTGGAGGATCATTTCTACCACTAATGAGCGGCTTATGTAATGATTGTGAGGTATAAATAGATGATTACACCTCGGTATTAGTTGGCGGTTAGCCATCAGGCAGGTTGAAGGTACTTGCAAATTCAGATCCCGTAATTGTATCTGTAGTTAGAAGTTTGTTTGCAAAATACTTGAGAAAGGTAATAAGTGATGGGACCCGTGCAGCTGTGGTTGACGGTGTGATGATGATCTGTAGCATGACTGCAACTGGAATTCTTGTGTCAGCGACTCACAAACGAGCTGAGTGTGTTGTGTGGTAGGTATTATTATTTAAACTGGAATTATATTGACTCTATTATTTGCTTTCTTGTTCTGTCATGTGCTAGGAATAATCATAACTAGTGGAATACCAGGTGAGACTGCAAAGCCTGAGGTTGTTCACGAACCGTGTTGCTGTCTAATTACGCATGTGTTGCGAAGTGGAGTTTCTCTAAAAATGCTATGCCGTTGCTTATGAACTTTTTGCTTATCTTATTGCAATCAATCAACTGCATGGTACCAAATCATTAAGAAATAGACAAGTGCTAATATCTGCCATGGTGTGTATGTTGGATTGTGGCGGTCACTGTGGCAGGTCACCGCACTGACTTTTCACTTTTACTCTGTGGGATATTAAAATTGTAGTTTGTACGTGGGAAATGAAAATAAGTTTAGTAAAAAGTGTGTAGTTGAATGAAAACTGAAATACAAATGTATCATGCTAATGACTCAAGTATAGTATCGATTCATCTTCTTCTTCGGATGGCGCTACAATGCGGGTGGACTTGGGTCGAGTTTCTACAGCAACCATTCTTATTGTTTTATGCCGACTTTGAACGACGAAGTTTGAGAAGATTTTTCAGTTTTTCTACCGTATCAATTGATTTAATTTTGACAACAAAAATCTGAATAAAGGTTAGGTTAGGTTATGTTGAAGTGACTGCCACAGTATAAAATAATCATGACTCACTCAGATCCGAATTGGATCCATTATGCTGTAACTGTCCGGTAGTTGTTATACCGGTTTCCTCGTTAACCGAAAGACTAATAACACCTTAAACTACCTACTGGTATATTAGTGGTTCATCTGATAGTGCTCCACTGTGCGTTTCTGGGTTACAGCCAATTGGTTCTTCATTAGAAACTTGTTAATTTTTGTGTTTGACAACTCTTCCAGGCCGCTGAACAAGAACTTGCCTGGCGTTTCTTTTCTAATTATTGCTAATATTAGGCAGTTGCCGAGGTAGTTTGGGGTTGCCGCCTCCTCTTGCTTATTCCTGTAGATAGCTCATATTCTTCTGTGTGCATGTGTGCCCCAAAATGCAGTGACCTGTTTTTATGCCTACGGCACTACTGATTTATTTTCTATTTATTGTTAGGAGTGCATTTGTTTTTTTGTGGTTGCCCGCCTGTCCTGCAAGAGTCTAGTTCCATTCATTTAACCAGAACTCGACAAAATCTTCACATTACTGCAGGTTCTGAAAAAAAACCTAAGAAATGCAGATCTCACCATTTATTCGTCGATTTCAGGGCCGCATATGACAGCGTAAATAAAGACAAGCTATACAACGCCAAAGCCAAAGATGAAAGCAGGCACAGGCGCTGGCATTTTTCTCCGATGAGCTAAACTTGCAATGCTCAGTCAGACTCCCTGACTCCTCCCGGAGGTCATGACGGTTAAAGAAGTGGCCAGAAAGTTATCAATGATGACAATACCGCCAACTGATATTACAATTCTGATTCTACAATTCTTTTTAAGAAAAAGAAGCAGACATTAGTTATTATAGAGTATAATAGGACTTTTTTCGGTTGCAGTTTCAAATTTTATGACTGCTGATACACAAACATAAACATACTTTTTGCTTTATTATCCAAACACCGTTAAGAATTAAAGTGATTCTTAGGAAAAATTACCTGCAATGAAAAGAAAGAAACATTATGATTAGTTTTTTTACTAACTGATATTTAAAATTATTATGTATCTTTAGGTGACATAAAGGTTTAAAAATCACATATCTCTATAAAAAAAACTGCAGCTTTTAAATTAAATTCTTAATTCTTCTATATATATACCGGGTGGTCATCTTTTATGTCCGTATGTGAGTATTGAATAACTCAATAAACCCGATAATAATTTTTTTTACAGTTTATTTGATAATATAATTTTTGAAAACAACATAAATCAAATTCCCGCCTTTATACTACATTTTTCAACACTTTTTCGAGCATCTCTGGCGGTAGAGTATTGAACGCATACCTTGAATTCGTCAATGGTCTCAAGTGCGAATTGGACTGTTTGAATATTGGCAATATTCTTTGAGTCAATTGCACATTATACGGAAACAAATGCAAATTATCTTTCAAAATGTGCCGCATGGTGGTTCCGCTCTTACTTGCCGCCTTAACCAATTCATTGAAACGACTTGGGCATTGATGAACAGCATGTCGACGATCTCCCACTGTCCCGTGCTCATCAAGATTCGACGCCAAACGACGAACAGTGTTGTCAGGCGGTTCTTGTTGGTCACGATAATTTTGGCGATGTGCACGTAGAGTTAACACAACTGAATCACATTTTTCAACATAACACATCACTATTTCGGCTGATTTGGTGAAATGTTATTTGTGGTTTAAATTTGACTGAATTAATGTTTCAAAAACGTGTGTCTTTTCAATTCAATCGGTTGATAAATGTAGTTATTTAATGTTTACATATCTACATAAAACATGGCGTATCTTGTACATACGTACGAGGGCTGCTCGATACATGTTTTTTGTCCCTAAATATAATTTAGTCTTTATTCAGCGCTAGATATTTTCTCCAATGATATTTTAACTTTTTCAACCCTCCCAAAAAATACAATATCTCAAATTCTGTCGATGGAGCCGTTTTTACTTTCTTTGGAGTAAGTTCGCCTGCAAATGTTCACTGTTTTGATTGTTCTTTTATTTCTGGTGTTTAGTGGAGTATCCAGAATTCATCAACTCTCGAATTACGCTTGAATAATTCCAAATTCTGTTCTGAAATCTTCATAGAATCCGTTATTGGTCAACCGTCAGCAAACGCGGCACCCTTGCCGACAATTTTTCATGGATGTTTTTAAATCGGAGGATTTGGATTTGATAAGAGTTTCGGCTTCAGTATTAGGTTCGTGTGTTCCAACAAAGCTTTGTCGACTATTTTTTGCCTTATGTACAAAATTCACTTCATTGTACAGCGTTGGACAAATTTAAGCGGCATCGTTGCAGTGCATCTCCTTGACGAAGTCTGGAGCAAATTTCGAAAGGTTTAAAGCTTGCGAGACTGATTACACAGCGAATCGTTAGTTTTCATGATCTTAACCGTAATATGCCCATCGTCATCTTAAAGAAATTGACATTTTATCAAATGATGGCGTTACAGCACGGGGAGGATTTGGGCTTAGCTTCTAGAGCAACGAGTGGAGGGGACCTACAGTTGGAATTTGAAAATTATTTTTCGGTCCTAGGAATTGAACCTATACTGAATGTATATTGCGTAGGAGTCGAAGCACAGGCCTACTACAGTAATTAGTTTAGGTATTTTATATAAGTCAAGATATTTTCCCAAAACCGTCCACATACTAAATGAAGAAATTAAAAACTTTTGTTTTTTTTTTATTATCCATCACAGAGCACACAGAACACAACGTTCTCTAAGTGTTAACTCTCAGTATCGCTTTACACAGCAGATGCTTGCTGCGCGACTAAGGATCATCTACCGATATTATCTCATAGATTAGGTACATCAAATAACAAATACGTCAAATAAACTTTTGCAATCGATTCAGAATTTATTAGCTCGATTTTTCTGATACATAACGCGACACTTCATCTTCTCTGTGAATGCATGTTTACTTCAGGTAGAGCAAATGAGTGATACATCCACAGCACTATGAATGAAGCCCAACTAAGAGAATGTCGGAATAAAAACGATTCACATATATCATACACAAATTAAAGATTGATTTTAAGAACGGAATCATTCTTTGTTACCAATTTGTCAACTATTACTTTACGCAGATGTCAATGAACTGCTTAAACTGACAGCACGAGCAAAATCCAAACAGCCTACCCTGAATTAGCTCAGAAGCAGCAAGTCGATCTAAATTTAAAAAGGTATCCGCTTAGTATTAAACTGTGCGGTAAGAAAAGACAAACTAGTTTCATAAAATAAGTCCCTGTTTGGAGACAGTGGACAATAAAAAGGCAATAAACTGGTATGACATGAACCAAGTATAAACAATGAAAGTTCTGAGCTGTAAAGCGAATAATTACGCGGATAGAATGAAAATTGGTTTAATTTGATGGTGTTGCTAGTTAGCTATGATATATCCTGTGGGACTTTGAGATTTTATCCCAAGACGATATACTGCTTCAGATATAACCTTCAGTATATCTCTCGCAACAATCAGTGACAGCACATAAGATTAAACTTGGTACCCTATGTCTTCTTGTATAAAACCACCACATTCCAGTACAAAAGCACCCTGCTGTATTTCACATACATAGAGATTAACAAAACAAAAACTTAAATCGTTCAAAGAATGCGCCCGAAAATCTAGTCATCCTGAAGCTCATTTCTTTGATTTTTTTAGTTTTGTCCAACCTCAGATTCTCTTCATAGCTAAAGTATGGCTTTTGCATAAGTGATTGTACCAATAAATGGATATTTTTTATGTGACACCTGTTATCTCCACGTCTCCATCTCGAAGAATTTTAAGTGTTTACGCAAACTACCTGTTAACGTCGTGAATTTTAATCCCTGTTAGCTCTGGAGAGGCAAAACAAATTGTGATTTATGTTAATTTGGTGATGTTTTCAGATAATCATGCCTTAGCATCAAGCTATGCTGCAAAGGAACTCAAAACGTCCACAGAAAAATCATTTGTAATACGAATCGTTTTTCTATGACTCCTAAAATGTCAAATATTTAGCGTCAAATTAAAAGATACATATCTCTAAAAATAGTGGTTAAGATCAATAATCTGATACATGTATATTCAAAACTATTTATTTTAGAGTTAATGATGATACACGGCTAAAGAAAAACCATCTGAATATCGCTTTCATGTTCTTATGTTAAATTGATATGATGAATAAGCAAACCGAACATCGGAATGGCTAGCTAATGCCGCTTTTTTTGTTACTTATTCGTTCATGTTCTCAGCGACAACTCTGACAGTTACACGCAGTAACAAGAAGTGACAGTTTTTCGTTTAAAATACATTTTCTCACAGCAACTCCTCTTGGGTGTTCTTAACCCGTCAGTTGTTATGCATTTCTACATAACACCTAACACCACAAAACTGTCATCGGATTTTCTTGATATTTATGTGTTGGTACTATTTAGTGCGGTGGGATAACTTTCATTAGAAATTTTGATGGCAACTTCCGTTGTCACTAATTTGACACACTTGACGAATTCAACTAATCAGTGCTCTCATGGCTTACATCCGAATGATGGGCAACCAAGTAGGCCGCATTCTATTCCCGTTCCCCTCACTCAAACAAATGTCACGCATTCAACAATACGGACGAGACTTTAATTGAAGTGAATTTGTGGTCATTAATCCGACAATTGCATGATTGGCTTAACAAAAAAATGCGATGGGCTTTCCTTGACCGTCTCTCTTTTTGTCTTTCTTTCTTTTCGTGTCGGAAAAGCTTCTTTGAAACTACCGAAATGCGATCAAAAAAAATAGAAAGAAAGACTATTGCGTGGAATACGATAGCAAAGCGCCGTGACTGAGTGGACTATAGTGCGGTGGAGCTGCTATATAAATTTACTGTAAATTTAAATAACCAATTAAGAGATACATATCGTACAACAGAAATATAATCACCGTTACACATGTTTTTGAAGAAGCATACCTCCAACAGTAAGCAGTTGCTTGACCAATCCGTGAACCTTCGGTTCGTAGTTTATGACCCGAAGTTCGTGCGGCTAGGAAACCAATATACCCGTATTCCATTTTCTATGGGCCATTGGTAGAAAAAGAATTCAATTAAAAATCCATTTTCAGTAGCAGATGAGTATTTCTCATCTTCTTTCAGTTCTCTTTCGTTTTGTGCATGATTTTTCTTCGTGTTCTTCATTTTTCCATTTCTTTCATCGCCCAACGGATGCAATTATCTGATAAACAGTGCGCGCTTGCGCATGCACTGTATCGTATTCCCACGGTTTAAAGATCATGATCATGATCGGGAGATCATTTTCCATTCCCTTCTTCATCTTCGGCTCTTTAATCCAATTTTTTACTCACTTCAGATTGGGCTTTGGTTAATCTGGGTTTGGATGGAATTAGAGAAATACATTGGCTAGGGCACAAGAAGGGGAATTGTGTAATGCACCTGTTGTTATTAAATAAGCGAAAACAGGGTTCTTTCGAACTGATGGGTATGCAAGGTTCATGCAGTTGTAAGTGGCATTAAAAGTCTTAAGTACTCTCAAAATGGTTTGAAAAATGTTTTCAGTTACACCTGTCAGTAAGTCCTTTCACATACTTAAATGAGTCTTAAGTAATTTTTCCGCACATTGGTCTGATCTTCAGAATGTGCAAAAATTTGTTTCGTAAAAAGTGTTAGGACGGTTTTACCAGACGTTTGGACTAAAAATTAGTAATTTCAACAGTTTTTAGTTGCTTAAAGCTTTTTATCTGCCATTTTTCATATCTTAACCAACACTTCCATAAAATCGCAATCATAAATCAGCTTTTAATCACATGTAGCTATAGTATAACATCTCAAAGATAAAGAGATGAGACAGAGGATAATCATAGATCTTGTCTTATCTCTGTCTACAAATCGAAGTTGTGAAATTGGAACAAACTTCACTGCCGGCTCTAATGAATTATTCAACCATTATTAGACGAAAATCATTAACGGATGTTGGAACTTCCTCACTTCCGATTAAGGAAGGTCGGAATGATAATGCGCAAGCACGTAATATTGTGCGCACATTTGCCTACCTGTTCATTACCATTAATATCTTTTTGAATAGACCAACCAGACGTCTACTTCGGAACCACTGAGACAGTGTAATGTGACTTCACGAGTAGACGTCATCAATGATGCATCGTGATTAAAATTTGAATGGAAAATGGAAATTAAGGCCTTAATTGAATTATTTCTTTGCGAGCGAAAGGTTAGCGAACTGTGTGAATTGATAGAAAGCTATGAGTCATTCAAATGAGTTGCGGGCAGATGTGAAAGATTAAATTTATGAAAGAAAAAATCTTTGCTAAGGTTATGGGATGGATCGAAAAGAAGTCAGAGGGTTCATTAGTTGTCATGAATATGACATCCGTTTGTGACTTCCCAAAGTGTTATCTTCCCACTACTGTCGATGATTGCTTTATAATTATTGGAAAAGTGTTACGCGGCGACGTCACTATGCAATAGACAAACGTTCCAAGAACGTTATGAAACAGAGAATATAAAATTTAAGATTTCAATTTCTAATGTTTGGCAAGCAAACATTTTTTTAATAACGTTTGATTGTTTATCTTAGAGTGTAATTTCATTCAATGTATAACTTCTGTAGTATTTTACATGGAATATTTAATTAAGTAGAGTTCACATCTTTATATGACTACAGTGGTGTAGTGGGTGGGCGCGTCAACTACTGCTGTGAAGGGGTAAGTTCAATTTTAAACACAAAATCTTCCATATCCCGGCACCAACTCTCTCGAGTCACTGCCAATGCCTAGATATTGTAACTATCAAGAAAAATCGTCACAAACTTTACTGTACGGAGTCGCCATGAATCTGTAAGTCGCTTCTACTCGTGCGAGAACAACAGTACGAGTGGCTACTGGAGAAGCTATGTCCAAATCCACACTTCCTACTAAACCCACAATCCCTACTAAGATAGGGCAGAAAAACAGTCTTTCACAACATTTTCAAGAATTTTAAATTTGAGCGTTGTTTGACCAAAGAGTGGTTTATTTTTGACTTGCCTAACAGAAATGAACACCATTTGAGCATTGATAGACTCTCACCCTCGTAGGTAGAAAATTTATAAGCATATGGAATATGTCAATTCTACTGCCGAGTAGAATTAAAATCTTTAAAGTTAAGCCTGTAGCATTTACCTTTTAAACAAAAGTTCATAACCTGCGATTCAATCACCTCTTCAGAACTTACTTGAATTTGACTCAAGCTTTCGCCATCTACCTTTTCCCAGACCATATACATGCAAGCTTTTACGAAATAAATGAGAATAGTTCGATAAGTAATAATAATAATAATAGCGGCACTACAGTCCGAGGTGGACTTGGGCCTAACTTCTCAGCAACCAATCGTCTTGTGCTATTGTTCTCTCACGAGTGGAGGGGACCTACAGTTTAATGCCGACTCCGAACGGCGAGATTGAGAAGCTTTTTCTAGACAGTTATACTTTTTGAGCATTGTCAGTGACTCGAAAGAGGTTCGATAAGTACTTAGTCTATAAATAAATAAACTGGGCATGTGCGAGTTGTATTCGCACGGGGAAGGTTCCGTCGCATAATACTGATGGATGATTTCTGAATATCAAACGACGTTTCCAAACTATTTCAGTTGAATTTTCTTCTAACTTCAACCCAAATCAACCATTTATTCAAAAATTCATACATCCAAACAAACAAATGTTCATCCCTACATATACCTATATCTCTATCCAAGTTTATCCAACACAGAAAATCCCTTCCATCATACACATACCCAATCACTGCTCATGCCTGCGATGTGTGTGTGTTCATTTCTGTTGAGCATTTAGGGGTGAGATCGAAAAGATAACGCTCAGCAACGAATAGAGTGGCCGAACACAGCATGAAATTATGTGTGGAAATGAAAATTGTTTTCATTTTAAATCTTAGATATCTTAAAATTTCAACATAAAACAATATTTTGAAATTGATCATTTCTTAATGCTTACATTGATGTCTTCAAAACTGCGTTTTCAGATCTTCAAAATTCGCATGTCGATGATTGACCGTTTTTGGCCAATATCTCCAAAACCATTGAGGCCAGAATGCTCGAAATTGTTTTAAATGAAAGTACTCAATGAAGCCAAGTTTTTGTGATTTTTTCAGATTTTTAAACACTTTGGTTTAGAAATGGCAGGGGTGGACGCATTTAAAACTTTGGAGCTCCATATTTTCCAAACGGTATTTTGGATAAAAAAGTGTTGAAAGAAACCTCCACCTCACTTCGAAAGATCTGTCGATTGATATATATTTCGATGGGGTGCGAAAATTTTTCAAAATTAATGTCGACTTCACCTGTACTGGAGCCACCCCCAAATGGCCCCACTTTTTAAAATCGCTGCATAGGCAATGACATCTAGGTCTGAAGTACCTAATTCCAAAATTTCATGCCGATATCTTCATAAACTTCGGAGATAAAAAAGTGTGACAGACACGACGGACGGACGGACGGACGGACACACCGAAATTATAAAGGTTCCGTTTTTGTAGACGGAACCTTAAAAACGAACATTTTGGAAAAGTGGCTATTTATTTCTCAACATAGTCTCCTTTTAGCTCGATACACTTGACTCAGCGATGCTCCAATTTCTTGAACGCGTCTGAAAAATACGTTTTCTAGAGATCTGCAAAGTAGGCCTCCGTTACTCCGCATCGATAACCCTCTCATTCAAATCAAATTTGAGACTTTTTCAAGTTTGGAAACAAACTAAAGTCGCAAGGGGCCTAATCTGGAGAATAAGATGGATGGGGCAGCAGTTCGTTACCTAATTGTGGTGGTTTGAGCCGGTGCATTGTCATGGTGGAAGAGCACATTTTCTTCGCCAAATGGGACACACCCGCTTCTACAAGCGGTCAAAACAAAACTAAGAGTCTGATTCGGCTGCAATTTTGAAAGTAGGCGAGAGTGTACTATACGATAGTAAGTTTCTCTTGCAATAGTGGACCACCCTCGTATGACAAAAGAAATAAGTAAATATTTTTATAAAAAAAAAAAAAACTCCCAAAGAGTCATCCAAAAACCCAGGGTTAACTTTCAAAAATTTGGGAAATTTCAGATGTAATGGCTTCATCAAAGTCGTACGCGGCATAGATACGCTCCTATCCGAAGAAATTGAATAAGTTCTATTTGTCCATATGAGACATAAAGCAAAAACGTTTTATTTTTAGACGTTTGACATTTCAACAAGTGAAATATTTTAAAGACTATAAATAAAAATAACTTCGTAGACCGAGTGCAAACTAGAACGTGTGAACTCAATTAAATTCATCATAAGTACAAGGAACCTGTCTGCTAAAGTTACAAAAAAGTGGATCATCTCTCATATCATACTACTACCTACTGTCATTTTTACATAAGTTGCTGTTCCATTAAATGGACGCTTTCAAATGCGACACCTACTATCTTCACATGTGGATCTTGAAGTATTTTAAGAGTTTAAACAGGCTACCTGTTGATGTTGTGAATTTTAATCCATGTCAGCTCAGGATAGGCAAAGCAAAATGTAATTTATGATAATTCGGTGATGATTTGTGATAATCATGCCTCAGTAGTAGGCAAGGCGGTAAAAGAGTTAAGCATGTTTGGCAGAGATCATTTGAAACGAACGACTTCTTTGACACTTAAAATATTAAACAGTAGGTAACATGCATAATGCTATATTTAACATATGAGATGTTATTATCCACTTCTGTTAAAGTTCAAATTAACAATTAAATTACGTTTACTGATTTAAATGTTCAATCACATAACGAAACGTATAATAACATAACAAGCGATAGAAAACAACATTACCATCTTCCAAACTTTATGTAATCAATCTCTCAAAAAGAAAATTAACAAAGATATTGAAAAATAATTTAAAATGCCAAATGCGTTGAATACAAGAACTTATGAAGTTCATCGAATGTATAAATATTGATTCTCTTTTTGAAGTCATTGAATATATTTTGCTTTTTTGAGTGACGCTAGAGTCCGAGGTAAACCTGTTCCTCAACTTCAAAACTTCTCTTGTCACAAGATCTATAGATTCCTGTCTTAAGTTTTAGGCGATAAGTTAGCTGAGGTACCTCATTTACTTGTGTGCACGGTGATCGCCCTCTGTTATTTTCTTCAACGGGGAAGATGTGAAATATTGTCGGGTTGGAAGTATGCGGTCTGTAAGATCAACATGGCCTAGCCACCTTATCTGTGAAACCTTGACTTGTGAGTGGGAGTGTACAATACACATGTGTTGTAGTTCAACATTCTCCTGCAATCGCCATCAACAAAAAAACAACCTAAAGAGAACTAAAGACCGGTCTCAAAATCTGAAATCCTGAGTCAGAGGGAATTTTCGATTTCGATTAGTTGTTGAGACTGCAGTAGGTTTCGTTAGACTTGAAGAGTTCCAGGTAATAACACAATATTTCTGGTGCGAGTAGAACAGCCCACTCCCTCTAAAATATACCACATCTTGTATTACAAAGGGTCCTATTAGCTGGCCAATCAACCGTACATCTGTTTTAGCCATCCTTGAGTGGTTTTCGCCTTATGGACTGGAGCAGAATTTTGTTGGATTGTCCAATGCTTATTTTCAAACATTGTTCAAAACAGAGGTTTGGTACATTTTTGTCAGTTTTTTCACAAAAATGGGGGTTTTTTTATTTTCAAACATTGTTCAAAACAGAGGTTTGGTACATTTTTGTCAGTTTTTTCACAAAAATGGGGGTTACGCCAACGTAGTTCACTCCCTTTTATACCATTACATTTGCAGGATAATGGCCTCTTTCAACCGTTAGAATAAGTTCTGAAGCTTCTTTCGAAGCATACACACTCGTCTTATTAAAAGATTCAAGGGTGCAAATTTTCTCATCGGGAGCAGATTTTCTCTGAGAGCATTTTTCGCGCCCCGCAGTAAAATAGCTTTTAATTTTTGTAGGCATTAACTTAGTCCCAAATTTCATTTCATTTCCCATGATAAGATCTTCTGCTTTCTTCGTGATTTGCACCTTATTCGAGCCTGCAGGGCTTTCGGAGTCCTCACAGAGTGTGAACGGTCGGATCTTTGGTGGTCATATACTTTTCTAGTATACTATTTTCAGCGGTCTTAAGATCCGAAAGATGACGCCTTTTGACATATTACAATTGTATAGGCCGATTACAACGACACGAATCTGTGGCGTAATGAGTAGATGTGCCGACTCCTACGCCTGAGGTCTAAGGTTCGAATCTCAAAAAAAAAACACCTAACATTTTTTCACGACTCAACCTCTTTCGAGTCATTGACAATGTTCAAAGACTGTCTAGAAAAAAGCTTCTCAAAATCGCCATTCAGAGTCGGCATTAAACTGTAGGTCCCCTCCACTCGTGAAAGATGAAAAGCACGCACAATACGAGTGGTTGCTGAGGAGCTAGGCCCAAGTTCACCTCGGAATGTAGCGCCACCATTATTATCATTATTAGTGTTATGATAGCCCTATCTCCAACTAATTACAGGCTATAGCATTGATGTCTGCTAGAGCAGTTATAAGTTATATATATAAGATAAGTTTAGAAAAACTTATTTACAGTAAATACTGTGGTATGATATGGATATTGAAGAAAAGATCCTGTTGTTCTGGACCGTTAATTCAAAGCGTGTGTACATACCACCATCGCACTGAGATGCAAAAATTAGGCACATTTTATAAACGTGTGTATAGTAGGGTCAGCAAATTTATACAGAGTACGCACAAAACAACAGCAGACCCGAGAAGTGTTGTTTCCAAAGTCGAGGTCTAGAAATGCGTGTGTAAAACTATTTATTGTATTTGTGGCCGCTACTACCAGTTTATAACAAATATCGTGCGGGTGTGCTGGTTTAGAAAATATTCTTTAAAAATTGAATAAAGAGATTAATTTTGGAAATAATTTATTAATTGTTTCTCTTTTGTTTCGTTATCCGATTGAAAATTATGATGATTTTTTTTTTCATTTGGCTAGGTGACAATGGTTTTAACACGATTTTAACACCTTCTGATTAAGGGAATATGAGCGTTTTATCCACCAAGTTAGTTGAGCGGACTATACGTAAAAACGTAAAAACGCACCCCCGTTTTTGATTTTTTTTGTGTTGTGCTGATCGTAAAAAATTTAAAAACAATCAGTCACACCTCTTTGGAGTGTAATGCAGGAATGTTGGGACCACCAACAATATAAATATATAATCTCTTCGGTTTTAGAGGAGCATGCAAAAAACAAGATTTTATATGGTTTCAATAATAAAATAATCTCGAATAGTTTGAGGGTTTAATAGCAAAGCTCCAAGTTTGGAGTGAAAGTAGCCTCAGAGGATGGATATGATCTATGGGATAGTAAAAATGATTGCTAAATTTGTTATGCAATCGCGCACTCCGTTTGTGGAAGAGTTCGTTGACTGTCTTTGACTGAAACGGGTGTTGATTGGCAAATAAGTTCTTACAGATACCATGAGTGGAATGCTTTAGTTGATGTACAGCACGACGAAGTTCAGAATCGAATTAGCATATGCTTTGTTTAAACTTGAGTACGTATAGCAGTCGTGGCAATAGATAATGCGTTTCACCCACGTCTAGCCAAAAAATGTCATGAACTTACATATATAGACAAGAAAATCGTAGTTACACTAATTATTATTTCCTTTTTATTTACTTTTACCTAAGATTGTGGGTATGCGCCAATTGGTCAAATATTTACAAGCTGAAATGAAGAGAAAGGCTATACGGGACTAAAAGATAATTTTTCGGAGCCCAATCTCGAACTGTCGTGAATCTATAGACATTTAAATAAGATAACGGATGTTCTAGTCGGTAAATCGCAACTAAAGGTGAGATACAAATTATTTAAGAAATTGAGATCTACTAACTCCATGCAACAATCTCCTCTTGGCTGGACATGAGTAAATTGCTTGTCAAACAGTTGCGTAAAAAGCAAGTAAACACAGCTAAAATACAATGCAGAACTATGCACACACGAGAGTTCACCAAAAAAAATTGTAGTTGTTTAACTGAGATTCGTAGTGTTCGTAAAAGCACAAAACTAAATTGAATTTTCTGAACTCGTTAATATCTTTTAAAAGCCATAAATATTTCAATAATTTTCTTGTCCATCACTAAGAGTTGAGTGCTTCGAGCGCTTCCGTTTAAATATAGACACCGAAACAAACATGATGACAGACTTCCTCCGTGGACAATCATACTTCCTCATTGAGTCAGTTTTTCAACCAAAAGCCGTAAATCTCTATGAGTTCGGTAGTCCACTTACAAACACACATCGTGATTACACTTTTCTCTTAATTGCATTTACCAAGCAATTATTCCTTTTGTAAACTAACATACTTAGCCAAAAGAAGCAAACAACTTCGATGGCTACTTACCAGCATCCAAGATCTACTGTACTCGATTTGTTCCCAACACTAAACGTTTCCTCTTTCAGCCTTTCTCCTTTCATTTGAAGCACCTCCAATGGGCAAACATTAAAATCACTTTCTAAGACAAACCTGAAAACAGTTTGCATCCAGAGTAAACACTTTCCAGACTCTGCTTCAACTAACTACTATGTCATGCTCCTTTTGCGTCCCCGGCGGACGCCTTCAACTCTGCACACCTGTATGCCGAGATCGCCGTCTCTCTTTTTCCGTCCCCTAACGATTTTATTTACCTTCTCCGGTCATTTTGCTTTCATGTGACAGCAGCACACCAGACTAAACCCCCACTTGGCCTTGCCTGTGCACAGCAGCGCTGGTAGTAGACACCAGTCCGGAACGCCGATCTTCGCTATAGGAGCGAAAGAAAGTAAAACTACTGTCTTCATGCTAAATCGTGAAAGGGAAACAGATGCATCGTCTCAAAACTCCTGTCTGCTCGAACTGATTTTTTTCTCAGCGAGCAAGATTCCTTGAGATCGATCTTCAAATTGATTCCTTTGTTCGTTACTTAATCGAACTTCAGTCGGTGAACTTGTCAAGTGGTGTTGACGGCCGACAGACGAATGTACTCGTATCTTTCGCAAGATGATGATATTCAGAGGTGACTGCAAAGCAAATGGGGAACAATTCGCGATGAGACTGCTGTGTGTGGGTGATATTTAAGTGAGCCGAATAGGCAACGTGTCAGTATGTCGGATTAAATGTTTTCAACTGTTGATTAGTTAAAGTGGAAGAGTGATGTGGGCTCCAAGAAGTGGAATCACTTGTAAGAATAAAACAACTCCAAACGAGCTGTGAATGATACTACATTGCAAGGATGAGTGAGAAACTCTGGTAATAAGTCTCCCACACTACTCTGACTTTGTTCATTAGGCCGACATGTATCAGTCAAGTTGGCATAGGTGTTTTCATTTCAAAAGGCATTCATGATTGAAACACTCCTGCAAATTGAAAGGTGTGTTCAGTGAATTAATTCTTTGAGCAGTGAATTCAGTAAAAGGAACTGATTTAATTACAAATACTTTTGTGAGACTTTTAAACTGTGTTGGAAAACTTAGAAAAAAAATGTTAAAATTCGATTGTAGTTCAAAGAGAATTTATGCTCAACAACCTTTATACGTTTAGCAAACCTTTCTTCATTCATACTACAAACAATTAACCGCGTTGACAGTTCTGTTCCAAAGGGTTTTTGCATACAAAACTGAAAACTACGCAGTTATAGTTCGGTGGATGTCTACATGGTTTCATCTTATTTTACAAAAGGTTTGCAAGCTGATATAAGGTGAGCCATCTATACCTTTGGCCCGCGCTGTGTCTCGATTCCGGACACTTAAGGGTATTCCTAAGCGAAACCCCTTAAGCGAAATGAGGTAGGGTCGGTCAAATTGGCTGATCTTGGGGAATCAGAATGTCTATTGTGGGTCTTTCAGTATGTGCTGTTGTTCGCTCCTGTGAGAACTACACCTAGTTCAAAAAGTATCCGTGCATCAACCAACTTTTCAAATAACCACGAAAAAAAGACATCGTATAGCTAAACCTCTTAAGCGGATATTGTATTTGAAATAATATTTTCATACCCTAATATTTTCCCTCACTTCGAGAACTTAGGTATACCCTACACGACGCAGACTTTGTGTGGATGTTATTGCTTTTTGGGCAATATCGCTGAGAAGTTATTATTTACAACAATTATAATAAATAAAACTTGAGAAGGAGAAAAAATGGCATTAAAAAATAAAATAATGTGTTCGCTAGTAGGGCAAATTCCAGGCTAAAATTCTTAAAAATGCCCGAAAATGTATTTTCAGTTTTTCTTTGACCACTTTTTACCACTGACATCCTCATCTAATTAAAATCTCCAATTGGTCCAAGTATACTCTGAGTTTATGTCTGTCACTTTCCCTTATGAATTTTCCTCTGTGAATATTCTTTGTAGTGCAGTCATTCTACAAACTTTTTAATTATTTTCCTTTTCCTTTCCATATTGAAAAAATTGGATTCTAAGATAGAAATTTTGTCAAAAATTAGATCAGTGTTCTACCAGACTGAGCAATTCAGAGTTGAATGAAAAGGTTTCAATCATTTAAATTCCACTATAAACACAATGCCAAAGACTATTTCACCTCAGTTACTTGAGATGTAACAATATGTGATGGAACATAAATTTCCACCACATAATACCAGATACCAACTTACCATCTGAGACCATAAATATTCTCTTTTGTTCACTTGAACTTCTATTATTTTCAGGAGTTTTTCAAGTCGTAATTTGGAATTTGGTTTTTGTCAGCCTTTGTGGTTGTTCTCCTAACCTAGGCGGAAGCACTACTTGTGAAAAGTCTTAAGGACCTATAAGGGGTTTCCTGATAATCTTAACAGCTTTGAGTCAGCTAGAGCAGTTTTAATCGACAAACTTTAAAAAAAGCATGTATTTTTATCGAATTGAATCGAAAAATGGTAACTAAATTAATTTCTGACTACACCAGGTTGAAACTAATAAAAAGTCTTAAATAGTATCCTATGAATATACTCTTCCGGGTGAAACATGGAAACTAGTTTTCCGAACTTAAAGATATATAATATTAGCAGGGGTACCACAAGGAAGCGGATTCGGTTAGCTGTTATATATGTTATATACAGGGTGGGCCATCTAGTGTTTTTCATTAAAATCATAGGTTATGACACTGACAGCTGCTTCTCGCTCGAAATCGTGACAGAAAGTCAGAACTTTGCTCGAAAGCAAAAAAAAAACCGCTTACAAAGACACGTGAATAAAGTAATCCTTGATATTCTGACCGAATGAAATTGATTGCGCCGTTTGCAAAGGGTGAACCCATCGACGGTGAGAAAATTCTCATATGCAACCGCGTTCGATGTGCGGATTAAGCAGGACCTTTCAAGGGAAAGGAACATACATACCTGCAAAACTTGTTCTAAAAATCCTGTGAGAAAAAATGCGTGATAAGTTGGTAAGTTAGTTGCAGTCGTAAGCAATAGTTAAAGGAGGTGGTTTTAGTGAGTATGAATCTCAAACTACCATGTACACGTGCTGTTGGGCCCCATAGCGTCTATTGGAGGATTTGCTCCTAATAATAATAATAGTAATGGCGGCGCTACAGTCCGAGGTTGACCTGGGCCTAGCTTCTCAGCAACCACTCGTTTTGTGCATGCTTTTGTTCTCTCACAAGTGGAGAGGATCTACAGTTTAATGCCGACTCCGAACGGAAAGACAGTTTTATTCCTTAAGCATTGTCAGTGACTCGAAAGAGGTGGAGCCGCGAACAATTTAAGTTTTTAAATATTGTTGCTTGTGCAGGGATTTGAACCCAGACTGTGAAAGTCTACTGCGCATGGGTCGACGCACAAACCCACACCGCCACGGCGCCCACCTACCCTCTTAAAAAAACGCAACAAAGAGACTTTCTTGTTTTAATTATAGCTGTCAAACGAAAGAAGATTTGCTTATTTCCAAGCATTATTTTAACTAATTACTCCAGATTATGGTTTTTTCCGATCTTTCAAATATAATTTTTCTACGAGAGGAAATCCTTGTGAGTATGTAGCAAAAACAAGTAAATCTAACATGGTGGCTAAAAAATGGATAGAGAAACATTGAAAAAGCTCACTTTATCTATCGGTGGTCTCATTATCATTAAACAGTCACTCCTCAAACAAAACACGAACTAAAAAGAAGAACTGGCCGAGGTCCAGCCTAGCATAGCAATCAAGCACCGCATTTGTATCTTCATCACCAGATACCCTATCTCACAACCGCTGACGCTAGAACACATCTCAAAACACATTTATCTACACAATTCAGGAATTCACTGCATCACCAGAAAAAAAGAGGAGCACGACGCAAAAACCGACGTGTATCGGCTTTCACAAGACATTTCTGCACACAGAGCTTGGAGCTCTCTTGGAGTTTCCCTATTCGTCGCACATTGCACATTGGACATTGGCCACTCGGTATTTTGATGATTCTCCAACATCTTGTCATCCACTCCTATGCGTATTCCTCGCATACCAACTCAGCCGCTCCATCTGGATACAAATTCATCAAGCCAGCCAGCCCGGGCACACAATATGTGCCTCTGTCCACACCACTCAAGATCAACGACACATGTTGAACAGTATCGCGCCCGTGTGGTACCCAGCTGAACCAACCCTATCCAGTCACAGAAATGTGAACTAACAGCAAGGAATGGGATGATGGAATGCATGCATCTACATTATGTGGAATTAAAAATGACTCTTTCACTCTCTGTATCTTTGATGCAACACGTCCTCCTCTAGCTGCAGATCTAGCTCTAGTCAGTCGGCTGTTCTTCGTGTAGAGCTGTCATTAGGAGTTTTGTTTGTTTGATGCATGTGGCCTGGCGTGTGGAGATCCTTATCTGCTGCGGCTGGGTTAGGTGTAAGATTTTAATGAAAAACTTTATTCCATCTCTGCGATTGTAATTTGCTGAAGAGGAACTGATGTCTAATGGGTTTCCTTCTTTGTTTACTGATGAGGCCGGGTGACAAACGTGACTTGTTTGATCTAGTCGGGATTAAGATGTTTCGCGTTGAAGATACCGACTTGTGCCTTGAGTACGATAAAGTTTACGCCAGGATTAACGGAAGGGCTTGCTTGGTGAAGATGTGAGGGTAAATATTTGCATCTCGGTGATGATATCGGTGAGAGATTACACTTGTAAGACTTCACAATTTCCATTTTGATTGCTTTGCTGCTGACTTAATAAGGGTCCATGGGTTATATTTGAATACGGAATACAGATTAGGACGTTCAAGAAATTGGGTGTAATGGGCATTCTATATACAAAGCAAATGAGATAAGAGGCTAGCAGTTTGGAGCACTAGGCGACAAGTTCAAAAGAAAACTAAACACTATTTGCTTTTTTTTGATAACAGGTGTTCAGGAAGAGTTTTCATAAATGCATTCCGTGGTGCACACTAGATGCGTTAATCTGTTTAAACGGAGTTACGAGTGACAGTGGATTAAGTTAAGCGATGGAATACGAAATGAGGACACATGAGTCAACAATTGCGTAAGAATTAGCTTTTCAAAGCAGGAACAGACCTGATACAAGTATTTTAATAAGATTTACGTCGATTACGAATACTCAAGAATCTGTTTAAATATGTGAGAATTATTTTAATAAACTTCTCAAATGTCAAAATAGAAAACAAAGCACAAAAAAAATATTAACAGTGTTGACATGTTGCAGCTCGCAGAGTCTTCATCTCGTAGACAGAAAAAAAATCTGACGTAGAATATTTCTTTTGAAGGTTCCAAAAATGTGGATTTAATTCCTGCTTATCATCCAGCTTTTGGCTCCTTAGCAGGGGCACAAATTGTTTGAACTAACTGAAGTAGAAGCTGATGCCTATAGCAATTCAACGTCAAATTTGTAATATGGGGTTGAGATTTGCCCCTAGGTAAGTGGGTAAGTGGTAAGTAAGTGGGTACTTAACTAACTAAAAATTGTAACTGTCAATACTGATTTTTTTCTCAGGTGGTAAGGTAAGGTAAACGGATCATTTTTTGCTCTGTAGCACGTATCTTGTCTTATACTCCTTTATATTTACAACAGTGCGTTTTGTCTGCTCATAAATCGCACATCATACTGGGAACCCCCTATGATTACTATATTATGTACTTAGTCCAGCAGTTTGAATGCCCTCTCTCCGTGTTTAAACTTGCCCACCGCGCCATTTCTCCACTACCAGATTAAAGTGGTCACACGACACTGTACCTTCTTTCGACTTTTAACAAATATTCATTCTTCACGTCCCCTTTTACAATAAGTAAAACTCACAAAGCTATTAATTCTTGATTTAAATGTTTTGTTAACTGGTGCTATTACGTTCTTCAAACCTTTTTCTTGAAATAATTTAATAATTCCTTCCTTTCGCTTAAATCTGTTGTGATCGGGCCTGTTTAGGGATCCTAATTTGCTATGGGAGCCGTGTTTACACCATTGTTCTGTTACTTGATTATGGCATGTGGCTAGATCGACCTTGTTCAATTATAACCGTGTTCCACATATCTGCTACGTAGAATAGCGGTTAACGTAGTTCATGCTTAGTGAAGTTCGTGAGTAACGGACACGTACAAATGAAGCGGTTGAGGTTTCCCTCTGGGTCCCATCGTCAGATTTGTGGCATAATGTGTGATGCACTTTAAATTGTGACTTGTCGCTGTTATCCTCGCAAGAACTATGTTAGTTTTCCTTAACAGATTTAACCTTTGTACATATTGCATTCCTATATTGCTTGATGTTTTCAACTTTATTAATATTGCCCCTCAAGTAGAGGAACAAGAGCTAGTAAATCCGGAGACTTAACCCTACCATTTCATTATTAAGCTTTTAGTTCGTCAGCTTTTTGAACGACTGAAGTATGTTTTATTTTTGACATCATAGCTTTTGAAAAATAACGACCCAAACATTTCCGTTGTTGTTAACGTCTTTTGTCTGCTCAGAGTTCCTCTACTTGGCGTAATAATATTGATGTCTTAGCATCTTACATGTTATCTTTTACCTTTATTTGTATATAAATGCCAATTGCTTTACCATTAAATGGACAAATGATTAAGACGTTGGAAAATTCGTCTGCAAATTACCTGTTTTTTGATTCTCGTAAGTGCCTGCTCGTACATACATTTGCTTTCAAGCCTAAACCTTCATCGCTTAGTTTTCCTCCTTCTAACCAACAAAGACCCACCGGTTTAAGTTAATTCAAAGTATACAATCTCAATTAATTATCCAATTAGGAATAGGTAGGCTAAAAAGCACACGTGCTTATGTAAACATAATCGTGGCCTGTGTTGAGTAACTCAAATAAATTTTTTTGTTTCTTCTGGCTAAGTGATAATTGCCATGAAACCTTCATGAGGAAATCTTAAAAGAAGAACATAGGCTAACAGGTGTAGACTCACTAAATGAGCGGAATACGATGTGTAAAGGTGCTAGTGGGGTAAAATACTTTCTATTTCATGAAGGGAAAAGTCATCTCTCCGGGCCGACATGTGTGGTGTTATTACTTACTTAAATGGGTACCTAAAGAAATGCATTATGCAATGAAAACAAATCCGATGTTGCAACACTGCAAGGAGTAGGTACGACATTTACTTTTGAAGCTGAAAACAAAATACTACTTTTCATTAACTCTGTTAGATCAGAGGATGAGGTACTTACATATGTACCGAGCATACAGTAAACCCACATAGATCCTTTGATCAGTCGAATGATCGTATAAAATTGCAGATTTAACAAAGAAGTGAATGCTGCTAATAAAGAGGATAATAATAATAATAATAATAATGGCGGCGCTACAGTCCGAGGTGGACCTGGGCCTAGCTTCTCAGCCACCACTCGTGTTTTGCGTGCTATTGTTCTCTCACGAGGGGTGAGAGATATATTCATAATATACTGCGTACAGTACAGCTTTTTAAGATTTTTATAATAAATAATTGCTCAACTCTTAACAACCTGACAAATCTCAATTTTTATTTATTAATAAAGTGTGCCTCTACAAATTCCAATTTACATTGAAAGGGTTTTTTACGAGAAAAAATACGGTAGAATAAAATATACGACCACATCAAAAATATCCTTGCAAAAGTCTGAGCACAATCTTACTTTCGGTCCTATTCCAAAGATTCTACTCCCACTAACTGTAAAAGTCCCGTTAGCCAAACCTTTTTTTAGATTTCTCAGATTGCTATATTTTGTGCAAGACGCGCGTTTTTCAGAACAAAATATTTAGTAAAAAAATTTAATAAAATATGAAAGGGTTATTGGCAAAGAATTGGAAACTTCTGAGAGGAGAATAATTGTTGAATTAAATGAAGAAGGAAAATCAGGGCGACAGTCTACTATAATAATAATGGTAGCCCTACAGTCCGATGTGGACCTGGGACGATCTCCTCAGCAACCATTCGTGTTGTGCGTACTATTGATCTCTCATAAGTGAAGGGAACCTATAATTTGTTATACAGTTATACTCTTTGAGCATTGTCAGTGACTCGAAAGAGGTGGAGCCGTGAACAAATTTGTTTTGAAAATTTTGTTGCTTGTCCTGGTATTTCAGACTGTTCACTAAAACGGAACCTTTATAATTTCTATGTGTCAGTCCGTCTGTCACACTTTTTTATCTATTACATTTATGAATGAATGATATCAACATGAAATTTTGAAATTCGGTACTTCAGGCCTAGATACCATTGCCCATGCACCCAAATTTAAAAAATGGGGCCATTTGGGGGTTGCTCCCGTACAGGTGAAGTCGCCATTGATTTTGAAACATTGAAGCAAATCCTCAAGTGATATACCAATCTACAGATCTTTTAAAATGAGGATGAGGTTTGCCTCGGCACTTTTTGATCCAAAGTTCCATTTGGAAAATATGGAGTTTATACCAAAGTGTTTAAAAATCTAAAAAAAAACCCCAGAAACTTGGCTTCATTGAGTACTTTCATTTAAAATAATTTCAAGCATTCTGGCTCTAATAGTTTTCGAGATATTGGCCAAAAACGGCCAACCATCGACATGCGAATTTTGAAGAACTGAAAACGCAGTTTTGTGGACCTCAATATAAGCATTAAGAAATGATAAATATCAAAATATCGGTTTATGTGCAAATTTTGAGATATCGATGATTTAAAATTATAAATATTTTTATTTTAGCACATAAACTCCATGCTGTGATCGACAACTCCATACGATGATGAGTTTTATCTCTCACATTCGATTCGTTTCAACCCCTAAATGCTCAACAGCAATGTTCAAACGGCAGGCATGAGCAGTGGGTATGATGAAGGGATTTTCTCTGTTAGATAAAGTTGAATATTGACATTCGTATATGTCATTGTATATAATATAATAGTTGATTTAGGTTGAAGTTAGAAGAAAATTTATTTCAGTTAAAGTTTGAACTCGTCGCCTGATACTTTTTTTTTTATTCTTCATTCTTTATTTCAAGCTAAACTTACAAATCAGGCAAAATCATGTCACATATTTTTATGTTTCTAATCAGAATACAAACAAACGCTCGAGGTCGTCGGTTCGAATCTCGACAAAAACATCAAACATTTTTTTCACGGCTCCACCTCTTTCGAGTCACTAACAATGCTCAAAGAGTATAACTGTCTAGAAAAAAGCTTCTCAATCTCGCCGTTCGGAGTCTGCATTAAACTGTAGGTCCCCTCCACTCGTGAGAGAATAATAGCACGCACAACACGAGTGGTTGTTGAGAAGCTAGGCGCAGGTCCACTTCGGACTATTGCGCCGCCATTATTATTATTATTATTATAATGGTAGAGTTCCAAGAATCTTGAAAAGTTCAAAACTGGGAGTACATCGATTTACTTTGCAAATGATTCGTATTGCATGTTTTATTTTATATTATATTATATTAACAAAGTATGCGCCACCCCAACAAGATAAACCATATTGTAGTTTTGATTTCAAAAGACAATTGTATACCAATTTTAATATAGGTTGGCTGTTATCTCTTCAACTTAGCTTCTGATCCAGAATAATTCCCAAATACTTAAAATGATCGACCCTTTCAATTTCGAAGCATTGGTCAGAGCAACTTAAAGTATCATTGCAAGTACTGGAATTGTGCTCACAATGTATCAAAGAAAAGCGTGTGCAACTATGTGAATGATAATATAAAGGAAAATTATTGTAGATTGAACCCATAATATTAAAAAACATAAATTTAGTTTTTGAGCTGATTAAGAGTCGATGTTGCAAGAACCACTATCGAAGTATTTCCAAATCGAAATTAGCATCAGCAAAGAGATTAAAATAATTACTATTTGAGTACTACAAATAGTACATTAAAAACAGGATTGGACCCAAAACGGAGCCCTGTGGGACGCCCCTATATGTATACACTCAGAAATGATTCTCTCAAAAATATTAATGGGACGGAATCTTCCCCGTGCGAGTACAACAGTTTATTTGATTTGATATAGCATCTAATACTACAATATGAAATTGATTACCTCTGAAGAAGGCTAAGTCTAACATACATTCACTGTAATATGCTCACGACCGTTGAAGATGAACAAACACAACTTTGTTGAAAGTATGTTTGTCGTTGTTCAGCTGTTTCAAACGTTTGTTTATTGAGTGGTCCAGCCTTAGATCTGTATCTAATACATCATATGTATATTTTAACTCTATAGAATTTCAAAATTCGTGTTTATTCGGCAGAGTATGAGTGTGTATGTTAAAAGTATTAGTTGACAGTCAAGGCGAAACTACTGAGCATTCGATTCGACAGCAACACTGAGGGTAATGAACAAATTAACAACCTGAATAGACAGAAGGCAGCTGTACCCATCAATGGAAATCATTAAGAGAAAAACTCTAAGCAGCATAGTTAAATAACAGAAATTACATACTACACTTCTGATCAGGCCTAAAGCAAATGTTTCCAGATTCATTCATATCTTCTGCACAGGACGCTGACCAATAGGAACTTATGCGGCCAACATTGGTGTACACTTTGATGCACTTTGATATTGGTGTTGTGGGACTGTCGCCATTAAGTAGAACGTTTTTTTCTTATGCGAGTGTCTGATATTATCTAGGCGTGCATCGCTAAGTAAAACCACATCCATCGAGTGGCGATTTAAGGTGTTAAATAGCCAATACACTATTGTTTTCAAATAACATTCATGAACTAACAAAAAACATGATAGTGTGTGGCTAACAAGAAATACGTAAAAAAAAGACACAAAAAATGTAGTTTTAAGTTTTTTTTTAAACTTAAAAAAAAACTAAAATTGTACCTTATACTAAATTGTTAGGTGGAAAGACATAGATTAAGATTAAGTTTAACTTAGAGAGCCCTCAGAGGGCCAGTAAGTTATTATTAGGAACGCCGTTCAACTAAGATAAGCATTTTGTCTAGTTTATATGCACACTGAAGTCACCAATAAAAAATGCATTCAAAACGAAAACTAACAAAAATGTTTGTGGATTTCTTGAAGTTATGGAAAAGGTTGAGGTCCAGTGTGTATGCAGTTATCTCCATTTCTCATTTTTGAAGAGCACTGTGAAGATTTCGCATTAAAAACACTTTTGAAAATAATGAAAACGATAAAGTTTATTTTGTGAATTTCTTGAAAGGGTTGAAACGGAGATTTTAGAAGAATTAATAGATTGTTATTGCAAACAGTGTACTCTGCAATGGAACAAATAAAGACTACCACATAAGTAATTATTCAAAAATGCATAAATGAATAAAAAATATTCGGTTGTTGCAACAAATAGATTTAAGGAACTGTATACACAACATTCAGTTCAAGTTAATCAATTTATTATTATTTTTTTCATTAAAATCCTGGATTTTTTTTTCTTAAATATTTCAATAAAACAATTGTTGGGAATTGAGCACGCGATTCTGTATCACTTTCAATCAATCTACCCTCTGTATTGCTTGCATAATTTCCCTTATATTCCGCATTTTCGCCTGCATCCAATGAACGTAAATGTTAAATTTAGATTGCACAAAGAAAATCTACACATTAAAAAAAATTGTACAGTAGATTCGCGTTAGCATGAACACCGGCTAATGTGAACACCGGATAACGTAAACCGATTTTTTTTACATTGACATCTCTAAAATGTGAACAAATCATGAACGTTCCAGAACGTGAACAAAAATGTTCGTACCAAGTTAACAGTAAAATCCGAAATGAAATGAAACACGTTTTTAAATTCATTTCTACCGTTGCGTTATCCTATAGCTTTGTTAAAATTCTACCTTCGCAAACGTGAACTGGCTTTGTTTTTAATTGTTCGCGTTATCGCGAGTCTACTGTATTTCTGAATTTATGAGTGTATTGATATCAATTAAATTTGGAAATAAAAGTGTGTAGGATGCTTTATGTATCCTGTTCGGTATCTGAAAACGATTCTCTTCTTTCCCTTTAATAACATGATACACGATAACAAGTATTAAAACGTCCTTAGCCAATATCTGAACCAGCCTTCCATGTGAGGATGAACAGTGGGAACGAAATTCATATTTTAAGTTGTGGGTATAGCGTCGACCGCTACGCACTAAGCTTTCAAGTCTACGTTCAATAAAAACAATAAGCATGTAGAACATGGGGAGAATAAACTTGATGGATGGTATTATTGGTACGCACAAATGACTAAGAAGTAAATATTGGAATATACGTCTATTCAACTATTTTTTTTGGACAAGTAAATGGTAAATTCGTACCCACTCTTCTGTCGTGTAAACAAGCAAGCTGGTCGTTTCTACAATTTGAGCGCTGCAGGCTTTCAACTAGTAACTGAAGCACTGTGTAAGATGGGCTTGAAATAAAGGGGGAGAAAAAACCATCATACTGTCAAAATCGGTTACAACGACCTTCAAGGGACTGACGAATTTGGTCGCTGTAAACGATTTATTACGCTATTGGACTAACTATAATGGAGCTCAGGCGGGACCTAAGAATTTTGTCGTTATAACCGATGTCGTCATAAGCGGTTTTGACTGTATGTGTTTTGAGGAATGTCTGCTGGCAAAAAAAGGCCCCACTTAATATGCACCGCTGTTGGCCAGCTTTAGCCAAAGCGTACAATATCACAAAACTAAATAAGATACAAAGAACTGCATGTGTAGGTGTCACTGGCGCCCTAAGAACGACTGCCACAGATGCGCTTACAGTTATTTTGCACCTTCTACCTCCAGATCTACACGCAACGTTCATGTCCACATGCAGTGCATTTAGACTCAGAGAGTCAAACTGCTGGAATAGCAGAACCTATGGACATGGTAACATCCTTAACTCACTAAAACAACAGGTGATACCAAGTCATACTGACTACCTTCTCCCAAAGCTAAATTTCAATAAAAACTATAGGGCATACTTTCCAACTAGAACTGAGTGGAAAAGCGATCAAAAACCATGACATAGCCATCTTCACAGGCGGTTCGAAGATGGACTCTGGTGTGGGCGCTGGAATCTTCTCCGAAGCCCGCAAGATATCAAAGTCACTCAAACTACCAAGCCTTGCAAGCATTTTCCAGGCGGAAGTGCTAGCAATATATGATACGTGTCTTGAAATTAAAAACAGAACAGAACCAACACAGCGGATAGCAATCTTTTCAGATAGTCAAGCTGCTTTCAAGGCTCTAACATCCATAACCACAATGTCAAAACTAGTAGATTACTGCTGCAAGGAACTATCCATTATAGGTGAACGGAGCCCGGTCTCTTTGATCTGGGTTCCCGGGTACACGGGTATAATAGGAAACGAAGCAGCAGACGAGCTTGCCAGACAAGGATGCAGACTCGATAGTCTCGTTGTGGAACAAATCCAGGCTATACCAGGCTTCGTAAAAAATAACATCTACAATCACTTCCTCAAGATCGCCAACGAAAGATGGACCAAGCTAGAAACATGTGTCCTATCCAGAAGCCTATGGCCCAACTACAACCAAAAGAGAACAAAAGACCTGCTCAACAACAGTAGAAGAAACATATCCAGAATCACAGCGGTCTGTACTGGACACTGGGCTGTTGGCAGGCATGCTGAAAGACTAGGCATACCATTTAACTCGCACTGCCACAGCTGCCGGGTGGAAACTGAGCCAGAAACCCCCGAGCACTTTTTGTGCAAATGTCTGGTTCTAGAGTCAGACAACGCACTCTGGGCAAAGCCTTCTTCAACACCCCTAATAATCTCTCAGAAGCAAACATTCATAGTCTGCTAGACTTCATAAATTCCACAAAGTGGTTTCAAAATTAGGCTAATCTGAGTGCATACACACTCCTTTTCACCCCCATCTCACAAATTAGGTATCCCATAGGTGCGAAAACAAGATCTGTATGTCCACCGCCACTTTTACCTACCTACCTAATATGCACCGCTGACGGAGGATCGACAAGATCAATTAAGCTCTTGGCTAATATGAGAAGAAAAAATAATAGGTGCTGGTTTTACACAAATTGTTTATTAAAAGTGTGCAGTAGCCATATGCTACAACAAGACTAATAATTATAGCAATGGTTTTCACTGCAAATAAGTTGTTAGAATTCAAAAAGTCTTCAAACGAATCTACTGCTTAGTATAAAGCTTTTCACAGCCCGATGGCATTTGACAAAATGCTTTAAATAAATTCCCAAATTTTTGCGAAAAATATCTCCCCACATCAAAATAAGTAGTTCAAACACGTAAAACCCAGCAAATTCCAGCAAATTGAAATAATTTACTCATCAATTAACTTTTTCCACTCGCATACCTTTCGTCGATAGACAGTTGTTCGTTTATGCAAATCATTGGAATATTTCAAATGTAATTAATGAGCCAGCAAAAATGTACAAGGAAAGAGAAAAATTTAAATTAATGCAGTTACAAGTCATTTAAATATTTTTATGGGCAGATTTTGTTGATAAAATGTTTTCCACTCACCTAGACAAAATGTCACACATGACAAATGTCAAACATAGTTTCTGAGTAAAAAAGTACACATATGGATGTATGTTAGATGTATGTTGGAGTTAATGCGAGATGAGTCACAAACCACGACCTCAACATTCTAACGGGAATAAGGAATGCCGGAAGTTATTCTGCATGCGGAATCTGTACGATTAAGTTGTAGAACCTTTTTGAGCTTTTTGACATTATCAGTGACTAGAGAGAAAGTTTAATCCACTAGTTTCATTTAAAAAAATAGCAATTTCACTTTTTTCACATATACATACAATTATATATGCATATTGAGCAGCAACAGACCGAGATGGACATAGGCCTAGCTTCTAAAGCAACCACGGAAGGGTCCTACAGTTTAATGTCGACTTTAAAGAAATTTGAGTTATACTCTTTGAGCATTGTCAGTGACTCCAAAAAGATGAAGTCAGGTATTATGAAAATTGTTGTTAGTGAACCTAAGCTTACAGAGTACGAGGCGACGCTTTCTCCATGCGATTTAAATCAGAGGACCTCAATTCAAAACAGGTACATTTGTCTTCCAGAAAAATTTAAATAAGCTGACAGAGTGGCGCGGTTTCCTGTTGAAAGAAAAAAATTGGTCTAAAACATATTTAAGCATTTCTAAATACATATGTATACTAAGAAATGTCTTTGTGGTGAAATGTAATGCATTTTCCCATTGCATTGTAGTCGAAAGTACCCCATTTCATTACTCTATAACCCTTCAAAGTTGAGGCTTATAAACCGGAAGTAAGAATATCCCACAAATCATGCAAATCATTCCATCTGATTTGAAATTGTTCCGTCATAAAAATTACATTCTTCCATTCTGGTCCATAACATGTGATGATTAGCAAACAATAACCGATTTGGTGTACCAGAAATTATCAATTTCTAATTTTTTTTCACGGCCGATTTTGGTTTGGCCTGCAAAATTTATTGAATGGCAATGAAAATATATAGACTATGCATGGGATGTATCTCTGCAAAATTACTGACCTATATGTTATATGTTATTGAATACATATGTTTTCAAATAAAAGTCCTTTGAGTGAGTTGATTATTCAGCCTTAAGCTTTTATATTATTTCTATGGTTCCGACATTAAACAAGAAAAAAAATGCAACTGCCCCTTAAGAGCCAACACTTAATTTCTTTCCATACCACGCCTTAGTTCACTGTTTATCAAATCCATTAGAATTAGAAACCATTTTGATACACTGACTTCTTAGCCAAATGATCTAAGCTACTCTTGGCAGATTGAATCAATTTAGTGAAATACATTTTTAACTGATAATCGAGGGAGTTAGTGAATGAACAGAATTATTGGCCACTTCCATTTAACTGTTCGTATCTCTATCTATACACAAGCTCCTAAGTGCATTTAAGAGGCGTTTTATCCTGCAACAAGATGAAAAGGCTAAGTGGTCTTCTTCAGCAAATTTGCAGAAGGAAATAATAGTAAATGTTTATCAAATCCACTGCTGCCATTGAATACCATGCATTGAAAAAACTGCATAAAAATTCGATACCCCTCATAGAACACAATCTCCCAATCGAACCTCTTTGAGGTTCTATTTCTTGGGCCAATTTTCCATACCAATTTAAGCGAAACAACAATCAATTTATGAATTGCTTCACGCCTTTGATTTTATTGTTTTTTTTTCAAGTTTTTTAAATGAATACAACATTCTGTTACAGTTCTGATTTTACAACGTTACAGTCAATCGACCTTAATTAGGGCCAATCAACTCGCATGAAAAGTATTCTAAAGTCATTTGGAGGAATTAAATTTGTTTCCGAATTCTTTGACTAACGAGTTCATTAAATATTTATCAAAACTAATTTTATATTTGAGATGTTTGCGTGGTCGTCTCAAGTTAAGTTATTCGCAGATTTTTATTTCCATAATGATAGTTTGATTGAGATTGTTTGTATTATTTCTTTTAAAGTTATAAGATGGAGTATTTAATTTTATTTTCAAAAAAAATATAATATTTGTATGAATATATACCTGTTTTTTAAGGTTTCCCAAAAGTTATATAAAAAAAAGTATGCAGGAGTTGTATATATACATAAGTGAGGTACAAAATAAGCTGTATAATGTTAATTTACTTATTTACCTAATCACGTGATTTTAGAAAATTTGATAAAAAAAAATGTATAGATTTAGAAAAAATGGAACGTAATCATTATTGATATAAGTTTTCAAAACAGGACATTGTCTTAATTGTACGATTTATGCTTTATTTCACAAATTGACATCTTTTTTAAGCGACTGGATGGCGCAGTTGGTTAAGTGCTTGCCCCAAGATAAGGGTTGCCCAGGTTCGAATTCCAGTGAAATCGAATCTGGTCCAGTCGCCATCTGCCGTTGGGATAAAATTAACGGCACTGGAGTAGGTTGCTACCTGGCAACCACGGCTCCACCTCTTTCGAGTCACTGACAATGCTCAAAGAGTATAACGGTCTAGAAAAAAGCTTCTCAATCTCTCCGTTCGGAGTCGGAATTAAATTGTAGGTCCCCTCAACTCGTGAGAGAACAATAGCACGCACAACACGAGTGGTTGCTGAGAAGCTAGGCCCAGGTCCACCTCGGACTGTAGCGCCTCCATTATTATTATTATTAACCATTCATTAACCATTAAAATTCAATTTGCATATTGTCTGTGACAACTCCATTAGTTACTTACAAACTGAGACCCCGTAACTCAAATAACGACTAAATTCTATTCACTCGGTTAGAAAGTAAATTCTCTTAAGAGACGAAACATAAATACAATGATAAGTGTCATCACAGGACAAAATTTACTTCTACAAAAACTGAAACGGGAATCAATATCTACTTTTCTGTCGCCTACACTTAGGAGCCGACTACTTCGAAAGTCTCTGAAGCCTCAGCGATTTATCTATTAAAAGGCTACTCAGGCTTATAGAAAGAATAATCTGGTGCTCATAGTGGATATACTTCCCCCAGGACCAGATGTAAAGAGCATACTCCGCCATATCAGACATTTCTACGGGACTTGATATCTTCATGTCGATCAAGGATTGTTGGTACCAAAAATAACTTTAATACCATCCGGAAAGACAGTCATGTGATTTCTGTATTATCGTCACTTGTTACTTTTTCAAAGACCTGTTAAACTACAGGTCATCTTTTATATCGGTATGCGACCGTTTGGCCGTATTGTAAGCGACGTAGATGGTCCGTCGGCAATATTATTTAAGTCAATTGCACTTTATATGCAAACAAATGCAAATCATTCTTTAGAATGTGTCTCAAGGTGGTTCCAATGACGCTATAATGTTGAGCGCGGTGATGATACGATACATGTGGGTTCTCGGCTAAACTTTCTTAGTGCTACCGCTTCAAACAGTTCATTGGAACGTCTTGGGCGTTGATGAACGGCATGCCGACAATCTCCCACTATCCCGTGCTCAGCTAAATTCGACATCAAACGACGAATAGTGTTTAAAGACGGTGCTTGTTGACCACGATTCGACGACAAATGAACGACTATTTTCAATATACTACGTCTGCGTGAAGCGATTCATGCTTAAAATTGTATTGAACGTTTCGAAAACATGTCTACTTAGGTCAATCGGTTGATAAATGTCAAAGTTATTTTATGACAAACAGCCACCGAAAATATGACCAGGATGCGGTTCCTAAAAAAATATGGATAACTTGCTTAACTTACATGTTCGCCAACTTTCAAAAGAAATAACCATCTCTTGCTGTTTTCAAATCTAATGCAAGCGAATGAATGCGATAACATTAAAAAGTTTATTATATGCGTTCAATATTTTCCTTTTATATGTAGAACGCGTTTAGGCATTAATTTCGAGTTTATAAGTGCAATAAGCAGTTTATCTTTTTTGGGGCAACTGTTACAAAGTTTGGCCAGCGTTCGCTTAAACGCATTTGCATATGTGGTTCACGTTCAGCAAAATGTAAGACTTTCTAGAATTGAGTTGGGTATAAATAAAATGCGCTTCACAAATTAATAGTCTCTGACCCTTCTTCAAAAACCCTGCTCCTGGGTAATTTGTGGTTATTTAAAACAAATGAAATTCAAATCATCGTGGCACCAATACCCTTGGCTTGGCAGAATGAAAACCCTCCAAAGAAACGATAGGTAATTCGTATTTTTTGATTTTCGATTGTTAATTAATGTCACATCAATTTGTGAAAAGCCAATCCTGACTTGCTACTGAACTACCAATTAACATTCAAATCAGCACAAACACATATTTAAGTATACAAGTCAGCATATCACACATTTCAGGTTGATTAAATATATTTGCTGAATCGTGTCAAAAAACCTAAAATTAAATAAAAAAACTTGTTTAAGGTCAGCAATCAATTTGTAAGCAAATAAAGAAGAATGTCTGAAGGAAGGTCCACTAGCATATCAAACTTGAACCTCAGCTATAACAAAGCGTGGAAGAGCAATGACCAGTCGCTCGATCTGGATGGATTTAAATTTTAAATAAAATCCATTCGAATGAGTAATTGCCCATACATCGTAAATGTATTTGCATTTAATGGAAAACATAAACAATTCATGATCGATCATTAAGTCTTCAGGAGGGGTCATGGCCTAAATGTTCTACGTTCGCAGGTTGAACCTAAACTTGATCAAGGACAATTTGGAAAGTTTCCACAAAGAGGAATCCTGGATTGATTAATTTCGAATTTAATCTTAAATCATGAAGAATCGCTTCCGACTCAAAAAGATTCCATTCACAACTTCCGTATTGTGTTAACTGTCTCTCTGAAATAAGTTCTAAAGATTTATACGCTTCTTAAGCACATCATTCTAAATGTATTCTTTTCATGAAGAACAACAAAGGGAAACCCGGACGAGAGAGGCTTATTAGTCACATTTGGTCATAAACGAACCTAGCCGTCTTCTCTATGGCCTATTGTCAAAATGCCACAAATCATGATTGACACATTGTATATATAATTTCAGACGATATGTGAAACTTTGACCTTGATGCGATGGATTTCTAGTTTAAGCCAACATCAGGTTCAGAAATATTCAGCATAGCAGAAATTGTTTCAAGTTTTTAACTGGCATTGACCTTGAATTAGTTACAACCTGGTCAGAGTAGTCTTCATATACTTGAATCTTCATATCCATCTATATACTTGAACCTTGCATTCAAAGTTTTGCATATACCGTTTACACATTTATAAAAGTAGTTTGCAGCAATTAACATTTTTATAACTTCAACCGAATAAAACGTAGACTATGGTGGGGTTGAACTATAAAAGGGTGACTAAAATCATTTCTCTAAAAAATTAAACAAGAACTGTTTATTCAAACCGAATAAATGAATAATCTGTGCACCTTTCCATCTTGATTTTAGTCAATTATTCCCAAAAAAATGTAAACAAAACGAACCTTGCCCCCAGGCTCATCCATCTCATTAGAGGATTTGAACATATGACGGACGATTGGAATTGCAATGAAGGACGCAACAAATCCATGATGCATCAACCTGCGTCTATGCGGCATCACCCTTGCATCACGTTTATAAACGCAAATATCATCATCACTTTCAAACTTTAAACGTTAATTTACGCATCATTTCGTGGATCAGATGCGCAAACTTCATGTAGATGTGCATTAAGAAATGACTTGATGCTTTGTTGATCGACGTTGATTAAGTTTGCTTTAGATCAGCGTCGCAGTGATTGCGCAATTGATTGACATTTCTGAAATCAGTTTATACGACTAACAGAAAACGTATTTTGAACACGCAGATGTGCAATATTTTGTCTTCAGGTCAATAGCAGAACCTAACAACAGATTCAAAGAAGGGAAGGTTGGCGGCTGATAAAATCTATCGAAGCCCTTTGCTGTTTATCCAAGGCTTTTTAATTCCAAGCCCTAGGTAACATACTTACAGATCCAAAATCCCAATGACTTAACCCTCAGAACTATTATAATAATAATAATGGCGGCGCCTGGACCTGGGCCTAGCTTCTATTGTTCTGTCACTAGCGGAGGGGACAGTTTAATGCCGACTCCGAACGGCGAAATTGAGAAGCTTTTTCTAGACAGTTATACTATTTGAGCATTGTCAGTGACTCGGGAGAAGTGGAGCCGTGAAAAAATGTTTGATGTTTTTTTCGAGATTCGAACCGACGACCTCGAGCGTAGGAGTCGACGCACCTACCCACTACGCCACGGCGCCCACTCCTCAGAACTCAGAACTATTAGCTAGGCTCAAAATAAGTCTTAATGAACATGTGTAAACCTAAAGTAAGAAAAAAAGTCTTCGGTGGCTCGGATACCTTACATAAGCTCAAAAAAGCCTTCCTGGGTGGTTTCAACTAGAAGAAACTGGAGGTTTGTTTTGCGTTGGAGTGATGGTATGGACCATGATGCACGTAGTCAATTCCCAACAGAACGAAATCACATTAAAGTTGAATTCCGCGGAGAAACTGGGAGAAACCATTTTCGTAACCTGTTGCAATGCCTATGATGAGAATCATTTTGAGCAATCAACGGATTCATTTGGTTTCCAGGAATTGTTTCTCATTTTAACAGTGGCAGAAATGAACTAAGATACACAGATATATTTCAGCAAATCTGCATCGCCTGCATGTTGATTGGTTTGTTTGGTTTGATTTATATTTTTTGACTAGTGGAATCATTGCCTCATATTTCTTAAAAGATGCGTACGGCTAAAGCTTTACCGTCAGTGGAGAGCGCTTTAAATCAATGATCACTCAATTCTTCATTCCCCGATTTGATGATGATGCCTTGAACGTGAAGGAGCACAAAAAAAAACACGTCACTTTTTGTGCTCAATTTATTGAAGGAGACCTCTGATGAGTAAATCAATTTTTAGAGTGGACAGGAAATTGAGTCTTCTGATAACACAACGCTGCATTATTTTTTCTTTGTACTTTGTATAGACAAAGTCGCCAGTTTATAGTGGTAATCAATATACTTTGGACTGCTAATATCTAACAGCTAGTATTCACCGCGTTTTTGCTCATACACGACCTCCAGATCTCGCTTCTTTCAATGCAATCCAAGTAATCGCGCTGAAAAGAATATTCAAAACATAATTGCATAAAACTATTTTTCGAATTAAACCAATTCTATGGGAACCATAATTGCGCTCTTTTTTTTGCTTTTGATTTTATTTAGCTCTAAAAAAAAAGAACTGAGCATTCAAAATGGCAGAAAGACAAATCTGCGGAAAAGTCAGCCAGTAGAAAAATAGCACTATAGCGGGGATTTTAACGATTAAATGGGGTATGTTGAAAGTTCATAAACCGTGATGAACGAATTTGGAACAGAGAGACAATGATCAAGAATTAGCAGTCAAATTGTATATAAAATTCAACGCCTTAGATTAACTAAATCCCAACAATAATCCTGTTAATGTGACCAAAAGTTATGAACATGTAAAATAATGGGTAATAAATTAGTCATTATAACATTTTTTGGGATTTTTCAATAACTACGTTTGTAAGATGAACAGAAGAAACATTTTTCAAAATTTCACAGCTCCACCCCTTTTGAGTCACTAACAATGCTCAAAAGTGTACCTGTGTAGTAAATTTGTCCGTTCGAAGTTGGTAATAAACTTTAGGTGCAATTCCATTCGGAAGAGAACAATAGCACGCGGAACAGGACCCATGTCTATCTCGAACTGTAGCGCCACCATCACTAATGTTTCCAATAACTATGTTCAGTATCTACCGCATGTGTGCGGTAAATTTTTCTGCAAAAGATTGGCCCTTCAAAATTGGCCGTCCTTTCTCAGCGACAACAACATGTGCTGGCCAAAACAAAACATGCTTACAGAAAGCGCTTAGGAAAAAAACTACTCCGACCTAAAGTCACAAAAAAATCCGTTCGTGATTTGCCTAAAATAATTTAAGGCAGCAGAAGCACTGAAGGAAGTAAAACTCTTTTGGCTAGATAAACTGGACCGATATCAGAAGGTAATATCCGAATGTAAAGAGCTGCATGAGTGTCGATTTACAATTTTCATCATTGCTTCAATGCACACTATTCACGAAACGTCATCCTAACCACAACTCATTCAAATTTGATCCCAAAATCTGATGACCAAAACCAGTTTTTTGTTTAATTTATCAATTGACAGTCAGTTAGCATTTATTTTTGCTGTGATGTTGCATTGTGGTGACAAGCATGGAAGTAAAAATTTTTCAATTCATGTTTTATAAGCACACTTTTTAAGCCATATTAACTGGTTATATAGCCTGACAATAATCAAAAAATACAGTTTAGGTTTATAAAGAAAATATTTAGATCAGACTTTAGAACAAAATACAATCGATGACACAGAACGTTGCACAAAACTAAAGGATTCTTAAAAACGTTAACGACAAGAGGTCAAATGATTAAAACAGTTCATTGGTTGTTGTTGTTTCAGATACCAAATCAATCAAAACTTCGCCAAATAAAACCGGATTAGGCCTTGATGATCTGCCTATCCAGTTAGCTAATTATTTTTAATAACAAGCTAGCTTTCTTAATAAATAAATAAATAAATAAAAATATAAACAAATAAAATAAAACTAGAACACCATGCGACTGTATGATGGATTAGAGAGTAACTAGTTCCCTTTCTAACATTCCGTGTGAAAAAAGTAAAAAATGCCAACCATTAAGACAACAATTAATTTATTAAGTCATAAGCTATGGTAGTTAAAGTGTCAATACAAGACATAACTGGGTATACGCGTGAATTTACGCCAACAAAAGATTTTGTAGCAGAGGCACTTTTCCGAAGACGTGGGTAGAAAAAAAGACAGATCTCTGTGTTGTATAAACTAAGCTCTTTTATTCAAACAAATGAAAGTTTATATTTATCTAGTTATGGAATTTTCAATAAAATACAGTGTCTCTGTAACTGTCCAAAACTGTTTCAGCTTATTCAGCACGAAATTGTATTCATTAAAAAAAATCATTTGTATCCCTGAACAATGTTTTAATTGTTCAGTCTCAACAAAGTGTTCCAAGCAACATCATATCTTAAAAGCCTCTTTCGGTACAATTCACATCTATTTAGTGCTAACTAGATATATGTACATATGATAGTCTATGCTTCTCTTTATTAAAATACATAAATCTTCTTAAGTCACTCAAAATATACCGCCTCATACAATATCTTAAAGTAGCACACACTAACCTTTATGAGAGACCCACACTCATCGGCATTATTTCCAATTAGCTGGTGAACAGAGCGAGCACAAAAAATTCCATAGATGCGAGCAGATTATCACTCGTAATGCGTTATCCAATTGAAACCGCTAGATACAGCAAAATATCGTTGCGAATACGCCACAGTTATATGAAAGAATAGCCCGAACAAAGAGAATCAATTGTTTTCAAATACACTTATGCAACAAAACTATTGTTCTAGATATACATTTTCAACTTTTTTAAACAGATTCAAAAACCGCACTGCTTATTAGATACACTTATCACTTCGTTTGGGGCTGCCACTATGCAGAATCTTAATTGACTTAAATTATGCGTCTGGTCATAAATTGTCCACTACAACTCGCGAGACTTGGTAGCACTTTGCAATGAAAATCAATTGAAATGATTTTCCTCTTAACTGCTAAAGAATTTTAAATGCAGGCTGAATGGAATCTCAAATCAGGCACTTGTTGCATATGATTAAGTGAGATGGCGTGATGTGTCACAACTGTCAAGTCAGTCAAGTTGGATGAACAAAACTATCTGGCAGAACTAAGCAATTTGAAACAGTCTTAGATATCAGATTCACTATGAACAGGGTACTGTATATACCAAAAACAACAACACAAACAACTGGAAAATAAAGAAAACTATTTCACGGATGATTGCGTTTAACACTTGAGGGCTTTAACTGTTCCACACGAACACAGCCCAAAACATGAATGAGGCTACAGTGCCGCCCGTAGAAAAAGCGAGCTTCACAAAAGAAAAACAAAAAAAAAAAACGATCTCTCCACAGAAAGAGTCACTAATTGAAAAACATCAAACATCCATAAATCACGTGTATTTTGAAGAATTATTATGTTTTTACATGGACACTCGTGAAGAGGGCACCTCAACAACACCGCTATTTCATTATTATGTAAATCCGACGAGTAAAAAACACAGAAGAAAAAAAACGAGAATCTAAGCCACTGGCTCGGACTGTCTCCCGTTCTGAATCTAGATCAAAACGTGACACTCGACACTACAGCACTGAACACTCACACTCAATAGATGCAAGAATAGTTACGGTGCAATTGGGTACTGACAGATACTTTGTAAGCAAGCCAAGTAGGTGGTGATCCACATAAACATTCTCATCTGCCGCGGCGACTGCCACCACCTACCAACGATAATTACGGTTTACAGATTTGTTACTGATTTTGTTATTAATTGAAGAGTGTAGAGCTGGATTTATTTTGTGCAACAGGTGCTGCTACTGATGGCCGCAGCGTATCGCGTGGTAACCTTGCCCCGTTCGCAAAGACAAAACGCCGACTTCTGTTAAGATTTTTGTTTCTTTATTTTCTTCTATTGTTGTTTTTGTCTTTTGATTGCCAAAAAACCAGATTTTTGCGAATTCCTTTTCATCTTCCTTCGTATTCTTGTTCGGATTGATGATTTTTGCTTTTATTTGTATTCTCTTTATTAATGCCTTGTGGTGAACAACAACAAAACGATAACAAAAAACTGGATGTGTATGTGTTTTTTTATTTATGCTTGCCCCGATGAGTATGATTGTTCGCGCTATCCCGTACGGATAAATAATAACACACGTTCGCCCCAAACGACGGTTATGAGGTGAATAAAGTAAAGCAGACGGAGCAGAATGGAGAAACCGAGAGGCAACATTGATTGTGTTTGAGAGTTCGATGGGGAGCCAGACATGCAACAAGTTGCGTATGGTGGTGAGAATATGTGCTGAATGCAACTGACACTTGTTCGATTTGTTTTGGCGCGTACTTTTCTATACTGTGTATCCACCACATTTCTTATCACTGTGGTAATGTGTGAGTTAATGTATTTGTCCTGATTATTGGATTAAATGTAAAGTCTGAAGGACCTTTGTATTTTGGTAAGTTATTGGATTAACTATCCGGTATCATGCTATACTGCAGTGGAACCTCCTATTGCGGACAAATCCCTTGAAAGGCCCAATTTTCCGATTTACGATTCAGTTTTGCATATGTACTTTTAATGATTTCTTAAACCGGCAAATAATTTTATCATCGTCGCCGTCCGTGTAAGGAGCGTTGCACTATACAAATAGTCCAATTCTATCAGAATTTCGGAAACCAAATAGAGTTTCAGGTCGTCGAAAGAACACTAAGACGCAACAGAAGGATAAGGATTTAATTCGTGCAATGTACAGAGGGCGCCATCTTTTGTGTCGGTATGTAAACTTTGAATAACTTTCACATTTGTCAACCGATTAACTTGAGTAGACGTGTTTTTGAAATACTAATTCTGTACAATTTTAACATACCGGAACAGTCGTTCAATTGTGTTAACTCAACATACACTTCGCCGAAAATATCGTTGCCAACAAACACCATCTGGCAATTCGTCGTTTGGTGTCGAATTTTGTTGAGCATGGGACAATGGGGACCGTTGACATACCGTTCATCAACGCTCAAGATGGTACAATAAGTTAGTTGAAGCGGTGAGATTGTTGCCGAGAACCAAAAACCGTTAACACATTTTAAAGGATGATTTGCAATTGTCTCCATATAAAGAATATTGCTGACAGACAGTCCACGTCGCGAGGAATATGGCCTTTTGGCCCTTTGATTTTAGAATTTGAACTGCAACATAAAAATAATAGAGTGGAATTTATGCCATTATCAACGAATGGGACTTGTGTCGACGAAACCAAAAGACTTTTGATCCCTGGCCTGGTATGTGTATCAATACAACAGTTAGTTGAAATAATCACATATTTCAGGTCGCCAAAAACGTCCCAAAATGACTAGGTTTAAGACCTCTCTGCACCTATTAGATAGAAAAAAAAGCCGGCCGAACTTATAGGAGATAGTAATATCCCGAAGCTTTAGAAGCTAGGCCCAAGTTTACCCCAAACTATAGAGCCGTCATTATTATCCTTAATTTGCCACTGTTTTATCGCTATTTTAATAAACGAAGCTCAAGTGAGCTAGCTAATTCCATTCCTCCCCTTCACGAATTAACCCAAAATACCCATCTCGCCAAGAATGCTTATCAGTTTACACTTAACCTTGCTTTCGGAAATACAGTAATTTTTTGAGACTCGTTTTTTAGCCGCTCCACAGGAGTATGACATGTTTTTCCCAATTCAATATTTCCCACTAACTACAATCCACACGTTTAAAACCAATGTGCACATCTACCGTTTCTCCCTTTCTTCTTCTATACCTTCGGCGCATGTAACTTTTAGCCATCACACCACAACAGCAATTCTTTGTCAATAAAAGCTCTGTTTTGTTGCAAAACGGTTGCCAATCATGGGTATTAAGCCTAACTTTCTATGGGGTAGAACACAGCTCTGATAGCTCTGGCCATAATCGGTTGCTGTTAGAATCAGAAGACAAAACCACACAGCCTGTCTCTATGAATCAACAATAAGAATCATAACAATACAAAATTGTATTACGCGCAGGGTGGTACAAAAACAAGTTTCTTTTAAAAAATGCATTAAAATGGACAAACCATATTTTCCATGTATATAATAATAATAATAATGGCGGCGCTACAGTCCGAGGTGGATCTGGGCCTAGCTTCTCAGCAACCACTCGTGTTGTGCGTGCTATTGTTCTCTCACGAGCGGAGGGGACCTACAGTTTAATGCCGACTCCGAACGGCGAGATTGAGAAGCTTTTTTCTAGACAGTTATACTCTTTGAGCATTGTCAGTGACTCGAAAGAGGTGGAGCCGTGAAAAAATGTTTTGATGTTTTTTCGAGATTCGAACTGACGACCTCGAGCGTAGGAGTCGACGCACCTACCCACTACGCCACGGCGCCCACATATATTTTCCATGTATTATGGCTTAATTTCTTAGAACAATCATTCTCATTATTTATGAAATACAACGTCGTTCAAGTAGCTGCCTCGGCTGGCTTCGTAGTAGCGCATTCTGTCACCCCAATTTTCCAAGACCTTGTTGATTGTTTCGGGTTGTAGCTCACGGATTACTTGGATGGTATTTGCCTTAAGTGCTTGAATCGTTTTCGCATTATTGGCATAACATCGGTACATCACGGTTTCCCACAAAAAAAAAGTGCAAAGGGGTCAAAACGCAGCTCCGAGGCGACCAATTGACATCGCCAAGACGGCTGATAACACGATTTGGGAATTTAATGCGCAAAAGATCGATTGTGGCATGGGCTGTTGGGTTGGTATGGCGCGCCATCCTGCATGAACCAGAAATCCATGTCTTCCATCTGAAAAAAAAAGTCGGTTAACATGGCTCTGTAACACCCACCGTTAAGCAAAAAGTTGTTCTCAGTCTCATTTTCAAAGAAAAATGGTCCAATGATGCCACCACTCCACAATCCGCAACACATTGTCACTCTCGGTGGATGCATTGGCTTCCCGACAATAACGGAATAGCGGGTTTTCTGAGCCAAGGTGAAAATGCGCCTCGTCAGAAAAGATAATTTTTCGCCAAAAATCTTTGTCCAATACAAGCTGCTCTAAGGCCCAAATTGCGAAGTGATAACGAAGCGGATGCAATTGCTGAGTCAATTGGACCTTGTAAGTGAATAAACCGACATCTTTGTGCAGAATTCTCCTCAGCACAGAATTCTCAGTGCGTGAAATATTGAGCTGTTGAGATCGATGGCGAGTTGATGTTCGTGAATTGAGTCTCAGACTCTCTGCCACAGCAGCCACATTCTCATCTGTGTGCACCGTACGACGACGGGGACTATGAGTGTTGTCCACTACCATATCAGTCTCACGAATTTTTTGCACAAACTTGCGTAAAGCAGTCCCGGTGGGCCGAAACTTCTTTTCAAGGAACGCACTGTTTGGGCGACACAGTACACACTTTGGAAATATGTTTTCAATATTTCTCAACGTTTTTCAAACGTAGAGCGACTTATTTCGTCCCGGGGTGGTATGATACTGACATTCTGTCAAGATTTCGAGCGGAAAAAAATGTCAGTGTCAAAATGCTTATTTACTTAGCGGGCCCCCGACCCGTGAAGGGTCTCTGCCTGAGACACGGCAGCCTTCCATGCCCTGTGATTCGAAGATCCTCTTTGCTGGAGCATTATTGTCCATTCGCTCTATCTCTATCCACATCCACATCTTTGTACAGCTCGGAGAGTTCGCGGTTGTATCTTCTTCTCCATTCGCCCTCCTTGCATACGGGACCGAAAATTGTGTCAAAATAACCTATGATATAAAAAAAAAACTCTAGATGGCCCATCCTGTACATATACGTAGTTCAAACCAAAATATAGACATTGCTTTGTCACGAAGCGGACCATTTCCTTAGTCAGAATCCGGCTTCCTTCCGTCAAGCGGATGAATCATATTCACTGCCTCAATATTTTGGGTTTCCGCATTTTTCGAGGAGCTGACGCCAACACCCATCACACGTTATCGAAAAGCAGCTGAAAATGTGAGGAATTTTTTTTAAACATTAGAGTTAACTTTTATAAATAAAACTACACAGGGGGTGGTAGACATCACCTCAGCGACAAATAACACACTCCTCCTTCCATACATCAACTATCCATACATTCTAATCTGTATAAGTTACAACATCCCACTAGTTGGCGGCCCAGCTGCAAACCCCAGAAAAACTTGCTGAATGATGTACATACACTGATATTCTACACCGCAAATTGGGTAATAAAGACATTGTCGCACCAAAATGGGCACCTGATATTGATCATATAGTGGAGAAAATTTCCAAGCCATGAACACTGCACTTTGAACTCGGGAACTCATACCTGTCTGGAGTACGCAAAGGTAGCAGGAAATAGATATTTCAACTGGGCAAAATTATCAAGAGAAGCGGCATATTAAGATTCCTACAATCAAAAACAACACAGCGAGAATCCGACGATGCCAGCATACACACAAACTTCATCTGGACAGAGTCCACTGAGAAATTTCTCAAGCTTCTGATAAACACTTTCACTGTGAAGAAAACTCCTAAAGATGTCAATAGTTTCATTCACCTGGTCAGATCTCACTAGTTGGTCTTCTAATGAGGTTTAAGTTGGACTGAGCGGTTTTGAGCCTTGGAAACTGGATGTTAAATCCTTCGCTAGGATGCAAGGTCATGTAGTGTTTATAAAAATTCAGCTCATCCAACTCGAAGTCCGTTAGCTTTTAAATATCACGCTACCAAAAGCCAACTGCGGACAGATGCCAATCAAAGAAAAGTAACAAGAGTATTTTCAATATTTAACATAAACTTAAACTACAAAGATGGGTTCTGGTATATAATTCTAGTTGCCAACGGACAGATGAATTATGAGGAACTCTATTCTCGGTTCTCGTCTCCAATAGCCTTGCCGCAGAATTATTATTTTATTTTTGTTTTAATGTCTCAAGGCTGCCCACTGTTCTCCTCTTGTTTGGTTATACGTTCTCGAGCAAATACATTTCATATCATTCATATAAAAGATCTACCCACATTCAAATTTCCTTGTCAATCTCCAAAAATGTCGAAACGTTTGAGAATAAAACCTTGCATAACTTGCATACAATCATGTCTCATGCATTTGAACACATGAAGTTCCGATACCACCACTGAGCAGATAATTGAGTGTGTTGCGTCAATATTTCCGAAACATATGCGCACCAAACAATGAATTTGGCAATAAACACGTTTGTGATCATTTTGAATGGTCAGGGAGTACGTGCGTTTCAAACCAAAGCCGGCTTCAACCTTGCAACCTAATTTGTTCACTTAACGTAAAATAAGAAGAAAAGCAAATTGTTTATGAATATGGAATGTATCTACATTCTTGGACACCCACAGCAAAGCTAGCTACTATCTGCGAATGGTCAAATCAGGGTGGAGGCGGTCACTTGATTTACTGGAAGCGGCCTCGAAATTAAGACCACAATCTGGACCGCCTGCCGGTGGTGGTATAAATTTAATTTCATATTTTTATTTACCGTATGGGGGGGATATTTCTGGGTTTGTTAACAAAGGCTACTCGTCACTCACAAGCAGTGGTTTTGCCAAATTAAAAGAAGTGATTACCATTTGAAGATACATTCATTCAAGAGAATTAATTGGAATGCACAAAGGCGATGTTACGAATTAGATACATGTTCCCATGTAAGGTTTTCCGAAATTGTTTATATTGTATATTTCCGGATTGATGAATACTCAAACTTCAGGCATAAAATGTAGGCTTCAATATATATACCCAATTGGTGAAGGATCTTTGAACAGAGTCTTAGATCTTTATGATTTGCCTCATACATCAAGATATATACTTCACAGTTACTAAGATCCCAAAATTAAATTTTAAATTAAAATAGCTTTAATATTGGACTTTGAATTTAAAATATATTTTGGAATATTTTGGTAGTCAATCCCTGTTGAAGATGTCTTTTCCATTCTGTTTAATGCAAAATTTGACGGTTGATGAGTCAACATTACGTAGTTTCTTTAGCTTGTCCCAGTGTCTGGTGTTCAGTATGATGCAGTACAGAATTCTGTTATGAGCCATTTGCATAAAAAATGGCAAGTAAGTACACCACATCTGTCCGTATCCGAGGCAGTTAGTCTGAACTAAGAGTGGTTTACGTGGTGAGGAAATTAACCCCACGCACTACCCCCAACTGGGAGGCCTGGTCCATTTTTTTAACCCCCAAGCCTTGATCTGGTATCGGTAAACTGTTGAAGGAAAAAAGGGTTCATCCGCCTCTGTGTCTATTCCAGGGGCCTTGGGAAAATTTGTTGGCCCTTGGTTCCGAAATATGTTGTACTCCAACTCTGAAAGAATTAAATGGAGCAACCAAGTGGACATGTTTATTGGCTGAGACCCAAATCCACCCCGGACTGTAGCGCCACAAGAAGATGAAGACGACGCTGCATAAAAAAATTAAGATTAGGTTTGTCAAGTCTAAAACCTCCTCGACTCTTTTCAAAAAATACCTTACGAACGTTTAAGAGTGTCTATACCTATATCCTCTCTTCTGGATCTTGATGCAGTATTTGGCTGACCAGTCGTTTAAATAGTCCTATATATCGACATTAGTTGATCCATGAATCCATGGACAGGAAAATGCCCAATAAAGGACATTTTTGTAGCAGCAGTAGCAGCTGTAGCATACCTTTCACCGTGGGCGACAGACTTCGCCAAGGGTGCGTCTTGTCATCTTTCCTTTTCATTATATACATACATGGGCTGGATGTTGCAGCGCAGTCGAGGAGAGGAATGTTTCACATTGGGAGAGTTGAGGGTAAGTCATCTCCTTTTTGCAAATGACTAAGTCATCCTCGCATCCTCCCAGATGGAACTCCAGCGCGCGCTAGATAGGTTTGTGGCCGTATGTGCTGATGTTGGGATGAGGGTTAACGTGGACAAATCCGAGGTTATGGCTATTTCCAGAACGCCTGTTTAATGCACTCTACATGTTAGTGGAGTCCCATTGAAACAGGTGGAGACGTTTAAGTATCTCGGGGTTTTCTTCATGAGTGATGGGAGGAATAATGCTGAGCTTTCCTCTAGGACTGGTCAAGCTGGCTCAGTTTTGAAGCAGCTTGGTCGATTTGTAATCAGGAGGGCTGAACTTGGTGTCAAAGACAAGTTAGCGGTTTTCAACACAGTATTTGTTCCAACTCTCACCTATGGTCATGCAATTTAGGTAATGACCGAAATAATAAGAACGCGAATACAAGCTGCCGAGATGAGATTTGAGAAACACGGCAGTGCGCAAGGAATTCAACGTTGGGCAGCTGCTTCTTCGTACGGAAAGGGCTGTACTTTGATGGTTTGGTCACATGGCACGAATGTCTCCATCATCACGACTTCCGAAATGTGCCTTGAATACGACTTTATCATGTAGGTGACCGCTTGTCAGACCCAGGACGAGATGGTTGGACCAAGTCCAAAAAGTCGCCTGGTTGCGCCTGGGCATAGCTCCTGATGAGTTAGAATCGATGGCGGAGGATCGAGTGTCTTGGATATTTTTTAGTGGAATATGCGGGTCACTGAAAATGATGATAATGATAATGATGTTATAGTATTCATAATAATAAATATTTTTAATTGTAGAATATAATAGACCAGTATAGCACTCATTTTTGGAGATACAAAGTGAATTTGCATAGAGGAACAATGTCATATTCATACAAAAAAGGCTCATGTCATCGTTGCAATTTTGAAATATTTTTTCATTTCCTCATCCGGCACTGAATTGCTCTTGTCTGTGGTTTTCTTCCTACATTTGATTTGGTAAATAATATTACGTGCAAAATACTGAAACAACTTAAATTTTTTGTAATCTATCCAGCTAAACAGTAAATTGTGCTCGAACTGATATGAATCCACAACGATCCGTTCGTTCGGATTTAAGAATTTAGTCAAACACGATTCACATTACCGACACGGGGACGATTCACTTCGAACGGATTCGGTAATGCAAAACTACTTTCTATGAGAACGAAGTAAATCGAACTTTCTTTGGGTTACGAGTGTCTAAACTAGTTTGGGATTTCATTTGGATCTGGTTAATTTAACATCAAATGCTTCGGTCTAACAAGACAATGAATCTGCAATGTCTGTATTGCTATATTTGACGAAGTCAAATCTAAGTCCAACCATTCTCAATTTGTAACCATATCAACGTTAAACAGTATACAATAGTTTTTTTCTACATTTCTATTGGAAGGAAGTAGTAGGAAGTAGGATGCGCAAAAAATTATTCAGTGAACTGTGAGCTAACAGCTTCTAATGTCACGTTCATCAGTAAATCACATTCGAAGCGTGAAGGTCGCATCCGTCCTCGAAATTCTCTAAACATAACCCTGTGAAGTCTACATATTCAATCTTAAACCATCTGTGAAATTGCCATTCATTAAGGTTGCCACTGTCATTGGCATTCACAAGCGAAGTGCAAGTGAAAGGACATCATCATCAAAGAAGCACCCACCGCCGTCAGATTCTGTGAAATATCTCCCCCAGTTCATCAAGCGTCTCGATGACTCTCAGTATATCCAATCGATACAATGAACGCGAAACCGTTGTTGTATTTATTCTCGCCCGAAATTAGATATTCACAGTAAATACGCACACAAGAAGTCCGCACATTCTAGCACGTACCGGTAGAGTTCAAACTGTCTATCGGTCCTTACCTTGCCTTGCCTTCTTCTACTTCTGGACTTCCATGGTTGCACATGAACGGCAATGTTTTTAGAGTTCTGTCGGTCTTTAAAGCAACCATTGCAGCAATGGGCTTATTAAAGAAATGCTGCACAATAGTTACAGGTGCCGGGTAGGTATGCAAATCAATCAGCCGACCGTAGTCCGTTCGTCAGTTCTTTGAGTTCCCTTCCCACTCGATGCATACCGTCACCACCGCCGCCGTGCAGTTACATATGAGATATTGGTTATTGCTGCAGGTCCGAAAAGAGAGTCTTTCCACATTTAGTATGCATATATCGACAAGCTATCTATTAGTTAGTGTAAGTATTGAAATCGGTTGTCCGAAAAGAAAGGAACACACGAGCGCGTCGTTTGACAGACGATACGTCAACGTCGGGCAATCAAATGGAATTCAACAGGAGAGGACTCCCCTGCAATCAAGGTTGTTGCTGAAACGGCAAAAATGCTTGTTTTTTTATTTGCATAGTTCCTGCAATGCATAGGAATGTTGCAGTCTATTGGAAGTAATGGCCAATGACAGGGTGGATTTCGACGGTTTTCTTGTTGTTTATCCTGCAGGCTATCTGTTCAAATGCTCATATTTTATGAAAGACTTCTAGAACAGAAAACAAATTTCTAGATCATTATAGCACTTCCCATAACGTAACTCATCACACATGCCACAAATATGGAAACATTTGAGGCTCATGAGGTCCTAAATTGACCCGTGCAGTCGGTCTATACCAGTGTAGCACTGTAACACTGCGGCAAATCTTGGAAAAAACCCAGGAGTAACAGATCGATACTCATTACATTTTCATCGATTTTATGGCCGCGTATGACAGCATCTATAGAAACGAGAGCAATTTCTAGTTTTAGCATCCCTACCAAACTCGTCCGTTTGTGTAGGATGACGATGGAGAATGCACGCTGCTTCATCAAGGTCGGTAAAGACCTAACCGAGATCTTTGATGTCAAAAAAGGATACAGACAAGTCGACGCGCTGTCATGCGAATTCTTCAACATCATTTTTGAAAGAATTGTTCAAAACTCGCAAGCCAACACTAGACACACAATCTTCAGAAGTCTATCCAAACTACTTGCATATGCCGACGATATTTACATAATCCGGAGAACACAGCGTGATGTCAATGGCACTTTTGTGAGTATTGCGACGGAGGCCGCGAAGATGGGCTTAACGGTAAATTAGGGCAAGACCAAGTATATGCTGTCAACCAGAAAGGACACCCAACACCGACGTCTCGGACAGAACCTCACATTAGACAAATATAGCTTTGAGGTAGTCAAAGACTTTGTCTACCTAGCGCTGAAATCAGACGAAGAATAAATCTTGCCAATCGCTGCTTCTTTGGGCTGATGGCAACGAAAGCAACTGATAAACAAAGCCCCCTCTCAAATAACCAAAGCAACCCAATATAAGACTATATATAATATATATCGTCCCAGTTCTGCTATATGATGCAGAAGCATGTACTTTGTCAAAAGCGGATGAGGTTGCTCTTGGCTGCTTTGAGAGAAAAATTCTTCGGGTGATTTTCGTTCTGTTCTGCACAGACGGTGAGTGGAAGAGACGATAAACAACGAACTGTACGAGCTGTTCAGCAACATCGACTTAGCCAAAAGGTTGAAGTTCCAACGATTAAGATGGATAGGTCATGTAGAGCGAATGGAAACCAATGCCCCAGCCCGGAAAGTTTTCAAATCCATACCCGAAGGTAGAAGAAGAAGACCGCGACTCATTTGGCACACGCAAGTGGAAAGGGATCTCAACCAACTACATATGCGTGCGAAACTGCAAGCAGCTAGCTAAAGATCGAACTTGCTGGAGACGCTTGTTGGCTGAGGCCCAGGCCCACCCCGGCCTGTAGCGCCACCTTAAGTAAGTCCTGAACTAGATCAATAACTCTTGCATGATTTTCCTCTAAGGCAGCTAAGGTACAAATTGCTTAGTTACTTCATGTGGATCTAGTTGCAGAATAACTATTGCTTGAATATTTTATCCTTCACGAGTCCCAATGGAGAGTATACTGCTTGGGGTATGTTGAAACAACATTCGGCTGAGTCTTTTCGTCGACAAGTTAATTTCCAGAACAGATTGACGCAGATCCACAGCTGAGAACGTGATCTTTCTGTGTTTTTGTTCATAACAATATCTGTGGTCCTATGAAGGTGACATCTCAAGGACGATCGCGTTATTTTATAACGTTTATTGATGAATATTCTCGGTTTATTGATATTAAATTTTTGAAGCATAAGTCAGAAGCATTTGAAGCCTTTCAGAAGTTTTTATTTAGAGGAGTTGAAAAACGAATTGAAATCCTTAAGATGTGACAACGGATGAGAATATAAAGGGTGGGCCAAATACAAGTTTCTTTTTAAAATTAACAAAACTAAATTTTTTCCATCTATTATGGCTTTATTAGAAAGTACAAACATTTCCATAAGCTATGAAATAAAACGTCTTTCAAGTGACTGCCTCTGCTGGTTTCGCAGTAGCGCCTTTTGTCACCTCAACTTTCCAAGACCTTGTTGATGGTTTCGGGCTGTAGCTCACGGATTGCTTCGATAATATTGGCCTTAAGTGCTTGAATCGTTTCCGGAAAAAGTCCAAAGGGGTCAAATCGGGTCAATTGACATCGCCAAAACGACTAATACCACGATTTGGGAATTTGGTGCGCAAAAGATGGATTGTGGCATGGGCTGTGTGGCATGTTCGTGAATACTCTCACAGCAGCTACATTCTTTGTACGCATCGTACGACGACGGGGACCATGAGTGTTGTCCACTAGCATACCAGTCCCACGAACTTTTTGCACAAACTTGCGTATAGCAGTCGCGGTGGGTGCTACATTTCGGCCAAAACTTTTTTTTAATGAAACGCACCGTTTAGAAAACACAGCACTCACTTTGGAAATTAATTTTCAATATTTCCCAACGTTGTTCAAGCGTAAAGCGATTCATTTCGTTCCGCGGAGGTATGATACTGACTTTCGAGCAGGAAATGGCTGTCAATGTCAAAATAACCTATGATTTAAAAAAAAAAAACCCTAGATGGGCCACCCTGTATAAATTCAAAATTTAAAGCATTTTTTTCACATAATGGTGATGCATCAAACGACTGTATGCTGTACGCCGCAACAGAACGAAATGACGGAGCGGATGAACAGGACGTTAGTGGAAATGGCGCGGTGCATGCTTGAGACATCCAATCTTCCTCAGTATTTATGGTCTGAAGCTATAAATACAGCAGCCTACATACAGAAACAGATCACCTACAAAAACTTTAAATAATATAACCCCTTACGAGTGTTGGTATAGTAAGGCACCCTACATTTGAAAATGATTGGATGCACGGCAACAGCGCTTAATAAGAAATCTTGTAGGTTAAAATTTCAGCCTAAAGGTACACAATTGATTTTTGTAGGATATGGTGATCAAACAAAGGGGTACCGCGTCTATGATAAGCAAACGTTTTCCATAGAGTTTTTTTCATTCTTTTTCTCTTACATTAAATATTATGTTCTCCCTTATTAACCTTAGTTGCAAAGAATTCTATAATATTCTAATCTCTATACATAATGTAAGAAGTGCAACAATACGCAACATATTGTACACTTGTTGAAATAAATAAAGTAAAGTAAAGTAAAAAGATAATCAAAAGAGATCAATTATGTTGTCACAAGATGTTATATGTCTTGAGAAAATGTTTGATACTAATACTATTGAAAAGCAAAGTGAAGGAAATAATGATAGGTTCTATGTGCATTTCGTTTAATAAAGTTCTCGAAACTATGTACAAGCATCAGCGTTTTTCACAAATAGAATGTGACAATTAATATAAATGGATGAAGTCCGATCAGATGAAGACAAAAAATTTGGAAACCAGGAAGAAGCTAACATAAATGAAGAAACTCCTAAAATTAGGAGAAGTGGAAAACGTATATATAATACTACAGCACCTGAAGTGATTAACTCCTGTTACGATCGCTGAAGCATTGGAAAGCTAGAATACAGACCTGTGGTAAAACGCAATGCAGGCGGAGTATGACTCTTAATTGAAGAACTACACCTGGGAGCTTCCAAGTGGGTCTTCTCACATAAATGCAATCCAGATGGAACTATAGAAAAGTTCAAAGCCCGATTGGTGGGTCAAGGCTGTTTTCAAAAATAAGGTGAGGATGGTTTCCATAGTTATGCTTCTGTAGCAAGGCATTCAACTATACGATTGTTGTCGTGGCTACAATATCTAAATGTGGGCGCCGTGGCCGTGTGGGTTCGTGCGTCGACCCATGCGCATTAGACTTTCACAGTCTAGGTTCGAATCCAAGATCAGACAAACAATTTTTCAAAAAAAAAAAAAAAATTGTTCACGGCCCCACCTCTTTCGAGTCACTGACAATGCTCAAAGAGTATAACTGTCTAGAAAAAGCTTCTCAAAATCGCCGTTCGGAGTCGGCATTAAACTGTAGATCCACTCCACTCGTGAGAGAACAATAGTACGCAGAACACGAGTGGTTGCTGAGAAGCTAGGCCCAGGTCCACCTCGGACTGAAGCAACCGGATGGCAATATCTATAAAGAAGCTTATATGAAACAACCGGAGTTGTCCATTAGTAAGAAAAATGCAAAGAAAGTGTGTAGACTTAAAAAATAAAGATATGGTCTTAAACAAGCTGGTAGATATTGGAACAATGCAATTAATTCTATTCTAATTAATTTGGGTTTTCAACGCTGCAAATCAGACAATTGTTTCAGATCCAAGAAAAGGAGATAAACATTATAGCATTATATGTACGTTGACGATATTGTCCTTGCATGCTTTTTGGCGTCTTCAATGAAGAAAATCATAAAGGAGTTAAGTGCTTAAATTGAAGCAGTGGATCGAGGGTCAGTCAGATATTATTTGGGAACGGAGGTAGAACGAAATGAAAGTTGTGGCACTATTACAATACATCAGAGAAAGTACGCCACAAACTTACTTCAACGATGGAATATGATCTAGTGCCAGTCCGCCTCTATTCCATTTCCAGGTGGGATGGTTCTGGCAAGTTGTACGAGTGCGAAGTGTGCTGGTTATAATGTTAAACAATCAGTCTTTAATTGGTGATCTTACTTACTTGGCCATTATTTCACGTCCGGATATTGCACACGATATTAAAGTTGACGCAATTTCACAGTCAACCGCATGAGAATTTTTTGGCAGCAAAGCATGTGCTTAGATACCTGAAGGCTGAAGATATGGGTATGTTGTCATATAAAACTAACACCAAAAATCGTTTGTGTTTTACAGATTCTGATTGGGGATCATTCCTCTTCTTCTTCTTCTTAGGGCGCTACAGTCCGAGGTGGACCTGGGCCTCACTCAACATGCCTCTCCAGCCAGCACGATCTTTCGCCAGCTGTCTCCAGTTTCGCACACCAAGCCGGCAGAGGTCCCCCTCGACTTGTGTGCGCCACCTTGTTCGTGGACGTCCTCTGTTGCGTTGTCCCACAGGCTCAGAGTCGAAGACTCTTCGGGCCGGAGCTAAGTTGTCCATACGCTCTACATGGCCTAGCCATCTTAGGCGTTGGATCCGTAGACGCCTGGCTAGACTCATGTCGCTGTACAGCCCATACAGTTCGTGGTTGAATCTTCTCCTCCAAATGCCATCAACGCAAACAGGACCAAAGATCGCGCGCAGAACTTTTCTCTCGAAAAGACCAAGAGACTGTTCATCCGCATGGGATATTGTCCATGCCTCTGCGCCGTACAGCAGGACTGAGATGATCAAGGTCTTGTATAAAGTCAGCTTGGTCTTCCGAGAGAGGGCTCTACTACTCAATTGCCTTTTGAGCCCATAAAAACAGCGGTTGGCAAGAGTAATTCTGCGTTTGATCTCGGTACTGATGTTGTTTGTACTGTTAACCGCGGAGCCAAGGTAGACGAAGTCCTTTACTACCTCAAAGTTATAGCTGCCTATGGTGACGTTCTGGCCAAGTCGTCGATGTTGTGCGTCCTTTCTCGATGACAGCATATACTTTGTATTGCCCTCGTTTACCGCCAGACCCATTTAAGTCGCTTCCGTTTCAATGCCAGCAAACGCATCATTGACGGCTCACTGTGTTCTCCCAATCACGTCAATGTCATCCGCGTAAGCTAGCAGTTGAACGGACTTTTGGAAGATCGTGCCTCTTGTGTTGGCCAGTGAGTTTTGCACGATCTTCTCAAGAATAATGTTAAAGAAATTACATGACAGCGCGTCGCCTTGTCATTGAGGGTCTCGGTGAGCTCGTTACCGACCTTGATGGAGCAGCGAGAGTTCTCCATCGTCATCCTGCTCAGTCTGACGAGTTTAGCAGGAATGTCAAAACTAGACATGGCGCTGTATAGCTCGTCTCTATGCACGCTGTCATATGCGGCCTTGAAATCGACAAATAGATGGTGTGTGTCGATCTGCATTTCCTGAGTCTTCTCCAGGATCTGCCGCAGTGTGAAAATTTGATCGATGGTGGACTTCCCGGGCCTGAAACCACACTGGTAAGGACCTATCAGTTTGTTCACGAATGGTTTCAGGCGTTCACACAAAACGGCAGAGAAGACCTTATAGGCGATGTTAAGGAGACTTATCCCTCGATAGTTGGCGCAGTCAAAGGGGTCTCCTTTCTTGTGGATCGGGCAAACGTAACTGAGATTCCACTCATCGGGCATACTTTCCTCCGACCATATCTTACTGATGAGCTGGTGCATGCGCCCTACCAGACCACCTCCAGCTGGTTTAAACATTTCGGCGGGCAGACTATCTGCACCAGCAGCCTTATTAGACTTCAGTCTCGATATCGCTATCTTGACTTCGTCAAGATTCTTCTCGTGCTCTTTCTTTTTCTTCCTGAGAAGCCGGTTCTCTTCCCTTCTTCTCTGTTCGTAGAGCTCACGAACAGCTCTCGTAGTTCGATGCAGCGTTGCCTGTTAGGCTTCTTGCTTTGCTGCATGTGCCTGCCTGCACTCGTTGTCAAACCAGGGGTTTTTTCTTGTTGGCGTTTTAAAACCCAGCACATCAGTAGCGGCTTCTCTGATGGCTATTTGACAACGTTTCCATTCTTCGTCTATTGTTAGTGCAGGCGGCGTCGAACTTTCGGAGAGTTTCAGGGAGAGTCGATCGGCAAAATTCCTGGCAGTCTGTTGCGATTGTAGCTTTTCGACGTCAAACCGTGGTTGGCTTCCTCGACTCCGTTCTTCTCTCGATATCCGTGCCCTTACCTTGCCTACAACAAGGAAATGGTCCGAGTCGATGTTGGCGCCTCGGAACGTTCGGACATCAAGAATACTGGAGGAGTGTCTGACGTCGATCGCAACGTGATCAATCTGGTTGACGGTTGAATGATCAGGGGACCGCCAGGTCCCTTTATGGATGTTGAGGTGTGGGAACCGCGTGCTAGCTACAGAGAGGTTTCGCCCCGTAACAAAGTCCACCAGCCTGAGTCCGTTTTCGGACGTGGTGTCGTGCAGGCTGTGTTTACCGATGACTCTAGCAAAGATGTCCTCTATACACAGCTTAGCGGTGAAATCTCCTAGAACGATCTTGGTGTCGTAGCTGGGGCATTGATCGTACGTTCTTTCTAGGAGATCATAGAAGTCATCCTTGCTATCGTCATCTTTGTCTTCTGTTGGGGCGTGGGCGCAGATTAGGCTGATGTTGCCGAATTTAGCCTTGATGCGGATTGTTATGAGGCGCTCGCTTATGTACTTAAAGCCTAAGACTTTTTGCCTAAGTCTGCCTCGAACAACAAATCCACATCCAAATAGTCGCTGCCTTCGCTCTCTGTAACAATCGCCGTAGTAGATGTCGCAGTTTTTCATCCTCTTTTTGCCCGGCCCATCCCATCACACTTCCTGGATTGCGGTAACGTCTGCTTTATAGCAGTCTAGGGCCTCCGCGAGTTCATCGGCTGCACGTGGTCTATTCAGGGACCTCACATTCCACGTGCAAAACCGAAAGTCATTGTCCTTTTTTCGTTTGCTGGGGTCGTCAACAGTAAATCCGTCCATATCCGAGGCAGTTTGTGCTTTCTGAACTCGATAGTTTTTTATGTGGTGAGGAAGTTAACCCCACGCACAACCTCCAACTGGGAGGATAGGTACATTTGTTTAGCCCCCGGACAAAGGGGTCCGGAGGGATCCGGTGTCGGTAGCCTCTTGTAGGCTGTGAGCGTCGCCGTTGGCCCTAAAAGAAGGGCTCATCCGCCGCCATCTCTATTTCAGGGTCCCGACTTTACCATGGAAACCAGGTAGCTCCTGCTGACTGGAGTTGTGGATGCCGCCATTGGCCAATCAGTTGACCAGCTCCTCCGCCGCCATCCTAACAAGAGTGATGAGCCCTGGTAGACTCACACTCCCCCTCTCTCGTTTGCAGCCGCCCAGACGTCCCACGGGGGTTGGTTACCCTATCTTCTGTCGAGGGTACTCGGCTCCCGGATTTCACCACGGGGAGGTGAGAGTAGGAGTTCGTTAATAGAGGCTAGGTGCAGACGCTTGTGTCTGCATGGTTCGCGTATTAACGCTTCGAAAGCTGGGGATCATTCCTCACTGACCGCAAATCTTATAGCGGATAGATTTTTCTTAGTTCCATGAAAGCAGAATATATAGCAATGTGTCATGGAAAAACTTACTTCGAAACGGTTTTTGGAAGCGGTTTTTGGATTATGTAAAGAAATCTACAACTGTATATTGCGATAACCAAGGTGCTCAATCTGCTGTTATGATCCCACCAATAGACGAGAGAATCATGTGCTTACTCCAAATATCACTATCCAATATATTGCTTCATCGGATAATGCAGCTGACATTCTGACAAAATCTTTAAACCGTGAAATACATATAAATTGTTAATGTTGAATCTTAATTTTTCTTAGATGAATAATGTAATTACTATACATTTGTTTAATTATTACTAATTTGATGTTGTTGTCGGAGATTGTAAAAATGTATTACTTACTAGAAATAGTACACTTTCATCCTTTATTAACAACCCAAAATTCTATTACAGTAAGTCACCATGTAAACACCTATATAATATTCTCTTACTTGGAATAAAACTGTGAAGTCGAATTTACGTGGCTAGTTTTTTTCCTCTAACACAGATGTAACTCAATTCTACTCGCTAAAGCCAAATGTTAACCGATTTTGCTTGGCCCCAAATTAAAGATGTAGTTTCAACAAGACGTTACAACATATCGCACAGCGCCTTATTGGTAGTACAGTATTGGCTTTATTATGAGAAAAATTTTCTGGACAAATTATTTCTCATTTCGATGGTGTAAAGTGGCCACCAAGATCGCGTAGTTTGTCGCATTGGGTACAGAAAAAGATCTGCTCTGACTCTTTGAAAACGAATATTCATCCAGTTTTACTTATAGTTATTGCCCAATATTTGTCAAAATTGTATCGAAAATAATCTTGTCAGAATCGAATCCTAACGACATTGGAATGATTAATTAAAGTCTGATATTCACCAAATAAATGCTGCTGTTCTCCAAGGATCTGTTTGCGCTCCGACTTTTTTTTTTTTTTTTTTCCTCTTGTACAACCCTGCCGTAAAGGCTGCGACACTTCGACCTAAAAAAGATCTGGACGGGCTGGAGTTAATCCAAAAGATTTACCACTTTCCTTATGAAAGATAGTATATCTTTTGTAGTGGAGTTTTTCAATTCCACTGAAGTCACGTTTCCTTAACCAATGTAGTGCCGGACATTCACATAAGATGTGCTGAGATGTTTCGTCTTCTTCAAGACAGAACCTACATTCCGTGTTTTGACACAAGTTCATTTTGTTAAGGTGGTAATACAAGCCGCAGTGGCCAGTAAGAAAGCCCGTTAGCTTTCTTATGCTCTCCTTATCTAAGCTAAGGATTTCCTTGTAGGAATAGGGTCTGATTAATCTTTTGGATTGCCTGAGACCTGACCCATTGGTCCAATGATCTAGGCGAAGTTTGTTTTCCCATTCATTAATCAGCGCTGCAGCCGTCGACCAATTGACACTGCAGTATGGTTCAGGGCCTATGAACGCAGTACTTGAACCCGCTCTAGCGAGTTCATCTGCTGATTCGTTACCTGCAATCCCTTTGTGCCCAGGGACCCAACCAAGTTTCACTTTGTTGTGTTTGGCTAGGGATTGCAGAGCATCGTGGCAACATTTGACGGCTTTGGAGTCTATTTGACTGGACGATAAGGCCTTAAGTGCTGCCTGGCTATCAGAAAAGATTTGTATAATTGCGCCCTTGATACCTTTACCAAGATTATGTCTCGCGCAGATCTCAATGGCGTGGATTTCGGCTTGGAACACAGTGGGACTAGACCCCATCGGTACAGAGATCCCAGTGTTGGGTCCACAGACACCAGCTCCGACTCCAGAATCCATTTTCGATCCATCTGTGTACCAAACTAGACTTCTGGGGTCTAGTGTTGGGACACCATTGGACCAGTCTACCCGGTCCAATATTTCAACTTCAAATAACCTGCCGAAACAGTTCTGCCTGACCATAGTGTCCGGCATTGTACAAAACATGTCTCTATTAGGGATTGAGTTGAGTATCCTAAGGTGACCCACTAGGTCACCTGGTTTGAATTGATATTCTAGCTGCAGTTTAATGGCATAAGTGGCAGCTATCTTCCTAACGAAGATGGGTAAAGGTGTCAGCCCGATAATAGCTTCGAGAGCTGTTGTGGGGCAGGTGCGCATGGCACCTGTTATGCCAAGACAGGCAACCCTTTGCAGTTTTTGCAGTTTGTTTGCCGATGACTGTTGAAGGGTTTGTGGCCACCATACGATGGCCGCATATGTGATAATGGGTCTCGCCATCATTGTGTACAACCAATGAATAATTTTGGGAGAGAGACCCCAAGTCCTACCGTAAAGACGTCTACTGGCCCACAGTGCTCTGGTAGCTCGCTCTATGGCGGACTTAATATGTGAATTCCAGTTAAGTCGTCTGTCCAGGATTACTCCGAGATATTTTACCTCGCTGGAATAAACTAGTGTGGTGTTGCCGATTATTATGGGTTCAAGGTTGATACGAGTCCTCCTTGAGAAGGGCACTAGAACGGTCTTGCAGGGATTGATCGATAAACCCTCTGCGTTGCACCATTCCACGACTTGTAGTAGCGCACTTTGCATCATATTGCAAATAGTCGTGTCGTGCTTACCCCTTATAACAATCGCCAGGTCATCAGCATAACCAATTGTGGTGTAGCCTGATCCTTGAAGATCTACTAACAGTTTGTCGATAACTAGTGACCATAATAAGGGGGAAAGAACCCCCCCTTGTGGGCAACCTTTTGCCGCGGTTACAGAAACCGACACTCCTCCGGAAGAAGATGTAATCGAACGACTTTCCAACATGGCTCTGATCCATTTGTTAGTCGATTCTTCGATACCTCTGCTACTGATCGCTCTTGCGATCGAGTCGTAGCCAGTGTTATCGAAAGCGCCCTCGATGTCGAGGAATGCACATAGGGCTATTTCTTTGGAAGCAAGTGCGCCTTCTATCTTTTTGACGAGATAATGAAGGGCACCTATGGTGGATTTACCTTTCCTATATGCATACTGGTTCGAGTTTAGAGGGTTAGACAACTCTAATCGTTCTCTAATGTAAACATCAATTAGTCTCTCCATCGTTTTGAGTACAAATGATGTTAGACTTATAGGTCTGTATGATTTAGGCAGCTCACTAGGTCTATTACCCGGTTTGGGAATGAATATTACGTTGACCTTTCTCCAGGAGATTGGTATGTAACCCGTTATAGCTGGCTCTAAATAAAGCTGTCAGTTCCGGTAGGATGAGGTCTATTGATCTTTGCAATAGTGCAGGGAATATACCGTCACCACCGGGAGCTTTGAAGGGATCGAAAGTGCCAACAGCCCATTCAACCTTATCTGTACTGAAAATTTTTCCAGATAAACTTTTAACTCTTCTATTAACAAAGACCCTATGGTCTGTTGTGTTAGAGTGCACTTGAGAGGTGCTATAAGACGAGCCTGGGAAGTGCACCTGAAGCAACGTTTTAAGTGTTTCTTCTCTGCCCGTCGTGTAGGTACCGTCGCTTTTCTTTAAAAGCCCTACACAGTTTGCCTGATCTTTTGCGAGCGATTTGTGGATGCGTGCTGCTACTGGCATGTTCGCAATGTTTTCACAGCATTTCCTCCAAGTGGCCCGCTTGGATCGTCTAAGTTCAGAATTGTATTCTGTGAGAACGGACCTATATTCGTTCCACCTCTTCGTTTTCTTGGCAGAATTGAAGAGTTTTCTGACTTTACTCCTGAGTTTTGTCAGATGATCATTCCACCAAGGCACTTTGCGATTATTTGAAGTGGTCTTGGGGACACAACTGTCGTGATAGGAATTGATCATTACATTGTTTAATTGGAAGGCTGCTTCATCCAGGTCCCCTATGGACTCAATAGACGTAAGAAGCATCCCTTTTTGTGAGAGAACTAGTTCTCGATAGCGATCCCAGTCGGTGCGTTTGGGATCGTATCTGTTAGAGACATATGAGAGTTGACCAGGGATGTCAAACCTGATATGTCGGTGGTCTGACAAAGATGGTTCATCTGTCACATGCCAATTTTCAATAAAATTCGAAATAAATGGACTTGCAAGTGTGAGATCAAGTACCTCTTCGCGAATTGCATTTATGAAGGTAGGCTTTGAGCCTCTATTTAGTATATCTATTTCACTACTAATAAGATATTCTAAAAGACACTCACCTCTTCTGTTGGTGTCACTACTACCCCAGACCTCATGATGCGCGTTAGCATCGCAACCGATAATGTAGTGCAGGTTGCCTGATTTGCAGTAACTGATGAGGTCCTGGACGTCCTTAGGTGGTATGACGCTGTTGTCATCCGGGAAATACGCCGAGGCGCACACGATGTTATGTGTTCCCCTCTCCGTCGGAACTTCCAGTAGTAGGGCCACCAGGTCTCTGTTAATGAAATTGGGAATGGGAAGAAAGTTAATATCATTGCTGATGAGACAGGCCGCTCTTGGCGCAGGGTCTCCACATTTAGAGATTAACTTACTGTTGCCATTCCGGAGACCTTTAACATGTCCGCTTCTAACCCAAGGTTCCTGGATAAGTCCAAGGGTTATATTTTCTTCGGCGAACCGCTTGCTAAGGGTAGCGGACGCGCCCTTCGCGTGATGCAGGTTCGCCTGTAGCACCTTGATGGAGCTCATTGATCCTCCATCGAGGATCTGGCCTGCCGCATCAGTTGGGCCTTTTTAGGGCCTTTCTTCTTGCGACAAGCAGCCGTTGAGGGATGACCTTTTTTGGAATTCCCCCCCGACTCTTCCTTCCGAGTAACGTGCCCTGCGGCGCCGGTTGTTTTCCTCGGAACTCCGGGCTTTATGCCGGTATTACGGTTTTTCGGTTCAACAACACGAGTCACCGTCTTTCCTGCTGCACCAAGGCCGCTGGTGCTAGCAATTGGCTCGCTGTCAACGGTCTTGGTTGCTGAGGCAGTATTGACCTCTCTTGCATGCCCGACAGCGCTGCAAGAGGGGACTGCAGATGACGTTGTTGTTGAACCGGCTTTTTGCTTGTTATGTGCAACAACACGGGTCACCTTCTTTCCTACTGCACTAAGGCCGCTGGTGCTAGCAATGGGCTCGCTGTCAGCGGTCCTAGTTGCTGAGGCAGTACTGTCCTCACTTACATGCCCTGCAGCGCTGCAAGTGGGAACTGCAGATGAGGTTGTTGTTGCAGAAGCAGATGGAGAATCATCTGCGTTGACCTTCTTGTGGGAGACGATCAACTTGACCTGACCAAATCTATAGCAAACCTTGTTGTTTAGTTTGCTCAGGGTCTTCATGGACGCATCGTCAACGGCAAAGACGAGATGAAGGAGCGAACCTTCTTTCATCCTTTGCATTGCCTTCCATGAAGAAGCTTGAAGGCCCTCATTTTGTGCTTCAAGCGTCGCTAGGACTTTGGTCGTTGGCAATTCGGTGCTCTGTGGAAAGAAACCACGGACTATGTGAGATTTGGGAAAAGATCCCTCCTCCACAAGTACAATATCAAGACCACTTTTGGCCTTGATAGCATCGAAATTGCTTTTCATCCACTCAGCAGTAGCACTGTCAGAGCAGATGAAAATTAGCCATCCCGACTTGTGTTGAGAGCCTGAGAAATGTGGCCACACGCCCCTGTTTCTCAGGTCAATCGACACGTCGATGACTGCCTCCTGGATTAGAGCCATTTGCTCTGTTGACAGAGGCTGTTTATCTATGTCAGCTGGGACGATTCCTAGTCTGACAGTACTAGCAACCTGACTGAAGGTGGGCGCGTCAGGCGCATGTCTTGCTTTTGCCTTTTTGGCTGCCGGTTCAGAGGGGGTGCGATCCTTTGATCTCACCCTTTTGAACTCATTTCCAAGAGGAGATTTCGCATATACTAGGGCATTTTCCCTAGTTTCGCCCTTGCGAATAGCTTGGTTGTATCTTCTCTTTTCAGCTGAGTTCAGCTTGACAAATCCACCTGGTCCTAGACGCAGCTTGTCAAGTTTCTTCCCAATGGAAGAACATCCGGATTTCTCCGTGACTACACTGCAAGTGTCTATGACCGTGGATGTGTCAGACTCCTCTGAACTGACACTAGCGCTGGTAGCTGTCAAGGATTGTGCCCATTTGGCCCCAATCTCCTTGTCAGCTAAGACTGTAGCTGGCTCGCTTTCGAGCTGGTTGACTATGGCCGAAGGTGGAGCGGCCGTCGGAGGCTCAGTAACGTCCCGAAAATTGCCGTCTGCATGCTCCACAGCATGAACAGACGCTGGTGAATTTGGAGCTTCACCATACTCATCTTTTTTTTGAAATTAATTTGGAAATTATGATCCCACGAGTATTCGGGAAATATATGTCACCCTAGGTAGCGCCCGATATGCCTAGGGAAGGCTAGATTAAAACCGAAGGTCGCCAGGTATTCGGAGTTCGCATACTAGAGACTAAGCTCTCTCTTAGCCACGCATCCCTCGGCGTATGCTGTTCCACCATTGGATTAGAGATTATTTTAGGAGGTTTACTCCTCCCGTCGCATACTTTGGCCGGATGTATACAGTTGAGAAATTAAGGTCGTGCATCGCAGGTTGGCGCCAAGAACCATTTGTTCATTGTGCGAGCCTGAGATACCAGACCTATAGTCTCGCTGCAGCATTCGTTGCCCGGTGGCCGCCCCGTGGAGGCAGTATGTCTTCTTGAAACGGTTTCTCAATAAGGATCGTCCATAGACTTTACCCTAAGAGCCCGCACCTGACCACCGCGCTCCGACTTACTTTCTCATTTTATAAATGATCTTCTATTTTCTACTTCTAATTAAATCCACTCCATTGCTGATGACAGAACTCTCACTTTTTTTTATTCGTTCTTAGACTCACAACCCTGTCTCTTTCGGCATTGCAATTTCAAGGGCAGCGTACAAATAATAGAGTGAAATTTAATGCTTCTAAAACCCAATGCTTTCTACTCTCACTTAACCGAACCCTCAATAAATAGCTATTATCCATGAAAGGAGATTGTGTGGATGAAACCGAAAGACTTTCCATCGTTGGGAGGTGTACCACCAACTTGCAACAACTACCAGGCAATTGGTAGTTTAGCAAGGTAGAAAAGTGTATGGACGTATTTCAAACTAATGGGAATAGGGGTCTGGTACCAGCAGTCTCGCCGAGTGTGTGAGCGCCGCCGTTGGCTCTTCTGCAACCGTCTCTGTTTCAAAGTCTCGACCTCAACTTGAAGGAACACTTTCACACTTGGCCTCTCAAATACTCGTAGTTCTAGGGGAAGTGTATTCATCACGAAGGTCATCCTGACTGGATCTTTTGAAACAAAATAGGTTTAAAGCCGATAAAATCCCTTATGGCGTAAAGCATCATCCTTAATAGCTAACTTTTCTATCTCTCCGGGCAATTTATAAATCACTGTTCTGAACACCAATCCTATACAAAAATGTTGGTGGTGAGAAGAAGCAACATTTACATTTACATTTACAACTTTCGGCAACGCACCACCCCTTTTTGAATCTGATGCTTATCTTCATCGGTATTTATTTCCATGATAATCAAGTGATTTTGGAAATCATTTAGATAGTTAAAGTGATCCATAAAATGATTAGAACTCATTGATTAAGCCTAGAATATACGCCAACGCATTTTACGGCCGAGCAGGCATCCAGCATATCACTCAGTATACAAGAGATCAATGGATCATAGTGACACACGTGCATATTTGGTTATAGATACGATCGGTAAAATGGCGATAACTAATTAATACCAACTTTTGGTAAAGTATCAATGAATTATTAATCGCAGTTCTCGGTGACAAATTTACATATTCCATACCGAAAAGAATCGTGAATTCCATACCACGTCATGTTGCCTTCTTTGTTCAGTTTTCGCCAATTGAATAGACTTTCATTTTCTTTCGGTTCAGATTATGAATTAGAAAATAAAGGCACTTTTTGCACAAACTTGACAGATCATTTTTTTTTTAAGTTTTCTTGATACACATGTAAAAGGCTAATTTAGCCTCATATTCAGTTGGATAATTTGTTGAGTTAGGTTCTAGTGGCTGCCTGCAAGTTTTAGCCATGCTTAACTCAAGTTAAACTCACTAAAGCACCAAGTCGGTCATCCTTTCCTCAACTAACAATGCGGAGCTGAAGTGGTTTAGCTAATTGATGCTGATGTTGCTAAGCTCTCTCAGTTTATTTAAGATGTATGCTCCTTGCCCTGTGTTTCTGTTAGCCTTTGAGAAACAAGTAGTTGGCGAGGAGGCTTGACAATGATACAGTTTTCCATACCGACGACTATTAAGGCCGTGATTATTGATAAGTGATGAAACATAGTGAGCGATTAAGAGTTAATTGAAAGAGTATTAGCGTATATTGAAGAACACCTCGGCTTCGTAATCGCACTCAATGTCACCGTGTTCTGGAACCCAAACAAGTCGAGTATTTAAATACTTACCATCTTACTTACTTACTTACCAGGAGTTGGCAATTTAGAGCAGCCTTTGAGTAGAAATGGACAAAATCGGGGGTTTTCATTCCAGTCTGATTATCTGTGCAAATGTTGAATACCACTTTGCATTTTAACCCTGACAGTACCTCCCTAATTTCCATTATTTCCACCTGAAAAACACTGCAATAATCGGGAAATCGTAAAGAAATGTGAATGTTCAAGTTTCTATAAACACCCAGTCATACCCACGATTCAGTTTTTGATCTCTCTCCCGTATACCAATTTATTTTAAGTGGTCGGTTTAAACTATTCATCAAATTGGATTTGAGTCGTCTGCCTTAAGAAGGTCCACTTGGAGGAGGTGAAAGAGTATGTCAATATTTTTGATGCCGTGTCGTGGCTGGAGGGCTTAAGAGTCAAAGATCCTCATTTCCAAAGATCCTACGTAAGACATCGACAGAAGAATCTTGACTTTTACGGTAAAAAAGTCAATCTTGGTATCAAGAATAAACAGTAAATGAGAACTAGTACAGTTTGTAGTATTTTCGATTGCGGCTAGGGCAAGGATTCTAGAGGCCCCACCCATTATAGGTCAATTCGGAAGTGTTGAGAGTCGCACCTCTTTGGTAACGACGGCGAAAAAAAAACAGGTCAGCAGAAGTCACTCCAACCGAAACCGATCAGTCTATAGGAACCAACGCTGCCTCCTTTTCAGCAAACTCGCACAGGATCCAGAGGAATAAGGTATCAAACGCTCCTGATCCCTCTGCTGATGATTTCCCCCGCGCCCAATGTCCGCATGTGCTCCTTACCTTCGCGTGGTTGCACACCTTGACGCGGTGCGGAGACTTAGTAAAGGTCAATAACTCTATAGAATTTATTCTCTATGACGAGATCCGAAGTGAAGATGCAAGTATTCCCCCCCCCCTCCCCAAACTGGTGGGCCGGATCAAGCTGTCAACCGTTCAGTGCCAAGGATCACCATGCTGAGGGCCCACACAACTAAAGTCCATTTGCTAGCGGAGTATTTGAAATACTTGACGACCTTTTGGATCACTCAGCTTTAGCTGCGTACTGCAGATCTCTGTGCAGCCGGAACTTTCTTTCTCCACCATTCCTGGAACTTAACATGTGTTCTTTACCTAATAATAAAAACTTTAAAAAAATGAGATCAGTACTCGCTCATCGGCTGGGACTTCAATTCCAGGAGCCACTAAGGGCCGTTCAGCTCGTGAAGTGCTGGCGACCAGGTCGGCTAGACCGCGTGGAGCTCACTAAATCCATCTCTGAGCCAAATAACGCCCGCAGTACTGTTGCCTCCTCAAAGGTCCTTGGCCTTTCCAATAAGAAATACAGGGAGCGGCATACTGCAGACCGGATTTTAGATCGCTTTAACGGTATTCCTTCGGAGACACTTTCGGAGCAAGAAAAACGCTCGCTAGCTTGGGCAACTAAGGTTGTTAAAAACATTAGAAACATGAATGTTCTGGAGTCGTCGCCATCCAAGCGTGCCAGGGCAAAAAGCTGTGGAGGTTCTGCCAATGCCAACAGGCTCAATAGGTCGTATATACGAGTATTACACCGTTATTAATAAAAGCGTTGTCGACGGCAGCATTTCGCTCTCCAACTGGAGGAAAATCGAACGAGGTTTAAACAACTTTTACGTCAGTCAGTGCAGGAGAGCGAGGACCTGGCAACTGTTGGGCTCGATACTGGATGGCAGCAAGGCAGAATAAAGTTGCTGTTTCTCGGGGACCAACGTCCTTAAATTGGAGGAAGTGTCAGAAAAAACACGGTTTGATGTCGTGACTAAGAATCATACCCCTAGTAGGCCCAGGACAGGTGTCTGGTTGTCGCTCATTTCCTCTGATGCTTCCCTTATCTCCCAACTCACGGCTGGAAGATTGCAAAGCTGAAGAGCCAAAGGAAGATACGCTTGTACCTCTCGCGAAATCTAGTGGGGTCATTCATTCATTAGTACCATTATGCTCAAGCTTTATGAAAAGGATTCGGAGGACTTTGCGCAGATGGAACATACTCCCTCCACCTCATCGCCTACTAAACCTGTCGGTTATACACCGACAAATAAATGAAGATTTTACATTTGATAATTTGTTTTGTTGTCATTTTGTTGGATATATGTTTAAATAAAAAAGGAATAAAACATAATCAATGGACTTAGATAGCATTGAATTGTGGTTTAATGAAGATAATGTTTCTGTTAAGAGAGCAGAACGCCGACAAATTAAGGACAGATCAAACATAATGGAGCTATATGATGAAAGGTAAACAAAAATGTTTGTAGCATTACAAAAATAAAAAGTGTACATTTTGCTATTTATGTGTAGCTTCACCAAGAACTTTAGATTATCTAAAGATAGCATTCATGTATGTTCTGGATAGCATATATCAAGAATTGCGCATTCATTCTCATATTGGAGGAGACAGGCATACTGGACTTCCAGAACAAACAGTGTCAATCATTACGACGGAAATATGTCGTGCAATTGAAAAGTGTTTACGTCCTAAGCATATACACTTTTGCATGGCACAGGACAAAAAAATATCTAAGAAATATTTTTGTGAAAAGGCTGGTATTCCCGGAGTAACCGGTGCCCTAGACGGAACACATATACAGATAATAAGGCCAATTAGGAATGAGTATCTTTTCTTTAATAGAAAGCTAAAACAAAGTATCAATGCCATGGTGGTAAGTTAAAGTGTTTTTTTTATACATTCTGTCTGACTCTTTCGTTTTTATTATGGATTTGTGACCAAGCTATGACCATTAGAGCTGTGAATTGTAGGTACGGTGGAGCTTCGCTTGTATGGAACCTAGGTGATGAACGAGAGTTTCTAAAGAGAAACCTTGAAAACAGTGACACATCATCTTGGGTAATTAGTACGTATACAAAATTCAACTATAATATGAAGACTAATACTAACTAAATTTCATGCAGGCGATTCCGGTTATCCCCTAGAACCTTGGATTCTAACACCTTATCGCACAGCAACTGATAACTCAAGGGAATAAAATTTTGATAATAAATTCTCTCGAGCAAGATCTATTATTGAGAGAGTGTTTGGAATTCTTAAGGGAAGGTTCAGATGTCTGCTTGCTCCACGAGAGCTCCACTGTTCACCAGAAAAAAACAACGAGCATTTTAAATGTCCGCTGCGCCCTACACAATATTTGTTTGCAATAAAGGATTGAAATGCCGCATCAAATGTAAACAGATGATGGCAATTTAAATTTAAAATTTAAGTCAACCTGATTTCCTTTATCAAGACATGTTTAATATTGTTACGACAATAAGGGACCAGATACGAAATAATTTGTTAATTTAAATACTTATTTATTATTAGTGAAATAGTCTAAGGAACAGTCCTAATCAGACCAATTCTGAATAAAAATTCCGCGAGAAATTTTTCACTTCTCTGCTATTTTGAAAAATAAAACTGCGGAATATTTTTCCTTTTTCACTTTCCTTCTAATCTAAACGAACTTCAAAAAAAGGGAAAAATCCGTCAAATTGAAATTGAAGAGCCGTTTGAAAATGTAAATCCTTCTCCACAAGCAAGAGAGACTATAAAAAAAAGATCGCCAGCTTCGGATGCTTTGGAGATTCCATTCCAAATTCAAATGGAACTTTGTGAAAATATCAAGAAAGATAGAGTTGATATGGAAGAATACCACCAAAATTGTAAAAAAGTTTACCGCTGAATCGAAAAGTTACACGAGCAGCAAAGAATCACTTCCAGGATGTTAAAGACATGTTCCAACATGAACAACTGCAAGAAACCAAGCGGAAAAATTTAGCTATGGAACATCTAAGAGAGATTGAAGTGAAGCAAGAAAATTGATAAATACAGCCGCCTCTTAGAAATAGAGGAAATAAAAGCGGCTTCCCATACTTGAGTTCATTAACGTCTTCTTTTATTTTTGTGTGTGAAGGAAAATTAAATGAAGTCTTTGAACTTACATCTTTTGAAGCAATTCTAGTGGATTCGAGCTGTTCCTCAAGTTCCTTCTTATCTTTCTTATGCTCTGGTTTTAATAAGCAGCCAATCCTTGCGCCAGCATCCTACATGCAGCACATTTCTATGCCACTTTTTACTAATAAAAACTCTATTTTTTCAAATTTCTTATATTTTTACTGGACGAAATGAATATTAGAAATGCTAGGCAGCTGATATCGAAACTCTGACAACTCGATTTCCTATTTTCGAAGTGAAAAATATTTCCCCGTTGATTTAGAATAGGAGAATTAAGTTCTCGAGAAAAATAAATTTCGTGAGAAAAAATTCCCCGGAAATATACAGAATTGGGCTGAATGAAAAAAGAAAAATAATGCAAAAGAAAAAAAATATTTTACTAATCAGAATGGTTTTCATCCTGCTTGTTGGAGGATTATAATTTCTCTTTTTAATCTTAATTTCTTAATACGGTCTTTTGTTTCTTGAAGTGCGTTTGTTTTTTTTTTAAATTCAAACTTTTCTTTTTTTATTAAAAATTTCTCTTCGTAAATTTTAAATTTTTCCTTCATTATTTCCAACGACTTTTCTTTTAGCACAAACGATCTTCTTTTGTACTTTGCGATAGTCTCGACGTTGCCGTCCATTTTACTAATCCTCTTTTTTTAATTTAATTTGTTTGGCCACCTGTTTTTCAAGTAAACACCGACGTTTCTTAGAGTTGTTGGTAGATGTCCTTTCATCTCTGAATATGAAGGTAGTTAATTTTCTACGAAACTGAAGGTGTCTGTCATCCCACCGACTGTTTCATTCAAATCTAGTAGTTCAATAACTCTTTCTTCTAGAGAAGAAAGTGAATAATGTCTGCTTAGACCAGCCCCAGTTTATTTGGTTTTTTCTTATTTTCACCTTTGTGTGAACTTTAAAGCACAAATCAGTCATATCTGTGACCACAAGCCATAACCGCTTAACTCGAGTTAGGACAAAAATAAGTTATTGGTGCCATCATGTTCAGCATGTTTAAATCTACTTTCACTAAATTGTTTATATCTGTACATTTTTTTAACAAAAGTTATTCCAAAAAAACCTAGTAGCTCAGTAGTAGTAGTAGTGCGGATTTGAAACTTTGACGTCCTCTCCTGACAAATTATAAAAACCGACTTAGGCGGTAATGACTTGTGGCCTTTCGTAAGATGCCTAACTTTCCAGCTGGAAAGCCCCTAGCCCATTCAAAATCAGAAATCAGCTAATAGAGATGTTCAACTCATACCCTCTTTGCCCCCGAAATTTTTTTGACAGCTTGTTGTTTTTGTAGCGTCTGTCAGTAAATGTGGCTGAAATCAGTCAAACGAGATTGCATGTGTGAGTTGTTTTGAATAGCTGATAAACTTCCCCTTCTAATTGATATGGCGAAAATGTTGACGTTCCATTCATTTTACTCATTTCTTCTCTCGGTAGAAGTTCACTGCTATTTCGTGTAACAAATTATAATATTTATTAGAGAAAGAAAATATAAACATTCATTGAAAAGGAAACAATTGTGGAATTTACACACCAAATAGTGCTATGCAAATAATCATAATAACCAGTATTAAGATAACAGTAGTATTTTATTTTTGGAGAAGAAAAAAGTTTTACCGTAACACGATATTGTTCTTACATTTTTTTCTCTAATAGGATTACCATATGCTTTTGTGTAATTCTGATATGTTGTGTTAACATCACAGTACCATTCTATGTTTGGGAAAGTTGGATCGAAATACGAGGGGAGTGACATTATTTCGAGCTAATTTATTATTCTTACTTTTTTTTTCTTTCACAGGATGACCATCTGCGTTTGGTTGTTGTTTCGTAGTTAAAGCATTTCCTCACCACCCATGGGCCATGGGGTATGCTTGTGGCACGTTCGGTTGTAAATGTATTTGTTATGCAATTGAATAAATATGATTTGTATTTTTGAGTACTGGAATCTTTTGGATTCCTTTAGAAAAATATTTACATTATACATATTATAAAAAATTACAAATCATGTTCTATTAAGCTTCAATAAAGAATTGAATTGAGGAAAAATTCCATTGCATTTAAATTCTTAAAAGAGCAACATACACATGTAATTTAAAGCGATTCTTCTGCATGTTTTTTTATATACACATATTAACTTTTAAATTCCACATTATTTGTTATTAAATTTATTCAAACATAAGAAACATATAATAGAAGTATAAGTAATTATATGTATTAATTATCAACAAAAGTTGCAGCATCTTGCGAACACAACTCATGCCATATTTCCAGGTCATTCCAAATCGTAGGCAAACTGACCAACAGGTGACGAATTTTGACACTATTGGGGGCAAAAATTGCAGAAAAACACCACTTGAGAAAGTGTGCGTGAAATATATTTGACGAATATAGAAGTATGCGTATTTCGCTATGGGCAAGGGTATTTTCCACTGGAAAGAGACCCATCTCGTTTGACTGATTTCTGTTCAAAATTTTGACAGCTATTCACGAATCTTCCAATAAATTTAACAGTTATTCACGAAACTTCCAATAAATTTGACAGTTAATTATGAATGCACAAATATTTCCTCATTTTCACTCACACTAATTTATATTCATCACTACTCCACGAAAATGCACACTGAATGTTTGCCTATGGTAACATCCCAAATTCATGAATTGCCCACAAACGACTATCGTGACATTTTTTAAGGACTCTGTTCGCAGGCTTTAGAGTTATATCATCATTTATATTTTAAAAATGTAATTTAAATAAAATTATTTCCTTTTTTAGAGGAATAATAGAACATTTTATTTTTAGGTATTCGTAAACTTTTCATACATTATGGCTGAAATACAACATTGTCTTTCAACTCACACAATTCAATGGACATGCACGAAAAACTGCGTCGACCTACGTTAAGTGAAAAATGAGTGAGATGAGAGGATCGTAACAAAACGTAAAACGGAGTCCCAACGCACGTCATTATTCAACATGTTGGATATTTTTTGACAGAGGGATGCGCTGTGAGACCGAAATTGAGATATGCTTCCCAAATTGAGAACAGTTTGTAGCAACTGACCTTTAAGAAATTAAAACAGCTGACAAAACTAGTTTGAATCAATACGCCAAATTAGCAACAAGAATCACTTTTTTAATTTGTTTAACTTTTTTGGCATTCATTTTCCGCAATTAATTTCTTTAACGTTCAATTGTTTGACCAGAATATTTTTTGATTTGACATTTCAGAAATTAAAACAGCTGACGGAATATATTTTATTTGGTATTTGAGAGAGAGAGAGAATAGCTGATTAACGCAGTGCGTCAACGCAAACCCTCCGTAACATGAAGTCGGCTAGCGCAAAGCACTGCTGTGTTTCAGCCATTAAGAATTTAAACTTTTTTATAAATCAATTGCCAATACATCCAATAAAAGCATGTTCAAAAATATTATTTTTTACACGACAAATTATAATTGTAGTAATAATCCGTTATGAAATTTTAAAACGATAATATCGGGACCTCATTAAATTTTTACCAAAAAGAATATACCATTTTTTACTGTTAATTCAAAATAAAACAGAATTTTAGGAATATTGCGAAATGTCCGTATAAGTCTTGGCCATTTCAAGGAAATAAAAATAACACTTATTTCATTGTTCCAAATTATCGTAAACCTAGACAAAATTTGTATATTTTGTGAAAAAGCGACTACGGTTAACAATATTTCATAATTTAAATAGACAAAATATACATTTACATACAGAGCAATCGTTTTAAGCTTTAAAATACTTAATTATATTATCCAAATTCAATTTCGTTCATATCAAATTACGTTTTAGAGTTCCGTACCAAAACGGTACAAACGGAATTTCCATGGTTTTACATCTGCAAAAGCACGTTTCTGTATGTTTTCTTTTAAATTACGACGAGGAATTTTTACTGAAGATGTAGCCGCCGAACTCACGCATAGACGTATTCAGAAAAATGATAAAACTGTATCGAATTTCCTTGATATCAAATGTGCTTATAAGAATAAATTGTAAAATGCTAATAAAAAGAAATAACAAAATTTGCATATCTATTTTTATTACCAACAACATTGAGTTGTTTTTATTGTTTTTAAGGGAGCTCGTGTCCTTAAAAAATGTCCGAGACCTTTCAAAATCCAGATGATTTCAATATTCATCCATACATGGCATTTTTATATAAAATATGAAAGGACATTAAATTAGACTAACTCCATTTTCTAGCATTTATAATAATTATTTCCAATAAATGTTTTAGACCCTAAATTTTAAACAAATTGTTCTCAACGAATGCATTTCGTGAACACTATCTTCATTGTTCAGCTTCCCTTACTTTTTGTGGTAGAATGACGAAATTTAAAAATTTGAAATCGGGCTACTTTTTGAAATTCAAATATTCTGTTTGAAATCAAGTGTTCTGTTGGAACTTAAATATTCAGAGTATAAGTTACGAATCTTTACATACGTAGATAATTGATTTGCTTCTTTGTGGTTTGTGTTTAATAATATTATAATTAAAAATTGTGTTTAATTAAACTTAATATGGCTTCAAAGTGCGTGTTAGGTTGCAAAGACTTTCGTCACACTTACGGTACAAGGAATGAGCATATGTAAGTACCCAACACCAGCATCAAAAAACTAAAAAATAATACTTACATTGTATCTCATTGGAAAATGAAAAAATCTCATTGACACGAACCAATTCAAATGCAGTTAAAATCGGTTATAACGACCTTCAAAGGAATGAAGAATTTGGTCGTTGTAAGCGATATGCCATTGTAAACGATTTATTATGCTATTGGATTACATATAGTGGAGCTCAGGCGGGACCTAAGCATTTTGTCGTTATAACCAATGTCGTTGCAAGCAATTTCCACTGTAGTAGTAATCATACACAATATACAGCAATCCCTATTCATAAAAAATCCTTTAAAGGTAAAAAAATATATCCACCTTCAACCATTATTTTCGCAATTGTCTCAATTGTCTGTTCAGCATTACTTTGTAAGAAACATCTACAAACAAACAAACATTCGAACTACTATAATAATAATATATATATATAATATAATCCAACTATCAACCCCACCCATCCCCTTCAGTACCTTCATTAACTCATATCATTTCTGCTCACGACCTTACCTTCTTCTGACTTTCCATTCCCACAAACATTATTATTCAATTTACAAAACAAATTGAATTGTTCTACTTAATAAAATATAATCAGCAATAATAGAGCCATTATAACCCACCAAGCGCCTATCTATCTCCGCTTTATCGACTAGTCTGACCAGAAGCATATCTGTTGTTGCTCAAAATTATAATCCTTAGCACACCTAAATACGCTACTCCGAGCACTTCTTCCTTCCGTACTAACATATATGTTATATTTAAACTAATAGCAGAGAGATATGGTGACAGCGTGTGGGTTGGGAAAAGCTCTTCAAAACAGACAGACTTTGCGATAAACATTTTTCAGAGAAAATGTTCGCAAAGTATCAGAAGAAACGCTTGATACCTGAAGCATTTCTGGATATGCTGTGTGCCTTTAAAAAGGAAGATAATGAAGTCATATTTAATGGCCATTCAAACCAGCAGGGGAGTAACATTTTTACTGAGTCTATGAACCAGGAGGAAGACGTCAGCTTCTTGGTGTGTGAAACTGAGGACCAAGCTGTTCAAACAAGTGAATTCCTAAAAAATTATACCTCTAAAAAAAATTTTTTTTTCTTCTTTTCTTTTTCCTTTTTTTTTTCTTTCTCGTTGGTCCAAGCTGAGGCTAATTTAATAAAAATGGAAAACAAGTGCCGCGAACAACAAAATACCATTAAGGATCAAAAATCTCAAATCTTGTTCTTTAAAGGTCAGGTAAAAAATTTGTAAGATATGAATTCTCGAAAGATTAAGGAAATTCTTTGCCATTAACCATTGTCGCTAACATTAGGCAGAATAGTAATATATTTAGCAAGGGTAATAGGTTTTGTAATTAATTGAAAGTTATGGCACTTTCAATTTATTTCACATTTCCCGTGACATACAGACAACTCCGGCCATCTCTTAATCTTCCATCAGTTTGCATTCTGCGGTCCTTCATTTCTACTTGGCCAAAAACCCCGGGCAATATTCAGTTTAATATAACAGCTCTTGAATTAAAAACTAGTCAGCTACCTAGTATCTATAAGTACTGCTTCATTTCAGATGATGAAATGTCTCTAAAAGCCCACGTAGATTATTGTAGGAAGAGTGATACCATTATAGGGTTGGAAGATTTCGGTTCTAACGAATACTGCTCCAACTGGCCGTCTACTAGCGTATTGGTGCTTATGGTTCAAAGCATAGCAAAGCGATGGAAACATCCACTTGCATACTATTTTGTACGCAGCAGCTGCACAACTTCGATTTCAAAAAAATGTATCCTCGAAGATGTCTGCGCTCTTCGACGGAGTGGCTTATTTTTTGTTCAGTTTGTTTGCGACCAGGGTCAAATTTTCGTGGTTTAGCCAGATTATTAGAATTAGATGTTTCTAAACCTTATTTTCTCGCAGGTGATAGTAAAATCTTTTTTTTCTTTGATGTTCCTCATTTACTTAAGAGTACACTGAATTGCCAGCTCAAAAATGATATTTTGTTTAATGGCATTTCATGTGCTTCGTGAAGCAATATTAGCTCCTAAATTAACTGAGGCACATTTTAGGCCACGCACCTTCGAAAAAATGAAGGTCAAACTAGCCTCAGAGGTCTTAAGCAACATTGTTTCAGCGGATTGTTTCTTTTACTACAGTTCTGGTCTAGGACCCAAAACAAAGCGCCGGGGAATTCACTGAATTCTTCAATAATCTTTTTGATATCTTTAATTCGTTTTCCCGCTATAATACAAGCAAGTATAGGAAATCTTTTTTGCAAGATGAAATGCAATATGAATTCTTACAAGTCGTAAAGCACTGAAGCAACATCAAAGTGCTCAATCCATAAGGCAAAGATGTGACGAACCGGGGGCCTTATTTTGTATTGCTATAGTATCGGAAATCTATTCTAAAATCGGAAATTGGTATTTTGTACCTCTATAGCAAATACACACAATCCGCATTCGAAAACAAAAAGTTATGCCAACTCGTTTACGGAAATTTGGTATTTTGTATTCCGAAAGCGGATGTCAAAACCGTCCTCACTTACGGATTTTCATTCGATAACTATTTTGCTATCGGATTGTGTGTGCTAAAGTTGTTTTGATTGATTTATTTAATTTTTTCAAGCAAAATAGAAACATATTAAGACATTAATAATAAATGTGAGCAGTTATTGTCCAAATTTGGATGTCTTGCCAAAGGATTTCTTCAATCTGCAGATGCAAGCCAGAAATCCAATCAACTTTGGCATCGGCCCAGGTGCGGAATATAAACGGCGGAGGAGGTTCAAGTAAATACGCGCAACTAATGCAACTGGAAGAAAAGTGATATTAGAGTTATTACATCTCACTTTTGCAATAAGTGGCACTCGAAATGAACCATCGTTTTGATTATCACCCGCCCAACCACATAAATCCATGAAATATATTGGCGAATCGAAAATTTCAACTGATAAAAATTTGGCAGCATTCAAACCCAATCCGAAAGTGATACAAAATACGAATTGATTTGAGTATCGGATTTGATTTCCGAATCCGAATCCGAATCCGAAAGTGATACAAAATAAGGCCCCAGTACTACTTTCTAAAAGGCTGGCTGTTAAACATTTCGTCCTTAACATCTTTGTGGCAACAATTAGCATCGTGCCAGTTCAAATATATTCTAACTCGGCACCTTAATCAGAATTATTTGGAGCAATTTTTCGGTGTAGCAAGGAGTGCAGGAGATAACAACGGCTGCCTTACTGTTTTACAATTTCAGAACACATACATTCACTACATTCACGAAAAATGTAACTGCGAATATAAACGCAAATTAAATTTTTTTTTTAAAGAGAATAGTTTCGTTTATGTCTGTGGTTGGCTTTACCAAAATTAATATTTTCCAATTTTAAGCAATTTGGAATTTAAGCTTGCAGCGCCTCCCTCGAACTTCATAGAATATATTCGCGAAATAGATGATCTATTTTGCAATTCATTCAGTGAATGTATCACCTGAGGGGTGTGACTAATCGATTGACCGAATTGCTTCACACGGATAAAAAATGTACGTGCTGTGAGAATTTGTCTGATCACTTCATTTTGCTATATTTTGGAAGAATCCGTATTTATTTCATTATTAAATTTCGGAACAGAGACCTAGCCAATTCCACTTTCAAGAACAAGCTTTTACGCGTAACGCACATGTGAAGATTTCCGGAATAAAAGGAACTAGTCTTCCATTTTTCTCATAATTTATTTTGTTTATTACTTTCACGTATTTTTTTTTACTTTTTTTATGTTTAATTTGTCTTAAATTTTAGTGCGGGTGCAATTGGACTCTTGTGGAAACCAAATACCCGGTGAGCAAAAAACTGGTTAACGCACCATAATGGCTGAAACACAAAAGTGCGTTGCGCTAGTCGACTTCATATTACGGAGGCTGTGCGTTGACGCACTGCGTTAATAAGCTCCTCCCTCTCTCTCTCAAATACCAAATAAAAATATATTCCGTCAGCTGTTTTAATTTCTGAAATGTCAAATCAAAAAATATTCTGGTCAAACAATTGAACGTTAAAGAAATTCATTGCGGAAAAAAAGTGATTCTTGTTGCTAATTTGGAGTATTCATTCAAACTAGTTTTGTCATTGAAATAATTTTAGTCAGCTGTTTTTATTTCTCAAATGTCAGTTGCCACAAAATGTTCTCAATTTGGGAAGCATTTCTCAATTTCGGTCTCACAGCGCATCCCTCTGTCAAAAAATATCCAAAATGTTGAATAAAGACGTGCGTTGGGATTACGTTTTACGTTTAATTACGATCCTCTCATCTTTCTCATTTTTCACTTACGTAAGTTGTGGCAGTATTTTGTGAATGTCCATTGAATTGTGTGCGTTGAAAGACAACGCTGACGCACTGTTGTGTTTCAGCCATAAAGCTGCCGCAATGGTGGAAAGAAATGCTTATTACATTAAATATATATTAAAATTGACAACACAACACATCACAATGGTTTCCAATTAAATCAATTGCTAATCTTGCAAGCAAATTGGCTTTGTTCCATCCAGATCGGACATCAATCTGCATCATCCTGTCGATGGTAAACCAAAGCTTGGAATAATAATTAATTATTTTCAATATAAGTACATAGCAACTTAGCTTTCAACTTTTTCAGCACATGTTGCAAAATATTTGGTGGAATGAGATTACTTTAAATATAAAATTCAATTAATTATTATTTATTAAGTAAATACGTTTAGTTTTCTATGGAAATGCACAAATTTGTCACAACTAAAAATTTAAGTGTGCATTTTTGTAAACAAAACGATTGGAATGTCAAATAATTCACCATATCAACTTCGAGGGGAAGTCAATCAGCTGTTCAGAATATCTTACACGTATTCTCAGAATCATATTATATATATAAATATATATGACTGATTGACAGAATCGTATCGGTGAAAATGTTATAAAAAACGCTGCCAAATGAAATTAAGGGGCAAGAGATGTAGAAGTTGAATATCTATATGTGATTGATTTGTGTTTTAAAGTCAGCCCAAACCTGAAACAGTAAAAGAGGTTATTCGAGCTAAATTAGTTTCTTTGTCCTTACTTTTTTCCACCCAACTTCATTGCGCATGAGAGGCCCCACAGCATTTAAATCTATTGTCAAAGACTCCCATAAACAAAACGACTTCCTTCTAGCGTCCGCAGTTTTCAAATATCCTTTTGCGAGGTCCGTTTGAGTAGACAAATAATCCACAAGCATTTCAAACTGAAAGGAACGTATATTTATATTTTTAGTAACAGATTCCCTCCAAAGATTTTCACGTATGTTTAAATATGCCGGCACATCTTTTTTTAACAAAATTCTCAAATTAAACTTAATCATCGCACACCATTTATCAACCAAACCACTATCGAATGGAACAATGAGAACTCAGACGTTTTGACGTTGAGATAAGTAATAGAGAGTACCTCTTTTGCGACAAAAAAGGATTATCGAAGTTGGCAACCCAAGACTACTCGAATTCTGAAAATTGCTTTGCTAGAGATAGAGAGTACGGATTTCGCGAATTGGAGTAATTTCATATTAGAGTAGCAAACAGAGTATAGGCCCGGGAAGGAGGTTACAGTAATGTTCATCTCCAAGACCGACAAATCCTCACATAGCGAACACAACGATCTTAGAACCATCAGCCTCTCTATCTTTCTCTTGAAGTCACTCGAGAAGCAGTATCGCCTCTGACAGACTTTTGTATGCTTAACATACGTACAATAAGGGTAAGTCAGTAGAGACAGCTCTACACACCCTCATAGGTATGATTGAAAAATCACTACAATACAAGGAATTTACTCTGGTAGCTTTCCTTGACAACATAGTGCCAGAGGCAATCACTTTGGCGGTTACCAATCTCGGAATTGTATCTTGTGGCATTTATTCACCAGCTTCTTGTTAGTAGAGTAATAAACTCTAAGCTCAGTGAAACCAATATCCGCAGAACGGTTAACAGGGGAACCCCGCAAGGTGGTGTACTCGCTCCTCTTCTATGTTGCGGTTAAAGAACTGCTACTGAACCTAAAGGGGGCAGGAGGCAAAGAGATTGCCTATACGGATGATGTTACTATTGGAGCTCCTGGAAAGTTTGTCTCAACACTCTGGGACATCATGCATGCTTTTCACAGACTAACATCATGGACTAGTGCATGCGGTCTTGGAGTCAATCTGAAAAAAGCGAACCTAGCGTTCTTTACGAGGAAATACAAAATTCCCCCATTCGACCCTCCATCACTGTGGCTGGAGGAATGGGACTCCCTCATAACGATTTCTGCAGAAGCTGAAGAGACGAATTGGAAGAGGAAAGCATAACGCATCTACTCTGCACTTGTAGCGCTCTTTTCCCGCAGGAACAAACACCTTAGAGCCTACTTCTTTAACGACTTTAACAATTTGAGCGAACTGCACAAAGTGAGCATTCATCAACTAAGAACCTTCGTGACAAGCACCAAATGGTTTTCTAGATAGGTGACCGACATTCGCGTGGTACCACAATGGGCCTACGTGTGTACCTAGTTAGCCTAAGTGCGACTGCTATCTGCAATCGGCCACCTAAACCTAACCTAACCTACACTCAACTAACCCAAAATGCCAAGTTTGTATAGTATAAAGAGAGAGGTTGCTTACTTTTTTGCACTGATTTGTAGAAAAAAAGGCATACAAATATTTTAACAATAAACTTAAAATGATTAGACACTATGGCACTTGGCTGATGGAACATATTATACCAAACCAACAAACAAAATAAAACAGTTTAATTAATATAATATAATAATAATAATTATGATGGCGCTACAGTCCGAAGTGGACCTGGGCCTGCCTTCGCAACAGTTTAATTACCATAGCCCAAATACAAAATACTGTAAAATCTGTTATTTAAGTGGTAAAAACCAACCAAATATGATGAAGAATCCCCAAATCCAAGATCTCACTTCAATTCACTTTAAGCGTCAATGTCAGAAACTGAATAGTAAATCAAAGTTACGGTTAATGATCAACTGTATTTAAATTAAAAGCCGGTACCACTAATCAGTCAAACGAGAAATTCAACTTTCCAGTGGCAAATACCCACAACCGAGTAGTGGTAAATTTATCATTTCGTGGTTAATTCCAACCAAAAATCAACTAATATAGATATTCAACTCACACCATCTTTGCTGCCGAAAATGTTTTGACAGCTTGTTGTTTTTGTGGCGTCTGTGTACATGTGGCAGAAATCAGTCAAACGAGATTGCATGTGTGAGGTGTCTTGAACAACTGATAGTCTTCTGCTTCGAGTTGATATGGTGAAAATTTGACGTTTCTTTCATTTTACTCATTTCGTCTCTCGGTAAAAGTTCATTGCGTATTCATTGCTTGTAACAATTTATTATTTTTATCAGAGAATGAAATTTAAATTTTTTATTGAGTTTCACACTGGATTGGACTTATGTCCTCTTGGATTTCTTTAAATGAGTGAATTGAATTACAAAATGGCCGTCTGCGTTTGGTTGTTGTTTCGTAGTGAAAGCATTTACTCACTACCCACGGAGCATGCTTGTGGCGCGTTAACGGTTTTTTTTCATCCGGATGTTCGGTTTCGCCAATAAGCCTATTGCACCCGTGCTAAAACAAAAAAATGTGTTAATTTCAGCGACATAATTAAATAAATTTTTAATTGAAAACAACAAGTGGTATTGAATAAGCAGTGTTAATATTATATGGAATACGAAATATATACAGAAAAAATGTGAACATCAAATAATTAGAATTCAATCATAAGTGAGAAACACGAAGAATCTTGTTCCTAAAGTTCGGATCGTTTAAATCTCTAATCTCTAATCTAAGAATGAGAGATGCTTCTAGTTGTTGCATTTCTTCTTCTGATATTAGGAACTTGTCCTGATATCTTTTTCTTTTGTGGGCTAGTGCCTCACAAAATCCCAGTATATGTTTTGGAATTTCATTAAATTCTCCACAAAATCAGCAGAGACCTTCTTCTTCCTGAGTCTACAGAGCCCCGTTAGGAAGCCTGTTAGGATACGGAGGTTATTCTTTCTCATTTTGATGCATGCCTCGAACCTCTTTTGGTTACATTGCTCTAGGAGTTTCTTAGCCTGCTTCATTTCACTAGCGTTGTTCCCGGTTTCTATCCGGTTCCTTCTTTCTATTTCGTTGAATTCTTCTCTGAGGAGATGATCTTCTACAGCGCAGAATTGTTTAGGACCTATGAAGGGTTCTGATGCTCTTTTCCTTGCCAGGGAATCGGTCATTTCATTGCCTTCTATCCCCGTACGGTCAGCAGAGTTTTACTCAGTTTCTTCTACTTTTTGCGTTTTGCAGCGTTTTTGGCGACCTCAAATATATTATCATTTCAACCAGAAATCATATACATATATAATATATAAATCATCATATATAAATCATCATTTACTATTTGATTTCTGATTTCAACTAAGTGTTGTATTGATACACATATCTTTCGATTTCATTGACATAAGCCTCATTCATGGATAATGGCTGATTACTAAGGGTTCGCTATAGCGACAGTTTTTATTCTGTCAAGGTCGTAATTTAATGTGCTTAACATACGTTGCTGTTCGCCAAGACTTGCTTTGTCCCGTTCGCCGATGAAATTGCTATGCAAGGGTCAGAGAAGGTACTCTCAGGACCTGAACCTGCACTGGGACTGCCTGCGTCCTTTGTTAGGGCTTCGGAGGTGACATGACACTTCAGGATGTAGGCAGACCAAGCGCAATTATCTTAAGGTGAGCTGATGATTTAGACTCCTCATCACAAAAGCGTCTACTGGTCTCCCGAAGACCAAGAAATTCCACCAAAAGTATTTTGCTGCCTGATGCTTCAGTGTAGTGTTAAAAACCTCCGACAAAAAAAAACAACAAATTTCAACATGCAACACGGTTTTTAGTGCTATGTTGATCCAAATATACATCAATCCTTACATTTTAATTACACTGAACTTCACTTTATACCGTACTTTAGTATAGGCCCGGTAACTGACACATCTAGGAAAATTGAGAAATCGGGAAACTAGCCAGGTGCCAGGTGAAACTGCCAAAGTGAAACTGTTTTCAATGCAACCTGCCAATAAAATCTAAACTATCATAACTGTGTAAGCAATCATTTTGAGGCCTACCTCTTCTAACGTGGGCGCCGTGGCCGTATGGATTTGTGCGTCGACCTATACGCACTAGACTTTCAAGTCTAGGTTCAAATCCAAGTTCAGACAAACAATTTAAAAAAAAACTTATTCACGACACCATCTGTTTCGAGTGACTGACAATGCTCAAAGAGTATAATTGTCTAGAAGAAGCTTCTTAATATCGCCGTTCACAGCTCCATCTCTTTCGAGTCACTGACCAGAAATCAAATAGTAAAGAGATATCCAACTTCGCCCAGAATTACCCCTTGTCCGTGATACAATTTGTGACATTTATTCCACGAATTTTAAGAGAAACTGTGTATTTCTACTTGGGATTCACGTATACTTCCACAAAATTTATGGATTCCTTAAATATCAAATCATTTTACGGCATTTACATACTTGTGATCACAGAATGTTTAGTTAATTGCTTATAGGGTTAAATTGTAAACTATTATGTTGAAGTATTTATAAAAACATAGAAACTATGACTAGAGGTAGGTAAGTAACAACTTCAACTAATTCTCAAAAACATAAACAAAATTTACAATTAGAAGAATATATATGATGTAAGTAGACACATAAAATTATATTACTAATTTGTCAAGAGAAAAAATCAAAATCAATTTATAAATGTATATTTTATAAACATCATAAAAACAATAAATACAAACAAGTAGTAATATAATAGTAACGCACGATGATAATTGTAAATAAAACAAAAAGTTTTCAGAAAATTATTTTAATATTTTTTATTACGATAGAAGGATCTATGATAATTATGTGTGAAACAAAATGTCGGCCAAATGCTCGTCACGGTCAATGTTTCAATGACTCTGAGACATAATTGAGGTTCAATCTCGTTAATGTACTCATCCTTTAGCTCTTGAATTGTTCTTGGCTTATTGACGTACACTTTTTCTTTTAAATATCCCCAAAGAAAGAAGTCCAACGGTGTCAAATCACATGATCGTGGCGGCCAATTAACATCGCCACGACCTGAGATAACACGGCCATGGAATTTCTCGCGCAAAAGAGCCATTGTTTCGTTGGCTGTGTGGTAAGTGACACAATCCTGTTGGAAGCACATGTCGTCCAGGTCCATATCCTCAATTTCTGGCCACAAGAAGTCCGTTATCATCTCGCGATAGGGAGCACCACTCACGGTAACTGCTTGGCTGATCTCATTTTCGAAAAAGTACGGCCCGATGACGCCGCCAGCCCACAAACCGGACCAAAATGTCACTCTTTGTGGATGCATCAGCTTTTCAACAATCACTCGTGGATTCTCATTTGCCCAAATGCTGAAATTTGCGCACGATTCTACCAATTGTAGACACATTTGGTCGATTATGCTGACCAAAAAAATCACGAAGTGCACGAAATGCATTTTGATTTGATTGTAAAAGGCTTCAACAATTTTAACGCGCTGCTCAATTGTGTACCTCTCCATGGTTGAATTAGTCAAACACTGAAACAAAGAAATGTCAAATTAAGTTGGGCAAAATAACTTGACGTTAAGGTGTGACTCACAATTTGTGCATTATGGTCGGACCACCCTCTATTTGTATATTATCAAAAAATTATACAAAGAATCTATTTATTGGAAATTAATTTAGGTGGAAAAGTTAAAAAAATTTGAATTAAATTATTCTATATGTAAATTCATTATAGAGTATTTTAATTTACGAACATTTGTGTATAAGCAATATAGTTTCAGTAATTCTCTCAGTCTAATATTTCGGACCTTAACTTAAACTTAAACTAACAGTTATATTTTCCCCTACTTTTCGTAGTGAAAGCGTACACCTAATAATTTTGAAAACTAATTCAAATTGGATTGTAAGAAATTCTTATGTGATATAAAAGTGATAATTAAGTGAAAAAAAAACAAACAAAATAAACATAAAGCCGTGTGTAATTGGATATACAAATTATTTCCAAACATATGGAACGCAAGATGACGAAATGTAATTATTTTGTAATTTTTGCTTTGCGCGGGAAACTGATAGTTTCTTTATTTTGCAACACTTTAGAACTTTTTATGTTGTTCTTCAGTTGTTGAACATTATTTTGTGCTAGTGGAGCAAATAAATACGTGAACAACTTTGTAATGTGATGGAATAATTGATTTAGAATTAGTCATAACTTTTGCAAATTCAGAGCCCATTAGCCGCTGTATATATGCAATACTATTTGAGTTAAATGACTACCTTACTCCGCATGATTGATACTTGAGCGTAGAGTGAAAATAAACAGCCTTGCATCTACCCCCAAATGCTATAGCGACTTTAAGCGGGGATCAATGGATCTTCAAGTGACCTTTGTGCCACATGGGAGGATATCCTGTTAATGTATAAAGAAGATAGCGAGCTTAATATCAAGCTCGTGCCAAAATTGACGGAGGCTCATATACGGCCAAATACTTTTCGGAGAATGAAAGTGAAATATGCCTCTCAGGTTTGGAGTCCCACAGTTGCAGCGGGTTGTTATACCTACTACAGATCCGGTCATGGACCTAAATCTGTGTTAAGTACTGGAGAGTTAAAATAATTCTTAAATAACCTTGATTTATTTAACTCGTCTTCCTGCTAATATAAGCGCATTTAGGAAAGGATTTCGTCAAAATGAAATACAAAGGCAATATCTACATGACGCTACCAAGTGCTTAAACTCCATCAGAGAACTTGATCCTAATGAGAAGGACGTAACGAACCTGTTTTCTTTCATAAAGGACTGGCTACCCAACATCATGTTACTCAATTCATTGTGGCAATTTCTACCGCTATGCCAGTTTGAATTTATTTTGACGAGGCATCTAAATCAGGATTGTTTAGAGCAGTTTTTAGTTTTTTTTAGAGAGCTTGAAAAAAAGTTCTTAGAATCGTTATACGACTGTTACCACATAAGGAGAGTAGCACAACACCTACTGGCACAGATTCACAATGAAAAAAATTATATCTGCTGTGGAAACTTACCTTAAGATTTCACTTTGAAGTACTTCATTAGGATTAGATTATATTTTATTATTAAATTTTGGAATTGTTACTTGAGCGACCCCAATTTCAGAAATAAGATGTTTCGCGTAGCTAATTTTGAAACAATTTTACAAAACTAAATCATTAGTCCTCTATGCAATTTTTTTAATTGCATGATATAATATTTTCACATTTTTTATTGTAAGTGCATGACATTCGTAGTTAATTAGTAAATTTTTTTCATATATCTAAGGTATTCCTATATTTTAGCGCGGGTGGAATAGGCCTCTCGGGAAAACCGAACACTCGGTTACCAAGAAATTGGTTAACGCGCCTTTAGTATACACCTTGGGTGGTGTGGAAATACTACTAAAGCAAAAAAACAACAAAAATAACTCGAACATTTCACTTTATTCACATTCCTATTTCTGCGTTTCTGCAGCACAATTAAACGAATGTGAAGTAATTCTTGTAATAACAATTTGAAGCGTATTCCATAAAATAACTTTGCAATAATAACTAAAAAATAATGAACTGTGACAATAAAAAATGGTACTCAAATTAGCGGCAGCGGCAGGTATTGTGTCCTGATGCTACGTTGCTCTTACTTTGAATATGCAAACATTGTCCCGATTTTTGAGTTTTCTTTCTTGAAATATTATTATTTATTATTATTATTATTATTATTACCTCTTCTAAAAATAACAACAGTTTATGGACCGCAAGTTTCCATAGATGAGTTGAGAGCACTCTACATACCACAAGCATGTCAGCGTTAAAAACTTTAATTCCATACATTAACTTTAATAACGCCATATGCTCGATGTTGATGAAAGCTACTAAAGTTATTAGATATGATTTCAAGTAGAATTTTCTTCATTCTGTTGATTTCACAATTGTTATTATTGAGCCTAAAGTAGTCAATGCTGCAACGAATGTTGGCTTCCATCGGTTTTCCAAGGTTGTTCAAGAGAAAAGTTAAATGACTAATTGGCCTATGTTCTTTAGGGTTGATGAACTATTTTCCAACGATAAGAATAGCAGATAAACTTAATTTCAAGTGCATAGGACAGGAATTTAATTTGTAGTAGCTGTTGAAAATTATGGACAAACAGGGGCTACAAGATTCTGAGGAAGCTGTCTCCCTAAATTAATTGTTTTTTGGTGGTGGTATCATAATGTCTTCTTCACTGACGCCTTTTTTGGACAATATTTTTTCAGTTATTGTCAATTTGTTGTTTGCAAATATCAAGTTCGGTAAAGGTAGTTAAAACCAATGGACTAGTTTACGAACATTCGCATTTAGTTTTTGAGTTGAGTAAGAATTTGAATTTGTAGATATACTTGGTATTTTTTTTTTTACTTTTTAATGTATTATATAAGGAAGTGGAATAATTATCCGTAATGCTTCGGAAATAATACTGATCAAGAGGCTAAAAGCTGTTTTCCTTTTCTCCTACGTATTCCTCTAAAAGGCACCATTTAAATACAGTATTTAATGGGGTCGATTACAAATATTGTACACATTTAATTTCCACATCATTTTATACATTGATACAATATGTATACAAATTAATTGGTTTAGATGGGCCCCTACCAACAAATCTCTCCAGATAACTCGATCTTCTGCTAGCTATAGCTAATTGCACACGACAATTTGGTTGAAGTCCTTCTCCACTTGACGCCATCTTAGACGTGGACGTCCTCCCTTTCGTTTTACCACTGGTTCAGAGTCATAGATTCTCCGAGCCGGACTCAAGTTCTTCATGCACTCTTCCTTTGCTAGCTTTCTTAGGCGTTGGGTCCGTAGGCGCCTGACTAGACACATGTCGCTATACAGCCCATACAGATCGTATTTGAATCTTTTTCTCCAAATGCCAGCAACACAAACAGAACCAAAGATCGCACACAGAACTTTTGCTCTCAATAAGACCAAGAGCTTCTTCATCCGGTTTTTATACTGTACAATCATCTGCTTCGTAAAGTGGGATTAAGGTCTTATTCAAAGTCAATTTGGTCTTTCGAGAAAGGGCTCTAGTACTCAATTACATTTTGAGCCAAAAAAAAGCGAACAGAGGTAGACTGTGCTGTCTTCGACCAATCACGTCAATGTCATCCGCGTATGCTAGTCATTGTACGAGCCGTGGTAATTATCGTGCTCTAGTCTTGAGCAATGAGTTTTGCATGATCCCAGAATGACCCCTTGCTCATGGTAAAATTTTTTGACATTTGATCTACAAATTTTAAGAGAACCCTTGTTTCTGCTGGAACTTCATCAATACTGTTAAAAATCCGTGGATTCACCATTAAAATGGCGGCAAGTGCGTGGGTTTGGGTGAGTTCGTTATCGCAACATTAGCGCAGTACTGCAACATCAAGCGTTCTTAATTGCAAACATTTGGCATTGATGCTTTCCATCACGTTCTAAAATGCAACATGAAAGCAACGATGTGCAAACAAAAGCAACCAGCGCATCATACATTATTGTGATGCGATAGATTTTTTTTTATTTTCCGACACAATTGTCTCTTTTTCTTGTCTAAAATATATTGAAGTATGCTGTTATTGTAATTGCCAACGTTATTAACCAACCAAGTTATTTAAGAAATCGACCCCAAATTCTTTGACATTTTTACAAAAAAAAAAGAAACGATTGAAACACAAAATAATAAACCTTTCCGAAACGCCAACAAAATGAAAGCATCGTGATGCATCGCAACATCAAAAAATTTGCGTTGCGTCGCATCACAGGAATGTTGAGGAATACAATTCTCGGTTCTACATGCAAGGAGGTTGTATATCTAACTTTCGTTTTTCTGCAAAATATTTTACCACACATATAAAAAAATCCAACCCCTACCTACGACGACGCTGTTCTACCTACCACTTGAATATCAGTCGCAGTTAATTTAGCTTGTGTAATCCATTTTTCTGTTGTGTTAATACAAAATTCTTAAAACATTTGTATTTTCAATAAACCCTTTTTTAGTACGTTTTCTAAGAACTTGTCTTTGATTTCAAACTGGCAATCAAAACGCCAAAGTGGTGAACCCGACGTGATCAACAAGTTTATTTTTCGTAATCGCGTCTCATCTCATCTCATTTTCAATGACCCGCATGTTCCACTAAAGGGGTCGCGGGGGTAATGCATGCACGAGAGATCTCCAGGCCACTCGATCCTCCGCCATCGACTCTAACTCATCAGGAGCTATGCCCAAGCGCAACCAGGCGAGTGTTTGGACTTGGTCCAACCATCTCATCCTAGGTCTGCCAAGCGGTCTGATGGAATCGCATTCAAGGCACGCCTCGGAAGTCGTGATGATGGGGACATTCGTGCCACGTGACCAGACCAACGAAGTACAGCCCTTTCCGTTCGAAGAAGCAGCTGCCCAACGTTGAGTTCCCCGCGCACTGTCGTGTTTCTCACCCTATCCCGGTGAGTAATTCCCACAACAGCACGAAGAAATCTCATCTCGGCAGCTTGTATTCGCGATCTTATTCTTTCGGCCATTACCCAAATTTCATGACCATAGGTGAGAGTTGGAACAAATACTGCGTTAAAAACCGCTAACTTGGCTTTGACACCAAGCTCGGCCTTCCTGATTACAGATCGACCAAGCTGTTTCAAAATTGAGCCAGCTTGACCAATCCTACAGGAAAGCTCAGCATTATTCCTCCCATCACTCGTGAAGAAGACCCCGAGATACTTGAACTTCTCCACCTGTTTCAATGGGACTCCACTAACATGTAGAGTGCATTGAACAGGGGTTCTGGAAATAACCATAACCTCGGATTTGTCCACGTTAACCCTCATCCCAGCATCAGCACATACGGCCACAAACCTATCTAGCGCGCGCTGGTGTTCTATCTGGGAGGATGTGAAGTCATCTGCAAAAAGAAGATGACTTACCCTCAACTCTCCCAATGTGAAACATTCCTCGCCTCGACTGCGCTGTAACATCCAGTCCATATATATAATGAAAAGGAGAGGTGACAAAACGCACCCTTGGCGAAGTCCAACGCCCACGGTGAAAGGTGTTGATTTACTACCGTTAACCCGAACACAGCTACTACAGTTTGTGTATAGAGACTGAATGGCCCTCAGCAAAGAACCATCAATCCCATACTCCTGCAGAACACTCCAGAGTTTACCTCGAGGAACTCGGTCGTATGCCTTTTCCAAATCTACAAAACAACTGTAGATCGGTTTGGCGTACTCCCAAGCCTTTTCAAGTACCATTCTTAGAGTGAAAAGCTGGTCGGTTGTATTTCTGCCGGGACGAAAACCGCACTGTTCATCCCCCATCCTGGATTCGACCATAGCTCTAGAACGCGCCTCCAACACCTTAGCGTAGACTTTACCTGGGAGACTTAAAAGAGATATGCCCCTGTAGTTGGAGCACTCTTTCTTGTCCCCCTTTTTGAAGAGAGGGAGAATCACCCCAGTCTGCCAATCACCAGGTGTTTCACCGCGTTCCCAAGCCACCTTAATGACACGAGAGAGCCATAAAACTCCCTCTTTACCCATAGCCTTAAGCATTTCTGGCCGGATTTCATCCACACCGGCAAATTTGCCAACTTTTAGCGATTCAATCGCCAAAATGACTTTCTCCACCGTTGGACTATTCTCCGCCCTACTCAAGTCTACAGGTCTGTCACCCTCAGTGCCCTGTTCGGGATTGAGCAGCTCCGAAAAGTGCTCGCTCCATCTGCGCAAGATGTCCACCTCATTGGAAAGCAACACGCCATCTTTAGATTTGACTCCTTCGATGGTGTTGTATTTCCTTCCTCTGAGCCGGCAAATGGTTTGCCAGAACACCTTTTTCGCAGATCTATGGTCGCTTTCCAACTTCTCGCCGAACTCCTTCCAAGTCTGCTCTTTAGCTGCTCGCACAGCCAATTCGCAAGTTCTTCGCGCCTCAGTGTACCGGTCACGAGAATCAGAGTTCCCCAAGAGAATCCAGTCTCTGTAGGTCTTCTTCTTCTCTCTGATGGCTTCTTGAACTCCGGGTGTTTTAAACCACGCAGTTCTTTTCTCACCACCAGTCGCCACACCAAGCCGCTTCACCCCACAAACATCACGTGCAGAAGCAATGACAGCTGTTGAAAACAGCCGCCATTCGTCCTCTACATGCGATGGAACAGTTGGAATTTGCTCAAACCCTTCGGATATGCGCCGTGCAAAATGTTGCTGCACCTCACTGTTCTGTAGTTTCTCCCACCGTATGCGTGTAACCACTCTTGGTTTCCGCCTTGGCAGAAGAGGTACTTTATCAGAAAGATACAGCGTACACAACACCAGGTGATGATCAGTTGACAGTTCAGCCCCTCTCAACACACGAACGTCACAAACTATCCGTTTCACACACGATGGTACCACAAAGAAATCTATCAACGATTTCTGTTGAAGACTCCGACGGTACCATGTGTATTTATGGATGTCTTTGTGTGGAAAGAAGGTGTTCATAATGGACATGCCATTTGCACAGCAAAAATCCAACATCTTCTCTCCGTTCATGTTTTGATGAGGATCACCGTTCCTCCCAATCACACTCCCCCATGTCGTTACATCCACACCCACGTGAGCATTGAAGTCACCCATCAGAATAAAGGAATCCATCTCAGCCACCCTGTCAAGGGCAGCATCAACTTCATCCAAGAAAGCCGCATACTCTGACTCTAGATTCGGTGCATACACCTGCACTAGAGCCAAAGTTGATCTTTCAAGCTTGAGCTTTAAGATCCCGATCTCCCTCCCCGTAATCGCGTTACAAGTAAATATTTTTGAATTGAAGTTGTTATCTGCTCGACATGGCAGACCTAGAAGTTTCCATCGCAGGAAATGCAGCTCCATCGCACAAATGCAGTTTGTGCAAGTTGAAGCACAATTCCACAGCAATAGAATTACATCCGACAACAGTCGCTTTAATGCAATCATCGCTTCCTTGGATCCAGAAGTTTTAAACGAGGTATCGGATTTTGTGCAGAAACCACTAAGCCAAGATAAGTATACGCTTTTTAAAACGCAATTAATAGCTAGGTTCACAGACTTAAAAGAACGCCAACTCAATAGGCTCATGAATTCACTAGAACTTGGTGATGAACGAGCCTGTTAAGGGAAATGAGGAGACTAGCAGGGCAGAATGTACCACATGACATGCTGTCCACAATTTGGGTGGCAAGAATGCCAAGTCATGTACGGGACCACACCAAAGACTATGGACCACACTCTTCCTTGTGGTATTTCCACAAACGGTTTGGTGAAAAGGCTATCAACTGCAAATCGCCTTGCACTTATCCTAAAGAAACTAGCAAGTCTGTTGTTACCTAGGGCGGTTGACAACAGCTCAAACTCTAACCGTGAATGCCGCCTTTATGTCTACGATAAAAATACTCACCAAAAGTTCTTGCTAGACTCTGGATCCACTATCTGTGTCTTACCTCGTTCCCGTAACTGTCAAAGCAAAAGAGGGGAAACAACACTCATTGCTGTGAACAACTCTCCAAACCACACGTATGGACAGAAAGTTCTCACTCTAAACCTCGATCTCCGACGATAAATCACTTGCCCATTTATTATCACCGACGTTAAAACAGCGATCATTGGTGCACATTGCGACAAAACAATTGAATTGGAGGATTGTAAAAAATGTTATATTATCTTTTCAGAAGAAATAATAAGAAAACTTAATTTGAGTAATTCAAAAACAACCGTGTCACAAGATTTTCTCAATTTTTGAATGTGAAAAAGAAGTTTTGTTTTCTGAAATGAAAAAAATACTCGAACTTGAAAATATTAACTCTAAGTTCGCCCACAATTCAACAAAATTTTGGGTAGATTTAGGAAATCTTAAAAATGTTATTGGAGAGCCACATGGTAACGCGTACGCTGAGCGGGTTTTTTCCAGATTGAATACTATAAAAAGTCATAACAGAAATCCTCTTTCCTATAAAGTACTCGTAATAACATCAATTTTATCGTACAAAGAAATTATAAAGAATGAAACATGCCAACATTTCGTACCACCTAAAGGATTATATAGGTAATTTAAACCCTTTTTTTTCTTACTAAAAATACGTTATTATAAGTAATATTTATTTATATATCGTTCATTACTTCAAATATTTAATGTATTTATGTTTGTTATTCTATAACAAACAAAGCTGCCCCCCGGCAGCTGACCTCCTCGTGGTGGGGGGCGGGCAACAGGTTTGTGGTGTGCATATTGTACGCCACAAGCCTGGCTAACGAAGCGCAACCCCCTCGGATGACAAGAAGATCTAAGACAGCCTCGGATACCCCCTACCCTGGTGTGCCATGGCCCCATTCGGAGCCAGGCCTGAATGGTGGCAGTATGCGAGCGTCTGGTGGCCGGCCTGTCCCGCTCGGCAGCCGGTCGGGCTCAGCCCGAAACAGTTACGAGCAACCCGGCAGTGGCCTCGTGAGCCACTACGGGGGTGGGAGGGGGATCACGCCATGCACTAACCAGTGCGTGCGAGGGTTAAAAGGCAACGGACAACGACATCGGCTTAGGATAGGCACATGGAACGTCTCATCGCTCACAGGAAAGGATCTCGAGCTGGTTGGAGAAGCTGCCAGATATCGGTTAGATATCGTAGGCATTTCTTCGACCAAGCAAAGAGGATCTAGAACTGTGGATCTTTCGGACGGGTGGAAACTCTTCCTGTCGGGAGTGGCACCTCAAATGTCTGCACAGGCGGGAGTGGGGATACTCACAAGTCCCAGGCTGGCAGACAGGGTATTGGAGTGGATACCGTTAGGAGGGAGAGTCGGGATCTTAAAGCTCAAGCTTGAAAGATCAACTTTGGCTCTAGTGCAGGTGTATGCACCGAATCTAGAGTCAGAGTATGCGGCTTTCTTGGATGAAGTTGATGCTGCCCTTGACAGGGTGGCTGAGATGGATTCCTTTATTCTGATGGGTGACTTCAATGCTCACGTGGGTGTGGATGTAACGACATGGGGGAGTGTGATTGGGAGGAACGGTGATCCTCATCAAAACATGAACGGAGAGAAGATGTTGGATTTTTGCTGTGCAAATGGCATGTCCATTATGAACACCTTCTTTCCACACAAAGACATCCATAAATACACATGGTACCGTCGGAGTCTTCAACAGAAATCGTTGATAGATTTCTTTGTGGTACCATCGTGTGTGAAACGGATAGTTTGTGACGTTCGTGTGTTGAGAGGGGCTGAACTGTCAACTGATCATCACCTGGTGTTGTGTACGCTGTATCTTTCTGATAAAGTACCTCTTCTGCCAAGGCGGAAACCAAGAGTGGTTACACGCATACGGTGGGAGAAACTACAGAACAGTGAGGTGCAGCAACATTTTGCACGGCGCATATCCGAAGGGTTTGATCAAATTCCAACTGTTCCATCGCATGTAGAGGACGAATGGCGGCTGTTTTCAACAGCTGTCATTGCTTCTGCACGTGATGTTTGTGGGGTGAAGCGGCTTGGTGTGGCGACTGGTGGTGAGAAAAGAACTGCGTGGTTTAAAACACCCGGAGTTCAAGAAGCCATCAGAGAGAAGAAGAAGACCTACAGAGACTGGATTCTCTTGGGGAACTCTGATTCTCGTGACCGGTACACTGAGGCGCGAAGAACTTGCGAATTGGCTGTGCGAGCAGCTAAAGAGCAGACTTGGAAGGAGTTCGGCGAGAAGTTGGAAAGCGACCATAGAGGTGTTCTGGCAAACCATTTGCCGGCTCAGAGGAAGGAAATACAACACCATCGAAGGAGTCAAATCTAAAGATGGCGTGTTGCTTTCCAATGAGGTGGACATCTTGCGCAGATGGAGCGAGCACTTTTCGGAGCTGCTCAATCCCGAACAGGGCACTGAGGGTGACAGACCTGTAGACTTGAGTAGGGCGGAGAATAGTCCAACGGTGGAGAAAGTCATTTTGGCGATTGAATCGCTAAAAGTTGGCAAATTTGCCGGTGTGGATGAAATCCGGCCAGAAATGCTTAAGGCTATGGGTAAAGAGGAAGTTTTATGGCTCTCTCGTGTCATTAAGGTGGCTTGGGAACGCGGTGAAACACCTGGTGATTGGCAGACTGGGGTGATTCTCCCTCTCTTCAAAAAGGGGGACAAGAAAGAGTGCTCCAACTACAGGGGCATATCTCTTTTAAGTCTCCCAGGTAAAGTCTACGCTAAGGTGTTGGAGGCGCGTTCTAGAGCTATGGTCGAATCCAGGATGGGGGATGAACAGTGCGGTTTTCGTCCCGGCAGAAATACAACCGACCAGCTTTTCACTCTAAGAATGGTACTTGAAAAGGCTTGGGAGTACGCCAAACCGATCTACAGTTGTTTTGTAGATTTGGAAAAGGCATACGACCGAGTTCCTCGAGGTAAACTCTGGAGTGTTCTGCAGGAGTATGGGATTGATGGTTCTTTGTTGAGGGCCATTCAGTCTCTATACACAAACTGTAGTAGCTGTGTTCGGGTTAACGGTAGTAAATCAACACCTTTCACCGTGGGCGTTGGACTTCGCCAAGGGTGCGTTTTGTCACCTCTCCTTTTCATTATATATATGGACTGGATGTTACAGCGCAGTCGAGGCGAGGAATGTTTCACATTGGGAGAGTTGAGGGTAAGTCATCTTCTTTTTGCAGATGACTTCACATCCTCCCAGATAGAACACCAGCGCGCGCTAGATAGGTTTGTGGCCGTATGTGGTGATGCTGGGATGAGGGTTAACGTAGACAAATCCGAGGTTATGGTTATTTCCAGAACCCCTGTTCAATGCACTCTACATGTTAGTGGAGTCCCATTGAAACAGGTGGAGAAGTTCAAGTATCTCGGGGTCTTCTTCACGAGTGATGGGAGGAATAATGCTGAGCTTTCCTGTAGGATTGGTCAAGCTGGCTCAATTTTGAAACAGCTTGGTCGATCTGTAATCAGGAAGGCCGAGCTTGGTGTCAAAGCCAAGTTAGCGGTTTTTAACGCAGTATTTGTTCCAACTCTCACCTATGGTCATGAAATTTGGGTAATGGCCGAAAGAATAAGATCGCGAATACAAGCTGCCGAGATGAGATTTCTTCGTGCTGTTGTGGGAATTACTCACCGGGATAGGGTGAGAAACACGACAGTGCGCGGGGAACTCAACGTTGGGCAGCTGCTTCTTCGAACGGAAAGGGCTGTACTTCGTTGGTCTGGTCACGTGGCACGAATGTCCCCATCATCACGACTTCCGAGGCGTGCCTTGAATGCGATTCCATCAGACCGCTTGGCAGACCTAGGATGAGATGGTTGGACCAAGTCCAAACACTCGCCTGGTTGCGCTTGGGCATAGCTCCTGATGAGTTAGAGTCGATGGCGGAGGATCGAGTGGCCTGGAGATCCCTCGTGCATGCATTGCCTCCGCGACCCCTTTAGTGGAACATGCGGGTCATTGAAAATGAGATGAGATGAGATGAGATTCTATAACATTTTCAAAATGAAGTGCAATTAAAAAGTTTATTATATACAATTTTTTTTTTGTATATTTCCGTTTATGGCACCCTAGGCCTTAAAATGACACTTTTTGATAACAGTAGTGGCACTTTCAAAAATATTTTTCCGGCAACGCTGTCCTGCATTCAAGTCTCCTTTACCAACCTAAATGTCTGGACTGGAATTACAAATGTTCTAAGTAAAGACTTTCACTTTTTTAGGTGCAGAATACATTTTTATAAGGGAAAGACAAGAGAAAGATTTTTCTATGCATTTTGATAGATTTTTTGTATTCGGATATCTACTAAACTATTGTATTGTATTTAGATAAATGTTAATTTTCTTTATTTTAAGTGTCTTTATAGTTATTACTTCTACTGTACCGCGTATTTATAGACATGCCTGTCAGCCTAAAAATATACAACAACAATCAAAATTCTGTTCTTTATGGCAGATACAATTTGTAGGTCTATTAGGAGCAAAACTAACTATTACTACAGCAAATACGTATGATCAGATGTACTTGCCGCTCTTTTCTGCTCTTTGTAATAAGCTTTCAAATCTATCAAATTTGTGCAATTTAATTCCTCCATAATTGAAATAATTTGTGAGATATTTCTCTGTTCATTTACTTTTTCACTTATGTTAACAAATTATCGCACAAACTGGCATACATTCAGGAATTACTTACATGATCATATCGAACTCAGAGTACCGCCGAGAACCCCATATGACCTGGAAATTAAAGTCGACAATTTCATAGACACTATACAGTGTGCTGCATGGAGTAGCACACCACGCATAAGAAAACACACCATGCGATATCTAGCGGAAATAAAGAGAAAAACGATAAGCTCGAAAGAAATGGCAACAAACCCGCTCACAACAGGATAAAACTCGGCCGTGAAGGGCTTAAGAAACCTGTAACACATAATGTACCAATCAGGAGAAATCAGAACGAGTGGACGAAAGAAGATAAGGAGAAAGCGGATGTCCTCGCAGATTATTTGGAAGAAACATTTAAACCATTCGAGGGCCAAACGCTTCCTGTGGGCTGCAGTATAGCAGACGTGCACGACGAAAGATGAGAAGCACCAATCTGACAGAACTTAAAGAAGAAATAATTAAGCTGAAACCGAAAAAAGCCCATGGCTACGAGCTAATATCATGAGAAATTTTTAAAGTGTTACCGAAGAAAGCCTTTATCACCAATTTGGATTTAGGAATTTAGGATTTAGAATAAGCATTCAACTATTGAACAAGTGCATCGTATAACTGATGTAGAAGAGAGAGCCTTTGAATACAAGTTGGTATATTCAATCACATGTCTTTTTGTTTCCTAATCATTTGACGAAGTATGGCATGACGGTTTGAAATCCAAACTTTCTCAAATTCTGCCGGGGAAACTTTAGTGCTTTCTAGAAAACTATCTACCTAATCTTCCGTGTAAAGCATGGAAATGAATATTCTTTAGTTAAAGCTATAAATGCAGGTGTACCGCGAGGGAGTGTTCTTGGCCCTGCTTTGTACTTGCTTATGATATACCACAAGAAGAAAACGCCGTACCAGGCACATTTGCTGATGACACCGCTATCTTAATAACAGCCAAAACAGTCGAGAAGTCGAAAAAAAATTACAACGTCTACCAGTATTGGCGTATAGCGCTTGCATTAAGCAAGGTCATAACTTATAAGTTTTTCTAAATCGTATTCAAATTCCTTTCGGTAATGAAGCGAAGTATCTCGGGATGACTCTTGACATAAAACTCAAGTGGAAGGAACACGTTAAAAAGAAACGTACAGAACTTGACATGTACTGGCTTATTGGAAAACATTATCTAAGTATTGAAAACAAATTGCTTTTATACATAAAGCCTATTTGGACATACGAGTATGGTATACAACTTTTGGTCGTACTAAGAGATGCAATAATAACTTACTACAAACATTTAAAAATAAAGTGCTTAGAACTAACGTTAACGCGCCATGATATACAAGAAACGACAATATCCATAGATATCTTGGAATATTGTCTGTTCAAGATGAAATTAAGAATTTCGCATATAAACATAAGCGCCGCCTGGAAGAGCATATAAACTCTGCAATAAATCCGATCCTTGACGAAACTGACGTCTTGCGTCGACTTCAGAGGACTAAACCTCTTGATCTCGCGCGATAAACTTATCCCGTTTTTATTTGCGGCGTAAGCAGGAACTCTTAGTGGAGAGCTTCCTGCCAAATGTACCCAAATCAAAAAATATAAACTACCGGATAAGCGCTTCACTTAGTTCTAGTTAACAATAACTTATAATGGGGATGGTTTTAGTGAGTAAAAATCTCACACTACTATGAGCGAACGTTCGCTATAGTGTCTTAAAGAACCAACGCTTGGGAAAAAAAATTGCATATTTTTTTTTAAAATTCCGGAAGGAACATACTCCAACTGATCTTGTGTTATACAGTAGAAATTTAAGGTGATAGAGCAGGCCGGAAAAAACGTGTGTTTAGATGTGGATTTATTGTTGGAGTTGGACAAAAAAGACAATGAATGAGAAGGCCAAATAAAATTTATTTTGTACCAACCACGATCAAGACTCTATAAACTTCTATAAAGGGATATATTATTACACAAGAAAAGTGATGTTATTTCAATACAATTCAATCTTTTTTTTTACATATAAATTACACTTAATAAGAATGATATTATACTGTTACAGCTCGAGCTATTGGCACCAAAAAAAAGTTTGCTTTAAAGAGATGTTTTTTGTTTTAAATATATTACGACTCTGACAACAGCCAATCCAACGGCTGATACTAAACTATAAGCGTTTACAAAATATTTTACAAAAGAGATTTAATGTAAGTTTACATAATTGAGAAACTTTAGACTATATTTGATACTTCTCTCTTTTGTACTTGGCCGGAGTCCGGTAGTATTCGCACAAATAAAGAATTATCCGCGGTATTAGTCTTACTTTCCAGAATGGTCCTAATTCATAGAGTTTGCGAAATGACCTTGGTTTAAACATTTACAGTATTCATTTGGGACATGTAGTGATCCGGTAGTTGGAAGTTAATAAATTTTTACGGACAAATAACATTTACTGACGAATACAGAAACAGAGATGTGATCAACGAATATTGATTTTCAAGTGAAGTTGTGGGTATGTGCGTCAACCCCTACATACTAGACTTTAAATCTATATTCAAAAATCATAAAAAACAAGCAATTTTTCAAAAAAAAAAAATTGTCACCCCTTTCGAGTCTCTGAAGATGCTCAAAGAGTGTAAATGTCTAGAACTTCATCTCGCCGTTCGGAGTCGGCATTAAACTGTAGCTCTTCTCCACTCTTAAGTGAACAATAGCACGCACAACACGAGTGGTTGGTAAGAAGCTAGGCCCAAGCCCACCTCGGACTGTAGCGCCACCATTATTAGTATTATTGAAATTGTGTGAATATAGTGCCCAAGACATTTGGTTACGGTTAGGACGGTTCACATGCCACCTTTGACGAAACTATCAATTTATTGAAGGAAGTGAATTGCCTCCAAGATTGTGTAATTAGATCCGCTGGAGAAAATATTTAAAGTCGTTGGTTGATGTGAGAGCCCAATAAGGAATTCAGCTTAAAAGGGCATACTATTTTTTTGAGATAACGCATCAAATACTCGTATACTGTTGTCATCCTTTTCCTCTGTAGAGGCGTGCGTTATGCGGCGTTCGCTTACAAATTTAAAGTTCAAAAATCTGACTCAAACAACTAATCAACACCCAAACAAACGCCACCGTGCGTCGGTCTCTGTAGCAATTGCCGTATCAATAAAATATCAGCAGAATCGTTGTACAGGGTAGTCAAGAGTAGGTCCTTCCGTATGCGATTTGCTGCTACCTCAAGCAAGAAACCCCAACCGGAAGGCCAGCTCCGTTTATCAATTTATTTAGAAGCTAACAGTACGGATCGGCAAATAGCGAGTGGTAAAAGACAGATTTGAATGAAAATGGGAAACTATTACATATAAAATTAATCTTCTCTCTTTTATCAGTGTTGTTTTATCTATACTCATATAATTTGCCACAAGTTGCGAGTTTGAAGACAAAAAGAGTAAATTGTTACAAACTTGCAGAACACCTATAATCTCAAGTAGCTGGACAAATGTTTACAAAGAGAGCGCCAAATCTCAACCTGTTATACTATCTGATAGTGTAGCAATACGAACATAATAGTGACTGATTCAGTCAGTCGGTGCGAGTCATGATTGTCTGGGCATTCAGATACCGCGTTTCTTGTTCCTTGTCGTAGCAACTAGTCAACAATGATCGCAGTCTAGACTAGACAACAATTACATGCGAACGGATTCGTTGCATGTTGTGCTCAGTTACACTGGCAATAGTGAAAAGCGATTTCAAAACAAGTATTGAGACACTGCTATGTTTCTGCAGAACGCACACGCGAGGGTAGAATGAAATTAAGTTGTTAGCAGTTTCCAACCTCCAATTCATCTGACAGATGGAAAAATATAACGATATGGCCCACAAATCACTTCTTTTGTGGCTGACATATCTAACCGCAGAGTAAGACCGATATGGAAGAGGAACGCCATTTACGGAGCGCTCAAGCTTTCGTCCGCGGGTGCTTGACCGAGTATGGGGAGTCAATCGGTGATTGGTAAAGAATTTATAGAATTCATTGGGTAAGCTTGAATTTGGTGGCGTGAATTTTATGTAACCAAGGTGAGAGTGGAATTTGCCAATTGGGTGTTTCGATTACTTTCAGACTTTAATAAAGCAACCTATGTATGTATATTGTTGCGTAACCGCGGATTGATTGGGACTCAATATGGGGATTACAAACGAAATTAAAGAAAGAAGGAGGAAACACGTGGGTTACCTCGGTGATGGTAAAAAAAAAGAATTAAATTTATTTCTCTAGTCACACTTCAAAAAAATGTCATTAATGACAGATGTGTCATTAAAAAGTGAATAAAATAAGTGCGTTCATAAATGCGTCACAATATGTTGTTTATATAACATCTTGCACTGGAGATTGAATGTTGATGTGGTTATTTAAAATTGACATTATCTTGCGGAAGGAATCCAAATTCGCTAAGAATAGTGAAGCTCTCTGTACGATGACCTGTACATAAGGGGATCAAGCTCAGTAGTACCTGTGCAAGACGCTGTTTGTCTGCCACATATGTCTAGCGGGGGAAGGTAAAAAAAATTCCGAAAAGGAATGTTTTTTGTTGTTGTTGCCTTACTTCTGTTATTGCTGCTCCTGTTTTTATTGTTGTTGCTACTGCTATTGTTGCGGTCGTTGTTGCTAATGCTAGAGTTGTTGCTTCCAGATACGTTACCCATTTTCTTGCACTATTGGGATCCTTTGGTGGAGTGCCCTCCTCGTCTTTTTACACGGACAGGATTGAAAACTTATTAGAGTTAGACGTATCAATTTCTATTTTCTTGATTCTCGTTGAGGAGCGAATTGGCGTATTTTAATTGTAGCAATCGTTTTGAACACTTGGATTTGCGCAGATTCTTGACCATCAACCGTTATATCGTTGTTGTCAGTGTGTTCAATGTGAACAGTTTTCAAGCGAATTATGATGAACGTCGATATTATGTGACTCAGAGCTATACATTTTTGACAGCTCGTGAGCGGGAAGAATATATAAGACGCGGGATATTTGAAATTGGCTTTGTATTTGCAAAATGAAGATGTCGGTGGATTTCAGTGGTTTTCAAATACGTACCAGTGACTATTTACATACAAATCAACTTTAAAAAATGTAAACAAATCACTTGTATTATTTGTGTTGATTTCAGAACTAATAAATCATATTACTTCGTGTTATTTTTGGATGTGATGACACATCTCTACTGGTGGAAGTGGTGTAGCCGAATATTCTAGAGGAACATTCGGCCATTTCGTGAAACCGAGAAGTCGGTGGAGACTGGTTAAGTATGAATATTTTCTTGGGATTCTCCCCGGCCTATTATCAGAGAACTTTACTGGGTACGTTAGACAAACGTCAAAGTTTAATGAAAAGCCACACGAGGATATAATGAAGAATATCAATTGAAATGTTGCACACTGGAGCTATAAATCAGGAAAAACATTTTATAAAATGATTTGCTTTACTAAAACTTCTTAAGTTTTTCTAAATTGCATGTAAATCAAGCAATCATGGGGAAAGGTTGAACGTGCTGTGGCGTCATCATATGGAACCGATGAGTTCTTAGACATGGTATTTAGAATAATCGATTGTTTTTGTGTACTTCAAAACACGTTTTTATGCAATTTTTTGTAGGCATCCATACCGACAAAAAATGTTTTTTTTTTAGATTGCACACTGTATATGAGGACAGATCTCTTCGCGTAAATGAGCTGTTAAAGCTGTTAGTTAGAAAAAGTTCCACCATGTCAATGAAACATATATGTATCTATATCTTCTTCTTCTTCTTGTGTCGTTTCAGCCCGAGGTGGAAAAACCTCTCCAGCTAGCACGTTATCTCGCAGTTGCCTCTAATTCCGCACACCAAGTTGGTTGAGGTCTTTCTCCACTTGTGTGCGAAATCTATAACGCGGACATCCTCTGTTGCGTTGTCCTGGTGGCTTAGAGTCGAAGACTCTTTGGGTCGGAGCTGTGTTGTCCATACGCTCTATATGGCCTAGCCATCTTAAGCGTATTATCAGTAGATGCTTAAAAAGGCTCATACCGCCGTGCAACCGGTATAGTTCATTGTTAAATCTTCTCCTCCAGATGTCATCAACGCAAACAGGGCCAAAAATCGCACGCACAACTTTTATCTTGAACAGACCAAGAGCTTCTTCATTCGATTTTGATAACGTCCATGTCTCTGCACCATAGAGCGGGACTAGGATAATCAACAAGTTATATGCATAAGGGTAACTTGGTCTTTGAAAGATAGCTCTATTACTCAATTGCCTCTTGAGCCAAAAGAAACAGCGTTTGGCAAGACTAATTCTATGTTTGATTTAGGTATTTGTTTTGTTGTCCCTATTTACTGCAGAGCCTTGGTAGACGAAGTCCTTAACTAATTCGAAGTTTTTGCTGCCAAGTGTGACGCTCTGTCCGAGGCGCCGAAGTTGTGTGTCCTTTCTCGATGACAGCATAGACTTCGTTTTGCCCTCATTTACCGCAAGACCCATTTTAGCCGCTTCCGTTTCAATGCAAGCAAATGCCTTATTGACGGCTCGCAGTGTTTGAGCAGTCACCTCAATGTCATCTGCGTATGCTAGCAGTTGAACGGACTTTTGGAAGATCGGGCCTCTAGTGTTGGGATGTGAGTTTTGCACGATCTCTCAAGTATTATGTTAAAGAAATCACATGACAGTGTGTTGCCTTTTTTGACATTGAAAGTCTCGGTGAATTCATTACCGACCTTGATGGACCAGCGAGAGTTCCCCATCATCATTATCATCACAATCTGACAAGTTTTGTAGGTATGTCAAAACTAGACATGGCGTTGTATAGCTCGTCTCTATGCACGCTCTCATATGTGGCCTTGAAGTCGACGAATAAATGGTGCATGTCGATTTGCATTTCTTTGGTCCTTTCCAGGATCTGCCGCAGTGTAAAAATGTTGTCTATTGTGGACTTCCCTGGCCTGAAACCACACTGATACGGACCTATCAGGTTGTTCACAAATGCTTCCAGGCGTTCACACAAAACGGCAGAGAAGATCTTATAATATCGCATATAAGTTCTTCTCTGCCGTTTAAAGAGACTTCTCCCTCGGTAATTGGCTAACTCAAGGGGTCACCTTTCTTGTGGATCGGGCAAACGACTCTGAGATTTCATTTTCATGACATGGTTCTCTCCGACCATATCTTACAGATGAGCTGGTGCATGCGGCCAAACAGAATATCCCCTACTGTTTTAAACAGTTTCACAGGCAATCCTTCTGCTCCATGATTCAAGAGCCCCAGCAACTTCATCGGCTGCACGTGATCTGTTAAGGGAGCACGCATTCCACTTGCAAAACCGAAAATTATTGTTCTTTCTTCTTTCACTGGGGTTTTTAACAGTTGATCCGTCCGAATCCGAGGCTTGTCTCTGAACTCGAATTTTTTTTTACTTAGTGAGGAAGTTAACCCCACGCACAATCTCTAACTAGGAGGACAGGTCCATTTGTTTAGCCCCGGACAAAGTGGTCGGGAAGGATTCGGTGTCGATACCCTCTTGCAGCCTGTGAGCGCCGCCGTTGGGATCATCCAAGGCCCCGACCTAACCATGGAAAACAGGTAGATCCTGCTGATTGATACTAACACTCCCCCCTCTCTCGTTTGCAGGCGCCCAGACGTTCCACAAGGTTTGGTTAGCCCATCCTCTGTAGAGGGTACTCGGCTTCCGGATTTCACCACGGGGAGGTGAGTGTAGAAGTTAGTTAACAGAGGCGAAGTACAGACGATTGTGTGTGCATGGTTCGGCTGTCAGCGCTTTGAAATCAAAAAAAAAAGAATGAATATCATTCTGCAAAAATTAGAATGACCTTTATATATAACGTCTATAACTCCATTCACAAATCTTTCTTGTATTGATGAAACTGGTTGTATTTACTGATTTCTTTGCTTTTCTTTTATTATCAGTTCATTATGAAAAAAACAATATAAATCCGAAATGTGTAAAAAGAACAATAATTCACCTCAAAATTTTGAAGCGGAAAATTGTAGCGGTTGGAAACAAGCTCACACGTATTCACAAAACGCTCAAACCCTGTCAAATGAAAACAAGAAGCAAGAAAGGTAGATGCATTTTCAAACTACAGCAATACAAACAGGGTAACACTTTAATTTATAATTATCGCCTTAAATTCAATAACCTTCGACCTAAGCCGCTTTGCCATGACGAATTCGTTTTCCAACATATCCATACTTTTCTTTCTTTTTTGTCATTCAGTTTTGTATCCACCACAGCACCCGCATAGTAGTAATGTTTGCATTGTACTGCATGAGGATTTTTTCCAGTCCATAAGCAGTAAAGGGCTCCGCGGTGAGGCTGTATGTCAACATGACCTGCCCATTTACAAGAGACATAGTTGGCATTTCGCCATGTTGAGAACACTCAACAACACAACAGGCCTGTCCTTTTTTATTTAATTTATTTATGACGTGTTAAAATTTAGCCCGGTGCCAATTTAATTTGACTTTAATCCAGAAAATATACGACTCCACGTACCTATAATAATAATAATAATGATAATAATAAAAATAATGATAAAAATAATAATCATAATAATATTTATAATAACTATAATAATAATGATAGTAATAATAATAATAATAATAATAATAGTAATAATATAATAATAATGGCGGCGCTACAGTCCGAGGTGGACCTGGGCCTAGCTTCTCAGCAACCACTCGTGTTGTGCGTGCTATTGTTCTCTCACGAGCGGAGGGGACCTACAGTTTAATGCCGACTCCGAACGGCGAGATTGAGAAGCTTTTTTTCTAGACAGTTATACTCTTTGAGCATTGTCAGTGACTCGAAAGAGGTGGAGCCGTGAAAAAATGTTTGATGTTTTTTTCGAGATTCGAACTGACGACCTCGAGCGTAGGAGTCGACGCACCTACCCACAATAATAATAATAACAATAATAATAATAATAACAATAATAATAATAATTGCAATGATAATATTAATAATAATCAAAATAATAATAATAATAATAATAATAATAATGATAATATTAATAATAATAACAATTTATTCTCTGTAAACCAATTTACCGCCAACTTTGTTTCACGAAATGGAACTGCCAGTGAAATGGTAGTACAAATGGTTATTTATATATATCTTATACAGCGTTAAATGTTCGTTTATCTGGTCGGACCCATAGAATACAATATGCGGTAAAAGGTGCAGTTTTATGGAAGATTTATTACATCATTTGATTCCTTAATAATATGTGCTCTTTATCTTGTCCTTATTTGTTTTTGCATTCAAAGCAACGAATTCTTCCGACAAAGCGATTTGTTAAGGCAAACTAATCTCATTAGGACCACAGGAGGGAGGTAAACCGCAAATGGTAACCAATTAATTAAGTTTAACTTTGAAAACTTGACAATGACAGAAAACAAGAATTCACCAGAAGGTAATTAAAAATAATTGCAAGACATATTTGTAATTGTGATTGATCTTCAGCGCGCAAAGCCGACTAAACGAATCCAAAATTGGGGCTAAATACCTCTCAAAGTAAACAAGAATACGTTACTTCTTGTAGTAATTTTCCAACTTACATAAGTTGAGCTTGAAAATGATTTGTTTGTATTTATGTATACACCTATGCAAGCGTATACTAACTAACATAACATATGTATCAGATGAATGGAGAAATACAAACTCTGATTTTTGAGTGGGGTATCAAAGTAAACACCTACTATACATGTGTATGCATGTAAATGATAAGATACAGTGGTACCAAAAATACGAACGATTTTTACTTTTTGAAACTTTTTGAAACTGTTTTTCATTATAATTGTTAATACGTCAGCAGACTGTAACAAATTTAAACTAACTCAAAATTCAGATGAAGTGGAATCGATGTGTTTGTGGATAAAGGTTTTCGTGTTGTGTTTGCTACTGTTCTCATACAAACAGATGGCCCACAGTTTTATATCAATACCAAGCGTATATATTTCTTGGAGCATTTCCAGTGACTCGTGCAATTCGTGTAAAAGGTGAAAGATGGTTTTGAAAAGAAGAAATTTGTTTATATTTATAAGTCTGCTATGTTATCTACATTTACCATTTCCTTCGTCTTCGGTTGTAAAGTTTATAATGAGTACCAACATATGAAATGTGTAACTAGTTTCAACAAAACCTACTTCTTTTCAAAGGTGTAGTCACAGCCAATTCAAAGGCATAAGAGGTTGAAACTATTTTTCTCACCTGATACCGAGTCAAATGAAGGCAAATAATTTTACAATTTAATTCACAGACTCAAGTAAATGTCTGAACAAAAGAGATAAGAACTATAAATTATTTTGAAAATTCAGATTTTTATTCAACTTTGTACAAACTTAACATTGCGGCAAGCAAATGGCGCGAAGATCGAAGCTCTTCAAATATCTATTAAAATCCCACCAGCCTCACGTAGGAATTTTGGTTATGAGTATGTAATTACTGTTTCACCCTTCGATAAAACTTTTCAACATCATTCCTGCCATAGGATGAACTTAAATCTATAACTTATTGAATAAAAGGGGTATTTTTTTTGTTCTAAATATATAGACTTAACATTTTGTTCCATACATATTACACCTACTACGGGCGCCGTGGCGTAGTGGGTATGTGCGTCGACTCCGACGCTCGAAGTATACATAGATTCGATTCCATAAAAAAATACCCTTAAAATTTTCACGACTCCACGTCTTTTCACCAACAATGCTCAAAGGGTATAATTGTCTAGTAAAAAAACTTCTCAATATCGCCGTTTGGAGTCGGCATTAAACTATAGGTCTCCTCCACTCGTGAGAGAAAAATAGCAGACATAACACGAGTGGTTGCTGAGAAGGTTGGCCCAAGTCCAGTCCGGACTGTAGTGCCACAATTATTTTTATTATTATTATTACACCTACAATATGCTACAATATATAGAATTTTAAAATCCGTATAGTTATACAGGCTTATTTCCATAATCAAAATAAACATTGTAATACCAAAAAATGTTTTCTTAGGATTGTATTACAATCATTGTACCGGCATCGACATGCCAGAAATCGTAGAATTTGTAAACAAAAACTCTTAGAAGATGGAGAGAAAATGTAAGAATTAATTGTTTTTGCAAAAATATTTTTATATTTCCCATTATTTTGACACACTTTTCTACTCACTACCAATTTTATTTGTTTTTTAAATAACTAATTTCTAACTTAATATAAACAAAACAAACAACTGACATTGTACGTAGCGCTACCAAGTTGAGATAATAAAATTGCCTAGCCTCGATAGGTATTTTTTTTGTTTATATATCCTTCTTTACCATCACTAACGCGAAAATTACAAAGGTATTATTATTGCACCGTTGACGATTTACGATCCACAGGATGAACAAGCAATTATTTTTCTTATTACACGTTGATGACAATTCTTTGGTATTCAAATCTCATTAAATAGGTTCTCAAAAGCCGACGCGCGGCATTTAAAAACGGAATAAAACAGTGGGCCCGCTTTTTATGCAGAAACAGAAGCACACTTAATAAGAGTGGTTGGATAATAATCGTGTGCACATATAGTATGCTTATAAATCCACCATCCACTAATAAGTTACATTCGAATGTCGCGTTGAGAGAAAGACCTTGGCCGAAGAATATACCTGCTTTTATTTCGATTTATAAATCCAATCGACCGTGACCAACAGAAGCTGATGACCAAACACGATAGAAAACGTATGCAATACAGTCAAGTCTGTATTGACCCCGAAGGCTACGAATAGTTATCGGGTTTTCCGTAGTTCCTAAAATATTCACTTTAGTCGTGATTGATAATGTTCTTGGCTTTTCAAAAAGTCACTGCTAGACTTGTCTCTGCAAAGTTAGGAGTGCCACAGCGCAACAGTAATCCAATGAAATCCATTCACGTCCAGCTAGTCCAGACAATCGTAACATAAATCGCTATATCCGCCGTCTGCCGAAATCGGCCTCCATTCATTGCATGCGCGTAACCCCGCATTAAATGTCAGCAAGCTTATTCCACCTGAACGATCACCATCAGCAAAAGTGTCAGGTCCTGCACATGGCGTCTGCATGCATTCACTGTACCAGTATCCACCAGCACTGAAGGTGTTCATACCAAGCAGTAGTCCGAAATTCCCTATCCTATTACTGCAACCAGAGGTTGCAGCTGCACAAGACCAATCTGTAGATCAGTACATCCGTAGATAGACCCGTATCTGTTCATGGTCGGCTTTGAGAATCGCACGATCGACTCTTGATTCCCATCGATGATTAACATACGATTCCTATCCCGGTCGTGCTCTCTGCGCGATCTTGCTGCCATAGGACACTTACCAGCAAGTGCAGTCGCAACACTCGAGACGGCGCACGCAACAGCAACAAACGTCTATCTGGACCAATTAGATCATACATTCCATTTTTTCGTTGTCTTGACGCACCAGAACCACAACATAATGCAACGACTCTCACTTTTTCTGACTCAGAATAACTTATAGGTATCAATGTGTGGCACCATCGAAAGGCGTCCGGCGACTGCTTAGTAGCAGATATTGAACGTGTTGTAGTCCATCAAGAATTATACGGCAAATACTAAAAGGGGCAAGCAGTCGATCTGTTCGAAAGTGTTCAATTAAACGACGTGGGGTTTCGGATGGATTGGAGAATAAGTAAATGAAATACTTTGTACTGGTTACTGGAGGTGGTTAAGTGATCACGGACGACTATTTTTCGCCATTGAACGCCCAGGTGCGTTTGGCTTTGGGTCGCTCTAGAATTAATAGGATATGACACTTAATGAGATACGCATGTGAAATATGAACGTTAAGCAATTATGAAACTCAAACGTATGCCTTAGGGCAAGACTTGCTATCTTTAAGGCTTTCAAGCTAATGTAGTTACTCGTAGTTTGCTTAAAAAAAAACATATTCTATGAGCTATAATATCATCAATTGGATACTTTTCTGTGTTACAAACAATATTGAAAAAACTTAAAGTAGTATTTTAATATAACAACAGATATCAAATTTGAGTTAAAGTAAAAATGTAAATTTGAGTTAGCAAAAAAGTTTTTATTTGTTCCAACTCTCACCTATGGTCATGAAGTTTGGGTAATGACCGAAAGAATAAGATCGCGAATACAAGCTGCCGAGATGAGATTTCTTCGTGCTTTTGTGGGAATTACTCGCCGGGATAGGGTGAGAAACACGACAGTGCGCGAGGAACTCAATGTTGGGCAGCTGCTTCTTCGAATGGAAAGGGCTGTACTTCGTTGGTTTGGTCACGTGGCACGAATGTCCCCATCATCCCGACTTCCGAGGCGTGCCTTGAATGCGATTCCATCAGGTAGGCGACCGCTTGGCAGACCTAGGATGAGATGGTTGGACCAAGTCCAAACACTCGCCTGGTTGCGCTTGGGCCAGGGCTGTATAAAATCAAGTACAAGTATAAGTACCAGTACCAGTACCTGGAATTGTACTTGTACTTCAGTACCTTGGTACTGGTACTTTAATTGAATCAAGTACAAGTCCTTTTTACTAAAGTACTTGAGCAGTACTTTCAACTACTTGAGCAGTACTTTCAACTACTTGAGCAGTACTTTCAAGTACTTGAGCAGTACTTTCAAGTACTTGAGCAGTACTTTCAAGTACGTGAGCAGTTTTGCTTTCAGTGTCTCAAAACTCATAACTGTGCATAGATCGAAATTGATAAGGCAAGCTTATATTGCTTGAACTTACGACTAATTGCTAAATCCTTTTTAATAAAATACTTGCCAATATTTGATATAATTTAAAGTACTTGAAAGTACTTGTAGATACTTGAAAGTACTTGTAGATACTTGAAAGTACTTGTAAATACTTGAAAGTACTTGTAAGTACTGGTCAAGTACTTGTAAGTACTGGTCAAGTACTTAAGTCCTTATTTATGTACTTAAGTACGTAAAAATTAATACTTATGGCGAATAAAGAAAAAAAAACAAGTACCACTGGACTTCATTCTTTTCAAGTACAAGTACCGCCGTACTGAAGTACAAGTATCAGTACTCGGTACTTGTACTTGTAATGTACTGAAGTCAGATAATACTGAAGTACTTTACAGCCCTGGCTTGGGCATAGCTCCTGATGAGTTAGAGTCGATGGCAGAGGATCGAGTGGCCTGGAGATCTCTCGTGCATGCATTGCCCCCGCGACCACTTTAGTAGAACATGCGGGTCATTGAAAATGAGATGAGATGAGATGAAAAAGTTTTTAAATCAAAACATACAAAACTCCTCGTCTGGAAGTGGTGAACAGCTACACCGTACTGTTTAACAATGCTCTGAATAATGCTCATTATTCTGAATGAATGAGTGTTATCTGAATAATCATTATCCAGAAAAAACTGGGGTGGTTCAACCTATCCCAAAAAGAAGGAAAGATTCCTCTGTTCCTGAAAATCTCCGGTCAATAAGCCTTCTCCCACAACATCAGCAAGTTATTTGAGAAGATAGTGAATAGAGATGTGCTCAAGTGGGTTGAAGACAAACATAAATCCAAATAACCAATCCGCTTTCAAGCTGGGTCCTTGCTGATTGATTTTGAAAAGGGCGTCAATACCGTTTGGTTAGCAAAAATTTTCATAAACTCAAAAAGCTAGGCATCAAAAATCACTAATATGTAGGTTCAATATATCTGCCATGCTAAATTCTTACCAGCAGTTCGTGGCAACGTAGTTTCTATTGATACATTTCAAGTAAAAAATGGTCTTCAATAGAATTCTGTTAATTCACCGATCCTGATCAAACATTATTACAAATCAATTAGTAACTTCGCTTTGTCATGTAATTGCAGATGACTTAGTTGCATACAGATCAGGCTCAAAGTCCGAAGGTCACCCTTTTGCAGCATGACTTCGATTCGATTCAAGGAATTTGAGTAGCCTGATAGTTGATTATAAAAAGAGCTAGGATTTCTATGTTAATACCTTTTTTCGAATCAGGGGATTTCCTTTAAAATGCCATTTAATCGTAAGAACTAATATAGTTCACATTTTCATAGTCTTTAAAATGTTAACTTTGAAAAACATACCAGCTTTCTTTTTGAAAATTTAAAAAAACACTTTTTGGTATATGTAAACAAAGCATATTTAATGAATTTCGACAATTAGTACCTTATTTAAATGAGACTTACATGTAATATTTTAATTTTCTTTTCAATGAAATTAAGTTTATTTTATGATTATTTATTTTTGAAGTTTTTCTGCTATCGTTGTTAAATAAAATACTACATTTTTTTAAATTTTCAACGTCTTTATTATTTTTCAAGCGCTTTACTTGTTAAGCGCATATTTTCTCATTTTAACTCAACTTCAACCGAAAAGTCGCACAGAGCGCTCTTCGATTCTGTAGGGCGTTTGCAACCCGCGATGTATAGGATGCTGGTTGGGGATAAGAACACCACCGTAGAACTCTGTAGTCTTAGACCCAGCGTAGTAATATTCGAAATAGGGAAAGTCGACCGCTTGTCTTGCTGTGGATTAGGTGCTTGTTCCGGAACGCACGCTATGGTCGACTTACATTTTAGGTTGGATGTAGTGTAGATGTAGTATGTAGATTTTACAAAAAAAAGATTATTTAAAATGCACAATAATTCTGTGCTGCTGATGTTGGGAGGCAGAATAAGTTAGTTAAGCCAGTATGTAAGCGACTACTGACTTACATTAACAAAAATGTTCAAATATTAAATTTTGTTCTAATATTTTCTTAGTAATAAAAATTGTTATAGCATACATCTGTTACCATTGTATATGGCCAAAGCTAGAAATTGGAACTTAATTGTTCATACGAGTAAATAATATATAATAATAATAATAACAATAATAATAATATAAAATAATTTAATTATTTTTTTTCCCTGGTATGTAAGATATTATAAACATAAATAAACAAAAAAGCTTTAATAGTAAAGTTATATACAGTCGATTCCGCTTTACTGAGACATCGTCTCATCGAGTCACACGTTTAACTGGGGCAAATTAATACGAAATGTTTATATTTGGTTTGTCTTTTACTTGATCATCAAGCCCCCTAATTGGGACTAAACTATCTAGCCCGAAGGTCCCCTAATAAGCAGAATGCATTGTATATTGAGTGTCCAAATGTCTTCAGGCGAATGCTTGAACCACCAGCCTCGATTATTTTTTACTAAAATGATTTGTCGACAGTTTTTATCAAAATTGCAAATGTCCACTTTAGCGAATATGGAAATTCGAATTTAAGAATGCAAAAGATGTAACTTAATTGCTGTTTATTTCACATAGACTATGAATTCAGTAAAAAATACTCCTTTGAGATCCATACTTCAAAAGTCAATTTCGCGGTTATGGCTTGTATTATAGTGTTATATATAAAAAATGTTTTACTTTTTTCTGAAAGATAAACCATTTTATTTTACTGATCACGTAAGACTTAACTGTGGCTGCCGCACAATAGTTCCCTAGAGGAAAAAATAATCAAAATAAAATATTTTCTGGAGCATGTCATATGGTTTTTCGAATATACAATTTTTTGTTTTTTTGTTGCTTCGTTTCGTTATACCGATAGCTCAAAGTTACGCTTTTGAAATTTACAAAAATGTATGTATTATTATTATTGATAAGGGTATATTGCACCGCGACCTTTAAGATCTTTTGAGCCCCCTTTTAATACCTTAGCTCTATTACGAGTTCCCCTCATACACAGTTCTTTTCAGAGTTGTATTAAGGGTCATGGACTCCTGTTACGCATAGGTGAAGAAATCTGTTCTAGAGCATTCTAAGCCAGTTTCCTTAAGGAATCTGAGAATGAGAGATGGTTCTAGTGATTGCATTTCTTCTTCTGATATAAGGTATTGGCCCATATATCTTTTCCTTTTGTGGGCTAGTATCTCACAAAATCCCAGCATAATTTCTGGAATTTTATCAAATTCTCCACAAAATCTGCAGATACCTTCTTCTGATACCCCTAGTTTCCCGCTTCCTGAGTCTACAGTGCCCCGTTAGGAAGCCTATTAGGATACTTCGGTTATTCTTGTTTATTTTCACGCATGCCTCGAACCTCTTTCGGTCATATTGCCCTAGGAGTTTCTTTGCCTGCTTCATTCCAAGTAAGTCTTCTTTAGCAATGTTAAATATTTTCTAACATTCTGTACTTCGAAGAAAGAATCAACATTTAGTTTAAAAGTCAAAATACCTAAACAGTTTTTTCGTTTTGGTTACGGCAAGATTAAGGAGCTTTTTTTAGACATTTATACTATTTGACCATTGTTAGTGAGGAGCTGTTTCCCTTTTTCTAAATTACTGTCTATGCTGAGAATTTAACCTAGATTGAATGTCTAGTGCAAATAAGTCGACGCACTACGACGACCACCACGCCACGGTGACCATTTACATAGTAAATTTACTCGATATATTAAAAGTTGATTTAGGTCCTTCTCTATTTGTGTCCGCCACCTTAAACAAGACTGTCCACTATTGCGTTGTCCTACAGGGTCGAAGTCAAAGATTTTTCGGGCCGGGTAATTTGCCCACGCCCGTACAGATTGTGATTGCATTTTTTCCTCCAATCACCATCAACGCAAATAGAGTCAAAAAACGTACTTAGAACTTCTTTTTCGAAAAAAACCAGCGGTTTCTTCGCCGACTTGGATATTCTTCATGCTACTGCGGCATAGAGCAGAACTGAGATGGCCGAGATCTTACACAAAGGTACATAGCTTGGTCTTTCGAAAGAGGGCTCTACTACTGAATTGCCTCTTGAGCCCAAAGAAACAACGATTGTACGTTTACACCGCACCCAAATTCAACATTTCGTCCAAATTTCAGCCCAAATACATTGCATTTCGACATACATTTCCTGCATTTTGGAATGCAACATTCAGCGAAATTCTGAATTTCGTCGCTGCATTTGCAAGTTCGTCAAATCGAACAATCCTCTTTACATATTCGGCACGTTATACAAAGACATTTCAACCCGCTGACATAAACAAAAAAACAGCTGTTTAGTAGAGAGCTTCGAGTTTGAACGCGATCTCCATACCTTTATATTGAGTCAGCAATATATTTAATATATCCGAATTAGCACTTAAATTCATCATTAAATTAATATAACACGCTAAATGGTTCAACCACTTCTGATTTCCAAGCAGGAAAAAATATCCAATAAGCAATTCTGGCACTAGCTATCATTTGAAATGCTGAACTTGCAGTAGGAACGCAAAATTGGATTTCGAAATTTTTTTCCTGAAATGTTGAATTTGGGTGCGGTGTAAACGTACTATTAGGAGTTATTCTATGTTTTTCCAGCTTTCAGTTAGACTAACTTCGTTGAGATTTTCCATAAATACGATAAAGAAATAGAAGACCGTCTTGGTAAACACTTGTAGACTTTTGTATTCATCAGCGATCATCTTCAAAAACATTCCTGCCAAAAAATTGTCATAAACATGTTAAACAAAAATTATGCCTTCATAGATAAGATAGAAGCGAAGTTGTTAAAATTCTTAACAAACATAACTTTTCTCCTTGACTAAGTCAATGAATTACGGTTTGTTAATCAGCAATATTTTAAGTCAGTGTGGAATCATTCTTTAATACGCAATCTTTTACGATGTTGCTGATGATGATACAATTTAGTGTCCCATTGCTAGGCGTACCTACATTTTCACAAAAAAAAAATATAAAATAATAAATAATAATAAAACTAAAAAATCCAATAAATCTAATCTTGATCTGACTATAAATATACATATTTGAAGTAAAATTTAATTTAATGCCAACTGTTCCATAAGAAAGCTGTCCTCCGAAGGAAACTAAAAAAAAAGTAAATTGTAAAGGAAGAAAAACTTAATCATAAAGTGAAATGTTTCTACAATTCACCAATTCCAGATTCAGAGATAAAAAAAATATCTCTGATCATTGAACTGCCTGATTTCGTGTTCATTAAAAATTCAAACACACGCAGACATGTGATTGAAACTGTCCAGCCGTTATGGCTATGAATTACCCTGTACCACTGCAGACACGAATGAAGACAAAACTTTTGCTACCACTCACTCACTATGGACATGTCGCTCGACTTGGGGCACGAAAACCATTGCAATTGTCGTCGATCGTAAAAGGAGTTGCATTACATTTTACTGCTCTCTTAGCGTCATTTTCTGTTCCAACAATTTATCTTCTAATAACGCACACGGGGTGGGGAACCACGTTCAACCGAGTGACATACATTCAATGTGTTGTGATACAGAATGCCCCACCGCCTTTGCAATCTATTAAAAAAATCCATTTGAGAGCAAATAATCAGATTTAAGGTATAAAAGACTTATTCGATGCCGTAGTCAGTATAGTCAAGTCAATCGAACTCTGATCGCAACATCGGATCACACACAAGTCTTAAACAATTTACAAAAATGAAATTCTTGGTAAGGATTCTAAGGGATTCTCAGTCGCCTTTAAACTATTTCGTTCACTGTTCGGGATTGTAGATCTTTTGCTCACTGATCGCCGCTACTTTGGCCGCCCCTGGAGGACTCTATGGAGGCTATGGTTTGGGTGGAATTTCATACGCTGCTCCAGCAATTGCCGCTGCTCCAGTTGCCGTTGCTGCTCCCGCCGTATACAAATCATATGCACCAGCTCCAGTCGTGGTACAGCAAGCTCCAACCATAGTGAAGGCTGTCGCTCCAGCTGCCACTAGTTATGCTACATTCAGCCAAGTAAGATTAAAAATATTGAGCTTACAGAAGATTGAACTTGTAACTTTTGCCTTCATATATAGGTTCACGTATCGCACCCAGCACCTGTGATTAAATACGCTGCTGCACCAGCTGTTGCTGTCGCTCAACCAGTTGTTAAGTATGCTGCTGCCCCAGCTATTGCTGTTGCTCAACCAGTGGTCAAATACGCCGCCGCCCCAGCAATCTCCCTCGGCTACGGACACGGATATCATTAAGCGAAAGAACCATCACTAGTGTCATTTGTTGTTTATAGTCTTCTTGGATCGGCATTTAGCATGTCACTTATAAGTTTCCATCGCAGAAAGTTCGTAACATTCTCAACATCATACGCGTGTATTTCAATATTTATTCAAAGTTTAAAAAAAAGGTTGCAAATATGCTAAGAATCTGTGGAGTTTTTTTATGAATGAAATTCTTTCAAATTATTATGTAGCATGCATTAAGTCTGTAAAAAAATACGGCTGGATGGCGCAGTTGGTTAAGTGCCTGCCCCAAGTTCGAGGGGTTCCCAGATTCGAGTCTGGTCCAGTCACGATTTGCCGTTGGGATCAAATTAACGGCACTGAAGTAGGTTCCTACCTGGCAGAACAATGGACCAGTTTTGAGTCTGAGTGCTAGAGTAGTGTTTCAAAAATTCTCCGAAAAAAAAATCTGCAAAATCATTTGTCTCAGAATATTTTTAATGAGTCCATTTATTGATCGTAATCTTGCGATATAGCATCTTGTACAGAGCTATATTGATTTTCAATTCCATAAAGTTATCTGGTTTTCGACCAATCAACGGTCAAGCAGACTGACGGCATAGAAATCGTTGTCTTGCCTTCTTCAACTGGCGCTACAATCCGGTGCGGACTTAAGTCTAGCTTATGCAGCAACCACTCGTGTTGTACGCTCTATTGTTTTCTCAGGAATGGAGGAAACCCATAGTTTTATGCCGAATTGGAACAACTAACTATAGGAACCTTTCTTTACAGTTATATACTTGTAACGCAAACGATTTGCGAAGGCCGGTGCGTGAAGGTTGTGTATCGCCCCACTTAGGAACAAGTACTACGTCATGGTAGCCATATCGACTCTAATAATTTCTTGCTATAGCAAAGGCAAGAACACGGAAGTGAGACGAAATCGACCGAAGACCACGGCTTTTATTAGAAAAGCTTTCGCAATAAACCGAAATGTTGCCGATCCGAAATTCTCAGAAAGATTGACGCCACATACGCAAGGAAGAAGGTTGGAAACATTGTCAATAAGTCCGTAGATAAGCCGTTACTGATGTGATGGATTTAATGACACAAATAGCGTTGTATTAACGATTGAAGGCGGTGACATACAGCTACCCTAGAAGCTTATAAGTAAAGACTGAACATTCGGCTTCGACATTGGCTTCGGCCACCTTCGGCTAAAAATATCACCTTCGGCTTCGGCCGAATGAGACCGAAGATTTTGCCGAAGCCGAATGTTAAATTTTCTGTTTTCTGTAAAAATATAATTTCGATATTTTCCATACTTTTCTTTGCAGGATATATGAACAAGTCGTGACGTGTTTGTTTGGTTTTGCAAAATTTGCTAGGTTGTCAATAGCACTAGAAGTGAAGTTGCTAGGAGCGGTGTGATTTTTGATTTGTTATTGTCGGATATTTTGTATTTTGAAAGTGCGATTGTTTACAGCGTTAAAATCAACAGATTTTGCTCTAGCAAGTTGGTAAACTATTAAGTGGTCCTTTATTTGTACTGGTTTCATGTAGAAGGAACATAAAAATAAACTGGGCAAGTGCGAGTTGAACTCGCACGGGGAAGGTTCCGTCGCATAATATTTATGGATGATTTCTGAATATCAAACGACGTTTCCAAACTATTTCAGTTGAATTTTCTTCTAACTTCTTCAACCCAAATCAACCCTTCATTCATACATTCATACATCCAAACAAACAAACATTCATCCCTACATATACCCATATCTCTATCCAAGTTTATCCAACACAGAAAATCCCTTCCATCATACTCATACCCAATCACTGCTCATGCCTGCGGTGTGTGTGTTCATTTCTGTTGGGCATTTAAGGGTGAGATCGAAAAGATAACACTCATCAACGAATAGAGTTGTCGAACACAGCATGAAATTTATGTGTGAAAATGAAAATTGTTATTATTTTAAATCTTAGATATCTCAAAAAATATCTTAATGCTTACATTGTTGTCTTCAAAATTCGCATGTCGATGATTGACCGTTTTTGGCCAATATCTCCAAAACCATTAAGGCCAGAATTCGAAATGTTTCTAAAAACAATTACTCAATGAAGCCAATTTTTTGTGATTTTTTTTAGATTTTTAAACACTTTGGTTTAGAAATGGCAGGGGGGACGCATTTAAAAAAACTTTGGAGCTCCATATTTTCCAAACGGTATTTTGGATAAAAAAGTGTTGAAAGAAACCTCCACCTCATTTCAAATATATACATTTCAATGGGGTGCGACAATTTTTCAAAATTAATGTCAACTTCACCTGTACCCCCAAATGGGGTGCATGTGCAAAGACATCGAGGTCTGAAGTACCTAATTCCAAAATTTCATGCCGATATTTTCATAAAAAAGTGTGACAGACACGACGGACAGACGGACACATCGAAATTATTAAGGTTCCGTTTTTGTAGACGGAACCTTAAAAAGCAGCTAAAAATCCAATTTGGGGTTATTTCAGTAAAAATGATGCGAAAGCAACGTGCCAAATATGTTCTAAATCGTTGCCATTTGGTAGTTCGCTACCAATAATTTTGTAGATTTTTTAGTATTTCGTTATACCATTGTATTCGGCGTCACCTTCGGCTTCGGCCGAAGGTGTTAAAAAAGTCGAAGTTCGGCTTCGGCCGAAAAACTAGCCTTAGGTCGGACTCTACTTATAAGGCATGGCTGTATCAAGGGATGTGAAATGTTCGTGAATTCCAAAGAAGACAGACCCGACTTTTGAAAACGCAAAAAAGTAATGTCGAGACTGAATTCAAACATAGCTGCTGGAATCTTCAAGAAAATGATTTTGTTAGCCGCCTACATCAGTTTATATGTGAAATAAGGTCAGAGAAAAGAATTTTAGTATCGTTTTCTAGATCTACAAGGGAGATGACCCACATTTTTCACCCTACAGTAGATCTGAGAAGGGCACAAGAAGTACAAATCGATACCCAATATCTATTTCACCGCATGTGACAACGATCATGAAGACGAGCTAAATCTACAGCACCACCATTTTTAACGTTCCGTTTACAAAAACGGAACCTTTATAATTTCGGTGTGCCCGTCCGTCCGTCTATCTGTCACACTTTTTTATCTCCGACGTTTATAAAGATATCGGCATGAAATTACACATGAGCAGTGCCTTGGTATGATGGAAGAGATTTTCTGTGTTAGATACATTTGGATATAGACATTCGTATACTTATGTATAGATGGGTGTTTGTTTGTTTGTTTGAATGTATGAATGTAGTAATGAATAGTTGATTTGGGTTGAAGTTAGAAGAAAATGTATTTCAGTTTGAAATGTATTATTAGCAATGCCTTATAAAAACTAGTGTTATTCAACTTTATGTAACTTCAATTGGTACCTACGAATACTGGCATTTCCAAGAACAAATTCATTCTCTCGCTGGTCTTCAAATTAACAAGAGTTTCCATAGTATTAGCTTTGGTAACACTTTATATTATAGTATCAATATGAATTTTGTAAATTAAATAAGGAATAAACTAAGAAGTAAACGACGTTCGTTCTATATTATACAGTTAAAGTTTGAACTCGTCGCCTAGTACTCAGAAATGCGACGGAACCTTCCACGTGCGAGTACTACTCTTGATTTGACAAATAACTTGTACTACAGAAAGACAAACAAATGTCCAAGGAGAGAATATGCAAATCCAAATACTTTAGCCCAGTTTTTAATATAATAAACTAATAAAGTTAATTAAGGACTTGTAGGGACTACACATACTTTCTACTACAGAATAGATGTATATGTATATAATTTCTAACACCTACCTTTACATATTGTACTTTTGTTTTTACAATTATTATACAATTTAAATTTGCAATTGAATTTAAAAGCCCTGTCCTTGCCGTCAGCTTAGCTAGAAACTTTAGTTCATTTATAAAATAACAAAATTTAACTTGTTTTGAAAATGTTAAAAGGTTGTTAAAGTCTATTCGAATACAATAATGATCAGCATTCTAATCTTTAGAATTTATTTCAGGTAATTGATAAGGTGGGCGCCGTGGCGTAGTGGGTAGGTGCGTCGACTCCTACGCTCGAGGTCGTCAGTTCGAATCTCGAATAAAACATCAAACATTTTTTCACGGCTCCACCTCTTTCGAGTCACTGACAATGCTCAAAGAGTATAACTGTCTAGAAAAAAGCTTCTCAATCTCGCCGTTCGGAGTCGGCATTAAACTGTAGGTCCCCTCCGCTCGTGAGAGAACAATAGCACGCACAACATGAGTGGTTGCTGAGAAGCTAGGCCCAGATCCACCTCGGACTGTAGCGCCGCCATTATTATTATTATTATAATTGATAAGGTTTGTCCAGTCTGGTCCACTTAAAATTTCAATTGTCTCCTGCATTGATAGGGAGCTTTTTCCGTAGTAGGCTAATTTATGGTGTTGTCGGATATTTTTGGACATACACTTATAATATGAAAACAGTTGTCTTTGGATTTTGTATTGCATTACGTACAAAATTGATTAATTTTGATCCTACTTTAAAAATCAAAGAGATGTCTTTAAGGCTAAAAGAATCGTAGAAATAGTTATCATTACATAGGTTATATGTTAGCTGGATGTATATTATCCAACTTTCAGATTTAATTGTTGTAAACCTTTTGGTCAGCCGATCGGTTTGGAATCCCAAGACTTTAATAATATAATCAGCTTGTAATTTTAGTTTAGTACTAAATAACTTCAAACCTGTTTCCTTATAAAAGGATAGATTAAATGTTTTTTAAGCATTTTCTCTTAAGTCTCTCGACTTGTTCGTACTCCTCACCCCAAACCTGCGCAGCATAACACAATGTAGATTTCACCACCGAATTAAATATCTTGTATTTGGTAGATGGATTTACGTTGTTGTTTGAAAACATTTTTTCCACATAAGGTTTATGAGACAGTCGAATCGCGATAATTCGTACCCCAAAAATTCGTCACAAACTGCTAGTCCCTTGAAATATCGTCGCTTATTCGTAAAATGATCATACATTTTGCTCCCCTCGTTATTGCGTATTTTATTTGCAATGCAATGAACACAAAACCTGTTACTAATCGTAATTCATTCATAAGCCTCTTATAAAAAAACTTTTCAATTCAACTACCGTTAATTTTTGTAGACATATTTTTGCCTTCTTTCACGCCTTTGTCGCCTTTCACGACGTACTTTTTTGCTCTGGGTGTTTACGAGTGTCTTTATTCTTAGTTCACAAGCTCCATTAATTCGTATTTTTATGTATGTCTTCCACCTCGATAAATCGAAATCTCGATAATTCCTAAACTGTGGAAATTCGTAAAAAATGGTGTTCCCTTGTCATTTCGAATTATCGGTATTCGACTGTATATTGTACTAGTTTCTTTATAACAAAATTATCAAGTTGTTAAAATAAAATATTGTGTGAACAGAGGTTAAGAATAGCAGATAATTTCATTTGCCTGCACGTATTATAAATATATCCAGAATGTTCTTACAATTGGTAACACCAGTGGCGAACTGTAATTTAAAATCCAATTGTCGCTAGTTGTCGCCGATTGCACGTGCAATGATAACACCATATATTTTGTTTTGCAGAGCCATTTTTCCAATTCAATTCAATTTATTTCAAGTAGATGATGTTTAACATATTGCGAAATTATTACAAATTACTCATGTAACACTTAAAACTAAATTGCAAACACCCCCAATAACTTTTCAATGTTAATTTGAAAATAAACTTAATCGCTATTAAGATATTTTATAAGATCATTATCAGAGTAAGAACATCTTTCAAAGAAGTTAGCTTTCAATATAAAGCCATTTTTCCGGTTCCGTTTTAATATCAGCAAACGCCTCGACGGCTCGCTCTGTTCGACCAATCACGTCGAATCAGTATGCGAATTTGTATGCGTTGGCTTGTGAGTTTTGCACTATCTTCTCAAGAATGCTAGTGAAAAAGTCATCGCAACGTCTTGCCTAAAACTTTTTTTTACACTAAAGGTCTCGGTAAGTCGTCTAAAACTTAACATAACACTGTATAGATCGTCTCCATACACACGCAATAGGATCAATAGGATATATGTATATACATATATAGGTGGTGGTGGTCGATCTGTATTTCTTGGGCTTATTACAGGATCTGGTGTAGCTTAAAGATCTGGTCTCTTGTGTACTTTCCTGGCATAAAACCAATCTGGTAAGGACCTGTCAGATTGTTGACAAAAACAGAATATAATACGCCACTCTGGCATGTGAACACTTTACTACAAGCTATCAAACATACATATGCAATTTAAAGTCTATTTACCAAAAATTTGTTCATTTTTTAACTAATGAAAACTAATTTTAAGGTAAAAATGTTATTTATTCAATGCAATACAAATTTTACAAAATTAAAATATTAAAGCAAAAGTAATCAGAAGTGAAATGAAAATAATACGGTTAATCATTGTGGACACCTCTCGCCAAGGATATTCCAAAGCCGCAATGTAGTCAGACGACTGAAAGTAAAGTTATTTAGAAAAAAATTAATATTGAGTTCGAATAGAGATAAGAAGTCCAACTTACATCCTGTTGCCGCATGGCTAGAATATATCTCAATGCCTTGCAGTTGATCACGTTTATAACATAGCGATGAGGTGTCAATTTTGGTGGATACAACTCGAGCCAAATGGTGCCAATGTGAAGAATGTATGTTATGGTGGAGATTATCAGAAGGTTGTCATAGAGTGAAACTGTTAAAGTTTTAAATTCAATGAAAAATGTAGTTATTGATAACATTAGGATGATGAAAACAAATATTTAACAATTTATTAATTAATTAATAAATATAAGCGATTTACTTACTTACTTGCTCATTAATACTAAAAATCATCTGAATTTCGAACATTGTTTAAAGAAAATAATTTCCATATGAAAGTAAAGATAAACTACCTATGTAGATTGTTACTCTTGAAGATGAGAGTATTTACATTGATCTACTGACGACTTGACGATTTCAGCGAGGAAAACTAATTTGAAATCTTTGATGTCTCGCAATCTGCATTTGTATTTATTTTGATACTCGTAATATTATTTTTAATGCTTTTACCGAGATTTACTAAAATTCGTTTCCCCATTTTTGTTATGTTAATTTTGAATTAATTTTGTTTTGTAATTTTTGGTCAAAAACCAGGGTGCTCAAAATAATTTTAATCGAATGTACTCACAAAGTAGATCTCAAAGATTTTGTTTTAGTTTTTTTGGCATTTTGATTTGCTAATGGAAGGGTGGAGACCTCAGACCACTTTTAAGTTTATTATTTCTCATCCACTTAATCCCCACTTAATTTCGAAAGATCAAATTCTACCCAAGTTTCCACCCAAGAAATGTTCCAGATCATGAAATTCCAAAAGTTTATATCGGTAGTTTCGTAACTGAAAAACCTAACGATCCTTTGGCTGCGAGATAAACTGTTATGGAGAAACGCCTTCAGTTTAATGCCAACTCCGAACGGTTATACTTTGTCAATGACTCGAAAGAGGTGGAGCCGTTAACATGTTTGTTTTTTTAATTGTTGTCTGTGTAGAGATCGAAATTAGACTATGGCGCCCTTTGAGGCCATAAGTAACGAAGCATTAAAAATAAATAAAGATAGACTCCATAACACTTTCAGGTGGTATGCAATACTCAAAAAATATTCAATTTTTTATTTTTTTTTCTAGCAACGTTGCTGCTCAATTACTTACCGTGTCATTATTTTTGAAGTACATATTTGATTCTTAATTTCTCGAATTATACTTACCAATATGGGGAATTACTCCCCTGGGAGCATGTAAAGCAAGTATCATAAAACCAATGGACAACACCAGGAAAGCCACCAAATTTAGCCCACCTCTTCTATGTTCCTCCAAGAAAAATGCCAATAGGATCAGTCCCTCTGAAACTAAATGAACGCATTTAACTATCCCATTTTACTGAATATTCTTAAAACGCATTTTCTACCTAAGGCCGGCGCTAAGAATGCGCATTGATAAAATTCACTGTTCCGACTAATTGTCAACTGTATGAAAAGACCTTCCTCAATTAATTGCAAATACAACGCGCTCCCAGAGTTATCATCTACTGCCGTTTTGTTATCATCTGAAGTGAAGAAAACTACAACTTTATTAATTTTCCACTCGGACAGTTCGTTTATGCTCTGCGACGCCAATGGTGATTTTGTATCGTATGCAAGTTTTATTTCATTGTCCCTCACTTCCAAAGTCATATTGCACTTGGTAATATCGTTTGGCCAGTTTTTGGAAGCAGCAAAACACCACGAATGAAGCTCAGCATTTGCAGCAAACATTTGAACGTACCCAGTGTACTCCACGCGAACGTTGTAGAACGGATCGAACTTCTCAAAGGTATCCATAGCACCTCTGACAAAGAAACATAATCTTAATATTAAGATAGAATATGGTGAAAATGTTATTACTCTGCAATTCTCAATTCAGGATGCCAAATTTTAAACATTGGCTGTGTTAGACTTCTGACTTCACCGTAATCTTTCGGTTCCCATGCAAGACGAGTGTCAGTCCAATTCTGAAAAGTAGACTTGCTAGAAATTTGGATAAAGTTTTCATTGAATCCGGAATTACCAATATTAGATGCAGTCGAGTGTGGAGTAATGATGTTTGTTGATCAAATTCTACGGAGCGTACTTTAAAAGAGAACGGGATTTGAGTAACATTCGGCGGCGGAAATTGTGCATCGCTCGCACTAAGCAAATCAGCTATAAGGCGTTCTTCATTGGTGAGTGGCTTGTTTTCAAGTTGCATTTCTTCAGCTGAAAGAAAAAAAGATAATGGCAATCTAATAAGTAGTGACTTAATGTTAAGTTCTCTTTGAAGCCAACGGATAATGTATAAAAGTAAATTTTACGGGAAATTTGCAAAACTGGGATCTTTTTAGGAGGGACAAATTCTGTTTCACCCACAAAACATTTATACACGTACACGCCTTCTTTATGAAGAAGGTCAGCCCTTCCTTAGTTCAAGATCGAGATTAATGAATAAATTCAACTGTTGGCATAGATTCTAATTTAGAAAGTTATGCAGAAAATGTTTCGCATAAGCAAGTATGAAAACCTCTCAGAAAATACCCAGAGAATATTTTATCAGAATTAATGGCTGTCTATAAACCTCTAAAAGGTTTTGCAAGTGAGTCTGAATGTAGAAAACCATAATTATGGAACTATTCCAGTTCATGTATGTACAGTGTTCCAACTTCGAGTGACGAAGTTCTCAGTACAAGAGTGGAGAATTTAGACCAGCAGAATATCGGCTACCTTATTTTTTAATTCAAGCCACCCCACAGAATAACTGTTGCATTTCATCTTTGCATGGGAAACATATGTAGGTGCTCGAATAATCAAACCACAGACACTACTAGGACCAGTATATTCATCTTGTTGAACGCTAAAGAAGTAAGAAAAATAATCTAAGCTGGCAATTTGAAGAATTTTTCTGGTAACTGACAAGACAATTAATTTCAAGCAATCTTGTTCAAGCATAAAAGCTATTTTTCAAGTTTTTTGAACGCAACTACAGGTCTTAAGAAAGTTAAACTCATCATACATTGACTATCCAACTGTTTCCTTCCCCGTCCACAATCAATGTGTCAATTGAAAATAAGTTTAGGGTTTAAACATAAGCAACAAAATCATTTTCAGCAAATTTATTTATAAATTGTTATTTATTTATTCATCACTTCAAATTATAATTATAATACAATGCATTAATACGAAGATAATGAAGAAAATGTTATATGAATTATTTAAAAAAATCTTAGATGTGTTGCAAACTAAAACTAAAACTAAAACTTGGACGTAAATTTTCGTATTTTTGTCACGGTATGCATAGAAAAACTACCAAACTTGGCCACTAGCAATGCTAACCAGAAATGTTTGCACCGCGGGTTACCAACTTAAAAAGTTTTCACTGTACTATATATTATTTGGTTCGCTGAAAAAAATGTTACGAGAATAGTTAGTGGCATTTTGAATTAAATTGAACAAAATAGAGATAAATGACACTTTATAGTGAAATTATATTGAACTTGGAGTATACAATACATTTGCAATGTTTCGGACTTCCAGAGGAAGACGATAAAACAATTTGCAGGAAAGTATGGGGTATGCATTTCTATAACGAATTTGAAAGGAAAGGAGGACAAGGCATGATTGTTTCTCATGCTATAACCATGAATGATGGGACTCTGAATATAACTCCCTCTAATGAAGATTTTCAAAACCTTAAAATAAAACAAATGCCTACCCATATATACTCGCATATTAGATAACCATATTTAAAGGAACAATGACTGATTGGCTATATCTGCAGATCCTGAAATAGTAGCACCTCTATTCGTTAAGCAGATAATTATTATTTGGGTGGCTAAATTACGGTTTAAAATATTTTTAATAACTTGCCATTCTTTTCTAGTGGTGTCGTCGGTGAGATTAACCAATCGGGCTAGGTTTTGAAAGGGTTGCATGCGCTTCCATTAGACTGCAGAAAGGATTTTATAAGGGAAGTACGAAATTAAATTCCAAGAGCTGCATGTTTTACAATTTCAGTGGTAGTAAAATATGTTTATTATACAGCAAGGAAATCCACACTTACGGAACATTGGCTGCTCGATAGCATTCTAAAACAGTTGCATATACCTCAGCAGTCAAATGACATTAACCATATACAACGTTTCTGCGAGTTGCTGAAATCGCATAATCGTCAGATTAGCATATCGCTGAAAAATATGCTCAAGGAAAGGCTGTTCGAAGAACGGTATAACTAAGGAGAAGTTTTGGTCAATTCACCGACGAAACAAGTAAATCTTTTTATTTCATTAAGTTTTATGTAATGTATGTAGACTTTTTCTGCCTGCATTTCGGTAGTATCTTTAAATTAGTGACGCCAGTCGGATCCTTGAATGCGGAATATGAGATAATAGTCCTGACTCCTTTCCCTTATCAATATGCTCTAATTTCTAAAGAAGATAAAAGCGTAATGCAGCCCGTTGTGCACGCAGACAAAATGCTGTAAGAATGCATCCAATTTGCAACTAAAACTTGAGAATTTATGTGTTTTAATATTCAATAAGTTTTTGCTACGATATTTTTTTATGGGTTATTCGTATAAACTTAGATAGGAATTACTGAGCAAATCCTACTACAAGAAGTATCTCGTATCGTGCATGGGCTTGTGGATTCACTGTAAAGTTGTTGATTGCTCTCAACCTGGCGAGATACAAGCAACGGCTTCTGTAAAAGCACGGGTCAAGTTGACATATAGCTTGGCTTCCTTCAAATAGCTTTTAAAGTGCCTCTGCGAAGGGGTGCGGGTGACTTTATTGCTGACGACTATAAACAATGTAATATGGACAACGATTTTCGGTTCTGCACGAGGAAAGTGAGGTCCCTTAACAAACCACGTGTAGCCGCTGAAATTGTGGAGTCCTTAGAAGTCTACGAGCCAAACACCACCGCAATTCTGGCGGTGCGACGGGATTGGCCCTGCTCAGTATAAACCCCTGGTTTGACAATGATTACAGGGAGGAACATTCAGTGAAGCAAGCAGCATATAAGGCGACGCTGCGTAGAAGGACGGAAGCGGTGATGAGTTGGTAGGACGCATGATATGGTTGAAGACAAGCATGCCCGATCTTTTACATAGGAGACCCTTATGATTGCGCCAAGTATCGAGGGATAAGTCTCCTAAACATCCCCTGTAAGATCTTCTTTGTCTTCTTGTGTGAGCACCTGAAACTATTCGTGAATAATCTGATAGGTCCTTATCAGTGCGGTTTCAGGCCGGGGAAGTCTACCATAGACCAAATATTATATTCGCAATACGGCAGATCCTAGAAAAAACTCAAGAAATACAGATCGCCATATACCACCTATTCATCGATTTCAAGGCCGCACATGACAGCGTGAATAGGTACAAGCTACACAGCGCTTGACAAGCTCGTCAGAATGTTTAGGAAGACAATGGAGAATTCTCGCTGCTCCATCAAGGTCGGCAATGAACTCAGGGTGATCTCATCTCTGAGTCATCTGACTTTTTCAACACCATTCTTGAAAATGACGTGTAGAATTCACAGACCAACACAAGAGGCACGATCTTGTCGGTCGGATCGCTGGTCGGACACAGCGATTTGTCAATGAGGTGTATGCATTGAATCGGAGGCAGCCAAAATGGTTTTAGCGGTGAATAACATCGACGACTTAGCCACAACTTCGCATATATCTGCCTATGGACACAAAACATCGACCACTTAGCCATAGGCAGATATATGATGATATATGGTGATGTTGTGCGTCAATGTCGTGTGTTGTGTGTTGTGTTGTGTCGTCAATGTTGTGTGTCCTTTCGAAGTAGTCAAGAACTTTGCCTGTCTATGCTCCCAAGTAAACAGTACGAATGCCATCAGTACCAAGATAAAAAGCAGAATAATCTTGCCAATCGCTTTTTTTTTTGTCTCAAGAGGGAATTCAGTAATAGAGCTATCACTCGAAGGACTTTACTGGTTTAAGTGAACCCTACCGAGTGCGTAGCGCAATCACCTTAAAAGACTATGTATCTACCCGCCGATTTTGTTCTTATATTGGGAAAACTTAACAGGCTTTGAACAAGGACATTTTGCATATTACTTTGGTTTCAATGCATTTAACTATTTGTTGGTGCTCCTTTAAAAATGATGAAATTGAAACATTCTATTGAGCAGGAATTCCAGTTTTAGTTATGTCTGGGTCTGAAACATTTCTTAAGTCTAAAACGAGTAATTTTATCTAAAAAACGAGTTAATTGAAACAAAAGTGTGTGCAAATATAAATTGAATACCGCAGAGAGGCACTGAATGAAGTATATTTCCGTCGTATGTGATAAGAAAAATGCTGTAAAACGTTGATAATAGTTTCCATAAGAGACAAGAAAACTGCATGTGTTTACTATCGCTGGATCGTTGCAAGGAATGTCGTTCATGAAATAATTTATGTTAGAAATTTAATATAGGCTTAATTAAGGTTTTCTCATGTAGTTAAGACAGCTAGATCGTCCCAGTTGGAAAGATTTTCTGGTTAAGACCTAGGTCCATCTTAGAACACACAAGAAAGAGAAGATGAAAAGATATTCTGAGTCATTAGTGTGTCATTCCTGTGTGAAAATTAAGTAAATGGAGCTGATCTCCGTAAAACGGATACTGGCGCTAATACAAGGAGACCAGAGAAAAATGTTGGTGAGTTGAGTCTCCCTATCTAAGAGGAATTGTTGAAGATGGATAATAATAACAATGGTGGGGCTTCAATCCGATGTGGACTTGGGCCTAGCTTCCTAGCACAACACGTGCTGTGCGTTCTACTGTTCTCTCACGAGTGGAGGGGACTTACAGTTTAATGCTGACTCCGAACGGCGAAATTGAGAAGCTTTTTCTAGACAGTTATATTCTTTGAAGACAATAAGGACAATAAGGCACTCAATATGAAGGTCTGTTTCGGTATCCCTAAAAAAATGTATATAGGTTCTCATCTCCAGAAATTGCGAAAAGGAAAGCATGCCTGATGGCTAGAACATCGTGCCTTATCGCAAAAAAGAGGCGATTATATTTTCATCAAAAATTGTCAAAGGATCTTTATATTTCAATAAATTCTTGAAAGCTATGTAATTGTAAGAAGAGAGATTCCTACATATTTCTTTAAATTCCAAATAAGTGTGTTGTCCAACATATGACCTGTAAAACCAATTCATTGTTCTCCAAAAAAAAATAGACGAATTCTTGTAAAAAAAAACAAACACTGCAGGCAGTTCCGGTCATAGATACGGTCATAATTTACCTTACTTATGAAAAACTAAATCCAAGCGCAAAATAGGTTTTAGGAAAGAATGTAGTTGAAGCAAAATCTGACTTTGCTTACTACATTATTCACGTGTTGGCCAAAAGTAAATTTGTTGTTCAATGTGACTCCTAGATACTTCACAAATACAATAGTATCCAGTCAATATGATTTCCACAGATTAATATACTGCTAGAAGGTAAAAAACAAAGTTTCTTTTTCCGAGCCTGTGTTTTTTGAGTATTCATTTTAATTCTCAAGTTTGCAAAATGTGCCATCAGCCGATCTAATCCAGATTGAAAGTTAAACGCAATTATTGAGCCAACTGAATCAGATGAGTAGATGCATGTATCATCTGCAAAATTTGCAGGAAAGCAATCAGGAAGTGTAGGGAAATCAGATGTATAAATATTGTAAAAAACAGTGCCCAAACAGGGCTGCCGGAATTAATACTAAGGGAGTATTTGTACTCCCCTCGTTTTCAGTGGACTCCCGTACTCAACTCTGCTTAAAAATACTCCCCTCGATAATATTTGAAAAAAAAAAATAATTTGTTTAATATTTTTATATTGGGTTTACATTTTCTTTAGTGTGAACGACTCTTAATGCTGTGAATCCTAAATCGTAATTAATTAATAACTATTGAAATTTAATTGAAATTGGAATGAAATTTTTTTTTGGAATTGGTTTGTTTTTTTATTGCAAATCAAATTTGAGCTAAGTTTCATTACCGATTCTAAAATTATGTGATAAATTTCACAAATATTGTGATAAATGAACTGAAGTACAAATATTATGTTATTATAGATATTATTTCAATAAACTAGTTTTGCTGTTGAAAAAAAACTTTTTTTATTTGTGAGTACTCCCTTCAAGAGCAAAATACTCCCCTCTAGACTTCTGGGCGCCGTGGGGTAATGGGTAGGTGCGTCGGCGTAGGAGTCTACGCTCGAGGTCGTCGGTTCGAATCTCGATAAAAAACCATCAAACATTTTTTCACGGCTCCACCTCTTTCGAGTCACTGACAATGCTCAAAGAGTATAACTGTCTAGAAAAAGCTTCTCAATCTCGCCGTTCGGAGTCGACCTTAAACTGTAGGTCCCCTCCTCTCGTGACAGAACAATAGCACACACAACACGAGTGGTTGCTGAGAAGCTAGGCCCAGGTCCATCTCGGACTGTAGCGCCCCCCTTAATATTATTATTATTATTGTTATTATTACACTTCTGAAATACCCCCTAGCGAAAATTTTAAACGGCAGCCCTGTGCCCAACACCGACCCATGGCGATTCCCAGCAGATATCCGTTGGTTTTGTTCACAAAAACTTTAAAACTTCTTCCCGTTAAAAAAGATTGTATAATTTTAATAACGTACATCGAAAAATTAATTTGCAAAAGTTTGTGTATAAGGCCATTATGCCATACAGTGTCAAATGCTTTTTCGACATCCAATAGAACCATACCGGTACCTAAAGAAAATAAGTCGAACATTTTTCTTTTTAATTCTGTAAATTTTATGCGAAGTACTATGATGTGGACGAAAGCCGCATTCATGCTGAGGTAGGATATTATATTCTTCCAGATGCAATATTAATTTGCTTTTAATTACTTCTTCAAAACTTTTGCTGAGAACTTAGGAGACTCATAGGATGGTAATTCAAGGAATCATTGAAGGGCTTGTGGATTGGAACAATTTTAGCGCATTTCCAATCTTCTGAAAAGTAACCTATTTTGAGGCATGCGTTTAAGATTGATTGTAATATCTTAAAACCAAAGTAAGAAGGTATTTTAGATAGATGTTTCTTCACAAATACAATAGTATCCAGTCAATATGATTTCCACAGATTAATATACTGCTAGAAGGTAAAAAACAAAGTTTCTTTTTCCGAGCCTGTGTTTTTTGAGTATTCATTTTAATTCTCAAGTTTGCAAAATGTGCCATCAGCCGATCTAATCCAGATTGAAAGTTAAACGCAATTATTGAGCCAACTGAATCAGATGAGTAGATGCATGTATCATCTGCAAAATTTGCAGGAAAGCAATCAGGAAGTGTAGGGAAATCAGATGTATAAATATTGTAAAAAACAGTGCCCAAACAGGGCTGCCGGAATTAATACTAAGGGAGTATTTGTACTCCCCTCGTTTTCAGTGGACTCCCGTACTCAACTCTGCTTAAAAATACTCCCCTCGATAATATTTGAAAAAAAAAAATAATTTGTTTAATATTTTTATATTAAAAATTATATTGAACTCTGCTTAAAAATACTCCCCTCGATAATATTTGAAAAAAAAAAATAATTTGTTTAACATTTTTATATTGGGTTTACATTTTCTTTAGTGTGAACGACTCTTAATGCTCTGAATCATAAATCGTAATTAATTAATAACTATTGAAATTTAATTGAAATTGGAATGAAATTTTTTTTGGAATTGGTTTGTTTTTTTATTGCAAATCAAATTTGAGCTAAGTTTCATTACCGATTTTAAAATTATGTGATAAATTTCACAAATATTGTGATAAATGAACTGAAGTACAAATATTATGTTATTATAGATATTATTTCAATAAACTAGTTTTGCTGTTGAAAAAAAACTTTTTTTATTTGTGAGTACTCCCTTCAAGAGCAAAATACTCCCCTCTAGACTTCTGGGCGCCGTGGGGTAATGGGTAGGTGCGTCGGCGTAGGAGTCTACGCTCGAGGTCGTCGGTTCGAATCTCGATAAAAAACCATCAAACATTTTTTCACGGCTCCACCTCTTTCGAGTCACTGACAATGCTCAAAGAGTATAACTGTCTAGAAAAAGCTTCTCAATCTCGCCGTTCGGAGTCGACCTTAAACTGTAGGTCCCCTCCTCTCGTGACAGAACAATAGCACACACAACACGAGTGGTTGCTGAGAAGCTAGGCCCAGGTCCATCTCGGACTGTAGCGCCCCCCTTAATATTATTATTATTATTGTTATTATTAGACTTCTGAAATACTCCCCAGCGAAAATTTGAAACGGCAGCCCTGTGCTCAACACCGACCCATGGCGATTTCCAGCAGATATCCGTTGGTTTTGTTCACAAAAACTTTAAAACTTCTTCCCGTTAAAAAAGATTGTATAATTTTAATAAGGTACATCGGACAATTAATTTGCAAAAGTTTGTGTATAAGGCCATTATGCTATACAGTGTCAAACGCTTTTTCGACATCCAATAGAACCATACCGGTACCAAAACAAAATAAGTCGAAAATTTTTCTTTTTAATTTTGTAAATTTGATGCGAAGTACTATGATGTGGATGAAAGCCGCATTCTTGCTGAGGTAAGATATTATATTCTTCCAGATGCAATATTAATTTGCTTTTAATTACTTCTTCAAAAGTTTTGCTAAGAGAACTTAGGAGACTCATAGGATAATAATTCAAGGAACCATTGAAGGGCTTGTGGATTGGAACAATTTTAGCGCATTTCCAATCTTCTGAAAAGTAACCTATTTTGAGACACGCGTTAAAGATTGAATGTAATATCTTAAAATAGAAGAAAGAAGGTAATTTAGATAGATGTTTCTAGTTCCGTCAAATTGGATTGCTTTTCGAGTTTTAACGACTATACATCTAAGCTCATCCAAGCCAACCGTATCAGCTTCAAAGGGTTGGATTTAATAATTAATCAGACGTAAGGAATCTTCGACAATTATATCTGTATCACTACTTACAGTACTCAAGATTTGGTAGTTCGATTGAACTGTCCTAGCTAATATATTTGCTTTTTCAACATTGAAAACAGGGTTCAGGGTTTTAGGAAGGGAATGAATGGTCGCTCGTTCTTAATAACTTTTACGATATTCCAAAAAGGTTAACTGTTTATGCCGAAACCTCCCAATTTAATATTCCACTCAATTTTGATTAAGCAATTTTTAAGGAACTACTTCATCACACCTAAAATCGACGAGCTAAGCGATTCAAAAGCATGCAGATTCCGGAGAGTTTAAACGGACGTTTTCATTGCCAAACGCATATCTTAAATTGCGCTTAAGTAATAATGCAACATATATATGTATGCATGTATATTGATTGCAAACATTGCATATTAAATTTTCTTTGCTTTGTGTAATTCTTTCAGGCTAAAAATACACCACACGTCGTACATATATACAAATGCAGATAACTTCGTTTCGATTAGTGGACGAATGCCAGAAATGAAAGACAGATTAGGCGAATGATCAGGCCTTGCAAGGAAAAATGTAAGAAATTACGTAGGCTAATAACAGCTAAATGATAAATAGCACTTTAAACTTGATAAACACAGAACAATTGGTAATAAAGAAAGATGATATTTAACCACGTATTCCAGATGACCGCGTGTTTGTTCTTATCATTTCATCACATATATATACCAAGGAACATATAAGCAGAATGCAATGGTCTACATTACGTAAGGGGTTTTTAAAATATTTAGTATTTCTCTGTTATATTGAGGTATATTTGAGTTGAGGCCCAGGTCCATCCCGGACTGTAGTGCCCCAAGAAGGAGATGTTATATACAAATTCACAAATTCATGTACTCACCAAATCCATCAAATGCGCAGTCGTAAAACCACTTTGCTTTCGTCAAGCCATATGAGCTGAAACTGATGTGAGTAATGTTCAATGGCGTCAAATCGATATATTTCATGAAAGGCTCAGCAAAATTAGGAATATTCACCAACAGCATGCCATCTGAAACAGAAAATCAAAAGAAATGCCAAAATTGTACATACACCACTGCGACCAGACAAGACCACACCCACCTTTGGTTAAAATTATTTCTACTGGAGTTGGATTCAATAGTGATAAGAGATTCGGTGACATTTTGAAGACCACTCTATCCCGCGATAACTTCGACCGAATAGCAGAGAACGTGTTTGCCCCAGCACCAAGAACTGCAATTGAAGAAACTCTGTTATGCCTCCTAATAAATAAAGGAATAAAATTTTACCAATTTCATACACTCGATCATCCCGTTTCAACTTATTTCCTTCAGACAGCAAGATATGCGCGTCCATTGAAGTCATTACGTAAAATTTCAAATGCAGTAATTCTTCATTGTTCGATTTTGTGTTGTTTAAAGAATTCAAATGGAAAAAATCCGGATAGGAGTATCCTTTTGAATCAATCTCGTATTCCCTGCATGTGGTCAAATCCGAATAACTGACATTGTATTTTCCAGCGTGTGTGGGAGAGTTTAAAATCAAAACGGAAACCGCAAAGATAATATACGAGGAAAACATTATTCCGCGATCTTGAAATGTTTGCCAGAGCGACACGATTTGTACTGCCTGGAGTCCGGGAAAGTTGATAGATATAAGTTCACAACGGTTTCTTGAAACCAATCTTGGTCATGATTAGTTTAGTGTAAGTTCATAACTAGATGTCGCCAGCTTACTAGTGAAGTTTCAAACCAGGTTATTTTATGCGCCAATGTATGGCAATACAGTGAAACCACGGTAATTTGAAAAACGTTTTAATAGGCGCTGTCGGTTTATCGAATTTGTTGGACTATACTGCCTATAGACCCCCTGTAGTTACGAACTTTTTGAAAAACAATTCCTTATAATCCAATAAATTACAAATCTCATCGGCCGTATTCACTTACCAAACTACTGAGCGATTCATTACAATTTAAGCGGTCCAAAATATTTCTATCTTAATTTTTGTGTCTTGTGTCTTCCCAATAAACAACAAATAATGAACGCGCTTTAGGCCGCTACTTTATTTTAATTGGGACAAGCAAATTTGTTGACGTTATTGAGTTTAAGTAGGTTATGGACTATGTGTTCTTTTTTAAAAATTTGTATGAGTCATTTAAATTTAGATGGCCGTTCTAAGAGGTAAGTTGCCTTTTTTTGTTTCTTTAGGAAAATAAAGACATTATACACTTTAAAACAGTGTTTGTTAAGAGTACCTCATCGTGAATATTTCGATGGAAAAGGGAGCCAAACTTATAGCCTTACATGAACACATGGGAAAAACCAGATTACAGGTGATGTTGTAGTTTCAAAATCCAGTGTTTCGAGGATTATTGCTTCATACAAAGCCACTGAATCAATTGAAAAAGGTAGAAAAGAGAGCCCTGGTAGGACAAGTTTGACCTTTAAAGGAAGTGGTCATGAGCTGGCGCCCAGGTGTATGCGTTAACCGTCGACTTCTGGAAGTGAGACGAAAGGAAACAAAACCTTTGAAAATGCAGCTTCTGACAGATACGATGAAGAAAAATATAAAGAATGAACAGTGGAAAATTGAAAAAAGTTGTTATCTCGGAAGAGAGTCACTTTGAGGTCCAAGGATACATACAATTTTTCATACCACAAATCCAAAAAGTCAAACCACAAAATTGATATATTGGATTGGCCTGGCAAGTCCCCTAAACTCCATCCAATTAAGAACCTGTGGCTCAGGGAAAGAGAAGAAATCAAAAATAAGCAAAAAAAAGCATCTAATTGTTTAACCTATGTATGTATGATGTTAAGCTAATCGCCTTAACTTCATTGTAATGCCAATTCCCTAAACTACAGTAGATTGTTGCAATGTAGATAGCGCTGACGAATACTATAGTTCTCAGTGGAAGTAGATCGACCATAATTGACAAATAAAGAGAAAGAAGTTTCTTCCTTCTTTTTGCATCATCATCAGTGATCGGACGGGTTTTCTTATGAAATATAGATTTGTTTAGACTCTTCTCGAGATATAACACATAGTGTCAGTTACCCATCTTTTATTAGTCTTTTTCCACGCCACCGTGTTTTGTTTATAGAGGAAGTGTGTTGATATGCCTAGCAAATTCGTCTGCTTTCTAGTTACCTGGAACGTCTATATAGTCCAGCACCCGCCACAAATTTTGAACTGTTCTGTTATTTCGTCGTAAGATAAGTGAGCTTATTACCGCTACTAAATTTGTAGAGGCTAATTCAAGGGATTCAAAAATTACTGATAATCAGCGAAAATAATATCACGAGTGAATATTACGTACCGCTTAATCTCTGCCTTAAGATGACTGGATCGCGCAGTTGGTTAAGTGCCTGCCCTAAGTTAGAAGGGTCCCAGGTTCGAATCCCGGTGAAAGCAAAGTTAATACGCTTTTATCCGGTTTTCAAATCTGCTCCAGTCACCCTTTTGCCGTTGATATCAAATTAACGACACTATCATTGGATCAGTGATAGTTGTCTGACTGTGGGTATCACAATGGACCAACATGGTCTAAGTGTGTTGGTGAATTCACTAGCAGCCCCCTAACCTAACCTAACCTAACCTAACCTAACCTAACCTAACCTAACCTAACCTAACCTAACCTAACCTAACCTAACCTAACCTAACCTAACCTAACCTAACCTAACCTAACCTAACCTAACCTAACCTAACCTAACCTAACCTAACCTAACCTAACCTAACCTAACCTAACCTAACCTAACCTAACCTAACCTAACCTAACCTAACCTAACCTAACCTAACCTAACCTAACCTAACCTAACCTAACCTAACCTAACCTAACCTAACCTAACCTAACCTAACCTAACCTAATCTCTGCCTGGAAACTTGCTACAATGTTCAGAGAATCGAATATTCAGAGAGACTAATATTCAGTTCATTAGGGAAGATGCTGACATCCATTTCGTTCTCCGTTTTCGATCCATCAGTGTTGATATATCTATACGATTTTTTCCAAAGGAGAGGTAGGTACTACTGCTTCAGAACTTCACAGCTTTGTAATTCTAGAGGTGCGGTACGAATCTTGTTAAGAGTAAGGCTCAAATATTTAGCAGCAGAAAGCAGGGCTGGTGCATTTATGGTTGAAGGGCTTATGTAAGGTTTTTATATTTACTAGTGAATAGAGTGCTTCTTTGATATTTTGTACTTTGACATGTTCATTTGAAGAGTGTAGTAAGAGCATTTTGCATAAGGTCTCAATACAGATAATTGCTTACTTGTGCGATCACCTCGCACTCTATTCGTATTATTAGAAGTTCGTTGATCAATAAATTCTATAAAAGTTGAGACAGGAGTCTAACCTAAGTTGCATCTCCGTTGGAGAATCCTTTGGCATTAGCCCAGCATTCCACTGACGACTTGTTGGCAATCACTTGGTCAATGCGTCAAGCTCACAATCTGTTCCAAACTTCGTCAATGCGTTTGTGATTGCACATAGAAAGAAAATGTTGAAAATTAACTCAATGTCGAGAAATGCCAGCACTCCTTATAGTGAAGGAGTTTTTCTGAGGACCGTACTAAGACTTGAATAGCATATACCAACTGTCGGACAATCGAGCAGCTATTATGGAAATAGACTCCTACATCATCAAATCCAAGCTTGTATGAGAATGCCTGCAGAAACTCAGAGTTGAGTAGGAGAAACCGAGTAAAACTATGCTGGATACCTGTCCATAGGGGGATAGAAGGCAATGAAATGACCGACTCCCTGGCAAGGAAAGGGGCATCAGAACCATTCATAGGCCCTGAACCATTCTGCGCTGTAGGAGACCATATTCTGAGAGAAGAATTCAGCGAAGTAGAAAGAAGGATCCGGACAGAAACCTGGAACAATGCTCGTGAAATGAAGCAGGCCAAGAAACTCCTAGAGCAATGTAACCAGAAGAAGTTCGAGGCATGCATCAGAATGAGCAAGAACAACCTCCGTATCTTAACAGGCTTCCTAACGGGGCACTGTAGACTCAGGGATCATCTACGGAAACTAGGGGTATCAGAAGAAAGTCTCTGCAGATTTTGTGGAGAATTTAATGAAATTCCAGAACATATACTGGGATTTTTTGAGGCACTGGCCCACAAAAGGAAAAGATATCTGGGCAAGTACCTACTATCAGAAGAAGAAATGCAATCACTAGAACCATCTCTGATTCTCAGATTCCTAAAGGAAACTGGCTTAGAGAGAATACTCTAGAACATTACTCTCAATACAACTCTGAAAAGAACTGTATTTGAGGGGAAGGTCGCGGTGATGATGATGTTACTTATCCGGAAAAACATTTAGTGCTTTCAACGAAGCTCTTTAATTGATTGATGCCGACGTTGTGCAATTCGCTCAAGTCGTTAAAGAAGTAGGCTCCAAGGTGTTTCATCCTGCGAGAGGAGAGAGCGCTACAAGTGCAGAGAAGATGCGTTATGCTTTCTTCTTCTTCTTCGTCTCTGCAGCTTTTGCAGAAATCATTATGAGGGAGTCCCATTCTTGAGGCGTGAGTGCCAATGGCATAGTGTCCTGTGATAACGCCAATGAGAATCCTTAGGGATGATCTGTTCATTCTGAGAAGATAAAGTGAACGCTTTAGATCAAGTTTAGGCCAGATTTGCTTTGTAATGAGGCACGTAGTGCCATCTGACCATCTTGAGTTGGTGTTTTTAATGGTATGATTCTTTAAAAGAAGTTTAGCTGTAGCGAATGGCATAGGCGGAAGATCTCCACTAGGGAGGTTTGTGGAGATCGTACCGCTCCTGGCGAGATCGGCTTCACAATTCCCTGGAATGTCACTATGTCCCGGCACCCACATGAGGTGAATATTAAAATGCTCAGCCATCTCGTTAAGAGATAGGCGGCAATTTAGGGAGGTCTTAGAGAGAAAAGTGACCGAGTTCAGGGATTTGATTGCTGCCTGGCTGTCTGAACAGATGGTGATGTCCTTCTTGGATATCACGTTGTTCTTGAGCCAAGACAGAGCTTCTTTTATTGCCATTGTCTCAGCCTGGATAAAAGAGTCTTTGACCTTTACTAAGCCTTCGCACCGCGTCAAGGTGTACAACCACGCGAAGGAATTATGTTCTTGGTTGACTACATTCAAGACAAGGTGGCAGCAGCTAACTACTAAAGTCACAAACCAGGTTCTTGCATGTACCAATGCTATAGGCAGGGCTGCCACTTTATAATGACAATCCAAATTAGTATGTTTTTAGATAATTTGTGTTCGTACTATATTCACATCATTAACTACCATAGTTATTTGTTTTATCATACTTGTATTGTACGCGTTTTGTAAAGCAAAGTCTTACATTATTTATTCACCTTATCTCTTTAAAGTTGATAGTATTTATTTTACCCTCTTAACGCTTCAACGAGTTTTTAAAAAAATCAGAATATTTTGTTTAAAATATTCTATTCAACTTATAAGATTGTCTCTCTCCGGTCTATATTTACCAAGACGGAGAGTGATTTAACGTCCTCAATCTCCTATCAGAGTAAGGAACAACTGCAATTACATTTCCAAAGGAGAGTGTAGAAATTTTAAAAATTCATGATTTTTCTAATACTAGGCTTTCAATTTACTATTCATTCTAAAAAGACAAATCATATCATGATACATTTGCTCTCACTCATCATTCCTCATTGACAACCCTGTAACTAAACACCTGATATACAATGCACAATGTCATTTGTCATTTTCTGACGTTTTCGCTTGCCGCATAGAAAATAAACAAAATAAATAAATTCACTCATATATTGTATATTCGTTTTCGTTCAACCTGAAATCAACTAAACCTCCCATTTCATGCTTTTTCTCCTACGTCTGCTTCTTCAGCCGATAATCCGGAGCTCAGGTTAGCTATCTTCCAATTCAACAATGCTCAGTTCACTTGAAAATACCCATCGGTTCGGTTGGGGAAATTGAGGCATCTCTCATACGCGTTTTCTAGTTTCTCTTCGTATATCTTTTTCAGTTTGTTTTACGTGGAGTTTACCTATAGAAAAGAAGGAGGAAAATCTCATTGGATTATACAGGTATGTTTGTAAGAGCCGAAAGCAGATTAGACAGTTATTGGCACAATTAAAGAAATGCATTGAGTTCAGGCTTTCTCCCATGAAAGCAACGTATCCATGGGGAATTGAATCTAGGATGTCATCGTCAAATATTCTTTCGTCTACCATGTGTTCTTTTCTGTCTTTCTTTTTGATTATCGCCAAAACCTTATCTACGGAAATCTCCACCTTCTCCTTGTGTGTTTCTTAAGATTGAAGTTGTGCACGTCATAAAAAGAAAGTTTCGCATTTTGGCGTGTCTATGATTCTGAGGTTGGCGAGGTTAATGCTGTATGTATGTACATGTATCTCTTCAGTGGCGAGATTTGAGTTTGCATTGAATTTATGCATAAATTAAAATTCATCATATGCGATAAGTGGGGTATCACATTTCGATGCGACGAAACGGTACGGAAACTGTCGTATTTGTATTTAGAAGTGTTTATCTTCTGTAATGGGTTTCCAATAAACATGTTTTGATTTCTCTTGATTTTCGTACGCAGCAAAATTTAACTCCGCATATTTGTTTTAATCAAAAACTTGAAAGCTTTCCTGGTTCACTCGAGAAATACGTGCATTTTTGGTCTTTTGAATCTTGGTCAGTGAGTCAAGTTCATGGTCTTTGCTTTTAAAGTGGAGTTATTGCACGGATGAGCTAGTTATCTGTCAAGGCAGGTACATCTACAAAAACGAAAGAAAAAATAACTAAAAATACAATAAAGCATAGTAATCAGTCGTATATACGTGGTCCATTAGTTAACAACATATGTGGTTAGGTGGGTGTGGTGCGGGCAAAGGATTAAACATTTGGGTTTTACAAATGGATTTCCAAACAAAAAAATTGAGTAATGGATTCGTATTTACGTGCTTTGAATGAATCATAAGAAAAACGTTAGAAAATGGGCGGCAAACAAAAAGGACTAGATGTAATCTTGAACGCTGACATTGGTCCGTCTTGAATTTTACATAGGTACAATTTTGAATCTATTCTGTCTGATGTAAAGGAGTGATTGTAGAATTACTATATACTTCATTCGGTGTGGAGTGTTAAAATATATGTATATGTATACATATATTATCAAATATACATTCTCTAACAAATTCAGCTACAAAATAGTCGTGGCTTCTTGTTCTTTATTTTCTTTTGACCGTCTCAATTGATTCAAAGATCACAAGAATATTTTGAGGATTGTTTGTGTTATATTGAGGGTTGTAAATAGCAGTGGCATAGTGAGTAAGTGCATCGTCTCCTACACTCGAAGTCTAAGTTCGATTTCTGAAAAAACACCTTTGATATTTTCACGGCTCCACCTCTTTCGAGTCATTGACAATACTTCAAGCATATAACCGTCTAGAAAAGCTTTTCAATTTCGCCGTTCGGAGTCGATATTAAAACTGTAGGTCCCCTAAGAGAACAATAGCAGGTATAACACGGGTGGTTACTGAGAAGCAAGGCCCAGGTCACCTCGGACTATAGCGTCACAATTATTGTAATTATTATTATTAAATAGGACCTCAAATAGTTTCATCCAAAAGTCATTCATAATTTCTTGTTCTCTTTAGTAATCCCTAGACTACTCAGACGCCTTTGTTTCCACATCCCCTCGGTCTCGATTGAAATAAAGTTAAGTTTCGCATAAAGTTATCTTAAAAATGTGGAAGGAATTCTAGGTAATGCATATAAAGTACATTTATTTAAGATGATTTTCTGATTAACTTGTTGGTTTCCATTTCCTTGAACCATTTACATATCTTTTCGTGTGTAGGTCGCACTTTTTTGCGAATGAGTATAAAAGTCACTTATAACTGACACAAATTTATTTGTCGCTTTGGGTCTTTGCCGTAGAAGGAACCAACCAAGATCAGTTGGTTCCTTCTACGGCAAATACGTTTTTGCCTAAATATTCCTTTAACGGAAGTGGTTGATGTTAAGTGATCAAAAATGTTAATGAATGTGAATTCAGTCAGTGAAGAAGAAGCCGTACATTTGAAGAATTGATCGGATAAGTCATTTATTTTCATCTGTGTGTTCACTTAATTGTTTATGAGTAGAATATCAATAAACAGGGAAAAGGTGTGATTTTATCGTGATTGGCGTAACGAAATATTGCAGTTTTAAGTAAGAAATATACGTGCGTCATCTAGATGTCAATATGTTGAGATTTGTCTGTTTAAACGAACGGAATGTGGGCCAATGATTTGGAATAAAAAATCCAAAGCATGCAATTTGCATGCATCATCAGCGTAAATCTTCAGTCCGAAAAGTACGGCCAAAAACTGTTAAAAAGGGCATTGTGCGAAGATCCCCTTGTAACAAGTAGAATAGCTGAACTTTTAACTTCCTAACATAAAGAGTTATACTTCACGGAAAAGATCGCTTTTCTCCAAAATAATGTCAATGGAAGTATTTAACGAAGGCCCGTATTTAATTCGTACAACTTACCGACCTCTGTAGGGTTCATAAGGTAATTTTTAGCAAAACAACTCCAAATAAAACAAAAAAGCGATAGTTCCCAAACTATATGCCCAGGCAGATGGTTCACACTTGCGAAACGAAAAAATGCAATGTCGACGAACATCAAGTTTATCATCCGACCTTGTGTTTTTGTTTCATTGATATTTACCGTAAGTATGACGGATTTTACAAGAATAAAACACCAAATTGCATATCCAGCATCTGTTTTACGAATGCAAAACAAACCTTCAATGCGTGTAGTTGCAACCCAGTGTTTTTAAGGTTCCCGATGTACAAGAATGTAATTCGTTTTTATTTTCGAGCTGTACGTGCTCAGTTCATGATAGCTTGCAATAGGGAAATAGATTGCTGTAATGTTAAATTAATTGCTGTGCCCTTCCTTTTATAAAAAGTTAACTTAAGGGCGACATTAATCTTTGTCGTCCATGATTGCCTTTTTAACCAGACTTTTTATATTTTATTCGTGATTTACAATCATTGAATTATGGCACTGTTTTGAGTCTCTGACGTGAATTTTGTTTTTCTTTACTTGGACATTTGGCCGACTTCTAGTTAAAATTCAGTACGCAATATTCGAGAAATATAATTCTATTATTGAAATAATAAAATCATTACAGTTTTCAGTTGCAGAACCACAGAATCGGAACCGCCAACTTATATGTATCTTTCTGAACCCAATTCCAAGTCGATTAATATAGAATACCTTGTCTTAGCTAGGCAGATATGTATATATTGCACGGCATCAACATAAATGTTATGGTAAGCTTGCTGGTCAGGTATAATGAAGACGTTGTCAGACTGGCATTATCTCTAGTTACAAATCTAATCGACACGCTTAACAACCTTGTTGCGAGTAATGGTTTGGCCCATGTTTATTTCAGACTGTAGCTCCACCTTAGGAAAACAAAATACAAAATACGACATTTGCTAACTTCGGCAACATTTAATGAATGCTGTGCAGCAGGAGTTGGAAGTTAGGGTAATCATCAAATAGTGTCGGTCATACGCATTTTTTTAAGGAGGATTTTTGAAACTTCTGGAGCACTCAGCGTCAAAACTGGTCCATTGCACTGCCAGGGAGCAAACTACTTCAGTGCCGTTATTTTGATCTCAATGACAAATGGTGGCTGGACTAGATTCGATTTCACTGGGATTCGATCCTGGGACCTCTCTGACTTGGGGCAGGCACTTAACCAACCGCGCCATTCAGTCGTATGTCATATGCATTATTATAATCTAGAAAATCCAGTGAAATTGACTAATATCAATTTTATCAATTTATCAACCGTAATTCTATAAGTCACGTAAATAGGTATTTGTTACCATTGTGATATAATTTGTATGTGCTGTTGGCTGACTCAATGTCTTCAAATTTTGAATTGTGAGCAAAGCAGGAGGGTATATGACGCGAAAGCTACGTATAGATGTAATAAAATATCATTACTCCCGTTAAGGAGACACTTTCCATGAGGAGTTCTGGATTGAGGTACTGGAGATAAAGCCTTAGCCTCTGCTTAGGGAGAATGCCTTGGAATATCTTTGATATTTGACTATATTTGACCCGTCATTGTCAAAAGTCATCATCAACATCATCAGAGCTTCATCGCTCTATTTATGAATAGATGTCTTAATCAAACATTGAGTATTGAGTGCTTGATATAAAAGCTTTTACATAAATATCGTGCATTGCAAAGATTTGTCTATTGAATTTCCCACTCTTGTACGTATGACTTGATCCCTGATATTTTTTCACATGATCTCATGTATATTAGCTAGAACCGTGGTCCCACAGTCTTAATTACTTACAAATAACCCAGGTAAACTTTGATTCATGCGGTTTCCAATCGTTTATACAAATTAAAACACTGATTGCATTTGAATATTTGCCAAGCAATTATTAAATGCAACCAAGTTTTTGCATTTGCAAAGTGTCAACAAATTGAACATGTTCAAGATATGTAATGTTTGTTTTGGAAATACAATATTTTTCTAATTGCGAAGAGACATCTAAAATTCACACTTGATAAAAAGAGTATGCCGGAATACTAGGAAAACTGTCTGTCCACTTTGATAATACAAAAAAGTGAGGGAAAGTGATTGTATTTGCGCTAAAATACTTTATGTGTAACCCTTTACGCCTTTTCGTTTATCAACAAAATCAATTTGCATTCATTAAGGAAATCGGTGGCGGATCAATTGGGTGGGATTGTTTTCAATTCAGAACAAATGGAGGCATAATTGAAGTTAATTTTCAGTGTCGAAATTTGTTGGTAAATAATTTATGCGAATACACTACTAATCCTGGAAGCATTAATATTGTTTGAAACAATTTGACTCAATAAAAAAAATATTTATGATAAATTATTATTACTGCTTCCGTATTAAGATGTAAATTTGTAGATTTCATTATTGCAATTGGGCTCTGATAATTATCTTTACCTTTGACATTTGGACTCTGATAATTATCTTTACGTTTGGCATTTGAACTCTGACACAGTGGAATCGCAATAATTCGTATCAAAGACTCGGTCCCTTGAAAAAATTGCAGTAATTCATATAAAACCCATACGTCCCCTTGACAATTCGTATATTTTTTATCAGTGAACAAGAGTATAACTCTCTGTAATTCGTATGTTTTATATCACACATCTCTATAATTCGCATTTCTTCCTTCGCGTCCTTTTGTATAGTTTGCCTACGTATTTGTGCGATTGTCTGTTGTCTTTGTTCATTGTCGGTTGCCACTTCAGTCATCGCTCTCAGTCTGCAAGATGAGTTCAAAGAAATACAAGTGCCTCTCGTTCGCCCAGAAGCAAGAAATTATTGAAGCCGTAGCCAATGGAGAAAAACAGAAGACTGTGGATGAGTGTTTTTTTCACTCGATAATTCTTAAATCTCGATAATTCGAATAAAATACTTGGTCCATTGGGATACGAATTCTCGAGACTCGACTGTAATACTACGATCAAGTGAAAGCCCAATATCCTTTGCTTCAAACGCAATCACTACTCGTGTCAGCTGCATCTATTTTGTTGTTGCGCATAAAGGGGTTGAACTGAATGTGAACGAAACAATTTAGACTAAAGGCCCAACTATAATAGGCATGAGCTACTATCAAATTTTAACGATATGTTTCGTCATGTTTGCACAAAACACACTCATAGCCATAATGAACACATGCGTGCATAACCATCTGTCAGAATTTCTTTCCGTGTATTGTTTCATTCAACTGTTAAATGTTGTTCAAAAATAACTTGTGAATGTGAATTTAAAGATTAAAACGTATAGGGGGTGCCTAATATCATATAGACAAGAGTTCTTTCTTATATTTCATATCGAATCAAATCGTAAATTATTTGCAGTTCGCACCTGCCATTTTAGGATTTCATCTGTCAAATTAGCATATGCGCAGTGCGGTTCAGGGCGCACTAGCTCATTCTTAATGAAACATTTGTTTGTTTGTGTGCCATCTGTTTGATTCACATATGCTTAATTAGTTCCGAATCGTTCGTGAGCTCTATTATAGTCGCTCTTATGAGGATGCGTGTATTCGCTCACGAAAACGAAATAGTTGGGCTTTAAGTCAATCTGCCGATTTCAGTAAGGAATTGATTTAGGAATGCTTATTTTATATCTGTACAGATATGTTGTAATCCGTACAGAAATTCAAATATTTGATAAATACATAAATTTTTTTGTCATTTACATACGTTTTCAGATCTACATAAAACTATGGGAGCCAGAATTTCGAAACGATTTTCATTGAAAAATCTCAATAACGCCTTTTAGTTGGCTATTTTTTATTTAGTGGCTTCTGTGTGGAGAGTGAACACAATTTGTTACCCATTGAAACCCAATATTACATTTGGCCAAGGCTGTAGATAGGTTGCGACTGTAGCATTATTTCTGGCTAGACGCTCTATCCAACAATACCCATATTAACAACGAAGCATACACAAAAAATATTTTCACTTTAGTACAAACTTTTTTTTTAGTCAGTGGCATTGACATGTTCTGACCAAGTTTCGCACTTTAACTATAAAAATATAAAAGTTATAGATTTCGATGACCTGCTGCTCTGGTCACAGACGGATACCCACTTTGGGAATCTAGACACCACTCCCTTTAAAATATAATTGTCAAAAAATAAAAACTAATTTGTTTTTCCTTAATCTATTTACCTTTTCCTAATCTACTTCCCTATCACTTTAAAAAAAAATACAAAAATGCCAGCATTTGTGGATATATTTTGTATATTTACATATACATTTTCAGTCCAAATATCTCGTCTTAATTTCAATGAGGTCAACAATTATTTACAGAACACATGTAACGACACAAGTGAAACCGTATGAGTTTCGTTGGTACCATTCTGGAACGGAACTCTAAAAAAGTTGGTGAATGTTGATTTTCCTTTCCTAGGATTTGGCAGAGTGTAGAAATTTGGTGAAATTCTCCGACCAGAAGCCACATTAATTTTTTTTTATTATCTTGTCCTCCTTTATGTCAGGTGACGGTATCGTTATCTGATTGGAACGTTAGATATAACAGATCTCTTTCAATTTACTGTATTATGTTCACTTTTGTCGTAATGTAGTCGGTCTGATACCTGAAGGGACGAATGCCAAATTGTATTTATTTAAATTTAATAATATTCTTTACACTCCGTTGTAAACGGATTTTTATTTGTAACAATAACTCACAGTCACAAATACGCCGAATAGATTTTTGTTAACATATTTTTATTTGTTTACAAAATTTGGTTCCGGCCATTTACCTTCAACCTTTTTTTGCAATTAATTCATTGGCAATGAAAAAAAATCTTTATAGACCCAGAAGCGTTTCCAAATCGTGAATAGAATAGCTAAAACAAGATATGGCTCTTCCAAACATAGCCCTTAATTAGCGGTTGATAACTTGTAGTGTCCTACGTCAACCTCTCAGCTATTACCGAAAAATAAATAAGTAATGTTGTTATTTACTTCGATGACCTTGAACAAAATGACCAACTAAAGCTTAATAGGGCCAGTTATTCAGAGATAACAGGAAATCATAAAAATGATTCGTTGCGACATACGAAATTCTCCGTTGATTTTTAGGTGTAAAACTGGTTTTAATCATGCGATAGATGAGATTCAGTACTATATTCTTCACATATTTTTAAACTTTAAGAACTTATGCCATTATAATATAATATAAACAGTTAAAACGACCATTGAGTAGTTTTTGAAAATAAAAGATAGAACATCAAGTTCCGCACAAGTACGTCAGTAAAGTGACTTGTTGCCTGAACGAAAAATAATTAAATAATGTGTACTATGGACGTGATGAATAACTTTGAACTGTGCTCATTAGTAATGACTCTAATTAATGATTTGTGCAGGAATTTCCTAGGCTATGCACCTTTGTGATGACTGTAATTTCGTATTTATTTGTTGGAATAATTATAAATTTAGTTATACGACTGCGGCACGTGTACGCTTAGAATGTGAATCTCTTATTTAAACTTATCACGGGCACACATGGACGTCCTAAATACAAATGTACCCGTATGTACCCATGTAGTAGCAACATATTTTTAGGACCAGCTCGTGTACCAGCATTTAGATGCCATGTAACGCAAGTACATGTGTACATGTGAATACACGTGAAATCAAGCGATCGAGTTAAAACCGTTTTTTTCTATATAGTTAAACACGTGTGGTAATAACTACAATTACCCATCAAGTAAGAGTTCATAAAAATAAACTCATGTTGAAAAGTTGGATAAGTATTAAAGTATTGAGCTTTAGAAAAAAAACTTGTGGAAGCTGATACATTTTTTACACACGTACATTTTCATAAAATTCAATTCACCCTGCTAATAGGTTTCAGTGATTTCGTCATTGACCAAAAATTATTTAAGAAAAAAAATTAATTTTTTAACACAAAATATGTAAAATACTCATATTCAACCAAAAGACAGAAGATATGAGTATTGCTTCACAAAATTTCTCGCACCAGGGCTTTGCAACTGAATACGAGTAATTTTTTCATTATCCATTTTTTTATAAAGCAATAATTATTGATCTGGCCTAAACTAGATCTCAGAAGATCCAAAGAATTAATCTCTCTAGATAGATCTAACATAAGTATAATCGTCGGTGTCATTACAGGACACTGCCTCATAGGAAATCATGCCAGTAGACTAGGTGCTCCGGCTAATGATTTCTTCAGAAGCTGCCTAGACGATAAGGAAGTGGAAAGCGTTTCGCACCTGCTTTGCTCCTGTTCCGGCCCTTCGACGCCATAATCTAGGGGCCTACTTTTTAAAGAAATTATGCGAACTCAGCGTGGTTCCCATAAGTAATCAACTGCGCTTCATCACAGGCTTAAAATGGTTTCTCGCTAACATTCAATTGGATTGACCTCAATCAATTCGTAGGGCCGCACAATGGATGAAGTCAGGTCTAAGTGCATACTCCAGCCACCTAAACTTACCTACGCACCTACAAAAAATACATAAATATATGGTGTGAATAAAATCAATCAGAAAGACGTAAGCCGAAGGATTATTAAACAAAAACGACTTGTTTTAGCAAAAAGAGTACGTAAATAAGTTTCTAGGCTTCTGAAATACGCTTATTTTTAGTGACAAAATCAAGACTCATGCTTTTGAGTACGATGGAAAACGAAAGCAATTTTCGATTAAGCCCGACAAAATTAGGGGATAGGGTCTTATTGTGTCTTTCAATAGAACAAAATCCTAAAACACAACGATCATGGCAAGAAAATGTGGGCGTTTTTTAATGCTACTTCCAAGCTTAAAACACCACCTCAATCTCCTGACATCAGCTCCATCGAATATCCATAGGCCCATCTGTAAAAAGCATTACAAACAGGGCTATAACAAATCAATTTTCTTTTAGATCACCCCAAGGAGAGAGAGAGGGGCAGATAAGCCCAATTATACTACAAAGTTGGTTTAAGGTTCAAGGCAGTTGACAGCCATTTTAAATGCTATAGGCGGTGCAAAGAATCTGTTTCTTCTACGTTTCTGATATGTTCGTTTTAATTGTTTAAAGCGAAATATTGTACCAAAAGGTTTGCTAAATATAGCTTTATTCAGCGAATACTTTTGTGGTGAACTGTGTTTCTTTCACTTTCTTTTTATCAAAAAAAAATTGATTTTATTGTTTTGTTTGTCCGATATGTAAGGTCAAATTACAGTGACTGCCACGGAAAGAAAATACATACGCCATGATAGGGTCTACTGTGCTGTCACTAACCGGTAGTAAAGATAATAGTTTCTCGTTTTTGAAGATCATAACCTAAGTGTTCCTATTCGTGCCTTTTTTTTTGTTAAATCTACTTACTTAGTATGTAAGTGGACCGCTGCAGAACAGGGTTCGATAGTGGTGTTCCTCTCCCCACCAAGAATTTTTGGTGCTCCATTTTGGCATCTTTAACGTCGTGGATTGAAACCGTCCACTAAATTGGAGAATTTACTTAGCGCCTATCCACAGTTGAGCGGTCGAAGTGGAATATAAGCGGTACCGCTTTTTTCAGGCCCATTCTTCCATGACTGTTCTTCCAAGCCGCTGAATAAATATTTACCCGTTCCTTTTCTAATTGTTGCAAGAGCTGGACAAGTACTAAGAGAAGTGGAGGATTGTTTTCTCCGCTTCCTCATACCTGCATCCTCTGTGGAACCCATTGTAGGGACCTCCCATTCTTCTTGCATGTGTATCTAAGAAGCAGTGGCCGATTATTATACCTACGGCACTACTGATTTCTTTCCCATTTCTTGCTTAGTATAGGCCAAATTATCCTGTCTGTGCTTCAAGTATCCAGGTCCATCCATCTCCGATTTATGGTTTTGATGGCATTTGTAAGTAGCAAGTAGTTTAGGAAGTAGTTATTATTGATTTGTTTCCAATGGTATGCCCACCCCCGTTCTATATAGCTTGTCGAGTTTTTCGTTGCCTGGAATACCACTAAGTAAGGTTGCGTCTAATCACTATCTCACTTAGAGATAGATGGCAAGGTTTTACCATATTGGATCTAATTGATGGTGTGTCCAAAGCCTTGATGCACGGCTGACTGATTATGTATACGAGTATAGTGATAGATTTCCCATCTATTGGATTCATCGACAGTAAGCGAGTATTCTCGTGAATAGCTTTGACTTCTGCCTGGAATACACTCCAATGTTTAGGTAGTCCATACCTAACGATATTTTTTAAATCAAAGTAAAACGACAGTAAAATACAAACCTGCCTTGAAGTTTCTAATTAGTAAAAAAAATTATTCAGTATGTGGATATTTTCAAACGACAATTTTTCATCTCTGGTAAATGGTTCAACATTTGCTTGTGGTCAGTAGCTCTACACTAATATAGACAGGGCTTATTTACGCGACAATATTCGTGCAACAAAACTAGAGAATATGCGAATACTGGCACGCTCAAAAGTGAAAAAGCACAAAGAAAATTTTAGTTATAATTTTATGCTTCACGTTAATCTATCAAATTAAAACATCTCAAACTTCTATCAAGCAACGCACTTTATAGGAGAATTTTATTTAAAAATTTCACTTAAGGTTAGGCTGAGTTCCAGTCACAGTCTACCACTTTGAATAGATACAGCCAAACTTAGAACAAGTTAGGCCTATTGTGATACAAACTCTCCTTGATTAAACCACCCTGGACAAGCAATGAAGCGGCGGAGTTGATCGATGCTAATGTGACTTAGCACACTCAGATTTTTAACGGAATATATATGATCCCAAGTGGATTTTTCTGCGAAAAAGCACCACACGAGCATAGAAATTGGTAGGTAGTTTTCTCCCCTAGCAAGCTATGGCAAAAGTCGTTGGCAGAGATAGCCAATCAGCTGGTGTGTTTTTTAATTGTACAATGTCACATGATGACATACCTTGATACCCGTCAAGAACCTTTTTTGCTGATCTGCTTATTCTGATCAAGCAGGATAGGCGTTTCTGCTTCGAGGTCTATACGCAATTGAAGAAGTTGATGATTGGATTTAGGTGGTTTTGTCACTAGCGAACCACCAAACGGTGATACCATACAATGGTAAGGATTTAATAATAATGCAATATGTAGCTTTAGTTCACAATAACTTCCTATGGCTCCAACAATAGAGAGCAGTGGGAGCCTTCTTGATCTTTTCAAATATTGGGTTTCCAGAAAAGTTGTTTATCCAGTTGAAGCAAAATACCTTCCCACGATCTTTGAGTGCTAAGCTGCACTTTCCTGTGAAGAAGACCAGTTTCTTTTCTACGGATTAATTTTAAGCATTAAGCTTAGAGAGCGAATTTTACATTAGATTTCTGATTGTTTCGATAGTCCGCGTAGATAACCACTTTGCAGTCTGGGCTGCTCTATTTATTGTTAAAAAACCTCACTGGTGTATAAGAAGTTGAGACTGCATAGCATTCCTTCTGTGGAGTGCCTATTCTAACTAGCCTGCGTATTCTATTTCTGCCAATCTTATAAATGATAACTCTGCAAGTGAGTGAGATCAGCTAACACAGAGATGTGTCTATTCCAAGGTTGGTAAGCGCAGAAATTATAGAGTCATGTTCGTTGTTATTGAAGTCAAGGCATACCTCTAAGGTAAATTCTTTGTGTCCTAAGGATTGTTCTATGGCAGTAACTAGAGAAGAGGAACGAACAGCATATTGAGAATTTTTAAAGGGTGAAAGTCTGGGCGTTTTTTGAGGACGTTAACTCTCTCCAAGAACTAGGTACAGGAGCGCAGTCAAAATAGGAACCTAATTGGCAATCAGGGTAGTATAAGGTATACTATGTATATATAAGGCAATTCTGTGGAATTCTACGGATAATGCCGTCAAACCCTCACGTGTATGGCTTGACGTTGTGCAAGATATATAAAATCGTAGTGTCTGTTCGAGCTTATCTCCGAAATGGCTGGAGCGATTTCAATGAAACTTTGTAAACTTGAAGATGTTGTCAAGAGTGACATATGCTTTTTGTTCTATTCTGCTTATAAGAACTCCAGCCAACTGAATTATTATTTTCCACAAAGAAAAGCAATCTATGTCATAACTTGGGTCGCGAATGTTTCCCGCGGTCACGAATGTGCTATGTTTGCTTATATGCATGGGATAAACTTCTAAAGAACTGATGTCTTATGAATATAAACCCTTTTAGGTTCGATCAGGAATCGGTTATAGGCTATATACCTCACACCCACCACCCATAAGGGAAAAAAGGGAAATTGGCATATCTTAGCAAATGGTCGACGCAGAATTATAAAATTTGCCACATATGCAAAGGACACTGAAAAAATTAGATTTCCTGGGAAAATGTGGCTTAGCGAAGTATGCCTTGCGCACTAGTAAAAATATAATGCAGTGCCTTACCCGATGCTCACATTCTGTAGGGCTTTGCTAAAGTCATTCTGCAATTAATGGACGGTATTCCAAAGCTACCATAAATCTGATTGGAAGCAATAACACATCGAGTTCATTGAACTCGTTGAAAAATAGTCATTGGTCGAATTGTCTCTGCTTTTTATCTTTTTTCCACCAGAAATTTTCAATTCCAAATTGCAAAACCGTCACCGCTGCTTTAAAATATTCATTCGTCATTCTCGAGTTGCAGGCATACTCATCAATTCTCACCAGCAACCCTGCCTTTTATCCTTTTTTCGTAGTACCTCACGGATGTGTTAATATTATATTTGCGTTTCTCCTCTTCACATTAAGTTTTTCTCTGCCTTACCTTGACGGACGTGCTGCGCCGTAACATTCTATCAAAATCTCTTCGAACGCACATAAAACAAAAAAATCAACTTTATGTAACAAAGAGTGTGTAGAATAGTAAATAATGATTATGTGCACCCATTATTTTGATTGGCTTCTTCTGTTGTATGCTTGAGAAGCAAACTTTGACCGCTACCACCGCTTATCATTAACAATTTCATAACAAACCTTATTATCAGCTCTTAATGAGTAGACATAGTCAGCAAGTGTGATTTAGTCTATGTGTGAGCACCATGTTAAAAAAAAGTAAAATGAATCACAAGAAATAATGTACTTTGTTCATTAATGTGATAAACATTATGACGACGGTATTTTGTCTTTGGGGTTTATTGCTAGGTAGTTAAAACTTTGGTTCAATTCCCTCAAAGTAACACAAAAAATGCACGTCATCTGCTCTTTGAAATGTGCTTTGGTAAAGAAGAGCAATAACCATTGAGCCAGACTGTTAAGGGTCAGAAGGGAAGCTTATTATTTTTACTGTATTCACATCACGCAACATTTAAAATGTGTTGTTTTTATTTTTATTCACAGGAAAAGAATGTGCATGGAATAAAAGCAATTCCTGAGCATCATAATACAATACATTCCATAAGTTAAGAGTAACATATACGAAGCAAAAATGTGGACATTCCTTATTTTGCTCCTCATTGGGGCGTGGTTTATGTTTTATTTCTTTAAAACCTCGAAGGAAATGCCCAAGAATTGGTATGAATGGAAGACTGAATTTAGATTTCAATATGTTGGAATGGTGGGACTTATACATGACTGGCTGTATGCTTCCAGAGACAAAGTGGGTAAGTACACATCAGATATGTCAAGACAAGTGTATGCATTTTAATCTTATCACTATCATAATTTTTTAGAACTCTATAAACAACCAGAAAAAGTGGTCGTAATTACGGGTGGCAATCGTGGAATTGGACTAAGAATTATCGAAAAACTTTTAGCATGTGAAATGACAGTTATTATGGGTGAGTGTACACATGAAAATGTATGTTTGTTAAAAAAATTGTATTCCCCGGCAATTGAGACCAGATATGTCGCTGTGCATATTAATGCACTAAACAGTCTTGTAAAGAAATCACACAACAGTTCATATTATAATTTCATACCATTCATTTTTGAAGGAACATACACTTGTGCGGCTGTGAAAACTAATTTAGTAAAATTGTTTGCAAAGGGTGATTTTTTGATGCGTTTTGGGTTTAAATTGACAAAAACAAACAGGAAAATTACAAAAGTGTATAATTTTGATAAATTAATTTACTTTTTTAAATATTATTTCGTGTAAAAGTTGAGCACTAGTTTTAGGTGGTCCATACTGGACTCTCCCAGTTTTGAGTGACTTTTTCGAGCATATTGGCTGGTATCTCGCTAGTAATACATGTAATCTTGTCTTCCAAGGTTGCAATTGTCGCTATGATTTGTGTGATTTGACGTTTTCCCATAAAAATAGTTTGATAATTATATCCTTATCTTTATTAAGTCCCTTTGTTGCTTAGCTACCTGGGATTATTGAAAAAATATGTTGTCGGGGGAATACATCTACGGGATTTTTTCCTCTTCTTCTTCATCTCAACAGCTGCAGCATAAGTCATTGACAGGAAGACCAAACCTGTTAACATGCCATAACTCGCGTTGAAACCGAACTGATTTCGCGCATTATCGACCAAGGTGGTCGATACCCTTTGTCAATATTGCAGATCATATTGAAAATATTAACTATTAACCAGGACGCGACGGCCCTCTACTCTCTTAGTGCCTCAACGTGGATCTTCTATCATGGAAATCCTTGTTGTCGATCCTCTGTATATATCCTTGCTTTCTGAGGTGTATTATTGCCTCTTATTATTATAGAGGCACCTGTTGACAAGAAAGATTTTTTTGAACCATTTCTGTACTCAATGAAGGAGCTGACAAATGTGGAAGTCGTAATCGGGAAATAGTACAGTCGCTCCAAACCAAATTTGCTTACTTTAAAAATAAAATGAACATTTGATACTGAACATTTCTAAAACAAAGTACTACATACAAAAAAAATGTTAGGAATTTATGCAAATTTCTTTCATATTTTTTATTCAACGCAGAAAGCTAAAATAAATATTCCTAACCAAGTCCTTTGTTTTTAAACACAACCACCAAGCAATATTGTATTGAGCAAGTGAGCGAGGCTTGGGAGGATTGTATTTGGTTATGTGTTGATTTGTAAATTTGATTTTCCTGTGGATATCGACTTCAAAAACCTTTCTTTTGAAAAACACTACCTTTCAATAATACTTTCCAAATTTTTTCATATTTAAGGTTGCCGAGATCCTAAATCTGGAGAAAAGGCTGTATCGCAACTTGTTGATTTAACAAAGACCAAAGGAAAACTTATTTGCGAATCACTGGACGTCGGAGAACTCAGCTCGGTTACTTCATTTGCAAAACGTGTTAAGGACAAATACAAGAAAATTGATATTCTCCTTAACAATGGTAAGATTTGACTAACAAAGTATTGGCCCTGTTGACAACACACTCTGAATGCATTTCCTTTAGCTGGCATAATGTTTGCTCCTCTGCACAGAACATCAGATGGCTATGAATCACATTTTGCTGTGAATTACTTGGGTCATTTTCTGTTAACACATCTGCTAATGCCTCAACTTAAGGCTGCAGGAGTTGAGGGGAAAAATGCACGAATAGTCAATGTCTCATCGGTTGTGAATCTCATTGGACGTATTAACTATAAGGACATCAACGGAGAGTAAGTAAACACGTTACCAATTATCTTAAAATAGTTTAAATGATTTTTTTACAGAAAGTATTACTATCCTGCTACAGCTTACAATCAGAGTAAATTGGCACAAATTCTCTCTACGCGACACCTTAATAGAATACTTTCTGAAGAGGGTGCACATGTTCAAGTTGTAGCAGTTCACCCAGGTGTAGTTGACACAGATCTTTTTGAATACTCCGCTACAACAGCGGTTCCATTTTTGAAAAAGTTATTCTTTAAGGTGCGTATTGTCTTTTCAGAAATAGGCTTCGGTTGATAATCATTTTTATGTTGTGTTTTTACAGACTCCAGAACAAGGATCCAGAACTATTGTGTATGCTGCCATAGAACCATCTCTTGAAGGCGAAGGCGGTTGTTACCTTAGTAACGGAGCAAAAGGACCAATGCATTCTGATGCAAAGAAACCAGAAAAATGTGAGAAATTTTTCAAATTCAGTTGCGATTTGCTGGGAATCAAAGAGTATGGCAATGGAGAAATTTAAGAAATGAGCAGTGCCAACCCAAACACTGCTAAGTGAAATAGGTTTTCGCGATAAAAGACATTCGCACTTTAAGATTAAGTGCACACAAGTGTTTGAATAAGGCTACCTACCTACCATTAGAGATACCCTTCGTTTAATTATTTTATAATTTATTTGTATTAATAAATCTGATTATTATACGCATGTGTTCTTTTATTATAAGATTGTTGATGAAATACTATTTTATAGAATAGAACTTATATATGTACGTTAGGTACATACAGTATGGCAAATAATTGTTTGCAAAAGGGAAAAATGTTTGCAATTTTACCTGAAATATGAAATGAAAACGCATCAATTTTTTGTTTTTATTTTTTGCATAATTTTATTAACAAGTTTATTCTTAATAGCTACAACAAAAAAATTAACACAGTTCAAAAACAAATACAGAAAAAAACAAAATAACAAACATATTCATATTTCGACCTTTCAATTAATTGCTTGCAAAATGCAAACAGCATAAAAGGAAACGAAAATAAACTGTTTTCCGATGTTACGGTAATAATTTCCAGCACAAGCACAATAACGAATTCCCCTTTCGTTGTGTAATTGGTAGCTATTTATGTGTCATTTGTACAGCGTTCGCGGAGTAGTAAAGTAGTAATAATATAATAATAATAATAATGGCGGCGCTACAGTCCGTGGTGGACCTGGGCCTAGCTTCTCAGCAACCACTCGTGTTGTGCGTGCTATTGTTCTCTCACGAGCGGAGGGGACCTACAGTTTTTTTTTTAATGCCGACTCCGAACGGCGAGATTGAGAAGCTTTTTTCTAGACAGTTATACTCTTTGAGCATTGTCAGTGACTCGAAAGAGGTGGAGCCGTGAAAAAATGTTTGATGTTTTTTTTTTTTTTCGAGATTCGAACTGACGACCTCGAGCGTAGGAGCCGACGCACCTACCCACTACGCCACGGCGCCGAGTAGTAAGTAATTTAAAAATGCCTGCAAACCGAACTGATAATAAAATAATAGAGTTGGTTTATTTCAACTATTATGACGGAAAATCTCCTAAAGAAATAGCCCAAATGTTGTCTGTTAAATTGAGGACTGTGTAAAACATAAATCCAAAATCCTCAGAGCTGTAATTGAAAAGCCCCAAATCAGTTTAGCCACGATAGTAGAAACTAATTGGAATAAGCAGGTCCCCCATGAGACTATTCGGCAAGTATTGCACAAAAAGATATACTCGTTAAGAATAGCCCGCAAGAAGCCGTTACTCTCAGGAATAAATTTACATAAAAGGCTGACTTTTGCAATGTGAGTTCTGGGATGACGTAATTTTTTGTGATGAAAGAAATATGTTGCATTACAATAATGGGCCTCAAACGGTGTGGCGGCAACCAAACAGCTTTGCACGCGAAAACTATTATCCCCACAATAAAGTTTGCAAGCTATCAATCATGGTAAGGGGATGCATTTCACCCACCGGACCTCGGAGAGTTGAGGATTTTCACTGAAATAATGACCTCACTCAACATGCCTCTCCAGCCAGCACGATCTCTCGTTAGATGTCTCCAGTTTCGCACACCAAGCCGGCCGAGGTCCCCCTCGACTTTTGTGCGACGTCCTCTGTTGCGTTGTCCCATAGGCTCAGTGTCGAAGACTCTTCGGGTCGGAGCTAAGTTGTCCATACGCTCTACATGGTCTACCCATCGTAGGCGTTGGATTCGTAGACGCCTGGCTAGACTCATGTCGCTGTACAGCCCATACAGTTCGTGGTTGAATCTTCTCCTCCAAATGCCATCAACGCAAACAGGACCAAAGATCGCGCGCAGAACTTTTCTCTCGAAAAGACCAAGAAACTGTTCATCCGTTTGGGATATTGTCCATGCCTCTGCACCATAAAGCAGGACTGGGATGATCAAGATCTTGTATAGAGTCAGCTTGGCCTTCCGAGAGAGGGCTCTGCTACTCAACTGCCTTTTGAGCCCATAAAAACAGCGGTTGGCAAGAGTTATTCTGCGTTTGATCTCTGTACTGATGTTGTTTGTACTGTTTACCGCGGAGCTGAGGTAGACCAAGTACTTCACTCTTAAAGTTATAGCTGCCTATGGTGACGTTCTGGCCAAGTCCTCGAAGTTGTGCGTCCTTTCTCGATGACAGCATATACTTTGTTTTGCCCTCGTTTACCGCCAGACCCATTTTAGCCGCTTCCGTTTCAATGCCAGCAAACGCATCATTGACGGCTCGCTGTGTTCGCCCAATCACGTCAATTTCATCCTCGTAAGCTAGCAGTTGAATGGACTTTTGGAAGATCGTGCCTCTTGTGTTGGCCAGTGAGTTTTGCACGATCTTCTCAAGAACGATGTTAAAGAAGTCACATGACAGCGCGTCGCCTTGTCTAAAATCTTTTTTGACATTGAAGGTCTCGGTGATTTCGTTACCGACCTTGATGGAGCAGCGAGAGTTCTCCATCGTCATCCTGCTCAGTCTGACGAGTTTGGCAGGAATGTCGAAACTAGACATGGCGTTATATAGCTCGTCTCTATGCACGCTGTCATATGCGGTCTTGATCGACAAATAGATGGTGTGTGTCGATCTGCATTTCCTGGGTCTTCTCCAGGATCTGCCGCAGTGTGAAAATTTGATCGATGGTGGACTTCCCTGGCCTGAAACCACACTGATAATGACCTATCAGTTTGTTCACAAATGGTTTCAGGCGTTCACACAAAACGGCAGAGAAGATCTTATATGCAATGTTGAGAAGACTTATCCCCCGATAGTTGGCGCAGTCAAAGTGGTCTCCTTTCTTGTGGATCGGGCAAAATTCACCGACTTTGCGTTAGTTAAAAATCAGAAAATGCGTGAGCTGTGTACTCTTTCCCAACATAGTCTCCTTTTAGCTAAATAGATTTAGTTCGACGTTGTTCAAATTGTTTATTTCCTCAAGATAACAGGTTTTCTCAAGGCTTCCAAAAAAGTGTGGTGTGGTATTTGCTTCAGAAATAACTGTTTTATTCGGCACAAATCTTGTCCCGCCCATCCATTTCAGGAAATAGTCGCAGTGGGCGAACTAAGTGAACTTTATTCTCATATTATAACGCCAACCAAATTGTGGATCTTAAACCTCAACAAACGCTTCCTAGATGATTCACCCATTATAGGGTACAATATTCAACAGTTATCTATCATTATTGAAAATGCTCATACTGTTAATCATTATGGGTAACAGAAAGGAGAATTGGGCAAAACCTCATCGTCTTTCAGAACCAGAATTTGAGCTCCAGTATATCAAAGTTATTCAGTATGTTTAATTGAGACACGGAAGCTGAAAATGGTCGCAGGAGTCTCGGAAGTTTTCGCTGACCGCTGAGTAGTATAAAGCCAAAAAGAAAAGTACAGCCAGACAAAGAAGTTATTGTTCAACCTGTCCAAAACAGTTTTGTCACCTTTGTTTAAAGGTTTAAGATATTTTATGGTGTACACTTAATGTGTTTATCATAGACTGCGATTTTCCCATTAATTTCATTAATTTTCAATCAAAAAATTCTTTCCCGTAAATTGTAGCTCTGGACTCAAAAAACGAAAATTTTTCCAGGACGGAAAAACGATTGCCTAGTTGCCATAATTATATGCAATTCTCTTTTGTGGTTGCTTTTCGCTTTTATCCTTGACAATTCTTCATAGACAAACTTCATGTTTCCATTCCTTGCATACGATTAGATCTGCAAGGGCAACTGGGACTACTCTCTGCACTCTTCGTCACGTTTACCAGCACATTGCGAGTTGGTGCTTCAGACTTGCGAAAGATTCGCCTCGAGTTAAAAGTACCTAAGTAATGTCGACTTCATCGAGAGAAATTTGGTCTGTCAGTATGGGTTGCAAATTATTTACCAACAAACATTCCGTACAGTAGTAAGTTTAGTAGCAGATTATTCAAAATGATTAATGCAATTGTTTTGCAACCACCGTTGAGTATTAATTTTAGAGATTATAACATTTATTAAAGTTCATTGATCTTGCACACGTTCTGTAGGTCTGCGGTCCAGGATGAATTCAGACAAAACCAAAATAATGCGGTTCACTGCAAAAACCAAACTGCAGGGACTTATTCCTGCCAACCACTTTTACTCCCTTAACCCTAGTATGGTTGGAGTGTAGAAACGAAGTAGAAACGCTAGCTGGAAGAGAAATAGCTTCAAGAGATTCGATAAAAGTTGCTCCCAGAGCACGATGTCTGCCTCTAACCAATGCTGCACAGTTACGTAGAAAGTTAAACAGGGTCTCCTTAGATGATACATCACAGCTACGGCAGTGGTCATCATAGTCATCATGCCCAATTTAATTGCGTGTTCGCCTATTGCCCCGTGACCCGTGATGATCCAACCGTTTTTGCGACATCGGTTCGAGTTCTGTCAGTTGTTCTAGCCAAATTATATTTGGCCAAGTTTTCCTAAATGTTGCACAGTTGTTTGAAATGGGCCGTCTAAGGGTGGCCATCTTCAGAAATTGAGCTGATATTCCAACCTTGAAAAAACCCGAGCGGAATCCAAACATCTATAGCATATGATAAATTACGGATCATAGTCTTGCGTGTTCGTCAGCCTTCTCATTTTCCAGAACTTTGCTATGTCCTGGAACCCAAATTCAGGTGACACTGCACTATGTAATTAGTTGAGTTAGCTATGAGCTCTGCCTTTAGCAGGCCCAAACCACTGCTGTCACCATACGGCTTAGCATTCCACAGCCTGGACTCTTTGAATGGAACTACGCTGTTTATTACTTTGCGTTTGCGTATGTCAACGGGTAGAAGATGTATCATAACCGTCAGAACGTCTGTGGAAGTAGACCTAAGATCACCTATTGTGACTATGCGTATTAGTGTACCGTACATTTATTTCACGAAATAAAGTAGTACAGACTTTTCAGCGGCCTGTTCAGGACACAGACTCGCTAAATATTTCAAGGGAAGAAAAAAATATAGCGATGGCTGCACTTAAGCTAAGCATCTAGCAATCGTTCTGAATCCCAGAATTAGACGGAAGCTTAAGGTAATTTTCCATTCGTTCCAACGAATTCAAGTCTCACGGCGAGAAACAGGCAAGTTGACATTACGAGAAAGGTCATAATCTTCTCATTCTATTTCGTTGAAGAAAAGGAAATGTTTAACACATAAGTGATTTCTGTGACCTCTTTTACCCAGTCTATTAGGAGCGTTTATACTGTACTACCAAGTCCTAGGACTTTTTCATTCATTTCAATTCATTTTTTTCGGAAATTTATAAGGACAACTGAAAGTCATATAATTTCTTCCGCGCTGGTATTGACTCAGAGATCACAACAAAAGTGAAATAATGCTCTGAAGTCGTACGACATCTGTTCAGACACAACGTCAAGTCCGTCCAACGAAGAGAAAAGTTGAGAAACTGTATCTACCATACGACCGATCTGAACGAATCGTCGTAAAAGTGTTCACACTGTTCGATATAGAACAAATTTTGCCCAACAAGTCCGACGACCGAAACGTACAACTTGTAGCACATTGTGAACGCCCTTTTTGACACGAAAATGTGCCGGTGAGAGGGACAACAAATTTACGGATGGTAGCTTGATTATTTTGCCTAATCTCGTAATATTGTGCATTTACTCTCTTCTTATTGCGGTAGTGTAAAAGTACGGCACGAGCCCATAGAAAACGTCAAAGAGTCGTAGATGAATAGACTCGTGTAAAAACGGTGTTTGTGAAAGAGCCGTATGTCAACTGCGTTAAAATATTATCCCCGTGCTAATTTTTGACAATATTGAGGTGAATATAATATAAAATAAGAATAAGAATAATAATAATGGTAGCACTACTGTCCGAGGTGGACTTGGGCTTAGCTTCTCATGTGAATATAGAATTTAAAATTGAACTTGCTCTGAATCTCTATTAAATTTATCTTTCAGTTAAATTTTGATAGATGTATCTAGCTATAGAGAAATGATAAATATACACTTTATTCTCCGCAAGCAAAAAGTTAAAATGCTATTCACCTTTGTGGGAATGTCAAAAATTATAATGAGGGTAGTATTTTAACCCAGTTGATGCATGATTTAAATAAACATGAAATGTTGAGAAAATGTATATAAAAATGAAAATCGATCAACTTGCCCTTATCACTGAATTGGACGATGAATGTGAAATCTTGTTTGGCTCTTGTTGAACTTTTCTTCTTCTTTCTTTTCCCAAATTAATTTCTAACTTCTTTTTTAAGTAAATGTAATACAGGATATTGTTTGCTGAGAAGCTAGGCCCAGATCCAGATCGGACTGTAGCGCCGCCATTATTATTATTATTATTATTAATACAGGATATTTTGTTATTTTATTTACCTTATTATTTTCGCCTTTAATTTTTCAGCTGGTTACATCACATTTCTTTGCTTTACCCCATCATTTAATTAGTGCTTTCAAAATAAAACTTTAACTTCCGTTTTTATTTTCTTCTCCTGTTAGATGGTAAATAAAATATCGGCGGTATATATGTTGAAAATAGCTAAGTCTCATCTCTATCTGAAAGGTCTTTCACCATCAAAGAAATTCACCTCGCACAAAGAGAATATATTTACCTGGACTAGAAGTTTTATAATTTCACGAAAAAATGAACATATGCCTTACTCTTTTGTTTCACAAATTTTCAACGTACTGTCCCTTTCTTCATGACGCCCGTCAAATGAAAAATTTCTTCGATTTTGACACAACTCGAGTTCTTAAAAAAATTTCTTTGTTTATCTCACCCAAAGGTTCCATATCGTGTTAATTTTAAGAATCAATTCAATTAGCTTTAGCAAAAAAATCTGTGTATGTTTACGGAATAATTTTGTGAAATTTGGGGAAATCTTTTAAACAGTGCATTCTTTGAGAGAATGACAAATTTTAGTGATTTGTAGGCAGCGAGTAAAAGGCTAAGAAAACCAATAAACCTTTAGTAACCCTACAACTGAAGAAGGTAAGATTGTTCTTGACGATCTACATATATTTGTGAATTTTCCGTGATGTTTTGGATGGAAAATATTTCTTGAATTAAGTGTGAAAATTTGACGCAAATTAACGGGGTATTCGCTTTTCTTTGTGGCGCCGGAAACAGAAATTACTTAAAAAGTCTCCGTCAACGGAGACTGTCCAATGTATATTAGAACAAACATGTGATACCTAAAAACATAATTTAAAAATGAGTTTTCCTTATAACCTTTGTACGAGTTCTTGTCATATTTTTAATCAGCAAATATTTTCAGACTAATATAATAAAAAAATCATGTCTTCTTCAAATGATTCGGATCTCGCTGCACGCGTAATGGAAGTAACAGGTAGGTCTGAAATCTAAGGAAAATATAATTATTTAATCTGTGCTATAAAACTTCCAGGTACTACACGTCAAATTGCTACTAATTTACTCGCCGCATGTGGGAATGACGTGCAGGCTGCGGTGGATCTTTTCTTGGCAAATGAAGAAAATGATGGAATAGACGTGGAAACAGTCCCTGAGTGCAACAATGAAGATGAAGTTCGTGCCCCAATCGCACCTATAAGAGAACAATTGATTGGTCCTCATGATGATAATTTTCGTCAAGTAACCCACGGTACAGGAGCAACAGCAAAAGCTCGATCACTGCCAAGAATTAAAGTCTGCCCTCTGCGTGATTTTGCCAGAGAGGGTAGCATTATGGAAGAAAGTCTGGCTGGATCAGATGTCATACCCCCTTTAATAGCAAGTGAACGCCCATCACGTAGACCATCATCAACCGCTAGAAGCAGCTCTCATTCTTCGACTTCCACCAGTTCGTCATCGTCCACATCTACCAATCGATTAGGAGATTTGTTCCGTCCTCCCACGGATATAGTTGTCGTTGGAACTTTTCAGCATGCCCGTACCAGAGCAACTAATATGAAACGATGGCTGCTTGTCAATGTTCAGAGTGATAACTTCAATTCGCAGCTTCTCAATCGCGATGTATGGTCGCAAATTAAAGTGCGCATCTTGGTCAAGAAACATTTTTTGCTCTGGCAGGTAAAAATAATTTATCTAGTTGTAAGAATAGGTTGTGATGATGTAGTTGTCGCCGATAGCAAATATGAATACAAAAACTTAACAGCGTAGACCCATTACCTTTCAAAGTATAATATTTGGTTCACTTTATAAAACCATATAATTCAAGTTTTCTCACACGTCTATTTGTGTTATAAATTCCGTTTTTTTTAACTAGGAATTTTTACTTATTGTCCACATTTTGTTACGAAACAATAAGAAAGAAAAACTCTTGGTTGCAATAAAATTAAGTTATCTTAGAGCTTCGATAAACAAAAAAGAGTGCAGACCTTAAAAAATAACAAATTTATTGTAGATAAAAAACGATTGCCCATTGGATTTTGCGAAGTGGATATGTGTTGAATACCATGCACATCTTAATCTTCTTAGGGGCGCCTCACATTTTCCACATCCTCTAAAATTCTTTTAAAAAAACTAATAAAAGAGTAGCTCACATTCTTAAATAATGGAAGAAGAATGTACGCGTATGTCGTGTCGCAAACTGATTTTACATATATGAAAGCCCACTATGAACAGCTTGAATAAATTTACCTAGCTAAAAATACTAGCATGGAAAATTGTCTTCTCTTGATATCGTTCTCTTTACCGAACAGTGGAAAGTAGTTTTTTTTAGACGTACTCGAACAGACCTATTAATATCGCGATATTATGTATACATTGTTAATTGTAAAGCCGACAGCTCAGCAGATGTAAAATTTTGTCACCAGTACCTAAGACTTATCTAATGTATACAATGAATCTTATATATAATCTGCCTATCTGTATCAAGCTTTTCGGGTCAAGTTGCTTAAGATGAACTTATAACTTAAGCTGTGTTCAGTCGTGGTCTTCCGCATTGGACTACGATATTTCTCGAGTCGGTATACAATACGAAATACAAATTAATTTGATAGCCTTATACGTTAAATGAGCTGCGAATGTGATATTTGTGTTGCCAGTTAGGGGTGGATACAATCTCCATTACTGTCTGCTGCATTCCCCAATATTTGTACTTTCTTCTTCTGATGGCACTACAGTCCGGGATGGATCTGGGTCTCAATCAACAAGCTTCTCCAGCTGGCATGATCTAATGCCGGCTGCCTCCAATTACGTACGCCAAGTTGGTTAAGGTCCTTCTCCACTTGGGTGCCCCTTAGATTTTGTGCGTATCCTTTACTGAATCGATGCTGTCCATGCGTTCTACGTGGCCTAGGCTCGAATCAAGCGGTTGTACAGTCCATACAGAAAAGCCGCATGGTTAAGTTCTCATCTCCAAATGCAATTCACCTCTCGATAAGAGGACATCCGCTCTAAGACAGTCCATGTCTCTGCGCCATAGAGGACGGGCACTATACGCGCAGTACAGTGACATGACTCTCGCGTTATAAGTGTCTCACTCAAATAAGAACTTAACCATCTTGTCTTGCACAACTGGCTAAGTGGCACCATTCCGACTTCCCTTTTCCTGGCAGTGTCGCCAAACCATATAGTGTTTTAATACAAGTCTTTCTTGAAGCCGCTGTTACGGCTGAATTTTCTTTTTTGATAGATTGTCGCGGATGTGAACAAATTTCTTGAATGAATAAATAAGTCCCAATATGAATCCACCGTGTCTTGACTAACTCCTTTTTCTTGAATTGTAGGTTTCAGCTGACACTACAGAGGGAACCAGATTTTCCACCTTTTACCACTGTAACCAAACTCCATACATATGTATAATTGATCCACGGACTGGAGAAGAACTCTGGAAGAGCGACCAACCCAATAAAATAAAATTTTTAGAATCTTTACAAGGATTTCTTGATGATAATTCATCGGAAGTAAGTATCAGCCTTTATTTTCCAAACTAAAGTATTTTCTAATAATTCCAAATAATTAAAGGGATTTTTTGAAAGTGGCGGAGCAGGGCCGTCTTCAACATTTACTAAGAGGTCTATCAAAGAGAAGAATGCATCAGAAGGATCATCATCAACAGCTGAATTGTTGGCAGGTCGTAGAAAAAGAAACCGACCAGTCGAGATGGCTACCGAACTCTCGGAAGAAGAACAAATATTGTTGGCTGTACGTAATTCACTCCGGGAAAATGGGTGTGGAAATCATGCGAATAAAAAGTCGAAGAACAATGCAGATAGTGAAGACATGTTCCACGAAATTTCCGACAGTGATGATGATGTACAAAATGTTCCTGCCGAAGAAGATTCTAAGCCGGAGAAGAGCGTCAAAAATGAAAATTCTCAAAATCAAGAAAATCCGGTTTCAGAAATGCACACTAAATACCTAGGAAATTTAACTGGTAAGAAAAGTTACATAACTAATCTGGGATCACATTTCAAATGCTTATTATTCTTAGATGAAATCACAACACTGAAGATACGTTTAGTAAACGCAGACGTAGACGAGAGTGTCACAATAAGGTGGCCATCAGATACTAAACTACGAGCTCTGCAGCTATACATTTCAGAGAAGTTTCCAATGGTAACGGAGAAATTTAAATTGATATCACCATTTCCTCGAAAAGTAGTTGATCTCAATGAGGACAGTGACATGCAAACGCTGAAAGATGCTAACTTACACCCATCGTCAACATTACATGTGCATCTTGATGACTGAACAATTGTCTTGAAAATGCGTTGTTTGTTTAACTAATAATTAATTTTTATAACATTTATTTATAAATTTTTTTGATTGATAAGAATGTTTATTTAATATTTGCCGTGAACAAAACCGCATCCATTGCTGAAAATGTTCAATAAAAGAATTAAATTTACTATATCTGTAAATTTAAGAAGTTATTTTAAGTTAAAGTTAGTTCCATTTATTTGCTGAACAATTTTAATTGTGTACGTTTTATCCTTTAATTCATACATTCGCTTGGTTGTCAAAAGAAAATAAAAGGAATGTATGTACATGCATCGTACAATTGTATGACCATTTTATAGATTGTTCCGGTTGGATTATGTCTGGCAAGCGTATTTTAGTTACTTCATGGTACATATATGACCTCTGTATATAAATTCTTGCTTTGCAGTAAATAGATGTGTAGGTAGTTTGACAGTACAAACGAAATTATTTATTCAAAGTGCTTGGACTTTGATATGTGAAAAGATAATACTAATTTAGAGAGAATAACACTATTGAGCACCTCTCATTCTGCAAGAGAGGACAGCCACATGCAAGTCATCATTGATCATTACATGTGTTCATATAATGCAAATCACCATTTGATGATATTTAAAGTATACTGCTGCGTAGTTCGATATCATGAGACCATTTCAGATTCTAACCGGACGACGCAACAACGTCAAGATTCAATATATATGTACAAGAATACTCAATGCAGATCGATCGATTGGAACAAAAGCTATTCCTGGATTTAAATTCAGAAAAGACGAAGTGTATGCTCCGTCATTGGTGAGAAGAAAATTTTATTTCAGAAGTAGACGAACTATGATGCAATAAATTGGGGAGTGGTTGCTAAAATACAACTTACCCGATACTGTCGGGATCTTCACGAAGGCGTCTGCCCATTATATTTTTTAAAAATTTTTATTTTAATTTGGTTTGCCTAGAGTCCGTTGTCTTGCTCTAACAAGCGCTGGACAAGTGCACAGTAAGTCAAGGATTTTTTGGTTTTGCCGTTTTATTACAGCTACTGCAGTATTATTATTATTGTTGAGGGTATATTGCAACGCGACCTTTAAGATCTATTGTGCCCCCTTTCAATACCTTAGCACAATTACGAGTTCCCCTCAAATGCAGCTCTTTTCAGAGTTGAATTGAGGGTAATGGACTCCTATTGCGCATAGATGAAGAAATCTGTTCTAGAGTATTCTCTCTAAGCCAGTTTCCTTCAGGAATCTGAGAATGAGAGATGGTTCTAGTGATTGCATTTCTTCTTCTGATAGTAGGTACTTGCCCAGACTTCTTTTTCTTTTGTGGGCCAGTGGCTCACAAAATCCCTGTATATGTTCTGGAATTTCATTAAATTCTCCACAAAATCTGACCAGAGACCTTCTGATACCCCTAGTTTCCTTAGATGCTCCCTGAGTCTACAGTGCCCCGTTAGGAAGCCTGTTAGGATACGGAGGTTGTTCTTGCTCATTCTGATGCATGCCTCGAATCTCTTCCGGTTATATTGCCCTAGGAGTTTCTTGGCCTGCTTCATTCCACGAGCGTTATTCCAGGTATCGATCCGATTCCTTCTTTCCAGTTCCCTGAATTCTTCTCTGAGGAGATGGTCTCCTACAGCGCAGAATGGTTCAGGGCATATGAACCCGTATGGCCAGGTATCCAGCAGTATGAGTTGTGAGGAATTTCTAGTCTAACTATGTGATAACCTATCGGTCAGTGCCCCGTATTTATCGCTGTAATTTAACCAACGTCAGTGCGTGACTTCTTTAGATGATCGTTAGTTCGTGATATGTTGTAATCTGCCCATGTCTTCCTAAATATTACAAGTTAGTTAAAAGAAACCATCTAAGATAAGCCATTTTAAAAAAATATGATGTAGTTCGTTCTAGTCTGAGTGGAATGTGTACCTTCAGAGCTATGGAATCTGGGAAGAGGCCTATACAACATACCAAAAAAACACTCGGCGAAAAATTTTAAAAGAAAGGGATTGCCTTTTATTCTGGTTATAATTTTTGAAACAATTATGAACTAACGATATTTTTTGCGAATAAAATCATATCGTAATATTGCTTTTAAACCAAAAAGGGCATGGAAAATCATGAAAGCATAGAAGAATTTCGAGGCTTAACACTAACCAACTTAACCAACTAACCAGACAATTTATCAATGCAAAGTTGGGCACCACAACATCCAAACGATTCACCAGAACAAGCTCATCTTAAGGTGAAGTCCTGTTCCCACTCTTGTTGAACCGGGTGCTGAACTATATCTTTATCTGGCAAGCATCTTTACGCACTGATGAAGTTTACGTAACACGGACTCTCAATATTGTACAACTTGACGAGAAAAAATTGTCTGAATGTTAATGCGCCAAAGACTTAAACTGTTATCCTTAGCCGGAAGTACAAACTTCTTCACATTAATCCCCCAACTATAAATAACTTCAGTTGTTACTTTTCAGACACATGTTTGTCTTTACCTAGAAAAAAATGGAAAGTCACAACCAGATTATACATGCATAAGAAAGCTGTTGGTAACAGATGAGGTTACAACCACATATGACTCGTTGGATATACAGCTCATTTTGTTTTATGGCATTGTAGTATGGTGGCCCATATTAGAAATAACTGCACTGCAACACATTAAGAAGGGCTTAAAGACAAACATGCATCTGTGTCAGTGCTGCAATTAGAACCACTCCTTATAATGCGCTATATTCCATCCTCAATCCAACCCCCTAGATATCCTTGACAGAGAAGTGGCAGCGAACACTGGTATTCGTGTCATAGCCTTTTCACAATAGTGCAATATCAATATCCACTATTCTTGAAAGAATAGAATTTCCACATAATCACATTGAGGAATATGTCCTTTCCACCTCTTAGAAAAAGAAAAAAGAAAGTTAGTCAAAACAACAACGGTTTTGCCGCCTCGGCTTTGCTTCAAGCTGTCGGTCCAATGACTTGAATATTTATATATATTTATTTGTCTACATTAATATTGTTATCAAAACGGCGCTTTCATGGCGCTAATTGGGTGCGAAAACAGGATCTGTATGTCCACCGTCACTTTTACCTTTTTTACATTAATATTGTAGCCAAAATAATCCGCATTAGATATTATGCACTTGTGCCAGCGCTTCTTCCAATCCTCAAAACACTTCTCAGGCCCTTATTGCGGTTGTCAATTGTCGATCGAATCGACAATCGTTGAGTTCGTCGATTGATTTCATTTTTGGTATTGTGTAACTCAATCGACAAAGAATAATGTTATTGTGAATAACCGCATGCATATTGTCGCGTTTGACAGTTGTAAACCTCAAACTCCTTGAACTGTGTTTACATGAGCCAGAGAATGCAATAGAAAGCTTTTCACTTTTTCTTTTGGAAAATCAGACGCTCTTTTTTGTCACTTTTTAGCACTTGTGTTTGTGACGGGACAGGAATACAAACAACTCGTATGTGTTGCAATCGGCATTTTCATGGACACATTTTACAAATACTTTCATCTGCTTTTTATTTCAAACTTACCTTCGGGCTGTGGAAAAACTTCAGTAGAATTGTATTAATAATACAACAATGTAAATAAAATTACATTTGGATCATAAGAAACTGTTTATTTTTATAATTTCCAGCAGCAGCAGTCGATCAGAAAATTTTTCACGACAAATTTCGCTCGGCAAATCGACAAGAGTCGATCAGAAGAGACAATCACAATACCAAATCTAATCGACTATCGACAATTGTCGATCGATGATCAATACCGCAATAGGGGCCTCAAAGAAAGAATTTATGTAACTCTTTCAGCGAAAAAATTCGAAAGCATTTCATGGCATAAGCCAATCGACATGTCAACATCATCAGCGACTTCTCTGATTGTGATTCGGCGATCGTCCGATTCTTGATATACTGGGGCGTCCGGAGTGTTCGTCATCTTCACGGCCATCTTGGAAACGCTTATACCATAGCAGACTTACCATAGGCCTTTGTTAACATTTCACAAACTTTGTTACACTTTATTTAATTTATTTCGCAAAATTTGATACAAATTATTTGATCCATTTGTTTGTTAATAACAAGCGAAAATCGAAGAGCTCATAAAAACACGTCTAACATTAGCGGCTGCCACAGACAAAAAATACAATGAATACAGCTGAAAATGTTATCATACTTCAGGGACATGTATACATAATAAAAAAAATGTTGGCAAAAGGACTCTCCAAATTAGCGAATTTTAAAAATTCCTTTTATTTTTTGAACACTCCTTGTATAAATATAATAATTATAATACTGGTGGCGCTACAGTCGGAGGTGGACTTGGGCCTAGCTTCTCAGCAACCACCCGTGTTGTACGTGCTATTGTTCTCTCACGAGTGGAGGGGACTTACAGTTTAACCCTCTAACGTTTAAAGCCGCCTCAGGGCAGCCATCGACTATTGCCCATTTATTCCATATGCAACTTTTTTTTTATGACGATTTCCCATGCCTTCAGTTATACTTCAAGCCATATTTTGAACTACATTTCAGCACACTGCGAAGTTTTGTCTCGTTGTAATAGCCACTTGTATGTGAAAATTCAGTGAGCGAACAAAAAAAATTAGTGCACGTAAAAAAAATTCTCATAAAGAAATAAAATACTTCTAATTTTTCTAAAGAGTCGGGAATTTTACAGTAAGTAGATATATTCCTATACTTTTATAATCAGAAAGCAAATAATAAATAAAAATGAAAATGTCGTGTTTGAGGAAAGAATTACGAAGGCGGCCTGAGGGCAGCCATAACCGTTCACGACAAAAAAATTTTTTTACCGTTATCAAAAGTAATTCTCTCTTTCATTTTCTACTATTTATTATCATTTTGTTTGTATTAAGCTTTTAAATCTGCACTTATTTTGAAATAATAGGTGAAACGATTAAATCAATGATAAGTGGAGGGAAAACACTTTGACTTAAACGGTCATAGCTGCCCTGAGGTCGCCTTTCCTATTTTGTACGTGGAGGTCCATCAAAAGAATTTTTTTCGAATTCTGATTTATAAGCCCATTATTTATCAGGCAAAAAATGCCCGACTCTTTTGCGTCAAAATTGCGGTTTTGACCGTTAGAGGGTTAATGCCGATTTCGAACGTCGAGATTGAGTAAATTTTTCTAGATAGTTATACTCTTTAAGCATTGTCAGTGACTCGAAAGTTGTGAAAATATCAAAGGAGTTTTATTCGGGAATCGAACCCAGACTTCGAGCGTAAGAGTCGAAGCACTTACCCACTATGCCACAGCGCCCACACACCTCGTATGTGCACCGTAATTCTGGCAATATCGTCTCGAATATTGGCCTCAAGTGATTGGTTTGTTAGCGTAGCCTATGGACTTGACGTAGCCCCAGATAATATAATCAAGTGGTATCAAGTCACATGATCGCGGCAGTCAATAAATGAACGCTCCCCGTGAAACAACCCAGTCGTCAAGTTTTTTCTTCTTCTTCGAACTTTGCGTCCCTTGCATGGCATGTACCACCATCTATATATTGATGTTGTCGACCTCTGGCCACAGAAAGTCTGTTAACATCGCACTAAACCTTTGATCTTTGACGGTAACGGTGTATCCTTCCTCATTTCGAAGGAAATAAGGTCCGATAACTCCGCCATGCCATAGAGCGCACCAAACGTATATATTTGTGGGTGTATTGATGCTTGATCGAACACTTGTGGATTGTGTTCGCTCCAATAACGGCTTGGCCGCTGAGCTGAAAATGGGACTCATCCGAGAATATGATTTATTTACAACTGAGTCGAGCTTACCTATTTTTTCGATAACATGTTACCTTAGAGAGGTACCTATCTGCAATTTACTTCGCTTCATAAAAATCTCTGATTGGCTGACTTAAATGCACAGAAACCCTTACATATTTAGGACCTACACAGCTGGGCAATGAAGGCTGGTCTAAGTGTATTCAACCTAACCTAGCCCGATCTACGCAATAATGCTTCAATAGGATGTCCATTCTTAGTTTATCAATATTAGGAAAGAAATCAATTTAAATATCGCTTTCATAGTGCACAACATCAACTAATCTTACCTGTGAAACAACAACTGAGTCCGACTTATTTATTTTCACAAGTCAATAAATGCATAAATAATCCAAAATCAGCGTGAACAAGTGGCATACTCAACAAATACAGGTGCAGATGATTATGTAATGCGATTGTCCTTTCTCTGTGTCACGTCACATTGAAATGGTTCACTAACTTCCACCTGATGTGACGTGATTTCATGAAATCAGATTGTATTCCAGTGATGCAGAACCACACATTGTTTAACTAAAGTACTTCTCGCGATAACTATCTCAACAATCGAACAATTCTCATTAAAATCACTTTAGATACACATAACTTTCAATCCTCTTGGGTTGCTTTTTTCACTCTTCCCTACGCAGCCACACATGCAGTGCCTTATCGATGAAGAGGCTGTACTTTCGTTTTTCCTTCCATCCACCTCGTCATCTCCATGTCAATTGCTTTCCCTTCGCATTTGAAACACTTGTTCGATGTAATGTTCATTGGCAGACGACAGAACTTATGCAACCCATTCATCATCAAATCACATACTACTTGTAGTTGTTAATTCTTAACAATTACCATGTGCCATGCATTCGTTGGCAGTAAGAAAATTAGTTCAAAAGATATTCGCAGTAGTACCGTCAATGCATATTTCGTGCAACAGTTCAAATGGACGTTTTTTTTTGTGACGTCAGTGATCCTCCATAAATTCCTTCATCTTCATCAGGTTTGCGTTCAGTGCATCAGCATCCTCGTTGAATGGAATTCAGGTTTCGTCATCACTGTGGCCATATACTCCCCTTTCTCTGTGCATTCAGGAGTCATAAATAAAATTGGTGAGGTTAAAGGTTGGATCATTTTTAACACAACAACAGTATAATAATCATCAGCTTGAGGATATATCATTACTCAATAATGCAGTTCGAATGCATACGTATAGTCGTATGCGGATCTATGACCTCCTAAGAGCTTTGGCTTGGACAAAGGTGCCTAAAGTAGGATGCATAGTATGAAGTAAAACTGCATAGATTTCGCTGACGTTGATTCCTGATATCTTTAGTTGTCCGTCCGTGGTCTGTTAGGGTATTAAGCTTTTTTTCTGTCTCTACCTCTTCACCTCTTTCTATCTTCTCTCAGCTAGCTATAGGCACGATATTTTTTGTTTGCAAACTGGTGGTGTACAAGTGGGAGGACAAGAACCGTCCCCTCCGACGAGCTAAGCCGTGCAACCGCAAGCGTGCCACCGTCCTACTCACCGTCACCGTGGCCCAGCCAAACCTTTCTGCAACACTTTAATTATTGTGATTTTCTCTTAGGTATGGGGAAATAAATATAATTGTTTTTTAACAATGAACTTCTGTGCCACACATCTTAAGAATGGGACTCCCTCATAACGACTTCAGCAGAAGCTGCAGAGAAGAGGAAGAAGATGAAAGCATAACGCATCTCCTCTGCACCTGGAGCGCTCTATCCTCCCGCAGGAAGAAACACATTGGAGAGTACTTCTTTAACGGCTTGAGTGAATTGCACAACCTCGGCATCCATCAAATAAAAAACTTCGTGGTAAGCACCAAACGGTTTTTTGGATAGATGACATCCGATTCGCGTGGTATCACAATGGGCCTAAGTTGGGCTAAGTGTGACTGCTATCTGAAGTCAGCCACTTTAACCTAACTTAACCTTACCTAACAATGGACTTAAAATGTATTATAAATAATATATTTAAATAACAAATGTGAAATCGACAATCGCTGAGTTCGTCGATTGATTTCATTTTTGGTATTGTGTAACTCAATCGACAAGGATAGGGTCATTGTGAATAACCTTATTCATATTGTCACGTTTGACAGTAGCAAACCTCAAATCCCCTGAACTTTGATTACATGAACCAGAGAATGCAGTAGCAACCATCACTCTCTTTTCTTTGGCTTTTTTTTGTCACTCTCTCATTCAATGTAAATGTAAACAGGCGCTTTGCTTGTAGCAGCACACGAAACAAACAAATCATATGTACAAATAATTTTTGCAATCGGCATTTTCATGCATACATTTTACAAAGATTTTCATATGTTTTTTATTTGTAATTATCTTCAGAATATACTCAAATCTCTTTAGAATTGTATTTACACTGCAACAATCTGAATAAAATTACATTTCGATCACATGAAAGTGTTTATTTTTGTAGTTTTCTGACGCGTCGCAACAGTCGATCAGGACGACTACATTCGCTCGGTAATTCAAAATCGACAATCACAATACCAAACCTAATCGACTATCGACAATTGTCGATCATCAATCGACGATCGACAACCGCAATAGGGGCCATGGTGTTGAAATATCAGCTGTGAATGTGTGTCGTCGTCTGAAAGAGTTTCAACTCGATATAAAAATCGCCAGATAGTAACCTGGTGACTGAAAGAGAAGATTTGCTTTTGCAAACGCTCAAAAAGTTAAGTCCATTTGGAAATATATTTTATGGAACGATGAAAGGAAGCTGAATCGAATAGGAACGAATAGTGGGTTTGAGAGGACCACGAGGCCTTGCAAACGATTCTAGGTACGCTATGAAGCCCACAAAGCATGGTGGCGGTAGCGTAACGGTGTAAGTGGCTATTTCATGATGCTGAGTTGGTCATGTAGTTAAAATTGACGGCGTTCTCGAGCAACAACATTCCAAATACATTGTTAAGAGCCATATGAAGTCATATTTCAATAAAAGTATGCCCATATTATGCATTTTCGGCGGCGTAGTGGGTATGTGCGTCGACTTCTACGCACTAGAACTTCAGTCTAGGTTCAAATCCCACCACAGAAAGAAAGTCAATATTTTAAAGTAAGTTTGGTAGACAATGAAATCGGCGTGGGAAAATATTCCTCCTGAACGATATAAACGCCTAGTAGAGATTTTACAAAAGTGCTGTGGGTCAGGAATTCAAAACGAGGCCTAACCTACCAAAAACTGAACAATAGGAATAAGGAATACCGATTAATCTTTACATTTTTAACATTTTTATTTGACTTACTATTTATGACTAGATATTTTTTATATTGAGGAAGTTTTTCCTGCTCTAAAGCATTTGCTTTAGAGGGTATTGTGGAAGTATTGTTGATTTTCATAAATAAAAAAAAAGATTTTAAAAGCGTAAAAATTTGGACGTAATGTTTTTTATTGAAATGTGTCGGTGTTCTATTTACGTGATCACCACTGTAATATCCTGGCAGAATCATGAGAAGCAGAGATTTATGTATGCAAATCATATAAGGTCAAATATCTTCTGTTAGATAGGTCCATTAACGGAAAAATTGCATAGGGTTAGGCGGCTTGGAGGAGGGTGATTCAAAGTAGTGAATCAAAACTAAAACCTAATAAAAACAAATATTCATGAATTAACCATTTCTTAGATGTGAAGGGAGTTCTACAATCAAAGACATTTTTTAAGGTTCAAAATAAGGTTGAGCAAATTAAACGAAGGAAAATTTCTTCTGAAGATTTTTCACAGAAATGAGAACAAGCCTGCGATTTTGCGTGGTTGCGGTCATGGAAATTAGCATGACTGAGAATATCATAGGTTAAAGCGAAATTTAGCTTTCATGCCTATTCTAGTAGACTGGGATTTAATTTAAGGTAAAGATTTGCACACTGATAAGGCGTTTTGTTAATGCAAATATAAATATACATAGATGAAACTCAGGACCATCTATTTTTGTGGTTTTGAAAGGTATTGCTCCTCAAAAAACGATCATTCAAACAGTTCTTGTTTGTTTTGTTTTTTACGTTCGCTTATTTTTCTACCTAAGTAATCGGGTGCCATTGCAACATAAAGTCCACATTTACTTTTTCGTTCATATAGAGATATAAATTGTGTTCCCTGTTTTTGAGTTTCGCATATATTTCGACCAATCTAATTTCAAAACTAGACGCTGTGTCTGTTAATGAAGGACTGTAGTCTGCGATTGATTTCAATTGTTATCTTCCATACACTGCGCTCATACAGCAATTCTGGTTAGACATTTGACCGAAAGCATTACAATATATGTAGTCTTTTAGGACACTTTTCACAAAGTTTAAGCATATTCCTTTCCGTTTGTGATATACTAATAATAAAAATAATAATAATAATAATAATAGCGGCGCTACAGTCCGAGGTGAACCTGGGCCTAACTTCTCAGCCACCACTCGTGTTCTGCGTCCTTTTGTTCATTCGCGAGTGGAATGGACCTACAGTTTAATGCCGACTCCGGATGGTGATTGTGAGAAGCTTTTTCTAGACAGTAATACTCTTTGAGTATTGTCAGTGACTCGAAAGAGGTGGAGTCGTGAAAATATCAAAGGTATCTTTTCAAGATACGAACCTTAGACCTCGAGCGTAGGAGTCGACTCACCTACCAACTACTCCAAGGCGCCCGTTTGTGATATACTTATGTTTAATGCTGCTATCCGATGAGATGATCATAATTATCGATATTTACCTTGAACTTGCAGCAACGAATTTTTCTGGTCTGCAACTAGATTCGACGGTCTAAGGGCAGGGTCGTGATTCTTCGAACGAATATGAAAAGTTAAGAATACTGTCATCAGCGAAGGAGTGTATTAGACAAGAAAGGGCAGACATGAAAGTATTTATAAAAATGAGAGAAAGTTTGGTGACTCTGACAATCTGGTACACAAAACAACTTGAACCCTAGAACTTCCTAGTCCACAGAAGAGACTGAGATTTTCAACAAAATAGCCTGAAACCGAACTCTGTCAAATGCTTTTGCAATATCAAGTGCAACAATATTGTTTCCGTCTACATTGTTCAAAGATTGAATCACCAGTGGACCTGTTGATGCGGAAGCCGTACTGCCGGTAATTAACACCTTCCGAAATTCAAGTTATTTCATAGCTGGACCAGCAGATTCTTGCACGCTTCCTAAGTGCTCTTGCAATTATACGAGTGCGAAGGTGGATTTGTACTATTGTAGTAGAATCGACAATCTCGAGTACAGTTGGACACAAAGTGTAATCTTGTAACACTGCGGCGGAGTGCAATGCTTCAGTTTACTCGACAAGACCTTTAAGTCAAACAAGCAATGCGATGCGTATCATTTGATAGCCTAAATATAGGAAATAGAATATAAAGACACAACAAATTTCCTCTTGAGATTGCACTGACGTGATTGACGGAAACAGAGTGCCTACAATGAGTCTATCTGTAAACGAGAAACGAATGATATCATCAAAAAAAAAAACGCATAATACGGAAAATTGGTCATATTGATAGAATTTAATATATGGTTTGGAAATGAAGATTTTGGAGAGCCTTTAGCTTCTTCGGCAACCAATGTTGCTGAACGCTCTTTTTTCCTAAAACGTATAAAGGTAGCTTAGTTTTGTATTGTCTCACAATTTGTGCCGTTTTATTGGTGATGATTGATGCATCAAATAAGCATGGAGAAGTGAATCCATTTGGCAAGAAATAGAAGTGCTGTTAATCGTTAGCCATTAGAAAAATGCTTGGTTACAGTCACAAACTTTTTAAATTTTGCGGTGTGATTTATCTCAATCTACGAGTATTATAATTTGGACGATTTAAAAAGCGGACAGACTACTACTGCTTTGAGCATAAACCAAAGTTGGGGTTAAACTGAGGTCTAGTTCTAATTGTAGTACAGTGATTCAGAGGGACGAATCCTGAGTTTATTTCATTAAGAGTATGCAAAAGATCTAAGTCAATTAAGCATTTGATATAAAGTAGAGAGTGACGGATATCCGGCAAGTATTCGGTATGCGACCTATCCGGCTTCTTTTATAGTATCCGGCCGGAGCCGAATAGTCTTTTGATATACGGCCGAAAACCGGGTAGTCGTTTTTTCAGTAAAAAACAACAATAAAAAAACAATTTAATATTGGAAGTTTGCTAAAGCCAAATTGAGGCGAATGAAAATTAGTTTTTCTGCATTCAGGGGTAATCATTTATTACGTTGGATTTCGTATACGATGCATGCTTCAGAAAAGAGTCTCTCACTGTATACACTGCTTCATGGAGATGAAAAAAAAGTTTTGGCAAATTTGGGCAAAATTGGGTACTGTCTTCCATTTACTGGCACCAAGCCCAAGGGTCACTATTCCGTTCAAAATAAACTGTTTTGAGAAATATGTAAATCAACCTCGTTGGCGGTATTTTTTTTGGCAGAAAACTCAATCTTTCTTGCCTTCCCCAACCTCTTCAAAAATGTCCCAAAAACTTTGTTGTGTAGAAAGTAGAGTAGAAGTAAAAAAAACATGTTTAAGTTGATTTTACTAGTACCGGTCTGATTTGAGTATCAGACTACCAAACTATTATACTTTTAATTTGGGCAATTATCCGGCCGCCGAATATTCGGCTATCCGGCCTAGCTGCAGGCCGAATATTTGGTATCCGGTATCAGGCCAAATCACTATTCGGTATACTTTATATACGTAATTTCCAGAAGGCGAAACCTTGAACATCTAAGTTTTCAGCTGCATTTTATCTCGGTTCAGCGGCAATAACTATAGTGGTATTACATAATGAATTTGAATGGTAAATGAGCTAAACGCTGCTAAATTTAGTATCTAAACGGTATAGTTTACGCTTACAAATTGTAAAGCTGAGCAAAACTGAAGTAAAAACTTGATCAGCTTATTAATAGCTCATAAAAAATCAAATTAACATTTGCCTGAATCGCATTCAACTACTGTACGAAAATAACAGCATCATCCAACAGAAATCAAATACTCAGACTGGCGTTACACACTCGCATATGAAAGTGAATTCCAAATCGACACAAACACATTCCTTTTTTGTTGGATAGCCTCCACAGTGCAAAGCGAAACTACTTCATCCTGCCACCTCAACTGAAACTTGGAATCATCATAGTAGTTATGTGTAATTTACACTAAAGGAAGCATTCGGCTTGAAAGTGTGAGCTTTGTTTTGTTCCATTAGACATGATCGTGAGGATCTTATACTGACAATCAATGATGATGATGATCGGCTTCTACCTTAAGTCTAGTCGCGCTATGACTATTCAAATCGCGAATTGTTTTTGTTGGCTTTAATGGTCTGATCACAGTGGCGGTAGCGAGTCGAGACGATCCCACAGTATGGTTTCTTCCAGGATGTATAATTATGCTACTTACACCGGCTCGTAAGAAAATTTGTAGGCTTATGGTTAGTATTTGGGCCTTAATATCATATAACACGTGCGTTCCACATTATCGATTGCTTCATGACACGCTTTCAGCATTCCTTTTGGATGGTTAGACGTAAAAAGAAGAAAGAAACACACACGACGGACAGGCGAACAAGACAAGTGAAGTCACCGAGGTAAAAGCAGAGAACCTCCACTTGAAGCAGTGCCCAAGCACCTACATATGTTTATACATATGTACGTATCCCATCATGTTCGACATCAGCTGTGTGTACTCGAAAATCACTTTAATTGCAACTGAAATCAAAATGAAGCGTAGTTGGTAATGAGATTTTGAGGCATTTGTAGGTTTTTCTAGTAATTTAGTTTACCCAACGGTAAGTCACACATGAGGAAGATATTTTTGAAGTGATGGGAGTTATACAATCGGTAGTGTGTTGTGCAGCTGGCTGCGATAGCGATGGTGCGGAGTCAGCATTGTAGTGAACACAATGGATGAGCAATGATTGGTGTATGCAGGAGACACACGTCATGATGATGACCTTGTGCGCCGGTGATGATGGTTGCTTGGGTATTTGCTATCTTGTCTAAATGACGTCAATCAACAGTGTCAGGGGTCAGCATATTTATGGAAAAAGGTAAATATTTATTGTTTCACACTACGTAAGTTAACATTTGTCTTACTGTGCATTGTAGAGTTCAGAAAAAAATATGTAAGTGGTAGGCTCAGTTGTTGACATTGAAGCTATGGACATGATCTTTAATAAATTCAATTGTACTTAAGATAAGTTTGCAATTGATTCTAAAAGTTATTTAATAGCTAATATAGAATTTGGGAAGGAAGAATGGTGGCGCTAAAGTCCGTGGTTGACTTGGACCTAGCATTTGTATTGGTCGTGCTATTGTTCCTCACAATGCCGAATCCGAACGGCGAGCTGAGAAGTTTTCTCTAGACCGTTATATTCTTATAGCTAGTCAGTGATTCGAAAGAGGTTAAGATGTTAACAATTCTGTTTTCAAAAAATTGTTGTCTGTGCTGGGAATTGGACCTAAACTGAAAGTTTAGTGCGTTGTAATCGATGCACATGCCCACTGCGCTACTTAGTTAAATTTACGTACAGACTCGTTTCAAGTTGAAGTATGTTGCAAAATTAATTTAATTCAAATTTAATAGGAATAAAGTGTGCAATAAAACGTTTGTTGCCCCAGAAAATATATCCTTTCTTATTATCTCTCCGTTCACAGAAAGGGAATCTTTATAATTTTGGTATGTCCATCCGTCCGTCCAACCGTCTGTTTGTAACACTGCTCACACTTCCTACATTTATAAAGATACCGGAAAGAAATTTTGGAATTATGTAGTTGCTTTGGAGTTAGATGTCAGCATTTTTGCAATAAAATTCAAAAAGTTGCACCGGTGGACGGGAATTTTGACATTTTGACGGATCCCATTGTCAGGTCTTCCAAATTTTCTTCCCTTGCCATTTGGGAAATATGCAGATTCAATGTTGCTTAAAATGCGCCCCCTCTAACTTCTGAAAAAAATCAACAACAATTATATTGTCATTATTTATTGGGCTGCCGCATCTGTCTGATCATTTGAAAGCTAGTCTGCACATAATTATGTAGCTTCACGCCTGAATATTTGAATAGTCGTCCGCGCAAAAAAATCATCCAGAAAAATATAAGTAAACAGGTTTCGTGTTAAAATGTTAATACCCTTAATGAAAAGTAGGAAAAGGTTTTTAAGCGATTAAGCGTATAATGTGTCAACTTTTGCAGATTTTTCAGTTGAAATTTGCTCACATTTCGATAAAGTAGTTTTTTTACCTGGGGCTTTGATACACCACTGTTTTCTGAAGCGCTTGTTCAAATAATCCCAAAGAAGTAGAAATTATAACAGGGCTTTGATATGGTGTTACTAGCAAGTGTTGGACTTTATGTATCGGCCACATCTTAACACTAAACCTACCGATACTTCATGTATACCTATTCCTACCACAGCGAGTGAAGTGACCCATCTTTAAAATGTTAAATATATTACTACGTATAGCGAAAACTATGTATATCATTTAAAACAAATTGGAACATGAATAAAACTTATTTTTCCAAGTAACGATTCAAAATTGTTTATTTATAATAATATAATGGCGGCGCTACAGTCCGAGATGGACCTGGGCCTAGCTTCTCAGCAACCAATCCTGTTGTGCGTGCTATTGTTCTCTCACGAGTGGAGGGGACGACCTACAGTTTAATGCCGACTCCGAACGGCGAGATTGAGAAGTTGACTCGAAAGAGGTGTAGCCGTGAAAAAAATGTTTGATGTTTTTTTCGAGATTCGAACCGACGACCTCGAGCACAGGAGTCGACGCACCTAAACACTACGCCACGGCGCCCACATATTTGTTTATTTATTAAATTTAAAAACCAAAAAATAATACTTTATTCAATCAAAAATAATACTTTATTCATGTTCATCGCATATTTTGCAAATTATTGGGTTCTCGAAGGCACATTTTCCAAACATTTTGCAAAAATGTCTAATGCTGTGGTTTTGCGTCACAACTACACATGCACGTGAATCTTTGCACGGGTCAAATGACCCGTTGCGGTAGTTAGGGCAGATTACATATAGTTCTCGGTAAAAAAAAATTAATAAGAGAGAAGTAAGTATTCAAAAATACATTTGATGAATTTTTAAATAAAAGTAGTAAAGGTAAATGGCGGAGTGATACTGTTATTTATAAGAAATTCAATACAAGAAAAGTTTAAAATGGGTCACCCGTCGTGATAGGTTAAGTGTGAACAATGTGGTGACATGTTTGGGTCGTTTCCCTGTTGGAAGTAAAAATCTTCAAAAATTCCTATTTTTCGTGCACTTTGAATAAAGTTGTCCTTCAAAACTTTTGAGAAAACATCCTTTGATAACATTTTTGTCAACAGTTTAATAGTGTCATAATAACGCCCTATTACTATTTTCCTTTTTTTTGGGTTTAGGGTATCATTCGGTTTAGGGCATTCGAGCCAAAGACGTAGAATTTTGACTTGTCAAAAAAAATATATTTTAGAAGTCAAATCTTTTGTTTTTATATTCATTAGCAAATCCATTTTCTTTTATTTACTTAACTGATGTAGGGCTTTTTCCTAGCAGAAGATACATATACGTATTGAGTATTTGGAAAGTATTTTTTTTCTATCTTTTAGCTCGTGGCCCTCCGAATCTTAGTTTGTTTCCAATTTGTTTGTCCATTTTAAATGTACTATTAATACTTGTTTTTTGTAAAGTAGGTTTCGTTTTTTTTTTTCTACAGTTTTTGAAACACTACACTGGAGCACTCAGACCAAAATCTGGTCCATTGTACTGTCAGGTAGCAACCTACTCCAGTGCCGTTAATTTGATCCCAACGGCAAATGGTGACTGGACCAGATTCGATTTCACTGGGATTCGAACCTAAGACCCATCTAACTTGGAACAGGCACTTAACCAATTGCGCCACCCAGTCGTTTTTTATATTCGGTTTAGATCTTCCATATTTTAAGTCAGTGATTGTTGATTTGGCCTTTTTTTGAAGCACATTCGGCTGCAGAAGTCCACAGTTTTAATTTTTCCTTCATTTCTGGTGTGTAGTGGTGTACCCAGGATTGCTCAACGCCGTAATTCTGTTTTGAAATCTATACCCGAATCTTAGATAACTCACGAACATTGACCAGATGATTGTCCAACACAATATCGTGGATTTTAGTGACAATTTGTTATTGTTTTTGGCCAAATCACACTTACCAAAGTTATTTCAATCACTGCTAAATGTTAATTTTTTTGCTTATGTCCAAAAAGAAACAAAGATGTCAAAAAAAACCTCCACACAATCGGAGCACCATCTTGCATCAAAGTCACTGAGTTATCGAAGAGCCTTCATACATATTTATATTATAAAAAGTCACACTTAGGGCCAAGTTCCACTCGGATCAACCTTTCTCCTAACTAACTAATTGAACCAGTTAGATCTTAGATATAGAGCTATTTAGCTAATTGATGTTCATGTTACGCAGGTTGTTAAAGAAGTATGCTTTATTTATTACAATATATATTTCTGTGGAACAAGCGGGCACTACACTTCACGAGTAGAGCAGGTGAAAAATTGTTTTCTCTTTTTGTTTCTTTATATTTTATCTTTATAGCTACGGCAGAAGTCTAGTCTTGATGATGTACTGTGAGGTCATCTATTAGGATTCTTTTTACTGATCTTCTCATGCTGATCAGGCAGATTGGGCTTGAAAGGCTAAGCTAGAGGCAGATATGTTCAGCAATGTGGCGTCGAGTGCCTTTGGTCCAAATTCGATTGGTGGAATTTGTTGTATGTACCGTTACAAAAAGTGAAGAACTGATATCCTCCATTGTGACTTCGATGGCTTCGAAGGCTTTTTATTTTCCCAGATCATCTTTCTGCCCTACGGTTTAATGTCGCCTCCGATCGACGACATTAATAAGCTTTCTTTAAACAGTTATACTCTTTGAACATAGTCAGTGACTTGAAAGATGTGGAGTCGTGAAAAACTTTGTTTTGAAAAATCTTGAAAATGTTGAAAAATGTTGCTTGTTCTAGAATTTGAATGATGACATTGTGTTTGAGCCATATAAGTGCTTCCTTAAACTTCATTACTTTCACCTGAGAGATGCTACTATCATCCGGTGCTATCAGGTGCATAGACATATTGAAATTGGGATCACTGGAATTTAACCCTCAATCTCACTAATAATCTGAGTAAGGAGTATTAGATAAAGAAACGTGATTTGGAAACAAAAATGTTTGCCTTTATAATTAATGTGCATGTGCACTTTTATTTTGAAGCCTGTAGTGAATTACTAAGTATAATTACTTTCACTTACTACCTTCCAAAGAAATAAGGTTGTTGAAATACAATACCTTTTAAGTTGGACATGTATACGAACAAAAATTCAAATTGAGTTTTTTCTCGAATTTGCTTATGTCATGCTTTAGGTTCCTGCATTTAGTGATTGAACACTATTTATATTGGTAAGGTTTGATTCGAAGAAATTCAAAAAGATGAGTGCTACCTTCAGTGATATTTGCCGTCGATTTGATACCCAAATAATTTCATATGCTGAACATTCTCATCTTCTTTCATGGAGTTAACCTCATATGGAGGAGTCTCATTATTTTTCATAAAGAAATGCACATTAGAACATTTTTTTTCTCATCTCTACCTCCACAAACTGCACCCTGGTTCAAAGACGAATAATTGTTGACAACATTTTCTTATGTGCAAAGTAGTTGGCCTTTTTTATAGAAATAATGAGACTTCAAGACGAATAATTGTTGACAACTTCTTATTTATTTGAGGGTTTATTTGAGGTTCATTATTAAACACTTATCTTACATTTAAGCAGAAAACTTAGACATCAGTAATATGAGATGAGATCCAAACCCTAAATAGAAAATGAAACAACTAGATACTTGTAAGAGAACAAGATTAAGCTAACCTATACTAAGTCGAAAGGGATGAAAATGATCCTAGCAATAAATAGGAAAGAAATCAGTAGTGTCGTATGCATAATAACCCGTCACTGTCCTTTAGCACACAAGCAAGAAGAATGGGATCACTCTACAAGGACGTCTGCAGAGGATGCAAAAATTAAGAAGACAAAGTAACAATCCAAGTAAAATCCAAAATACCTATCTAATATTCAGCGGCCTGGAAGAATTGTCGAAAATTAAAATCCAAGACATGCTCCTAAAAGGAATAAATGGTATCCCAGAAGATCACCATAGTGGAACACCACAAGATGAACCACTAAGACACGAGTAGGAACTTTGAGGTTTGATTTGGTAATGAAGGAACTGGTGTCATTATCTATTAGTTTAAGCGTAATGGATCCAATCAAGGTCTGAATGGATCACGGTTTTTTCTTACCCTGATAGTCAGTTTAACCTTATCTAACCTAAGGGATTTTTTCAACTCGGGGCGAACGCAAACTCCACTAATGACATCTTAGTAGAAATCCGACGTAAAATCGCCCTTGGCAATTTCTACTAATTCTTTTTATCGAAACTACTTGGCTCAAAACTTTTGTCTCAAAGAATATCAATCATGCACTATCAATTCTATCAAATCAATTATTGTTCGAAAGCTGCACAATAAACATAAGGGCAGAACTGATTCTTGGTGCCTTAGAAAGAGAAATTTGGAGATTTGGATAATTTGTCCTGTTTGCGAAGTAGGCGAATAAAAGAGAAGACATAACCACGAACTTTGGACGAAGATGTAGATATCCTCCGGATGGTACAAACCCGCCGACAAAATTGACTTGCTTTCATCAAGCGCATGAACAACAATGCTCCGGCTAAGAGAGGTTTATAATCCGAGCTTTTTTATTGGAGAAGGAGAGGAAGACCGAACCTCCGTTATCATCAAAATCAAGTGATCGCCGATGCAAAATAAGTTGATTTTCATGATTCAAAGCTGCGTGCTCGGTACCGTCAAGGATGGAAAGCAACATTAGTTCAGCCTCAGGTCACTGGCCTGGAAACTAAAAAGAAGTGCAAGAACGCGGCCATGAAATGGAATATAATGTTCCAGCCAAGAGAGTCTTCAAACCACACTCTTACGATTCAATTAACAGAGTGGGACCAAAAAGTGGGTTCCATTCAAGAGTTTTTGGTCCAGGTAACTTAAGGCAGCGTGTTTGGGATGTTGAAAATGCTGAAAAACAGCTTAAGCGCCTCACCACTGGCTGATGAGCTTATTAAGCAAAGAAAATAATTTAAAAACCATTGAACATTTAACATTCCTTTTTACATTAACTCGAAACATATAACGTCTAGATAGAGGCATTGAGTGTCTCCTTACAATCTTCCGCGGGTAGACTAGATAACATCTACGAGTATGTAACACACAAATTCAACCATTCTCTCATCATCATCATCAGCTATTCATACTGTCTGTATTGGGAAGGATGCAACATGGCTTCATCTCAGATTTCTAAGTAAGTAAAAAAAATAAAATTAAAAAGTAAGAGCAATTAGATAACTTGTATTTCATTAATAAATAGAATGTGTGCCTACTGAAGGTTAATTTTGACCCACAAAGCAAGCACTTGACATCCACCAAGCATGGTATAAGCCACGAATAAGCAATAAAGTCTAGTTACGTAACACTGTTCCACCCAACTGCTGTTACTCACCCATGTGTTGGCGTCTGACTGAAAGGCAATTCGGACTTGAAATGTCGCACGTTAATTCCAGTAATGTCGGACAAATTAGTTCGGTTTGTCAATGTTGTATGCCGCATAGCTAAATCATATTCGTTATGCCGTAGATATTGAGAATTGTTTGGTAATTTGTAATGCCTTGCATAAGTGTGGACGAATTAGAAAACAAAATAAAGGTGTGCGACTTGCGCCTCTTTAGCTGAATTCATTGTTGCCAATTATTTTTGGTTGTGAAAGTTTTATTTTTAAATATTGAGCTTCGAATATGTGTGAAAATTGCATCGGCAATGGGTTTGGCCATCGGGGCGATGAAGTTTGTAAGCTCCGGTGTACGTGAAGCTTAAAAAGTACTCAATCATTGATTATTATTATTTTTTAGGCTTTTGTCGAAATGGTTCAGCAACAATGACGTTGATGAAGGCAATTAGGCTGCAAATGATGTGAAACTTTTGGTTAAGTTTGTTGAAATTCATATGAATGTGTGGTGAAGATTGAGAGGTTGTCACAAATTCAATCCAATTGGGCACACTTTCATTCTTTACCCAGTAATCGTGTGATCTAATGTATGTATGTTAGCATTCATAAGTGTGGTGTTTGGGGGAAATGTGCTTTCTTACTTGCAAACAGACGATGTTGCAAGTGTTCTCTTTCGCGGTTGAGTGTGTTTAATTTTTTTAAATGGAAATAGGGGGATTTATGATATGCTTTATGCATGTGTGACTTTATGCAAATGTCCATCCCGACAGAAGTTATCACGTGTACCACATTATGCAATTGGGCGCGACCTTTTTCTATTTAGCTCAAGATAGTGTCTTATTAGGAAAAGACATGAAGAATATATAAAAAAAAATTTTAAGATCCGACATAAGGGAGCAAAGCCGAGTTGCTTTAGTTTTGGCCAACCCTGCAGAACGTACAGTGGTGATCACATAATAGCGCACCATTGCATATGAATACAAACAAATTCTTGCTAACTTTTTAAGCGCTTTTTGGAACACTTTACTAAAATCAACAATATTTCCATAATTATATTATTCTAAAAACAAACATGTTACAGCAGAAAAATCTTCCTCAATATAAAAAATAACTCTTCCTGTAAATAGATCAGTCAAACAAAAATACAGAAAACGTACAAATTATTTATTATTCTCACAGTTGAGCTATTGGTAGGTCTACCTTTGTTTTGAAATACTTACCTACAACGCTTTGGTGAAATCTCCACTAGACATTGACATCGTTGAGGAAGAATGTTTTATTGTGTGCCAAAACTTTCTCTAAACATTTTAGATTTTGAGTCATTCAAATATAGATCGACTTTATTACAAAAATTCTCGATGAATTTCAGCTCGGGACTTTTGACTGGCCAATCCAGAAAGTAAATTCTATTCTCCGAAGCCGATTTTTAACAAACCTCATATATATAAAAAAAAAAGATGAAAGTTATTAAATATATTAGTCGATCAAACTTAAAGTCTAGTGCGTATGGGTCGATGCACATACCCACAAGGCCACGGCGCACACTGCTATTTAAAATTATATTATTGTTATTTTGTTATTTAAAGCTCATAGTTAAAAAAGGAAAGAAAAATCAATTATATTTATTTTGCTTAACCTAAGAGAAAATCGCTATAATTTTGGTTGGCTGAGAAAGCTGGTACCTGTGCTATTTATGTTAGCATTCAAATTCACAATGGTAATATATTATACTCCAATGATAGTCCAGTAATGAGAACCCAACAAATCATTCCCTGTTGTGACTGATAATGCTTAATAGTACGTTTACACCGCACCCAAATTCAACATTTCGGCTAGTTACTGCATTTCAGCCCAAATACATTGCTTTTCGCCTTACTTTTCTTGCATTCTGGAATGTTGCATTCCAGCCAAATGCAGAATTTCGTCGCTGCATTTGTAAGTTCGTCAAATCGAACAATCCTCTTTACAAATTCAGCACCATTCAGCACGTCATACAATGACATTTCAGCCTGCTGACATAAACAAAAAAAACAGCTGTCAACAAAACAATAAATCATTTCAAGTGATCATTGCAAAAAAAATGGAAAAATGGAAAAAGGGAAAGTGCCTCACAAAAATATTCGGAATTATGTTTTTTCCCGGATCCTTGTTTTTTGCGTTTTGTTGCTGTTGCAGACAGAAAACATGCACTATTTTCTCTGATTTTTTGTTAACAGTGAATAAATGTTGAATTGAAACTGTTGTTTTTTTATTATAATTATAATAAATATTTATTATTTATCAATATTAAAATCCAGGAAAAAACATAATTCCGAATACTTTTGTGAGGCACTGTATATGTCTGAATTAGCATTTAAATTCATCTTTAAATTAATATAACAAGCTAAATGGTTAAACCACTTCTGATTTCCAATCAGAAAAAAAATATCAATAATCAATTCTAACACTAGCTGTCATTTGAAATGCTGAAGTTGCAGTGGGAGCGCAAAATTGCATTTCGAAATTTTTTTCCTGAAATGTTGAATTTGGGTGCGGTGTAAACGTGCTCTGCTCCATTCCTGAGCGTCTTGCAAGTCTTTGCAAGCCATATCTAATATGGCATAAACGGTTTAACCAAAAGTTTTTGTCGAAATGCTTGCCACTCCCAAAATCAAGTAGGAAAACGAATACTTTGACGCAGAGTCAATAACGGCAGGCGAACCACAAGGAAAACCACAAGGGCTTTTGGATAATTATTGTGCATATTATTTGCCGGTGATAGAGAGAAGAAGACGGCGTTACAGTAGCTACGTTTGCATGCAAATGCTATTCTACTACAATGGTCGTTATTCATATTTAATTTCATAACTTTAAAGTTATCATATTAAAAGCATACAAAATTAGGACCAAAACCACAAAAATTAACGCTGATCTTACTTTAAAGGAACGAGTGAACATAAATTTATAAGTGTCGACTTATGTATGTATGTACTTAACGAATAACTTCTTTCTATAAAATCTGATGTGAAAATATCATGAATAACCAGGCAAAGATCAGCAATTCTCCGGTTGTAAGTGTCTGAAGCGTGCACTCTACTTCAGGAAAACAACGCAAACTATTCCGACAAATCTAATTTACGATTCGCATGCCGACTTAACATCTCGCTAACATGCCAAGATTAATGGCTTTCTACTCGAACAAATTACTTCTACTTAGCAAATTGAATACATTAGTATGTAAATGCAGTTGAAGATGGAATTCTTTGTGGTATAGTAATATGCTGAATTAATAATTTAACTTGTCTGCTTTTAACGAGACGGTGACATTACTGCACGTGTACATGGAAAACTATTTTTGTGTAATATTATGCAACTTAAAGTTTTCTTGACAGCGGACTGCGTTACTTTTTAAAATAAAGGGATTGCTAGTAGATTAGAGTAACCTGGCAGAGGAATAAATCTCCTGTTAGATAAATAATTGATACAAAATTTACGCTTTGTACATTCTTTTGTAAGAGAGATAAAATTTAGCTCGAGATGCGTACGGGGCTCCAACTAAAACAACAAAATTTCTTTAATTCGCCATCATCCACAAATCGGTCATGTGCTTGCGAAGACACTGGCAACAAAACAGCAGTAAAATGTCGGGGCGTAAATATACTACTTAGCGGAAGGGCGATTATGACAAAGAACAGTGCGAAGTATCGTGGAGTGAATTTCACCGAAAGACTGAAGTTTAACATCAACTCGAAGCTGACCTTCAGAAAGGCGAACTTTGGACGCAACCAACGCATCGGTTTAACGCAGAAGATGAAGCGACTACAATATGGTAAATCATCTACAGACCAGAAACCAGACTCCAGAAACTAGCCATAATCGAGAGAAGGATACTTCGCCTATGTACCGGTCTCACCTACGACAGGGATCTTCAGAAGTATCCTAGCAATAATTGACTTCAATCCAGTGTGACACTGTTTAAGAAGTAGCTTATCCAATATGAAACCATCCCAATGTGGCCATCAGAAATTGGGAAGGCACAGCTGCCGGTCAACGATAAGCGAGCATATATTCCTGATGAAAACAAGCAACGAACTGTATCACTTCTACCACAGGAGTGACAATAGTCATTATCGCGACTAACCATACCAACACTCCATTCCTGAAAAACCACCACCGACACACGGATTTGATCACCCCGATTTGAACACCGAGCATCCCCCATAATCATAACCCGTAATAGTTAACACTGTAAAACCTTGCAATATTGTACATTTGTTGGACTCCTATTGTTAAGCCAACACTTTTACCCCCTTATTTTTTATTAGTTTTAATTCTCAAATTGTGAATACCAAAAGTTCAGAATATATTTTGTTAATCTTTTTTAAATCTTCCCCTTAATTTGTCTCGGCCCCTTGTTGATATAAATATTGATTCGAGGAACTGCCCCGAGTATTGTCGGAAGTATCCCAGCATTAAGAGACTCATCCCTCTGCAACAATACATGGTAACACTGTTCAGGAAGCATCTATAAGACATCGGCAAACATACCATATGGCCATCAGAAACTTGAGAGACACAGTTCCTGGACAACGATACCTCAATGCGCTGAATTTACTAAACGAACATACATATTCCCGACGACAACAAACGACGAACTGTATTAATTATAATAGAAGACTGCTATCACAATCATTATAGCAGCTAAACCGGAAACACGAAAACGCCCAATTATTGAAGGACCACTACCGATACACTTATCTGAACATCCCAATTTCGTAATTCGTAATGCCCTGAGTTGAGTTTGAGTGATTTAAGGATTCTTAACTCAAGCCTTGTAGTTTAAAAATCTAGTAGACCAGCAATCATATTTCGTGAACCTAGTCAAGTCATTCTAAGTTTTTTATTTCTGGGAAGTTGTTTACAAGGGAAAACGATTTGCAATATCAAATTCTTCTGAAGCGGACTATTATGGACGTGGTTAGGCGAACGCAATGATGAGTTATCAATATGGAGTTCAACGGCATTTCAATAAAAGTGTCATAACTAATGAGACCCTAGCGGACCTAAAGTAAACAAACCTTAGATCTGCAAAACTTTGCTTTTCCGGAAGCAACTGATTTTGTTCTAGTTCTCAGTATAAAAACTAGATGATAGGCTTTGCTAAAAAAAACTCTTTGCGGTTTCTTATGTGCTTTTGTGTTGACCACGATCGGCCAAAAGGTATGTCTATGGATCCAGTCAGGCTATATGGAACGCTATGGTCACTACACTCACAAGGCGCGGCATATTCGAAATCAATTTAGTGAGGAAATGCTTAAAAAGTTTATCACTTTAAAACAAAAATCAAGGATTTGAAGTGTCAAATTCTGTAAAGGCCCAAATATAATAGACATAAGCGAGCATAAGCTAGTGCATCGGTTAGTGAACAATCCTTAAGCACTTGCGAATTTGATATATGACACACAAACACACAAATGTTTCTTTAAGCATGAGCTAGTGCGCTCTGAACCGCACCGCACATATGCGAATTTGACAGATGGCACACAAAATTAAAATTTGAATGAAACAAAATATGGGAAGAAATTCTGATAGATGGCATGCGCGCATCTATTCATTATGGCTATGCGTGTGTTTTGTGCAAACATGACAAAACATTTCGTTAAAATTTGACACTAGCTCATGCTCGCTCATGCCTATTATAGTTGAACCTTAACTCTCTTTGATAACACTGATTGTGAATCGTAAATCAAAACGAATTAAATGTGTCTCAGTTTCTTGAAAATACTTTTATTCATATATGTCCAGACATACCTATCTTGAAGTACGTAGCTAAGCTACATAAGTACGTCACGTAGAAGATACTCAACAAAAAAAATCCACAGTAAATCCGTTCCATTCACTGCAACTGATGATTGCTCATCGCCCAAGGCGCTGGACTCTGCATCTGAACCGTCAGATTACCCACCCAGAAAAATCAACACGTGCACTTTGTAAGGCACCAGGTCTTCCACTGGTGCGCATCGTCTACCTCATAATGAAAACGTGATGCAATGGTACACATACTAGTATCCAGTGCAGTACACATGTTGTGCAATCTTCAAAATTCTTTGCATTTTTTTGTGTCCATATCCGCATTTGAAGAGCCAGTAGTGGAATCTTAACAGATGCAGTCAGTCTCAGTATCTTCATCCGCTCCAGATGGTAATTGAATTGTTGCACAGCTTCTCTAGATGATCATTCATCTCGTCTGTTTCGTTTTGAATTCGCTCTTGCATCGCATTGTTTATCAGACGAACCAATTTGTTTAGGATTATGGCTTTCAACTGCACTCACCGGTGGAACTGCAATGATCATCGAATCGCATCCGAAACATCTCTACAGTGGGTCGAATGGTCACTGTTAAAGAGCTGATCGCAACCTGTTAAGCTGACTACTTTCAGTTAGGTAAAAAATGTGTGTGTGTAAGGGAGTAGAAAAAGTGTTGATGCATGAAATTCAAGAGAATGGACTTACAGAAGTGCAATTTGTTAAGGGAAGATGTGTGTCCATAAATGGCAAGTGTTCAGAGATATGCATGCGATGCTTTCTGAGAGTTAAACAAATTCGATCTCAGAAGATTCATTTAGGTATTGATTTAACCTTTTTAGATCGAAGTAACAGATCACTTACATTTTTGCTCTTGATATTTGATATTACATTTTCATTATGCTATATAAAATAAGAAGACAATGCTCGTTGCTCGTCAAGGTCGGGAAAGATTTCACCGAGACCCTTTGATGTAAAAAAAAAGCGTTTAGACATGGTGACACATCGTCATGCGACTTTTTTTAATAGCCTTCTCGACAGAGTATATACCGTCTACGGAAAACGTCACTATAGTTATCTGTAACTTTGAGGTAGTGAAAGACTTTGTCTACCTAGGCTCAGGAGAAAATTCAAAAAATTATACTACCACAGAGGCAAAACGAAGAGTTACTCTTGCCAAGGTCTTTGGCTTAGAACGCAGAATATAGCTGCAGAAACATGGAATCAAAGTGTACGAAGAGATTCTTGATCGCTTCAGAAGGGATGTCCTTCCGATTCGATTGATTTCGAGTTTCTATATCTAGATGGTGGGCGCCGTGGCGTAGTGGGTAGGTGCGTCGACTCCAATGCTCGAGGTCGTAGGTTCGAATCTCGAAGAAAACATCAAACATTTTTTCACGGCTCCACCTCTTTCGAGTCACTGACAATGCTCAAAGAGTATAACTGTCTAGAAAAAGCTTCTCAATCTCGCCGTTCGGAGTCGGCGTTAAACTGTAGGTCCCCTCCGCTCGTGACAGAACAATAGCACGCACAACACGAGTGGTTGCTGAGAAGCTAGGCCCAGGTCCACCTCGGACTGTAGCGCCGCCATTATTATTATTATTATTATATCTAGATGGCTAGGTCATGTGGACTCAATGGACACAAATCCTCTGGCCCGGAAAATCTTCGACTCCAATCCATATTGACAACGGTGCCATGATATAACGCCAAGCGACATAAGGCAACATTTTAAAACTTGGCCTTATGTCGCTTTATCAAAGTGACATAAGACCAAATTTTTGCTTCGGCCTTATGTCACTTTCAGAAAGCGACATAAGGCCAATTGGCTTTATGTCGCTTTCCGCTGCATATCTGATTTAGGCTTACCTTATTAAAATATACCTTCCATTAAACATTCTGAGACATTAAAAAGGAAACGGGTAAAAAGTAAAATTCATTTGGGGGACATGCTGTCCCCCCCTGCAACCCCCCTGCTTGGCCACAGATAGGATTTGGGGTAGGGTCAAAATTGGATATATGTTACTTATTCAAATCCATTCTAAATATGAAAATAAGAAAACATTGGATACCACCAACCTCGCACCTATCCCAAATCTTATCTGCGGCCAAGCTGGGGGTTGCAGGGGGCAACATGAACCCTCATACTTCACTTTTTGCCCGTTCCCTAATACTCCACTGTTCAAATTCATTTTAATTACACATAAACATGTTATTAAAAATTGTGGAATTATGACCCACTTTATGTTTATTGATATTATTATTTGGTGTTATGTCTCAAAAAAATTTGTCGAGCGACATAAGACCAAATTCTGAAATTTGGCTTTATGTCACTTTGAGAAAGAGACATAAGGCCAAATGCTAGAATTTGGCCTTATGTCCGGGCCCCATTGACAACGCGGTAAAGGAAGACCGCGTCTGCCGTTACAGACACATCCGGAAAGGGATCTGTCAATTGAACGAGTAACTGGAGGCACTTAGTACAAGACCATGCTGAATGGAAAGGCATGTTGATTGAGGCCCAGGTATATCTCGAACTATATTGCCAGCCGAGTAAGAAGAATATTTAAAATTAAGTTAAGAGTTTTTCTTATTTTATTTTCTTATTTGTTGTTGCTATTTCGTTATTTTCGTGGCGTTGTGGGTTTGTGTTTGTGTCGACCACTACACACTAAACTTTCAAATCTATTTTCAAATCCCAGAACAAGCAACAATTGAAAAAAGAATTGAATCTTTCGAGCCACTGACAATGCTCAAAGAGTATAACTGTCCTCCGCTCCACTTTCACACATAAATGAAGGGGAATTCGAGTCAATTAAGTTTCGTAATACCAATACTTAAATGACGCTCCAAGTCAAACTCGTTACTTGTCAAGTATTATCAATGTTTGGTAACTGTAGTTAGAAAAGAAGGACTTCATAATGAATATAGAAATACATACGTACTAATTTGTTTTCTAATTTTCATTCAATACTTTCTTTCAGAAGTAAATCATAATATTTTAAGTGAGCGAGTTTGATTGAGCGCTGCAGTGTGTAAAAATATTTTGGCAATATTTGTAGACACAAACGTATTCTGTTTATATATAAAAGACTAAAAATACTGAAAATAAGTAAAGTATATGTGTTTGTGTTTTGAAACTCAGTTTCTAATGAAATTGAGAATGCGTGGAAGTTTTTTAATGGACTCCTATGCGCATAGGGTAAGAAATCTGTTCTAGACTATTTTCTCTAAGCCAGTTTCCTTCAGGAATCTGAGTATGAGAGATGGTTCTAGTGATTTCATTTCTTCTTCTGATATCAGGTACTTGCCCAGATACCTTTTTCTTTTGTGGGCTAGTGCCTCCCAAAATCCCGGTATATGTTCTGGAATTTCATTAAATTCACCACAAAATCTGACCAGAGACCTTCTTCTTATACCCCTAGTTTCCTTAGATGCTCCCTGAGTCTACAGTGCCCCGTTAGGAAGCCATTTAGGATACGGAGGTTGTTCTTGCTCATTCTGATGTATGCCTCGAATCTCTTCCGGTTATGTTGCCCTAGAAGTTTCTTGGCCTGCTTCATTCCACGAGCGTTGTTCCAGGTTTCTGTCCGGTTCCTTGTTTCTAGTTTCCTGAATTCTTCTCTGAGGAGATGGTCTCCTACAGCGCAGAATGGTTCAGGACCTATGATGGGTTCTGATGCTCCTTTCCTTGCCAGGGAGTCGGCCATTTCATTGCCTTCTATCCCCGTATGGCCAGATATCCAGCAGAGTTTTCTCGGTTTCTCCTACTCAACTCTTTGAGCTTTTGCAAGCATTCCCATACAAGCTTGAATTTGATGATGTAGGAGTCTACTGCCATAATAGCGGCTAGACTGTCCGACATTATTGCTATGACGCAATTGGTATAATTCCTTTCAAGATTGATCTGAACGCATCTGCTGGTACATTTGCCCATGGGTTCGAAGTATTTTGTCTTGGGTCAAAAAACTCCTGCTCCAGTTCCTTCATCAGTTCTTGATCCGTCTGTATACCATTTTACCGTGTTGCTGCTCACACTGTGGACCATGGATTCATTGCTCCAGTCTCTTTTGGTTTTCAACTTACTGGTACATTTCTTTTGGAAATTGAATTTCCTAATAACGTCATTTTTCGGAATGGCCAGGAGTGGTAGCTTTTTGACCAGTGCGTCGAATTGCCTCGATGTAATGCACCTGTCTTTTCATATCCTTTCTATTGCCGTTCTCATGATTGTTTTGTTTGCACACTTTGCAACCACTAGGTGCAAAAGAGTCAGCTCCAGTAGCACCTCCATCGCCGCAGTTGGGCAAGTTCTGATGACTCCTGTAATACAGAGGAATGCCTACCTTTGAACTTTACTGAGTTTAAAGTTGTCTTAGAGATTTGAGCCCTCAGCTTCTATTTAACTTTCTTCTGTCAAATAGCAGAAAGAATATTACCATTTTAATCTTCAGAAAATCCAATGGGCTCAATATATAATTCAACAGATTTGCAATGTCTGATCTTTTTGCGTACCTTATTAATTTTTTTTCTTTTGCCTAATTCTGCTTGTCTGGTTGGTTTCGTTTATCAAATCAAAATCCTACTCATCTTCACAATCTTGACGTCATAGCAATATGTAGTCGTCGGCAAAACATTTTGGCCATTGCCTCTAAACCTGAGTCATTTAACAAACACTATGTTACGCTCCAATGGATATCTTGTGACCACGCAAAGTGTGAAGTACGATTTAATCGTAATCTGTTTGCTTATGTCTTGAGGAATGGTTAGATAAATCGATAATATTTAATATTACGGCTAATTAATAAGAAATATTCAACGTAAAACACTCATTCTTGAGTGGAACAGGCGGAAAGTGTGAAGAATACACTGAAATGTGTACTGCCTCCGGCCTTAAGGGGTTGGTGCGATAGTACTTGAATACTCCCACTATGGGTGTGTCAATTCATTGTGTTTTTTATTTTATGGACGCTGAAATTTAAGACAAATCAAGTGCAGCATAATTTCATTGACATATTTAACAGGCCCTTTTTTGCATCATCGGTCGCCAAGACGGAAGCGTGCCGTTTAAAGTTTTTTTTCCGCTTTTTAGGAGTGAAGTTTTTTTTTTTTTTTTTTTTGATATAGTACATGTCAAAGAATATGATACCATTACAAATAAGTTTTAATCTATTCATTTTGACCATGAACTCAGCGTGCAATGCGGTAAACTTTTGATGTGATGAAGTGATTTGTCAGAAGTGGCTATAAGTGCAAAAGAAGATGCAACAACGACGTCAACAACACATAGAATTGCGGATCCTTGGGTATTAATGTTTCACAAACAACTCATTATTTAAGTATTTTTGTTTTGCATTGAGTAAAGATTGAGGTATTTTGCGGATTCATATGTATGTCGTTAGAAGTTGTCTGACTTTTTATGCGAATTTTACCTTGGTGTGTTATTGAAATTGAGATTTCTTTCAAAACAGTACTCAAGTCTTGAGAAGTCAATGTTTTGAAGAAGTTTTGTGTTCTCTAGGTTATTAGCAACATCTTGCTTCAAACTTCAGCTGTGTCTTCTTACGTTGAAGTGACGAAAAGTGGTCCACTCACAAACATTTGTGGTCACGACTATATATAATCGAGTCATTTTACATAATTTTCGCAACATTCCATTCATTTGAATGGATTTTGGTAGTTCGGAAGTTGTTTGAATGACTTACTCGTATGTGTTCTTTACTCAAGGTATCGGCAAAAGTCTTCTGCATTGCATTTGTGACTTAACATTAATTTATCACGATTCAGATGATTTCGAATCGAAATTAAAATGAATTGAGGTTGTGCGGTCCACAAGTATGACTAACAGACGAGAATTAATTGAATGTACATGAAGTATGACCGTCAGTTTTAAGATAAGGTTTAGTTTTAGTGTATGATAAAGCAATAACCAGAAGAGGGGTTAAAAAAAATCTTTATTAATTTTTGCTTAGCGTACAAATTTATTTTCCGTAAATTATAGTAAATTAGTAAAAAAATAAATCATTATATTCAGTAATTAGTTTTTACAAAGAGTAGTAGGTATTTCATTTTTAGGTTTCTTTATTTTTTTTTATTTTTTAATATCAGTTCTTCTAGTTAATTCCCTTTATAGATTTTTTGGCGCTCCAGTGTAGTATTAGAAACTTCCGACAAAAATATATATATTTTTTAAAACTAAGCTGTAACAAAAATAAATTAGAATAAAGGTGATTTCTATGATCTCCTAGAAAGAATATATGACCACTGCCCCAGATTGACACGAAGATCGTTCCCCAGCCTGCAGGATAGCACGTCCGAAAACGGAGTCAGGCTGTTGGACGTTCTGACCTCTCTGTAGCCAGTACGGCGTTTCCTCACCTCAACATCCGTATAGGGACCTTGCAGTCCCCTGATCTTCAACCGTCAACCAAATTGATCACGTTGCGATCAACGTCAGACACTCCTCCAGTTTTCTTGATGTCCGAGAGTTCCGAGGCGCCAACATCGACTTGAACCATTTCCTTGTTGTACCCATGGTAAGAACACGAATATCGAGAGGACAACGGGGTCGAAAAAGAACACCGCGGTTTGACATCTAAAATGTCAAATCGGAACAGAACTCTATGAACTTTGCCGATCGATTCTCCCTAAAGCTCTCAGAGAGTCCAACCTTGCAAGGAAATAATCGAACAACAGTGGATTCGTTGACAAAACTTCAGAAGCTGCCTCTGATGTGCTGGGTTTTAAAACGCCACTCAGAAAAAAACCCTGGTTTGACAACGAGTGCAGGCACCACATTCAGTGAAGCAAGTAGCATATAAGGCGACGCTGGATAAAAGCACGAGAACGGTTCGCATATGAGAGCGTGAAAATGTACGTGCTATACTACGGTAATTCTAGATTTAACATTCCTGTCAAATTCATTAGATTGTGTAGGATAATGATGCAGAATTCTCGCTGCTCCATTAAGATCGGTATTACTCTTACCGAAACTTTCAATGTTAAAAAAAGGACACAGTGTTCTTGATTTTTTCAACATCTCCCTTCCAAAAGTCCGTACAACTGATGGCACAGCGAGCCGTCAATTAGCGGTGTATAAGGGCAAAACAAAGTATATGTTGTCATTGAGAAAGGACGCACAACATCGACGACTTCGCCAAAACGTTACAATAGGCAGCTACAACATTGAAGTAGTAAAGGACTTCGTCTGATTCGGCTCCGCGGTACACAATACAAATATCAGTACTGATATTAAACGCAGAATAACTCTTGCTAACCGCTGTTTCCCTGTGCTTGAGAGGCATTTGAGTAGTAGAGTCCTCTCTCGAAATACCAAGCTGACTTCATATAAAATCTTGATTATCACGGTCTTGCTGCATGGCGCGGAGACATGGACACTCACAAGAGCAGATAAAGAAGCCCCTGGATCTTTTTGAGAGAAAAGTTCTATGTTGTCTGGCTGCGTTGACGGCATTCGGAGAAGAAGGTTCATTTACGAACTATACATGCGCTGTAGAACCACATAAGTCTAGCCAGGCGACATATATATCCAACCCCAAAAATGGCTACGCCATGTAGAGCGCATGGACAACACCGCTCCGGCCCAAAGGGTTTTCGACTCCGCGCCAGTGGGGTAACGCATTTGAGGACACCCACGAACCCGATGGCGCACACAGGAGAAGGATATTAGCCAACTTGGCGTGCGTAATTGGAGGTAGCTGGCTAAAGATCGTGCAAACTGAAGATACTTGTTGCTTGAGGCCCGCGTCCATCCCGGACTGCTACGCCATCAGAAGAAGAAGAATTTTCATTTGCTTTCGTGCACTTTTTATTTTCTGTTACTAAAAAAATCAACAAAAACTGGATCAGGCTTATATATTGTAAAGTTTATAATGCCTTCGTTGCAGATATTGCTCCACCACACTGGAGATACAAATTTTGTGCATTGTGTAGTTGCTCTGCAATACTGCCTTTTTATTCATTATCTGGATAGTTTGTAATCAAGAGTTTCTTGATGACAATTTCAATGATGTGCAAAAATTGAGGTTCACAAAGGATGTCCAATTAGTTGGACTCTTGCTAGAATTTTATTCAATGTATATGAAATTTATTAAATTTACACACATGAAAGTAAAACTCTTGCAACTCAAGGAACGAAAAACATATGAATGAGAGGTACATTGGGCTACACCTCCAGAAAGATCTGTCATAAGCTAGATCCCAAACGATCTAAGAAGCTAATCTCGGCAGAAGTTGTCTATAGGGCGAAGGAATAGGCAACACTACACACATTTTCTGTGTGTCCGGCCCTGGCGTTAGAGAACATGTGGAATGTTTTCCACATTTTTCTCATCTAAGCAGCTTCTGCAGAAATCTTTTGACAGAACGCTGAGCCTTCTGTCATGTTCAGTTATTAGGCAGTGTCAAGTGATGACACCAAAAATAATGCTGAGGTGTAGGTTGTTGGTAGAGTTGTACCGAATAGTAATTTGGCCGGATGCCGGATACCGAATATTCGGCCTGCAGCTAGGCCGGATAGCCGAATATTCGGCGGCCGGGTAACTGCCCAAATTAATAGTATAATAGTTTGGTGCTCTGATACTCCAATCAAATTGGTACAAGTAAAACCAACTTAAACATGTTTTTTTCCTTCTCCTCCACAAGATATTCTTACTTTCTACACAGCAAAGGTTTTAGGACATTTTTAAAGAGGTTGCGGAAGACAAGTCAGATTGAGTCTTCTACCAAAAAGATTACCGCCAATGAGTTTGATTTATATCTCCAAATAGTTTATTTCGAACGGCTTGGTGGCCAGGAAATGGATGACAGTATCCAATTTTGCCAAATTTGCCAAAACTTATTTTTCATCTCCATGTAGTAGTGTATACAGTGAGAGACTCTTTTCTGAGGCATGGATCGTATACGAAAACAGACGTAATAAATTATTACCCCTGAATGCAGAAAACTAATCTTCATTCACCATAATTTGGCTTTAGTAAACTTCCAATATTAAATTGTTTTTTTATTTTGTTGTATTTTACTGAAAAAACGACTATCCGGTATTCGGCCGGATATCAAAGACTATTCGGCTCCGGCCGGATATTATAAAAGAAGCCGGATAGGTCGGATACCGAATACTTACCGGATATCCGTCACACCTCTAGTAGTTGGTCGTGTCGGAGTCAGATGTTGAGATTTACTTGAATGGAAGACCGAGGGATGCCTTTAACGCATACAATCGCTCTGAATCCTTATTGTACATTTTTAGAGGAAAACTACCGAAGCTATTGTAGTTTCTTAAATCGTCTGCAGCTAACGGCAATAGGCACTCTTCATTTATCAGAAGAACCACTGATCTGGTATCCCATTTCGGTTCCATCAGCCTGCCGACCTTCCAGTAACCAGAGCGTAGCTTCGTGTTGCTCATTCCTATCAGGTCCAATCTATATAACCTCGCCGGGAACTGGGATCACTAAGACACCATCATCTGGGGGCCTACTTCCTCTGCACAAACCGAGTGGTTGCTGCAAAAGATAGGACAAATATATATATATATCTCATAATTGAAATTGATGGGATTTCGATATTATACGAACCGAACCACAAATAATGTCCATCGATAACCATTTAATAGACAATACATACACAATTTTAGTCTGTCATGGGCAAGTTTTTTCTGTGCACCGTATGTGGAGCACAACGAAATTCAAGGTACTTCGCTGTTGTAATATCAGCACTAAGCCGCCACTAAACGGCTTTAGTTCAAAAAACGGCAAACTTTGGGTGAATTTTTCCGGAAAGATTCACGAATCTCAGTCATGGTACAGATAATAAATATGACGAGGTGAACATGTAGAAGCGTGAATGACTTTATAAAACCACATTGCTACTTTCATTCAATTTGTATGTTATGACAGACACTCTTAACTCCTATAAACCTCGGTGAAAATCTCGTATTTTAAGTCTCAACCAAGAAATACAAAGCTAACCAATAAGTGAAGTTTCATTTCTTTTAAGGATTTCATGACATTTATAGCATTGGCTTGTCTGTTGTTTTGCAGACTTGTTTGAAGCAGTTAATAGTAGTTTGCGTACTCCTTCAATTAGATAGCACGTTTTGCCCTTGGAAATGCCAATTACTTCAAGTGCATTTAGATCAATTGTTGACTCATCTTTCTTCAAATATTTGATTCTGCCACTTGCCACAAAAACATTTCCACTTAACTCCCATCGTTTGGCTCGCAGGTGCACTCGAATGTAGTTTTTCGTTTAAGTCATTTGCCAATTTGCTATCCATTAAATACATTATTGCTCCGAATTCGCTGGCGTAACGCAGCTCTCAATCAATTATACAAAATATTATAATTTCACATTCGCTCTTACTCGATTGGGAACAAAAAAAAAACGATGTATTGAAGTACCTTTGTTCCAAAAAACAGAAAATCATCTTGAGCAGCATGCCGATGTCGGCGAGGCTACTTTCCTCACAGCTACATGGGTCCAGATTGTTTGTGGCCACCGATGATTGACTTCTTCTTTGCGAAATCTCAATTATGGTCTTCCAATGAAGCATGTGATAGCATTAATTGGCGATTGGTAAAAGTATTTCATTTCGTTTTTATTGGTTCGGAATGAGATTTTTAGCTCGTGCAGTGTAAGATGTTACTGAGCATCCAGTGTCTTGTGGTTCAAGTGTAGACCTCTTTGAAGAACATTTGTAGTCTTGTTTATTTTATGTAAGAAATCTCAAGGTTGTGTGGGTTGTATGATCGTTATTTATGTGAATGAAAAGAAGACCAAGAGGTGAAAGTGAATTACAGTATTTTAAGACACGTAGAGTGATACCAATTCATGGTTTATGTTGGTGTGAATGGGCTATTGGATACATGTCGCAAGCTGCACACCTAAGCACTTTGGTGATTTACTTTCATTGAAGCCCACATATTTACATTTATACCTTCACAGAGCGATGAGTGGTTTTAATGTGTAATACACTTACCTTTCTCATGTTGGAATAGTAACCAAATAAAAATACGTTAGTACTACTTTATCTGATCATTTCGATAAATCTGATCAATCGAATGCTCATTCTTATCTAACTTACGAATTTAGGTAGACGATTCTTAATTGAGTAAATGTACACGGTTCGGGAGTCAGAGCAAAACGATTTAAGAAGCCTGTACTGTGTTCGGCGACTGGAAAAACAGTTCCATTATTTTTTTCCGGGCTACGATTGATCATTAACAGATACAGAACTTTGGCTTTGGACTATAAAATCCATGAGTCTTGTTGTTTTGTCTGTATTGTTTTTCGCTAGTGTTACTTTCGCATGCCTAGTTTTTTAAAGTCACCCTCAACTTATGTGCATCAATTCAGTTGCGCACGTCCTTTGTTGTGTCAGCTTCTAATATTAATTTGTTACCCTAATCGTTTGGGTTTGAATTTACTATTTTAACCAATTTCTAAAAGACGAACCATGATGAGTATAGTTTTGTATAAGGCAAAGCTCCACTTTCTAGAACCAAAAGAGTTGTTGATAAAATTGATTCTGCCTACGAAGTTTTTTTTATGTTGTACTCCAGTAACCAGGGGAATCCAATTAGGCAATGGTCTTGACCATATGGAAATTATAGAATTTTGTTGTTCTGGCAAATTCGTGATGTGCGTCCTGTTTTCATGCTAGCATATATTTCATTTTGCCCTCGTTAATCACTAGACCCACCCTTAGGGTTTCGGTTTCATTACCAGGAAGCGACTCCTTGACGGCCTTGTGTTCGCCTAATACGTCAAAGTGTTACGCGAAAACTAAGGTCAACGAAGTCACATGTTCAGCGCGTGGCCATGCTAAAACTATTTTTAATGTTAAATGTCTCAGTGATTTCATTACTCATCTTGAAGCAGTTTCATCATAAATTGGAATAAAATTAGACGAGGAACTTTATTGTTTGGTTGTTTACAAGGTTGTGCGTCTCAATTTTCATTTGTGGTGAACTTACATTAACCTATCATCCTGAAATTCCAGTAATCGCGTATGTTTACCTTCCTCACCTTTATAACTATACATATACATATGTAGTCACCTGCCATTAGATATTATAATACGCCGTCGTAGGACTTTGACTAACCAAATTAATTCGGATATTTCTGGATACACGCTTTGACTTAGTGAGGAACGAGGGGTATCTTCCAATTCAGGTATTTAGATCGCAGCCCTTGTAATGTAACTGCACTCCGACTTAAGAAATCACTTCATACTAACAATAGAAACAACTCGTATCTTTAATTCATCGTATGATACGGCAAATGTTGTCTCCCAAGTTCTTCTTGTGTATTCCCAATAACAACATGCACATGTTTATTTATTAAAACTTCTAATGTTTGTATTTTAGTGGTTAGTGAGTTAAGGCGATTCATTTTTATGAACCAATTTTACTATTTTCCCAACTAGAAAAATCACAGAAAACATTTGATCACAAATCCATTTCCATTAAATTATATTCTGGGGAAAAATAGTGCACTATGTAGACTGGATAAGTTTTGGATAAGAATAGAAGCTAGTCGAATGGTAACTTTACAAAATGAGGCGATCGTGGTGTGATGATTATGGTGGCACCACAAATTCTGGTGGCCTTTGAGTCTAATTACTTATTTTCAGAAAGATAGTGCTGCTTTAAAAACAGCCAAAGTTATTGAAATTACTTTCGGGGCTGATTTTCACAACTACTGAATTAAACAGATACGAGAATTAGAGAGAAAGTTATAACTTTAATGTTGCATCATGCAAATCTTTAGGATGTATGCAGTGTGTCGAGAGTATTTGCTCAGAAAGTTTTTGTAATACCTAATCATATGCTTAAGCCCTAATTAAATTTGTGCCACCAGACTTAAGACTCAAGGTACTGGGTAATTAGATTATTTAGACACAGTACTACCTTCACATTACTGTCCTTTTCTTTCTCCTCTGTCTACAGGTATGGATTTTAAATCTCCTATTAAAAATCGTAGTCTAGAGCTGTCAAGTACTATTCCGAATTTATTTACACAGTGTAAAAAAAACTTAGGACCACTCAAAAGTCGTGTACACATACGAGTACAACATTCTAATACAGTCTTAACATCAAATCAAATCACTAAGATTTGGAAAACTATGTCAAAGCTGGGTAGAATTGGCCCACCTACAACAGAAATAACATATTAGACTTACTAGGGCAAACGTTACAACTGGTATATATTCAAAACGCACGAAGGATCACACATTCCTCCACCCTAAGGTAACTTCAAGTTTAAAAAAGCGAACTTTTAACGCTTTCAACAACCTGATTATGCGTATGGTGTCAAAGTGCCGAATCGATAATTAAGCAATGTAAGCAAATGTTTAAATTTAAAACGAAAATAAACGTTTAAGGTTAAGCAGACATGCTTTCAATGATAATCACTCGATATTATTATTTATTATTAAAAATTATATTTACATATGTACATATGATAGTTCACAATTATTTCTAGTGCTTGAAAATACACACATGATCTTATATTTAAGTCATAGGGGTAGGCTAATTTTTGTGCGAACCATTTGCAGTAGATCAGCAAGATAGTACAATTTGGAAAAACCTTGGATTTTAAGTTTCATGTAGTACACAAGTAACCGTCTTTAATTTGAAGGGAAAAAAAATTAAAGAGAGATTAATTAAATTCAAATGCAATAACAAAATAGTTATTTTCTTCAATTTATTATTACTTTCCATACTCATGAAAAAAGGCATTTGTTTCACGAAATTAATTGTTACTTCTCACAATGACAGCAAACTAACGCGACAAGAAAATTACTTCACTTCTGTTTCGTTATACGATTCTGCATGTATCAATGCATGCTGCATAGTCAAAATTGTCCCTAAATGCAATTATTCGTATATTCCTAGGATAATTCATAGTTAAGGCTTAAGTGTAGCTTAGATTACAAGTTGGTTAAACTTGTTTCTATCACCCTTATCCAGAACGAATGATTAAATGAAGTCTTAGTAAAGATAAATTTAATTTGGAAATGGAAACACGCATGCTGCATTTCTGCGTAACTTGCTTGCTAAAAAAAAATCTGATTGCACATTAAGAGTAATGACTTTTAACTTTTTATTAATCTTCCGCTTTTAAGATGCCGCAAGTTTCCAAAAGTTTTATATAAGAACTCTTAATTCTGTACGTCTACAGTAAGTATTTAATTGAAGCCATCTTATAAAAAAAACTGCAACAAAACGGATGCACTTTCAAAAGTTCCTCAACTTTCAAATATATTCAGTTCATGAATGAGAGGTATCTGCGATAGGCAATTATCGACAAGTTGTATATTTGAAACAAAAAATGAAGAGACAGTAATGTACTCGTATACCGGTATACCTATGAACTTGTTGCTCTTATGAAAGTCGTAAATATAAATCGCGTTGAAGGAAGTTTAAGACTTTATGAACATTAACGCTCATTACGTTCTACTTCTTATTGAACTACTAAAATCAAAACGAAATAAATACGTCGTAAAGTAAGTTAAACTCATAACTTTAGTCTAACTTCTTGAAAGTAATAATTCCTTGAAGGATATTTGAACTAATTGCATGAGATACGATTACTCGCAGCAATCTAATGACATTGAGTCAAACTGATGTGCTCTTTTATCGCTTCCATAAGAAATGGTGGAATTTAAGGTTTGTCCGTCTACAGTTGTTACGTATAGAGTATATTTTTCGACAAGTAATTTTCATAATTTGTACATCTAAAAGATTACCTTTGATATTTTACCGAAAAAGTAACTGCTCATGAAATGAAAGAGTTCAAATTCAATGTGCAAATAGATAATTTGTCTTATGTGGGTTGGTTGATTAATAGTAACGTGCATATCTGATGGGGAACAGATGTTGATCATTGCGGCCCACAATACTTGTGTCAATGTTGAATTGCAATTCATCGTATAATTGAAACAGAAGCCTCAATGGATCATTTCGCTTGCAGGAGATTTATATCATATAGTTTCTTTTTTCCCCTTAGGAGCTTAATTAATCATTTTTGTGGAAAGAATCAACAGATTGTTGGATATTTGAAATGTGCACTTGAATGCCTACATTGTGATGCGGATTTATTTTTTTGTGATCAATCACCCCGGAGATTGACGTATTTCTTAGGAGTCACTTATGAATTTCATTGGGATCAGTGCTGTTAGATAAATTGTATTTATTTATTCAGATAGCTGGAAGCATGCAATGCTCCCACGTAATGATGGAAATAATGAATGCCAGTGCAGCTTCAGGCGATCCCTCTAGCTTAGATTTACTTAAGGAAATTACATGAACGTTTAATGATATTGTGTACGGCCTTATCCTAGTGTTTTCTGGTGTCTTAAGTAAACTCAATATAATGCATTAATTCCCATAAGAATTTAAAGTTTGCAAAAGCCATCCAAGTGTGTAGATTAAAGTAGCTATTTCTAACGTCGAAAACACACATGTAGATATCGTTTAGAGAGCGTTTAATAGTAGTACTATGTATAATAATTCAGATGAAACCTATAGAAAAACACCTACATTATGAATCTTCTTAAGATGGTACTTAAAGTTTTTTTAGCAGAAAAACACAAGGTGGTACTCTATCTTCCCTGCTGTTCCACATCATGGTTAATTATGGGGTTTACAACCACACATGACCTATGGATCTGCATTGCGTTGTCCGGCCGATTCTGGTGCAATGGTCGTTAGGACGCCCATTCTTAAAAAGGCAAACATAATAACAACTTAAAGAAAGTACAACGTCAAGTATATACATATACATACTCATATGTATATGTGGTGCTCTAGCACCCCTTCAGATGCGCTTGGCGTCATCTTTAATCTATACTGCTTTAAGTCTTCAGGCCTCATCTCAATGGTCCACTATAGAAATATGACACTCAACGATTTTAAAAATTAATACATTTTCTACTTTAGAACCTCGACCACGCCACACCTCAACATTTTCCCGACAAGAATTTCGAGATCCTGGTCCAAGGCCTACTTCTTTAAGACCATCTGTAATCTCAGCGTGGAGTGACTCCTGCTTTTCGTTGTCTTCGATCACCCATTATTATTGCACAAAAAGATGTCTGAGCACATTTTGAGATGCGCGCTCATTTAATTTCAGTACACATCTTAAAGCCAACGAATTGCTTTTAACTTTTTGAATAAATTATTGAAAGAAATATGCATTTAAAACTGTAGAATAAAAGGGATGAGATAGCAATACGTAACCGAATTCATTGGTTTTTACCATGGCAACTGATGTGACTATGCCATAACGTCGTGCATTTTCACACTTCATCGGGCAATACCATATATCCCAGAGAGTAAAGTCCCCAAAGTAATTGGTTTCTCATTGGTCTGAGTTTTGGTTTTTTTTTTTACAAAAAGAAAATGTTTTGCGATTTATCCAAATCCATTTTACCACTGTTCCAAAAAAAATTCTGAATAGCTTGCTTAAAATTTGGTTTAGTTCAGTGCAGTGCAGTATTTGATAAATTCAAAACGCATTTTTTTAAATTATTCACTACTTATAAAAGAATGAATATACTCTAGTTTAAAATGAAGTATGTAAAATGAATACTCAGAATGAATTAAGTTAATAAAAGTACGTAAATCATGTATGTGTATGTATACATTATGTCTATATTTTCCTGTTTGAATTTCTTTTCACTTTCTCACAAATTTCCGTTGTATTTATAGTATTTTTATATAAAATATAATTTATTTTCAGAAGATAATCGAATAAGTTCACAATTTTTCTTCCACTTACTTCGTAATACGAACCCATATGACCTATATAAAATCAGAAATCTCATTTCAAAAGCTATTAGAATGTTTCAGAAGCATCCAGCCACTTAAAAAGCGGAAAATGTACGATACTGAAGTCATTTAGCTTCGGTAGCATACCTCCCTGATGCAACAAATTATCTTCACTTACTCAATAAACTTTAAACATCGAAAAATAATCAGCTATCTGATCTGTATTCTCAGCTTTTAGGTTCACATTTGAGTTTTCCTAATATGTTACAAATTAAATAAAGTGGTTTTTAAGACAAATAAAAAATTCTATCTATGATCCTCCATACTTTGAGTATTTCCATTACCCTACCAACAATTTAAGTAACTTAAAATCGAGCTAGAAAATGTGCAATAAAGTTTGTCAGAAGATTTTTTTTTGATTTCCCGTCTGGATTTCTTTAATTCAGCCTTTCTGGTGGCTGCCGCGACTTAGTGGGTAAGTGCGAAAACATATGCTGTGTTAAATTTTTGACACAAATAAGTTTCATATTTCATGGCTCCACTTCTTTGGAGTCACAAACAATGCTGAAAGAAAGTATAAATTTCTAGAAAAAGCTTCTGGATCTCTCTAAAGAATATGTATATACATTTTAGTTATTTTAGTTATTTGCACCTGCATGATTTTATTAAAATAATACAAGCTGGGTCAATTTTGAAACAGCTTGGTCGATCTGTAATCAGGAAGGCCGGGCTTGGTGTCAAAACCAAGTTTGCGGTTTTTAACGGAGTATTTTTTTCCAACTCTCACCTATGGTCATGAAATTTGGGTAATGACCGAAAGAATAAGACCGCGAATACAAGCTGCCGAGATGAGATTTCCTCGTGCTATTGTAGTAATAACTCGCCAGGATAGGGTGAGAAACACGGCAGTGCGCGAGAAACTCAACGTTGGGCAGCTGCTTCTTCGAACGCAAAGGGCTGTACTTCGATGGTTTGTTTACGTGGCACAAATGTCCACAGCATGACTTCCGAGGCGTACCTTGAATGCGATCAGGTAGGTGACAGCTTGGGAGACTCAGGACGAGATGGTTGGACTAAGTAGAAACACTCGACTGGTTGCGCTTGGGCGTAGGTCCTGATGAGTTAGAGTCGATGGCAGAGGATTGAGTGACCTGAAGACCTCTCATGCGTGTTTTACCCCCGTTAGTGGAACATAGGGGCCACTGTAAATGAGATGAGATAGTACTATTAATACTGTTATAAAAGAATAATACTGCTACTGGCGAATAATGTTTTCTTTTTAAGCAAAATTATATTCCAGAACTTTTTTGTCAATAAATCGTTTCGTGACTTGTTGCAATTACAACAGATAACAAACACATTCTCCATACGCTCACCTAATACTGTCACGATAGCGTAACTTATCACCATCATTTTCATGCATGCTTTCATTTTGAGTGCCGCGAGGTGTACTGCATACCAAGCGATTTTTAAATGGGTGAAGGAAATATGTCGATCTTAGTTCCCACCTCATCTTGAGCTTTCCATGTGGCCACCAAACTGATGGTATGGTATTTAAAGAAAGTTTTCAAAGTCGTTCTACATGGCCAAACAACAAAACTATAGCTCCTTCCACTCAGAGAAGTTGTTGCTTCACGTTGAACTTCTCTCGTAATCCTTGGGTTTGTCAATCTACTACCGTCTCATTTCAGTATCTTCGGTATATTATTCTTCCGGTGGTTACTACGACCACTGTGCATCTGTATCTGTTGAATGTTACTGAAGCTATTTGGCTGCATACTAAACAAACAAATATTTATAATAATTTTGAAAAATTGAAATTAAAATTTGATTAATGCATGAATTTAATAAAAAAATTAAATTAATTTTCGCTGTTTATTGACGTTTTCTCTTTTTCTTCAATCGGATATAACAACCGCCGGTTATAACAAACGCATTCGATCCGTCCATTTACCGTCATTATAAGCGACAGTAGCTAGTGCCGCTCTAGCAAATAAACGACTTTGACTTATTCTACGACAAAATACTACTCCTTAATCACATTAGTTGTTGAACAAATTCCACACTTAGCGTTGTTTAACGGTGGGTCGGTACACATTCCAATTCATACATTAGTATGCATAAACTTCTTATGATTTCTTGTCGTATTCTTACTCGCGTTAGTTCATTCTACACACTCAAACAAATTTCGTATATACAGAGCAGATTTATTCGTCGCATTTCCCTATGTGATTTCCAAGAGACGGAACTAACATCTTTACTCTCTGCACAAAAGTGCATCATTGATAATGTTTTTCCACGGATCAACTTCCTCCTGTTCTTATTTTTTTTAACAGAAAATACTTTTTATGTTTACTAACTGTTTTAGACTTGCTCCTCTTTTCCACGAGACCCTTCATGGTATCGATAACACAATGCTTTCATCGCGCAACCAACTCGTTTGGCCAACTTACATAATTCCTTTCTTGATTTAATTTTTGTGTGAAGCACATAAATATTGCCATTCTTTTTCCACCCTTAAGCTTCAAGAGTCCAACGAATACAAGTTCAAATAAAAAAATATGCTTAGTTTTTTTTCCTCAGCTACCTTATCTGAAAATCAATTCAATATCACTTTCTGATTACAATTTAATTTAAAAAGTAAAAATTCAAAAAAAGTAAATGCGATTTGACTCGTCAAATATTTATGTATACATTTTAACACTATTTTTTGTGTGGACTCCGTGGCGCAACGGTAGCGCGTCTGACTCCAGATCAGAAGGTTGCGTGTTCAAATCACGTCGGGGTCAAGAATGAAAACTTTTTTTTTTATGATTTCCAAATAAAACAAAATCAACTAAGTCGATGAATAAAATGTACCACCAGTTAATGTTGTATCATCAATAGACTGATTGGGGAGAAAAAAATAGACATTTATTGATTATTAATTATCTCCACTTTTGACCTCATTTTGTTATTTTTTAATTAATACTTCAATGTCGTATGAAATTGAAATCGGAATATAGAGATTCAGATTAAAGACTTTTGAAATACCTATCTCATTACATGCGACCTTAATATCAGAAATAAAAGTAAAGTTTGGTGGAAAATTGAGATACATTTAGGCAGCTAGCTTAATACAAAAAAAATAGTCTCATGTCTCTAAACTGAGGCAGAAAATGAAAGTATGTATGGAGTGATCTGGTCTAGGGTGCGTACGAAGATCACTGCAAAGAAGGTCAGAAATAGAAAGCAGATGTTGAATACGGGGAGCTTTGTTAAAAGACAAAAAAAAAAAAATAAGCGAAACTACATGAAAAATAACTGTTCGACATAATTTTAATTATTGAAAGTGGTCTGCTGTAAATTAAATGATTGATTACGGAGGTCAACCTAAAGCAAAATTAATTAATTAGCTCAGAATATATACTTACTTATCTGATAAATATTTTTCCTTCGTGGGTGCAAGATTGGAGTTTAATTTACTCCTAAGTAAACCTAAGCCTCTTTATGGTCAGTTTCGCAAGCTAAGTTACTAAGGTCCCCACAAACTATATTTATTATAATATTATCAAATTATCTATCAAAGCAAACTGGATCACAGTCGCAGACATACATTTTTTTTCCCAAATCCCAATCATCCGAGACAAGGGAAGGCTCTCTTACTTTATTACAGTAGAATCTCGAAATGATGAACAGATACAAAACAGACCCCGTTCGTAGTTTTGAATTATTCATCTTTCCAAGCGTTGACATTTAGTTAAAGAAGAGCCATACATAAAAACATATCAAAATAACAATTCATTTATAAAACAAAAAGACTTAAAAATTGGAAAAATTATTCATAAGAGGTAAAAAAACAGACTTTCTTTGACATTTCTCTTAAAAACTGCTCTTTAGTAGACTGTCGCCCGGATGAGAGATGGAAAAAAATATTTCATTTTCCCAAACTGTTTATGTTATAGAACCCGAGATACCCGAGATTCGAGATACTACTGTACCTTTGACCCCCGAAACCGTTGAAGTGTGAGTATGCGTGTTTTCAAATTCATGTATGCAAGTAGATATAAGAATATGTGTACTGTAACATGATAAGTTTTGTATGAAATTCAAGTTTATTAGTTTTATTTTTGTTATTGCAAACATAACATATACATACAGTCGCCTCAATCCAAACTACCTCACTTCCTTAATAAGGACAAGTTTGGAATTTTTGCTGGAAACAAAGGACTTGGCTACTAATACTTATAAAATAAAAGGATATCTGTTTTCTCAAAACTTCCATCATTCAAACCTTGACTTGTATTGATCTTATTCCAATAATTAAGAAGATCACGCGTAAGCTATACAGCTTTCCACACAGAAAAGGTACGTAAAACTATTCTAATACCCGTAATTGCATTACGTTATCCGAACTAACCAGTTCCCAACTATTTCGGGTACATTTATTTGGATATCCGGAAAAGAACGTTTGATAGATCGTGCATTTTGTGTTGGATCATGTTTTGCACGATCTACTTAAACACAGTGTTGAGTAAGTCTCATAAAAGAGTTTCGCTTTATATTTAAACTTTTTTGACATTGAAGTCTCCATCGTCATTCTGCACACTCTAAAGAGCTTGGTCGGAATGCAAAAACTTGACATGGCGCCGAATAGCTCGTCTCTATGCACGCTGTTATATCCGTCATTGAAATCGACGAATAAGTGTTGGGTGTCGTGCAGTTAGTTGCTAAAGTCGCTGTCCAACAGTCTGCATAAGTAGGTTTCCCAGATTCCCAGCACCGACCTTAACTTCATCACCATGTGTCTATGTTGTTTTCTTCTGGCTTCTGTTCTGGTTTTATAGGCTTAGTATGATCGCTTTACCTTCCAGTAAATTTCTGGAAATTATTGCTTCAATTATATCTTTCCATCTCCTCGGGTCCAGATGTATGCAATGTCGGTAGCCTTTTTGCGGCGATGAGCGACATCTTTATTCCATCAAGCGTTTATTCTCCACCTTTCCATCTCTACTTCAAGGATCCTGAATTTACTTTGAAGAGATCCATAGGTGATTAATGAACTTACAAAATTTACCTAGAAGTTGATCTGCATTTTTGAGTAAAGTTAGCTGGTTGACTGTGGTACTTGATACACAACAATCCATATGTTCGTAAAATACATACACGTAAAAGACAGTAGTAGATGTGATAAAGTTGTATCAAAACGGCACACTATAGTACTAATTGAATCTTCCTAAACCTAAAATGGATATTTCTTGTGTCAGGTATTCTAAAGAAGTACAACTAGATCTAGGTAATAAAATTTCCAGTTCACAGTGTTAGTCTCATTTTGAATGAATTGAATAAATTGTCACTTTCGTTGTCACTATCCATGCAGATATGTGTGTGTATAATGTGTTATAAGGAATGTGAAGCATGAGAAGTCTTATCACCCGTTACGATAGCAACCATTATAGAGATATACATTCTAAATCCGCCAATCAGATTTATCGATTTAGGTTTCATGTAAAAGAGCCAAATTTTTTTGCAGTGAATGCTAACCGCTTCTAGCACAAAACAGAATATATCCGTAGAAGATTTGTAAAGGGTTAAAGTATATCCCTGTAAATATTATAACATATGACAGTTAGTCCAGTATTCTTAGAAGCATCAGACAGTAAGGTGCTGAATTTGTATAAATGTTGAACTATAAAGATGATTTCCCTGCCCGAACAGCGTGGTATTGAATTTCTAAAAATGTTAAACTACGAGTATAAATTTAAACTAAAGTATAAATAAAACTGTTCTAGAAGAGATTTCAACATATGGGGCAGTAAACTTCTTATTCATAAAAAATTCATAACAGATTTTTGTACCAACTTGCGTGACTTTAAAGTAGAAGGGATAGTCTAACCATTTGTTGTTGAAAGCTTTTTCGTAACTTGATTTGTATTATGGCACATCTATAAAATAAAATTTTCAGCGTGAACCTTTTTATTCTTAACTTCATGCAACAGCAATTGCAGCTTCTTCGAATATAGAGGATACTTAGAAGTACCTACCTGAACAATACAAAAAAAGAAGCATGTCATCGAGTATTATTTTTTCCTGACAAATATATTGTAGACCATACATAAAATCATCCATAAAAAAATCAGCATTCGAATCACTTCTTGGCAAGACAACATTGAAGACCTAAACTAAAATATATTTTCCTTGTCTAGTCGTCTGAAGAATAAACGAAAGTATTGTTCAGAGAAAAGCCCTTACACGCATCCTTGATAATCATAAGCACCCATTGTCACTCATATGCCAAAGCAACTGTGGCGGTATTTCTTTTTGCCTACAAACCTGATAGATACTAGTCTCATCTCATCCTCTTGCACTACATTTCTCAAAATGCTGTCAATTTACTGAAGTTGCACTTGTCCCGGTATTTCATGAGCCTTCAGTAATTTCATCACATTCTTCGTCCGTGACTACATCAAGAGTCCACACAAAACGACTCTAAATAGACAGATTGAACTTTTGGCACAATTCAAGCCCGCAGCCCCGTAACACACAAGAAGAGACACGAGCCTTCAAGCACATTTCAATATTCATCAAAAGTACTCCAGTCTCAAGTGTTTGCGGTCTCGCAAAAGAGAAATGTACATATGATGTGCAATACTATTGTCATCTGTCAATTAAAAAAACCCTGAGACAATCCCATCAAAAGTATTTCTCTTGACGTTCACCTAATTCCCTTGAAAATTGGCGTAAGTACACGAGAAAGCTTCCTCAATACCACTCATTGTGTATTGGCAGCGAAAGTAATAGACGAACCCCACGGTGACTACTTAGGGCCACTTGCGTTTTTTTAACCTGTCTATCCAGCTGTCTGCCTGTGTACATACATATGAATATGCCGCTTCTATCTGCCCCAAAATCAAATGAATCCAGAGCTGTATTTGTCATGGACCAGACCATGGTGTACGTATGTAGTCATGTGTGACGACGACTGATTAATTGGCATTGCCCCATTAAAAGTCTGCCACACAATCACCTCGCAGCAATGGAGATGGACCACACCAGTTGGCGCAGAGTCAGTGAAGTACTCCCCCTGAGCAATACTGATCACCATCACCACCGTCACGTCGCGTAGCCTTGCCTGAATGTATCTGTCGCTCTCGGGTCAGAACAATACAAAGTAATGAATGGGAGGGAAATGAAGTATGAGTTCACAGTCACGCTGTGGATGCTATGGAACGGAATATCTTGCGTTGGTGTTTAATAGTTGTCAACAAATTGAAGGAGTACTTTTTAAATAGCTTCGTGACAAAAATGAGTCAGAAAGACACTGCCTATTAGGAGTACCGCAAAAAACCATTCCGACTTGCAATGTGAGTCAACTGTTTTGGTATTTTGACATTGATCGAGATTTGGCTCCCTCAATTCACACAAATATTTCTAAATGTTTCTCGTTTTCCCAGGCCATCGCATCTCGCTCTGGGGGTAAGGATAATTTTCGCAACTCAACTCCTATTTGAGGTCTTTTAAAGTGTGATGTGTTGAAATTTGCAACTTTTAACGAATATCTTGCTATTGCAATCGTCTCTCAATAAATTTCACTTAAAAATAATCTCAATCTCAATCCAATTTAAATCAATTTCAAGATCCGCCCTAGAGCGAGGTTTGTATGCACAGCATGAAGTGGAAAAAATTTGACATGAAACTGATTTCTGATGAAACCAAACGTGATAGGAGATGAATGCATTTCTTTTGAATGGGTTCAATGACTATTTGAAAAACTCTGTAGATTGACGTTAATAAAATTAAAATGTCGTTAAGTGACAAGCAATAGGTTCAATGTTTGAGTTGCATTTGATTGTGACCCTCAAATATTTTGGGATGAGTTTGAAGTGAAAAGCCATGACCTCAGATACCGAGATTAAAGTAAACAATGGAAACTCTTGGAATTTGACGTGTCTGTTGCGTAAGGTCTAGTTTTAATGATATGAATTTAAAACTATTTCTGGAGTATATGATATTATTTTTGGAAATTGTTTTGTTTTCAGAAATATGTATCAGCTATCGATTTAATGATGAACAATTTCAATTGTGACGTTTGCATATATTTATTTATTTATTACTTAGTAACAGTTACTTAGTAACAATACTTGCTCTATAGATCAGTTATATAGACTATATTGAAAGCAGATAAACAAAAACTTGGTGTCTTCGAGAGAAAAGTTCTGCGTGCGGCCTTTGATCTTATTTGCAGGAGTTGAAGTTTACAAGTGAGCAGTAGTGTGTTTTCAACAGTGCTATATTTCAATAGAAATTTTATAAAAAAAAACAAGGCGGAAAAAAGTATTTATTGAGTTTTCTCAAGCATCCAGTGACATCTATTTGTGACAGAGAACTTTGCGATCGGTGGAGTGAGTGATTAATTCATAATTTCTAAAGCCCACATCTTAGAGTTACAAAAATCGTATACTCCTCAAAGGATTCTTTTTGGACTGCTTGCCGTAGATGTCAGTTATTGATAATAATAATAATGCGTAAATATTTGTATTTTTGAGAAGTGGAACTTTTCTCAGAAGTAAACAACGCGAACAACGAAGGCAAACTCTTCCAGTTCGTTATTAGCTTTCGAATGAGTTCAATTAGTTAAAACAAGATTCTAACAAAATAAATGCGAAGCAACATCCTTGTTAAATTCTTACGCCAGATGTGGGGAAATACGTAAAGCAGATACGTTTAAAAGCAAACATTAGGAAAAACCCACAAAGCCTACGTTTAATGGTAAGAAATATGATTCCCAGTCAAATATGATAAAATCAAAGACATACACACGAGTCGTCTGGCATTGCACCACATCTCGTAAGGCACCCCTAACACTTGCCTATTCTTGACCTGGTAGGAAAAGCGCAAACAAACGTTGAAACGGAACTGATCCAAGATAAGTGAATTATATTGTTTTCAGTCACTCCAAGCGAGATTACTACATACCTTTACCAGGATCTGTGATCTTAGCAAGCGCCATCCACTGCTACCGTCACCGCCACCACCACCGCCACCAACGCCATTCTGAAATTCAATTCAAAGTCATAATTATGCAACAAGATGCGATGCAGCTCTAGTTACACACAACCTGTGTATGCACAAGCCGTGGTGTTTCTGTCGCTTTGTTTGTGGCGCTAATGCCAACAAAACCCCAAAAAACATTCAAGCAACACAGATGCACTCTATCCACCTAGTAGGTACACACAGGTTTTGATCTGAGAATGTCCACGATTCCGACAGCACGTGAAGTGAACGTAAACGATCTACAATCTGCTTACCGGGTCAGACCTCTGTTCGTCTTCGCCGCCGCCGCCGTGTCGGTTCATGATGGTTACGTCGTCATTGCCGTTGCACACATTCTCGGTCATAAACTGGCTCCGAATGCGGCCAAAGTTCTTCAGAGTTGTAACTGCTGGAGTTGCTTCTGCTGCGCCTACAGCCAGTCGGTTGGTTAAACAAATTGCAGATGACGTTATGCGTGCTGACGGAGCAATTTACTTGATGAATGCTCAACAGCTGGGCGACAATTGTGGACTGTAAATCACGGTTTCTTGTAAATGAGCACTACCTCAACTGTAGCGGTCAACAGGAATTCTCTTCTTCTGTGAAAATCTCTTAAGGGATCTCAAGAGCCATGTACTTCAACGCTAATGGTTGTGACCAATTTGCGATACAATCCGTACAGATCCATGCACAAGATATGACAACGCATGTTCACACCGGTGTAACATTGATCAACAAGATCTTAAGAGTCTATTGTCGGCTAGCTGTTACATGTGGGATTTATGTGCTTGAATATCCAAGAAGGCGTGTGCTGGTTATATAAGAATTTCAGCACGAATTAAAATTGCATCTTCTCTAGCTACACCATGATGAATCTTATTGAATTGATCTTCTAGATCCGTATATGTTTACTTCAGAAACTGATTAATTTATACCAGAAAATGTGCTTATGATGTGTACAGTATTCATACATACGTTTATATATATTTCCCCCTTTAAAGTTCCGTTCACATAAAAACCTTACAAAAATCACAAAAAATGGGCTTCAATGAGTGCACTCGATTAAAAATTCCAGCATTCTAATTCTAATTGTTTCGAAGCTATTAACCAAAAAAGGTAAAACAGCAAAATAAATACAAGTAGCGATTCTGAGATATTGATTTAAAATTAGTTTTTCACACATACACCTCACTGAAATACACATGAGTCTGGTATCTCTCACATTAATATCAACACCTTCATATAAAACAACAATGCGAAGGCTATAACGGAATTTGTATAGTGTTCGATAGATTTCGAAGAGTGCCAAAATAGTTTGAATTCGGTGATATGATGAACAACTCGCACTTGCTTGGATTATTTTCTTTAACAAATACTCCAAGGTGTCCGAAAGTTCTACCAAAGGATAAAATAACTATCCGAAGGGTACAAAACTTCGAACAGACGCCTTTCCAGACGAAGACAGCAAATAGAGTCGATAGACTTACTCGTATGTATGTAGGCTGTAGTAACGAAGACCCAAATAATGCTGTGAGGTACACTGATAGCGATATCGGAACTAAAGTCGAATAAAGCTGCCGAGCAGATGGACTGTCTGCAGAACTCTTCAAAGCAGTTGGAGTGGTTGCAGTGGCTGGAGGAAAGCATGCCCGATGAATGGAATATCAGTATAATTTGCAAAATCACAAGAAAGAGTACCCCTTTGACTACGCCAAATATCAAGGGCTAAGTCTCATCACCTATAGGATATATAGAGCAGACACTTTTGTGTGAGCGCCTGTAACTAAATCTGATAGTGAAGAAATGCAGATCGAGACAAAATAATACAAACAACATCATTGCCGAGATTAAGCGCAGAATAACCTTTGCCAACTGTTTTTTTTGGGTCTCAAAGGGCAATTGAGTAATAGAGCCCTCTCTCGGAAGACCAAATTGACTTTGTTTAATTGACAATATCCCAAGCGGATGAAGAATCCCTTGGTCTTTTAGAGAGAAAAATTCTGGGCACCATCTTTGGCCCTGTTTGCGTTGATGGAGTAAAAGGTTCAACCACGACATGAGTCTAGCCAGGCGTCTACGGATCTAACGCCTAAGATGGCTAGACCATGTAGAGCGTATGGGCAACTCAGCCGGCCGGCCGAACAGTATTCGACTCTGAGCCTATTGGACAACGCAACAGAGGGCGTCCACATACAAGGTGGCGCATACAAGTCCAGGGGGACCTTGGCCGGCTTGGTGTGCGACGCTGTAGACAGCTGGCTGGAGAGGCAGGTTGAGTGAGGCCCAGGTCGACCTCGGACTGTAGCGCCCTAAGAAGAAGAAGAGTCGAACAAAGAAAAAAGGCAAAAAAGAATATGCTATCTCCAAGGAAGGACACACAACATCGACAACTTGGCAACAATGTCAATATAGGCAGATATACTTTAGAGGTATTGAAGAACTTCGTCCAAGTAAACTTTAGGAATAGCATCATTACCGAGATTAAACGCAGAATGAGTCTTGCTAACCGGTGTTTCTTTCGGCTCAAGAGGTAATTGAGTAGTACAGCCCTCTCTCGAAGGACCAAGCTGGCGCCTCCGGATCCAATGACAACATTGCTCCAGTCCGAACAATCTTCGACTCCGCACCCCTGGGACAATTCAACAGAGGGCGCCCACGAAACTGATGACGCACACAATTGTAGAGGGACTTCAGCTAACTTGACGTGCTTAATTGGAGGCAGCTGGTATTCGAAAGAAGATGTATTTGGTCCAGTTTGCATTGATGTCAATTAGAGCAGAAGGTTTAACTGTAATATATACGTAGTCGTAAATCAATTCAGGTAGACAAAATCAAATTGTTTGGATGTTCGCTGACTTGCTTCAAAATCAAAATAACACGGCTACTTCTTAATGTGAGGTCTTATTTTTGACTTAGAAAGAAAGATTCCAAAAGAAAAATTTAAAGAGTCGGAAAATGTCAAACGAGGAGTGAAGTGTTTGAGGTCGTGGAATATACATATATATACTAACATAGTTCACTAAAAACTTGAAAATGAGAAATGGCATAGATGTTCTTGGAAATATACACTACCTCACAAAATTGAGCATACACCTATCAAAAGCTTTTGGGAAAGTGTGTTATGTTTTCGACTGCAACAACAATAAACCTTTTTTTGGATTAGATGATAGTTATTTGGACTAAATACAGCTTCCAAGGCAAAGAACATCAAATGAGAAATAAATCATGAAGAAGGTTGTTTTATGTTGTTGCGGGGTGCGATGGCTTCGAATAGAGAATTCAAAATTGGCTAAAATAAATATTTCAAATGAAATTAAATATTTTCAAATGAAATTGACTGCGTTCCGCACAAAAATTAAGTCTACTTTGGGATTATTACTTTTAAAACCATAAAAATGTGAAGCACTTCTCGTATTTAGTATGCTGCTGGCTGATTTATAATGTCTCAAAGCAACTTAAAACACCTTCAAAATGGCCCGATCCAACCCCGATTGAACACCTATGATACAAGATAAAACTGCAGCTTAAAAAATTAGCAAAGAGCAACAGTTTTAATTACAAACCCAAGCAGCTTGGGAAACCATTCTGCCATTACAGAAAAACATTGTCTTTTAGCCATAACTTACATGAACTTTAATGTTTTTTTTTTCAATTTATGTTCAATTTGCAATTCCATCAGGTAGGCGACCGCTTGGCAGACCTAGGATGAGATGGTTGGACCAAGTCCAAACACTCGCCTGGTTGCGCTTGGGCATAGCTCCTGATGAGTTAGAGTCGATGGCGGAGGATCGAGTGGTCTGGAGATCTCTCGTGCATGCATTGCCACCGCGACCCCTTTAGTGGAACATGCGGGTCATTGAAAATGAGATGAGAAAATTTGAAATTTTTTTAGATTTCTCTAAGAAATATCATATTTGACTACATATTTTGTTGGTTTTGTTATTTTTTTTAATTCAATATTTTCTTTTAGGCAGAGGTTATTATAACATACTTGTTTTGGGTGTATCATTTTTGTGAGGTACTGTAGTTCACTTAATATTTCAATATGGAAAAACATAATACATATGAATTGGAGCATCTTTTCTCACATTTCCTCAAAGCAAAAGGTATAACGTCTCCAAAGCGAGTCTGTTTGATTCCATCTAAATTTATGCAGTTCCGGTTTACATTTATAACAAGTCGATCATTCATCTAGCACTAAACACCCCAAACTATTTGCTTATGGTTAAAACGGGAATACCGTCGCTTTACATAAAATTATTCAATCTGGCAATCTTAGAATTTTAAATATGTTTATCTTTTGGCTACCTAAAAAATTGGCCCATAATACGATTCGCAAACAAGCTTATGAGCGAAATGATAGTGGTGTGATTATAAACTTAGATAGCGAGTACTCTATAAACTCGAAGCCTACATTATATGAGTTCATTAATGGATGAATATGGATGACTTTGTTGTTGTGAATTATGCTGAGTAAGCCTCTTGGCTTTAACACCGAACAATGTATGTGTGGGGCTATTTAAATCATCACCTACAAAGGGAGACTATTTTTGTGACAATTATAAAATGGAGTAAATTTCGTTGATATTACGGCTGGGAGCAAAACTTTAAGGGCATAGATGTACTCACCATAAACAAAATCTGCCACTAGTTTGCAGTATCGACAAATGAGCAGTTGGAATAAGTCCTGTAACATTCGTTCGAATAATGACACTATCCGGATATTTGAATTCATGGTTCCGAGATAGTTGGGAACCTTTTAGTTCGGGTAGTTGCGATAATGTCATGTTGTATTGGATACTTTCGGATAGTTTCAAATACCCTCTGCGCGAGGTTTAGAGCCTGCGCGCATGGTTCTCTGAATGTTTGCATTTTTTTTGGTTGCGTCCGAGGATGTGGCAATCTTCGAAAGATACTGATAGCCCGGGCTATCAGCATGCACGATTCGCAAACCCGAGTACTCGATTTCGGGAATACGCCTACGTACTAACCCACACCCTGCACACTTCAACCACTCTCCCCGCGGAACTGCCGTTAGGTATTACTTCGCGGGGCTGGTTAGCATATCACACTATGGGCTCCATATTATCCAATTCGGATTTTCTTTCTCTTTCGAGCCTTCTTAGCTCGTTCTGAACGCTCGTTATAAAGGAGCAAAACTCTAGCCATTTGTCAGTTGAGTCTAACATATGGCTAACCAAGAGTTCGGGAGTTGGTAGATTTGTTCTCCCCGCGGCAAAGCGTCTGCAGTAGAATATTGCGTGCTCTGCGTCTTCCTCTTCGCCCGCGCATTCTGGACAGGAGGGTGAACTGTCGTGACCAAATCTGTGGAGGTATTTTCGGTAGCCTCCATGGCCCGACAAGAACTGCGTGAGTTGCAGTCTCCGTGTGTTCTCGACGTCCAAGCTTCTATCGCGGGGATCAATTTATGGGTCCATCTGCCTTTGGTTGTGGTGTCCCATCTGGCTTGCCACAGTGCCATAGATGTTGCCCTTTCTTCCTTTTTCAGGCATCTTGCGCTAGTTTCCGCGCGATTTGCCGTTCGCCTTAGGTAGACCCTATGCATCTCATCATCATACCCGCGATCACACAGGCTGCTTCGTCCGAAATTGTTCGGAAGCCGCTGATTGTTCTTATGGCGCACAGCCTGTATGCTGACGAAAGCTTCTTTGCTGTCTCCTTTACCGAAAGAGCTCCCGCCCAGACTGGCGCGGCATATAAAAGGATTGAACTTACCACTCTGGAAATCAAGATCCTTCTTGGATATCCGGGTCCTCCGATGTTCGGCAGCATACCGGAAAGTGCTGTCTGCGTCTTTGACGCTTTTCTGCTGCAGTATTCGACGTGCTTTTTGAAGTTAAGTCGGTTATCGAGCATCACTCCTAGGTATTTCAGCGAATCCCTGGATCTAATTAGCTGGGAGCCAACCCGGAAGTTTGCGTATTCCACAATCTTTCGGCTGGTTATTAGAACAGCCTCTGTCTTGTGGTCCGCTAGTTCGAGGTCGGAAGATTCCAGCCAATTTTTGATCCTGGCGATTGCTTCGTTTGTGGCGGTTTCCACTTCGTGGATGTGCTTGGCCACCGTCACAACCGCGATGTCGTCGGCAAAGGCGATTATCTTGACTCCATGTGGCAGCGTCAGTCTCAGTACTCCATCGTACATTAGGTTCCACAGGAGGGGTCCAAGAACTGAACCCTGTGGGACGCCTGCCGAGACGTCGTAGTATTTAATACCCTCGTCAGTCTGGTACCTGAGTTGTCTGTTGGTGAAATAGCTGACGATTATCCTCCTCAAGTACTGCGGTGTACTCATCCTATTTAGTACTCTCATGATGCAGGACCAATTTGCCGAGTTAAACGCGTTTTTGATGTCCAGCGTAACCACGGCGCAGTATTTTTTCGTGCCGCCCCTCCATCTTGAGCCCGCTATGGCTTCGCTTGCTGTATCCACCACCTCCTTAATGGCGTCAATGGTAGAGCGCGATTTTCTGAAGCCGTACTGATGCTCGGATAGGGCTCCTCGCTCCTCAGCCACGCCGATTAGCCTGCCATATATTATGCTCTCCAGGATTTTCCCCGTGGTGTCCAGCAGGCAAATCGGACGGTACGCTGACGGTTCTCCGGGCGGCTTATTGCCTGAATGTTTGCATGTGTTTGTGTATATGTATGTTCACGAAGTTAACGAAACCCTAATTCGAGTTCAAATACCCGGGATCCCGTGACTTGCAGGTATGTTACAACACTAGTTGGAAATTTACCCAAAAATCATCTTTAGTGACGAAGACCATTTTTTGATTGTCCCAATGGGTCAGATTCGAAGACTCTTTGGGCCGGAGCTGTATTGTCCATGCGCTCTACATGGTCTAGCAATCTTGAGTGTGTTATCCGCAGGCGCTTGACTAGGCTCATGCCACCGTACAACTCGTATAGTTCGTTGTAAAATGTTCTCTTCTAGATGCCATCAACGCAAACAGGACAAAAAATCGCACGCAGAACATTCCTCTCGAACAGACCAAGAGCTTTTTTATCCACTTTTTATAACGTCCATGTCTCTGTACCATAGAGAATTTTGACAGGGTATAATTTTCAATTCCTATTTTTTATTAAATTTTCACAAATTATTCCTTCGATGAAGCCCTAAATGAATTTTTGTTTTAAAAAATGCCATCATTAAGATGATTCACAAACTCTTCACCGACCAGAAAATCATTAACTTTAAATAATTGTTAACCTGTACATCTCGTACAGTTTCTCTTTTGGCATTAAGTGTGTCAAAAACATTATATTAAACTGACTAAAGTGTGTCAATTGGCTGAATCAATTAGCCTAATTTTCGAAAACGGCGTAAACTGTAATTCACAATAATTGGTTTGCACTTCTTTTGCGTTCACTTTTATTCATGTATAGCTGTCAAGAGAAGTTATTTGAAAAAAAATCCCTCGAATCATGCCAGAGAGTTCTACTTAGCTTTTATTTGCACTGACAGTTGCATTAGTAGGAGATTATTTAAAAATAAACGATTATTTAAAGTTCAACAATTCAACAGTGAAAGCAAAAATAGCGACCCGTTTAAGCACTACTAGCTGCCAATCAGTAGTTACACCAAATATTGGTTTAACTTTCCCCAAAATGGTTTTAAACACCCGCCAGAGAAAACACTTTAAGTGATTGGCATCCTCACTTCACCAAGAGTATCCACACGACCACAATTTTTTTTTAAATAGTTGACGAACAGATCTGTTAATTTGTGCACACGTTAAGTCACCTTAAGTTCGGCGATTCGAATCGGATTGATTAATTATGATCTTCCATTCATCGCTTGAATCTTTCAAATTCCGGCTGAACGTAACTTACTAATGGGTGCTGTCATAAGACAGTCTAATAGTTTGATAAATTTGTACGTAAATCACTAGTCTTATGTCGATGAGCTTAGAAAAATCACAGTTTTAGATTTTTAATTTATGGATGTTCAGTACAAGCAATATGTTATCGAATTCCTTTCAGATACGAGTACATACAAGTATGTGGGAAATGGGATACGAGTTCAATTAGGGGTTACGCGTAGTAAAGATCTTACATTTGTAGCTGAAGAATCTAAAATGCTGCAAGCAGGAGCTAATAAATAATATGTTGTACTAAGAATTCCTAAGTAACCACAACTTATGTGTGGTAGATGGGGGAATTACTTTTTCATATTATTATTTAAAGTGTAACGAATATTGGATAAAGAAGTACACTTTTTGGATAAAGGCTAGACGAGGAATTGAAGTATTTTGCAGAATACTGCCTCACATTAATTGTTATCTGCTTAAGAGAAAGAAAGGGCCCTATCTATTGTGATCTGACGAATCAAAAATAAAGTTGATTGATTAGGATTATTAGGCATACCTTAAACTGAAAATGTAGAATTGAGACCCGATAATATTATAAGAATTCGGATAGATTTTTTTTATGAATAGTATGCAAAATAAAGGAGTGATCCTTCTATATTGATTATGACAACGGGATAGGATCTAGTAACTAAGATGAAGCTTCGTATTTTAACGTCTGGGGTTTGCTCCCGTATAGGTGAAGTTGCCATGGATTTTGAAACAGTTACACAACCCATCAAGTGATACATCAATCAACAGATCCTTTGAAGTGAGGTTGAGGTCAACATCTCTTGATCCAAACTACCGTTTGAAAAATTTGGAACTCCAAAGTCGGTTTTAATGCGTCCCCCATACCATTTCTAAACCAAAGTTTTTAAAAATCTGAAAAAAACACAAGAACTTGGTTCCAATGAGTACTTTAATTTAAAAATATTTTGAACATTATGGCTCTAACAGCTTTGGAGATATTGGCCAAAAACCGTAAATCATCGACTTGAAGATCTAAAAACGCAGTTTTGTAGACCTCAACGTAAACATTAAGAAATGATAAATATCAAAATATCGATTATTATCATTTCCACACATGAATTCCATACTGAGACCGACCGCTCGACCCGGTGATCAGTGTTATATCTCATATTCATTTCAACCCCTAAGTACCCAACATCAATATACACACAATAGGCATGAGCAGTAATTGGGTATGATGGAAGGGATTTTCTGTGTTAGATAAATTTGGATAGAGATATAAGTATATGTATGGATGGATGAATGTTTGTCTGTTTGTATGTATGAATGTATTAAAAGATAGTTGATTTGGATTGAAATTAGAAGAAAATACAACTGCAATAGTTTGAATTCGTCGCCTGATATTCAAAAATGCTTCTATCAAAAATTATCTATTCTACGGAACCTTCTCACATCAAAACAAAAAAAATTGTTCACGGTTCCGCCTCTTTCGAGTTATTCACAATGCTCAAAGAGTATAACTGTGCAATAATAATAATAATAATGACTGCGCTACAGTCCGAGGTGGACATGGGCCTAGCTTCTCAGCAACCACTCGTGTAGTGCGTGCTATTGTTCTTTCACGAGTGGAGGGGACATACAGTTTAATGCTGACTCTGAACGTCGAGATTGAGAAGCTTTTTCTAGACAGTTATACTCATTGAGCATTGTCAGTGACTCGAAAGAGGTGGAGCCGTGAAAAATTTTTTTTTTTTTTTAAATTGTTTGTCTTGACCTTTATTCTAATCCAGACTGTGAAAGTCTAATGCGCATGGGTCGACGCATGAACCCACACGGCCACGGCGCCAACTGTCTAGAATAAGATTCTCAATTTCGCCGATCGGAGTCTGCATTAAACTTAGGTCCCCTCCACTCTTGAAAAAACAATAGCTCGTGCAACAATAGTGGCTATTATTATTAATATTCAACTGAAGTGCATTTTCACATACATAAGTTTATAGAGTTTCAGAAAACCCATTAAAACCATCAACATTCGTAAAAGGCATCCTATTAATTTGCATGTTCTCTCATAGAGTGTGCTACAACTATTTACATTAAATTTTACTCACTTGAAACCCACTCTAAGTGATATCACGCCAAATTAGCGTAAAAAACAGATGGCCATGCACCCAAGCAAGCTAAATGAATCGTTAAGGTAGCAGAAGACTTAAACTAAACATGTTGGACTAAAAGGCAGAGACACTTCCAAACACAAATCGACAATACATACCAATATCCAAAGATAGTAGGATCGTTCCCCATTTTTAATTCCCTGATAATTATTTCAAGACATGGTCCTTTTAAAGCAAACAATTTCCCTGAAGTAACATTCTAATGTATGTTTATCCATGAGTCCATTAGAAATGATTATTACCTTATTGTTTCACGATACGTTAAAGATAACGTTAAGATGGTCAAGAACCTCTTAGGAAAATGGTAAATTCAATAACTTTCAAGCTCTACTGTATTTATTTATTTATATAAAAATAAAGTTTATATTTTAAATTAAATGACTGACTAGAACCTTAGGCTTAATGATAATATTAGATAAGATTACATAATTGTGTTAATTTAAGAAATTCAATGACAATTTTTATGTTGTTAAAATGGGGATTTGAGAGGAGTCTTTGAGGATTATTATGGGAAAAGAATCTCCGTCTAGCGGCAAGGTAGGTAGGCCATTCGGACAGGATATGGTGGATGTTAGGTTGACATTGGTTGCAGTATGTTATTTATTGCAGGATTTTGTATATTGTAGGGTTTTCAAAATAGCGATGACCTCTGCAGTAAATTTAGAGGTGAAAGGCGGGAGTCGGAAAGAAAATTGTTTCCTTTTGAGAATTGACACTGAATCTGAAGTTGTCTCCGGTTTTAGAGCCGTCAGTATAAATAAAAATTAAATCACTCAAGGTGTTTTTGAATTGAGGACTTTGCAGCAAAAAGGGGATTTTTAGCAAATGAGGGACAGATTCAAACTTTAAAAAATCGCAGTAATTTCTAATATTGTTTATTAGACACAAAACTTGATTAAAAAAATGTGAAAATATGCAAATTTTTTAAAGCATATAATTTTAAAACATTCGTGTAATAATGCATTTTTCAAAGAATTTTTTTTGATTTCTCACAAAAAATTATATATCTGTTGAAACCCACTCTAAGTGATATCACGCCAAATTAGCGTAAAAAACAGATGGCCATGCACCCAAGCAAGCTAAATGAATCGTTAAGGTAGCAGAAGACTTAAACTAAACATGTTGGACTAAAAGGCAGAGACACTTCCAAACACAAATCGACAATACATACCAATATCCAAAGATAGTAGGATCGTTCCCCATTTTTAATTCCCTGATAATTATTTCAAGACATGGTCCTTTTAAAGCAAACAATTTCCCTGAAGTAACATTCTAATGTATGTTTATCCATGAGTCCATTAGAAATGATTATTACCTTATTGTTTCACGATACGTTAAAGATAACGTTAAGATGGTCAAGAACCTCTTAGGAAAATGGTAAATTCAATAACTTTCAAGCTCTACTGTATTTATTTATTTATATAAAAATAAAGTTTATATTTTAAATTAAATGACTGACTAGAACCTTAGGCTTAATGATAATATTAGATAAGATTACATAATTGTGTTAATTTAAGAAATTCAATGACAATTTTTATGTTGTTAAAATGGGGATTTGAGAGGAGTCTTTGAGGATTATTATGGGAAAAGAATCTCCGTCTAGCGGCAAGGTAGGTAGGCCATTCGGACAGGATATGGTGGATGTTAGGTTGACATTGGTTGCAGTATGTTATTTATTGCAGGATTTTGTATATTGTAGGGTTTTCAAAATAGCGATGACCTCTGCAGTAAATTTAGAGGTGAAAGGCGGGAGTCGGAAAGAAAATTGTTTCCTTTTGAGAATTGACACTGAATCTGAAGTTGTCTCCGGTTTTAGAGCCGTCAGTATAAATAAAAATTAAATCACTCAAGGTGTTTTTGAATTGAGGACTTTGCAGCAAAAAGGGGATTTTTAGCAAATGAGGGACAGATTCAAACTTTAAAAAATCGCAGTAATTTCTAATATTGTTTATTAGACACAAAACTTGATTAAAAAAATGTGAAAATATGCAAATTTTTTAAAGCATATAATTTTAAAACATTCGTGTAATAATGCATTTTTCAAAGAATTTTTTTTGATTTCTCACAAAAAATTATATTTGGACTTGCCTTCCTTTTGATGCAAGGTATTCAATTCAAAGAAATAAGATCGGAAATTTGCGGAGGTGTATTGGTTTTTTTTATAAGATCTTAAAGATGAGACAACGGATGAGGTTTGAAAGAGCCATGGTGGATGTTCTATTTTGCTGACAATAATGGATTTGGTTATTGATATTAGGATGAACGGGTTGAAGTTAAATATGTGGGAATGGGATTTGACAATATTAATTTTTTTATTCAAGGGGGAAGAATATATTCGATGTGTGCATTCCACCTGTAATTTTTTTGAGGACAATCCCTAGCATTTTTAGTTTATCAACAGTTTCTATTGCTATATAAGATGATAGTATATTGCAAGAGCATTTATTTTTCCAGCATATGCATTTCTACAGAAAATTTTGGTCCGAAGTATTCGCACTAGGAAAGTATATCTTGGAGGATGGGATAGAGGTCAATGTGGTATTATTTTTATTCAACATTTTAACTATTGTAAAATTCTCAGTGTATGCGCAAAATGTTACTTCTTTATGAAGAGATAGAAGTTTGGAAAGCTTATGAAAAGCTTTTAAGAAGAGGGGGGCGGATAAGGGCGAGCCTTGGGGGATACAATTAAAGAGGGTAAGGAAGGAGGATGAGGCATTCACAGTACGTACAGTAATTTTTCTATTTGCCATAAAGTTGAATATATGTATATCTGATGATGCGCGGTCCTACTTTCCAGGATTTAAGTTGGTCTATAACTGGGTCAACACCAATTCTATCAAAGCCTTTGTAAAATCAAGTGATATGAGAGAGAGGTGACTTTTTTGATAATGAATCGGATATCTGTTGGTCAAAATACAATAAACACTCATTTACAGATTTGCCCTTTTTGAAACCCATTTCCTGACTACTGAGCAGTTTGTTTCGTGAAACAAACCACCATTTTATCCATAACTTTGGCACAACATGGATTGAGATATATTGGTCTGTAGGATTTAGGAAGGGATTTGTCAGAAATTGGTTTGAGGATAGGAATGATAGTGCTATTTTTGTATAATTGGCGAATGTTGCTATGGAAAATGGTATTGTAATGTTTGAGGAGTCTAGATTTCATTGATGGAGAAGGGTATTTAACCTAGGATATGATATTCTGTCGTTAACTGGAGTTTTTCCTTTAAGTTTGTTTAATGCTGAATTAAGTTCGGAAATTGAGATGTTACTGTCGATAATTTGAGCGTCATTGGATACGGAGTATGAGATGGAAGGAGAGGATAACACCTTATTTTGGGAGAAAAGGGGAGGAAAGGTAAAAAAGTCACTAGACTCCTTGGACCAGTAATCGGCAATGTAATTGGCAATTTGAGAGGGTCGGTAATGTTAACATTGTTAGGGTGGATGCGGGAAAAAGTATTAAGCCCACAGAACCTTCTTATCGAGCTCCAGATTTTCATTGTAGGTGTAGTTGGGTTGATTCCTGATGTATATCTATGTACAGAGTCACTTTTAGAGATATTAACTTTTCTTTTAAACTGGGCGTTGACTGCCTTATATTTAAGGATGTTATCAGAGGAAATGTTGCGCTTGAAGGATTGCAAAGTTTATTTTTATGTTTCTTTGTTCCATCAAGGGACATTTTTAATTGCTTTTGGGGAGGATGTTTGTGGGATGGATTTGTTGGCGCTTTGGAGAATAATTTTATGGATATTGGCGGCTTTTTATTTACATTTTTACTGAAGCCGTGTTTAGCATTAAAATCATCTAGAAGTTACCAGTGAGCTTTATCAATTTTGAATTTAGTTTTTTTTCTTATGAAGGAGGAGTCAGTTGAATGGAACATAGAAATAATTATGGGGAAGTGATCGCACTGAAATGATCGCACCAGCATCATGTTTGCATAATTATCTTGTACATTTAATTCCACCGAAGGTACGTAGTGGTGTGTGTTCTGCAGGATTCCATTCTTCAGTCCACTGAACCTTATAAGCATTTAAGCCAAGATCTTTATGCAAAATTCGATGCAAAGTGATTCATGTGGTCGCCTGGAAATAGACACAGTTGGATTTTAAATAGCTCTCGGTCATACGCCGATTTTAATTTCAGCTGAGTTGGAATCTCTGCACCATTCACCTGTCCGAGATGTTTAAATTTATTGCTTAAAATCACTGTAACTGTGCGAGAAGATGCTTTAAAAAAAGCGGTATGAACTTTACGAAACACTTTTTTCGTAAAGTGTGACACTTCTAACATTTTTTTTTAAATTTTCACTAACAACCTGCTTGTTTTTACTGAAGTATCGCAGTGATGACAGTTCAACAGATGGATAACCCTCTGGCTTGGGAGTTATGCTTAAATAACTAGATGTAATTAATCTTAACTGACCATATGAGTAGTCAGATTTGTAAGCTTTCTTCTTTCTTCTTGCATTTTGTAGTACATTTTTGTCAAACGGTAAATCAACTAACACTTAGCGAGTTTCTTGCCCACTTAGCCTAAGTCTTGGTAACAAAATAAATGTTACAGCTAAAATTATCTAATCTTATCATCACTTAATTATGTCGTCAATACATTAATCTTTTTCAAATTGTGCTCCGTTAACTCCGAAACTTTGTTGGTAAAAAATTATATCATAATTTAAACAGAGTTCATTCTAATCTGACCTCTTGTTACCTCAAAGCGGACATATGTACATATAACCACGTTTGTATCATTAATTCTTTATACTAACCATATCTTATGCGTCTTTAAAAACTAAACACATTTCTCTATATGCGAATGATATACAATTTCTGAAGCTATTTCCTCGACAAATGCCCCTCTTCCTCAAGAAGATCTCCACAATTTAAGTTTTCTTCCGTAGATCTCAATCAAATAAAATGTAAAAAAACGCGGCGTTTTAACTAACACAACTTATACTTTATTCTTGAATGCTGAACTTAGACTAGAGTTAATTTATTTTCTTCTACTTATTATGCTTTATTTCATTTTCTTTACTTTGACATTTCTCTTCTCTACTTTCCCTTATACACTACTAATATATCGCCTACATTAACCATAATTTACTAAATTTCCTTTAAAATATTACCAAAAACTTCACTACAGCTTAACATTATCAAATGCCAATACATCATTCTCGCAAGTGCAAACACTGACCTTCCACATTCATTATGAACATTACACATGTGCGTGTTTTGTGATCTTATAATCCATGCAACCGACTCGGCATTAGGCTGTGTGACCAGATTCATTACATTTTTTCAACTGAAACGTCCGCTTCCTTCACTACATTCCCTGACCTTAACGTTAGGAGCGTTCGTTTTTAAATAAGTGGGGAGAGTGCAACTCTCATTATTGTCATCCAAGAAACTTACCTAACATGATTATATCTGAGGAGTATGTTCAAAACGATAACCAATTCCCTTTAATTACGAATTACGAATTCATTAATTTGGAAATTTAATTTTCTTATCACGGCCGCCTTGGTGTCGACTCATACGCTAAAAACCAAGATGTATTCAGTTCTCAACACAGCCAACAATTTTAATTATTCACGGCTCCACATATCACTACCAATGCTCAAAGAGTATAAGAGTAAAAAAGTCCTCCTCGAAACCTCGCCGTTGGGATTTGGCATAACACAGTAGCTCCCCTACATTCCTGCGAGAACAATAGCACGCACAACATGACTGGTTGCTGTTGAAGTTAGGCCCAAATCTACCTCGGACTGTAGCGCCAAAGTACAATTAAAAAATGGGGAAGTGATGGAATCTTGCAAAAAATACAACTCTTTACTATGAGAATAGTATTTGAAAAAGTCTCTGGGAATAAGCCAAACATACTCGTACCTACATTTGCTTTCTGGATTTGGAGAAGGCTTACGATTGGTGCTGTTATATATATACAAATTTCGGTTATCCGAATACCCGAACAATTATTCGATATATATATAGGTTCGAATACCAAAACTATTCGGACGGTAAGCAATATCTGAGATAATGATATTACCCCTCGTATGCGTAAGTACAAAGTAAGAAAACTGAAAGATGTGCGCGTGTTCAAATTAATGTATGTACATATATAGGCTGCACCCGTCTTTTGGAAATAACTTATACTTAAGTGGAGTACAGGACAACCTACGAACAGCAGAAAAAAAGTGGCACCATCGTAAAGAGGAGGATTCAGCTTCACGAAATAATACCTTACGCTAGCTCCATAGGGAGACAAAGACAATATATTATAAGTTGCATGTATTCTACATATAACAAGATAATTGTGTGCGTTCACAACGCGGAAGGCCGGAAACACATTTTGTAGCAGATTTTATAAAAGAATTTACATACATTACTTGCGAACAACCTAGACCAATGGCAAGACTAGTTGCCTAGTTGCAGGATTAAAATAATGGTGATATATCAACGAACTTATAGTTTTTAAAAGTCTCTTTTTACAAATTGCTTCAGCACTTTCGTTTGGTTCCCAAAAATGCCATGTCTTCAGTTTTTTTTATTTTCGAAGATCGAATTATTATTCTTACCAATCTATGTAAGCAACATGTTTCAAAACAATTCCTCACTGTGTATACATTGTAGCATTAAATTATAAGCAAACAGGTTGATGTCAATTTTTGAGTGGCCATGCGACCTTATCTTACGTTCAACAACATATTCAGACTAAAGTAAATCAACATCAATAAAACATTTGGATATATGAAGAGAGGAAGTATCAATTTAAGGCACTTTAGTTCAAAGATACAACGAATCAAGTCCAAAAATAACCCATAAAGTGGGTAATCGATGCAATCCCAAATGTAATCAATGTCAATCGCACCTCTACTCTCATGCCGTATATCAGTAGATAAGAACTTCACAAATAAATTAGTAGCCTATCCATTCAATGTTACCATATATACAATATAACAAAAGCTCTCCTGCCTGTCTCATTGACCACGCCAAAGGGCACTAGGTTTATATACATAATTATTCATGGGCACAGACACCAGACACTGTAAGGTGCTCAACATTTATTATACACATATGACGGAACTTTTTCACGGTTATACACAAGAAGCGGTAATGCAAGTTTCACAGTCATATCAATTGCATAACCCCATCAAAGTCTAAATTTTCAACAAAGTCTCTTCAAGAGACCGGAAGTACGTTCCCTCAATCATGCTGTAGGTGATACCGTTTCACACCCATTGAAACAACTCATCGTCATCCAATCATAAGTACTCAAAACCGCACTTGTCCCATATCTAAGAGATGCTTTATTGTTTTTGTGTTTTTGGAAGCTTTCAGTTGTTCGAATGACATGTTTAGTCTACTATGGGTCGAGAGTCGCGTTGCAACATTCAAGATGTTTTGAATTTTCCTAAATCTTCAAATTAAATTGGTATCTTCAATTAAATAAATATTCATGCAGGCATATGAGCTTTGATGCATACAATCGAACGAAACTAATAATGGGCGGTTAATGAGCTTACGAAAAAGTGAGAGTAAACAATGACTGTTTAAGATTGTCAAGCTCATGGAGGGGTAACTATGGGTTTTTCATAGAATTAATGCTAATCAGAGATAAACTGCTAGAAAAATAAAAGCTTGATTCAGTTTGAAGGATATTTTCGCCGTTTAACCTTTGCTATTTAAAGAACATTTATTTGATAAACGTAATTCTTATTTTTAGTATTGATTTCGCATCCAAAACCTTACTTTACAAAATATGATGAAAATATGATGTGTAAATTCACGCATAGCAGAAACAGTCTGCGTTCACCTACTAAACAAATGTTTGCTTAAAACCAATGTAAAGTCTCGGGAAAAAATAACTTTTATTTCAAGAGTGAATTGTTTAAAACTTTACATATGAATATGTTAACAAAACATCTTATATACGGAAACGAATAATATTTTCCAATGAAAGTACATTTTTCATATTCGGTTTGTTGTAGTGCAGCAAACAATTATTTACTAGGTGGACGCAGACTTTTTTTCTAGTATGTGTACTAAAAAGGAAAATGGGTAAATCTAAAGAAATCCCCGTTCACGTGTAATAAGTACAGAGAAACTGCGGAATATGTTCTAGGACTTACTTTGAAAATGGTTCAATTCATGAGGTAAACAATAATAACATGGATTTTTGATGCTTGTCTTTTTATAGCGTTTTAACTTTTACTATAATTGCAGTCCGATTTCAAAGTGTTGACACAAGCGTTTGCACTTAGCCTCTGTTCACGAACTCCTACTCTCATCTCTCCATGGTGAAATCCGGAAAGTAGATGATGGTGTAATCAACCCTCATAGGACGTCTGGACGGCTGCAAACGAGAGAGGTGGAAGTTTGAGCCTACCTGTGCTCATCGCTCTTTTTAGGATGGCGGCGGAGGAGATGATCAACTGATTAGCCAACGGCGGCATCCACAACTCCACTCAGCAGGAGCTACATGTTTTACATGGTAAAGTCGGGACCCTGGAATAGAGATGGCGGCGGATGAGTCCTTTTCTTAGTGCCGACGGCTAACAGCCTGCAAGTCAACTGACACCGGATTTTTTCGGCCTCATATGTCCCACGGCTAAACAAATGGATTGGAGGTTGTGCGTGGGGTTAACTTCCTTAACGACGAGTGCAGGCAGGCTCATGCACCCAAGCGAGGGACCTAGAAAGCAATATTGCATCGACAAGAGCTGTTCGTGAGCTCTACGAACAGAGAAGAAAGGAATATAATTGGCTTCTCAGAAAAAGAAAGAGCATGAGAAGCGCGCGGTCGAGGAGGTGTTACGGCAGGAAAGAAGTCCGAAAGGTTTACCAAAGGGTAAAACAATTATCCGGAGGATAATTATCCGGAACCTACCGGGATGAGGATAGACAACTGGTAGTAGAGGCACAGTTGTCATAGGTTGCCCCTATGACTGCAGCAATTACCGAGGGATTGTCTTCTTAACATAGCGTATAAGATCTTCTCTGCCGTTTTGTGTGAACGCCTGAAGCCATTTGTGAAAAACTTGATTGGTCCTAATCAGTTTGGTTTCAGACCAGAGAAGTTCACAATAGACCAAATTTTCACACTGCGGCAGATCCTGGAAAAGATTCGTCGATTTCATGGCTGCGTATGACAGCGTGCATAGAGACGAGCTATACAGTGCCATGTCTAGTCTTGACATATCTACCAAGCTCGTCAGATTGTGCAGGATAAGATCGTGCAAAGCTCACTGGCCAACACAAGAGGCACGATCTTTCAAAAGTCTGTTCAACTGCTAGCTTACGCGGATGACATTGACGTGATTGGTCGAGCACATCGAGCTTCACTCGATTTTTGTCCTGTTTGCGTTGATAGCATCTGGAGGAGAAAATTCAACAATGAACTATACGAGTTGTACGGTGGTATGAGCCTCCTCAAGCGTCTGGGGATAGCACGCTTAAGATGGCTAGGCCATGTAGTGTACGAAAAACTTGGCTCCAGCTCGAAGAGTCTTCGACTCTGAGCCTGTGGGACAACGCAACAAAGGACGTCCGCGTCTAAGGTGGCGTACCCAAGTGGAGAGGGACCTCAACCAACTTGGTGTGCATAATTGGAGGCAGCAAGCGAGAGACCGTGGTAGCTGGAAAAGTTTATTGGTTGAAGCCCAGTTCTACCCCGGACTGTAGCGCCGTACAAAGAAGAAGATAATTGCAGTCAATACAGAAAACATAAGCTGAAACTGTTTATGTTTTGTTTCAGTAAAATCCACACAAATTTGTTTACGCTATGGCAGATAGCTCAAAGGACCCAATTAATACAAACACCACCTTTTCGTTGATCTACATACAGGAGCGTGTATATACATCCCTACAAAATGTTCAGGTAGTGCAGGATGTTGACGGATATTTCTTATGGTCATTATTGTTACGTACTTGCCAGCTTTAAGTGTGAAAAACAGTTTTAAATAAGGCGATCTTCTCTCATAAGATTGATTTTTGTCACACTGTAAAAAAAACTTCCTGTAGACGAAAATATTAAAATTCCAACTTTACGTTCCAAGTTGGCAAGATTATATAGAGGTCTAAAGAAACCACGACTGCGTGCCAGTGGGACACTGTATCAAAAGACGATCATGATTAATGCAGCACAAGTCGAAGAAAACCCCAGCCAATTTATTGAATAAAACTGAATACAACTATCCAATTTATTATCTAAATAGGCTTGGGAGCTAATTTTTTTATTTAGAAAAAAGATACAGCTTTGTAATGTCAAAGAATGGAATTAAAATACAAATTTTCCTCTTTGGCTGACAAAATCTCGAGCGAAGTTCCCTTCAAAATTTAAATTTTTTGAATGGGGTAGTTTTGCTTGGCAAATTCTCAAAAAATTTTCGATGCGAAATATGTACCAATAGGGAACCCTATTTGCATAGAATGTTATTTTGTAATTATGAAGAAAACTTTCATCAACTTACGTGTGAAAGTGATTTTCAAAGGTTTCCTATGTGACACCTGTCACTAATTAATTTACTGTAGTGAAAGAATGAGGGATCTTCCATTTCCCCTTTTTATTTGGTCTCGACTCAACGAATCATCGGTTGCCCGCTATATATAAAGCACCTTGTATCTATCATAGAATACGTAAAAAAAAATCAAATAACTTTCCAGTCCATATCAAATCTAAAGATTATGTAATATAAAGCATTTCAAAATCCCATGTTTTACACTAGTGTAGAATCAGTACTGCAATAAAAAAAACTCTCGCAAACATATTTTAAGGATATTCCTACCGTATCTGAAATTCATGGTTAACTAATTAACATAATAAAGTGGAGTTAATTAGTCGTCAGTAAAGGCATGTCTATTTCCATAATAAAATACGAGTAAGCCAGCCATGGAATGAAGTCCGCGCATACAATCTTGGAGAAGGGTTTTTTGCTAAGAAAATAGTCAAGTTTAGGGAGTTTCGAAGTATACCACATCAGACCCTCTCTGGGGTCCTTTTTAGTATCTTTTCTACAATTCCAGTTATTCTTTGATCTCGGTTAGCTCCAGCATCTACTTCATGGAGATCAGCTCTATCTGCTGGATTTTCACACAATAATTTCTTTTCTTCTGCTTGCCAATACCAGGCATTTGCACAATATTTGAGCCGCAGACTCTTCTTACTCCAAGCATAGTCTGCAGACATAATCTTCGACAAGCCACATCCTGATCAGATGATATGATAAAGTTCCTATGACCTGTGGATAGGGCCACTACCATTTCAATGTCCCTCACTTCCGACTTGAAATTTTCCTCTGGATACTGCCTGACGACACTTTTATCGTTCCATGACTGACCAGTTTCTTTTCTTCTTTGCCGTGGCGCATTCGTTGGAGATGAAATTACTATTCTTCTGTTTGAAGCAGAAAGTGGTTACGAACCGAGTACCTCCGGCCTCTAGTTTGATTTCATTTCCTTCGATACCCAAGTGTCCCTTTACCGAAGTATGTTGGGCATGTCTATGTATGTTTTGATGTCTATTAGCTTCATGCGTCTGATTACCTGATTGTCCAGTGAAGTGAAAACATATTGTATTGCACGCTACTTGGTCCTCATTTAGGTGATTAGCAAGGTTATCATCTCAGCTTAATAAAATAAGGAATTCTTCCCCAGTATGGACGACACCGACACTTGTCTTTGTCTCTTTGACTATTATCCATTGCTAATGTGCATTTTGTGGCACATTTCTACAACACGCACTCTATTTCTAAAATCTTCTTATGTTCATAAACGGTACCACGTGAGTGTCACAAACTTGCCTCTCGCCATTATTACGATGTATGGAATTATTATCGGATCAATCTTATATTTTTTTTCACGCAAAGACAAATAGAAGACGAGCTTATGCTACATTACTTTGTTAACACCGTAGTATGATAAGTCTTTGTGACTTGCTGACACCAAGTGAAACATATGAGTAAGACTGTCAAATATATGATATACAGCACGGTAAAAATCACAGTAAAACCTACTAGAAAATAAGCAAAAGAACTCTAACACTATTATAAATCATCCACATAACAATATTCAAGTGCTTTGAAGAATAGTAACTATTATTTGAACAAACGGCACTGAACTTCAAACAGGTCTGAAGAAAACTAACCCTCGAGACTGCAAATTGTAATAACATGGCTTTCCTAATTTAAGGTCTCAAACACAGCCATGGTTCACTTAAGCCAGCAACATATGAAATGTTGAAACTGTGTACTGTAGAACCACACATACCTACAATTCAAACAGACAGAACTATCGAACGCACTCCTGATACAAATTGCACTGAGAACTCTCTATTTGTACTCCCACAAACGCAACGATCAGTTGAACAATACAGTTTAATAGTTGCAATTTTATTCGTTTTAGTTTAACTGTACAGTTAAGTTGAACTAAGGCTGAAGTACCCACACACTTATAGGTTGAACTGTAAAATTGAACCGTAAAAACTGTCAGTTTAAACTGCAGGTGTGTTGCTGGTTTTATAACAACAAATTCTAATCAGTTGTGTCCATAAGTGTGAAAAGGAAGAAACAAACTGTGAGACCCGTTCGTTTCCGATGAGGATTAATATCACTAAGATTTAAGAAAGTATTTCAAAAGGATTTGATCTCGCTATAGCTTGTTAAAGAACTTTTTTTCCAAAGTAACTGCAATCTCCTTCTAATTAGAGATAGACAATTAGCAGAACAGGAAAATAGTCCATGTCTAAGGTCTTAAGAAAATACTCAAGATTTTTATTATGCTTAAGCTCAGAGAGCGTACAAAAAATGTCGTAAATTTAAAACAACAACACATTTAAGGCCTTTAAGACCTAAATCAGAATATCTACAAAGTCCTTGTGCTTAAATAAAATAAATAATGGCAGACGTAAACTGTAAAAAAAGGCTGAGTTAGTAAACGTCAACAAAATTCGGATTACCTAAGCATCATTGCCTATGTCATGCGACGCAACGATTTTTTGATGTTGCGATGCATCACGGACGATGCGGTTTATTATTTTGTGTTTCAATTGTTTCTTTTTTTTTTGGAAAAATGTCAAAGAAAATGGGGACGATTTTTTAAATAATTTGGATAATAATGTTGACAATTACAATGTCAGCATACTTCAATATATTTTAGACAAGAAAAACAGACAATTGAGTCGGATAACAAAAAAAATCCTTCGCTTGCTTGCTTCCTCGTTGCTTTTGTTTGCGCATCGTTGCTTTCATGTTGCATTATAGAACGTGTTGCAAAGCATCATTGCCAAGTGTTTGCAATTAAGAACACTTGACGTTGCAGTACTCCGCTAATGTTGCGATTACGAACTCACCCAAAGCCATCTTAAAAACACATTTGTGATGCGCTCAATGTTAACGATAAATACAAAATAATATGATCAAATATAATTCTTAACAGCTTTCTGGCCAGCTGAAGATAATGGACATGGACTTCTATTCTGTGCAGCAGAATATGTGCACAAATTAAGTACAAATAGCGACCGTTAGCAGCTGGATAAGAGTTTAAATTTAAACGTTCATCAATCGCGTGCAATACTTAATTTCTTCCCAATAAAATACATTTTCTGCTTCGATTTAAGATTCCATGCTCTTTTTTTTCAATGGATCGCGCAGGTGAAATATTTACTCATTAATTTTTAGTCGTGTACAATTTCAATGCTCTACATAATCATATTTAAGCAATTCTCAGTAGTTGCGAATGTATGCCATATGCATTTTAAGGAGTGTCTATTCGTAAGCGCTCAATCATAGCCTAGTGAATGGTGAATTCACATCAATGAAATATATGTATGTCTTATATGTCTCAGCATTGGGAAAAAAATGAGGCAGATTCCATCACTTTTACTTGCTACTGCTCAAATCATCAAACACAGGCAGTTGAAAACAAAACACAGAACACAAATTTAAAGTAAATATTTCACATCCATATCCTTAGCGCACAAAGAAAATTTACTACACTTAACGTTAAAAACTGTTTAAAAAAATGTATGTATATGTTTCAATTGCTCCTTTAGATAAAATATACTGCACATCAGTAAGTGAATGCAAAATTCACATACCAAACCCGATCATGGTCTCAACGTTTATGAGCTCCAGAAGACGTCTGATATCCATCGCTGGTGATTTGCCAAACACCTTCACCATCAGTGTCTGTCGAATGAATCTGCCATCAAAAGAAATAAAAGTATTTCTCTGCATATGCCACACAACCACACACATAGTGTGTGTCTGCACTAATTTCTCTATGGATACATAAAAGTATCTAAGCCCAATTGCACTATACCCCCAAAAAATAAAACAACAAAAACACAAAAATGTATTGTACTCATCATTTTCGTCTTCACATTCGATGTACGTGAAATCTACACTCTTTTTCTCTTGGGCCAATCTGATTGGTTAGATACATTTTAGCCGAACAAAAGTAACAGCATCAACAAAATGTATCTAAACATGTATGAATACCTGTGAATGCCTATACCATACATATGATGTAGAAAAAGTGTTTTTATTTTTTTGTTTGTAAGAAAAAATGTTTCGTAGATTTTTGTTGTTGTTGTTTTGTTTTCTTGTAGCGCCTCAAAAGATGTATCCATGATACCAATATAATAATGTTTATTATTTTGCTTTTAGTTTTGAATGGGCTGTTACTAGCAGTTGTTGTTGTTGTTGTTGTTGCCATTTTAGAGTACGATAGGAAGCAACACCACCAGTGCAAGCGATGTTCATTGTGAGATTTTTGCTCTAAACTTTTATTATTACTATTATACCCTTCGTTTTCTATTTCTCTTTTTTCCCTCGTATTTTTGTGTGTATCTTTTTTTTTTTTTCTTGTATTTTGCGGGAGACTTGGTGAATACAGAGATCTCAAATGTAAGATGTAGATTGAGAGTGAGTACCAGCGTAGGTTTTCTGTGATATAAATACTGGTGTCTGGATTTGGATCAGTATCAAATCTTGTTCAACCATCTTCGCTAGAAGACCAATAAGGATACTTTAACTCCTTTAAGTTTGTGATAAATCAAATAAGCTTTTAAATATACAAAATGAAGGTACGTACAAATGTGCATACCAGAACGAAAATTTGTTATTAAAAAAGCATCTAGTAAATAATTAACTGTGTTAGTGATCTGCAAGAAATATAATTGTGCAAAGGATAATATTTAAAAATTGTGAATTGCGAACAACTTCTCAGTTACATGTGTTAAATGAGAAAATGTGAAGCTCATACTTATTTCAAACAAAAGTTATATATCTTTGGGATACACCAGAGTGTTTGGTGCTTACTTTTTCTCCATTCATAACTTCAAAACGGCCATGTCGTTTGGATACTCATGCATCTAAATCTTGTGATTTAAAAAAAAACAAATAATAAGAAGCTCGCCTATGGATTCCTCATCAAAGTTACAACTCTCCAATTAAAACTTCAGAAAATAATTCAGTCTAGTTCTTAACTTATTCAAAAATGACTTAAACAATTTTTTTTCTTCAAATGTCAGTGCGTTGGGTAGAAAAATGATTACCGACTGGATTTTGGATATCTTTAATAGATTCCACACAAAGATTTATTTCAATCGCATATTTTTGCGATTACTATAACTTTATTGCCATTTGTTTACAAACATTTTCCTAATGTAATCAGATTAACAAGACACAAAGTAATTCGCATACATACATTGCATAAACAAACATTTCACTGAATCCCTCTCTCTTCCTAAATATTTCCATCTGTGGCATAACTTATATGTTAACCGATGCAAATCTTCCGATTTTATTGCAAGCAAAAAACAAGACGTAAAAAAATACACCTTCACTCAAAGTTGTAATTATGTCACAAAATACCATCTCCTTTGTCAATTACCGTCAGTCATTTGCCTGTATCTATCATGAATCTAATCTAATGTCACAATCATTCGTTTTACAGTGCTTTGCAACAATAGCTATCTTGGCCTGCGTCGCTTTGGTAAGGTGCGAACCCCCAGTACCACAAAACTCGTACCTTCCACCAAATCAACAATCTGCCGAACCATCAAATAACTACCTGCCACCCACTCAGTCATATCAATCGCCTTCTAATAATTACTTACCACCCCAAAGGAGTCAATCAGTTCCCGCACCCCAGAGTACCTATGCTGCCCCATCATCTGCTGCTCCAGCACCAGCAATTACCTCAGCTATTTTCCCAAAACAACAATCAAGCGGAAGCTATCCATCTAGCCAAGGATACTCAAACTCTGGATATGGTACCGGTAATAATGGTTATAGCGGTTATGGCGAAGAGAACTACGGTCCAGCTAAATACGAATTTAAGTATGACGTTCAGGACTACGAATCTGGCAATGATTTCGGACACATGGAAGCCCGTGATGGAGACAGGACTGTTGGTCGCTACTATGTGCTTTTGCCCGATGGCAGGAAACAGGTTGTTGATTACGAAGCTGATCAAAATGGTTACCGTCCAACAATCTCCTACGAACAAACCGGTAATGTTTACAATGGCGGAGCTCAAAACGGTGCTGCTGGTCGTGATGGCGCTTTCAGTGGTTACGATGCCAACGCACAAAGCAAATACCAAGGATACAATTAAGTTACCTTCATCTATCAAATCTAGTATCCTTAAAGGGAGTAAAACCTAAAGTCGTCAACAGCCTGTGTTAGGTTTTAGGCCAGTTTCTTTGTGTGGTGTCTCATGACATAAATCTTTTGAGTTTTTTTTACCTTTTTTAGTTTTTTTTACATAGCATTGTAATAGTATTATTGTTCATTGAAAACCCGCGTTAGAACCCTCTTGTTTATTTCATACTTTTTTTTGTTTTTTATCTTTTTATTTTTTTATTCATTGTTTCCACGAAAGCGCAAGCCACACAGTAGAGCCAACTGCCATAATTTAAAAAAAAGTTACTTGTTAAGCGCTCTTTTTTGTATATTTTACAATTCACAAACTTATATACATTTTTTATTATATATTTTTGTATACAATATTGCATTCATTTTTTGTATAATATTTGTAATAAAAAAATCGTTTCATACGTAAAACATTCTTATAAAAAATGCTTCTTTTCTTAACGAATTATTTTCAACAACGAATATATTTCAAAACCATTAATGCCAAGGAACATATAAACTCAAAGAAATTTTTCATAAATTTTGCATGACTTAAACTATAAAAAAACATAATACTATAACCCTCCATTGGGCGATGTAAAAAAAAAATAGTATCAAACAAATTTAACCTCCATTTTAAGCTGACCAAAACTAAAGCAACTAAACTTAAAAATTCCAAAAAAATAATACAGTCGAAATAGCTTACGACATCGGTTATAACGACGTATAGGTTATAAGGACCAAATTCTTAGGTCCAGCTGAGATCCATTATAATCCCACTGAATAACAAATTGTTCAGGCGCTTACATAAGACTGCAAAGAAGATCTGATATGCGATATTTAGGAGACTGATCCCTCTGTTGTTGGCACAATTTAGAGGGTCCCCGTCCTTTATCTGCCATCTTCTGATTATCGGTTACGCCGACCTATTGCTAATAACGACCAAATTCGTCAGTCCCTTGAAGGTCGTTATAACCGATTTAGACTGTATTTAGTAACAAAACCCTTATTTTTGATAACAGCAGCGCATTTTCTTCGCATGCTTTCCAAAAGATTTGAAATAATTGACTGCGTTACAAGCTTCCTAAACCTTTTGGAAAAAACATAGCCTTGGTTCTGCAACTCACACGTACAATTCTTCTGTTTACAATCTCCCAAAAGTTCTCAACAGGATTGAGATCCGGAGACTGCGCAGGCCATTCCATAACATCAATCTTTTGTACCCTAAACCAGTCCTTGACCACTTTTGCTGCTGCTGAAATATCCATTTCAGAGGCATTTCTCAGCATGAGGAAGCATGACACTTTTAAGGATGCATGCAAATTTAAACAGTGGAGCCATTTAGAAGTTGCTCCCTTATAGGTGAAGTTATAGTGGATTTTAAAATATTGACACACCTACCAATCGACATGTCTTTTGAACAGTGGTTCGGTTAGCAACTTTTGATCCAAAATACCGTATGAAAGGTTTTAATGCGTTCCCCTCTCATTTCTAAAGTACATATTAAAAATGAAAGAAGAAGAAGACAGTAATACTATGAGTAATTTCGTTTAAAATTATTTTTAGCCTTAATAATAATAATAATAATAATGGCGGCGCTACAGTCCGAGGTGGGCCTGGGCCTAGCTTATCAGCAACCAGTTGTGTTGTGCGTGCTATTGTTCTGTCACGAGCGGAGGGGACCTACAGTTTAATGCCGACTCCGAACGGCGAGATTGAAAAGCTTTTTCTAGACAGTAATACTCTTTGAGCATTGTCAGTGACTCGAAAGAGGTGGAGCCGTGAAAAAATGTTTAATGTTTTTTTCGAGATTCGAACCGACGACCTCGAGCGTAGGAGTCGACGTGCCTACCCACTACGCCACGACGCCCATAGCCTTAATAGTTTTATGAATTGGCCAAAAATGCGAATTGTGAAAATCTGAAAATGCAGTATTTCGTAGAGATCTCAGTGAAATATCAAAAAATTCATTAATGTGCAGATTTTGAGTTATCAAATTGAAAAACACCAACATTGTTAACACACTTCTTTCTATTCAAAAATAGAATAGAAGTTTAAGTGAGTACACTAAAGAACAAACAAAAATCTAAATTTAAATGCAGTATACACCCTGAGAAAAAGTTTAAAATAAAAGTAGAGTTTTTTTGTATCACTTCTTTTTTTTAGCGAGGGTAGGTGAAAATCTTCAAAAGACACTATGGGGTAAGTTTTACCCAGTAAAAACACCTTCCTTCAAATAAAATAAAATATATTCATACTACAATTAAGTTTGACACTTATCCAGCAGTTTTACTGATTAAGACGCGTTTTACAAGAGATTCTCCACTGAGAGTTCCTGCTAACAGCGCAACTAAGCGCCGGATGAATTCACTATGCTAGGTCAAGGGAATTAGGCCTTTGAAGACGGCGCAATACGTTACTTTCATCAAGAATTGGAAGGACAGTGGGGTTTATGTGCTCTTCCAGACGACGCTTGTGCTTACAAGCAATGTTCTTAGTATCATCTTGGATTGGTCCAATTCCAAGATCTCTGTGGATATCGTCGTTCCGTATGTGCCACCCAGCGTTGACGATGGTTCTTAGTACTTTGTTTTGAAAAGTTTGTAGTATATTTTTATAACTTTCTTTGGTACAACCTCATAGTTGTATACCATATATATATATATAGACGGGTTTTAGCACTTGCTTGTATATAAGCAATTTGTTTTCAGTACTTAGTTTGGAATATTTTCCAACAAGCCAGTACATGTCTTTATATTTTATTTGGAGCTCTTCACGTTTCTTTTTGACGTGTTCTTTAGACTTAAGCTTTACATCGAGAGTCATCCCGGGGTGTTTCGCTTCATTTCCAAAGTGTATTTGAACACCATTTATAAACACGGGCAAATTATTCACGCTGTTATATGTAAAATTAATATGAACGGATTTGGCTTCATTGAGTTCAATTCGCCAAGAGTTTGTCCATTCATTGTACCTGATCTAAAGCACGTTGCAGTTTTCTAGTTGACACTTCGCAGTTAACAAAATGGCAGTGTCGTCAGCAAATGTGCCTAGTACAGTGCCAAAGTTTTGTGGCATATCGCTACTAAAAAGTAAGAACACTTCCTTGGGGTACTCCAGCTTCTATAGATTTAAATAGCAAGTATTCTTTTCCATGTTTTACAAGGAAGATTCTGTCAGAAAGATACTTTGATAATATTAAGTAAAGTTTTCCCGGGAAGAACTGTCGCAGTTTGTGTTTCAAACCTTCGTCAAACCTTGTCAAAGGCCTGCGATACATCGAGAAATACAGCTGAGCAGACTTGCTTTTGTTCAAACGATTTTTCTATAACATCAGTTATTCGATGTATTTGGTCAATAATCGAATGCTTATTTCTAAAACCAAATTGGTGATTACGAATAAGTCGTCTTTCTTCCACAATCGGGCTTAAACGCCTAAGTAAAATTCTTTCAAACACCTTAGACATTATCGAAAGAAGTGAAATCGGTCTGTAAGACCTTTTTTCTGTTGGGGGTTTACCCGGCTTGAGTACCATTATTACTTCCACCACTTTCCACTGACTAGGGACATGTTCTAATCTAAAGACGGCATTAATGAGGTAGAGAAACTTCAGAAGCGCTTTCTTAGGTAATTCTTTTAGAACTTCTCCTGTGATTAGGTCATAACCAGGAGCTTTTACGGGTTTGAGCTTATGTACAATAATTATTTTTTAAGCTCTGTCAGAGTAGCATTTCTTATAGAATAATTATCAAAGTGTATGTCCGAACCGTGGGAGTTTACAGGAAGTGTTTGTCCATCGTTCGATTTAAACGTCGCTTCCAAGTGATCTGCGAAGAGATCCGCTTTCTCTTTATCTTCTTTTGCCTACTCGTATTAATTTTTTCGAATTAGGGCCGTATGTGGTTCGGGTTTTCTCAAACCTGTAGCTGCTTTCCAGAGTGAGTAGTTGGTATTCTTTTTCGCGGACAAGCCTCTTAACTAGGTACTTAGATTATTATTTTTAAACGACTTAATTTTCGCCTTTAGCAAATTACACAATTGATTAAGACACGTTTTATGTTCTGGCGCACGGGACTGTTGCCATACACTCAATTTAAATTTACAGCTTTACACTCTCCGTAACAAAAAGGTTCGAGCATTGCTAAGGTCTAAAAACGTGTCGAAATGACAGCCGGTTGATTTTTTTGATTTATTGTAGAAAAATTATACTTTTTTACACCAAAAAAATAGCAAATCACAGAAGCGTGAATGAACTTATTATTCTCATTGAAATACAAAAAAGCGGAACATGAAATTATCTCCGCAAGGGAAATTTACAACATTATTTCAGTATAAATTCTGAGCGATTCAAGTACGACACTAAAACACAACACAAACTCTTATACACCGAAACCGATTCGCCAGAAATTATGTATTCGCTAGGAACAGAAAGCTGTGAGTAAAGTATCTATGTAATTCGCATCCCTTTTAGAGTCAGCTTAGTTTTCTTAATCTAAAATATAGTACTTTTTTTAACCGGGTTATGGTTGTACACCTCTAAAGCTGCGGCTACGCATGGTGCTCTTTTTGACATGTCATCAACAACAGAACTTTATCATACTTTGAGTGGCATAGTACACGAGTTATACACTAAACTACCAAAATTTGCTCTGCATTGCAAATGAAGGTCCAAAATTCCCTTACGTTGCGCAACCGCTATAAATAAACTAAAACACAGTTTAAAAATCAACTGTGTTTACAAAGCACAGTTGGTAGACATTTTAGTCTGCACTAATAAAATATTGGTACAAACTAATTCACATATGTATATCTGTAGCTTAGTCTCTGAGACCCCACAAATTTTACGCACAGTCTAACTGTTAGAGTTAACATGAGAAAATACTCATCAAATATGTGGGGCAGTGTGCGTTGAACTTAACCTAAAATTATAAATCACATAAGTGATCTAATTTTTAAATTCCGCTTTTTACTTATAGTCTGTTGCATTTGCATAGTAGTTATGTAGTTATCTATATCACGCAGTTCTAACGTTTTGTCTATCAAAGCAGCACCATAATGAAACACTAATTAGGTTTCCCATTTTAAAGGTAGCGATTCAAAGCGGCATATCAGATTAATCAATCCCTCCGAATTTCAAATTATGATACCAAGTACTGAACGACCGTTACCGACTTTCATAGATGAACAAATAAAGTTTGAAGATAAAAATGATTATGGCATTTTTCGGTATGATTTTGAATTGATAGAGTATAAACGAAAGCCGTTCAGTTGTGCCACATTGATTTTGTTTAATATAAAGCATCTTATGTGAAGAATTGATCAAACTATTTTAAATTATCTTGCATAAATTAAGTAGCACAAAACTTTTAAAGATCATTCGAATATATAAACACTGTTAAACATTGGGAAATTCCTGTATACTATTAGTCTTCAACGGAGAAAGGCCCGATAGAAGATAACTTCCATGAAGTTGGCTAAAAATACTTTGATTGTCTACTATTTGAATAAATGCCTGGGCGTGCCCCCAGATGAAATACTGACATTTTGTGTTAATTTATAAACCGGGCTTAATAAAATAAACGCAATAGGACCTAATCTACTATTTGTGATTTGGACATATGGTCAGGCAGTAGTCCAACGAGCGTTGCTTTGGTCGTGATCAACATGCTGGAAGTATGCTGATCCGGTTCCTGTTTGTTACACTTTGTGAAAAAATATTTTTTCGTAGAAAAACGCATGATCGATATTCTTTTTCTTCTTCAAATGATGCTCAATATGTGTCTACCGTTAGCCATTACCAGCAGTGAAATTTTGTGCCATTGTGCGCCTGATGCTCAGGATATTAACGATAGGTTTCACTCGTAAACACAGTATGGTAAAAAGGATCTCATATGCTATATTTAGGAGGCTTCTTCCTCGGGAATTGGCACACACAACGGGGTATATATTCCTCTGAACCCGGGAAGATCTCAAATTCCTCTCAATTCCTCAATTCTCAATTCCAATTCCTCTCCAGCTATTAAAGTATTAGTAATGTAGTAACATCTTGTTTTAGGACTCATAGCCAATTTTGTGTTGATTTATGCAAGAAATTAAAAGATTTATTGTCATACCATCAAATTTACTCTTGGTCTTACAAATTAGGAATATTATAATTGTTAAAAATGTTTGCTTCTTTTTAGTCTTCTCAGAGATATGTGTGGTCAGTACTTTGGTGAAGCCAAGCCCAAACCCCGGTCCTTATGCAAATTTTACAACTCTACATTTTTCTACATTTTACTACTCGCCCATTTTTGCTCAACAACTATGGCAACAATTGTTCGACCAACTATTAATAAATCCACAAATATTGGCTGTTCGGTGCGGTTAATGGCATGGCGGCACCATCGGGGCTTATATCTCTCGAAATGAGAAAGAAAGCAGCCTTCCCGTTAATGGTCTCAGATATAGGCCGATATTAACCGACTTTCTGTGCCCCGGGCTCGTTAATAACCTGCGCTTTAAATACGTCCGCTATATGTCATACAAGCGATGCAACGCTTGAAGTTGTGAAGGAGAAATTTGGCGACTGGGTCAGCTCACGATAAGTGTTCATCATTTGACTACCGCTTTTATGCGATTTGACACCACTCGATTACATTCTCTGGGGCTACGTCTAGCACGACGAGCTCGAGACAACATTCGAGACGCAATTGCCGGAATAACGCCGCCGCAAAGCTGAGAAGGCCGTTTGAATGATGTTGAATTTTCTACTGAAAAATAGATGGCAGGAAGAGAGAACCAAAGTCACCATATTAAGTTTTTCGAACATAACTTCGAATCAGCTCAACTAGCAATCGTAGAAGGCCATGCTTTTCTTCCTCATCCTTCTTCTTTGTTTGACAGCGAAACTGTAAGGTTCGTCCAACATTTCAATAAAGATTTAGTTGACTCTTAAAGGACTATTTTTTTCTTGTCTTCTCGGGATTGTGAACTGGGTTCTCATTCTGCGATTTCTCTTTGAGGAAACCCTGGAATCTTCAACATTTGGTGCCGAAACCCGGGAGAAGACGTGAAAGAAAAGAAAGAAAAAAAAACTACTACTACGAATCTTTAATGGAATTGGCATCACGTGCAGCCTTTCGTGGTCAAGTGACCAAAATCATCGCTGCTGCACGCGAGTTCCTGAACGATGACAAGTCAAAGCTGTCAGAGGCGAATTCCGAAAACTTCGATGATATTGAAGAAGAGCTCGTGTCCTATATTCAAAGGTTAAAAACGGCGCACGAGAATCTCAACCTGGTGAACGAGGACATCATTTCCAAAGGAATAACGAAAGCCGATGACTCCCAGAATAAAGTAGCAGACTACCAAGATCAAGCAGTGGACGTACATGCACGCCTTAATGCTAGGTTAGGTAGGCTACATCAGAAACTGAACACCGATCCTGTTCCGGACAGGATAAGTAACATGTCCATGAGCGTAAGACCATCCGGCAGTGGATACAACGGAGCGAAACTGCAGAAGCTTCCATTAAAAACCTTCGACGGAAATTTCTCCAATTGGTTATCTTTTTGGGAGCAGTTCAAAGCTGCAGTTCACGACAATTCTAACCTCAACTCATCAGAGAAATTTAATTATTTAGAGGCTACATTAAAGGGTGATGCTAGAAAAGCCATTGATGGATTTATTCCTACTGAGAAGTGCTACGACTCAGCCATATCTTTACTACAGGAGCAGTACGGCAACAACGAGAAGCTGATCGATAAACACATACTTGAGCTGGTAAACTTAAAGCCAATTCGCGACCGCTCTGATCTTTCAGGACTGCGAAGTATTTATGGATCAGTAGTCGCTGGCACCCGTTCGCTCACCGCTCTGAAGGTTCCTCCGACTCATTATACAGTAATGTTAAAGTCAGTGCTTCTTCGCTGTCTACCGAAGTCTTTGCGCATCGATTACCATCGGCAAGCAGAACGTGTTGAGGATCTAGATAATACGTCCCAGGTGTCGAATCAAAGTGGGTCTTCCTTTTCTACAGCTGTAGGTGACGAAGTGAAAGGTATTCTCCGGTTCCTGAAGCGCGAAATCGAGTCTATGGACAGAAGTGACGTTGGTAACAATGATTCTAAATCAAAGTCCAGTGTCCATCACCCAACAACAGCATCGAGTCTTGTTGCAGTGAGTGAGACACGCATATGTTTATTTTGTCAATCACAACGCCACACTGCGAAAGAATGTGACAGCAAAATGACCATTGCAGAAAAAAGAAACATTCTCAGAAAAGGAGGAAGATGTTTTCGTTGTACCAAACTGGGTCATGTGGCAAAAAACTGTAAGAGCAGCAAGTCGTTTGTGTGTGTCAAATGCAAAGGAAGACACATGTCGTCGCTGTGTAATCCAGCCATCTTGCTCATCAAAACAGATGTCAATACTGACAGCCGGGCTGGGGTGCAAAACGAATCTGTAAGTTTATGTGCTCACATTTCAAAACAAAAAGTTTTTTTGAAAACTGCGCGGTGCATGTTGTGCGCTCCGAAAACAAAATTAGCCATTCGTGTAATAATTGACGGGGGTAGTCAATTCAGTTACATACGGGAGAGCCTGGCGAGGTTGCATTGGCCATTATCCCTTTCGGGTCGAAGCAAGTCAAGCCAATCAACGAGTTTCAGAAGGTCAAATTGTCGCTACGCAGTCAGTTCAATTCCAGAGTGGTAGTGAAGCTAGAGGCAATCATGGTTCCGGAAATATGTGTGGACGTTCTGGCAGCCCCTCATAATGACTGTCCACTGTTCAAGGACATAAACTTGCTGATGTTTGCCCTCCACACATCGAAGCAGAGGATGGATTGAGTGCTCTAATTGGGGCGGACTACTACTGGAGCATCGTCACTGGCAAACAAATGAGCCTTACAAACAAGTTACGGGCGGTGGAAACGGTATTAGGGTGGACACTGCAGGGTATTCATGACACGGGTGAGTTCATTACCTCAAGTAATGAAAATTTCTCTTGCTCTTCCAGTACGCTCTTGAACCTGGCAACTGAAAAGGAAGACAACATGTTGCAATTCTGGTCGCTAGAGACACTGGGGATCAAGAGCGCTGAAGAGAATGACTTGAGTGTTACCCAAGATCTCATCGCAAGGTGTATTTCACGAGAAGGTGCACGATACATTGCAAAATTACCCTGGAAGGTCGACGAATCATATCTAGACTCCAACGCAGATCTTGCTAAGCACCGTTTAAATTGCCTTATCAGACGGCTTTCTCGAAATCCTGCTCAACTATTGGAGTATGATTCAGCAATAAGACAGTTGATTCGTGAAGGAATTGCTGAACCTGTGGAAGGATCTAGTCCTACTGGTGCACGTGTTTTCTACCTGCCGCACCAGCCAGTCTATAAGGCGGAAAGTTCTACTACGAAGGTCCGCGTTGTGTTCGATGCCTCGGCCCACACTGAGGGGACGATGTCCCTCAACGATCAGCTCTGGACTGGAGCCAATTTGTTGCCAGATGTCATGCAAATCCTGCTGAACTTCCGTTTTGGTCTGTATGGCATAGTGGCCGATATCGAGAAGGCGTTTTTGCAGATATTTTTGCACGAAGATGATCGCGACAGCCATCGATTTATTTGGTTTTCATCTGCACTGGGATCGGCCAATGATAAACCGCCATTTGGGCTGTTCAGAATGACCAGAGTCACATTTGGCGTGACTTGCAGTCCCTTCCTGTTGTGTGCAGTCATTCGCTGTGTGCTGGATCAAGAGAAGGGAAATTTCACCAACTGCTGTGCATTTCTGCAAGAGGGAACGTACATGGACGATGTGGTGCTCAGTGTCGACTCGGAGAGCGAAGGTGTAGAGATGTGCAAGGCCGCAGTTTGCATCTTGTCAAAAGCATCAATGCGTCTCCATAAGTGGAATTCAAATAGTTTGCATGTACGAGAGATGGTCAATTATGCAGACGCGCCACTTGTCCAAAAGCTACTAGGGCTGTCTTGGTTCGTCAACAGTGACGAATTGGGGATACCTTTGAATTCATTGGAGGGCTTTCTTACAACATCAATCAATGGAACCAAGCGAAACGTGTTGCAGGCGATCGCTCGTATTTTTGACCCGTTAGGTATGTTTGGACCCACCACTGTCAAGTTAAAGATTTTTTTTCAGACATTATGGAGGAAAAAGTTGCAGTGGGACGATGTTTTTCAAGACGAATTACAGACACAGTGGGACGAGTGCATAAGGGGAGTTCTACAACTCAAAGATATGACGTTTCCCAGATCCATTTTACCATATCCAAAGAATGAAGGAGCCATTGAAATCCACATTTTTGCCGATGCCAGCACGAAGGCTTTTGGAACTGTCGCATTTGCAAGATGTGTGCAAAACATTACTGGAGATGTTAGTACCTTGTTCCTATGTGCGAAGAATAGGGTAGCCCCGCTCAAGATGGATGGCACTAACGAGTTAACGCTTCCCAAGTTGGAGTTGACGGCATCTCTGATCGCATCTCGACTCGGGTCATATCTGAGTAAAAAATTGAAGGTGTCTTCAGCAAGGTACTACTTTTGGACGGACTCCCAAATAGCTTTGAATTGGATTCGAGGCAGAAAGCAGCGTTGGCAACCGTATGTTCAGAACAGGGTGGACGAAATTCGAAGGCTGACTAATTTATCATAGTGGAGGCACTGTCGAAGTGAAGATAACGCAGCAGATCTACTTACTCGTGGAGTCAGTGGAAAATTCTTGCATAAAAGCTCACTTTGGGCCCATGGTCCTCATTGGCTGCAGGACAAGAAATCCAATTGGGAGGATGAGTGCGAACAACCAATTTCAACTACCGCGCTTTTGTTAGCAGAGGGTCGGCTGGCGAGCTTGGAAGGAGAGAACCCATTGATGTGTTACCACGACTTCAGCTCTTGGAATCGCTTGCTGAGAATTACATGTCTCGTTTTTCGCATTACACTTCGCCTGCATAAGAAGATTTCTCCTCCGTATGGGATGACGTCTAGCATAACGGCTGAAGAGATCCAAGCTGCAGAAAATCATTGGATCAGGTATGTGCAACAGCTTAGTTTTGCTCAAGAGATTTCTATCTTGCAGAGTGGACGGACTCTTGAAAAGTCAAACATAGCCAAACTGTCCCCGTTCTTGGACTGTCACGGTCTTCTGCGGCTTGGAGGACGGCTTCAAAATTTGGAAGCATCCCTAAATATCAGGCATCCGATAATTTTGCCGTCGAAACCTCATCTCGTGAACCTAATCATCGATGACAGTCATCAGCAGACACTACATGCTGGTGTCCGTACTGTGCTGACGCAACTTCGCAAGCGCTTTTGGATACTGCGATGTCATCAGGTGGTAAAGCAGCGGATCAAGTCGTGCCTCGTATGTAGAAAGCTTTGGGGTCCTCCAGCGACAGAACCATTTGCCCCTCTGCCCCCCGAACGGATAACTCTGCTGCGCCCCTTTGAAAACGTCGGAGTGGACTTTGCTGGTCCGCTCTATTGTTACAATTCCAAAGATGAACCAACGAAAACATACGTTGTGCTCTTCACCTGCGCTGCAGTACGTGCCGTGCATTTGGAGTTAGTGAATGGCATGAGAACTGAGGATTTTCTTCAGGCACTCCGACGCTTTATCAGCCGTCGTGGTCTCCCAGCAATGATTATATCCGATAATGCACGGACATTTAGAAGAGCAGCTCTAGAATTAAACGCGTGTGGATTTTCATTGAACAATGAGGCCGTACAACAATTCCTTTCAAGGAGGAAAATAAAATGGCGATTTATCGTGGAGCGTGCTCCGTGGTGGGGCGGCTTCTGGGAACGAATGGTTCGTACGATGAAGAATGTCCTAAAGGTCACCATAGGCAAAGCGAAGCTGGGCTTTGAAGAATTAAGAACCATCATAACAGAAGCGGAATTAGTAATCAACAATCGACCATTGACTTATGTGAGTGCTGATCCTCTTGACTTGACGCCGTTAACGCCTGCAGACTTCCTTATGGCAGCAAGTGATTGCACTGAAGCTTCATCGTCATCTTTGCATCCGGAAGTCAGCGCCAATTCAATTCGAGAGGCATGGAAGCAACGTTTGAAGTATTCGAGCCAACTGAAAAGGAGATGGCAAAATGAGTATTTGCACCTGCTGCGCTCTTTTCACTATAACGTTCTTCGATCTTCACGGCAACTGACAAGTGGCGATGTCGTATTACTATCCGATCCAGGACGAGCGAAGATTGGCTGGAAGATGGGAGTCATAGAAGAAACATTTACAGGACGAGATCAACGCGTACGGTCATGCCTAGTGAGGCTAGCCAACGGAACCAGGTTGAAGCGACCAATTCAGCTTCTTTATCCTTTGGAATTGCAATCTTGCCCGGGGGAGGATGTTGAATTTACTACTGAAAAATAGATGGCAGGAAGAGAGAACCAAAGTCACCATATTGAGTTTTTCGAACATAATTTCGAATCAGCTCAACTAGCAATCGAAGAAGGCCATGCTTTTCTTCCTCATCCTTCTTCTTTGTTTGACAGCGAAACTGTAAGGTTCGTCCAACATTTCAATAAAGATTTAGTTGACTCTTAAAGGACTATTTTTTTCTTGTCTTCTCGGGATTGTGAACTGGGTTCTCATTCTGCGATCTCTCTTTGAGGAAACCCTGGAATCTTCAACATTCATCATTTGACTACCGCTTTTATGCGATTTGACACCACTCGATTACATTCTCTGGGGCTACGTCTAGCACGACGAGCTCGAGACAACATTCGAGACGCAATTGCCGGAATAACGCCGCCGCAAAGCTGAGAAGGCCGTTTGAATGATGTACTATTCATGATGATTGAATGAATGTAGCTTCAAAATAAAATCAACCAACAAACCTCTCCAGTTGGCACGATCTTTTGTTAGCTGTCGTCAATTGCGCATGCCAATTTGGTTGAGGTCTCTCTCCACAAGAGAGTCCACAGTAGACGTGGATGTCCTCTGAGGGGTTATGCCACTGGTTAAGTAAGAGTCGAAGACCAAGCTGTCCGCGAGCTCTACATGCCCAAGTCATCTTATGCGTAAAACCCGTAGCTGCTAGACTTACATACATATGTCGCTATACAGCTCATACAATTCGTGGTTGATTCTCCTTCATCAAACCACATCAACGCAAACTAGATCAAAAGTCGAGCGCAAAACTGTTATCTCGAAAAGACCAAGAGCTTCTTCATCCGTTTTCGATATTTTCTGCGTCGTAAAGCTGGACTAGAATTATCAATGTTTATACAAAGTCAGCTTAGTCCTTCAAGCGATTTCGGTACTGATGTTGTTTCTACTATTTACCGTGGAGCCGAGGTAGACGAAGTCCTTAACTACCTCAAAAATATAGCTGCCCATGGTGATGTTCTAGCTAAATCGTCGATGTTGTGTGTCCTTTTCAATAACAATATTTACATCGTTTCGCCCTCGTTTTCAATGTTTGTTTCAATGTCAACAAACGCCTTATTGACGGTTTGCTAGCATTTGTACGGACTTCTCCCTCTCGATACGACTCCTGCAGATTGTCTTGACTTAGAGAATTCATCTTAGAATCTTGCATGTCCACCGTTCTCACCTTTAAATTCGGAAACCGCTTCACAATTATGAGACGGCAACATAGTTATAAAATTAGTAACACAAACCTCCAGTATAATCATTTAATCCGATAGGAAAGCGGTTGTAGGAGTTATCATGTTCGTTACCAATTCATTCATACTTTTGAAACAAGCTACTCTTGTCTGGTTCAAAACAAATTATAACGGATGACACGAATGGATATCAGCTGTTAGGAACTCTCTTATGGAGTCAGTCCATATTCCATAAGGAGTAGTTAAGGACAATATTAACCAACATTTCCGACAGATAAGAAAAGAAAACATAGGAACGATATGTCGACGTTACAATTCCAAACAGATGCAAAGAAAACATCTCTAAAATATTTGCTATTGTTACAGGCCAATGGCCGATTGTTAACCAAGAGGCCACCCTTGCAAATATCTGGCTCTGGTATGGACAAGTAAGCATTTTCTTGGCAAACAATTCTTCAACGACGTCTCTAACAAAAGAATCGATGAACTGATCCTTCATTAAAATTCAAATGGATGAATATATACTATACTCCTCCAGCGATCTTTTCAGTTATGTACTCGATTCAGCAAAATCAAAACAGTACACAACAGCGTAAGAAATACTATCTCTACCTACCTATATATAGGTACATCATACTTACTTTATGCAGCAGTAATTTAAAAACAAATTTAAGCTCTTCCATAGTACGTACATACGTCCTTAAATCCCACACGAGCTCTTGGCACGGATATCGACTGTAGACACTAGCGGAATTAACGCAACGTGACAAACAAAAGCAGACAACTTTCTCCAAAGAAAATAATACCATTAAACAACAACTTCAAACATAACCAATTGAAATGCTTTAATCCGAATCTCATTTAAAGCCAATAAACACTTATGTACATGCGTACATTCATCCAATAAAGGACACAATTTAAAAATGATTTACACACTAAATAACAAATCAGTACTGCTCCTGGCAAGCGACTCCAATCACTTCTTGTTAATTCTCACCAGTTGACCTTTTTCACTGTATTTGTACAGTGGGCCGTCAACTTTCTCTACGGGCGTGTACTTAAGCTGAGCAGTGAATCCGTTTGATTTTGCCTCTTCCTCGTTCTGTGTTGTTCTATAAGTAACCTTCTGTAATGTATTCTCTGGTGTAAGAATGAAGTATTCTCCCTTGGTAATAGTTCCGTCGGGCAGATCCTCTGTCTCTGCGTCGATATCCTTCTCAACCGGAATTCTTGGATCTGGATATCCTTCAGCTGGTACTCCATATTGGGTGGCTGGTTCGGCAGCAGGCGCTCCATATTCTTCCGAAGGGACATTAATGGGTTGAAGCTTTTGCCTTTGGAATTGTTTAACTCTGAAAACTTGTTGTGGACGGCGAAGCTGTGCACGTTGCCTTTGGGGGAAGAACTGCGAGCCTCTCACCACCTTAAACTGTGCAAAGGGACGATTGGGCAGAGATTGCACTCGAAGGAAATCTATTCCAGAAAGGTCCCCATTCGGAGGCAGATAAGCACTATTAAGCGGCAACCGAAGTGTGTTAGTGTCAGTAAACTGTCCGGCATAGTCAACACGTTCCTTAGTGACTTCCAGTTCCACACCAGGATCCCGTAACTCTTGTGGCACAAGAAAACGATTGGGCAGACGGAAGGGCGCTCCTTGCGGTCTCCATCCAGAGGGTGCATAAGAACCACCAACAGGCAGCTCAGCGATGGACACTCCCAACAAAGTTGCAAACAATATTATCTAAAACGAAAGTTTTTAATATGTATGGGGAAATCAAAATTATATCCAATTTGCGTCGAGCGTAACCCACTTTTCCAAACATGGCGACTAATCCAAACGGCTGCGTACACCAAACTACTTCCACTCAAAACGCATTTTTTGGTTTTTATACCCCGAAGTTATAATATCGATGTCGCATCCTACAATTAGTATGCAAGTCACCGCTTCTGCGATTTGACAATTCGTCTTTGTTTGTAAATCCTCACAATGCCCCACGTACAGACACTTGGCAAGCCTACAATCGCTTCAAATGCGTAACGGTCAATGGAACTTCGAGTCTTCGAAAAATTCTGGCCAATTGGCACCTGGAGCTGGGTTACCCGTCAATTAAGTGTCATTTTGAAGGAAAAAACGAAAATCAAAATCAAATCAAGTTCAATGTCAACCTGCTCCGTCGCGTGCTATTGTTTTGTATGCATGAATGCGACATTTCATTATGACGGCGTGTCTGCCTTACTTTTGTTGAACCATCTTGAATGCAAGCCGTGGATACCTACTTATTTTTTTATTTAATTGCCGATACAATAATTAATATGAAGTAATTGCGATTTGTGTGTTCTTCCGTTTTAATGTCAACACAACCATCTGGTTGTGCTACGTGACTTGATGGTTGGATACAATCATTACGAATATTTGACAGTTTTTTGACCCTAAATTACTTCGTCGCAATGAAACGAACACGTTCGGATGCTTAACTGTACTAAAAATAATGAGTTTCGGAAGGTTTCTTAATTGGATGTTACGTTTCAAAAAATAAATAAAAATATGAACAGTTTTTAGAAAACAAAGGCGAAAAAGTTTTATCTTGGATTAGGGTACAATATGGTACGTTATTAATGATATTGGTATTACCACTCAACGTTCATTAAGTCACTTATATTTAGTTCGGCTATATTACCACCAAGTAAGTGATTTGAAAGAAGGCCGTTTTCGAGTGTTAGACTTAAGATAAATCTACAATCAATTGGATCTGTTTCATTGTCAATTATACATTAGACGAATTATGATGATCATGGTCAGTTTCAGAAATGGCTGAATATTATTGCGTTTAAGCAAACGCATTCAGAGACAACTTAACGAGCGCAGAAATAGGAGTAAGGAGGAGAAGTAACATAATCACTCAAACTTCCTCTTCTTCTTGTGGTGTCGACCTGGTCTTCAACCAAAAACCCTCTCCAGCACGAACCTTAGCCAGCTGTCTCCATTGCGCCACCTCAACCGTGGACATCTTCTGTTGCGTTGTTCCACAGCCTGTGAGCAACAGGCTCAGAGTCAAAGATTCTATACGCCGAAGCTACATTGTCCATGCGCTTTAAATGGCCTGGCCATGTTAGGCCTTGGATCCGTAGATACCTGGACTGGCCGAAGAGTCTTCGACTCCGCGCCTGTGGAACAACACAATAGAGGACGAACGCGCAATCGAGCGGACACATAAGTGCATAAGGACCTCAGCCATCTTGGCGTGCGTAATTGAAAGCAGCTGGCTAAAGTCGTCATCAGCGATTTTCCAGAAAAATAAAACTATACTTTCAAATAAAGGCCGTTTCTCTAATGCTTTTTGACGTTTGTTGATGTTCGATTTCTGGTTATCCCAATAAATCAATTTGATAACAGTTACTTAGTTAAACGTGACTAGTTTTAGAAATTCAATTTATCCTTAAATCTGGTCAAAGACTTTTTGATTTTTTAATCGCTACACATTGTTATACCGTATACAGTATTCGGCCTAACACCCATAGAAAGATTATGTCTCAGGTAAGACATCCTATAAATCTTGTCAGACCTGAACACATTATTTAAATTTATTCAGACTAAGCCTTTTTAATCCATGATGACTTAGTCACGTCCATCCATCCGTCCATCCGTCCATCCGTCCATCCGTCCATCCGTCCATCCGTCCATCCGTCCATCCGTCCATCCGTCCATCCGTCCATCCGTCCATCCGTCCATCCGTCCATCCGCTTGTTTGTCACACTTTTATATCTTCTACATTTATAAAGATGAAATTCGGCATGAAATTTTAAAAATAGTTGCTTTAGGCCTAGATATCATTTTCTATAGAAGCAAGTTTGAAAAGTTTGTGTATTTTGGGGATGACTCCTGTATAGGTGAAGTTGGAGACTCCAACTTGGAGTGGAATTTGAAATTTAAGCGCACCCCATCGAGTGATATACCAATCGTGGGAGATGAAGTAGAGGTTCGGTTAGTATTTTTTTAATTCAGAGTACTCCTTGGGAATTTTTTGGGAAATATGTAAGTTTAAGGTTATTCCGAGCATTCTGGCCCTATCGGCCTATGGCCTATGGCCCTACATATATCGGAGATAATGTCCAAAAACAATAAAATATCGACATACGAATTATATGTTCTAATGAATAGGGTTAAAGTTTGAAGAAAATTAAAATGAAATATGTAGTTTGAATTCGTTGCCTGATGGAAGCTTCTCCGCCGAGAACAACCCGCATTTGCCCAATCTATCTTGAGAGTCATATGATTTTTGTCTTCCGGACTTCATCTACGCCTTTGTATAGATTGTAGAACTCATGGTTTTATCCTCTCCTCCCGTCCCAGATCCTTTTAATGGAACGTTGTCTGACTGCTTACAGTATTTTATACTACACACCCTAGTTGAGCTATTCTTCGTAAGATGTTCAAAAGATGTCGTCTATAGAGTTAAACTTAGCTTGGTTAGATAAACTCGTTTACTGCTTCAAATAAGACTCATTCTCATTGACTTTATTATTACTTTTGGCTTGTTTTTCAACGCAACAAAAGTGCTCTGAGGAGCTTTTGTGCTCACAGCTTAAATTAATCACACTATACTTAATATCCTTGCATTCTGCAATTCGTTTTAAGACACCTTTGGGCATATGCCGATGAATACAGTTGGATCCGATGAATGTCAACACGAATAAAGCTTTATTCTAATGCGACGATTGTTGTTGGTTTGTCAAGGCAGGCTAGCAACTTCAGGTATCCCTAAAGAAGATAATCACGAGGTTGCAAATCACAAGATATTGAAGTTGAACTAAATGGTCCATTACGAGAAGTTATGCTTTTATAATGATTTTAATAAGTTTTTAATTTTTTTTAAAAATATGGTCCGGCGAATGCGCCATCCCACACACCCCACCAAACTGTGCAATTTTTTGAACGCCCTTACGTTTCGATAATCTTATGTTGGTTATCTTCGCCCCATATTGCTTCTTGACAGACAAACTGGGCCTCATCGTTGAACACTTAGGTTTTTGGAACCAAATTTTAACAATTTGGTAAAATTGTTGATGGGACTATTTTACCACTGAAAAATAAAAGTGACACTAACAGCTTGTATTCCGAGAATTTTTTTTTTCCTCCTGTACAACCCTGTCGCAAAGGCAGTGACACTGCGACCTAAAAAGGTCTATTGTATCGACGGGTTAGAGTTAATCCAAAAGATTTACCACTTTCCTTATGAAAGATAGTATATCTTTTGTAGTGGAGTTTTTCAATTCCACTGAAGTCAGTATTTCCCTATGAAGAATACGTTTCCTTAACCAATGTAGTACCGGACATTCACATAAAATGTGCTGGGATGTTTCGTCTTCTTCGAGACAAAGACTTGTTTTGACAGAAGTTAATTTTGTTAAGATAAGGTACTACAAGCTGCAGTGGCCAGTAAGAAAGCCCGTTAGCTTTCTTATGCACTCCTTATCTAAGCTAAGGATTTTCTTATAGGAATAGGGTCTGATTAATCGCTTGGATTGCCTGAGACCTGACCCATTGGTCCAATGATCTAGGCGTTAATCAGCAGGACCTATGAACGCAGTACTTAAACCCGCTCTAGCGAGTTCGTCTGCGGATTCGTTACCTGCAATCCCTTTGTGTCCAGGGACCCAGCCAAGTTTCACTTTGTTGTGATTCCGACAGTTACTTTATCTGTTAAAGTATCTAGACTCAGAATCGGGCTAAATAAACACCCTTTATGGTACTGCATTAGATTTTACCTCATAATCAATGTTTACGAAAGATTCCGGATTAAATATCAAAAATATCAGCTCATTACTTCAAAATTAAGCTGAATTACGAAATGTTTACCCTATTCAACAGAATCTATAATAGATATCTGAAAATTGAAATAATTATACCGACCTGACGTAATCAGCTCTAAAGTTCTCAATATATGAATACGTCAGTTCACTATCGTGCAATGAATTATGACAAATCAAAGGTGTGCGACAAAATACCAGATTAGGTGATACATCATAGCCACATTAGCATAATCACAAGGAAACAGTCATATGGTCTTATGATCATAACCCTGAAATAAAAAACAATTCACCTAATGTGTAATTGCCAAGAAGACAAACACAACTAATTCGTAATTTCTCGTAAGCCTTACACTCAAAAATGGCCTTCTTTCAAGTCACAAAGTCGATGGTAATAAAATCCGATTTTCTTATTAGTGAGTTATTGAAAGTTGAGTGATAATAACAATATCATTAATAACATTTCACAACGATTCACAAACATAACAGAGGAGAGGATCAATTTAATATAGCGCCCAAACATTGGCAACTCCTCGACGAAGTAAAGACGTTGAACTCTCTTACGTCAGATAGTAGTAATGCCTCGAGAAGCAATGCAAGTGAACGCCATTGGGCTGGATATGATAGTGATGGTCTGCGATTCCATTGCCATAAGACCACTTTTGCAAGACCTATAATTAAGCAGCCAGTCACCACTGAGCAGATAGACATGCGCCTGAGTACGATTCACCTTCGGCACTGACATGTCGTTTGGGACAGCGAATGATGTCGCATTGTAATTGCGGCATGCACGGCTCAGAAATCGATTTGAATGACGCTCTTGTGCACATTTTTGATATTAATTTGGGCGAAAGCCAAAGAGGTCATTTGGTGTGACCAATTCTCTTTCACGCGGTTGTTTTCAGGTAGGTATACGTTTGTACAATCTATGAACACCTTTACAGCCTTGCTAATCGATGGTATGCTCATTAACTGGACCGAAATTATCATTCTTGAATAATGCCGTTACGAATTCCGATGCTTTTTGGCATGTATAGCTGTATATTCAATGTTGAAGACTATGTCTTTACGAAAATTTGCGGTAGTGCTCCGTGCAGACTGAGTTACGAAAGATTGTTTTTTATTTTCAATATACAATTTGTTTCCTTCTCATAGGTTACAATATTTTAAATTCACTCATAATTATCAAATTCAAAAAGCTATATTTAGTGGACATCTTTCCAGCTCTTTTGAAGTGTCAACGAAGAGATATTGTTGTGCATTTAGTTGTTGAAATGCATGTAAAAAGAGGTTCTTAACCCCTGATGTCAGATGTGGCGTGGATTGAGATTTGAATTGAGAATTCTTGATGCAATAGAAGTATGTTGTGTTTTGGCGAACATAGTTACAGTAGCGGTATTTAGATGTTAATTTAGGCTTTGTGAAAAAGCGTGGGTGGAGTTCCGAAAAGTATTCAGCTCCGATTTTTTGCGCATCGTGTAAAGGCCTAACCATAATGGCCGTACAAAAAATTAAGCTTGTCATAACCAAACGAAAATTACCCAGAAGCATTTTCTAATTTCAAAGTATCCATAATTGCTTACAGAAACTTAAGGAGAATTCAGCTGTCAACTGACAATTGCATATGTAGAGAGCGACTCTTTTCGCTCCCGCGTAAGTAGGCAAAAGTCACTGAGCTTACCCAAACTCGCAGTGTATCATTTTTGTGTATTCACTTCAGTTCTCTTAAGGTTCTGTAAAACCATTATGGTTGTCCCTTAACACATAAGAAGTAAAAATCCAAGGCGCAAATTGCTGGAACGGACTAAAATGGCATTCTAAATACTTCTAAAACCTTAAGCGAATTTAAATAAAGTAATAAATGTAAATAACAAATAGTCTAATGTCAAAGACTAATATAACATATTTGGGCGCCGTGGCCGTGCGTCGACCCATGCGCATTAGACTTTCGCAGTCTAGGTTCCATACCAAGTTAAGACAAACAATTTAAAAAAGAAAAAAATTGTTCACGGGTCCACCTCTTTCGAGTTACTGACAATACTCAAAGAGTATAACTGTCTAGAAAAAGCTTCTCAATTTCGCCGTTCGGAGTCGGCATTAAACTGTAGGTCCCCTTCACTCGTGAGAGAACAATAGCACGCACAACTTGAGTGGTTGCTGAGAAGCCAGGCCCAGGTCCACCTCGGACTATAGCGCCGTCATTATTATTATTATTGTTATTATTATTATTATTATTATTATTATTATTATTATTATTATTATTATTATTATTATTATTAATATTATTATTATTATTAGAAGCATAATACTCAAATATAATAAATAACGTTAAATAAATAACGTAAACCTTGGAAATGAAGTAATGATTAGTGGACATTGGAGGTGCTTTCTATAAAACTAGCTCTAAATGAGAGACAATATGCAAAAAAATATGGCGCGATCCTCAAAACTGAGAGGAAGAGTAAGCAGAGGTTATCCACAGGGAGGTGTACGATCACCTTGTTGGACTTAATCGAGGGAGTTAAATAAGTATTAACCAAGTAAACTTGAACTAGATTTAGCCAAAGTGTGCGCATAGACGAATATCCTTAATATTTTACCTGGATCCGATGCGCAGTAGTTACTGTCCCCCTATTGTCGTTATTTTCAAATTCAAAAAAATGCAAAATCGTTTTTGTAATATTTTTGGGATTTAAAGGGAGATCTCAGGTGTATATAGACCCAGTATAATAATAATAATAATAATGGCGGCGCAACAGTCCGAGGTGAACCTGGGCACAGCTTCTCAGCAACAACTCGTCTTGTGCGTGCTACTGTTCTCCTACAAGTTGAGTGGATCTACAGTTGAATGCCGACTCCGAACGGCGAGACTGGAAAGCTTTTTCTAGACAGTTATACTCTTTGAGCATTGTCAGTTACTCGGAAGAGTTGGAGCCGTGAATATTTTTTTTTTAAATTGTTGCTTGTTCCTAGACTGGGAAGTCTACTGGGTATGGGTCGACACAAAAACAACACGGCCACAGACAGTATAAATAAACTTTATAGCTACGGCAAATCTCTCGGACAAAATCTGCCTGGTTTTAGTCCCGAAAAAATGTTGAGCCTTTGTCGTCATTAGCAAGACCTCGCAAGAGGTGCCGCCTATTCATTGCCAGAATCTTTATCACCAAACCTGTGGGACGAATCAACAGAGGTCGTTCGTATTTAAGGTGACGCACACAAGTGGAGAAGGACCTCAACCACCATGGTGTTCGCAATTGGGGACAGTTTGTAAAGAACCGCGCTGATTGCATAGGTTTATTGGTTGAGTCCGAAGTCCATGCCGGATAGCAGCGTCACGCAAAGAATAAGACGCTTTATCTTCAAGCACAACAAACTACACACATGCCTACCTCTTCAAAATTAAAGCTTTAGATTGTTTTTTATGGGAATATGTGAATGTGATGTCTGACATGTATCACTACTCTAACAATAAATCATAAATAACTTGGAAATATATTATGTACACTTGTACGCCCTACTGTTGATGCTATATTTATCACCATCATCATCCGTTTATACAGACGTATGAACTCCTATAAGGTTTACACATTTAATAAACAAAATTCAAATCAATTGAAAATTAAACACAAAATTAAATTGAATACAGAATACCCGTATTTTGAATTGGTGGCCTGCCTTTCCTTGAATCATAAAACTTATGATCCATGACTTTAAAAATTGCAAAAAAAAATAATCTTCTATAGGAGACGGGTGGCTCCTATTACCAAAAATATATTTTTCCAGTGACAGTGGCAAGAAGATATACTTGCTTAAAAGTCAACACCATGATCGTAACCATGTATTATGTATTTTTCTTAAATTTTACATGCATCTGATAAGAGCACCTATTATAATTTACTTAATAAAAGAAATCCGTGCTTGAAGTGTTTCAAAGTATGCTTCGCATGCGAAATTTGAATCCAGCATAAGCATTACACATGGGTGTGTGCATCGCGATTATATGAAACGACTGTCGTAAATTTTGGAAGCGTTTAGTAAGGATCTTTTACATTATTCGTAATCTCCAATAAAATTTCATCAACTATCGAAATATTTTTTTTCCCATACATACACATTTTAAGAGCCACGAAACAGACTTAAAGAAATCGGAATAACATATATTCTTTTCTCATTTCAGCACAGCCACCTAATCCAGCAAGCAGCAACCACTTGGTCTCTATCACTTCTTGCACCTGCGAGCAATATTCGAAACGTTTCGCCTTAAGTATGATGCCTCACTCTGCTTTGGCATGAAAAGTTAATATTAAATGCCTCTGTCATTGACCTATAATTTTCGCCCACATTAATTAAACTCAATTAATAAGTACATGATGTAATATTGTGTAAGCACTTTAGGGGGTTTACGCAAAGCAAAAGCGATTTAGGTATTTACAGGAGACCCGATGAGCGCACTCGTATTTCAGCATTTGATACAACAAGCACGTATTAATTTCAGATATAACTGCTTGCCTGTTTGAATAGTTTCGATTCGAATAGTAGTCAAAATTGAATAAATTAATTCAAAGGAAATGTAACCACAACCAAGCTGCTTCTGCACGTAGCAGAGATTATTTGAATAAAACACTTCATCACTTTGATTGAGAGGAGCGATCCATAACTCAGATGGCATCTTCAGGTGGATTAGGAAAACAATTACGTTACTACTCAAGAACTACAACAAGTCCATGAGGAAACACTTGGTAGCAGAGTTTCTTGTATTTGCCACGGCCATGACCTACGTTTCATCAGCCAAACGACGAAAAAATGCTTTTAAGGAATTCAAGTCACGTTTGAAACAAGTGCATGTTTGTGTAAGAGATTCAGTGTAAATGACCTTCATTTGAAGTCTGCGACAAAATAGGCGCTAGGTCTTCTTGGAATGACCAACTTGAATTCTTGATGATTTCCTTTTCCGAAGGTACCATGAAGGCACTCTGTTTTCTTGATCATTTAACTTCATTGCAATTCTGCTGCATCTGTAATTATTACAGTATAGTGCAAACAGCAGTCAACGAATTTGATAGTTAAACGGTTGAACCCTATTACATAGATATTTATCAAATTAAAGTGGTTGAACTAACGAAGAAACAGTTCATGAGCAAAGAAGGACGTCATTTATTTATAAGCAATTATCACTGCTTATAGCGACATAACTCATGTGTAATATATTTGAATGGATAGTTTGTTTATGAGTTTTTGGTACTGACACCATCAGTTTTAGTGAAAAATATTTAACCTCAAAACGTGTGTCCGTGTGGGAGTCATGATTTACCGCACCGGAGACCACAATAATACGTGATGTTTTGTATGTTCATTAGTCTGTGAGCATTATTTACTGGGAATATGGTTCAGCATATCTTTTAAAAAGGAAAAATATTATGACACGTTTTTGTAAACTGCCTTCTTATGCTCGTTTAATAACTGATTATCTCTACAACAATCAACATGCAATTTAAGTGATTTTTAAAAAATTGAATTTCGTATCTTCGTAATGATATTTTTGCTAACAAAAGAAAATTATCACCTTGCTACAATTTAATAAATACAATAAACAATTTCTTAATGACAAATCAAAACAAACATACAGAAGAATCTGCAAAAGGTGAACAGATAGAAGACAGACCCCGTTCATCTTTTCCAATTGTTCATCTTTCCATGAATCGAAATTAAATTAAAGTAGAATGTATAAACGTGGCGTTGTGGGTGTGTGCATCGACTCTAAAGCACTAGTCTAAATTCGAAACAAAGAACAAGCAACAATTTTTCAAACTGTTATATAAAAGGAACTACTCCCCAAATTTTGATCCGAAATTAAATCAGATTAAACTTGATCCAGCGCCCAAACTGAACTGTATGGTTCAAATAAAAGGGGAAAACCGCTATGGGAACCTAATGCCACTCCGCAATACCAGTAGGGAATACTTCAAACGCAGAGATATCCAAGATTAGAATTAAAACAAAAATCATATTTTCTAGATCTATAAAATGTTACCTCTTTTGGCGCAAAAAGAGTCATAGAATTCATGTATATCTAAAAGTAACCTTCTACTTGACGCCAACACCACTGAAAAAAATCTTGAGAATTCAAATCACTAGCACTTTTGCCGATGGCTCACTTCAACTGCTGTATTATCAAGTTAAGTTATACTTCAACTTACTGGAGCAAAGCGAAGAACCGTGGACCTTTAAACCTTTATTATATCCTCTTAAAACGAAACTATGTATACATTCAGCAAAATCTCAGATATTACTTATCAACAACCCATATCTTTAAACCAGAATATTATCTCTACAAGCATCGAGGGTATGCCATTAACATCTAACCAAGGCACAGCTGTTCCCTCAATACATGCGATTGAGCCCTTGTAGAACCAACCAAGGGAACTAACTGAAAAAGGAGAGACTTTTAGTCTTGTAAAGTATCATTATATGTCCATGCATTAAATCTCAATAGAATGAACAAATTCCTTTCATAAACACAGTAAAAATTAGTAATGAGATAGGGGTCCTAAGCAAGAGGACGTAACCTTATTCCTATCAGACTGGCGGTTGTGCGGAGGGATAACAGCCCGCACACGTAAAAATCAACATTGTTATTATCTACGGATGAACGCCTTACGACGACGTGGCTCGAAAAAGGAACACGATTTGCGAGTGTGCTCCTGAAATGTACGACCATGATACACTCCCGGAGCCGATCACGTATTTAAAAATATCCTCAAGCAGTACAAGTACGGATGTTGCTGCAATTCGAGAAGTGCCTTGGATAAAAAAAGACTGGTGCAGATAAAAAGAGTGTGATCTTTACTACAGCTGTCACAAACGCTGACATCGAAAGCATTACTCTTTCCCAGATAACTCTATGGTTCAACAAGTATTTAATCTGTTTTATTTTCAGAAAACTCTCCCTGTCCTCCCACGTACACAGGAACAAATTGAGGGAAACACAATACTTTTTCGACCAGTAAGTCTCAAAAACCTTTAGAGTGACTCTTAACGAAGGGTCAAATTCAACTAGTTCACTTAGAATGTTAGTATGATGGAAGGGATTTTCTGTGTTGGATCAATTGGGATAGAGGTGTAGGTATATGTATGGAAGGATGTTTGTTTGTTTGCATGTATGAATGTAGTAATGAATAGTTGATTTGGGTTGTAGTTAGAAGATATTCAGAAATCATGCATTAATATTACGCGACGGAACCTTCCCCTTGCGAGTACAACTCGTACTTGCACAGTTTTTACCTAAAATGATACCTCCTACTCCCCTGTTCTTATATTTTTTTTATCCCTGCTTTCTGTCGCGTACAAAGACCTATTCAGCATACTATGTGAACATCTAATCGCACAAATCGATACGTACTAAAATTAATTAGACAAGACATCTCAATAGCTTGTTCGAAGTTCGACAAAGGAGCGTGACCCTACTGCATTCATACTCCCACCAAATCCTTAACACTTTCATACACGTAGTATCTAATACATGTTCATTTAATGAATGTAAACAAATTCAGCGCGTGGACGTTGCCTATTCCTTTGAGACCTTATTTTCTGTCAGCTGAACCCATTCCGACTGTCACCCAAATACGTAACCTTGGCGTGGAGTTCAAAACTGTATAAATATTCCACGCACACTCCGGCCATAGCATTAATCACGATAACAATACTCTGAGCTTTATTAAAAGTAAAGGCGGACAATTTTCAACTAATTTGTTATGCAATTTCTTGCATAACTTTCGTAGGACATCTTCAGTAGTTTGGTGGTGATACTAACCTATAAGCTCTAACTAAATGGAGACAATTTGCGAAAAATTCATCCAATTAAAATCAAATTAAATAGCCTATAATCGTTAGATAAGTAACTTATCTTTTTTATAAACTCATGTTCATGGATTCCCTGTCTCTACTGAATATGCTTTAAATCTTCTCTTAATCTATCCCAGAGATGTAATTTTCTCAATAATTCGCTCTCTCTCTCATGTTCCACTACTCCCCATTGATTACATTTTTTATTTAATTTTCCTAAGTTGGGTTAGTCCTAGTCCTTCGAAAGATTATCAAAAATCAACTGAAAATTAAATAAATAAAATTCGAATTAAAGTTCTTAGCTGAAGTATTTTTATCCATTATTTCGACCTACAAGGCTTCATATGCAACCTCCTCTGTTGCATTGGTGTAACACATCCGCCTGAAGTTTATTATTTCTGTTCAATAACGAAACAACAATGCTGAAATATCAGTATCTGGTAAATTTATACTTAGACATTTTCCAAAATGCCTTCTCTTAACTTACCGCGTTGATTAGAACGTATTACTTGGGGTCAATCCACAGAAAGGGGACCAAGTACCCTTTACGAGAGAATACTAGATGTCATAATTGGCGAAAAACTGAGGTCGAAACCAGTCATTTTAGAGTGAACAGATAATAATAATAATAATAATGGCGGCGCTACAGTCCGAGGTGGACCTGGGCCTAGCTTCTCAGCAACCACTCGTGTTGTGCGTGCTATTGTTCTCTCACGAGCGGAGGGGACCTACAGTTTAATGCCGACTCCGAACGGCGAGATTGAGAAGCTTTTTCTAGACAGTTATACTCTTTAAGCATTGTCAGTGACTCGAAAGAGGTGGAGCCGTGAAAAAATGTTTGATGTTTTTTTCGAGATTCGAACTGACGACCTCGAGCGTAGGAGTCGACGCACCTACCCACTACGCCACGGCGCCCACTGAACAGATAATAAAAGATTTATATCTTACTTGTACACCGAATAAACTTAATTGAACTGAACTGGATTAGAAAACCCTCTTCCCTACTACTTGCAAAAAGCCATTGAAAGTTAATGGGATGTATAGTCGCGCTTCAATAATCAAGTCTATACTTGCGTTCGGAGTCGCAGCTTAGACAACACTTGATAAACATGTTAATTACAACCAACTGCTGCACGGAACATACTTCTTCAGCTTTCTCGTATCAAAACCAAAAAGCTAACAAGTTGAACGATTTATAAACTGTAACAGTTCGTTCGAACTAAACCTAAACACATCGAGATAACCTGACAAGTTAATTTGTATCATCGAAAGTACAAATGCAATCTTTTTTATTAACCCATGTACATTTTGATGTTAAGATGTTTTTTGTTCAAAATTAAAATAATTCGTTCTTAATTTTCAATACCCACGACGTGTGACAAATGCGTTAAATGTTGCCTATGTTTTAACCACATAATAATTTTTAACACAGTTAATACAGAGCTTTAAAGTGTTGTTAGCTATAAAATTATAAAGTGGCATCCCTTGTAATTCCAATCACTTTGACGTTAGTCAAACAAAAACATCATTGCGTATTAACCTTAAAACAAAACAAAATCACAGCTGGTTTTTCTGTCAACCACACACGTGCGACTACTGTCAAAACCAGAACACGAGAGAACAACAACCATGGTTGGAAAAATTAAGAAAACTAAAACAATTTTGCCAAATACTATCAACAATGGTTCATGGGAGAAGGTAAAAATTAAAGGAAATGTTATTTCGGATGATGGAGGAGGATTTGAAGGTTTGATCGGACTTGAAGTCCTTGAAAATTATGGTGCCGGTTTGGTTAAAAAAGATAAGGTATATGATATTTATTTAATTTGATTTTATTTTGATTGCTAATTATATATATGTATAAATGTACTGCTTTAGAAGAAAAAGAGACTCTCTAAAAAAGAAAAAAAGGAACTACAAGCGGAAAAGAGGGCAAAAAAAAGAAAGCTTGCCGAGGACAATGACGGAGTTTTGGTCGAAGAAACTGCCGAGCAGCCAGTGAAAAAGAAAAAGAAATCCAAAAATGTTAAGTTGAATGAAGGTGGCCAACAAGAAAAATCCATTCCAGGTAGATTTGTACTCCTGAAACCCCCAATCACACAGGAAGAAGAAAATGAGATTAATGATAGTCTAGATAATCTGGAAGTAAGTGATATTCATTTATTTTGTGTCCTATTTTGAGAGATATCTTTTAGGGTTGGAATGGTCTTGGGGTACCAAACGTAATTTTGAGAAGTCTAGCTGAAAGGGGGTTTAAGTCCCCAACTGAGATTCAGGCCAAAACACTTCCTGCAGCAATTATGGGTAAGAAAGACATACTGGGGGCTGCAGAGACAGGAAGTGGAAAAACACTAGCCTTTGGCATCCCAATTATTGCCGGAATAATGGAACTGAAGGCCAAGAACTCTCGATGTGGTATACGAAAAGCACCAAAGCAGGCTCAAAAGAAGAAAAATCATGAAGATCGAGAGAACTTAACTCCTCCTCCGGAGGAGTTGAACAATTTCCCTGACTCAGCTGAAAATGGTAATGCAGATGTTGAAAGTGCTTCCAAAGGGGCGCCACTATATGCTGTAGTTCTGACTCCAACAAGAGAATTGGCTGTTCAGGTAAAAGAGCATCTAGTTGCTGCCGCAAAGTACACGGACATTAAGGTTGCAGCCATATTCGGTGGCTTATCGATTGCAAAACAAGAGCGCGTTCTAAAAGGTTGTCCAGAAATTGTGGTCGCAACCCCCGGTCGGTTTTGGGAACTACTTCAACAAGAAAATCCGCATCTAAGCAAAATAGACGACATCAGCTTCCTTGTCATTGATGAAACTGATCGCATGGTCGAAAAAGGTCACTTTGAAGAGTTGAAACTTCTTTTGAATCGTCTGAATGCCGATGAAGCAAGAAAGCAGGTGCGACAGAATTTTGTGTTCTCGGCTACACTCACACTGGTTCACGATTTGCCAAATCATCTTCAAAGTAAGTATGAACCGTACATTACATAGGAGTTAAAATCATGGTTTATTTTCACAGAGAAGAATGTCGGACGGAAAAATAAATTGGTAAAGCCAACACCAGGTTTGAAAATCCAAAGTCTCATTGAAGGTTTAGGTATCTCCCAACCGAAAATAGTTGATGTGACAACTTCCACCCGTGAGTTCGAACGTTTTCTTTTCCACCCGTTCACGTTATTGAGCTTTTGTATTTTCAGAAACTGCACAGAATCTTACAGAATGCAGATTGATTTGCCCCATCGACCATAAGGACTATTATCTCTATTACTTTATTCAACGCCACCCTGGAAGAACGATTGTTTTCTGTAACTCAATTGATTGTGTAAAAAGATTGGCCACACTTTTCGGGCTACTTGAGTGCAAGGCACTTCCTCTGCACGCAAGCATGATTCAGAAACAAAGATTGAAAAATCTTGAAAGATTTAGAGACAATCCCGATGGACTTTTGATTGCTACTGACGTTGCAGCAAGAGGGTTGGACATTCCAAATGTTCAGCATGTCATTCATTACCAGGTAAACACAAAGAGATGCAGTGAAAGAACGAGTTAATTGGAATTAAGTGTGTTCCCAGGTACCAATGACGAGTGAGAACTATGTTCATAGATCTGGAAGGACGGCGAGAGCTAATCGCGATGGTATCACGGTAATGTTCATGGAACCTGGAGAAGTGAAAAATTACGTCAAGCTCAGTAGAACATTGGACAGAAGTATGTTTTATTTCACTAAAATATTTCATAACCAATTATTTCTGTTTTTGCTTTGTGTAGGTGAAGATCTGCCCATTTTCCCCGTCGCTGACAGGTACCTGATTCCTGTGAAGCAGCGCGTCAATCTTGCGAGAGAAGTGGATAAATTGGAATTAAAAATCCGCCGCACGCAATCCGAAATAGGATGGATGAAAAAGAACGCAGATCAGATGGAAATGGTTCTCGACAATATGGGAAATGATTCGTAAGCTTATCGCGTTACACTATCGTTATAAATTTTCTAAAGCAGAGATTTCTCGAACAGGGATGAGAGTGATGATGAAGATGCATTCATAATTGAAAAAAGACGTAACCGCCTGCATTTGCAGACCGTAAGGCAACAATTGAGACAATTGCTTGGACAAACAATCTTTCCAAGGGGTTTCAGTTATAAGTAAGTTCATGTTTTAATTTGATTAAGCTTACAAATTGAGTGATGAATCTTGACAGATATCCAACGAGCACTGGAAAGTTAGAAGTGCCTGATATGGCTGCGGCAACTGACGAAACTACAGAAAACAGTGCCGTAAAAGTAATGAAGGATGCTATAGAAGATATCAAAGTAGCGAAAAAATTAAGAAACAAGAGGAAGCGAGCATAACTTGTATACTTTATTTTTTGTAGTAAAACAATAAAAGTCGCTGAAACATATTTCCTCTTTTTTTTCATAAGTTGCATTAGTGATAGGAAGTGAATGTGTTTGCACACTTGAACAAATCACACCGATCGCGGAAAGAAGTGGTTTTAGGTTAGAGTAGCCCACAAAGCACAATATTTTTGTCAGAGGTAGTTCCGCATATGACGGCGTGCACGGAAACTTCGTTCCAAGCCTACGATCCTTAAAAGTAAAGTTACAAGAATACACTGACATTGATGTTGTTAGGAGAACAGTGTGAAACAAAGCAAAAGCGGAGAAAATGGATTTAACTAAACAGACTTTCCAATCCCAGTTCAGAGCAAATTAAAAAAAAAGTTGTTTGCTCCTCCACCTCTTTGGAGTCATTGACAATGCTCAAGTATAACGAGTATAATGGTCTAGAAAAAGCTTCCCAGTCTCGCCGTTCAGAGTCGGCATCAAACTGTAGAGAATAGCAGCACGCATAACACGAGTGGTTGCTGAGAAGCTAGGACCAAATCCACCTCGGACTGAAGCGCCATCATTATTATTATTATTATTATTGAATAAAGGCAAAGTATGGATAGTTGAAGTATATTTGTTATCAAAAAGAATATCTCAGTCGATAGGTAGGTAGAAGTGGCTAAGGTGTGCACTTAGACCAAAGTTGATCCATTGTGCAGCCACATGGTTTGATTGAGGTCAATCCAATAGAGAGTTAGTGGGAAACCATTTTTAGCCTGTAATAAAGCGTAGTAGATTACTAATGGAAACCAGACTGAGTTCGCATAAGTTTTAAAAGAAGTAGGACTCTAGATGGGGTCGTCGAAGAGACGTCAGGGCCGGACAGGAGCAGAGAAGGTGTGAAACGCTTTCCACTTCCTTCTCGTCTAAGCAGCTTCTACAGAAATCATTGGCCGGGACGCCTAGTCTACTGGCATGATTTTCTATGAGGCAGTGTCCTGTGATGACACCGACGATTGTACTTATGTTCGATCTATCCATAGAGACAAATTCTTTAGATCTACTGAGATCTAGCTTGCCAGATCATTCTGGAGGTGTGACACGTAGTGCCATTCGCCTATCTGTTATTTATTTCATGAGTTGCCTCTACTAAAAGCAACAATTTAGAACCTGTGAGGGGCATATCCAAGTTGCTGTGTTTAGGTAGCAATGGCTGTGAAGTAGCGAACTTGGCAAGCTCATTCGCTTTGCAGTTACCCGAAATATCTGTATGGCCTGGTACCCAACACAAGGCGAATATTAAACTGATCGGCCATCTTGTCTAAAAATGAGCGACAGTCTCAGTGGATAACTATCATCTACCGTCGAAACAGTAAGGATTTCATCCACTTTTGCTCAACAGTTGATATCCTTGTACAACATCACCACCAAGATCAAAACTCAGAAAGACTTTCCAAATGATGTTAATATGTAAACTATGCTACATATACAATAACATGAGTACGGATTCAATACAGGCTTATGAAGAACAATTCAGGCCCTTTCCAAAGAATGTTCAACTCGAACGTGGTCCCATTAACACAAGTTGAGAGAATCCTCAACCAACTCGCCGTGCGTACCTAAAGTTAACTAGGAAATGTCTGTGAAAGGCAAATTAATTCTGCGACGCCATCCAAAGAAGATGATGACTATTTACAAATAATAAATATGAGTGTTAAAGGCGTTGATTTGCCTCCATTTTTTAAATTGGCTTCTAATCAGGGTTAGGTAAGAACTCTGATGAATGGCTTACATTCTTCAACTTAGAAGAACGATTGTCCGTCAAGGTATGACTTTAAACTGATACTAGGGTACGAAAACGCTGAGCATTAGTCACTGATCCACGACCAATAATGAATTACACCACCTTAAAGATATCTCTTTTATAAAGCTGTCACTCGTTGCATTGACTAATCTTCAGTTAAGCAAACGTACGATGATTATTGTTAAAAATTGCTCAGCTGTGACGTTTTCGAGAACCTTCTTAACAGCCCTAATTTCCACGTTGTTAAAAATGCCATCGCAAAAGCGTAATCTTCGACATTTAGAGTTTATTCCTTGACACTGACAACGTCATGTAGTGCGGATTGCACACCTTTGCGGGTCTTATGAAATTTGGCAAAAAAAACATTCGCAGTATCGCGGCTAGATTTAGCTGCTTTGGGAATAATTACGGCTCCGACTTCTCTCCATGCAAACGGTATGTAGCTACAAGCTACATACTTGTAGGTGTAATTCAGACTTGGCCTTCTGAACTATTGATTGCAAAACCCAAATGTGTTAATTGCCTAGTCAATCTTGTCGTCGATGATGGCATCCTCTTGAACGTTGAGTTCGGTAGCTCGTTTTGTCTCTTTCTTTGAATATCCTACAATTGGCTTGAGTCCAAGACATTTAATGCACCCCCGAAAAAACTTTTGCGGGAATAAAGAAACGCACCATTACTTGTTTCATAGAGGAAATTATAACCAAAGGCTGATCCCGGCGAAGTGTAAAATGCCTTTGGCACCTCAGCACAAATGGCGTTACAATAGGCTTTTGGAAGTTAAGCAGAAACTATCATTGAAGTAGTGCAGACAGCATATGTTTTAAATAACTACTTTAGTTTAGTGCCTTCGCTATATATTTCTATATTTTATCTCTCCCTCCCCTAATTTTTGTACTCCGAATAATCTTAATCAAATAAAATGTCATGTTCTTTCACTAAAGCAGTTCAATTTTTCAAATACACATTTTAATCTGCGTTATACGGCACAAGGTGGACGGACAACTGTTTTTGCTGTGGTTCAAAATAGTGTCGGTGCAATACCGCAATACGCCCCAGTATATACACCTACCGCGAGCCGCTCAAGTGTGTTTGCTCCTTAAACATTTAAAAAATCCGTAGAAAATGTTCGTTGAAACAAGAAATACTAGTTTGTTCATTGTGGTGTTTAAGTTTTGTCCTATACTGTATATCTCTGTACAAATTTATCTAACCTATACAAATTTCCAATACCATCTGTGCATGTGTGTAAATTTTCGGTTTCACACATTATAACAAATGTCTGTGCTGTTATGTCTTTCAACGTCTGCCTCTGCCTGTGCTGTCAGTTTGACGCAGACCGTGCAGACAGATTTGTTGATTTTGATATTATAACAAAAAAGGATGGATAACGAGAAACTAATTAATCTAGTTAAGGGATATCCGTTTCTTTATGACTCAAGTGATAAAAAATATTGGGATAATTCTCAAAAAGATGAAGCGTGGAGAGAAATTTCAAGAAAACTCAAAGTACAAGGCATGTATTTTTTCTGAAATTGTTTATAATTTTGACTCGGTTACTATGTGGTGAATTTGTTACAACCTCGTCTTTCTTATTCAATATAAAGTTTCTTGAAAGATGTATTCACCTTTAATCAAAATATCATATCATATGCAATAAAATTCAAAACGGTGGGTGTGAGAATAGTAACCTTTCACAAAACAAAAGTTTTTATCATCGTCACGATGGAATTGACTTTTCTAACTGTATAGATGTAGATCAATTAATCGGTCAAAATCGCTTCCGTTGATTGATCCATCACTTCATATATAGCCAAAAATAGGCATTATCTTAAAAATTAGTTTTTAGTAATAAATAATTTCTTTATCAGACAGGGATTGCAGAAGATGCTGGGCGCTATTGCGAGACGGGTTCAGACGTGCTATTAAAAGAGAAAACGAATCAGAAAATGGTCAACGAAAACCACCATTCAGAAAATGGAGATACTTAGAACATATGTCTTTTTTGTTAACCTATAGAATAGAAAAGCCAAATTCGAGTAATGATTATGATCAGCCTGAATATTATAATGATTGTGATGCAAACTTGGAAACGGGGGATTTTAAATGTTCTGTCGATTATGCACTCAATGAATTATCGTCAGATAATCTTAGAGCGGGTACTAATCCAGCACCTGATTTACTTCCGAATAATCGCAGACGAAAAATCATACGTCAGAGACCTGCACGCCGAGGATATGGCTCTTCATCACTGATGAAATACTTATTGAATCGTAAAAAAGAAATGGATGATACTGAACAGTTCTTTACTAGCATAGCCACAACTGTAAGGACGTTTCCTCTGCGACAGAGAGCCATTGCCAAAGCTAAAGTGTTTCAAGTTATTTCCGCAATGGAAATAGATTTATTGAGTGATCCATCTGCGAGCACTTGTTCTACACCTGATCAGAAACCTTTCAGTGGTTTCGGTCCATCAAATGAAATTTTATCAGAATAAAATCAATTTTATTTAAATTTAATAAACGTGTGTAGTCATCAGCAGCATTATAAAAGAAACCTCTTTATATGTACCTATATGTGCACTTTCAGTAATAAATTTAAGTCTTTTTAAGCGTCCTAAGACTGCCCATACAATTATTCTTGTTCACTGACTTTATTGTGACTCCAATTTTGGAAGACCAGCCTGGAGATTCGTTGGTCGAAAATATTGCACTAAATTATCACAGTTCTTCAATTAGAAGAGCTTAAAAAAAATTAATTATAGAACTAGGTAAGCTTTATACATATGTTTTCTATAAACTTTATTAAAAGAAGCTAATTATTATTTTATCACAAATGTTTGGCAACATAACATCTCACGCCGTCCTGTAGATATGATCTGGCGTGTTTCGCTAAAATGGAACTCACGTTAACCGTTGGAGTGGTGAAATATTCTAAATACGGTTCAATTTCTGCAAGGGTCCACTTCGCTTTGATTTTAAACAGTAACTTAATCCTATCCATTAGGTTTATAGTTATATTCTCCTCATTCAAAGACCTTATACATGGTGGTTTTGAGTCTAGGTCAATGATGCCAATACCGCGTAGATACTTTTCCTGGAAATTCGTTGTGTAACCTCAGATATATATTTTTTTAAATATAAACAACTTACATCAGCTTTTACTCCCTCAACTAATGCATCCTGCCAGGTGGACATAAATTCATCTACCCGAAACTTCAAGCCTGGTTGTAGAATGTTAAGCGCCACAATTCTGGCTAACAATTCTTCTTTGTATTGGAATTTTCCTGGTTTCTCCTGAACTGGGATCGCATAAACATCAAAAATACCTTCAACAATGTTGTCCGGTGCAATGCCGTGCAGAGCTTTTATAGTCTCATCTCTATCGACTTCATCAAGTGCCCAAGAGTTTTCAGTAATCAAGCCCATCATAACGTTGACGATTCTGTACTCATATTCATATTCCAATATTCTTAAGTGACCACCAAGCTCAAGGGCTCGTAAGTGTTTCACCCCTTTATCAAATTCTTTTCTGCTGCATTGAACGGTGTCCAGAAGCTGATCATATGTAAAAAGCAGTTTCTTATCTACCACATATTCGTTCTCTGGACCCGAGTATCGCGTCATCATGAGAAGATCACATAGCTTTCTGAAACGTGGTTGAATTTCCCTACACTCATAATACTCATAAAATATCTTTAAGACTTTTTTTTGTTCTAGAATCCGCTCTATAGTAACCTCATCATCACTGTCGTCATCCTCAATTCGCTCAATAGAACCATCAGCTGCAACTCGTGGACTTTTTAGTGGGGAAGTACTTGTATCAGCACCAAATTTTAAATCGGTGACCAACATCAGGCAATTAGATATCTCTGTTGCTTTAACCTCAAATGTTTTCTCATCAGTACATAGAACAGCACTTTCGTGAAGACCGCCCTTAAATTGCATAGTTTGTCCATCGCGGATGTTTTCCATCAGATGAGGGTTGAGTTCAAGAAGACACCAGTTTTCAATTCCTGGCCGGTTTTCGGGATAATAGAAGGCCTATGCATTCAATTTAGCCATTTAGCTGATAAAAACTCAAATACTAACCTGTGTGACTGGTGTTAAATTGCGTTCTTCTAAACGAGCATATTTTATAATATCATTTACATCTTCCGGTGTTCTAATATAACTGCAAGTCAATGTGTTATTTTTGATAAATATGCATTTAAATCAAAACTTACGGCGGTCTGATCTTTTCTTCATCCACCTCCATTTCAATATTGAATTTAGTAATCAAATAGTATTAATATTTAATTTCTAATTGAATTTTTGTACAATTTCTTTTAAGATGTAAATAAATAATCAACACTCCCGCCAATACTTTAAATCAAATGTCAAAAGTAACACTGACGCTAAAATTAAGTTCACAGTAATCGTTTATGTTCAGAAATATCTGAATAAGTTTGTATGGGGAGTTTCCCAATTGACAAGCTTTGGCAATTCTTGTTTTAGCACCATTGACAATAATGTCCACGTATTATTAGAAAGAATTTGCTTGATTTGCTCGATCACTCATTGATATTTATGTGTAATGGATACGATATGTGGAATTTATTTTACGCCGTGTTTTGTGCTTTTGGTGTCTTTCTGGTTTTGTTCTCGTGTCTGCAAACAAAGCAAATGATAAATATAAACTGAAAAGAAAGAAAAAGATTTTTGTGGCCCATCTAGTTTTCTTCTTGTATATCAGTTTGTGTGTGTAACCCCAATGTAAAACAGATAAGTCTAACTCCCTTATCAAGACCCCGCTTCAAGTCTGAGCAGCTAAGTGCGGCAATTGTTTAGGATAATGATTGTTCCAAGCTCAGCAATTTGAAAAGTTCGGTGGCATTTATCACTTGCCTGATGTCCTTAAAGTCCCGAAGTAGACATGGGCCTAGATTTGACAACATAAGAAGTCCATGGAATTTTAAAATTTAATTTGATAAGGGCATAATAACGATAAGCGGTTTATTTCTTTGCTATGTTTCAATGCTATTTGGCAGGCTAGTATTTTTCAGAAATGTTTGCCTCTTTAGAGGGAGGTCATAGAGGTCTGGAAAATTCACAAAAAATGCAAATCGATACATCCCACCACAACCAGCGCAGTGTCTAGTTCTGACATTCCTCCGAAGCTCATCTGAGCAGGATGACAATGCTCATTAAGATCGGTAACGAGCTCACCGAGACCTTCAATGGACAACATAGCTCCAGTCTGAAAAGTTTTTGACTCTCAACCAGTGGGACAGAGGACGCCCATGCCAAAATCTGTGCACCCTTATAGAGAGGGATCTTAACCAACTGGGTGTGAGCAATTGACAACAGCTAGCAAAAGAGGTAGCTGGCGATGTTTGTTGTTTGAGACCTAGGTCCACCTCGAACTGTAGAGTCACAAGAAGAAGAACAGGAAATCCAATTATGGGTTGCGAACGTTAAATCGTGACTGTAATCTACTTATGTTGTAACCTGAATTTCGCCGAACCTGATGCGCCGAAAAGCAGCCTTCTTCACCCGACAATCCGTTTTCGACATGTTATTTTCATTTTCTGATGATCGTTGATCGATTAACACCTCATGCATGCTGCGTGACATTTTAGAAAAATATATCATAGAGACGATTTAAATGCAAATATGATATTTTTTTCACTGCATACATATACAGTCAAAATCGCTTACAAACACATCGGTTATAACGACCAAATTCTTAAGTCCCGACTGAGCTCCCATATAACTCCACTGAATAACAAATCGTTTACAACGACATCGCTTACAACGACATTAAGCGATATATAAAGACCGATTTTCCCATTTTTTTTAGATTAAATATCGGTTATAACGACTAAAATCGACGCAACTGTTGGTGCGACCGCATTTTTTTCAAAAATGCTTATCTGTAGATGCGATGTAGAGCAAAATAAAGACCTTGCCAAATCACACAATTTTAAAGGATAAAGAAAAAATTTAAAAAACATATGAGCAAGTAAAATTTGCTTCATTGCACATCGAGGTTGAAAGGGCTCTTCTAAGAGTAAAGTATTTTCTCGATCAAAAAATAAAAGAAAAAACTTTTTTTTAAATTTGTTCAGCCAAAAATAGAAGATGCACGCACTTTAAGAACATTATTTTTATTAAATGATCTTGGTGGCAACAATTTGACCGAAAATCAAATACTAATGGAAAAAATAATTTAAAAAAAAAATTAAAACAACAAAAACTAAGCAATTAGATATTTTTGCTTTTTTCTGTAAATAGTAAATGTACATTTGTATCGTAAGCCTTTAGAATGAAAAAAATAAAAAAGGATATCAACTTCAAAACAGATTAATTTACATACAATATACCTTGATATCGGTTACAGCGACCTATCGCTTATAACGACCAAATCCGTCGGTCCCTTGAAGGTCGTTATAACCGATTTTGACTGTAGTACTACATGCAAGCATTGCTGCTGGACTTTCAATAAAAACGTTTTTACCCTTTATGAATAAAAAATAATTCAAAAGAGATCATTACTCAATTGTCAATTGAGTTTAAAATTTCGTTAGCTCATTTACAATAAACGATCGTATAAGTACAACTATGTTTCAATATGTTCAAATACCTATTACGAACCTATTAACTTTTTAATTTATTAAAAAGATGTATGCAGTTTACGTGGTATGAAATCAAATGCAATGATCCAATAAATTCATTGTAACAACAAAAATATAAAACTTCATTGCTTCAATTTACAAAAATGGGTTTCTTAAAAATCGATTGCCCACTGAATCATTTATAAACCAAAGAAATATTTTCTTGACTGTGTATGTCCATTTTGAGGTTCAATGAGCACATGTTTGATTTTGTTTTTGTATTGCTTGACATTTGTCGGAATCTTTCAGATTTGTCATAGGTGGTTTCATTTGTGGCCTTTACGTTTAAATTTGTGCTTATATTTACTAAACTTTTATTATGATGCCAGATTCAAATGAAAAGGCAGAAAAAGCCACCTTTACGGATGAAGAACGACTAGAATTAGCAACCAAATTGGATAAGGATTTGGATGATTTCATTGAGGGTTTGGAAAGAAAACGTTACGATGAAGGATGGCCAGAAGATCGTTGGCAAGAAGTGGGTTTCTTCACATTGTATGTTATTTTATTCTTATACGAAATACATGAATTTATAGGAAATGGAAAAACATCCGTTCTTTATGAAGAAATCACCACAACCAGGTGATGAGGTTCATCCCCTCTTCGAAGGTCTGCAGAAATTGAAATATGATCCTGAGGAGAACACAGCTGAAGACTTGGCATTGAACTATAAGGCCGATGGTAATTTCTATATGAAACATAAGAAATTCAGAACGGCAATATACAGTTTTACGGAAGGATTAAAAGCAAAATGCAATAATACTGAAGTAAATTCAATTTTGTACAACAACAGAAGTGCAGCGCATTTCTTTTTACATAATCATAGGTAGATAGACATTCATCTCATCCCCATCCGTGTTTATAAATTCCACATTTAGGTCTTCCCTCGCGGATGCGGAAAAAGCCCTAGAATTAAATCCAGACTACGCTAAGGCTAGATGGAGAGCTGCACAGTGTGCATATCATTTAAACAAATATGAGGAATGCATTCAGTACTGTCAAGAAATTGTGGAAAATGGTAAAAATATTGCAGAAGCGAAGGAACTAATGAAGAAAGTAAAGCTAAAAAAGGTATGTAGAAAATTTGATATAACGAACAATGATTACTTCATATGAAATGTATACAAAGAATGAATCAGAAAGAAACGAGCGTAAGGCGTCAGTCGAAACTAAAAAAAAATTGGCCGAATTTCATCAATTGGTAGACGGTCTTAAGAGTCGTAATGTTAAGTTCGAAGGACTAAAGGAAGGACAGGCTATTACAAGAGAAATGCTGAAACCACCGTTTTTGCCTTTGGAAGATTTCCCAGTACACTTCGACGAAAGCGGTGTTCTAATATGGCCGTCTGCCTTTTCCTACCCGGAATTTCTCATCAGTGATTTTCATCAGAATCTATGCGAAAATGTCATGTAAGTCATATCATTCATCCGATGAGAAAACCTGTTAAGATGTTTTTTGTCAAATAGTATGAAAAGTGTAATCGAATCGATGTTTTCGGAGCAATTACCTTGCGACAAAGAAGGAAAGTATCGACCTGACAAATTAAGTGTTTACTATGAAAACAGAGCAGCAGCCAAAGTGTGTAAGGTTAACTTAAACAAGAGCATTGCCGACATTGTGAGAGAGAAAAAGTATGTTTTCTGAAAAATATATATTTGTTAGATCTACGATTAATTCATTTAACATATTCACAGCTTTTATGTAAGCGGAGGATCTTTACTTTTCTACATTGTTCCTTCCGGTTCGCAGGTGGAAGAAGAATTTGTGAAACGTATAAGAAAACCTATGGTTTACACATAGTAATTAATTACGAATGTGATTATGTGATTGTGTAAATAAAACTAGTAAATACAATACAATGACTACTTGGTTTTGCCTCGTCGAAAAGAACAATATTTTCTCTTACTTTATTTCAAAAAGCTATAAAACAATATCTTACATATATAAGACCGGTCTAAAACGCCTCCAGCATGTCTTCAAACAATTTTAATCGAATTAAACGTCCCAACCAAATATTCAAACTTGCACAATATCAAATTTATACTCGCACATCTGATTATTCCTTTATTACTCTTTAATACAAATCAAGTATAACTAAAGACCGTATTTGTATGTTTGTAGGTAATTTGAAGTGGGTTAATAGTGCACTTAGACGCTTGCCGGTCTACGGTGCATCCACACGGATTGCCCGTACGTTAACTCGTTAATCCACTTGTGGTAAACCATTTGGAGCTTTCTATGAAGTGCAGTAGACTACTGATGGATATGTTACTAAGGTCCCAAGTGTTATCGAAAAAGAAGGTTGCCAAATGTATTGCCATTAACTCTGAAATGTATTGCCTGAATCACGCTGCAATGATTAGGAAGTCAGTTCATTTTTCTGGAGTGAATACTACAGCCCACTGCCTCGTTCGTTTTTGATCAGTCCGTATAAATATGTACAGAACCGTAGAATGGTATACGATTGCATTCACATAACTCCCTGACTGGGATTAGGGTTCCAAAAAATTTGTCGAAAAAACATTGTGCAGCAGTGTAGTCAATGTGTTCGAATGATATGCTGGACCACTGAGAAGAGACGTGTAAGAGAATGAAAATATTAAGTGGATTTTAGGGAGTGATTCTAAGCGCGCCACCTATACAGACATATTCTTGATTTTGAACTTTCCTTATGTTGTTGTAACGTATGGCTTTGTCTAGAATTGGTTACCAAACAGTCGTATAAGGAGAGAGGGAGAGGAGGTACCTGTGCAAATTGGTCTTAAATGCATGAGGATTGTAGTGAATGGGAAATATCTGGCTGGGAAGGGCATTTCATATTCGTGAGGTGCGGCTAAAAACCGAGTCTCAAAACTTAACCGTACTTTCGAAAGCTGGCTTAAGGGTAAACCGATGAGCATTACTGGCGAGTATAGCGGGTGAATTCACGTATGGGAGGAATGTAATTGGCAAGCTCACTTGAGCATCGTTTGTAAAAAATATGATAAAACAGTGACAAGGAAAACACATTACGGCGGTGTTCGTGCGAGTCTATGGACTTCGCGATATTTCTGTCTTCTATAAGTTTTATTGCTCGCTGTTGTATTATATCTAGCAGGTGCAGAGAGGTCTTGTGAACACTAGACCAGATGTGAGCGTTACACCAAGCTTGAGGCGGATGTAGGCCTTGTGAATTGAAGCCAAATCAGAAGGGGGTGAAATATTTCTGGCATCGATTAAGGAGACCTAGACATACATTTTGCAGCGTTTTTGGCGACCATGAATATGTGATAATTCAAACAAAGTGTTGTATTGATACACATAGCAAGGATGGAAAGTCTTTCGGATTAATCGGCACAAAAGCCCGAGTGAGTGAGTGAGTTCGCTAGTGACAATAGACAGCATTGAGTTTTAAAAGTATTGAATTAACATACATACGAAGTAAATTAACATACGCTGCAGTTCCAATTCTACGGCCAAAGGACAGGATCGTGAGTCATGGAACGAATATGAAAAGCTGAGATTACTGTCATCAGCGTAGGAGTGGATTGGATTAATGTAACAGAAAATGAAAAAGAGAGGCGGAAACAAAACAGAGCTTTGGGGAACACCATCATTTATTTGGTGAATATTTGACTTTAACTCATCCAAAACAACTTACATTGAGTCAATGAAGAGACTCATTGATACCATAAACACGCATTTTCGACAAAAGAGCTTCATGCCAAACTCTCTCAAATGCCTTTGAAATATCAAGCGCATCCATCTTGCTTTCGCCTAAATTATGTAAAGCTTGGTTCCACCTTGATATCAAATCACCGGTGGTCCTGTTGCTGCGGAAACCGTACTGCCAGTAATTAAAAATCTTCCACGATTTAAGATATTTCATAGGCTGACGGTTTATCAGCGTTTCCATGACCTTGAAAAGAAGAGAGGTTAGTGCTATGGGTCAGTTGGATAAGGGTGACGAAGGAGGCCCTTTTTAGGGACGTGCGGGACAAATGTTTTCCATCAATTTGGAAAAAAAAAAACAAAAGAATATGACGTGAAAAAGGTTACGCAATGGTTTTGCAGCGCAGAAGAACACCTCTTCAGAAGTAACGGGGGAATCCATCCGGGCCAGCTGATTTATGCACGTTGATTTGATATGCAAGTTGATTTATACCATTGCAACTGCAGCCATGATATAATCGAAGCTCTCAAGTACAGGCGAAGACAATGTGGACTCTGACAGCGTTGACCTGGCCGCGAAATGCACAGCAAGCAGATTGGCCTTGTCTAAAAAGCTGACAGCTGGAATGTCTTTGCAAATCAGCTTAGGAATTGAAGACGAGGCTTATGTTTTAACAAATGATCAAAAGATTTTGCTACCCATAGGACATTGTAGCTCCTTTGCCTAAACTTTTGGCCATAGGAGAATTTCACACGTCTAATTAATGCAGTCATTTCTGGTCCGTTTACATTTTTTCCAGTTTTCCTCAGTAGGGTTGGATGTGTAAGTTTTCCGGACTTACAACCCAACATCCTCAATATGACAGCCTCTCTACGAGTCATACAACGCTTTTGCTTTGGGTTTGATACTCTTTACTTAGTGTAAGTATCAACAGTGGCATTCACGTCACGTCAAGCATAGTGATCAATTAAATTCCCAAAGAAGTTGTTACAAAAGTAAATGCTCAAAACTTCTTTAGACAAGTTGGCCGACCAGTTCAACATTTGCCTGTGCTGGGTGCCAGGACATAGAGACATTCCAGGCAACTGCAAAGCAGATGAACTCGCCAAGCTCGCAACTTCACAGCAATTACTTCCCAAACACAGTAGCTTGGGTATGCCCCTCACAACTTGCAAATTGCTGCTCTCATTAGAGGCAACTCGTGAAATAGATAACAGATGGGCGAATGGCACTTCGTGTCACACCTCCAGGATAATCTGGCCTAGGCTAGATTCCAAAAGATCTAAGGATTTAATATCTCTTCACAGATCGCATATAAGCTCTATCGTCGGTGTCATCACAGGACACTGCCTCATAGGAAACCATGCCATCAGACTAGGTGTCCCGGCTAATGATTTCTGTAGAAGCTGCCTAGATGAGGAGGAACTGGAAAGCGTCCCACACCTCCTATGCTCCTGTCCGGCCCTGGCGTCTATTCGACGCCAATATCTAGGGGCCTACTTTTTTGATGACTTGGAGGAACTTAGTACGGTTCCCATTAATAATCTACTTCGCTTCATATAAGCTCCAAATGGTTTCCCTCGGACAACTTATTGGTTTGATCCCGGTCAAACCATGTGGCAGCACAATGGATCAACTCTGGTCTAGGTGCACACACAGAAAAGCCACATCTTACCTACCTAAATGCTCAAAACACAAAGTGGCAAAGTATGTGGTCTTTATTAGACTTCCCTGGACTAAGGTTGCGCTAATACCTAAGGATGTGACAGATTGCTGATGGAGAAGATCTCGTAACGATCTTAAGGAGAATTATCACTCGATAATTGATCTTCATTCTTCTTCGTTTTAAATTGGGTAAATCATTCTCAGACTCCATTGCTTGAGCATATTTTCTGCTGCGGCAGTTCTCACTCGCAGCCTTGTTTGACATCTGTCGCGATATTGATATCTTATTTTAAGTGCCTGTCCAAATTAAAGGGGGTCCCAGGTTCAAATCAAAGGGGGCCTCTGTAGTAATCACTGTAAAAGATATAACAATTTGAATGTCCTCCTCTTTTTACCTAAACTACCCCACCGCACTACGGCAATGTTTGCTTTACTAACGGAATTCACGTCCAGAACTGAGAGGCGTCGATCTAATACCGCTTGCCAGAGACGTCAACAGTTATTTCATCATTATCTGGGGCTACTGGTCAATAAGTCACTGCCTTTCTTTAAACTTTAGGGACATTAACCGCCTAAAACGTGCTATTATAGTTTTGCCAGAGAAGAGTTTGGACACTAGATCCTGGAAAATACCTAATCCATGCAAATCGACATTCAACTATTCGTCAATTTCAAGGCTGAATTTGGCAAGGTGCATAAAGGCGAACTAAACAGCAATTTTTCGGTATTTCCTCAAGGTCTGTAACACACCCATCGAGACCTTCAATCTCAAAAAAGGTTTTAGGAAAGCAGTTCGCTGTCATTTAGTTTGTTCAATATCATTCTCGAGAAGATTCCAATAGAAGAGATATGATCTTCCAAAAGTCCCTCCAATTGCTAGTATGTGTGTTTGGCCAAACACAACGAGTCGCAATGAAGTTTGCTGGCATTGAAACGGAAAATTAAAGTAAAACGAAGTATGTACATATGTACTCGTATATGCTATTCTAGAAGACGCGCAGTAATGATGACTTGACTAGAACGTCTCAATGGACAACTATGCTTGGAGGAAGTAAAGAGAAATGCGATCGAGAAGATGAAGTAATGATATGTAATGATGTCCACAAAGTTTTACCAGAGGGTGAAGCTTTTATTGAATGGATATAAAGTTCGGATAGGAACCTGCCCGAATTAGGATGGGCAACGTACTTGTATAGTAGAGTCGCAGTTGATATTAAGAATTTGAAAGAATCATTTCTCCAAATTTGTATATAGTAATGAATACACCAATACCGCTATCAGGCAGAATGTCAGGGAGAATAGAAGTGAATTCTGTCCCCCGACCCAAATAAAGTCAAGATAGCGTTAAAGTCAAATAAAGCTGCTGATGCAGACGGACTGTCTGCAGAACTTTTTAAAGCAGATGTAGATGAGAACTCATCTGTAAGATATAGGCAGAGGTGAACATGAGTGAAATCTCAGTATTGTTTGCGTTATTCACAAGAAAGAAGACCCTTTTAACTGCGCCAAATATCGAGGGATAAGTCTCCTAAACTTTGCCTATAAGATCTGTCGTTTTGTAGAAGCCCCTGAAACCATTTGTGAATAATCTGATAGGTCCTCATTAGTGGCGTTTTAAGCCGGGGAAGTTCACCACCGAATAAATATCAGATTTTGGATAAATCCAAGAAATGCAGATCGACACTCACCACCTATTTGTCGATTTCAAGGCTGCATATGACAGCGAATATAGGGACAAGCTATAAACTAGCATTATGCCTAGTGTTGACATTTCTGCTAAATTCGTCAGATTGTGCAGGTTACCGATATAAAATTCTTGCTGCTCTATCAATGTCAGTAATCGTAAAGATTTAGACAAGGTGACGCCCTATCATGTAACTTTTTGAACATCGTTCTTGAGCAGAATTCTCTGGCCAACGAAAGTGGCACGATCCTTCAAAAGTCCGTACAACAGTAGCACCACGAGAAGAAGAAGAAGAATCGCGGTTATGCGTGCGATTTTGTTGCTGTTTCAGAAAAATATTCAACCACGAACTGTATGGGCTGTACAGCGACATGAGTCTACCCAGGTGCCTACGGGCACCTAAGATGGCTAGGCTATATAGAGGGCATGGAAAATTTAGATACGGTCCAAAAAGTCATCGACTCCGCGCCCATGGCGCACATAAATTCAGTGGTACAGGTGAAGGCAGATGACTAAAGATCGTGCCAGCTGGCTAAAGATCGTGGCAGATAGAGGGGGCTGTTGGTTGTACTGGGTCCACACCGGACTGTAGCGCCACCAAAAGAAAGAGGAAGTATTTCGTAAGTATTGGAGTTATTACAAGGAAACACTTTCCAACAGCATAATGCATCAGATACATACAGTCATGAAGACATTTCGTCAGATTTTTCAAGTTCAGAAGACTCTGTGAATAAAGTTGTTTTTATTATATTTACTTAAAGTTAGGTGCATTGAAAATAATTACCATATCTTATTACACGTGTTTTTCTTGCTTATTCGCATTCTGCAACACTGAACATCGGGTTAGGTGAGTGGTTGTCCTTAAGCTTATTAGAATTATTAAGTACCATATCCGTAGTTATAACAACAGTGATTAGAGAGGATTGCGTTGGACAACTGAAATAATCTCCGTGAGTGTTTTGTTTGATTTGCTAAAGAAAAATGAAACACCATTTTCTACAGTTTTACGATCAAATGGAGATGTATTTTCAACCAAGTAAATAGTCCTCTTTGTTGGGTTTAGGATAAACAAAATATAAAAAAAGCAACTGAGCTTTTTGATGGTAGATTTGACAAGTACATATAAGTAGAAGTAGAGCCTCAGTACCGTGAACCTGACATTGATAAAGATGATACAAAACGATTTGACGTCACATCACCAATTAATATTATAAGCAGGGGAATAATTTCATGAAATGAAGTTAATGACGTTCCGCTTTAACAGGGCAAAAACCATTTGAGAATCAGGCGAATCAGTAGGTGCCTGAGTGTCTCTAACTTACATAACATCAGCAGTACCTTGAAACTTTTCCATTCTAAAAGTGCTGTACTTTGACAAATCAAACCCTGGTTGTAAAAAGAAAAAAAACTCTAATGACTGCATGTAAAATGGTTAAATATTCCTGTTCAACTTAATGGTAAGTAAGGAAGTCTCTTAATGAAAGTTAGCTCAATTGTCAAGTCCATGTAAATAAACAATTATGAGTATGCAAACATATCTCTACCGCATTTAAGTTTGCAGTAATAATAGGTATTACGTCATGCTGAGATAAAAGCAAAGTACGTTAAAGTAAAAGTAAAGGTAAAACGATCTTCGAACGGTCAAACACACCTCGTATTATGTATCATTTTCAGCTCCATAGTTGACACAGATTTAGATTGCATGAATTGCTTTATGCATTCACACGTTCGTTTACCCACAGACCGACTGTCATGTGTACTTTTCCTACTATCTCTGGCCAAGATCTCAAGTTAGCGCCGTACCTGTTGTATTGTTTGGTCAACTATTTTCACACTTTCGTCTTCACTTAACCAGACATCTCAATATCTCAGTATGTGCTGTGGCAAAATGAGGTGTGACAAGATGCACATCAGATGTACCACAACAGTTCGCCGGAACTGACTGATGAATATATCGGTTTACAACATAATATTCCTCGTCAGATTTCGGTTTGAGGATGATATTGGTTTTTTAGTTTGCTGTTTCAAGTACTTCAGTAGAATTGCGTACGTGGGTGTGTTCCAGTGATCCTTAACCACATTTTGCGCCCACGTTTAAACACTCACTCTAAAGACGCAGACATAGTGGTTGATTTTTTATGACTCGATTCATTCAGTTACATAATATGTTCTCAAGTATTTGCCGACAAATCTTCAGTAATATCGAGAGTCAGTTCAATTAAGTCAGTATTTTAATGGTAAACAAATCCCAATAAAAAGTCATATTCCCTTAGCTAATAATGACCTTTGTGCGGTTACGATTTCCGGCAAGCTTTTGGTTGCATTTATAATCGGGCCTTGTCCCGCTTACAATGTTTAATCATTGGTAAAAGCAAACACGGAACGCAAATAGTTGCACATCTTAATTTTGTATCTTTTAAAAAGTTGGAGAGTTGTAATGACACACGATGTGGACGCGGTAAGAGTTTAAAAGTTGTAAACTTGGATTGGTTTCGTATCAAATGTCATTTGTCTGCGTAAGCGACTAGTAGGGAACGGATTAACTTGAGTCTGTTAAAAGTTGTTTCGTCAATAAGTGAGTACCTGCCAGTAAAATAATTAAATTGTAACCATGTTATGGTTTGAATTTTGTGTGATTTTGTGATTGTTTAATAAAAAAAATCTTTCGGATAAGTGTTAGTTTTGGGTGCAATATCTTTTTAAGGGTCTTTAGATACAAATTATCACCTGGTTTTTCATTTATTTGAAGTGCTCTAAAGTTTGTGTTTATTTAGTTAACATTTACTTAAAACCATTTTTTTACATAAAATTCGACTGCATGTGTGTTGTTGAGGAAAACATACAAAAATCGTAGCTTTAAATTTATATACACTGAACCAGGCCTTTAAGTTTAAATTTTAACATCAGTGCTTTTTACATAAATGAGTGTAGCAATGTCCGTTGTTGGTGTGCATTAAATTGAGTTGTTAAAAAGAAGACATTTTGATTATTTAGTTGATATTGTTCATTTTAAAATTGTTTTCTTATTGGCTTGTCAAACTTTACGATCCTGGTAGGATAGGGTAGGGTATGGCAGCGATCATATAGATGTACCATAATATATACTCGATTGTAATGAATACATTTTGTATTCTCATTCAATGTGTCAAGTGGGTGTTGGACAACCCGATGAAAGAAATAGTTCATTAAGGACGTTAAAAACAACGCGCTGCCTAATCCTTGCCATAATAATTGCATAGGAAGTGGGCAAGAGTTTCCATCTTTTTTCTGTCATTGCAGCTGCGACAGAACGGGTTGTGGGGGACGACAAGTTGCAGTCACTGTTTCCTAACAGCAAATGTTTTAATGACCGTGGCCGATCTTGAGACGCTTTGCCTAGATCTGTTTGAAAGGCTTTTTATTTTGGTTTTATTGTAACTTGTAACTCTGAGATCAGCTAGCTGGAGAAAATTCTGATGGATATTGAACTTAACTATTCCAGCGGTATGCAAACTGGATTTGCCAAAAAAATTTGAAATTTTCAGGAACTGATCCTCTCCTGCCTCCGCATCTATTTTGTCACTAACCTCCAAGTCTCTTTGTCCGGGGATCTAGCCAACCAGGATCTCGAATTTCAGTTTTGTTTCGATTCAGCACCATAGCTCGTGACTTAGCAATGAGAAAAAGAGCTCTCCTCATTTTTTTAATTTCTCGCCAGGAAAAGTTTTGTCAGATCCTGTCAAGTCTCACCAAAATGTTGTTCATTGCCAATAGTTATTGAAAGCTGCCGAGTGTGGAGATGTTTCATTAGCTTATGACAGCCCCCACCTCGAAATACGAAATGTATTTGGGAATGACATATACACAAATACATATGTATACTAAATGTAGACATTTTTGAAAGCTTCTTCACTGCCTCTTTTTTTCACGTGCTGAAATCGTATGTGAGTTTCTAGAAAGCGTTGTTCAGAAGGAAAGACTTGAGGGCCTCGTACTAAAAACAATTTTTGAAAAAGTAACGCCAATATCAAGCAATGAAATTATTTTACTTAAATTCACTACTAAATACCATTCAAATGAAGTATATATCACATATCTTTATTCAAATTTAACTTACACTAGAAAAAATCTCAATACGCTTTTGCGTCAAACGGAAACACTTCTTATGCCAACTGTGTGGAAGATGTTTTTTTCACCGAGATCTATAAAATAGTTTTTTGTCGAAAACTATATGACCGATATTGCTCAAAATTTATTATAAATGTCGTAATATATGTAACTTCTGCGTAAAATAATGAAATAAATTCCTCAATATTTGTCTAGCACACACAATCCGATAGGAAATGAGTTTTCGAATGAAAATCCGTAAGCAACAAAATACATTTCCGTAAAAGAGTTGGAATAACTTTCAATTTCCGAATGCGGATTGTGTGCATTTGCTATTCAGGTACAAAATACCAATTTTCGATTTTCAAGTACATTTCCGTTATTATGGCAATACAAATAAGGCCCCTGGTCAAAACTAGATCATAAATTCTCACAGGTCCTCATAGGACGTAAAGAAGAATGTTATTCACCTTCCATGTACCTGGCTGGTTTTAGTATGTTTTGGATTGCGTATCCTCAGTGATGTACTCATTAGAAGGAAACTTCACTTCATAGAAAACTCATTTTTTCAATGATCCATCTGATCATCTGCCCAATAGACGCCTCCTTGCCTAGGAGCGTCCCATATTCACGTGTATATACGTATCATAACTTAAGAGCTTCCGTATAAGTTGCTTTGGCCAATTTTGAATTATTTCAGCCAATCATGTACTTTAGGAATTAATTGTGAGTGTGCGTACAGATTTCCACAACATCTTTTGTCCTAGTTTAATATAACAATAATTGTACTAGCGTGGTTCCAAAGTCGAAACAAAAAAGTCACATTCGAGAGAATTAAAAAAAAACAATCGTAATTATTGCTTAGTTTAATGTTGAACCCAATAGAACAATTTATTTCAATCATAACCGAAAAAACATATGTAAGAGCATTTTACACAATAGTTGCTCATGCTAATCGTGTACTTAGCCTATTGTACTTCAATCGATTGGCTCATTGAGTATAGTATGAATTGTCTGTTTACCGAGATCTCAGGAGCCTTCAATTGAAGTAGTAACTATGAATCGATAGTATGACGTGAGAGATCTCAAGGAAAACGTATATTTATGTATTTTCCTTACATTATATAATTACACTGTCTTTGGTACCTTAAGACTTATTCGAATTTGCAAGCTGAGTCGTGATTTTCTGATATCCGAATATATTGTATAAGTATGTGGCAGAATAATCTTCCGGTCTCGGGATTTTCGAAATATCAATACATTTTGAAGTAATTATAACAATAACGGTGCCACGGCAACGGAAATGTTCTTATATTTTGTGGTGCAGTATGTCCTGCTAAATAAATACGATGTAACCTCATGGTTTATTTTATCTATACGCATAAGTTGTCAGCAGTAATCAGAAAAAGGTCCTTCAACAGTTATAACTGGAAGAACGAATTTAAAGATGATAACTTCACCCCAGCCTTCACCTACGGCCTTTGAATACTGAAATAATGTCCAAAGTTTTTCTTGACTAGAAACTTCTAAAGGAAATACATAAGGAAAACCTTCATGTAAACATCACGGTAAAACAAGAAAAAATCTTAAATCATTTCAAATTGAAATGGTGGTCGATTCCATTCTTCTCATGAGGGGGTGACCACACCATAGTCTAACAATGTACAATACATAAAGAGTGAACAATTAGCAATGATTGTTTTTCCAATTGTTATGTTTCAGCAGCTGTCAAAGTTAACAATGACATCTTCTTCTTCTTCTTCTTAGGGCGCTACATTCTGAGGTGCACCAGCCACCACGATCTCTCGCTAGATGTCTCCAGTTTAGCACACCAAGCCGGCCGATTTCCCCCTCGACTTGTGTGCGCCACCTTGTTCGTGGACGTCCTCTGTTGCGTTGTCCAACAGGCTCAGAGTCGAAGACTCTTCGGGCCGGAGCTAAGTTGTCTCTGCCCATATAGTTCGTGGTTGAGCCTTTTCCTCCAAATGCCATCAATAAAAACAGGACCGAATATCACTCGCAGAACTTTTCTTGGGATATTGTCCATGCCTCTGCGCCATAAAGCAGGACTTGGATGATCAAATTATTATATAAAGTCAACTTGGTCTTAGATACAGATGTCTCTAAGAAAACCTGACGGCAGATATTCCGAAAGTGAAGAACAGAGGGCAAGACTTCTATTGGAAACCAACTTTCCGGGCAGTCGTCAACACACAGAAAGGTATGAAAACAATCTGCCAATACCAAGGGATGAAGACTGGAGAGTCTCAAGAGAGATCTTCTCCAAAGGGCGTCTGGAATGGGCTATTAACTAGTTTCAGCCCTTCAAATCCCCAGGTGTGGATGGAATCACGCCAGTCCTACTTCAAAAAGGACAAGGCAAACTAATACCATTTCCATTAATGATATTAAGAAGTAGTCTAGCACTGGGATACATACCGAACCAGTGGAGACGGGCAAAGGTAGTGTTCATTCCGAAAATGGTCTACCAAAGTCCTACAGACCAATCAGCCTAACATCGTTTCTTCTCAAAACAATGGAAAAGGCTGTGGATAACTACATAAGAGAGGAAGTACTACAGACATCCCCTCTTCATTACTGTCAGCATGCTTACAGGGCAGGCAGATTCACAGAGACTGCACTCTATCAACTGACTGAAACTATAGAAAGCGCCCTTGATGCGAAAGAAATAGTTATATGTGCTTTCTTGAATATTGAAGGAGCATTTGACAACACATCCCATGATGCAATTGTTCGGGCTCTGGACAAAAAGGAAGTAAACCACACAGTATCGAAATGGGGTGCCGTGAACGAAGGCCATATGAACTAACGCCATAATGGCGTTAATTCACTTTCAAATGCGAATTAACGCCATAATCCACTTATGGCTTTAATTCACTTTCAAATTTGAACTAAAGCCATATGGCGTTAGTTCGTTTTAGGAAGTGGCCTTAGTTCACATTTGAAATTGAATTAAAGTCACTCGCATCAATCTCAATAATAATAATAATAATAATAATAATGGCGGCGCTACAGTCCGAGGTGGACCTGGGCCTAGCTTCTCAGCAACCACTCGTGTTGTGCGTGCTATTGTTCTCTCACGAGCGGAGGGGACCTACAGTTTAATGCCGACTCCGAACGGCGAGATTGAGAAGCACAATTATACTCTTTGAGCATTGTCAGTGACTCGAAAGAGGTGGAGCCGTGAAAAAATGTTTGATGTTTTTTTTTGGAATCGAACCGAGAATATCGAGCGTAGGAGTCAACGCACCTACCCACTACGCCACGGCACCCAATAATCTACAATAATCTACATTATTTACATGGTCCTAAGAAATGAGGTAGAAACTTGTAGGCAAAAAGTTTACGGCGTATAAACAGTAATGTTGGAATGGGGGGGCATGCTGCCCCCCTGCAACCCCCCTGCTGGACCACATGTAGGATTTGAAGTTGGCGCGAGACTGAGTCTATCCATGTTTTTTTTATCCATGATTTGCATGAGTTTAAAGAAAGTAAATACAATCAAACTCGCACTTACTCCAAATTGCATATGTGGCCAAGCAGGGGGGTTGCAGGGGGGCAGCATGCCCCCCCATACATACCTCATATGTATGTATGCATGTAAGGGGCAAGGGAGGTAGGTTGGTTGGAAACTAAACGTGGTCCGATCATGGTGGGACATTGTACTGATAACGCGCTTTAGAGCTCAAATACATTGTATGGCATTAGTTCACATTCGAAAGTGAACTAACACCATATGGCGTTAGTTCAATTTAATGTATGGCTTTAGTTCCAGTTTGAAATTGAATTAAAGCCATAAGTGGATTATGGCGTTAATTCACTTTCAAATGCGAATTAACGCCATTATGGCGTTAGTTCATATGGCCTTCGTTCACGGCACCTCGAAATGGATGTATGAACCAGGGGGCATAATAAAAGTCGACACAACAAGAGGCTGCCCACAAGGAGGAGTTCTATCTCCTCTCATGTGGAGCCTAGTTGTAGACGAGCTTCTAGAGATACTAACTAACCATGGCATCAGATGTCAGGCATATGCCGATGACATAGTAATCATAGCCAGAGGAAAAATGGAGGAGACCCTATGCGATATTATCAAATGGGGGCTAACTTTAACTAAGGAATGGTGCCTGTCGGCTGGGCTAAGCCTAAATCCGGAAAAAACCACCATAGTACCTTTTACAAGAAAACGAAAACTGGAACGACTAAAATCAATAAGTCTGTCGGGTACAACACTGACTCCGGTAAAAGAAGTTAAATATCTGGGAGTAATCTTGGACAGCAAGCTCATCTGGAAGAAACATACATAACCAGGAAAGCGACGCGTGCTCTGATGATTTGTCGAAGCTTGGCGGCCAAATCCTGGTGATGCAGTCCAAGTATTCTAAGATTGATGTACATCTCTATAGTTAGACCTACAATAACCTATGGTGCAATAGCATGGACCAATAGAACCAATCTGATCAGCGCGAGGGAGACACTCAGCAAAGTTCAAAGGTTGGCATGCCTCTGTATTACAGAAGCCATGAGAACTTGCCCAACTGCGGCCATGGAGGTGCTACTGGAGCTGACTCCTTTGCATCTAGTGGTAGCAGAGTGTGCAAACAAAACAATCATGAGAATGGCAAAAGAAGGGATAGGTAAAGACAGGTGCATTACATCGGGGCAATTCGACGCATTAGTCAAAAAGCTACCACTCCTGGCCATTCCGAAGGATGATTAGGAAATTTAATTTCCAAAAGAAATTTACCAGCAAGCTCAGCACCAAAAGGGACTGGAGCAATAAATCCATGGTCCATAGACTGAGCAGCAACACGGTAAAATGGTATACAGACGGATCAAGAACTGATGAAGGAACTGGAGCAGGAGTTTTTGGACACAGGACAAAATACTTCGAATCCATGGGCAAATATACCACCATCTTTCAAGCGGAAATTTATGCCATAGACAGATGCGTTCAGATCAATCTTGAAAGGAATTATACCAACTGCGACATAGCAATAATGTCGGACAGTCGAGCCGCTATTATGGCACTGGACTCCTACACCATCAAATCCAAACTTGTATGGGAATGCTTGCAAAAGCTCAAAGAATTAAGTAGGAGAAACCGAGTAAAACTCTGCTGGATACCTGGCCATACGGGGATAGAAGGCAATGAAATGACCGACTCCCTGGCAAGGAAAGGAGCATCAGAACCCTTCATAGGCCCTGAACCATTCTGCGCTGTAGGAGACCATCTCCTCAGAGAAGAATTCAGGGAACTGGAAAGAAGGAATCGGAAAGAAACCTGGAATAACGCTCGTGGAATGGAGCAGGCCAAGAAACTCCTAGGGCAATATAACCGGAAGAGATTCGAGGCATGCATCAAAATGAGCAAGAATAACCTCCGTATCCTAACAGGCTTCCTAACGGGGCACTGTAGACTCAGGGAGCATCTAAGGAAACTAGGGGTATCAGAAGAAGGTCTCTGCAGATTTTGTGGAGAATTTAATGAAATTCCAGAACATATACTGGGATTTTGTGAGCTATTGGCTCACAACTACTATCAGAAGAAGAAATGCAATCACTAGAACCATCTCTCATTCTCAGATTCCTGAAGGAAACTGGCTTAGAGAGAATACTCTAGAACAGATTTCTTCACCTATGCGCAATAGGAGTCCATTACCCTCAAAACAACTCTGAAAAGAACTGTATTTGAGGGAAACTCGTAATTGTGCTAAGGTATTGAAAGGGGTCACAATAGATCTTAAAGGTCGCAGTGCAATATACCCTCAACAATAATAATAATAATACCTTGGTCTTCCGAGAGAGGGCTCTATTACAAAATTGCCTTTTTGAGCCCAAAAAAACAGCTGTTGGCAACAGTTATTCTGTGTTTGATCTCGGTACTGATATTGTTTGTACTATTTACCGTGAAGCCGAGGTAGACGAAGTCCTTAACTACCTCAAAGTTATAGCTGCCTATGGTGATCTTCTGGTCAAGTCGTCGATGTTGTGCGTCCTTTCTCGATGACAACATATACTTGGTTTTGCCCTCGTACACCGCCAGACTCATTTTAGCCGCTTCCGTTTCAATGCCAGCATTGTTGCTCGCTGTGTGCTCCCAAACACGTCAAAGACATCCGCTAGCAGTTGAACAGACTTTTGGAAGATCGTGCCTCTTGTGTTGGCCAGTGAGTTTTGCACTATTTTCTCAAGTATTATTTTGATGAAATCACATGACTAAAACCTTTTTTGACATTGAAGGTCTCGGTGAGTTCGTTACCGACCTTGATGGAGCAGCGAGAATTCTCCATCGTCATCCTGTTCAGTCAGACGAGTTTGACAGGAATGTCAAAACTAGACATGACGCTGTATAGCTCGCCTCTATACACGCTGTCATATGCAGCCTTGAAATCGACGAATAGGTGGTGTATGTCAATTTGCATTTCTTGGGTCTTCTTCAGTATCCCCCCCAGTGTAAGGATTTGATCGATGATGGACTTCCCTCACCTGAAACCACACTGATACGGACCTATCAGATTGGTGACGAAAGGTTTCAGGCGTTCACACAGAATGGCAGAAAAACTTTTATAAGCGATGTTAAGGAGACTTATCCACCGATAGTTGGCGCAGTCAAAGGGGTCTCCTTTCTTGTGGACCGGGCAAACGATACTCAGATTCCATTAATCGGGTATGCTTACCTCCGACCTTATCTTACAGATGATCTAGTGCATGCGCCCTACCAGATCATCTCCAGCTGTTTTAAACATTTCAGCGGGGAGACCTGCACCAGCAGCTTTGTTAGACTTCAGTCTCGATATCGCTATGTTAATTTCGTCTAGATCGGGGGATGGTATTCTCTTCTATCATCATCCGTTGTGTTTGGTGGAACTGCCTGACAGCGGTATTTGTGGTCCCCATCGCCATTTAACAGTCTTCGAATCTACTATTAGTTGTCCATTGCTGTCGCGGCAGGCTTCTGTCCGAACTTTATACCCATTCGATAAAAGTTTCACCCTTTGGTAAAACTTTCGGACATCATTCCTGAAATAACACCTCTCTATTTCCTCGATCACGCGCTTCTCGTACTCTTTCTTTTTCTTCCTGAAAAGCCGGTTCTCTTCCGTTGTTTTCTGTTCTTAGAGCTCACGAACGAAAACCCAGCATATCAGTAGCGGCTTCTCTGATGGCTTTTTGACAACGTTTCCGTTCTTCGTCTATTGTTAGTGCAAGTGATCTCGAACTTGAGGAGATTTTCAGGGTGACTCGATCGGCAACGTTCCTGGCAGTATATTGCGACGTCAAACCGTGGTTGTCTTCATCGACTCTTTCGATATCCGTGTCTTTACCTTGGCTACAATAAGGAAATGGTCCGAGTCGATGTTGGGGCCTCGGAACAATGTGATCACTCTGGTTGACGGTTGAATGATCAGCGGACCGCCAGGTCCCTTTATGTATGTTGAGGTGTAGGAACCGCGTGCTAGCTACAGAGAGGTTTCGCCTGTGACAAAGTTTACTAGCCTGAGTCCGTTTTCGGGCGTGGTGTCGTGCAGGCTGGGTTTACTGATGACTCTAGCAAATATGTCCTCTTTAGCCAACTTAGCGTTAACAATGACATCTAGCTGTCAAAATATTCTGTAAGGTTTGCTATTTCAACATATTTCGTTTCACGCATGTCGAATGTGTGGAAATCATAAAAAAGTTTTACCGAAATACGCAACTTGAATTTCGTCGTGAGGTCAGTCAATTTGCAACTTGATGCACAGTGGTAAGTTTGAGCGTGAGTACTTTAAGCCATCCACCAGACAGAGATCGGTTCGAAATGAAGAAGCAAGCCATAAGTATTCTTCCAAGTATAAATTCATTCACAAAGATTGATTGCTTGATGCGGCTTATGGCATAGCGGCATCAGACTTACTTCTTTCGAAATGAGGAAGAAGACACTGTTACCATCTATGGTCTTAGGTATAGAACGATGTTATATCAACATCAATAGGCTCTCCATGTTTTACGTACCTTATGATGAAAGTCATTTGGTCAACATTGTAGAAATTTACGTAGAATTATAGATAGAGCAGTATATTGCTGCTTTTTGTTCAGTAACAACCGATTTTAACACTTGCAGACAAGAATGATGTAATTCCTTTCTTTTTACGATTTCTCCAGTTTCGTACGTGATCAACAAAAAAAGAATAAAATTCACTTAGTAGTTCTATGCATTCCAAATAATTCCCAATATTTCATTATTGGCAAGTCCACTTGAAGCCAACAATTTCACTACAGCAACAATTCTTCTAAGTGTATTTCACTAAATAATGACTGGTGTATTATACAGTAAAACCTGTTTACAGTACAGGCAATCAATTATGAATTATGTCACAGAAAGCAAAACTATTAGACAAGTTTACAGAGACTTTCTGTCTGAATATAGTGAAACACTTCCAAGTTGGCCATCCGAGATGCAAACACTTCTGACCATGTTTTTCGAGTGAATTTAAAAATTTAATCGTAATCCCCTTTTTGAAAGTGAAAACAATTTAAACCTGTGAAGCCAATCTATGTATAACAAGCTAAAAACGCGTTACTTTGTCGTATAGTTGCAAATGATAAATCACATGTTCGTTATTTTACCGCAACTCGCTGGAAGTGTAGGAATATACTGTATGTGCGTTCAAATACATATGCCGGTTAGCCTTGCTTGTGGCAAATTTTCGCAGTACTTTCCAAGCATGAGGTGGTAAAAAATAAAGAAATTTCGGTCCAAGCTCCCTGAGGGATAGGTTTCCAACCAATACAGTTTTTCGTGGAGAAATTTTCAACCCAACTTCACACGTGACTATCTTGTAAGCGAAACCAATTTGATAGGCTTTGCTGAATCTTAATCTTGAGATAGTAAAGGCTAAAGTTTAGACTGCCTGTTTGTTTCTTTTTGAGATACAACTTCCTTTCTTTTTTGTGAACCCTTTAAATATGAACCAAATGTGAACCAAATTTTGAGATCTGTAAAACTGCATACAAATTTCATCCGAATTTTTAAACTCAAATCAAAGTTATTGTTTGTTTTACATACGGTGACGCAAATTTATAGTCGTGGAATGTTCATACAATCTCAAGCAATTTAAAACTCAAGCCGTACACATGATGTACACACATGTTCATTTGTATACTCGTATGTGTAGCAAGCATAGGACGTCAGGCATTAATATTTTAATTGTGATATGATACGAACGAAGAGTCCCTTTAATTATACCCAAATCGCCTCCCCTCCCACTATGTTGTTAACTCTCTTACTTGGAAAAGTGGAGCACACATGATGTCTTTCCCTTGAAATTAAAAATGCAAATAATACCTCCTCTATCGCTCGTCTCTTTCCTCTCATATTCCGCCACAGCCCTGGCCTAGAAATGTTGAGACTTAGTCATCGCAAAAGCAAAAGCCGGCTGACTAGGGGTTGGACAGAGAAGAAGCACTCTGCTGAACTTACCCTTACCGTCGCAAACGCTTCACCCCTTTTCCAAGTTTCTCACTCTGAACATCGTCACGCACATGGTGGCGTTTTGAATGGCGTGTACAGTGTACACAAATACGCTACAGAACGGGAGGCGATGAAAACGACGCTATGACGGCCTTGCGCACATCTTGTTCCTTCGCAAAGTATGAATGGATATATTAGTATCTCACACCGAGAGAAGCGTATCTGTTGGGTGGAATTAACTGCCTCAGAGAGAAAGGCAGACAAAGAGATAGAGTATGATAGAGAGAGAAAGAAAGAGAGTAAATTTGAACGAATGAGAGACCGAAAGATTTGATGAAGAAAAAAATCGATTTTCATAGCATAGTTTTCAGAATGTTTTCGTCCCTCGTTTCGTGTTGGAGAGTGTCATTCGGTGTTCCGCGTTTTGTCATCGTTTGCTCGTCGTCATTAGTCTGGCCGCCTGCCGCGTTTTATACAGTTTTGCCTAAAGTTTAAGAAATATTTTGAATTAAATTTTTCACTTACAATACATTCTTCGGAAATTTGTAGAACCCATAGAACCAATAAGAAAGTTAGTATCATAATGAAAGCCCAAGACAATTTGACATCTTCATCTCAGGTGTCCATAGATGCGAGGATGTCCCAGGAAATCAAGAGTGCAATTCCGAAAAAGAGGTTTGAAACCGGTCTTCGATATCCACATGATATTGTTTGCAAATTATTCGTCTTTTTTCAGACAAGATGTCTTAAAGTGGTACGGTTGGGGCTACAAGGATTCACAGTTCTTTTTGAATGACCGTAATACAATATGTTTTAAAGGTGATAGGTAAGCAGTTTGGAACTATAATTTGTTCACTCCAGTGAATTTGAATTTTTACAGGTACCCCTTGGAGGGTTGTGCGTTGCCCTATTTTACCGACTGGGTTTACCAGAAGTTCAATTTACAAGTTAATTCACATGTTTCTTATCCGGAACTGCCAAAAAACTTTCCGGATCCGGTGCTAAATGATGACTTTATGAGTGCTCTTAAAGTGTCAGGCATCAGTTACTCAGAGCAGGGCGAAGATCGATTAATACGCTGTCATGGGCAGACTCTACACGACATTTACTATTTATGGCGAGGTGCTTATAGTAGGATTCCAGATTTAGTCGTTTGGCCGAAGTGTCATGATGACGTGGTTAAAATAATTAACATAGCTCATGAACATGATGTTGTCGTCATCCCTTATGGTGGTGGGACTTCGGTGTCAGGCTCAATAACGTGTCCCCAAAAGGAGGACCGGACAATATGCATTTTAGACACATCTCAGATGAACCGATTGCTGTGGCTTAGTAGAGAAAATCTCACCGTATGTTTTGAAAGTGGAATCGTTGGGCAAGATCTGGAGCGAGAACTTAAAAACCTTAGCCTTACGGTCGGACATGAGCCTGATAGCTACGAATTTTCTACACTTGGCGGCTGGGTCGCCACAAGAGCGTCGGGCATGAAGAAAAATGTTTACGGCAACATTGAGGACCTTGTGGTTAAAGTGAAGATGGTAACACCAAAAGGTGTTCTTGAGCGAGAATGCTCTGCCCCTAGGGTAAGTTGCGGGCCAGACTTTAATCACCTCATAATGGGTTCAGAAGGCACACTTGGTGTTGTAACAGAAGTAGTACTAAAAGTTCGACCGCTGCCGCCAATAAAGCAGTACAGTTCCCTAGTATTTCCCAATTTTGAGTACGGCGTGTTGTTTATGCGTGAAGTTGCGAGACGACGATGTCAACCTGCCAGCGTAAGGCTAATGGATAACGAACAATTCATTTTTGGGCAGAGCCTTAAGCCTGTGAAGGGATGGTTGGGAAATATGATGGACTTTTTCAAAAAATCGTATTTGACCAATATAAAGGGCTTGGATTTGAAAAAAATCTGCGCAGCGACACTGTTATTTGAGGGTGAACTGGAGGATGTTCAGAGACAAGAGAGCTTGATATACGAAATTGCGAAAAAATACAAGGGCTTTCCAGCTGGAGCACAAAACGGTGAAAGAGGATACATTTTGACATTTGTCATCGCCTACATTCGAGTGAGTAGAAGAAATTTTAATTTATAATTTATGCACTAAAGAAATAATTTTATTTCAGGATTTCGCATTACTGCAGGAGATTGTCGCTGAATCGTTCGAGACATCTGTGTCATGGGATAGATGTAGTTCTTTGTGTCGGAATGTTAAACGTCGCGTGGAGGTGGTATGTTTCTTTTGAATGAGAATTTTTTTTTGTAATTATTTCACTATTTCATTATTTGCTTAAATTTTGCTAATAAGTCATATTAGTTTGTCATTAGTTACACGAGTTTCAGTTGTTAAAAGTGATGATTATGTTTGAAATTCATGGTCATTACCGATAATCTAAAAGTACTTTGATTCTATAATTTCGAAATAATATTATCCCCACGCCCGCTTTTTTAAGAATAACATGCAAATTCAGCTTAAGATATTAATGCATTGAGTGACCTTAGTGAGCTTGGGAAATATGTACGCGATTAATCCGTTAATGAAGTTTACTGCATGATACTAAGTGATCAATTAAGTGCTAAATGCAAGTTTGTGTTGATGCAATCTTTACTCCTCACATATTACTCTTGTTCATAATTATACCTGCAGGTATGTAAGGTATAGTGACTGATTACCACAAGGGGATACATTTAGACTAAGAGTGTCATTGTGTTAAATGTTTGACTTGAGTTTTCTATAAAACGAAGTCGACTTTAAATAAGTACCTCGGTGTGTTTCACTCCTATAAGAGGCACTAGAAGCAGACAAATTTCAAGAATGAGAAGAACGTTATTCTCTTCCTCCCTGTAACAACTTATGCAACAGTAATTAGAGAAGAAATGGGGTCTTCTGGCATGCGCACCTACGGTAGATATACACCGTCGAATCTTTACCAAAACTTTAACTAGAAAGGCAAACTGCATAAACTGCAGGTAACAAGTTATATATGTATATTTATTTTGACGCTCGAGATGATCCCACAAACCGACACAGGCGGCGAATTCAACTCGTTTTTGCCCAAAAACGCAGGAAGATCCGAAGAACATGGCTGATACCGTGAAGCACGGTGGCGGATAACTTATGGTTTGGAGGTGTATAACGGCATCAGATGTTGGCAATTTTGTATTTATTGAGACAACAATGAATCGGTACGATTACCTCAACATACTGACAAACAATCTCCACCAGAGTGGGCAGGAATAAGGTTTGGAGGGTTCATTTATATTTTTGCAGGATAATGACCCAAAGAACACTTCGTTGGTTGTAAAGGAATGGTTGTTGTACAATATGCGAAAACAGCTCAAAACACCACCGGATTTAAATGTCATCGAGCATTTGTGGGATCATCTTGAACGTCAAATCCGAAACCATGACATTAGCACCAAATCCGAACTTACTATAAAAGAAGAATGGGGAAAAAATATATCCGGAAGTAATTCAAAAGCTTGTTCCCTCCATGGGATCGAGAATAAAGGAAGTTGTTAGTGCTTAAGGATATCAGACTAGGTATACATTTGAGTAATTTGCGATAAATTTCTCTTTTTTAATAGTGTATACTTACTTCTGTAAGATGAAATTTGAATTGTATCTTCCTTTTTTTTAAATATTTTTGTTATTGTTCTTTCCTTTTGAAAAACAGCAAAATAAATATACATATGTATATAACATGTTACCTAAAGCAGTTTGGCTCTCTAGTTAATGTTTCGGTGAGGATTCGTTATTTTATATATATACGTAACTAAAGAATGTATACGTTTTGAAAGCAGTAAATGAATAAATAATGGCGATTAGAAAAGTGGTTTAATACGTGGGTTCCACATTAAAAAGTGAAGAAAAGTCTATGTATGGAGATCGCTGTATGTTATTGATATAACATATCAAATTCATATAGCGGTTGATTTACAACTAAGCACCCTCTGAACAAAAAATAACCTTATGTTCTTGTGCGGCATTTTCTCTTTTCCCCCGATAGACAACCCAAATTTCAATTCCATCGACATCCTTCTTTCTCCGTCTTGGTTTAATTAGAAGTTTATTTGCCTGTAGTTTGTTCATATTTGGAATAAATTAAAAATTTATTTTGAAAAATGGCTTATGACAAGCACGATTTCATATACATATGTATAGCCCTCTGAAATAGAGTTATGGCACGTCAGACATAGCCAGAAATAACCGAACAATAGCACGTAAACTGTGAGTGAATACTGTAGGCACAGTTTAACATCGCACTATTGTGCCACTTAGAGAAGAAGAAGAACCAGATATAGCCTGTTAAGATGTATTTCTCAAATAAATAGCTTCTTTCATTTAACAATTAACATGTACATACGTCGACTATTGATTTTAATGTAAGTTTTGGATGAAAGCAAATGGGGATTATAGCCGCGCCTTGCATACTTGCAGTCAGTCCTCCACATTTGACTGGAAGTTTGACCTTTAAACGCTAGATGGTCCTCTGTGAGTTTTCAAATACCGATACATGACGGATAACGGAGTGGGAATGTATTTAAATAATGCTAAATATTGTAGCCTCTTTTAGGTAAAAAGTATGGCTCTGTCATGGCTCAAAAACAATGTGATATCCAAATTACTGCGAAGTTCTAACATTCGCAGACGACTGCAAATTGTATTTATCGATAACCGAGTGCATTAATTTTCAATCGAATATACAAAACCTTGTGTGATGATGTAAACATAATGCTAAATATTTGCAAATGTAAAATTGTTACGGCATACAGAATAAAGGAAAAATTAAAAATCTCGGTGTAATTTTCGACCCTAAGTTGAACTTTTAATTACATTATGATTACACGATTGCGAAGTCTAACGTTATGTTAGGATTTCTGAAAATAAATAGTAAGTACTTTTGGGATATATCTAGTCTTAAGTCCATCTACATTTCGTTAGTTAGACCATACTTAGAAAATTCAGGCGCAAGGCAACGTCAGCCATTTTTATTAATTATATATTATTAATTTTCATATAAATTCACTAGAATTACTTTTTCTCATAAATATATATGCTCCCAAAGATCTCTTCGGGTTATCTCTTTGATAAAAGGCATAGAACTAACTGTGGTTGCATTGAACTCATTAATACACTAAATTAAATTCCAAATAACTTTGTAACGAAATTGATTTTAGCTTGTTTATATTTGTTTATACAGTCAAAATCGATTACAACGAGATCGGTTATAACGACGTATCAGTTATAAAGACCAAATTCTTAGGTCCCGGCTGAGCTCCATTATAATCCCACTGAATAACAAACCGTTTACAACGATATCGTCAACAATCGCTTACAAAGGTCGATTTTCCCATTTTTTTAGATAAACTATTGGTCATAACGGCGAAAATCGAAACAGCTGTTGGTACGACCACATTTTTTTCTAAAACGATAACTGTTTATTTGTCGAAGCGATGTATCTATGTGCATATAATTTTGGATATGTTACAGCTTAGCGTTTGTTGACATGTTATTTTTTTGTTTTGCGTTTATTATTGGTTGATATTTTTGTTGAAGATCGTGTCTCTGGTGTTGACGTTGACGAGTTACCTTGCAATGCGTCGCCTTGTCTATACCCCATTTTGACATCAAAGGTCTCGGCGAAGTCTTTACCGACATTGATGAAGCAACGGCCATTCCCCACCACCATCCTACAAAGACGAACGAGTTTTGCAGGGATGCTAAGATTAGACATTGCGCTTATGCCGCTAAATACTGTTATACGATGGTCGATGGCAAACATCGCTCGCCCGAACCTGCACTGATAATCAAATTGACTGTTCACTTAGGGCTTCACGCGCTTACATAAGACGGCAGAGAAGATCTGATATGCGATATTTGGGAGACTGATCCCTCTGTTGTTGGCACAGTTTAAAGGGTCTAAGTTCTTTATATGCTATCTTCGAGTTATCGGTTACTACGACCTATCGCTTATAACGACCAAATTTTGTCAGTCCTTTGAAGGTCGTTATAACCGATTTTGACTGTACATTGTTCATAGCAAACATCTACTGTGTAAAGCGATACTGAGAGTTAAGTTGTTGTAGAATTTGCCTAGACGAAGAGAAGAGGAGGGAAAGAGACTTTAACCCAACTTCTTTACACATGTATAGCCCCTTTCACCTACGGACGTACTTCTTTGACAACACAAGCGAGTTAACCGTAATCTGCTGCCAGTCACATGCCCGCAACCTTAATCCTGGAAGCCCATTGCACTAAAATGCAATCTCCTCCCCATCCCTCTCTTAATTTAAATGAAATTGATGGCAACTATAAGCTGCTTAATAGCCCACTATCCACACTCTTTGACTTTAACTCATTCTATGTAACAATTATAACATATTATATATTATAATTATAATTATTTCTTTGTGGATAACAATGTTAAAATATTACTTAGGTAGATTAATACTGGCTTTAAATTAGTTGTATTCTGATCTAAAAGTCTAACATAAACTTCGACTATATCCTTTAACTCGATATTTTTAAAAATTAGCTTAGATAGGTTGTAGTATAGGTACAAATACGAGAATAAAACGCAAGATATTTACGCCATCGCCGGATTCCATTAACTTGTTTAATCTTCTTTTTTCTCTATCTGGAACTTCAATCCAGTTCTCAACCAACAAGTCTGCATCTAATTGTGCGCACCACATTAATCGGGGACGTTTGCTGCTGCTTTATCCCACAGGCACAAATTCCAAGATTCTTCAGACCAGAGTGTTGTTCTTCGTGCGCTATATATGGCCAAGCCATTATAGGCGTTGAATCCTGAAACGCCTGGCTAGACTTGATATTGACCATGCATCCGCGCCGTAAATGTCTTATACAACTTCAGCTTGGTCTTTCTTTGACTCAAGGAAGCAGCGATTGGCAAAAGCTGTATGATATCGGTGTTGTTGTTCGTAGTGTTTACCACGTTGCCACGGTAGAAAAATGTATTTACTACCCCGAAGTTATACCTGCCCGTTGTAAAGCTGTGGCCAAATTGTCAATGTTGTGAATCTTTTCTGATATGAAGGTTTCGATGGTTCTGGTCTATTGTGGACTTCCGTGGCATGAAACCACATGAAACACCACAGGACCTATCAGATTGTTGAACTCGTTTTATCATATACATTACATGTCTCCATTTGTCTCTAATGTTAATAGTTTCTTCAACGAGTAGTAATCCGATTATCAGGAAACTGGTTTCAATGCATTTGAATATTATATGTAGTTAAATAGAAGTAGTTAATTAGGCTCAGTGGGAGCCGTGGCGTAGTGGGTAGGTGCGTCGACTCCTACGCTCGAGGTCGTCGGTTCGAATCTCGAAAAAAACATCAAACATTTTTTCACGGCTCCACCTCTTTCGAGTCACTGACAATGCTCAAAGAGTATAACTGTCTAGAAAAAAGCTTCTCAATCTCGCCGTTCGGAGTCGGCATTAAACTGTAGGTCCCCTCCGCTCGTGACAGAACAATAGCACGCACAACACGAGTGGTTGGTGAGAAGCTAGGCCCAGGTCCACCTCGGACTGTAGCGCCGCCATTATTATTATTATTATTAATTAGGCACAAGTTTGAACATTTATTATTAGTGCATTAACGAAATTCAATACTCGCTGATATGTACAAATTACTGTAATTCTTATTCAGTTAACTATCGGATACGGAAAAAGCAAATTAATTAATCGACACGACTCTTGCTCGTCTAACCTTTTTCAACTTCCTTTCCAATTTTAATACAACATAAATTAATTGAATAAAGATATATACAACTCATATTCATTTCAGGAATGTGCTCGAAATAATATTGTGTATTTCCTAATATCATGCCGTGTTACACAAACATACGACGCTGGTTGCTGCATATATTTTTACTTTGCCTTCAAGCACACTGGCATCGCGGATCCGGTGGAAACATACGAATCCATCGAAAACAGTGCCCGGGAAGAAATCCTCTTATCGGGTGGTTCACTGTCGCATCATCATGGCGTGGGGAAAATCCGAAGTCAGTGGTACAAGCAAACAGTCTCCAACGTTGGCATTGGTCTTTATGATGCAGCCAAAAAGGAATTGGATCCTAAGAACATATTCGCAGCAGGGAACTTGAAACCACAAACCGCTTCGACAAATATTCACCATGAGTCTACGATACCGATGGTTCGAGCGAAACTGTAATACCTCGTCAGTGTGCATAGCTTTGCCTTATTTTATGTAAAAAACAAACTCTTTTATACATATTTGATTATTTTAATTTAGTTTACTTCTAGTTTAATGCAAGCTATGTTGTGAAATTCTAGAAAATTTACATTTAGTTGTGTTTTCTTTTTCGTTTGTTTTGTGTTGTGGAAATATGTAGAATGCCCCTCGTTCTGCTGCACAAACAATTCCAGTCAGTGGAAATACATATATGGTGTAACCATTTTGGATTGCACTACACTGTACGTTTTCTAGTTTTGAAGCTTAAGTATTCGTGATAAGTTTGATTTGACATGATTGCATAGAGCTGGATGTGAATACGACAAACATGAAAGAATATTGCCAAAGATTTAAATAAAAACGTATTACGTAGAAGTTAATTGATGGATTTTAACATGTTCCTGTAAAGAGTTAGGACGATTTTCAGTGGATGTGATGATGGCCAGTTACATTCGTTTAATTTTTAAAACGAGAAGACGTATTTTTCCTTTTGATAATATGGGTGAAGTTGTAGAAGGCACAAGCCTTCTTTCGTTCAGTAAAAAGTGTGCACGAAAATTATCCAGAGAAGTAATACTCGGCTGAAATGCGCATAGAAAAACAATCAAACGAAAGGCTTCAAAATTAACTTCGGCTTCAGTGCGGTTTCAACGCTGACATTTTTTTGTTGTTCATTTATTAAAGTAGCCATGTTTTATTACCTCGCTGTCTATTGTGCAGGCCAATTCTGCATATAAGGTAGCACGCAAATTAGCTCATAACAGTGAGCATTGTGAAGCAGACGGTAGTTCAGCATTTTAACTTAAACATATCGTCTAGACGCGGCGAACAACATCTACATTGCTCATCACCCAATGTAACCGGAACATATCATTCGACTGGGCTCAGCGATCGACATCTACACTGCCAACCATCGACAGTGAAAAAAATAACCGCTGCCGAGAAAGAAGCAGAAATAACTGAAAATATCTTGTAATGAAAAAATAAGAAAATATAGAAATACATAAATAAAATAACCTTAAAGTGACTAAAACGTGTGAAACGATGTATTATTCTCCTACAATGAGAAAATAAACCTATAATGTATAGATATTATTATAAAATTAAACTCATAATTTCTAACGAAAAAAAAGGTAAAGTAAACTGGAAGTCTAACTGGAAAATATTAACACCAATGTCATACATATGACGTACATATGAACATCATCATATGTATGTATGTAAGTAAAGTGTTCAGTAATAACATGTGAAATAATTGTTGCTACTTATATATTAGGTAAAATAAAAAAAACGTTAAGGAAGGTGTAAATTTAAATTTTTTGTTAAATTTCGATTACACGTAATTTGTTAGCAAGGAATTTCTTCATCCTAATGCGCTACAGTTCGGGATGGACCTTGTTTTCTACCAACAAGCCTGTCCAGCTAGCACAGTCTTTTACTAATAATAATGGCGTCGCTACAGTCCGAGGTGGACCTGGGCCTAGCTTCTCAGCAACCACTCGTGTTGTGCGTGCTATTGTTTTCTCATGAGTGGAGTGGAGTTTAATGCCGACTCCGAACGGCGAGATTGAGAGGCTTTTTCTAGACAGTTATACTCTTTGAGCATTGTCAGTGACTCGAAAGAGGTGGACCCGCGAACAATTATTTTTTTGAAAAATTGTTTGTCTGAACTTGGATTCGAACCTAGACTGTGAAAGTCTAATGCGCATGGGTCGACGCACGAACCCACACGGCCACGGCGCCCACTTTTTTAGTCTTTTACTAGCTGTCTACAATTTCGAGTAGTTATTAAGCAAGCTAATGCGCATACAAATTTCGATATGAATGAATCGTAGCTTTACACTTTAATCGAAGCAGCAATCATATAATCGTCGAAGTTTATGAATGTTGATAATTTAACTAATAGGCTTAGGCATAGGCTTTGAGGTTATTTTAGGGCATTAAGTAACAGTTTTTCAGACTGAAACGCAAGTCATTCATTTGAAAGTTGTAAAATAAAAGCTCAAAGTTATAGGTTTATAAGTATTTATTGTATATTATTCTGTTGGACTGTAACAATATCAAAGGATAATCTGAACTCGAATGTCCACTTTTAAGTCCGTCGCGTGAGTGCCACTTGTGAACTACCAGGGTGATTCTGCATACACACACGGGAACAGATGATGGTGTGTGGTAATTCCTGTGTACGCTTATTCTTGCACAGGCTGTCGTTCTATATTTAGAATATTGAACAAAGGTAGTTTCAAGACATGTATCGAATGTTCTTCCGCATTTCATCCTTCAAATGATTCCTCTAAGAAAAAAGTAGTCCATTTAGATGGTGTCGTATAAAAAAGGACTTAGAGAATATAAGAAAATAAAATATGCTATTGCAAATTTCAGAAACAAATCGGGACGAAAAACTTCAAGGCTTAGATAACTGCTGGAAACCATTTTGGCATAATTATGATAAAAAAAAACACCTACTCCACTTATTTACCTTGTTTGACCAGCTGGCTTTCGAGCGAAACATTCAATCATTGTTGTGCTTGAAGAGAACTTTTGATAAAGTTTGGCGAGAGTACATTACAGACAGATATTTCCGCATAAAAGAGAAAAATGCATATTCTGATTTTAAAGAAATCAAATCTGGTTTACCCTAAAGGGGGTAATACTCTATCTCCTGTATACTGACGATATACCAACGCTTGAATTTAACACTGTTGTTACATTTGCTGACGACAATGTCAGTTGCGTAAAGTAATGTGGACTCAAGAGACATTCAAAATTGAAAAAAAAATGTCGAATACGATTAAACGAATCAAAATACACACCTGATCAAAAAAATAGATAAACCTTACATTTTTCGTCTCTTAGTTTTGCACAGTGAAATAAATGGTTAAAGTTCGCAAAAAAGGCTAATATATTTTTATTCTATATACTCGTACTTATTAAAAACTTAAAACATAAAAATATTTTCAATATTTACTTAAATAACTTTTTTTTACTAGTGTGGAAGTATGCTTTGGGTCGTTATCCTGCTGAAAAAACCCAACGCAGAGGCATGTTTTTCTTGGCGTTTGATAGCACTACGATTTGCAAAATGTCTGTGTACCCGGCTGCCGTCATATTGTTTGTAGTCTGGAATATGGGACGAACATCATTCTAAGAAAAACATCCCCAGGCCAGTATGTTGCCGCCTCCATGTTCCACTGTATTTTTTATGCAACGGTTATGGAATTCCTTGGCTCGAGAATCTATTCACTCTTTTCACAGTCATTTCCAAAGATATTAATCTTTCTTTCGTCGCTCAACAAAATATTTCGCCATTTATTTTCACCGATATTGCTCGTCCTATTTGCATGTGTCAGGGCAAACTGTAGCCTCATGCTTAATTTTTTTTTCTCATTAAGGGAACTTTCCTAGCTATTTGTCCGAGAAGTTTGTCTTTTTGTAACTCTTGGAGCACTAACGATGTTGTTAATTTCTGCGGAAATAGCTTTTGATGACTTAAAAGGGTCAGTTTTTGATAACATTATTATACGGCGATCATCCGCGGGGTTCGTTTTTTTTCGATTTGCCATGAAATTCTTTTTGGGGTGCAGCTTTTAAAACATTTTGCGCTAAATAAAGTGACCGTTACACACGTTTCGCGATTTCACGCTCAGATTTTCCTTTTTTTATCTGCGAAAGAACCATGGTAAACCTAAAATGTTTACTTCCTATTTCTTATTTGATACCAAGCAATTACAATAAAATATTTTAAACATTTTTGACAAAAATCTCGCAAAGAAAATTATGACATAATTGAATTTTAATCACAATTTGAAGTGTATCTATTTTTTTCATCACACGATCTTTATGTGCTAACACAATTTTATCTTCATAAACAAATTATTAACGTTAATATTGAAAATATTGTTAAGTCTTAAGTTTTTAAGAAGTGTATAGAATTCAAATATTTTAGCCTTTTTGCGAAATTTAAGCATTTCTTTCATTGTGCTATGCTAAAAACGAAAAATGTAAGGTATTTGGAGCTGATCTATTATTTTGATCAAGTGTGTACATGTTGATTTCACAAATATAAAGTAGAGCACATATCAGTATATATTAAATAACCAAACTGCCGTACGCAAATAGTGAAAAGTATTTTGGTACGATTTTGGATGCGAAACTTCGTTGGAAGGCTCATGTCAAGAACAAACAATGTGCTGGTTGATAGAAAGACAATCTTGGCTATCAACATACAACTTTTGCTTTACAAGCAAGTCATAAAACCCATATGGACTTATGGTCTTCAACTTTGAGGTTGTACCAAAAAAAAATCAACACTTAAATCATACAACTATTTCAAAACAAGGTACTAAGAAATATTGTAAATGTACCCTTCTATATTAGAAACGATGACCTTCACAAGGGACGTGGGCGTAGAATGCGTACATAATGAAATACATGGATTCTCTAAAAAGCATGAGGATCGTCCTCTCCACCACATGAAACCGCTCTTGCACCATACTAGTCTAGTGAGAAAATTAAAAAGAAACAATCCTTTTTAAGTAATGCAACATATTTAGTTTTTAGTGCCCTGGCGTAGTGTGTAGGTGCGTCGACTTCTAAGCTCGATGTTCTCAGTTCGATTCCAGAAAAACACCTAACATTTTTTCACGGCTCCACCTCTTTCGAGTCACTGACAATGCACAAAGAGTATATGTAAGTGTCTAGAAAAAGCTTTTCAATCTCGCCGTTTGTGCGAGAGGTGGGTCCCCTCCACTCGTGAGAGAACAATAACACGCACAACACGAGTGGTTGCTGAGAAGCTAGGCCAGGACTATAGAGCCGCTATTATTATTATTATTATTATTATTATTATTATTATTATTATTATTATTATTATTATTATTATTATTTTTATTATTATTATTATTATTATTATTATTATTATTATTATTATTATTATTATTATTATTATTATTATTATTATTATTATTATTATTATTATTATTATTATTATTATTATTATTATTATTATTATTATTATTTTTTTTTTTTTTTTTTTTTTTTTTCCACAAACCCCTCAATTTCTAACAATATTGTCACCCATGCACATCTAATCTTCCGTCGAACAGTCATTAAACTTCGCTAGTTTATAAAAAGAATTAGTTAATAGAATAACTCTAAGTGAATTGAAAGATGTAATCAAACATTTAAAAACTAATCTGGTTTCGACTGAATCAGAAACGTTTGTCTTAAGAATCTTTCACATTTTGCTCTTAAGAAATTGGGTGACCTATTTAACAACAATATTTCCCAAAAGTGGGGGCCGTGACCGTGTGGGTTTGTGTATCGACTCATACGCACTTGACTTTCAATTTTTCAAGACATAATTGTTCGGTGCTCCACCTCTTTCGAGCGACTGACAATGCTCAAAGAGTATAACTGTATATAGCTTCTCAAAATCGCCGTTCGGAGTCGGCATTAAACTGTAGGTCCTCTCCACTCGTGAGAGAACAATAGCACGCACAACACGAGTGGTTACTGAAAAGCTAGGCCCAGGTCCACCTCGGACTATAGCGCCGCCATTATTATTATTATTATTATTTCACAAAAAGCTGGAAAACTTTTTGAAACCTGCTAAAGCTTCAAATTTACCTTGTAGGTAAATTACTCCGTAACTAGCTTAGCTATCTTAGCAATCAGCAAGTGATTTGAGAAGATCTTGAAAACGGAATTGTGTCTTTCGTTGATAGTAGTTCAATTTTTTCTCACCAAGTGCAAAAAAAATATCATTTTTTAGAAGGCGAGAGTGTTGGCATGGCCATTTTAGACGTAGAAAAGGCTTTTGATAACATTTGATGGTCAAATATATAAGCTGATGAATGCCAATCTTCCATTATATCTTGTCAAAATTATTCAGTCATTCCTGCGTTCTCGAAATTTCAATCTTCAACTGTTAATTGCAGGAGTTCCACAAAATGTCTTTCTTTGGTCCAGTTCTATTCAACATATGCACTTCCGATTTTCCCAAATTGATAAATTGTAGAATCGGCCTATTTTCTAACGATACTTGTATTTCTACATCAGGTGCAATTGGTTTCAACGTTGAAATTAATCTACAATATGCTATAAATACTGTCGAAACTTATTGTCGTCATTGGAAACTAAAATGTTGTTAAGGCTCAAGCTATCTTTTTTACTTTTAAAAGAAAATCTTTTTTTCTTTCAAGTAACAATGTACGTCTTTATGGTTTTCTGGTTGAGTGAAAATCAAATGCAAATTTGTTGGTATACGAGACAACGGCCTAACCTTCAATCTTCATGTGCAAGAGGTTTATATGCAGAAATTTAAAATTAAATAATTTTAATAAATTATTGATTTTCAAGACTATACCACTATATCAAATTGGTAAAAATGATGCTCAAACTGCCTGTTTTTTTTAACAGAGGAACTACAGAAAATGGCTAATATAAAAATGAAACAATTAGAATTGAAAAAAAAAAACGTTTGCACAAATAAAACTTCTCTTTTTTATCATCTGACAATGACTTGATTTCAAACTTAGCTTCATAATGACTGAATTACATTTGTCTTATATTAGTTATTTATTACAAATGCTAAATATATTATATTTACCTTTTCTGTGTCTGAGATAAGATATATTTATATTTATTGTTGCTAATAATTTATATACAATTACCTTATTTATTTATTCTGTATATTTTCTTCCTTTATTTATTTTCCTTTATTATTATTTGTTTATTTACCTATTAATTATTATTTACCTGTAATAAAGACATTTTCGTAATATGCTAGTAGTAAGGAGCTTGAACAAATCTCTGTAAGCAAATATTTTTTTTACTAAATAATTGTAAACTTTATGCCACAATAAATAAAACTAAAAAAAGGAATTGGATTAGGACACATTACCAGTGGAAGGATACATATAAATTGTTTAGAATAAGAAACATAATGTTCCCATATATTTCCATAAGAAATAAATATTCTCACCTGCCCTCATACATTTCAATTTCCATAGCCTATCATTCTTTTCCCACAGCCCATTATGCACACTCATCAACTCATCAATAATTTGTACTGTGCGTTCTGTCGCCGTGTCAGTTCTTCCAGGCGATAGCATTATATTTCGTCGGAGAATTTGGGCGAGGAAAACTGATATGCGGCAGTGGAACCACAATTCATTTTCCCACATTTTGTTCAAATGAAAATTGTATATAAACTGCATAATTTTGTAATAAACATCACTTGTCTATCACCACTCATTCGTTTCACTAGCGAATCAAAAGAGATTTGCACATTTTTTGATGACCCCGACGTGATTATCCTTCCCCCCACCAGTGGTAAGGAGCAGATCATAACCTTCGATATTAGGGTGACCAGGGCTTCAGACACAGACATACAGACGTGATTTTGCTTCCCCACTCGCTTGCAGAGACTCGAGTACGAATGGAAGGAATTCGAAACTCGTGATATAAAGCTGCAAGCATATAGATAAGAACGGCCAGATAGTTCATATTTAACGAGGGACTATTATGGCCAAGTGGAGGGACAAAGGCGACAAATGGCAACAGGAGAATTGGAGCAAGCAACAAGCCATAATTCACAACCGGAAATGGCAAATCCGGTGGTACGGTTGGCGAGGCTAGATGCCACAGAAGGCAGAATAGAAAACGCTTCTTCAGCATATTTTAATCAGAAAATCGCCGCTATCAACGACAGATGGTGAAACGTCTTCAAACGTCATTTGGAAATAATAGCGGAGGATGATAGGCCCAATCCGGGGACATACATTTAATACTTCTCCATGAAAATCAAAGATTACGAGTACAATATTTGAATACTACAATTTAAGGGTTGTGGATCAACCCGATCGTAAGTTGTAAGATTGAGACCGCCAACCGACACGACATCTAAGGAAACTAGAGTTATCTGATGAAGGCCCCTGCAAATTTTGTGGAGAATATAATGAAATTCCAGAAATTATACTGGGATTTTGTGAGGCACTAGCACACAAAAGAAATAGATATCTGGGCAAGTACCTACTATCAAAAGAAGAAATGCAATCACTAGAACCATCTCTTATTCTCAGATTCCTGAAGGAAACTGGCTTAGAGAAAATACTCTAGAACAGATTTCTTTACCTATGCCCAACAGGAGTCCAGGAGGGGAACTCGTAATAGTGCTAAGGTATTAAAAGCGGCATAATAGATCTTAAAGGAGGCGGTGCATTATACCCCAACAATAATAATAATAATAATATACGAGTACGTCAGGATAAAAGAACAATAACAGAGTTTTATGACGAAGTTGATATTAATAATTAATAAGATCATAATGTTGCATGAGAGTAATGCAACATGCCCTTAGAAACTTTGTTTTGGACTAAGGAGATAGATGTGACGTTCTAATCTCATCGCGTCTCAATGATATGTCGAGCGTTGTAGAATTTATTCAGGAGCTAGAGGAGAATATAAAACTAGCTAGCGAGAATATTTTTAACTAACGAAAGACCAACTCTCATAACAGTCACGGTAATGTTCCTGATCGTGATAAAATTAAGAAATGTAAAATCTTTCTTAAGCTAAAATCCGATAAACCCCAAGTGTAACAGCTAAGTTTTCCAATACATTTCTATCGCCCCACGGAAGACAATTCCAATTTCAAATGACGCTGGGTCGGAATGCATTAAACATTTTTTATATCATTGAGACTGATAAAAAAGTTAAAATCTTTGCATTGTATGTCTTGAAATGAGAAAATGCTGATGTGAAACTTCCAGACTGTCAGAAAGTGAAGATTTTTATTAGTTTAGTTTCGCGCGGTTTTTAAACGTTGAAAGATATCTCACTAAGAGCTGCTTCTTGTGGATCAGATAAATGGTGTTGATGTTCATTCATGTATAATGCTTACTCAATCGAATCATCATCAGCAGGGCAAATTGACATCGCTTAAAAGATTTTCTCTGCCGTCTTGTGTGAACGCTGGAGACATTTCGCCAACAATGTGATTCTTATCATTGTGGTTTCAAGCCAAGGAAGTCCATAATAGATCAGATCTTTAAGAAATAAAAATCAAAACCCATCACCTACTCATCGATATGATAGCTTGCATAGAGACGGTCTATACAGCGCAGTGTCTAGTTTTGACATTCCTGCCAAACTCATCACACTGAGCAGGATGACAATGGAGAACTAAGTAAATGCCAAAAAGGTTTAAGGTTAAGCGGACGCACTGGCATGGAATTTATTTTTACAGAAACGGAAGGATGTGAATTTAAACAAGGACAAAACGAAGTACATGCTGTCATCCCTAAAGGACGAACAAGACCTAGTAGTTCAGAATGTTTCTATAGGCAAATACATACCTTCAATTTCTGGTCTATGGCGAAGGGGTATAGACAGTATGCAAAGCGGATAAAGAAGCTTTTTTTGAGAGAAAAGTTCTGCGTGCTCTCGTTGGTCCTGTTTGCGTTGATTGAAGAAAATTATTTCAACTGTGCGGGATGTAGAGCGACATATGTATAACCAGAAGCCTACGCCTAGTTAATTTAACGGCAAACATGTCTACGGCATGTAGAGCGCATGGGCAAGGTGGATCTTGAATCTGAGCCTGTGGGACAACGCATCAGAGGACGTCACCCATTGAAGTGGCGGACAAAAGTAGAGAAGGAACTTAACCAACTTCTTGTTTTAAAATAGAGATTGCTAGTTGGAAAGGCTGACGCCTACTTCCATTCTATACTATAGCGCCATAGAATTAATTAAGCTGTAAGGTGATATATGAATATAAAATATTATATTAAGTTAAAAAGCGATAAGCTAATAAAAAGGATTTTAACTATATATCCACAAGATTATGTAACTAGAAAATCCTTTTAATCAGCATATGCATATGCAGATAGTACTTAAGTCATTAAGACACTTAAAAACTGAATAGTGAAATGGATACAAAAACTTGTGTGTGAGTTTTCGTTTGAAAAAGATGGCCTGCATTTCTTCCGAATTAAATTTAATGGTCCAATTGCTAAAATAATAATAATAATAATAATAATGGTGAAGCTACAGTCCGAGGTGGACCTGGGCCTAGCTTCTCAGCAACCACTCGTGTTGTGCGTGCAATTGTTCTCTCACGAGTGGAGGGGATCTACAGTTAAATGCCGACTCCGAACGGCGAGATTGAGAAGTTTTTTTGAGACAGTTATACTCTTTGAACATTGTCAGTGACTCGAAAGAGGTGGAGCCGTGAACAATTTTGTTCTTGGAAAATTGTTGCTTGTGCAGGGATTAAACCTAGACTTTGAAAGTTAAGTGCGTATGGGTCGACGCACAAGCCCACACGGCCACGGGGACCAATTGCTAAAACAGTTTTTCAATTTGTCTCAATTCTGGGATAATACACAAAAATAAATCATGGGCATCATAATCATCAGAAAAAGAAATATTGATGAAATAATATAGATTGACGTATGTGTCTATTATTTTGAAATTGCCATTTATCACACATGTCGGTCGTTCTCCGTAGTCAAACTAGCGAACAAAAGTTTAATATTTCTTACGAGTTTTTAACTAACGGCCTTATTTCAAGTAATCAAGATTTCGTTATCCAGTATGGTTTCTGTAACTAACTTAACGGCAAGTATAATTTAAGTTAAATTCAGTTCCTTTTAACTTCTTTGTTTCATAACTTGTGGCACATACTGAGGGTAAGTAGGCTAATCTGCTTCGAAATAATTACGAAATGTGCGCATGCCCACACGTTTGACATATTTTCACCCGAATGCCAGTGTTAATTGGGTTTACACTGTTAGATCTTGCGGCAGTGACTTCATGCATCCATTAGAAAAGCGAACATTTAAAAACTAATCTGGTTTCGACTGAATCAGAAACGTTTGTCTTAAGAATCTTTCACATTTTGCTCTTAAGAAATTGGGTGACCTATTTAACAACAATATTTCCCAAAAGTGGGGGCCGTGACCGTGTGGGTTTGTGTATCGACTCATACGCACTTGACTTTCAATTTTTCAAGACATAATTGTTCGGTGCTCCACCTCTTTCGAGCGACTGACAATGCTCAAAGAGTATAACTGTATATAGCTTCTCAAAATCGCCGTTCGGAGTCGGCATTAAACTGTAGGTCCTCTCCACTCGTGAGAGAACAATAGCACGCACAACACGAGTGGTTACTGAAAAGCTAGGCCCAGGTCCACCTCGGACTATAGCGCCGCCATTATTATTATTATTATTATTTCACAAAAAGCTGGAAAACTTTTTGAAACCTGCTAAAGCTTCAAATTTACCTTGTAGGTAAATTACTCCGTAACTAGCTTAGCTATCTTAGCAATCAGCAAGTGATTTGAGAAGATCTTGAAAACGGAATTGTGTCTTTCGTTGATAGTAGTTCAATTTTTTCTCACCAAGTGCAAAAAAAATATCATTTTTTAGAAGGCGAGAGTGTTGGCATGGCCATTTTAGACGTAGAAAAGGCTTTTGATAACATTTGATGGTCAAATATATAAGCTGATGAATGCCAATCTTCCATTATATCTTGTCAAAATTATTCAGTCATTCCTGCGTTCTCGAAATTTCAATCTTCAACTGTTAATTGCAGGAGTTCCACAAAATGTCTTTCTTTGGTCCAGTTCTATTCAACATATGCACTTCCGATTTTCCCAAATTGATAAATTGTAGAATCGGCCTATTTTCTAACGATACTTGTATTTCTACATCAGGTGCAATTGGTTTCAACGTTGAAATTAATCTACAATATGCTATAAATACTGTCGAAACTTATTGTCGTCATTGGAAACTAAAATGTTGTTAAGGCTCAAGCTATCTTTTTTACTTTTAAAAGAAAATCTTTTTTTCTTTCAAGTAACAATGTACGTCTTTATGGTTTTCTGGTTGAGTGAAAATCAAATGCAAATTTGTTGGTATACGAGACAACGGCCTAACCTTCAATCTTCATGTGCAAGAGGTTTATATGCAGAAATTTAAAATTAAATAATTTTAATAAATTATTGATTTTCAAGACTATACCACTATATCAAATTGGTAAAAATGATGCTCAAACTGCCTGTTTTTTTTAACAGAGGAACTACAGAAAATGGCTAATATAAAAATGAAACAATTAGAATTGAAAAAAAAAAACGTTTGCACAAATAAAACTTCTCTTTTTTATCATCTGACAATGACTTGATTTCAAACTTAGCTTCATAATGACTGAATTACATTTGTCTTATATTAGTTATTTATTACAAATGCTAAATATATTATATTTACCTTTTCTGTGTCTGAGATAAGATATATTTATATTTATTGTTGCTAATAATTTATATACAATTACCTTATTTATTTATTCTGTATATTTTCTTCCTTTATTTATTTTCCTTTATTATTATTTGTTTATTTACCTATTAATTATTATTTACCTGTAATAAAGACATTTTCGTAATATGCTAGTAGTAAGGAGCTTGAACAAATCTCTGTAAGCAAATATTTTTTTTACTAAATAATTGTAAACTTTATGCCACAATAAATAAAACTAAAAAAAGGAATTGGATTAGGACACATTACCAGTGGAAGGATACATATAAATTGTTTAGAATAAGAAACATAATGTTCCCATATATTTCCATAAGAAATAAATATTCTCACCTGCCCTCATACATTTCAATTTCCATAGCCTATCATTCTTTTCCCACAGCCCATTATGCACACTCATCAACTCATCAATAATTTGTACTGTGCGTTCTGTCGCCGTGTCAGTTCTTCCAGGCGATAGCATTATATTTCGTCGGAGAATTTGGGCGAGGAAAACTGATATGCGGCAGTGGAACCACAATTCATTTTCCCACATTTTGTTCAAATGAAAATTGTATATAAACTGCATAATTTTGTAATAAACATCACTTGTCTATCACCACTCATTCGTTTCACTAGCGAATCAAAAGAGATTTGCACATTTTTTGATGACCCCGACGTGATTATCCTTCCCCCCACCAGTGGTAAGGAGCAGATCATAACCTTCGATATTAGGGTGACCAGGGCTTCAGACACAGACATACAGACGTGATTTTGCTTCCCCACTCGCTTGCAGAGACTCGAGTACGAATGGAAGGAATTCGAAACTCGTGATATAAAGCTGCAAGCATATAGATAAGAACGGCCAGATAGTTCATATTTAACGAGGGACTACTATGGCCAAGTGGAGGGACAAAGGCGACAAATGGCAACAGGAGAATTGGAGCAAGCAACAAGCCATAATTCACAACCGGAAATGGCAAATCCGGTGGTACGGTTGGCGAGGCTAGATGCCACAGAAGGCAGAATAGAAAACGCTTCTTCAGCATATTTTAATCAGAAAATCGCCGCTATCAACGACAGATGGTGAAACGTCTTCAAACGTCATTTGGAAATAATAGCGGAGGATGATAGGCCCAATCCGGGGACATACATTTAATACTTCTCCATGAAAATCAAAGATTACGAGTACAATATTTGAATACTACAATTTAAGGGTTGTGGATCAACCCGATCGTAAGTTGTAAGATTGAGACCGCCAACCGACACGACATCTAAGGAAACTAGAGTTATCTGATGAAGGCCCCTGCAAATTTTGTGGAGAATATAATGAAATTCCAGAAATTATACTGGGATTTTGTGAGGCACTAGCACACAAAAGAAATAGATATCTGGGCAAGTACCTACTATCAAAAGAAGAAATGCAATCACTAGAACCATCTCTTATTCTCAGATTCCTGAAGGAAACTGGCTTAGAGAAAATACTCTAGAACAGATTTCTTTACCTATGCCCAACAGGAGTCCAGGAGGGGAACTCGTAATAGTGCTAAGGTATTAAAAGCGGCATAATAGATCTTAAAGGAGGCGGTGCATTATACCCCAACAATAATAATAATAATAATATACGAGTACGTCAGGATAAAAGAACAATAACAGAGTTTTATGACGAAGTTGATATTAATAATTAATAAGATCATAATGTTGCATGAGAGTAATGCAACATGCCCTTAGAAACTTTGTTTTGGACTAAGGAGATAGATGTGACGTTCTAATCTCATCGCGTCTCAATGATATGTCGAGCGTTGTAGAATTTATTCAGGAGCTAGAGGAGAATATAAAACTAGCTAGCGAGAATATTTTTAACTAACGAAAGACCAACTCTCATAACAGTCACGGTAATGTTCCTGATCGTGATAAAATTAAGAAATGTAAAATCTTTCTTAAGCTAAAATCCGATAAACCCCAAGTGTAACAGCTAAGTTTTCCAATACATTTCTATCGCCCCACGGAAGACAATTCCAATTTCAAATGACGCTGGGTCGGAATGCATTAAACATTTTTTATATCATTGAGACTGATAAAAAAGTTAAAATCTTTGCATTGTATGTCTTGAAATGAGAAAATGCTGATGTGAAACTTCCAGACTGTCAGAAAGTGAAGATTTTTATTAGTTTAGTTTCGCGCGGTTTTTAAACGTTGAAAGATATCTCACTAAGAGCTGCTTCTTGTGGATCAGATAAATGGTGTTGATGTTCATTCATGTATAATGCTTACTCAATCGAATCATCATCAGCAGGGCAAATTGACATCGCTTAAAAGATTTTCTCTGCCGTCTTGTGTGAACGCTGGAGACATTTCGCCAACAATGTGATTCTTATCATTGTGGTTTCAAGCCAAGGAAGTCCATAATAGATCAGATCTTTAAGAAATAAAAATCAAAACCCATCACCTACTCATCGATATGATAGCTTGCATAGAGACGGTCTATACAGCGCAGTGTCTAGTTTTGACATTCCTGCCAAACTCATCACACTGAGCAGGATGACAATGGAGAACTAAGTAAATGCCAAAAAGGTTTAAGGTTAAGCGGACGCACTGGCATGGAATTTATTTTTACAGAAACGGAAGGATGTGAATTTAAACAAGGACAAAACGAAGTACATGCTGTCATCCCTAAAGGACGAACAAGACCTAGTAGTTCAGAATGTTTCTATAGGCAAATACATACCTTCAATTTCTGGTCTATGGCGAAGGGGTATAGACAGTATGCAAAGCGGATAAAGAAGCTTTTTTTGAGAGAAAAGTTCTGCGTGCTCTCGTTGGTCCTGTTTGCGTTGATTGAAGAAAATTATTTCAACTGTGCGGGATGTAGAGCGACATATGTATAACCAGAAGCCTACGCCTAGTTAATTTAACGGCAAACATGTCTACGGCATGTAGAGCGCATGGGCAAGGTGGATCTTGAATCTGAGCCTGTGGGACAACGCATCAGAGGACGTCACCCATTGAAGTGGCGGACAAAAGTAGAGAAGGAACTTAACCAACTTCTTGTTTTAAAATAGAGATTGCTAGTTGGAAAGGCTGACGCCTACTTCCATTCTATACTATAGCGCCATAGAATTAATTAAGCTGTAAGGTGATATATGAATATAAAATATTATATTAAGTTAAAAAGCGATAAGCTAATAAAAAGGATTTTAACTATATATCCACAAGATTATGTAACTAGAAAATCCTTTTAATCAGCATATGCATATGCAGATAGTACTTAAGTCATTAAGACACTTAAAAACTGAATAGTGAAATGGATACAAAAACTTGTGTGTGAGTTTTCGTTTGAAAAAGATGGCCTGCATTTCTTCCGAATTAAATTTAATGGTCCAATTGCTAAAATAATAATAATAATAATAATAATGGTGAAGCTACAGTCCGAGGTGGACCTGGGCCTAGCTTCTCAGCAACCACTCGTGTTGTGCGTGCAATTGTTCTCTCACGAGTGGAGGGGATCTACAGTTAAATGCCGACTCCGAACGGCGAGATTGAGAAGTTTTTTTGAGACAGTTATACTCTTTGAACATTGTCAGTGACTCGAAAGAGGTGGAGCCGTGAACAATTTTGTTCTTGGAAAATTGTTGCTTGTGCAGGGATTAAACCTAGACTTTGAAAGTTAAGTGCGTATGGGTCGACGCACAAGCCCACACGGCCACGGGGACCAATTGCTAAAACAGTTTTTCAATTTGTCTCAATTCTGGGATAATACACAAAAATAAATCATGGGCATCATAATCATCAGAAAAAGAAATATTGATGAAATAATATAGATTGACGTATGTGTCTATTATTTTGAAATTGCCATTTATCACACATGTCGGTCGTTCTCCGTAGTCAAACTAGCGAACAAAAGTTTAATATTTCTTACGAGTTTTTAACTAACGGCCTTATTTCAAGTAATCAAGATTTCGTTATCCAGTATGGTTTCTGTAACTAACTTAACGGCAAGTATAATTTAAGTTAAATTCAGTTCCTTTTAACTTCTTTGTTTCATAACTTGTGGCACATACTGAGGGTAAGTAGGCTAATCTGCTTCGAAATACTTACGAAATGTGCGCATGCCCACACGTTTGACATATTTTCACCCGAATGCCAGTGTTAATTGGGTTTACACTGTTAGATCTTGCGGCAGTGACTTCATGCATCCATTAGAAAAGCGAACATTTAAAAACTAATCTGGTTTCGACTGAATCAGAAACGTTTGTCTTAAGAATCTTTCACATTTTGCTCTTAAGAAATTGGGTGACCTATTTAACAACAATATTTCCCAAAAGTGGGGGCCGTGACCGTGTGGGTTTGTGTATCGACTCATACGCACTTGACTTTCAATTTTTCAAGACATAATTGTTCGGTGCTCCACCTCTTTCGAGCGACTGACAATGCTCAAAGAGTATAACTGTATATAGCTTCTCAAAATCGCCGTTCGGAGTCGGCATTAAACTGTAGGTCCTCTCCACTCGTGAGAGAACAATAGCACGCACAACACGAGTGGTTACTGAAAAGCTAGGCCCAGGTCCACCTCGGACTATAGCGCCGCCATTATTATTATTATTATTATTTCACAAAAAGCTGGAAAACTTTTTGAAACCTGCTAAAGCTTCAAATTTACCTTGTAGGTAAATTACTCCGTAACTAGCTTAGCTATCTTAGCAATCAGCAAGTGATTTGAGAAGATCTTGAAAACGGAATTGTGTCTTTCGTTGATAGTAGTTCAATTTTTTCTCACCAAGTGCAAAAAAAATATCATTTTTTAGAAGGCGAGAGTGTTGGCATGGCCATTTTAGACGTAGAAAAGGCTTTTGATAACATTTGATGGTCAAATATATAAGCTGATGAATGCCAATCTTCCATTATATCTTGTCAAAATTATTCAGTCATTCCTGCGTTCTCGAAATTTCAATCTTCAACTGTTAATTGCAGGAGTTCCACAAAATGTCTTTCTTTGGTCCAGTTCTATTCAACATATGCACTTCCGATTTTCCCAAATTGATAAATTGTAGAATCGGCCTATTTTCTAACGATACTTGTATTTCTACATCAGGTGCAATTGGTTTCAACGTTGAAATTAATCTACAATATGCTATAAATACTGTCGAAACTTATTGTCGTCATTGGAAACTAAAATGTTGTTAAGGCTCAAGCTATCTTTTTTACTTTTAAAAGAAAATCTTTTTTTCTTTCAAGTAACAATGTACGTCTTTATGGTTTTCTGGTTGAGTGAAAATCAAATGCAAATTTGTTGGTATACGAGACAACGGCCTAACCTTCAATCTTCATGTGCAAGAGGTTTATATGCAGAAATTTAAAATTAAATAATTTTAATAAATTATTGATTTTCAAGACTATACCACTATATCAAATTGGTAAAAATGATGCTCAAACTGCCTGTTTTTTTTAACAGAGGAACTACAGAAAATGGCTAATATAAAAATGAAACAATTAGAATTGAAAAAAAAAAACGTTTGCACAAATAAAACTTCTCTTTTTTATCATCTGACAATGACTTGATTTCAAACTTAGCTTCATAATGACTGAATTACATTTGTCTTATATTAGTTATTTATTACAAATGCTAAATATATTATATTTACCTTTTCTGTGTCTGAGATAAGATATATTTATATTTATTGTTGCTAATAATTTATATACAATTACCTTATTTATTTATTCTGTATATTTTCTTCCTTTATTTATTTTCCTTTATTATTATTTGTTTATTTACCTATTAATTATTATTTACCTGTAATAAAGACATTTTCGTAATATGCTAGTAGTAAGGAGCTTGAACAAATCTCTGTAAGCAAATATTTTTTTTACTAAATAATTGTAAACTTTATGCCACAATAAATAAAACTAAAAAAAGGAATTGGATTAGGACACATTACCAGTGGAAGGATACATATAAATTGTTTAGAATAAGAAACATAATGTTCCCATATATTTCCATAAGAAATAAATATTCTCACCTGCCCTCATACATTTCAATTTCCATAGCCTATCATTCTTTTCCCACAGCCCATTATGCACACTCATCAACTCATCAATAATTTGTACTGTGCGTTCTGTCGCCGTGTCAGTTCTTCCAGGCGATAGCATTATATTTCGTCGGAGAATTTGGGCGAGGAAAACTGATATGCGGCAGTGGAACCACAATTCATTTTCCCACATTTTGTTCAAATGAAAATTGTATATAAACTGCATAATTTTGTAATAAACATCACTTGTCTATCACCACTCATTCGTTTCACTAGCGAATCAAAAGAGATTTGCACATTTTTTGATGACCCCGACGTGATTATCCTTCCCCCCACCAGTGGTAAGGAGCAGATCATAACCTTCGATATTAGGGTGACCAGGGCTTCAGACACAGACATACAGACGTGATTTTGCTTCCCCACTCGCTTGCAGAGACTCGAGTACGAATGGAAGGAATTCGAAACTCGTGATATAAAGCTGCAAGCATATAGATAAGAACGGCCAGATAGTTCATATTTAACGAGGGACTACTATGGCCAAGTGGAGGGACAAAGGCGACAAATGGCAACAGGAGAATTGGAGCAAGCAACAAGCCATAATTCACAACCGGAAATGGCAAATCCGGTGGTACGGTTGGCGAGGCTAGATGCCACAGAAGGCAGAATAGAAAACGCTTCTTCAGCATATTTTAATCAGAAAATCGCCGCTATCAACGACAGATGGTGAAACGTCTTCAAACGTCATTTGGAAATAATAGCGGAGGATGATAGGCCCAATCCGGGGACATACATTTAATACTTCTCCATGAAAATCAAAGATTACGAGTACAATATTTGAATACTACAATTTAAGGGTTGTGGATCAACCCGATCGTAAGTTGTAAGATTGAGACCGCCAACCGACACGACATCTAAGGAAACTAGAGTTATCTGATGAAGGCCCCTGCAAATTTTGTGGAGAATATAATGAAATTCCAGAAATTATACTGGGATTTTGTGAGGCACTAGCACACAAAAGAAATAGATATCTGGGCAAGTACCTACTATCAAAAGAAGAAATGCAATCACTAGAACCATCTCTTATTCTCAGATTCCTGAAGGAAACTGGCTTAGAGAAAATACTCTAGAACAGATTTCTTTACCTATGCCCAACAGGAGTCCAGGAGGGGAACTCGTAATAGTGCTAAGGTATTAAAAGCGGCATAATAGATCTTAAAGGAGGCGGTGCATTATACCCCAACAATAATAATAATAATAATATACGAGTACGTCAGGATAAAAGAACAATAACAGAGTTTTATGACGAAGTTGATATTAATAATTAATAAGATCATAATGTTGCATGAGAGTAATGCAACATGCCCTTAGAAACTTTGTTTTGGACTAAGGAGATAGATGTGACGTTCTAATCTCATCGCGTCTCAATGATATGTCGAGCGTTGTAGAATTTATTCAGGAGCTAGAGGAGAATATAAAACTAGCTAGCGAGAATATTTTTAACTAACGAAAGACCAACTCTCATAACAGTCACGGTAATGTTCCTGATCGTGATAAAATTAAGAAATGTAAAATCTTTCTTAAGCTAAAATCCGATAAACCCCAAGTGTAACAGCTAAGTTTTCCAATACATTTCTATCGCCCCACGGAAGACAATTCCAATTTCAAATGACGCTGGGTCGGAATGCATTAAACATTTTTTATATCATTGAGACTGATAAAAAAGTTAAAATCTTTGCATTGTATGTCTTGAAATGAGAAAATGCTGATGTGAAACTTCCAGACTGTCAGAAAGTGAAGATTTTTATTAGTTTAGTTTCGCGCGGTTTTTAAACGTTGAAAGATATCTCACTAAGAGCTGCTTCTTGTGGATCAGATAAATGGTGTTGATGTTCATTCATGTATAATGCTTACTCAATCGAATCATCATCAGCAGGGCAAATTGACATCGCTTAAAAGATTTTCTCTGCCGTCTTGTGTGAACGCTGGAGACATTTCGCCAACAATGTGATTCTTATCATTGTGGTTTCAAGCCAAGGAAGTCCATAATAGATCAGATCTTTAAGAAATAAAAATCAAAACCCATCACCTACTCATCGATATGATAGCTTGCATAGAGACGGTCTATACAGCGCAGTGTCTAGTTTTGACATTCCTGCCAAACTCATCACACTGAGCAGGATGACAATGGAGAACTAAGTAAATGCCAAAAAGGTTTAAGGTTAAGCGGACGCACTGGCATGGAATTTATTTTTACAGAAACGGAAGGATGTGAATTTAAACAAGGACAAAACGAAGTACATGCTGTCATCCCTAAAGGACGAACAAGACCTAGTAGTTCAGAATGTTTCTATAGGCAAATACATACCTTCAATTTCTGGTCTATGGCGAAGGGGTATAGACAGTATGCAAAGCGGATAAAGAAGCTTTTTTTGAGAGAAAAGTTCTGCGTGCTCTCGTTGGTCCTGTTTGCGTTGATTGAAGAAAATTATTTCAACTGTGCGGGATGTAGAGCGACATATGTATAACCAGAAGCCTACGCCTAGTTAATTTAACGGCAAACATGTCTACGGCATGTAGAGCGCATGGGCAAGGTGGATCTTGAATCTGAGCCTGTGGGACAACGCATCAGAGGACGTCACCCATTGAAGTGGCGGACAAAAGTAGAGAAGGAACTTAACCAACTTCTTGTTTTAAAATAGAGATTGCTAGTTGGAAAGGCTGACGCCTACTTCCATTCTATACTATAGCGCCATAGAATTAATTAAGCTGTAAGGTGATATATGAATATAAAATATTATATTAAGTTAAAAAGCGATAAGCTAATAAAAAGGATTTTAACTATATATCCACAAGATTATGTAACTAGAAAATCCTTTTAATCAGCATATGCATATGCAGATAGTACTTAAGTCATTAAGACACTTAAAAACTGAATAGTGAAATGGATACAAAAACTTGTGTGTGAGTTTTCGTTTGAAAAAGATGGCCTGCATTTCTTCCGAATTAAATTTAATGGTCCAATTGCTAAAATAATAATAATAATAATAATAATGGTGAAGCTACAGTCCGAGGTGGACCTGGGCCTAGCTTCTCAGCAACCACTCGTGTTGTGCGTGCAATTGTTCTCTCACGAGTGGAGGGGATCTACAGTTAAATGCCGACTCCGAACGGCGAGATTGAGAAGTTTTTTTGAGACAGTTATACTCTTTGAACATTGTCAGTGACTCGAAAGAGGTGGAGCCGTGAACAATTTTGTTCTTGGAAAATTGTTGCTTGTGCTGGGATTAAACCTAGACTTTGAAAGTTAAGTGCGTATGGGTCGACGCACAAGCCCACACGGCCACGGGGACCAATTGCTAAAACAGTTTTTCAATTTGTCTCAATTCTGGGATAATACACAAAAATAAATCATGGGCATCATAATCATCAGAAAAAGAAATATTGATGAAATAATATAGATTGACGTATGTGTCTATTATTTTGAAATTGCCATTTATCACACATGTCGGTCGTTCTCCGTAGTCAAACTAGCGAACAAAAGTTTAATATTTCTTACGAGTTTTTAACTAACGGCCTTATTTCAAGTAATCAAGATTTCGTTATCCAGTATGGTTTCTGTAACTAACTTAACGGCAAGTATAATTTAAGTTAAATTCAGTTCCTTTTAACTTCTTTGTTTCATAACTTGTGGCACATACTGAGGGTAAGTAGGCTAATCTGCTTCGAAATACTTACGAAATGTGCGCATGCCCACACGTTTGACATATTTTCACCCGAATGCCAGTGTTAATTGGGTTTACACTGTTAGATCTTGCGGCAGTGACTTCATGCATCCATTAGAAAAGCGGACATTTCTGCTTTCTATAAGGCCATAGAAATGAATCTGTATATGTATATATTATGTGCAATAAGTTCGTTTGTGCAGTGCTATATATGTACGTGTAGCCTATGCAGTAAGTCAGCATTAACGGCAATCGGTTAGTGAAATTGTTGGTGAGCAGGAGATACCGCTGAACAGGAAGCAACAATATGAAAAATCATATCTCCTTCGGAGAGCAGCACGGTGGTCCTCCGCATCACTATCGCTACTAAATATATGTATATACGAGTATACAAGTATGCATATGCATTTGTTCGTGGATAATACTTTATTGGCGGGGGGTTTGCAAGAGTTGCCCGATGTTCATCTGATGGAGACACCTTTGCTGTGGCGTGGACATTTGTAATTCATTCTGGCAAAGTCACGAAAATTAATCTCAGTTTGAGTGTGGTGCTAAGAAACATTAGAACCGCTATATGCATACCTTGACTGGTGGCGACCAAACTGATCTGGAAGCAAAAGAAGATTTAGCACAGTGCATCCGTTGCAGGTACATAAGCAAATATGTTTTATTTTTGGATTTTGAACTGCTGGACGGAGAAGGAGATGGAAATGACTCAATGCAATTTGGACACCGTCTGCTGATCACCGTGTCGCCCTTAATCCGGTGATGTGTGTGCCATGTATGAAAATGAGCATAAGTTTTTTGTATTTTTTTAATTATGGAGATGAAACTAATTTGGAATTTGTTACGCAGATGAGAATACAGTGTTTTGTGGTGATGCCGGTTTTTTGTTACATACAAATATATAGCAAAGAGCAAATATGGAAGCACATACCTTATTCAAAAATATATACATACCTTGGGTATAATAATATCTACAGATACCGCCTGAATTCCAATCGAAATGAATGGTTTCATAGTTGGTGATATTTCTTAAGTTGTCTTAAGAAATTTGTTTGTTTTCATTTTATAATAATAATTATGTTGGCGGTCTAGTCCCAGGTGGACGTGGGCCTAGCTTCTCAGCAACCATTCGAGTTGTTCGTCCTAATGTTCTTTCACGAGAGTAGGGGACCTACAGTTTAATGCCGACTCTGAACGGCGAGATTGAGAAGATTTTTCTAGACAGTTACATATACTTTTTTAGCATTGTCAATGACTCAAAAGAGGAGGAGCAGTGAATATTTTTTTTTTAAATTGTTACTTGGTCTGGGATTTGAATCTATAACAGACTGAAAGTTTAGTGCTATACCACGGAAACCACGTTTTTATTTTAAGCTTGTTAAAAGGCTTAGAAATGGTTCGCAATTTCTTCTTGAAGTATTATAAAACAGTATTCAAGTGTATCTTATCAATGTACAATTTGTGTATAAAAAAAAAGGAAACTTGTACTACGACGGTAATCTGAAAGCAACAAAAATGTAGTTTTATTTGTCAACATAGTCCTACTTTTCTGCTCTTTCCATTTGAATCTTATCAAATAAAGATTTTCCTATAAGGACGTGCGATTTTTAAGTGTAAATAAAAAAAGTTTAGTGTGAGATATCTTTGCTTATGAATCCCGCCTTCCTGTACGAATATGACTTAGCCTGATAGTACAGTACAGCCTCCCTAGTCCAGACACTTCAGTAATCCGGACACCTCTGTGTTTCGGACACTTTCAAAATATTACCTCCGGACAAAGTATTAAAATGCGTACATTTGACTCTGTTCTATGTACTTTATATGTCTAGACTAGCGAGGCTGGACGGAACTTGTTTTTTCTTTTTCTCATTTTTGAAGGAAGACGCCCTTCGCGGATTTGCGTATTAATTTTAGCACGTATTCGGGGGGTCCAATTTTTAATGACTGTCATATATCTGAATTAGCTGGATGGCGTTGGATTTGTTGATTTTGAGGGCAACAATTAAGCTATGCTCAGACGATTGCCAGATCTGCAAATATTGTCAGGTCTGCCACTGTAAAAATTGTCCCAAATGACTTACAACTGAACTTACAATTTTGTCTGATAATATTTGCAGAAAACACATTGTCAGGTCATTGACAATTTGTTTTAAGAACTACCGTGTGACCAGATAAGAAAAATAGGAAGATAAATTAAATGACTCGGTCCAATATATCCGGCAATAGCGTCTCGAATGTTGGCCTCGAGATCGTCCAAAGTGGTTGGTTTGTTAGCGTAGGCTAAGGACTTGACGCAGTCCGAGAAAAAATAATCTTGTGTGTCATGTCGCTTGATAATGGTTTGCCGTTAGATGACCCAATCGCAAGATTTGGATTGTTGGAATGAAACTGGAGCACGGATATATCGATCTTTCCGAGTTTTTGCCACAAAAAGCCGGTTAACGTCGCTCTATACCTAAAACCATTGACAGTAGCTGTCTCTTTTTTCTCATTGCGTAAGAAAAATGTCAGTCAATCTTTGTGGTTGCATTTATGCTGGTAGAAAACTTGTAGATTGTGTTCGCAAGCACTTGTTTTGCTTGTTGACATAGCCGCTGAATAGATTGCTGAGAATTGATTTTTTGGCCAACATTTCCAGCATCCAATCAGCGAACTTCCGGCGTTGTCTATGGTTGTCTGCCTTCAATTCTTGTGTCAGCTTGTACGAACAGAAGCCCAAATCCAACCGCAAAATAAGCCGGCTTGACCCTCTGGTGACGCCAAATTCAGCTGATTTCGAATTTCGCACCAACCGGTCGACTAATTGCCTGCACACTGAAGCCGAAATTCACCGAAATTCACGTATTTATTACAGAGCCGAAATTTTGATATTTTTCAATAACTTAATTTCTGCACGTTTGGTGGGGGTGAAAGAATGCATGATAAAGTGACAAACCTTACTGAATATTTGATAGTTTTAATGTCTTGATAACTTTGACAGCTGCTTACACATCAATACTATCTGGTCACGCTTTACACCTTCGATAAATAATGCTTTGCAATTTATGTGCAGGTTTATCATTACTGGATCGCACTTCAGTGGCTCTGGATCTCACTTGTGTTTTTCCTTTGGAACTGCTGACAATTAGAGCTTAGCTATTTTCTACTATTTTTACAAATTGCTGGTTCGATCGTATGCACAAAATTAGAGCACGAATTTCATGCAAATAATTGCAGTAGATAAGTTTTACATCTGCTGATGGGTGTACACTTTTACACCTTTCTCTCATAATTTAAACTTTGGAAAAATTGTTTGTATTTTATTTGTAAAATATATTGGTTGTATACAACAATTCTGATTTTAAAGACCCCGCTTTCCAAAAATTCTTCTACATACATATGTATGCTTGCTTTCTTTTAAGAATAAAACTTAATTTTTTTTAAACTTCATTTCGAAACTTTTATTTCGGTTTTTGGGTTACATGCTTGTATATTTTTAATGATAGTATCTTTTGTTTTGTTTTGATTCGTTACTTCATAATTAGATGATTTTTTTGGCACATGTGGAGGTTACTTTAATCTGTTGAATCCACCAACAAGTTACTTGTGTGATCAAATTTTAAAGGCAAGCTTGCGTAATTTTTTTTATTCTATTGTACATATTTGCAAAACTTAAAAGTTCATACGTACATATATATGTATGTCCCTCTTCTTGCACTTGTTTAGTTGCTTTAATAATTGCTCTAGATTATTGATTCTGTTGTCGTGTTTGAATTTTCGACACATTAATATGCAAATCGAAGTCATACAGTAAATTAATTTCAATCGAGCCTGCTATGATGTTAATATTGATACTTTCAATTGTCGTATCGTTGGTGCAAATGACTCTAGTAATGATATGGTAGAAGGCAGCCGATCCAGTTGTTATTTATATTCAACCTTATTTGGTTACAACTCTAAGTAGGGTCAAATATAGTATTGAGAGTTTCGTGATGCTAAAAATTATCCACCTGTATAGTCGTGAAATTTCTGAGCAATCCGTCGATAGGTAGAAAGGTTGAAGAGTGCCCTTGCACTCTTCACCAATGTAAGATTAAAAGACTTATCATCTACTGCTTTAACGTCTCCAGCTGCCTACACCACCAATATTTTGGATTTTGATCCTTCACTACCGTATGTATGCACTGCCGTTGATATGCATCTTTAACAGCTGAGTGTAACATTTCCAGATGTAGTACTGTCCTCGAGGGTTTCGCAATCATCTCATTTCGTCCATGAATGTTGGTTCAATTCCTTTCTTGACGATCTCTACTCATAACAAATTTGAACACTGCCTCTCTTCTTTGGTTGTTGCTGCTTCGCAGTACGTTGTGCGCATTGGCATCGAACCAATTTAATGCGGTTTCATCCTCGCTCTTACAAGTGTCTATGACAGACCTCAACTCTCTTGATGGAGTACGGTATGTATGAAGATGCTGCTACCAGCAGCTGGTCCTATCCGTACTGCTACAAGATCCAGTGCACACAGTTCTGTCAGCATTATTGTTTGTACTCCGTGTCTGATCCAGATACATGATCTAACATTTTCGGACCTCTTTCCTTGGAAATTTCAATGTTCTTGATGCACGGATAGATTAACGGAATCCTACTTAAAGTAAGAAGTCTCATTTCAATCAGACTAAGTTCAAAATCGTAAAAACAAGTAACAAAATCCTTTTTTCATCCTTGATCCACCTATAAAGAATATGCAGTCAGTCCGTCGGTCGTCCAAGCAACATTCCCCACAACAATATAGGCTGCAATTAGTTGAAGAAAGTCTAGATATAGTGTCATTCACATGATCTGCGATCGCAAATTTTGACACTTTATTCGCAAGACAATTTCATTGGTCGCAGGTAGCTGCTATTTTCTTACACATCTAAGCACTTCATTTGAATTTTTCGCGGTTAGCAAATCTCCGATTTAATTTCGCAAATGTGTGGACTGCGACCGATGTCGTGGGTGCCGATTTCAGTTTTAAAAATCGCAAATCGAATGTTTGAATTGAAGAAAACACGTAAAATTTTTCATTTTGATACTAAACTTATTTTCTTGAGATTTTCATCGAAAAAAAAAAGAAGATAATTATGGACTCAACTTTTGGGGAATAACTTCCTGCTCCACTGGCTATCCGACTGCGTATGCTGCTGACTGCCTTCAAATGTTAAAATAATAAACAATTAATTATTAATAGGCCCAACTCACCCTTTATCTTACCACCTTATGCAAGGCAACGTGCAAAACATGACTAAATATTTTTACTGGCAGCTGTTGGTTGAAATACTTAAACAAAATCTGAACGTTAATTTCCATTCAGATAATTAAATATTAATCGCACTAGTTTTATGACCCCCTCCGGTTGTCGTCACCTCAAGTACATAGATGTGTTACACGTGCAACTAATACGACCTCTGAATACAAGAAAGAAAAAGTAACGCATAAGTATAACTCTAACTCAATATGTGAGTCAACTCAGAAGTTCCGCTCATTCCAAGAGCAACTCCACTCCAGTAACATTTGCAAAACTCAAACTATTCCAGTTGAGTGAGAAAACATGTGGCCAGCGTTGTGCGCAGTTTTGAAAGGTACGCATTCAAGAAATCGCATCCATCGCTCCTCCACACAAGTCACGGCAAGCGTTTGATCGTGTTGATCGTGCTGCGCTGCAGTAATTTTTTTGTTTATTTACAACTCTTCTCTACATACACGGATACAGATATTTTAGAACTAAATCTCACGACACGAGTTCAACTCTGGAAATCGTGAGTGTGGTGAGTTGTGTTGAACTGGAAGATTATCAGGGACGATCCGCTTCTGGCTGTCAGCCTTATTGTTAAAACGTTGTAAATTGAATGAAAGTGGTTTCACCAAAAAAGCAAAAAAAAAAAATCAAGAAAAATCTTTGAAATGTTTTTGCCTTGTGCGTTTTCTTGTCGTTGTAGCTGAAACCGTCAGTCGGTAGTCAGTCAAGAGATGTTGCGCGCAGATGTTGGTGTTTCGGTCGGAACGATGTGATGTTCGGTGTATCTTAAAAGAATGGAGCAACAAATTCTTTTGAATTGTTTTGAATGAACGTGAAGATAATTGAAGCAGGTGTGGGTTTAAGTGTTAGTTAGTTGTCTCGAACGGTTTGTCTTAAGGCCAACAATGTCTGTGGGCTCAAATGTTGATCTATATTTAAAAACAACTAATTAAAATTTCTTCATAAATTAACAGGTGTTTTTGCAGATTCTTTTGTGTTTGAAAATTGTGATTGCGGTATATGTAGGTACCGAGTCCTAAGAGTCCAAACAACCGTGAATGATTTATTGCTCGTGTTCGGTGTATCCTTTGAAGTGAATCGAAAAAAAGAAAGTAATGTTCAAAGGAAAGGTATTGATGGCGTGTAGTGATGAAGATCAAGTGTTTTAAACAGAAAGAAAAATCTTGTGCTCAGAGTGATTGGTCAAACTGCTCTACCCACAGTCCACCTTTCGCATTTGTTTGTGTTTTACACTAAGTCGAGAAAAAAATCGTTCGTTTGACTCCGCGCCGGCTTCAGTCAATTTGATTTTAATAAGATACGCACCATCAAAGTACATACCGCTGTGTTGAGGCAGACACAACATTAGTTACGTTACAATGAATGACCTTATCCGTCGTGAACTGGTTGAGTCTTTGGAGTCGTTTCATTCAGTACCGATTGTTGTTTAAAGTAGAATGAGTCTTCGACCCGGTATTGGTGCTAATTGAGTGCAAATATGTTTCTTTGAATTCATCAGATCGTAGTGTGTGTGTAAAGGCCGTGGATACATAAAACAAAACCAAATCTGTGTAGTACGTTCATACATGCGAGAAGATACGTCGAAGAGAAGAGCGGCGAAAAATAAAAAGAAAACAAAACCGAGTATCGACAACCTGTTTTCAATCTGTTTTTCATCTGTGCCTTAAAGTACGAGTATCTAATATACGGAAGAGGAACAAGAAAAAAATATGTAAGTACCAACAACTACACCGCATCTGTTCGTTACCTTTATTCAATTGCAGTCAGAGATATTTTTGTGTGTGTACGTTGCCTTCGAACCGATCGTACAAAAGGACAAATACGCCTTAAGCCAAGAGCTACGCTTCGGGTATGCCGAAGTTGATTCAAGTCCGAGCCTTGCCTCTTTTATTATTTGTCCTTGAGATGTGCGTGCTATGTTCATATGTTGTTTTTGAATTTAGAAACGAGTTAACGGATTTGTTTTCTATATATATTTCATTTTGTATTATTCATAAGCACGGTCTCGAATTTTACTGCTGGTGAGGCCGTGGTCGATCGTCAATATTGGAATTTTTTTTTGCTTAAATTTAGATATTTATATCTGTCGTTATGTCACACGCTTGAGATCATTAAAACTGTTTTCGACCGCATACTAACACACTCCGAAACAACATTTTTAGATAGAATATTTGAATTTAAATGCGGTTTCTAAAAGCATTTTATAGTATTCTCCTCGATTAAGTAAAAATAGTAATTAGATATCGGCATCATCCTTTTATCAGATCGATTCCCATTTTTATGAGCGTTGGTGTTTCCGATTTATCAAACGAACACGAGCTTGATGTGTTTTTTTTTTGCTTGGTTTCGAGAGATTTTTAAGAAAACTGTAAAGAATTTTTTGTTGGAGATTTTCAGATACAGAAAAAAATTGTTCTTACGATTTAATTCTTTTGAAAAGAAACATTATTTAAACATTGTACGCAATTCTCAGGAAATATCTTTAAAAATTGTGAAGTACGAGTAAGATATTACGTGATGGACACCTTACGGTTTTTTGAGGTTTTTGTAACGTTTTATAACATTTTTATAATAATGTGCATAATTACTAATGGCAACTTTGATTAGAATAGAACATGAGAGAAATGCAATATCATCAAACGTATTTGTACAAGAACCTGGTTTTTTAAATTATTCAGACGATTTCGAGACTTCAATAATATGATTTCATTTCAAACCAATTGGTAGCGTTGCTTTTTTCACTGATAATCAGTGCAATATTGAAGAAAAATTACAGGTTAAATGGTCGGTATCGAAACGTGGTTTCATCGAGAACTAATGGAGCCATTGAACAGCTCCAGATCCTTAATTTGAATTCTATACGTACTTTGTAATTTTGTTTCTATATTATTTCTTTTATATGCTTCCACAAGGTATTCTATTAAACGAATTCATAGAATCTCAAGTAATTTTCCGACTATAGCCTGAATAATGAGGCAGAAATTGTGGCCCTCTTTAAAGATGATTCAGTCAGGCGAATAATACGTAAAGTTAAGAGCGCAGTTACATAAAAAGTGAACACAATGTTGCTCCACGTAAATTTTTCCTAAAATAAAGCATCCGCTATGGAGAAGTAAAAATTATAAGCCGGCAGATCCTGTGATACAAGTTTATTTTTAAGTGAAGAGAATTATCATAGAGGGAGTAAACTAAACTATCATCTGCAGATCCAAATTCACCAAAGAAAGAACTGAATTTGATGAGTTTGAAGTATGTATATTCCCCACCGGCAAAAAATGGCAATTGAAGAACGCACGCAAAAGACGAGTGGCTGCTGAGTTTAGGCCCAAGTCCACCCCGAACTAGTTATTATATTATTATTATTACTATTATAATTCATTACCTTACAATTAAAAATTGGAAAGCTAACATATATTAAGCACAAACTGCAAAGGATTCGGCTTGGCAATATTATTATTATATACTCGTAAGTGGAACTGAACTTAAAAAAAAACAAAATAAAACCATGCATTAAAAAAGTGTATCAAGCTTGGGCTTCTGGTTTACGATAGAAAATTGCCCGTGACCATAGAAACCACTAATTTGGAGCGTTTTTAACGGATTCTGAAATTGCTGCATCGCGGCCCTTTTTTCATATAACGTAGTTCGCTACAATTTATCAGATTGAATAGCTTAAGAAAATACTTATGAATAAGGCTTGGACTACTTCTAGCTGTATGTGAAATAATTTAGCCGGATTTTTTTTATTGGCCTTCGTGTCACTGTTTCCGGTGGGCCCAGTATATGCTCACTGATATAAATCTAAAATTCTTATCTGTATCTCTTTTAGTCTCTCTCCGATGAGTTTTTTTTTTGCAATTTTTGTTACCAGAGTATTACCCAATACCTGCAATGTTTATCAGATCAATAATGAGATTAACATATGTGTGCCAATTTTAAGTAACAAATTCAATAAATAAGAAGTGAGTGAATTGATGGCGGTAATAGATATAGTTTTTTGCTCTGCTTATTTTTATTATTGGCAGAATTTAGTGCAGCTCTTTCTAGTACGACAGTGTTGGAATTCAGAAAAAATCGAAACTCCTTCACGGGTCCACAAGAACACACCAAATCATATAAAAAGTAAACTTTACCGTCTTTTATTAAGTATACAATTTCTTCTAAAAATACTTGTCTTGATTTTATAATAAAATCGCAAATTTCATTTGCAAAAATGAAAAAATCTGTAATTTGAAGGCAAATGAATCAAAAGGTTTCGATTTGATAAACAGGGAAGCGCAATAAACCAACTATTCTACTTTGAATGGCGTCACATTCTGAAGTAGATCTTGACCAAATTCAAGCCAATCAAATGTTTCATGCCAAATTAATTAAACGGCAGGGAAGAATGCAAACGTACAACTTCCAAACTTTGAAGGGTGTGTCCTATTTAAAGACTCCCGGTCAAAAGGACATCTGGTTTCGGTTGCCTTAGCGAAACTTTGAATACCACCTTAATCCAAAGGGAGGTCATTCCTTAAGAACCTATCCATAATTTAAATCACCTATTTGTATATTGGTTATAACAAAATATAATTTATTATGAGCTATACCCAAAAACGTAGACAAGTTGAAGGTTGTTTTTGACAAAAACTGGTGGTTTTTAATCTGTTTTGTGGAAAAAGAAAATCTATACAAAAGGTCAGATTACAGTGTAAATAATCATCGACAACACAAGTTTGTATGTTAATTACAGTTGATTTCTGATTCAACTCTCATTCATAAAATGTCATATTAATTTTGTTTTTTCTTCTAAATAATTATTGCATCAATTTAAACCTTAGTTTATCTTTAACTTTTCAAGACAAGATCATTCTCGCCTCAAAAAAATGTATAACACTTATCTTAACTTACTATTATTTTTTTATTTTATTTTATTTTATTAATTTAATATTACATACATTACATTACGTTACGTTATTACATATTATGCTAATAATCTGTATTTTTTTAAGGGTGAATAAAAATAGGGTTCTACGCCACTTTATTTGAAGTGAAAACAAATATTATGTATTTATGTGGGGCAACCTTGTAGAAAAGGATATAAACAAAGTTCAGTATTTCGAAAACAAGTGCATTATAAAAAAGTTTGATTTTAAATAACTGGAAAAAATGAAAGTACCTTATAATATAACACGTTTGAAACTAATGTTAACAATTAGAAAAATTAATTTATTTAGATCCGATGGTGAATCATTCATGTTGCGAAAACCAAACGAAAAGTTGAAAGAATGTAATTTAAGAGCCACGGTAAAACTAGGCGGTGGCTGTGTACCCAGGTAAATGTCCGGGTTCTTTATTTTTTTAGTTTTTTATTTAGTTTAAATTGATTTAAAGGGAGCTAGTCATTGACTAGGAAGATGTACGACCAATTATTAAAATGCAATAAATGTAAAATATGAATAAATAACTTTTTTTAAAGAGACGTGTTTAAAATGGTTTAAACATCACCTGCAAGTCATAACTCATAAACTATTCACGGTTAAATATTTAAAATGACCCATTTTCTAATGTTTCTAAGTTTCTTTTTTAAAGTTACTAACTCTTCCCGACTACCGTCAGCGCAGAAGCAAATGAGTAACTATTGATTATTTTCTTCCGCATTGTTGGTCATTTCATGAGCTCATGTCTACAATTTCACGCCTTTGGAATCAGTGTTATAGAGAAAGCGCTGAGGTGTTGATAATTTTATATTACCTTTAAGTATTCTCCAGAAATACGTTAAGGTTATTTTGATATGCGTTATAGTTTTCTGGGTCAAAAAGCGTACGAGATTCATATAAAGTCAGGGAGATAAGTTTGCCGATCGGATTTAAGTCCGTTTTTTAGTTCGTTTACTATTCTTACATATTAAAGAATTTTCGTTTAAGAACGTTATTACATGGATTAATGCTGGTATACTTTGCATTTTATTATATATCCCATTCTCAACTGAAATTATAAACTCCTACTATTATTCGCATGTAGCTGAAGCCGCTTCCATTTCTTTAGCCTTGCATCAAAGGTCACTCGATTTTTATATCAGAAGGCTCAGTCTCCTTCTCCTCATCGAAGTAGGAATCTGAGGCCCTCTGAAGCTCTCGGCTGGAGCCATGCTATTCATTAGCTTAATATGGCCTTAATATGGCGTTTTTTAAATCCATGTACAGCGTATTTTTTTTATGAGTCATACAGATAATAGTTAATCTGATAGTTGACACTATAATCATGTAAATACTTTTGTCCGAGCAGTGAATAAAAATTGTGGAAAATTGTTTACAAAATATATGTTCAATAAAAAAATCGTTTGAAGAATGTTACGCCAATTTAATGGCCAGTATAATCCACAACATGCATTGGCTATTCACAACACAATTGAAGCATTTTGCACTGCACATACTTTTTTGGGTTCAATGACGAGAGTGCGCAAAGTCGTAACTATCGTCTCCATTGATGAAAATATTTATATCATAGTTCATTGATTTATCATTGTGTTCAAAAAAACACGCATCCAACGATAAGTATTGCCAAATGATCTTGGTTTATACGCCTACAATTGGTGCAATGACTTCAGTGTTTGAAGGCTTGAGCAGTTGATGTGATTCAACATACAAACAATTTTCTTGATTTATGTATGTATGTATGTCTGTTTCAGTAGCTTTTGTTAATAAGTGGGGTTAAAGACTGTTTGCTATGGCTGGCGGAATCATTAATATTTCTGAAAAAATTAAAATAATTGAAATGATCAATCGCTTCCAATGGTATGTAAACACACCTTTGTGGAGTATTTGCGAGGTGCTACATGTCATACTGTCAGCGGAACAGCTGATACATACAAAGAAGTGTTGGTGACAAAATTGTATCCAGTATTGTAACTAGTATCTGGCTTTTAAAAACGTTCAACTGAACGCTATTAAAAAGAAGTACACGTAGGTGGGCATGCCAAAAATTACAATTATTGCAGCCTTTGAAGATAGAATCAAATCCATAATGTATGACATACGACCTCAAGTATTCAAAACTGTGGTCGGAAATTCGAATTGAGAATTCCTGAAACGCATTCGCATTCGCATTCCTTGTGTTCACATCCAGTTTTCGCATTACCTGTTTCAGCTCTAGATTGAAGAAAACGCATGAAATAATAATAATGGCGGCGCTAAAGTCCGAGGTGGACCTGGGCCAAACTACTCAGCAACCACTCGTGTTGTGCGTGCTATTGTTCCTTCACGAGTGGAGGGGACCTACAGTTTAATGCCGACTCCGAACGGCGAGATTGAGAAGCGTTTTCTAGACAGTTATACTCTTTGAGCATTGTCAATGACTCGAGAGCCGTGAAAAAATATTAGGTGTTTTTTCTGGAATCGAACCGAGCGTAGGAGTTGACGCACTTACCCACTACGTCACGGCGCCCACGAAAACGTATGTACATCAGTAAATTTTCTTATCCAATTTCGAGACATGAGTTCTTATGATATGTTCTTATGAATCCACTAAAAGTTTAAGAAGAATTTCCTATTTTTTTCCCTTTTCCCATAAATGTTTGGGCTTCTAAAGTTAATAACGAAAGCAAAAAAACTACATACTCCTAGGTTTCATGAGAAATTTGAAGGTTCCAAGTTAAGTAACAAATTGAGTAGTGACCTCGAATTTAAGATTAATGATGAGATGATGGTTGAAAAGTTAACCCTGGTTAGCAGTGCCTTCTTTATATAGCCTATCGATAGTGTCTGTCAACTTAGAAGCCCACAACTAAATAACGAAAGTATTGTATGTCAATCTACATGTGTACAATATTTTACGAATGAAATCTTCTCAATCATGCGACTCCCCATAGGGTTAACGCCAACATAATCTTCAGATGATTGAGTTACCTTGCAGTCGTAAATATCTTCTTGATAATATTCAAAGAAGGCAGAAGAGGGAACTTAATGAGCCATTCAATATCACCTAAGATTATCATCAAAGGCCGCTTACTTTATGATGCAATCATACGGCAGTACAGCGGTAGCACGTCATCACTGAAACTAGTCAATCAAATTGAATTTTAATCGATTAAGCTATGGTATAACAGACATCACCCCAGTTGTAAAACCTCCATGAAAAGTTTGGATGTGCTCATTACCAAGTAATCTTATGATTATTCGCTTGAAAGGTATAATTTGAAGAATATGCCCGCTGTCTGTCTAAAATTGCACAATTCTCTAAATATAGTCAAATGAAGCAAAATTACGCCACCAATCGTGTGTAGCATTCATAAGCTGTGGTTGAACTATAAGATGATATCATTGCATGTGAAGACGACGAGTGTTTGGCGCGAAAAATGGTCACGTTTTGCTAAAACAATTTTCACATCTGAAGCTGTGACTTATAAATCTGTAAGCATGATCGATCGACAGAATGAGAATCTATAGAGTTGCTGAGACGCAGACGAATTTTTAATTTGACTGCCCCTAGGCCGTAAAGTCATTTGCCTGATGCCTTGAACAATGTGCTTTGCAAGCGTAGCGTAACTTGAGGCTGATTCTACGATTGGTTACGTGCCACATGATCGGATTACGGATGCATAGTGTTTTTGTTTAGTCTAGCTTCGATGTTTTTTTCGCCTTCCTTTTTTTGCATTGTTATCGGTCTGGGTATTGTTACGCAAGCGTGGGCAAATTTTTGTTTGAAGGCTCAATCACAGCGGATAAGAGGAGGGTGTGTTGTTAGCTGTTGCGTTGTAAGCAAGCTAATTGTGTGAAAATGACTGGTTAAAAGTCGAAGTATGCTTGTGTTTATATCAACAGCTGTCATGGCGGTCAGTATAGATTTTGAAATAAACATTGTACATTCGATATTGAAGAACGCAAAACGTTGGAAAAACTAATTTCCGGTAAAAAATTGCGATGTGGGTTGAGGATAGTTCCAAAGTAAAAAAGTCGGTGTAATATTCAATTAATTAGTTTATATGTATGCAAAAGTGTTTATAGATGGCTCAGGAGATCTATACGAATGGCACATTTAAAACAGGGCGTAGAGATTTCATCCAAAAACTTTTAAACGAAATATCATTTTATAACTTAAATGGTTTTTAACATTATTGGTTAAGTGGTCGCCTTTGTTTGTCGCGGAAATGCGAGCTCGTTTAAGCAGATTTTATATTTTGTTTCTACTGTAATTCTTAAGCATTAAGTTTATGATTGATTTGTATAAATTTACCTTCAATTACCCACATGGGAAGAAATCGGTTGGACTTTTGGTTGGAAAAAATTTCTCGCAAAATCTGGTTTGCAGTTTGATCTGCATTTGTTTTGTGAACAAACGATACTCTTCTCTCTTCGTATGTATAAGCAAATTGTGTGTCTGTTATTTAGGCTTATTAATTCAATTCGAACAAAAATAATTTTTCCAACATGGATACAGTTTCCATTCTTGTGCACAGCGTCAATGGTATTAATCTCGTAATCGTAAACACAATGATCTTCGCTTTATTTCCCAGTGTATGCATTTATTCCAACTGGGTATGCCCCCGAAGGCGTGATTTTATTTTACAGCGTTGTCCCTTGGTGTTGGAGTTGAAGATTTTCGCGGCCGAAACATTGGTATCCATGCGCTCTACTTGAACTAGCCATCTCAGACGAAAGACTGAAATTCTTCGTAAATTTCGTCGTTTAATTTCTTTCTCCAAATACCATCAGTGCATACAAGAACCAGGGACTTTCCTTCCTAAGTGAACAATAATATACTCGTCCATGTATTATACATGCTTTTGCCCCATACAGCAGGAAAAGAATTATCAAGGTTTTCTGAGAGTTGCTTCTAAGGCCAAAGACAGCGATTGGCAAGAGTAATGCTTCATTTTATCAATGCGGTGGTATCATTGTTTGAATTTACAAAATCGTTCGCTACTTTAAAGTTATAGCTATCTATAGTTACGCTCTGTACAAGACTTCGATGTTGGCGGACCTTTTTCGTAAAAAGGTATATACTTTGTCTAATTCTAGTTCATTCCAAAATTCATCTTGGCCACTTCCTTACGATTCACATACTCTGATTTATTCGGCACATATTTTATACCAGAAAGACACGTAATTTTCTCCCCTTATTCACAAGTGAACAAATATTCAAAAAACATTTTTTATTAATTTTAACATGCTGTTATGTTACATAGTTGCTCCATAATAAATTGTTATCGATCACTCTCTACGACTGTCAAGCAATAATTGAAAAACGTTTTTCAAACAAAATCGACCTGGAACATAAAGAGCGCTATATATTTCAGTTTATATATACTTTTTGATGTTATAATAATTAATTAATAATTAAATATGTTCATATAAAGTAACAGATTTAAGCTGTCATCTGAAAAATGAACCCCTAAAAGCGTCCTTCATTAAATATGCAAAATGTCAACGTGATAACGAACCGGTTATGAGCACACAATGACAAATAACTAATGGAAAAGACGCAATATATTATAGGTGTAAAACTCGGCGTGAACCAACAAATCTTTCCGTAGCTTGTTATGCCAAGTACCATAAAAGGGGCTGAGGTGGAAGTTAACTCTAGTCTTAATGAGCCTGAGCATAATACAACCAGCTACCAAGACTTCTTCTATCACCGTTTTCTTGGTTTTAGTACTGATATTCAATCCTCCTTTGAACCAAAAGGCCTAAGCATTGGTGTAATTTCTCTAAATGTGATCGGTCGAGGCAAGTTGTCAAACTTTTGTGTTCCGCACTATGTATGATATTTATACGTCTTTGTATTACTCGTTGCGTTTCCGGAGTCTGCAATTTTGGCTTAAAATGTAATACCGGAAACCGCATTATTACTCCCGGAGAAGATTTTACATGCTCATATAGGTTATATTAAAAAATATTTTCATATTTATTATAAAAGGTTTGGTTTTCTTTTTTCCGTAGGAAACTCTAGAACTGATACGTTGGAACTAAAATTTTACAGATGAGTTAGTTCAGTCTACTTACCAGTAGGTCTCGATCGTGCATATAGAAGCCTTGTTAAGGTCTGTTTTAGCGGAATAACCTTATGGATTGTACTGTGTATTCAGCAACTTGCAGCAAAAGTCGTATTCACTTTTTTTACAACTTTCGAAACTAAGAAACAAATTAAGACAGACCCAACGTTTCGTCCGCCTTTTCACATTTTGTATAATGTATGCCTTCTTAGAAACTGGTCTAGGTTACAAATATTTATTTGAACTATGTGTTCATTATTATTATTATTTGAAGAAGGTTTCACTTTTCGATGAATAAAATGTTGGGGTTTCAAGCACAACTTCCACCGAGTTTCATCTCATATTTCTTTAATATATTCTCTATCATTCGTATAATAGAACGAATCATTTTTTGCAAAAGATACTTGTCTTCATTTCATAGCGCTCATATTATGCCACACAGTTCTGTCAAGCAATGATCCTTCTAATCCATTCTTAAATCATAAATAAAATGACTGAATGCAAACAATGGATTGATTTGACAAGCTGTAATTGGGAGTAAATTTGCTCGGAAGATAAGCACAGAACAATGATTACTATTGTTAACCTTAATTTAAAATACTTTTTAAGTATTGATTTTGTAGTGATCGAAGTAAAATACAACTTTTATAACGTACATTTTGCAATTTTTTACATCTACTCGTGTTGTTGTTTTCCCGTTTTTTCATGATGGGATGTATGATGGTTATTAAGGCAAAGGTTTTTATTAATTTTTTTCCAACACAATATGACCAACGAATGACGGCGTCATGAAAATTAAAATTATTTTTGTTTTTTTTTCCGATTTTTAATGTATCAACAGACACAATTTGATTTAAAACCTTCAAACAAAGACCAAATAAAAATGATGCGTCATCAGATACAATCTTATTTTCAAATGTTATCAATGTAAATACATTTTGCTTTATGCTCTTTTAAAAAGAAATAAGAACCTGTTCCAATTCGTTTTTAAATCCGTAGTTTTGCAAATTTTACTCAAATTTCAAGTCTTTATTATACCCACTCTTCCATATGAATGAAAAAAATGTTTTTATTATGTACAAATATCTCACACTCTAGAACTGATTTGTGGTTATGAACTTGCACAATTCATGATACTAGCCACATTTTATACTAAGTACTTATAAACCTTGCTTTTGGCCCTAACAGAGACATCACATATAAATCCCCTTCTTTGGCCTTATACAATAAGTATATAAAAACTTTTATTTATTAAACAAATGTTTTGTTATTATTAAAACTGACGTAATCTATAAATTTCTGGTTTATGTTGAAGGTCGAATGGTTGGCTATAGACTTGTACCATATTTCATTTTTCCTGTTACTTTGCGGAACACTATTGCGACTTGACAATAGATATTTTACAGCTAACGTGAACATGGTAGTGATTTCATCGCCAAAACGATTTGATTTGCTGTATTCATATTTGTGTAGAAAATATGATATATACTACTTTGTCGTTCAACAAAAATAAGAAATATATTATAATTTGGTGAAAAATGCTTCGTCTATGAAATATCTTGTGATAGCGTGTGTTGTGTTAGTATAATTTGAGGTCACACTAAAATACCACACAAGAATTGGTATCATAGCTAAAGCAGATACACAAATCATATACTTCATTCATGGTTTTAGAGGTAACAAATAATCATTTGTAGTAAGGAACTTGTATTCATCAAATAAAGTGTGTTTCGCGACTTCTTTAAAAAGGTGAAAAAAAGTGGAAAAAGCTGCATGCATACACATATATGTTTATATATGGTTCTCTGCACCAGACATCGCAACGGTGCTATAGTATACTTTAACTTTAGATAATAAATCAAATAATAAAGAGATAAATGATCTGAAAGAACGCCTCATTGACTTGGTCAACAGCATCTATTATTAGTATTATTATTATTTATTTATTGTGGCAGCAATTGTAGTATGTTTGTTTATTAATTACATAATAACAAAGATTCGCTACTAAATTATAAAAATAAGTTCTTTAATAGTAGTAGGTATAAAATTTGAAGAAGAAGCCACTAAAAAATTGATTAACATTTCAACATTATTTTAAATCAGCTTAACGGTTTTAAGAAGCTCTGCTTCTCCCAAACTATAAAAGAGTCGATGCGTCGGAACCGGCTAATTATTGGGGCATATCGTTTTTAAATGTGTCCTTTAATACTTTTGCAGTCATATTACAGAGGCGACTCAACGCTTGGATAGAAACTAATAACCTAATTATGAAATTCCAGGCGAGTTTTATGTTTGACTACACAACTGTCGACAAAATGTTGTGTGCCGAGTGGTATAGAAGATGTATACATTAGGCGCAAGAGAAAACTTTATGAACTCTTTCTGCAACCTATTGAGTTTGATCGTTGATTAGAACAAATCAAAGATAATTACATTACAAAAAAAGGATGAGGTAGACTTGCTCACAATGAAAAACATCGGTCAAGTTGGAAAAATATAAAAATTGTAAAAGAATATAAGTATCTCGCAATCCTGCTGTTTAACAATCTGAATATAAAAAGCCATCTCAACGAAAAACTCAGTATTAAACTGTCATCAATGTAGCCTGGAAGACGTGCTTCAACAATTCAGTAAGCCAGTAGCAAATTTAAAATATTCGAAGCTGTATCCGAGGCAGTAATGTTGCATTAATCTGGGGTATAAGCCATATGAGGAGATCGAGAAACTGGAACCCTTTTTAAATTAAAAAAAAATCACAAGCTCACTCCGAACTGACCAAACCCTCGAGGTACAGCCCTTTCCGTTCGAAGAAGTGCGCGAGGAACACTGCCGTGTTTCTCACCCTATCCCGGCGAGCAATTCCCACAACATCACGAAGAAATCTCATCTCGGCAGTGATCTTAGTTCATGTTATGTTAAAAGTTACAAATATAGTCTAATAATTCTACAGTGCGTCTAATAATACAGCCAGGTACATGATTATTTACACTGCATATAACAAATGTAAAATATGCAAGTGAATATGTTATGCTGCGGGTTATAAACATGACAGACAACCGACTTGCAAAATTTGTGGTCCTACAAAAAATCCGAAACCAAACTGTATTGTGGTTGAAATTAGCTCAAGAGTGATGAAGTACTGAACGCAGATGGTAGAACTCAATAATAATAATAACGGCAGCTCTACAGTCCGGGTTGGACCTGAGCCTAGCTTCTCAGCAACCATTGGTGTTGTGCGTGCTATTGTTCTCTCACGAGTGGAGGGGTCCTACAGTTTAATACCGACTCCGAGCGGAGAAAGGGACAGTTACATACTTTGAGCATTGTCAGTGACTCGAAAGAGGTGGAACCGGACAAATTTCTGGAAACGAACCAAGACTTCGAGCTTAGGAGTAGATGCACTTACCCACTTCGCCTCAACGCCTATAGAACATATTACCAGTCAATAAAATATGAAGATGAACAGGTCGGAGTACATTTTTCAGAAGAAGCGGAAAGCTCACTGCATCACAATACTTACAGCCGGCTAAACCACAAAATACGGAGTAAAAAGTATATTAAAGACATGTATAGCATCCAGGAAATTTTAGTAATGTTTAAAATCAGTGGAGAACTTCTAACACTCAATTTGGCCCCCGTAGAAAAGGTTGACCTATATTTTGCAGCACGAGTAATTTAAAAAAGAAAGAAGATAATCTGCTTTTCCAAGGCAAGTGTCTAATTCTAAGGGAAACTTGAACATCTTTTTGGAAAATATTACTTATCGGAGCAAGAGATGATATCGGTCCTCATCGAAATGTAAGTAACCAAGTTACTTAAATACATACTGCAAAATTGCGTTAAAATTCAGAGGAAATATTCTAACAGGGACTGGAAATTTGTATTACATTGAGAGTATTTACTTATTACTTATTATTGGTATTATTGTCAATCCGACAGACGGCAAGAGTATGCTAATTGATTTTATTATTATACTTTTTGCTAAAAAATATTCTTTAAAAAAATTAAATCAATATCTAATACAATCTAATTTAAAAATCTAGTGAAGAGATACTCAGCTTTTACCTCTCTTGCTACTTGATTTGATTTGACAGTGGTTTTTCATACAGTGTCTCTGAATCCATGTCAACTGTTTAAATCAGCTGATGGCTATCCGTATTCAAATAAATTAACAACACTCTAATTTGAACAATTGTTCGTTATTTGAAGGTTATTTCAAATCTATATTTTCAACACGAATAAAACACGAAAGCTATTTCATATTCTATGTTTTATTTATTACATACTGAATTTTAATATTTTATTTTTAAATGAAAGAAGAGTGTTCTCATGAATGGGTATTAAATACTATCCACTCGATACTAACTGGAGAAGGAAGGCATAAGAATGGAAAGAAAATGACCCAATATCTTAGGTTCCAGATGTCTGTGCCTATAATTGCCTCAACCAACAAATCTCGCAAGCTAGCATGATCTGTTGTTAGTGGCCGCCAATTGCGCTATTGACAACTATTGAGAAGAGTAATTCTGCGTTTGGTTCTTGGTAGTGATGTTGTTTGTACTTTTCACCGTGGAGCCGAAGTAGAAGTTACAGTACAGCTCGTTGTCTTGACTAAAACTTTTTTTGTCATTGAATGTCTCAGCGAGTTCGTTTCGGAAAGAATTTTTGTCTATCATCGTCCAACTTGAGTGGGACATTCTGCCTGACAGTGGTGTTTGTTTCTTATTCTCAGTTAACATCGTTTGCAAAAATGATTCCTCCAAATTCTCAGTATCGTCTGCGACTCTACTACTAGTTGTCCATCCTCCTCCCGGCAGGATTCTGACGTACCTGTGTTGGGTCAGTAAGCTAGATTTAAGAACAATAGTTCAGTTAGTTAAGCTAGTTTTAAATATTTTTGTCTAGGATGAAGAAGAAGAACCATGAATTTCTGAATAAAAATGCAAAAAAAGAAGAAAAGGATTCTAACCGAAGTTTGTACCCATTCGATAATAGTTTCACCCTCACTTTCGGACATCATTCCTGGTATAGCACACCTCCACTTTTCTCTATGATCACATATTTTTCTATGTTCATATACATATTTATTATTTGTATTATTTGTTTAAGTTTCTCGGGTATGAATAACACTTACTACCCAGAAAAAATTTACCTTTTTCCATGCACATTATGTAGATTCATCATATTTTGAAGTTGAAGTAACACAGTCTGCGTAGCAATAGTTAGTTCTCTTTGTCCGACGCCTGAGTAATGAAAAGCTATTGCAGCGATCGATGTTTGTAATGAATTCTTGAAAACCTATGTCAAAAGTGTCTGACATCGTGTTTATAAATAGCGGCTTAACGAAAACTGAAACACTTTTGTTTCTTTTATGGTTTTTTGTTTGAACAATGTTAGCGTTGAGCACTTAGTTTGGTTACACTGGACACATTGACGTTTGTTTGTTATTGTTCAAGATATGCTCAATCAGCGCTTGGGTATTTGAAAGCTTGGCGAAGGAAAATATGGATCATGATTTCAAAACACATACCGATTTCCATGCATGCAAGATATGCAAGTTAATTTATTTAAGGAAATGAAATACGTAGTCTGGGATATTTCTGGCCTTTGAGAAACTGCTTTAAATGAGCTACAAATTCATTGACCGTACTGAAATTCAATAGATCCATTCCAGCATTTTCTCTGATACATATAATTGTGACTTATTGTGCAAACTTAGGTATATAATCGGCAACTTATGCTTACTTCGCGATCTTTGAACCTTGGAACGAGGTTATTTGTCTATGTAATTTTCAGTTGATAATTAGCCACTGATGTGGTAATTAAATACTCAATGAAACAACTAACGTGTCGTCAGCTCTAACTTCCTCACGTATAACCGCCATGAACTAAAATTAGCGTTGAACTTTTTATGGCAATCGCGGAGTAAAATATCGCTACGGTACCCGACTAAATACGTTTATTACTACAGAGCGTATATGTGTGTTGTTAAACGATAAATAATTAATTATGAATTCACCTGTGGTGCACATTAGATGCATACGTATTCCATGAGTTAAACCACGTTATGGGGAGTACACAAATCGGAAGTACGTTTCTTATTAGCAACGGAGTGTGCAGAATTGTATTCACCTTACGATCTGGAACAGAATCGAATAGTCAATAGAAGTCTTATAGAAAACGAAGGTGACTTGAATGCGAAAGCGATATGTCAACACTTGGTCGAGCATACAAATAAGCTTCTTACGTCTTTGATGCGGCGCCACGTACAGATAATTGGAACGATTTCTTCAAGGCGATTAACTTTTTATTCGATTTTTATTTATTGTTTGTTCCTCAAAATTGAGAATCAGTGATCGTCGAAATTAACATTGAAGTAAATAGGGCATATGTACCGTATGTGTCGAAAGAAAAAGTAAACCGTTGTCAAGTTTCACTGTGTTGACATCTATTTTGTTATCGCTACTCAATTTCAGTTTCATCTTCAGAAAGCTTGAAGTTGTACGCATCAGCTGTTGAATAGAGGGTTCTTGACCTTATTTGTCCGCTCGAAAATGAAATTAAGTTGTTTTCATGTGCGTAGGCATACGAAACCATATGCAGCATAAGGTCTTAAGGCGCATATCTGTTGCATGGATTGCTGTGGTATCAAAAAACAAATGAATATTGACCTCTAATCTGGACGATAAGTTGGGTTTGGGTCGATGTAGTAAAAAGCTTCTATTATGATTATAAAAAGAAAATATGCATGTTTTTCTTGTACAAATGTGTAACTTACAGCTACTGATTAATTTTACAAACGATAAGAGTTCTTAATATATAGCATGACTTTGAAGTCTTACATTCGGCAGATTCATGTAATCGTTATTTAATAATTATTATTCAGTGACCATGGGGGAAATGTAACAGCTCGTAGGCTACATAATAAATTTAATAAATACAATCCACAGCCTTTTAGGCATTCAATTGTGTTTTTTTTTTACTACAATTCTCTAGAGTTTCATGTCAGATTTTGGAGAAGATTTTGTATAGATGTTTAAAATATAGGAACATTATATGTGACTTACAAGAGTTTCATGTGATCGATAACCCAGGCTTGTGAGAATTTTATTTATTTATTTATTTTTATTTATTCAGAAAATATGAAAAGCTTCATAGTTGGTACACAATCAAAGTATTTTTTAAAATAGTGGTGCATGGAAGTTTTGTCATGAATTTTTCCACAACAGATTCGTTTCCGCGCCTGTTTTGTCTGTTTCTTTTTGTTTTTTGCTTTTTTCGGAACACTTTGCTTTTTATATGTTCTTAAATCATACCTTTATTTCGCTTTTTGAATCATGCCCACAGTTGTCCATAGTTTCTTAGCCATATCACGAGTGAATATCGACTTGTTCTTTTCAATACACTTTAATATCCGAACCTTTAATTTTGGGTCAGTAAGAACTTATTTGTTGCCCACTTTTTTTAAAATCATTAAAAGTTAACTCATTGTCGAACTTTTAAATTATGTTTATAACTGAACTTTCATACACTAAATATACACCAGTCGCGCCAATTGGTATAATAGGGTCTGTTTAAATAAGGCCGATGCAATATAATGCTGGGATCGAATGGACGGATTCTTGTGGGATTGATTATTGAACATATAATCCTTCTTTAAATGGAATGTTTTCAAAATCTCTGTCGTTATGTCGTGAAAGAAATGTGTGTAAATAAGTTGACACTTATTGCACTATATTCATATTATTCATTTCTATCATGACATTACGTTGAAATATAGCCTTTATCACTTCTCAATACATTTCTTTTGGTATTATACTGAACAATAGCACACTTACTTCTTTGAAGAAAATACCGAAAGTATTTGCCGAATGTGTAGGAGCTCTTAACGTAATGAATTTCGCGCTAAACAGGTATCCGAGTTTCTTAGGGTAATACAAATGAGATTATACATCCATGGTTTGAATTGTAAGCGTCGCATTCTGTTAAAAGTGTGTCTTATAGGGCAGCCAAGGTCGTATGCTGGTTCTGATTGTTATTAGATTGGTTTATTTATTTTCAATTTCCTGTTTTGATTTTAAAGTAAATTCTTTTACTTTATGGATACTATCAATTAGATACTAGATCCAAATATGACATCATTAACAGTTGAAAACAGACATACGAAATTTATTTGGCTGAAAACAAAGTCTTATTTCCACAGTTGAGAAAGGATATTCCAGAGATTTTTTTTAAACAATGTTTTATGATTATACCCTAAACAGGTTTAGAGACATGGCTTTCTCGGCTATTTCTGTCGAAGTTAAATTTGTATTATTACATTGTTACACTACCTCTCAACAAATTAACTTGGGGGTATTTTTTAAACTTCAAGGATAATGTGGCGCCGCAAATATTCATTACTTAATTCACTTATCTATTATGCTTTAGACTGTTATTGTTGAATAAAGTCCGCAAAGAGGTGCATATAATTGAAAGCGAACTGCTTCGGCGGGTAAGTGATGAGACCGTTGCATGCCTGGTAATGTCATCGGCTTAACAACTCCCTGGGATGTTCCTGTGTCCCAGCTCAGTCATTCTTGAACATTATACGCACTTTGAGCAATAGCCCCGGGAAAGTAGGCGTAGTGGACTGAACTCTCTATCTTGCTTCCCAGAACGTCGCACCTCTTTTGGGATCTTGAATCATATCCATCAAACCACGCGCAGCTAATATTTCTAAATAGTCCTCTGCATCAGTTCTTTCAGATTTCCGAATGTCAATTTCGCCATTGAATGGCGAATGGCGAGAATGGGCAACATGTAGCATAGTCGCAGTCGATACTGAAAATATGGGAAACTCATATCTGCAGACTTCTAGCGGCGAAGAGGGTACAAATACTGCTGTAGAAGAGAACTCCATCCCCCGGCAACGCACTGTCATATGACATTTTCAACATCGTTATTGAGAAGATTGTGCAAAACAAGAAATTGACGAGATTGGATGATCAGCGAGCGGTGGATAAAGCGTTTGCTGGCATTGAAAAGAAGCGACTAGAATGGGTCTGGCGGTATACGAGGGCAAAACCAAGTATATGCTGTCATCGAAAAAGGACGCAAAACATCGACGATTTGGCCAGAACGTCATAATAGGCTACTATAACTTCAAGGTAGTCAAGGACCTCGTCTACCTCGGCTCCGCGGTAAACTGTACAAACAGAATAGTACCGAGATTAAACGCAGAATAACTCTTGCCAACCTCTGTTTGTTTGAGTACTAGATCTCTCCCGAGAAGGAGCAAGTTAACTTTGTATAAGACATTAATTATCTCAGTCCGGCTTTATGGCGCAGAGGTATGGACAATATCGAAAGCGGATGAAGAAACACTTGGTCTTTTCGAGAGAACAGTTCTGCGTTCAATCTTTGGTCCTGCGTTGATGGCATTTATTCAATAGACATGAATGTAGCCAGACAGGATCCGTGGACGTATCCAATGCCTAAGACGGCTAGGCCGTGTAGGCGCATTGACAACTTAGCGCCGGCCGGAAGAGTCTTCGACTCTGAACTTTGACGCACCCAAGTGGAATGGGAACTCAGATAACTTGGTATGCGCAATTGGCGACAGCCAATTACAATATCCCTTCTATCCTGTATCCGTTCAATTATGTGTCCCATTTCTATATAATTCCGTTTTTTTTTTGGTTTTGGTTGTAGTCTTTATTTTCCATCTTCACTTGCTCTGCTCTTACAATTTTTATTCGAAGACATTTGTAATATGCGTTTTCACCGTTTATGCGTTCATATTTAAACTAATTTTTAACAAAGATGACTATACCAAAACCTACGCTTATTCATATTTAAGAATCCTTATGTTTACGCCCTATGTATTCCATTGTTTGTACATTGATATTATATAAAAACAAGCAATTAAAGCACAGTGTATTGCCCTATAAAAAAATTATAATTTGTAATTTCACATTACACACGTTGCTATAGTAACTGGGCACAAGTCTACCTCGGACTGTAGTGCCACAATAATTATTATTCTTTACAACTCGAAATTTGCAATTTTTAACTCAAAATTTACAATTTACAATTTACAAATTGCAATTTACAATTTAATAACAATAATAATAATTATAATGGCGGCGCTAAAGTGTGTTGTGCATGCTATTGTTCTCTAACGAGTGGAGGGGACCTACAGTTTAATGCCGACTCCGACCGGCGGGGTTGAGAAGCTTTTTCTAGACAGTTATACTCTTTGAGCATTGTCAGTGAATCGAAAGAGGTGGGGCGTGAAAAAATGTTTGGAGTTTTTTTCTGGAAACGAACCGAGACCATCGAGCGTAGGAGTCGACGGACCCACCCACTAGCCACGGCGCCCACACAATTTACAATTTACAATTTACAATTTATAATTTACAACTTACAATTAAAATTTACAATTTACAATTTACAATTTATAATTTACAATTTATAATTTTATAATTTACAATTTGCAATCTACAAATTACAATTTACAATCTACAACTTGTATTGCTGCCATTGTTGTTATTATAGTTTACAATTTAAGATAAACAAAAATTTACAATTTAAAAAATTCAGAATTTATAATATACGAATTGTAAAAATCAATCAGAATTTCAAATTGTCATTAAACTGTAGTTCTCCTCCAATTGTGAGGGAATAATAAGGCTCGAGTATACTTTGGACTGTAACTTCACCATTATTATTATCATAGTCTATAATTTACAACTTAAAATTTATAATTCAAAATTTTCAATTTAAAATAATTTGTGAGTTGTAATTTGTAAAATTCACAATTCAAAGTTTACAATTTATAAATGTACAATTTACAATTTAAAATTTACAATTTTCAATTAACAATCTACAATAAAAATTTACAATTCACAATTTACAACTTACAATTTACAACTTACAATTTACAATTTACAATTTACAATTTACAATTTACAATTTACAATTTACAATTTACAATTTATAATTTTATAATTTACAATTTGCAATCTACAAATTACAATTTACAATCTACAACTTGTATTGCTGCCATTGTTGTTATTATAGTTTACAATTTAAGATAAACAACAATTTACAATTTAAAAAATTCAGAATTTATAATTTACGAATTGTAAAAATCAATCAGAATTTCAAATTGTCATTAAACTGTAGTTCTCCTCCAATTGTGAGGGAATAATAAGGCTCGAGTATACTTTGGACTGTAACTTCACCATTATTATATTACAGTCTACAATTTACAACTTAAAACTTATAATTCAAAATTTTCAATTTACAATAATTTGTAAGTTGTAATTTGTAAAATTCACAATTCAAAATTTACAATTTATAAATGTACGATTTACAATTTAAAATTTACAATTCACAATCTACAAATAAAATTTACAATTTACAATTTACAATTTATAATTTACAATTTACAATTTACAATTTACAATTTACAATATACAATTTACAATTTATAAATGTACAATTTACAATTTACAATTTACAATCTACAATTAAAATTTACAATTTACAATTTACAACTTACAATTTACAATTAAAATTTACAATTTACAATTTATAATTTACAATTTACAACTTACACTTTACAATTCTCAATTATTTTCATTATTTTGGTCAGAGCCCGAGGTTCTTTTGCTCTTTCAAAAACACTGTTTCGCAACAGTCAACTCGATGTGAGAGTAAGGGTTATCTGCTCCATGGCCCTTATCCGGCCTATGCTTGCCTATGGGTGTCCGGTGTGGTTTAACGTGGGAGCAAAATGGAAAAGATGCATGTGTTCGAGAGGGCTTGTCTTAGTCTCTTTCGAACGCCACTGTTCCAGTACAAAAACTGCTACTCCAATGTAGTCCTATACAATAGGGCGAACATGATAAGAGTGGACAATTTCCTGATTAAACTCATTCGTAGGCACATCGCAAGTGCAATGACCTCGATAAATAACCTCGGTCCTTACTACCCAAATTACAAATACCACGAGATGACTCGCCTGATCGGCTTCGTCCTCCCAGAATCATTTCTTTATCTCGATCAGGCAGGTCTGATCCAGGATCGATCAGCAGTTTTAAGATATACACAAAAATTTCTAAGATAACTAAGTTTTTTTCCTTATTTTTTTAGTTGTACTATACGATTTGTTTTGGTTGAACAAAAAAATATTAAATTAAAAGGTCGAAAGACATGCACAGCTAATTTGGTTCAGCTTAGAAGGTCCGTATAAGGCCAGTAAGTTAGAATAAGATAGTGATGTTATTTAAGCTAGTTTTGCATGTAGGTTTAGCTTAGCTTAGCATGTAAGTCAAATTAAGTTGCCGTAAGTAAGTTCCTTTTTACAAGTTTTCGATAACAGTAAGTTCGTTTTCAATCTAAAAAATACATGGTTGATTGACATAAGCTATTAGGGTATTGTCTTGTGTTTCCTTCATGACTTCAGTCTTGCACGGGCCAACTAGCCAAATGTTTTTATTATATCTTCAGTACGGGACGCGCAATCTGTTGCGATCAATGCAGAATTAATGATATTGGAATCTCCGTCAAACTTTCGCTAAAAGCGATGACAATATATTTTATATGCACAATATGTTGACGTGTTACTTGTTTTACGTCATGTAGAGTCAAATTGGTGAATAATGAGCTAGAGTGTTTGATTACGAGGACATATGTTTCACGTGGCAAGTACCAATTTTAAAAATTAATGTGAATGATAAGGAAGCGTTTTTTTTAAATGGTTCATGTCAAAGTTCTGCCAAAAATGACTTTTTGATTTTAATCTTGTAATTGCTAAATTAAAAAGCCCACACAAGTTAACTAAGTTACTTTTAAACTCCATGTGCAATCGATTTTGAATAAAAATAAAAACTAAGATGTCGATCAACAAATCTGCCTAAACACATTTTGGAGAATAACTAGCATAAAGCCATCTCTGTTGACAATCGCGATGAACGATGTAATGACTAAAGTATATACGCGTGCTTTATACCCAAATGGGATTAAAAAAGGTTTCTCACTTACTGCAGATTTTCTTAAATTTCTTGTTTCTACAGGCATTTAAAATGTATACGACACTTTGGGCCCTTCATTGTTGCAGTCGTTTCTATGAGAAGATATTTATTTCCTATTAGTAACAGTGAAGTACAAGAGATTGCTATATAACTAAAAAAAATACATTTTCAAATTAGAAAATCGAAAAAATTTTGTACAATTTGGAATAAACATTTTCAGAATCTTTCCAGAGCGCGGTTCCAGGCCCCTAATCATAGAATCCGTTGCGTGCATTGCGCCCTAAAAAAGAGAAGAAAAATGCACGAAATAGTCTTTAGCGATACGAGGCATTTTTTGGGTCTTAAGATAACTGTTGATGCAACTTTGATTTACCAGTCAACACTCATGAGACAAAGAACAGTTAAATTTGCCGATTGCAAAGGGCTAGTCTGCTCCGAAGAAAGCCGAAGAAAGCCAGTTTCATCTTTCAAAAAGATATTGGCGACTGTTTTTCGTGATAGTCATGGGCTTATGCCAATCGTGTTTTTTAAAAAAGGTAAAACACAACAGAATTGGGGTGACAACTAATTGAGGTACATATTCAATGAAAACATTTTAGTGAAGATCTGAATTAAAGTGAAGCTCTCGGCAATCGCTGCTATTTCGGCTTATCGAAACAACTTGGGTTAAAACTACTGACCAGAAGGGCCATGTTCTAGTCATGTTCTAAAGAACCTGTATCCACCGAGTCTCTTTAAGCCGAAAGCTAGATAATAAGCAGAAGATGAATGGAGGAGGAACATAACTGTAAATTATACGAGCTGAAAAGATATATGGATATAGTCCGATAGAAAAAGATCAATTGACTTAACGATTGCATCGAATGCATGAACACCACGGCTTCGGAAAAGAGAGTCTTCGAATTCAAACGTCCTGGTTCGAGAAGAAGTGAAAGTGTAAACCTCTGATATAAAGACCAGGTGATCACGGACACAAGATAAAAACTGGAAGCAGTGCGTCAGAGACCGTCAAGAATGGAATGCGGTATTAGCTCAGACTAAGAGCATCCATGAGGTGCTGTCTCGAGAAGAAAGTCAGTAGAGCAATATGGGCAATTCCGCTCTTCATAAAGAGGCGATAATCCCTTCACGCAACAGTTGAAAACAAACCAAAACTTTATAGTGTAAGACATTTTTGGTCAGAATTATATTTCAAGACTTCTATTTGCTTTTGACTTTATCGTGGATTACAGTTCAGTGTGGTGTCACTCTTAGCGCTGTACGAGTTCATTATCACAGACAAGAGACAAATTGAAAAAGAACGAAATGAAAACAGAAGGAACCAAAATCAAAGCGCTGATACGATTCGACATCGTGTGTTTATACAAGGAATGCAGTCTCTGCAAATCCGAATCAATTTTCTGAATAAACAAACAGAATAGATTCACAGAATGCCTTCCTGTCCACTCAGCATTCTTAGTCGCTTAGAACATCAATATTTTCAAACCGGAATATCCAGTTTGTATACATTTCGGTGATGTAACACTGATGGAGATACATATTTGGAACATTAGCAGAACATAAAAATCAGAACAATATTCAGTTCCACGAAACACTCACAACTGCATTTTGAGGTTCAGTTCGAATCCAGTTTGCACTGCATGCAGCACAGAGTGGAACCGTTCACCCAGGTGACCCAGTTGAAGACTACGAACCAGAAAAGCTTTGCCGGTGATAAGAATGCTATCGCAAAATTTATGCAAACAAGTGCATACGCCTACCCGAAGCCGGTATCTTTAATCGGTTCGATCGAATATTTATTTGTGTGGGTGCGTAGCGTAGGTAGAATTGCGTAAATCCACCGTATGGGTGTGCTCCAACGCTCCTATCTTATCGCTAGACAGAAGACTACTGCTCGTATTGGAATGATTTTGGTCTATTTTTGGTGTGGAAAAGGTTGACTTAGTTCATTAATAGCCCTCGTTTGGATTGAATGAATGACAAGTCAATGAAAATTGTTGTTTTCGTTTTAATTAGTGAATTGTTATGACTCATAAAAAGGTTTTGTTGTTATTTATTCTTGGCAAATTAATTTTGTTTCTTTCTTAAGTGAATGATTGCTGGAGCGTCAAGATTCGTGTAAAGATTTGTTTAAGTATCATGCATTCGAAGTTGCTCGAACATAAAGATCATTTTGTTGTGTTCGGCTATAAAAACGAAAAACGAGACACCATCTAGCGGTTATATTAGTGGAGTGTGGATAACCTGGCAGTGAAAACACAAAAAATGAGTAACAACACTTCAAAGAAAAATGATTTCGCGGAGTTCCTAAGGTAGAGTTACGATCAAAATATTATTGATTTTTAGATTTAAAAATACTTTTTTTTAAATGAAAAGTATTGCGGCATGTATACAATTATACATTTATAAGAATTGGTTTATTCAGTTAGTTCAAGTGAAATATTTTATTCTTAAGTTGTGGTACGCCAAGTAGTCAGTTTGCCTTTTAAGCTAAACTATTTCTTAGGTCATTTCCTTTTTTATAGCTTGCTTTTTGCTGCATAATCCGCCTAACATGATATCCCGAAATATTTTGATATTTCCTTTATTTAAAAATTACTCATCGCTTTCAATACTCGTGCACATCTTCAAATGTTGCAAACCAGGCCAACGATAATATCAGTATAATTTTTGAATCGGCATATAGATTAAATTAAAAACATACTTTGTCTATTTATCGGGTCGATGGTAAATGTCGTCGCGGTAAAAACTTAACGGCTTCCAGACAAAATAATCATCGAGTCATTTTCGGACGTTTTCAACCGCCCAAAACTGCAGGTTTCTTGATATAACTGAATATATGGTAGTCGTAAGAAACTAAGTGTAGAGACCAAGCCGCTTTTTGGAGAACTTTCTATCTAAGGAGTAGATGCATAACCTAACTTGATAACATTGGTAATTTCACCAGGTTTAAGGAGTTTATAATTTATGGTTTCTTTCCAATCCCAACACACAGAGCGACACTTTCTTGACATAAATGTTTTGTTTTGCAATGGCTGGCCTGGATCAAGCCATGTTTTTTACACAAAACAATTGTATTTTTTAAGCGGTTAACTTCATTACCCACTTTTAACTTGTGCGCCTAAAAATAGAAGAAAATAATTTGTGAAAATTTCGACTGAATTTAGCATATAAATCCGTTTAAGCGCGGATTTCAACGTCAACGTTCTAGAGCTGACCAACCATGCACCTCATTTATTTTATACAACATGGAGCTTAGTAATTTTGAGTTTAAATATATTAGGTTTATACTAATTGAGCTTACCCAGCTCACACGAGTTTTGTCTAACTGCTTGGAGTATCTCATGCCGGAATGGTTAAGATGACCTTCAACTAGTAGGCGCCAACTCATTCGGTCGTTCGCGTGTGTAATTTGTAACATCAGTTAAAAGCCAACAATTTTTCAAAGCACTGCTGAATTGTCCAGAATTTATAAGTACCCTCTTAACTGAACTCATGTTAGTTTTGGATTTTCTCCTCCAGAATGTTTTTTCCGTGTTGTGCTTGTCTTACAAGTTTAATGCCGACTCCGAAGAACGAAGCTGTTTCTAAACAGTCAGATTCTTTAAATTGTGTCAGTGATTCGAAAGAGATGGATTCGTGAAAATATGAAAGGAACCTACATTTTGAGCATAGGAGTCTACGCTCTCACTACGTCACGGCGCAGTGTGGTAGAAATCTAGGCGAGCAAAATTATGACGCGTGTAATATGGTATGATAATCCATTTTGCTAAATGTTATGTTTGAGCAGCTATTACAGTTACCAGTAAAATGCAGCCGTTAAAATTAAAGTAAGCTTTATCATTTCATCATTCATTCTTTCACGCTTGCCGAACGTGCGGAAATTATTAAAAAATATTGAAATTTCGGCTCAGTTGTATATACGCAACGAAAACATGATCCTAAGGTCGGTCGTAACAATGACTTCAGGATGCAGGCAACTCGTCATACCGTGGAAAAGTTTGAGCGTGAGTACACTCTTTTGGACCTTAAGCAAGCAAACATAGATTGGTGCGAAATGAAGAAAATATAGCTGCCGTTGAGACCTGTCGAAGAAAATATAATAATGTCGATTTGGCACTGATCATTCAGCTAATTGGGCATCGCCAGAGTCAACCCGGCTTATTTTGCGGTTGTATGTGGGCCTATATTCGTATAGACAACGCCGTGAGTTCGTATTTTGGCAAGAAGTAATCTTTCGGATGAGGCCCGTATTTGGCTCAACAAACAAAATTGCAGACAATCCACAAGTGTTCGACCAAGCAAGAATACTCTATCCACAGATTAATATTAATTGTCAAGAGAAATGATACGATTGTTCAGTACTTTGCGCTAGTGAGTCATGCAGAAATGATATAATTTCGGTATCTTGTTATTTTTTTTTCTTCCTTTAAACATTCGATGTGAAAAGAGGAATTATTTCTGTATTTTGAAAAATTAGAAAGAAATCGAAAATTGCTCGCCTAGATATCTACGAGTAGATTCGAATTCAGCGGCTCTGTGGCACCCACTAGATTAGAATCAGGCTTTATTATAATACAACTTTATTGTCGCTATAAGTCTAATAATTGTACAGGATTTTTCATAGAGGACATAACAAATTTCTTATTTATAAAAAATAAATAATAAAAATATAAAATCAGGTATACTAAGCCTTTTAAATTTTAGTATGAAATTCAGTATTAATCACTGTGAGCACGTTTACGGTGATAGATTCTTTGGAGTAATTTTCCACAACTTTTACATATCGGCCAGAACATAGACAATTTCGATTGATCTAACGTTGCTATGAACGAATTTAACGTAACCCAATAAAAATAGATCCAACAGCGATTCAACGGCATGCGATTTAGCATGAGCAAGGTGGCCATTCGACCGGTACATTTATCGAGATTACAGAATTATCGAACTTCCCCTACAATAGATCGATTGTTTGGCCAGCTGTATGTTCAAAAATAGTCTCCCAACATGACACAACAGCGAACTTCGTTGACCCATGGCGATCATTTTTATCGACAAATAAAAGCCGACCAATCACACCTCTACCTACGGCGTGTAATCCATGCCACACAGTTATTATTTGAGGATGCAGGTGAGCCACTAGAAGCACAGGTGGCTTTGTTGATGTCAAATGTTTTGACGAAACCATTAAGCCTAAAATGAGCTACATCCTAAATATGATTTTTTAATAAAACTCAAGATTTTCTTTAAACTTGCTCAAACGGAGAAGTTTCGGTCAAATGATTAAGAAGCTTCAGTTCTTGAGTTGATCTGATTTTGTACAGGTAGGAAAAGATCTTTACGCAAAATTCACCACAATATGTACTGAAATATTCCCAATTGTCTGAAATCGACCGAATTACATTTTTTTAACAGAAGCCCATAAGTCTTCGATATTTTCACACTTACTCATACAGAAACGAGGATTCAATAGTAATCATGTTGTCTCGATTTTATTCACTATAGCACACAGCGTGTTGATTGGTATGACAACTACGACTGAAAATTGGAGTAAGCGGTCGGCGACCACCGATTAAGAATTTCGGTAGTATTTTTTTATAGTTTTCAAACTTTGTTTGTTCGTGAACTTCATCATAATACACGTGTAAACCTTGACTGACGTTACGACATTGACATGTCATAAAAACGTTTAAGGGTGCGGTGATATTGAAATACAATTTTGTTATGTCCCTATTGAAAAACGCTTTATTAGTGCCATTTGACGAGTATGCGGCGGAGCGGCGGAACTGCCCACTGTGTGGTTCTTGCCAACTTGTCGGTGGTGAGCGTCCATTTTCAACGAAGGCATATATTTTCTTTTCTCTAGCGAACAATTAAACGACGCTCGTTTTGTTTACCTAATCATCCGCGTATTTCCGTAGCTGTACAATTAAAAAATGATGCTTCTAAGTTGGCTAGTAATTTTTTCGACTTGTCTAAAACCATTTGTTTTACATTAAAAAGCTCGGTGAATTCGATGGAGCAGTGAGTGTTTTCCAACGTTATCATACATAACCCGCCGAGTTAAGCAGGAATGTCAAAACTAGACATGACGCCGTATAGGTCGTGTCTCTGTAGGGAAATTTTCAGGTGCGGCCTTGAAATTCATATCTGTTGTTTACTTCTCTGGACTATACTGAGCCACGTTGATCATATTGTTCTCAAATTATTTCAGTAGTACACAAAAATGGTAGATAGTGTTGTTTGAGTTTTTAATGAGGATTATCTATCAAAAATTGGCACTATCTTTTCCCTAGTGTTTGGGGATCACTGTTTCAGACCATGATTTTCTGCGTCTGCATCTTTCAGATCAACTAAAAATTATGCTCAAACGGAACGTGCTAAAAAAACGTCTGCAGAAATTTTAGGCTCGAAAGAGATTTTCTTGCAAAGTTATTATATTTATCCCGGCAGGATTCTGTCTGCACGTGTTATTCATTTAACAATTGTTTTATCCTTTTGTAAAATTTCGGTTATTGTTTCTTTCATGGGTCCTCTTCTTGATCGATTAGTTCTTTTCCCGAGTCTCTTCTTTTTTCTGCTCACATAGCACAAAAAAAAATCGAAACTCAATGCGCTGCTGCTGTGTAAGCTCACTTTGCTGTATCAGCCTACTTACTGTCCTGGGTTTTTAGAATCTATTTGCATTCTGCTTCTGGAGCTTCTGGTAGTTTCTGAACAAATTTCCTTTACAGTAGGAACATTTCTGACAGCAGTTTCCGCATTTGCAGTTATCGATCTACTAGTACTCGAAGAGAATATTTTCAGAAATGTTGTCTACATTTACTCCAGTTCCTGCAACATGGAATGGTCATTAACAATATCTACTTTGTCATATTTCAAAAACGAAAGTATACATAAAGACACTTGTTAAAGTCACTACACTCTACTTTTATATCGATCGAATCAGGTAACTATCAGGTCTAGATACCATCTTGCGTGTGATGATTAAGTGTGTCTCTTTGAAGTCAAATGATTTATAAATCTTATCTTACGTAAAGTATTTGGATTAGCATTCGACGCAAGGCAAAAAATAGACGAGGCATAACCTGGGACATCCTACAGGGGAAATCCATGGAAGCACCACACAACATTTGTGGTTCTTCCCCTCGATCTGTCTAATCCCCCAAAAAGAGCATAATAAATTTTTAATCCGCCTTTTCCGATTTCACGGAAAATTATGTCACACGACAAAGTGACAAAAATATGGTGCAGCAGCTTCATTTAACAAAATTGCTTCTTCTGCCTGTGCAACGGAAAACATTAAAAGATTTATGACTTGTTTTGAATATTTCGTTGGCTGCGATTTCCGACGCAGAGCTTTTATGTATGTGTAACTTCGCTCTGTTGATTGTGTGCATTTAGTATATTCATTTTTGGAAAATCAACTTGATTTCATCAAATTTTTAAAGAAGACACCATGCGGTTTGACGTCTGCCCGCACTTAAATAAATCTCTGTGATGACTCCTGCGTTGAATGCCCTTGGAAGAGCCGACTCTAGCCAAACATGACGCATACTATATTTTAAATTTTGTCTAATTTATATTTAATTACAAACATAAATTCCGTCGGGATTGTAAAATTTGTGTTCTAATTAAATTTTGTGTTAAATTCGATTTTATTTTTGGATATTCTTTGTTTTTATCTTTTCCAGGTCAGTGGCAATGAGAACGTCGCCGGCTTTTGTAGATGAAAATGGTGAGTGATTTCTAAAAGTCTTTAGTTTTTGGATGACGCTGAGCTTTATGTCGTAGACATATGTGATTGTGATCTTTTATGGCTTCAAACTGATGAGAGTCTGACGATTTTGGTGGTTATTTGCGGGATTTTTAAATATTTTTTTTCAGAATCTTAATGGAAATTGTTGAATGATTGAGAATGAAGATGTCTGATATGCTATGGAAGATAATGATTTAAGTTTTTGAAATTTCAAGAAATCAGGAGTTTTGGTAGATAGTTCGTTTTGCGATGTTATCCTTCAGAGAAGAGAGAGAATATTTGAAAAAATGTGTTGACGGACGGCACATGATCGCACTGGGAAATGGTTATTTCTACGAAGTCTATAAAATATCTGATAATATTACGGAGGTTAATTCTTTTCGCACAAACGACAATTACTTTGGCTTATATGCTCTAATAAACTTTGTAAATTTCGTCTTTTCTAATATTTTCATTATAAAGGGTGATTTGTTGCAGTCTAGTTTTTCTGTGTTCCATTTTTGACAGTTCAGTTCACGCATGGCTTGTGACATGTGTCATAGCCAAACAAAGCCGAGTAAGCATTGCCATTTTATTATAGAAAGACGTACAGCCGAACAACGGTTACAGGCGCCGTGCCATTGTGGGTATGTGCGTCGACCACAGAACTTTTAGGGAAATCCAAATTCTTCTAGCAGTGATGCACTTAGTTAGAATATGCAACATGGGACATTAGTTAGTATTATTGGCGTGCGTGGTTTCTATCCTTCGATATGCAGTGTAGAACTTGTAGAACGAGTCCATCGATTTTGGTAACTTTGGTGATTGTCCGGTATATCACTGTCCTCTGGCACTCAAATGTAGTCATCATCTCATTGAGATGGTTTTTGGAAAGTGACTCCTTAGTCGGCATTATTTTTGCCTGGAATACGCTACAATAGTTAGGAGGGCGCTTAGAAATGTGAAATAATTCCACTTTTGACTCGGCATTTTGTTCATAACATTTAAGGAATCGTCCAGCGCCCGACAGCAATTATCCCACTCTGCTTTTGTTGTTATAGGAACTACTCTCTCTGTCAGCCTACTGTGGCATGAAAATGTGTTATTTGAGAAATGCAGTGTCTGGTCGAAGACTAGTTCTCAAGATAAATTATCTTAAATTAATAATGTTTCGTTGTATTTCTCCTAAAAAGCGGGTCATTGCAGTGGGTTGGTTTGGGTTTCGAGTTTAGTTTTTTTTTGTGATGGGTATTCGAAGGCAGGCATTTTATATTTCCTTGTTAAGAGATTGACTTCAAGTCTGCTAGCGTCATCGGCATAGACAAAACTCTTGCACCCTCCTCTAATATTGCGACTCACAATTTGTAAATAACTCTTTGACTACTGTTTTGACAGTCCGATGTGGGTTAGGGCCTAGTTTCTACAGCAACCACTTGTGTTGTGTATGCTATTATTCTCTCACGAGTGAATGTGACTTAAAAGAGAGGTAGAGCCGTCAAATTTGAAAATTGTCGTCTGTGCTGGGAATTGAACCTTAGCTGATGGTCTGCGCTACGGCGCTCTTTGACTGCTAGATTCCATAAAAGATGTTGGAGCACTCTTCCTTGTAGTGTTCCGCTTTTTACAATTCTACTTTGTGCAGAATCGCTACATTTAGTGTTGTTAAATCTGCTGATAAGCGATTGGGGAATCAACTTCTTCAGAGATGTCGAGATGCCAAGGTTCAACAAATGCGACTTAGCGTTACTAATTTGATGAAGGCTAAAGGTTTATATGTCAATTACGTTGTGTATGTCTAAAGTTCAATGCAGAAAACTAATGATAGTAATTTCCGCCACAACATATACATAGCTAAGCGATGAAGTCAATTTATTTGGCGTGAAAATAAGTCATTATTATAACGCTGTAGAATCGAAAAAAATTATAATTGATGTGCTTCATTGGTTAGTTAAATCAAGATACCATTATTGGTTTTAAAATTGAGTTGATGAAATTGAAGGGTTTATAGGGTTTGGAGGACAAATAGTTTCAACAAAATGGTTCAACATACCATCCACTGTATCATAATGCAGTTTTTTTTTTGAAGACACACTCGACAAGCGGATTGATAAGCCTCAAACGGCACTTGGCTTGATCGATTTTTCTAACAAATTGGAAAACAGCATTCACCATATTATTGTTTTCTAGAGAAATTTGTAAAAAATGTCCTATAGCGCTATATGTGTTATTCCGACTTCCACCGGCGATGTGCAGGAAAATGTTTATGAGTCTCGGAACATTACTGATCTTTTGCGAGAGGTAGTGCCGTAAAGTGGAAGTTTGTGTATCAGAAGTCAAACCTTGAGCGTTGTGCATGGCGGTTAATCCACTTATTCAAGCTATAGAAACTCTTTTACGGTAATTTTTCTTAACTTTGCTATTATTTTTTAAAGACGTTAAAAATATTTTATTTGTACACATTATTTCCTTCCTTTTATCTTTAACATTATAGAGGTAATTTTTCAAATAAAATACATAGTCTCAGTCACGCTGGAAATAAAAAATTCACACCAAACTGCGATCTATAGCAGACGCATTTATAAGCAGCAAGTGTATTTTTCCTAAGCTGTCTGCTTCTCATGGCTAATTGATTTTTAATGACAATATATACGTTTGAAGGTCTTTTACGTACAAAACAAGTCCGGGAAATTGTTAATCGGACGCTGAGTGACAATCGTGACTCAATATGATGTAGACAATTACATATCATGCATCTCTACGAACCGTTTGGTATATAAGGTAGTACATATATTTATGTATGCAAATTTGCGTAATCATTGCATCTAACGAACTTTTACCCATTTTATTTAAATAATTTACATTTTTTATATTATAAGATTGATTACATTGATTGATTGATTGATTATTATATAGAACACAGAAAATATCATTCGGACTGCATAACAGTCCATTAAAGTGAAATTTTAAAAAAATGTAGATATTCATACCGTCTTCAGTTTACTTATTTGTACAACCAAAATTAAGGTTTGCATGGTTTGCCGACATGATCAAATTAACTGCAGCTACTATCAAACTGTCGTTTTTAAAGTTATTTTGAAGACTTTATAGCACAGTGGAACCTGTGAACTTGGGCTGAATATTTCGGCACTCGAAAAAAAATTTAAAAATGCCTGTATATGTTGGGAATCTATCTGTCTTGGAACTTGAACGGAAAACTCCCCAACTTTATCACCTCACGCATGGCGAAAATTTCAAAACTCAACTTCACAATCTATGTTAACTAGTACATTTGGGCGCAAATACACGAACGTATTTGTAGCATAATAATTACAGGGTGTAGCGGTACAATAATGACCACGTGTTTCATCATTTGCAACAATATGAAAAAAACAATTAAAAAAAAAATGTTGCGGGGCGGAACAATAAAAAATATGTTTTTTGGCATAAATTTCTAAATTCACTGAAAAAACAGAGAGTAGTACATTTTAGCCAGCTGTTCAACTTGGTAAGAATTGATTGCACCACGTTTACGTGGAACGTGGAAAGTTTTCGATATTCCCCTTTTTCTCCTCACCATAACGTCGTATCACTAAGTATTCTCCAATTATTCTGTTGTGCTTATAATAATGGCGGCGCTACAGTCCAAGGTGGACCTGGGCCAAGCTCCTCACCAACTACTCGTATTGTGCGTGCTATTGTTTTCTTACGAGCGGAGGGGACCTACAGTTTAATGCTGACTCCGAAGGTCAAGATTGAGAAGCTTTTTCTAGACAGTTATACTCTTTTAGCATTGTCAGTGACTCAAAAAAGGTGGAGCCGTAAAAAAATGTTGGATGAATATCAAAATTATTCTTCTTTTCCACGATTCAAACAATTCTTTCGTCGCGACTTAAAAAATTGTGATTTCTCTAACTGCAAAACTGGATGGTGAGTGCCCATGTACCTCTTCGTCCCCACAGCCTCTAGGATGATGTCGCCTACTTTTCTCCTTAAGTCAGAGGGTCAGATTGACAATTTTTTTGTTTGGCATTTTTTGTACTGCTGCCGCATCTGTCTGTCTGTACACATTTGTACTTGAATAGTCATCTGAGGAAATACTCCAGGGTCTGTACAGTCGGCTGAAGTCTAGAAATCACCCTACATCTTTACTGAAAATAAAACCGGGATTTATCTGAATCCACCTAAAACTTCACTTAATCTCAAGGTTTTACCATACGATTTTACGTTATAAATCCCATCTTAATCCCAGATTTGAAATAAATCTCAATTTAAATCCCCAATCGACAATAACAAGCAAACCTTTTCTGTCTCACCAAACGTTATTTTTGTGTTGACAAAATAAATTTGAGCTCTGTCAAAAACTTTTAAACTTTAAATGGAAAGGAAATGTTTTTCCATTTCTTTGATATTCGATTTGAATTTTTCAATTGCTTGCAGGAATGACAATAAAATCGCAAAATATGGTGCATTGCAGAAATAAATATATCCTTAATATCAATGGCGACGCTAATAGCCACTTTTGGTCAACATTGTCAAAATCTTAGTGGACGACAAACAGAATACATTGACTATAACAAGATTGTTTAAAATAGGATCCAGTGATCGCTTGAATCTGATTCAGATGAATGTTTGAACACATTGTTGGCTAAAAATTTGATTACACATTTTCAAATTCATGAACAAACGAGCCCTGCCTAGAATCTATGAGGAGTGATGTGAAGTGTTCGGCAATCGACTTTATTTATCTTCTTTTAATTGCCGTTGATTGCGTATGACACAATATATTATCTTTTTGGATTTCCTGTCTTTTTAATTAGATTGTGATTAATCAGGTTTATAATCTAGTATTACTTCAGCAGCTATCGTTTAATTATCCATCTTACATACAAAGGGCTATGACAAGAAAGCTTTAAAAATATCAATAAGTATTTTCAAAGGTCAAATAAAAACGATGAGACTGTAAATGCAAGTATTTTGTTACTATTTCGATCTTAAACCAATTTTCACCCACATACGTGTAGATGACTAACACGTAGGCTGGTCGAACTGTCAAGTCAAATGTATTCACAAAAAATGCATCATTAAAACAATGGTCTTGTATCTGGATCTAGAGTTAAATCTTGAGAGTTGCCATTAAGATTCCATATATATGAGGCACCTACGACAGCCACAAGTACGCATATCTGCCAGCGCAACGCAGCACTATGTCACTCCCCGGCACGAGATGATAAATTGATAGTTTCCCAATATCCTACAGCACCATGCACGTGGGGTAATTGCGTGGGATGACGAACTGCCATCCGAGTTCCTCCAGCACTATGCATCACTTGGGCGTTGACACAGTTTCTTTCCGCTTTTGAGTGACAGATCTATTAATTGCCAGTTCTGCTTGAAACTTGTAAAGTCACTCAATAGACCCGCTAGCTTGAGTGAATTGCACAAAAATGTTCGCAAGCGATCTAGTGGAATTTTGTCACCTTAGCCGTCACCCACCTCTGGCTAGCGAAATCAGGTTTTTTGATAGCTTATGCATGTATCTGTCTATACTATATATACTGTAAACTTTTCCAATATGCTCCAAGAGTTTTCAGCTCATAACGAAATGTAGTAGACCCCCGCCTTGACGGCAAATAGTCACTTTGACCATGGTAATGCTTTTCTTGCTGTCATTGTGGAAATGCACTTAAATGGTTATATCATGTAGGTGGTGGTGGAGTTAGTGCGGTTTGACAACCATACACTTTTCATGAAAAAATATTTCATTAATTCTCAAAAATTAAAGAGAAAAAATAAATAAATGGAATTGTGTGGGATGACTTTAGACACATGTGCACATACACGGCCGTAAGTTACTGCCAGATGTAATAAATAGCAATTTAGTAGATATCTTTTGGCGAATTTGTTGCCTTTCGGCTCTTTCTGTTGAATTATGGGATGGTCAGTGAAAGTAGCAATTTTGCGCAATTGAAGTAACCTTAATTGGAACTTGAAAGCTAATTGATACTGATTTTGATTATGCCATGGATAAGCTTTGTATATACGGGCGGTTTCACCATGAATTCATATATATTTTGCGTAAACATTAGTTAGCAAGAGAAATGGTTCGTGTTTAATGAGCTATTTTTTAAGCACTTAACTGATAGCCTTATATTGTTATCTAGTCATTTAATCATATTAATTGGAGAAATTACGAATTGAAGAGCTTGGCAAAGCAGCGTCTATAAAAAGGTGCTAAGTTTTCCCATTATGATCACAAAAATTAAGAGGGACTTCGTCCACTCATGTCCACTTATTGGGACACAAATTAAATTTGAGTGACCCGACGGCCATTGTTGTGAGTCCGTCAAATCCGTATATATATTCTCAATTCACGATATCAAAATGAGTATCTATTGATAGTGGTCGATCAGAAAAGATGCCCACACCACTCACATCCCTCCCTTTCTGTTTCTTATGAAGTCAAAAAGCCCCTCTTTGCAACAAACAATCATTGAAAACACATATGCCTAAAGTTAACCATGATTTGTTTTCATGCACGAGAAGCTTAAATTAACTCCTGAAAAAGCCTATATTCTCCAGTCGCAAGGAATCTTTCAAAGTGGTCAATCATAATCGATTTAAGGAAACTTAAGCTTATTCCAAAAGTAACCAGAAGCATTGTTAAATTTCAGAGTTTCCCTAATTTGTTTTAAGAAATTAAGCAAAATTCAACAGTCATTTGTGTTTTCTGTCAAACAAAATTTAAATGCCGAAAAAATATAAGCAGCTAAACATTAATATATAAAGTATTTTATTTTAATTGTTTACAATTTATTTGGTTTAGTTTTTGAATATAACAATCAATCAAGTGGCTGCTTCTATTGACCAAAGCAATGCTGCGTTTTCCATCACTTTTTTGAGCATCCGAGCGGTATAGTGATGATTTCGGAAAGAATATTTGCCTCGACTGGTTGGCCAGGACATTTTCGTTGCAGAAGGTGCTTTGTTTGATTTGCTGTGTGGCACCATCTTGTTGAAATCAACCGTCCAGACCGTTTTCACATTTGTGGGCAGATATAATAAGCCACAATTTGATTCCATCCATCCACGTATCGATTCCCTTCGACTTTTTCGAATTTTCTGAAGAAAAATTGCCCAATGATGTAATTGGTGCATACGCCGGCCAAAACAGTCACTTTTTGGTCATGGAATTGCGTTTCATGAATTTCGTGTAGATTCTGCGTTTCCCAATTTCGACAATTTAGCTTGTTAACTCCGCCAGAGAATGTGAAATAGGCCTCGTCGGTCATCAAAATCTGCTTTAAAAAATCAGAAAAGAGAAAGAAAAATAAGTATTCAAACACTTTAAGTGCATACAGGACCAATGATAGCCCTAAGGACTTTCCTCTCAAAGCGACCAAGAATCTCCTCGTCGGCTTTGATTAGTATCCATGCTTCTGCACTATGCAGTAGGATTGATATTATCAATGTGTTATATGGAAATATCTTGGTTTTTCGAGAGAAGGCTTTAATCCCCAATTACCTTCTAAGCCCAAAGGCACAGCGATTGGCAAGAGTAATGCTTCGTTTTATCCCCTCGGTGGTGTCATTACTTGAATTTACTTCGGAACCTAAGTAGACAAAGTCTTTCACTACTTTAAAGTTATGGCTGTCTATAGGGACGTTTTGTCTAAGATATCGGCTTTGGTGGAACTTCTTCATAGACAGCATATACTTTGTCTTACCTTCTTTCCCCACAAGACCCAACTTAGCCGCTTCCTTCTCGATGGTAACAATGAACTCGCACTCATATTGATCAATCAAGCTGTTGACACAGGGTTTCATTCGGTTATACCAGAGGGCAGAGAGGATCTTTTATGTGATATTTAGGAAACGTGTACCTTTGTATTTGAGAAAGTTTAGAGGGTCTCCTCTCTTAAGTATCGGGCAATCGATGTGGAGATTCTACTTGGCAGCGGAAGTTTTGTCGTTATCGCCGTTATGAAGTCTGCAGAGATGATTTTTCCATATTCTTAGCACCGACTGTAATTTCACTATTAGGCTTCCATTGGTTTTTTTTAACTTAACGTGTCCTTCTTACCTGTTGTTCAATTACCTCGATCGAACTCTGCTCATACTCCATATTTTTCCTGCGGAGAGGCCAGTGCTCTTCTCTCCTTTTCTGCTCGTATGCACTCTCGGCTGTTCTGTTTCCATTGTAGTACCTTCTTCTTAGATAGTTATATTAGTCCTTCGAAATGAAAAATTAAAAAAAGCTAGTATGTTGTTCTATAATCGAACCCTGTATTTTGGTTAACTAAATTTGTTTTCGCAGTCGTAATCCTGTTGGGCTAGATTTGAAGTTTAAGTTGTTCGTACTTAAGCTTCTCGTTCTCTTTTGTTTTTGTTTTGTATACATATGCTTTCGCAATCCCGCAACAAAGAACTTGATTGATAAGGAATTAGACTGTTTGTGTCGCAGATGGTCAGTTCTGTTAAAATAGCTTTTTCATATAACGATATTTTTCAAGCTCATTCGATTTGAAACAACTTCTATTTGGCATTTATCTATGATTTCCTTAGAAAGAAATTAATAAAAAAGCTATCTCAAGTTAAAACAATGCTCGCGTGGGGTGACCACAATTAGGAAATCTGCTGACCATAGCTTTTATATCTTATGCGTGCTGTGTGGGATCTGATTACAGTTCTGTTTGTGAAAGGTGTTATAAATGTTCCTATAATGGAATACAATTCAGTAATTTCTTACATCACCTTTATATCTATTTTATGTTATTATGTTTATGGTATTATAATTATGAGAATAACTGAAAAGACCGCGATGTGTACTGCATATGTTTCATTACATTTTTATATAAAATTACTAAAATTAGTCAAAACAAAAAAACAAACCCACGTACAATTCCGTATTGAAATTTTGAAAAATTCTATAATTTCAAATGATTTAAAACATTGTTAACGTTAACGGAAATATTTCCTTAAAAACTTCTATCAATAGTGAACCTTAGGGTCTTAAACTCATTAACTTTCTCAGTCAAGAAAGATTTGACACGGCAATTAACACTGCTGCAAAAATGTTGATGTGGTAGGCAACTACGAAACACAGCAAAAGAAGGTGCGCATATTAGGGTTATTGGGATTATACAAGAATAAAACAGCTTTCCCTGTGATATCGAAATACTACTAGTCAGATAACATTTGTCAAATCAACAGCAGCACCAAAAAGCTTATTGCATTCCTTCGTTTTAAAAATGTAAATGATATGCCAGACTCACTAAAAATATTCAGCTATGAACTCTCAAAACCTGCGCCTTAACTTGGGATATTTAAAAACCGTTTTACGTGTAAAAGGAATACTTAAGTGACCTCCGACATAAGACTTCGGGAATGGAAGCATTTTAATATTATTGAAACAAATACATAATATGTATCATATTATTCATGGAACAAATTTCGCTACAACTAGAGAGTTGTTTCTGGCCTCAACCAACGTCCAATTGTAATGTCGCCAGTTGCGCCCACCAAATTGGTTGAGGACCCTTTCCATTTGGGTGTGCAATCTTAGACATGGATGTCCTCTGTTTTCCATTGTCCCACTGGTTCAGAGTCTTCGACTCTTCAGGCCGGAGCTAAGTTGTCCATGCTCTATACATGGCCTAGCCATCTTAAGCGTTGGATTCGTAAGCGCTTGGATAGGCTCATGGTTCGTGGTTGCATCTTCTTCTTAAAATTCCATCAACACAAACATGACCAAAGATATCACGCAGAACTTTTCTCTCGAAGCATATGTATAAACCTATTCTACCATTTTATCACAAAAATTGGTACATAGCTTATACCAAAATAGTAAAAACTTAACAAACCCTTTCTAATTATGGTACGGAAATTGGACTGAGGATGTCTATGGTGGACTTGCTCCAGCTTCTACAGCAAGCACTCGTGTTGTGCGTGCTATTTCTCTCACAAGCGGAGGGGACTTTCAGTTTAATGCCGACTCCGAATGGCGAGATTGAAAAGCCTTTTCTAAACAACTTTACTCATTTTTTAGTTTCTTTTTTAAGGTTCCGTCTACAAAAACGGAACCTTTATAATTTCGGTGTGTCCGTCCGTCCGTCGTGTCTGTCACACTTTTTTATCTCCGAAGTTTATGAAGATATCGGCATGAAATTTTGGAATTAGGTTCTTCAGACCTAGATGTCACGATTTTGAAAAGTGGGGCCATTGGGGGGTGGCTCCAGTACAGGTGAAGTTGACATTAATTTTGAAAAATTGTCGCACCCCATCAAAATATATATCAATCGACAGATCTTTCGAAATGAGGTGGAGGTTTCTTTCAACACTTTTTTATCCAAAATACCGTTTGGAAAATATGGAGCTCCAAAGTTTTTTTTAAATGCGTCCCCCCTGCCATTTCTAAACCAAAGTTTAAAAATCTGAAAAAATCACAAAAACTTGGCTTCACTGAGTACTTTCATTTAAAACCGATTTCAAGCATTCTGGCCCTAATGGTTTTGGAGATATTGGCCAAAAACGGTCAATCATCGACATGCGAATTTTGAAGATCTGAAAACGCAGTTTTGAAGACCCCAGCGTAAGCATTAAGAAATGATAAATTTCAAAATATCGATTTATGTTGAAATTTTGAGATATCTAAGATTTAAAATGAGAACAATTTTCATTTTCACACATAATTTCATGCTGTGCACGGCCACTCTATTCGTTGATGAGTGTTATCTTTTCGATCTCACCCCTAAATGCCCAACAGAAATGAACAGACACACACCGCAGGCATGAGCAGTGATTGGGTATTTGTATGATGGAAGGGATTTTCTGTGTTGGATAAACTTGGATAGAGATATATGTATACGTAGGGATGAATATTTGTTTGTTTGGATGTATGAATTTATGAATAAATGGTTGATTTGGGTTGAAGTTAGAAGAAAATTCAACTGAAATAGTTTGGAAACTTCGTTTGATATTCAGAAATCATCCATCAATATTATGCGACGGAACCTTCCCCGTGCGAGTACAACTCGCACTTTCCCAATTTATTTTAAATTGTAATAAGTAATTTGAACCTAGACTGAAAGTCTATTGCGTTGGGCTCGACGCAAATGCCCACAACGCCACGGCGCCCACATGTATAGGATGTATCTACCTAACCCATATACATTTCCAGAATGTTATTTGAATAATGTTAAAAATTCAAATGCGTTAGTACTAAAATTACCGCTTGAATTTGTTTTTGTCTTTGCCCATGATAGGGTGTTATTTCAATGGGGTGATATTTAGATTTAATCGTTGTTATCTGGTCGGCACTTGCATATGCCCCTCTCGTCTCGTAAAATATAGTCAAAGTAAATCATCCTTGATGGGTGGAATTTTAGTGTGCAAAAATGGAGACCCCTTTGATTGCGCCAATTACCGAGAGATCAGTCATGGCTAATAAGATTACCTGAAACCGTTAGTCAACAATTTGACAGGTCTTTGTCAGTGCGATTCCAGATCAAAAATAATAGATTTTTACACTACAGTAGAAAGGCACCCACCTACTACATCAACCTGCATAGAAACAGCTTAAACGTAACGAACTTAGCGAGATCTTCAATGTCAGAAAAGGTTTTATCAAGTGAGATTGTAACATCATTCTTAAAAAGTTTGTGCAAAACTCATTGTACGATACTCCGAAAGTCCGTACAACTGCTGGCATACATGGACGATCATTCACGTGATTGGTTGAACACAGCGAGCCGTCAATGAAGCGTTTACTGTCATTGAATCGGAGGCGAGCAAAATTCGTTTAGTGGTGAATACGGGAAAAACGAAGTACGAGTATATTCCGTCCTCAAGGAAGGACGCACAACTTCGACGACTCGGCCATAACGTCACCATAGGCAGTTAACTCCACTAAAAACAGTACAAACAACATTAGTACCGAGATAAAATTTAGAATAAGTCCTGAAAGTCACTATTTCATTTACCTCAATAGGCAATTGATTAATAGAGTATCGCGAAGAACTAAGCTGACTTTGTATAAAACATTGGAGGAGGCTGCGGATCCGATACCGATCCATCGCCTAAGATAGGTAGGCCATGAGTGCATGGACAGGGTCGATCTTCGATTCTGAGCCTGTGAAACAGCGCAAAAAAGGACTTCAAATTACTTGTGCGCAAAGAGAGACAGAAAGGATTCCGCTAGCTGGCTTGTTGGTTGAGGCCTATGTCCGACCCGAACTGTAGCGCTATATAAAGAAGAAGAGATATCTAGATTCTAAAAATGTCTGTCGCCTGTCAACAACTTCGAAATTCATAATTCCTAAACAGTGTACAGTTAGGGAGTGGAATTTAAACAAAATATGTATTTGAATTGCACAGAGTAAGTAAGAGTAAGTCTAGATTAAAAAAAAAAACAAAAAAATTAGTATTACTATATTAAAAAATGTAATAGAGCCATTCGTAAGAAAACAAAAGCATGCACAAAACGAGTATATAAACTTGCCCGCTATATACTCGTTAAACTTTTTTTTTCACGCGGGTTAGATTTTTAACTTTTTGTTAAGAAGCCTCAATTTGTGACTAAAAACCAAATACTATAGGTCAAGAACGGTAAAAGGTCGAAATGCGAATTTTGAAAACCAGAAAACTCAGATCGGGAATGTATAAAAATTTGGGTTCAGTTTAAAATTAGCTGTCCCCACAGCAGTTCTCCACTTAAGTCTTAGTGGATTCCTTCACATTCATTCCAATCGTAGGTACACAACAATAAATTAACACAGATTTGGCATGATTAGTGATTGTACTTGACGGAAAAGTTATTAGGGACTTTTTCTTGTGCATACATACATACATAATATGCTAGTGAAGTTAAATGGAATAGTTTGAATTCTTTGTTTGATATTCAGAATTGCGGAAGTTATACCTGCGTCCGTATAAAATTAAATACATGCACCCCTACAACGGAAATGCTAACGCTGAGATCTAGAGCAAAAATGATGCACTCGCGGTTAAGTCAATTAATTGGAAATTTCTAATATAATTATGATACCTGGTAAAATTTCCGATTAACGGTAATTCTTGAGGTAATCCAACAAATCAGAAATAAAAAAAAAGCTGGATGTGTCGTTCACCAAGAAGAACTCACTCAGGCGTTTGATTCTAAGAACGTTCACTCGCTTGTTTTATTTTTTGGATTCAAATCTTTTTATGATTAAATTTAATCAATACCAAATATAAGTATTTTTATTTTCATTATTTCTTTAAGAAACATCTCTGTTGCTAATAACATGTCACTTCGTATATGTAGGCCATGTATTAATATTTTAGGCACTAGATCTTTACAGATCTTTGCTTATGACGCGGGCCGACTCCCAACGGCGGGATTGAGAAGCTTTTTCTAGACAGTTATACTCTTTGAGCATTGTAAGTGACTCGAAAGAGATGGAGCCGCGAACAATTTTGTTTTGAAAAATTGTTACTTGTGCTGGGATTTGAACCTAGACTGTGAAAGTCAAGTGCGTATGGGTCGACGCACAAACCCACAAGGCTACGGCGCCCACATGATTTATTTACCGAAAATTAATTATCGTCCTGACTAAAATGCCGGTCAAATCTGCCTTATTTCAGTGCAAAATACTCGATACAATCGTTGTGCCAATGCCTTCAAAGATTCGGTATTGTATAAAACACAACCGACCGTTGTGGTCTTGACCGCATGTTCTTGAGGGTACAAACGCTTGCGTATGCAACAAATTGTATGGAAGTTGTAAGATGTATATTCGTATATACAATTGTCGTATCGATTTCAGTTTGTTTTGGTTGTTCTAGTGGCGAGATACGACTAATGTTAAGTAATTTCGAATTAGCTATTAGAAAATGACTAAGCAGGATGCTCGATTGTATGCAGATTGCACAAAAGTCGGTACAACCATTTAGTAAGTGTATTTAGTATTTTACAATATATAGGCAAATTTAATAATTAATGTTTAGTAGGCAGAATCTGCAGACAAAATTTTAAGAAACTTAAGTAGTTTCAGATTTAATGGGTAATTTTTAAGGAACATTTCTCCCAAAATTAAAACAATATAATGTAAACAGTAGTCTAATTTGATAAAACAAATATTTATTTTGTACGTAAATGAAAACCTAGGCTACATGAGTATTCACATAAATTAGGTTGGATTAAATTGGATAAATTGGAATCAAGGGAAATTACAGCGCACTCTTTGTTAAGATTTGATAAACAAGAGTATAATGTTGGCATTGCTATGTAATGTACTTTTTTTCTGTAATCTTTGGACAATTGTTTGCTTTGGCTGTGATAAAAACTTGTCTTTACAGCATCACAACCATTATCTAGACATGAATGTATGAACAAGCATACATTGAATAAAGCAACATTTCCAATCGAGAAATAAATCAGCTAAAAGATTGTATCAAAAAGTAGGCGCCACCGTTTTCGTTGGTTTGTGGCGACATATGTATTTACTGATTTTTGGGCTCCATTGGTTTTTTTTAACCAAGGTTTAAAGTAAGTAGTGCCATATGTTGTGATAGTGGCTTATACGGTATATTTGAGCCTTGTACATAGCGTAGTGGGCAATTACGCTGACCTCTTTCGAGTCAATGCTCAAAGAGTATAACTAACAAGAAAAAAGCTTCTCAATCTCACCATTCGGAATAGGCATTAGATTGAAGGTTCGTGAGACAGCAATAACATCACCATTATTAAATATAAAAAATATCCATATCAAAAAGCGCGTATAAGAAAAAAATTGTTTGGGGTCAAATTTGAATTTTGAAAAAAAAAATTTGAAATAAATTCATCAGCAACGATCATCACGAGAAAGAAAGAAAAAGCGTTTAAAAGTATTTTGAGTATTTTCCATATTTTTTTTTCAATAAAAAATGTAGATGTATAATTTAAAATACATATCTTATTGGAAACGTATATTTATTTGCTCAAACAGTTTCTTGTATTCACATTCTTTTGAGCAATTAAAATGCGTATCGGCCTGCAGTGCAACACATTTTATTATTATGAGTTCAACCGCAAGGAACACTCCTTAACTGAAATTTGTTTTTCTTTTTTCAGGTCTACAGTACAAGAAAATACGAAACTGTAGTTGTTGTCCATATGGCTACCACATCGATCTGGACTTTGTTCGCTACTGCGAATCGCTGGCCAATGCCAAGCCTTCAGAAGAACAACTGCGGCGACGTAGCCGACGTCTTTCTAGAAAATCTATGGAATTTATGCTCGGCCTGGAAAGTCTATTTGAGCACTGGGAGCCAGAAGGACGTGTTCAATCCGTACCAGAAGTATGATTATAAATTTTTATTTTCATCAATAAATTGAAGTGAAGTTCAGCTAACTACTTACTCACCCTGTGGTCTGTTTCCATTACTAAACGGACCATTGGGCCAATAAAATACAAACAACTACGTTTATTTATTTGTTGTGCATTCGATTTTTATTAGGTCTCCACTGAGATTGAACCAGAATCCCCAAGGCTAGCGCACGCAAATAAGTCCATTAATCTGAACGATTCAGCGGCACAACACACATGTAATGGTGACTCACTAACATCATCGCTCACATCTTCGTCCACAGCTGCCACAGATGCAAATTCAAATAGCGGCATTCAACCGACTTGTGCAACATCAACAAACAGCCCACCTGAAGAAACGTCAGCATTTCTACACGACGCTCTGGATGAGGTTGTCAGTGACTTTGAACGAACTCTAGAACGCACATCCATCAAGAGGAAACAGAAACGCAGTTGCCACTCATGGGATGAATTCAGCGATGTCATTGGTGAGTTAACATACAAAATAAAGAAAACCTCAACTTCAAAGATTTCAGTTTTTTTTGTCTAAAATTAAGCACACAACGGATTTAGCCATGCGACCATCCGTCGCATCATCCCAACCAGTGGGATTCAAGCCATATGGCAAGTAGTGTTTGCATGTAATGAACCAATGTGCGCGATCGCTTTAGGGAACTTGCCAAAATGTTGTTTGGCTTATTTTTAGACCTGGATACGCCTGCCAGAGAATATTTTTTATATTGAGTTTGTATAAAAGCCAACTTATAAATAAATTTAAACTACTGCTGCTGACGGCTGGTGAATATTTTATAATCTATCTAGTGCTGAAGCAAGAAGAACAGATAATAAGTATTCCGAAGGCTCTTCCAAAACTAAATACACAAAAACTAAGGATGATAAGATGAATCGTCTTTGCGTCCGTTGGCGTTTATCGCCAGTTCACGTTTCACTTCTTTGTCCATGAAAATATCAAATATCATTTTAAGGCGCGACCGTTCGCAAGTAACTGACAATATTTCGGGAGTTCGACTGTCACGGAGGGCCAGTTGGCTTTACCGTTCGGAGGTAGTATAAAAATGTGGGCCCAAAAAAAATGTTTGTCCATTTTAATTGCCCAGAAACCAGTTAGCTAGCTTCTATACATGCATGTACTGTTATTATCAGACATATATGTTGCTGGGAAGCTAGGCCCAAGTCCACCTCGGACTGTACCGCCGTCATTATTATTATTATTATGTGTTGTCTATTACTTTGAAAATTATTTCAAAATCAAAGGTAACATTACAAAAAAGCTAGTTCATTATTTACAAGTACTTTAACAAGACCAATGAATTTTGTATCTTATTAAGATGCATCCTAAGGCCACAAATAAAACCGATTACGATCTCACCCACATACTTGTGGCACTTAAAACCGAATCATGTGAAAACCGTTAAGTAATTTGTTAACCTGCAAGTTGGGGGATTAGTATTCCATAAAAATTATCACGATCACTTCGTGCTAAAAATGTAACAAACCGGAAAAAAGAAGGTCGCATCGCCATCGTGTTGTTGGTGGCAAAGTAGATGTATCTTTTGCCTAATTAGATAGGGGTTTATCTATCGTTTGTTTGGGCAGAAATGCAAATACTGTTCATTGCCAGCTGATATAAAAATAAACTCAAACCTTATCGGTTTTGGAATTTACTTCTATTTGATTACTTGTGGAACTGTTCGTTTGAATATACCGCGTACAGTTCACTTATCAATCACATCCCATTGACTTCACCCACATGACGGTTAGACGATGAACTCGTTTAAATATAATTGAGTGGTGTGGTTAACTGGTGAAACTTAAGCCGCCAACACATGTACAACCAAACTCGTTAGATATCCCTCTGTGGAATCTCACTCTTGAGTTTATGTGCAAAGCTGTTTATGAGATCCAGTCTTTGAAGTAAATTAGTAATAAAAAGATTCATGTTTTATGTTGTTCATTGATGCAGGCGACAACTTTACCTTCACCATACTCTTCTGCAGGTACATCTACTTATATATGCGGTTTTGTACGTGAGCACACCTTAAAATCATCTTCACTGCAAGGTATTTTACTTGTTTTAACTTTCTTTTCTGCGCCATAGTGTATTAGCACTGACATTAAGCAGCTCATATTGTATTTTTAATTTATCTAAAGTATTTAGCTTGTTACTTAAAAACGTATTATTTAATGAGCACATGAATTATAAGTTTTCTTGTTCCGTTAACAACTCGAGTTCAAACTTGAGCTGGTTTTCCTAATTTACATTCACTTGTTCATTTTAGGAGTTATGAAGCTTGATTTTGCATAATATTTACAGGAATTGAATTTTCATTTGTATTCGCTGTGAAGAATGATTAGGTGTGATTAGTTTTATGACATTAAGCTCTAACAAGAAGCCAGTGTCTGAAGAAGTGCTTCTGCGAACATTTAGAGCTCCATTTTCTCGCTGCACATTGAACGCAGTATTATAGGTTTCCTTCTTAGCCTCATAAGATTTGATTGGTTGACATCAATTTTGATCACGATATCAAGCCTTTCGTTCCGTTTCACATGAACACACTATGAATATTATACAAAGTATTAGGTGGTCGCTATTGTTCAAGCTTTAAAAATCGGAAGTCATTTATGAATTCTTAAAAATAAAAATACATAACGTCTTGAAATGGTGGATGCATTCATAGTTGTCAATAAAATGCACATCATTAGTAAAAAATGCCTTTTATGTTTTGTAATACTACCTTTTTACTGCAAAGCATCGGATGCTGTTTCAGATCTGTTTGTGTTACAAATGTTGCTTTTACTGCGCATCACATGAGCTAAAATCACTGCCAAAATGTTGAGTTTATAAAAGCTAGCAGTACTACGTTTTGGGATTCACCAAAATTCAAGCAAGAAGTCATTGTGGTAGAAGACATTCCTTTGTAATAAAAATGTTAAATTGTACATTGGTTCAAAAAGTTAACGTCATGGGGTTATGTATGGCATAGCATATCGGGGAAATAGTTCAAATTTTCTATTAAAGTATTAAATAAATGTGGCTAAATCTTTTTGATACAGAGCTCAATTTGTTTCTTCAAAAAGGTGGTTGTTATTGGCTCGTGTATTTTCTGACAAATTTTTCAAGACGAAAATGTTTCTCATCGCTGAAGATAATTTTGTTTGAAATGTAACTGCCAAACCTTAAATTTTTTTTTAATTTGTGTAGATCCGTTTTTAATGACCTTGAAATGTCAGCTAACATGCTGTTTTTTCTTGTTGGCAACACTTTACAGAGCAAATAGTGCAAAATTAATATCATGCGTGACTTTTGGAAAACATGTTTTATGTATGACTTCGAATAGCCACTGTATGTATGCACATGTATATGTTGATTTTTGCCTTTTATTAACCTTCATCCGCCACTTATTTTGAGTCACTTTAATGTTCCTTGTGTGTCAAATTGGCAACCATTTTCTGGGACTTATATTCGAGTCCATGATTTATATCAATGCGGTTTTTCTGATTGAAACTTCTTCATTAGTTATCGCTTTATTAATTCAAATCGGAACATCGAAATTCAGATTATTATTTTTATTAATGTTAATGTAAAAAAAATCATATTGCGGAGGAATCATAGCAATTTTAATTTTAAAAATATGTCATATTGACACAAGGTACCGATGAAGCTTAAATGCTTAAAACTAGCTTAACTAAATTATCTCTCTTATTTCAGCTTAATGGCAGGCTAGTATTCAAACTTATCTATGAGCTGTTAAATAAAAATAATAATTATATTAATGTCACTAAGAAAAAAATTAAAAAAAAGTTAGTGTGGTAACTTTTATAAATAAAACTTACATGGTTACCCTACCTTTAAATAAATCTTAACCTAACTTAACCCTAGAAGAAAAAAAAATGGCAGGCCCAAGTGAAAATATAAATACATATAAAACTTGGACCGCATTGAGAAATTGAATAATCTTTTATCTACCTTCCTGGAGCTCTGGCCTGTCAGCCCTGTCAGCCCCCGGCTCGGGGCTCGGTGTGATTTTTTTGCGGTGTGCGTTTATCTCATTCCATAAATAAATATGAGCTTCTGTTTTCATACTTATATTTTCTATAAAATCTACATTAAATTAAAAGGCCTAAAAACTATGTAAGCCGACCAACGGTCAACTTACCGTATTGGATCCACGGTTATTATCTAGCATCCCGCAACTAAAGTGGATAAGCTCCTCTGTGCTCTATGTGACGTCGCGGCTGAAGTTAAGTCCGTCATCCAGTTATCCGAGCTATGTTTAACATTAAAGGCACCACTGAAGAACAGGCCTGCATGGTGGTAATAGAGTAATGCTTCTGGGGGTGCATATAATAGGGCTAGTAGGAGGGGTGCATATAATAGGGCCATAGATCAGGTTATTCATCGAGGTTGTTGCTCTCGCATTTTGCCTACGAGTCATCTTGATAAGGAAATTATTCACCCTATTGTGTAGGATATCATTGGAATCGTAAAGATAAAGCCACGGCCTGAAGCAAACCGTCTAAAACACCCGCATCTTTTCCATCAATCTTGCTCCAACTTTAAACCACACGGAACAGTCGTAAGCAATCATTGGCTGGATAAGCACGTTACTTTCACCCTCTCATCGAGTTGGCAGTTATGAAATAGTCTCTTTGTAATACCGAAAGCTTCTCTAGCTGTCTCTCTAGCCAGAGCAGCGTCTATTCTTTAGCTTAGGTCCTACACCAGAACGTTTTGAAAAGAATCGTTTCTGACTTTTGACACGTATAGAAATGTATGTACGAGTATGTGTACGTTTATAAGACGACGTTCAAACCTAAGCGAATTTGAGAACCTTAAAATAGAGAAGAGGTATTGAAAGTATTAGTTATATTAAAGCAAGGTCTCATTAATAATAATTAGTAAAATCGCATGTGCTGCGAGGGAATATAATATCATTTTTTAGAAGAGTGCAAAACATTAAACACATTATTTATAGTGAAGTGTATCTAAGAGCAAAATTAGACAGTGAAACTGTATAAATAAAGACGATAAGTATTTTTATACACAGATTTAATTGCAAGTTAAACACCCTCATATTGGAAGTACATGGTGCCTTACTTTCCACTTCCTTCCAAGATTTTTTAATTAACAGTGTAAAGTGCTTATCAGAATGGTGAGGAATCCACAAACATTAATTTCCGCTTACAAGTTCAATGAATGAACTTATAAAAAACGGGGGATTCGCTATGCTGATTCAAATATATCCGTATGAACATATGCACGTAACTAATATATAAGCGGTGGACACCGTGGCGTAGTGGGTAGGTGCGTCGACTCCTACGCTCTAGATCTAAGGTTCGAATCTCGAAAAAAACATCTAACATTTTTTCACGGCTCCACCTCTTTCACTGACAATGCTCAAAGAGTATAACTGTCTAGAAAAAGCTTCTCAATCTCGCCGTTCGGAGTCGGCATTAAACTGTAGGTCCCCTCCACTCGTGAGAGAATTATAGCACGCAGAACACGAGTGGTTGCTGAGAAGCTAGGCCCAGGTCCACCTCGGACTGTAGCGCCGTCATTATTATTATTATTATTAATATATAAGCGAAGATTGGAAGGTGCTTCGCCTAAAGTGTATTTGAATCTCGGATTTGTTTTGCAGAATGGATTGAAGATACCATGTAAACATTGACACAAAGCATATGCTGGCTTTCCTTTGACAGATTATCCTTATGCATATTAAAACAAAACAGAGTAAAACGAAACATTTTTTAATGTCAAGAAGCCTTCTAGAAATGTTGTCTGTGACACTGCGTTGTACAGCTGGCCTGAGATGATCAATGTCCTATACAAACAAGCCCAAGAAACGTTTGATAAGAGTTATTATGCGATTGATGTCGGCACTAATGTTGTTCGTACTATTTTCGTGATGTTCTAGGTTTTATATTTCCTCCAAATCAAATCACATCATTTTCCTTTCCCCATCTGGCTTGATGACTCATTACTCTTATGAAAACGCTCTTTTGCTTTATTTATTTGTACATACAAGTTCAACCGCTTTCACTAATATAGACCAAGCTTTTTTGCATCGTTAGTAATGTGGTTAAATGTTCCACTCGGCACAACGGACGATGATAGAAGAAGAAAATCGTCGCCCCGATCTAGACAAAGTCAAGATACCGATATCGAGACTGAAGTCTGAGAAAGCTGCTGGTGCAGATAGTCTGCCTGCTGAAATGTTTAAAGCAGTTGGAGATGATCTGGTAGGGCCCATGCACCAGCTTATTTGTAAGATATGGTCGGAGGTATCGTTTGCTCGATCCACAAGAAAGGAGACCCCTTTGACTGCTCCAACTGTCGAGGGATAAGTCTCCTTAACATCGCCTATAAGATCTTTTCTGCCATTCTGTTTGAACGCCTGAAACCTTTCGTTACCAATCTGATAGGACCGTATCAGTGTGGTTTCAGGCCAGGGAAGTCCACCATCGATTAAATGTTCACACTATGGCAGATCCTGGAGAAGATCCAAGAAATGAAGATCGACACACACCACCTATTTGTCGATTTCAAGGCTGCATAGAGACGAGCTATATAGCGCCATATCTAGTCTTGACATTCCTGCCAAACTCGTCAGACCGAGCAGGATGACGATGGAGAACTCTCGCTGCTCCATCAAGGTCGGTAATGAGCTCACCGAGACCGTCAATGTCAAAAAAGGTTTTGTACAAGGCGATGCGCTGTTATATAACTTCTTTAACATCGTTCTTGAGAAGATCGTGCAAAACTCACTGGCCAACACAAGAGGCACGATCTTCCAAAAGTCCGTTCAACTGCTAGCCTACGCGGATGACATTGACGTGATTGGGCGAACACAGTGAGCTGTCAATGATGCGTTTGCTGGCATTGAAACGGAAGCGGCTAAAATGGGTCTGGCGGTAAATGTGGGCAAAACCAAGTATATGCTGTCATCGAGAAAGGACGCACAACATCGACGACTTGGCCAGAACGTCACCATAGGGAGCTATAACTTTGAGGTAGTGAAGTACTTCGTCTACATCGGCTCCGCGGTAAATAGTACAAACAACATCAGTACAGAGATCAAACGCAAAATAACTCTTGCCAACCGCTGTTTTTTTCGGGCTCAAAAGGCAGTTCTGTAATAGAGCCCTATCTCTGAAGACCAAGTTGACTTTGTATAAGAGCTTGATCATCCCAGTCGCGCTTTACGGCGCAGAGGCATGGACAATATCCCAAGCGGATGAAGAGTCTCTTGCGTGCGATCTCTGGTCCTGTTTGCGTTGATGGTATTTTGGGGGAGAAGGTTCAACCACGCAATTTATGGGCTGTACAGAGACATGAGTCTAGCCAGGTATCTACGGATCCAACGACCAAGATGGCTAGGCCATGTAGAGCGTATGGACAACTTAGCCCCGGCCCGAAGAGTCTTCGACTCTGAGCCTGTGGGACAACACAACAGAGGACGTCCACGTACAAGGTGGCGCACACAAGTAGATGCGGACCTCGGCCGGCTTGGTGTGCGAAACTGGAGGCAGCTGGCGAAAGATCGTGCTGGATGGAGAGGCATGTTGAGTGAGGCCGAGGTCCACCTCGGACTGTAGCGCCCTAAGAAGAAGAAGAAGAAGTAAACTGGTCGCGATTCTGTACGTTTTGAATTTATTTCCTCATCGAATTTGCATGCTCGCATGAAACTCTTGAGGCGTTTATAGCCGGCCACTTGTATTGAACAGATTTTTATCTTCTGGACTACATACAGCTCGTAGATCTGTTGACTGATACGTTTTCATGAGGTACCGATCTCTGAAATGGATAAAAGAAGTGTTAGATAATAATTAAGAACCCATTGGTGCATATAAGAATTTGAATCGAGGTTAGTTTGCGGGACCGATGTCTCATTGGCACGCGCTAATTCGGAGGTTAAAACTCCAGTTCAGGTTCATTAGACAAAATTTCTTGAGAATTGTTGTCTGCACTTGTATTGGTAGCCTCTTTCCGACACTATGAGATGGGTTTTAAATTCATTGAGTTCCTTGAATACTTAAATCTAGGAAGTATTGTAGAATTAATAAAAATTGTGGAATCGTAGGCCCAAGTCCACCTCGGACTGTAGCACCACCATTATCATTGTTATTATTATTATTATTTCTGCGACTATCGAAATTAGGGTTTGTATTGGGTTGGTTAAGCAGCTATAGAAAAGACTATTAGACATATCCCCTATATTCTGTTGGCCAGTGTAGTGATTGCCATTATAGCCTGTATGTATTTTATGGATTCCCCAACCAAATCAATAACTACAATAGTTTCGTAGATGATTCTCCTCCTCTCTTTAAGGTCGGTACTCATTTCGTTGTTCGCCAGTTGCACACTAATCGCAGTGCTAGGAGGTTATATCGACCGTTGACGATTTAAAATATATTGTGTCAATAAGCACATTTAGTATAACTGTCAGTTTTTCCAACGTCATCTGGCCGTTCTGTTGTGTGTTGCGTTAAGAGTGGAAAAACATAATCTACGATTTTCATAAAGAGTAGGTCCCACTAAGAATAAAATGAAAATAAATTACCTTGAATTGAATGCAATCATGCTTAGAAAGCTTTGTGTCCTTACATTGTTGCTACACCCATAAGTACACTTGTCCTTCTGTTTATTTCGAGCAAATATGTATATGTACATAAGGGATATTGCCCCAATAAAACTTTCACTGCTCGTGCGTGCATAGATCATCCTCATAATCTAATATACTGAAGCTTATTTCAAAATTAGTAGCAACTTCATCAAAGCGCTCATCCACCATCAATCTTATGAATCACGCGTCTTCAAATGGATTCTCCTCAGAAGAATATTGGTTTAAGAATAAAAGAGATCAGAAACTAATTTAAGCACAGTTCCTAAATTGTGGCTAAAAATAAATTCTCACAATAGGAGAACATCAACATCACGAAACAAAAAGCTTCAAACACTCATCGTGGTTGATCTCAATAAAGAAAACGCGTGTGTATCGTATACTCTTAGATTCTATTTTTTATTCTTGAGATAAATATAATTAGTACACATCAAGTGCGTGTGTAGCAGGTTGACAACATTTCTTTATAAACTGACACTTACTACCAATTGGTTTATTCAACTCTCGTGGCCCACGCTTCTATGCTGAGATACATTGAAAGCTATACTGGAAAACTATATGGTTTTTGCTGGTACACTATTTCTCGTTCTCTCTATTTAATTTAATATGCATTAAATTAAATTTTATTGAATATTTAAGGGTAATATTTTGTTATTTAGTACTTAAGGCTAGATTTGCCTGGCTAGGATAGTGACAAAAATTAGAAAACTTAAAAATAATATATGTCGCTGCATTTTTATTTTTGTACTGATTTTCCAATCCAAGACAACATATATACCACAAATCATATAGTAATTACTATATGATTTCTGATATATACTATGTATATATTTTCGATGAGATAATAACTTATGTTTGGGTTCCAATGATGTTGGAGAACAGCAGTGTGGCGAGTTGTCAACTTGATAACACACAAAAAAATGTAAGAGACAAATTACAATAGTGCGATTTTGAAAAATGTTATTCATATCGAAGACTGCGTCAGGTTCAAGGTTGCTTTCCCCGCACTTTGATAAGATTCACCAGATTGTCTATCGTGACGCCACTAGAATCAGCTCTGGTATTTACTCTTGGAATAGGTTAGGTTTTTGAAATTTTTCAATTCTCTTATAAATTTTTTTCAAGCCTACTCCCATAATAGGATAGTGCAAAGCAGCTGCGGATAAGGTGTGAAAACTTTTCTTCCTCTTCCTCATTCATGTATTTTCCGCAGTAGTTATTATATGTTTAAACAGATCTTGTTGCGTGTTTTCTAATAGTCCAGTATTGGCCCGATTATGTTAATCCCAAGTTTCTTTATTGTTTTAGCTGATGCAATGTTAAATATGTCTGAATCATTTCGTCTCTCATTTGGCTACATCAGGACACATTCCAAGACTTGGTTTGACAGAAGGGTTTCTCTATGACAGTAGACACTTCCATTTCGATTTACAGTTGCCTGAAATATGTGTATATCCAGAAACACAGCAAAACGTCAGATTACATTTATTCGATTCGATTATATTCCTAATATTGGCACATTTTATTTGAGTTCATGCGGAAGGCAAACTCTACGTCATCGCATTAGGTGACTACGTTATGTTATTGGCATATTATTTATGCATTAAAGATCCTCTCATGTTTAAGCAGAGAGCTCTTATAGAAACGTTCTATGGGATATATTGTAGATAAACTACACTCAGTTGCAACAAAAATTAATATTCCACAGATTCACGCAACTTTTTTTTTTATCGAAATATTTAGGGGATATAGGGTTACATTTAAGTGTTCGAAAAAATAAACGTGATTGAGTTTTCAAAAAGTTTTCACAATTTCAATTATGCTACGGAGGAAGCTCAGGGTAAAAGCAGGTTCAAAAACAAAAGCCCTCTTCCAAACATGTCCTAAAATGTTGTGTATTGTAGTTAATTCTTTTCAGGGTACATTTCAAGAGTTTAGTTGGCAGCATTAAAATTAAACTAATAGATTCTAATTTTATGGTTTTATTAATTCACTAATCATTTTATTGATACTTGACTTTATGTTTTATATGACATAATTGACATAAAATTGTGAATCTAAGAAATATTACGTCTCTTATTTTTTGGAATGTATCTTTAAAATACAATAAAATTTATTGTAGTTGACCTTATCTTTATACGCTTGCAATAAAACACCGTATCGGATTAGTAAAGATGTCATAAAATTGTACACTTACGTAACAGCATTCTATCAGAATATTTAGCAATAACCTGAAGAACAGCTAGGATAGGTTCAAAGTTTTAACAAATCTGATATCTTACCAATAAGACAGGGTTATCGATAATTTGTAAGATTATCCTTATGTAGGTTCGACAATGAAATTAATGAATATTTTAGACCTCAGTTAATGGTCAAAACTATTCATACAGTACTTAAATTCAAGTAATAACATTTTTTCAAAATTCATTACATATCAAAAAATTTGGCAAAAATTCTAACAGAATTCATTGCATCACTATAGCCGTCGTCGACTTCTGTTGCACAAGCTCGAAGTCAAAGACAGTTATACCTTTTGGGCATTGTCAGTGACTCGAAAGAGGGAACAATTTTTTTAATTGTTTCCTGTGTTGGTATTTGAGCCTAGACTGAATGTCTACGGCGTAGGAGTCGACGCTCATACCCATTACATCGCGGCGCTCACGCTAAAATCAAGTTGTACCTTTTGAAAAATCTTGCCTAACTTGACCAGTGTACTCCGCATAATCTTTCTTTTTAAAAACGTGAAATTCTTAAAGATGGGATGCAATGTGAATCCGTTCCTACTAGACTGCACCGAAACGAGGAACAACTTGAAAGTCAACACGATGTACCGCATTATTCTTGAAGTATGACTTCGAATCCTCGAAAATTGAACTTCCAAATTCCAAGAAACTCGACTAATCCGCGGCTAAAAAATCAATATACGAGTATAGCAAACTATAAACAGTAAAAGAAAAAACAAAACAAGTATTAAAAATATATTAAACCGCCTAATGTACCGCTATTGGTCGTTCAGTGATTTTAAGTACAATACAAATATATTACAAAAGACACCACAACGCACCATTTACCCTATTCATGTGCGATTTCTCAACAAAGAGCGATGAAAAGCTTTAAAGATGCTCGTTTGTTTCAGTTTTTCTTTTTCTTTAATTTTTTTTGCGAAACTGCGCAGGTTTTCAGTGCTTGGCGATTGGCTTATCTTACCTATGAGAGGTTCCAGTGTGGTGTGCTATTATCAAGGAACGCAATATTTTGTATTGAAAAGCGGGTAATTGAATAAATGAGTATGAAGAAGTAATATACCTATGTCAATAGTACGTTTGACAAGAAATGATTCACTTTGGTTTAGGTTTCTGGTGGGGGAAATTGTGGTACACCTTTTAGAGTACAATTGGTACTGAAACATTGTATAATAAACGCGGTTAAATGCGATTTCAATGTATGCAAATAGTTCTGGACGAAATTGTATGTTTCTTTATGGCGTAAGGACCTAATAAACCTAAACTGTTGATCTACATGACCCGTGACTAAGAGCCGCTATGGCACCCACATTTATAACTACCTATCTATATAGCGTTTGCCATTAAAATTTGGCCTAACTTCTTCAGCGTCCACTCGAATTATGCATCGTATTAATATTAGGCGAAAAAATTTGAAAATACAATTTCAGGCGAACTTTTTAATAATAGTAAGACTTTTGGAGCATTGTCAGTGATTCGCGAGCGATGAAGGTGTAAAATTAGAAATTGACGTTTAGCCCGCCACATTGAATCGGAATCAAACTTGAGACCCAGGACGATTGGTAATCTCAATTACAATTTAGACGACCGGCATCGCTATTTGGAGATGTGAAAATAAGACTTGAAGACTCTCCGAGCATTTTAAATGACTCGGGACAGGTGGAGGTGTAAAATGAAATGTGGCGTTCGGTCCGTCACATAGAATCGGATTCAAACTTGACACCAAGGGCGACTTTTTATTCTTATTACATTTGAGTCAACCGGCATCGCCATTTTGAAATATGAATCTAGATCTCCTATTAGGATACTCCTCTACGATACTGCATGTACATGTAACTGCACCGTCTTGTTGGTATCACGTTGTAGCCAGCACAAAATCATCCACTTCTAGCTTCGATAATCTTCTCCTTAATAAATCACCATAATTGCACATTTATTTTTGTAAATAATATGTAAAGCGTAAATAGTGTAGGGTAGTGTGCACAAATTGATGAATAATTCCTGTTTATTAAATATTATGTAGAATGCTTATATTTTTACTATACACTTATTACAATAATTAATGACTGATATTTTAAAAGGTTAATATGATTAAGACACCTAAGGGGAGGAACCCCTTAAAATTTTTTTTTACGAAAATTGCAACCAAATTAAAACTTCTCGTCGAACTTACTGTAAATATATATATATATATGTATATTTGAATCTATATCGCGCTTTCCATTAGTTTCTTGAGAAAGAACATATTTCCATCTTGCTAAAAATGAGTCACGTGTTATTTTCCTGCAACACATATTGTCAAATTAAATTTATCTGTATATTCTCAGCGTCGAAAAAAAAACATTCTAAGTTCTCATTGAGCTCCTAGAAGCTCTTGCTTCTGAAACATTTGTCCAATTAGTCGACGACGAATTTTTGTTGAACGCGTTCGATGATGTAACTACGCAAACGAATACTATTTGTTACAATATATATTTTTTAAGCTAATTTTTTTTTGTTTTGAACTTTAATACTACGCTCTTATCGCCGTGCGTCGGTGCACATCGAGATAATTTACTTGAAAATACTTAATTTGCTTATCGAACAAGTTAGATTCGCCGCCGTTAACTTTATTTTCTCATTAACCAAATATTAAAAGCCAAGTAAAAACCGAAACGAATTCGAAACCGAATGATACGAGGATCGGAAAATTTGACAAAAAAAGAGGAAAATTATGAAAATTATTAGGAAAATTAAAACGAAATTACTATTGAGTGAGTGAGATTTGTGTGGAACTGTAACTAATGGATGTGTTAATGTTCGATTATGCTGAAGACTGATCAAATGAAGAAATAGTTCACTTACAAAGCTATTTGCATGCGCTTGTTTAGATTGATTCGCTCGTTTTTACAATTGGTACAAAGATAAGAAATATCATATTAAGACAGAATGATGTATGCACCTTTTGACACCACTTCATATGAAGAACATTTTGTTGACAAGAAATGGTGGATGAAATGTACGTTTTTTTTTATTGCACTGACGATTAAATTCAAAAACTAATTTATTTACTGATAAGCACTCAATTAAACTTGCATGTCTGTATACGTTTATGTGTACATATGTGCATATACTCGTATATTATTACTTTTTAAGTTTATATTAGTAAATAACAGTTAAAACGATTATAATAGCAGAAAATGTACTTAGAATATTTTGGTTATGGATATAAATGTTTCCAAGTACTTTCAAGTATTCTTACCATAGAGAGCGCTTACATTTTGTTAAATTTTTTAAATTGCCGCTCTTTTCAGTCTGGTTATGTAACCATTGCCGATTTCGAGCGTGGTCCGAAAAGTATAAGCCCAAAATGAAAATAGGAATTCAACATAGTCTTTTTGTATGTAAACAATCTTCCCACTGATGGTCTAACCATCTCATCCAAGTCATTAACTTTTCCAACTAATAGTTGATGCCTTTCGTTTCAAAATAAGTGTTTACTTTTGCTATTACCTCCTCGTTCGATAAAAATGTTGGTACTCCGAGAAAATTGAGTGTCTAAGAAGTAGGAGAACTTAGCTAGTGTCGAAAAATATGGTGGTTGGTCAAGGAATTCGAAGTTCAATTTGCATGGAGACCGATGATGTATGAGAAGGTGCGTTGTTCTGTTTTTATCGTAGTATACTGCGTTTTTCACCATCTGTCTATCTTTAGCTTATTAAGTTATGATTCGTTATATTGTTTATTGTTCTTGTTTTTTGATGAACACAATTCCGTAATAAAAACGCTTTCGCCTTTTTCGGAGCGAGGTTACCCTTTGCTTCATTTGAAGCTTTTCTTGTTGTAAGAGAGAATCCAAGTTTCTTCTACAATCATAAATCCGAACAAAAAAAACTCATTTCCCTCGAATCACCCCAACAGAACCTATTCATTCGAATACATATTTGGTCCAAGATGTACAAGATTTATGATGCAATATACGCCAAATGGGCGCCGTGTCGTAGTGAGTAGGTGCATCGACTCCTACGCTTGATGTTGTCGGTTCGATTCCCATTTTTTCACGGTTCCACCTCTTTCGAGTCACTGACAATGCTCAAAGAGTATAACTGTCTAGAAAAAGCTTCTCAATCTCGCCGTTCGGAGCCGGCATTAAACTGTAGGTCCCCTCCACTCATGAGAGAACAATAGCACGCACAACACGAGCGGTTGCTGAGAAGCTAGGCCCAGGTCCACCTCGGACTGTAGCGCCGCCATTATTATTATTATTATTATTATTATTATTATTATTATTATTATTATTATTATTATGATTATTATTATTATTATTATTATTATTATTATTATTATTATTATTATTATTATTATTATTATTATTATTATTATTATTATTAGAAATGTTACTCAACAACAAACAAACTTTATTTGTACGTGTTTCAACTAACGAAAACGTCTTAATCTCTTGAGAATTGTTTTTAAAGAAAAATTACAAAAAAGCAGTGCTATCGACTGTTACTAGAAACTGGCAAGCAATATCTAACATGGCTGAAATTTTAACTGACCTTTAGAGAATATCCTTTTTTATAGCTAGGATGGGCGCCGTGGCCGTGTGGGTTCGTGCGTCGACCCATGCGCATTAGACTTTCACAGTCTAGGTTCGAAACCAAGCTCAGACAAAACAATTTTTCAAAAAAAAATTGTTCGCGGCCCCACCTCTTTCGAGTCACCGACAATGCTCAAAGAGTATAACTGTCTAGGAAAAGCTTCTCAATCTTGCCGTTCGGAGTCGGCATTAAACTGTAGGTCCCCTCCACTCGTGACAGAACAATAGCACGCACAACACGAGTTGGTTGGTGAGAAGCTAGGCCCAGGTCCACCTCGGACTGTAGCGCCGCCATTATTATTATTATTATTATTATAGCTAGGATGGTTTTCAGAATTATCTTCAGACTTGAGTTCGTTCTTAAAAATATTATTTGTTGAAAATAAAAATTAACTTTCAAGCACAATCGTTGTACGTGGTGTGACTATATAATAACGAAACTGATGGAATTCCTGGCAAACTGCACGTATGCCAAAGTAGTGCTTTGCACTGTGAAGCCTTCTCCACCTCTATCATTTACGTAGATGTAAATATTAGTCTGGTCGTGGCATTCGAATCATCGGATCATCGTGAAATCTCATATGAAACTTACTTTTTACTTTTTTTACATTACTTATAAGTAATGGCAATGAATGGTAATTTCCTGTACGGTTTTTTGAGTTTGAGGATTTTCAAGTAACCAAGAAACTAAACTAAACTTCATCTATGTGTGAAATTTGAAAGTTCCAGTTCATTCTATATATTCATTCTATAGATTATCCTTTACAAACCTAATATCGATAAAATATGTATCTATGTATAATAAAATATTGAAGACGAATTACTTTATCGTCGTTAAAACTTCACCAACTGCACTAGTTATTTCGTTCTCGTTCTACGATTTAAAAGGCTTTGGCAGTTTAAAAACGAAACAACATGATAAATCGTGTATTTTTGTGCGTGGCGCATTACAAATTAGTCTTTTTTCCGGTCTACGAAATTAGTCCTAGTATAGTTCATAGCAATGAATGTCTTCGTATGTTGACTTCAAAATCAAGCTAATGTTTAAATTTGTTCCATCCCCAGTCCTCTACAGCCATCAAATTTTTGATCGAATAGCTGTATAGCATTTGCATTTATATTTACCACATTTATGTTCGTCTACAATCTATTCTGTTTGAAGTTTTCTACCATATCCTGTAACTGGTTCTTACGCATGGGTTGAAGTAATCACTGCAATACTGATGTACTAGGGCTCAATCCATCTTGCTACAGCTTTTCATATATTCTTAGTTTGTCGATTACTCCTTGCGTGCATGATGTTGTTTGAAAGTATTAATTAATTTAGTTTAAAGCAGATATCTTTGGGCAATATTGAAAAATATATTTTTTTCAACAATTACACCGTTTGGAAAACTTTGTCGTACAAAAAAGCAGCTTTTTGTGTTCACTCCGATTTCCACTTGTTTCATTGTTCTTGGTCTCATGACAATGTGTATCACCTCAATTAAATTTCCAAGATTAATATCTTTACCTGTGTCAAACACACTATCTCAAGATATTGTTTTACGTAAACAAGATTGAAAGCTCTACTTATAGCCTCTAAAGTCAGCAAATCCATAGTGTAAATTAACATGTTTTCTCTATATTTTTTAATGGTTTCTTAACAAACTGTATCTTTTACACTCAAATACGGTTATAGTGTATAAGTTATAGAGTATAATAAGGTAACCCCATATGCGCGCGCGAATTACAAAAAAATAAATATCCATTCATGCATATGCGTAAATTTGTTGGATTTATTCATCTATGCTTGCTTCTCATTTCTACATTTAGTAGATGCCCTGCCGATATCCTTATCGTATGTTTTGGTATCTATAAATCAAATTTTATTGAGATTTAAGACCTTTTCAATAAAATTGTATTCAATATAGCAAAGTCAAGTTTGTTGTCAAGTTTTTTTTGTAGAATAGTTCATATAATTAAATATCTTTGTTTGTTTTTAGAACTTGTTTTATTCCATTCCTTCGCAATTTTTTCAGTCTAATAATATGATTGTTTTCAAAGTTTAGTTGGGTATATAATGTTTTCTCTGAGTAGGGTAGAGTCTACAAGGACCAACAAGGCCCACCACTGTTACTACTAGAATCGGTTAGAGTCATTAATCATGGAATCAATTTATTTGTGAATAGATTTTCAGATTTTGCTGGCATCTGTATCAAATAAGTTGACGGAATCTTTAAGAAAATACTCTTTCAGAAGTAATATTCTTTGGAAGCGGGATAGTTACAGAGTTATTGTTTGAGCGTATTTTCCTCACTCATGTAGCTTCCGTTCAATTGCGTTGTGAATTTGCAGTTAAATTGAATTACATATGTGAACTATTCAGATTTTTCATTTTCTTTTTACTGGTTTTTAATTTTAGGGGAAAAAACCGAAAATTTAAGGCGGGTTGGTATTTTTGTGGAATTTATGGGGGCAAATCCTGATTTGGAAGGAACACTTCATTCCGTCATTCTTTTATGAACATATTAAATAAAATAGCTATCTTGGAAAAAATATAAAAACTGCAAACTGGTGATTCTCTTTCTCACAGGATCTACAAGAGGGTTACTTTTGTCTTGTTTTGGACCGAAAAGTATGGTTCAAATGATCTATAGGAACATACATGGGTGTATATATGTATGTATATATTGCAGAAAATATTTTAGCAGCGTAAAATCACACAATCTTTAAGATTATGTTATTATCAAACGCTTCTCTTAAGAATTATTTAGTATCGACGCCATACGATATGTGGTATCATTTTATTATACCGCTGTCCTGAAAGTCATCTTATAATTTTATAACTTAAATAATTCAGTTAGGCGATTATAATAATAATAATGGCGCTAAAGTCCGAGGTGGACCTGGGCCTAGCTTCTCAGCAACCACTCGTGTTGTGCGTACAATTGTTCTCTCACGAGTGGAGGGGACCTACAGTTTAATGCCGACTCCGGAGTGCGAGATTGAGAAGCTTCTTCTAGATAGTTATCCTCTTTGAGCATTGTCAGTGACTCGAAAGAGGTGGAGCCGTGAAGAAATGTTAGGTGATTTTTCCGGGAATCGAACCGAGAACATCGAGCGTAGGAGTCGACGCACCTACCCACTACGCCCAGTTAATCGATTATTATTATTATTGCTGTTGAGGGTATGTTTCACCGCGATCTTTAAGATCTATTGTGCCCCTTTCAATACCTTAGCACTATTACGAGTTCCCCTCAAATACAGTTCTTTTCAGCGTTGTATTGAGGGTAATGGACTCCTTTTGCGCATAGGTGAAGAAATCTGTTCTAGAGTATTCTCTTTAAGCCTGTTTCGTTCAGGAATCTGAAAATGAGAGATGGTTCCATTGGCTGTTTATCTTACTCTGATAATAGGTACTTGCCCAGACATTTTTGTCTTTTGTGGATCAATGCCTCCCAGTATGTGTTCTGGGATTTCATTAGATTCTCCGCAGAATCTGCAGAGACCTTCTTCTGATACCTCTAGTTTCCTTAGATGCTCCCTGAGTCTACAGCACCCAGTTAGGAAGCCTGTTAGGATGCGGAAGTTATTCTTGCTCATTTTGATGCCTGCCTCGAACCTCTTTCTGATATTACCCTAGGAGTTTCGTGGCCTGATTCATTCCACGAACGTTATTCCAGGTTTCTATCTGGTTCCTTCTTTCTAGTTTCCTGAATTCTTTTCTGAAGAGATGGTCTCCTACAGCGCAGGATGGTTCAGGGCCTATGAAGGGTTCTGAGGCTCCTTTCTTTGCCAGGGAGTCGGCCATTTAATTGTCTTCTATTTCCGTATGGCTAGATATCCAGCATAGTTTTACTCGGTTTCTCCTACTCAACTCTTTGAGCTTCTGCAAGCATTCCCGTACAAGCTTGGATTTGATGATGTAGGAGTCCAGTGTCATAATATCGGCTCGACTGTCCGATATTATTGCTATGTCGTAGTTGGTATAATTCCTTTCAAGTTTGATATAAACGCATCTGTCTGGCATAAATTCGCGCTTGAAAGATGCTGGCACATTTGCCCATGGGTTCCAAGTATTTTGTCCTGAGTCAAAATACTTCTGCTCCAGCTCTTGATCCGTCTGTATACCATTTTACCGTATTCCTCAGTCTGTGAACCATGGATTCATTGCTCCAGTCCTTTTTGGTGCTGAGCTTACTGATAAATTTCTTTTGGAAGTTAAATTTCCGAATCGCGTCATCCTTAGGAATGGCTTGGAGTGGAACTTTTTGATTAGTGCGTGCAATTGCCTCGCTGTAATGCAGCTGTCTTTTTCTATCCCTTCTTTTGCCATTCTCATGATTGTTTTGTTTGCACAATCTGCAACCATTAGATGCAAATGAGTCAGATCCAGTAGCACCTCCATGGCCGCAGTTGGACAAGTTCTCATGGATCTTCTAACACAGAGGCATGCCAACCTTTGCACTTTGTTGAGTGTCTCCCTCGCGTTCTCTTAGGCCATGATATTGCCTCGTAGGTAATTGTAAGTCTAACAATAGCTACAGACATCCATCTTAGGATGGTTGGACTACATCCCCACGATTTGCCCGCCAGGCTCCGACAGATCATTAGAGCTCGCGTCGCTTTCCTGGTTATCTCTTCTGTGTCCTCTTCCAGATGAGTTTGCTGTCTAGGGTTACTCCTAGGTATTTAACTTCTTTCACTGGCATCAGTGTTCTATCCGACAGACATATTGGTTTTAGTTGTTCCAGTTTTTGTTTTCTTGTAAAAGGTACTATGGTAGTTTTTGCCGGACTTAGGCTTATCCCAGCCGACAAGCACCATTCCTTAGCTAAAGTTAAAGTTAGTCTGTTATGTAGACCGTAAAACTGGTATAGCTCTTTATAGAATTTTTTTTACTAAACTCTGATTTTGGAAATAAATTTCTGCAACTTGATTTACGTCGACGTGTAAGTCTTGTGTGATTATTTCATAATAAATAAAAATATTGCCTCAGATGTCATATTAACCTGTATTAAGAAAAACCTCCTCAAAATACACTTAATATTGATATTAATATTTTGGCGCTACAGTCCTACAAGCTGCAGTATGGTGGATTGGACGTAGTATCTTCTACAAACTTTCATGTTGTGCGTTGTATGAGTGTAGGGGACTTAGAGTTAAATACCTACTCTAAATGACAGATTTGAAACAGCTTAAGAGAGAAAGGCTTAGCTTCCGAGGTAGTAATGCATTGTAATGGCTTCTGGAATAAGTCTCTAGAATGATGAAAAAAAACCACACTTTCCTACATTTTCATTCCATTTTTAAATACTTGTCCATAAACGTCTGGAATTTGAACGGAAATCTCATTTTTGCCTTTGAGTTTCCACCCAAGAACAAGAAATCAGACTAAACAAAATTAAATACCTATGTTGACATTTTTATGCATAACAAATCTACAATTTTTTAGCTATAAATATCTAATTTTTTGGGAAATTGCCCTTCGCTTTTCTATGACCTTGGGAATCCGAAATTCTATTCCCCATCCACTCTTCAGCGTAAAAAAGTTATATTAAGCAATCAACGAATTAAAAACATGATATCTTCGTAAATTCAAAACAAAATTGTATTAACGTATTAATTAGCTAATCATTTAATCAAAGGACACCACTACTTTGATATTCCAATCAACTGTCTTAACTACAAGAAGGCATATGGAGCGCTTTGTTCTGGCTATCCATTGTTAACCACAGAAATTTCCCTTTTTTCTAATTATAACCCTTTTCCCTGGTTTTTATTAATGGTGGCACTTTGCCAAATTAATGATTGTGAGTATGGATCTTTTGATGTTGTTTATCATGTGATCTCGAGGACGTTTTCTTGTGTTTTGCAATCCATTCCCTTCTAATGATATTGATATTTTTCACAAATGTGTGAATTAACATCGGAAAGGGGTGACAAAATACGTAACAAATTTAACAGATTCCCGCGTTAAGTGATACAATTTATTTTAGCAACGTGCGGAAACTCCGGAAATTGTATTATTTTTATATAATTCTTTTGGCCTTATCCTTCATTACTACCCGCAAATGCATGCAAGCGTTTCCAAAGAACCTGTATCAATCTATCACATGTATAAACCGGTTGACAATTAAAAAAAAAATTAAATAAAAAAAATACAAACTATACTCTTTGCCTCTTTGATGTCTAACTTTATTCATTTACTTTATTAATTCAGTTTATTGTTGTTGTCTGACGACATCGTTTTGAAAGACGTGTCATTCGGTTTGTGATAAAATTTTTGCTAGTAAAGGAATCAGTACAGCAGCTGCTGTCTAACGTTTCGAAGCGCATCGAGTCAAGTCACAAATAGTATCTAAATGCGGCGGCTATAGGGCAAGCTGACCATAGATAATGTCAGTTGGCAGACGTTTTGTTCAAATAAAAATAACTTTGATCGGTACGGGGGTTTTTGTGTTGTTCGTTGAACCAGAGTCTGACAAGATCTTGGCGAATAAAGTTGAATAATTTATGTACTTCTTTGTAGATTCCTGCGTTGCTGGTAATAAAACTCGCACATCGAAGCAAAAGCATCATGAAGAGGATAATATTCGCTCCAAAGTTCCACCACCACCTCCGCCTAGACGAATTAAGGACCACGATGAGTCACCCACTAAAGGGCCAGTATCACCCGGAGATCCTGTTTCGGAGGCATTTACGCTGTACAGCATACGCCAGCAAATGGCGATAAGCTTAAATCGCATGAAGGATTTGGAGGAGCAAGTGAAAAGTATCCCAGAACTGCAGGTAAGATCAGTGCGAGTGCCGTATCTAATATTATTATCTTATCAGAGCTACATACTTGCAATTTCAAAGAATAGTGATAATGAGGGAATGTTTTTATCAGCCGAACTTTTGCTCAAATGGGGAGATTACAATTGACCTATGTCGCTGAGTGTACGAGTATATTAAAAAGAACCAATGAAAGCCCAACAATTGGGAAGAACATTGAATAGCATAGAGTTTATAGTGCGGACTGACAAGTTTCATGAAACAGGTAGATGACTTTAAACACGTTGATGACCACATAGGATTGTTGTTTAGAAATTCGGCATACGTAACTTTACTGTGGAAAAAGTTTATGGGTTTTACAAATCAAATGCCCAGAAAATGCAAAATTTTAAGTTAAAAAGAACGTTAATAGTATATATGTAGATACGTTCCAAGACGAAGAGCGTCTACCTGACACAACACAAACGTCCATCTAACATTCTATCACATCGCGTCTAATATTTCAGTCGAAATTTTTTACTCGAAAGTTCAATGATTGATTTATTTTTTTCTTATCTTCTTGTGAATGAGATTCAACGTTTCTTCTTATTGAACCGTCGTTGACTCACCAAAAGTGCCTTGTTCCAAAAAAACATATTCTAATTCAGTATTTTGTTGAGTGGATTCACATAAGTAGAGCGCTTGCTTATCGTTCCAATTCATTCTTTGTAACGAGGTTAACTTTTGGCCAAACAGGTTTAAAATAAGCACTCTTGCCGATTTTGGAATGTAAATGCAATCAAAAATGGCTCAAAAACCATAAAAAGGAAATGTTTATTTTTCAATGGGACCGAATCAGGCGTAACATTCTAACTTTCCCTAATTACTGATGGGTTAGGTTATGTTATATGCAGCCACTCTTAGGCCAAATTAGGCCCATTGTGATACCACATGGATCAAACTTTCCCCTAATGCTAATTCTACCACTCGGAGCATACTTCTGTGAAGCGGGAGAGCACAACACGAGCAGAGATGGTCGCGAGTTTTTTCCTCCTCTTCTTCATCTCTCATTCGCGGCAGGATTCGTTAGTAGGAATATCAAAATTTCAATAAGGCAACGCCAAACTTCTTCTTTAATTCAAGTTTATTAAGAAGCAACCTCCTCTTCCGTTCAACGTTGACACAGGAATGAAGGAAAACAAACAAAGTAAATTGGAATATCTTATATATATAAACAAAGGAGATTCTCCAATTTAAAAGAATATATCTTGTGAAGATAATTCCAAAGAAGACAACTAAAAGTGAATATACGATATGAGTATTGAATATACACCCAATAAGGAAGACCTTATACATTGGGAGAGTTGAGGGTAAGTCATCTACTTTTTGTAGATGATGCTGAGCTGAGCTTTCTTGTAGGATTGGCCAAGCTGGATTAATTTTGAAATAGCTTGGTCGATCTATAATCAGGAAGACCCCGAGCTTGCTGTCAAAGCAAAGTTAGCAGTTTTGAACGCAGTATTTGTTCCAACTCTCACCTATGGTCATGAAATTTGGATAATGACCGAAAGAGTAAGACCGCGAATACAAGGTGCGGAGATAAGATTTCTTCGTACTGTTGTGGGAATTACTCGCAGGAATAGGGTGAGGAACATGGCAGTTCGCGAGGAACTCACTATTGGGCAGCTGCTTCTTCATACCTTTTGCCCTTTTTTCTTTTGAATTAAATTAACTGCCGTATGTTTACCGTTGTGTTGAATTAAATATAGCTTGTTTTAAAGTACGATTTCAAAGCTTTTATTAGAGGCATCATTGTTTGGCGTATAACGTCCCTTTCAATTTTAATTTAGACTTAGAACTTTCAGCTAATAACTGTTCACTTTTGACGCTGACTGTCTATATATGCCATTGCATAAAACTACAAAAATTGATTTTGTTAACTTAATCATTAACTTTTAGGAGGATGTGTATGTTGAAAAATATACTTTCAAGGCCTATGACTATTTCTTAAAGAGTCTTAGAAAATGCATAAGTTCATATACTTACTTTAAAGCAATAAAAATAGAGGTATGTTTGAAACCCTGGATTCTTCATACATAATCCATAAAATACAAAAAAAAGTGTTACAAACATCCGCTCAATTCAAGCTTAAAAAAATGTTGCAAAAAATGTTCTAGTCGCGTCACTCAATCTCAAGGTAATCTGAAAGAAGGTGGAAAGTTGTAAATAGCATTATAAACAGAAAATATTGTAATCGTATAGATACAATTATATTGAAATCCGAGGGTATTGATTTTTAAAATCCCCGAACACTACCAAATTTATTTAACAATTACTTTGCTACGATTTGCATTTCTTAACGATTTATTTTTGTCGTGTGACCGCTATTCGAGTCATGGTTTAAGTGAAAATATCGCAAATTTACTCAGCTTCTTCTTCGAACCAATCTCAGGTTATGAATGTTTTAAAACGATTATGTCACGTAAGCAATCAAATTCTTCTGGAAGGGATGATTTATCAAATATTAGTATTGTCTGTTATTGACGTTTTAGCACAAATTTTTAACCTGAGTGTAACGTCTTGAATTTTCCGGTTTAACTTAAAGGTGCAATTTTAAAAGGGGTGATAGAAAAGACGGTAGGATTTATAGACTAATTTCATAATTGTCATCAAAAAGGCTTCAAGTAGAATACAACAGAATCTCAAAAACATGAACGGTTCCATAACATGAACAGATCAGAAAGATGAATGATTTTTTGCTATCTGTCTTCCAGGAGAAAAGAAATCCTTCTTTTTACTTCTTATGAACATTTTTTTACTTTTTTGTTTCCTGTCTTTTTTTAATAAAATGAATTGTTATTTTGATTAATGATTAATGAATTGTTAATTGATTAACGAAATCTCGACGCTTGAAAAAATATGTACAATTCGAGCAGTTGAACGAGGCCTGTTTTATATCTGCACATATTTTCGAGATTCTACTGTATTAAAATTATTTTCCCGGGTTAAACTTTTTACCTCTTCGCAATTTAGTTTTAGAGTTCGTAAGTAATGATACTAAATCCCTGCGTGTGTTTCTAAAAAATCAGTTTCGTTTGTTTGAAAAATACTTGATTTACAAGACCTCACAATTATTCTTTTCTTTTTAATTCAGGCTGAACTTACACAATTGCGTAATGAAAAACAGCAATTACAAGATGACTTGCAAAAGAAGGAAGATGAACTGGTTAAATCAAAGGAGCAAAGGACATCTGCTTCTCCAGTGCCTCATATTAATTCAAGTCCCAGTCCCAGACATGCCTCTCCGGTCACATTTACTCCACAACGTGTTAGTCCAATTTCGTTAGAAAGCTTGGGAGCTCGGCTTCGGAGCAGTTCATCTTCATCAAATGAACAACGATCTGGTCCTCAGGTATTTAAACGAGATGTGGCCGTTATGTGCACTGCCCACACAAGAGACATAGGAGTTGGAGGCTTACCAACTTTGAGTCGATCAGTCGGTACAAGTCCACCGCACACTGTCGACATCTTCGAAACGTTAATCACCAAGGAAGAGGCTAGCGAACAAGTCCAGATCTGCATTAAGGAGTATGAAGAAAAAAGAATCTTAGCGAAAGCCAAAAATGTAGTGTCTGTTGGAACACAAATGTTCAATGCGCCTAAGAAAGAGCAAAGGGACAGCTCAATGCAAACCTTAACTGAACGGCCTGCACAAATGTTTTCAATTGGTGTAATGGCACGACCGAATCTCCGAGACACTATGGTTATGTGCAAGCCGGAGACACGATCAACAGCTTCTTCAGATCACAAAATTACTGATTCCCTTTGCACCAAATGTGACGTTCCTAAAAGAACTGTTGCTTGTGGACCAGAACCAGAAGAAGAAAAGAGAAGGTCCGTATCACTTAAACTGATGGATATGCCAGGACGAAGTCTAACTTTCAGTCTTGGCGAAAATGAAAAGCTTAACATAAAACGAAAGACTGTAGGCACTCAATCTCAGTGGGTAAACCACTCGATTGGATTGCAAACTTCATGGCCAATTTTTTCAGTGGGAGTTCAGAATGTTCCGCAGCTGCACACAGAATCAACTCAATGCAATTCAGTGAATGTCCACCGGCAAACGGACACTCGAGATCTGTTCAAACTTACCACAACCCAAGTGATCACTGAAGAAATACCAGAAGTTCCCAAGCCAATAACTTGTGAAAGCGGTTCTAATACAGACAACGTTCGCACTATTGACCATGGAATGAATACACTGCCCCCAGTCAAGACAAAGCACTCCGGTTCAAACACTGAACAACTTCACAAACGTGATATTGGCTGTGGGGACATTGTGAAGCCGCATATCTCAATTGCATGTGCTGATAACTACTGTGATTCTTGTAAAGATGCGATCAAGCATTTAGCAAAAGACTTTTCAAAGGTTCCAGCAAGCCCAACAGCTGTAGTGGGACGAGATTCATCCAAGATTCCTCGTCCAAAGCATCTGACAAGTCCAAGTCCAGTGAGGAAAAAGTTTATGCGGCAAAATACTTACACAATAACGCCATCACCCACTCCTAGTCCAGTTGCGGAAAAGAAGACCATTTTAAGGTATGTGTTTTTTTATTCAAAATACTGGACGCAAAGGAAGCTTACTAATGAAAAACTAGATCCACTGAAATCATATTTTAAGTTGTATGTGTATATTTTCCAATTTATGTCGCGCTCTGGGAGAACTGCGGTCGTTTTCTTAAAGATTTGCTTTCCAATGCTTTTAATTTAAGAGGACTGCAAAGTTAAAAACTGCAATCATATAGATTGAGTCTATTTTCACTCCCATTTTCCAAATACATCATATCACCCTGTATACCTGCTTACAGACTCATGGGAAAGAGTCTTCTACTTTCTTACTTCCTCTCTTTCATAACATCCATGCACGAACATTCCATTGCCTAGGGGGTTGGAGAAAAAGGTTCATGCGCATTCTAAAAGCGCGAAAATTTAAGTAAAAAAAAGCACTTTCTCTTTCCTGTTATATGCTACCCATGTACCAGATGTTTCTAGAATCACTTCATGTCCATGTGTGTGTGTAAGAAAGCGAATAGTTTCCGTATTTGATGGCTACTACGCACAATCCTAACATATTGCCTTCACGGTCACATAACATTTAGTGCGCAAAACGTGACCCTCTTTCGTTTTGTTTGACTTCAGCTTTGCAGTACTTCGTTTTGCCTCTAAAATCGCTTGCATATTTATATATTTTGTACCCTTAATTCCAATTGTTTGCATTACATTTTTTATTTTATTTTTTCAAAAAAAGTGAAGATCTGATTAAGTCGGTATACATATCTATATATGTGTAACATCAATTCCTGTAAACAATTACATTAAATTTGCATTTTTCAGTTCGTTAAATGAGAAATCATCAAACGCCATCAGTCTGGATTCGGTAAATTGCCCTTCAGCTCTGATAAGTTCGTTGTCAAAGAATGAGAGCAACGAAATGAAACAGAAACAGATTCTCGAGGGGATTTCCAATGAAAATGCCAGAATTCGTGAACTCTGTCATGAGGGTGGCATTGGAGATATTGGAGAGGATCTTATTGTAAAAGAAGAAACTAGGGTAAGGATATCGTGGTCCAGAGAAAATTCACCCGCACCATCGACTTCTACATCTTCCACGGTACAAACTGTAGTAGAGAATACGGCTACAGCTGATGCGAGTCCCAGTGAAGAGGATGTTGCGTCTGATGTGTGTCCTGCAGAAGGTTTAATTGAAGAAACCACACATAAGGCAATCGAGCCTCAACCAGTTTCTAGTCAAAGAAATCAACGTGAGGTACAAACAATGATTATGAATCAAATTGTATCCCAAGATACCGTTCCAAGGGAAAAGTGAGTGAGATTTTACTTCCTCATTTTTTGTATAATTAACGCTTTTCAATTTTCTTAACAGAGTTTTCCCATCAAAAGAGATGCAAGCGGCGCTCAAGGTAATAAATGATTCTCTTCAGAAATTCTCATCAAAGTCCAGTGACCATAAAAGCGCCACAGCTGTCGTTCAAATGGAATGGTTTCACATTTCGAGCACCGATAAGGCGGATCCATTAATTGTTGAAGACTACTTGGATTGCTTTGAGGATTTCTCAATGGCACTGCTGAAGTACATCGTCAACTTGGTGGATAACAATGTAAATGTTTTGTGCATTACTTTTCTATGTTCATTCTTATTCTTCTGGGCTTTTGTTTACAGGGAAACACAGCAATGCATTATGCAGTTTCTCATGGCAATTTTGATGTTGTATCTATTCTACTGGATTCTAAGGTTTGCAATGTAAACCAAATGAATAATGCTGGATACACATGTGTTATGCTTGTCTCGCTGGCGAAATTGAAAAATTCCGCTCATCGGACAGTCGTCCAACGACTGTTTCAGATGGCCGATGTCAATATACGAGCTAAGAAGGTTTTTAAATTTAGCGCATTTCAATAAGGATGTTTTTAAATTTGTTTATATTTTGTTCAGCACTGTCAAACTGCCCTAATGCTTGCTGTTTCCCATGGAAACTTGGATATGGTCGAAATGTTGTTAGGCGCTGGCGCTGATATCAACATTCAGGATGAGGATGGAAGTACAGCGCTTATGTGTGCCGCTGAACATGGGCGAGTGGATATTGTAAAGCATTTGCTTTCACAATCCGATTGTGATTCACTAATTCAGGATGTGGTAAGTGTTACTTTTAAACCCTTAAAGCCATTTGGTGCTTGCTATGAAGTGTTTAAGTTGACTGATGCTGATGTTATTTGGCTCATTCAAGTCATCGAAGAAGTAGCTCCCAAATAAGCTTTCATACGGATAGAGCACTCTATGTGCCGAGAGCCTCTTCTGCTTTTAAATCGTCAATATATGAATATATTTTAGACGTAAACTTTATTTATGTATGTTCAGAATTAAATCAAAAATGTATTCACTAGTCTAGCACTTACTTGCACAGCATTATGAATCTGAATTTAACAAATCCAAAAATATTGCTACTTTGAAAGAAAACCGGTATAATTTTTCGCTTATGTCATAATTAAAACGAAAAGGTGATGTATTTATATGTGAAATGTGTCACAAATATAAACCGGACGCAAGGTAACTGGAGAGTAATTTTGCCAGTATTATATAGACCAGACCTACGGGAGTTTCTCCCGTAGTTTCGATTTTCTTCCAAAGTAGGTGAGGTTCAAGTGGCCGACTGTAGGTTAGCAGTCTCACTTAACCCAGCATAGGCCCATTGTGATACAACGCGATTCGGGTGTCCCTTATGCATTAAACCAACTTGCAAAGCGCTTAATTGACTGGTACTGACGTTGTTCAGCTCACTCGAAGAACTAGGTAGGAAATTCTACGGGTGGAGAGCACGCTACAAATACAAACGAATGTGTTTCAGGTAGAGGATAATGTTCAGTGGAGCTGATGTTGTTTTTTTTCCTTATAGCTCCACTGATGCAAATGCTTGCCTATCTTTGCATATGGTTAAGAAGGTTGCAATTGAAACTTTGTGTAGAGCAGTCCGCCATACTGTAACTGCGTACATTAGTACTAATCTGACTATTTCTGTGTTCAGAAGGCACGCTATTTATGGATGTAAACGCCATTTACGTACGATTGATTTTTTGATACGCTCCAACTTGGAGGGTTTCCAGCTTGGAGGGTCTCCAGCTTGGAGGGTTTCCAGCTTAATTTGTAGTCTATTGTGAGACCCAAAAATGTTGCGCTGTTTGTGAGTGGTAACTTTATATCACGCAGTGATTAAAGGTCGAAGGTTGACATTTTGTATTACCTCGTGAAAAGTACTCGTTTCATTGTTTGTAGATTGATTCCAAGTCCGCATGCATTGGTTCAGAGTTAGTTTGTTAATTTCTTGTAGCGTGGAGACAAACTTTCCTAATACTGCTATAGTACTTTGCGCTTTGCATCCTATTCCCTCTAATACTAGCAGTTCGTTTATTTCAAAGTTCCATAGAATGAGAGAGAGTACACCTCCTTGCAGTGTTCCCTTATTAGGCGTTCTGAGGATTTTGGTGTCATCAAGTTTAGATTTCATCGCTCTGATAACAAGTAGTTGAATAAAAGCCATAAGGGACTTTTCGACTCCGAGATTGGTGAGTTAAAGGGTAATTGCTTTGGGTTCGATGTTATTGAAGGATTCTTCTATATTTGGAAATGCTTCTGGGTGAAGTTCTTACTAGTAAACTTTATTAGAATAATCGTTTAAAAATAAGGCATAATACAGTTCTTCTCCCATGGATTTTTTGTTCCATCAGACCACGTACTTTGTCTTGTACCAACTTTAGTATATCAGTTGTAGATAGATAGGTAGGTTTAGCTTGCTGGAGTATGCACTTAGACCAGTGTTGATCCATTGTGCGGGCACACGGGTTGATCGAGGTCAATTCAATTAAATAATTGCGCGAAACCATCTGGAGCATATGATGAAGCGTAGTAGATTACTTATGAGAACCTCGCTAAGTTCACATAAGCTCTCAAAGAAGTAGGCCCCCAGATGATGGCGTCGAAGAGACGCCAGGGCCGGACAAGAGCAAAGAAGGTGTGAAACGCTTTCCACTTCCTCCTCGTCTAGGCAGCTTCTGCAGAAATCATTAGCGGGAGCATGATTTCCTATGAGGCAGTGTCCTGTAATGACACCAACGATTATACTTATGTGAGATCTGTCTAGTGAGATTATTTCTTTAGATCTTCCGAGATCTAGCCAGATCATTCTGGAGGTGTGGCACGTAGTGCCTCTCGTCCATCTGCTATTTATTTTCTTATGCGGCACCCTGTAGATACTATAATTAGGGAAACAGCTTTATGGGGAAATTATTAAATGTTATCATACTGTATCAACAAAACTGTGCAAATTCACATTACATTGTGGGTACACGTCTATTAAAATGCAATTATTCAGAGATACGAGTATATTGCCCTAAAAGATTATGACAAGAAATGGTTGTTAATGTTATTGCAACCGACTTTTTTGTGGAAACATCCAAGTTTTATACTGCCAAACTGGAAAGTCCTGAGCAAACTAAATAAAATATTTGAGACGACATCTATTAACAATTTTATAATTTATATAAGTGTTATGTGTTATGTACATTATCCATATTTTACGAAACTCTGTCTCGTACATACATATATAACATAGCCAGTCTACTGTAGATCAGTTTAATCAATAAAACATTTCCTTTATTTCTGTAGCAGGCTTTCTCTGAAAAAAAATTGGTAGATTAATCTGAAAAACGACGGGATTTGTGGCAAAACAATTTATGGCTTTTGCACCACGATAATGCACCTGCTCACACTTCATTGGTTTTCGTTAATTTTTGGACACAAACAATACTTTAACGATACCACAGCCTCGACATTCGCCAGACATGGCTCCATGTGACTTTTTCCTATTTTCAAAAATAAAGAGAACCTTAAAGAGCCGTCGTTTTAGAAGCATAAATTATTTAAAAGCACATCGCTGAAAGATCCCAAAGATCAGGTTTGGGAAGTGTTTCGAGGATTGGAAGAAGCGCTGGCACAAGTGCATAATATTTAATGGGGATTATTTTGAAGGCGGCAACATTAATGTAGACGAATAAAATAAAACAAATAAAATTCCAGTTTTTCTGAACACACTTTATACATAAGCAGTTCATGAAAGAAGAACGTTTACAAATAATTAATATTTATTACCAAAAAATATTGCTGACGTCTAATCGTCCGTCGATTGATATGTGGTTTAAACAAGACGGTGCCACAAGCTGCATAGCGAGCGTAACAAACGGCTTATTGAAAACTTCATTCGATGAACGTGTTATAATACATCGAGAAATTGTCTTGGTGATTGGCCGCCTAGATCGTGTGATTTAATACCTTTAGACTTTTTTTTCTACGTTTTACGAGTAGGCGTCGTTAGAGGAGGTCAATATTGAATGAGAAACTGCAAACGTGTCTGTGGTAAACATACATACATTCCATACATAAATGTTTTGATTGTACCAATAATACAATTTTCGAGGTATATTAAATGTCAATTCGTTATTGGAAAACCCGATACATAACCTAGAATAAATTGGAATTAGTTTTTTTGACTATATGAATGCCTACGGCGTGGTGTTCCACCTGAGTAATATAACTTCATATGCTGCAAAAATGTCATATTCATATCTTTTTGTTTTCAAACATTTTGAACTACACGGGGACTAATTGTTATAAATTTCTTTCTAGGATGGAAGTACCGCGTTTAAAATCGCATGGAATGCTGGTCATCGGGATATCGGTCTTCTTCTATACGTTCACGAACAAATGTTGCGCAGTAAAATGCCAAGCAAACCCGAACAACGAACGTCGTCATTATCACCACGTCATCACAAACGACATCCATCACAGTAATCAATTAACACTATGATTAATTTAATAATTAGTATATAAAAATATATTTATGTAAGTGCAACAACCGATGATGAAAGAGTGTATTCACAACCAGGCTTACATAAGAGTAATAGTTTCTAATTAATCCGCCGGAAAGGATCTTACTAACAATCAAAATGAAATGTATTTCAACGACAGAATTGCACTTTTGCATTTAACGAAAGTAAACTAATGTAGTTAACGTTAGGCGGGACTCGATAGTACATATCAATTGTATTCAAACTCTGATGCAATCAAAGAAAGCAACTAAGTATTGTATTCTTAAAAATACACATTCCACATATCTTCGACGAAAACATAAACGAGTATATCCTTAAAGGGATGCTTAAGTGTTTCCATTTTGCACATGCAATGTAACAACAAATAAAGTGGCTTTCTTGCGAGTCCTACTTGGAGATTTAATTGGATCTTATATTAAAAATGTGTTACTTGCGACATAATTCTCGTTATACTAACATTGTAATTGTAAAACAAGAATTTGAAAAATGTATTTTTATTTTGTTCATAATTGTATACCATGTTTGCCCTCCAATTAGAAATAAGGGGTTTCTTTCAATTAAGCACTTATTAATCTCAAACCTCTATAACACATGTCTACTCAATCGAATTTTAAAAAAAGCAAATGTATGTGTCTGTGCCTTTTATTAATCTATCGATATTGATGGACAAACGAGAAGAACTAACAACCTATTTACTATACACCCGCGCAGTTGTTTCCTTTTTGTTTATTTTTTTTTTGGTTTACTTAGAGCAAATTTACTTGTAATTGATGAAAATTATTGTCTATTAGATGATGCAGTAGATTTGTGAAATAGAGGAGTCACAGAATGTTAAAGAAATATTTATGAAATAAATGTAAATGTGTTGATTCGGTTGATTGTTGTAAAAGTTAGAGAGTTTTCTTAATTTAATAATGTATTGTATTTAACATAAACATTGGAAAGTATACCTATGTATGATTAATTAAACGAAAATGTTCTGATATAAATAGAATGTTGAAACAGTGAGAAACCTGAAAAATTGACTAATTGAATGAATTTAAACTAATTTCTGTTTTATTTAATATGCGCAACATTTGGTTTATTTATTTTTCTGCAAATCTCATCAAAAAGCCTAAAGAAATTTCTTAATCTAACACTCGCAACAGGTTGGCATGAGCCTGTGCATCCAAAGTAAAGTTGTTGATAGCCCCTACAGCAATGGGTACGAGGTGAACTAATGTATGCAGCGACCCTATTTTCCACTGGTTTAAATGAGGACTCGATCCTCCAGGTTAACTTCCTCACCACGGAAAAAAAAACTTTTCATTAAGAATGACTTGCCTCGAATACGGACGGACTTACTATTGGCGACCCTAGGGAACGAAAAACTGACAACAACTTTCGGTTTTCCACTTGAAACGTAAGGTCCCTTAACAGACCACGTGCAGCTGATGAACTCGTGGAGGCCATAGACTGCTATAAACCAGACATTACCGCAATCTAGGAAGTGCGGTCGGATGGGCCTCGCAAAAAGAGGATGAAAAACTACGCCAGTAGATCTACATTGATTGCTACAGAGAGTAAACGCAGCGCTTATTCGAATGTGGATTTGCTCTACGAACCTGACTTACAGCTAGGTTCCAGAAATCGAGTGGAATCAAATCGAAATTGAATTTTCAAATCGAGTGAATCAGTCAGGTTGTACATTTCACTTTCACTCGAAATGAAATTGAAATCGACACAAAATTTAATTTGGTGTTCTACAATTCACTTTTATCGATTTGGATTTCAGTTTTCTACCTTTCGCTCGATTTCATAATTTCGAAATCACTTTAGTGAAATTAGAAACAGCTTAAAATAAGTAAGCGAGCGCTTCATAACAAACCGCATCGAGGCAAATTTCGGTAACACCAGCCTGATTCGCGCATTCGCCCCCACAGAGGACGAGGATGATTTCTATGATCTAGAAAGATCACACAATTAATGCCATAGCTACGACAACAAGATCGTTTTTGGACGCTAAACTTAGTAAAGAGGACATCTTAGTTATCGGTAAAAACAACCTACACGGTACTAAGTTCGAAAACGGGCTGAGGCTGGTGGACTTCGTCACAGAACCTCGCTCTAGCCAGCACGCGGTTCCCACACCTTAAAATCCATAAAGGGACCTGGCGTTCCTCTTATCATTCAACCGTCAAGTAGATTGATGAAGTTGCGATCGACGTCAGACACTACCCCAGTATTGTCCTTGATGTCCTAACGTTCCAAAGGCGCCTAAGATACCTAGGCATTGGACACCTTGGCGCCGACACGGAGAATCCTCGACTCTGAGACTGTGGGACAACGCAACAGACGACCTCCACGTCTAAGGTGGCGAACCTTAGTGGAGAGTGCACTCAACCAACTTTGCGTGAGCAAAAGTACAAAACAATATCCGATATTAATCAGATTCCCTCAGGTAAAATAAAACTCTGATCATCAAGATCGTAAAAGCTTTAGTCGAGTGTTTATGGATCCAGTGTCTGTCCTATTCAAGGCTTATAGAGTTTTTAGCCATCACAGCTCCGCTCCGAGGAATCCTTCACTTCGGAGTTGACAATAAGAAAATTAGACTCCATAAGAAAACTAAATATTTGACAATAATTAAAACGCATGCGTTTTCTGTGAGGAAACAATCAGAAAGCCTAGCTTAGTTCATTTTTAGAATTTCGGCAATTCAAATGTTGTAGTTTTTGTCGGAGGTAATGCTGCTATTCGTTCTTCTTCTACTCTTGCAGCGAGGTCGAAGATCGAATCCTTTGGAGTGTACTAAAAATATCAAAAGCTAAACTAAATATTTTGCAATGTACTAAAAGTATCTACTGCCAACTGATTAATGTAATATTCGTAAGATATTTCTCCTGTTACTGGATCCAAAGCGACGGCTAACATATCGTTTAGTTCCTCCTGAAACAAGTGCCCATTACATTCCAGAATTATTTCAATGCTACATTTGTTTTTACCTCAGTTAAAGGTTCACCTTCGTTTCGCATAAGATTTGAGAAGTTATCCTTTTCAAGGTATCCTAAACCATCTGGATCAAGGAATTCGAAAATTTCTAAAAGTTTTTCTGGTGGGGCTGGTTTCATCCTAAAATTACAGTTACTGCACCAACTATTTATGTTCACTTAATTATTTAAGCATACTTGTTTTGAATCAACATAGGACAGACATATGCGAGGAATTTCGCAAGATGAATATTTTCTTTGTATTCGGTGAATTGAGTTGCATTTATTATGTCCTGGATATTGCTCTGCGTTGGACAACATCCTAGGACTCTGAGGATAATCCCAATATCTCTGTGGTCAACAACTTTGTTGCCAACGTGATCGAACATGGAAAAGACTTCAGCAATTCTTTTCTCTAAATCGTTGGTAAGTGTCACTAAAAGTCGATGGAAATGTGGTTGCTTAAAAAAGAAATCAGAAGAACGAAGAAATATACCAGAGATCTCAAACTCCATTTAGATTTTCGCCGCTTCAAGAAAATGTATGATTAATTAAACGAAAATGTTCTGATATAAATAGAATGTTGAAACAGTGAGAAACCTGAAAAATTGACTAATTGAATGAATTTAAACTAATTTCTGTTTTATTTAATATGCGCAACATTTGGTTTATTTATTTTTCTGCAAATCTCATCAAAAAGCCTAAAGAAATTTCTTAATCTAACACTCGCAACAGGTTGGCATGAGCCTGTGCATCCAAAGTAAAGTTGTTGATAGCCCCTACAGCAACGGGTACGAGGTGAACTAATGTATGCAGCGACCATATTTTCCACTGGTTTAAATGAGGACTCGATCCTCCAGGTTAACTTCCTCACCACGGAAAAAAAAACTTTTCATTAAGAATGACTTGCCTCGAATACGGACGGACTTACTATTGGCGACCCTAGGGAACGAAAAACTGACAACAACTTTCGGTTTTCCACTTGAAACGTAAGGTCCCTTAACAGACCACGTGCAGCTGATGAACTCGTGGAGGCCATAGACTGCTATAAACCAGACATTACCGCAATCTAGGAAGTGCGGTCGGATGGGCCTCGCAAAAAGAGGATGAAAAACTACGCCAGTAGATCTACATTGATTGCTACAGAGAGTAAACGCAGCGCTTATTCGAATGTGGATTTGCTCTACGAACCTGACTTACAGCTAGGTTCCAGAAATCGAGTGGAATCAAATCGAAATTGAATTTTCAAATCGAGTGAATCAGTCAGGTTCTACATTTCACTTTCACTCGAAATGAAATTGAAATCGACACAAAATTTAATTTGGTGTTCTACAATTCACTTTTATCGATTTGGATTTCAGTTTTCTACCTTTCGCTCGATTTCATAATTTCGAAATCACTTTAGTGAAATTAGAAACAGCTTAAAATAAGTAAGCGAGCGCTTCATAACAAACCGCATCGAGGCAAATTTCGGTAACACCAGCCTGATTCGCGCATTCGCCCCCACAGAGGACGAGGATGATTTCTATGATCTAGAAAGATCACACAATTAATGCCATAGCTACGACAACAAGATCGTTTTTGGACGCTAAACTTAGTAAAGAGGACATCTTAGTTATCGGTAAAAACAACCTACACGGTACTAAGTTCGAAAACGGGCTGAGGCTGGTGGACTTCGTCACAGAACCTCGCTCTAGCCAGCACGCGGTTCCCACACCTTAAAATCCATAAAGGGACCTGGCGTTCCTCTTATCATTCAACCGTCAAGTAGATTGATGAAGTTGCGATCGACGTCAGACACTACCCCAGTATTGTCCTTGATGTCCTAACGTTCCAAAGGCGCCTAAGATACCTAGGCATTGGACACCTTGGCGCCGACACGGAGAATCCTCGACTCTGAGACTGTGGGACAACGCAACAGACGACCTCCACGTCTAAGGTGGCGAACCTTAGTGGAGAGTGCACTCAACCAACTTTGCGTGAGCAAAAGTACAAAACAATATCCGATATTAATCAGATTCCCTCAGGTAAAATAAAACTCTGATCATCAAGATCGTAAAAGCTTTAGTCGAGTGTTTATGGATCCAGTGTCTGTCCTATTCAAGGCTTATAGAGTTTTTAGCCATCACAGCTCCGCTCCGAGGAATCCTTCACTTCGGAGTTGACAATAAGAAAATTAGACTCCATAAGAAAACTAAATATTTGACAATAATTAAAACGCATGCGTTTTCTGTGAGGAAACAATCAGAAAGCCTAGCTTAGTTCATTTTTAGAATTTCGGCAATTCAAATGTTGTAGTTTTTGTCGGAGGTAATGCTGCTATTCGTTCTTCTTCTACTCTTGCAGCGAGGTCGAAGATCGAATCCTTTGGAGTGTACTAAAAATATCAAAAGCTAAACTAAATATTTTGCAATGTACTAAAAGTATCTACTGCCAACTGATTAATGTAATATTCGTAAGATATTTCTCCTGTTACTGGATCCAAAGCGACGGCTAACATATCGTTTAGTTCCTCCTGAAACAAGTGCCCATTACATTCCAGAATTATTTCAATGCTACATTTGTTTTTACCTCAGTTAAAGGTTCACCTTCGTTTCGCATAAGATTTGAGAAGTTATCCTTTTCAAGGTATCCTAAACCATCTGGATCAAGGAATTCGAAAATTTCTAAAAGTTTTTCTGGTGGGGCTGGTTTCATCCTAAAATTACAGTTACTGCACCAACTATTTATGTTCACTTAATTATTTAAGCATACTTGTTTTGAATCAACATAGGACAGACATATGCGAGGAATTTCGCAAGATGAATATTTTCTTTGTATTCGGTGAATTGAGTTGCATTTATTATGTCCTGGATATTGCTCTGCGTTGGACAACATCCTAGGACTCTGAGGATAATCCCAATATCTCTGTGGTCAACAACTTTGTTGCCAACGTGATCGAACATGGAAAAGACTTCAGCAATTCTTTTCTCTAAATCGTTGGTAAGTGTCACTAAAAGTCGATGGAAATGTGGTTGCTTAAAAAAGAAATCAGAAGAACGAAGAAATATACCAGAGATCTCAAACTCCATTTAGATTTTCGCCGCTTCAAGAAAATGTATGATTAATTAAACGAAAATGTTCTGATATAAATAGAATGTTGAAACAGTGAGAAACCTGAAAAATTGACTAATTGAATGAATTTAAACTAATTTCTGTTTTATTTAATATGCGCAACATTTGGTTTATTTATTTTTCTGCAAATCTCATCAAAAAGCCTAAAGAAATTTCTTAATCTAACACTCGCAACAGGTTGGCATGAGCCTGTGCATCCAAAGTAAAGTTGTTGATAGCCCCTACAGCAACGGGTACGAGGTGAACTAATGTATGCAGCGACCCTATTTTCCACTGGTTTAAATGAGGACTCGATCCTCCAGGTTAACTTCCTCACCACGGAAAAAAAAACTTTTCATTAAGAATGACTTGCCTCGAATACGGACGGACTTACTATTGGCGACCCTAGGGAACGAAAAACTGACAACAACTTTCGGTTTTCCACTTGAAACGTAAGGTCCCTTAACAGACCACGTGCAGCTGATGAACTCGTGGAGGCCATAGACTGCTATAAACCAGACATTACCGCAATCTAGGAAGTGCGGTCGGATGGGCCTCGCAAAAAGAGGATGAAAAACTACGCCAGTAGATCTACATTGATTGCTACAGAGAGTAAACGCAGCGCTTATTCGAATGTGGATTTGCTCTACGAACCTGACTTACAGCTAGGTTCCAGAAATCGAGTGGAATCAAATCGAAATTGAATTTTCAAATCGAGTGAATCAGTCAGGTTGTACATTTCACTTTCACTCGAAATGAAATTGAAATCGACACAAAATTTAATTTGGTGTTCTACAATTCACTTTTATCGATTTGGATTTCAGTTTTCTACCTTTCGCTCGATTTCATAATTTCGAAATCACTTTAGTGAAATTAGAAACAGCTTAAAATAAGTAAGCGAGCGCTTCATAACAAACCGCATCGAGGCAAATTTCGGTAACACCAGCCTGATTCGCGCATTCGCCCCCACAGAGGACGAGGATGATTTCTATGATCTAGAAAGATCACACAATTAATGCCATAGCTACGACAACAAGATCGTTTTTGGACGCTAAACTTAGTAAAGAGGACATCTTAGTTATCGGTAAAAACAACCTACACGGTACTAAGTTCGAAAACGGGCTGAGGCTGGTGGACTTCGTCACAGAACCTCGCTCTAGCCAGCACGCGGTTCCCACACCTTAAAATCCATAAAGGGACCTGGCGTTCCTCTTATCATTCAACCGTCAAGTAGATTGATGAAGTTGCGATCGACGTCAGACACTACCCCAGTATTGTCCTTGATGTCCTAACGTTCCAAAGGCGCCTAAGATACCTAGGCATTGGACACCTTGGCGCCGACACGGAGAATCCTCGACTCTGAGACTGTGGGACAACGCAACAGACGACCTCCACGTCTAAGGTGGCGAACCTTAGTGGAGAGTGCACTCAACCAACTTTGCGTGAGCAAAAGTACAAAACAATATCCGATATTAATCAGATTCCCTCAGGTAAAATAAAACTCTGATCATCAAGATCGTAAAAGCTTTAGTCGAGTGTTTATGGATCCAGTGTCTGTCCTATTCAAGGCTTATAGAGTTTTTAGCCATCACAGCTCCGCTCCGAGGAATCCTTCACTTCGGAGTTGACAATAAGAAAATTAGACTCCATAAGAAAACTAAATATTTGACAATAATTAAAACGCATGCGTTTTCTGTGAGGAAACAATCAGAAAGCCTAGCTTAGTTCATTTTTAGAATTTCGGCAATTCAAATGTTGTAGTTTTTGTCGGAGGTAATGCTGCTATTCGTTCTTCTTCTACTCTTGCAGCGAGGTCGAAGATCGAATCCTTTGGAGTGTACTAAAAATATCAAAAGCTAAACTAAATATTTTGCAATGTACTAAAAGTATCTACTGCCAACTGATTAATGTAATATTCGTAAGATATTTCTCCTGTTACTGGATCCAAAGCGACGGCTAACATATCGTTTAGTTCCTCCTGAAACAAGTGCCCATTACATTCCAGAATTATTTCAATGCTACATTTGTTTTTACCTCAGTTAAAGGTTCACCTTCGTTTCGCATAAGATTTGAGAAGTTATCCTTTTCAAGGTATCCTAAACCATCTGGATCAAGGAATTCGAAAATTTCTAAAAGTTTTTCTGGTGGGGCTGGTTTCATCCTAAAATTACAGCTACTGCACCAACTATTTATGTTCACTTAATTATTTAAGCATACTTGTTTTGAATCAACATAGGACAGACATATGCGAGGAATTTCGCAAGATGAATATTTTCTTTGTATTCGGTGAATTGAGTTGCATTTATTATGTCCTGGATATTGCTCTGCGTTGGACAACATCCTAGGACTCTGAGGATAATCCCAATATCTCTGTGGTCAACAACTTTGTTGCCAACGTGATCGAACATGGAAAAGACTTCAGCAATTCTTTTCTCTAAATCGTTGGTAAGTGTCACTAAAAGTCGATGGAAATGTGGTTGCTTAAAAAAGAAATCAGAAGAACGAAGAAATATACCAGAGATCTCAAACTCCATTTAGATTTTCGCCGCTTCAAGAAAATGTATGATTAATTAAACGAAAATGTTCTGATATAAATAGAATGTTGAAACAGTGAGAAACCTGAAAAATTGACTAATTGAATGAATTTAAACTAATTTCTGTTTTATTTAATATGCGCAACATTTGGTTTATTTATTTTTCTGCAAATCTCATCAAAAAGCCTAAAGAAATTTCTTAATCTAACACTCGCAACAGGTTGGCATGAGCCTGTGCATCCAAAGTAAAGTTGTTGATAGCCCCTACAGCAACGGGTACGAGGTGAACTAATGTATGCAGCGACCATATTTTCCACTGGTTTAAATGAGGACTCGATCCTCCAGGTTAACTTCCTCACCACGGAAAAAAAAACTTTTCATTAAGAATGACTTGCCTCGAATACGGACGGACTTACTATTGGCGACCCTAGGGAACGAAAAACTGACAACAACTTTCGGTTTTCCACTTGAAACGTAAGGTCCCTTAACAGACCACGTGCAGCTGATGAACTCGTGGAGGCCATAGACTGCTATAAACCAGACATTACCGCAATCTAGGAAGTGCGGTCGGATGGGCCTCGCAAAAAGAGGATGAAAAACTACGCCAGTAGATCTACATTGATTGCTACAGAGAGTAAACGCAGCGCTTATTCGAATGTGGATTTGCTCTACGAACCTGACTTACAGCTAGGTTCCAGAAATCGAGTGGAATCAAATCGAAATTGAATTTTCAAATCGAGTGAATCAGTCAGGTTCTACATTTCACTTTCACTCGAAATGAAATTGAAATCGACACAAAATTTAATTTGGTGTTCTACAATTCACTTTTATCGATTTGGATTTCAGTTTTCTACCTTTCGCTCGATTTCATAATTTCGAAATCACTTTAGTGAAATTAGAAACAGCTTAAAATAAGTAAGCGAGCGCTTCATAACAAACCGCATCGAGGCAAATTTCGGTAACACCAGCCTGATTCGCGCATTCGCCCCCACAGAGGACGAGGATGATTTCTATGATCTAGAAAGATCACACAATTAATGCCATAGCTACGACAACAAGATCGTTTTTGGACGCTAAACTTAGTAAAGAGGACATCTTAGTTATCGGTAAAAACAACCTACACGGTACTAAGTTCGAAAACGGGCTGAGGCTGGTGGACTTCGTCACAGAACCTCGCTCTAGCCAGCACGCGGTTCCCACACCTTAAAATCCATAAAGGGACCTGGCGTTCCTCTTATCATTCAACCGTCAAGTAGATTGATGAAGTTGCGATCGACGTCAGACACTACCCCAGTATTGTCCTTGATGTCCTAACGTTCCAAAGGCGCCTAAGATACCTAGGCATTGGACACCTTGGCGCCGACACGGAGAATCCTCGACTCTGAGACTGTGGGACAACGCAACAGACGACCTCCACGTCTAAGGTGGCGAACCTTAGTGGAGAGTGCACTCAACCAACTTTGCGTGAGCAAAAGTACAAAACAATATCCGATATTAATCAGATTCCCTCAGGTAAAATAAAACTCTGATCATCAAGATCGTAAAAGCTTTAGTCGAGTGTTTATGGATCCAGTGTCTGTCCTATTCAAGGCTTATAGAGTTTTTAGCCATCACAGCTCCGCTCCGAGGAATCCTTCACTTCGGAGTTGACAATAAGAAAATTAGACTCCATAAGAAAACTAAATATTTGACAATAATTAAAACGCATGCGTTTTCTGTGAGGAAACAATCAGAAAGCCTAGCTTAGTTCATTTTTAGAATTTCGGCAATTCAAATGTTGTAGTTTTTGTCGGAGGTAATGCTGCTATTCGTTCTTCTTCTACTCTTGCAGCGAGGTCGAAGATCGAATCCTTTGGAGTGTACTAAAAATATCAAAAGCTAAACTAAATATTTTGCAATGTACTAAAAGTATCTACTGCCAACTGATTAATGTAATATTCGTAAGATATTTCTCCTGTTACTGGATCCAAAGCGACGGCTAACATATCGTTTAGTTCCTCCTGAAACAAGTGCCCATTACATTCCAGAATTATTTCAATGCTACATTTGTTTTTACCTCAGTTAAAGGTTCACCTTCGTTTCGCATAAGATTTGAGAAGTTATCCTTTTCAAGGTATCCTAAACCATCTGGATCAAGGAATTCGAAAATTTCTAAAAGTTTTTCTGGTGGGGCTGGTTTCATCCTAAAATTACAGCTACTGCACCAACTATTTATGTTCACTTAATTATTTAAGCATACTTGTTTTGAATCAACATAGGACAGACATATGCGAGGAATTTCGCAAGATGAATATTTTCTTTGTATTCGGTGAATTGAGTTGCATTTATTATGTCCTGGATATTGCTCTGCGTTGGACAACATCCTAGGACTCTGAGGATAATCCCAATATCTCTGTGGTCAACAACTTTGTTGCCAACGTGATCGAACATGGAAAAGACTTCAGCAATTCTTTTCTCTAAATCGTTGGTAAGTGTCACTAAAAGTCGATGGAAATGTGGTTGCTTAAAAAAGAAATCAGAAGAACGAAGAAATATACCAGAGATCTCAAACTCCATTTAGATTTTCGCCGCTTCAAGAAAATGTATGATTAATTAAACGAAAATGTTCTGATATAAATAGAATGTTGAAACAGTGAGAAACCTGAAAAATTGACTAATTGAATGAATTTAAACTAATTTCTGTTTTATTTAATATGCGCAACATTTGGTTTATTTATTTTTCTGCAAATCTCATCAAAAAGCCTAAAGAAATTTCTTAATCTAACACTCGCAACAGGTTGGCATGAGCCTGTGCATCCAAAGTAAAGTTGTTGATAGCCCCTACAGCAACGGGTACGAGGTGAACTAATGTATGCAGCGACCATATTTTCCACTGGTTTAAATGAGGACTCGATCCTCCAGGTTAACTTCCTCACCACGGAAAAAAAAACTTTTCATTAAGAATGACTTGCCTCGAATACGGACGGACTTACTATTGGCGACCCTAGGGAACGAAAAACTGACAACAACTTTCGGTTTTCCACTTGAAACGTAAGGTCCCTTAACAGACCACGTGCAGCTGATGAACTCGTGGAGGCCATAGACTGCTATAAACCAGACATTACCGCAATCTAGGAAGTGCGGTCGGATGGGCCTCGCAAAAAGAGGATGAAAAACTACGCCAGTAGATCTACATTGATTGCTACAGAGAGTAAACGCAGCGCTTATTCGAATGTGGATTTGCTCTACGAACCTGACTTACAGCTAGGTTCCAGAAATCGAGTGGAATCAAATCGAAATTGAATTTTCAAATCGAGTGAATCAGTCAGGTTCTACATTTCACTTTCACTCGAAATGAAATTGAAATCGACACAAAATTTAATTTGGTGTTCTACAATTCACTTTTATCGATTTGGATTTCAGTTTTCTACCTTTCGCTCGATTTCATAATTTCGAAATCACTTTAGTGAAATTAGAAACAGCTTAAAATAAGTAAGCGAGCGCTTCATAACAAACCGCATCGAGGCAAATTTCGGTAACACCAGCCTGATTCGCGCATTCGCCCCCACAGAGGACGAGGATGATTTCTATGATCTAGAAAGATCACACAATTAATGCCATAGCTACGACAACAAGATCGTTTTTGGACGCTAAACTTAGTAAAGAGGACATCTTAGTTATCGGTAAAAACAACCTACACGGTACTAAGTTCGAAAACGGGCTGAGGCTGGTGGACTTCGTCACAGAACCTCGCTCTAGCCAGCACGCGGTTCCCACACCTTAAAATCCATAAAGGGACCTGGCGTTCCTCTTATCATTCAACCGTCAAGTAGATTGATGAAGTTGCGATCGACGTCAGACACTACCCCAGTATTGTCCTTGATGTCCTAACGTTCCAAAGGCGCCTAAGATACCTAGGCATTGGACACCTTGGCGCCGACACGGAGAATCCTCGACTCTGAGACTGTGGGACAACGCAACAGACGACCTCCACGTCTAAGGTGGCGAACCTTAGTGGAGAGTGCACTCAACCAACTTTGCGTGAGCAAAAGTACAAAACAATATCCGATATTAATCAGATTCCCTCAGGTAAAATAAAACTCTGATCATCAAGATCGTAAAAGCTTTAGTCGAGTGTTTATGGATCCAGTGTCTGTCCTATTCAAGGCTTATAGAGTTTTTAGCCATCACAGCTCCGCTCCGAGGAATCCTTCACTTCGGAGTTGACAATAAGAAAATTAGACTCCATAAGAAAACTAAATATTTGACAATAATTAAAACGCATGCGTTTTCTGTGAGGAAACAATCAGAAAGCCTAGCTTAGTTCATTTTTAGAATTTCGGCAATTCAAATGTTGTAGTTTTTGTCGGAGGTAATGCTGCTATTCGTTCTTCTTCTACTCTTGCAGCGAGGTCGAAGATCGAATCCTTTGGAGTGTACTAAAAATATCAAAAGCTAAACTAAATATTTTGCAATGTACTAAAAGTATCTACTGCCAACTGATTAATGTAATATTCGTAAGATATTTCTCCTGTTACTGGATCCAAAGCGACGGCTAACATATCGTTTAGTTCCTCCTGAAACAAGTGCCCATTACATTCCAGAATTATTTCAATGCTACATTTGTTTTTACCTCAGTTAAAGGTTCACCTTCGTTTCGCATAAGATTTGAGAAGTTATCCTTTTCAAGGTATCCTAAACCATCTGGATCAAGGAATTCGAAAATTTCTAAAAGTTTTTCTGGTGGGGCTGGTTTCATCCTAAAATTACAGTTACTGCACCAACTATTTATGTTCACTTAATTATTTAAGCATACTTGTTTTGAATCAACATAGGACAGACATATGCGAGGAATTTCGCAAGATGAATATTTTCTTTGTATTCGGTGAATTGAGTTGCATTTATTATGTCCTGGATATTGCTCTGCGTTGGACAACATCCTAGGACTCTGAGGATAATCCCAATATCTCTGTGGTCAACAACTTTGTTGCCAACGTGATCGAACATGGAAAAGACTTCAGCAATTCTTTTCTCTAAATCGTTGGTAAGTGTCACTAAAAGTCGATGGAAATGTGGTTGCTTAAAAAAGAAATCAGAAGAACGAAGAAATATACCAGAGATCTCAAACTCCATTTAGATTTTCGCCGCTTCAAGAAATAGGATTTGATGATAAAAATAAAGAAAGTTACATAGTACGACGAATAAATGAAATGATTGCTGTTTCAAAGCAACGTGATTTACATATTAAACGAATAGTAAATTACATTTAAAAAGACACAAAATCAGTAGAAAATGATTCATTGACAAAATTACTTTTGGACATTGCTGTCCTTTAGCGCTTGAGTTTGTTTGAAGTTTGAAGAAAGTCTGGTCTTTGGATTAGTTAATTTTGATAGCAATTGCAGATGAAAAATTCAGCTACGAACTGCACCAAATGTGTCCACACTCGTATATCCACAAAGTATGCACAGTATATAGACTCTTTTTCAATTCAGAAACCAGATCCGTATTAAAGGTTGAAAACAGATTGTAAAATTCGTCTTTTGGTTGGTAACTGGCCTGGACGTCCAAATAAAGGAGATAGTAAGAGGGGTCTTGTGACGGTCAAGTATCTGCTTCATTATTGTAGATTCATAGATTCAAGAATCAAGAATTCAGAAAAGAAGTACATTTGCTAGATCGCTTTCAGATGAGATGCATATATTTTAAAGTAAAATTATTTTCTTGGTGGGCGTAAAATTGAAAAATTTAAATCGATGCCGCTGTGCAGTCCATATAAATTATCTTCCAATAGGAACTTCCCAACTTCGACTGGTGAAGCCACATCTGCTTTGGCAAGTTACTGAAAACGGGCATAGCGTTCAACAACACGTGCGAATGATAAAATTGTTTTATCACCATCGGTGTTCTGTTTCGGGCAATTTTCCGCTCACTTCGCTTCGCGATAGGGCCCATTTCTGGATACTAATCCACATGACATCTAAGTGCGTCCAATGCGTCCCGAAAAAATCACTGTTTGGTGGAGATTTTGGGCTGGCGGTGCGGTGTCAGTCATCGGTCCATATTTCTTTGAAAACGACGAAAACGACATGTAGTTCCAACAGGATGGCGCTACGTGCCACACAGCTCACGCCACATTGGAAATTCTGAACGAGCGACTCGAGGGCATGGTTATCCGACGTGAAGGGGATGTGAATTAGCCACTGAGATCGTGCGATTTGACCCCCTTTTTTGTGGGGTTTTCTAAAGCCGCAGGTATATGCGAATAAGCCACAAACCACAGCGGCCGTCAAAACCAACATTACCCACGCCACCGGTCAAATTCAGCCTGATTTATGCGCTAGAATCATGGAAAATTGGACATTTCGGATGCCCGCCACCCAGAAAAGCCGCGGCGGACATTTGAACGATAGATATGTATATAGATATCGATAGATCTTCAAACGAATAGAAAATGTCGATGATACTCACACACATGATACACAAAATATATTTCACCAACATGTGACGTCACTCATTGAGAAAACTGCGGGAGAGAAGATATTTACTCTTCTTTTTACGTGCTTGCGAAAAACAATGATCAGAAATATAAATGAAAAATGCTTGTTTCCGTATGAAAATAACAAAATTGATTTTATTTTCTTTTTTAGGTCTAAATTGATGCTTAAGTTGATTTAATATATATATTGAATTAACATACTTAGTTTATTTTATTTACAAGTTTTATTAATTTTTGTACGTGTAATTTGTTTTGTAATATATTCTTAGGTTTGTTTCTATTTAAAATTATAATTTTAAAGTACATCTCACATCTAAAAAATGTTTTTATTATTATATATATAATTGTTATATAATTAGTGCTCGTTTTCAACTCATTACTATCATTACATTGATTGAATTCTTTTCTTCTTCTTCTTCTTCTTCTTTGTGTAGCGCTACAATTCGGCTTCAACAAGCGAACATCTCCAGCTAGCACGGTCTCTTGTCCAATACCACACACCAAGTTGGTTGAAATCATTCTCCACTTGTGTGAGCCATCTATAACGCGGACGTCCTCTGTTGCTTTTTCCCAATGGCTCACTCATAAATAAAAGATTTAGATTATGGAGACCTCCTTCAGTTACCATGTCCGTCCATGTAAGGCAAATAGCATACTTGTCTATCTTTACAATGAAGTTATCCAGAAGATTACCCAGTTTTGCCTTAAACCGATTCAGGAGGTATCCTTATGTACCTTATGTCGTTAATGTCTTCCATCACAGCTTGAGCATCCTCATATTCACCTTGGATGTGATCTTAAGCAGCAACTAAATGGGAAAGAATATCTGAAGTTTAGTCTACATACGAGTACCACATTTTCGGCCTGAACACCAGCACACCCAAAAACACGTCTAACATATTCTGATTTAGCCGGTAGATAAGGGCATACTCTGCTTCTTGTCTTTCAGGCATTCGAAAAACAAAGTCAATGAGTGCAATTTTATGTTACTATTTTCGACATATTTTTTACACAACTTGTATTTGGTCGTATCGAAACAAAATACTGCACAAATTCCCATTCAAAAATATAAAATACACAGATTAACAACAATTTTATCACAACACTGATTAATAATTGCGCGAAACTGAATTTTACTCAACGTGTGACTTCACACACACAGGCATTGAACAAAATAAGGCGCCGGAAGACATTACCTTGTTTTCTGCATATCATGCTTCACACACACTTTGTTTTATTTAAATTTAAAGGAGGCGCCTAATGAAAGACCCTTTAGTTTGTAGCAAAGTCTTCCCCTCCAATCGTCATTAACGCAAAAAACATATTTGTTTATGCCTGTGCTTCAGCTCTACGCTGGACTGAGAGGATACAGGTCAAAAGTACAAAATCTTGATTGGTGCAGTGCACACCGGCATGAGTATGGTTAGGCGTCTGAGTAAGTGTAAAGTCTCTGGTAAAGTGATTAGAACAGCGTATGGACAAAATAGCACCGAACCGAAGAAATTTCGACTCCAACACTGTGGAAGAAATCCTTTTAAAAATGATTAATTGTACGAGATTCGGAAAATGCGATTACAACTCAGACCTTAAAGTTTAGTAATGTTCATAGACTGGCTGAAGAAAAGCTGAAATTTGTTTATAAAATATGGAGACTATCATTCTTAACACGACATGTAATATTGTTCAACCGCAACTAAAATTTCTTCCTCCGATCTTTTGATCGAACTTCTTTTTTAATTTGTTAGAAAAATTCAATAAACATATTAACTCATACCCCGACTGGTATTGTTTTTCGATGGCATTAGAAAGATGTTATTCTTGATTAACTTATTTTTCAAGCTTAATTCTTAAGAATTTGTTGAAAAAATAGATATCCCAGATGTCATCGAGCCAAAAAAAATCATTTAAGTAAAAATTTATTATGATTTATTGAATTTGAATTAATCAATTCTGATATTACATACTACTTAATGCTATACGAACAAAGGGAAGCAACCTGTCTTCTCAGGAAAAAAAAAAGAAATGGAGATGGAGAGGTGGTATGATTTAGATGTGCTATGACAGGAATGAGCCTGTAACCGTCTGGTGATGTGCTATGACAGGAATGTAATCACCAGAGGGTGAAACTATTATGAAATGGAAACAAAGTTCGGACAGAAGTCTACCTGGACGTGAATGGAGAACTTGTAGTAGAGTCACAGTCGATTTTAAGAATTTAGAAAAATCATTTCTGCAGAATTTTAAACCGGAATGAAGGTACAAATACCGCTGTCAGGCAGAATTTTTGACTGAACACAACTGACGATGCGAATGTTCCGTTTGCTGAAATCTTTAAAGCAGCTGGGGATGACCTGGTTGGGCGCATGCTCATGCACCAGCTGATCTGCAAGATTTGGTCGGATGCCCGGTGAGTGGAATCTCAATATCGTTTGCCCGATCCCCTAGAAAGGAGACCCCATTGACCAAATCTTCACACTACGGTAGATCCTGGAAAATACCCAAGAAGTGCAAATCGATACACACGGTCGATTTCAATGCCGCATATGACAGCGTGCATAGAGACGAGCTATACAGCGCCATATCTGGTTTTGGCGTTCCTGCCAAACTCGTCAGACTGAGCAGGATGACGATAGAGAACTCTCGCTGCTCAATCATGATCGGTAACGCACTCACCGAGACCTTTCATGTCAAAAAAAGGTTTTAGAAAATGCGAGGCGCTGTCATGTGCTAGATCGTGCTAGCTGGCGAGGTTTGTTGGTTGAAGTCCAGTTCCACTCTGAACTGTAGCACAACAAGAAGAAAAAGAAGCATTCGAATTTTTCGGGAGCAAGTTTATCGTTTTCTGCCCTCTCCTTTCATTGTTTTCATCTGAAAAGTGCAGTGATGAGTTTACGCATGATCCCATTTGTAGTCAGTACAGGAAATTTTGACATTTTAATATGCCTCTACTATGTCTATTTAACCTTAATGTTTTTTCTTTTAAGAGAAACGAATCTATTGAAAAAGAAACAGCTCGCGGAAGACATCTTTAGGAATCTTTATGTTTAAATTCGAGATTTTCAGCGGACGTCCACTTTTTAGTTGGTGGATACAAATGGATAAGAACTTCTATCAAAAAAAATTTGAGACACAAGAATCCCGCGCAAACTAAATAAAGTCATCTTTTACTTGTGTGGGGCAACTTAAGTGCATAAGTTCGATTGGTTAACTAGATTGGAGTGGAAGATTCCGCGGCATGGAGTTGTATATATTTTTTGCATAACTTAATTGAATTCGCCGATAGCCACGAATTGGCAGTGTGAAATTTAAAATTTAAAGTGTTCGCGCCCAAAGATTTCGCGAGGCTCATTGTGGATCGTGAATTCAGTTAAAAAATTCGCGAAGAGATTGATGGATTCGCAGAAAAAAAAGCGAAATCGATAATTTTCATACCAAGAAATTAAATATGGTTATTTTCAAAAATTCCCGTTCGCTGTTCGCGCCTCGTATGAAACTTTATAGGAAAGTCGTGCTCCAAACCCGGCTAGAAACACAGTCGTTAAGTTCTATGTTTTCGCTCCCAAAAGTATACTTCTATCAAATAAGTTGTAAGTTTGTTAATTAATTTTCCTCCAATGTTTACATCGTATGTACTATACTTTTAGGCTCGTTTATTGCAAACATTTCATTTCAAAATTGATTCTTCTCACAGAAAGTTCAGTTTCATTTCATATTTCTTGCCTGCATCATACAATAATAGGATATAAATAGGATTATATTGAATTTCTTGTGAGAAGGGTGGGGTTGCGCATATTTGGCCAGCATTCAGAAATTAATGCCAAGCTAAAGGTACGGCAGCCGCTGACAAACATTACAGGCAATATAACGCTAGCTGCCTGACCAGCCTGGGAGTTGAGCGTAAGGCGAACTACCCAAGGTTAGCAAATAATTATGTGCTCGCTACAGTTTTCGCTTGGGTTCAATATTTTGCCAACCTTTAGAAGCTTTTAACCCAGATATGCCTACATATCTGCACCTGCTAGATAGAATACAACAGCGAACGATAAAACTTATAGGGGATAGTAATATCGCGAAGTCGATAGACTCGCTCGAACATCGCCGTAATGTCTCATCCTTATCACTGTTTTATCGCTATTTTAACAAACGATGCTCAAGTGAGCTAGCCAATTGCATTCCTCCCCTTCATGAATTCACCCGCAATACTCGTCTCGCCAGGAATGCTCATCAGTTCACCCTCAAGCCTGTTTTCGGACGTACAGTTAAGTTTAGAGGGCCTTTTTTTTAGCGCACCACACGAATATGGAATGCTCTTCCCAGCCCAATATTTCCCACTCACTACAATCCGCAGACATTTAAGACCAATGTGCACAGGTACCTCGTCTCTCTTTCTCCTTCTATACCTTCGGCCCGTGCTGTGTCTTGATTCCGGACACTTAAGGGTATTTAACCCAAAAAAAATGTAGGTCGGTCAGAACAGTACCGACAGGAAAAAACTATTTGGCGCGTGCCGTTTGTTTATTAGTTGATTGCATTGAGAAAAAGTCATTCTTCACGAAAAGACATGTTTTTAGTGATTTCAATAAAAAAAAGTGTGATTTTACGTTGTTATCAACATATTATTTATATACAAAATAAAAAATAACTTTTTATGTTTCAGAAAGTTTTAGGCATATCTGGGTTTAAAGATTGTGGTATTATTATCCTCCAACAAATTAATTAAGAAGCGTCAAATCACAATTTCTTCAAGGCCAATTCAGTTCGCATTAAATTGTAGGTTCCTTCCACTTGTAAAAAAAAAATAGCACAAACAACACGAGTGGTTGCTGTAGAAGCTGAGCCCAAGTCCACCCCGGACTAAAGCGTCACAATATTATTATTACTATTAAATTAATTATTTTGTTCGCTATATGTAACTTAGCGCCATCCTGCTGGAACAACATCGCTTTGCGTTCAATCGCGGAACGAAAAAAATCATTAATCATGGTTCTATAATGAATACCGTTGACCTATATTTTCGTATAGGTTAGGTTCGGTCAGGTTAGGAGGTGGTGGCTGAGCCTAGAATAGACCAGTTTTTGTTCATAGTTATTCTACATTATTATTTTTTATTCATTTAGTTTATTGAGTCAATATTAATACACATTAATTAATTTATGATTACATTTTTGTTTTCGTGATAACCGACTTTGGACATATAATCTGGTTAAGCTCAAGTATAATAACTTAATTAATAATTAATTACATTATAAAATTTTAATAATTCATATTTGAATATTCTATTTTTATCATATGCTTGCTCCCGACATATGTTCACTTCATGGCTCTAATTTGACCAAAATTAAACTTATATCTAAACTACTTAAAAACTACCTATAAACTACTTATGTACTAATTATAAACAAACATTATATACATTATATATATAATTAAGATCTTAGCATATATAAAATCTTATATTTAAAGAGCTATATATATATATATATATAAATATATGTATATATATACTATATGTAATTCATTTGTTTTTTAACTTTTCATATTTGGTATTATTATCCTCTTAGAACAGGCAAAGAAGCTTTCTCATAAAATGGTAATTTTAAATTTAGATTGGAAATACATTCAAATTCTGGTTGAGATCTTAAATTCATTATACTAACAGGTGATAAATAAAAGTGGTTATCTATAACACTATCGTTTATATTTTTGTCCCAAATGTCTTTCAAAATTTGGTTAGGATGACTAGCAAGAGATTGTAATTTTATTTTCAGTCGATTTATCATATAAATAAAAAGAGGTTCAATACCACATTCGTTGTATATCGTTTCATTAGAATACCATTTCTTATTCGGCTTTCTGAATTTTCCGCAACATAATCTTAAAATTTTTCGCTCAAAATTTTCCAATTCATTTGCAACCGTGGGAGAGATACTGAACCAACAACCGAAGCCATATGTAATTATTGGTCTTATGAGTGTCTTATACATAAGAAGTTTAGTTTGCTTAGAAGTAGCATTTGTAGAGAAAAGTCTCTTAAGAAGACATGAGGCAATTTTGGCTTTCTTTAAAATGTTTCTTGCATGTTTGTTGAACTTAAACTTATTTTGGTAATGTATACCAAGATATTTAGTTTCTGTCTTAAGCGGAACGAGAACATTGTCTATTTTTAATGAGAGGGTTTTGCTTTCTTTAACTGCTTTACGGTGTCCTTTTCCATAGACGTTTCTAAAACATGTGATTCCACTTTTCTCTGCTTTTATTACTAATCCCCAAGAATTAAAATAGGAAGTTAATGTTGGAACAAAATCTTTTATTTTGTTAAGTGCATCGTGGGGTCTTACTGCACTTGCTAATAATTTAGTATCATCTGCAAATAAAAATGCTTCAATCTCTGGGTTATTGTTTGGAAAGTCGTATAGATATAAGTTAAACAGTTTTGGGCCAAGTAAAGATCCTTGAGGAACACCCATAGAGACTACAAACTCCTCTGAGTATTCCGAAGCAATAGAAATTTTTGCAGTTCTAGAATTTAGAAAACTTCTTATCATTCGTATAATGGCTGGAGAGAATTCTAGTGTTATCAACTTAAAAATTAATCCACTGCACCAGATGGAATCAAAAGCAGATTGCAAATCTATATCAAGGACTAAGGAACATTTTTTACTTCTAAGATTTTGGATAATTCTATCATTTAGGACATATAAGGCATGTTCAGTTGAATGTTTTTTTTTAAAACCAAATTGGTAATTTGGTATAATATATTTTTCATCGCAAAAACTGTCAATGTATTCTGCCAAAACTCTTTCAAAAAGCTTTCCAATATTAGATAATAATGATATTGGACGAAAATCTTTGATATCTTTAGAATTTTTTTTCTTTGCAACAGGTATAATTACGGATTTTTTCCATGCCAAGGGAAAGTAACCATTATTTATACAATGGTTAAATATGCACGAAAGTGCAATGTCCAGGGAGTACGGGCATTTTCTCAGTATAAAATTCGATATTTTATCCAAACCATATGATTTTTTATTATTTAAATTCATTCTGTGAGTGTTTACTTTGTTTGGAGATGTAAATGGTTGTGTCAAGTTGTCTGAGGTTGTGCGGGATGGTAGGAATGATGTCAAACAGGAATTTTCATGCGTAGTCTTAAACTCATTTACTTTGAGATAAATTTGATTTGTTAAGCTTCTGTCAAAATTAGGTATTTTTTCTGAGTATAGATCGGAGTAGACTGTCTTAAATGCATTGAGCTTATCTGTAATGTCTGAGAGTTCTTCTCCATTAAAAGAAACAATATCCTTCGAAATATTAGTACCAAAGTATTTTCTGTTTGTTATTCTGTTAATTTCTTTGAAAGCTTGTGGAGATGGTCTTATTTTTTCCAAGCGAGACCTAAACTCATTATCAAGCTCTATTTTTACTCTTTCAGCTATTATTTTATTAAGGCACTGTATTTTAGAATATAGCTCTCTGTATTCTGGGCTTGTTCTATTTAAATGCCTATGAAAAATCCGTTTGAGCTTTCTTAGCCAAATACTTTGAATTTGTAGAATTTTTTTAGTGAACGATGAAATGTTTTTGTATTTAATATTTTTTGTGGTTTTAGTTACAGAATGATTTCCAACACATGTATTAATTTTATTACTTAAAATTTGGATGATGTCATCAATATCGATATTCGAAACGTTTGTATTTACTGGAAGGTTCATTCTAGAGATGCTTCCGTGTAGCTCCATTCTAAATGCGTCCCAGTTGGTTCCTTGAAAACTAGTATAAGTAATAGGCGGTACAAATATCGGGTATACGTCAAATATATTTATATTAGTTTCTATACCAAAATGATCTGATATGAATGGAAAAGTTGTAGAAACTATATTATTTCCCGTATTCAGTGAACTTGATACTATAAAAAAGTCTAGTACGGAAGATGATCTGGGAAAAGTTGGACTGTTGGGTGAAATTATATCTATATTAAAATAAGGTCCACTGTAAAACCAGTTGTGTATTTTATTACCATTGTGATTAGTCACATTGTCACCCCAATCAGGATGTCGAGCATTCAAATCTCCGCCTAAAATAATTGCGTCATATGAACTTCCAACATTTAAGAGACTATCTAGTTCACTCGTAAGGGATTGATCTGCAGATGATGGAATATAAATACTTCCAAGAAGTATTCTTTTTGTCTCTCCAGAGTTATTTTGACAAATCAATGCACCTAGACAAACTGAGAAGGAACTGCTCTGAAATGATACCTTGTTAAGCTTAAACTTTTCATCAATAAGGATTGCTGTTCCTCTACCCTCATCATTTCTTAAAATGTTGTAACCATGAAATGAAGGTTTATGTTTTTCCTTTAGTCTTGTTTCAGACAAAAAACATATTTGAGCCTTTTTATTTTGTAGAGTTCTTAGCAGTGATAGTCTTCTACTATGTGAAATTATAGAGTTAGTGTTTATCGAGATTATATAAAGATTCGCAGTATGATCCATTATACAACAATGGAGGCGACAAAGTCAAGATATGCAAACATCTTGTCTTCTTTACTTTGCAATTTTTTGTAGCTAGGCCAAAATTGCCTGATTTTATATAGCAGTTCTTTGAAGGAAATGTTAAATAAATTTTTTGCTTCATCAAGAAAATCATTTATATTTGTGCTAGAAGATGGTTGTGTAAGTATATTTTCGACTAATGGGCCATTGGAATTATTTTTTTGCACTGAATGTATGTTTGTATTCCTAGTTATGTCGGCGAATGACATATTAGTCCTTAAACTACTAACCATGTCTTGTACATCAGTTTTTGTTTTATTGGCTATATGTCTAGAATTTTGGGCTAGCATTATTTTTTTTTCCTTATACCGCTTATAATATTCACAACTTGAAGAGCTCGCTGCATGACCTTCTAAATTACAATTTGCACATTTTGTAATAGGAACTGGTTGATTTTTTTCTTTTAATGTTTTAAAAGATTGAATGCATACCTCAGAATTGTGAAATTCACCACATAAAACACAGCGATTGTTATAGGAACAGCATTCACCAGTGTGTCCAAATCTCTGGCAGCGAAAACAACGAATAACTACATTATTGTGCTTTCTCTCCCAAAAAATTTTTTGATGAAGTAGATATTTTATGTGAATTAATTCTTTTGTACTTTCTCCTGTTTCTAACTGAACGGCAAATATGTTTAGCTTAAGCCCTTGTTGCTTAGTTCTAGCTGTTGCAAACTGTGTAATTTTGTTTATCTTAACATTAGGTGCAGCTTCTTTTAACGCCTTTTGAATTAAGTCTATTTCTGTGTCGCTGTCAATCCCTTTTAAAAGAATCGTTGCCTTTTTTGTTTCTTTCGGTGAAAAAGAGAAAGCTCCTATACCTGTACCACGGATTTTTTCTATGACTAACTTATGAACAAATGCATTACTTACATATACTTTTGTTTTTTTGTAACCTAAGTTTACAAACTTATGTTTTAGATTATCTACTTTGCATTCAGCAGCAGCGAGGTTTATTAGATCGGTAATTAAATTGCAATTTGCTCCAAAAATGAAAATTGGTGGACAAAACAATTTGTTGTTCAAGTTTCTATCGTCGCTGATGATAGTTGGTCTAGTTGAAGAGTTGTTGTCTCTTACCTCTGGAATACTGCTTGATTGATTATGTTGGTATTTTGAATCACTTCTCTCTTCTCTCTTCTTCTGTTTTTTGGTCTCTGGCATGTTTAATATTGGCTTGTCCAAGTCTAATAGAGGTGCAAATTGGTTGTTTCCTAGTTTTGGTAAAACTATTGATTCTGTTTCTTCAATATCATCTCGTCGTCTTTTTTTGTTTGAGTAATTGCTTGCAGATTTTTTTAGATTATTTATCACAATATTCCAATCGTTTTCGTGTACTTGATCGTTGTTGGTTATCATGTTCGTCTCAAGATCATTACACAAATGTTTATCAATTATTTGATTGTTGGCCATTTTACTCGGCAAATAACACAATTTTAGGTTAGGCCCCAGATCACAGTCTGGGGCATAAGGTTTGGAAATTTGACTGTTTATTTCCACCGTTTAAGGTTAATTATGGTATTAGATTAAGATATTTGATAATTAATTAGAGAACGAAAGTTAGATAATTGATTAGAAATATTTAGGAATTAAAAATTGAAAATCGAAAAATTGCTACCGAAAAGGCAAAGCTTCTCCGATCGACCATAGTTATTCTACGAGTAAGTGTTTCCCTCAAAGCCTTTATTGAGGCAGAATTTGAACAGAAGATGTGGCTTCACGAAAGCTATATAATTTAGTGATTTTTAGAATAGCTGTCCTAACATTGTTTTTTGTACAGTTTTTGCGGGAACTGGGCAAAAGCAGAGGAGATGGTCCATTTCGGTGCAGACTAGGCCAAGTTTACGAGCATGGTAGCTTACTAAACAGTTGGCTGTAATATACGACACCAACCGGTGTCCTGCAGTGCACTGCAGTGCAATTTCGGTAAAAAATGTATTGGTTCTGTTATTGTTATTACGACTCTTTGCTTAGCAAGTTCATCAGTTGCTTCATTAATATAAGCAGATTGTGCTGTTTCCACAAAGTATTTGTAGTAAGTTTTAACAGTGGTATACGGTTTTAGATTTCTTATCCTAGTATTGCTTTGGAGTGCTTTGAGTGCGGCGGAGTAGAGTTGGGGTTGGTAGATAGTCTCTGGGCTGCTTTTCGGATAGCAACGAGCTGAGCTTGAAAAAAGCAGCATCTATATTTTCGGATAACAAAATAACGCATGAATTGGCTTCATTGCTGGAGATTTATTTTTGCTTATACGAATAGCTTGATTGTTTTTGCCATAGGTTACTTTCCACAATTTCTCTTGCAAATCCAAAATTTGAGTCGGAATCTGCTGCAGTAATGTAATCGTTTTATAAAAAGGAAGTAATGAAATTGCTATATTTTGCAGTGAAAATATTTTTACGATTTGATCGTGGCGCAGTTGATTAAATGCCTGCCCTAAGTTAGAGGGGCCCCAGTGAAAACAAAGTTAATATGCTTTCGCCCGGTTTTTAAAATCTGGTACAGTTACCATTTGCCGTTGGGATCAAATTAACGGCACTGGAGTAGGTTGCTACCTGGCAGTACAATGGACCAGTTTTGAGTCTAAGTGCTCCAGTAGCGTTTCTAAAAAAATCCTCCAAAAGAAAAAAAAAAAATAGGTGTATGTATGGATGAATGTTTGTTTGTTTGGATGTATGAATGTATGAATAAATGTAACCAACTGCGCCATCCAGTCGTGTTACATATACCTATACCTCTATCCAAGTTTATCCAGCACAGGAAATCCCTTCGATCATGCATACATACATACCTACCTAATCACTGCTCATGCCTGCGGTGTGTGTGTTAATTTCTGTTCGGCATTTAGGGGTTGAGATCCAAAAGATCAGCATGAAATTTATGTGTGAAAATGAAAATAGTTATCATTTAAATCTTAGATATCTAAAAATTTCAACATAAATTGATATTTTGAAATTTATCATTTCATAATGCTTACGCTGAGGTCTCCAAAACTGCGTTTTCAGATCTTCAAAATTCGCATGTCTATGGTTGACCGATTTTGGCCAATATCTCCAAAACTTTTAAGGCCAAAATGCTCGAAATGGTTTTAAGTTTTTATTTATTTTTATTTTTATTTTTTATTTATTTTTCAGATTTTGAAACACTTTGGTTTAGAAATGGCAGGGGGACGCATTAAAAAAAACTTTGGAGCTCCATATTTTCCAAACAGTATTTTAGATAAAAAAAAAGTCTTGAAAGAAACCCTTACCTCATTTCAAAAGATCTGTTGATTGATATAAAACTCGATGGGGTGCGACAATGTTTCAAAATTAATGGCAACTTCACCTGTACTGGAGACACCCCCAAATGGCCCCACTTTTTAAATTTGGGTGCATGAGCAATAACATCTATGCCTGATTTCAAAATTTCTTGCTGATATCTTTATAAACTTCGGAGATAAAAAAGTGTGACAGACACGACGGACGGACGGACACATCGAAATTATAAAGGTTCCGTTTTTGTAGACGGAACCTTAAAAAGACTTGCATAAATGTCGGGGATATACATGTCCGTGTGTTAGAGAAATATTAGTAACTGACTGATGCTGTGGCAGAAAAACCACACTGTTGAGAAATCCCACTTTGAATATTTTTTCAAGTTCACATAAATCAAACAAAGGGTTTCACTTAACACGAAACTAGTTTATGAGTTGATTCGACGAGATAAGGAAAACCCAATCGTGCCTGTAACAAAATACTAATCACATTTGATTAATAAGTGCGCGATTCTTAGTAGCTAAAAACCCTACTGACAGAACCTTTTTAACAAAATTTCAACAGAAATGAAGAATGCAAAATATCGTAAAATGTATTGTGTAAGCGTATTGAATTATTAAGAAGTAGTACAGCTAAGATGCCAACTTAAGCTCGTGACCTCAGCAACACGCTTACAATTTCAATAAACGTTTTTTTTTCAATAAGATTATGTAAGTAATTCATAAGTCAGTAAGTTTAATTTTATATTACCACATAGGGCTATGTCACCTTACTGTTGAATAACAGAATTTAACCACATTCTTCGAGAGTTCATTCAATACAAAAATATATTTACAACTATGAAAGGGATTGACACTCACTGAGAAACTCACTGTACTGCTGGGGAAACTCGATGGTTTGATTTCAATCCATAGAGTAGGATACAAGGATGACAATGTAATAATGGCGAGAGGGAAACTTATGGCAGTTACTGGAGACATCATAAGGAACGTACTCCCAGTAGTGGAACAGTGATGTCAAATATATCTCTGGATAGATAGCATTACTATAAAAAGAAAGATGCTGGAATTCCAAGCCTTTCCAACTTTTCGGATCTGCGATAGAGATGACCAAAAGAAGATAGGTCCTTGGGTGTTTACCAAACTAACTTCGAAAGGCGACAATGATGTTAGATCAGTATAAACAAGTATGTGGGCAGCGGTGGAAATTATAAGCATACTGAGTATGCGATGATTATTGGACTAATCAGCACTTGCGCTTCAGTGATATTGACGCAAAAAATATGGCATTGGCATCAAAGGGAATTGCAACCGTTAATCTAATTTATTAAACAGCGGCTGCGGCGTCTTCGAATGCTGTGAGATAGTAAAAACCTTTTACACTGTACTGTCTGTGGAAATTGGAAGATTTTTTATCTCATAAAATATTAGATTAGGGAGCTGAATATGCCTATGGACGGTATAATTTGAGTTTGTGGCATCGAAAGTTGTCACAAAACTCACATTGACAAAGGATCACCTACGGAAAAAATATAAAGACATAGTCTGCAGATGGATCCATGATAGCAAGCAATGCTAAAGAGAGGAACGCCGAGGAACTAGGACTAGCCTGCCATGAAAAACTGGAGAACAATACTTTAGTTTACCGAGCTAAGATGAAGTTAAAATGATTAAAGGAGCGTCACGTTGCGGTAAAAATATTTTCATTGTACTAGACAAATAGATGGTGATCAGACGTATGGATCAAACAGACATCAATACACCATTGGTGTTAGAAAGCATAATGAAGCTAATTGATGGCCTCCATGTCAGGGGTGTGCTTGGGCCTAGTTTTTACCACAACCATTCGTGTCGTGCATGCTATTTCACGAATGGACGGAACCTACAGTTTCATACCGACTCCGATCGGTACGGTGTTTTTCAGGAATCGAAACTATACTTCGAGCGCAGGAGTCGACGCAGTTGCCCACTAATCCACTGCGCCCACGAAAAGATTTCGTTACTGGATGAAATCAATGAATCAATGAGTCAGATCTGCGCCAGATACTGGTGCTAACACGAGATATCAATCTAAATGGTGGCCTCCATGTCCGGGGTAGGATTGGGCCTAGCTTTTACCACATCCACTCGTGTTGTGCATGCTATTGTTTCTTTTAGTGGTCGTGACCTACAGTTTAATACCAACTACGACCGATAATGTGTTTTTCGGGAATCTAAGCTAGATTTCGATGTATAGCAAATGCTGGCGCTAACACGAGACATGAATCGAATCGACATCAGAGAAGAATTGTTCGAGAAATCTATAGGGTCACTCTGACTAAGACGAATCATGCCAGAGGAAAGAAAATGGAACAAATTTCTGTGGTCTGATCTCTCGAACCCTTTATACACAATTCTTAGCATCAAGTTTTTTGTTACACTATTTAAGTGCAGTTGTTGCTTGCAAATCGTGACATCCAGACTTTCAGAAGGTTTAATAAAAGCATATCACAGATAAATCAATTGATCCAACAGCGCCTTGCATCAAGTTCTCAGTTCGAAAAGACTGAGGATGGCAGTCTTAGGCGGCTATTCGCAGCTAAGCAGATATGAATCGACAATAACAAGACTGGCAAACTTTCTGGTCAGTTCTATGGAAAACGTCCACAGATTACGTAAAAAAACCGGCAATAAGCTCATCATCTCGCAGATCGGCAAAGACCTACTTTAAAATAGGAACAGAAATTAGGCTCTCTGCTGTTACAGAAAAAACAAAGTAACTGACCTGTGCACTGATACCTGCAAGTGGGATATGGAGGAATTTAGACACATGTTATCTTGCGACCTAAACGTGCCCTTAGCGTATTCGGATCATCGATCTTAAATTATCAAAAGCCGTTCTGAATTAGGAACAATATTGGTATTTGTGGCCCCCACAGGACACTGAACAATGGGAAAACATGCTGCAAAATTGGGATTAACATAAAGCAACTACTGCGAAATATGTGTGGATGATGAAAAGGAAGAAACACTTTGACACCCTCTATATAGCTGCCCCCCACTTTCCATCTTTAGGAACCGGGTTTTAGCAGAACACTTTCTTAAACAATTGACAGAAATATCCGATTCAGATATCTGAAAAATCGGGAAATTCATCGAAGAGTTAAGCCGACTCTAATTTTAAACTTACTACATGGGGTACAAATTTGTTGGCAACAACATTTGCTCCAATTTGTTACTAGCAATTTTAGCCATGGTTAATATTTTTTGTGAATTATGATTCAAGTATACAATTAAATTTCGTCAACATATCTATTTAAGCACGATTATGCACATGTACCTCTGCTTCCCGCTTGCGTCCTGCATTTAATTCATTTGACATTTTTGATTTTTAATCTAAGCACAAAACATTCGAATTTTATCTGTCCATTGTGAACGCAGCCTGAGTAACGAGATACCGTTATGTTAAACAACTCGTAGAAAAAACATTTCAATTAACAGTATTTGGATTACACAGATGGTAAGTGATGAATGATCGAATCAGTGCAAATCGTCACTAGCTCTTGAAGTTTTAAAGGGAGAGGTTTATAAAAATGCATTTCAAAAAGAAATCTCCCTATATGCTAGTATATCGACATGTTCATATGTACTCTGGATCCAATGTATAAACTCTATGAGCATTAGTCTAGCCAGGCGATTACGGATCCAACGCCCAAGATGGCTAGGCTATGTAGAGCGCATGGACAACACTGCTCCGCCACGAAGACTCTTCGACTCTGGACCAGTGGGACAACGCAACAGAGGACGTCCACGTCTAATGTGGCGCACCCAAGTGAAGAGGGTCCTCAACCAAATTGGCGTGGGCAATTGGCGACAGCTAGCAAAAGATCAAGTTTGCTAGAGAAGTTTGTTGGTTGAGGCCCAGGTCCACCCCGGACTGTAGCGTAAGAAGAAGAAGAATTTGGTACTACTTACCTTAACACTCAATAGAAAAAAAAAAAAAACATTTACTAATATTTGCTAAAATTGTATTATTTTTTCTTTCTTTATAAAACTACTTATTTACTAATAATACAAGTTTTAAGGGATCTCCCGAACGTTTTGCCATTCTAACAAAATGTTGGATCTGTAACTTATGCTTAGCTTAAGCGAGACTGTGTTGAATTTGTAAAATTTACAACGCCGAGTTGGCCACATCTTTCTTTGTTTTATCGTCCTCGATCTCATTCCATTTCTGGATTTTTCCTGATCCCAGCACACAGAAGATGAGCGCTGGAACTATGTACGCTCCAGCACCGATAAGGAAAATATTTTGCCACTCATATATTGTGTTCTAAAAATAAACTAGTGTTAATGCGATTCAATATATGTCTTTGGGTTTGACAAACCTGGTCTCTTGTGAAATATGCAACAATCATTGGTGAGAAGATCCCCGGTGTTGTACCAACGAAGTTGATGGTACCATAAAGGGTTCCGGCGTAGTTGGGAGCCAAATCCTGTGAGTTGGCTAAGTTTGTCACTGTTGCAGCTCCATTGAAACCCAGAGAAAGGGTCATGATAGCGACGCAAACATAAGGATCCCGCCCGAAGTAAGCCAGCACGATGAGGAAGATTCCAGGAATGATGTGCGCTGTGAATTGCCCGAGTTTAATGATTGAAGACAACATGACATTAAAAATATACTTACAAGGAAGACAGAAATATTTTCGGATTTTTGTAACCGATAACCATTCCTTACGCCTAACAGCATCAGCAATAGCACCAAAGCCAAAGGCACAAAGAAGTCGGGCCAAATGTGGAAGACTGGACAAGAACCCAGCTGATGAGAGCTGGAAGCCAAGAACCTACAAAAATACAGTTTATATTACCTATCACATTTAAATAGATTTTATCCACTAACCTCGCTCATAAATTTGGGAGCAGCAGTGATGAGGAAGAAGAGACCCCACATGCTTCCGTAATGGAGCAATAATAATGACCAGAACGGCAAGGAAACGGCTAGTTGCGTAAATGGAGGAAGTTTCTTCTTCGCCGAAACCGAGTCTCCAAGTGACTTTTGAATAAGATCGCGTTCTTCTGGCGTAATTGTCGAATGATCAGCTGGACTGTCTGCGACAATGATGAACCAAATCACTGTTACGACAGCAACAAATATTGCTACAATGTAGAAGGCCCAATCCCATCCTATGGACTCGATAATAACCCCACTGATGGGCCATGTAATAACCGTACCAAAAGTACCTCCCATCAGCGCGGCGACAAATTTTCCTTTTTCCGTTGGTGGAGCCCATTTCGATATAAGATTATGACAACATGGATATATGACACCCTATTGATTGGATTTATTCAGAAAATCTCACATTTACTTTATAAAATAACTTACCCCAAGGAAACCAATGATAAATCTGAAAGCAAATACAGGCCACATACCCCAGGACGCTGCCAGAGGTGTAAGCGCTGTGACTATCGCTGCTAGTATGCAACTGTAACCGGCAATTGGTTTACCACCAAACCGTTCTGCCAACATACCGGCTGGTAATGATGTGCAAAGATAACCATAGAAGTAGGCACCAAGAAGTAATGCCTGGTCATCTTGACTCCAATCGTAGCGGGGTCCGTGCTAAGATATAAATAGAAGATTTAAAGACTTGCTTGAAAGGTGAAAGTTTGATTGAACTTACATCAGCCAGAGTTTCGTTTTCGTTAGATGTAGAGTTGGTCATCGCAATAATGTTGATTGACAAGTTTACACGCATCATGTATCCCATAAGACACATCATGAATAACATCACTGCAATATTGAATCTTTTTGGGATTGTAACTACAAGAAAAAATAATAAAACAAAAAAGAATTAGATCTAATGCATATGTTATAAATGTGAGTGTATATTTCTTTATGAAGTTGAAGGTATTTTAAATAAGAATTGAAGTCGACATCACTGACTACGGATAAATATAAGCTAGCTTTTGAATACATTGAAGCATCAACGACGATGAAACTGAATATCGTCTTGTGACTCGTCGATTAATGAAGTACCGTAAGGTTGCATCGTATGAATATGTTTCTGATTCGATTGAGGGGAAGTTTCCCGGCTTACACCATTAGAAGACGAAACCATGTCCGGAAACTGGAGCATTAGCTCCATATGCCCTATCCTATAAACGACTATCCTTCCTCATGATATAACTGTAGAGGTATATATATCCCCTATACGACCCTGCCTACCGTACTGTATGGAGGTCTGAGACACGTACGACTTCCCGGTCGACAAGTGGACTATAGACCGAGTATTTACAATTCAACAAATCCTGAAAAAAACTTCGAATTTCAATAAGTACTTTGATACGGGAATATTATTAAAATTGTGCGACATTTAAAAAAACGCGATTCACCGCGCAGTATCGTTCTAGGACATCCGAACCGTTTAAATCCTTCACCAGATTTCCGCCGTCGTCTGATTTGCGGGCAGGCTTTCATTTCAATAGAAGACCATCCAAAACAAGCAGATTTCAACGTAAATGAGCTGCTACTTCGGATTGGCTAGAAGGTCTAAAAACAAGCTTTACGAAACCTATTATCCTAACCCAATCCGGAAAACAAAGATCGTTCGACTAAACTGACTCGTTCCCATTGAACGCATGTTTTAATTTAATATTCCCGGTTCGAGAAGGAAATTAACACCGAAACTGAGGTATAAATATTTAGTATAACTTGATTTAGATGATTGGAAGCTACGTGCAAGGATGGAAGACAGCATTAGCACAGGCTCATACACTGCATGAGTCGCTGGGCTGATAAGTAACGTTGTATTCAATTGAATTGAAGAACACGGGGTGTGTCATGTATGTAACACTAGTACTGCGACCATAAAGATCTATTGCACCCCCTTCTTTTGATCTAGGATTTTAGTGGTGCCTTTATGAATTTGACAACTTCTCTAGATGGGATTTCTTGAAAGTCTTTCCCTGTTACGTTTGTTTGGTGTGACACTTTAAATCTTTCTTAAACGATGTAAGTACACAGTTCAAACATTCTTGCTTGTCAATGTATAATTCACGATACTCCTTTGTGCTGGTCTAGGTACTCACCACAGACGTTTAATAAGAACAAATTTTAAGGTGATTTTGTTATGTGACTTCTTTAACATTTTAGGAGGATTGATTATATTGTACAACACTTAACAATCTTAGACGAATTATTTTTCAAAGTTCTGTAAATGTAAAAATCGTGCTTACTTGTTAGGGAAAAAAACAATCTATACATTGTGGCATTGTAGGCCGAGTTGGACTTGGACTTGGGCTTCTTCAACAACCACTCTTGTTGTGCGCGCTATTTTCCTCTCATGAATGGAGAGGACCTTTAATTCAGTATCAACTCCGAACGCGTTGAGCTTTTTCAGTGATTTGAAAGAGCTGGAGCCGTGAGGTTTAAAAATTCTTGGTCGTGCTAGGAATGTAATCTTGACTAAACATCTAGTGTGTAAGACACACATTCCCACTAAGACACGGCAGCCAGGTGCACAAATTTAGTAGATAGTTTTTGATTTAACCAATGGTAACGCATATTAATTAATTTTGGTCAACTAATTCCAGTTCCTAATATATTCTGCTTGATATTTCCTAGCTCCCGCAAATCAAATTGTTCGGGGACAAGTTTACATGCCTCTTGTAGAAAAATGCTCTGCGGATAGTACTTAACTAAATAAAATTACTAATAATATCAACGAAATCTCAAAACACGTAACCTTAACTTTCTTTCAGTCAGCAATCTTAGTTGGATCTCCGAAACAATTCTTATGTCACGGATACTTTTATGGTTCCCGGCATTAGTACAACCGGCTATTTTTATTATACCCCATCTTAGTGTGCTGGTCACATCCAGCATTTGACCAATAACCCGAAAGAGGACTTCAGCTTGCTACAATAATGATTGTATTTGTTTATCTTTTCGCGTACAATACGACAAATTGAGAACGAGAAGTAATGCACAATAAACATTGGTGCTTAAAAGAAGCTAATGGGAATATCTGATATGCTATCAAAAATTAGCAGTAGAACATAATACATTTTGGTCAAAAATTAAAACGATGAATACGAAAATCCAAATTCAGTCCCAACCTTAAGTATGAAGACAATGATTTAAAATCTCTCCGTCATAGACATTGTATCACGAGTATACGATATATAAGGAAATTACGACACTTATTTAACATAAACGCATACTAATTTAGGTAGCATAAGAAAGTCATTGTGCGTGTTTATCTTCAAATCATCTTCGCTTCTCTTACATCAAAAATAAGGTTAACAATTGCGTGCGCCAAGGTATACCTTCGCCTGAGTAACAAGTTCACTTTACACAACTTTTCAAAGCTCTCCAATGACATAACACGGCGAACATTATGAATTCCGCATACCCCACTTTGCAATCAATGAAGCTCACACCGCTTCCTTGAGAAAACTAATAAACTGACCTCGTTCTACAGTCAGTCATGGCATACAGTCATGGCATAGATTAACTCTAACGTAATTGATATCTCCAATAATTGCTAATTGAAAATATCGATAGATATTCATGTCCGAATGTTTCTTTCTCCATATTTCCTCTGTTGCCACAACTGTAGAGATCATCTTTCGTTTCGCAAATAAACTTAGTATTGCGTTCAGAGGAAAAAAGCAAGACTCGATTTAGCGCGAAATACATAACCCAAATTCAACTCCAAAAGTGATAATTAAAGCTACGTGACAATTTATTTTAAAAAAATGTTCTAAATGCAAACAAATCATTACTTAAGGCAGAATATTTGCCCGAGTCTACAGATTCTATGTGAAGAAGGTGAAGATATTATTAGAACAAATGCTGTTACAGACGGCTCTTATATCTATTTCACGCTATTTTGATGATTGATCGACTCGATCATTATGCCAAGGTAAACCGAAACGAAACCTGTGAACTCTCCATGGATTCGGGAAAAAATACTTTCGTTTTATGAGTCACTGGGTACATTTCAAGACGTTTCATCATTTGCATATCTTGACGGACGGTTCACAGGTTTCGATTGACTGACAGCTGAAAAAATGTCCAATTATCAATTTTCTATTTGCCAAAATAATGAACAGAATTGACAATTTTTTTTCAAACAGCGCGTGTTTGCCGTTAAATCACTTATTTGGTTGTGGTTTTGTGGTTCAAATCACACAGTAAGTTAATAGCTAGAGTAATGTAAGCTATTGCTTAGAGATTTTCTTATTCTTAGCGCGTTTTATTTGTTTTGACTGCCTACATCGCAGTATTGTTTCATTTAACACTTTATGCGGACATTCGGCGCCATATATATACATATATCTATGGACACAACAACACAGGTCCAGAACAGGTCTAAAATTAATTTATTGGAAATTATGTCTGGGAGGGTTAAAAAATATAGAAATGTCTATAAAATTAATCCAAAAAATGTCAAAAAATTAATTAGGGTTTAAAATTTACCTGAACACAGAAATGCTCGACAGAAAATTTTAAAAAGTACGGAAAATGTTACTGTTGTGCTATCTAACTGCTTAATAATTGAAACTGGAATAATCAATTTATCGAAACACCTTAAGGAGCTTCTGACGCTTATTTCAATGATATCTTTGCTCTTGGGATTTCTCAATCCTTATCTTAACAAATTGACATGGTAATTTTAAAGGACGGATATATCCCTAGCAATTCGTCTTCCCCAGCATTGTAGTGTAATTGATGAAAACCAATTCAAGATACACCACGCTCGCTGTCCATGTGTTCGATAGATGGCGAGGCTATTGTGCTGTATATGGACAGGTCTTGAACACAGCAAAGATCATCTCAACATAGATAACGGTCAAATGTAATCTCACCCTATGCATGGGCGACAACTGGATGGCGCAGTTGGTTAAGTGCCTGCCCTAAGTTAGAGAGGTCCTAGGTTCCAATCCCGGTGAAAGTAAAATGAATACTCTTTTATCCGGATCAAATTAACGGCACTATCACTGGAGCGGTCGATCAGTGGTAGTAGTCTAACTGTGGGTATCACAATTGACCAATATGGTCTAAGTATGCTGGTGCATTCACTAGCAGCCCCCTAACATAACCTAACATGCATGGGCGAAAAGGTATTTCCGGCAACCATAAAGCCGACGAGTGTCGGAGACGAGTATCATCTAACGCCTTTTACCAATTCAGATGTTAAAGTCATAACTATTCGCAGATGCCATCGAATGCTAGAAAGAATCTCAAAAAAACCTATACAAATACAGAGCATAAATTAGCCTCGTCATAGGAGTTATCTTTGGTCACTGCCTACTAGGCAATCATGCTAGAAGAATGAAAATTTCTTTCAATGAGATCTCCAGGCGATGCAGATGTTTAGAAGAAGAGGAATCATCCTTGCCTACCTCGTTAACTGTCTTGCTATTCCACACACTAGGAAAAACACAGAAATAGACATCCAAAACAGCAACAACTTCACCAATCCAGTGTGTTTTGAAGTCGCATTTCAACGTCTTGTACGGCCACTGCATGTAATATAAAGTCTGTTCAAGTACGTCGAAAAATAAACTACACCACACAGTAAGCAAATTCCCCATGCAACTGTTTTAAGCTAGGTAAATTTTAATGCTGTTTATGGTAGGTTTCATATATGCCAAATCGGTTTGCGACACGACAATCATATTCCTACCCATACATTACTTTGTATTCAACGCGTATGCCAATCTTATCTCTTTTTAAGAGAATTTAAGAGAATACGAGAAATGTGGGAAAAAGCTAGAAAACTGCTTAAACAGACTTATACAGTAATATAAAATAATCATCTGTCACAGGCCCCGTTTTTAATGTCGCCTTATACATATCAAAGTAATTTTGCCGCCGTAAAAAATAATCTAAAGGCGAATTTAACGACTACTCCGAACTGTGTGATATCACAAAGGACCCATTCGTGTCTAAGTGAGTCCGTGACAATCACCAACTCTAGCGCGACCAACATAAGCCGGGAATGTTTTTTTGTTTAAAACTACTCAAATAATCAATTCGATGTCTTAAATGAGCTGAACAACATCAGCGTGAGTTAATTTAAGCGCTTTATAGCAAGTTGAGTTGGTTGTAAAGGTTGGCCTAAATGAGACTGCTAATTTGCAGTCGGCCAACTGCATCTAACTCATTAAAATTTATTATGGAAGACATTTTCTTAACTGAAGTGATAATGAGTATCTCTCATTAAAGTTAAAATAATTTGTTTCTTATAAAATAATAGAGCTTTTAAGTCCGTATTAAAATAATCGACCCTTCATGTAGATGAAAATCAATTTGCCGTAAGATTTACTTGAATAGTCAAAAAATGAATAAGGAAAAACAGGAGTAACCTAGATATCAATACGACTGAATGGCGCAGTTGGTTAAGTGCCTGCCCCAAGTTTGAGGGGTCCAAGGTTCGAATCCCAGTGAAATCGAATCTGGTCCAGTCACCATTTGCCGTTGGGATCAAATTAACGGCACTGGAGTAGGTTGCTACCTGGCAGTGCAATGAACCAGTTTTGAGTCTGAGTGCTCCAGTAGGGTTTCAAAAATCCTCCAAAACAAAAAAACAGATATAGTCATTAAATCGATGGCTTAGTCCATCAGTCCATTTATCATTACAGTCCTATTATCATTACATAATATCAAGTTGGAGTTAGGTCGATTGAAAAATTAAAGAATGAATGTAAAAAATCAATAGACGATATAGAGCATGAACTAGAAATGAAACCAAGAGAAAGAAAATTAGTATGACCTTAAGAATATAGTCTCTAAGCCTAATTAAATTAAAATGTAATTTCTTAAAATTAATGTATTTAATATCTGCACATAATACATATAAATATACAAATTTGAAGTACTTACATCCCTTGAGGAATGGCAATGTAATAAAAGTCATTTTGTAATAAATATGATTCCGCACGGTCAAAAGTAGGATTTCCTTAGATTTCAGTTGATTTCATATCTCCTTGGCGGCGATGTCTAAAAAAGAAAAAATGCAGAAAATATTTACATGTACAAATAAAAGTTTAATTAAATCAAAAATTGGAAGAGTACCTAGCATTTTTAAGCATATGCACATTTCCATGTTATTAAGAATAGTCTACGATTTTACAAAATTTTGCAGGTAATATACACAGCGATAACGTTTTAAACTTCATACTTTGAGAAGTACGAAGCTTGGGTAAATTTTGGTGACAACATTACAGGCAAATATTTATAAAAAACTTGTTCCCTGACAACGATAAAAGTTGTCAGTGACTCGATGTTTACCTTTAGTCGCTAACTTACTCGTAAGATTAAAAAATACAATGCATTCTCTTGAGTCGGCTAGGCAGTCGAAATTCAGATGAGAAGATATTTAGTAAAACGGAGACATAATCATAAACATAATCTACAAAAAAAAATTTAACTGTGACAGTCAGTGACACATCACACACTGCTAGTATGAGCACGAAGCAAATTTTGGGAAAAAATCTTTACGACCGAAAAATGTCAAAAATGTATGATATTAACTGGCCCCAAAGACTATCTTATTTGAACCCTCTCTGTTTCTGCCTAATTAAAGGTAACAAGCTAAATCAACAAATCAACCACAATCTTGATCTATCCAACTAAATTGCTGAAATAATAAAGTTTCCAAAATTTGTATAAAAAAAATATGCTTAAAAGTGCTCGATTTTCACATGGCCAGAGGCAGTTACTTAACCGCAATCATATTCTAAATATAATGTTAAAACCGTATATTAATATTAAATTTAAATATTAATATTAAATTATATTTTATACAGAAGTTATTAAAGAAATCATCGACTTTGAACATTAAACACGGTGTACTTTCAAGCAGCATGCACGAAGTGAAGTGCAGTATCCAGTCACATACTTACTCGTAAAACTCATTCTGGCAGATGACTGACACATAAACTGGAAATAGTATTCTAGGAATGCATAACCTCCAAACGTCTATAATTAATTCAAGGTCATAGCGAATAGTAACTAAGCTGAACAACAAAACCAACGTTTTAGCGTGAGTTCTACAAAAAAAAAGTACCGCACCTTTGTTTTTAATTAAACTACTTAGCACTTCATCTTTAATTTTTATATTCAATAAACTTTAGTAATTCCCACTTTATTAACGCCATATGGGTGGCTAACACCATACCTATGACTAATATCTGTTAAAGCTAAAATGACAGCTTGTGTCAAACCTCATGTGTATCACATGAGTTAAGTCCTCCTTAGAATTTCTTTTGTAAAACTGTGTAACTCAATATTATTGTTAAATACCTTAAGAATTGAGTCTTGTAGAAAAGAATGTCAAGCTGATTCGTTCTGACCCAATTAAAGAAGCGTTGAAAAAAATAAATATTAAAATACTTGGCGTAAATTTATAGACACTTGTGGACCGAAATTGAACCTAACACGTAAGGTAAATAAGAAGGGTAAGGTGGCTTTTCTTCACAAGCGTGGAACGTACTTAGAGAAATAAATGTCAATTATGCCGCCATGTCGATCACCATTAGAAAAAGATAAAGATAAAAGACATTTGGCTGAGGTTTTCGAAGAAGTAGGGTACAGACGTCTTCGGGACGCCAATAACGGACTGGGATAGTGGAAGCGTGAAAACATCCCCCGCATTCCTCCTCTTCTTCATCTAGGTAGCTTTTCTAGAAGTCGTTAGAGTTTACATAGGTTAGGTTAAAGAGACCAATTGCAAGTTAGCAGTAAGTACCTTCCTAGGTAAGTTTTCCTATGGGTGCTGAGAGTGCTGGTCATCTCTGCAGTTTCTTCAAAAGTTGTTGTGAGGGAGTCACAATCTTGAGGCGTGTGGTGAATGGCATAGTGTTCTCTAATGTCACCACAGTTAAGGCCAGATTTGTTTTGAAATGAGGCACCTTTGGACCATCTACTATTAGTGGTTCTAATTGTATTTAGCTTTAAATGATGTTTAGTTGTAGCGAGCGGCTTGGACGTTAGACCTCCGCTAGCTAAGAGTCACGAGACCATTACACGTCTGGCGAGTTCATCGGCTTCGCAATTTCCTGGGTTGTCACTGTGTCCCGGCACTCACATAAGGTGAAAATTAAAGTACTCAGCCATCTTGTCAAGAGATAGCCGGCAACTCGGGGAGGTCTTGGAATGGAAATTAACCGAATCCAGCGATTTAAATGCTTCTTGTCTGCTTCCTGGATATCACATTCTTGTTTAGCCAAATCAGAGTCCCTTTTATTACCATCTTTTCAGACTGGAAGAGGCTATATTGTGAAAGACGGTGGGGGATGCCGATGTTGAGATTCTTTAAGAAGGGACTGAGTCTTCTGGCGTACGTAGAAATCAGGCGAAGTTCGTCATGATACCTACTATAATAACAATGTCTGATCTCTTTAGAAGGACCATTTGGATCGATTTGGATCAGAATTCAGCTAGATCCTAGATCATTCTGGATGTGCGAATCACCAATTTGTGTTTTGTCTATTGAGTATCTGTCGAATTTTGTTTGAGCAGAGGAATTGTATCTGCTTTGCAGTTCTCTGTAATCGCATCCACCACAGTCGATTGTTTAAATCTTTTGTCATCTCGTTGAGAGACGATCGACAGCTTATAATAATAATAATAATGGCGGCGCTACAGTCCGAGGTGGACCCGGACCTAGCTTCTCAGCAACCACTCGTGTTGTGCGTGCTATTGTTCTGTGACGAGCGGAGGGGACCTATAGTTTAATGCCGACTCCGAACGGCGAGATTGAGAAGCTTTTTATAGACAGTTATACTCTTTGAGCATTGTCAGTGACTCGAATGAGGTGGAGCCGTGAAAATAAGTTTGATGTTTTTTTCGAGATTCGAACCGACGACCTCGAGCGTAGGAGTCGACGCACCTACCCACTACGACAGCTTATAGGCACTTTGAAATTGAAAGAGGCTAGTTCCATAAACTTTATGGCTACCTGGTTATAAAATACAAATATCAAGAGCGGATATCACATTTCTCTTGGTTCAAGACAGTCTTTCGTGTATTCCCAAAATCTTTGCCTGGAACAGGCTGTAGTAAGTGAACGAGAGAGAGGCAACAAATGAGTCCCAAAATCCACTAAGACGTACTAAAAACTGAATGGTTAAGATGAATGGTCATGTGGTAGAACTATGTCAGTTAGGACATAGAGCAGAAATCATTCAGTTTTAGACTTTTGAATCAATCCCACATGTTTTGTGACAATCTTCATAAACAACTTTGGGAATGAATTGCGGTAGAATTCAACATAAAATGCCTGTAAATGTTTATATGGGAAAAAATTCGCTATCTCAGCTACAACAAAATTTGCGCTTGCCTTGTAATCTATTCCAAGAATAACCTGCATACAGACTGATCAACGCAAAACAACAAAGTTAATAATAATAATAATGGCCGCACTACAGAGGTGGACATGGGCCGAGTTTCTCAACAACACTCGTGTTGTGCGCGCTATTGTTCTCTCACGAGTGGAAGGGGACCTACAGTTTAATGCCGACTCCGAAAGGCGAGATTGAGAAGCTTTTTCTAGACAATTATACTCTTTCGGCATTGACAGTGACTCGAGAGAGGTGGAGCCGTGAACAATTTTGTTTTTGAAAAATTGTTGCTTGTGGTGGGTTTGAACCTCGCGAGCGTATGGGTCGCGCACAATAAAGTTACGTTTGATTATTTTGAAAATCAATACTGTAAAACAATGATTTAGGTCATTTTAACTCCCTTTAATTATAACGATGAAGAGATACGGATGATGAATTTCATTGAAAAGTTCCAGCTTTCGCATAAATGTCCAAATACATATTAACCCATCGACTTTATTAATTGCAGATAAGACTTTGACTTACTTTGTACTTTTTTTGTATTGTCTCACATCTTTTACTTGCTATGTTTTTCAAAAGTTCAGTGTTTTTAGCTAAGAGGAAGAACATAGAATTTTGATATACTACTATATAGGTTTTACAATAGGTCAGGTTTTTGATATTTTGGTGTTTTAATTTGTGAATGAGGTTACATCAGAGGAATGTTACCAAAGCATTCAAACTCATTACAAAATCAATTTGCAAAATGTCTAGAAGTTTACGTGATTTTGTTAACAATTTATCATCTGAACTCTCTTTTCGTAGTCTTATGGATAAATCTCGTAACCACATACTCTACGTGACACACAGTAACATAATGTCCGAACAAAAGAAACTGTCATTGTCGGCAGTGAAAGTGTGACTGAATATTCAGAGTCAATGGCAGCAGTTTGACTTTTGTTTGTCCAGTAGTGGAAGATTTTGAAAAGGTTTCAGCCTAAACACGTATAAGATCGAATTGATGCAAGAATTAAAACAAGAGGGCATTGCGTATGTCATGAGTTCGTGAATTCGTTTCTTGTGACAGATAAAAGCGCTCATTTTTATTGCCATGTCACATTCATTACAATTTTTGAAAAAGGACAAATATGCGAGAGATTCATGAAAGTCAGTTACGCGAAGTCATTTTCTTCGTCATTAGTCTTACCTTTTTTAAAAGAGGTTGGCCTCGTATTTGCGTCAATGTTTACTGATTATTTCTTCGAAATTGAGAAAGACATTGTATTGAAAGGTGCTACTCGTACGTGCAATATTGGTCATTATTATTATCTGACTGAACCCGAGATTCAACCAACCTGTTCATTGGCTATTTCACTTCTTTATTCTTTACTGCTTTTGGGCTAATGTAAATTTGTTGGTATTTCCTCATAAACCCCAGACTAAGACAACATTCATTGACATTCGATTCCCTTGAAATTCATTCGGTGGTTGCTTATGTCTTCATTATTGCGTATATTTATCGTATCTGAATTTCCGGATATTGTTTGCTGCATAATTTGCGCAAAAAATTCGAATGTGGTTATACTTTTAGAAACCCGAGAAAATCAAATGACGCGAAGAAAGTAATTGGAGTAATTTGACTATGATAATTGAATGGTCCCCATCATCAGGACTTCCGATGCGTGCCTTGAATGCGATTTCATCAGGTAGATGACCGCTTGGCAGACCCAAGACGTGTTGGTTGGACCAAGTCCAAACACTTGCCTTGTTGCGCTTGGGAATAGCTTCTGATGAGTTAGAGTCGATAGCGGAGGAGATCTCGATCCCTTTAGTGGAACATGTGGGTCACTGAAGATGAGATGAGATAATTGAATGGACTCAAAAAAGGGTAATTAAAAACTTACAATAATGATTACGTTACAAAATTTATTTATTTTAATGAATTCAATTTTCTATAATAAAAATCATCACTTTTATCTGGTATAAGCATTTTAAAAACACAACGTGTATATTTTTTTCGAATGACCTTTTTTGTCTCGTACGTTTATAAGGATTTCGTCATGAAATTTTCGAATTAGTTTCCTCAGAACTGGATACCTATTCATTAAAATTGAAAAGGTGAAGACATTTAAGAGTTGGCTTCCGTATAGATGAGATTTTCGTGGATTTTGAAATATTTCGGGATGGATTCCATATAAATGAAGTTGTCAGTGATCTGGATATTTGCACACCTCATCCAGTGACATATCTATCGACAGGTCTTTTGAAATTAGGTTCGGTTATCAACTTTTCGATCCAGTGTACCGTTTGAGAAATATAGAACTTTAGAGTTGGATTTAATGCGTTCTTCCCCTTCCCATTGCTAAACCAAAGTGTTTAAAAAAATCAGAATAATTGCTCCCAATGAGTATTCGGCCATTTACTTCTTAACAGTAAAACACCGAATTTTGAAAAGCTGAAAACGTACTTTCCGTGTACTAATTTCAAATTTATTTTCTTATGAAAACAAAATAAAAAGATGAATTGAATTTTATGTGTATACAAAATGTCAATAGAAAATACAATACGTGATAAATCTAATTAATTTTTTAGAAAATACATCCAAGAGTTTGAGTTCCAAATGTTTGACTTAAGGCTACGAGAATTTAAGGAACAGATTAGTTTACAGGTGGAACTCGTCGATTCGATAAAGCATAACCTAATTGTGCGTTTAATATGCATACGAATTTAGGGTAAATAAAAAAAAACGCACTCATGTCGCATTAGACTAAGGTTACATTTTTAGGCGACTTTAATGCGTTATTTTCGGTTGCTTTTCTGCGAGATTGGTCTTATCGAAACAAGTACTTGAAAGCTTTGCTTTATTGAAAACTTTTCTTGTGCGCAACAAATCAATCTAAATTCTTTGTACATAGTTATATTTATTTGATGAGAATTTAAAGCAAGTGTAAAATTAAAACAACATGACTTCTTAAATGTGTAGATGGGATGTTAAAGGCATCAGAATATGCGATAGTTCACATTTTGGTGAAATGGATAAATTGGGGTCCAAGTGCAACATCCTATTGTATACCAGAAATAGTGTAAAACTTGCCATTTCCAGTATAACGAATAAGAATGCTAAACTCAAAAACCTGGCGCTGGAATAAACATAATAAAACTTAATTCTGCTTGTAGTCTCTTGCAACATTCTGCCTTACGTTGCTGACTGCCTGCAAAGAAATAGAAAACCACACTTCGTCAAGTGATCGTTTTCATGACGAAATAAGTTTTTAGGAAAAATATTTTTCCTTCTGATCTCACATATTTCTTTTAGCACACGCTCAAACATTTTAAGCGAAAATAAAAGACAAGTCCGAAGTTGGGTAACTTTCTAAGTTACTAATGATATATTGGTTTACTGTTTATATATTATCTGTTATGACTGCACAGAAAAAATATATAGAATTTTATGATCTTGTAAGCTAAAGCGACACACACGCTTCTGTCTTATCACAAACTTGCTATAACTAGCGAAGCACTTAATTTAATATCGCCATAACAGCACCCATTTTATTCAACTAGCCTTGTTTACACCTGTTCAGACCTTATTCCAGATCAGGTTCCTCTATTATGATAAAGCTACTGAAATTTCAGAAATGCAAATAAATTTTGGTCTTGTGAATTTCTGATTTATGATTATTGCCGACAACAGGAAGTTGTGCCATGTCACTAATTGTAGCACTTCAATAAATCCATAAAGATATCAGCACTTGACTGTGATCTTGTGTGCAATAAATGCTTAGTAAATATCGATATTAAACGTATACCACAAACTACGAAAATATAAATCAATTAACAATCTGTATTTCCCAAATGGATTTTATAGATAAAAAGTTAATTGACATCATTAAATTGGTTCGTATTCACACGTTTCCCTAATGTTCATATACCAACCATGAGCGAAAGATAAGAAAATAATTGAAATTAATTTTTACAAACTGATTGTTAAGATTTAATTAATTTACAACGAAATAATTCATGGTGATCACATGCGAATTCATTCGCGTTTGGTGTGAACGACTTTAAATATCAATTGATAAGATCTTTATAGGAACTGAACACACTGATTTTCTATATTACTGAATCTGCGTGTTTTGTGCACCTAGATAAATCTTAGGATCTCTCTGGATATCGTCAGACCAGTAATTGCTTTTTACACGCAACTTAACTATAATTTACGAACTTTGAATTTCAAGAACACTTTAAATGTCTCTATTAAAGCTAATTTCTGTCCACATGTTATGTAACATTCATTGTTCTCTGGTTCATCATTAAAAAAACAAAACCTACAAAGACGTTATCTTATTTAGACACAACACCTTAAATATCTACACCTAAAATTCTAATGAACAGATAGCAAATGTTATGTTTCAGCAGCTGTCAAAATTCTGTGTAAATTTTCCCATTTTATCAAGCATCGTTTCACGCTTACCGAACTCCGTCGTCATCATGGCTTCAGTGATTCAGGCAATTCGTTGTCACCGTGAAAAAGGGTGAGTACACCCTTTTGGGCCTTAAGCCACCAACCAAACAGAGTTTGGTGCGACAGAGCTCGAAAACACCGACTTATCCGAGCTGTGGTCCCAACAAGACGGCACGGGAGTAAATGCGATGATATTGCTGGAATAAAACCGCAGGTATTAAACATAGCCATTTGAATGATATGCTATTCCATAGAATGGTGTGAATGTAGCTTCAAAATTAAGCCAGAATTATATATCTCTTACCGTTATTGTTTTATTTAAATGTCTTCTTCTATTGGTCTTATGTGGTCACTCTGTACTTTAATTATAAGCAAAGGCTGAATCTAGGCATTAGTTCAGTAAAGCGAACCCTGTGTGGAAACGATCTTTATCAATCCACAACCTCAGACGCAAAAATATGCGAATTATGGTTGGAGTATTTTTCTGGATTTTACTGCAAGAAAAATACTAAGCTGCAAACTACTAAAGCTGTAAAAAACATAAAATTTTGTACGGGACGACATGCAGCAATCCACTTGTATTTACCTCAAAATGTATATCTGTAGAGGTCTAAAGCAATCTACTTCCACATATTGTGTCCAAAATTCAAGGGAGCATATCACAATTGGTCACCTAACTAAACTACAAGCCAGTAGTGCTTGATCTACAGTTCTTTCAACATTTTTGGTTTTTGTTTATATGTTGTCTATTAATAACTTACTAGGAATAAGCCACATTAAAATTTGTGTACCCCTCGAGCAACGTGCTCTCTTAACAACAACAACAAAATTCAAAATCAAACAAATGTTGTCTGCTTTCTGTCCATTTTTCTTCTTTGACCTGGTCAAAAGTTCACTTACATGTACACACTCTTCATTATTTATGTCACACTGACAATCTTCTCGGTGTAATAACCCGAACAAGTCTTTCCAATCATCCTCTAGCATCACCCAAATTCTTCTCACCTTCATCTCACGCACAAACATCTTAAGGTAATTTTCCAAAAATACCTTACCTTACTCACTCGACACAGAAAAGGTTGATTGGCCCGGAAGACGCGTTCGAGGATTCCCTTTAAACACTTGTTTATGTGCCAGGCCAAAAACCTCAGATGAAGTCCATATTTACGTCTCTTCAATTCCTCTTTCTCCTCGCTCTTCCATTATTTATTGTGAATGGAAACTTAATAACTTGCTTCCACAGCAAAGAACAAAAGTTAACAAGACAGTCTTGGAGGAACCCATCGATCAACTTTCGGGCGGAGAATTGGATTGAAAAAATAAAATTTGCGTGACTGAACGTAATTGGCGCACACGTCGTCGTGAAGTACTCACCGTATATGGTACTTAAAGCGTTTGCGTATTGGATCCACGTTCAACAGTTTGAAGATCACACGCGGTGATCACTGATCACTTCAATGTTGTTTAGTTTTTGGTAATGTATTCGCAAAAGCACTTGGTACCTGGTTGCACATTATCGAATAAAAATGGAAAGTAATTGACTTCGATTCGGACTAGAGTGTTTAATGCTCTAAGCATTGATCTATATGTTGTTGCCAAGTGTGGCATTTTGGTGGTATAAGATCCGTCTGATTGAAGACTAGACAACTGTCTTGGGGGCAAATCAAACGAATTGGAGCTGTCTTACATGTGCACTTGAAACAGAGAAGCTTTGGTCTTGAGAGTGCGACAACCTAATAGCAGGGGCTATGACGACCATAACGTTGCTTAAATTGCTCCTTAATATGTTCCGGTTAAATAACACCGAAAAGGAATTCGAAATAAGGCAATTGAGGTTCGGTTATGCTGAGCGCATGTTATTTTGAGGTTAGGTTTCGAAGTTAAGGTTAACAAAATAAAATTAACATATATTTATTTAGCTGTTAGGATCAATTAGACACATTCCGATGACTCGAAGAAATAATGATCAAGTTATAACGAGAGCAATTTTGTTAACTCAATTTTGTGTCTAAACTATTTTAGAAGATTTAACGGACGTCAAAAAACGAGCCAGGCCCAAATCCACCTCAGACTGTAATGCACCCTTTATTATTATAAAATACGTCAAGGTTAGATATTATTAAATTCTACAAAGGAAAGGCCAATTTAACCATAGCACCTCTGTCTTAAATTTTCGTGTGCAGTTTTGCATCGCTTTGCTCGTGCAATTTGTAAATAATATTTTCTAATTAATTGTTTTAATGTAAATTTCTAATTTGTTTTTGTAGATGTCGAATTCTGTGAGGATAACACTACATCCATTCCATGCTCAATGTGGCCTGTAAGGTCTCATTGAGAACGACTTGCGTAACTGATTTTGGATTGAAAGTTCATATTTCTACAAGTCTTCGAAATTATATGTGAATAGAATTTACGAGGACTTGACAGTGTCGAAAATACAATAGGGATATAACAGCTAATCTTGGTGTCTCGTTTGGATCGGAGCATGGCGTTATGCACGATTTGTTGGGTATGAGACGAATTAAAGCACGGCTTGTGCCGAGTGCTAAATTTGTAACACATACAGTCGCACACTGACAAAAAAAACTGACAATTTCTGAAACAGAATCAAACAGTTATGAATTTTCTTTCTTCATTGATGTAATAGCAAAAATCCATATTCCATAAGCAAGTCCCTTGTTTCTAGTACCATTAACCAAATTTGACGGTATTGAGCAAGTGAGCGAATTTGGCTTGGAGCGACTGTATGTTGTGTATTCAACGCGATAATAACAGAAAAATATCAACAAATGTAATTTCCATTGTTAAAGAACTCTATAAGCAAAATAATATTCCAGATTAATGCTATAACAAAAGTCATTGATAGAAATGAAGCAATCTTGACTTGTAAACATGTGTACTTTGTTTTAATTGTATATCTCACATAAACAAGGATAAGTGTATGTAAAAAGAGATATTTCTTATCTAGTTCTCCTTGATGCTAACTCTGTGGCCATCATCATATGAATGAATTTATTTCTTGATTGCAAATTTCCGATTTTCCTTCTTTTGATCTAATGACGTCTTTATACAGATTTTTAGATTTACATCACGAATTTGGGCAATTATTTAATTTGATATATTTTAGCGAAAATATAATAAATAAGCCAAATAAAGCCCATATCTAAGTAAAATTTGGTAATAAAAGGTAGATGCTAGAGAAATCCCGTTTTTCACCCATTAAGCGAACGGATAACATTTCTTAACTCCGTAACTTTGTGCAAACGATCCTTTTTATTCGAAAATCATTCATGGATGATTATGTCAAGCTTAGGAAACAAATTCACAAATTTCGGAAACGTTCTGACGTAAGTCTTTTCATTGTAAAATTTGCTGTTAAATTGGTTCGAAAAAATTCGAAGAACAAGCTTGAAACCAAAAAAATAACACTCAATAAAATTACTTAATTGTGGGGCAAAGCATTTTAGTCAAGAGCAAAACAAAAGCTTCTACATTTTTGTGACACACTTTGCTCATAAAAAAGTATAAGTATAAATAAGTCGCTTTTATGTCATAAACGTGACATGAATTAAAATTTTCCATAGGCATTTAATTTACATAAAGGATGTAATTGTAGCTATTAAATGGGGAGATGATTCAATTTTAAGAACGGTCGGCAATTTTTTCACGATAAAATTCAGAATCATTTCTGCTTATACATATAAACATCTGTTTATATTTTATTTAAATATAATAAAACAGAAAACATACGGTGACATCGAATGTGATATTTTTAAGAATTTCATAATAAATTGTTATTGCTTCAACTTATATTTTTTGAACAATACTTTGTAATGCATACTCAATTCTCAGTATTTTGAGGCTTCTATTTTTATCCATTTTCAAATAAACGAATACTCAAATTAAGAGTGGTAACAGACCATATCCAGAGTGGCTGTTGAAATTCGGAGAAAAAGCATCACCGACTTTAGAATCGACAAACGGAAATTCAGAACGCGATTTCGGAATTTGACATGTGTTATACGATATTTTGTTTGCCATCAAAAGATATCTATCGAACCGGACTACAAGGCAGTCAACATATGCATAGAAGTCTTCGATAAATAACCCTGCCACAGAATCAAATATCTTATCTTTAAAAATTATGTTATCGACCAGTAATTAATTTTTCTAAGCCAATATTCAGACAGTCTCATGCGAAAGAGAGCCCTAAGTTGAGACATTTAATCGTCCACAACCACAACGAAATAATCACTGTACTGCCAGAAATGTGGGAACTAATCCGATTAGCGTCATTCCTCAAATTTTAAATTTCAAACTAGAGTTTTCAGGCGCGGCTTAATAAATTATCAATCCTTTAATTGGGTTATCGATCCGGGAAGCGGGTGCTCTTCGCAAAGAAACTTTTTTCCAAAATCAACCTGCGAAAGATTCATTGGTGGAGAGGTTACCTAAGTTTCGATAATCAGATATAATAATAGTTTACACGGAATTTTTAATGGTAAAGAATGGTGTCATACCGGAAATCTTGTTGCAAAAAACGTCCTGTACTTGGAACGTTCCGCGTAATGTTTTAATTTTCAAGAAGCCGGCTGGAGGCGATAAGGACCCTGTCAAGGTCAACGGCAAGATTTCACCCTCGAAAAAGAATCGTATTTTTCAGAATGAAAGTGACATTTTATTGCTTGTTGTACGAGGATGATTCAGCAGCGTATTTTGAGAACTTATAATGAAAACCTGGGTCATTTAACGTTTTATGCAGATTGACTCTCACAAAGCAATGGTGCATATCAGAGTGCATATTAGAGATCGTAATTCTATTGAATTCATCCAAAATAATTTGAAGTCTTTTTGGTAAAAATGACTGCGATTTAATAAAACTATAAGTCATTATTCTTTGGAACTTAGTGACTAACGCATTCAATTTTTTACAATCTTTGAATTAAGCCAAATGATTGAATTCTTTTGAAAAAAAAAATAGTGAATTCACTCTATGTTAGTTGAAGTCAGTAGTGAATTCACATAAACTCTTTTGAAGTCTATGAATTCAACGAAAATAATTTGAATTCATTTAACTTTAGTGTGTACTGAATTTTCTTTTTTTGACTTTTCACTTTCAGTTATGGGTATTTTTTTATACAATTTAAAGAATGTATTAATATTGTTATGCATAATATTTCATATTCCAGATGAATTAATTGAAAATTCTAATAATTTTTATACCACATATACATATATGCATATCTGGCCGATCCTGCAACAGACTTCAAAATGTTGGATCGTTACCCAAAATTAAAAAGAATGCTCTTAAATATAACACACCATTACCTTCGTCAGCTTCCGTGGAAACATTGTTTTCTTTTGCAAGTTTAATCAACACCCCCCGGCGAGGCGCGCTTTCGGACGAAAATTTTGAACTGTTGGTGTTATTAAAAGTTAATAACATTGCGGAAAGTTAATATTTTTAATTTCTAGAATATTGTTTTATTTGTTTGATTAAGTTGAGTTCTTATTTAGTTTATTATACTTACTAGAATAAAATTAAATGTCTATGTTTACTTAGACAAATAAATTTAAAGCATATTTACGGTCGCTCAACATTGCGATGATTAATGAGAAGTTTCTACTTCTGTTTGTATTATAACCAAATAATGTTGTGATGAGAACCGACAGACTTTAAATGAATTCAAATAAGTTCTATTGAAATCACTGACTTCAACTGATTTAAAGTTGAAATCACTGACTTCAACTGATTTAAAGTTGAAATCACTGACTTCAACTGATTTAAAGTGAATTCACTGATGAATTCAAGTCACATTAAGTGAATTCAATTGACTTGCATCAATGATTTCAATTCTATGATTGCTAAATATTGAATGCACCAGTCAATGATTTCAAAAGAATGGTGACTTCAATTTTTTTAAATCCCAGTCTTTTTTTAATTTTGATTGCATCGATAAAAAAACCGAAACTGACTTCAAATTCTTAGAATGCATTCCCAAATGAATGCATTCTTTTACAACTCTGGTGCATATTCGCCAGAACTCGATTGGTCTGATGATAGCGACGATGGCGAAAATAAGGAACATGTGACTGTTATAGCCATTTGTCAGGGTCTCGCAATGATGGATACAAATAGATGGACCAATTATTCCCTGTAATTCCTTTCATAATTGAAAAATATCGCATAAAAGGTTGTTGGTTTTTGGATGAAACGTGACACTATTCATGATGCATCAAATCTGGTCTTCAACATTCAATAGAATGTGGTGCGTGATTAATTAGTCGACTTTGGGAATAACTACAGAGCCATAAGGCTGGACAATTTTTGAAAAGCCAGAAACAATCTTGTACGTCTGACTGATGCAAACAAAAATATCACACCCTGGCAAGGAGACTGTTTACGAGCAGGCCGGGTGAAGAAGATTCCGGTCTCACTCTTAAGATGGGTCACGTCAATATCAACTGCGTATGCAAGTACTTGTATTTGTACGGACTCCTGGAAGATCGTGCCTCTAATGTTATCTTTCTAGATCTCACGTAGAACGAGGATTTTGTCGATGGTGAATTTCCCTGGCCTGAAATCGCACTGATATGGATCCAATAGATTGGTAATGAACGATTTCAGACGTTCACACAGAATGGCAGAGAAGGGAAAAATACGCGATGTTAGGGAGACTCTCGGTAATATGATCACTCAAATGGTTGCCCTTTTATATATAGTTCAAAAAACTTCTTACTGAATTCTAGCAACATCAATAAGAGTAGTTTACATTCAACACTAAACATTTCGTAACGTAACTTAATAATACACGGTTGATATTTAACAAAAATATATAATAAATACGTACATATTTATATACAAAGCGAATAGAATGAACACATTCTACAAGAGTTTAGACTATTTTTTTTTGTATGATGAACATTTGTATCAAATAACAGATAGCGCATCCAACAAAGATCAGGCTTTAGTTTAAATAGTAAGAACCTGGTATATCAGCTTTTACAAGCAAAAAATATACAAGCACTTGAAACTAGTTAGAACAACTTTGAGTGTGAATTAAACTTGTTTCAAACGATTACAAAAACTGAAAAATAATTACAGCACAAAGTAAATTCAATTAGCTTAATCGCACTTTTTGAACAATAATTTATTTCGTCAATAACGGTAATAAAACCTATTACTTTATCAATTGCAATTCATATGTATATGTGTGCTTAAACAACAGTCATCCCTTTAGCAGATATATAAACACGACTTGGAATGCGGTTCATTCGATTTACCAAAAAAAAGTTGTTCATGTAGGATTGTAGTTTTTTTTAAAGTTCACATTAACAAGGCAAATATATGGAAAGGTCGAAAAAACCAAACCAATGACAACAATCAACAACAATCGCTGTAAGCATTGACACCCGACAAGCCAAAAAAAAAATTAAAGGTTATTAACACTTATAAATTTTATATATACAAAATAAAAACTTTAAGATCAAATCCTGTTTCAAAACAAGAGTTGTTAGGGATTCCCCATGCAAATAAACCCTGTTTACCCAGCTTCTACAGATCTAGGCACTCGTTGCAGAAATGTTGAGTGCTTAATTTTTGCCGATGACAGCCGGATACAAAAAAAAACAAAATAATTCGCACTAGCCCACTAAACCATTTGTGTCTTCGAAGAGTTTACAGATCGTGTGGATTTCTTTTAGTATCTTATTCAATGTTATTTACCATCCTTATAACTGTCAAAAGGCACAAGTTTTGATTTATTTATACATATATGCACAAATACATTTTTAACCTAAAGTGAAGTGTGCTGTGGCAGTCTATAGACTTTGTCTCATCCCTAGAAATCATTTAAGTCAACGAACTGCGTTGTCATCTTGAAACGTGTTTATTAAAATAACAATCGGACTCCTTGTATTTGAATTGTGCGAGTATGCTGTTATGGAATTCACAGAAATTATTTTTAGTACTCCACGAAAAGAACAACTACTTTGTTTTAGTAGAACATAATTTAAAAGCAAAACAAAATAGTTTTGTGCTGAGAAATGCTCAAGTGAATGTAGGGAATTGCATATGTACAAAAGACAATGACACTCAGCTCTACAAGTACATGCTCTTATTAACACATTTTGCATTTTTATGCATCTTTGCCGGTATATCATTAAATAAATTACGAATGCTTTATTTAAAATGTTTAAATAATTTTAATTTACCCCGTATGTGATGCTAGTTCTGTAAAACATTAAGAATATTAACATTTGTCGACGCCACACATATGATATAGAAATATATTTAACTCTTAGTAATTTCATTGTTAGCTGGAAAGTGAAAGTTAGTTGGGATAAAAATGCTAACGGTCAAACATCGAATTCTTGTACCAGAAAGTTATCAATCATACTGCTAAAAATCATACTAAATAAATTGTGACGCGTCTGCGTTAGTAAATTGTGGAACTTGTTTAATACCTATTCGGTGGACAGCTCGTTTTTCTCCTGGAAATTCAATATCCTGAAGATAAAGCAGTCCACTGACATTATCCCACGAAAATTGACTCCCCGTTTGTCCACATTCCTCTTCATACAATGATTTTTAAAAATCAGTTTCTGTTGCTAAATTCCAAGTGTCATGTTTTCATCCTAAATCACATTTTGACTCTTCGCCAACGCCTTGGGAACCATCTGCGTATTTACAGGACAAACGTCCTTCTGCAGGTATTCCTCTTTCATAGAATTGACAAGAGGCTCCTCGAACAAAACCATTAGTAAATTTCGTATCTCCCAAAGCAATCTATTTTGGTGTTATACTCGCGCACCGAAGATTGCGCCATTAAACATTTTTGTAAGATACAGTTTTAAATACTAAGCAACGAATTCAAAGGCGAGGCGCCGTCTGTGCCTGACAGTCATTACGAGCGGTCGATTTTTTTAGCGAGTGCTGTGATACATATTTTTTTAAAGTTTAATTACTCTTGTTCGGTTTTTCGGAGAAATCCAAATTACTAAACGGAAATTTGTATACCCACATAATTTTCTATTTTCAGTTAAATTAGCAACTTAACCGCCAACAACCGGAATAAGGAAGAACTGCGACCTTGCCATGGGCAAGAAAAAGCAGGCAAAAGCCAGAGTACGGAAGTTGTACGAGGAGTTCGTTGCCAGCTGCAAGCGGAACGTAGCCATTTACGGTCCAGAGTTTGCGGCTGCAATCCACCAAAAGCTCGGCAATTGCGCTGAGCTTTATGAGCTCACGGAAGGGATGGAGACTGACCTAGTCAGCGAAATCTCCAGCGACTCGACAGAGGACGAGTCATCAGATGAGGATGAGGACTTAGATGCAACCCTCACCGAGGAAGAGGAGTTCCCGCCAATACAGGCGAAGAAAAGGAAGACCTCGAGTTCTCCACCACCACCAAAGTCAGCAGAGTCAGCCACCGTGGAAATAACACCACCAATACAAAAAACGACAACAACAATACCAATTTCATCATCAACAACATCATCAACACCAACAACATCATCAACACCAACAACATCATCAACACCAACAACATCATCAACACCAGTAACAACCAACGGAGGTAATAAAAACCACCGGACCACCACTAATTGCCAAACGACGGCATCACAAAAAGCAATTATGCCACCCATAATGTGCTTCCGGCTCAATGTAGCCGAGATGGGAAAGTTTGCGAAGGCAAACACAATACAATACCAGATAAGGAATATTAATACCACCAAATCGGTGGTATTAACAAATACAAAGGAGGACCATCATAAAATAAGGGAATTCCTAAAAGCTAAGAAGACAGAGTACAACACCTATACTCTAAAGACAGAGAGGAAATCGCTCCTCATTATAAAAGGAGTCCACAACAGCTATGAAGCAGCTGAAATTGTGGCAGCCTTAAAAGAAGAAGGAGTACCTGTAATCCAGGTAACACCCTTTAAAGGCATCGATAGAAAATTCAACAACTTTGTTGTTGAAGTGAGCAAGGATGCCGATATCCCTGCGATATATAAGAAAACGTTGCTGCTGAATCAGAAGGTACACTGGGAAAAATTCAAATCCAACGGAATAACGCAGTGTAAGAACTGCCAAAAGTTTGGACACGTCGCGAGTAATTGCGGCATGAAGTACCGGTGCGTAAAGTGCAAGGAAGAGCACGCACCAGCCAACTGCCCGAGAACGGAAAAAAATACAAAGGATGCAGCGGTCTACTGCACAAACTGCAGGAAGGAGGGACACCCCGCGAACTACAGGGGTTGTCCAAAATATAAGGAGAAGCTGGAGGAGCGGAAGAAGGTGGCCGACAAGAAGAAGGCGCAACAACAATTTGCGGAAAGTTCCGCAAGAAAAACAGTTTCTACAGGACTAAGTTTTGCCCAAGCAGCCGCCTTAGCCAACAACACCGCAAAGAGGACAACAAAACCTGCGCCCACAACAGCAGCAGCTGCGCCGAAGTCGAGTGTCCAACCCACACCCGCAAGGAAACCTGTTGCGGAGAAAACCGGGAAGGGTTTCAATCTCCTCGATGAAACCCAGAGACTCTTTGGAATGGATTTCCTCACTCTGCTCCAAAAATCCAAGAGCGCAATACCATCTAACTATGGCAGTCTTAACGACAGCCAGAAAACAGTTATGCTGTGCAAGTTTATATTTGAAATCTCTTCTCAATAAACCTTCTTAGTGTATTCACTTACAATGTCAACTCGATTTATTCAGTTGGCAAAAGGAGTGCACTAAGTATATTTATAAAAAATAATAACCCAGATATTCTTTTATTACAGGAAACCAATATCAGCGCTCGTAACCCCTACAAGCCCGAGGGATACAATGTCATCAGGGAGGATAAAACTTCGTGGAAACGTGGAACAGCGATTGTGGTTAAAACAATGTTTGACCATGACACAGTGGAGATTTCTGGACTACACTGTATGGAAGCAACAGCCATCGTTATCAAAATGAGCGGGTCAGAGACCCTACTGGTGGTCTCACTCTATAACCATTGCTCTGCCTCCGAATGTGACATTCGCCACGATCTGACGGCAATACACAACAAATGCAGTCAATACACCTACTGCGTGATTGGAGGAGATTTTAACGCCCGACACACATTATGGCAAGACGACGTGTCTACCTCACAAGGAAACAGTGTAGTTAAGTGGTTGGATGATAACAACCACCTACACTCACTTGTGGTTGTGTCGCAGCAGAGGAAATCTTACCCGAGGACCCCATCAATGCTGGACTTCTTTCTGGCTTCATCCGATCTTGTCAACATCCTTCCAGATTTTCACAATTACTCATGTACTGCACATGATAGTGATTCTGATCATCTGGCGGTCGAGTTGAGGATACGAATCTCCCAGGGAGTACCAATCCAAAGGCCCGTCCCGGAGATGTACACCAACTTCAGGCGAATGAACTGGCGAAGATTCGAATCTGAAATCGATGAACAACTACAACTGCCGAGAGAAGACATCAATCTGGACAACTCGGTAATAGATAACTCAATTCTCCAATTTCAGGCCGTAGTGAACGAAGCGATAGAGAGGCAGAAGAGACCAAGGACCAGCAGGGATAAATATGGTCACCTTCCAGAACATATTCAGGCTATCAACGCTCATCGATAGAGACTTCGGAAACGCCTCCAGAGGATAGTTCAGCGAACCTGGAATACGCAAAATGATGAGTACAGAGCTGTGCACTCCCAGCTCAAATGTACCAACATCATGTTCCAGCGAGCTGTCAGGAACTTCCACGAGGAGGACTTCAAAAGAAGACTGGAAGAAATCAGACCAGGACCCGACACCTTCAGGAAAATCGGTCGGATAGTAGGGAACACAAACAAGATGCCACAGACCATCATGCACGAAGACCGAAGCCTCACAACGGATGATGATAAGGCGGAAGCCTTTGCTGCTCACTTCCATGGAAACTTCAGGGACCGACCACCAATTCATCTGCCAGACTTCATCAATGAGGTTGAGATGCGGGTGTCTGCGGTGTCTGACCTCAACGACAGCATCACAAGCTTCAATGAGATCAACACATCCGCTGACCCAACGAATAGCAACATGTTCACGACCATTGAGGAAGTCAGGAGCATTATTCACTCCGGCAATGCGAAGAAGTCGTCGGGTAATGACCAGATCTCCAACTTCTTGCTAAAGAAGTTGCCAAATCTGGCACTATTACTACTGACTATCATCTTCAACAATTGCCTGAATAACAGCTACTTCCCAACTCCTTGGAAGGTGGCTAAAGTGGTTCCGGTCCCAAAGAAGGTTAACCGTTCACGCGTGGAGGGTTATCGACCTATTGCCTTGCTATCTTGCATAAGTAAGGTTTTAGAATCGATAATGCTTACAAAAGTGAACGCGATAAGCGAAGAGCGCAGAATCCTGCCATCATGCCAGTTCGGTTTCAGGCCTAGGCACGGAACACTTCATCCACTGCTTAGGCTGCACAATGATGTCACGCGGGGACTCAACAAAAAGGAAACCACAGTGGCGTGTCTGTTGGATATTGAGAAGGCCTTTGACACCGTCTGGGTGAAAGGGCTCATCTTTAAACTTCTCGAGTTTGGATTCCCTCTATACTTGGTAAGAATAATCTACAGTTTTCTAACTAACAGAGTTTTCTTTGTCCAGGTTGCCATTGCAAGGTCATCAATGAAGGATATCAACGCTGGAGTCCCACAAGGTTCGAGGATGGGACCAATTCTCTTCAACCTTTATACCGCGGACCAACCAACCAGCACAAGTGGATGCAGGACACTTCTGTATGCAGATGACTCCTTGACATATGCAACTTCTCTCTCACCAGAGATAGCGGCACGTCGAGTAGAGCATCGCATTCGCCAACTATGGGACTACTACTTGAAGTGGGGGCTTAAAATAAACAGTGACAAGACGGAGCTCATATGCTTCCGGACCCCGTCAACAGTCAGCAGGAGGAGATCATTGGCGACGAGATGCAACATTAGTATTTCTCTCCCGGACAACTCAACAATATCTCCCACGCAAAGGACACGATATCTTGGAGTCAACCTCACCGAGAGGTTTAGATTCAAGGACCACGTGGACATCATCCTCAAAAGGGCAACGTTTGCATTGCATTTAATGCATCCGCTGCTCAAAAGGAGGACTGGTCTGAGTCAAAAGACTAAGTTGCTGATCTATAAGCAGCTCATCAGACCCGTAATAACTTACGGATGTCCAATTTGGTTCACGATAAACCCCACAGCCATGGAGAGAATTTGCCAGTTCGAAAGGAAGATTTTGCGTACATGTACCGGCCTTCATCGAAATCCCTCTACCCGGAAATTCTTCTCAAACAGAAGAATCTACGAAGAAGCCAAAATTATACCCATCGACCGGTATAGTATCCAACTCGCCACCAAGCTGTTGAACAACCTAGTAGACCATCACAACCAGGACATACAGGAGCTGCAAGAACATCCGCTAGAGCCCAGCCATCGATATCTTCACGTCAGGGCAATCACTGACCCCAGATTTGATGACCTTTTCCACAACGAAGCAACGCTGTTCTACAAGAAGGACAACACTGGACATTACCGAGGCTAAATCTCGGCACAAATTTTATTTTCTTTTCTTTTTCTTCTTTAATCTTTATAACACAATTTACTGTATTTTATACATTACTCAAAACATGTATTAGATTAAGCAAGCCACTTACATTGTACGTTAGGACAATTTATATGACATTTGAAATTCGTCGGGCCCCTATTGTTGAGCCGACACTAATATCTTAGTTTTAAGTCTATCTGTAAGTCAATTTGTAAATAGTTTGGACGAAATAAAAAGCATTAATCAATCAATCAATCAAAGGCGAGGCGCGCTTTCGGACGAAAATTTTGAACTGTTGGTGTTATTAAAAGTTAATAACATTGCGGAAAGTTAATATTTTTAATTTCTAGAATATTGTTTTATTTGTTTGATTAAGTTGAGTTCTTATTTAGTTTATTATACTTACTAGAATAAAATTAAATGTCTATGTTTACTTAGACAAATAAATTTAAAGCATATTTACGGTCGCTCAACATTGCGATGATTAATGAGAAGTTTCTACTTCTGTTTGTATTATAACCAAATAATGTTGTGATGAGAACCGACAGACTTTAAATGAATTCAAATAAGTTCTATTGAAATCACTGACTTCAACTGATTTAAAGTTGAAATCACTGACTTCAACTGATTTAAAGTTGAAATCACTGACTTCAACTGATTTAAAGTGAATTCACTGATGAATTCAAGTCACATTAAGTGAATTCAATTGACTTGCATCAATGATTTGAATTCTATGATTGCTAAATATTGAATGCACCAGTCAATGATTTCAAAAGAATGGTGACTTCAATTTTTTTAAATCCCAGTCTTTTTTTAATTTTGATTGCATCGATAAAAAAACCGAAACTGACTTCAAATTCTAAGAATGCATTCCCAAATGAATGCATTCTTTTACAACTCTGGTGCATATTCGCCAGAACTCGATTGGTCTGATGATAGCGACGATGGCGAAAATAAGGAACATGTGACTGTTATAGCCATTTGTCAGGGTCTCGCTATGATGGATACAAATAGATGGACCAATTATTCCCTGTAATTCCTTTCATAATTGAAAAATATCGCATAAAAGGTTGTTGGTTTTTGGATGAAACGTGACACTATTCATGATGCATCAAATCTGGTCTTCAACATTCAATAGAATGTGGTGCGTGATTAATTAGTCGACTTTGGGAATAACTACAGAGCCATAAGGCTGGACAATTTTTGAAAAGCCAGAAACAATCTTGTACGTCTGACTGATGCAAACAAAAATATCACACCCTGGCAAGGAGACTGTTTACGAGCAGGCCGGGTGAAGAAGATTCCGGTCTCACTCTTAAGATGGGTCACGTCAATATCAACTGCGTATGCAAGTACTTGTATTTGTACGGACTCCTGGAAGATCGTGCCTCTAATGTTATCTTTCTAGATCTCACGTAGAACGAGGATTTTGTCGATGGTGAATTTCCCTGGCCTGAAATCGCACTGATATGGATCCAATAGATTGGTAATGAACGATTTCAGACGTTCACACAGAATGGCAGAGAAGGGAAAAATACGCGATGTTAGGGAGACTCTCGGTAATATGATCACTCAAATGGTTGCCCTTTTATATATAGTTCAAAAAACTTCTTACTGAATTCTAGCAACATCAATAAGAGTAGTTTACATTCAACACTAAACATTTCGTAACGTAACTTAATAATACACGGTTGATATTTAACAAAAATATATAATAAATACGTACATATTTATATACAAAGCGAATAGAATGAACACATTCTACAAGAGTTTAGACTATTTTTTTTTGTATGATGAACATTTGTATCAAATAACAGATAGCGCATCCAACAAAGATCAGGCTTTAGTTTAAATAGTAAGAACCTGGTATATCAGCTTTTACAAGCAAAAAATATACAAGCACTTGAAACTAGTTAGAACAACTTTGAGTGTGAATTAAACTTGTTTCAAACGATTACAAAAACTGAAAAATAATTACAGCACAAAGTAAATTCAATTAGCTTAATCGCACTTTTTGAACAATAATTTATTTCGTCAATAACGGTAATAAAACCTATTACTTTATCAATTGCAATTCATATGTATATGTGTGCTTAAACAACAGTCATCCCTTTAGCAGATATATAAACACGACTTGGAATGCGGTTCATTCGATTTACCAAAAAAAAGTTGTTCATGTAGGATTGTAGTTTTTTTTAAAGTTCACATTAACAAGGCAAATATATGGAAAGGTCGAAAAAACCAAACCAATGACAACAATCAACAACAATCGCTGTAAGCATTGACACCCGACAAGCCAAAAAAAAAATTAAAGGTTATTAACACTTATAAATTTTATATATACAAAATAAAAACTTTAAGATCAAATCCTGTTTCAAAACAAGAGTTGTTAGGGATTCCCCATGCAAATAAACCCTGTTTACCCAGCTTCTACAGATCTAGGCACTCGTTGCAGAAATGTTGAGTGCTTAATTTTTGCCGATGACAGCCGGATACAAAAAAAAACAAAATAATTCGCACTAGCCCACTAAACCATTTGTGTCTTCGAAGAGTTTACAGATCGTGTGGATTTCTTTTAGTATCTTATTCAATGTTATTTACCATCCTTATAACTGTCAAAAGGCACAAGTTTTGATTTATTTATACATATATGCACAAATACATTTTTAACCTAAAGTGAAGTGTGCTGTGGCAGTCTATAGACTTTGTCTCATCCCTAGAAATCATTTAAGTCAACGAACTGCGTTGTCATCTTGAAACGTGTTTATTAAAATAACAATCGGACTCCTTGTATTTGAATTGTGCGAGTATGCTGTTATGGAATTCACAGAAATTATTTTTAGTACTCCACGAAAAGAACAACTACTTTGTTTTAGTAGAACATAATTTAAAAGCAAAACAAAATAGTTTTGTGCTGAGAAATGCTCAAGTGAATGTAGGGAATTGCATATGTACAAAAGACAATGACACTCAGCTCTACAAGTACATGCTCTTATTAACACATTTTGCATTTTTATGCATCTTTGCCGGTATATCATTAAATAAATTACGAATGCTTTATTTAAAATGTTTAAATAATTTTAATTTACCCCGTATGTGATGCTAGTTCTGTAAAACATTAAGAATATTAACATTTGTCGACGCCACACATATGATATAGAAATATATTTAACTCTTAGTAATTTCATTGTTAGCTGGAAAGTGAAAGTTAGTTGGGATAAAAATGCTAACGGTCAAACATCGAATTCTTGTACCAGAAAGTTATCAATCATACTGCTAAAAATCATACTAAATAAATTGTGACGCGTCTGCGTTAGTAAATTGTGGAACTTGTTTAATACCTATTCGGTGGACAGCTCGTTTTTCTCCTGGAAATTCAATATCCTGAAGATAAAGCAGTCCACTGACATTATCCCACGAAAATTGACTCCCCGTTTGTCCACATTCCTCTTCATACAATGATTTTTAAAAATCAGTTTCTGTTGCTAAATTCCAAGTGTCATGTTTTCATCCTAAATCACATTTTGACTCTTCGCCAACGCCTTGGGAACCATCTGCGTATTTACAGGACAAACGTCCTTCTGCAGGTATTCCTCTTTCATAGAATTGACAAGAGGCTCCTCGAACAAAACCATTAGTAAATTTCGTATCTCCCAAAGCAATCTATTTTGGTGTTATACTCGCGCACCGAAGATTGCGCCATTAAACATTTTTGTAAGATACAGTTTTAAATACTAAGCAACGAATTCAAAGGCGAGGCGCCGTCTGTGCCTGACAGTCATTACGAGCGGTCGATTTTTTTAGCGAGTGCTGTGATACATATTTTTTTAAAGTTTAATTACTCTTGTTCGGTTTTTCGGAGAAATCCAAATTACTAAACGGAAATTTGTATACCCACATAATTTTCTATTTTCAGTTAAATTAGCAACTTAACCGCCAACAACCGGAATAAGGAAGAACTGCGACCTTGCCATGGGCAAGAAAAAGCAGGCAAAAGCCAGAGTACGGAAGTTGTACGAGGAGTTCGTTGCCAGCTGCAAGCGGAACGTAGCCATTTACGGTCCAGAGTTTGCGGCTGCAATCCACCAAAAGCTCGGCAATTGCGCTGAGCTTTATGAGCTCACGGAAGGGATGGAGACTGACCTAGTCAGCGAAATCTCCAGCGACTCGACAGAGGACGAGTCATCAGATGAGGATGAGGACTTAGATGCAACCCTCACCGAGGAAGAGGAGTTCCCGCCAATACAGGCGAAGAAAAGGAAGACCTCGAGTTCTCCACCACCACCAAAGTCAGCAGAGTCAGCCACCGTGGAAATAACACCACCAATACAAAAAACGACAACAACAATACCAATTTCATCATCAACAACATCATCAACACCAACAACATCATCAACACCAACAACATCATCAACACCAACAACATCATCAACACCAGTAACAACCAACGGAGGTAATAAAAACCACCGGACCACCACTAATTGCCAAACGACGGCATCACAAAAAGCAATTATGCCACCCATAATGTGCTTCCGGCTCAATGTAGCCGAGATGGGAAAGTTTGCGAAGGCAAACACAATACAATACCAGATAAGGAATATTAATACCACCAAATCGGTGGTATTAACAAATACAAAGGAGGACCATCATAAAATAAGGGAATTCCTAAAAGCTAAGAAGACAGAGTACAACACCTATACTCTAAAGACAGAGAGGAAATCGCTCCTCATTATAAAAGGAGTCCACAACAGCTATGAAGCAGCTGAAATTGTGGCAGCCTTAAAAGAAGAAGGAGTACCTGTAATCCAGGTAACACCCTTTAAAGGCATCGATAGAAAATTCAACAACTTTGTTGTTGAAGTGAGCAAGGATGCCGATATCCCTGCGATATATAAGAAAACGTTGCTGCTGAATCAGAAGGTACACTGGGAAAAATTCAAATCCAACGGAATAACGCAGTGTAAGAACTGCCAAAAGTTTGGACACGTCGCGAGTAATTGCGGCATGAAGTACCGGTGCGTAAAGTGCAAGGAAGAGCACGCACCAGCCAACTGCCCGAGAACGGAAAAAAATACAAAGGATGCAGCGGTCTACTGCACAAACTGCAGGAAGGAGGGACACCCCGCGAACTACAGGGGTTGTCCAAAATATAAGGAGAAGCTGGAGGAGCGGAAGAAGGTGGCCGACAAGAAGAAGGCGCAACAACAATTTGCGGAAAGTTCCGCAAGAAAAACAGTTTCTACAGGACTAAGTTTTGCCCAAGCAGCCGCCTTAGCCAACAACACCGCAAAGAGGACAACAAAACCTGCGCCCACAACAGCAGCAGCTGCGCCGAAGTCGAGTGTCCAACCCACACCCGCAAGGAAACCTGTTGCGGAGAAAACCGGGAAGGGTTTCAATCTCCTCGATGAAACCCAGAGACTCTTTGGAATGGATTTCCTCACTCTGCTCCAAAAATCCAAGAGCGCAATACCATCTAACTATGGCAGTCTTAACGACAGCCAGAAAACAGTTATGCTGTGCAAGTTTATATTTGAAATCTCTTCTCAATAAACCTTCTTAGTGTATTCACTTACAATGTCAACTCGATTTATTCAGTTGGCAAAAGGAGTGCACTAAGTATATTTATAAAAAATAATAACCCAGATATTCTTTTATTACAGGAAACCAATATCAGCGCTCGTAACCCCTACAAGCCCGAGGGATACAATGTCATCAGGGAGGATAAAACTTCGTGGAAACGTGGAACAGCGATTGTGGTTAAAACAATGTTTGACCATGACACAGTGGAGATTTCTGGACTACACTGTATGGAAGCAACAGCCATCGTTATCAAAATGAGCGGGTCAGAGACCCTACTGGTGGTCTCACTCTATAACCATTGCTCTGCCTCCGAATGTGACATTCGCCACGATCTGACGGCAATACACAACAAATGCAGTCAATACACCTACTGCGTGATTGGAGGAGATTTTAACGCCCGACACACATTATGGCAAGACGACGTGTCTACCTCACAAGGAAACAGTGTAGTTAAGTGGTTGGATGATAACAACCACCTACACTCACTTGTGGTTGTGTCGCAGCAGAGGAAATCTTACCCGAGGACCCCATCAATGCTGGACTTCTTTCTGGCTTCATCCGATCTTGTCAACATCCTTCCAGATTTTCACAATTACTCATGTACTGCACATGATAGTGATTCTGATCATCTGGCGGTCGAGTTGAGGATACGAATCTCCCAGGGAGTACCAATCCAAAGGCCCGTCCCGGAGATGTACACCAACTTCAGGCGAATGAACTGGCGAAGATTCGAATCTGAAATCGATGAACAACTACAACTGCCGAGAGAAGACATCAATCTGGACAACTCGGTAATAGATAACTCAATTCTCCAATTTCAGGCCGTAGTGAACGAAGCGATAGAGAGGCAGAAGAGACCAAGGACCAGCAGGGATAAATATGGTCACCTTCCAGAACATATTCAGGCTATCAACGCTCATCGATAGAGACTTCGGAAACGCCTCCAGAGGATAGTTCAGCGAACCTGGAATACGCAAAATGATGAGTACAGAGCTGTGCACTCCCAGCTCAAATGTACCAACATCATGTTCCAGCGAGCTGTCAGGAACTTCCACGAGGAGGACTTCAAAAGAAGACTGGAAGAAATCAGACCAGGACCCGACACCTTCAGGAAAATCGGTCGGATAGTAGGGAACACAAACAAGATGCCACAGACCATCATGCACGAAGACCGAAGCCTCACAACGGATGATGATAAGGCGGAAGCCTTTGCTGCTCACTTCCATGGAAACTTCAGGGACCGACCACCAATTCATCTGCCAGACTTCATCAATGAGGTTGAGATGCGGGTGTCTGCGGTGTCTGACCTCAACGACAGCATCACAAGCTTCAATGAGATCAACACATCCGCTGACCCAACGAATAGCAACATGTTCACGACCATTGAGGAAGTCAGGAGCATTATTCACTCCGGCAATGCGAAGAAGTCGTCGGGTAATGACCAGATCTCCAACTTCTTGCTAAAGAAGTTGCCAAATCTGGCACTATTACTACTGACTATCATCTTCAACAATTGCCTGAATAACAGCTACTTCCCAACTCCTTGGAAGGTGGCTAAAGTGGTTCCGGTCCCAAAGAAGGTTAACCGTTCACGCGTGGAGGGTTATCGACCTATTGCCTTGCTATCTTGCATAAGTAAGGTTTTAGAATCGATAATGCTTACAAAAGTGAACGCGATAAGCGAAGAGCGCAGAATCCTGCCATCATGCCAGTTCGGTTTCAGGCCTAGGCACGGAACACTTCATCCACTGCTTAGGCTGCACAATGATGTCACGCGGGGACTCAACAAAAAGGAAACCACAGTGGCGTGTCTGTTGGATATTGAGAAGGCCTTTGACACCGTCTGGGTGAAAGGGCTCATCTTTAAACTTCTCGAGTTTGGATTCCCTCTATACTTGGTAAGAATAATCTACAGTTTTCTAACTAACAGAGTTTTCTTTGTCCAGGTTGCCATTGCAAGGTCATCAATGAAGGATATCAACGCTGGAGTCCCACAAGGTTCGAGGATGGGACCAATTCTCTTCAACCTTTATACCGCGGACCAACCAACCAGCACAAGTGGATGCAGGACACTTCTGTATGCAGATGACTCCTTGACATATGCAACTTCTCTCTCACCAGAGATAGCGGCACGTCGAGTAGAGCATCGCATTCGCCAACTATGGGACTACTACTTGAAGTGGGGGCTTAAAATAAACAGTGACAAGACGGAGCTCATATGCTTCCGGACCCCGTCAACAGTCAGCAGGAGGAGATCATTGGCGACGAGATGCCACAACATTAGTATTTCTCTCCCGGACAACTCAACAATATCTCCCACGCAAAGGACACGATATCTTGGAGTCAACCTCACCGAGAGGTTTAGATTCAAGGACCACGTGGACATCATCCTCAAAAGGGCAACGTTTGCATTGCATTTAATGCATCCGCTGCTCAAAAGGAGGACTGGTCTGAGTCAAAAGACTAAGTTGCTGATCTATAAGCAGCTCATCAGACCCGTAATAACTTACGGATGTCCAATTTGGTTCACGATAAACCCCACAGCCATGGAGAGAATTTGCCAGTTCGAAAGGAAGATTTTGCGTACATGTACCGGCCTTCATCGAAATCCCTCTACCCGGAAATTCTTCTCAAACAGAAGAATCTACGAAGAAGCCAAAATTATACCCATCGACCGGTATAGTATCCAACTCGCCACCAAGCTGTTGAACAACCTAGTAGACCATCACAACCAGGACATACAGGAGCTGCAAGAACATCCGCTAGAGCCCAGCCATCGATATCTTCACGTCAGGGCAATCACTGACCCCAGATTTGATGACCTTTTCCACAACGAAGCAACGCTGTTCTACAAGAAGGACAACACTGGACATTACCGAGGCTAAATCTCGGCACAAATTTTATTTTCTTTTCTTTTTCTTCTTTAATCTTTATAACACAATTTACTGTATTTTATACATTACTCAAAACATGTATTAGATTAAGCAAGCCACTTACATTGTACGTTAGGACAATTTATATGACATTTGAAATTCGTCGGGCCCCTATTGTTGAGCCGACACTAATATCTTAGTTTTAAGTCTATCTGTAAGTCAATTTGTAAATAGTTTGGACGAAATAAAAAGCATTAATCAATCAATCAATCAAAGGCGAGGCGCGCTTTCGGACGAAAATTTTGAACTGTTGGTGTTATTAAAAGTTAATAACATTGCGGAAAGTTAATATTTTTAATTTCTAGAATATTGTTTTATTTGTTTGATTAAGTTGAGTTCTTATTTAGTTTATTATACTTACTAGAATAAAATTAAATGTCTATGTTTACTTAGACAAATAAATTTAAAGCATATTTACGGTCGCTCAACATTGCGATGATTAATGAGAAGTTTCTACTTCTGTTTGTATTATAACCAAATAATGTTGTGATGAGAACCGACAGACTTTAAATGAATTCAAATAAGTTCTATTGAAATCACTGACTTCAACTGATTTAAAGTTGAAATCACTGACTTCAACTGATTTAAAGTTGAAATCACTGACTTCAACTGATTTAAAGTGAATTCACTGATGAATTCAAGTCACATTAAGTGAATTCAATTGACTTGCATCAATGATTTGAATTCTATGATTGCTAAATATTGAATGCACCAGTCAATGATTTCAAAAGAATGGTGACTTCAATTTTTTTAAATCCCAGTCTTTTTTTAATTTTGATTGCATCGATAAAAAAACCGAAACTGACTTCAAATTCTAAGAATGCATTCCCAAATGAATGCATTCTTTTACAACTCTGGTGCATATTCGCCAGAACTCGATTGGTCTGATGATAGCGACGATGGCGAAAATAAGGAACATGTGACTGTTATAGCCATTTGTCAGGGTCTCGCTATGATGGATACAAATAGATGGACCAATTATTCCCTGTAATTCCTTTCATAATTGAAAAATATCGCATAAAAGGTTGTTGGTTTTTGGATGAAACGTGACACTATTCATGATGCATCAAATCTGGTCTTCAACATTCAATAGAATGTGGTGCGTGATTAATTAGTCGACTTTGGGAATAACTACAGAGCCATAAGGCTGGACAATTTTTGAAAAGCCAGAAACAATCTTGTACGTCTGACTGATGCAAACAAAAATATCACACCCTGGCAAGGAGACTGTTTACGAGCAGGCCGGGTGAAGAAGATTCCGGTCTCACTCTTAAGATGGGTCACGTCAATATCAACTGCGTATGCAAGTACTTGTATTTGTACGGACTCCTGGAAGATCGTGCCTCTAATGTTATCTTTCTAGATCTCACGTAGAACGAGGATTTTGTCGATGGTGAATTTCCCTGGCCTGAAATCGCACTGATATGGATCCAATAGATTGGTAATGAACGATTTCAGACGTTCACACAGAATGGCAGAGAAGGGAAAAATACGCGATGTTAGGGAGACTCTCGGTAATATGATCACTCAAATGGTTGCCCTTTTATATATAGTTCAAAAAACTTCTTACTGAATTCTAGCAACATCAATAAGAGTAGTTTACATTCAACACTAAACATTTCGTAACGTAACTTAATAATACACGGTTGATATTTAACAAAAATATATAATAAATACGTACATATTTATATACAAAGCGAATAGAATGAACACATTCTACAAGAGTTTAGACTATTTTTTTTTGTATGATGAACATTTGTATCAAATAACAGATAGCGCATCCAACAAAGATCAGGCTTTAGTTTAAATAGTAAGAACCTGGTATATCAGCTTTTACAAGCAAAAAATATACAAGCACTTGAAACTAGTTAGAACAACTTTGAGTGTGAATTAAACTTGTTTCAAACGATTACAAAAACTGAAAAATAATTACAGCACAAAGTAAATTCAATTAGCTTAATCGCACTTTTTGAACAATAATTTATTTCGTCAATAACGGTAATAAAACCTATTACTTTATCAACTGCAATTCATATGTATATGTGTGCTTAAACAACAGTCATCCCTTTAGCAGATATATAAACACGACTTGGAATGCGGTTCATTCGATTTACCAAAAAAAAGTTGTTCATGTAGGATTGTAGTTTTTTTTAAAGTTCACATTAACAAGGCAAATATATGGAAAGGTCGAAAAAACCAAACCAATGACAACAATCAACAACAATCGCTGTAAGCATTGACACCCGACAAGCCAAAAAAAAAATTAAAGGTTATTAACACTTATAAATTTTATATATACAAAATAAAAACTTTAAGATCAAATCCTGTTTCAAAACAAGAGTTGTTAGGGATTCCCCATGCAAATAAACCCTGTTTACCCAGCTTCTACAGATCTAGGCACTCGTTGCAGAAATGTTGAGTGCTTAATTTTTGCCGATGACAGCCGGATACAAAAAAAAACAAAATAATTCGCACTAGCCCACTAAACCATTTGTGTCTTCGAAGAGTTTACAGATCGTGTGGATTTCTTTTAGTATCTTATTCAATGTTATTTACCATCCTTATAACTGTCAAAAGGCACAAGTTTTGATTTATTTATACATATATGCACAAATACATTTTTAACCTAAAGTGAAGTGTGCTGTGGCAGTCTATAGACTTTGTCTCATCCCTAGAAATCATTTAAGTCAACGAACTGCGTTGTCATCTTGAAACGTGTTTATTAAAATAACAATCGGACTCCTTGTATTTGAATTGTGCGAGTATGCTGTTATGGAATTCACAGAAATTATTTTTAGTACTCCACGAAAAGAACAACTACTTTGTTTTAGTAGAACATAATTTAAAAGCAAAACAAAATAGTTTTGTGCTGAGAAATGCTCAAGTGAATGTAGGGAATTGCATATGTACAAAAGACAATGACACTCAGCTCTACAAGTACATGCTCTTATTAACACATTTTGCATTTTTATGCATCTTTGCCGGTATATCATTAAATAAATTACGAATGCTTTATTTAAAATGTTTAAATAATTTTAATTTACCCCGTATGTGATGCTAGTTCTGTAAAACTTTAAGAATATTAACATTTGTCGACGCCACACATATGATATAGAAATATATTTAACTCTTAGTAATTTCATTGTTAGCTGGAAAGTGAAAGTTAGTTGGGATAAAAATGCTAACGGTCAAACATCGAATTCTTGTACCAGAAAGTTATCAATCATACTGCTAAAAATCATACTAAATAAATTGTGACGCGTCTGCGTTAGTAAATTGTGGAACTTGTTTAATACCTATTCGGTGGACAGCTCGTTTTTCTCCTGGAAATTCAATATCCTGAAGATAAAGCAGTCCACTGACATTATCCCACGAAAATTGACTCCCCGTTTGTCCACATTCCTCTTCATACAATGATTTTTAAAAATCAGTTTCTGTTGCTAAATTCCAAGTGTCATGTTTTCATCCTAAATCACATTTTGACTCTTCGCCAACGCCTTGGGAACCATCTGCGTATTTACAGGACAAACGTCCTTCTGCAGGTATTCCTCTTTCATAGAATTGACAAGAGGCTCCTCGAACAAAACCATTAGTAAATTTCGTATCTCCCAAAGCAATCTATTTTGGTGTTATACTCGCGCACCGAAGATTGCGCCATTAAACATTTTTGTAAGATACAGTTTTAAATACTAAGCAACGAATTCAAACTTCAAAACAAATCAAATAAATTACAAACATACTCGTACATACATATCTCGGGGGCCCTCGATGGGATGCGTCGACATTTTAACATTGAACCCAACTTTACCTATATGACAGGCATTCCCAAATACCCCTACGGTTTTGTTGAACTGAACTCTTAAAATTACAAAATAAAATAACGAATAAGACAAGTCAGGCCAAAGCTCAGAATTCTTGTATTTAATTCTTGCATTTAAGGTAAGGAGTATAGAAAAGACCCTATTAAATTGTGAAAGTAATTTAGATAAATAAGGACTAAAATATGTGTATAATCAGACAAGACGTTCTCAACTAAATGTGGGACCAGGCATTCGTTGAATTCTTTCATCCTGTATATATGTATAAAAGAAATAAATTAAAAAAAATTTAATTTAAAAAGTTATTAACCTTTGTTCAACGACACAAGTTCACTCGAAAATTATCGGTTCGTTATATGGTGATTGAATTAATCAAATAAAGGTTGATAGCCTTAATGAAAAAATCACCAACTTTATATGATATTTACTTAATTTTTTCTTAAAATGAAGAAGATAATTGTGGTGTATTCTCATGTTTGACTTCGCAAAACTAGATAAAGAACGGCCGTTCAGATTTTTAAGGATGATGTAGTATTAAATAGACCAATTTACATTTTCCATTTAATTTAACAAAAGTTCCAAATTATACCAAGAACGAAACAGAACAGGCAGGAACATACAATTGGAACTACCAAAGAGGCTCAAAAATAGGAAAACAATACTGTTTAGTTACAAGTTAATGCTTCCCATGATTGGTAGTGCTGTAATGTGTTATACAAAACGAATATAGCGCAATCCGTTTCAATCAAATTCGTTTATATTTGTTATGAAGTATGGGGTTGTTCATCAAATTGTTGCTTTTGAGGTAACTGCATGGCATAATTGGATTTGAAACGGAAACGTCTACATTGGGTAAACGAAAGAAAATCGAAAGTTTGCTGTCATCGAGAAAGGACGCACGACGATATGGCCACAACGTAACAATGGGCAGCTATAACTTCGAGGTACTCAAGGTTTTCATCTACCTCCACTCCGCTGTAAGCCGTACGAAGAACATCTGTACCGTAATCAAACGGTACCTTTTTTGGATCACAAATTAATTAAATAACTCTCTCTAAAGACTAAGCTGACTTTATATAAGAAATTTAGCATCCCAGTCTTGCTCCATGGCGCAGAGACATGGCCAATACCGACAGTAACAAAAGCTTTTGTAGTTTTTTTTAGAGAAAAATTCTGCGTGCGATTTTGGTCCTATTTGCATTGATGGCTACGCAACAAAGTACGTTTACGTCTTAGGAGGCAAACACAAGTGGAAACAGACGTCAATTATCTTGGTGTGTGCAGCAAGATACAAGGAATCGTGCATGTTAGTTTAGGCCAAGGTCCACCCCGGACGGAAGCCTAACAAAAAGTAGAAGAAGATTTAAGTAATGGTTAGTTACAGCAACAAATATTTTCATGAACATTTATATTGTCATGCTGTCATAAAAACATTAAAGATTTCGTCACATTTCCTTGACAGCAAATATTTTATGGAATATTTTGTGTAGAAAATTGTGATTTGCGTTCAAAACTATTCGCTTGCATAATATATGTTTATTCTAGTGGAACGAACAAAAATTGTTAGTACACTACAATAAAAGTGCTTAGGTACAATTGCGTGACAGACACCGTTTTCATGTTCCTAGTCAAAACCACAACACCTCATGTCGTCTTAGACCTCAGACACTTACTGACGTTGAAGTGCTACAGCAGAATTTGAATTATAGAAAACATTGTTTGAACTCGTATTTGCAAAATACGAAGTAGCCGACACTTGTGTGTCCTTGGTAATACTATTGCGGTTTTTAAAAGCTCCCACTTTGAAGTCGATAAAAAAATAAACAATAAAATATACTTCTTAAGACAAGAATTCCATGTTTCATTGCAAACGAGGTATGTGTAAGCATATGCATCACACAAAACACCATCTATCACAAATTCAAGAAAACAATATAATAACCGTTATTGACTAATGAATGCCTTTTTTATTTTTGGGAATTTATCAATTAGAAAAAACGACGATTTTGCAAAAAAAAAAAACAACCTATTTAACAGAACAAACTGAGTGTATTTTAAAAGAGTACTGGTCAAACAGCTTTCATTAATTAAAACATCTCAAAATAATAGCTGTAATTTATTCTAACAGTGGTAAACTTGGAATTTCAAACTTCTGCGCATTTGCTACACATTGAAGAATTACAGAAAACTGGTCTGATATGCTATAGGTTTGTGTACACAAGTATATTTTTTCAATCCCGACAGACTCAATCTTACTGCTGAACTAAATGATTTTAGTTATTGACATATTTGTTTCTATTTGTCAAAAAAAAAACAATAAACCTATTTAGTTTTTTAACATTGATTGTTGCCATGAATTTGTGTTACACCGAAATCCATTGATTTTGTGCATACTCCGGTAAGTTATAAATTTAGATATACGTTAAATGGAATTGCATTAAATTAAAACTCTTTTCAAGAATAAACACTTAAACTCTAATCTCACCTACATATCTTATCAGAGATTCCAAAATTAATCTGTTTTAGTAACCGTTAATGAATTAAAAATTAATGTTGTTTTCGGTTTGTTTCAAGAATCTAAAACTCAATTTCCATACCACCAAATATCATTTCGAATGAATGAAAAATCTGGTAGACATCTGGATTATTTATTTATTTATTTATATAGTTTACATGTTTTCATGTATCCGGTCAAAATTTGATTAACGAATTACATGCATTGGCTGTTGCTCACAACAATTCAAATCAAGGAAGATCTTTGTTTAAGATACGAGCTTTTTACGATTATTGAACATTGAAAGCCCCTTACATTCCCCTGAAAGCGCCTTACATTCCCTTTACATTTAACTGTAGATTACAGACCGATTGGGTTACTTTCTACACATTGAATCATTCTGCTCGGGATTAAACAATTGAATTGATTGATACTGATGATGCTCAGGAGCTCAGGTACCTCAAATTGTTAAAGAATTATGAAACCAAGTACATTTTTTTAATGGTTTCCTACTCCCTCTGTAGTTCTGTGATGATATCAAGGTTTTTCGAAAGACACCCAAAAGGGTGGAGGAAAGGAAAGTTACATGTAGTTTTAAATGCATTGCTTATCTTATTTTTATTTGATCAGACTTAAATGAAAAGCAGCTAATTGACTACGAACTAAAGTAGAATCTCGAAAAGATGAAAATATGTACATAAAACAGACCCCGTTCATATTTCCGAGAATCGAAATGAAGGGGGATACTCCCTTGACTCCTCTGGATGCGAAATAAAAGTAATTGGTTTACTTCATTCTGAAAATTCAAGAACCCTTTTAACGACTACGTCAATTCGACCAAAGATAAAGAGAATAAGTAAAATAAATATAAATAAGTAAAACGTATGACGCCCAAATAAACACAATTGTCTAAACTTTTTTTTTAAATTAAATTTCTTCATTACCGTATAGATTTATCTATTTTATGCTAATTTCAAAAACAAGATCTAAGTTATACAAACAATTCATCCCATCTACTTTTCTCTTGAATTTATGATTCTCGAATTTTCCCATTCATAACTTATTTTCATCTTAATATGTATGATAATGTTTGAATTGTTATTTAATGTGTTTCATCCCAAAAAATGCATATATCTCATCTAGATTTAATGCTACACTAATCTACAAACAGCAGTAATGTGTACAAATTATTTTGATGAGATTAACGCTATTTGAAATGCCAATCACAGTCCATTTGAGGCCAACGCACTTGACCATGACATTCGAAACTCCCTTACATAGAGAAGGTGCCTGCATGCATTTCTAATATCTAGTATGACCCAAAAGTCGGTATCAAAACTAGTCATGCAAGTCCGCACTTTGCATTGATAATTCGATCAAGTCGCAACTGGGCTTCCGATACTAACTGCCTGCCATTGCCCGCCCACCGCATGCGCGAATAGCCATCAAATGGAACAAGTAAGCTTTGAGTCTTGAAGCGTAACATCGCGTGTTCTTTTGACTCCCCATGCGTTGCGATCTATTCCCAAGCAATTTGTGTCTAACAGTCATGAATGGGAATCAGATGTTGTCACCTTCAACACTATCAAACAACATCGGTATCTACTTGCCGTAATTAGATTCCGTCTTCTCAAAAGTAAGACGCTCTGATATTGGTACACCTCACTAGTCATCAGTTTCGTTCATAGATAGTAACGCTTCATGACTGTGCTACTGGATGTCTTCTTTTCATGGGTGTTATCCGCTTCTATTGATAGATGTGGATATGCATGCGTTAGTTTATTACTTTGATCGTAGATTTTCATTTTATGAGGTATAGATACATGTATGTATGCGAAGTGTTCATGGTGCAGATATTGTACAATCCGCAGAAACTAGGTATTCGCTTATGTAATAAATCAAAACGATTGCACTTGCCCATGCTTACGAAGTTGTAATTGAAATGCAATGGAAGCTTGCGACTTGTTATGCAATGTCAAGGTCGCTGCTTAATGCTGTTGCGGCTTAATTGCATTTTTGGCATGCACAAGTGTCACGACTTAAGTACGAACAGTTATTCGAAAAAGGCATCTTGACGTATGCACAGATATTTTATTTGCTATATGCATGTGGAAGTTTTTATTCAACATACTTTGCGATTTGGCTTTCAAAGCATATTTGTAATATTCCAAGCCAAATGAAAATTGTAAGTTGTCAGGAAAAGGTACTTTATTTATACACAAATGTTTCCACGTGTAATTTCAAGAAATTGTACACTGGCAGCTGGCTGTCGTCAAGCTAAGACATGTACATAATGCTTACAAAGTTGTTTCGTTAAACAGGTGTAAGGAGATATAGATTTTTTTATTTTGCAAGTTTTCTTCGGATTTACACGTTATCTTTGTTTTAAAATACAAATATGGGAGATTAGCCGAAACAAATCAACATTTTGATTCTCATCCTAAAGGCTTTCGCAGGACTGTGCAACACTGACTTCGATTGTTTTTTTTTTATCTCCAGCAGCTTTCTTCGGAAAGGAAATGCTTTGTATGTCCCACTATAGCCACTTCTTTTAGACAAAGTTTGGAGATCCTACTTTTAAAAAAAAAAAGTCCCAAATGGTTCATAGTACTAACACCTACAGTGACGGAGACTTATATAGGATAGATAGATAAAACTCTATATAGAGGTTTGGTACATGATTACCTTGCTACTAAGAAACAGTGTTAAATTCTAGAGCAAGGTTGCTCAACAACAGGCCCGCGGGCCAGGGTGTGGCCCTGAATGAGCCTGAGCAATTGTCTTTCAGCGCTGACAGTCATTGGCACGCTGCATGCGGTAGGAAAGAAAAGTGCCTTCAAAAGCGTTCAGTTGAATTCAATTTAAAAAAATTGCAAGGAAAATAAATTAAGAAATTATGGAGCGTTTTACTATTGCTCGAAGTAGGAAGGATCTTGATGATAATGACCGTAAAGTTACCGGAAGACTTTTTCGCTACTAAAGAAAATCACTCATTTCAACCGAAAGTTTCAAGAAACGTTTAAAACAGCGTGAACGAGCATTTAAACAAACCTCTTCAATTTCAACTTTATAGAAAACTAAAATGATATTGTTTACATATCCGCCACTGTCAAAAACACAATTATCAGCTGCTCTTATAAATATTTTACCATATTTTTACACATTTACACAAGTATTTCCTTAATTTCATCGCAGATGTTTTGTTAAAGTCGTCGAGCATTGTCTACTTCCTTAGCATAAACCTTGTTTTTTGGATATCCCCAAAAAATAAGTCCCTGGTTGTCAAATACAACGACCGTGGATTCACTGATGTCAACATTTCCTGAACTAATTTGTTATAACATGATTTATGGAAAAAGTCATTGAAATTAATACAAATGCGCACGTATAATTTTCTACAACTTATCTTAAATTCAATTTCCTTGGCATTTTTTTACATTAAAGTATGGTTTTGAACACTTTCTGTGAGAACAGAAACATTTCTGATTGATTTTCACATAAACTGTGGCTCAGCTACTGCTCTCTTCACCAAAATCATTGCATTAAATCGAAGATATTGGCGGCTTACACTTTTGTGCTATTTTCTAGTTTTCACATTAATTAATGACTGATTTGGATAAAATGTTTTCACGATTTAAACACCTTGGTTTCTCGAATATTTTTCCATACTAAATACGCCGCGCCTTTTTGTCACGACTGCCAAAAATGAGCCACGGAGATTTATGTTTTCTTCGCAAAGGGAGATCAAACAAAGTAATAAAAATTCAATCGAACACCCGGCATTTTTTCGCATTGATTAAGCATGATACTGATTCGCCGGAATTTATGTGCAATTGCCTCAAAATTTAAATCTAAGACACTCTGAGATAAATGTCTGCTATCGGCGTATTGAAAATTCCTCTAAACTCAAAGAGAGGGGACAGAGCTTGATGTCCTATAATTGCAATTTGCCACTTATATGGTACTACTGATCAGAAGTTTAAAAAAAAACCATCGTGGTATCCATCAGCATTCCCGTAAATAAGATGAGTGAGGTCTACGATTGGCTTCGGACAAAGAGGAAATCAAACATAAAAAAACAAGAAAAGGACAAAAATAGAAGCAGTCTATTTGACAAACTACGCTTTAAGAAGATGGACTCGAAATCTTAGCTCATTTGACATCCAGACCTGTACCTGTGCCTTATACTTCGGACAGATGTACACCAATACAGCGTGCATTGATATATGCAGGAAACGCGTAATGAAACAGTGAAAAGATTTAATCAATTAAACAAAATAACAATTTCTTTTATTGATTTTTCATTCAATTTATTTCTCTTCCATTTTTGTTTTCGTCGACTTTTAATGGTAAACAGTCACTTACATAAAACGTCGAATTCCAAGCTTTCTATCATCAAAATTAAAAATAGGGACAACTTGCATCGTAAGAACAAGTGTACACATAATTTTTTATAATTTTGCATGAATTTTGATGCACGTCTGTTCCAAACATTACGCGTTTCCTTTCCGAGCGCCAAGGATACTATGATAGAAATATTTCCATAAATCAAAGAATGGCAGTTCTTTTGTCCGAATTTTCCAAATTACGAGAAAACATAGCAAAAAACCTAAAGGGTCTTCAGTGGTCGCATGGCAAAATCTCAAAGCGACTCGATAGAAATGTACTGTACGTTGTTAGAACACAAAGTACACGAGTATGGGTGCTTTGACATTTTAGTGAGTAGTTTTTGAATATAGTCGCTTTTTATTATAAAACTTTTATAACAAATCCAAAATTTTAAACTCAGCAAAATAATTGCAGACTCAGACTAGTAACAAATTAAAACTTTTCATTCTTCAATCCTGCAAACTTGCACCACCGGCCCTTCTAGAGACTACTAAATAACCAATCACACGCGACCAAATGTATATAAATTATGCATAAACGTGCCTGTTTTGCATTTTTTGAACCACATTTGTATATAATTTATGCAAATCGCAAAAAAAGACAAATTAATCATAAATCACAGTAAGCCACAGCTGATTGAAATTTATCATTGCAACACAAAAAAAAGAGCATTGTAAATAAAAACATTTGTTGTATTATTAGTTCGGGTAAACGTATTGTAATTACTTAATTAGTGTGATCACAGCAAGAAATCACCGGTGGTTGTTGAGTGTTGTATCGGAACTTCGAATTGGTAGTTTTTACTCGTTTCTGTTCGCAGTTTTTTATTTTCTCTTTTCTTTTACGTTTCTTTCTTGTCGTTTGACGTCAGATTTCGTGGTGCAGTACTTTTCCATTCAATGAATGAGTTTCTTTTCTTTAATTTTGGCACTCTTGCTCTTGATACCAACAACTCTATCAAGTATAAACAATGGAAGAAAAAAACACTATACATTTCTTGGCAATGGAACCAGTTCTAGACTTTAGAACTATCACTAGAAAAAACGTGCCAAGTACTTAGCGCCTAAGTATACTGGCGAATATGATGATAACGTTATTTAAACACAAAAAGCCTTCCTGGAATAAGAGTGGTAATTGAGATGCTAAGTAAAGGCGGCCTATAGAAGACCACGACGCAACAATGAACAATTGTCTTTCGTACAAAATTTGTCTAGTATTAATACTAAAAATGTATTGTTAAAACATTAGCTGTACATTAAGAAAACTGATGAAAATTGTCTATATTCGTTTTTTGACCTTATCTGTGAATATAAACAGCATGAATAAAACTGCTGACCGGTGCTGTGTTAAACACGGACAAAATGTTTGAACGTAATATATTTGATCGAGAGAAAACGAGTATTTCAAAAAGATATTAGGACTTTTATTATGTTTAATTTTAAAAAGCAGAATACACGGTTTGTTATTTAACAATTCTTCTCAATCACATCCCAAGAGTTTGCGGCGTTGTTCTGAGGCATGTTTTCAAATGCTTAGATCAAAAATATGCAATGCAGTCGCGTTGATAGCTGTTAATAATTTTGCAAAGAGAAGTAAACTGGTTCAAGAAATAACTCACAGCTGTAAGTTAGGATAGGCGCTATGAGTGCTACAACTATGTAATTTTAATTTAATATCGACAGAGCGGAAACTGACAGTCGGAGCTCTAATAGACGCATTTGCTTTTGGAAACTATACAGTCAATATGATTATTCCACGTTGGTAAGATTTAGAGGCAAGGGGGTGCTTTGCAAAATGGTATGGCTTTGATCAGGATTGAGCTTTAGAACATTTTTGTTAGTGGAAATCTACAGCACAGAATAGAACCTTGGGGAACATCAATATAAACATTACAAAGGAAGACAGTTTAGAGTTATAAGAAACAGCTTAAGGACGGTTTAGACGATTTAGTTCCGAACGAAATTAATTCAGCGAAGCGTATTCGAATTCAATGCCTCTTTTAAAGCAACATACGATTACATTGTTCCGGTCCAAAAATCGTTGACTACGACCTACATATAGTGAGAACGCGATAGGTGACGCAAAACAGTTCAGTTCAAGACAAGTTCATGTGATATTCTGAAAAACTTGTCATCCAACATTTGAAGATAAAAATTGGTGTCACATTAGATTTATATCCATGTGGCCATAAAAGTTTTGGAGTTATTTGGTGAAACACAAAAGAATGCAAATTTACATTTAATTTTTAAAATGCAGTTTTGTAAATTTTCGTGAAAGCATTAAAAAACAATGGGTGGTAGGCGCCTTGTAGTATTTCGTAGGGGGGTCGACTCCTACGCCACAATAAAATAAATAAAATCAATACAATAAAAAAAATCGTTGCATAGCATCATATAGGCAGCGATGCTTACGCGATGCGCATTTTGTTGACATTTACGAACTCAGCCAAAGTTTCCTTACAAAGGGGAATCATGGTAGAGGGATGAAAGGGAACCAAATGCGGGGATCTTATAGTTCTTGTTTCTCGATAGTTCTTGATATCCAGGATTTAATTGTGGTCTCAACTGGCAACTGATTCAGCAGCCAGATTCTCAAAGCCAAACCGAACTAAGCGCACGCAGCTTTATTGTTAACGAAAAAGTCAAGAGGGTGTGTGTCGGATGACTATTGAAGAATTCGTAATCCCTATACACGTCACACTCAGAATTTTTTAATCTCTATCTTATCTCCAGCTCCGTTAGGGATTATGAGAATGGTACATTGTATTCGCACCTGGCTTGCTCTCTTCTCTTTGCAATCAACAGAATTGCAGCTGTCTCGATTTACCTTCAGACCAGAACTTTAAGTCCAGCAGTCAACTTAACCCAGAGCGCTCTGCATTATTAGACTTACCTATCAGGTAGAGAAACTACATCACCTTCTTTCCTCTTCTTCTGGCTGCAAAACTTTCCAGCCAGCACGATCTTTTGCTATCTGTTTCTAATTCCAAAATTATAAAATCTGTGGCTAGATGCCTTTCTTTCAGGTATAAATGTTCAATGCATTGAATAGTTTTACGTAACCTTAACAATCTAGGTGGGGCATATATGAAGATCCATAGCGTTAGTCATGCAACACCTAATTATAATAATAATAATAATAATAATAATAATGGTGACGCTACAATCCGAGATGCTAGTAGCAGGTCGACCACGGACTGCATCGCCATCATTATTTATTATTAGCTAAAGAAACCGTTAACCAACTTGACGTGCGTGACTAGAAACAGCTGGTAAGACATCTTACCATAGTTTAAATCAAGAATCATCTTGAATCTGAAAAAATCAATGGCTTATGTTTAACAACAAAGTCAATCAATCAAGGCTTATACATTTTTTTAGCAGGCAAAAGGCAAATAAGTGTTTTTATTCGTGGAAACTCAACTTAAGAATATTCCAAAAATACGACCAGAAATAAATTTGAAATCTTTTTTTGTCACTATTGACTGTTTCATATTGGGATGTATGTTTTTAATTTATTCTTCTGCAAACAAGTTCTTTGCTAAATATAGAGAATTTACTTATCCAAGAATAAATTGAAAACCCCTTTGATTTCTCTAAAATCTTTGCATAAAATATTTCCTATTGCCGAAAAATTTACGGCAAAAAATAGAGTGAAAAAATAAGAATCTATCAGCTTTGTAAACAATTTTAGCCCAAGACTATAATTAGGGTTTTGATGAACGCACGCAAGTTGTCTTACTTACAAAATTCAGGTTCTAAAACTGCCGGGTTAAATATGCGAGAGAAATTATCAACAAGCCGTATATATGTAAGTATATCTATGTCAATGTTGATTCAAACAAGTCTGTTTCAACTGAATTCCTAGTTGAATTCGTTTAGAATTCATTTCGATTCTGATGATATTTTTTTGTTGGTTTTTATAACAAAGCCAAGGTCAATGGGGGTGAATATTATTTTTTTAAAGTGTGGTTGAGTGAGCTCTTTAAATGCTGATTGGAATTTCATGCAACAAAGTTGGATAAGTGATTTGGGACTTACCCACTTTTGTGTTTTGCAGTAACAATTTATCACAAAGTAACATCGGGTACTGGGCTGAAAATCAGGTCAGCTTAGTTCGTGCTAATAGGGAACAACAAATTTTAGATCGCTTCTCGGAATTTTATCTAGTAAGTTCTGTTGATCTCAGTTACGAGCCGAGAAATGACGTGAGCTGGTGAGTTATGATTTTACATCGAGTTCCGAGATCAGATCACAGATTCGAGATATTATCACTTCCTTTTTATATATTCTTCAGCTGGACGAACGGGATGTTAACAAAATGTGTAATATAATGGATCAGGAAATTTAAGGAGAAATACTTTATTGCTGAACTTAAGAAACTCCCCGCATAAAACCTTAAAATTAATTTATGGTTCATTCCTGTTGGAAACACTGTTGCGGATATTCATTCGTTAACGTTCAACCCCACTAAAAGTTCGTTGGAAAGGAGATGTGAAAGATAAGTCACGCTCCGGTCGTCCAATCACTGAACAAAAATATTAGTAGCGTCGATATTGGTATATAGCTAGACATTGACCACAAATGTTTCGAACCATTTACATAAAACTGGCTTCCAGAAGAGCCTCGATCGATCGACTTTTGTTCAGGCGTGATCTTATTAGTCGGTTAGATTTCAATATAGCAAGGATTTCCACTTGAAAAACACTAGGGTAATCTGGAAGTCTGAAGGCTGTGGAGATACTCAGAGATTCTATATATGTCTGTATTTACGCTAACAGCTTCATAGCAGACGAAGCTTACAAGCCCCTTTTTTCATTCTGGTCTTTTAAGGAAGAGACCATCCATTTTTTGAAGTCTAGTTTGTAGGGAGTGCAGTCTGTTGGATGTCTTACGCTCCAGACTCTCTGAGTCTCAACTTTGAGGAGGTATAGGTTTTCAACTCCATGGTACGAACGAAAAATCAAAGGCGGGTTGAGTAAACTTTGTACAAAATCCTCATCATTTCAGTCTTGCTTTATGCTACAGAATCGGTCTGTCAGTTATGTACAACTGTACAAATTGTATAGTGAATATAACTCATGGACTTCTACATTGGCACAAAGAAACCAATAAGAAATGCAATAGAGGGCGACCGCGATAAATGTGGTGGAGAATAAATGATTTTACTACGACACTAAAATGGGTTTGATGCGCGATAGGAGAAATTTATGAAAATATCGTGATAACTACCACAGTTTTCTTTCAAAACATTTAATTTAGTCTAACTTCTGCACGTATAAAACTTATAATCAAATTAGAAAAAATGTTATTTAGATTGAACACATAAATACAACAATTTGCATAGTTTACTTTACTCGTATCCAATTATTGTGTGCACTTTTCAAGTTCAAGTCTTGGATGCATATAAAATAGCTGATACATTTCATTAGTGTTACAATTCCTACTAGCATGATGAAGCACATCAACTGACAGGTGTCAATGTTACACCCACACGTGTATAAGTTGTCTATCATTCCTATGAAGAGTTGATATGTATTTATTAAAATTTAAAAAAAATGCTTCTTTACTCATTAATTCCGTGCTGTTATATCCAACTTAGAGAACATACTTTACCAAAAAGGGGCTAATTAAAGCATTTTTATTGCAAATTACACAATCTGAAATGAAAACCACAAAATTCTCTTGAACAATAAGATTTGCTTGAAAACGAACAGACGGCACTGACCGCATAATGGGCCTTTCTTGGATTTGATAGCATCGAATGACTTTACCCCCATCGAATTTGATTTAAGATCAAGAAACCTATCAGATAACCGATTGTGTAATCAAATATGTATATATTACTTATAGAAACATGTTTGTGACGCACATGAAAACATACGTTTTAATTCTAAATAATGGAGCAAAACCTTATTTAATGACATCTCAAATATATTCTATTTTCTTAAAAAAACTGCTAGTACTATAAAAGCTTTTCAACAGTTTCTATTACATATATTTTTGCACACACATGTTATTGACGTCTAATTGGTTCTGATAATCAAAATTACAAACTAATTGTTAGATATAGATTTTTTTCCAAAGGGAAAAGGGCTAACAGTATTGTTTCGTATCCAAACGTGTCTTTTTAAATGCAATGGAGGTAATTGGAATATTTTCCATATTTTTCTATTTGAAATTGAACAGGTGTTTTCAATAAACCTATATGCAGATATTAGCATCGAACGTGACCTCTCAAAATTACTAATTCAATGAATGCTCAGTAACATTTATGAAGTATTGTATACATCCTGATGCGTGACAAAATCTGTAGGGTAGGTACTAAAGGCATGATATAATACAATTGAATTTTTTGTGCTCTTACATGGCAATTAATGTTGCATTCAGAATAGGCTTTAATATTTTCAATGCTTAATTATTAATATTTGTAGCCGATATTGCTTAGTAATTGTTTCGAGTCCGACGGTGATGGTACGATCCTAAAACACCACCTTTCATATACATATACACAGCACACTTCTGCGGAGTCAACAACAATGCTGAGAGAGCATAAATGTGGAGAAACATTTTCAAGACGTCGCCATTCGAAGTCGGGTTAAAACCAAAGCATGCCCAACAAGAGTGGCTGTTGCAGAGGCTAGGCCAAAGTCCATCCAGGACTGTAACGCGACCTTGAGAAGAAGAAGAATTGTGATCTTTTTCCCGAACAGATATAATTACTTCTTATTTATTAGCCCCACGACTCCGGGAGGGTCTCAGCGTGAAGAATTACCACATTCCATCGTCAGTCACGTGGACGTTGCTTTCGCTCCAATTCGAACCAAGATGCTCGGATTCGAAGATTCTTTTAACAGAAACGTTGGAGTTCATCCGCTCAATGTTGCCAAGATTTTGTATTCCAAACTGAATTCACATACTTGTACAGCTCATACAAATCATATTTGACAGTGAGTGAATAAAAGTGAAATATTGAAAAAAAAAAACCATGACTGCCATGGTCTAGTATCCTATGTGCGTCCTATCGAAAAGACTATTCGCTGTGTGGTGGATCAATTTGAGTGCACTGATTCAGTGAATGACAAACTAACACCCATACGTCGACGAAACGCAAGATCTACCGAAAACATCGCCGCTGTTCGTGAGAGTGTGCAGGAGAATCCGAGGCAGTCGATTCGACTACAGCTTGGAGAATTTTGCATCGTGACTTGGGCCTACACCCATACAAAATTCAACTGATGAAGCATGGCCATCTTACGTGGAGGAAATGTGAACTGGCCACCGAGATCGTGCGATTTGACCCCGTTAAACTATTTCTTGTGGGGTATTCTGAAGTCACAGGTCTATGAATAAGCTACAAACCACAGCGTCCCTCAAAGCCAACCCATGCTATCGATTAAATTCAGACTGATTTATGCGCCAGAATCATTGAAAATTAGACATTTCGAATGCGCGTCATCCATAGAATCTGCGGCAGATATTTTAACTATGTTACGAGTATATTCCATACATTATGGCCTTTTAAACGAATACAAATTTCGATGATATCTTACACACCCTTTGTTTTATTTAAATTTAAAGAAAGGAATCGCTTTATGAAGGACCTTTTATATTGAATGCCTCTTCTTCGTCTACCATATCTTCTAGTTGTAAGATGATAGAGATGAAAAGCAAATCAGTCTTGACAATCGCAGTTGTAATATATCAAAGCCCCTCTTATCAAAGCAAATTGGCTTTATGCAAGATCCTCATTATCGGAGTTAGCTTACAATTTAAAAGCAACATCAATCAACTTGTAAGAGATTGTGCTAGCTCAAGGGATAGACGGTTTAGGTTTAGGAGTTACGTTCTCCTAGACTGTGACGCCACACTTAAATTTAAAAGCATTCAAACTATGTTCCAAGAAAAGTTCTTTGATCTAAAACAATAACATGTTTTACAAATAGATCTGTATATATATAGTATGGGCGCCGTGGCCGTGTGGGTCTGTCCGTCGACCTATACGCACTAGACTTTCAAGTCTAGGTTCAAATCCCAGTTCAGACAAAGAATTAAAAAAAAAGAATTGTTCACAGCTCCACCTCTTTTGAGTCACTGACAATGTTCAGTGATTGCTGAGAAGAAAAGGCCCAGGTCCACCTCGGACTGTAGCGTCACCATTATTATATTATTATTTTATTATATATAGTGTGGAGCTACTACTAATCGCAACCGCGATTAGAGTGTATCGGGAATTGAACCTAGAACCTTGGAGCATAGGAGCCGACGCAATCACCCACAAAGCCACGGCGACCACAAAAACTACATTTCAATACCATAAATAAAATAAGACATAAATGCATGCAGAATGCTGGTTTACATTGATTACGGCAATGCTTAATATACCCAAACATCATTCAGTTTTTTATTGCACTGTATGCAGAGCGCATCTTTGAGCCATTTTAAAGAGTAATTTTACTTTCTACGTTATTTATTATTGTTTACCTATTTCTATCATACTAAGAATCTAAAGAAAATTCTCCTGATCAATAAAATAATAAATTAAAATTAAATAAAATCCTGGTTCAAGAATCAAATCTTTGTAACCAAAACTACTTTTATTACAGGGGTGTCAACCCCACCTTTAAATATCACAAAAAAAACTCGAATATTTGATCAAGGATATAACAAAACGGAAAATCATTATTCTGGTATTTCTTGAATTCGATATCAATGACCACCTAAATTAAATCTTCTTTATCTATCAGCCATAAATAATTGAGAATAGGATCCTCGATAAAATTCTACGAACAAATTTTTTTGTAAGGCCGTGTTGGAATTGCGCTAAAATTGTATCCTCTAGAGAGTAGACGTGTGATTAAAATGTCAATAAAATGGAAATTTGTTGCTGTATGAAGATTTAAACTATAACAAATCAAATTGAAAATTTATCGGATTGTCAAAAATTCAACTATATTTATCACTCCTCCATAGCTAGATGCATCTATCAAAATTTAACTCATAGAATACATTTTAGCCAGAGAATACAATTTTAGTGCAGTTCACAGACGGCCTAAGTCGCACTTATCCAACTGATACCTTGAATATTTTTTGTATATGAGAAGAAAACTCGAGCCAATCAGAGACCACAAGGAACGATTATAAATTTGATTGACAAAATATAGGATCGTGATTTCGGTTGAAGAAAAAGAATAGACCGATATCAAGAAACATACTACTCCTAAATCAGGGATACCACGTATATCTGCAACTTACCTTGTGTTGTACAAGGTAAAAAAAAAATATAACAACTAACCTTTTTGACTCTCCACCCAATCATAATTCATATTTTAAAACAATAAACTTATTCTTGTTACGCATTTAAACTTGTACAATGTACTTTTTCTATATGTATCTCTTCATAAAAACTTTACTTAAGTACTTCAAAATTTGTTTTCAATTTGTTATAACTATACATCCGATTTAAAGTAGTTTATTTTATTTGCCTTAAACCATATAATCATATTGCTTACTGAACCATACCCAGTTTGAATTATTTCTTAATAAATGCGATAAAAAAATGTATAGTTGATGAAAAAAATTAAATAAATACTATAGAAGCACGCATCATATAGTTTCTTACATAAGAACTTTCATTTCGAACACTTACTGTAATTAAGATTCTCATAATTCACTTGAGTAATATTTATAACATCGATTTTTTAATTTCCTAACAAATCTACTATCTACCTCTTACAAGAAAAAACAGAAGATCATGTCAGTAGATCAGAAACAAACAAATTAAAATATCATTCTTTTCATACACTTTTCTTCTTGCACGAGCGGCCGTAAAATAAAAATCCAATAATAAAAGTCTTCTACCGTATCACAAGTAAGATAAAGTCAATTGTACTACTTTTTTTACAAAACGAAAACGAGATGATAGACAGATGAAAAATGAAATAAAAATTGTAAATATTTGCTATGCAAAATAAATAAAGCATAATGAAAGGTCTTCGCTAATTTTTATTAAAGCACTTGTTTCATATATCTGTTTATTGCTCAAATCTATGATAATACATAAAAAAAACTTATAACCTTGCTCGAAGCAAGGAAACATTAAAACAGGAAGAAAACATTTACTTACGTTAGTTTAAATATTCCCTCCAAGAGATATTACCAATCACAAAACAATTTATCACAATTTGTTGAAATTCCACAACAAAAATTTCAATTTTGTTATTTTGCAAATTATTTAACACATTACAATTATTTGCTAACGAAAACGATTTACACAACACCAAATAAAACACTAATGTAACAACTCATCGAACTTGGCTACAGTTAATAAATCTTTCTGCCCGGCTGTAACTGTAACAGCGGTGGCAGCGCCAGTATCACAACTGCTCAGTAAGCGACAAACTCTGTATGAAAGGCGACAAATTTTTGAAGAAAAAAAAAATACAAATTAGCTTGTACTAAACCGTGATCTAGACTTTAAGGGAAGACGTATTTCACGTTTGCGCGAGCGCTGGCGTACTGGGTACTAACTGCTCGTCGTATATGAAGCGACCGCGTCGGGGGTCCAAAAACGAATGCGATCTGCCACTCAAACGGATGAGCATTAAATTTAGGCAACTTTTTTTTCGCCAACAATATTGGTTGGGTATATGTATTTATTTTGTTTTTGGGGGTTTTTTAACAATTAACGCATAATCGGTTAGCAATACCACGACTGAACGTTTTGAACGTTTTGATTGGTTCGGTATCATGTCGTACTCGTCCATATCACCGCAAGCGTTTCAGACAGACTACTGATTAGTATTGGTTTAATGGACCGCAATCACTGCTGTTCTGTGGAGTACCATCAGGTAACATGAGATAGCAGGTGTAAAATATGCACCAATACGTAACAGCAGAGATAATTTGTGTATTTATTTATTTGTTATGAATTAATTTATTTCTAATCATTTTGTCGACCGCTTTGTTGAGATTTATTTATTGACTGACATCTGAATGAGAAAAATTATTCTGTATGTGGTTTTTATAACATGTGTTAATAACAGATGAAACCTATCAAATCAAATGATGGTGTTAAGATAAGATTTGTTTTAATAACCTGTACTATTAATTGATTGCCCTTTACCAAATTTAAAGTGGAAGAAAAACTGCTTGAAATTGTTAAGTATGCAGTAATAAGAAAAAAAATGGCTTGCGCCTAAAAGTATGACAATGAACAATCTTATTTGGCTACAAACATCCCATAGAAATTTAAATGCTTATCCAATGGTGTAACAGTATGTAAATCTTGTGACAATGACTTACATTTGTCCACTCCAGTTGAGTAAATGCCACCATTTCCAATGGACGCATATATCTTTCATCAATGTGAATGTTTTTCTTTATTAATTTTCCATTCTAAAAAATGTTTATCAAGTTGGTGGTCAAGGAATCGCTTTCCTGATCTTCTCCCGATTTAAAACGAAGGTGGCAAGTGAAGCCCGAATTGAAGCAGGTCCTCAAATAAAACGTCTTTCCAGCTTGTTGTTTGCACCTTATTTCGAACGCCAAATACGTAAAGTTCCTCTATGGATTGTTTCGTACCAGTCCCATGCCATTGTAGGGTCCCTTTGTTTGTGTTTAAATCTTGACCTTCATTCTCCATCGCAATTAATGCAAATTGCACCAATTCATATTCTTCATCCGATTTCGAAATTGTCAAGACCTATGCACTATAATCTTATGAATATATCTTTGTCCTGCTTGCAGTTACTCACGTTCATCTGACTCTGATCCTCTTCCAGCTGTGTACGTCACCGAGGACATGGTTTTCTTTAAACGCGTTGGTCTCGGCGTTATCTGAAATTGTTGCTGTCCTTTGTGGCATTCTAGCCAAATTTTCCGTGCCATACATCCTTTGTTCATGACAACCCTTGTTTATAATTAAAGCCAAAGAGAAGTGGCTGATTCTCTTTCAACACTAGCCTCACTATAGTTCCACCAGTCGCCATTGGTGTTGACCAATGTACTCGACCTTGTATTTTAAATATGTGACGTTAAATTATCAATCTCTCACTTTAATTTATTCCTCCAAATTCCAAAATGACTTCTTCATCTCTCATTGAGATTGTCCATGAGTCCGCGCCATAGAACAGGACAGGGACGATCAAGGTTTTACATAAAGCCAGCTTAGTCCTTCGAGACAGGGCTCTACTATTTAATTGCATCTTGAGACCAAAAAAACAGCGATTGGCAGGAGTTGTTCTATCTTTAATCTCGGTACTGATGGTATTCGTAACGCTATTTTGTTTGATTACCTCGAAGTTAAAGCCGCCTATGGTGACGTTGTGGCCAAGTCGTCGATGTTTTTCTTCTTCCCTTGAGACCGCATATACTTATTCACCGCTAAAGCCATTTCAATCGCTTGGTTTTAATGCCAGGAGACGCTTCAATGACGGTCCGCTATTTTCGATCACGTAAATCTCATCCGCGTATGCCAACAGCATGCATTTTTGAAATATAGTGGCTCTTACATGTGCCAGTGAGTTCTGTAAGATCTTCTCAAGGGCGATGTTAAAAAAGTTACATGACAGCGTATCGCCTAGTCTAAAACCATTATTGACGGTATCGATTCATGGTGATTTTTAGGGTTTTTTATTCGAGTTGGAAAAATCAAAAAATGACAAATTTGGCAGCTAACCAATCTATTTTTGATCGGAATCCTAATTCGCCGTTTTATACAAAAAATTTAAAACTGTTGAATAATTGCGCTCCAGAAACATATGAATTAAAAGTCAATTAATTTAATATTTTTCGAAAACATGTGTAGTCCTTATTTAATATCAATTGTTCAGAGACGACTAACAACTTGAAAACCAACACTTGCCGAGTTATTGGTTATAGTGACCGGTTGTAGGACTGATGGATAATAAAACCAGATAACACTTTATTTGTATCAGCCTGTATGTCTAAAAACGTATTTTAGCAGCAGTTGGAGACAATACCCTGTCCAATAAATCCATTATTCTATACATCCAAAAGGCACAAGGTGAAGTGAAACCCACTTATGAATTTTCTCATTCCCAATATGAGCGTGTTATTGCTTAATATAGACCTTTATCAAGTTTGAAAATAAAAATCCCAGAAAATAAAACGCCAATAAAAAGAGCAATCAAAATTCAAAAAACAATTCATAAATCACACCTATAAAAGTGCATAACTTTACGAAGCATAACAAATCCACGTCAAATAAGAAATACAAGCTTATTCAGCTGCAATCTCTGTTAATAACCTACGATTTAGAAATAATATCATAATATCATTGAACATTGACCATAGTAATACAAAATTAATGAAATAACCAGCGTGATTGGATACTTGCATCATTACGTGTTTTGATTAAATATCTTTGTCTCATAAAGATAAGCTTTGTACGTACTTTTTAAACATTGTGATCAAAGTTCTCTACCACACTGTATTCACTGGTGGAAATAGAGAATCAAATCTCGTCAAAATGTTGTTCTACAATCTTTCCTAATTAACTGATAACACTTTGATAGTATAAATGTTATGTGGTACAGCATAAAAGTTTCTATAGGTTTAAAAGATAATGTTATGTTCAAGAAATCATATCTTAACGAAGTTGTACATACTTATTATCATGATGACTTTGAAAAACGTCTTATAACAAGTTTATAAATACAATAAGAAAGCACGTTAATCCAGCTTTGTTTAACTAGGTTAATTCCTATTTGTAAGTCTACAAAACAGGCTACGAGTATATGATTGAACTAGCAATTACAACGAATGTAGAGCTAACGTTTCTAATTACCACTTTTGGTTGTGTGTACTACTATTCTCAGAGAATATTGAAAAGGGAAGAGAATACGAACCTTGTCACAACTTTTTATGCTTGGTGTTTGTCGCAAACGTGTAAAAATGACGTCAGATATGAGATCTGGGTTCGGAAGGCGCAAAGCAATCTAATTTAGTTTTAATTTAATTTAGGTAGTTCTATCATGCGAACGCTAATGGGCGATACTCAAGGATATAAATTTTAACTTCCAAGAACCGAAGCTTGTGATTTTTGCAAGGAAACACAAAGTACTATTTTACAGAAACTGATCGTAAAAGGTTTTTTCCGTTGAGAGCCCCAAGGAATCATTATCTTGGTCAATGCAGCTCTTCGATCAATGTTAGTTTCTCTGTTTGGAAATTCAGCTAGAGATTTAATGTCGACGAACGTATTAAAAGGCCAAAAAACTTTCTATGCTTGTAAAATAATATATCGAGCAAAGTGGTGTTTGGAACCAAAGTTACCCACTGAATCTACATTTCCATAGTGGAGTCTAATTTGAGTGGGTAGGTAGGACATAGTGGCTTCGTTCACTTACACCAAAATTTATCCATTATGCAGCCACGTGGATCACCAGTTTATTCTCCTATCCACATGTAGGAATCCATTTGAGACTTTCTATGTAGCGAAGCAAAGTGGACTATCAGACTATAGATAGATATCGCAAATGTAGGCATCTTTGACACGCTATAGCTGGATAGGTACAAAGACGGCGTATATCATTCACTAGCTATTTATCTAAGCAGGTTATGCAGTTGTTTGAGAAGGTATCGAGTTTTCTGGCAGTTCACCTATGAGGCAATATCCATATACCAATAACATAATGACAATTTTTGACCTATTGAGTGGGAGCATCAGGAACAGTTCAATATTCGCGACACACATTGGACCGAGTCAACAAAAATTTAGCCGATCGCGAAGACGAGGCGGCCTTTTGAACGATGTGCCATTCCACACGCAATGGCATGAATGTAGCAACAAAATAAAGCCAGAATCAAACTTATATCTCACACCGTTGTTGTTTTATTTAATTTTTTATTTCTATTGTTCTTATCCCATCATCATATATTACCATTCTAATTGATAGCCAGGCAGCCATGAAATCAATATCTGCAACGGAAATCGAGTCCAAGCTAGTTACAAGCCCCTATTGCGGTTGTCGATTATCGATCGACAATTGTCGATAGTCGATTGGGTTTGCTATTTGCCAATTGCCGAGCAACTTTTGTCGACAAGATTTTCCTGATCGACTATTATTATAATGTAATTTTGTTCACATTGTTGTATTAATAATATAATTCTACTGACATTTTAATATAGCCCGAAGATAATTACAAATAAAAAAACATGAAACTTCTTGTAAATATATGCATGAAAATGTCGATTGCTTAGTGGCTGATTACATGAGCGGAAGAAGGCAGGATTGAGGGATATACAATACAATACAATACAATACATGAGACATTAGAATTTAAAAGAGGGCATTACTCAATTCTCTGTAGAACATTACTGGGTGAAAACATGTTGCAACTGAACCCATTCGCGTGTTCCACAAGCAGAAATCTTTCCTGCCCAATCGGATTTCCCAGTCGTTTGTAAACAGCCACTTAAGATATTTGCTCATGTGAGTTGTTTAGATTCGTGTTTCATCACAGACACAAGCACCTGTTTACATGCACATGAAATGAAAGATTGACAAAAAAAGAGCGTATGATTTTCCAAATGAAAAAAGGGGACGCATATAATCCATTCGCAGTTTCATGTAAACACAGTCCAAGGGATTTAAGTAGAGTCCGACCGAACATTCGGCTATTAATATCACCTTCGGAAAAACATTCGGCTTGGGCCAAATGAGGCCGAAGATTTTGCCGAAGCCGAATGTTGATATTTCTGTTTTCTGTAAAAATAGAAGTTGCAAGGAATGGTGTTTTTTGTTTTGTTATTGTCCGATATTTTGTATTTTGAAAGTGCGATTGTTTACAGCTTTAAAATCAAAAGATTTTGCATTTGCAAGTTGGTAAACTATTAAGTGGTCTGTACAAAAGCATCCAATTTATTTGTACTGGTTTCAGACAGAAATCAACTACAGAGAGATACTCAACTCTCGAGCTTTTTTCGTCTCGCCTATCACCGTCCATTTCCAATATTTTTCCAGATTTTCCAATATTTTCGTTAAACTCACGCATACTGCCTTATTTTTACGCACACTGCCAAATTTTTACGCACACTTCCACAGAGTTTAACGAACTCCCGTTATCCTGGGACATTTGCCCACGAAAATGGCGGACATTTGCCCACGATAGTGTCATTTTTTGTCGAATTTGCCCACTACTGGAATAATGCACTGGTTGTGTTCATGAGGCCGAACCTTTTTCAAATATTAAAAAAACGTTGGATATTGTTGTAAAAATTTTGCTTAATATATTGACATTAAAAATTGTATATGTTGTATATTTGGATACTATTCAATTGTGTAAGATGATATTTTATAATTATCACTCCGTATTTATTCACATTTACACTGCATTGTTGTATATAAATAACAAAATAAAAAAAAACACGATTGCAGAAGTACAAATAAATTAAAAAAACAAGTTGTATACATAACTGCATATACTTATATAGATTCATGCATATTTAATTTCATCCGTAGTTATTTGTGAATATAGCCTTTGAATTCCTAAACAAAGGAAAATATAAAAATGTTGGAAATAAAATTGTCTTTTTTAAGGATGTTTTGAAACATTAATGCATTATCACGAAAAAACTAAAATAAATGCATAAATCCATGGAATTCAAAACAAAAAAATTGTCTGAATTTCAATATTAACGTTTAATAAAGGAACACTTTGAAAAAAAACAAACCAGTTGTTTTCTTAAATCTGAAGACCACTTCGGTCATTTCAATACTTAAGGATGAATTTAAATTTTATTAACTATTTTATTTGATTTTCTCAGGTTCAACGTCAATAAGTACATTTATCACTTATCTCTCTGATTGTTTCAGTATTTCCAATGAAATTAGAATAAATAAAAAATAGATCAAACCTATTTCCATATATTTCATAATATAATAATTTAAACTTCAATTTAAAAATAACCGATAATTAATAGTTTCCAATAGTCCTTCCAGTCGTAATTATTTATGTAAAATGAATGCTCTTACTGAACATTTCGTTTTCGTTGAACTTCCCCTTCTTTTCGTGGTGAACGTATTGCAAAGGATTTGTGATAGCGTTTGGAAAAAAAGGAGAGTGGGGGTATGGCCAACCCCCTGATAGATTTCTTCCCATATGTATGTAGATAAGGAATGCATGTTTTGCATGAATTTGTTTGGAGGGGAAGTCAATCAGCTGTTCAAAACAAATCACACGTATTCACGGATACTGTACGAAAAAATGTTATAAAAAACGCTGTCAGATGACGTCATGAGGGTAGAAGGGAAAGAGTTGAGTATCTCTATGTAGCTGATTTCTGGTTTCAGATAGCAAAATATGTTCCAAATAGAGTACAACTGAACATTCGGCTTCGACCGAAGGTGATGAAAAAGCCGAAGTTCGGGTTCGGCTTCGGCCGAAAAACTGGCCTTCCGTCGGACTCTAGATTTGAGGTTTGCAACTGTCAAACATAATACGAATCACAGTATCCATGACGTTATTCACAATAGCACAATTCTTTGTCGATTGAATTACACAATACCAAAAATGAAATCAATGGATGACATATACCGAATATATTAGCTTGTGTTCTGTGTATCATGGATGCAGACGGTGACCATTTTTGCAGATGCAAGTAATCATTGCCAAGAAACAAACAAAATGCGAAAAGAGTGTCATAAAAATGTATCGAATGAACTTGAACGACAGTTTGTGATTCATTCACAATAGGAAAAACTAGATGATAGAACTGAATTATTCAAACCAGTGTAGTCTTTTTGTGTTTAACTAATTTAGTACTGAAGAAAGTAATTTACTGCGTAAGTCATAGAAAAAAATTCTCAAAGAAAAAAAAGGACATTAAGAGGAGTTTAATAAAAAGAGGACAAATTACTGCCCTCTTCAAGAAACCAAAAAAAGGACGCGATACCGAAAAAGAGGACTGTCCTAAAAAAAAGAGGACGGATGGTCACCGTATGGGTGCACCCAGTGATTGTCGATCGACAATCGATAACTGCAATAGCAATAGCAATTCTTTTGCGAAGAACTGAATCCTCTCTGCAGTTGATAAATCGATGATGGCATTGGCTAAAGTGAGATAACTACTTGAGATTGGCAAGAAATGGTCAGAGAATGACCTGTCACAAGCAACCCAATGGATTAAAGCGCCTCTTCTCGATTTAAGAAAAAACAACTGGATCTTAAAGTGCTCTCTAACTAAATGCAACACCACTCGGACACTAGATTTAAACGATCTTAGTCGAACAAAAGTTTGCTGTCTATTATAATTACAACTCTCACCTCCCATAATCGTCTAAAAAACCATGGAACAATAGAACTCATAAATTACGAGGGCGTGGGGATGAAGTATACTACTCACTACCTCTGTCGCTGTTCAAGTCTTTGTCATTGGGAAACGAAGTTATGGAAAACCCCATGATTGTACTAGTGGGACAACGTACTGGTTGGAGTATCAAAAATTTCTAAGAGTCTCTAAGAGCTTCAGTCCAAAGTGATCGAAATCAGTCGATTCCACGCAATTAACAGAAATTTCTAGCCCACAGTGAAGCGAATTGCGCGTAAAAATCACACACAAGATACAATTAACTGAACTGAAGAGCCCAAACTCCGATTGATAGGTTGAACAAAATCACTACATATAATTTGAAATTGCTTCTGCAAAGTAGAATTTATTACTCTGTTCTTTTCGTTCATGATTTATTAACTGATCACATAGATTGCTCTTTTTATTACCACTGCTTGACATATATACACCGTCTCGCATTCTTCGACCTAGAGATCAGTTATTCTTTTTTATCTCTAGATGCAGAACAAATTATGTACGAAATGACCCTATAACTATGGTTTGCATCATTTCATATTCACATGTGTTAGATTTGAATATATCCAGATTATATTGCAAAACCACGATATTGAATTATATTTAAATTTACTGGTATTAGTATTTTTCGCATTTCATATTCTAACAAAATGTCATATATCAAATTTTACATATATCAACGTTTATCCAATTAGTTATCATGGTTTTTCTTAAAAATAATTTTCTATTATTGCTGACGCGATGCACAATTCGCATTTCATTTAAAACGTTTTTTATTTATACTTCAAAGAGAGTGTTTCATATGGATATGGATATTCCCCAGGTTTTCCGATTGGTTTACGATTCACGCTTTCTGGACATCGTTAGCCGTGTTAACAAGTAATTTTACTAAAACCCACAAAGCAGGCTTAACATGATTGAGTAAGAGGGAGACGAGATGGACTCTATGCGTTAGAAGCGTCGTAGGCACTATCAATTTTAGAACTTTTCTCAACACACACAAGATTTATCGAAACGTTTTTTTTTAATTTTGCTCCAAGCATCAACAGGTATTTAAGAGAATATTGTGACAAGCGAAAAGATTACACTTTATTTATTTATTTTTTTTCGTAATTGTTTAACATTGCTAAATTTTATTTTAAAATAAATGACATTAAATATAAGTGTAATTGTTTGATAGTTAATTTATGTTTTATTTTTTAAATAAATATTTATCACTTAACGCTTGCGTAGAGATGTCAGCTTGCGGTTATGAGTTTTTTCAACTTAATAATAAACATATTGAACAATTTTAACGATAAGTATTTGAACAAGACATAATCCGTTGTTTCAAAATTACAATTTTTTTTTCAAATACCTCAATTTAACCAGGACAAAATTATTTATTTCGATATTGCTTCTATTCAATCAACAATTTGTTTAACAATTAACACTTTTCAAGAAAAAAAATTGCTCAGAACAATAAGATTAAGATAATTAAATTAAAAATTTAAAAGAAAAAATAATTAAATATATGAATTTAGATCTTGACATAGAGCATGCGGTGTGCACATGTTTTACCAACTAATTTTCCATATTCTAAAATAGATTCACGGTCATCATCTTCGCCAGTTATCTAAAACGAAACAAAGCAAAAGAAAAAAACGAATTTGGAGAATAAATTGCGTTGGCAATCGATTTGGATGGTTAATAGGCAAAAGGAGAAATGAAAATTAAGAAAACATCTACAGGAAAATGGAAAACAAAATTAACGCATAGGTTCAAAATTATTTCAACAAAAAAGCCATAAATATAATTAGGGGGGAAAAGAATACAAAACAAAATTTATTTACCTCTTTATAAATTCTACTCCTTATCATATCCAACATATTGTCTAACGTCTCAATGTTAAAAGACTGTAAAAAATCCGTTTTGTTTCGCGTCAACGAAAGAAACAAAAAACAAAAGAAAATATTTTTTCAAAAACAAAAAACAGAAAACAAAAACGAAACAAGGTTATAGTTTAAACAGAATGAATGAGGTTTAGGTTTAGAAAAAAGCAAGTTTACAACAAAAACAGAATTTTAGATGAGAATACCAAAATAGGGATATTACAAAAGCAAGGAAGGAAAGGTGTGTTTTTAGTACAAACGAGAGATAAGATGCCATTCAATTCTAGAATTACCTGTATGTATTCCCGATAGGTGATGCAGGTATCATTCTCAATTAGCAACAACACAAGGTCCAGATGATTTTCTAAGAAGTCATCCACGTCCTTCGCCTCTGGGTCATCATTTAAACGTTGATACTCTTGAGCATCCAGTCGTTGTCGAATTTCTTTACATTCACAAATAAAATGGGAAAAATGCCTATATCATTTTGTTTTCTAATGAAAATGTGTTCAACAATTTCTTACCAGTTGTTAAAAGATTCCACGTGTAAGTTTCAGGGCAAAGCAAGTAAGATGGTACAAGTTTACCTTTGTATCTCATTTTTGGGCATGAGTGTATATAATAGCCCATATAATAATACTTTAATGATGGCACAGTTTCAACTAACTGTTGAACAAATTGTATTTCTCTAAAGAAATAAAAATAAAAATAAATTAGCAAAAATGTCATAACTTTGGGTTTTTTTCAAATTGAATCACAAGTTTTTTTTTAAGTCAATCAGAGGGACAAAGGGGATTTTAACGATAAGCCGGGTTAAGAGGGCATCTTTGCTGGCGTTACCGGTAACACAGCCTGCACGACACCACGGCGAAAATGAACTCAGGCGGGTGGACTTTGTCACAGGGTGCAACGCGAGGTACATACATACATCTCGGAAATCTGAAATACGATGACTCGAAGCAAATGCGAAACCACTTGCATGGTAGGTTTGTATGACACATTTGCCGGTATGGTATGAACAAATTTCCGGTCATGCTGCTGACAGTGCAAATTGAGTTATTAATGAGAGGTAGAATGAAATGTAAAGTGGAATTGAATGGATAGTCGATTAGCAGAGTTAAACGAATAAAGTCAATAGTTCTAAAATCTTAACATGTCTTTTCTTGTGAGTTAAGTAAAAATCATAGTTCGCGCGATCGAGAAAGGTGCTATGATGTCCGAAAGTTTTACCCAAAGGGTATAAAGTTCAACTGACAACTGGCAGTGGAGTCGCTGTCGATACTGAGAATCTGAAAATATCACTTTTGTAGGCTGTTAAACGGCGATGAAGACACAAATAACGCTATCAGGCAGAATGTTTCACTCACTTTGGACGACAATGGACAAGAATCCCGTTCCCGTGACTTAGACGATATCAAGATGGCAATATCGAGACTGAAGACGAAAAAAGATGTTGGAGCGGACCGACTGGCCGACATACTGTTTTAAAGCAGTTGGGGATGTTCTGATTGGGCGCATGCACCAGCTCATCTGTAAGATGGTCGGAGGAAAGCATGCCCGACGAGTGGATTTTCAGAGTCGTTTGCCCGATCTACAAGAAAGAAGACCTTTTTGACTGCGCCAATTACTAGGGTATCAGTCTTCTTAACATCTTATATGCGATGTTAAGGAAACTGATACCCTAGTAATCTTCTCTGTCGTTTTGTGTCAACGCCTGAAACCATTTGTGAACTACCTGATATGTACTTATCGATGTTCTTTCAAGCCAGGAAAGTCCACAATAGACCAAATTTTCACACTGCGGCATATCCTGAAAAAGACTCAAGAAATACAAATCGACACCCACCACCTATTTGTCGATTTCAAGGCAGCATATGACAGCGTGCATAGAGACGAACTATACAGCGTCATGTCTAGTTTTGACATTCCTGCCAAACACGTCACGTATGTGTAGGATAACGATGGAGAACACTCGCTGCTCCATCAAGGTCGAGACCTTCAATGTCAAAAAAGGTTTTAGACAAGGCGACGCGCTGTTATGTGATTTCTTTTATTTTTTACTTGAGAAGATCGTGCAAAACACACATGCCGACACTAGACGCCCGATCTTTCAAAAGCCCGTTCAACTGTTAGCTTACGGGGATCACATTGACGTGATTGGTCGAACACAGCGAGCCGTCAATAAGGCGTTTGTTGCCGCTTCAATGCCAACAATCAATGCGGCCAAAGTGGGTTCTGCGGTAAATGAGGGCAAAGCAAAGAATATGCGGCTATCAGAAAAGAACATACAACATCGACGCCTCGGACAGAGCATCACACTTGGCAAAAACTTCGGACTTCGTCTGCCTCGGCTCTGCAGTAAATAAGGGCAACAATAACTCAACCGAAATCAAACATAGAATTACTCTTGGCAATTACTGTTTCTTTGGGCTCAAGAGGCAATTGAGTAATAGAACCATCAATCGAAAGACGAAGTTGGCCTTATATAACACGTTGATCATCCCAGTCCTGATCTATGGTGCAGAGACATGGACGTTATTAAAAGCGGATGAAAAAGATCTCTTCGAGAGAAAAGTTCTGCGTGCGATCTTTGGTTTTGTTTGCGTTAAGGGCTGTAAGCCGTCCTGAATCTAGTCAAGTGTATACGGATGACACGCTTAAAATGGCTAACCCATGCAGAACGTATGGACAACATAGCTCGGGCCCGAAAAGTCTTTGAGTCCGAGCCATTGGGATAGGACTTCCGTGTTATTTATGACGCACACAAGTGGAGAAGGACCTCAACCAACTTTTGAATTGGAGGCAGCTAGCGAAAGACCGTGCTACCTGGAGAGGTTTGTTGATTGAGGTCTTCCAGGTCCACTCCGGACTGTAGCAAAACACAACGAAGAAGATAAATCTACACTCAAAATTTAATTTTAACTGCAAAAGGTTCAACTAAACTGACGACAGACAGGCATCTAAGCGATACCCTTAAAAAATATATTCATTCGATACTTTGCATTCGCAAGGAAACATAAATACAACTCACCTCAAAGATCCATAAGTACCCAATGATAAAAAGCTATAGTCAGGATCATAGAAAAAATACACCGAACTAACGCAAAGTGGCAAAATATCAATAACACCCACGGCAATTAGTTTGTCATCTAGCCAATATTGCTGGTGGAATGATCCATATCCACAGGAAGGTCCGTCAAACGATTTGGTATGCTAGACAAAATATTTATAATAAAAAGAAAAATGAAGTTACATAAATGTATTCAATTAATGCCTTCTCTGACACAGCAGATCACGTATTTTTATCTCTTTCGTGCCACACTTTTCTAGAGGCAAATACCTTCAACGGTGACCTCTGTAAGAATCCTAAATACTCCATTACATCATTTTGAGGGTCATTGTGAATTCTTGTTTGATATCGCTCATACAGAGTGTATGAATCCGTTAATGTAAGTGTAAATTGCTTGCTATTCACATGTACCAACTTTAACTATCTCATCAGGAAACCGATCCATCGCGCAAATGAACAGAACAGAGAAGAAAATAGAAAGAAATAAAAAACATTATATTACTACCTTTATGGGTGACTTATAGCAGAATTTTTCTAAAGAAGAAACTTTCAGACTTGCTGGATCATCTTTATGGACAATATACTGATATTTTCGATAAACATTGAAAGTCTCGGTTGTGACCCCTTTATTGGATGGGACTAGGAAGACCTAAAAGTACATCAACGAGAACACAATCAAATAAAGAGGTCACAATATGGCCGTTATTTTTATTTTTATCTTAATACGTATATATTATAATATACATTTCAAGCAAATTATATGTACCTTAAGTTTGTGACGATCACTTGGTGAAGTCGACTCAATGTATTCTTTGAGGGTTTTTTCTTGATTTTTTGAAGAGCTACTCTTCTCCTGTGTCTGTTCCGCACATCCTTTTGCTTTCAATTTAGCCTCTTTTCGTTCCTTGCGCATTTGTTTTGCCTTTTTGCAGGGTGGCTTTGACTCGTCAAAAGCTACAAATATTTATATAAGGTTACAAACCGGATTGTGTTGACTGCGTTTATAACAATTTTTCGTACATTTTTTTGATCCATCCAAAGAGCTAGAGGGACCTGAAGCTGAAGCGCGAACAATCGGAACTACGTTGGATTTTTTCTCTGGTATTGAAAAATCTTTTTGTGGATTTGCTTTCGCAACCGATTGCATGTCAACGGTTCTAATTGGAACGTTCGGTGCTTTAGGCTCGTCACGTATACCCGAGGGAGTACTTTCATCTGGGTCAATTTTTTCGCCACTCTCTTCATTCAAATTGGCAGTCGATGATGGTTCAGTTGTTGTAGATGCTTCATTTTTATTCTGTTTACCATGTTTCAAAAAGTGATTTACGCGTTTAAGAATTTTCTTATGTGATTTTGAGAGCTTAAATTCATTTGTGTTACATCTGGAATAAAATTAATGAACTTCTATTTTACAAAACGCGCTTTTACTTTCTGACGCGTTAGACCCTTACTAACCTTATGGCGTAGCAGGGGCAGCATGTATTCTTATTATTCGGTTTATAGCAGTAGTGTCCAGATCGTCTCCAACCACGGTCAATGAGATCTTGATAGTCTTGTGGCGCTAAATTATAAGCGTGCATTCCTAAAATAAAAGAATTAACAAGAATATTCACTATATTTGCCAAATCTAAAATGTTCAAGTTAAATAAAGTCAAAGGATGTATACCTATATGATTGCGTTAAGCTTTGAAAGACGCTATAGCAATATAGAACCGACAAAACCTAAAATCTTTTTATTTCTTAAATTCTCCAGTTCAGTTGTATTTTGTCGTTGATTTCAGAAATAGCCATTCATGTGATAAAATAGATAGGAAATCAAAGCGCAAAATCTCGTCTTGCTAATAAATCAACTGTACTATCAGCCTTACGTGTTTTAGATGTTTTTTTTTATATATCCTCAAGATGAAAAGTTAGGAATGTACACATTCCTAACAAGACAGTACAGGCGAACGCATCCAAGTGCAAGGGAACGGAGCTGAGAGTTGATGTCTTTAAAACATGTATAAATAAAGGTGATTGGGAGAGTACACAAAAACAGCCAAAACTGGGAGGAGGTAGAAACGGTAGAACGGTAGAAACGGAAGTGACTGTCATCGCGGTTGCAAAATTGTGCAGATTATAAGTACCATAAGAACTGAAAGGTGGTTCTAGCGCAGACTCATGTCACTTGCTCATGTTTACATCACCAACGTTTGTCCTTTAATTTTTCTATGGTCGTGTCATCAATGGCACACATTGCGTTCCTATATCACTTTTCGGAGATTGCTCTTGCTTGTTTGCTTTTTTTTGCTGTTATCATCCAAAGATGATGACACTAAGCATTTATTTGTTTGTTTTGATATGATTTTAAGTCGAAGGGTTGTAAATGCTGTTTTCTTCTTAACGACATGCATATCCTGTGATTTTTTTTTACAGTTAATGGCTCTCTCGATTTTTGCGGTGGATAGTGGGCTTTATAAAGTGCAAACATTTATTAGTAAGTATTCATGAACTCTTAGCAGAAGACTTACATTTTGGGACTGCGCCAATGTTACACGTGTTAGACTCTGAAAAGTCGTCTGAAATATAGTCGAATTTGAAACATGCACACATCTCGTAGCTGGACAAATTAACACGCGCTAATCACCAAAATATGTTTGACCCTTCCGGAAAGTTTGTCTCAATTTTTCTTATTGCGGAAGTAAAGCAGCGCTCCTTCAAAAATTAGTAAGAAGTACCTTTATTGTGCTCCAGAAGGGGACGATTTCTGATTCTTTGCAAATTTGCAAAACCTAAATGTATCAGAAACGTTCGATGATTAATGCTTTTTGAAGGAGGCTTAATTTAAATAAAATATATCGACGTTAACATTTGGATAATGTTCTGTTCGCTACAGAAAGTTTAGACAAGGGTTTTAATTTAGTTGCTGACAATAGCTGTTATAAAATTTTAAGGAGTGAAGAATTTGCTCAGTTGCTTTAAAAAAAATAATAATAGCGGCGCTACAATCCGAGGTGGACTCGGGCCTAGCTTTACAACAACCACTTGTGTTGCGCTTGCTATTGTTCTCTCACGAGTGGACCGGACCTACAGTTTAATCCCGACTCCGAACGGCGATATTGAGAAGATTTTTCTAGACAGTTATACTCTTTGAGCATTGAGGTGGAGCCGGAAAAATGAAAGGTGTTTTTTCGAGAATTGAACCTTGACTCCGAGCATAGGTGTCGATACACCTGCCCATATCTGCTGCTTTAGTTCTCTTAAAAAATCTCACCGCCAAAGACATCTACAGTACAAACTCGATTTACGCAACTAATAGAAATTAAGGCAGTTGCAATAACCGAGGTTGTTGCATTTACTGGGTTATGTTTTTTTAAATAGAAAATCATAGTTCAAACGGGTTATTTCTTTGATATGACATTTTTTGTTTCATAAGAAAACGAAATGTTAGAAAAGATGTCTTCTACTGGAATGTTGTTCTCTTCGGCCCATAGTAAGCATATGTTTAAGGATCGTACTGCAACTTCTGTTTTTACTTTCGATAAAAAGAGGGCCGGGGAAGCTTCACCTTCACTTTCATTTGTGCTCTTAATTTCTGTCGGATCCTCACAATTTGCAGAGGACTCAACGTTTCCGTGAAGCCAATCATTGATTTCAAAAGGAGAACATGCAAAAACACATGAATAAACACGAATCGAGGTAACATTTTTAAAAAGTTGCACTTATAGTGTCAAGACGTACTACGACTTTAGTGTTGCGAAAATCGAGGAGTTGCGCGAATCGAGGGTTGCGTTAACCGAGTTCGTACTGTACTTCTCATCCCATCCCATTTCTTGAAATGTGAAAAAAGCTGAGATATTTTCACCAGATTGGCAATTTCCATCGTCAATGCTATTATACACTTGAATGCTAAAAATAAACCCCATAATGCTGAAAAATGTATAATCTGCTGTGACAGCCTATCTGTGCTAAGTACAATCATCAACCCCAACCATCAAAGCCAAAATTAGTTGCACATATCTGTGAAATCCTTATTTACTATACATACAAAATGAAAGTCATGCGGGAACCAAGTCCACAAAGCTGCTAATCAAACTCGACACGCCCCAACCTTTATGCTAGACATATTTACTAGAACATACTTCAGGGGGATGCTAAAAATGTTTTCTGTTCACAGCCTTACAAATATTAATTCTATTGAATCATTATTACAGACATCTTAAAATTAAAATTAAAGTCTGTATAACATAGAGCCCATAGTTGGTTATTGCTAGTGCTCTTATCCTTTAGTTGGTAATTGATAGGGGGTTAAATAAAAGGTGCCACATTTACACAAAAAATATCGTAAACATTTATTTATTGTCCTTATGTGCTGGTGGAATCATTGGTATAGTTTCAAAAATGTTATTGACCCACACGTTATTGTCAATGGATGGTGGTATAGATTTAATTTAACTAAATCAAAACTTCTGCTGATTATGTATGTATATATAATCAAAACACGCTATTGAACAAATGAAATGTCACCTCATACTATTGCTCATAGAAATACTATGAGATTAACCTGGGACAATAAAAACCGATAAACAATCCCGTCGTCACTCATTATTTATACAAACAGTAACAAGTGCCTGTACTATCTAGCAATATCTAAGAAATCTAAATTAAAGCAAGCAACAAGTTCATTGATCTGGTAAAAATAAAACACCTTTGTACAATGCCAAATCATTTATGTTTATGACGATCTCATTGATTCAAATTAGTTACATACATACTCATTTTCGCACTTTGAGTCAAAACACAAAATTCATTGAAATATCAAAAATTTCCCACAATTCTTGACTGAATTATTTTCTTATCTGTATGACGAAAAATATGCATATATGTGTAGACTTTTTTCGACGCTATCGCAATGGACCAGTATAGGACAAGATAACTAATTTCAATCAATTGACTACTGAACTAATAATGTAGTCATAAATAAATAAAGTAATTGTTAGTCAGTAATTTAAATCACGATTACTTTTTTTTTGCTAATGTTGTATTCGATTTTTATCTAAAATATATAAACACAAATATGTATAATACATGATACTTGGTCGCTGTACATTTTCTATTTCCGTTAGTCTCAAAGTTTCATCTATTATTTTATGAACATGATAGAAAACTAAAATATGAAAAGCAATGGATTAAAAATTCAAAGTCGTTCTCTGAAAAGGATTACTTCGTATCGATTCAACAGTTATGAAGGATTAAAGAAAATGTGTTGATTAAATTTTCTGGGTGTTACTGCACATTGGATTGATAATAATCTAAAAAGACAGGACATCAGAAAAGACAGCATTAGCTTGTCGTCGAAGTATGCGCAAATTTTCTTTTAGAACCGTCTAAAGTGATGAAACTGAATTTTCAACCTCTCCAAGCGGAAAAGCTGACCTTATTTCAAACAATTGTTTTTCTGTTCATGTATTATTGGTCTTTTGTATCGACATCCGGTTGTAAAAAAATACTTTTTAAATTAAATATATGCATGCCCTCATCTTGTCCTGTAGAAAGAATGTTATCCTTTGCTAGCATGCCTAATTCACCAAATTATCATAGACTCTCCTTTGACATGTTCCAAAAAGGAATTATAATGAAAACAAACTTAACTTTTAATCAGAAATAATTGCTAAATTCAAAACGTTTAGTGATAATGAAGGCCCTAGCTTAATTTTAATATATTGTAATAAAAGAATCTGTAATTTATAATTGAACAGTTAAAGAAGTACGTTTTCTTCTAATGTATCACTCTAAATGAAATAAGTTTGTTTGAAGTTCGCACAGGTATTTGATTGGTAGCATGACAGTTACAAATATTTTATTCAACCGTGACTAAAAGAATCTAAGATAAAGACTTATTTACTTATCTATCATTGAAACTAATTAGTCATTCAGTTATGATTGAATCTTTTAGTTTTAGTTTTCAATCTTTAGTCAAACAAAATTTTGACCAACACTGACCCTAAGAAATTACTGAAATTAACAATCTTCAACAAAATACATTTCTATAAAATGGTGAGACATACCATAAAATGCCAATTAGATTCAAATCAGCTTACTTATACTGTCTTACTAATACTGTTGGAAGGTACATTTTTTCGATGCTTTTGTACGCCAGACGGTGGTTGCGCATGTTAAGACTGTTGTGTCTAGTTGGAAGAACACAAGACTCTTGCATTTCTTATCTCATTCTTGTGCAGACAAGATGTACATGGAACTATAATCACAAAAAACACTGACAACCCAGCGAATAGACTTCCAGTGCGTTAGACCAAAACAATAGTTGACATATCACCAATATATGTATGTACATCGAGAAAGTGTTAACACTCCTGAGTCATAGTGCAATTAACTCACATCTGTGCAGCATAATAATGCCAATTTTCATACCCCAAATTTCTTTGAGAGCGCCTATCTTATCTTCGTGAATTGAAAATTTAAGGAACGTGCATACATGTGTACATTCATATATACATATGTACACACAACAAACAAAAAGTTATCTTCAATCGAAATCGGATGACTGCCCCATGGATATCACACTGCCTTCATATCAATGTTTCTTTTTCATAGTTAACAATCGACAATTTAGTAATTAATTAAGTTTATAATGCAAAAAAAATCATACCATTCTTACCATGAGAGTTACTACATTCGGTCTGTTTGCAATAGCCGCACCTGCTAGTCTGTTTACCATAGTAATGTATTATTGTTGGTTCCATTTGAAATATTTGATAATTTTCTTTGAGATTATTTGTTCTTCACTTCGTTATTCAGTTAACAAATGTCTTAATATTGAGACTACGCGTAATTTGTCAATATTGTTAAAATATCTAAGAACTGAAAGAAATAGCTAAAATATAGTTGCAAATTGTGAAAATATCTGTGCTGCCAAATTTTATCAACTCGCCTTTGTGATGAAAGTCGCCCAGCTGGTTTTGACAGCTGGAAGGCACTTTCCAGTGTATAGGAATGTTTGCTGCAAGAGGTAAGGCGGTGGAAGTGAGTAGGTGTAATATCGAAAAAAAAAATATTCTTAGGGATGGTACATTATTTATGGGTGCTGAGGTATGGAAAAATGTATGATATGTATGTGGAAATGTTTGTCTATATGTTTGTGCAAAAAGAAGAAGAAAAAATTACATTCAAAACTGTTTTTTTTATTTAACCATACAAAAGCTATTGGGATAAATGCCAAATGCTAAAAATAGTTTTGCTCTTATTTGTCAATAATGGGGTTGTTACATTGCACTCCTAGTTTTTAAGACGAACAACGTTTAACTGAACATTTTAGCGAAGCTCTGATGAAGTTAAATAAGTTTAAATAAGAATTAAAGACTTGATTGTTCAAAATATTACATAATAATATTAAACAACAATTGATTTAATTCAATCAACCATACAAATGATATACTTTTAACTACTTTAAGTTTGAGAACCTTCATTTTCCTTCCCAATCAAAAGCGAAAAGTGATCGAAAATAAAAGAGATAGATTATAACCGACGAAAAATTACATAAATTATTCATTAAAGAGCTTTAACGCATCTGCTTCAACATTTTCACAATAGATGTCGTCAGCATTGGTTAATCCAATTTAATGTTTCTTGTTGTAGTTAACATGCTGAAAAGTTAGAAGTATCGAAATGATGTCTTCCTTTTGTACAAATGAATTGTACCCAACTATAATAGGCATGAGCTAATGTTAAAAACGCGTGGGTGATTGAGCGAGTACACACACCCCCATAAGAGCGACTATAATGGAGCTTGTGAATGATTCGGAACATTCGTTAAGCATATGCAAATTTAACAAGTGGCACATAAGCAAACAAAATGTTTCCTTAAGCATGGCCTAATGCACTCTGAACCCCACGGCGCATATGCGAATTCAACAGATGACACACAAGATCACAGAAATCCCAACTGATAATAATTGACGATTTGATAGAAAATATCAGGAAGAACGCTTGTCTATATGATAAGAGCGACGCTCTGTGCTATAATAAACATAAGTTTAATTTGCTTTAATCTTCGAAATGAAATTAAGTTATGGTTGAACGACATTTTGAAATTGAATGAAACACAACACGGGAAGTAATTCTGACAGACGGCTATGCACGCATGTGTTCATTATGGCTATGCGTGTGTTTTGTGCAAAGCATGACAAAACATTTTGTTAAAATTTGACACTACCTCATGCTCGCTCGTGCCTATTATAGTTGGGTCTTTACGTTTGTTAAAAAATTAGAGCAACGTAACCTCCCTTAATAACGGATTTTGTCACGGACTTGACACTTCCACACAAATTGAGAGCTTTTGTCATTTAATTATAAAATTTGAGAAATGAAAATTGTTATTCATTTTGGATTGTAATTTTAATGAAAGTCCCCTCCACTCGAGAGAGAGAACAATAGCACGCACAGTGACGTCACAGACGCAACCAATAAACAAAAAAGGAGCGGGAAGATATTACCTTGTACTCTGACTATCATAACCTAAATGATTATCAACGTGACGCAAAAACGATACATACCACCAATGCAGTATTGTGTGTCAGGCACATACATCCATTTGGTTCAGCCGTTGTAAGTACATATCTGGAAAATGCACATCGTTGCGTTGCATTGAACAGCTCTAATTTATAAGACGGTGTTTAAATGAGTGGAAGAAGGCAGGAATATCGATGAGAGTTCCAAAAAAAGGGAAATTAACATTCGGAACCGGAAATAGTTTTTCCATGTGTAATCTGATTTCGTCAAAGCAGTTTCTGCAGCTTGAGAAAGATGTCATATTTGCACAATTATTATGAAGGCGTACAGATTCGTATTAACTTTTTGTATTTCGTATAACATGCGCATCAAGAATATAGATAGTTTTAATTAAATGACAACGGGTCTTTCATTTTTCGCTGCATTGAGACAGAATTAACCTCTGCAAGTATTGTAATTATTGGACTTATTTCACTGTTCACATAATACTCATTGAGAATAAGACTCATGTCTCAAAGTTATAAATCCGAGTAAACATATTACAAACGTGGGTAAAATTTGAGTCAATATATTCGTGTTTTATTAGAAAAACAAAGTCAAATAGTTTAAGATAAAAAATATGGCTACCCCCCGCGGATATCAAAATGAGTAATCAGTTGACGTGACCGCAGGTCATATCCATCGAATTGCCTAATTACAGTAGCCTCGCGATAACGCGAAAAATATAAACCAAGCCAGCTCACGTTTGCTAAAGTTGAATTTTAACAAAAGAATAGGATAATCTCACTGTGGATATTCATTAAAAACGTGCTTCATTTCACAAATTAAAAAAAATTAAAGCCCTGATAATGGATTGATAAGAGGTGGGATCCATCTTTTTGCAGCTATCACTATAACATTTTACTTGATAACCAGCATCTAACGGTGTTGCAGCAGGACGACAATTTTATATTCCATACACCTTCAAGAGATTGTTGATGTATTGCTTTTGACATACAATAAAACCACTCGTATCTTCATCTCTCTCCACTTCCATTCCAAGCCGATCAACGACCGTCTGGCTGTGATTCGTATCGTACATTTCAAAACATCATCATAATATGTGCACACGATCCTACCGACGTTGCTGATGGCTTTAGCAAGGAGGCATTTTATAACTTCTTGAACGGAGCCTACGTAGCCTGTCCGGAGAATGATGTTAAAATCGATCGAAGACTTCAATGCTAAAATCTTCAAGGAAAACATTTTTGCCTAATCGATTTTGCAGCAGCGCGTAGTACGTTGATAAGTAGCACTAGATTTCCAAAACTTCGAATCCACACAGCAACCTGGTTGTCTCCAGATGGTCCTACCGCCAACCAAATTGACCACTTGCTAATAGATGCGAGACACGCATCCAGCATCCTGAAGGTGCACACATTCAGAGGGGCAAATGTCGAATCTGAACATTTTCTTGTTGCAGCTAAATTCAAAATTCAGAGCCCGACTATCCTACGAGAAGAAGCTGCGAACTGTCCAAAAAAAAAAGAAATTCAACGTTGGAAGTCTTAGCACGACTGGAGTAGTCAGAGCCTACAGAGAGCGCCTGAGTGAGAGACTCTCCCATGTGAATTTACCATCCACACACGTCAACAATATGTGGAACAAATACCGCGACATTATCAAAGAGGTAGCCGAAACAACAATATGGTACCAACCACCACCTATAAAGGGCCCTTAAAATGATGACGAATGCGTACGCCGGAAAAGGTGACAGAAAATGCTAATGCTGCAGCGCAAAACAAGAGGAGCAAGAGAAGAGTATCGAAACAGAAGAAGGGAGAAAGAAAAAAAAAGGATCCTGCGTAAGAAGAAAAGGGCCTACGCAGTGTCTCAGCTCAAGGGTATCGAGGAGTCTCGCGAAAGAAACGGCATCCGGTTGTTTCTTAGAAGCGCCAAGCTTTAAACCCTGAACACAGGCTCATCGAAATAGTGAAGGAAATCTAGTCACCAAAGCAGCATTAGTAGATGTATTTAAGGAGCATTTCCAGCAATGGGCATCACGTAAATAGAGTGATAGGACAAAAAAAATAACCCACCTCCAGTCAATGAAGAAGCCCCCCTATCAGTTTTGAAGAGTTCAGCTCGGCCATCAAAAAGCTGAAAAACAACAAAGCCGCCGGCTCTAAAGGCTTCCCAGCGGAACTTTTCAAACATGGTGGTAATGTTTTGGTAGGATGCATGCACCAAATCATCAACCAAGTATGGATGAATGAAGCCATGCCTGATGACTGGACTATCTGCTCTACTCGTATATACACTATCTTCAAGAAAGGCGAACTACCGGTTGGCAACAATAATTTCGAGGTGGTTAAGGAGTTTACATACCTCGGAGTACATTAAATATCAACCCCACAAATGACGCTCGGGCACATCGAGCGAATGGAAAATAACGCTCCAGCAAACAGGATCTTCGAATCACATGTCTTGCAAGAACTACCGGTTGGCAACAATAATTTCGACGTGGTTAAGGAGTTTACATACCTCGGAGTACATTAAATATCAACCCCACGAATGACGCTCGGGCACATCGAGCGAATGGAAAAATAACGCTCCAGCAAACATGATCTTCGAATCACAGTTCACTGGAGAGAAGAAAAGGAAGACCGAACCTCCGTTTCAAGGATCAAGCTATCGCGGATGCCAGAGCGCTTGGTCTGGATAACTGGAAGCAGCGTGCCCGGGACCGCAGTGACTCAAAAGAGGTGGAGCCGTGAACAATTTTTGTTGAAAAATTGTTTGTCTGAACTGCGATTTGAAAGTCTAGTGCATATGGGTCGACGCATAAACCCACACGGTTTTTAACATGAAACACAAAAACCTAACCGTATTAATTCATGGCATTTGAGAAGTAAGAAAAAAAGACAACCAACAAACAACGAACACCGTTATTTTGTCATAATATCGTTAGTTTTTTCGATGACGGTCTTCGATAATTATCTGAAAGGCGTACATACGTAGGAGTGTTTTAAAAGACATTTCGGATGTAGATGGGAAATTGTCAATTGAACCTTAACATAATATTAGGGTAGAAGTTCCGCAAGTACTCTAAGTAAAAGTGTGTTTCCTATATTCGCCTCCAATGTTGTCCATCAATTAAATTAGTTGAATTGAAAATAACCAACAAGAAAATAAATGCTGTTTAAAAGATTATACGATCGTTTGTAATATAAAATCAATGAAATCTAAGGCCGCGAGTTTGAAGTATTGTCGAAAGCGATTTTGTATTTAGGAATTGAAACCAAGATATTAGTACCTGACTATGACTATGACTTCTATAAATGATTATGATTATTATTTTTCATCAGTTAGAGGAAGATGGATTGTTTCTCAGAAAAAAACTTTCAACATGTATGTAAAAAAAACAAATCAGAGCAACACCGTATCTATAGTAACGAAAAAACACGAATATTTCTCTACTACATAACGGATATTATCTCTACACTTAAAAAAAATACAACAAAAATATACTTATACTTATTTTTTTAGATAAAAGACAAACAAGTTTTAAGTACCTACCCATTCCTATTGGACTGAAATGCAATAAGCAATCCAAAACCAGGACCAAACTAATTTACTTACTTGCTTGCATCATTCCCAAATATCTTTTATTTCCTATAAGACATTTTCTCGTTGCTGAAAGAACACGACAAAAGAACAAAGAAAAATCAAAAGAAAAATCACTTTTAAAACTAAGAATGATAGTCCAACCGATCGGTGTTCTCCTTTTTGTTGATTGAATCATCACGATATAGACTGGGTACATTTCATAAATTCATAACACAATTAATCTTTTCTGAAACCCCCGTTCGAAATGGGGATTCCATTCGCAGTGCAAATTATTTAAAGAGACGATTCCGTATATAAACCTGAACAATGCAAGATCTTTCATTCATTTAAAAGAAACCGCGCAACTAAGCAGTCGTTTGATTCAAAATGGAAGGTAAGTCCAATCATGCATTACTCCTTTCCACTTTATGACTGATTTTTTATATATATTTTCTTTTTTAATCAGGAACAATTTCAAATAATGGCAATGGAACCAATGCAACAGTTGTCGCCTCTCATCGTATTGGCAATCCCGACCATAATGCGGGAGCTGGAGTTTTTGCATCTTCAAATCTGTCCGGTGGACCAGTAACTAAGGGAGCATTTGTGGATTATTCTAAGTAAATGCGTACACATTGCGTTTAATTTATTGAAAAACTGATTGGTATTTACTTATTTTCAGAAATCAGCACAGTGTATCGGTTCAGCACTCTCATACGACAGGCTTTGGTTCAACTCTTACTGGAGCTGGATCCATTAATCTTCACCAAGATCCGGTACACAGAGTAGATGCGAATGCATTCCACAGTGCTACGAAGCTTGACAATGGCTTCAAATTCAATACCACGGGAGGAGGACTGAATTACAGTCACGTGAATGGTCACTCAGCTGGTGTAACTGCTAGTCATATTCCCCAAATCGGTGGAACAACAGTTGGTGTTAATGGAACTGCTAATCTCTGGAGATCACCTGACCATATGACTCGTTTAGATTTAAATGCAGGTACATCTCGAACATATGGAGGTTTTTTTAATGGGCAAAAGAACAATTCAATTGGTTTTGGAATTACACGGAAATTTTAAAGCAAAATTTAACTATCCATAAGCAATATATAAAATGTGTATATGTATGTATTTAGTGTGCAATAAACATGCTGGTGTTCAAATGGAGAGACTTGGAAAATTCAAAAAGGGCAAACAATGCCCGTCTCTTTTTGAAAAATCTATAGATAGTGGAGAGGGATTTTGCACGTACAACACATACAGAAACCCACTGCCTATCACTGCCAATAATATCAGCAGTGAAACGCGAATGCCAATAAACATTCAAGTTCGGAATCTTGTTCGAAAGCAATTTTGTACCCTTCTGGAAGTCGATGTCGCTGAACAGCTCGTACTATTTGTTGTTATATCTTCTCCTTCATTCACCCTTAATGCAGACGGGACCGAAAATCACTAGATGAATTTTCCTCTCAAAGCAGCCAAGAGCAACCTCATCTGCTTTTGTTCGAGAGGGGGCTATCCCGTATATCGTGGGCTAAAACCCAGACGATTTTTTTTGTGCAAATGGCAAATGAATTAATTGATTGTGTTTACATAAACCTTAGAAGGCAGTAGTATCATAGAAAGGACACATGATTTTCCATGAGTAAGAAGGAGATAGGTTGTTACTTTTAATTTTCAACATTTATTTTAACAAAAAAAAGCTAATTTTTATTTTAGGACTCAAATATCACAAGTTTAAATTTGAAAGTGAAAATGCAAATGCTTATTAAGCTGAAGCTGAAGCGATAACAACAAAAGAGCGGGTGCAGCACCATGCCTGGGTCCGTGCGAAATGAGCGAAATGGACGACAGTTTTGGCAATATGGCCTTCGTTGCTAGGACTAACACCATCTGCATAAGCCCAGCCGAGATCACGGCATGAGTATGTACGAAAATGAAGTGGCCTCGTAATATTTACTGCAATACTGCATCTGAAGTTCAAGATCCCCCCACAAACCGCAAACTGCACCGGCAGCCGCAGTACCATCATCACAAATTCCTCTGATAGCAGCAACACCATTGACTTCTTATTTAACGGCCAGCAGAAACACGAAGATGGCAAGTTCGAACTATTATAGGGAGAGATTGGAACAGACACAATCCGAAAACAAAAAAAAAGGAAATTCGTTTGAAGCAATCCCTAGAATATCAACACCGAAGAGATGAAAAACTAGAAAAATTAAAAGATATTTAAAAAATCAAAATAAATTAAGCCTCGAACTTTCGTTACTTTTCATTCACAACACTGCCTTGAGACCATTAAATGTGCCGATTCACTACTGAAACCAGACACCTACACACGCGATTAACTACAATCCATGGAGAAGATTTTGGAACATCAAACAAATGTCCCAGCTGTCAAAAGGTAATGATGCTGCTAACGTATACAAAAAGTCATACATACATGTATATTTCTTTTATTCATCCGCGTTTAGTTCATACAGTTTAGAAATAAGATGCTGCAATAAAAATGTATGTTGTTATTATCAAAAAAACATTCAAATTTAAATTATATAATGTATCAAGGATTCTCTCTATATACAATCTGTAATACGACTTAAAATCTTCATTACAATAAGAGTCAATAGTTTTTTTTTTTTTTTTTAGAAATATTTTCTTTATTGAACCATGTGTTTCTTATTACTAACAAATATTGAAAATACTTAATACTCGTATATCTTAACCTATTGCCTTACATCTAACATGACCTAACATTTTTCTAGATGTTTTATTTTTTATTTTTTATATTTTATGTGATTTAATATTTACTTGTGCTGTTGGCAGGAAAAGGTTCAGAAAATCTGCTAAATTATTATTTATTAAATTTTACGACTTATACTTACTTGTAAATAACTTAACCTAACTTAAACTACATATACAATTATTCTTTTAGTGTTGGAGGGAGATGTTAGAATTTAAGTTCCTTTTCGTAGTATTGACTGTTGTCGTATTTGTAGGTGTTACCCGTTTGTGTATTGTGGTATATCATGTTGTTGAGTTGGTCCACTATTTTATGTGTGTCGATGAGGTGTCTGATGTGGCTGGTATTTAAAAAGTGGTCGCTTGGATCCGGGATTGCTGTGGCCACTTCTGCTATCAGTCTGTTGGGGATGTTTGGAAGTTTTTTGATGAAGTTCGTTGTTAGTTGAAAGATACGTCTGTCGATTCTCTCTATCTGGGTGCTGATGTATAATGTGGAGGTCCTTATGTACTTGAAGGAGTTTGGGATGCGATGGAGGTTGCTGATGGTCCTGAAACATCTCCTTTCGAAAAGTCGAAGCTTTTCCATTTGTGGTGGTGTGATGTGGAACCATATTGGGCATGCATACGTAAGTGGCGGCCTGATGATCTGCTTGTATAGTATTTACTTTATCTAGGTGGATAGGGTGTTTGGCTTCCACGTGACCTTGCGGCAGTAGCTGTATTGTATTTTGGCCTTTTTGATACGGTCGCAAATATGTTTCCCAAAGGAGAAATCTCTGGTGAAGGTTACTCCCAGGTATTTCATAGTTTGCTGTGGCCGTAGGTGTTCATTGTTAAAGACGATCCGTATCTTAGTGTGGTGTTTTATTGTATTCCTTGTACATCGGTTATTAGGACCTTTGATGACAAGTACTTGCGTTTTCCTCTCGTCCGGTCAAATTTTGCACTTGTTGAGATAGTTGGATAGAGTCGCTAGGTACCTGTTGATGAGGTTCACACTATGAAGGATAAATGCTGTGTGTGAGTATATGAGGGTGTCGTCAGCATAGGTACTCCTGGGGTGGATGGTTGGGGGACGTCAGCTGTAAATAAAAGATATAAAATGGGGCCCAGGATGGATCCTTGTGGGACTCCAGCTGAGATTAGGAAGGGTGGGGATTTTGTGGAGTTGACATTGACCACGAATTTTCTGTTGGTGAGGTAGGATTAGATAAGGAAGCAGGTTTGTAAAGTAGACCGGCAACCCAGACGCAGTCGAAAGCTTTAGAAATGTCGAGGGATGTACAGGCAATGGGGTGTTTTATATTGAGGTTCGTTGCTACGTCCTGTGTTAGTTTCACTAGGGCATGGCAAGTGGAGTGTTGTGGCTTTAAGCCGAATTGGAATTCCGGAATAAGGTGGTTTTCAGTTGCATGTTCTCTTAGTTTGTTTAGGATTTTGCATTCAAGGAGATAGCTTATTGTGTTTAGAAGCGAAATTGGCCTGTGGATCCCACGTCTAGTGGGAAAAATTGATAAAATGCACCAACAGCTGCGTCGATTTTAGTCGTTATAATAATAATAATAATGGCGGCGCTACAGTCCGAGGTGGAGCAGGGCATAGCTTGTCAGCAACCACTCGTGTTGTGCGTGCTATTTTTCTCTCACGGGAAGAGGGGACCTGCAGTTTAATGCCGACTCCGAACGGTGAGATTGAGAAGCTTTTTCAGTTATAATCTTTGAGCATTGTCAGTGACTCGAAAGAGGTGGAGCCGTGAAAATTGTTTTTTTTAAAAATTGTTTGTCTGACCTGGGATTTGAACCTAGACTGTGAAAGTCAAGTGCGTATGGGTGGACGCACGAACCCACACGGCCACGGCGCTCGTCGTTATAACCAATAGTTTATCTAAAAAAATGGAAAAATCGGAATTTGAAAGTGATATGTATTTGTAAGCGATGTCGTTGTAAACGATTTGTTATTCAGTGGGATTCTAATGGAGGTCAGCCGGGGCCTAAGAACTTGGTCGTTATAACCGATGTCGTTGTAACCGATTTTTACTGTAATAATAATGGGACTTATGCCTAGCCTTTAAAGCACCCACTCGTGTTGTGCGTGCTATTGTTCTTTCACGAGTGGAGAGGACCCATGATGCACAGAATATAAGCTAATACCTTCTAGCGCCTTATTTTTTATGGGTTGTGTGTGTACGTTACACATTGTGTAAAACTTTGAAAGCTGTGTTTACAAACTAAGTTTTGTACAATTCTTAATCAGAGTCGTGATGAAACTGTTGTTTGAACTGTATATTATGGCGAGGACCTACGATTTGATTTCGACTCCGAACGGGTAAATTGAGAAGCCTTTTTTTGAGAGTTATACTCTTTGAGCATTGTCAGTGAATCGAAAGAGGTGGAGCCGTGAACAATGTGTTTCTTTTTTTTAAATTATTGTCTTTACTGGGAATTTAACCTAGACTGAAAGTCAGGTGTGTATGAGTCGATGCACATACCCACTGCAGCATGGCGCCCACTTCACTAATTATAGCGACGAAAAAACACCGATAATATCATGTTCAAACAATTCCTCAGATGTAAAAGAAAAACAATAGGTACTACACAGTTTTGAAATAAAATAACGCCGTTTTGTATGGAAATAAACAAGCCATACATACATTCAATCAAATTTAACTTAACATACGCGGTTCTATGATATGAACAATTCGAAGAGATGAACAATTTTTTCCATCTTTTTTTTTGGGTGGCAGTCTACTATAGAGCCGTGTTTTTTTAAGAAAAACGTCTAAATAAGTCTATTTTTTTTTCTTGCTACCAATTTCTTCAACGTTTTGATATTTGTTGTTTTTTTGAAAATAAAATGAATAGTTGTTTTGATATATGCAATTTTTTTATGTGCAGATATACGTTCTTCTTTAACTAAATTTCGATAGTTGAAAAGATGAACTGGGGCCTGTTTTATATCTGTTCATCATTTCGAGATGCTACTACAGTTACATAGATAGGCGCATAGATATAAAATTGCATTTAAATACGCGTTTCCCCTAAAGTGAGCAGGCAGTTGTCTGCTATGATTCACATGAAGATATTATTAAACTTAATGAACGTTAAACGCAAAGGCAAATACAAGGTTGAAGAAGTTGTTCTCATGTCCGCAATGTTCCAAATACCTTAGCAAGAATTGATTTCATCGATGCTCGTTCGAAAGCTGAAATATTATTTTTTTATTCGAAGTTGAAAATAAAGAATTATGAATCTGCTTACGACAAATGGATTTTCTCTGAATCAGCTTGGCTTGCATTCATTCGTTCAGGCCAGTTTTACGTCAGAAATAAGTCTTGTTCTGGCCAATAAATCAATAAAGGGTGATGAGATACATAATACACCATGCGAGACAAGAACAGTGGATCCCACGTCTAGTGGTACACAGAAAAAAAAAAACATAAGTTAGGCAAAAAGCTAAGCTAGTTCCTCTAAAATTTCAATCGAGGCTGCTGTGTATCGTCCTTCAGAGGAATTTAGAGCTGAATCACGAGAATTAGGACTTTTCTTTTGAATACTGAAGAAGTTTTCCAAATGCGTCTCTAAAAGTTGGTATTTTCTCTGGAAAGATTTTATACAAATCAGGCAGACGGAGAAAATTATATATAACCGAGAATCAAACCCTGCTTAAGAATTGAAGTTCTTTATATTATATAATCTTACGTCAAATAAATTCAAAAATAGCATTTCACATGCTAAAAATAAAAATATAAATCGTATTAAACTGCAGCAATAATGTACACCAACCTATTTGAAGTGCTCTTAATCATTATTTTTATTTTTAAAAATAAACAAAACTTCTTACCTATACAAACAAATAGATATCTTTGCATGTATGGAACAAAAATCTTGTAAACCCCATTTTCATATCACTCATCATCATACATGATGCGTCTAGATGATGTGAGTCACGGGAATTGAGATGAGGGAATTCTTAATGGTATAAAAAAGGAATCTACTGTACCGAACATAAGCGCACTTATTATCTATTCACTATTCAAAGAAGTCAATCCAGAAGGCAACTAGTTCAATTCGAACACTTTGTTTTTTATTTTCTTAAGCCCCCGGCAATTGATACATACATAGCACAAAATATAAGTATCCACCATATACCCCAACTTTCATATTACAATTTATGGTTTCTAAAACCCCCGTTTGAAATGGGGATTCCATTCGCAGTGCAAATTATTTAAAGAGACGATTCCGTATATAAACCTGAACAATGCAAGATCTTTCATTCATTTAAAAGAAACCGCGCAACTAAGCAGTCGTTTGATTCAAAATGGAAGGTAAGTCCAATCATGCATTACTCCTTTCCACTTTATGACTGATTTTTTATATATATTTTCTTTTTTAATCAGGAACAATTTCAAATAATGGCAATGGAACCAATGCAACGGTTGTCGCCTCTCATCGTATTGGCAATCCCGACCATAATGCGGGAGCTGGAGTTTTTGCATCTTCAAATCTGTCCGGTGGACCAGTAACTAAGGGAGCATTTGTGGATTATTCTAAGTAAATGCGTACACATTGCGTTTAATTTATTGAAAAACTGACTGGTATTTACGTATTTTCAGAAATCAGCACAGTGTATCGGTTCAGCACTCTCATACGCCAGGCTTTGGTTCAACTCTTACTGGAGATGGATCCATTAATCTTCACCAAGATCCGGTACACAGAGTAGATGCGAATGCATTCCACAGTGCTACGAAGCTTGACAATGGCTTCAAATTCAATACCACGGGAGGAGGACTGAATTACAGTCACGTGAATGGTCACTCAGCTGGTGTAACTGCTAGTCATATTCCCCAAATCGGTGGAACAACAGTTGGTGTTAATGGAACTGCTAATCTCTGGAGATCACCTGACCATATGACTCGTTTAGATTTAAATGCAGGTACATCTCGAACATATGGAGGTTTTTTTAATGGGCAAAAGAATAATTCAATTGGTATTGGATTGACGAAAAGGTTTTAAAGCAGATGTTAATATCTATATATCTGTACTTCGAATCTTATTTTATAAATATTTGTATATTATTTATATTATATTACTGCATAATTAGATAACTATAAACCAATATAGTAGTCATAGTTGTGTATATTCGCTGTATTTGTTTTTACATTGTCTTTTAAATCCGTACTTCTGTTAAGTCAAGCTGTTAACTTAGCAACTCACTCGATCACTCTGTTTCAGTTCGTCGACGGGAGCACATCTCCCATATAATAATATAATAATAATAATAATAATGGCGGCGTTACAGTCCGAAGTGGACCTGGGCCTAGCTTCTCAGCAACCACTCGTGTTGTGCGTGCTATTGTTCTCTCACGAGTGGAAGGGACCTACAGTTTAATGCCGACTCCGAACGGCGAGATTGAGAAGCTTTTTTCTAGACAGTTATACTCTTTGAGCATTGTCAGTGACTCGAAAGAGGTGGGGCCGTGAACAATTTTTTTTTTTTTGAAAAATTGTTTGTCTGAACTTGGAATCGAACCTAGACTGCGAAAGTCTAATACGCATGGGTCGACGCACGAACCCACACGGCCACGGCGCCCACAGCAGCAGCACATCTCCCATATAGAGAAAGAAAGAAAGATAAGTACGTATGTGTTGTAAACATTTAATTACACATGTAAATAATACCAAATAATTAAGATCTAATAGTGATAGTAAAGGATATCATCACAGTAAAGGTTTATCTTTACTTTCGGGGTGGACTGGGCCTATCTTATCCAGCAAACATAGTTGTTGTGTGTACTACTGTTTTATCACGAGTGGAGGTGCACCATGCATGGACAAAACCGCGATGATCTGAGAGACGACGGGCTAAAAAGAGATCTCCTGCGATAAATCTATGAGTCTCATGCCTGCTTCATCAATTGTCTTAAAATCATCACCGGAAATTCCAAGGGCAATCAATAAAAATCAAACCGGCTTTCTGAGGCAACATCGATATCTTAGCTGTGGTTCCAAAAAGACCGCGCTACACGCCATACAAGCAACGCAACGATCGAAGTTGAGAAGGAAAAATTTGGCGACTGGGTCATCTCATGGCGAACGTTCACCAAGTGGCCGCCGCCATCATGGGACTCGAAACCACTCGGTTATTTTCTCTGTGGCTATATCAAATCCTTAGTCTACGCTGACAAGCTAACCATTTTGGACGAGCTCGAAGCCAACAGTCGACGCGCTATAGCTGGAAGAAAAGTTCGCATATTGGACCGGTCCATCAAAAATTGGACCTACCACTTAAAACAATGCCAGAGAAGCCGATGCGGCCATTTGAATGATGTGCTATTCCATACGTAATGGCATGAATGTGGCTTAAAAATAAAGACAGAATCTTTCACCGTTTTTGTTTTATTTGAATTTATTTTCTTACTATTTTTATTTTTTCCTGGTCACCCAGAATAAGGTGTTTTATTTCATTTTCGTAAAATTGTATTATATTATTATTTTTATATATTCTTTTGTAAGCAGTACTAAACTTTTCTACCATCAAAGAGAGTATCAATTTGACTTCGAGTTTGTCAGATGATGCACCAGAGGTGGCACACTAGTGAAGAAGGACCACAACAATTTTCATTTTATTTCATATTATCTAATTGCGAATTCGGGCTCAAAAAGTTGGTGCAAATAAAACATTCTTCCTTGTAAGCAATTAAATTGGCTCGGCCACACTAAACTCACGAACACAAATGCTCCAGTGAATTTGAGCCTCTTGGTTCGAGAAGGAGAAGGAAGAGGAAGACCGAACAAACTGATTGCGGATGCAAAGTCTTGATGACTGGAAGCAGCTTGCTCTTCACCATTAAGGGTAAAAGACGGCAAAAGCTCAGACTCAGGCCTTATAAGTAGATTGTTATATTTTTGTATGCTAAGGATGTACTGTTTATGATTTAAGTAAAAAATGCATACGATGGCGCCTGGATATTTGATTTTTCTGACAACTTTGCATGCCTCTCTGTACGTAGAAAAAAAAGTTAGAATAATTCTGTCAATCACTTAGCTTTTTACATTGATCGAAACAACATTGAATGTACAACATGAAGATAATACCTTGTATTCTGTGTCTCATGAATGTACAATACGCAGATTTTGGGTATTCCGTTCAGAATTCGACTTATCGAAGCCAAATAATCTGTTCGAGTTATCAAGTTATTTGAGTTATCGAAGTTCGAGTTATCAAGAACAAATTACATGTAAAGTTCAGTCTTGGCACTATTACCCACCAAATTCATTCGAGTTATCAAATATTCGAGTTATCGAAGTTCGACTTATCGGAGTTCCACTGTATTTAATTTCAAAGTCACTAACTTATCGAACAATATTCGTGTATGTTAACATTATTATTTTATGGCATAACTGAAAACCATTCACATGTTTTGTAATCCTAATTGAAAACAAAACAAAAAAGCAAACAGTTAAACTGAAAATACTAGATACGAGGGCAGAGTATCAATTTGCATTAAACAAAAATATTTGATGTATTTTATTTATTTTATTAATTTAACAACTTCGGATTAAGGTCAAACCTTAGCTTACCTACATATGCACACAAATTCACAGTGAATACTTTCGCAGGTAACCATTATTAAAATATCAAGCAAAAAATTATATCAACCCTTAACTCAATTATTCTGGTGAAAACGATATGTTGTATGGTGAAATTTTAAAGAAAAGGAAAAAATAAATTATAGTATTTCACTCTTATGGGTCAACCACATACGATGGCCTGATTTATTTATGCATGTTTTACGAATGGCAGGCATAGTACATATTTACGAACAGAAATGTTCTTGTAGGTTCATGGTGTATTAAATATATACTCATCATTAAAGCTTTTTTTATATTAAAGTTCTTCATTTTACACATCTCTAGTTATTAAAAAAAGCTTTATGTAAGCACAGTGTTTGACATTTTAGCGTGTTGTGAACATATGATTAAAATTACGCAATCTGCCGGCTATGAGCGCAATTAAAATAATTCGCTCCAAAACATCCAGATGAGAAGTTAGTTCGAATTTGATATTGAAAATGAAATGATGGGTTACAAGCTCTATTGTCTATATAAGCTTAAGTAGTGAAGACCGCCGACAGTGTTGAGTAATTCTCTGGTGTCGAAATATCGATTTCAACAGGTGGCTTGTGAAGTAATAATAGTTTAGTGATATGTCACTTTTTACAACATGGGACTATTTAGTGCTAGTGTCGATCCTTATTTTGTTCGCGATTATTGGTGTTTATTGTCGCCTAACCGGAGGAAAACAAAAAACAACAAAAGAATATCTTCTCGCTAATGGTAGCATGCCAGCATGGCCAGTTTCATTCAGTTTAATGTGTAGCATCATGTCAGCGATAACTCTATTGGGGCTAGCACAGGAAAGCTATCAGTTCGGCATGACGTTTTCATTAATAACCTTAGCATATATTATTAGCACTCCAATCGCTGCCTATTTGTTTCTGCCCGTTTTTTATAATATGCAAACAATGAGTGTGTACGAATATTTGGAAAAAAGATTTGGATACGCGACTAGACTGGTTGCGTCCATAGCATTTTCCGTGCAAATGATTTTATACATGGGAATTGTTCTGTACACCCCTGCTCTTGCTTTGGAAGCGGTAACTGGAATCGATAAAAACACGAACATCCTGGTTCTAGGGCTTTTGTGCACATTTTACTCAACACTCGGCGGTATGAAAGCGGTTTTAATTACTGATGTGTTGCAGTCACTCTTAATGTTTGCTGCCGTTCTTTGTGTAATATGTTCATCAGCATTCAAAGGAAATGGTTTCGCAGAGATCTGGAATACAGCTATAGAGAATGGGCGTCTTGATATTTTGGAACTCTCACCTGACTTCACTATACGCCACAGCTTATGGTCATTGGTTTTTGGAGGGTCCTCAACGTTCTTGAGTCTTTATGCAATAAATCAAATGCAAGTTCAACGACTGATGTCAGTTCGAAGTTTAAAAAGCGCACAGTTGGCGTTATGGTTGAATTTGCCAATTCTCATTGGAATAGTACTAACATCGCTTCTTACTGGATTAGTGATATTTCACAATTATAAAAACTGTGACCCTGTCTTGGAAGGACGAATTCATGTAAGGGATCAGTTAATGCCGTTATTTATTATGGACACAATGGGTGCTTATCCTGGATTGGCAGGGCTGATTGTATCTGGAATTTTTTCCGCAAGTTTATCAACTGTAAGTTCTGCGGTAAGCTCCTTATCTGCGGTCACTTTAGAAGATTACCTGAAGCCATTTTGTGAACAAGTTCTTCACCGTAAAATGCTAGAGAGGAATACTTTATTACCATCCAAAATTATGGCTTTTCTTTATGGCATCATTTGCATTGTATTAGCCTTTTTTACCGGATCAATGGGTGGCGTATTGCAAGCTTCACTTACTATCTTCGGAATCATAGGAGGTCCATTACTTGGTCTTTTTACAATTGGCATGTTTACTACAAAAGCGAATCAACGTGGATCGTTAATAGGTATAATGACGGGATTAATTTTCTCATTTTGGGTTGGTTTTGGTAAACCAAAACCAGCAATCCCAACTCTTCCAATCACTGCAGCCGGTTGTCCCGATTACAATATAACCTCAATAACTACTGCAATTAATGAGACTACAATTGCTGCTGTAGAGTATCCGTATTTATATAAAATCTCTTATCTTTGGCTCTCTGTTTTTGGATTTCTTATAACTGCAGTGGTTGGCTATTTCCTCAGTGTGATTTTGGAGAAGTTATCTTTGGCTAACAATGACATAGTCTATTTGGACGATGAAAAAACAGTGATTGACTTTGATCTTTTTGTGCCTCCTCTATCTAAACTATTAAAACGAAAATTGAAACCAAAAAACAGAGCAGAAAAGGTTTAACTTGCGAAATTTGATATAAAAAATACTCTGTATCATTGTAAGTGGGTTTATAGTTTTGTTTGTTATATTGAGTTGGTCAATAAGTACTGCGTTTTTTTTCTTGGAAATAGTGTTTATCACTTCATCTCTGTGTTTGTTGTTTATTCCAAAAGACAGAGCTGTTCTTCACATTGTTACGAGAATTTGTTGTGATCGGATGTATTTGTGTATGTTTAAATTTAACCCTAAAAAGACGCAGAACTTATTTAACAATCCACTGCACATGTATATCCATTAAAACCAAATCCTGTTGTTAAGCTTATATGTCATCTATGTCTTACTATTATAAGTATCGGCAACCTTACAATACGACGAATGTCTAGTTTGTGAATATTGTTAAAAATTGTGGGTAAAGTTCCTATAATACTGTTAATTGTTATAACACATGTGTAAATATGTATAATGCTGAATATTTCTATGGAAATACAATAGTATTCTCTAGTGTAAATTAAAGAAGCATTTAAAGAGGTTACGTGTTACAGAAATGTTTAATTTGTAAAAAAAAAAAAAATGTAATGCTACCCTTTGATTTTCTCATCTCATTTTCAATGACTCGCATGTTCCACTAAAGGGGTTGATTTTAACAAACCTAACTTTGAATATGCACAAACACGGAAATGAATTAATTGAAAGTTAAGAAGGGTGGAACTACGAAAGTATTTAAATATTGAGTTGTACACGATTATCCATAATTAATGTATAGAGACCTATATGTAAATACGGTGCTACATAATATTCGGAATTATGTTTTTTCCTGGATCCTATTTTGTTGCATTTTGTTGTCGTTGCAGATAGAAAAAATGCACTACTTTTTTTCTGTTTTTTTTTGTTAACAGCATAAATGTTGAATTGAAACAGTTTTATTTATTATAATTATAATAATTATTTGTTGTTTAACAATACTAAAATCCAGGAAAAAAACATAATTCCGAATACTTTTGTGAGGCACATGTTAAAAAAAATATTTCAAAGGACCATAAAAATTGTCTTCCATTTATACCCATCGATACAAAAATGTTTAGGAAAATATACAAATTAATATACATATGTATTTAAATAATAAATGAGTAATTGTTAAAGAAAAATAGTTTTACACACACATGCTTACTGTTTATTGCCTTTTATCAATGTTGACAATAAATTAAATTAAATAAATACAGAAGTTCAAACCAAGTACTTAGCTTTAATGGTGTTCTACCTAAGAAGGAAATTAAAAAAATATGTTTATTTATTTATTTATATCAAAAGCCATGATTTCGAGTTTTTAAAGGAAAATGTTAAATTTACAAATATAGTGTACAAGTGCTTAGATGTTGTGATACTTTGTTGTTTAATATAAAACAAATATTAATGCTATTTTATGGAATCTTTTTTTCTGTTATAATTCTTCGGGGATTCGCTGCAGTTCGGGGTAGCCACCTTCGGCTATAAATATCACCTTCGGCAAAACATTCGGCTTCGGCCAAGTGAAGCCGAAGTTTTTGCCGAAGACGAATGTTGAGATTTCTGTTTTCTTAAAAAATAGAAGTTGCAAGGAACGGTGTGTTTTTTGTTTTGTTATTGTCGTATATTTTGTATTTTGAAAGTGCGCTCGTTTATAATAACTACAGTCCGAGGTGGACCTGGGCATAGCTTCTCAGCAACCACTCGTGTTGTGCGTGCTATTGTTCTCTCACGAGTGGAGGGGACCTACAGTTTAATGCCGACTCCGAACGGCGAGATTGAGAGGCTTTTTCTAGACAGTTATACTCTTTGAGCATTGTCAGTGACTCGAAAGAGGTGGAGCCGCGAACAATTTTTTTTTTGAAAAATTGTTTGTCTGAACTTGGATTCGAACCTAGACTGTGAAAGTCTAATGTGCATGGGTCGACGCACGAACCCACACGGCCAAGGCGCCCAGTGCGCTCGTTTACAGCTTTAAAATCAAAAGATTTTGCATTCGCAAGTTGGTTTCAGGTAGAAAAAACATCAAAAATGACAGCTAAAAATCCACTTATTTCGGGGTTATTTCGTAAAAATGATGCGAATACAACTTGCAAAATATGTTCTAAATAGAGTCCGACCAAACATTCGGCTTCGGCCGAAGGTGATCAAAAAGCCAAAGTTTGGCTTCAGCTTCGGCCGAAAAATGGCCTTCGGTCGGACTCTACTGATCTTTTGATCCTGAAGATCTTCTTTAACAACGGAATTATTACATTTATTCTAAAGTTTTTTTTTAACTGAGGTGTGTCAAAAACTTGTTTATGTGTAAACGCTAAATTTTCCTTTGACACAAATTTGTATTTAAAAAGTATGAAATCTTGTCTTTGTGCATTATTGAAGATTATGTACATATGCATTTTAACACTACTTATTTTAATCTTGCATATAACAACACAACAGATCATATTTAAATGTTTAAAATATTTGTTTACTTCTTTTTCAATCCAAAACATTTTTCCCGTAAACGATTTGTTCGTTCGTCCAGAGTGATAAGCCTATCCTTTCGGTATCATTTACACACAACTTGACAACTGCATATTACAGAGATCTGAATTTTCATTACCACATTATTTAAATCGTATACCGGGCCAAATTCTCTTTGATTACGTTAGCCAATGTTAATAATAATAATATTGTGTATGCAATACCTTATTTTATTATTTATTTCTGTAATACAATAAGGACGCGTACACCAGGACGTACATGCAATGTACGCACATCGTTTATTTCATATGCCGTGGTGAATCCTTTTTTATACTTACATACCTTATATTATACCTTAAAGATAATGTAAGTTGTCAAATTGACATAATCAAGAAGATTGCTGCAGCGTAGGACCCTGGTGCAGATGTAACCACTAATGAAGGAAGTTTTTTTTACGCACTCTCCCTTATCTGGAGCAAAGATAGTTTTGATAAAATGGACGAGCAACGGGCAACGAGCGACATTCCGTTCGTATAGGAGTTTCTATTCGGCGGGAGGATTATACATTAGATTTACATCCTTCTATGTCTCTAGTCAGACCTATGTAGGTAGGTAGGTAGGTAAAAGTGGTGGTGGACATACAGATCTTGTATTCGCACCCAATTAGCGCCATGAAAGCGCCGTTTTGATACCACATCCTATGGGATACCTAATTTGTGAGATGGGGGTGAAAAGGAATGTGTATTCACTCAGATTAGCCTAATTTTGAAACCACTTTGTGGAATTTATGAAGGCTAGCAGACTATGAATGTTTGCTTCTGAGAGATTATTAGGAGTGTGGAAGAAGGCCCAGAGTTCGTTGTCTGACTCTAGCTAGAGCCGAACATTTGCACAGAAAGTGCTCGGGAGTTTCTGGCTTAGTTTACACCCGGCAATTACGGCAGTGCGAGTTAAATGGTATGCCTAGTCTCTCAGCATGCCTGCCAACAGCCCAGTGTCCAGTACAGACCGCTGCGATTCTGGATATGTTTTTCCTACTGTTGTTGAGCAGGTCTTTTATTCTCTTTTGGTTGTATTTGGGCCATAAGCTTCTGGATAGGACACATGTTTCCAGCTTGGTCCATCTTTCGTTGGCGATCTTGAGGAAGTGATTGTAAATGTAATTTTTTACGAAGCCTAGTGGAGCCTGGATTTGTTCCACAACGAGATTATCGAGTTTGGATCCTTGTCTGGCTAGCTCGTCTGCCGCTTCGATTCCTATTATACCCGTGTGTCCGGGAATCCAGATCAAAGAGACCGGGCTCCGTTCACCTATAATGGATAGTTCCTTGCAGCAGCAATCTACTAGTTTTGACGTTGTGGTTATGGATGTTAGAGCCTTGATAGCAGCTTGACTATCCGAAAAGATTGCTATCCGCTGTGCTGGTTCTGTTTTGTTTTTAATTTCAAGACACGCATCATATATTGCTAGCACTTCCGCCTGGAAAATGCTTGCAAAGCTTGGTAGCTTGAGTGACTTTGATATCTTGAGGGCTTCGGAGAAGATTCCAGCGCCCACACCAGAGTCCATCTTCGAACCGTCTGTGAAGATGGCTATGTCATGGTTTTGGATGACTCTATCGCTTTTCCACTCAGTTCTAGTTGGAAAGTATGCCCTACAGTTTTTATTGAAATTTAGCTTTGGGATAAGGTAGTCAGTATGACTCAGTATCGCCTGTTGTGGTAGTGAGTTAAGGATGTTACCATGTCCATAAGTTCTGCTATTCCAGCAGTTTGACTCTCTGAGTCTAAGTGCACTGCATGTGGCCATGAACGTTGCGTGTAGATCTAGAGGTAGAAGGTGCAAAATAACTGTAAGCGCATCTGTGGCAGTCGTTCTTAGGGCGCCAGTGACACCTATACATGCAGTTCTTTGTACCTTGTTTAGTTTTGTGATATTGTACGCTTTGGCTAAAGCTGGCCACCAGACTAAGGAGCCGTAGGTAAGAATAGGACGTATTACTGCAGTATACATCCAAAGTGTTATCTTCGGTCGAAGTCCCCAGCTTTTGCTGCAAGCGTATAAGTTTTGTTGCAAGCGTATAAGGCTATGCATGCCTTTTTAACTCTTTGCTCTATGTTAGTTTTCCAATTTAGTTTTGGGTCAAGAATAGTGCCTAAGTACCTGGCAGTTGAAGACAGAGTGAGGGTTTGATTGGCTAGTCTAGGAAGGGGAAAGTTTGGTATTTTGGTTTTCGTCGTAAAAAGCATCAGTTCGGTTTTGCTAGGGTTCGTGTTTAGGCCACAACTGGTAGCCCACCTATTAACCTTTTGCAACGCCCCTCCATGATTTCACTAATCACTGAGAGAAACTGGCCTGATACTAAAATCACAACGTCGTCCGTATACACAACAACTTTGATTCCTTCCCGGTCTAGTTCTTCTAATAGGTTTTTAATGACTAGTATCCATAACAATGGGGAGATAACCCCTCCCTGAGGTTTTCCCTTAGTTACATACTTTGTTTGTTGGCTATTTCCTAGCGTGGATTGTATAATTCTAGTTTTGAGCATAGAAACTATCCATTTTACTAGCATCTCTTCTACCCCCTGGGCGATAAGAGATTCTTGGATAGCTTCTGTGTGGACGTTATTGAAGGCCCCTTCTATGTCTAGAAAGGCGGCCATGGTATATTGTTTGTAGTGAATGGTTTTCTCAATGGTGCCGACCACCTCGTGCAGAGCTGTATCAGTGTTTTTACCCTTGATATAGACATGTTGAGATTTGGAGAGAGACTTCCCATCTAGCTTGAGCCTAATGTGAGTATCTATAATGCGTTCCAGGGCTTTAAGCATGAAAGACGATAAGCTGATTGGTCTGAAATCCTTCGCGGTTTCATGACCCCGACGGCCTATTTTTGGTATGAAGACTACTCGAACCCGTCTCCACAACTGGGGAATATAATTGACTAGTAAACAGTTTCTGTACATTGCTTTGAGCCAAGGGGTTGCTACATCTTGTAGCTTTTGTAGCATTATAGGTAGGATACCATCAGGACCTGGAGACTTGTAGGGAGAAAAACTATTAACCGACCAGATAATCTTTTCTTCTGTAATTATCCGATCGATTTCTACTATGGATGTTGACGGTGGTTCCTGTTGGTAATTGACCTCACAATGATCTTTACACCCAGGAAAGTGTGTAAGTAAGAGTGTATCTAGGGATTCTTTTGAGGATTCAGTCCAGGTTCCATCCTGTCTCTTAAGGAGAGAGGGATTGGAATGTTCTTTGGACAGAATTTTGCTGAGTCTCGAAGAGTCCTTGATGTAGTCGATCGATTCACAGAAATCCTTCCAAGATTGCTTCTTTGCTATACTTATGGATTTCTTGTAGATTCTTAAGCAGTCTTTATATGGTTGCCAGAAATTATATTTATGGCAGATATTAAAGATGACCCTGGTCATCTGGGAAAAGTAAAAGTGGGAGTGGAGCCGGTGTTACATACACTTATATTATTTGTTATGATAAAATCAAACAATGACTCACCTCTTTCGTTGATTTCTGAGCTTCCCCATAGCGTATGTCTGGCATTGGCGTCGCAGCCCATCAGAAGGTGTGTCTTGTTGTTTTTGGCGTGTTGTACCACCTTCCGCAATTCTTCTGGTGGTGTCTCACGATCGTGTGCCATGTATGTCGATGCTATCAGAAGCGAGCTTTCCACAGCTTCAAGTCTAACGACAGTTTGGTCGGATGAGCCTAGGTTAGGACAGAGGAAAGCATTAAGATGTTTCTTAATTAGAATACACGTTCTGGGCTTACCATCGTTGTTTAGGTAGAAGATGTTGTAGTTGTTATCTTTGAGCCCTGTAATTTTTGAACATCATATGTACATGAGAAATATTTCGGGAGGAATAAATCAGTTCAGGCTCACTTTCGAAGTTGATTAGTTCAACCTTCGAACATGATCTGTACACTACTATGTCGTCGGGATACGCTTTTAAGTGAGGCATAGAACCTTTCGTCAGTAAATATCCCCAATAAGATCGGCGAGCCAATTTCTCTCTGTTGAAGACTATTTTTTATGTCAAAGACCATCGTAAAAGTCATGTTACCACTGTTCACGGCGAATTTCCTGGGATCATGACATAGATCATGTACAGCAATGGTTTGCTGCGGACAAACCTGACCAACTTGAGGAATAGGCCCTCTAACCATACAGTATCGAATTCATATTCCTTGTCAATCAGACAGATACCCGAACACTGACGTTTGCATTTATTCCATTCAATGTCGGAAGCCAGTTTGGACGCGGTATCATGGTCCGTTCTAAATCAAAATTGATTTACCGGTATAATTTTGTTATCCTCACACCATTCTGTCAGAACTCATGACTATCTTTTCGAATATTTTGCTTTTGCACGGTTGAAAACTTATCGGGACAGAGGACTCCTTATACCGTGCGCCAGGTTGTATGCATTACTCAGCATATTGTTGAACAAGGTTGTACATATTTCAACAGTTTCTGAGGAGAAATGACGCAGCACATTGTTCAATATATCATCGATTTCCATAAAGATTAAATGAATGCACTACGCCACGGTGTCCACTTATCCAAGGTTATTTGATATATTGTAAATCGTTAATCATTTTATAGAAGCTGTACAGCGTTGCCTCTCACGATTTGAATTCCCCCCATATGAAGATTGGATAAAATTGTTAAACACTGGGAAAACTGCGCAAAGTCGTCAACATTATTTTCTTTATATTGCCCAGAATCTACCTCTATACTTATCCTTGTAGCATAACATTGCCATTGATCTATACAGAATATTGCATTTGCCCAATCTCTGCACTTAACTATAATCTCTTCCCAGCGATTACCTATTTTTTTTTTTCGTTTTCATATGATCTCACCCATGTATATGCATGATTACGTATTTTGGTTTTTATCCTCTGTTTTGTATTATATTTGCTTGTTATATCAAATAAATCAATAAATTATTTATTTGTAGTATTAATAATAAATAAATGGTTAGATAATTAACAAGCGAAAAGAAATTACCTAAAGTTAACGCGTTCTAGTACATTTTTTTTTATATTTGTGCTCATTCCTATGCAATTAAAAGCTTCAGAGTTTTTATCAAAGCTTTTCGAAAGTCTTATAAAGCTTTAAAGCATTCATATCTAATTGAAATTTCATTATTTTCAGTGCACATTCTTCAAATAACCAGTCAGCTGTTATATCTCGGGTTCGTTGTTTGCGCTGTGCTGTGCAGTTGTTATTTCACAGTGTTTCGATAAGTCACGCCACTGAATTATATTTGTTCAATATTTATCCATCTGAATACTATTTATTATTGTTTTTTCAAAAATACTAACTATCACAACGATCCGCACAAATTCTTAAAAAATGATTAGGTGACCCATTGATTATATGATAGATCTTGATTCGGGAAAAATCAATGTCAAAGTCAGCACCGAACCGATATCGTACGATTTGGACTTCGATTTAGAATTGCGAATGCAAAGTGCTGTTCCGGTGAATACATTCTAAAGTGAGACGTGTTTTTTGAAGTGGTGCTTTTTTGGTTTTTGTAAATTGAAAATTCAGACGCATTATGGGGTTTTTTACACCATGGGACTACTTGGTGCTTGTACTGGTGCTAGTGATCTCTGCAGGGATTGGTGTTTACTATCGCCTTACCGGTGGAAGACAGAAAACAACAAAAGAGTATCTACTTGCCGATGGTTCTATGCCTGCATGGCCCGTTTCATTCAGTCTTATGGCCAGTTTTATGTCGGCAATAACACTATTGGGGGTTTCTCAAGAAAGTTATCAGTATGGAACAATGTTCGCATGGATAAACTTGTCTTACGTCATAAGTACGCCAATCGCTGCATATTTGTTTTTACCGGTGTTTTATAATATGCGGACGACGAGCGTGTACGAATATTTGGAGAAAAGATTTGGATACACAACTAGGTTAGTGGCGTCTATAGCGTTCTCTGTGCAGATGATACTGTACATGGGAATTGTGTTGTACGCTCCTGCATTAGCGCTTGAAGCAGTAACCGGTATCAGTAAAGGTACTGCAATATTTGCACTTGGATTTGTTTGTACCTTTTACTCGACCGTTGGTGGAATGAAAGCAGTACTGATCACAGACGTGTTTCAGTCCCTATTAATGTTTGCAGCCATCTACTCCGTTATATTCACATCGGCACTCAAGGGAAATGGCTTCGGTGATATATGGGAAAGAGCTGCAGAAAACGGTCGAATAAACTTTACAGTGTTTTCCCCAGATCCTACAATACGACACAGTTTCTGGTCGCTCCTGATAGGAGGTGCAGCTACATACTTAAGTATTTATGCAATAAATCAAGCACAAGTACAGAGGTTAATGTCAGTGAAAAGCTTGAGAAGTGCACAGCGAGCGCTGTGGTTAAATTTGCCAATTCTCAGCGCGATTAGTTTTTCAACACTATTCAGCGGACTGGCGATATATTATTATTACAAAGACTGTGATCCAGTTTTAGAAGGAAGAATAAATGTGAGGGATCAGTTAATGCCATTATTTGTAGTGGACACTATGGGGAGCTATCCTGGACTTGCTGGGCTCTTTGTTTCTGGAATCTTTTCGGCAAGCTTATCAACTGTTAGTTCTGCAGTTAGCTCATTATCAGCTGTGACCTTGGAGGACTACCTGAAGCCGTTCTATGAGAAAATTCTTCACAGACCAATGCTGGAGAGCAGTACCACTCTACCATCCAAAATCATGGCGTGCTTATATGGAATTATCTGCGTAGCTTTGGCGTTTTGTGCTGGTGCTATGGGTGGTGTCTTGCAAGCTTCATTAACCATATTTGGAGTTGTTGGAGGTCCACTTCTTGGTCTTTTCACAATTGGAATGTTCACAACTAAGGCAAATCAACGCGGGTCACTAATAGGACTGATACTAGGATTTTTGTTTTCGTTTTGGATAGGTTTCGGGCAGCCGAAACCACCAATACCAGCTCTTTCCTTAACAACCAGCAGCTGCATGAACTTTAATGCAACGGAAATAGTAACATCACTACCAGCAGAAAGTGAAACACATTACATGTATCTATTCAAACTCTCGTACCTTTGGTTTGCAGTTATTGGATTTCTTTTAACTGCAGTTGTGGGTTATGTACTAAGCGTTGTTTTGGAAAAACTGAATTTAGCTGATAATGATTCAATTTACCTAGACGATGCTAGAACACAGATTGACTACGATCTCTTTGTGCCGCCACTGTCGAACAGTTTAAAGCGTAAGTCTGTAGCAAAAATGGTTGTTCTTAACGGAAATGGTCATTGTCATAAGAACACTGATTTTTAACATAAATAATTTCGGCAATTTATTAAAAAAATATTAATATGTATGTATAGAGATATGGTACGCGTATTATTAACTTGTAACTGCAAACAAAAAATTAGACGTTGTACAATAATTTGCCGCGTAAATAATTAGATCATACTTAAATACATTAAATTTGTTGTTGATGTGCGCATTTGTACATCTATCATGGATCATCAATGGAATACTCTAATGTGTCGATATAATAATGTACACTTAATATGTTAAGTTGTTATTCAGTGTACGGGAAAACTCAGGAAATTATTTATTTTACCAAAATTCTTTATTAAAACAAAATCGATAGTTGTTAAGTGGAAAAGTTTAGAAATTGTATCAAATGATAAATAACTTATACTTCGGTATTAGAAATTAGGTAATAAGACAAATGTTTTCGAATTTTATTTATGGATATTTGTTTATAATATTACATCATTCCCAACTAAATGCATACCGTTCCCAAAGTTTTAAGATTTGTTAACATACATTTAAAATTGCTGTACTTAAGCTATAAGCGATAATTTTAGAAGCTGTACAAAATAAAGCTCATGATATTAAGGACCATATCAAATGTCTTCCAAATTTTGTATTTTAGAAATAACGCCATGTTTTATATATTATAAACAATCATATTTCTGTACAAATACAAATTAATAAGAAATGTACTGAAATCATTTTTCAAAAAATCATTTAAGCTAAGAGCATAAACTATGTTCCAACTGCAAGCATCCAACACTTAATACACTCAAATGCAATTGCTTTCGTATGTTTAACAAAATGGGGAATGCATCATAAGTGTTTGTATTTATTAAAGTTGATTATATATTTTGGACATACAGCGTATTTATGACATAACTTAATTCATAATTAAAACAAAAAGTAAATATGTTGTTTTTGAAAATTAAACTTGTTTGTTAAGTGCTTTATACTGTCAATAAAAAATGTTCAAATGCACAATATTAGGAATTGTTTTTTAATTCATTTTCAGAAGAATACATTCCAATAATTTGGTAATTTTGTTCTCCAGGCTTGTAATTTTATATAGTCTGTGTTTGACTTTAATATTTTATTTTATCAGTTTATTTAGTCAAATAACTGCACTTTCGGTAACAGGGAAGAAGGAACAATGACTGATTAATTGCACATTCCCAAACCCGTCGTTAGTGAAGAAAGAATAAGCTGGGCTATACACACATTAGCCCTCTTTAAATCCCCGGGGGTTGATGGTATCTATCCAATTATCCTCCAGAAAATCAATTAAATAATAAACCCTATCCTAAAAAGGCTTTACATTCGCAATTTAGCATATGAATGTACATATGTGTATCGCCGGTATGGAGAGAAGTTAAAGAAATTTTCATTCCCAATTCTAGCCATACTTACCACTGCGAAAGACTCTCGACCAATAAGCTTAACGTCATTTGTGAAGAAACAACGTAGCTGGTTTACCCACGTCATAGTCTGCACAATGCAACACTCCTATATGAAAGACAAAGGTGTGGAGACCGTGTTTCACAACGTGGTAAGTGTTATTGAAGGAGATATGACAGTTAAAGAGTATGCACTTCCCGCATTTCTTGCAATAGAGGGCGCTTTTGCATCTGGCCTTTTTATTGACATGGAATGCGCTTTTAACGTTGTGGAATCGAGGGCGATTTAGCGCGTTCTCGAGGAAGATAGAGTGGACCTTACAATGACTATTGTAACCCTGCTCAGTTAAAGAGTATTTAATGCAAAGTTAGGTGACAAATCCGTAAGAGTCACATCAAAGAGTGGAATACTTTCTGCTCTGCTATGGGTATGTGTTCAAAAGAAATACTCAGATATTCAAAAGAGGAAGTAATTGCTTATGTAGACGATATTGCACTGATTTTTTTTTTTTTTTTTTTTTGGCATTTTTTTCTTTTTATTCTCATATATAATATCTTAAATACTAGGAACAAAATGCTTAAACTAGCTTATACTAAGGACAGATATTTCAGTTATAACCTACTGGCCCTTCACAGGCACTCTAAGCTAATCTAAATCTTTTTTATCTTAATGTCTTTCGACCTAACCTAACCGAATTACTTATTCTAATTTAAAAATTCAAATTTATTATATAACAATTTGTTACTAAGAAAATATAAAAAAAAAAAAACTTAGTGGCTGTACGATTTTCTTAAAATTACTTAATACTAAGTTACATGCTAACTTACATACTACCTTAACCCCACAACATCAGCACAAAGTATTGTACCTTATATACAATATTTTTTTTTTTTTTTTTTCTTCCTTTTTTTTTTTTTTCCTTTCATACAAATTTTTTTTTATATAAAACTTAACTACTACACTTAACCTAGTATGTAAGTCGGCCATTGCGTGCGTCCTGGGACAAGCGCCCGATCTACCGCAAGACAGAGGGCCGACTTTCCCTTTTTGGGAATATAACTACCCCGGGTCTATGACCACAGGGTTTGACGATGGAGTTCTTCTCCCTAGCCACCAGAATCGTTGATGCTGCTTTTTAGCATCTTCAACATCGCGGGTTGAGACCACCCTGCTGAAACGGAGACGCTGCTCAGCGCTCTGTGCGACGTTTCGGTCGTAGTTGAGCCGCCCATCCACAGTCGAGCGGGCGAAGTGGAATATCTGCGGAACCGCTTTTCTATCCTGTATCAGGTCATTTCTATCTAAATAGATGAATGCCTCTGGGGGGACGAAGCCATTGTGCCGTACCCTCTCGTGGTACTATATTGCATTGATTGTAAGCGGCACATTCCTACCTACTATCAGTGAGCTGCTTGCGAATGCAATAAAGATACTAGTTAGGTGAAAAAAGTTCACAAAACTAGGTGTTAACCCAAGTAAAACCGAGTTGGTTCTGCTTACTCATTTCATATTTTTAGACTTCCGGTGAGTGGAGGATCTACCCTAACTAACTGATAGTGCCAGGTAACATTCATGACAAAAAACTATAATGGGAACTTAATATCAACGAAAGAATAAAAAAAACTACATGCGCTTAACATCTCACGCATACAGCGTGGCATCCTGGGAAAATTACTAACAGAAGCAATTTAAATGCATTCTTTGCATACTATACATATCAGCAATGTTGCACCTCCGAAAAAAACATTTTCGTTCATCACTCATCAAAATACGAATCCAAACGAGATCGTTACTTAATTCATGATCGAACATTTCTGAGTAAAAGCAAAATGGAAACTTTGATTGTTTAGGTGTTTCATATAATATAAATTCTCATGAACAAAAAGTTGCCCCATTGAGTTTTTAAAAAATGCTAGAGTTGTAACGAACAGTGATTTGGCCAAATACCGGATACCGAATATTCGGGCTGCAGCTAGACAGGATAGCCGAATATTCGGCGGCCGGATATCTGCCCAAATTAAAAGTATAATAGTTTGGTGGTCTGATACTCAAATCAGACCGGTACAACCAACTTAAACATGTTTTTTTTACCTTCACCTCCACAAGATATTCTTACTTTCTACACAGCAAAGTTTTTGGGACATTTTTGAAGAGATTGCGGAAGGCAAGTCAGATTGAGTTTTTTTCCAAAAAAAATACAGCCAACGAGCTTGCCTTATATCTCAAAACAGTTTATTTTGAAAGAAATAGTGACCCTTGGGCTTGGTGGTCAGTAAATGAAAGACAGTACCCAATTTTGCCCAAATTGGCCAAAACGTATTTTTCATCTCCATGTAGCAGTGTATACAGTGAGAGACTCTTTTCTGAAGCATGCATCGTATACGAAAACAAACGTAATAAATTACTACTCCTGGATGCAGAAAAACTAATTTTCATTCACCATAATTTGGCTTTAGTAAACTTCAAATATTAAATTGTTTTTTATTTTATTTTTTACTAAAAAAAACGACTATCCGGTATTCGGCCGGATATCAAAAGACTATTCGGCTCCGGCCGGATATTATAAAAGAAGCCGGATAGGCCGGATACCGGATATCCGTCACACCTCTGCTAAATGCCATTCAAGTTTTCGCCGATACCTGTATATAAGATTCCAATTTCCATTTGTTAAGGCTAAAGCCCGGCCTTACATTCTACGATGTAATCTCTGCTCTATTATGACTTTTGGAGTCGAAATAAATCTATTCTTCCATCACTTTGAGAACAATAACATGCACACTTGGAATGGCTTCTTCTTGAGCTATAACCACCAGATTTGTTAAATAATTAAAACATCTATTTTGTCATTAAAATTCCATTGAAAATAAGCTGCAAAAATGTTAACGTATATTTTGGCGCCTCGAATATAAAAAGGCTCAAAGATATGAATAGAACACGTAGCAGACTGGAGATGACTTATAAAAATTAGAAAGAATCTGAAATAAAAGAGTTTTAGAAGTCACCAACATTTATTTGTTGGGTTAAAGTTTTAAAACCTCCCAATACAACTTAAATTAAGAATCCCAAAAGTCAATATAATCGACTGAAGAAGAGGCCCATCGCGTAGCATCATTCTACAAAGTAAAGGTGTGAGTTTGCCATCCAACTATCCCTGAATTTATTGCAACTGATTTTTTTTAAATTTAAAATATTTTAAAAATTGTCGGCACATGAACGACCGAAAGGGAACAAGAAGTCCCTGAATATGTTGTCACGTGCGGCATAGACTGCCATAAGATGTATGTGGGATGAACTGGGCAATAAGAGGTTGAAAAACGGCGACATATACCTCAGCAACATCTATTACAGCAAATGCTGCAGAAAGCGAAGGCAGCGCTTATTTGAATATGGATTTGTCGTTCGAGGCAGATCTAGATAAAAAAAAAATCTCACCAAGGCTAAATTCGGGAACATCAGTCTTCACAGACGACAAGGCTTACTTCTATGACCTCTAGAAAGAACATACGATCAATGCTCCAGATCGTTCTTGAAGATTTTAATATCTCTGCTGTATTCATCGCTAAACACAGCCTACACTGCACCACGTCCGAAAACGGGTTCGGGCTGATGAAATTCGGGACGGGACGAAACCTACCTGCAGCTGGCATGCGGTACTTACACCTCGGCATCCATAAATGCAGAAGCATATCATTCACTGCACCACGTCCGAAAACGGGCTCTGGCTGATGAAATTCGTCACGCGACGCAGCAAAGCAGCAAGTGCATAGACATATTCGAACAACTGCTTCCATACGCGGATGACATTGAGGTGGTTGGTCGAATTTAGCGAGCGATTTAATGAAGCTAGGTCTGGCGGGAAAAGAGAGCAAGATGAAGTTTATGCTCTGAAGCTTATATCATCTACCTCGGATGTCAGGAAACCAGTTCAAATACCATCAGTACCGAGATTAAACGTAGAATAACTCCTGCCAATCGCTGTTTCTTCGGGCTTAAGAGGCAATTGATCTATAGAGCCCTCTCTTGAATGACTGAACTGGCTTTATATAGCACCTTGATTATTCCTATTTTGCTCTAAGGGCATATGATAATGTGTGCGGTATTTGGTCTTCTTTGCATTGATGACATTTGCGGAAGAAGATTAAACCATGAACTGTATGGGCTGCACAGCGACATGAGTCTTAACAGTCTACGGACCCTAGGCTATGTAATAATAGGATAAGTTAGGTGGGTGGCTTACATTTCTTTCCTCATCCCATCACAGATCCAGATTACTCTGTGGCACAGAAGGCTAAAGAGTGCTACCTACTATCTGCTGATTCTAAGATCAAATAATACATGTGTACTTAAATCATATGTTTACGAAGAAGCATTTTATCAACATTCAGATCTTTGTAAATTCTTTCTTGTCTTCTCTTTAGTGAATTTAAGTGATAAAATAGTTTTATTCATTGTACGTGGCTATGATCTCGATAAAATCGTATTGCCATTTTCAGTGGCATTATTTATAACAGATGCTAATAACTTGAACCTATTTTAGATCCCGCAAACATGACACGTATCCAATACCTATCATCTTGGGGAAACCTATGATTCGCAAAGATTAACGATCATTAAACGCTGACAAACATTAAAAGAGAATTATAAACTAGTGAACATTAAAATGAAATTAAAGTACATATATTAGCCTTTATTCTCGAAATTACCCTTTACTTTTGATACAATTATCTGTATGTATATAATTTGAATATATTATACGCATACACAGGCAAATTTCCGTATGTTATTACAAATATATATTGCAGGGGTACATATTTGAAATGCCAAAGTACATTTACATTCTTAAAAAAGTTTACTTGTTTGAAGCAGAATGGCATACGTCGGAAGTAATCGAAACGATAACAATTGAATGCATACGAAGAAGAAACTCCATTTGTAACCTTTAACACATGGGGATGGTAGGTCAACAGTTGATTTTAGAAATGTACATCGTACATTCTATAAAAAAAACTTCACCTTTCAAATTAAGCCTAACGAATCTATTGTACTGAAGTGTTCTGAAGTAACAACATTTCTATGTGATGTGGAATGGAAATAAATCCAAATCTCAATTACTACAGTAAATTACTATGCAGTGTTTGATTTTCCGGGTTTTCTATTATTCTTTTCTACGCATGGCAGAAAAAATTCGTCTAACTTGTAACCACAGGCAACATTATATGTGTACAACCCACATTATGTCGAATTACTGCGACCGTTTGAATGAAAGTCGACTCATTTTTTGACGACTCATTGAGTATAGACTTTGATCCCATACCTCACAGAATGATACATGACTTATACAAGTAGTAAAGAAAAAGTTGAGAGCAACAAATCAGAAAACTTGTGTTTATCGGATGATATGAGGTGATTCTTTTGCTATATGTGTATTGACACATGCATTGATTCATATACATACTATTAATGCATGTATAGAAACAATTAAATTTGTTTGATTTGAGAGAAGCTATACATTAATTAAGCAGCAAATTTAGGAATATGGCAATGTGTATGATTTAATTTAAAGAATAGGATAGTCTTGCATGCATGTGCGTATGTACATGTGTATGGGCATACGTATATTTCTAACTGACAAACATTTGATTTAATTACGATTTGTCTCTTGCTTTCAGAGAAATTATGACATACTCGTAGTTTCCATGGGAAAAACATACCAATTAACCGTGAACAAAAGCTAAAGTAGAATAAACTTCATATTAAGTTCAGTAAATTGGAAAAGATGCTTGGTTTTTTTTGTTTTTAATTCACAATTTTTAGATAATATGTTCCTTACTTCTGAAGAATATGTTCTCTCACGAGTGGAGAGGACCTACAGTTTAATTCCGACTCCGAACGGCGAGATTGAAAAGCCTTTTCAAGGCAGATATACTCTTTGAGAGTGACTCGAAAGAGGTGGAGACGCGAACAATTTTTGTTTTGAAAAATTGTTTGTCTGCACAGGGATTTGAAACCTAGACTTGAAAATCTAGTGGGCATGGGTCGATGCGCGAACCCACATGGCCACGGTGCCCACACAACAAATCATACTGGCTAGCTAAACTTGACGAGTGTTAACAATTTCCTCTGAAAGTTAACTCGGGGAACTACTGGAAGTCCGATGAAGTCTGTAAATGTCCTCATATCCCCGAGGCATACTACCCGTACCAGTACCCCGAACGGATACGTCATAACGGCTGCGTCCACCCAGGAGCGTTGCTCTTTTTCGTTGACCTGACACACGATTGCATAGGGATGCCGCTTATCTTCCCCATCGCCCGTTCGAGTGTGGATGGGCGAAAACATCATAAACAGCTGTTATGATGATACCTGGAAGCGATTTTAGCAAACAATAGAGCACATTATTTTTTTAAATATGCAAAAGTTAGATTTTCTTCTGGTTTAAAATTTGCTTAACACAAACAAGTATCAATATCCAAAGGGAAAATATAATTTAGTCATTTTTCATGCATTTTTCTTTGTAAATTCATTAAAATCTTACATCATAGACAGAAATTGCTTAACCTAGCTCAACTAACTTACTATTTCTAACTTACTGATTCTCACCGGACACTCTAAGCTGAATTATTTATAGTTTATATTAAACAATTCAGGCTGACGACGAAGCTATGCCTTAGCGGTTTATTGTTAAATTGTTTAAATAGTATATTTTTCTAGAATTGTAAATAAATCAACCTATCTATGTTTCTATATATCTATCTAGGTATATACAAATTAACTACATATACAGCAAGCGAGAGTAAGGTCCAGGAGTATGTAAATCACCTGCAAAATAAGCAGTAACATATTGAACTGATAGATCGAGATGAGACAAGCATTCTTCGTGTATATACTTTAATATACTTTTTTTTTTAAATATTATTGAATGTTCATCACAGATTCGGGATATGGATAGTTCTATAAAAACTTCGCCGTTCGGAGTCGGAATTAAACTCCAGATCTTCTGCACTCGTGAGAGTACTCGCACTTACAGCACGAGTGATTGTTGCAGAAGCTAGGCCCAAGTTCACCTCGGACTATAGAGCCACAATTTTAGTATTATTAAATAATATATTTATATGTATGTGTATGTAGTAAACGTTAATGATTCAATTGGATCCAATGCTGATCTGTTTTAAATTAATTTTTTTAGATTTTTCATCACAATTTTCCATTTTTATTTTCAAAATTTAATTGAAATTGCAAAGCAACGTAGTCGCAATAACGACAGTCTCAACTAAAATCAAATTTTATCTAATTTCATATTAATATTACTTGGTTTACCTACCGCAAGGTTACATTACCAATATTTTCTCTGAATTTCCAAACGTTCTTATCTGAAAACTGAAGTTGTATTTACTACTCATAAAATTTTCAATACAACACTTCTTGGTCACTCAGTTTAATTTATGTGAAGTCATTTTAAGTGACAAAGTTGTGTTTATTCGACGACTGATGTGTTTTAGTGTTCTTTTCACAAAAACAAGCCCTACTTTTTGAATAATTAACATCAAGACTTCTACACGAATACATTCAATTTTATCCCGTATTTTAGATTTTCGATGCACTAACTCGTATTTCTACTTATTGCCGGCATATTAGGGACAAGTGTGACTAAGTGATAAGTGATACTACGCAAATCGTAATCTTCTTTATCGCCAATGCTGTGCAGTAGGTACGTTCATTAATATATTTCGTGACATTGAACTATTTTAACCGGTTTGGGGAAACATGACTTATCACTTTGACGACTTATCGTGCCTTTTTTGTATTTGTTTAGAAAGTGATTATGTGTTGAACAGAGGTGTAATAAATAAAACTGAATACAGTGAATTAAAAAATGGAAAATACATTATTTAAGGTATACGAGTAAATAGGAAATAGGAAAGAGTTCCATAGCATAGTACAGTGAAGACTATCAAAGTTACCACTCTTATAAATCTTATACAAAGTATTTTTAAAATGTCTGTATATGTTGGGAACCTTCCTATCTTAGAACTTGGACGGAAATTTCCCTATTTTTATCACATTACGCATGGAAAAAACTGCGGAAGTCTGCCATAAGCACAATTAACCAGTACATTTGGACGCACATACAAACATGCATCACAGCAAAAGTATTACGGTATAATAGCGATCATTTGTTTTATCATTTACAACAATAAAACACAGTTGCTTAAGAATATTTTAAATTTTATATACGTAATAAATATTATATTAATTCAGTCAAAAAATAGACACCCTTACAAGTTTGGCCACCACCACAATTCGGCCAGAAATGTTTTCAGTGCGGGTCGCCAACTTGGTAAGACTGTATCACTTTTTCATGGAAATCTAAATTAAAATGACCCAATGCAAATTTTTATTTTAGGATTTTCTTCCTGAAATTGAATAGTTAGGTTTAGCTAGATGCTGACTTATGCAGACGACAATGACATCCTCCGAAGAAACTAACCTGCTATACAAGAATCACGCGAATCAAAAGGAAGAGCATCCAGAGTTGGTCAAAATGTCCAAAAACTCTTTATAATATTCATCCCAATTACGCACGTCGTATCCGACCATACTCTACTTTTGACAGAAGTTCGTGTGTATGGCGACGCGAACGACTCTCGTTTTTATCTGTTACTACGTTGGAGTTAATCCATCGGTCGCATTTTAACCTGTTTGCTCAAATTTGGCTATGACCCGGTAGAGATTTATCGAAATTATCTAAGTAAATGAGGAAAAGACAAAGTATATGCTATGTAAAAATCTGTCCGTCGCCCGTCATCTGGGAGAAAACGTCACAATCGACAGGTACAATTTTGAGTTAGTTTAGGAGTTTGACTACCTCGGGGCAAACAAACGACGTCTTGGTAGAGATCCGACGTGGAATTGCTCCTGACTCAAAGGATTCTCTACAATACCCTAATAATAATTTCTTCCTAATGAAAAGTATTGTAGTGGTGGACATTTCTGTCTGTTATTTTTGACATTTGAGAAGTATCAACGGAACGATTCTGGATAACTGCGTGAGTGACTGTATACTAAGCATATTTCATTTACATCGCTTTCGATAAATAAAAGCTAAGAACCAGTTTTTATGCAAATGTCAGAAGAGAAAGCATGGCTGCTCAAAAACTTTAGATTCTGAGGACGTAAATCACGTTAAGAAAATAACACTTTTTAATTTGCCAGCTGTATTTTATAGGTTTGCGCAGAGCTTGATAGCCACCAGTCATAGTAATGTGAATAATGATGATCACCAATGTTGTTATGAATATAGGGAATACTTATGTTCTATCTTCTGTCAATATTAGTATAATTACCCATTAATTAATAAAATACATAAAATTGCTTTTCCCATGTAATAATTACGACAAATGTGACTGATTTGTGATAGTTACTATACCGCAATATCGCTTTCATTTGAGCTACCCGCTTTGTACGAAATGGCAATTCAAAGTTCAATTTCCGAAATATTATCTAACAACATTTTCGTTCAATCGAATTTTTCACACACACACATATTTTGAGATAAGAATATATTCTAGGTTAGATGATATTACGTCGCGTGCATTTGAAAATTCATTAGCTTTCGAGGACGTCATCGATCTGAATCATCATGTACTCGCCCGTACCTTATCTTTAAGAGTTATTTGGCACGGTATGAGACACATGAGATACAAACATACAATATCTGAACTAAAAAAATAAATGCTTAGCAAAATTTTCGGTTGTTTGTAGGTTATTAGGTTGTTTGTATGATTTACCTCATATCATGTGTTCGGGTAGGTGATGTGTTAAGTTCTAGGTCATTGTGGTAGGTTAGGGGCAAAGCTTTTACTCTAATAATAAGCAATCATGAGTAAAGTTATGAAATGCTTTAGTAGAAATAAAGTATATTTGTGCTTAGAAAGTTTAAATAATCAAATCAATTCGATATTGAATTTCTAGAAAATGATTATATGTTGAAAAAAACAACATTTTCTTGTATTCATTGAAATCGAAAACAATGTTCTGAATTTTTCACATTTATTCATGTGTATTCTGTTTCACAATATTGTCTTGTTGATGGATATTGTGTATGTAGCTAAAGATGTATTCGGAGTAAATATCAAACCCACGAATGACATCCTAGTGGAGATTCGACGAAGACTTATCCTAGGAAACCGCTGCTACTTCGGTTTGGCGTAACAAATGGGTTCAAAACTTCTAACTCGAAAGACAAAATGCATGCTCTACAAAATGCTAATCCTGTAGCCGAGTGTTGGATGATAAGCAGGAAAGCAGAGCAAATTTTGGGTACTTTTGAGAGAAAAATTCTTCGTCGAATTTTTGGTCCTGTATGCGAGGAGGGCGAATAGAGAAGAAGATACAACCGCGAACTCTACGAGCTGTACAAAGATGTGGATGTAGTCCAAAAAGCCAAAAAACGATGATTACACTGCCTCGGCCACATTGAACGAATGCACAATAACGCTTCAGCAAAGACGATAGAGGATCTTCGAATCACAGCTCACAGGTTCGAGAAGAAAAGGTAAACCGAACCTCCATTTCAAGGACCAAGCTATTGCGGATGCCAGAGCGCTTGGTCTGGATAACTAGAAGCAGCGTCCCCGGGACTGCAGGGCATGGAAGGCTGCCGTGTCTCAGGCAGGGACCCTTCACAGGTCGGGAGCCCGCTGATTAACTATTAATCAAATGAATGAAATTAAATGTTTAACGAATTGTATTTTTAAGCTTATTAGATTAATCTTCCAAATAAGAGTATCCTCAAAGGACATTAATAAACAAAGATTTAATGTTATCAAACTTTATTCTTAATAACGGAAATTCGACTGTAATACAATCCGTCCTCCTCGACCACTATACTTCGAATGTCTCTTCTTTTCTCCATCTTCGTCATTATATATTTTCGCCGTTACAAATAGAACCAACGGGTCTTTCTTAAATATATTTCAAACAATCTATTGCGAATAATTTATCAAATGAATTCGTTCAGTATAAAATAAAACATCAGTTGTGGACTTTGCTGTTTGAAGGAAGTGATGTGGTTGAAATTAAAAGAGACAAAGTTTAAGTTAACTATAACAAACAAAATTAATACATTTTAATGTGTTATTCGTAGTAAATTTACAAGAGAGCTTTCCACCGTTTTGTTGTGCTGCTTCATTGATTATCAATTCATTTTTAGAATGAAAAAATAATCGAATTCAATAAGAAAGCAAATAAACGACTTTGGAGATGGCTTATGAATTACGCACGAATTCTAAAATATTTTTCCAATAAACACTGTATTTATTGTTATTATAAGAATAAGGATAAGAATAGGTAGTGACATTCGTATTTACAATTCAAATAGTGTTGAATGCCACATCAGAAAGATTTCATTTCATGTAGATAACATAATTTAGATAGAAGTGATATTTTGAGGTTTGTACAATAAAAAGCAGTATAAAAAGAATGTTTAGAAATTGAGCATTATATAAAATTAAGTAACAAAGGACAACAAAACTTCAATTTGCGTGTGATCAAAACGTAGAAGCCAATCTTGGATTTTGTTCAGGAAAGATGTTCATGTTCTAACTGAGGGAATCAAAACAGGAAGACGATTGAATAGTTTATAGCTAACGACGGAGTATGGGTATCTGAAGTGGGTGGTACGAAATGAGGGTATGTTTACCAGGAATTCAAAGTTGCTGCGTAAACTGCGAGTATCAGATATCGGGCTCTGCAAATAACCACTTCTCATAAAGTACATTTTAGACACCTTGTAGTAGTACAGCTGTCTAACCGCCAGGATTTTCAGGGTCCTAAAGAATGCCAGGGAATGGCTGAGACGAGGAGCTCCACAAATCATTCTAATGGCGCATTTCTGCAATACAAGTAGAGGCTGGATTTTCGTGCGGTAAACACCCCCAATATACAAAACTATATTGTAGCTTGGAGTGAAATAACCCGAAGTAAACAACTCTGTGGGCGCCGTAGCTGTGTGGGTTCGAGCGTCGACCCATAATTTTTCAAAAAACAAAATTGTTCACGGCTTTACCTCTTTCGAGTCACTGACAATGATCAAAGAATATAACTGTCTAGAAAAAGCTTCTCAAAATCGCCGTTCGGAGTCGGCATTAAACTATAGGTCCCCTCCACTCGTGAGAGAACAATAACACGCACAACACGAGTGGTTGCTTCTCAGGCCCAGGTCCACCTCGGACTGTAGCGCCGCCGATATTAATATAATAATAATAATATAATAATAATAATGGCGGCGCTACAGTCCGAGGTGGACCTGGGCCTAGCTTCTCAGCAACCACTCGTGTTGTGCGTGCTATTGTTCTCTCACGAGTGGAGGGGACCTACAGTTTAATGCCGACTCCGAACGGCGAGATTGGGAAGCTTTTTTCTAGACAGTTATACTCTTTGAGCATTGTCAGTGACTCGAAAGAGGTGGAGCCGTGAAAAAATGTTTGATGTTTTTTTCGAGATTCGAACTGACGACCTCGAGCGTAGGAGTCGACGCACCTACCCACTACGCCACGGCGCCCACCGATATTATATTATTATAAACAGCTCTTAAACTATAATTTGTGCAGTATTTACGAAGATGAAATAGACCACGGATAGTAGAACGAAGATACGGTTTCAGATTTGTAATATTATCAGACCAATTCATATTTTGGTCAATAATAACACTTGTAGTTATTTACAATGTCAATTTTAAAACAATTCGCGTGACAAGCTGAATCCGCATTAAACACAGTTTTCGAAGGATCTTCATAACATATGCAAATCGACTCTTTGTAGCGAGTACAATTAACGGCATGGAAATAAAAATCAAAGTCTGGCACATCTTGAAACCTAAGGCTGAAGACAGTTTGGGGGTACTCGGACATCGTTCTGCATATAGGCAAGAAATGGAGTGTTTCACCCAAATACTCCTTCTCTGGAACTGGATACAACTAAAATGAACTATCAAATTCTCAGCGGGCTGAAGCCCCTCGACCTTGTATGTGGACGTCCTCTGTTGCGTTGTCCCACTGGCTCAGAGTCAAAGATTCTGCTTCTGTCCGAACTTTATATCCATTCGATAAAAGTTTCACACTTTGGGCAATGTTCATGGCAGTCTGTTGTTATGGCTTACCGACGTGAAACCGAGGTTCTCTTCCTCAACTCCGTTGTTCTCTCGATATCGGTGTCCTTACCTTGGCTACAACAAGAAAATGGTTCAAGTCGAAGTTGATACCTCAGAACGTTCGGACATTAAGGATACAGTTGAAGGATGAGGGGACGGTCATGTCGCCTTATGGATGTTGAGGCGTAGGAACCGTGTTCTAGCTACAGGGTGTTACCACCTCGTGAAAAGTCTACCAGACTGAGTCCGTTGGATGTGGTGTCGTGCAGGCTGTGTTTACCGATAACTCTAGCAAAGACGCCCTCTCTACCTAGATTAGCGTTGAAATCTCCTAGAACGCTCTTGGTGTCGTAGCTGGGGTATTGATGTATATGTTCTTTCTAGATCATAGAAGTCATCCTTACTATCGTCATCTTTGTCCTCAGTCGGGGAATGGGCGCAGATTAGGCTGATGCTGTTGAATTTAGCCTTGATGCGGATTGTTTTGAGACGCTCGGTTATGTGCTTAAATCTTAAGGCTGACTTTTTGCCTCGAACAACAAACCGACATCCAAATAAGCGATGCCTTTGCTCGCTTATCAATTGTTGTAATAGATATGGCAGTTTTTCATCCTCTTTTTGACCACGCCATCCCACCGCACTTCTTGGACTGTGGTAACTTCTACTTTATAGCAGTCTATGGCCTCCGCCAGTTCATCGGCTGCACGTGGTCTGTTCAGGGACCTCACATTCCATGTGCAGAACCGACAGTCATTGTGCCTATTACGTTTCCTGGAGTCGCGAACGTCCGTATCCGAAGCAGGTTGTTGTTTCTAAGCCCGAATTTTTTACGTGGTGAGGAATTTGTTTAGCCCCCGAACAAAGAGATCCGGAAGGATCCGGTGTCGGTAACCTTTTGCTGGCCATGAGCGCTGCCATTGGCCCTTAGAAAAGAGCTGGTCTACCGCCATCTCTACTCCAAGGACCCGACCTAACCATTGACACCAGGTATCTCCTGCTGACTGGAGTTGTGGATGCCGCCGTTGGCCAATCAGCTGACCAGCTCCTCCACCGCCATCCTAAAACTTAAAAACAAGCTTATAACCTAAACTGCACATATGTACATTTATTCATATGTATATGGATTCTGAGCCTGTGGGACAACGCAACAGACGACGTCCACGTACAAGGTGGCGCACACAAGTCGAGGGGGACCTCGGCCAGCTTGGTGGGCGAAATTGGACAAAGCTGGCAAGAGATCGTGGCATGTTGGTTGAGGTCCAGGTCCACCTCGGACTGTAGCGCCCTAAGAAGAAGAAGAATATGAATATATGTACATATGTGGTGTTATATACGAATGCATATACAGTATTGGACAAAACATTTGGAAGTAGAAGTAAAATCAAGCAATTTCTTCAAATTCATTGAATTTTTTTTGCAAAAGCATAGCATCCTATACATATATATTCTGAAAGGTATATATTCAAACAGTAAAAAAGTAAATAACTTTTGAAATCATGTTAAAGAATTGAGTAATCTGCGTTGATTTGTAAATGTATCCTCTTATTGGTGCTCGACAAAACATTTGCAACTTTCAATGGAACTACAAAAAAAAACTACAAAAAATCTGTTTTTAGTTGCAAATAATTCTTTTCGTTAATTGTCTTAGGCCATTTTGGTATTAATTCAATTTATTTTAGTATAATATTTAATGAAATTTAATTTTAAGCCATTTCTATTCGTCTAAGAAAAATGGTCTGCACTTTTGACATTTTCACTATTAATTTTGCGTTGGAAGATCTTTCAAAGACTTTTTATCGGGTTAAAACCCTGTGACGGAGGTGGCTAATACATAAACATGACATTGTGACCACTGAGCCACGTTTGGACTAGCCTAGATGTGTACTTTTTGTCACTTTCCTGCTAGAAGGCCTTAAGCAACGGCATTTTCCAGTCCCCTTTCGGCATTATCACATCCTCTAAAATACCTTTGTGCGCCCATTGGTCCATTATCTAATTAAATAAAACCTATAGCCCCAAACCAGTCACAAAACTTCAATGAATTTGAAGAAATTGCTTGATTTCACTTCTAGTTGCAAATGTTTTGTCCAATACTGTATGTATATATAGCTCATATACGTACTAATATGCGGTTTTTAATTTATATACATATATTCGTCTTACAAACTACCTAGGCTATGTAAGTCTGCCATAGTTTTGCAGCTGCTTGAGTAATAGTTATAAGGGGACCAGTATTGCCCGATCTACCCTGGGTCTAAAGGGTTCGACGAGGGAGTTCCCTCGCTTTTCAACCATCAGAGCTTTTGATGCTGTATAGGAACATCCCGAATACTTACTTACTTAAGGTGGCGCTACAGTCCGGGGTGGACCTGGGCCTCAACCAACAAGCGTCTCCAGCCAGCTCGATCTTTAGCTAGCTGCCTCCAGTTTCGCACGCACAGTTGGTTGAGGTCCCTTTCCACTTGCGTGCGCCACCTGAGTCGCGGTCTTCCTCTACTGCGCCGTCCCTCGGGGGTGGATTCGAAGACTTTCCGGGCCGGAGCATTGGTATCCATTCGCTCTATATGACCTAGCCATCTCAATCTTTGTATCTTCATCCTTCTGGCTAAGTCAATGTCGCTGAACAGCTCGTACAGTTCGTTGTTGTATCTTCTCCTCCACTCACCCTCTATGCAGACGGGACCGAAAATCACCCGAAGAATTTTCCTCTCGAAGCAACCAAGAGCAACCTCATCCGCTTTTGACAAAGTCCATGCTTCTGCGCCATATAGCAGGACTGGGACGATTAGGGTCTTGTACAGGGTTACTTTGGTTGTTCGAGAGAGGGCTTTGTTTATCAATTGCTTTCTTAGCCCAAAGAAGCAGCGATTAGCAAGAGTTATTCTTCGTTTGATTTCAGCGCTGGTGTCGTTGTCTGAGTTAATAGCGGTGCCTAGGTAGACAAAGTCCTTGACTACCTCAAAGTTATAACTGTCAGCTGTGACGTTCTGTCCGAGACGTCGGTGTTGGGTGTCCTTTCTGGTTGACAGCATATACTTGGTCTTGCCCTCATTTACCGCTAAACCCATCTTCGCGGCCTCCGTCGCAATACTCACAAAAGTGCCATTGACATCACGCTGTGTTCTTCCGATTATGTCAATATCGTCGGCATATGCGAGTAATTGGACGGACTTCTGAAAGATTGTGCCTCTGGTGTTGGCGTGCGAGTTTTGCACAATTCTTTCAAGTATGATGTTGAAGAAGTCGCATGACAGCGCGTCGCCTTGTCTGAATCCTTTTTTGACATCAAAGGTCTCGGTTAGGTCTTTACCGACCTTGATGGAGCAGCGTGCATTCTCCATCGTCATCCTACACAAACGGACGAGTTTGGTAGGGATGCCAAAACTAGACATTGCTCTGTATAGCTCGTCTCTATAGATGCTGTCATACGCGGCCTTAAAATCGATGAAAAGGTGGTGGGTATCGATTTGTTGTTCCTGGGTTTTTTCCAAGATCTGCCGCAGCGTGAATATTTGGTCGATGGTGGATTTTCCAGGCCTAAAGCCACACTGGTATGGACCGACCAGGTTGTTGACGAATGGCTTTAGGCGTTCACACAACACGGCAGATAGGATCTTATAAGCGATATTTAGAAGACTGATGCCTCTATAGTTGGCGCAGTTTAGAGGGTCTCCTTTTTTGTGGATCGGGCAAACAATGCTGAGGTTCCATTCATCGGGCATGCTTTCTTCCGACCATATTTTACAGATGAGTTGGTGCATGCTCCTTACCAAGTCATCGCCTGCTGCTTTGAAGAGCTCAGCCGCTAGGCCGTCAGCTCCAGCAGCTTTGTTGGACTTTAGTTTAGATATGGCTATCTTCACTTCGTCCAGATCGGGGGGACGGAATTGTTGATCTACGTCGTCCCTTTCATTCGGGTTGAATGGTTCAATCTGCCTGACAGCGGAATTCGGTTCTTCATCGCCGTTATACAGTCTGCAGAAGTGGTTCTTCCATATCCTCAGCATCGACTGTGGTTCTACTACGATGTTCCCTTGATCGTCCTTGCAGGCTTCGGTTCGGGCTTTATAACCCTGACAGGTTGACTTTACCCTTTGGTAAGACTTCCTTACCTCATTCCTGCAGTAGTAACTCTCTATTCCACCGATCGCGCGCTTCTCATGCTCCTTCTTTTTCCTCCTGAGAAGCCGGTGTTCGTCTCTCCTTTTCTGCTCGTAGAGCTCGCGAGCAGCTCTTGTCCTTCTTTGCAGTGCCGCTTTGTAGGCCTCTTGCTTAGCTGCATTCGCCTGCCGACACTCGTCGTCAAACCAGGGGTTTCGTTGTGGTGGCCGAGTGAAACCCAGCACATCAAAGGCGGCATCTCTGATAGCTTTTTGGCAATGTTGCCACTGGTCTTCAATACTTGGTGTCGGCGGCAAAGAACTTCTTCTGAGATAAAGGGAGACTCGATCGGAAAAGGATTTGGCGATCTCTTGCGATTGTAGCCTTCCGACGTCGAACTTCCTCACAGTATTTTCTTGTCTTGGCGGTGTTCGGGATATCCGCAGCCTTACCTTGGCTACAACAAGGTAGTGGTCCGAGTCGATGTTGGCTTCTCGAAACGTTCGGACATCCATAATACTGGAGGAGTGCCTTGCGTCGATCGCAATGTGATCAATCTGGTTGACGGTTGATTGATCAGGAGATCTCCATGTTCCTTTGTGAATATTGAGGTGTGGGAACCGTGTACTGGCTACTACAACATTTCGCCCCGCAGCAAAGTCGATCAGCCTAAATCCGTTATCGGAGGTGGTGTCGTGTAGGCTGTGCTTCCCGACCGTACTACCAAAGACACTCTCTCTTCCCAGCTTTGCATTAAAATCGACTATGACAATTTTAATGTCATAGCTAGGGCACTGCTCGTATGTCTTGTCCAAGAGCTCATAGAAACTGTCTTTGGTGTCGTCGTCTTTCTCCTCTGTGGGGGCATGTGCGCATATTAGGCTTATATTGGCGAATTTAGCCTTGATGCGAATTGTCGCAAGGCGTTCGTTCACACATCTGAACGATAAGACTTCTTGCCTAAGTCTACCCCTAACGACGAATCCACATCCAAACAAGCGCTGCTTTTGCTGCCTGTAGCAGTCACCGTAGTAAATGTCACAGTTTGTCATCCTCTTTTTGCCCGGCCCATCCCATCGCACTTCTTGGATGGCGGTGATGTCTGCTTTGTAGCAGTCCAGGGCTTCCGCTAATTGTTCGGCTGCACGTGGCCTATAAAGGGACCTTACATTCCACGTGCAGATCCGAAGATCGTTGTCCTTAATTCGTTTGCGGGGTTCGTCATCAGTAATTCCGTCCGTTTCCGAGGCTTGTTGCTGCTTCGTAACTTGATTTTTTTTGGTGTGGCCGGGCAGTTACCCCGACGGCACAACCCCCAACCTGGAGGACCAGTTCCTTTTTTTTTTTACCCCTAGGACAAGAGGTCGCACTTATAAGTTTAGCAGGTTGAGTTCGGGTGAACTACAACCAGTACCCGATGGCTACCACTTGGAGGTAAAATAAGCACAATTGATGTATAGGAAAAGTTACAACACTGGGCATCGCCAGGTTGACGCCAATCAGTGCCTACCCGATTCCTACAACATCCAGCCATCAGGAACATCCCGAATATCCCATGATATACAGAATACAAGGTATTATGTTCCCGTCACTTATTTTTTTGATTCGTGCTGCGTGTGACGTCATACGTATCATGACATATGTTTTGCCGCGAACAATTTGAACAGTGTGGTGAAAACATTTGATTGATTTTGTAAAATTTGTGAAAAGTTTAATTAAATCAATTATAGTAGTGAATAAGTATAGATATTTTCCATACAATTTGAATTCAATGTGAAGTTGCCCTGATACGTGCGACGTCACACGAATTTGATAGATAAGAGAAATGTAATACCTTGTATTCTGTATATCGTGCGAACATCCCGTCTTGATACCGCTATACTGAACCGCAGGTAACCCTCCTCAGCTCGTGGTTGAGTCGCGGTTCAACTGTGGATGGGCTATATGAAAGATAAGCGGTACCACATTTCTGTCTTGTATCAGATCATGCTTATCTTTCCAAAGCATTTTCCATTACTTTCTTAGAATTTCAAGTCCCAGCGCCCTTACTTCTTCTCGGATATTGGCCTTAAGCTGTTGTGTGGTTTTTGGCTTATTGCTTTTAGGTAGCCCAAAGAACAAAATCTGGAGCCGTTGAATCGGGCCAATTAAAATCCGATCACTAAAAATTTCCCTCAGGAGAGTTATAGTTGGACGAACTGTGTGAATTCAACTCATGAACCAATTGAATCTTATATGGAAAAAGGTCTAACTGCCTTAAAATTCTTTGCTAAGACATCACCAACTGCTGAGAACGTCGCTTGGTGGAAGTTTGGGTTTTTCCTCAATACTTGCTTGCACCCGAGCAATGTTCACATTATTTCGAGCTGTACGAAGTCTTCCAGCACGTGGAAGATAATAGATGGCCCATTGTTGCCGAAAACGCTGAACCAATCGGTACATTTTTGGAGCACTGGGCGCATTTCGAACATGAAAGAATTTTCGATCCTACATAATCTGTTTTTGAATAACTGAATGTCGACTTTCAAAATAAAATTGAACCACTTTGGTAATACCTACGTAAACAAAAAAAGTTTTCAATAATTAAAGCTGAACGTTTCCTATGAGCTCCCCTGTATATTAAACGAAAATACCCAAAAGCCAACTTTTTGATTTTTTAAAATTTTTTAACAATTTAGTTTAGAAATAGGAGCGCATTGATGGAGTGCTCTATTATTGTTTTAAAATCCACCTCAACACAACCCGACGGGCGCCAACCCCAAATGGTCCCATTGTCTAAATGCGCCTGCATAGAAATTTAGGACAAAAGCACTTAATTCCAAAACTGCAATAAACAATAAACTTAAACAAACAATTAATAAAACGTGTTCTTCATTTTACACCAAGGCGATTGATACAAATATTTTTGTATTACTGATTATTTGTTATTAATGAACCAAAAGCTTCCTATAAGGCATACGATGAACTAGAAGTAAGATTCAGGATGAACGGAACTATTTTCTTTCCATTTTTTCGTATTCAATAAATTATTTGCTCTTTGAGCAAAATGCCGACGAAGCGGGCAAGCTCTACAACACTCACTTCATCTTTGTGGAAGAGCACGGTGACGTTCCAGGAAATTGCAAATTCGACGAACTCCCTAGGTGTGTTAACAGTTCGTCTTTACATCCCGATAAAGAGAAGCCGTGCATGGCATGTCAATCACTTGATAAAAGTCTTACCAAATCTCCACACAACAAATTCTATTACTTGCAGTGTTACAGAAAAATCTGGCATTCGCTGAATTTTATATGTACGAGCAGGCTAAGTAACTGTATTTTCAATAATATTCCGTCAGAGATTTACCCATTTTAGGTTGAATCCAGGAAAAATGTCAATTCTGATACATTTAAAGCACATTTCCGAAGGCACAGGAACAACTACTGATTCAAAAATCGATGTCGTTGACATCAAATTCAAATTGATAACGAATCTACTAAGATGTTCCTAAATGACTCCATCTTGGACAATCCTACAAGAAAGCTCAGTATCATTATCATCATTAGACACCAAGATTCTGGAAATACACGCAATTTTAGATTTGTCCGCATTTACTTTCATACAAACCTTTCCAAAAATGGCTGGATCTTCGTTTGAGGGATGTAAAACACTTAAGTCGCCTGCAAATAGAATATTATAGCCCCAATTTTCCTAATTCAAAACATCCCTGGTCTTGGTAACGTGCAATGAACATCACACGTCACGGCAACGTACTAAAAAAATGAGAGTTGACTTGGTGCACCTTTGACGAAGTTGAACGCCCAAGATATAACGTGTTGATTAAGTGCCATTTGCCGGAACGCAAAACAACTGTAGATATACATATGACATATATATATATGTGACACACTCATTCTTTACAAGTACCATTCTTAAGTTGAAGAATTGTTGGGTGGACTTATACTAGAACGAAAGTCGCTCTGCTTATTACCTAACCTCGACCAGATCTCTAGAAAACGCCTCCAACAACATACCATAATCCTTACTGGGAAAATTTATTCCTGCTATTGATGTCAGGCTATTTTGTCCCTCTTTTTATCAGATACTTACCCTAGTTTGCCAGATATCAGATATTTCACTGCGTCCCCAAGTCATTTCAATGACACGAGAACCATACTCCTTCATCCATTGTCTTCACTTCGAAATTCATCCACATCAGCAGTGTCTTTAAGTGTGCAACCAACTTGATTTTGTCTACTTCGGATTGGGAAGATAACATTTTTGAATTTGACTCCTCCGATGATATTAAACTTATTTTTTCTTTGTCAGAACTCTTTCTATAATAAATCTATAAATCGGGAAAAATGTACCCCCAAGAAAAATCCAGTGTATGAGCATGCCGAGAACTGTCGTCACCTTAGATAGGCATATGAGTGCAACTATTCTTGGCCAACACTGAAAAGTATTTGCATATGCTATTCCCGATCTGGTATTGTCAGAGTATATCGATCGGAGTTAAAACTAAAAAGATCAAAGGCTCCTTTTGCCAAAGCATCATAAAGTAATAACGCTAGCAGATTTAAATGTTTCAAGGAACATGGGCTGTTAGCTTTTATGAATGAAAAACTCAATGTCTTTGATGCAACCGGTATTTGTTGAATGGACCCTTGGTAGCGAGGTAACAAGAAGGAAAACTGGATCAAACAATTTGAAGTAGTTCTAAACTTCTATGATTTATTCTTAAGCGTTGCCAAGATAATACGTAGTAATAGTTGAGAGGTACATTTCATGTTTTTGAACTTGACTAACGAATTTGACATGTCAAATATTTAACATATCTTAGAAAGATGTTTGTCTCGTTTCCCGGGACCTTGGTCGACGAGGTTGCATTTGCAGATTTTATTTACATGCTTCATGTCTTACATTATATTCCATAAGCGATATATAGCGAACTGATTGTAAAAAGCATGGTTCGTATTCTACTTCTATAAGTAGGCTGGATTGTAGACTTGGAATACGACGATAAGGATGTTTTATGCAATAAATCTCACTCAGCATATGCCCACCACTTAGATGCCGATTGACATTTAAGTACATTAATAATAATAACGAGGCTTTCTGAGGTCTGGGCCTCGATTAACTGCCCTCTACTTGTGAACACGTCTACCCACTGAAAGCTTGCATTAATGAAACGAAATGAAAATAGTATATTCATGCCCTGTGATGTCGTCAAATTCAGGGGCTACAAGATAACACTAACACTCTGTTAACTGATAACCACAGATTGGTCTGAAAGTGAATTGTCGGATCCATTCTCTAGCTTTTATAATTTTGGTACTTATTTCGCCGTAGTGAATTTAATCTGAAACACGGATAAACAATGACACCTTTGCCCAAATCACGAGCAAATTGAACCACAATTTAAAAAAATATCGTCTTTGGAATTTTTCAATTGTTTTATTTTCTTAAAAAAACGCGAATATTCATTCTCATACGCGATTTAGATGTTTGAAATCGCAAATAATAAAAAAGTATACATACTATACTTTTGTTTACTTCTTCTTGGACACACCAACAGTGCGACCACGACGACCAGTTGTCTTTGTGTGCTGACCACGGACACGGAGACCCCAGTAGTGACGCATACCACGATGGGCACGAATCTTCTTCAAGCGCTCCAAGTCATCACGAAGTTTCGAATCCAAGTATGATGAGGTATATTGTGTGTATTTGCCATCAATAATGTCCTTTTGTCTGTTCAAGAACCAGTTTGGGATCTTGTACTGCCTTGGATTCTGAATAATGGTCACAATTTTGTCGACCTCTTCATCAGTACATTCTCCAGCGCGCTTGGTAAGATCAACATCAGCCTTCTTGAGGACAATATTGGCATAACGACGGCCAACACCTTTAATGGCAGTCATAGCGATGGTGACTTTGCGTTTACCATCGATATTCGTATTCATGATACGAAGAATATGCTGGAACTTTTCTGGGATAACGAGAGACTGCAATGAGAAAATAAACAAACATTTTAATCTGGTGCATTAAACAAGTCATAGATTTTGTGCAAGTTAGAAGACAAAACACAGCTAAATAATTAACAAAAACTAGTCAAAACAACACCGTGAACATTTTGTCAACTAAATTTATTGCAAGAGTACACTGATGTTATTAAATTCAATGGATTTATTTTTATCGTACCATTTTGCCGTCCTTTGCTGACCGAATTCAAGCGAAAAAGACGGATGTGCGGAAGTTTGTCAAGTGTCAAATTTATGTCAGATGAGCACGCCACCTATGTGCGAGCACAAAAAGGTGAACGAGAAGGGAATGTGTTAATAATGGGTGCATTCAGTAAAAGTTCCCTTTTTTTAATAAAAATATATGGTTTATAAAAATATGTATTAAGTAGGAACATCCTACATTATTTTAATGAGATTAATTATGAATGTTTATTTGAGTAAAATAGCTTAATTTATTTAAATCACTTTATATGAGATGGTTTGTTGAAACAACAAAAACAATCTTTATTTCATTCGCTGGCAATAAACAAACAGCTGCAAGCAATTAACGACTAAAAGAGTGGATACTCGTAGCGCAAACTTAAATCAAACGGTAAATCCATTTAATTCCACTATTTTGATACATTTTATTAAGATGAATTAAATTTTGATCAAAACTTGTACATTGGCCCACTCTGTGTTTTAGGCTCAAATAAGTAATCCATGAACATACGAATTAAATAGCCGAAAGTTTAGGAAAATTATAATTAGATTCTGGTCATAGGAATCCTCGTTTGGCTTTTTGAAAAAATCTTACGACGAAACTTTACCTCCTCAGTTGAATCAAAAGGTGCTCACAATCATTTTGGAACATTAAATGTTTGAGGAAATGTAGTATTTGTGCATTAAATCGGTCATATTTTAATTTTTTAAAGCTAGTTTCTCTTCTTTTTTCTCTCTTTAGCCAATAAAAAACTAGGTCTTAAACTAGATATTAATCATGACTGTAGAAGTTAATTGTGTGAAGTATTAAAAAGAAATCAGAAACACAAAGTAGAATTGCAATCAATGTGCTATCTTAACATTTATGGACTAAAAAATAAATTTCGATGAACTCAAAAATACAATTGTTATAATATCAAATTATAGCACTATCAGAAACACATTTAAAAGAGGATGTTCCTAACAGTGAAATACAAATTGAAAATTATTACGTATTAAGGTGTAACTCTGATAGTTCAAAAACAGGTGGAGTGATGCTTTACATAAAAAATCATATTCAGATTTCGAAATATAGTACAATAGTGAAAGAAGAAGGGACTTGGTGGCTGAAATGTGAACTGTGTATTTGTAGTTACAACCTTTTACTAATAGTTTTATACAGCTCTCCGAGTTTATCGGACCATGTTTTTAGTGACAACTTTTCTGAAGTATTAGAGGAGATAGGCGAAAATCAACACAATACTATTTTGGAAGGTGATTTTAATCGTGATGGGCTGAACAAAACGGAAACTTATAGGAAAAAACTGTTTAAGATAATGTCTGACAATTCCTTCTATTAACTGATAAAAGAAACGACGAGAGTAATAAGAATATCAAGGACTATTATTGATTATGTGGTGACTAATAATAAAATGCTCGAAACTAAAGTAAAAAATGAACTGAAAATAAGTGACCACGAAGCAATTATAATAAAAATTAATATAAGAAAAAACACAAAACACATTCCGGAAAAAATATTTCAATATAACATGAATTTGTTTAATCGAGAATTTTTAAATAGTAACATCACTTCAGTGACATTAATGGCTTTGATCTAGCAAACTTATTTGTAAATAAACTTGCCAGCGTTGTGGAAAAATTTACAAAGAAAATTGTTAAAAAGTGTAGTGAAAATTCGTGGTTAAGTAACCATTTACGGAATTTAAAAAAGAAAGAAAATAATAATGAGAACAAAAGCCATTCTTATCAATTCTTAATATTTTTCATTATGATGGAAGGATCTATGACAATTATGTGTGAAACAAAATATCGGCCAAATGCTCCCCACGGCTTCGGTGGCATACCTCTGTCCGATGGTCCATATTTTCAATTATTCTGAGACATAATTGAGGTTCAATATCGTTAATGTGCCGAATTATTTCATCCTTTAGTTCTTGAATTGTTCTTGGCTTATTGAAGTACACTTTTTCTTTTAAATATCCCCAAAGAAAGAAGTCCAACGGTGTCATATCACATGATCGTGGCGGCCAATTAACATCGCCACGACATCAGATAACACGGCCATTGAATTTCTCGCGCAAAAGAGTCAATGGTGTTCGCTATCGTGAGATGATAACGACATGTGCTTCCAACAGGATGGTGCTACTTGCCACACAGAAAACGAAACAATAACAGGATAACTGATTTAGGCCTCAACTTTAAATTCAAAGATATTTCTTTGAAAGATATCCGTTATGTGATAAGACAACTAAAAAACAAAAAAGATTGTACTTCGTTATGTCCGAAGATATACATAGACAGTGTTGAAATTTTTGGTCCGGTATTACATACAATTATTAACATATCTTTTGAAAAATGTGTCTTCCCGGGTTCTGGAAAGAGTCGATAGTGTATCCGATCGAGAAAATAACGAACAGTATGCCATCGTATAAAAAGATTATGGAAAAAATTGTGTGTAGACAACTTAAACAGTATTTCGAAAACGATAATATAATAATTGAATCCCAATCGGACTTTCGAAAGCAGCATTCATGTAAAAGTGTTTGTAAGCTTGTTGTAACAAACTGCAAACAGATTGTATCCGAACAAAAATATGTGTACAGCGTATTTATTGATTTGAAACGAGAGTTCGAAACAATCGATCGTTCTATTCTCTTGTTAAAACTTGATAAATACGGAGTTGGGAATGTCGAACTTAACTGGTTCAGAACATATCTAGAACTCAAAAAGTATTTGTTAATGGTCATCATTCGAATCCCAAGCTTGTTGAATTGAGAGTTCCACAAGGGTCTGTGTTGGGAACGTTGCATGTTTTAAAATACTGTCAAATCGCATTATTTGCTGATGATGTACATCGATGGAATATAGATATAAAATATAGATGAGTGCCATAAGAAAATACAGGAAGATCTCGGCAGTATCTATATGTGGTTATGTCAAAATAAGCTTGAACTAAATGCAAGCAAAACTAAATTTATAATTTTGTTTAACATATAGCTAATAGCTTTTGCTCAAACTTAATAATTGAAAACCAGGTCAAAGAAAGGGTTAAGAAATAAAATACTTGGGCATAATGATAGATCACAATCTTACTATTAGAGAACATATAGAATATACATGTAAACAAAATTTCTAAAAACATTAGTTTTCTCAGAAGAGTACGAAGAATTCTAACTACACTATCAGCAGTTCGTATTTATAGTTCGTATTTATAACACAATTGTGAAACCACATTTTGAGTTTTGTTCAACAGTATTATTTTTATGTAATGTAATGTGAGCGCCGTGGCGTAGTGGGTAGGTGCGTCGACTCCTACGCTCGAGGTCGTCGGTTCGAATCTCGAAAAAAAAACATCAAACATTTTTTCACGGCTCCACCTCTTTCGAGTCACTGACAATGCTCAAAGAGTAGAACTGTCTAGAAAAAGCTTCTCAATCCCGCCGTTCGGAATCGGCAATAAACTGTAGGTCCCCTCCACTCGTGAGAGAACAATAGCACGCACAACACGAGTGTTTGCTGAGAAGCTAGGCCCAGGTCCACCTCGGACTGTAGCGCCGCCATTATTATTATTATTATTATTATTATAATGAAGATGATATCGAGAGACTTCAATTATTAGAAAGTAATGCCATGAGATGTATATTAAAGTGTAATAGGTATACTCACATAACCTTTATGTTAGAAGCTTTGAAATGAAAAACAAAGAATAATTATGAAAATTTTGCTATTTGTCTTCAAAATTATAAATAACTTTATGCCAAATTACTTGTGAAGATATGTTGTGTATGTTCATGAAGAGCAACCATTTTGTTTAAGAAACAGAAATAATCTAAGGCTACCAAATTTGTTAACAAACAGAGCTCAAAATTCACTGATTTATAAAGGTTTTAATATTTTTAATGAATTACCAAGTAATATTAAAAATGAAACAAATATTAAACAATTTTAAAAAAGCTATATTTGATTTTGTTGAATCGAAATATTGATTAATTTAACTACTGTGCTGTTTTATAATTATTGTAATACTGATTAATGTGTACATTATTTTAATAATTGTAACTTTAAAGCCATCTATTGTGCTAATAAAATATATCGATCTATCTAACTAAACTGGGTCTAACTCGTTACCTCCTGTTAACTTTTATGCTTTGTATTTTTCGTGTACTAAGAGTGTTGGCAAGATTATTTTTCTTTTCTATTTCTGTTTTGTTTTTTTGACTTTATACATAATAAAAACTGGATGCGATACCCATACAAATTGTTGCCACGAACTTGCAGTTCCTTTTCCGATTCATTATGCAACCAGCTAAGTTATCCTTTACACACAAAACGACAACAACACTACAAGTGTCGATAAACTGTTTAGTAAGCTAACGCTGAAATTTTTGTGTTAAATATTTGCAATTTCTGACAACTACGACTTTATGAAAAAGGGATAAAAAAATATTCGACAAGGAAGCCTTCTCGACTGAAAAATAAAACCACTTAGGAGTAATAATTTGACTCCAGTGATTCAAATATAAAGACTTATTTGTTTACTACTTAGGTTAATTTAGGTTAATTTCACTGACTATGACAGTAGAATTTTATAATTGCAAGAAGGTAAGATAAATGTTATATATATATTTAAATCTCCAAAAAACACCTTTAACTATGGTAAAATTAGACTTCACTTCATTTAGGACGATTACTTTTACCCTAAATAAACACATGTATTGGGTCTTCTTCCTCTGGATTTCTCAGAAATTGAAGCTATTCATTTTAAGTCCAAACAGATGTTTTAAAAAATAAATCATCACGCATTGTATAAGTATAAGTTTAAATTAAATTCTGTTGCTTTATTGTCTAAATAGATTATCAGTACACTAAATCAGAAGAGAACTTTTAACCAAACCAATGAGTCAGTCCAACTCCCGCACCAAAGTCATTCTTTGGTGGTAATCCATCTCCGAATCTTCGCGAGGCAGTCCCAGTTAAGTCCAGGGTAGTTTGTCGATTTTGTGAACTCCACAAATTAGCTTTTCCAGTCAGACGGATCCTCCCAATTGTGCCGCAATGCAAGCCACTGCACTCACAATAACAACTGCAAACAGTGTTGTCTTCATTTTCTAATCTTTTGACTGAGTTACGAACAGTTGATTGATAACTCGACTAATGACACTGACTGCGAGGAGTATTTGTATTTATACGAAATCATAAATCTACCGGTGTATCCCCGAAGCTAATCACATCTATCTCTTGTGCATCCCCATCCTAATGAGATTACACGGCCTAAAGCGTATTCGCATGAGTCACATATTCTAAGCGATAACAGTTCCATTCACTCTCCGGCGGGGGAAAATCCCTGCAGTAAGATTGGAATTATGCCACGATGTCTTTACCTGGAATTTGCAAACGTCTGCGTATCCACAGATATATAAATGATCTGACCTTGAGATCTCTTAAACTTATTGTCGGTGGATAAACCCCTTGAAAGCCGATAGTCAAGCTTTTATTCAAATAAAAGCTTATTAAGCTCAGTAAAGAAGTTTTTAACAAAAACAAAGATTTGGAAAGTATAAATGTATGCTCAGTTAACTTGGAATGACAAGAGAGGTGCTCGATTCCTTCTGAGGGTTTGGCCAAATGGATGATATAGGCGAATTTTTATGACAGAATTGTGGTTTACATCAGAGCCAATAAACTTCTGAGAGGTGTCTTGCTGTATTATACTCGTAATAGTATTCACCCAGCCGTAAAAATGTCTTCCGTTGAGTTAATAGTTTGCTTCCAGTGTTGGCTAGAGAGTTTCCCATAATATTCTCAAGTACGATGCTAAAGAAGTTACTCTCGATAATTTTTCATCGTCATTCTGCATAGAGTAAGTAATATTAAGCCTAGAAGTAATATTAAAAAAAACATACAGTTAATCAAAAAAGTAAGTATACACTACCTCCTGAACTATATTTTTCTAAAGAAAACTAAATATTTCCAACAAAAATCAACAACCATTTTTTTTTCTGTTTTCACAAACGTAATACTATTTTTCAAAAAGAACAAACATAAAAAAATAACAAAACATAAACAATAGAATTCAACTTAAAGTAGTATGAATGGAAATTTACATCAAAAAGTAAGTATACAAACAAAAAATAATACTTTCTGAAATTGTTCTCTGCTCTCAAGTCTTCTTATCAATATTTCGTTGGGTAGCCTTTGGCTTTTATAATTGCTTGCATTCGATTTGGCATCGAGTTAACCAATTTTGATGTTACTTTTTGGCTTATTTTAGCCAACTCTTTCTGAAGCACTCTTTTCAAGTCTTATTTTGTCTTGACACCGTGTTTTTGAACTTCTCGTGTCAAATGTTCCTATAAATGTTCTATTGCATTCATGACGGGCGATTGGGTGGTATTCTCAGCTGGTTACGAACATTATATAATAACTATTCCTTAAAAATATGAGAGTTGTGTTTTGGGTAATTATCTTGTTGAAAGATAAATTACACTTCTAGACCCAACTTTCTGACGCATTCAAGTAAATTCGATTTCAATATGTCCAAATAGGTATATTTGTCCATTGTACCATCAATGAAAACTAAATTACTGACGCCATTTGGCGCCATACACCCCCATACCATTACGGAGCAACCACCGTGCTTTACAGTTCCCGCCATGTTTGCGGGATCTAGCTCCGCGTTTGTTTTACGCCAAACTTTAGCACGTCCATCGGATCCATGAATGTTAAATTTGCTTTCATTTGAGAATACGATCTTATTCCAAAAAGCTGGATCACAATTTACATGAGCTTTTGCAAAATTTAATCGTTTTTGACGGAACTGTAAAGCACAGTGGTTGCTCCGTAATGGTATGGGGGTGTATGGCGGCAAATGGCGTCAGTAATTTAGTTTTCATTGATGGTACAATGGACAAATATACCTATTTGGACATATTGAAATCGAATTTACTTGAATGCGTCAGAAAGTTGGGTCTAGAAGTGTAATTTATCTTTCAACAAGATAATTACCCAAAACACAACTCTCATATTTTTAAGGAATAGTTATTATATAATGTTCGTAACCAGCTGAGAATACCACCCAATCGCCCGTCATGAATGCAATAGAACATTTATAGGAACATTTGACACGGGAAGTTCAAAAACACGGTGTCAAGACAAAATAAGACTTGAAAAGAGTGCTTCAGAAAGAGTTGGCTAAAATAAGCCAAAAAGTAACATCAAAATTGGTTAACTCGATGCCAAATCGAATGCAAGCAATTATAAAAGCCAAAGGCTACCCAACGAAATATTGATAAGAAGACTTGAGAGCAGAGAACAATTTCAGAAAGTATTATTTTTTGTTTGTATACTTACTTTTTTGATGTAAATTTCCATTCATACTACTTTAAGTTGAATTCTATTGTTTATGTTTTGTTATTTTTTTATGTTTGTTCTTTTTGAAAAATAGTATTACGTTTGTGAAAACAGAAAAAAAAATGGTTGTTGATTTTTGTTGGAAATATTTAGTTTTCTTTAGAAAAATATAGTTCAGGAGGTAGTGTATACTTACTTTTTTGATTAACTGTATAGCAGCCATTTGGAATCGACTAACTGTAGGTCACCCTTCACTCGTGAGAGAACAATATCACGCACAACACGATTGGTTGCTGAGAATCTCGGCCCAGGTCCTCGGATTGTAGAGGTCAAGTTGACATACAGACTTTACGTGGCGCACTCTGGATAGCCTCACCGGCAGGCGTTGCGGGGTGAACCAATGTATGGAGCGAATGTATCCCAATGTATCTCGACCAAACTGGCGGTTTTTGCGTAGGGCTAACAACCCGCCCACGTAAAAAGTAACATTGTTATGGGGCAGCTAATGACAACATGTCGCGAAAAAGGACAATAATTTGTGGGTGTGCTCCCAGAATGTGAGAACTCTATACAGTCCCGCAGCACCTCACTGATTGGAAAATATCCCCACGCAGTACAAGATGACAAACGCAAAAAAACGATTATCGATAGCTTATAAGTGTACTACAGCCCAACAGAAAACATTAAAACCCTTACATAAATGGAAATCAACAACTGATTGATGGTATTTACATGAGCGAAAGAAGGTAGGAGAGTCGGGGAGAGAGCGTATAATTTTACAACCATATCTTTCCAACATTTTGGAAAATCTTACGCTCACTTTCCGATACTCCTGCCCTTTCAATATTTTCTTATTTTTAGTAATATCGGAGTTAAAAAAAGTTTATGCAGTGTTTTAAAACTATTAATTAGTGAAAAAATCTGTGTGTGTATAATATTGTATATTCTACACGATGTGTTTGCAATATGACCTAGTATTGCATATTTAAAACGGCTTTAATCTCGAAGAAGGGTACAAAACAACAACAAACGTGGGCCAAAAAAAAACATGATAAAAGCAATATGCGCCGTTAATCAGAAAGAGATTCTTGAAGAAAAAGGTTGATTCTTTGAAGGAAGTTGTGTGTTGACCAGTGAGTTTTGTATGATCTTCTCAAGAATGATGTTGGAAGAGTTACTTTGACAGGCTTCTCTTGCCTTGCCTAACATCTTTTTTGATATTAAAAGTTTTCCATCGTCATCCTACACAAATTTACGACTTAATTTGAGTAGAAATATCAAAACTTGGGTTCTCGATTGCGCGTTTTTCATGTCCTTTCTTTTTCTTCTAACGAACTAACGAACAGCTCTCGTAATTTGATGCGCTTTTGCCTTGCATGCTTTTTGCTTTGTTGCATGTGCCTGCTTGCACTCGTGCCTTCATATGCAATTCCTAATATTAAATTAAACATATATCTGCGTTGCTCTATTTTGTTTTCATTTGGCATGAAGTTATGTAAAAATAAAGCAGAATACGTAAACTTCAAACCTATAGTTCTTAAGGTTGTTAGAACTTATAATAGGAAATGTCATCATTTTGATTTTTCGATCTTTTCGATAAAAGATAGAAGATGTAGAGGGAGAAAGAATAATATTGATAGTATTCGAATTGCTACAGTGACCAATATATAATAATAATAATGGCGGTGCCAAAGTCCGAGGTGGGCCTGGGCCTAGCTTTTCAGCAACCACTCGTGTTGTGCGTGCTACTTTTTTTATCACGAGTGGGACCAACAGTTTAATGCCGACTCCAAACGGCGAGATTGAGAAGCTTTTTTTCCTTAGACAGTTATACTCTTTGAACATTGTCAGTGACTCGAAAGAGGTGGAGCCGTGAAAAAATGCTAAGTGTTTTTTCCGGAATCGAACCGAGAACATGGAGCGTAGGAGTCGACCCACCTACCCACTACACCACGGCGCCCATGGTGGCCAGTATAGTATGAAATAAACCGGGCAAGTGCGAGTTGTACTCGCACGGGGAAGGTTCCGTCGCATAATATTGATGGATGATTTCTGAATATCAAACGACGTTTCCAAACTATTTCAGTTGAATTTTCTTCTAACTTCAACTCAAATCAACCATAAATTCATACATCCAAACAAACAAATGTTCATCCCTACATATACCTATATCTCTATCCAAGTTTATCCAACACAGAAAATCCCTTCCATCATACATACATACATACCTATCTAATCACTGCTCATGCCTGCGGTATATGTGTGTTCATTTCTGTTGGGCATTTAGGGGTGAGATCGAAAAGATAACGCTCATCAACGAATAGAGTGGCCGAACACAGCATGAAATTATGTGTGAAAATAAAAATTTTTTCTTGTTTTAAATCTTAGATATTTCAAAATTTCAACATAAATCGATATTTTGAAATGTATCATTTCTTAATGCTTACATTGATGTCTTCAAAACTGCGTTTTCAGATCTTCAAAATTCGCATTTCGATGATTGACCGTTTTTGGCCAAAACCAAAACCAAAACCATTAGGGCCAGAGTACTCGAAATGGTTTTAAATGAAAGTACTCAATGAAGCCAAGTTTTTGTGATTTTTTCAGATTTTTAAACACTTTGGTTTAGAAATGGCAGGGGGGAAAATCTTTGGAGCTCCATATTTCCCAAACGGTATTTTTGATAAAAAAGTCTTGAAAGAAACCTTCACCTCATTTCGAAAGATCTGTCGATTGATATATATATTGATAGGGTGCGACAATTTTTCAAAATTAGTGTCAACTTCACCTGTACTGGGGCCACCCCCAAATGGCCCCACTTTTTAAAATCGCTGCATAGGAAATGACATCTAGGTCTGAAGTATCTAATTCCAAAATTTCATGCCGATATCTTCATAAACTTCGGAGATAAAAAAGTGTGACAGACACGACGGACGGACGGACGGACACACCGAAATTATAAAGGTTCCGTTTTTGTAGACGGAACCTTAAAAATATTTGAGTCGCATATGTATTATTTTTCAAGGCCGTGGCGCTTTGATATGGGAAAAATCTGTGACTCACAAAGAGATGTAGGATAAACAAACGGATATAAATACTGAATTTTATAACTGCAGGAAGGAATATCTATTTAAATCTCCCAAAAACACGTTGAACTAAAATTTAACTTCAAATCTTTGATTAAGACTATTACTTTCGTGTTATATTATCTATTTATTATGTCTTATTCCTTTGGATTTCTCAGAAAACCATTAATGTTGAGTCAAAACAAGTGCATTACAAAATTAAATCATGACGTAAGCTACATATTCACGTTTAAAATAAATTCGATCGTTTTAATTGTCTAAATACATTATCAGTACACTAAATCAGAAGAAAACTTTTAACCAAACCAATGAGTCAGTCCAACTCCCGCACCAAAGTCATTCTTTGGTGGTAATCCACCTCCGAATCTTCGCGAAGCAGTCCCAGTCAAGTCCAGGGTAGTTTGTCGATTTTGTGAACTCCACAAATTAGCTTTTCCAGTCAGACCGATGTTGTTTATGTCCAACTGTGGTATTCTACTAGCCGTCAAAGAGGCACCATGACCAGCAGCATGGTTGTAGTTAAGCCCAGTGCCCACTCGGTCGAATTTGAATCCATTCTCTAAGTTTGTTCTACTGTGGAACGCATTTGCGTCGATTTTGTGGGTTTTATCATCGAAAATGTTGACCCGTGCGTTCTGTGAAAACTCCTTGCCGAATCCGGGAGTGTTTGAGTGTTGCAATGAGATGCCATGACCATTCCTGGAGATAAAAAAATGTGTATAAGATACAAGCTAATTAATAAACAGTCAATTTTAAATACTTGTTTGCGTCCAGGAAAGCTCCTGTAGTCACTGGGCCCTTAAGTGTATTTCCACTAGCGAAGAGACCTCCCCCAATGTTTGCATTCTCGTCACCAATACGCTTTACAGCCGCAATATTTGCATCGTGTCCTCCAGCGGGATTGGTTGATACGGATCCTCCCAATTGTGCCGCAATGCAAGCCACTGCACTCACAATAACAACTGCAAACAGTGTTGTCTTCATTTTCTAATCTTTTGACTGAGTTACGAACAGTTGATTGATAACTCGACTAATGACACTGACTGCGAGGAGTATTTGTATTTATACGAAATCATAAATCTACCGGTGTATCCCCGAAGCTAATCACATCTATCTCTTGTGCATCCCCATCCTAATGAGATTACACAGCCTGAAGCGTATTCGCATTAGTCACATATTCTAAGCGATAACACTTCCATTCTCCATTCACTCTCCGGCGGGGGAAAATCCCTACAATTATCATAGATTTGAACAATGCTACGATGTCTTTACTTGGAATTTGCAGACGTGTACGTATCCACAGATATATAAATGATCTAACCTTGAGATCTCTTAAACTCATTTTCGGTGGATATATCACTTTAAAACCCATAGTCAAGCTTTTATTGAAATAAAAGCTTTCGAAGCTCAATGAAGAAGTGTACATGCATGCGCAGTCAACTTGGATTGACAAGAGAAGCCGCTTTTTCTCCACTGCTTTTGACGGTTTGGCCATATTTGAAGAGGGCAATTTTTGTATGATAGCATTGTACTCTCTCATGTCTAAAGAAGAAAGAACCTCTTGACTGGCTGTACTGGCCGGTTATTTTATTATTCGCGGAAGGTGATTTATAATGCCTTACGTTACGACACATAGAGTTCTAAGGCAGCGTCGAAAAATGTTCCAAGTGTTCCAAGTTTAAGAAAAAGAACAAGAAAAGGATGTCCTTATTTACAGAGCCGGTGTCATTTGCAAGTTCCAAAGTAATATAGAGCAGTTTCCGTGTCAAATAGAACAATAGAGAGGCTCCAGCTAGAAAAAAAAACATGAGCATCCCATAAAAAATACACTTGTAACGAACAAAAATTTTTAAAAATCAAAATCGTTTTCAAAGTATCGCCTTAACTATGACTTCTTGGAAGAATGTACAGGGTGATGATTTCGAAGACGATGTTCAGTTGTACTTAAGACTAAAGGGTTTCCAACAAAATATTAACCTCTACGGTTAAAAGATATTTACTAATTTTTAATGCATTTCAATATAATGTGCTATTTATGTGATCAGGCTTAATTTAATAAATTTGTTTTCATTTGTTTTATTTTTTAGATAAAAACTCAATTTTCTGCATTTTAATATTTAGTTTTTTAATAAATAATATACATGTACAAAATATGTTGAATTATTACAGGCTGAAAAACTGGCTTTTTATTGATAAAAGCACATTTTTGGTATTTAGGTGTCCACAGTTGTGTATCTAAGTTCGTCAGTATATAGGCAGCATCGCCAAAAAAACTTTTCACTCGCTTACAATATAGATCTATTGATATTATACAATTTCCACAAGAAAGGAGACCCCTTTGACTGCGCCAATTATCGAGGGATAAGTCTCCTTAACATCGCCTATAAGGTCTTCTCTGCCGTTTTGTGTGAACGCCTGAAACCATTTGTGAACAAACTGATCAGTGTGGTTTCAGGCCCGGGAAGTCCACCATCGATCAAATTTTCACACTGCCTCATATCCTGGAGAAGACCCATGAAATGCAGACCTACACACATCACCTATTTGTCGATTTCAAGACCGCATATGACAGCGTGTATAGAGACGTGCTATACACAAAACTAGACATGGGTTTTGACATTCCTGCCAAACTCGTCAGACTGAGGAGGATGACGATGGAGAACTCCCGCTGCTCCATGAACGATCTCACCGAGACCTTCAATGTCAAAAAAGGTTTTAGAAAAGGCGACGCGCTGTCATGTGATTTCTTTAACATCGATCTTGAGAAGATCGTGCAAAACTCACTGGCCAACACAAGAGGCACGATCTTCCAAAAGTCCGTTCAACTGCTAGCTTACGGGGATGACATTGACGTGATTGGGCGAACACAGCGAGCCGTCAATGATGCGTTTGCTGGGATTGAAACGGAAGCGGCTAAAATGGGTCTGGTGGTAAACGAGGGCAAAACAAAGTGTATGCTGTCATCGAGAAAGGACGCACAACATCGACGACTTGGCCAGAACGTCACCATAGGCAGCTATAACTTTGAGGTAGTAAAGGACTTCGTCTACCTTGGCTCCGCGGTAAACAGTACAAACAACATAAGTACCGAGATCAAACGCAGAATAACTCTTGCCAACCGCTGTTTTTATGGGCTCAAAAGGCAATTGAGTAGTAGAGCCCTCTCTCGGAAGACCAAGCTGACTTTGTATAAGACCTTGATCATCCCAGTCCTGCTTTACGGCGCAGAGGCATGGACAACATCCCAAGCGGATGAACAGTGTCTTGGTCTTTTCGAGAGAAAAGTTCTGCGCGCGATCTTTGGTCCTGTTTGCGTTGATGGCATTTGGAGGAGAAGATTCAACCACGAACTGTATGGGCTGTACAGCGATATGAGTCTAGCCAGGCGTCTACGGATCCAACGCCTAAGATGGCTGGGCCATGTAGAGTGTATGGACAACTTAGCTTCGGCCCGAAGAGTCTTCTACTCTGAGCCTGTGGGACAACGCAACAGAGGACGTCTTCGTACAAGGTGGCGCTCACAAGTCGAGGGGGACCTCGGCCGGCTTGGTGTGCGAAACTGGAGACAGCTGGCGAAAGATCGTGCTGGCTGGAGAGGCATGTTGAGTGAGGCCCAGGTCCACCTCGGACTGTAGCGCCCTAAGAAGAAGAAGAAGAAGATATTATACAATTTGAGCTTATTCTGCTGAAAAGTTGCGTCACCATAAATGTCAAAAGTTGGAAACAAAAATGATTGATAGTGAGCTAACTATATCCGACTATCTACGTACGCATATAAAACTTAAATTGTATGCATCGATGTTATTTTTCATACTGCAAAAAACGACGAAAAGTCGACGCCCAAAGCTATGAAAAAAAAAAGAAATGAGAAATGAAACAATTAGTAGCATTTTTTTAAATACTTAGGCTCAAAATGTTAACAATAAACCCACTATAAAGATGTTAGGCGAGATGTTGTTGACAATCCAGAAATAAAGTGAAATTGCTGGGTCTGACCCTTAACCTAATATTACGAGTATATGTACTTTAACATAAACTGAATTCAAATTAATTACAATTCACTTACATCTAAAATTAGCCTGCCTTGTAGATATGAACTTGAGGACAAATAGATGTCGAAGTTTAGTTCAATACGTTTTATCCAGCGTGAACTCCCAGCAGTTGACCTCCTCGTGGTGGGGGGCGGGCAACAGGCTTGTGGTGTGCATATAGTACGTCCCAAGTCTGGGTAACGAAGCGCAACCCACTACATGACGAAGAGAAGTAGAACAGCCTCGGATACCGCCTACTCTGGTGTGCCAGTTTTCGGAATCAGGACTAAATGGTGGTAGTATGCGATCCACCCGACCGCTTGGCAGCCGGTCGAGCAACGTGTGGCGTGTTAGGTATGTCACGCCATGCACTAATCAGTGCGTGCGGAGATCAAAAGGCAACTGACAACGGCATCGGCATAGGATAGGCACATGGAACGTCTCATAGCTCACAGGAAAGGATCTCGAGCTAGTTGAGGAAGCTGCTAGGTATCGGTTAGATATGGTAGGTATCTCTTAGACGAAGCAAAGAGGATCTAGAACTGTGAACCTTTCGGACGGGTGGGAACTATTCCTGTCGGGAGTGGCACCTCAAATGTCTGCACAGGCGGGAGTGGGGATACACACAAGTCCCAGGCTGGCAGACAGGGTATTGGAGTGGAGGGAGAGTCGGGATCTTAAAGCTTGAAAGATCAACTTTGGCTCTGGTGGATGTGTTTGCACCCAATCTAGAGTCAGAGTAAGCGGCTTTCTTGTATGAAGTTGATTCTGCTCTTGAGAGGATGTTGAGTTTGATTGGGAGGAACGGTGATCCTCATCAAAACATGAATAGAGAGAGGATGTTGAATTTTTGCTGTGCAAATGGCATGTCCATTATGAACACCTTCTTTCACACAAAGACATCCATAAATACACGTGGTACCGTAGGAGTCTTCAACAGAAATAGTTGATAGATCTCTTTGTGGTACTATAGTGTGTGACGTTCGTGTGTTGAGAGGGGCTGAGTTATCAGTTGATCATCACCAGGTGTTGTGTACACTGTAATACTGATAAAGTATCTCTTTTGCCAACGCGGAAGCCAAGAGTGGTTACACGCATACAGTGGGAGAAACTAAAGAGTAGTAAGCAACTGTTCCATCGCATGAAGAGGAAGAATTGCGACTATTTTCAACAGCTGTCATTGCTTCTAAACGTGGTGTTAGTGGAGTAAAGTGGCTTGGTGTGGTGGCTGATGGTGAGAAAAGAACTGCGTGGTTACCCAGAGTTCAAGAACCCATCAGAGAGAAGAAGAAGACCTTCAAGGACTGGATTCTTATGAAGAGCTTGCAAATTGGCTGTGCGAGCAGCTAGAGAGCGAACTTGGAAGGAGTTCAGCGAGAAGTTTGAAAGCAACCATAAATCTGCGAAAAAGGTGTTCTGGCAAACCATTCGCCGGCTCAGAGGAAGAAAATTTAACATCGTCGAAAGTGTTGCGCTTTTCGGAGCTGCTCAGTCCAATCAGAACAGGGCACTGAAGGTGACAGATCTGTAGTCTTGAGTAGGGCAGAGAATAGTCCAACGGTGGAGGAAATCGTTTTGGCGATTGAATCGCTAAAAGTTGGCAAATCCGTCGGTGTGGATGAAATCCGGCCGGAAATGCTTAAGGCTATGGGTAAAGAGGGAGTTTTATGGCTCTCTCGTGTCATGAGACGTCTGGCGATTGGCAAACTGGGGTGATTGTCCATATTTTCAAAGGGGGGGACAAAAGAGTGTGCTCCAACTGAAGGGGAATATATCTTTTAAGTCGCCCCGATAAAGTCGTTCCTTTTCATTATATACATAATTCGCCGGGATAGGGTGATAAAATACGGCAGTGCGCAAGGAAATCTAAGTTGGGCAGCTGTGTCTTCAAACGGAAAGGGCTGTACTTCGATGGTTTGGTCACATGGCACGAATGTCCCCATCATCACGACTTCCGAGGCGTGCCTTGAATGCGATTCCATCAGGTTGGCGATTTCTTAGCAGACCCAGGACGAGATGTTTGGACCAAATCCAAAAACTCGCTGGTTGCGCTTGCGCATAGCTCCTGATAAGCTAGAGTTGATGGCGGAGGATCGAGTGGCCTGGGAATCTCGCGAGCGTGCATTGCCCCCGCGAACCCTTAAGTGGAACATGTGGGCAACAAAAATGAGATGAGAATGATATAGGTCTAGCCTAACGTGCTAAATCTATACGACCGCATGATTGCACTATTTTATGCTTTTCAGTTCCATCCATGCAAGCAAGTGGATATTTTCCAAATAAATTTGTTCGCTTATATTTTCATTATTCAACTTATTGATTTGAATGAATATTGATGTCTACTATTATTAATCCGATGAAAATTAATTTGAACACGTTCCGAGGTGATAGCAAATGACCACATCTATGAACTCCATGATTGTAGGGACTTTCCCCCGCAAAGGGTTTTTGTTCTAAGGTGAATTGTTATCGCTTAGAACATATGACTAATGCAGATACGCTTTAGGCTGTGTAATCTCATTAGGATGGGGATGCACAAGAGATAGATGTGATTAGCTTCGGGGATACACCGGTAGATTTATGATTTCGTATAAATATAGATCCTCCTCTCAGTCAGTATTATTAGTCGAGTTATCAATCAACTGTGCGTAACCCAGTTAAAAGATTTGAAAATGAAGACAACACTGTTTGCAGTTGTTATTGTGAGTGCAGTGGCTTGCATTGCGGCACAATTGGGAGGATCCGTATCAACCAATCCCGCTGGAGGACACGATGCAAATATTGCGGCTGTAAAGCGTATTGGTGACGAGAATGCAAATATTGGGGGAGGACTCTTCGCTAGTGGAAATACACATAAGGGCCCAGTGACTACAGGAGCTTTCCTGGACGCAAACAAGTAATTGAAATTAACTGTTTATTAATTAGCTTGTATTTTATACACAATTGTTCATCTCCAGGAATGGTCATGGCATCTCATTGCAACACTCAAACACTCCCGGATTCGGCAAGGAGTTTTCACAGAACGCACGGGTCAACATTTTCGATGACAAAACCCACAAAATCGACGCAAATGCGTTTCACAGCAGAACAAACTTAGAGAATGGATTCAAATTCGACCGAGTGGGTACTGGGCTAAACTACAACCACGATGCTGGACATGGTGCCTCTTTGACGGCTAGTAGAATACCACAGTTGGACAGGAATACCATCGGTCTGACGGGAAAAGCTAATTTGTGGAGTTCACAAAATCGACAAACTACTCTTGACTTGACTGGGTCTGCTTCTCGGAGTTTTGGAGGTGGAATACCACCAAAGAATGACTTTGGTGCGGGAATCGGACTGACTCATTGGTTTGGTTAAAAGCTCTCTTCTGACTTGATGTATACTGCGTATACATATATTTAAACAATAAAAAATCAAATTTAATTTAAATATGGTTGTGTGTATTCACTTTATTTTTGATGCGAATAATTGTCGATGCATACAAGTCGTCTTCAAGAAGACTTCACTTACCGTTAACGTATGTAAGATGGCCCTTGAGTCTAGTGATTTTCAGCAGAAGATAACTCACTGTATATAATGGCTTAAAGCAACATTAAAAGCATTGGAAGATTCAATGGCCTACAGAGACTCCGAAAATAATACTACATTTACTCCCTATTGATATCTTTAGGAAATTGGTGACTGTCAAAGCAGCATTGAGGCTGAAAAAATCCAACTCGCGGAATAAAATTCACCATAATATCATCTTCCATATATTACTCCAATCTTTGCCTTCAATATAAAATACGTAACAGTTATCCCGAAAAGAGCTGAATGGAAGACTGATACGATCAGAAACCCAATTGTCCTTGGAATTTCCACTGATGATTTTGAAACGGTTTGGAGCGGGTATAAGAGTTCTAGCGTGTTCACCGGAGATCGACGGTGTTTTTTTTTCAGGTGACGATATTCATATAGCAGATCGCATATTGCCCATTAAGCATGGTAAAACAATGCCACGAATTCCCAAAGGCAGACAGATCTAATCTTACACAGTGGCTATTGCATCAGGATATTCCATGCAACGAGTTGTTGAATTAGACAAATCTGGTGAGGAAATAAAAGAGACATCAAAACAATTGGCACCTTTCTTTCATTACAAGTGAGAAAAGTCCAATGACTCGCAGGTAAACTGCGGATGAAGTCATTTTGGATCATGTTAAAAACTCAGAACACTGCGGCCTGCGGACTTAGGTGCAAACAATACTACTAAACTTCCCTCTAATTATTTCTTAAGTACTTTCTCTGCACTTTTTCCTTACCTCTGCAGAACTTACCGGGTATAAGGTAGTGATACTCGTACATTAAGAAATATGTGTGCAACAACATAGGGTATCTGATCAGTATCTGAAATACCTACTAATAAATGTGTTGAGAAAACCAACAGGTTTTGAGTCGAATTGGCTTTAAGATAATTTCATCGGAACGTTCAAATATGATTTTTACAGGTGTTTAGATTTTGTTACCGCTGGACTGAATTAGGGCGTTTTATATATCGTAAGTTGTGGCATCATAATGTGGTGTAATTGGGTCAGATAGGTTCTCCGTGGCACTCACAAGTATCTACTTAACTAATCTTACTTTCAGACGTCGTTTGTTGAGATCGACTGCTACTGACTGACCGGAGTGATGTAAGTGGGGCAAGGTAAGTCCCTGAATCAGATTGCATTTAAAAGGTGTGCACTTAAATTCAAAAGAAAACTAGCTGGATTGAAATTATGTATGCACATTGATGACGTATAAATAAATATCTTAATCTGAGTTTTCCCTGTCGACTGATTCATGACATGGTGCGAATGAAGCATACATTTATTATAATTTTGTGAAACGTACACAAAATACAGTCAGTGTCAAAAGCATATATGAACTGCTGATAGTTTATGAACCAAATTCAAATTCGTCGAAATGAGCTAGGACACATGGATGTTTTTAATTATTAAAGTAAATTAAAGTAAAAAGAAGGTTAACCACGACCTGTATGGGCTGTACAGCAACATGACTCCAGCTAGGCCTGCACGGATTTAACGCCTAAGAAGGCTGGACAATATAGAGCGCGTGGACAACTTAGGTCCGGCCCAGAGTCTTCGACTCTGAAGTCTGAACCACTGGGACAACGCAACAGGGGACTACCACGTCAAAGTTTGCGTATCCAAGTGAAGAGGGACTTCAGCTAACCTGGTCCCGGACAATAGCTCCACAACAAGAAGAAGATTAATTCCAGTGCGAGTATTTCAGTTTGGCATACAAAATACTCATCGAATTCATATATCCGCACTAGAAATAATATTGTAATGTGACGATTAACCGACACATTTGACAAGGTCAACGTTCAATTTATTCTATTTGACAAATGGTGTGATCCCATTTTTATTTAAAACTCACTGCGAAATTCGTGGTTCACGGTTTCTCAACGGGTAAATCAACATTTAATGGTAATTCAATTGTTGTAATATTTTTCCAATTGAATTACCCTTGAGTAATATCGAAATTTCTCATAATTGATAAATCATAAATATTGAAAAATGGGTGCTCCAACGAAATTGCTTTTATGCCAAATTATTGTCTGTTAAACGGTTTTGAAATAATCATACCGATGCCCATTATTTAGAGTCCACGCATGAGTTTTTCAATTTCTTACTTCCCTGTTTACACGCTTTTTATGAAGCTATACATACAGTAAGTCCATTCACCACACATTATTTTTTTTTCAACGATTTAACGAACACTTACCACCCATAAGGACGGTAAGCTTGTAATATGTTAGGTTAATTGCTTTCCCACTGGCTGTAGCAATTAATTTAAAATAAAACAAACAAAGTCACAAGGATATGTGGCTGGAGAAAATATTTATTTTTTGTTACACCGCTTAAGTCCATGTAATAATAATTTTTCTCGCAAGGGATAATGTGCACGAGTCATCGTCCAGTGAGTCAAGTTGCAATGGGGTCGATGTTCTGGTATACATATCATGATGACTAATTAGTGGAAGCACATTTAAATTGAATTAAATGTAAAATATATATATCAATATAACAATAAGCAAATAATATTTAGATTTCACTCAACGTGTAGGCTTTCAACCATATCTTATATTGTTTCTGCTTTCAAAATTGCAAAATTAATCATCCAATTTTGTTCCTTTTTTACTAAATAAAAAAAATGTTTTTGAGTGATGGAAATCTTTATTTGGACCTTTACAATTTTTTCTGCTGAGTGGAAAAGATGAAATCCGCCAAGTTGCAGCCGCCAGTGTTGATACACTTTTTTGCCCGTTTTATTGCATTTTCCATGACTGTCCACAGGATTTACGGTGATAACTGTTCGCATTCCTGTGGAATATGTATTCTCCTTAAAGGTTGTGGCTTGTTACCATAAGCCTGCGACTTCAAGTAGCCCCAGAGAAAGAAGTCTGGGATGGTTCAATCGGGCGATCGGGAGATTACGCGACCAGGATACAGGATAGTGAGCGGTTTCGCCGTCTTGTTGAAACCACATGTTCACCAAGCACCGCTCATTCAATTCCGGCAGTAAGAAGTCGATATAGAGTCCGTCTGGTGATTCCCAATTGCGTGGCACCTCATCTGATTGATGTTTCTTCGTTCTCATCGACATCGGCAGCCACAGCCGCGATATTCTCGGCCGAACGACCAGTCTGTTTTGGAGATATGGGCCATAAACGGTAAAACATCGACATGCGAATTTTGAAGACCTGAAAACGCAATTTTTAAGACTTCACCCTAGTCATTAGGAAATGATAAATATCAGAATATCGATTTATGTGCAAATTTTGAGATATCAAAGATTTGATATTTAAAAAATTATCGCTTCGCAAATAAATTCCATGCTGAGACCAGTCGACACGATTATCAACCCCTAAATGCGCAACAGCAACATTTACACAGCTGGCATGAGCAGTGATTGGATATGATGCAAATTTATAATATACAAAAGATAAATTGAGATAAAATATGTTGTCAATTTATTCAACAGTTTGTTCGTCTCCAATCAGAAAATCATTGAAGAATGTGGATAACTACGAAATCTTAACAGCTTCTTTTACTACGTTGATGCTATTCCAGCTGGGCTAACATAGACGTACATACCACTAACGCGTTTTAAAAACTCATTTAACATTGCTGCTTAAAAGCAATTATGGCTTGCTTGTTCATAACACGTAAAACCATTAAAGTGAAAGTTTTAACTTTGTTTTCTTGATTGTGCACTAGTGTAAAAACGTTCATAGATGTACATACATACTCGTAGATCCAGCCCATGCACATACATGTAGCAGGAACAGGATAATTTATTTAATAAACTTTTGAACACATTAAAGTAATTGTATGATATTTTTGAACTTGGTGAAGGACAATACTAAGGCAAAAATGAATGTATCTACACTTTGTAAAGCTAATTGATGGATTTGTTGAATGAGTTATTTGAAGAAGTGGAGGTGAGTAGATTGAATTATTTAATAATGTGTAACTTTCATGAAGTTTTTTTTATTCAAATGAAGGTTTTTATCATTGTTTATCCTTCAAATGCTCCTGTGTAAAAATTGCAATTTTATAATAGTTAAAGAATTTTCAGTAGTAAAATATATTCATATTGTATCTCTGTGCCACCTGAACCTCAAAAATGTGAAAGAAATATACAATGCAAAATAAAAATTTCTTTCTTCCTTTCTTCCATGCCGTTTTCAAGTAAAGGCTGACCAGATAGCTATAAAAGCATTTTCAAGTTTGTTGCTTGTCGAACATGCAAAAATTTAAATAATAATAAAAAAAATATTACCTAAATTCAGGCTCTGTTGTACTTACGCAATGTGAAGTTCTGTCGTGAGGTCTGTCGTCATCATTACTTCAGTGTGCTGGTAATTCGTGGCATCGTGAAAAGATGGATTTGTGAGTACACTCTTCTGGACCTTAAGCCACCAAGCGGACAGAGATTGGTGCAAAAGGAAGAAAACAAAACCGCCGGTCAGGATGAAAGAAGACCCAGATATGTTGATTCGGCGCCGATGAGCTGAGTTGGGCATCGTCAGTGAGTCAACCCGGCTTATATTCCTATTGGATTTTGGCCTGCCTCCGTATAAGATTGTGCTGACACAAGAATTCAACCCAGACTTCCAACGTAAGGTGCGACGCATTTACCCACACTTGCCTATTATTTGGACGATTGTCATCTAAAAAGATTCGTGTTGAGAGCTCAGAAAAATGTGAACAACAAAAGGTTGTGGAACAATTTGTTTTACTATAATATCGATGAGTTGCGGATGGATCAACGTTAATACGATATTAACTTTTGTATTGTGGTATTTAACAAATATTTTTGAGGCTGATTTACTTACATTCAGACACACAATTAGGAGGTTTTAAATGGATCACGAACTGCAAATAACTCCTTTTGCAGTCCCTTTATGGAATTATATAACATTCGTAAAAATGGGTCTAACAAGTTATTAAAACATGTTTAGATAATTACCGAATATCGTTTGTTATTGGAACCACGTATATGAAATGAATCTTTTGAATATTTGATACGGGTAACTTTTCTGGCATTTAAACAAATTTAAATTGAATTATTTTTCTTGGAATGTTCAAAATAAATTATTTTAAACCAAAGTTCGAGTGTAGTAAAGGTGATGTCGGTGAAGTGCTTCTGCAATATTTGATTGAAAATAATAAGCAATTGTTTTTAACAGGCTTGCTTTGAATCGATGTTCGATTTAAACTTCTCAAGCAAGATACTGCCATTTCTAAGGGTTCATTAAAAACCGATATGGTTAAATGTTGTTGCCATAGAATGACCAACACCTTACATATTGGTCAATTACATATTTATTGGAAAAATCTGTCTCAATTCTTAACAATTCCTTTGCGTAGTAGTTTGGAAAATATTTGCTAGTTTTTATCAATAATTGTTCACGATCTTTGAAGATCTTTACAGAGTCGCAGTATAGCGGAAAACTCTTCATAAAATTGGTAGCTGCAAACTTTTTACTTTGAACAAAGGTCGGTATTTACTTGCATCAGCGGAGCACTGAAAATTACAACATCTGCTGCACTGAAGATACTTCTACATCTTCTTTCGTTGGACATATGTATGTATATATGACATATGTTTTTTGTCTTTGAGAAAAAGTTCTCCACCAGATCCGACTGATAGTTAGACCTTCAGAGAAACGGACCTTATAGGAAAGAGGTAGTAAGAATATGCATATTTTCGAGGGAGTTAAATATTAGTAATCATATAATCATAGACTTTTTAACTATTCATTTCACAAGTTAATGTCCATAGTTATCAATGAAATCAAATGTAATGTTTTAAAAGCGAAAACAACGAGCGTTTCCCCAGCCACGATAAAGCACTTCATGTGAAGTATAAACCAGTTTTCGTTTGCAGTTTATTCAAATTTCATCTCGAAAAATTAATTTCCCTCAATGTACCTATAATTTATGCTTTGTCTATCTAATACAACAACCATTCATTTGTTGCTGATGCCCTCTTTATACCACTCACACACAGTTGAAGAGACTCTGTTTTAAGCAACAAGTACATCAACACACAACATTTTGGGCAACATCACGTGGATTTATGAATGAAATCGCTTTCCATTGAAAACTTGCGCATGCCGATACATCGGCATGGTCTTCACATGGACTATAGCGGGAAAACACATTTTGTTTGCAGGATAAGTTTATTTTCGCCAACGGACTTAGATTGCTTTTTAGTTCAAATCGTCGGTTGAGCACAATAAGATCGATTCGTAACCGAGTGTTGCTGTTGAGCTCGTTTGCGAACAGTATATTTCGCGATTTTATCCCAAGAATTCTTCTTTACTTACGTGTGTTAAGGAGGTGAAATTAAGTGCATGGTCAATTGAGTATAGAGCGACAATGTGAAATTAATACGATTATATATATAGAAAGTAAAGTTCATAAAAAAGGACCTTATTAAAGGTTTGAGTGCAACGTTATAAGAGTGTTAAGTGAAAAAATATTTCCAGATTTAAAAGTGCTTAAAAAAGGATACGTAAATATTTGGAGGGGAAAATTATTTTGTCATCATGTTTGGGTATGTCTGAGGAAAAAATTGATAAATAATAAGCGGCTTATGCAGATTCCAATTTAGAATTACACACTCATTTCAAATTGCTGAACTTTCATTTTCTCAAGTGAATTTGGAAATTATTTCATATCCTGTATGTTACTTTTGTTTTGGGAACACTTAATTTTGAAAGCATCAAGCCTCAGAATTCGTGCGAAGATATGTGGGGGAGAATTGAGGCACACTCCAGCGGGTGGATGTGTTGCAGTGGGTGATTCTTGGTCAGAGAGTTCTTAAAAGTTATTTAACTTTTGTAAATAGTTATACTTTCTTCACCAATCACATTTGAAAAACTTGAGTTTGATAGTTTGTGGTAATGTTTTTTTTGTTTGTTTTGAGATTAATATATTTTTTTATCGAACGTAAGTTGCTGGAGATAACCGGTGTCACACAGATTTTAAACTGCCACATATTTTAAAGAAAGTGATTGCATTATTACAATGTAAACGAAAGAATTATGTCGTTGACTTTTACTTAGAGAGAGGGAAAGCCTTTTAAATAACGACACGGTCCGGCGAATATCTTAAGAAACGATAATAATTGCACGGTGTTTAATGGTGGCTTGTTATGGTCGTGTATCTTTAAAGGTCGTGTGCTTACATACATACTGTATATGGCTCACACAAACGATGACCATGTATAAAAGACTTATGAAGAGGATCAAATGAAGATGAAAAAGGAATTTGGCAAATGTGTGGAAAAACTACATTATAAAAAAAGAACTTCAGAACTTTTTTTAAAAAAAATTGACATTACAATGGAACTTCCTGAAAGGATATCTCGTCTTCAGGCACAATTCATTTAAGCAGACACCTCTTTTGAACGGAAAATGGACCTCGTAAAATGAGTGCTTTCAATTCCCCTTGTGTGGATATTCCCTATAACGAAAGCGTAAACGAAAACAAAGAAAAAGGTTCTTATAGGTGCAGAGCAAATAATCTGGTAGATTGTTGGATCACATTTCGCCATGTGATAAAGTTCTTTGAATGATTTGGATAAGTTTTTGTTAACAAAGGTTGAATAAGAAATCTGAAATTGTGATATGAAGTATAATGTAGGCTTATAACTTGACCACAATTAATTTTAATCGACATTTTAATTCATGGAATTACCTAAATGGCAACAAGCAGAGGTGTGTTGAAATCGGGAATTCAAAGTATTTCAGGCTGGTGGATCTTATCACTACCTCCAGCACATTTGCAGTGATAGGTTCATCGCGGCCAATTCACTACTACATTTTTGGAACATGTCAGCCGGAATGTTGTTAATTTCCTGAGCGACCTTCATTACAAAAAAATGTTCTTCGAGGACAGCATTAGTTGGATCTATACCTCCTGTAATCAGTAATTGTTCGTTGTTCGTGTTTCTAGGAATTTTAAGACACGGAAGATCGTTTTTGTCATTGTTTCTAAATATTTTATTTATTTGCCGGAACATACATATTCGATTTGTTGGGTTTTACGGCCCGAATCTTGTTCCAAGAAGTGCAAGTTTACATCAATTCTGTAATTTTGAGCCATAATAGCTTGAGTGTTTTTGATGAACGAGTTCAGTGTCCTAACTTCCCAGTTTCGTCTGTCAGTAAGCCGTCTGTAGACGATTGTTAGTCCCGACAGCAGCCTATTTTTGTGTTGGTAAAGCGCGTCTATTGTTGCATTGCTGTACATGTTTTCGTTGTTCATGTGTCGATACAGCGGACAAAACCAGCTTTAACCCTTTCCTAACGGCTACTCGAAATAATGAGAAAATATAACTTTTTGCATCTTAAAATATCTCTTAAAATCTTAAATATCATCTTAAAATATCTTAAAATGATATAAAAAGAGAAACATATATATTTTTTTAGATTTTTATTAGAGTTGTGACTACACTTTCCTCAGTATCGTCTGCCCGATCCATAAGAAAGGAGGCCCCTTTGACTGCGCCAACTATAGAGGGATAAGTCTCCTTAACATCGCCTATAAAATCTTCTCTGCCGTTTTGTGTGAACACCTGAAACCATTTGTGAACAAACTGATCAGTGTGGTTTCAGGCCCGGGAAGTCCACCATCGATCAAATCTTCACACTGCGGCAGATCCTGGAAAAGACCCAAGAAATGCAGATCGACACACACCATCTATTTGTCGATTTCAAGGCCGCATATGACAGCGTGTATAGAGACGAGCTATACAGCGCCATGTCTAGTTTTGACATTCCTGCCAAACTCGTCAGATTGAGCAGGATGACGATGGAGAACTCTCGCTGCTCCACGAACGATCTCACCGAGACCTTCAATGTCAAAAAAGGTTTTAGACAAGGCGACGCGCTGTCATGTGATTTCTTTAACATCGTTCTTGAGAAGATCGTGCAAAACTCACTGGCCAACACAAGAGGCACGATCTTCCAAAAGTCCGTTCAACTGCTAGCCTACGCGGATGACATTGACGTGATTGGGCGAACACAGCGAGCCGTCAATGATGCGTTTGCTGGGATTGAAACGGAAGCGGCTAAAATGGGTCTGGCGGTAAACGAGGGAAAAACAAAGTATATGCTGTCATCAAGAAAGGACGCACAACATCGACGACTTGGCCAGAACGTCACCATAGGCAGCTATAACTTTGAGGTAGTGAATGACTTCGTCTACCTCGGCTCCACGGTAAATAGTACAAACAACATAAATACCGAGATCAAACGCAGAATAACTCTTGCCAACCGCTATTTTTATGGCCAACCGCTGTTTTTATGGGCTCAAAAGGCAATTGAGTAGTAGAGCCCTCTCTCGGAAGACCAAGTTGACTTTGTATAAGACTTTCCTCATCCCAGTCCTGCTTTACGGCGCAGAGGCATGGACAATATCCCAAGCGGATGAACAGTCTCTTGGTCTTTTCGAGAGAAAAGTTCTGCGCGCGATCTTTGGTCCTGTTTACGTTGATGGCATTTGGAGGAGAAGATTCAACCACGAACTGTATGGGTTGTAAAGCGACATGAGACTAGCCAGGCGTCTACGGATCCAACGCCTAAGATGGCTAGGCCATGTAGAGCGTATGGACAACTTAGCTCCGGCCTGAAGAGTCTTCGACTCTGAGCCTATGGGACAACGCAACAGAGGACGTCCACGAACAAGGTGGCGCACACAAGTCGAGGGGGACCTTGGCCGGCTTGGTGTGCGAAACTGGTGTCAATTTTCACACTTCACTTGATCCGCAATCTGTTCAAGTCTCAACTTGCAAGCTTCAAAGATTGTTCATTTTTCACCAGAATTCAAATAACGTGCTGTTATTGGCTTGTTAAACGGTACTTTTAAGGACCGACAATGATAATTGTCCCTTACGCTGTCAGGTATTTGAAATATTGGGTGGAAAAGTTTGCGGTACGAAATAGATTTGGCCAAATATTGGTAACGATGCTTGTCATTTACGTGACCGGTCAGGATGAAATATATCTTATCCAACCTAATACATCGAACGAGATTTATTATAGCTGTTGTGGTGTGAAGAGAACCAGAAAAGTAGATCGACATCACGTATATCTTTCTCCCACTAAGAGAGATATGCAGACGATGCAAGCTTCCAGCCACTTTACACTATTTTGAGTTTTATATTATATTTAAAGAAAATCACGACAGCGCCTCCTTGACTCGAGTTGTACCGGCTATCTAATCAAGAGCAGTTTCGAGTGCTCTGTGCACAGAGGCCTGCGGCGTCACCTTAGGTAGTTGTTGCTGTTCCGGACTCCACTGACCAAATTCCATTTGGGTGTAGGTCACTTGAGGGATAACGGTTATACATTGAAAACTAATTTTTGAGGGTTTTAAATGATTTTATATAACTTGGTGAGAAGTTGTTGCTCAGAAGCTAAGCCCAGGAGCTAAGCTAACCTCGGACTGTAGCGCCGCCATTATTATTATTATTATATAACTTAGCGGGTATACTTTGGTTGGTTGGTTCAATGTCTGTTAGGCTAGGTCGAACGACATAACTTAAGATTACGTTAAGCTGAGGGCGCACGCAGATGTCCAGTAATTTAGGTTAGAAATAATTTATCAGTTAAAATAGTTTAAGCATTAGGTAACTAGATAATGCATTGAAAATGAAAAATAATTCTCGCAAACGATGCTTCCGAACTTTCAGTTACAATGTTGAATACTTTTAATTATTTTTGAGCTGCTTTCTTTAAGTTGTATGTACATATAGGAATATTTGATTGGGAAGGGTAGGCCAATTTCTAATCAATATGGAACTATGTTCAGCGTAATTTTCTTATAGCGGCATTAACAGATCGTAATATTTCCGCATATTAATGCTTTTCAAAGAATTGACTAAAATTAAAGTCGAATACCTTTCGCTGCCACTGCAGCCAAATTTGACGTCTCCACCTCAATGTTTTGAAAGTTTTTTGTTTTAAATTTTGTTGGTATATATGCAATGTTTTAACGCAGACGTGTTAATTAAAATGTGTACAAAAATATGCTTAAAATGCTTAAATTATTAGGGATTTGAGTATTTTGAACAAATGGCTTTTAAAGCGGTCGAAGTTTAGCCAGAATGTGTATAAAAAATATTATACATGGGCATTCAACCAATTTTTTGATTCCACTCCTTTATGAGTGGACCTGTTTTTTGTTTCCACGAGCTTTGTTTTGTTTACTAATTCGTCCTTCCACGTGTTTCTACAAAAGGATGGCTATAAGGGTAACATGTAACGCTGCTGTGCGGCAAATTGCAATGCATTTTGGGCAATGATAAAAGCAAACGATGTACGCTCAAAGCTTTACGGTTTGGATATCTAACTTTGTGAAAATTGTATGTTCTAAAACTTGTGCATTATGAATGTGAATAGTTATTCCCTTTGCAGAGGGTGGCGTATAACATATCGCGGATGGATAGTTATGTTGTGTCCATCGATTTTCAATTCGTACTCTATAGAACATGAACAAACGATAACAAACAAACAAACAAGCAAAAGATGTATTATACTCCAACGTTAATTTATATGTGCTTATGCATAAGTAAAAAGGCTCATTCCATAAGTGGTGCGTATGATAAATTAATCTCAACGTCAAAGCATGATCTCATTTGAGTGCAATTATAAGAAAATCATAATTTAGAATTTTTGCTCTTAACCATCGAAAAATTCTTTAATAAAACCGAAAAATTATGTGAAGCAGGAAAATACATACTTTCGATGAAAAAAAGAAAAACAAATCTGGTGTTTAGTGTATGGTCTGCTTATCTTCAACTCTCAACATTCCACCAAAAAATACACTTATTTATGTCCAACTGGAGATAGGTCAGCAATATTGAGTTAACAAAGTAAGAGAAATGATTGATGACTTTTGTAGTGCTGCAGTGAAATCTAATAAATGTTCAGTCAGACATTTATTAGATTTCACTGCAGCACTACAAAAGTACAATGGACTACCTGCTAGTGTGTTATTCTTAGCTAAGCGCGGATATATATATGGATACATTTGTATCCTTGGAGCACCGTTTTACTCAAAATGAACTACCAAAATTAAGTTTTTTACAATTTATAAGAGTAGTACTTTTACTCAGATCAGATGGTACATAAACTCATATACAGGGTGCATTTTTATGTTTCAGATCAATGTTTTCCCTTTTAATACATTTTGAACACCGAAGTTTTAAGGCAGTCAATTTGAAATGTGCTTCATCGCTCATAATGAATTTTACCAAAAACTGTGGCAAAGTGGTGGTTATTTAAATAAAATGTTTTAATAAATTAAACAAGTTGTTGCTCCATAATAAATTATTATTGGCCAAACATAAATTGGAAGATAAAAAATAAAATTAACTCTGGTCGAATACATTGATCAAGAATTAATCAAAAGAGCGGTGTTTATGAACAGGTCGATGAACTTTCTTTACACGGCATATTCCTTTTCAATAGCAATTAAAAAATGGGAAAATTCCCCTATCAATATCTCGACGAAGTAGTTAAAAATAAATTTTTAACAGGGCCCACCTACAACAGGAACATTATCCTGGACCTGTTAGTTAGTTTGTTAAATTGAGATTCACCTGTTTAGCTAAAATTGTGCTTCAAATCAATTTGTGCTGAAATATTTACACTAAAAGAATCTATTTTACTAGCTTTGTGAGCGTTTGGCATTATCTTGGGCTAGATATGCATCGCACAGAAAACTCATCTTTCTTCACCTAAGCTTGATTTTAAATGCTTAATTGAGATTATTATAGAATCGTTGTTTAATGAACGCTCTGGTTTCTTTCATCAACAACTTGGTCAAGAGTAGGATTTCACAACTGTGAAAATATGCTGAATGAAACCAACCAATGAAATTATAACATCGAATCCAGAAAGAAGGAGGCGATATACATAGTTCAAAGGTGGACCTATCTTGTACAGCAACTTGTCTTGTTGTGCTTAGTATTGTTCTGTATCGAGTGTAGAGGATGTACAGTTTTATGCCCACTTCCAAGTTGTGCGCTTTGAGAGGAAATAAGCCCAATGTTTTGTCAGAGACTCGATATAGGTGGTGGTGTAAAAATTAAAATTTGTTTATTAATCGAGATTTGCTCCACGGAGCTTTGGTGTAGGAGTTGAGGTACTACTTTTTCGGCTTTTAATTTTTAATTAATTCTTTTAAGCTATCTGCGGTACAGAGTCCTCAAGTGACAGCTCAAAAGTTTAAAAAATTTAGAGGCTACCGTGTAAGAATTACGTATTCAGTTGTACCATATAAAATGTAGTAGATTTTTTTGTAAAAAATATAATAATAAATTATAATAAATAAAATTGTATTTCGTCAAAAAATGAACCATGACATCTATAACCTTTTTCCACCGTGATTTAATGGCCATTACTCCTTTTCTATAGAAGGCTTAATTTCTTGACGCTAAAAGTTTTCAAAAGCTTCTATGACCTCTGCTCCGTTTTGAAACACCTTTTGCCGACAAAATGACGCCAGACTGCGGAAAAGGTGATAATCCGGTGGAGAAATATCAAGAGAGTGCTATGGATGCGGAAGAATTCCGAATTCCAACTGTAGCAGCTCTTGCACCATTGCGTTTGAGGTATGGGGTCTAGCATTTTCATGCAACAGAATCGGACCATGCCTATTTGCAAACACAGGCTGCTTTTGTGTCAATTTCGTATGCATTATGTCGATTTCCTTACAATATTTGACTGCATTTATCGTTTCCCCTGGTTAAAGAAATGAAAAATGGATTGGTCCATTCGCTGTCCACCAGATTGTCACCATAATATTTTCTGGGTGAAGACCAAGTTTGGGGGTGTGCTTTGGGTTTTCGTCTGCATCCAACATCTGTCGAAATCTTTTACGGTTGTCATACAAAATCCACTTTTCATTACAAGTGATTATACGGTTCAAAAATGATGCATTTCGGTGCCTTAGACTCAGCGATGCACAGGTTTTTAAGAGACGTAGTTTTTGGGCCTCATTAAATTCATGGGGTACCCACTTGTCGAGTTTTTTCACTTTTTCTATTTGAGATAGGTGTCGACTTATTGCCATGGAGGATACTTCCATGTTGTGTGCAATGCCCCGCACCGTTTTTGTTGGATCTACATCCAGACCGTCAATTACCGTTTCCTATTTCTCACGCGGTTCGTTTTCAAAGCTTATATCTCCCGCACGGAACTTACCAACGCCAAATGGTGCGTTCGTTCACCGCTATATTCTCAAATGCGACATTTGTGTTTTTGGGTGCCAGAGACGCATTATGTCCCAGTTTGAACTCTTGAAGGAAAAGATTTCAAATTTGAACCGTCGACAGCATGATATTAAAATTCCTAGAAAAAAATAACTTAATACTTCGAGTTTTGTTAATTTCAAAATGATAACTACCCACAGCACACAACATCTTCTCGATTAAATTCTGGACCAGTATTTCGATCAAAAGAGTTTAGACTCCACATTCGGAGTTTTCCATTTCATTCATATTTCGGAAAAAATTACCGTAGTTTAAGTAAAGCCATCAAAAGAGTCAAGGAACGCAGCGTATGCGTACTGAAACCCTGGTTATCCTGAGCAATGTAATCCATTTTTCAAAAAAAATCATGATTCCTTATTGTTTAGTAACATATTCGTAAGTTAAGTTATGTTAGTTCGTTGTAATACCACGTAGATCAGACTAATGGAACGATGGAGGCGATTGGTATTATTGTTGCCTAAGACACTCATGTTTTTTTATGAAGTACTGGTATGTATGCTGAGTGAGAGCAGATAGACTCCTGGTTTCTTCCTCTTCTCAAAACCGGCAGTTGTGGCAGAGCCAGTGGGCAGGAAGTCTCAATCTGTTGGGGTGTCTTCCAATGAAGCACTGTACCCAAATGACACCTACCAGATTTTCTATTGCTGATTTTCTCATTTTGATCAAGCAGAGTGACCGTTAAAGTTTCAGGATGTCAGATTTGTCTTGTAGTAAGCCACGTTGTATATTCTGTCCACCTACCTTAGGTTGTTGAAATTGCACTTTTATTATGATTTGTATTGTACTAATTAGCAAATATGGTTTCTCTCCATTTCGATGCAGTAAAGAGTACGTCATGAAAATTTCCTGTTAAAAATTTAACATTAATTTAATGTGCTGCACATTTATTTCATTATCTTAATCACTTTTCATCGCACATCTGCATATATTATGTCACGAATTTAGCGCATGAATAACGTACGCCTTCGCTAAATTCCCAAGTTAAGTTTTCGCTTTGATGATTTTTTTATATAAAAGATACTTTTTACGTGAGTTGGATGATGGGATAATACAAATTTTGTGCTGATAATTGTTGGACTTGGCCTAGCTTCACAGCAAATACTCGCATTATACGTGCTATTATGTTCTCACGAGTGGAGTGGACCGACTCCGAACGGCGAGATTGAGAAGCTTTTACTAGACAGTTATACTCTTTGAGCATTGTCTGTGACTCGAAAGAAGAAGAGCCTCAACAAATTTTGTTTTTGAAGAAAATGGTTGCCTGTTTTTTGATTTGAACCTAGATTTCAAAGTCTAGTGCGCAAAGGTCAACGTACATATTCACAACGCTACCGCGGTGCTCATCAATGTAACTAATGGCCGACTTTAAATTGGACAAGAGAACAGTTCGTAAACTATCAGTATAAGAAAGGTTCTTGTGGCTTAAGTTCCGGTAGGTCAAGATTTTTCTCTCAAATAATTATCAAGTTTTAATATTGTAATCATCGTCGTATTGACAATTTTGGGTTTTACAGTTTCTCTTACTTTATTATGTTGCTGGCTTCAGATGCAATAATTGGTAAATTATAAGAACCACGAGTCTCATAAAACTTGCGAATTCAAAACTGACTGATTGAAACCGATATACACAATTTTCAAGAACTTGGAAACCCCACATTCACAGCTTTCTTTTCACTTATACAGGCTTCCTTATTCTGTGTTTGACTTAAAAATGACTTAATGACTTAAAAAGTCTTATGCGAAATATGCACGGTTGGATGGACAAAAAACGAAAACAAGTTGAGTAGCAGACATTTTTTTTAAGAACTATAACACTCATCATCTTGTATAGCCAAACTACGATAAAAGATTAAAATGTAATTGCAGAATACTCACTTTTAATAGAAGCGCTTAAAATCGTCAAAAAAGGTCTTGTTGAATTACCATCATTAAACATTCTACGGAAGGAAAGTTTTCTTTCTTTCAACACTTTCCCAAAGTGGATCTCCATTCATTGAATAAGAGCTCCTGCATTTTGTGCCATCCTCATTTGAGGATGAGTTTTCTTGGAATTAAAATTCCACAAAGTGTAACCTAAATCTTGCAAAGAATTTATACGGCAATCAAACAATTTGCATAAGATATACGTACTTACCACATGAGCCGATACATTCCCTTAATTGTTCAAAGGGAATTGTTTTTGCGGAAGTAAAAGAAATTATACAAACGGAACCACTTCCGTGATGTTAATACTGCCTTTTAAATTCCAATAAAACCAATAAGCCTTAAAGCGATAAGTGGTTGCGTGCGTGATTATTTCGACAAATGTTCAAGGTTTTTGCTACTCAAGGGTGTAATAACATGAAAAGGAATTTCCTCTTTTCATGAAGATCAACAATTGCGCAGCCATTAGATTGGTTTGTCTGTGGTTAATTTTGAGGTAAACGATGTCTACATTCCGATAATGATGTAATTGCCGGTTGATATCTGCGCCTCTGATGTTTAGTTGAAACTTCTTGGGCACTAATGGACTGGACGAATTCAAATAAAATGTGCCCTTTTCATGGATTTCTTGTTCCCTTTTAATCCCGATAAAAAAAGAAACGAACAAACTAAATACGAGTATCATAGAGATGGAGAACGAGTCCTTTGACTATTTCTTGAAGAAATATAAATCGTATTTAGAAAGGGTTGACACTGAAGGATTGTGAAGAGTTTCATGAATGAAATCTAATTAACGAAGGTGAATCACAGAGTTATGCAACAAACACTCAGTAACTAGCAATTCAATGGATTTATCTTAAATTTATCTGACGAAAACGGATTTCTTTATAAAATGAAAGTTCATTAGAATGAGGCAATCCAATTCTTAAATGATCCATATTATTTGCTTATAAAGTTTTTTGTTGTAGGGTTTTGATTTCAGAGATACTGGTTATGAAAGCATGATGAATTTTATTATTTTGACAATTTTAACTAAAAGTTTTGAGAGCCGTCGAGAAATTGAAAATTAGACTCTGTTGAGTGTTGATGCACAAACAAACTGAGGTAGTTAGATTTCCCATCGTTGAAATGGTTCAGAGATTTTTAACCCTTTAACGCACCATTTAAAAATTCAAAAGAGGTTTTAAGCAGTTCTTTTGCTCTCCATTTCCTTAAAACAAAGCAAATTTCGAGAAGGGAAAAGAAAATGTATGCAGAGTATTTGCATTTATTTCGCTTAACCGGTTTAACACGGGAATATAAATTGAAAAGTATAAAATATGTACTGAAAAATAAGCTTTAAATCAAAATTTACGAAGGTATGGACAATTTCAAAACATAGAATGACCAAAAGAGAAATGTCACATACAGCACACATATCTCATTTCCTTGCGAGCTCTTTTATTGTTTTCATTATTCTTTCTTGAGCAGAGGAAGCACTGTCGAGTGGGATTTTATTTCTTTGTTGTTGGTGGTACAAAGGATGGAAAATCTCTTCCTGGTAATATCAGTGGTTAAATTATTACTTAAATTATTAAGATGTTTAAGAATATTAAAGTAAGCGCTAAATACAAAGGTGACAGACACAAACGAGAACGTATTTTCCGAAGAACTAAACATGCTCAATCAAACTTTCTGGTAGTGTTTCAAGCGGAGGTCCTAGCAGTTAAAGAAGCGTCAAACAATGCTGGTAGATAACTAATGCCAACTGCAGGAATAGCTTTGAGCATCTTGTTGTGAATTTATAGACGCACTAGACTTTTCAATCTAGGTTCAAATCCCAGAATACGAAGACAAAAAATTGTTTACGGCGCCACCTTTATCAAATCACTGACATAACCGTTATTATTTTTTTAGTTTATTTTTTTGAACTTAGTGGCTTTAAGTATTTCTTTGACCCTAGTGGTATTTACTAGAAAGGATTCGTCGGATGCACCTATCGATTCAGATATGGGCGTTTATTGTTTCTAATATCAGGGATGGTGTTTGCATCACCGAGATGAGCTTATACTATGTGATTTTTGGAGAAAGTGTCATGATGTCGTTTTTTATCTTGAGTGGGGGAATGTTAGAAGCTATTTTCTTAAGAATTTTAGAAACTTTCCTGAAGAGTTTACTAGATTTTTAAAATAAAAACCTTAAGTTACCACTCCTTGTACTGAGAATGGATAAGGCGCGGTTAGAATGGCTCCACATAGAGCAGCCTAGGTACATAATGTCACCACAACTCTTTGAAAAGCAACTAGATTACTTAACCATTGTATCCTTAACACAGTATGATTTTTTAGCGTACGCAAAGCTGTTTGATTGTTAATGTTGACATTTGTTACATGCTTAAAGGAATCGAATAAGTGACTTTCTTCATATTTTGGGCGATGCTGAGCAGGTACGTACATACATAGAAGATGCTCCTGTGTTTCGATCTCCTGCAATACTCTGCAGTTCCTGCAAGTGTGAACGAGACTAGTTCTAGTTTGTAAACGTGATACCGACTATTATACTATAGGCCACTATTGATAGTCAGACACTAACTTGGATATTTGTTGAAAGTAGCACTGACCTATCTTTTGTTGCCTGTTTTTTATAGTTTAACATCAATTTGAGAGAATGATACTTAATAGATAGCGCAATGATTTTTTGTCCAGTATCGAGATGTACTCCTAACTGGATTGTCAGCTCTTTCATTCCCACAAATACTCTGGTCTTCCAAGAACGCAGAACAAACGAAGTGGAAGAAGGTGTAGCAGTTTAGTGTCGTTTTGGTGTTGACAGTATTACTTTTCAGAACTTTAAGCGCAGCACTAAGCCATTGATAAGCTGTGTGCTGCCTCTCTGGCTATCTGGTGGCGTTTTGGGTAGCGAGAACTTCAGCTTAAAATATGCTGCAGTCATCTGGCAATTTAAAGCAATGCATGCCGTTGGAAGTACTATTTAAAACTTCAACTTTAAATCCAAAAATGAACTGCTCAACTTATAAGTAAAAACAGAAAATAATTAGGAATGATTTTTTGCAGTAACGAATTTTTTAAAACCTTTTTTAATAAAATTGCCTTGAGTAAAAATCTCATATGAATAGGATCATAAATTTAGCAAGACAAACCCGTAATTTAGGATCACGGACGGCACTCATTAGTATTCCTGTGTTATATAAGTCTTGCAGGATATAATTTAAAAAATTCACGTACTAGAGGTTAATATTTGAGAGCAGTGATTCTGGACTATGTTGACGGTTTATTTACGAGTAATTGTGAGGATTTTTCAAGAAGACCTTAGTTTGAGAACTGACAACTGTTTTGTGCTTAATTTAATTTGTCATTTACATCACATGACGACTGGAGTTATATGCTTGCAATTTTGTAAATGATCTTACATTGCTTGCAAAAATAACTGTATTTACATATATTTTGGCACGCATTAAGGTTCACAAAAAGGTATTGTTAGGCGTGGCTTATACTTTATTTAAGCATTAACCACATTAACTGCTGGCATGGGAAGCATTGTGAATCTCCCACAACTGCCCATAGCAATTCATTAATAGCTATTAAGTCTACCAGACAAGTAATACAAAGAAAGACTTCAATGAAACCATCCTAAGGAGCCACATTAAAGTATTGGAAAAATCGACCACATAAGTGAGGTAACCGCATCATGGTCAAAATGCCAAATTTAGCAAAAAAAAATATGAGACTTGGATCTCTTACAGAAAATAACCTTAGATGAGTAATGATGTCAAAGGATGGTGTATTGATGAGAGAAAATTTGAAAGTGGAAGTAGATTGTGGAAAGAAAAAAAGGGATAATGCTGAAAAGGGTGCCAGAACAAGAAAACGATTGGCATGATGAAAAGACAGACATATAAGCTAATAGTACCTTTTCGTAAGCCATTTCTTCTATACGGAGTCACTAATGTGTAGTAGGCTTTTCTTCTATACGGAGTCACTAATGTGTATACAAAGTAACATTTAAAGAATTGGTCAAAAAATATCCAATTCTTGAAAAGCCATTAGGATATTAGATAAGCCAAAATGATAATTAAGAAACTCAACAGAAGATTTAAATTACTGTCTGGCGCATTAACGCCCTATTCTCGCGAAACTAACACATATATAAAATGGGTCAAACAAATAAGCTAAATACTCGTAAACTATGCAACACCTACTCGTCCGATGATTGAAAACAATTTTAACTGGGAGTTACTACTATAGCGTCCCATAAAGTTTAAGCAATGAAAGCGGTACAATAGACCTGTTATGATCGTCGTGCTGTTATTCCACTTTGCACTATTTTCAAGTCAAGTCAAAAGTTGGTGCATAGTATCAAAATATCCCAGTCCGGAGGTGGTTTCTGGTTATTACCAGAAAGGAATGTGGAAAACAGTGGCGTCAACAGGCCGAGTGCTAAATTAATGTATTGAAAATAAAGGACACGCAAAGCGACCTTCCCGACCGTGTAATTAAATATATGTTACGTCGCTTGTCTACCTCGATAAACTATAGACGAGGGATGATTGCGCTTTATTCAAACCAGTAGGGGTTCCGTATCGTCGATTTTTTATACAATAATGGTATATAATTATTTTTCCATTGTCGTTAACACGATTTGCATGTGTTTGACTTAATTTTCGTCCGTCGTGTCTGTCACAATTTTTTTTATCTCCGAAGTTTATAAAGACGTCTATTGCCTATGCACCCAAATTTAAAAAGTGTGGCCATTTGAAACATTCTCGCACCCAATCGACATATATATCAATCGACAGATCTTTTGAAATGAAGTAGAGGTTTGCTTCAACAGTTTCTGATCCAAAGTACCGTTTGGAAAATATGGAGCTCCAAAGTTCTTTTTAATGCGTCCCCCCTGTCACTTCTAAACCAAAGTGTTTAAAAATCTGAAAAAATCACAAAAATTTGGCTTCATTGAGTACTCTCATTTAAAACCATTTCGAGCATTCTGGTTTTGGAGATATTGGTTTTGGAGATATTGGCCAAAAACGGTCAATCATCGGCATGCGAATCTGCATCCTTCAATGTATTTGATGGACAAAACGGTTTGTTGCTTATCGGCTTATTTTCTCACAAGCCTGGTAGAATTATGGTTTGGAAGATTTTTTAATCTTCTTAGAAAGAGATAAACAGTAGTACCCGCTTTTGTCGATCATGGTTTCTGGGGTGACATTAAAGTGAGCTCCACCAAATATGTATTCATCTAGTTCTGGTTGAATCATAACAAAGTAGTAGTCTTGTCTTAAAGATAAGTAAGTAAGTTTAAAAAAATCAATTTCGTGTGAAGTTGATGGTATTTAAATTTCTGTGCTTAATAAATCGCATGTTTTAGTAGCTTCGGCGATATATTTGTCCACAGCTGTGTTATGACTTTTATTTGCAGATGTCATTTCATTGTTTAAAAACGTTTTGTCATTGAAATTGGTATAATTATAATAAAATAATGCTTCAAGGGGGTGTTTTATTTATTAATATCATTAAAGACCACATTATTCAGTGAAAAAATGGTAAAACCGGACGTTCATGTCTTCTTGCTTTAAAGATTTATGACATATCTTAGAAATAGGTCACAGAGAGTACTTCTTTAATACTTAATACAGTCTCTGTATTGCGGCTAATTATCTTTTTTGTCTCCATAAATTCACTTTTTAATCTTGTCTAAATTAGCTCCCGTACTGCTTATTATCTTAAACCGTTCGATTCCAATATTAATTGGGCTCGAAATCTTCTAAGACACCGGTTTGCTGAAAATAAGCCATTAAGTTTTTTAATTGATGTTCTCATCCTAGATCAACTAAATTCTAATTTCAATAATTCTAAGTCAAAATGCGTTCATGAAATCTTCCAAGTTGTGCAAAAAAAGGCCAGCTACTCTACATGTCACAAAACTGACAAACTCACCACTTAATATTCACTGGCCTCATTCAAGTTGGCCGTATGACGTACTCGTACAACGTTAGTTTAGTGCGAAATGTATCAACAATACATATCACATTCAGATTGGCGATTATTTGACCCATAAAATTGACGAAGTGCTTGATAAGGTTGTGTAGCTGAACAATGATTTAGGATAATCGTGGATTATATTGCGTAACATTGTGGCGGTGAAAATGTGTCCATAAAAACTTGTTAGATACTTATCATAAAAAAGTGATTGGCTTGATTCATGAATCAAATTACAACTAGTTTCACATTGAGCCAATAATTTGAAAATCATTTCTACTTAGTTTATGTTCAGTAGACGTTTAGTAGATGTATAAAAGTTAATCAAATTTATCTATCGATTCGCCTGAGGTTTTATGAGTTGCAAGGAATTTATAGTCTACTTAATCGGATCTCTGTTAATGAATTTCGAATGCAGAACAATTTTTGAAAAACACTTCTCAGTTTGATATGTGTTATCATTTCTAAGTCATCTATGCACTAATTAAGCGTATGTACGGAAGAGCGTGAGAATCGATGCTAAACTTTTTTATTTTTGGCCATTGTTAAGAAGCCGTGGGAAATTAGAATTCTTATAATTGAAGGTTTATGAAATACATAAGTATATCAAATTCAAAACTCAAACCCAAATTATTATAGGTCGCTTAGTAAGGAATATAGGCTCTATAAGCAAAATGTATTCTATTGATTTATTACATTTTCTTAACAATGAAAATTAAGATTTAAAAGTCATTGACAGATTTGTGAATTTCCTGTTGATTGTATTTCGGACTTAAAGTGCCGCGGCCTTTATTTCGATGGAGACAAATATGCAAATATCGAAGTTGCCAATGATGAGCGTGGTCCAGTTAGCCCCATAATTTTGTATTATTAATCAGATAGTTTGTCGAACGACTGTATTATTGCAAGAGTAGATTTTTGGGATTATGAAAGGTGTCAACTCAAAATCTGAATGTTAAAATAAAAACTCAAGGCCATTCCTTTTATGTGTTTTATATTGTGTGTCTTTTTTCTGAGGAGTTGGAACAACATCTATATAAGCAGGGTAATATATTTCACTTTTCTTTGAAAAATACTTTTTGTCTCCATGGGTCTAAAATTGTGTGGCCGCTGTTGCATAGTGGGTGAGTGCGTCGACTGTCACTAGACCGCACTGGACTTTCAGTCCAGGTTCAATTCTTGCCACAGATATCAATATTTAAATGTCTCGGTTCTATCACTTTCGAGTCATTATAACTGTCTAGAAAAAGCTTCTATATTTTCTCCGTTCCAGACCCGGCATTCATTTGAAGGTCCTCTCCTTCAAACACGAGTGGCTGTCGAGCAGCTAAACCATCATCGTTTATACTTGGTGTTTGCATAGGCAGAAACAGAACAAGTTTTAAACTGGATATATGTTGAAGTGGTGGGTCCCGATCCATTGCGAGTGTGTGTATCGACTCTATCGCACAAAACTTTCAGTCTAGGTTCCCATGACTGACAACAACTAAAAAAAAATAAGTCACGGCTCCACGTCTTTCGAGTCACTGACGATGTATAACTGTCTAGAAAAAGCATCTCAATATCGCCGTTCGGAGTCGCAAACTGTAAGTAACCTCCGCTCGTGAAAGAACAATAGCATGCACAACACGAGTGCTAGCTGAGAAGGCGCAAGAACACCTCCGACTGTAGCGACACCACCATATGTTTAAATGAAAGATAAAGCTACCTCCCCAGATTAGATTTGGTTTAAATATATAATGTTTAAAACTATTTTTACTTTGAATACATTGTTTAAAGCAGGTGTCGTCTTTTTTATCGTAATGAAAACCTGCAATAAAGCTGGTGAATGTTTTGAGTATAAGATTTTAAGTATATTAAATCGTTGCATTGTCCTTTCTTCGAACAGTAATGTGAAGTGTAATGTGTAATGAATTAAGAAACTGCCTTCAAATGCATTAAGTTTTAATATTAAATTGTTGTCGGTCTACACGGAGTGGTAATACTTGGCGCAACTTAATCCATTTCCACTCAAAATTAAGAATTGAAACAAATTCTCCTTTGTATCTCTTCTTTGTCTATTAAAAAGATCTTTGGCCCATAGACTGTCTTGAAAGTACTGCTAAATATTGTCCACGGAATATTTTTCTATTGTTAACCCAAATAGTAAGTGTATACCTACTGTAGATAATATTTAGCCACACAATTAATTCAGTTGACACCAGTGTTGTTCGACTTTTTTACTTTACGTTTTTTACGTAGTTTTTTACGGTTTTCTATATTAGTTTTTTACATGCTGAATTTTTACTATGCTTATGTAAAAAACGTAAAGAAGGTAAAAAAAGTCAAAAAAAACCATGGAAAATAATTAATCCAAATTGGGAACCTTGAAAATAGAAGATGAGATTTGTATCTGATTAATCTGTGCGGTATCCAAAAAACTATTGGGTTTTTATACTGTATTCTTTTCCTGAAATAAAATAATAAATTCTGACACAATAAAAAACGAGAGAAATTTGAATTTTTTAACAATGAAAGATATTTATTGTTCTTCTGTTTCAATATCTACATATATAGTCAACATTAGTTGAATTCAGTGAAAAATATACATGTACGAGTTTTTTAGACCTTTCAAAGGTCAGTCGATTTCGTAATGGACTATGTATTTGAGCCCAGTTTAAGAAAACCCTTTCAATCTGCGCGGAAGATGCTGGTATTTTCAGAAGCTTCAAAGCTAAAGATGACAGTTGAGGGTGATAAATGCTCGCGGTGCTCAAAAAAACTGAACTAAAAACGACACTGAACGAACTATTGCAAAATTCTCTTCATTTATTTAAATTTGGCAGATATTACAATGCCTCCTATATTATCTCTTTTTTTTCAGTAATTGACTTTATTTACCTTTTTCTTTACCTTTTTACGAGATTTTTACGTTTTTTTACGGGATTTTTACGTTGTTTACACTTATTTACGTGTTTTTTTACCTACTCAAACGTAAAAAAGGTAAAAAATAGTTTTTTACACAGATTTGAACATCACTGGTTGACACACAGCCTTCCAAAAACTGCAGAATTTTTAAATTTTAATGTTGAAAAAACTAGTGAAGAGATTGTTGGAGGACGTCGGGACATCATTATGATAACAATAATTGGATTAATAAAGAAAGCATTCGAAGATGCTTCCCATCAGTAGCAAAATCTACGTTTACTTTCTACGTTCTGCAACACATTCCATTTGCTTTGTATTATGAGCATCACGTATAATTTCATTAATGTAACAGAGATATTCCATTGCTCACACTTCGTTTTGAAGACATAAGAAGCATGTCCACAGTTCCGATTGAGGAGACAATATAAAGTGCAAGGAGAAAGAAACGTTTCATTATTTTCTTTTCTTGGTCGCACATCTTGCTGGGCTCTGAGGAATTTTTCGCTATTTCTTTAAAAAGACATACAAAATTTAAGTATGAATAGCGAAAACTATTTCAACAGATTTTCTAAAAATTCAGAACTGCAACTGAATTCGGAAAACAAGCAATTAGCCAAAAATGTTCAATGTGCACAAGATGAGTTTTAACGGGAAAAGTTGAATATATTTTTTAATTCTTCAAACAAGCACTTCACCACTCTCACCTGTATTTACAAAATATAAATTTTAAAACTAGCCTTCTGCGTCCAGGACACATCGATTGGTTGGCTTGAAACTCAGAAGGTTTGATGTCTCTGCTTGTGTTTTCAGTAATATTAATACGGAGCTGAAGCAGATGAAGTCTTTTGCTACCCGAAAGTTATAGCTGTCCATTCAGACCTTCTGGTATTCATAAGTAAGTGGTGTGTGTCGATTTTCAATGACTTTAACTTGAAAAATATTGTTCCTTAAAACAGCTTTATTCAACCGTGTTAAAAAGCATTTGACACTTCAAGTCACGAGCATATTTTATTTAATTTAATTTAAGCTTGAGAAAAACGTCCTCAATCGTTACTCCGGTGAGTGAGTCGAGTGAATTTGAAACATTGGTTTTTGAAACATTGGATTTTGAAACATTGACGTACCATCTCGAGTGATATATCAATCAAAGATTGCAGATCCTTTGAAATAAGGTTGAGGTTTGCTTCAACACTTTTTGATCTAATTTACCATTTGGAAAATATGGACTTTCAAAGTTTTTTTTAAGGCGTCCCCTCTTGTACTTTCTTAACCAAAATGTTTAAAAATCTGAAAAAATCACCAAAACTTGACTTCGTCATACTTTCTATGTCGAGCATTCTAGCCCAAATAGTTTTGGAGATATTGACCAAGAACTGTAAATAATTGGCATGCATTTTGAAGATCTGAAAACGCAGTTTTGGAAACAAGTTGATAAAAATTTGACTACGGAAAACAATAAAAGAAAAAGTAAAAAAAAGGTATAGGTATATGTATGGATGGATGTACGTTTGTTTGTATGTATAAAAGTAGTAATAAATAGTTGATTTGGGTTGAAGTTAGAAGAAAATTTAACTGGAATGTAACAGAAATGCAAACAAATATTTAGGCGACAGAATTTTTCCTTTGTGAGCACAACTCGCTCTTGCCCTATTTATTTAATATATAAAACAACAATAAAAAACAACATTTCAAAATTTTGAAATGACGAACTCATAAGCGACCACGCAATGAATAGCAAAGGAAACATCTGTTAAACGCAACAAAAGTGTGTACATATAAATATATAATGTTCGTCTACTTTTTCTGGTGGACCGAAATCGACATGTGGACTGTATTTGCAAGATACAGGGAGTCTCTTGTGAGAGCTTAGGAACTATGAATTTTTTGACATTACACAATGCATGTAATTGACTCTCAGGAGTGTTGCATTACAATGGTAAAGCATACTGACAACAAATCAACTCTCAATTGCCATATTCACAGCCAAAGTCAGTCAGTTCAAAATCAAACCTCTAAAGGAAAACTCATCAAACTCATTTAAACGACAGCAACTTTTACCCCAGATATTATATAGAGTCTTTACAAAACAAGCAAATTATGCCAATGTATTCAAGAAGAGAACAATATAAGTTACAGTAATTTAAAATTAAATGAAACAAATTCAAATGATCGAATATCTACACCCTTCATAAGTGCTATGGTTGGAAACGCAATTAAAGCTTTATCGAATAACGTCGTTTTGGCTGAGGACTGTATTTAAGCCACTTTCTAAAGAAAATCGGATTACAAATTCTAGTGAAGAATCCCTCGTCTTTAACTGCCGAATTGGTGGACCGAGGTCGTTATCTCGCTACGAATGTTATACAAAATATCGTTAAAAAGTAAATCCACCAGTTGATATTTGCAATTTTGTTTCTCTATGTTTAAAATAAAGTAGTAATAGGAACAACTTAACGTTTGAATTGTATTTTAGTTCTTACTACTATTATTTTGAGCACAACTGTACATACTGGTATACCTCAAGGTCCAGAATTTAGCCGTGCGGTAATTTTCTCTTGTTTATCCCCTCTGCAGCTTTATATTTGTGTGTACATACACAGCTTTTCAAAAGTCATATTTGACTTAGCCAGGGTCTTGTACCTTGAATTACATCTGTGGTTGACTCACTCGTACAAACTTAACATTACTCGTCAGACAGCGGTATTCTTTTCAGCAATCGCCCATTTAATGTCCTTTGATTTAAATTGTGTATGACATTATCTTAATAAAATCTTTATCAAACAGAAAGGGGAGAAGAAAAACTGAAAAAAGCAGTTATTACGTTCCACTACTTTTTTACTTAAATCAAAATGATTTTTACTTTGAAAGTCAACTCTCTTAGAATTTATTATTTTCTCATTCTGGGGAGTTTTGTTTATCTTTTGAAATATTCAATGCTACGATTGGTTTTCGTAATCATGTGTCACATTTGGTTTGGATTTAATTGAATGTCCCGAGTTCACCTTATGTACAGAGAAGTCAATATAAGTGAGAATAAAGGGATACGAGGACAGAACTTTGCATTACTTTCCGCTTACGTGGTATAATTTTCCTCGTACATTGAAAGAGAGCATTTAAAAAAAGTTATTTAAAAAAAATTAGTTTTGGAGTTGGCATACTATTTAATGTCAAATATTAAATCTGCGAAGTTTTGATAGATATTAAGGTCGAAGACTGCAAAAGCTTAATTATAAAAAAAAACTTCAACTCGATCCATGAAGGGTCTTAGAAAGGGATGTGAACATCTTCCTACGGTCCAAGGCGTGCTACCAAACCTTCAGACACTCACTACGACTTTGGTCTTGAAAATTAATTTATTCGTCCACTTCCATTAAAACAGGTAGGATTGAAACCACTCTTGCGCAGAGCATAGGCATGGCTAGTTGTTTTTCAAAAGAGAAGAGAATGTAGATTATGTCGTTAGAAGTGTAGAGACATAAGAAAAAACTCATTATGATGTTGCCACTGGACTTATGTGCCCAGGAAATACATTTTCCTCTGGCTATTATGAGCTGCTATAGCGGTTGTTGTGGAGAATGCTAAAAAGGACTGCTTTTTCTGCTATCGTCTATTGACCCGATACGATAAGAAGAATTTTATAGATGTCGTCTCTAGATCTATTCAGTTAGTTCATAAATTCTGTAAGTTGTTGTTGTTGTTGTTGAAAGTAGGACAAATATTTCTTGATATAGCACAGTTCGCTAGACTTTTTTATCCAATATTGGCTTGTTGTACGAAATTTTATTGAGCATTACCACTTCTAGTGCAAAACGCCAGAAAATTGCGAAGGAATGATCCTTTCCCCCCTCCCCCACTTGCTTTTCTTCGAAAAATATAATGTTTTCCTCAGAACAAAATTGTTCAGGAGTTCATTTATCAGAATTCGCAACACGGAAATAATTTTTTTTTACTTTCGTTCTGACAATTTGAATACCAAAGTTTCAAGGGGGTAATGAAACCTACTGCATTAGTAAATCTGAAAACTGGATTGGTTTTCAAAAGTTCCCAATAGTGGCGAAAAATTAATTTACTATTTGAAAGTAAGCGAAAATATACAGCTTGACAAAGAAATGTTTGCAAAATAATATACATAATAAATAAAATAATAATAATAATAATAATGTTCACCAGGCAACACATATATTTTTTGATTTTGTTTGTTCATTCATTTTCGTATTGTTTGTTTATTAAAAATCAAAGAATAAGAAAAATCAAACAAGAGTTAAAAAATTATATGCTGCGGCAGGGTAAGACCCTTAAGGCTGGTTTCAATGGGGGCGATATACAGTTAATCAAAAAAGTAAGTATACACTACCTCCTGAACTATATTTTTCCAAAGAAAACTAAATATTTCCAACAAAAATCAACAACCATTTATTTTTCTGTTTTCACAAACGTAATACTATTTTTCAAAAAGAACAAACATAACAAAATAACAAAACATAAACAATAGAATTCAACTTAAAGTAATATGAATGGAAATTTACATCAAAAAAGTAAGTATACAAACAAAAAATAATACTTTCTGAAATTTTTCTCTGCTCTCTAGTCTTCTTATCAATATTTCGTTGGGTAGCCTTTGGCTTTTATAATTGCTTGCATTCGATTTGGCATCGAGTCAACCAATTTTGATGTTACTTGTTGGCTTATTTTAACCAACTCTTTCTGAAGCACTCTTTTCAAGTCTTATACTGTCTTGACACCGTGTTTTTGAACTGCCCGTGTCAAATGTTCCCATAAATGTTCTATTGCATTCATGACGGGCGATTGGGTGATGTTCTCAGCTGGTTACGAACATTATATAATAATTATTCCTTAACAATATGAGAGGTGTGTTTTGGGTAATTATCTTGTTGAAAGATAAATGACACTTCTAGACCCAACCTTCTAACGCTTTCAAGTAAATTAGTTTTCAATATGTCCAAATAGGCATATTTGTCCATTGTACCATCAATGAAAATTAAATTACCGACGCATTTTTGCCGCCATACACCCCCATACCATTGAGGAGCCACCACCGTGCTTTACAGTTCGGGCCATGTATGCGGGATCTAGCTCCGCGTTTGTTTTACGACAAACTTTAGCACGTCCATCGGATCCATGAATGTTTCATTTGAGAATACGATCTTATTCCAGAAAGCTGGATCACAAATTACATGAGCTTTTGCAAAATTTAATCGTTTTTGACGGAACTGTAAAGCACGGTGGTGGCTCCTCAATGGTATGGGGGTGTATGGCGGCAAAAATGCGTCGGTAATTTAATTTTCATTGATGGTACAATGGACAAATATGCCTATTTGGACATATTGAAAACTAATTTACTTGAAAGCGTTAGAAAGTTGGGTCTAGAAGTGTCATTTATCTTTCAACAAGATAATTACCCAAAACACACCTCTCATATTGTTAAGGAATAATTATTATATAATGTTCGTAACCAGCTGAGAACATCACCCAATCGCCCGTCATGAATGCAATAGAACATTTATGGGAACATTTGACACGGGCAGTTCAAAAACACGGTGTCAAGACAGTATAAGACTTGAAAAGAGTGCTTCAGAAAGAGTTGGTTAAAATAAGCCAACAAGTAACATCAAAATTGGTTGACTCGATGCCAAATCGAATGCAAGCAATTATAAAAGCCAAAGGCTACCCAACGAAATATTGATAAGAAGACTAGAGAGCAGAGAAAAATTTCAGAAAGTATTATTTTTTGTTTGTATACTTACTTTTTTGATGTAAATTTCCATTCATATTACTTTAAGTTGAATTCTATTGTTTATGTTTTGTTATTTTGTTATGTTTGTTCTTTTTAAGGTTCCGTCTACAAAAACGGAACCTTTATAATTTCGGTGTGTCCGTCCGTCCGTCCGTCCGTCCGTCCGTCGTGTCTGTCACACTTTTTTATCTCCGAAGTTTATGAAGATATCGGCATGAAATCTTGGAATTAGGTACTTCAGACCTAGATGTCATTGCCCATGCACCCAGATCTAAAAAGTGTGGCCATTTGGGGGTGGCTCCAGTACAGGTAAAGTTGACATTAATTTTGAAAAATTGTCGCAGCCCATCGATATATATATCAATCGACAGATCTTTCGAAATGAGGTGGAGGTTTCTTTCAACACTTTTTTATCAAAAGTACCGTTTGAAAAATATGGAGCTCCAAAGATTTCCCCCCCCCCTGCCATTTCTAAACCAAAGTGTTTAAAAATCTAAAAAAAAATCACAAAAACTTGGCTTCATTGAGTACTTTCATTTAAAACCATTGCGAGCATTCTGGCCCTATGGGTTTTGGAGATATTGGCCAAAAACGGTCAACCATCGACATGCGAATTTTGAAGATCTGAAAACGCAGTTTTGAAGACATCAATGTAAGCATTAAGAAATGATAAATTTTAAAATATCGATTTATGTTGAAATTTTGAGATATCTAAGATTTAAAATGAGAACGATTTTCATTTTCACACATAATTTCATGCTGTGTTCGGCCACTCTATTCATTGATGAGCGTTATCTTTTCGATCTCACCCCTAAATGCCCAACAGAAATGAATACACACACACCGCAGGCATGAGCAGTGCTGGGTATGTGTATGATGGAAGGGATTTTCTGTGTTGGATAAACTTGGATAGAGATATAGGTATATGTAGGGATGAACGTTTGTTTTTTTCGGATGTATAAATGTATGAATGAATAGTTGATTTGAGTTGAAGTTAGAAGAAAATTCAACTGAAATAGTTTAGAAACGTCGTTTGATCTTCAGAAATCATCCATCAATATTATGCGACGGAACCTTACCCGTGCGAGTACAACTCGCACTTGCCCAGTTTATTTAAAAATAGTATTACGTTTGTAAAAACAGAAAAAAAATTGGTTGTTGATTTTTGTTGCAAATATTTAGTTTTCTTTAGAAAAATATAGTTCAGGAGGTAGTGTATACTTACTTTTTTGATTAACTGTATAGCTCTGTGTTCAGTCATGGTGTTAGCTAGGAGTATACATACATACATGTATGTAGGTAGCGACAAAGATTCTTAATTATATTGCGTGGTAAAGAGAGGTGACCTTTAACATATGCATTCCACACTTAGCGCGCACTGCGTTACAGAGAGTACACCGTATTTTAAACTATTTCGCATTTTCCGTGAATTGACAGCCGCTTTATTTTAACTCATTTTGATTGCAATTTATTTGTTTGTTGTCTTGGTATTTACAAAATAAATGAACATTTCAGATTTCTTACAATTATGACATCTGCAAAAATATGAATGGGGATAAGAACCATATCATATTTAATGTGTCTCCTTTTTGCGTAGCAAAAACTATAGCCCTGTGGAATGCATACGAACGTAACCAATTTCAAGCCGTTGTGCGATGATTTGTCAAACAAACAAAACTGAATAGCACTTCCCAGATAAATAATTTTTTGATAACTGGTCAAGGAACTATAATTTCTGCAGAAGGCACTTGTTTTTTTTTTTTACTAAATCCATCATCCGTATTTGTATTTGACTAAAAGGTAATTTTGTATTTTATGGTTTATTTTAAATATTCATACATACATTTAACATAGTTATAATTATCAGATTTAGATCAAATATGTGTCTTTTTAAGGTTATAAAAATGGAACCTTCATAATTTCGGTGTGCCCCATGACATCTTTCTAAGAGCAAACCTATTTGTATTCTCTCAATACGAATAGTGCTATTATTATATAAACGATTCCATATTAAACAACAGTATTCTAATATAGAACGAATTAAAGAAATATACACTGACTAAAGAGTACAAGGATCTTTTGAACTTCGAAACAAAAATCCCAGCATTGAGTTGGCCTTTGAAATAATATAGTCTATGTGCATAGAAAAAGTTAGTTGAATATAACCCCTAGATCTTTATGCGATGATGCTCGTGTTAAGGTTTTATTATCAATAATATATTCATAGATTATAGGAGATAAAATTCTAGAAAATGTCATAACCGAGTATTTACTTATATTGAAATGTAGTCTATTCAATTCGCACCAATTCTGTACAGATGCAATATCATTTTGTAGCTCCATCGCATCCGCCAATAATCGCACTGATTTAAAAATGTTTAAATCGTCAGCGTATAAAAGGCGGTATGAATGGGAAAGATAGGAGGGCAAATCGTTAATAAAAAGAAGAAATAGAAGAGGGCCTTGAGGTACCCCAGAGAAATTGAAAATTACCTTTGACAGATCATTTCCTATTTTTACAAACAGTTTACGATTTGTAATATAGCTAGTCATACATTTCAAGATTTTGGAATGAAAACCAATCATCTCTAACTTCTTTATGAGCACATTATCTTGAACCCGGTCAAATGCCTTTGAGAAGTCAGTGTATATCGAGTCAACTTGATGTCTCTCTTCCATGGAACGTAGGCAAAAATTTGTAAAGATACCCAAATTGGGCGAAGTTAATCTTCCACTCACAAAGCATGTTGAAATTGTGATATATAGTTTCGAACTTCAGTGTATATCTTCTTCTTAACAATAGCCTCGAATAATTTCGGAATTAATTGGAGCTTAGCTATTGGTCTGTAGTTGACAATAGAACTTATGGGTCCAGATTTATGAATTGGGGTGATGAACAAAATCCTTCCAGCAATCCAAAAATTCGCCGCGAGCTAGTGACATGATGAACGAATCCATCCAGCAATCCAAAAATTCGCCGCGAGCTAGTGACATAAATGATAGTCAAGGGCTTGACTAATCCATCCCTACACATTTTTAAAAGAAAGCGGGGAAGATTATCATGCGCTAGGCTTGCTCTAGAATCCAGAGAGGACAACTCAGAAAGAATATCATCATTCGTCAATTCTAATAACCTTATATCTGTGATTGTATTTTCACAGAGTTCTGGACTGCAACATATCCCTACGTCAACAAAGTTTGATTGGAAATGCGAAGCAAACATATCGTATATACGAGTAAGCTTACGGCCATCGGTAGATACATTATCATAGAACATATTCGATGCAATTCCAACAGACTTACGTTTAGTATTGAGAAACGTCCAGAATGTCTTTGAGTTTTGTTTTATTTTTAACTCGAGAGAAAATATTTATTGCCTGTAAACAAATCTCTTCAGGAATTCATATTCATTTAATAATAATAATAATAATGGCGGCGCTACAGTCCGAGGTAGACCTGGGCCCAGCTTCGCAGCCAACCACTCGTGTTGTGCGTGCTATTGTTCTCTCACGAGTGGAGGGGACCTACAGCTTAATGCCGATTGTCAGTGGAGCCGTGAAAAAATGTTAGGTGTTTTTTCTGAAATCGAACCGAGAATATCGAGCGTAGGAGTCGACGCACCTACCCACTACCCTACGGCGCCCACAGCGTAAGCATTAGGAAATGATAAATATCAAAATATTAATTTACGTGCAAATTCTGAGACATAGAAGATTTAGAGATATCAAAAATTTTTTTTGTCCGCATAAATACCTTCCTGGAATAGAAAGCTCATCACGAGTCTCAGTGAAACTTGCGCATTTATTTCAACCCTTAATGGCAAACAACAATTTACACCCAAACATCGAGAGCCTTCTTAAAGTGATTCAGGACATGGTTGATCTACAACTCACATGCCCGTTTACCTTTTGTTTGTTTTCATTTTGTTTGTAGAAAAAGTGTAAAGCATGGTTAATTTTCGTGTTTGAGATTTTCATTTTTGACGCGTTATAACTTTAAACCTTTTTGATTAAATTAATTACACAAAATATTAATCTTTGAAATGATGAATTCAGTTGAAATAAAGTGGGAAAGAAACTAAAACAATTAAAATATTGTATCTCGCATGGAAGAAATTGTTTAATGTTACCCATTTTAACATATTTCTCTCTTCATTTTGTTTACCATTTGTAAGTCCACTTAAGTTAGCAAAAACTCAACCAAACCCACAATAGCCATACAGTAATCATTGCATATAATGGTCATGTCAGAAAGTTGAATTAAGTCTGCGTATAGTTTACCCTTAAGTGCTAAAGGCTTTGAATGACAATTCATTTCATTGAGAAATCAAGAATTGAAAATGAATAGTTTTTAATTTTGCAGTGATTTACACTGAGTACAGATGATGAATGAAAATTAATTTAAGTTCTGTCAAATCATTTCAGTTTCTCAGTATATTTTTTTGTGCGATTTAAGTGTAATGGGGAGAAAAGAATCCGCCGCTTGCTATACCATCGTGTGCCATTGGTCAAAAATGTCAAAATAGCGTTGTCCATGATTTGATACCACGCCATACTCTGTGAAATTCTATGTTGATTGTCTCTACATTTAAAAAAAGTTTTATTTGTCGGTTCATTGAAGCAAAGAGAGACGTGCTGCAATTCAATTCGAATTTCATGTGGTTTGCTGCGGCTAACTTATTGTCTAGTGGACTGAGACCCTCCCTTTATTTCTGTTTCTTGATAACTATAGTCACTCACATTTTCAGTCGATTTGAAGCTTTTTCAAAAACAGCACACAGCTAAGATTGTTTATTTTCCGTACAAAGTTGTAGTGTTACTTTGTAAATTTTTTGGAGAAGGAGTCACTTCACTGCTGTAATGTGACGGAAGGAATGTGTAGCTCGTGATGTGCTCCTTAATGTTTCTTAACCAATGAGAATTTGAGGGTCGTACTTCTCTTTTACCATTTGCATCGGACGTAGCAACGGTTTCATCACTCCTTTGGTAAAGTGATGTCGATAATTCTTATTTTGACGAGTCTTTTAACTTGACATAAAATATCACAAATGAAATTCTTATTTCTATTATTTATTGTAATGCTCTATGGTAAACATGGTTTGCGTACATGCGAACATGCAACATAAAGTTGTCCATTCGAAACCCTCGCTATTGCAATGGCAAATGCAACACGAATTAAAAATTAAAAGAAAAATCAGATGCATTGATGCATTGAAATTCGAGAGATAAACCATTGAATTTCCAAGTATACATTTTTAAAAAATTTTCTTTGGTTTCTGTGAAACTACAAACATTTTCTTGTAAAATTATCAATCTAGATTCGTCTACTGGCCCAATACTCAACAATTGTTTGGAAATTCAATTGCATTATGCAGTTGACAAATGAACATTTGTTGAAATTTTCAATGTTTAAACTGTTCTCCATAAAAATGAAGATTTTAAAGAAGCATTAATTTGACCAAACGGAGTAGACATAACAAAATTAAATCACCACCAAAAAGCTCAGGATTTCATCGAAAATCTTTCATTTTAAAGCTTCGGCGGATTTCTTATGCGCCATTGTACTCTCATCCCACACGATAAAACTGCACTGCTTCAAAAGTTTTGCTGTTCCAGATGTTCTCGATATGTTGCATGTGGGTGTGTCCTTAACTACATATTCAAAGGAAACTAAAATGCAGAATGTGCTGTCCGACTGCCATCCAAAAAAGTGTCTTCAACACCAGAAGAAGCAAGTGTCAATGCAATTTTATTCTGAGATCGTATTGTTGCTAACAACAATGGTATCAACAAAATTTTCAATGCGCATTCAAATAATAAAATCCACCAATAACACTGTTCACAAAATACACAATTGCATCATACACTCCTTTTTAAATTCAATTCATTGCCATTATTTTGCACTTCACTTGCAGTTCTTGATTGAAGATATTGGTCGATTAGGCGATGTCATAAAGATACCATCCACTCGTAAGATAGCACGCACAACACAAGTGGTTGCTGTAGAAGCAAGCCCCAAATTCACCCCGGACTGTAGCGCCACAATTATTATTATTATTATTATTGTTATTGTTATTATTATTATTATTATTATTATTATTATTATTATGTGCCAGATTGGTCAAATTAAATTAGCACCATCTCGCTATCGCTATCACATCGGGCTCGAAGAGAAACACATTCGTTGTAAATTTAATTTCAATCATCCAGTTTTAGTGTCTTGTAAACCACAGACAATCATTCATTTTTATATATTAAGGTTTGGCTGTATAGTCAACATTCAGTTTATCAAAAATCCTGAAAGCAGACTTCAGAATAAACTTAATGAACTTAAAAGAAGAAGAAAATAATAATCAACGTACTTGAAGTTATTTATCAGATCAAGTTTTGTTTACCACTTTCATCGCCAAGCACATCATCAGCTTTTCCACTCCAGCAGCAGTGGCATTCATTTCAGAATAAGTTGACAGAGATTGGAAGTCCGGCATTCCGATTGAATAAGAGCTTTACTATTTTGTGGCGCCAGAGATTCCAGCAGTTCATCGAAGTAATCAATTTCAATTTGGAAATACAAATGTAGATCGATTAAAAACTAAAAATAATTTGCATTACCTCCACATGTCCACTAATACTTACGTTGTCCCTCCCTCCGCTCGCGATTCCATTTGAACATTTTTCTTAGCAACCCCTCCACGCGCACTCGATTTATGGACAAACAATCGAACAATTGGCCGGAGAATTCCCGCGAGAAACATCTGTCTATTTATCGTCAAACAACTTAAGTCAGTGGAACGCCAAACACATGTTTTGACCCTGAATGCTAATGGTCATAAATTTATCACCTTGAACTTCAATAATCTACGCATCATCGGGTAGTACGGTGATTGTTGAGATATTTACAACCGCCGACGATGTATCGTAAATGAAATGAGAAAAATCTTTTAATTTTTCAATTTCCTTGTAATTTATACAATATATTCCAGAACATGGTGTGAACTGTAATCTCATCCAACCCTGGCAGCTTCCTCCATGACATTCATTGATGGGAACGTTTATCCGTCAAATACTTACTCTAAATGCAAACAAATCTCCCAAGAATATTGGCAGCAATCACGCTTGCATGTAAACAATTGAGCAGTTTTCATGGCAGCGTTCTATTCGTAAACTTTCCTATTGTTAATGAGTTCTCTTTTTGGGTTAATTGCAATTTACGAAACAAAACTGACGGCTCGAAATTGCGATATTTGAACGTGTGAATGATCCATCACCGTTTTGACGGCTCATCATCATTCCAGTGGTCGGAAAGCAGCATAAACACCCATAAAGGTGCTGGCATCCAGTGTGAGTGTAAATTATTAGCTGATTTATTGGAATTTCCTGGGATAAAGTTTGGCTTTTCTTGGTTTTTACAAAGTATATACGTTTCACCCACTGCTGATCCATAAGGAACCCAATTGCGGTTTTCATACGAGAGCTCTGTTGTCTTATTGCTGAAGGGTTTTGCCAAGCAAATCACAGGGTGCACCATTTAAAATCTACATTAAAAATGATTCAATACAAAAGAAATACAACTTAGGGTTCGCTGATCTTTTTCTTAGAGAAAGTCCATGGCTTGGATAAAGCAGATAAAAGTTTTGCTCTCGTCACTACGGTTTGATAAATCAGTGACTTTTTGAATGTAAGATAGTTTTTTCCACAAATATGCGATACAGTTAGTCCAAACTTCAATTCTTTTATTCGCTCCAAATAAGAGGTTTGGAAACATAAATCTGGAAAATATGCTGTATGGTTCAGAAGTTCGTAGCCCAATTCATGAATTTCTGCTATTGTGACTAAACACATCCGTGTACATCCCTGCATTGTCTTGATTAAACAGCACTTTTCTTTGCCAAATGCGGTAGTTTCTGTCATAAGTCAATATCAAATCAAACCAATATCGTCTTCTTCTTAGGGTCATACAGTCCGAGGTGGACCTGGGCCTCACTCAACATGCCTCTCCAGCCAGCACGATCTTTCGCCAGCTGTCTCCAGTTTCGCACACCAAGCCGGCCGAGGTCCCCCTCGACTTGTGTGCGCCACCTTGTACGTGGACGTCGTCTGTTGCGTTGTCCCACAGGCTCAGAGTCGAAGACTCTTCGGGCCGGAGCTAAGTTGTCCATACGCTGTAGGAGGGCTCTACTACTCAATTGCCTTTGAGCCCATAAAAACAGCGGTTGGCAAGAGTTATTCTGCGTTTGATCTCGGTACTGATGTTGTTTGTACTGTTTACCGCGGAGCCAAGGTAGACGAAGTCCTTAACTACCTCAAAGTTATAGCTGCCTATGGTGACGTTCTGGCCAAGTCGTCAATGTTGTGCGTCCTTTCTCGATGATAGCCAAGTATATGGTTTTGCCCTCGTTTACCGCCAGACCCATTTTAGCCGCTTCCGTTTCAATGCCAGCAAACGCATCATTGACGGCTCGCTGTGTTCGCCCAATCACGTCAATGTCATCGGCGTAAGCTAGCAGTTGAACGGACTTTTAAAAGATCGTGCCTCTTGTGTTGGTGAGTTTTGCACGATCTTCTCAAGAACGATGTTAAAGAAATCACATGACAGCGCGTCGCCTTGTCTAAAACCTTTTTTGACATTGAAGGTCTCGGCGAATTCGTTACCGACCTTGATGGAGCAGCGAGAGTTCTCCATCGTCATCCTGCTCAGTCTGACGAGTTTTGCAGGAATGTCAAAACTAGACATGGCGCTGTATAGCTCGTCTTTATACACGCTGTCATATGCGGCCTTGAAATCGACAAATAGATGGTGTGTGTCAATTTGCATTTCTTGGGTCTTCTCCAGGATCTGCCGCAGTGTGAAGATTTGATCGATGGTGGACTTCCCGGGCCTGAAACCACACTGATAGGGACCTATCAGTTTGTTCACGAATGGTTTCAGGCGTTCACACAAAACGGCAGAGAAGATTTTGTAGGCGATGTTAAGGAGACCCCCGATAGTTGGCGCAGTCAAAGGGGTCTCCTTTCTTGTGGATAGTCTTACCCTCTTCAAAGTTATCGATGTGAATATCATCGCGAGCATCCCAAAAAACTGAATTGTTGGCCGACAGACCCACCTTGGCCTTCTTTGGTGTACGTTCACCCAGAGTACGTTCACTGTTTTGATTGTCTTGGCTCAAATGCAATATAATATCCGCGTGTGATATTGCATTTTCACGCACAGTCAAGCAGCCATCAAGACCCTGTAAATAGTATCTCTAAATTCTAAATCAGTAACTCATCTTTGGATAAGATGGTCGACCAGTTTAATATTTGCTTGTATTGGATACCAAGTCACAGAGACATTCCAGGTAATTTCGCAGCAGACGAATCACAGGATCGCAATCACCCTGCCTCTAACTACAAAATACAGCAATATAGGTATGCCTCGTACTACATGCAAGTTGTCGCTACGAGAAGACGCAACTCGTAAAACCAACAATAGAAGGATGGAAGGTACAACAGCAAACGATTTTTACAGAAACTGCTTGATGAGGAAATATCTCACATCTTCTCAGCACCTGCCCGCCTCTGGCGTCCCTTCGACAAAAATGTGTGGGGCCTTCTTCTTTGAAATCTTGTGTGATCTTAGTAAGGCAGCAATTAGCCATCTACTTCGCAACATCGTAGGCTCCAAATGGTTTCCCACAATCGGACAAAATAATTGATCCCAATCAATCAATGTGGCGGCACAATGGGTCAACTTCTGGTCTGCACTTCCCAAGTCACTTTAACCTACCTCTCTACCTGGTGTCTGGTTTATTCCGATGAAACCAAGTTTCATCAACGGTGACGAAACAGTGCAAACACATTTTTCGAATTAAGGCTCAACATCGCCAAATACTTCTTTGAAGTGGTCACACAGTTGCGGTTATGGACGAGTGTGAACAATGCACTTATCGCGCGGATAGTTTCTTCATGTGAAATTTTATGTTCCACCATAACGAAACTCAGTAAACCACTTTTTTTATCAATGAAATTGATGGTTCAGAGTCCACACAGTACCAAACTATTCTTTGGTTTCGGTTATGGTTTTTTTTACAAAAAAAAAAATAAAATGCTCAACCCAATCACGATGTTCACTTTTTTTCTATTATCGTTAAAATTCGCGAGGTTGTCTGCTCTCTATAGATGTCAAACACAAACTAAATGATGTAGCTTGCTCAAAACTTGACAAGAGTCTCTTATTAGATGACAGTTGGCGGGAGCTATGATGTATTAAAAGATACTGCGTGAGAAATTCACAAAGTTACATACTTATCAAACTCCCTCGTACTACAACGTATATATGCATTTACAACGTTTTAGTTAGGTTTTTTGAACGCGGCTAGCCTTTGCCAACGCTGGCAAGCAGCAAAAATGTGTCCTTTACAAAAGAGATGCAGCGGTCTTGTACTGCAGAATCGAATAGCACTCGAAGTTTCTACTCACGTCGCAATATGTATCTTTAACTCAAAACTCAAACCCGCTTAGGTTAGGGGAGGTGGCTGAGCCTCACATAGACCAACTTTTCTTCATAGTGTAAGCTCGCTTATTTGTAATAGGTCTTTAATTAAAGGTCAAAATCTGTACCTCCAATTCGCGATTCAATGATCGGGTTTATAATTGACCATGTATTGCTCCTGAAAAATTCCGGAAACTCCACAACAATTTCGAATAGGTTGTACTGAGGCAACAGCTTCAATAGCAATTAAGCTGACGCTTGTATATGAGTGCCCTTCCAATTAGTGAAAAGTACAATATGACATAAAGTTACGACTCAAATAGGTTTAAATATAGCTTTCATTTAGACGGTGGGCGCCGTTGCGTAGTGGCTTAGTGCGTGGACTCCTAAGCTCGAAGTCTGTGCTCGATTTCCGAAAGTATACCTTTGATATTTTCACGGCTCCACTTCTTTCGAGTCACTGACTATGCTCAAAGAATATAATTGTCTAGAAAAATTCTCAATCTCGCCGTTCGGAGTCGGGATTAAGTAGTGGGTCTCCTCAACTTGTGAAAGAACAATAGCACGACTTGCTTATATTTCGTAGTATTGATTCCGTGGAATGCCGTTCCTTCATAACATCTGAACTTTTATTAAAATGCTATACTTTTCACAAAAACATCTGTTGACTTTAGTTCAGAAGTTCAGAACTTTGCAGAATGATTTCCAACCGTGTGGAAAACTGATTACGTAGGTTTAAGTTTGTCACATCCTCGAGGGAGTCAAAAAAGTATCTACCAAGTCCTGGTCAGTTGCATAGACAATGAAGTTTCTGCACGTGTTCGATGAGACCAATCCTAGTCAGTGGGCATAGTATCCGATAGGATACTGTTCAGGAATGCCGAGTTATAAAATTCATAGTTGGGTCAATAGCTTGGAAATTTTGTCAATAGCTTGGAATTGCGCTTAATTGGTAGTGAAACGTTTTCAGGCTCAGTCGCTAGTTTTATTCCTTACTTAGCTTGTTCGTCAAGCTTTTTACTCCCTTGACAGTATAACAGCTTAGAATCACTTGGATATTCGCAAAGATTAATAGATGTATTACATATGCGAGCTATCAGTATTATAGCTGTTTTTTATAGCGATAACTTCGGCTTGAATGTGCTGCGCTCATTTAGCAACCTGACGAACTGCAAGTGGATTGTATTACTGTGATAAATTCCTGACCCAACTCTCACACTCTCCTCCTCTTTCTCACTTCTTTTTCGCTCACTTTCCAAACATTGATGAAAACTTTCACGGTTCTACACATGCCTAGTAGGTATTCCACCACAATGCTGTTATAATGAGAAGTATAGATTTATGCGAGAAGTAAAGATTTGTGCACCGAGAATTAAATTAAAAATTAATGATTGAGTACTGTTCTTTTACAAATGTTCCTTATTTCCTCTTTTAGAATACAATTTTAATCCTTACTTAGTATTCGTTTATAATTCCTTAAAAAGAGTTCTACTTTATTGTAACTAAATAACTTGCAACAATTATTTCGTTAAGTGGTTAAGTGGGGTGACTTCTTCGTCATTGGCAAGACAATTATTTCCAAGGATAATATTCCGTATTTATCACACAATTCGCTTAGGATATTTACATTTTTGTATTTAAATTTTCCTCACCAGAGATGTAATTCAGTTTACAAATTCTGTCGCAACATCACGTCTATCTTGTGTTTTTTGTTAAGGTAGACTCTTTCATTAATATGTAACTGACTGTGGATACATTAAACGATGTAACGATGAATGTGCTTTTTCAGCTTTAATCAACACATTGCTTATCTGGGTTCTCAGTTGGTTGAACATTCGCTATCTAGAGCGATTATCATACCAGAGTATTTTTCTTAAAGTTTCTACTTTCACTTTCCACTTTACACAGTTCCCCATTCTATTTTTAGTGTGAATCCCGAGTAGGCGAATGTTGGGCATATTTAAGTGTTGTTATTTGACTTCATCTGGAGTATGTTAAAAGATTAAGGGCTGTCTGCTTGTAAACAACTTAAGTAGTTTTCCAATTTTGTCCCCCATAACTGCATAAAACAGGATGAACATTTGAATTTGTGCTATGGGCTACGAATTTGTTGTCAAGGCATTTGCATTACTTTTTGAATGTTATTTTTAAGAACTGTAGGATTTAAAATTGAAATAAAGCCCACAGAAACACGCTTCTTTCATTAGTTAAGTGTGTGGGCTATTTTTTTTTGTTTAACGCGTGCTTTTCTTTCTGAACAATTTTATCTCTTTTTGAAAGAATTAATTTAAAAAAATACGAGAAATGTGAGAAAGAAAGAAATGCTAGAAAAGTACACGAACAGACATAACGTAATTGGACAGTGCCTTCATTAACTTACAAGTTTCACCGGCATTGCTTCATGTGCCACAATTCTATTGAAACAGGAGGCCCCTTTTGAAATGAAAACTAGTCGAGCATGGATCTGTAATGTGCACCATTGAAAGTAACATTTCAGTTTTATTCATTTCCAAATGAAGGAGTATGGCCTGAAGCACTTATACCGGACATTGGGTGAATTTCTATAGATGTTTCGGTATCTGATGAATGAACAATGAACAGACAGTTCCTCAATTCAAATGCGAAAATAACAAAAATACTAAGGAAATGTTAAGTATGACTGGCTAACATTTTAAAGTTAGAAAGTGAAGCGATTTAAAAGTGTTCAAGTGACCAAACGCTGAACTTATAATTCCATTATTTAAATATATCCATTATCTAAGATATATTGATCAATTTCCTTGCGCACAATGAGGTTAATTTATCAGAGTTGAGGTTTTACTCATTTGAAGTGAAATTGTTTAGTTGTCTTATAAATGAGAGATTCATTCATTTGATAAGTTGCGTACACGAAATTAGAAACGTCATAAATGGTGACTAGAAATGATGAATGCTAGTTTTCTAACTGTAATGTTTCAACACCTGCCAAAGTTACCATTAAAATTTAGTTGTTAAAATAGTGAGTTAGGATTGCCATTTCATCATGCATCGTTTCACGTTTGTCGAACGTGGCAAAGTCATTAAAAAATATTGTCCAAACTTCAGTTCAGATGCAAATACGGAACGTGAAGTTCGTGGTGAGGTCGGCCGTCGTCATGGCTTCAGTGTCCATGTAATTCGTCGCACTGTAGAAAAGTTTTGGGCCTTAAGCCACCAACCAGACTGAGATTGGTGCAAAATGAAGAAAAAATGTACTCCGTAACGGCCAGAATCGAAGAAGTCTCTGAAATGTCGATTCGACGCCGATAAACTGAATTGGGCATCGCTAGAAAGTCATCCCGGCTTTGTTTGTGGTCGGATTTTGGCCTACATCTGTATAAGATTGTACTGACGCAAGAATCATAGACAATCCCATGAATTCGCTGATTAAGCTCTGAAAATGATGGGCGGAGGTACGGATTTTTCGCCAAAAAGTCATCTTCAGCCCCAAGTGTTCGACCAAGCATCAATGCATCCAAGGTGACACAAAGTTTGACTGTTCTCAACTACATGATTTTTATTCACCGAGTTATTCATTATAAAAGATTCATGTAAAGCTTGATGTTATTCTTAATCTCTAAAATTACATGCCAAATTAAGTAAAATTGCTGTAAATAATTTCGACCTTTTAGTAATAAATAAATAAATAAATATCATCGGATTTTATTTTTTTTTGAAATGAGAAAGGAGACACCGTTACCGTTAATGGCTTTAGGTAAAAAGCAATGTTAAGACGCAAGACGGCGCTACCTGTCATGGAATAACGACTCATATATTGTACCGAGTCGTCAAAAGCGGATCTTTCTTCAGCTTTTTAAGACCAACTCACTTCGACGCTGTGGCAGGTCATTCGGCTTCAACCCTTGCACGAGCTGCATTTTATAAGGTTTAGACCAAGACACTTGTGTAAAATCTTCCACGTAGACAAGTGATAGAATCCCAATTGGTACGAACGGTGACAGAGAGATAACAGTGTTAGCAGATATTTGCGCGGATATTTGTCCAAAAGCTGAAAATTGGTGTGTATTGTATCATTATGGCTTAAATTGCCTGCTCATGAGGTCGATTATGATGACTGTAAACCTACGCATTTTTGATAGAAAACGAATTTTAATAATAAAATTCAATAATTAGTTGGTCGGGTCTAAGTCTTCTTTTCCAAAATAAATGGCAACGCAAACTCAGCTTGTTTGACTTTGACATGTCACAAACCAGGCGTAAGTTGTCTAAGATAGAACATTGAAAAGAGAGTAAAAATAATGTTGGATGCCATATTAAAAACAGTAATGCAGATACTTCGTTTAGGGTTTGTGCGCAAAATAAAAAGCAAAAGAAATGGAGATGGAGAAATCAAAATTTGGAAATTTTACATTATAGTATATTAATTCAATATAAGACAGCAAACTTACACTTTCATTGTGGTAAAAATCTAGAACCCAAGCTTTCACTTTCTAAGAAAAGATGTTTGAAAGTGTTCGATGTTAGAAAAGTGTTCCGGACAAGCGAATTGAAGGAGGAAGACGATTAAATAGTTTAGGGCAGATATTTGTAGTAGACCTTCACTTCTTATTTTCTTTTTCCATTCTTAAAAATAATAATTTTTCGCAGTTGCAAGTCAATATTCAGAAATCATACAATCTTATTCGTTATACCATTTCATCAGTGAGCATAAGTGTTTACTAGGGGTGTTTTTAGGTGTTTGACTTTAAACTCGTCTGCTAATTTGATAATTGAAGTATAATTTGTTGTCAATATGCCTTGCCGTCTCAATCTCACAATTTACGGTCGGGTTGATCCACAACCCTTAAATTGTGGTACTCACATATAGTACTCCTCACATATACGAGTATATGATGAATAGACTCACGCCGGAGCAACGCTTGCAAATTTCGCGAATGCACCTCCAAAATTATGGTTCACATTTCCCTATTTTCAGCACGTTATTACTATTTAATGGAAAAACAACAATTTGTATGCGTAAATATAACAAAACATAATTATCAAAACACCTTTAGTTAATAAAGCACAAACAACAGTTAGCTTAATTGTGTGAATCACAATTTGCAAGATACAGAAGAAAGCCGTTTAGAATTGGAATGAACTGAATGTCATCGGGGAGTTTATTAAATATTTTGCGGAATAATTTTCTTATGTTTGAAGTACTCGTGTGTTAATATACTTTGCACGTTTTGTGGCTAGTTTGCTTACTTTTTGGCAAATTTTAATGACTTAGCGCTTTCTTGGCTATTTTTGAATTTTTTTTTGTGAATGTTCATATGATTTGTTCCTCATGCTTGGTAACCTAAATCTGACAGCTTCTGATCCACCTACTCAAGAGTTTAAATGTTCTTGGAGGATTTCGAAACGTATTTCAACACATTTTAAAATTCTTGTGAACATAAATATTGCACAGATATACAAGAGACTAAGAAGTAAAAGAATCTTTCATTTTCTTTTATTCACAGTTGCAACCATATTGGCATCTTGTGAAACAGATTTCGTTTTTGTAACAAGAAATAAAAAAGTCCTTCTCTTAAAAGCAGAGGTAAAGCAATAGAAATCTTTGGATGCAGAAACCATGTTTGCGATTGTTTAATTTAGAGTTCATTATTAATATATAAAATACTATCTTAACGTAGATAACTTGAATAACAATGGGAATTGGAGCACGAGAGGGCGTTGAACTGAACGGGTACTAAACAGAACATATACGCTTGTATGGGAAAGATTAAATGTATGAGCAATCTTAATCTTATTCTTGCATTCCGTGGTAATCTGGGCATCAATCAATATGCACCCAGCTCCGCACACCCTTATCGTGGTGGTCTCCTGGTGCGTTGTCATTCAGGCTCAGATTAGAATATTCTTCAGAATTAAATTGTTCTGTCCATAAGCTCAAAATAGACCAAACATATTAGATATATTATTATGTATATTATCTAAATCATGTCGCTGTACGTACTGTGTAGTGTAGTTGTGGTTTAAATTGTTCCCATGTTTATTCAAGGAGTAAGGCGTATGATCTTCCGTACTTATGCAAATTAAATAATATTTCGTTTATTCTTATTTCTAACTTCCCAGCTTGGGATTTATTTCTAAACTGAATTTAAACCTAAAGTCTATTTAAAACAATACCTCGGCACGCACGGTCGGCAGGTCAGTGACGGATTCTGCGTGATACCAGATGTGTCCTGTCAGATGCGACAGGTGAAACCTTTGTGTTTTCCCGGAAGGAAAGTCATGGAAGGGAATCCTGCCCGGATCAACGGACAGACATTCAACATCGACGACACGGAACGAAGAAGGACTATGATTTGCGAGTGGCCTCCTGGAATGTAAGAACACTTTACACTCCGGGGGCCGCTCATTAACTGGAAAACATCGTCACGCAGTACAAGGCGGATATTACTGTGATCCGGAAATACGCTGAATAGGGCAAGGGATAATGAAAAAGAAAAAGTGCGAAATATATTACAGCTGTCACAAGAGGTAAATATTCGGATGCGGATTTGTTGTGGGAAAACGGTTAAGGTTGAAGCTCATCGACTTTAAACCGATAAGTGATGGCCTAGCTGTGATCCGGTGGGGCAAACGTCGACTCCGACCATTTGAGAGCAAATTGAGAGCTCGAATGTCCAATTTCAGAAAGCTGCACCAGCCAACAAAGAGGAGCTTTAATAGTGGATGCCTGAGCACAATGGAGATTGCCAGTGCTTATCAAGAGCAATTAAGTGAGAGACTCTCTGGTATACCTACGTCGAACATAAACGCCAACCACTTTGGGCTTCCTATCACCCCCGACAAGAAACCCGTGGTATGATGCTGTGTGTGAGCAAAAGAAACATGCAACCGACGCGGCATACCAAAAGGCGCTGCAACGAAAAACTAGAGCGCGCATGAGGAGTACCGAGCTAAAAGACGGGAGGAGAAAAAGCTTCTACTCCATATGCCCTATCCACAAACAAGGCGATCCTACCTCTTGCTACACTCCTGCTCAACGTCCCCTACAAGATCCTGTCCAGCGAACAGTGTGAACGTCTAAAGCCGTTTTCACCGCATTAATCGGCACGTACCAGTGTGGCTTCCGGCCCGACAAATCGACTATAGACCAAATTTTCGCACTAAGGCAAATCCTGGAAAAAACCAGCGTGTTTAAAATCGATACGCACCGATGAAAAAATCGATTTTAAGCCGTATACGACAGCATTCATTGTAAACAATTATTCGAAGTGTCGGCCATCGCTTCGGGATCTCGGGAAAATTGATCTGGTTGTGTCACAACATGTTAACACATACGCGATGCACCGTGGAATTCGGCTCGAGGACTTCCAAGCCGTTTGAAACCTGCATCGGATTTCGCCAAGGACATGCGCTGTCGTGTGTTTTCTTCAATTTGGTACTGGAGAGGATAGTGCGGCGGGCTGCTATATACACGGAAGACACTATCTTCTACAAGTCAGTCCAGTTTTTGGGATACGCAGATGACATCGACATCGTCGCGAGTTCCCAACGCGTCGACCTGGTCTTAAGGTCAATGAGGATAAGACAAAGTATATGCTTTCGAGCAAAAAACGATCGATAATTGGTGTGCGGCGACCAACTAGGGCAAACCATCATAATCGACAGAGAGCTGATTCTTTGTGCCTTCAAAAGGAAAATTCTGCGTCGGTTATATGGTCCCGTCTGCGATCAAGGCGAATGTAGAAGAAGATAAAACAAAGAAATCTATGAGCTGTACCAAGATGTGGGTGTAGTCCGGAAGGCAAAAATTTGTCGGATGGACAATAACACTGCAGCTAAGACGGTCTTCTGGTTCGAGAAGGAGAGGAAGACCGAACCTCCGGTACAAAGACCGGGTCATCGCGGACGTAAGATAGCTTGGTCTTGATGACTGGAAGCAGCGTGCAAAGGATCGTCAACGATGGAAGGCAGCGATATCTCAGGCTCGGACCCTCCATGGGTCGTAGGCCTATTATGTAAGTAAGTAAGTATTTCGGCCGCCGGCGTTGTTTCCATATATTATGTATTAACTTGCACAACTACCAGCAATATGTCTACTATTTGCAGCCCCACTGTTTTCAAGCCGTAAATTGCCTTGCTTTCCCTCCGAAAAAGTGCCCCTCAACTCTACGTGGGGAACTCCTTGTAACATTGCACCATTATTAATGTATTAAGCAAAATCCTTTAATAATATACATACAACATTATTTTGTTACTATATATATCTATGGCAAACTTGTTGTAGTACGGCACTTTTTAAGAGTAGATATAAATGTGGACTAAGAATGCTCCTTCGTGTCACCCCAGCTGTAACTTGTTTTAACCAGAGAGCCTATTTTACTCGAAATCTTATACCAAAGAGGTAATTTAATAAGCTGATACTAAGCTGTTATAGTAAAACTTGTTACAATTCGAGTATCGAGCCTTGGTAAAAGAATATGTTGTAATCTACACAATTTTCTTTAGTAGTGGAGAAGCTTACCTTTTTTAGACATATCTTATTAGCTGTACATAAATGACTTCTTCCACCATGGGATTCAAATGTCTACTATCGGAAGAAGTAAAATCATTCTAGACGTCCGACGTTGTTTTTATTTTCATCACGACATATGAATTGAACATTATTAACCTCTTGGAATATTTATGAAGCTACTCTTGTTTCTCTTGGAATATTTAACAATAACGTAGACTACAAATAACACTTTATTATTAAATGCTTTAATGAATTGACGACATCTATTGAATTTCGAACTCAATTTCCACAATCAAGTGTGCTCCTTTCAGAATCAGTATTGCAGTTTGTGGTTTCGGTGTCGGTTGTGGAGGGAGGCCTTCCAGACATCATTTCCGCCTATGTAACTTCCATAACAAGCACTAAATCATTGATTTGAAAATTTCTTAGAAGAATGTCAAAGCAGAATCTAGATACATTGCTGATGATTTCATATTTCATATTTTCATATTTATTTATTTCATATGTACAGTGCCTCACAAAAGTATTCGGAATTATGTTTTTTTCCTGGATTTTAGTATTGTATTATTATAATTATAATAAAAAAAAAGTTTCAATACAACATTTGATAACTCTTTTAACAACAAATCAGAAAAAATAATGCATGTTTTCTGTCTGCAACAACAACAAAATGCAACAAACTAGGACCCAGGAAAAAACATAATTCCGAATATTTTTGTGAGGCACTGTATTTACTTACAATAGCAAGATTAGGTAATCTTATAAAATAATTGCAAGCCTATATTAACAACTTAAAAACTTAGCGGAGTGAAAGACATTCGTATGTACAGAGTTTTAACTATTACAATTAAACAGGAAGTAGTTGGCAATATTAATTAAATTCAGGGGCCAAAAATGGAAAAATATTATTTATAAATTCGTTCGTATTTGTGATCCCTCTCAAGTATACAGGCAGAGAATTCCACAGCCTAACGACTTGGACAATTGATGTTCCGAAACGAGGCAAGAGTATCTTGTTATACAATCATTAGTGATCTGCGGGACTGCAAGAATTGTGGCTTATTATAAAGATATTCAGGCTGTCGAGTTTGCATTAGATTGTTAAGAAAGCAGAGCGCTCTAAATTTTACTAAACTATTCAAAGTGCAGCCGGTAATTGTATAAGAGAAAAACGACACATGGTCTCTCTTCCTGAGATTGAAGATGTACCTAGCAATACCATTATTACACCACATTGAGTTTCTTCATACTTTTGTAACCCGGTGTACAAAAGACCCCACACGCGTATAATAAAATCGGCAGTAGAAGTGTTTTCGTCAAAAGCAATTTAATTTTAGTTGGTAGAAATCGTTTAGTGACTCATAGAGTACGAAGTCTACTATAAACCTTGGCGACTGTTGCATTGATATGCGTATCCCAAGAGAGGGTGTGGTTAAATATCACACCAAGATTCTTAGCAGAATCAACAAATTCTATAGGCTGTTGACTTAATAGAACAGACCGGAGACCAGTGAGGTCGAAGGCTCTACGGTATATAACAAGCACCTTTGATTTAGACGCAGATCATGTTTTAATGATCAAATATACACCCTTGAAAGGTCATCATTCAGCAAGTCTATCGCATTATTAATCTCACTCAGTGGAGAGCTTAGAAGAAGTTGGACATCGTCAGCATACATGTGGATTTTGCAGTGTTGAATAACAGTAGGTAAGTCATTGACATACATGAAAAACAATGTAGGACCATGAATGAATCCTTGCGGTACCCCACTTTGTGCGTTAAGAAAGCCTAATGTTCTTTCACCAGTATTAATACACTGTTGCCTTCCACTGAGGTACGATAACATGAATTTTGACGATGGAGAAGAAAACATGAAGTCACATCGGAGTTTGTTGCACAAAATTGAATGATTGACTGTGTCAAACGCTTTTGAGAAGTCTAGCAAGGTCAACAATGTTGGTTGGCTTTCATCTAGTGCCTCTCGGATCTCATCAACTACAAATAATAGAGATGTACCATAACTTCTTTTCGGACGAAAGCCAGATTGGTTGTTGCAAAGAAGTTTGTTCAATGATAGGTGATGGCGCATTTGGATCAATATCAACTTCTCAAAGACCTTTGTAAGATACGGGAGCATAGCTATGGGTCTATATTCTACAGCATTTCTTGACCTGCTCTTAGGGATGGGGACTATCTTTACTTTTTTCCACTCAGACGGGAAGGTAGAAGTAAATAAAGCACAGTTATAAATAAACGTAATGTATTTTAATATAATATTTTCAGTGTGCTCTTTATTATATAAACTGCTGTAATTTTTGCCCTCAGACCATCTAGACGAACGTGAGTTTTTTTCGTAGTTTGCTGTTATTTTCGTGTGTGAAATTAAATTCGATCTTGTCATCAAGTTTGCAGAATATTTTCTGCTGTTGTCGTATTCAGTTAGCTTAAGTTGTTAACGTTTGAGTTCCCGCACCGATGCTGCATTCCATTTAATCAATATGTAAACAATTCCATACCGGATTCTACCCGCCCACAATTTCTTTTCATCTCTAACCATAGCCTCGCAGATAGGAAACACTTAAGAGATACACGTCCATCAGGAAATTTTGAATTATAATGGCTTGCTTAGTACTCGCACACATAAGTCATCCTAACCACTTGCAATTTATTTTGCTCTTTGCGGTCGTTGGTTTTCCTTCACACAATTTTGCTGTATCTCGCACGAGTTTATTTTGCCTTCCACTTGTTTATGGGATCTTGCCAGATATACCTTGTCTCGTGCAATCGATTTTTTTCACTTGATTCCATGTTTATGCCAAACAAAATTTGTTTATTTGTTCTTGCGAACACTTTTATGGTATATTTTGAAGGTGGGCACCATTGACCACCTTTCTGGACATGGACATGGACAGAAGTAAACATTTTTCGTGTACGACATTGTATACTGCCAAGGGAAATATATATCATGGGCGAACGTTTGTTTATTCGTGTTGCCTCTGCAGATCAAAAGGTGTCATCGAGTCTAAGAGTGAGTTCATGAATTTGTTCCTTTAAGCAAACGTGTATACAGAAAGAGGAAGAATATTCAAGATTCTGTAAATAAACAGGAACTCAAAATGAATGATTTGTTAACGCGTTGAGATTATGTCGCGACAGAATGTTGACAAGTAGATTTATCGAATCAACGTGGATTATTCTTTGATGCAATGATTTGAAGAAATTTGAATTATTTCCTTGCCTGGGGGTTGTCTACTGGCACGGGTTGAAATTCAAAATGAAAAATTGATTATCTGTCAAAAATTTTGTGCGGTAAATGAACGAGTTTATTTTCTTTTGCTCTTGGTTTTGGAAAAGGTATTTCCTTTCATATTGCGTACATTGATTGATTTTCTAAATTATTTTTCATGCGAGGAGAACATCTTGTATGAATACCTACATTTTCAAAGTGCAGTCACCAAGTAAAGTACTGGTGTAAAATTCAAGAGGTTGCACACTTTTTAAGCATTTAAGGTTCAAGGTTTTGTAGGTCGATGCATGAATACATACGAGTATGTATGAAGGGAGTCGGCAACATGGAATGATTCGATTATTTTCAATCGGACGAATTATTAGATATTGTTGCTCAGACAAATTACTTTGGGAAGTATGTAATGAACCGTTGATAAATGTTTAGGATACAAAAACAAACATCTTTGTCTTGAAACGCCTCAAAAAATATTTAACCTCCACTCATTTTCCATATAACAATAGATTATGGTAATTATGCAATTTCCTGTCTTCAAGGAGGCAAAGACATGAGTTATACAACGTCATGTTTAGTTTAGACATTCAAATTGTGAAGGGTGAGTGTGAATAATTTTCTCTGTGATCTATTTCTCTGAAAATTGTTCTTAAGAAGACATACTAAAAAACCATATTCCGCTACTCTTGAAACGAAAGCATTTAAGAAGAGCGGGGTGATCGGAAGTTTAAGAGTTTGGGAGTTTAAAGTAAAAAAAGAAGGTAAGTAAGCCCGGTACTCAATATTATATTTCACAGATTGATTCAAATTCTTTTTCACATAGAGGATATCATTTCAGCAAATTTGAGGACACTTGTCCGTTTTGTCCATCCATCCATTACAAGATTTAATTCTTGCTCTACGAAGAAAGTTGTAATAAATTAATACACAGCAAGAAGTTCGGACTTCAACAATGAAAGAAAGAGCGGTGAGATATGTGCAGCCTTTATGCTCAATAGGGCCTAACCAGTTTATGCCGCTATACAGCCCTTGTGATTTTTGCACTATTTATTATATTAATCGCCGTTAACACAATCTTGACTAAGGACTTCATGGTTGGGTAATATACAATTCTCTGCACCGAAGTGATCTACAGTGCTAAAGTTCGTTTGAAGCCATTCGTGTTGAACATGGTATCGTTTTCTCACAAGTGGAGGAAAACGACGTTCGAAAAGCGTTTATTGATAGTCATGAGTTACTGACTAAATTACATTCTACTCCATTACACAAGATTTCAATTGACTAAAGTAATGAAAACAGTTAAAAAGCACTACAGTTAATTGACAAAAACTATTGAAAACTTTTGATTAACTGCACAATCACAAAGTTAGTACTGCTGATTATTTCTTTTGCAGGTCAAGTACTTGCCACAGTGTATTAAATTGCATTCAGAAATTAATTAACTGCGACTGGACTAACTGCATTGTTTACAATTCTGCTCGAGGTGGCGCGTGAAGCAAAAAGGTTGTTGTGCCTGATAGCTTAGCTTACGTTAATACTTACCTTAATATTTGAGAAATATTTTAGGCAAAGAAGTTCCTTTTGACTTTGTTCTTAAGGCAATAAGTTTGTACATTTTCCAGCATACCACGTATTGCAAGCGTCAAATGTGTATACATATTCAAAAATTCATAAAATAAGTTATACAGTTACTCACATCACTCACATTATTAGGCAAAAATTTAATTTTTATTTAAATGTTTGAAAAACTTCATTCATTAGAAAGAAAAGCAAAAACAAAACAATTCAATGCCAACATAATAAAAATAATAATACAACACATAATTATTGGGCTAAACTTATAAGTGTTAAGATATTTGCATTAAGTTTTTTTTGATTTTAATAATTTATTAACTACACTTCCGAGTCGTCTTTCCATTAATTTCACTAATTTTTGTGTTGTTGCAGTACTTATTATTTCCAATTCTTCTAAGAAACGTCTACAAAAACGGAACCTTTATAATTTCGGTGTGTCCGTCCGTCCGTCCGTCATGTCTGTCACATTTTTTTATCTCCGAAGTTTATAAAGATATCGGTTTGCAATTTTGGAATTAGGTACTTCAGGCCTAGATGTCATTGCCCATGCACCCAAATTTAAAATTGGGGCCATTTGGGGGTGGCTCCAGTATAGGTGAAGTTGCCATTAATTTTTAAACATTGTCGCACGCCATCGATTTATATATCAATCGACAGATGATATATAACTTTTGAAATGAGGTAGAGCTTTGCTTCAACAGTTTTTGATCCAAAGTACCATTTGAAAAATATGTAGCTCCAAAGTTTTTTTAATACTTCCCGCCCCCTGTCATTTCTAAACCAAAATGTTTAAAAATCTGAAAAAATCACAAAAATTGGCTTCATTAAGTACTTTCATTTAAAATAATTTCAAGCATTCTGGCCTTAATAGCTTTGGAGATATTAGCCAAAAACGGACATGCGAATTTTGAAGATCTGAAAACGCAGTTTTGAAGACAACAATGCAAGCATTAAGAAATGAAAAATTTCAAAATATCAGTTTATGTTGAAATTTTGAGATATCTTAAATTTAAAATGATAACTATTTTCATTTTCACACATAAATTTCATGCTGTGTTCCACTCTATTAGTTGACGAGTGTTATCTTTTGGATTTTTTTTGCAGTGATTAGGTATGTTTATGACGGAAGGGATTTTCTGTGTTGGATAAACTTCGATAGAGGCATAGGTATATGTATGGATGAATGTTTGTTTGTTTGGAGTGCAACTCGCACTTGCCCAGTTTATTTTGCTTTTAAATTCACTCGCGGCTGTTTACTCTTTTGCCTCTCAACGAATGAATATTTATCTGACCTAATAATTTTGTGAGGTTGATTTTTTACACTGCGACGTTTTTGGCATGCTAAAACGTTGAATTTGTGAATCTACAGACACGAGGCGCCATTAATGTGTGCTCAATGTCACTTTCAATGAAATGAGTTCATCCCCTAATGTCTCTCTGTTTCCAGTACGAAGTTATAATGTTTTTATCAAAAAAATAGTGTTTGGCCCAATAATTATGTGAGTAACTGTAGATATTCGATGCTAAAGACGTTTTAACTGCAGCCGAAATTTTCGACAATTCGTGATTGTAGCGTTTCGGGATTCTGAAGGGAGATACATACTTCATCTGGGGAGCCAAGGACTCCCAGTAAAGGATTTTTGCTAAGTCCCAAGTGTTTCGCATTGCTCAGTATACGACATTTTTACGTTTTATGGGAAGTTATCGTTATTTATGCCTATGAGTATAACGGACAGCATTCTTATCGCGTACTTTACCATTTAAAATAACTATCTTGACAATAGACGTACGTCTGTAGGTACGTATACACATGCATTTGATGCAAGCTTTTCCATCATCAGTGAGTACCAGAAATATCCAATTGTAATTTTGCCTTCTAAACTTAGTAAAAGGTGGACTATTATTATTGATCATATTCTCATAGCCTACATCTTTGACATGGAATTACACAAATATTGATGTAGGATGTAAACTGACCACAGGACAATACGAACGCACCCTTGCCATTAAGCATAGACGAACGAACGAACAAAAAGGACGAAAGATTAAAGAATGACGAGTATAGCAAAATATAGAGAGTAGTTACGCAGTCGCAATCAAGCTACTGAGTGGAGGAGACGCAACCAAGCTGTCGAGTAGTAAAGTTATGGAGTTTATCGTTTTTTCCTTGTGTTAAATGTTTATTATGAAGTATATTTTAATTTTCATCAATATTAAATAATAAAATTGAATTCATTAAAATTCGCGATTTGATCTTTTTAATAATAAAACAAATTCCTACATTGAGTTTTACTCTTTATTTTTTACTTGAGTATTTGAGTTGTGTTCCATTATTTTAAAATGTTAAAAAATTAAAGTAAACACCTGCTTCGTAATCTCGGTTGTGGCTGGAGCAGTATACACATGTTCTCCTGTCCCAACTCATCTATTTGAGGAATGAAAAATAAAATCACGACTCTGAAGCGTTCACCATCCATACCGAACGTGTGAACCCGCTATTCTAAAAAAATGGTGCAATAACTCATCAAGCGTAAACAACACACCACGCAGTTACTTTGTGTGGATGTTATGGCTATTCATGCATTACTCGTGGACTTTTTAGTGCATCAGAATTGCAAATTTCGTTTGTTCACGAATCCACAGAGTTGGAAATGTGCCCGTTACCCATCATGATTTTTTACACAAAATCGTTTACTAAGTTGTTGAGATTCAGACAGGCGTAAGCGAAGGTTAGAACCAATTTACGGTCAACGCGCATCAGCTGATTGTTTGCCTGCACTTTGTTAGGCAACCTCTTCAAGACTTTAACCAAAATGAGCTGCAGAGACGTACATGGAATGGATAGTTGCCCGGCACGTCGTCTGGTCGAAATCATCGAAGAGTCCAAGTTTCAGTCTTCAAAAATGGAAATAGATTGTAGATGATGTTTACATATATACATATGTATCCATTGCATATTTTCACAAATTCTTCATAACCGTCGAAACCGAATTGATACCCGAAGCAACATTTAGATACATAGAGTCATTAATTATGGTCCACATTTTATCTGCTTTGTGTTCACGCTTCTTTAGCTAGAATGAATTATTCAAAAAAAGAACTAAATAAATAGTTCCTGTCAGCCATTGCAACAACAAGTGTCGTACCAACTTGTAATCAGTCTTTTGGGAGTTTTTTTGGTTTTCTAAAAATTGCGCTCTGCTAAGAAAAAGGAAAATGTTTAAAACTTTTCTTGAAGAAGTTATTTGTGTCCCTCTTCTGAAATTTAAAGGCAAAGAGAAGTGCCATCCTTTTGCTGTGAGAATCATTTTGATTTATGCAAATCGTCTTCGCCACCGAGAACGTGTTGATCTCATTAATTTGAGTCCTCCTTTCCTCCAGCATTTCGTTGCGATTTAATGAATTGTGTTAAGCATTTCAATTTGAACGTTTATAACATTTTTCATCCCGGCAGTCGACAGCATCCCACCAGAGTTGACTAATGGCTGAGTCAAATTACACAAAAGCGACAAGAAATGTGCGGACATTTGTCTTTGACGAGGGCGCAATGTCATGCAAATTGCTTCTATACACACTCAGTTGGAATTTGACTTCAGATGAATTAAGTTCCAGTTGACTTCCAGTTGTCCATTTCGAATGCTTATTGTTGATCACTTTTTGATTTGAAGGGAACATTAGGCTCAATTCCGCATTCCGATATTCTCATCATCATTTGATACTGACACTTCAACTGAACCTATGATCGATGCTACTCATTTTGAATTCAGTGGATTGCGTCCACGTTTCAGCAAAAGTTTAATGTGATAGCGTCAGTTTCCCATTCGATATTCTGACTTTTCCATTAGTACTTGTCGTGCTTGTAGGTGCTTGAGGCAGAGATAAACAAAACATGTTGATTAGTGGTTTGATAACCTGCATGCATTTCACATGAAGCACTTCGATGAAATATGTGCGTTCCCCACAGTAATTAATTTTGTTCAGTGAGGACTTGACAATTACTTCTGCAGCTTAATTCACGTCCAGTCAATACGGACTGAATGTCAAAAAGAATAATCGATGTGCGAGAAAGTTATTAGCCTTACAGTACAAATGACAAGTGAATGATAACATCATTCGATTGAATTTTATCTAATGAGTAATTCATGGAAGTTATTTATTTGATTCCGAATAGTGACATAAGAAAAGGAAGCCGGTGGTAATATAATGAACTGAGAAAGTTGATTGTTGATCTGCTTACCTTCTCCAGGACACATTCGAGATGTTATTGTTAGTGATTAGTGTTGTTTGGTGTTTTTTGGTTTAGTGTGACGCCTGAAACCATTCGTGAATAATCTGATACGTTCTTATCGGGCGGGGGAGTCCATCATCGACCAAATCTTCACACTACGGTAGATTCTGGAGAAGAGCCAAGAAATGCACGTGTAGTTTTCTTTTCTTTTCACAGTCTTAGAAGTGAATTATTAATTTAAAACAGCTGCTTGGACTACATGTGGTTGAGCTTTCGACGCATTTACGTATTACCATTTAATCGATTTCTGTAAGTATGAGTTTTGTGACTACTATATTAATTATTAAAGTTCATGACACCATGGACTGCGTTCAAAATCTATGTAACTTACAAAGCCAACCCTACTGAGGAGAACCGGAAAAAGTTTAAACGGGCCAGAAATGACTGCAATGCACTAATAAGACGTGTGAAATTCGCATATGACCAAAAGTTGAGGCAAAAAGTGCTACAATGTCCCAAGGGTAGCAAAAACTTTTGGTCATTTGTTAAAAATATAAGGAATTCAGCCTCATCTTCAATTCCCACTCTCATTTGCAATGACATTCCAGCTGTCAGCTCTTTAGACAAGGCCAATCTGCTTGCTGCGCATTTCGCGGCCAGCTCAACGCTGCCAGATTCGACCTTGTCTCCGCCTGTACTTGAGAGCGTCAATTGTACCATGGGACAAATCCATTTCCGCACTCGTACAGTTGCTAGAGTACTTAAAGATCTCAACGTGCATAAATCCGCTGGCCCGGATGGTATACCCCCCATACTTCTAAAGAGGTGTTCTTCTACGCTGGCAAAACCTCTGCGTAAGCTTTTTCATCTGTCCTACTCTTCTGGTCTCTTTCCGAGTGGATGGAAAACAGCATTTGTCCAGCCCGTCCCTAAAAAGGGCAAATCTTCGTCACCCTCCTCCTACCGACCCATAGCACTAACGTCCCTTCTTTCCAAGGTCATGGAAACGCTGATTAACCGTCAGCTTATGAAATATCTTGATTCGCGGAAGCTTCTTAATGACCGGCAGTACGGTTTCCGCAGCAACAGGTCCACTGGTGATTTGATGGCATATCTCACCGAAAAGTGGAACCAATCTTTGCACAATGCTGGAGAAAGCAAGATCGTTGCGCTTGATATTTCAAAGGCATTTGACAGAGTTTGGCATCAAGCTCTCTTGTCGAAAATGCGTGCTTATGGCATCGATGAGTCTCTTCTTCAATGGATTAGAAATTACCTTTCGAACCGTTCAATTCAAGTTGTTTTGGATGGGTTCAAGTCTGATATTCACCAAATTAATGCCCACCAAATTAAGAGCCCCAAGGCTCTGTTTTGTCTCCGACTCTCTTTCTCATTTTTATAAATGATCTCCTGTTTACTACTTCTAATCCAATCCACTCCTTCGCTGATGACAGTACTCTCAGCTTTTCATATTCGTTCCAAGACTCACGACCCTATCCTTCGGCCGTAGAATTGGAGCGGCAGCGTATGTTAAGCACATTAAATTCCGACCTTGACAGCATATTTAATTGGGGTAAAAACAATAGAGTAGAATTTAATGCTTCCAAAACTCAATGCTGTCTACTGTCACTCAAGCGATCCCAAAATAATCAGCCATTATCCCTGAATGGCACTTGCATCGAAGAAACCGGAAAACTTTCCATCCTCGGTATGTGTATCAACTCAACACTTAGTTGGAACGGTCACATATTCGAGGTCGCCAAAAATGCTGCGAAATGTCTAGGTTTCCTAAAGCGATGCAAGAAATACTTCACCCCCTCTGATTTGGCTTCAATTTATAAGGCCTTCATTCGCCCCAAGCTTGAGTATAACGCTCATATCTGGTCTGGTGCTCCTAAGACCTCCCTGCACCTACTTGGTAGAATACAACAGCGAGCGATAAAACTTATAGGAGACAGTAATATCGCGAAGTCAATAGACTCGCTCGAACATCGCCGTAATGTCTCATCCTTGTCATTGTTTTATCGCTATTTTAACAAACGATGCTCAAGTGAGTTAGCCAATTGCATTCCTCCCCTCCATGAATTCACCCGCAATACTCGTCTCGCCAGGAATGCTCATCAGTTCACCCTCAAGCCTGTTTTCGGACGTACAGTTAAGTTTAGAGAGTCGTTTTTTAGCCGCACCACACGAATATGGAATGCTCTTCCCAGCCTAATATTTCCCACTCACTACAATCTACAGACATTTAAGACCAATGTGCATAGGTACCTCCTTTCCATTTCTCCCTCTATACCTTCGGCCCGTGCTGTGTCTTGATTCCGGACACTTAAGGGTATTCGTAACCCCTTTTGCGCGCGCAAATTATAAAAAAAAAAAAAAAGTTATATGTTGTGTAATTTACACGATGATGCAGAGCTTACCGCGTTCTTAACCACGCATCCACGTCCTGCAATTTAGAGACAACAAACTGGATAATCGTATTGCCTGATTACTAGTATTTTCGAAGAAGAGTCATATAATAATTCCTCCAGCCCAAAATATACATACAATGAGACGTTGTGGATGTATTTTTTATTTGTTTTTCAATAATCAATCGTAAGTTTTCTGGACCACAAACTCAAAAATTTTGACAATTGACAAAGCCACCAGGATGAAAACGAGGGCTATCGGTGAAGATGGAAATTTCGAACTGTTGCTGCCAAATTTTTATTATTTTAGATAGATAATTCGAAAACACAAAACAATTTACCGCTCAAATGGCGAAAAATGCGTGCAATTTGGTACAACCTTTACATATACTGCGTGAGAAAATTGCACATACATACATCAATTGAAATTGTATGAAGTTTTCAATATTGTATGTATTGTAAAAAATTGCTCTTACTTTTTCGTTGTTCTTAAGTTTCCGTCCACAAAAACGGAACCAATTTTGAACATTCTGAGCCAAACAGTTTTTAAGATATTGACAAAAAACTGTTAACCATCGACATTCGAATTTTGAAGATCTGAAAAAGCAGTTTTGTAGACAGAAATCAGTTTCATAGAGATACGTAACTTTTCAAAATTTGACAATTAATCACGAATTGTTTCATAAATTTGCCAGTTAGTGATGAATGCACAAATCCTTTCTCATTTACACTTACGCTTATTTTGATTCATCATCAACTCACAAAAATAGCGGCACATTCATGAATGGTTGCCCACGATAATGTCAAAATTTTATGAATTTGGTAGCTACCTTTCAATATTTTAAGGACTCTCTTCGTGGGTTTTGGTATTATTTCCACTACTTCTTCTTCTTCTTAGGGCGCTACAGTCCGAGGTGGACCTGGGCCTCACTCAACATGCCTCTCCAGCCAGCACAATCTTTCGCTAACTGTCTCCAGTTTCGCACACCAAGCCGGCCGAGGTCCCCCTCGACTTGTGTGCGCCACCTTGTACGTGGACGTCCTCTGTTGCGTTGTCCCACAGGCTCAGAGTCGAAGACTCTTCGGGCCGGAGCTAAGTTGTCCATACGCTCTACATGGCCTAGCCATCTTAGGCGTTGGATCCGTAGACGCCTGGCTAGTCTCATGTCGCTGTACAACCCATGCAGTTAGTGGTTGAACCTTCTCTTCCAAATGCCATCAACGCAAACAGACCGCGCACAGAACTTTTCTCTCGAAAAGGCCGAGAGACTCTTCATCCGCTTGGGATATTGTCCATGCCTCTGCGCCGTACAGCAGGACTGGGATGATCAAGGTCTTGTATAAATTCAGCTTGGTCTTCCGAGAGAGGGCTCTACTACTCAATTGCCTTTTGAGCCCATAAAAACAGCGGTTGGCAAGAGTTATTCTGCGTTTGATCTCGGTACTGATGTTGTTTGTACTGTTTACTGCGGAGCCAAGGTAGACGAAGTCCTTAGCTACCTCAAAATTATAGCTGCCTATGGTGACGTTCTGGCCAAGTCGTCGATGTTGTGCGTCCTTTCTCGATGACAGCATATACTTGGTTTTGCCCTCGTTTACCACCAGACCCAATTTAGCCGCTTCCGTTTCAATGTCCGCAAACGCATTATTGACAACTTGCTGTGTTTGCCCAATGACGAATGTCATCCGCGTAAGTTAGCAGTTGAACAAACTTTTGGAAGATCGTGCCTCTTGTGTTGGCCAGTGAGTTCTGCACGATCTTCTCAGGAACGATGTTAAAGAAATAACATGTCCGTTGTGTTGAGTGGAGCATTCTGCCTGACAGCGGTATTTGTGTCCTCATCGCCGTTTTATGAAATGATTTTTCTAAATTCTCAGTATCGACTGCGAATCTACTACTAGCTGTCCATTCTCGCCCGGCAAGCTTTTGTCCGAACTTTATATCAATTCGATAAAAGTTTTACCCTTTGATAAAACTTTCTGACATCCTTCCTGCTATAACACCTTTCAATCTCCTCCATCGCGCGCTTCTCGTGAGCTTTCTTTTTCTTCCTGAGATGCCGGTTCTCTTCCCTTCGTTTCTGTTCGTAGAGCTCACGAACAGCTGTCGTAGTTCGATGCAGCATTGCCTTGTAGGCTTCTTGCCTTGCTGCATGTTCCTGCCTGCACTCGTTGTCAAACCAGGGGTTTTTGCGTGGTGGTGTTTTAAAACCAAGCACATCAGTGGCGGTAGCGTATTTCCACTAGCTTCCAGTATTATTTCAAATAAATGTTTCAGACCCAACATTTTTAAAAAATGGAATTTCGTGAACACACACTTTATTGTTTAGGTGCTTCTCCTTTTTGTTGAACGAATCACTATAACAAGATTTGATAGGATAGGGATCCATTTAAATCAAATAAAAATATTTTTTCTGTGTAAGTGTTTTATGGTTTTATGGCACCAATTTCATGCGGTGTATGTGCAATTTTTTGATGTAGTGTAATTACACATTTAATGATTACAACCCATCACTAGTTCCTGATATCTAGACCTCGGATTTTGCATATTTGCATATTTTTGAAGGATTAAGATAGGAAAATTCTGATGACACCAAAGTTCTTTTTGCATATTTGCATTAAATGCATATGAATAATATATAACAAAATATGCAAACTATTTAAAATATATGCAACATATGCAAAAAATATGCAAAAAATGCAAAAACTTCCTATGTTAAACAAATTAAACAAATAATATAAAAGCGATTCAGTATACATATAGAATATTGAATATATTCATATTGTAATTTTATTAATTATTGTCAGATATTACAAATTATTCCAAATAATTGGTTTTACAATATACAACCATAATTTTGTCTAAATTATTAATTGAGATTCTTTGACGTTTCTCTCCAAAAACCATTTTGTAAGCGGAAAAGCTTCTTTCAACATCACAGGAAGTGATTGGAGCGAATTTATATTTAATGATATTTTCATTTGTGACAGGTTGAAATCCAGACAAATCTTCATCATTGAGTTTTAAAATATTAATTATTCTTGAAATGGTATTAAAATCTGGATTTCTTTTCAAAATGGCTTCAAGTTTATTTCTTAAATCTATTCCAAAATCACCAGTTACGTTACGTACTATGTTTTCAGCTTCCTTGAATAAATTCATTGACTTTGCTAATGTTAGACCCTTCGCTTCCAAAGAAGTTATTATTTCAGCAACTCTCTCGAAATTCGATTTTATATATATAAAATCCCGGTATAGTTGGGGATTTTTTATCACCTCTTTTGCTAGCTTTATAGATTCAGCATCTTTTAGGTTCAGCGTTTCAAGAACTTAACCCTCTAACGGTCAAAACCGCAATTTTGACGCAAAAGAGTCGAGTTTTTTCTGATAAATAATGGGCTTATAAATCATAATTTGAAATCAGAATTCGAAAAAATTCTTTTGGTGGACCTCCAGGTACAAAATAGGTAAGTCGGCCTCAGGGCAGCTATGACTGTTTAAGTCAAAGTTTTTTCCCTACACTTTGCATCGTAAGTCATTGATTTCATCGTTTCACCTATTATTTCAAAACAAGTGCGGATTTAAAAGCTTAATAAAAGCAAAATGCTTAATCTATCAGGCTTTTTTATTGTTTTATTGAAACAGGAAGATAATGAATAGTAGAAAATGAAAGAGATAATTACTTTTTGACAATGGTAAAAAAAAAACAACAAAAAATTGTTGGCGTAAACGGTCATGGCTGCCCTCAGGCCGCCTTCTTATTTCTTTTCTCAAACACGACATTTTCAATTTTATTTACTATTTGTTTTCTTATTATGAAAGTACATGAATATATCCCGACTCATTCGAAAAATTGGAAGTATTTTATTTCTTAATGAGAATTTTTTTTTTTACGTGCACTAATTTTTTTTGTTCACTCACTGATTTTTCACAAACAAGTGACTACTAAAACGAGACAAAACTTCGCAGTGTGCTGAAATGTAGTTCAAAATATGGCTTGAAGTATAATTGAAGGCATGGGAAACCGTCATAAAAAAAAAATCGCACATGGAATAAATAAATGGGCAATAGGCGATGGCTGCCCTGAGGCAGCCTTAAACGTTAGAGGGTTAAAATGCAAATTTAGAATTTTTTCCAAACAACGATGCTGTATTTAAAATATCATACCTCTGTTATCTCCTCCAAGTTATTGGTCGCGTATATTGTCGCGAATTTTCATTCCATGGTACATTTCTCGCAACCAACGCTGTACATAAATCCATTTTAAAATCATTGTTGGAATTGTCATGCACTGAACCTTTACATATCCTGTTGTAAATACATCCATCGAAACCACTTATCAGTTTCTTAGCTCAGTTGCTACAATTTATTTATTAATCTAAACATGATAAAAAAAGCATTTCACCGGCATAGGTGCTGACCCATACCGTTGCAGATATTTTGTCCGACAAAAACAGAAGGAAGAACTTTGCTGACAAAGAATTTGTCAGATATAGTTTGAACGCCAGAGCATACTCACTCTAATTTTAAGTACTCGAAAGTTGGTTAATAAAGTGTATACAAATTAAAATCGGTGTTAAATTTTTTTATTGGTCAAAGAAAGTAGTGACAGTAGTGAACACAACACTACATAGCATTCAACTTAAATGCGTTGGAAAGAGAAAGCAAGGGAAATGCTATACTTATTATATATTCTTCTGCATTGCTCGCACTTTAATATTTAACGATTGAACTTGTGATGAAATTCGTTTGCATATATTTTGCATATTTTGCATATTTTGCATATTTTGCATATTTTTTGCATATGTTGCATATATTTAGCATATTTTGCATATTTTTAGCATATTTGCGGCATAGTTTTTTGCATATATTTTGCATATTTTCGATATGCATAACAATTTGTGATTTTTGAACGATAAAACGTCTAGATACAAAGTTTGGTATCAATCTGATGAAAAATAGTATGCAAAATCCAAGGTCTACTGATATCTTATATCACTAGATTATTGGATTTATAACAGTTTAAATAAATCTAAAATGTTCTGGTATGAAGTTAGTATTTTTTTCTAAGAGTGAACATTTGGGGTAAACGGCATGATTCATTTTATTGGTACATTGGAAAGTTTAGAAAACCACAGTTCGACCGAATAGAAAACCTTAATTTTGGAGACAATGGGAAGCACATGGTTAGTCTAAATGCAAATAAACGAGAATGGTTCTTATTCTGGATGATACTTGAATTTCTATTTCGAGTTGCCTTATTAAGTTTAAAAGGGGTCACCTGCTTGATAAACACCATTTACGTTCACTTTTTTTATTTCTCAATTAAAAACCAAAATTTACTGTTCAAAATGAAAAGTATAACAAGGATACTTCTTCCTCCACTTCCTCTTATTATTGTGAAAATTCCTTCATATTAAGGACTTTTTTGTACTCATTTATGTTATTTTAAAGGCGCTTATCACATTTCGAACAGATGTTCAACCCAATTTATGAATGGAGGTGTTTAAATGTCCTTCGAAAAGCTACACACGAACAATGGCAATATTATGCTTTGAGCCCTTATCCCGATAACACTTGAAAGACGTTAAAATAAATGCACGTTTGTTTAGCAATTCTTGTCAAAATTTGCTTTTAAAAATTCCACCTAAGTCTGTTTGTTCATTATTCCGCTTATAATGACAAAGTCCCCAACACACTTGGATAATAAACAACCCAGACCAAAAGGTTTCTCTGTCCATACTTAGCTGTTGGTTTAATGTTCTTATCTTTCAGCTATTTGTTTGCCTTTCGCTACAGCATTCCTCTTTCGAATGATTCAAAGAGGCTCGCTGTTATCTGCAAATACAATTTCCTTCCACTGGTTTGCGTCTTTATGTGATGTTCCTAAGGGAGCTTCAATCAAATTTTTCTGCGAATTGCTACATAACTTTTTTCTGGCAACATGCCATATGCTGTGTGACGGTGATGATGATATTTGTTTACTGACTGCTTTCATTTTTTTTGGAGCCCTTGACAGTGGAGTTTAATTTTTATTTTTACAAACTTTTTAATTCAACAAAAAAATTAGTTCTGGCCTTCTACATAATTACCGTGACATTTTCACTTTTAATTTGAAAAGAAAAGTACGCGAGAATATAAATCGTGTAAATTGTTTGATTTGGATTTTTCTCTATCCAATTAATAATTAATTTAGGCAAAAGAAAGCTTCATTAAAGAATGTAATTGTAAAGATAATATCGCACAATCACAATCATCAATGTTCTACAAAGTGGATGGCCGGGGGTTAAGTTCTTACCCACGGCGATGAATTGATTGGTATCTTCCTCAAGGCTAGTCTAAACGAATTCGATATTTTCCTGCATGCGCAGTAAAAGTAATTTTGTGTCGAGTTATCGAACGAGTTATTTACTCTTGATCGAATATTTCCAATTGCGCTTGGCACTTTTTTCTGTTGGCGTAAAAGGTGCTCGAGCGTAAATGTTTTTGCATGAATTTGCAAATTATTACATATAAACGGATAAGAGCGAATAGCAGTCGCAAGTTTTAGTTGCATAGCATTTGAAAGTACTATGCAACGAATCCAAACTAATTCAATTGAATTCTCTTCTAACTTTAAACTGAACTATTCATTGCAACATACAACATCTTTGTTCAAACTTATCTAACTTATTCTTTAGCCAGCGCTAGATGAAGCCTTTACCGGTATTCCTCCACATCCTGCACGGTCTCGTACTATTTGCTTCCAGCTACGCATGTTCAGCTGATTTAGGTCCCGTTCCAACTATGAATGCCACCGGAGGCGAGGTCTTCCTTTACCACGTTGTAAGATAACCACGAGTAATCTTTCGTTTTGTCTCTGCGGTGGTGTCATTGCTTGAGTTTACTTCCAAACCAAAATAGAAGAAGTCTGTCAGTACTAAAGTGAAAGCAGCATATATTAGCGTTTTGTCAGAGAACCTTTTTCGTAGACATCATATATGTACATACCCTCATTCACCATGACACATCTTAGATTCCTTCTCGATGCTCACAAAAGCCCCATTGACACCCCGCTGGGGTTTTCCGATGACGTCAATGTCATCGGCATATGATGACCACATGAGCCGTTGCACAGACTTGGAGAAGATCGTGCATCTACTTTTGACGTTTGATTTGCACACGATCTTCTTAAGAATGATATGTATTAGAAAAGTGTGTGTCGCCTTGTCTATACCCTTTTTTGACATCAGGGGTCTAGGCGAAGCTTTTACCGGCCGTGGGACTGCAACGGGTATTCTCCATCGGCATTCTGCGAAGGCGGTAAAATTTCACGTGTATACCAAAACTGGACAATGCGCTAAATTTCTCGTCTCGATAATGTAAGACAGTACATACGCGGCCATAAAATCGATAAACATATGGTCTGGGTATACACCTGAAACTCCTAGTTTCAAAATCTCGATTTCAACGTTCTGTTCGAAATCTCGGATTCTATACAGAAATCGATATTTATCATTTTTAATGGTTTCAATGAGATCAATAAAACAACGTTCCGATCTTTTAAATTCGCATATCGATGTATTAACGGTTTTGGCCAGTTGCTTCAAAACTATTGGAGATAGAATGACGAAAAAATTAAATTAATAAAATGGAATAATAAATAAATGGAACACGTAATATTTCTTATATAGTACTCGGAATCAAAAAATTGAAAAGAGGATCTCCACTTCATTTGGAAAGACTAATTGATTGATTGATCATTAATCGATTATTGATCACCATTCGATGGCATGCGCCAAGATTTCAAAACGGGATCCAATCACAAATACTTTTGTACTACATAGTCTCAAAGCACCTAATTCCAAAAATTCCTGTGGATATCTTCATAAATTTAGAAATTATGTATAGTGGGATAGGAAGATGAAGGGACCTACCGATATATCGAACTTATACAGGTTTCAATTCAGTGGAACCTTAAGAAGGAAGACCCTAGCTGTCAGTTTACCTAAAAACTGCTGTTCTCTTTCGAATGAAGGAGACCTACCCGTTTATGTCGAATCTGAATGGCAAAGTCTTTGTTCACATCTATATTCTCTATGCGCTGTCTGTGGTGTCGTGTAAATGAAAGGTTTTATGCCCGGAACCAAACCTTAACTTTTACAGGAGTCGACACACTTACTAAATATTTTTGTGTATCAAATATATATCTAATTGCATAAAACATATGATTTGTTATCATTTTTAACATCATTTACCTCACACATGACTGTGATTGTGGTCTTGTCACTGATTCATATTTTAGTGAGTCCTTTATGTTTACGTACAAGTAAACAGTTTCAAGCAGTTCCTTAGTTATCATCCATGAAAGCAGTTAATAATGAGGTGTCCTTTGGTAATCTAAGATAATCTGATCTCATCTCTCATGTTCAGTGACCCGCATGTTCCACTAAAGGGGTCGCGGATGCAGTGCATGCACGAGAGATCTCCAGGTCACTCGATCCTCCGCCATCGACTCTTCCGTTGTGCGTTGCCCGCACGCACTGGTTAGTTACTCTTGGTCATCTGAGGGGGTTGCGCTTTGCTTGCCAGGCTTGTGGCGTACAATATGTACAACCTGTTACTCGCCCCCACTACGAGGGGGTCAGCTGCCGGGGGGATAATATATTTCAAAAATTGAACATATTAATATTGATATTTTGATTTTACTGATTTGTGAGCTTCAGATACTCAAAACGTAGGTTAAAGTCTTAAAGTCATCAAAGCCTAAAATAATCTCAATTTCAGGATGGGTATCGTGAATTTTCTTTGGAAAATGTATTATGAATTGAATATATGTCTCCCTTCTACAATACTTGCTTACAACATCGTCCGCAGGCGTCTCGTAAGAAAACCGTTGTCTGGAACATATATTAATCAGTGATACCTGTGACTGACAAGCATACATTTTCACATGTGTAAAATGTACGTGACAGATATACGCAAACATTTGTTATGTAACACATGAGCACCCACTGCGAATATCCTTTAAACAATGACAGGAAGCAACGGAACGTATAAACTTACTTACGTCATATAAACGTATTATTTTATATGTCAGCCTTGAGGGTATTGGTAAAATGACACATAACACTGTCTGTAAAAATATTATTACTTATTTATTGGAAGTTTTGCGAGTTTCACTTCAGTCCTTCTAATGAGATTACCCGACTTACATATATCTCAAACCCATTTATTTTAATCAATTTTCTTGCTGATTATGAATAAAGGAACCTAAGATTAAAATTCTTGCAGTGCAAAAATGTGTATACTTATGTACTCTTATATGAAGTCACAAAATTCAGCAAATTTTGTGCGTGCCTTTTACTTCGTCATAAAGAATGATACCAACATCTTCAGTGGAAGTAATAATTCCAATTTAGTAACAAATTTAAAGGAATGCGGTACGAATTTGGGGTAATTAAATCTGCTTAAATCTCATCTCACTGTTTTATGTTGCTTGGCAAACATTATTATTTTATTTGATATGTAGACATTTTTTTTTAATGTATTTCGAAATAAAATATGTGGGAAATTGAGAATTAATTCATAAAATGAACCCAATGCTGTTTTCAATTTGGGACATTTTGCTTGACTTTTGATATATCCCTTATATTAGTCCTCATGTGTATGTGATACAGATTTAGCTTCAATAATAATGCGTGTTTCAATTAATAAACGTATAACTTCGCAAAATGGAACTTGAGCTGGTCTATAGGGATGTGGGAGTTATCGCTTTTAAGTTATTTCATTATGAATACATATATGATGCTAAGTCGCAAAGACTAGGGCGACGTGATAGCCACTATGTGCCATGTTATTGCTCATAAACAGTCGTATTCTTTTCGAAAAAGTGGTACAGTATAGACTTTACGAATTGTGCATTATTACCCCAATTGCGGTTTTCAATTTTAGATAATTCTCACCTAAGTCCACGATATTTGTAACAAAGAATAAGATGGCGAATACAAGCTACTGGGATTACAGTCCTTCGTGTTATTGTGGAAGTTATTTCTGTCAAAATTTGCTTTTAAAGCGGTACCATGAGATAGACAACTGCTTGGTAAGCCCAGGATGAAGTGGTTGAACTAAGTCCGTTGCATAACATAATTTCCACATTCGTGGCTTCGGATGACTGCGTGTCGTAAACGATCGTTTTTTTTAGTGTTGCTTCCTAGAATTATCTCATGAGATCTCTTGAATGTTCTTGTTCTTGACTTCGTTTTAGGAACTGGTGTCTTGAAGTATTCGATTCTGCCGCCAAAGATAATTTGACTCTCTTTGCTCCTTTCGATTTACGCTAATACCTGACTCTTGCTTGGACATGATACTTAAATAGGAGACTTTGAACATTTCTTATAAACGAAAAGCATAGAAGTAGCAAGTAAAGTAGCTTGAGCCACTCTTGAGAACTTTCTCAACTTGTCTGTAAACTTTCATTGAAACCCCGTTTCGGAGATTAGCCCGAACAGACAGGCAGACATCCATACATAATTTAGAACGTACTATATATTTGCATATTGTATTTGAAATAAACATTTATGTGTATTTATACTTTTGTCAAGAAATAAAGAAAAAAAAATAGTAAGTCCAAAGATTTAATCCGGCATCTTATTTTTCCTTTGTTAGTAGTTCGCCCGAACTGTCTCCAGTGTTGCGCATAATAATATACGATATTTTAACTTTATTTTCGTTGTTATAATGTAACGAAATATGTAGGAAAAACATATTCTAATATACAAATTTTCTATCCTTGAAGGACTAATCTTATAATCTAAGCTTATCTTTTCTGTGATTCATTTTGAAATTTAAGGTACTAAAATTTATGTAGCAAGTCACAAAAACGACCTTTCAATTCTCATTAAAAGCTAGCTGTGTTCATACAAACGTGTGATTTGTCCCTTAAGTTCTTGGCGGTGTTGGGTACGTTCTTCCACTAGTCTAGGCCGAATTTTCGGTCTTAATAATAATAATAATAATGGCGGCACTACAGTCCGCGGTGGATTTGGGTGGAGGGGGCCTACAGTTTAATATCGACTCCGAACGGCGAGATTAAGAAGCTTTTTCAAGACAGTTATATACTTTGAGCAAAGTCAGGTGGAGCCGCGAACAATTTTTGTTTTTGAAAAATTGTTGCTTGTGCTGGGATTTGAACCTAGACTGTGAAAGTCAAGTGCGCAGGTGTCGACGCACATACCCACAACTCCACGGCGCCCACTGTCAGAGTCAGTATAATAATGCTGATTCTGGTACCGCCACAGGACCACAACTATGTACTTGTTTCAAAGGTTTTCAGTTGCTGTCATCTCGTTGGACAATGTTTTATAATCCTTTATTCTCCAGTTGATTTGACACGCGGATCTTCGCACGCTTTAAGTAGTTCTGACGAAAGTTGTAGTCGCAAAAAGTTTTCTCACAATTTTTATGGAGTCAGATGCTCACCGAGTCACAATGCTCACATTTAATGCATGTGTTATGCCATCATCGATGCATATGCACAGATCTAGCTACATGCAATCTATTATTGCACATGGATGAGAGGCACTACATGCCATCTTCACCTGCAGAATGATCTAGATCCTAAGCGACCCAAAAAATATGTTTTTCCCGGCAGGTAAGAAATTGACATTATTGTGGATGTCATCACAGGACACTGCCTCATAGGTGAATATACTAAAAGGCTTGGAGTTATGACAAATGTCTTTTGCAAAGCTTTCTAGACGAGGAGGCTCTGGCGTCCCTTAGTCCCTCTTTTCTTGGGGTATATTTGAGAGCATTTGCAACCTCAGTGAGGCACCAATTAGCCACTATTCAGCCGCGTTAACCTAACTACTTATCTACGAAAGTGTTGTGATCCACACAGTTCACACTCTATATAACAGTGGTTATCACACCCATCACCCATCCATTATCCATGCACCCCTTTCTCTTCTCTTCTTTCTACGTTCCTTCCGAATTCTGCAACATAATGCAATTCATATGCGACCACCGATCGACCAAGCGATCGTGACATATAACATATAACACCCCATGAATTGTGCCCAATACTATGCGATGTGTAGCATATTCTGTTACCATTGTAGGTAATGTGAAACCATACATTGCCATAGCAATACCCAAAGCAAAGGCTGAATGGACAGTGCATAAATATTTGGAAATTGGGTCCAAGTCACTGCGTGTCTCTCAAGTTGGGTCAATGCATTGAAGTTGTTGACGTTGTCAAAATTTACTTCTTGCGTACTGAATTCGGTTGGGGCCTGAAAAGGAGAGGAGATGAGGTTCATGAGCAATTAGGATATATAAAGGTGACCGTTGTCGGGAAGGTTAGAGTAAGCCTAAAATCAGAATAAGTAACCCTTCAAGTAAGACAGTTGAAGCCACGCTTAAGACAGCGGACCCCTTACAAAAAGGCAGAATAAAATAAATAAATACCATACATATACGAGTAATGAACTCTTTTAACTTACTCTACGCTTCGTACTCTTCCCTAACTACCAGGAAGCACGTTTGCGCGGCGTCATAACAAAATGGAGCCTGCCTTTTGGATAAAATTGTTGGAAGATGACACCACAAGTAGACTCTTATTGAGTATGAACAAATAAATATAAAATCTGAGACAAATATATGCCATGTCTTATTGGATTTGTATATGTTCTTCAGCTTTTATTATACATTTATTATACATCGCTTTTATTGAATATAATATACATAAATAATTTTAAGACTGATGTATCATATATTGTTCATATCTCAACATTATTACGGGTTGAACCGTTCTGTGTTCAGCAAAAAACTAATAAGTCCGCCTAATTTCCGCTACAATTTTTCCAAATAGATCTTGTTTCTCCTAAATCCTCTGCACTTCATCATCCGTCAGATAAATTATTCACAGTTACCATGAGACTTGTACCCCCCACAGCAGCTGTAGTCAATGATAAAGTATCCAACAAAATAACATTAATCTTCATCGTCTAGTCGCATGGGAGCAAATCACTGAAATCATACTCAAATTCAAACCTTCACAGCTTTCCAGAAAAAAAAGGAAACCCTCCACTGCAAGAGGAGAACTTAGAATAATATGCTTTGCTGGTTTTTCTAGACACTGAGGGATTTTATTCCGAACCGCAAACAAAATTGAGTTTAAAAGTCAACCTCAATCATCAAAGTTCCACAAAATCAGCGCGACCGTTAATTAAAATTAGCCACAAGGAGCAAAGGGAATAAAGTACTCAGAGCATATTTGTGTATTTTGGGCTAAATCCTTAATTTAGGAGTCCGCTGTTGTGTTGAAGCTGAATTGGCAATACGCACCTGATTATACATAAATTTACTGGATGAAAGTGGACCAGTTTACTTTTTCAGGACTGTGGAGGGCACTATGTTCAGTAAATCAAATACTTAATTCTCCCAACCATGATGAAACACTGCGTGAAATCGATTAAGGACGTACAAATGAACGGATGTTGAAGTGCACTTTGCAGACAAGGATGCACAAGGAACCAAGTTTGATCGCTATAAGGACGGAGAAGTGGAAAAGTTTTGGTCGGAAACATTTAATGATGCACAAGTTCGACGGAGTAAGAGAACGCCTTTAGTGTTATATTTAATGAGTTGAATTGAATTATTACGAAATTTCGGAGGAGTTCATTTGAATAATTTGGTAAATTGAATCTTAAGACTTCGTTAGACGTTGCATACTGGAACGCCGAGTGAAATGGTTCACACAATTTTATTGGAAACACTTAATTGACTAAGTTTTAAGTGGGATGCAAAACTTTGGATGATATTTACACATTACCTTTTGGTCTAAAATGAAGCAAGTTCTTTCATATCCTAATTGAGGATTGGATTTCTGAATGAAAAATCGACAATTCATCGAGGAAATTGATGTTTCCTTTTGAGAAGATGCATCCATATTAATGACGTTGATGTATAAGATTTGAAAGGGAAGTGTATCTTTATTTTGCCAGCATGAGATTCAGTGAATTATAATCTATCTATTACTTTTGGATATGTAATTAACTCTTTCAATATACACTCCGGGCGCCATGGCGTAGTGGGTAGGTGCGTCGGCTCCTACGCCCGATGTTCTCGGTTCGATTCCTGAAAAAACACCTTTGATTTTTCCTACCTCTTTCAAGTCACTGACAATGCTCAAAGACTATAACTGTCTAGGAGAAGGTTCTCAAAATCGCCGTTCGTAGTTGGCGTTAAACTATAGGTCCCCTCCACTCGAAAGAGAAAAATAGTACGCACAACACGAGTGGTTGCTGAGAAGTTATGCCCAGGTCCACCTCGAACTGTATCGCCGTTTTTATAATTATTACTATTAGTATACACCCCGTGTACAAATGATATGATAAACATCTTTCAATCATTTCTTCTTTTTCCCTACGCTACAGTGAAACTGATTCACAACACTAAGCATGTTCTACTGCTAGCTGTTCCTTGGCCTACTTTGGATGGCATCGCCACAATATTGTTATTATTATTGATTCTAAAAAGAAGCCTCGAAGTGGGTTATTTTAATTTGTTCATTTTGGTAATAAAACTTGATCAATTCTTTTACTTAAAGTCTCCTTCCACAAATCAGTGCATAAAAAACTTTTTACTCCTTTCTCATAATGTAAATTTCGGTCGTAATTAACTCGAAGCTGTATTTCTTGGTAGTTTGAGTTTTGAAATTAAATTTTTGACTAAACAGCATGGATGATAAATTTTCTTTCAGACCCATTTTCGAAAATATAAAATCCCATCCAATTGTTGCTTGAAATGCTGAGTCTTGACTGCAATATATTAATCTGTTATTTTAACGAAAGTAAACACTAATTTATTTGTCAATTGAGTAAAAAGGGGTTTTTTGATAATAGTAATAATAATTATGGCACTACAGTCATAGGTGGACTTGTGCCTAGCTTCTACAGCAATCTCTCTGTTGAACATGATAGTGTTCTCTTAAAAGCGGAGCGGAGTGACAGTTTAATGCCGACTCCGGCGGTTGAGAAGCTTTTTCTTTGAGCATTGTCAGTGACTCAAAGATGTGAAGTCGTAAAATTTTAAAATGGTTTTATTTTCTTCTGATAATTGAATCAAGACTGAAAGTCTATTGCGTAGGAGTCGACGCACACTTTGTCTTCATTTTTTACCTTGCCAGAAAACTATATGAACAAAAGCACAGTTTGTTTGTTTGTTTTACAAGCATACTTATACATATGCGATGTTTACAGTTTCTTGTTTCTTATCTAAATACTTAAATGCATTATGAGACCAACTGACAGTAAATATATGTAAGTTTGTAGGGCGCGATTTCCTAAGGTGCCAAAAACTAGTTGTTTCGAAAAGATGATTTTGATTTGAATAATTAAGTGTTGGATTGGGCCCCTGAGCTAGCAAGTAATTTTTCCTCATTCAAATTTCAACAGAGAGAAATATTTTATTACTTAAAAGCTGTTCATGATGCCTAAGAGGCGAATCTATTTTTGTTACATATGTATGTGCGTTTCGTCTCACTTGCTTTGATTTAATATTATTTCATCATTCGTCTTGTATGTATGACGTCCCTTTAAAATTGTTTCGTAATAATTTCTGGAATTACTGTAAGTTTTGGCACAAAACGATTAAATACCGACAAAAATGTAAACACATATTTCTTCTGAAATGGTCAAATTAGAAGTAGTCTCAGTAGTTTCCTTCACCTTCAGTTCAACCCTACCATGTCATTTACAAATTGAAAACACCTATATGTAAGCGTTGCGCCACTGCCTTGAATGTCAAGTAAAAAAATACTCCTTTTATAGTTCAACACTTTATCCCAAATAATAACTTTTTTTTGAATAGGACTTAAACAAGTGGACAACTCCAACTCCTAGTTGTACATTTTAGCTCTGAATATGATTTTAAAAATTTCAAAGAAAAAAATAACCAAACAATGAAGTCATATAGAGCGCATGGACAACTCAGCCCTAGCCCGAAGAGTCTCCGACTCTAAGCCTGCGGGACATCGCAGCAGAGGGCGTCCGCGTATTACAAGTGGAGACCAACTTGTCGTGCGCAGTGGAAGACTACTAGCAAATTATCGTTCTAGCTGGTGAAGACCATGATCAACCTGGATTGTAGCGCCATGAGAAGAAGTTCTGCTTAACAGCGTCCTTGTCCGTGACACTAATACTGAATGAGTTTCCCCCATCCTTCGTTGCAGCAATGTTATGTAAGCATCCTACGACTGGATAGCGCAGTTGGTTAAGTGCCTGCCCCAAATTAAAGAAATTAAAGGGGTCCCAGGTTCGAATCTGATCCAATCACCATTTGCCGTTGGGATCAGATTAACATCATTGGAGTACGTGGCAGTACAATGGACCAGTTTTAAGACTGAGTGCTCCAGCAGAGTTTCAAAAATCCTACGAAAAAAAAAGCATCCTGCTTGGCAACATGTGCCTGTTCGCACTTCTAGTCAAACCAATCACATCAATTGCGCCAACTCCGATGATTCAATGACTAAATTCTCTTTGTTATTTATTTACCGTTTGTATAGACGGCATCCGACTCTAAGTAAGAAAAAGGCAAGGAACGGAATAATCTCTTACAATTCTGGCTTTCTGACGTCAAACTTTTTATCTTTTACTCGACATCGTTTTCTGTCTGTATAAGTGCATTCTTACCTTCGATACGAAATGGTCCGCGTCTATATTCGTTCCTTGCAATGTTCGGACATCCAAAATGGTAAAAGAGTATCAGGCTTTGATTTCAATGTGATCAATATGGTGCTGGTTGAGCGATCAGGGGGTCGCCAAGCACTTTTATGAATATTGGCTGTGTTCCAGTAAAACCATCACCAATTTGAAATCAGGCTTCTTTGTGAAACATTATGTCGTGACATTTCTTTACATGAATCAATATGTTTGCAGTTCTTTTCACTCGAAATTATCGATAATATACAAAAGGAAAGCAAACCCATAATTGAATTTAAAGAACAAATACCCTAGGCATTTGTATTCTTAGGACATTTCCATTCAAGGGTTGAATTCTGATTAACCTTAACATAAATTTACGTCAAACTTGTACTCATAAAATTTCTATGGCCATAGACTTTCCATTTTGAATATACTCGTAAACTTCCTGTTTATTATTATACCTACAACAGATGTTAAAGTATCCATAGAACTTAGTTCACGGACTCGAATATATTTAATATTTTAAGCATCAGTTTGCCTCCAATCGCCTAAGACGTATACTCCTGATAGTACCTGAAGTTGTTCATTGAAACCAGATGCTCACACCAGGGCGTATACGTAACAAGAGCCAAGCCCATCTCGATAAAATATCATAATTTAATAACAGCATTTAGTTAGAAATAGGAACGTATCTTAAGTGCCCAATCACTCGTACTACTCAAAGTACACTTGAAAGGCTTTTAAGTTATCGAACACATATGTATGTATCCATGGAGGATTGATTCGGTAAGGACCAGACTAGATAATAGTCACAAATTGAATACATACGACATCTGTTGTGTTTCTCTATACATATGGACGTACACACGATTGTATAGGGAACTCAATGAAAGTTAGTTGTACCCCTTTTTTCCGTATCAGACAGACAATTGGTATAGTGGTGGCAAGGCATTTCTGAACTCACTTACACATAGTTGATAGGTTCGGAGGGATGGTTATCAATTTGCCATATCGTCGATGAAGTCAATTTGCTAAAAGCTTTTTAACTCTAAAAAAGAAGTGAAGCAACGTAGGTAGCAGATATGGCTTAATTTCCCAGCACTGTCTGAATGGACGAACAATAATTTGGAAGGAAGTGATTTGGGACGAAAGATTTTTGGAAACGGGATTATGACACTTTTCTTTGCATATGTGATAAGAAATCCTCAATCAGAGGGGACGGTCTCACAAAGGGTTGTAAAATGTGACATCGACAATAAACCTTTGCATGATATTTAAGTCATGGCAATAAATTTAGCATATTTGTGGAGTGAACTCTGAGCTGTTAAATATATGCATGTGAACATGCGAATATCTATTATGTCCACGTAGTAAACCAGATTATGCTGACAAAGGGTGAACTCAACTGAAATTGTTGGGTGAGTAAGTAGATTACAAAGGCGGTATTCTTTTTACATCCGTGTCAATGGAATGAGCTTGCATAAAGTCTCTTAAGGACCAAAGTGTCCGTAAAGAGGTATATTAATATCAGTGTGCGAAAATATTGTGCATTTTTTTTCCATTGAGGAAAGTAGCGTAGATGGTTGGTAGAGAACGATGATAAAGTGTGAAACTTGTTGGAGGCTGAAAAACGAAAATAAAAACTCAAGAGAACTTCGCTGCATGGACGACGAAACAATTGCAAGTGCATTTTATAAGTAAGGAAATTACAAATCCTTTTGGTATACATATATAATTTCATGTCATCGCAATGTGCGATGCAACGCACAGTTAGGTTGTAAGACTTTCGAAAGTTTCTGAACTTACACTAGACAGCAAAGTTCTTTCCAGCCTCTGTTAATTGTCAATTTAGCCAGAATTGCATGAAAAATCGGTGCCGTGAACGAAGGCCATATGAACTAACGCCATAATTGCTGAGTATATCCATGTTTTTTTTTTATCCATGACTTGCATGAGTTTAAAGAAAATAAATACAATCAAACTCGCACTTACTCCAAATTGCATATGTGGCCAAGCAGGAGGGTTGCAAAGGGGCAACATGCATACCTCATATTTATGTATGCATGTAAGGGGCAATGGAGGTAGGTTGGTTGGAAACTTAACGTGGTCCGATCACGGTGTGACATTGGACTGATAACGTTTTGTCAAAACTATTATATTGCACTGGCTGTGCTTTAGAGCTCAAAAACATTATATGGCATTATTTAACATTCAAATGTGAACTAACACCATATGGCGTTAGTTCAATTTAATGTATGGCTTTAGTTCCAATTTGAAAGAGAAATAAAGCCATAAGTGGATTATGGTGTTAATTCGCATTTGAAAGTGAATTAAAGCCATTATGGCGTTAGTCCATATGGCCTTTGTTCACGGCACATAACTAACATAACATGTAATAAGAGCCGGGCTGCAATCAAATCCCTCGATTCAGTTACTTTTTGTTTAAAGACCGTTCTAAGCTGTCGACAGTCTCTCAACGAGTACGTCAGGCCAGTACGTCAACATTTTGCTCATTTGTATGCCAGTGTGCATACTGACATTCAGTGAATTAGTGACACTGAAGAGCCCGCAAGACAATCTTTCCACCGCATCTCGAAGGATAGAAAACGCACTATTTGCTGCAGTAAAACTCCATGCTAAAAAAATTCACCAACCGCAGGTATTCCGAAGGTATTACGTGACTCACTGCAAAGAACTATGGCCTTCCTTTTACCAAAAATGCTCGCTTTTATTGATGGGAATTAGAGCATCAGTAATAAGGGTCCTGATAGTTGCCACCACGGGACACGGCATCATTGGAAGACATGTCAACAGATTGGGTCTTCCTACTAATAACTTCTGCCGGGGCTTTAGAGATATATAAAAGGAGGAAACAATCCCCCACTTTCCTTGCTCGGGTTGTGAGCTCTTGCTCCGCAGGAAAATCCACTTAAGAGCATATTTCTTCGATAATTTGAGTGAGTTAGGTAACATTAGCTTCAATTTACTCCATCACTTAATTGATATATATATATAACCCATTAGTATAGGTAGTGCAATGCGGAGGTGGTAAAAGGGAACGCACTGTATTATATAAAAAAATGCAGTTGCTGGGGTAAGTTGATGGTTTTGACATCATTGCGCCTTCACAGCAATTCGTTGAGGTTAAAGTAAATGAGAGTAAGTTGGGTAAAAGTAGATCGGTCAACCGTCAACAATATCAAATTCTTAAAGTGCGACATCTACAATTTGAAAGTAGTAAAGGTATTCATCCATCTCGGAAAAACAATAAGTTCGAGAAACGACACCCTACGTGGTCCGGCGAAGTATAATTCTTTGCACTAGTTTTGCATTAATGTTCCAATATGAGTATTTAAGGAAGCGACCTCCACGAGCCTTCGGTGACAATCACTTGTAGGCTGTCAAATTGTGTATCGCTTGGAAACTTTAGAAAAGAATAAGCATTAAAAAGGCAACGTAACCTGGCTGCCGAAGGACAACTTCAGCAACGTAAATCGATTGACCTTTAAGCATATTTATAACACTAAACTTATTTACAGAAATTGCAAAAAATCCTTTGCGGAAATTGCAAACACTTAAAATGGAAAGGTACTCGTTGGAATCTGTTTATTGAGATATTTTCGCCGGTCCCGGCGTCATCACACATAAAAGTTTCCGTAATAACATAATCCCTTGAAATATTTATTTGTAGTAAAGTACCGCTGTGCAATTTTGGAAGGATAATGTAAGTGGGATGAAGAAGGCCCAACGGATTACGGGATTTCGAAATTTCGGTGATATTTTCTCTATGGGATCGGTTTATTTATGTTCTTGACTTTCATTTTTGTTGCTTAAATAGCATGGTTTAAAAATCATTATATGGGCGTACGTGTAATTGAAGACATTTAGATTCGTTAAATTGAATTTATATTTGTGCACAATAAATATTGTTAATTGATGGGGTTGCATCGTTGCAACGTCCCAGATATAGGATCACATATATGTATTCAAATATACTTTAGGGTCATCTTATTCGTGGACCGGATTTCACATCCTTGTTTCAAGAACTGGGCCTGAGCAATAGCTGTCTTCCATTGTTGACGGTCCCAGGCACGCTGCTTTCAGTTGTCTAGACCAAGCTGATGACTTGGTCTTTAAGCCGGAGGTTCGGTCTCCCTCTCCTTCTCGATCCAGGAGGTTCGGATACGAAGATTCTCTTGGCTGGACCATTGTTGTCCATACGCTCGATGTGGCCGAGCCAATGTAGTCGACGGATATTTTCTTCCGGACTACATCCACATCTTGGTACAGCCTATAGAGTTCGCGGTTATGCTTTCTCCTCCATTCATCTTCTTTGCAGATAAGATCATGCATACGTCTATCCGACGCAAAAGGATTTTTCTTTCGAAGGAACCAAGAATGCAGAGCTGATTCTTCTTTGTTGTTCAGCATTCGGCTCCATAAAACAGGACTGGCAGAATAAGGTGTTCGTAGAGCATAGCTAGCTAGCTGTGTGGACAAACCGAAATAATACCTGTCAAAGGTGATTCTGCGTCGGATCTCCAGCAGGAAGTCGCTTGTAGGGTTTACATTTGCACCGAGGTAGACAATCTCTTTTACTACCTCAAAATTGTAGCAGCGGATCGTGATATTTTGTCCCAGGTGGTGAGCGACGGATCGATTTGTACTCGATTTAACAGCATATATTTTGTTTTGTCCTCTGTACGAATCAATGCACAATTCACAAATATCGCAGATGGGGGGACGCCTAATTGAACAACACCAAGGTCAAATTTTATTTTTCTTTTCCTTTAGTGTCACTTTTCCCAGGATTCCGAATTCAGCCATCGCATCGTATAGTTCTTTGTGATGAATGGTGTCGTATGCGGCTTTGAAATCGATGAAAGGCGGCTTGTATCGATTTGAAACTCGTTGGCCTTTTCCAAGGTGTTATAGTGTGAAGATCTGGTCTATAGTCGATTTGCCCGATCGGAAGCCGCACTGGTACGTCACTATTAGTTGGTTGCAAAACGGCTTTAGATGCTCCCGCAATACGCTGGACCAGATCTTGTAAGCGACATTAAGCAGGGATACACCTCAATAGTTTTTGCAAGAGGTAGGATCGCCTTTTTTTGTAGATGGGACATATGCAGCTGATATTTCAATCGTCGGGCATGGTTTGTCCTCCCGAATTTTACAAATGGTCTTGTACATGCTTTCTAGCAGAACATTTGCGCCAGCCTTGAAGAGCTCTGATGGCAAGCCATCTGGACGGAGTCGACATTTGACCCCCTGGAGGTGGAGGCGCGAACAATTTTAATTTTCTTTTTTTTGAAAGAAATCGCTAGTCCTTGGACTGAGCCTAGACTGTGAAAGTCTAGTATGTAAGGGTCGACGCACAAACCCACACGGCGCCCACAAAATCTAAATCTAGAGGAGCATTGCCGTGCATTTTCAAACGATTTTCCTTGCAATGCACGTATTGTGCAAATGTTATGCGAGAGGCCGAGGAAGTTTTTATTGTTGTGAATTAGAATACTTTAGGCCATACAATTTTTACAATTATGAAAGTAATTGCTTTGTCGCAATGGACATAAAAAGGGGAAATTATGACGTTATTGCCAAAAAATATTGATTTCTATCTTGCGAGATCGAAAATAAGTTAATGATTACTAAAATATTGGAGATTTAAATTGGGCAGGTGACATTTTGCTTTATATATTGTAGATAACAAAAATGCTTTAAATATTGCAGTTGCATTTCAGCATTTGTTGTGCAAATTTAAAGTTTTCCTCGATAGCCTCGATAGAAGTATTGTATTTGAATATAAATTCCTGTGTGATTACTTTTTATGGATATATTTCCAACTTCGGAAGCTTTTTATTAAATAGTTACAGACTAAACATCATGCCCAATCAATCAAACAGTTTTAGAAATGAAAGAAAGTAATTTTTCACAATTTAATGACCACTATAAGGCAAATTAGATTAAGTTAGATGTAGTAAAGCAAGGAGTTGGCACAACCAACGACGGTAACGCATTCCGAAGATATTTGAGGACCCATTATCAACGGCGGAAATAAACAAAATAGATGTGCAACTAATAAAAATGTTCAGTGTTATTATGGAAGCAATATTTAACAAGATTTGGAGCTTCCACTGTGACGTTATTGTACCTTCAATTTTTTAAGCTGTAATAGCTCACCTATTTGGGTCAAATATTCTCCTTCTTTTCGATCAGAAATTGCTGAGGACCGCACCTTCTGATTTATATTATTACCCATTCTAAAAATATAGACAACTAAATCCAAACAGGAAAACTACCTTAATAATTGATGACAATAACCCCTTTTAATTAACACAAATCGAGTCGCAAATATTTCTGTCCCGACCGGAAGTGACACTTACTTGCGTCGTACGACTGAATGTATGTTCTCTTTTCTTAGTAATGACTGATAACCTATATTAAATGTACCGTTGTGTTGTTTTCCGTCGGTTTTTTGTCCTTACTGTAGAGGACTTGAACAAATGATGTGATTGTATAATAACTGTAATAAACTGAATGTTTCTAAGTGTATGTATATCCCTGCTGTTATATACCAGCTACAGTACATAGAATTCTGTACCACGGAGCAGAAATAATATCATCAGCGGCGTTGCCCGTCGGATCATTGTCAGAGGAGGCTAAGGAAAGTCGGAGTAAGTATTATAGGTATTATCGAATTAATAATAGTAGAAAATTGTCTCGTCTGGCAACAAATGAAGAATGTATTCAACGAATGTTGGTATCATCTGATACCTGGAATGCTTATTTAGGCCCCAAACCAATATTTTATTCATATAAAATAAAAAAAGAGTGGTTACAGCTCCGTTTTAAGCCCCAATTTAGAATCGTTGACAATAATAAAATAAATATTTTATGCGTCGGCGGTACTTAAGGTAAGTTCATCAGCCTGAACCACTCGTTGTATGGCAAAGCCCGGCGAAAACATACAGTGCTTAGAAAAAATGGCAAATATTAAACCCTACTACTGCTCTAAATTGTATGTTCCTGGCCGGCTTTAACTTTTATGACTCCATTTGCCTATAAAGCTTATGGCCTCTTATTGTGAGTGTAACTGGAGCAATTTTTTTTGCCTTACTTCTCTACTTGGCTACAAATCTAGAAAAGTCAAGGATGATGACATTTTTGAACATCTGTGGCAAATACACTCGATGAAAACAGGGCAATCTCTGGGTCGAGCAATTCAAAATTATACGAAATCGGAAGTATTTCAGCAAAGGAACACCCTAAGGTGGTGTTATCTCACCTCTGCTATGGCTCATTGTCGTCGAGAACAAAATACTTCTCCATCTTGGCAGGAAAAGTATTAAAGTGGTATCATACGCCGATGACTTGGTGATTGCAGTAACAGGAAAATTTCTAATCGTGATCAATGACATCATGGAAAGTGTAGTAAGAAATGTTAATATAATAATCACAACAAATCGTGTGATCTAAATAATAATTCAGACAAAACGGAAAAGTTGCTTTTCACCAAGGAAGCCATCTCTTGCCCATTGATATAAACATACACTCAAAAAGTCTAAACTGTGGAATGTTTGGGCCTGCTACCACCAAAGCTCATAGTGGCCACAACTGATTTCACCTCTACTTCCAAGATAGATTTTGCAATACTTACCAATGCACCATACCAAACTGTTGATGTATGGGAAACAGAAAGTCTTTGTCTTAGCCGAGATGTGGACGTACACACTGACGGCTTAAAATTGGACTGCGGGTGTTTATTCAGGAACTCTTAACAAATTCGCTTTTTTTTAGACTTCCAAATTATCGCTATTTAAGAGGCCTGTCATAACATAAGTTTACATTAGACCACAACATGGTTTTATATATACTCGTATCTTGGCAGCCAAGCTGCTATTAAGACTACCGAGTTAGTCTGTATAACCTCAAAAATTATTAGGGAATGTCGTTATGAGCTGGCTTCGTTGAAGGAACAGTGCACCGTCATCCTAGCTTGGATTCCAGAACATAGCAACATTCTGGGAAACAATAAACCTGGCGAACTCGCATCCGCAAGTTCACAGTGGATGTGCCCATTCCGCTCGAGTTAGTAAGCACATTTCTTGAAGACGGCCAGTCCAAGACCGACCAGTTTAAATAACTGTGCAACATATAGGAAAACTTGCGAAGATTATAAATTGGCTAGAATAACAGATATTCCTTACAGATATCAGACTGACGTCGCAAGAATAGATCTTTACGGGTCATTGGCCAATTGGCGAACACGCATCCACTATAATGACCAATGGTTTTGTTGTAGAGACTAATAAAGTCACAGCGTTTTAGAAGACCATTCATTTCTTGATGGTATTCTGATAGAGTTTGTTTAGAGAGACGATAAGGGTTGTGGTTACGGCTGCTTGTCGGACTCCAGCAAGTGCTGGTCAAGTACAAATAAAATGGGTAAAGGTTTATTTTTCCGCTACATCGTCATAGCTGCTGTAGTGATAGTGATCGTTACCTATTATAGTTGGTATACCTGGTATACTGAGTGATTTTCAACAGAACAGTCCCCCGTACTGAGTCCTATTATTCTTACATCATTCGTTCTTGCTTCGTTGTTAGCTGGCTACGTTGCAACTCGTTAGCCTCGATCACATAAGGCTTGTTGAATTGGAGAAAAAAAATTCAGGGATTCTGAGTAAACGTCCAATTTAATACGAGCGCTATCTGTAGCGAATCCAGGATATTACTGTGGATACATACACAGTCTTGGGCTCCAAAATACAGTTTCTCTGCATCTGATTGCACTGCACATGTGCTGCTTGAAATATGTAGATCGATAAGTAGAAGATAGAACAGGACTGCCAGAGTATTTGGTAGAATTGATACGTGGAGACTACGAATGCCATTCCTTATACTTTGTTTGTATTGCACTTATATTTTTTATTTTTCTATTATATTGTATTTAGACTTCTCAACATAAATTCGACTTCATTTTCATAGATGGCTAAAATAAAATATGTACAGTGGAATCGACACTTTAAACAAACAGGTCTTGCTTGACTTTCACGAAAGTCACAAAATGTCTGTTTACGATGCAATTAGTGACATTTGGTGCTTATCATTGTATATATTATCCCAAAAAAGTCTCCTTACTTTATTTTCGCTCCTTAACTGAAACCTTTAAATCCTTCTCTGAAGTTAAACCAATTTCTCGCCCTGATGTTTCACTATTTATTACCAAAAACTTGAAGGTCTTCGTTTAAATCTTACCATTTTTCATAACTGCCAGATATTTTACTTTTTTATACGTCCTCCTTTCCACGCCAATTTTTCGTCGCACATTCACAACATTAACCTTTGAGGGCTCATTTTCCAATAACGATTCCGTGAAACGCCGTGTTTTATGAGCTGCAACAAATGCTTTTTTTCATAATTTGTATGAGGGTTGTGAGTTATCACTTGTTAAACCCTCAGGCGGTGGTGATGAACTGATATAACTAAGTTTGCGGATCACATACACACGTAAACAATAGCATAAAATTGGGTTCAAATCTTTGGGTGTGACTAGCCTACTACCACTTCTTCTGGCATATAGTAATGACCATTGACTCCTTGCGTCACGTGGATATTTGTTGGAGCTAACATTTTTCTTTAAATAACATCCAGATATGCGACGACGGACTGCCATAGAAAGACCGAGTGATTGCAGATTGCAGTGCTCTTCAATTACTTCTTTTACACACCTTAAAGAATATATCGGTAATAGATTCACTTTCCTGTGTTTCCTACAAACATTGTCTTTTGTTTCACTAACCTAGGTATGATGCCATTTACTTTTTCTTTTTTTATATTATTTGCGCGCGCAAATGGGGTTACGAATACCCATAAGTGTCCAGAACTAAGACACATCACCGGGCGATGGTATAGAGGGAGAAAGGGAGAGGAGGTACCTGTGATTGGTCTTAAATACCTGTGGATTGTAGTGAGTGGGAGACATCGGCATTCCATATTCGAAAGAAAATTTCTTGCACAAGCACTAAAAATAATAAACACAGTTCCTATGGAGGAGAGAAAATGTGGAGATTTTATTTCTGCCCGTATGAAAGAGATTTACTCATTGGACATATTTGTTTGAAGGGAGAATGAGTAAGGTAGGTACATATACAGACAGTACATCATAAAATTCAACATACACCCAAAACAAAAAAAAATATTTTTTGGTTTTTTCTTCTTGAAAAAATTAACTTATATACATATAGTTTCAAATACATATACTTCATTTCTGGGTGATTTACATATTGCCTAGTAAGCCCTATTCTCTCTCAAGCTTTGTCAAGTACAGATACAGGATGTTCCGGTCGGACTCATTTCAGTGCAATTTTAAAAAGTCATGAAAGTAGTTTATTTCACATACAATAATAAAATCGTGGAAGTTTTCCGAAAAAGGTTTGAGGTCGGGGACAACAATAAACTCAATTTATGAAAACTCGATCGAAACTGAAATAAAGCAAAGGAGAGCTGTTTTTCAAATACAAATTAGTTTAGTTAAATTTCTTGGTTCTCAAGCATCAGATTTTCGAGGATGTTTTGAAGTGTTGTTTGAGCTTAATAATGGTTACTTTTTACAGTTTGTTGAGGAAGTAGCCTTATTTGAATTGGTTTTAGGAGAGCACTTGAGAAGAATAACGAATCAAGAAACCCAAAATAAATTTTTCAGCAAAATTATACAAAATGAAGTAATAAGTCTTTTTTTCTACAATTGTTACTAATCAAATTGTGTCCATCCTAAAAGAGGCCAAATACTTTGCGCTTATTGTTGACTCAGCAACTGAAAAAAGTAGCATAGAACAAGTTACTATTGTTGTTTTGGGTTTTCAAAAGGAGAAAACAAGACCGGAGAGGAACTTACAAAGTTAATTTTAAACAAACTCGAATTTTAAGGAATTTCAATAAGCACTGTCGAAGTCAAAGTTACGGTGTTCAGAACAGAATTCTTATTAATTAAATCTAGGAGTCAAAGATTCAACGTGATCGAGTTTTTATAAAAAACAAAGTGCAAACCGTACTTTGAAACCTCCTTTAGAAACAAGGTGGGAAAGCAGACTGAGTTCTGATGAAAAATTTAATGATTATGTTTAATTGACAGAGCGTATTGCTAGTAGTCTTGAAATATCATCTAAATTTCCAGAAACATCTTCTTTACGATGGTGATGAATGTTATGAAACTAGTTTAGAACCGAAACAAAGATTTAAGGTAGAATTGTATTTCAAAACACTACATCAGGCGATTTAATCAATTACAGAAAGGTTTGAGCAGCTTGAAGCATATAAAACTAATTTTTCATTTTTAAATAACATTAAAATATTTTTTTTTTATTATTATTTTTCAACAAGCTATAATATATAATAATAATAATAACAATAATAATAATAATAATAATAATAATAATAATAATAATAATAATAATAATAATAATAATAATAATAATAATAATAATAATAATAATAATAATAATAATAATAATAATAATAATAATAATAATAATAATAATAATAATATTAATAATAATAATAATAATAATAATAATAATAATAAAAATAATAATAATAATAATAATAATAATAATAATAAAAATAATAATAATAATAATAATAATAATAATAATAATAAAAATAATAATAATAATAATATTAATAATAATGGCGGCGCTACAATCCGAGGTGGACCTGGGCCTAGCTTCTCAGCAACCACTCGTGTTGTGCGTGCTATTGTTTTCTCACGAGTGGAGGGGACCTACAGTTTAATGCCGACTCCGAACGGTGAGATTGAAAACCTTTTTCTAAACAGTTATACTCTTTGAGGATTGTCAGTGACTCGAAAGAGGTGAAGGAAAATTGTTTGTCTGAACTGGTTTTCAAACCGAGACTTGAAAGTCTAGTGCGTATGGGGCGATGCATAAGCGCACAAGGCCATAAATATACAAAAGGTTATAATTTAAAATTGATTTTAATTTAGCTGGCACTTAGAATGTTTGCAAAGCTAACTGTTATTGTCAACTGTTATTATCTAGAATAAAGTTGCAGTAGTAATCGAATTAATATCTTAAATAGTTAATTACAGGCCACTGTACATAAGCACTACAGTAAATTCCGGAATAGTTTTTCATTCATTCTCAAAGCCATTTAATTCCATACCGGTAATTAAAATTTCGTACGAGAAAATTTAAGGTCTTTGGCTTAAACCCAACGTAGCAAAGGTCCATTTAATTTGACATCAGTGACAGAGTGTCCTGCTGTGTTACACGTGCATACACACATGCCTAACTTCGTAGTCCTCCCGTGAACACTTCGCACAGCCTAATTATTAAGGATCTTAATTCGCATGAGTATGGTTTTTGTTCACTTGCTCCTCATGATGGTGTTCAGAGACTTTTCCTGGCATGTAGGACATGTGCTTCTCCTTTTGTCCTCAACTCTCATAGCACCAACCCAAGCTGATATCCATAATCTGCTACTGATATAAATAGATACAGAGGAAGTCTCCAGCTATTTCACCGATGAGAAGCTTTCGCTTTAGAACTACTTCTGTTATTATTTCTTCCGTCTTTCTTTACTTATTTGGAATCGGCTCATTGTGTCAGCAGTAATTATGTGGATGTTTTTGTATATTTCATTGTGGGATATCGTATCCCTCCTAATCAAGGATTTACTCGAATTGACAGTGGGCACTATGCTGACATTGAATTAATTTCTTTTACACGTCCCGTGATGTCACGACATTCATCTTCTTTACAAAAATCTGGTCTTTGATCCCAATTCCTGAAAACACACAATCACTCTCATCCATCCAAGAAAGAGAAATTGTAAGTGAGCAGTTTGTAAACTTGAACTGCAAACATAACCCTGTCTATTTCATCCATCTGTAAAGCATGTTATTTTCTCAAGGCATTATACGAAAGCGAACCGTTTGCGGCCATTCATTTTCCAATATCACCTCTTCCCCTACACCAGATGTGGACATCCTTTGCTGGTGTCACGTCATACACTATGATATTGCATTTTAGCAGTTTGTGCTTTTGAAAACATCCTTTGTCCGTCGGTTCGCTGTGGCAAAATAGAACATATCACAAATTAATGTTGCCACGGACAAAACTGCTGTTTGGCGCTGCTTCTTCGTTCCTTCGACGTCCTCCTTTCTCTCCTTTAATCTACGGCAGCTAAGGGTAAAGTAAAATCAACCTCTAGTAATCTAACAGGATGACGAAGAGATTCGATTTGTGTACAATGGCATTGAGAACTTTAAAATTAACTGCCGCATTATATTTGCAGGTGTACACATTGGAAGAAAACTCTATAGCTCAAACTTGCGATTGTCACCATACGATATATTATAGTATATGGAGTTGTATGCCGAAGAGTGTTGAAATTATAGTTCGCATATCCGGACACTAGAGTGCACTGACATTAGTAAGTGTCATATTAACGAAACCTACTCTTTAAATTGTATTATCTCGAAATTAGTGGTTTTGAAGTTATATCGCCACTACCTATCAACATTTGGCAACACATGTTGTCGACTACCAGGGAATGTTAAAAGTATTGTGAGAACTCTGATAGTAGATGCTGTAAATGTAGGATCAGATAGATAAAATCAACCTCCACTTCTTGGCATTGACTGCCGGTAGGATGACGTCTGTTTCCTCGTCGTCGTAAATCCTTCTGCGACCTTGGCAACTTACGGTTGCGTCCGGTTGAGGTGGTATACCCACAACCTCAATTCAATGATTTGAGATGAGATGAAAACGACATGCGTATTTATAGAGCCACTTGAGCATCCGGCTATGCCCAGTTCCCACCTCTCTTTATCTATGACATGTACTGCTGGTGAAGTCAGAAAAGCACCTTGAACCGAGATTTTACTATTCACCCTTAATGTGCGTACTGTATTCATAGCTGTGTTTTCCATTCTCTCCATAACAACACCCTAAACCCATATCCATAATGTACTACTAATGCAAATACAGATAAAGTCTCCGTTTCTATATGCTTAGATAAATCCCCGTAATGTAGGCACTTCCAGACAATGGACATTCACTTCCTGTCATTGACTGCTGGTCGCCTATCGTCTTCTGTTTCATCGTCGTAAATCATAAATACTTCTGCAACCTTGGCAATCACAACCATTGTGCACAGTTGACGGGATGTTACTTATATTGATCGGGCCTGATAATCGGTCTCCGTTGCAAGGCCTAGAGGGTTGCTTATAATAGACTACGAAATGTCCTATTTAGGAATCGGTAACCATACACTTCCTTGACTTCTACTACAGGGTGACAATTTAGGAACGAAAGGATTTAATTAAAACAAGAACTGTGTGAGATATAAAATGATGATTCTGACATTATTTTGAAGCTACATTTATGCCAATATACATGAATTGGTTGGAAAATCAGGGAAAAGAAACAGGGATGAAAAATTGAAAAATCACATCATTCAAGTGGCTGTATCAGCTTCGATGGCAGTGCTTCAAGCGGTCGGTCCAATTTTTGATGACTCGGTCCAATATGTGCGGCGTTATTCCGGCAATAATGTCTCGAATATTAGTTTCGTTAGCGTAGACGAAGAACTTAACGTAGCCCCAGAGAAAATAAGCGAGTAGTGTCAAGTCGCATGATCGCGGCTGTCAATTCATGAGATGACCCAGTCGAGTCGTCGTGAGATGACTCAGTCGAGCGTTGCGTCGTTTGAATGGCACGTAGCGCCGTCTTGATAGAACCAGAGATCGGATATATCGATGTTTTCGAACTCTGGACACAAAAGTCTGCTAACATCGCTTTATACCTGAGACTATTGGGAGTAACTGTGGTTTGTTCCTCATTTCGAAAGAAAAAAGGTCTGATGATGCTGCCAATCCATAAACCGCACCAAAAAGTCAATCTGTCTGATTGACAGATTAGGGTTCAAAAGAGTGTACTCACGCCCAAACTATTCCACGATGTAACCTCACGACGAAATTCGCGATGCGTATTTACAACTGGGCCGGACACTCGATAGCATTTTTTTGATAAATTTCGCTCGTTTGGCATGATGCATAATGAAATGGGAAACCTTATTGCATATTTTAACAGCTAGATGTTATTGTTAACTTTAACAGCTGCTAAAACATATCAATTGGAAAAACAATCATTGCTATCTGCTCACCCTTTATTACGAATTCCGCCATCAAACTGATTCTTTACGTCCTGTTGTGGGCCTCTACTACGCCTACGCACAATCGCGTTCTATTTCTGGATATGTGGCTAAATTCTCCCGAAATTCTTCTCTCTCCAATATTATGCGATATATTTTCTTTTAACCCCAGATCTTCTGCGGTCCATTGTGTTTTAAGGGGTTCTAGAATGGCGTGGTTGGCTGTGCATTGTCAATTCCGTCGTTGTATGATGGTGCCCATTGGTTCCTTGCCTTCTCTGATTGAGGTGTTCGTTAAAAATCCGATTGGACCAGAAAATCTGTAATATGTTTCGTAGACACTTATTGTCGAACGCTTAACGCTTTCTCGTGATAGTGGTGGTCACTCCCAATGTGCTACACTATATAGCGGCACAGATTCAACGTTGGCGAGGAACAGTTTCAGCTTGATGTTCAGGCTAATTGCTTTGCTACGCTCAATATTAGATATCATCTCAAACGCAAACTTTGCTTTTGGTGATTCTTTTGGCAATGTTCCGTTCGGTTGCGATTGCAACAGTACTCCCAAGATATCCCTCTACTGTTTAAACCGGTTGTGCATTAATGCATATCCGAGCTGTTTAGATCGTTCAAAGGGTTATGATTTTGGATTTTACGGGATTTATCTTCAGCCCGACTAAGTTCCCTCTTCACCTATGATGAAGAGTAGTATGAGTAGAGCAGATGCACAAGCTGACCGTAAGAATCCATCGTTTTTCTCCATTTACTGTCGACATGGCTTTTCATAATACATCGCGTATCACCCAAAGAAATAGAATTGCCGATAGGATTGTCTTACTACAATTTGGATGTAGAAATCCTCTGACAACTTGCATCAATTTAGCACATGGCGTAGCACACTACGTCGTATAAAGATTTGATAATAGCAATCAGCTTATCTGTAATTCCTCTCCTTCCTATGGCACACCAAATAATACTGAATACCTTTTCGAAATCAATGAACAGAAGGTGAAGCGGTAGTGTATATTCAATACATTGTTCGATAATTATTGGTGTTTATACGATCAGCGCAGAAAGATTCACTATGGAAATCTGTTTGTCTGGCATGTAATGTACCTTGGAGATTTTGTTTTATTTGCTCCAGAATTATTATTTTGGCTACAGCATATAATACACATATCATCAAACTGCTTGATAACAAAGTATCCCTTTTCACCCGGAGGACAATTAGCAATATGTCCTGTTAGCCGGTTTATATCATTTGCGAACACACGAACACAGCGATTTAATTTAGCCACTATCGCCTAGAACTAAATGTCGGTGTGATACCTGGTTTTCTTTTTCGACAATCTTCAGTTGTTGACCAATTTATCTTATACAATGTTCCCACCAAAAAGGAATCGCGTGGTTTGGATGAGCTTTTACTGAAACCTCAATAGGCCATTCCCAATGTACGGCAATATCTCGAAAGTTTGGCTAAATTTGACGAAATCGCGCGATTTCGTTTGGTGGGAACATAGCATCAAGCAGTTTGCAAGCAAGGCTATGCATTTTGGTAAGATTTTCATTTTTTGCATCACTTAACCATCAGCTAAAGAATTGAAAAGTAGTTTGAAAAGAACAAGCTGCATTAGTCCATGCCTTGTCTGGCCTACACTTACACATGCTACAGAAATTTCAACATCTGCTGCAGATGTTGTTAGTGGTAATACCAGCAGCTATTTTATTTAAATTGGACTATGCTGTAGATATCCGAATAAGTCAGTTAAAAGTTGTAGCATGAAGGCGGATCGGAGTTTTGAATAGCACACTCGCGACTTTGATAACTAATACGACACCCTTTATCACAACTTAGTTAAACCTACACAGTGTTACGTTCTGGCTAAGTCGTCGATGAGGTGCATTCTTTTTTAACAGCGCCACTTGCTTTATTTTCACCTAATTCACGATCAGTTCCTTTTTACAGCATCCGCTTCAACTCCAGCAAACATCTCATGTGTGATGTGCACTTTTAGGAGGATTATAACACTGAACAATTTTCTTCAGTATGATGAGGAAAAGACGACTGGATGGTGCCGTTGGTTAAGTAGCTGTCCTAAGTTAGAGAGGTCCCAGATTCGAATCCCAGTGAAATAAAAGTTAATACGCTTTTATCCGGTTTTCAGAATCTGGTCCAGTCACTATTTGCCATTAGGATCAATGTTAGGGCACTTTCACTGAAGTGGTCGATCAGTGGTAGTAGTCTGCCCACAGTCAGACACAATGGACCAACCTGGTATAAGTGTGCTGGTGAATTCACTAGCAGCCACCTAACCTAACATAACTCAACCCTGATGAGGAAAAAAGGACTTGACATTGTGTCGCTCCATTTTTCACAGCAAGTATTATGTGTTTGTTACTCACTTTTATTGAAAAGCGAGAATTCCCCGTCGTCGTAAAGCAAAATCTGACGAGCTTGGCAGCGATATCTGAAGTACACATGACACTGTAAAGTTTGTCTCTCTACACGCTGCCATATGTGACGTTGAAATCGACGAAAAGGAGTGATTGTTGATTTGCATATCTTTGTATGTTCTTCAAGGGTATGCAGTAGTTTGAACTGAAATCATCACCTTCACACAAAGTGGAAAAGAAGGTTTTATCAAATATGCTAAAGAGGTTAATCCCTTGGTCGTTAGAGCAGTCTAAGCAGTTTTGTTGTGAATTCAGTTTAAAGACGAAAAAATTGATTCAGCATGAACAAGCCCACCTGTCAGCATAATCCAAAAAATGTACATATGTACCTCAAAACTTAAAATGATTTCATAGTCCTTAAAACCAGGAATGATATGTAGACAGATGTCCGGAAAGCAACTATAATCAAACAACAATAACTCAAATGGGGACATTAACTTATTCCATGGACTTAATCCAAACCCAGTGCTTATATCAGCAATTTATCATGTTTACGGTATAGTAAACCCAGAGACAACCCGTTGGACACAATTATTCATCCAGACATTGAGTCTTTAATTTTGGGGGTTGGAAATGTATGACCATATGTAATATGTATGTATACATATGTATGTTCTGAAGAATGTTGCTTTAATCTGGCCCTAAGCTGAATGAAATTTTACTGCGGAGTAGTTCAAATTAACAGTCCATACTGAATGTGTCAATCAACATGAAATATGTATTTACATTCGGTTTTTCATCGCATAACACATGGTATCTTTTTTTTTGGATATCAGACATTTCGCTTTCCATTCTTCTCTTACTTAAATAGGAAACTTTAATAAATCCATTCTACAATAGAGATTAATTTTGAAAAGTAAAGGGAAATTATTCTCCTAATCTGCTCCTCTTTCTAAGCACAATCAACACAACTCTACAAGTTGCAATTTCGCATAATAGTGGATATTTCTGACTAATGGCAATAATAAAAACCTACAAATACATGTACATACATATGATTATCTCTAGCCTTTGGAAATTAATTAAAGTTGCTTGCGGTTGTGGACACTAGTCCAATTGTCACACATTATTAAGCGGGATGCATTAAAATTCCTCTGAGAAGATAGATACACATTTTCATTTTTCGTTTCAAATCAAACCATTCTCAGTACACATCAAAAGTGTACTCATACGTAGGATATTCTTTGTATCACGTACAGTCTGTATTCTTCCCGCCACGGGCAATGTTTCGTAATGGAGGTGGTTTGAATTGTGCAGGGCAATCATCACTATAATTCCTGTACCAAGCTGACTATATGACCACCAAGTGAGTTATAGTGCATTTTCATCGACCGCTAGCTATGAAGAAGTGAAGAATGTTCATTAACCAGAACATGTGTGATGGGTGTGCATTTAGAATACGGGACAAAAGCGCTTCGTTGAAAGACGAGCAATTACCGACATTCGTAGTAAAAAACACCCAACTGGCGACACTGTATTCAATTGCAGGACTTTAGAATGAAGCAACCTGCAGACAATGCAATTATTCTGTGGTGCTGAGTTCTGGTTGAAATCACTAAATTATGTGATGAATACCTTGCGCTTTGCTCATTTTCTTTCTTTTTTCTATGGCTTGTGAATTTTCATTTCGTTTCTTCTTAGGTCATGAAGAAAGAAACGGCTAACTTGGCATATGAGGTAAGATATAAATTTTCTCCCTAAGTTAGTCTCCCTTCATCGTGAAAATTATGAATTTCATGTTTTAATTAGCAACCCGGCGGCGAGTTTATGAGTTCCCAAGTGTCTGACCATAAAACTCTTATCGCTTGCCTTCTAAGTTCTGTGGAAATTGCATGGAAGTGTCGTATCACATTGTAATAAGTTTTGTGAAACGAACAGGGGATAAACAAAATGAAATACTTACTTACTGATGTGGCAATTATTTTTATGCTGAATATGAACATAAATCAAACTAAAATCTTGTCAGACGTCGTCAATTTGCTATATTTTCATAAGATGTTAGAAAATACTACTCGTTTTCTCTTTTGGAAACATAAAGATGGTGGAAGAGCTATCTCTTCAACCTTATTTAAGAAAATGTTTCCGAACTTTAAGTACATAGTTTAACTTATTGAGGCAGCTAAAGGTAAGGAGTATGGTATCAGGAAATGATATAAGAATGGAACTGTTGGCGTTTTCTGTAAATAAAACAAAAACACAAAGTAACTTTATCTAAGACATCAATAACAAAATAACGTAGGTCACATAAACTTAAGGTGATTATGTAGGGGTACAGCTGGGCAGGAAATGCTGACACTGGGTTTGAGCAGACTACGAGTGCTTGGGGGATTGTGCTAGGGTATGTTTCCCTAATTTTCAACTGATTGGCCAACGGTGGCATCCACAAATTCAGTCAGCAGGAGCTGCCTGGTTTCCATAGTAAGGGCGGTACCCTGGAATATATATGGCGGCGGATGAGCCCTTCTTTTAGGACCAACGGCGGCGCTCACAGCCTGCAGGAGGCTACCGACACCGGATCCTTCCGGATCCCTTTGTCAGGGGGCTAAACAAATGGAACTGTCCTCCCAGTTGGAGGTTGTGAGTGGGGTTACCTTCCTCACCACGTAAAAAAGTAACGAGTTGAGAAGCAACAATAAGGACAAACGGAATAAGGACAATGACTTTCGGTTCTGCACGTGGAATGTGAGGTCCCTGAACAGACCACGTGCAGCCGATGAACTCGCGGAGGCCCTAGACTGCTATAAAGCTGACATTACCGCAATCCAAGAAGTGCGATGGGATGTCCCGGGCAAAAAGTGGATGAAAAACTGCGATACAGATACAGAGAGCGAAGGCAGCGATTATTTGGATGTGGATTTGTTGTTCGAGTCAGACTTAGGCAAAAAGTCTTAAGCTTTAAGTACATAAGCGAGCGCCTCATAACAATCCGCATCAAGGCCTAATTCGGCATCATCAGCCTAATCTGCGCCCACGCCCCAACGGAGGACAAAGATGACGATAGCAAGGATGACTTCTATGATCTCCTAGAAAGAACGTGCGATCAATGCCTCAGCTACGACACCAAGATTGTTCTAGGAGATTTTAATGCTAAGCTGGGTAAAGAGGACATCTTTGCTAGAGTCATCGGTAAACACAGCCTGAACGACTCCACTGCCCCAACTATCGACGGATAAGTCTCCTTAACATCGCCTATAAGATCTTTCCTGCCATTCTGTGTGAACGCCTGAAATCATTTGTGAACAAACTGATAGGTCCTTATCAGTGTGGTTTCAGGCCAGGAAAGTCAACAATAGATCAAATCTTCATACTGCGGCAGGTCCTAGAAACGACCCAAGAAATGTAAATTGACACACACCACATATTTTTCGATTTCAGGGTCTCATATGATAGCGTGCTTAGAGGCGAGCTATACAGCGCCATTTCTAGTTTTGATATTCCTGCCAAACTTGTCAGGCTGAGTAGGATGACGATGGAGAATTCTCGCTGCTACATCAAGGTCGGTAACGAACTCACCAAGACCTTCAATGTCAAAAGAGGTTTTAGACTAGGCGACGTGATTTTTTTAACATCGGTCGTGCAAAACTCACTGGCCAACACAAGAGGTACAATCTTCCAAAATCTGTTTAACTGCTAGCTTACGCAGATAACATTGGCGTGATTGAGCAAACGCAGCGAGCCGTCATGGATACGTTTGCTGGTATCGCAACGATAGCGGCTAAAATGGGTCTGGCGGCAAGCGAGGGCAAAACCAAGTATATATTGTCATCAAGAAAGGACGCACAACATCGACGACTTGGCCAGAACGTCAGCACAGGCAGCTATAGCTTTGAGGTAGTTAAGGACTTCGTCTACCTTGGCTCTGTGGTAAACAGTACAAACAACATCAGTACCGAATTCAAACGCAGAATAACTCTTGCCAACCGCTGTTTTTTTTTGGCTAAAAAGGTACCCTACGGCGTTATTTCAATTTAATTGATGACTTTAGTTCCAATTTGAAATGAAAATAGGTGAATTATGGCTTTAATTCGCATTTGAAAGTGAATTATGGCGTTAGTTCATACAGCCTCCGTTCACGGCACCTATTTATCTTCGTAATCCACACATCCTTCGAGGTTCTTTACGAACCCTTATAATTTCACCATGTTTGTTCATCTGTACCTCCATCCGTCTGTCTGTCAAGCTTCCATAGTTTTTATGGTTATGTGGCTAGTAGTATGAAGTTTTGGAATTACATTCTTTAGACAAAAGCATCCATTTCTTGTATTTACATTTTTAAAGAGGAGGTATTTGAATGTCGCTACCGTATATTGAAAGTTCGGTTGGCTTGGTGCATCTCATGGAGTGATGCAACAATCAATAGGTCTTTCCAAAGGGGAAGTTCGACTTCCAACTTTTTGATTTGTTTGAGAAATACGATGCTCCAAAGTTCACCAACTTCGCCGTTTATAAACCAAATTGAAAAACAATTAAAAAATTCGGGTTTGATGAGTTTCTTGTAATCGGCCTTTGACAGCGATTGGTTCACGTTGGGTTGAGCTTAACAGAATCTGATGTCAAAAGGCATCATCTTCAATTTTTCAAATCGATAAAGACAACTCGTGCGTCTATTATTTTTTCAATCCAATCTTTTGTTATCTTATCTTATTTTCTGATTTTTTTCTGTCCAAACGTTTTAATTTTTAATTCTATTCATTGAGCATAGATTCCTTTAATGATGAGGCATTCAAATAAGTAAGTCAAACATATAACTGGCAAAACGCTCGAGATAATAGAGAGTACCTCTACTTAGTACGTTGTCCTCAAGCTTGCGATATTACGGTCTGTGCATAAACTAAGGCACTCGATGCTATTTCGATTCGCATGGATTATAAACATGTTTTCCACCGTCAAACCCGGACCGCGTGAACGCTCTATGAACTTAAGTTGATTTTCATTCTCAACAATCAGAGGGTGCTGCTTCTAGTTATCAAAATTATTTTCCCTACATGTATGGCTACTTGGTCTTTTTGCAGACTAGAATTCTGATCTCGCTCTTGTTCTTAAATAAGGAAACAAACAATTTTGCGCTTAATATGACCAGTGTACTTGCCTATCTATATAAGTGATAATTGCTTATAACGACCAGGTACTTATAATGACCACTGTCCTTTCATTTGGTTAGTTTCGTAATATTATACCGGATATAATCCCGTCATAAATAAAAGATTTTACACAGCGACGTGGCAGATATGACGAACATTTTTCAGGAATAAATAATTGTTGTCCTCACAACAACGCAGTAAGGCAAAATGATAGAAGGCACAAACTTTTCTAGTTCATTTTTGTGATTTTGCATTGGATATTACCGACAATTTGAAACGTCACCGATTTAGCTGCTGAATATTATTGGAGTCTATTTGGCGTAGTGCGGATGTGCGTTGATTTCTGCGCACTACACTTTGCAGGTTCAATGCAGGTTCAACTCCAAAAAATAAAGAAGTTTAAAAAAAAATTCTCTCTGACATTGCTCAGAGTGTAAATGTCTAGAAAAAGCTCTGGATTTGTGGCCATTCGGATTTAACTTTACACTGTAGATCCCCTCCCCACTCGTAAGAGAACACAACACGCACGCGAAAAACGAGTGGTTGTTGAAAAAGCTGGGCCAAAATCCATTTAAGACTGGCAACCATGGCTGCATAAACAAAACAAAAATTACCTACTATTTTGATAAAAGTGAAATTACAATTTGATTGACTTACGAATTTAGTTACAAAACAGAAAAGTTCAAATACATTTTTGCTTTCTGTGAAAGTTTTGAGTTTTTATCCCTCAATCAGATATAACGATTGTCCCCCTCACAGTAGTTATAAGTGATTTCCCCTGAATATTCAGATCCTCATGTATATTACAGTCAGACTTCCACTGATCATTGTCTACGGTTCGCTTTTTTTTCTTTCGAAAGAGTAAAGGATCAACTACTTCGCTATCGTCCAGTTTTCGATTCCATGTAAAGGACTAGTTTGTATAGCAGTATTTTGTTGATCTTTAAAGTTAGATGTTCTAAATAAAGCTGTTTAGATAAATCGAAGTAATAATACAATAATTAAAAAGGATTATTGTTAATATACATAGAAAGATCCAGAAAGATAGCGCAACCAAATATTACATTAAATATATCGGTCGAAGCTACCATGTCAGGGGTAAAGATATCTTAAAAACCTTGGTACCACTTTCGAGTCTAGATTAAAAAATGAATACCTACGGCTGATTTACACGTCGAAGTCCATGTACGAGTAGTGTTTCAAACATTTTCGACGTTTCAGGATCACACTGCACGTTGCATTGCACGACACAATTTCAGCTATTAAATACCATCGCTTCCGGTGAAAAATGATGTCGTATTCGGCGAATGAAATCGATAAGAGGATGTTTGCTCGTTTCTCTTCTCCCAAAATAAACGAACTGTAAAAATCCGATTTCAACGTTTGACGAAAATTGGATTTCAACGTTTACGCAGTAAACTGGATAGGATGTTTTAGGCCTCGACGCACTGGGAGAAAAAATATATTCCTGTTCCTCTCACTCATCTCTAAGTGGAGCTAGTTTGATGACGTGAATGTTCGAGTAGTCGTGCATGTTTTCCTTTTCCCGATATCTCCCGTTAGCCTTGAAGAGTTCTGCTGGTGAGCCATCTGAGCCTATGGGCTTTTTGTATATCAGCTTTTGAATGTATTTTTCTTTTTCTATTCATGAGGTGGGTTTTTGTTATTCAATTTTACTGTTTCTCTCTCTCTTCCTTGGTTGCATTCTTTCTTTCTTTCTTTATACAGTCGTTGGATATATTGCTTTCATACAAGTGCTACAAATGATAAGATTACCATCGCACCCTGGGTGCCTTTCTTGAACCAGTTACTACTTTACAAGTGCCCTTTGTTAGCGTTCTTGAGCTGCGGAATTTAATTTCTATGCTTTTATATTTTTCTTCATTGCAATTCCTTCCTTCTGCTATCTGTTTTTGAACTTGTGCCTTTTTGGAGGTGGTACGTAGTTTGCTACAGCTTGCGCCACCTAACTTTTGAACGTTCTTTTTGATAATTTTTGGAATGTAGTACTGGCAATTTAAAGCTTTTGCTGCCACCTGAAAGTCACTTGAACAGCAGTGCATCAAATGTCCATTGAAGAGTGAAATTATGAATCGCACTACAATAAATAAATTGACCCTGTCATTATCTTGTGTAAATTGCCAGTTGGTGAATCCAGAAAATATTTCATTTTGATCACGACCTAAACATCATATGTATGTATTCAGAAAATATACAGTAGGTTCCTTCGAAGAGATCTTATTTGCTTTCTTTTACGGGTACTAGAGTCATCTTTTAGAATGATGCTAATATTACATCTTGACAAACATTTACCGGACTATGTAAACCATAATATAGTTCTCAATTTTTTAGTAGCAACACATAAACTTCACGCATTTATGCAGATCAACAATCGAATTATGACCAAAATTCTGCGCCATAAAAATGTTTGTTTTTTTTTTAAATACTCCTTTAATCTTTCGCATGACCATAGGAGTGAAACAATTCTTTTCTACGCAGAGTAACGTATTTAATGCAGAAGTTCAATTCCCAACGGTTGCTGAAAATTACAATTAAATAGCACAGCAGGAGGCATTAACAGCTCTTACCCCTTTTATGCAGACCCATGGCACTCCCCCCATTTTACTTGAGCAGGGTAATTTTTATCCATGTTACAGATTTTTCACCATAGTGTTATTTCAAGTTTATATTCGACGTCCGCATGTGACGAAAAATGTAGTCCTCTGAACAAAATTGTATTCCTATAGAACAAGCGGATGGGCAAACATTTTGGAATACAATACGTGAATTTTGACCAAAGGCGACAGCTGAAATGTTGTTGCAAACGCTGAGAAGGGCCACTGGGGCAACTTCGTTGGCGAGGAGTAGGGTATCGGTATGGTTGTAGTTGCACGGCTAAGTTAGTTTTTGTCCTCTACATCGCACACCGCAGCAGTTCCAATGCCGTTGCCTAGCACTTGCCATAGTGGTAACAAGGTTGCCCAGATGGAAGAACAATTTCCAGTTGACCATAATTTTGCTTACAGTTTGTTATCTAATGATGCGTCTTCTGTTAGAGTGCTTATGTAAATGTACAGGGTGGGGCATTTGTTGGTTCCTTTTAAGAAATTCTATAAAAAACTGTTCAATATTTTTTAAATTTTAAACAAGTACATCCCACTTGTTTTCGAACGCGGAGGACAATATCAACGGAATCGAAGAGAAGATAGCCACTACAATTCGATTCAGGTAAACACTTCACTTTTCGTATTATTAATAGTAATAATAAAAATATTGTGGAGCTCCAGGTGGGGATGGACTTAGACTTAGATTATATAGTACACCCACGTCTTATGTGTGATTCTTTTCTCTCATGAATGGAGAGGACCTTCAGTTTAATGCTGACTTCGAACGGCGAAATGCAGATGGTTATAATTTTTACGTCGAATGGGGGTAATATATCCGCAGAGTTTTAGAAATTAGAATTATCTGACAAATGTTATACTGCTGTTAGTAAAATACTCCCTTAATTTACATATATAATTAAAATCGTTCCAGAACATTAAAATTGGTTTGTAATTTTACTAACTTTCACGAATGAAATTAAAGCCTGGTAGGAAATAGCGTAAACCAATTTTTACCAACCAATTTTCTAGATCATGATAATTGATTTTAATCAAAGCAAGACTTATCTAGCTTGGCAGTAGGTTATTCCGTCATCCCAATTCTTCAATAAATTTTCGACGATTTCCGCTATTTACGAATAACATGACCATTGTTATCCTTGGTGGACGCCGTGGCGTTGTGGGTGTGTAAATCAACCTCTACGCATTAGTTTCAAATACAAGAACAAGCAACAATTAAAAAAACATGTTTCACTGCTCCCCCTCTTTCGACTCACTGGCAATGCTCAAAGAGTATAACCGTCTAGAAAAAGTTTCTCAATCTCACCGTTCGGAGTATGCATTAAACTGTAGGTCCCTTCCTCTCGTGATAGAATAATAGCACGCACAACACAAGTGATTACTGGAAAGCTAGGCCTAAGTCTACCTCGGACTGTAGCGCCACCATTATTATATTATTATTGTTGTTGTTTGTGTTGTTGAGTATGTGAACCGTCTTTGGACTATTCGTCAATACCCAACAAAAAAAGAGTTCAACGACATCAAATCGCAGCTTCGAAGAGACCAAAGTAATCGAAGAATCAAAGTAATCGTCAGTGATCGTAGTTTTTGCTCACTTCATCATCAACCGAACGAGTACCACCACATTCGTCTTTACCTACTCACCTTTCATTGATAACAAATAAAAAGGCTCCCGTAAAATTTAACATTTTTGCAGACATCTCTTAAAATTGGGCGATACCAGCAGTAGAATGCCATTGACTATCAACGTCACCTGTTCAAACTTTTCAAACTACCCCTATAGGGAACAAAAAACAAAGGATGAAAGTATCTTTTGGTAGTTCAGTACTCCATTATTTCGGATGAATGGTTCAATAACCTTCAGAATACCCACCGCTATGATGAGTTATCCTACGAGTACAATTACAGGATTAGTCAGTGTATTCCAACTTAAGTTTTGGGTCATTTTAACCGCGGCAAAGTTTACATTTGTTTATAAACGACTCGTCATATAATCCAGGGCGTCGCATAAATTTAGTGCCATCATAAATCTCTGGTTTTATTGTTGAAAACTTTGTTCCTAGTTCCTCTGAGCAATTATTTATATTAACCATTTGGGGTGATAATTCACCACACATTTCAGACCAAAGTTCATTAGAACACAAGTTTGCAACAGTTAACCTAAATCAAATTTAAAGACCAGCATTTCTCATTTTGACAACCATATCTAGATTGTCCTCAAGAATTTAAATTAATTTTGAGATTTGGTTAAAGATCTTTTCACATCTGCAAATATTCTTATACTTGTGTTTGTAGCAGGACTGATGGTTTCCATATTAAAGGCATACAATGCAATCCATCGCACTGCAGACAAGTTCAGCATAATTAATGAGTAACTCGTAGGATTTAAAAGTCCTTATTCCAATATATTCAGAAATTGTTAATCAAGAAATATTACCCAATTTTCAAAATAATTTATTCAAAACATTTACTGTTCATGGAGGAACTTTCCACAACTCATTTAGCAACTACTTGTGTTGTGCGTGCTCTTGTTCTTACACGAGTTGAATGGAAAACTGAAAACAACGATTTTTGAAAATTTATCCATTCCCAGTTACGCTGTCGAAGCATTCCAAGTGATTATGAACAGGCAATAGCCTCCTCCCTGTGCAACCGAAGCGTGTAACATGCCACGACACGTACGAGTATATGGTGTATTTGCATCTAAAACCCGTGCAATGAACAATTTTTCAGTGTTTCCCCTTTTTTAATGCTCATGGAACAATGCACAATATTTATTTTTTATGCACTGTTTTCTTGCGCATCAGTTGAAAGTTTTCAATTGGATGTTATTAGATTTTCGCAAACAAATAACGAAAAGCTCAATTTTATTTGCTGGCGTGACACAATTTTGAATACGGATTCAATTGCAGGTGTGCAATTTAATGAAGATTTATTTTTACAATCATTGGAGCGTTAATTGTATATATTTTCATATTCATTTATTTTTTTGGAATTACAAAGTTTGATGGCAAATGGGAACCATTCAAGGATCCAGTTCCGGAGCTGAAGTTGAACCAATTGACTTTATCCAATCCTTTGAGCATGTTATTCATTTCGTCGATTAATGTTGATCATGTTCGTCGGAATTGATAAATAATCAGCTCTGCTCGAGTACTCAGGAGAACTAGCGTTTTACTAATTTTTCTACTACAAGTCTTGTTTGCGTACGCAAAATATCGTAGTTTCTTACCGCAAAAACGCTTTCTAGATAAAATTATTTCAACTATTTGTGTTTAGCTTTCGGTCTCCTTCAAATCATTTCGCAATCTGTCAATAAACTTATTCCCCGAACACTATGTTCCCATAATGGGAGTTTATATATAGATTATAGTGGTTAACGCTTTTGCTTGCAATTTTTCCTCTTTTTAACAGATATTAGCGGCATTGCAAATTGTAGGCAGAAAATAACTTGATTTCAAAGACATTCATTTTCATTCGTGGCTAGAATTCCAACTGTAGGCTCTGTTGTCTTTAGCTCATGAAACAATGTTTATCCGTGCATAGGAACAAGATGATATACTCAGCACTTTTCTTTGATGGATTCGCATATTTTATAACATTTGTCGGCTCATAAATGCATCCTGTGTCATCGAAATACCATCTCCTGGGAATACGATGAAACCAAAAAACAATTTTCCTTTTTTCAACGGGGACCTCTTCTTTCTTTTTATCGATTTTTTATATCGTTCAATCTGAGTTACTAACTGCCCATGTCGGCTTGCCGCCCTCACCGTAAACGAAATAGTGATCTCTTTGCATCCATCGATTGTTGTCTTTTATAGGATGGATTTGTTGAGTCAGTTTTATTGGTTTCGTTGTCGTCTGCTGATTTTGAGGGAATGACTTTTGATGACGGAGTTTTCGCAGATTTAGGAGGACTGACCGTGACTTTTGTAACTGCACTTGTATACGTTAATCGCGTTAGGTTGTGTAAAGAATAGTTCAGGATGGTACAAGGACATTTGGAAGTTTCTTCATTCGATTTGCCTGATAATAATAACATGAGTAAATACTTAATTTCCAAATTTGGGGAAGAACTTATAACACTAGTCAAGCATAGTTGATGCTGGTTGCTTAAGTATGCTAAAGCAAATTAGCGAATGCACATGCACAGTACACCCATAAGAGCTATTTTCCATTATCTTTTGTATACTAAAGTCCAATAGCCCATTATGTACACCTGCCTTTAAATGTTGGTTAAACATCTAACGATGTTTCTCCAAAATTTGCTTTTGCTTTTCCCATAAGATTAACTTTATTAAAGTAAACTAAGATTGGCTGTTTAAAATTATGAATTTGATGATCCGGATAAAAAATAAACGCTCAAGCTAGAACGTGGTTATGTGAGCGTTATGGTAATGAAACTTTCTGTTTAAATGCGAATCATATAGGTTTTAATCCAATGTTGGAACGAGTGTATATTAACTAATTATTAAGTCCTTCCATATACATACGACTACTAAAACCTTTTACATAAAACTGCATTTATTGAAAACTCTATGCAGCAAATTGAAAACTATCAGAAGAAGTATTTGAAGCACAAAATATTAAATAACTTTCCGATTTTAGTTTTTTGAAGACTATGGAGGACCCTCCACGCTGCTTCCTTCATTTGACCATTGCAATAAACTCACCCCATTCAATCGTGAAAGTAATACAAAATCTTCAAACTTTTCATATTACTTTGCAGATGATATTTATTACAACCTTCACGATAAGACTTCATTAAACAACATATGACTTAAAATAAAAATTAAAAAACATTCTCTATTATTAAAAAAAAGTAAGCTTACAAAATAAATGGGAAAATTCTCTTTGACTGAAATTTGAAAGTGGTTGTAAGCACGTGTATTTTATCCCATACCGTATACACGTAGATGTTTGTATTTGTATTTGTATTTGTATTTAGTTTAAGCAACACTGTACATCAAGTATAACTTATAGCTAGTACAGGATATATGTTTACATTAATACTTTAGGAAATGATTATAGAAAAAAAAAAGATTATAAAAAACAAGAAACATAAGCAATAAGAAAAGCAAAACAAGAAAACTATCTCAAGACAGAAAAGTGCTCAGAACAGGCATCAAGAAACCTTCCGTGTTCAACCTCTGACTTCACGTGATTGGGTAGTGCATTCCAGACTTTAACAGCATAAACGAAAAATTGCCTACTAGAGGTTGTGTAGGCGGTCGTAACACGATATAACGATTAGATTGACATAACGTTATTTTTTCGTAGAGATACCCAGGCTCTTTCTTATGAATTATTTTGAAAAGCAAAGCGCAGCATCGATACTTTAAGAAAGCGTCCAAGCTGCATCCAAGAAGCTGGCGAGCTTCGAGAGAGATATGGTCAAATCTGCGACGATTGAAGACGTAACGCGCAATAGAATTGAAAGCGACATTGAGTTTTTGGAGCGAACGGGAGTCAGCATTGGCAAAGATCTCACAACAATAAGAAATGATTGGTATAATTAATGATTTTACTAACTTTAATTTCACATCTCTTGGTAATATTGCTTTTGTTTGTGATAATCCGCGTAGCGATGCATATATTTTTGAGGTAATGGAGCTTATTTGCATGTCCCATGTTAGTTTGTTGTTGAATATAATTCCAAGATTTTTCGCATGGGTGACGTATTCAACATGCGAAAAGTTTAAACGAATAGGAGGGAAGTCAGAGAAATACGGTTGATGTTTGGAGATAGGGATGGCTTTGGTTTTATCCGGATTGAGCTTAAGACCATTTCGTGTTGCCCACTCTGTAATAGCACATAGATCAGTGTTTAATTTATCGATCGCATCTTCTACCATTCCAATAGGGAAATTGATATAAATTTGAACATCGTCGGCATACATATGAAGTTGACAGTGGGAAACGACGGAAGGCAGATCATTAATAAAAAGAGAAAACAGCATAGGGTCAAGAATTGATCCCTGTGAGACCCCTCATTAAAGATATTTTTTTCACCAACTACTACAGATTGGCTTTTTTCGCAACAAAAAAATATAAATTTTGGTGCTGTGTGGAAAACAAAACTGAACTTTTATCTTGGGTATCTTAGGGCCATTTTCTTCACTTAGCTTCAACTTCCCCAAAACTACGAAGTTGACCAACTCTAGAGTTAATGTCAAACTAAGAGTTGAAAGGGAAGTTGAAAATGTTTTTCTTCATTCAACTCTGAAGTTGAAATTCGAAAGTTTAGCTACTCTAGCTTTTTAAAATATCCTTGGGAAATTTGTAACAGATGTGACAATTTCAACTTTAGATTTTAAATTGCATTGTGTTTCGACAACTTCGCTTCTTTCGCAAGTTGAGAAAATTCAATGTTGATACACTCTAGAGTTGAAAATCAAAAGATGAAAGCTTCTTTGGGTAAAGAAAAATAATATCCAAATTGAGAAAAAAAAATCATTCAGTTGTTTTCAAATTTGAGTGAAGAAAATCACCCTTAGTATTCTATGATTAAAAACGTATGAGAAATCCAATTAATAAGAAAAATGCCAGATTATTATTCATTTCCGTTTTAGAGGTTCAAAACGTAAACCAGCAATACATTTTTGAGCATCAAGGGTGAACAATTTTGTAGGAATGCATATTTGCATTCCGAAAGAAACAAGATAAAATAACCCAATTTCGCTTAAAAGTAGCACCGCCATAGAACCATCGTAATAAAAACTACATTCTGCTTCTGAGATACAATCAGTTCTAAAAGAATTTAAGTGAGATATTAAAACAATAGCTTTCACGATCTCCAGGGATATTACAGACACACAAACAAAACTCGTACTCCGCAACTGTTTAATGCATTTATCAATGGACTTGCAACGAGAGTATATCTAACGTAAAGAACAATGCTATCGTCAGGACCGTCTTTAACCATATACACACAGCTAAAGAAGTACAACAAATCGGTTTCAAATAAATTATGAAACTAGACTTTACATACTCGTACATATGTGGTACATTGCTGAGACACATTTTTTTAAACGGTTCACAGACGTTGAGCTCTGAAATACACACAACAATCAGATGAATGTGAAATCATTTAAAAATATTAATAAAATGGTACACGTATGGTAATTAAGTCTACAGCGACCAACTTATGAAATAATATTAGGTAGTTCAAAAAAACATGAATCTAATGGCGTCACTTACCACAACAGCTAAACATGGGATCTAGTTATACGTTTAAAGTTAAAAAGCCTTGTTAGGAAGTGTCTATATACCAGACATAATATCCTCTATAAATTTTCCAGTTTTGCAGTCTGTCTATGAGATAAACCTGACTTTCAGACATTTCTGTGAAATAGTTCAATCCTTCAACTCAAAATTACATAAGTTCATCCAAATGTCGAAGCATTTTTTGAATTGACTAATTTCCACTTATCCACTCTAACAAACTACACAAACAAATACTTTTCAAACGACTCTCACTGCATTAATTATTCTTAGTCAAGCAATATTCTAATGTAACCAGGTTGCATCAATAAAAATCTGTTGACATCTGTCAATGTTAAAATAATTCCCTTACTTATTGGTTATTTTCGTTGTCACTTAGTTCAATTTGAGTCATAATACCACATAATCTCTTATCAATTACCTACCAACTGTTCACCAATGCAAACACTTATTCCACTTTACCACGTCGATAAAGCAAGCCTCCTCTGTTTGAGCATTAACTCCTGACGCGTATGTATGTATATGAGCTACGCATAGCTTAACTGTCATGTTTACACATATCCCAGTAACACATCAGACTTAAAATAAATAACTCAAAGTAAAAGCTAACGAAATGAGAATGTATTCGCTTGTGGGGTATTTTAGTCATTCCTAAATAATGTGTGGAGAGTCTCAACAAATTCATGCCACATTCCTTCCAATTTAGCTTGGCAAAGCAAAGACAAGGGAATCCCCGACCACTTCTGAAGTATCTTTCGCTTAACAATACAAGGCAGTGCGGTAATCCTATTTACGTCCATGAGCAGCAGCCATAAATCCTAACAGATGTGATTCTGAAGAGTAAGGATTTCTTTCCTCACTCGTTCCTCAAGCTCCACGCGCGCGAAGGATACAAATTAAGTCGGACATCTTATAAGTTACGCATGTAGGGAGATGCTGATTTGTTTACAAGGGTAGTTGCTTCCCTCGCGAATCTTGTACATACACTGATTAACGACTTTAGTGTCAAGTCAAAGTTACGTGACTTTCTTTGCAGGAATTTAATGAATTTTCTTCTTTGAATTGAAGCGAAGAGCTTCGTTGAAGAATGCCGATCCTTTGAAGACCGCTCATTAATGAAATACCTATACAAAAGCAATTCGTCAGTTACAAGCTTTTTGCTGCTATTGAATAAACAAAAATTATTGCGCCTTCAATAAACAAACACGATTATTCCATTAGAATTGAGGGTCGAAAGGACGTGTGACTTCTGGCTCCGAAAACAAACATGTTTCAAAAGCTAATTCCGAACAACGAAATAGAACGAAATTTTCTCTGGAATTCCTTTCATTGTACATACACATGCTCTTGTGGTGAAAGTTCCGTATTTACCTCCTTATTCCTTCACGCAACCTACGATAAGTTCTGATTGATTCAACCAGCAGGTGCTGTGTGACAATTGATACGTGGGGGTTGAGTGATTGACAAACCAATTTCATTTTTGATAAAAAAAACGTTAACTTGGATCAAGTCGGGAAGTACTTTGGTGACAGTTTCGAAAGGCATTGCATATATACAATCTTCAGTGACATCGATTGATGCAAATATTCTTTTATTCAGTTGTCAGTGCCAAGCATTTGAACCTAAAGTTAGAGTTATCCTTTCGTTGGCACTGATGTATTTTGTCGTAAATTCCCTCACCACTGATGCCTTTTGACGCTCTTTGAGGGTGAGTGTCTGCTAAAAGATGAAAAAGAGAAGAATTCAAGAGATTTTAAAGAGTTCTCTAAAAGGTTGTGATAAGGTGATTCACTAACGCCTTCGAAGATAGGCGTTAGCCATGACGGTTCAAATATGCTTTTTATATCAGATGTCATTATTTTGTCTACTTCCTTACATCCTTTCATGCATAGCATACTGAAATGAAAGTACAACACTTTTTTTTAAATAATTACGAAAGCCAGAATTACTGGATCTTAATCGGTTGACATTTGTTCTCTTTCAGTGATTCATATTTATTTCTCTTGTGATAAGATAACACACAATTTAATTAATTGTTTACCGGGAACAATACAAATCAAAGGTCAGATCAGTGGTTAACCTTGAGCATCCAATCTCAGAAAAGCTAATTAATTTTGCTTAATGAATAGATTTATTTACAAGATTAATGCTGTATCTAAGCGCTGCAGGTATTTCCACCACCTCCGAGACCAACAGACTATGTGCGGCTATAAAGGTGCCGAGCTTCTGAAAGGAAAATCTTCAATGCCAAACTTAAAAATCGTAATATTCATCGAATCTTTTTTAGATGAAAAAAATAAGCTTATTGTTAGTTAAATTAATATAGAATTTTTAGATTTACATACTCGTAGATGTAGACTTTGGGGGCCCAGCACGGGATGTTATTTCTAGCTTTGCTCACTTGCTCACTATTTTAGGAGCAACACAACAAACCTGGTTGTCCTCTCTCTTATAGCATTGGAGTCGAAGATTCTCAAAGCCAGAGTTGTGTTGTCTACACGTTGATTTTGTTTAGAGTGGACGCACAGCGGTTTTTGTGGCTTCCTTCTACTCGTTCCGAGCCAAGACATAGCTAGGTGAGAACTTACAGTGGGAAAATGAATTACACTTTGAACATAGGTTTAAAATGATTATAGATTACAATGAATAGGAAATAGCGGGTATTCGTTGGGGAAGGATTTCAAACAAGCATTTTGTATCTGCGAAATCTCACAAAGATTCCTATGGCGTGATGGCAAGATGTAACCCCCAATGTCTACAAGATAATGGTTTTGAACTTCTCGCTTTGCGCAGCGCAAAATGTATAGGTCTTCAACATCGTAGCAGCTATGCCAGAGCATATAAGTCCATCCTGTTGGACCGTTATGTTGATAATTTCGTCGAGAGTATTAAGTACAATGATGAAGACATGCGTGTCCCCAGACAAGACCCCGAAATACATAAAGTTGCGGGATTTGAGTTGAGATGTTTTGAAAGTAGTTATTTAACGCATTGAAGGACGGAGAAAGTTCCACGATGATTGTATTCGCTTAAGATTCACCGTAGATAGAAGTCCAGTTACGAGAAATTAACTTAGCATGTCTTGGCAGCCCTTGAGTGATAACTTTAGGTTACAACTGAAGTTTCACCGAGTTGATTACGACATTATAGCTGGATGGAGATGCTTTAAGAAGAGAGAATTGCTGAGCGTCATCATGTTGGAGCTTGACCCAATTAGATTTCTGTCGAATTTCTTTATCAAAACTAAGTTATTGGTGCGTGAGACGTGGAAGCTCTGCGCACAATACATCTTGGGCCAAGGAATGTGAGAGTTTAGCCAAAGTAGACGAAATTCAAATCCAATTATATTTCTTCAACAATGCGCCAAAGGAGTCCCAGCTTCAAGATTGTGATATTGCAAATTGGAAGTCTGGGGATTTTGAAAGGAAATCAGCACTCGTAGTTGTTTGTGCCAAGACAAAAAGCGCATTCTTGAATCCAGTGACGATTTTTCGTCTTGAACTCAAAGCAGACTTCGTTTTTCGTTTCAGGCAAAAAATCGTCAAAGAGCACACATTTGTGCACGTCACCTGCGGTCCGATTCAACGACTGTGGTTAGGTGAAAAAACCCTTCGCTATAACCCGTTTGTAGCTCATCGAGTGGCTGAGATCTTAGCTGCAACCGAGGTGTCCGGTTGAAGATATATATATATATATACCCACCAAAGAAGCTCCAAATTAGTCCAACATTTTCAAAATGCAAAAATGTCTTATTCATGACTCGGACATTTCTGGCTTGATTTTTATTCTACCTAATTTTTTATCAGCTCAGTTGGTGTGGTGGACTAACAACATATATTTGATTAATTTTTGTTTCTTGCACTTGTCCTTTTCATATCAGGCTTCTCCTGAAGATTTTAATGATTTGCCAATCCTAAAAACTGATACCAACACCATATTGCACAATTGTTATAGAAGGTTCAGTTTAAATGACATAAACGATTCAGAAAATAGAGTAAATTATAATTTATTATTTCGTAACCTAATTTGAATTAATTTACATTTAACCGAACCAATGAGTGAATCCAACACCAGCACCAAAGTTGTTTCTTGGTTTTATGCCTCCACCAAAGCTTCGCGATGCAGTTCCTGTCAAGTCCAATGTACTTTGCCTATTTGGCGATGACCACAAATTAGCTTTTCCCATCAACCCAACGTTATTCATATCCAGTTTTGGTATTCTGCTGGCAGTCAAGGAAGCACCATGTCCAGCAGCGTGATTATAATTGAGTCCAGTGCCTACGCGGTCAAATTTGAATCCATTGTCCATGTGTGTTCTGCTATGGAAAGCATTTGCATCAAACTTATGTGTCTTGTCGTCAAATAGATTAACTCTGGCATTCTGAGAGAACTCTGAACCGAAACCGGGGGTGTGTTGATGTTGTAAATTTATTCCGTGACCATTTCTAAGAGAATCAAAGGAAGAATGCCATAAGAAAAGAAATCAATTTACTGTAGAATATGCTTCACTTACTTATTTGCATCAAGGAAAGCTCCTGTTGTTACTGGACCCTTATTTGTGTTTCCCTGTGCAAAGAGTCCACCGCCAATATTGGCATTTTCGTTCCCAAATCGTTTCACTGCGGCAATATTTGCATCAGCTCCTCCCGCAGGATTGGTGGTTATAGAACCTCCAAGCTGAGCCGTAATACAGGCTGCTGTGCACACCAAAACCAACCCAAATAGTGAACTCTTCATCTTCGCTGAAATGTGAGTGAGTCTTGCAGAACTGATTGCTGATTAAGCGATTGATGCCTGCTGAGAAGATGTGAAATCATTTATAGTAAAAATGATCGCGTTTCGAAGACATTGTTCTTCCCCTGAAATTGTGATAACGAAGTCCACCGGCGGTACATCCCGGCTCTAATTAGATTAAAGTCATCATTTGTCTTCTGCCTTCGGAGATAAGAATAATTTTTGCTGCTTGGGGAAAGCACCAATTGATTAAATTTTTAATTTGTTACTCTGAGCGGGATAAGATTATTCAGATCTAAGAACGGTTGTCTACGTAATATTTGTTGTGACATGGATTGGAAATATTTAGGCTTTCTGTATAGATGTTCAATGCAATGCAATATAATTTAGCAATTACGCAGAATTTTATTAGCAATAGGTAGTAAAAATAAAATTCAAAGCAAAATAATAATAATATATATATATTAATAATAATGGCGGCTCTACAGACCGAGGTGAACCTGGGCCTAGCTTCTCAGCAACCAACCATAGATTTCATTCCAAGAGAAACCAGAATTTTTGAAATCAAACTTTCGCAAAAAAGTGATTGCAATAGGCCCGTAGTTTGCCTAGCAGTGTACGCAGCTGCTCCATATTGTTGGAACCACAAATAAAGATGCTACTTCGCCATTGTCGATCTTTTGTCTGTAAGAAGCTTCGGAAATCGTTTCCGGTGTCTCATCTTCATTCTCGAAGAAATAATTTGTTTGTCCATAACACCGCACAAAACCGCGCATCTTATTGAGTGAAACTGATGTAAATATGTTGCCCTTGAATTTTAGGAGCCCCACAATCTACATACATTTCACATAACAACTTAAATGGAAATGCTAAATCACCACTATATCAATGGCGTTATTTTTGCTGCGTCATTACAATTAATCGTTGACATAAATAGAAAAAACACAGGAACAAGTGTATATTGAGCATATAGGCTCAATTTCGTGGCACAAGAAAACCTCAAATATATGATTGAAGACATAAATACACCCCATTATCTAACCACAATCAATAATTTCCAAATCCATCATAAAATTCACCCTACTTATATGAAAACAAAAGGGATGATCCATTTGTATTTCAGAATTATGTAGTGCCTGCTAAACCTACCTTCAAAATCAAAATGAATTCATATGTGCAAATCTATCTTCGGGCAATAACATCATAAGTTGGTTCGAAGATTATTATCCTAATGATAATACACCCAACCCTGTAGCGATAGACTGTATGCACTTGTAGAGAGATTTGTAATAAGATACTGGGGGAAATGCGTGAAAAGCTTAATAACGTTGATGCTGATTAAGCTATGTGTGATGGATGTGGTGTTTCTGAGGGATGATGCCTAGCAAAAAACTGGCTGCTGCAAGTGGTTGAAATAAAAATGTTCGGTTTCACTCACCTTTGGTTTTTCCACTTAAACTTGGTCGACTTTATATGCATAAAACAGTTTCGTGACTGACAATTCACATATCATATCAAACCGCTGGACGTAATAGGGTGAAAATTTGATAATGCATTTCCATTGTAATTATTACTGAGAAAGAAGACCATGATCAACAATCGTGCAACAGCGAAGAGCATTAGCATAGAAGGTGAGTGTGGTTCAGAACACACAGTTGCATGATTATACTGCGAACGAAATGCTACAGTGCCATAAAAGACTCGGTTTCGGTTTCGGTCACATTCGGTAAAAATTACAAAAGATTGAATTAAAGCAAGCGTACTTTTTCTATTTTGTGAAGTGTGCCGATAAAAAATCAAATAAAAATAATAATGCAACTTAGATTTAAAACCTTGGTTCATTTAGAGAATTAAGAGAAATGATTAATTTTACTCGGCTTGTAGTTATGTTCTAAGTTTAAAGCCTTTCGTAATACTATGATTTTCAGCTTCGAATGCGTTTTCGGTCAAAGGTAATTAAAAGGCTGAACTTTGGCTGTGGCTTTGGGCAAAAACTGTTCTTGTAATCATACTCTACTAAGCCTTCTTTCTGAATCGCAGCAACACAACTAGAAGCTGTCCAAAATGCATAACTAATTCTTAATTTGGCGCTTAACCTAACACCTGGAGAGGTCACCATCTGCATCATATCCAACTAGGCAATCTTGATGACGTTTAAGAAAATTCGAAAAGAGATAATCTTCGCGAATATATTTAACGCTGGGTAAGACAGACGACTAGAGTACAATAAGGACTCTGCAGCGTAGTTGTGATATTTAAAATCATGACGGGCGATGTGACCGTTAACTATCCAGTATAAGTTTTAAAATTAATTCAAACCACAAATTCTTCTATATCATAGCCTTTCTTTGTGGAAAGGGACACTCTTATTATACCTTTAGAATTTGAAATCATCTAAACTTCGTAACAGCACCAGTCTGTAAGTCAATGTCCAGGATACAATTTTTTTCAAAGGTTTAAGAGGTAACAATTTCCCATGGGCGCCGTGTCGTAGTGGGTTGGTGCGTCGACCTATACGCTCGATGTTCTCGATTCGATTCCCGAAAAAACACCCAACATTGTTTCACGGCTCCACCTCTTTCGAGTCGCTGGCAATAGAGAAAAAGCTTTTCAATCTCGTCGTTCGGAGTCGGCATTAAACTGTTGAGAGAACAATAGCACGCACAACACGAGTGGTTGCTGAGAAGCTAGGCCCATTATTATTATTATTATTATTATTTTTATTATTATTATTATTATTATTACTATTATTATCATTATTATTTTTATTACTATTATTTTTGTTATTATTCATTTCCAATCAAAGTGTACCTCGATACGATAAGTCTCCAGGCCAAATTTTAAAATACGATGGGATGGGATTTTGGACGGGATTGTGCGTAAGTTCATTTACGTACTCGATAATCTCGATAAAAAAGCGCTGTCCAAGAAAGAAGAAAAGTGTTGTTTGCAATGTATTTTCTGAAGCATGACGTATTCCAAAAATATTTGAACTCCCATAGCGTCTTAAGTACTACGCCACATAGATTTGTGTGTATACTTTCGAAAAAAATTTACTTAAACTTAGTCTAGCGAGGACTCCACAAAAATAGCCATATTGACATATTGAATTGACATTATTGTATAATTTTGTGAACCCCCGACATTTAAATCACTTCGTTCGTTTTCATTTGTTTGATTTTTTGTCATGATTCATGTCATGATTGTCACATTTTTTGAAAAGGTTTAAGTGTTTTCATGGTTGATTTTATGGACGTTTGGCTATGGAAGCTATTGGCATCTTATTCGATATCCTCAGAAAGAATTATATGAAAACAAATTTTGTTTTGTTTTCTACAATTTTATATGAATTTCTACGCATTTTGTTTTAGGAAAAGATACTTTCTTCATATCAAACCAACTTAGATAATATAAGATACACCCTTGTCATGTTGCATTCGTTGGTTGTCGGTTGCCTACTATTGGAAGGGCATTTCACCCTAATGGAGTTGCGAATTGGAATTGGAGACAAATTAGTATTATTATATAAAGACGGCGGTCACAGTGACGTTGTGGTGCATGGACTACGTACATAATTTGCAGTTCGCTTTCGGGGAGAAAACGACATTCAATATTCACGGCACCATCTACAGCCAGTCGTTATGAAATTTCGAAAATTGAAAGCCTTTTCGCTTGTGAACGCAGGGGCAGAGGGGCTCCTTTTGAACCTAAGCAGTGGCTGCAATGTCCAAAGATTATGCATGATTATGTAAAACGACTTTCCTTATTAAACATAGCTTAGAAAATGAAAAACTAATCCTGGACGCTGGGAGAGTTGAAATTCGCTACACTGTAATTGTTGACGCCATATGTTTTTCGAGTGGTCCTTGTGAGCAACAACAAGAAGCTTTACTCCGTTCTTAAAGCGAATAAGTCACCAATGATGCATATACAAAGGATGCTCGAAGTAATTGTCAAATGTTCAAAGCCAAGAATTGGTTTGTGATTGGTTGTTGCCATGCAAATGTGCCGAAAATGATCCTTATATACAGTTTATAAAAAATTACCTAATCAAAAACGATTTTATATGTTTCTATTTAATTAATCTTTGGAAGTCTTTTAAAAACACCCTTTGTATATTTGGTGACTGAAATTTCTCTACTACAACATTTTTGTCACACTCGCACTGAAAGTGCTGTCCTAATGTCAGCTCAAAGGTTAGTATCATTTTTAGTTACTGAGCGAGTCTTGAAAACTTATAGTTTTTAAATATAACAGAAAACGCAATTATAGCCACTTTGTGAATCAACCAAACAATGTTTGAGATTGCTTGGTAAAAAAAACTTCGGGACAAAGAGAGAAAGTAAGAGCATTTGAATAAATTTGCATTCATCTAAACTGCTCACTAAAAAAAAAGATTGATTTATGTATACACTGAAGCTACAATTTCTTGTGGAAATAATATTTGTATATGTGAACCTAACATAAAAAAAATGAATGGGAAACAGTGATTGATGACATCGTAGCATTTGATAAAGCTTGCAGAGGGACAATTCAGTTCTGCAGAATTTAAGGGACGCTTTGCAATAAATTCAAGACCGAAATAATAAGATCAAAATAGCAAAGCGGAAGTCCTGAATAAAATCAAATCTCATGGAATGAGTATTCAGCGCACTTCGTTCAAAAACTATTTTAGTCCGCATAAATCAGCACAATGTGGATTATTCCACGACATATATATACATATATGTATGTACATATCTTGACAATATCTTTTCGGGGATTTCGGAGCTGTACGTACATCCTTGTTTTTTCGGGTGGCTCTAAGGTCCGGCATAGATTTACGCCTAGCTTTAGAAGCAACAACTCGAGTTGTCAGTGTTAGTTAGTGTTGGAAATGAATGTTGTATCTGAGATCGAACCATGGACCTTCTGCAAACTGTGTGCAAACTAGCTTTCCAATGATGCGGCAGCGCTGGTCTTCTTCTTTTCTTCTCGTTGCTTCAGTTCGGGATGAACCTGGGTCTTAATCAACAAACCTCGCCAGTTAGCACATCAAGTTAGTTGAGATCTCTCTCCACTTGATCGCGCTACCTTAGACGTTTACGTCCTCTGTTGTGTAGTCCCACTGGTTCAGAGTCGAAGACTCTTCGGGCCGGAGCTAAGTTGTCCATACGCTCTACATTGCCTAGCCATCTTGGCTGGATCCGTAGACGCCTGACTAGACTCATGTAACTGTACTACTCATATAGTTCGTAGTTGAACCTTCTCCTCTAAATGCCATCAACGCAAACAAGACCAAAGATAGCAGGACCTTTCTCTCGAAAAGACCGAAAGCCTTTTCATCCACTTGGGATATTGTCCATGCCTCTGCGCCATAAAGCAGGACTGGGGTGATCAGTGTCTTACACAAATTCAACTTGGTCCTTCGAAAGAGGCCTCTATTACCCAATTGCTCTTGAGTCCTAAGAAATAGGGTTTGGTAAGAGTTATTCTGCATTTGATCTCGGTACTGATGTTGATTTTACTGTTTATCGCAGAGCCGAGATCCGAAGTCCTTCACTACCTCTAAGTTATTGGTTACGTTCTGGTAGTAAGTCGTTCTGGTCGTAAGTCGTCAATGTTGTGCGTCCTTCCTCGAAGACAGTAGAGGGTTTGCAACTGCAGTTGTTTCATTAAGTATTAAGTCAAATTCCATATCCCAATTTTTTTCTGAAAAAAATTGTTTACATGCGCGTTCCTAACAGTTGTTGATTTATTATGACTAGAGGAACAGCAACTGGAAATCCCCCAAACCGCTCTAGTTACACATTGTTAACCACAAAAACTTGCATGCATTTGTGGAAGCAAATGTCTACCCAAATTAACTAGAATATACAGTCAACATTGGACGCGCTCCCAAAAAACTCATAAAAAAGCTGAAATGATGCCTAAATGGGATTTATCGTCTAGATTAGGATTGGATTATCCCCTGCAACTTGTTTGGTCATTGGACCACAGTTCATTCCACAGCGTTGGCGAACATACGCCGTACCTCATTTTAAATAAATCATTAGCTTTATGTGTATATTATGGAAAGTGTGATATATGTAATACTACACAAACGCTACGGATCCTTAGCTCCGCTACGAAGCCAGCTAGATAATAAAACATGGGACACTCATGCCTAAGGTGTCGCGTACACGTAGGGCTGGGCCACAAGCAACTTGACATGTCCAATTGTAGAGGCTTGTTAGTTGAGACCCAGGTCCAGAGCGGTCTGTAAAAAAGTAGAAAAAGAAGATATAAATCATCTCATTCATTTGGTACGTTTTTGGTTGTGTTCTTTAGTAAGGTTTTTGTTTCTTTTCTCAAAGTTCGGGTTTTAATTTTCAACAGAAGTTGTTATAAAACGATAAACTTTTGGCTTAGATTTAATTTACTACCAAGTATCATGTGATGTTTACAACCAAAAACAGGACAGGGGAAAAAACAATTGCATTTGCATACGAGTACCATGGGAGATTTTTTTTCATATTCGCATATCAAGTGCTCATATGTCAAAACAAATACACAATCGGGCATATGCATATTTTTATTAAAATCATTGAACTGTTATAGGACTATATTTCAACATTTCAATATTTCAATATAATTGAAATATCAAATAGTTCAAGGGCACACGTGCATCAATTTCAATTAATCTCATGTCAAACGTAAAAATTAAATGATTCATTGTTGAACAGTTACAACAATGAATAGGAGCCATCGTAAATTTGTCAACATCGGCAATCACACCTAATTTTACTAAATTCTCATGCATACAAATTTGCATTGTTTTTAGAAAATCTACAGTTTTGTAAATGCTGTGTGTTAACATATGCAGAATGTTAAGACATAGAAGGCCACGATTGGACAGTCCTTTGGCAGATGTTTGTGTTTATAAATACTCACTGTAACTTTGAAACTGTCCAAATTAGTCCAAATACACTTAAGCCAATACCAATACTAGAATTGACATATAAAGAAAGATATGGAACAGTTAAAGAATGAAAAGGTTAAATCCTAAAGATTGGTTGACTTATAACCACTTGGTTGTTTTTTATATCAGTATTTAAGTAAGCAAGTAGAAAAGCGTTTTAATGTGACTTGTAGTCTCCTCAATTATAAATATTAAACCATCGTAACGCAACATTACTTTGAACAGTCTTAGAGAGTTGTCAGTATTGTCTTAGATTTTCTTATTATGATTTATTTCTACAAATGTACAATCTGCTTGATGTGTACCGTTCTTTGTATTATGTCTTCGTTCGGACAGTTAAATCCCGATCCCGAACGGCGAAGTTTGAGAAACTTTTTCAGTCAGTGTCAGTGACACGAAAGGGTTGGAGCCGTGATGTAATCTTGGACTGAAAGTTTAGAGTGTGGGGGTCGACGCACGAACCAACTGCGCCCCGGTCCTTAAAAATTCATTCTAATCTCCTGACTATGAATCTTTATAATTGATGCTATATACCCAATCAACTTATGGGCCTTATTCCCATCACTTATTACTGAACCAATCCCACAGTGTATACAGTCGAGCAAAGAACCCTGTTTGTGCTAAAAACATCACAAAACTTTAAAGCTTCTCGTCTTTGGCAAGTTTTAAAGCTGCCGTGCATTAGCGTCTCGAATTTTGAATAGATCTCGTCCATAGCAGTTGTATTGTTAGCTTAGACTTATGGCTTGATGTAGCCCCAGAGAAGGTAATCAAGTGTTGCCAAGTCGCATGATTGAGACGGACGGTTTATGAATGCTCGCTCCAATAACGGCAATTTTGCTTGTTGAACTAATCACTAAGCCAAAAATGAGATCGGAAAGATCCACATCTCCGGCCAACATTTCTAGACAACTCATAGTTTTGTCCATGGTCGCCCGACTTAATTTTTCAACATTTTCTTCGTTCCTTTCCTTATCCTATCTACCGCAGTTTTCTGGTTGCAAGTTTTCTTACCCTATAATGACTGAAACACAATAGTGCTTTTGCGCTGGAGTCGTCTTTCAATGCACACAATTTAATGGACATGCACAAAATACTGCGGCGACCTGCGGTAGTCAAAAGAGAGATGAGAGGATCGTAATAAAACGTAAAACGTAATCCCATCGCATGTCATTATCGAACATGTTGGATATTTTTTGACAGAGGATTTTTGTGGCAACTGACATTTGAGAAATGAAACCAGCTGACGACATTTCAAATGCTTGGAGGCATGAATATGCCAAATTAGCAGCAAGAAGCACATTTTTAATTTTTTTAACTTTCTTAGCATTCATTTTCTGCAATTAATTTCTTTAACTTACAATTGTTTGACTAAATTATTTTTTGATTTGACATTTCAGAAATGAAAACAGCTAACGCAATATTATTATATTACAGCTTATTATAGCAGTGCGTCATCGCACTTCCTCCATAAGTAGACTGATAACGGGTATGCACGTCACGTCGTTTTGAAATTACGCAGATTCACAAAAGTATACGTACGGAGTGGATTTTTTGCATTTTTCATAAATGCGAAGCAAAAATGCAATGTTTTTTTGATAAATTTATTTATTTACATAAAAAATAACATTAAAACATATTAAAGCTTTATATCATCACAAAACTTAAAAACATTGCATTTTTTTCCAATTTTTACCTTTTGGATACCTCACAAAAGTATACATTTGCCCGATTAAGGTAAAATTTCCCGTTGCATTTGCGATGAGTTGTTTAACTTTTTTGTGGCTTATAAATTACTTATCGTATTCCGATGTCTTTAATGTGGAAGAATGTTTTTTTTTTTAAATGAAAAGCTTTTAAAATCAGAAAAAGCATATGGCACTGACGAGTTACACTTGCACGGGAAAGGTTTCGCCGCATAAATACTTTTTGATGGAAGCATTTCTGAATATCAGGTGACGAATTCAAACTATTTCTGTTAAATTTTCTTCTAACTTCAGCCCAAATAAACTACACATTTCTACATGCATAAACAAAAATAAAAAAACGTCCATAGGTGAGCTTCATATCTCTCAAACGATACACTGGATTGAAAAGTGTTTAGGCAAACACCTACCTCTTTTCAAAAGATCTGTCGATTGATATCACTCGATGGGGTGTGTCACTGTTTCAAAAACCTCACTTTTCAGATAGGAAATGATATCTACGCCTAAATTTTCGTCCATGCACTAATTGATGCAAGGCACTTATTGTTTTATATGCTATTTCTAGTTACTCCCTTAATTAACTTTGATACTACAACAACATTTATATCATAGCATTAGCTCCTTAGGACTTTATGAGGTAGTCAAGAAAATAAATATTGGGCGCAAGTTACAGAAACTTAGTAGTGGGATTGATATAACTTGTTCAATGCACAAAATCCTTATAACTCGTTAACAGCTCATTACAGTTTTCACAATATCTGGGATTCCGTCAGTCAGCAGATTTCTTGCGACTGAAAAACAATAAACATCGTCTATAACTCATGCTCAATTACTTCCGTGAATTTTTTATTGTTCTTTTTTATGTTTCACTTTCGATTGTTTACATTTCGACGCTATCCACTATGTTCCGTGAAGGAATTAATGCCATTTTCTGATAGAAGAATCTGGCATGGGCGAGTTCAATCAACTCTTTTCTGTAGCCCCATTTCACTTTAACTTTAAAATCTCTGAGTTTTATTGCAATTTTATCCAAGCATTGGCATGCGAGCTATGCAGACAAGGGTTGGCACATAGCCTTTGGCTTCGAAATCCTGATTTCATCTCCATTTGAGGAAACCTGCGAACTGAATACCAACAGAAGATGGGGCCATTCCTCGAGGAACTTCTTTGGCAAAAATTAAGGAGAAATTGAAAAGATTAAGTTTGTAAAAGGTTATCAGTATGGAGACATCGATCGGATTATTGGACAATGGCGTTTAAAGTTCTTGTCCGCGAAACAACATACCACAGACTCACTCAGGAATTATGATATACGTTGGGGGTTGAGACAATTTTCTTTTCTGTATCAACGGTGGCGCTCATAGCCTCAACAAGGCTGCCGGTTCTTTGGTACAATTAAAGAAGCAGATATTCAAAGTTAAGGATAAGTTCCTTACTATGTAACAAGAATATAATGAAACATGTATTACTGCAAACAGAAAAGTTCTGAGGTCCGATAAAAGACTTTGATAGCTATTACATCAATTGCCACTGCCAGTAAATTTGGATTTATTGTTCAAATTAGAGTTAAATTTCAAATCGTAAGCCTCCGACATGTGCACGGAGAAGGGTATGATATCTACAAAATTCTAGAAAGAACAAAAGTTCAATGTTGCAGGTTCGATAGTTTAAGGAGTTTACGACGCTAATCTGGATAAGATGAAAACGGACTCAGGGCATTTGATTTTGGCGTGAGTAGGCAACTCTCTGTAGTTCCCGTTTATGTAGTTGCCTGTTCAATCAGCTGTCAACAAGATTGCTTAGGTACATAATATTACTTTAAAGAACCATTCTTTAACAATGTCTGTGTTGCTTCAGACATCAAATTCAAAAGCGCCATTCCTAGTTTCGACATTACTGAAAAATTAGTCAGGTTATGCAAGATCCGATCGAACTCACTGAAATCTTTAATGTCGAATGCGATTCGTTGTCAAGTGATTTATTTTTATTATTTGAAATGAGGACTTCCCTTATGTCGACGCCGAAATCAAATGCAGAATTTCTACTGCGAATCACTTCTTGTTTCAGTTTAGCGCCCAATTCAATAAGTGAAATCAACCTCAGTTCAAAATGTCACCAATATTTTGCCTTACAAGAAAATTTTACGTTTGCGTTGATAACAACTTGAAAAAAAGTCGAAGAGGAAAAGGCAATAACGTTTATATCTGAAGAACCTTCGAATCCGAGGCAAAATGTTAAAGCGCTCTCAAACTGTATGACATTTTAACCAAATTTGTGGTTGACGTTGAATAAGCTAGGGAGGAATTGTATGTCGAGAATGACTTTTACCCTGAGGACCCGGGGTGTATCGCTGTTATATGAATTTTGTTTCTTCTCCTTCTTTTGTTGCTGCAGTTCACAGTAGACCTCGCCTTAAACCAACGAATTCTTTCAGATAGCACGGTCATTCGCTGGCTGTGTAGAACTGCACACACCAAGTTAGATGAAGCTCTCTTCCATCTTGCGTTGTCTCACAGTTTCAGAATCGAAGGTTCTAGGTCGGAGGTAAGTTGTTCATTAGTGTCATTTAGCTGTACATCTCGTACAGTGACTCAAAGTGAAACTCTGACACCCCTCTGTGAACATATAATGGTATGAAAAATGCAACTTTGCTGAATCCAACGTTATCACTTTCGGAAAAAATCGTTCATGGGCTTGAGTCTTTCGTTTTTTAACTGATTGGGGAACTTTGAAACGTTTTATGACATCGTGAACATTTAAATAATAAAGGAATTTCAGCCTAAGTTGCCGTTGCCTTCATTATGTCATATTTTTTGGAAATAAATTTGTTATATTGAAAGCATTCCCAGGAATCGCTTACTGTCCGAGTTTTACTTTGAAGAGAATTTAGTTATAGTTTTAAGTTGAGCCTTGTTGTTGCCCTGTTTGTTGTTTGTTTTTGATTGTTCTTCTTCTTCTTTTTAGGGCGCTACAGTCCGAGGTGGACCTGGGCCTCACTCAACATGCCTCTCCAGCCAGCATGATCTTTCGCCAGCTGTCTCCAGTTTCGCACACCAAGCCGGCCGAGGTCCCCCTCGACTTGTGTGCGCCACCTTGTACGTGGACGTCCTCTGTTGCGTTGTTCCACAGGCTCAGAGTCGAAGACTCTTCGGGCCGGAGCTAAGTTGTCCATACGCTCTACATGGCCTAGCCATCTTAGGCGTTGGATCCGTAGACGCCTGGCTAGACTCATGTCGCTGTACAGCTCATACAGTTCGTGGTCGAATCTTCTCCTCCAAATGCCATCAACGCAAACAGGACCAAAGATCACGCGCAGAACTTTTCTCTCGAAAAGATCAAGACACTGTTCATCCGCTTGGGATATTGTCCATGCCTCTGCGCCGTAAAGCAGGACTGGGATGATCAAGGTCTTATACAAAGTCAAAATGGTCTTCCGAGAGAGGGCTCTACTACTCAATTGCCTTTTGAACCCAAAAAACAGCGGTTGGCAAGAGTTATTCTGCGTTTGATCTCGGTATTGATGTTGTAGCCGCTTCCGTTTCAATGCCAGCAAACGCATCATTGACGGTTCGCTGTGTTCGCCCAAACACGTCAATGTCATCCGCGTAAGCTAGCAGTTGAACGGACTTTTGGAAGATCGTGCCTCTTGTGTTGGCCAGTGAGTTTTGCACGATCTGTTCAAGAACTATGTTAAAGAAATCACATGACTTTTTTGATTGTTAATAAGAAGAATATCTGTACTCATGAATAATCTGTACTCATAACGTTGTGTTGTCACAGGGGACCCAGTTTCACTTTGAGCCACTGTATAGTTGGTTATTGAATCTTCATCTTTGATTGCCGTCAACGCAAATAGGACGAAAGATTGGCCGAAATATTTTTCTCTCGAAATCTGGATTGCCCTTTATAAAGCTTCCTCTCAGTGTTATCATATTTATTTATGAAATTTTTAAAAATAATTTGTTTCAAACATTTTAATAACAAATTGTTTATTTTACTTTCAGGTAATAAATTTATTTTGGCCATTAGACACTGGTAAACTTTAAATGGAAAACATAAATCTATGTATCTACCATTGGGTTTGGCAAGAGCGTTATAACTTAAATGAAACGTAATTTCGTTTATTCTATATATTCGGTATATTCATTTTGAATTGAATTGTTTTTGTCTTATTTCTTGTAATACTTTTTCCCAATTCCATCTAATTTATGATTTTTTTTATGTTTTTTTCGTTTATAAGTACTTTAAATTTAAATTGTCAGAACAAAACACGGGCTGGTATTAGAAGAAAAGGATGAAAATTGGTTTTAATTTGTTGTGGAAGGGCAATTCACATCTAAGTGGTTTGAAAAAAGAAAAGAAACACAATCTCTTAATTCGATAGTATGTCTAGAGGCATGCTTTATTATATTGTAAATAAATTGCATTATATTGTAAATAGAAAAATAATGTATTAAAAATTAAAAAAAAGAAGCTGTTCGAATGAATTTAACGCGAAAAAAATTGCACTCAAAATATAATATTTCTTGAATTGAATGATGAGACTTAAATAATTCATAGATTTACTTCTATATCGATCGGGCGTGTGTGTATTAAGCTTTCAAAAATGGTTCCATTAACGCTGCTGTGAAATGTGAAAGTTTTGGTGCTAGGAAACAGCATTCAGTTTTGAAGGAATTGATTTCCATTCCATTCTATGTACAAATTCATAGTTTTTTTAACGATGGAATGTCTAAATATGACATTCTGAGGACCGTTCGTTGTGAGAATTTCACTCAATAAAAGCACGCCCATTCAAAGTATATTTTACAATACAACAAAGTTAGTCACTTACCCAGCAGTTTTAGTGAATACTGCACTTATGTGTAAAAGTCTTAACTCCATCTTGATTTGCTGAAGTTCCTTGATCTTATATATCAAGGTGGATTGACGATGTTTGAGTAAGTTAATGACCGTTGCAACGAATTTTATTTAACTTACATATCTCGATTAGATTTTAAATTAAGATTGGGTTTATTCATTATTTCTTTTTGCTTATTTGAAGTAGTCTAGGAGATGCAAATTCGGTAAATGAGAGTATACACTGATAGATTGTAGCGTTCGGTGAGCTCTGTGATGGATAGAAAAAATGTAAGCGTATATGTATTTCCATTACTTGTTTTGGTACAACCCGAGAGTTGTATCAATTCTTGCTTGTATATAGAAATTTGTTGTGAATACTTAGCTCCCTATGTTTTCCAAGTAGACTGTACTTAACTTAATATCCTTCTCTTTCTTTAAGTTTCTTTTTAACCATCCTCTCCCTCTTGAATGGTACGAATTTCGAAATAAGAGTAAGAATAAGTAAGAATTTCGAATTGAATGCACATAACAATATCAATCCAGTGTTTCAATTGATAATATAAAGGAAAGTTCTGACACGAATGTGAAAACAAAGACGCACAAGGTGTGCCTAGTTCCATGTCGGTTGATGTTCAGTTGGCCTTTGACATTCGTTTACAGTGGTCGATAACAATTCATGTTGGAGCAGCTAAGGTCGCAATAGCGTTTTAAAATCATTAAAACATTTTATATAAAAATTTATTTTATTGTGAATGCGCACTGAAAGTGATGCTAAGTCTTTGCGTAAACCGTCTACCAAGCAAATCAAAAATTCAGCGTGTAATGAATAATTTCAAAAACTTTCCTGTACTCGGGAATAATAAACGGGGGCGAAATTTAAGTCGTCTTCTTTTATAAATCAGTATAGACGACCACTGTTTTTGGCAAAATATAATTATAAGCAAAGACGTACACTTCGACTTTTTTAATAAACATAATAGACGCTGGCGGCGGGATCATTGCTTATTTCCTTGAGGATACTAGAGGCAATGCTGTAACGGTCACTGTTGACTGCTATCGGGACATGTTGGAAGACTTTCTTGTGCTCAAATTGGATTAATGAAGCATATGGAATATATATAAGAGAACAGCTATATTAATAATAGCTTTTAAACAGTTTATAAAAAGACTTGTCCTCCATGGATGGATGGTATCTATTCAATTATGCTCCAAAAGACCGAGGACATAATAAGCGCAGTCCTAAAGAAGATGAACATCTGTAGTTCATCACTTGGTTGCATACCGTCGATATGAAGAGAAATTAAGGTAGTCTTCATTCTAAAGCCGTCAAAGTTAGCGACACCACCGCGAAAGACTTTCAACTAATAAGCTTGACCTCATTTGTCCTTTAAACATTTGAGAAATTACTCAACGCTTATATTCGATGTAACTTTGACAATAACACAGTCTCCGCAGCACAACATGCCAATATGAAAAGTGTGGAAACCGCGCTTTACAACGTGATCAGTGTTATTACAGGAGTACTCAAAATTAAAGAGTAATATCATTTCTTCTTATGTTCTTAACATAGAGGGTGCTTTTAATAACGTGGAAACGAGGGCGACGAAGCGAGACTTTACCTACAGCTAAATGCCGACTCCCAACAGCGAGGTTCAGAAACTTTTTTCTAGACAATTATACTCTTTGCGCATTTTCAGTGACTCGAAAGAGGTGGAGTCGTGAAGGTATCATCCTTGACAAAGACTTAAATTGGAAACTCAATGTCAACAAAAGGGTCAGAAAAGAATCATCGACAGGAAAAATTAAGACGAACGAGAGTATACTCCTCACTCGTCACTTCTACCACTGACCCAATTTGTATCAATTGCACCGGGAGAGTAATTATTTCAAAATCTCAAATCAAAATAAACAAATAAACCTTTGACATCTCTTTTCATGTTTGTAAGGAGTGCGGGACAAAAAAGAGGATATTCAAATCCTCAGTTGGGCATCACCATGGGTCCTCGAGCGCATAAGTGAATGGAGGCTTCCGTCCGTCTACCCGTCTACCAGTCTTTCTTAAGGGAAAAGGTATATGCCAATAAATCAATCAAAAACTTGATGCGTTAGGACCACATTCGAAAAATGTCTTTTAATCAGTTGGCCATTTGACCGACAGCGTATACCATACGTTTTGTGAAAGAGCATATATTCAAACCATTGAAAAAAATTATGAAATTTAAAAAGTTTTTAAAAAGGTAAACTGTACTTTCACTGGCGAGGAAGCGAGATTATTTTAAATAATTGGGAACAAGGTTGAAGACAGAAGAAAGGCGTGGCGTCGGAAGAGTACATTTAGTAACCTAAAGTCCGTTCTATTTCCGATGGGAATGATTTAAATTAACATCTAGTTGGAACGCCATCCTTCATTCATCTATTGAACATCTGTCACTCTTCACACCAAGTTTCATAGTATTCCCATTGTCTGTTTCGTAATGGTCATGAAAACCTTGAGAAAGTAAGAAATAATCTGCCTTCTGACCGTTGTTTTCCCGCGAGACTTATTAAGAAGATGAGGTAATAAGGCAGACCTGATCGACCCCCAATGGAATTCGTTCTAATGCAAATTCACACTAAACTAAAAAAACACTTTTCTTTTGAGCATCCTCACTGCGATAGCATAACAGTCTATATACTCGAAATTCTCTTGGTTTGTTTTCGCGTAATTACCAGCATTGGGCTACAATTTCTACATCTAAGTTAATTGTTTTGCTCGTGGTACTACAAAGTCCTACATCGCAAAGAGCGCACTTTTTATTCTTGTTGGCACTAGTAATGTGGTTCTCTTTGTTATCTCTTAGTACAATACAATTCGCTTTGATTAAGCAGCTGTTTTGGATGCCACAGCAAGGAGAATACATTCAGTTATTCAGCTTCTTAATTTTTTAAATCCAATCATAATGAGAAAATGAGACATTTCATTGAATGGCTGTATGACTTTCTTGTTCTTGTTCACCATCCGACCAAAGCCTGTGAATAGCCCCAACTGAGAATTGCGTGTCTCCACACTCATACGGATCTATAAAGAGATTTCTCAAAAGGAAATAACAGCTATTTTTATTACTTAATTTAAATAATTTATGACTATTTGCTCTTAGAGTCATTTTGTGTTGCTTTTGACTGGAAAAAATGCGCCTCGACTTACTCGCATCAATGGACATCGGCCGACTGAAATTTACCTTGGGAGACTCAGGGACCTGTCGTGGCTTCTTCAAGCAAACTTTAATGAGGATGCTAAAAAAATGTATTTGAAATGAAAGGATCGCTCTCCATCTCCACTTGTACCTCCATCTCCTAAGGGCTTTTGGAATCAAAAGAGTAGTAGAGTCGATAGGTTGAGGTTGCAGAATATGAATACTACGAAGCACCGACAGCTTCACACAAAATTTGTTTTTAAATGGACGTAAAAATTTCTTTCTCAAATTCATCTAACAGTTCATCACATTTCCTCCCCATTTGTTGAATTCCGTACAAGCAAGCGTTGGTTGACTGCAACAAATTGCTTTTATTGATCAATTCCCATCCTGAATCAGCTGTATACCCTCACGTTGACATGTTTTGAACTTTCTTCCAACCCACTTCCATGTGTTACAACAACAGTGACACTCAACATAACTACGGTTTCATTTAATCGCATCCTGATTCAAATTTACAGCCCATGAAAAGCTTATCGGCATTCTTTCGAAAATTGGCATCAGTACATTCCAATGGAACTGTTATTAGGAATAGCGGGTTCAATCTATAAATTCAGAACTAAGGGGGTCTAATGGAGTATTAAGTGTGGATTTGATGGGGCATGCTGTGAGAGGATACACACTGAACGAATGTGACGTCTGAATAAGTTTATAGAGCAGTCAACTCGTGTTTGTATAAAATTCTTGCTGTTTGGCAATGTTAGTTTTGATTAATTTCATTCAGGGGCTGTTGACTCGCAAAAAATTGACCATTCTCCAGTAAAATTTTTTCATTAACGGTTTCCGCTATCATATCAAATACTTAAAATTAATTTGGAATTTAATCCGTAGCTACAGGGGAATGAACATTGTTCAAAATATCATTATGCCAAATTATTTAATTAGTCGTAAAATACTTTTTTATTAAAATGATTCTGCTGAATCGTTTCCGATTTACTTGCGAATTCAACATTTTTTCACGTGGTGGTTTAATCCGTATTTGCTTATCAAAAACCACCTCTGGGCGTGCTACGATTTTATATCTGCATGTAATAAGCTTATTAGATCATATATTTAATAATCATGATTTTATGAAGATTTAAAAACGCTAGAATAGCTCTAAAATGCCAAGGATCAAGAGTGTATTCAAAATGTTGTGATGGTTATTTTTAGAGCTATATAAATTTGAACTTAAATAAAGCACGTAAAAGTCGTATCACGGAACTGGCTTCATTGGAAAATAATTTTATGTCATCCTTCTTCTTCTTTGTTAGTCCAACAGCCTATGGATCATCTATGCCTGGACTACGCGCGGTGATGTTAATGTCAAGAGCTGAAGGTGGCAGCAAAAGCTAGCCTAAAATGTGCATGAAATGTCAATGCCTACCATTCGCATTATCTCTTACTGAAAGTGTTGCTGAATTTAAGAAACTCTCGATTGTGATTGGTGTAACCCATTGGTTACATTGGCCAATAGTGCTGTAATCAGAAAATAGTTAGAGGCGTCATTTGTCCCTCTGAATGTTTGGATGGAACCGCAACCAATACTTGTAGTTTTTAAGGTTTCGTCTACAAAATCGGAACCTTTATAATTTCGGTGTTTTTAATTTAGGTGTCTGTCCATCCGTGTTATCTTTCACATTCATTTCAACCCCTAAATGCCCAACAGCAATGTGCACACCGCAAGCATGAGCAATGATTGGGTGTGATAGAACGGATTTCCTGTTAGATAAATTTGTATAGGGGTATAGATACGTATATGTATGTATGGATGGATGTTTGTTTGTATGTTTGTATGTAGTAATGAATAGTTGGCACTTGGGTTAAAATTCAACAGAAATAGGTTAAGTTCGTCGCCAGATATTTAGAAATGCTTCCTTCAAAAAAGATTTATATGACTCGCACTTGCCCAGTTTATTTATTTCTTGTCATTAATGTATTTTTAAGGTTCCGTTTACAAAAACGGAACCTTTATAATTTCGGTGTGTCCGTCCGTCCGTCGTGTCTGTCACACTTTTTTATCTCCGAAGTTTATAAAGATATCGGCATGAATTTTTGGAATGAGATAGTTTAGACAAAGAAATTATTTTTAATGCACTCAAAATCAAAAATGTTCTTTCTTTTAAAATACTGTCATTTTGTGCTTTATGTCCTTAATAGTCCTGGACATATTGGCCAAAAACAGTAAAATATCGACCTGGCAATTTTGAAATAACCTGAAAACACAGTTTTGTAGATCTCATCGAAAGCATTAAGAAAGGATAAATAAAAATCGATTTATGTGCAGATTCCGAGTTATCAAAGATTTAAAATTGTACGTTTCGCACATAAATTCCCTGCTGAAATCAACAACTCAACGTAAGTCTCAATGGATTTTTCACATTCGTTTCAACCATTAAAGTCCTACTGGGTTGGCTTGACCAGTAATTCAACAGAATATTAAGAGTTTTGAGTTTGTATGTATGTATGTATATGTCCTGGAATATGTGTAATTTGACACACAAGGAACTTTAAAGTTGCTCAAAATAAGTGGAGTCAGACCGAAGGCCAGTTTTTCGGCCGAAGCCGAAGCCGAAGCCGAACTTCAGCTTTTTGATCACCTTCGGCCGAAGCCGAAGCCGAATGTTCAGTCGGACTCTATTTGGAACATATTTTGCAAGTTGCATTAGCATCATTTTTGCAAAATAATCCCAAATTGGATTTTCAGCTGCCAATTTTGATGTTCTTTCTACCTGAAACCAGTACAAATAAATTGTATGCTTTTATACAGACCACTTAATAGTTTATCAACTTGCAAATGCAAAATCTTTTGATTTTAAAGCTGTAAACAAGCGCACTTTCAACAGAAATCGCAACATTCGGCTTCGGCAAAATCTTCGGCCTCATTTGGCAGAAGCCGAATGTTTTGCCGAAGGTGATATTTATAGCCGAAGGTGGCCGAAGCCGAAGCCGAAGCCGAATGTTCGGTCGGACTCTAAAAATAAGGGACGAAGAAAGGTCAACTTAAAGCCTTCTCAAAAGAAAAAGTCTAAATAAAGTGATTGATCCCATTTTCCATCTTATGCAATCTGGTAATCACAGAGAGATTAAAAAACACTTTAAATAATTAAACTGCTGAAATGCAACACAAACGCATGTTCGCTTGTTCGTTTCTCAATAAGTCAGTGGATGTGTCATTTACACTTTAGGAAATTCATCGAAAATAATGAAATATAATATTGCAGAATCTCCGCGAATTACACAATCTCTTCCAATAAAAATGGACTCACAATGGAGTTCGGGGATATTTTCGAAATCGCAGACATTCCAAGAAGCTACACTTTTTCCTTAATTAAGTATGAGTATCACTCCTTGTTACTTTAATCAATAAAATCAGTGTTTCCATCTTCTGGACAAAAAGGCCAACTTAATTTATATCTGTGCTTCATGCAGTATACCAATTATGTTACTCCGAATTTATTAATTACTGCTTTTGCTAATTCATTTCTCCGAAGTGCTGGAAAATATAACAAAAAAATCCTTTGTAAATCTGCACTAAAATCATCCAATAATTAAATGCATTGTACGCTAACGAAATTGAAAATGGGAGCATATGTGTACATGAGCAATCGTATAAGCGATGCTGTTGCCAATGTGGGTTGTAAAACAGGGTCTTAACGTAAGTACATTTCATTAGAGACATTTAGAATGTTTTTGGAGGTAATCCCATTAGAACAAGAGTTTCTGGGTAACTGCATTCGGATGACTGTGTTCTTTCGTAGAATCGAAAGCTTGTATGCAGTTATTCTTGAATGGATTGACTATGTTAACTCCTCGGAAACTTCAGACATAAATGATATTGAAGGAGTGTTTAACGTCAATCGCAATGTGATCAATCTGGTTGACAGTTGATGGATCAGGGAACCAGGGATAAGGTTCTTTGTAGCAATCGCAATATTTCGTTCTCTTTTTATCCGGCCCATTCCACCGCACTTTCTGGAGTGTGGTAACGTCTGCTTTATAGCAGTCTAACGCCTCCGCCAGTTCATCGGCTGCAAGAGATCTGTAATTTGTCTTTTTCATTTGCTGGTGCCGTTAATATGAAATCCGTCAGTATCTGAGACATGTTGTCCCTGAACTAAAAGGTTTTTTACCTGGTGAGGAAGTAACTCCACGCACTACCACAAACTGGGAGCCCAGGTCCATTTCTTAAGCCCTTCGACAAGAGGTCGGGGAGTATTCGGGACCTTCTTTCAGGTTGAAAGAGTCCCCGTTGTCTTTATCCAATTATGCTTATTCATTCCCTAGATGTTACCTCATACTTTAGTTGCACAATGTCAGTATTGTATTTATATTCACGATCGACTTCACCTTAGTGAAGTGCGCTTAACACCCGTCGATTTTGGCAGCACTTCATATACGAGCAGTGTCTCTTAAGTATGCGACTTTATTATTATACAATACTTCTGATGGTTATACTCGATGTTCTGATATTGTATACTAAGTTTTATTTAAGGAAGTAAGTCATTCAATGGACCTGTGTGCTACGATCTATGATCTATTTTGATTGAATACCATTTATACCTTAATACGCGGAAGAGCAGGACAGGTGGTGCATTTTTCTTGCGTGTTTGTCCATTAGACGGTGACCAGTAATAACTTCTATAACAATGAATACAAGTTTCTCGGTTCTGTTTAAGTTAATTGCAAGTCATATTAGTATTAATATTTAACAAGACTTTAAGTACCCCCATTAATGGTTGGTTTTCATAATGGCGTCTGCTAATAGATGTGAATTGATCCCTTGTATTGAGAGAAAGAATTTCCATCTGTTGGCTGCCGCTGGCATGCGGACGCTTTACCATTCTTCATCAAGCGATAATACGCTCGGAGCCTTCAACCATTGAACAAAAACTATCAGGTTTTTAACAAGGACACAAAATAATAATTGAGATATCGGGCTTAAATGTATTCCAGATGTTGTGCACATGTCAAATTAAGTATTATACAAAATTCGATCTCATTCTTACCACCGCGAGCATGTTTCCACTACTCTTCCGCATATATCAGAACGTTGGCAATCTCATATTCAATATTGTTCCTGAGCTTCTCTAACGTGATTGACTTGTTGCCATACGAAAACGATTTAACGTAGCCCCATAAAAAGATATTCAACGGCGTAAAATGTTGGCCATTCGACCATTTCTCGAGATTACACTGTTACCGAACTTTTTCTTCATTAGATCAATTGTTTAACCGGCTGAGTAGCGTGTGATAAGGCGACCCATCAGAGATTCTGCCAAAAAAATTGATAGCCACCGTACCATAGCGATCATTTTCATCGATGGAAAAATACTGTCCGGTCACCTCCGGCATGAAATCCACACTACACGGTCAAATTTATCGCATGCAATTGAGTCTCATGTTTGTTGCTGTCTCATAAGGATTTTGTTCAAACTTTTGCAGAACCCAATCAGAGAAGTTTCGGTGCTTTATGCGATAAGCAGTTCTTAGATTTACTTGATCTTGAAAGGGAGTGATACTTATACAAAATTCGTCAAAATGTCGACTGAGAGATTCACTGGCGCAAAAAAATACATTTTCGACTCTTATTTATTCACTGTAGCATGTACTATCCTGCACAATCGAAAATTAGTAATTCTGTAGTAATTTATAATAACTTCCAGGCGTTGCACGTTCCTAAAGTTCAAGTGCATGCCAAAAATGCAAGTCTTGACTGATGCTTTGACATTGACAGATCATAAAGAAAGTTCAAGGGTGCGCTTGTTTGAATCAAATCAAATTAATTTTTCGCAGTAATTTTATTTTCACAAACAGAATATTTACCTTAACTAATGCCTCCTATTTTCCATTCAACTTTGTTAACTTTTCATATAGTTGTCAAAGTAATATGAGTTGTAATAATTAAATGTATGTGTTGAAAAGTTGTAAAATAAGTTGACTCTAATGAGCTAACCAGAATGTAAAATTCCACATGAATAATTTAAAACAACAAATATCAATTAATTTAGAAAACCATGTTAACCGTGTTTTAAAATGTTAGTAAAATACCAGTTGTTAGTACCGGCAGGTACTTTTTTAGCCGCTTTATGCAGGCACCATGTGTACGAAAAGTTTATGAAATGAAACAGATTTTTTAAGGTTCCGTTCACAGAATCGGTAGTGTACCTCGAACTGTAGCGCTTTTATTTCCAGAATCGGAATTTCGGTATATCTGTTGTACGTCCGTTCGTTTATCACATTATCCACAGTTCCTACTATTTATAAAGATATTGGCATGAAATGTCTTAGATAGTAATTTCAATTTAAAAAGTAGGGTTTTTTAGGGCTGTCTTCCACACATGTTAAGTTGGGTTGGATTTGAACATTTTGGCACATCCCATCCAATGATATATCAATCAATAGTTTCTTCCAAATGAATTGGAGTTTCCAAGTTTTTGAGCGAATGTTCAAATGAGTAGTTCATTTGGACTAAAGTTAAAGGAAAACTAAAGTGAAATAGTTCGAATAGGTTTCCTGATGTCCAGTAATGCTTCAATAAAAAAATATGTATACAATGGAATCTTCCAATCTAAAGAGATTTTATTGTTCTCTGCCAATTGTTTTTTCGCTTTAAATTAAATGCGCTTCAGATAGGATATTGCATCATTTATAAATTAGATTGCATTGCGTAGACCATGTTCATAGGGGGGAAATTTTGTGATTCTGTCTTCGTCGATATCGTTAACGTTCATCACAGTATTGTAGATGGCAATAGTGCGTCTATGAAAATTGCGTTCCATGGTATTTTGTTCAATGCTTCACAATATTCTTAAAAACCACTGCGATTGCAAAACTAGACACGTAGGCCGAATCTTTATTAAAGGCTTAAATATGATAGGTGATTAAATATAATAAGTGAAATAATGTGGGAAAGTTTTCCTCCTGTGGTAGAGAGAGCTATCAAGAGAGACCTGTGACATCAGCTACAAATGAAGTTAATGGGAGCCGTATGAGGCTACAATAAATCTATAAATGAGGACTCTTAATTATAATGCTACTAATCCTTGAAGACATTTACGGACTCTGCTCCTTACCTTACAAATTATGTCCAAGAAGCCTTCCAACCGACGTAGGGTAGTCACGAGCAACTTCGGCAACCCAACTGTTGGAAAATATTAAAATCCTCAAAACCGACGACAACATTTTATTAGTTATCATATAAACACATCGCTACGTGCAAATCTTCAGGATTAGGCGGGGCTCTCCACATTAATCAATAAAGGAACCAATTTTAAAAATACATCTAAATCAGACGATTATTATTACGCACTAACAGAAGAATTGTCGGATAGGACATCGCACAGTTAGATTACGTATCCCACATAACGCTAACTGTCGCAGCTGTGTCGATGCAGCAAAAAGGAAAACCTCATCTACTCCATTTGTGCCTGCCTAGCACTAATAAGAGCCAGACAACAGGTAAGACACAATATCTTTCTTGACTTGTCGACATCTCTGGAAACACCATCAATGATTAAAATTCTTATACTAACTCAGTTTTAGTAGTCTCAACTATACAACTACATATCAGAGATGTGGTGTTCAAATGGCACCAAGTACTAATTGGGTTCCTACCGGACCACTACCTACCCATCCATCTTGCAGTCACTTACCAAATGGAATAACATCCGCTCAAAAAAAAAAATAACACAAAATTCTAGAAATCAATTAGAGAAGCGATGATCGACAGAACGGTTAGAGCAGTAGAGACCTGTCTCAATTTAAATAAAACATTCATTTTGTAGAAAAATATGTATGCTAAAATATCGATCATTTGTGACATATTAAAAATTAACTTTAAATTAAGAAAAATGTTTGTAGTGAATAAGCATAGTCACTGAGGTGGCGAAGGAAAGTATTCACAAAAGGAACGGCAATTTCGAAAAGAAGAAGTAGAAGCATTGCAGGTATTTACAGGTATCTTGGAGTCCTGATAAAAATAAATCCTAATAAGTAATTAACAGAAGCCAATAAAAGGACAGTGTAACTTTTGAAAGAATATTATTAAGCCCCTGCTGAAGTTTTTGCAACCCAACAATGTTCCTCATCTTCCATTTTCTAATTTTGATTTTCTTCAGTACTTGTACGGTTCTTTCGAAAATAGCCCTAATTGCGTTCAAATAAAACAAACGCTTTTAATTTGGCTCTGGACTTGTTTGCTCTAAAGTTGATTCTAATTGCATTGCCTAAAGTCAGACAGAAACACACGCTTCATAAATAAGTCTGCAAACTTTTCACGGTCATCGAATAATTTTCGGTCTTTAATTTCATATTTCTGTTTCCGTTTTCATTCCTTTTTTCTTTATCTCTGTTTGCATCGATATGTATCCAGAATATGGACTTATTTTCTTTTGTTGATGTTTCATTGGATACAAACAACAAGCGAATCGATTGCTCACATCCTTTTTCATTGTCCTGCAGCTGTGGGTTAACTGGAAGGATACTTAAATTACGAGACCGGCAATCATTTCTAAAACTTTTTCAATCAGTAAATCTTAGAGGAAATGCTAGCGCTTGTTAATTAAAAAATATTATCAGTCTCTATCATATTTCAATGGTCTCTCGGCGACTTTTCGCTGTAACTAAACCTGCAAAACATATCCCATTGTGGTTGATTTGAGGAAGGATGGCAGAGATAAAATCGGTCAACTTGAAGGTTTCCCGGTCATCTTCCATGAGTTTTCTTTCCTGTCATAATTTGAGATAAGGAATGTAACATTTAATTTAAAATTTCCTTGGAATTTGCTCATCCTTGTTAAAGACTGTCCTTTAGTGGATTAACATTCTGAGCTTCGTTCTTGAAGTTTTTAGTGTTTCATATTTGGGACGTCAGCATTTTGCCATTAATTTCTGATTTAATCTTGGAGATTGGGAAAGGAGAAAATGGCCCGTCGATGCGGCAATGAGAAAGCGAGAATTTTACGCTCAGCAGAATGGAAGGGTTAATTAAGTTGATGGAGTGCGAGTGAATGCTTCAGCATGACTATATAAAATCACATTATTTTTTACAAGTTTCTAGTGACTTTGATATTTAGAAGATTGAGCTGGACGAGGAAGCGGATTGGCATTCATGGAATGTGGTATGATAAATACATAGACTGAATGATTAGAAATACATTGTGAATGAAACCAAATCAAGTACTTACTTTGAATGCCAGTTTCACATTTTTTGTTTGAGCTGAAAAAAGCTTGAAACTTGATACAGCATTTGCCCCTATATACATGAATCGCCTGATGAAATTTATTCAATGTTTATTTTTTGGTTCTGGTTACATTTCAAACAAATAGAAGTTAGAAAATGTATTTTTTTAGACTCACCTTTGTATAGCGAGAGAGTGAGAACAAATAAGGAACTTGACAAATTAATTTTTCTTCCACACGTTCCACACGAAAATTGTTGTTAGGAAAGTTCAACTTACTCTGAAATAAAATTTATAGAAGAAAGTTGTCCCACTCTTCCTTAATGACGTTATAGTCGTGGATGAACTTGAGCCGCAAACTACAAATACTTACAGTTAACACCACCTCTTGGTACACACCAAGTTGTGCGATTGCATGTGCTGCATTAATTATGTGCGTCCTGTTTGCCGTTTTAAAATTCTTCCCTTCGAAGTTGAGTTCTCCATACCCTCTAAATAGCCTAGGTGCGGGGCCATAGGATACTCAGCAAAACGTATATGGCTTTACAGCCCGTACAGTTCTTCAAAATGGCAGCGTATTATGTTTGCATGTAGACAAAATATGTATACAAATATATGAAATAAATGATCACATAATAGAGATCGCTGTGAACGCAGCGACCTTTGGAGAACAGTCCAAGGTGGACTTCAGTGTGTTATGCTTGCTCTCTTAAGAGTGGAGATGACCAATAGTGTTATGCCGACATCGAATAGCTAAGTTTGGAACGCTTTATATGACGGTAAGCTAAGCTTTTCAGTTATTTAAGAGAGGTGGTGCCGTAAAAATTAAACTTGGTTGTTAATTGGGATTTGATCCATGAACTTTCGATGTAGGAGCGGACAACCTTACTCACTAAGCCATGTCAATCACTAGATTTCCTTAAACAATGTAAAAAATATCTTAATTCGTTCTGATTTGGCTTAAATTTACAAGACTTACATATATTTCTACAATTGATTACAATGCTCAAATCGACTTTGGTGTTCTCAAGGCTTACCTGATTCTATATTCCCTTGCCTCGATGGAACACTGTCGTAGTCTCGTCTTCCTTTTTCCTCTATCTCAAAAAGCAATACTTAAGTAAAGAAGTCAATTGCATCTTTGTTGCCACTTTAGACGTGGTGGTCATCTTTGCGTTGTTCCTCTGGTTCTGAGTCGACTACTCATCGGCCGAAGCCAAGTTGTCCATTGGCTCTATATGGCCTAGCAATCTTAGGCGTTGGATCCATGGACGTCTGTCTAGACTCACGTCGTTGTACAGTCCATACAGTTCGTAATTAAATCTTCGCTTCCAATCGGTAGCAACGCAAACAGGACCAAAGATCGCACGCAGACCTTTTCTCTTGTAAGGTAATAAAGTGTACGAACAGAAAAGACAGTTATACAGCGTGGGATCGAGGAGATACAGAGGTTCTATAAAAATTCTTCCCTTCGAAGTTGAGTTCTCCATACCCTCTAAATAGCCTAGGTGCGGGGCCATAGGATACTCAGCAAAACGTATATGGCTTTACAGCCCGTACAGTTCTTCAAAATGGCAGCGTATTATGTTTGCATGTAGACAAAATATGTATACAAATATATGAAATAAATGATCACATAATAGAGATCGCTGTGAACGCAGCGACCTTTGGAGAACAGTCCAAGGTGGACTTCAGTGTGTTATGCTTGCTCTCTTAAGAGTGGAGATGACCAATAGTGTTATGCCGACATCGAATAGCTAAGTTTGGAATGCTTTATATGACGGTAAGCTAAGCTTTTCAGTTATTTAAGAGAGGTGGTGCCGTAAAAATTAAACTTGGTTGTTAATTGGGATTTGATCCATGAACTTTCGATGTAGGAGCGGACAACCTTACTCACTAAGCCATGTCAATCACTAGATTTCCTTAAACAATGTAAAAAATATCTTAATTCGTTCTGATTTGGCTTAAATTTACAAGACTTACATATATTTCTACAATTGATTACAGTGCTCAAATCGACTTTGGTGTTCTCAAGGCTTACCTGATTCTATATTCCCTTGCCTCGATGGAACACTGTCGTAGTCTCGTCTTCCTTTTTCCTCTATCTCAAAAAGCAATACTTAAGTAAAGAAGTCAATTGCATCTTTGTTGCCACTTTAGACGTGGTGGTCATCTTTGCGTTGTTCCTCTGGTTCTGAGTCGACTACTCATCGGCCGAAGCCAAGTTGTCCATTGGCTCTATATGGCCTAGCAATCTTAGGCGTTGGATCCATGGACGTCTGTCTAGACTCACGTCGTTGTACAGTCCATACAGTTCGTAATTAAATCTTCGCTTCCAATCGGTAGCAACGCAAACAGGACCAAAGATCGCACGCAGACCTTTTCTCTTGTAAGGTAATAAAGTGTACGAACAGAAAAGACAGTTATACAGCGTGGGATCGAGGAGATACAGAGGTTCTATACCAGAAAGGATGTCCGACAGTTTTACCAGAAGGTAAAACTACCATCTAACGATCTATTTATAGTTTAGACAGTAGCTGACCGAGTCAAGGATAGATAACTGGAAGTAGAGTTGCAGTCGATACTAAGTATTTTGGGGACTCATTTTTGCAGACTGTTAAACGGCGACCAAGACACATAGAAGTAGAAAAAAAAAACATTTGCATAAAAGCAAAGTTAACCAAATACCACAGACATAATTTTTCCTTCGGTTGTGTCGTGGACATTATTCAGTTGTAATGGAGTAATTTTATTCGATAGCATATACACTTATCGTCTTCGTTAAATTTAAGACGAATCATTCCTGACTTTTTGTGTTCGCCAAATCACTCGAATGTTATGCACATTCAAACCCTCAGTGAGTCTTACACAATAATCGAAAAGTGGAGATGAACTTATACTTATTGTAATATTTTGAATGATTTTATTAGTTGCTCAACTCTTCATAAAGTGTTATATATTTCATTATAGTCAGCGTGCAACATTCATAAGTTGGCCTCGCCCTATTAAGTTATATAAACGTATGAGATGTCCGTAATCTAAATAAAATAATTTGATTGATTGACTAAGGTTTTTATTAGTACCAGTACACTTTTTAAATTAAACTTCATTAACATATTTCACATTTTACAATTTTTTAACATGTTAATTTTGTCTTCTTTCTATAATTTAAATACATTTTATTTCTAATATTCTGCGGTTTGCTTCTGATCTAGCATTGCTAGGCATGCAGTCGTAACTCCATAATAGTGATTTCTTCTGCTGATGATCTTGTCTTTCCAATCTATAGTAATTTGAAGTTCTTAGTCTATATTGCTGAACTTCCTCCACCCTTATTATGTTACTTGTCAAGAAGGTTGACGCGTTTCCATTCATCATGTTGGAAACAGCTTGCGGGTGTCGTCATGTTGTATTTTAATATAGTCCCCATTCCTTTACTTAGTAGTTTTTGTAGTCTGCTTACTTATCCTTGATTACATCAGAAGTACATTATTGTTACATGATATTCAAAATGCGATTTAATTATTAAATTATATATAGTTAATACTTGTAAAAAATTCTTGTTTCTTGCAGATCTTATTGTATATATAATTTATGTGTCCTGTAAATTTCAAATATTTATCAATAAAAAAAATAATAATTACGCACAACACGACTATTGCTGAGAAGCTAAGCTCAGGTCCACCTCGGACTGCAGCGTTGAGTTAAGTGGTTATTATTATTAAATAACTTGGGCGCTGTGTGCATGTGGGTTTGTGTGTCTACCCATATGCACTAGATTTTTATGTCTAGGTTCGAACTTTAACTTCGACTTTAAAAAAAAAAAAAAAATCACGTCTCCACCTCTTTTGAGTCACTGACAATGCTCAAAGATTATAACTGTCTAGATAAAGCTTCTCAATCTCGCCGTTCAGATTCCGCATTATACTCTAGGTCTCTTTCTCTCGTGATAGAATAATAGCACGCACAATACGACTGGTTGCTGAGAAGCTAGGACCAGATTAATCTCGGACTGTAGCGCCGTCATTATTATTATTATTAATAATGTCCAACATCGCATAATTGTGTAGACAAATTCAAATTGAATGTATATTAATTAGATTACTGAAAAAGTCTTAGTGCAGCCAGTGTATTCACCATAGCCACTTATCTTATCCTATAAATGGATACTCATGGCATTAATTCTTTTCAAGGGATTCTAAGCACTAAATTTAAAAGCGTAAGATATGTAAAATTTTTCCAGAACGAAACGACTTCGAATAATTATTTTAGTAATTATCTGGTATTGAATGAACCAATAGGGATTCATCATGAAAACTTCCTTGTCCTAACTCGCCTAAATCAAGCTGGCTAAGTGAGGAAGTCGTTAAAATAGTTGTACAACCAAAATCAACAAAAAAACAGCTTGCAACATTTCAGAAATCTCTTAGTGGTTGTACCATTTTCGTTGTAGTCAGCAACGTATCTTGTCGAATGTTAATAGATGGTAGATGGGCGGTGACATTTGTGCACCGATCCATCATTCCTCTCAATTACTATTGCATCCTCGATAACGTTCGTTTGCAGCAGTTCATTTCAAAGTTTTCATTGCTGCTGTACACAAATCGTATTCCTTCGACTCGTCGTGTTAGATTGCCAGTGGTTGATTTATCTGTTACCGCTAGCTGCCATTGGAACCCAGGGGGAAGGAAAGAAGGTAGCAAAGATAAATCACCGACAAACTACAGTAGATTTGTCAGTTACAGCTGAAGATTGCAGATCATATCCTATTCTACCCAGCGACTAGACAATCAAATCACTTTTTAGAAGCGTAAATTGCTTACCTGAAATTTGGTAGCGTACAACACAATGATGACCACAATTTCTATGTCATTATCCCTTACGTTGAATTTGGCATGAAAAATCAAATTGATTGATTTTTGTGGTCGAAAGTGTTTTACTTAAACGTCTCACTGTAAAAAAAATTAATTGCTTTATCAAGAGATCGATGTAATAGACACGCAGTGGAAGTTTACAAATTGTTCAATTACAATTTATTCCCCTGGGTGTGGGTGATTGTGTGCCTTTAGTACACAAAAAGAAAGGAGATTTAAATCTGCAGCACGCGTGTCGTACGAAGAAAGGAAAACAAGGTTTACATCGTCCACGATGTCAATTCAAACAAATACTTGAATGGACAAAATATATCTACCAATACCTCACAATGAGACAGAAAAGCAAATACAGAGAAATTGAACTAGACAAATGCGTTTAGTCCAATTAGAAAGGAGGAAAAAAAAGCAGTGAGCAGTAGGCAAAGAACAAAATTCTCATGGCAACCAGTTATAATGTGCGTATCGGTGAGGTATAGGATAGAATCAAAACCTAACCAAACGTACATTCAAATATCATGGCTTATGATTAACACAGGAACCAAATTTAAGAACTCCAGTTTTATCTATGTATGTATGTACATATGTACACAATGAATCAATGTTTACGTGTGCCTTCATTATATCGTAAGTGATGCAAGCAAAAAGATGAGAGTGGTACATTTAGCTGAAAACTTATGTAATCTAGATGGATTAAATAATTAGGAGACGATGGATTCAATTAATTTAATTAATAGTCATTTTAATTAAGTCAGAGGAAAAATATGAAGAAACTAAAGCTCTATTCAGACGATTGCCAGATCTGCAAATATTGTCAGATTTGTAATTGTAAAAATTGTCTCAAATGTCTTACAACCGTCTAAACTTTTTTGTCATTTTTGCAGGACAATATTTGCAGAAAACACATTGTCAGGTCATTGTCAGATCCTCATTTGACAATGAAATTGTCAGGTATCTGGCAATCGGAACGAATCTGGCAAATGGAACACACAATCGTGCCATTGTCAGACCATTGTCAGGTGTCTAGGACACTTTCAGACACATTTGCTATTGTCAGATGTGCTATGTTTATGACGTCTGACAATTTTTTCACTTTTAGATAATTTTTAATATTTGAAAGAGCAAAAGTTTCTATGCACGACATGGAAATGGAAGAAAACAATGCTATGTGTGCCTTTATAGTTGTAGAATATGCTTCTAGCATTGGGTGGTGCGACCATTACTACATGCTATCCATCCACTGCTCCAATGAAGTTTGGGAACTGCCATAGTTCGTTGAATTTGCTGGCTACAGCATCCCAGGCCTCTGGTGTTCTCAGCGTTTGGAATTAAACACCATTTTCTGTGCATTTGTGTGTACATTGAAAAAGGTGATGAAATTAATATACCCGAAGATATTTAGCAACGAGCATTTTGTAGATTGCATCCAGAACTTTTGGAATGATGGACGAGATCGTTGACGCAGGAATGGGGAACAGATATTGCATAGACCGAAAATGTTCGCCGGTAGCTAGGTTCGTAGCGTCGACACAAGTCGCTCAGCCGCTGAAATGCTCACGCGCATATTCGTTTCTTGATTTTCGATATGTGGAGTCACCAAAGCTAGAAGATCGAAGATCGATATCGAATTGATTAGAATCCATACGCAAAAAATTACGATACAATTCCGGCTCCTCAGCTCTCCATTCAACAAGCAATTTTGCATAAAGTTCCACCTGCTGACAGCGGGCCACCTAATCCTTCGTCCAAACACGTTTTTGTGGCAATTCATTCTCCTCGCTGCTTTCCAGTACGTACGCGGCCAAAACAATCGCAAGTGTATCATTTTTTTTCCATTTTGATTATCTTATCAATTTATTATTTTATTAAAATTCTCCACAAGAAAATTTCACTCAGCGCTGAATGAAAAAAAATGTAATTTGGTTAACATCGCCTGCCAACGAATCTGCAAATTTTTTGTAAGCAAGCGTCTGCCAACCTACATGGTTGCTTACAATTTTCAACCTAACAACGGTGCCAGGCAACATATTGCCAGACAAACAATCAGACCATGAAACTGCCAGAGTTTGGGACAGAATATGGCAACCTTGTGAACTGGCAATTTAGCATTGTAAGGTTGTTCGCTATTGCCAGCGCATTTGTAGGTCATTGTCAGAACATTTGTAGACCTGACAATATTTGCAGATTGCAGATAACGTAAGAAACTTCAGATAATCTTTCTTCTCAGGAATTGAAGGAAGGAAATTATATATTTTATTTGAAAGCACAGTTTTATTCATGAAATCTGATTACTTATTCCCCCAACATCACACACTCAACATAACTTTTTGCGTTTTGACGATGATACTCTGTAATTGGTATTTTATTATCTATTGCATTTATAAATCGTAAAGCAATTGTAAATTCCCCTTATCCATCCCTTCCCTGCTGAATTATTGAGGATCCCACATTCATTCTTCATCCGTACCGATTAGGGTCACCGAAACGAAAAGAGGACATACGACTGCTTGGACAATACTCCATAGATGGAATGTGGACTATTCGGGTAGGAAACTGAACACTGGTGGTGCAACAGCTCACCAAACGAACCAAGTTTTTGACCATGTCAAGGTATTAGCTGACCTTATTTGTATTTGCCTAGCAATGACAAACATTTCTGGTACATTTTCAAGACAAGTCCTCTCCAATTCCTCAATCTCATGTGACAAAGTAACATCTCTTGAACTTCGCGTCTAGCTAGCTAACCAAATCATTCCCGTTACAAAATCTCTGCAATCCTTTGTCCACTTTGTCCTATTTATGGCGAAACAAAAATTCGATAATTTTCAGCAAAAAAGTCCACCCAATTACTTTATCACTTTACTGCATTTTTTTGATTGAAATGTGTCATATTTTCAAAAGCCGACTTTCTTTGTGTCGCCTCAAATGGCGGGTTTGGATGTGAAAATGAAAATTGAAGTCGATTCAATCAAAAATGTTATTGGAAATAATTTTTCATGACATCAGAGTTGAACTCATTACAATTGCTAGAAACACAAGAAGTATTGGTCGTCTGGCAATGCTTGCTTGCATGCAAATTGAGTGAATTTTTTGAGTAAATGTTTGCATCATTTGAAGAATACAATTCAAGAAAACAGTTGGATGCACGTATTTCACATGGATTCAGTATAGTTTCTTTGAAAAGACGTGGCAAAACTAAATAATTTTCAGTGAAATTGACAGTCCGTTGTTTCTCTATAAGATTATGGCGTTACCATGTAAGGTGTTTCGATAAATAAGATGATTCTAAAACAATTTGAGCATCAATATAACCAAAAATAAGACGTAATTGGATTGTATTCTTACATTTATTTAAGCCAGTACGTATGAAGATGTTATGCGCGAATGATGAAACATTTTTGAAAGGTCGCGTTTTTGAATGCAATAAACGAACGCTTATCTTAAAAGGGGGACATTCGATATTAAGAGAGGACGGGAGCACAAACAACTGAAAAGGAGGACTCCCCTCCCAAAAAGAGGACGGTTAGGAACCCTAGTACTTCCAAGTCTGCGCAGCGTTATTTTTTTCCTTCTAATACAATCATTCTAAAGTATTAAAAGCTCCATATTATACGATTTACATAACACTCCAAGTTAGTGGATGTAAACTCAAACCAATAAATCTAAGGTCCCTCTATTGACCACAACTGATCCAATGCCAAGACAGGCACCTCAATATAACTCAACTTTACGTACCTCCTGCTTAAACTTAACTCATGATTGTTACCTTGCAGTCCATCTTCTCTAGAATACCCCCTTTTATTATTTTCTTGAAACGCAGACACAAAGCGAGCATTAAAGTGTAAATAAATGAAACCGGAAACACAATCACAATGGTTTCACTATTCTGTTCTTAACATAACGATGCCAAAGTAAAGCGATACTGATTTATTCACTACAGTTACCAACGTACACCACAACAGATCATTTATTCTCCCAAAAATATAGCTTTCAGTCTAGTAAAACTAACCTTTTATTCTTTTCTCGCCCCTTTTCAGATAACACACAATGGAGCTGACTCAATTTGATATTCAACCAGAGCGAAGACATCTGCAAAACGATACATTTGCATTTACCAACATTCAGCAAACCGTCTTTTAGTACCGATTTCAACTAACAACCGTTTGTTTCCCACAGAAGTCAAAAGCACAGAGTCAACAAAAAATCGTCCACCGAACAAAGGAGGAATAAAATTACCTGCAGTTAAGTTTGTGTTCCCTGAAAAAGGTCATGAAGGACGTCATACAATACGATCGCGATGCATATACCACAAACGATACCCTCACATTCTTGGAACATGCGGCAACGACGTCTTTTTCATTCCGCCCAGGAGCAACTGCAGACGGAGATGCGCTGGAATTTATAATGCAAAACGCATCTTCAACGGAAACACCCTACGTACCGTATGTGCTGCGACCAGAAACGTACATTGTCCCAGTACTGTTTGCGTTCATCTTTATTGTCGGTGTCCTGGGAAATGGAACGCTTATTGTGGTATTCCTCGGTGTACGACAAATGAGAAATGTACCCAATACGTAAGTTTGAAAGTCCTCAAATGAGCATTGTACCTTAAATGCATACATATGTATATGTCAGGTGTAAGTTTTATTGTATCTCGAGGCGGAACCACACCAGTACGTTATTAAAAGCATGTTCTGAGAACAGTCTGTGCACAAAAACATGGTTCAAATTACTGAAAACCATTGAATTTGATAGAAATTTTGCAGTAAATTCAACTGAATCGGTACCAATTAGAGAAGCGGAATACATTTTTACAGAAAGTGCGTGAAAGTACTGAGTGGCTTTTACTGTGGAAAACTAATTGCAATGTTCTTAGGTCCAAGGTCACAATGTTAACGTATTCTTATTTCACTTAATGTATACAGCTAAGGTGCAAATTATTCAACAGTTCCAATAACTCTGTTAGTATCGAATCGTTAGTTTTTAAAGACGTTTTCTTAAATTCTGCTTCGTCATTGGGTGTCGCTGTACCACTCGTATTGTGCATGTACGACCACTCGTGTTGTGCATGATTTATTTTCCCACGATTAAAGGGGACCTAGAATTTTATGCTAACACTACACGGCGATTTTTAAGGGGCATTTCGCGAGAGGTTTGCTATTTAGACTCGTGAAAGATGGTGCCGTGAAAATGAAAACTGGTGTGTCCGATATCGAATCATAGTTCAATGTAGGATCAGATGCACATATACAATAGGCAATGGCGGTCACATTACATGATGACTAAAGAATTTCATCTGTACACATCTCAGATTAACAGTTTCACAATCGTGCATAATCAGGGGTGGGACCTAACACTTAACCTTGGAGTACACATGCAGCAGTAGAAAGTCGTCAGACAGCTAGAAGATAAAAGATACACTAAAAGATAAAAGTGACTGTATGATTTTTACTTGATAATATGGAAAATATACGAAAAAATAAACTTAAACCATGGTTATCAGCAGTAAGAACAGCATTTTCGACATCATGTAGTACTAAACCTATACTTACATCTATACTTGCCTCCCGTATATACCAGATTGGGGTGGATTTTGCAATTTTTACACATGCCATCAAGTGATATATATCAATCCATAGATCTTTCCAAATTAAATAATGGTTCACTTTCCACGTCTTATTTGAGAAATACGAAGTTCCAAAATCGGTTAATATGTGTACCCCCTTAAACCAAATTGTCTAAAAACTGAACCACAGATCGGGTTCAGTGTATTCTGAACATTGGGTCATAAGATAGTTTATAGTGGAGATTTCATTCCAAGCTTCAATACGGAATTACTTGCTTAGGTGTGGATATCGAAAAGAAAAACACTGCACTTCTTGCAGAAATATATTTAAGAAATTGTCGAAAACCTAGAAGATATACTAACTATTTCCTACGACTTAAAATTTCTAGTCCAATCTTTGGCTAGCTGTCTTCAGTTGCACACACCGAGTTGGTTTATGTATTTTTTATGTGCGCCACCTTCATCGTTTTATATTGCTTTGTCCCACAGGGTCAGAGTTAAAGATTTTTCGAGCCTAAGTGAAGTTGTCAATGCGAATATTAAACTTGTGTGTCCTAACATATGAATCACACTGTGCAATACATTCATTCATCAATTTTCTTGTGAAATATAATATATTTCATCGAGGGATGTTTATATGTGATACCTGAAGACAATATCGAATGTCGTAAAAGACGATAAACATATACAGTAGTCTATTTAGATCCAAATCTGAAGCGGAGATCTGTGCACATTTATATTTAAGGTATCAATACATTCTAGGTAATATCTTGGATACATTCGCATAAAGATTGATAGGTATTAAAAATAATACCTAATAAAGTGTACCTATCTACGTTTTATTATCTGTTGAGTATTGAAATTGGATTATTTCCGCAGCGGATTTCAATTCAATTTGAAATCAAATATTGTCTATGAAAAAATTTGTTTAGGTTCAGTGAAAGCATAAGCTGGTAAAAATCGACATTGTTTATCTTATTTCCATGAAAATTATAAAGTCCTCACACATGTTTTAAAAAAATCCGTAATGCAGTGATAATACGGAACAGTTGATACATACTTTTATTTTATATACATATGTACATGAAACAATTATTTGTTTTATAAATGTACAAGGATACAGTCAGCGTCGAACTTGAATGTACACTCATCCGCTGAAAGTTTATCTTTTAAATAAAATTTCACCGGAATGAACTAGGCCAAGCATGCATACATCAAATAAAAGTCCCGCGTGCATACTTCAAACATACTGTAATGAACATACATTTTTTTAATTTTAAATAAAAAAGGGCTCAAAGCAATAGTGGGAGTTATACTCTTTGAGCTCTATCATCGACTAGAAAGTGATAGAACCATGAAATAAGAAATATGTTTCTGTATCGGGAATCGACCCACTCACCCACCAAGACTTGAGGCACATTTTTGTTAAATTTGGGATAAGAAATTATGGTTTTTTTACTTACTTTGAATTTTTTGTTTCTTTTTTTTTCAACATTTGCGAGGTTATGGTTCCCGTAAGATATTCGAAAATGTTGTTGTTGTTATTGGCACTATTCCACATCGTTGGTTTGGGTCACTTAGACTTAGTCGTACGTTTTTTTATGATTTCTAATCTTTGAACTAAATGTTTCGAAACAACAAGTTAGAAATCGAACCTCAATTTAGTTGGAGCCCATTCAGCGATATTCTACTCAATAGGGTATGTAAAGAAATATTCTTTCCTGTTTTTGCTATAATCGCTCCGAAACGCTTCATTACTCTAATTTTTTTCCTTTCCTTTTCCTTTTCCCGCATAGGCAAGGACGGTATTTTAATTGCATTTGTTTGGCTTTTTCTCTAAATCTAAACAATACAGTGAAGGCATATGATATAAACATTTTTGTAAAGAGTTATATAAATATAATCTGCATTTTTTTCTCCATACCAAAGAACCGATTATCATAAATTGATGATACTTAAGTACTTCAGACATAGAAATCATTTTCCATGCACCAAAATTTAAAAAGTGGAGCCATTTGTGAGTCTCTCCTGTAAAGGTGAAAAAAATGCCATGCATTTTGAAAAATGTACGCACAATGAAATGAGGTAGAGCTTTACTTAGACACTTTCCGATCCAGTGTACCGTTTGAAAAATATCGAGCTCCAAATTAGTTTTTAATACTCTTCCCTCTCCACCCATTTCTAAACCAAAGTTTACAAAAATTAAAAATTCACAAAAAAAAACTTCACGACTTTCATTTAAAAAAATTCAAGCATTTTGGCCCTAATAGTTTTCGAGATATTGGCGGTGAGTCATCGACATGCAGATTTTGAAGTTCTGAAAATGCAGTTTTGAAAACTTCAGCGTGAGCATTAAGCATAATATCAAAATATCGATTTTTGCGCAAATTTTGAGATATCTGAGATGTAACATGACAAATATTTTCATTTCATTTCACACATAAATTTCACCCTGCGTTCACCACTCTATATGATGGTGAGTGTTATCTCTTAGATCGATTTCAACCCCTAAATGACCAACAGCAATCTACACACACAAAGCAGACATGAGCAGTGATTGGGTTAGATGGAAGGGATTTTCTGTGTTGGAAAAACTTGGATAGAATGCAGTAATGAATAGTTGATTTGGATTGATTTTTTTTGAAGAAAATTGAAATAGTTTTGAAACTGAAATAGTTTTGAAATGTCATCTGATATTCAGTAATCATCCATCAATATTATCCGACGGAACGTTTTTCTGTGCGAGTAAAACTAGCATTTTTCTCAGTTTATTTTTAAATATACTTTTGGATTTTTTTTGTTAAGTCAAAAACATATTTTGTTCAAATTCCACACCTTAGCTTTACATTTGTAGGATTTCGTACAAAAAAAAGATATTTTTAGAACCTAGACCTCACCTCCGGTTAAAGGGAACCCATAATCGTTTCCAGAAAAAAAAATTAAATCTTTAACAATTGACTGAGAAACTATAAGAGTTCCATCTTAAAGATACATTACAAATTACAAAAAAAAATAACTATTAACAATGCTGTGCATGCTATACATTATTCTCTCACGAATGAAAGAATCTACAAACGAAGTTTCACTCATTGATTCGTGAGTGGCGGTTCCCACAGTACTGTCTAGTAATCGAATCATGAACATCATGCTCCTGAAAGTGGCGTCGATGTACAACGCCACGCCTCTTATATGTCTATTAATTTTAATAAAGGCAAATTGATCCAATATTATCTTACTTTTTTCAAATATTCGGGAAGCAATGGAGACATATATTCTCTTATTATTCAACCCCCACATCTGTTTCACTGTTGTCATTATTGCCATGGGCATATGGGCGTACGAGTAAGAAAAACATATTTATAATAGAAAACCATGCCGTTCACAGAATCGGAACCTTTATAATTTCTGTATGTCCGCTCATCTGTCTGTCTGTCACACTCTCCACAGTGTCTACATTTAGGGAGATATAGTCACGATTTAGATGGAATTAAGTGCTTTAGGGATAAATATCGTATATGTAAATGTCTAGTCATGAAAATTTAAAAAGTGGAAGATTTGTGGGTGGCTTCGTTATAGGTAAAGTAGGGGTGGATTTTAAAATTCTGTTTCAACCAATCGAAAGATATATCAATTAATAGGTGGAGGGTCCACTCTCAACATACTTTTCAGATTTTGTGAATGTTTTTTTTGAGGAAAAAGTTTCAGCAGACCATTCTATTGGCTTATGTAATTATCTGAGTAATACCTGGTTAAATGTGATATATCAGATTCTGGATATATCATCTGTTGATAGATTATCGCCGTTTTCTATTTTCATTAAAATATCTGAAAATTAAGCTTTCAGATATGCTTTCATATTTTTCATAGGCTGTCTATTAATTTATTTATTTTATTAAAAAACTAAATTTGGCAACTAAGAAAGTGCCGATTTCACACATTGAGAAATTTTGTTCCGGAGATTTTTCACTGAAAGATAAACAACGATCAGCACGACCAGATGGGCTTGATGGTGATCAAATTAAAGCCATAATCGAACCGGATCGTCATGTAACTGTATGAGAGATAGCAGAAAAGGTAAATGTATCAAATACAGCGATTGAGAAACATTTAAAAAGTATGAAACTCGTTAAATTGCTTGATATCCACATGATTTGAAAAAAATGAATTTAACAAAGCTCATCAACGCTTTTTGAAAACAATTATCACTGGCGATGAAAAATGAATTGTTTACAGTAACGTCTATCGAAAACGATCTTGATGAGTGAGTAGAAGACAGAAATCCACCAAAAGAAAATGTTTCTCTCAATATGGTTGGGTTGGAAAGATGTGATGCATTTTGAGCTGCTTTCAAGGAATCAAATGATCGATTCGCGATTAACCGAAAACGGCCGGTGTTTTTTCCATCACAAAGGTGTCACAGATCAAAAGTTCTACGAACGTGGAATTACGGAGTTGCCAGAAAGATGGCTAAAAAGCATTGAATAATTACTAATCTAAAAAAATTGACAGTTACTAAGTTGCCAACCTGACACATGATATGGGCACTTACTTAATCTAGGTTATTTCTAAGGGAGGAGACAGAAACTTGAAACTCGAAGGCATTTTTTTTGCTGGATTTTTGAAGCAATACTCGAAGGCATACTGGGAATTGCTAGCATGTCGCAGGCTCAAAGCACGTTGGAAAAGCAAGTGAAAGAGAGGTACAAATTTGAGAAAACGCGGGTTAGTCTGTAAGGATACATTTTCCAGAAGAGCATGATAGTCAATTGAGATGGTTAAGGAAGTTAGAGCCTGACATTTACCTATATTCAGCTCTAAAAACTTTGTGTCGCACCACAAACAAAAATAATGCAAGCCAATGCAATAAATCGGAATCGGCTGAGAAGACACAATCTTATAAATTTTCTTGTCATCAGTATACATTGAGATTTCGCAGTACTTATTTATGTAAGCAACATCATTTATTGGCCCAAGGTGAATGCCGTGTGGGACACCGGAAGTCGTGTTAATTGGGTCGGAAACAGATGATCTAAACTGAACCCTGTACAGGTGACCTTCTAAGTATGCCTTGAGCCTCACAATATTTTTTGTCAAACGACTTTTAATATCATCAATTTTCCGACAATCTACTGCCACAACGATTATCTTGAAGACTTCTAATTATAGGCTTGACGTCTTTCTTGCATCACAGAACCACACACGCATACTATGTCAATGTTCTCCGCTGCTGAATAGTTGTTGACAATGGCCTCCTTTGTAACTATAGGAATGCATTTTCAAAATATTCGCCTTTTATGTCCAGCGGTGTCATGTGCACATTGTCTGCCATTCGATCACGAAACTATTTTATATACAATCAACTACGCTTAACTGAAAAAAGCAGATGACTGAAAAATGTTCATTTTGACCACATATAGGAACCAGCTTCTTTTACTAAGCATCATCCTGCAAAAGCACTACATCCTCCTCCTCATTAATTTGAGAAAGTGTAAACATCATCAACATAATCAAGCATTTCATTCATCTCACATTAGTATCATATTAGAATCATGATTCTATCGCCACAGGCTGAGGTACATTATCATGTCGAAAATAATCCTCGGATTAAGATATTATTCCCCGAAGATACATACATAGATGTACATATGAATCTTGCATTGAAGACAGGTTAAACATGACGTAATTCTGAAATACAAATGGAGCCATTCCCTTTTGCATCCGTAGGAGTAGCTTGCATTATGTGACCGATTTGGAAATTTGTAATTGTGGATGAAGATACCTGATTAGATAATCCCACGGGCGTTTATTGATTTAATATTTTTTTTATGCCACATGATCAAGCAGATTAGCTCATTTGCTCAATAACAAAACATTGCATGTAATGACGTGATGATATAGTAAGTCTAGGCTTCTAGATACGGCATAAATTACAAGTACTTAGTTTATTACTAAGGAAGTTGCCAGTTTTTCACGTGCTTCCAGTGATGTAAAATTAGCATTAAATCACAGTTTACGAAGATATCCGCAGATACTACCAATGACCATATTTGTGATCTCGACTTATTATATGCCCAAGGTTAGTAATTGATTAGACAGTCTTTATTTTAAAATTATTAATATATAAGTTAGGTGCAAGATCAAGGTTAAACTGACCGACCAGTATCAGATGTGTATACGTGCATGCAAGTATTTGAATGTTTATGCATTGCATGTATGTTTTACTTTTTTTCCGAGGGTTGGTGGAAATCTTCAACCAGACACTATTGAGAACGTTCGCTCATAGTAGTGTGAGATTTTTACTCACTAAAACCACCCCCTTTATAAGTTATTGTTAACTACAACTAAGTGAAGCACTTATCCAGTAGTTTATATTTCTTGTAAATTTAGCAGGTAGATCTCCACTGAGAGTTCCTGCTTACACCGCAAATAAAAACGGGTTAAGTTGATCGCGCTATCAAGAAATTCAGTTCTCTGAAGTCGAAGCAAAACGTTAGTTTCTTCAAGGATCAAAGTTTATATGCTCTTCCAGGCCACGCTTATGTTTATAAGCGAAGTTCTATCCAAGATTTCTATGGATATCGTCGTATGTATCATGGTGCGTTAAGGATAGTTCTGAGCACTTTATTTTGAAATGTTTGTAGTAAGTTAATATTGCATCTCTTGGTAGAACTCCAAAGTTGTATACCATATGTCCAAACAGGTTTTACCATTTGCTGTATACAAGCAATTTGTTTTCAATACTTAGCTTGGAAAGTCTTCCAATAAGTCAGTACATGTCTTTATATTTCTGATCAAGTTCGGCACGTTTCTTTTTAACGTGTTCCTTCCTCTTGAGTTTTACGTCAATAGTCATCCTGAGGTTTAAAAAAACTGGTAAGCCATTATCAGGGCTCGGATTTTTAAAATATGCACACGAAATGAGAAAATATGCGCTTTAAAAGTAAAAATATGCTTTGAAAAATAATAAAAATACGTCAAAAATGCAGTCTTTTATTTAACAACGATAACAGAAAAACTTCAAAAATAAAAAAAATTATAAAATAAACTTCATTTCATTGAAAAGAAAATTAAAATATTACATGTTAGTCTCATTTAAATAAGGTAATAATTGTCGAAATTCATTGAATATGCCTTGTCTACATATACCAAAAAGTGTTTTCAAAAAGAAAACTGGGAAGCTGGAATTATGCTTAGTGCTACCAAGTTGTTTATTCCATGTTGGTTGGAACTAAAAGTATTAAGATGCGTATACACGCTTTTTAAATTAATCATTTTAAAGATTACGAAAATATGAACTAAAAATATGCATTTATTTTAAAAATATGTCGAATAAACCAATAAAAGAATTTATTTATAGTAATATATCCAAAAATATGCTCTAATGATTAAATGACATTTTAAAGGAAATCCATATATCATTTGTTTGCTTCTATCTTTATCCAAAAAAAAATGTATTAACATAGAAATCCTAGCCCTGGTTATTATATTACATTGCCTAAAAGAGAAATGAACGTGGGCGGATTTCGCTTCATTGAGCGCTATTCGCCAAATACTCGTCCATTTGTGCACGTTGTAATTTTGCCGTTGGCTCCTCGACAGTTTTTGCTGTTACTAAGATAGCGGTGTCCTCAGCAAATCTTTTAATGAATAGTTAATTTGGATTAAAGTTAATAGAAAATTGAACTGAAATAGTTTAAATTCGTTGGGTGATATTCAGAAACGCTTTCCCAAAAGTGGATATGGATAACCTTTGATACACAATTATTTATTAATGTAAACATGATTGAATTCATCTTCTCTAATATTGTGAGTAGATATGAAATTGTAAATTTAGCTCTAACGAACGAGTCTCCATATATCTTTGAAAGTGATATTCCATAACTTGGCTGTGATTTTACCTCAAGTTGAGCTACTTATTCTTCTATATTCCTCTAACCGGTTTTTAAAAGAAAAATGGTATGTACAAAAGTACTTCATTTCCAACCGTTGGAAATGAAAGACTCATAATGGACGACAAACGTCCACCATTTTATTAACCTTAATCCAACTTCACTTAATATTCCAATACAAGGTATTGTTTCCTTTGTCATCTTTGGTCTTAATGTCTTACGGCCATTTGTTTTTTTTTAATTTCCGATTCAGCAATTTTATCCACACCCACAATTTTATCACTGTAACTTTTTTTGCTGAATTCTATTCTCCAGTACCCGAAATGCGTTAATCTTATATAGATATACAAAAATTGGGATTCCATTTCCCCTTTCATCTTCTTTATTGTCTCATTTAATATCAGGTGCATTTTTTTCTAAGATTTCGGGTGGGCCGTGATGTAATAAATTTGATTCCCAGTGATAATTACTTATTTTCTACAAAGAAATATGGCACTTATTTACTTCCTTTTGAGGGTTATTCATCAGGTCTTGTTTACACTTTTGGTGTAAAAACAAACCCCCTTTCACTTTGGCTAAAGCTGTTTCTTTTTATTGATTTTCGTCCTTCCTCAGAAGGGTCATCTAAATTTTAATTGATTTTGAGCGGAAATAATTATTTGGGTTTTGGTTATTTTGGTTTTTCGGTGCGAAAGGGTCTTAAATAATTATCCTTGAGTTGTGGTGGGGTTATATAGAGTATTTAACAATTGTGGTGTTAATTTTTGTCATCGCTTAAGTTTAATTGATTCAAATATGCAAATGTGTTGATCTTCAATAATACCCTTTTTCAATTATTACAACTGCTACCCAATTCCATTCAGTTAGTTACGTTTTTGAATAAATTTTGCTTCTACTAGATTTGATGTTAACGACGATGCCGAACCACGTGTTGCCTCAATTTTAAATCTTTTAAATAAGTTTCGTTTACTAATACAGTACTTTTACTACACAGACGGTTCCTCTATTGCCTGTTAACATAGTACAAATATTAACACGTAGTTATAGCCATCAAACGTAATCTGTGACATACTCGCAGCACCAAGTACTGATATTTGAAGTAATAAATTCGTCATATTTAACGAATCTTGACGAATCAGTTTACAATTTTCCATATATTCACCAACTTCGTTAAAGTAACTTGCAGAACCAAGATCTTAAAAAAAGGATTCCCTTTCGAAAAAGAAGTTTGAAGTGAGTTTTCTCAAAACCTTCTACACATTCATTCAATGACTGAAAGTATTAAAAATGTCTTAGTTTCTGCAAGACCCGGAAACTTTCGCATGCGTTGATTATCTTAACGTGATTTGGTGGGTAAAGAATCGTCAATGAGGTGTAAACTTACATTGAAAGGCATTTGGTTAAGAAACGTGCATTCGCCGCCGTCGACTCCTACACCAAAGGTCTGTGAATCAAATCTCCGTCAGCACACAAACTTTAATTTTTACGACAAAGGTGTGCCTCAATTTATTGAACTGTTAGAATCTTGTAAGCATCAAAAGAAATAGGGCCAAAAGCGAAATAAGCAAATTTGGCACATATTTCAAGAAACTTTGGTTACACCCAACCTCGCACATACACCATCATGTTTTTACAAGTCCTATGATTGCTTGCAAAGCTGACTTAGAAGGGAATGATTTTGAATAAATATGATAAAGAAATGCACTGCAATGCCTCTTCTTCCATATTTGAGAGCACACTCATCGGTAATGGGATAGACTATGTCTATTTAGGTTTGTTTAGGAACCACGCTGTAAACATGAAATGAGTAATGCGGTGGACCGCTTGAAACTATTCGCTAAAGTCCAACGGAATTTAATAAATATCGTTATCTGGTTTAGAGAAAGAAAAATCAAAAAGAAATAGACATAAAAAGTCCTCCCTATCAACAACCCATTTGTTTCCAGAGCATCTTCTCTAATCTATTCGATGATTGATGAAAGAAATGTTGTTAAATCATACGTTCAGTATTTAGCAAACATTTCTGACAGCCAACATACATCTGATTAACTGTATGAAGTACTAAAACTCACCCCCAAAAGGAAAATTCATCGCTTATTTGACACATTAAACATTAGGTCCAAAGTATAGGCATTATCTCCTAATTGGGGTATCATCTTACGACCTTTCAGACTCAAAGGACAGCAGCTCATTGAACATTAAGTCCATACCACCCTAGCACTAATCTCTCACATTGTCATCTGTAGAGACAATGACTTGGGAGAAATCTTGTCAAATAGCGGACATCTCGAATTTATTGTGAAATTAATTATTCAGTATCGTCTAACGCCAAGGGCACAAGGTACAAAATGCGCATTCGCCCATATAGGGGAGACGTAATTTTATACCGGGAAATCACTCTCTCGTTTCCTATTCGCTTAGTGATTAAAACATCGGGCAAAGCTGGATACGGCGATAAACCTAATGGAAATTAGGATGATGATGGTTATCACCAATGGGATATTAATTTGCCATGTGCATGAAGCTCCTTAATGGTTGGATGATTAATATAAAAACTCCGATGATTTTGTGGGATCCCGCAGATTTATGGGCTTCGATGTTGTTGAATATTGAAACAATTCTTATCTGATTCAAACTTCAATACGACGCGTCGTCTTTACTAGCACAACCGCCCCCAGGCAAAATATCGTAGGCCATCAATTACTTTAATTACTTGGGTGACAGAGCGGAATGTCCTTTTTCATGTTTGCTCCTTTGCTGCTGTGTACATGTGCTCATTGAGCTTCAGCACTAAGGATTAATAGCCATCCAACTGAGGAAAATGTAAGCCAAAAATGATGAGAAAGATCACAGCACTTGTTTATACAAAGACAAATGCTGTTAATGTTAATCTATGAGTCGGGTACAGTTGCACAAGGTCGAAGTTTGATATTGAAGAGTAGAGTCATGAACTACCAAAAATACGAGCGGTTGTTTGTTTGCAAACACTTTTTGAGGCATCTCACTTTTTGTAAATAGTGACACAGTTACCTCAATTTGGAAGTTGATTCTTTTTATTTTTTTTTTTTTGGGCTCGAGTGCTGCAATCTTTGCAGCTAATGCAGCAATAATTTTCAGAAAATAAACGATTTGTTAGAAAAACCAGTAGGTTAAACCGTTAAGTTTTCTGCAGCTAATGTGATATTTAGCTTTAGTGTCACTGGAACAAACTCTTATGCGAAAAACTAGCCTTGTGATATGGATCACACTTCCGTCCATATTGATGATGGCGCATTCTTACTGCGGTGACCCATATTCTGATAGGGTCGTAATTGAAGCAGTGATCGTTCCACCTTTGTCGTCAGATAGGACTTAGAAGAATAATGCATTTTTTCTATGCATGCCCTCAACTAGATCATCTCCAGCAGCTTAAAACATTTTAGCTCTTATTATTATTCTTGTCTATAACTAAATCCTGATTGGGTGGAACATTCTGCCAACAGCGATTTTTGTGTCATTATCGCTATTTAAAGCTCCGCAGAAATAATTTTTTCCGAATTCGCTTTACCGACGTCCCGGCAGTCTTTAGTCCGAACTTAACATACATTCAACAACTATTTCACTATCTACTTAAACTTATAACCAAGATTCTTGTATAGGAATCTTGTCGATCGCGCACTTCCCATCCACTTTTCTTTACATTTGAGAAGTTTAATTTCTTCTCATATTTTCTGTTCATAAAGCTAACGATCAGCATTCGTCCTTTGTATTTGCAGCGTTTGCCAAACCCTCGTGTGTTCATGAGTTACTAAGATCAGGTGAATCATTTTCAACTGTACTGTGGACAACTTGTTAAATTACGCTAAATTCTTGAATGATTCGCGTTGTTGTCTTACATAATGAAAACTGTCTAACACACATTTCATTGCTGACTAGTCAGAAATTACAAGAGCTTGGGTCATAAGTTTGAATGCACACACATTATAATCATGACTTACGGTCTAGACTATAATCAAGAGGTTCTTAATGGGATTGCTATTTATGTGGCTTAGTTCGGTAAAAATGCACTTACATCACCCTCGATGTAGTCAGAATATAATTCCAAAGCAATAATGAGTAAAAACATCATAGAGCAGGGATAATTCACAGTATCACTCTGGTAAATTGCTACATTTTTAGAATTAATCTGTTCCGATTCAATCGACTAGTATATATGCAGTACCCTCGCAAGTTGTAAGTTACAAATCAGCTGTTCAAAGCCTGCTAAAAGAAGTTTGCTGGTTCAAAGGTTCATTTAAAGAAATGAAAGTGGAAAAAGTACTGCACAACAAAGTGACTCAACAATCTGCACGTCAAAATTGTCACAGTGAGCATCTACAAAAAGAATTGCTATTTTTGCCCATTTTATAATCAATTTCTTTCTCAGTACCAGCTAGGTAGGTAGGTAAAAGTGGCGGTGGGCATACAGATCCTGTTTTCGCACCCAATTAGTGCCATGAAAGCGCCGTTTTGATACCACATCCTATGGGATACCTGATTTGTGAGATGGGGGTGAAAAAGAGTGTATATTCACTCAGAATTAGCCTAATTTTGAAACCACTTCGTGGAATTTATGAAGGCTATCAGACTATGAATGTTTTCTTCTGAGAGATTATTAGGGGTGTTGAAGAAGGCTTTGCCCAGAGTGCGTTGTCTGATTCTAGCTAGAGCCGGACATTTGCACAGAAAGTGCCCGGGTGTTTCTGGCTCAGTTTCCACCCGGCAGCTACGGCAGTGCGAGTTAAATGGTATGCCTAGTCTTTCAGCATGCCTGCCAACAGCCCAGTGTCCAGTGCAGACCGCTGTGATTCTGGATATATTTCTTCTACTGTTGTTAAGCAGGTCTTTTGTTTTCTTTTGGTTGTAGTTGGGCCATACGATTCTGGATAGGACACATGTTTCCAGCTTGGTCCATCTTTCATTGGCGATCTTGAGGAAGTGATTGTAGATGTTGTTTTTTACGAAGCCTAGTGGAGCCTAGATTTGTTCCACAACGAGACTATCGAGTTTGGATCCTTGTCTGGCTAGCTCGTCTGCTGCTTCGTTTCCTATTATACCCGTGTGCCCGGGAACCCAGATCAAAGAGACCGGGCTCCGTTCACCTATAATGGATAGTTCCTTGCAGCAGCAATCTACTAGTTTTGACGTTGTGGTTATGGATGTTAAAACCTTGATAGCAGCTTGACTATCTGAAAAGATTGCTATCCGCTGTGCTGGTTCTGTTTTGTTTTTAATTTCAAGACACGCATCATATATTGCAAGCACTTCTGCCTGGAAAATGCTTGCAAAGCTTGGTAGCTTGAGTGACTTTGATATCTTGAGGGCTTCGGAGAAGATTCCAGCGCCCACACCAGAGTCCATCTTCGAACCGTCTGTGAAGATGGCTATGTCATGGTTTTGGATGACTCTATCGCTTTTCCACTCAGTTCTAGTTGGAAAAAAAGGCCCTATAATTTTTATTGAAATTTAGCTTTGGGATAAGGTAGTCAGTATGACTCAGTATCGCCTGTTGTGGTAGTGAGTTAAGGATATTACCATGTCCATAAGTTCTATTATTCCAGCAGTTTGACTCTCTGAGTCTAAGTGCACTGCATGTGGCCATGAACGTTGCGTGTAGATCTGGAGGTAGAAGGTGCAAAATAACTGTAAGCGCATCTGTGGCAGTCGTTCTTAGGGCGCCAGTGACACCTATACATGCAGTTCTTTGTACCTTGTTTAGTTTTGTATATTGTACGCTTTGGCTAAAGCTGGCCACCAGACTAAGGAGCCGTAGGTAAGAATAGGACGTATTACTGCAGTATACATCCAAAGTGTTATCTTCGGTCGAAGTCCCCAGCTTTTGCCAAGAGTTTTGTTGCAAGCGCATAAGGCTATGCACGCCTTTTTAACTCTTTGCTCTATATTAGTTTTCCAATTTAGTTTTGGGTCAAGAATGGTGCCTAAGTACCTGGCAGTTGAAGACAGAGTGAGGGTTTGATTGGCTAGTCTAGGAAGAGGAAAGTTTTGTATTTTGGTTTTCGTCGTAAAAAGCATCAGTTCGGTTTTGCTAGGGTTCGTGTTTAGGCCACAACTGGTAGCCCACCTATTAACCCTTTGCCCCCTCCATGATTTCACTAATCACTGAGAGAAACTGGCCTGATACTAAAATCACAACGTCGTCCGCATACGCAACAACTTTGATTCCTTCCCGGTCTAGTTCTTTTAATAGGTTGTTAATGACTAGTATCCATAACAATGGAGAGATAACCCCTCCCTGAGGAGTTCCCCTAGTTACATACCTTGTTTGTTGGCTATTTCCTACCGTGGATTATATAATTCTAGTTTTGAGCATATAAACTATCCATTTTACTAGCATCTCTTCTACCCCCTGGGCGATAAGAGATTCTTGGATAGCTTCTGTGTGGACGTTATTGAAGGCCCCTTCTATGTCTAGAAAGGCGGCCATGGTATATTGTCTGTAGTGAATGGTTTTCTCAATGGTGCCGACCACCTTGTGCAGAGCTGTATCAGTGGATTTACCCTTGATGTAGGCATGTTGAGATTTGGAGAGAGACTTTCCCTCTAGCTTGAGCCTGATGTGTGTATCTATAATGCGGTCCAGGGCTTTAAGCATGAAGGACGATAGGCTGATTGGTCTGAAATCCTTCGCGGTTTCATGACCCCGACGGCCTATTTTTGGTATGAAGACTACTCGAACCCGTCTCCACGACTGGGGGATGTGATTGAGTAGTAAACAGTTTCTATACATTGCTTTCAGCCAAGGGGTTGCTACATCTTGTAGCTTTTGTAGCATTATGGGTAAGATACCATCAGGGCCTGGGGACTTGTAGGGAGAAAAACTATTGACCGACCAGATAATCTTTTCTTCTGTAATTATCCTATCGATTTCTACAGTGGATGTTGGCAGTGGTTCCTGTTGGTGGTTGACCTCACATTGGTCTTTACACCCCGGAAAGTGTGTAAGTAAGAGTGTATCTAGGGATTCCTTCGAGGATTCGGTCCAGGTTCCATCCTGTCTCTTAAGGAGAGAGGGATTGGAATGTTCTTTGGACAGAATTTAGCTGAGCCTCGAAGAGTCCTGATTGATTCTTTGCTATACTTATGGATTTCTTGTAGATTCTTAAGCAGTCTTTATATGGTTGCCAAAAATTATATTTATGGCAAATATTAAAGATGACCCTGGTCATCTTTCTAAGGTTAGAGAGGTCTTCTGTCCACCAAGGAGGAAGTTTCTTCTTGCCTCGTTTGATCGGACACGATATATTAAAGGATGTGTTGAGCGCTTTCTCGAAAACTTCTATTGTTTTTTCCAACTCACTAATATTGCTTATATTGGAGAGCGGTGTTCCACAAAGTTTTTTCTTGGCAATCGTAACGAACTTTTGCCAGTCTGCGCATTTGGGATTTCTGTGTGGTACCTGGATATGAGTCTTCAGATTGATATTGAAGATAATCAATTTATGATCCGAGAAGGAGTTAGAATTGGATACTCTCCAACTGTCTATCTGAGAATCGTTAAGGTTAAGGCTAAGTGTAACATCTAAAACTTCCACCCAACCCCTGAAGTTTTCCGAGCTGGGAAAAGTAAAAGTGGGAGTGGAGCCGGTATTACATACACTTATATTATTTATTATGATAAAATCAAACAATGACTCACCTCTTTCGTTGATTTCTGAGCTTCCCCATAGCGTATGTCTGGCATTGGCGTCGCAGCCCATCAGAAGGTGTGTCTTGTTGTTTTTGGCGTGTTGTACCACCTTCCGTAATTCTTCTGGTGGTGTCTCACGATCGTGTGCCATGTATGTCGATGCTATCAGAAGCGAGCTTTCCACAGCTTCAAGTCTGACGACAGTTTGGTCGGATGAGCTTAGGTTAGGACAGAGGAAAGCGTTAAGATGTTTCTTAATTAGAATACACGTTCTAGGCTTACCATCGTTATTTAGGTAGAAGATGTTGTAGTTGTTGTCTTTGAGCCCTGTAATTTTTGAACATCTAGTCCATGGCTCCTGCACTATCCCGATGTCGAAATCCTCTTCCTTGAGGAACATCAACAGATTGTCTGAAGCACGCTTAGAGTGCTGCAGGTTAATCTGTACGACTTTCAGCATCGGGAATAGGTGGGTCTAAGTTGTTAGTATCAATCGCCATACCCTCGAACAGCTTGTCCGCGGCGTCAACATCGTCTGTGTCATCACCCGGGTTTGACGATTGGAAGATCTTTAGCTTGGCGTATCTTACGCCAAAACGTAGCTTGTTGTCGGCCTTCGCTAGGCTTGGAAGGCACTCCTCGTTTATGGATAACATGTAAGTCATGCTGTTATTCTGAGGAGGTTCTGATTTGATTACCGCCCAGTTATCCATATTTACACTGGGATTGTGAAGTTTTAGACACTTGAGAAGCTTCTCACTGTCTATTTTCATCTTCGGTAACCAAATGCGAGCTCTCGGTCTCCTGGGGATTTCCTTCGCTGGGATGAGTCTGAGGCTTAGACCTTCCCATTCATTGCTGATCTTAGCAATGCATGCGAAGAGGAAATCCTTGGAGAATTGGTCTTCGCATTTAAAAACCCTGTAACCTCTAACGACTTCGGCTGAGTCATATCCAGGTAGGGACTTGTCTTCCGAGTTGAGGAGATGATCTATGACCAACTCGGACAACCTGCTTTCTATCTCGCTCCAGGTTTCAAGGACCTTCTTTGCGTTGGCAGGCAGCTAACGCGACCTGAAGATGGTCCCTTACTACCTCGCTAATGGAGCGCTTTGCAGTTTCACTGCTGCTTGAAGGAAGGTTGGTATTCTCACTTCCTTTGCTTCTTTTCGGAGCTGAACTGATCTCATCTCGAGATCTGTTTCGTTTGGAAGACGTTATTGGTGCTTTTGTTGCGGTTGTCGTGCCTTTTTTTTCCGCCATGTACCTAGTGTATTCTTCCACTATGGCTTGGTACTTTGGCTTATCCTTGGAATCCTGCTCCACCACAATACCGGCTGCTTCGTTTTTAGCAATCTTGCTTAAAATGAAGATAGCCTTCTGGTATTGAAGTTTCTGCTGGGTTCCAGGAGATTTGTACTTCTTCCGCTTCTGGTCGCTATGGCTGGCAACCTTGGCGTCTGAGTTTTGGGTTGAGGCAGGGTGAGACTTCGCAGCTGTACTATGGCAAGTACTGCTGGAGTCTGTTGGGGGGATAGTCTCCTGGCTGGAGGCTAAAAGCTCGTCTTTCGACGATGGGCCGATTGGCTCATTTGCTTCTTTTGTTTTGTTTGTTCATTTTTTTTGGTTAGGGTCCCACGAGTACCGCGAGAATTAATGGGGTCCACCATACCAGAGCTCCGGATTAATATGGTAAGGCTAGATTTAAATGAGGCCTCGCCTGTGCACCTTAAGTCCTCAAGCTAACGACTAGTCAACCCACTAGTCATGCATCCCTCGGCGCTTGATGTTCCACCTTGGATTGGGGGATTTGTTCGGGATTTCTTTCATTCATTCCTCTTACACTCGCACATTCAACACAAACATTCACCCATTCACACCCAGGAAGTTAACCTTCTTCCCGCCTGCTATGTTAGCCAATCCGCCAGTAGAGACATGACCTGCTGGTCGAATTGTTACCGGTGGCCACCACTAGGAGGTCATAGCTAGACTTCCATGGAAAACAACAGTTACGGCACGTGCAACTTTCAGGTTTCTACATGGGATTCCCCCTATTGTAATCCATGGCAGACCACCTTCTCAGTACCAAATATTTTGTTTTTTTTTTTAGAAACATGGAAATAAGAGAACGACATAACAAACGCACGGGGGAACATTTTCGCTGATCATTCAATTTGCACGCATTTTGCACTTTATCATTTTCCATGGTTTTACTGAAAATAATCCGTAAACCATGGAATCAAAATTTGAAAGATATTTCTCATACATATGTGCACCACGTTAAATTCTTGCGATTCGCTACTCAAAATCGCAATGTTTTCCATTCGACTCGTTTTCCCTTAATGGCATGTAGATACAAAAATGTGTGGTTGGAATTGGCGCACCACACAAAAGCTTGATTTAATTATGCATACGCTTTCATTTCAAGAGATCAACGAGATTTCATTGTTGCAGTTGTTTTTCCATTTCCTTTCTAGACTGCTGATGGCAATACTTAATTAGAATTTGTTGGAAGCTTAATGAACTCAAACGCACGCAACATATAGTACATTGCTAGGCCTACCGAATTATAAAGGGTTCATAGAATATGGTTTCGTTTCGTAATTTCCTGTGGAGGCCTTGCTGCATATTTTTAGAAGAGAATTCAGTTAATGTTTTAACCATTGGTAACGTACATGTTGGGGTATTTTATTTAATCCATATCAAAGGTTGGGTATCGAAAATCAAATGGGATATTCCTTTTGTACATATTGAGAAGAAACGTATTTTTTGATTAAAAAAAAATACCATCTCAGTGCTGTTTTAAGTCATTCGATCGGTTGATTGAATTTTGTCTAAAACGTGTGTACGTGAAGTTAATTATTTTACGAACTGTAGTTATGTACCTTGAGGGCGCTGTGGCGTAGTGGGTAGGTGCATCGACTCCTACGCTCGAGGTCTTCAGTTCGAATCTCGAAAAAACATCTAACATTTTTTCACGACTCCACCTCTTTCAAGTCACTGACAATGCTCAAAGAGTATAACCGTCTAGAAAAAGCTTCTCAATCTCGCCGTTCGGAGTCGGCATTAAACTGTAGGTCCCCTCCACTCGTGACAGAACAATAGCACGCACAACACGAGTAGTTGCTGAAAGCTAGGCCCAGGTCCACCTCGGACTGTAGTGCCGCCATTATTATTATTATTATTATTATAGTTATGTACCTTAAATCTGATTTAATGCAAACTAATTTGGCTTTAAATCACTATCTTGATACATGAACTAAGACAAAGGTTAGCAAAGGTTATGTTAAAAGACCGTAATTTATTGACTTAATTGGGAATTTAAGGACTTTTTTTTAATCTTTAAACTATAGTACAACATGGCAAAAGAAAATGCAAAAACTGCTTTATACATAACCACATACACTCAGTCAAAAATTAAGTATACACCACAAATGAAAACCATACATTTTTCTTCACTTTTCAAATAATTACGTAGTCGGCTTTCGAGTTCAGAAAATGTAAGTCGTCGACCACTGCGATAGAAATTATCAAACCGACCAAAAGTTTTATATTCTTCTAAAACCAAAACTAAAAAAACAAAATATTCTCCCATGCTTCAGGATTCATTTCACTCAAATTCAGACTCGAAAAATTAAATTCGGTCCTCGATTTGTGCTTTGAAAATTTCGAAAGTTGAAATGCGTATTAATAAATCTGTGAATTATGAATTTTTTTTACAAAAATTATGAAAAAGTTCACACTTCCTAAAAACTATCGTTTTTATGGTTCCGTCTACAAAAACGGAACCTTTATAGTTTCGGTGTGTCCGTCCGTCCGTCAACAACAACCGTCCCTCACACTTTTTTATCTCCGAAGTTTACAAAGATATCGGCATGAAATTTTGGAATTAGGTACTTCAGGCCTAGATGTCATTTCCCATGCAAATTTAAAAAGTGGGGCCATTTGGGGGTGGCTCAAGAACAGGTAAAGTTTTTTTTTTTCATTAGTTTTTAAACATAGTTGAACCCCATCGAGTTATATATCAATCGACAGATCTTTTGAAATGAGTTGAAGGTTTCTTTCAACACTTTTTGATCCAAAGTACCATTTGGAAAATATGGAGCGCCAAAGTTCTTTTAATGCCATTTCTAAGCCAAAGTGTTTAAAAATCTGAAAAAATCTGAAAAAATCACAAAAACTTGGCTTCATTGAGTACTTTTATTTAAAACTATTTCGAGCATTCTGGCCTTAACGGTTTTCGAGATATTGGCCAAAAACGGTCAATCATCGACATGCGAATTTTGAAGATCTGAAAACGCAGTTTTGAAGACATCAGCGTGAGTATTAAGAAATAATAAATTTCAAAATATCGATTTATGTTGAAATTTTGAGATATCAAAGATTAATGACAAATATTTTCATTTTCACACATATATTTCATGCTGCGTTCGACCACTCTATTCGTTGATGAGTGTTATCTTTTCGATCTCAACCCCTAAATGTACAACAGAAATGAACACACACACCGCAGGCATGAGCAGTGATTGGGTATGTGTATGATGGAAGGGATTTTCTGTGTTGGATAAACTTGGATAGAGATATAGGTATATGTATGGATGAATGTTTGTTTGTTTGGATGTATGAATGTATGAATGAATGGTTGATTTGGGTTGAAGTTAGAAGAAAATTCAACTGAAATAGTTTGGAAACGTCGTTTGATATTCAGAAATCATCCATAAATATTATGCGACGGAACCTTCCCCGTGCGAGTACAACTCGCATTTGCCCAGTTTTTTTAATTGACATTAAATCATTTAGTTAGTGGTCGACTCCTGCGCTAAAAGTATCGATTCCCTACACAAACACCTTTCTCATTTCACGGCTCCACGCTCAATCGCAATGTTCAACACAGCACAACTGTTAAGAAAAAGCTTATCAATCCTCGCCGTACGGAATCGGCAAAAAACTGTAGGTCACTGGTGAGAATATTATAATAGCCTTTGTCCACAGTGAAATAGAATGTCACCAATAAATATGTGGGGTCATTCAATTCGTGGTCCGGATTTTAGATCCCTGTCTCAATAACATACGTCAATCCGAAAAGTCATCCGAAAATGTATGTGTTTAATTGAAGGTTCTCCTTCTTACAAAATGGAACATTTAACAATTTCTTAATGTGTTCAGATTTGTGAAACTTACTTCAAAAATAGTGATTCTGCATATACGCTAGGATACACAAATCGAATTAAATTAAATCGAAATTAAATTATCAAATCGAGTGAATTTGTTTGCAGTGTACATCCGGGCAAACTATAGGAAACTGTTAAAAAATTGTAAGAGATTGACTTTGTTAAAGTATTCTTAACGAAATGCACAAAATGCATAATATATGAATGCCGGTAGTAAAAGTTTTGATTACGATCCACACCCATCGACTTCACAGCGAGCTCAGCATTTGGACTTGTTTTACGCCACATTTTATTTATTATTTATGTTAATGTAAGCTAAATGACTGCATTTTATAATTTTTAAGTCCCTCAGAAGTTAAATGTGCTAGGCGCATTTATGTTTCCATTTATTTATAACTGTTTCTAGACAGTTATACTCTTTCAGTATGGTCAGTGAAAGAGGTGGAATCGTGAACTTAGGCTAAAAATCTAGTGGATAGGAGTCGACGCACATATCCACTTCGCTACGACATCAACTAACTAACGGTTTGCCTTTAAGAAACAGTTTCTGTACTATAAAAAAGTGCAAACATTGCAAAACTTGGAAGTCAATATTTTGAGACAACGTTACGATTTCCCTGAAGTGTGACCCAAAGTGAAACTAAAAAGCACAACACCATCGTTTTTATAATGTTACGAAGTTAGAAGAAGTGAAACCGCAATAACAAATAATCGATTTTGTTACAAATGACGAATATTAATAGTCAAAAGAGAATTAAATAAAGGGGATAATTGCTTTTATACCTAAATCAAATATGCAGGAAATGCTGCATGCAGTAATGCATGTGGAATGCAAGTCAAAACATATCTGTACTGTACACCAGTGTTAGGCAGGAATATAAATATAAGCAAGGAAATGTTATAGATATTGGTGGTAATGCATATCGTTTAGCGACTCATGCACGGCAAAATAGGCATATACTTAAGCAGCAATTATCCATATCTCCAATTCATTTAATCTCCTACGCATACCTTCTGCCCTCAGTCATACACAATTTACTAATTAAATTCGAGGGCCATGCATTTTAATTACTATTTCCAATAGAAATAGTTAAATGTAAACCTAGCTTTAGGCCGATCAAAATATCATTGAATTCCAGAATCAATTGATTGACCAGACAGAAAATATTTTTAGCAATATTTCAGGAACTGTTCTGTCTCTTCAAATATTGAATTCGCTAGTATTGGCTCCAAAAATAACTCCTGCATCATATGCTAGGTGGGCGCCGTGGGATATTGGGTGAATACGTCGACTCCTACGCAAGTTTGAGTTTGTTGATTGTTACCAATTCGCCTCCACATATGTATGTAAATTAGTTTCAAAAGGGTCCTTGATTGTATTCCCCATTGGTTACATGAATACGGGGAAATCTTTGGTAATTTGGGCCCTAATAAAGGCAAAAGAAATTTTGATTCAATCGACTGTGAAATCTCAACTAATTTTGGTTGCAACACAAAAATCATTTTTCCAGGAATTTATTTAACTTATTCTTAGAAATGTTGGTCAATTTCGAATCATATTTGCAATTGCAATGACTGGAAACAAGTTTAAGCTTAGCTGCTTTTGTTAGAACTGCATGTTGCTGCCAGTAGAATGCAATCCCTACATTTTAATGAAAAGTGGTTAAATGCTTATTTTAATCTAAATTTCAAACACTGACGCTAGCGATAGAATTCAAGGATCAAAATACTGCCTTTGTTTTAGCACTCACCCGTCATAACCGTTTGCAAACCAACGCCATGAAAACGTTACCGCTGATAGTATATGCAAGGGTTATGATGCCATTGTCATTGTATCATTTGAGACACAGTTTGTTAATAAAATATTTGCAAAAAAAAACGTAATAAATTGATATATACATATTTACTTAGAAATACATGTTTTTCTAGTTTTTTTCTTTTTTGTAAAATTGCATTATCACATCATTTCCTTGCCATGGTAAGAAAAAAAACAAGAAATTTAATGGAAAACTAATTAAAATTCCATAGGAAAATATCAAAGTTAATTTTTTGCACTGTCAAATAATACTTTGCAAGAAACTATATTTGGGGAAAATTAAGCGAACGAACAAAAAAAAGAAGAATTTCTTGTACGCTTTGTAAGATATGTTCTTCAGATATGTAAGATATGTTCAATGTTTATTTAAATACCATAGTTAAAATGCTAAACCTTCTCACAAACCAAACAAACGACAAAGCATAGTTTATTCGGCTGCCATGCACTTGAGAAGACAGAAATCTGATCTAATTTCTATACGGCGAACATTTAAATAGTTTGTCAGACCGTAACATGACGACTGAACGACAACAGCTAGCAAATAATAAATGCAAGAAGAATACAAGCATTAATTGAAATTGAGCCACAGACAATATAATAGGCGAAATCTCTATATCAGCAAATTAATGTTTGCCACAGATTTGAAATGGAATTGAGAAGTTAAAGTTTCTCATGAAACAATGCGGAAACCATGCAAGGCATGCATCGAACATCCTAGATGTGAAAACATTCAAGCGGGCGAACATCGACTCTGATCATTTCCCCATTTTAGCATGTTTTTTTTTCTGCACCAGCCAACAAAGAGGAGTATTAACATTGGACGCCTTAATACACCGGAGATTGCCAGAGCCTAAGAAGAGCAGGTCAGCGAAAGACGTCCACGTCCAAAAAAAAAAACGCCAACAACATGTGGCATTGCCGCTCAGCCATCCAAGAGATAGTCGAAACCACCTTGGGCTATCTGCCACCCCCGACAAGAAACCCGTGGTACGAGCGAGTGTGAGCAGAAAAAACACGCAACCGACGAGGAATACAAAAATGCGCTGCAACGAAAAACTAAGGCAGCGCGGGAAAAGTACCGGGCTAGAAGATGAGAAGAGAAGAAGCTTTTACACCAGGAGAAAGATCTCTCGCGAGCTCCCAGCTCAAGGATATCGAGGAGTCTAGTGATAAATAGAAAATACGAGCCTTTTTTAAGAAAGCAGCAGTAGGCGCCGTGGCGTAGTGTGTAGGTGCGTCGACTCCTACACTCGATGTTGTCGGTTCGATTCCCGAAAAATCATCTAAAATTTTTTCACGGGTCCACCTTTTTCGAGCCGTTGACAATGCTCAAAGAGTATAACTGTCTAGAAAAAGCTTCTCAAACTCACCGTTCGGAGTCGGCAGTAAACTGTAGGTCCCCTTCAATTGAAAGAACAATAGCACGCACAACACAAGTGGTTGCTGAGAAGCTAGGCCCAGGTCCACCTCGGACTGTGGCGCCGCCATTATTATTATTATTATTAAGAAGCTGGCAACAGGCTTTGAGAAAGGCACCCAGATTCTTTGAAACTGTGAGTGACACCTAGTTACTGACCCCCAGGGAATTGTAATTGTGTTTAAGCAGAAGCTGCTTAACAAGCATTCCCAGGAGAGAGTGGTATCCCAACTCCAGTCGAGGAAGTAGTCCTTCTTCCCAGATTGAAAGAAGTCGGCACAGCTGTAAAAGAACTGAAAGCACAACAAAGCTACAGGCTTGAATGACCTGCCGACATTAATATATCACTCTAGGGGGTTCGTCAATGTTTCAAGATCCATGGCAGATTCACCTGTACGTAAGCCACCCCCAAATGGCCACACTTTTTAAATTTGTGTGCATAAAAAACGATTTCTATGCCTAAACTAAATGGAAAATTCCACGCCGATATCTTTTTAAACGTCGAAGATAAAAAAGGACGGAAACACTGAAATTATTAGGTTCCGTTTTTGTAGACGGTCCGTTTCGGTGATTGCCCGAACAGGCAGACAGACGCAACGTTTTTATTAATATAGTCGTGGAAGATATTATTTTTTTGGAATATTTCCGAAAGTTGCTTCCACAGAGAATGCTGTGTTGCCGAAACAGTGCAAATTTAAAAAGAAATTTCGATCTAAATTACGCACTAACTGCAGCTGGTTTACACAAGCTTGAGAAGAAAGTTTATGGGACTCGTTATAACCGAACATGTTCTTGTGTTTGCTGTTCAACTAAGAATATTGCAGCTGTTTTCGAAAGTGGGCACCTATACCCCCAAAAGCAGAACGCCCCAAAGATCTCAGCAACTAAAGATCAGTCGCACTAGACTAAGAAACATTTTGTATAAAGCTCTCAGATTATCCGCTTACACGGTCCAATTGACTTGAGAATTGAACCAAAATAATCACCCGCTTCGTTATCGCATCTCTGTGCTCAAAAAATTATCCTCTTCGGTTCACTTCCATTTTGACGTCTGGAAGCAAGTAAAGTTGTCATATTTGGGGCTCGCAAAATCTACACGTAGTCATAGAGAAACCAATGCATCCGGAACATGTGACTGGTGCGACTTTTAAAGTACCGGCCAATTTTTCTTCCAAACGAAAAGGAAAGAATCGTTAGAGGCAACGGAGGATACTACAAATTTTTTACGTACAGAAATCGACGATATTGATTGGGGCGAATTATTGTTCTAATAAAATGTCGCAACGTGTCGTCGAGCGGTCGATTTGTATGTGACCATGCGTTTTGTTATTGTTAATCACACAGCGCTATTGGACTTTTTTTGTGTCGTATCATTCAAAACCGAACAACCCAGAGACGATTCAGACATTTAAGAACAATATTGGTCAAGCCATTCGTGCGAAAAACGTCGAAAGTTATGAAAATATATTGCAAAATCGTGCTGACAGGATGGCCTAGTGCTAAGCCATCTGTGATTTAAATAATATTACATTATTAACCAGAAGGTTTACTCCTTTCAATAAAGCAATAATCGTTGAAAGAAAGTTATTTTTTTATGAAACCAGCTCTGTGGATCACCGAGATTACATTTAAGTTTAATGTTCTATACGATTATCAAAATAAAGTGTCAAGGACATAATGAGAAAGAGGGCAGTTCGTGTGGTGCAGTCGTCCCGGATACACGTAAATTCTTGCTGTGTTGTTACTTCATAAATTACATCTTTATTCTTTAAATTTTTTTGTATTAAGTTTTCTTTAAATAAAGTGAATTCCAAATAAAGGCTATCTTTGACAAAAGTGTTTTTAATCATTCTCCAGTTTGCAGAATTTTTTTTGCAGCTATTTCAGTTTGGTTCATGAAATTAATGTCTGTTCTGCTCTTACCACGTTTCCTACCATTCTAACCTATCCGGCCCGAACAATATTTGAGTACATGTTTTCGCCATTAATTGCACATTTACGATTACATACCCTCATTTTTGTAAACAATCCCATGCAACCGTATTGTATGAATGGGTCGCATAAAAACACAACTCATAAAGTTTGATTATACAATCTCAAAGTCTCACAAATGAATTTCGTTCAGTCGAAGTCAAAAATAAATTCTTGAATTAAAGGCAGTTGGGACTAACAGTCATTTATCATCGTTAAGCCGAAGTTGCTTCAGACCCTTAAAGCATATGCAATAGATTGGGATCCAAATTGAAGATATTGGTTAAGGTAAGTATGTATTCCATGCACATGGACTCTATACGTTTTCTCATGTGTATGTGCGGTCGTAAAGTTGCGAAACTTTATTTTCTACTTCGAAGATTCATACTGAAACCTAACTCTGATTGGTACCCGCAGATTCTGTTCATGATTAATTAAGTTAATCCTTTATTCGGCCTAATGTCAAAGAGGTGATAAAGTCATTACTTTGGTACTTTTCCTTACCCTTAGAGCAGTCATCGAATTGAAATGTATATTAATCACGAAACCAAGGGACATATTTTCACTCCCTCCTTGACATCAGGAACAAATTGTCCTTTGTCCATCGCTCTGCTGGCATAAAGTACTCCTTTTGTTGAATCACAAAATATTTGCTTGGGTTATTACATCGGATACGAGTGCACAAGAGCAGATGAAACCCTCTCTTCATAATTAGTTTAACTTTGAGTTTCAACCCACGCAGAGCATAAATCTTCTGCTTCAATCCAATTGAGTCCTATTGTCATACGCGATGCCATTGAAAATGAAATTCGCTCAAACAAAGCCGTACTAGATGTCCGTTGGACTATTCAAACGTGCGTTACGTTCCCGCCCCTCCAATATAATTAATTACGATTTTAATTTGAAATTTGAGATACTTTGCAGCTTTTGACTTGTCCTTCTCATTTTCCCTTGCAGCTATATACTGTCCCTGGCACTGGCTGACCTACTGGTTATTGTGACAACCGTTCCACTGACATCGACCGTTTACACAGTCGACTCCTGGCCATGGGGTAGCTTTTTGTGTACGCTTTCGGAATTCACTAAGGACGTTTCTATTGGGGTGTCGGTCTTCACGTTAACAGCGCTCTCAGGGGACCGATATTTTGCCATTGTTGATCCGTTAAGGAAGTTTCATGCACACGGTAGTGAAAAGGTTCTCTTTACCCATCTCCTAATTACTAATTTCTGTTTGCGGTTGTAGGTGGAGGAAAGCGCGCCACAAGAATGACTATAGCGATTGCTATTTCTATCTGGATTCTCGCGATGATTTGTGGTGTGCCAGCTCTGATTGGGACAAATATCAAGGTAGTTGGATCGATAATAACGCAAAGCCTTTTATCCCGGAATATGGCAAGGAGAATGATTTAAATTGTTTATTTTTCGCCTTTTTTCCTCAGAAAGTCAACATAAATAGCAAGAAGTCATTTTGCTACTGCTATCCGTTTCCTGACGAATGGGGACAGAGATATGCTCAGGCAATGGTGCTTTTAAGGTTCTTGGTATACTACGCGGTGCCGTTAGCTATAATTGGAATTTTCTACGTGTTAATAGCGAGACATTTGATGTACACGGCGAGTGTTCCCGGTGAGATGCAAGGAGCTGTAAGGCAGGTAAGCATCGTTTAAATGATTGTTTTAATTGGATACACAAAATTTTATTTAACTAAAGTAAAAATTGAACAAATTCTTTATTAAGGGTTAATGGATCCTTAAATTATGAAATAAATTCTTCAACAAGTGTGGTAACTTCAGTTTGATCGCATTTATTTCAGATGATAGTTTGCATTTATTTTTTATTTTGTTGTAATTCTTTCTGAAGCTTCCTTCTTATTCTTCCCCATTCTTTTATTGAGTGACGAATACATCACCACAATATTTGAATAACTAGACCTTTTACAGGCAAACTAAAAAAAACGAAAAAAGGTCATTGTAAAAATGTAGGCCATCATTTCAGTACTGGAGACGTGTGATTTAAAGTGGAATAAAACATCAACTAATATTCATCATGACATTGGCATCAGTAGGAGTACCGTGTCATTCTTCGCACTTGCTCTCCTCGTGCCGTACATCTATGAAAAATTAAAACAAAAAAAATGTCGTCTCCAACCCTAAAGTGAAAATAAACTGAGTAAATGCGAGTTGTACTAGCCAACTAAAATATTGTACTGACATAACACGTAGTTGTGAAGCTTATTGCAAATTGCATTTCTCAAATCCGCTTACCGAATGTGTTGGATAGAAAGTAATTCAACGACGAGTTTGATATGCTATCCGACTCCATTACAAGATTTATATCCCTATATTATCGTACTGAAATTATCATTGCCGGCGATTTCAATGTAGTTCTAGTTGGATTAAACTTTCAAGCCAGACGGCACCCACAGAAAGGTGTGATCTTCGCTGAGTTAAACAATCTGACCCATCTAGTAAATGAGCCAACACGAATACCTGACATTGCAAATCATTCGACTTATTTCTCGCCTCTCATTCTGACAAGTATTCTATTGGCATATTGTCACCACCAGGTTCGTCTAAACACTGTGCTGTATCAGCTTATTTTTGCTCGTTTTCACAGTACAGAACAAATTCCTAAGTAAACAATGTGTTTACACAAAGCTAATTGAAGCGGACTTGACAATTTCTTTTAGAAAATTTTAACTGCTCCGTTTACTTCCTCGATAGTGACATGGAGCCGCTGCTGATATGATTACAAATATTCTTCTGCTGGGTATGAGGCTCTTCAAGATTACGAGCACAAAGAAAAAAAAAGCTGATCTTTTGAAATGAGGTCTAGGTTTGCTTCAACACTTTTTGATCCAAAGTTCGAAAAATATGGAGCTCCAAAATTTTTTTTAATTTGTCCCCCCTGTCATTCCTAAACCAGAATGTTTAAAAATCACAAAAACGTGGCTTTATTGAGTACTTTTATTTAAAACAATTTCGAGCGTTCTGGCCCAAATAGTTTTAGAGACATTGGCCAAAAATGTTAACCACCGACGTGCAAATTTTGAAAATCTGAAAACGAAGTTTCGAATATCTCGGCAAAAAGAAATGATAAATATCAAAATATCGATATATGTGAAAATTTTGAGAAATCTAAGATTTAAAATTATAAATACAGGCAAAATCGGTTATAACGAATTTCAAGAGACTGACGAATTTGGTCGTTGTAAGCGATACGTCGTTGTAAACGATTTATTATGCTATTGGATTACATATAATGGAGCTCAGGCGGGACCTAAGAATTTTGTCGTTATAACCGATACGTCGTTATACTATTTCGTCTATGCCTTATTTGAACCTTAACCTGATATACCTTATTACATTTTCTGCTGGGTGATGTTTGTTTGTTTGGATGAATGAATGTAGTAATGAATAGTTGATTTGGGTTGAAGTTAGAAGAACATTTAATTGAAATAGTTCGAATTCTTCACCTGATATTCAGAAATGTGCATAAATGCAAAAAATATTTAGTTGTACTTGCACTTGCCTAATATATTTCTTGAGTCAGTTCAAACGAATGCCCTTATTTCTGTCCCAATTAATTGAAGCATTTTTACGGACTTGAGCCAAGTATATGCACAGTTCACAGAGTTCGTAGAAAAAATGTTTTGTAGAATACTTCGAAGCAGTTAATTTGACCCTACCTGTTTTGACAAACCAAAGTGGCCAATTCTTATTCTCCGCCGAATTACCAGGGAGTCGTTTTCAAAATTGTACGTCCGCTTACTTCTCATTTATTAAAATCAACCCGTTTTTCAATCGCTACGAAATAGTTCTTATGTCTTGTTGCTTTTCTTTGATTCGAAAGATTAAAAGTTCTCGAGTGTATAACGATAAAAAGGTGTGAGTATCAATGTGCATAGCAATGATCGTTTATTTAATTTAATTAAGTATCAAGTTATCTTGTGCCAATTTTTGAGCCTTAAAGCCACTGGTTAATTCAAGCTTTTTTGAATTAAGAACTGCGATGATTTGCGAAATATACGAAAGAAAGAATACTCCCAATTAAAACGAAAATGCAAGACGATGTTCTCGCTTTGAAGTGATCCAGAAGAATGATCTTAGCTTTTTTATTTTCAAATGCAAAAAGGGCACCGCGCGTGGACGGCGGTGCATACAATAAAAAAAATATACAATTTTCCTAATGTTGGTATGAAAAATTGCGTGATGACAAAAAATATAATCGTATGATGTCAAAAAAAAAAATGACATATGGCAAATAGATAGCTTTCGGAATAATGAACAGTAGTGATCAAAATTATTGTTACATGTTACTTGAGTTTAAAATAAATAATTATGCAATTCTGAACATACGCCCCGCGTTGAAGGCTCTGCGTTCAAAATTAATGTTGATCGTTGTTTATAGGTAGATTGCAAATTTTTGGCGATAGACCTTTTTGCCTCTCCGTTCTGCGTCTTGACCTTCACAACTCTGACGAGGCCGTCCGCTCCAGGGTATACCTTAGTCACTCTGCCCAGAGACCACTTCAATGGGGGTAGATTGTCATCCTTCAGTAGCACCAGGCTTCCAACAGCAGCATTAGGTTGTTCTTGTCTCCATTTATGTCGTTGTTGAAGGACAGTCAAATATTCTCGTGACCATCTCCTCCAAAACGTCTGCATCATGTAGCGAACCATTTGCCACCTTGCTAGTCGGCTGACGTTGACGTCTTGGTTGTCTGGCTCCAGTGCAGCAGTAAGAGGGCCACCAATCAAAAAATGGCCTGGGGTGAGAACGTCAATACTGGATGGATCATCTGAAATGGGACTCAAAGGGCGGGAATTAATGATAGCCTCGATTTGGCAGACCAAGGTGTGCAACTCGTCAAATGACAACGCTGCATAGCCAACAATACGTCGCAGATGATGCTTTGCGATTTTTATTGAGGACTCCCAAAGTCCTCCGAAATGAGGAGAACGAGCTGGTATGAACTTCCACTGGATACCATCGTTCAAACAAGTTCGATAAACTAAATTATTGTGTTTTTGCGAATCGAACAATGCCTTTAGCTCCTTCAATTCTGAGTTCGCACCAACAAAATTTGTGGCGTTATCGGAGAAAATAGTATGCGACTTCCCTCGCCTGGCTATAAATCTTTTAAGGACCGCTAAAAATGCTGCTGATGAAAGGTCAGCTGCTAGCTCCAAGTGAACAGCTTTGACAGCGAAGCATACGAAAAGACAAATGTAGATCTTAATGGGTGCTCGGCCACGAATTCCAGACCGAATGTAAAAAGGCCCACAAAAGTCCACTCCTGTCGTTGTGAATGGTCGAGAGGGTTTCACTCTATCTGCTGGCAAATTTCCTTCAAGCTGGTTCATGACAACTGGACGAGCTCTGTAGCAGCGGATGCATTTATTGACGACGCTTCGTACGATATGCTTGCCTCCGATCGGCCAAAATTTCATCCTCAACGCAGCTAATAAGGCCTGCGGTCCCGCGTGCATATTTTTAATATGAAAATGGTTCACAACTGTCGATGTAAAAGGGTGAGATTTTGAAAGAATAATGGGATGTTTAGTTGAAAAAGGTAAAGCTGAATTTTGCAGTCGTCCACGAATTCGCAACACACCATTTGCGTCCAAGAAAGGATTTAATGACTTCAATCCACTCGTTGAATGCAAGTCTTGATTCCTCGAAAGTCTCTTATATTCATCTGGGAATTCATTGGCGTGTATTGTTCGAAATATATAACTTAATCCATAGTCTAATTCTTGGACACTGAGCCGCCCGCTCTTGCGCTTATGAGCCTTTGAGCGCGCGTTATGACAAAATCGATGAATATATGCGAATGTTTTCATTATCTTATCAAATGAGTTAAGAAATTTACAATTTAGCGTAAGATCCTCACTCTTGGTGCCTGCCAGCAAAGTGATTGGTTTGATCTTTCGTCTCTCTGGAAGATTTTCTTCGGTTTTATTTAACTTGGGCCACTTGTTCTCATCATCGACCAAAAAATCAGGACCTGAATGCCAAATATTGAGATGTAGCAAATCCTTTGGGCAGACACCACGCGAAAGGAGATCAGCGGGATTAAAACTCGTGGGTACATGCAGCCAAATTACATCTTCAGAATGACATTGAATTTTTGCTATTCTGTTTGAAACGAATGTGCTCCAATTGCAAGCATCAGAACTTATCCATGAGAGAACGATGGTTGAATCACTCCAGCAAAATATTTGAGAGATTTCCAATTCTAAAATCAGCCGGATTCGTTGCATAAGTTCAGCTAAAAGAAGTGCAGCACATAGCTCTAGGCGGGGAATGGAGATACTCTTAACCGGTGCTACTCGAGATTTTGAACACAGTAACTGCACATTTATATTATTAGATGAATCTTGAGAACGCAGATATATGCAAGCTCCATATGCCTCCTGACTAGCATCAGCAAAACCATGAAGCTGAATTTTCGAGTTTGGAAACAGAACGTAGCGTGCAAACCTTAAGTTACCTATTTCCGGCAGCTGAGTGCTAAACTCCGCCCAGCTTGAATAGAGATGCTGCGGCAATGACTCATCCCAATGCAACCTTTCCTTCCACAGCGTTTGCATGAAAATTTTCGCCTTTACTACTATTGGACCAATGAGTCCAAGGGGGTCGTAGAGCTTTGCAATGCTGGACAGTATTGATCTCTTTGTTGCATTTCGACATGTATTTAATTGCGCACCAGAGAAGTGAAATTCATCAGAAACAGGCTACCAAATTAATCCGAGAGTCTTTGTCACCTGACTTTGATTGATTTCCAAAAAGGTTTCCTTATCTTTTTCCTCAATCGCATCTAAAAACGAAATATTGTTGGAGCACCATTTGCGAAGATAAAACCCTGCTTCACTTAGCAGCTTAGTGGTTTGATTCTTGATTTCAATAATTTCCTCTAGGGTATTTGCTCCAGAAAGTAGGTCATCGACGTAAAAATAATTTTTTATGGCTTTCGAACCAATAGGAAACTGTTCAAATCTGTCTGACGCAAGCTGGGTCATTGAGCGAATAGCGAGGAAAGCTGCTGAGGCCGTTCCATAGGTGACAGTATTTAATTTAAAAATACTTAGGTCGTCATCACGATTTTCTCTCCAAAGAATCAACTGCAAATTATCATCGGGTGGCTGAATTTGTACACACCTGTACATTTTGGTAATATCGGCAGTGATAGCGAAGCGATGCATCCGAAAGCGAATAAGAATAGTGAATAGATCATCCTGAATGGTTGGTCCTACCATAAGAATGTCGTTTAGCGAAAGACCTGACGATGATTTGGCCGAAGCGTCGAAGACGACGCGCAACTTCGTTGTAATGCTGTCTTCCTTGGTCACGCAATGGTGGGGAAGGAAAAAATGTTTTTCATTAAGAATTTTAGAGTCCACCTTGGTCATGTGATTTAGTTTAAGATACTCATTTATAAAATCGACATATTGAGATCTTAAATGTGGATTGCGAAGAAGTTTGGATTCCAAATTACAGAAGCGTTTTTTAGCGATTTGAAAAGAATCACCTAGGGTGTTTGGTGAGGATTTGAATGGAAGGCGAACGGCAAATTGTCCATTTGGAAGTCGTTGATGAGTTTTACGGAACAAGGTTTCACATTCCATTTCCTCTTTAGAAAATTCCTTCGAAATATGATCATGCGACTCAACTTCCCAAAACGACCTTAAAATGTCCTCTAGCCGACGATGTTCCTCGACGTTATTCTGAAGCGAAGTAGTGAAACTATACCGCGTTATGTTATCCGAATTAATCTTCCCTGCTACGATCCATCCAAGCAGAGTTTTTTGTAGCCCAGGCAGATTCTTCCCGAGACGGATTTGACCCACGGATAACAAGTCAAAGAATAGCTCTGCGCCTATAAGTAGGTCAATCCTCTGAGATTTGTTAAAATATGGATCTGCTAGCTCCACGTTGGCAGGTATATTAAAATCAGCGATTTGCACGGTTTTTTCGGGTTGATGGCATGTGATAGACGGCAGAATTTGAACCTCTAGGCTGGCAGTGAACTCATTGACACGCGATCTTAAAGATAAATTCGCCTTGAACTTCGATTTAGTAGTGGTTTGTCCAATACCACCAATAGCATTGATGGACCTAAAACGTTTTATATTGAGCGTTTGAATTAGACGGTCCGTGGCGAAATGCATTTGCGAACACGAATCTAACAAAGCCCTGCAAGGAACATACGAGTCGTAGCCATCTTTGATTAGTACTAAAGCTGTTCCTAGAAATACGAATGGTTGATCGAACGTTGGTTTTTTAGAAAGGATTTCGTTTTCTACTGTGGATTTCGAAAGCAACGTTGTATTTGATACGTGTGGACTTGAGTTGGCTTGAGCTAATGGTAGTTGAGTGATCGATGGTTGAGGGGAATGATTGGGAATAACACCCATATGTAGTAAGGTACTGTGGCGTTGAGAGCAATGCTTACAATGATGCGAACTGCAATTTCGTGCCAGGTGGCCGAAGCGGAGACAATTTATGCACAGATTTCTAGCTTTAGTTTCGGAAACGTTTTTCAGGTGAGAGTTTGACAAATGCATCACACGAGTATATGGCATGGTCAGTTGAATTACAATATCGGCAAGCAACGGAAGAAGGTTTTGATGTTACAAAAGTTCTATTGGCTACTGGTTTAAATGACTTACGTGAATTGTTGGATGTGCTTGCCAATTTGTTGTTACCAGATGCGTTATCCATAGTTTCCAACGTTTGACATCGCCTTTCGATGAAAGTTGATAGTTGTTCCCATTTGGGTATTAGGTCGACAGCCGCTTCTTCCTCCCACTTTGTCCGGTTTTTTGCATCCAATTTGTTGGCGACGATATGAATGAGCAATCCATCCAAAATCTGCTCCTTGGTTCCCAGCGTGTTGAGCGCCTTTAGCTGCGAGTTGACGCTGTCACTCAAATCACGTAGCTTATGCGCCGAACCCCCGTCGACATTGGGTAAATTAAAAACTTCTTTGATATGCGCCTGAAAGATTAAACGTTTGTTACTAAATCTAGCCTTCAAAAGTTCAACAGCCTTGTTATAATTTTCCTTTGTGACTTCAAGAGACTGGATCGTTTTAAAAGCGACGTCAGATAAACAAGAACGCAAGTGTTGAAATTTTTCAATGGGGTTTAGCTCTTCGTCTTTGTCCACCAAAGTCTCAAACATAGAGAAGAAATCTGGCCAATCGGTGTATTTCCCCGAGAACTTAGTGAATTCTAGCTTAGGCAATCGAGCCGCCTTTGGCTTCATGCTGAAAAAAGTGGACTCATGAGGAGAGACTGCTCCGACAGCAGAAGGCCGTTTAGAATCCATGTATGTTAGAATTTTGGTTTTGAGATCAGAATACACATCTTCAGAATTACCACGCCTGTCACCCTCTATCTCCGTTTCATCCAATACTTCAATGTTGGTTTGAGCGTCATCAAATTTTTGAAGATACGTCTCAAGCAAGCCCAATTTGACCTCCCATTCATGCAACGAAACATCCTTTCCACCAGCACTATCGACAAATTTCTTAAGCTTCGTAAGCTGTCCAGTTACTGAAGCCCTTTTGGTTTTATAAGACGAAAGATTTGCAGTACTACACTCAGGCCCCTCTCCAATCATATTGAAGTCGAGATTTATTTTATAATAATCAAAAAAAGAACGATTATATTATGTTTATATGGTACTTATCCGCGTGTTTCAATAATCGATGGGTTATAGCAAGCAAGTCCAAGTAATTTTGCACGATCAGCAGCGGCGTTTACTCACAGCGATCCGAGATCCCACGGTGCAGCTCCAAAGTACAGCAATGCAAAATCCCACGATGTAAGATCCAAACACAGCTCTCCAAAATCCCACGAGGTAAATTCCACGCACAGCACTCTAAATAAAGTTTAATGACCGAGAAGCGATAAGAAATTTCTCGAAAAAAAAAAAACTCCACGATAGTGAGCGGGTAGACAAATGTTTGCGAGATCAAGAACGATAAATTACTTTATATTAAAATGATCGGACTACGAGTCCTGTCACGGTCGCCATATGGTTAATTCAAGCTTTTTTGAATTAAGAACTGCGATGATTTGCGAAATATGCGAAAGAAAGAATACTCCCAATTAAAACGAAAATGCAAGACGATGTTCTCGCTTTGAAGTGATCCAGAAGAATGATCTTAGCTTTTTTATTTTCAAATGCAAAAAGGGCACCGCGCGTGGGCGGCGGTGCATACAATAAAAAAAATATACAATTTTCCTAATGTTGGTATGAAAAATTGCGTGATGACAAAAAATATAATCGTATGATGTCAAAAAAAAAAATGACATGGCAAATAGATAGCTTTCGGAATAATGAACAGTAGTGATCAAAATTATTGTTACATGTTACTTGAGTTTAAAATAAATAATTATGCAATTCTGAACAGCCACTTTGGTATGTGGTGATTTGTTCAGTTCAAAGCCAACAAACAGGAAAATTTCTCTATTGCGTCACCAGTTTGTCGATGTATTAAGCTGATATTCCAGTCAGTCCTTACCATTGCGACGACATATCGTCTAAGCCTGCGGCAATTTTTCCATATCGACTTTTAATTAAATCGGATTGACCTTTCATAAGATATATTTCACATATTTCATAAGAATGCCTTACTCTCGTTATTTTGTTGTGTCTAAAAAATTCCTTATACTTCCATGCACATTGTCTGTTTCAAAGTTGACATTCTACAGTTTTATTTTTATAATATAATCTGAACAACCTTAGGGAGCACTAAAACCTTCACGGGCGTTGTTACGAAAATGGTTAGAAAAGAAAGCCAGTCAATAAATGTTGGCAGAAGACCAAGTCGTTCCTTTCTGTAGAAATTTAATTTTAATTAATTGAAGACAAACCTTGTTGGGTGTAGGTTGTGAGAGCAAAGCAAAGGAGGGCAGTATTGTGTATCGTGTATGAAACTTCTAAACAAATTACAAAAGTAAAAAGTGAGGCGGAGTAAGGAGCGATATACTCTAGGAGAGCATTAAGCACATAAGCTCATTTAGGAGACAGCTTAAAAGAAAATGGAAAGAAAATTGCATACGTTACTAGATTTAAGTACATCTTTTTCCAAAATTTGTAAGATGGTTAGAAAAGAGATGAAGATCCTCGGCTCCTAGATAAGTTATGCGTCACCATTTTCCTCTATTACCGTAGGCAATTGTTTCCTGATTCGTGAGGACTAGGGCTTGTTTAAGTAAGTAATGCACAACCATTTGATTTTATTGTACTAGGCAATTGTTTCTAATAATAATTGTGCTCTAAATAATAAAACATCGGTGGATACAATTTCTCCGTTAATTGATAAAGTCTCGCTCTTCATGTATTTTACATCATTGATGGCAAAATTTTAAATTAAAATGTTTTTATGACTCGCTTGAAAAAATACACATTTATTTTTAAACGGCTGGGACAATCAAGGTTTTAATACTTACAGATTTGAGAAGCCTTACAAAGTGTAGGGAAATTTGAAACAATAGAAATAATTCGTTTAAATAATAAAAAATATTTTCATATTTTCACAGAAAAAATTCATAATAATATTTAGAAGACATATCAGAAACCCTCAGTTGAAAGATTAACTGTACAAGAAGCAATTCATCAATTTCTTTCGTTTGCCAAAGAATCCGTGTTCAGAATTGGAAAAGTTCAATGCATTTTTCTCAATAAAAATGTGCAACAATAACCAGATTTCTCGCTTGTCCTTCCATGAAACTCCGATTTATTTTAGTTTGGTTGCAAGCATTTACCATTTAATAATAATAATAGTAATGTTAGCGCCTCAGTCCGAGTTGAACTTAGACCTACCTTCTACAGCAACTACTTTGTTGTAAGTGCTTTTGTTCCCTTACCAGTGGAGTTCCCCTAAAGTTTAATGCCGACTCCGAACGGCCAAATTTGTCCAGCTTTTTCTAGACCTTTATACTCTTTGAGCGTTGTAAGTGACTCGAATGTCGAACAGTCGTGAACAATTCTTTTGAAAAATTCTTGGTGTTTTGGGATTTGAACCTAGACCAGTGTAGTGTGAAGGATTCGATGCACATACCACAGCGCTCACGTTTGTCATTTAACCTTCAAATATGTCCCATTGCATGGCTCAAGTCCATATTCCATAAATGCGAACTAAATATATGCATAAAATAAAATATATTTTTAGTTAAAAAAATGAACCCATTATGAGCAAGCTAAACTTTCTTCCATATAGTTCAACTAAAATACTTTTCTTCATCACTCATTGTGAAAAGTGAACAAAATTTCAGAATTGCAGAATTGAAATGTACATACAAATTATGCCTGTGAAAACGGGCTTAATTTACAAGAAATTGTTCACAATAGTACACACACCTTGTGCTTGTGGGACGATTGTTATGACTTATTATTATTCAGAATTCCGGGAATAAATTTGAAACGTTGCTCGTTCGTGAACTTCAACATGATAAAAATGTAAGCCCTGACTTACATTCTGACATAAGCTTAGAAGGCGTTTGGTTAATCACCCCCAATGCGATAGTCATTTTTATTGAACGACATTTCTCACTTTTTCTGTCGAGTCACCTTTTAGGCATTTAAGTGTCGATATTACAATACTTAAACGCCAGTCGTTTTCGATCCGCATGCATTCCACATAAACAACAGACAATTACTGTTAGACATTTAATAAAAATGTTAAATTTATGAATAGTGAATATTAAATAATGAATAGTTTTGCACTTTTTGTTACTTGTTACTTGTTGTTAGTTCCGTCAACGATGGAAGGCAGCGATAGGCCGGGCTCAGACCCTCCATAGGTCGTAGGCCTGCAAAGTAAGTAAGTAAGTATTGCACTTTTTGTGGTAAATAATATAATTAATGAAGATGAGAGTGAAGAAAATTAAGATCGAAGTCCAATCCCTTGGATTTGCCAGATTCGAAGTAAGTACGAGAGTTGTTTTGAGAAGAAATCATTCCAATTTGTTACATTAACAGATTCGTGATGTACTTTAGGTTTAATAAAGATTGTCCTAACTGGCGGCACCAAAGAATTTAGTTGAATGGAAATTACTTCCCATTCTTTAATTTTCTCCGTTGGCGAAACTGCTCTCCTAAAGTTAGTTGCTAATGCATGGCTCCTTTCGATTGATTGCACTGATAGTGCAAATTGCTCCCAATTTGTTATCTTCAGTCCTTAGTAAATAACAATTAATTGAAAACTAATTAAAAAAAGGAAAAAAACAAAAACTTACATTTTTTTTGAATGCACACAGCTTGTCGTTTGAAAAAATGTCGTCTTCAAAAAGTATCGTTTATTTGAACTTAAACAAATGTAACAATACCGATGAGTAACATTTATCGGAAAGAAAAGTACGTTCCACTTAACGATAAGCAAAACGACATCATTATGACTATCGCAATACCGATTTCTATAAGCGACATTTGTCGTTCAATAAAAATGACTATCGCAATAGGGGTGAATAAAAATGCTTTATAGAAAACTGAAGGTTTCATTGTTCCGATATGCGATTCACCCGAGTCGTCACAAACGTATTAACAAATGTTGATTACTAGCACAGTCTTATGTATACAACATCTTCGAATGCAACAATGAACAACTCAAGCTTGATTAAAATTAAAGGCATTAATTTAAGTCAAGAAATTAAATTGTCTTTACTCAATTTGATCCTCATATCTCTCAAATTGTACTAGTGTCACAGATTTGTGAGTCATGCTTAGCTCCTCGTTCTTTTTTTATACACATATGTACATATTTTATCAAAATCAACTCAGCAGTCAGATACATCAAACGTAACTTTGAAAGATACATCGATGCATTTTTGTCTAGGTAAACTTCCTATGTCCGCCGTCATGTTTTTAAAACTTTTTCCAAACGTATTAAAAAATTTCAAAATCGATTTACCGAATATATTTTTGCCTAAATGTATTCGAATTTTGACCCTAGCTATAAGGCTATGATATATGCATTAAAATCTATTCTATTATCCACCTTATTCATGGTGTCATGGATATCCTTTGCACAATGTGTCCCTTTCTTCTATAAATAATTCAGTTCTTTTGCCCTTTGAATTCAATGACTTTTATTTGAAAGATTTCCTAAACCACCCTTCGGTAAAAACGAACAGTAATGAGCTTTCAACGAACTATCACAACATGTAGATCTTATTATTATTACATTATTAATCCTAATTACCTTTAAAAACATTTGTGTTTATGATATTATCCATATAAATATTGTATTTTTATGCTAATTGTTTGCACACTTCTTAATAAGACTCATCAGATTTATTCAATTATAAATATAAAAACAAACATATATCCCTCAAAAATTAAGAAAAAATTATAAGTCTTCTTCTTGTTACCGATTTAACATCGGCCTCATCTATCATCCTCCTTTAGTTAGAACGATCCAAAATTTTCCAGTATCCTATAGTTTCGAGGACTGGAGAAGTCTTGACCATGACGTGTGTTTGTTCTTTTAAACTTGCACCAAACCTATTTTAGATTTACATGACATGCTCTATTCGCTCATTTTAAGACATTTAAAATAGGAAATACACAATACAACAGCTGCACCGATTTGAGTTGTACTAACTTAGGACGAATCGCTGTAATTAACAAATCCAAGACACATTAAGCGTAAGCTTTCCGTACAAAAAAACTGGGCAAGTGCGAGTTGTACTCACACGGGGAAGGTTCCGTCGCATAATATTTATGGATGATTTCTGAATATCAAACGACGTTTCCAAACTATTTCAGTTGAATTTTCTTCTAACTTCAACCCAAATCAACCCTTCATTAATACATTCATACATCCAAACAAACAAATATTCATCCCTACATATACCTACTCGTATATCTCTATCCAAGTTTATCCAACACAGAAAATCCCTTCCATCATACACATACCCAATCACTGCTCATGCCTGCGGTGTGTGTGTGTTCATTTCTGTTGGGGATTTAGGGGTGAGATCGAAAAGATAACACTCATCAACGAATAGAGTGGCCGACCACAGCATGAAATTATGTGTGAAAATGAAAATTGTTCTCATTTTAAATCTTAGATATCTCCAAATTTCAACATAAATTAATATTTTGAAATTTATCATTTCTTAATGCTTACATTGATGTCTTCAAAACTGCGTTTTCAGATCTTAAAAATTCGCATGTCGATGATTGACCGTTTTTGGCCAATATCTCGAAAACTATTAAGGCCAGAATGCTTGAAATTGTTTTAAATGAAAGTACTCAACGAAGCGAAGTTTTTCAGATTTTTAAACAATTTGGTTTAGAAATGGCAGGGGGGGATGCATTAAAAAAAACTTTGGAGCTCCATATTTTCTAAACGGTACTTTGGATCAAAAACTGTTGAAGCAAACCTCTACCTCATTTCAAAACACCTGTCGATTGATATATAAATGGAGTGGGAGCGACAATGTTTAAAAATCAACAACAACTTTACCTGTACGGGAGCCACCCCCAAATGGCCCCAATTTTTAAATTTGAGTGCATAGGCAATGACATCTAGGTCTGAAGTACCTAATTCCAAAATTTCATGCCGATATCTTTATAAACTTCAGAGATAAAAAAAGTGTAACAGACACGACGGACGGACACACCGAAATTATAAAGGTTACATTTTTGTAGACGGAACCTTAAAAATTGTTTCTCTCTTTCAACGCAATTTGTATGTTCAAGTGCAAACGACTCTACGATATGGTTGAAACCATATGTACCATAAGGTGTCGTTTTCTTGATTTTTTTCCAGAATCTGCCGTTGTGTGAAAATTTCCCTATACTCAAACTAAATAGGATCTATGAGATTTACAGCGTTCAAATATAAGCGCAAAGATCTTCTACGCGATCTTAACACAATAATGAATAAAATTGAAATAATTTCTTCACAGGATGTGGTTTATATTTGAAAAGTTAGTATTACAGCTACCGACTCGACTGTATATCCCAACATATATTGTGTTTCATAATGCAACTTTATACTATACTAACACTTGTCTGAATTTGTCGAAATTTCATAACGGTTTCATTCGAAGTTATTACCACACTCTTTTATAATTCGGAAACTCACTTAGCAAAAACTTTTGCTCTACGCCAATATGTAGCTTTGCAGACGTTAATAAAATAAAATTTCGCTACCGCAGGTACGTGCTCGGAAGAAGGTTGCTGTTACAGTACTCGCATTCGTGGTAATCTTCGGCATTTGCTTCCTGCCTTACCATGTATTCATGCTCTGGTTTTACTATTGGTAAGTAATATTCTCGTTGAAGTATCTGATTGTCCATTTGTATGTTTTTTGTATCTGAATTTGCTCTCCATAGGCCAACATCACAACAGGACTACAACGCATTCTGGCACGTGGTGCGAATCGTCGGCTTTTGCTTATCCTTCGCAAATAGCTGTGCGAATCCTGTGGCACTGTACTTTGTCAGCGGCGCATTTCGCAAGCACTTCAATAGGTATTTGTTTATAAACTATACACCCGAAGCATGACACATTTATTTAACGACAAATTGCTTACTAAATCAAAAGAGAGCCGCAGTAAATAAATAAAAAAAAAAAAAGCTAAATAAAATATTCAATGTTTGATTCAAATCTTATGCAACTTCTCGTGCGCCTTCAAGACAATATTATGTGTGTTCAATATGTTCGTTTTGATACTTGTACATGTGCGAATATTCTGGAGCTTTTTGAACTATCAATCAATGTCGACTCATTTTCTACCTTCAATCTCTTGTGTTATAGTCTTTATTTTTATGCTACCAGGGAAAGACAACGAAAACAATTAATAAAATTAAGTAAAACGAAAAAAAAATTACAAATATATTGCCTTTTTTCATATTAGTGGACTTAAGTGATAATTTTTGCACATTTATGTAGATATTTGTTTTGTCAAGGAACTGCGGCAGGCAAGAAAAAACGCGCTGACACCTTAGCCGCCCGTGATACATCACTTACGAGCACAGTATCAAGAAGATACAATTCCAGGCGTTCGTATCACCAGAGTACAATAAGAAGGTAAGTTTAATATTAACGTTTTCTATAAATTTACAATATCAAACGATGGATATTTATTGGTAACTTTATTTTTATTTTACATTAAATCGCAAATTGTGTGGCCTGCTGCCTCACAGGCAAACCATTGAGGGGAATATTGCTGAATAGGTATTTTAAGAGATTATCCCTTTCGTCCCGTTATCGAAAAATGTAGTCTTGAAGTGATTTTGAAACTTTCGTCCAGTGTGTGTAGCACTTTATAAATATAATCTTCTTAAAACAAAAATTCCTTTGACTTCCAAATAGCGAAATTAAGTTCTTATTTATGACTTACCGAGAATTCACCCCATCTGGATTTTATTTATTTTTCTTCTGTCGCTGCTGGTATAGGTTATTATTTCATCCAGAACTCAAATGGGATTGCGAACACCCCATCCCAATTATCGTAATACGCGCTAAGTCTTGTACCATATTTAGCCATCTCTTTGAGGTATTATAGTCTAGAACACTTACATCAAAGGACTACCACAGCACTGATGGTTATACGCCTCACAATCGTCGTAGGAATTAAATAGTTCATTTTCAGGAGGGCCCACGTTATCATATACCCTCCCATTAACATACATACATATGCTATATGAGGACTTCGTGGTGTTTCCAAAATGCCAAGATGCCAAGATGTTTTAAATGATTTATTGCAATAACAACAACGGATGCGTGAACGGGTATCTAGATCGAAGATTCAATAAAATCCTTACATCTTTGAACTTCAGTCGCCATTAATAAGGACAGGAGTAAAAAGTCGAGAGCCAGGTTGTCCATCCGCTTTACATAGCGCAGCCACCTTTGGCGTTGGATCCGTAGACGTCGGGCTAGACCCGTGTCGCTGCACAGCCCATACAGTTAGTGATTGAATCTTCTTCTCAAAATGTCTTCAACGCAAACAGGACCAAAATTCGCACACAGAACTTTTCTCTCGAAAATACTAAGAGCTTTCCTTTTCTGTTTTCCATATTGTCCATGTCTCTGCGCCGAAAAGCTGGGCTGGAATGATCAATGTCTTATACAAAGACAGCTTGTTCTTTTGTGAGAGGGATTAGTTACTCAACTGCTTTCTGAGCCCAAAACAAAACAGTATTATGATCGAAAGTTAATGTGAAATTAGTATCTTTGTGGTAAACTCTGACCACCTTTGCAGCACGTTTAAATGCTCGAGTGAGCAATGTCAGAAATCTGCATCATTCAACAAAAAGAAGTTTCGGCATTGGACGCCTGAGCCCACCAGGGATTAACAGAGCGTACGAAGATCAACTTAGTGAGACACTCCGTGGTATGCCTATCTCGCAAACGCCAACAACATGAGTTTGAATTACCACTCATCCTTCCAGGAAGTAGCGGAAATCACCGTAGGCTACCTCCCACCACCGAGAAGAAACCCACGGTATGATATCGAATGTGAACAGACTGTTCTTGGATGTTCAAACCGTTTGAAACCTGAACTGGATTTCGGAGAGAACTGTGCAGCAGTATCGAGTATCGAGACGACATCGATATTGTCGCGCGAGTTACACAATTACAAATCAACAAACTTGCTGTTGGCAAATTTGTGTTGCTTCGCTGCTCACCTGAATATTTAACAGGTAGTGAGCCAAGGAGGCAGTTCATATTAATCCTGCATTCGATAAAGTTGACCAAAGTGCAAAGGAAGCTATCGGATTACGCTGCATAACATGTTGAATTCACGTTAGGTATTATTTAGATACAAAGAATCAGACTGTAACTAGCAGTCGAAGAGTGCAGTAATCCGAATAAATTTGTCTTCTTAAAACTATGACTGCTTTTTTAAGGTTCCGTCTATAAAAAAGGAACCTTTATAATTTCGGTGTGTCCGTCCGTCCGTCCGTCCGTACGTCGTGTCTGTCACACTTCTTTATCTCCGAAGTTTATAAAGATATCGGCATGAAATTTTGGAATTAGGTACTTATGGCCTATATGTCATTGCATATGCAACCAAATTTAAAATTTGGGACTATTTGGAGGTGGCTCCAGTATAGGTGAAGTTGCTCGACAGATCTTTTGAAATGAGGTAGAGGTTTGCTTCAACAGATTTTGATCCAAAGTACCGTTTGAAAAACATGGAGCTCCAAAGTTTTTTTCAATGCATCCCCCCTGCCATTTCTAAGCCAAAGAGTTTAGAAATCTGATAAAAGATCACAAATCACTTCGCTTCATCGAGTACTTCCATTTAAAACAATTTCGAGCATTCTGGCCTTAATAGTTTTCGAGATATTGGCCAAAAACGGTCAATCATCGACATGCGAATTTTGAAGATCTGAAAACGCAGGTTTGAAGACTTCAGAGTAAGTATTAAGAAATAATAAATTTCAAAATATCAATTCATGTTGAATTTTTGAGATATCTAAGATTTAAAATGATCACTATTTTCATTTTCACACATCAATTTCATGCTGTGTTCGACCACTCTATTCGTTTATGAGCGTTATCTTCTGGATCTAACCCCTAAATGCCGAACAGAAATGAACACACATACCGCAGGCATGAGCAGTGATTAGGTATGTATGTCTGTATGTATGATGGAAGGGATTTTCTGTATTGGATAAACTTGGATAGAGGTATAGATATGTGTATGGATGAATAATTGTTTGATTGGATCTATGAATGTATGAATGAAGGGTTGATTTGGGTTGAAGTTAGAAGAAAATTCAACTAAAATAGTTTGGAAACGTCGTTTGATATTCAGAAATCATCCATCAATATTATGCGACGGAACTTTACCCGTGCGAGTACAACTCGTACTTGCCCAGTTTATTTTAAACAGTTCTTCGGCAATAATAATATCGAAGAACAGACAGAACAAGCTAATATTAAAGGTAGAGAGAAGATGAAATATATGCTGTCGAGCAAAAATCGATCCGTCGCTCATCATCAATAGACATGAACACGACACCTCCTGCTGTCATTTGGCTGAAAAATTGATTTTTTCTATTGAACAAAAAAAACAAAAATAAACGAGGGGTTTCGTTCAAAATCAGAATAAAAAGACGACACAAATTACAATAACTTACAAATGAAATTTAAAAATATACCAGCACATGTAAATGACTGTGCCATACCCTCTTAAAAAACTTACGTACTCGTATTTGAACGTATATTTTGATAAGTTTGGCTGAGCTCCATAACATATCGATGTGGTTTCGATGCAACCGTTCTAGAACAATATGCAATATCATTGGCAACATTTTTTCCTACATGTTCGAAGTGTGTCAGCACAAGTTATGCAAAACGAGATAATTAAACTTTCCATTTATCTAAAACCAGTACACTAATTTATGTTTTGTCTTTTGTCAAAAGCCAATCTCTCTGTATGTTCAAATTTTATGTAATATTTTTAAATTTCCCTTTTCATTTAGCCAAACAAGCACATAAAGCAAATTGTTTTATTTATTCATACATTACCTGCAATAATAAATAAACTGGGCAATTGCGAGTTGTACTCGCACAGGAAAGTTTCCGTCGGATAGAAAACATTTTTGGTAGAAACATTTTTGAATATCAGGCAACAAATTCGAACTATTTCATTTAAATTTTCTTCTAACTTCTACTCAAATCAACTATTTATTACTACATTCATACATACAAACAAACATCCATAAATACATATACCTATACATATCTCTATCTAACTTTATCTAACACAGAAAATTCTTTCCATCATACCCAATCACTGCTCATGCCTAATGTGTGCACATTGTTGAGTACTTAAGGGTCGAGCATGGAATTTATGAGTGAAAATGATAATCTTTGAGATCTTAAATCATTGATATCTCGAAATTTGCATATAAATCGATATTTTGATATTTACCATTCCTTAATGCTTATAATTAGGTCTACAAAACTGCTTTTTCCATTACCGTTTTTGGCCAATATCACCAAAGCTATTAGGACCAAAATGCTCAAAATGATTTTAAATGGAAGTCCTCACAGAAGTCAAGTTTTTGTGATTTTTAAGCACTTTTGGTTTAGAAATCGGAGGGCGGACGCATTAAAACCGACTTTGGAACGTCATATTTTTCAAACGGTACTTTAGATCAAAAAGTGTTAATGCAAACCTCCACCTCATCAGATCTGTCGACTGATATATGACTCGATGGGATCCGTCAATGTTTCAAAATCCACGGCAACTTCACCTACAGGGTAGCCAACCCCAAATAGCCCCACTTTTTAAAGTACCTTACTCTAAAATTCTGTCTTTATAAATGTAGAAGATAAAAAAGTGAGACAGACACAGCGGACGGATGGACGAACACACCGAAATAATAAAGGTTCGGTTTTTGTGGACGAAACCTTAAAAACGAACATGCAGACCAAATGAAAACTTATGGAAAAGATTCGAAACTGTTCAAACTCGCGATGTAAAAACAAAAAAAAAATGATGATGCGTCAGCCACGAAGCTTTGTATCGAGACTGTACTACTACCGCATGCTTTTTTGATGTTTTGAAACTCTGTCTTTAGATCGCTCAGTTTACAACTGAATTCACTCTTAAAGTTTATATTTGGTCGATTCTTAGATCACCCTTTAAAATGATGAGTGATGAGTTATCCTACAATAAACTGTATAACAGATAAAGTTTAAGACCAACGTTTACATTCATAAATGACTCACAATACAATTTAGGGTCGCATAAATTAAATGTCATCATATCTCTGCATTTATTGCTGAAAAGTTTGTCTCTAATTCTATGGTCGTGACTGCCATGCTTGTCCTTCTGAGCAGTTTATTAAACATTTTGGGTTAATTTAACACAATTTCAAACAAAAGTTCATCACACAAGTCTGCACTAGCGAACTCAAATCAAATTTAAAGTCCAGCATTTCAGCAGTGGAATAAATTCTCATTTTTACAACAGTATATGCACATACAATGTCCTTGAAGACTGAAGTTTCGTTTATTCATATCGTTAAATGTACGAGTATGTATGTTAAGTAGAAATTTAATTTTTCATTGTGTTTTTTTATATGTTTATTTATATTGAGAACAGACAATGCGGCGGATTACTGCAGGGCAAGTTCAGCATAATTAATAAGCAACTCACACGATAAAAGAGGTTGTCACTACAAGAGCATATGAATAATAAGAAAAGATAAATAAAGTGCGCTTCTTGGTTTTTTTTCAAAGCGACTGTCGAAGAGTAAGCAAGCACCTTGCATGATAGAAAAAGACTTTCCTTTTCTTCTAATTGCAATTTCTGCTTTAAAATTACATATTTTTTTTCCTCTTGCTGCGCTAAAAGGGTAAAACCACTAAAATCTGGGCCTTTATCGAAAACTCTCGACCTTTTGTCCTAGACTGACTCAACAAGCTGGCTGAGGTTCTTCTTCAATTGAGTGCGCCACCTCTATAGTTATTCGAAAATTCTTCGAGATGGAGCTAAGTTTTCTATACACTAAACATGGCCTAGCCATCTTAGGCATTAGATCAGACGCTTGGCTGACTCATGTCGATATACAGCCCGTCCAGTTCGTTGTTGAATCTTATTCTTCAATCCCTGCCAATAATGCAGAACTTATCTCTCTAAAGACCAAGAACTTTTTCATCCGCTTTTGATATTATTCGTGTCCTTGCGACATAGAGCAGGACTGGGATGATTAATGTGTTGTTAAAGTCTGCTTGGTCTTTCAAGAGAGGGCTCGTTTTATTGACGGTTTTTAGTGGCTTTTCCTTCTAAATTTAAAAATCATGTGATATTATTTTAATTAATTGTATTGTATATCTCTGTAAAACAATAATTAAAAATTGTATCTATTGTACACTTTATGCCACAATAAATGATAAATGTAATGTATTTCAAGAGAGGGCTCTATTAGTCATTTGATTGGCAGCAGTTATTCTGCGTTTGATCTCGGTACTGAATTTGTTAGTACTGTGTACAGTGGAGTTAAGGTAGACGAAGTCCTTATAGCTGCCCATTGTTGTATGTTATGGACAAGTCGTCGATGTTGTTCGTTCTTTTTGGACCAATTTTCTTCCGTTTCGGATTCAATGCAAGCGAATGCATTGTTGACGGCTTATCGTGTTTGACCAATCACGTCAATGTCGTCCGGGTATGCTAGCAGTTATACGGACTTTGGAATATCTTTCCTCTTGTGTTGGCCTCAAGATGTTGACAAAATCACAACCGCGCGTCTCATAAACCTTTAATTGACATTGAGTTCGTTACAGATCTTGATGGAGCAGCGAAAGTTCTCCATCGTCATCAATTTGGCAAGAATGTCAAAATTAGACACTTGGGCCGTATAGCAGCTCTCCTCTATACTCACACTCATATGCAGACTTGAAATAAACGAATATGTGGTGGGTATTGATCTTTATTTCCTGAGTCTTTCGCAGTGTTAGCTTCTCTGATGGCTACAGAGAAGTATATATACTAGTGCTTATTTGGTGAAATGATGGCAAGTAATTACTTATAAAACTTAAGGCTAATTTTGGATTAATTTTAGTTTTTACACTTTTACGAAATGCTCCGATTTCATTGACTGCCTGTTTAGCCCAGAAATGGTTTGACGTTATTTCTTCCAACTAATTTTTTCATGAAGATCATTGTTAAAAATATGTTTGCTCTGCAAAATTAGCAAGCGGTGTATTTTCTAACCCCATTGCCCGCTACGAAAAAATAATACAATCTTATATTACATGTCAGCTCCAAATGCACTATATAACAATAGTCCGAATGGCAAAGAGGACGCCAAAAATAAATTTAATAATACATATGTATTTCGTAACCTAAATCGAAAAACTCTTTTACATTCAACGGAACCTATGAGTGAGTCCTAATCCAGCTCCAAAGTCGTTTCTCGGTCTCATGCTCCCACCAAAGGTTCGCGATGCAGTTCCTGTCAAGTCTAACGTAGTTTGCCTATTTGGTGATGACCACAAATTAGCTCTTCCCATCAACCCAACATTATTCATATCTAATTGTGGGATTCTGCTAGCAGTCAATGAAGCTCCATGTCCAGCTGCGTGATTGTAATTGAGTCCAGTGCCTATGCGGTCAAATTTGAATCCATTGTCCATATGGGTTCTGCTGTGGAAGGCATTTGCATCGAACTTGTGAGTCTTGTCGTCAAAAAGATTAACTCGGGCATTCTGCGAGAACTCTGAACCGAACCCAGTAGTGTGTTTTTGTTGCAGAGTTATTCCATGGCCGTTTCTATGAAAAATTAAAAGAACAAAGTCGTTAGAAAAAAAATAATTTGCTGTAGAATATGCTTCACTTACTTATTAGCATCAAGGAAAGCTCCTACTGACACCGGTCCTTTATTTGTATTCCCCTCGGCAAAGACTCCCGCGCCTACATTAGCGTTTTCGTCTCCAAATCGTTTCACTGCGGCAATGTGTGCATCAACTCCTCCCGCAGGATTGGTGGTTATCGAACCTCCAAATTGAGCCGTAATACAGGCAACTGTACACACAAAAACCAAACCAAAAAGTGAACTTCTCATTGCCACTGAAATGTGACTGCGTCTTTTAGAGATGATTGCTGATTAAACGATGCTGAAAATATACTTAACTATTTATAATAAGACTCTACACATTCCGATGGCATGGTTCTTCCCCTGAATTGTGATAACATCCCGGCTTCAATTAAATTGCAGCCCCGGTCAGCAGTCAGCTTGTCTTTCTTCACTAGAGATAAGAATGATGTTCATTTTGTGCGGGAAATTACCAATTGAATGTTCCAATACTTTTAATTTGTCATGACTTATACTGATCTACAATGTTATGTACGTATGACAATGATATTTTACTTTTTCTTTTGGGAATATGTGATTCTTTATGCCCACGCAGCTTTTGCTTTCTAACAAATCACAAAACGTTGACTGCGTAAGAATTGTCGATACACTTTGAGTGAAGGTTAATGCAGAGAGGTTTTTAGTAATGGTCGGCTAGTAATGGCCAGCAAACAAATTGAATTGATCATTGCTCTATCAGCTAACGCATTAAAAGCATTTTTGAAGCCATAAACAACTGAGGTGATGACGGAGAGATTTAATTTGGAAGTAAATGTTCTGCGAGAAAGCAAATGCTTAAATTGAATATCATACGCAGTGCTCTTCTCTTTGATTAAAAATGCAAATAAAACGAAAACTGTTCCCCTTTTGAACTCAAACTACTATCTGTAGACTTAATAAAATGTAAAAAAATAATTAAACTGTATTTTTAATAATATCCAATCCAATAATAATATCTAATATCCTTAATGTTTTAATTTGGCTTATCATTCCGTTTCGATATTTTGCTAAAATATCAAGTGCGAGTTTTACTAGCACAAGGAAGGTTTCGTCGCATAAATACATAGTTTTAAATATAAGCATATATGAATACCAGGCAAAGAATTCAAACTATTTAAATTTAATTTTCTGCTTACTCCGACACAAATTAACTATTCATAACATTAGTTCACGAAAATAAACATCCATTCATATACATACGCGCGTACAGTGGCTCAAAGTGAAACTCGTACACCCCTATGTGAGTCTACAACGGAATGAAAAAATCAATTGCACATGGGATAGAGGTCTGATTATTTTTTATTCATGAGTACCAATATTCTTCTTACAAAGTAACTAAACAAACAACAACAACATTTCAAGGCAATTAATTTAAAACATTTAAAAAAATGTAAACTTAGAACAATATCGAAATTCACCTCGAAGTAAAAATCGGACATTAAGGGATCCCTAGGAATTTTCTTATAATAGCATTGATTTATTTCCAAAAAATATGACATAATGAAGGTAAAGGCAAATTAGCCTGAATTTCCTTTATTAATACAAGCTGAAACGAATCGAAGATAAAGAATGGGAAGATAAAGAAGTCAAACTTCGGCAGTATTACGAGAAATGGTAATAAAGGATTTTTAAAATGGAAATTCAGTCCGCGATATAGCGTGATTTGTGAATCGGAGTCATTCATATTATAAATAAATTTCAAAGTTTCGCAAAAAAAACGAAAAAATCTAGGCGTAGAAAGATTTTTTCCGAAAGTGGTAATGTTGGATTCACCAACTTGTTTATTTTTCATACGAGGGGTGTCCGAGTTTCACTGTAAATATATTTGCAACCAAATTAACAACAAGAAAATTGTTTGCATCATACCCAATCACTGCTCATGGCTGCTTGTTGGACATTAATGGATGAAATAAATGTGCAAGCACCACTGAGACTCGTGCTGAGTTGTCGACTTCAGCAATATGTGTATGTGCAGAAGAAAATGTTTGATGTCTTTCTCAGATATTTCGGAATTTGCACATTGATTGACAATTTATTATATTTATCATTTCTTATGTAATTATTTCACTGATATCTAAAAAAAATGTTTCCCAATTATTTTGTATCAGGAGCTGTCAAAGTCAGTCAAATAATTCAGTAAGGTTTGCATTGCATCTTTTCACGTTTGCGGAACGTGCGGAAATTACAAAAAAATAATTAGCATCGATGCATCAAATATAGAGATGATTTCCGTGGCCAGAGCTCGATAACATCGATATATCCAAGCTGTAGTTCAAACAAGATGGCGTTATATGCCACATAAGCGACGCAGCTCTCGAAGTCGTAAGGAGAAATTTAGCGGCTGTGTCATGACGAGCGTTCATCAAATAGATGCCGTGATAATGCGACTTGATACCATTCGATTATTTTCTCAGGGCATACATCAGTCAAGTCTACACTAACAAACCAACCAGCCTCCAGCCAACGTTCGACACTATTTTGGCCAAATAAAAGAGATTTTTTTCTGTTGTTTTAGGTTTCTCACTCCTTGTCGTTTTCATGTCTTGGTACCCATATCAGCTTTAAAATTGTAGGCTATTGAAAGTGTTGAAAAATGTATGTGGGATGGATTTCTAATGTTACTGCTTCATTTATGGCTATGAGCTTCAGCTTGGAACATTGTGAGGAAAGTGCCTGTGTGACAGCTAGGTCCTATAATTGCAGTTCCCTCTTTACTTTGAGACTTCGGCCCATCAGCATATCATCTTTGGGTATTATCATTCTCATGAGGCGGATGATTGATTTGCTCTTGTCTGTTGGGGATGAAAATTCCATATTACTCATTGGGCCATTAAACTTTTTTTAGTGCCCTTCGTACCGCATTAGATTGGCTACTTTGAAATACATGTTTTTGTCTGTCTGTCTTACAGCCTTAACTTGAGCAGCTTGAGAGGAGTGTCAATGAGGCATTCCATACCATCAGCTGGAGAAGGGTTCATTGCTGACCCGTGGCCTTCATTTGATTTATACATCAGCTTTTTTCCCTCATGATGTTCCTGTACTTGAAGCCATATAGGCTGTAGTTGTTGTAGTACCTGTCCACAAGAAAGGAAAGACGCACTAAGAATAGTTTTTGTATAGTTTTTGGCAGTTCAGTAATTTTTTTGTGCCTCATTATTAATAATATAAGTATAAGTAAAAGTAAGTTATTTTAAATAAAGAAACTTAAAAAATGCTAGTAGAAAAAGGCTCGCAGTAACTTGGAATCTGCCCCCTGAAGGCAAATAGAATATTTTCGATTGTTTTATTGGAAGGAAATACCTTTTTGTAGAATTGTGGCATACTTAGCTCTGAATTTTCAAAATTTGCGCTTACGTCGTTGTTCCACCGGAGGTGCGGTATGAGCATGGAATATTCCCAAAAGTTAGACTGGGCAGAAGAATTCTCGGTTATTTCTGCCAGGGATACATTGTTTTTTTTTTAGGAAAATATTTATGTACATGTAGTGTTGGCGGCTCACAATTTATGTGGGATATCCTTTCTTTATAATTGATAATTTATTCATTATAGAATATTTCGCACAAAATAAGAGACTAAGATTGAGGGTGAAAGAAAGTTAATGCCTGAAACACAATACTGCGATAGTGCTACCGCTTTTGCGTCATGTGGACAGTTCCGTCTTTCAGGTATACAGCAATCCCCCCAAATACGCGAGGGATGCGTTCCAAAAAAATACCGCTTATGTCGAAGTCGCGTATGTTGTGACTAGAAACTGTGTCAAAATATAGAGATGCGCTCCAAGACAAGCAATTTTAAAATAAATATTTTATTGAGTTTGTTTCTTTATTTTTGAATAAAAAAACTTAAAAACCGTTCAGCATATGAAGAACAAAAGCATTGATAAAATTAAATGAAAAACAAAAGCAATTGATAACAAAAAATAGAAAATAAGGCACTTAAGGATGCTCGGTTGCTTTATAGCTCTTCTTTTTTCCTCCAAAATAAGTCGATATGGCGCAATTGAGCTAAGCTGTCCTGCTGTACAAGTTGAACTCCTTTCCAAGTTCGAAATGTGATGCGCATTAGAACTTGAAAATAAATGCAAAGCCTACTGGCAGACAGTTTTTTTTTTTTCATGTTTTCATTTTCCTGTGTATAAGTACCGTATATTTGGAGGGAAGTTCGTAAAAACTAAATCGCATATAAGCGAAATTACGTATGCTGAGACCGCGTATGTGGGGGGTTCAATGTACTTAAAAATGCCAATCCATATTTATCAGCTGTATTCACTTCTCAAATTTGAGAAAGTAAAGTTTTCAATTTGTGTGAAAAGTATTAAAATGGACGCAACATTTCAAAAGATTTTTTTTGAGAGGTCCGCTGTTTACGTCTATTCATTGCTTCCAATTCTTTGACAAGAGTAAGGTCGGTAGCGTGAAACCAAAAAAGAAACAAGCAAATACCCTTCTAAACCTTTTCTTACATTTCTCAAGAATTAATTTCTTTCATTATAAATCGACGAGGAAATACATTTTCTTCGAATCCGAGAAAATGAAAATTTATAGCTTTAAAATTGGGGCCTATTGATCGTTTCAAATACTGAAACTTCTCCAATTGGGCTTTGCAAAAGTTTGAAGAAAAATCCGAATTTCAGCGAAAAATTGTTTTTAGTGAGTAAGTAAATTTTTAGCTTCCAGAGTTTCCATTGCATCTACAAAAAGTGACCGTGCGGTGGGAATATCATGCAGTAGAAGTGATTGCACCATTTTTTTCGTGAATGAAAAATCTAACGCTGTTAGCTTTCTTTTACCGTACTTCCTTAAATCGTTGGTTAATGCCAACAAGCTAGGAACGTTAATACAGGAAAAAATATATCGTAAGCGAAATTGCCAACTTTTCTTTCTATATGTGTAGAAAGGTGATGTATAACAGGCTCCAAGCAATCGGCCGCTTTAAATGTGCTCTCTGTCGTTACACAAAAGAGCCTCAAGTAAATATTGAGTCATTAATTGATCATTAATTACTTGATGCTAAAGAAAAAAAAATGTATTTAAAATTAAATTATTTTTTTTTGCAATGGTAGCCGCGAGATGGATCTTTATTTTTAAAACTGTAATTATTATAAGTTGTTGGAACAATATTTTGATGCTTATATTTACGCTCATGCTCCTGGGCAAAAATTTTCCAAAAAAGGTTTTATTTCCACACACAAAATACAAAAATAAAAATACAATTTTAAATCCAATAAGCATTTTAAACAAATAAAACCAAATATTCTCTCATTTTTCAGGCTCCAGGAAACAACTGTAACGATGCTGCCAAATGGCATGAACGGCACCGATGCTGACTGCGATTATAACTGCAGTCATGAGCACGATCTTATGTGAGGTTTCGCTAAACACTCACATAGTGAGAGTGCACTGTAAAGACATGCAGTACACAAAATACAAACAACATAAGCTTTTCACTTCAAAACAGAGGCACCTGCTAAAATCCTACAACAGTCTACACACATTTTCAACAGTCTTCAAATAAGCGGCTAATAACAAACTTATAAATAACAATAACTTATCTCTTAAGTACGTACATATGTACATAATCTTTTTTCGAATGTGTCATAATATTTTGTAGATGTATCTTTGAATGTTATTTTTTGTAAATAGCTGCAATTACATACGAATAAATATATTACACTTGTATTATACTGTCTTTTGTACTGTGAACTTGACGAATGAAAAGTTTGTAATAGTTTAAATACTTGTGTTGTAAAGAGAAATTTGTTAAAATTTTGAATAAAATAAGAAGCATATTAAATCAAAATTGGTCTTCTTTAAAATAATAGTGACTGGGTTACATTCAGCATAGAAAACAACACACCGAATTAAAATTCACCTTGGGTTAGCTTTCAAAACAATGCCGGTAAGGTTTGCTTGTGACAATTGCTTTTTTTCAGAAATCGCTTATAAAATTGAAGAAAATTTGATTTTTCACGACTCCAGATAATATTATTATTTTTGGCTTGATTTTGGAATAGCCTCTTTATAGACTCATGCTTAAGTTTACCCAAGACATTAATGATACTGGTAATCATCCTCAATCCATATCATTTGCAAAGTGTAGACTTGAATTGAAACCAGTAATAAATTTACAAATTGAGATGTGTAAAATTAATAATGAATATAGGTAAGTGAAAACATGCAAATTATAATTGTATCGATTGACTGTAGAGACCTGTACTTAGACCTTGAACCCTGTAGTACCAAGACGTTAACGTTATTAGGTTGTAAATAAGCGTCTACAAAAACGGAACCTTTATAATTTCGGTGTGTCCGTCCGTCCGTCAGTCGTGTCTGTCACACTTTTTTATATCCGAGGTTTATGAAGATATCGGCATGAAATTTTGGAATTAGGTACTTCAGACCTAGATGTCATTGCCTATGCAGCGATTTTAAAAAGTGGGGCCATTTGGGGGTGGCACCAGTACAGGTGAAGTTGACATTAATTTTGAAAAATTGTCGCACCCCATCGAAGTATATATCAATCGACAGATCTTTCGAAATGAGGTGGAGGTTTCTTTCAGCACTTTTTTATCTAAAATACCGTTTGGAAAATATGGAGCTCCAAAGTATTTTAAAATGCGTCCCCCCCTGCCATTTCGTAACCAAAGTGTTTAAAAATCTGAAAAAATCACAAGAACTTGGCTTCATTGAGTACTTTCATTTAAAACCATTGCGAGCATTCTGGCCCTAATGGTTTTGGAGATATTGGCCAAAAACGGTCAATCATCGACATGCGAATTTTGAAGATCTGAAAACGCAGTTTTGAAGACATCAATGTAAGCATTAAGAAATGATAAATTTCAAAATATCGACTTATGTTGAAATTTTGAGATATCTAAGATTTAAAAATGAGAACGATTTTCATTTTCACACATAATTTCATGCTGTGTTCGGCCACTCTATTCGTTGATGAGTGTTATCTTTTCCATCTCACCCCTAAATGCCCAACAGAAATGAACACACATACACCGCAGGCATGAGCAGTGATTGGGTATGTGTATGATGGAAGGGATTTTCTGTGTTGGATAAACTTGGATAGAGATATATGTAGGTATATGTAGGGACGAACATTTGTTTGTTTGGATGTATGAATTTATGAATAAATGGTTGATTTGGGTTGAAGTTAGAAGAAAATTCAACTGAAATAGTTTGGAAACGTCGTTTGATATTCAGAAATCATCCATCAATATTATGCGACGGAACCTTCCCCGTGCGAGTACAACTCGCACTTGCCCAGTTTATTACTGATATCCAAACATTTGCAAATACGTCTCGTCACTCTATAGGGTTGGTTTTAGGTATACTTATTCGTACCTTCAATATGTTCTCACCGAATTAATGAAAGTATAAAAGATATAGAAAACATAGAAAATAGTTTTTGTATTTATTTCATAAATATATCAAACATTACCTACATCAATCGCATATTAATATACAGATCTACAGCCCGCATCTGGTTAAATCACGAGAACAGCAATGCTCGCCCTTTGCTTTCACAATGAACTTGATGCTTCATTCGATTTAAAATTGTACTCTATTCGCTAGGGACATTGTTTCAAGCCAGTCCATTTACAAACGAAATAACTCTCAAAAGTTACTTTTATTTTTTTCCTCAGGAAAAGATATTGAATTGACATTTGACATTTTGTTGCAACTTGCTAGACAAATAGTAGTTCACTCTCTGATGTAAAATATTCACGATTATTTTTTTTACTGTTTGGCTGGGCAAAAAGGTGGCTTGAAATAAGACCAAATTAAAAAAAAAATGAATTTTTTCTTTTTAAATGCGAAATAATTCCGCATGTTTTTTTTCTTCAAAAAGCCAAAACCCAATTTGACATTATTTCCCCTTCGAAATTTGGGCCTATTTAAATATTAAAAGAGAAATAAAACAAAATTAGTAAAAGGATATAACACAATCAATCGTGTTGTTTTTGAAACGAATGGAAGAAATTTACCCGAAACTTAAATTTTGGATCAAAATTTGTACAAAAAACCGTGGGATATGTGTGGAGGATGATACACAAAATACAAAATTTCTGTCACAATCGTATGACCTCACGTCTGGAATTTGAAACTAGACTGAAAGTCTAGTGCTAAGAAGTTGACCCACATACCCACTATGCTACGACGCCCTCCACATCTACATTAACTTATGAAAATATTATGTTGAGGTACTGGCAAGAAAAGCAAACATATGTATTTGAACTGTAAGACGAAAAAAATAAAGATTTTACTGAGAAAAGTAGTGTCTATCCTATCATCATATACTCGTACCTATCATAGTCCAAAATTATAAAATCTAATGAAAAAACTGTAATGTACATATACTCCTGCATGTAAGTTTTCATTGTATGAAGTTTATTTCAGTAGGCATATTATTTGTTTTCGAGGAATTGGATATGTTCAATTAAAAATCAAACACTCCCAACGCCTGAGACAGCCTTTGGTGATGACATCCGTTCACGTTAGGCTAATCGTTTCTTTATACACCGTTTCAGCGGACTTGTCCAATATATTTCCTACTATTGCCTTGAAACGATGTAATAAACATCTAGCAAAGTACTCCAAAGGATTCCACATTCGCAGAATCAGATGTTTCATTCCTTCACCTCTACCGATTTACATAGATATGTATATACATACATATTTTCCACTGTTTGTATATTGTGCGCGATTTTTTTTAAATAAACTTTAAATATTTATTATTTCCATTATTTTTTTGTGATATTTTTGCATAGCGAAATTAAACCAAATCGGGAAACGAAATAAGACCAAATTTAAAACTTGACTTCATTTTATTTGGCCTTATTTCATGTCAAGCGATGCTTTTCGATCTCATCCGATATGATGCAGTCTCGTCAAAACATCAAGTAATTTTGAAATATTCTATCAAACAAAGTTTTTTCGTCTGCAAAATCTTCACAAGCTCGTAGATCCGTTTTCAGGGAAACGTTGTAACAGTATCTCCTTACACATAGTTTTTAAAAAGCAAATGTGAAACTGGAGCTTCTTAGATGTTCGTTTACTTCACTTGACTTTTGAAGACTTCCAAATGCAAAAACAATATATTTTTCATACCCATTATTTCGTATAAATCAGGGAATATTCCATGTTTAGCTTAAGGATGAAATGCTGATGAATGGTCAATGCTTAGCCTTTCAGCAATATCCACAGGTATAATTTCCAGAGTTTTTAATAATTAGCCTCATTAAAAACGGAAAACTGTCCAAACTGGACTGATTGTCCAATTTACATATGAAAGAGCAAAAATTGATCCAAATAAACGCTGGGATTTTTTGTGATACAAAAAAATACAAATTTTTCATTCACACAAATTAACATAACTCAACGAAGTTTCTGAAACTAACATCAGGTGCACCAAACAGAAAACTTTCTCCCACTTACAAAGTTTGCACACGTACTTTTGCAATCAACTGTGAAACTGTTATTACCGGCTGCCATTAATGAACCAAAGTAGTTAAACGATTGCACCAAATCAAATGGATTGCAGTGGTTCAACCAGCACTGTGTAATGTCCTTGTGTAAGAAACTCAGATATCGATTTTTTTACGGACGACAATTGCTGACTAGATTAATTTCTGCAGCACTAAGTTGATGAAGAGATAGGGCAGATCATCTCTTGATAAAGTTCATCTAAAATGTTTGTTCTTTTATTTTTTATGGGAAATTTACGTTTTTTTAAATCGAATTTTCGAAATGTGATCAATTACATGTTATGGATTTAAATGCAGTTATGAGAAAATTTTTAATAGAAGACTGAACGGACAGAAGTACCGGGTTATCTAACAGAATGATATTAAAAACAAATGAATTAAAGCAATACTATGACTAAGAGATGTGATATTTTTATTTCAACATAAAGTACAAACAATAAACACAATATGGAAAAACTTCATTTCGGCTATGCCTACATACATACATTCATTCATTTGATGACATTCTCAATATCTATCAGCTCTAATCGTTGTTGTAGTAGTGGCCTAGACTTTCTCTTTGACAGTACTAAAAAAAAGTCTATCGGTGTTAGATCACACTGTCCCGGAAATTGAACTTTTTATTTCGAAAAATTACAAATCCAAAAATTTGTCCTGCAGTGTTTCATCGTCAAACGTCGTACACGTTTATAATTAAAATTGATTCAGGAAGAAAAAGTCAGTCAACATACATACATAAGCTTCATTTTAGAAAAAGTATGGCGTATTGGATGGTTTTTCGAATCCCCACATGCGATAAATGGAATAATTTTAGAACAATTCTATGCAAAAGTCGTAATCTCATTAATTTATTTTCAGCACGGATTCAGCGACATTACGACGTTGTGGCTGATCTGCTAGCTTCGATTCGCGTGTCAAGTGGAATTTAGAAACACGTAATATAGTTCAAGACTGTTATCAGAATACAATGCAAAGTTACTGCGAATAGGCACAATGCATTAATGGTTACTCGATTATGTTCGCTCCAATAGCCAATAAAATTTAGCTTGTTGACATAGCCGCTGAGTCAAAAATGGGCCTCGTCCGAGAAGATGACGATCTCCAGCCAATATTTCCAGCGCCCAATTAGCGAACTCACGGCAATTTCCTATGGTCAGCCGGCTTCAATCCTATATGGATATAGGTACAAATCATACCACAAAATAATCAGGGTTGATCCTCTGGCGATATCTAATTTAGCTGATCGGCGCCGAATCGACATTTCTGTGTCTTCTTCGATACAATCGCACCAATCTCTGCCTGGTTTGTGGGTTAAAGTCCAAGAGAAAGTGTACTCATTCTCAAACTTTTCCATGATACGACGAATTGCCTGCAAACTCAAGCCAACATGACAACCGGCCCAACGTCGAAATTCACGTTGGTAAATACGCAACGTAAATTTCGGAGCCGGTATTTCGATGAGATTTTTTTAATAATTTCCGCACGTTCGGCAACGGCAAGCTTGAAACGATGCTGATATTGCAAATCTTACTGAATATTTTTACAGCTATATGTCATTGGTAATTTTGACAGCTGCTGAAATATAGTTCTATATTCTACATTCACAAAAACCTCAACATCGAGCGTAGAAGTTAATGTTAACTTTTAAAAGTTAAAGTTAATAACTACGGCATATAAAAACATGTTCAGTGTACTGCGTGAACCTCTAAAGATTATTTGTATCTCACTAATAGGCATGTACCAGCTTCCATATTAATACTTCGTCACATCCTGAAAAGGGTCAGTAAGATTCATCACCGTTTAATCGATTTGAAAGCCGCACACTACAGCATTGATAGCAAGGCACTATCTGAATTCGTGATCCCGGGAAAATTGATCCAGTTGCAGGATTTTTGAAAAAATATATAATCAAGTAGCCCAGTTTAGGGACTTTAGAACCGTTTAAAATCCGCTCGTTACGCGGATGATATCGACATTTTTTCGTGTTTCCAACGTGTCTTGTAGAGGCATTCATAACAATTGAAAAGCTGGCGAAACAAGTTGTTTATAAGGTTAATGACGAGAATATATAAAATGTCGAGAAAAAATTATTTTTATCGCCCACTACCTGGGACCAAATGTGTTTGATGAGTTTGTCTAGATTGGGGCAAACATTGGTTCCACAAACGATATCTTAGTGAAGATTCTACGACCACCCCTGGCAACCACTAATACTTCAATTTGTCGAAAAACTAGGTTAATAATTCTGACCCGAAAAACAAAAAAGATACTCAACAGATCCATTATCCTGTCACTATCCGTTATATGGAACCGAAAGCTGAACGATAAGCAGACGGTGATCCGGTGCTGCTTTTCTTGTCATCGAATCGTTCCAATTTACAACATTTACAACGTCATAGGTCCTTTTGTATATCACAGAACGTGATATTGGTTCGCGCAGAGGAGGAAAAGCCATTCAAATGGATCTTTCAACACAACTAAGATCCGAAACACACCTTTTACATTGAATAGAAGTGTCTATCTCAGTAAAGTTTGCCTTTTAAGTGGTATTTTTTAATACCCTTATCTAAAATCTCATAGATAATCTAAGAAAAATTGTAGATTCGAGGATTGAACGGGATAGCTACCTTAATAAGGAGGCTCTTTTGTCACACCTAAAATGTCGTGAAATATATTCTGTAGCTGTTGTCAGCACTTTTTTTATTCTACGCCTTGAAGATATGCAGCGATTATCAAAACAATGGCTAGTCACTCAAATAAACAGTTTTGTAGCGGCAATTTGTAACGCATGTTCACTCTTTTTTAATATTTTTAGTTTGTAGGAATCTAGTGGAATTGAGTTTTTGTTTATAAATAAGTGAAACTATTCCTGTTCGGATAAAAAAAAATTATTAAAATATTTCAAGTACAAAGAAAGATATTGAGTAAAATGCCTACACTGCAGGTGCAGCACCTTAGACGTGAACGTCCTCTGTTCCGTTATCCTACACCTACTGATTCAAGTCGAAGATTCTCCGGGATGTAACGAAGTTGTCCATGCATCTTACATTACCTTGCCATTTTAGGCGTTAGATCCTTAACGCAAACAGTACCAGAACACAGGGCTTTTCTCTCGAAAAAACGAAGGGATTCTTCATCTGCTCTTAAGATTATTCAAGTCTCATAATTCTTAATACATATTCTCATATTTCGTTTTTCAATCGTGAGCTGCAAGTGAAAGCACTGAGTAAGGCTAAGATTTCCCTGCGAAGTTAATATAATTCAAGGAAAGGATTTTTTGTGTAATTTGTGAAAGCGAGCTTATGTTGATGTTTTATTTTTTCTTTTATTTACACCAAATGTGTATAACTCAAAAATACCAGGAAGAATTTAACAAACAGGAAGGCATAACTTCGTTGCAACGAGTATAAAGTACCGCCTGGTTAATTGTTTGCGCCTGAAACTTGACTCTCAAAACACAACAATTCAGTGTTTGTTTGGGAATCTTTTAAGAGTAGTATGCATTTAGGATTTCATTGAAAAGTTAATTAACATCAATTTTAATTATTATTATTATTATTATGTTCTCAGAAAAACCGAAAGTGTAGCTCATTTTGCACGGAAACAGGGTTTTAGGCAGGAAGTGCTTAAGTTAACGTTTGAATAGGAAGTACGCTATGGGGGCATATACAGTGACTTAAAGTGAAACTCGGAAACCTCCATGAAACCGAATGAAAAAAAAAGTTGCACATAGAATAGAAGTCTGATTATATTTTATTTATGAGTACATATATTCTTATAACTAACAAAAACAAACAACATTCACAATCAGGGAAACTAATAGATTTTTAAGAAAATTAGACTTAAAACACTAAAATTCACCTCTAAGTAAATCTCGAACAGTATGGGATCCCTAGGAATGTTTTTAATAAAGCATGGATTTATTTCCAAAAAATATGACATATTGAAGGCAAAGGTAAATCAGCCTGAAATCCCTTTATTAGTACAAGCTCATCCAAATGGGAATAATGGGAAGACTAAGAACTCAAACTTCCGTAGTATTACGATTATTGGTAATAAAACATTTTCAAAATGGAAAACCAGTCCGCAATACAACGCGAATTATGTCAGTCATTCAACAGCAAACAGTTAAAAATCGAAAGAAATCCAGCTCGAGAAATATTTTTTCCGAAAGTGGTAACGTTGGATTCAGCAACTTGTTTATTTATCATACCTACCATTTTATTCACAGAGGGGTGTCGGAGTTTCACTTTGAGTCACTGTAGAAGTAACGAAGGTTCTTCAGATTACGGAAGTGAGTGTTAAAAGGGCTGTTGGAGAGTATTGGGCACTCAACCTTTAAGGAATTTAAAAGTCGATTGTTTAATTTGTCGATTATTTAATATCTTTCCTCCAACACTTTCAAGTTTATTGATTCAAGGCGATCTTGGTAGAGAGGCAGGATCAAAGTATCGTTCCAAAGCAAATCAAAAGAAACAGCTTTGAACACTTTTTAGCAAAAAGAGGCTCAGGAAATTAAACTCCCAAATTATACCAAAGCCCTAAATAGGCCTTACGGAGGGTATGGAGAAAACAGAGAGGGGAAGACGTGCGCTTGAATAAGTGATTGATCGACATTTATTAAGGAAATTTATTGGAAAAACAACGAAATTTTCGAGTTTAGGAACAGGTTTTCACAGCTTTCGACAAGTATGTGGACTATACTATACAATAGTCTTATGTATACAATCAACTTACCAACAACGAGAACGTGATGCTGAATTAGGTTCTTGTTGAGGCCAGGTACATTGTGAGACAAGAATGTCAAACTTTCTCCTTATGCTTATTATAGCAGTCAAAGAGCAATGGAGCTCATTGAAGTTAATGTTACTTACATCGCTCAAATGGATCTTTCTGCGAAGCGAAAAAAAATCCTGGTCTCTTCCCTTCTTTTCAGTTACTAGAACTCAGTGTTATTTTGCGGTCTTCTTGTTTTGCTGCATGTACCTGCCTGTACTCGTTGTCAAGCAAGGATTTTTCCGCCGTGGGTTTTACAGCACACCCAGCACGTCTCATCAATAGTTTCTCTGATAGAATTTTTGGCAACGTTTTTAATCTTCTTTTATTGTTTGTGCCAAAGTGGTCAAACTTTCTAAGAATTTCACTTGATCATCGAATTTCTGAGCGATATGTTGTCGTTGAAGATTTCGAACGTCAAATCGAGGTGTTCTTTTTCTACTTCACTGTTCTCGCGGTATTCTTATTCTTACATTAACTACAAACAGGATTGAAGACTTATGCTATAGAGCCACAGTTATTTTAAAATTATCTTTTAATCTATTTTTCATGGAGTACCTTAAAACAATCTATTTTTTTTCCTTTCTACGGTGCTCTTTCCATGTCGAAAGCCATGAAATTAGTGTCGAATGCGTCGAGAACATAAATAAATATTAATAAAATAACAAATAACTAACAATATTATTAGATGGGTACTAAGTGGGTCACAAAATCAAATGTTGCAAACAAAATTAGACTACGCGACTAATTAAAAACTTTATTTCATTTATATTGAAGTACAGAAGCCATTTCTTAGTATCTTTCTATCGTAAAAGGCAAATTTCTACTTAGTCCTACATCAAGCGGCAATACATTGTATAATCCTGAAGCAACAGTTGAAGTTGAGTTGAAGTTCAAATAGTACTGCGTATTGAAAAATGGAATTAACGCAGCAAGGTGTTTGTTCCAACTACCCAATGACTGATAGGTTGGATTTCTGGCATCAGAGTAACCAATCTTTAAAAATAATATCCTAGTAAAGTTACTTCAGTGATCGTTTTTAAGGTTCCGTCTACAAAGACGGAACCTTTATAATTTCGGTGTGTCCGTCCGTCCGTCGTGTCTGTCACACTTTTTTATCTCCGAAGTTTATGAAGATATCGGCATGGAATTTTGGAATTAGGTACTTCAGACCTAGATGTCATTGCCTATGCAGCGATTTTAAAAAGTGGGGCCATTTGGGGGTGGCTACAGTACAGGTGACGTTGACATTAATTTTGAAAAATTATCGCCCCCCATCGGAATATATATCAATCGACAGATCTTTCGAAATGAGGTGGAGGTTTCTCTCAACACTTTTTTATCCAAAACACCGTTTGGAAAATATGGAGCTCCAAAGTTTTTTTTAAATGCGTCCCCCCCTGCCATTTCTAAACCAATCTGAAATAAAAATCTGAAAAAATCACAAAAACTTGGCTTCATTGAGTACTTTCATTTAAAACCATTGCGAGCATTCTGGCCCTAATGGTTTTGGAGATATTGGCCAAAAACGGTCAATCATCGACATGCGAATTTTGAAGATCTGAAAGCGCAGTTTTGAAGACATCAATGTAAGCATCAAGAAATGATAAATTTCAAAATATCGATTTATGATGAAATTTTGAAATATCTAAGTTTTAAAATAAGAAAAACTTTCAATTTCACACATAATTTCTTGCTGTGTTCGGCCACTCTATTCGTTGATGAGCGTTATCTTTTCTTTTTTTTTTGATTGTTTGATTGGATCTATGAATGTATGAATGAAGGGTTGATTTGGGTTGAAGTTAGAAGAAAATTCAACTTAAATAGTTTGGCAACGTCGTTTGATATTCAGAAATCATCCATCAATATTATGCGACGGAACCTTCCCCGTATGAGTTCAACTCGTACTTGCCCAGTGTTTTTTTTTTTAATACATTTAATCCCGATTTGCAAATAATGAATCTATTTTCAATTTGGTTTTACGAAAAACTGCAGTCTCCGATTTAAGACCTTTTTGCCTAACGTCAAAGATTTGTAAAATTTGTGAAAACGGAAGCGTACCCGACGACTGAAATAATAGCTTCATACGTACAATTAATTCATTAAATTTTCAATTAATTTAGTATTTAAATTGAACTAATGCCAACTGTTTTACACAGTCATTGAAGACAATTATTTGCCACTATATGCAATTATATTGAAACTTGCAATTGTTTTTTCGTGCACCAATTAGAGGTTACATTTATAAATCTACGCAAAGTGCTTAATTCTTTATACGATTTCAAAAATCATTTATTTTTTGTAAACTAGAAATACAGACTTTTCAGAAAATATATAGGATGTTATGCCTTTGAAAACAAACTTTAATGAATTTGAAGAAATTGGTTGGTTTCACTTCTAGTTCCAAAGAAAATTAAGAACAAATAATTCATTGACGAATTTTGATATGGAGGGTCTCTTCGAAATTTTCGTGTATGCATATATCACGCTTAATACCACCCTACGTCATGTGACTTGGCGCGGAGTTATGTGACATGGCGTGATGATACGTAATATGTGATATTATATGACGTGATATGAGGTGACGTGACGTGATATGACGTGACATGACGACATGACATGACGTGACGGGAGGTGACGTGAGGGTGACGTGAGGTGACATGAGGGTGACGTGAGGTGACGTGAGTTTAACGTGAGGGTGACGTGAGTTTAACGTGAGGTGACGTGAGGGTGATGTGAGTTGACGTGAGGGTGACGTGAGGTGACATGAGGGTGATGTGAGGTGACGTGAGTTTAACGTGAGGTGACGTGAGGGTGACGTGAGGGTGGCATGAGGTGACGTGAGTTTAACGTGAGGTGACGTGAGGGTGACGTGAGTTTAACGTGAGGTGACGTGAGGGTGACGTGAGGGTGACGTGAGGTGACGTGAGGTGATGTCACGTAACTTCGCATCACGTCATCTCATTTCATGTCGCATTATGTCACGTCATTCTATGCCATCTCACGTCTTTCGACGCCACGTCATATCACGTAGGGTGGAGTTAAGCGTGATATATGCATACACGAAAATTTCGAAGAGACCCTCCATATCAAAATTCGTCATGAATTATTTGTTCTTAATTTTCTTTGGAACTAGAAGTGAAACCAAGCAATTTCTTAAAATTTATTAAAGTTTCTCTTCAAAGGCATAACATCCTATAGATTTTCTGAAAAGTCTGTATTTCTAGTTTACAAAAAATAAATGATTTTTGAAATCGTATAAAAAATTGTGTACTTTGCGTAGATTTATAAATGTAACCTCTAATTGGTGCGCGACAAAAAAATTGCTACGTTGACGTTGACCAATGACAATTCCATGCTGTGATCGACGGTGTGATTTCTTTAACATCGTTCTTGAGAAGATCGTGCAAAACTGACTGGCCAACACAAGAGGCATGATCTTTCAAAAGTTTGTTCAACTGCTAACCTACGTGGATGACATCGACGTGATTGGGCGAACACAGCCAGCCGTCAATGATGCGTTTGCTGGCATTGAAACGGAAGCGGCTAAAATGGCTCTGGCGGTAAACGAGGGCAAAACAAAGTATATGCTGTCATCCAGAAAGGACGCACAACATCGACGACTTGGCCAGAACATCACCATAGGCAGCTATAACTTTGAGGTAGTTAAGGACTTCGTCTACCTTGGCTCCACAGTAAACAATATAAACAACATCAGTACCGATATCAAACGCAGAATAACTCTTGCCAACCGCTGTTTCTTTTGGCTCAAAAGGCAGTTGAGTAGTAGAGCCCTCTCTCGGAAGACTAAGATGACTTTGTATAAGACCTTGATCATCCCAGTCCTGCTTTACGATGCAAAGGCATAGACAATATCCCAAGCGGATGAACAGTCTCTTGGTCTTTTCGAGAGAAAAGTTCTGCGCACAATCTTTAGTCCTGTTTGCGTTGAGGGCATTTGGAGGGGAAGGTTCAACCACGAACTGTATGGGCTGTACAGCGACATGAGTCTAGCCAGGCGTCTACGGATGCAACGCCTATGATGGCTAGGCCATGTAGGGCGTATGGACAACTTAGCTCCGGCCCGAAGAGTCTTCGACTCTGAGCCTGTGGGACAACGCAACAGAGGACGCCCACGAACAAGGTGGCACACACAAGTCGAGGGGAACCTGGGTCGGCTTGGTGTGCAAAACTGGAGACAGCTGGCGAAAGATCGTGCTGGCTGGAGATGCATGTTTAGTGACGCCCAGGTCCCCCTCGGACTGTAGCGCCCCAAGAAGAAGAAGAAGATCGATGATGAGTGTTACCTCTCACATTCCATTCATTTCAACCCCTAAATGCCCAACAGCAATGTACACACCGCAGGCATAAGCAGTGATTGGATATGATGGAAGGAATTTTCTATCTAAGATACATTTTTTTAGAGGTATAGGATGGCTGTTTGTTTGGTTGTATGCACGAATGTAGTAATGAATGGTTGATTGGGGTTTAAGTTAGAAGAAAATTTGACTCAAATAACTTGAATTCTTCGCCCGATATTCAAAAATGCTTCCATCAACAAATATTTATGCGACGGAACCTTCGCCGTGCGAGTACAACTCGCAATTGCCCAGTTTATTTAATGTTCCGTCTACAAAGACGGAACCTTTATAATTTCGGTGTGTCCGTCCGTCCGTCGTGTCTGTCACACTTTTTTATCTCCGAAGTTTATGAAGATATCGGCATGAAATTTTGGAATTAGGTACTTCAGACCTAGATGTCATTGCCTATGCAGCGATTTTAAAAAGTGGGGTTATTTGGGGGTGGCTCCAGTACAGGTGAAGTTGACATTAATTTTGAAAAATTGTCGCACCCCATCGAAATATATATCAATCGACAGATTTTTCGAAATGAGGTGGAGGTTTCTTTCAACACTTTTTTATCCAAAATACCGTTTGGAAAATATGGAGCTCCAAAGTTTTTTTTAAATGCGTCCCCCCCTGCCATTTCTAAACCAAAGTGTTTAAAAATCTGAAAAAATCACAAAAACTTGGCTTCATTGAGTACTTTCATTTAAAATCATTTCGAGTACTCTGGCCCTAATGGTTTTGGAGATATTGGCCAAAAACGGTCAATCATCGACATGCGAATTTTGAAGATCTGAAAGCGCAGTTTTGAAGACATCAATGTAAGCATTAAGAAATGATAAATTTCAAAATATCTATTTATGTTGAAATTTTGAGATATCTAAGATTTAAAATAAGAAAAAGTTTTCATTTTTACACATAATTTCATGCTGTGTTCGGCCACTCTGTTCGTTGATGAGCGTTATCTGTTCGATCTCACCCCTAAATGCCCAACAGAAATGAACACACGCACACCGCAGGCATAAGCAGTGATTAGGTATGTGTATGATGGAAGAGATTTTCTGTGTTGTATAAACTTGGATAGAGATATATGTAGGTATATGTAGGGACGATCATTTGGTTGTTTGGATGTATGAATTTATGAATAAATGGTTGATTTGGGTTGAAGTTAGAAGAAAATTCAACTGAAATAGTTTGGAAACGTCGTTTGATATTCAGAAATCATCCATCAATATTATGCGACGGAACCTTCCCCGTGCGAGTACAACTCGCACATGCCCAGTTTATTTTCAGTTAGCAAAGGTCACATAACTATTTTCTGGTCGATTTTTTCTCCAGATTATTCTTATTACATCGAACCTTCTCTTTACGAACCTTACCTTCTCTGTAAGAGAAATCTCTCTTTACGGACAATTTGTCATGGTCCCGGAATGAAGATAGAATTTACAAAGGACCCATTTATACCAGACGCGGACACAAATTTTAACCAATTTTGCGCAGTTAACGGACACATAAAGTGAAACTAAAAATGAAAAAGACAAGAAATTGTGTGTTTGCATCTCCATGCTAACATGTTTAACTCAAATATACAATTCTTTTTAAAAATGCAATAAAATTAACAAAATTAAATTTTGTTCCATGTATTATGGCTTTATTAGTAAGAACAATCATTCCCATTAATTTTGAAATACAACGTCGTTCAATTGGCTGTCTCGGTAACGCATTCTGTCACCCCAATTTTATAAGACCTTGTTGATGGTTTCGGGCTGTAGCTCACGGATTGCTTGGATGATATTGGCCTTAAGTGCTTAAATCGCTTCCGGATTGTTGGCATAACATCGCTCCTTCACGGTTCCCCACAAAAAAAAGTCCAAAGGGGTCAACTCGCAGCTCCGAGGCGGTCAATTGACATCGCCAAGACCGCTGATAACACGATTTGGGAATTTGGTGCCCAAAAAATCGATTGTGGCATGAGCTGTGTGGCATGGCACGCCATCCTGCATGTACCAGATTTCGTCCAAATCCATGTCTTCAATTTCAGTTAAAAATAAAGCTGGTTAACATGACTGTGTAATGCCCACCGTTGACCGAAACGTTGTTCCCAGCCTCATTTTCGGAGAAAAATGGTACAATGGTCCCACCTCTCCACAATCCGCACCAAACTGTCACTCTGCATTGGCTTCTCGACAATGACGTCCGAGTTTTGCGAGACCAAAATGCGGCAATTTTGTTTGTTAAAGTAGCCGCCGAGATGAAAATGCGCCTCGTCGAAAAGATGATTTTTCGATCAAAATCGTTGTACAATTCAAGCTGCTCTAAGGCCCAAACTGCGAAGGGATGACAAGGAGTCAATTGAACCTTGTAAGCAAATAATCAGAGATCTTTGTGAAGAATTCTCCTCAGGCTAGTGCGCGAAATGTTGGGCTGTTAAAATCGATGGCGAGTTGATGTTTGTGAATTAAGTCTCACACTCTCGGCCACAATAGCCACATTCTCATCTGTGCTCACCGGACGACGACGGGGACAATGAGTGTTGTCCACTAACACACTAGTCTCACGAAATTTTTGCAGACTTGCGTACATCAGTCGCGGTGGATGCTTCATTTCGGCTAAAACTTATTAAAAAACGCACTGTTAGGGCTTCACAGCACTCACTTTGAAAATAAGTTTTCAATATTTCCCTACGTTGTTCAAGTGAAAAGCGACTCTTTTCGTTCCGCGGTATGATACTGAGTTTCTGTCAAGATTTCGAGTGGGAAACAATTGTCAATGACAAAATAACCTACGATTTAAAAAAAACACTAGATGGGCCATCCTGTACATACATAGTTGCTCCAAGCCAAACTAGATCAGTTGCTCAACACTGCCAAGCTTGGTGAATGTAGTTAAACACGAAGGACTTGTTGCGAAATATTTTTTACTTTTCAACTTGAATTTGTTAAAAACCAATATGTACTTCATATTTTTTGCCGTTCCGTACTTTTTTTCAGAAATTTTCAGTATTGAATCTCGGTTTCTTGAGTGAGCGAGTTTGGGTTGGAACAACTGTACGTAACAGCATTCTCGCAGTGTTTGCAAAGACAAACCTCTTCCTGTTCCAAATAAAAACCCAAAATCGTTAAAAATACTCAAAATGAGTAATTCTCTTGTATGTACGTTTTTTCGTGTATGTACTCGTATATGTTTTCTTTTGTTTTTGTTCAGTTTTTAATGAAATTGAGAGTGCATGGAACTCTGTTTTTTTATGTTTACTCCTACATTGGTTCATGAATTTAGTAGAATAAAATCGTCGTAGATGGTTCATAAAAAGAAAGTCTATAAACGTGGAGGACAAACTGCAGATTTTTATTTTAGTTTTAGCACTTATAACCAATCTATGCACATCAAACCAATGCCTTAAATGTTCTCAATCATGGTTTATGTATGCTCACAAATCGAATACAGAGCTATTTGAACAGGAGCAAGCAATTTCATCAGCAAGGTGTTCGTTTACATTCGAAGTGCATGTTGGAATGCAACATAATGCATGAATTCATAATTGATTGCATTCAATTGAATAGTAAAAAAAATGAAATCTTTGGATGCTAAACGAATGGTGATTGCATTCGTTTTTTTAAGTCTTAAATGAAGTCAATGTTTCCAATCATAAAATTGCATTCTTTGAATGTTTTTCAAGGAATGCAAACCTAAATGATTGCATTCTTTTACAACTCTGCTCTTCATTATTAATACAATCTCCTAAGCAATAGGTAAAAGAAACACAAACCAGCACAAGAAAGAGTATTGGAAGTAACACAAGAAAACATTTTATTAAAAACATTAGGCACTTCATTGGGATTAACTAAGTACGTTATTTTCCTAAAGAAATACGGAAATGGGATTTGTAAGCTCAATGGACCATTATTTTCTTAAATTATGTCTAAAATTCTTAGCTAGTTGTAATTTGGGTACGTGATAATTTTCCTTACATGTTATAACTTCGTTCAGTAACTTCCTTACACACTATTATAGTACATCAACCCTTTTGCTCCCATTGGGATTATATTTCCCAAACAAACTTCATATTTGATAGAAAATGCTATTGTAACTTGTCCCATTGGTAATTTGAAGTACAAAAATGTCTTTTTAACGCTATTTTTTCAGGTTTGCTTGTTTAATTGCTTGAACAAGTTGTAAAACGCAATTAGTCTCCTGGGAAACGCTGACTTGTGCATTCGATTTGTTGTGTAAAATGCATACTTATCAGTAAATCATATTTTTTTTTAGATATCTATGCATAGTGTTTGAATGTTATTAGGTCCATTTTATATTCAAGGAAATAACACATGCAAATTATAATAATTGTGAGGGAAGTATTTGTCTAGCGAAATCAGAGCCCAGACCTCTATATGTCCCATTGGTAAAGAATAATGCCTTATATATCCCATTGGTAGCGTGTTTGTTTCTTAGATCAATTTTTATTATTTTGCATTTTTACTTAAAACAGTTTTTAAATGGCTGACCTGCCTGAAAAATTGCAACGACTTTTGGAAGAGGACGAAAATGTTTGTTTTGAAAAAGGACAGTTTTTTACTTTGAGTCCCAATGGAACTATAATAACCCACTTAACCATACCAATGGGACAATATGTCTTAGCTCAAAATGTTGCCGAAACCTAAAAAAAAATATTTTCCCTACAACTTTTGTCCAAAACTTGCACAAGCAAACCATAAACATTAAAATAAAAAATTAGGAGCGAAAAGATTAATGGTTAATGTAATTATGCACTATCTCATAAAATAGATTGGATACTTTCTTCTATATGTCTGATTATATCCAAAATAATTAACGAAGACATTTACATTAGCAAATTGATTTAACCTTACATTTGTTCAACCAAACACGGTAAAGCTTTTCACCCCTTTTTCATTGACGTACCCCATGACATTTGATTTGGTCATTACCAAATGATTAGATGTGTACTTTCCATGCCATAGTCTAGAGTAATTATATAATTGCAGCCTTCTGGGACTGAGTGTGAACGCATTCATTAATCTGACATTTCATACGGCGGTTTGACCTCAATGTTATTAGATACTTAGCAGAATATTTCTAAAAAAACAATCTCACTTTAAGGGGACTATATTTTTTAATGTCGTTTGTTGAAAATTTGACGAAGCGAAACATGAGTGTTAATAGTGGTCAGCGGTCAAAATTCTTTTGAAAGCGAAATGAATTGGAACATTTTCGATATACATACATATTTCGTTTTTTTATTAACGTTCCGTTTGCAGAACGTTTATAATTTAAGTATGTCTGTCACTTTATCCACAGTTCTACATTTATGAAGATATCAGCATTGAATTATGTGCTCTAGAATGAGATATTGATTTCTATTCATTAAAAATGTGGTTGACGCACGAACCGAGTTGTACATCAATGGGCATCTCCGAGTGATCTGAAGGTTCGCATTCGATATTTTTGGTTTTTTGAGAAACATGAAGTTCTCCATTTAAAAAATATGTAGTAAATTTGGGAGATTATATAGCTGTTCTGTATTCTGAGCTGCTTTTACGGAACTACAGAATCACTTTAGATGTCTACTAATAGCAAAACAATACTAAAGCAATAAAACAATTTCCGGAATTGACAAAATATAAGGGAATCGTATTGAAATGGAAAAAAGCTGTACAACACACATTGTTTTTAACTCGTGAAAAATTACTTTCGGATTCCAGTACAAACTTTCTGCTAAGCTAACAGCAACCTCAAATCGCAACATCTCCTGGCATACGCTCGGTCGGTGAATAAGAAGCGAATTCTAAACTCCTAAGCATTTCTAATCTTGTGAACACGACGTAGAAAATCCTATGGAGTGGTTGGTGATTAATGTAAGCTTAACTTACTCGGACCTAAAATTAGACTTTCCAGCAAACAGAATTCAATACTAATTACATCAAAATTCTTTTATGCAAAGGAGTGCCCACTTTCTCTACACACATGTGTTTCTTCATCTGGGTATGGATCAGCTAGAGATGAATTGAAGTTAGAAGCATCTGCCAACTTAAGAAATGGTCAATTCATAAAACGACAATTTTTTTCGTCCGATATTCGCCTCAACGTATTTTCCCCAATTTTGTGTGATCGCCTGAAATTGTCAACAATCTTATACCAAATTTTCACACTATGATACAATTTGAAAAAGACCTAAGAAATGCAAATGGATAATAATAATAAAATAATGGCGGCGCTACAGTCTGAGGTGAAGCTAGACCTAGGTTCTCAGCAACCAGTCGTGTTTTGTGTGCTATTGTTCTGTCACGAGTATAGGAGACCTACAGCTTAATGTCAACTCCGAACGGCGAGATTGGGAAGCTTTTTCTATACAGTTATACAGTTTGAGCATATCACTGGCAATGCTCGAAAAAGGATGGAGCCGTGAACATTTTTTTTAAATTAAAGCTTGTTCTGTTGTTTGAAACTAGACTTAAAAGTCTAGTGCGTAGGGGTTGACGCACATAACTCTCAACGACACGAAAAATAGGTACCTGCGTCATTTTTGACAATTGCAAATCAGTATGCATGTGACAGTGTGCATAAAGAACAACTTTACAGTGCCAACAGCCCGACAGAATCGAAACGACGCAGAAGCGTTTTATAATATATAATGGCAAAACAAGACAGTATATTCACACCATTGACAAGTTAGTGGTCCTACTGCATGATGCATAAATAATATCTAAATCAGTTGGCTTCTTCATCTTGGTCAATTCGAGAAGCGATAATCCTCGTTTGCCACAATCTACCAGTATATAGCTTGTTCAGCGACATGAGCCTAGTCCAGCCCCTAATGTCTTTAGTCCCTCTAATGTATTGACAATACAGCTTTGGCCGGAGAAATCCTTCAAAATTGCTTATGTCCAGACTCTTGAACCTCAGACCCTAGAATTATCGGAAATACCCTAGTATATATATCAAGTACATGATACTACTCACGCGTCATTATACAGTCAATTCCATAAATTGATTTCTGTTTCCGTGTCAATGTGTGGGGCATCTATAAATGAATGGGATTTCAAGGAACCTGTTTTGCATACAGCACATAGTCCGTATCTTTAAATTGATAGTATTACATCCTACAATTCTGAAATAGCTGCTTGATGAATTCCTTAATATATCAGCGTTAGAAACAATAAAATTCAAGACCTTCATTCACATCATTTATTAATAAAACTACAATATTCTTTCATTCACATATCACAATGATATTTCAGCTCAATCGTATCATTAAATGTTCTTCAGACCAAAAATATAATAAGTGTTTTTGCGTGTATTTCATTTTGTAAGAACTCTTCCAAAATCTCTCCAACTAAGCTCAGCTGCCATCGCGCAAATTGGACGTAATACACTACGTACAAATATGGAATTAGGTAAAATAGAATACGTAGCGTTGAAAGCATCTACATGAGCAATGCAAACTCTTTTCAAACACGAAACATAAAGGTTTTTGTTTTCCACAATACAAAACTAAATTTGACTTTTGTCAATGCACATCCAGCGGTTTGTTATGTAAACACAGAGACTTTGACTGGTAATCATATTCATTTGACAATTAACTTAAATCAATGAAAACATTAATCAGTCGCGTCAAACACAGAATAATCTTTCGTCTGCCAATGTCTCTTGTGTTGATAGCATGTAGTACAGACGAATGAGTTTGAGTGATAAGCTTTTGAGATAGTGTTTCGCATTTGAAGGGGCGATGAATGATTGGTTTATATCAAATTGTATTATACACATGAATATTTATGTCACTAAATAATATTATCAACAGCTGTTTTTAATGTCGGTAGGATCCGTTACACATTAATGCTTTAGGACTCATACGAATTCCCAACTAAAGAAAGAAACTGCTGGATTAAAGCAGTTAGGTCATCTGTAGGTATCGAGATATTTCAAGCGGTCAATTTGTTAAAGAAACATTAGTTTTGTTGTGAATTGTTCAGTTGTGTATGGCAAATGGGCTTCTTCCGGTGACCCAAAAAAAGTAATTTTTATTAAATAAGGCAGTCAAAGCTACAATCTAGGCAGAGATATGTAATACATTTTATTTGAATTGCATTTGGAGCATTAAACTCATATAATTTGAATTCTTTGCTTGATATTCAAAACTGAGCATTAACATATTCATTTTTCAAAAGAGGGAAGTCAATGCAGACCAACTCCAATAAAATTATCAATCATAAAGTACCATTTTATTTATTAATTTATTTCCTTGTTTATGGGTGGCACTACAGTCTGATGTGGACTTGGTTCTAGTTACTGCAATAACCAATCGTGTTGCACGTGCTATTTTTATCTCACCGGTGGAGGGGGACCTACCAATTCCACACGGCGAAATTTAAGAAGCTTTTCGTGATAGTTATATCCTTTGAGCATTGTCAGGGATACGAGAGAAGTGGTTGTGTTATAGTGACGCAATATCAAACTATATTTCTCATTCATAAACAATAAACACACAAGCAACACAAGGACGTGCCATATACATAATCTTCAAACTACCTCTGCAGTTTTAAATATTTGATTTGAATGAATATTAGTGAACATAATTTTAATTTAGTCATAAGATAGACGGTAAGAATTGTGTATAAATATGAATGAGCAGTTCGCACTTTTTTCCTATACAATATCGGCTCTGGATAGAATCGTAAGGATAAAGAACATATGTACAAAGTGTTGAAACTACTAAAAAGGATGTTTCGCCTATCTGGACATTTTTGTGCCTATTCCTTAGTTCATTTTGACAGCATTTTATGCGTTAATATGTACATACAGTGCCTCACAAAAGTATTCAGAATTGTGTTTTTTTTCCTGAATTTTAGTATTGATACTCAAAAAATAATTATTATAATTATAATAAAAAAAAACAGTTTCAATTCAACTTTTATTGTTTGTTAACAAAAAATCAGAAAAAATAATGCATGTTTTCTGTCTTCAGCAACAACAAAATGCAACAAACTAGGATCCAGGAAAAAACATAATTCAGAATATTTTTGTGAGACACTGTATATATTTGAAACAAGCAAGAATCAAAATTTCTAGTTATATAGTAAAGTTTTCTATAAATTTTGTACTCAAGTTTGGGATTAATCATATAATAAAGTTTTCCTTACCCAGCAATAGAACGTGACACAACATAATGCTCATAATAAGATCCAGAAAATGAAAGGTCTTTACCTTAACAGCAATTTATTAAGGTTTTTGTACAGTTTTAGCCTATGACAATGACGACCGTTGCGGCATAAGGAAATTTAACACATGTAATCAAGTTAAACAAATCAAACAAGTCACGTCAGACCGTCATATAATCAATAAGTTTCAGATACCAGATGATGCCAAGTCTTCTCATGCATTCCTTTTATGAACCATGTTTCTCGATTGTTGAAAATATTTTCGATAAAGAATTCAGTTACTTGTTTTTCTGTTTTCTTTTTCGTTTTCCACTTGCGTAAAAATTTTCATTCATTCATCAATATTGTAAATGTATGCAATAATAGTAACAAAAACAAGACTAATAAATACTTGCAGTTTATACAAAACTTCTCCTTAATTGATGTACATACATAAATACATGTACCAATGCACACATTCTTAAATCTACTTACATAAACTAATTCGAACAAGAGCATATCTCTCATTTACAAGGTTCAGCACGTTCAAGACCAAGTTTATGTAAATGACCCACTCGTTGCGTTGCATTGGTTATTTTTTGACTAGAAAAGTTCGAATATTTTGTTTTTTGCTAGCTAAAAGTTTTAACGTTTAATTCATTGCGATTTGGGTATAAGTAACTATTTTTTAGTAATTTGTAATATAAGTCTGGAAATATGTAATAGAAGAAATGGATTGAAGTTTACTCAATATTTCGAACTTAGAATTCTTTCAGAAACTATTAACTGTAGAGAAACCTCTGTACGCTAATATAAATCCCACTTCATCTTTTTTTCGTTTTCGAAAACTTTAGCGATCTCTAGCCTTATTTACTTATTGAACTTCTTAATTAGTTTTTTTCCTTCCCCTCTCTTTGAAGGACTCTACGAGGATCGTCTGAAAAGTTTCGGACCTATATGTTAGAATGGCAAACAAGTGTCAGTAAAATAAGTAAGGCTATAACCAAGCAGACATTAACCAATTAAAGGAGCCAACGTCGGTTTTGTCTTTGTCTCTCCGTCACTCATTCCTTACATATAAAAGTTCACTTAAAGAAGTAAAAACTTAACTTTAAAAAATATTGCACAATAAATTCACAATACACCCGAATGTCGCCTTAGCTTAAACAGAAACTTCTTCTACCTTTATATACGTTCGTCTTAAAATCTCCACAAACTTTTATTTTCATCTAAACAAATTTATGCGTTCTGTCTCCAAAATGATTTGACTTATTTTCACCTTCGCGCAAATGAAGAGCAAAACATTTCAAATCTCCCATGTATCATTTGTCATTACGCAAGAAGTGCAGAAACGTGACTATGTCTTTTCTATGTTCTTATATGTATGTATAATTCTCGTAAGATATTATCCTAAAGATATTTCGCATGATATCTGCTTGAAAGCACCTTTGCGCATCAATTTCTCCGCCTTAGTTGACTATAATCGTTCATTTTCCATTCCATCAGTGTCGTTCGAGTCGTGAAATTCCATTCACATTTTTTTGTCTCCCTGTTTCTTACCTCCATAGGCTTTCACATCGATGTCTCCCTTATGTGATAAAAATTGGATTACACCGTCATCGTTTAGAAATATCATACAAATGCAGATACGTAACGACGTTACTTTTTTCGACGCCAGGATCAGGGCTATTTCTGCCATATCAAGGTGGATGTTTGAAACGCACATACATTTATCAATGGAGGTGTTCTGATCGAGAAGGTTGTTCGTGTAACGTCGTTACGAACTCATTTCCTCACACTCCCCATTTGATTGACTTTTAATGGAGTTTCTGTGATTTGTCTTCAAATGCCATCATTTCCATGTTCTGCTTTGCTGCAAACTCACATTATTACGAGTAGTATCATTTCATCGTTGTTCATGCGACTCCACACATTAAGCCCATTGAAGCTTAAAATAAATCCTTGTCTACAATCAGAAGACGTCTACCATCAACATTGTGACATTCACCCACCCTTTTGGTGTACGTGGAGCGAACGTTAAAGGGATAATTAACAGCAGCATCACATCACAAACTGATTTATTAAAGCCAATGGTTACGCCCGTTATTGAGGACTTAATTCAACAATGTCTTTTAAACGAGCTTTTACAATAAAACGCCATTCAAACATATGAACCGTTAGACAACCAAACGCGAATAATGCGAGCTTCACAGTGATTTGAAGCTGACTATGCGTTTACGGGTCTAAAGGCTATTGTGGTTAGGCTAGGTATAGTGCACGAACAACATAGCTCGGTTTTTTGATACAACTCAATGAAGTATATTCATCTTTAATAAGACAAACACAAAGAAAGAGAAAACCTGTAGAACTTTGCAACGGGACGGATAAATAAAGCTGTTACAGTTTATGAAAGGCTGCCTTAAATTATCAAAAAATTAGTCAAAAATTGAAGTTCCACTAATAACTTTTGACAGAAACATTTCTGAATATCAGGCAACGAACTCAAACTATTTCAGTTGAATTTTTTTCTAACTTCAACCCAAATCAACTACATTCAAGCATACAAACAAACAAACATACATCCATGCGTTATTATTATTATTACTGTTGTTGAGGGTATATTGACTGCGACCATTAAGATCTATTGTGCTCCCTTTTAATACCTTAGCACTATAGCTACAACGAGTTCCCCTCAAATACAGTTCTTTTCCAAGGTGTATTGAGCGTCTTGGACTCCTGTTGCACATAGATGAAGATATCTGTTCTAGAGTATTCTCTCTAAGCCAGTTTCCTTCAGGAATCCGAGAATGGAAGAAATTTCTAGTGATTGCATTTCTCTTCTGATATTAGATAATTGCCCAGATATATTTTTCTTTTGTGGGCTAGTGCCTCACAAAATCCCAGTACATGTTCTGGAAATTCATTAAATTCTCCACAAAATCTGCACAGGCCTTCTTCAGATAACCTTAGTTTCCTTAGATGCTCTCTAAATTTAAAGTGTCCTGTCAGAAAGCTTGTTAGGATACGAAGGTTGTTGCTCATTCTGGTGCATGCTTCAAATCTCTTTCGGTTGTACTGCCATAGGAGTTTCTTGGCCTCCTTCATGCCATGAGCTTTGTTCCAGTTTTCTGTCCGATTCTTTCTCTCTAGTTCACTGAATTCTTCTCTGAGGACATGGTCTCTTACAGCGCAGACTGGTTCAGGTCCTATGAAGGTTTCTGATGCTGGCAAGAAAAGGACTTGCGAGGAAGTCGGCCATTACATTGGCTTCTATCCCTGTATGGCATCCATGCATTATACATCTATCCAAATTTATTTAATACAGAAAATCCCATCGATAATACTCTCAAAACACTGCTGTTGGGCATTTAGGGGTTGAAATGAACGGGAGAGATAACACTCATCACCATGCGGACATCTTCGATCACAGAATGGAATTTTAAATCTTTGATATCACAAAATTTGCACATAAACTTGACATTTATTATTTCTTAATGCTTACATTGAGATCTACAAAACTGCGTTTTCAGATCTCCAAAATTCGCATCTCGATGATTGACCATTTTTGGCCAATATCTAATATAAGGCCAGAATTTTCGAAATGGTTTTAAATAAAAGTACACAAGATTTTGTGATTTTTTCAGATTTTTAAATACTTTGGAAATGGCAGGGGGGACGCATTAAAGAATACTTTGGAGCTCCATATTTTCCAAACGGTACTTTGGATCAAAAACTGTTGAAGCAAACCTCTACCTCATTTCAAAAGATGGGGTGCGACAATGTTTCTGTACTGAAGCCAACCCCAAATGGCCCCACTTTTTTAAATTTGGGTGCATAGGCAATGACATCTAGGCCTGAAGTACCTAATTCCAAAATTTCATGCCGATATCTTCATAAACTTCGGAGATAAAAAAGTGTGACAGACACGACGGACGGACACACCGAAATTATAAAGGTTCCGTTTTTGTAGACGGAACCTTAAATGTTTACTTAATATTTGCACAAAGTCGATTGATATTTCATTTATCACCCATTCATTCACAAAGCGTTCGCGGTTTAGTTTTACACCATAATTAAATTGATTTATGTAAATTGTTAACCCAAATTAATATCGTTAAGCTGAAAGGTGTTCTCGTGGATTTCCCATTTCAATTGACACAACGAACATTTACGGAAATTATTAAAATTAATTATCATATGAATAGACATATTATGATCCAACATAAATTATCGCCCGTATAAATGGGTGGGTACGGATAATGCTGGATAATCGTCCTAGGGTTATAGTATCTCATAAAATAGCACTTTTAACTTTTAATTACATGCTGGGGTGTGAATCAGAAAAGAATGTTAATCCTTGTTGAGGAATGAATATGATGTGATTTTCTGCAGACGTTTTTAATTTTGATATCAGTAATTGATATGTGCTTCCTGATATTTTGTAGAATTTAATGAAACTATAATAAGATACGTCGTTATCGCCTATGAAATCATATCTGCAGTATAATTTTTCGAAGTTTATTTTACAAATTTTAATAGATGATGCAGCATACTTTTTTATTCCATCTCTCAAATAGTTTTAAGGTATTTGTCGAGCAAGTTTAGGTAATTGTATACAAATAAACTATTTACAATCGAATGCAGTACGACCATGAATACTTAAAGACAAGAAATCGATAATTTTGCATTTCTAAGGTTTTTGAGGATGCATAATACTTACATCTGTAAATCAGTATATAAACAAGCACTTTAAGCGGCTTCACTATACAAAAAGCTAGCCTTTGTGCAACATAATAATGAGATGATTAACAACTCAAACTCTGCAGCAACTCCCTTTGCATTTGGGCACTGTTTCAACAATAATTATATAGCTCATAGCTACAAGCAAAAATGAATATACTCAACAGCTGTTTCAATACTTTTTTAAGGTACTGAAGTGTAGAGATACTGTTACTGCATTCGATGAACTGGAGAGACTTTTACGCTACTTTCGATAAACACAAGCTAAGCAAAATGTTTAATCTATCGGGCTTTTTTATTATTTTATTGAAACAGGAAGATAATAAATAGTAGAAAATGAAAGAGAGAATTACTTTGAAGATGGTAAAAAATAAAAACAAAAAAGAATTTTTGGCGTAAACGGTTATGGCTGCCCTCAGGCCGCCTTCGTATTTCTTTTCCCAAACACGACATTTTCATTTTTTATTTATTACATATTTGTTTTCTTATTATGAAACTACATAAATTTATCTACTTACTGTAAAATTCCCGATTCTTTCGAAAAATTGGAATTTATGAGAATTTTTTTTCTACGTGCACTAATTTTTTTTGTGCGCTCACTGATTTTTCACATACAAGTGACTACTACAACGAGACAAAACTTCGCAGTTTGCTGAAGTGTATATATAAATATGGGTTGAATTATAATTGATGGCATGGGAAACCGTTATAAAAAAACAATCGCACATGGCAGCCTTAAACGATAGATGGCTAAGATGGGAACATCACCAATATTTTTAGGAACTCTTATGTCGCATTGTTGAAGTGATGGCGATGGAAGAATCCGGGTTGACCAACATTGTACTTAATAATAACAACTATGTGCTGCAAAGACTTGGGACTTTCGTGTACACCGCTCGTGTTGTGCGTACAATAGTTCTCTGTGAGTGGAGGGGACCTACAGTTTAATGCCGACCCCGAACGGGAGAGTGAGAAGCTTTTCCTAGACAGTTTTACTCTTTGAACATTGTCAGGGTCTCGAAGAAGGTGAAGCCCACACCCACAACCTGGCGTGCACCAGGATTGCACTCACTTATATTACGACAGGAGGAAGTAACGCGACGAAGAGCCAAGATCTCTAAGGCAATTTGCCACTTTTGGTGAAAAATCCGAGAATGGTTATGTACGAACAAATATGCTTATAAAGGTAGGTCTTCACAATTTCCTAAACAGTTCAATTAACAAAATAAGAACGATTTTTAAAACTGAAAGGATTGTGAATAGAATTACACTTCATGCCTTACCAACCAATTATATGCAGTCTGTGTAATAAGAGCGTGAGGCGGAACGTGTTACACTTTTTCCGGGAAACAGTAGATAGGATATACTTCAGATCACAGTAGGTGAAACAGTAAACATCTTGAACGGGTATCAAGGCTGGGATTGTTTGTGTACTCCTATGTCATAAATTCTTCTTGCTACAGAAGGCGTATCAACGAGGAAGATTTACAGGTTCTATTCTTTATACCCTGTATTGACAGGCTAAGTTAGGCCCATATGATACCGCGCATATTTAACTTACTCCTAATACAACTTAAACTAAAACGTGGGCGCCGTGGCCGTGGCGTGGGTAGGTGCATCGACTCCTACGCTCGATGTTGTCGGTTCAATTCCCGAAAAAAACACTTAACATTTTTTTACGGCTCCACCTCTTTCGAGTAACTGGCAATGTTCAAAGATATAACTGTCTAGGAAAAGCTTCTCAAAATCGCCGTTCGGAGTCGGTATTAAACTGTAGGTCCCCTCCACTTGTAAAAGAACAATAGCACGCACAACACGAGTGGTTGCTGAGAAGTTTGGCCCAGGTCCACCTCTGACCGCCATTATTATTATTATTATTTATACAACTTAAACTAATTGGAGCTTCAATGATGGGATTGAGTTGATTAATGCTCGCTTATGTTATTGTATAAGTACAGTCAGCGTCCAAAATGAGTGAAAAGTCTTTATTTGAAAGAAAGCCAATTAAAATTTAGCGGAATGATCTACGCCAGACATGGGTACCTCAAATAAAAGCTCTGAAATCACACTTTAAAATACGCTATATTTTATTTAACATAGAATTAAATATGAAGATGAGAAGCCTGGCCCAGCTCCACCTCGGACTGCCAGCGCCACCATTATTATTATTATTAAACATGAAGCAGTTAATTTAGTTCAAAATAAAAAAGATTTAAAAACGAATGTCAAAAGTGAGTGTACACAAAGCTCTAAAAATAATTATATTCTTGAAAAGAAATCTTAATTTGAACGCCTCTAAAAATGGTTTTAATAATCGTATCTGCTGGTACATTTAGAGCAAATGTTTAATGAAAACTGGCCGTAATGCCTTACAATCACCGACACAACCATATGTACGAGTATGTATACTCACTTTTGAGTGTCGTTTCTAGCACTTTTCTCTTTTAAGGTTGATTAATTGTTTTATGTTTACGCCTATGTTAAATAAAATAAAGTATATTTTAAAGAATAACATGAGAGCTTTAATTTGGTATATCCATCACTCTCATAGTTCATTCCAGTAAACTTTAGTTTACTGACAAGCAGACTGACTTTTCACTTACTTTTGACACTGACTGAAAGCTTTAAGTGCAGAAGAGAAAATGGGAAATTGTTTCCACCTCTTTTTCATTTCTATAGCTATGGCAAAAGTTGTTAGAAAGGAAGACCCAATCTTCCAATGAAGCGCGTGGCCAGCACCTAAATGATATAAATACTGAAACATCTCGTCAAGATACAGTCGGCAGTTTAGAGTGATCTTTGAGCCAAAAGTAATTGCAAGATGTAATTGCGGTTTGTTGTCGTTACAGTGATATCCCCGTTAGATGTTACATCATCTATGACAGTGCTCCTTTACTCGCCATTATTTTCGCATGCAATGATTAGACTGACGACTATAAATGTGTATATTAATCTCCCTCGGATACACTCCCAGCTACGAATCTGTTCTTGAATTCTTTGTTATGAAGATTGTCATACAATCTGTGATGCATTTTCTTCAAGAAGATTACAAAATCATCCTTCACATCTACGAATGGTGTCAATGAAAATTCGCATTTCGACCCAACTTTTTTGCTCTTTTTTTCTCGGGTACCCCAAGATTAGATTAATCTTGAAAGTCGGAATTGAATTTATTTATCTATAGATGTTGACCATATAGACTTATGGGCATTGTAAGAAGTGCCATCGAAAAATTTACCCAACGAAAATTAACTAAAAATGCAGTAAAAATAGAACTTAAAAAAAACCTTCCATCATTGTTTTTATGGTCCCACTTGTTACTTTTTATAGCTATTTTTCCACCATTTTTTGAATTCTTCCAGGATGCTGACAGCTATTTTGGTGGCCCTTAACTCTTTTTGACCAGGGCAATACACAATATCTTTTAATTGGCCTAAGTTTTGACGAATTTAGAGGATAGGTCTCTCTGGACACGTTGCTGAAACGTTGTTTAGCTCATACTAATCCATCGCTCTCCTTCCATAGTGACATGACGCAACATCAGGCCAAAATAAAGGGAGTTCTCGATGATTGTTGGGTCTTAGCGCTTGCAAGAGCAAATTGCCTGCCAAACAAGGAATTTTTTTGAAAATTTCCCTTTAGGTTACCTATCTACCTTTGGCGGTATAGAATGCCTGCCACGGAAGCTGGTTAAAATCAGCAAAAACATACGATTCATCGTCCATTATAATGCATGAAAATTTGGTCAAGAAATTTGATTGCAAAAATTGCCCGTTGTTTCGCATCTAAACTTTTTTTTTGCATTCCGATTTGGACTTTTCAAGCTCGAAGTTATCTTCACTTTATGAACTAAACAATTTGAACATTCAGCTTTTTTTGCCAAATTACGTTCAGAAATGTTTGGATTTTTTTTAATAAGGCTCAATCTTAGTAAGGGTTCATAAAATCGGCTTTTCGACCAGACCCCTCTTTTCTCTCAACTGACAGGTTTATAATTCTTAATAGCAGTAGCAACTGTTTTCCTATTAACTTTTAGTTCCTTTCCGATTTGTATATAAGTCCACTCTGGGTGTGCCAAGTGACACTTAATAATATTTTTTCTTACATCCAATTCAGGTTCCATGTTGATTATGTTAACTACCAAACAGAAATGACATAAAATTTAAAAATAATAGAAGCATTCCCAGAATTACAAAAAAGAAGAATTCGATTGATTTTTCTGTAATTTTTGGAAGTAAGTTCGAAATGAGAGTGGGTACATTTTTCCGATGGCACACCTTATACGATATCTTTCAAAAGCACCTAAAGTACTTTAAATCTACCCCAATGTCGGTAGCCTCATACATGCGCCTATAATTGTTTGATAAACAGCTAGGCAGTCTAAATAACCGATTTTTTAAATACTTATCGAACATGTGTTTATTTAAATTGTTCGGCATCTATCCTAAAGGCAATCATTTACATATGTAAGTTAATTTAAAATTATATTAACTCAGAATCACTCTGCCGATGCCAACTGGTTACAGAAAGAGGTACGACAAAAAAATTAAACAATTGCAACCTAATTAATGCTCCGGAGAATTGCAATTAACCTCTACAATAGACTCCTAATGAAATCCTGTGCTGGTCCTCCTCTTAAGGAACCCGCGTCTATTGTCTGCCTACAATGCTTATACCCGAATCTGTTGCTGCACTCATTCACACACCTATTTACACACATTCATGCGCTCTTCATCGGTCCCTTTTCTACTTTCAGGGGTTTATGCCTCTTTGATTGGAGTGCGTCACTCGCAAACAAAACAGGCCATTTTCAATTAACCCCCATGCAACACCGTATCTTCCGCACTCTAAATCGATTTTCATTGTGGCCAGAGCCGCTTCAATCTAACTTTTTTCGCTTGGGTTATTGTATCTGAATTTTCCGAATTTACCCTTAACCCCAACAATGTATTCTACTTTGTTGATTTTTATTGAAGGGTAGTATCAAAATGCATATCCAGCGAATATGTAGGTTCTCATTCGACCCTCAATGGATTGCACACCAGGGCCTTAAATGACCTAGGCTATGATGGAAATCCAGATGGGATCTGACAGTATTCCACTAACTGAAAAAAGAATGATACGAGTATATGAATTGAGAGGAAATGAAAAACATAGGTATTCCAAGGGTAGGTTGGAGGGTGATTGGTTTGCTTCCGTTTAATCCTCAGTCGATTTTTAAACCTAAAACAATTGGTCTACATTGTAATTCGTCAATGCAGCCAGGAACGAACATTTATGGAACACGGATCATATTATTATGTACTCGTATATCCAATAGCATCGGGTGCGAAAACACATCAGATGGAATAGAAAATAAACAGTGTTTTTAGGAAGAAGTGATCTTAACATGAGAAGCTTAATCGCATTGAATATTCTTAAATAGTGGTTGGTTGTTGAGGATTCGTATAGATCTATGGTATTGCTCATGCATTTTCTGCACAACAACAGGGAAAATTCCGTCTAGGCCTAAAGATTTATATGGAGTAAAGCAGTTTATTTATAATAATAATAATATTAATAGTAATAATAACGGCGGCGCTACAGTCCGAGGTGGACCTGTGCCTAGCTTCTCAGTAACCACTCGCATTATGGCTGAAACACAATAGTGCGTTGCGCTAGTCGACTTCATGTTACGGAGGGTGTGCGTTGACGCACTGTGTTAATAAGCTCGTCCCTCTCTCTCTCAAATACCAAATAAAAAATATTCCCTCAGCTGTTTTAATTTTTGAAATGTCAAATCAAAAAATATTCTGGTCAAACAATTCAACGTTAAAGAAATTAATTGTGGAAAATGAATGCCAAGAAAGTTAAAAAAAATTAAAAAGTGATTCTTGTTGCTAATTTGGCGTATTCATTCAAATTAGCTTTGACGTTGAAATAATTTTAGTCAGCTGTTTTCATTTCTCAAATGTCAGTTGCCACAAAATGTTCTCAATTTGGGAAAAAACTCTCAATTTGAAAGCATTTCTCAATTTCGCTCTCACAGCGCATCCCTCTGTCAAAAAAATATCCAACATGTTGAGTAATGACGTGCGTTGGGATTACGTTTTACGTTTTATTACGATCCTCTCATCTCTCTCATTTTTCATTTACGTAGGTTGCTGCAGTATTTCGTGCATGTCCATTGAATTGTGTGCGTTGAAAGACAGCGCTGACGCTGACGCACTATTGTGTTTCAGCCAATATGCTATTGCTCTCACACGAGTGGAGGGGACCTACAGTTTAATGCCGACTCCGATCAGCAAGACTGAGATGCTTTTTCTAAACAGTTATACTCTTTGAGAATTTTCAGTGACTCGAACAATTTTTGTTTGAAAAATTGTTGCCTGTTCTGGGATTTGAACCTAGACTATAAAAGTCAAGTGCGTGGACTCACATACCCACAACGCCACGGCGCCCACTCAATTTATTTATAGCCGATCTTATTTTCTCCCAAGACATTCAAGATTTTATTACTGCTTTCGGGGAAGTGGCTTTAAAGTTGACACTATCCATACTCCCTTTGCCCTTCATTGAAAATATTGACTGGCCATATTATAAGGGCTCAGTATAATAATGATATGGTTTTATGATTAGAAAATATTTGATTCAAGTGAATGCTTTTTTGCAATCAGCCATTTAAGTCTAGCTTAACGTAAGATCAATTATTCTAATCCGAAAAAGGCTGCCTTGACAGTCGTCACTATTGTCCATTCGTGTACCCGATCTAATGCACACTGTATTTACGATTAACCCCGTTTTGGCTGTTACCCAAATGGGAATATCGTCAGCAAATGTGGCTAATGCAATGCCATTAATATAGGGTATATCGCTAGAATAAGGCAAGTAAAAGAGTAGGCCAAGATCACTTTCTTGTGGTATTGCAGTTCTTGTAGATTTGGACAGAGTATTCGTGACCATGCCTAATACGGAAGAGCCTGTATGAGCGGTAGTTTGCCAGGAGAGTGTAAGCCTTAAACCTTCGTGTCAAACCTTGTTAGAAATCTCTTTATCGGTAAACGGTTTCCCACTCTTTGGTTGTCATCATTACACTTATTCATTGACTGGGAACGTCTTCCACTCTAAGTGCAGCATTGACAGGTTGGTGAAACTAAGGCAGAGTTTTCTAGGTATATTGTGTCTATTGTACATTATGATTAAATTGAAAGCAGGAGCTTTTCAATTAGTGCTTATGCAATTGCTCTACACAAAATACAAGACGCATTTTTATAAGGATGTACGATACGCTCTGACAAATTAATTACCCTTTTTTGTTAAAGTACACAATTGCTTATTTTTAATTAAATTGCCGTTGCAGAATACTGAGTATAATTAAATCTTCCGTTAAGGTCAAACTACTTCTTCTTCACATACATTCTACAAATTAATTAAAAGCCAAAATCTTATGATTTTATGTTTTTGAGATATAATGAATCGAACTTATTTAATTTTATTGAAGGATCTTGGGCTAACTGAGAATATTCCAATGGAACTCTTTGCTGCTTTTATGAAAATAAAATCCTTGCAATGGTTCTTAAAGGCAAGTCATTCTTTTCTGTAGACAATCGATTTTATTTTTCAACGAAGAAATTCTTGCTGAGAATCTATTTAAGGATTTGAGAATAAACTTCTTTTAATACTTTAATCAAAGTGTACACGAGGAATAAGCGAAGCGAATGACAACGTTTTCAGATGAAATTATGAACTTATTTTTAAATCTTGTACAGAAAATGCATTAGGTAGTGGCTATTTGACAACTACTTCATTCGAAACAAAGGGCTAATAGGAAATTCGTCATGCGAACAATTTATAACAAAATTTATTACGAAATGTAAATCCTCCAGCGTTTTATTGAGTTACTTAAGAACCGCCACCACCACAGTGATGTTTCCTTCAATGAATCTTTAATCTACAACTGATTACACTAGTTTCCAAAGGTTTTTGTCCTTGAAGTGAAAGTGTTTTTTCCTAATGATTGAAGTATTCCGAATTCCGAAAAATAAAACAAATTTTATTTTTCGCTACTGAGAAAAATAGGTACACAAATAAGTATAAAATCTAAAAATGAACAGTTTTAGCTAGTGTTTTAGTCTCTTACAATAGACCAACAATAGTCACCTAAGATATTTTCTCATAGTTTTCCTGATATTTCTGCTAAAATCTTATAAAATCCTGGTGAAAACGCTCGCCGTGCTCGTTGCTCACGTTTCCGGGGTTTTCAGAAGAAATCGAGGTGCAAGTGCAAAAAATTAATTTTCAGGGACATCTTCACGCCCATCTGGTGAAAGTTATGTAATAATTCATCAACTAATTGTTAGTAATTATGATTTTTTTGTTGCTTAGAGTAGATGTTCAAGCAGCTTTTTCAATATTGGAAAGTTTTCAAACTTGTTATCCTTTAACATTTTTTTAATTTGCAGTCCGATAAAAACACCTTAAATTTTTGCCTCAAAAACACTAGGAAAGCACTAAATGAATATTTAAAGGCAGTATCAGTTTTGTCTAAAACCTTGACACAATTTTTCACTAACCCTAGCTTTAGGTGTCATAACATTTCGGAGAAAAAAAAGCTGTCAAAATGATTCAAACTAAAAATTCTAATAACAAAAATTCCGGGCAGAAAGTGTAACGTTTCTTTTGGGCCTGAGGAAGTCGTCCCATACTTACAATGAGATCAAAATACAATTTCAAATGTCTTGCGTTATTCACAAAAGTAAGTACATATGTAGGTACTTTTTCCACTTTAAGAACTAAATGTGTGCTACTCTTCTCTTGGAAATCATTTGAGCAGACGTTTCAAATCAAAAAAATAACCGAGCGTACTTTCTGCGAAAAGTTGGCCAATAACATCACAAAAGGGTTCAATAGGTAATTTATCTTTCAACAAAAATAATGAATCGAAACGTACAAAAATATTGTTAAGAAATGTAACTACACTGCTATACAACTAACACCACAATCACTCAATATGAATGCCATTGAGGCAGCATTGGCAGTATTTCGAAGAAAAATAAATAAACGGAAGATCAACAACAAAATGCAATTAGTTTTTCAAGAAGACACTTCAAATGAAATCATTCGTTAAAAATATTTAAACAATAACAAATTTAAGAAACTTATTTTTAACTTATTTTTGTGGTGTGAGTTTGTCATATACATATTTTACTTAAATTGAAATAAGATTGTTAAGTTTTATTATTTTGCTGCTTTCATTTAAACAAAGTTTTGTTCAAATGGCTTGTTTGCTTTTCAATCAAAAGTGTTATTCAGTGTGTAGCGTCTACTTACTTTTGTTATCAACTGTATATAGTGATAGTACTTTATATATTTCACTTCAAAACATACATATGGACATACATACTTGTATCTATCTTCCGCCCAATAATAATTTCCTCTTTATTCCCGGCGAATGACACTCCGCTGTCCAATTCCTTTATTTCACACAATCATTCCAATAAGAAATTTCGCAGAATCCACGTTTTATTCTTAATGCAATGCAAAAATTTGCACTGAGAAATAATTCTTAAGTTGAAGTATATTCATTTTTCGCAAATTATACATGTAAGTCAAGTTTGAACCTTTAATAGAATGACATCACACCTCTACAGAGTTTTCTTTTAAGTGCACAAGTTTCTACGTACAATTTACGTAATTCACTATTAGATAATTATATGCAAAAAATGTGGGAAATAATACTCGAACCATTTTATAACCGTGTTGGTATTCTTGATTGTGTTGTCTAATCCCTTTCCTATTCGCCCAAGGCTTTTAAATGTCTAAAGATTAATCTTTTCTCCTTTGCCGACTCAGCTAAAGATCAGACGCATATAAAGTGTTAGCAGTTCGTTTTGAAGGGATACGCTTTCATGTAATTGGAATTTCTCTTTTCTTCGAGTAGGTGCATAGTACCCCAACCGATTCTCGAGACAGTCGCAAATTTTCCCTGAAGAAATTGTCATTAATTTCAGGGAGGCCTTTTTCTCAGAAGGTTCTTATACGTACCAAGAAATACTGCAATTTTTTTCATGTAATTTCAGTAAACTCAAAAGAGAATTCACTTTCGTCCAGACACTTCTTGATTTGCGTCTCTTCAACATTGGCTTTATTATTGCATATATTTCATTTCTCCACTGCAGCACTTTAATACGACATTGAAATCAGCGAGTTTTTTTTTTTTGTGGACAAACGTATGTGTTTTTTCTTTTTTCGTCATTTGTTTCTGTGTGTTGTCTTGCCGACAGACCCATTTCAAAAGCACTTTAAAACATTGTTCTTTCAAGAATGTCAACATACACCTAAGAGCTTTTATTCCAGAATATTGATCCCTACTACGAGAAGCGTTGTTGTCTGCGAAGATCATTTTCCTATAGAATTAGATTCTAGAGACGCCGTTGAAGATGACAACTTTTTTGTGTCTTTGACACAAGAAAAGTGGAGAGATTGGGAACGACATTTCAAGAAGGCTCTAAGGTGAATGATTTTATTCGACCATATATAACAATATGGCAAACTAATGCCATCGCCCAAGAAAGGGTTGATTCCCCGTTAATTTCGAGGATGGAGCTCTAACCAATCTTTGAATCGCTTAAAAAGATTCCTCTTATCCCTGCGTCCTTCAGTCAATTAGTCTCTTTCCGAACATTACGAAGGTATTCGAGAAAATCGTGAATAAAGCCCTGCTTAAATGGTTTGAGGACAAGAATAAAACCCCGGATGCTTGATCGTCTTGAAAAAAGCTTTCGGCAGCGTGTGCTAAGAAGGTCTTTAAGCTCAACCAGGTGCCGTGAACGAAGGCCATATGAAATAACGCCATAATGGCGTTAATTCACTTTCAAATGCGAATTAACGCCATAATCCACTTATGGCTTTAATTCACTTTCAAATTTGAACTAAAGCCATATGGCGTTAGTTCGTTTTAGGAAGTGGCCTTAGTTCACATTTGAAATTGAATTAAAGTCACTCGCATCAATCTCAATAATAATAATAATAATAATGGCGGCGCTACAGTCCGAGGTGGACCTGGGCCTAGCTTCTCAGCAACCACTCGTGTTGTGCGTGCTATTGTTCTCTCACGAGCGGAGGGGACCTACAGTTTAATGCCGACTCCGAACGGCGAGATTGAGAAGCACAATTATACTCTTTGAGCATTGTCAGTGACTCGAAAGAGGTGGAGCCGTGAAAAAATGTTTGATGTTTTTTTTTTGGAATCGAACCGAGAATATCGAGCGTAGGAGTCAACGCACCTACCCACTACGCCACGGCACCCAATAATCTACAATAATCTACATTATTTACATGGTCCTAAGAAATGAGGTAGAAACTTGTAGGCAAAAAGTTTACGGCGTATAAACAGTAATGTTGGAATGGGGGGGCATGCTGCCCCCCTGCAACCCCCCTGCTGGACCACATGTAGGATTTGAAGTTGGCGCGAGACTGAGTCTATCCATTTTTTTTTATCCATGATTTGCATGAGTTTAAAGAAATTAAATACAATCAAACTCGCACTTACTCCAAATTGCATATGTGGCCCAGCAGGGGGGTTGCATACATACACCATATGTATGTACATATGCATGTAAGGGGCAAGGGAGGTAGCTCAAATACATTGTATGGCATTAGTTCACATTCGAAAGTGAACTAACACCATATGGCGTTAGTTCAATTTAATGTATGGCTTTAGTTCCAGTTTGAAATTGAATTAAAGCCATAAGTGGATTATGGCGTTAATTCACTTTCAAATGCGAATTAACGCCATTATGGCGTTAGTTCATATGGCCTTCGTTCACGGCACCGCTCAACCAGCTAGGCATTACTAAATCAATACTGTTAATGCTGCGTAACATGCTCATCAATAGACGATTCGTTGTTAAAAACGACAATGTGACCTACACTGGTATATTTAAAGTTCTTACGAAGAAACTGTTTTACTACAGCCAAATCCAGGCGACGGTAAAAGTAATCGGCTACATGGCCTTCATACGGCCAATAACTACTTATGGATGCGCTTCGAAGCATGCTTGATGGAAAGATTCAGGTGTTTGAGAGAACTTGTCTTACTTGTCTTAAGTAAACCCGATAAAAGTGGACAACTTCCTGGTGAAAATGGTCCAGGTCATGCTGTCAGAACGATGAACTCGGTCAATAATTTGACCTCCGGCACTTACTATCAAAATCCACAAAATTCTTCAGCTAAAAGCGGCACCACATCTCTCTCACACCGTATAAATACGTATAGTTTAGTATAACATTGACACACAAAATATTAACAAATTGTTTTATCAATGAAATTTCATCTGAAAAGAATTGCTTCTAAAAGGAAAATGAATAAGCAGCCATATAGCTTAAAGACGGAATATACATTCCAGAAAAAAAATTAAGTTCCTGATCTCGAATTTGACGTTTCAGCAATCTATTTACTCAAGGAAAACAGCAATAACTACGAGTATGGTCTATAGAACTTTTAAATGAATAGGTAACCCTGGTACACAGGTAAACTTTCCGCGCTGATGGAAAAAGGAGAAGATTATTTTTCGATGGATTGTGATTACTTTAGAAGTATTTATGTACGCTCAGCCCTAGCCGAAGCTCAATAAAGAACATCCGTAGTTACCGCTCGACAAAAGCATTTCGCCCCGAATCCACCTACATTGCCCACAAAAACATATAATAGATTATAATAGAGCACTACATCCAGTAAAGTTCAGCACTCTACATGATTCCTCGGCCCTTCGATAGCTTGAACCGAATAGATATCTCACTTGTGCTTGTGGGATAAATAATGGTAAAGTACCGGAGGACTTTGACGTTTTGGGGAGGTTGTATAAGCATTGTCAGCGGTGATTTACAGAGAGTATTCACGAGAGTCGATAAACATGATATTACTTTTTAAACACATCGCTGTAAACACCGCCGCAACTTCAGAAAAAGTAATGCACCTCTTCGCTCTTGATGTTTCGAGAAATAAGATGATACGAAATTTCAAAGCAAGTCTAAGAAAGTTTTAGTTATCATTGTTAAAATTATACTATTGGTCACAAAACTATCTTCGAATTATTTGCATCTTCAGCATCTGCATCTTCTTCAATCCAGATTCGGAACTACAAATAATGGAGTTAATCCACTTTATTTGGGCACTTAGGAAAAAGTATTTTTCTTGACCGCCATGGCATTTCCTTCACTGCCAACAACTTTCTCTAAGTAAAGCAAATTAGAGAAACCTTGGACGTGCCTCCAAGGAACACATGCGAATTATTTTCTGTAATGCAATGAAGAAAAAACTGGGAACATATGTACGTGAAAGATAAGTAAATGTCTTTAATGAAAACTAAATAATGCAAGTTATTTAGTTAGTACAACTACGTACTACGTACTACGTATGGCCAGCATGGACGTGAAACTTCACCAACAATCTGGTATAGGGAAAATATTAAAGATCCTCATTTAAAAAAAAAATTAAAGACACTCAGGCGAAAAATTAACAACCTTTGAGAACTGATGACTCATCAAGTTTATTATTTAGGAGATTTATCGGTTGAGCAGAAAAAAAGTTTTTTTTTTGTTTCAATCAAGTTAAGTGTGCACTCACGCTAATCCTCACTCCCCCGAACACCTACCCAAAACTACAGTTGAAACCAAAATCGTGATTTTTTGTCGTTCTAAAAAAATACATTTTATTTTTTCTTTCAAAACACCTAGCAAATTAATATTTTCTTTCAAGCTTTCAGAATTTTATGTTGCAAGAATTTTTATCCAAACATGCTCCTTAGGACACTATTGTAAATGTATGACATCCATTTTTTCAATGACGAAACCATTTTCACGGCCCAATGACACTGCTCAGACAATGCTCAGAGAGTATAACTGTTTTAAAAAAAAAGCTTCTCACTCTAGCCGTTCAAAGTCGGCATTAAAACTGGAGATCCCTTCCACTAGTGAGAGAACAATACAACGCATAATACGATTGATTGCGGAGAAGCTAAGCCCAAGTCTACCACGAACTGTAGCACTACCATTATTATTATTGTTATCAAACGAATCTAAAGGTTGATGATTTCTTTAAGTTCGTTCGTCTATTATCTTTTACAGTCCCATAGTTTCCATCGGCATGAAATTAGTCGAAGCTCTCCATTTCTGTGTATCAAAATGTTAAAAATGAAACAATCGTATGTAAAGTTGGTAAAGTTGGATTTGCAAATTTTGGCGCACCCCAAGTGAAAGTTCCATTTCCAATATCTTAAAAGTTCCGCTAAGCATTTCTGAGTTCTAAAATGGATTATAAGGGATCATTCGATTGAAATTAATAACAATTAATTAACAAGTTAAATGTCGATATACAAATTTTGATAACACAAGCATATGGATGCCCAGGCAAGAAATAATATATGTACAATGTTTCAGAAAATTATTCGGACAAAGATTAATTTTCTAATTCAAGAATATTTAGCTTACTTATTGATACAATATTTCGCTTTAAAAAATTTAAAATACCGGGTAAGAAAAGTAAAAAATATAAAAAAAAATTTAAGCTATAAATAAAATAAAATAATCGATTCGTATTATAAAAAAGAAAGAAACAATATAAATCAAAAATTCAAGACAAAATTATTCGCACAAACTTAAAAACAGAACAGAAACGTCGAAGCATACTACGACCGTCTATAGCATACTAGAAATCACCTTTTTAGTATAATATGGACTTTGTTGCCGGAACTTTCCCTTAAGGCTAATGAAAGAAAATTGTTTTGTTGTAATCCTGTTTGCAATGTTTTTTGGGAGCGGCCCACTGATATTTGACGGGATTGAGTCTCGTGAGATTAAGAGACTACTTAAGCTGGAAATAGCATTCATAACGTTATAAGGGTTATGTTTTGGGATATTGCCTTATTGAAAACACTATTAGGCCCTATCTCCAAATTGTGTGGAACTCTGACGAAGATTAATTTTCAGTCTATTAACATTATCTTAGTTATTCATTTTATAGTCAATTATCTGCCTATTTGGCTACCCAGTCCTGTTTGTACACTTTTTCTACTTTATAATAATAATAATAATGGCGGCGCTACAGTCCGAGGTAGACCTGGGCCTAGCTTCTCAGCAACCACTCGTGTTGTGCGTGCTATTATTCTCTCACGAATGGAGGAGACCTACAGTTTAATGCCGACTCTGAACGACGAGATTGAGAAGCTTTTCTAAACAGTTATACTCTTTGAGCATTGTCATTTTTTTTTTGAAAAATTGTTTGTCTGATCTTGGATTCCAACCTAGACTGTGAAAGTCTAATGCGCATGGATCGACGCACAAACCCACACTGCCACGGCGCCCATAATTTATATAGATAGTTAATATACGCCTAAGTTAAATTTTGACCTAACTTTACTAACTAAATTTAAATCAAGAAGTTAGTGCTACAAGAAAAATAACTTAATCAAGGTTGAAAATAATTATCGCCTAATAGTTAGCGTAGTTTTCTCACTGATAGCTTTTACTAACGACTGACTGTCATCTAATGTGCGACCTTAATCCTCACCTATATTTTGGGTGACCTGCTTAAAATCAGACTATTATAAAGAATCATCGCCCTTTGCAATGTGCATGCATGGTTTTTTGGTATTTTACTTACCTAGTTTTGTGTTAAATTAGGTCGAATAAATCTTTCAAACTGTTATAATGTATTTCCTGGCTTATCTATCTTTATGACTTAAGTTTGCGCCAAGAAAAATAAATTTACAGACAAATAATGGCTACTTTCGTTCTGTGTGGCAATCGCTGTAATAATACTGCAGTTTACAGCCTTACCGAGCACTATCGCACTTTCTGCAATTTGTTTCTTATAGAAAAGTACCTTAAACAATTTGTTCGTGGATGAGGAAAAATGAGCTAGACCTCTCTGTTCGAGAAACAATTAAAAGTTCGGTAAAAAAAAGTTAAAAAACAAAACAAAAAAAGGAACCAATGACCTTGAAGCTTTGAGTAATATAATAAAATATACTCGTATTTGGAGGAAAAATGAAAAAAACAACCAACAGGTACGTTATAAGTTATAAATTGTATTCATCCTTTCATCCTTGCTGTGCCCAAAATCCAAGTGGAGGACAAACTTATACAACGGTATTCACCTATCTTTGCATTCTAAACAATTCAGTAAGAGCAAGTTCTTCTGTCTGGATAATAAGCTAACGCAAGAGCACCTCTTCTGCAGAAGTGCGAACGGCAAAAGATATGTGTGGAGGCATTGGCAGGTGAGTACCACTGCAAGAAATTCGATAAAGGGAAACCGCATTTGCACCGTATAATAAAGACGTAACAAAAAAGAGGCAGCGCATCGGGTGATAAGCACTCTTGATGTGCGTGTACAATGACTTGCAACAAACTTCTTGCAATGTAATAAATTAATACATATTAATGAATGTACAGTGAAATCTCTCATAAGCGGACACGTGCGGGATCGATATTTTTCGTCCACTTAAGACAGTGTCTGCTTTATGGGAATTGTTAAAAAATGCTTATGCTAAAAAATTAAATTAAAGTACATATGTAGAACATTGCTTTCATAATAGCAAAATGTTAAGCTACCAGTTTCGATTTGCCTGATAACCGAAGACAAATTGTTTAAACAAGACATGGGTACATATTCCTCTGCACCAAAGTCTTTATTTGAAATACTTTTAGACCTTATAAACCCGCATTTATTAAAAAGTTTTGAATGGTTCCTGAAGTAACTGTATTCCAGGCTGAACCAGCCCATATAATGGCATCCGACACATTTACTGCAGACGAAAGCTCTGTTACATTGGAAACAATTTATTTTGGCGATTAGATGTCTAAGAACCTCTTCACGATGAAAAACTTTGAAATTTTTTTATTATGCCTTGATCTAACCGCTGACAAATTGATGTTGTGTTAGCTAGGACGAAAATATTTTTACATTACTCAACGAAAGATGTAGATGTGAATCCAGGAAAAGTAAAACATTCCTGTTCTGACTCCTCATTTTAAGGTTAAAATGCATTAACCATTCTGTCATTAACTAAAACGTCATTAAATCTTTTTTGTTAAAAAAAATATTTAGCAGGCAATTTTTCGATATGTTTTTAAAAAAGCGAGGATTTTCTTATCTTCCAATAACGAGCAATTCCCCACATTATCCAGACATATTTACAATACATTAGAGTTAACCGTTTCTTGCATGCTTTTTCACTCAGAATAGGGCTCGCCTTTAATGTGAAATGTTTTTACAGGAAGAGCTTTAAAGAAAAGCGCTGTTTCATCAGCGTTAAAAATATCCTTGGAGCTATATTTTTCAATTAAGGATCGAATGCAATTTGTCCATTCACTCACGGTTTGTGGGTTAATATCAGCAGCCTCTCCGGATATTGCGCCATACGATATGTCGTGTCGTCTAAGAAACCTCTGTAATCTGTTACAAATTTTTTTGCGTTCTCTCTGATTAATGGCCCATTTTAACGAATCTTGCAAGCAATTCGGCAAAGCGGTTTTTCAATCGAATATTTTTGAGCAAGCACCCGCACACTGCTTTCATTTGATGATTCCGCAAAATTGACAATCTCTATTTTTTCCTTTAAAGTCAGACGTTTTCTTATGGAAGCAATATTTTCTCTTTCCTTATATTTTCTTTTCTTTACCTTACTAAAAAAAATATATGCAAATATTTTTTACTTACCGCTTACTGAAAGTAATATACAGTGATCAAAAAAAGTATTCGACTTACGTGCTCCATTAACTGCTAACTAACTAATAACCTTACAAAAATAATAATGCAGTTATTTAGTCTTATGCGCTTAATTTTCAAAACAAAATTGTTCGCAGCTCTACCTCTTTCGAGTCCCTGGAAATGCTCAAAGAGTATAACAGTCTATAAAAAGCTTTTCAATCTCGCCGTTCGGAGTCGGCATTAAACTGTAGGTCCCCTTCACTCGTGAGAGAACAATAGCATAATGCGAGTGGTTGCTGAGAAGCTAGGCACAGGTCCACCGCGAACTGTAGCGCCGCCATTATTATATGATAGTATTTTAACTATGGGGCGTAAGCGTACAAGAAAAACTACAAACTACCCGTTTTCACTAATTCAATACAAATATTACATGCAAGTGAAGCCATAATAAATATCTTGGGAATATCATTGGACGAGACTCTTAAGTAGCAAGCACACATTAAAAGTTAGGTGATGAATTAAATTCTCATTTACATGAAGCGCGATTTGCGACTTGCGATTTCCGAACATCGTAAACATCAATGCAATCGCCGTTTATGAAAATGACACTTAGAATTAACTATAGAGAAATATACTGACTTCTTGGTAGATGAAGATAAAATTATTAAATTAATTTTATTATTTTCATTGTAAAATATAAAATTGCTTTTATAAATAAATAAAAAAATGGGAAAAAAAAATACAAGAAGCTAGATGCCATCAACGAGACAGAGATTGGTGCGAAATGAAGAAAACGTAGCCGCAGTATCGAAGAAAACTCAGAAATGTCGACCCGGTTTATTGTGCGATTTGATTTGGGCCTACATCCGTATAAGATTCTGCTGACGCAAGATTTGAAGGCGAACAGTTATCGATAATACAATGAGTTGGCTAATTGGACGCTGGAAATTTTGGCTGGAGATTCGGATTTTGGGCAATCTCAGGGGTCATTTTGGCTCCTCAGCTATGTTTGTCAAAAACCAAAATTTCCATTATCTACAAAGATTGACTGATTCGTGCGGTTTATGGCATGGTGGCATCCTTATTTCTTTCAAAATGAGGAAGGAGGCACTGCTACCGTAAATGTTTTTAGGCATAGAGAGATGTAAACCAAATTTCTGTAATCCGAACTGTGGCTACAACAAGGCAACGCTACAGCCATACAAGTGACACAACGTCCGAAGTTGTGAAGAAGAAATTTGACGACTGAAATTTGGGCAGCATCAATATTAAATCTCACGCCGTTATTGTTTTGGTTAAATTTATTTTCTTATCGTTCTTATATGGGCACCCCGTACAAATATACGTAGGGATTGCAACCGTGAACTACGAAATAACAAACTTTGCTACTACACTACATATTGCATTGTCTTGAGCATCGAACTTGCATTAACTTCAAAGAATGAAGTTTAATTTAGCGCAATAAGTAGAACAATTAGCGCGTTTCTGGAAAGAGTTTTTACCGAAAATCTGCATGAATACTCGTAAAAAAGTAACAGTCAGTAAGAATCTAACACTAATATGGTGTCTCATAGTGATTTTAACTTTCTTCTTTTTTGGGTGACTCTACAGTCCGTCATGTTATGTGCACTATTGTTCTTTCACTAATAAAGAGGCTCTACAGTTTAATGCCGACTCTGTATGGTGATGTTGAAGAACTTTTTCTAGACAGTTATTCCCTCTGAGGGTTCTCAGCGATTCGAGAGAGTTGGTGCCTTAAAAATTAAAATATTCCGAGTAGGAGAGGACGTACTTTTCACCTACGCACGAAAACACAAAATATTCAAATAAAAATCCAGTACGTAAATATGTACAGAAATTGTGCACAACATACAAACCTATTTATTAAACAATCGTTTAAAAAGAAAAAATACGGTCCAAGGATAAATATTTTTGTGACAGCTTCTAGTACGAAGTGAATACAAGACCATACACATACTTAACTCAACTTGAAATGCATATTACAAATGCCTGTACAAATTAAGTCAAAACTGAAACACGAATCTATCTACTTTGATTATTTGTCGGTTTGTTATGCTTTTGATGCAATCCTTCATAAAATCTATTTTTTTCTGAATTTCGAAATATAAATAAAAAACTCAATAAAAAACCCTCAGATAAACAACTTCAAAGTAGCGATTCCCTTTCCGTTCTCTTTGATTGCCACTTGAATGCACATTCATGTGTAATGCTCTTCGTAGAATCGACCACATTCTACTACCAATAGTTTATGATTTATAAAGTTCTCACTACTATCGTCATCGAACTCGCATCATTTCCAAACGAATCGTTTCAATTAAATCCACAAATGATTTTTTTTTTAAGTATTGCTACCGATGGAAAACTGGTTTACGATACATACAGGGTGGTGCAGCTTTGTAAAACTTGGATAAGAAATTAAAGTTGTATTGTCAGTATATCGATCCAACGATAAATACATATGCATATCGAAGCCACTTCTTGCAAATTAGATGTGTTAAGTAAGATCAAAGGAATATGTTCAAGGATACTCAACTCAATTCTATATAAATATGAAAATATGAACAGTTGAAGTTAAACTTTTTCATACCAACTGGACCATGTTTTAATAATATTAATGGCGGCGCTACAGTCCGAGGTTGACGAGCAACCACTCGTGTTATGCGTGCTATTGTTCTCTCACGAGTGGAGGGGACCTACAGTTTAATGCCGACTTCGAACGGCGAGATTGAGAAACTATTTCTAGACAGTTATACTCTTTGAGCATTGTCAGTGACTCAAAAGTGATGGAGCCGTGAAAAAATGTTACATACATGTTTTTTTCGAGTTTCGAACCTTAGACCTCGAGCGTAGGATTCGACGCACCTACCCACTACGCCACGGCGCCCACCATGTTTTACATTAGCTAAAAAATTGTTAGTTATGTAATGTGTAAGCTATCCGCTCGTAGTGTGTTATTTAACAAAAACCATTCATATCAACATTTTCAAAATCATTTCGAAGCTTTATAAGCTAAACGAGTCTGGTTTTAAGCCCCCATTTTTATCTTCGACCTTAGAAACTTTTTAAAGTTCCTTACCTTGAATTTTCGTTTAAGGGAAAAAGATATTAATCGAAGACGGATGTAATCGCGTATATAAACTTCTAGGTATTTTCGGGGGTAAGACTCCAACTGCAAGTATTACTAGAAGGAGTCAATAAAAAATCCAATACTAACATATAATCTAATGTATATTTTAAGCTGACGATGTATCTTCGTGCATTGGTAAGTGTGTAGGCTACGAAATTCCCAAACCCAAAGTCCAAAATCCCTAAACAAAAAAAAACCTTAAAAAAAATCTCCATATTTCGATTGTGTCTAAATCTCCACTTTATGAAATGTCGATTTCGAAATTCTGAAAATGAGTGTGCATGCAATTTGAATTTGGACATTTTTTGCATTTGAGGATTTCGGGTTTGGGGATTTTGTACTTTTGGATTTTTTTTATATATGTCGATTTTGGTGTTTGTAGATTTTGCATAATTTTGTATATTTCTGTAAGTGATAAAAGTACCTTAAGTCGTTTAGTCAAAACATGCTGTTTTCATATCTAAACTAAATGGCTAAGAAAGGTTTATTAATTTTTTGTTTTGTTTGCTTATATACATATATATTTAGCTCAATCTTGAAAATAACACAATAATCCAGGTGGTAGTAAGCTACGTCTCAAATTAAAACATGAGCAACGGCAGCGGTTACATGACTTAACAGAACAGTGTCTGTTCTGACTGTTACTATCGATATTCTAAGGAAACAACTAACTTACGTCAACCATCCCAGACATGCATCACATAAATTCTTTTTTCTCCATTTTCTACTCTCAAATACACGGAACGTCGGTAAACCATCCAAGCAATCTCCCGTAAATCTCCACCCCAAATTTGAATATAATTTGGGAGGAATTTCGAACAGAGTGCAGAGTAATGGTTTGCTTCTTATATTCTTCCCCAGATGCAAATGCCAGGTTCATTTCACTTCACGGATATATGAGGTTTACTAAGGATTTAAAAAGCTTAAAGTACGACCTACTCCCTGAAAGTTTCTCTTTAAATAATCATTTCGGGACTATTGCCTTGTTCTTTATTAAACTTACTAGTCGCCGAACCTGTTACACTGGATGCAATTGTGTTGTGGGTTTTGTATGATTTGGCCATTATAATCTTCAGAGTGGGTTGCTCAGTTATCAAAAATTGCAGTGGCAAGTTTTAAAACTAAATCTATTCTTTTATTCTGTTTACCGAATAGTGTACCCAGTTATTTATAGAAATTAAACATGACTCACAATTAAAGCGAATTACGATTCTTTGATTCTGTAAAGACCCCCTCATGATGTTAACATTACGGTCTACTTCTCAATTTCTTCTCAACAACTAGTTTTTAAAGTTATTTGAAATTTGTTCCACATCAGAAGTTTGGGTTTCGAAGCAAGCACTCCGTAATATGAAAATAATAAAAAATTAACCGAAAAGACTTTACAATATTCCTAAACGTAGCTTAAGCTTTCGACAGAATATCGCATGGAGGTGTAGTTAATGAATTAAAATTGTAAGAAAAATTATACTCTAAGTTCTTGGGAGTAGGCGGTGTGCGCAGCAGGAAAATTAAAAGATGGCTAAATCGTTTGGGATTAAAGTAAGACATTTCTAATGTCACCTCTATTTTGTGTAGCATTTTTTATTAGAAAAGGGAGTGCAATAGTTTCGTGTTCGGCTTCCTATAGTTTTTGGAACACTACTCTTACCGGATATTGTTGCCACATGAATGGCAACACCGTATATTGGGCACTGTATTAAGATTTTATCTAGTTCTTTTATAAACGCCCTCTATTTCGTAAATGTTTGCCTCTTAGAAGATATATTATTAATTATGGCAGTTTCTTTATAAAATCATAGCAAACTGCTGAAGAAATTACATTAAATATTTATGTACAGTGCCTCACAAAAATATTCGGAATTATGTTTTTTTCCTGGATTTTACTATTGTTAAACAACAAATAATTATTATAACTATAATAAAAAAAACAGTTTCAATTCAACATTTATTCTCTGTTAACAAAAAATCAGAAAAAATAATGCATGTTTTCCTTCTGCAATAACAACAAAATGCAACAAACTAAGACCTAGGAAAAAACATAATTCCGAATATTTTGTGAGGCACTGTATGTGATTTCTCGAAAACTTTTTCCAGTCTCATTTAAAAAACAATCACTTCAAGACTTAAAATGGCGATTTTTAATGATAAGACAGCGAGCACTATTATGGCGAATAGATCATCCAGACATATTAGTTATTCGGTTAGAACAAGTTGAGTAATAATAATAATTACTTATACAACCAGGAATTCTTTTTGTTTTCTTACGAATTAGGGGAACTATATTTTTATGCCGACTAAAAAAAGTTGAAGAAGGGTAAAGTAAATGTTCTCTCTTGAAGCACTATCAATGTTTCTTGCTTAGTGCAAATGTCCATTGATAGTTTTATGAAGGATTTTCCATTTATTAGAGAGTAATCGGAAAGCACTATCTGCATAAATCCTGGCACGAGTCAAAATCTAATTACATATAAATTCTTGTCTGAAAAAACTTACCCCTAAAAGGTGAAAATGAAAACGGTTCAAAGCCAATGTTCACGTAAGACATATTGGACCTACAGTATTATAAATACAGGGATTATTTAATTCATTATTTATAAATATAGTTCTTTTGATTATAGTGCTTGTTGTGATGATGATTCTTTTCCACAACACGGCAACGCCAAAGTAGCATCTAACATTTTTTCATGACTCCACCTCTTTTGACTCACTGACAATGCTCAAAGAGTATAACTGTCTAGAGAAAGCTTCTCAATCTCGCCGTTCGGAGTCGACATTAAACTGTAGGGTCCCCACCACTCGTGAGAAAATCAATAGCACCCCGGACTGTAATGTCACAATTATTATTATTATAAAAGGGATGATCACCTTACAAGAACGGCTTATGTTCATGCGTTTGTATGTGTGTGAACGTGAACGTGAACTGGATTAGCTTTTTATTCTTAGCGTTATCGCAAGTAGGCGCCGTGTGGGTTTGTGCGACCCCTACGCACCAATCTTTCACAGTCTAGGTTTGAAACCCAATTCAGACAAACAATTTAAAAAACAATTGTTGAGGTAGAGCCGTACCTCTTTCAAGTCACTGACAATGCTCAAAGAGTATAATTATCTAGAAAAAGCTTCTCAGTCTCGCCGTTCGGAGTTGGTATTAAATTTTAGGTTCCCTCACTCGTGAGAGAACAATAGTGGAAACACACAAGTGGAAAGGGACCTCAGCCAACTTTGCTCGCGAAATTGAAGGCAGCTGGCAGAACAGCTGATGAGGCTTATTGGTTGAGGACCTGGTCCATCCCGGACTGTATAACTACGAGTAATTTCACAGCAAGCCAAAAATTTAAAAAAAAAATCCGCTGTGTCGAAATATTGTAATTAAGTTAGAAAAATATCATTGTTTTGTATCAGGATTTTCAAAATTTTTATATCCTTATATTTACAGACTATCTCGAAAAAATAAACGTGATAATAGTAATAATGGTGGCGCTACAATTCGAGGTGGATTTGGACCTAGTTTCTCAGCAAATAAGAGTGACAGAGCAGCAGAAAATTTGTTTCACACCTACGGAAGGAAAAAATATAGAATCGCACAACCTTAAACGAATTTCTTCTTTAATGATTACCATACATGGTATAATCATGCAAGTTCTTGCCTCAGAAATATTCTCTAAAAGAATCAGGAAAGACAAAGTCTGTTTACAATAAAAGAGTCATTCCACAATTCTGACTCCCTTATCGAGGAAACCACCCTCAAATGAACTGACAGCGCTAGATATTTACATATCATATTATTACAATTTTATTGGGGTATTTCTTGAAAAAAAAAACTCTTCAGTTGGCCTCGTTGCCGAATTACTTAAATTTTATTATCTCTGTTATAATCTGACGTTATTGTTTTATATGTCAAAATGAATGGCTATGTCGCTGATCGAAAGAAATTACAGGTTTCATTGTGACTTGCGGCTATGGAGATGTTCGGCGAGTAGATTTTGTTACATTCCCCCCTTCTCAGACTGGAGCGCGTTAGGCGAAAGCTTATCTCCAAAGCTCCCACGCACCAATATTAGTCCCTTGGTATGTGCCCAACCGATCAATGTGGATAATTTTGGGCTTACTTCGCAGCAGCTTGTGCAGCTCCCAATCCGATTGCAGTTTTGAACAAACACGAACCTTGCGTTTCGGATTGTGGAACCATACGAACTGTCCAACCTGGAAACGAATAGTATTGGAGGATAAGTCATACCTGGACTACGAGTACCTCTCTCCTAGTTGTTCTTGCAGTGCCTTAGAGTAATCACTTACAGACACGTCTTCTTCCGGTAGGATTCCGAAGAGCAGGTCGGATGGCATTGAGAGGAGGTCTCCCTTCCGAAAAGCATTGAGAATGGAGATTGTTTGATGGTTTCTTGTTGAGCTGCGCGATAAGCCATGGCGAACAGCAGGAGGAAGTCATCCCAATTATCTTGTTTATCGTTGATGAACTTCGATAAAAATTGTAAGATTGTCCGGTTCATCCTCTCCACAAGACCATTCGATTGCGGATGCAAAGGTGTAGTTCTTGTTTTGTTAATTCCCATGATACGCATTAGAGGTGTGACGGATATCGGGCAAGTATTCGATATCCGGCCTATCCGGCTTCTTTTGTAATATCCGACCGGAGCCGAATAGTCTTTTGATATCCGGCCGAATGCCGGATAATCATTTTTTTTCAGTAAAAAAGAACAAAATAAAAAAACAATTTCGTATTGGAAGTTTTCTAAATCCAAATTATGATGAATGAAAATTAGTTTTTCTGCATTTAGGGGTAATCATTTATTTTTTTTTTCGTATACAGTGTATGCTTCAGAAGAGAGTATCTTACTGTATACACTGCTTCAACTCACCTTGTAAAATAGCCCATTAGAACCAGAACGTATTTGTTTCCTTTTTTGGTTGAGGGTAATGATCCTAAAGCGCCGGACAAATATAGCTTCAGTTTAGCCCTACTCTTGCTTCTAGGGCCTTGTTTAGAGGCACAGATGTCACAAGCCTTGCAGTAAATGGCCACTCAGACTCAGACTCACGCTGCAAAGTGGGTACCCATTTTCTACATAGAATGCCATTTTTATTACCAGGGCTTTAAAAAGGTTGCTCTCACCGGAGACGCGTTCCCAACTTGGTCGTTGTCCTTCATTTACCCAATTTCGAACATGCGACAGAACATCATCGTTCGTTTGTGCTAGCTTCAACTGCTCGGAGTTCAATTCGCTGTCAATAAATAACAAAGTTTTTACTTGATGCTGTAACCCACCATCACACTTCAATTCTTTAGTCGCACAGTGATTACATCCTTCATCGCATATCCTTCGAGAAGGAGCATCCGCGTTTATATGCTTCGTACCTTGCAGTCGTGGTGCCAAATTTGGCCTAAAATTGATCTAAAACGCTCACTCTATCTTATTAGAATGAACAGGTCATCTCTAAGGGCTCTCATCGGCGTTATCACAGGACACTGTGGCATTGGCACTCACGCCTTTAGAATGGGACTCCCTCATAACGACTTCTGCAGAGACGAAGAAGAATAAGAAAACATAATGCATCTCCTCTGCACTTATAGCACTCTCTACACCCGAAGAAATACATTTGAGCCTACTTCCTTAACGACTTGAACGAAATGCACAACGTCGGCATCAATCAACTCAGAAGCCTCGTGGCAAGCATCAAATGGTTTCTTGGATAGGAGACATCCGATCCGTGTAGTACCACAATGGGCCTATGTCGGCCTAAGTGTGACTGCTATTTGCAGCCGGCCACCTAAGCCTAACCTAAACTACGACTTTGTCAGATAACTCTAACATTATGAAATAGGTACGACAGTGCTAAAACTTAAAAAATCCTACAACAACGACAATAAGTTGATAGCAATAGTAGCTGAGAGCTTATGGGTCATAATCGTATGATTTACCAATGACCACACATGTAAATGAAGAGGAACATAATAGAATACCCCACACTACCTAACCTGAGCCATTTGAAATACAGAATACTTGGAAGCTACATCTTCCATAACCTTTACGAAATAACAAATAAATCCATATGCTTTATTTGCAGGCTTATAGAAACAATTGGATAGCTGAAGAGCACGCAGTAGTAGAAATAAGGCGCTATGGTGCGGGAGGAATGGTTTACTATTCCCCATCAGAGCATCACAATGGGTTCGGTTTACAAGGGCCAAAGAGAGACGTGACCTTGTTCTCGTCTACACACTTGTCCAACTACTTAAGCGGACAAACACGTAAATGTATTGATTTCAAACTTCTTTTTTTTCCCATTGTAGATTTTCTTACTTGAAATGACTGCATTATTTCGGTCCTCTACTGAAGATTCCACTGCGTATAGAGCGATTGCAGTTCGATTTTGAAGGGACACACTTTTGCCTGTAATTGCAATCTCGATTTTGGATTTGCTTCAAGTAGCATTTGAAACGATTTTAAAATTTTCCCTGAAGCAGTCGTCATAACTTTCATCGATGACTTTTTCCCTTTACTTACCTATAAATATTATAGAATTTTTGATTGGTCATGCACGAGTAACTTCTGAAATTTCAACAGAGAACTCAATTTCGTCCAAATACTTCTTGATTTGTCTTGATTCAATATTGCCTTGATTATTGCAAATGTTTTATTTCTCAATTGCAGCAACTTTTATTAGTGTACCATCTATTAGTGTTAGTGCATCTATTATTACATTTATTTAATTCAGTAATTTGATATTGTGTATGAATAATAATTTTAACATACTAGCATTAATTTCTTTAAATTTCTAAAATCATAATCAGCCCTGGTGTAAGTAAACCATGGTGTGCTTGACAGATTTGCTGAGGCGATGCGTAACGTTATTCTGTATATTTTCAAATGAAAATTGTTTGCATCTTTTACATACGTATGTAATTCTTTTAATTATTTCTTCAAAATCTGCCCACATATTCCACATTTTAAAAACATTTTCTGTCAATTTAATTAATAATACATACAATAAATCACAGCTTACTTAGAGTTCACAGACGGCGTCGCTAAAGTCTGAGGTAGACTTGGGCCTAGCAACCACTCGTGTTGTGCGTGATACTGCCACTACTAAACAGGAGAGGGGAATTAAATTGTTTTCTTTATAATAATAACAATATTAATAATGGAGGCGCTACAGTCCGAGGTGGACCTGGTCCTAGCTTCTTAGTTTTCCTTATACCATAATAATCACATATGAAACTTGTTTTGACAGCAAAATTCAAAATCGACCTATATTTAGGTCACAAGTCGAGTGTAGACACTCATATCTAAGCCCCGGGTTCGTTTGGTTTATACCAGAAACATTAAATATGAGCTGAAAAAGAGACTTATTATTCGTTTTTCTTTTTAAAAAATGCTCTGTTTAGACTGTCGGCCGTAAGAAAGATAAGGATAAAATCATTCATATTTCCATACTGTTCATGTTATAGAATCGTTCATGTTTTCGAGATTCTACTCTATGTACTCGTACAGGATCATCCAATGTGTGATTTGGAAAATAAATTCTTCCATTTCTGATTTACATTTCTATCAGTTTTTTATTTCAATATATTGTTTGGGATACTAGGGATCCTAGGAAAAACCCCTGGTTTGACAACGAGTGCAGGCAGGCACATGCAGCAAAGCAAGAAGCCTACCGGGCAACGCTGCATCGAACTACGAGAGCTGTTCGTGAGCTCTACGGACAGAGAAGAAGGGAAGAGAACCGGCTTCTCAGGAAGAAAAAGAAAGAGAGCGAGAAGCGCGCGATCGAGGAGATGGAGAGGTGTTATGGCAGGAATGATGTCCGAAAGTTTTACCAAAGGGTAAAACTTTTGTCGAACGGGTATAAAGTTCGGACAGAAGTCTACCGGGACGAGAATGGACAACTAGTAGTAGATTCGCAGTCGATACTGAGAATTTGGAAAAATCATTTCTGCAGACTGTTAAACGGCGATGAGGACACAAATACCGCTGTCAGGCAGAATGTTCCACTCAACTCAACGGACGATGATAGAAGAGAATACCGTCCCCCCGACCTAGACGAAGTCAAGATAGCGATATCGAGACTGAAGTCTAATAAAGCTGCTGGTGCAGATAGTCTGCCCGCTGAAATGTTTAAGGCAGCTGGAGGTGATCCGGTAGGGCGCATGCACCAGCTCATCTGTAAGATATGGTCGGAGGAAAGAATGCCCGATGAGTGGAATCTCAGTATCGTTTACCCGATCCACAAGAAAGGAGACCCCCTTGAGCGCCAACTATCGGGGGATAAGTCTCCTTAACATCGCCTACAAAATCTTCTCTGCCGTTTTGTGTGAACGCCTGAAACCATTCGTGAACAAACTGATAGGTCCCTATCAGTGTGGTTTCAGGCCCGGGAAGTCCACCATCGATCAAATTTTCACACTGCGGCAGATCCTGGAGAAGACCCAGGAAATGCAGATCGACACACACCATCTATTTGTCGATTTCAAGGCCGCATATGACTGCGTGCATAGAGACGAGCTATATAGCGCCATGTCTAGTTTTGACATTCCTGCCAAACTCGTCAGACTGAGCAGGATGACGATGGAGAACTCTCGCTGCTCCATCAAGGTCGGTAACGAACTCACCGAGACCTTCAATGTCAAAAAAGGTTTCAGACAATGCGACGCGCTGTCATGTGATTTCTTTAACATCATTCGATCGTCGATAAGATCGTGCAAAACTCACTGGCCAACACAAGAGGCACGATCTTCCAAAAGTCCGTTCAACTGCTAGCCTACGCGGATGACATTGACGTGATTGGGCGAACACAGCGAGCCGTCAATGATGCGTTTGCTGGCATTGAAACGGAAGCGGCTAAAATGGGTCTGGCGGTAAACGAGGGCAAAACCAATTATATGCTGTCATCGAGAAAGGACGCACAACATCGACGACTTGGCCAGAACGTCACCATAGGCAGCTATAACTTTGAGGTAGTAAAGGACTTCGTCTACCTTGGCTCCGCGGTTAACAGTACAAACAACATCAGTACCGAGATCAAACGCAGAATTACTCTTGCCAACCGCTGTTTTTATGGGCTCAAAAGGCAATTGAGTAGTAGAGCCCTCTCTCGGAAGACCAAGTTGACTTTGTATAAGACCTTGATCATCCCAGTCCTGCTTTACGGTGCAGAGGCATGGACAATATCCCAAGTGGATGAACAGTCTCTTGGTCTTTTCGAGAGAAAAGTTCTGCGCGCGATCTTTGGTCCTGTTTGCGTTGATGGCATTTGGAGGAGAAGATTCGACCACGAACTGTATGAGCTGTACAGCGACATGAGTCTAGCCAGGCGTCTACGGATCCAACGCCTAAGATGGCTAGGTCATGTAGAGCGTATGGACAACTTAGCTCCGGCCCGAAGAGTCTTCGACTCTGAGCCTGTGGGACAACGCAACAGAGGACGTCCATGTACAAGGTGGCGCACACAAGTCGAGGGGGACCTCGGCCGGCTTGGTGTGCGAAACTGGAGACAGCTGGCGAAAGATCGTGCTGGCTGGAGATGCATGTTGAGTGAGGCCCAGGTCCACCTCGGACTGTAGCGCCCTAAGAAGAAGAAGAAGAAGAAGAAGATATTGTTTGGAAGCCATTCTGAATGGTTCATTTAAATGTACTCCACGGGATTCGTTTCGTAGCACTCGATTCCGACAAGGTAATATTCGATGATTTTTGATACATATCAGGCAGTAACTCGACCATTACTTGCCGAATTGTTGATCCTCTTCAGCACTTTTACTAACGGCAGCGATATTTTCTGCAGAGCATTTGATGCATTGGCCTTTCTTTTCTGTAGCAGATCCAGTTTCTTTGACATTTTTACAGGAGAACCACGAATTGAAAGACCAATATTTCTTTCAGAGCTTTTAAGTTAAGGATAAATGTGTCCTGTATGTGTGGGTGCCGTGGCGTAGTGGGTAGGTGCGTCGACTCCTACGCTCGAGGTCGTCGGTTCGAATCTCGAAAAAAAAAAAAAAACATCAAACATTTTTTCACGGCTCCACCTCTTTCGAGCCACTGACAATGCTCAAAGAGTATAACTGTCTAGAAAAAGCTTCTCAATCTCGCCGTTCGGAGTCGGCATTAAACTGTAGGTCTCCTCCACTCGTGAGAGAACAATAGCACGCACAACACGAGTTGGTTATTATATTATTATTATGTGTTAAAAGTCGTTAATCTAGTCGACACATTTACGCACTACGCCACAAGACCCATATGGTATTTGGAGTACATAATATAAGCGTTATTCAAGAAAATAACTTCTAACTTACTTACAAAAAATAGTCGTAAACAGTAATTTTCGTTCGCTTTTTCACCTACTCCAATGTGGGGAATTAGCATATTTAAAAACATAGCTATTTTGATTTTTTGTCTGTGGGTATGAAAATATCTTATTTGCACCAAAGTGGGACATCCGCGTGCCTTTAACCCTTTTTAAAAGAAATACCTTTTATTTTATATATAAAAATAAGGAAGTATACTTCCATAAACTCTCAAATTAAAGCTGAAGAAAAGCCCTAATGTTGGGATCGTGTAAGAGTTAAGAACTAATTAAGTGGATTAAATCGCATCAATCAACATCATCATCATTTTCTGTGGCCCGCATGTTCCTAAAGGAGTTGCAGGGGCAATGCACGCACGAGTGATCTCCAGGTCACTTAATCCTCCGCCATCGACTCTAACTCATCAGGAGCTATTTTTGCGAGCAACCAGGCGAGTTCTTGGACTTTGTCCCATCATCTTCTCCTGGGTCTGCCAAGCGCTCGCCTACCTGATGGAATCGCATCCAAGGCAGACATTGGAAGTCGTAATGATGGGGACATTCGTGCCACGTGAAAAACCATCGTTCGAAGAAGCACCTGCTCAACATTGAGCTCCTCGCGCACTGCCGTGTTTCTCACCCTTTCCCGGCAAGCAACTCCCACAACATTACGAAGAAATTCGCGATCTTATTCTTTCGGTCATTATCCTAATGAGACCATAGGCGAAAGTTGAAACAAATACTGCTCGCTTGGGTTTGACACCGATCTAGCCAGATCTACCCAGCTTGACCGATCCTACAGGAAAGCTCAGCATTACTCCTCCCATCACACGTGAAAAAGACCCCGAGATACTTAAACTTCTCCACATGCTTCGATGGGACTCCACTAACATGTAGAGTGCATTGAACAAGCGTTCTGGAAATAACCACAACCTCGGATTTGTCCACGTTAACCTTCATCCCAGCATCAGCACATACGTGCTGATAGGTTTTTGACCTATCTAGCGCCCGCTGGAGTTCCATCTGAGAGGATGTGAGGATAAGTCATCTGCAAAAAGAAGGTGACTTTACCTCAACTTACCAATGTTAAGCATTCCTCGCCTCGACTTGCACGCAATATTCAGTCCTTATACATAATGAAAAGGTGGGGTGGCAAGACGCATCCTTGGCGAAGTCCAACACCCACGATGAAAGGTGTTGATTTACTACCGTTAACCCGAACACAGCTGCTACAGTTTGTGTATAAAGACTGAATGGCTCTCAACAGAGAACCATCAATTATTTTCTCCTGCATAACACTCCAGAGTTTACCTCGAGAAAGTCGGTCGTATAATAATAATAAATAATAATATAATAATAATGGCGGCGCTACAGTCCGAGGTAGACCTGGGCCTAGCTTCTCAACAACCACTCGTGTTGGGCGTACTATTATTCCCTCACGAGTGGAGGGGACCTACAGTTTAAAGCCGACTCCGAACGACGAGATTGAGAAGCTTTTTCTAGACAGTAATACTCTTTGAGCATTGTCAGTGACTCGAAAGAGGTGGAGCCGTGAAAAATTGTTTGGTGTTTTTTCGGGAATCGAACCGACAACATCGAGCGTAGGAGTCGACGCACCTACTCACTACGCCACGGCGCCTACAAGTCGGTCGTATGCCGTTTTCAAATCTACAAAACAACTTCTTAGAGTGAAAAGCTTGTCGATTGTACTTGCGGCCGGGACGAAAGCCGCACTGTTCATTCCCTATCCTGGATTCGACTATAGCTATGGAACGCGCATCAGCAGGTGTCTCACCATGTTCCTAGCCCACATTAATGAACCGCGGAGGCCATAAGACTCCCTTTACCTAATGCCCTAAGCATTTCTGGCCGGAATTCATCCACACCGGCGGATTTGCCAACTATTAGCGATTCAATCGCCAGAATGACTTCCTCCACCGTTGGACTATCCGCCCCTTAAATTGTTGCCAAGTTTTTGAAATTTTCTTGGTTAGTAGATGCTCGATATAGTGAACTAATAAAAACCGGGCCTGTTCACTGTATCGAGATTGTTCAGCGTAGACTGCTTGAAGCAAATGTCATCAAAATGCGTATGTTTTGAAGTTCAATTCATTAAAAATAAAATATAAATAAAATTTTTCTTTGCAATTACTAAAAAAACAAGCCAATATTTATGAAAAAGAATATTTTATTTTTAACAAAAAGAACTCATCCGTAGAAAAATGTAAAACGCAACTAATACATTCCATGTACAAGCAATGCGCACACCACTCAAGACTACCGGCCTGTCCCACCAATATTGCTGATTTTACTGTTAACTCTTATGAACCAAACAGACAAAATTAAAATGAATGTTAAAATAATGCATGTATAATAATGTAATTAGCAAAGGGTTAGCTAATTACATATTTAACAAATCCCAATATTAACAAAATATATTATCCAACATATCACCCTGTACTCCGTTCAAATCAGAATTCAATGAATGCTGGCTTGTGAAGGCATTTTTGAAATTCACCATTGGAGCCTCTTCATCAGGACGCGGAAAGTAATTGGCACTCATTTCAAGAAACTGTACCACATAACAGATGTGAACATTTTTCCAATCGGCGTTGCAGTGTGTTATTATGAGGCAGTTGGATCGGACAGTTTTCGGAAAAAATCACATCACACCAGCTTGGACAGAGCGTGTGAGCGTTTAAAAACAATTTGTATGCATCATTGTCTACGCGCAGACTGGTATGATCATAATTTATAAGAGCGGTTTTCTTCGCCTGTGTATAATAAATTTAAACTTACACTCATTTGCATAAATTAATTTCCTTCAGTCAAGTTTTTAAAGCCAGGTTATATCAAATCTATGAATGGTTAAATTTAGTCTCAAGTTTTCGACCACATGAGATGAATCCTATTAATGATTACCGTTACTTAAATTAGAGACGTCAAGCAGAGATGTGAACGACACATGGTTTACACACGAACACTTAATAGACGTGTTTTTACAGCTGCCATGGTCGATGGACAGTAAATCAATCTAATTCATTAGTCACATATTACAAATTTCGGCTGGTGTTTTTTCTTGCTTTTAAATTGATAACTAGTTATTCTTCTCATTTTTAAGGCGCTACAGGCCGGGATAAAACTGCGCCTCAACCAATAATCCTCTCCAGATGGCTCGATCTTGGGCTAGGTGTCTCTGAGCCTTATGTGCACAAACCAAGTTGGTTGAAATTCCTCTCCACTTGTGTTCGCCACCAAGTAATTGGTCGAACACAGCGAGCTATCATTAAAGTGTTTGCTAGCATTAAAACGGAAGCTAGCGGAAAAAAATGGATCTGGCAACGTGGCCAGAACGTCACAATAGGCAGATATATGTACATTCGAGGCAGATAAGGAATTTGTCTATGTTGGCTCCGCTGTAAGCAGTACAAACAACATCATTAACGAGATCAAACAGAATAACTCTTGCCAATATCTGTTTTTAGGCTCGAAAGGCAATCGAGTAATAGAGTCCGCTGACTCTGTATAAAGCGAAGCCGGCCTTTTTCAGAAAACAGTTCTACAAACGAACTTGCTGTTTGCGTGGAACTCAACCACGAACTGTATGTGCTATACAGCGACATTAACCTAGCCAGGAGATAACTGATTGAGGGCCTAAGATGGTCATGTAAAGCGCACGGACCACCTACCCCCGATATGATAGATCTGACCTCATCAATAAACTGGAATATTCTTATATGTGTTCAAAGCATTGGATAAAAATTGACACAATAACCTGGTGAACAAACCAAAAGTACTTCTTCTACCGGACTGAAGGCAGTGTTCTACAAGGGAGTGTGTTGAATTACAACTGATTTATAATTCAAATTCCACTGAATAATAACAAAGTGAGAGCCACTTTGGAGACGACACGGGAGTTCCTAAATCTCACCAAAATCTAAGTACGAGTGCGGTACCTGTAGGCATAGCTAACTGCTGTAAAAATATGGTAAATGCAGATAAACCAATAGGAAACGGCAGCAAGCATATACATACGACAAGAAATGAAGAGAAACCATGAGACCTCCGTTTTGTATCGTTTTTGTTCGGAAGGTAAAGACGTATTTTTAAGGTTTTATCGTTCTCTTGGGGTTTGGAAAATGACGATCAGCGTTTCTTGTGATGTAAGAAGTGTTATTACTTAAAAATAACGATTAATAGCATGAGTCAAAGACATAGGATACTCTGTTACCTCTGTTCACATATCTTCCTATTTGCTTAAAAAATATAAAAAACAGAACCTTCTACGATTTTAAAAACCCACTTTGAATGTGATGTTCATATGACTTTGGCGTATAAACGGCATTTGCTGGTGTAGTAAAACCAAACGAGGCGTAAAGCATAAAAATAGGAAATCGATCTCAAAACAAACAAATTGTTTCCTATTTTTTTAATGCAGTTTGGAAATTATTAGAAGATGCACATTTTAAGTAACTAGACTTTTATAGAGTAAACAAAAACACACAAAATGTTCTTAACGAATATCTAGTCGAAGTACTTTTCGAAGACCTTCCCCTTTGCAATACAAAACCAAATGGAAATGTTGTCCTAGAAATGGCAGAATTGCATCTAAACAAAGAATACGTTGTTCTGACATATGATATAGATAAACATGGATTAGGATAGCAATAAATTTAGTAATAGACAAGCAACCTCCATTTAAATTTACAATTTTATCATCAGTCTAAAAGTTTTTAGCAGTCTTAGCAGTTTAATAGCAGTCTTCTTGACGTTTTAGTCTCCGAATCATACAACTTCAGTTCTAAAACTTTCTGATAAAATAAAACCCCAGATTGGATCTGGAAAAACTAAGGCAACCTTGGTACGCTAAATGCCAATCAATGCCCAGAAATCTCCATTTGATAGAGGAACATAAGGAAGGACTACGTGACTCTCTGATTATAATTCGCCAAGATTTAGCGAGAATGATTGACGTTTTCATTGGGAAATAAACATATACATCTAGTTGAATTAATAATAATAATAATGGCGGCGCTACAGTCCGAGGTGGACCTGGGCCTAGCTTTTCAGCAACCACTCGTGTTGTGCGTGCTATTGTTCTCTCACGAGTGGATGGGACCTACAGTTTAATGCCGACTCCGAACGGCGAGATTGAGAAGCTTTTTTCTAAACAGTTATACTCTTTGAGCATTGTCAGTGACTCGAAAGAGGTGGAGCCGTGAAAAAATGTTTGATGTTTTTTTCCGAGATTCGAACTGACGACCTCGAGCGTAGGAGTCGACGCACCTACCCACTACGCCACGGCGCCCACTTCATTCTAGTTGAATTGCTTCAAATCAAAACAAAACAATACATGCAACGACTGCTAAAAGCATCATGCTGAAATATTCTGTATAAACTATTCCAATAACTTCCATATTGAACTTCAGAGTGAAACAATGGAAAATGCACATAGAGATGGCTTTTATCGATGTAATCAATGCGGTGAAAATTGTCTGCATTTGAGACATAACAGTGGTTGAATTAAAAAATGTTCAGCCAAGTCAGGTTTCTCAAAAGGTAAGTTAGTTAGAAAGTAATATCTAGTCGGCCAATCGACAGGACAATTTCTCGATACGTTCATCGAATTGAGTATTCAATAAGTCAATTGTTGCACCCACGAGGGCCGTAAGTCTTCGCCACTTTTTGGCCCCTATAGTTCATATTGATAATATTATAATAAATAAATAAATAAATAAATGTTGCACCCAATGTATGACTTGTGATACCGTCTTGTAAAAACTATATATCCTTAACTTCAAGTCCATGCAATTGACCAAGGAAATAACTATGCATGTCTGTAAGAAAATTAAATTATAATAAAAGTAATTTAATTATTCATTGATTCATTTTTGGAAATAGTTTTATTTGTGCCTGTCTTTTATTAAATTATTATCGATCAATGTCTCTGCAGCGATCTGCATTGGCTGTAACGTGACGCTAATTTTCATCAATGAAAAAAACGGCACAGTAACAACAAGTTCAACCACACCATTCCGTTATGTTTGTGGATGAAGTGGGGTTTCTTGAAGTACACGGGGGTTTCGCCTGACCAATACCTCATATTCTGTTTGATGACAAAGCCGTTAAGCTAAAAATACACTTCATTACTGTTTTTGCGATTAAGTTGATCATCTTTTTGTAACATTTCAAGAGTCCAATCGGAGAACGTATGTACATACATATGTCATGATCGACTGGCTTTAGTTCTTGAGTTAAATTTATCTTTTAAGATTTGGATTGGATTTATCAATCCAAGATCCTTTTGCAAAACTCGCCATAGTGTGGTCTTAGCCCAATTATTGAGAACGCCGAGGAATCGAATGTTTTAGTACGATTGCGAAGAATTTCGATATTGACTATTTGGTCATTGGATTAAGGGTGCGTTTACAGTGAAAGTTCAGAAGTGTAAAGTCCCAATTGAAAATACCTGTATAGGCTTTATATTTATTTTATCCAAACACATAATTAAATGCTTATAGAACTGACAGATCTCAGAAATTTGGACCAGACCTAAGATTAATGAAAGAACATCGCTACAAGGAGGCCAAATTTCTTGGAACTGGGTGGACGCAACACCGGAAAAAGGTTTACATATACAAACCATGGTGATTTATTACGGACAATATTCTGAAACATGGAGAAATGTATATTTCTCACCGTCGTCTTCTGCTATTTGTCCTTCCGTCCTCTTTTAATTTCTAATATCTCCTTTTTACGATATAAAAAATATGTCCATGCTATGATATGCTACTTGGTTTGCTACACTGCCCACTGCCCATATTCTGTCGTCTATCATAGTATTAATTAAGAAGATTTTCCGGAGAACAAGCCAACGACGGCGAATTTTGATGAAAACCTCATAGAAGCATTAATTAAAAAGAAAAAAACATATGCTAAATACATGCTGAAATATTTCCACATTTTTCTTTGATATTTTCCAGCCAAAGGATGAAAAAGATGAAAGATGATTGCTACTCGTATAATGAAAATTAAATCAGTTAGTTAGATAAAATATTAATTAAAAACAAGCATTTTTTTAATGTTGATGTGTGTAAAGATTTTCTTGACAGTGAAATTTTCGTCCATATTTATGGGTTTTATATATTTTTTGAAATGAACTATTTTTGTGTGTTATTTATTGTTTAATATGTAGTATTATAAGTTGTACCAAAAATATTTGCAATAAAGCTACTGAAAGCAGATAAACGTGGAAGTTGAATTTGCTGTTTTGATACATAGTGTAAATAATTTCTTGACAAACTGTAAGTGGATTGTTTCGAAAAATTGGTGCCCTCCGTTTGTTCGGTGAAAGTTGGGAACACTAATGCAAAAATTAAGAAAATTATTTGTGTTGTGAAAATTATTTAGCTTAGAGGTGTGACAGTTATCCGGCAAGTATTCGGTATCCGGCTTATTCGGCTTCTTTTATAATATCGTGCCGGAGCCGAATAGTCTTTTGATATCCGTTTTTTCAGTAAAAAACAACAAAATAAAAAAAAAACAATTGAATATTGGAAGTTTACTAAAGCCAAATTATGGTGAATGCAAATTAGTTTTCCTGCATTCAGGAGTAATAATTTATTACGTTTGTTTTCGTATACGATGCATGCTTTAGAAAAGAGTCTCTCGCTGTATACACTGTTACATGGATATGAAAAATAAGTTTTGGCAAATTTGGGCCAAATTGGGTACTGTCTTCCATTCACTGACCACTAAGCCCAAGGGTCACTATTCCGTTCAAAATAAACTCTTTTGAGATATAAGTGAAGCTCATTGGCGGTATTTTTTTTTTGGCAGAAGACTCAATCTGACTTGCCTTGAGCAACCTCTTCAAAAATGTCCAAAAAACTTTGCTGTGAAGAAAGTAAGAATATCTTATGGAGGAGAAGGAAAAAAAAACATGTTTAAGTTGGTTTTACTTGTACCGGTCTGATTTGAGTATCAGATCACCAAACTATTATACTTTTAATTTGGGCAGATATCCAGGCGCCGAATGTTCAGCTATCCGGCCTAGCTGCAGGCTGAATATTTGGTCAAATCAAATCCGGCCAAATCACTATTCGGTACAACTCTAATTTAGATAGTATTTTTGAATTAAGTTTTTAAAAAAACAAAAATAAGCATAAAGATTCTGATGCCTAATACAAAAACAAAATATCGTATTCATTCACGAATGGACTGTCAAACATATATTGTGTTGGTATACCATGTTGCGAACCACAATTTATACACATACACATGTATGTACCCAACACGCACACTATCTTTGGCAAGAAAATGCATCGTTTAAGTGTAACGCCCCGTACCTTCGAAGGCACATGATTGATAAAGAAATGACTTAATCCATGCTGGGAGGCATCATTATAAACCAATTCATTCCATCATTGACTAATCCTTTTCAGCACTTTCAGCGTAATTTTTCTTAAAAAGTGCTGTCGTATGTATCTTCCATCCACCAAACTACTTCCACTCAATAATCAAACAACATCGTACAATCACACATACTTATATACATATGTACATTCATACAGCTATGAACACAAGCACACATCCCTTCGGTACCTCTTCAACCTGGAGTTCCACCAAAAACTGTATCGAATACCCAAACGTTTTTATGGGCACTACCTATCTATGTAGGTAGCCAGCAGAAAGTGAAGTAAAAAACAAAAAAGAACAAAACCACTAACAACAAACACTATCGTCGGAAGAACACGAACCAAAACCCAAAGAGCATGAATCGAATTTCCAATACAATCTGTTGAGTTCCCTGTACATTTCAAACCGAACAGTGAAGCCAATGGTTAAAGAGCACTTAGTCATACCGACATGGATGCAATACGAAGAAACACATAACACTCATACTACTACATTTTTTGAATATACCGGCAAAAATACTAAAAAAAGACATTCCCTATACCTCCCGACGAGGTATTCAGGTCTAACGAGTTCCAGCTGGTAGCGTGCCCGTATTCGCAAAGGGATGCGCGCGCAGTTTAGATCGTTTGTGCGGCTGAGTATCTGTAGATCGGTAGTGGGTTTTTGAGTCCGCATTTTTGAAATTGAATTTACGTTCTAAGCGTTTTTGCGTTTTATTCCTTATCAGTGCTTGATTTTTCCGTGAATACTACGATTGTTGATAAAAAAATAAACACATCTGTCGGTTTGTAAAACGCATCGCTTGATTGATCGAGCGAGGGCCAAACCCTCGGCTTGTACTACATCGGAACCAGCTGCCGTTTTGTTTTCCCTGCCCTCGTGTGTGCTTGTGATCAAGAAAAGAAGCAGATGCGGATGCGGTGAAAATAAGAAAAAAATAATAACGTGCATGCATTTGCTCTGCTTAAAATACCGCGTATCCACCGAGTTAAAAATAGCAGAGGCTTACAATTTAGTGCCTGCGAGTGAAATTTGTTCTTAAATAGCTGATATCTCATCAGAAAGTGTAAACATCATGGTGTATCGATCAGTGTGCAGTTCGTTCGCTGGGATCCTTACGTTGATCCTAGCACAGTACCTCCAAATGTTGGCGGCGTCTCCAACATTGACTCAGGATAACAATCACAATCGCCCCAGCTCCGAGGCAGTAAAACACGACAATTGGAGTCGCATGGAAACAATGGATTCTAATGGATTATACCAACTCGAATGGTGGATTAAGGGTAAAGAGATACATTTTCGAGCTACTGTGAACACTCAGGGATTTATAGGATTGGGATTCTCACGGAAATCAGTACGAATGTCTGGCTCTGATTTGGTACTCCTTTGGGTCGATGATCGAACTGGGAAACCAAATGTTTTGGTAAGTCTATGTTATCCTTCTCGAAAATGATTATTTTTATGGTAATGGGGAGCTGTTTCCAAAGTCTCTAGGGTGTTGTCCTTGATTGAGGTTGAAATGGACGAGAAATGATAAGTCTTCTCATATAAAACAATCAAACCCGTAATTTGAGTTGTCATGTATCTGATACGCCTTATCAGACTGTTTTTAATCCCCATGAGAATGTCCTTCGTCCTGATGTGCCATGGCAGAATGTGTTTGCAGACAAAACATACCCTCTTTGAAAGGATTTTACGTTATCGCATGAAACATAGTTTCAACCCAAATGGGTCTTGTTTGGCTGTCTGTTAAGTTTACCTGGAAAACACACTTGCATTATTTAAACCGAATTCCTTCTAAACAGTTAGTACATTGCCACTGAGGTGATGTGTTTTTGCGTTTCTTTTACTCAACCAAGAATTTAAATCATTTTTGTCTTGTCACATTTACCGTTTGACTTTTTCATAACGATTTTGTATTTGAATACAAATGCATCCTTCATGGTAACGTAAAGGAGAGATCAACTTTTTGATATTTTTAAAATTGACTGTCGAAATTCTGAGTTGGTGGTCGCAAGCTTAAGATCGCTTACTCAAATTTTGAGTCGTAATAATCGTCCCAACAGACAGGGTGTACATGCTACAGTGAATGAATTTGAGTCAACATATGCCCAATTACATGTTCCTTTGACAATTAGACAACCCATCGGTCGAAATACCGAAAATATCGCAAACGTGGATTTAAAATCAGTCAGTTCCACTATGTTCACAGAAATTGGAAATCTCTTATTCCAAATTGTGGTGAATTCATCTTTATGATCATCACCTACGACCTTCACAAAATCAAATTTACTCAAAACAGCATCTTCATGATTTGAAGCGCTGAAACTTCTCCGACCTGTCTGAAAACAAGGTAGGGGCTGGAGTGATAGGACCAAGATGCAGCCTACACATTCCTCTCTGTAATTAGTCAACAATATTTCAAGCCAAGCTGTTCGCAATCAATGAAGCAGCACACTGCATTAACGATAGAAAACCCACAAATATCAAAATATACATATTCTCAGACAGTCAAGCGGTTCTTAAAGCGCTAAAGAGCTACACATTCAACTCTGGCTGTTTGGGAATGTCCCAAAATACTAAACAAAGTGGCAGGAAACAACAGGTTAAAGTTGATCTGGGTGCCAGGCCACGAAAACCATGAAGGGAATGAAAAGGCTGACATACAAGCCAAGAAAGGTGCTCAGGTACTTTTTACTGGACCTTCGCCTCTTTATGGCTTCAACAACACGGACACAAACTTACACCTACACAAATGGGTTATAAATCAAAGCAATCAGTTCTGGAACAGCCAAGAGAGTATTAAACACTCAAGAATGCTCATGGAACAAAATTACAATCCCAAACGAGCCAAAGAAGCTCTTAATAAGCAAAGAAGCAGACCTAAAAGTGCTATGTTAAGCACTAACAGGACATGGGGCATGCAACTACCACCTTCACAAATTGGGTCTCAGCAGCAAAGAAATCTGTAGGCGATGTGGACAGGCCAAAGAAACTATGGAACACATACTGACCGTCTGTCCAAATCTTGCCCGAGAAAAATTTAAAATGTCAAACCACACAAACGTAACAGGAAAAGACTTTCAAGAAATCCTATCTAGAGAAGTTGTCAAATTTTTGAAAGCTGCACTAAAATCCTAGGTCAAAAGAAGGGGGTATAATAGATTTATAGTCGCAGTACTAGTGTTACATACATAACACACCCCGAGTTCTTCAATTCAAATTCAATTCAATTCTCCGACCAGGCTTTGCAAAAGTTTGAAAAAAAATCTTGAATTTCATCAAAAAATAATCTTTAGTGAGCAAGCTCATTTTTGGCTCAATGGTTTTGTCGGCAAACAACACATTCGTTAATGGACAGTAACAAACATTGTATCCACAAAAAGTGACCGTGTGGCGTGGATTTAATGTTGGAGGTGTGATTGGACATTGTTTTACAGTTACGGTCAATGAAGTTTACCATAGTGACATGTTGGAAGACTATCTTAGGTCAGAGTTGGATGGATTTGGCACCAGTTATATGTGGTTAAAACAAGATGGTGCTACGTGCCACACAGCTGGTCAAGCAATTTATCTGTTGAAGGTAAGTCTGTTCGGATGTCCACCTCGCTCATACGATTTCTATTTATGGGGTTACTTATATTATCGAAAGTGAAATTTCCAATATTCTGGGCGATATGTGCTGAAGATTGGAAAATTGACTCAAAAAAATCATTATTGATAACATGTGCACTGCACTTGGAATAAGTTTCAGACCAAAATCTGAATTATGTATTCTGTTTTTTTTTTTAAGTACAAAATGATTTTCTTCTATATGTGGACTGTAGTTTCTGTAAAATATCTTAATCAGCAATACGATTAATGCGAGCATTGCAAGCTGAGTAAGAAACACCCTCTTTGTTTTTTTGAGTTCACACCATTGGAAATTATGAAATCATTGCATTTTGATGTGGTGTATACGGCCACAAGCTCCATTTTTAATTAGAATTCTCACATTAAAATTCATCACCAAATTAATGTAATCTCAATATTACACATGTGGGCTCCGTGGCCGTGTGGGTTCGTGCGTCGACCCATGCGCATTAGACTTTCACAGTCTAGGTTCGAAACCAAGATCAGACAAACAATTTTTAAAAAAAAAATTGTTCGCGTCCCCATCTCTTTCGAGTCACTGACAATGCTCAAAGAGTACAACTGTCTAGGAAAAGCTTCTCAATCTCGCCGTTCGGAGTCGGCATTAAACTGTAGGTCCCCTCCACTCGTAAGAGAACAATAGCACGCACAACACGAGTTGGTTGGTGAGAAGCTAGGCCCAGGTCCACCTCTGGCGGACTGTAGCGCCGCCATTATTATTATTATTATTAATATTACACATAAACAGGATAAATAAAGCACTTAGTTTCAGAAATAAGAGTTCAAATTAATTTGCCTAGAACAGGACAACAAAGTCCTCACAGGAAACGTCACATTTCCCATAAATCATTGTAACCATTCACAGTGGTATAAAATTGATCAATCGCCGATCGTAATATCGATATTATTGATGATTGATAACATTTATCAATGATTAATTATCAACCAATTGACAATCATAATAAGGCTGTCAGTGTATCCTGGGAATATTTAAATTGACAAAGACTACTGTCTCATCAAGTAATACGTCAGAGTGTTATTTGATAGCTTATAGATTCATGTGCAAGCGAGAATCGCACTACAGAGATACAAGTCCAAGAAGATTAAATTGAATTCAATTCTGAATAAATATGTTTTCATACAGACTAAACAAAATTTGTTTTCAAATACCACCCATACCACCATAATAGAATTTAAGTTTAAAGCACGAGTATACGGAAATATCCATAGGAATGGTGTCAAAGTGGGTGTTACTGATTCTCCAAGTAAGAGTGTTGTTTTCTCAATGTAATACCATCAATTCCTTATTTTAGTGATAAATAGATGTTTTCATTGTTTTTGTGAACTGTAGAACCAAAACAATCGTGATGTAACCAAATCTCATTATGCTCAATTCCCATGCGCTACGTTAGTATCCACGTATTCATAGATGTTCGCAAATTAACACTCATACTCATATTTATGTAAGGTATACATACATATACATACCTCGGAAAAATCGACAAATATTTTCGACATAAGGCTCTGAGGTTATATTGATATTTTTGTGCGAATTTCTCGTCCCAGTTCAAAGGACACGCGGATGTAGAGGATGCCAGATTATGAACATATGTACACTGTTTTGATAGCACAAGATTATGCGAGTATTGCCATTTGTGTCTGCTGAAATTCACGTCACGTTCAATTTTAGAAGCAAAATTCAACAGAGTATTATCAAATGAACGAGAAAAATGAATGTTAAATGGTCTTCAAAATTAAGTTTTTAAGAGTCTTTTTTTAAGGGAAAACTCATAGTGCAAACTGTACGCTCTGTAATTTTTTGACCAAATTTTCCTTCCTGTTCTCTATCACTTAAGGTTCGAAGCAACTATTTGTGTTCAATGTATTCGTTTACTTCTATGTACTTTGGTCTCTTACTGAGGGAATAAAATGCGAGAAATAGAGAGATACACTTAAAAACAGGCATATTGAAATGTAATGAAATAAATTCGCATACAGTGGGGGATCTTCTTTGTGGCAGTAGTTACCAATAAATGGCACTAAGTTCTTACACCAGTTAGTTAAAAAGAAGTATGTTCCTATTGATATAACCTAAAAGCATTTGAAAATGCGTGCAGCTGGCATCGATAAGTCTCTTCTTATGTTTATTGGACACTACCTTTCAGGCCGTTCAATATAAATTGTTTTGAACTTCTGACGATCATGTGGGATTTCTGATATTCCTAAAGTTCAGTTTTGTTTACGATAATCCTTCTTAAATAAACGATCTCTTGTCTGCTATTTCTGCAACATAATATAGAATTCATTCATTTGCCAATGAGAGTGTACTTGCGTAGTTTTATTTTCATTTTAGAATTCATCTCACTGCTCTTAGATTGTGGTATTTTTAAGTCTATTTCAGGATCAGGGTACAATTTTTACAAGTACCGTTAAGTTACCTGAGCAGACGCCTTAAAAAATTCTAAGAAAAAGATTCAAGTACGATCAAACTTATGGATGATAGGACCATTTCAGAGTTTTTTAGAATCCTCGGAATATGACGGAATCTTATCTGTCTTTCCCTGTTTGATGGAATAAACCACAAAAAGAAAATGCTTTAGCAAAATGCATTCGAAATTAATGAATGAAAATAACCTTGTTTGAGAACTTTTCCACCGGAGTATATGTGTAACATATAAGTGGCGGCCTGCGCGTGGGTCAGTCTGAAATCAATCCACTTGTGGATAAGTCCTCGCAACGGACACTACTGTTCTCAGCAAATTTGGATTTCCAACTCAAGCCATTCACATCATACGTAACCTACACATCTTCGAAAAAAACTTCTCAATCAGCACTTCCGCCAGAAGTCTGACCTTCAGGCACTAAATAGTCTGCTGCGACTTATTATAGGCGCATTCAAGACGAAGGAGGGGTAAGTTAAGGATAACATCTTTAAATCAGTATATACTACGCCTCCACAAGCATTGTAGTGTCTTTCTGCCGGAGACTAGCGACTAAGAAAACCCGGTCATGGCTTCAGTGGTGTGTGGTACCCAGAAGAGAAATCATTATACAGTACAGCCCTTAAATGTCGTCTATCTTTTAACGAGATTGCCAAGCATTTCAATGTTCACCTCATGTTGGTGATTGGGTATTGTGACACTTCAAGAATTTTTGAAACAGACGATCTCACCAGGCATGACACAATCTCTTTACTTCTTCCAAAGAAGGGCTTCCGTGCACACCATGTACATTTTACAGTCTACCACCAGTACCTGACCTAATCTACATATTTGCAGAACTCTTGTGTAAAGGATTTGATTCGTAACCAAATAATACTCACCGGTCTGCTGTTCAATTTGGTGATACTGACCCCGTCAATCTTCTTGATTGGCTATGTGAGGTAGTGTAAAAGTTAGGCGTTTTTAATTAGGTTTTTCGATAAATACTTTATCAAAGAGTGTGGTCACGCTGTAATCGCAAGTGTGTAAATAATTATTAGATGTAATTTATGTGTTGTGTTGACATTTCAAGGTTCATACGTATTATGCCAACTATTTTCGTTAAGCTCAGATACTCGTATGCATGTACATATGTACATATATTCTCAGCTTGCGAATAAGGGCACTTTTAAAGAAACTACAACCATAAATCTTGGTAAGGCACGCGCCTTAACGCCTAACTAGGGAATAGATAACAAATGATGTGTTCATAATTGAAATTAATGTCAGGAAGCCTTTTTTGTTTAGCGCCCTCCCAAATAAAATATTTTTTTCGGAGACTTGGCAAAAGTAAACTACAACTAAATAAATGTTTTCTTAAAACTAACTTACAACCTATGCGGCGAAATATGGAAATGAAGGACACAGCTATTGTATGAGTTGGGAACGTGGAATTTTGGAATATTAGATGGTGTCATGTGTTTCGTAATGTTGTTAATGAATTTTATAATGTTGTTCATTAATTTGTAAATATAATTATCACATTAATAATGTTTTTTTCTTCATTTTATTCCCTTTCATGACCTTAAATTATGAGCTATCCAGGAACCTTATTTCATTCAGTTGCTCAGCTGATGGATACTACGATTGTGTGTGTTGTTTGTTTGAGGGGTTCGAAACATGGATGTATCGGGTTGTAAAAGAGCTAAATAAGTCGGTCGCACATGATATTAATTCCCTTTGGGTTAAAGAAATTTAATCCATGTTAACTCACACACACACACATATGTCTGTGCTTTTAAACACTGAAGGAAGAAAAATTACGCACCAAAAAAAAGGGAAAGAGAAAGATGAATTGAACGTATCATGGTTACATCACGTGCGTTTTGCAAAATTCAGCCCTGTGGCCCTGAAAAGGTGGAAGGACACATAAAAAAAAAGAATATCACCGAACCAAAGAGTTTTGTTTTTTTTCGTACCTGAAAGTACAATAAGGTCGATTATTTTATGAGCAATGCTTAGAAGTTTATTTATACTATTTTTGGGGTTTCTTTTTGCGTCTTATTTTACTTTACCGATGACAGGATATTGTGTTTTCCTCTTCCGAGGCGACAAAGGCATTACAGGTAGCTGGCATTCGTTTGGTTGGTTCAAGAGTGTTCCCTTTACCTCTAGGCGCAAGTGTAATTTGTTTAGATGGTGGCTGTCATAAAATGTTGTGTTGCCGGTACAAGGAAGGAATTGCGATGAAAAAATAGGTCCATTGGAGAATTTGGGATAAGGTTTACGATGGAATCGCCTTTGCATCATGAGTGTCTATAGAGGTTTTAAATGTATATTGCAGGGTTTATTGTTTATCTTGGAAGAAGAACATTGACAGGTTCTGTGTTTTCTTCCTTCCTTCAAGGATTTTGCAAATACATGCATATGCGTGTACATATATATGTATACTCGTCTTGTAAAGTCAACGCTCTGAAGTATATGGAATCCAATTAAAGCGAGCCATTAACGCACCATGATACGATATGAATTTTAATCCGAAATGTTGAGGGAATTTGAGCAGTTCTGAATTTGCTGCCAGTTTATTACGGTATTACATGTTTTACATTGTTTTGTTCATAATCCAAATTAAAAAAATCTGAGAATACTTATCTGTATGAATTCAATTACATGAATTAGTCTGCTAAATGGTTGCTTAAAGTTGCATTTTAATCAAAAAATCTGGCTGCGATCTGACTACAAATAGCCCATTGGTTCCGTTTTGACATAGTGACTGCCGTCTTCGTAAAAAATGCTCCTGAAATCAATCAGTGAAGTGAATAAAGTAAATGAGGTCTCTGCAATGCGGATAACTACTGTTTTTTTAACGATGCAAGTCCATATATGTCGGCCGACACTCGTAAAGGATGTGAAAAGTAGTCTATTGATATTTTACAGTCAAGTAACTTAGACATTTTAGACTGAATGGTAGACTGTTTCGTGCCTGATGACCTTATAAATAATGGTTTATGCAGATGTATCTTATCGTCTGTCATTGATATGACCCAAAATTCGTCATTCCCGCTGTTCTTAAGCCATGCTCCCTTATCTACCAAGTGGCAAATGTATGCACCGACCATGTTACCAAGTCCGTAATTTTCAATATTTTCAAACGAACATTTTGATACGCGTTCACACTTAAGGAACAAAAATTATGCCACAGAATGTGTGACAGTGGCTGTAAATACATCTAAAAAAAACCAAGTCGTGCTTTGCGAACTATATAAAATATACAAAATCTTTATAAATGTTGAGAGCATTAGGTACTGCCTGGGCACAATGAGACGCTGTGGTTATTGTAAGTGCATCTATCAAAAGCTATATAACCGTATATAAACACACTAGAGTAATAACAATGATGTCGCTGCCGTTGCCGTCTATTTCTGTCGCTGGCCAAATTTTGACTTTATCGAGGGACAAGATTGAGATCTACATCTTTCATATAATTATAGCAGAAACATCATTGATTTATGTATAATCATTAGAAGTGCTACTATACCATTGCAAAATTTCGTCAAGAGAAGACGAAGAAGGGAAATCTGGCAGAAAGAAACCATATTTTTGTAGCTGAGGGTTGAGAAGTCTCCGAATACAAACATTTTTAAAAAATTAACAAAGTTTTGTCGTTGAATGAGGAGACAATGACTTTCGTGGTAAAAAGAGCGAGAAGTATGTACGAATAAACATACAGTACCTCACAAAATTGAGCATACACCTTGCTTCAAGTGTCTGCGGGTACATTGAATTCATAGAAAATTGGAAAAAATGGGTATTTGAATATTTTCAAGTAAATTTTACGGAGATCCGCAAAAAAATTAAGCCTGCATTAGCATTATTGCTTTTAATAAGATAATGATCCGCAGCACCCTTCTTACTAAGTACGCGAATAGGTGGTTTATATTGCCCCAAGTGCAACTTAAAGCACCTCCAAAATCGATTGATCTAAGCCCGATTGAACACCCATGACGCAGAATCTAAATTTTCAAATCCAAACAGCTAGAGACACACACTGGCGGTTAAAAGCTTTAATAGATGCTGGGGAAGGTGCCACCCGATACTGAAATTTAAATGTTTTGTTGTGTTTTATTCAGTGTTTAAGCCATAACTTGGATTAACTTTTAGTTTTTTTCAGTGTATGCCAAATTTTGTGTCTATAAATTAAGTACCTACTTTTTTAAATTTCGCTAAAAAATAGTCTGTTTTGTTTAATATTTTACTGCTTTTATTATTTGTTTTTTTTTTTTAAATAAAATATGTGTTACTTAAACTACATTTTTGTTTTTTAATACATTTTTTCAAGAAAAAAAAATCAAAAATATTTATTTGTTTTGGATGTATACTCAATTTTGTGAGGTACTGTAGAATCGAGGAATTTGAAATTAAACGGTAGTAGGTATTGACTCCATTTTCCTCCTTCTTCCACAATCTTTGTCAGACTTATCTGAATTTCTCGTGCTAACATAAGAATCTGGTTAAGGAAGATGTGGGTCGTCGGCTAAATTTTCATTCAATAATGCCCTACAATCTCTGTTCTTCTGCTGGTTAACCGGTCATTGTCACGGTATGTGTACTGCAGTCTCTTCTTCCCTCAGGCATAATCTACAAACATCATCTTCAAAAAGCCCTGTTCTCATCATATGATAATTGATAATTGAAATTCCCATACCTTCTGCATAGCGCCACCACATATTTTAATGTTCCTCGCTCTTAAGTGGTTGACCCCTTTGTCTGGTGTGCCGCCATGTTCCGCATGTTGATCAAAACAGCAATTGGATTAATCAGCACCGATGATTCTTGGTTTGTTAAGGAGTCCTTCTTGCCTTAAATACCCCATGTCCTGTCCAAGAATTATGACTCCATTTTGAGGTACCCACTTTTGACTTTTAATACTCATTTGAAAACCAAGGCTGTATTGATGCCTATCTGCTTCATGAGAAATTACTTGCAACCAGCATGCCTTTCATTATGGATCCATACGTAAAAATGTTTATGTATCCAGTCTTCTTTTCCGGAGGTGATCCAATATCAAAGTGCGTTTTGTGGTATCAATTGTGCCTTGAGTATTTTAATTTTATTTCGAATATTGTATTAAATCGCTTTGTTTTCTAACCGTAATTTAACAAAACTAATTAAATTACGATCAAACACATTAACCTCACAGAGAAGGTTTTACGAAGCAAAACCACAAACATTTCTGGGGCTATTACTAGGTAAAACTCTTTTAACAGAACCCTTAAAACAATACCGCAAACCACTTCTCAACGCATGTGTCCTAACCGCTAGTTAATTGGTACTGCAAACAGGTGATTAATTCCTGCGGTTTGCCAATGTAATTGGCTACTGTTAATCCGGTCACACACCAGCTTCCAACTACCCCAACTCCTCAGAAAATGTTATTCATGAGAAGGTTTTTCTCATCGGTCTGCGCCCAAGTGCGGCTCTGGTGTATGCTGTATGAGTAATGTGCGCCCATGGGCCGTAAGGATGAAGTATCGGTAGCACTGTACCGCCAACTGGTAGAAGCATTTTGTCCGCAGCCGGTTGTATACGCGAAGCGGCTTCTGGTCGCATAATAAATATTCCGAACCAGTTTGCACATCCCCCTTCGGCGGATTTATCCTCTTCGGAACGTCCATTCTCACCGCTTGATGTCAGAACCACTAATTGTTAATTTTAATCAATTCAGAGTTCTTTTATCGTGCGGCGTCTCTTACGCGCACTCGAGATCAAATGGGCTGATTAAAATTCCAAATGACCAGCAACTGAGCAGACAAAGTAAAAAAAAAACTATCGACATCATAAGTCATAGCCTGGACACATCAGCAGATATCACAAGTAGGCGAAGCCGTGTGAATTATTTTGAATGTAGTTCTTAAAAAAATAAATAGGGTGCATCGAAACTGGTTTTGTTAGTACAACGTAAAGTACTTTGAAATATTCATAGGATACTTTGTATGCAACTAACGTTGAAGTACAGTTTCAGTTGAAAGAAAATAAGCTTACTACCAATTTCCCATGGCTTTGTGAAAAATTTGATTCAAGCCTCAAAGTTGCAGCAGAAAAGGGAATTAGCGAACATTGTATGAGTATATGTATTTGATTAATGACTTATCGGAAACACTTGTCATTAACTGAAAATGTATCACATAAGATCATTCCCCCTAAATGTTGATATGTTGCGTAGAAAGTATTTACTAAAAAAAAACTTTAAGGAACACCTTCATCCGCTTTAAGTAAATCGCATGCTTTTGAGCCAAAAATTGGAAATTTTCGATTACCATATCTGACGGATTTAATAAGTGTGTCAAATGTAATACCGTCCAAATTCAGACGGGAACACCAACTCGAATCACTAATAATCCTCAGAAAGTATAACTGCCACGGACAGCTTTTTAAACTTCATTGTTTGCGGTCGCCAGAAAATCGTGTTCTCATATTTCGACAGTGCTTTGACATTGTCATGAAAATATGGCAGAAAATCCGGAATTATCCAAGATTTCGTGCGCATTGTTTTGTGAAAAGTCTCATACATTTTGTGTTAAGAGTACTTACAATTGTTGACTGAATTGTAACCATGTTTTTTTTATTTATTACCACATTTTTATAAGCGAACCAAATTCGTTGTCTCTTTTATTGATTTATAAGAAATGTAGACGAACCTTTCTTTGTAGGTAAGTTTGTCGACTCCTACGCATATGGTTTATGGTTAGATCTTGGGTGGACACTCCAACAACCTCTCTTGATTCACCGGCAATAACCAGAGTGTATAAAAAGCCAACTCTCAAACTGAAGTTTCCTCCAATTTCCAAAAAAAACAGTAGCACATGTGTGCAAGCCTCTCTGACCCTCTGACCTACAGGCATCGTCTATATTTTAAAGTTCCGTTTACAAAAACGGGGCCGTTTGGTGGGGGTGTCTCACGTACAGGTGTCATGGATTTTAAAGCATTGACTCACCCCATTATGATATATCAACCGACATTACTTTCATTTAAAACCATTTCGAGAATTTCGGTCCTAATTATTTTATAGATTTTGAACAAAAACAGGTAACTATCAACATGCTAATTTTGAAGATCTGAAAACGTAGTTATGGAGAACTCAGCGTAAGAATTAAGAACTGATAAATATCAAAATGTCGACTTATGTGCTTATCCTGAAATATCAAAGATTCAAAATTTTAAAGATTAGCACTTTCACACATAAATTTCACGCTGAGATCGACAACGCGACGACTCTGAGTGGTATCTCTCACATTCATTTCAGCCCTTAATGCTCAGCAACAATATACACACAGCGGGCATGGTATTATGCAAAGAAACTTTATAAAAATAATAATAATAATGGCGGCGCTACAGTCCGAGGTGGACCTGGGCCCAGCTTCTCGTGTTGTACGTGCTATTGTTCTGTCACGAGCGGAGGGGACCTACAGTTTAAAGCCGACTCCGAACGGCAAGATTGAGAAGCTTTTTTCTAGACAGTTATACTCTTTGAGCATTGTCAGTGACTCGAAAGAGGTGGAGCCGTGAAAAAATGTTTGATGTCTTTTTTTCGAGATTCGAACCGACCCACTACGCCGCGGCGCAGAGAAACTTTAGGTGTATATAAATTCGGAAAGAGATACTCGCATATGTATGTACAGATATTTGTGGTAATGAATAGTTGATTTGGGTTAAAGTCAGAAGAAAATTCAATAGATATTCAGAAATGCTTTTATCAAAAAATGTTTGTGCGGTGGAACCTTCCGTGCCGTGCCAGTACAACTCGCACTTACCCAGTTTATTTTTTAATAAGTTTGGAACCCATAGAACTTATTTTTGGACAAAGAATAGATTATTTCTTTTTTCTCATTCGTTCCTACATAATAAACGAATTCAATTTATAAATATAAAATTTACATTCATTATTCTTGAGTTTTCACCAATGTTTGCTAAAATATTTTGGCAGGTCGATGGAGGATGGATGGATTAGTAATATCTAGGTTGTTTTCTGTTTTGTAACTTGGCAGCACTATGCAGTATTGGCAACCAATTTAGACTTGTGACAATTTAATTCGCAAATAAGGGTTGAGTTCGCGGAACTTATCGTGAGCTACTTGTTCAGCGACGAGGCTCACTTCTAGCTACGTCAATAAACAAAATTTCCGGACCTGAAAGAATGAAAATCCATAGTTTATTATAGAGACGTCATTACACCTCCAAAGTTGTTGTTTTTGTTTGCTTTATCAATTTATTGAAGGAGACCTTTGATGAACACTGTTCGAGTACACAGTTCCTCGTATTTCAAGGAGTGGATGTTAATTTCTCTTAAACAGATATAATTCCAAAATAACACCATCAAAACATTTCTTACTCTCTCGAGAGCACTCTCTTTGCGTATACAAACGTTCTAGCAAATTGTAAAAGTGAAAAAAATTGTTTTTTTAGAGTATTTGAATAGATCTAATATATCTATTGGATCAGCAAATTGGCCTCTAAGATCATGTGACATCACAACTCTAGACTATTTTCAATATGAATACGTAAAGTTACTGGTCTAGTCCCGATATATGTGCAGCTCCAGCTACTGGAAAAAATAGTGGCGCGATAATCACACCATAGCGCTTGTACACATTTCTATAATTCTTAAAAAATACCTTTTACTTGATAAAAAGTTTAGATGTTTACACAGTGTCAATAGTTGCTAAGGATCATATCCTCTTATTGACTGGACCATGTTTAAATTGATTCATTTCTTACAGTCGAACTGATACATACCGTGACTTTCCATTCTCTTAAAGTACGTCCTCGTAACTTGAACAACAACTGTACCACCACAAATAATTTTTATCCTATGGAATGATGTCAAGATAATTTGTTTATCCCCATCCAACTTTAGCAATCTCCTTTTGGAGTATAGTCGCATAAAATTGATTAATGCAATTAACTCGACAAGATTCACCGTACTCATCCGGTCTTTAAAAATCATCGAACATTACTTGAATTACTTTTCCGACAAAAGACCAAAGAAATAAATGGTAAAAGAAAACCTCCACATCACCATCAAGGTGTAAGCGTCAACGACGAACAACTGTCTAAGACGAGTGGATCTTTGTTTGTCTTCCCATACAATCTCTGTGAACTTGTAAAGGATGCGGGTACCTCATAAAAGAACATCACTTACTCATTGGACATCGGCTGTGGTAAAAGTCACACATCGATAAGGAAGAGTAGTACAGCACAGGTTCATCCATCAGACTAAATGCCCAATAATCCACCATGGCATTAGCTTCACCATTTGTTTTTGTGTATCTTCGTATCTTTGTATCCCAACGAGGAAACTCTATCATGTATAACTGCAGTAGAGAGATGTGTTTGGTGGCCATTTACGTTGAGAGATTGTTGTTTTTTGTTTGTTTTGTTTTTCTTTTTTATACCACGTCCACACCCTGGCCTGAGCTTTTTATTTCTATTTTTCATTTCAGGAATTAATTTTGTCTGCTGGAGGTTGATTGTTCGGTTTCTTTTTCCTTTACTTCTGCAGGTCAGGTAGATAGATGGCGGGGACTTGTGGATGCGCGGTTGAAAGAAACAGAATCGCATTCTTTATTCATCGAACGTTCAGAAATTATAATTAATTCAATGACTTGGCGGAATGGAGACTGAAATTACATGTCGACTTGTTGTCGGGCTGAGGATTATGGGTCCCGGGGGAGGAATATGGTGGAAGGGGTTTATTACCTTGTTGCACGTACTGTGTCACCGGTTGTCTTCTTTGTGAATGTGTGCGTGTGCATTGATGATAAGCGTTTTTGGGAAGGTATTAGAATATTGATGTGTACACGGTGAGTGATTAGATACAGGGTTTTTCAATTCAAGTGGCAGGTACTTTCGAGGGTATAATTTGTTAATGTTGATGATGGGTTCAACCTTTTATCGCGAAGTGTAACATTTTGGTGATGTATTGAGGTTTTAACACGCTTCCAAGTCATAATTCTTTGGTGGCGCTCACTGGGAAAAGGATACAACTTCGAGAAGATGGATTTTATTGTTTCAGGTGCTACAAGGCCGAAGTGTTTTATGTGCTGTCGATTTGGAGGTGTTTAAGAGGAGATTTTAGTTTTTTAAATTTCATTAGGTTGTGCTCTTAAAGACTTTGCTGTCAGCCATACACGTTGGGGGTAGCTTTTGTATCGGTGAGTAGGACGGCGGCACGTTTGTGGTTCCTCTTGGTCAATGGTGATCAAACCATTATTATTATTATTATAAACTAGGTCATAGGAGGTAGTAATAGAGGAAAACGAAGTTAGCAAAGAGAGCCTATTACTGTATATACCATTAAATAAATATCTTAAAATGATAGGAAAGAGAAATAGCACAGGTCAAATGAATAGAGTATCACAAATGGGTGGTAGGTTGTTTTATGAAAGAAAAGACTAACTCATTCATTTTTTCCTCTTATTCAATCGAGCAGAAGTTGACCGTGCTGTTGGCATTCCTTACAAGGGTGCAATGTCCCGTAATGACATGATTGTTAAATGCTCAGAGAAGGCCGGATTTATTTAGGATTGGGGCACGTAGTGTCTTCTGTCCACCTGCTTTCAGTGGAATTCGCAGCGCGGGACTTTATTAAGATTTCTATTGTAGCGGTTGGCATACATCACGAGTATGTCTCTCCATCAGACTGCAGTGAAGAATTTCTCGCAGACTCGATGAATTCGTCTCCTTCACAATTTTCAAGTATGCCTTGGAACCCAGAGACTAGGGTGAACGTTGAAGTGCTCAGTCCTCTCATTTGCTTGTAGGGTGTGTACAAATGATAATATCCCTGTTAGATACCACACTGGTTTTTAGTCGTGATATCGCCATTATTTCCGCCTGGGTATTGTGAGGTCACTGGAACACACTCTAAGACCCACTCCCGAATCTTTTTATCCACTTGTGACGAATTCAAAAACGTCCAATGCTCGAGGAGCTTCTTCGACCTGTAGAACAACGCAACAGAGGACGTTCACGTCTAAGGTGGTGCACAAGTTGAGAGCGTCCTCATCCAACTTGGTAAGCGAACATGGAGACAGCTAGCGACGGATTGTGCTATCTGGAGGGACATGTTGGTTGAAGCCCAAGCCCACACCGGACTATCATACTATGGGTAGAGTAGAAGAGCGTTCCTCACCCAACAAGTTGAAAATTGAGTACTTTACTACTTTAAAGTACGCCTGTCAACTAAAATATTAATTACAAAAATGGCGACTTCACCTCTTGTAACTAATTTATTCTTAAGGTCTTTGCATTAACTAAAGGCACGCACCAGATCAAATCTTTACACTGTGGCTCACTTCTTCAAAAAAAACTAACGACGTACGACAGTTGTACAACAGTAAGTTGTGTAGAGTAAGATATTGTAGAGCGATGGATGAATTCGGAATTTCAAGAAAATTTATCAGATTAATTCACACGTTCTAAAGCATACGAATGTTCGCGCAATCAGACTATCAGGACTATCGTACCTTTCAAAACCTCAATTTAATTTTGAGAAATGGGTGTGGCATAAGACTTATGTATGGAAAAAGGCTGTGTTTTAATGGAAATACTCTCTTATAATACTGGGTTGTGTTGAACTTGATTTAATCGAGTAGAGTGGCTATTTGCATTCTTTTGGATGGTTCACAGATTTCATATGTGATAAAATGTATTTATCTCGCACTGGTCAATTAAGGCAATTATTTTTTTTATATCTTTGTTAACATAAGTGTGTGAAATTATCGAATAACATGTGCAAGATGCGACATCATATTCGATGAAAATTAAGAAGATGCCGAGAGATTCAGCAGGAACCTAACTCATTATTTTATACAATTGTTTTCCCATAATTTTCTCTCAATAAGATATCAACAAAAATGGTGAATAAAACTGCGTAAAAACTTCCAAAACGTCACCATGAGTTTCTTTGGATAAAGAGTTTTCTCAGGTTCACTGGGCAAATTATGGGCCTAATCATGGGTTATTTATTTTTCATAACATATCCCCATTCTTGAAAACAGCACTTTTAAAAATGAATTACATTTATTCCGTCCATGTTCATTATTTTCACTTTAATTGTCACATTACCACATTACACTGATCTATAGAAACAAAGAAACCTTTTGAAACCCAGAGTTGCAGCTTACGTTTAATATTATTAAAACGACACCACCAATGTTATCGATCTGCAAAACGGTAATTTTATATGCAATAACCTAAAAATTAGTTAATTGCCTTCCCGAAGAACGGGTAACAACGAAGGAGGCTGAATCAATTGAAAACTATTCAACTGGAAACCACACCGCATATATTGACTGGCATTTTTATATATTTGTTGCTTATGCGAGTATATTGGGTCTGGGAAAAAGTGGCGGTTGTTTTTATAAAATTTAACTGGTTTTCTTATAGTGTGAAAATGAATTCATTTAAATTAAATACGCTGCCTTCTTATTGACAATGTTTCGCAATTTTTTTAGGTTTAGGGCGATAAACACATTAAAAACGATGAAAAAAATACTCGAAAAAATTGTTAAACAACAATTGAAGGGCTTATTGCAATAACATGATAGGCAACATTGTCTCAAAAATTGAAATTTTAGTTGCATTCCACTCAGGAATACCGTAACTAGCAGTACAATTTGGTAAGTTGTCAACACATAGCATTTAATAAAAATAATAAGTAGTTCAAGTATTTTTTACCTAATTTATGTAGTCCATTTTCTCGATATTTTGCTTTTGTGACTTATCATGTTATTGCAATAAGCCCTGCAATTGATGAAATATGTTGAGAAACAAAACATACTATCCAACTACCAATCAGGTTTTAGAAATAACCACTCATGTGAAATAGCAATAAACCATATAATGACTGAGTGAAAGGATGAAGGAAGTAAACAGAAGATCATAGCACTCTTTTTGAATTTAAAAAAAAAACATTTGAGACTGTAGATAGCAAAATACATCTAAAAAAGCTAACTATGTATGGAATTCAAGAAAATGAACTTAAATGGTTCAGTCCGTATCACAAATCAGTCATATGTGATTGATTTGTGGTTCGTATCTAACAAACAGAACACAAAAAACCAGGTATGTGTATCAGAGTCGATCGAAGTAAACCAGGGAGTATCACAATGATCAATTTTAGGTGCTGATATACGCTAAAGGAAAAAATGAGAAAGAATATGATGATAAACTAAAATATGATATAAATAATATAACTGAATGATTAAAAATGAACAAACTCAAACTAAATGAAAAAAAAACTAAATTAATGGAAACTAATCTTGAGGGCAACACAAACATCGAAATAAACGGGAAGAGAATAAAAAAATTAACGAGCATAAAATACTTAGGAGTAATTATAGACAACAATTTAAATAGAAAAGAACATATAGACTACACATGCAAAAGATAGGGTTTCTTAAGAGAATACGAAAGAGATTAGATCCTGTAACAAGAGTAACAGTGTATAACACTATAATCAAACCGCATTTTGAATACTGGTCAACAATTGTATATGCATGCTGCAACACGGGACAAATAGCGAGGTTGCAGAAGTTATAAAAAAGCGATGAGATGTACACTGAGATGTAAAAGATTGACACCAAAAAGAAATATGTTAAAAGCGCTTAAATTTTTAAACATATACCAAAAACAAAGACTAAATACTCTTATACCCATTTAAAAAAAAACGCGGGCATGCACCAAGGTATCTTACAAATGAGGTTAGACATGTAAGGAAGTACAACCATATCAAGTAAGGAATAACAAAACCATTAGATTACATCATCAAAATACAGAATTTTCAAGAAACACAAGAATATACAAGGAGTCCTGTTTATTTAATATGTTACCAAATAATATAAAAATGAAGATAATATTAGAATATATAAGAAAAAATATATAGATTTTATTAAAACAATACGTTAAAAATACTGCAAACACTCCAAATATGTTTATTTTTACCAAAAATTAAGAAAGATATAGTCGAATCGAGAAACGACGAAAATATGTCGATAATTCGTAACCTGCGGTAATTCGTAAAAAATGCTGTTCCCTTGCCATTACGAATTATCGGGATTCGACTGTACATACAAAAATAATTTTTTTGGATATAGCCATGACAGAATTATTTGGTTTTAACAAGCTTCGTTTGAATGCAGCGTAGATCTGTTGAAAGAGTGTCATATCTGGGCTATACATATTTGGTGGATGTCTTAAAACTTTCCAACCAGTTTCCGTTTTTAATTATTTTGAAAAATACCATTCATTCTCTCTCTCCCCAAACAATGAGTTAAAATTAAATACGTACTACATAACATGCTGCTTAAATGCGTACAATAGATATAATAAATATTCTACAAAATACCGACTGAAAAAAAATTGCAACAACTGGTATAATGATTTGAAGTCATGAAATTCCTTAGTTTTACGCAGCATAAAAACTTTGAACTCACATGCCGTATAGTCATATATGTTCAGGGACACAAAATAATATTAAATGTAAGAAGTGGGTGCCAACATACTTTACGAAAAAGTTTTTCAGTCAGAAAGTTGCTCAAATATATTTAACTTCTGACAACACAATCACAGACATTTAAACAAGTTTGTTAGCATGTTGACGATCTTAAAGAAATTGGAGTGCTATCATTTGATTAAAGGAATTTCAAAAAGCTAAGAAACTCTTCATGCGATATAATAATTGTGAGTCCAAATATTCAATTTGTCCTTTAATTGGTCTATCCTACTCCTGTAGATGAAATTCTTACGGTAGACATATGTAATCTAAACTCACTGAAAAATGTGCTCTAAATTGTCCTTGTTTTTTCGAAATAGGGATTTAATTTTTGTGGTAACAAGTTAACATCATTAAAGAATGGACGAGGCACCACGACCAATATAAGTTCTACTGAAGGGTCATTACAAAAAAAAACTATATTGGCAACAAGGTGAAAAAAGAGTAAATCTGTGCGGCGGCAATTAACATCAAATGTAGTAAGCAACAAAGTAAGTGAAGCAGTACTACATTACGGTTAAGGGTTGGATTTGTTGGTAAATTGGTGCTGCTATTTGTTCTCAAACCTCTGGACATTCCACCGTAAATAACAGCGACACATGATATCTAAACGAAGTATAGGACAATTATTAACCCTTTTTAAAATTATCTCTCTACCCAGACATTTAGTTTTCGCCCGTCCTTTTCAATAGCTTCCTCAAACTAGAGTGCAGACTGCAGTGGTCGGTGTTATAAGATCTCAAACTCGTATTCTCGTGTTGCAAGATACTGCGTGTCCACATATACAAGAAAAGTTCAAATAATATATATATATATATATATAATAATATATAATAATATATAATAATAATAATAAAACACGAAATTTTGCAAGAAAAGACTTCTATAAATGCAAATGTAACTCCTCCGATGCAGAGCGCCCGCAGAATTTCAAAGAAGTGGCAACCACCAAAAGATTTATTTAAAAATGAGGCAAGTTCACCGATTTAATCAACCGTCGTCCTGCTCACCGACATCAAAGCTGACCCCGTAGCCCCGTCGGATTTTCTTTACCCCTTTAACTAAGGTTTATTTTTCACTTATACATTCCAAGCCTTCTTTCTTGCCAGACATAAAAATGGAAAAATCTTTACTACGAAATGAAAAAGTTCACTAATAATATGAAAGAGGTCAAATCTTCATCGTTTATTTGTATGTTGGCTAAGCAACTATTTAATGGCTTTAAAAGGCAGACCTCAGTCCACGATATACTTTAAGATATATTTGGAGAAGTTTTAAAGTAAAAAAAAAACGTTGCTATCGCTAGTGCGTTTTGAATGGACGACAGGATGGAGATTCCTTTCAATTTCAATTGAAATAATTGAATTTGTTACCTCCAATACTTCCAATATAAATTAATGAAGAGAAACAGATGAAGTAGCTAGAAAGAATAAAATATGGCGGAAAGAGAACACTTTTAATTACAGGATAAATTATGCAAATTATTCTAAATGTACTGTAGATGAGTTTACCATCAAATTTAGCGAAGTTGAAAACGTAAATCTCTTTTCTGATTTCACTCACTTCACTTGTATGAAATCAAGTTTTTTCTTCGATTTGGATTGAGAAGTCGAAAGATAGCTGGTGTCTATTTTGCCTATGGAGTTGACACAAAAACCATCTTCTTCACAGACTTTATTCAAAAGATTTCCATGCATAAGTGGATATTAAAATTTATGTAAATACTATGTACAGATATATGTGGGCGGTTAATATCACAAAGGATCCATTCCATTCCATCCAAGTGAATTAAAGGAAATTACGTCTCCGTGCGGCAGTTGTTTTTAAAAACTTACGTCCTCCTATTTGCAGGATCCCATCAAAGTTTCAGTTATTCTAGTCAGTGTATCAGCCATTTCTGTTTTCCATATCGATGTAGCCGTTTTTTGTAAAATAGCCTTTAGCACGTCCAATGTGGTTGGCTTGTTATTGTAGACTACGGACATGAACATAGCCCTGGAGAAAATAGTTGTGTGGTGTCAAGTCGTATGATCACGGCGGCCAATTGATGAACACTCGCCGTGAAGTGACCCATTCGCCAAATTTCTCCTACAAAACTTCGACCGTTGCGTCGCTTGTATGGCATGCAACGCTTTCAATACGTTAGCGTTTTGTTGGAACCACAGCTCGATGTTGGCTGTGGCTGTGGCCACAGAAAGTCGGTTAACATCGCTCTATACCTGAGATTATTGACGGCAAAGGTGTTCATCTTGATTTCGAAAGAAAGAAGGCATCATCGCCATGGCATAAACCGCATCAAACAATCAATCTTTGTGAAGCTTGGTCGAACTTGTGAATTGTGTTCGCTACAATAACACCAATTTTACTTTTTGACATATCTGCTGAAATTCGGATCTGTAGCCAACATTTCCATTGCCCAATTAGCGATCTCTCGGAGTTGTCTATAGTCGTCCAGCTTCAATTCTTGTGTCAGCATAATCTTATACTTACATCCTTATACCCAAATCAACCCGCAAAATAACCCGGATTGACTATAACTATGGGCAATTCACCTGTTCGGCGCCGAATCGACATTTCTCTGTCTTATTCGATACTGGCAGCTATGGCGGCTAAGTTTTCTTCATTTCGGACCAATCTACTCGTATGTCGGTTGGTGGCTTAATATCCAAAAGAGTGTACTCACGCTCAAACTTTTTCACCGTGCGGTGAATTCCCTGCACACTTCTCTACACACTGCGTCTGAGCCGGAATTGCGATAGTATTTTTTTAAATAATTTCCGCACGTTTGGCAAGCGTGAATCTATGCATTATAAAATGGCAAACCTTACTGAATACTTTGACAGCTGCATCTCATGTCGCATAAAAATAAAAAATTGCTATCTAGTCACCCTGGTTTGTTATGCATACTATAAAGACATTTTTTTTTATTTCTTAAATGGCCCTAATTAAATTCACAGAAAATGGTAGTAGCCATTTTATGCTATCTTTTCGCACTAAAAATTCTCTAAGACTACATCCCAGTCACGTTTTTTATGATCTAGGCTACTTAGACTTAGTATCGCTGTATAGCTCGCATAACGTTAAGTTGAGACGTGAATTCCCTATCAATCAATAATCTTTTAAACCGCACCAAAAAAATAAAAGTGAGATGAAAACACACACAAAACTACTGACTGTACGAATTGCCGTGATAAAAGCAAGAGGCAACCACAAAGAGAACTGTAACTTAGACATGGTTGTGTAAAAGCCGCCTTTAGTGATGTACTTCCTTTTTGATGACAGCGTATGTGCACGTTGTTTGTTCTTCGTTAAGCGTTAGATCCATTGGAACCAGTTACATTCTAGCAGTTAACAACTTTTGCCCAATGTATTGTTTTCCAAGGTCATACGCTTAAACTAAAAGTTGTACACGCTTTTCAAATGTAGGTCATGATGTTCACCTGCAAGTTTTGAATTGAAGATTTATATAAAGGATTATCTTTGTCGACTTTAAAGCCTCTCTGAATTTGATCTCCTTGTAGCAACGGAAGAACTTTGTCGTCGTATTTGAGTTTATCAGGAATGTTAAAAGCTGAGCCTTGCATCCCTTGCTATCATTAACACATCCTTGGTCCTGCAAAGATTAGGCCTTTAATGTACCACACAGTTGTCCGTCGTCGTCAGGTGGAATTAAGTGCACTTAATTATTGTTTTACACTCTTCAGATCTTCCTTAGAAGCCTGTTACTCATCGTTTTTTCGTTCGAAGAGTTCACTAGTCCATCTAGTGCAAAGTCGCTTCGTAGGCTTCTTGTTTAGTTGCGTGCTTACTCGTACATATATATATGTATATATATGCACTTACCTTTAAAGATATGTATCCGCTATAGGTAGTTGTTCAATGCTGAGAAGTCTTATGTTTCTTCAGGGACTAACATAATTGATTAAACATTTGCAAAGTAATTAGGGCCTTGTTGCCATTTTAAAGATAATAACTGAATTTTTCCTTCATTCGTCTAGACGATAGTAATACTATATTGTATGCTAAGTGTATCGTTGGATGACTAGCATTCCAACAGTACGCCGAAACGCTATTATTATTGTTAACTGATGTGCGTACGAGTACATTAACAGATATCTTATTAGATTTCGGCAAAATATGTGTTCAAGAAGTGCAAGAAGTGTATTGTTTTCAGTTCATGAAAAGGTGTATTCTAAATCCTCTTATGAGTTGCTAGTGTGTATTCCCAGACACTAGTATTCATTATAATTTCAAGTAAAACGAGACTCCATACAAACTCCTCTTCAAATTTAACTAAGCTCACAAACAAATAATTTATTTTAGAGGTGAACTGTTTTTGATATCATTTGAACTTGTACATAATTCGATTTAATCCTTCAAACGACATAGCATGAGTAAATGTCAAAAGCATTTTGTAGACATAAAATAAACTTTCCCATGAGCTTAAGAATTGAAAAGAAAATATATTCGGATGTCTTTGCAGTGACGGTAGCCATTTTTTTAAATGATTAATTATAAACGAAAAATTATATTTTATATTTATTTTTGTTATGCATACATATTCATTGATGTTGCTTATATTAAAGGGAAATACCTTGAAATATGTACATCAATAAGGGTACGATTCTCGATTGTACACTTTCACGACTCTAAACTAATTTCGATTCAGAATGTAAACATTTTGAACAAGTACTCTAAGTACTTAAATGTCAAACGTGAATTACATTTTAAGGTCGATTCAGATTTTCTCAGCAACCACTCGAGAAGCTAGACTATAATACCGGAATAAAACTTAAGCTTATATCAAATCCAAACGAAAAATAACCAGAGTCATACTTCTAATTTTGGTTTTGAGCTTGCAGATTTTTGTTTAACTTCTCGACAGCTTGCTTTTCAGATTATGTGTACTCGCATGAACAATGGCTAATTTTATTGATACATCAATTAACAACATAAATTAACAACAACATTTTAACTCAACATAAATTGGGTGATGGCGAATAAGCAAATAACCAAATGTTATTTGTTTCATAGCGTATGTTGATTATTAGGTAATGTGTTTTTCGCGGATATTTTCATCTAAAACTACGTATAGAATGCAGACATGAAGGGCTTTAGTGTAGTTTTCTAAGCAACCACTCCTGTTGTTGGTGCTAATGTGTTCCCACAAGATTGGGATCAGGTACATTTTTATGCGGATATGTGATATCGCGAAATTGATATCCGTACAAAATTGAATCAGTGACATTTGAATAGAAGCACCGAATTGTAGCACTGACCCAATACGCCATTTCATTGATCTTTCACTTAAGAACTACATTTAAAAATTTGTTGGCCTTCCTAAATGAAATGTTTTGGTAGTCAATCCCTTTAAGAGTTCTTTTATTCATTATATTAAATTCGCCTAAGGCAAGAGTTGGACACACGAAGGGTAGACAATCCATAGTTTCGTTAGCTTCTTCGCAGAATCTGCAGTCATCTCATGAGCAATGATGTCATCCCCTGAGACACATACGGGACATGCGCTTCCACAGATTATATTATTTTGTAAATATTATGTAAATATTAATTTAACTGTCCAATTGAGTAATTGACAAGCAAACGCGAAAGTTATTTTATTAAAAAACAAATATCTTTCCGCTTACAATAATCCTCTTGACAGTTTTTCTATAAAACGTAATTTCATTTAACAGCTTTAATCCATCAGAGTTGATAGCTTTCTTTTCCTCAATTTTGGGAACTTGATTCACAAAGTTGTACAAATTGTCATTTAAACAATTTCGTCGATTTACGGTAAACGATTCCAAAAAAAGCAAAGATTCAAAGTTAGTATTCTCTTGTTGATTTGTAAGGCGTGTCTATATCATATTTCTTGACTGAATGCATATTAATGTTACTTCTTTTATCACGCAATTCTGCTTCCATCAAAGGTTGAAAAGTAAATTCTGTTTAATAGTTTCAAATTAAAAAACTTAATGGAGTATCAATGTGCCTCATTTAAATGAGTCCCGGCCAATTCAATTTACAACTTTGATTGGTCAAAAGTATGAAGAGCATGATCCAAACTTCATTTCAATCAACAAACTTCTGACTTTATTAAAATGAATTGATTTTTTTTTTTCCTAAAAATCTATAAAGTTCCACATTTTTTTAAATTCCATGCGTTCACCTTTGCTGTTCTCACATAATTGAATCATATTCAGAACATATCCACAAGAGGGGAATCTGCTGTAAACATGTTTACGCTCAAAGACATTTCAATGAAGAAGAAATCCCAATCAATCATATTCCTTTGCCTGTGATTGCACCTAAAATGAATTTTGCCCTTGATAAATCGTCTTAAATGTCATATGTAAATATTTTCTCATAAAAATGGATTACTGTTCATGTCCAGATAAGTAGATTTGTTGAAATATAAAAGTAAACTTTGTGCATAAGTAAAAACGTGTCTTGTAACAAGGAATAGATTAATCATTCACTTTAAAGTTGAAAAAAAACACGCAAAACGTATTAATTTTTGTACCATAATTTGCTAAAGATAATTTACATCTCGTCAGAAAGCTGATGTAACGGATTCTTCTCTACTGAAGATACATATACATACCAACTCTTCTCGGGGAAGCAATACTTTCTATTCATTTCAAAGGGTGAGCAAATTAATGGTGTTCCTCGCCTGTAACTTGGTGTAAATACCCACTTAGAACGTGGATACGTTCAATTCCCCTATGTTTTTAATTAAAATTCTTGACATACACATGCACTTTAGTTTCATGTTGTCGTTTTTGAATTCGCGCAAAATAGTGGCACACATTTCTGAAGGAAGTCTAATGAACAAATTGTGCTGCTTTCAAGTACTCGTATAGGAAACACGTAACACTTTGTGATGTGTGTGTAAAGCAAACGACTGATATAAACAGGAAATGCTGGAAAGCCAAAGGAGCAAATTGCAGTAGGTGATCAAAATGTGTCTATACAATACTATGAGACTAACGCTGAAAAGATTTGTCCCAAATAACATCCAATTGTATCAGCTCTTAAAAGACTTTAAAGGCAGTGCATGTTTAAGTTAAAAATGTTTAATGCTATGACAGCATTTGACATCCTTAAGAACCAGGACTATTAATATGAACTAACCATGACAATGATGTACTAAGCAAAATCAATTAACGTCTTCTATGAAATTCGACTAGGAAGTTCTCCCATTCTCCTGTCTTCATCCGAACTTAATTCGAACTGTTCATATGGGTGTATGACTAATATTGACACATGCTTTTTTAGGATTGTTTAAATATATTAAGCGAGTGCTAGATATATGTATCCCTCTGTATGACGATTTCAACCGTATCCTATGTAATTTTACAGCCTGTGAACCCTGTTACGAAGGTGAGATAACTACTCAGCACTTTTTCTTCTTCAGCTGGCGCCATCCAGCACGCTCTTGTGCTAGTTGCTTCAGTTAAGCACGTTCAGCTGGCTGGGACCCTTTTCCAGCTTTGTGACCTATCGGAGGCGCGGTCTACCTTAACGCGTTTTCCCTCCGGGGTTGGAACGGAAGACTTTTCGGGCTGGAGCATTGGTATCCATTGATTATGAATTTATCGCAGTAGAAGATCTTATAGAGTTAAGTTCAAAAGCAATCCCTAGATTTCTCCACCTCATCCTCTTTTGGATTGGAACACGTTCCGAGTCAATAATAATTGCTATAATGGTGGGCGCCGTGGCCGTGTGGGTTCGTGCGTTGATCCATGCGCATTAGACTTTCACAGTCTAGGTTCAATTCCAAGATCAGACAAACAATTTTTAGAAAAAAAAATTGTTCACGACACCACTTCTTTCGAGTCACTGACAATGCTCAAAAAATATAACTGTCTAGAAAAAGCTTCTCAATCTCGGAGTCGGAGTTCGGAGTCGGCATTAAGCTGTAGGTCCTCACCACTCATGAGAAAACAATAGCACGCACAACACGAGTAGTTGCTGAGAAGCTAGTCCCAGGTCCACCTCGGACTGTAGCCCCACCATTATTATTATTATTATTATTATAATGGTACGGAAACTCGGGAAATCGCCAATCGAAAAAAAGCTGTATAGACTGATAGCACTTCTTCCTACAAGGTAGAAATTAGCATTCTACCATTGGCCTGGTAAATCGTATAACTTACGTGGAAAAAGCATTTAAACAAAAATATGTCTGTCCGAACAATTTCTTTATGTCTTTATGTCTAAGTCTTTGATAAACTTCGGTACGAAGGTTTAAAATACAAACAATTCCAATTACTTCAAGGAAATCTCTCTCTCTCAGATTAGATCTTTCGGGTTAAGCATGACAACGAACGCTTTGGATTCAAATCTAAAAAAGCCAGAGTACCACAAGCAAGCCTTGTTGGCCCTCTCCTATACCTGCTCTATACTAGCGATATTCCGGAAGATGATTCCACAAAAAAAGAGATTGTTATATACAAATTCATCGGTTATGTTTATATCCCGCTATAAAGTACACATACATATCTACATATTCATTTACAACGCTTGGTTTCAATTAAATTCAATAAACTAAAATGCCCATATTGCTTGCATCTACATATGTCCGAATCTATTAAAATCTCCTTAAGCACAATTTTACTCATCTTCTGCAACGAATACATTCACTAACTGAGGAAAAAAATCTTCTGCAACGAATGCATTCACTTACTGAGGAAAAAAATCCTTTTAGTGATTATGCGGTTGAAGAAACGACTCCATGCCGAAGCATCGTTCCAATATGCATAAATTAAGTTACAATTCACCGTAAGGATATCGATTTTGATACCTTTTTTTACGTTTGCCTGCATAATCGCTTTAGAAGCGCATAAGCGCTAAAAGAAGTAAACACTGTCGCCAAGGACGTGACCTTATTTCATAGGGATCCCCTGTTTGTGGTAAATATTCAAATGGATATTTTTGTTTTAAATATTATTTTATTTCTTAAGGCAATTGAAATTCATCACAAGACAAGTGGTCGAACTTAAAAATTTGTCTATTATCAGCCATGTACATAGAATCGAACATATGTAAGCACTTTAAAGTACAATATTGCTTGTCGTTCGTTACAGGGTTTTTTATCTTTTTTTGCGATTAAATTTGAGTGTTTTAGGACATACTTTATAAGGACGTTCAGAAAAAGTGCCTTCACTATAACTCTCAGTTAAAGAATTACTTTCGCAGTGATTTCAGTATTTCGGAAATACCAAGCCTAGTTATATTCCGCTTCAAGCTTATATTCGAAGTATGACCTACCAATGTTGTGAAATTTGTGAAACTTGGAGGAGGCATAAGAAGTTGTGCAGTTTTTTTGAATTCTTCTCATTTCGTTAGGTACTCTTATTATGCTTCGTTGGCAACTGAAGCACAACAACTCGTGTTGTGCGTGCGTTTTTTTCGCGAGTTGGAACGACTTATAGATTTATACCGACTCCGACCACCGAAGTTTGACCATCTCCTCAGAAATTGAAGTGCCCAATATATTTTTCGACTGCGGAAATAGAATAGTGAACAAACTATTTAATAATAATAATAATGGCGGCGCTACAGTCCGAGGTGGACCTGGGCCTAGCTTCTCAGCAAACCATTTAAACAAACCATTTAAAAAACCCAATAATTTTTGTTAACCATGCGAACGGCGAGTATTAGTATTTCATAGCTAAAAAATAAGCATGTAAATACAAATTGAGTATCTATCCATTTATCCTTAACACTTCTATAGTCTGGCAGAACAGATTGACATACACATACAATACACTACACAAACAGCTCTGAAATACCAATTATAATTTTGCCGTAATTCACACAAATGCGAAGAAGGGTTTACTTGCACTGACACTAGCACAGCTCAGTTCCTAAAGGAATTATGTACAATTACATCAGTAACACCTAACACATCTTTGATAGCTAATATAATTATTTTCCTCAGATATACATAAATACACGCATTAAAGAACGCGTCTTGAACGCCTACAATAGAAAAAAAAGTGTCACTACTCGTACATCGTTATACAACTTTGCTCCACTGTCAATTAAAGGAACATTTCAGAAACCACAATCCAATACCGTAAATTTTTATTCTCAAAGAATAAACCAACGCAAACCATTTGACCGGTCAAAATCTTTACTGTGATGAATGGCTTTTGATCATGCTTAGAACCGGTTGTTAGTTCTACGGGACATCTTTAATCGTATGACGCAATTCCAAAATGTACTCAATGCGGTCTGCTAGACAAACAGACAGACAGACCTAAAAATTGTCGTCATATCCGTTACATGAGACATCAGGACAATAAAAAAAATCTAAATTCACAATGTGTCAGAATTGATACGATTCGAATTGAATTTTTAATGGGGATGACATCGTCTCGTTGATTGGCCTGATGAACACCCTTTTTATTCGTTTGGAATATCGTATAAGCGCATCAGCCATAACCTAACTTTTTATGGATTCTTTCATACCTGCGTGCCGATGTGCCGCTGCTTCCAACGTGTGGCACATTGTTGAGTCAGCGGTTTTCTATCGAAAACCAGTGCTTGTTGGTTAAAATTCATGTCATACAGCGACTTTGGGGCCTTTCTTTCGTTCCTTGGGTGATAGAGTACTTGTATCTTGTGATGAATATTTTTTTTCGGGAGCGTATTGAATTGAAGTAGGTACATCTTAATGACGGTGAACATAAAATATGAGGATTTATGATTATTGTTACTGCTTGTGCTGGATTGTGATATTATTTTGCAGTATATACGATTGTTGGACATCCTTAGCGCGTGTATTGATGTCTATGTAATAACTCAATTTAATTAATTTCTATTGCGAACTTACTTTTGTATGGTCATAGCATATTTCAGTGCGCCGTGAGCGCATCATTCAGTGCGCCGTGAATGTACGACACCAAATGTATTGTCTACAGGTGCAACAATATTAAGTTCTATTTGTGAACTTTGCTTTAGAGGTCGTGCATAGTAAAGTGACATATCCGCGAATTTCATGTATCCAGATAATTATTCGAGTTTTGGATTGTTTCGGACTATTTGAATTGTGTCGGATAGCGGATAATATCCGGAAGGATATTGTCCCATGCCCCTCCATGCTATGTGTGACTCCAGTTGTTTGTTGAGTTCTTTCACTCATTCCTGCAGCAGATGAATTAAATTAAGGACCTATCGGAGTCATGCACTTCATGTAACCTAATCATTACCTCTTTATGTCCACATCTTTAGTTTTTAAGTTCGTACAGTTTGCCCTTGTCTACCTTAGTACTTGCGCTTCTTCGGGCGAACAACCGAGAATCAGTATCGGTTTCCAATTAACTGCTTGGCTTGAAAAATTGTAAGTTCACAACTTACTATGTCGTGTCTCCACACGAAACTCTCTTACTCACTTTTGCATCTGCCCGCCATCTTTTCTGTTGAACATATTTTATTCTCATTCTCATTAATTCAAAATCTAAAGAACTGAACCGGACCTTTCTACTGAAGCACAACGTGACACAGACGGATCAGTCAATTGCAAATTCAGACATTTCGTAATATAGTCGGTGGCAATGATATAAGTATCAATGAAAAAGTTGTCTTCATGTGTTCGCAATTATTTTCTAGGAAAGCGTGAATATCTGTTCTATAAAAGATTTACCCTTCTGATACATACAATTCTAAAGAAGCAGCGGGCGAATAATCTCACCTAGAACGTTTCTTTCTATGCTTTTTTTATTCGATATGATCAGCGTCTCATTACCTCTTGCGTTAGAAAAATGCTGTGCTTTTTCAATTACAGCAACGCTTCATTGACGGCTCGCTATCTTCGACCAATCAAATTAATGTCATTTGTGTGCAAATAGTGTTGGTCTGTGAGTTTTGCACGATCTTCTCAAGATTGATGTCACAAAAATTGACAGTGCATCGCTTGGTGTCTAATCGTATCGTATTTCGTTACCGATTCTTAAAGAGCAGCGAAAGTTCTCCACCGTCATCCCGCACAACTTGAGGCCGTATAGATCGCATCTATGCACGCTACCATAAGCGGGTTTGCAATCGGCGAATGGGCGGTGGGTGCCGATCTGCATTTCTTGGGTCTTAAATCATACGTAGATTTAAGAACAGGTCTGTTGCGGACTCCCATAGCCTGAAATCGCACTAATAAGGACCTATCAGATTGTTTACGAAAAGTTTTAGGATCTCACACAAGACGGCAGAGAAATTTTTATAAGCGGTGTTAAGGAATCTTCTTTTTGTGGATCGGGCTACGATCTTGAGATTGCATTCGTCAGCATGGCCGACGAATCCGTCTCCAATCTCCAACCGTATTTTACAGACGAGCTGGTGCATGCCCCAAACAGATTATGATTACATTCTACGGATTTAATGATTTTAGCAGACAATCCGTCCGCAACAACAGCTTTGTCTGACTTTAATCTCGATATTGCTAGCAGAGATATTTGTATATGTTAGAGCTAAACAGACTTAAGCGGCCCACACACAGCAATCTTATGTGTCAACCATACCACCATACACGTCACACATTCGTACACATTAGTTCTTCATTGAACTTTGACGACGGAGGAACAATATAACTCATCGGAAAACTAAATAAAATTCTAGGAATGGATGTTGTGACAACAAGTGCAGGCAACATTTCAATAAAACGAAAACCTCTCACATGAGAGGTACAATTTCTCATCATGAAAGTCGCTCGATCACCTTGCACCCGGTTAAAGCCGAGGACTTAATCCTACAACAGTCGAAAATCGGCTGATATTTTATGCAAGTGTGTACGTACCACCCTAAACAATCACACTTGCAGGAACACCGACACAAAAAATCAAAATGTTTTGATTTTGCTCCCACAGCGCGAAGCATCGAAAAAACAGTGAGCGGACTGCCCCCACACAGCACATATTTGAACGCACAAATGTCCTTTGTATGGACCGCTTTTGGAAAAATGGGATCTTCCTTTCGTTGATTGAATTGAAAACGTCGAAGTGTGAAACCGAATCAATATTTTTGTGGTTGGAGTTTTTGTGTCCAGTCTAACTTTTTTTCAACCAGAATACAACAAAATTACTCCAGACAGTAACAGATTATCATACTTTAGACACATGTTTGCATTTAAAAAGGCTTGGAAATACCCTCAAACACGCTGTTACCTCAACATAAAAACATATGTGGACACCAACGTCCTTGTAATGAAACAAACATTTTATTTGCCAACACTGTCCGACCTTGACTCGAATGCCTGCATCAACTTTCATAAAGGAATTCAATTTCATGTACAAACACGGCAGAGAGTAAACGTAACTACTCGTAGGTACAGAGAGTAAACGAAGGTACCCTGTATGTGGATATACTACAAAATGCCTATAGTCTATAGCCTATAGCCGTACGCCCTCTCCCTACCCAGAAATAATATCCCTTGTTCCTGTTGGGCACCTGCACTGTGCGATGTCTGTGCGTTGTAATATTTGTGTGGAATAATTAATTACCCCAAGTGTCTTCTCTCTGAAACCCAAGCGGTTTTGTAAATTTTTGATATCACAATACGAACAGCAAAATTAAATCGAAGTCAAAATCAGAAACATTTCAGTAGGTGATTCAGAAAAACTCGATTTTGGGTTGGGTTGTCCACAAGCGGCATGTGGCTCGGAACATTGAACAGGTGCTACTGCTTATAGCATGAAGGCGTAGTTTATCCACATTTCCAACCAGTTACTCGGCTGTACTTAGCATTTTACGTATGCATGTGTATTTGTGTGTATGGTTTCTTTTCTGACAAATCCATGTGCACTCAAATATTTGCGCACATCGAAACTGGTTTAAAAAACAAAATTTTCTCAATTTTAAGGGACCAAATGTCAATTGGCTTCCTGAACACATACCATCGACACTTGGACATATGCACCACGTCCACTCCGACAACAATCGAGTTGGTAATGATATAAATGACTCCATCCAGTCCGACGAAGAATAAAACGATTTTCAAATTGATTAATGGGAAAAGTATTTCGTTGAAAAACTTTACCGAATACAAAGTAAAACTTTAAAAATCATTCGGACTTTGATAAGGGAAAATGCTAACGTTTTTAAAAAGAAACCAAGTTTCAAGTACATTTCTTGGAAAAAGTTTTAAAGTTTGGTCAAAATTGTCAGGTAACTTCTGAACTCTAGGTCTCAATTTCTTATTGAAGTCTTATTGAAGTTTTGAAAGTAAATAAAATGGACGGTTACTATACGTAATTTGCTTGTAATGGCGTTAATTCAGTGCAGTTAGTGGTAACATTTTGTGCCTTCACACTGATTTGGAGCTTCCATTTAAATGCATTAATTTGTTTTAAGAAAATGTAATGAGATGCAGTTTAGAGTATGACGACTGAAGTCAACTTAAAGAAAATGTGAGAAGATGAAAGTTACGGTCATTGGAAATTATGGGAGTTCGGTGGACAAATGAAATGACGACCATTAAGAAAATTGTGACATGAAAGGAAACAAAATCGACGCAACTAGAGGACATACCGTGTGAAAAAAGGCATAAAGAATAAGAATAAAAATTGACATTATAGAAGATACATTTTTGGCAAGACCTCTATAAACAAACCGAAGGAAACCCTAAATATATTCGTATATTCTTTAAATAAATATGGAGGACTTGGTAGATAGTTGCAATGTTCAAGGAGAACGTAATCGAATGTGCAGAAGATCCAGCCTGATAAGGTTTAATACATTCTATCTACCGTCATTTCACCAAGGTATCTGTATACGATGCGTGTGTTTAAAGTTCACTGTACGGGAGGGTGTTCTTCGAGAGGGTTTATTAATTTTTTGGATAACTTTATGACAAACGAAATCATGAATTAGTAGTGATTTGTTGAAGATAAGGTGTCAAACGGGTATTCATTTTGGTTAATGTTATTCTTGTTAGACTCCCAAATAAGATTGTTATCATTTAATTTGTTTTTCTTTTTTTGGATTTCAATTCGATTTCGCAACTGGATTCCGATCTTAAAATTAATTCGTATTTTTTGTGGGTTTAGGAACTGCCAACACAAAATCGGTAATTTCCGGTAATATAACGGTAATAACAATTTCAACTCAGTTTAGTTCTTTAACAATTAATAAAGTTATAAATAATAATATTCCAAAAGAAAAAAAATCAACAGTCCCACTTCTTATCTTCCATTCTTGTTTTTTCGTCTGACAGCAGGCAATATCCCCAATGTTTGTGTAAATGTCTTCCTGTTTGAACTTTATTTGGTTTTGGATCGTGCGCGAAAGAATGGTTAACAGGTACGGAGCTTTAACTCTTGCCTTCCAAATTCGAGCAACTGGAAAATTGCTTGTATCCCTTACCACGAAGTTTTCGGAAGCAACAAAAGGGATGAGAGGAAGTGCAAACCGTATTTATTTGTACTTCTTCTCTTGTGCCGCCCTGTTAACTTAAAGACGTAATCGGAAAAAGATAGCATAAAAAAGCAATAAAATACATAACTCAAAATATGTATTCACGATATTTTGGATTAACGCTTCCAGCCTAAGACTGCCGAAACATTTTATTTATCCTGACCCTATAAAATTCAAATAAAAAAATACTTGATGAGAAGAATAACAGCTTCGTATCCTAATATATTTTACTGAACTGAACACTGGCGTTTTAAATATCATCTTAAAAAATTGAGCTTTTAAAAGACGATTCATGTCGGCTTAGCTGTGAGAAGTAGGAAATATTTGAACACGTGCTCTATTATTGTCTCATCATGACTTTAAAAAGGCTTCTCGACTTTAAAAGCTAATTTGAATCTATACCCTAGGGTAGGAATAATATTCCTTTTTTAACCTCCACAAGCGAAATTACAGCCTGATTCAGCGTAGTCGCGGTACCTCCCTCGCATTTAGGTAAATGAGAGACCTGCGGAAATTACTTGATTCAGTTTTTCAATCGAAAACAAAGAAGTTCTTCTCCGATGTATAGTTTGCTCCAAATGATGAATCATGCTTAACTTACGAGATACTCGTATCTATTTTAATTAAATAATTTTTTTAACGGCAAAGTAAAACAGAGTGCTACTTTCACAATTCTTTCCAAATTTAAAGGTTTCTGGTATGGGAGCAATTTTCGTTTGATTTGTTTATGTACAACGTTTTTATAACAAACATTAATTCACTAAGAGTCGCTCTATAAATTTCAACGATATAAACATTTTTGTTTTTTAATTTTTTTTCTTTCTCTTTCTTGTGGATTGGGCAAACGATACTGAGATTCCACTCATCGGGCATTCTTTCCTCCGACCATATCTTACAGATGAGCTGGTTCATGCGCCCTACCAGATCATCCAGATCCAGCTGCTTTAAACATTTCAGCGGGCAGACTATCCGCGCCAGCAGCTTTGTTAGACTTCAGTCTCGATATCGCTATCTTGACTTCATCTAGATCAGGGGGACGGTATTCGTCCGTTGTGTTGAGTGGAACATTCTGCCTGACAGCGGTATTTGTGTCCTCATCGCCGTTCAACAGTCTGCAGAAATAATTTTTCGAAATTCTCAGTATCGACTGCGAATCTACTATTAGTTGTCCAAAACTTTGAGAAATAAAATACAAATTTTTCTTGACTGCCGTTGTTTTCAGCCTGGCTGCACACTCTTCTTTCCAACAAATATTTCAAGCGATTTTTTTTTAACCGGTTGGTTTTATAATATGGAATTAATTAACTAAGTATTTGTCTATTTCAATTCGTTGGTAGGCGATTTTGTTGGCTTAACACTTTTCGTTGCATTCCCCTATTTCGTATTCTTCATCTTGCAATTTATTATTGATTTTGGTAGACTCGCGTACCACCGACGTGGTTTCTTTGAATTCAACAAGTTGGCTTTATATAAAACCATACTCAATACATTTTTGCAATATCAAAATCATAAGAAGAAACCTTTGTTCCAACTTTGAGTGAGGTTTCTTGATTAAGTTGCAGCTTCAATCCGAACTGTAACATCATCCACTGCACTGCCTTGAGTCAACTACATTTTCAACAAGGAAAGCTTTCCTAGAGAAACTTAAATTCATGTTTGTCTTTTGTTTAGGCATAAGTTCACATCGTCTCCTTAGTTCTCAATAGGATTTACGTATAATTATATAAAAGTGAGGCTGTTATTAGGTTAAGAGATAATTCTGCGGACATAAGTTTTCGAGCACTTGTCAAAACATTGTATCTCAGAATATGAAAAAAAGAAACAATTCCATGATTTGTACAACATTATATGTCTAACCACCGTCTTTAAAGTGCACTCTATCAAAAGCTTTCGTGAAATCAGTGTAAAATACATATATCCACTTGTATCAACTATTTATTTGTGCTCAATCTTAGACGTCACAGATATATTCTAAAATGATCCAACTAGTAGTTCGACTGTCAGCCATTATCCGAAAAAAAAATTCTCAGAGATGTGAAACTGATAAACCAGCTAAACGTCTACAACATGAATATTTGTCCAAAAATTGCTAACATTTTTGGCGACCATGAACTATAATATAGCAACAAAACTTCAATCATATGACGACTCTATGTAATTCGTTTTGATATTCATAAACCGTTTCCACAGAAAATATCTCATAATTTATTGAAGCTTTCAAAATTCCATTTTTGTGGTATTTTCATCAGGATTATTTAGATTCGCAAATACTTCATCGTTTGAAATGGAGACAATTCCAAGAGATTAACGCTCTAGATGAACCAATTCTGCACGTCGTAGATGGACTTTGAATGTGACCATAGTCGGGTAGAAATCCTCGACGGTTGTTTCATTATATTTAAACCAAAATCACACAAATTCCCAGAGTGACCACTCTCTATACACACGTACGCAGGTTAAGCGGAATAATTTGGTAAAATTTGACGCAAGTAAATTCTTTTTACAAACTATTTAACCAAGCAGAACCATAAAACGGAATTTGGAGAAAATGCAAAATTATTTAGCTTCCGTTTAATAAATACTAAACCCCTTTGAACAATGCGGAAACTTTCTTTCATCTTATCACTCAATTTGTGCCGAATGGGGCGCAAAACCACTTCGGGTTGGAGATTGTTTTTTCCACAGGGTCCCTTTGGATTCTCACTTGATTGTCATGACAGTTAACAGCAATCGATACCATGGCGTCCACATATACTAGCACGGAGTTTCGTTTGCGATGAATGTTGGATAGACCAAGGGATGTATCCCTCTGTGAGCACACTATGGTGATATTAAATGCAAAGACTGCAATTGAAACGCAAGAGTATTGTCTATCTTATTCCTTTGAAGCTCAAACAAAACATAATGGAGTGCTGTTATACGACTTTATGATTGTAATTCATGTTTTGCGATGAAATATCTGTAAAAACAACTTACGTTGATGACGCTGTTTTATTTGTGACTATTTTATTAGAAATTGCGGTTGCTTGGTTGCTGAAGTTTTTGTCCGAACTTCGTAGGGTTTCGGTTGTGGGGGATGCAAAAAGGGAACAAGTACGATGCGATGGCGATCAAAGGGAGGCAACAAATTAATTTTGTCCATGCTCACAAAACAAAGTTAGTTCGTTCACAGGTGTTGAAAATTGCAAACAAATTTCTATTTTCTGTTTTACCATTTGTGGGACCAAAATTAGGCGAATGTTGTAGTTGTTGTAAGCTTTACATTTATTGAGGAAACTTGGATATTACGTGCACAATGCGAAAATATGGCTGTCCGAAATGATATTTTAAGAAACCATGAAACTTTAGCATTTTGGCTTTAAATATTTCATTGAACGTCCCTTTCTGTTTTGAAGCAATTACGGTCACATATTTGAGAACAGATGGGAAATAAGGTTGTTGCCTAAGTGTGTATCCAATACATGTACATACATATTTCATTGATAAAATTATAAGTGAAATAAAATTACGGAATGAAGTTTACAGCTGACTCGAGTTTGGTTAAAAGAAGGTAATTTCTTTCCAAATGAAATATTTATGAAATAAAGTGGTAATAGAACACCTGAAATTTCTTCGAACAGCTACCCCTAAAGCAGTTTTCGCATTTATTTAGGCACCCAGTGATGTTTAGGAGAATAGTTATCCTTGGTAACAGTTCACATGGCTAATCCAAAGATGATGTGGATTAGGAAATTAAGTCGAAGGCTTACGAAATCTGGTTGAAAAATAATGCCACGAATCATTCGAAGACCTTGGAACGAAAAGGAAACTGAACTCAGCAATCTTCCATGATCACGGGAGTTGTTTTAATGTTCTGATTGACAAGGCAATTCGAAAGTAAGAATAATGCTACTGTGTAGTGTGTACACGATTCAGCTTGAGTTTATGCTACGGAAATCGTTTTTTCGTCGACTTAACGAGTTCAGCTACATAGATGAAAGCAATGCTCCAGCTAAGAGCGTCTTCGAATCCAAGCCTCCTTGTTCGAGAAAAGAAAAGACCGAAACTACGGTGATGATGACTGGAAGTGATGTGTCCGGCCATCACAACGGTGAAAGGCGTTAATTTCTCAGGAACTGCATTTTTTTTGGATAGTTGGCTTGATAAGTAAGTAAGTAATAGTAATAGTAAGTAGTAATAGTTTGAAGAAAGTAGTGACCGTCTCAATGAAATGGCACATGGCGAATGAATATTGGTCACAACTTTAGTTTTCAGGTGCTGTCATAGGTACTGACGAGGGATGAATTACAAATGACAAGGCAAGGCAATAGTAGTAACGAATTAAAAATTGTTTAATGATTTCATAAATCACTTAGGCATGTTAATGTATTTACTTTACATTGATTCCATAATCCGACTTATTCCTTCTCTTTGACTTACTTCCAGCCTCACTTGTTAACTCGAATTCCTGAATGTAGAATACACTTACTTCAGATTATATGACGATAAACTTTATTTCTCTGTTCAATATATGAATGTCAGACATAATTAACACTAACGTTTGCATGACGTCGGAGTCGGAGTCGGAGTATCAAAAATTGTTTTCAAGTTTCTTCATTGAAATGTGTCCCTAAGTAAGCCCGACTGACCCTTAAACCCTTTACCATATTTGTACATATTATTAAAGAAAAAGAGGGATATCACTCTTCATGGGCATAAACTTCCATCAAACCAGATGGTAATATCTCTAGAGATTACGAGTTATTCCTCCCGACATGTGTTGCCGTTCAAATCCCAAAATAAATATATCTATGTGAGAACATACATTCACTGAAAGTTTTCCTCCCAAAAAAAACTTAATTCTTTTAAATACTAACATGCCTTAAAGAACTTTCTGTAGTTAGGGGGGAAATGAGAAAAAAGGATTACCCCAGTTTCCTTATATGAAATATCAATAAAATCATGTGTGAAACGTGCAAATGTGTCCCCAATGTTTATTTGATTAGGTCCAGTATGTGCCTTCTCTTAAGGGACATCCGTCGCCAGGCAGCTAGTTAAGCAATAAAAGGCCACTTACGAGCACAATGGTCAAACCGAAAATTATTTATACTCGCACGGAAGATTTGGATTGAGTTTTTTGTCAATATCTTAAGTCTTGTATCCTTCCTCGATGAATTTATGAAAGCACACTTGAGCAACGTGCTCTCTCTTCTCACTGATGTGGAAGTTCATATTAGCAAACATAACCTCTTTATATATACGTTTGTATACGTTTGTGCACACATGCATATATGTATGTATGATGAGCTGTTTTCTTCAATCCTAATAATTCTTGGATTTTCTCGTTCATACATTCGTTGCTATGCGTATGTATAGGTCGCTTAAGAGACACAGAATTCCAGACAATTAATTTCGCGAACTTCTTGCCTTCATTCCTTTTTTTCCTGTACATAGGTTGAGTTCCAGAAATAATAAACTCGTATTCATATTCACAACTGTTTACAAGACTTAATAAATGCGGCCTAAACCTATATACAGTGGAGGTCCAGTACAACGAATTATATAATGCACAGCCATTCGTTATAACGAAAAATGCATTATATCGATAGTTTTATTTTTTTTGCCCGAAGCTTTTGCACACGCCAAAAACGTCTGTCTTTCTTTTGACAACTTTCGCCCTGATGCACTGTTTTCACCTGAATGGACATACGTTTTATCAGGCAACATTTTGCAATAAAGTCCCGTAGTTGAATGTAACTTCCTCAGATAACTGATTCTCCATTATTACGGCTGCTAATTGTTTTTTGAACGGCATAACCAGCTCCAGAAATACTTCGCGAAATTAAAGGCGTAAAAATAAAACGAAAAAAACCAAAAAACTGAAACAGCTAATTTTCCTTTAAAATTACATTTCTGTATATTATGTATATGTTAGCATAACTGATTATTACCAAGAATTAAGAAAAAATAAATACACTCAACAGATGTTACTGACAAGAGTAAACTTGCTCTTACAGGAATTTGCAAGACATTCGTTATATCGAGCGTAAAATTTGTAAACCATTCGTTATATAGAACCATTGATGGGAATAAATGTTGATTCATTATATTGAAAAGTTATTATATGAAGCATTCGTCATACTGGACGTCCACTGTATTTAATTTTTGTAAAATTCTCCCTAAATTTTTATATTCATGTGACTCTTAAACCGGTTAAGAGAAAATAAATTTAAATACATTACTGGGTAGGACCATCTTTAAGATTTATAATCAAAAAGCATAAAAACACCCTGTCAATCGCAAGGTTTTTATATGTCACGTAAAAATATTTTAAGGTGAAATCTACTAAAACCGAAATACATTTGAAATCCTATTCTTAAAACGAATTCCAACCATTCATACATACATTTTCATCCCTTTGATGAGTATATTTTTTTTCTTAGATCTACAAAGATACTTCTTCAGAAACGCCGCATGTTACTGCATATGATTTTTTTGATTTCATCAATTTCTTTTATCTCATTTCAATGCTCCTTTCGACACAAATGTAGACAAATTACACACACCAATAGATCTCAAATATCAATGATTGGCAATTTTTCTGTTTGTTTCACTGGAAAATAAAGGAATTTAAAAAATGGATTGACGTGCCATAAACCTATTTACGAGAACGTTAAAATGGTTTTGAAAAATGCCAAAAGGGTGCTTTTAAAATGCTGACAGTGATTAATTTTACGCTTAGCATAACAAAAGGATACTGCAGACTTTCTGTAACCCTTTTCCAGCTAAGTGAAAATTTACTGACAAAAAAAAAATACAAATCGTGTTCCAAATACAGAAATACGTGGGAAATCGAACTTGCTTTTGGCAATATTCACCTTGCATTTGTTTTGATGACCACTTCTTAATGCCATTCAAAAATAAATTGGGACCGTTCACAAACTTTTGTCGGAACAAAGAGCACATTTGTATATGTAATAAATCATTAATTCTTAACTTTTGTGTAAGCAAAAAATTACATTTTCCTTCTGCCTTGGACGGGATGACGGATTTCTGGAAGCTGGTAATTAATTACTTTGAGTGCTACTTTATAAAGGCAAAAATCGGAAAATTTAAATTGTTTGTTGTTTAAAAATCAAGTAAACGGATATAAATGGGAAGGCATTTGTAATGTTACTATAATGCCTGCCGAATTATGCAACAAAAAGGCAACGAGAAATGGAAAGACTCAAGATGAATGACATGAGTTCGCAATGTAAGTGGAGAGCTCAAACTTAAAAAAATGATGCTAAGGGTTTTTTTCTTGGTAAACAACAGCACTCTCTGGTTGTCTTACAGAGGCAAGAAGATCAAGGATATTGCTCTGCAAAACGCTTATCCTACAAGTCCTTCTAAAGTTAAAATAATATGATAATCAATTCCATTCTGGCTTTTGTTGCTTAAAAGACAGAATAAAAGTATGTAGGTAATGAAGTAAGGTCTAGTCTAGATGGTGATGAGGTTTTTTTTTTATATTCCTTGACTTTCAAAGTCAAAGCCTTTATTATAATCAATTATTCTTTGTTGGCTTATAAATTACGTAAAAATTGTAACATATTACTGTCTGCGGTAAATTGTATATCATCGTCTCTTTGTGGGTGTAAATAGGCTCTATGAGTGGGCAACACGTCAATCAATATCAAACGGTGTATCCCAAAGGTGTTTCTTATGATCTCTTTTATTTGCTATGTACATTAATCAAATAGCAATTATATTCAATTACACATATAAGCGGGCGATTTGTATATATATCAAAACTGTTTTTCTGAACTTATTTATAAAACTGCCTACGCTCGAAGTCTGGTTTCTATTCCCGAACAAAAACGGTTCTATAACATGAACAGTTCAGAAAGATGAACAATTTTCTCCTATCTTTCCTCCGGGAGATACACTACTATAGAACAATTTTTAAAGAAAAACGACCTACTCGTAAAATGCTTATTTAGGTCTGTTTTTGTAGCTCTTATAAAAACTTTTTCATTTTTGGTTGTTTTTGTTTTAACAAATTTTTTTTATTTGGGTCAACACGTTCTTTTATTTAAATTTCGATACTTGGAAAGATTAATAATTCGAAAATATGAACGGGGCCTGTTTTATATGTGTTCTTCTTTTCAAGATTCTACTGTATTTTCAATTCAATTCAACATCAACTGTAATTTAAATTCGTAGGGAGCAATTAATTTCTCTCCCACTTAAGTAAGATCATTATAGTTGGGCCTTAACACAACACGAACTTGGAACGACCATGTGTCTAGTGATTCCTATAATTGATCACATGCTTCATAATTCTGCGATTTTCCCTCATGTCGCCGTTGTTAAGTTCCGTTATTCGATCGTTTATATTTACGCAACTGGTAATTTTATTTAGTTTTCTGTAAAGTAGTGTGCTGCATAGAACTTTTATAGCCGATTTGGGAAGACATTTGATGTGATCAATTTTGTGAGTTATCATATTCTTGTAATTTAAACTTATTAAATTTCAAAAATTAAGACGTAAGTGTAACTAAAATAACAAATTACAGCTTTCGTATGTTATAATTTAATAGAGCAGATTATAGTTTTTCCACCTTTTGATCAAGTGATCAAGTCTTAGAGGCGGATGATTTGGAAGATGGGGACTTTACCACTCGATTTGAAGAAGGGCATTGAAATTGACTTAAAAAAGGCTCAAGCATGCTTGAACTTAGTGTACGCAAGAGTTAAAAATGTTTTGTCGGCTAAAGGAAGTCACATAAAATGATAGCTTTGCATGAAAGCTTAAAGTAGGTTAAACTCGAAAAATTGATCATATGCTTCTTTTAATGAAATGTTTTTGTTTTTTGCATTCAGTAATCAATTCCGATATTTTTAAACATTGAAGTCCAACCAGTTTGTTTTTATTTTTAAAAAAATATATTCTTACTTTACTTTGTTAAAACATGTGATCAAATATGGGAGTTACTGTATATAATGTGTTTTGGAAAATATGTTGCAATAAAAAGCCTGCGGACATCACAGCAATTCGCACCAACTAACACACAACTGCTCGATATCGAGACTAAAGTCTAACAAAACTACCGGTGCAAACGGTCTGACTTCTGATTTAAAGCATCTGGGGATGATCAGTATGGGGGCATGCAGCGGCTCATCTGTAAGATACGGTCGGAGGAAAACATGCCCGATGAGTGGAATTGTAATATCGTTTGCCCGATTTACGGGAAAGTAGACCTCTTTGAGTGGGCTAACTATCGATAGATAAGTATCATAAACATCGCGTATAAGTCTTTTCTGTCGTTCTCTGTGAGAGCCTAAAACATTTCCTAGCCAATCTAATAGGTTCTTAACTGTGTGGTTTCAGGCCAGGGAAATCTACAGTAGACCAGATCTTCACACTACTCTCGCTGCTGTCGGTAACGAAATCACCGAGATTATTAATGTCAAAAAAGGGCGACGCCCTGTCATTTGACTTTTTCAACATTATTCTTGAGAAAATTGTGCAAAACTCTCTGGCCAACACTAGAGGCACGATCTTCCAGAAGTCCGTACAAATGCTTGCATATGCGGATGACATTGACATGATTAGTTGAACTTAGCTAGCTGCCAATGAGACGTTAAAACGGGAGTGGCAAATTTGATCTGACGGTAAAAGGCGGAAAAAAGTCATCAACAAAGGACGCACAACAACGACGACTTGGTCAGAACGTCGCAATAAGCAGCTATAACTTTGAAGTAGTGAAGGACTTTGTCTACAGCTCTCTGACGAATGACCAAGCTGATTTTGTATAAGACATTGATTATTTCTGTCCTGTTTTACGCCGCAGATACATGAACAATTTGGAAAGCGGATGAAAAAACTCTTGGTATTTTCGAGAGAAAAGATCTAAGTGTGATCTTTAATCCTTTTTGGGTTGCTGGCATTTGAAGATGAAGATTCAACCACGAACTTTATGAGTTTTCAGCGACATGAATCTAGCCAGGCGTCTACGGATCCAAAGCCTAAGATGGCTAGACCATGTAGAGCCCATGGACAACTTAGATCCGGCCCAAAGAGTTTATAACTCTGAACCAGTATGACAACGCATCAGAGGACATCCACGTCTAAGGTGGTGCAGCCAAGTAGGGAGGGACCTCAACCAACTTGGCATGTGCAATTGGCGACAACTAGTAAAAACAAGTTGGGCAAGTGCTTAATATTGATGGATAATTTCTGAATATCAAACAACGTTTCTATTTCGAACTATTTTAGTTGAATTTTCTTCTAACTTCAACCCAAATCAACCATTCATTCATACATTCATACATCCAAACAAACAAACATTTATCCCTACATACGAGTATACCTATATCTCTATCCAAGTTTATCCAAAATAGAAAATCTCTTCCATCATCCACATACCTAATCACTGCTCATGCCTGCCGTGTGTGTGTTCATTTCTGTTGGGTATTTAGGGGTTGAGATCTATCTAAGAGATAACACTCATCAACGCGAGGAGTGGTCGAATACAGCATGAAATTTATGTGCAAAAATGAAAATACAGGTCTCCCTCGTATAACGCGGTACTTCGAAAACGCGTTTTCGATATAACGCGATTTAAAAAAAAACAGTTTCATTACAACGCCAAATTTCGATTGTATAACGCAATCGCACAATCACTGAGAGAACGTCCAACAATTTGTTTCTTATCAAATGACGAAAACTTTCCCGAGGAAATTTCTTCTGATGAAGTTATACGCCCAAAGCGTTCACTATTTCGGTGAGATATGATGTTCGAAGATAGTGACACAGACTAGCGAAAGCACAAAAATTAAGTTTGTTAATGAATAATATTTATGTTTTCCGACTGTTTTTTTTTTTTCATTATGTTTTTTAATTTTTTAAATAGAATATTAAAATAGAAATTTTGAGTTGTAAACGTGCATACAACTTTAATTTAGTACCTATTTTATTTTGGAAAAAGCTTATTGGAACATAACCCTCAAATTTATATGAAAGCTAAGTCTTCTATAACGCGAATCACAACGAGGAATTTTCCTGGAACGTAACCACCGCGTTATACAAGGAGCACCTGTACATCTCATTTTAAATCTTAGATATCTCAAAAATTCAACACAAATCGATATTTTGAAATTTATCATTTCTTAATGCTTTCGCTGAGGTCTTCAAAACTGCGTTTTCAGATCTTCAAAATTCGCATGTTGATGGTTGACCGTTTTTGGCCAATATCTCGAAAACTATTAAGGCCAGAATGCTCGAAATGGTTTTAATAGAAAGTTTAATTTAATTTTGTGTTTTTTCAGATTTTTAAACACTTTGGTTTAGAAATGGCAGGGGGGGACGCATTAAAAAAAACTTTGGAGCTCCATATTTTCCAAACGGTACTTTGAATCAAAAACTGTTGAAGTAAACCTCTACCTTATTTCAAAAGATCCTTATTTCAAAAGATAATGGCAACTTCACCTATACTGGGGCCACCCACAAATGGGCCCAATTTTTAAATTTGGGTGCATGGGCAATGACATCTAGGCCTGAAGTACCTAATTCCAAAATTTCATGCCGATATCTTTATAAACTTCGGAGATAAAGAAGTGTGACAGACACGACGGACGGACGGACGGACACACCGAAATTATAAAGGTTCCGTTTTTGTAGACGGAACCTTAAAAATCGTGCTAACTGGCGAGGTTTGTTGATTGAGGCTAGTGTTCACCCCGGAATGTACACCTACCCGAAGAAGAAGAAGTCTACTGGAACCAGGCCATTTTCTTTTTCATAGCACAAAGTTTTGGTAACAACGAGTTTCGTCTAATAAGAAGGTCGTCTTTTACTCATAATTTAAAGAACGAAGAATTTAATAAATTCACACTACACGTAAATCAATTATCTTAAGATGGATTACCGGAAGTCTGCTTTAAGGCTAATGCAGCGATGTAGATACGATTTCCAAAAATTTAATATACCGCTTTAAGTAAAAAGTTTTACATTCGACTGGCGTCTGAAGTTCTAACATGTAAGGATTTAATTTAAACTTTGTTCTAGATATTCTTTCACGCATCCGTCGTCGTGTTGAAATTGCAATAAAACATTTAAATCATCTTGACCATTTGGGAAACATTACGATCCGGTCCTATTCAGCAATATTCCTCTCAATGGTTTGTCAGTGTGGCAGCTGGCCACACAATTTGTGACTTAAAGTAAAATAAAAAGAAAGTTACCAATAAATATCTATCTTTTGATATTGTAAATTTATAGAAAACTTTAAGACTGATTTATGTTAAACTTACCTTCTTATTGTACTCTGGTGTCACGAATGCCTGGAATTGTATCTTCTTGGTACTGTGCTCGTAAGTGATGTATCACGAGCGGCTAAGGTGTCAGCGCGTTTTTTCTTGCCTGCCGCAGTTCCTTGACAAAACAAATATCTACATAAATGTGCAAAAATTATCACTTAAGTCCACTAATATGAAAAAAGGCAATATATTTATATTGCAGGCGTTTGGCTAGATGTCAACGGATCCAACGCCATAGTCATGGCTAGGCCATGTAGAGCGCATGGACAACTTGCCCCCAGCCCGGAGAATCGTTGACTCTGAACCAGTGGGACAATGCAACAGACATCCACGTCTAAGGTGGCGCACAGAATTATTTCAGTCACAAATTTCAACCAACGTTATGTGACATTTCTTCCTTTTTCGCCCCAATAGAGGAGGTATTCACAGTTTGAACAATTCTATCCCATAGAATCTATTTGTTCATGTTTAAAATTTAAATTCTAGCTGATGCAAACGTTCTAAAATTGATTGCAAAAATTCTAAAATGCGCGGTTTGATTAATTCGAAATCTGTTTTTTTTTTTAGCCACATCAAATTATATGACAATAATTATGGGAGTGGACCTGGTCCTAGCTTCTCGCACATCAATTAAAATTGTAATTTATTCTGGTCACTCGAACTGGTGACAGTGCGATTTTATTCAAATCAAGTAAATCTAATTGCATAATGGTGATATAATTTAATTACACTAATGTGCAGGATTGAAACTTAAATACAAACATATGTACACATACGTATGTTCTACACAATCATGGTAGGAGAAGAAAGAAAGAAATGCATTTGTGTTTCTTCTTAGTAAATGTACTCCAAACCGTAAATAAATGTAACTCCTTTTGTGTATGTATGAATTTTGAAGGGACACTTTATGTTCTTTTCCAGTGAAAGTGACATTATTCCGAAACGTTTCTTTTTAACGGTAACCTTTTCTTAGTAAGCTTTGATCTCATTGAATTTATACTTTGATTTTATACCTTAATCGTAACTTCAATTGTTCCTTTGTTTGCAGATCTCTTCATCTCATTTCTTAAAAACAAGGTTAACTTGAGTATGTCTGCAGATGTTATCCTGCGAACGTAATTCAGTTGAACACTTTACTTGAACACTTCATTTCAAAAGTTTCTTCACATTATATCGGGTCATTGAGTTAAGACCTTTCTGACAAAAGGGTTTTCTGGTGGTTGTTCAACCAACGTTATGTGACATTTCTTGAAATGAAATTCAAAAATGGATTTTGGTTTGGGAATGGAGTACAGGATTGAATTTGTATTGTTTTCAACTACTGAACACCGAAGTTCACCGGTTACTTGTTGTAGCGAAAATAATTGATTAAATATGAGATCAATTGCTTAAGGGAGGAATGTAAAAACTGGGCCTTCTTGAATACAAGCGTAAGTGGTTATTCCACTAAAGCACGGAAACAAGTCAAATTAGTCATAACCTTTAACTGAGTTTATAAATCAATAAATTTTTATTTTGTTCTTAAAACTCGTTATGTCCTTGCAGTCCAACGGTCTCAAAGAACAGTGGGAGTAACGCTCATAAGGACAAGACAAAACAATGCCACATTGGCTGGCAATTACGTGTACTACCTCCATTGCCCAGCACCTAGCACAGGCAAATGTTAAATGTCATCTGGTCAAGATATGAGTGAGAGCTTATTACCAGTGTAGTGTGGATATTGCGTTCCACACTGATCAGATAGACGAAAGGAGACAATAATACTAGTACTCAGCTCAATGGAGATGACCCCACCATTCACATTCCTTCGTTTTGGATCTATTTGTATAGATATTTGTATAGATGGATCTATTTGTATAGATACGGATACCTGCACTTGAATAATACCATTTCCACAGAATTCTGGATCTAGGATTAAAATTTCGATAATTCTATCTAGTGTCGAGTGGTGCAATAAATGTATGCTGCAGTAGTATATGAAATCACTTTACAACCTACCCCTTTCAATATTAACACCATTGACCACAAATTCCATAGAAGCGGAGGCAAGAATCCACTTTTTGATATGCCAGTGTTGGTGAATCCTTTAGCATTGACCAAGCTTTGCTAGTAAAGGCTTGATGAATTAATGCACTAAGCGCTGTATCTGTTTTGCCAATGAGCTTGCCATTGGTTTTTGTTGTTTTTTTTTTTGAGGATTTTTGAAGCGTTACTGGAGCACTCAGACTCAAAACTGGTCCATTGTACTGTCAGGTAGTACCCTACTCCAGTGCCGTTAAATTGATCCCAACGGCAAATGATGACTGGACCAGATTCAATTTCACTGGGATTCGAGCCTGTAACCCCTCTAACTTAGGGAAGGCAACAACAATTAACCAACTGCGCCATCCAGTCGTGTTTTTGTCATTGGGTTGGTCGCAAAACTCTCAAGACCATATTGTGAGTGAACGAAAGTGAATGATGTCATAACTCGTACCAGATGTAGTGTATTGCGAATGCAGATCAATCATCCAAAATTAAGACAACTTTTTTTATATTTTCTTACGCAAGCTCTTGAATACGTACGAATAGAGATTATCAGGCACAATTTTTTCACTTTTGCCCTCACTTTTGTGAGCATTTGAGTTTTGTAACAGATACAATAACATTTTTAAATGATCGGCTTTTTTTATAACGCATCATTTTAACACCATAATATTTAAGAGTATATCAAAGGTCCATATTCAAACATTCATCTTGTATGCCTGACTGCCATCCCATTTGAAGTTAAGGCATAAAAGCGTGCAACACACAGTCACGATTGTTTATTTCTCAAAGTTGTAACCGGATGGCAAATTACATCCAATTGTTTTGTATGAGTAGAACGGGTATTTATGAGTAGAACACTGTTTCATGTCGCCTTGTATTGATTTCAATAATAATTTTTTGTCGACACTAGAACTACTGTATCAAAAGTAAAATAATCGATTGCCATATTTTCGTTGAATGTTATTATAATTTTTTTTAGCAAAAAAAAAAATGGAAACCCATTCTAAATTAAGAACGTATTTATGTTGCATATCTCTATCGCCTGTATCGCTTTATAAGTACAGACATAAATGATTTATTTTTGCTCTTATATGAACCAATTTTTTTTTAAATCTTTGACGATAACCATATGATGGACTGTTAATGATAATTGCTAGAATGATTTCAGTAACTTATTGCTAAGTATACTAACTAACTAAACTGAAACTTATTACTAAATCGTAATAACTGCCTTGCAGATTATTAGGTGATATACAAGATGTAAGCTGAGAATATGAAATATATTCTTCTAACACATGAAGGGATTGGCAAATGAGGGGGGAAAGCAAACACTTGAACAGTTGTAGAAGCCACATCGAGGATGATTTTTTTTTTTTTTCACAATTACAAGCATCTTAGGTCATCGAACTAGCAGGATCATGCCTCACTTTAATCTGTTGCTTCGTCCCACTGTTTCCGAAAGTCGAAGCTTTTTTGTACTTGAGTTTTTGCACAATAATCTCCAGGCCGAGGTTATATTGGTTGACCATTTTCCTCTAAACACCACAAACGCAATCGCGACCAAATATTACACCCACATTTCTCTCGAACCATCAACGTTTTCTTCATCGTCATATGACAGTGGATATGCATTTCCTTTTACCGAATCAATTTAATCATAGAACAAGGCGTTTAAATGTTTTTTGAGCCCAAAAAACAGCAATATTCATGTGTGGTCCTGCGGTTGATCTTTACACTGGTAATGTTTGTTTCATGAGTAGTATCCGTTAACGTTTTGACTAAGTCGCAAGTAGTATGTGTTCTTTTTGGTGAGCCGTTCGAGTCTGAGCACGAGTGGTTGCTATATAAGCTAGGCTCAAATCCTATTAATATGATTTTTTTCCTAATATCTTTTTTACATTATAGCTGACTGTGACATCCCTGGAGAATTTATTATCCTTAATATCATTCTGCCACGATTGTTAAAACTAGACTCGCTTTAATAACGTCACATACTCGTACATAGTTGAAATCGACGAAAGGTGGCGAATACTGGTTTGCATCTATGGAAATTACGAAAAAAAGTGATTTTGGATCAATCGTAAATGTGCATATTTGTGCAAATATAGGACTCCATTCGGCGACCGGCGACTTAAAATCTGAGCATGCAATAAAACTGTATTTCTGACTCTGACTTTGGAAATGATTTCAGTTGCCATGTTTATAAAGATTTCACTTCGGAATATTGTAACTTTCGTTTTCTTTCAACAGATTTTCTACTCAATCATTCATTTACAACAATTTATTTTGCATGCGTTTTGTGCATATTTGCCTTTAAAACAAATTCACAATTTTCTTACCTTATACCTTAAAGAAGAATTTAGTTCTAAAAATATAATAATAATATTTATCGCTTAAGCGTCCTAGCAAGCTGCTACGCTTTTATTGTCCTAGTGTCAAACTTAGCTAATTTAAAGTTCTCAGGAGGTTATGAATTAAATTTTGAATGTGAACATTTGACTTACCTCGACAATAAGTGACATCCTTTCCATTGCCACAACACTCAATTTTGGGAGAATAATAACATTCGGAAATAAGTTTCAGTCAAATTTCCTTGAAAAAAAGGTAATGTGAAAATTAATGGTTAAAATAAACAGCAAGAAGAACTACCACTCAAAGGATCTAGAGAGTAACAATAAAAACTTTAATGTGGGTAACTTACATACATAGATGCATGCACCAAGTCCATAACGGGTGGGTTTTTCATTTAAATTGAGATGCCACATAGAAAGGGCTCTTGCTTGAGCTCTCAAAATAAAGTCAAATAAATAGGGATGTGCTTAAGCAAGTTTGGCTTGTAAATTATATCATCACTGGTAATAGCGGTAGTTTATAGCTTGTTATTCATAAAAGCCCTGTATTCTTTGGTGAAGGTTGTACTTACTATGTACTTACAGCAGAGGTTTATTAGTGAATTCATGCAAGGTTTTAAGTCTTGCGGAGAAATGTGTATCCTTTATTTATGGAAGGACGATGGACACATCTGAATGGCACTGTTCTCTCTTGATTATGGAACAGCGCAACAGGTAAATTACACATACAAAAGTAAAATCGACGTCTTTCTTTATCTTTAACTTTGGAAAATACATGAAGGATATCCCTTTTACCTCAGCCAACGCTTTCCTGAAGAGGGAAATAAAGCTTAAATTAGACATCTATCATGTCCTTCGACAATTTGTAAATGTGATTGCCGTGTCGTTGTATGCATATATGTACAAATATAAGGTTTGAATCATTCGTAATCAGACCGCCAGTATTAGGTCCCCTTCCGTTCCTCTTTTACGATTCGTCTTACTCAGGAAGATTGAACTTTTTAACTCCAGCGTCTACTTAAGGGACTGACTCATCGACTGAATTTATATCCAGTAATGACTCAGAATGTGGACGCAGTGCCCTTGTGGGTTCGTCGACCCATGCGCATTAGAATTACAGTCCAGGTTCGAATTTTTCAAAAAAAAAAATGGTTCGCGGCTCCACCTCTTTCGAGTTACTGACAATGCTCAAAGAGTATAACTAACTAGTAAAAGCTTCTCAATCTCGCCGTTCGGGGTCGGCATTAAACTGTATGTCCCCTCCTCTCGTGAGAGAACAATAGCACTTACAACACGAGTGGATGCTGAGTAGCTAAGCCCAGGTCCACCTCGGACTGTATCGCCGCCATTATTATTATTATATTATAACCCAGAATAGCTGCTAACTTCTCGGATTTTCCTAACAACTTTGCTTGGAGATGGAAATGTGTCTCATAAGAAAAATAATTTTTGAGAAAAATTCTCGTCAATTTCGAGCTGCTCAAATAGATTAGCAATAAAGAAGCAAGTAGTAAGAGGAGAACTATACGCGAAATTGTTTTCTGCCTATTGCGTCCGATATTCAGTTGCTGTAATCATTGTAGTTTAGGTTGCGAGCTTAAGTGCACACTTTTGGCAACAGCTGCAATATTCTTCGTCAAGCACACCGGACGAACAAGTTCGATTATCAATCAGCAAACCAGTCTTACAAAATTTCTTCCCAAACTTGTGTTCATCAATTGCGGGATGTGCATCATTTCTGCCGAAATTTCTTTTAAAAATTCATATTTGCAAAAGCAGCAGATCCGTTCGAACATGTTCGTTCCCACCCTTATGAGTAGGTATCAAATATCTCTCATCCATGGTTCATCACGCTTTGGGCAAAATGTAGTCAGCTCATCATCGTTAATTCTCTAAATTGTAGCCACTTGCAAACACCAAGTGTTTGGCGGTTAAATTGACGTACAAAGGAATATTCTTCAAGAATTTTTTTTATAAAACTTGTTCAAAATTCTTCTTCCGATAATTTAGTCAACAACAGTAACCCCCTTAAAACAACAAGACAGCGAAAACATTAAAAACTGAAAGAATTTAATGATATTGAGAACATAACACAACGTACTTTTCATGTTTCGCATGATGTACATGCGTATATTTGTAAAACTTATTTACGTAACCATTTGGGACAGTAAGGAATGTTACCACTTAATATCCGGGTATTGTTCTGAAAATTAGTTTGAATCTAAGACAGTATCCAGCAGTTAACATTCACTCTGATGAATATGCCTATTCACCCGAGAGAGAATAGTAATTTATTTCACTCGAAACAAAGGACAGAAGGACAAAGTTCACACAATGACATTAGGGTATATTTGGTATGATTTGGTTTGATTCTGCTCTAGAAAGAAATCCTTTTGGGAAAAGAAGACAAACATCTCATATGAAGATAGGTATGACGCGATTCAGTGAAAAAAAATTAAAACTTTTGAACAAAGAAATCATAGAAAGGGACATAACTACGTGAATATTAAATACATTAAATGTATACATTAATATATATTAGTTATACATTAATATACATTTAGAATGTTATAAGCAAATATTGAAAGTGATACATTTTAATGATATACAGTGCTCGACAAAAGTCTACGCACAACCCCTATTCTTGCAGCCTGATGAGTACAAAACCGTAATGAAGAAATCTAATGATGCAGTTTTGCTTAGAATTTATTTTTATTATTATATCCCCCTTAAAATAACACAATTTGATATATATCGTCAAAAGAGGATAAAAAGTATTAACAAAAGTCTACATACGACATGTTAAAAGAAATCGCTTTAATTTATTAAACTATTATAATACTTGAACTTAATATTTGGTTGGCCCTCCACGGGCATCAAGAACTGCCTGCTAACGTCTGGGCCTTGAAGCAACTAAGGGTCATTTTCTTCACTTATCTTCACCGTTCCCAGAACTCCGAAGTTGACCAACTCTAAAGTTGATGTCAAACTAATAGTTGAAAAGAAAGTTGAAAAATGTTTTTCCTCATTCAACTCTGAAGTTGAAATTTGAAAGTTGAGTTACTCTAGCTTTTTAGAATATCCTTGGGAAATTTGTGACAGTTTCAACTTCAGATTTTAAATTGCATTGTGTTTCGACGTTCTGTTATCACATTTGAATTGTGGAACAAAAGTTTAAAAATAAGCTGCCAAAATGCACTACAATACCGTGACGTAATTGAAAATTAAAAAACAGACGGAGCCACGAAATTGGATAAGGATAAGGCATGGCAAGGAAGCATCTTGTATTGCCTTCTTTCTCTTGTTAAATAATTTTCAATGTGAGGAACACATTCGCTTTCTGAAGTAGACAATGGCCAATTTTCCCCAAAATAGTTTGCTCGAAACATTATAATTTTAAAATAATAAATATGAATTTGAATATTAGTATGAAAAAGAATTGCGTAATGAAACAAAATAGGTACTGAGTAACCAAAAAGTAAGTAAGTAAAAAAAAAATTCAAATTCTGACAGCAAATCTCAATTTCGCACAGCTGAATTCGTTTTTTTCGGAAGTTGAGAAAATTTAAAGTTGATAAACTCTTGAGTTGAAAATCAAAAGTTGAAAACTTCAAATTTGAGTGAAGAAAACTAAAATCCAAAGTTGAGAAAAAAAATCCTCCAGTTGTTTTCAACTTTGAGTGAAGAAAATCACCCTAAGTCTTCCAATTTCGTAGACGTGAGACCTTGCAATCCTTCTTTAAGCTTCTCTTTCAGCATTGAACCATTAGTTACAACATGCTTCTGAGTTTGCGTTCCAAAATCTCTACACCTGTTCGGATGATATTTGAATCCGGGCTTTGTGGTGGTGTGTACAGTTGTCGGGGGGCATATTAAAGTAGTCATTCTTGGGATCGTTATTTTGCTGGAAGATTCAGCTGTCAAGGCTTAATTTATCAATGGATGCTTTCAAATTTTGTTTCAAAATACTTTCATATTGATAACGATCCGTATTATAATTATAATAATAATAATAATGGCCACTCGTGCGTGCTATTGTTCTCTCATAAGTGTAGGGGACCGACAGTTCAATGCCGACACCGAACGGCGAGGTTGAGAAACTTTTTCTAGACAGTTATACTCTTTGAGCATTTTCAGTGACTCGAAGAGGTGGAGCCGCGAACAATTTTGTTTTTTTGAAAAAAAGAAGCTTGAGCTGGGACTTGAATCTAGACTTTGATTCTTCCAACCTAACCTACCTAACCTAGGGTTAAGAATATATTTCCATTCGTTTTTAAGGTTCCTTAATAATTTCGGTGTGTCCGTCCGTCTGTCTGTCATACTTTTTTATCTCCGACGTTTAGAAAGATATCGGCATGAAATTTTGGAATTATTTACTTCAGGCCCAGATATCATTGCCCATGCACCCAAATTTTAAAAATGGGGCCATTCGGGGGTCGCTCCTATATAGATAGTTGCCATGGAATTTGAAAAACTGACGCATCCCCTCGAGTGATATATATCGACACATATTTTTTAGGTTTGCTTCAGTCAGGCCCGGTCCCAGCTAAATGAGCGCCCCGTGCAAGACCTGCGTTTAGAGCCCACAACCCCCCCCCCCCCCCCCCAATTTTTTTCAAACATGGTTGTCTTAAGTTTAAATTTGGAGAGCAAAAACTAGATTGGGAGCAAGATAATCTCGGTTTGACCCTAAAATTTAATACTTCTAAACATGAGCTTTCTGGTTTTACAAGGGGGACTAATACAGTTTTGTAAATTAAGGAATGAGGAACGTATTTTTCAAGTATTAGCTTGTTGAAGCCTAATAATCAAAAAAATATTTTAATGTTATTTGAAAATTCAAAATTCGTTTTATATGCTTCAAGCTACTCAAAACTTTCTTTTGATCTAGTGTTTTAATCTAGTGTTAAAATTCGACCTTAAAACTTTTTTTCGGTTCTAAACTATTTTCGTAACATTCATCACCATCGTAAAGAAGATGTTTCTGGAAATTTAGATAATGTTTCAAATAAGCATCGAATTGTTTCAAAAAACATAACAGGTGCTCATTAGGCACCAAGCTGAATCATTGACTACTAAATTGAAACAATACTGCATGGGACGAAAATGTTCTTGGTCGAATTCTGTTTTGAAGACCAGCATCTTTTCCCTTCATATTTGAACCATTATCGTAACTTTGACTTCGACAGTTGCTTATTGAAATTCCTTGAAATTCAAGTTTGTTTAAAATTAACTTTGTAAGTTCCTCTCCGGTCTTGTCTTCTCCTTTTAAAAACCCAAAACAACAATAGTCAACAATAAGCGTAGAATTTGGCCTCTTTTAGCATGGACACAATTTGATTAGTAACAGTTGTAGAAAAGATACGTGTTATCTAATTTTTTATATTTTTGTTCAAATATTTATTTTGGGTTTCTTGATCCGTTCTCCTCAAGCGCTCTCCTAATACCAAATCAAATAAGGCTACTTCCTCAACAAGCTGTAAAAAGTTACCATTATTAAGCCCAAACAACACTTCAGAAGTTCCTCGAGAATCTAATGCTTGAGAACCAAGAAATTTATCTAAACTAATTAGTGTTTGCAAAACAGCTTGCCTCTATCTAATATATTATTTCAGTTTAGATCGAGGTGAGTCTATTGTTGTTTCCGTTCTCAAACCTTTTTCGAAAAACATCCTGTATCTGTGCTTGACAAGGCTTGGGAATTTTTGTTCATTGCATAAAATACAAACAAAATTATAGAGAATAGAGTTTGCTAGTCAATGTGTACATAAGTTCCTCAGAAATGAAATATGTGTAATTGAATTTTCTAATACATTACATTACATTTTTCAAGAAGAAAAAAACAAAAAATATGTTTTTGTTTTGGGTGTATGCTAAATTTTTTGGGGTAGTGTATATAATACCTACTGTACTCATTCTCCTTTCAAACAAATATGTGTGATGAGTAAATCTCTTTCTTACGTGCAGAAATAAAATCTGCACATTTTCTCTCCTCCATAGGAACTGAGTTTATTATTTTGAGTTTTTGAGTGCTTGTGCAAGAACTTATCTTGCACAGTCCTGTGTGTGATTGGCCGTTTGTGTGAAGAATGAAGAGAAGAGAGAGAGACGAGAAATTATGTAAATTGTATTGAGTAAGGCGCCATACGTGCAGAAATAAAACCTGCACGTTGTCACTCAAATGATTCCATAGGAACTGAGGATTGAGTTTATTATTTTGAGAATTTTTCCTAAGGAAATATTTGAGTGCTTGTGCAAGAAATTATCTTGCACAGTCTTGCGTGTGAATGGCATATTGTATGAACAGGTGAAATTATGTAGTTTGTATTATTTGAAAATAATTGCGTTCAGAAAGCGTTTAAAAACGCAAAGGTAGCTTGGACGAACTAAAATTTTATGAAAGTCAGTATTTCGATAAATTGCATATTGTTAGTTTAGGCTCACAATGCGCCCCCAAGCGCTTGGCGCCCTGTGCATTTGCACATCCTGCACATATGGTAGGGCCGGCCCTGGCTTCAGTACATTTCTATCCAAAATACAGTTTGGAAAATATGAAACTTTCAATTTTTTTTAATGCGCCAGCCCCAAACCAAACCGGTGTTTTGAAAATTTAAAAATATCTCAAAAACTTGGGTTCATTGGGCACTTTCATTTAAAACAAACAATCTGGCCTTAATAGTTTTCGAGATATTAGCCAAAAACGGTCAACCATCAACATGCTAAATTTTGAATATCTGAAAACGCAGTTTTATAGGTCTGATCAAATTCTTGAAGAAATGATAAATTTTAAAGTATCGATTTATGTGCAAATTTCGAGATACCAAAGATTTAAGATTTCAAAGTTTATAATTTTCACACATTAAGTTCATGCTGTGATCGACCACTCGATACGATGATGAGTGTTACCTGATAGAATGATAGAAGGGATTTTTGGATATACTTGTATAAAGTTATAGGTATATGTATGGAGGGGTGTTTGTTTGTTTGTATGAATAAATGTAGTAATGAATAGTTGATTTGAGTTGAAGTTAGAAGAAAAATCAACTGAAATAGTTTGGAAACGTCGTCAGATATTCAGAAATCATCCATCAATAGTATGTGACGGAACCTTCCCCGTGTGAGTACAAATCGCACTTGCCCAGTTTATTTTAAATAATTATTAAATTTTAAATGCCATTTAAGTTCGTTCCAATAGGTTGTGGTGAAAACCGCTTTGAATTTTTATTTCTCATATGTTAAACTATGCATAAAAAATTTAAGAAAATCGGTAGTGAGTACATTTCGGAACTTTATCTGTTGTTGCTGCAAACTATTTTAAAGCTTCTGATTTTTAAGCTCCTTTTAAGAAGATTCATATATATAACACTTTTTAATGCGGCTAAAATTGTGATGTGTTCTCATACATTTTTGCCGACACTGCATCACATAAACAAAATGTTAGATATAATTGCTTCAGTATAACAAAGACTAAGACTATTTTGTAAGATATCTTGGCTTAATTTTGTAACATTCTTTTTGTGATAACATTTCAAGGACACATGTCATATTTGATTTAACGACCAGACTTGCTGGACAGCTTTTTTTTACCTAATAAACAGTTCTTAGATCGCATAAAAATTCCATTCTGTGTTGGGATATCCCCCTTACCTTCAAAGTAACCAGGCATGATAAATGCGAATATTTTGTATACAATACAAAAAGACTCATTCTTTAAATTGGGATTGTACAGATGCATACCTACATTTTTCAGGCACTCAATCATAAGGTTGTCCTCTCATGAAAAGGGTACATTATATTTGTTGGAAAAAAGATTTAAGATTCTCCATTTGTTTTGTTATAGGTTTCAATATTCCCAATTGACTGTCTCATGGGGTATTATACCCTTATCAGTTTTCTTGGTTGTCAAAAGAAAACCGAACTAATTGATGTTCATATAACAATGGCTATGTGAAAATTGATCCTGTTAGATCACTGAATCGAAAAAAAACCCATGTGCAAATTGATTTTGCGCACCCGAAGACATATAGTAACGATTTTCCGACTATAGTAATGATTTTGGGAACCCTCAAATAGTTAATTTCCTTGAAAAAGGGTATCGCTACAGTGTTAATGCATTTTGTTATATTATCATTCATACATACTCCTATGTATATGGATTGCAAAACAAGTTCATGTTTTGAAAAAAACAAAAAGAAATGGCGGCAAGGCGGTCACATTAGTATATGATATTTACTTATCAGAGACAAATACTGCAACTAAGTTTATTTACGAGGATAAACTGAAAAGATTTTAGCCTGAACAGTACATTAATCATCCATAAAGCTTGAATGGGCAGGTTTCGAAGTAGTTATCTATCTCTGCTCCGACGCAAACAGTAAATAAAATATCAGTACCAATACCGGATGCAGAATAATTCTTACCAATCACCGTTTTTTTTGGCTCAAGAGGAAATGGGTAATAGAGGTTTCTCTCTAAAGAACAAGCTGACTTTGGAAAAGACCTTGATCATTTCAGTCTTGGTTTACGTCTCGGAGGTATGGGGAATATGCGAAGCGGGTGAATGTATTTATGACAGAAAAGTTCTCAGTGCGGTTTTTGATTCAATTTGCGTTGATGGAAGAAGATTCAACCACGAACAGTACGCGATTTATAACGACGTGAGTAGCGCCTAAGATAGCTAGTCCATGTAAATTGCATAGATGGTGTAGCTGTGCTCCAAACGCTCTTCGACTCTGAGCCAGTATGACAATGCAATAGAGGACGTGCACGATTGTGGTAGCGCAGACAAATGGAGAGGGACCTTAAACATCTTCGTGTCTGAAACTGGACACAGATAGGAAAGGCAGGTTTTACACAAACAACTGAATTGCTCAAATTATCTGCATTTTTTTTCGGTTTTTATCACACTCTTAAAGAGATAAATGCATAAAATTGGAAGCAACTGAATTGCTCGTGTAAAGCCTCCCAAAGGAACATCATAGGTCACAAGTCCATCCCGGAGAGTAGCATCAAACAAAGATGAAGACGAAGATAAAACTACACTCCTGAAACGAAAGAGTAAAGGTGAATTTGATACGAAAACAGTAGGGGCGGATTGATCAGCAGGGAAGATGGGAGACTTTCTATCTATAATCTATTCGAAAAGGTAAAAAAATAACGAAATGCAGTGAACATTATTATTACGTGATAAACTGATGAAAATAAGTTTGAATTTGATGTAAAAAAGTTAAATTCCATTACACAACGCACCTACCATTTCTTAGGTAGCAACCAAAGCCACAAGTTCTTTAAAAATTTCATGTAACAAGAAAGTAATCGCGTTTTTTTTAGTGCTGTTAAAATTTCGCTGGGTAAATTGGATAAAGAGAAAAGGTTAAAGAAAGACAAAAAGTTTCGACGAAAAGTTTAAAGTTTCCTCTAAATATCCGACAAATCCGTTCGACAACTCGTTACGGCTTTGTGCCTTTAGGAAATATGTATGAGTATACGTACCCCACCAACACCGATTTACACTCACTCACAAAAGTATCCGTACGATGGTTTTCTTGGACTGTGAAAAATAGGCTGCCAATTTCTTCTTTAAAGCAGCCAGTGACGAATATTTTATTTAAAATGAAACAAAATAACATTATAAAAAAATATTACTACTTTTGCTTCTCAATCAAAGAAATACAGAAAATAAATAAAAAAATAATTTACCAATTTTAATTGTACAGAAATGTGGATTACCTATACACCTTATAGTACGTTTACACCGCACCCAAAATTAGCATTTCGGCTAGTTTCTGCATTTCAGCCTAAATGGATTGAATTTCGCCATACATTTCCTGCTTTCTGGAATGTTGTATTGCAACGAAATGCGGGATTTCGTCGCTGCATTTGTAAGTTCGTTAAAGCGAACAATCCTCTTTACAAATTCAGCACCATTCAGCACGTCATACAATGACATTTCAGCCCGCTCAAATAAACAAAAAAACCGCTGTCAACAAAACAATAAATCATTTCAAGTGATCATTGCACTAAAAATGAAATATATATGTCTGAATAAGCATTTAAATTCATCTTTAAATTAATATAACAAGCTAAATGGTTCAACCACTTCTGATTTCCAATCAGGAAAAAATATCAATAATCAATTCTAACACTAGCTGTCAAACATGCAAACCTGTTGTTTAACTGGGCTTTCTTTTGAATGTTTTCATCCATTTCAGTTTAGATGAAGCGATGAAATAATTCAAGTTTCTAATACATATTTGCCTCTTAACCTGTATATCTAAATTGAGTATGATTCAAAGAAATTTCCTTACAGGGTCGTTTCAGATAATAATAATAATAATAATTGTCCGGGCCTAGCTTCTCAGCAACCACTCGTGTTGTGCGTGCTATTGTTCTCTCACGAGTTTTTTTTTTTTTTTTTTTTAGGTTACCAAATACCTCCCCTAATTATATGCCTTACTTAGAGATCGGGACGGCCCCACTGTTTTTGGAAACTCTTAGTTTACATTTCAACTGCATTATAAAAGTAATGGGAATGGAACTAGAAAGACTGCCTAATATAATACTCTCTCACATAAGAGGAGATTTCGTGCAAGAATGGGAAAAACTAGCTCAAAACTGTGGGATTAAACTTGACGTTTCACCCAATGAAAAGAATTTGTCAAAAAAATTTGTCAAGGTCAAGGAGGTATGGGGAATATGCGAAGCGGGTGAATGTATTTATGACAGAAAAGTTCTCAGTGCGGTTTTTGATTCAATTTGCGTTGATGGAAGAAGATTCAACCACGAACAGTACGCGATTTATAACGACGTGAGTAGCGCCTAAGATAGCTAGTCCATGTAAATTGCATAGATGGTGTAGCTGTGCTCCAAACGCTCTTCGACTCTGAGCCAGTATGACAATGCAATAGAGGACGTGCACGATTGTGGTAGCGCAGACAAATGGAGAGGGACCTTAAACATCTTCGTGTCTGAAACTGGACACAGATAGGAAAGGCAGGTTTTACACAAACAACTGAATTGCTCAAATTATCTGCATTTTTTTTCGGTTTTTATCACACTCTTAAAGAGATAAATGCATAAAATTGGAAGCAACTGAATTGCTCGTGTAAAGCCTCCCAAAGGAACATCATAGGTCACAAGTCCATCCCGGAGAGTAGCATCAAACAAAGATGAAGACGAAGATAAAACTACACTCCTGAAACGAAAGAGTAAAGGTGAATTTGATACGAAAACAGTAGGGGCGGATTGATCAGCAGGGAAGATGGGAGACTTTCTATCTATAATCTATTCGAAAAGGTAAAAAAATAACGAAATGCAGTGAACATTATTATTACGTGATAAACTGATGAAAATAAGTTTGAATTTGATGTAAAAAAGTTAAATTCCATTACACAACGCACCTACCATTTCTTAGGTAGCAACCAAAGCCACAAGTTCTTTAAAAATTTCATGTAACAAGAAAGTAATCGCGTTTTTTTTAGTGCTGTTAAAATTTCGCTGGGTAAATTGGATAAAGAGAAAAGGTTAAAGAAAGACAAAAAGTTTCGACGAAAAGTTTAAAGTTTCCTCTAAATATCCGACAAATCCGTTCGACAACTCGTTACGGCTTTGTGCCTTTAGGAAATATGTATGAGTATACGTACCCCACCAACACCGATTTACACTCACTCACAAAAGTATCCGTACGATGGTTTTCTTGGACTGTGAAAAATAGGCTGCCAATTTCTTCTTTAAAGCAGCCAGTGACGAATATTTTATTTAAAATGAAACAAAATAACATTATAAAAAAATATTACTACTTTTGCTTCTCAATCAAAGAAATACAGAAAATAAATAAAAAAATAATTTACCAATTTTAATTGTACAGAAATGTGGATTACCTATACACCTTATAGTACGTTTACACCGCACCCAAAATTAGCATTTCGGCTAGTTTCTGCATTTCAGCCTAAATGGATTGAATTTCGCCATACATTTCCTGCTTTCTGGAATGTTGTATTGCAACGAAATGCGGGATTTCGTCGCTGCATTTGTAAGTTCGTTAAAGCGAACAATCCTCTTTACAAATTCAGCACCATTCAGCACGTCATACAATGACATTTCAGCCCGCTCAAATAAACAAAAAAACCGCTGTCAACAAAACAATAAATCATTTCAAGTGATCATTGCACTAAAAATGAAATATATATGTCTGAATAAGCATTTAAATTCATCTTTAAATTAATATAACAAGCTAAATGGTTCAACCACTTCTGATTTCCAATCAGGAAAAAATATCAATAATCAATTCTAACACTAGCTGTCATTTGAAAAGCTGAAGTTGTAGTGGGAACGCAAAATTGCATTTCGAAATTTTTTCCCTGAAATGTTGAATTTGCGCGCGGTGTTTATTACTGCTGAAAAACTTGTTATAAAACTTAAATAATATATCGCAGCTTAAATCGGCAGATAAAGGAAGAGACGTATGAATCAAAATTCACAAAAAAAACATGCAAACCTGTTGTTTAACTGGGCTTTCTTTTGAATGTTTTCATCCATTTCAGTTTAGATGAAGCGATGAAATAATTCAAGTTTCTAATACATATTTGCCTCTTAACCTGTATATCTAAATTGAGTATGATTCAAAGAAATTTCCTTACAGGGTCGTTTCAGATAATAATAATAATAATAATTGTCCGGGCCTAGCTTCTCAGCAACCACTCGTGTTGTGCGTGCTATTGTTCTCTCACGAGTTTTTTTTTTTTTTTTTTTTAGGTTACCAAATACCTCCCCTAATTATATGCCTTACTTAGAGATCGGGACGGCCCCACTGTTTTTGGAAACTCTTAGTTTACATTTCAACTGCATTATAAAAGTAATGGGAATGGAACTAGAAAGACTGCCTAATATAATACTCTCTCACATAAGAGGAGATTTCGTGCAAGAATGGGAAAAACTAGCTCAAAACTGTGGGATTAAACTTGACGTTTCACCCAATGAAAAGAATTTGTCAAAAAAATTTGTCAACTTGAGTGGAGGGACATACAGTTTTATACCGACTATGAACGGCGAGATTGAGAAGCTTTTTCTAGGCAGTTATACTCTTTGAGCATTGTCAGTGACTCGAAAGAGGTGGAGCCGTGAACAATTTTTTTTAAAATTGTTTGTCTGAATTGTGTTTTGAACATAGACTCTGAGAGTCTTGTGCGTAGGGGTCGAAGCACAAACCCATACGGCCACGGCGCCAACCTTTTCAGATGATATAATAATAAAAATGGTGGCGCTAGAGTTCTAGTTGGACTTAGGCCTAGTTTCTGCAGCAACCACTCGTGTTGTTTCATCCTATTGTTCTCTCACGAGTCGTTTGTCAACTATCAAATGAATCCTTGTTTCATGAAATAAGGAAGAATACTTATAACGATTGGCTGGGAATTGAATTTATCTTTCGAAACATTGTTCATAGTTCGTTAATTGTTAGACTTATTTCCCGTATGTTCAAAAAAGTTATCTAAACTTTTGTTATACACGATGCAGTTCATTAAGATCATTGTGACCGAACGGCGGAACTTGTCACTTTTGAAGAAAGTAAGTAAGGAAGGAAATGAAGCAGAAACTTGGACATTTGTAACTGTGCGCTCGTCTCAATATAAAGAGGGTAAATGTTTCACATATTCACGTTCTGCCAACATGTTATGCATAGATATTAAATAAGAAATTAATTGTATTGCCCGATTCTTCTAAGTACAAAAGCAGAGATGAGCCATTTAACGACAAAAGCAACAATATCCAACACAAATAATAAACTCATACTAACAATCTTTTTTACACTACATATGCTTGATTTGCCATACACGTATTGCAACAACCCAGAAAGTAACGCTGAAAGACAGTCGAAATTTGCTTTCTGCACAAATATGGTGCACTCCGAAGTGTTGCAAATATTTAAGTGTGAAGGTGAGTTCTGTTGACAGATGTTGTGTTCAAAAATTGAGAATGTTATCTACTCTGTTTTCGGCTGTGATTTGAGAAAGTGTATTTGGTTTACGGGCATTGTCGATTATAAGTGTTTTGCCGGTTTTGTACGTTTGTTGTGCTGCAGTCTGGTATGGCCCTGGAAACAAGCCTTTTTCGAACCACGTAACTGTTTTCCATATTATATATTTATATTATATATTTCTTGGTTAAATCTTCTCCTCAAACCGCCATCACCGTCAACTTCAACAAATCAATCAATCTTTACTCTCAAAACAATCTTTACTCTCACGACCAAGACCCTATATTCGTAGTACGTAATCAGTGTAAACGGAATAATTTTCCAACTAGACGTTATATCCGCCGTGTGGTGCTCTGATATCGGTGAGGTACAGCTTTACTCGATGACCACAGTTTTTGTTTTGTTCTCAAAATGTGGCATTCATTGTTTTTTTTTGCTGTGACATTTAATGGGATGGTGACACTATCCGGATATCTGAAAAGTTGGATCCGAAATAGAGAATAGTTCAGATAGTTTCACGTACTTTTGGATACCCGAATAGTTTCACATACACCCTGTGTGTGTGGTTTAAACCATGTGCTTAAGAATATATGTATGATAAAGAAAATTATGATAAAGAAAAGTCTACAGCTTATTAGCAATGTTCTTTATTACTTTGCCAAGATCAGTACAAGTTTAAATACTGTTGCCCTAGGCATGGGTTGATGGATGCTCTGAATTCATATACTATTATAGTTTATTTATTGTGGCATAAAGTTTACAATTCTTTTAATAATATTTGTTTACAGAGATTTGGTCAAGCACCTTACTACTAAAATATTAATACAATTTGTTTAAAATAATATCACAGAATTAATTATAAATTTGAAGGAAAAGCCACTAAAAACCTTCATTAATTGAATTCATATACATGTTTACATATATGCGGTTGAAGTGTGAATGAAAATGTGGTATACAAATCATATTTCTCGGTGTATTTCCAGTACCTAGTAGTACTTAAGCAATATAGGTAAGACGTTTCTTATCAGAAACGTACTCATATTATTCCACAAATAATGACATTTAATATCACCAAATTACATATTTTGCTCACATATTCAGCGGAAAACAATGAACTGATTTTGTTAGGATATGACATATGTTAAATATGTGGGCATTTATTGTTGTGCCATCAATGATGGTGCTTAATTGTGTCTCCACTTAGATTTACAAACACGAAATAACGTGTTTGTGTGAATAGGATGGCAAATGTAAATATATGTAAATTAAGGCTTTGCATAACGCCCTTACGTGATTAATAACACACAATAGGTGCTGAATATGTTGACTCAATTAGAACGAATATTTCGGAAAGGATTATAACAAGTTCAAAGCATATGGAGGGATATGATTTTTAATATATCCTGCAATTCTATGCCTTTTTCCAATAAATGAAAAACAATAATTGTCAGCGTATTCATAGAAAAACTTAACTATCTGCTCACTGTTTCACCCTGTTTATATCACTTCTTTGTAAAATTAGTTAACGCTTATAAATTCTCTCCTCCCGATGCAATAAAAAATTCTTATCCTTCAATATACAAAACCTACACCCGCGCCGTGCCTTAAAACAATGTTTTCCTTCGCATTCCCTAAGCATTATAATTCGATGAAAATTGAGATCGCGTCCTATCACGGTCTTTATTATTGACACGTGCTTTAAGAATTCAGGGCAAATAATCACAAAACCCTCTGAACACGCAACATTTTACAGAAAAACTTGTTTGTTCAAATTAATTAAATTTAACGCGATTTAGACGATTTATAGCATGGCTTCCTGTAGTGTATAGCTGTGAATTAAAATGCTATTGCATTAAATGAAAAAAACCTCAAACTGATGGTACTGAAACCAAAAGTAATATTGGCAAGGCTAAAACTTTCTTAAAATGTCATAAGCTGTATTACGATTCATTCTATCCATCAATTCAAATTATGACAAGAAAATAAGTTTTGCAGTTCCTTATTTCTTATGGGCCATTTATGTATTAGATGGCCAAAGGAAAAGGAAAAGGTCAACTGTCGAAGCAGAAAGATATTGAGAAATTGAAATTGTCTCTAAACTCTATTTACCACCGAATCAAAATACAAGCGACTCATTTCAGCTACCTACATCAATCTTTGGAAGGCTGACAGTTGGAAAAACTCGTGCTTTTCAACTAACTAAAACTTTGTTCGTTAAATAAATTAGAAAAATATTTCACAAATTCTTCCATTTGTAAAAAAATCAAAAGAATATCACTTAGTTGTGAATTAAAGGGATATTTAATATTTACATACAAAATTATGCTGACTATCCATAATACCCGAAGGTGCATGAATATTGGAAGTATCGTGAAGGGATATATATTGAATTGTGTATATTGAACATAAAGCATGTTTGTTTGACTGAATCTAGGTTAGGTTGCGGTTTTAGTAGAGCGAAATTAATCGAAGTATAAAACATTACTGAATTTTAAACTCACAACACGAGGGAAAAGCAGGGTGATGGTCTGGAAGAGTTACTACGAGTAATTTATTTGATGTTCATGGATTTTGACAGTTTATATTTGCAAAGTCGCAAAATATTAACGTCGGGAATTTGTCAAGGGAAACCTATTCAGTAAACCCACCTGCCTTCATTAACATTTCATATTAATCAGTCATAAATTGCTGTAGCCAACAGAAAATAAGTTGCTGTAAAAATGTACATAATTGACGTTTAGTTCTCATAACTTGGCCATGCTCGATATCATAATATCCCGCGCTACGCTTTAAATGCCCTTTGGCTGCCAGAGTATATGATAATCGATTCTTCGGTTGAGGTTCAGGTATTTTATCGACAGCCTGCTTCATTTACTGCTGCTACTTCATATCTACTATTACACACTCCAGCCACTTACTCTGGTTCGAAAAACTTCCACCTCTGGGCCAGAGTTACTGGCAGATTTTCCGTCAATGTATGGGATAGGGCTCTTTTGAAGAGTTCATGAAACTCCATTGCGAGTTTTCTTATTATTAAAGCACTGACGACTCTCAACTATATGTTTCACATCGAAAAACTAGTAGCCCCCACATTTGGGAAGGAGATGGGTTGAATGCATTCCTGTTTTCATTCCATGTCGTTCCATTTTTGGGATGCTGTGAGGTATTTTGATCACAAAGACAATTTAAATGCAATATTAATGTTTGTGCACGGCAATACATATAGTACTACATGCAAGCAGCGTTACTCAATTCGCGATAGAATATCACTGCGTGAAAGCATGATGCAATTGATCCGATTTTCATGTTTCTCACACAGGAAATCGTTCATGCCCCGTTCATGATTACCAGTCGTTGGTAATCACCCACTTAGAGACGATTCAGAAGCTTCACATAAATACACCATTTCTTCATACAAAAGCGAATTCAAATAATTGCGAGCACCGTACTTGTATGCAAGGACAATTCTTTAAAATAAATACACACACAGACGTTGCTTGAACTGTAAATTGAGTCTTACATTTAGTCCTTCCCGATAGCCTGGCTATTTCCCGGAAATCGCCGCCATAACATTTGCATCTTTAAATGACTGAAATTAGAGGCATTCAGCACAATAAAGCATTTCACAACCAAGTGATCCATTTAATTGCGTTTGCCTTTAGCTGAACATGTTATCGAATTGCCCAAATACAGAATCATGCATGTATGTGTATATATGCCAGGCTTATGCAGCCAGGACGACGAAAACGGATTTAATTGGAAAATTTGATGGAGGTATTATTCGCCGATAAGCAAGCCACACAACGTAATTAGTTTGATTCCATATCGATTGCTGGAGCTAGCAGCCCCTTGTTATCGCCCCCACTTTCCATCGTCTTGCATCAAAAGGCGAAACTGTTTCATAAGAACCAAACAACAGAACTCAATTAATAATCGCTATGGCACAGATCATAGCTGAATTGCATTGCGGAAAATTGATTTTTCCTATAATTTGCACAATCTGATGCTTGGAGAAGTAATTTGAATCTAGCCGTATAAATTTTCGTTATCCTTTTTGCATATAATCCCACAAACATATTGGGTAAATTGAAACTCCTCGCTGCAAGGATAACAATGTTGTTGGAGCTTCATCTCTGCAGCCCGATGTTCAACTTCTGTGTGGCACTTTTTTATCCATGAAGTACTCGTAAGCACTGTTCTTTAAGATATACTACACCCGCTTGATATTTTGTTGTCTGCTTTAGCATTTTCTTTCGACATGATGTTGTGCATATTTTGAATTTCGGTCTCGACGTGAAGTATGTCCTTTCGTTCACTATCGAACTGCTATAAATTGTTATTGTGAGTTTTTTTCAACCACTTGGTTCAACAATGTATAAAGCGGTGAATTGAAAAGAAGCATGACGGGTATAAGGATTAAAAGGATTGTTGAAGGTACATTTATATGCGAGTACATGTGTGTTTGGGTGATTTTCAATAAAATGTGTCTTTGACATGTGAAATCCGTTCAATGTATCTAGTTCTTGAAAGTGCAAATGCACACGGGGCATAGGGTTGAATGGATGATTTTAAGGGCATTCACCGAGGGATGTCCCAAGATTTACGTAAAATTTGAATTTTTGCACCATTTGTGCGGTAGAATGTTCCCAACGAAAAAGATTGACAGCGTGACAGCTGACAGTTCAGGGTTATTAAAAGTGGAACAAGTACATTAAAAAGCAACGTGGTTTCATTGTTGAGCAATATTAAATACTAATATTAAAAATATTGAAGGTTTGGCAGCTATAGTTCACAAATTTCGCACAAAATGTGATGGGTTGATTTTCACTTTATGGCTTTGGTAATTATTAAGAAAATCCGTGAGAGATTGTTTGAAAACAAATGCATATACAACGTATCTCTGTGTGCTGCGGTTTGAATAATTCTGCTGATGAAACAATAACAGCCAACAATGCACGATATCACAACATGATAATGCAGTTTTGTATGCTGAAATTGCAAGAGAAAGATGTGGACAACATTTACTTTCAATAGGACCGTGCCATAAGCCAAACAACTGCACAAATCTTTCCCTAGTCGTGTCATTTCCGTTGATTTTCTGCAAATTTGTGGGGACTGAAGTCTAATAGTATTAAATTAAATAATCACAGGCTAGAGCAGTTGGAAGTTCATGAGTGAGGTGAGGCTCTGTTTTGTTAATAAAAAATATGGGAAACATTAAACTGATCCAGTAGCTATTAATGTCACCAAAAATTCGACTGTTTGTCACTGTTTATGGTCAGGCACTATATCAAAAATAAAGGGAGCCTATGTCACCATTAATGACGCCCGGTACAGCTCCATAATCTAGAGTGATCTAAATTTTGCATGACATTGGTTTCAATGCCTCAAAACTATGGAGTTGCTGAAAGAAATGTTCGTTGACACATTATATCTATTCGTTTGTTCTAAAAAAAACAGCTTTTACCCATTATTTCGTGTACGCAAAAATATCGTAGCAAGTGAAAACGCTCTAAAAAGAGTAAGAAATTTCCCTATGATGCAATTTTAGTACACAATTTTTCTCTAGATATTTTTAGTAGGTTTTCAAACCTGCCAAATCGGTGTGCAATCTAGCAACTCATTTCCTCCCGTCCGCTCTTATTTTTAAGGTTCGATGCTTTCGTTTATCTAATTTTTGTTCGTAATTTGATCACTTCCTGGGAGAGGTTTCAATGAAATGAGAGAAATTGCAAATTGAAGAAAAATACGCGAACAGATGTAGATGTATGTGGGAATATTCGCAATGGCTGCCGATGATGATTCCATTTTTGGGTGCCGACATCGATCGCATTTTTTCCAAGACAACGCCTGAACTGAAATGGTTGAAAAAGTGGTTGGAAACTGGAGCTACTGTATAGAGTTCGTGAGGCGTTTACATGATAGTCATATACCCGATTTTAATTTACCATTATTTTCATAAATTATATAATAAAATAAATTATTTTGACACATTTGCTCATCCAGTATTTATTTTATTTTAATTTCAAGAACAGCTTCAAAATTTACATACATATGCGTCAGCACCCTTACATTTATTCTTGAAATTTCGGAAAGTCGTTAATGGTCATCGAAGTCTATGGTTATTAATCAATACCATTTTGATGTGCAGACGTGACTAGGTTTAGGGCTACCGAACTAAATACGAGTATCATAAGTTCCAAGAATAAGCGATAAAAGATGCTTTCTATATAATTATTGTTATGGATGAGACTTAAAAAAATGTCGCAAAAAAAAAACCAACTGTTTTGATATTCTGTTCAAGTCATAATTATTGACGCAATTTTATGTCCCTGAAATGTGAAGCGGATTTATGTTTGTTCTTCACAGCAATAGATGTAAATAAATATATACACGAACACGAAACCTACATTGCTGGGACCAAAATATGAGATACATAATATATAATATAATGCAGATAAATAAAATACAGCGTGTACCCTAAAATCTTAATGTTGTTTAATAGAATTCTGTATGTATAACTGTATGGTAATAAATAAATGTTCAGTTTTATTTTCGTTCCTCTTTCACGATTTCTCTAAGTCGGAGAGATCCAGAATTTATTTTTCTACTGCTCTTCACCACCGACCATTGGTACAATATTTGTGCCACAATCTCTTCTTCCTAAAAGCATAGTCTGTAAACACATTCATGTTTGGAACTACATATTACTATTTGCCTGTTGACAAACTTTTGGTATTTCGCCATACCCCATTTGTTGATCAGGTATTCAACCATTCCTCAGGCGCTAAAGCAACAAATGATTCCGGACCAATAAGCACGAGGTTGATCCCTGCTTTGCTAAAGAATCTGCTATTTCATTACGCACGATCAACGCGTGTCCTGTTATGCAAGAAATGTTTAGATGAACATTAACTTATTTAAATTAATATTAATATTTTAATGCAATTAAAACATTTTTTCCCACAACCGAATCTTCAATTAAGAGATCTAACGCATGCAGCAAAACATCACCCCATTTCATCTCATCTTCGTAAAATGAGGTATTCTCCCCAGTGCTATTTGGCAGTTCCTTCTTAGAGAAGATACCCTCTGGCTCTCTACCATGAAGTAATCAATAAAGATTAGTATGTCTTCCGGAAGTGATTCAAAATATCAAGGCCTAACTATAATGGCAGTACTAAAGAGAACTGTTAGTTTAGGTTAGGTTGAAGTGGCTGACTGTAGATAGCAGTCACACTTAGGTTAATTTAGACCCATTGTGATACCACGCGGATCTGATGTTACCTATCCGAAAAACCATTTAGTGCTTTCAACGAAGCCTTTTAATTGATTGATGCCGCAGTACAATTCACTCAAGTCGTTGAAGAAGTAGGTTCCAAGATGTTTCATCCTGCGAGAGGAGAGAGCGCTACAAGTGCAGAGAAGATGCATTATGCTTTCCTCTTCTTCTTCGTCTCTGCAGCTTCTGCAGAAATCATTATGAGGGAGTCCCATTATTGAGGCGTGAGTGCCAATGACACAGTGTCCTGTGATAACGCCAATGAGAGTCCTTAGGGATGACCTGTTTATTCGAAGAAGATAGAGTGAACATTTTAGATGAAGTTTAGGCCAAATTTGCTTTGTGATGAGGCACGTAGTGCCATCTGACCATCTTGAGTTGGTGTTTTTAATAGTATGATTCTTTAAAAGAAGTTTAGCTGTAGCGAATGGCATAGGCGGAGGATCTCCACTAGGGAGGTTTGTGGAGATCGTTAAGCACTTGCCGAGATCATCGGCTTCATAATTCCCTGGAATGACACTGAGTCCCGGTACCCACATGAGGTGAATATTAAAATGCTCAGCCATCTCGTTTAGAGATAGGCGGCAATTTAGGGAGGTCTTAGAGAGAAAAGTGACTGAGTTCAGGAATTTGATTGCTGCCTGGCTTTTTGAACAGATGGTGATGTCCTTCTTGGATATCACGTTGTTCTTGAGCCAAGACAGAGCTTCTTTTATTGCCATCGTCTCAGCCTGGAATACGCTACAATGTTCTGGAAGATATAGGGATATACTAAAATTGAGATCCTTAGAGTAGACACCTATTCCTACCCCCTTGTCCGTCTTGGATCCATCTGTGAAAATACGCAGAGGACCGTCCAGCGTTTGAGTATCAGACTTCCAGTCCGACCTGGAGGGTATGCTGGTAGAGAAGTTGTTCTCAAAGATAAGATGAGGCAGTGGGAGGTCGGTGTCGTGCGGCAGAAACTCGAGGTTATCTAGAATGGTGGAATGACCTGTATGGTGGTTATTCCACAGGTGCAGTGTTCTGAGTCTTAGCACTGTGCAAGCTGCTACTTGTCTAACAAACAAGTCAAGTGGAGGGAGATATAATAAAATATTTAATGCTTCGGATGGTGTCGTCCTTAGCACCCCACTGATGCATATGCTTGCAGTTCTTTGTACGCGGTTAAGAAGGTTGCGGTTGATGGCTGTGCCAAGAGCTGTCCACTATACTGAGACTCCATGGATTGGTGTGACTACGGCTGTATACAGCCAGTATGCTATTCTAGGTTGAAGGCCCCCCCAAACGCAAACGCAGGCAACCCCTCGCAAAACAGCTCCAAACGAAAACAAAAAAGTCAAACCAAAGACGAATGAGTGGACAAAAATCAACAAAGGCACCAGAAAAAACCAGACAACTAGGTCGAAACGTTCCGATGCCATAATAAATAAAAGAACAGGCGATCTTACATACGCTGATATGCTGCGAAAACTGAAAGCAGATTCCACATTAGAAAATGTCGGAGCTAACGTAAGCCGAATCCGGAAAACAGCAAGTTCAGACCTCTTACTCTCGTTAAAAAAATCTCCTGAGATGTCTACCACGAGCCTAAAAGAAAAAATAGGAAAGTCGCTAGGCGAATGTGCAAATGTTCGTTCAGTAACGGATGAAATACTGCTCGAGTGCAAGGACATAGACGAAGTTACATCGAAGGAAGAAGTCTGCGCCGCTATTACCAAATACCTGCAAGACTTCGAAGTAAAAACACCCGCTGTAAAAAATATGCGAAAAACCTTTGGTGGGACTCAGGCGGCTACTTTAAGTCTGTCAGTGGAAATCGCTAATAAGCTGTTAACTGCCAGAAAAATACACATTGGCTGGGTCTATTGTGGGATTCGAAAAAAAATCTCGCCGAAGAAATGCTTTAGATGCCTCGGGTTTGGCCATATGGCAAGAACGTGCAAAAGCCCTACCGACCGATCGAATGCATGCCTTGGATGCGAAGAAAACGGACACAAATTGAAGGACTGCAAGGTGAAGCCAAAATGCTTGCACTGCACTGCAAACGGATTAGATTCTGGACAACCGGTAACCGGTAGTGTTAGATGCTCAGAGTATAAAAAAGCCCTAGAGAGCTTACACGCGAAAACATGAAAATTTTGCAACTAAATCTTAATCATTGCGAGGTAGCTCAGGATCTACTGCAGCAAACGGTCCGCGAGCAGAAGGTCGACATTGCAATACTGTCCGAACAGTACTGCAATTTGAACTCGGGTAACTGGGTGCAGGATGCGACAAATAAAGCCGCTATATGGGTATGTGGAAATGCTAAGTTCCAGATACCACCTCTCGGCGCGGAAAACTACTTTGTACGGGCGAAGATAAACGACGTGTACATATACAGCTGTTATGTCCCCCCAAGTCTTACCTTTGATCAGTTCGAACGTGTCAGTGAAAACATAGTTTGTGATGCTAAGGATCATACCCCAACAATTATAGCCGGTGACTTTAACGCATGGGCAGTAGAATGGGGAAGCGTATTAACAAATAGAAGAGGAACCATCCTACTCGAAGCCTTTTCTAGTCTGGACGTCGTCTTAGCTAATGTGGGAAATACGAATACGTTAAGTAGAGCGGGTGCAGGTTCGATAGTTGATATCACTTTCGTTAGTAGTAGCTTATCTAGGCATACGACCTGGCGAGTCAGCAATCACTACACTCACAGTGATCATAACGCGATTTTAATAGATGTATATAGTCCTCTACGTTTTAGAAACATTCCACGTCAACCTAGCAAAACAAAATGGAACGTGAACACCTTAGACGAGGAGCTATTAGAGTATGCAATCGCCGAAGCTATAGTCGGAGGGAGAATAGCAAACGAGATTGTTAGCCAAGTTACGCGACAAGTACACGTTGCCTGCGATACATCGATGGCTAGAACAGCAAGTCAAAATCGCCGCCGGCCAACGTATTGGTGGAACGAGGAAATCAAGGAACTCCGATCGGCGTGCCACAAGGCGCGAAGAAAATATCAGAGGTCTAGACAACGCGACACAGAAAGATACCTCCTATTGCGGGCAGGGTACAAAGAGGCACGTGCTTCACTTAAATCTGCCATTAAGTCTAGCAAAAGACAGTGTTTCAAGGATCTTTGTGACCAATTAAATGAGAATGTATGGGGTAATGCGTACAAAATTATAACCGCTAAACTCAAGACGCCTCAGAGGTCATCGCCAACCTGCCCATTATTGCTCCGTAGAATCGTTGAAACTCTGTTCCCTTTCCAAAATGACGGGGTCGCACTAAACGAAATCCGTGAACAAAGCGAATCTATTCCTGCGGTAACAAACGACGAGCTCTAAGCGGCAATTAATAGAATAAAAGAACGAAAAGCTCCCGGTCCCGACGGTATACCCAATCGGGCATTAAAAGTAGCTATAAAAGCCCGCCCAGACATATTCGTCAGCATGTATAACGCATGCTTGAATGAGGGAATTTTTCCGCAGCAATGGAAATACCAACGGTTGGTATTATTACCGAAAGGAAATAAACCACCGGAAGAGTCCTCATCTTACCGAGAGTGTTCGGTATGCTCGATACTATGGGCAAAATACTAGAGAGAATAGTATGTAATAGACTACAGCCCATCATCGAAGCCAATGATGGACTCGCGGAATACCAGTATGGCTTTAGAAAGGGCCGATCGACAATCGACGCGATCAAAGTTGTTACGGACAAAGCCCGGACAGCCATAGAAGGTAGACGATGGAGAGGAGGCAGTAAAAAATACTGCGCCGTAGTAACACTTGACGTGAAAAATGCGTTTAATTCGGCGAACTGGATACGTATTTTACAACGTCTCGAACAATTAAATGTACCGAAGTACATATTAAGATTAATTAGGAGCTATTTTACTGATAGGTTGCTTCTCTATGATTCTGACGACGGAACGAAGTTGCATAAAGTTACAGGGGGCGTGCCTCAAGGTTCAGTGCTAGGTCCTTTACTATGGAATGTGATGTATGACGACATTCTACGACTCCCGGTTCCAAGAGAAGCCTCTATCATAGGTTTCGCAGACGATATTGCGGTGGTTGTAATAGCAAAACGACTAGAAGAAATCGAGTTATATTGCAACAAAGCAATAGCTTTGATAAAGAACTGGCTTCGTCACATGAGCTTAGGCCTTGCGGATCATAAAACAGAATCCGTGCTATTCACGAGTAGAAAGGTACGGGAGACGATAACGATAAAATTCGGAGAGCACAACATTATTTCCAGCCCCGTTATTAAATACCTGGGAGTGATGATTGATGCTCGCCTTAATTACAAGCATCATCTCGCGTACGCTTGTGAGAAATCGTCGAAAGCGATAAGCGCTCTTTCAAGACTCATGTCAAATGTCGGCGGACAGAGGCAAAGTAAGCGGTTAATGCTGGCGAGAGTTGTAACATCCATACAGCTGTACAGGGCACAAATATGGTCTGACGTCGCGAATAAAGGTCGCACATGAAAGACGCCAAATCTGTCTACAGATTATGTGCACTGAGAGTTTGCAGTGCATTTCGGACGGTATCCCACGACGCGATATTGGTACTATCCTCCATGGTACCCATCGATATTCTAGCTCTAGAAGCTAGAAGACTTTATGACCACCGCGTGCAAATCGGGCCCACTGTGAACCACGCGAAGAAAATAGAAAGAAGTCGCGGCATAGAAATGTGGCAACAACGATGGAACGTGTCCCAAAAAGGGAGATGGACGTACCGACTAATCCCAAGGATTGAAAATTGGGTAAATCGAAAACACGGCGAGGTTAATTATTATCTTACACAGTTTTTGAGTGGTCACGGTGGCTTCCGTGAATACCTTTTCAAGCGGAACCGTGCTTCAAGTCCTTTCTGTCCTCGATGCCTACACGCGGAAGAAAATGTGGAGCATGTTTTCTTTGAATGCCCTCGTTATGATAGCGAAAGAGATATCTTACATGACAAATTTGGTGAACAGCCGACACCAGATAACATAGTCGAGTATATGTTAAAATGCGAAGATTATTGGGCTGCAGTAAACGATGCAGCAAAACGAATAATGTGCGATCTTAGGAACGCAGAACGAAAGCGGAACGCGAATTCGCTAAACACTTAGTGACGAAGCAAATAGCCCGAACCCGTCCCTCGTGAAGTAATACCTAGCGGTAGTTCCGCGAGGGAGCAAACAAACGGGAAGATTGACTGGGGGTGGTTTTAGCCGGCAAGAATCCGGCACTACCAAAGGACGTCGGACCTTTGGTGCCTATGCAAGGTTTCCACGCCCTCCCGCACAAAAAAAAAAAAAAAAAAAAAACAGGCCACATATGACAACGTGCATAGAGACGAGCTATACAGCGCCATGTCTAGTTTTGACATTCCTGCTAAACTCGTCAGACTGAGCAGGATGACGATGGAGAACTCCCATTGCTCCATCAAGGTCGGTAACGAACTCACCGAGACCTTCAATGTCAAAAAAGGTTTTAGACAAGGCGACGCGACGAACGCGACGAAAGTCCTTTCAACTGCTAGCTTACCCGGAGGACATTGACGTGATTGGGCGAACACAGCGAGCCGTCAATGATGCGTTTGCTGGCATTGAAACGGAAGCGGCCAAAATGGGTCTGGCGGTGAACGAGGGCAAAACCAAGTATATCCTGTCATCGAGAAAGGACGTAAAACATCGACGACTTGGCCAGAATGTCAGCATAGGCAGCGAACACTTTGAGGCAGTTAAGAACTTCGTCTACCTCGGCTCTGCAGTAAACAGTACAAACAACATCAGTACCGAAATCAAACGCAGAATAGCTCTTGCCAACCGCTGTTTTTAAGGTTCCGTCTACAAAAACGGAACATTTATAATTTCTTACTCAAAGTGAAAGAAGTGAAAAGTCATTTATAACCCATTCATAAATAGGTCCTTTTGCCACTTCAATTCTACAAGTTGACACATTTTCAACTTTTTACTAAGCTCCTAAGATCACTTGGCATACAAGTGGAGGAACTTTTTGTAAGAATGAACATGGACGTAGTTAACACATAAATTGAATATTTGCCAAAGCACGAGCAAGTTGTGTGAAAGATTCGCATCCACATTCATATATCTCAGATGCAGAGTCCTTGTCTTTGATTTATTATTATCTTCGTGTTTTCGCTAGATTTCTTGTCATGTTTACGACTCCACACTCGTAGCACAATTGATGTCGTTGTGAAAATACTTTTCGATTCAAGGGATGTAATTCTTTTTGAAGTGTCAACTTAAGCTATAAAAGATTTCTAGGTGAGGTTTATTGGGTGATTGTTGGAACAAATTATTCTGACTTCAAGGTGTGTGATAATTGAAGTTGGGAGAAATAAATTGGCATTGAACTTGACGTTTGCTTATACCACACAAGCCATAAAACACAATAGTGAATGAGGAATGTCAGGTAGAGCACTTGAGGTAACACATTGTCGAAGTGAGACTATCTGATAATAATAATGAACCAAGTTCCATCAAATAATATTGGTGAATGATTTCTGAATATCAGACGACATTTCCAAACTATTTCAGTTGAACTGCCTTCTAAATTCAACATCCATCCATACATATACCTACATTTCTATCTAAGTTTATCAAACACAGAAAATCCCTTCTATCATACCCAATCACTGCTCATGCCTGCGGCGTGTGTGTACATTGCTGTTGGGCATTTAGTGGTTGAAATACATCTGCGAGATAATAGTCATCACCTTATCGAATCGTCGATCACAGCATGGAATATATGTATGTGTGTGTGAAAATGAAAATATTTTTAATTTTAAATCTTAGATTTTCATAATTTCTTAATGCTTACGCTGAGGTCTTTAAAACTGCATTTTCAGATCATAAAAAATCGCATGTCGATGACTGACCGTTTTTGGCAAATATCTCCATAACTATTATGGCCACAATGCTTAATTTTTTTTTTTAATGAAAGTACTCAATAATGCCAAATTTTTTCTAAATTTTTCAGATTTTTAAGCACTTTGGTTTAAAAATGTGATGATGGAAGCACTCAAAACGAATTTGGTTCCGTTTTTGTAGACGGAACCTTAAGAAAGGAAGTCCTTTACTCCTTTTTGAAATTAAATTTTTCAGGTGTTGATTTGTTATTTTTTTTTTCTTCGTACCGGCTTTCTAATATAACACAGTGGTTTCGCCTTAAGAGAGTTTCATTGCCGCATATCAAACTGTGTGCACGATATTAGACAGTCAATCTCTGCTGCATTGTTTTACATAGTCTGACTTACATATTGTCCACTAGTTTTATGCGGTCAAATTATACTTATCAAGGCAATGTCGCCATGCAATGCACATAATTCATCGCTAAAACTTTCTGGACATTAACGCAAAAGATTCATATATCACACAAAGCGATGAACGGCCTTGTTCACTACATCACAAAAGCTTTTCATAAACTACGAGACAAAAAATGTTTCCAACATTCTTAAATATAAGGTATGTGTTTTCTCCAAAGCATAAGTTAGAAGTAAGAACAGTCTTTATTTCCAAAGCGGGTAGGCTAGCCACAATACTGTGAACGATTTTCGGCCTATAAGCCTAACTTTATTTGATTCTAAGACATTCGAAAAGCTAACAAAACCATATATACGCGGTAAATTCTACCACAACCCGGTTGCCAGAGAAAAGCATGCGGCTTCCTAGGTGTGGAAGCCGCATTTCAGAGCGCTATTACTGTTACTGTGTAAATGGCATAGAATATGTTCTTCATTTATAAAGAGGGCGCGTTCAAACGAAGTCGAACGAGAGTGCGTTTAATCGAAGTCGATTAAGCATTGCTCTCAAGAAGGCCAAAGTTGAACAATCTTTAACAATTACCGTTTTAAGCTTACTTAATAGAAGACTAGTTAAAAACCACCAACAAGGGGCACATCGCAAGGCGGTGTCATTTCGCCTCTATTATGGGTACTAGTCTTTTAAGAACCTACGGAGACGACGAATTTACCTAACTATAAAAGGTAAATTTCTTCCTATTAAAATATTAATGAAATGGACTAAAAATTATGGACTGAGTGTCAAGGCTCAAAGCACCGAGTTTGTCTTATTCTTCAACAAAGGAATCATTCTATAGTTCAGACTCCCGGTTATAAAGACCAACACCCGATAGACGAAAGAAAACCTACATATTATACTTGATGAATTTGGAAGCTAAAAAAGAATGAACAAATCAAACAACTTCCTATGCTCTGTACTTGTGTACAAGAATATTCGGCAAGAAGTGGGGTTAAAACCCGAAAACCACTCTGCGGATGTACACAGCGATTACTAGGTCTTTGTCAAAGTACGACGGCATAGTCCGTTGGCAGTCTGCACTGGAATCCATTAACTTAAAGGATTTAATGAGTATAGAAGGAATCGCACAGGTGCGATTAGCATTACCCCAACAACTGGCCTGAAAGCTATGCTTTATAAGCTACCAGTAGATATGATCAGAATCAGCCAAATTGATGGGTGGAGGTCTCTTGCCACAGGACATATCAATAGATGAGGTAAATAGTGATTATACACTTTTTCTTGATTTTGAAAGACCCTTCAATGGCTTCTTCCCCGTTAAAACTAAATGGGTAACAAATGCTTTCATCAATAATCCAACCGTTAAGGTTTACACCGATGGGTCGATGCACTGGTTTATCAGAATCTCAGCTTATGGCAGTGTTTTAGAAGCGGCAATGTTGGCAATACCACCAGTTAATATTACAATTCTTATTAGGAGCCAAACGGTGACACTCTTTAGCCTCTTTCGAAACTACACGGATTCTATGGCCAAGTACAATGTCTTGCGCTATTGTACTTGGCCAACAAAAGTTGCTGGCCAAAAAGTTGCTAGCGAAGATATTTTGAGCTCTCACCGGTTATAGCCATCAGAAATACCGCACCATAAAAATGGGGCTCTCCGTAGATTTACGAAGGGAGTTTGAAAAAATATGTCACTTCTTACTTTCAATGTCACTGCCCAAGCCTCTGTCATCTAAGATATAAAACAATGCGAGATCACTTCATCCATGATATTCAAGAAATAACAAGTAAATCTGTCTTCAACCTTTGCAGGTTTATAAGAACAATGGGATGACTGTACAGATTAATTTGGCACACAGCATAGAGAAAAGGGTCATCACAATAGGTCTACTTAAACCTAAGTTCCCTCCTAACTTAACAATGTTGATGTCGCAGTTTTTATTCTCTTTTTATTCGCCCCACCCCACATCTTCCCGTATTGCTTTTTAGCAGTCTAGAGTCTCCACGTTAATAAAACTAACAAAAAAAAATGCAGGTAAAGCGACTGTATCGAAATAGCTCACTTAAAAATTAAATAAAAATTCAATATTAAAAATTTCTTTGACAAAGTAATGAATAAAACAAATAGTATTTATACAAAATCGATTTTGCGTTTAACGCAAAAACAAAAATAAATATTCGTTAGCAAGACTTTTATTCTGAACTGCAGTTACCCAAACATGGCGGTTCTGATCAAGTGAGCGAATTTCTCCTTGAGCGGCTTTATGTAATTAGTTTTATGTTTTCAACAATTCAGCTTGGAAATCACTTGATTAAACATGGAAATCTTACAGCATTACTATGCTATGATTTAAAGTCATATTTTCAAATTGTAGTCCAGCATACTATACTGAATAGCCAAGTATTTTCAACATCACCATCAACAAAATTAAATTGAATATAAATTAAATACACCAAGAAAGTTTTTTTTCAACCTGACCTATACCACAATCAAAGTTACACATTTCAGTCAAAAAACAAAACAATGAGTGGTCCCAACTTACTGTATGTATATGTATGTCCTTGTTATCAAAATGCCCTTAGTATCAAGTCTATTCAATTATCTTTCTTGACTATAAAAATAAATCAAATTCCACATCAACAGTCCTATTTCATTTTATTGGCAATGTTCATTCATATTTTGGGTGATTTATTTGAAATGTGTTTGTCTCTTTCAATATAATTCTTAGAATTACCGCTTACTTCTCTTTCAGGATTGCCATGGGCCACAGAACGGAAATGGTGTACCCATACAGGATGATACACAGAATTACAACGTAGTCGATGGATTTCAGAATGCTACACACACTCAAGTGGATTTCTTTCGCCAAATTGAAACTTGTGATCCCTATGATCTACCATTTGGGGTAAGTTCTCATCCTTAATAAAGTTTACATTTTCCACTGTTCACAGGGACTATTATTATTTAATTGTTGTGTATTAAATTATCAAGGGTACAACTTTATGTTAGGGAACAATTTTTTGAATCCAGTACAAAAAGATTCGTGGTTTACAGAATAACAAAACCTTCCCAATTATTGACCAAAATTCACTTGTCAGTTTAGCTGCATGCTTTCGGTCTTAGTCATCCTGGAAACTTAAATTAGATGCATGTTTATTACACTGTGTATTATTATTGTAATATTATTTTATGGAATTTGCCGGCTAATTACCAAAACACTCAGTCTTTTGGCAAAACCAAGCATTGCTTGCAAGCTTCTTTCTTAATCTTTTTTCGGACATTGTAAACCTCAAAAGCGAAAGGATCAAATAATAAAGGATAGGAACAATGAAGATTAAATTTTCTTCCTGAAAAGGGAACTCTATTGACTTAACACATTGATCAGTTTTATTCGATTATTTTGGTTAAAGCAAATTACATGTATCTATAGTCTGGAATAAAATTAATAACGAACAAAACAAAAAGAACACACAAACAACAAAGCAAAACCCACAACACTTGCATTTTAATGCACACGTCGTTCTGCGTTCTGCATTTCTTGTAATTTGCCGCCACTTAGACCTGCAATAGATACGAGTATGCCGGGACTTCATGAATTTATAATAAATATTCGTAATCCCACTTACCATGAACGGTTTGAAAGGTACCCTCATCCGGATGTAAGTGCTGGAAGAGCTCTACCAAGTGACGATGACCCTTCAGTACTGCCACGCAAAGAGGTGGAGTCATTGAGGATAGCGCAAAGTCAATATAACTTCGATATTGTAATAACTCACACACAGTATCCAAGCATCCAGAATATGTTGCGAGCGTCAAAGCATTTTGTCCTGCAACAAAATAATGTGGACATGCATTTAATTGAAACTTCAAATTCGTATATCATTTCTACCAAAAAAGTTAATCGCATGTAAGTTCGCATTGAATGCGAGGAGAATACGGACAGCTTCAAGATTTCCTAGAAAGCACGCTTTGAGGAGAGCTGTGTTCCCGTAATAATCAACTGCTTCAAGTTGTTGTGAATTGCTGGAGACGCATGCTTTTTTAAGGCGACGAATGTTATATGGTTTAAGATATTGAAGGGCTAAAAGAAAAATTATTAAATTAATTTAATGGAAAATGTCATTTTTTACCAAAGTAGTTATTCATAATTGTCCTTAATAAATTGTCAAGAAAATCGGTTTATGATTTTTCACTCGAGAGTATACAGTTTGATTTGAAGCTGGGAGATCAATTGTGCCTTGAACAACGTTCACAATGCAAAACTCAACACTGTATATCTTTCCTTAGGTTAAGATATGTCACAAAAGACAATTAAGATAAGTCACAATAGACAATTTATCTCTATGTTCAGAATGAATGTTCAGAAATAAATTAAATATATATGTATGTACATAATTTTCTAGTTATTACGTCCATTATTGACAGAAATACTCAAATTTTCAAAATACTCAAAATTCAAAAATCGAAATTAATTGACAAGCTGTTATATTAGAAGCATAAATTAGCAAAACTAGCCACAACGTTTTGTGTAATAGGTCAAAGGAATGCTACTTTTGCTCGTTTTAAAGTACTAAATTGTATCATAAGGCTAAATGGATATGTTTATCGAAGTTACATACATACATATAAATATAATAATAAAAATTACATATAACATTGACTCTGGCGCATTACTAACACTTCGCCTTGTCCTCCAAATAATTCATTCAAATCTTGCGAAGATATAACCAACTATTGTTCTATTGTCTTATAACAAAACAGAAATCGAAAATTCATTAATCTTCTTAAACTTGTCATTTACTAGTTTTAGAATTAAAAATGATCCATTTTAAGGTGTCGTCTTTTTATGAAGGTTTACGTTTACGTTTACGAAAATGGAAACTTTATAATTTTTGTGTGTCCGTCCGTCCGTCTGTCGTGTCTTTCACACTTTTTTATTTACTGTTGACAATAATTGACAATAATAACTGTGATTAGTGGTTATATAATATATATATAATATATATATAATATATATATATATAGTTATTGAATAGATAGAATAATTAAGCGTAGTAATAGTTCCTCTTCAATCGATTTACAAGGTTGCCGTTGCCCAGGAGGTTTGAAAGGCAAGTTCGATCTTCTTTCTTGACTTTAACTAAACATTGTTATTTCATTGCAAATCGATTATATATTTACTAGTGTATAGCTCGCTTGGCAATCATCGTAAATAAAACGATCATTCTCACCGAGGTTGCAGCCAAAGCTACTTTTAATTCGATGTCAAAACCATTTTCAGAGCTTCGACCTAGCTCTAGCTTTAGTGAAAATAAATATATTGACGAGCAGCCATTGAGGCACAGCACCACGTAGTGGCATTTTTTGACCCTACAAAGGTCCATAGAATTCTTACAGATCGTAAGCAGGAACAAATTTCCATTGAATCTTTCAATTCGGTCGTGATTTAACCCTCTAACGGTCAAAACCGCAATTTTGACGCAAAAGAGTAGGGAATTTTTTTTCAGATAAATAATGGGCTTATAAATCATAATTTGAAATTAGAATTCGAAAAAATTCTTTTGGTGGACCTCCAGGTACAAAATAGGTAAGGCGGCCTCAGGGCAGTTATGACCGTTTAAGTCAAAGTTTTTTCCCTCCATTTTGCATCGTAAATCATTGATTTCATCGTTTCACCTATTATTTCAAAATAAGTGAAGATTTAAAAGCTTAATAAAAGCAAAATGCTCAACCTATCAGGCTTTTTTATTGTTTTATTGAAACAGGAAATGAATAGTAGAAAATGAAAGAGAGAATTACTTTTTGACAATGGTAAAAAAAAACCCAAAAAAAATGTTTGGCGTAAAAGGTCATGGCTGCCCTCAGGCCGCCTTCGTATTTCTTTTCTCAAACACGACATTTTCATTTTTATTTATTGAATGAATATATCTACTTACTGTAAAATTCCCGACTCATTCAAAAAATTGGAAGTATTTTATTTCTTTATGAGAATTTTTCTTTTTACATGCACTATTTTTTTTTTGTTCGCTCACTGATTTTTCACATACAAGTGACTACTACAACGAGACAAAACTTCGCAGTGTGCTGAAATGTAGTTCAAAATATGGCTTAAAGTATAATTGAAAGCATTGGAAACGGTCATAAAAAAAAATCGCACATGGAATAAATGGGCAATATGCCATGGCTGCCCTAAGGCAGCTTTAAACGTTAGAGGGTTGCGATATTATCTATTAGAAAATGAAAGTTTTTAGCTACAGTGAATGTTTTAATGTCAAAAGTTTATACCTAAGTCTGAATTTAAGTGGTTGTCAAGTGATTAAAAGAGACAGTTCAAATATAAAAGTGCTTTCGAAAATGTAATAATGCACTTGTGGCAAGAAGAAATTGTTATTTGCAGTCCTTAGAGAAGACAAAGTTCTGCAAATTACAAAACCAAATTCGGGTTGAAATGATGAAGTATAGCAAAAGGGTTACACCGGTGCTGCTTTAAAACATTCCCACAATGTAATCACGTGTTCAAACCATTCTTTTATTTTTCGTTGACATAATCTGATCAATACTTAATTCAGTTATTATTACATGTATAGCCTTAGACGCTATTATTGTCACGATGAAAACATGCATTTTCTTGGGGATCTCTTATGGAAGTAATACTCATCGTTTTGTCAGCAGTAACTCAAAAGTCAGCAAATCAAACTTATAAATGTTTTCATTTACTTTTAATTTCCCACGGGGCCTAGTTACATTGCTACAATAGACTTATCTAATTAACTTCAGTTTTCTTAGATTCGTAGATAATAAAAATCTTAAACTGCTTCAGAACGCCTTATTCTATTGACTTTCATTCTTTAAAGTCTATTCAGGAACACTTTCTTTCTTATTTAAGGACAATATTTTTTTAGCTTATTTGGGACGATTATTTTTATTTGTTCTCATATATCCTATTTTTTTCCACAAATTAAGACGATATTATCTGTGCTGCCTCAGACCCTCTCTTGAAATACATCCCCGTATTTATTTTTAATTCCATTTGTTGACAAAAGTTTAGGGGATATCACACCACCCTTATAGTTTTGTACGTTGACAGGAGAGCAGCAACGCATAGATGATATCAAACCTCGTATACCGTTGTAAATGTTCAGCGAAGTAGTAGAAATTGCACTCTGGGGGGCGGGCTTTGGTTTATGAGTATCGCCCTTTTACCAATGGTGTATTGAATCGTTTTCTTTAAGTTTTCAGACCTAGTATTTCTAAGAGCAATGGGCGCAACTAGCTTTCAAAACTTTGTACAACAAATTTCAAACAATCAAGAAGTCATCTCTATAGAGATATGGTCCCGCAGCTTCCAATGCCATCCTTGTTCCAGTTGTAATGGCAATTCGCAACCTAAGATTCCGGCTTTAATTTATTGGTACTTATTGCAAGACCGAAAAAATTCCAACACAAAAAAAAAATTAATAATGTTAAAATGAAAAGTAAATCAGAATATTATACTACAAAAATTAAAATATGAGAGCTTTCCATTCTATGTGAATAGAATTTTGTTTTTCATAAAAACTGGGCAAAGTCTAAAAGTCTTTCTAGCGAAAGTAATTGCTATAAACTAAGCAACCATGCAGTGGCTAACAGAAATCTGTCAAACGTAAAGTACCTTCAACTATAAAAAACATATTGTATATATATTACCGGCATGGTCGAGTGTTACATTAGACAGATTTAATACAATGAATGAGAGACCCTTAACAGGAATTGACTATCAAAACGTTCGCTTTACTCCAATGACTCGGTCCAATATATGCGTCGTTATTTAGATAATAGCGTCTCGAATTCAAGCTTTAAGCATGGCTTGATGGTGTAGATTAAGGACTTGACGAGGCCCCAGAGAAATTATTCGAAGGTTGTGAAGTTGCATTATCGTGGCGGCCAATTGATAAACACTCGCCGTGAAATGATCCAGTCGCCAAATTTCTCTTTCACAAATTCGACAGTTCCGTCGCTTATCAATATTGTTGAGCTCTAGCCACAGAAAGCCGGTTAACATCGCTCTTTACATGAGATTATAGACAGCATGTGCCCTTCATTTGAAAAAAATTAAGGTTCAATTATACCGCTATGCCGTAAAACGCACCAAACAGTCAATATTTGGGAATGCAATGGAGCTTCGGCGAACTTGTCGATTGTGTTCGCTTCAATAACAACAATTTTGCTTGTTGTTATAGCCGGCTACGTTTTCTTCATTTCACATCAATTCCTGTCTGGTTGGTGGTTTAAGGTCCAAAAGATTGAACTAACGCTCAAACTTTTCCACGGCGCGACGAATTACCTGTACATTGAAGCCATGATGACGACCGACATCACAACAAATTGTACGTTTCGTATTTACATTTGACGCGGGAATTCGATAACATTTTTTCATAATTTCCCTACGTTCGGAAAGGATGAAACGATTCATGGCAAAATTAATTTTTTGGCAGTTTGATGTCATTGGTATCTTTGACAGCTGCTGAAACATAACAATTGGAAAAACTGTCATCGCTATCTGGTCACCCTTTATTTGCGAGATTACAGATTACAGCACGGCTATGGTAATGATTTCTATCGACTAAAACCCTGATTTTGAATTAACAGTGAATTGAAATTAAAGGACAATGGCGATTGTGAAAATGTTCTACATTTTATATATCGTCAGTTAGCTTCTCTATAAGCAAAATACGTTAGTACTTTTGAAGCTTACATATGCTTCAATTGCAATATTTAATTTACCGTGATTTTATGGGGAAATGAAGCTGATAAAATATAAAAATGCGTCCTATTTGTCAATCCGTCCATGAATTGCAATTTGAAAGGAACAAAGAAATTTCATATATCAATTTTTTTCCGCCACGAGCTCAGGAGTCTTTATGACATTAAAGGAACAAGAAAATAAAAAATGAGTGTGTGCTTTAAGAAGTCTTGCTATATGTAGGTTCAAAAATGAATAATGTTTTTGCACTTTTAAATTGAATTTAAAATTACAAACTCTGTTAATAATATTTCATTTTCTTTTTCATAGGCGGATACTATTAAAGTTCTTTGGTCGTACGGTGAAAAGGACCCAATACATGGTAATTTAAAAGGACACGGAATGAATCGAGGTGTAAAATCATTACACTTACTTGGACCGATGTTTAGGAAACCATTTAATAGAAATGAACTGAAAAAGTGGGATGTTACAGTACAAAACGTAAGTAAACCCTATGAATAATTAATATCAAAACTTCACTTGTAAGGCTTGTCTCAATTGGGAACGTACATAAATACATATATATACGAATTAATGGAGCACATGAAATTGTTAAGGAGAGTTTCGATTTCTTCAGAATCCACTAAACATGTACTTGACCTTGATTAGCTTCACTCGTCATTAATTGTTATTCACATTATGCTCGTGTTCATATTGAGATTAACTAACTTATAATATGATTACTTTCTATAGGGTACATGTCCTTACCGCACAGTCTCAGAGCATATAACATTTATAAATGAGTATATGTTTTATGAGTATCTACTCGTCGTATCAAAAAAGAAATGCAAAAAATCACTTGGACGGCCACTGCAAATGACGAAGGCAAGAAATATGACAATGAAATATGTATGTTTAGAGTTCTTATCTGTACATGAGAAGGCATACGCATGTTGTGTGCTTATATGTTTGTAGTGTCGTAAAAGTGTACTTTGGGAATACAAAATAAAAGTGTTCTTAGGCCAATGGAAGCATTACAATTTTCCAAAGATATTGTTCTTTCTCTGATGTTTTTGTGAATTCCCACAACAAATTATGTATTTATCCTACAACTGAGAAGAGAAAAACATCAAGGCCATATTTTAAGATATTTTTTATTTTTTTAAATTTTGTCATTATTTCCATAATTTTGAGCACCAGCGCTCTTATATGGATATTTTATATGAATCTTGAATCATCTTGAAACAACTGAAAATGTATTAGCTCTCCTACAAATCTTCATCAAATGCTGTTTTTATATCGTTTGAATGATGTCTCACTGCGCTTTTGATCTAAATCCCTGAATCCCCACAGAATACTCAAATATACATAATTTTTCCATAACATTTGTCAGTTTTGTGCCGAAACATTTATCGCCCAGGGGCACTGGAAGGGCGTTATTTAGATAGATTTAAGTTAGGCTATGCAGGGTTTGGGCTTAACTTTAAGGTAGGTAGGTAGGTAAAAGTGGCGGTGGACATACAGATCCTGTTTTCGCACCCAATTAGCGCCATGAAAGCGCCGTTTTGATACCACATCCTATGGGATACCTAATTTGTGAGATGGGGGTGAAAAAGAGTGTGTATTCACTCAGAATTAGACTAATTTTGAAACCACTTCGTGGAATCTATGAAGGCTAGCAGACTATGAATGTTTGCTTCTGAGAGATTATTAGGGGTGTTGAAGAAGGCTTTGCTCAGAGTGCGTTGTCTGACTCTAACTAGAGCCGGACATTTGCACAGAAAGTGCTCGGGTGTTTCTGGTTCAGTTTCCACCCGGCAGCTACGGCAGTGCGAGTTAAATGGTATGCCTAGTCTTTCAGCATGCCTGCCAACAGCCCAGTGTCCAGTGCAGACCGCTGTGATTCTGAATATATTTCTTCTACTGTTGTTAAGCAGGTCTTTTGTTTTCTGTTGGTTGTAGTTGGGCCATAAGCTTCTGGATAGGACAACTTTAAGGTAGGTACATAAAGCTTAGCGCCGAGAGATAATTTCGAAAGTCTCTTTCGGATTTGTCTGATTAAGGTAATTTATTGACTGATTGATTTATTGGTATACACTCGAATCCCTCTAAGTCGAATTTTTCTCTAACTCGGACTAATTTCGATCTCCCCTAAAAATTTAATATTATTATTAAAAGAGAAAACATTTTATAACTTGAAGCCGAAAAGGAAACAATAATCAGTTCAAGCTAAAGAGAAGGCTTTTACGAAGGCTATATGTCTTGGATGTTGTGGAAGATTATTTGGCACTTGGTACATGTGTGTTCCTCTACCGTATTCATGATGATCGGCGAGAGTTGAAATAGTCCTTATTCCGAGCGGATGTTGTATCTTTGTGTCTTCAGGGTGCCTCAGTGCAATGTTCAGCTTGAAAGGACGATTGGGAACCCCACTTCGAAGTATGTCTTCTCGACAGAAGTTTCACTCAACTGTCTTGAAGCTTGTCGATATATGTTTGCGCAGCTCCATCACACCATGACGAAGCCTCGACTCTATGAAAGCATAATAAAGTTATTTTAATCTGACGTGTAGAGGATTGTATTGCAGACAAGTAGATTTCTACGCAGAGAGTTGATATTTGGCTCCCACAAGTAGTAGCAGTCGATAATAATGCCAAGATATTTGCACGTATCGACGAGATCGAGTTCTTACATCTAAAGTTCTTAAGTACATTTTGAGATGCGGGGTTCATTAAACTTCAGATGTGTTTAAGTTTTGTTTTTGAAATGCTTATCACAAGAACATTGTTACGATAGGATTTTGTCCCGCTTCTTCTAACTCTCCCTGCATCACCCATGCTATATTTTTATGGTTATTCCGACATACGACAATTGCTGTATCATCCGCATAAGCGATGGGTATACTGTTGCTTTTCAGACATTTTGACATTTCATTAATAATAATAATGGCGGCGCTACTGTCCGAGGTGGACCTGGGCCTAGCTTCTCAGCAACCACTCGTGTTGTGCGTGCTATTGTTTTGTCACGAGCGGAGGGGACCTAAAGTTTAATGCCGACTCCGAACGGCAAGATTGAGAAGCTTTTTCTAGACAGTTATACTCTTTGAGCATTGTCAGTGACTCGAAAGAGGTGGAGCCGCGAACAATTTTTTTTTGAAAAATTGTTTGTCTGAACTTGTATTCGAACCTAGACTGTGAAAGTCTAATGTGCAGGGGTCGACGCACGAACCCACACGGCCACGGCGCCCACATTTTGACATTTCATTAGTGTACAAAATAAATAGCAGAGACCTAGTTTTGACGCTTGTGGATCTCTATGCTTCAATTTGTTTTTTTGACTATGACATTCTCTTGCTTTTATATTAAACATCTATCTCCGAGGTGAATTACCAACAAAACTAACAATTTACCTCTTTTTACCAAGTCGATGCAAAGCTGTTGTGCTTAACATTACATTACAACGCTTTATTGAAATCCAAAATACAAGCCCATAGAATATTGACGTTTACTGAAGGCCGATTTGATTTCGTTTGCAAAATTTACGAGGAAATGGTTGGTACTTTTTCCTTCTTGAAATTCATACTGGTTCTTGTGAACGATCTTGTGTTTTTGTAGAAACAGTGATAGTATTACTATTGGCCGATAGTTAGTTAACAGCGTTAATCACTTTCTTGTTGCTTCCTTTGGAAATATGTATCACTAAGGCCTCTTTCAGTTTTGAAGGAACTACAGATTTATAAAATTTAATTAATTCGATTTATGAATTTAGTTATTAATGGGATAAAAACGTTTGCATTTACTCTGGTCTGCCATCTGGGTACTATATATATATGCTTTCTGTAGGTTGAGTGTAATAGAGTAGTCGTTTCATCTCTTAACTTTCTACATCTCCCAGATATATTGAGTGTTTCTGTGTTACTATGTTTGAAGGTGATAAAGCTACATATATGGATAACTGATTCAAGCTGCAGTGCAAAGGATGTCCCAAAATTATTTGTTAACGTCTGCACATTCAAGTTTGGTGGAAGATTTTTTTTTGTTACAGTATCATTCACACAGTCTCCGACGCCCTAGTATTTCACTGATGAGTGTTCACGTTTCCTTTGGATCGCATCTAGATTCCAATAATACATCTAGATTTCACATTAACTATTGATTCGTGGTTCACTTTTTTAATGCGTTTTGTTACTACGTGTTATCTATGAGTTTTTGTATATTTCATGCAACTTTAGGGACATCGAGTTGAATAATTTTTCTTGGTCTGTTTCTTCCAATATCGTAGTCCTGTTTGACGCTTGAATATGCCCATTAACTTAACAATTTGGTGGTTAACTCAGAGACCTTAAGAAAAACTTTCCCGAACGCCGACAAGCATACCGTCGTCCTGTTAAACGATAGAGATGTCCCCTAACTACCCAATAGTTTCGGGTGCTTAATATATAATTTAAAGTTACAATTGCTATAACCAATAATGTGCTATTCCATATATAATGGCGTACATGTAGTTTCAAAATAAATAATAATAATAATGGCGGCGCTACAGTCCGAGGTGCACCTGGGTCTAGCTTCTCAGACACAAACAATTTACAATATCCCCAACGAACAAAAGACAGAAGTAACCTTTACTTTTGTTATGATTGATATCGCAGCTGACCCACATTTTTAAGGATTTTTTAAAAATATTTATTTAAATGTTTTGTTTTCTGCTTATTAAAAAATCAATCTACGCAGACGATTGAAAAGAAATGAAATGATTCTACGATTTTAATCAGAAAAACTCACTAACTATTCCTTTGCATATATATTGTTACGTGCTTTACCTATGTATATAATTTCAATGTAAATATTTTGCATGTAAGGAGAAATAGAATCAGTTCATCAGAATTACACAAGTTCCTTATTCTGTGCAATTAGCAGCAATTATCTACGCCGGTAATCAGATACAGCGAAACGAAATCCATCAGATCACTTCAATCAGTTACTGTAGCGATTTTAATGCTTAAATAAATCCCAGACAATTAATTGTATCATGTTCTCTGCTGTCATTACATCTATATTTTTTTCCTTTTACAGGTATCAGTTGATGCGAATATGGACACATTGTACTGGTGTAAGATAATTGGAGCTCCCACGCTTCCAGAAAAACATCACATCATCGGATACGAAGCACTCCTTACAAGAGAAAGGTAAGACTACCGTCCACAAGAAACGTTATTCGGACGAAACGAGTAAAAAAATATGTTTTATTATTTAGTAAAGTTATTAAATTACAAGATGCTATTTTTTACCCTTGTGGGATAATAATAGAAAAAAATAATCAAAAAAGCCATAGCTTTTAACATTTTATTTTTAGGATTACTCTTGCACGTATCATTAATATGTAATTTTATATTACCTTGGTTTTGAAAGATAAAAGCAATGACGTTATAAATCTGTGGACACCAAAGAGAAGCTTCTCAGAGAAGGCGTTATTCAGTTTCAAAATAATTCATCTCTGAAGCAGATATTTCGAGATTTTATCTACGGGAGAGAGTGAAATACGATTTAAATTGAATTAAAATGAACGACTTCTTACCATTTCGTTTCCGATATCCATTTTATCTTTGTTTTGAGTCGCCTTCATATTCTCAATTATGTATCGATTTCTATTGGACAGAAATTCAGAGGTAAGCAGAGTACTGAAATACAAAATGAAGAAACAAACCCCGCACACAGTTTGCCGGTTTTTATCCACGTTTTGTCCCCAGATTAAATTTTGATTAAATGTCTAGTAGTCATTTGAGACATTTCTCTTTTGAATTTTCCATCCTGTAACTGACCATTAATTTTATCTTCAATCGATTGGACATTTAATTTAAGCATTTTCGGTCAGTTTCGTTTTAAACCTATACAACCGTTCCCCGTTAATTGCATATTGGCTTATTAAAGCAGCTTTGCATAACTATCTTCTTCTGGCGAGTGGATCTGGGCCTTAATCAGCAAGCTTTTCCATCTAACGCGACCTTTCCCCAGCTGTCTCCTACTGCGTACCAGTTAAGACCCCTCTCCGATTATTTGCACCATCTCTGGCGTGGATACACGACGATATGCATACATGCATACATTTTTCTTTTTATTATAATTTCTGCTCGCAAAAAAGGTTACGAATACCCTTAAGTGTCCGGAATCAAGACACAGCAAAGGCCAAAGGTATAAAGAAATAAATTGGGCAAGTACGAGTTGTACTCGCACGGGGGAGGTTCCATTGCCTAAGGGCCATTTTGTTCACTATTGCTGAACTTGCTGAAAACTTGAGAGTTGATCAACTCCGAAATTGGTCTCAACTCGAGATTTAACCGGAGAGTTGAAAATTGATTTTATTCACCGTTATAATTCCAGAAGTTCTCCAACTGTCAGTTTTAAAATTTCCCTTGGGATATTTTTGATAACTGCACATGAAATGTCATTTTAATTTATGTATGGGTATACGAGTATATGTGCATTTATAGAGAGGGACAACCATCCCTTGCGATTTCTAAAATTATCTGCATCACTTCCACCTGGAGACTGTATGCGAACATGTGTGTAAAACGAACAGGCAACTACGATAATAAAAGAAAAGAGATAGAACAAAACCACTGGTTTTCTCCCTTAACTTCTGCTATTTCCGTAAGTTGAGAAAGTCGGGAGTTGATAAACTCACGGGTTGAAAATTTAAAGTTGAAATCATAAAATTTGAGTGAATGAAAGCAAATCCAGAAGTTGAAGAGAAAAATCCTAAAGTTGTGTTCAACTTTTAGTGAACAAAATGGCCCTAAATGTGTTTTGCATTTATGCATATTTCTGAATATCAGGCGACGAATTCGAACTATTTCAGTTAAATTTTCTTCTAACTTCAACCCAAATCAACTATTCATTCAACATCCATCCGTACGTACACCTATACGTCTATCAAAAATTATCTAACATAGAAAATCCCTTCCATCATACCCAATCACTGCTTATGCCTGCTGTGCGCACATTGCTGTTGGGCATTTAGGGGTTGAAATGAGTCTGAGAGATAACATATCATCGCTTCGAGTCGTCGATCACAGCATGGAATTTCTGTGTGAAAATAACAAACTCGACATTTTAAATCCTTAATTTGTCGAAATTTGTACGCAAATTGATATTTTGATATTTATCATTTCTTAATGCTTACGCCGAAGTCTTCAAAACTGCGTTTTCAGATCTTCAAAATTCGCATGTCGGTGTTTGACCGGCCAATACCTCCAAAACTATTTGGGCCAGAATTCTCGGTTTAAATGATAGTACTCATTGAAGACAAGATTTTGTTATTTTTTTTTTTAGATTTTAAAAAATGTTGGTGTAGAAATGGGAGGGGTAAACGGTACTTTTGAATCAGAGTGTCGAAGCAAACCTCAACCTCATTTTAAAAGATATGTCGATTGATACATATATCACTCCGAAACTATAAAGGTTCCGTTTTTCCGTTAGACGGAATCTTAAAGAAGGGAGAAGAGGTACCAGGTTTTAAATGCCTGTGAATTGTAGTGAGTGGGAAGAGTATTCCATGCTCCTGTGGTGCGACTAAAAAACAAACTTTCAAACTCAAGACTTGCATTACTCCAATTGGCTAACTCACTTAACCATCGTTTGTTAAAATACCGATGGTAACAAAATAGAGACATAACATCGGAGATCAAGCGAGTCTATTAACTCGCGATATTACTGTTTCCTATAAGTTGTATTCTTTCTAGTAGATACATGGAGGCCTTGGCGGCAACAGACTAGATATGAGCGTTATACTCAGGGTGAAGAATCGTATGGTTTCACAGTGACAGTATACAGCCTTGAGTTTTAGAACAATTCTACTCTTTTATTTTTACCCCAAATTTGGAATTAAATGTACTTAACACACGCTACTTAACATGACAGGCGAGAGTACTGTCATCAGAGAAAGAGTGGCTTGGATTAGATTATAAAAATGAAAAAGAGAGTCGGAGACAAAACAGCTTTGGAGAACACCAGTATTTATTTGGTGAGTATATCCGACTTAAACCCATCCGAAACAACTTGAATTGAACTGTTCGAAAGGTAATTTCGAATCCATAGAAGAAGAGATTCTGAAACTCTGTCAAATCCATTTGAAATGTCAAGCGCAATGATATTGCTTTCTAAATTGTGCAAAGGTCTGTTCTACTTTTCGATGAAATATGCCATCAAATCACCAGTGGATCTGTTGCTGCAGAAAACGTACTGACTATCTTTAATAGTACGTTTACACCGCACCCAAATTGAGAATTTCGGCTAGTTTCTGCATTTCAGCCCAAATACATAGCATTTCGCCACACATTTCCTGCATTCTGGAATGTTGCATTCCAGCAAAATGCAGAATTTCGTCGCTGCATTTGTAAGTTCGTCAAATCGAACAATCCTCTTTACAAATTCAGCACCGTTCAGCACGTCATACAATGACATTTTAGCCCTGTGACATAAACAAAAAAACAGCTGTCAACAAAACAATAAATCATTTCAAGTGATTATTGCAATAAAAATGGAATATATATGTCTGAGTTAGCATTCAAATTCATCTTTAAAGTAATATAACAAGAAAATGGTTCAACCACTTCTGATTTCCAATCAGAAAAAAAATATCAGTAATCAATTCTAACACTAGCTGTCATTTGAAATGCTGAAGTTGCAGCGGGAACTCAAAATTGCATATCGAAATTTTTTTCCTGAAATGTTGAATTTGGGTGCGGTGTAAACGTACTATAAGATTTTCATTTATCACCGTTTCCATAACATAAGAAAGAGACGTTAGTTCAAGCGTCGGTACGAGATTCGCCCTTTTTAGGGACGGGCTAAACAAATGCTGTTTTCCATCCACTCGGAAAGAGACCAGACGATTTAGCAAGGATAGATGAAAAAGCTTACGAAGTGGTTTTGTCAGCGAAAAATAATACTCTTCAGAAGTATCGGGAGGAATATGCGTATTGAAATCTTTAAATAATCTTGCAACTGTACGAGTGCGAAAATGGATTTGTGCCATGATAGAGTCAACGTTTTTAAGTACAAGCGGAGTCAAAGTGAAATCTATCAGCTTTAAATTGACCGCGAAATGCCGCAAGCAGGCTGGATTTGTTTAAAGATGTGGCAGCTGGAATGTCATTGCAAATGAGCATAGGAATCGAAGACGAGACTTAATTCTTCATACTTATGACAAATGACCAAAACCAGTTTTTACACTTGGGACATTACAAAACTTCTTGCCTTAAGGTTTTGCTTATAATGTATAGCAGTCATTTTTGGCCCAATTAAACTTATTTCGATTTTTATTGGTAGGATTGGCTTTGTAATTTCGTAAATTCCTAAAGAAGTCTACAAACTGCAAACAGCTTGCAAGCCGAAAATAATACAGCGGGAAAATATCTTACTCCCTTAAGGTCTTTCTCCTTTGCGAGAAAAAACGTTATTTTTGTGTTTGCGTACAGAATTGGCAAATTACAGTAGAACTAAATGAGAAATAGTTGATATGCTCAAAAGGTGAAACCTTAAGTAGATAGTCAAGTTATTAATATTTAAAATTGGAGAACAATTTCCAGTTTTTGGGTGACAGAGGTATTTCAAGTTAAGTGTCTAAGTCTATTTCTTATCATTGCACTGTCCCAAAATTATACCTTAACACTGCGATTACTCAAAATGAAGGAAATAGACTGCTTATCTTTTAAAATTTTGAGTTCAATGTCAGGACGTCTGACCCACATTGTCCCAGCTAGAATAAAATTATAGGTCATTAGTTGCGTACTGCTAAAGATCCTAGACAAAGGCGTCATAATTTCAAATATTGAAGAACACAAATCGAAATAAAATCCTGAACAACCAATATGGTATCATACGCGTATCATACGCAACTTTTTAAGCTGAAAGCTTGTTAGTTCCGCACCCTTGTTATTATAAAATTATATTGTACTTATACATATTTGTTGCCTGCAGTGACTTTACAAACAGCAAGCAAGCACTTGTCTATTGCAATTGGATCTTTTATCGTATAGTGAACCAAAAAAATGATGTTGCTTGCAAGAAGTGCTTTTATAGCAAATCAATATTTAAGTTCTTCACTTCAATTTTCTTAATTACATCACGTCTTTGTTTCCAGCACGACAGATCAACCCTTAGTCCACCACATGACACTTTTTGAGTGTTCAACAAAATCATACCCAGGTTCGGATCCGACTTCATGGGATGTTTGGGTAAAAAGTAGTGGCGCTGTGTGTTATAGCAATTTATTAACTCCACGTGATTGGGATTCATGTATAACCCCGGTCGCAGTTTGGTCCATAGGTTCCACTGGTGAGCACAATCATTTATTATTCCTCACACTTCGTATTAAATAATATTAATTATTTTTTTTATTAAGGGCAATTTCTTCCTGAACATGTGGGAATACCAATTGGCGGAAAGACTGGTCCAAAGTTTTATATGCTTGAGATTCATTATGATAATCCAAATGCAAATAGAGGTAAGTACCACACCTATGGACTTGCATTTATAGCCGTAAACTGTTGCTAACCAATTCAATTGTAGTTATTGACCACTCTGGGTTTAGAATTCATTATACGCGCCACTTAAGGGAGAACGACGCTGGAATTATGATCTCGGGTGTTTCGGTATCCGATACGCAATTAATTCCCCCTGGTCAGAAGCTGTATCGTAACATTGGGATTTGTGGACCTTCGTGCTCGAATGTGGTGAGTATTACCATGACTATTGGCGATTGGTTGATATAATTGATGAAATTTATTGGTTTAATAGCAAATGTAATATACATTGTAAAGTAATGGATAGTTTAAAGAAGAGTGACCGCAAACAACAAGTCTGTTACTTATTAATCTGTAAAATTGCATTCGATAGATCAATTTCAATTTTCTCTTAAATCCATATTAACGAGCTTTAATATATCATATTCTCCGTATATCCTGGATTTCAGATAGACAAGACTATACTATATGGAATATAGGAACATTGAAAAAAAAACTTTTTTATGAATAATGTTTGTCAGCATTTACAGCTATTACGTAGCACTTTCGAGCCGCTTTCAATTCAAGAGTTGCATTTATTTTTTCACTCATAGGGTTTGCATATGCACAATACCCAGACAGAAAGATTATCACGCAAGTGCATGTGACTGCGTTTAATTTCCGATAAGTTTATGTATTTTTAAATTTTTCGTACTCATAACTTTTTAAATTTCCAGCTTAATCTGCCATTACTGTTCATGAAGGTCAAGTTGTATAAAGTTTGCTGCACTTATAACATTACTTTGTAATATCCATATTGGAGTGTTATTTTACTTGCCGCTGTGGGTATTTCCATGTAACTTTTGCCTTCAATTTCGGTTTATTTTAATTCGTTAGTAGCTATTAAAAAAAGAGTACCTAAAAGCATATTGTAGTGACAATCCTAAGTCAAACTTGGCATCAACGGAAAAACCCTTACATCCGACACGGTCGCTCACTAGCTGTCTCTAGTTGTTCTCAAAATTGCTTAAGGATCCGCCCCAATTTATTTGTGCCATCCTAATCTCGCTCCTACTCTGCTACTGACTTTTTCCAGTCTCACCCCAAAATAGGGAAAGGTCCACTTCAATATAAATTGTTTTCGTTTTCTATTGTAACATTTAAAATTAATGTTTATAAATCATTTAACCTTACGTGCTGGACAAAAATGACTTAAACCAGCTTATCTAACTTGTTAGAACTATCTTACTGACCCTCGGCGGACACTCTAAGGTAAATTTAAACACTAAATATGTCTTCGACATATCTTCGAATTTGTCGACATTTTTGTTATATTCTTAACCTACCTTATACTAAAATTCTTAAGAACTATGCAAGCCGGCCATGGCAAAAAAAAGGTATATATGTCAGGGATCGACTTCGGAGCTTCCTTTTTTACTACCAGAACTGCCGGTGTCGCCTGCTCTTATCTTTAATATCTCGATGCTCTGTGCGACGCCTCGGCTGTAGTTCAGTCACCCATCCGAGCAATGTGGAAATTTAACGGAACCGCATCTTTGGTCTGCAACAGTCCTGCCTGGTCGAAATAGAGGAATGCTTCTGAGGGGACGAAGCCAGTAATTATGGCATTCGTAATTAAGGTAGTAACCCCCAAAAGCCCTTGAAGTAAGGTTGCTCATCGAGGTAATTGCTTTTGTAATGTGCCTACGTTGTCTTGATTAGGAAGTTTTCCACTTTTATCAGACTCGCCCTGATGTATAGGATCTTATAGCGATGGAAATAATTTTTATAATAATGATAATAATAATGGCGGCGCTACAGTCCGAGGTGGACCTGGGCCTAGCTTCTCACCAACCAACTCGTGTTGTGCGTGCTATTGTTCTCTCACGAGTGGAGGTGACCTACAGTTTAATGCCTTTTTTTCAGACAGTTATACTCTTTGAGCAATGTCAGTGACTCGAAAGAGGTAAAGCCGCGAACAATTTTTTTTTTTTGAAAAATTGTTTGTCTGAACTTGGTTTCGAACCTAGACTGTGAAAGTCTAATGCGCATGGGTCGAAGCACGAACCCACACGGCGACAGCGCCCAAATTATTTTTGGTGTTCCTTAAAAGTGAAGGCCAGCCATAAGCCCTCTCAAACACCCGAATCCACTTTCAAGCACACGGGTCAGTCGTAAGCAAGCATCGGCCAAATAGATATTGGTGTAGCCAAGTCCCCAAGTATCTGACTACAGTTTGATTTATTAATGGCTGTCCGTGTTGCTCAACAATTTAGATTTTGCCAATAATTTTTATATTCACTGAGGTGTTTTTCAAGGGCGTTCTGGATAAGATGGTTTCAGATTTCTGGAAGTCGATAATCAGTTTCGTCGCAAGATCGCTGAATTTTCATGTTAAGTGTTGCTTGCAATGTCCTCGATCTTAGACCCCGATCTGTACGCAATTTTTCGAGGATCTACATTCACTATCGAGTGCTGGAAACGTGTCGTCGGTGTCTGTGAACGGCCCGCACTCTATTGCAGACCATTTCTTTAGTTGAACTTTCCAGGAAACCCATTGGAATTTTTTACAATACTTTCTGTTGAAGAGCATACTAAGCAACGTGTACAGAAGTGATTTTGCTTATAGCAAGTCTGTTCAATATGTAAAAGTGCTCTTCCAGCCAAACAATATCGAAGGCCTTTTCCAAGTCGATCGTTGGGGCGCCCGTGCACTGTTCTTGTTTTTATTTCATTGTATGTCAGATACCAGTTTCGATGTGGCATGTATGTAGGAATTTGTTTAATTATTAAAAAGATCAAATCGCGAATTTTAATGAATTCAATTTTATTATTTAATATTGATGAAAATTAAAATATACTTTATAATAAACATTTAACACAAGCAAAAAACGATAAACTCCATTACTTTACTACTCGACAGCTTGATTGCGTCTCCTCCACTCAGTAGCTTGATTGCGACTGCGTAACCACTCTCTAAACTTTTCTATACTCGTCATTCTTTAATCTTTCGTCCTTTTCGTTCGTCCGTTCGTCTATGCTTAATGGCAAGGGTGCGTTCGTATTGTCCTGTGGTCAGTTTACATCCTACATTTCGGCCCTCCTGACCGTTTATTCGTCCCGAATAAAGTCATTAGTCCAGGCTTTCATCCCGTCAGCAGCAGTAGTAGTACATCGCGGACCTTCATGGTACCCAACCTTTTCTACTTCGCAGCGACCATTGACATTTTCTCTTGTCACCTTATAGGGTCCCAAATATTTTGGTTTAAGTTTCAATCCTGGACCAAACTGAGTCCTTCTGACAGCTACTAAATCGTTAATGCGATATTTGGTTGCTGCCTTCCGTCTGGTATTATACGTTCGTCTATTCTCTTCCTGTATCCGCAACAGATTTTCTTTGGCTTCTTCCCTTAATTTTTGGCGCTCTTCGGCAAACTCTTGCAAAACTTCCTGCTCAAGCAACTCCTTCAACTCTGGTAATACATTGATGTGCATTTCGATACCAGTCATGAGCTTGAATGGCGTTTGTTTCGCGCTTCTCGTCGGCGTACTGTTTAGAATCTGCTGTGCTTTCTCCATATGCCTGTACCAACACTCTGAGTTCTCTAACGACATCTTTGACAACAATGGTATTAGTGTTCTGTTGACTTGCTCGACTTGTCCATTACCTCCTTTCTTTTTCCTTTTCTTTTTGTAGGTTTTATTCTGTTCTTCTTCTTTCTCCTTTTCTTCACATTCTTCCATTTCATAATTTTCATTTTCTTTATTTTGATCTTAATCTTATTCCTTTTTATGTTCTTAATTTTTACCTCTACCTTTAACTTCGACCTAAACTTCAGCTTCACTTTTATTTTCATCTTCGCCGTCCTCTTTATTTTCATTTTCATTCTCACTTTCATCTTCCTTCGGAAATCGCAACACATCCTTTGTTCTCCATTCTCCTTGGATACCAAAACAACTGGTGAAGCAAATTCAAACTTGCTTTCCTGAATTCTACCCTTTTCCATCCATTCCGAAATTTGTTTCTCTATTTCCTGCTTTTCTACCAATGACGTTCTTCTGGGCCTTTCATACAGCGATGTCTCATACTTCAAAACTATCTTCATCTCTATCGGTGATTCCACTTTCTCTCTCGGATTGTATCCCACTATCATCGACTAGATTCCTTGTTTATACTCTCCAGGCAAGAGACTCAAATCTGCCTTGTCCACTTCAGATGCAATCGAACTACTCATCACTTTGAACTCGCTTCTCAACTCTCCGATGCCGTCAACGTTCCTCATAACTTGTCCTCGATCTTCGCATTGGGACACCTTCCCGCAGCCTTCCCAAGATCCTTGACACAGTTTCTTCCTGAACCTCGCATCGCTCACCAGCTTCATTAGCTTTCTCTACTCTCTCAGCTTCACTAGCTTTCTCTATACTCTCAGCTTCACTAGCTTTCTCTATTCTCTCAGCTTCGTTCAAATCATCTGCGTACGTTTGCACCTCATCTCCAGACCTTGCAGTACCATCTACTTCAACCGTTCTTGCTTGAAGTACTTCCTCCTCAGGACATCTGAATCGGATTTCATTACCCTTTATGATAACAGATGCCTGCTTCACCACGTCGATGCCGATCACCATAGAGAATATTAGATCTCGCTCTCTCACCACATACAATCTTATAGGAAAGATGTTACCGTCCACCGCTACCGTAGTCTCAAAATAGCCCAAGGTCCTTATTTCGTGGTTTCCCAAACCCGTCAAAACTGTTGATTCCCGTACCAATTGAATATGCGGAAGTTGTACCAAAACCTCCTGTCTCAGCAATGAAATTTCGCAGCCAGTGTCGACTAATGCGGTTATGTATTTCTTTACCCTCTACTATTACTTCTTTCATTAGATATCCCGCTGCCCCACCTAAATGAACTCCGGCTTTTGTCTCATCTTTAATTTTAACCTTACTACATTCGAAAGATTTGTGCCCTGACTCTCCACACCTGAAACATTTAACGATTTTCTGCCTTGATGGACATAATCTCGCTACGTGCCCCGTTTCTCCACAGCTGAAACATTTGCGTTCATCTTCCTTTTTCATTGCTCGTTCCCTTTTGGCGGTTGACGTTGCCGATGGAAATCTTGGATATTCTGCTGTATGTGATTTGTATCTTTCAAACGCTCTTAGCTTGATTTTCAACTCTTCCACTGTTTGTGCTTCGTACAGAATGACTTTGTTGATTTTTTCATCCTTCAACCCAGCAATGAAGTATTCTACAATGGATGCTTCGTCGATGTGAATTGGTTTAGCTATCTCTATCAGCTTGTAGAGGTATTCCTTTAGAGTTTCTCCGGGTAACTTTCGCCTGGTTCTCAGCTGCCTATGGATTTCCACTGAACTCACAGTTTCCGCAAATTCTATCTTTAAAGCATTCTTCAGTGTCTGCCAGGATCTTATGCCTCTCTCGCTCTGTACAAAAAGTCTTGCTGCTCCTACAATCATTTTCCGACCATACACAAATCTTTGTAGTTCGTTCCATTTTACAATAGTGCAGACCGACTCAAACTCTTCGATCCAGGAATCAATGTTTTGGGAAGCTTCACCCGAGAATGGTGCAATGGTGTCCTCTATGTCCCTGAACTGAAATGAACTTGGGGGCCCATTTCCAGTTCGTACACCAGTTGCGTTATGCCATTCATTGATGCCACCACCGCTGCCTGCATGCTCAGACATGCATTCGTTATCGGTATCAACCGAACTATCATCGCCTGTGTCATGTCCGTAATGTCTCAGAATTCTGCCCTGCAATTCCTTTTTATTGCCAGTACTGACCAGCCCTAACTCTTTTGACTTTGCCTTTAAATCGGCTACATTTAGCAATCTGATTTGTTCTGCATCCATGCTGTCGTTACAAGTGTAAATATATGTACGTAAAATAAAATATATATATATGTACGTAAGTATACAAAAACAAAATGCAGTAGAAAAATTAACAGAACACAACATTTAAAATTTATCTTTTAGGCGTCCTTTCGTCAAACAACGGTATCAGCGGTTCACTTCACCCAGACGGCGTCATCAGTTTCTTCGAATTCTGCCTGCTGCTTATCTCTCTGCTTTACTCTTCTCGGTGTAGGTATACTTCTTCAGGCAAATGGTGCGATCCTTCCACGAAATTCCTGTGCTTTGTATATTTATATATGATGTATATTTATACGATGATGCGTATGTTTGTACGATGATGCGTACGTGCTCAATATTTCGGCTGAGCCCCCAATTTGTAGGAATTTGTTTTATTATTAAAAAGATCAAATCGCGAATTTTAATGAATTCAATTTTATTATTTAATATTGATAAAAATATACTTCATAATAAACATTTAACACAAGCAAAAAACGATAAACTCCATTACTTTACTACTCGACAGCTTGGTTGCGTCTCCTCCACTCAGTAGCTTGATTGCGACTGCGTAACTACTCTCTAAACTTTTCTATACTCGTCATTCTTTAATCTTTCGTCCTTTTCGTTCGTCCGTTCGTCTATGCTTAATGGCAAGGGTGCGTTCGTATTGTCCTGTGGTCAGTTTACATCCTACATGTATTATATCTAGAGTCTGACCAAAGGCCAGTTTTTCGACCGAAGCAAGAAAACAAAAAACACATCGTTCCTTGCAACTTTTACTTTTACACAAAACAGAAAATTAAACATTCGGCTTCGGCAAAATATTCGGCCTCAATTGGCCGAAGCCGAATGTTTTGCCGAAGGTGATATCTTTAGCCGAGGGTGGCCGAAGCCGAATGTTCGGTCGGACTGTAATTATACCATGCCCCCGCCCCCGGGATAGTGCATTATTTTGAACATAATATGGCATAAATTTCCACCGCTATCAGACCAAGATCCCCTGATATCCCATCGACCCCTAGTGACTTATTTTTATTTTGTCCTTCGAAGATCGCTTAGAGTTTTGTCTTCGGTTCGAACAGAGGACGAGCCCCTTAATTAGCGATGTCATTAAATGTCAAGTTGTTGTCATCGAAAAACGTAAAACCAGAGTTCTCTGATCGCCAGTGCTCGATTTCGTATCAAAGACAGTGGTTGTGCTCTACGTCGCAGTTCGGGTGAATGCTAACATTTATAATCACAATAATGCCGACGCAGAAGTCCGAGGCGGATCTGGGCATAGCTTCTCAAACAAAAAAATTGTTCTTTCACGAGAGGAGCGGACCTACAGTTTAATGCCGACTCCGAACGCCGAGGTAAAGAAGCTTTTTCTAGACAGTTATACTCTTTGAGCATTGTCAATGACTCGAAAGAGGTGGAGCCGTGAAAATATCAAGGGTATTTTTTCGGGACGATGCTAACATTTACTTTCACAAAAAAGAAGTCATCATCATCATCCCTGCAGTAATTCCTCCTGCTGTGAGAAAGTTTTCATTGCTCCTTGTACGACGGATTTTCAGATACAGAATCTCATTGGCATAGTTCTCTGAAATATTTTATTAATCTGGGTGAACATACTCGTGTTATCTAATCTAATAGTTCGAATCTTATTGCCCCAATACAAATCGGCTGACGCCCGATTTTTGTTTATTTGTTTTGGTACATACGCTCTAGACGCTTTACTCAATTTGACGACTGGATCAGTCACTGCACAAACTGTTCATGGTTTAATCCTTACTTCTAATCGGCCTCAAATTCAAGTGTTCAGATATAGTACCTCAAATCACCGAATTACAACATGTATCTTGAATCAAGTAGCCATTGATTAAAATAAATGAGCGAAATTTATCTACAGAGTCGGACATTGAAATGGCAACAAATTGTCTGTTCAAACTGCTAAGAACACATTTAATTCAACCCGAAACTCCTGAAGTCTGAAACACTCGCAATGTGGTTGTTCCATCAATTTAGACAAATAAGATATTGCATACCGATGTTTTTAAGGTTCCGTACCAAAGTGGTACAAACAGAATACTTGTGAATTCACTTCGTTGCCTGTCTGTCTGGCTCTCTTAACTTTTAATGCTCCACAATATATAAATCGTTTGAAGTTACCACGTGAAATTTGGACTGAGGAAGTGTATACCTTATTATCATTTTAACGACGATGATGTTTAAACTCTGAAAAAAATCTATCCGTCTGTCATTATGTACGAAGTTCGTAACTCGTTGTTATTGACATTTAAGGCGTAAAATTTGAATAAAAGATGTAATTAAAATGCCAAAAGTAACTTCCGTAACTTAAAATGTAAAAAAGTAACTTCCGAAGTAATATTTAAAAAATGCTACTGATTCTAAATATATTAGTACTAATACTAAAGTAGAAAAACGCACGCATTTTTACAAGTGACGTAACTGCCATGGAATTAGAGTAAAAGCAAAGGCTATGAAATCATATAGAAAACTGCTCTGCTATTGTGCCGAATAATTTGTGCCATTTTTTGCCAGACTGTCCTGTCCCGGCAGAGATCACCCTACTGAACTGAAGAAGATCCTCGTGGCTACGAGCGACGTCCGCTTCGTATTGGAATCGTCTGTCCACTATTCGGCGTACGACATGGAACATGATAGGAGATCCTTCCGTGTCCTGGATCAGGCATTTCATGTTCCAATAGAGAAAAGCTTCGGGTGGATTAAGTCCACCTGCACTATGCTAATGTGCACTTCGACCTATATCCACACAAACAGTTAGTGTAAAAACATTACCTTCTTTTTTAGAAATTGCGATATTTTGTCTAATAAAACCGCATATCCGGGAATCCACATAGCTGGGATCAGAGTAGTTCGAATAGTGTCATGTACAGTAGTTTCAGGTTTCACATACTCTCTGTAAGTTTGTTCCTTCGTGCATGTTTTTGTGTGTCCTTGCATGTGTGTGTTTGTACGTATGTTTTAGGTGATAAGGAAATCTGTACAGCTTATTGGCTTAGTTATTTGGTAAGTATAAGTCAGGGTTTTTTTGAGAAGCCAGGCCCAAGTCCAGCTCGGACTGTAGCGCCATCATTATTATTATTATTAAGTCAGGGTTTAAATGGTGGAAACTTCGAAAAAACAGATATCCTTTTATTGCAGATCTAGTAAAAAAAGTCCTTTGTATTTCAACTAGATGTCGTGCAACTGAGTGTTTTTCCAACGACTGAAAATATTGTCACAGTTAAGAAATATGGGTTGTTCCTCGAAAACGTACATATATACACGTAAAACATATATATGTATGTTATTATTCATTAATCTAAATTGTAAATGTGTTCATCAAAATTGTAAATGTAAATAGTAACGAAAACAGAACTAATAAACACTTGCATTTCATACAGTTATTTATTCATATCATGGTCTTTGTGGGTACGCACTAGACTCTCAGTCTAGATTCGAATCCAAGAACGAACAATTTTTCGAAAAAAAAAGTTGTTGACGGCTCCATATGTCCATATAACTGTCGTCTAGAAAAAGCTTCTTAATCTCGCCGTTCGAAGTCCAAGTAATGGTAAAGAAAATGTGTTTTTGAGCTAACTGTAAGCGCAGTTTTCGTTTTTTCACATGTTTTTTGCAAACCATAATTATTCAGAGTCCTTTGGACTATTCGAACTATTGTCAGCTCTTTAGACAAGACTTTCATTTTAGGATTTTTGCTTACTTCTTTGATGATACTTAGCTAGTTTGTTTTCAACGGTACCGGTGTTTTTGAAGTTTTTAGATATTGTTGACTTGATTAAATCATGTTTGATTACTAAATTTCGTACATCAACCAAAATTTGTTTCCGAATATTCATAATCACAGGAAAAACCTATTGAAGCTGATGAAACTACAACTGAGTGCAACTTATCTGATGGCCGATATATCGCACTAATGTAATATTTAAATGGTGGTACTTTTCCGTTATCATCCGTCTACATACAACAAAATAAAACATGCAACGCTAGCAGTATGTAAATTTTTGTCAGTGTTCATATTGTTTTTTTGTGTATTGCATTCTAATTTTATGTTTTGTTAATTTATTTTATGGTGTTGTTTTTAAAATAAGAGAAGATATAAGGAAAACTGAATCATTACATTTGCTCATAATGTTTTTAAACTCGTCAGATTCCAGAAACAGGGGTCTTATGTAGACTTGTAGGCGTCGTGGAGTAGTGGGTAGGTAGGCGTCGGTTCGAATCTCGAAAAAACACCTTTGTAGCAGCCATAATTATTTTTTTATTGTTGTTATTTGGAACTGTACTTAATTATTCATGAATTGCTTGAATTGTTTAAAATTAGTTACAGAATAATTGTCCATTAACTTTTACGTATGCACACAATTAATTTTGGAGCTACGTCTCTAGCAGAGTGTGGTTAGGTAGGTAGTTAGTTGTAAGTGGCTATGGTGTGCACTTAGACCAGATTTGATCCATTGTGCTGCCACAGTTTGACTGAGGTCAATCCAATTGAATCTTAGCGGGAAACCATTTGGAGTCTATAACAAAGCGTAGTAGATTACTAATGGGAACCGCGCTGAGTTCACATAGGTCATCAAAGCCGTAGGTCCCTAGGTGATGGCGTCGAAGAGACGCCAGAGCCGGACAGGAGCAGAGAAGGTGTGAAACGCTTTCCACTTCCTCCTCGTCTAAGCAGCTTCTTCAGAAATCATTGGCCGGAGCGCCTAGTCTGCTGGCATGATTTCCCATGAGGCAGTGTCCTGTAATGACATCGATGATTGTACTAATGTTAGATCTATCCAGAGATATTAATTCTTTAGATCTTCTGAGATCTAGCTTAGGCCAGATCAGATACTGGAGGTGTGACACGTAGTGCCACTCGCCCATCTGTTATTTATTTCATGGGCTGCATCTACTAGGAGCAACAATTTAGAAGTAGTGAGGAGCAATGGTTAGGTAGCAATGGCTGTGAAGTAGCGAACTTGGCAAGCTCATCCGCTTTGCAGTTACCCGGAATGTCTCTATGGCCTGGTACTCAACACAGGCGAATATTAAACTGATCGGCCATTTTAATATTCGCCCTCATCTAAAGATGAGCGACAGTCGATTACAACTTTCGAGTTTATAGAGACTAATTCCAGGGCCCTGATGCCTGCCTGGCTGTCCGTGAAAATGCAAATATCACGCGCGGATACTACATTCCATTTGAGCCAGGACAGAGCTTCTCTAATCGCCATTATCTCCGCCTTAAACACGCTACAGTTACGAAAGGAGAGACTTATGTTTAAACCATTGTCACTGCCAACCCCATCCTGAGTGTTTGATCCGTCCGTAAAGAAGTGCAGGGAACCTGCAAAAAGTTTAGGATTATCATTCCAAAAGTCTCTATCAGGAATCAAAGTGCCTGTCAGGATATTGGGATTATAGATTTCTAGTCGGGAAGTTTTGAAAACTTATTATAGAGGAGTGGCCAAAGGGATTATTGGTCCGCTGGGCGGAGGCCATAAGATGTATAGCAGTGATTTTTGCTAGTAGTCGGCCAAAAATATCAAGTGGGGATAGGTTCATGATAACGTCCAGAGCATCTGAAGGTGTGGTTCTCAGAGCACCTCCTATGCAGTTGCAGGCTTGACGTTGAACCTTCCTAATGAGATTGTAGTGTATGGCTTTGTCTAGACATGCACTCCATACAACAGAATGGGTCTAACGACGGCTATATAGATCCAATGGATCATGTGAGGTTGGAGACCCTATTTTTTGCCTAATGCTCTTTTACATACGTAGAGACCAAGCGTTGCCTTGCACCCTCCATTATATTCAGCTTCCAGTTAAGTCTCTTGTCTAGGATGAGAGCTAGATATTTGGCAGACTCTGAGAGTCTGCAACTGGTGCCGTCAATGGTAGGGGGGTTGATCGAGGGGATTTTGTATTTCCAAGTGAAGAGGATGATTTCCGTTTTGAAGGCGTTGATGCCCTGGCCATTAGGCTTGGTCCACGCCGATGGTTTCGCCGATAGAGCGTTTTTGCATAAGGTCCCTTAGCACTGCTGGATATTTTCCCGAGATTGCTACAGCAATGTCATCCGCTATCACTTACCTATAAGCACCGCCCTCATCTAGCAACAAAAATATCTCGTTGGCCACGATGTTCCATAGCAGGGGAGATAGAACTCCGCCTTGTGGTGTTCCTCTTCTGGCAAGTCTGGTGGCGATGGTGGAACCCAGCTTCGATGTGATTACTCTACTGACAAGCAGTTGGTGAATCAATCTACAGAGTCCCTTGCCCACGCCAAAATTCACCAGTGCACTGATGATAGAGAATGCGTAGACATTGTTGAAAGCACCCTCGATGTCCAGAAAGGCTACCATAATGTATTCTTTATGGTGAAGGGATTTCTCAATGGAACATACAAGCGAATGAAGGGCGGTATCTACAGATTTGTAAAGAGTGGCCAAATTGAACGAGCAATCGGTCATTTGGGGAATTTTAATTTGTAAAAAAGCAAAGCCCAATAAAGCGTTGTTGTTTTTTCAAAATCATTTTGACATTAATTTCCGCCACACCTTTCATTTTTTCACGCTTCTTTCGTGTCACTGACAATGTTCAAAGAGTATCAAGGGCCTTTCACAAGACACGCAATCTGCGAACGGGAATTTTTCGAAATAATCCTATTTCAGAAAATATCAGAATAAATTTACATTTTTTGGTAAATTAGAATGTGCTTTTTTTTTTTTTTTTTATTTTTTTTTTTATTTTTTATAATTTGCGCGCGCAAAAGGGGTTACGAATACCCTTAAGTGTCCGGAATCAAGACACAGCACGGGCCGAAGGTATAGAGGGAGAAATGGAAAGGAGGTACCTATGCACATTGGTCTTAAATGTCTGTAGATTGTAGTGAGTGGGAAATATTAGGCTGGGAAGAGCATTCCATATTCGTGTGGTGCGGCTAAAAAACGACTCTCTAAACTTAACTGTACGTCCGAAAACAGGCTTGAGGGTGAACTGATGAGCATTCCTGGCGAGACGAGTATTGCGGGTGAATTCATGGAGGGGAGGAATGCAATTGGCTAACTCACTTGAGCATCGTTTGTTAAAATAGCGACAAAACAATGACAAGGATGAGACATTACGGCGATGTTCGAGCGAGTCTATTGACTTCGCGATATTACTGTCTCCTATAAGTTTTATCGCTCGCTGTTGTATTCTATCAAGTAGGTGCAGGGAGGTCTTAGGAGCACCAGACCAGATATGAGCGTTATACTCAAGCTTGGGGCGAATGAAGGCCTTATAAATTGAAGCCAAATCAGAGGGGGTGAAGTATTTCTTGCATCGTTTAAGGAAACCTAGACATTTCGCAGCATTTTTGGCGACCTCGAATATGTGATCATTCCAACTAAGTGTTGAGTTGATACACATACCGAGGATGGAAAGCTTTTCGGTTTCTTCGATGCAAGTGCCATTCAGGGATAATGGCTGATTGTTTTGGGATCGCTTGAGTGACAGTAGACAGCATTGAGTTTTGGAAGCATTAAATTCCACTCTATTGTTTTTACCCCAATTAAATATGCTGTCAAGGTCGGAATTTAATGTGCTTAACATACGCTGCCGCTCCAATTCTACGGCCGAAGGATAGGGTTGTGAGTCTTGGAACGAATATGAAAAGCTGAGAGTACTGTCATCAGCGAAGGAGTGGATTGGATTAGAAGTAGCAGACAGGAGATCATTTATAAAAATGAGAAAGAGAGTCGGAGACAAGAGCCTTGGGGAACACCAGCATTAATTTGATGAACATCAGACTTGATTTTTTTTATCGAATCAACGAATCTCTTCGCGAATTGTCAAACTGAATTCTCGATCCAAAATGAGCCGTTCACGATCCACAAAATACATGAATAAAAAAATCGCGAAGTTTCTGGGTGCGAACATTTAAAATTTTTAATTTCACGATTCGCGGCTACCGGCGAATTCCATGTGAATGAAGTGTTAAAATTCACGAATTCGCACACGAGTGGTTGCTGGGAAGCTACCCCCATGTCCACCTCGGACTGTAGCGCCCCCATTATTATTATTATTATTATATAGATTTTTGTCGCTAAATGTATGTCTGTATGTATAGAATTTCTGATTTCCTTCAACTGAACTTTTGCATCTTCATGCAGAGTAATGTTATTGTAAACTGTTCGTCCCTGGTCTTTTCCTGCAATTATACACGGTAGAGTACAATATCCTTTACTTTAAAGTAAACAGAACGTAAACGGAATTACAACCCCTGTCAATTTATTTGTCTTATTTTGTATTGCAATATGTCGATGTTATAACAAAGACACCGCATCCACATATACTCGTACATATACCTATACATATACAAAACTAGCTCAAAGTTTCCAATAGTAATACTTACTTCCATTTGTGTTCCTTTGGTACAGCTCGAAGTTTTAGTAACTAAACCGCATTACGATACCTGATTCAGAGACACAAAGGCTACAGACTCTGATAAATCTACCCACAAGTTCCAAGGCAACTTCAAAGAAAATTAGACAAATTCTTATCGTGCTGAATTCCTACACAAATAGACGACTCACAAGCACTCGAAAATTCTTACAAGCGTCTCACAGAACACAGTTTCAGAGAATCATTTCAGTTTGCAGATATAACAACAAGATCCATCCACCACCAACGATAAGAGAATTCTACATGGCTAATTTTACCTAATCTTTCGTGAATTCCGTTTCATCTATTTTCTTCAATTTCTCAACCAAAACAAACGTAATCATAGATAGCCAAGAAAAATCCCTTAAAGGAAACCCACCCCAGTACCCCCACTTTAAAATTTCTATAGAAATAAAAATAAACACAAGGCCAAAACAGCGTCATTCATTATATTCTCGTATCCTTTGGGATTTTTAATATTTTTTTAGATGTTTCCTGAGAGCGGGATTAAAATAATTTCTGGTACATTGCATTCACATAGAGCTGGTCGTAAAATGACCTTACGACATGTGCGAAATGGCAAGGAACTTGAGCGCATCATTGAAGATGACAACTACGATTACAACTATCAACAGGTAAGACAGCTGGAGAATGAAACTGTCGTGTTGCCCGGGGATTACATTATAACCGACTGCGGCTATGAGGTTAGTGACAATTGCATGGAAATAGTGGCAGATATTGATAATAGTAATTTTTTTGATTATCTTTCAGACGACCAACAGAAAACGACCAACATTTGGAGGATATTCAACGAAGGAAGAAATGTGCTTATCTTTTATTACATATTATCCAAAGATTGATTTGGCAGGATGCTATAGCATGACTCCTGTTAGAGAGTTCTTTGAGACATTTGGAGTTTATCAATTTTATTCCCTGAATATGACAGACGTTGAAAATCTCTTTCTTTATAACGGGTAAGAAAAAAGAAGATTGCAAGCTATCACTTGGGCTATACAGTTGAACTTCGATAACTCGAATATTTAATAACTCGAATTAAATTGGTTGGCAATAGCGCCAAGACTAAAATTTACATATAATTTTTATTTGATAACTCGAACCTCTATTACTTGAATGTATTGATAACTCGAAAAGATTATCTGGCGTCACCTTCGATAAGTCGAATTCTGCGTTACGTGTTGGAAATCGTGATTTCGTTATGTGGGAGTAAGAATTGTAAAATATCTTGTTAGATATAACAAGATTGGTATATTGGTCGAATGAGTTCTAAGCTTAGTTTTAATTCTTGAAAAAAAATAGTAAGTGCCTAAGAAAACACAGACGATGACAAAATAATACACAGTGATGATATTATTGAAATATTCAGATGTGAATCCGAATCCGAATTTCAAATTCGTTAAGCATTTTGCATTCATATTTAAAGACTAATGAAAAACAAAATGGTTTAAGTTCCATTGAAGATTCTTTTGAAAACTAAAATAGGAAATCCGCTCTTTCAATGCCCTTAAAATGACTGTTTCCGGTGATCCAGCCAAGGGTACCTTTAGTTATTCCAAGGATGAAGGCTGACTGGCATTGTTTCACTAGTGTAAAAAATATCGTAACCAACTTGGTGGGAGTTTGTGTTGTTAAGAAAGTTGATTGTGGTCCCTCTCCACTTGGGTATCTCACCTTAGATGTGGACGTCCTCTGTTGCTTTGTCCCACTGATTCAGAGTCGAAGATTCTCCAGCGCGATGCCAGCTTGTCTAAGCGCTAACATGGACCCTTAGGTTAGGTTAGGTTAAAAGTGTCTAAAGTGTGCACTTAGACCAGTATTGATCCATTGTGCTTCCACACGGGCCAACCCAATTATTCTGTTGCGATAAACCATTTGGAACCCAGGATGTAGTGTAGATTGCTTATCGGATTCTCACTAAGTTCGCATATGCTTTCAAAGAACTAGGCCCCCAGATTTTGGCGTCGAAGGGACGCCAGGGCTTGGCAGGAGCTGGCAGGAAAGCTCTCCACTTCCTCATCATTTAACAGCTTCTGCAGAAATCATTAGCCACAGTTCCTAGTTTTCGGGGGTGATCTCCTATGAGGCAGTGTTCTGTAATGACACCGACGAAAGGGGAGTCTAGTGTTTAATTCGATGGAGAAAATACCACTGCCAACCCCATCCTTGGTTTTGAACCCATCCGTAAAGAAGTGCAGGGATCCTGCAAAGGGTTTAGGATTATAATTTCAAAAGTCTCTATCTGGAATTAGGATTTCAAAGTTCCTATCAGGAAAATATGGACCCGTCTAACATCTTGGTAAACTCCTGTCGCTGTACAGCTAGGGATGCAACATCGTGCTTAAAAACATCGATGTTTGAAAACATCTACGACAAACATCGATGTTAAAATATATCGATATTAACAACGATACATCGATGTTTTTCCGATGTTTTATTTATCTTCTCCATCACACAATTTCTTGGCTATATTAACGATGTACTATATCTAAACAACAAAATATACTAGTCTTACCAGTTTCAACCTAAAAACCTTCTCTGTATTCCGTTTCGTTGATGATTTGATTTTTACCTTGTGACTTATCGGGCCAACGAAAAACCCAAAGTGACGTTGGAGAATCCTACGGTTCGGGATTAGGGTTCCCGATGTTTAACGAAATGTTTAACGAAATGAATAAACGATGTCGATGTTTGACAGTTTTGCCGTCGATGTATCGGTGATGTATCGGTTATCAATCGATGTTAACATCGATGTTCATGAACGAAACATCGATGTTTCCCAAACATCGATGTATCGTTTGCATCCCTATGTACAGTCCATGCAGTTCGTGGTTGAAGTTTTTTCTCCAAATGCACGCAGAACTATTCTCTCGCAAGAAAGTCTTCTTCACCCGTTTTTGATATTGTTTATGTATCGGCAGGACTGGGATAATAAGACATTGGTCTCATACAGCTTGGTCAGCTTGGACTTTCAGTTGTCTTTTGGGCACAAAAAATCAGCGGTTGGCTGTAGTTATCATGCGTTTGATCTCGATACTCATATACTGTAGTCGAAGTTCTTCACATCTCGAAGTTTAAGCAACTTCATTGACATCTGGCTGTCGACCAATTACATCAATGTCATCCGCGTATGGAGTTGTAAGGGTTTTTGGAAGATCGTGTCTCTAGTACAGGCCAGTGAAAAAATTTAAAATTATGTTGGCAAAATCACATGACAGCGCGTCGCCTTAAACCTTTTTTTTTTTCATTGAGCCCGTTACCGACCTTGCTCAATCTGGCGAGTTTGGCACAAATGTCAAAACTGGACATGGCGCTGTATATCTCTATGCACCCTGTCATATGCGGCCTTGAAATCGACGAAAAGGTGGTCTGTGTCAATCTGCGTATCTTGAATCTTTTCAGGATCTGCTGTAATGTGAAAATCGGATGGGTGACGATAGGTTTTAGACGTTCACTCAGAACAGCAAAGATCTTATACGTGCAGTTAACGTCTCATTCCATATGGATCGGGCAAACGATCTGAGATTCTTCTCATCGGGGATGCTTTTCTAAATTCTAAATTCTAAAAATAAAATTGTTCACGGCTTCGATTCACTGAAAATACTCAAAGATTATAACTGTCTAGAAAAATCTTCTCATCTCGCTGTTCGAAATCGGCATTAAACTGAAGGTCCCCTCCACTCGTGAGAGAAAAATAGCACGCACAACACGAGTGGTTGCTGAGAACCTAGGCCCATGTCCACCTCGAACTGTAGCGCAGCCATTATTATTATTATTATATTTATCCCCGTATTTGCAATTTAGTTATTGAAGCTACCTCATTGTATACATATTTATATCTACTTCACAAACGCACAATACTTCACGAGAAACTGCAATTTAACAAAGAAATTTAACCCTTTCAGAGAATAATATCAAATATCAAGACCAAGTTGATTTCGAATTATTTTTACGGAAACATTTTTTCAACTTTTGTTCGTGTTTCTTTTATGACTTGTTCTTTTTTACAGAAACATTTGGGATTTATTACCGAATACAACATTCCCGAAAACAGCGAAAAAAAATCGCACAAAAGGATCGACTACATATGCAGATGAAGAGGATATGCTCAACGAAAAATCTCTGTTGAGTATGTTCGACTAAAAAAGATGTCAAAAATGAATTTGAATAATTCGTTATTATCGTTTCAGACGAACTTATAATTTCTGATCCAGTGGAATTTCATGACAGAACATTTTTATCACACCTCAATCAGTTACCGTGGTCGGAGCCGCTGTTCACGAAACGTGTTGAACAAGGTATAATAACCGGAAAGCATATGACGTTTTGTCGGGTTTCCAATGAATCCATTTCAATTGTAAGTCTCCATTGATTGTTTATTAAATGAAATTAACAGTTAATTTTCTTTAGCCATCGGAAATAATACGCTATCCAAACTTCACAACTTTTGTGAGGCAGCCAAGTTTGTGTCCGTATCACATTCTTATGGAAACAGCACCAATGAGTTCCTCATCATCAGCACCATGGTGGTCGTGTGTAAGAAGAGGGAAATTCGTTTCGCTACTTATAGCATACTTCTTAGGACTTCGGTTTCAGTGAAACTAGGAAATTATTGCCAACAACTAATTTTCTAATGTAATTTATTTTTCTTAATTATAATTTCTATTTATTTAAACTTATTTCTAAGTACTTAAGGATGTACATACATACATTTAAAGCAGAATGGAGCATTGAGTCATATTTTAGAGCACTACTTAACTTTAGGGATTTTTTTGTATCTAAGTGAATTTCTAGTTATTAAGTTGTTTTTCGAATCCAAAGAAGTATTAGTATAAGAATAAGTTATTAGGTCAGATAGTGTGTATTTAAACTATAAAAAAAATCCCATTTGTATTTATTTGGAATAATAAATATTGTTAAATAAAGAGTAGATTTTTAAACGAGGTAAACGGTAAACGAAGTATACACTGTCATCGAGAAAGGACGACTTGGTTGGAACATCACAATAGGCAGCTATAACTTCGAGGTAAAGGGTGGTCCAAAGAAAACGCACGATGATAATTTTAAATAAAACAAAAAGTTTTCAGATAATTATCGTAGGGCGATTTTATTCACTAAAAGTTGAACACAACATTAAAATTTTTCTCTTCAACGTCTGGATTTACTTTCATTCATCCAATTTTCAACTCGAGAGTTGATAACTCCAGATTTTCTCAACTTATAGAAATAGCAGAAGTTAAGGGAGAAAACCAGTGGTTTCGTTCTATCTCTCTTTCTTTTTATTATCATAGTTCCCTGTTCATTTTGCACACATGTTCGCATACAATCTCCAGGATGAAGTGATGCAGATAATTTTAGAAATCGGAAGGGATGGTTTTCCCTCTCTGCAGCAAATTTGAAAATAAACGATATCGTAGCTCGTCGGCAGGTAAATGATATTTGAAAAATAAATATATTCAATAGATTTTCATTGTTTCCTTTAAGGAATCTACTCATGGTCAGTGAAACTTCAATATGTCAGGCTCAAAAAAACGATTCGACGAAGAATTTCTCTAATATGGTAGGCGCCGCAGATATTCCTTTTGAAACACTTTTAGGGACATCATCGGTAGCATCTGACAACGTTCGCTCACATAAAGATATAATAATAATAATAATATACACAGATATATGTATGTATATTTCATTTTCTACTATTCATTATCTTCCTGTTTCAATAAAACAATAAAAAAGCCTGATAGATTAAGCATTTTGCTTTTATTGAGCTTTTAAATCTGCACTTATTTTGAAATATTAGGTGAAACGATGAAATCAGTGAAAGACTATGCCAAAATTGTATGGACTTAATATCCTTGATATGTGAGTCCAGCAAGATGGTGCTACATACCACACATCTGGTCAAACAATTGATCTCTATTGGGGGGAGGGGAATTTGGTATTAGGGTAATCTCGAGAAATTTTCCGATCGTAGGGTTTCTTTTCATCGGGTAAAGTCATTGAAGGAGCTCAGGAACATGTCGAATGCGAAATACATATGTATGTATATCGGTGTTCACACGAACGAGATCGAATTACGTTACTGGACCTGGCATAAATTTATGCACTGTGTCTTAGTTTTTCTTTATTAAATTTAAATACAAATGGTAATGAAATAAATTTATGTCCGAAGCCTCAGTTTTTCAGTGTTTAATTTGAATACAATGTGGTTATATATATACCTAATATGTAGTCGAGCTTGCGTTGCATAAACATATGTATTGGTTCTGCTTAGAATTTAACACAATTTATAAGAAATTGGGGTCTAGAATTAAATGCAGTTAAAATAAGTCTACACTCGGATCCTGAAAATTATCTGTTTCGTACATTTGCTTGTCGAACACAACCGCAAGATTGTTAGTCAACACGATTTTTCTTGAATTGAATTGAGCGAGATTATTTTAACTTCCTGTGGCGACCTCATTCAACGACTCCTGACGTATGTACTGTGGCGTCCTCATGCAGCGGCTTCGATCAACAGAAGTAAGGCTTCATGTATGTGGAGCACAAATGACGCCACGGACAATCAAATCCACCAACAGTCAAGATCGCTGCAAAATGCAACACATTGTTGGCCGTCGCGTTCTATATTTCAGTCAATGCAGTTTAGTTAATTCCAATTGTGTTATTTCCCTTTGTTTCAATTTCATGTAACGTAATAAACAATAGATATTTTCCAATTCAATAAAACTAGTTGACAGTTAACTAATATTCAAACCCTACGTTTCATTGACAATAACAATCAACCTGACGTAGCTAATTTCCTTTCGTTTTGAACAACTATAAATAACCCTTAATAAATATACGTACATACATCTTTTCGACTTGGCATCACTTTATTAAAGCTGAGAAATTTGACGTAACAATGATAAAATGTTTCCAACTTCACATTTAATTGCCAATACACTTTGACATAAATGACGTGGTCCCGTTTGAAGTAGAAAAAATTCTCATTAATTTATTTTTCATATTTCTCCCTGAAAAACTATGAAAAATTAGTGATTTTTTTCTAACAAATATAGTTTATAAATTATGCATTTTGTGCGTAGAACGTTAATGTAGATAATCACAGTAATTCAGTGGATATTTTAGCGAATTATGATGAATGAGGAGACGACATCATCGTCTTCGTCCGGTGGCGATATCAGAAAAATTTTCACCCGATTGTCACAGGTACAGTAGGACAGCAAAGGAGGGGTTGATTTTTCCTTAACATTTTAGTAATATGTGAATGAAACTTAAGTGATTCTAATTGTCTCCCCATATATAGACATACCAATTGATACTAGACAATTGGACACCGCACACCCGGCTGCGTTGGACTGGCGCTGCAATTTTAGTTTTAATGTTTCTCCTTCGTGTATTCCTCAAACAAGGCTGGTACATAGTTTGCTATGCATTGGGGATTTACCACTTGAATCTATTTATTGCTTTTTTAACTCCGAAGATCGATCCCGATTTCGATCCGTATGGTGGTGAGTATTTTATATTTAATACAGTACTGTGAAAAATGAATTTTATTGATTTATTTATGTGGAAATAAGTAAGGGGTCAGAAAAACATTCCAAAGTGAATATCAACAAATTCAAGGTAACAACTGAGTCGGAAATCGATATTCTTAAGCCCTGAATATGATTGACAAGTTTAAGCCTATGAAATAAAGAGGGAATGCAGTATGATTTTTACGATAATGATCGGTTGTGTGATTAGTAACCATAACGAATTTAATTGAAAGCAAAGCGTGGTGTTTTTCATTGATAACAATTTCGGTAATCGACATTTAAGCCAAGAATGACTATAGTTTTTTAATCTACAGATGTTTAGTAGAATGAGTTAATAAGAAGAAACCCTAAGTGATAAGGGGGGTGTAAAGTTATCATCAGTTGATTATATTGTTTGCAATTTGTTACCGCTCTTTTATTATCTACAAGTAAAATTATATATCATCCTCTCTTTAATAAGATATTGCTATGTCGTTTTTACAGAAATGTTGTCGACAAATTTGATTCAAGCTCAATTCAACAAATGCTTTTTTTTTATGAGATCTCCCTAAGCAGAAAAAAGTCCATTCAGAATATTGCGTTAAATCAGTACTTAACCTATTGCAAAAGCTCCTACAGTTATTCAAATCGAGTGGTATTGGGACCTGCCGGCTGTGAAATTTTGAATTTTTATTCTCTTAGGAATTTGTTTGCTCAAAGTAGAGCACTCTCATTCGAATTAATGCGCGATTTATTCTGTAAAATTGTGGATTGATACGGCATTTTTTGGAACTTGTTTCTGTTTTGACAAAACGCAAATGAAATGTTTTAGTTGAAGGTCTATATGTATATGTGATACAAATTGTCCATCGTGTTTCGTGTGAATAGCCGATTAGTCAGCATTTAGACCACCGATATAAATTATTAAATAGCGACTTTTCACTATCGTTTTGAGACAAATAGGGTAAAAGAGGCGATTATTCGAAACCAATAACCAAAAAAAGACATAATGTCTTAATAAAATATTTAAAGCCAATAATATTATAATTAAAAGTCAATTTACATCCATTACGCCCATCATTGCAAAGAAAAAGTACTCTTTCCAGTTGTCTGTTCAGCGGTTAGGAATATAGGATGCGTATAAACTGTATAAAAGCTTTAATCACCACGTCAGCTATACATACTCGTATGTGTCCGTTGCTAACATTTTCTACATGTCAGACATATGTACATACAGGCCCGAGATAATAGATGAGATTTTGTAGAAATCCACGTCAGTGACAGATGGTCGACACATATTAAACACTTGCTTTATCTTTTGAAAGTATGACTAAAATGACATGCTTGTGGAAAAGAGTAAATAAAATAGTTTTGGACTTGCTATATTGTTACACAAATAATGATAATAATAATGGCTGCGCTATAGTCAGAGGTGGACCTGGGACTCAGCAACCGTGTTGTGCCCGCTATTGTTCTCTCACGAGTAGAGGGGACCTATAGTTTAATGCCGACTCTGAACGGCGAGATTGAGAAGCTTTTTCTATACAGTTATACTCTTTGAGCATTGTCAGGGACTCGAAAGAGGTAGAGCCGAGAACAATTTTGTTTTGAAAAATTGTTGCTTGTGCTGGGATTTGAACCTAGACTGAAAGTCAAGTGCGTTTGGATCGACGTAGAAACCCACACGGCCACGGCGCCCAGATAGTGTAACTTACTGTCTTAATTTTCAATCGAATAATTACGGTTTAATGGTGAAACGTAGTGCATTAGAGCCAAATATTTCTAAATGTGAAATTTTTACCGCACACCGAATTACAATGCCAAATGTTATGCTAATTTTATAAATGATCTTAGGCCTAATCGCCTAGATGGAGTTAAGGATCTTGGGGTATTTTTTAATACCAAATTGAACTCCTCATTGTATTATGATTACAGAACTGCTAAGCCAAATACTACGTTAGGATTTTTTAAAAGAAATAGCAAGGACTTTCGAGATATTTATAGTCTGAAGTCTATTTACTGCTCGTTGGTCAGAGCAGAATATTTAAGAATATTTATTAGAATATATATGCCCCTCAAAGATCTCTTTGAGAGAGAGTGAGAAATCTATTATATGACAGAAGGCACAGAACCAATTAAGGTTGCAATGAACCACCTACAAGGTGCATATGCACGTTTAATGATCATCGCAGTAAAATTGATTCTAGATCATTATAAAAATTACGTTTATTCACTATTTGTTAATGAATGGTCTACGTTGTTTGTTTGAATCTGTTGTGTACAGCGATACTGAGAGAACGTAGTCTTCTGTGTACCCTGTGATGGACATAAGTAAAAGTTCAATGTTACCAACTCTCGTTCTACGTATTTATGAGAAAGGTATTTTTATCCAAAAAAATGTAAATTTCTCCTGACAATATACACTTCTATTTGGTTGTGTTCTCTGAAAATTTTACGGATGCAATGGCTTGAGTTGCAGAAAACAGTGCTAAAGGATAACACAAAAGCGAGCTATAGGGCGTATGAAACCTTCTTTTTCCGGAAAAGCAGGAATAATAAAACGGTGCAGGAAGCAAACAATGAAAAAATATAAGTGTTCAAGTAAATTTTTTTGGAAGTGGTTTTTGAGTGATATGGTAGTTTTTCTTCTCCAGTGTTGTAAATTCTACTTGATGTGCTATTGTTCTCTCACGAGTGGAGACCCAAAGTTTTATGCCGATTTGAAAAGCTTTTTTTTCTGTGAAAAAATACGAGTGAAGGGAACTTACAGTAAATTAGAATACTGGTAATTTATTCAAGATGCTTGCATGGTCTATTGGGTGTGAGTTTTAGCTTCTTGATTGACTGATGAAAAGATCCATAGAAAGCATGTAACGCAGGGTTTCCAAAACGTGCTGGTGCTAATCGCACCTGTAAGTCTCAGGCAAGTAAGTCTGTATTTTTGTCAACGTATTTAAATTTGTGCTTATTAAGTAAACACGTTAGCACCAGCCTACGCTGTCATCAGAAATCAATTACTAAATTTTAACGATTGGCGAGATTGGAAAGCCTTCTGCCACGGTGTCGATTTTTTCTTTAAACAAAATATCCTATGTTTTAATCCATGCACCATGCACAAAATAATTTTAAAAGGATAAGAATGTAAACTGGAAATAGCAACAACTAGACGTTAAATTATATTTTAGTTCCCACTGCTATTATATTGCCCGCAACTGTATATGTATGTGTGGGTGTTTGTTTGCATATACCATATATGTATCTCAAATTCAACGGATGCGAATCGAACACAGAAATCGAAAATTTCGCATTCGTGCATCCGTTCGAAATCAATCGTCGACGTGTCGATAATATGAATGACGTTCACTGTATTCTTAAATCCGAACAGATTGAATCTATTCATACTCAGTTGACATTTCTGATCCGCACCAAAATTGTTACGGATTCAGGTATAACTGACCAAAATTGAGTGTTCTGTTGGTTATATAAATTCATACTAAGAAAGCTTTCTGCGTGATACACACAAACGACATTTCTTCATTTGAAAATCGAAATGCTGAAACATTTTGTATTCTCTCAACCGAATAATTCCATACAACCCGGTTGTAGGACTTTCTCTTTCGTATGGTGTTTTGCAGTTCACTTTAGTATGAATCCGCGAAATTTTATTTTTTTCTCATTCTTGCTGTTATTTAATTTCCTCGCTACCGCTGAGTTGCTTCACATTACCGATACGGGGACGATTCACTTCTAACGGATTGGAGAATTCGAAATTTTCGATTTCTGTGGACAGTTCCACTCGCCGGATTTAAGAATAGGGGTGGTTGTAATGAATAGTTGAGTTGGGTTTAAGTTGGAAAACAATTCAACTGCGATAGTTCGAATTCGTTGCTCTATATTGAGAAAGGATTCTATCAAAAATTATTTATGCGACGGAACCTTTTCCGCTCGAATACAACTCGCACTTGCACTTGCTTGACTTCAAAACAGTTAGGCTTAAACGGAATAGTGACCATTGGGCTTGGTGGTCAGTAAATGGAAGACAGTACCAAATTTTGTCCAAATTTGCCAAAACTTATTTTTCATCTCCATATAGCAGTGTATACAGTAAGAGACTATTTTCTGGAGCAGGCATCGCATACGAAAACAAAAGTAATAAATTATTACCCCTGACTGCAGAAAAACTAATTTTCATTCACCATAATTTGGCTTTAGTAAACTTCCAATATTAAATTGCTAGATAAACCAACAATTTATTATATGTTTAATAAAATCAATCAGTTTAATCAGATTCTATGCGGCCGGATATAAAAAGATACTTCGGCTCCGACCGGATATTATAAATGAAGCTGGAAAGGCTAGATACCGAATATTTACCGTATATCCGTCACATCTCTACTATAAACCATCGAAAATCATTATGCTTAAAGAACAAGTTAATATTCCAAAATAGCGTGCCGAAAAAGCGCTTATAATTTTTTTTATGTGTACTGATTATCTTGTTTTGTAAAATTTTTTTTTATTTTGTTTATTTGTTTTCAGATGACCAGGGTCCCGAATTGCCAACAACAGTTAACGAAGAATTCCGACCGTTTATTAGACGTTTGCCGGAGTTCAAATTCTGGCTCTCGATTACGAAAAGTACAATAATAGGATTGACGTGTACATTCTTTGACTTATTCAATGTACCAGTGTTTTGGCCCATACTGGTTATGTACTTTATAACGCTGTTTTGTATAACAATGAAACGGCAAATCAAGGTAAACATATCAAAATTGGAAATCTTTTTTATACATGAGCTTACAATTTTTTTTTTCTTTTTTTCATCTTAGCATATGATAAAACATAAGTATTTACCATTCACCCGCAATAAGCCACGTTACCAGCGAGTAGGTGAGACAAAGTGACAATTAGCCGCACAGACACCGCAGAAGAGCGACAAATTCACAGCATCGGCAAAGGATATTTCGCCGGTAGCCACACACAATCCAACTACACCCGTGACAGTAGCAGCAACAGAAACTAATAAAACATCCTCTGTAGAACCACCGCAAATTATTACAGTCGTCTAAATGAAACTTCTTTGTATTTTATTTCAGCTAAATTTTCCACCTTTTAATTTCATATAATTCCATTTGAAATATATGCTTGAAACCAAAAAAAAGAAACGAAAATAGAAAAAATTTAATTTAGCAAAGTAAAAATTGATTTTTTTGCTGATAAGCATTTCGGTGGCCTTATGTGAATAGATACCAAAAATATCAAAGTTAATTTTGTTTAGTTTCATTTTGTTATGCGATACTTTATTAGTTTCTATTAGTTGCTCGTATGTGTATGTGTAGAGTCGTTGCAGTGTCTCGTGCAGATTAATTAAAAAAGAATTACAAACATTAATTAATATATAATTTTATTATTTTCTCATGGTTTATGTGTAAAAATTAAATATCAGAACATAGCTAATATTACCATTAAATGTTTATGAACAACATTCAACTTTGTTATTATTTCCGTATTTATAGATCTTCCTTTTTTGTTCCTTCTCTTTTAGTTGCGTGCTAGTATGTTTTGGTCTTTGTTTATTTTATGATTTGTAATAAAAAGGAGAAACTGTAAAAATTTCGCTGAGCGAAAATACAAAAGACGGATTAAACATATGTGAGAAAGCCAGAGACAAGAACAAAACGAATTTTTGTACTTTCTATTACCACCGTGTCACATTAAAATAAAGAGAGGGAGAGAGAAACACATTCAATGAACTCAATCGTTTTTTGTCATCGTTCGCATGAAACTGGTGAAGGTGGTAGAATACTGTAGGGATATTTAGATAAGATCATTGTATAATTGTAATAGAAATTGCCCATTCTGTTGAAGAATAATTAACTAATAATAACTATGAAGTAAGAAATCAAATTTTCAAAAAATCAAAGCCGTGTTTCATTTGGTCGTTGAGTAGATGTTATATTACGTTCCATAGTTGAGGTGCAGAAGTATGAAGCGTATGCTGAGTTCGATATCCTCGAAATAATATTTTGTTCCCCAGAAACTAACGCCGAATTAATATTGCTCCTTTGTTTTCGTGTTTAGACTGCATTTGGAGTTATGGTTACTTTCATGACCATAAAAGTTTGGATACAATTTTATCGATTTTCATGACTATCTCAATTTCATGCTGTATAGAGTTATGGGGAAAGCAGAGTTCACTCCATGCAAACTGCACATGAAAGATTTAATTCGAAGAACGAAGTCATCCTGATCCTGAATGACTAAAGCGCCAAACATAATGGCCGTACAACACAAAAATGATATAATGCGAACATATTAAACGCTTTGCTCAAGTCTGGGGCCTTATTTTGCTATAGTATCGGAAATCTATTCGAATATTGGAAATTGATATATATAGCAAATACACACAGTCCCCATTTGAAAATTAAATTATGCCAACTCGTTTACGGAAATTTGATATTTTACATTCCGAAAGCGGATGTCAAAACCATCCTCACTTACGAATTTTAATTCGAAAACTATTTTGCTATCGGATTGTGTGTGCTAAAGTTGTTTTGATTAATTTGTTTACGCAAAATAGAAGCAAATTAAGACATTAATAATAAATTTGAGCAGTTATTGTCCAAATATATAGGCCTTGCAAAGGATTTCTTCAATCTGCAGATGCAAGCCAGAAAGCTAATCAACTTTGACATAGGCCGACCGATGCGGAATATAAAAGGCTGGGGGAGGCCCAAGTAAATACGTGCAGCTCATGCTACTGGAAGAAAAGTGATATTAGAGATATTACATCTCACTTTTGCAATAAGTGGCACTCTAAATGAACCATCGTTTGGAATACATACTTTGTCTTACACTCATTCATTGCTAGACCCATCATCGCCGCTTCCTTCTCGACACTCACAAAAGCCCCACTGACAGTCCGCTGTGTCCTTCCGGTGATGTCAATGGCATCGACATATGCGAGCGAGTTGCACAGATTTGTAAAAGAACCTCTGGTGTTAACGTCTGAGTTACGCACGATCTTCTCAGAAATGATATTAAAAAAAATCGCATGATAGTGCGCCGACTTGTCTAAACCCTTTTTGACAGCAAAGGTCTCGGTGAGGTCTTTACCGTCCTTGATGGAGCAACGGGCATTCTCCATCATCATTCTCCAAAGTTAAACGAGTTTTGCAAGGATTCCAAAACTAGACAATGCGCTACAGTAACATCTTTCAATCGCGCATTTTTTATGCTCGATCGATTTCTGTCGGAGAAGCCGGTGCTCTTCCCTTTTCTCTGCTCGTTAAGCTCGCGAGCAGTCCTCGTCCTTTTTTGCAGCGCCGCTTTGTATGCTGCATGTGCTCGCTGACAATTATTATCGAAACAGGGGTTTTTTCTTTGTGACGGAATGAAACCAATAAATCAGTGCTCATTGAAACAGTTAAAGTGAATTTTTTTATTTCGTTACAATCCAGTGATTGAACTCTTAATAAAAACGGTTATTAAGATTACGTTTATTTTTTAATAATAATAATAATGGCGGCGCTACAGTCCGGGGTGGACGTGGGCCTAGCTTCTCAGCAACCACTCGTGTTGTGCGTGCTATTGTTCTCTCACGAGTGGAGGATCTACAGTTTAATGCCGACTCCGAACGGCGCGATTGAGAAGCCTTTTCTAGACAGTTATACTCTTTGAGCGCCGTGGGCGCCGTGGCGTAGTGGGTAGGTGCGTCGACTCCTACGCTCGAGGTCGTCGGTTCGAATCTCGAAAAAAAAAACATCAAACATTTTTTCACGGCTCCACCTCTTTCGAGTCACTGACAATGCTCAAAGAGTATAACTGTCTAGGAAAAGCTTCTCAATCTCGCCGTTCGGAGTCGGCATTAAACTGTAGGTCCCCTCCGCTCGTGACAGAACAATAGCACGCACAACACGAGTGGTTGCTGAGAAGCTAGGCCCAGGTCCACCTCTAACTGTAGCGCCGCCATTATTATTATTATTATACTCTTTGAGCATTGTCAGTGACTCGAAAGAGGTGAAGCCGTGAAAAAATGTTAGGCCATTTTTCGGGAATCGAACCAAGAACATCGAGCATAGGAGTCGACGCACCTACTCACCATTACGCCACGGCGCCCATAATTTTGTTTTTATTTTTTAATAACGTTACAATGTAGGTTGATAGGTAGGTAAGTATTGTGGCTTCCAACGTATGCACATTGGATTCACTTAGACTCATAGGGTCCATTGTGTTGCCACGGGCCCGGACATAACGCCAAGCGACATTAAGCCAAATTCCAGCATTTGGCCTTATGTCGTTTTTTTGATAAAGCGACATAAGGCCAAGTTTTAAAATTTGGCTATTGGATATGGAGGCTATTGCTGGACAATTACATAGTAGGTGTTTCTTCCTCTTCATCCATGCGTCTACTACAGTAGTGGTTATATGGTACCCTAGTCTTGCGGCGTGCCTACCCATAGCGCAGCGCCGTGAGGACATTTACTAGGTTACTCAGATTGTTCCTGCTTAGGCTAAGGATGGCTGTGGTTTTCCGGAGATATATTTTTGGCCATGTTTTCCTTGCGTGTTGACAGGTAAGTTTCTCCATCTCTCTGTAGCCCTGCTAGTTGCTAGTTCAGAGATTTTAGTTTTCAATGTACCTATTGGCACAGAGATGTTGATAATGTTTGGGTCACTGATTATTGTACCCCTTTTGGCTAGCTCGTTTGCTTCGCAATTACCTGGTATATCTCTATGACCAGGAACCCAGCACACCATGAGGCTGCATTGTTTAGATATCTCATTTAGAGATTTACGGCAGAGTCTCACCAATTGTGATCTTAATATTTGTGATTCGAGTGCTTTTATAGTTGCTTGACTGTCGGTGCATATTAAGATATCCTCTCTCGATATCATGTTCATCGATAGTCATTCAGCGGCTTCACGAATAGCCGTAATTTCCGCTCGGAAGACACTACAGTGGTTCGGTAGTCTAAAGGGCTGGCTGATTTGGAGTTGTTCCGAGAAAATTCCAACACCTACTCCACTACCAGTCTTAGACCCGTCTGTGTAGATCTCCTTTGTGTTGTTACTACTTAGCACCGAGTTTGTTTCCCATTCTATTCGGGATTTTGGTGCCGTATTCAATATTGAAGTCCACGACTGGGGCTAAAGTATGTGTGCATGGCCTACGTTTTGGTTTCTCCACTGTGAGATTTCTTTGAGCCATAGCGCCGATTTTGTTACAAATTCCTTGCCACATATGTCTGTTGGGGTGAGGAGTAATATCGTTTCAAGCGCTGCGGTTGGAGTAGTACGCAATGCGCCACATTTCTTACCTACGGCTTTCTTACATGCATACAACGCGATTGTAGCTTTCTTTACTCTTTCTATAGTGTTCTGCTTCCAACTAAGCTTCCTATCCAGTATTATGCCTAAATATTTGGCGTGGTTTGAGAAGGTTAGCGGGAAGCCGTTTATTTTTGGTAGTATAATTGGGGGTATCTAATGGTTTTTCGAAAAGAGTACCAGTTCAGTCTTTGCCGGGTTCACACTCAGGCCGCTTTTCCTGGTACATTTCGATAGTTCACTTAGCGCGTTTCCCATTAGATCTCCTAGTACATGGGGATATTTACCACTGAACATTATGGCGAGAAATGCAATCATTGTATACTCTTTGCAGGTCATCGATTTCTCAATTATACCCACCATATTCTGAAGATCAGTCACGACAGATCTTCCTTTACAGTACGCATGTTGCGAGGCCGAGAGTCTGTCTACTTGAATACTCTCTCTTGATGTAAAAATCAGTCAGCCTTTCCAATGCCTTTAGTAGGAATGATGATAAACTGATTGGCCTGTAGTCTTTTGGTGTTGTGTGGGATATCTTCCCCGTTTTTGGAATGAAGACGACCTTTATTTTCCTCCATTCTTTCGGTATGTAGCTAGAGTCGAGGCCGAGTATAGGTCCCTGTATAGGTTTAGCAGCCAGGGCTCTAACATATATCGTATGCCTGCTGCAGTTCTATTGGGTAGATACCATCCGAGCCTGAAGACTTATATGGAAAGAAGCTATGGATTGCCCAACGGAGCTTCCTTTTGCTTATTACTCCCTTAGAGATATTCGAGTGAGTGGTCGGTTGTATTTGCTGATCTGTAGGTTATCCTTCTACGCTTCCTGGGAAGTGTTTATTCAACAGGGGCTGTAGTGATTCGTGACTCGAAAACGTCATTGTGCCATCTTTATCACTCAAGAGCCCCGGAATATTTGGAAACTTTGATGCTGGCCTCTGTGTTGCTTTCAATATTAGAGCAACATTTTCTCCATCATTGTCTTCCGTCGATTTGTCTTTTAAAAAACTATATTACGCAGGATTAAAATACCTGTTTTTTCTAAGAAACTCATAATTCTGTTTTTCATAAGTTTTGATATGGGTTTATAATTACCAATCTTATCTCTGCATCTATATTATAATTTTTCTACGTTAAAATATTCAAATAATAACGTAAAAATAAATGTTATTCTATTATACCCCCAAGTTAATTTTTTCAGAGCTAAACTCACAAATACTTGTATAAAAACACCAACTGAACCTTTTTTGTTTAGGTTAGGTTAGGTTGAAGTGGCTAAAGTGTACACTTAGACCAGTGTTGATCCATTGTGCTGCCATCCGTTCATTTGCGGGAAACCATTTGGAGATTACTAGATTGCTTATCGGAACCTCACTAAGCTCGCATAAGCTCTCAAAGAAGTAGGCCCCCAGATGTTGGCGCCGAAGAGACGCTAGACGCGGGCAGGAGCAGAGGAGATGTGGAACGCTCCCCACTTCCTCCTCGTCTAACCAGCTTCTGCAGAAACCATTAGCCAGAGTTCCTAGTATTCTGGTGTGATCTTCTATGAGGCTGTGTCCGGTAATGACACCGACAATTTTACTTATGTTGGATCTATCGAGAGAGATTATTATTATTATTATTATTCATTTTAATTATTCATATTAATCAGTAAATATATTACAAGTTCAAGTTGCAAGTGGCCGCCGTGGCCGTGTGGGTTTGTGCGTCGACCCATACGCACTTGACTTTGACAGTCTTGGTTCCAGCACAGGCAACAATTTTTCAAAACAAAATTGTTCGCGGCTCCACCTCTTTTGAGTCACTGACAATGCTCAAAGAGTATAACTGTATAGAAAAAGCTTCTTAATCTCGGCATTAAACTATAGGTCCCATCCACTCGTGAAAGAAGAGTAGCACGCACAACGTGAGTGGTTGCCGAGAAGCCAGGCCCAGGTCCACCTCGGACTCTAGTGCGGCCATTATTATTATTATTATTATTATAAATAAATTACAAGTTCAGTTCAGCTGCAATGGCTGTCTACTAGGATAATAAACAAAGTTTGGTGCGAGCTTATGCTTATCGTAGAAAGTTATCGAGAGATTATTTCTTTAGATGTTTTGAGGGAGGGATGGAGTTAGGGAGGGAGGGAGGGAGGGAGGGAGGGAGGGAGGGAAGGAGGAGGGAGGGAGGGAGGGAGGGAGGGAGGGAGGGAGGGAGGGAGGGAGGGAGAGAGGAGAGAGAGAGAGAGAGAGAGAGAGAGAGAGAGAGAGAGAGAGAGAGAGAGAGAGAGAGAGAGAGATCTAGCTTGTGTCGGATCATTCTGGAGGTATGACACGTAGTGACTCTTGCCTATCTGTTTGTTTTGTGAGTTGCATCTGCTAATAGCAACAATTTACAAGTTGTGAGGGGCATACCCATGTAGCTGTGTTTCGGATAATTTGTGTCTTGTGTCGGATCATTCTGGAGGTATGACACGTAGTGACTCTTGCCCATCTGTTGTTTGTTTTGTTTCAGTAGTAATGCCTGGGTGGTAGCGATCTTTGCAAGTTTATCAGCTTTGCAGTTGCCCGGAATGTCTCTGTGACCTGGTACCCAACACAGGCGAATATTGAAGTGATCGGCCATCTTGTCTAAAGATGAATGTCAGTTGATTACTGCTTTAGAGTTTAGTGAAACTAATTCTAGAGCCCTGATTTTTTGTTTAGCTTTTTTTTTGTTTCGTGTTGAAAATATAAATTTGAAGTAACCTTCAAATAACGATCGATTTTTCAAATAAGAGTTGTGGTTCATCGCATTTATTTTAATGGGGGTGGCTATCACCTGTTCAAACTTAAACGATTGTAATAAAAAAAGCTGTCAAATGAAATCAAGGGGAAAGAAAAGTGGAAGTTGCATATAGGTGGGAAAGCACAAGCGTGAACCCTACGAGCTTTACAACGATGTGAATATAATCTAAAAGGAGAAAATTCGTTGAATAAATGAAATGGTTCGGCCAATTCGAGCAAATCAAAACCAGTGCTCCAGCTAAGATAATCATCGAATCCGAGCGTAATCGAGGAGAGAAAGACCGAACCTCCGGTATACAGACCAAGTGATCGTGGACGCCAACCAACTTGGGTCGATGACTAAAAACAACGTTCCCGGTTTCGTCAGCGATGAATGGCAACGATTGTTCAGTTCAATCGGTGGCCTGAAAAGTAATTAGAACGCACACGGCGAACGCTATCTCTATATGCGTAGTGCTCTATTATAGAGGTAGATCGTCACGGTATATAACTTGATATATAAGCTTTTACTGCAATTCCTTTCTACATATCTCTAACCAAACATTTTCTAAGTTTCCGTGATAAAGAAATTGTTAGGTGTAACAGCCTTAATTTCATCTTTTCATTTCATTTTTATTTATTTGTTTCTAAGTATCGCTGTACAATAAGAATATTCTATTCTTTAATAAGTACAGGGCTTAAAGTATAACTTTTGATAAATATTGTGAAAGTGACATAGATATAGTTACATTTTACAGATTTGAATCAATCCAGGAATTCGTAATATGCATCAAACGACAATTATATGTACTTTATACTTACCATCCTCTCTACGGCTCCATTGACTGTATTTTCGTTCCTAGGTTATTTTCTCCAAAACTAGCACATCATTCACGAACCTCATTAACCTATTTGTGATTTGATATTCAAATGACACACTTCATCTTTAATCTCAAGTAAAGTTTATTTATTTTATTAGTTAATATTCCTACAGAAAACTAATTACTTGAAAATAATCAATCTATTGAAAAGGACATAAGGAGGATCACAAAAATGCATCGACAAATTCGAATTATTACAAATTTCTTTGGTAAATTTTACATTTTTGTTTACAAACATGTGACATTAAATAAATAAAATAAGTCTAGAGGAATAAAAACTAACAAACATACTGTTAAACAAACAAACATATTCGCGCTTCACTTGGGAATAACAAACTCGGCAGAATCTCGGAGAATAATTCTTCTATTTCTTAACTTGTACGTTCGTTGGTCTTCCTCCACATCTTGCTCGCGGTCCGATTTTAAGTCATTAAGTGTGTCTTCGCTGGTGAATTGTGGAGCATTGTTGCTGAAAATTACATTTTTAGACCTGAAGCGTATGGAACCTGGTGTTTTTAGAATCGAATTTCTGCTACTGGTTTGTTTGGGCGATATAACATTATCGTTCACGAGGGACTTACAATCCTGTTCACCTAAGAGGGTCCTTTTGAAAACATTCATACTTTCACGAAAAGCATTAATGTGCGGAGTAATTTTGGGACTGTTATCTATTTCACTTTGATTCGTTTCACTTGATATTCGCTTGGCTTTTATTGCGTTTATTGTGATAACTGTGGCAGCTGCAGATCTTGAGCGACGGTCTTTAATTACTACTTGCCTCCTTGATGGTGTCAAAATCACATCATTATCTGCATCACCCATAGCTTTCTTTTTGAGACATGCGGCATATGCAGCCTTTAACATTTTTTGTAAGGCTTGATTCGGTCTTGCAGTAGTATCCGGCTTCGATTTTTTCATTTTTTTCACATTTGTTCGTTCCTTTGGTGCTTCATCAGGATCGCTCCAATTTTTAGCCTTCCAGCGTTCGATATTGGCAAAGCGCTTATCCACATTTTCAATTTGTAAGCCTACCATTGACCAAAACCCATCCAAATCTTGTGGTAGAACCGGCAGGAAGCTTTTATTGTCACCATTATTTGCTGTGTTTTTACGTCGTAGCCCTTCTTCGCAACTATCGATGAGTCCTCCAAATTGTTTTAATTTCTTATTAATAAGTAGTTTTGTTTGGCCGATTGTCGCGTCTATCATATCTGTTCCACCAACATCTTCAAGCTGAGGACTAGTATTTTTATATTCCTCCCACACTCTGCATCGTTCACTCAACCGATCAACCTCACCCATTAACTGTTTTCGATAGTATTGAACCGTCGCCATAGTGTGATGCTCCGCTGCTACTGCCTCAGTTATTGATGAAGTGTCCGTTCCCATGTATACGCTATTTCGTTTCTCTCGTTCAATTTTTTTATTGACCTTACCCCGAGACACAGACACATAAGGACTCGTGTAAATTGGAGGCGTTGTGTTTTCAATGTTGTCCTTAATTGGTGTCACACTTTCTTCTTTCGTACATCCACCCTCAGAAGACTTCTTAGCCGTTTCCTCTTCCTGCTTTGGAGTTTTTTTTGAGTCTGACTGCACAATGGAATACCGGATGAAATCCGGTATTGCAGGAGCATATCTATCAACTGGACTCACTATACTACCTTCAGCAGTAAACAGGTCCACTGTTGAATTCTTTAATGAGAGGGATTTTCGCTTCGTTGATGTTACAAACTCGAATACTGTATTCAACGAATTTGGATTCGCAGTTGAGAAGGCATTGGAAACTGATATGCCAACTTTTTTTGAAGCTTTGAATGTTGGACGCTTAAGTGGTGGTAAACCAGACTGGGAATTAGCAGTTTTCGATGATTTTGAGGACATCTTCGATGTTGTTGCTTTCTTAGAATTTTTGGGAAAGCGTTGTGGTGGTGGAGGCATTCCCAATTTAGGAGCAATGTTGTCTTCGATTTTGACAAGTGGTTTTTCTGGCTTTTGTATTGGAGGCGGTCTCAGCCGCGGTTTAGACAAGAGGTCTGATCCATTTTGCATTGTAGAATGCGGTTTTGCTTTAATTACTGTCTTTGTTATCGGTGGTCCTGCTGCTTTGCTGTTAATTGTGTTTTGTGGAACACACTTGGACGCAATCGATGCGTTCTTTGTATTAATAGTTTTTGAGATAATTACTGGTTCAGATACTTCCGGCTTCAAAATGGGATTTCTAAATTTCTGCACACCAGTCTTTGATTGCGTGTTCTTTTTTTTTGGAGTCGGAACGAAATTGTAAATAGCTTCTTGGTTACCACTAACACAACGAAGTTTATATTGACCAACAATATCAATGGTAAGATCTTCTAAATTAGGAGGCGGTCTGAATATATGATTTTTTGGGGCAAAGGATTTTTTCATGTTCCTTGTTCCATTTGCCGGTCCACTGCCACAGGGAACAAACGGCGGCCTCTTACATTGTTCCTTTTTGGCCTGCTCTTCCTGTACCTTTTTTGTTTTCCATGCTAGGTATTTCAGAAGAAAAGCCTTTTGGCGCAGAGATTTTTCGCTTTGCTTTAAAGGTGGGGGCTTTGTTACATCCGACTCAAGCGTTTCCAGTGTCGGTTGTAAATTTTCCTTTTGCTCTGATGGTTTTTTTGGAGACGGGAGCGGTGATATATTTCTTGTTGAATCATATAAATTTCTACGCTGTTTCGCTCTAATTTCACTGGAAGCCTTGAATTTGCTACTTTTTTCGTTTATGACGGAAGGGTTTGCTTTGAAGAGACAATTGTGCTTTTCCATTATGTTGTGAAATATCTGAGTGAAAAAAAAATAAAAAAAAAGCTTAATAATAACGGAAAATGTTTTAACCTATAATATTAAAATATAATGGCGGCGCTGCAGTCTGAGGTGGTTTTCTCACGAGTGGAGGGGACATGCAGTTTAATGCCGACACCGAATGGCGAGATTGAGAAGCTTTTTCAAGTGACTCGAAGGAGGGCGAGCCACGAAGGAAATTGTTTTGAAAAATTGCAGCTTGTGCTGGGATTTGAACCTGGACTGTGAAAGTCAAGTGCGTATAGGTCGACGTAAAAACCCACACATAGGTTAAAATAATAGTTGCCATACTTTTGTCACAAAAATTATTGTTCAAAAATAAATCAAAATAAGGTCTCTCCACATTTATACTTTCTTTGCTCAAATATCTCACTTCTAGTATTTTGATGGGTGGCACACAAACATACTTTAAAAATGATTTTGATCATGCAATGTGCACAGAAGGCTAACTTGAACAATTAATACAATATTAAGAATAATAATACTACTGTGGCGCCATCGTCTGGGGCGGACTACAGCAACAAATCGTATTATTAGTGCAAAGTGCTTAAGTTGGGGCGGATAAGGGCCTTATAAATTGAAGCTAAGTCAGAGAGGGTAAAGTATTCCATGCAGCGTTTAGAGACACTTTCAGCGTTTTTTAGCAACCACGAATATGTTATCATTTCAAATAAGTATTGTATTAATACACATACCAAGGATGAAGTCATTCGATTTTATCAACACAAGTCTCATTCATGGATAATTGCTGTTTATTAAGGTTTCGCTTTAGCAACAGTAGACAGCATTGAGTACCACTCTATTATATTTATCCCAATTGATTATGCTGTCAATGTCGTAATTCAATGTGCTGCCCTTACCATTACACGGCCAAAGAACGTGACTGTTCTAGGTAGTATTTTGCATATACAATAAAAATGCTTTGTGTTTACTAAAAATATTTCAACAATCGGGTCATATTGCAACTGAATTACCGAGATCAGATCCATGCGAAACATTACTTAACTGAAAGAATAAAGGGGTGAACATCTGGTTTAAATAAACTTCGAGCATAGAGACCATGAGATGTCACAAATGATGGCTGAAAATTCACATTTAAATAAATGCATTGTTTAAACAGAATACAAAATGACGGAGTTTTTAAGAATCGCGACTATATTCAACACAATAGTCAATCTTCTTGTAGAGTACTGTTATGCAGTAATGTTGCAACGAAATAACGACAGTAATGTGTGAGTGTAGTGTTCTCATGGTGTTGTTGACTTACAATAATAAATAATTAAAATATCCTGATATTGATAAAACACTACTAATTGCGTTTTCAAACTAAACCATAGGGGAATTGCAAGCCAATTTCGATGAATGCGGAAAGTGTAAGTGTCAACTTGGAAACTTGATCGGTACTTACACCAAATGGATTTGAAACATTTTTACAAAAGATTTCGAAAATGACTACCAAAGTATGTAAGAACTTTGTTTTCCATTCTTAAATTATATAGAAGAACTTTGATCAGCAATTTATGGATACAAGAATATGATCAGGATAAACGGATAGTTAACTCTCACTTTACTACATGTCTATCGGTCTTTTTGTATGATTCCTCCTCCTTTTGACGTTTGAGAATATATTAAACGCATCTGGTCCTGGATGACTGAGACGATTTAAATGCTGATCTTGTTTTTTTTTTAAAGAAAATCCAAAATTTATGTGGTATTGTAACCGCCACTTACCTTTTGCTTTCGATATATTTTTATTTCCGCAAAAGCGCCCAAAAATGTCATCTGTTACTCAAGGGGTAAAATAACATCCCAGATTTAGAATGCATTGCAATACACTAGAAAGTGACTTACTAGTCTTTAAAAGCCTGAGTGAATGTGTTTGACTAGGCATATACTATCTGAATATTGTAACAATTAAAAATCGGGGCAACAAATTTATTTAGAAATTACCAAATATGATACAATGCCCAAATCCAAAATTCCGCTTGTATTCACTTTAAACGTTAATATTGAATTGCATTTAAATTTAAACCCGCTACCAGAAATCAGTCAAACGAGAAACTCAATTTCCATTGGAAAATTCCCTCAACCGAGTGCTGCCAGGTCGTGGTAAATTTACCTTTTCGTTTTTCGTGGGAATCCAACTTCACTTACACGAATTTGGTAAAAAGGAATTTCGTACAAAAATAGGAAAATTGTTTCTGAAAAAATATTCTTCTGATGGTACGTATTCTTTAGCAATCGTAAAGATAGAATACCCTAAGTTCAAGGGGTGGCTACAACCTGTGCAAAGGATAACAAAACACCGAGCTGAAGAGCGTGTGGAACAACTTTTTTGCCAAAAAATCAGAAATCATAGAACACTGTGCGGCCTATAACAGTTTGTGGAGACTTCGCACAACGACTCTTGCTAAAAGTACTCTGGCGACGCTGTATGTGCGACTTCGCCACAAATCTTTCAATTCGGTCGTGATTTAAAACGGTATTATCTATTAGAAAATTAAAGTTTTAACTACAGTGAATGTTTTAATGTCGAAAGCATATACTTAAGTCTGGATTTAAGTGGTTGTCAAGGGATTAAAAGAGACAGTTCAAATATAATAGAGCTTTTGAAAATGTGAAAATTCCACTTGTGGCAAGAAGAAATTATTGTTTTCTTTCTTTTTAACGCTGTCTTTATTTAATTGATATATCAACAAACACACTTTCCATTACTTACTAGTCAATTAAAATTCAATTGAATAAGAAACCATAAACAATTTCCTCGACACTTGTGTTTTGTTTGCATTTTTCAAGGCACGATAGTGTATAACTTATCACTTCTCAACACTTCAAAGCCAATAATACCAAACCTAACATATTTTTTCTCTACATTCCACATTAAATTTTATTTGAAACCAACAATTTTATGTTAGCTTTTACAAATTTATTTCTTTGCCGAATTTCAAGTTTCAACATAAATTTGTTCCCGCCATCGATCTGTCAGAATTCTATAAACCCATGTAATGACAAAAAAATCCGCCAGAAGTACTTCAAGTCGTCAATATTCGCCAAATAATTTTCATGCACACCTTTGTTAAAACCCGACGACTTAAGAAAAATACGACCCTTACAGTTGACAATTCAAAAGGTAGTGAAAAAAGTTTATTGACATGTAATAATATGAACAAATGAATGAAAATAATGGAAAGTGATCAAAGTAAAATTTTAACAAGTGATTAGAATACAGGTTCAATTATACAAAGTGCCTTAAAACAAAGAATAGATAAATTAATAGAATTTCTTAACACTCCTCCTCAATTTTGAAACTAATAAGTTTTAAAATTGCATTCCCAAAGTAGTGAAACAGTATCGATGTTTATCGTTAGGAACGGCCTTGGTTAGAGCATCAGCTGGCATTTGATCTGTTTGAAGGTATTTAACTTGAACTGCTCCTTTTTCGATTGCTTCTCTTATAAAATGGTATTTGTAATGAATGTGTTTTGTTCGGGAATGTTTTCCCCCATAGTTAGCAATATGCTGTGCGCTTTGACTGTCGCAAAATATTGTAGTCGGCTCTTTGCAGTCAACATTCAACTCCTTCAGTAAAAAACGTAGTGAATACGCTTCTTTTGCTGCTTCTGAGAGTGCGATATACTCAGCCTCGGCACTAGAAGTTGCTACGGTGCGCTGTTTTCTTGACTCCCAACTAATTGCGGCTCCTGTAAGTAGAAAACAGAATGCTCCTTGAGATTTCCTATCATTACAGTCTTCGACCCAACTAGCATCGACGTAACCCTTTAAAGAGGATGAACCCTTTTTATAAACAATTTTTGCGGTTTTTGTAGAATTCAAGTATTGTAATAAATAAAGTGCAGCATTCCAATGTTGTTTTTTCGGATTTTGTAAAAACTGAGCTAGAGAACTGACGCTAAAAGCAATATCTGGTCTACTAAACACTGCTAGATGCATGAGTGATCCAATTAACTCCTGATATTTGTGTATGTCGATAGCTACTCGCTCCCCAGCTATAGTAGGTTCCTTTTCCAATTTAAGTTTAACTTGCATAGGTATTTTAAATGGTTTACTGTTCTGCATGTTATATTTTGATACAATTTTATTGATGTAATGTGTTTGACAAATAGAGAGGGTCTCAGGATTTCTTTCAATTTCTAGTCCAATGCAAAATGTTGGTTGTCCTAAGTCACGAATTTCAAAACTTTTAGAAAGATGATTTTTGATCTGATGGTAAGTATTACTACAATTGGATGCAATAACAATATCATCCACATATATTCCGAGAATTGTAATCTCATTACAGTCAATTTTGTAGTATATGCATGGTCATAATTTGATTGTTTTAAATTCAAGTCTTTTAATCTTTCATCTAAAATTGTGTGTCATTGCCTGCTTGCTTGTCTTAATCCATATATAGCTTTGTTAAGCTTACATACTTTATCCTTTTTACTCATATCAACAAATCCATCTGGCTGTTTCATATAAATTTCTTCTTCTAAATTTCCATTTAAAAAAGCTGTTGATACATCCAGTTGATAAAGTTGTAAATCATTTTCCACAGATAAAGCATAGAGAAGTCGAAGTGAACTCTGTCGAATAACAGGAGCGTACGTTTCCATATAATCAATCCCATATTTTTGCGAATAGCCTTGAGCCACCAACCTAGCTTTCCAACGATCAATGCTCCCATCTGGTTTGCGTTTTGACTGAAATACCCATCGACATCCAATTGCTTTACGTCCTAGTGGTAGATCACATAAAGTCCAAGTATTGTGTTTCATAAGACAATTAAACTCTTCATCCATAGCCTCATACCATTTGGTAGCATAGGGTGAGTTCTGCACTTCGTTTAAATTTGTTGGGTCTGAAAAAGAACTCGCTTGGAGGGCAATTTCAATAACATTCTTTAAATGATGCCGCGGTCTAAGTCTATCCCTTATATTTTCTTTCATTTCATTTTCCTGTTTTGGTACGATTTCATTTTCAGTAATTTCACTTCTAGTATTTTCAGGTTCTGAAAGTATATACTCAAAATTGTTTTCTTCTCTTTCTTCATTTTCCTTTATATCATTTTTATCGCATTTATAATCGATCTTATCAGTCAGATTGTCATTTATCATCTCATCATTCAAAAAAAATTCGTAAGAACTATTTGTGACCTGCTCTTTAGAAAAGTCCTCTATGAAACGAACATCTCGGCTTTTAACAATCTTATGCGATCCCCTTTTCCATAAGCGATATGACTTGGATTCCTCTGAATACCCTAAAACAAATTCCTCACTTTTTGCATCTAATTTGGATTTAGAAATAGTTTTATTTAACACAAATGCTCGACAACCAATTTTTCTAAAATGTCCTACGATTGGTACTCTTCCGGTCCATACTTGTTCAGGTGTTCTATTTATATTGAGCAATGTCGGGCAATGATTACGTATATATGCGGATGTGTTGATAAGTTCGGCCCATAGATATTTTGGTAAATTTGCTTCTATCATAAAACATCTCGTCATTTCAACCAAAGTCCGGTTCATACGCTCCGCTACACCATTTTGTTGGGGTGTATATTCGGCTGATAGTTGACGTTTTATGCCATTGTCCCTCAAAAATTCAGTAAAATCTGAACTTAGTAATTCGGACGCGTTATCACTGCGAAGAATTTTGATTCTTTTATTGGTTTGGTTTTCTACTAGCATTTTAAAATTTTGAAATGTTTTCAAATACTCGCTCTTTTTTCTTAAAAAATAAACGAAAACTTTTCTTGACCAATCATCAATAAATGTAACAAAGTATATCTTTTTTCCTATTGACTCAACAGACATAGGCCCGCATAAATCCGTATGGACAATTTGCAATAAATCATTGGACGATTTTTCGGTTTTAGCTTTAAAGGGTAGCCTTGTTTGTTTTCCTTTTATACACGAAACACAGTTAAATGGCGTTTTATTAAAATTTGGTAATCCTAATACCATTTGGTGATCTTTGAGTTTTAAAAGCGATTGTATATTAAGATGGCCATAACGTTTGTGCCATAGTTCTAGGTTATTTTCTTCATGTGATATACTAAATGCTTTAACATTTCCTAAACAGTTAACCAAATATAGATTGTTTGATTTAACTGCTTTCATCAAAATGTTTCCATTTTTCCAAATCACTGCATGTTTTCCTTTCATTACAACCTTACATCCATTGTCAGTAGCTTTACTAGCTGAAATCAAATTACTTCTAAGATCAGGTACAAATAGTGTTTTATATAACAAAACAGTTTTCAAACTACCATTCAAATTAACATTTATCTTTACGGTTCCTATGCCTTTCACCTCAGAAAACTTATCATTTGCTACTTGAACTGCACCCATATAATCTTTATTTAGTACTGCAAAAAGCTCCTCTTTACAGCACATATGTGACGTAGCACCACTATCAATGTACCAACTGTTTTTTTCCGAATCTTGCTTGACAGATTTAACAGTGTGAGTAACAGCCTGAATTACATCACTCTTGTCTCTTAAAGATTCCAATGTCATGAATCCGTCATCTTGAAGAAAATCTTCATTTGAAAAATTTGACCTATGTGACTTATCTTTGGCTAAATTCACATGGCAATCCTTTTTCATATGGCCTTTTCGACCACAACGATGACAGTTATACTTAAAAGCAACGCTTGACATACCTGGACGTCGTTGAAAAGCATCGCTTGATATACATGGACGTCGTTCATATTTCCTTGAATTGAACTTTACTTTCAAAGCATCATCTCTTCCATCACTGTTTTCCCGTCTTTTATCAGCGAATTCAAGCAAGCGGGCACGCAGCACTTCCACAGTGGGGAATTCTAAGGACGCATCAAAAGCTGCGTGGAGTTCCTTATATGTTTCGGGCAAACTGTCCAGCAATATAACAGCCAACAAGTCACCGTCTAATTTGGCATTCATCTCCCGTAGTCGAGCAACAATTGAATTGAAATTAATTAGATGAGTTTCCATTTCTATATGTGCATGCATTTTTAGATTAATCAACTTACGGAATTCCTCTACTTTTTGTCGCGTACTCTTTCTGTTATAGGTTTCTTCCAGGAAATCCCACACCCCTTTTGACGTACTTATTCCTTTTACAAGCGATACCTGTGCTGGTTCCATAGAAATAATAATTTCGCATCTTGCATCCAAATCTTTGTTTTTCCACTCCTCCAATTTTGCTGCATCTTCCGGTTTCTTTTCATCCCCAGTCACCACCTTTAACAGCCTGTTCTTATGCAGAATTGCCTCCATGTGCCGAAGTTTTCCCCATTAAACAATGGGATTTTTCCCGAGAAATTACTCATTTTAAAACAATTAGCTTATCCGTTATTCCTTATTTTAAAATTCCTGGTTACGGCTCTGGGCCCATAACCTGTTAAAACGCGACTTAAGAAAAATACGACCCTTACAGTTGGCAATTCAAAAGGTAGTGAAAAAAGTTTATTGACATGTAATAATATGAACAAATGAATGAAAATAATGGAAAGTGATCAAAGTAAAATGTTAACAAGTGATTAGAATACAGGTTCAATTATACAAAGTGCCTTAAAACAAAGAATAGATAAATTAATAGAATTTCTTAACAACCTTCTCAAGTAGTATGTTTATATGTATCACTTTGTACTCAATAGCAGAAATCAACTTATGCCCCCTTTGCCCCTGAAATTTTTTGACAGCTTGTTGTTTTTGCACCATCTGTGAATACATGAGTTCTTTCGAACAGCTGACAGCCATACACATTCAAATAAATGAGGTGAAGTACAACTCTTATTTAAAATTCGTTATTTGCACGAAATCTTGAAAGGAATTATACTATACCAACTGCGACTTAACAATAAAGTCGGACGGTCGAGCCGCTATTATGGCACTAGACTCCTACATCATCAAATCCAAGATTGTATGGGAATGATTGGAGAAGCTCAAAGAGTTGAGTAGGAAAAACCGAGTAAAAGTCTGCTGGATACCTGGCCATACAGGAATAGAAGGCAATAAAATGGCCGACTCCCTGGCAAGGAAAGGAACATCAGAACCCTTCATAGGCCCTGAACCATTCTGCGCTGTAGGAGACCATATCCTGAGAGGAGAATTCAGGGAACTAGAAAGAAGGAATCGAACAGAAACCTGGAACAACGCTCGTGGCATGAAATAGGCCAAGAAAATCCTAGGGCAGGGCATGCATCAAAATGAGCAAGAATAATCACCGCATTCTAACGGGTTTCTTAACGGGGCACTGTAAGCTGAGAGAGCATCTAAGGAAACTAGGGGTATCAGAAGAAGGTCCCTGCAGATTTTGTGGAGAATTTAATGAAATTCCAGAACATTTACTGGGATTTTGTTAGGCACTAGGTAGGTAGGTGATAGGGTGCCCTTGCCACCGGGTCGCGGCTCACTGAGACCAACAGTTGGGTCCGTTGTGCCCTATGTGTGAGGGGGTGTACTCCGTGAGACCTACACTTTTACTGCTGAGTAGAACCACCCAGATTGTTGTATATATCTCAGGAGGTGCTTCAGCTCTATTTTTCCCAGATCCTCCAGCTCGTCGAAGGATTTACTGCCTAGTGTTAGCAGTCCCCTTACCCGTAGGGCTCCACTTCCCTGCAACTTCTACAATAGTCGCTATGGGGGATAACTAACCTTCTTGCATGGGTGCCTATCAGACAATGTCTGGTGAGAACTCCCACCACCTTCTGTATATCCATGCGACTTAGGCTTATCATTGATAATGATTTCCTGCTGTTCAACATCGGCCATAGGGCTCTAGTCGTTGACCCAATGTCCAGATTCAGCCATCGCGCATTTGCTCTTTCTAAGGCTTCGTCCTCTATTTCCTTCCTTAGGAAACTTAACAGCATGTTGATATAAGGTAGTGCTATAAATTTATCTAACCCTGAACCCTCCTTTGCGAACAAGCCCACGCTTGGCTGTCGGAGTAAATAGTTATCGTTTTTCAAGTGATAGTAAGTCCATCCCTCTCCAAAGTCTTGATGATCTTGTCCACTACCAGGATCCACAGAAGAGGTAAGAGGACTCCACCTTGCGGCGTTCCCCTATCCACTTTCCTCTTACAGCTCGTGTTGCATAGAGAGGAATTGATCTGACGTGTTCGCAGCATAAGTCCGATCCATTCGCACAGACCCTCATCGATTCCTATTCTTTGAAGGCTTGCTTGAATTGCATCGCTAGTAACATTGTTAAACGCTGCCTCTACTGTGGAAACCATGTTATGTAGAGCAGTATCCTGTTCCTAACCTGTTCTTTATATATGCGTGTTGTGATTTTGAAAGATAGTTTTCCCCCATCACATCCCTTACATATATGTCAATCAGTCGTTCCAATGTTTTCAGGAAGAAGGATGACAGGCTAATAGGCCTGTAGTTACCATTGTATTTTGTGTATTACTCTTACCTCTCGCCATCTCCTTGGAACATAGCCTAGCCTGAGGCAACACTTGTGGCTGATGTTTAGCCAAGGAATAATAGTTTCCTCTGACTGTTGAAGAATAATTGGGCGTATGTTGTCTACGCCTGGTGCCTTGAATGGGGAGAAAGTGCGCAATAGGTACGGTAACTAACCATCCCGGTTTGCTTGGGAAAGTTCCGTATTTGTGCAGTCTTATTAGCGTGTGGATATTATATGTAGTTTGTTATTGTTATTAAAAAGCACGGTTGTTATATTAGGTAAAATTGTAACAGGTTTTATTGGATTTGTTTAACAAGAAAGAAAGAACTATTGTTTGTATGTTACATGAAAATAGACAAAGGAAATAGCACAATGAAGTAAACTGCACAGTAGTTTACTTGGTGATGTATGGAACGCGACTGACAACGAATGCGTTGCATTTTGCAGGGATCTTGACTGTTGAAATGTCTGTGGCGTCATCTGTGGTCCTTATACAGGAAGCTTAACTTCTGTTGTTGGAAGTCGCTGTATGAGGACGCCACAGTACATACGTCACTAGTCGTTGAGCGAGGTCGCCACAAGCGAAAAGCATATAAACAAACAATTCAAACAAATAATACAACTAATCAAAGAAAATTGCAATATACAGACACTTTTTTTAATTATAAATCCACTCTACTACTCCTGCACTTCCTCTCAGTTTCCCTACATTCTCTCGACTGACTTCAATGTTTCCACTTCTTCGTTCGGAGATTCTTGTAAACATCTTTGTCGCAATCAATTTTTTTTAAGAACACAATTTTACATTGGTTATAAATTGACTGAATTAAAACCATAATTATTAATAAAAATAATTACATATATAAAAAAAATAATTATAGAGACATGTTTAGTTATGTTTTGTTGAATTATAATTATTTCATTGTTAATTTGTCTTTTATTTATAATAATAGTAAAAAAAAAATATGAAATCCATCTTTTTTCTTCGTGTTTTAAATTGTTTGATATTTTGTCCCGGAATTGGCTTGTTGAAATATGGTCACCGTAGCAATAGGAGTCCATTACCCTCGATACATATTCAACACAAATCAGTCATATAAAGATGGGTAATTTCCCCTATTCCAGACAACAATTTGACAGTTAATGACGAATCTTCCAATAAATTTGACAATGATGAAAGCACACAACTTTCCTCATTTTGACTCACACTTATGAAAATGGCGACACATTTATGAATGGTTGCCACCAGAAATCAACTAATAGAGATAATCAACTTATATACCCAAATCGCAACAGCGCGGTCGCGCGGTCGTGCTTTGACATTTTCTGTAGAATATATGTAAATCATTAGTCAAGTCGGAATAGCGCGGTCGGGCGTTAACATTCCACAAACCGTAATATCGTAAGTCCGAGCAGAAAGTTACGAGTAGAGCTACTCTCTACCCATATGGGCTTTTTGACAGAAAAAAAAAAAATTTTTTTTATTCTTCGACGAAACGCGACTGCCAGCAAATGCGTTGTATTTTTAAAATATTTAAACTATCCGTGGCTTGAAATGTCCAAGAATTCTTTCTAGTGAAAGCGGCGTCTGGAGCTTAGATCCACAAATATGACACCTTATCACTGTTGACCGGAGTCGCTGTACGAGGTCGAAACAGTACTTTTGGCAGAAGTCACTGTGCGAAGTCTCCACAAACTGTTGTAGGCCTCACAGTGTTCTATGATTTCTGATTTTTTGGCAAAAAAGTTGTTCCACACGCTCTTCAGCTCGGTGTTTTGTTATCCTTTGCACAGGTTGTAGCCACCCCTTGAACTTAGGGTATTCTATCTTTACGATTGCTAAAGAATACGTACCATCAGAAGAATATTTTTTCAGAAACAATTTTCCTATTTTTGTACGAAATTCCTTTTTACCAAATTCGTGTAAGTGAAGTTGGATTCCCACGAAAAACGAAAAGGTAAATTTACCACGACCTGGCAGCACTCGGTTGAGGGAATTTTCCAATGGAAATTGAGTTTCTCGTTTGACTGATTTCTGGTAGCGGGTTTAAATTTAAATGCAATTCAATATTAACGTTTAAAGTGAATACAAGCGGAATTTTGGATTTGGGCATTGTATCATATTTGGTAATTTCTAAATAAATTTGTTGCCCCGATTTTTAATTGTTACAATATTCAGATAGTATATGCCTAGTCAAACACATACACTCAGGCTTTTAAAGACTAGTAAGTCACTTTCTAGTGTAATGCAATGCATTCTAAATCTGGGTTGTTTTTTACCGCTTGAGTAACAGTCTTTTGTATTTGGCCCACTCTAATAATAAACTCTTTTGTAAAAATGTTTCAAATCCATTTGGTGTAAGTACCGATCAAGTTTCCAAGTTGACACTTACGCCTTCCGCATTCATCGAAATTGGCTTGCAATTCCCCTATGGTTTAGTTTGAAAACGCAATTAGTAGTGTTTTATCAATATCAGGATACTTTAATTATTTATTATTGTAAGTCAACAACACCATGAGAACACTACACTCACACATTACTGTCGTTATTTCGTTGCAACATTACTGCATAACAGTACTCTACAAGAAGATTGACTATTGTGTTTTTATTTTTTTATTCTGTTTAAACAATGCATTTATTTAAATGTGAATTTTCAGCCATCATTTGTGACATCTCATGGTCTCTATGCTCTCGAAGTTTATTTAAACCAGATGTTCACCCCTTTATTCTTTCAGTTAAGTAATGTTTCGCATGGATCTGATCTCGGTAATTCAGTTGCAATATGACCCGTTTGTTGAAACATTTTTAGTAAACACAGCATTTTTACTGTATATGCAAAATACTACGACGACTATTTGTGATTTGGTTAACTAGTAACATTAATTACATGGGAAAAAAATATATTATTCATGATGTTTCTAATCCAATCCACTATTTCGCTGACGAAAGTATTCTTAGCTTTTCAAATTCGTTTCAAGACTCAAGAACAGAGTCACGTTCTTTGGCCATATAATGGTAAGGGCAGTGTATATTAAGCACATTGAATTACGACATTGACAGCATAATCAATTGGGATAAATATAATAGAGTGGTACTCAATGATGTCTACTGTTGCTAAAGTGAAACCTTAATAAACAGCAATTATTCATGAATGAGACTTGTGTCGATAAAATCGAAAGACTTCATCCTTGGCATACAATACTTATTTGAAATGATAACATATTCGTGGTTGCCAAAAAACGCTGCAAAATGTCTAAGTGTCGCTAAACGATGCATGAAATACTTTACCCCCTCTGACTTAGCTTCAATTTATAAGGCCCTTATCCGTCCCAACCTTAAATTTCAATCTATCATCATTTATCTCTATTTCAGAACAAACAGAGTTGAGATTATAACTGCTTTTCATAAGCGGTTCATTAAAACCATAATTATATATGACTGGAGTCAAGACAGTATAGGCAGTTTATACGGTACGAAAAAATATCTTGTATGAACATTATAGATTGAATACATCATCTTCTTTCTAGAGTATTTAGTCCTATCAGTTGTTGAGAAGCTAGGCCCAGGTCCACCTCTGACCTTAGCGCCGCCATTATTATTATTATTATTATTTAGTCCTATCAAGGCACATCTTGTTATGTAGGCATAGATTCAAGATTCCAATTCCTTATTTTTATAACAAATCTTGAAAAGAACTTGAATTCTCTCTAGACGTAATACGTACTTTTCATAAGTTAGATGCCATATAATAGAACAATATTTAAGGTGCGGACGTACTAGAGACATGTAAACTGACTGAAAAGCATCTGGGTTAGACAATTGATATCATGTAAGAATTTATTTAAGTCTTGGAATTTATGATAGTCTTAGATAGTTCTAATACGCGGAAATATCTCAATGTAATCTGCATACATCAAACAATTAACATACAATATTTAAAAATTGGCGGAATGTCGTTGACAGATAAGATTAATTACAGTGGCCCTATGTGATAACCTTGGGGAATCCCGGATAGCACGTTAATGGTTATTGACTGACACATTTCAATTTTAACTGTTTCAGTTCTGTTTGAGATGTAACTTAATATCCAATGAAGAAGTTTTGAATGAATACCAAACAAATTACGTTTGTTTAACAAAACTATGTCATTTCAGTTTCATCGACACAAGCTCCATTTATACGAATCATGCAAACATTTCTTCGCATCTCTAAACGGATTTCTTATGCTCCATTATAAACATCATTGCTTCAAAAATTTTTCCGTTCCAGGTGTTTAGACTGCCATTCAACAAAGTGGGTGGAAGAAGCATATTTCAGTGCAATTTTATTCTGAGATTCTGTATTATTACTAGCAACAATGAAATCAAAACCTGAAAAAAACTGTTAAAAACCACCACAATTGTATCGTACGCTACTTATTGTTGAGTATTCAATTTCGAATTTTATTTAACAGAAGTATTAAATTCATATGGTTGCACTTTGCACTAATATGTGTATAATGGTTGCTGTAGTCCGCCCCAGATGATGGCGCCACAATAGTATTATTATTAATATTGTATAAATAGTTCAAGTTAGCATTCCGTGCACATTGTATGATCAAAATAAATTTTAAAGTAATTTTGTGCGCCACCCATCGTTTGCGTTGCAGTCAAAATACTAGAAGTGTGTACTAATATTTAATTTGACGTGGTTAGTTTTTGCTATTTCTACTTTTTTCAAATTCTTTCACCTTATTTTGATTTATTTTTGAACAATTTTTATGACAAAAATATGAAAACTATTATTTTAACCGAGTACCGATATTATTTTAACAGCAGCAACTCCTTTTTTCATTTTTTTTCCACTCAGAAATTTCACAACATAATGGAAAAACGCAGTAGTCTCTTCAAAGCAAACTCTTCACTCTTAAGAGAAAAAAATAGCAACATCAAGGCTGCCAACGAAATCAGAGCGAAACAGCGTAGGAATTTATGTAACTCAAGAAGAAATATATCACCGCTTCCGTCTCCAAAAAAACCATCAGAGCAAAAGGAAAATTTACAACCGACACTGGAAACGCTCGAGTCGGATGTAACAAAGCCCCCACCTTCAAAGCAAAACGAAAAATCACTGCGCCAAAAGGCATTTCTCTTGAAATACCTAGCATGGAAAACAAAAAAGGTACAGGAAGAGCAGGCCAAAAAGGAACAATGTAAGAGGCCGCCGTTTGTTCCCTGTGGCAGTGGACCGGCAAATGGAACAAGGAACATGAAAAAATCATTTGTCCCCAAAAATCATATATTCAGACCGCCTCCTAATTTAGAAGATCTTACCATTGATATTGTTGGTCAATATAAACTTCGTTGTGTTAGTGGTAACCAAGAAGCTATTTATAATTTCGTTCCGACTCCAAAAAAAGAGAATAATAAGCAATCAAAGACTGCTGTGCAGAAATTAAGAAATCCCATTTTGAAGCCGGAAGTATCTGAACCAGTAATTATCTCAAAAACTATTAATACAAAGAACGCATCGATTGCGTCCAAGTGTGTTCCACAAAACACAATTAACAGCAAAGCAGCAGGACCGCCGATAACAAAGACAGTAATTAAAGCAAAACCGCATTCTACAATGCAGAATGGATCAGACCTCTTGTCTAAACCGCGGCTGAGACCGCCTCCAATACAAAAGCCAGAAAAACCACTTGTCAAAATCGAAGACAACATTGCTCCTAAATTGGGAATGCCTCCACCACCACAACGCTTTCCCAAAAATTCTAAGAAAGCAACAACATCGAAGATGTCCTCAAAATCATCGAAAACTGTTAATTCCCAGTCTGGTTTACCACCACTTAAGCGTCCAACATTCAAAGCTTCAAAAAAAGTTGGCATATCAGTTTCCAATGCCTTCTCAACTGCGAATCCAAATTCGTTGAATACAGTATTCGAGTTTGTAACATCAACGAAGCGAAAATCTCTCTCATTAAAGAATCCAAAAGTAGACTTGTTTACTGCTGAAGGTAGTATAGTGAGTCCAGTTGATAGATATGCTACTGCAATACCGGATTTCATCCGGTATTCCATTGTGCAGTCAGAATCAGTAAAAACTCAAAAAAAGGAAAATATAAATTCCCAGTCTGGTTTACCACTACTTAAGAGTCCAACATTCAAAGCTTCCAATGCCTTCTCAACAGTACATGGAAACATGAACAAGGAAATATCTGCTAACACATGTAAATATTTACTGCCCAATGCAGAAGCAGACGCCATAGTTTCTGAAACTCCGGATCCAAATTCGTTGAATAAAGTATTCGAGTTTGTTACATCAACGAAGCGAAAATCCCTCTCATTAAAGAATTCAAAAGTGGACCTGTTTACTGCTGAAAATAGTATAGTGAGTCCAGTTGATAGCTATGCTCCTGCAATACCGGATTTCATCCGGTATTCCATTGTGCAGTCAGGCTCAAAAAAAACTCCAAAGCAGGAAGAGGAAACGACTAAGAAGTCTTCTGAGGGTGGATGTACGAAAGAAGAAAGTGTGACACCAATTAAGGACAACATTGAAAACACAACGCCTCCAATTTACATGAGTCCTTATGTGTCTGTGTCTCGGGGTAAGGTCAATAAAAAAATTGAACGAGAGAAACGAAATAGCGTATACATGGGAACGGACACTTCATCAATAACTGAGGCAGTAGCAGCGGAGCATCACACTATGGCGACGGTTCAATACTATCGAAAACAGTTAATGGGTGAGGTTGATCGGTTGAATGAACGATGCAGAGTGTGGGAGGAATATAAAAATACTAGTCCTCAGCTTGAAGATGTTGGTGGAACAGATATGATAGACGCGACAATCGGCCAAACAAAACTACTTATTAATAAGAAATTAAAACAATTTGGAGGACTCATCGATAGTTGCGAAGAAGGGCTACGACGTAAAAACACAGCAAATAATGGTGACAATAAAAGCTTCCTGCCGGTTCTACCACAAGATTTAGATGGGTTTTGGTCAATGGTAGGCTTACAAATTGAAAATGTGGATAAGCGATTTGCCAATATCGAACGCTGGAAGGCTAATAATTGGAGCGATCCTGATGAAGAACCGAAGGAACGAACAAATGTGAAAAAAATGAAAAAATCGAAGCCGGCTACTACTGCAAGACCGAATCAAGCCTTACAAAAAATGTTAAAGGCTGCACATGCCGCATGTCTCAAAAAGAAAGCTATGGGTGATGCAGATAATGATGTGATTTTGACACCATCAAGGAGGCAAGTAGTAATTAAAGACCGTCGCTCAAGATCTGCAGCTGCCACAATTATCACAATAAGCGCAATAAAAGCCAAGCGAATATCAAGTGAAAAGAATCAAAGTGAAATAGATAACAGTCCCAAAATTACTCCGCACATTAATGCTTTTCGTGAAAGTATGAATGTTTTCAAAAGGACCCTCTTAGGTGAACAGGATTGTAAGTCCCTCGTGAACGATAATGTTATATCGCCCAAACAAACCAGTAGCAGAAATTCGATTCTAAAAACACCAGGTTCCATACGCTTCAGGTCTAAAAATGTAATTTTCAGCAACAATGCTCCACAATTCACCAGCGAAGACACACTTAATGACTTAAAATCGGACCGCGAGCAAGATGTGGAGGAAGACCAACGAACGTACAAGTTAAGAAATAGAAGAATTATTCTCCGAGATTCTGCCGAGTTTGTTATTCCCAAGTGAAGCGGGGATATGTTTGTTTGTTTAACAGTATGTTTGTTAGTTTTTATACCTCTAGTCTTATTTTATTTATTTTATATGTTACATGTAAATAAAAATGTAAAATTTATTAAAGACAAGATTTGTTTGTAGTTATTCGAATTCGTCGATGCATTTTTTCAATAGATTGATTATTTTCAAGTAATTAGTTTTCTTTATTAATATTAACTAATAAAATACATAAATACAACTTTACTTAAAATTAAAGATGAAGTGTGTCACTTGAATATCAAATCACAAATATGTGAATGAGGTTTGTAAATGATGTGCTAGTTTTGGAAAAATAACCCAAGAAGGGGAAAAACAGTTGATAGAACCGTAGAGGGGATGATGAATAAAAGGTCATTAAGAATTAAGCAAGCTTGTTGGTACTAAAAATTCGACTACTGTAGTGGGTGTTGACTAACTTCAGTTAGAGATATGTAGAAAGAAATTGCAGTAAAAGCTTACATCAATTAAGTTCCGGAAAACGGTATATATCGTGGCGATGATTTACCACTATAATAAAGCATATAGAGACAGCGTTCGCCGTCAGTATCCTAATTACTTGGATTTGGATCTAAGTGAGCCAACGTCCTTACAAACATTGGCAGTCACCCCAACCTAATCTAACCTATCCTACTTACTTTTCGGGTCAACGACTTGTGAGCCTGAGCAATTGCTGCCTTTCGTCACTGGCGGTCCTGGGAATGCTGCTTCCAATCATCGAAATCAAGTTGGTTTGCGTTCGCGATCACATGGTCGGTTCGGTCTGTCTCTCCTCGAACCAGTTCGATGATTATCTTAGCTGAAGCACAACCGAATCAAGTCAACGGATTATGTTCACATCTTTGTACAGCTCGTAGTTCGCTTCCCCTTCTATTCGGCTAGAAATCAGCTTTGCAGTTCTGCTTATCGTCTAGCTTTCGACTTCATATAGCAAGACTGGCAGGATGAGGATTTTCTAGAGAAATGCTTTGGTCCTTCGAGTCAGGATTTTTGAAAAATGTCACCGAAACCAAGAAAAAGATTGATAATTACGATAAGGACTCAGCACCATTAATTTAAATGGTTAAGAAGTGATTTACTGATTCCTGTTGTGGTCGTACCAATACAAGTGACACCGAACCGTAAGGTCGGCCAAAATAAATCCTTACGCTAGAAATCATCGATAAAATCCATGGACTGATATTGGACGGTCGGTGAATTAAAGTTGGCTCATCTCAACTAAAAAAATATTTGGACATGAAATGCTATCTACTTGATTTCTTTCGAACATAAGCGCAACCGTGTTAACACTTCAGAGGAGTGTTTGACGATGTTTAGCCGCAATTTGAACGATTTTTTTCTGGAAATTAAGTCTGCTTCAAGACCAGCCGGAACATTGTTAACCTCGGTGTGGCCGAATTAGTTGCGGTTAAGTTAGCCAAAGCCAAGTTCCGTCTGCTCTTCAATTGTCGTGAAAGCTTTTATAAAGGCACTTTGGGAATGAACGACAACCTCAATACTATCTCTATAGACAAGCGGCTGAATCAATTTATAGAAGATACTGTCTATATTTCATATTTGAACCTGGCCGTATTTCAGATTAAATAAATTTGTTATATGACCTGCATCTTTTCGAAATCCAGTGCAGGTGTCAAACAGTCCGAAAGTCCTCATATTGGGCTGTACGGTACACCCTTTTTTTGTGGCGCAACGAAATCAAATACATTTTCCACAAATTCAGATTTCGGACTTCACTTCGAATAGTTTCTTGCTGATTCCTTGAAAACGTTTTGATATCGATTTAAAACTTTCAGGATTTAGACTATGATGAGAATAGGTCTTTAGTTTGATCTCAGTTGCGTTGTCCCTCACGCTCAGAATCGAAGACTCTTCGGGCCGGAGCTAAGTTCTTCATACGTTCTACTTGGCCCAGCCATCTTAGGCGTTGGATCCGAAGACGCCTGGCTAGATTCATGTCGCTGTACAGCCCATATTGTTCATGGTTGAGGCTTCTTCTCCAAATGTCGAGAGACTTCATCCGCTTGGGATATTGTCCATGCCTCTGCGCCGTAAAGCAGGACTGGGATGATCAAGTTCTTATACAAAGTCAACTTGGTCTTTCGAGAGAGGGCTCTATTACTCAATTGCCTTTTGAGCCGAAAAAGCAGTTTGGCAAGAGTTATTCTGCGCTTGATCTTGGTACTGATGTTTGCATTATTTACCGCGGAGTCGAGGTAGACAAAGTCCTTCACTACCTCAAAGTTATAGCTGCGTATGGTGACGTCCTTGTGCGTCCTTTCTCGATGACAGCATATGCTTAATTTTACCCAATCACGTCAATATTATCCGCGTAAGCTAGCAGTTGAAAAGACTCTTGGAATTTCAGCGAGTAGACTATCAACACCAGCAGCTTTGTTGGACTTCAATCTCGATATCGCTATCTTGACTTCGTCTAGATCGGGGTGACGGCTTTCTCTGTTATCATCGTTCATTGTGTTGAGTAGAATATTCTGCCTGACAGCGGTATTTGTGTCTTCATCGCCGTCAGTCAAAGTCAGCAGAAAAGATATTTCCAAATTTTCAGTATTGACTGCGACTCTACTACTAGTTGTTAATTTTCGTAACGGCAAGCTTCTGTTCGATTGGCCCTCATCCGGCCAGTCATGGCGTACGGTTGTCCAGTGTGGTTCAACGTGAGTCCTTCCCAGATGGAAAAGATGATGCTGTTCGAGAGGCAATGTCTCCGGGCTTGTCTCAAGAAGTACAGAACCCCAAAATCTGAGTACAAAAAATTCTATTCCAACCAGTTCTTGTATAACGAAGCAAACGTGAACAGGGTGGATAATTTAATTATTAAGCTGATTCGAAGGCACGTTGCACGAGCCATGACCTCGGAAAACGAGCTGATATTTGGAGCCTACTACCACAATGAAGCATATCATGAGAACGCTCGCCGGAGTGGATTCATTCCACCGGAAGCGTTCTTGTACCTTGACCGGATTGGCTTAATCCAGGATGCGGAGGGATGTCCTCTCTACCACGCGGTGCGAAGGACAGTGGATAAGCGACTTCTCTACGAGAACGATGTCGCAAGCGTTAGTCCGGATGATCTCCGGTTCAGCAGATCCATCTCGGTTCGCGACAGAACGGATTGTGAAAAGCTTCGGGGGTTCTATTGGTGGTTGCAGCCCCATCAGACGCCTCAGTTTTTGTCAGTTTAATCAGCAAGTTGTTGGTCCCTTACGGCCAACTTACATTTAGGTTAGGGTATTAGATTAGGGTAATTTTAAGAAAAAAAAAATAAAAAATTAGAAATCGAAAAAAAAAACAAAAAAAATCAAAACATTTTTTTCCTAGAACATACGATTTTTAAAGATAAAACTCAAACTTAAAGCTTCTGTTCGATCTTTGTACCCATGCGATAAAAGTTTCACACTTTGGTAAAACTTTCGGACATAATTCCTGCCATAACTCCTCTCCATCTCCTCGATCGAGTGCTTCTCATGCTCTTACTTTTTCTTCCTAAGAAGCCGGTTCTCTTCCATTCTCTGTTCGTAGAGCTCACGAACAGCTCTCTTAGTTCGATGCAGCGTTGCCTGTTAGGCTTCTTGCTTTGCTGCATGTGCCCGTTGCGATTGTAGCAACGACGTTCTCTCGATATCCTTGGCTACAACAAGGAAATGGTCCGAGTCGATGTTGGCGCCTCGGAACGTTCGGACATCAAGAATACCGAAGGAGTGACTGACGTCGATCACAACGTGATCAATCTGGTTGATGGTTGAATGATCAGGGGACTGCCAGGTCCCTTTATGAATATTGAGGTGTGGGAACCGCGTGCTAGCTGCAGAGAGGTTCCGCCCCGTGACAAAGGTCACCAGTTTGAGTCCGTTTTCGGACGTGGTGCCGTGCAGGCTGTGTTTACCGATGACTCTAGCAAGATGTCCTTTTTATTCAGCTTAGCGTTGTTATCTCCTATAATGATCTTGGTGTCGTAGCTGGGGCATTAATTGTATGTTCTTTCTAGGAGATCATAGAAGTCGTCCTTGGTTTGGTCATCTTTGTCCTCCGTTGGGGCGTGGGCGCAGATCAGGGTGATATTACCGAATTTAGCCTTGATGCGGATTCTTATGAAACACTCGCTTATGCACTTAAAGCTTAAGACTTTTTGCCTAATTCTGCCTCGAACAACAAATCCACATCCAAATAATCACTGCCTTTGCTCTTTGTAACAATCACCGAAATAGTCTGTGAGCACCGCCGTTGGCCCTAAGAGAAGGGCTAATCCGCCTCCATCTCTATTCCAGGGTCCCGACCTTACCACGGAAACCAGGTAGCTCCTGCTGACTGGAGTTGTGGATGCCGCCGTTGGCCAATCAATTGATCAGCTCCTCCCCCGCCATCCTAAAAAGACCGATCAGTCCTGGCAGGCTCCTACTCCTCCTCCTCTCACGAGGGTTGGTTATTCCGTCTTTTGTCGAGGTTACTCGGCTCCCGGATTTTACCAGGAGTTCGTTAACAGAGACTAGCTGCAGGCGCTGTGTCTGAATGGTTCGCCTGTCAACGCTTCGAAATCCCTACAGTCAAAAAACAAAATACAAACAAACAAAAAACAAAAAACTGCATTATTACAAACTGTGCGTAGCAATAAGGCCTTCAACAATCACACAGTACGCTTCACAGGATCACCAAATTGAATCAAAAGAAAAGAAAAATATGCTTATATATTTATTATTCTACATTATTCTCGTTGATAACATTTGTTTGAACAGTTAAGTAATTTTAGCGAGAATTGATATTAAATTTGCAAAACTGATATACATCATATTTTATAAACGAATTTATACCATACTACAATTACAAAAATGTTTTCAATATTAAATCTATTAATTGACCTGCCCGAGAATTTTCCAAGACACAGGAGAGTATAATAGCTGCTCGATAAAATTCATTTGATGTAGCTTAATCGTATTTTTTCGAGCATAATATTCTAATCCATACGAATAAATAATAAAAGTGAATCCAATTTGTAACGTTAACAAAACAAATACATTTCCTACGCGTTTAGACAAGTTATTCGGGTAAAAGAAAAACAGGACCCCCATTCCTCCAAACATCACAAACGACACAGGATAAATCATTTTCAGAGTGATGACACATACAAATTCGTGAAATATCGCAGACAAATAAAATACCACTAGACTACAACAATTAAATGAATGTCTAAAAATGTAATTGTGAGAATCCTTGTAAATATATTCATAAAGCCAGTCATGTACTATTGTATTCCAAGTCCGATAATAATTTCTATAATTTGATGATGTCCACCAGTCTTTGTGGTACATACGATCGCCAAAACACATAATTTCACCAGTAAAGTTAAGCCAACTGTGAAATATCACACGATGCAAACATAGAAATATTACTGTCGAAGGCATTATCAATGAAAAATATCCATGGAAAAAGTTAAGTAGTGTAAAGTGCTTCAATCCAATGGTTTGAATGATCGGAAGTATATTTCTTTCAAAGAGAAAGACTGCAAAGAATATCCCTAAAACGACTTCAATTAAGTTCTTAATGGCAAATATCCAATCAATGTTATTCGTTCGCGGATAGGAGTCACGGTATATTAATGTTGGAGCGAAAAGGTAGTAAATGTATGAACTTACAGGTGCTAGTTCAAAAGTATCGTTCGATAATATTTTGGGAACATTTGTTCGTATAAAGGCATATGTTTTCATAGCAAGTCTCAATGTCTCTGTGAGTAATATAATACTGGTTGCAAAAGGCAGACCATAGATTACACAGGTGCTTGCGCCAACATGTAATAAGTAAAATTGAAACTCAGCAAACACCGTTAGCGAAGTATAATTCCAAAATCTTTGCAAGGATATATCTAAAAAAAACATTTAACAATATTAAAGATATTATATATGCTGCTACAATACTTACATGGCTTCATGCTTCGAAACGCCTGTGTCCAGATCTGTAATGCGTAGTACATCCCTATGATTGCTATATGCATTACACCCCATACTGTCAAAGCAATATCAAGCTTTCCAAACCCAACTTTTAAGGTTCGCAAGCCCAAATACGTTCTAGAAGAAATTAACAATTTTATTTAATCAAACAAACCCACATCACATATTCCAAGAAAATTTTTAATTAAATCTATTTTTCTGTAGCTTTTAATAATTTTGGAATAGAATTATTCAACTTAGATTTAAACTTGAAATGCAAATTATTCATCATTTTATCTTTTGATCGCAAAATACGAACAACAAAGACAGCGATATGAAAACACTATTTGGTTTGTCCTTTTGACCAACAAACTGTATTGTCCTTACGAATTACATGGTGAAGCTTTCAGTCGAAAATGTTTGATTAAACTGTGACTGTACAACTTTTATTGCTTTTGGTAATATTGGTTCGGGTTGTGAATATTGAATAACTAAAAAAAACCGATTTCCAGATATGAGGCATTTAATATGAGGCATTTTTTATTTAATTTAGTTCTTTAAAAGTGACTAGTTTTTGAATACAAAATCAATTAAGTGGCCACCTATATTAACCAAGGCAAAATGGGACGGTTTTGCTCCGTTTTCCATAATTTCAGCACATTTCGGTTGCTAATGGTCTGAGATTTGCTGAAGTACACAAAAAGAAGTCCGGATGGGTCAAATCTGGAAATCTGGGTGGCCAGTCAACTTCGTCATTTTCATTATTATTATTACTATTATTATTAACGGCGACAGAGAGTGCGAAATGTATGTACAGTCAGTACATTCAGTTTCATACGGCTACTAAGCATGGTGGTTAGTCAGTGATGTTATGGGGTTCCATGAGCCATGAAGGAGTTGAAAGTTTGGAAGTTCTCTAACGAGCGGAGGGGACCTACAGTTTAATGCCGACTCCGAACGGCGAGATTGAGAAGCTTTTCCTAGACACTTATACTCTTTGAGCATTGTCAGTGACTCGAAAGAGGTGGAGCTGTGAAAAAATGTTTGATGTTTTTTCCAAGATTCGAACTGACGACCTCGAGCGTAGCAGTCGACGCACCTACCCACTACGCCACGGCGCCCACCTGTCAACAATATCCTTTGAATCAATTGGACTTCATGTCATAGCAAATGCAAATCATTCCTCAAAATGCGCCGGAAGGTATTTACACTGACGCTGCTAAGCACGGTGATCATACCTATCAACCTATGTGGATTCTCAGCAACACTCTTTCTTGCCGCTTCAACCATTTTTTTTTTGGAACGTCTTAGGCGTTGATCAAGGGCATGTAGACGATCTTCCACTGCCCCGTGCTAAACAAAATTCGCCACCAAAAAACGAGTAGTAATGCCGGACGATGCCTGTTGGCCACGATATTTTCAATGATATGTACGTTCAGTTAACACAACTGAACAACTTTTTTCTATATACAGCGTCACGTTTTCGGGGCTTTGTTACGACATGGAGCGGCTCATGATTAAAATTGTACTGAATTAACGTTTCAAGAATAGGTCTACTCGAGTCGATAAATATCAAAGTTGTTCAATGTTTACATACTGAAATAAAATATGACGCACCGTAGTCCGCTTGTTCTTTCAAAATCGAGCTCGATTATTCAAGTTCCTCTTCAGCTCAAGGAAACAACGGTTAGCAAGAGTTTAGTTTTGCGCTTAATCTATGTTCGTAGATGAAATTCTTCACTACGTAGAAGTTATAGCTGCTAGTCAAGTTTTTGGTGGTGTACGCACTCATTAAATGACAGCCTATAATTTGTTTTGCCTTTTCTATAATTACATACGAACTAAATAGGCGTGCACTTACTTTACTTATGAATTTAAATATTATATTTTATGTTTAAACCTACAACTGCTTGTAAAAATGTACGCTTTCATTTCCGTGTGTTCCAATTTATAGGGCAAAATTTTCAACATGTCCCGATAGCGGGCACCAGTCGCCCAAATGGCTCATCAAGCAGTTACTCTACGAGAGTGTAGTAGTCTTTAGTTTTCAATTAAAGATTTTCAGTCCCTCTATTCAGTTAATTAACAACAATTAACAATTAACAACTCCAAGAAAGTCGAGTTTTGTTCTAATAATTTCGTCGCATTGTTGCAATGTAAGCTTCTCCATTGTTCCATCAAAATCTTCAATAATATGTGTCCTAATAGATAGAAATAGGAGCTGGGTTGTCTATCTTGTGCCAAATTTGTAACCGAGACGAGTGACAACATAATCCATATCCGGTATTCCAATAAGGACTTGACAACATTTTTTTTAAATAAAACGCAAATCATATAAATGGTCATACATTTTATTATTGGTTTGAACTGCAATTAAAACATTTATGTATGGAATTCGACACACGATCTAGGCGATCTAGGCGGGCGCCCCCCCGGCAGCTGACCTCCTCGTGGTGGGGGGCGGGCAACAGGTTTGTGGTGTGCATATTGTACGCCGCAAGCCTGGCTAACGAAGCGCAACCCCCTCAGATGACGAAAAGAAGGAAGACAGCCACGAGATACCGCCTACCCTGGTGTGCCAGGGCCCCATTCGGAGCCAGGCCTGAATGGTGGCCGTATGCGAGCGTCTGGTGGCCAGCCTGTCCCGCTCGGCAGCCGGTCGGGCTCAGCCCGAAGCAGTTACGAGCAACCCGGCAGTGGCCTCGTGAGCCACTACGGGGGTGGGAGGGGGATCACGCCATGCACTAACCAGTGCGTGCGAGGGTTAAACGGCAACGGACAACGGCATCGGCTTAGAATAGGCACATGGAACGTCTCATCGCTCACAGGAAAGGATCTCGAGCTGGTTGGAGAAGCTGCCAGATATCGGTTAGATATCGTAGGCATTTCTTCGACCAAGCAAAGAGGATCTAGAACTGTGGATCTTTCGGACGGGTGGAAACTCTTCCTATCGGGAGTGGCACCTCAAATGTCTGCACAGGCGGGAGTGGGGATAGTCACAAGTCCCAGGCTGGCAGACAGGGTATTGGAGTGGATACCGTTAGGAGGGAGAGTCGGGATCTTAAAGTTCAAGCTTGAAAGATCAACTTTGGCTCTAGTGCAGGTGTATGCACCGAATCTAGAGTCAGAGTATGCGGCTTTCCTGGATGAAGTTGATGCTGCCCTTGACAGGGTGGCTGAGATGGATTCCTTTATTCTGATGGGTAACTTCAATGCTCACGTGGGTGTGGATGTAACGACATGGGGGAGTGTGATTGGGAGGAACGGTGATCCTCATCAAAACATGAACGGAGAGAAGATGTTGGATTTTTGCTGTGCAAATGGTATGTCCATTATGAACATCTTCTTTCCACACAAAGACATCCATAAATACACATGGTACCGTCGGAGTCTTCAACAGAAATAGTTGATAGATTTCTTTGTGGTACCATCGTGTGTGAAACGGATGGTTTGTGACGTTCGTGTGTTGAGAGGGGCTGAACTGTCAACTGATCATCACCTGGTATTGTGTACGCTGTATCTTTCTGATAAAGTACCTCTTCTGCCAAGGCGGAAACCAAGAGTGGTTATACGCATACGGTGGGAGAAACTACAGAACAGTGAGGTGCAGCAACATTTTGCACGGCGCATATCCGAAGGGTTTGAGCAAATTCCAACTGTTCCATCGCATGTAGAGGGCGAATGGCGACTGTTTTCAACAGCTGTCATTGCTTCTGCACGTGATGTTTGTGGGGTGAAGCGGCTTGGTGTGGCGGCTGGTGGTTAGAAAAGAACTGCGTGGTTTAAAACACCCGGAGTTCAAGAAGCCATCAGAGAGAAGAAGAAGACCTACAGAGACTGGATTCTCTTGGGGAACTCTGATTCTCGTGACCGGTACACGAGGCGTTGTGCGAGCAGCTAAAGAGCAGACTTGGAAGAAGTTCGGCGAGAAGTTGGAAAGCGACCATAGATCTGCGAAAAAGGTGTTCTGGCAAACCATTCGCCGGCTCAGAGGGAGGAAATACAACACCATCGAAGGAGTCAAATCCAAAGATGGCGTGTTGCTTTCCAATGAGGTGGACATCTTGCGCAGATGGAGCGAGCACTTTTCGGAGCTGCTCAATCCCGAACAGGGCACTGAGGGTGACAGACCTGTAGTATTGAGTAGGGCGGAGAATAGTCCAACGGTGGAGGAAGTCATTTTGGCGATTGAATCGCTAAAAGTTGGCAAATCCGCCGGTGTGGATGAAATCCGGCCAGAAATGCTTAAGGCTATGGGTAAAGAGGGAGTTTTATGGCTCTCTCGTGTCATTAAGGTGGCTTGGGAACGCGGTGAAACACCTGGTGATTGGCAGACTGGGGTGATTGTACCTCTCTTCAAAAAGGGGGACAAGAAAGAGTGCTCCAACTGCAGGGGCATATCTCTTTTAAGTCTCCCAGGTAAAGTCTACGCTAAGGTGTTGGAGGCGCGTTCTAGAGATATGGTCGAATCCAGGATGGGGGATGAACAGTGCGGTTTTCGTCCCGGCAGAAGTACAACCGACCAGCTTTTCACTCTAAGAATGGTTCTTGAGAAGGCTTGGGAGTACGCCAAACCGATCTACAGTTGTTTTGTAGATTTGGAAAGGGCATACGACCGAGTTCCTCGAGGTAAACTCTGGAGTGTTCTGCAGGAGTATGGGATTGATGGTTCTTTGTTGAGGGCCATTCAGTCTCTATACACAAACTGTAGTAGCTGTGTTCGGGTTAATGGTAGTAAATCAACACCTTTCACCGTGAGCGTTGGACTTCGCCAAGGGTGCGTTTTGTCACCTCTCCTTTTCATTATATATATGGACTGGATGTTACAGCGCAGTCGAGGCGAGGAATGTTTCACATTGGGAGAGTTGAGGGTAAGTCATCTTCTTTTTGCAGATGACTTAGTCATCCTCACATCCTCCCAGATGGAACTCCAGCACGCGCTAGATAGGTTTTGGCCGTATGTGCTGATGCTGGGATGAGGGTTAACGTGGACAAATCCGAGGTTATGGTTATTTCCAGAACCCCTGTTCAATGCACTCTACATATTAGTGGAGTCCCATTGAAACAGGTGGAGAAGTTCAAGTATCTCGGGGTCTTCTTCACGAGTGATGGGAGGAATAATGCTGAGCTTTCCTGTAGGATTGGTCAAGCTGGCTCAATTTTGAAACAGCTTGGTTGATCTGTAATCAGGAAGGCCGAGCTTGGTGTCAAAGCCAAGTTAGCGGTTTTTAACGCAGTATTTGTTCCAACTCTCACCTATGGTCATGAAATTTGGGTAATGACCGAAAGAATAAGATCGCGAATACAAGCTGCCGAGATGAGATTTCTTCGTGCTGTTGTGGGAATTACTCGCCGGGATAGGGTGAGAAACACGACAGTGCGCGGGGAACTCAATGTTGGGCAGCTGCTTCTTCGAACGGAAAGGGCTGTATTTCGTTGGTTTGGTCACGTGGCACGAATGTCCCCATCATCACGACTTCCGAGGCGTGCCTTGAATGCGATTCCATCAGGTAGGCGACCGCTTGGCAGACCTAGGATGAGATGGTTGGACCAAGTCCAAACACTCGCCTGGTTGCGCTTGGGCATAGCTCCTGATGAGTTAGAGTCGATGGCGGAGGATCGAGTGGCCTGGAGATCTCTCGTGCATGCATGGCCCCCGCGACCCCTTTAGTGGAACATGCGGGTCATTGAAAATGAGATGATGAGATGAGATGATCTAGGCGGGCAATCGACAAAACCGTTTCTCGATCGAATTAAATTTTCAATAAATCGATTGTTACTCCCGCTGTGTGGCTTGTGGCACCGTCTTGTTGATACCACATGTTATTAATGTCTAGTCCATGCAATTGATCAAAGAAACAACGTTGCAATATGTTTCACCATTGACTGTAACATGTCATTTTCATCAACGAGAGAAACGACCCAATAACGCCAACGGCATGAAAACTACATCAAAGACTAATTTTTGGTGGATAAAGTGGTGTTTCTTGAAGCATATGATGTTTTTCACTTGACCAGTAACGCATATTCTGTTTGTTGACGAAGCTTTTTAACCAAAAGTGCTCTTTTTTACTAAAGATGATTTTGCGATGCAATTGGTCATCTTCTTTCAATATTTCTGGAACCCAATCCATGGCAAAATTTTCCATAGCGATTCCCCATTCTTAAGAACGTCGAGGGACAGACTTTCTAAGTTCGTTTAAGACGGACGCTTGAACAGCAGCAATACTCTCGGCCCTTCGATCAGCCTGTTGTCTCACTGGCAAGGATACATCCAGTAGTAGTAGTAGAAAATTTAGTTTCAAATTTGTTCAGTAGACTATGAATTACGTCACCGTCAAGATTCTTCATTTTTGACCTCTGTCATAATTTTGACCTCGTAATAATAAAAAAAATTTTAAAGTCCCAATTGGAAAACTCTCTATATGTATACACTTAAAGCAAACCAACTTATTCCAATTTACAGTTTGTTCGGCGATTTTATGAGTATTCTTAGTTAGTTTTCTTAATGCCAATTTTTTCTCAATTTGTATTTTGCTTATATGGAAACTTAAAAGCAGTTTTTTTTATAATTTTTGTATATATATGTATTGAAATGGAGGGCAGTACTTGGACATAGAGGGTAAAGTTGTTGATTGCTCCTAACTTGGGTGGATGCCAGCAACGATCCCTGTTATTGTCTAAGTCAAGTTGACATGCAGCCTCTCAGTGGCGCCCTCTGGATAGCCATCGCAACAGTCTTTGTGAGGTTAACAAAAGTATGCATCGAACGTCCTAGGCAAGAGGACGTATTTCCACTCCGATCAGTGTGACGGTTGTTCGTCGAACATCCTGGATGTGAAAACATTCTGACCATTTCCTCATTGCAGCACGTTAGAGGATGATTATCCAATGTTAGAATGCTGCACCAAACAACAAAGGGGAGTTTTGACATTGGACGCCTCAGCACACCGGATCATCGGCAAAGCTTTAAGAAGCTGAAGAACAAAAAACCCGCAGTCCATTCGAGCCTTTTTCTTCTTTTTTTAGTTCTTCAAAGCTGGCGGCAGTGTTCTGGTAGGAAATATGCACCAGATCGTTTGTAAAATTTAGGAGGACGAAAGCATGCCCGACGCCTGGAATACCAGCTCCATATGTCCCATCTACAAAAAAAGCGATCCTACCTCGTACAAGAACTATCGTGGTATATCCGTGCTACAAATTCCTGTGTAGCATACGGTGTGAACGTCTAAAACCGTTTTGCACCGCATTAATCGGCATGTACCAATGCGGGTTCCACCCCGACAAATCGACGATAGACCAAATATTCACACTAAGGCAAATTCTGGAAAAGACCAGCGAGTTTCAAATCGACACGCACCATCTTATCATCGACTTCAAAGCCGCATAGGACAGCATTCGCCGTGGCGCAGTGGGTAGGTGCGTCGACTCCTACGCTCGATGTTGTCGTTTCGATTCCTGAAAAAAAAAACACCAAATATTTTTTCACGGCTCCACCTCTTTCGAGTCACTGACAATGCTCAAAGAGTATAACTGTCTAAATTCTCAATCTCGCCGTTCGGAATCGGAATCAAACTGTAGGTCCCCTCCACTCGTGAGAGATCAATAGCACACACAACACGAGTGGTTGTTGAGAAGCTAGGCCTAGGTCCACCTCGGACTGTAGCGCCGCCATTATTATTATTATAACAGAAATGCTTCGTTCCACAAGTTAGCACGAGTCGCTATATCCACAAAAATTCTATTCTAAGGAATTTGTATCAAAACAGCAGCTATATGGATCGGAATAAGTACCAGCGCACCCCAACAACCAAGGAATTACGCAATGATGTGTTCTCAGTGCTATGCTGTCTTTCTTGTTGCTGAATGACATAATAAACAAATAACACGGTGGGTTAAATGCTGAGGGCATGTCAATTAGCAATGGTGACGAGCAATGATAAAAAGCTTCTTGAATTACTGCCGCAAGAGGAGTCTGGTTGTGAATTTAAATAAATCGAAAGTACAGTAAAAATCGGTTATAACGAACTCGAAGGGACTGAGAATTTAGTTCGGAATATCCGATATTTCGTTATAAGCGATCACTGCAGTTATTTTAAAAAAAAAGGACGTCGAGAAGCTATTGGAAAAAGTTAAGAAAATAAGCAGTAACTAATGAAATAAGCATAACTAATAAATACATGAAAAGAGCATCTTACTTAAAGGATTAAAATAGGCTGAAATTCAATAAACGCCTCCTGATCGAATTTTATCAAAAATAAAAAAAATCCGACACTCTTCTAAGCTCAGAATATATGAAGCTGCATTAAAACCTATAGTGAACTACTGGGTGTAGGTCTGTGGTTATTCTGAACACACCTAATTTGCAAAGCTACACCCTCCATTTTGACACTAGTCGTCCTAAAGCTTCACTCACAACATATGGACTACATTTCAGGTACATGAAGCAAAACATTCAGAAGGGATTCGTTAGATATATGCACTATTTGAAACATCGACACTACCGAGAACAAGTATCATTTTGTTATAGTCAGTCCTATGTTAGGGATATACGGAAGATAATTTCGTGGAAGAGAGCAACTTAACCGAGATGCATTTCTTAAAGTTCTCTACACTATCTATTCTCCGTACTATCTTCTACAAAACAGTACAACTTCTGGGCTATGCAGATGATATCTACATACATCGTCGGTCTTTCCCAGCGGGCTTTTAGAGGCATTTAAGGCAATTTATGGGCAGGCGAAACGAGCTGGTCTTATAGTGAATGGGGACAAAACGATGTACATATATGCTGTCGAAAAAAATCTGTCCGTAGAACACCACCTAGTCAAAATGGTGGTCCCGCCCGGATATATGGCTGTGTGTGAACAAGGCGACGGGAGGAGGCACAACCGAGAACTCTGCGAACTGTACCAAGATGTTGATGTAGTCCGGAAGGCAAAGAACAGCCGACTACACTGGCCCGCCTACATCGAGCGTATGGATAACAATGCTCCAGCTAAAAGGGTTATTGAATTCCAGCCTCCAGGTTCGAGAAGGAGAGTAAGATCGAACCTCCGGTATAGGGATCAAGTGATCGCGGATGCAAGACAATTTGTTCTTGACGACTGGAAGCAGCGTGCCCGGGACCGTCAAGGATGGAAGTCAACTATAACTCAGGCTCAGACCCTTTAAGGATCGATGTACTGATAAGTAAGTAAGTATATACTTTTAAATAAACATAAATAAATAATGAGAAAATTAGGAAGAACACAAATGGAAACTATACACCTTGCTAAAGGCCTATTTTTAAGATTATGATAGTTCGCCCCTTTTTGTGACTCATAGTAAATAAAATATTTTCTTTTAAATTTAATCAAATGTAAAAATGCGACAGCAAGTGTTAATGATCAAATTCAGTTTTTTTTCGTAAAAGGGTGAGGAAGATTTAAAAATTTCGCTGCGGAAAAAATATCACAAAGAAATGTATCCAAGAATAAGATGATCAAATAAAGTTATAAGGATTATTTTGTTGAATGTATCCTAAGAGCTGTACAGCGATCATGACTGCGATTTGGTTAATCAAACTCTTTGGTTCGATTGATTCAGCAGGGTTGGCACGAGTATAATACAAATATTTCAAACTAAAAGACGTTATTGCAAATACCTTAAAGGGCCAACCATAATGGCCGTACAAAAACTTGAGAGAGCTGAAGCAATCAAGGGAATACACAAAAATTATACAATATGTAAGTAAGTTCGGTCACTTTTGCGGGAGCTAAATGAATCGCCCTCTACGTATGCAAATGTCAATTCTCCTTGACCTTTCCTAACGACTACTAGAAATAATAAGAAAATATAACTTTTTGCATTAAAATCTTTTAAAATGTTATAAAAGCAACATATATATTTTTTTAGATTTTTATTAGAGTTCTAAGTACACTTTCCAAAAAACCTAGACTTTTTGGCACCGCCTGGTAATTTTTGTACCAAAAAGTCCGTATTTTACAAAGTTAGGAACTTTTTGGACTATTTATAAACACTTATCTACTAACTACTTGATGCCGTGGTATTCTGAAAAAATAGTTAAAATTTTTTTATGGTAATAAACTTACTTTCCAAAGCTTAATAAGTCAGATGTGATGACATTCAAAAGCATAATTATAAAAATAGATACACCAAAATAATATGTACTTTTGTAATGATCATTTTCAAATAAAGTTGTACAGTACGATTGCTGAAGTATAAAAACCTTTTCACGCAAATGCTTTTTTGCTTTCATTTTCGTATCGAATTCAGTTTTATCTTCTTAACAAGCAGAATTTGAAATACAAGTAGCTATGAGACACCTTTATTCCACTAAATTTCCTTTAACTTTAAACCTCTCAAATTAAGCAGCTATTCAGTTTAATGTTGTTTTGAACACTAACAGTGATTCGTAATATTAAAGTGCTTGTTCAAGAAAAGAATACTATGAATATTTAATATTCGTATCATAGATCAAAGATTAGCAGTTGTAGGCACTTCAGCATTTACTAGAAAGGGTGACAAGGTGTGTCTGTTATGATTTCATATTATATATGCGAATATTTTTATTTTTCTTTCAGATCACACTAAATATCATTTACAAACTTTAACTTGAAAATGTTTTGATGTGATGCTTTATGTTAGTAAACTGGAGAGGATGTTTGTTATTATTGCAAGACATATTTTCTTTACCAGAACCTGTCCTGTAAAAATAAAGTCTTTTAGCTCATCGTCGTTCAGGTAAAGGTTTTCAAGGGGAATATTAAGAACATTAATTTTGCAGCAACTGTTAGTAGATAGCTGAGCACAATATATAAAATACATCTTTCAAGACTTATTGATTGTTTTGAGAATGTTAAAGTTTCAATTTTAAAACTTCTTTTTAGGGCGCTACAGTCCGAGGGGGACCTGGGTCTCATTCAACAGGTCTCTCCAGCCACGATATCTTGCCAGCTGTTTCCAGTTTGGCACATCAAGCCGACCGAGATCGCCCTTGACTTTGTACGTGGACGTCCTCTGCTGCGTTGTCCCACAGGCTCAGAGTCGAAGTAAGTCACTACATTCGTGTAAAACAATATACTGAAGCGTCTGGAAAACGACTATATGAAATTAATAAGATAAAATATTTTCAATTTATCTCTACTAAGTTCACAATTTGGAACCATTTTTTCAGTTCAAAATTAAGTCCAACGAAGAAGTGCCTAGATTTACACAAAGTGGAAGACAAAATGATACACAGCGTGAACAGTGCAATCGAAAATTGTGGTGTAAGTGGAAGTGCAAAGAGACTTAAGAAACCAACGTACGAACATGTGAACAAAGCAGTTTTGGAATTGTTTAAAATGAAAAGGAGGCAGAACTGACCTACAACCGATACACTGTATAATGGTTAAAACCAAAATAAAAAATTATCTCTTCAATCATGTATGACACACTATTTTAAAAAATAATTATGTTCCTGTACGTTTTATGTGTTTTGACGCAAATAAATACATATTTATACCTATACATTTTGTATATTCTTGATAACTCGAAGTCTTGATAACTCGAATTTTTTTTGGGGCAAGTAATGGTTCGAGTTGTCGAAGATCGATTGTATCTATCACAGTTCAATATTATGGTGATGTGTAATTGTTGTCATAATAGTTTTCTTCTCAAATCCTTGCAAATACATATAGGTTCAGAAATACGTACTTACATTTGCTTGTCATCATATTATTACCCGTAAGACCAGATTGATTTGTCTGTTATCGGATCATTCAAACACACGAATTGTCTGTTTGCGGTCTTTGACAATACTGCCGTTTACGAAATGTCAAAGAGTTAAGAGTGAAATTTTAAAGTGCAAATTTATTAAATTTTTAATTTAAATTAGAGTTAAATATCTATTTTAAAACTGTTGGGTGATAGACAACACCTTTAAATTGTGCTGAAAATAAAAAACTTGCAAATGCCGGAGTGCAACAAGTGGCAAATTACCCATTAGAGGTGAGACTGCTATACTCTGTGGAGGTGTGTGCAAAAAAGTGTTTCACTGTACCATCAAATGCTCTGGACTGGACCAGTACTCTAGTAATGTAATCAAAGCTTTTGCGATGAATGTATACTATATACACAAAATGTGGATCTCATGATAAAAGAAATGCAAGAAAGTGTAGCCAAAAGCCCCTGATATCTTAAGCAGTACAAGGAACAGTTTGAAACATCACTAAGGCAAAATAAAACCGTACTAAAAAGGTAACCTGAAGCAAACGAAGCAAGATATGTTGGAAGACTGGGAGAAATGAAGAAAATTCCAGAAACATGTGAAAGAAGTATTTCAAAAATGAAAAAAGATGTGCGAATTATCTGAACAATTTAAAAAAGAAAGTGAAAAAGGAAAGTGAAATATGGAATGAAGTAAAAAACAGCAAGTGTTTGTGATGAATTAAAGAGAGTGACGGACAATAACAAAGGCAAACAAATGATAGTGGGAGGCGACGCGTCACATGCAGAAGCTGTCAAGGATAAAAACGATAAAGTATCTCCAGAAATGCGAACAGAGTTGCGACTTATAATAAAACCAAAGGGAATACAAAATTGTTATAAGACACGAGAAGATTTAAATAAACATGTAGATCCTGGAGACTTAAAAATTGCAAATATTGAAACAGCTCATAATAGAATAATAATTATTGAAAGGAGTAAAATAAAGAACACGATTGAAAAAGACATGGGAAGAATTATTAAAAAAATTAAGCCAAAAATGATCATGCCGAACATGAAATTCCAAAATAAACATCATTTTTAAAATGCCAATATTTTATTTAAAAAAAACTCGACACAAAACAAAACTTCAATAACGTAAAAATAAAGAAAAACGAAAAAAGGAAAAATAAACGATTTTATTGATGGGCGCCATTCAGTTATTCGACTTCAGTTATGCGAAGTAGTTTGAGTATTAATTAATAATTTTTGTTCTAAATTTTTTTCAGTTAACCAAGTTTTCCAGTTAAGTGGAGTAATTTGTATGAAGATTGTGAAAAAATGCTTCGTGACAAATTTTTTGTTTCAGTTAACCGATTTTTTCAGTAAAGCGTAGTTCAGATAAACAGTGTTGACTGTAGTTGCAAGACTAAAAAAACAAAACAGTACACATCTGGCAAACGCCGAGTATACACGTGTGTGAAGAGCGCAACCGTATAGTTTATTTCCAGCTGAAAAATTTACCAATTTATTTCCTCCTTTTCCCATTTGGTTCAAGGGACTCCCAGCAGATACTCCTTTGAACTAGCACGCCAAAATCAAACGCAAATCCTCTGAACCACATTACCCACTGCTTCCAATTCCATTACCTCCAACAACTACAACATTCCTCGCTATTTGATAATATTCGGCCAAGAAGAAATTAGAAATGGAAAGGACGATGTAACTGAAAAATTGCGCCACTTACTTCATACAACTTATTTCAAATTAATAGTGGCCGTGAACATATATCTAGAGAAATTTTAAAGGTTAAAGCCATGCGCTCTTTTGACCTCATAGTCAAAGCAGCCAATTAAGCAACTGCTAACGGTGAATTGTAATGAATTAATCCCAACCGGAGCAGCAATTCTAACCCTTGACGTAATCAGACGTCCCCACGAAATAAAATAATTTCCTTTTTTTTTTTATATTTACATGCTATGAACCACATTTTTATGTCCACAGCTTTTTGTACCATCACTAACATGCCTATGGTTTTTATGTAAGTGGTAGTTCCACCAGTTCATGATGAATTTGATAAGCATGCTATTGACTTGTATCCATTAATCAATATTTCACTCTCCTCCATATTGTTAGTTAAATGTGTTTCTGACAAAATAATAAATTCATAATTTTTTTTATCTGCTAGTATCTCTAATTCTTCAAAATTGTTTGTTAGCTCTCGCATGTTGATATATATGCCTTTCATTTCTTTTGATTGCTAATAACCAATTCTCTTTTGATACACTTTATAATTACTTAATTTTTTCATATACTTGTTTTATGTCTTTGTAGACACTTCAAATATATTTCTTCTGTTCTTCCACACTCTGATGCTTTGTGATTAAACCCTTTGTATTTATTGCACCTCATAACGTCGACTCCATCAAAAACCTAAAATATTTCCCATCCCACGTTCAACCTTTCTGCTTCGAGTACCTCCGTAAATGACTCAGGGTCATTTCTATTATGACATTGTATGTTACTACATTGTTTTCTTATTTTCAAAATATTTTACAAGTTTAAATTCACTGCTTTCTATAATGCTATTTTGTTTTTTCAATTTTATAATAATATCGCTTTCATTATTTTTGAATTTCATATTGGATAGTATTATTCTTGGATTTAATTTATTTGTAACTTGTATGTAGTATTTTTCTCCAATATTTTCTTCTATTGCTTTTTTAATTTTATTTCTTTTATCTAAATCCTGACTTTCTATTATAATTCTTCCACCATGTGTTGCCTCAATATTTGATATTTTAAAATTCTCCGGATCAACATTCTTATTTAATTCCTCCCTTGTTTTTGCTACCTTTTGCTTTTCCTTAGGTTTAATTATCAATGGCAACCCGTTTTTTACTATTAGTAGCACTTTTTTCACAAGTTGTAATTTGCATTTTTTTGCAATGTCTGCAAAAAACATTTGACCACTTGTCATTTTTTGTTGTTTGTCAACAATTATTTTAACATCTTTACACAGATTTTTGTTGCTTTCCTTAATTTCTTTGCAAATAATTTCACACTCTTTTTGTAAGTTCTCCGCGACATTGTACATCTTCTTCATATCTGTGATATTTTTTTCACATACTTCCTGTTTTTTTTAACTCATCCCATTGTTTTGTATGCCTCGATTAAATTGCATCTAACAGGTCCTTTATTTTGGTCTCGTTCTTTTTCTGGAAATTGGAACTCCTCTGTTTCAAATACTGTGTATTTTGCTCAACATCTTCTTGCATTTCTCGAACAATTTCATCCACGTTATGAATGTACATGATACACTCATCACACATGAATTTAATCACATTATTCGAAAATAATGCCGAACTTGAGTATTTATCCAGTCTAGAGCATTTGCTGTTGGTATGAAACATTTTTTCACATACTCCCTTGCATGTAATTCCCGTTTCGCCACGGATCGTGGATATGCATTTTTCGCATTTCACCATATTTCCGCCTAATCATCCACCGATAATATTTAATATGGTTAGATACACTTCTTAATAGTGGTCTCAAACCATATTTAAACATTTCAATATTAATTAAAAATGTTTTTTTTTATTAGTACCGCTCCTTAATATCGACTACACTCTCTTATACAGATGCAGCACTTGTCAAAAATTGGGACACACAAAAAATCGCAAATGACGAACTATGCAAAGAATGTTGCAATCCTCCACCACACACCGAATGTGCACCCATTTTTTGCATCAATTTTCAAGAAGACAGTCATACTTCCTATGATCCCTCATGTCCAACATTCCTTCGCCAAATAATATAAATCGGTCAATAAAATAAAATCAAAACCGCCAAATCGGCAAATCTACAGAGACGTCCCCGCACAGCATCAACTCTCTGCACCCAAGAAAAAAATGTATCCTAAGCCATCTATAGCAGAGATTATTAAAAACCGAATTTGTGGAAATAACCAAAATCCAAAATCCACAATCTACATCTACAATTCAGAAAAATCTCCAACATTTCTACCATGGAAATTAAGAATCAACTCAATAAACAAAGACCTGCAAAAATTTCCTAAAACAACAATAACTAATGAGATGTACCGGAAAATCTTTATGGAAATGGTGTCAAAATTTAAAAAAGGAAGAATGGATCTTCCTCTACACAGATGATTCTAAAAGTGAACACGGGACCTCATTTGCTGAAGTTGACTAATTCGGAAACACATAAATAAAAGGCCTTAAACAAATTCTACCTCCATCCTTACTGCGAAAGCTTTTGCTATCCTCAAAACAAAAATGTTGGCAAGCAATAAAAAAATAACTGCAATCTCTGACAGTCTGTCAACAATCACCGCACCTTAACAACAAAACTGAAATAATTGATCGGCTGAGGGATAATTGGTAATACAAATCTTAAAATTATATGGGTACCTGAACATGCCGGTATACCCGGAAACGAAATACCAGCCAAACGGCAAAAGTAGCTCTAGAAGAACCACTTTTACAATTTAACGTCTTCAATAAAAAAAGATGCAAAATAACACATTCCACACAGCGTGAAGCCTCAAAAAAATCAATTGGGAAGAATATCTTCATTATTATTTCTACATCAATCCTCAAGCCCCAATATATATATATATATATATACCGGACAAATATATCCCAAAAAAATTTAAAATTTCTATATAAGATTCCGACTTGGCCACTACAACATCACCCACAGCCACGACATAACAAAAGAACAACAGCCACTCTGCCACCTTTGTAACGAAAATATTCCTCTCACCATTAATCATCACCATCGATTGCGAGCATGTGAAACTCATATCCGAAAGAACAAATGCAACTAGCACTCTTATAAATCTTTTAACAGTCCCATCTGAACAAAACATCATAGATGTTTTTAAAATATGAACTTTAATCAAGCCCTATATATATACTACATACCTATAACTATATTTAAGTAAAATCCTATCTCTCTTTTTCTTTTTGTGTAAATATTCAAATAAACTATCATTTTTTCAACAAAATGCCGAATATACATTAATATTAATTGTGTAACTTATTAGTTAGTTAGTTAATAAAGTTATAATAATAATAAGGAAAACAAAATGATGTCATAGCAAAGCACTGAACTGAAATTAATTAAATTTTTTTAGAATAAAAAACAATGTGGCATGTTACAATGCAATTATTAAAATCGACCCTGAATCCTCCCCAAATATATTGAAAACAAGAAAACTCAAAATAAGATGGGAACAATGTAAGGTATACGATAGTGATGAATATCATAATCAATCACAAATCGAATTATTCTAAGAATAAGGACGAGATATGCCTCAAATACGTAAGAAACCACAAAACCAATGAATGCAACAATGAAACAATGAAAGCAAATGAAAATTTTAATCTGGGATTAGACGAAAACCATGCAACATTAAACAGCTTATGCCCAGTTTACTTAAATAAACTTGAAGCAAGAAAGAAATTGCAAATAAGTTTAATGAGTATTTTGTAAAAAGTTTAAAACAAATTATAGAATCAATTGAAGATGTTGAATATAATATAGAAGAAAAACTGACAAGGTTTAAATTCAAAGAGTTGGCTCAAAGAAGTTCGTAAAGAACTCAAAAATAAGCCAGATTTCGAAAAAAATAGTCCACAGACTATAAAAGATAATTGGAATTTGTAGGGAAAAACAATTCTTAAGATAATTAATAAATCGCCCACAATGGGGAATTCCCTGATTCATGGAAGGACTTAATAGTGACGCCTGTGGAAAAAGTTACAGATACGACAAAAAGTTAAGAGTTTCGGCCTATAAATACATTGAAAACAACAGAAAAAAAATTTAAATGATTGTAAAACAACAACTCCTAAAATACCTGGAAAATAATAAAATCTTGACACTATATCAATCTGGATACAAAAAAAATTACTCATATGAAACAGCGATTAACTATGTAATAAATAAGTGAAATGAAGGAGGAAAGAAGACGAAAATCATAGCACTTTTCTTGGATTCAAACGTGCTTTTGAAACAATTAACAAGGATATACTTTAAAAAAAAATTATATAAATACGGAATACAAGGCAAGACATTGGAATGGTTCAGATTATTTTTAACGAATAGAAAACAACGGGCTAAAGTGAAAAGTAGTCAAGAATTCAAGTATCATAGTTTTGAACTTGAGACACTCGCTATTATCTCGGCCTTGTGGCGGTTCAGAGTGTATTTAGAAGAGATTCCGTTCACTATAGTGACAGACTGCAGCTCATTAACACAGACCCTCAGTAAGAAATATATAAACCCTAGGAAAGCTCGAGGGGGGCTAGAACTTCAGAACTTTAATTACAAAGTGAAACATCGAAGTGGGGCAAACATGGTCTATACAGATGCGCTCAGTAGATGTTACATAATCTCTTTAGATACGGAAAAGATATAGATTTTCAGCTGCGTGCTGCTACAAAGCCGTGACCCAGGCATTGTGGCACTTGGGGAAAGGTTGTGCTCGAAGAATTTGAGCGGATACACATTGCAGGACGGAATTGTCTTTAAGAAAAATCTGTTGGAGAATTTGAGTGCATTTGACTCAAAATAAACAAACCTAAACAGATTTTCATCAATATCATATTTGAATTGTAACGAGTTTTTTAGTGTTGTCATGTTTTGTTATGCATTTCAGAACATTCGGTGAAAAGAGTTACGTTCATGTACCAAAAGAAAAGCGCAAAAAGTGGGACAACATGTCGGAGTGCATGGTATTTGTGGGGTACGGCCAAAACTCTAAACCATACAGTCTACTCGCTGTGGAAAACAAAAGTATTACCATCAGTAGAAATGTTCGTTTCTTAAGATCTTCAGTTTCAGAAAAGAAAAATACTCAAGTTCATAAACATAAAAGTAAAATCAAGGACAAAAATGATGTTTGTGAAGGCAATAACGATTCCACAGAAGTCATCATCGATAGACGTAAAACTGAACAAGAGAAATCTGCTGAAGCTGATATAAAGTTGGGAAGTATGGAAGAAAATGTTTCTAACAGAGATTTATCAGATTCTCTAGGAAGTGATTGTTTGGGCTTCAGTGATACACACTCAGAGGAATCCTTACAACTGAATGAAACATCCAAGGAATGAGTTTCTAAAAGAAAGAACAAAGTCAAACTTCCAAGAAGGTTTATTGATGATACCAATATTTTAAATCATACTTACGAAGAAGAAACGAAACATGGGATTTAGTCGACTGAAAAGACAGAAAAGTTGTTGATTGCAAATGGATTTATAAAAGAAAATTTAATTTAGGAGGAGAATCGTTTGGTGGCTCAGGGATTTTCTCAGCGACAGGGTTTGGATTACCATGAGGTATTTGCTCCAGTGGTACGTCAGACAACATTAAGAGTTCTTTTAGCAGTAGCAGGATATCGGAAGATGTATATTTCTATATTTTCGTGGTCGGATTCTTTATTGTCCGATTTAACTTTAGTTATAAAATTTTACATATCTATGAGGATGCTTTCTGGTAGTCTATAAAGCATGCGGGCAAATTCCTAGACGGATGAACTGTTTGCTCCAGTATTGGCTGATCGGTAGTCAACTGTTCTTTGCATCCTTTAGCGTATTTACAACATCCCTTTTTCTCCTCGCACAGTATGTTGTTTAATTGTAAATTATATTATAATTATATTTTTATAATTATATTATAATTATATTTTTATAATTATATTATAATTAATAATAATAATTATTATTATTATCGTTATTATTATTATTATTATCATTTTTAATAGTAATATAATATAATAATATAAATACAGTGCATCACGAAAGTATTCGGAATTATGTTTTTTCCTGGATCTTAGTTTGCTTTGCTGCTTTTTGTTGTTATTGTAGACAGTAAACATGCATTATTTTTTCTGACTGAGAATAAATATTGAATTGAAACTGATTTTATAATTATAATAATTAATTATAATAATTATTTGTTGTTTAACAGTACTAAAATCCCGGAAAAAAACTTAAATACAAATACTTTTGTGAGGCATTGTAAATTATATTATATTATATATATATATGTATACTATCGGTAAATTTACCGCGCTTGATTTGTGTTGAACTCAGAAGACAATTCAGCTGAAAGGGCTTGAATTCGTTTTCTGCTATTCAGAAAGGCTTCTATCAAAACCAAAAACGGAACCTTCCCCGTGCGAGTACAACTCACATTTGCCCAGTTTATAGTAGTTGTGTACGGTTATTCGTTGATTGGCAAAACATAATATAGTTTTCCTTGGTTTTGTAATATATTTATAAATGCTCCTTTAATATAGTTTTAAAATAAAGAGGAAAACTGGATAAAATGATAAAAAAGCTCTTTATTCCAAATTCCACTTACAGTCCCTGGCCATATTATTAGATGCACTGCAGAATTATTTTTAACTTTTAAAGTTACAGAAACTAAGATCTCTGCCGAGATGAGATTTCTTCGTGATGTTGTGGGAATTATTCGCCGGGATAGAGTGGGAAACACGGCAATGCACGAGGAACTCAATGTTTGGCAGCTGCTTCTTCGAACGGAAAGGGCTGTACTTCGATGGTTTGGTCACGTGGCACGAATGTCCCCATCATCACGACCTCCGATTCGTGCCTTGAATGCGATTTCATAAGGTAGCCGCATGGCAGACCCATTACGAGATGGTTGGACCAAGTCCAAGCGCTTGGTCGTAGCTCCTGATGAGTTAGAGTCGATGGCGGAGGATCAAGTGGCCTGGAGATACCTTGTGCGTGCGTTACCCCCGCGAACCCTTTAGTGGAACATGCGGGTCACTGAAGATGAGTTGAGTTGAGAAATTTGTTTTGTGGTTTTATTTTCTTTATGTTTTTAATTTGATACGTTACATTACACATGCAAAATGTCGAGGTATGGTAACAGAGCGTAAAGAAGTACAGACTTCTTTCAGTCGCATTTTCGCATAAAATCTGCAGTGCGTCTAATAATATGTCCAGGGACTGTGCATATTTTCCACAAATGTGTGAAATTTATACCGCAAGCCAGTTTCAATTACCTTAGTTTGGCTAGAAGATCGAAAAGTTAACAATTTTAACTTTGTCATTTTTCGCAAAGATCCAACGAACTAAATGCTAAATTCTTCCGCAAACCCTTGAGAGAACTACCAGAGCTGTATATTGTATGGGTAATTAAATGACGAAGATTATGACGATAAGATCTTGGAATTATGGGTCGAGTCGGCACAATTGTTATCGTAAACTTGAGTCGATGATTTGGTGTTTACATTTGGTCGGGTACAAACGGCGAGTGCTTCTGAACGAGGTCAAGAAACGAGTGTGAATTGGTTTGATAAGAAAATATTTTTTCAGTAAGTGTATATAGAGTTCAATTTGTAGAAAATTGCTTGTTGTCATACACATGTGCGGCTATCCAATTTGTGCATAGAGTTAATAAACCCACAGATTCTCGTATTTTATTTACTTTCCCAATTTCGGAGTGTAACGGCAAATCGTCTACAAATGTGCTCAGATTAATATCAATTAAATTTTTCTCTACAAGATAACAACTTTTTTTGAGTAGGAACACATAGTATGACCGTATGTTCATTTCTGTACCACCCTGTTGAAGATTATTTTTATCAAATAATATGGCTACAATTCATTTGGTACATTCATACATAAAAATGTAAGCATTATCTGTGATTATGTACTCGGAACTGATTTGAATCACACTTAGTGTGTAAGCGAGTGCAAGTGTACTCACTGACACTGGAAGGCTCAGATCAGTGTTATCGTTTAGGGGACATTTCAAGTGTTTTGTACGCAGCTATCGGTCACTGTTGAACGTATTTTTTCCTTTTTGTGGGAGGCTATAAAATAATTCTATACCACTTCTAGAGCAGTATGAATATTTGGGTTCAACGTGCAGGTGTCTGATTTGTTTATATATGCCTCGACGCGGCTAAATAGTTTACATTCATTCTTTGTATTTGCGTGAAATTGGTTTACAAAAGCGGTACTTTAAATTGTTTGTAAGAACTGCATTGAGATACAGTTGCATTTCAAATGGGTGAAGATAATTTCAAAAAAGACTACAGAGTTACACCGGGATCTCAGTTCAATTCAGAAGAATATTCAAATTTAGGTAAAATTGCAATAAATTAAATTAAGTAATGTTCAATTCTGACTAAGTGATGCACTTTATAAAAAAAAAGACATGCAGCCTCAATGTACATATGTACAATACATAGTTGCTTATCAGACTTAAGTCGAAGGTGTGATTCAATGTGCAATGTGTCTCTTGCGAATATAGTGATAACCTGTTATAATGAAACCACGTGGAATTATTGTATTGCGGAATGAATAGTGATCTTGATTTAAGAGCAATAATATTCCAGTTCCACTTTATTTTTGTGACTGGAGTTGTTCTATAATTTGGAAATTGTGTTGCATTTTTCATGATATATATTATAAGGTCAAATTGATTAAGAAAGAAATTATATGTATAAGAATAAGAGATGTGAATTCGATAGTACTGACAGGATATACATCGACTTACTGTATATGTTTTTGTGACTCATTATATCATTGACAACATAAATGTATTCATATGTTGTGACGCAACAGTCCGAAGTGTGCTCGGGCCTAGCTGCTACGGCAACCACTCGTTCTCTCATCAGTGGATAGGACATACATTTTAATGCCGATTCCGAACGGCGAGATTGAGGCTCTTTTTTTGACAATTATATTCGTTGGGCATTGTCAGTAACTCGAATTTTGAAAATGATTGTGTGTGGCGTTGACAAACAACATCAAAGAAAACGCTAAGGGTGCAAAAGGAATATATTTTTTAATAATGTAAGCTCTGAGTACCTCGAAATCATAACTGTCTATTGTGAGATTTAGTTCAAGTTGTCGATGTTGTGCGTCCTTTCTCGAATTCGAATTTCATGCTTCATTTCGCCCTCAATTACTGTTAGACGAATTTCAGCCTAACCATTTTAATGCCAGCAAACGCCTTATTGCTCGATCTTTTGCTCTGCGTTCGACCAATCGCGTCAATGTTATAGTAGCTCGGTTTGCATTTCTTAGATATTTTCCAGTATCTGCTACAATGCGAAAATCTGGACTATTGTAGACTTCCTGTTCCGAAACCACTTTAATAAAGACGTATCAGATTGTTGACAAGTGTTTTCAAGCATTCACACAAGACGACACAGACTATTTTGTAGCGATTACTGATGATTGCATCTAACCAGTTTATATCCAGCTAATTTAAAGATTTCAGCAGACAGGCCATCCGCCCCGGCAGTCTCGATATTGCTTTCTTGATTTCGTATAAATTATTAATATTCGGTTAAGTTAAAAAGAGTCGGAAATAAATCAAAACAATTTCAAAAATAAAGGTTATCCTGCAGTTTTCAGCAAATAAATCGTGATAGAAGCCATATTGTTTTTTCTTCATTCCTTTTCAAAGCCAGGAAGCTATTAAATAGCAACCAGTTTTTGCGTTATTTAATATAAAATTTATTGGAAAAAGTATGAGTTAATGGTGAATTTAATTTAATGAGTGTGCATACAAGTAGGCGCATTTGTGTTCAGTCTCAAGTTCCATTGCGTTTGTAAATGTGGGGAACAAATGACACAAATAAAAGAAATTCCTTTACAACTGCCATATTTAAAAGTAAAAATTTTTAGTCGCGCTTAATACTAGATTAGATTATAGCATTGCTTACGTTTTTTTTAGAATATTTGGACAAAAATATTATAGGGATTTACCAAAGAGGGTTAGCGTCCATAGCATAGAACTACGTTGCATCGCTACAGATCGTTTGCGTTTCTATTTCGTTTGCATATTTTTGCTGGTATTCTTTTTCAGAACCTTTGGTTAGGCTGTTGATGTTTTGTACAGTCTCTTTCTGCTCATAAATTTTAATGTTGAAGAAAACGGGTACACATGTGTAGTTTTTTTTTATGGCAAACCAAATTCTAAAAAATAGTCGGGTTAGTGCTTCGATTAAGAGCAGTCCTCCTTAAAATTAGATGAACCAAATGTTTAGAAGTTTTTCCAAAAACCTTTCATAAATTGTAATGATGATTTAAATGAATTTAATAAAGGGACAAACAAGTTTATATGTAAAATATAAAGTTGAAAGAAACTCGAGCGGTTGAATTCCACAGAGAAAATATTGAAGGCAATTGTTCGGTTGCAAAGGACTCAATGATTCATGAGCATTATTGAATTTTCTGGCTCTTCTATTTAGCAGCTGCTGCCTTGAAGCATTTGATTCTATGTCACAGACAATTTGCCTCACTTTGCCTCTTTCAATTTGTTTGTTTGACTTTCACTTGGGCATGACTCTGAATAATGAGATATGTATGTAGGTTGCTTTTTTACAGATATAAAAATAATTATTCAAATTTAAGTTTGGTTCAAATATTTATAAACCACAAACGCATAAAAAAAGTCTAAAATCACTTTTAACAACCTTCCCTTCATGTGCAAGTTTCATTGAAATCGGTCCAGCTGTTTTGGAGATAGTCCGATCAGACATACGAGTACATAGAAACAGACAATATGATTTTATTAATGTAAGAGAGTTTCTGAGAATGCCCTGACGGTAGCGAATTGTGAGTAATTCCGTTCATTCCTGCAGAAAATGCTCCAAGTTCGATTACAATTCGATTCGACCTGGCAAAAACCAACTTTCATTTCTCGGAACCGAATAGCTGTTGCTGAAGAAGATTGCCTACAATTCTTCTGTTGTTATTAAGGGACCAAGATTTTTAATAGAAAACTCCACGTACGTAAAGAAAAAAAATTGCATGACGGGTTCTATCACTAGGACCCACTCTCTTATTGTGACTAACTAAAGTAAGAGAAACATTTATGCCTAAGCATTTGATATGTATTTATGTATGTGCGTTAAAAAAATGTTTGTACATTAATTACTGTCGTTTGGTACATACATGTACAGTGCCTCACAAAAGTATTCGGAATTATGTTTTTTTTCCAGGATTTTAATATTGTTAAACAACAAATAATTATTATAATTATAATTAAAAAAACAGCTTCAGTTCAACATTTATTCTCTGTTGACAAAAAATCAGAAAAAATAATGCGTGTTTTCTGTCTGCAACAAACCAGGATCCAAAAATAACTTTTTTTCCGAATATTTTTGGTAGGCACTGTATGTACATAAATGTACAATAAATGTGCGCAAACAATTGTATAGTAGAAAGAGTCGCTGTCAATATAAACCTGTACATAATAGCTTAGCCTAAAGACAAAATATAAATATTTGTGGTTATATATGAACATATGTACATACAATGGATTTGAAAATCGTAATAACGAACAAAATTTCTTCTTCCAGGTCAAATAGGTACCCACGAAATGGATTTAGGATTTGTAAGACAAAGACTTGAGGTAAGCGCTCCACAATTGACTCTATATAGATTATAACTTTGAAATTACTGTTTTTTATATAGCTCCTACATAATGATATTATAAAAGAAGTCGATCGAAAGCTAACAACGACGATCGACGACATTCTTCAGGAGATTCGTCAAAAGGAGCTTCAAACAAATGAGTTCAATAATTTTGCACAAAATCACCGCAAGAAAAATTCGACTTGGAGTAACAGATTACCTCAGAAGGCTCAATCAACGGATAATGAGGTTAGCAAACAGAAGGCAATTGGGCGCAACAAGGCACTTCCCGACAAGGTGTTTGTTGTAAGAGAATCGTACCTTACCGCCTTACTCGAGGTGGATCATATGAAAAGTATCTATAACATATTTTTTACCGTCTTGGTGGTATTCCTCATGAATACAGTTTGCTACGACTTTTTTGTGGAGGGACAGTGAGTAAATTTAAACTTAGATTTGAGAAATTGGTAACTAACAACTAAACATTTAAGGGTAAACTTTGGAATGGGAACCATAAAGGGAGGTTTAAGGGATATCCATCTCGTTATGGGAGTATGGAGTCTTCTACATATCCCCATATTGGGTGTATATTACGCTCTGAAAACTTGGGCAGCTGTTCGTCAGAAACTGAGTAAAAGTAATTGGCTTTGTGGAAGTATTGAATAGCTTGTAACAATTTTTTTTTCTTTTAGATCAAAGTGCTCAGTCGCTATGGAGTTACTCGTGTTTGATAGTGTTGATCACATTCCAAGTGTCAATGCTGTATGTGGGAACAGTTACGTGCTTAAAACTGGATTTACCGTATGTGTCTGCATCTGTCATGCTTTTGGAGACAACCCGGCTTATTATGAAGGTACATGCATTCGTTAGGACAAATGCTGGTCGAATTTTAAACGGCAAATCGAAAACTGACGACGAGCACGTGGAAAATACTGTTCAGATGCCACCAATCTCATGCTACATTTACTATCTTTTTGCTCCAACACTCATATACAGAGACGCGTACCCTCGGACTAAGCAAATCCGATGGAAGTTTGCACTTAATCGTTTCTTGGAAGTCATAGCCGTGGCATTCCTGTATAGCTACATCTACGAGCGTTACATTCACGTACATTTCGGAAATTATGGAGCTGAAAAATTGACCAATGCAAGTCTTCTTGTTAAACTCTTTGGAATGATTATGCCGGGCTTCATAATCTTCCTATGTGCCTTCTATTTAATTTTACACGCTTGGTTGAATTTCACAGCTGAGTTACTTCGTTTTGGAGACCGCATGTTTTACAAGGATTGGTGGACGTCATCCAACTATGAAGCATATTACCGAAACTGGAATGTAGTCGTGCACGATTGGCTCTACGAATATATTTACAAGGATTGCTACAATCACATATTCAAAGGATCAAAAGTGGCTTCATCAATATTTGTGTTCCTTTTATCAGCCTACATGCATGAGCATATTGTTGGCTTCGCCCTACAAGTTTTTTATCCGATTCTGTTTGTGACATTTGGACTTCTTGGAGTTGTTCTGGTATTCCTCTCTAAGGACTTCCCTGCGAGATTCGGAAATATATTTTTGTGGTTTTCTTTAATAATTGGAAGCAGCTTTTTGATTTCATTGTATTCGATGGAATACTTCGCTATACAAAATTGTCCACCCGTGGAAGCCAAAAGTTGGGTGGAATGGTTAACTCCAGTTTCGTGGGTTTGCAATGGTATGAATAGTAGTTAAAATGAGAAATGTTAACATCATCTAGAGAGTGTGACTGAATATGAAATTATATTGTGTTTGTTTTAAGGCGTATATTACATAAATTCGAATAAATTTTGTTTTCAAAATGCCGTTGTTTATTTGATTAAAGCACTATTGCTTCATCTGTTAAACAGTCTTAATGAATAAGCGTATTCAATTGTACAAGGTGCCGCAAAATGAATCGTCCTATCGGAAGATGTTATAATTTTTGACATTTGTGAACTAGACAGCTGCAGTATACAAACAGTATACAAATAGCATGATTTTGTGTCGTCGAGACGATTTTGTGTCGAAAATCATCATGAGCGAAGAGGCGCTTTTCCACTTAAGCGATTACGTCAATAAACAAAATCTTTACTTCTGGGGCACTGTAAATCCTCGTGTGATGCACGAAGAGCCATTTAATCCACTCAAAGCCACTGTGGTGCGGCGTTCTGGGAGGAGTATTTGGGCCGTATTTTTTTGAGATCTTGTGGAAAGTCATGAAAAATGCGATAAAATGGGCACAAATGTGTATCAGCACAGGCGGCAGACGCTTGGCGGATATCATCTTTTCCACTTAGAAAACATTTTAAAGGCCCAAATAAAGATTTCCGTCACTAAAAATGATGACGAACCCTGCATACGAAATAAGGACAACGATCTTCGGATCTGTACGTGGAATGTAAGGTCCCTTTATAGGCCACGTGCAGCAGAACAATTAGCGGAAGCCATAGACTGCTACAAAGCAGATATCACCGCCATCCAAGAAGTGCGATGGGATGGGCCGGGCAAAAAGAGAATGAACAACTGCGATATATACTATGGTGATTGCTACAGGCAACAAAAGCAGCGCTTGTTTGGATGTGGATCCGTCGTCAGAGACAGACTTAGGCAAGAAGTCTTATCGTTCAGGTGTGTGAACGAACGCCTTACGACAATTCACATCAATGCTAAATTCGCCAACACAAGTATGCGCACATCCCCCCACTGAGAAGAAAGACGACGACACCAAAGACAGTTTCTATGAGCTCTTGGACAAGACATACGAGCAGTGCCCTAGCTATGACATTAAAATTGTCCTGCGCGATTTTAATCCAAAGCTGGGAAGAGAGAGTGTCTTTGGTAGTACGGTCGGGAAGCACAGCCTACACGACACCAACTCCGATAACAGATTTAGGTTGATCGACTTTGCTGCGGGGCGAAATGTTGTAGTAGCCAGTACACGGTTCCCACATCTCAATATTCACAAAGGAATATGGAGATCTCCTGATCAATCAACCGTCAACCAGATGGATCGCATTGCGATTGACGCAAGGCACTCCTCCAGTATTATGGATGTCCGAACGTTTCGAGGTGCCAACGAAAAACTACCTTGTTGTAGCCAAGATAAGATTGGGGATATCCCGAGCACTGCCAAGACAAGAAAATACTGCGAGGAAGTTCGACGTCGGAAGGCTACAATCGCAAGAGATCGCCAAATCCTTTCCGATCGAGTCTCCCTTAATCTCAGAAGAAGTCCCAACACAAAGTATTGAAGATCAGTGGTAACATTGCCAAAAAGCTATCAGAGATGCCCTCTTTGATGTGCTGGGTTTCACTCGGACACCACAACGAAACCCCTGGTTTGACGACGAGTGTCGGCAGGCGAATGCATCTAAGCAAGAGGCCTACAAAGCGGCACTGCAAAGAAGGACAAGAGCTGCTCGCGAGCTCTACGAGCAGAAAAGGAGAGACGAACACCGGCTTCTCAGGAGGAAAAAGAAGGAGTATGAGAAGCACGTTATCGGTAGAATAGAGAGCAGCTACTGCAGGAATGAGGTAAGAAAGTTTGTTTGCTCGATCCACAAAAAAAGGAGACCCTCTGAAATGGGCCAACTATAGAGGCATCAGTCTTCTGAACATTGCATACAAGATCTTATCTGCCGTGTTGTGTGAACGCATAAAGCCATTCGTCAACAACCTGGTCGGTCCATACCAGTGTGGGCTTAGGCCAGGAAAATCCACCATCGACCAAATATTTACACTGCGGCAAATCTTTGAAAAAACCCAGCAACAACAAATCGATACCCACCACCTTTTCATCGCGTATGACAGCATCTATAGAGACGAGCTACACAGAGCAATGTCTAGTTTTGGCATCCCTACCAAACTCGTTCGTTTGTGAAGGATGACGATGGAGAATGCACGCTGCTCCATCAAGGTCGGTAAAGAACTTGAAAGAATTGTGCAAAACTCGCACGCCAACACCAGAGGCACAATCTTTCAGAAGTCCGTCCAACTACTCGCATATGCCGACGATATTGACATAATCGGAAGAACACAGCGTGATGTCAATGGCACTTTTGTGAGTATTGCGACGGAGGCCGCGAAGATGGGTTTAACGGTAAATGAGTGCAAGACCAAGTATATGCTGTCAACCAGAAAGGACACCCAACACCGACGTCTCGGACAGAACGTCACAGCAGACAGATATAATTTTGAGGTAGTCAAGAACTTTGTCTACCCAGGTACCGCTATTAATTCAGACAATGACACCAGCGTTGAAATCAAACGAAGAATAACTCTTGCTAATCGCTGCTTCTTTGGGCTAAGAAAGCAGTTGATAAACAAAGCCCTCTCTCGAACAACCAAGGTAACCCTGTACAAGACCCTAATCGTCCCAGTCCTGCTATATGGCGCAGAAGCATGGATTTTGTCAAAAGCGGATGAGGTTGCTTTTGGCTGCTTTGATAGGAAAATTCTTCGGGTGATTTTCGGTCCCGTCTGCATAGAGGGTGAGTGGAGGAGAAGATGTAACAATGAACTGTACGAACTGTTCAGCGACATTGACTTAGCTAGAAGGGTGAAGATCAAACGATTGAGATGGCTAGGTCATATAGAGCGAACGGAAACCAATTCTCCGGCCCGGAAAGTCTTCGAATCCACCCCTGAGGGACGGCGCAGAAGAGGAAGACCGCGACTCAGGTGGCGCACGCAAGTGGAAAGGGACCTCAACCAACTGTGCGTGCGAAACTGGAGGCAGCTAACTAAAGATCGAGCTGGCTGGAGACGCTTGTTGGTTGAGGCCCAGGTCCACCCCGGACTGTAGCGCCACATTAAGTAAGTATAAAAGTAATTCAAAAACAAAATTGGATGATTAATTTTGCGCCACCTTGTACAATAGTTGAGCGTAACAAGTTGGTTGGGCCGGGATGACTTGATCTCAAAAGTTCAACTCTATGATCCACAGTGTATTCGATGCAGCACAAATATTATTTGTATTGGCTTATTCAATGGCACGTAGAACAGGATGAAGTCTACACGAAAAGTTTTTCTTTGCCCATAATGTATTCACATAGGTGCGTAGTGGCGGTTCAGAAAGAAACCCAGTTAGCACTATGGCCGTTTTGATACCACAGCTGAAAGGAAAAGGAAACGGAGCTCCAAGTCTAACTGCACCATTTATAGAGAATGGGTCTACTTAACATCGCATAAAAGATATTTTCTGTTATTTTGTGTGAACACTTGAAACCTTTCGTCATCAATCTGATAGTTCCTGATCAGTGTGGTTTTAGACCAGTAAGTCCACACTAGACCAGATCTTCACAACGAGGTACAGCAAAACCTTTCTAAGTTGGCCACGCGAGTTACGTCTGAACGTATTCCTACACCACGATATACAGAATACAAGGTATTATGTTCCCGTCACTTATTTTTTTTAATTGTGCTGCATGTGACGTCATGCGTATCATGACATATGTTTTGCCGCGAACAATTTGAACAGTGTTGTGAAAACATTTGTGACTAATTTTGTGAAATTTGTGAAAAGTTTGATTAAAAAATGGCAGTCTGTGCAGTATTTGGTTGTAACAAAAATCATTTCTATTATTTATACTATAACCATCGTTTTTCATTTAATTAATGATACAGAAAGTATATGCGCAATCATTGAAGTGAATAAGTATAGATTTTCTCCATACAATTTGAATTCAATGTGAAGTTGCCCTGCTATGTGTGACGTCACACGAATTTGAGAAATATCATACCTTGTATTCTGTATATCGTGTTCCTACACCGAGCTTTGTCGAGCAATTCAATTGGTTTCGAGAGTGCATAAACGAAAATGCTTACAAACATTTATATCTCACGGAAATAGTAGTATAGAAATAGATTTACTTATAGCGAACTCTTAGCATTTTCCATCGCGAGGTGATAAAAACAGGAAAATTCCCGTCCATGATTCAAGGTAGGTTTGCGACATATTTTGTATGAAATTTTTTTTGTGCATAAATATTCAACTCAACTTCACAGGTGGTCAACTTGTAAGGCTTAACTGTATTTGCTAGTCAACTATCGCTTTAGCCGATTCCACCTCAGGTTGGGGGCTTGCTGGCAAGGGTAACTTTCCTACTATAGAATAATATATGACAAGATAAGACCATAAACAGGTCACAAAACTATAAGACTATTAGTACAAAGCATACATAAATTCCAAATAAATTGGGCAAGTGTGAAGGTTCTGTCACCTAAATATCTTTTTCTTCTTACCTCAACCCAATTCAACTATTCATTACTACATTCATTCATTCAAGCAAACAAATATCCATCCATGCATACATATATGTATCTATATCTCTGTCCAAATTTATCTAACACAAAAAATCACTTCCATCATACTCAATCACTGCTCACGCCTGCAGTGTGTACATGCTGTTGGGTATTTAGGGGTTGAAATGAATCGAATGTGAGAGATAACACTCATCACCGTGTAGAGTTGTCGAACGCAGCATGGACTTTATGTGTGAAAATGAAAATATTTATAATTTCAATTCTAATTTCTATCTAACATCAAAATTTGCACATAAACCGATATTTTGATATTTATAATTTCTTTATGCTTACGCCGAAGTCTTCAAAACTGCATTTTCAGATCTTCAAAATTCGCATGTCGGTGGTTGACCTTTTTTGCCAATATCTCCAAAACTACTATGGCCAGAACGCTCGAAATAGTTTAAATGAGTACTCATTGAAGCCAAGTTTATGTGATTTTTAAGTACCTTAGTTTAGAATCAGGACGGGGACGCATTCCAGAGCTCCATATTTTCCAAACGGTACTTTGGATCAGAAAATGTTGAAGCAAACCTCAACCTTACTTCAAAAGATCTGTCGATTGATATATCACTCGAAAAATCCATGGCAACTTCACCTATAGGGGAGCAACCCCCAAATGGCACAAACACCACTTTTTAAGTTTGGTGCACGAAAAATGATATCTGGTCCAAATTATAACCTGTGTCTGGCTTATCTGGTTTCTTCTTCTTAGGGCGCTACAGTCCGAGGTGGGCCTGGGCCTCACTCAACATGCCTCTCCAGCCAGCACGATCTTTCGCCAGCTGTCTCCAGTTTCGTGTGTGTGCGCCACCTTGTTCGTGGACGTCCTCTGTTGCGTTGTCCCACAGGCTCAGAGTCGAAGACTCTTCGGGCCGGAGCTAAGTTGTCCATACGCTCTACATGGCCTAGTCACCTTAGGCGTTGGATCCGTAGACGTCTGGCTAGACTCATGTCGCTGTACAGCCCATACAGTTCGTGGTTGAATCTTCTCCTCCAAATGCCATCACCGCAAACAGGACCAAAGATCGCGTGCAGAACTTTTCTCTCGAAAAGACCAAGAGACTGTTCATCCGCTTGGGATATTGTCCATGCCTCTGCGCGCCGTACAGCAGGACTGGGATGATCAAGGCTTATCTGGCTTATTGTAATAAAAAGACGTTTTTTTTATCAGTAACTAGACTTCTAAGATCGCCCATATAGAATACTTGTTGAGTAAATCAGTTTTACAGAAATCAAAGATGAATTCATTTAAAAAATAGGGAATAACTCCCACATTTTATTTATTTCCATTATAAATGGGCATCATTTTCACATAAGATCATTATTTACTCAAATAAAAATTGAATTTCTTATTAGCTAAAAAACTTACGTATAAATATATATCATAAGGTGTTTATAAACACCAGTATATAACTACAACAAATCTACTCTCCAGTCAATAGTCAATAGCCCTTAGAATTACGACTCAACAAGATCAAAACATATATCTTTTAAGATAAAAACTTCAAAAGTTCAAAACAAAAAACGCTAACAAGGGACAAAATAGTAAAACATTTAAAATATTTTCCTACATTTTTGCTAATTTTTACATGAAATTTGGATCTAACTTAATCTAAACTAAGTACTTTAAGTTTCACATAAAAGATATACTACGAATTGGTATATTACAGATTTATGTATTTCACAGTGGATAGGTCAAGCTAAAGAAGTTGCTGAAAGTGCCTTTCATGCACTTATTTTTTTCTTCGCCGAAAGCTCTGCTATAAGGGCGGTCTAATCTTCGTGTTAACGGATCGGTTCGTTGTTGATATTGTTGTGGTAGCGTGTATATCTGGAGTTTGTTCTTGAGTTTTGTTGATTTTAAATTCATTCGGGTCGTAATCAGAAACAGCAAGAACTTTTTCAAATGATGAGTCTGGCAATTTGTTTATCTTCTCCAAGCGCGCTCGGACAATTTTCAGATGCTTTAAAATATATTCCTCATTAGGAGCTAAATGATGTGCAAATTTTAGACAAGCCATGGCTTTAGCAAGTTTTTTTCTTTCTACAAATACTACACACAAATTATGAAGTCCCTGAATATTTTTTGGTTCATACCGAAGAATGCTACGATAACACACTTCTGCGGCATCGAGGTCTTTCATGTGATTAATGTATATGTCACCCAAAAGAATTAGTCCCTTAATATGATCGGGATGATATCGAATTAATTGGTTGAGAAATGGAACAGCATCAAGTGGACGTCTGGCGTCTGCAAGTAATAGAGCTAAGTTAAACAAGGCACTGCGGAAGTCCGTTTTGATGTGAATTGCACGTTTAAAATGATTTTCTGCATCTTCGAAGTTATTTTCGTCCATAGCCAACATGCCCAGATTGAAATAGACGCGTTCATTATCGCGATCATTTTTCAGAATTTTATATAGTCTTTCTTTTGAAACTTTACGGGATTCTTCCCCACCCATCTCCTGTAGCAGAATAGCTGAATTCAAAAGAGCCTGTTCGTGGTCAGGCGCAAGTTCAATTGCCTTGTTAAAGTAGACATTCGCTTGTGATGACTTTCCCTGTTCAAGAAACACCACACCAAGGTTGTAATAAATATCTGCATTTTCGTTATCGTACAGTAAAGCTTTCTCGTATACCTGTTGTGCTTCAGTGGTTCTATTGAGTTTCATTAAAATGTCACCACGATTGATATAGGCTTGAACATAATCGGCTCGCATGCTGATTGCTTGCTTATACAAGCGATCAGCTTCTTCTAATCGTGTATGATTCTTAGAAATGAGATTAGCTAAATTTATAAAGACATTCAAGTGATTCGGCGCGATTCGAGCTTGATAAGATTCTCCAGGCTTTATCTTGGGGAAGAGACTCTTTGCTTTTAAATATGCCTCCTCGGCTTCTTTATACATTTTTAAATGATTATATGCTCTACCCACATTAATATATGCTCCAATATCATCTGTTTGTATATTTACAGCCTTTTGAAAATACAAAAGGGCTTGCGAGTAATTTCCTTCATTTTCAAGAGCATGCCCAACATTGTTAAACAGTTTAGCATTATGAGTATTCACTTTTAGACCTGACATAAATAGCGAATACTCGGTTTCCCAATCCTTATTCCTATTATGTGTCTTCATGCCATGACTTATGAGTAATATGAAGAGAAAGAATTCGGCAAAACGTTTCTTCGTCCTCGACAGATTGTAGAATCCATATGCTGTTAGCATGCAAAGTCCCATGGAAGGCATATAAAGCACACGTTCAGCAACTACAAATCCAACAGGAAAAAAAAGGTTTGAAGCCGGCAAAAAGGGTAAACACATCCACGCCAAACTCATGATGATCATTTTGGAGTGTTGAAGATTTTTTGTTAGGATTCCAGCTAATCCAATGATAAACAGTATTGTGAATGTAATTAATGTCAGTAAGTTGCGTATATCACTGAAACCTTGAATGAGAGGAATGGTACCTGGAAGAAAAAAAAATTATTTAAGATTACTGAGGAATTTAAATTATATGAGAATAGTGATAAATATTGATTAAATAGCTTTTCACAAAACGAGTGCGAACGGTAAATCCACAAACGATCATATTTCAGAAGATTGATTATATCAGCCCTTCTTCACTGCTGTGAAGATTGAGATCGTCCTATCCGTTTGAATTAAGTAGATTAATTGTTTTCCAAATCCAGAAAAAAAAATCGAATATCTGACCCGGGAGACTAAGATCTCAAGGTATATTTACCCACCGATATGGATGCTTGAACCATAAAAATACTCTAATCTTCTTTCACTGACGGATCAAAAATGGACACAGGTATTGGAGCTGGTCTCTATTCGGACACTGCATAAACAGGAATCATTTAGACTCTCCAGCATGTGCAGTATCTACCAAGACAGAGATTCTGGCCATAGCGAAAGCAGCCAAACTCATACAAGTTACGGATATCCCACCATCGGATATCAGCATCTTTGTAGACAGCCAGGCTGCGCTGAAGTCAATAGAATCCTGTACTGTGAAATCAAAGACTGTCGCGACTCACTAAGATCCATCAGTCATCACAAAGTCGAACTCTGCTGGGTCCCGGACCTCAGTTCAATCGCAGGGAACGAGAAAGCAGATGAATTGACTAGACAGGATCTGATAGAGAGATCAGTGAGACGGACACGCCCCTGCGGCCACTGATTAGTGCATTGTACCGGATCATAAGCGACACAACACAAAAAGCGGCCAACTCGTCTTATCTTACTAGAAATGATTGTCACACGACAAAACCTAGCACGAGGTGGTTTCAGCTACCACGTGACAGGATAGGTTTTTAGTTTGTGTACCCCACACAAGAAGGGATACACAATGGGCCCTATGGCCTTCCGAGTGGAAGTGATATTTTTCTTTTTCAGCATCACACTCTCCTTCCTAACCTAACCTTAACTAAAAATATTCTTTTCACCTGCCGCCTTGTGCGAACTTCTAAAATAAGTTGACAAACTCAACAAGAAATGCAACACCTTTTCGGCCATTTTAAGACCGCATATGACAACGTACTTACTCGTATAAACGAGCTATATTTTACCATCTCTAACCATGACGTTTTTGACAATATCGTCAGGTTTTGTAGTATGAAATAATCTTTCGACAATTCTCAAGGAGTTTAACTATTTTGAAAAAGCTTCTCAATCTCTACGTTTGAAGTCGGCATTAAACTGCAGGTCCACTCCGCTCGTAAGAGAGCAATAGCACTGACAACACGAGTAGTTACTGTAGAAAGCTAGGCCACCTCGGGCTGTAGCGCCACCATAATTATTATTATTTAACAATGTTAACAGAAATGCTGGTGGGCGCCGTGGCCGTGTGGGTTCGTGCGTCGCCCCATCCGCACTGGACTTATTCAGTTTAGGTTCAAATCCCAGTTCAGACAAAGAATTTTTCACGGCTCCACCCCTTTGGAGTCACTGACAATGCTCAAAGAGTATAACTCTCTAGAAAAAGCTTCTCAATCTCGCCGTTCGGAGTCGGCATGAAACGTTGGTCCCCTCCACCCGTGGGAGAACAATAGCACGTACAAAACGAGTGATTGCTGAGAAGCCGGCCCAGGTCCACCTCGGACTGTAGCGCCGCCATTATTATTATTATAACAGAAATGCTTTGTTCCACAACCTAGCACGAGTCGATATATCCACAAAAATTCTATTCTAAGGAATTTGTATCAAAACATAGCAGCTATATAGATCGGAATAAGTACCAGCGCACCCCAACAACCAAGGATTTAGGCAATGATGTGTTCTCAGTGCTATGCTATCTTTCTTGTTGCTGAATGACAATGACAACATGACGAGCAATGATAAAAATCTTCTTGAATTACTGCCGCAAGAGGAGTCTGGTTGTGAATTTAAATAAATCGAAAGTACAGTGAAAATCGGTTATAACGAACTCGAAGGGACTGAGAATTTAGTTCGGAATATCCGATATTTCGTTATAAGCGATCACTGCAGTTATTTTTAAAGAAGGACGTCGAGAAGCTAATGGAAAAAGTTAAGAAAATAAGCAATAACTAATGAAATAAGCATAACTAATAAATACAAGTACCTCGGTGTTAGATTTTCGTGCAACATGTCTTGAAAAGAGCATCTTACTCAAAGGATTAATATGAATAGGCTAAAATTCAATAAACGCCTCCTAATCGAATTTTATCAAAAATAGATATGCATCAAAACCTATAGTGAACTCCTGGGCGTAGGTCTGTGGTTATTCTGAACACACCTAATTTGAAAACCTACACCCTCCACTAGTCACTAGTCTTCCTAAAGCTTCACTCACAACTTATGGACTACATTTCAGGTACATTAAGCAAAACATTCAGAAGAGATTCATTAGATATATGCACTATTTGAAACATCGACACTACCGAAAACAAGTATCATTTTGTTGTAGTCAGTCCTATGTTAAGGATATACGAAAGATAATTTCGTGGAAGAGAGCAACTTAACCGAGATGCATTTCTTCAAATTCTCAACGGAGATAATTATACCCCTTTGTACAACTTCCTCAGCGCACTCAGATATCGAAATGTAACTATAAACGATACTTCACAAAACAAATTAAAAATCGCTAAGCTTTAGTAAATGTATGATTGAAGACTTTAAACCGACAGGAAACTATATTAGGCAGTGTAATTCCTCCGATCTCTTTGCAGGATCCTTGTATTTCTTTCTAAAACTAATGATGGGGTTGGCAGTAGCATTTTCTCCAACGAACTAAATATCAGTCTCTTCTTTCGTTTACGTGATCATTGCAGTGTGTTTTAAGCGGAGATAATGGCAATCAGTGAAGCTCTGACCTGGCTCAAATGGAATGTAATATTATCCACGCGTGATATTTGTATATTTACGGACAGTCAGGCAGTTATCAGGGCTCTGGAACTGGTTTCCTTAAACTCTAAAGTAGTAATAAACTGTCGGTCATCTTTATAAGATAGCCGATCAGATCAATGTTCGCATGTGTTGGGTACCAGGCCACAGAGACATTCCGAGCAACTGTAAAGCGGATGTATTTATAAAATTCGCAACCACCCTGACCTTATTATCGACACACAGCAACACGGGTATGCCTTTCACAACTTGCAAACTGCTAACTGTGTCTAGCAGACGCAACTAAAAAAAACAACTATAGATGGCGAGAGGCACTACGTGCCACACCTCCAAAATGATTTGAGATCCAAAGAATTAATCACCCTCAATAGATCCAATATTAGCAAAATCGTCGGTGTTCTCACAGGACATTGTCTCATAGATCACACCAGGAGGCTAATGATTTACAGAAGCTGCCTAGACGAAGAGGAAGTGGAGAGAGTTCCACATCTCGGCCATGGCGTCCATTCGATGCCAACATCTGGGGGCCTACTTCTTTGATAGCATTTGCGAACCTAGTGAGATTTCGATAAGCAATTTATTGCGCTCCATCACAACAGAACAATTGTTTTGACTTCAATCAATCCATGTGGCAGCACAATGGATCAATCTTGGTCTAAGTGCACACTTTAGCCACATCTAACCTAGTGTAATTTACTTTAATTTAAAAAAAAAAACAATTTTTTGTACAAACTATTTTTTGCAGAATCCACGCCCCCTATCGGTAATACTGGTGAAAATGAAATTTGTATAAATTACGTTTGTATTTGAATTACTTGTTCGAGTTAACTGATCGAATGTGATTAATGAAAAACAATATCATATTGTATTTTATTAACCAAAAAATTAAACTTATTTGTACTGAAAATATGCACATGTATGTAGTAGCGAAGTTTCTAAAACATTGAGAAATCGTTCTGGGTGTGGCATGATTTTCAAAATCATTAAATGAAAAAACTTGCCAATTTGAATAGCATCAGAAAATACATAAACATGTTATACCTATAAACGTTTAAAGCAAATTTAATAATACAAAAGGTGCAAAAAATGTTTGGTTATATATTGTACGTAATATTTCTGTATATATATTTTTTCAAATATGTGAAACTTGTAACTACGACACTAACCAAACTGAATTTAACATGTGTAAGTAAATAGACTTGCCTAGCCTACATATATTCTGAGGTAAATTATTTATTCGAAGTAACATGCATATGTTTCTTCGTCGGTACATTCATATATGTTGGACCTACCTTTGGATATTTAGATAGGTACAGTTAAAAAAAAGTATGGAGCAATAAACTGAAGAAAGAAAAACTTACTTATGTACAAAAATGATTGTTGCTAAGCTTAGTCCAATATATATTACATGGTCTCATATCAAAGTTCATTACTACCCTTACAATGTAATGCAGTTTCCCCGCATTTCGCGCGCATTGCTTGCATTTCGAACACCTAAAGTAAGGCTGACTAGCTGCGCAACATTGTACCACGATGAGCATATATAATACATCATCTTTACACACAAAGTTGCAGTCAAAAAGTTGATTGCATACATTCCTATATAACTACATACTCACCCATTGTCCAATCACAGCACAGATTGCATGGGAACACCAACAACCAGCAATTGAGGTAGATAAGATAGCTAAAAGTTAACTGACGCGATGGTGTCTCTGCAGCCGATGCTGGGTTATCGAACCTTGTAAATACTGGCAACTGCGAACCCATAACATAGAGACGTCCGACGAGTAGAACAAGTGTCACTGAAACCAGAAATACAATGCGTTTTATGAGCGTTGAGCTGTAAAGATTTCCAACACTTTCTTGGTTTGTTCTTCTTTTCTTTTCCTCGAAGAGGTCTTTCATGAAATGGAATATTTGTAGTGGGCGAATCTGCTGTACGACGAATATTTCATATGTAGCACAAATTCCAGCAATCGTGATTCCTTGTTCTTTGCTCAGTATCGAGCAAAGGAGACACACAGAAAAATTTACTAATGATAACCATCGTGTGCTTCTTGACGATTTTACAGCTTTAGAATAGCAAAGAAATGCTCCCAAGAAGAAAATCGATGAAAGCAATTCTGCCCGGCCCACAACACCTGTGACTGCTTCAGTATGCACCGGATGCACTGCAAATAACATTGCGGCCACGAAACTTATTTGTTTACCAGCTCCACCAGGGAACCCCAACCCCATCAATTGTTTGCATGCCCGCTTAAATAAGATGCACACCAATACATGCATTATGACGTTTACAACATGATACCCAGCAGGTTCCAGCTGATGTACAAAGTAGTTCCAACGAAAAGTTAATACAGTCAACGGACGATATGATTTATGCGATTGCTCTTTGCGCATTGGTGTGCCCCAAAAATCATTCAGGAATATATTCTTTAGTGGGGTAGATGGACGCAAATCCTTATTGTCCTTTACAGCAGTGATGTCGTCAAATACTAAACCACACGAAGTACTGTTGTAATAGCACAACGTGCACACCGATACAATCGCAACGAACTGATAAAAATTACTACTGGGCATGGGCATGATTGAAGTGGGGTTGATAAGCCTCTCTAAGTGAAGGACCAGACTTTAAAATGTCGCCCAGTAATTCTGCTCAGTCAAAAATAAAAATAATACTGCTCTTCTTAATTTTACTTAGATGATACTTATTTTTCATTTAAATTTTTTTTCAATTTCTCCAAGATTTATTAAAATCCACTCTGTCATCATCGATTCTCCCCTTGGATATTTTCTGCACATGCCTAGAACAATGTTAAACTCCTTGCACTTTCACTTGGCGAGATGTAAAATTACTTTGACCGAGATTCAATATTCAGTGGCCTCCATTACATCGGAAATTTTATTGTCAATTTTCACGAACACCGGCAGATAATTATACACAAAGTAATTGCACAAAATTTCTTAATGACGCGGCACTATTTTTAAGAATATATTTTTCTAAACTAAATTAAGTTCAAAATATATATTTTTAATGAAAGTTCAACTGTTATGAAGATAAAGCACACAAGCGTCGTTTCGTCCTTGCTCCATGTAACTGTCAACTAGAACGACGCAGGAATATTCGAGGACAACAATTCACTTGGCTCCCGTAGGGGAAATTCGTATATATGATTTCTGAAGAGGGGACCATCGTTCTAGCTCCACCAACAGAACTCAGCTGGGTGGGCGAAATTAACTATTACACGAATTTCCACCCGACCTGGCATCACTTTCGAATTAGGGTGTGATGAGTTTGTTGTATTCAAATGTACTCATGTCACCCGAACAAATATATGAGTTATTCAGTATTATAAAGGCAACATTCTAAAACAATATAAAAGCTACTATCTGTAGAACAAAATGACTGATAATACAACTGAATGTCTTTTAATATATGTACATATTTTTTTAGCAATAACTGCGCCGGCATGTGCGTCCACATTACTAAGAGTAAAAATAGAAACTGAATCTGGCATCACTGCTTCTTTGACAAATGCCATCTTTGACATAAGGCGGCTTACTCCATTTTCATTTTTTTGCATTTAGGTTATTTTATACAAACGGGAATAATTTATTAAATTAATTGAATTTAGTTTCATTAAAGTTATAATTATGACTACTGAAGATTTCTATTTGCGCTACTACGTTGGGCATAAGGGTAAATTTGGCCATGAATTTCTGGAGTTTGAATTCCGTCCAGATGGCAAATTGCGCTACGCAAACAATTCCAACTACAAAAATGATACCATGATCCGAAAAGAAGCATTTGTGCACCAGGCTGTAATGGAGGAACTTAAAAGAATAATCTTGGATTCAGAAATAATGGCAGAAGACGACACTCCGTGGCCACCACCAGATAGAGTTGGCCGACAGGTAATGCAAAAAAAACATTCTGTCCTAAAGAGAAAGTTGTAAATATACGTTTTGCATTTAACTTGCAGGAGCTAGAGATTGTCATAGGCGATGAGCACATTTCTTTCACTACATCAAAAACTGGTTCACTAGTGGATGTTAACAGGTCAAAAGACCCAGAGGGCTTAAGGTGCTTTTATTACCTCGTTCAAGATCTAAAGTGTCTGGTATTTTCTCTAATTGGACTACATTTTAAAATTAAGCCTATATAAAATGTTCATACCATTAAAAAAAATATATTAGTTTTAATAAAAAACGATTGCAAGAAGCTCAAAAATTCATAAAATGTTTTTAGTGTTTGCTATTTAATAGTTAGTGATTAGTAATTGGAAACACTTGGACACACCCTTAATAAGTTAAAAGACACATATTTCTATAACGAAATTGTTTAGGCATTAATCATGCAAAAGGCTTGCTCATTACAGTGTATGTACGCTTATTAAAAAGGCACATATCGAGCGACACACACAATATTATTTTCATAAAAATTCTCACAAAATCCTCTTAATATGTATATTGTTCACTTACAATATGCAATTTATCGAAAAGTTTTTTACAGTTGCAGCTGTGTTTTAAAACAAACGCTCTTTCCGGCTTATCAGTATTTTTCACGATGAGAGTAAGTAAATACCACCACTTTGGTCCTTTAAGAAGTGTGCCAAGTTATTTCTTAATTCTCGATCCCTAACGGTCTTCCTCTAAATGCATTCCAGCATCTTCAATGCCATTGGGTAACTATCTGGTATTTTAAAGTCGCCCCAGAAGAATACTCCCCAATAGATAACCATTACTTCTATTTGTGGTCTTTAGGACATCAATTTCTTATCATGCCCCTGCTGGACGTCGTAATTTTCTGTCGTCAAGAATTCTTGCATTAGCACATTATTGTTCACACTCATAAGCAGTGCCGTTATACCAACCACTATCCAAAAGGGAAAATGTGTTAGCACGTTTATGTCTTCTGGGACACTGCCAAGTATGTGGGATTGATCCTAGATTATAAATTCAGTTGAAGACCAAATGTACTTGAACGAGCACGGCAGACCACACTGGCTCTTTATATGATTAAAAAAATGGAATCCACAACCAGCCATGACCATGACCCACAATCGGCCCATGCATACATCCAGATGTATAGAGTTGTAGTTTGGTGCCCCATTCTCAGCAATGCATCAAACCTGTATCTGGATAGATGGCGTGGTAAGAACCAACTCTTCGAGTGCGCTTGACGTCATCTTTAATCTAACCCATTTGACCTAGGAGGGAGGAGGAGCCGCTTGGGACTTGGGCCTATCTTTTCAGCAACCACAAAAACCACAAACTACTCTATGAAAAGTGAAAAGTGAAAATGGTGAATGTGCAAAGTGTGATAAAGAAAATGTGGATCTGTTTGCCGAACACTTTGAGGAAACATTCAAGCCTTTTGAAGCTTTTACCAAAAAACTTAAGTAAGATGTTAAAATCTTATCTTGATAAGAGGATTAAACACGGAACTGAATATTCCGAATTCAAGAGATCACTGCAGGAGTTCCGGTAGGGATTATTTTTTTGCTGTACACCAGGGACATACCCCAAGCGGAGGGCACAATTGTAGCTACTTTTGTGAACGACACTGCTATCCTGTCAACAGGAAGTTCAGTTGAGTCCACGACTGGAAAACTGCAACGAGCTCTAGACGACATATGCGATTGAACAAAACGATGGCGCATTGCTCTCAACCAGAGGAAATTCACGCATATTAGTTTTTCATTCATTAACTTGGTACAAATACTGTATGCTAATGAAGCAGATAGAAACGTCTTTGTTATGTAAGTAGGCTAAATAGAAGCGGACGTTGTAGTAGATCTTGGGATCACGTATATAAGCGTTATAGGACATAAGGACCATCATTACCAGAATCAACGGGTTGCTTTGTGAGTTTGGCAATAGGAGGGTACAACGGATCTATGCATGGAGACGACTCTGTAGACAGATGAGTGGAATTAGAAGGTGAAGGAACGGAAGTACGGAGTGCAGAGGTAGGATGGAGAGTGTGTGTGGAAAGCGGAGGACCTGAAGAAAAGCGTGAGAAAGGTATGGTGGCAGGATTGAGAATGTGTGAGTGAATGAAGTTAGTATATTGCGCTGGATTTGTAGAGGGAGGATTAGAAACAGGTTCAGTTTTAAATAAAACTCGATTGCGCGGAGGTTTTGGTGGTACAAAAGACGAGTTATTAGTTGTATAAGAGGGGGTCTAGAGTTAGGGAACCGTATCTGGGGTGAAAAAATCTGCAATGCTCCCATTTTAAAGCTCCAATTGAAATTGGAACCAGATATGGTAAGTTGCTTTGTAATTGCTTTGGGTTTTGGTTTGTTTTTTGCTTGTTTATTGGGAATCATTTTGATAAAGTGTGGGACCTTGCCAGAGGGTGTGAGGGAAGCCATTTGTATTGGAGGGAGAAAATACATAGTAATAGTGATATACAAAGAGACCTAGAGATTCCTTCTGTAGACCAAGAAATAACAAACTTTGGTCGTAAACTAAGAATACGACTTAATGGTCATTGTAACCATACCGTACTACAAACATTGGATTCGAGAAATCTTGTGCGTACACCATAACGAACGAAGGCGTTCGATCTAAAGCAATAAGAACAAACCGTACCTAACTGTGGTTCTGTAGGTGATTTTAACCGAAATCTACCCACACCACACGCGAAAATATTTGAGAATAAAACTACTAGATGAGGAAACTTTGTTGTAGAAAGCACAAATCAAGGGAAGGATGTTTTTAGTCAGGTTTTGTTGTTTACCTGAATTCTCGAAATAAATACCAAAATACAATAAAAAAACAAAAACTTGACCAAGCCAGATCCCAATATTTCCCGATTAGAATTTCGAAACCCTCGCCCCGGATAGCAACTTCTGAAGGAAGAATGAGATTGCAATTGTTACTTCCTGATCACTGTAGCGTATTTGAGACAGAGAAAATGGAAATTCGTGAAGCTCTGTTCTAGCGCAAATGGAATGTAACGGTAGGTAGGTATGAAGTGGCTAAGGTGTGCACTTAGCCCAGAGTTGATCCATTTTGTAGCCACATGGTTTGACTGAGGTCAATCCAATAAAGTATTAGTGGGAAACCATTTGGAGCCTGTAATGAAGCGTAGTAGATTATTAATGGGAACCACACTGAGTTCGCATAAGTTATCGAAAAAGTAGGCTCCTAGACGCAGGCGTCGAATAGACGCTAGGGCCGGACAAGAGCAGAGAAGGTGTGAAACGCTTTCCACTTCCTCCTCGTCTAAGTAGCTTCTACAGAAATCATTAGCCGGGACGCCTAGTCTGCATGATTTCCTGTGAGGCAGTGTCCTATGATGATACCGACGATTGTACTTATATTCGATCTATCTAGAGATATTAAATCCTTAGATCTTCTGAGATCTAGCTTAGGCCAGATCATTCTGGAAGTGTGACATGTAGTGCCACTCGCCCATCTGCTATTTATTTCGTGAGTTGCCTCTAATGAGAGCAACAACTTACAAGTTGTGAGGGGCATACCTAAGTTTCTGTGTTTAATGGAATGTAATATCAGAAGGTGATATTAGGATTTTCACAGACAGCCAGACACCCGTCAAAACTAGTGTCTCTAAACTCTTAAGTTGTTAAAAAACTGCCGCTCATCTTAAGATAATATGTAACAGTTGAATATTCGCCTGTTTTGGGTACCAGCTCATAGAGATTTTAGGAAACTGAAAGCTGAACTTGCCAGGCGTGCACCACCCTGCTATTAACGATGAAGCATAACAATATAGGCATGACTCTCGCTACATGTAAACTGTTGTTACGAGAAAATGCCTTTTAGTTGCATTTTCGTAGGAATATAGGAGAGGCACAACGTGACACACGTCCAGAATTATCTGCTCTAAGCTAGGAAGCCAGGTAATTCCTGGGCTAGAGATAACCTTGAGAAGGATACAGTCCTTGATGAGTATTTCGAGTTCACTTTCACTAACAGTGACGGTGAGAACGATTCAAAAATCTTGTTGTACCACAACGATATTACATATAATAGAAACATTAACAAGATGACAGCAAAATAAATCGATGGAACAAAACCGAAAAAAAAACGAAATAAGCAATAAAAAGCACTTGGCTATCCTTTTAAATGATGAAATATTAAAATGACTACCTCCAATAGCCTTTTTATACCTACGAAATGCATTCAATAGTGTTATAAGACTCAAATATTTCCCCATACTTTAGAAAGTCGCAGAAGTTATCGCTATCCTAAAGTCAGGAAAAGATGCAACGAACATTACGTCGTACAGACATATCAGCCTGCTTCCAGTTATATCAACAATTTTTGAAAAACTTTTTTAGAATAGGCTTGGCCCTATTCTGACTCAAGTCGGTGCTATTCCTAGCCACCAATTTGGCTTTAGAGGACATCACTCGACTATTGAACAGACACATAGAGTGGCAAACAAAATTTCATCATCCATTGACCATCCATTGACTTCTGCATTGATTCGGTTTGACACAAAGGACTATTATACAAACTCAGCAAATTTATCCCTAAGGATTATCTCCTACTGCTTGAGAGCTACTTAGAGAATCGGTAATTCTGTGTCAGGTATGTTGACAATTTTTCCAAAATACACGCTGTAAAGGCAGGAGTGCCTTAAGGAAGTATTCTTGGGCCACTACTTTATCGTATATTTACAACAGATATCCCTCACCCCAGTAGAGAGACAACAATGGTTGCAATATTTGCAGACGACACTGTTCTTTTAAATTCCCGTCACCATCTCCAATCCAAAACGACTCAGTTACAAGAATCACTGGACAAAATAACGGAGTGGTTCACCAAATGGCACATAAAGATAAATGAGGACAAGACAATACAAGTTATTTACACCACTTGAACAAAATTCCAATATTAGCCATCAACAGCAAATATCAAATATCAGCATCTTGCCTGAAACGTAAGGAAGATACTGACGGCGAACGCTGTTTGCTGCTGTTTTATTATAGTCGTAGATCATCGCCACGGTATACCCCGTAATCCGGAACTTAATTGGGGTAAGCTTTTACTGCAATTCCCTTCTACGTGTGTCTACAAAACAAAAAGTTGTCGAATAGTCAAAAACATAGTCGAATTTTCCGTGCCGTAAAAATTGTTTAATTCTTAATCCAGAAATTCGGAAGATGTATTTAATTATAATAATAATAATGGCGGCGCTACAGTCCGAGGTGTACCTGGGCCAAACTTCTCAACAACCACTCGTGGTGTGCGTGCTATTGTTCTTTCATGAGTGGAGGGGACCTACAGTTTGATGCCGACTCCGAACGTCGAGATTGCGAAGCTTTTTCTATACAGTTATACTCTTTGACTCCAAAGTCAGTGATTCGAAAGAGGTGGAGCCGTGAAAAATGTTAGATTTTTTTCGGGAATCGAACCGAGAACATCGAGCGTAGCAGTCGACGCACCTACCCACTTCGTCACGGTGCCGACGCATTTAATTAAACGACAGTTATATGTACTCGTACTTTTTTTCACCATCCTCTCTACGGTTCCATCGACTGTATTTCCCTTCTTAGGGTTATTTTCTCCAAAACTAGTACATAATTTACGAACCTCATTTACCTATATATTTGTGATTTGCTATAAGTTGCCAATAAAAACTCTACACTGGATCTTCAATTTTCAAGTTAAGTTTATGTATTTTATTAGTCAATTTTCCTAAAGAAAGCTAATTTTTTATCACATTTTTGTGTATCGACGAATTCGAATTATTCCAAACAATTTTTTTCTTTTGTGAATTTCAGATTTTTATTTACGGTCATGTGGCATATGACAATAGAAATAAAAACTACCAAACACTCTGTTAAACAAACAAACATATCCCCACTTTATTTGGGAATATCAAAGTCGGCAGAATTTCGGAGAATGATTCTTTTATTTCGTAACTTCTACTTTCGTTGCCGCAGCTGCCGGGTGGAAACTGAGTCAGAAACCCCCGAGCACTTTCTGTGCAAATGTCCGGCTCTAGCTAGAGTCAGGCAACGCACTCTGGGCAAAGCCTTCTTCAACACCCCTAAAAATCTCTCAGAAGCAAACATTCACAGTCTGCTAGCCTTCATAAATTCCACGAAGTGGTTTCAAAATTAGGCTAATCTGAGTGAATACACACTCTTTTTCACCCTCATCTCACAAAATAGGTATCCCATAGGATGTGGTATCAAAACGGCGCTTTCATGGCGCTAATTGGGTGCGAAAACAGGATCTGTATGTCCACCGCCACTTTTACCTACCTACCTACCTACGTTCGTTGCTTTTCCTCTACATCCTGCTCGAGGTCCGATTTTAAGTCTTTAAGCATTGTTGCTGAAAATTACATTTTTAGACTTGTGGCGTATGGAGCCCGTTGTTTTTAGAATCGAATTTCTGCTATTGGTTTGTTTGTGCGACATAACATGATCGTCCACGGGGGACTTACAATCCTGTTCACCTAAGAGGGTCCCTTTCAAAAGATCCATACTTTTGCGAAAACCTTTAATGTGCGGAGTAGGTAGGTTGGTATTGAAGTGGCTTATATTTGTGTGCACTAAGACCAGAGTTGATCCATTGTGCCGCCACATGGTTTGACCGGGATCAAACCAATAAGTTGTCCGAGGGAAACCATTTGGAGCCTATAATGAAGCGAAGTAGATTGTTAATGGGAACCGTACTAAGTTCACACAAGTCATCAAAAAAGTAGGCCCCTAGATATAGAGTCGAATAGACGCTAGGGCCGGACAGGAGCAGAGGAGGTGTGAGACGCTTTCCACTTCCTTCTCATCTAGGCAGCTTCTACAGAAATCATTAGCCGGGACACCTAGTCTGTTGGCATGGTTTCGTATGAGGCAGTGTCCTGTGATGACACCGACGATTGAGCTTATATGCGATCTGTGAAGAGATATTAAATCCTTTTGGAATCTAGCCTAGGCCAGATGATCCTTGAGGTGTGACACGTAGTGCCACTCGCCCATCTGTTATCTATTTCACGAGTTGCCTCTAATGAGAGCAACAATTTGCAAGTTGTGAGGGGCATACCCAAGCTACTGTGTTTAGGAAGTAAAGGCTGTGAAGTTGCGAACTTGGCAAGTTCATCTGCTTTGCAGTTGCCTGGAATGTCTCTATGTCCTGGCACCCAGCACAGGCAAATATTGAACTGGTCGGCCATCTTGTCCAAAGATGAGCGGCAGTCTATTACAGTTTTAGAGTTCGTAGAGACCAATTCCAGGGCTCTGATGGCTGCCTGGCTGTCCGTGAAAATGCAAATATCACGAGCGGATATTACATTCCATTTGAGCGCTTCACTTATCGCCATTATCTCCGCCTGAAACACACTACAGTAGTCGGGTAAGCGAAAGGAGAGATATTTAGTTCATCAGAGAAAACGCCACTACCCACCCCCTCCTGGGTTTTAGACCCATCTGTGAAAAAGTGCAGGGAACCTGCAAAAGGTTTAAGATTATCATTCCAAAAGTCTCTATCTGGAATAAGGGTTTTAAAAAGTCTGTCAGGGAAGTAAAGGGGTGTGTATGGTCCAGAATTCTCGTGGGGAAGTTAGAGGAACTTAGTATAGTGGAGTGGCCAAATGGATTGTTGGTCCACTGGGAAGAGGCTGTAAGACGGATAGCCGTATTCTTTACTAGTTGTTTGCCGAAAATGTCGATTGGGGATAGGTTCATTATAACGTCCAGTGCATCTGAGGGTGTGGTTCTCAGAGCACCTCCTATGCAAATGCATGCTTGACGTTGAACTTTCCTAATGTGATTGTAGTGTATGGCTTTGTCTAGTATTGGCCACCAGACATGCACTCCATACAACAGAATGGGTCTAACGACGGTTGTGTAGATCCAGTGGATCATATGAGGTTGGAGATCCCATTTCTTTCCTAGTGCTCTTTTACAAATGTAGAGAGCCAGCGTCGCCTTGCGGGTCCGCTTTCAGTTTAGCCTCTTATCTAGGATGAGCCCCAGATATTTAGCAGACTCCGAGAAGTTGCAACTGGTGCCGTTAATAGTAGGGGGGTCGATCGAGGGGATACAATATTTTCGAGAGAAAAGGACAATTTCCGTTTTAGAAGCATTAATGCCCAGTCCGTTGACTTTGGTCCACGCCGAAAGTTTTGAGAGAGCATGCTGCAAGAGATCCCTTAGCACTGATGGATATTTTCCCGAGACAGCCACAGTAATATCATCCGCATAGGCTATCACCTTGCACCCTGCCTTATCTAGCAACAAAAGTAGTTCATTGTGGTGTTCCTCTGCTAGCAAATCTGGTGGCTGTGGTAGAACCCAGCTTCGATATGATAACTCTACTGACAAGCAGTTGGTAAATCAATCTACAGAGTCCCTTGTCCACGCCAAGATTTACCAGTGCACTGATGATAGAGGATGGGTAGACATTGTTGAAGGCTCCCTCGATGTCCAGGAAGGCTACTATAGTGAATTCCTTATGGTGAAGGGATTTTTCGATGTAGCATACAAGCGAGTGTAGGGCAGTATCAACTGATTTGCCTTTAGTGTATGCATGTTGAGAGGCTGACAATCTAGATGGGTCTATATTGCAACGAAGATGGATATCTATGAATCTTTCCAACGTTTTGAGTAGGAAGGAAGATAAACTGATAGGTCTGAAATCTTTGGGATTAACATGAGAGCTACGACCTGCTTTAGGTATGAAGACAACCTTCACCTGCCTCCATCCCAAGGGAATGTGGGACAAGCTCAGGCAACCTTTGAGGATAGTTTCCAACCATGGAAGAATTAGGTCTAAGTTCAGTTGGAGTTCCGCTGGTATAATACCATCCGGACCAGGGGATTTATACGGTTTGAAGCTGCGAATAGCCCATGCTATTCTACGCTTAGTGGTGAGCTTCACGAGGCTACCAATTGGATAACCAGGAACCATGGAGGAAATGGGTTGGTCATCAGAGCAGCTGGGGAAGTGAGTATCAAGTAGAATCTCAAGTGATTCTTTACTAGACGTAGTCCATGTGCCGCCCTGCTTCATGTAGTAGCTTGGTATGGCAGGACACGAGGAGAGGATTTTTCTGAGTCTCGAGGTCTCCGAAATATCCTCTATTCTTCCAGGATTTCCTTTTTGCCGTTTTCATTTTGGATTTGAATAATCTGAGGGATTCTTTATAGGATTCCCAGTGGAGCTCATCCCAGGAGGATTTAGCTTTGTTGAACTTCCTCCTGCTGGCTTTACGAAGATGTTCAATTTCACTATTCCACCAGTGTGGCTTGGAGTTAAACCTCCGTGTTTTGAGTGGGCAGGCCGTGTCCATTGCTTCATTAAGGGCAATGGTGAACGAGTTAACTAGCCATTCCAGCTCATTGACATCTGTAGGAGAGGGAGGTGCTCCAGAAAGGGACTTACCTAAGATACCTTTATAGAGAGACCAGTTAGTTTTCCTATAATTCCTGACTGGGGGTTGCTCGGGGGGAAGACCGTTAAGGTCAAATTGGAGATATCTATGGTCCGAGAAGGAATGGATATCAGAAACCCTCCAATTACTAATGTAGTTGGAGAAGTTATTTGAGACAAGGGTAATATCAAGTACCTCCTGTCTGTTTTTGGTAACGAAGGTGGGTACATTTCCTGTATTACATACAACTAAATTCTTACTAAGAATAAAGTCTAACAGAGACTCACCTCTTTCGTTGTCGTTGGAGCTACCCCATAATTGATGGTGTGCATTGGCATCACAACCAATAATGAGGAAAGCGTTGTTGGAATCCGCCATAGCGACCGTCCTTGTGAGTGTTGTGGGTGGGATGGGTCTATCGTAGGCGAGGTATGCTGAAGTCATCCAAGACGTAATCTGACTCAGCTCCAGGCTTACCACCGTGGTATCAGGGTCGCTAAGGTTAGAAATGAGGAATGAGTTAATAGAGCTTTTAACCATAATGCAAGATCTGGGTTTACCTGCATTTTTGGTGTAAAGCAGCTTGTACCCCGCCGTCCTGAGTCCCAGCACCAGACCTTTCGCGGTCCAGGGCTCCTGGATCAGGACAATGTCTGGCTAGTTGGATGAGGAGGTTGGCGGAGGCCGCCTTGGAGTGGTGAAGGTTAATCTGTATCACCCGCAACATTGCGACTGATAACAGATGCCTCCACCACAGTATCATTGGCCTCGTCCGAGTCGGAAGACATAAAGTCTTCTCCTGGGGTGGACGATACAGGTTGGCGGTGAAGAACCGCTCAAACTCTGAGTCTGACGAAAGTGTATCATCGTCAATACCCAGGGTATTGAGCGTTGTCGTGAGGACTTCCTCTGATACGTCCGATGGTCTGATGTCTGTGGGGGTAGCACTTGTGCTCCTCCAGCCTGCCGACTTTCCAGTCACTAGTATTTAGTTTGGGATTGCACATCTTGATTAGGTCCATTATGGACGCAGGGTCCGAGGGTTTGGCCGGAAGGCGGATGCGTGCCCTGGGCCTGCTAGGTATCTTGTCCAACGACAAGACCTCCAGGCGAGCCCCTGGCCACACCTCGCCCACCAACCCTATAGCCTCTATTAGAAGGTCAATCGACCTTTGGTCCGCACAGGCAAGCAGTTTAACGTGCCCTTGGAACCATCCCCCGTCTTCACAGATTGGAGCAGGTGCTGGTCGCTCCCTTAAGATAGAGAGAAGGGCAGGGGCCAACTCGGCCTCAACCTTCCTCCACTTATCCGCCGAGATGCTCCCATCTGGATCTCCCTTATCTACCACGCCAACGAGGGTATGGCTCTTTAGGACATCGCTGTACTGCTTGTCTTGTCTGGCAGTACCGGTGTTGCTTTTGGTTCTTTTGGGGGCCGGGGCCTGCACCGTTTGCTTCTCCATGGACCTGTCGCGTTTAACCGCGTGAGGTTCAGAGGTTCCCTTGGCGCATGAGAGTCTATTGATGGCCCACTCATAAGACTCTCTTTGTTTTTCGTTCCAGCTATCTTTAGGGAAGGGCGCCAGCTTGTCAAGGATACGAGTGGCTGCGCGCCTCTCTCTAAAGTTTCTGGTACTTGTATACGTTGAGGACAGATGGTGCTTCCTCTCCTGCTTTGTTGGAGCCGTACCAGAATCTGTCTTAGTGGACAGGTTACTGGCTTTGGATCCATTAACAGGCGCGGTCTTCCGACTGCGGTCCGTTAAGGTCCTTGTTGGCCCAGCAGTAGCACGCGCTTGTTTACTCGTGCAGGGTTTGTCCCGTGCTAGAGCTAATGGCGAGCCGTCTTGCAGTGGTTTTGAGGAGTCCGCGTTGGACGAGTGGGGGGAAGTTGACCTCACCGATCCAGATGAAGGGCTGGGATTCGGGAGGGGCGGGGTAGGTTAGCTAGCCTGTTCCCTCACCGGTTCACGACTTGAACCTTCTTCCTCTCTTGGTTTTTTAATTATAAAGTTTTGTGTATTTTTTGAGTTTTTGTTTATAGTAGACATTTAAATTTGATTCCCACGAGTATCGGAGAAAGGGTGGTCCGCCTACGCAGGGCTCCGTGTACGTAGGTAAGGCTAGCTAATCCAGAGGTCGCCAGGTATCTGGATGCTCCGTACGCGACTGAGCTATTTGTCTGGGCCCTCAGCCTGGTTGATCATCAGCACGGGTCGCATGACACTTTGATCCAGCCCAGGTGAGTGGGGTAGAAAGGAAGGAAAAGAGAGAAAGGATGGGGTGGGATAGAGTATGATTACATCTTGGTTTTCAGATTTCAACCAGGACCTTTGCGACATGGGTGACCCTGAAGGATATGCTTTGCCGCATGTCCGTCGCCATAGCTCACTGGTATCATTAATCCTACTTAAGCCCCAAAACCGCTGCAAGGTGTGTAATCACTCTAGGGAAGCCCGTTGTTTTTAGAATCGAATTTCTGCTATTGGTTTGTTTGTGCGACATAACATGATCGTCTACGGGGGACTTACAATTCTGTTCACCTAAGAGGGTCCCTTTCAAAAGATCCATACTTTTTCGAAAACCTTTAATGTGCGGAGTAAGTTTGGGGCTTTGTTTTAAATCAATTTGATTCTTTTCTCTTGATATTCGCTTCACTCTTGTTGTGTTCATTGTCATTTCTTTACTGACCTTACTTCGAGACTGAGGCGCATAAGGACTAATATAAGTTAGAGGCGCTGTATTTTCGATATTTTCCTTAACTGGTGTCATTTACTTTTTAGTCGTTGCCTCTTCCTGCTTTGGAGTTTTTTTGAGTGAATGAAATCCGGTATGGCAGGAGTATAATTATCAATTGCACTCACTATACTACCTAAACAAAGTAGACCTTACTTTTGAATTATTTAATGAGAAAAAATTTCACTTCGTTGATATTACAAACTCGAATACTGTCTTCAACGAAGTATTTTTGTACAATGTATTTTTGAAGCTTCGAATGTTAGACGGTTAAGTAGTGGTAAATCAGACTGTTTCTTCTTGGTGTGGTAAGTTATTTATAATTTCGTTCCGACTCCAAAAAAAAGTGAATAACACATGTCGGAAATAAATACGTAAGTGTAACGATGGCGTAAGTAATGAAATGCGAACAGAGCCAAATTGCCATTTATTCCACGAGATGGCGTATCGTGTCGAAAACCAATTTGGCATCTGTCATTCACATTTTGTCATTTACATTTCGTCAGCCGCCCGAATAAGACACCGTCGGAACTATAAGTAAGAATTTGTATTGTACCACATTAAATGAAGTGTAATTAATTAATTTAATGAAATTTAGAGAATAAACACACACACATCGGCACACACACATCGGCACTTTAGCACGAGTACGAGTTGTTATTTCTTAGATTGGTGGGGCGGCGCCGACGACAGCTTTATTCTTTATAGCTTTATTCTTTATAGCTTTATTCTTTATAACCACTGCCGCCAGCAGACACGCCGCCGCAAAACGGTTAACCGCAAGCCACTGCCGCCAGCAGACACGCCGCCGCAAAACGGTTAACCGCAAGCCACTGCCGCCAGCAGACACGCCGCCGCAAAACGGCAAACCGCAAACGGTAACTGTACAGTATATATACAGTACAGCTGCCTGCAGACACGCCGCCGTTAACCCAAGTGGTTCCGCAAATAGCAGCCAGCAAGAGGACATCCAGCCGTCCTCAATATCCCAGCCATCGAGTGGAACAGTGGTTCCGCAAATAGCAGCCAGCAAGAGGACATCCAGCCGTCCTCAATATCCCAGCCATCGAGTGGAACAGTGGTTCCGCAAATAGCAGCCAGCAAGAGGACATCCAGCCGTCCTCAATATCCCAGCCATCGAGTGGAACAGTGGTTCCGCAAATAGCAGCCAGCGAGAGGATATCCAGCCGTCCTCAACATCCCAGCCAGCGAGAGGACAACCAGCCGTCCTCAACATTTCAGCCAGCAAGTCAACCAGCCGTTCCTTAACAACCAGCCGTTCCTTAACAACCAGCCGTTCCTTAACAACCAGCCGTTCCTCAACAACCAGCCGAGCCTCAGCATAGCAGCCAGCAAAGTCGACGTTTCATAGCAGCCAGCAAATCAAGCGCTCCAGCCCACCCAGCAGAAGAACATCAAGCCGTTCGCCGTCATACTACATTCGAGGTAAGCCTTTGTTATCTACCCCCTCTCTTTCTCTCGCCACCCAACCCACGGCCAACGCGTAACAATACGTATGTACATATTGCTCAACCGCACACAATTCATCGCCTAGAGTTCGCCGCCAAAGTTGTCGAGAATTTATTTATAAATTATAAACGTACGAGTATATAGTAGTAGCATATATTAGCATCTTATGTATATACATAGAAATTGTTTATTTAATAAATCGCCGCCAAACCAAAATTACATTGTCCCATCGCCAAATTGTTATCATTCGTCGGCGTAATCCGCACTTCGAATTTATAGCCAATGCGGAATACGAGACAATCGTCAAAACTTCGCCAAGCGTCTGACGACTTAACGGAATCCTCCGAAGAAGATAGCAGCCCGTTAGAAGAAAACAACAGTGGAAGAGGAGCTGAAACAAAAAAGGCAGCGATGGAAGAACAACTGAAGCAGCTTCGCGAACAACTTGAAGCCGCCAGGGCGACTGCAGAGGAAGAGAAACATGAAAGACAACGTCTGGAACAATTATTGCTGGAACAAGCGAGTCTAACGGAGGCCAGCGGCGCGTCCACCAGTGCCGTTACTTCCGCCGACAATATCATTGCAGTATCACAAACAGCTTCAACCGCTAATAAAGTAAATGTTCATGCTCCTACCGCGTATCGGAATACACCAATAGTCTCTACGAGTGTAACGGAAAATAATATTTGCCGGAATGTCACGGAAGCGTTACAAACTTCGTGCACATCACACGTGCCGTATTCTTGGGTACCGGTAGCTGTACCGAAAACGAATATCGCTCAAATATCTACGAGCTCGTCCAATTTTGCGTCGTGTACTTCGTCGTTTTCCAGCAGTGTTCCAACGTTTCTGCCTCCACTCAACGTTCCTCAGAGCGTAGAACATCCGCGTCATATGTCTCAGCCAACCTTCTCAAGATCTCAACCGAGTCAACAGCCATCGATAACGTCAGCCATGTACGGATCGCATCGTAAGCTTCATGATCTGCCCGAATTTCGTGGAGCACCTGAAGAGTGGCCAATGTTTTCCACAGCCTTTATGGAGTCGACGAATATGTTTGGCTACACGAAGGTAGAAAATATGTTTCGGTTGCAGAAGAGTATCAAGGGGGAAGCGAGAAATGTTGTCGAGTCCCTGCTCATCCATCCTAACAACGTCGACCAGGTCATGGCAAATTTGGAGTTCCGTTTCGGTAGACCGGAGTGCCTAGTGCAAAGTCAACTAAGAAGAGTTCGAGAGATTCAACAGATTCCAGAAAATAAGCTGGAGTTAATCGTCCCCTTCGCCACGAAGGTACAGAATTTGACAGTCTTTCTAGAAGCAAGCGGAATGGAACAGCATATCGCAAATCCCACTTTGCTGGATGAAATGGTCGCCAAGCTACCTATGAACAAGAGATTAGAGTGGGCACAGTTCAGCGTCACCATACAGCCCTTTCCGACAATAAAGAACTTTAACGATTGGTTGGGCCGTTTAGCCCGTCTGGTATGTATCGTCACGGAAACATCGTTGCCATCCTTGAGCCAGAGTATCATTTCATCGAAGACAAGAGGTGGGAACGTGCTACATACTATCGACACCCGGCCTAAACGTGGGAATAATAGATGTCAACATTGCCATGGTGAACAGCACCCAATCGTGGAATGTGGTAACTTTCGTAATTTGAACATTCCAGCGAAGTGGGATTTCGTAAAGCGGAACAAGCTCTGCTTCGGATGTTTAAAGTACGGGCACAATGTAAGGACCTGTCGAGTTAGAAAACTGTGTGGTATTAACAATTGCCCGAGAAAGCACCATCAATCCCTACATGAAGTGGAACGCCAGAAATCAACATCGCCCGATGAGAGAAATGACCGAGCGGTAATCCAACGGCCGTTGCTGAACTGCGACAATGATGGGAACTCGAACATCCTTTTCAGAGTACAACCAGTCAGAGTATACAATGGCAGTACGATGGTACGAACATTCGCACTGTTGGATGAAGGCTCCTCCGTCTCGATTATAAGCCTGAACCTCGCCCAGCGCCTGTGCCTGAAAGGAAAATCCAAAGATCTGCACTTGAGATGGCTCGGAAGAGAGACATCAGCCAAGAAGTCTTTCGCTGTCGACATTGAAATCAGTGCCGATCGGGAAAGAGCTGATAAATTCGAGATGCGTGGAGTCCAGACTGTCGAAGAGTTGTGTCTGCCTACTCAAACTTTCGTCGCTTCGGATCAGATGTTGCTTGGTCGACCTGAAATTACCCTGGCCAACTACAGCAATGCGAGACCAGAGTTATTGATCGGTCTAGACAACTGCCATCTTGGAGCGCCTATGAACAGCATCGGCTGCATGAAGAAAGGGCCGATTATCGCGCTCACGAAGCTTGGTTGGATCGCGTATGGAAGATCGTCATCTAGCGAAGAGGAAAGCGTAAGCCAGGGGATCGTACTCTACAGCAGCCAGTTGCCGGAACAAGAGTCAAGACTGGATAGGCTTGTCGACGAATACTTCTGCATTGAATCCTTCGGAGTCAGAAAGCCCACGGAGAAGTTGATATCTGACCGGGACAAACGAGCACTGCAATTGTTAGCCGATACGACGAAAAGAATGAACAATCAGTTCCAGACTGGATTGCTGTGGAAAGAAGACAACGCAACTTTGCCGGACAGCTACCCACTTGCCAAAAAGAGACTCTTGAGCCTAGAATGCCGAATGCGAAAGGATCCGGACTTCGCCGCGACGTACCGAGATATCATTTCTGAACATTTACGTAAGGGTTATGCTGTAAAGCTGACGACATCTGAGGCTGACGTGCGCACACCCAGGACTTGGTATTTGCCTCATTTCGGGATTAAGAACGCGAACAAACCAGGAAAAGTCCGTCTTGTGTTTGACGCTGCTGCAGAAGTGGGAGGTGTATCATTGAACTCCTATTTGCTAAAAGGTCCAGACGACTACGTGCCACTGGTCAAGGTGCTGTACAACTTTCGTATTCGTCATATCGCTGTAACGGGCGATATTAAAGAAATGTTCCATCGAGTACTAATACGCCCGGAAGATCAACATTCTCAACGTTTCCTTTGGCGAGAAAATGAGGACAGCCCGATCGGTGTGTACATGATGAAAGCGATGACCTTCGGAGCCGCCTGCTCACCCTGCTCAGCGAACTACGTCAAGAACGCTAATGCCTCAAGGTTCCTGGATGAACACCCCAGAGCTGTCGAAGCCATCATCAGTCACCATTATGTGGACGACTACGTTGACAGCTTTGATAACGTAGCAGAAGCCGTCGATATTACGAAGGAAGTCGTCAAGATACATAAAGAAGCTGGTTTCGAACTCCGTAACTTCGCATCCAACTCAAAGGAAGTGCTTCAAAGCTTATCGCCTGCCGATAGTACGGAAAGGCAAAACATAATGGTTGACATGAACATGGAATCCGTAACTAGTACCGACAAGGTCCTGGGTATGTGCTGGGATAGCAGCGAAGACGCGTTTGTATTCCGCCTGAACTTCCCCCGGGTGAATCGAGCCATCATGGATGAAGACAAATGTCCAACTAAGAGGGAGTTCCTCAGTATTGTCATGTCCGTGTTTGATCCTCTGGGAATGATTGCAAACTTCACTCTTCCGTTGAAGCTGATGTTGAAATCCGTATGGCGTTTCGGGAGTGGATGGGATGAGCCGATCCCAGATGAGTCATTTGCACAATGGAAGGAATGGAAATCCCAGTTGTCGTGTCTGGCACAGTTGAAGATCCCAAGATGTCACAGCCGTTATTTATCCAAGACCAACCGGGTGGTACTACATACATTTGTCGACGCCAGCGAGGAAGCCTTTAGTGCCGTCGTATATCTTCGTATCGAGCACGACAATAAGGCCTACGTGTCGTTCGTTAGTGGCAAAACTAGGGGAAGCCCGAAGAAACTACTTTCAATACCCCGTTTAGAGCTCTCGGCCGCAATTCTTGGGATAAGACTCTGCAATTCCGTGATCGAATGTCACGATATACATATATCTGATAGAGTTTTCTGGAGCGACTCAAAAACGGTGCTTCATTGGCTTCGTTCGGACCCACGCCGCCATAAAGAATTCGTCGCATTCCGGATAGCAGAGATCCTACAAAGTAGCCGAATCAGTCAATGGCGCTGGATACCGTCCAAATTGAATCCGGCTGATGAAGCCACTCGGGTAAGTTCTTCGCGGCAGTTCCAGATTGAAAACAAGTGGATAAAGGGACCCAGTTTTCTAAATTTGCCAGAAACAAAGTGGCCACAACAGCCAGATGACATCGCCAATCACGACCCAAAGGAAGAGATACGAGCTAAATACATCCTAAGTACGCGTCAGACGGACAGGCCTCTCCTCGATCCATCTAAATTTTCCAGCTTTCTTAAGATGCGAAGAACTATGGCGTGGTTAATTCGCTTCATCAACAGCTGCAGACGCAAGACAGCCGAACGAGGCGAATTGAGCGCTACGGAGATCAAAGAAGCGGAGGGATGGATTTGTCGTCAGGCACAAAAGGAAGCTTACAGCGAGGACATCGTCAACTTGCGCCGGAAGTCACCGATAGCCAAAGGCAGCCAGCTCTATAGATTAACACCGTACTTGGATGACAGCGGGCTCTTGCGGGTTTTAGGACGAATAGACGCCGCCACAACAGTGCCGTTTGAAACCCGGAGGCCCATCATCTTGCCAAAGAACCACCCCATAACGAAGCTACTTGTGAGGGAGTATCATTGTCGCCTCAAACATCAAAACGATGATTCTATTGTCAACGAAATACGCCAACGATTCTGGGTGCCTAGTCTTCGCTCTGCAGTAAAGGAGTGCAAAAGGGAATGTCAGCTGTGTCGGATAAGGGGGGCTAAGCCGCTTCCACCACTCATGGGTCAGTTGCCAGAGGATCGACTGACGCCTTACGTCAGGCCATTTACGTACACCGGCTTAGATTATTTCGGACCCGTGAGTGTCGCCATACGTCGCCGAACGGAAAAGCGCTGGATCGCACTGTTCACATGCCTGACAGTAAGGGCTGTCCACCTGGAAATAGCAACAGACTTATCGACGGACGCGTGTATTCTCTGTATAAGAAACTTTGTCAACAGACGCGGGGTCCCATTGCGCATAAGAAGTGACAACGGGACGAATTTCCTAGGGGCCAGCAAGGAGCTAATGAACAACGACATCTTTGACACGGACGCCATTCAAAGGGAGCTCTCCTCGAAAGGGATTCAGTGGGTTTTCAACTGCCCTCTCAACCCTCATGCCGGAGGATGCTGGGAGCGACTCGTTCAGTCTGTTAAGCGCGCCTTGTCGCATATGATCCGGGAAACGTCGCCAAAGCTGGAAGTCTTGCAGAGCGCGCTGATAGAGGCAGAGAATATCGTTAATAGCCGGCCACTGACACACTTGCCGGTATCGGTTGAGGATGAGGACCCCCTCACTCCCAACCATTTCCTCCTGGGTGTCCCGAATTCGACACAAACTCCTGGTCCAGAGGAAGAACGCGCACTATGCCTACGAAAACGATGGAGAGTAAGCCAACAACTGAAAAATCGCTTCTGGAAGCGTTGGGTTCGTGAGTATCTTCCAGTTCTCACTAGAAGATGTAAGTGGTTTGAGAGAGCACCGCCGCTGGAGGTTGGAAGCCTGGTCCTAATTTGCGATGTGGATTTGCCAAGGGGCAAATGGGTTCGAGGCAGGATCATCAAGACATTTCCTGGTTCGGATGGGCAAGTTCGTTTGGCGGATGTTAAGACGGCGACTGGGATACTGCGAAGGCCGGCCGTGAAATTGGCTGTATTGGGTGTAGGCGAGGTAGGGGGTAGGTGAGGCTTTAAGCGGAGACTCTGACGCCTCACGGGGGGTGGGGTGTCGGAAATAAATACGTAAGTGTAACGATGGCGTAAGTAATGAAATGCGAACAGAGCCAAATTGCCATTTATTCCACGAGATGGCGTATCGTGTCGAAAACCAATTTGGCATCTGTCATTCACATTTTGTCATTTACATTTCGTCAGCCGCCCGAATAAGACACCGTCGGAACTATAAGTAAGAATTTGTATTGTACCACATTAAATGAAGTGTAATTAATTAATTTAATGAAATTTAGAGAATAAACACACACACATCGGCACACACACATCGGCACTTTAGCACGAGTACGAGTTGTTATTTCTTAGATTGGTGGGGCGGCGCCGACGACAACACACAATAAAAGACTGCTGCGAAGAAGTTAATAAATCCCATCCCACATCCGGAAGTATTTAGGCCAGTAATAAAAACTATTACTACAAAGACCGCATCGACTACGTCCAAGTGCGTTTCAGAAACCACCGTTAACAGCAAATTACCAGGATCGTTGATAACAAAGACAGTAATTGAAGCAAAAACCGCCTCAAACACAAAAAACTAGCAAAACCACTTCTCAAAACCGAAAACAACATTGCTTCTAAATTGGGGATGCCTCCACCATCGCAACGCTTTCCCAAATATACTAAGAAAACAACAACATCGAAGGTATCCTCAACAGATGAGACCAGTCCAAGGTTTCTCACTATACTTTAAAAGTAGGGTTTTGTTATATCCGAAGAGTTTCCAACAAAAGTGTCGGTTGTAAGTTTTACTTTTATTCTGTTGTTTTTTTTAGAGACGGAAGCTCTTAAGATTGTAGATTTTGTTTTGAATAGACAACTGCATTTTTTCCATTATGTTGTGAAATATCTAAGTGGAAAAAAATAAAAAAAAAAGTTTAATAAATATCTTAAGCTATCTGTATCTATAAACAAGAATGTTTGTCTTTGTGCTATAAGACACTAAAAGTGTGTGCCTACCAGGGCTCATCACTCTTTTTAGGATGGCGGCGGAGGAGCTGATCAACTGATTGGCCAACGGCGGCATCCACAACTCCAGTCAGCAGGAGCTACCTGGTTTCAATGGTAAGGTCGGGACCCTGGAATACAGCTGGCGGGCCAACGGCGGCGCTCACAGACTGCAAGAGGCTACTTAGGCAAAAAGTCTTCTCCACCCAAGCTGGATGGAATTCCACTCAAGCTCACAGCGGAGGCCAAATATCTAGGCATCATTCTCGACTCCAAACTCTCCTGGAAGAGGAACTTGGAAGAAAGGAGGAAAAAAGGATTAAATGCTTTTTACGCTTGCAAAAAGACCTTCGGCAAAAGATGGGGCTTGCAACCGTACATCATTCACTGGATGTACACAGCAATCATCAGACCTATTATAACTTATGGGGCCCTAGTCTGGTGGACTGCTAGCAACAAAAAAAGCTATATGAGCATGCTCAACAGAGTACAAAGGTCAGCAGCTGTCTGTACAACGGGAGCGATAAGGAGCACACCGCAAGCAGGGTTGGATATGATACTTCACTTCCTTCCCCTGGACTTATTCATAAAAGGCTGCGCCGCAAAAAGTGCTCTCACATTAAGGGAGTCCTCTTTGTGGAAACAAGCCAACTATGGACATGCGGCCATAATCAAGATATTAGACGATCTGGGAAGGAAACATGGTTCTAGTAGCCTCATGACTAAAACCGACTACATATCCCCCCATAATGACTTCTCCCTCAAGATACCAATTCTATTCCCCGACAGAGACAAGTGGTTATCGAATGCCGTTATAAACGACCACGAGATAACCCTTTTCACCGACGGATCAAAAATGGACACAGTTACGGGGGCCGGATTCTACTCGGACACTTTGCAGAAACAAGAATCATTTAGACTCAATAACTTGTGCAGTGTCTTCCAAGCAGAAATCCTGGCAATAGAGAAAGCAGCTAAACACATACAAGCAATCGATATCCCACCATCGGATATCACCATTTTTGTAGACAGCCAGGCTGCACTGAAGTCGATAGGATCCTGTACAACGAAATCAAAGGCTGTCATGAATTGCCGCTTTTCACTGAAGTCCATCAGCCAACATAAGGTCAAACTCTGCTGGGTCCCGGGCCACAGCTTAATCGCAGGGAACGAGAGAGCGGACGAATTGGCCAGACAAGGATCTGAAATGAACATCAGCGAAGCGGATACGTCATTACGACCACCGATCAGTGCATTGTACCGGATCATAAGCGAAACAATACAAAAAGAGGCCAACTCGATTTGGCTTACAAGAAATGATTGTCACACGTCAAGATCAACGTGGCCAAAGCTTAATTACGGCAAAACAAAGAAGCTTTTGGCATTGGACAGAAACTCGATCCGTATGCTCGTCGGAGTGATCACAGGACACTGCCCCATAGGAGCAATGCTCCGGAAATGGAATGCGGAGTCCAGCGACCTCTGTAGGAGCTGCGGCGACGAGGAAGAGACCGAGACGATCCAACATCTGCTTTGCCACTGCCCAGCTCTCCAGAATCGGCGCCTGGCTTCGTTGGGCCAGAGATTCTTCACAGAGACTGCGGACTTAGCGAATGCAGACACATCGGATCTGCTAAAATTCATAAAGAGCACGGGGTGGTTCCAGCCATCGCGTGACACGATAAGTTATTAGATTACATACTCCGCATTTGAAGGGATTCACAATGGGCCCCATGGCCTCCGAGTGGAAGTGATGCCTTAACCATCACACTCCCCTTCCAAAACCTAACCTAACCTAACCTAGGCAAAAAGTCTTAAGCTTTAGCTACATAAGCGAGCGCTTCATGACAATCCGCATCAAGGCTAAATTCGGCAACATCACCCTGATCTGCGCCCACGCTCCAACGGAGGACAAAGATGACGATAGCAAGGATGACTTCTATGATCTCGTAGAAAGAACGTACGATCAATGCCCCAGCTACGACACCAAGATCGTTCTAGAAAATTTTAACGCTAAGCTGGGTAAAGAGTACATCTTTGCCAGAGTAATCGGTAAACACAGCCAGCACGACACCACGTCCGAAAACGGACTCATGCTGGTGGACTTTGTTACGGGGCGAAACCTCTCTGTAGCTAGCACGCGGTTCCCATACCTCAACATCCATTAAGGGATCTGGCGGTCCCCTGATCATTCAACCGTCAACCAGATTGATCACGTTGCGATCGACGTCAGACACTCCTCCAGTATTCTTGACTTCCGAACGTTCCGAGGCACCAACATTCGTTTCCTTGTTGTAGCTAAGTTAAAGACACGGGTATCGAGATAAATGAAATTATTTCAAAACTAATTAATTAATTAACTAATTAATTATCTAATTTATAATTACTTAGCTCAAACCCTTGGTAGGTAGAGCTTAATATTTTGCATTGTAATATAATTTATTTTATATTTCAATAAAGTTATAATAATAATAATAATAATAATAATAATAATAATAATAATAATTAATTACATTATACATTTTTATTAATTAATTTTTGAATACTCTATTTTTATCATATGCTTGCTCCCGACATATGTTCACTTCATGGCTCTAGTTTGACTAAAATTAAACTTATATCTAAACTACTTAAAAACTACCCATAAACTACTTATGTACTAATTATAAACAAACATTATATAATGAAAGATAATTAACATCTTAGCATATATAAAATCTTATATTTAAAGAGCATCAACGGAAAATAATTTTTTTTTTTTTGTCGTAGGTTTTTGTCACACTACACTGGAGCACTCAGACTCAAGACTGGTCCATTGTACTACCAGGCAGCAACCTACTTTTACTGAAGTAAAAGAAGCAGGCGCTTCTGTGATGAGGAGCCTACATCATCAGCTCTCACCTCATCAGCGCCGAATAACTGCCACCTGATCCGAGCAAAGGCGGGACAATGGCAGAGGAAGTGCTCTGCAGTGTCATCGTCTTCTCCACAGGCGTCACAGAGGGTTTCGTCACTTAGGCCAAGCTCACTTAGGTGTTTGGCGAAGGTGTAGTGCCCCGTTAGTACGCCAATAAGTTGTCTGCAGTCTTTTCTGTTAAGAGATAACAAGAAAGCCGCGGATTTCTTACAGACGTTGGGGAGCATGCGCTTGGTCTGTCTACATCCTGGAGAGTCATGCCACCTGCGGTCGTGCTCTCGAAAAGTCCAACCATCGATGAAAGCCCTAACTAAGGACGCGGGCAGTCCCAGCGTAGGTTCAGGTCCTGAGAAAGCCTCATCTGATCCTCGCCTAGCAAGTTCATCAGCGATCTCATTTCCCGTGATCCCGTGGTGCCCGGGAACTCAGACAAGTCTTAACGAATTCAAGCTACCGATCAAATTCAGAGAAGACTTGCATTCCTGAACTATTCTGGAAGTGGTTAAAGGGTTGAGCAAGGCCTTAAGCACAGCTTGGCTGTCGCTACAGACACAAATACTTCGCCCCTTCCACCTATTCTTCACAATATAGCTCGTAGCCATTAGGATCGCATAGGTTTCCGCTTGGAAAACCGACGCAAATTTGCCTAACGAGGTGTGCAGTCTAAAGTTGTCGCTCTCCACGAAGGCACCAGCACCAGATCCTTCACTGGTCTTGGAGCCGTCCGTGAAAATTCGACTACATTCCTTTCCTGGCTCAGATTCTGGCCAGAGCCAGTCCTGAGTACAGGGAAAGTCGACTTTGTATGTTCGTCGCAGCTGGAGTACTGGTGTCCGTGCGTCAGACGGCATATCCATAAGACTGGGGTCAAAGGAGATGCGGTGCGCAAGGTCATCGAAACTCCAGTGCGAGTTGTACCAATAACCACTTCTTTTTAAACGGAAGATGGCCTTGAGAGTGCACCCCATGATATGGACATCTAGGGGGGGGGGGGAGATTCAGCAGGGCATCAAGAGCAGAGCCAGGCGTGCTAGGGAAGGCCCCCATGCAGCCGAGACAGACCGTTCTTTGAAGCTTGGTGAGAGCAGCAGTTACGTATTTACGCGAAAGCTTATTCCACCAAACGACCGATGCATAGGAGAGAAGGGGCCTAATCATAGCCGTGTAGATCCAAACGGATCTTTTTGGTGATAGACCCCACGTTTTGCCGAAAATTCCTTTACACTGCCAGAAAACTGACAGTGCCTTCGCAATTTTCGTTTCAATGTGTTTTTTCCACAGAAGCTTCCCATCTAGAATGACACCCAGATACTTAGCTTCATCGGAAAAGCGGATAGTGACACCTTTTAGTACCAGTTGAGTCAAACCAGTCAATTTCCTCCTCCTCGTAAAGAGGACAACCTCGGTTTTAAGAGGGTTGACTGAAAGCCCATTTCTGGTACACCAATCGTCGATCACGTCTAGAGCTGCCTGCGCTTTTGAACACACATCCGCTAGGCATGATCCGACAGACAGAACAGCTACATCATCCGCATAGGCCTGGGCGTAGATGTTGGAACTATTAAGAGCATCGAGCAGAGAGTCAACCAGCATGCACCATAGCAGAGGAGACAAGACACCACCCTGCGGGCAACCCCTATTTACCCCCGCCATAACATACTGTCGATGTCTCACTTGGGATCTTTGGAACCGAGGTTCTTTGACTCTTAAGCCCTCCCGCCACGACAAGGCAACCAGAAAGGGGAGGATTACTTAATTAATTATATTGTATAATTAAAGTAAAATATTTCATTATAAATCCGATGAGCTATGTATGATAATAGATATATTAAATGTTCTATCCAATTTTTATACTATATGTAATGCATTTGCTTTTTAACTTTTCATATTTGGTATTATTATCCTCTTAGAACAGGCAAAGAAGCTTTCTCATAAAATGGTAATTTTAAATTTAGATTGGAAATACATTCAAATTCTGGTTGAGATCTTAAATTCATTATATTAACAGGTGATAAATAAAAGTGGTTATCTATAACACTATCGTTTATATTTTTGTCCCAAATGTCTTTCAAAATTTGGTTAGGATGACTAGCAAGAGATTGTAATTTTATTTTCAGTCGATTTATCATATAAATAAAAAGAGGTTAAATACCACATTCGTTGTATATCGTTTCATTAGAATACCATTTCTTATTCGGCTTTCTGAATTTTCCGCAACATAATATTAAAATTGTTCGCTCAAAATTTTCCAATTCATTTGCAACCGTGGGAGAGATACTGAACCAACAACCGAAACCATATGTAATTATTGGTCTTATGAGTGTCTTATACATAAGAAGTTTAGTTTGCTTAGAAGTAGCATTTGTAGAGAAAAGTCTCTTAAGAAGACATGAGGCAATTTTGGCTTTCTTTAAAATGTTTCTTGCATGTTTGTTGAACTTAAACATATTTTGGTATTGTATACCAAGGTATTTAGTTCCTGTCTTAAGCGGAACGAGGACATTGTCTATTTTTAATGAGAGGGTTTTGCTTTCTTTGACTGCTTTACGGTGTCCTTTTCCATAGGCGTTTCTAAAACATGTGATTCCACTTTTCTCTGCTTTTATTACTAATCCCCAAGAATTAAAATATGGAACAAAATCTTTTATTTTGTTAAGTGCATCGTGGGGTCTTACTGCACTTGCTAATAATTTAGTATCATCTGCAAATAAAAATGCTTCCATCTCTGGGTTATTGTTTGGAAAGTAGTATAGATATAAGTTAAACAGTTTTGAGCCAAGTAAAGATCCTTGAGGAACACCCATAGAGACTACAAACTCTTCTGAGTATTCCGAAGCAATAGAAATTTTTGCAGTTCTAGAATTTAGAAAACTTCTAATCATTCGTATAATGGCTGGAGAGAATTCTAGTGTTATAAACTTAAAAATTAATCCACTGCACCAGATGGAATCAAAAGCAGATTGCAAATCTATATCAAGGATTAAGGAACATTTTTTTACTTCTAAGATTTTGGATAATTCTATCATTTAGCACATATAAGGCATGTTCAGTTGAATGTTTTTTTTTAAACCAAATTGGTAATTTTGGTATAATATATTTTTCATCGCAAAAACTGTCAATGTATTCAGTTAAAACTCTTTCAAAAAGCTTTCCAATATAAGATAATAATGATATTGGACGAAAATCTTTGATATCTTTAGAATTTTTTTTCTTTGCAACTGGTATAATTACGGATTTTTTCCATGCCAAGGGAAAGCAACCATTATTTATACAATGGTTAAATATGCACGAAAGTGCAATGTCCAGGGAGTACGGGCGTTTTCGCAGTATAAAATTCGTAGCGTATAATACAATTGTGGATACTTTTAAAAGTTTTTTCGGATGCGCCTGTAGGCACGTAAAAAAAACGTTTTGGTTTCATTGTTGTTAGCAGCAATACGTTCTCAGAATAAATTTGTACTGGAACTTGGTTCTTCTAGTATTCTGCACTTAAGCTTCGTCCGAATATCCAAGTTAATGAAACTTCTACATGCAAGGAATCGAAAACATCTGAAACGGCAACACACTACATGTATTGTACAACGGCTCATAAGAAATCCGTCGAAGTTTTTGGAGAGATCTATGAAAGATTCCAGCGTAATTTAGAGATGCGCAAAGAAATTGTTTCATACGTCGTGGGTTATAAAAATGCAGCCATTATCTATGAATGGCACTTGTATCGATAAAACCGTTCAAACGAGACATCATTGGTATGTGCATCAATATAACTTTAAGATGGAGTGATGACATATTCGAGGTCTCCAAAAGCGCTACTAAGTGTCTGGGTTTCCTAAAACGATGCAAGAAATATGTACTTTACCCTCCCTGACTTGGCTTCAATTTATAAGGCCACAATCAGCTCCAAACTTGAGTATAACGCTCATATCTGGTCTGGTGCCCCCAAGATCACTCTGTGCTTACAACCGACACATTATTCAAAACAATAGTTGAACTCCTTCTAGAGTAATGTTGCAATGAACGAACGGCAGAACAAAGTCATATAGCGTAAATGTTTGTATTCTATAAAGAGAGCGGTTGTTACATTTAACACTGGTTTGTGGCAAAAAAAAAAGTATATACTATGGCACTTGGATGATGAAACAGATTATACCAAGCCAACTCATAAACTCATTATTCCAATATCTCAACATTCGAAATTAAACAATAAATCCTGTCTATGCTTGCTTCATTTTCGTGTTTGGGGATCATCCAACATAAGACTAGTTTTTTATACCTAATGATGTTATAAAAAGCACAAAATCGTTATCTCAAAAATTTAACAGTTTAATTTCTGTGGCTCAAATACAGAAGACTGCAAAATCTATTATTTAAGCGGTAAAAAGTAACCAAGGTTTGTAATACACTACACTAAAAATGGACTTACTAGTCTTTAAAAGCTTCAATCCACTTTATGTGTTAATTATACCAGAAATCAAATATAAATATATATTAGTCTTTCCAGTGGTAAACCCCTGTCCAACCGCATTTCACCGACATTTTTACCGTTGTGCTCTAAAGCAGAAATCAGTAATTTGAAAAATAACGCAGTGTATGTTATAATAAAAAAGGGTTATATTGCAAGGGCTCAAGTTGTAGTTACTTAGCCCTACTTAACCTACAATTCATATCCGACTGTCGATTCTTCGACTACAGTTGGATTTTGTTACTACGAAACCTAATTTTTCGACCGCAATTTAGTTTACCGATTTTTGAAAACCCTACTAACTTTACATGTATGGCAGTCATCTTAATAAAACCTATTTGGCTTTCCATTGGATTTAGTTGCAACTGTTTTTATCCGCAACCGCATGAATAAAATGTTACCCATAATGTATGGGTATAATACCTAAATCACAACAGCGCGTTCGCACGTTCGGGCTTTGACATTTTCTGTGGAATACACGTAAATTACATACGGAAAATTAGAATAAAAAAGCCTTGAATATGTTCTATTTCTCAAACGCGCGCATTCTACTTTGATTTGGAAAACTGAGGGTGCCATGCTTTGACATAATATTCTCGTAAATTCCATAAAACGCGTACCAATGCCTATCAAAGTCCGAACGCGCTGATGCGATTTGGCCTTAAGGCAGGAAATAAATATTTAACTGAATGCTTTGTGGAACTGAACACAACCTTGAGCATGACAAGACTGACATAAACATATGTTCTTGTATTTATTTACTGACACTCCACACATTATTAGAGGCGATTTATGCCATCGAAACTGTTGTTTTGAATTATAATACGTATTTTGTCAACATTTCAAAACAAAAACTTCGATAATTACAATTAAATTTCTGACATTTACGAAAGGTTTTTAAATATTTATTTCATAATGCTTCGAAAAATGTTTGAGGTAAAATATATTTCACAATATTATATAACCAATGCAATTTACTCGCTTTCTTCAAGTTTCATCATATCAGGCAATGTTCCAATATAGTCGGCACTCTACGACATTTTTCAAGTACGGGAGAACAAAAACCGCCACTATACCCCAACCATATGGAAGTACCCATCATTGATTTTGATGATCCCATTCAACTTCCTCTACCTGAGTATCCCAAAAAATTGAATGAACCACTTGAACAACAAAAGCAAAGGTTCTTAATCTTAATTAAGTCTTATTCATGACTTAATTTAGTGAACTTATTAACTAATTACAGGTTAATCTATCAGTCTCGTAAGCGAGGTATGCTTGAAAATGATTTATTGCTAAGCACATTTGCCGCTAAGTATCTTGGAAGCATGTCTAAGGAGGAAACCGATATGTACGACAACCTTATAAATGGTGTATCAAATGATTGGGATATCTACTACTGGGCGACAAATACAAAACCGACGCCAGCAGAGTTCGACAATAAGATAATGGACAAATTAAAGAAACATGTATCCAATGAAGACAAACAAGCCAGATATCGTCAACCAAATCTTTAAATTTGAAGAAACAATTTATTTAACAAAAAATTAGAAAAAAATGTTCTTAAATTAGCTTTCAATCTTATTACTTAACATCTCTCAAAAACCCTATAAAGCGTTTGAAGATTGGTCAGTTCGTACAAATGAGTTTTCATTTCATTGTTAGGTAACAGAAATCTTTTCATGGATGGATCAATGACATGTTCTACTGTCCATTTGTGTCTTTTTGTTAATGCATCTGCTCTGGCAACATTGGCATAAAATTTTGAAGTCTCTCTACAGAATGTTTCAAAGCATTCTTCCTCGCTGCTCCAGTCGACCTTTGTGGATAGTTTTAGTAAATAAAGCGGAAGAAATGTTGTACTTGGTGTGTGATTTTCAAGTAGAGATGGTATGGATTCAAGTGCACCGTCAGTAGTGATTTTTACCGAGAAATACTCTCGCAGTAGAGGTGCTTTTTCAATAAGTACTTTTGTGGCGCGTGTAACTATTTCTTCCATGTTTCCATCTTCATCACTCCATCCAATCGATTCAAAAGCAATCGAAAGAAGATCTTTGATGTTTAAACCTGAACTAAAAGATATTTCGGGGAAACACTGAAATTCATATATGAGACGTTGATAAAATAGCTCCTCGCTGAAATTCAAAAAAAAGGAATAAACGTTACTCTTCACGTGAAATAGTACATAGTAATTATGAACATAGTGATTATGAATTTTAAAAGAAAGTGAATGCCAAATGTGCGGCGTAATGGTTTTAATTATACTTATAATTATAATCTTTTACGATTATGGCTTTATTATTGTTTTTATCTTAGGAACATATTCGGCATATTTAGATTAAACAATTGCGCGCTTTTAGTCATTAGTGATCACAGCGTTTGTAGCGATTGAAGAACAGGCCGCGAGGTTTAAGGTCACCTGAAGACTATGCGTGCAATAACTCTGAAGAACTCATCATACCTAAGTCATATACCTAAAAATAAACACAAACGATGGTAAGGAATAACCCACGTCAACTGCAATTTGGCAAAACAACATTATTGGACGAACAAAGTTTATGCCTTACAAAAATTATTTATTATGGCTTGAAGATACAAAACGGTTTGACCCAGACTCTGGCGGTTGTTAGTCTAGACGTTAAATGTCAAAAAATATTTTAGCAATGCATTCATATGATTCCTTGATCATACTTAAACATTTCTACAAAACTTGCTAACGCTGAAGGCGAAGCAGGCCGACAATGAAGCACTCACGGGTATTGAAACAGAAGCGTCTAAAAGATCATAGCTGTACAAAATGCAAAGCAAAATACATATGTATGCTTTCATTAAAAATCCCGACAAGGAAATATCGTCAATAGACAGCTATTCCTTCGAGTTCATAAAGGACTTCATAGGCTGTTCAGTATATGGTATTAACATCAGCACCAAGATCAAATGCAGTACCCCCCCTAATACTTTGGTCTCAATAGGAAATTACTTTGTAGACGCGTCTAGAAAGACATTAAGTTATAATAATTCCAGTATGCAATTTCCAAGTAGCCAAGATTTTACAGAAAAGATTAGCGAGACGCTATGTTTAGAGTCCAACCGAACATTCGACTTCGGCCACCTTCGGCTATAAATATCACATACGGTAAATCATTCGGCTTCGGCCAAATGAAACCGAAGCTGATATTTAGGATATTTTGTATTTTGAAAGTGCGATGATTTGATTTTGCATTTGCAAATTGGTAAACTATTAAGTGGTCTGTATCAAAGCATTTAATATATTTGTACTGGTTTCAGGTAGAAAGAACATTAAAAATGGCAGCTAAAAACCAAATTTGGGAGTATTTCGTAAAAATGATGCGAAAACAACTTGCAAAATATGTTCCAAATAGAGTCCGACTGAACATTCGGCTTCGGCCGAAGGTGATGAAAAAGCCGAACTTCGGATTCGGCCGAAAAACTGGACTTCGGTCGGACTCTAGTTATGTTAATGTCAGTTATTACTTACCACAGCTTAATAGTGTTGCAGAGATATAATTTTACTCCATATTGATACAACGAAAACGTCCTATCCACAACACCTACAAATACCATATCCTTAATAGTGTTCCTCAACTCATGACTGCAAGCATTTTCAATGCGTCTTCTCATTCTCAAAATACTCGACAGTTTCACCTCTTTAGACTTTTTAGTGCTTCCTTGAGAATTACCTTCAGAGTCAGTGCCTATCGGCTCAGAACCACTGGAAGTTTTGAAAAACTTTTCTAACTTTTGATCTTTTGAATCAGTCCGAATCATGTTATTGGGTCGAGCAGATTCAACACTGGCAGACGTTTTCGTTGTATTTAGTGAAACTGCAGATACTCCGGGTAACTTAAGTTGTTGATATATCTTTTTTGTTTCTTTACTGCCTAAAAGTTTTGTCTCAAACGCAGCTTTGATTTTGTCAATGATTTCAGTTTCATTAAGGAAATGAACTTCGTGTTTTGTGGGATGAACATTTACATCGACATTCTTTGGATCTAATGTAAGGCTCATGTAAACGAAAGGATGTGTACCCTTGCCAAGAAGCGAACTGTAAGCAGCGTCAATCGCACTCTTCAACCCCGTCGATTCAACAAGGCGATGGTTAATGAAAAGTAAAAATGTAATTTTCTTGGCTGAGTAGTTGACTTTTGTTATTAAGGCTTTCATCTGAAATTTATAAACATCATCGCTTAGTTCTACCTCCATCAATTGATCTGCAATTTGACCTCCATATAAAGTTTTAATGTTATCTTTATGGCTGCTGTTGGGCATGGTACGAATAGAAGGGGTTTGCCCCATTTTTTTCAGTGTAATTCCCACTTTTGCATTATGAACCGCATATTTCATAAGGACATCAGCAATCCTTTGAAACTCTTCGTTCGGTGATTTTAGTGCTTGCTTCCTTTGTGGCATATTGTAAAATAAATCCTCAATCGTAATGATAGTTCCTTGCGTACCAGCGCAATGTGTGAGAGGAGGTATTGGCTTCCCATCTTCATACGATGATCTGCATAATTTTTAATTTTGAAAATAATAAAAAAAATCGATGCTAATTAACTCACTTGTAAGCACTCTGCTCATTTTTAGTTTTTGTTTGGATTGTTAGACGAGCAACATGACTTATACTAGCCAAAGCCTCACCGCGAAAGCCGAATGTTGCAATATTTGATAAATCCTCGAAAGCGACCAGTTTGGAGGTTGTAAACCGATGGCAAACGATTTCCATATCTTCTTTTCGGATGCCAGTCCCATTGTCAAGAATCTGCAAAAGTTTTAATCCACCCGACTTAACGGTTACTTGAATTGATGTGGACTTTGCGTCAAGGCTGAAATATACATGTTCATGATAGTGAATTAAAACTATTTGAAACATTATTAAATCTATGTGCACCTGTTTTCTATAAGCTCTTTTACGGCATTAGCTGGCCTCTGAATGATCTCACCAGCAGCAATTCGGTTCACCACAGCTTCTTCAAGTTTCTTAATTACACCAGGATCCATTCTAGTTATCGGGCATTTCAAAAATCAAAACAAACCGAAGACTATAATATATAATATTATATAAAACATATTATATATATTACATATTATAACATATTATATATTATAATAATATATAAAACAATTTTTCAACTTCCAGCATTTATTGGAATGCAAAAAATCTATGGGTATGCATTTCCTTACTTTCCAGAACTAGCGCTCAGTCTTGATAACAATAAGTATGTTTTATTGTTTTCATACATTTTATATAAAAGCAGCAAATGGCACTTATACAATATATACATATGTACAAGTGAACAAACTAATTTTTTAGCAAATATCAACGAAAATATTTGTTTATCGAATAAAAACTCAATGTAATTAGTTAAAATATAAAAAAAGGAACAATTTTACGTTTCCTTTCTACAATTCAAACATTTTATGAAACAAATTATCATGTGAATGAACTATTAAAATTTCCAATCGCCAATCTCAGATCGCGGTTCATGTGATTAGTAACGACTTGGTTATATTATATTATTATTATATATATTATGGTTATATTATGCTTAACAGACTTCATTTATGGCAGAAACGTTGAAGTGTAAATATGATTGAAAATCAAGTAAAATAAAAAGTATTGTTTATTTTTTTTCCATGAATTTAATTTCCGCGCTGATGTTTATACCCAAATCGCAGCAGCGCTGTCTGACTTTGATATTTTCTGTAGAATTCATGTAAATCAATCGACTTAGTCAAGTCGGAATAGCGCCGTCGCGCGTTGACATTTCACACACCGTAATATCGTAAGTCAAGACAGTTGTAATGTCAAATACAGGCCAGTAAATTGACCAATGGCCTTATGGGAGAAAGTGCAGCGGGAAACTTTAACTGCTGATTCTATATTAAATGTACTTTTTTTGAAAACAATGAGTTGACACAATCCCACATCTTTGTGTCAAAATAAAATATTTTTATTCTCAAAAAAAAAAAGTCCGTGCTGAAAATTTAAAGTAGAGCTACTATTTATGGCTGAAACACATAGTGTGTCAGAGCTTGCGTTGTCTTTCAACGCACACAACATTGCGTCGACCTACGTACTCGTAAGTGAAAAATGAGAGAGATGAGAGGATCGTAATAAAACGTAAAAAGTAATCAAAACGCACGTCATTATCGATCATGTTGTATATTTTTTTTAAAGACGGATGCGCTGTGAGAGCGAAATTGAGAAATGTTTCCCAAATTGAAAGTTTTTTTTTCCAAATTGAGAAATTTTGTGGCAACTGACATTTGAGACATGAAAACAGCTGGCTGAAATTATTTTAACGACAAAACTAATTTGAAATCCGTGTATGCTTGGAAGCATGAATACGCCAAATTGCCAAATTAGCAACAAGAATCACTTTTTTTAATTTTTTTAAACTTTCTTAGCATTCATTTTCCGCAATTAAATTCTTTAACGTACAATTGTTAGACCAGAATATTTTTTGATTTAACATTTCAGAAATGAAAACAGTTGACGGAATATTTTTCGTTTGGTATTTGAGGGAGGGGGAACAGCTGATTAACGCAGTGCGTCAACGCACTCCGTCCGTAATATGAAGTCGGCTAGCGCAACGCACTATTATGTTTCAAGGCAGGCCAAGGCAGAAAGTTGACATAGTTGAAATACCAAAGGACCAATCTGAACGACTTGTCGTAAGTGCCATCACACTGTACCACATTTAACATATTTGGGCCATCAAGCAAATTCGGACGACCAAGTTGTACAAGTACACTGTGAATGCCCCTAAAGCACTATATCACTTTACTGAAATCGAAAATCTTGTACCATGAAACATGCTGTCTTTATGTAATGCTTCTCTACTAATGTTCAATCAAATATGAAGTATGAATAGATTTCACATTTAAAACTCTCCGCAAAAATGTTCAAATGTATTTATTGTTTCGTTTAATCATAAAAACGTGCAAAAACGAAAAAATGAAGGGATATCTGTCATATAATAATTATATCACTCTTGTGTATCGACCCTAAGTTGGAAAATTAACTCACTACACGCTCATCGTTTGCTACCTCGAGTCTCGAGGTCGGAAAACGAAGTTTTGATAAAACGTCACGATTTTGACTAGCATTGTATCGTGTGAACCTTCTATGTTTATTTTGTGGTATGAAGTGAAGTATTTTTTATTTTGTGGAAAATGCAGAAGAGGGTTCGTAAAAATTCAGACTATATTTGCCCAAAAAAACCTAAATTGGATATTGTGGTTAGTAATGATCAAGAAAAAACCGAAGCAAATTCAGTGCCATCGCAATACGTTCATTCAAAAGAAAATGATACCGAAAGTGAGTCTTTGGTGCACGGTATCCCTTCTGCAGAATGTAGTGAATATAGTAATTTAAATGTAACAAATAATAAATCTCCTGTTGGAAATTCTACTATGAAAAGCTTTGGGAAGTCGGAAATAAGTGAAAACGAATCTGCGGAATTTAAGGAAACTTTACAAAAAATTATCAAATGTGACGAGGGAGAAGAAAATACTCAGAGTACATCTGATGTTGTTAGCTCTAGTCCAGGAAAGAATGTGTATTCTGGCAATATGCTTTCACAAGAGAATTTGGAAGGAAATCACGATGCAAACTCAAACGCAAAGCAAGAAAATGAATCAATGGATTCATTAAGCAATTTTAAACTCCTGCATAGGGAAAATGATATCTTGATTGATTTCGAAACTAATACAGCTGCGATTGAAAGCTCCAACATACATACCATGTCTGATAGCAATTCTGTTTGTATTCCAATGGAGAAGGAAATTATTACTTCGGATTCAGTAAGCATAAAAGATTCGATAATCATAAAAAAATCATTGGATTCCACGAATCTTACTATAAAGCCCACCGATGATAGTAACCTATCAAAGGTGAATTCTTTGGGGAGCAATAATCCCTCACAGTCGAACGCTCATAATGTAGAAGCAATTGCTTCTAGTGAAAAGAAAAAAATGGTATCTGGTCACACAACTGCTAAGGTCTCCATTGGAAATACAACATTATCCGTTCCTCTGCTAAAGGATATTATAGCAAACGATGGCAAATCGGTTCCAAACATTGTCCGCAAAGTTATAAATATTCGTGGGAAAAAGATCAGGACTCCAACAATAGTGCAATTATCTCAGCTACAACTGAATAACAAAACCAATACGAAGATCGTTCAGGCTACACTAGTCGGTAACAAGATTCAACTACCAAATATGGGTTTTAAAACATCGCCGAGTTTTATAAAATCAAATTTGGTACAATCATCGCCTATTGCCGTCACAACATTGCCGAAGCAAATATTTGATGATGAAATGGTCATCGTCGATAAACCAAATCAGGCGCAGAACCAGAATATAGAGGATTGTGATTTGAAATCAATCGAAAGTTCAGTTGTAAGTAATATAAGCAATAAAGCTTCAGTGAAACCGAAGGAGGTAAATACCAAATCACTAGTCCAAGAAGACCTCGTTCCGAAAAGTAACGCTTCGTATCTGACACAATTGTGTGTTATAGATGCAGACAATAACACTCACCAGAAATCTTTTGAAAGCACTCTGGCAGATAGTCTACCAACTTCAATAACCGTAACCTCAAGTGCAGAAAATGCACTCCCAAAAGTTTCGGCAACAGTCGCCAAGAGTTTGAGGAAACCTGTCATGTTTACTAAGACGGCTGGCACATCGGAAATAATGAGCGGAACCACAACTAAGGATTTGTGTGATGTTTTAAGTGCAAATATGCCGAGAGAAAACCAGCAACTAACAGATAGCATCTCGTTTAGTAAAAAGCTCGAGGACAATAGTTCATTGCGGAAGCAAATCGCTCTAGCTGTTCAAAATAATAGACTTCAATTAAAGGTTTCAAAAGTTATGGACGATAATAAAATGAAAAGAGTTGAAAAAAGTACAGATTTTGTCGGAATTTGTAATGCAAGAAGGCAGATGACAAAATTAAATCCTATGATTAATCAAGCAGGAAACAGTGAGGCCGTTTTGGTTACCGGAATTGATAAAGTTGAAAAATCGAATAACAACAAGTCAGAGGAGACTCAAAATGTACTTCTCAAGCATTTACTGCAATCCTCGATAAGTCAACGTTCAAGCACAACATGTAGTCAAACCATGGCCCCACGTAAACTTGCCACAGTTCGTGCTCCAAGTCTGGGTGTAGTGAGCTCACTTGAAGCCCAATTAGCACGTCCAGTTATCCCACCTGTGTCGTCAGTGGGCGAGATGAAGTCTGAATTAAAGCTACCCAATAAAATTGCAAATGAAAAACTTAAGAAGCCCACAATTGATCGCGAAAATGTCAACATAAAAAGTCGACCAGAAATTATCTCAAGAGAAACATCTTTTGTTTCTACATTTTCACCCAGACAAAAATTTTCCACAAGTCATCCTGAAACGGAGAAAATGTCAAGCATTCAGCCTAACACAAGTCAATCATCTGATACAGACAACAATAAAGCAATTCAATTACAGACATCGATTTCTACGTCGACATCGACATCAACAAACTGTAACTACAATGCAGTCAATCTGTTTAAGTTTTTTAAGCAAAAGGAAGAAACTAAAAGTCAGCCGAATACTAGTCCTATTCAAAACAAAATGAGATCTCCAGAGGAAAACTCCGATAATATTCAATTGCCCATCAAGAAGGAATATGAAAATACTACTCTTGATGTCTTGGGTTCCCCCACAGTGAAGACAAAGCTCGCGAAAATGGATATTGAACAAAATATAGAAATGAGAAAGAAATTCAAGCGTGATTATCAAAAGCATAAGCGCCAACTGATGTTAAACAAGGAACCACAGAGCCATCAGAAAAAGAAATCGCGTAAACTATCAAAAGCAAGTGAAGACTTTGATGAATTCATTGAGAATAAGGTGGTGCAAATGAAACAAATGTTTGTTCTAGAAGTACTAGAGCCATTGTTAAGTACATTTCTTGGTATTTGTTCAATCTACGGTTACAACGATCGAGTTCGTAACCAAGTCGAATATGCATACCAAAATGCTTTCAAAGAAGATTTCGGTAGGACAAACCTTAAAAATCTGGTTGACTATTATTCAGTCAAACCCTACGGACCAAATCACAATACTAAAACAAATAATGTACCTACTTTTCAAAACAAATTTTATGACGAAGAGTTTTCAACAATGAACAATGAGTCCTGTGATAAATTGTATAATTTCATAAACACTCTCAAGCAGCAAAGTCTTCAAACAACTGAACATATTTCATTAGTTCCAAGTTCACCTCGAAGTGCAAGTTCGCCATCAAATGTCACATATCCCGGTGTTAAGTTTTCAAAGCATTTCAGCTTGAACACGGATCGCTTGTCTCCTGTTATCCCGTATATAAATTCAAATAACTTCGGTGTCGTTACCAAAAAGAAGCCAACTCATTTGAAACGCATTAGGTGGTAAGTGTATCGTTTTTAATATGATTTTGTTTCGATAACATTGTTATGAAATTTCAGTGCATATGGGAATGTTGAAACAACCGTCATTCTGTCGCTATCGTCGTTTGTCGCAAAAAATATTCTCGATATTCTACGTGATTTGGATAATTTACTTCACGTCTATTCGCCGGTTTCATACAAGTTACTTAATCATGACAGAGTAAATGTACGGAATATAAAAGGCCTTTATATATCTCGAGTGAAAAATCTCCAGAGAACGCAATCGACTAATATACAAAACTTCTTGAATGGTACTTACAAATGTTGCCGTAATTGTCATATGATAATAATTTGTGGTATAGTTGGTGCAGAATCAAATTCAGGCATCAAAAAGAAAATTATGAATGAAAATCATTTTTGTGACAAATACTGCTGTATACAGTATAAGAAGAAAGGTAAAAAGTACGTTTTATCGAGGAAACGTGAACGCTGTATACAAAATAACAAACCGGTGAAACAAATCAGTGCAAATGAAAATAATTGTTGTAACAATTCGAGTTACAAAATTGTTGGTCCAAATAGTTTCTGGAAACCCTCGTATAAGGGGACTACAAGTGAAGATGCAAATGAAATATGTTTGAAAATGCGCATAGCAATCACTTTAAATACGAGTAAAGATACTAGACGATGTATATTGTGCAATCAAAAGGGAGACGCTTTCCCAGATGGGTCATCTAGACTTCTAAACTATGATGTTAATAAATGGGTAAGCAATATATATTAATCGATGAAATTTTATAACACTATTTTGTGTTAGACATCTTATTAAACAAAAAGTTATGTTATAAGTTACTACTTGTTACAAAATCTACTTTAATTTGTTATTGCTGGCATTAAGAAAAAAATACCTAGTTGTCTAAGTTGGGTGATTATATTATTGTAAGACTTAGTCTTTAATATTCTTCAGAGCCTGAGTGTTGTCAATTTTGAGACAATCTCGCTGTAGGTTCTTACTTAGGTTAGATTAGATTAGGGACAGGTGGCTGAGCCTCGCATAGAGTAATTTGGCCCATAGCAAAAGCAGAGCCTGGTTGGTTCTGTAGGGATTAAGGCTCTTTGCTTAGCATGTTTGTTGGCGGTATCGTTCTTCCAAATTCCTTCGTATCTTGGGACCCATTATCGGGAGACGGTGTTACTATGCCCAAAGGTTTGAACTGAAAACCATTTAAATCGTTTAGTCTCAGTGGCGTTTTGTGGACGGCGCTTCTGACGAAATAGCTGATAGTAAGTGTAAGATCATATTTAGCGCATTCCAGTATTTAAGAGCTTGTATTTCGGTGCTATTAAGTTTAGAGTTCTCTGGGAATGCAGAAATCTTAATTTTAAATTTAATTATTCTGGTGACTTACTGTATATATTTTTGGGCAGTGCAATAACTGTACGATATTTCAGAAATTTTTCAAGTGGACATTCAGTAATCCATGTAGTAAACTTTGAGACATTAGCGTACCGATCTGAATTAAAAATATACCTTGCACAGTTGTTGGAAGCAAAGTCTGAGAACTCAGAATCCGTGTTTGAAAAAATTTCACATCCGCACAAAATAACGTTAGAACAAATGATTTAATAAGTTGGCACTTTGACTTCAGCTGGAAGATAATGTTTGGTTGAAGTAAGTCTGCCTAATACGGAATAAATCCTTCGGACTGTTTGCATAATGTGTTCATTCTAGCTGAGTGACTGATTAAAGTTAATTTCAAGGTTTTTTTGAAGACATACTCAACATTTTTATTTTTAATATATAGTGCTGCAACTGTTGAATTTGGGTTTCCTCTACTTATTCGTAGCGCTATACTTTTACTAAAGCTTTATTCAAAGGATTCAGTGACAAATAATTCTTTTGTGATCAAATAAGTATAAAATGCAGGTCATAATTAACATCACAGAGTACACCTATTTTTGTTTGTAATGATTCTGGTTATATTATTAATGTACAAAACAAATAAGTGTGGACATGACAAACCCTTGCGGTACACCCATTGCCAGTGATAAGCTCGCGAATTTCGTGTCAGCATTGATGACAGTTTGCGTTTTATGAGTTTGCATACGGATCCCTCAAAGGCAAAATTCAGACAACTAAATTAAAGTGTTGAGTGAATCAAACCAGATCGGAACGTATATCATCAGACACTTTAAGAAGTGCAGCTATAATTTTCAAATCTCGGAACAAACAATTTTTCAAGCAAATAGTTCATGGCTCCACCCCTTTGGAGTCACTGACAATCCTCAAAGAATATAACTGTATAGGAAAATCTTATTAATCTCGCCGTTCGACGGCTATAGCTCCTCTCCACTCATTAGAGAATAATATCACGCACAGGAAGAGCAGCAATTGGTCTAAAGTCAGGTTTGGGGAGAGGAACAATTTTTGCATCTGAGGAGAAAGATACTCGTTGTAATAATTATATTACATATGTATGTGTAATATAATCACATAAAACGGATAACATTTTCTTTACAAAACTGAGATCTACGCCGCCAAGACCAACAGCCTTAGATTTGATAGATAAAATTGCTTGTCCTACGTAATCAATTTCTTCATTATTTGCCGTCCTATGTATTTCAGGGAAAATATGTTGAAGAATGGGAGGTGTTATCAGCAAAATTGTTTTAATCAATTTCTTCATTTGCCGAAGCTATTTCCGATTTCGACAAACTTCATTCAGTTCTACGTCATCAGGGACTTTAGGGATTGTAAATAAAGAAATATTACATGCTAAACATGCACGTTTATATCACATGCATATATATATCACATATTTGTACCTTTTAACAAATTAAATAAAGTTAAAAAAAAGTCTTACTAAATATTTATATATATGTATCAACAGGTTCACTTAAATTGTGCACTTTGGTCAAATAGTGTATACGAAACAATAAACGGAGGCCTCATGAATTTAGAGCTAACAATGCAGCATGGCTTGCACCAAATATGTTCATTTTGCAATCAATATGGTGCAAGTATCAAATGTTTTAAAATGAGATGTGGACATATTTATCATCTACCTTGCGCTATCAAAGAACATTGCGTGTTTTACAAGAATAAAACGATTCACTGTGCTTCTCATGCGCATAGAATGGATAAGAAGAACGAGTTAAACTCAATTCGTGTTCGAAGAAGAGTTTACATTGAACGTGATGAAAATCGTCAAGTAGCTGCAGTCATGCACCATTTAGAGTTAAGTAATCTACTTAGGATTGGAAACCTTACATTTATCAACGTGGGTCAACTTTTACCACATCAGTTAGAAGCCTTTCACACTCCTAACTACATCTACCCAATTGGCTACAAAATAGTATGGTAATCTGTTTATTGCATTAGAATAAGTTTACTAATAAACTTTCGCTGCAGGTACGATTTTTCTGGTCTACAAGAAAAGTGAATAAGCGTTGCAGGTATATCTGTTCAATAGCTGAGACAAACGGACGGCCAGAGTTCGTCATTCAAATACAAGAGCCATTTGAAAGTGATATTGAGTTGCGAGATGAAACACCAAAAGCTGTTTGGCAAAAAGTGTTGGAAAAGATAGTGACACTTAGAAAAGGCCAAGGTCTAGTTCAACTCTTTACAGAATTCTTTACAGGCGAAGATTTATTTGGTTTGTCTGAGCCATCAATTGTGAGAATTTTAGAGAGCTTACCCGGGGTTGAAAGTTTGACCGATTATAGATTTAAATATGGCCGGAATCCCTTGCTGGAATTGCCATTGGCAATAAATCCTTCTGGTTCCGCAAGAACAGAACCTAAGCAGAGGCATATTATAAACTGGAAAAAAGCACATACGCAGCGAACCAGCTCGATCAATTTAAAACTGTCGCTCTCTCCGTCATCGTTGGTAGCAGGTGAAGTTGCATGTCCTTATAGCAAGCAGTTTGTTCATTCTAAAAGCTCGCAGTACAGAAAGATGAAGCAGGAATGGAGGAACAATGTTTATCTGGCAAGGTAAGTGTGAGAAGTTTCATATAACGTTTCGAAGTTAAGTAAAATTGTTTTCTACAGATCAAAAATACAAGGCCTTGGGCTTTATGCAGCGCGTGACTTAGAAAAGCATACAATGGTTATTGAGTACATTGGTCAAGTTATACGTACTGAAGTATCGGAATTGAGAGAAAAACAATATGATCTAAGGGTAAGTATTTGCTTAAACCTTTCTACACCATTTTACTTACTTGATTAATTTATGTAACAGAATAGAGGAATCTATATGTTCAGACTTGATGAAGAACGTGTTGTGGATGCTACACTTTCGGGGGGCTTAGCACGTTACATAAACCACTCCTGCAATCCTAATTGTGTTACTGAAATTGTGGATGTAGATAGAGAATATAGAATCATTATTTTCGCAAAGCGAAGAATCAACAAAGGAGAAGAGGTAATAACAATTTTCTCAAAATACAATTTTAAAATACTTCTACAACTTGACTTGTGTGTTTTGCAGCTTTCTTACGATTACAAGTTTGATATAGAGGACGATGCTCATAAAATATCATGTATGTGTGATGCTCCCAATTGCCGAAAGTGGATGAATTAAATTACGTGTAAATGATTTAAAAGAAATATGTTTATTTAAGTTATGACCACGAGTGTAAGAACTAAAGTTGCCTTTGTGTAGAAAATAATATCTACACGCATTTGAGTATTAGGTATTGTATAAAGTTAATAAAAAATATCTCTAACACATTGAAAAAAAATATATATGATTTTAAATTAATTACTTTGGTTATACCTATCCATTTATTTGAGTTACGCAGGGTACAGGACAATATCCTTACAGCAGCTCACTGTTTCTACACCTATGAAAACGACTATTAAATGAAAGAAGGAATCAAAACCGAATATTAGCAAGAAGTTAACAAATGTTGACATAAATATTTAACAAGAATACAATTTTTTTTAAATATCAAAAGGTCTAATTTATTCTAGTTACTGGAGGAATTGATGCAAACTTTCGTTTCCATACTATCCAAATGGACTAGAATAAATAGTCTCTGTGTCAACGCTTAGAAGACCAAAATGGTCTCCTTCACAAGGAAAGCCAACACAATGATTGCCAAACCAGGGTCTTCCCTTCCACTGCCAAATATTTGGGACGCATTCTACATAAAAAACTCAGCTGGAGCCCAAAAGTACTCTAACAAGCTCGAAAGGCCACCCACATTCGCCCTCTATATTAGTAAGAAAGCTATCGAAAAAAAAAGTTGGATCTACAGCCACACATGATCCACTGGATCTACATATGGAATGATCGTCTGTTGGTCCCTTCTAGAAAAAGCCATACATTATAACAACTCAAGGAAAGTACAATGTCAAACCTGCATCTGCATAGGTGGGAACCATTTCTTCGGATGCACTTGACGTCATCTTGAATCAAACCTCCCTTGACCTATTCGACCGACAAATGGCACCAAAAACTGCCATGCTTCTTCTGACCTCATTTCAATGGTCCAGCATACTATTTGGACACGTAACTATTCTAAAATGAATCAATTTTCTATCAGAATATCTCAACCATGACACATCTTAAATATTTAAATATGTAAAATATTTATTAACAAATTTCTGCAGAAAAGGATTTCAGGCTTAGCAGATCGTTATTATTGTCTTCTACCGTATTTTATTGCAGTTATTTGTTTTGTTTCTATAAACAACTTTTGTAAAGTCGACAGACATTTTACATGGATTCTCTCCTACTGCTCCAAGGTTTTATACAGCATTGAGGGGATAACCCCATGGAAATGTTAGAAGATTTTTTTTTACTTGTAAAGCTCTCTATGTAAAGGACTATAAAACTAAACTTACCTTGCTAGGCATGTGGCGTGGTCTTTCTTTACCGTATTTTCCCTGTGGGTTGGGGTTGAATATTTTCGGGCTGCAGCATTGATGTCCATCAGGTCTATCAGGTGATGGTATCAGGTCTTTACATATTCTCAGCAACGACTGTGATTCCACTACTATATTCCCATCCCTTTTCTTGTGGGTTTTCTTTCGGGTTTTATGAACTTTGAATATTGTTATTACCTGTTGATTGAGCGTTGGAACACCTGCAGTAACATCTTTCAATTTCCTTGATCGTGCCTTTCTTATACTTCCCCTTTTTTTCTGGAGAAGCCGGTGGTGTTAACCTATTTTCTGTTAGTAGTCCTCGTCTCATAATCCTCGTCGTTCTTTGCAGCGCCGCATTATATGCTTTCTGTTTGGCTACATGTGCTCGCTGCCAATCATCATCGTATCAAGGGTTTCTTCTTGGTGGCGGAATGAAACCTAGCACATCAGTTGCGGCTTTTCTGATGGCTTCTTGGCAGTATAGTGCAGCATTTTGTGGTTGCGTAGCATCCGTGAAATCTACATTTGGAGTTTGGCTACGCTAAGGAAATAGTCCAAGTCCACGTTGGTGTCTCGGAACGTTCGGACGTCCAAAATGCTGCTGGAGTGTCTCGCGTAAATTGCTATATGATCAATTTGGTTGTCAGTGGATTGGTCTGGAGATCGCATTGTCCCTTTGTGGATGTTGAGGGGTATAGTTGCTACATTGAGGTTACGTTCCGGTCGATTAGCAGGTCCCTTATCGGATGTGATATACTGTAGGCTATGTTCCTCAATTATGCTACCAAAGATGCCCCCCTTGCCAATAATATAATACTACTGGCGGCGCTACAGTCCGAGGTGGACCTGGGCCTAGCTTTTCAGCAACCACTCGTGATGTGCGTGCTATTCTCTCAGGAGTGGAGGGGACCTACAGTTTACTACCGACTTCGAATGGCGAGATTGAGAAGCTTTTATTAGACAGTTATACGCTTTGAGCATTGTCAGTGACTCGAAAGAGGTGGAACCCTGAACATTTTTTTTGTTACTTGTTCTGAGATTTGATCCTAGTCCGAGATGGAGCTGGACTTTAAACAACAAGCGTCTCTAGCTAGCACAATCTTTAGACGGCTGTCTTCGATTACGCACGCCAAGTTGGCTGAGGTCCTTCCCCACTTGTGCGCGCCTTTGGTTTCGTGGGCGTCTTTTATTGCTCTTCGGACTCTATGATGGTGATTTTACGCATCTTCGAGTTGAGCCTTAACGAGATGATCCTGTCCGAGATTGGTTTGAACTCCAGAAGCGACTTCTTTGCGGCTGGAGATTGCAAGATGCCATCTCCATTTCTGCGGTAGGTGTCGTTGCCGCTATAGACCAGTACCTCGTCTATCGCCTGTCTGCGTTTGTAAGTCACCTTGACCTGCCCATCTCATTTCAGAGAGATCTAGGGTTCCAAGGAGGTATCGTCGCATCTCGGAGCAGACTCGTCCCATTCTGGATGTGTCTGAGAGAGTTCGCACGTTCCAGGTACATATTTGGGCCTGAGTTCGTGGTCCAAAAATCATAGCCGTTATGTTATGACCTTATATCTATATCTCCTTGTTCCTTGTTTTCCGTTTCGATGATGATTGAATTCTAACTTTGTGACTTATAGGGCCGGTGACGTTGGAGGATTCTAAGGTTCGGGAAAAGTGTTCCCGAGTGGGCTCTTCATGCACGTTTACATAGTGAGCCGATTGCTCCAAGACCGACACCCGCTCCTAGCCGCACCGCCTTGGTGAACAGGCGCTGATTTGGCTGTTGACACTAGGTCTGCTATATTTACGCATCCAGCCAATACATGCCGAAACATGAACCCTCTCCAATTAGCCACCGACCAACAGTTCCATAGGGGTTCCATACCCCGTTTCGTTGTCGGTTGCTCGATGCCCAGGCTGTAACACTTGGAGGTTCGGAGAAGGATGTTAGACTACGAGAGGCTAAGATATAACAAAGTTACATTGTATTGTGCATCTCTAGCTCCTCTACACCCCGAGGAATCTGTTTTAAAAACTAATAAAGTTTGTGGCGACCTCATACGACCACTTGTGGCGACCTGAAGCAACTAGGTAAGCTTCCAATGAAACACAGATGGAGAGGCAAACACCAAGAAGACATTTTCCAATTCAATATGTATCTTTAACGACGACGTGTCTAGATATTATATAACTACGGTATCAGTCGCAGTTACAACCAGTTGCTGTTGCAATATGTAGCAGTTACAATACTTTTGTGCGTTCAATTTAAATCTATGAATTTTATTAAAAATGTATGTTTCAATTTCTTACAGGGAACCAAATGCCAAAGTTGATCCATTACTGCTGACACCGCCATCTGTTCGTTGGTGTCATAATAATAACTTGACGAAGGAATATAAGGATCCCGAAGGAATATAAGGATGTGTGTACAACTTTGGATGACTGCTTTAGATCTACTCCGTAACATGGTCGAAGAGTTGAAGACAGCTGGCGTTGATGTTTCGCCAGCGATGTCGATTGGACATATACGCAGACTGTACGAGGACACATTCCGTACATCAATTGCCCTCCGATGTAACTTCCGAGTGTTTTGCTACGCTACGCTACGAATGAAATTGAGCAACACGAATCTTCAGCTGGAACAGCTAGAACAGTTAGAACAATGGAAGAGATAGATGCGGAGGAGGAGTTTAAACTAAGACGACTTCAGAGGCGGAGAAAAATTGCAGACCTGAGGAGGGAATTGGTCGAGGCTGATCAGGGGACGAGGAGGAGCCGCATAGCAAAATTTTCCGATGTCGAGAACGCTATCCCAACATTCTCTGGTGATGACACCTAATAATAACATAATAATAATAATGGTGGCGGTACAGTCCGAGGTGGATTTGGGCCTAGTTTCTCAGCAACTAATTGTGTTGTGTGTGCTATTGTTCTCTCACGAGTGGAGGAGACCTGCAGTTTAATGCCGATTCCGAATGGCGAAATTAAGAGGCTTTTTCTAGACAGTTAAACTCTTGGAGCATTTTCAATGACTCGAAAGAGGTGGAGCCTCGAACAATTTTGAATTTTTGCTTGTGCTGGTATTTCCACCTAGATTGTGAAAGTCAAGTGCGTATGGGTCGACGCACAAGCCCATACGGCTTCGGCGCCCAGGTGCTGACACCTGCTTGAGGACTTGACACCTCAATTCCCCCAATTGCAATAGCTGGACATATCTGTTGGCCCAAGGCTGCTGCAGGGTACCACTAAAGCCTTATTGCGCCCGGACTCGTCGATAACTGGGAGGAAAGAAATCTTGCTGGCAAGATTCAACCGGAAAGTAAGTAGACACGAAATGTAGCAGGAGCTTAGCTTGAGAGGCATACTGAGAGGCGAACCAGTCTTGCACTACGTCCTGATAATGCAAGAAATAGCTGCACAGGCTCACATTGAAGAGAACGATGTCATCGAGTTCATCATTGGCAGCTTTGACAACACGTCCTCAAACTTTTCCATCCTGTATCCATTCAAGACGATGGCCGAGCTCAGAAACTCTTGCTACGAGAAAAGAAGAATAGCGAAGTCAAGCGATGCAGCTGGGACGTTATAGGGGCCGCAATATCTCCAGCAACTTCTGCAAAAACAACAATTGCCACTTCCGCAACTTCCGCCTAGCTATCGTTAACATAGCGCCTTCTAAATAGGCGCATTGTCTAACCGAGTGATTTCCTTTGCATTTCACCGATAGAAGTCGGGTAAAGAAGAAATCAGGTTATATGTGTTGACCCTAAGAGTGGGTTTCACCAAGTGAGACTCGATTCGGCATCGACCCGCTACAACTCGTGTTTCACTCCTAGCGGACATTATACATTTTTAAGGATACCTTTTAGGCTTAAGAAGGCCCCCAATGTTTCTTTCAGAGGTTTATAGATCAATAGACACTAGTTGTAGTAAGCTCATGTCGGTGTATATCAACTCGGCATTATTTTTGATAAATTAAGTGAGTGCTTGGGAGAAAATAATGCAGAAACTTAAGCCACCTCTGAATAACAGCATCCGATGCCATGGTCAAGGCACAAGAGAGTACTAGACTCCGTTTTGAAAAGAACCATCGTCCAGCCTACGATATAAAGAAGGAGATTATGTAGTCATTAAAATCGTTAATACCGCATCCGGTACCAGTACGAAATTGATCCCTAAAATCAAGGGGCCCTACGCTATTCAGAATGTTGCCTCACAATGGATACGTAATTTGCGAAATAGAAAATTGCTAGATCACTTACACTTACACCGGTATGGGGGAAACGTATGGCTAAAGCTGAAGAAGTGGTTGTTCAGGCAGCGCTCACCAAATTGCCAAAAAATGTTAATTCTATCTTATTTTCTGGAACATCTTGGTACCCCTATTAAAGAGTGCGAAAATAGTAAAATATATTTAAATATAGGGACAAATTTGTCTACCTAATATCAAGTAGGATATCCCTTGAGTCTTAAAATTTCTTTAAAGCGGTCTGGCAAGTGGAACAGTTTTTCTGTATATTCTGCCAATATATCATCCCATTTAGCTAACAGCTACTTCTTTAAATGAGATTTGTTTTGAATGTGATGTTTTCGATTTTTTTTCCAAGTGATCCCACAAGTGCTCGATGGGGTTAAGGTCGGGGCTTTGTGGTGGTGTTACCAGCATATGAGGAGTGTTATATATGGTCCACATTTTTAAAATTTTAACTGTATGTTTGGGATAATTATCTTGCAGGATGTAGTAATCCATCGAAATTCCCATCCCATTATTTGCACTGCTTTGTAAGCTGTTCTTAAGAATATTTAAATAGACTTCTTTATTTATTATTTCAATGATTATCACAATTTACCAATAACCACAGCTGAAAAAACAGCCCCATACCACAATTCATAGGTGTTGTTTTTGTATTGAGTAGAAAAGTGTACCCCTTTGTTGCTATTCAGGCAGGAGTACCTTAATGTTTGTTGCATACTGTAGCTATTATATAAATCATGATGCTAAAACTGAAATAAATAAAATAAACATTATAATTTGTTTCTAAATCATGCAACTGTATCTTTTTTCTCAAAATGCTGTTTTCCAAAGGCGATGACTTTTATGTTATTTTTTCTACGTCATTTAAAGTTATTAAGAAAAAAACTAAAACTTTGTTTATTTAGAGAGGACATTAAAAATTATATGTCTTGACAAAATGTCCTTACTAAACGAAATAATAAAAACTTCTAATATAACGTCTGAAATTAAATCTTATATACATAAATGATTCTCTAAGCGACGAAAAAACATGTTTTAAGAATGTAAATCCCCTCTCTGAACCAACATTTTAAATACATATTATGTGCGTTACAGTCTGCATTTAACATAAGTTAATGAGCAATTTATTTGAATAAAGTGATGTAAATATTTTGTATGTACTGTATCGGCCGAGTTGTGCCGTGAAAAAGTAATTATATTTAATATAATTATTTACAAAATAGTTTCATATTCCAATTTGTCTTGTTCTATCAAACAATCCAAGACCGATATCACATTACAAATAATTTCAAGTGATATATACGTTAAAGCCTACTTGCAGCCTGAACGCATTCAAACCGCTCACAAACGCTCCACTACAATGATACATTTCATGAAAATGTGCTGATTGTAAGCGCTTATAAGAGAAATGAGAACCATCTCTATGTCAAATATCATTCAATAGTTCGTCGTCTTTGCTTTGTGAGGATTGTTATTTTTCGTAGTTCTTCGTTGCGCTGTTTGTGTTCTTATGTCAATATATAAAAAATGTAATTTTTTTCTTTTTCCCCCATAAGTAAATAAAGTGAAATTTATTGCAATATAAAAAAATACACACCACTCTTAATTAATGGCTTTTTTCGCAAGAACGTGAACATAGTTTTTCGCGATTCTCTCGTTTCCGTGTACCTCTGTCGGGCCGGTAAAAAAGAAGAAAAAAGAAAACTAAATACTCACCCTATTTGCATTACGATTTAATAAGAAAACAAAGAAGAGTCCATTAATTTTCCATTTGCGTCGCCTTCGTTTGGCCATCGCCAGCGTGGTTGGGTGAAATAAAATCCTAAATGCGTCGTCGTCCCTGTTCATCGCCTCCATCCAAGATGAAATGCAGGAAATTTAACATTTTTCCAAATGTTCTTCGATATTCTCTGTCAGTGAATGTATGTGCGCTCGTTATTTTATTTTTGTTGCAAGTGAGTTTCGCATTTGGCGGTGGTAGTGATGACAAAATACGTCCTCAAGTGTCCAGAAGTTATGTAGATAGCGAGTTTCAAAGAGTAAGGCATGGACATCAACGGCATCAGCCGATTGCACCAACAGATGCATCCTCAATCTCCACATCCACATCCACATCTTCATCGTCATCATCATCATCATCAACAACTTCAGTGCCTTCTGCATTTGATTCAGCAACAACGAATGGTGGATATACCATTTATAATGACGAGTTTTCTAAACAACCGACAGCCAACAAGAATCTTAAAGATACATCTGCGGGACATCGTCGAAAGAAGTTGAGCACAAACTTTCGAGTAGCAAGGAATGAGACTACTGAAAGTATATCAGCGGGTGAGAAAAGTACGTATGAGTATAAACTCGAAGGATAAAATGCAAAGGAATTAGCTGGAGGTCATAATTTAAGATGTATCACTTTATTGTTGGGGAATGTTGTGTTTTATATTGCGTATTTTTTCTACGTACAAGTACATATGTACAATACATATTTATATATATAATGTGTATGTATGTACGTATAATTAGAATTTATATTTTTGAAAAGAAGTTCGACATGCTTAACGTTGTTTACAAAAACAAACTAAATAAATAATAAAAAAAACTGTTTCGTAAGAACTGAAAGCTGTAAATATTGCAGCAAAAAGCTTTGATGGCGTTTGGTCTAACTCGTTTGCCACCTGTAACTGTTACAAGAATTTCCATCATGGGTGGAGTGGGTGTGATTTATGAAACGTTTTTGGTCCATGCAACAGCCGTGTCAGAAAACTCAGCGAAAGTCAATCATTTCGTTAAATTTTATTTTTTGGAAAACATAACTTTGTTTTTATTAACATATATGCATAAAACATGTACTCGTGCTGTGCAACAATTAAAAGTTTATATAAATGAATGTTTAATTCTTTCAAAGCCATTTTTCCCTAATGAGTGTCTTCCGAGTACATGCCTAAGCAAAGTGATACATTAAATGTGTTTTTAATGAAAGAATCATAAGGGCGCAGTAGTAGTGGTTAAGTCAAACAAATTCTAATCGGAAACCATCAAAACGAATGCCAGCGCTTTTGTTCGGGGATAAGAAGAATTCTGAAGTCTGTTGTACTTTATCATTTACATCTAAGTGCAAAGAATAAACAACTTAATTACCTATGTGTATAGCTTAGTTTTGCATAATAATCTAGTCTATATTTTTACTTCAATTCATGATTAGAAAAGCTAAACAAAAACTAAAAGTTGTTTGCTGATCGTTTAGACGATAACTCGAACCTGGATTCAATAGCTGTGTCTGTTGTGTTCTATTTTGTTGACCTATTAAAACAGATACGAAAGCAAGAGAACATCGCAAGATACTTTAAAGACTTTTTAATTGTAAAACAAGTTTAGACTGTCTGGGAAAGAATATACAGGAAAGAAGAGTATGTTTTCCTTAAGCAATGCCTGCACTATTTAAAAGAATTCTATTTTTAACAAAAGGAAATATTCTTCTTCCATATTTCTTTTCTTTAAGTGTCTTTCGTTTATTCATTTTGGTTCATGTATTTATTGCATGTTGTCTTGAAACTTATATCGCTTATCAGTTTTAAAATATAAAGTTGATTATTGAAATTTGAGGAAAAGAAAAACAAATTGAAATACTATGTACTAACGAATATTGTCGTTTCTTCTTCTTAAATAGCCACCATTAAGTTCTTGTTTAATCTAAGATTATATTTAAATGAAATTTAATTTCATTGGCTTTTCTTTTAGGTGCCGTGGGTGTGTGGGTTTGTGCGTCAAGCCATATGCACTAGAATTTCACTGTCTAGGTTCAAATCCTAGAAGAAACAACAATTTTTCGAAAACAAAATTGTTCTCTACCTCTACCTAGAAAAAGTTTCTCAATCTCTCCATTCGGAGTCGGCATTAAACTGTAGTTCCCCTTCACTCGTGAGAAAGCAATAGCATACACAACATGATCAGTTGCTGAGACACTAGGTCCAAGTCCACCTCGAACTGTAGACACGCTTTTATTATTATTATGTTATTATTATTTCTAAAATAATACCACGGCAACAACAAACTATAATAGTCTGTATAAGCATTCATGACAATTGAAGAACACACCAAACAAACTTGTCTTACGGTTAGTGCAGAGAAACGAAATATATGCTGCCGAGCAAAGATCGATTCGTCGCTCATCGTCTAAGAGAACAATTTACAATCGACAGCTACAATTTTGAGGTAGTTAAGGAGTTTATCTGCCCCGAGGGAAAAGTGAACTCCGCAAACGACATATTGGTGGAGATCCGACGTAGTCACTCTTGGCAACCGTTGCTACTTGGATTTGTGCAAGCAACTTGAGTCAGAAATTCTGACTCGAAAGACCAATATCTTTAACTACAGAACCTTGACTCTTCCAGTCTTCTTATATGGAGCCAAAAGCTTGACCATAAACATGACTGATTATTGGTCTTTTAAAGAAAATTCTTGTTTATTTTTTATTTAATTAATTAAATGACGATCTAAAGTGAGTCTTTCTGTTTTATATTCATCAACATAGTTATTAGGCATATAACTGTTTGTTGTTAATGGCTATTAAATTATTTTAACAAATACTCATTGGATACAAAACTTATTTCCCATTTCAAAAGTTATTTTTCAAATTGAAAAGAATGACATAATGTATTAACTAATAAATTTATAGAACATAGTTTTTACCCGAATTAGTTTGAACAGTCTAATTGCAACTACACTCAACTGATGAGTCCAGGTTCCTCATATCGAATGTTTAAATAAATCGATTAAATATTTGCATGCTTTTTTATTAGACTAATTCATTCTGTGTCGATTTCACTTTAAATTAAATTGGAAGCTACCGCACTAGGTAATGAAGTGTTGTTGATTGTTGAGGCTCCTATACGTGATTTCAATTAATTTACAGAACAAAACAATTGAATACCTGTTTCCTTAGATGATATTAAAGGAATACTTTGTTTTGGCATAAGAATATGCCTGCAGAGTCAGTCAGATTTGAGATTTGATTTTCCGAGTCGGGTCTTCAAATAATCGAAACTATTTTCAATTTTTGCCCTAAAATCGGCTGCTTTCAAATGTGCCAAGATCGTACCTATTCTAAAGTTTGGAAAATCGTCGAACGAGCAATTGAATTACCGTCCAATTAGCTTTCTTAGACCTTTAAGCAAATGCTTTCGAAGAATGTTTAAATACAAAAAACAAATTAACTTAATGAATTGGTTTTCGTACTTACTACTAAATCTACAAAAATAAAGAACATCATTTATATTTACAAGATCATGGAAACCAGCCACAGCGACCGAAAAACTAGTGTCCCATCAGTTAAAAAGATGGTTTAATAATAGATGAGCAACCCAGGTTTAGAAAATCACATTCCTGTAAAAGTGCTCTTAATCTAGTTATTATCAAATAGAAAGAGCATATAGCCCAAAAAACCTGTTTTCCCAGACTTGAAAGAGCGTTTGAGACTACAGACAGATTTCTCATTAAAAGAAACTAGAAAAATTTGGGGGGAATAACGGGGAACTAAAATTGTTTAAATCCTACTTAAATAATTGAACGCAGGTGTTGAAAGTGAATGGTGTGTTATCGGCAGGAAAGAAAGTACAGTTTGGTGTTCCTAAGGGATTTATACTGGGAACATTATTATTTTTAATGTACATCAATGATATGCAAACTGCCGCTTAAAGATCTGGAATAGACCCCTTCGCTGAAGACGCGGTGATATATGTATACAACAGGAGAAGTTTTTTTTTAAATGTCACCAAAGTACACAGGAAGATTTAAAAAGTGTGGTTAAAACAAAATAGACTAAAACTAAATATTGAGAAGATTCAAAGGATGATATTGAGCGAACGAGTAGGAGAGGACATAAGACTGGGAATTGACGGTGAAGCGACTGAGAAAGTAGTAAAAATAAAATAGTTAGGTATATACATATACAGCGCCATCTTTTTTATCGGTATGTTAACCGGTATGAAATGTCAATTCAGTACAATTTTAAACAAATCGCTTCACATCGAACCTATGTACCGAAATGTTGACGCTGTACATTGAAAATAGTTCAGTTGTGTTAACTCAACTTACATAAGGTTGAAAATATCGTCATTTGGTGTCGAATTTTGTTCAGCACAGGGCAGTGGTAGATCGTCGACATGCCGTTCATCAACGCCCAAGACGTTCCAATAAAATGGTTAATGCAGCAAGAGAAAGTGTTGCTGAGAACCTACATGTATAGTATCGTCAATGGAAGCACTTTGCGGCGCATTTTGAAGGATAATTTGCATTTGATTCTGTATAAAATACAATTGACTCAAAGAATATTGCCGACATAATACGAATGGTTCATTGTCGAACCTGATTTATGGAATGAATTTTTGATGGCCCACGAAGCCCATTCCTCACTCCCCGGCGCTATTAACAAGCAAAATTGTCGCATTTTGGGAATGTAGAATCCACACAAGATCAATGAAACACCATTTCGTGACCAAAAAGTGACAGCAAAAAGTAAACCATCACTAAGTAATTTTTCTTCAGAGAACGCGAAACAGTCGTTGGTAATCGACATCGGTGAATGTTGGCTCATTATGTGGGAAAAAGTTCTGGGCGGTTAGTGTTTTCAACAAGACGATTCAACATGCCACAGCAAATCAAACAGTGGAGTATTTGCAATGAAAATTCTTTAGACGTGTGCTATTAAAAAATAGCGACATTAAATGGCCACACAGCTCTTCAGATTACATTTGAAGCAAGTCTCTGACGATTGGCAGTCTCAAGGCAGACATTCGAGCCGAAATCATGGGTAAATCGCCCGAGATGATCGAAAAAGTGGGTGACAACTTGATTGATGTTGTATTTATGTAAAGGACCAAATTAAGTGAAAATATTTCAAATATGAAAATCTTTTTTTAAAACTATTCAATATTCACATACCGACACAAAAGATGGCGCTTCTACAAGATGATAATATGAGAACAAAAATTAATTAGTCTTAGACATATGTACCTATTTGTATTATAATTTGTTTCATTTGTACTATGTGGATAAAAAGCACATAGGGCTATACACAGAAATGCTTTATGAAGAGAATAAAAGTGCGGTTAAGTTTTATTTAGGCTTAACATTTTGCAGTTTTTTTTTAAACCCTTAAAAAGTGAGTGTACACCAACTTTTAAAGATAACTATAGAAAAAACCGTACTTTGTATGCATTTACTAATGTTTCCAGTTTTCATATCTGCCGGCCTTAATATTCCTACAAATGTTTAATGAAGGAGCCGTAATCTATTACAACCATATGTACGCTCAATTTTGATTGCAGCTTTTAGCACTTTTCTTTTCCATAATCGATTAATTGATTGTTTTATGTCTACGCTTGTGGTAAATAATGCAGTGTATTTTAAAGTATGATTTTCGCGCTTTATTTTGATATATTTGTGTCTGTCCTAACCCTATCCGGTGCAATTTAATTTGGTGGATAAACTTTCAGCATATGACGGACAGTTCACTCACTTTCGACATTAACTGTACACATATATATTTGACCCTATTCGGGCACAGCAACGTTTTCCAACATGTCCCGATATCGTCCATCAGAAACGATAGGATGTATTTGTGGCTAGTATCCTCAAGGAAAGTATTTGGGGTACAAACTTAGGGTTTTCTGCGTCGACTGTAAAATCCGATTAAGAAATCAAAAATTAAAAAGATATTAAACTTCTACCTCTCTTACCTTCTGAATTCATTTGACACCGATTTTTCGTTTCTGAAAATATATCTGAGCTGTTTAAATCAGCTGATAGCCTGATAGATAGATACACACTTAAACAATTGAAGTGAAATAAACCTTTTATTTGAAAAACTGTTCATTGTTCATCATGTTCTACATTTTCAATACGAAAATAAGTTCAAGGAGTACATTCACAAGAGCTATGATCCGTGTTTGTGTTTACTACATACTGAATATACATACTATAGGATATTGAAAAATTATAAAATAGATAGATGAAGAGTGGTTTAATGGATATGTCTTGTGGTATTGTATTTAATCGATAATAATCTAACAGTGAACAGTGAAGGAATGAGAAAATGTAAAAAATTTACATATATTTTGTGAGGTTTTACATTTCGATGCCTATAATTGCGTACAAAGTTCACGTATAAAAGACTTTGTTTAAAAAAAATTAAAAATAATAGACTGGCTTCCGATATTAACAAAATTCAAGCAATAGATAACAATAATACGATAATAATCAAATATGAATCACAATATTTTATATTTAAATCTGTATTAAATATAGATATTAAATTTTTTTCAAAGAATACAAGTGTCTGGAAAAGCTTCTTAATCTCGCCGGTCGGAATCTGCATTTAATTGTCGGTAATCATTCGTGAGAGAACAATAGCATGCACAATAACTCGGACTGTAACACTGCCATTATTATTACTATTACAATATTGCATTTTTACCAAAAAGAATTCATACAAATGCTTTTTGATTTCTTTCGCACGTGAAAAAATTAAAGCGTTTTATTTTATTTATTTGCATCTCCAACTTCTCATAAAAATTGATTTATATGAGCACTTTAAACAAAATTCTTTAAGAAATATTAATCGTTACCTTATTTACAATAGGAAAACATTGCAAAACTAGTCCTTGAATGATTTCAATCGTGGTGGTGAATCCATGGATTTTATGACATAAATCCACGAACTTTCCTTTATTTGATTGTAAATTTACTGAACTTGCAAAAACAAAAATTCTCTAAAATTCTGCGGAACGAACGTCAAAAATTTGGCCAGTGGTAAGGGCTAATTCTGGGCGAAGTTTGATATTTCTTTATTATTTGCGTTCTAATGTCAACTGACAAATTACACCCAAACCAATATGGCGGGCAAACTAAATGGACATGGAATATACAAATATAAACACTTTAAGTCGAATCTAAAGACTCTGCAGCTAGCTCTTATAAGTAATGGTCTAACATGTTATTTATTGCATAAAATAAATTTCATAATATACTGTAGTATATACAAAGTTCATTCACATTCAGACTTTTATTTACTTAGGGAACCCAAAACAAGATTGAAAAAAGTGAATAAATACGTTAAGTGCCGGCAGCGACTTTTTTACGTATTTAATGTTTATTATAAATCTTGTTTTTTTTAATGTGATATACATATGTACATTTACTAATTTCGGCTTTGCTTTCATTATTAGATTGCCACTTGATAACCTCTGATTTTTAAACTCAATATCATCAAATTTCACAGGAAGACAAAGGAGAGATACGAAGATTAATTTCAGTTGCTAGACAAATTCGTCTAAATTTGTACAGTTGACATATTTTAATATGTTTATTTTTATCTGTACTATATACTTAAAAGTGCAAAGCGATCAAGGACCATCTTTAAATCATTTGTTGCGAAAACCGGCAATAAAATTAAAAGATAAGGCATTCAATTGCATGTAATTTATTGATTCAAGTGTAGATTTGCAAAATTAAATCACTCTAAGGTAGAGACGACAACGGGTTATCTGTGTAGGTGTTGTTTGGTTATCGATTGCTCTTGAACTTGAAATCAACAACTTGCCGTAACGGAGAAAAGCAGAGATTTGCGACCATAATTATACATGCATATATGGATTTGTGAGGTCATGATATTTTTGTATGGTTCTGTGGCCCCGAATTTATGTTTTGGATGAGAAATAGAAGCAAACGAAATGCAAATAAATCAACGAGCTATTTTGCGTAAAGCCCCTCCTGTTGGCCGCCCACCAAAACTTTCGTCCGAACACGCCGACGGTTGTGCGAGAAGTCGTCCTCCTCCTTGCTTTCCACATATGTACGCAGCTACAACAATCGCAGGTGCAATTTTTTCTGCGTTTCAATTTTAATTTAATTTTTTCACATTTCACATTTCTTACCAAAAATAAATATGTCCAACTATGTTTATCAACGGTCATTTTTTTGCAACCAAACCTCTGCCAGCCGTGTGAACTGGCAATTTACAACCTATCATTGTTGTTAGAGAAATTATTGTCAGGCTAATTAGCTGACAGCTAAGTTATGAGAGTTTGGAAGAAATAAACCGTTTGTACTGACAATGTGTCCTTATAAGGTTTATCGCTATTGTCAGGCAATTTGCGGCTCGTTGTCAGATCATTGGTCAGATATTTTTAGATCTGACAATTGTCTTAACTTAGCTTTAGGACTACTCCAACAGCTGGGTTGAAAAATTCAAAGTTTGCGTTTGATAGTAGTTTGATAGTTAAGGCTTACTTTTACTCTCTGATCGGCCATCAGCCTATCGCATACTATTTCGAAATTTTCAACTTTTTTCCTAAATCAAAGAGTAGCGGTTTGATCCATTGGATTGGTTATGACAGGTCAGTTTCAGACCCTCTTGTCATTGGGAATGTCGTTGCCAACATTGATATCGTTCTGCTCGCGATTTTGGTCGCCAGAACCTCTGTTTAAAAAAACACCTCCGCAGTCAGGAAGCCTGATTGAGCAGTGCAAGTTTAGTTCTTCGGAGAACACGCACGCGTCCGTGTCTGCTACCATTTTCGATCCATCGGTATATACATTAGAAGTCGTATAGGTTTCGTTCAGCGTTCAGCGATGCTAGTGCTTGTGTTTAATGTTTTATAAGCACTCTCCTATTTTTGCAAAAACTCACTTTGTCAAAATTTGATAGTAGTCTATTAACAGATGGAAGTTAACGAAAGTTGTGTTTATTTTTAATTAACTACAAGATGAAGTTCAAAAACTCTGGGTCTTATTGATACGTCCCTCGTACCTCTGTATATTATTGAATTAATACAATTCCCTTTTCGACCATCTTAACTGTAGACCCAAGTCAGACGTTGATAGTAAATTTATTAAATTGAAGTTTGCATCGCCCATATCCGATTCTTTTGTGTGCTAAACCAAAAAAAAAACAGATTAATTTAGATTTTCTCCGAATGGTAGAGTAATAGGCTCGAAGGAAGAAATGATTTGTTTACTTCTTTTCTATTTCTGTAGTGTTCGAACTAGATTGTCATTACAGACGAACAAATATTAACAGCGGTTTTTAGGTTTTCTAATAACAAACAATAATAAACAATTTACATTCTCCACTTTATACTTACTTACTTACTTTACTTAAGGTGGCGCTACAGTCCGGGGTGGACCTGGGCCTCAACCAACAAGCGTCTCCAGCCAGCTCGATCTTTAGCTAGCTGCCTCCAGTTTCGCACGCACAGTTGGTTGAGGTCCCTTTCCACTTGCGTGCGCCACCTGAGTCGCGGGCTTCCTCTACTGCGCCGTCCCTCGGGGGTGGATTCGAAGACTTTCCGGGCCGGAGCATTGGTTTCCATTCGCTCTATATGACCTAGCCATCTCAATCGTTGCATCTTCATCCTTCTGGCTAAGTCAATGTCGCTGAACAGCTCGTACAGTTCGTTGTTGTATCTTCTCCTCCACTCACCCTCTATGCAGACGGGACCGAAAATCACCCGAAGAATTTTCCTCTCGAAGCAACCAAGGGCAACCTCATCCGCTTTTGACAAAGTCCATGCTTCTGCGCCATACAGCAGGACTGGGACGATTAGGGTCTTGTACAGGGTTACTTTGGTTGTTCGAAAGAGGGCTTTGTTTATCAATTGCTTTCTTAGCCCAAAGAAGCAGCGATTAGCAAGAGTTATTCTTCGTTTGATTTCAGCGCTGGTGTCGTTGTCTGAGTTAATAGCGGTGCCTAGGTAGACAAAGTCCTTGACTACCTCAAAGTTATAACTGTCAGCTCTGACGTTCTGTCCGAGACGTCGGTGTTGGGTGTCCTTTCTGGTTGACAGCATATACTTGGTCTTGCCCTCATTTACCGTTAAACCCATCTTCGCGGCCTCCGTCGCAATACTCACAAAAGTGCCATTGACATCACGCTGTGTTCTTCCGATTATGTCAATATCGTCGGCATATGCGAGTAATTGGACGGACTTCTGAAAGATTGTGCCTCTGGTGTTGGCGTGCGAGTTTTGCACAATTCTTTCAAGTATGATGTTGAAGAAGTCGCATGACAGCGCGTCGCCTTGTCTGAATCCTTTTTTGACATGAAAGGTCTCGGTTAGGTCTTTACCGACCTTGATGGAGGAGCAGCGTGCATTCTCCATCGTCATCCTACACAAACGGACGAGTTTGGTAGGGATGCCAAAACTAGACATTGCTCTGTATAGCTCGTCTCTATAGATGCTGTCATACGCGGCCTTAAAATCGATGAAAAGGTGGTGGGTATCGATTTGTTGTTCCTGGGTTTTTTCCAAGATCTGCCGCAGCGTGAATATTTGGTCGATGGTGGATTTTCCAGGTCTAAAGCCACACTGGTATGGACCGACCAGGTTGTTGACGAATGGTTTGAGGCGTTCACACAACACGGCAGATAGGATCTTATAAGCGATATTTAGAAGACTGATGCCTCTATAGTTGGCGCAGTTTAGAGGGTCTCCTTTTTTGTGGATCGGGCAAACAATGCTGAGGTTCCATTCATCGGGCATGCTTTCTTCCGACCATATTTTACAGATGAGTTGGTGCATGCTCCTTACCAAGTCATCGCCTGCTGCTTTGAAGAGCTCAGCCGCTAGGCCGTCAGCTCCAGCAGCTTTGTTGGACTTTAGTTTAGATATGGCTATCTTCACTTCGTCCAGATCGGGGGGACGGAATTGTTGATCTACGTCGTCCCTTTCATTCGGGTTGAATGGTTCAATCTGCCTGACAGCGGAATTCGGTTCTTCATCGCCGTTATACAGTCTGCAGAAGTGGTTCTTCCATATCCTCAGCATCGACTGTGATTCTACTACGATGTTCCCTTGATCGTCCTTGCAGGCTTCGGTTCGGGCTTTATAACCCTGACAGGTTGACTTTACCCTTTGGTAAAACTTCCTTACCTCATTCCTGCAGTAGTAACTCTCTATTCCACCGATCGCGCGCTTCTCATGCTCCTTCTTTTTCCTCCTGAGAAGCCGGAGTTCGTCTCTCCTTTTCTGCTCGTAGAGCTCGCGAGCAGCTCTTGTCCTTCTTTGCAGTGCCGCTTTGTAGGCCTCTTGCTTAGCTGCATTCGCCTGCCGACACTCGTCGTCAAACCAGGGGTTTCGTTGTGGTGGCCGAGTGAAACCCAGCACATCAAAGGCGGCATCTCTGATAGCTTTTTGGCAATGTTGCCACTGGTCTTCAATACTTGGTGTCGGCGGCAAAGAACTTCTTCTGAGATAAAGGGAGACTCGATCGGAAAAGGATTTGGCGATCTCTTGCGATTGTAGCCTTCCGACGTCGAACTTCCTCACAGTATTTTCTTGTCTTGGCGGTGTTCGGGATATCCGCAGCCTTACCTTGGCTACAACAAGGTAGTGGTCCGAGTCGATGTTGGCTTCTCGAAACGTTCGGACATCCATAATACTGGAGGAGTGCCTTGCGTCGATCGCAATGTGATCAATCTGGTTGACGGTTGATTGATCAGGAGATCTCCATGTTCCTTTGTGAATATTGAGGTGTGGGAACCGTGTACTGGCTACTACAACATTTCGCCCCGCAGCAAAGTCGATCAGCCTAAATCCGTTATCGGAGGTGGTGTCGTGTAGGCTGTGCTTCCCGACCGTACTACCAAAGACACTCTCTCTTCCCAGCTTTGCATTAAAATCGCCTATGACAATTTTAATGTCATAGCTTGGGCACTGCTCGTATGTCTTGTCCAAGAGCTCATAGAAACTGTCTTTGGTGTCGTCGTCTTTCTCCTCTGTGGGGGCATGTGCGCATATTAGGCTTATATTGGCGAATTTAGCCTTGATGCGAATTGTCGTAAGGCGTTCGTTCACACATCTGAACGATAAGACTTCTTGCCTAAGTCTGCCCCTAACGACGAATCCACATCCAAACAAGCGCTGCTTTTGCTGCCTGTAGCAGTCACCGTAGTAAATGTCACAGTTTGTCATCCTCTTTTTGCCCGGCCCATCCCATCGCACTTCTTGGATGGCGGTGATGTCTGCTTTATAGCAGTCCAGGGCTTCCGCTAATTCTCCACTTTATACACTTATTATTTCAATGAAATTAAGTGTATTTTAGTCTTGTGCACTAGCACTCTCATTTACAACCAAAGTTCAATTGAAAGCTGTCATCTGAAGGATAAGAGGTTGTCATACTCCTTTAAGTTATTATGTCTCACAAGGGACAGGTGGCGCTGTCGGCATTGAAGGATCAACTTTGTTCGTTATGTAAACTGATTTTCCCTTACACTGCACGTATTTTTTTGATAAATCTATAGACAGTGAACGAGTTTTACTCGTAAAACACACCTACAATAACCCGCAAATCGACTGGCGATGAAATCAGTAGCAAGTACTATAATAATCGATAATTTAATCGCTATATTGGGAATTAATTTGATTCAATACCGTTATCAGTTATTGCTCGTCTCATGGGATATGTGATAAATTCTATTTGAAGACATTGCGGGAAATTGATAAATTGATGCGTTTCAGTCGTTATTAACCAACATTTGAGAATCGTTTTAAAATTAAGAGCAACGGTTTGCAATGAAATAAGAGCAACAAATTATATGTTGTTAACTGTATATTCGGATTTCGAAGCGTTAACAGGCGAACCATGCAAACACAAGCGTCTGCACCTAGCCTCTATTAACGAACTCCTACTCTCACCTCCCCGTGGTGAAATCCGGGAGCCGAGTATCCTCGACAGAAGTTGGCCTCATCACTCCTTTTAGGATGGCGGCGGAGGAGCTGATCAACTGATTGACCAACGGCGGCTTCCACAACTCCAGTCAGCAGGAGCTACCTGGTTTCCATGGTAAGTTCGGGACCCTGGAATAGAGATGGCGGCAGCTGAGTCCTTCTCTTAGGGCCAACGGCGGCGCTCACGGCCTGTAAGAGGCTAACGACACCGGATCCTTCCCGACCTCTTTGTCCGGGGGTCCCTGAACAGACCACGTGCAGTCGATGAACTCGCGGAGGCCCTATACTGCTATAAAGCAGACGTTACCGCAATCCAGGAAGTGCGATGGGATGGGCCGGACAAAAAGAGGATGAAAAATGCGATATCTACATCTACGGCGATTGTTACAGAGAGCGAGGGCAGCGATTATTTGAATGTGGATTTGTTGTTCGAAGCAGACTTAGGCAAAAAGTCTTAGGCTTTAAGTACATAAGCGAGCGCCTCATAACAATCCGCATCAAGGCTAAATTCGGCAACATCAGCCTAATCTGCGCCCACGCCCCAACGGAGGCCAAAGATGATGATAGCACGGATGACTTGTATGATCTCCTAGAAAGAACGTATGATCAGTGCCCCAGCTACGACATCAAGATCGTTCTAGGAGATTTTAACGCTAAGCTGGTTAAAGAGGACGCGGTCCCTATCTTTGTGGTTTCAGGCCGGGGAAGTCCACCATAGATAAAATCAAATCACAGATCCTGGAGAAGAAATGCAGATCGCCACACACCACCTATTTGTCGATTTCAAGGCCGATTATGACAGCGTGCATAACGCCATGTCTAGTTTTGACATTCCTGCCAAACTCGTCAGACTGAGTAGGCTGACAATGAAGAACTCTCGCTGCTCCATCAAGGTCGGTAATGAACTCACCGAGACCTTCAATATCAAAAAAGGTTTTGGACAAGGCGACGCGCTGTCATGTGATTTCTTTAACATCGTTCTTGAGAAGATTGTGCAAAACTCACTGGCCAACACAAGAGCCACGATCTTCCAAAAGTCTGTTCAACTGCTAGCTTACGCGGATGACATTGACGTGATTGGGCGAACACAGCGAGGCGTCAATGATGCGTTTGCTGGCATTGAAACGGAAGCGGCTAAAATGGGTGTGGCGGTAAACGAGGGCAAAACCAAGTATATGCTGTCATCGAGAAAGGACGTACAATATCAACGACTTGGCCAGAACGTCACCATCAGTACCGAGATCAAACGCAGAATAAATCTTGCCAACCGCTGTTTTTTTGGGCTCAAAAGGCGCGGTAGTAGAGCCCTCTATCGGAAGACCAAGCTGACTTTGTACAAGACCCTGATCATCCCAGTCCTGCTTTACGGCGCAGAGGCATGGACAATATTCCAAGCGGATGCGGATGCGTGCGGTCTTTGGTCCAGTTTGCGTCGATGGCATTTGGAGGAGAAGGTTCAACCACGAACTGTATGGGCTGTACAGCGACATGAGTCTTGCCAGGCGTCTACGGATCCAACGCCTAAGATGGCTAGGCCATGTAGAGCGTATGGACAACTTAGCTCCGGCCCGAAGAGTCTTCGACTCTGAGCCTGTGGGACAACGCAACAGAGGACGTCCACGAACAAGGTGGCGCACACAAGTCGAGGGGGACCTCGGCCGGATTGGTGTGCGAAACTGGACACAGCTGGCGAAAGATCGTGCTGGCTGGAGAGGCATGTTGAGTGAGGCCCAGGTCCACCTCGGACTGTAGCGCCCTAAGAAGAAGAAGAAGAACTATATATTCATAAAATCTATGCGTTTACTTTTGACTTATTCTTGTCTCAGGGATCTGATAACATTGGCACTACTCTTAAAGTATTTGGAAAGTTCTTTCTATTTAATTTTTATATTCGAATTCCAGTAACGTTACTCGTAACAATTTGCATTGTTCTCTCTTGCACTTCTCACTGTAAAGTCTAGTTCTAATTATGGCGCAGATGGAATAGCATAAATTATTCTTAAATATTGTGCCGATTCGCTTGCAATCCACAATTATTTTCATTCAACGAACTTTATTTAAAGAAGTTTTTCTCGACAAATGGAAGGAATCATTCATAGTTCCCATTGACAAATCGGGTCCTAAGAACAATGTTGAACTTTTTAGAGTAAATTCCAAAGCTCTTCGAAGATATTGTAGATAATAAAATAGATTTCATAATAAAAGAGCAAATATCGGAAGCGCAGCACGATTTCATATCTTGTTGTTTGAGTTCTCCCAATCCAATCAATTTATGATTTTTTTCGTAATCAATGAAATGGAAAACAACAAACAAGTTGATGCAATTTAATCTGATTTCAGTAAAGCGTTTGACTCTGTTAACCACTTATTACTGATCAACAAGTCTTCGGATATGACTTCTCTTTTCTCTTAAATCGGTTTCGACGAGTTAAAGTCGGGAATTCGTTATTCAAGCCAATAAAATGTAGCTCGAAAGTACTGCAAGGTAGTCACTTGCGCCTCCTTAACTCGTTATTCGACTTTGTCAAATGTAATACTAAAATAAAAATGTAATACTAAAAATCACTGACCCATTCTCCTAATTATCACTGTACATTTCCCTCGTCAGACCTTTCCTTGAATATGATGTTTGGAATTCCGATTTTAAAACTTTTTTTAACGCAATTTACTTAATATTTCTTAAAATGTATTGGATTTTTCACCGACGATTTACCAACTGGACGCATTCATAATGTAATGTTTGTCAGGGATACACTTTCCAATATAAAGTATCATTCTATTCTAGTATTGATACAAATTTATTTGCCCACCAGATTACTCCGAGCACGACATTTATTATTTATAAGGTTCTATAAGACAGAATCAACGAACCACTAAAAAGGATAGTTAGAGTTTTCAACGAATATTCACAACAATTGTATTTGTCTCATAACCGACTGCATTTTAATAATACACACTTAAGACTCTTTACCTCTAAAATTAAATTATTTTTAAAATGTCTTACATTTATTATAAGATTTTATAACGTTTACTTCATAAATTTGTTAGTACGTAAGTAGCTTGTAAATAAAATAAATAAATCAATACATAAAAAGGACAGTCAGTAATTGTATTTGTAATATTCCGACAAAAAAAGAAACAAAAGCACGCCGACATAAAAAAATCACTACATACGTTAAGTCCACTCATTCTTGAAAACGTGGGAAGTATAATATAAAGCTCTAAGTGCGTATGTAAATATTCAGTGACAAGTTATGAGTCAGATAAGTTTGTCATAAGGATGAGAATAAATCTTACTTAATAAATGAAAATGTGCATTATATGCCGGGTGTATGAGTATATTATTGCAATAAGTAAATTTTTTTGAGTTTTAATTTTTGCGCAGAGTTATTAATGCATACATACTAGGTACATGTTGTGCTTGATCCATTGGACTTTAATTGTTTGTTTTAATGTGTGATTGTTTAAATTAGGTTAAATGCTTTTCGCAATAACAAACATAAATTATGTTCCCACGAGGTAAACCAGATGTCAATTTGACTTTGTGTACACAAAAGAAAATGCGTACAGATTTTTTAAAACGATGTTCTCCGAAAGGTGTTGAAGGAAGAACTAAGTCATGAAACCGATTGGATGACAAAGAAGCGACCAGGTAAAAAACGAAAAGCCGGTTCTTCACCCGAAGAGATTCATCAGCCGGAAAATAAACTCACTGATAACACAAGTGCCACAACCAATAAAGGAGCTATGCCATCAAAAGAGCGATTACAGCCGCCAATTAATGTAATTGGAATTTCGGAATACAATAAGCTGTATTCTATTTTAAAGTCAGCGTTACGAAATGAGTTCAAAGTGACGTCGCGTAACAACAGTGCGTGGAAGAGAAACGTCAGGGACTCAGACAGTTAAAGGGCACTTTCCAAGACTCAAAACGGAAAAAATTCAATAGTACACCTATGAGAATAAAATAGAAAGACCTATTCGAGTCGTAGCTAGGGGACTCAACGTCTTTTGTAAAAAAAGATGATCTCATTGAGGACTAAAAAATAAGGGCTTTAAAATTGTAGATGGTACCAACTTACAGTCCAAAAAGAAACAACAGACGGAAAATGTCGAAATCACAATACTTCGCTGGATAAGTGACTAACTTACAACTAAGTTATAAATATATTTTATTTAAAGGGAGGTGTTTTTACTGGGTAAAAATCCATTTCGCTATGAGGGAACGGTCCCCATAGTGTCTTTTGAAGATTTTCATCTACCCTCGTAAAAAATAAATTTCATTTAGAAAATTTGTTTGAAAATTTAGTTGAAGTTAGTCTTGGAAAACGGGAGAGAAAGCAATTTTTTGTTTTATACTCCATCGAAAATGCTACAGCAAAACATCTCCTAAAAGAACAGGTGTTTTTTCGGGAATCGAACCGAGAACATTGAGCGTAGGAGTCGGCGCACCTACCCACTACGCCACGGCGCCCATGCAAATGTGGAAAGTGGTGCCATTTGGGGGCTCCGGTAAATGTCGGTATGTAGTTAAAGTGGATTTTGAAATATTGGACTCTTAAAATAAAGTGGTTTTTAGTCTAGAGTACCATTTAGTCACTGACTTAGCGAACAGCTCTTTTACTGTTTATTTATAAAACTTACATAACGTCAACGTTGTGCCAATGTGCCACTTCATTGTTTTTAGTAACCGAACTGATGTCATTTATTTTATTTTTCTTACATACATTTTTTGAACATGATAGCCTATCAGATATTTTGTTTTCCTGTGAAAAAAAATCCAAGTATTTTAAGCATTTACCTAAGTACATGTAAAAAGTAAATTATTTTCCTAATGTTTCTAAACTCTAACAAACTGCCGCTCATCTTAAGAAAATATAACCGAACAGTTAAATTTCGCCGGTGTTTGTGTAAAATGTTGTTACAAGAGGTTACAACTCAAAGGACTTCTAGAATGATCTGGCCTAAGCTAGATCCCAAACGATCTGAGAAACTGATTTCTCTCGACAGATCAAAAATCGTCATCATGTTTGGTGTCATCACTGGACACTGCCTCATAGACGTACATCCTATAAGACTGGTAAACGACTCAAGAAGAAGCTGTTTAGATGAGGAAGAAGTGGAGAATATTCCAATCTTTCTTATGTCCCTTATATTGTCATATTTCTTAATTTAATGTTTTATTCAAGAAGTAGCAAAACTAATTTTGCTGTTGGCAACCAAGCGGAATTAATATGCTTGAGTAATATTCTTTTCTTCAAATTGTTTTTATGTACTTCCTCTTTACATACAAACATTTGAATTAATTTCATATATAAGCTACAATCACTTTCTTGTCCATTATTGGTTTTGCTTATATCGTGTGATGTTTTATGCATTCTGAGTCAATCTTTGAGACATTTATAATACATTTATTTGTCATTGTGACGCACAATCTTCATTTCCGCCTATGTATGTATGTTAATAGTTTCATAAAAGTAGGCACTTTTAGTAATCGTGACAGGTACTAGCAGATGTTTTACCTAGTAGGTAATCGCACTGTTACTGATTTGTATATGCACTGTAATTCAGTTCATTAGCTGTATTCTTGTTATGATCTCAGATTTTGATACATATTCGACAATTATGGTTTCCTTCAAATTTCCTAAGACTCATAAATGGACCTGGATACATCCAACTGCCTTGTCAGTTTATGCAAACATTAGAGCTTAATATATTGAACGCACCCTCACGTTTCTTAATTTTCCACCCACATCGACCGTGCCGTTTTCCTCGTTTTAAATATTTGCAGAAATTATTTATGGTTTATGGTTTAGTATTTCAATTCAATTCTTGGATAAAAGTTTCTTTGTTTACAGATTGCGAGTATTTTGTTGAAATGCACAGAGGTGTTTATCATATTAAATCAAGAATTTGTATGCAAACAAATGAAATATACCAGCATTTCTCGCGAATTGAAATATACTTGATCATCAGACAATTTTTCTTTAAAAGTTTAAACATTTTCATTTTGCACGTTTTAACTTGATATGGTCAGCGGAATTTCACATTTCTCTCAACACATTTTAAAAATAAAAAAAAAAAAAAAACTGAATAAATTAAGCACGCAATTCATAACCAAGAAAAGAAAACGTTGAAACACAAAGTATTTAAAGTTTTTCAACTGACAAACTTATTTAAATTCACAGTATGCATGTCCATTATTTACAAAAATACGATTCTTTGTCGATTGAATGACATAATACCAAAGATAAAATCAAAATACTCAACCCACAATTGTCGTTGGGATTGCTAATCGACACTTACAGTAAGGGCTATGGTAACATGGTCTCGAATAGATAGATTTGGCCATTACATTGCTTAATTTTCCATAACCCACGATTCCAAAAGGAGAAATTTGAGAACTTTGTACCCCCGATGTTGTAGTAGCCAGTACACGGTTCCCACACCTCAATATTCACAAAGGAACATGGAGATCTCCTGATCAATCAACCGTCAACCAGATTGATCACATTGCGATCGACGCAAGGCACTCCTCCAGTATTATGGATGTCCGAACGTTTCGAGAAGCCAACATCGACTCGGACCACTACCTTGTTGTAGCCAAGGTAAGGCTGCGGATATCCCGAACACCGCCAAGACAAGAAAATACTGTGAGGAAGTTCGACGTCGGAAGGCTACAATCGCAAGAGATCGCCAAATCCTTTTCCGATCGAGTCTCCCTTTATCTCAGAAGAAGTTCTTTGCCGCCGACACCAAGTATTGAAGACCAGTGGCAACATTGCCAAAAAGCTATCAGAGATGCCGCCTTTGATGTGCTGGGTTTCACTCGGCCACCACAACGAAACCCCTGGTTTGACGACGAGTGTCGGCAGGCGAATGCAGCTAAGCAAGAGGCCTACAAAGCGGCACTGCAAAGAAGGACAAGAGCTGCTCGCGAGCTCTACGAGCAGAAAAGGAGAGACGAACTCCGGCTTCTCAGGAGGAAAAAGAAGGAGCATGAGAAGCGCGCGATCGGTGGAATAGAGAGTTACTACTGCAGGAATGAGGTAAGGAAGTTTTACCAAAGGGTAAAGTCAACCTGTCAGGGTTATAAAGCCCGAACCGAAGCCTGCAAGGACGATCAAGGGAACATCGTAGTAGAATCACAGTCGATGCTGAGGATATGGAAGAACCACTTCTGCAGACTGTATAACGGCGATGAAGAACCGAATTCCGCTGTCAGGCAGATTGAACCATTCAACCCGAATGAAAGGGACGACGTAGATCAACAATTCCGTCCCCCCGATCTGGACGAAGTGAAGATAGCCATATCTAAACTAAAGTCCAACAAAGCTGCTGGAGCTGACGGCCTAGCGGCTGAGCTCTTCAAAGCAGCAGGCGATGACTTGGTAAGGAGCATGCACCAACTCATCTGTAAAATATGGTCGGAAGAAAGCATGCCCGATGAATGGAACCTCAGCATTGTTTGCCCGATCCACAAAAAAGGAGACCCTCTAAACTGCGCCAACTATAGAGGCATCAGTCTTCTAAATATCGCTTATAAGATCCTATCTGCCGTGTTGTGTGAACGCCTCAAACCATTCGTCAACAACCTGGTCGGTCCATACCAGTGTGGCTTTAGACCTGGAAAATCCACCATCGACCAAATATTCACGCTGCGGCAGATCTTGGAAAAAACCCAGGAACAACAAATCGATACCCACCACCTTTTCATCGATTTTAAGGCCGCGTATGACAGCATCTATAGAGACGAGCTATACAGAGCAATGTCTAGTTTTGGCATCCCTACCAAACTCGTCCGTTTGTGTAGGATGACGATGGAGAATGCACGCTGCTCCTCCATCAAGGTCGGTAAAGACCTAACCGAGACCTTTGATGTCAAAAAAGGATTCAGACAAGGCGACGCGCTGTCATGCGACTTCTTCAACATCATACTTGAAAGAATTGTGCAAAACTCGCACGCCAACACCAGAGGCACAATCTTTCAGAAGTCCGTCCAATTACTCGCATATGCCGACGATATTGACATAATCGGAAGAACACAGCGTGATGTCAATGGCACTTTTGTGAGTATTGCGACGGAGGCCGCGAAGATGGGTTTAACGGTAAATGAGGGCAAGACCAAGTATATGCTGTCAACCAGAAAGGACACCCAACACCGACGTCTCGGACAGAACGTCAGAGCTGACAGTTATAACTTTGAGGTAGTCAAGGACTTTGTCTACCTAGGCACCGCTATTAACTCAGACAACGACACCAGCGCTGAAATCAAACGAAGAATAACTCTTGCTAATCGCTGCTTCTTTGGGCTAAGAAAGCAATTGATAAACAAAGCCCTCTTTCGAACAACCAAAGTAACCCTGTACAAGACCCTAATCGTCCCAGTCCTGCTGTATGGCGCAGAAGCATGGACTTTGTCAAAAGCGGATGAGGTTGCCCTTGGTTGCTTCGAGAGGAAAATTCTTCGGGTGATTTTCGGTCCCGTCTGCATAGAGGGTGAGTGGAGGAGAAGATACAACAACGAACTGTACGAGCTGTTCAGCGACATTGACTTAGCCAGAAGGATGAAAATGCAACGATTGAGATGGCTAGGTCATATAGAGCGAATGGAAACCAATGCTCCGGCCCGGAAAGTCTTCGAATCCACCCCCGAGGGACGGCGCAGTAGAGGAAGCCCGCGACTCAGGTGGCGCACGCAAGTGGAAAGGGACCTCAACCAACTGTGCGTGCGAAACTGGAGGCAGCTAGCTAAAGATCGAGCTGGCTGGAGACGCTTGTTGGTTGAGGCCCAGGTCCACCCCGGACTGTAGCGCCACCTTAAGTAAGTAAGTAAGTACCCCCGAAGTATGGACGTGGCAATAGTTGAAGTTTGATTCGCCGATTTAAGTTAGATTAAAATCTGGGACTCTCAGTCTAGGAATAGACAAACTGAACTGATCTATGTCAACCACATGGTCTCGAGTGGTTTTTATTTAAAATCCTTAATCATAATTCCATCCATAAGGTGTTGGAATGAACTCCATACGAGGAGAAATATGTCCATACCACAACACAATTTTTGATGGTGTTTGTGGTGTGCCAGGTATTAAATTCTGTATTGGCTGGATTTCTCACGTTGTGCTAATTGAGTTAAATTTTCTCATTTTTTAATAAATGCATATATTTATTAATTTGATGTGCATCCTTTTGTCTAATATACATACAATAGTTGCAATGGAATACTTCTGTATGATCTAGATTGAACTTCACTATCCGTCTTTTAAAAACCATTGGTCAGATATTTATTAAGGTTTTTTTATTTCTTGAAGTTTTTTAAGAAATAAATAGATAACACCCTCCGTTTTCCGTGTGGCCGCCGCAGCGTATTAGGAAATACTAGGATGAATTTCCGACTCTGATAACATTTTCAAAAAGAGTCATAAACTCTGTGGTGTCGTGGTTCCGAAAGTCAGTATAAATATAATAATAACAATAACAATGGCACAGTCATTATTATAGTGGAAGGCGAGCTTGGGCCTAGCTCCTCAGCAACTACTCCGGTTGTACGGGCTATTGTTCCCTCACGAAGGGAGGGCACCTACAGTTTAATGTCGACTCCAAACGGAGAGATTGAGAAGCTTTTTCCAGACAGTCATGCTTTTTACGCATATCAGTGACTCGAAAGAGTTGGTGAAATTTTAGAATTATTTTGTCTATGCTGGGAATTGGAGCTCAGCGAAAAGTCCCTACGTAGGAACAGACACACATATTGTAAGACACACATCGGTAAGAAGAGCATTGTAAAAACGTAACTAAGAACTTAGGTGGTAGGCGATATTTACTTGTCCCCTGATAACTATGTTCTACTTAAAATAATCCTCTCAACTACAAACTGATTAAATCCGTCTTCCGACCTTCCGAGGGTCACTGGCTGATTGAGTACAAAGCAAACAGAAATGTACAAATGTGTTACTTTACACTTAACTAAGTAAACTCTTCATCATAAAAATATACAGTTCATTCAGCGTAAAAGCAAACACTTTTGAATACGTTTTTTTGTCGAACCGCATTTATAAGATACACATGATACAAGTTATCGTTGACATATTTGCTGTATGAATGATGGCAATAATGATAACAATAAAAAAAACATTCACAAAGATGATACTTGCATTATTGTATTTGCTTCGAAGAACCCATAGAATTTTCTATCTATCTCGACTGGTTGCAACTGTAATGGAATATTTTGACTTAAAACATTCATTCGTATATGTGTCCATCACTTGAGGACGGCTTGTTGACAACAGGCATTACTTACTTCAACTTAAATTGAGTCTCGCTTAATTTTTGAGATGAATACCAACGACGTGCATCGCATAATGCCCCTCCTTGTCAAGAGCACAGTTTTAATTGAGTCTTCCGTTTCAAATTGAATATTTCATTAAATTTGTATGTGTGAATAAAAAATAAATAAATAAAAAAACAAACAACTTACCGGCTTACGTTCATTTAATTTACTTATTTAATCTATCTATTTATAATAATAAATGTAAGGAATTTTTATGTGTGCATACAAACAAAAATAGGGTGAAGTATAAGTTAATCTATTTAACGCAACAGCAACGTGTCACATATGAATGTGTACATTTAAAGGTACATTCGAATATCTATTAGACATCAGTTTGGTCGAAGGGTTAATTAAAGTGACCGTCCCTTATTGATTCAATTTACTGTACTGATTCTATTATTCTTTTGAGTGAAACGGTAAGGAATTGGGACACATTTGATATCATTTTCACACGTGTAGGGTTTTATTATTTGAATCCATTTTGCGATGAGATTTTGTTTGCTCTTTTGCTACGGCATAGGAAACGACTATTTGGCTTATTGATAGTCCACCGCCATTTGGGGATTAAATGTGTCCACTGCTATTGAGGAAGACATCACGCAAGGGGATGTATGATAAGTGTAGTCTTAAACAAAGGCTAGTCCTGTTTGCGTGCTGGTGTGCAATGTTATGTTGTGTGATAGTCGATGTGCGATCAGTATGGTTTTGTGTTATACATGAACGCCTTCTGGCGCCATGGGGTTGTTGAACTCAAACAGTGGTGCCTTTGTTCTGATACTTTTAGAGCACATTTTGAGTTTCGGAGAAAAAATAAAATAGATTTTAGTTTTGAAATTTGTTTTCATTAACTGTAGGAAATACATACAGTTATGTACAACAAAATAAATGCACCTGAAGCCATGGGACTAATACTTACGTACATTTCAGCAATAGAAAGTATGTATTATAAAGGCTGGTTTTTGTTAAGTATTCCTAAAATAAAAAATAAAAATTCCATTTATTTCCGCAGCTATGCTGTAGCTGGAATAATTGTTAAAGATGTAAAAAAGTATATTTTGATGTGGAAAACTTACACATAAATGTAAGGATCTGTTTTGCTACTGCTGTTTAATATTTTGTCTCTTGGCCTTTTCTGTTCAAGATTTGTGTGTTTCTTCCCGGCATATCAATAGGCCTTAGCATGCCTCAGCAGGTACAGAGTTCCATGGCGTCTGCACTGCCTGCCAATGTTTATGCTTACGGTTGGATTCGCATCTTTGACCTGCTTGCACAAATGCTCTATCGCATTTATGTTTAGCTATTGACCGGGCCACCGCATAAGTGCAACCCTTTTAGCGGCAAACCATGCCTTTGTCAATTTGGCGGTGTGTTTTCGACGATTATCTTGTTTAAATGTCTACCAGAGGCATATTCTCCTCAGCATATGGTGGCATTACTATTTCAGACATGTAATATGTCCTAATTTCTAATCGATTCGTCATAATTCTATTTATAAGGCGTACGAGACCAACTTCATACCAAGGAACATCCCCATAGCTCGTCTCTATACACGCTGTCATATGCGGCCTTGAAATCGACAAATAGATGGTGTGTGTCGATTTGCATTTCTTGGGTCTTCTCCAGGATCTGCCGCAGTGTGAAGATTTGATCGATGGTGGACTTCCCGGGCCTGAAACCACACTGGCAAGGACCTATCAGTTTGTTCACGAATGGTTTCAGGCGTTCGCACAAAATGGCAGAGAAGATTTTGTAGGCGATGTTAAGAAGACTTATCCCTCGATAGTTGGCGCAGTCAAAGGGGTCTCCTTTCTTGTGGATCGGGCAAACGATACTGAGATTCCACTCATCGGGCATGCTTTCCTCCGACCATATCTTACAGATGAGCTGGTGCATGCGCCCTACCAGATCATCTCCAGCTGCTTTAAACATTTCAGCGGGCAGACTATCTGCACCAGCAGCTTTATTAGACTTCAGTCTCGATATCGCTATCTTGACTTCGTCTAGGTCGGGGGGACGGTATTCTCTTCTATCATCGTCCGTTGTGTTGAGTGGAATATTCTGCCTGACAGCGGTATTTGTGTCCTCATCGCCGTTCAACAGTCTGCAGAAATGATTTTTCCAAATTCTCAGTATCGACTGCGAATCTACTATTAGTTGTCCATTTTGCTTCTGTCCGAACTTTATATCCATTCGATAAAAGTCTTACCCTTTGGTAAAACTTTCGGACATCATTCCTGCCATAACACCTCTCCATCTCCTCGATCGCGCGCTTCTCGTGCTCTTTCTTTTTTTTTCCTGAGAAGCCGGTTCTCTTCCCTTCGTTTCTGTTCGTAGAGCTCACGAACAGCTCTCGTGGTTCGATGCAGCATTGCCCGGTAGGCTTCTTGTTTTGCTGCATGTCAAACCAGGGGTTTTTCCTAGGTGGTGTTTTAAAACCCAGCACATCAGTAGCGGCTTCTCTGATGGCTCTTTGACAACGTTTCCATTCTTCGTCTATTGTTAGTGCAGGCGACGTCGAACTTTCGGAGAGTTTCAGGGAGACTCGATCGGCAAAGTTCCTGGCAGTCTGTTGCGATTGTAGCTTTTCGACGTCAAACCGTGGTTGTCTTCCTCGACTCCGTTGTTCTGTTGATATCCGTGTCCTTACCTTGGCTACAACAAGGAAATGGTCCGAGTCGATGTTGGCGCCTCGAAACGTTCGGACATCAAGAATACTGGAGGAGTGTCTGACGTCGATCGCAACGTGATCAATCTGGTTGACGATTGAATGATCAGGGGACCGCCAGGTCCCTTTATGGATGTTGAGGTGTGGGAACCGCGTGCTAGCTACAGAGAGGTTACGCCCCGTAACAAAGTCCACCAGCCTGAGTCCGTTTTCGGACGTGGTGTCGTGCAGGCTGTGTTTACCGATGACTCTAGCAAAGATGTTCTCTTTACCCAGCTTAGCGTTAAAATCTCCTAGAACGATCTTGGTGTCGTAGCTGTGGCATTGATCGTACGTTCTTTCTAGGAGATCATAGAAGTCATCTTTGCTATCGTCTTTGTCCTCTGTTGGGGCGTGGGCGCAGATTAGGCTGATGTTGCCGAATTTAGCCTTGATGCGGATTGTTATGAGGCGCTCGCTTATGTACTTAAAGCCTAAGACTTTTTGCCTAAGTCTGCCTCGAACAACAAATCCACATCCAAATAATCGCTGCCTTCGCTCTCTGTAACAATCGCCGTAATAGATATCGCAGTTTTTCATCCTCTTTTTGCCCGGACCATCCCATCGCACTTCCTGGATTGCGGTAACGTCTGCTTTATAGCAGTCTAGGGCCTTCGCAAGTTCATCGGCTGCACGTGGTCTGTTCAGGGACCTCACATTCCACGTGCAGAACCGAAAATCATTGTCCTTTTTTCGTTTGCTGGGGTCGTCAACAGTTAATCCGTCCAGATCCGAGGCAGTTTGTGTTCTCTGAACTCGTATATTTTTTACGTGGTGAGGAAGTTAACCCCACGCACAACCTCCAACTGGGAGGACATAAAGGGATTACGTTTAAATAAAATTGTCGATGGCCTGAGTCTATTTTGAGTAGTGACTTTGATGACCCACTTGATTAGGGCATTTTTATCCGACCAATTTCAGTTGTCGAACCAGCGTCGGTGTTGATGGCCTTCGGGCGCAGTCCTCGGAGGACTCAGACTTAACCAGCTCCTCACGTTGTGCAGGTCATTTGATGCCCTGGTAAAACCCGCTGGCTTGGTGAAAAGTTGGGGGCTATTTAAATGCGGGTTGGATGAACCGAGGGAAATTGTTCTTCCTAAGCGCTACCCTTATGTTCGGGTCTGGAGAAAGAAAGACAGTTTTGGGGATGTGGACTCATTCGATTTAGCGAAAGAATCAGTTCCCATTTTTGCTTGATTATATATTTTGTTGTTCTTCGTATTTGTATTTGTAGTCATGTGATTTCGATGATAGGTGGTAAATGTGCGAGGAATTTCGTAGTGTGACTGATGCTATGTCTCACACCTCGAGAAAGATCCGGTCAAAATCAAACCCAAACCCTCCAAGTGTTCAAACACTCTCTCTTAAGAAATAAGAATTTTTGAGTTGTGGTAGGAATCATAACAAGACACTGCCTCAGTAATCTAGAAATTCGACCTCTTCATGATCATTCTTTTCTTCTAGGAAATGCATCCAATCATATCCATTGAAATGCTCCATAGACCCCTATTTATTTACGCGCTGGTTATAAAATGTAGACCCCTTCACTCGCGAAAGCGCTCATAACAAAGATAATATTTTGACGATAGATGGTATCGACAAACCAATTCCACAAATATTTTTTCGCACACAGAAAGTGATCCTGATCTATCAACGTCAAAATAAAGCGGCGTCTGAACCTTTGATGCTCTGCAAAACGAGGTCGACATTTTACCTCGTACAACTCTTGTTGAAGAAGAATTGTCTAATTTTTCTGTTACAGAACTTTATCGAGTTGTTGTAAATCTTCAAAATCATTCAACTGTAATAAAACATAGAATTAATTATCATAAGGTAATGGTCATAACTATGTAATATGTATGTAGTGCGTGATATTGGTCTTCCATGAATGGAGAGACTTACAGTTTGCTGCAGATTTCGAACGAAAAAGATTTAGAGAAGCTCTCCATGATTGTTACATTCTGGAATTATTGTCAGTGATTTGCGAGAGGGGGTGCTGCGTAATAATTATCGGACCTAATTATTATAAATATGGGACCTTGTGCAACAGGATCGAAGAACTAACGTAAGCGACTATCATTCAAGTTGATTTTTGTTTGCTTCAATCCAATTAAAATAGAGTCTGCAGCTTTATATTTGCGTAGGCGTCATCGATCTTACTCAATTCTCAAAATCATGAGTATGCCACCTTCTAGATTTGACTTTGACTTTGTAGTATACGACGTTCGAAATCAGTGAGTTTGAAATGAAATACTTGTTTTATATTCTCAAAATTGAATTAAAATTTCAACGTAGTCAGCGCGATACACTTTTCCCAACGATATTCATTCCAACTTTTTTAGCCCTTCCAAAAAATGCGAAACAGGTGTTTTTGCCTTTTTTGGAGCACGTTCGCCTGCAGAAGCTCCTGTTTTGATTGTTCCTTTTTTTCTGTTGTGAGATTGTGTTTTCATGGATCATCAACTGTTACGAAACGCCGTAAAAATTCACTTGAAGTGAGTTTGAAGAACTCCAAATCCTGGTAGAAAATCTTTATCCGAATCCGTTTTTCGTTCATGGTCAGTGAACCTTGCAACACAATATCGTAGATATGGTTGACCATTTCTTCCGTTGTGACGTCGGTAGGACGTTCTGGGGGTTCGGCAAAAAAATTCAGTGATCTACTTTTACGCCATTCCATACGAAGAAAAAAAGTCTCCATAATATTTCTTAGGGCTGTCCTCATTCCCTTTAATTGGTTTTACAGCTGATTTTAATAAAATCTCACAAATCAAAGTTCTTTCGATCGCTGTAAAGAGATAAGTGTTTGATAGGTCTAGGAGTATTTGATTTTTTTTTCGTCTATGCCCAAAAAAAGACAAAAATATCTGAGAAAAACGTCTATGCAATCCGAGTGCCACCTTGTATTAAAGTCACAAACTTATCGCCCTCGTATTTGACTATCTTTATCCATTGATTTGGTTTAAATTTTTGTTGCAGTTTTTGGGATATTTGTAAAATAATAAAAATGAATATACTATTCCATCGTGAATAGCGCTAGGTACTTTATTTGTTCCGTTTTTTTTTTTAGTGAGTTACAAATGCGTTGGTTTCACTTCTCTGTGACAAAAAGGGAAAACATTTTTTACTTATTAAGTAAATACACGCAAACTTATACGCGAGACATTTTCAAAAACAACTGACTCACTGCTTAAAAGAAGACAAAAAATACGCTTAAATTAGTGTCAAATTGTATTAAAAAGTACTAAAGTTAATAACATTTCAACCCTTATGATTTATAGCATAATGACAACTCCCCTGTGCGTTTATATCACAGAAATTGGGTTAATGACCAAAACCTTGGCTTGGTCTATACACTCGCATGATTCTAAAATTATTGAAACGGCGGGGAAATTGCCACGAAAACAACAAAAGAAGGCAGCAATTGTAATGCAAACAAGATATTATTGGTGACATTAAAATCATTGCATTTATTTGTTTTAAACAAACGTCTCAGTCCTACCTATGCAATAAAATATGCATAAAAAATGAATTTGCTACAAAACAACGGTGAACATTCAGTATCACCATATATTGCATTTAATAGGTAGTAATAAATTATATAACTTGTTCAAGCGAGAATTGAGTTCCATATAAATTAATATATTTCTTTGGATTTTTCCTTGCGGAAAGACTTATTAAGTGGTTATGGTTAGAAGTAAAGACTGTAGTCTGCTCGTCTTCTTTTGTTGGACTATTAATTTGCTGGGATGGGGATGTGTACTGGTAATTAAAGTGTTTCACAGCAGAGCTCTAATGTAGTAGATCACAAGTTTCTGCAACGATTTTGTTTCACTTGTTGGGTTGTTGTCTTTTCTGAATAGTTTTAAACTGAATTACATCGTAACTTTAATTGCATAGGAGATTAGAAGACTTGTTTGAAATAACATGTTGGTGATTTACAAATAAAAATTTAATGTAAAAGGAAGAACATTCATAACTTTGTTATAATTTACTGAAGGAAGCTTCAAGCGTTCATCCCGGATTCCTACACCGCGAAGGTGATTTAACTTTTGTTTGACTTCATTAATCAGATATTTTTTCTCATGATGCCATTTCCCGGTACTGACTAACCTTTTCTGCGAGATTGTCTGTGTTTACTTTAATGACTTGTTGACATCATAGCTATAGCAGAGGTGATTGCACCCCGTCTCATTTTACTGTACAATATCAAGAGGAGAGCGCAAAGCTTTGAAACTATATCGCACGTACAATACTTTATTCTGCAATGCTTGTGGTTATGAAATAATCGGAAATGTATTAAGTGGCAGGGAAGCGTAGTGGGTAAGTGCGTCGACTCCTACGCTCGATGTTCTCGGTTCGATTCCCGAAAAAACACCTAACATTTTTTCACCGTTCCACCTCTTTCGTGTCACTGACAATGCTCAAAGAGTATAAATGTTTAGAAAAATCTGTTAAACAGTAGGTCCCCTCCACTCGTGAAAGAACAATATCACGCACAACACGAGTGGTTGCTAAGAAGCTTGGCCCAGGTCCACCTCGACGCCACCATTATTATTATTATTATTATTATTATTATTAAATGAGAGGTTACTTTGAAAACATTTTTACGGGTTCATCTTTGGGTTGTTCAAGGAGTGAGTGACTTTGATGCAAGATTGCGGTCAGATGCACAGATGCATAGATGGTTTTAGTAAAGCAGTATTTTTTGCGTGGTAAAACCGTTAAAGAGTTTTAAAAGAGACTAATAAAAATTATGGAGACTGCTTCCTCACATAGAATGAAACACAAGTGGTCCACTGAATTTCGTTGCGGTCGTACGAGCACAAAAGATGACGTCCATGACGAAAGTAATGATCAACAAAATACACTATATTGTGTGGGAGGATCGCCGTTTCAATGTTCGTGAGCTAGCTAAGATTGTAGCAATTTAAAATTATCATGATAATGACAATAATGAATCCTGCATGACCATTTTGGCATGAAAAGATTTTCGCAAAATGGGTGCCGAGTTTGCTGACGGTGGACCAAACACGGATTCGGATTAAGATTTCCAAACAGAATTTGGAACTCTTCAAGTGAAAAAAAAAATCATTCCGAAAGTCGTACTTCGGTGCTTAACGTGTCCATGTTTTTCTTACATCTCTTTTTGTTATTCTTTTTAAAGTGGGACATTTAATCCATTTTCCATGTCATCAGGTGATTCGTCGCGTTCTTCACACTAAAGTGTGGTTTTTTATTCTCTTTTCTCTCTCTACTTATTGCTTTAAGCATTTCTGGCAGAATTTCATACACAGGAGATTTTGCAGACTTTGAACACTTCTATGACTGCCTCTATTGTTAAGACCATGAGTTAACTCCCTTCAGTGGCCTGTCCGAGATTGAGCAACTTGTTAGAAAGCAAAGTACTAACTTAAGATTTGACTCTCTTATTGATGTTAAAGTTTCTCCCCTTGAGTCGGCGAATAGTCTGCGAGAATACCTTGTTCGCAAATCTATGGTCATATTTTAGCTTCTCACCGAACTTCTTTCAACACTGCTCTTTAGCTACTCGCACATACAATTATCAAGTTCTTCGTTCTGGGTGTCAGTCATGAGAAGAGCATCTTCGTCACAGAAGATCTTCTTTCTGATTTCTTCTTGAAGTCCGAGCATTTTAAACTATACACTACTTTTCTTACCACGAAGCGTCACACCAAGCCACACCGCACACATCCCGTGCAGCAGCAATGACAGCTGTTGAAAACATTCTACATTTGACAGTTTGCAGCTGTTCAAACTTGTCGGATATGCATCGTGTAAACTGTACTCGTATCTCATTGATCTATAATCTTTTACACCTTTTTGGTTTACGCTTTGGTGGTTGAGGTACGAGTACTTCGTCAGTCAGATGCATTTTGCACTACAGCAGGCGATGATCAGTCAGTCATAGACGATGGTACCACAAAGAGATCTATCAACGAGTTGTGTTACAGACTTCGACAGCTCGAATTATACTTATGGATGGCTTTGTGTGGCAAGAAGCCGTGTATTATGGATAAGCCATTTGCATAGTAAAAGTCTGACAATCTTTCTCCGTTTGCATTTCAGAGGTGAAAGAGTAGTACATCGGGGAAAGCCTGCCTGTTTTCATCCCATATAGTTTAAATTTTTTTCATATTTTTCTTAATTAACGGCGATCGTTGAATAAGTACACCTCACGCATGCTCCGAGGTATTTTAGGAAAATTGATCGCAGAGACAATTCTTTGACGTTAAGCATTTTCGGTTTTTGATTGGGTTTAATTCAATTTATTTTTCTCTTTCATTTAGTATTAACTGCTTAAGTCTAGCACAACTTCATTTCAGAGCTTATTTGCAATAATTTCTTTTTTCGAACACATTTAATACTGATTTGCAAATAATTAATCTATTTTCAATTTGGTTTTATAAAAACTAAAGTTTCAGGCTTAAGACCTTTTTGTTTGTCAAAGAATTTAAATGCAATTTTAATGTTTGTACACTGCACTTATATAGTACTATGTGCAAACATTACTCTTCCCGTTACAGAAAAAGGTTTTTATCCGTTATTCATGAAAAATAGAAATTTAAAAGACAGCGTTACTCAATTCTCTATTGAAAATTGCTGAGTGAAAATATGAATGCAATTGATCTGATTCGGGCAGAAAATTGTTTATACCATTGCGTTTGTAAAAACAGCCACATTGTTTCAGCTGGAGCAGCTTCCTAGGCATAACGTACATATATGTATCTGTATATAAATCTGGTCATTACAGCTATATAGAGCCTTTGCCTTGTTTCTTCAGCAATTACAGTTGTTGTCCGTGAAAAGTTTAACAAAGGAAATCATTAAAGTTTTTTATTTCTTTATTTGGAACAATAATTTTATATGTGTACATATGTACATATGTACTATATACATATATAAACAAACTTTAGCAGATGATTGTTTACATCCACGTATGCATTTCCCTGAGATCTTGGTAAAGGTTTGTTCTTTCTAGAAAATTTATCTCTTATGATGTATTAATTTGGCGTGTGGTTTCAGAAGTATGTGTTTCTTTGGAATGGATTGGTCATACTACTTGAGTCATACTCAAGCTATGTTCAATTTGTGGTTGAGGTTTCTTGGAACGTAAGAAAGACACATTATTAAGTTCCTCGGTTTTATGACTCTTGCATTTTGCCTGGTATTTTACGCGTGAAAGTCTAAAAGTGTACTCATGTTTGTTTATAGAATGGAAATTGGTATCCATAGTGGTGCAATAAAGGCTGAATACAATTACGGAAATGAAAGAGGTAGAGCTTCTTATAATTTAAATTTTAATATATCCCAGGGATACCGTTAGTAGTTCATGTTATAAAGGATGTAGCAGCCCCATTGCTTAAGTTTCTAAACGTTGTGGCAGGACAGAAGTCTGCCTGTTCGAGGGTGGACAACTTGTAGCAGAGTCGCATTCGATATTAAAAATTTGGAAGAGTCATTTCTGCACACTGTTAAACAGCGATGAGAACACAAATACCGCTGTTAAGCACAATGTTCCACTCAATTTGAATTTGAATTCCCCGATTTGAATTGAACCCCCCGATCTAAACGAAGTCAATATAGCAATATCGGTCTGTCTTCTGAAATCTTCAAAGCAGGTGGAGATGATTTTGTTGTTTGCACGCACCACTTCATCTGTAAGATAAAATCGATGGAGGAAAGCATGCCCAATGATTGGAATCTTAGAAAGGGGGGAAAGGGAATACTTTTGACTAAGCTTATTATGGAGCGATCAGTCTCCTTAATAGAATCGCATCAAAGATATTCTCTTTCGTTTTGAGGAAACGACTTATCTGAAGATCGGCATGTGATTATATTTTTTCTACTTAAAATCAGCCTTCAAATAAAGCGGTGAAAGTGCGTTTTCGTTTTTTCATCATCGATCAAATATAGCACCGCTTGGTCGAACTCAATATAAATATGCGGTGGTACAGGAGGAAATGAATCAAATGCGTAAAATTCGGGTATATGATGTGAACCACATATGTGGTTCATGCTGAGGACGCCGAGGCCGTGTGGGTTTGTGCGTCGACGCATACGCACTTGGCTTTCACAGTCTAGGTTCAAATCTCAGCACAAGCAACAATTTTTCAAAAGAGAATTGTTCGCGGCTCCACCTCTTTCGAGTCACTGACAATGCTCAAAGAGTTTAACTGTCTAAAAAAAGCTTCTCAATCTCGCCGTTCGGGGTCGGCATTTGTAGGTCCCCTCCACTCGTGAGAGAACAATAGCACGCACAACACGAGTGGTTGGTGAGAAGCTAGGCCCAGGTCCACCCCGGACTATAGCACCGTCATTATTATTATGAGAACCACAGCAGGAATTGCGATGGAGGTTCGCATTTGCCTTTTTAGCAGTGATCTTATCAGTGTGGCTTCAGGCACGGGAAGTTCACAATAGATCAGATTTTCACACACTGCAGATCCTAGAAAATATCCAAGATAGGCAGATCGACAATCATCACCTATTCCTCGATTTCAAAGCGACCTTTGACAGCGTGAAAGCGACGAGCCTAACAGCGCCGTGTGTAGTTTTGGCATTCTCGCCAAATTCCTCAGATGGCGCAGCATGATGATTTAGAAGTCTCACTGCTCAATGAAGGTCGGTAACGAACTCACCGTGACTTTCAATGTGAGAAAAAGTTTTCGACAATTCGACTTTATTTTTAAATTTTTGCAAAACTCACTGGCGAACAACAACAAAAACGTATGCGAATAAAATGGGTCTGGTGATAAACGAGTGCACACTGCAGTATGTTATGCTGTTATTCAGAAAGGACTTACAACGTCGGTGACTTGGCCAGAACTTCACAACAGAAAGATAGTGTAGTACTTCATATACCTCCGCTTGGCGGTAAATAGTGCAAACAACATCAATACCGAGATCAAACACGAAATAGCTCTGGCCAACCGATGTTTTTTTGGGCTAGGTTTGTCTCGAAAGACCAAGCCGAATTTGTATAAAACATCTTCGCGTATTGTCAGTGATTCGAGAAAGATGATAGCAGTCGACAGCGGCTACTAGCAGGTGGAATCGTTGGTTTGTATATCTTCCAATATCTCTATATCCTCTTTTTGGTTCCCAATTGAATGGCGTTGAATAGCTTTGGTTTTTAGAAGAAGTCAATTTAATGAAGGATAACTTTGATGACGAAATTATTTCGAGAGATTGGTTTCCAAGATCATGTGATATTATATCTCTGGACTATTTTTTGTGGAGATATATATGTAAAACTGCCAATATCTGAAGTTATTGGAAAAAGGAGTGGAAAGTCGACTCTCCAGATTGCGCTGCATTAGAAGTAGCTGAATAAAATAATATTTCGAATAAAGCCAAACCTCAATGTATAACCATAATTCTTGTGCTTTGTTTTTTCTTAATTTCTAGAAAAACGTCAAATATTTAATTTCTAATTAGATATTTCTTATAAAGAGGAACTATTTATATATAGCTTTTTTTTTGTTGGAGAAGATGAAAATCTCGAAAAACACGGTGGAGTTAGAAACCCAACGTAGTGTGGGACTCTAACCGCACTAAAAATACCTCCTTGATCATGACCAATCAACTGGTGATCGACAAAGATTTTTTTTAACTTAAAATTGGGGTTGAGATTGTATTATAATTTAAATACGGGCTCTCGTTATTGTCAAAAAAGTTCATGGGGCTTGGTTCTCCTTAACCTACGAATATTGTTTCGTACATTTAAGACATCGTCTATCTCAGGATTAATATGCATCTATAAACGCTCGATGTGACGCATTGCGTACTTTTTAATTGTATCTGCTCCGAGGTCAATCTGCAAATCTTGATGCAAGTCACTATTTCTAATATACCATGGGGCATTCACTCTTCCTCGAAGGACCTTATTTTGAAATGTTTTTTTTGTGCAACCCCATAGTTTACAACGGGTTTTAGTATTTGATTGTATAATAGAATTTTATTCTCAATCGACAATTCTGAATTATATCCTAACAACCAATCAAGTTTTCCATATCAATATTTAGGTCTTCTACTTTCTTTTTCACATGTTCCTTCCATTTCAGTTTAGCATCCAGATTTATACCCTGTGTTAGAGTAAGGATCTACTTGGTTATTAATAATCACGGGAAGATTCGATATTTTTCTATTTGTAAAATTGATTTGGGTGGACTTTTACTCATTAAGTTTTATTTGCCATCGCTGCGTCCAAACACATATCTCGTTAATTGAATTTTGTAGTTTTTCTGTAGCTTTAGTCACACATCCATCTGTCGATAAAAAAGCAGTGTCGTCTGCAAATGTGGCTATCATGGTATCACTCGCATGCGTATATATCGTATATACAATAATAAATATAGGGTGGGTCCTAGAACACTTCCCCGTGGAACACCTGCTTGCATTTCTTTAAGTTCAGAATACACTGAACCATAACGAACTCTAAAGAATCTATTGCCTATATAAGATTTAAGGATCTCATAGAACTGTCTAGGTAGATCCCTATGAAGTTTATACTCTAATCCCTTATGCCAAACTTTATCAAAGGCCTGCGCAACGTCTAAGAATATTGCAGAACAAATTTGTTTTTCTTCCAGTGCCTTTTCTATAACATTAGTTATCCGATGCACCTGGTCTATTGTCGAGTATTTATTCCTAAACCCGAACTGTTGGCTAGGGATAAGCTTTCTTTGTTCTAAAATTGGGTTTAACCTTTTAAGAAGGAGTTTCTCAAAAAATTTTGAAAATAGAGGTAAAAGTAAGATTGGCCTATATGAGGTAACTTCTGATAAAGGCTTGCCTTGTTTAGGAATAAAAATAATTTCTGCTATGCTCCAGTGATATGGGACATACCTTTGTTTATATATATATATATATATATATGTAGTGTGTAGATAAAGTTAATCTTGTGTAAGGACATAGTGATATTTCATGAAATTTTTCCATTTTATCTCCTTTCATTTTTTTGAATTTTTTATAAGTATAGATACTGTTTCATTGTTTCACCTATGTATGCACTTAAAAAAAATATTTGTGTTGTACTCATTACTTTCATCTCATTTTTTGTGTAGGAACATGCCCTTCAACATATTTTACCTGTAACGATGGTAATTGCATTCCAATGAGGTGGAAATGCGATTCAAAATATGATTGTCATGATAAATCTGATGAGCCTCCTGAATGTGGTAAGTGCATTGCTTTCCTGTTAAAAAATGCTTGGTACATAAAATAGTTTTTGAAGTAGTTCATGCTAATAGTTTTAGAATAAATTTAATATAATCTTAAGGTACATATATGTGGAACCAATTTTCGCATAATTTGTGGCGAAAGAAAGATCGTTGCACTTGATATTCCTAAGGCATTTGAGAGAGTTTGGCAGAAAGTTCTTTTGTCGAAAATGCGTGCTTATGGTATCAATGAATCTCTTATATGGATTACAAATTACCTTTCGGTTGAATTCAAGTTGTTTTGGATGGATGGGTGCTAGTGTTCCCCAAAGCTCTATTTTGTCTCTTTCACATTTTTATAAGTGATCCCCTGTCTGCTATTTCTAATCTAATTCACTTCTTCGCTAATGACAGTACTCTCAGCTTTTCATATTCTTTTAAAGTCTCAGGACACTGTCCTTCGACCGTAAAACTGGAACGGCAGTGTGTGTTTAGCAAATTGAATTCTGTCTTGACAGCATAAGAAATTGAGGTAAAAATATAAGAGTGGAATTTGATGCTTCTAAAATTCATTGCTGTATATTGTCACCAAAGCGAACCCTTAATAATCAACCATTATTCACGAATGGCGTTTGGAAGAACTCACTTGATCTGCCCAGAGTTATATCTTTCCCAACTTCTCGAACCGTAGAGCTGTAATACAAAGCCTCTGCGGAAAATTGCTGTTCATGTGCTGTATAAGGTATGTGCTGTATGTTCATATCATCATACAGCTCTTAGAGCTCATGCTTATGTCCTCTCCTTTATTAGCCTTCATCCCAAACAGTACCAAATACCCAACGCGGTATTTTTTTCCGTTCGCAGAACTTTTCTCTCGAAAAGACAATCCGTTTTCGATATTGTCCATCTCTATCCGCCGTAAAGCAGGACTGGGATGATCAATGTCGTATACAAGGTCAGATTGGTCTTTCGAGATAGGCTTCTGTTACTCAATTGCTTTTTGACCCCCCCAAAAACAAGCGGTTGGCAAGTGTAATTCAGCATTTGATTTCGGTATTGATGTTTACCGCGGAGCCGAGACAAAGTCCTTCACTGCCTCGAAGTTATAGCTGCCCATTGTGATTTTGAACCCAAGTCGTCGATGTTGTGAGTCCTTTCTCGATTATAGCGTATACTTCGTTTTCAGCATCAGACCCATTTTTGCCGCTTCCATTTCAATGTCAACAACGGATTGCAGTTCGACCAATCTGGTCAATGTCACTCGCAAATGCCAGCAGTTGTAGGGCCTTTGGTTGTTGGCCAGTGAGTTTTGCCCAATCTTTTCAAGAAGGTTATACAAAAATGCACATGAATTTGATGCGCAATTGTTTAAAACCTTTCTTGACATTTAAACTCTCTCTGAGTTCGTATGCGCTTTAAAGATTTCAGCAGGCTGGAGCAGATGGTAGCTCTAGCAGCTTAGACTTCCGTCTCGATATTGCTTTCTTGACTTCGTCTAGTTCGGGGGACGGAATTCTCATATTTCATATTTCATATTATACTTTCATTTCATACCATCATCCGAGTTGAGTGGTAAATTTTGCATGACAGCTGTAAATGTGCTCTCATCGCTATTTAAAAGTCTGCAGAAATGATTCTTCCAAATTTTCGGTATCGACTACGACTCTTCTAGAAGTTGTAACATTTGATAATAGTTTCACCCTTGGTAAAACATTTCGATAAAGCGTTTCTCGTGCTCTTTCTTTTCCTTACTCATAAGTCGGTTTTTTTCCCTTTGTTTCTGTTCGTGTAGCTTACGGACAGCTTTGCTGCATGCGCCTGCCAGCACTCGTCATCAAACCAAGGTTTTTCTCTAGGTAGTTTGGTAAAACTTGGCACATCAGAAGCGGCTTCTCTGATGGCTTTTTGACAACGTTTTCATTTTTCTTCTATTGTTTGTGGAGGCGGAGTCAAATTTTCGGAGAGTTTCAGTGAGACTCGATCGGCAAAGTTCCTAATGGTCCAGAGTGACTATCACAGTAAGCTAATACCGTAACCCACATAGACCCTGATTGGGTTCATTGTGCTGTCACAAAGCGGTAGTTTAGACACTAGTTCCTCGATTAAATCTAACATTTACTGTATCTTAGCCGCTCGTTTGATTGTGTTGCACTTTAGTAAACTTCGGGGTTACGGCCAATTTTTTTTTTAGAAATTTATTGATGTTTTTTAGTGTTCAACAATTCTGCCAGGCAGCAGAATAGATATTTTCTTAGCTTTCTTTTTCTAATCGTTGAAAGATCTAGACAGGTGCCGAGGTAGTGTAGAACTGTTTCTTATCCCAGCATCTTCTGCAGAAGTTGTGAAAAGAAAATTTCTATCCTTCTTGGATCCATCCGGGTATATCTGCAAACTTTAGGTTTCCTGGCTACGTCTTTTTTCCTTTCTGGTATTGGGGTTTTATACCCAAAATCGAAGTCCTCGAAGGGTTTGATGTTGTCTGTGCGCTCCGGAATGTGAAGACGTTCTGGATCATTTCAATTAATTCATTATTATTTAACTTTGGTGAGTTTAGTGGTGATCTTTTATATCTTCTATTGAACAGGGCGAGCCACGTCTTCGATAAGTTTATGTTCGGTACTGCTCTGTGTTTCCATTATAGGTCTTTTATTGTGTAAGAAAATTTGACTGCTACGTTCAGGGTTTATCATTTGCATATGCTATTGGCTTGCATCCGATGTGCCTTAGTTTTTTCACTACCAGTGAAGAGGTAAAGAGGGGAGAGTACTCTCCTTGTAGGGTTCCCTTGAAGACTCTCCTTTCTGAAAAATGGTCGCCTAGTTCAGATTGGATTTTGGTGACTAAGCTGTTCTCTATCTATACTCGTATACTGATCTAAGTAGAGCGTTGTTTATCGCTTTAGATTTGACAATTTTGAAAGCTCCCCCTTTGTTAAAAAAGCAACCATTGTGTATTCTTTGTTTTCAAAGCATTTTTTCAATGGTAGTGAATAGAAAGTGTAAAGCAGTTTCTGTTGAAAAACCTTTGTGATATCTCTAGGTTTTGAAGATAGTAACTTCCCATATGTGTAGATCTACAAGCATTTTCAATGTTTTTAGGAGAAACGATGGGAAGGTGATGGGTCTTAATTCTTTTTCGATGATATCCCACCCTTCGCACGTTGGAAATAGCCCTCAGCACCCATTGTCTTAAAGAGTGTGTATGTGCCAGTAAAGCCGTGGAGGGCACGTACTAGACATTCAAATCTTAGTTCAAGTCCCAAAACAATTAAGAAAAAAATGTCTTCTTTCGAGTTACTGGCAATTTTCAAAACGTATGCCTGTCTAGAGAATGCTTCTCAATCTCGCCGTTCGGAGTTGGCACTAAACTGTAGGTACCCTCCACTCGTGAGAGAACAATAGCACGTACAACAAGTAAGAAGCTATGTCCAAGTCGGACTTATTATGATTAATGTATTGTGCACTGTGTTTTCAGGTTTCGTTTATAAAGAATCTGGATAACATTTTGAAATTAGATACTTCTGGCTTAAAAATAATTTACCATGCATGCGAATTTAAGAAGTGGGGCCATTTGGGGGTTGCTCCCGTATAGATTAAGTTGAGGACGATTGTGAAATATTGGCGCACCTCATCGAGTTATATATCAATCGACAGGTTTTTTTAGATGAATGAATGAAATGAAATGAAGGTTCGGTTAAAAACTTTTTTGATCAAGGTTACTATTTGAGAAATATGGCGCTTCAAAGTCGGCCCCATTTTATTTTCTAAACCAAAGTTTTTAAAAATATGAAAAAAAATCACAAGAAATTGACTTCTATGAGTAATTTAATATTAATATTTCGAGGACTAATAGTTTTGGAGATATTGGCCAAAAACGGAAAACACATCGACTTGCTATTATTGTAGATCTAATCGAAAGCATTAAAATATGTTTTATACCAAATATCGAGTTATGTGCAAATTCCCAGATGTCAATGATTTATAATTTCAAAAATTATCATTTTCACAAATATATTCCATCCTGAGATCGACAACGCAGTACGCACCTTTGTGGTAGCACTCACATTAATTTCAACCCCTAATTGCCTAACAACAATGTACGAGTACACTGCAGGCATGAGCAGTGATTGGGTATGATGGAAGGGATTTTTTTGTGTTAGATAAATTTGGATAGAGATATATATACGTATGAATATGTACTAATGAATAGTTGATTTGTATTGAAGTTAAGAGAAAATTCATCTGAAACAGCTTGAATTCGTTGCCCGATATTCAGAAATGTTTCTATCACAAATTGTTTATGCGACGGAACCTTCCCCGTGCGAGTACTACTCGCACTTGCCCATTTTATTTTTAATGAAATGTTTTTTTATACGTCACATTTGTTATGAACCACCACATCCCTGAGTTAATACTTCTAAACGACACGCGACTCTTTTGTTCTATTGTTTATATATATACATAGAGAACCCAATTTAAAAATGTGTGAATTGCAGAAAAACAAACTTTATTACGATCTAATGCACTCATTAAGTGTTTCGGCGGCTTTCATGTGGTTTTAAATTGCTTTCCGGATGAAGCACAAAGTTAAGGATAACTTAAAGCGTTTTACAGTTTTTGCTTTAAATGCTTCAAAGGCATTACTATATTAAGAATTCAAAGAGAATTTTAAAAATATATCCCACGAAAGTTTATTTTATGCACTTTTGACCGAACATTAAGATACAAATAATCTTGATAAACACTTACTAATGGTTCCATTGGAGCAACGTCGTGCTATTTGCATCTTCACCAAACAAAACAACATGCATATATTTATGTATGTACTCGTATGTGGTAAAGAATGAACTCAATGACTTTCTTTTAACAATTAACTTTATTTCACCTATGAAAATAAGTACATTGCATTTGAAAATTCATATTCATACAGTGCTTTCTTTGATACAAAAAACAATTTGAAAGGAAGTGCTTACATAATGTATAAAAATTACGGTTGTAAAGTCAACCAAATAACATACATATTCTGAAAAAGTTTTTCTATAATTGGAACTAATAGGATTAGCAAACATGAAATGTCAGATTTTTAGGCAAAAAGTTAAAAGCTCATTTTTATATTTTTTTCTTTTTCTTCTTCTTGTGACGTTACAGTCCGAGGTAGACCTGGGCCTTAACCAAGAAACCTCGCCAGCTAGCACGATCTTTTGCTAGCTGTCGACAATTACGCCCACCAACTTGGTTGAGGTCCCTCTCCACTTGGGTGTGTCGCCTTAGACGCGGTTTTGAAGAGAGAGATTTTGAACAATATTTATAGAGACGAGCTATACAGCGCATTGTCTAGTTTTGGCATCCCTGCTAAACTTGTTCTAAACTCCTCCAGGGCTGTAAAGTACTTCAGTATTATCTGACTTCAGTATATTACAAGTACTTCAGTGTGGCGGTACTTGTACTTGAAAAGGATGAAGTCCAGTGGTACTGGTTTTTTTTTCCTTTATTCGCCACAAGTTTTAATTTTTACGTACTTAAGTACATAAATAAGGACGTAAGTACTTGACAAGTATTTACAAGTACTTTAAATTATATCAAATATTGGCAAGTATTTTATTAAAAATGATTTAGCAATTAGTCGTAAGTACTATACTATACTACTAATATAAGCTTGCCTTATCAGTTGCGATTTATACACAGTTATGAGTTTTGAAACGCTGAAAGCAAGACTTCTGACGTACTTGAAAGTACTGCTCAAGTACTTTAGTAAAAAGGACTTGCATTAGATTCAAATAAAGTACCAGTACCAAGGTACTGAAGTACAAGTACAATTCCAGGTACTGGTACTGGTACTTATACTTGTACTTGATTTTGTACAGCCTTGAACTCCTCTTTACACAATCACGATGGAGAATGCCTGTTGCTTCGTCAATGTCGGTAAATACTTCATCGAGACCTTTTATATCAAGAAAGGGTTTAGTCATGCGATTTTTTCAACACTATTCTCGAGAAGATTTTGCGTAACTCAAACGTCAACATCAGAGGCACCATATATATTTCGATGACATTAACATCATCGGAATAACACAGCGGGCTTTCAGTGAGGCATCGAGAGGGAAGCGGCTAAAATGGGTCTTGCGGTGAATGAGGGTAAAACAAAGTATATACTGTCTACGAAAAAGCTCAACCCACACCGACGTCTTGAACAAAACATCACTAAAGGCAGCTACAACTCTGAAGTAGTGAAAGGCTTTGTATACTTTTCTTCAAAATAAACTCACGTAATGACACCCCCGCCGAGATAAAACTAAAGAATTACTCTTACCCATTGCTCTGTCTTTGAGCTTGGAATGCAGTTGAGGTATAAAGCCATTTCTTGAAAAACCAAGATATCTCTATATAAGACCTTGATAGTCCAAGTCCTGGTGTATAGTGCAGAAGCATGTTCACTCACCATAGCGGACGAGGAGATTTTTGGTCCCTGCGAGTGGAAAGACTTCGAAATTATATCTGATCCAGTATGAAGGAGGAGGAGACTGAACTACGAACTTTATCGGTTGTAAGCAACATCGACCTGGTCAAACGAGTTCGAGTCTGGAGTTTCAGATGGCTGATGGTTTGAGATTTCGCATGTAGAACGAATGGACACCAACGCTCCGGTCTGGAACTCTGTGACCCCAACACTAAGGGACAACGGGGTAAAGGAAGACCACGGCTTCAGTTGCACACACAGCTATAAAGGGGCCCTAATCAGCTGAACCTGCTTAGCTTGAAGCAACTAGCACTAGACCGTGCTGAATGGAGACGAATGTTGACTAAAGAAGAAGAAAATCAACAACCTGATTTGATATATATTTCAATGAAATGCATTCTATTAAATGGCCTATAACGTTGTAACAATCTCTCCTTTCTTAAATATGTACGTCGCAGCTTGAAAAATGATTATCCAAAAAAAGCGCTGATCTCGTTTGGTGGATATTCAAAATCGGCTCTTTGAACATACAAAGGGATGGGATTCTCAGCGTGCTGGGTTTTTACTCGCACCTTACCGTTTATTTCTCATTTATGTAAAGTCACAAAAATTATGTTACCTTTTAATTCTACTGTTGATACATGCATCGAAATTACAATTGGAGACTACTTGCATCGATGCAGTAAACACATGTACATTCATAGCAATTTTCTCTTGTTTTCCTGCACACATGTTCCAGCCTTAGGTCTGTCTCGGACAACAAATCAACAAGCAGACAGGCGGGTCTTCATTGTCTGTAGCAATCACAGTAGTAAATGTTACTGTTGATCACAGTAGTAAATGTTACTGTTGATTGTTTAATTTTCTCCCGATCCATTCGAACAGACTTCCTCATTTTCACTTTAAGCGCCAGAATTGAGACGCGTTTTAAAAATGATATCCATTAATGTTTGAAAGGTACTTTAGGAATATTTGCAAACACTTACAGCGACATAAGGTACACGAATTTCGTTGCCTTACCATTATTAATTGTCTTGTATTATGTATCACACTGGAATTGAAATGTCTTTGTTGTCACAGTTCTGTCTTGCTTGTTCATGAACCCGTACATTATGAACTTATAAGTTTCCAAATTCGTTAAAGTTTTGATTATACACATTCGCTTACATAAGTAATATGTAATAAGCACTCTGCGCGCATAAGCAAAAGCACAATATTTTTCGATAAATAAGATCAAAAATACACATATTAGATTTATTGAAATTGCGTTATACTTGTAATTGATGATGATTATAGTGCTACACATTGGAATGCAAATTTAGTCAAGTATTTTTTTTTATTTCCAGCAAACGCAACGAAATGCAATGAGTTACAATTTTTATGCACGACGTCACGCAAATGTATACCAAACAACTGGATGTGCGACGGAGAATATGACTGTGGTTTAAACGATATATCAGATGAAAGCAATTGTAAGAATATTTTAAACAATTCTATTAGTGTAATCACTTATTTTGTTGTTCTATTTACAAGGTCGAAGTGCGACACCAAAGTGTTATTCATATCAAAGTGAATGCAATAATGGAGTTTGTTTGGATATATCAAAATTCTGTGACGGTAATTGGGACTGTGACAGTGATGAATGGAAATGTGGTAAGTAATTTAATTAACAATTGCTAAATTATGGTTTGAATTTTATTTGTTTTTGTCTTTTTTAGATACTCAAGAAAAACTTTGCAGTTCAATGAACTGTTCATACAATTGCAAACTTACTAATAATGGGCCAAAGTGTTTTTGTCCATTGGGTCAGGAACCAATTGGAACACAATGTCAGGATTTTGACGAATGTTCTATTGATGGGATATGTGATCAGCAATGTAAAAATACACATGGATCATATGAATGCCAATGTGTTTCGGGGTATGTGAGGAGTAAAAATCGATGTTTCGCCATTAATGGTATTTGAGTTGAATACCTTTTAAACCTAAACCTTGCGATTTTAAATGTAGTCTTCCTTTACAGTTCCGCAAAACGAGAATGCATCACTAGCATTTTTTACACAAAATGATATTCAACTGGTATCAACAAGTGGAGAGTCGTTGGGAGTATATCCAAGTTCTTCCGTTTCTGCCATAGAAATCTGGCATAGGAATCGAACATTATGTGCCATGTATGTTAGTCCTTGGGAGGAAAAAACGATGCGGTGCCATAGGATAGACAATTTAACTGATAGCTGGCTTATGCCATTGCCAGAGATCATCGCTAGTGCACACTGTGAGTTGAGGACTCTGAAAAATTGCATTTAAATATACATTCATAGGTGAACTACAAGGCTAAATCACTGGATGCATCGGAACTTACTTCAAACCTTGGTCACATTGAGTTTGGGTCTTATAAACAACGTACGCAAAGAGAAGTGACTGTTATATGTTAAATGTAAAAATTTTTACTTCGTGTAATGTTCGGAGAATCTGATCTTCTGTTCATTTGATAGTTATAATTTGACAGTGGTATGAAGTCAGTCAGAAAGTGCTTTTGGTGTCCTTTCCTTTCATATTAACATTCGGGTTGCCATAAAAGCCTTTATTTCAAAGCACAGCGGTAATAATTTTTATTCGTGATTGTTCTTATAGGGATTCATGAGAATATTTTTTTTAAATGAAAGTGTGACTAATGTTTTTCCTTCTTAGCTTAACCTGTTCTCGGCTTTATACATGTATTAGTTCAGTGATCCATATTTATTATCAGTGCATTGAAATAATGAAATCAAAACGATTAATTCGAATGGAGGTTACGATTTGTTGGATTTTGTATTTTTTTTTATTTATTAAGTGTTCCTTTGTACGTCCTGGTAACGATATTCAAAATATAGGAGTTAGATACAATACCGAGTTCTTAACAACTGTAGTTATTGAAAACAAAGACGCATGCAGTTAAAGTCAGTGTTCTAATGGTAGTAAGGCAAAATAAAGGAGAAAAGACGAAATTGGTAAATCGAAATATGAGACTTCCAAGACCAAGATAATTTTAATTCTTAACTAAATTATCAATTGGGTATGAAGTTGTTAATGATGCAATATTCATGAATATGACAATCAGCGCGTTTCAACTAACTGATCGAGGTATACACTAAGAAGATCGAAAATTGTATTTTGCAGATTAAATGCTTTGCGGGCGCCGTGGCATAATGGGTAGGTGCGTCGACTCCTACGTTCGAGGTCGTAGGTTCGAATCTCGAAAAAAACATCAAACATTTTTTCACGGCTCCACCTCTTTCGAGTCACTGACAATGCTCAAAGAGTATAACTGTCTAGAAATAGCTTCTCAATTTCCCCGTTCGGAGTCGGCATTAAACTGTAGGTCCCCTCCACTCGTGACAGAACGCACAACACGAGTGGTTGCTGAGAAGCTAGGCCGAGGTCCACCTCGGACTGTAGATTATAGATTAAATTATAGATTAAATGCTTGTGCTTAAGAATTTAATTTGTGAGTTTTAGCACAAAACTGAATAAATAATTTTAATAAACTATTCCTTTCCATATTTTGACAATTTTTTAAATATAATCTGGAGATGTTAGTATTTGTTGAGTAATATCTGAAAATATCTATATTAACAATAATTAATGGTCTTTCTACAAAAAACATACTGACATCAGACAACAGATATTTTGTAGACGATTGTGTGTAGCTCTGAACCTTGTATAAAAATAAAGCTTTGGTTTTAAAATGATTTATCCTAATTTTATAAGTATGTAATTAGTGTTCTTCAGAATGGCCATGACGTTAAGAGATATAAAATTTATGACTCGGTCCAATATGTGCGGCGTTCTTCCGGCAGTTGTGTCTCGAATGTTGAGCTTGTCCAAAGTGGTTGGCTTGTCAGCGTAGACTAAGGATTGACGTGGCCTCAGAGAAAATAATCGAGTGGTGTTAACTCGCATGGCGGTGACCAATTAGTGTGCCGAGATGACCCAACCGTAAAATTTCACCAGAAAGTTTTCACCATCACATGAAAAAATATGTACACTCAAAGAGCGCCCTAAGAGAATCTGGTTTTTAAAACTAAGGGAGTTCAAAGTATGGAGAATTTCATCAAAAAAACGTTGACAGTGTATAAATGCAACGCAAGATTTCGCGAATGTAAATTTGGAAATATTAAAATTAGGACTGTCGCTTTTATAAATCAAAATTTCGGAGATAAATATGAAATCTGGTAAACAATCAAAAGTTGCGAGATGAGCAAAAAAACATCGAAATCATTATTAGTTCATTAGAGAAAACGCCACTACCAACCCCATTCTTCGTTTTCGATCCCTTCATAAAAAAATGAAATGAAAGAAATTACCCTCGACGGGTGTGAAATTTTTAATCCAGAAGTTCCTGTCCGAACCCAAGGTAACGAAATTCCTGTCGGGGTAATATTGAAGTGTGGCCTCCGTGCGTGTGCGGTGCCCTAGCAAATTAAATCATGGGAACGTATAAAGAAAAAAACCAACTTAAAAAACATATGGAGGTACTAGGTTAAGTTAAGTTAAGGTGGTTGAATGCAGACTGCAGTGAGACTGGAACTTGAATCTTTCTTCTGCTTTGGCTGACACTAAAGTCCGCAGTGGAACTTAGCCTCAGCCAACTTTCCTCCCCATAAAGTACGGTGTAGCGCTATTTGCTTCCAGCTACACACGTTCAGCTGCTTGAGGCCCGTTTTCCTTATTGGCAAGAGTAATCCTTCGTTCCGCGGTGGTCTCATTGCTTGGGTTTACTTTGGAGCCTAGGTAGACTATACGTCTATATGCCTAATCTTATTGGTCCAGCATTCCTTTTGGGAACTCAACTATATTAAGTTTAGTAATTAGAAATTTAGGACACGCCACAACCCAATACTTTCCTGATAGGAATTTCGAAACTATGAATCCAGACAGGGACTTTTGGATTGATAATCCGAGACGAATAAAATATTAGTTTTTCCTTTCGAGGTAATGGCAATTCGTGAAACTCTGTAGTGGTTCAAATGGAATGAACAATAATATCTGTGAGTAATACTTGCATTTTCACGGACATCAAGGCAGCTTTCAGGGATCTGGAACCAGTCTCCCTATACTCTAAATTAGTAAAAAAAACAATATCGCTCATCTTTAGACAAGATGGCCGAACAGTTTAATATTCGCTTGTGTTGAGTACCAAGTTTTACATTTTAACTTTACATTTAACTCAACTGAATCACGTTTTACAACAAATAACTAATTGTTCAGATTTTTTCTATACCATAATAATAAGCAAACAGCTCCAGGACTCATTCAGTAAGTCCACAGTCACATTATAGTCAAATAGCTGATTTTAGTACTGCAATGCTTTTCATTTTCAAACTTTTTAGTCCTGCCATATATGCAAACTAATCTTCTGTATTAAATACAGTTACCGTCAAGAGAGAGTGAACAAATAAATGAATAAAATTATAATTGACCGGAATGATCTATGCTAGACACTACTATATTTTATTTAACATAAATAAGTTAACTTAATTCAAAAGAAAAAATACTAAAAATAAGCGTCAAAAGTGAGTGCATCTTATTGAAAATTATGCTGTGCTTTATTGCTCCTTCCTGTTTTCTCATCTGCCGGTTTAAATGTTCGTACACATGTTCGATAAAAACGAATTCTTATTACTTACAATCATTTACAGTCACATGATTTTCGGCTGTTCTTTTAAACAATTTTCTCTTCTAAATATGATTAATTGAATAAAATACAGTATATTTTAAAGTATGACTTTGGAGCTTTGATTTGATGTATCCATGACAGTCCTGTTTACCTCTGGTGAATTTTAATATAATGGATAAACTTTCAGCAGATGACTGTCTGTTTACTCACTTTTGAAGTTGACTGCATATAATATAATAAAAAGTCCTCCCAGCTTTTAGTCCTGATAGCTGGAATTTTATTCACATAATGCGACGCAATTGTCAGTTAGGACTCATGGGCATTTTTACAGGCATCTGGAAATCTTCTGTGAAAGCATATCATTATCCTATTTCATTTTATCATGCAAATTCTTTTAACAAACCCATTAATATATTGTGCAAATTTCTGGATCATGAATTGGAACTTTTCGTTATTCTCCGTCTCCATATGGCCCAGGCTCTTTTTTGTTATTGCTTACAACTATATGAACTTGTTTAAGTAAGTTCTTGTGCTTGATTACTTATGTTTTTCTCTTTGCAGCAATTGACAAAATTCGTTTGGATTGGATATCAGGAAATTGGTATTTTCTCAGCAATGAACTCGGCCTTATGTTTTTGTGTACAAATGATATGATACATTGTAAAATCATTCTTAATAATGTTCTTAAGCCAGCATCGATGGTCCTAGATCCAACAAAGGGGTATGTACAAATGTAGTAGAAATATTAATTTAATAACATCTATCTCAATTATAGATTTATAAGTTTTGAGCATGTCGTAGAGATAAGTACTTTTCTTGTCTAACAGTAGTTTTATTTTTCTCCATTCAATTCAATATTTCCCAGTATTTGGCGCCTTGCATTGCGCCAAGACCCATCAAACAATTTTTCCGTAATATTACAGATAAACAGAATTTTGTGACTATATTAACAAATTGTCGTCATCACTTAACGGGAGCGATGCAACTGTATTCGGTTTTTCGGGTCAGGTTCAACCTTGATTCTTAGAGATGTTAATTTGGCTTTTTGGTCAAAATGAGCAAGCGCGATAGATAATGCTCCTTTAATTCTTCAGTATGTGGCAACTCGTTCTTTCAATAAGCCTACAGCCTCTGTTATCCTTCTAACCTTAATTCGACGATCGTCTCGTAACGTTTGTTCGATATATTCCACCATGTTGAAATTCAACTGCTAGTATTTCCTCATCGTTAAATATGGGGATATGTTACGTAAACAGCTTTCAAATTTGTTTTAATTTTCGCAAGCGTATTTCTTTCAAATGCCTTTCAAATGCAACTATCCTTTTATTTACTATGTTCATTTACTAACGCAGCTATCATTACTGACGAATTTACTTTTTTCAAATTTTTCGATATATTAGAAAAAATGTTTAATCTCTTCGCAGGTTGATATTTTTCGCCGACTGGAGCCCAAGCCTTAGCCGTGCCAATTTGGATGGTACTAATCAAACTGTGATAGTCTCTACTGCGATTTATTACCCTCATCGTGTTAATCTTGATCTTGCAAATGAACATGTTTATTGGATTGATGTTTATGAAGATGCAATTGAACGTGTTGACTATGACGGGCAACACAGATGGGTGATGAAAAAAACTTTAGATGTAAATTTACAATTTTATGAAACTCAATGAGTAGGAATAACAAAGCGTTTCCTTGTAGACTCCCTTTGCCTTGAAGTCTTTTCATGAAGTAGAAATATTTGAGGATACAATTTATATTGCTCCATGGGCAGATAATTATGTGATAACAATGAATAAATTTACATTGAAAGCAAAGCAATTAGTGGAGGATGTTAAGAAACCTTACGATTTTAGGATATTCCATCGTCAAAAGCAGCCCGAAGGTGAAATATGACTGTATTTCTACTATCAGAAGATTAAACGTAGACTTTTGTATTTTATTTTATAGTTGCACATCCGTGTCGCGATAACAACGGTAATTGCAGTCAAATGTGTACTCCGCTTTGGAAAAAAACTTTTGCCGCCGTTCAGTGCGCCTGCTCACCGGGGTACAGACTAGTAGACAAAACCGATTGCGTTTTGATTGAAGAAGACGTTTTTTTACTTTACATTCAAAAGCGATTGGCCTGTATATCAGGAATGTCATTAAATCCTTCAAATACGAGTAGCAGAACAGACTTGCAAGATATCGAAGACGTAATTGTTCCGATTTATAATATCAGTAGGTCATCAGGGCTTGATGTTAATGTTCAAGAAAAACTGGTTTACTTCATACAAAGCACACGGTAATGAAACGTATTTCGCTTTCATGTATTTAGTTGCTTCTAATGTTTTATTGTATACAATAGAAATGGTTACGCAATTCATAGTCAAAAGTTCGATGGAACAGACAGAAAGTTATTAGTTGAAGGGCCGGAAGTAGATTCTGTGTTTGCATATGATGAAATATCGAAATACCTCTACTGGAGCAATGCTAATCAAATTATGGTTGCGCCTATTTCCAACTTTTCAATGACTTTAACATTGCCAATTGGCAAAGAACCCAAGTAAGTATATGATTTATTGATAAATATTATACAAATACAATTCTATTCTTGTACGTGTAGATCATTAGCTACAAATGCCGTTGATGGTTTCATTTATTGGTCACATTGGTATTTTGGAGAAGAAGATGGTTCAATAAAACGATCTTGGACCGATGGTTCCCACAAAACTACCCTAGTCGAGTCATCGAAAAGTATGCCTATTTTATGGCCCAGAAGTATAACTATCGATCATAAAGGAAAAAAGTTGTATTGGTCAGTTGTTTACTCTTTGTCAATGAAATTATAAATCAAGATATAATTATTTTCCCTCTCATAAGGTGTGACATTAAAGAGAACTCCATAGAGCGAGTGAACTTAGATGGAACTTCACGTACTATTTTATTCCGGCACGGACAATTTCATCCGATCTCATTGGCCTACCATAACGGGTTTGTGTTCTGGGTTGACAGTAAAAATGACAGCATAAAAAGACTTAATGTGCAGCATTCAGAAAAGGCCGATATTGGTGCAAATTCGTAAGTTTATTTGTATGGTTTACCTTAGAAATTTTACGATTACCGCTATTCTTATAAAACTCAGGCAACCAGAAATGTTTGCTGTTATTCGCGGAGAAACAGTTGTTTTGAAGGTTTTCGAATACTCCGAGGATTTGGCTCATAATAACTGTGCAGTCACAAAGTGCCCAGGCATTTGTTTTAATACACCGAAAGGTCCAATTTGTAAATGCCCTGATGGATTTTCGTTAAATGGCACTGGAAATCAGTGTCTTCCGAAGTTGTACAACGCAGATGAAGTACCGAAAAAGAATTGTACGGAATTTATGTGTAAAGACGGGCATAAATGTTTTAAGTGGAAGGATGTCTGCGATGGCTTCGAAGATTGTGAAGATGGCAGCGATGAGGCTTATGACGAGCACGGGCCATGTAATGCCAAAAGTTGCGATTTGACCACGCATTTTATTTGTGACAAGACACGATGTCTTCAAAGAACGTTAATGTGTAGCTCGATTGCTTACTGCGCAGACGGAACAGATCAAAATAAATGTGAGAAAAAATCATGCAGCAATTCTGAGTTTTCATGCCTATCAAGTGGAAAATGTATACCCATTTCATGGGTGGGAGATGGGGAGTTTGACTGTGGTATGACTGTTTTTTTTTTTTTTTTTATTTTTTTATCATAAATAAATATTGAACTTTAAATAGGTATAGGCGATATATCTGATGAGAGCCTCGAGGATGTGATCTGCTTTGAGTACGAATGTAGTAACCATCGTTGTTATTCATTTGCAGAGCATTGTGATGGAGTAGATAACTGTGGGTATGTCATGAACAAAGTTATCCTTGTTCCCTCCTAAGAAATAAAATATTTGCAGTGATATGTCAGATGAAACTGGTTGTGACTCGACCTGTGGCCTTGGTAAAAGTTATTGTCCATCATTAGGGTGTTACAGTGATCAAATAAGATGTGATGGAATACATGATTGTTTAGATTTCAGTGATGAGGCGAACTGTACTGATACGAAAAGCGATAACCATAAAGAAGATCTTGGCACGGTAAATATGTGCGGACCCTTGGAATTCGCTTGTGGAAATCCGTTTGAATGTATACCAAATATACTACGATGTGATGGCGTATCTCATTGTTTTGATAACACTGACGAGGAAAACTGTACAAAAATAACACCAGCGAAAGAATTCAATGAAACCATAATATGCGACCCACCAGATCGATTGTGCCCGATTTCGAATAAATGCATAGGAGTACATCAATTATGTGACGGATTTATAGATTGCGAAGATGCAACTGATGAAGGTTTTGGTTGCATGGAAAAAGTTTGTGAAAGACACAATGCATGTTCTCACTACTGTCACAATGCGCCAGAAGGATTCGTTTGCTCTTGTCCGGCACATATGTACATGCAACCAAATGGATTGCGCTGTAGTATGGATCACTCGTGCGAACATTGGGATACATGTTCTCAAATTTGCGAAAAGGTTGGCAAAGTGTATGAGTGCAAATGCCACGAAGGTTATAGTTTGCAATATGACAAGTTTACTTGTAAAAGTACAGCGATTGACGAACCGTATGTAATATTTAGTAATCGACAAGAAATACGTGGTGTAAATCTAAAGACATCAGTGGTAAGCAACTTTTATACTTCCTTGCGGAATACCATTGCGTTGGATTTCTTATACCACAATGGTTCAGTGGAAATTTTCTGGACTGATGTTATAGATGATAAGATATACAGAGGGCACCTTGTAGGTGAATCTATAAGAAAAGCCGAAGCAGTGGTGCGGTCAGGATTGTCCACAACGGAAGGACTGGCAGTAGACTGGATTGGCTTGAATCTTTATTGGATCGATAGTAATTTAGATCAAATTGAGGTAGCTTTACTCAATGGCAGCTTTCGAAGGACCATAGTTGCTGGCGACATGGAGAGTCCTAGAGCAATTGCTTTAGATCCCCGAGAAGGACTTCTGTTTTGGACAGATTGGGATGATAACTTTCCCCGAATTGAACGATGCTCCATGGCAGGTGAATTTCGAAGAATAATCACTCAAACAAATCAAGTGAGCTCTGCGTGGCCAAACGGACTTACTTTAGATTACACGCAAAAACGTGTCTATTGGGTCGATGCTAAAGCTGATGCAATATATACTACAAAATACGATGGGAGCGACCATCATTTAGTTGTAAGGGATAAGGAGATTCTTTCCCATCCATTTGCTATCTCAGTTTTTGAAAATTTTGTTTATTGGACTGATTGGCGAACAACGTCTGTTATAAGAGCAAACAAATGGAATGGATCTGACATTCAAGTTATTCAAAGAACACTATCACAACCTTTTGGAATACAAGTGCTTCATTCAAGTAGGCAACCATACGGTGAAAATCCTTGTGGCAATAATAATGGAGGCTGTTCACATTTGTGTTTGCTAAGGTAAGCATATTCAACGATTCATAGTTCATATGCACGAAGTCAACTGTTGAATTTTTTTGCAGTGTGAAAAAGTCCTTTAAATGCGAATGCCCGCACGTAATGCGTTTAGACTCCGCCGATCATAAGACATGTGTGCCAAACGAACAAGTCCTATTGTTTATTATGGGAAATGAGATTCGTGGAATTGATCTTATGCAACCCAATCACCATACAATTCCTACCATTCGCCAATCCCCACAGGTATGTGTAATACATGCAATTTGTTTATCTTGGACAATAAGAATCATTAAATAATTTTCTAAATTAATCGTAAAGGTACTGGGTCCTCAGAGGATCGACTTTACAGTTGATGACAGTCGAATATATTGGACAGATGTTTATTTAAATGAAATTAAAACAGCAGGACTCGCAAACGGACTGATAAACACCGTCCTGAATACAGATATACAGAAGCCATATGTAAGTAGATCTGCATGTCAAACATGTGGTTTAAGAGAAAAACAAATATTCCGTCTTCAATTCAGGGTTTCGCAATCGATTGGATCGGCAGGAACATGTACTTTTCATCAGGGAAACAAAAGTGCCAAATTTTTGCAAGCAATCTCAAAGGAGAATATTTTACAGAGATACATAAAGACTTGGGACTCGTAGAAAGTATAGCACTCGACCCAGTAAAGTAAGAATAAGACGTCATGTACATTTATTAAGTATGACACATTTGATTTTTTTAGTGGTAAAATGTATTGGACACATTGTTCTCGAGATAACAATGTAACCAAAATTGAAGTAAGCAATATGGATGGTTCTGGTCGCGGCATTATTTCAGCTATGATGGAAACAGTTCAAAGTTTAACAGTAGATTACGACTCTCGGCGGTTATATTTTGTTTATCAAGGTTCCGGGATCTCATATTACGATATGAATACCAAGGAAATTGTCCACGTTCTTGCTGCAAGTGATGTGATGACTATCAGCAGTGTCACAGTTTATAATGGCACTTTATATTTTCCGGAAAACATTCAGAGCGTTATTATGAGCTGTGAGAAGAACACATGCGCAAATTTTTCTATTTTAAGAAAAAATACTAGTAAGTCAACAGCCGTGACTTTACAATTTTGAAATCTTTTACAATTTTATGTTTAGAAAGTATCCAAGCTTTAAAGATGTTTTACAATGACGCACAGAAAGGTGTCAACTCATGTGCTGGTGAAAGACGTGGTGGATGTGAACATCTCTGTTTTTCAATTAGAGCCGATGAGCATGTTTGCAAGTGTGCCATGGGATTTGAAACGGATCCAAATGATCCTGCAAAGTGTATTGGGAAGCAGGAATTTATATTTTATTCAAATCATGAGTTGAAGGGTATCGAATTATTTGATATTGAAAACCCCACTCAGAATTTGGAAGAAAAGAAGGTATGCGAGTGAGTGTGATTGTTATTATTTATCTTGAATAATTGGAGATATATTTTTTAAGGCTCTTGGATCCATTTTTCGGATGTCATTGGCAACACATATTGATTACTACGCCGTTGGAGACTACCTTTATTGGGCAGATAGTGATAAGGGAATAATATCGCGCATAAAACGAGATGGAACTGGGGGAGAAGTAATTTTGGAACTTCTCGAGCAAACGGATCAAAATAGTCAATTCTGGCTGGGAGGAATCGCAATCGACTGGGTCGCTGGAAATATTTACTGGAGTGATATTAAAAGAAACATTATCGAGGTGGCTCGTTTGAATGGATCGTCTAGATATGTTGTTATATCTGGTGTAGAAAGTCCTTCCGCACTGGCCGTCGATCCGGTTCAAGGATTTTTGTTTTACGTTGGTGACGGTGTGATTGGACGAACAGGACTAGACGGAAGTCAACCATTCATTCTGGTAAATCAGACGAAACCAGTGCATAATTTAGTATTAGATATTGATGCAACGAAAGTATATTGGTGTGAAGCCGGTAATGCTGTCATCATGAAAGTAGATTATGACGGAAACCTAAAAACACAGCTTTTAAATCATAGCCTGTATAACCACAGTTTGTACAATAGAATCGTGGCGTTGGGTTTGATTGATGACCTTTTATACTGGGCGGATAATAATCACAACAAGGGAAGCATTAAAGTAGCCCCACTACACAATCTAACAGACTTCACAGAGATTCTTAAGTCGGAGAGCAGTACAATAAAGGATTTGAAAATTTTTTCGAAAAGAGTTCAAAAAGGTACAAATCCCTGTGGACAAAATAATGGTGGCTGTCAAGAACTGTGTCTCTTCAATGGAACCAATGCGATTTGTGCTTGTTCTCACAGTCGAGTTGCAGCTGATGGATTGAGTTGCGAACCTTATGATAGCTTCTTGCTTTTTTCACATCGAGGTTCAATTGACAGCATACATATGACTGATTATATGAATAAAAATGGACCAATTCAACGAATTTTAAATGACACCTATATGCGAAATGTAATAGCACTTGCTTACGATTACAAAAATAGCAAAGTGTTTTATTCCGACGTGCATATGAGCACAATTAATTCGGTGCATTTTAATGGAACTAAAAACGCGGTTCTAGTGAACAGACAGGGACGAGTAGAGGGCTTGACATTTGATGATGTTAATCGACACTTATTCTGGACCTCAAATAATGACGCTACTATTCGAAGTATAGACTTGTTGAAGACGTCTGAAAATCCCGACAGCAACATTCATCTAGTTAATACAATTTTGAAACTAATGACTCACGATAAACCTCGGGGGATTGCTGTTGAGCCCTGTATGGGGATGATTTATTGGACCAATTGGAATGAACAAACGCCCTCTGTACAAAGAGCGTACGTTACAGGATTTGGTGTCGAATCAATTATAAAAACTGACATCCTCATGCCGAATGCTTTGACGCTTGATTTTGAAGAGCAAAAACTGTATTGGGCTGATGCAAGACTTGATAAAATTGAGAGGTCAGACTATGATGGTACTCATCGTATCGTGTTAGCCCATTCAACGCCGAAACATGCATTTTCTATGACAGTTTATGGCGATCTGCTATTTTGGACAGATTGGGTGTTGCATGCTGTCGTAAGAGCCAACAAGTACTCTGGTTCTGATGTGATTTTCCTCCGTGAAGATGTTGTCCGTCCAATGGGAATAATTGCTGTTCAAAATACAACAATTAACTGTGATTCAGACCAGTGTAAAGTTCTAAATGGAGGTTGCGAAGATGTTTGTATTTTGAGTAAAAATGGTACTGCTACGTGTCAGTGCACTCGAGGCACCCTAGCAACGGATGGGAAACGCTGCATTCAAACTGTTAATAGCTCATGCAGCAAAGGTCAATTTTCGTGTAAATCAGGGGAATGCATTCCCTTTGAGATGACATGTGATAACATTGCTCATTGCTTGGATGGCTCGGATGAAGTTCGCAGTTACTGCATTATTCGCGAGTGCCCGGTAGACTTTTTTATGTGCCAGAACCATCGATGTATTTCACGAGATAAAACTTGTAATGGGGAACAGGATTGTGGAGATGGATCTGATGAGTCTGAACCCACTTGCAAATGTGCGTCAGATCACTTTAACTGCAATAGTGGTGAGTGCATTCCGATGACATTGCGGTGTAATGGAGTCAAAGACTGTAAAGATTTTAGCGATGAAAGGTATTGCCCGCCACGTGAGTGCCTACAGGGTGATGTGAATTTCACACATTGTGGTAATTCAACAATTTGTTATATGAGGCGCTTCCGCTGTGACGGATTCCCCGACTGCCCTAATGGAAGTGATGAAGCAGATTGCCATAATATAACCCAGTTGGGTTGTGCATCCCGGCAATTTCAATGTTCAAATGGTCACTGTATCAGTGAAAAATGGCGTTGCGATGGGGAAAACGATTGTAATGATGGATCTCCAAGTTCAGATGAAATTAATTGTTTAATTCAGTGTAAAGCAAATCAGTTCCATTGTGATAATGGTTGCATTCCAAGTAGTTGGCAATGTGACGAAAAACCAGACTGTCGTGATGGCTCCGATGAGGGCCCGCAGTGCTCGAATCGAGAGTGCTTGCCAAATATGTTCCGCTGCAAATTGTCCGGACGATGTATAACTCAGCGCTGGGTCTGCGATGGTGAACCAGATTGTCCTGCACCTGGCTTAGAAGATGAAGGAGAGCATTGTGGTTTAACGTCTCTTCCTATTGAAATTGGTGTATGTCCTCCACCGCATTTTTTATGTTCCAACGGGCTTTGCATTGATCGGCAATATGTTTGTGATGGAGAGCCGGATTGCCCAGGAGGTGAAGATGAATATGAAGACTGTTCACACAACTTGTGGAGAACGTCTGTTTGTGCAGCAGATGAATTCTCATGTGCATCGAATTTAGTTTGCATACCGCGTAATCTTACATGTGACTCTAAATCCGACTGCGAAGATCATTCTGATGAGGACGCTCTGCTTTGTGCTAACTCAACCAGGTTATGTACTGGTCCAGAAATGTTTCGCTGTAAGAATGGTGCGTGTGTTAACACCAGTATGCTATGCGATGGTTCAAATGACTGCATGGACATGAGTGATGAGGAACATTGTGGTGTAAACGAATGCAATTTAGTCAATATATGTGACCATGAGTGCGTGGACTTGCCAATTGGATATAAATGCATATGCAAACCAGGTTATAAGGTACACGAACAGAATCATCAATTATGTGAAGATGTAAATGAATGTGAAGAACAACGACCATGTAGTCAAATGTGTGTAAATACCTATGGATCGTATAAATGCTTATGCAGTGAAGGATATGAGTTAAAAGATCGCCATACATGCAAGGCGACGAGTGATGAAGCTGTTAAGTTTATATTTTCAAATAGATACTACATACGGGAGGTTGATATGAGGGGCAATGTTTCTATTTTGATTCATCAGTTATCAAATGCAGTTGCGTTGGACTTTGATTGGGATTCGAAGTGCCTTTTCTGGTCAGATGTAACTCCTACGGTAGGAACGATAAAACGGTACTGTCCTTCGGACAACAAGACAGTTACATTACATCACGCCATGCTGAAAAATCCCGATGGATTGGCTGTCGATTGGGTAGGAAAAAATTTATACTGGTGTGACAAAGGTTTGGATACGATTGAGGTATCTCAATTGGACGGAAAATATCGTAGAGTTTTGATAAACAAGAATTTGAGTGAACCGCGAGCCATTGCATTGGATCCCTTCAATCGTAACATTTTTTGGTCAGATTGGGGTGATAATCCGCATATTGGAAAAGCTGGAATGGATGGATCGAACAGCAGAGTTATTGTCCACGAAAACTTAGGTTGGCCCAATGCGCTTACAATTAGCTTTGAGACAAATGAATTGTTTTGGGGTGATGCCAGAGAAGACTTTATTGCCGTAAGTGACTTAGAAGGAAAGAATCAGAGGTTGATTTTAGCGCGGAGTATCAACTCTGCACTTAAATTGCACCATATATTTGCTATTGCTGTGTGGGAAGATCGAATTTACTGGTCAGATTGGGAAACAAAATCCATTGAGTATTGCAGCAAGTATGACGGGAAAAACTGCTCAACTCTTATAACAACAATTCATCGACCAATGGATCTTCGAGTTTTTCATCCTTATCGACAAATGGCACCAAAAACAGAAAATCCCTGTAAGACAGCTGGATGTTCGACACTATGTCTCCTCTCTCCCGATCCACCATACTACAAATGTGCGTGCCCAAATAATTTCATACTTGATGTTGATGGTCGGTCGTGTAAAGCCAATTGCACTGCTGCTCACTTCCAGTGCGTTAACACGTACAAATGTATTCCGTTCTATTGGAAGTGCGATACACAAGATGATTGTGGAGATGGAAGTGATGAACCTCATAATTGTCCAGCTTTTCACTGCGAACCCGGACAGTTTCAATGCTTCAATACCAAATGCATTCACCCTTCATCAATTTGTGATGGACAAAATCAATGCGGCGACAACTCCGATGAGCAAAACTGTGAGAAGTTTACGTGCTTCGAAAACCACTTTAAATGCCAACCCTGGGGAAATAGTTCCGCTTTTTGTATTGACCAAGCGAAGAAATGCAATGGCATTAAAGAATGTCCGGGTGGAGAAGACGAGGCTGGTTGTAAAGCAGTAGTTTGTAAAAGAGATGAATTCCGGTGTGGAAATAATCGTTGTATACCCAATGTTTGGGTATGTGATGGAGATATGGACTGTCCTGATAAATCCGACGAAGAAAATTGTGATCAGATATGGTGTGCCGCAAGTGATTTTGCGTAAGCTATATTTTACAACTCGTTTTATTTAAATATTTATATTTGCATATGAATTAAGGTGTTCTTCTGGACGTTGCATTCCTATGACATGGCGATGTGACGGGGAAAAAGATTGTCCGAATGGGGAAGACGAACCTCCAAGCTGTCACGCATTGAATGAAACTTGTGATGCCACATATTTTAAGTAAACATAACTAAGATAGTGGTCTAGAAGAAATTATTATTATTATAATATTCCTTAGGTGTCATAATTCAAAATGTATTCCCGGTCGTTGGCGTTGTGATTATGACAACGATTGCATCGATGGCAGTGATGAGCTCAATTGCGAAATGCGAAATTGTTCGGAAAGTGAATTCAGGTAATTTTTGCTTAAATTGATGGAAATGATATTAACTTTTCAGGGCCGTCCACTGGCGTGATCACTCGCTGGTTGACTCCAGAGCCACATGCTACTTTTACAGGTTGAGGTCCAGTTTTATTTCTATGTGTCATCCTAATTGCGACCATCTTCATTCTTCATCTTTCTTTCTTTCTTCCGAATCGATGCAAGGTCTTTTCATGCAATTTTTGACACTTTTATCTCATTTGCTGCAAAGGCAAAGGAGGTTTTAATGGGACTTTACGAGTGATGGCTAAAAAAAATCGCTAATGTTATTAGTCATGCTAAATGCAGTGCCAATGTTTCGTTTATATTTCAACATATCCCATCGAGTATCAGTAAACAAGGCAAGGTGCCAGATTCGGTCATACCTATAATTGACAACCATTAAAAACAATTTCTCGGGTTTTAGGATAGTAACTAACTAATGAGATTTAATTTAGCTTTTTCGCACAGACTAGTAGGGTAGGTGCGTCGACTCCTATGCTCGAGGTCTAAGGCTCGAATCTCGAAAAAAAATAACACCTAACATTTTTTCACGTCTCCACCTTTTTTGGGTCACTGACAATGCTCAAAGAGTATTACTGTCTAGAAATAGCTTCTTAATCTCGCCGTTCGGATTCGGCATTAACATGTAGGTCTCATCCACTCGTGAGGGAACAATATCACGCACTACACGAGTGGAAGCTCAGACTCATTATTGTTATTATTATTTTTCCACAGACTACTACGGGTTTCTGGTGCTCTTTCTTTTTGTTTTGGAGCAACCGGATCTCTTCCCCTCTTTCTGTCCGTAAAACATCCAGTCATGATGCATTTGGAGGCTCACACTTGTTTTTGAATGGTTTTCTGGGTGGTGTCGAATAAGCATTGTAAATTTATCGTGATTTGTTGCGGCTACTCTGATGAGATTTTGACAGCGTTCTGTACTATGTGCAGCGCATCTCCTGTGATTGAAATTTTTCAATGTAATATTGTGGTTTTGTTACTCAATTTAATTGATAACATAAAAAGGAATATTTAATGCTCGTAACTACGGAGGACTGTCCGACGGCGATCGCAATGTAATTTGTCAGGAATCCACCAGATTCATTTTGCTGAGTTCTGGAAACCCCAGAGAGGCACCGCTTTGTAATAAAGTTTTACATCCTGCATCCGTATGCGGATTTTGTCGCTGGGGAGCTGTATTATCTCTATCTAGATGTTTTCCCTACGCAGCTGAATGACCTTTACATTGCTAATGTTCTCATGTCCTTTCCAGATCAAATAAATCATTCTTTTTACAGACATCTTTGTCCTCTGAGTTTCTGTTATCTACAATATGTATATATTTTGTTGGTTTACGTTTATTGATTTTTAGTATTGTAATAGTCATTTGTTCTACAGGCTGGAATGGGCCTGAGGCTCAAACAACAACCCTTTTCAGTTAGGCTCCAAATATGTACACCAAGTTGTCTGAGGCCCTTCACTTGTGCGCGCCATACGTTTCGTTTCCTATTGCGTCCCAATGGCTCGTCGAAGACTCTTCGATGTCCATACACTCTTTATGGCGTAGCTTGCTTTGCCCTTATTTACCCATTAAGTTATTTTGATCGCCTCCGATTCAATGCCAGCATACGCTTCATTGACGGTTCGCTGTATTCTAGCAGTTGTACGGACTTTTGGGAGATCGTGCATTTTGTGTTGCCCATTGATTTTTGCACGATCTTCTCAAGAACGATGTTGAAAAAGTTACATGACACCGCGTCGCGTTGTCTAAATTTAATTTATTGACATGGAAGGTCTCGGTGAGTTCATTACCAACCTTGATGAAGCAGCAACAATTTTCTATAGTTAGCCTTCACAATCTCACCAGTTTCGCAGGAATATCAAAGTTACAAATCTTCTCTATCATCGTCCGTTGTTGGGTGGAACGATCTGCCTGACAGCGGCACTGGTGTGTTAATCGCTGTTTAAATGTCTACTGAAGTAATTTTTCCAGGTTCTCAGTATCGACTACGAATCTCCTACGAGCCGTCCCTCTTCGTCCCGACAAGCTTTCGTCCGAAGTTTATACCCATTGGGTTATCCTTTGGTAGAACTTTTGGGCAACATTCCAGCTGTCATACATCTCCATTTGCTCGATCGCGTACTTTCTTGCTCGTGTTTTTCAAGCTGAAACTATGGTGGATAAAGAATTATACCCAATATGTTCGTACAAACAGGCTGCGATTAAATCCTTCAACATATTTCATATTTTATTCCAACAACTGCCTGAACTGCTGCCTGTAATTTAATAAGATGGCTGAGCATTTTAACATTCACTTTATGTGGACGGCGGGAAACTATGACATCCGAAGGAATTGCAAACCGAACTCGCCAGTCGCGGAACTCTTTACCTAACGGAGAGATATCGGTCAATACCCCTTTGCTACAGCCGAGCATCTCTTACAACTTGATACAATTAAAACCACCTGTGGTATATGGTCCGACGGCACTATGTGCCTTTATGCAAAGCAAATCTGGTCTAAACTAATCAAAATGAATAGATCACGACTGTCATTGGTATCAATAAAGGACACTGTATCGGCACACATAATTCTACGTTGGGGCTCCCAACTCCCAGCGACTTCTGCAAAAGGTGCATAGGAGGAGGAGGAGATTGTAACATATCTCCTCTGCATGTGGAGGGAACTCTTTATGTGCAGAAATGCTTATCTGGGAACCTTTTTTTGACGATTTAAATGAGCTGAACAACATCGGCATCAGTCTGCATAAAAGCTTTATAACGAGAATTAAATGCTTTTATGGGCAGGAGATACCTGATGGCGATATTATGGCCTAATTTAGACTGTTAGTCTGCACTCTGGAGCTAACGTAAGGTTCAACTCAGGTAGATATTTTATATCTCATTAGCGAGGAAGTCAATGGGGAAATTTTTTGACACCAGCATTGTTTTAAATTCTTACGAAGATAATATTCTTTATTGCACAGAACACAGATTTCTTTTGACTCCTTCACAGTAACTCTTGAATTCCACGTGGCGCTGAAAATATTGAACAAATCGTATAACAAGTTCCGCAAACGTAATGTCTATGTCTATTTAAGTCGAAAACAGAAAAACCCAGTCCAATACACAAAAAAGTAATTTATTTACTAAACAAGCGTAATCGCATACGCAAATGCTTGGAAAATACATCAATTAATGATTATTGTTAAGTCATGGCTAAGTTAGTGAATGTATATAGAATGATGGGTAATATATATATGTTGCCATTGACATTGATTTTGACATAAGCACTGTTACGCTTTTTTACGGATTAATTTCAAATGTAAAATTATTTGTAAATAATATCCAACAAAGTGACAATTTTGATAAATTCTTGGCTAAACAAAGAAAGAGACATCGAAATAGGCGTACAAAGACTCAGGCACGTGTATAGGAGTGTAAGTGGGCACTCAATAAAGTTGAAGAATCTTCAACTCATCACATCCGCTTTTCGGGGATGTACGAGATGCATGAATGAATGTAACCCATAATCGATCGCAGTAGATCGATCCATGTGTATATCTGAATAAGCCTGTAAAAAGAGTACATCCCAACGTTGAATCATTTTTCATAGCGGGCTGATATAAATACACTGCTGCTAGATACAATAGTTGTCATTACAAGTTCAGATTTCATAATGAAAATAGCTTCTGCGTTGAAAGCTCTCATAGTAGTATCTTTTTGCATTCTGTGTAATGTAAATGTTGCTACTGGGACTTCTTATGGTGTGAGACCTCCTATTGGGGGTAGACCCATTATAATTGTTTCTCCGCCACGTATAAACTATGCAGTACCATTACCAGTGGCCCGCAGACAACGTTGGCATGGTGGCGGCGGCGGCGGCGGCGGCGGCGGTGGATTTGGATTTGGTGGATTTGGTGGATTTGGATTCGGTGGATATGGTGGATATGGTGGACGCGGTGGAAAATTTGGATATATATAATTGAATTTATGAATATAAGGAATACTTAAAATATAATAAAACTATTTGCATTGATTTTGTGAAACTGTTTTTAAGACTTTAACAGTTGGACAAACTAGTAAATTTTCCACAATGTTCTCAAAAAATATCTTGAAAAAGTCACATGACAGCTCGTCGCCTTGTCTAAAACTTGTCTTGATGTTAAAGGTCTCACAGAGCTCGTTACCACCCTTGATGGAGCAACAAGAATTCTCCATCGTCATACTGCACAATCTGACGAGTTTAGCAGTGAAAGTATAGCCGCAATCTGAAAGAAGCGGCTTAGAGGGCATTCGAATTGGCTACGGTTCATAATTATTTTGTTTACTCAAAAAAATGGTCTCAAATGTTTTTCAATTGGGTTACAATATGCACAACCTTCCAGTCAATTTAATTAACGAATGTTATAGGCCGTGAACCACTTCATCCTTTCACTACTAACGTAAATTGCGGAATTATCTTGCCTAAAACATCGTCTCAAAGAAGGAACCAAGTTCTCTTCCAAAACGTGGGTGTAGGCTACACTATTAATTTTGGTGGAAGTGAATTCAGTTCTTCAGTCCCTATCAGTGTGGTTTCAGGCCGGGGAAGTCCACCATAGATCACATCTTCACACTGCGGCAGATCCTGGGGAAGACCCAAGAAATGCAGAACGACACACACCACCTATTTGTCGATTTCAAGGCCGCATATGACAGCGTGCATAGAGATCAGCTATACAGCGCCATATCTAGTTTTGACATTCTTGCCAAACTCGTCAGACTGAGCAGAATGACGATGGAGAACTCTCGCTTCTCCATCAAGGTCGGGAACGAACTCATCGAGACCTTCAATGTCAAAAAAGGTTTTAGACAAGGCGACGCGCAGTCATGTGATTTCTTTAACATCGTTCTTGAGAAGATCGTGCAAAACTCTCTGGCCCACACAAGAGGCACGATCTTCCAAAAGCCCATTCAACTGCTAGCTTACGCGGATGGCATTGATGTGATTGGGCGAACACAGCGAGCCGTCAATTATGCGTTCGCTGGCATTGAAACGGAAGCGGGTAAAATGGGTCTGGCGGTAAACGAGGGCAAAACCAAGTATATGCTGTCATCGAGAAAGGACGCACAACATCGACGACTTGGCCAGAACGTCAGCATAGGCAGCTATAACTTAGAGGTAGTTAAGGACTTCGTCTACCTTGGCTCCGCAGTAAACAGTACAAACAACATCAGTATCTTATTCTGCAGTATAGATCAAACGCAGAATAACTCTTGCCAACCGCTGTTTTTTTGGGCTCAAAAGGCAATTGAGTAGTAGAGACCTCTCTCGGAAGACCAAGCTGACTCTATACATGACCCTGATCATCCCAGTCCTGCTGTTCGGCGCAGAGGCATGGACAATATCCCAAGCGGATGAAGAATCTCTTGGTCTTTTCGAGAGAAAAGTTGTGCGCGCGATCTTTGGTCCTGTTTGTACAGCGACATGAGTCTATCCAGGCGTCTACGGATTCAACTCCTAAGATGGCTAGACCATGTAGAGCGTATGGACAACTTAGCTCCAGCCCGAAGAGTCTTCGACTCTGAGCCTGTGGGACAAAGCAACAGAGGACGTCCACGTACAAGGTAGCTAACACAAGTTGAGGGGGACCTCGGCCGAAGTTTATCTTGGAGAATAGTTTTGGTTTCTTCCGCAAATCATGCCAATATCCGTTATATCCTGGTCCATCAAGATCAAATTTCTTTTCATCATTAAATATAAGTTACATTAAAAAATGTAAGATTGAGACATTTCAAATGTACTGCAACATTATTTGCAACTGCAACAAAGTTATTTTCAGGGTGTAGTTATTCTTTTGCAAAGTACTTATGAAGCCTGTCATATACGGCGTTGAAATCGACGAATAGGTCGTGTGTGTCGATCTGCATTTCTTGAGTTTATAAGATTGGTGATGAACGGTTTCAGACGTTCACACAGTAGGACAGAGAAAATCTTATACACGATGTTAAAGAGACTTATCTCTCGATAATTGGCGCAGCCAAAAGGTTCCCCTTTCTTTTAGATCGGGCAAGCGATACTAAGATTCCACTCATCGAGCATGCTTTTCTCCGACCAAGTAAGAACAGATGAGTAGGCGCATGCGCTCTGCCAGTTGGTTTAAAGATTTCAGCAGGCCTACCATCAGCCCCTGCAGCTTTGTTAGACTTCAGCCTCGATGATGGTATCTTGCCTTGTCGGTCGGCAGGATGAAATTCTCGTCTATAGAATAGTTATCTAGATAATTCCGGCTGACTAGATTCATGTCGTCGTGGCTGAACCTTTCCTTCCAAGTCCTATCAAGCAAGCAGAGCAAAAGACCGATCAAACGTTTCTTTATCCCATTTTGAGAGTTGTTGCTTCTGCGTGGTATAAATTTGGTTTGACGAGAAATCACTAAATTTCTTAATTCACTCCTGAGCCAATGAATACAACGAATGTCAAGAACTATTCTTATGTTGTTTGATCAACTCCCTCCTTTTGATTGCTACATAATCCCTTACTGATAGTCGATACAAATTCATAGCGCTCATCTACGAGTAGTTGAAAACCATATGTGAAAAACGTTCCTGTTTGAATTTGTTATTTTCAAAATATTCCATAGCAGCCCATCAAATATCTCGTATCGTATGCTTTACCACCGTCGTAAATGTTTTGAAATTTCGTGCGTATTGTATTTTAAATTGTTCTTATTTCAGATGTGGAACTGGAAAGTGCATTAAGCACGATCAACGGTGTGATGGAGAAATTCATTGTGACGACAACAGCGACGAAATCGACTGCAACATAACTTGCAAAGAGAACCAGTTCAAATGTGCCGCGTTTAATACTTGCATCAATAAGTAAGAGTTTCTCAGTTTTTCTTTTGCATTCCTTGTTCATTCAGGGTCCTTCGCATTATTTTAAAATTAATAGAAGCTATCAATGCGATGGTGACGAAGACTGTCCCGATGGATCGGATGAAGTAAATTGCACTTGTCCGCCAGACCATTTCAATTGCGTCAATGGTAAATGCATCATGAGTCGGTGGAAATGCGATGGATGGGACGATTGCACGGATGGATCTGATGAGAGTCTGGCAACCTGTGCAGATGTTCCATGTCATGTAAATGCGTTCAAGTAAGTAATAAATTACATTGATCCGATTTTTGGGAGTATGTTGAATGAATAATTTCATTTAGGTGCAACGATCGAAAATGTATAAGAAAATCGGCATTATGTGATGGAATTAACGATTGTGGTGATAAGGAAGATGAAGCACCGGAGGTTTGTGCAGCGCTGCCAAAATGTAGACATGATCAGTTTCAATGTGAGAATGACGATTGCATATCAAAGATCTTCAGATGTGACGGTAATTTCTTTGTTATAGAATAGCATTTAGAAAATGAGTGCATTTTAAATTGTCTTCAGGTCAATATAACTGTATAGATGGGTCTGATGAAATGAATTGTCAGCCTCCAGTTTGTGGGTTTGGAACGTGTTCTCAAATTTGCATTGAAAAGAAAGCTGGTCATTATAATTGCAAATGTACAGACGGATACCAAAAGGGGCCGAAGAAGAACGATACTTGTCTGGCATCAGGGCCAGAACAGATATTACTGTTAGCTTCGGAACAAGAAATTCGTTTTATACTTCCAGAAAAGCAGGAGGGAACCACAGTTGTGGGTTTCTTTCAAACGGACAGCATAAAAATCGATGTTTTTGATATTCTAGTTCGAATAAAAGATACTTTACTCTTTTGGATCGATTCACATCACGGCAAGGTGCACAAAATGAAAATTGCCACTCCTTCCAGTGATGTACGCCACGAAACTACTCGCTTTAAAAGGGATCTAAAGGAGTTGACAGCATTTGATGTAATTTTCTTGCGATTAAACTTTGATAATTTGCATTTAAAACTTTTTGTTTTTTTTCAGATTCCTTCTCTGGATGATCCCAAGTCTCTGGCCGTAGATTGGGTAACCCATATGGTGTATATTATAGATTCACGGCACAATCAAATCATCGCAACTGATATTGATGGGAAAAAGCATATTCCACTGGTTTCTACTGGAATGAATCCAACCGATATAGTCTTGGAACCCGAGTCAAGAATAATGATCTGGTCTACATTAGAAAATGGAATTTTGGTTTCATCTTTGGATGGCACAAACAAGAAGAGCCTTGTTGAGATAGACGTTGGGTGGCCAATTAGCTTGTCAATAGATTATCCAACTGGTCGCCTTTATTGGGCCGATTACCGTAAAGGTACAATCGAAACAGTTCGATTGAATGGAAGAGATCGAAATGTTGTGCGGAGATTTTCTAATAAAGAAAAACCTCAAAAAATTGATGTTTTCGAAGACTATCTTTACATAAAATTATACGATCAGAGTATAATTAAAATGAACAAGTTCGGCAACGATAATGGAACGTATTTATTGAAGGGATATCGTTCTTCAGATATTGGAATCCTTCATCCCTTGAAACAAAACAAAAACAGTAAGTTTATTTATAACTAAAATGTTATCTATTGGAAATTTATTATTCTTTTTTCAACTAGTTACAAATCCGTGTTCAAAAGAACCTTGTAAAGCCAAACGAGCTCTCTGCATACTTTCGTCCGAAAGTACCACTGGATACACTTGCCTTTGTCCGAGTGGCTTAGTAATGGCGGTAAGTAGATTTGATTATATTGACACAACGGTTGACTAAAGACGCTTATAAACTATAGCAAGATGAATGTAAACCACACATCGACGTTCCTGATTACTGTCCGTTGAAATGTAACCTTGGCACTTGTAAGATTATTGACCATGTTCCAAAATGTGTGTGTCAATCGCAATTTGAAGGAGATCTTTGTGAGCACTATCGTTGCTCTGGATACTGTATGAATGGAGGACTGTGTACAGTTGCAGCCGCTTTACCCAGCTCCTCAGAACCGCCACCATTGAAGTGTCAGTGTCCTTCTGGGTGGGGAGGAGCTAAATGTGAAACGTCTGTTTCGGAATGTCAAAGTCGTTGCCACAACGGAGGAGCATGTCTAATCACTGAGGAAGGTATGAGATGTACATGTCCAGAGGAGTTCATTGGTGAAAAATGTGAACATTGTGCAAATCTTACATGTGAAAATAGAGGAATTTGTCGTGAAACCGCCACTGGTAGCACACAATGTGATTGTCCAGATGGGTAAGAATTAAAAAAACAAACAAAAAAATGCATTGCAAAAATGTATCTGTCATAACTAGATTTACTGGAAAGCGATGCGAGACAAATGTATGTGAGGGCTTCTGCAAAAATAATGGAGCTTGCGTTATTGGCAACAAAGGAGGACCACAATGTGAATGTCCACTGGGTTATTATGGAGAACAATGTGAATCTGATTCCTGCAACGATTATTGCTTAAATGGCGGAACTTGTACAGACCGTGGGCAACAGTTGGTTTGTGCTTGTACTGAACGCTATGGAGGTGATCGTTGTGAAACGGATCTCTGTCAGACATCACATCCACCAAGATGTAATAAATGAATATTTATGGGTTTTTGAGTGTTTCAAATTTTTGTTATTTGTATTTAGTTTGTGACCAATCCCTTGTTCCATCACATAATCCTTGCACAGGAATAATTTGTCAGAACGGTGGTACATGCCATGTTATTAAGGGTGTGGCAATGTGTAATTGCACTGGACAATGGAATGGAAACCTCTGCGAAGTATATGCAAACAATTAGTCCTCCAACTGTGTACTTTAATAATTTTTTGTTACAGAAACCCATTCGCTATGAAAATCCATGTATTGGTCATTGCTTGAATAGTGGAATATGCCAACTAGATGCATACATGGTACCTCACTGTACCTGCGTTAGTGAATGGGAAGATGTTCGTTGCAATAGACCACCAAAATGCGTGGACGAATGTGGTGTTTGCGTCAAAGGCAGCGCTATTAACGAATGTTTGTAAGTAGAACTTCTAAAATAGGTTCTTATGTACATTTGAATATATCTGAAATTAACCAATAATTTATTATTTTAATTAAGATGTAATGATGGACGTATCACAGCTTGTTTATCCAGCAATCCGGATGCTCTTGGATCAGTCTTACAGGATTCAGCGCAGGTTTTAACCATACTCAGCGTTCTACTAGCAACCATGATATTATTGATTGCTTTGTTCGGAAGTGCCATTTTCTTTTTAAAGTAAATAATTAAGCCTATTTGAAGAACTTGTAAACTATAAAATTGATGTATTTTTTGCAGGAAACGAAAAATCAGTCAACCGTTTTCTCATGCACGACTTACTGATAATGTGGAGATAACGAATCCAATGTATAGAGGTGATATTGATGAGACACCATCCTTTGTTAACGAAGATGACAAGGTAAAACATTCATGTTTTATGGAGTAGGTTTTAGATTGGTTCAAATTCTGAGGTTATTCAATTCAAATGTGCTGCAAGGTTTGTCGACATGATTTGTGGCAAAATGTATGTGTCTTTTTTTTGCTGGCAAATACGGATATGTTCCAACTTGATTCAAGTTGAATTCAACGACAACGCAAATAAGAAATGTATTCGAGTATTTAGGTACACCCAATTAAAGCCATTGCCAAATAAAACTCCAAAGGAGCACAGGATTTTGAATACCTCGAGATACTTTTACGATATGACAAAAGAATGGCAATGCATATTATATTGGATCTTAAAGCTTCTTCAATCAAAAATGTTGTCTGAAAAAATGATTGACTTAGTCTTACAGTAATCGCTAAGACGTATAACATCTAGCCTTCGTAAAGAGCAAAATTATTGTTAAAATAAAATATTATTCATTCTTAGTGCGCAAGTCGGACAACATAACACCACCACCAATGTGTGCAATTTTTGTCATTTTTGTTTTTATTAATTTATTATGCCTACTTGACAAAATTCCTTAACACTAGCTTGATTTAACTTAAATAATGTTTTGAATACACTAATTTACTGACCATATCCGGTGCTCATTTTGCCTCTCGGCTTAAAAATATATTCTTTTCATTTTTTTTATAAAAGTATTTTAAATAGTAAATTTTCCAAGACAATGTAAAATTGTTTTTTTTAAATGCTATTGCGCTTAACCTAACTTGAGCAAACTTAATCTAAAATAAAAATTAAAGTGCCTTAAACCAATTTCACGATATTACCGTAACACTATACGAAAGCGAACACGAGGTAAATAAATACGAAAACATTTTATACGAAGTGGTGTTCTTTACCACTCTCTCTCTGCTATTGCGAGCAGATATCTCATTCGCTGTCCATTATAGAGCAGATTATAGAGCATTCTTCTGTATCCTGGATAGAGGAATGCTTCGGGAGGTTTAAAGCCTTTTAAGCGTACCCTCTCATGGCTCAAAAATCCGTTATTTAGTTAGTCGAGATCGATGTCCATGCAACATACCCCAGAATCAGCTAAATAATAAAATTATCTATCCTGTTAATGTTTGCCGTGTTGTAGAAGACCTCGTTAGAATAGAATTTCTTGACCTCGGATTCTGGAGTTCGATATAAGCTGAGACAGGTCCGAAGACACTGTCTCTCGAACAGCTTTTCCATTTGGGAAGGCTAACATTCAACCCCACTGTACAAGTGTTCGTCATGACTGGTCGTATCCCTTGAGGCCACTAACAGCAGATTTCTGAACAGGATAGTTTCATATGATGTTTAGCTTCCAGTCCTCGAAGTCAGGCTAAATCAAGATATTGATCAGTTTTATCTTTGGATCTGATCTGTATGATACAAGCTATTCAGTGCGGTATTAAACTAATTGCTAGTGAATATGGCGAATAAGATCGGCGAGCCAACTGCTCTCTGTTGGAGACCATTTCTAATGTCAAAAACCGTGGTAGAAGTCGCGGTGCCTCTTTTCACAACGAACTTTCTACCGGTTATCATGCCATAGATCATGTAGAGTAATGGTTTGTTCATGTCGCACCTAAAAAACTTAAGGAAAAGGTCGGTGTCGAACGCCTTTTTGTCATTATTCCATCGAATGTCGGAAACGAGCTGATGCACTAACATCTTGAATAGCAGCCGTACTTATGCAATTGCATCGCTAAGATCAGTAGAACAGTAAGAACCGATACCTAAAACAGGCAGATATTATATTTACAAAAAAAATATTATATATATGACCAACATCTGCATTTTGTGTTTTTCCAGGGAAATTTCGCAAACCCAGTATACGAATCTATGTATGCTGGAGCGATTGCAGAACCTTCTGCATCGGAAAGTGTTAGTACTGCACCAGACGAACGAAAGGGTCTACTTCAGCATTCACACGACGACACTACTACGCCGGACATTCTTTGATCAGAAACTAAGCTGCTACAGGTTTAGTAAAGAAGTCCCTAACAAAAAAAAAGCAAAACACATAACCTATGGCAACTACAAACAAATGCAAACAAATCGAATTTAGTCTATTATAATTTTTTATTTTTAATATTTCTTATAAAATGAAAAAGTCTAAAATAATTTAAAATTTACATATATCTCGACTAACTCATCACATTATCGATCTGGTAAAGCATTTGTGTAAATAAACTTTTCTACCGATTTACCAGAGAATGAATGATATCTGAAATAGCACCTTAGAAGTCGTAAATTTAAGTTAAATATTTTTAATGCGAACAAAAAGCTGACTGTGTATTTAAGCTCAAGACATTTTTATTTAATCCTTGTTTTACATGTTTCTATTTAATTTGTCATTCTTACATTTTTACTTTTTTGTTTATTCTCTTTAGGTAAATAATTAAAACAAAGGAGATTATTCTTTTTAAATTTAAATACGAAACGAAACATCAACTTTTACTCATCATAATTTTTTAATAAGAAAATCGCACAATCACTTTAATTGTAAAATATAAATAAAATTGAACTGATCAATTTCACATTTTCTTAAAATATTTCTTTTATTTATTGCGACTTATTGTTTATGTATTTCAAAAATGTTGTCTACTCAAAATAGTGCAGATTCTCTACTCAAGAAATGCTTATTGTTTAGAGATTGTAGCAAGTACAAACTTCAAGTTTACCAATCTTGTTCGTATTTAAGGTTGAAAGAGGAGACCTGGCACTCTATTATTCGTCTCCTTTGAGTTGTGCTATGTTCCAAGGTGGACTGGGGCCTAGCCTTTACAGCAACAACTCGTCATCATCATCATCATCATCATCTTCAGTGACCCGCATGTTCCACTAAAGGGGTCGCGGGGCAACACACGCACGAGAGATCTACAGGCCACTCGAATCTCCGCCATCGACTCTAACTCATCAGGAGCTATGCCCAAGCGCAACCAGTCGAGTGTTTGGACTTGGTCCAACCATCTCCTCCTGGGTCTTTCAAGCGGTCGCCTACCTGGTGGAAATTGTGATGATGGGGACATTCGTGCCACGTGACCAAACCATCGAAGTACAGCCCTTTCCGTTCGAAGAAGCAGCTGCCCAAAATTGACTTCCTCGCGCACCGCCGTGTTTCTCCCCGTATCCCGGTGAATAATTCCCACAACAGTACGAAGAAATCTCATCTCAGCAGCTTGTATTCGCGATTGGCATAATATTGTTCTTTCACAAGTGGAGGAAATCTCCAGTTTCATGCCGACGATATTTCTATTCATTGAGAAGTGTTAGTGTCTCGAGAGAGGTAGAAACGAAACAATGAAAGTTGGTGTGCTAATTGGATTGGATGCACATACCTTCGGTTTAGGCGTCGACACATATAGTCGCTTCACCACGGCGGTGCCTCCTCGTGCTTACTACAGAATAATTTCAATTAAATACTATTCAGATTGACCAGTGTCAATGGCGTCCGCCTATACCAGCAGTTGACTATTCCAGGATCGTCCCTCTGGTGTTTGTAGAGAGTTTTGCAAGTTAAAAAAGTCAGATGAGAGTACGTCGCCTTGTCTAAAACCTTTTTAGACATTGGCATTGACATTGACATTGTGAGTTCTTTACCGACCTTTAAGGGACAGAGAGAGTTCTTCATCATCATACTGGTAAGTTTGACGGGCTTAGCAGTAATGTCTAAATTATAGGTGGCTTAATATAGCTCGTCTTTGTGCTGTTATATAATAATATTAATAATAATGGAGGCATTACAGTCCTGGGTGGCTTTGAGCTTAGCTTTTACAGCAACCACTCGCCTTGTGTGTGACATTGTTCTCTCACAAATGCAGTCTAATGCTGCCTCCGAACGGCGAGATTGAGAGGCTTTTTCTAGATAGTTATATTCTTTGAACATTGCCAGTGACTCGAAAGAGGTGAAGCCGTGAAATTTAAAAATTATTCTTTTCTGTTCTGGGGTTGCACCTAGACTGAAGGTCTGGTGTGTAGGAGTCGACGCATATCTACTACTCCACCTTGAAATCGAGGAATAGGTGGTGTGTGTCGATTTGCATATCTGGAGTCTTTTCTAAGGTCTGCTTTCTGACATCATTCATGATGTAGCATCTCCATCTTCTCGGTCAATCGAAGGCGGGTCTCTTCTCTCTTTTTTTGTACATACAGTTCTCGTAGTTCGACGCAGCGTTGCTTTATAGGCTTCTTTGCTACACTTGCCTAACTACACTCGTTGTCAAACCAGGAGTTTTACCACGATGGTGTTCTGAAACTCATCACACCAGGGGTGGAATCAGCTAATGCGGTTTGCGATTGTGGAAAGTTAGATTCGAGTTTTTTGATCTGGGTAATGCGATTGCCAATTTAAGAACTCCAAATTTGTTCATGTGACAGCTAAATTGTTGTAGTTTTAATAAATTTTTGTTGATTGGGTATTCAAAATGAATTATTAAGGAAAATCTGCGAATGTTTTGATCATATGATCTTAGTGCAGTTGATTTCGTCAAATGATTGAATATATTTGATAGTCACATTTAATTGTCAAAAGTGCGACAATCAACTATTTTCCACCCCAATAGTACTTTCTTTGACGTTTTTGAAGTTTTTTTGTTTATGGAACCGGGGTCGAACTTTCAAATAGTTTATCAGATCCTAAATCGGCACATTTCCCAGCGGAATAGTGTCTGACGTCGATCGCAATGTGATCAATCTGATTGACTGAAGACTTATCAGAGGATCAACGGATCCCTTTTTGGATGTAGTAGGCTATAGAGAGGTTTCGCCACCACCAGGCTTACTTCGTTTTCGAACGTGTTGTGGTGCTGGCTATGCTTATCGGTGACATATGCTAATAATGTCCTTACCCAGTTTAGCGTTAAAATCTTAAAGAACGATATTTTTGTTATAGCTCGGGCATTTAAAGTATATTCTTTCCAGGGGATCAAAGAAATCATCCTTATGGTACTTATCCTTGTCCTCTAAAGGGCCGTGTGCGCAAATTAGATTGAAGTTCCCGAATCTACCACATCTGAATTAGCGCTTTCCGTAGTAATCGCAGTATCAAATATATTATTCATCCTGTTTTTTCCTGGACCATCCACCACACTTCCTGATAGCAGCTTAGAGCTTCCGTGAGTTCATCGGCTGAAGGTAGTCATTTAAGGGACCTCACGTTCCACATACATAACCGAAAGCCGTTGTCCTTTTTCCGTTTGCTGGGGTCGTCAACAGTTAAGGCCTAACTATTATGGGTGAATTATTACGACTGGATGGCCCAGTTGGTTTTTTGCCTGCTCCAAATTGAAGGGGTCCCAGGTTCGAATCCCAGTGAAATCGAATCTGGTACAGTCTCCATTTGCCGTTGGGATCAAATTAACGGCACTGCAGTAGGTTGCTACCTGACAGTACAATGGACCAGTTTTGAATCTGAGTGCTCCAGTGCAGAGTTTCAAAAATCCTCCGAAAAAAAAATTATGGGTGGAAGGAAACTAAGCCAACTAACCTACAGTGTGACCATAATAATCGCGATGAAACTTGCAAATATCCCCTCGCGATCAGAAGGGAGACCTGTCTCTAAGCCTTTAAATAGGCAGGCATCTCAGGATACCACTGCCGAGGAAGTAACCGATCCCGAGGACAGCATCAATGGGACTAGCCTTCAGGTCCTATTGATTGGTACAGCTGACGTGACGATGAATTTTTATTTTCATCACAGGCTAGCAACACCATGCAAGTGGACTCTGTAACCAAGGCCCGGCTGCTGGAAGAGGAGATCGATCATAAGGTCACAGGCAAACCTGAGGAAAAGGTGAAAAGTGCCAAGACATTGGTCCAAAAAGCAATGAGCGTCTTCAAGAGGTCGGTGCAATACATTAAGAAGATGAGCGCTAAAGATCCTTCGACGTTCGCCGAACGAGCGAAGCTCTTGATCAAGAAGCACCAGAAAGTGGTAGCCAAATACGAACAAAATCTGGCTCCCACCTCCAACTCTGCCAAAAGACGCCATCCAGCATGGTCACTCTCGAATACACCATCCCACAACAGGGTCGACAACAGCCAGTAAAACCGGCCACTGCCACAAAGAGCACACAGAAACCGAGCACCTCCAAAGGACACACTACTTCGAGTTCGAAACAGAACGTTAAGAGGAGGCGCACCAGTGAGGAAATCCCAAGGGAATCGAAGAAAATGATTACTTCAGCCAGCTTCGACCTCCCCATGAATCTGCAAGTAGTCGATCGTTCCAACCGTGAAGGGAAGACAATTGACTCACTGTAGAAGCCAGAATGAAAGCTGCGACGGGACAGACTTCAACGGAGCAGGCTGGAAGGAAGGAGTCCAAATCGTCAGTTGTGGGAACCAGAAGTCCCTAGACTTCATAAAGCGCACGATTGACAGCTGCGGCGAAATCTGGCAAAACGCGAGATTCGTAGTCATCCCTCGCTCAACGCTTCTACTTCGTCCATTGGTCTCAATATGGATTCCTCCGCCGGTTCCCGTAAAAGACGAGACCATATTGAAACTCATCAAAAAGCAAATCAAGGATCTGAGCACTCAAGGCTGGAGAATCATCTCCTCGAAAAAGAGCTGAAATGGAGTGGGAAAGAACCTCATGTTCACCATCGATCAAAAGTCACTTGACCACACTCGTAGCAGATGGGGTTGCATCAAGTTCTAAAACGAACTTACTCGTAAGTACTGAAGGTGAGGCTATCAAACGAACGTTTAAAGTCAAGGGAGGCTGCAAATTAATTTGCACCACTGCAAAGCAATCACTGACGACTTGATGCTATGCATACTACAAAAGGACGTATATAGCTTTAATCCAAGAACCCTGACTTGTCAATGCCAAAATTTAAGGGTTTAGGTCCAAAGCGTATAATTTATACTATCCACACACCGAAGGTAAGTTACGTATCTGTATAGTCCGCAAAAAATATCTTAGTATTATTCTACTAGGTGCAATTAGCAACGGAGACCTCACTGTGGTAACATGCGATCAACAGTACAAATCAATTTTGCTTCTATCGTCTGAATCCATACCATATGATGAGGAAGTCCCACCACCAAACGCAGTCTGAGCACTTGTGCAATAAGCCAGGTCACGCGGATTGTGCCTTTTGATAGGCTGCGACGCCAATGGCTACCACGTTCAATGGGGAAGCAGCAACGTTAAGAAAAAGGGTGAGTCCATTTTTGATTTCATAGTTTCCACTAACCTTAACATACATAACAAAGGTAATACACTAACGTTTTGTAACCGGGTTAGGAAAGAAGTAATTGACCTTACTCTACTAAGTGAATCTAATTCTGTCCTAGTAGAGAATTGGAGAATCTCCGAGAGCTGTTCCTTTTCGGACCACAGCCGAGTACTCTTCAATCTAAGTCTAAAAAAAAGATAAACCAAAACCTTTCAGAAACCCCCAAAGGCCGACCGACTGGAACCTTTACTAACTCCGACCCAACTCACATTGAGAAACTCAGTCGAAAACTTAGTGAACACTCTGAAAGTGGCTTTTAACAGATCACTTCCTTTGCAATGTGCTCGCAGGAAAACCAGCGCAGTTTGGTGGACCACAGAGCTACTCATCGTGTTGTGCAATGTTATGTACATGGTACAAAGTTTGGGGTTGTTTGAAGCATATACAAAATGCGTGTTGCTTGTATAAGGAGTCTATTATTTTTGTTGCGTTTTACGTTTTTTTCTGGTGAGTTGTTTTTGTTAAAAACAAAATATTCTTTTTTATAAATATTGGCTTGTTTTTTAGTTATTGCAAAGAAAAAATGTAATTATATTCTATTTTTGATGAATTATACTTCAAAACATACGCATTTTGATGAAATTTGGTCCAAGCAGCTCACGCTCGTTACAATAAACAGGCTTCAGTGAACAGGGCCGGTTTTTATTAGTTCACTATATCAAACGTCCACTGTAATTATAAATCCAGTCCCAATAAACACAAGCGAAAAAAAAGCACCAAAGTCGAATTCCTGGCGTGAGTTCTACGAGTTCATAGAAGACCCTAACGAAGCTGCAAGGCTCTGAAAAATCTTATCCAAGGACCACTGTGTCCCAGGATACATACTTCAGCCAGATGGCTTATGGTCAGTAATAGCTAAGCTACTAACAGAAACCCACTTCCCAGGCTATACAAACCCTGATATCACAGTCCAACGGGAAGTAGTGAAAAAAGTTATTACAAAAGACAATGTATCATGGGCAATAAATTTGTTCAAGCCTTTAAATCTCATGGGCTAGACAATATTTTGCAAGCGATACTTCTAAAATTACTAAAGGTGCATTGCATAGCGTTGTTCGAGAAATTTAATACTCACTGAATCTAAAAGAATTTACAATGGTGGCCTTCCTTAACGGGGGTGCCTTCAACAATGTAAACACAGAAGTCATAACAGCAGCTCTAGAAGATATAAAAGTAGACAAATCCATAATACACTGAATTGGTAATATGCTAAACAACAGAATTTCATTATCGAGCTAATGAAATCCGATTTGAAGGGCAAAACACAGCGGTCTGGGAATAAACCCCCAGAAAACTGAGCTTGTTTTATTCACCAGAAAGGAAAAAAAAAACGATATCTACTCCCCCCAAATTAGATGGAACTTCACTCAAACTCACAACGGAGCACCATTCTCGACTTCAAACTTCCCTATAAAAGGAACATTGACGAAGGAATGAAAAAAGGATTAAACATTTTTTATGCTTGTAAAAAGACCTTCGACGAAATATGGAGATTACATCCGAACATTATTCACTAGATGTACACAGCAGTTATCAGACCCATTGTTACCTATGGGGCCCTAGTCTGATAGACTGCTAGCAACACAACAAGCTATATGAACATGCTTAACAAAGTACAAAGGTTAGCCGCTGTTTGTACGACGGGAGCTATTAGAAGCATGCCGCAAGCAGGGTTGGACAGGATACTTCAGCTCCTTCCTCTGGACTTATTCATAAAAAGCTGTGCCGAAAAAGCGCTCTCAGATTGAGAGTCCTCTTTGTGGAAATAAGCCAACTATGGACATGCGGCTATAATAAAGATAATAGATGATCTGGGAAAGAAATATGGTTTCAGTAGCCTCACAGCAACAACCGATTATATATATCCCTACAATGACTTCTCCCTTAAGATGCCAGCAGAGACGAGTGATCGTCAAATGCCGTTATTAACGAGCACGAGATTACCTTATACACTGACGGATCAAAAATGGATACAGAGGCCGGAATCTACTTGGATACCTTGCATAAACAGGAAGCATTTATACTTCCTAACATGTGCAGTGTCATCCAAGCCGAAATTTTGTAGTTTGAAGAGGCAGATATATGCATACCAGAAACCGTCCTCCCACCATCGGATATCACCAATTTTGTAGAAAGGCTGCACTGAAGACATTAGGATCCTCTTTAATGAAATCTAGGGCTGTTATGAATTTCCGCGATTCCATCAGTCATAACTCTGCTGGGACCCGAGCCACAGCTTGATCGCAGTAAGCCAGAGAGCAGACGAAGTGGCTAGACGAGGGTCTGATATAGACATCAGTGAGACACACACGTCATTGCGGACACCGATTAGTGCATTGTACCGGATCATAAACAACATAGTACAAAAGTTGACCACCTCCAAAGGACACACTACTTCGAGTTCGAAACAGAACGTTAAGAGGAGGCGCACCAGTGAGGAAATCCCAAGGGAATCGAAGAAAATGATTACTTCAGCCAGCTTCGACCTCCCCATGAATCTGCAAGTAGTCGATCGTTCCAACCGTGAAGGGAAGACAATTGACTCACTGTAGAAGCCAGAATGAAAGCTGCGACGGGACAGACTTCAACGGAGCAGGCTGGAAGGAAGGAGTCCAAATCGTCAGTTGTGGGAACCAGAAGTCCCTAGACTTCATAAAGCGCACGATTGACAGCTGCGGCGAAATCTGGCAAAACGCGAGATTCGTAGTCATCCCTCGCTCAACGCTTCTACTTCGTCCATTGGTCTCAATATGGATTCCTCCGCCGGTTCCCGTAAAAGACGAGACCATATTGAAACTCATCAAAAAGCAAATCAAGGATCTGAGCACTCAAGGCTGGAGAATCATCTCCTCGAAAAAGAGCTGAAATGGAGTGGGAAAGAACCTCATGTTCACCATCGATCAAAAGTCACTTGACCACACTCGTAGCAGATGGGGTTGCATCAAGTTCTAAAACGAACTTACTCGTAAGTACTGAAGGTGAGGCTATCCAACGAACGTTTAAAGTCAAGGGAGGCTGCAAATTAATTTGCACCACTGCAAAGCAATCACTGACGACTTGATGCTATGCATACTACAAAAGGACGTATATAGCTTTAATCCAAGAACCCTGACTTGTCAATGCCAAAATTTAAGGGTTTAGGTCCAAAGCGTATAATTTATACTATCCACACACCGAAGGTAAGTTACGTATCTGTATAGTCCGCAAAAAATATCTTAGTATTATTCTACTAGGTGCAATTAGCAACGGAGACCTCACTGTGGTAACATGCGATCAACAGTACAAATCAATTTTGCTTCTATCGTCTGAATCCATACCATATGATGAGGAAGTCCCACCACCAAACGCAGTCTGAGCACTTGTGCAATAAGCCAGGTCACGCGGATTGTGCCTTTTGATAGGCTGCGACGCCAATGGCTACCACGTTCAATGGGGAAGCAGCAACGTTAAGAAAAAGGGTGAGTCCATTTTTGATTTCATAGTTTCCACTAACCTTAACATACATAACAAAGGTAATACACTAACGTTTTGTAACCGGGTTAGGAAAGAAGTAATTGACCTTACTCTACTAAGTGAATCTAATTCTGTCCTAGTAGAGAATTGGAGAATCTCCGAGAGCTGTTCCTTTTCGGACCACAGCCGAGTACTCTTCAATCTAAGTCTAAAAAAAAGATAAACCAAAACCTTTCAGAAACCCCCAAAGGCCGACCGACTGGAACCTTTACTAACTCCGACCCAACTCACATTGAGAAACTCAGTCGAAAACTTAGTGAACACTCTGAAAGTGGCTTTTAACAGATCACTTCCTTTGCAATGTGCTCGCAGGAAAACCAGCGCAGTTTGGTGGACCACAGAGCTACTCATCGTGTTGTGCAATGTTATGTACATGGTACAAAGTTTGGGGTTGTTTGAAGCATATACAAAATGCGTGTTGCTTGTATAAGGAGTCTATTATTTTTGTTGCGTTTTACGTTTTTTTCTGGTGAGTTGTTTTTGTTAAAAACAAAATATTCTTTTTTATAAATATTGGCTTGTTTTTTAGTTATTGCAAAGAAAAAATGTAATTATATTCTATTTTTGATGAATTATACTTCAAAACATACGCATTTTGATGAAATTTGGTCCAAGCAGCTCACGCTCGTTACAATAAACAGGCTTCAGTGAACAGGGCCGGTTTTTATTAGTTCACTATATCAAACGTCCACTGTAATTATAAATCCAGTCCCAATAAACACAAGCGAAAAAAAAGCACCAAAGTCGAATTCCTGGCGTGAGTTCTACGAGTTCATAGAAGACCCTAACGAAGCTGCAAGGCTCTGAAAAATCTTATCCAAGGACCACTGTGTCCCAGGATACATACTTCAGCCAAATGGCTTATGGTCAGTAATAGCTAAGCTACTAACAGAAACCCACTTCCCAGGCTATACAAACCCTGATATCACAGTCCAACGGGAAGTAGTGAAAAAAGTTATTACAAAAGACAATGTATCATGGGCAATAAATTTGTTCAAGCCTTTAAATCTCATGGGCTAGACAATATTTTGCAAGCGATACTTCTAAAATTACTAAAGGTGCATTGCATAGCGTTGTTCGAGAAATTTAATACTCACTGAATCTAAAAGAATTTACAATGGTGGCCTTCCTTAACGGGGGTGCCTTCAACAATGTAAACACAGAAGTCATAACAGCAGCTCTAGAAGATATAAAAGTAGACAAATCCATAATACACTGAATTGGTAATATGCTAAACAACAGAATTTCATTATCGAGCTAATGAAATCCGATTTGAAGGGCAAAACACAGCGGTCTGGGAATAAACCCCCAGAAAACTGAGCTTGTTTTATTCACCAGAAAGGAAAAAAAAAACGATATCTACTCCCCCCAAATTAGATGGAACTTCACTCAAACTCACAACGGAGCACCATTCTCGACTTCAAACTTCCCTATAAAAGGAACATTGACGAAGGAATGAAAAAAGGATTAAACATTTTTTATGCTTGTAAAAAGACCTTCGACGAAATATGGAGATTACATCCGAACATTATTCACTAGATGTACACAGCAGTTATCAGACCCATTGTTACCTATGGGGCCCTAGTCTGATAGACTGCTAGCAACACAACAAGCTATATGAACATGCTTAACAAAGTACAAAGGTTAGCCGCTGTTTGTACGACGGGAGCTATTAGAAGCATGCCGCAAGCAGGGTTGGACAGGATACTTCAGCTCCTTCCTCTGGACTTATTCATAAAAAGCTGTGCCGAAAAAGCGCTCTCAGATTGAGAGTCCTCTTTGTGGAAATAAGCCAACTATGGACATGCGGCTATAATAAAGATAATAGATGATCTGGGAAAGAAATATGGTTTCAGTAGCCTCACAGCAACAACCGATTATATATATCCCTACAATGACTTCTCCCTTAAGATGCCAGCAGAGACGAGTGATCGTCAAATGCCGTTATTAACGAGCACGAGATTACCTTATACACTGACGGATCAAAAATGGATACAGAGGCCGGAATCTACTTGGATACCTTGCATAAACAGGAAGCATTTATACTTCCTAACATGTGCAGTGTCATCCAAGCCGAAATTTTGTAGTTTGAAGAGGCAGATATATGCATACCAGAAACCGTCCTCCCACCATCGGATATCACCAATTTTGTAGAAAGGCTGCACTGAAGACATTAGGATCCTCTTTAATGAAATCTAGGGCTGTTATGAATTTCCGCGATTCCATCAGTCATAACTCTGCTGGGACCCGAGCCACAGCTTGATCGCAGTAAGCCAGAGAGCAGACGAAGTGGCTAGACGAGGGTCTGATATAGACATCAGTGAGACACACACGTCATTGCGGACACCGATTAGTGCATTGTACCGGATCATAAACAACATAGTACAAAAGTTGACCACCTCCAAAGGACACACTACTTCGAGTTCGAAACAGAACGTTAAGAGGAGGCGCACCAGTGAGGAAATCCCAAGGGAATCGAAGAAAATGATTACTTCAGCCAGCTTCGACCTCCCCATGAATCTGCAAGTAGTCGATCGTTCCAACCGTGAAGGGAAGACAATTGACTCACTGTAGAAGCCAGAATGAAAGCTGCGACGGGACAGACTTCAACGGAGCAGGCTGGAAGGAAGGAGTCCAAATCGTCAGTTGTGGGAACCAGAAGTCCCTAGACTTCATAAAGCGCACGATTGACAGCTGCGGCGAAATCTGGCAAAACGCGAGATTCGTAGTCATCCCTCGCTCAACGCTTCTACTTCGTCCATTGGTCTCAATATGGATTCCTCCGCCGGTTCCCGTAAAAGACGAGACCATATTGAAACTCATCAAAAAGCAAATCAAGGATCTGAGCACTCAAGGCTGGAGAATCATCTCCTCGAAAAAGAGCTGAAATGGAGTGGGAAAGAACCTCATGTTCACCATCGATCAAAAGTCACTTGACCACACTCGTAGCAGATGGGGTTGCATCAAGTTCTAAAACGAACTTACTCGTAAGTACTGAAGGTGAGGCTATCCAACGAACGTTTAAAGTCAAGGGAGGCTGCAAATTAATTTGCACCACTGCAAAGCAATCACTGACGACTTGATGCTATGCATACTACAAAAGGACGTATATAGCTTTAATCCAAGAACCCTGACTTGTCAATGCCAAAATTTAAGGGTTTAGGTCCAAAGCGTATAATTTATACTATCCACACACCGAAGGTAAGTTACGTATCTGTATAGTCCGCAAAAAATATCTTAGTATTATTCTACTAGGTGCAATTAGCAACGGAGACCTCACTGTGGTAACATGCGATCAACAGTACAAATCAATTTTGCTTCTATCGTCTGAATCCATACCATATGATGAGGAAGTCCCACCACCAAACGCAGTCTGAGCACTTGTGCAATAAGCCAGGTCACGCGGATTGTGCCTTTTGATAGGCTGCGACGCCAATGGCTACCACGTTCAATGGGGAAGCAGCAACGTTAAGAAAAAGGGTGAGTCCATTTTTGATTTCATAGTTTCCACTAACCTTAACATACATAACAAAGGTAATACACTAACGTTTTGTAACCGGGTTAGGAAAGAAGTAATTGACCTTACTCTACTAAGTGAATCTAATTCTGTCCTAGTAGAGAATTGGAGAATCTCCGAGAGCTGTTCCTTTTCGGACCACAGCCGAGTACTCTTCAATCTAAGTCTAAAAAAAAGATAAACCAAAACCTTTCAGAAACCCCCAAAGGCCGACCGACTGGAACCTTTACTAACTCCGACCCAACTCACATTGAGAAACTCAGTCGAAAACTTAGTGAACACTCTGAAAGTGGCTTTTAACAGATCACTTCCTTTGCAATGTGCTCGCAGGAAAACCAGCGCAGTTTGGTGGACCACAGAGCTACTCATCGTGTTGTGCAATGTTATGTACATGGTACAAAGTTTGGGGTTGTTTGAAGCATATACAAAATGCGTGTTGCTTGTATAAGGAGTCTATTATTTTTGTTGCGTTTTACGTTTTTTTCTGGTGAGTTGTTTTTGTTAAAAACAAAATATTCTTTTTTATAAATATTGGCTTGTTTTTTAGTTATTGCAAAGAAAAAATGTAATTATATTCTATTTTTGATGAATTATACTTCAAAACATACGCATTTTGATGAAATTTGGTCCAAGCAGCTCACGCTCGTTACAATAAACAGGCTTCAGTGAACAGGGCCGGTTTTTATTAGTTCACTATATCAAACGTCCACTGTAATTATAAATCCAGTCCCAATAAACACAAGCGAAAAAAAAGCACCAAAGTCGAATTCCTGGCGTGAGTTCTACGAGTTCATAGAAGACCCTAACGAAGCTGCAAGGCTCTGAAAAATCTTATCCAAGGACCACTGTGTCCCAGGATACATACTTCAGCCAGATGGCTTATGGTCAGTAATAGCTAAGCTACTAACAGAAACCCACTTCCCAGGCTATACAAACCCTGATATCACAGTCCAACGGGAAGTAGTGAAAAAAGTTATTACAAAAGACAATGTATCATGGGCAATAAATTTGTTCAAGCCTTTAAATCTCATGGGCTAGACAATATTTTGCAAGCGATACTTCTAAAATTACTAAAGGTGCATTGCATAGCGTTGTTCGAGAAATTTAATACTCACTGAATCTAAAAGAATTTACAATGGTGGCCTTCCTTAACGGGGGTGCCTTCAACAATGTAAACACAGAAGTCATAACAGCAGCTCTAGAAGATATAAAAGTAGACAAATCCATAATACACTGAATTGGTAATATGCTAAACAACAGAATTTCATTATCGAGCTAATGAAATCCGATTTGAAGGGCAAAACACAGCGGTCTGGGAATAAACCCCCAGAAAACTGAGCTTGTTTTATTCACCAGAAAGGAAAAAAAAACCGATATCTACTCCCCCCAAATTAGATGGAACTTCACTCAAACTCACAACGGAGCACCATTCTCGACTTCAAACTTCCCTATAAAAGGAACATTGACGAAGGAATGAAAAAAGGATTAAACATTTTTTATGCTTGTAAAAAGACCTTCGACGAAATATGGAGATTACATCCGAACATTATTCACTAGATGTACACAGCAGTTATCAGACCCATTGTTACCTATGGGGCCCTAGTCTGATAGACTGCTAGCAACACAACAAGCTATATGAACATGCTTAACAAAGTACAAAGGTTAGCCGCTGTTTGTACGACGGGAGCTATTAGAAGCATGCCGCAAGCAGGGTTGGACAGGATACTTCAGCTCCTTCCTCTGGACTTATTCATAAAAAGCTGTGCCGAAAAAGCGATCTCAGATTGAGAGTCCTCTTTGTGGAAATAAGCCAACTATGGACATGCGGCTATAATAAAGATAATAGATGATCTGGGAAAGAAATGTGGTTTCAGTAGCCTCACAGCAACAACCGATTATATATATCCCTACAATGACTTCTCCCTTAAGATGCCAGCAGAGACGAGTGATCGTCAAATGCCGTTATTAACGAGCACGAGATTACCTTATACACTGACGGATCAAAAATGGATACAGAGGCCGGAATCTACTTGGATACCTTGCATAAACAGGAAGCATTTATACTTCCTAACATGTGCAGTGTCATCCAAGCCGAAATTTTGTAGTTTGAAGAGGCAGATATATGCATACCAGAAACCGTCCTCCCACCATCGGATATCACCAATTTTGTAGAAAGGCTGCACTGAAGACATTAGGATCCTCTTTAATGAAATCTAGGGCTGTTATGAATTTCCGCGATTCCATCAGTCATAACTCTGCTGGGACCCGAGCCACAGCTTGATCGCAGTAAACCAGAGAGCAGACGAAGTGGCTAGACGAGGGTCTGATATAGACATCAGTGAGACACACACGTCATTGCGGACACCGATTAGTGCATTGTACCGGATAGTACAAAAGTTGGCCAGCTCGTCTTGGCTTGTGAGAAATAGCTATCACACGACAAGATCAACGTGATCAGATCTTAACAGTGGTAAAACAAAGAAGCTCATCGGAGTAATCACAGGGCAATGCTTCGAAAATGGACTGCGGAGTCCAGCGATGTCTGCCCAGCTCTTCAGAACCGGTGCCTAGCTTCGCTGGGCCAAAGATTCTTCACATAGACTGCGGTTTTAAAAAACGAAAATTTTTCCGGATCTCCTAAATTTTATAAAAAGCACGGGGTCGTTTCAGCCATCATGTGATAGAATAGGTTCGTAAAATGTGTGTACCACAAAAATGAAGGGATTCGCAATTGGCCTTATGGCTTCCGAGTGGAAGTGATATCTCTTCTTCCTTCTTTAACCTAACCTAATACATATAGCAAATAAATACCAAATGGATAAAAGCTTAATTCAACAACTTAAATTTTTTGTGTCTGTATTTTGGATCCGTGGGCGTGTGGCGGGTAGATGCGTCCACTCCTACGCTCGATGTCTAAGTTTGAATCTCGAAAAAAACATCTATAATTTTTTCACGGCTCCCCCTCTTTTGAGTCACTGACAATGCTCACAGAGTATAACTGTCTAGAAAGAGCTTCTCAATCTCGCCGTTCGATCTGTAGGTCTCCTCCACTCGTGAGAGAACAATAGAACGCACAACACGAGTGGCTGAGAAGCTAGGCCCGAGATTTAGCGAATTGTATAGTAGAACATAGTTGCAAGTAGTTGGTTTTTCGTCGCACTAGAATATACCTAATGCCTCCTTAATTATCAAAGGAACAATCATACACGGTTCTATATTTTGTGAAGTCCCAAATAGCTACTTTTTCATAGTAAAAGATTTGGTTGCAGTGCTGAAGGTGATTATGCTCGCTGGACTTCATAATAAAAATAAAAAAAAGTTTGATTTGTCTTCGTCTGCAAATATTCACAGCCCTACATGAACTCAGTCAACCTTACCATCCCCTACCTGGAATTCAAATGCGATTGAAATGCATAAGAAGGGTGCAAGGATCCCCTTTTCTACGTCTTGTAAAAGGGAATCGCACTACTGCACGCACACATAAACGTACATATACAATGTACACGAACCAAATTTTACATCCGATTTTTTGCCTTCTATGCTTCCTTCCGTCTTCCTATTTTGTTTCTTATATTTATTACGTACCACTGATATTGACCCTCAGCGTTATTTCTTTATAAGCGAACATGTCTTCCCCTCTTATTTCCCAAGATCTTCACACAGTACACATCTGTCGCTAATCAGAGTTCACCCCAAGAATTTACAATTAGGGGACCACCGAAGGGTGGAAATGCTATACGTATGCATATTGTTAGTACGAGTCTTACGTCATACGTGTGATCGCGTGTGAAATTTTGTAAACTTCTGAAAAATAAAATTCAGTCTTTCATGTCTCTCTTATATTTCAATAAATTCTGTGCTGAAAGAGTGATGTGACTCGAAAGAGGTGGAGCCGTGAACAATTTTGTTTTGAAAAGTTGCTGCTTGTGCTGGGATTTGAACCTAGACCGAAAGTCAAGTGCGTATGGGTCGACGCACAAACCCACACGGTCACGGCGCCCAAATAATACAGAGAACTAATTTTTTCAACATTTTTATTTTATTATATTCGTTTTGTTATAACGATGTTTCTCAAATTTGTTTTGCTTATTCGTTGCCAAACTTGCCTAAGTACTCTCTTGGTTTTGTTAAAAAATAAAACAAAATGCAGCAATATTCTTTGAGGAATTTGGTTGGAAACTGAGGAAAACATTGAATCGAAGTGACGTAAATTTACTTCACAATAAAAAAAACAATTCTTTAGGAACACGAAAATGAATTTATTTAGTTTTCGTTTATTTAAAACGCTGTTCTTGAGTGACCAACGATTTATTCAACCCTTTTTCTTAAAACTTAGTCTATTGCAAAAACTTGCAGGCAACTCCAGTTAAGATTGTGTGTTCGTCGTGTTCCATGTTTCCTTAGACTGCATTTTTTCCTAATGAACGTCACCCTTTTATACCAGTCGTTTGAGCATAAAGCTGCCTTTTACAATATCGGTCTCTATGAAAACTAGTTTACAATGGTTTGCTATAATATGAATTTAAATTTAATGTAAAAATTATTACAGTTATATGTTATATTTTTAATAAATGTTGACATCATGGCCACAGAATAAACAGTATCAGATAAAACATTTGCAGCTAGGAGTGAAACCAATCAATTTCTTGTCATACAATTTTCGAAAGTCATAATTCATTCATAATAAGTCATATAAAAAATTAGCAATCTTTGTTAAACCTCAAACAATTGTGCCGCAAACCAAATTCATCTTTCAACGAAAATACAAAAAAAAAATTTTTTTTAATCGCGAGTAATTTTTAGCAGGAATTTTACACAAGCACCAAAAACAACTGATACACATCGCATGCTGGAAATTTAAATATCATCAGCATAATATCCCGATATTGCTAACACAAACACAATAAGATTTATTTTTCATTCTAAACGATTTCTGACGAGTGGAAATGGAATTTTTGTTAGAAAAATATTTTTATACGAGAACGTCCCAAAAACTTCCAAGAAAAAAAAGTGTTTTTTTTAGTCAAATTTTAGGGGTTAAGTCACATAGCTGATACACTGGTCTTAACCTGTATTTATGGTAATTTTCTGCTAAAACAGCCATCGCAACGCTATTTTCCGTTCCGCTTATCACATCTTCTAAGAAGCTTTTATATGGCTATTGGGTTATTATTCCATTGATACGACCTCAAACCCAAACAGAAAACAAACGAACCACCCCGGATCAACACATTCCCTTCGCCATTTTTATGGCTGAAACACAACAGTGCGTCAGCGTCAGCGTTGTCTTTCAACGCACACAATTCAATGGACATTCACGAAATACTGCAGCAACCTACGTAAGTGAAATATAAGAGAGATGAGAGGATCGTAATAAAACGTAAAACGTAATCCCAAAGCACGTCATTATTCAACATGTAGGATATTTTTTTGACAGAGGGATGCACTGTGAGAGCGAAATTGAGAAATGCTTCCCAAATTGAGAGTTTTTTTCCCAAATTGAGAACATTATGTGGCAACTGACAACAGCTGACTAAAATTATTTCAACGACAAAGCTAATTTGAATGAATACGCCAAATTAGCAACAAGAAGCACTTTTTTAATTTTGTTAACTTCCTTCGCATTCGTTTTCCGCAATTAATTTCTTTAACGTTCACTTGTTTGACCAGGATATTTTTTGATTTGACATTTCAGAAATTAAAACAGCTGACGAAATATTTTTTATTTGGTATCTGAAAGAGAGAGGGAACAGCTTATATATTATATAAATTTTTATACTAAAAAAAACACGTATTTATAATTGTAACTTTCATGTTTGCCCACCAATATCTAAAATGCTTTCTAATGTGTGTACATCGTTCTGGAACTTGTTTGTTTTTTCAGTAAATGGCGCAATATGAAAATGTGATCTCTTGTTGATGTACCAGTCCGGAAAACTGGTACTGGAAAACTAGAAATCTGTTAAGTTGACCACCCTTAGAAGATTGACACGCGTGAAGTTGGGCTGCACGAAGAAAAATTCGTACAAAATATCTTGGAACTTGGACTTCATTTGGATGCTAACCAGCACATTTAGTCGCACATACATACTTGCAGCAGAGCAATTCCAGGGTACAATACCAAACATGTGTTTCTTCGTTTGTAAGAATATGACGCAGTATTTTTCATTTGCAGTGAATTGGCTTTAAGGGTGTTTTACAAAAAACGAAAAAAATACTACGAAAATAAGAAATATTTGCGATTTTTATTAACTTTCTAAATTCACTTAAAAAAACGGACACCCTTAAAAGTTGGCCACCTACCTAATTTGGTCAGAAATGTTTGGACTGCGGTTGGACAATTTGGACAGGTCTCATTGTATATGGTGATTGGTTTTGGGCAAAATGGATTATGACGTAGGCTGGATATTGACATTGAAGAAAATTATGCCTCGATGATTTGACATTGCTGCTAGCCCTAAAGAGCTCTCCTACACGCGTGTTGTTTTCCTGAAAAAAATCAAAATTCCCTACGAATAAGTAACAAGTTTGTCTTCACAATTTCAAGTAGTTAAGACCTGTGGCCAGGTTTTTGTAATTTTTTTGTAGAAAGGTCTTATTTTCTAAAACTTGGAAGACTCTTCAATATCCTTCAGCAGAGAGACTGAGTGAGCACTTTTGTATTTACGTTGTAATCTTTTTTTCTGTAACTTCCTGACATTTGAAAATCGGGCATTAAACTGTAAGTCCCCTCCCCTCGTGAGAGAATAATAGCACGCACAACACGAGTGGTTGCTAAGAAGGTAGGCGCAACCCTATCTTGGATTGTAGCGCCACCTATATTATTATTAAAACTTTCCCTAAAAACGGATCAAAGCCAAGCGATCGCTTTGTGGTTTAGAATCTTCTTCTTCTTCTTAGGACTGTTGTTGTCCCACAGGCTCAGAATTGAAGACTCTTCGGGCTGGAGCTAAGTTGTCCATACCCTCTACATGGCCTGGCTAGACTCATGTCGCTGTACAGCCTATACAGTTCGTGGTTGAACCTTCTCCTCCAAATGTCATCAACGCAAACAGGACCAAAGACCGCACGCAGAAATTTTCGAATAGACCAAGAGACTCTTCATCCGCTTGGGATATTGTTCATGCTTCTGCGCCAAAGTCCACTTGGTCTTCCGAGAGAGGGCTCTATTACTCAATTGCCTTTCGAGCCAAAAAAACAGCAGTTGGCAAGAGTTATTCTGCGTTTGATCTCGGTACTGATGTTGTTTGTTCTGTTTACAACGGAGCCAAGGTAGACGAAGTCCTTAATTACCTCATAGTTATAGCTGCCTATGGTGACGTTCTGGCCAAGTCGTCGATGTTGTGCGTCCTTTCTCGATGACAGCATATACTTGGTTTTGCCCTCGTTCACCGCCAGACTCATTTTAACCGCTTCCGTTTCAATGCCATCAAACGCATCATTGACGGCTCTCTTCTCAAGAACGATGTTAAAGAGATCACAAGACAGTGCGTCGCCTTGTCTAAAACTTTTTTGACATTAAAAGATCTCGGTGAGTTCTCTACCGACCTTGATGGAACAGTGTGATAATTTGATCGATGTTGGACTTCCCTGGCCTAAAACCACACTGATACGGACCTATCAGATTGGGGACGAAAGGTTTCAGGCGTTCACACAGAAGTTAAGGAGACTTATCCATCGATAGTTGGAGCAGTCAAGGGGGTCTCCTTTCTTGTGGATCGGGCAAGCGATACTGATATTCCACTCATCATGCATGTTTTCCTCCGACCATATCTTACAGATGAGCTGGTGCATGCGCCCTACCAGATCGTATTCAGCTGCTTTAAACATTTCAGCGGGCGGACTATCTGCACCAGCAGCTTTGTTAGACTTCAGTCTCGATATCGCTATCTTAACTTCTTGGTATTCTCTTCTATCATCGTCCGTTGTATTGAGTGGAACATCCTGACAGCGGTATTTGTGTTCTCATTGCCGTTCAACAGTCTGCAGAAATATTGTAGCTTTTCGACGTCAAACCGTGGTTGTCTTCCTTGACTCCGTTGTTCTCTCGATATCCGTGTTCTTACCTTGGCTACAACAAGGAAATGGTCCGAGTCGATGTTAGCGCCTCGGAACGTTTGGATATCAAGAATACTTGAGGAGTGTCTGACGTCGATCGCAACGTGATCACTCTGGTTGACGGTTGAATGATCAGGGGACCGCCAGGTCCCTTTATGGATGTTGAGGTGTGGGAACCGCGTGCTAGCTACAGAGAGGTGGGAGAGAGCGTGGGCGCATCCTCTTTTTGGCCGGCCCACCCCACCGCATTTCCTGGAATGCGGTAACGTCTGCTCTATATAGCAGTCTAGGGCATCCGCGAGTTCATCAACTGCACGTGGTCTGTTCAGGGACCTCACATTCCACGTGCAGAATCGAAAGTCACTTAACTTTTTTCGTTTGCTAGGCTCGTCAACAGTAAATCCGTCCATATCCGATCGTTGTTTCTGAACTAATTTTTTTTTTACGTGGTGAGGAAGTTAACCCCACGCACAAGCTCCAACTGGGAGGACAGTTCTATTTGTTTAGCCCCCGGACAAAGGGGTCCGGAAGGATCCGGTGTCGATAGCATCTTGCAGGCTGTGAGCGCCGCCGTTGGCCCTAAGAGAAGGGCTCATCCGCCGCCATCTCTATTCCAGGGTCCCGACCTTACCATGGAAACCAGATAGCTCCTGTCTGGAGTTGTGGATGCCGCGGTTGGCCCATCAGTTGATCAGATCCTCCGCCGACATCCTAAAAAGAGCGATAAATCCTGGTAGGGTCACTTTCCCCCTCTGTCGTTTGCAGCCGCCCAGACGTCCCAAGAGGGTTGGTTACCCTATCTTCTGTCGAGGGTACTCGGCCCCGTATTTCACCACGGGGAGGTGAGAGTAGGAGTTCGTTAACAGAGGTTAGGTGCAGACGCTTGTGTCTGCATGGTACGCCTGTCAATGCTTCGAAATCTAAGCCGTCTTTCGACGATGGATCCTCATCCTTATATACACAGGCTTTTGTCACAGCAGAAATGCATAATATATTTAAATTTTTATTTTTCATTATCATGGCGCCAAACCGGATTATTTCCTGCCCCGCAGCAGAACCCGCTTTATACTGCGTGGGAATAGGTTCCCCTTTTCTTTTTACGTATCCGCCAACCTGGTCGGTCAGGTTGGTAAACTTTCTATTGACTAGAAAGTGTACTGCGTGTTAGTACATTAAACAGCGATGACTGGCGGCACGATTCAGGGGCCGTACGTCAACTTGAGTTGTGGTGAATAGGCGAACGTAATAAAAACTAACTTACCAGAATGTCGATTTTTTAAATTAAATTAATTTAACCAAAATTTAATTATAATAACTTTTACCAAAAAATTAGCTTTCTTTGTCAAAAATCATAAGCAAAAGCATGAAAATTGAAGACGGTGATAAAAAATACAACATTCCATTGCGGATATTAATGCAGATAGAGAGGAATGTTTTTTTTCATATTTTTATTCTACAATAGAACAAAAAATATTTGAGGAATATTTCAATGAAGCAATTTGTCGACACCGACGGAGTGTCCATAATTTAATGCTGATGACATAAGACATCGAATGCTTTAAAAGAACCCTCGAGCTGCGTCACTTTTTAAACTTATGAATACAAATATTTACTTTTCCCAGAAATTACAAACAATTTAAATCGTGTATACATATGTATAGTGAATACAATTTCCTCCCTCATAACACATGTGACAGAATAATGATTGAAAATGATACTGCGACAAGTGACCCCAACAGAGAGAAGTAACCAATCCGAACATTTCAAACGCGGTCTCATTACGGATCACCGCATACTACGTAATCCCTACTTCCGATTCAACACAAAAAAGGGGATAACAATCACGCTAACCCTATGCACGGCTGGCCTTATGAGTGAATTGAACTGTAACACTGTTAGGAGTCTCGAAGTGATGGAATGCCTGAGAATCTTAATCATCCTCGCAGACGGGAAAGAATTGCTCTCAAAATGAGCCATCGCACGACAAACGCGTGTGTTTTCATTTATCATTCCGAGAGGGAAAGTATCTTACATTCGTATGTAGATGCATTGAATGAATATGTGAATCTATGTACGTATACAATGTGAACGCATGCATAGCCTCGTCAGTGCGTGCATACATTCTTAGAGGTGAAAGAAGAATTTTAAAATTCCCACAGGCTGTGTGATATGACTGCAGTACGTACGTATATCTGTGTATACTGCAGGGAGTTGTTCCCATAGATGGATATTCTCGCATATGGCAGACTGAAATGCATGGGAAATATCGGATCGTGTGTGAATGCGAACGACTAAAAGTGACGGTGGCGATTATGATTCGGTGTTTGTCCGAAGAAAACTAAGAGTTGACCAAGGGCTATGCAACAAATTTGGTCCTGTTTAAGGATTCTACTTCTGATATGTATCCATGAGATTTTCTTTATTATTATATCAAGTAGCAGGTCTTCAAATTCCTGACCTCAGTTGATGATTGAAATCTGATCGCAAGGGGGTAGGGAAGCAATTTATTCTATGCTCCGGAAGTAAGAATCAATTGTATTTGTATCTTAAGAAAAGGATTCCCACACAATGTGGATGTGGTTTCTTTGATTTTTAAAGAGTTGTTATTGTGTCAATTTGTATGCATACGGATACCTGTACATAAATAATCCTTTAACCTATTTGTTATCGTAGTAATGGGAATCAGTTCTTCAGAGAGTATGAGCTTCACATAGCAAAATTAAATAGTAATTAGCAAAAACTGTCGCCAGAAGCATGTATGTACTTGCATGAGCATACACCTATCAGAAGAAACAATATTATTATTACAATTAGAGTTTGCTCAGCAATATGTAAATCACGCAGGAGGCTTTTGGGAGAATTGTGCTGTTTTCGAATGATATAAACCACTTTGGATCAGATTGTATGCAATTTGTTTGCAGGAGAATAAACACGCCTCTTAAAACAAAGAATACCATATCAACCTATCAGGAGGTTGTGTGATTTTTGTGGGGTTGTATGGCTTCAAATGGTTGAGGGACTTTCGAATTCAATTCAAGAAAAATTAAGACTACTGAAGCAATTTTACTTTCAAAAAGATAATGATCCGAAGAACACCTCATACTTAGTACCTTTTAACGACGCAAGTCAACTTAAAACATTTCCAAAATCGACCGATATAAACCCTACTGAAAGGTATGAGATAAAACTGTTGCTTAAAAAACCCTTCTCTAATAAGCAGGAGCTGAAATTACAAATGCAAGTACAGCACAAACTCGATTTACGCAATTAATAGAAATTAAGGCTTTTGCAATAAACGAGGTTGTTGCACTTACTGGGTTATATTTTAATATATAATAGTTCAAATGCGTTATTTCTTTAGAGATAACGACAATGTTAAAAAAATAATTGAATAATAATTGAAACCAAAAGAAATCGTAATATTTGAAAACATTATTGTTTAATAAGAAATCGAAATAGAAATAAATAGAGGAAAAATATTATGGTTTTTTTTTAAAGAAGTTAGATATTATACACTGAGTATTTTGCGATTCAATATTTTTCAAAACGGCCCTCTCTTTTGCTTTTCGTGGAGTTAAAATGTCTTCTCCTGGAATGTTGTTCTCTTTGGCCCATTGTAAACATATGTTGAAGGATCGAACTGGAACTTCTGTTTTAACTTTCGATAAAGAGAGGGCCGGGGCACCTCCACCTTCACTTTCATTTGTGTTCTCAATTGTCGGATCCTTACAATTTGCAGACGACTCAACGTTTCCGTGAAGCCTATCATTAATTTCAAAAGCAAAACATGCAAAAACAGATGTATACTATAAACACAAGAAGTTGCACTAATCGAGGTAACATTTTTGAAAAATTGCACGACGTGCTACGATTTTAGTGTTGCGAAAATCGAGGAGTTGTACGAATCCAGGGTTGCGTTAACCGAATTCGAACTGTAGATGTAAGATGTAAGGATAAACTTATAAAACCCATGCTTCGGCGGTTACAAGTTGTAATACAGTGGCTCAAAGTGAAACTCGGGCGCCTCTTTTTATAGTTTGTGGAATGGAGCAGTATTCTATCCTCCGACTACATTTTACGAACGAGCTGGTAAACGTGTCTAACCTGATCGTCCTCGAATGCTTCAAAAATATATTATGTCTTGTCATTGTTGAGATTGAATGGAACCTTCGGTCTTGCAGCGATTTTCGAATGTATTTCTGGAGAACCAAGGCGTCTGTTTTATAAGTTTCCTGCCTTGCTACATGTGCCTAACTACACTCGTTTCCAATCCACTCTAAGTGGTGTCGTATATAATGCGGCTCCGGGAAATGGAGTTAACAAATGTAAATGGAACACTCCACTAATTTAATGTTACCTACAGCCTGGTGTTAAAATTATTACAGAATAATTTTGTGTCAGCATTCTCTGGTGGCTTTTCGATGACATATATACTTCAATTGCTTGTGCTGACAAACTATTGGGGCTGCATTTTTTGGGCTTACAGATCCGGTTCTATATGGTTGTCTGGGGGTCTCTCGATATTCTTGTTAAATTGATTACCGAAAAAAAGTGATTAGAGTCGATGAAGGCTTCTCAGAAAGTTCAGATATCATAAATAGTGGAGGAGTGTTTAGGATCGGAAGCAACGTGATCAATCTGGTTTAACGATCAGGGGACAACCAGAAGATATCTTTACAGATGTTCAGGTGTGAGAATGAATGCTGAATTGAAAAATATTTTGATCTGCGAAAAAGTTTAACAACATGAGTTTGGTATTGGATGATTTGGCGGTGAAAGATATTTTTTCCGAAAACTCTAGAAAAATCTTTTATAACGACCTTTTCGTCGTAGCATTGACATTTGATAATGAACGTACGTTCCTAGTAGGAGGTCGTAGAAGTCATCCTTATTGTCATTCTTGTTCTCTGTGCTCAAATATGACTCAATTTGTGTTGGAAGCTGGTGTGGAAGATAATAGGTGTGAAAGTTTATTTTGCAACTATTGTGATTTTGTAAACTTGCAAAGAAGGGAAATTTTGCGAAATACAGTACCGCGAATTTCCCATTTGTCTGTTATGATTACAAAAAGCTAAAACTTATAATTCGGTTATCTGCTCCCGTTATAAAGTAATATTGCGATGTTCAAGTGTGCGATATGGCCATTTGTCACATCGACCAAAATAACAAAAGACCTGATCTTGGGTCTAAACACATCAACAATTAGAAGGTGACATATTAACCCGGAACTTCCTAGAAGCCCACGAAAATGCCCGTTACTTACTTCTCAGTCACACAGACCTAACATAATTTCTCGACAATGACGAAAACTCTTTACTATAAAGACTTTTGCCAGTTGCAAAATGGTTAAATGTCCTGCCTCGGCGGACATGAGTCAAAGTTTAATATATTGAGATCAGACAGCTTATGCGAAGTCCACGGGAAAAGGAATCTTGTTTGTTTTAAATTTATTCGGAATTACACGAGTTTTAATAACGCACCCATTATTTTTCATACCACTGTACATATCTCATATTTATTTCTTCGCTTCGATTTGCACTTGGTACGATATGATGATAAAGGGTATTTAAAGAAATATTGTGTTTAATGAACATCATATATTTCTATCTATTCACAAGCAATAAACTATGCATGCATGTATTTATTCATCTACACCTTCAAAAATAAACGTTCAACATGACTTAAATGCTTCCCACAACATATCATCTGGTTTACATCTCTACTCTTTTCGATGATTGCAAAGTTTCATTCCTTCACACCAATGCAATGCAAACTTATCCGAATAAAACCCGAAACTCTTCGCCATTCCCTTGCGAACCTAAAACGCGAATGAGATTACCAAAACACAGAAACAAATATTCTCACGCTCCTTTCTTCCGTTCCATCCCTTTTATCCCTACAAAAGTAAAGATCATCCACGCAGAACGGTAGACCTCGCATTATCATAAAAGAACTAAGAGTGAGAAAATGAAACGAGTGTGAGTAGTCGTGGAAGTGTGGGAACCTCCATTTAAAAATACCCATACTCCTTGGCGTCGTTGCGCGTTCTAGTCGTCCTCATGAGTATTAGTAACCAGTCACACGACCATTCCGATACTGATACATACTTTAGAGGCAATGTCTCAGCCACAGCGATACACAAAGGGGTGTGAGGTGAGACAGACCACGGACAAGAATTATTGCGAAATGATCATAGCCCTTGGCTGTGTGCTAGGGAAAGGATAAAGTAATTGCAAGGAATGAGGGGCCTGTGAGTGTGAAAATGAAAGATGTTAGACGGCATGTATTAAATGATGGATGTTTTTGCTTATTCGCATACATTGTTTTCCATGTTCACTGAATTTTATGAGGTTCTATCGACATTTATTCAATTTAGTTAAAAGAAATGTCTGTTCTCTGACATCTGTTGAAAAATCAACATGTACTTATTTTACTAACAGTATTTTAGACATTAAATACATTTTGTGTCTTCTGTGTTAATTACATATCCATTTTGAAAACCGTTTGATATCCTAAGTAGACACAAACTAGTCAGTACCGACTTGGGTTATCCTTTTTTTAAAAGAAAAATATGTACACCGCATATATGTACTCGTATGTTAAACTATTTCACCAATATTTTTATTTAATTTTTTGTAGCCCTGTGAGGAAATCATTTTCTTAAATATTGTTCACTTAATTTCCATGCAAAGGAAGCATTGCCAGATAGGGAATATCTCATGTGTTTCTAGTGAGTTCAACTCTGAACTGAAAAATTCAGTCCCATTTGTTTTAAGTAAAATGTTTGCAGGAAAATAAAGAACATTTGTTTTTGAAAAAAATGATCCATTTCACACAAAAGAATTCAGTAAAATGATGAAAATGAAGGCGACTCAATGCCTCTTTTGCTAAAAATTAATGAATTTTTGTCTTTAAGTTGATTTGATTATTGCAAAGTTGTGTGAAACGATTTTCTCGAAGGATGTGAAGGATGAGCGGTATCAGAATAGATACGTAATTGATTGTAGATAGGTAAAAAGATGAGATTTTGCAAAGAAAGTGAATTGGTTGGTTATTGGGAGGACACATTTGTCATGTCCTCTTTTGGTACATAAGCAGTGAAAACGGTTTAAGTTTCCATATGTTTCGCACGACATTCGTACAAATGGAGTTGGTATAAATTACTTACAGTCCATAGTATACTTCAAAAAAGTCCCCGTATGAAGACAAGTGAAACAAGTGGCTTAGAATTTAATGTTTAGAAAAATTATGGTTCTCCTTTTGTTTCGGAAAACTAGTACTGGTACACCATAAAACCTTAGAACACTTATATCCGCCAATATTTAAGGTCCATTAGATACCAAGCATTATACATCTACTTAAAAACCACCATTAGAGTACAAAACACATAAAGCAGCTCAAAAAGCTTCCAAAAAGGTGCGTGTCAAATTGAGAGTACTTTCGTTAGTTTGAGAGTTATATTTGCAAGATGTTAATATCGAGAGCTCTCATAGATTTTGTTAACCATCAGTACATCAGTTAGTGAAAGGTATCGAAATTGGCACGTTTGATTATTTTCACAGTTCTTAAAAATGGAAAAAAAGAGTAAAACAATAATGCGTTAAACCATGGCTAGGTCTGTCTAAGACGAGGATCCACGAATTTAAACTGCTTCCCAACGCCCTCTCTATAGCCCAAGCGATTGATTTTCATAACTTCCGTAATCTGAAAATTGCATTCGGAGTTTTTCTTTTGAGGTGGGAAAATGCGATCACAATGAAAAAGTTTCCAAATATAATTGTAGTCGAGAACAACAGCTATTGTAAGCTTAAATGTATTTTTGTCAAATAGTCAAAGAAGCGTGTTTGTACTTATACACATTTAAATGCATTTAATTTAGGCGCAGGCATACTTACCAATCCGAAAAAAACAGCTTTTGAACGTCATAATTTAAATTTCGGATTTATTTTACTTGAATAAATTGACTCCAGTTCGTTTCTACAGCGAGACATATAAAAAAGAAGAAGGAGGTCTAAGGTTCGAATCTCGAAAAAAACATCTAACATTTGTTCACGGCTTTACCTCTTTCGAGTCACTGACAATGCTCAAAGAGTATTACTGTCTAGAAAAAGCTCCTCAAAATCGCCGTTCGGAGTCTGCATTGAACTGTAGGTCCCCTCCGCTCGTTGGTTGCTGAGAAGCTAGGCCCAGGTCCACCTCGGACTGTAGTGCCGCCATTATTATTATTATTATTACTATTACTTGTTCTGAATTTATAAACAACATTTTAAAGAATTGCAAATAAAGTGAGAATCCAGCATTTCAGAATTTTAGTTGGCTGCTTCATTTCAATTCTATTTAAAATAACTTTGGGTGCATTTAAAAGAGGTGTACAATAAAAGAGAACACTATAATAGATTGTATAGTTACATTTGTTGCTGTTCACTTTACAAATGTCCAAGTTATAATGAATTTGGAGTATATTCCGATAGGGTGATGGAAATTTATTTAACTTCTGATTAAGCCTACGCATACGAGTATGTATATACAATTATTAAATTAATAAAAAATTAATACAAAATTCGGACACTTATTTTCTTATTTTTTGATAGTCACTCGGTCAGATATGAATCCCTTCATTTTTGGTTTAATTAAATAGGTCTCTCTTTCTTTCTTTCTCTTTGTTACCTCAACTGACGTACGCCTGGAAATTTATCCAATAAATTTAAAATGACAAAGCAGAGTGGCCAGACATCTTGTCATAAAATTAAGCGATGAGAGAAAATCAATCCGCGATATTGTGGTACTAGTAGACAAATCGCACTTCACAGTTCACAAAATAACGAGTTTATATAAATCTACAACAATAAGACACATATGTTAAGTCACCTTATTTTAGGGACCAATTCACCACCCCTCCGAAAAAAATGATGTGTCATTTGTATGTAGTATTTAATAATTTGACTGAAGGGTAATCGGAATGTTTGTTTCACTGGTTTGTTGAAACCATATCCTTTAAATTCCATGTAATTGAATTAAGGAAAGTATATGTCTTTATTCACAACTAAATCCATTTTGGCGGCCAGCAAACGCTTCATTGACACAATCAATCGATCGATCACGATAATGTTGTCCGCGCATATGCTAACAGTTGTACGGACTTTTGAAAGATCGTGCTTTCTATGTTGGCTAGTGAGTCTTGCACGATCTTCTCAAGTCCCTATTTACCCTGCCATATGCCTTGAAATTGTCGAGTGTGTGGTGGATGACTGAGATAATCTGCATTTTTGTGTTTTTTTCAGGATCTGTCGTAGTGTGACGATTTACACGATGGTGGACTTTCCCGGCTTGAAACCGCACAGATAGGGACCTATCAGAATGTTCACAAATGTTTTCAGACGCTCACACAAAATGGCAGAGAAGTCTCATAGGCGATGTTTACGAGACTCTTATGAATCGAACAAATAAAACTGGGATTTCACTCATCGGGTATGCTTTCCTTCAATCATGTGGCCCTACCAGCTCATCTCTAGCTCTTTTAGAGATTTCAGCAGGCAGACCGGGGACTTTATTTGACTTTAGTCTCGATATTGCTATCCTGATCTCGTCTAGGTCGGGGGACAGTTCGAAACAACGTCCGTTGAGGTGAGCGGAAATACCTTATCAACGTTTCAAAATAAAATTATGGTTGTTATATTTTCTGGAAAATATTTCAAAACGCAACTTAATACATTTAATATCACCCTTAAAATAACAACATTTTTCCAACACTTGAGGATTGAATAACTATAGGTAAGTACATTGTGTTAAATTCAGAACTCCCAAACCTAAGCTAGATTTTCTGAAGTAGGTACGCCCGGGATTGAATTACTATAGGTTTGCGTTAAATTCAGAGCTTCCAAAACTGAACTAGACCTCCTTTGAGCACTACAGTTTAAGATGAACCTGAGCAATCAACAATGATCTTCGGCTAGCAGATTTGTTTGCAGGCTATCTCTACGGCTGCACACTAAGTTTACAGGGAATTCCCTGCACTTGTGCACTCTATTTTAGTACGGTTTTCTAGACTTGCATTGAAATCAAAAATTCTTCGGTTGGTTTTTTGATGTGCTGTGCTGTGTCTACTAGCTTCACATGGTCAAGCCGTTTTAGCTTATGCATCCGGAGACCATGAAATAGGTTTATGATATTGTCTAGCCTGTGAAGTTTCCGGTTAAAGCTTCTGCGTTGAATGAGACTAAGAATAGCATGCAGTACTTTTATCTCGACTCGAGCAAGTACTTCTTTATTTCCTTTTAACAGTGCACATGTCTGATATAGTGGTGTCGTGGATCGATCAAGTCGAAAAAACCACCTTTCATATTTTCACGGCCATTGAGTATAACTGTATAGATAAAGCTTCTTCAACTTCGTCGTCCCGAGTCGGCATTTAACTGCAAGTCCCCTTCATTCGTGAGAGATTAGTAGCACACACAACACGAATTGTTGCCCTAAAACCTACGCTCAAGTGCCTCGCCTTTCATAAAATCTTTCTTTGTATATTAAAGGCATAGTGCTTTTGATAGGGCCGAAAAAATTCTCTTGCACAAACTGCAAAGTTTGGCGGAGATAACAGGTGCGTAGTTCAACTTTATATGAGCTGTTCTTATCTCATTTAGAAGGTAGTTTATCGATTAGTATTTTCTGAGTCTTGCAAGGATCTTAACTTTCTTGTTAGTAAGTTGAGGTAATGTAAGGTAAGTCTCCCTCTGTCTTCCTGTTATTAGCCCAGGCATAGGTAATGATGCTTACATGCAAATTTGTTGTCAAGTAATAAATTCTAAAAAGTTCCAAACCATTCAACTTTTTTTCATTTCATGTTCTTTGTAAATTAGGTACGATTACAATCGAAATGATCTGGACATCTTCTTGGATACGTTTTTATGAAAACATAATTTGTAACCCCTACTCGTTTCGTTTTGTAGCGAATTATCAGCTTTTTTGAAACATAACTGACTGCCATTCGAATGACAACAGCCTTTGGAGACAATAAAATCGAGTTTGTACTGCTACAGTTGTGGTTTTGATCAAGGCACTACAGCGCATTCATCGTACCTCACTCACACAATCACAAACAATTATTAAATTATTCCTATTGCTTTTGAAGGGGTGTTTCGGAATTCCGATCATCATGTGATGCCATTCGAAGTCGAAGTCTATTGCTTGATCAGTGTACGTCGCATATCGTTAGAGTAAAACAGTGAGCGATAGGGGTTGGTATTTTGTTACCGGGCCGTCATTTGATCATCCCTTAGTAAAATAATTTCCATTTGAGTTCAGTGCCTTTAAGTTATTCCGTGAGTTGCCAAAAGGAGTTCACACGATAGGGAGGATCGCGTACTCGCCCAAGGGAAAAGAGAGAAACAAGAAGAAAAGAAGAAATAAAAATACCATTTCACGGTGTGCGACTGTGAAGACGAATGGACAGTGTTGAAAGACACGTCTTGTGCGATCAGTATCCTTTGGAACGCGAATGTGTTAGGTTCACCGAAGGTGGTCCCGAAAATTTGTTATATTTTTTTTTATTTCGCGTTTGTTGTTTTTTTGTTGTACAATATAATGTTTCCATTTGAGCCAATCTATAAGGAAAATATATATTTCTTAGTTCATTGTTGTTCGTGATAGTTAATCTCAAGGTGTTTTGTGCAAAATACGTCGAAGAAAAATACAAAAAATAATAAGTGAAAACTAATTTTACAATATTTGGATTACTGCAATAATAGTTTAAAAATTCATAAACAACAAAATAAATGGATTACAATATCAAAAAAATGGAATATAATATGAATTCGGACGATGATTTTGATGGAAATGGCTACAGTACCGACAACAATGGCAATAGCCAATCAAAAAATCCTAATGGACTTTCTAAAGCTGAATTGCGAAGGGTTAGTATAAGCTATTTTAAGGTCAATTATATATAAATATACAAGTAATACCCAATCCGTTTTGATGATATATGAATGATTTGGGTGATTGGCATTTTTGTGTAGTTTAAGGATTTATTTATTTCATTGGCTGCTAGTTAGAGTACACTGGGTCACAAACTTCTTAAATTGAACTTAAAATGTTTTTGCCTTATAAACAAAATAATAAATGACGGCTTCCTTCATTCAAAACGATTTCGGATGCCAATTCAATTTTCAATTTTTAATTTTCTGTAAAAACTCATGCTTTGAGTTACATAACAAAATATTGCTTTCATTTGGCTTCTCTGAATTTCAAGAACCTTATTTTCAAATTTAAAACGTATACCCATACTTGTATAAAGAGATAAAGGCTAAAAATTAACAAAAACTTAAATCCCTTGTCTTCCACAGAGTAACAAACCAATTATGGAGAAACGGAGGCGTGCCAGAATAAATCACTGCCTGAATGAACTAAAATCCCTCATTTTAGAAGCAATGAAAAAAGACGTAAGTTAAATACATCCATAAGTGTTATTTTTTCCCTTTTTACGTATGCCGCGAACTAAGACTCTTTCTGCTTTCCTGTCTTCCTTTGTGTATTGATTTCTACGTTCGTTCTTTTCGTTCAATGTCATCATAGCTGAAATTATTAGGCATTCATTGTTTACCGAGGGTCTAATGGGTTTATGATCACTAATATACTACAAATACAAATCAGATGTTCAAAGATATAACGTCGAAGGACATTCTCTAGACTAGGAATAAATGAGGAACCTTCATAATCATTTGTATTATTATGACGCTTAGGGAAATCTAAAATTTTATTGCCATTCATAGAGATCTAATATTCCTTAAAAACGCGATTTTTGTGACAATAAAACAAGACCGGGAATTTTAATGAGTCAAGGAATTTTATAACCTCATCAGTTTTTCGAAATAAATTCATAGCAACAAACAGAAACACCTTTTTTCAAAATGTCAGTCTTTACTTATTTGCCATTAATTTTTGTAAACTACGATAAACTCTGTAGTCCAGGATAAAATTAGGCCCAGCTTCTTCAAAAACCAATTGCGTTGTGTGTGCTATTCTCTTCTCGCGCGTAGAGGAGGTTTTTAGGGTTCTTTATCGACATTTGAAAAGCTTTGATTGTTATACTTTATGAAATTGTCAGTGATTCGAGAGATTTGGCGACGTGAATGCTGTTGGTTTTTTGGAATCGATCCTAGACATTCAGTGTAAATAGAATTCGATGCACTTACCCACTTCCACGCGGTGGTTAGCAGCCAAATGTGAAGGATTAAAAAAATAATTTCTTGTCGCGTTTCTGTTAGCATTTACTATAAACGGAATGATTTTATACTAAATCAAGGTTTTTTTTAAATATTAAGAATCGAGGTATCTCGGGTCAAAACCGGTTATAAAAAATGGGTCATTGACGTTATTGAAAGCGGCAGTTATTATTGACAATGATTGTTGGGCTGATTCAAAAAGCATCCCTGTCATGTCTTTGTAAAAAGTTTTATTAATTCTTTATAAACAGTAAATTTCAAACATTAAAAACCTACAACTGCATAATATCTCTATTACAACTTATTTGCATACCATCTAAATCCGGATGATGGCTAAATAAATTAATTTATAATCCGTACGAAAGTTAGTTGACTTCTACCAAACAAAATTCCGAAGATTTTAGTTGAAGCAGTTTATAGTTGAAAAACGTGTTTTTTAGGGATATGGACGATAAATTAAAATTAAAAAAACACTATATTGGATATTCATATTAACCGTTAAGGTTCTCTATTGCGTTATCCCATAAGCTGTTGGAATTGACGATTAATAAGTCCAAACTAGAGGGAGATTTGTTGATTGAGGATCTGGTTAATTTAGTGGGTGCTTAGGCCCTGCAACTGACTTTTGAGCATCTTTTACAATACTTGTCAAATATTGTCTTCCAAAACTGCAATCGTTACTAATTTATACACGTAGCCAATGTACTTTATTCATAATCACCGAAAATAACAGACGTAAAAAGTGAAGTTCTTGTTGCCGAATTGTCGATCTGGAAACTTTTTCAATTTAAAAAGTATATGTAAATATTTTCTGCTTGAATCATATGTTCCTCAACTGAACCGCAAAATCTAATCTCTATTTAGTCTCTCCTATAACTTTATTTAGTCTGATAATAACATCGGCAATATTTTCTTTGGTTTTCGATGGTTTCATTCATGTTGTTGGCCTGTTGCCATGTAGTTAAATGTCAGTCCACAGAACCTAAGATGCTTAAAGCAAGACAGATTACGTGTAGCTCTTTAAAATACTCCATTTTTTTTGTCATGAAGATGTCGTTAAATGCCGATCGAAATATTTTCTTTTATTAGATTGTAAAATCTTTAAAACATCGGTTGTGCCACTTGAAATTTATGCAGGATACATGTACTTTAAATTACCTACGCATTTATTTCAAATAGGTGCAAAACCTCTACAAGAAGTTTGCTCTCTAAATTGCGACATCGAATGATTTTGTGTGCCAACACATCCTTGATTTCCCTTTGAGTACGTCAAAATATTCTATCAAATTCAAATCCTTTTCGAAGACTTCCATTTTCAGTATACATGGGAAATTTTGCCGGCTCCCTTTAGTCAATAATGCACTCAATTTCTTAAAACATGTAAATATTTACAAAAAAGGAGAGAAAAATAAACAAAGCAAAAAAAAATTATCGAAGAACAGGTTCCATGTGAACAGGTATGCAGGCCAACATAATGCAGACACCGCATATGGGTCTGCAGAGAAGGAGGCGAATATCACACTAAAAATGCGCTTGGGAACCTTGAGTCAATTCTAACGTGTAGGCAGACATACAGCGCTCCTCCTGAAACGAAAAGCGTTCATCAACATTTCGCACGACCTTACAGAGCATGCCTTGTGACGATCTGGTCGCTCCACCAACAGCATCGACCGATCAACGAATGAAGGATAAGAAGGATGAGAAATTCGATCATCAACATGTTTCAATATATGCGCATAGGTACCTGTGCCAAAGAAGATCAAGAACAGTTACAGAGAAAGAAAACGATTCTTTCTCGATTGTAATCGGTTTCCTTAAAATTTTGTTGTTGCTATCCACTGCCTCCCGCCTTGGTAGACATTTATTTCCGATGAGAACCATTCGCCTTCACTTTGGAGTTTTTCTGGTTCTCCTTTTCGGTTTTTCTTTTGTTTTCGATTTCATGCACTTGACTCAGCGCTCCGTTCCCATGCATAAGATGTACGAGTGTATGATAATGAAATTCCGCTTTGGTTGATGAAAGGATCTCGTTAGGTTTGTTTAAAGGGCTCGTGTGAAATTTTACTTTTTTTGGTTTTCATGGATGTGTTCTGGACCCGCCTATTAAACTCTCATGACATTGAAACAGGTCCTGTGAGAATGTTTGTGTTTTATGGTTCCGTTTTTAGGCATCCAATAGATTTTCTCGAAAAGTGGGATAGATACCTGATAATTGGCAATGATCACTCTTTTAACCGAGGTCAGTGACCGCTCTCACGCTGTTATCTATGATCCTAGGGTACAGGTACTAAGTGTTTCGGTTTCGTGAGAATGGAAAGGTATCCACAGGATTTGGCCTATAGTGCGGTGCAGTGGACCACAGGGGGTTGTGAATATTTGTCGGATTTCTTGGATAAATCCACATAAAAGACTTGAATTTTGTGGGTCAACCAGTACAAGTGGTATTTCAACATTTTCGTGAAAAAGGCGTTTATTGTGTTAGTTGTTTTTAAGAATTGTTTATAGTATCCTTTGATGAAGGACTTTCAATAAACATGATTTTGGACAAGTGAAAGGCTAGTTCCTATTTGAGATTACTAAAAGGAGATAAAGTCTTACTGTCAGGACATTCCTTAAAATTGTTCATCACATATTTTCCATCTACATATACCTAATGTTTATCAATCTATTTCTCTCATTACAGCCAGCACGTCACACAAAACTCGAAAAAGCTGATATTCTCGAGATGACCGTGAAACACCTTCAATCAATTCAGCGCAGACAGCTCTCGATGGCGATCCAAACCGATCCCACTGTGATTCACAAATTTAAGACCGGATTCGTTGAATGTGCGGAAGAAGTTAAACGATATATCGGTCAGCTAGAGGGTGTTGATACTGGAACACGTCAACGTCTGTCAAGCTATTTGAACAATTGCGCAAACAGCTTGGAACAGATAGGATCATTCACAAATTTTTCCAATGCCTACCGATCACAAACTGCACAGACGTTTGGTAACATGCCGACGGTTACAAATCAAATTCCACTGCCAACACCGCACGATGCAAACAATAATGGACGCGTCCAAATGGGTGGTGTCAATTTGATCCCATCGCTTTTGCCATCTGGAGAGTTTGCTCTCATCATGCCCAATGCCACTGCGAACGTGATCAAACCGACCATCAACGAACCGACCACATTTTCGGTTCCAACTATATCCACACCAAATGTAGACTTTAGCGCCACTTTTCCACGTACGAGCGCCTTCAGTAAGCCTTCGAATAAGATGTCATTTCCGCCTCCAAGTTATAATGATTTAAATTCATCTGTTCCGACGTCAGCAACCGCTACTAGTCCACCGCTAAGTCCGATCTCATCGATTTCTAGTCACGAAGATGATTCGATTATGCATACAAGTTCCGACTTTGCTTCACGTTCGATAACTCCTCCTCTGGATGGAAGTCGCAGTAGCTTCTCTGGGGTATTCTCAACTCCGTCTAGTGCCGAGTCGAGTAAGACATATTCTTATACACCAGAAACTCAGCCGGCTATACCCTCTAGTGATTCCGTAGGCTCTTTGAAACGATTCAATCCGTACGCATCCTGCGATAGCTCTGATGGACCTACAGCTAAGAAGGTGCATCTAGAGAAGCCGCGTAATACGGACGGCAACGGAAATTTAAAGAAAGACCCGAATGTGGAAGAGGGCTCTGAAAGCATGTGGCGACCTTGGTAGATGCTCTCGGTGCTATTCACAAGGAAGATGTTTCTCAATTTTATGTTTCAACAAATGTTTAAGTTTTTTTTTGTCTCGTTTTCTCATTTGTTTGTTGAATGTTTGAGATATAACTCTTTTTTGTTCAATTAGCTGCGTAAGAATTACATGCGTTTGTGTGTGTATTATATAGTGAGTATTTATGAATTGACTTAGGTTGATGTGTTCTCTGTTTCGCTGACTCTAGTTCAAGTTTTTGTGTTAACCTTGGTTTTTTAAAAATTATTTATCTGTGATTTTCATACAATACAAAACTCACTGGTGTGAGAAAGCATAGAAAGCCATGGATAAGAATGGAACAATAAATAAATGTATATAAATGTATGTTTGAAATGAGTTTTTATTGATAGATTTAGATGGGGGATGAATGTTTATCCTATCACCTTGAGGCCTATGTATATCTCTCAGTGTTGACTGAAAACACCCAGATTTTTGTATGAATCTTAGGAGGTATATAAGATCAATGGTATTTAGATCTTCCAGCTCGTCAAGGAAATGTTTGCTCAGTAACTGCAGTCGCTTTCCTATTAGCGGTGGGCTATCGCAGAGGAAATGGCGAACAGATTATATGTATTTTTTCTTTGGGGTTCCAGCTTCTTCTGTAGTCGCTGTAGGCATGTTTAGACGCATAGCTGATTATTTATAAAGATATTTTGCTGACTCCTAGGTTTAAAAAAATTTCACTGCTCCACCTCTTTCGAGTCACTGATTATTTTTACAGACATTACATTATAACCATGTAGAAAAGCTTCTCAATCTCCCCATTCAGAGTCGGACTGTAGCGCCACTATTATTATTGTTATTTTTTGTTCAACGCGGACCAAATCTCCCTTAAAAAAAACTTAGCGCCGCATTTACACAGAGAAGAGTTAGAGACGTTCAGTCTGTATAACTTGACCAACATCCATAGTTGCCGCTTGGCTGCCGGAGCATAATTGTATGGATTGGTTGGTAAGGAGGAGATATTTACCATAGTGCTGCTTCAATTATTACTGTCACATTTGTTTGAAGGACGCTGCAATCGTTCCATAGTGGCGGGTATCTTTGAAAGATTCACAAAAATTGAAAGTTGAATTGTAGTGTAAGATAAAAGAAATTCGTGGAGCTTTAATTTGCTCCGAACTTTACTTACTTCAAGTTTACTTCAAGTTTTAAAAAAAATGTTTAAGCAGTTTTCATTTCTAAAAAAAAACAAGGAAGAAATTGCACCCAGTTGCCCGTTCACAAACAATCGCGGCTTTAAATATCGTGGGTTTACCGTCGACAGCTAATCAGCAGATCAATCAACGCGACGTGTTCATTTCATAGAGGAGCAGCTAAGCAACAGTTCGTTTCTAAACCCCAAGTTTTTATTACATGATTTAAAATTTAACCGAATTTTAAGTATAAAAAGTCTAGGATTTTTGACCGGGACCCTCTAAAGTAAACTTAACCTTGAGCAATGTTTTTTCGACCTAGAGAACAGGACTAAAAACTAAAAAACATGAAAAAAAATTTAATAACTTAGACTTTTTATATAGAACTCACATAAAGGGTGACCAGATAGCACCCAATTGTTTTTCCAATTGATATGTTTTAACAGCTGTCAAAGCTACCAATTACATCCTGCCAATTTGCGGTTAAATTTGTGCCTACATCCGTTGAAGATTCGGGTGACGTGAGAATAGAAGTCGGGTAATCATAGACAACGCTATCAGTTCGCTAATTGGGAATGTTGGTCGGAAGTTAGGTCAAAAAATCATCTCCTCGGACGAGGCCAATTTTTGGTTCAGTACAAGTATCAACGAGCAAAATTACCATTATTGGAGCGAACATATCCCATAAGTGTTCTATCAAGCATCAATGCATCCGCAAAGGTTGACTGTTTGGTGTAGTTAATGGCACGGCGACACGGCACGGACCTGATTTCTTTCGAATTGATGAAGATTAAATCGTTACAGTCAATGGTCTCAGGTATATAATATAATACAGGTAAAAATATCGAAATGGAGGAAAGGTACCTTAAACCGACCGGCATCGGGGTTTGGTGTACTTTATTAATGGTATTATGATAAATAATACTGAATTAACATCATCCAAGTTAAATGCAAATAAACTTAATCTTAATACCCACTACATTTTTAGTTAAGATAACAACGCCAAACTGAAAATCAAATGAAAATGCGGCTTCTTCATATAACGACAATCAACAGACATTAATTCGATTATTTAATCCATCGAATATTTTGGAGAAAAAAGATCATATAAAGCAAAACATGAAATCCACAAAAATCTATTTTGAAAACCGAGACCAAATAGCACTTGTCATAACCCAAAATTTAGTCGACTCCACTGCAAATAGATTATTTTCTTACTGGGACCCCAGAAATGTCTTAGCCTGAGCTATTGTCGCCTTCCATCACTGACACTACCGGCACGCTGCTTCCTGTCATCAAAACCAAGGTGTTTTGTGCTGGCGACCATTTGGTCTTTATATTCGATTTCGGATTCGAAGACACTCTTGGCTAGAGCAATGGTGTTCATTCGCTCGATGTGGTCGAGGCAGTTTAGTCTACCGATTTTTCCCTTTCGGACTTTGTCTACATTCTTATACAGCTCACAGAGTTTACAGTTATGTTCTCCTCCATTCGCTTTCCTCCCAGACATAATTTTTCTTTCGAAGGCATAAAGAATCAGGTCTGCAAATCAGCTTATCGACCAGCTTTCGTCTCCATATAGCAAAACTGGCAGGATTGCGGTCTTGTAGAGCATGATTTTGGTCCTTCGAGTTAGGAGTTTTGACCCAAGTTAAGTTAAGTTAAGTTAAGTTAAGTGAAGACAAACCGAAGCAGTAGCGGTTACCAGGGGCGATTCTACATTGGATCTCCACGAAGATGTCGTTTGCGTAGTCCACGTTTACTCCCAGGTAGAGCAACTCCCAACCACCTCAAAATTGTAGCCATCGATTATGACGTTTTGTCCTGGATGGTGGGTGACGGGTCCGATTATTTCTCGACAGCATATACTTTGTCTTCTTCTCATTTACTCTAAGGCCATCTTGTTTTGCCAGTTCTTCAATTGCCGTGAATGCTTCTACTACGGCTCGCTGGGAACGATTTGAAGAAGTGTGTTTCGTATTTAGACCTGTCCGCCTTCACATGACGGTTCGGAAGCTCTAGAAGCGTACTGCACGGTGCATCGCATATTCTTTAGCGTGGCGCGGTACAACAGGATTATTATTATTGTTGAGGGTATATTGCACCGCGACCTTTAAGATCTATTGTGCCCCTTTCAATACCTTAGCACAATTACGAGTTCCCATCAAATACAGTTATTTTCAGAGTTGTATTGAGGGTAATGGACTCCTATTGCGCATAGGTGAAAAAATCTGTTCTAGAGTATTCTCTCTAAGCCAGTTTGATTCAGGAATCTGAGAATGAGAGATGGTTCTAGTGATTGCATTTCTTTTTCTGATAGTAGGTACTTGCCCAGACTTCTTTTTCTTTTATGGGCTAGTACCTCACAAAATCCCAGTATATTTTCTGGAATTTCATTAAATTCTCCTTCTTCTGATACCCCTAGTTTCCTTAGATGCTCCCTGAGTCTACAGTGCCCCGTTAGGAAGCCTGTTAGGATACGGAGGTTATTCTTGCTCATTTTGATGCATGCCTCGAATCTCTTCCGGTTATATTCCCCTAGAAGTTTCTTGGCTAACAACAGGATGGATTTTTTCGGAACTCCAGTTTTGGTACTGAAACGTGCCGATCGTACTAATCACACAGATTACAAAAGGTGCAAACAGGGCTTTAGGCTTGGAGGCGACATTGTGGAGGGATTTACTTCTATAGTTGTTGCATGAGGTAGGATCACTCTTTTTTGGATGGGGCGTATGGAGGTGATATTCCAGTCGTCGGGTGTGCTTTCGTATTCCCAAATTCTACAGATGATTTGGTGCATGCTCCCTACCAGAACATCGCCGCCAGCCTTGAAGAGTTCTGATGGCAAACCATCTGAGCCTGCTCCTTTTTGATATCTGTGCCGACTTCTTCAGTACTGGGTGGGAGAACTACTTCGATTGTATGTCTTTATTCCCTATCACTCTCTCTTGGTTGTGTTAATTAAACAATTTCAAATAGCCTGGGTGCCATTCTTACGGCCTGTTGTCGGACTTTTGATGTTTTTATTTAAGACCCGTGCTTTCTGTTTGTCCCCTTATTTATCTTCGATATCCTTGAGCTGGGAGATTACGAGAAGCCTTTTCTTTTGCCGCAGACGATTTTTCTCTTACCGTTTTCCAGCCCGATATTCCTCTTGCGTTGACCTGGTTTTTGGCTGCAGCGCTTTTTGGTATGTCTCGTCAGTTGCAACATTTTTTGCTCATACTCGCCATCACCACGGGTTTTCGGCTACTTCCTGAGTCTCTTGCTAAGTTTATGGATTTTTTTTCGAGTTTATCTTGTCCTACTTACTACTATATTACGAGCTTTCACAAAGTTCGTTAGTCGGAAGCCGTTGTCTGTTGTCATGTCATGGAGACTATGCCTTTCGATCAGTCTGCCAAAGATGTTCTCTTACCAATTTTGATATTGAAGTCCCCGAGTACGATCTTAACATCGTAATCCGAACAGGCTCTGTAGGCACCGCCTTTGAGTGCAATTGCAAGTTGTTAACGACAAAAGGCGCGAAATACAATTTTGAACGGGCCTGGAGGCACGGGAAAAACCTTTTTGATTTCATTGCTCTTACCATTTATACGATCAGAAACTAAACAAAGCATTGACAATCGCTTTCCTGGAAATGCAGCCAGTTTATTGAACGGCATAATCTGTACTTATAATAATAATAAACTGGTAGTTCGAGGTGAACTTGGTCTAAGTTTCTCAACGACTACTCGTTTTGTGCTTGTTATTGTTCTTTCACGAGGGAAGAGGAAGGACCTAGAGTTTTTATTGCCGACTTCGAACGGCGAGATTAAGAAGAGGTGAAGCCGTGAAGAACTTTTTTTTTAAATTGTTGCTTGTTTTTGAATTTTAACCCAGACTTAAAAGTCTAGTGCGTTGGGGTCCACGCACATACCCTCAACCCCACGGCGTCTTTGCTCCTGAGTACTTACCATTAATAGACCAAGAATTTAAGAAAAATTTGGTGATTTGCAATATGGATCAATATCTGACCGTCCTTCATTTTGTCGTTATGTAAACAGCTCTAACTGCAGCAAGAGTATCCTCATGCTGGCAAAATAATTTCTTGGGTTATGTGGTTAATTTTAAGATACATGAATAATGAAGCGTGAAATAGTGTTTGAGCTTTACTGTTCAGAGGTACGAACCAGAAATCAAATAGTAAAGAGATATCCAACTTCGCCCAGAATTACCCCTTGTCCGTGGTACAATTTGCGACGTTTTTACTATATGATTTCTGGTACGAACAAAGTGTCTACAGACTTGCAAAGCAATTGAAACAGATTTGGAGCTTTCACATCAACTAACTTTTTATCAGTCAGGATTCTTATGTTACATGTTTTGAAAGATAGGCGTTTCATTCATTCCAATATTCACTCCAAAATGTAGCTGTTTATCAACCAATTAAATTCCGCGTAGTAACTACAATCTTTTTCAGCTGTTATACAATGTTAGCATCCATACACATTATAAATTCTATTGTATATTTATAGGCGTCTGGATCGTGTATCCAAACCCAGGTCATAGAATAGAACCATTTTAATCGCCTGCCAATCGGAAATTTTCGCACACTTTTTAGTGACATCTATACTTCAGTAACGTGTTAAGTGATGTGTGGTATGTGTATTTACTATGTATCAATTGCAAGTAGAAAATGATTTGAGGCTGGCATAAGAAAATAAATCCGGATGATTTGTTTTGTTGTCCATCCATGTTGTTATCGTAAATAAATATCACAGTTATTTTTGCGAAGCCATTGTGCTGCTTTGTTTTGTCATGTGCAATTAGAAGACATTGTTGAGTTGTCAAGATCCATATCCTTTTGTCCGATGGGCGAGCTTATACAACAACCACTCGTGTGCTATTGTCGTCTCATAAGTGGAAGGTACAGATTTATGCCGACTCCGAATGGCGAAGTTTGGAAAGCTTTGTTTTTTTTTATTTTCCGTCGATGGCAATTGACAGAGAATATTTATTCACGAAATATTAGAGTTGTTAATACAGCTTAGGTCTCCTACGGATAGACACCTTGTCGTGGTGGGCTTAAGGCGACCCGCCTCAGAAGGATGCGGTGATTGGCGAAGTAGGGGATGATAGACTTACTTCGCCAATCACAGCATCCTTCTGAGGCGGGTCGTCTCAGGGTGTCAAGCGACCCGTGCCTACTGGATAAGCTTTTTATCGCTGAATAGGCTGCGGGGGGTTACTCAACGATGGGCTCAACGACATTGAGGTTAGCGGAAGGTCGGTGCAATCCAGCACTAGCCAGAAAGCGAAAACCCCAAGGTAATTGATAGGCGGGAGCACACGGACTGCCAAGAGAGCAAGCGGGACCCAAACTTTAGCTGCTCGAGGTGGTACAGGAAGAAGACGAAGCGGAGGCTCAAGACTCTCTGACCCCCCAACCCTCTACGACCAAGGCGACAAGTAATAGGCGTAAGTGTCTCCTTCGGGAAAACCTGAAAACCTGATCCCTGAAAAGGGATCAGTGGTGCCGGTAGTAGATGGTATTTTCGCTACCTCGAAAAGGGTTTCACGCCTGAGGAAGCGAGGAAAAAGGCAGAAGAGCACAAGGCTAAGCCCAGCTCGGAGGCTACCACCTCAGGTAAAAGGATCAGTAGCTTCATTTTACCTCCCGCGCCTTATGAACGTAAGAAACAAAGGGTATATTCGAAGCCGGACAGATGGGAGGCTGTTTCAAAGAGCAGAAGCTACGAGTATGTAACTGTTGCAAAAGCAGCGGGAGCTGTCAGTAAGCTCACAGGGTCAGCGATATTCGAGAGGGTAGCAGTTCTCCCTTGCAATTATCCAAGCGATATGCGGTGTGCTGAAGACCGGAAGGCCTAAAAGATGTCTTTGTATCTTTGCAGGGCACTCATTTCAGGCATGGAGTGCTACTAGTCAACTGCGAAACTCCGCAGACGGCGGAATGGCTGAAACTGGTAGCACCCAAACTTGGTAATTGGAAGGGAAGGGGCCTGAACACAAAATGTGGGAAGGAGATACCACGTACCCATTCCATTACCATTTATTTCCCCAAAAGCGCTGGACAGGAGCACAAAACTGTACATTAGCTCTCCTCGAAGCGCAAACCAAGGGAATAAATGTCAAACTGTGGCAGGTGCTGTGCGGTCCAAACGTGGGAACCGGGCAGGTACTGGACCTCGGAGTAGACGAATAGTCCTTTGACGTCATAAAACCTTAAAACAATTCTCTGAGTTACAGGTTCGGCAGAGTCGCAGTGTCTGGACTCAAGAAGTCGGAGGAGGAGATGAGTCTGTTGACTCCAAACCCAACTTCGGAGAGGACAGAACCTGAAGAGGAGAAACCAGATCCTCAGCAGGTTGAAACACTCGCTTCTCTGCTGGAGCAAGTGAATGAGGGAGAAAGAGACGAATATATGCCTCTGTCGGAGGACCCGTTCTCTGATGGGGAACATGAAAAGACAAGAAAGATGGTGGAAATGGAAGAGAGTATACTCCACGAGGAGGAGGGCGGGACAACAGCCCCCAACGAGCAATAGCTCGATGCTCCCCTCCTACAAATTTAAGGCGGCCCAGGTGAACATCCGTCACACTATAGCCGCATTTGCTGTAATAGCAAGGATGTTAACCATGGAAGATCTGGGCTGCGTACTTATCCAGGAGCCTTACATCCTGAAAGGTACAGTCAATGGAGTGGCATGCAGGAATGCGGAGGTAATTTGGGACACTCGGGTAAAAATTTAAGAACCTTCACTCTTAAAAATATTAATTATGTTCTTCTTGCAGAATAAGCTACAATAGATCTTGCGCCCGTTAGGGTAACACTAACCATGGCAGGAGGTGGGCAGCGAACCGTCGTCCTGGCATCGGGGTATTGTGCTGGGGATGGGCTGGCAATACCAGCAGCAGTTGAAAAACTGGTGGAACACTGCAACAGGCAGCAACTGAAGCTCCTGATTGGATGCATTGCCAACGCCCACAACATCATCTGGGAGAGCACCAACACAAATGACAGAGGTGCGTACTTATTGCAATTTATCTTAAGTTCTTCACTACATTTTTAATACTGGGAATGTTCACACGTTTGTCACAAGAGCCAGACAGGAGGTACTAGACATTACCATAGGCTTAGCGGACTTGTTAGGGACTGGAAAGTGTCCAGCGAACCATCTACGAGTATGTCGGGCCATAGAATTATAAGATTCGATCTGGATGATACGGACATAGCAAGTAAAAACGTAAGAAATCCGAGGAAAACTGACTGGGATCTCTTTGAATCGCTGCTAGGAAGTAATCTGAATCACCTTGACATCAGAAGATCTCCATCTAATTTTCTAGAGCTAGAACATGTTGTAGAGAGCACAGCACAGACTCCTTCCTTCGACCCTCTTTCACTGTGTGATATAAAACTGCCACTCACAGACAAAGCTAAGTTCCTGATTCTTATCATACATCGCAAATTAAGCTGGAAACCTAACACCGTAGACCGAAAAAAGCCATCGGAAGTATATTGACTGTATACAGCAGTAGTCAGACCAGTGCTATTGTACGGAGTCGCAGTCCAAGCTGTCCACTAGCTCTTGATAAAGCTGTCAACTGCAATCTTCTTAACCAAAGATCGGCAAGATTAGCGAGCTTTAATGACAACTCCATCCGCGACAGGGAATTTAATGTTTATTATTACCATATCGGTCACACGACCATGCTCGATAATTTCGAGTTTCTTCCTTCTCTACCAAAAATGAGCAAATGAGCAAATGAGCGATGACTGAATCTGGATATTGGATCAACGTCGAGAGACCTATGGCCGGGCTCAATGATTAGCATAAGTCGCAAGGATATACGGACGGTGGTGGGAGTTCTCATCGGACATTGGCCGATAGGCATCCATGCCAGAAGATTATGTATCCCCCGTAGTGACTACTATAGAAGTTGCAGGGAAGAAGAGGAAATAGAGTCCGTCCGCCACCTGCTATGCGATTGTCCAGCCCTACGGGGAAGGAGACTGCTAACACTAGGCAGTAACTTCTTCGACGAGCTGGAGGATCTGAATCAAATAGAGCTTAAGAACCTTCTGAGATATATACAACAATCTGGGTGGCTCTAATCAGCAGTGAAAGTGTCTCACGGGGTACACCCCCCCACACCCAGGGCACAATGGACATAACTGTTGACCTCAGTGAGCCGCGACCCAGTCGCAAGGGCACCCTACCCACCTACCTACCTACCTACCTTCTCTACCACCGTTCCCCCTAGATCTGACTGGGAGTTTTATAATCGAACCACGGACGGTCCTCTGCGAATTTTCACAGATGAATCAAAGGCGGATGAGGGAGTAGGGTTAGGTACCCGCTATCCGCTTTTCCGATGAAGCTAAATATCTGGGAGTTATCCTTGATAGAAAACTTCTGTGTATGCCTTGTTCTACTCTTGATGCACTACTGAGTCTCCCCCTCCCCCTTTGATACCCACATCATGGAGTGTACTCTCTAGGTCATATACTGTTTATAAAGAAGTGGTTTTGGTATAACTCCCACTGGTGTTCCGAGCACCGCATTTCCTTTGACCCCTGTCTTATGGGTATGCCGTCTGATGCACGGACACCTGTACTGCAGCTGCGACGAACATACAAAGTCAGACCAGCGACGAACTTTCCCTGCACTTAGGACTGGTTCTGGCCAGAATCTGAGCCAGGAATTGAATGTAGTCGAATCTTCACGGACGGCTCCAAGACCAATGAAGGATCTGGTGCTGGTGCCTGTGTCGAAAACGACAACTTTACATTGTACACCTCACTAGGTAAATTTGCGTAGGTTTTCCAAGCGGAAACCTATGCGATCCTAATGGATACGAACTATATTGTGAAGAACAGGTGGAAGGGACGAAGTGTCAGTGTCTGCAGCGATAGCCAAGCTGTGCTTAAGGCCTTGCTCAACCCTTCAACCACTTCCAGGATAGTTCAGGAATGCAAGGCTATAGGAGGATCAGAGGAGGTATTCTCAGGACCTGAACCTGTGGTAGGATTACCTGCGTCCTTGGTTAGGGCTTCCATCGATGGCTGGACCTCTCAAGAGCACAACCGCAGATGTATATAGACAGACCAAGCGCATGTTACCCAACGTCTGTAAGAAATCCGCGGCTTTCTTGTTATCTTTTAACAGAAAAGACTGCATACAACTTACCGGCGTACTAAGGGGCCACTACACCTTCGCCAAAGACCTAAATGTGTTTGGCCTAAGCGACTGAACCCTGTGCGACACCTTTGGAGAAGACGGTGACACTGCAGAGCACACTGTCTCGCCTTTGCTCGGATCAGGTGGCAGTTATTCGGTGCTGATGAGGTGAGAGCTGATGATGTGGGCTTCTCATCACAGAAGTGCCTGCTGGTGTTCCTTCGGAAGACCATGAAATTCCAGTTTTTGGATCTGAGTGCTTCTGTGTAGTGTTTCAAAAAAATCCGAAAAAAGCGTTAGGTGTCTACTTTAAGGATTTCAATTTCAGCATATCCCTCAATCGTCCGGAATATTGTAGCGCCTTCCAGGCTGAAACAATGACAATAAAAGAAGCTCTCCATTGACTTAAGAACAACGTGATATCTAGGAAGGACATCAACATATATTCGGACAGCCAAGCAAAAATTAAATTCCTGAGCTCAGCCACTTACCAATCCAAAACCTCCCTAAATTTTCTCTTGCCGAGATGGCTGAGCATTTCTAATATTCACCTTATGTGGCTGCTGGAATACAGAGAGAATTGTGAAGCCAATTAACTCGCCGTGGAACGGTGGAGAACTCAGTGGAGAACCACTGATTATGTTCTTCAAAAAGAGCACACAAATATAACCACCAATTTAAGATGGTCTGAAGGCACTACGTGTCTTAACAACTTCCTAACAAACGACTTAACAACGACTTCCGCCAGACCTGCAGAGATGAGGAAGAAGAGGAAACTATAACACATTTCCTCTGCATTTGTATCGCCCTTTCTTACTTACTTACTTAAGGTGGCGCTACAGTCCGGGGTGGACTTGGGGCTCAACCAACAAGCGTCTCCAGCCAGCTCGATCTTTCGCTAGCTGCCTCCAGTTTCGCACGCACAGTTGGTTGAGGTCCCTTTCCACTTGCGTGCGCCACCTGAGTCACGGTCTTCCTCTACTGCGCCGTCCCTCGGGGGTGGATTCGAAGACTTTCCGGGCCAGAGCATTGGTTTCCATTCGCTCTACATGACCTAGCCATCTCAATCGTTGGATCTTCATCCTTCTGGCTAAGTCAATGTCGCTGAACATCTCGTACAGTTCGTTGTTGTATCTTCTCCTCCACTCACCCTCTATGCAGACGGGACCGAAAATCACCCGAAGAATTTTCCTCTCGAAGCAACCAAGAGCAACCTCATCCGCTTTTGACAAAGTCCATGCTTCTGCGCCATATAGCAGGACTGGGACGATTAGGGTCTTGTACAGGGTTACTTTGGTTGTTCGAGAGAGGGCTTTGTTTATCAATTGCTTTCTTAGCCCAAAGAAGCAGCGATTAGCAAGAGTTATTCTTCATTTGATTTCAGCGCTGGTGTCATTGTCTGAGTTAATAGCGGTGCCTAGGTAGACAAAGTCCTTGACTACCTCAAAGTTATAACTGTCTGCTGTGACGTTCTGTCCGAGACGTCGGTGTTGGGTGTCCTTTCTGGTTGATAGCATATACTTGGTCTTGCCCTCATTTACCGTTAAACCCATCTTCGCGGCCTCCGTCGCAATACTTACAAAAGTGCCATTGACATCACGCTGTGTTCTTCCGATTATGTCAATATCGTCGGCATATGCGAGTAGTTGGACGGACTTCTGAAAGATTGTGCGTCTGGTGTTGGCGTGCGAGTTTTGCACAATTCTTTCAAGTATGATGTTGAAGAAGTCGCATGACAGCGCGTCGCCTTGTCTGAATCCTTTTTTGACATCAAAGGTCTCGGTTAGGTCTTTACCGACCTTGATGCAGCAGCGTGCATTCTCCATCGTCATCCTACACAAACGGACGAGTTTGGTAGGGATGCCAAAACTAGGCATTGCTCTGTATAACTCGTCTCTATAGATGCTGTCATACGCGGCCTTAAAATCGATGAAAAGGTGGTGGGTATCGATTTGTTGTTCCTGGGTTTTTTCCAAGATCTGCCGCAGCGTGAATATTTGGTCGATGGTGGATTTTCCAGGCCTAAAGCCACACTGGTATGGACCGACTAGGTTGTTGACGAATGGCTTTAGGCGTTCACACAACACGGCAGATAGGATCTTATAAGCAATGTTTAGAAGACTGATACCTCTATAGTTGGCGCATTTTAGAGGGTCTCCTTTTTTGTGGATCGGGCAAACAATGCTGAGGTTCCATTCATCGGGCATGCTTTCTTCCGACCATATTTTACAGATGAGTTGGTGCATGCTCCTTACCAAGTCATCGCCTGCTGCTTTGAAAAGCTCAGCCGCTAGGCCGTCAGCTCCAGCAGCTTTGTTGGACTTTAGTTTAGATATAGCTATCTTCACTTCGTCCAGATCGGGGGGACGGGATTGTTGATCTACATCGTCCGTTTCATTCGGGTTGAATGGTTCAATCTGCCTGACAGCGGAATTCGGTTCTTCATCGCCGTTATACAGTCTGCAGAAGTGGTTCTTCCATATCCTCAGCCTCAACTGTGATTCTACTACGATGCTCCCTTGATCGTCCTTGCAGGCTTCGGTTCGTGCTTTATAACCCTGGCAGGTTGACTTTACCCTTTGGTAAAACTTCCTTACCTCATTCTTGCAGTAGTAACTCTCTATTCTTCTCATGCTCCTTCTTTTTCCTCCTGAGAAGCCGGTGTTCGTCTCTCCTTTTCTGCTCGTAGAGCTCGCGAGCAGCTCTTGTCCTTCTTTGCAGTGCCGCTTTGTAGGCCTCTTGCTTAGCTGCATTCGCCTGCCGACACTCGTCGTCAAATCAGGGGTTTCGTTGTGGTGGCCGAGTGAAACCCAGCACATCAAAGGCGGCATCTCTGATAGCTTTTTGGCAATGTTGCCACTGGTCTTCAATACTTGGTGTCGGCGGCAAAGAACTTCTTCTGAGATTAAGGGAGACTCGATCGGAAAAGGATTTGGCGATCTCTTGCGATTGTAGCCTTCCGACGTCGAACTTCCTCACAGTATTTTCTTGTCTTGGCGGTGTTCGGGATATCCGCAGCCTTACCTTGGCTACAACGTTCGGACATCCATAATACTGGAGGAGTGCCTTGCGTCGATCGCAATGTGATCAATCTGGTTGACGGTTGATTGATCAGGAGATCTCCATGTTCCTTTGTGAATATTGAGGTGTGGGAACCGTGTACTGGCTACTACAACATTTCGCCCCGCAGCAAAGTCGATCAGCCTAAATCCGTTATCGGAGGTGGTGTCGTGTAGGCTGTGCTTCCCGACCGTACTACCAAAGACAATCTCTCTTCCCAGCTTTGCATTAAAATCGCCTATGACAATTTTAATGTCATAGCTAGGGCACTGCTCGTATGTATTGTCCAAGAGCTCATAGAAACTGTCTTTGGTGTCGTCGTCTTTCTCCTCTGTGGGGGCATGTGCGCATGTTAGGCTTATATTGGCGAAGTTAGCCTTGATGCGAATTGTCGTGAGGCGTTCGTTCACACATCTGAACGATAAGACTTCTTGCCTAAGTCTGCCTCTAACGACGAATCCACATCCAAACAAGCGCTGCTTTTGTTGCCTGTAGCAATCACCGTAGTAAATATCACAGTTTTTTATCCTCTTTTTGCCCGGCCCATCCCATCGCACTTCTTGTATGGCGGTGATGTCTGCTTTGTAGCAGTCTAGGGCTTCCGCTAATTGTTCGGCTGCACGTGGCCTATAAAGGGACCTTACATTCCACGTGCAGATCCGAAGATCGTTGTCCTTGTTTCGTATGCGGGGTTCGTCATCAGTAATTCCGTCCGTTTCCGAGGCTTGTTGTTGCTTCGTAACTTGTTGCTTTTTAGTGTGGCCGGGCAGTTACCCCGACGGCACAACCCCCAACCTGGAGGACCAGTTCCTTTTTTGTAACCCAGGTTGAGTTCGTCTGAACTACAACCAGTACCCGATGGCTACCACTTGGAGGTAAAATAAGCACAATTGATGTATAGGAAAAGTTACAACACTGGGCATCGCCAGGTTGACGCCAATCAGTGCCTACCCGATTCCTACAGCATCCAGCCATCGCCCTTTCCACTCGCAGGAAATAAAGCCTAATTTTACAACGACTTGAGCGAGCTGAACAACGTCGGGATCAGACAGCTTAAATGCTTCGTATCAAGTTTAATGAATAGCAGATACTCAATCCACGTGGTAGCACAACGGGCCTATGTTGGCCTAAGTGAGACTGGTATCTTGCAATCGGCCACCTGCGCCTTATTTAACTTAAATCGCCTGATCAGAGCGGCGATTCTGATCATCAGCCAGAAAATGATTCATGCGATAATTGAATTGTTTCTTCGCCTGAATATTGGTTATGGCAACGCCAACATTAATTTAAATAAAAACAAACAAAATTTATAAATCAATCTGAAATTGGGTAACTGAAATCTGAAAACTGGGTATCTTATAGCTAAGATTGGGATGGATTAGAGGAAGATTTGGGAGACGTAGTTTACGTCGAGAAGTGGAAAAAGTTTACGTTCGAATTAACTCTCCACAGGGTTAGTTTACCGCCCCCAAAGTAAGGAGGGTAAGTATGCGAAAATATGGAGCTGTAGACAAGCTCCAGAATGGTGAATGAAGCGGACGTTGTTTATTTATCTTTGTTCTTCAATCGTTTTAAGGTTTATTAATCAAATGTCTTCGTAGGGATACAGGATAAAATGATCGCTTCAAGATAATTCTCGAAAAGCCTCTCTCTATTCTGCATCTGTTAGGGCACCACACTTGAGAGCAGTATTCTTGGAGGGGAGAACAAAGATTATGCAGATTGATTGGGTCACAAAGAAGTATTTCGTTAAGAGGGCACAGGGAATTTAACTCCTACATATTAAATCAATGCCGCGAATTGACGAATGGTTATGGATTGATCATGAAGAAAGAAGAGACGGGGGAGAAATTTAATGTGCTTTTGTGAAAAGTGATTGCCCGACATTTGGTAAGCAGTCCTCTAAAATGAGACAGAGAAACTGTTTAGGTCTAATGGAGTAAGAATGCAGCATGAGTAAGAATGCAGCATGTGCCTTTCAATAGAAATAGAAAGAAAAGGCAGTTACTTGCTTTGGTGTACACTGGAGGTAGATAGGAAAAGTCTGAAGAGCGTTGATATGAAAATACATTATAGTAGTAGCTCTTCAGGTAAAAAAAATATTGGTTCAAAGCTGAAAGGGGGTAGTTTGGTTAAAGTTTGAGTATAATCTTATCGATAGATTAAATCATTAAATGATTAATCGCATTAATGACAACTTAATAGGATTCAATAGGTTGAGCTGGCAACATTTAGCAGCAAATAATATAAAGTTACTTAAGCCTGTGGAATAACAGAGGGCATTCACGTTAAGGGTAGTGCACATAATTGGCGAATGTCCTCAACGAATTTGGTATGCGAATTTGAAGACAGCTAGGGAAAGGTCGCCGTAGCCGGACTGTACACACAGCCGAGATACGATGAAGAAGGGACTTATATTAGGGATAACTCAAGTGTGGTTTTGATAGCAAGTAGGATTTTACGACCAGGGGAATCAGCAGTGGGTCGATCGTAATCGCGGTAAAGATTAAAAGTAGATGGTTCCCGGTTATTATTATTTATTGTGGATCAGGATAATTTCCTTTAGATGGTAAATTTCGAAGAGTAAAGTATGACATTGTTTTAAAAACCCTATGAATTTTAGAGTCTTCCCATATAGTAACAGTGATATTATAGGTAATAGGTGTGAAAGTAAATCTTGTTAATGCCATATGTCCACATAAATATCTTGGAATTTGGACACAAAAACTTGATTATCATGTAAATTTAACTGACATTCCATAGCCAGCTTCATTTTTAAAGAAAATGGTCGGATGATGACTCCATGCCAAAATCCGCGCACACCAGTGTCACTGGAAAATTTTAACGATTCACGAAACCATCTAGATAAAAAAGAGCCTCATCGCAGAAAAATTCAACAAATTCATTTCGCTGTGTGTGGTCAGAAGTTCCGTTCTTCAATTGATCACACTTTTTAAGGTTCCGTCTACAAAAACGGAACCTTTATAATTTCGGTGTGTCCGTCCGTCCGTCCGTCGTGTCTGTCACACTTTTTTATCTCCGAAGTTTATGAAGATATCGGCATGAAATTTTGGAATTAGGTACTTCAGACTTAGATGTCATTGCATATGCAGCGATTTTAAAAAGTGGGGCCATTTGGGGGTGGCTCCAGTACAGGTGAAGTTGACATTAATTTTGAAAAATTGTCGCACCCCATCGAAATATATGTATATCAATCGACAGATCTTTCGAAATGAGGTGGAGGTTTCTTTCAACACTTTTTTATCCAAAATACCGTTTGGAAAATATGGAGCTCCAAAGTTTTTTTAAATGCGTCCCCCCCTACCATTTCTAAACCAAAGTGTTTAAAAACCTGAAAAAATCACAAAAACTTGGCTTCATTGAATACTTTCATTTAAAACCATTGCGAGCATTCTGGCCCTAATGGTTTTGGAGATATTGGCCAAAAACGGTCAATCATCGACATGCGAATTTTGAAGATCTGAAAACGCAGTTTTGAAGACATCAATGTAAGCATTAAGAAATGATAAATTTCAAAGTATCGATTTATGTTGAAATTTTGAGATATCTAAGATTTTAAAATGAGAACAATTTTCATTTTCACACATAATTTCATGCTGTGCTCGGCCACTCTATTCGTTGATGAGTGTTATCTTTTCGATCTCACCCCTAAATGCCCAACAGAAATGAACACACACACACCGCAGGCATGAGCAGTGATTAGGTTGTGTATGATGGAAGGGATTTTCTGTGTTGGATAAACTGGGATAGAGATATAGGTATATGTAGGGATGAACATTTGTTTGTTTGGATGTATGAATTTATGAATAAATGGTTGATTTGGGTTGAAGTTAGAAGAAAATTCAACTGAAATAGTTTGGAAACGTCGTTTGATATTCAGAACTCATCCATCAATATTATGCGACGGAACCTTCCCCGTGCGAGTACAACTCGCATTTGCCCAGTTTTTTGTATAAAAATTGAAATTTTTAATAGGAATATCCTAAGAACTCATTGAAATGTTAAATTTTTGACCATGGTGTCGAACTGATGTTCCTCGACTGACAGCAACCTTCTCACCAACAAAGTTTTGAGTTGAACGACGACTGGACTTCAACCAGCCAGAGTGTCTAAAACCATTAAATAGTGAATTCTCCAAATTTCGAAATTATTGTCTTTACAGTGTAAGGTGTGTACGAAAATTACGAATTGTGTCTCTCAAACTTTAAACAATTTGTTTTTTTATGTCTAGATGTCTAGACTTGAGTCTCGAAAAACGCCTTTCATATTTTCATGGTCCCACCTCTTTCAACACATTGACAATGCTCGAAGAGTATAACGCGAGAAATACAATACTGCGTTGATGCTACCACTTTCGAGTTACGTAAGTAGTCCTTCATACATACTTTAAATTTATCAGCTGTTTTAATTTCTCAAATTTTACAATGTTTACTTGTATGAAAAATATGAAAATGCAACTGTGAAAGTGCATTGTCACGGGATCGTAAATCGCTAGCAAAACGCGGTATTTCAGGCTGTGCCATTCAATTGCTTGTGTTGGATGCAAACCGTCACTCCAACGAAGTATTGTGTTTTAAGTATAATTGTCTAAAAAAGCTTCTCAAACTAAAACGTTCGAAGTCGGTGTTAAACTTTAGATCCTCTGCTCTCGTGAGAGAACAATAGCACGCACACTACAAGTGGTTGCTATAGAAGTTAGGCCCACCCCGGGCTGCAGCGCTATAATTTTATTACTATAGCACATTTCCGTACAAATGACGTAAAATTTATATTCTCTGAATTTTTTATTAGAAATTTAGATTCGAAATGAATATTAATTTGTATGGTAGAGAATATTGACGTATTTTGAAGATGTTTAAAGCAAATACTCTACCGCAGTCATGAATAAAGAATACAAACCAGAATGTTTCGAAGCAAGATCAGGGGACAGATCGGATTGCGTGTTCAAATCATGTCTAATTGCGTTTTTTATTGAGGATAAGGCCCAAATGTATTAATCGCAAGCAAACGGGATCTAATGTCAGAACTGGACGAAAAGTTTCTTAAACTTAGACATTTTAGCAAAAGTATAATACAATCACAGCACGAAAATCTTTATTAGCTACGCTAAAATTACACATGAACTGCGATCGTAATCCCCCTTTACATGCGGAATGTGAACGAAAAATTGACGAAGCACGGCATATACAAAACGTGAAAGCTCTGCTGCCTTTGTCTACACTTTGAACTGTTTTTGAATAAAAATATGGACTTAAGAATATGGAGGGAACATTGGTCTAGGACTAGAAATCTGAAGAAAGTGCTATTGTGACAAGTTTGTAGCTCAGTTAATCTGGTTCAAAGTTTTTTAAGCAATTTTTGAATTAATTTTATTTTATACAAAAATTCGCCAAGACATACCATCTTACGCTTATGACTTGGCTGTAGATTGCAGTAAATCGTAGAATGCATAGCTTCCAGTTGTTCCGTAATCTTAAAATTCTTTCACATTTGTATGTGTATACGGTCCTAAAGACTTTTTTTTTAAGTTTTGGTTATTATTCGTCTAGATGATACGACTCCTACAACTTACGTGTTAATAATCAGAAATTGGTTTATGTTCCGGTCATTAATAAAACACTTTTTTCACATTTCTACAAGGTCACCGCTCCCCGTTTGTTTAATAGTTTACCTTATGCGTTGAGATTCGAGAGACGAAAATATGTTTTCCTACAAAAACTAAAATTATTTCTTTTTTCTGTGAACTATGACGAATTAGTTTTTACTAAATGTGATAACTTAATTCTCTTTCCTTTTTTTAATCTTATAAATTTTTCAATCTCTTGATTTATTTTTGATAAAACTGTTTCCAAAATGTTAGACATATGAATCTTAGTTCAATTTCACTCTTTGATTTTAGCAAAATCTTCGGTCTCATTTGGCCTAAGCCACATTTTTTGCCGAAGGTGGCCGAAGCCGAAGCCGAATTTTCGGTCGGACTCTAGATATCAAGTTATTTTATTTATAGCCCACGGCAACTAGTATCTTGGTTGATTATAACTGAAGTATGGCCATTTTATTGATCCAGTACAAATTGTATTCACAACTGTTTGCAATTTTTGTGTTGATTCTTTTTTCTAGTTTTGGAAGATCGTTTGTGTGAAGATCTGCTTTTATGTCCTTTAACTCTGAGTTCTAATTTTCTCGTTTTATTCAGAAACACCTTCCTATTGGATACAATTCTAGGATGACAACTTTTTGGCTTGCCCTGAGATGATTTAGTTTATAAGGTAGTCTTCCATTCGATACTTGTCTTATACATCTTCATTAAGAATCAAGTTCTAGTTCCTCTTATTACTAAAATAGTTAATCTGTGTACATATTCAATTATTAAATTGTATTTTCAAAGCGATGACTCTAGACAAATAGTTTCCAGCTTAATTTCAAGAGTCAAACTGAAATCTCATCAACTTTTAATATTCACTAGCATAAGTCACTAATTCTATTTAACTGTATCCGTTCTGCACTCACTTATTTCAAACAGGATAGAGGCAGATATAGCAGAGAAAAAAAAACGATCACTAATTAAGTTTGATGATGGATTGAGGATATCTCGAAAAAAAGAAAAAGAAAGGACTGAAAAGGGAAAACGAAACACAACAGAGAGCCATCAAGAAAATTGTTTCCTTAAAAAGAACTACAAGACCAGAGGATATGCAATATCCCAGGGCGGTGCACATGAGCCAAAGTCGAAGAGAGGTGAAAAACTCTAAAACAACCTCAATAGTCTGTCATGTCGAGCGGAGAGCATTAGTGAATCGATAACGTTCATTTATTAGAATGGAATTGGGCTCTGCATGAAGGTTTTTTTCAACTTTTTTTACAAGGACAACTCTTAGACTATGGGACGATATTCATTCACATGTCAGGAGTTGGGAGTGTGAAAACCAAAACCAGTAACTTCTGCGCGACTACCAGGCAATCGGTGGGTACTAGAAGTAGTCAAGAAGCGGGATAACATAAAAAGGGACGATAATTAATTGCAATAGCATGAAGGATTTACCTCTACCTCATCCGCCAGGATAACACTGGGATACATAGATGAGTGTATATTTTTTTCTATTTGTTTGTATCAAATTTCAACACGGCGGAAGGAGGCAAATTGAGAAAATTTGTTTTCTGCACAGCAATACATCAAGTAAAAGGATATGCTGTAGCGGATATCTTCAGAATACACATACACATAAACCCGTATTTATTTGCTTTAAAGAAATCAAAGCAAATGCTCTGTTTATTTTTTCTTTTTTTTGCTCATGAGACAAAAGAACGCCTACTTCTACGGGCATCTTCTGCTCCCCTTTTTGATCTTTTAATGAGAGAATACGGATACGCGAACGTAGTCTACCAAGTATAGAATAGATGCAAATCAAAAAAATGAAAGCATTCAACTGCAGCACAAATTAACGGAGAAGTAAGTATAAGCATAAAACCCCTTTACGCAAAAAACAAAAAAGAAACAAAACTGAGAAAAATGCGAAAAGAAAACTTAACAGAACCACTACAAAACTGACATACGGGGCGGAGTTACACTACCAAGGATGAACAGCATCATCATCAGCATCACAAGGATGTACTGAAAACGCGAGTACAGCACCACCACACCACATACCCGACAAGTATTGGGTAAAAAATTATTTACTACTAAGATAGGAAATTATTTACTTCCTTGTAGCTTTCGTTGAATGAAGGAGGGTAGGGTTGCTCTGCACCAATCTCATTTTAGTATGATATGACATGTGAGTTAAAGAGGATGCAATACAACGTAACTACTACTAATACCAGCACTACTCTACCACAAGTACAATATTAATGTAATCATCTTCATCATCATAGCATCACAACGTCAGAGGCTCAGAGGCTCAGAGGCTGCCCCGCAAACGTGGTCCCCGTCCGTGTGAATGAGAGTCGAAAAGAGAGGAACAGCAGAGAGTCGATAAACGTGTGTAACAGGAGGGACACATTTTTTCCACTCGTCCTTCGCACGCTACACGTTTTTTTTTTATTTCTCAGAGAAGTAAGAAAAAAGTCTACAAAGAGTGCCTAGTATACGTCTCTATAATGGTTGAGCCACAAAAGTCTCTCTGCGAGTATCGCTGCGGTGGGCTTATACCGGACAACGTCAGAAAAAGTGCTCGAAAACGCACGAAATGGAAAACTCATTCGTTCTTGGTGCAGGGGGTTCTTGTTTGAAGAGCTTTTGGGTATGTATGTGAGGCAGAGGAGAACAAGGACACGTTTTACGGTGTAACGAGCTAGAAGAGTGTGCGCGAATTTTTGGTTCTTATCCCATATCCCACTGTGGGTGGTTGTGGTTTGGGCTCGATGGGGGAGAAATACGCTTTGCGTGTGCGAGCTTTTTCTTGTGCCGAGCACGTTGTTCTTTAGTCGGTATCAGGTGCGTTGCAGATGTAGGTGCCTTTCGAAGGTTAGTTGATCTCGGATATGTAAATGAATGTGACATGTTTGCGGAAGGTGATGTTGATGTACTTCCGATCTACTTCTGTTTTTTTGTTTTTGAATATGGCATTACCCAATTAAAGGTTAAAAACACAAAATGAGTTCACATGATAAATAGATTTCAGGTTTAAGCCTTAGCTCACAGCAGCCCAGGTATGTAAGTCACGGAAATAGTTCGTATATGTCATACTTTTTAGTACAATTCAACTGATTTTCTTATAGCCTGCATATTATTTAGTTTCAATTCAGAACGTCTTTGTTGAGAAACTTCTTAAGTTTTCGGTTAAAATACTGATTCAAGTGATTATCATAAGCATTTTATGAAATCAGCTGGTTGAGAGTCGAAAGATATGGAAAGCAATGTCATCAGCTTGAGAACCAAGTTGCAATTTTTCTGCTTCAACGTGGAATCGGTGGTGCTTTATGAGTGCAGTAGCTGGAAAGTGGTTCAACGTCAACTTTTGATATTAGATTTATCAAACACTGGCACTGGCTCCTATTTCTTCTTTAACTTCTTTGACCATTTGAAAGCTTTCCAAGTCGAGTATACAGCTCGCGCCAAAACTCTAGCTTCTATAAAATAAAAGTCTTACTTACTTATCAAGCCTGCGATCCATGGAGAGTCTGAGTTTGAGCTATTGTCACCTTCCTTCGCTGACAGTCTCGGGCACGCTGCTTCCCGTCATCAAGATCAAGTTGTCTTGCATCTGCGACCACTTGGTTTTTATACCGGAGTCTCCCTCTTCCTCTCTTTCGAAAACTCTCTCGGCTGGAGCATTAGTGTTCATTCGCTCTATGTGGCCGAGCCAGTTTAATCGACGGACTTTTGCCTTTCGGACTATGTCCACATTCTTATTCAACTGGTTAACAGTTGGTTTCTCTTCCATTCGCCTTCCTCGCAGACAGGATCAAACATCCGACGTAGAATTTTTCTTTCGAATGCATCAAGAATCAACTGTGTAGTTCGCTTATCTTCCAGTTTTCAACTCCATACAGCAAGACTTACAGAATTAGGGTTTTCTAGGGCAAGATTTTGGACCTTCGAGTTATGAGTTTTGGCCCAAGTTATTTCGCCAAACTGAAGTAGCAGCGGTTATCAGGGTAGAATCGTCCCCTTTGGATCTGCACAAAGATGTCGTTTGCGGTTCAAGTCTGCCCCGAGGCAGCCAGACTCCTTAATTGCCTGGAAATTGTAGCTACTCGTATCTATTGTGACGTTTTGTTGTTTTGTTTTTTTCTCGACAGCATATACTTTGTCTTCTTCGTATTTACCCTATGACCAGCTGTTTTTGCCAGTTCTTCAATCGCCGGTAATGGCGATGTCATCTCCGTAACCCAGCAGCTGAACCGATTTGAAGGAGTGCATTCTGTGCTTAGATCTAACCGCTGCACTATCTTTTCTAAAACTAGATTGAAGAAATCGCAAGTGCATCTCCTTGCCGAAATCCGGTACAGATTTTAAACGGTTGGGAAGTGCAGCGCGTCGCATTGCGACACAGCCGTTAAATTTTTCTGGGATCCCGAATTCGGCCATTACATCAGATACTTCCTTGGGATGAATGCTGTCGTATGCGGGTTTCAAATCGATGAAGAGGTGGTGAGTGTCGTTTTGAAACTCGCTGATCTTTTCCAGGATTTGGCGGAGTGTGAAGATTTGTTCCGTAGTCGATTTGCCGTGCCGGAAGTCGCACTGTTAGGTGCTGATGAGTGTGATGCAAAAGGGCCTTAGATGTTTACACAATACGCTTGATAGGATCTTGTAGGTGACATTGAACAGGGATAGATCTCTATAGATCTTACATGAGATAGGATCGCCCTTTTTGTGGATTGGATAAATGGAGATATTTTATATTTTTAATAAAAAAAAGTCTCCATTAATTAAACTTGCGAAACAAATTTGAGTGATATTAATTCGGCACTAAACTTTTGACAGTTGAGACATTATTACTTTTTTTTTATTTTCATTTCCAGATTAATAAACAGAATATGCAGAGAAGATCACCGAATTTAAAAAAAAAGTACGAATTAAACAATATTTTTACTGTAACAGAAAAATATGGAATTTGAATATAGTTTTCGCACAAATAAGTGTTTGAGAATTCATTTGTTGACACTTTGCTTAAGAATTCAGTTAGCATTGATCATTGATGTCGAGTAGTAGATGTAGGAAGTGGAGACCATGTGCATTAAAATTTAGCGTGTGCAGAATAATAGGTTTTATTGTTAGTATCTAATATAAAAGCAGGTATTTACAGTCCGTGAAAAATGGTTTGGAAGTGGCATTTGCATTAGCAGATAAAAAAAATACTTCAGCTAAGATGCTTTGAATAAAAAAATTTAAAGAGTGTTAAATTTTTGTCAGAGACGGAAGTATTTTAAAATGAGTGTTGCGTTTGCATCACGTTAAGTTGAAGCAGTGTTATTGTGCACGCATCCAAAAGGACCGAAAATGTCATACGGAGCAGCTGCTAAATACATGAAAAAGTCAAAAGCATTTGTTAGCAAGTGGGTGCACCGTTATTCCCAAGTTAAAAATGTGAATGATTGCCGAATCGTGGGTCTACGCCAAAAACAACAAAAAAGCAGGACAAAATGATTCTACGCGTGTTTGAAAAAAATCCTCTTCTATCGTTACGTGGAGAACAAGGGATTTTACGTAAAAGGGGTCTAAATGTGTGTTGTGATACGATACGAAGCCAATAATGTAAAGCACAATAAAGAAACCACTACTGTCAAAAAAACACGTAGAAAAACGACTCAGTTGGGCCAAGGAGAATTTGGACAGAGATTGGAACAACGTTATTTTTTCGGATGAAGCTTCTTTTTGGGCATGGTCTCCTATCACTCATACCTGGTGTACACAATCCAATAAATTAATCCAGCGGACCGTCAAACACTCGGCAAAGGTGCACGTTTGGGCATTCAAGAAGCTAAAGCTCCAAGGAAAGAAGATCTCGACGGTCAAACAATTATCACGAAAAATACGAGTTTTATGGAGATCTTTGGCTCAAGATTATGCTACAGGATTAGTAGAAAGCATGCCTCGAAGACTCCAAGCAATTATTGATAATGGAAGAGAGTGGACAACATATGAATTGAAAAGCATTCAAGTAAATAAACAAAATAAACCAGTGCAATTGATTTTTTTATTACTATAAGTTCTTCTTTAATTTTTGTCGTGCACGATGTTATCAAACAGACTGTATTTATTTCGATAATACAAGGCGAGGAGAGCATTATAAGCATTTGCATTTGCAGAATCATGCAATAATTGAGCATGATCGAAGAAAAGAAAATCTAAAGATTGCAACATATTCTGATGGATGGCGTCAACAGATTTTATAACAAATTGTGACTGAAGTTTAAACATTGAAGAAGACGCTGTCGTCCGAAGCTAAAATTAAACAAATAATTTTCAGTGATTGTGTGTGTCAAGGAAAACTTTCCAATATTCGCCACAAAAATGTTGTTTGCTTAAGAATACACAAAACGCGAGAGCCCTTTAAAATGGTAGGCAAGGTTCTCATGTTTTGTAACTGCCAACACCGAACTTTCAGTTAACAGTTACATTGCTTAAAAAATGTGTTACTAAATAATTAAAATATTCATAGTAACACAAGTACAGCGTAGCGTGCGACATGATAAGCGGAATGGTTGCAGAAGCAGCTACAGTGCCTTTTGTTTTTTTTTCCTGGATTTTAGTATTGTTAATCAACAAATAATTATTATAATTATAATAAAAAAACAGTTTCAATTTAACATATATTGTCTGTTAACAAAAAGTCAGAAAAAATAATGCAAGTTTTCTGTCTGCAACAATAACAAAATGCAACAAATTAGGATCCAGGAGAAAACATAATTCCGAATATTTTTGTGAGGCACTGTAGGTGCAATAGCGTACCCATTTACAGGATCACTAAAGAACTGATTGGTGGTCTCAGTTTTAACCATCACCCAGTGAAAAAGTTTAGACTGTTCTTTAGTATATAAGGACCAGCTCAAAAGATGGAAGGAGCATTTTGCTACGGTTCTCAACCTTATAGTCATAATTTACAAATCAGACTGAATCTGTTGATTTAGGAATTGCGCGCTAACGCAACGCTCCTTCCAGTAAGGATTAAATAATAATAATGGTGGAGCTACAGTCTGAGGTGGACTTGGGCAGTTTCTCAGCAACCAATCGTGATGTGCATACTATTGTTCTTTCACGAGTGTAGGGGATATACGACGAGATTGAGAAGGTTTTTCTAGACAATTATACTTTTTTATATCAATATTTTTTTGGAAAAAATTGTTGCTTATTCTGTTGTTTGAACCTAAACTTTAAAATCTAGTACGAAGGGGACGACGCATTTACAACGCCGCGGCGCCCAAATAACTACCCAAATTAAAGCGCTGAATAACAACAAGGCAGTAGAACTTGACGATATTTATTTATAGATCTTGCAACCATCGCCCATAAGTTAGGATCCACCCTTAGACAGAGCCTAATAACTGTCGACAGTAAATGGAGGACTGCGACGGACTCTAACGACATCTTACGGCATCGGGACTAACGATGCTAACGATGTATGCCTCCTTTCGCAAAAAATAATAGACTTTCACAAAATGTCGTCAAAGACAAAAAACGAAATCCTCGGCTTTTGAAGGACCTCAAAAGCTCCGATAGGCATTGCTGGATAACTGGTTGAAACAGTTGTGTAATTTCAGTGTTTTGGAGAACTGCATTAACAGATGGCAGAACGGAACTGGTAATCGCCAAAGCTTAGTCTGCGTTCAGGATGGTATTCAATATTTTGGTGTTAGACTGATTAGACAGAACATCAAGTATGAAATGTTCCGCGACAATGTCGAATCTGTGTTGCTATATGTATGAATGAATATAGCACATGCAGAGTGACGAACACTATCACAAGAAAGCTACAACTTTCGTCAATAAGTGTCAATAAAACAAATTGCCAGTTTTTTGGCCCAATGTTGTCTCTAATGAAAACCTCTGTAAGACAACGGACCAGGAACCAATGGGCTTCATCATACACCAATGGAAATGGCAGCGGATTGATCACATTTTACGAAAGATCGACAGCTGTGTATCATGATGTACAATTGAATACTTTAACAAGAGATGACAGAAGACCTGGCGGGCAAACGCAGAAATGGCACAGAACAGAGAGGAGTGAAGCGCGGCAGTTGGGGATAATTGAAGCACATCTCTAGAAATTGAACGCAGTAGCAACTAAGCGAGGTAGAGGCTCTATGACCCAGAAGAGGGTAAAGAAAAGAGTAAAGAAGAAGAAGAAGAACAGCCGTACAAATTAGTTTCAAAAAGGAAGCTATGGTCGCTCAGGAATACAATACATAAACACAACAAACAGTTAATTTTTGTGTGTATTGACTTTAACATAAAGAATTGTGGACTTTCTTTACTCTACATCTGACCATTTTGTTTATGGGCGTAGCTATTTGACTAGAAATGAGCATCATCGCTAAGTAAGTAGTGAACAGAACCATGATTTTTGAAGTACCTATCCGTAGATTCGCAAAATTTGGAAGCGTTGTTGCAACGGAAGTCTATTCATGATAAAATGGCAAACCATATTGAAAACAAATCAGGTCTCGGTTGCATTATTGGTTAAAAGTAACGCTTACCATTATGGCGTATAGGCGTTACGATTTCAAAGCATTGATAAGCGAGTCATGCAAACACAAGCGTCCGCACTCAGCTCTTGTTTACGAAATCCTGCTCCAGAGCTCCAGTCACCATCTCACAATCCTTTTAGAGTTATTCAAACATATGTATCTCGAAGCTCACTTCTAAAAGGACCCTGGAATAGAGACGGCACACATTGGTCCCGAAGTGGAACAAAATACGCTAAGTGACATATGCTTTTTTATCGGCCAAATAATATAGTTTTTTCGATTCTACATATTTGAGAACCAAAATTTTGTTTACTTTGATGCACCGTGAGCTCAAAGTTGGGACTTAATTATTTACAAAAATTTACGTATTTTATAAGGAAACTTGATGTTGAATATTTCCTATAATTATAAGAACCTAAAATTATATTTGTTTTAAAAAAAACATAAATTTGACCTTCAAACTGCATCATCATTTTTTTCATTTTGCTTACAAATTTTGTAGACCAGGCTTTTAATTAAAGCCACCTTTTGAGGGGGCATTTTAATGTTTGATGGGCTGTAACAAAAATGCTCCAAGAGGCTCCAACAGGAAATCAACTTTTTCTGAAAGATAAAAGTATCTCTATCAATGATGCAAAAACTAATATGCACTGTTAATCACTTTTGGAGAACGAGGCGTTTAAGTGAAGCAATATCGTTCATTTTTCTGCATTTTCAAACGATTTCCCATGCAATACATGTATTGAGCAAATTCTATAACTAAAGTGCTTTAAATATTGCAAAAATGCTAAGATGCAGCATTTGTTGTTCAAACTTAAAGTTTTTCGCGATTGCATGTATTGTATTTGAATATAAATTCCTGTGTAATTTGCGGCGGGTGAGCCCTCTTTCGTAGTGCCAATGTTGTCGTTCACAACCTGAAAGAGGTTACCGACATTGGATACTCCCGGACCCCTTGTATTGGAGATTGAGAAATGGACCTGGCCTGGTCTTGTGGTTGTGCGTGGGTTTAATTCCGCACAGAAGGATCTAGCGTTGACTACCCTAGAAGAAGGAAAAAGAACAACGACTTTCGGTTCTGCACGTGGAACTAGAGATACCTTAACAGACCACGTGCAGCCGATGAACTCTCGGCCGTATACTGATATAAAGTAGATTTTACTGCAATACAGGAAGTGCGGTGAAATGGGCCGGCAAATGGGAACCAAAAACTTCGATATCTACTACAATGATTGTTACAGAGAGTGAAGTAAACGCTTATTGGGATGTAGATTTGTTGTTTGAGACAGAAAAAGGCTAATAGTCTTGAGCTTCCCTTGGTCAACCAACCGTCAACCAGAATTATTACATTGTGATCAGCGTCAGACACTCCTCCAGTATTCTTGATGTCTGAACGTTCCGAGGAGCCAACATAGACTAAGATTACCTTCTTGTTATAGAGAAGGTAAGAAAACGAATAAGGAGAGAAAAACGGAGTCGACGAAGAACACCGCGGTTTATTTTAAAGCTAAAATCGCAACAGACCGCTAGGAACTGTTGTTCTGTTCTATGAACAGAAAAGAAGGGACTAGATCCGGCTTCTTAAGAAGAAATAGAAAAAACAAGAGGAGCGTACGATCAAGGAAATGGAGAGCTGATATGGGAGGAATGATGTCCGAAGGATTTACCAAGACTGAAACTAGTATTATGAATATAAAGATCGAGGGAGGTTGGACAACTTGTAGTAGAGTCGTAGTTGATACTGAGATTTTGGAAGAATCATTTCTGTAGAGTTTTAAACGGCGATGAAGACATAAATACTGCTGTCAAGCAGAGGAGGAGAATTCAGGGGGACGCTGACCTAGATAAAGTTTGCTATTGAGACTGAAATCTAAGAAAGCTATTGGGACAGATGGCGCTTATGTGGTTTGGCGTATACAGCAGGAGGAAAGCATTTGGAAACACAGTATCGTTTGCCAATCTACCAGAACGGAGACTGCGATCTCCTTTACATCGCCTACAAGATCTGCTGTTTTCTGTGAACGCTTTAAACCTGGTATAGAAACAGAACTGGCTAAAATGGGTCTAATGATAAACGAGGACTAATCTAAATATAGGCTGTCAACCAGAGAGAAATATAATTACGACGAATTGGTCAGAACGTCACAATCAGTAGATACTATTTCGACATGGTCAAGGATTTTGTCTGCCTCGGCACCGCAAGTGAACACTATGAACAACATCAGCACCAAGATCAAACGCAGAATCAAACTCTTGCCAAGCGCAGTTTTTTGGGCGAAAACGGCAATTTAGTAACAAAGCCCTCTCTCTTCACTTTTAATAATTCCACACCTGCTCTATGGCGCAGATGTGTTACCAATATCGAAGGCGGATTCAGAAGCTCTTGATCTTTCGAGAAAAAAGTTCTGCATGCGATCTTTGGTTCTGTTCGCGTTGATGGCGACTAAAGTTGTGGCTGTACAGCGGCATAAGCTTAGCCAGGTGTTTACGGATCCAAAACCTAAGATGGTTATGTCATGTATAGCGCATGGACAACTTGGCTCAGGCCCGAAGAGTCTTCGGCTTGAGCCTGTAGGACAGGTTGAGGATCAGGTCTACCCCGGGCAGTAGCTTCACAAAAGAAGAACATTACTGATGAAATGCCAAGTTGAAAATGGTAATCAAATTATTAATAGACACCCTATAGGATGACAACAGAAGCCGAATAACTGCATCGAGATATTGAATAACTAAGGAGTCGAAAAAAGGGAATAGAACAGATTTTTTCATGGTGGTGGTCAACAATAAAGTACTTATTGTATGCATAGAGAATTTACGTTAAGTCATACCAAGACTCCACGATGAGAATATGGAATAAACATCACCGTAAATGACGGACTCCAAAACAGTTGGCAAGCAAAATATTAAATTTAATCTTGACAATAATATATAAAGAGATCCAATTCGTAATCCGGATTTAATACACCTGTTTCAATCACACACTTAAAACTGAAATGTCATCCGAGACGACATACATATGTTTAGTTTAAGGTTTGCCAGTTTGGAAAAAAAATTTTAAAAATTTACTACAGAAATTGTTTTTCTTTTGTACTTGGAGCAGATAATAATAGAAAAGGAAAAATCATTCTAATAAAAAAAGTCAAGTGAGTAAGATGTAATTGTTATTTTCAATTCTCATCGCTATAGCCAAATGTTAACCCTTTTTTGGGCCTAAATAGAAGATATTGATGTGGAACACATACAAAATATGTGTTGGTTTCAACAAGGTGGTGTCGAATGTTTTTTCCCTCTCAACCCGTTTTATCATTATTGCAAGAAAAATTTCTTGAAGGAGATATTTTGCATCTTGGTGATGTGAACTTGAAGTCAAGATCGCGTAATTTTTTGGTTGAATTTCTTTTTGTGGGGCTATACAAAAATCTTGTTTATGTACATAATTTCCAAATTCCTGACGACTTGAAGACGAATATTCGTAATGTTGTGACCGAGTTATTGCCCGATATGTGTCCTCCGGTGGGGGGCATTTACATGATATTGTATTCCATTTGTATTGGCAAAAAATATATTTTGAAACCAAAATACTATCGAAATATTTATTTAAATTTGTTCTCGGACCCAGGATGAGTCTGTGCAAATATTTTATCCGTTGCCCAAACATGAATGAGAACTGATACGACTGCTGTCATTTACGTCTGGACTTCTAATGATCTCTTCGAAGATCCTGAAGAGGACCTTATTGTCTAGCTGAATATTAAACCACAAGAAAAGAAACTCCTGTGGAAAATCCAATCGACTTTTTTTAAGACAAAGCAATGTGCTTTCTTGTGGCATTTGTAGCATTGTTCTTAAAAATATATCGCAAAAGCATTCCTTAACATTTTAGGGCCATCATTTCCACTTCTTGACATTGTCGTGGTTCTTTATTGATGACACCATGTCAAATTAGAAAAAAATCTTGGTGAAGCAATGCAAAACGAGTTCGACTCTCACTATGGACAGTAATGACTTCGAGGTATTAAGACTTTGTATTTTTCAGTTCCATATGTTAGCAGAGATGAAACGCGTTATTAATCGCCATTCACTGTTTTCTTGAAGTTGCCATGGATATTGAAACATTGACGATAGATTGAATGATAGATCATTTGAAATGATGTGGAGGTTTGCTTAAAAACAATTCGATTTAGTGTACCGTTTGAAAAACATCGCCCCCAAGTCCCAAAGTTTGTTTTAATGCGTCTTCTGCTTCCATTTCTAAACCAAAGTGTTTAACACTAAACATACCATAACGGGTCAAATGACCCATTTTGAACTTTTGCATTGAAAATGCACGTATAATTTTATTGCGTTTGCACATTTCACTTCATGACTTTTTCTAAGTAATTAATGTACAGTTATAAAATTTTTTTTTTTTTGTTTTGTTTTGTATATTCTGAGTAATCCTTGTTGTATACCGATATCTACCACAACGGGTCATTTGACCCGGAGAGAATTTTTTTGTTTTATGAGATTATCGAGTCATATTTGTAGTCAGTAAGTTGCACATTCTTCCAAAGACTGTTGCGTAAAGTAGTTCAACGAAAATAGCTCAGAATAATTTCAAGAAAATATCAAATTTTAGATTGAAAATAGCTTTTTAGTGTAAGAAAAAGTGGCAAAAATTTAAAGTCTTGGTAAGTACCTAGCTTATATTTTATTTTGATAGCTATACATGATGATATACAGGTCAGAAAAATGTCGAAGCAAACAAGACAGTACAAGTTCTTAGAAGATATAAATAATATTGGCGAAGAGTTTTCAGAAATTAGTGAAGATGAATTTTCTGAAAATGAAGATATATTGGTTGCAAATAAAAATGAGTTTGATTCTACAGATACTGACGATGAAGAGGAAAATATTGTGAATGTATGTAGTGGCCGAAAAAGAATAAGATTACTCTCAAGTTCGGAAGAAAGTGAAGTAGAAATAAATGAACAAAATGTTGCGAATGTTGGATCTGTTTGGCAACAAATGCAAGTAGGTGGCACACCTGGAAGAGCACCACTTCATAACATTTTCAGGCAAGAAGTAGGCCCAACAGGATATGCAAAACGTCATATAATGAAAGGTAAAGTTAGTACTGCATTTTCATTGATAATTGACCACCGTATTATGAACCATATAAGAACATGCACAATAGAAGAAGCAAAGAGAGTGTTAGGTTCTGATTGGAGTTTATCTAAAAAAAATTGGATGCATTTATTGCAATTTTATATGCTCGAGCTGCATATGGAGCAAATAATTTGAATATTTCCTTTTTGTGGAATAACATATGGGGGCCTAAATTTTTTTCTGAAACTATGAGCAGAAATAATTTTAGCGAAATTCTTAGATTTATTCGTTTTGATAAAAAAAGTAAGCGGAGCCAACGTTTGAAAACAGATAAATTCGCTATGGTATCTGCAATTTGGAATATTTTCATTGAGAACAGCCAAAACTGTTACAAACCGGGTGAAAATATTACTATAGACGAACAGCTATTTCCGACTAAAGTACGATGTAGATTTACGCAATACATGCCTAACAAGCCGGATAAATTTGGAATCAAATTTTGGTTAGCATCGGACGTCGATAGCAAATACGTCATAAATGCACTTCCATATCTAGGAAAAGATGACTATAGGCCCTCTTCAGTACCACTCTCTGAATATGTTGTACTCAAACTCATTGAGCCATTTACGGGTTGCGGAAGAACTGTGACCACAGACAACTTCTTCACAAGCAAATCCCTAGCAACACAACTCCTAGCCAAAAAAACTACGTTAGTTGGAACTATTCGGTCAAATAAAAGAGAATTACCACTAATTGCGAAGCAAAAGAAAGATGATATGGAACGATTTTCATCGAAAATTTTTACAACAGATAATTGTACTCTTACAATCTATAAAAGTAAGCCAACAAAAAAAGTACTTTTACTTAGTTCTAAACATAAATTCGTTAAAGTAGAAAACAATGATAAACGTTTACCTGAAACTGTTTCATATTACAATAAAACCAAATTTGGTGTAGACATGACCGATCAAATGGAGAGGAAATTTACTACAAAATCTAAGTCTTGCAGATGGCCTCTCCAAGTTTTTTTCAATAGCCTTGATTTAGCTGGCATAAATGCCTGGATTTTGTACAAGCAAACGACGGGAGAAAATATCTCGAGACAAGATTTTTTACTCAAGCTAGCAGAAGAACTTGGCACCGATTTTCGAGAAGCCCGTGAACAACCAAAACAAGAAACAAATACGAAAGGATCGTCGCCTAAGTCTACTACAGATGCTTATAAACGTATGAGATGTCAAATAGGATACTGTAAAGAAAATAAAACCAACAAAATTTGCTCTAAATGTAAAAAATATGTTTGCGGAAAATGTACAATGGACACACTTATATGTAAAAAATGCGATGAACTATGAATTAAAAATTTTTATTTTTTGCTTTTGTAATAGAAATGCTCAACATACTATTTTGTTTAATTATAATAAATTTAATTTATATTTTTATTTCCTTCCTAACATCCATATTTCATACATTCAAGCATGAAACATAAAGTCGGGTCATTTGACCCGCTATGGTAGAAATAGGTATATATTAAGTCTTGGTATGATTAGTGTTAAAAATCTGAAAAAAAAATCACAAAAGCCTGGCTTCATCAAGTTTCATATAAAAGTATCTCATTTATGTGAAAATTTCGAGACATCAAATATTTAAGATTTTAAAGTTTATTATTTTCACACCTAAATTCCATGCTGTGATAGGCCAATTTTTATTTTTTTTTATTTTTTGTAAGTAAGAACAAACATTCCAGTATTCCAATATAATACAATAATAAAAATAAAATATAATAATATAATCACAAAATTAGTTCAAACTAGTAATAGCACTCTGTGGTTTAATCAGAAACCAGTATCGAGTGCATATAACATATGACATAAAATAAACAAAGCAAACAAAAATATAAATGTGTGGATAAGTGTGTAAGTATTTCAAATTTTTTCCAATACACCATTAAGGTTTTAAGAATATGTACATACAATAAGTTATGCATATATAATTAAATGACTCGGTTAATTAATAGGTTTATCTCATTATGATCAAATCTCAAAAGCCATTCCTTAATTTTTCTACTATATGGAACAAAGTATCTGCATCATCTTATCTCAATCGGTAATACGTTGAACAGTCTCGGAGCAACAGATGTGTAGAAGTTCAGAAAGTGATGAGTAAAGTATGAAGGTATCGAAGCAGTATTGTTATTGCAACTACGAAGTGATAGATAAGTTATGTTTCTGCTGGCGGAATAACCACTTCTGGCAAAGAATGTCCGTAATACTTTGTAAAAGTAAAGATGCTTGAGTGGGAGAGCATTGGAAGAGGGAAACTACTTTCAGTGCGTTTTTTGTTCCAAATAAGTCTTATCGTATTTTTTTGTGCAATAAGCAATGGATTCAACTTATTAGCATGAGTCCCACCCCAACAGACTAACCCGTATTGCAGTTTAGATTGGACAATTGCGAAATAGATCGTTTTTAATAAATTCATTGAGCAAAAATGGCTTAGATGGTATAATATCCTTGTGGCTTTTAGAAAATAAGATCTCAGGCTACTCGTATTTAATTTACAATCAATTTCTAGTCCAAGGTTTATAGACGTCCGTCCTCTCAATCGTAAAGCATTGATGTGAACAAAGTATTCCATCACTGTACAGCATGTCCAATGTTGACGAGTTACATAAGTCAGGACTAAACAAAAATTTTTTGCAACTAGCACTATGGAATATTAAATTAGGGTAGTTTAAAACGGTGGATGATGAACTAAAGAACATTATTTTAGTTTTGTCACTTATAACTAATTTGTGTGCACCAAACCAATGTCTAAGTTGCTCTAGGTCATGATTAATGTCTGCTACTAAGTCCAACGCAGAGTTACATGAATAGGAACAAGCTATGTCATCAGCAAAGCCTGTACGCTTTCCCTTAAAAGGAATATTGAAAATAGAATTAATATATACCAAAAAAAGAATTGGACCAAGTACTGAGCCTTGTGGTACTCCAGTGTTGACTACTAAAGGTGTACTGAGGCAATTATTTATGTTAACAACTTGCTTTCGGTTGGTAAGATAAGAGGTGAACCATTTAAGCATAAAGCCTCTTATACCCGCATTTTCTAATTTTCCCACTAGGATGCTGTGATCGGCAGTATCAAACGCTTTTGTTATGTCAATATACAACGCAGCAGTACATTTTTTTTGGTTGAGACTATTGTAGTTAAAGCTACAAAATTCAAGGAGTGCATCTTCAGTAGACTTACCAGCTCTAAACCCAAATTGACAGCAACTAAAAAAAGACGATTTTTTAAAAAATGCCATAATTCTATTTTTCACCGCCTTCTCAAAAATTTTTGAAAAGACAGAGAGCAGAGAGATTGGTCTGTAGTTATTGAGAATAGTACTGTCACCTTTCTTTAGTATCGGGATAACTTGTGCTGTTTTTAAGGCCTCAGGGAAAACGCCGATTGTGATACTTTTATTAAAAACGTATGCTAAAGCGTCGACAATAAATAAGGAAATTGATTTTATAATATTATTAGACCAATCATCCTTCATTGCAGAATTAGAGTTTTTAAGAGTCTTTATAATTTTATATAGCTCAATTGATACAATGACGAGTGTTATCTCTCACATTCATTTCATTTCAACCCCTAAATGCCCAACAGCAGTATGCAGCAGGCATGAGCAGTGATTGGATATGATGGAAGGGGTTTTCTGTATAAGACAAAATTTGGATAGAGATATTGATATATATATCTATGGATATTTGTTTGTTTGTGTGTACGCATCTAGAAATGAATAGTTGATTTGGGTTGAAGTCAGAAGAAAATTTAACTGAAATAGTTTGATTTCGCCTGATATTCAGAAATACTTCCATAAAAAAATAATTATACGACGGAACCTTCCTCGTGCGAGTACAACTCGCACTTGCCCAGTTTATTTCCAGTTTTTATCGCTCTAGTTAACCCCAAGTTGTATGTACTCCATGCACCCAGCTATTGGATTTCGTAGGACACTTAACTAGGTATATGTCTTTACTATAATTATATAGTTTTCAGGGGAACCCAAACGCTGTATAAAAGGATGTGCCTGCGAGTCTTTTTGGCCAACTTTCGTGAAAATAATAAAACACAAATATCACAATGAGCCTATTGTGAGACTAATACTTTGATTGTCCAGGCATGTCACAGCATTCTTGTGCAAAAGTATTTGAAAGCTATATGCTACTGGTGAGTACATAATACTATATGGTTTGAATAACCGTCTCATCTATGAACTTATAGCCTTTATTACGACTTAGAGCAATGATAATCCGGGGTACTTCCTTCATCAAACCACTGTACGCCCTTATCTGACTACGGCCACTAGCTTTCTGTAGTCGCCATAACAACACAACGTTGAGGCGGTGTATCCTTCTTGTTCCACGCTGATCTAATAGATGTTAATTGTTTAAATGAAATTCCTGCAATTAAGGACACACCATGGAATAATAATGAGAAGCGCCAGCAACGAAGGAGCGCGCTGCCACAGACCAAGCTATGGCAAAATTAATTTTCTCTCCACACTCCATATGAAGACATCCTTGCTGCCCGCAAGAGTACATTAGGCGTTGTTCATATCGCTGTCATCGCAGTGATAGACACTGCTTCGGCTTGGTGTAATTTTCCCTTTTCTGGAAAATTGTCCTACCTGAACCCGATTGAAGGTGGTGCACCATCAACACGAACACTGTCCCGACTACACACCCAGGCTCAGGTACAACTCACGAGTAAATAGTGAAGACGGCTGTAGACGTAGTTGTAGGGCATGCACACAGATAGCAATTCCTTTGGAGGTGACGGCGCATATAGCGTATTTGAAATGTTAAATCTCAATTTATCTTGAAGTCAACGTAAATTAGAAACAAGGTCCAGAGGCATGTTGGAGCCATTCACGCACAACCACTGTAAGGCAGAGAGAAGCTGCCACAGCACATCGCTGCTAATTTTATTCCTAAAATGCAGGTCCATGATTAAGGACACTCGGGAGCAAATTTCACTCTAATTAAGGCAGATAGTTTATTGAAGGGAAGAGAAGGAAGGCAAGAGGGGAGGACAACGGTGAAGGCAAATGGAAATGTGATAGCAGGCCAAGTTAGAAGATGACGGTGTACTCATTTAAGAGTCAAGAACGTTCGGTGATGCAATTTATTTATTAGTCTCCCACTCATCTCCTGCGGAAGTTGAATGGCTTAGATTAGATGATGAAATTGAGATAGACTTGAACGATGCCGTTTGTGGTTACAAATTGTTACAATTGATTTGGTGATATGATTAGAATTTGTCAGGGGTCAATCGATAGTAATCCAATTAAAGACTGAAAACATTTCGAAATAACCTATACAAAGACTTGTAAAAAAGTATCGAGAAATTTAAGAAAAATTCAAGGTCTTCTGTTTTGTGTGATTGTCTGAAGCCGTCTCTCTATAACAAAATTACCTCTGCATTGTAATTTAATATGCAGGCGGAAGAGTGGGTCTAGCATGACTAAAGTGGTGCACAGATGCCGAATAGCTGCCAAATACAAGTTTCTTTTTAAAAATGCTATAAAATTAACAAAATTATTTTTTCCATGTATTATTACTTTATTCAAGCCTTATTCAAGGTTCAAGTGAATGCCTCAATTGGCTACGCAGGAGCGCATTCTGCTGCCTCAATTTTGTAAGACCTTGTTGATGGTTTCGGGCTGTAGCTCCCGGATTGCTGGGATGATATTGGCCTTAAGTGCTTGAATCTTGAATCCTTCACGGTTTCCTACAAAAAAAGTCCAAAGGGGAGCTCCGATGCAACCAATAGACATCGCTAAGACGGCTGATAACACGATTTGGAATTTTGTGCGTAAAAGACCTATTGTGGCATAGCGCTCCATCCTGCATAAACCGGAGGTCGTCTAAATCCATGTCTTCAATTTCAGTAAAAGTCGGTTAACATGGCTCTGTAGCGCCCGCCGTTGACCGAAACGTTGTTCCCAGCCTCATTCTCGAAGTAGCCTCCGAGATGAAAATGCGCTTCGTCAGAAAAGATGATTTTTCGCCCAAAATCGTTGGCTAATTCAAGCGGCTCTAAGGCCCAATCTGCGAAGCGATAACGAAGCGGATGGTCATGCGCCTTCAATTGTTGGGTCAATTGGACCTTGTGGGTCAATTGGATCTTTGTGCAGAATTCTCCTCAGGCTATTGCATGAAATGTTGAGCTGTTGAGACCGATGACGACACGTTTCCGTTTATCAAAAGAAGCGTTTGTACAGGGTGACTAGATACGAGCGATGGGAAAATATATTTTAATAAAACAACAATAGTGTAAGATTTAGCTTTATTTTGAAGCCTCGGTTTCGCTGACAGTGTTTAAGAAGTCTCTCCAATTATTGACGAGTCGGTTTAATATGTGCGGCGTTATTCTGGCTGTAGCGTCTCGAGAGTAGGCCACAAGCTCATCCCAAGTGGTTGCAGCTGTAGCTAACGTAGACTAAGAATTGATATAGATCTAGAAAAAATAACCGAGTGGTGTCAACTCGCCTGTTCGTGGGGGCCAGTTGATGAATGATACTGAGACGTGAGCCGCCAAGTTTCTCCTTCACGGCTTCGAGCGCTGCTTCACTTGTATGGCATGTGGCGACATCTTGTTGGAACCACAGCTCCCATATATCGACGAATTTGGGCTCTAGCCAGTCGACTAACATCGCTCTATACCTGAGACCACTGACAGTAACAGAGTCAACTTCCTCATAACGAAAGAAATAAGGTTCAATGATGCTGCCATGCCATAAACCACACCAAACAGTCGATCTTTGTGGATGCTGCGATGCTTATTCGAACACGTGTGGATTGTGTTCGCGGAAATTTGAGCCAAAAATGGGCCTCCTCGAGAAGATGATTTTTTGGCCAAAATCCGTATCCTCGGCCAACATTTCCAGGGCCCAACTCACGGCAATGTCTATGGTCGAACGGCTTCAATTTTTGCGTCAGCACAATCTTATACGAATGTAAGCACAAATACAAAATAAGCCGGGTTAACATTGGTGATGCTCAATTCAGCTGATCCTTCGTCGAATCGACATTTTTGTTTTTCTTTCGATATTGGAAAGTTTTCATCATTTCGCACCAATTTTTATCTTAATGGTGGCCTAAGGCCCAAAAGAGTGTATTTGGAATTTCGATAATATTTTTTTAAAAATTTGCCCACGTTTGACCAGAGTGAGCGAACGTGTGAAATTAGAGTGAAACGACTTATGATGAAATGGTAAACCTAACTGAATATTTTGAATATTTGAAATATTTGAATATTTCAATGAGTTTAGCTCCGATGACATGGAAATTCATTGGTGGCGTTCAATGATTTTGAAATTTTCGATTGAATTAACTTTATTCATTATTTTTGAGTTCAAATTCGAGTTTAATGACAAAGAAAATCTACTTTTAAAAATATAGACACGTTTCACACGAAAATGTGCGGTAAAACGTCACACAATTGACTCGAATTTTTTTTTGCTGAAAATGAAAAAGTTTTTGTCGATGTGGAGTTGGTGATTAGAAAGTTTTGTGAAACGATTTTCTTGATAATTAGGACAAATCGAAGGATAAGGAATATAAGAATGGATAGGGAATTAATCGAAGAAGCTAAGTGAAGTTATTTATGTGATATCCTCTTCTTCATTAACAGTGAAGAGTGATTGAGTTTCCAAGTGTTTTGCACAATATTCTTAGAAATTAAGTTGTAATAAATTGATCATTTGTGCAAAATAAAAAAAAATTCGTGAAAAAAAAAGAAAAAAAAAAACACTGGAGCCCTCAGGCTCAAAAACTGGTCCATTGTACTGCCAGGTAGCAACCTACTTTTACTAAAATTTCATTTCAGCAGGCGCTTCTGTGATGAGGAGCCTACATCATCAGCTCTCATCCCATTAGCACCGAATAACTGCCACATAATATGAAGAAAAGCGGGACAGTAGCAGAGGAATGGAAGCCCTAACCAAGGACGCAGGCAGTCCTAGCGCAGGTTCAGGTCCTGAGAATATCTCCTCTGATCCTCGCCTACCAAGTTCATCGGCTATCTCATTTCCTGTGATTGCCGGGACCAGGAAGTAGATCCAAACGGATCTTTTTGGTGATAGACCCCATGATTTGCAGAAAATTACCTTACATTGCCAGAAAACTGCATTCGCAATTTTCATTTCGATATGTTTTTTCCACAGAAGTTTTCTATCTAGGATAACACCTAGATATTTAGCTTCATCAGAAAAGCGGATAGTGACACCTTTTAGTACAAGTTGAGACAAACCAGTCAATTTCCTCCTCCTCGTGAAGAGAACAACCTCGGGTTGACTGAAAGCCCATTTCTAGTACACCAATGGTCGATTACGTCTAGAGCTGCCTGCGCTATTGAACACACAGTCGATAGGCACGATCCGACAGACAGTACAGTTACATCATCCGCATTGGCCTGGGCGTAGATGTTAGAACTATTGAGAGCATTGAGCAAGTTGTCAAACAGCATGCACCATAGCAGAGGAGACAAGACGCCACTCTGCGGGCAGCCTCTACTTACCCCCGCCATAACATACTGGCCACAATCCGCATCCGCAATTATAGTTCTATTCATTAGGATTGCTTTGATCCACAGCACTAATGATTCATCTACACCGTGTTCTCTGGCCGAGTTACACATGCCATCAAAATTCGCATTGTCAAAAGCACCCTCCATATCAATGAAAATGCCCAACGTGTACTCTTTCCTGCCACATTCAATTCTGCCAACACGATTTTGAAGTGCAGTCTCGCAAGATTTTCCACGCTGATAGCCATGTTGCATCTGAGACAGAGGATGAATTTGTGAAGCTCACACAACCTTTCCATGCTTTTCACCAGGAAGGTAGTTAGCCTGATTGGTCTAAAGTTCTTGGCGAATGAGTAGCCCTCTTATCGATCTTTGGTATGAAGGCTATCCTAACTGTGCGCCAAGGGATCGGGAAATAAGTCAGTGCCAGACTGGCTGTGAAAATTCTTTTCAGAACCGGTAGCAACTGATCTATACCCTTTTGCAGCAAAGCTGGGTATGAAACCATCGAAGGACGCGACTGCGTACTTGATAGCTTCATCTGTCACCACGAGCGATGAAATAAACCAGGGTCAGCCTGTTACATTAATCAGCTCATCTTCAGTTCCAGGGATAGAAGCTGATTTTGAGCCGGTTGTAATCTGGTTACCTGAGAAAATGAGTTTCAAGCATGTGGCTAAGGGGCTCAGCTTTTGACTCAGTGCAGGTATCATCTGGTCTCGTGCGTGTTTCCAGGTTTGTTCTTTTTAAGAACTTTAACCAGTCTGCTGGTTTCACCGAGTGTTTCGATCGTTCCACAAAAATCTCTATAGGAGGCACTTTTCGGTATCCGAATTAACCTCTTATATTCTTTTTGTTTTGATCGATACAAGTTCCAGTCCTCTTCCAAGTCGGTCTTGAGGAATCATCTGCAGTTCTGCGTTCCACCATGAAACAGGAGTATTTCTACTTCAAATCTAAACGGCTTTCTTGACAACTTGCCTCGTTTTGAGCCTAGAGAGAGGTTCGATACGATTATCTAGCTCATCCTTAAACCGTACCCAGTTGGTTTTTCTGGGATTCCTTCTCTTCAGCAAAGTTGTGGTTTTGCATTCGATTCGGAATTTCGGGACACATCCGACAGAACCCTCCAGTCTGTAATCTCCTTAAGGTATCTGTTGGATGTACACGTAAGTGGATATACAGACCAAAAAGTTTTAAAGGGGCATGGTTAAACGAAAATGAAATCAGTGTAAATGGAGCTAAATAAATTAGAAAAAAAACGAGGAAGTCCTCACATACGTCAGAACTGAACAACTTGCCATTTGGCATCTAGAAGGAAAAAAATACTTTCGCTTATAACAAAATACTTAGTTGATCAGATCCTATAAGTGCGAAATAATGGTATTTTATTGTATTTTGAACAGTTGGTTTCCTCATTTTTTTTTCGGTCATCCTCGCTACTATTCATTATAAATTTGAGGGAATAATTTTCGGATAGCAGCAAATTTGAAAGACGCTCTTCTGAAACTAATTGCGTGAGCAAAAAAATATTTCCTTATACGAAAGAAATACGAAAGACGAGGTGATTATCAGTAGAAGTGAAATCGTTTTTTGGTACCAAACGTATAACGTCTGCCACTTTCCATAGATTATGAATATGTTTCATTGTCAATGCGGCATTAATAAAGTACAGAAATTTAAAAAGAGCCTTTTTAAATAACTCCTGTTCTGCTATTGGGTCGTAATATATAACTTTTCTCGATTTGAGCTTACGTTCAGTAAAAGAAATGTTCCCTCAGAGAATCGCATCTTTCATAATTTTAGTATGCCCGTCCGTTCAAAAAATGCAATTCTTTCAACATTAAAATCTATTGGTATCGTTTGTTGTGCAGGGGATTTATCTTTGTTTTCCATGTCCTGTTGATCCCAGGATCAATCTTCTTTTTCAAAATCATCCACTTTTCCGAAAAGTCCTGATTAATCCTAATTAATTTCGTTTTTTCTTGGATTTTCCATAAGGATTTCTCAAAGAATACAAAGATGTGGCAAAAATAAACTGGGACCAATATGACAAAATAAAAAGAAAGGGCTAGCTAAGAGGTCTGGTTAATACAGTAGCAGCAGGGATACAGTATTGTTTCGTATAACGCACCACCATCCCAGAGAAAGAGAGGTAGCATTTCTAGAACTTCTGTTACATTGATTTGTTTGAAATCCAACAGTAGAACTGTAAATAAAAGTGACAAAATGAAAAAAGCAAGCACTTACATAAGCCCTGCTTGCGGTTGCAAGTACCCTCCTCAGTTCAGTTAAATCTGCATCACAAGCCTTTTCCATATATGTAAGTAAACGTGTAGCCAAATAGAAGATCATCTAAGCCAATAGTTCTCAGTAATTACCCAATGTCAAGCCATACATTTACATCACACGTTCCAATATCCATTGAAGTTTTTAATTGTGTAATCTTGCGTAAACTAATGAAAAGTTTCTTGGCAGAACAAGGGGGAATCTAAGCACGGGGTCCGGGCGGTCTGTTTCAACATCAAACTTTATCAATTCATATTCATTCTTCGTTCGGCATACCGCCTCGCCTCCCCTGTAATGTCATTAAATTAAAATTTCCCACTCGCAGAGGATGTTACACAACGTCGCTGTACATGAACAGAGTACGAGTCATGCGTATGGGCATGACCTCGTCGGAACCTGAAGTAAGAGCTGTGTACAGGGCAAGGGACAGGGGAATAAGATCAAAACTCAAAATTCCTTATTTCCAATTTCGGTGCAAATGAAATTAAGTTAAATCCTTGTCAACCTCATCAAATAGTTGCTCCATTCTTCCACACATTGCAATTGCAGTCTTCCGCAGCTTCTCTATATGTTGGTACTATTGCCATCACCACTGCCACTTCTTCTACCCCCTCTACCACAACGACCAGCAGGAGCAGCAGTCAAACCAAGCTAGTCGATGTAATGTGAGCCTACATGATTCCTTCTTGATGACGACGATGATGATGGGCTTCATGCTTCAGCTCCAGCTTTGGCTTCAGTCTTATTCTCAGTCCGTGTCGGAGGTAGGTGTGCTCGGTTCTATTAAAATTTTAGCTCGCTATTGCCGATGTCCTCCGTACACTTATACATATGTATATATGCATCTCTCCTGTTCACTGTGCTGTGTGTATGTCGTTCCACACACGATATAATTACGAATATCAAAGGAGGGCCGTTCCGTGCCTCCTTTGATGAAGAAAGTCCTTGGTATGCCGTTCCCCGTCCTACAATGGAGGACAGCGCCAAAAGACGACGACATTAGAATCGTCAGATTCATCGACATTGGCTTTCAGTGGTTGGGTGTGGGAATGTTGCAAGTAAAGTGGATTTACCTTGGGCACACATGCATCATGCTATGGACTTTGAAAAGTTTGGCTCAGACATTCACCTCCTTGCTTTCGTTCCTCATCTCCTCGCATGTTACCTGATTCTCGATATTGAATTCAATTTAACATGTCCAATGGGAACCATGACTGGAACGGTGGTAAAATATAAGCAACAACTTTTCGTGCCTCTGAATACGTAAGTGGGAACTTGTGGGGACTTGGTTTTTCCAGCTTTGAGGTGTCGGGAATGTGAGGTAATAAAGTGCTAAGGTAACAAGAAAGAAAGATGATTACGTAAAGAATTATAACTCACATTCTCACAAATGTAACAGTATTCATAAGCGGGTATGATAAAACGGGAGTGTGACCATGGCACAATGTACTGACATACCTTTAAATATATTAAGGGGTTTATCCAGGTTAATTTATAATAATTTACAATTATTTTCAAAGAAGTTCTCAGCAGACTGTTAAACATCGATGAGGATACAATTACTGCTCCTTAAATGGAGGTTTTTTCCATAGTTTTCCTCCAAGATTACTTTGAATTATTCAACTTTATATCCTATCTAAACAATTGTATTTTCAGCAGTAAGGTTTTCTATTTAACCGTATCTCTGTTACACTATGCAAGAAATAAATATATCTATCTATCTATCTACAAGCTGCTGGAAATTTGGACAATTATAGACGAGAATTCCGTCCCCTCGATCTAGATCAAGTTAAGAGAACAATATCGAGACTTACGTCTACCAAAGTTCCTGTTGCAGACTGTCTGTCTGCCAATATCCTTAAAGCAGATGGAGATGATCTGGTTGGGCGCATTCATCATTTCATATGTAAGATATGGTTGGAGGAAAGCGTATACTATAAGTGGAATCTCAGTATCATTTGCCAATTCACAAGAAAGGAGACTCTCTGACTCAATTTTCAAGGGATAAGTCCTCTTAACATTGCTTACAAGATTTTCTCTGCCGTTCTTTGTGGATGGCTGAAACATTTCGATCTTCAAACTATGGCAGATCCTGGAAAAACCCCCAGGAAATCGACAACCGACACGACCTGTTCGTCGATTTCAAGGCTACATATGACAGCGTATGTGGAGGCGAGCTATACGGCGCTATGTCGAGTTTTGACATTCCTGCCAAACTAGCCAGACTGACCAGAATGTCGATGGAGAACTCTCGCTGCTCCATCAACATCGGTAACGAGCTTCCCGAGATCTTCAACGTCAAAAGAGTTTTTAGGCATGGCGATTTCTTTAACATCGTTTTTGAGAAGATCGCACAAAAATCACTACCCAACACAAGAGTTCGTACAACTGCCCTTGTTGGCATTATACCGGAAGCGGCTACAATGGGTCGTAAAAGGTAAAAGAGGACAGAATCAAGTATATTCTGTCATCGAGAAAGGATACACAATATCGACGATTTGGCCGGAATGTCAAAATAGGCACCTAAAATTTCGAGGCAGTGAGTCGAAAATGAGCAAGAACAACATCCGTAGCCTAACAGGCTTCCTAACGGAGCGCTGTAGACTCAGGGAGCATCTAAGGAAACTAGGGGTATCAGAAGAAGGTCAATGCAGATTTTTGGGCTCAAAAAGCAATTGAGTAACAGAGCCCTCCCTCGAAAGTGCAAGCTGACTTTGTATAAGAAATTGATCATCTCGGTACTCCTTTACGGCACAGAGGCATATCCCAAGCGGATGAAGAGTCTCTTGGTCTTTTCGAGAGAAAAGTTTTGCGTGCGATCTTTGGTTCTGTTTGCGTTGATAGCATTTGAAAAAAAAATTAACCAGCAACAGCAACATGCGCCTAGCACGGTGTCTAAGGATCCAACGCCTAAGACGCTTGGGCCATGTATAGCACATGAACAACTTGGCTCCGGCCCTAATCTCTTCTTCGATTCTGAACCAGTGGGACAACAGAACAGAACAGACCACGTCTAAGGTGGCGGACACATGTGCAGTGGAATTGGTGACATGTAACAAAACGTCGTGCTAGCTGTGAAGTCCTGTTTATTGAGACCCAGGTCCACCTCGGACTGTAGCGCCACAAGAGCTTCCACTCTCACATTCGGGTAGATAAATCTGAGTGCCGAGTACCTAAGACAGAAGATGCTGTCTATCTCCAAACAACGGAGTTAGTGGAGTGACAAAGGAATTTATCAGCTGATTGCCAAACAGCAGCGTTAGAAGGAGTTTTCTGATGTTTTTTGGATAATTTTCAGTATATGCACAGTCAGCGTCAAAAGTGAGTAACCAGTCATTAGCTGAAAGGTATTCCTCTAAATTAAAGTTGACTGGAATGGTCCACGTCTGACATTTATGCCTCAAATAAAAGTTCTGAGATCATACTTAAAAATAAGCAATATTTTATTTAAAATAACAGTAAACATAAAGAATTTACTAAAAAAACAGGCGTCAAAAATGAGTGAACACATCTCTTTAAAAAACAGTATCTTATTGACAAAAAATTGTACTTTGTACCTTTTCAGTTATCGTATATGGCGGTCTTAATTTTCACACAAATGTTCAACAGAATCGAGCCTTTATGTCTTACAGTCACTGACACAACCATACATACACTCACTTTTGTTTTTATTTGTTTTGTTTGCGGTTTTAGCACTTTTCTCTTTGAAATTTAATTCATTGTTGTATATAAACACTTATGTTACATATAATTTACCATATTTCAAAGCATGACTCTTGAGCTTTTTTGAGCTTAATTTGATATATCCATTCTTGTTCTACCTCATTCCGGTGAATATTAATTTAGTGGATAAACCTTCAGCAGATGACTGAATGTTCATTCACTTTTGACGCAGCCTGTAAGTCAAAGCTTATGTCAGAAAGGGACTTTCCAGTGCCATATTAATTACTGTGGTACCCATATATCCGCCATTCTACGTTTGAAGGTTTGGTGTGTTAAAAAAATGTTACGGAGCTGATGTTTACTGATGATACTGATAAAAGCAGTGTGTATGATCGAAGAATATATAAAAAGGACGACACTATTTGGTTCTTTACGTAAATTTCTTAAGAAACCATTTGCAGCCGACCAAATAGTGATTATCCCAATTGGTGGAACAAAAGCATTTACCCGAGCTCGAGTAATTATGGAACCTCGAAAAAATAGAAAGGGAAATATTGCATGGTCGAATTACAAGGAGAGTGAAGAAAAAAACACAATTCAACAAAAAAAATGCTCATTTAATGGATATAAGCAGTATTTATATTACAAGACCAACGATAGTAAGATAGCCTGAGCAAAAATAAATACATTTATAATTTTTCTATATAAAAAGACCTTTCAACAAAGTTGTGATCTGATGCCATTCAGGAGGACGAGGAAACCGTGCGTGCTATTGTTCAACCACAAGTGGAGAGAACCTGCAGTTATATGACGTTTCTAAACGGCGGAGCTTTGAGAAACTTTTTTCTGGACTGTTATACTTTTGTGCATTATCAGTGACTCGAAAGAGATGGAGCCGTGAAATATGAAAGTATTTCGTGCCGCGAATCGGAGCTAAACATGGTGTCTTTTTGTCCCGGAGCTCGAGGATGAGTGTAAAGAGGCTGACGGTGACGAAGCTGAGGAGTTGAAGCTGACTCCGCGTCAGCAAGGGCCGATCGCCCAAACGCAGCCGTGACTTTTACTGTGAACGCACCCTTAAAGCACTGACTAAACTCAATGTTAAAACATTTAATAAAACAAAATTTGTAGAAATTGAAGGTTAAGTTCACGAATGAAGAACGTTTACAATTTTATGAGCGTTAAAATCGTAAAATTAACTTTAGTGATGAAGTGCATTTTTGGCTAAACGGCTTCGTCAACCAACAAAATATGGGCTGTTAGTTAGGTGGAAATCCTCATCTGTTTCAAAATACACCACTCCATCCACAAAAAACTACTGTATGATGTGATTTTCATGCTGAGGTTGTCATTGACCGTCACGTTACAGTCAATGGAGATCGCTACAAAGACATGTTGCAACGTTATTTCTTTGGTCAATTGCGTGGACTAGCGTTAATGATGTCTAGTGTTTGTGTTTTCAACAAGACGGTGTCACCAGCTACACAGCAGGGGTAACAATTGACTTATTGAAAACTGAATTCCATGATTCCAGTCTAGGTCGTGAGATTTAACACCTCTAGTCTTTTTTTATGGGTCTATGCCAACAAGCCGGCGTCATTAGAGAATCTGAGAGCCAGCATTGAATGAGAGATAGCGGCCGTTCCCGTCGAAATGTGTGGGCGAGTCACCGAAAATTCGGTTCAACGAATCGAACGTTTGCAGAAACGTGCCCGTAAGCCAATCAAAGAATAAAGAACACTTGTCGAATACTGAAATTTAGTTTAATGATGAACGTATGTGAGTACAATATCCTGAGATAGCTTACACAAAACTTCAACCCCCAGAATTGGGCGTGACGATGCACACTGGTTACGCTAATATCTTCTTAAATAAGCCGAAAATTCTATGTGCTACCCATATATTTTTGATTTTCATCAAACAAATGTCAACGTACATAACCATCTACGAGTATTTTGCGCAGCAGGATGCAAGAGGGTACTTACGAGTATGTTAAAAAATAAAACTGCATTTGACTTAAAATAACTTGTTAGGCTACCAAAGAATCTCTTTACCTTACCATTTACTGTCTTAATATGACACTCATTTTTATCATCATAAGCTTGTATTGACATAATATTCTTTAATGTGTATAAAACTACATTCATAACAAAAGTAACTTGGAGTAACGTGCAGACACTGGATCTATGAAAACGGTTACGGCTATCAAAATGGAAAGACATTACCATAAACTAATTTGTACCTTATACATCGATAGAAGGAAGTAGGCGGTATTTAATATTAAATGCATTTATCTTTACCTTTTAATCCGATAATTGTGCCCTAAGATGAACAGAGTTCAAAACGTTCTAATCATTAGTTTCCGTCTTTACTCACCCAACAGGTAAGAAACCAATTAATTCGAATAAATGGGGCAAACATTCCAGTAACAAGTCGCTTACTAACGTGCTCTTTGTTTTAGAGATTTACCCTACGAACAGTGATCGAGGTTCTTGGGGTTTATATAATGATGCGTCTGTTTTGGTATAATGAATTTTGGCAGAAAATATTAAGTCCGTCAGGGGAATTTCATGATAATACTAGTAAACTTCGGAAGAAAACATGGCAATAAAGACTTCTGCTTCAACTATTCAATTGACTATGTCCATCCCACAAGTGATCTAGGGTAAATATTGTTTCCATCATCACTAGTCAACGATTCTATGTTGTGTTCTGAAATGCCATAATAGGATGCTATTAAATCATTAGAAATTTTAAATCTATTCCCATGAAGAATAACCAAGAGAACAAGAATCTAATGACATGAAACTTTCTGTGACCAGTTCCAATCGAATCTGTGGGGCATAAAGCTAAGCATTTCATTTAGAAGTTCGCGATGTGTTGTGAACGCGTGTTTCTTTCATTCGTTGTTTTCTTGTGTTTTAAATGTATTTTCATAGTTTGCCTTTTTGCGGATTGCAATCACTTAGTTAAATTAAAGGCGAGTCAGAAAATATTTATTAATTCACCATATTACCCGAATGCTTATCCGAGAGGTACATCATGTCGATATACAGTTGAAGCGCCTAGGGACTATGAGCTAAAATTCAAATGTGACATACATTTGAGCTCGGTATGAAATGATATTATATTAAATTTTAAATTTTCGTAGTGGTAATTTTAATAACGTTCGGTTGATCAAAGTTGTATTCAGCTGCGAGTGCCGGTATTTTTCTTTATTTGCTTTGTATTATATCTTGGGTTCACCTATATTAACAGAATGTGTGTCGACTTAATGCAGGTGGTACTGAAAGCAAGAACCCTCGAAGGCTGTGGAAATACAAAATTTAATTTTTGGCATTGAAAGTCTTAAATTTTCTTCGTCTGATATCGATGTTTTTCGCGATTTCACATCTTAAAGTAAACTTAAATGGATCAGGGTTCTGTATAATGCCAAGTGTGTATCTCTTAAGAGGACTGTATCAAAAAAGTTTCGTTAGATTAAATCTCTACGATGATGTTGTTTGTGAGTGTTAAGTGGTGAATGTGTAAGAAACCGAATTGGTATTTGGTGCCGTTTTGATACCACAGCTTAGGTTAGGTTAGGTTAAAGTGCCTGACTGCAGATAGCAGTCACTCTTAGGTCAACTTAGGTCCATCGTGATACCACGCGGATCGGATGTCACCTATCCAAAAAACCATTTGGTTCTTGCCACGAAGCTTCTTATTTGATGGATGCCGACGTTGTGCAGTTTGATCCATTCGTTAAAGAAATATGCTCCAGGTTGTTTCTTCCTGCGGGAGGATAGAGCGCTACAGGTGCAGAGGAGATGCGTTATGCTTTCCTCTTTTCTCTCGTCTCTGCAGTTTCTGCAGAAGTCGTTATGAGGGAGTTCCGTTCCAAAGGCGTGAGTGCCAATGGCACAGTGTCCTGCGATAACTCCGATGAGAGTCCTTAGAGATTACCTGTTCATTCTAATGAGATAGAGTGAACGATTTAGATAAAGTTTAGGTCAAATTTGTTTTGTGATGAGAAACGTAGTGCCATCTGACCATCTTAAGTTTGTATTTTTAAAAGTAAGATTCTTCAAAAGAAGTTTAGCTGTAGCGAATGGCATACGCGGAGGTTCTCCACTGCTGGCGAGATCATCGGCTTCACAATTCCCTGGAATGACACTGAGTCCCGGCACCCACATGAGGTGAATATTAAATTGCTCAGCCATCTCGTATGAGATAGGCGGAAATTCAGGGAGGTGTTAAAGAAGAAAGTGACCGAGCTCGGTGATTTGATTGCTGCCTTCCTGTCTGAACAGATGGCGATGTCCTTCTTGGATATCACGTTGTTTTTAAGCCAGGACAGAGTTCTTTTATTGTCATCGTCTCAGCCTGGAATACGCTACAATTTTCTGGAAGGTGGAAGGGTATGCTAAAATTAGATCCTTGGAGTAGGCACCTAATCCTACTCCCTTATCTGTCTTGGATCCATCTGTGAAAATACGCAGAGGACCGTCCAGCGTATGAGTGTCAGACTTCCAGTCGGACCTGGAGGGTATGCTGGTAGAGGAGTTTTTCTCAAAGCTGAGATGAGGTAGTAGGAGGTTGGTGTCGTGTGGTAGAAACTCGGGGTTATCTTGAATAGTGGTTATTTCACAAGTGTAGTGTTCTCAGTCTTACCGCTGTGCAAGTTGCTACTTGTCTGGCAAACAAGTCGAGTCGAGGGAGATGTAGTATATCATTTAGTGCTTCGGATGGTGTCGTCCTTAGCACTCCACTGATGCATATGCTTGCAGATCTTTGCATGCGGTTAAGAAGATTGCGGTTGATGGCTGTGCTAGCGACTCCATATAGTAGGATTGGTGTGACTACGGCTGCATACAGCCAGTATGCTATTCTATCCTGTAAGCCCCATTTGCATCCGATTGCTTTTTTACAGCAATAGAACGCTCGGGTAGCTTTCTTACCACAGCTTGGTTATGATGATATGTAATCGAGACCGTTAGAACCATTGCGTAGAGTTCAGGAAAATTATTAGTTCCTTGATGGTTTTCTTAAAGACCCCCTCTATAAGGGACACTTCTCTATGTCATGGCCCCGGCCTATAGATAGAATTATTCATGTATTTCAAACTCTACAACGGACCTTCTCTATGTATGCATGAAAATATCAAAAAACTATGATTTACTTTAACCGCCATAAAAAAAATAAATATTAAAATGTTCAAAGAGCTTCAAATATTACTTCTACAGTGAACAGCCTCAGTTGAAGTCATTTTGTACTGGACTCGTTTACGAATAGTGGACTCGTTTAAAATGTTGTTTTCTAAAAGGTATACATATATTTTCTCGATCTTGAAGTACATGCAACCGTACTCCAAAGATGAAGTAGATTTATTTTTTTGGAAGTAGACTTAAATTTCGAAATAAATGCGGCGGATTTACTGTAAATGCACCAAAGTGGCAACGCATGAGCATGAGTGGTGGAGTTGTGAAATTTTAAAATTATGTTTTTTTCTATTCTGGGAATTGAACATAGTCTAAAAGTCTAGTTCGTAGAAGTCGATGCACATACCTACTACGCCACGTCGCCGTTGATGATGCATTGATGTAATGTTCTCCCAAGAGTCGGGATGCAAAGGTCGAGAACTGAAAGGTTATGTTGTGCAATTTACACATCCGAGGAAATGTGTGTTCAAGAAAAGCTCTAAAGATTCTGCAGCAGACTCTGTCCGTCCTCCACCTGGCTATTTGAGAAAAGTTGAGTTGAAATGTTCTTTTGATAGTATTTACTGAGTCTGGTATAGTCCTTAAGAGTCTCGTTGGATTGTTTTTTTTAATTTTTTTTATAGCCAGTTTGTAAATACTGAGACACGCCTCTCTAGTCAGTTTTTTGATTTGTGAGAGATTTCGTATAATATTTTGATGGACAGTGTGAGCCCGAGGATCGAAAAACCTTCACTTTGGCATATCAGATGCCGAAACGGGGCTTGCATCCAGTCATTCCAGAATGCCTGTTTCTTCTCCTTTATGAGTACAGGGAAAGGCAGGCCGTTGTGTGTTTATTCTGCCTGGATGGCCTTCTAACGGTCCATTGGGTTGTACAATTGAATGCAAAGAATTAGCATGAAAAATGCGATTACGTGGTATTCTTGGTTTAACTTGAGTTTCATGTTACTCCATTCGTCGCTAATCTTGCTAACGCAATCGCCAAGAAATTACTTAGATAACCTATCCTTGCATACCACCTCCCGATACCTACTTATTACCTCAGCTGAATTGAAGCTGGAATATAATTTTTGTTATTAAGGATATGATCGATAATCATTGCCTCTGTGGCAGTATGTTAGACAGGCAGTATCACGACGAGTTCTTGCAGTGGGGGCTGTTGGATTTTTAATAGTTCTGTCAACTTTTGCTTCTCCAGCTTTCATATATGAATTCTTCTTGGAAGCCATCTCCCACGATTTTTCGTTTTTGGCAAAGAATGAAATTGGAATTTTGATGAGTGCTTTTCTTGATGTTATTCGTGCGTTAACACCGCAGACGAGATAAGCAACTTTCTTAACATGTAGAATTGTTAGCTGTCCAGCTGACCTTAATATAACAGCTGCTTCGTCAACGTGGTTGCGCTTAGCTCGTGGCGTGTGGGGTCTTAAAATCGATAAATAGGAATGGGTGTCGATCTGCGTTTATCTAGGATCTTTCCTGACCTGAAATCACACTGATAAGGATCTATCGATTGTACACAAAGGATATCAGACGAGTAGGCTTAGTGCCTTTTCGGTAGCAATTTTCCGATTTTCAATTTTTAATTTTCAATTTCCAATTTTCATTTTCTAAATATTATCTAATCTAATAGTGAAATATTAAAACAGTGAAATTAACCACAAGCTACTAAGTGAAAAAGACATTAAAATGGCAGCCCCTCCGACGGGGGAAGAGACCATGCATACATTCGATATTTCTCGCACAGACTACTTAGAAGCCATCGAAATGGCAGTTCAAGAAGTGCTTGAACTGAGAAAAATTATAGCAAAAATGTAAGAAAGTGATAGTGACTCAGCATCGAAAAAAACAATCAATAAAAGAAAAAAACGAAAAATAGCAAAAAAGAACGATAACAGTGATAACAATCAAAATATAAATAAATTTGCTCTCTTAGACGTTGAAGAACATGAAGAGGCCAACCCTGAACCGATGACCGTTACTCTTTTGGATGATGAAGAACATCAAGAAGCCAGCTCTGAACGCACCAATACTACACAAGCAACATCACGCAATCTTCTGGAGCAGATGAAAGCAAAAAACGAAAAAAAAAGAAATCAACAACCTGAGACTGGACAAAATAATAGTACACCAATAACCTACAAAACACAAAACAATAAAGGCGACAAAATCCAGACCGCAGTGGCGCTAAAAAAGAAACCACCAACGATAAAAATATTCAAAGAAGACAGCAAGGTACTTTCAGAATTATTAAAATGTGAGATAGGTGAAAATAGCTTTAAAATTAAAACAGTTAGTAGTAATAAGTTATGTTTAAGTTTAAATAATAAGAATGACTGTAACAAAGTCAACAACCTTCTTAACGAAGCCGGTACGGAATATTTTTCGTATACCAATAAAGAGGACAAGTTACAGTCATTTCTACTCAAGGGTCTCAGCGTTGGATACAGCCCAGAAGAGGCCCTGATAGAGCTTAATAAAATAGAAATAGAAAACCTGAATTTCGTGCACGCTTTCAGGTACACTACGGCGAAATCTAGACGCGACAATAGAGTCCTACCAATGATTGCGGTACAGCTATCTTCAGACAGCAAAGTACAGAACCTAAAGGACATAAAGTACATAGCGGGGCATTTAGTATTTTTTTGAAAAAATCCGGAGGAATGGTATCCTTCAATGCCACCGATGTCAGAGATTCGGACATGTTTCTCCAAACTGCAGGATGGTAAGAAGGTGCGTCAAGTGCCAAAATACGCATGAGCCTGGTGAGTGCCATGTGCAAAAAGATGTAGCTAAAGAGCAGCTATTTTGTGTTCTTTGCCACAAACCTGGTCATCCCGCCTCCTGGCGGGGCGACCAAAGGTACAAAAAACTGGCAGATCGGCTTCAAATAAGGAAACAAGAAACGCAGCAAAAGGTTGCAAATAAAATCAATATGATCGACAACCGCATTCAGGGAGGGATATCCTTTTCAAATGTGGTAAGGAACAGTTCTGGCACAAGCCCAGCTGGATGGAAATCAATGAATTCCAGTACTATTGGTCCCAATGTAATTGACCCCAAAGATACAGCCAGTTTGCAAACACAAGTCGACAACCTAACCAGGACTGTGGCAGATCTCTCGGCGAAGGTTGATGACCTTCTCAACATTCTTAACCGCCAAAATGACTAGACCAAATTGTCAAACCCTAAAAATAGCTGCTCTTAATGTCAATTCCATCGTCCGTAATAGTAGACGCGGTGATCTTCTGCGCTTTGTGGTAGACCACAGACCTGACATACTTTTTTTGAGCGAAACAAAACTTAACGACATAACTTACATTTTCAAAATTATGAAATAATACGAACAGATAGGCGCGACTCAATACTAGGTGGCGGTACGGCGATCCTCATCCGAAAACCACTAAAATATTCAACAATCGAACGAAATAACATTAGAAACTTTAATTATCTCGAGACTACCATCATATCACTGCCTCTCAGAAATAATGGTTGTCTGTATTTAATATCGGCGTATACTGCGTCAGGTTCCGTCAGTCAATTTAAAGCCGAAATCGAAAAATTATTCGAAGTACTAAGACTAGATAGTTTATCCAACTATTTCGTCTTAGCGGGAGACCTTAACGCGCGACATCCAGTCTGGTTGAATTCAAGGGCGAACGGAAGAGGCAGCTTTCTAAATCGCTTTATTGAGGAAAATCAGATTGGATACAAAATCAAATTATATAGCTCAGTTACACCAAGTTTTCCTTCCGGTAATTCATATCTTGACATTTGCATCGCGGACGCGCGACTGCAAATCCAAACAGTCCACAGTAACAAACTGTCAATATTGCCTTATGATAGCGACCACAATGCTATAGTTATGCCAGTGACCCTTACTGACGACTCTACATTTAGATACGCAATGCAGCACGATGCCCCTAAATTAAATTTTAGGTTGACTGATTGGTGCAAATTTCAACGTTGTGCCATTAGAGAATATAGAACCTGCTCTTCTTCTTCCAATATTCCTAGTAATAGGAATCTTACCAATGAGGAATGTAATTTCTGTATCGGGAATCTAAACACAGTGGTATTTCAAGCTATGGAGTCGTCAGTTCCGAAAATCAAATCTCAAAATAGCATCGAATGTTATCTAAACTGCAACATAAAAACACTACAGACATACAAAAGTTTCTTGATAACGCAGATAAATCGAATACGACGCCAATTCCAAGAAGACACGTCCAATGTGGAGCTGCGAAGGTTAAAATCTCTCCTGAGGAATGTGAGGACACTGCTAAGTCAGCAGTTTCGGAATAGTGTCAACGACTACTGGAGGCAACGCGCCGAAAATGTATTGAAGTCAGATGCTAGGACTATGTTTCCTCAAATAAATCAAATTCAAGCCTCGTAGTGTTGTCAAAATTCCAAAACTGAAAGTCGCACTGTCTTCTCAGTCGCTTCTCTCCCAGGCAGAGATTAATAGCCAACACTACCATTTCGTTATAGATAGTGGAGTGGATAAGCTAAACCTAATCGGCTCTCACTTTGAGACTATTCATGCTAGAGAACTCACTAGCTGCAAAACTGGCGATGTAAGTGACGAACTGCTGAGGTTTTGTAACAACGACACACCAGCAATTCTGAGATTTTCTGAAGAATTAAAAGCTGACCAACTGACTACCAGACAGACTGAGAATTACTTCACAACACTAGACGAACTAACGCAAATATTCAGGAAACTGAATAACAAAAAGTCAAGCGGTTTAGATAACATTCCCAATATCATTCTTAAGCACTTACCGGACGAAATCATACGGCAATATTGTATCATATTTAATAACTTAACTGCTACTTCCCAAATTGTTGGAAAACATCGAAGGGTTTTCCAATAATAAAAAAGAAAAAGGATCCCTCTGATCCCTCTAATTATAGGCCAATTAGTCTCCTGCCTAACGTTGGGAAGGTTTTTGAAGTAATCATTAATAAGTCAATTTTATTCGTTTGTGAAAGAAAGGAGATCATACCGCGGAATCAATTCGGGTTCAAAAGAAACCATTCGGCGGTGCACGCTGTTACAAAATTGATCTCAGATATCAATTGGAATTTTAACGCCAAACGATGTACAGCTGCCTGTCTAGTGGACATCGAAAAAGCCTTCGACACGGTCTGGATTGACGGGTTATTATATAAACTTCTGCGATATGAATTCCCTGCTTTTTTTTTTTTTTCGTGTATTTTTATTTATAAAATTCATAATTCTTACGTTCTAGACAAAAATACTTAAAACTAACTTAATTAACTGAACTATTATTCTTAAATCTAACTTACTGACCCAATACAGGTACTCTAAGCTAATCTTTATATAATACATTATAAAATTGCCTTTCGGCCTATTTGTCATTTAATTGTTTTTCTTTACTGTTTTCTTTTTTTTTTCCAAGAAAAATTTAAAAAAAACTTGGTTATCTTTGTTCTTGTTTTGTTTTCTCTTATTCTACCTTAACCTAAACTAAATTAAACTTAAAACTACTTAAAGTATTTAAAACTACTTAAGCTATGTCCGTAACACAATACGGACGCGTGCACCAGGGCGTATATGGCATTATATGCTTGACATATATATTTCATACGCCGTGATGCACCTTTTTTTTTTTTTTTATTTTTTTTTTTTTTTTTTTTTTTTTTTTTTTTTTCTTAGTCTAGTTAAAATTACCTTAAAGCTATGTAAGCTGGCCATAAAGGTCAGCTAACGGATCAATCATTGGGACGTTAGCGGCGGCGGGGGCTGGTTTTGGTGTAACCACCAGTAAAAGTGACGTTCTTTGGCGGACAGTGCCCTATCTCGGGCGGAGATCGCCCTACTGAACCGGAGAAGGTCCTCGTGGCTGCGAGCGACGTCCGGCTCGTATTGGAGTCGCCTGTCCACTGTTCGGCGTACGACATGGAAGATGATAGGACATCCTTCCGTATCCTGTATCAGGCCTTTTTCGTCCAAATAAAGGAAAGCTTCGGGCGGAATGAAGCCATTAAGGCGCACCCTCTCATGGTACATTATATTGGGGTAGTAAGCCCCAAAGATCAGACTGTTGGAAGAAGTCATAGCTCGTGCAATGTGACCCCGAATCAACTTAATAATAAAATTATCTATCCTGATCAGGTTTGCCTCGTTGTACAAGACCTCATTGGGATAGAATTTCTTGTACTCGGATTCGGGTGTGCGATACAACCGGAGGCAGGCCCGAAGACACTGCCTCTCGAACACCCTCATCTTTTCCATCTGGGAAGGACTCAAGTTGAACCACACTGGACAACCGTACACCATGATTGGCCGGATAAGGGCCATGTAGCAGATTACCTTCACTCTGGTATCAAGTTGGCTGCTGTAAAACAACCTACTTGCCGCAGCAAAGGCTTTCTTAGCTTTCGTCAAAGCAGTAGCTGCATGCTTATCACAATACAGATACTGATCTAACCAAATGCCAAGATATCGCACTACATTTTTCACAGCTAACAGCTGTCCCTGCGGGTCAACAATGCCGAACTTGCGCCAATTTTTGTTCGTATCCCTTGATGCCTTGGACAGCGGGGTTCTAAACAGAATAGTTTCACACTTCCGGAAGTTGATTTTCAACTTCCAGTCGTCGCAAAATCGCTGAATTGTGTCGAAGTCACGCTGCAACGAGATATTAATTTCTTCGATCTTCAGACCTGATCTGTACGCTATGATATCATCGGCATACGCTATTATGTGCGGCATAGAACCTATAAGTTCGCTAGTGAATATTGCGAACAGGATCGGCGAACCAACTGCCCCTTGTTGCAACCCATTTTTTATGTTGAAGACGGTGGTCGAAGTTACGTTGCCATTTTTCACAACGAACTTTCTACCTGTGATCATGTCATAAATCATATATAGCAATGGCTTACTTATGCCCAGCTCGACCAACTTGAGGAAAAGGCCTTCTAACCATACGGTGTCGAACGCCTTTTCCATGTCTATCAGGCAGGCACCCGTGCATTGGGTCATGTTCTTATTCCATTGAATGTCGGACACCAATTTTGACGCGGCATGTATAGTATCATGCCCCGCCCTGAAGCCAAATTGGTTGTCCGGTATAATTTCTTTTTCCTCAACCCATTCTTTCAGAGTTCTAATGACAATCTTCTCAAAGACCTTGCTTATGCATGGAAGAAGACTTATAGAGCGGAGATTTGTCGGAATGGAGGTATCTTTGTCCCGTTTAGGGATCGGCTGTACCACCGCCGTTTTCCAATGGACCGGGTAATATGCATTGCTCAGCGCATTGTTAAACAGGGTTGTGTATACATCCACCGCCTCAGAGGGCAGATGGCGCAGAACGATATTCGGTATCCCATCGATTCCCACTGACTTCTTCTTCCTCAGTGAGTTGAAGATACCCTGGAGTTCATCTCTCGAAATAAGGATGGAGTTATTTCCATCATCGGCGACGGCGTTATTTGCCAGAAAATCGTCATTGAACCTGGTGAAACCAGGATTCTCAGATCGCCATTGAATTATCTTATTTTGAAGGTAGGTGTGGTTCAGCTTGGCTCTGTTCTCCAAGTCGTGGTTAGGACAGCGTGGTTCGTTGACCGTGTACACTTCCTGAAAGACAGCACCAATTGCTTTAACCTTCTCCTGGGGATCCTCAACTACGAAGAAGTCGTTGTCAAGCACTGCCCCATCTGGATCGATGTCAACTGACATCAGTAGGTTAGCGTTGTTTGTCGTTCTGTCAAGTCGAACGGTCTGAATGTCGTTCTGATCTTTCCTCCGGAAGATTTTATTTACTTGCGGGAACATGCTCGGGTTGTTGGATGTTACAGCCCGAATCTTATTGCCCCAATGATGAATTCCCTGCTCATCTAGTAAAGATGGTTATGTCTATGACATACGGAAAGAAATTCGTTGTAACAGATAGACAATACACAACGACTAAAGTTTTTAATGTCACCAATGGTCTTCCACAGGGCACAGTTTCCGCACCGATCCTTTTATATCTATCCTTTAGTATCTATATTTCTGAAATGCTAAGGGGAATGAGTAATTCGATAGCATTTGCTGACGACGTTATTCTGTATGCAAGCGGCTCTAAAATTCAGAACATTCAGAGAGAGCTTCAGAACAATTTTGATAAGTTGCAGGTATTCTGTTCTGAATGGAAACTGAAGATCAACCATGTAAAATGTGAAACTTTACTGTTCCGCACCCCATTAAGACGCGGTAATTCAGATTTGAGACGAAACTGGAAGAATTTGCAAATAACGAGTTGCGATGGTCTCCACATTGAGTCAAAGAGTGTTGTAAGGTACTTAGGTGTCTACCTAGATAAATTCTTGTACTACAATGAGCACATAAATACGCAGCTGCAAAAGGCAAGAGCAGCATTTATGTCGCTGAAAAGTTTATTTTACTCCAGACACCTGAGATCTGATGTGAAGATTATATGCTACCAAGCTTTCGTTCGCCCAATTCTGACTTATGCGAGTCCAGTATGGTGGAACATAAGCCCATCTTACATGGAAAAGCTTCGGTTATTCGAAAGAAAATGTCTTCGAGCTTGTATGCGGATATGTAGAAGCGCACATTCCGACTTTCGGCATTACGTCTCTAATAAGAGACTATTGGATACCTCCGGTATATCCAGAATTGACAATGTCATTCTGGATCTAGTGAGGAATCATTTCGCGCGGTCAGCTAGCTTCACTGAAAATGAATTAGTTTCCGGCTTGTTTTACCCTAACCCCGGGTATTTCAGAAACACTTTGGTGAGCGGATATATACCACCTGAGACATTCCTATATCTGGATGCACATGGCTACTTATCAGACTCGACGAACGTACCTATCATTTACCATTTTGCCAGAAGAGGGACAGACAAACGCATTTTCTATGAACCGACATCCTGGGGCAATGGAAATACTGATCTGAGATACTGCGTAAGTGTACCTGAAAGGGATCTATCAAATCTCGAAAGGTTAAATAAAGAAAGATACTGGTGGCTCGACTGGGTTGAAGCTAATGTTTAGGTTAAGCAGGATTGGGTCCTGACATATGACCCTTGGTCCGCCGATAAAATGCTTGAGCGATATCACTTCGCTTAGTGTGTTGTCGGCGAGCTGGGGGTCATATACCAGAGCCCAACCCCATCCCTAGGTTAAGGTAGGTTAAGAAAATTTTATTTCGTTTTTATCATCTAGGCTAGTTTTTTAAAAAAAAGATAAATTATTCGCACAAGGTTTTACCACATTTTCCCTTAAAATTGAAATAAATAAATGAATAAAAGAAATAAAACAAAACAAAATAAATTGAAATAATTGTTAGAATTAAGTACTTCAAAAAAAATAATAATAATATCATAAGTATTGAGAACCATTCAGGTAATTTACTATAATATATTTTATACATTTACAGATAGCATTTTAAGTTTATTTAAGCAATATAAATGTATAATATTGATTAAGTGGTTAAATAAACAGAAAAAAAAAAAACGAGTAGGCTTAGTCTTCGACAATCGTCGCCTGCAAAAGATAATTTAGATTACATTTTTTTCCTAAATAAATTTCAGTAAATTATTTGTCTGGTCTAGAAGCTTTATTTGGCTATAGTCTCGAATTGTTTCGTGTAGAATGTGGTTGCCGAATACTGTTTGCTGTGATTATCATTTTGGCATTTCGGCGTACGTAGTAAAATTCTCCAAGATCTCGGTATCGATTGTGTTACTGCATTTTTTTAGGGTAACTGCCCGAGTTGTGTATTGTCAACAATACTCTCTGGGCATCTTCAGTGAAACTCGAGAGAGGTGGCCACGAAACCAGTTCGAACCACAGACACTCATCTTAGGACTCGATGCATATGTCTACTACGCCATGGAGGCGACCACTATGTTTCTGATGCAAGTTTCTGTCTTAAGTTTGCGTTTGTCTCACATTTGTAAGAATAAAGACTTTTGGACTTTATTCATTTTGCGGCACCTTTCCATCCCTTCAATCCCACGTTTTTAATTCTAAGAGGTCTAATCTTGGAGCTGCGTTCTTTATAAGCTTCACACTTTGGTGCATGTGTTTGCCTCGTTGTCAAACCAGCACATTCTCCGATGGCTTTTCATAACGGTGATGATTTGGAGAAATTATTGGTTTCTGTTTTTCACTTCAACATTTTACGAAATATAATATTTTCTGAACAGAAGTACAATATTTTTGTAACCCAAATTATAATTGTATGTGTTTCGTAATATACAAGACACCTGGGGAAAGAGCGTAGAGGACAAGAAGGAAAAAAATCTCCACAACAAGTTTATAAACCCGTTTCCCGCAAACAGTCAAAGTAGAGTGCAGATAGTGGAATGAATTGCCAGATGATAGCATAACGAACGTACGATTTCAGATTGGATGTTAAACAGGCAATGAAGGAGTTATACCACGCGAAGCACAATCCGCAGGATTCCGGTCAGATCGAATGTGAGACCCCCTGCTTCTAGGTATTGTGGTCAATATTTCGAGGTTCACAAAGACATCCCATCGGTGGGTGGATAAGATAACCCAGAGAGCGTAACAAGAGTATAAATTAGTAAAATGTAGTATATGTATTTGAACAGCGGTGAATATTCATAAAAGTAATAGCGCACCGCAGAGTTCTAAGCGAGAAATCGATAGCTGCTTTAGGAGGAGGAACTGGAGATATGGCTGCGACCGTATTGGTAGCTTGTGTGACCACATTAAATGTAGATTCTGACACATCTAAGAAACCTTGAAGATGAATTAATGCACTTTAAATGCCAATAGATGGAGGAATTCTGACGTTAGTCTATATCTAACATTCTTGACGAGTTTAATTAGATAATCTCAATTTTGGTTTACCCAATTAATCTTTCAATGACAAGATTTGGGTGGATCATAGGCTAGGGTAGGTTATAGTGACTGTCACAGCTGAATCAGCCGTGACCCACTTAATGCTGCCGCTGTCCGGTAATCGATCCACGGGTTCCTCGCTTACCAAAAGACTATGCAAAACCTTAAATTACCTACTGGTGTCCTTATGGTTTTCTTTGTAATGATCCACTCTTTTCCCGGATTACAGTCGATTTATTTTCTTCATAAATTCTACTATGTCCTGAATTTTGATATCTGACATCTCTTCTAGACTGCTAAATGTATATTTTCCCAGTATTCTTTTTCTTGTTTCTGCGAAGTCGAGGTAGTGTAGTGTTTTTTATTTTTCTTCCTCATTCATACAGCTTCTAAAGAAATGATTGTAGGGTTTCCCATCATTCTTGGGGGAAGTGACCGGTAATAATGCCAACGACATTGCTGATTTCCTTTATGTTTTTTTTAGGAGTGTATTTGATCTTTTTGTATTTAGTATTGAAGGGCATAATCGCCTCGATGTCTAATTCCATCCATCTCCGAGTGGTGATGTTGATGGTCTCCATAAATAACGGGGTATTTATAACTTGAAGTGGGGGATAGCTCCTCGGGTATTTTCCTGCCTGGAATATCACTATGCCCATGGACCCAGCATAGGGTAAAGTTGCACCTTAGCGCTTTCTCGCTAAGAGGCAGACGAGACATTTTTACAATCTTCGATTTTATAGATGGTGTTTCCAGAGACTTTATGGCCGCTTGACTATCAATGTACACAGCAATAGATAAACCGTCTATCGTATTCATTGACAGCTAGCGGGCAGCCTCCTGGATAGCTTTAACTTCGGCCTGGAATACGCTACAGTGGTCAGGCAGTCGAACGGAAAGCGAGAGGGAAATCTCTGGACTTCTAGTCCGGTTTCTTTAGTCTTCTTAGACTCATCCGTGTATATTTCTAGAGTGGCAGATTTTCTGACGAAAACTTGTACCCAGTCTTGTCTGTCTGGGATTAGTGTTTCGAAGTCATCGATTGGTGCTAGGTAGTCTGTTTGCTTCAGAATCTTCGCATTCTTAATTCATTCCATATGTCCTAAGTTGTGTGTTTTACTCCATCGGTTACATTCCCTCAACATAAACGCCGTCTTGATTGCCACTAGCTTCCCTTATATGTCTAGGGGAAGCTGATTCAGTATTGATTACATGGCAGCTGGAGGTGTGGAACGGAGTGCTCTCGTGATGCAAATACAAGCAGACATTTGGCTCTTACTTATCTGTTTAAGAATTTTTTTTGTTCTTTAAATCGGGTCACCAAACTGGGTTACTGTTTGTTAGAATGGGTCTGTCGATTGATGTATACATTCAGTGTATCATACTCGGTTGCAGTGCCCATTTGGGGTTGAGAACCTTTATGCGTGTATAGGCAGCTACCGCCGCTTTCCTGATACGGTCCTGAATATTCAGTTTCCACCTTAATTTATTATCTAGTATTACGCCTAGGTATTTGGTATGTCCAGCGAAGCTTAGTTCCTTATTCTTTAACTTTATTAAACTTATTTGAAGTTGAGTGGATCATAAATTCGTATAAAATTCCAAAGATCTGTGAGGGGTTTTTTGAGTTAATTGTGAGTCAGTTTTAAATAGTATGAAAACAATCAAATTTTAGATACTAGTATGTGGGCAGAGTGACGTAGAAAAGAAAATAAACTTAACGTCCAGTGTGTTGGTATGCTTAAATAACAAAACAAAAGGAGAAATGAGTATAATAAATTGGGGTTTTCATATACCAATATTACTATTTCGAGCAGATCCGCGATCTGATTGTAACGGATGTTATGTTTATAATAAGGGTTTGCAATACGAATGTTATATTTGTGTGAAAATCATTCTTAATCTTAGAATAAAACCGTCAAAGTAAAGTGTGAGTACTTTTATCCACGAATTTGTTTTAATATCGTGAGAGCATTGCGTGAACACTTGCTAAGTTCTAATCGCCATTCCCCAAGAAGTTCAACTAAAAGCTGCTCTTTTTACATTGCATCAACGAGTGAGTCAATGTCAACGACAATGCCGCTAACGTAGAAATTCGTGGGAAAGATTTCAGAAAAATTTTAATTTAAAACAAATAACAGTAGGTAAATACAATAAAAAGCCGAATTTTACTGCAGCCCAGACGGCTTTCGTGATGCAGACCATCACGAAATAATCAACCTCCAAATACCGTTAGTGTTTACTTACGTTGTGATACAAAAAATGCGTGTATTTGTGATCGACTACAAATTTAAGGGAGATTTTTGCTCAACTATCACTGTGCAGATACTAAACTGCACTCTGAATGCGAAATGTAAGCACCATCCTTAAGGGGGGATTTATTTTTTATGAAATCATATGCAACAAATATTGGTGATTACTTTTGTGACAGACTGTATGTACTTAAGTTCAAAAAACTGTGCTTTGTTAAAGTTTTTATTCGGAATCCTAAGAAGTTCCTTTTCGCAGGCTTCATGATTTTAACCATAAAATTGTGACTCATGACAAATTGAAGCATAATTTCTTTAAATCAAAAGGACTAAAAGGACACGATAATGATATTATTGGATTCGTATCGAAAATTAGTAACTGACCAAGTAAACTTGCAATGAGGGTAGAATCGCTTTCATTAATAATCACTTGATATTTTGCAAACAGTAATCAAATATTGAGAGTCCCCGTTGTCGTTCAGCTTGATTTTGTTTAGTATGAATTGGAAGAGAATGTTAGTTTCACATGTATATTTAACCTTCAATATGTGCAAAAGTATTCCAATACCAGAGCAAGCCCTGCAATAAGAGAATTTAATTGAATTATCTAAACGTTAGATAATTTAACAATTTGGCCACATTCGCATGATTCAGACTGTTATCCCTATTTTGTTGTTGAAAAGCTTGTATGTGCATTAAATATGTAGGGGTGACAATATTTACAACCGGCATACCGCCACATATGATTTTTCATCTTTGCATTTAACGACAATTAACATTATCCTTGAAGAGTTATCTTTCTTGCCTTGCAAATGTCTATTCATTTTCCCTTTCTTTTCTTTATCACAAAATCAATTCATTTCAGTCAAATGGAACCAACTGCAGCACGGAAATATTTTACTTCAACCCCGAGGGCAGCGAACTCTTATCCGGATCTGACTTCTTTTGTGGGTCAGGAAGTTTTGAGAGGAAAAGTTTTATCAACCGAGCTACGGTTTCGTACATCTCGTCGAGTATCATAGATCCCATTACTGACAACACCACCGGATACTTCTCGTGTTTAGTGGAGGCATTCGAGCCACCCTGTGACTGTGGATGGAGTACAACAGTGAGAGTGGCCGGTGGGACTGAAGCAACTGTGGGTGAGTTCCCCGCAATGGCAGCTGTCGTTCGAAAGATGGAAAGTACAATTTTTTGTGGCGCCACAATAAGTGAGTTTAATCCTCATCGGAAAGCAGATGAGGGTAAAGATCCTTGAAAACGTTTGTTTTTATACTTCACTTGTCGTTCCTTCCAGTTCATCATCGATACCTCTTGTCAGCAGCTCATTGCTTTGCAGCTCCCGAAATGTCTCTGCCGGAGTTGATTGAAATTGTTGTTGGCGAGACTGACCTTTCATCGAGTAAGTATTATTGGCGTGTTCAAGAGTTGCTCGTTATTATCCTCTCTGCTGTTTAGTTTACGATTCCTTCTACAGCCGGCAGTACGACATTGAGAAGATCATAACCCACAAGAGCTTCCGAATGACGAATCTAAGGAACGATATTGCATTGCTAAAGACCGTTAAAAGATTGGAATGGAACCGGGTGGTTGGTCCGGCCTGTTTGCCATTTCGTTTCGCCAAGAAGTCGTTGGCCGGCTTCAGTGTGGACACGGCCGGTTGGGGTACAACTAGTTTTGGTGGTCAACAGTCGAGTAAATTATTGAAAACCAGCCTGGATATCCTGGGGAACGATGTATGCAAACAGAGTGTGAGTGCAGTGACAGCTAGCCAATTTTGTACGTCGACGCCTGGAAGGGACACGTGCCAGTATGATTCGGGTGGTGGACTGTATTTGAGGATGAGTCGGATGTATGCCGTTGGGATTGTTAGCTATGGCTATGCATGCGCTGGGGAAGTTCCATCAGTGAATTCTAGGATTTCTACGTATTTGAAGTGGGTGCAACGCAAAACGAATAATGCGAAGTTTTGTGTTAAATGAGAAACGAGTTATTTTTTTGTGGTGGTGTTAACCCAATAAAATTTGAAGTGGAATTTTGAAATGTTTTGATGTTTTTTTTTCATCCTGCCTTTGTTGCTTTGATTTGATGGCTTGAAGGGCTGATGTTGGTGATGCAGATATTCTCGCTAACTCGTTATATGATGCAGTTTGAAGGAGACTTCAAAGTGTTAGTATCATGATATATGGTAGTAGCCGATAGAAGTGAATAATGCGGTAGCCACATGCATCCCCAATACTGGGGATACTTTGTATGAGCCGATTATGGTTCTATCTGCCGTCATTTATCGAAAGCGTAACATGACTACCATTGATTGGCGCTGATGTTGTTTTGGCCAGACAATCTGTGAAAGGTCAACCAGCATTGGCTTAATGTTTAAATTGATTTAGTCTCGATTTCGTCCGTGAGGTTGTAAATCATGGCCAAATTGTGTTATATTTTTAGCTTTAAAGAAGATAACTCACTTTGGGAAGGGTTTCCCGATGTATGTTAAATATTTACTCTGGTTAAATATTCATACTTAAGTGTCAAAAAAAGAATTATATTTAAACATTAACCTAAATATTGAATAACAAGCCTTTAAAATCATGTTTTTACCATGTATGTGAATACTGCAAGGTTTGAATTAGAACCTTTCTTGCAATGCCGTCAAAAATCCACCCAATTCGACATAGTATAAATATATGTATGTATACATATTTCCAGTCGAGTTTGGGTGATTATCCTCACCCCAAATGTAGCTGATTTCTCTATCTAAATTTGCTGGATACACACTTGCATTGATGGCAACCCCAACAGTCAGGAACATAACTTTTTCGGGCTTATTTTTACCATTATAGACACCCCAGAGGGTGTCCAGTTATATAGTCAGTTTTTTACCATAATCAAAACATTTAGCCAGCAACAAAGAGCCCTCACCCGTTCATACAGCAAATGAGCAAAAGTATACTAAAAAAAAAAATTCGCATCTCCGCAAAAGGAACAAGTGAAAATTATCGAAAAATTCTAAAAAATGCACGAAGGGTGCGAGTAGCTGACTGCATCCTTTCGGGTTAAAATAATGCGAATGTGTCCAATTGAAGGCGATTTCTCTTGGGCTATCCACCATCACCTGAAACCTGATAGATGATGTTTGCAAGGGCAATCTCTTTCTGGCACTCTCCGCTTAACGCAGACCATCTATGCCGTGAGCTGGCGCTGGTGGCAATGAGATCGACAAACGATAAAATGAAGACGGGAACGATGATGTTGATGTTGATGAGGATGATGAGATGACGATGATGGCGCAATGGTTCGTCATGAAGGTTTTTTCTTTTTTTTTTGCTTGTTGTATCTTTTGATTTATTACAGAATTTGTTGTAGATGGAGAGAGTATGTGTCGTAATGAGTGATACAAATCGGCCGTAGGCTATTGAAGACTTTAAATAATACTTTTAATATTTTTTTTTTTAATTAAGAGATATGTTGTTATGGATAAGTTGGTTAAAATTTAATACGGTGGGAGAAATTTTATTCATTGTACCTTATTGATGATTTTAGAATAAATATGTATACCGTCCTTAAATCGATATTTGTGTAGTAAGTTGTTCGTTAGGCTTTCATAGTAAAGTTGAAGTTTAAAGACATGAATATTCAAATCAAAGAGTTCAAATCTTGACATATTGTATGCTTCTAAAAATCAATTAGTGTGACTACTAAATTATTGATGTTTTTTAACATGACAACAGTAGAAGAAGTTTGCTTGGAGATTGTATCCAATTGAGCTATTTTCAAAAAAATCTGAAAGGCTAAAAACTGCTAGATACTGAGTTATACATAAACGGTAAAGTAAAATAAAGTTCAGTTCTCTTTTATCGACTATATTATCTCCTCTATTGTAATTAGAAATAGCACATTTTGCGAAAATAATACTTGATCTAATTGTTTCGATAGAAGCTAATTACTTGAAAATAATTTAAGGCGAAGGAGCCCATATTGGGTTTTGAAAATTGTTGTCTAACTATTGCTAAAATCTCTTTTTGGTTCTTTTGTTGTATTTCCTCGTGTAATTTGCAACATTCTCTCCATTTCATTTGTGGGGAGCCATTTCGTTAGAGTTAGAGGGAGCCATTTCCGAAGAGTTATTCGGCGTCGTGTCTAGTTTTGACATTTCTCCCTAACTCTTCAGGTTAACGAAGGAGAACTCTTGCTTTTTTTATCATGGTCGGTAATAAGACTTTTAATATCAAAAAGATTTTAGGCAAGGCGACGTTTTATCGGGTAATTTTTTTTTCAACTGAACAATACTAGGAGGCAGGATCTTCCAAAAGTCCGTACAACTGTTAGCATACGCAGTTGACTGGACATAATTGGTCGAACGCAACATGCCGTCAACGAGCCGATTGCTGAATTTGAAGCGGAAGCGGCGAATTGTATGATGCCACTGAGTGTTACCTCAGGTAAAATAACAAATGTACAACAGATATGATGATAACTAGACTGCGTTTTTTTATCTGTGAATCACTACTGCCTGATCACCTGATCTAATGTACAGATACATATATTATACATAATACATATGAAGGGCTCATTGCAATAACATGATAAGCCACAAAAGCAGAATGATGAGAAAATTAGTTTCAAAGATTTAAATAAATTTCCAAAATAGGGTAACAAACACTTGAACTACTAACTATTTTTAATAAATGCTATGTGTTTATAACTTACCAAATTGTATTGTTAGTTATAGTATTTCTAAATGGAATGTAAATAAAATATCCATTTTTGAGACAATGTGGCTTATCATGTTATTGCATATATGAACGAACTACTCAAAAACAGCATGTATGTACGTGTAATGCGTGTACATATGTACAATAATTAGAATCAGAGTTCTACTACAAAATTGAGAAAGGAAGTACAAGATGAGAAGATGAGTTTTTCAAAAAATCGCAATAAATGACTATAACTTCGAGGGCCGAGGATATCAACAATTTTGTTTAGTTCGGCTCCTCAGTAAACAAGAATAGAATTACGCTGTTTCTCTGGGCGCCATTGAGGATCCTGTCTAGAACCGCCTAGTTGGCTTTATAGAAAACTTTGAGTATTGCAGTCGCAGCATGCTTCATAGAGCAAGCAGAGATGTGGACAATATCTGAAGCGAGTGAAAAAGTGTTTCGTCTTTTTAAGAGAAAAGAAAGGCAGAAAAGTCTGCGTGCTATCTTTGGTCCTGTTTTTAGTATATGGGCTGTACAGCATCGTGAGTCTAGCCAGGCGTCTGCGTATCCAACGCCTAAGGTGGCTAGATTATATAGATCGCATGGAATTGTGTCGCACACAAGAGTGTGTAACTAGATGCAGTCAAAAAAAGATCGTGCTAGTTCGGGAAGCTTGTTAGTTGATGAACAAATGTAGCGCCACGCAATTAAGGATAAGGATTGTGGGACTTAATGATGACGTTTTGAGGGAAAAACGCACAAACATATATGTACATCATTTGTGAAAAAACTTAAATGTACATATTTGACAAATCAATTCTCCAACTTTTTTATGTATTGATCTGACTCCATATGGATCTATTCGGTAAGAAAATGGCAGCAAGAACCTCAATACTGCATGGGTTTTCTCTGTTGTCCAGCATATCTTTACAATACTACATTGACAAATTGACACATTGACTACAGCTCACTACAATTATTTCCCGACAGATAATTTGGAACCTTAATGCCTGCAAGGGAGTTATAGAAAGAGAACTCTATACTTTTCGCAGACTTCTTACGTATTTATACGGACGATGGAGTGGGAAGTGGTGCGTGTTTCAGGCAGAGGTAATGCTTATCCGTGAAACACTGTCCTGGTTTTAAAAGAACGTAATATCTGGTTGCGATAATTAGACACCTATCAAAGCCTTTGAGCTGGTCTATTTAAACTCAACATTTGTATTAAGCTGCCGCTCATCTCTTGATAAGATAGCTGCCGCTCAACTCTTGACATGTTAGCCGAACAGTTTCCCATTGTCATGCGCTGCAAAATGGACGAATTTGCCAAATATGCAACTACATTGCCATCACTAGCAATGTGGGCATGCCATTTGCTACATGCTGTCTTTTGTTACGAGAGGTACCAATTTATGTAAATATTCAACAATAGATGGGAGGAAGGTACAATCTGTCACACCTCTAGAAAAATGTAGCCTAAGCTAGAGCACAAACGACACTGTATGCCCCTTTTAGCGACTTCTGTGGAAGTTGTCTGGATAAGGACAAATGTTCTACACCTTCTATGCAGATACTCGACTTTAAGCAAATGTCTGGGAGCCTTCTTTCTCGACAGCATTTGCGATTTTAGTGCGGTATGGATTAGAAATCTACGGTTAATACAATTGGTTTACCACTGTTGGACAAGCAGAATAATCCATGGGAAACCCGCGTGGCAGTACAATGGAAAGACTCATTTCTGGGTGCACTTTTTAAACAACTTCAACCTACTTATGTGTTAATAAATTTGTATTTTTCACTTTGGAAAGTCTCTTGCTTAGGTCAAATTAATTTCAATTGTTGAATTATTTTGAAGATGAATTGTAATTCAAATCCCAGACGAATCCTTTTTATTAAAAATAAAATCATTGCTGATGCAAAAACATTAACACATCAAAAGTGATTTTATCTCTAGATCGAGTTATAACTCAAAGTTCATCAACATTTCACCTATTCATGACCATCGTATGATTCAGAAGGGGTTCATTCCCCATTACAAAGGTGAGCAACTCATCAGCACTCCTAGGCCGCTGAGAGCATCCAATTCATTTTTTTTAATTAAGAAGCCAAACAAAACTAGACTCTAGACATCATTTAGTGTTCCAGCAAGCAAAATCGACTAAAATATAAAAATATAACTAAAAGCAAACGCAAATCAACAAAAAGAAGGTGGGACGTTGAGCACAAAATTAAAAAAAAAAAAAAAAAAAAAAAAAAGCGAAAATCCTTCATCTCTGCATATGGGTGAGTACGTGTGAAGTGTGTGTTGGTGTATACGTGTGTGCTCAAGAATGATAATACTAAACTGGAAGAGGACTGGCGGGCCGAAACTACACCCAGTCGCTACATCATCGAGAAAACAAAAGTAGGTACGGTTCTGGGAGAAATATTGTGTTCTCGACCAAGAGGAGCACAACGCTGGTCATCGCCGCCAACGAAAGTCGAAAGGATGAGCGCGAATGAAAAATCGTAGAGAAGCAGTGGCAGCAGCATCAGCAGCAGCAGCATCAGCACCCAGTTGCCATACAACCAAACCGAGTGCTCGCGATTTTTCTTTCTTTATATCGCGTTTTTTCTGTTTTTTTGAACAATTTCTGCCGCAAAAAGACACATACAACGATGAATGAATGAATTTAGCATTTTTTGATAGGAATTGATTCCTGGTTTACTTTTTTCCGTGTCCAGCGAATTTCTATCGTTTTTTTAGCTGAAATTTCGCGCCGTCCAGAGTCGATGTATGTAGTCCTTAGAGCCTTTTGCGAGTCCACCGTGCTACCCTACCATTCCGCTGCGGCGGCAATGGCAATGGATGGCAACGGCGACGTCCACGGCGGTGGTGGGCAATGGTGGCATGTGTGTGAGACAGTGGTGGCAACCCCCAAATTCTGGTCGGTATGCGCTGCATAGATGGGAAGAGTACCACAAGTGGAACACACATCGTGTTTGTTTGTCTGTCGTACTTTGCCTTCGTTTTTCAAGGATTTTCCTAGCATCCTGTAGCATGAGAAAAGTGATAGAGCTGGAATGGGTGCAGGGTTGGGTAGGTAGTACTAGGACGCCAAGTTGAACAATAAAAATGTATAATTGGATATGTGCAGTGTTTTCTTCTATTTTTTTGTTTTTCTGTGCGAGCTGAAGCGGCTTCGCGATACCCCGCAATCCGTTCCCTTAGCTCTATGGTCAACATTTACTTTTTACATGTTGTCCTTGAAGTAAAAGCAAAACAAGTGCTGAAGAAGGCAGGCAGGAGCAGATCTGTGTGTTGGTTAATGCAAAAAACGACAAGGGAAAAACTTAAAACAAATGCAAATGAAATGAACGCAACGACTGGCCACTGGTCATCATGCCGTTTGGTCGGTCGGTTGGTCGATGAGCTGATGGGAGCGGTGGGGTGTATTCTGGTCACCTACCTAGATGACTTCTGGAGTTGAATGCAGAGGAGAACAATCGAAAGAATCACCGTAATCATAATAAAGTACTTTTAGAAGTGTGGGAGGTGGTGGAGGCCGGATTTTTTTTGGGCTGGTGAGTTCTGAAAACGTTAGGGGTTTTGTGTATTGGGTAACGTCTGTCGAACACAGTCTTAGCTGAGGGATGGGTGGTTTTATGCTTTAAATTATTTCAATTATTTAGATATGTACACACATCAGAATGGATGATGAAATCAATAAGAGGGTACGAACGATGTACGTGGGTTAGCGTTGGGATTCCGATTTCGTAGCTGAGATTCAGTTTGGTTTTTCATTGATTTGACACAGCATTACGAAACTATAACAGAGATGAATTTGAATGAACTGACCGATTCTTTGTTTAGGAATATGAGATCATTGATAAAAGGTTTTCATAGCATCATAGAAAAACGCTTATTAATATTTAAATCTGTGGAACCAGTTTACTTAGAGTTGTTTGATTAACAATAAAGCTAAATATTGGTTTCAAAGTTTGTAAGCCAGCGCTTCATAACAATCCATATCAAATTCGGAAACACCGGTCTCTTGTGCACTCGCCACACAGAGATGCCACAAAGATGAATACAGCAAGAATGACATCTATGATCTCCTAGAAAAAACGTACGATCAATGGCCCGGCTATAGCAGGAGCTGTTCCACAAGGCTTTATTGCTAAGCTGGGTAAAGAATACGCATCCTGCACGACACCACTTTCAACTCCACGGACTTAGGCTGTTAAACTTTGCCGCGGGGCCTCTTTGTATTTACCACCCGGTTCACACACCTTAACATCCATAAACAGACCTGCCGGTCCCCTGATCAATCAACCCCCGAAAGCTACAAACACAACAAGCGCTAGTAATGCCGATCAAACCTATCGCACAATCAATAGAAAAAGAATGCTAAGAGAATTGCTGCTGCTGATGTTCTGAGTTTAACGATCGCAGCACGGTAAAAAACCAGTTTCGGCAACGAGTGCAGTCAGACACGGCAAAGGCAGAAGCATGCAAAGCAACGCTTCACGGGAACTGTTCTTGAGCAGGATGGAGACCCAGCTTATCAAGAAGAAAAAGTGCTGTTGCAGAAATAATATCCGAAAGTTGCCCGAGTACGGTCACAAGCCTGTCGGGACGAGAATGGGCAACATGTGTTAGAGTTGCAATCGATACTAAGAATTTAAGGAAAACATGTCTGCAGACTTTTAAACCGCAACCATAGGCGAGCGACATTGACATGATTAGTCAAAAAGAGCAGTTAACGGCGCTTTTGCAACCGAGACCGCTAAATGGGTCTAAGGGTCTAAAGTTGTAATCATTATGTATGTAAGTAAATTACTAACTAATTACATTCATGATTAATTACAATGTAATTGTAATAATAATTATAATTAATTAATTATTTAGTTATAATTATAAATAATTATGTAATTATAATTATAATAAAAATAAAAATGGCAGCGCTATAGTCCAAGGTGAAGCTGGGCCTATTTCTCGTGTTGTGCGTACTCTAGTTCTCTTACGAGTGGAGAGGATCTACTGTTTAATACCGACTCCGAAAGGCGAGATTAAGAAGCTTTTCTGTAGACAGTTGTACTCTTTCATTGTCAGTGGCTCAAAAGAGGTGGAGGCGTGCACAATTTGTTGTTTTTTTTGTAAAATTGTTGCTTGTGCTGCGATTTGAACCTAGCCTGTGAAAGTCTAGTACGTAGGGGTCGATGCACAAATCCACAGGCCACGGGGCCCACAGTACCATCTGGAAGCCGTCTAGTATTTGGTTTTGAGTTCGCAAGGATGGAAGCAGCACTAATACGCCGATTTAGTGACATCTTCCATTTAAGTTCAGAGTCGGGCGAAGTAATTGTAGCAGCATTTACAAGACCGACAATTAAATTAAAGTGGCTGAATGTTATACGATCAACATCCTATCTATCACTTCTACAAAGATTGAGCTAGAAGTTCTCAGCTACCTTTCGGATACAGATTTTTCTATGAGATCTTTGGAGAAATATCCGAACATAATGCAGCTTTTCTTTACGTAAAATACCATTTTACCTTCTTTTTCTCCTGTCGAAAGGCTATTTTCTTTTGCGGGCATAATAAACTCGTCATAGGAATAAGCTTTCGGATAATAACTTCGAGAAGCTTGTTCTTTTAAAATCGAATTTTAAAAAGTGGCGCAAAGTTAATCGTCCTATCGAAAGATTTTATGATTTTTGCAAATGAAGTCGTACGTCAATCATATTTGACATTTGTGAAATCGACAGCCGCAGTAAACAAACAGACAAGCAATGGAGCTATCTATCACTTCTACAAAGATTGAGCTAGAAGTTCTCAGCTACCTTTCGGATACAGATTTTTCTATGAGATCTTTGGAGAAATATCCGAACATAATGCAGCTTTTCTTTACGTAAAATACCATTTTACCTTCTTTTTCTCCTGTCGAAAGGCTATTTTCTTTTGCGGGCATAATAAACTCGTCATAGGAATAAGCTTTCGGATAATAACTTCGAGAAGCTTGTTCTTTTAAAATCGAATTTTAAAAAGTGGCGCAAAGTTAATCGTCCTATCGAAAGATTTTATGATTTTTGCAAATGAAGTCGTACGTCAATCATATTTGACATTTGTGAAATCGACAGCCGCAGTAAACAAACAGACAAGCAATGGAGCGCTATACTCCGCAAGAGCGTGGAATAATTGTGTCGATTCTTAAGGTTTCGTCTACACTACGTCCGTCCGTCTGTCTGTCACACTTTTTTATCTCCGACGCTTATAAAGATATCGGCACGATATTTTTGAGATAAGTAGTTTAGGCCTAGAAAGCATTTTTCATGCACCCAAATTTTAAAAGTATCGGCATTTGGGGATGGCTCCCGTGAAGTTGCCATTGATTTTGAAACATTGACGCACCCTCTCGAGTGAAATATCAATCGACAGATCTTTTGATATGAGGTAGAGGTTTGCTTCAACACTTTTTGATGCAATGTTCTATTGGAGAAATATAGAGCAACCATTTTTTTAATGCGTTCCCCTGCCTTTTCTGGACCAAAGTGCTTAAAAAGCTAAAAAAAATCGCAAACAACCACAAACTTTGCTTCAGTGAGTATTTTCGTTTTAAACAATTTCAAGCATTCTGACACTAATAGTTTTCAAGATATGGACCAAAAACGGTCAACCATCGACATGCGAATTTTGAAAATCTGAAAACGCAGTTTTGAAGTCCTCAGCTTAAGGTAATGATAAATAAGAAATGATAAATATTAAAATAGTGATTTATGTGCAAATTCTAAGATATTTAAGAATTAAAATGATAAATATTTTCATTTTCAGACAGACATTTCATGCTATGATCGACCACTCTATACATTGATGAGTGTTATCTCTTAGATCGATTGAGTTCGACGAGTGAATTTCGACATAGTTTTCTTATCGTGTCGCACCAACTGGGTAAACATTCCAGCACTTAGCTACTTGAATCGAACAGACTGGAACCATAGGAGACTATGCAGGGCGTGGACGCCACCGGACTGGTCGTTCGGCCGAGAATATCGCGGCTGTGGTAGCCGATGTCGCTGAGAACGAAGAAACATCAACCAGATGACGGGTCACGCAAATGGGCATCACCAGACGGACTCTACACCGAATTTTAGTAGAAGACTAAGGTTTCAACGAGACGGTCAATCGCACACAGCACGAGCTACAATGGATTTTGTGAAGGAAGCGTTTCCATGGTCGCGTAATCTACCGTTATGGCGATTTGTCATGGCCAGCCCTATTTAACCATCCCAGACTTCTTTCTTTGGGGCAAGTCATGGAAAATGCGATAAAACGGGCACAAATGTGTATCAACACTGGCGGTAGCCACTTGGCGGATATCACCCTTTCCACCTAGCAGAAAAAATTGTAACGGTCCAAATAAAGATTTCAATCGCTCAAAATCATTTTTTTTTATTTAGTAAAAAAATAATTCAAAAACAAAATTGAATGATTAATTTTGCACCACCTTTTATGTACAATGTTTGTTTCAGTTTTTGATTTTGCAATCAAATAGAAGACAAATAAAAATAAGTTACATTTTCATTTCTATAATTAAGTTACTGATTTTTAATTACAATTACAACACCAATGTAATTCGTGTATTAATTACTAATTTTAATTACTTTAATTGTAGTTTAATTAATTACGATTCCTTTGGTATTGTAATAGCCGAATGTTCTAGTTAAAAATAGAAAAAAAGTCCGCCCAAGTTTGCAAAATAAACATCATTTCGTCATTTTTAAACTATTTGGTATGAAATCTTTTTCGTTTGAAAATATTCAGCCAACTTGAAAGGTTTCACTGTATATTTTATTTAACATCTACTGCTTGTGCCATTTTCGGTATATTTACATTTACTTTAAATAGGCGACACTGCCCCGGCAGATATTTTGAAAACTCTCCGAAATTTGATCGTGTTGGTGGTATAACCAATCCCCGTTTAAATGTTTTCCGCATGCGTTTACGTTAGAAAGTCTTAATTTCCCTGTGACAAAATGATTAAGAGTCCTAGAATATACCAAACTCTGTCCAAGAAAGAGTTATATTATATGCAAATGGACACAACAGCCACCCCCCAAACCCAACAATGTCCCAGTAAAGTATACTCGTACATCCTTCATTATGCAAATTTTATTTTGTTCAGAAATCAAAGAATAGTGAATGGTAAATGCTTTTTAAATTCAAATTGCTTGTCTCGAAAACGGTGTCTTAATGAAATTCCACCTCATTCGTAATTATCATTTTGGAATGACGACAAAACCCTTTGATTTGACTGCTCCAAGAGATTAAGTCAAGCGGACCTCCGCTGACGTTGCTGCCGCCGCCGCCTAGATTCCCCATCAACTAAACATCATTAGCATCATTTCGAACGAACTCTACGAAAGAAATTGAATAATCTCATTAATTGTGTCTTCCCCCATCCACGGCATCCAAAAACAGGGCATGTTCCATATTTATGAATTTTCACAAATTATTGTGTGAAATTCTGTTCGGCCTTTCCCCGAGAAACTCACCATTTACCATTCACCATCTACCATCCACCATCGACCAGCAACCATTCCTTCTGTCAACCCTATCGTCAACGAAAATCGAAAGGATAACTTCATCATCTTTAATTCTGCCCTCGCAATCTTCTTGCCACTTTCAATGTTTGTTAAACTGTTCATTTTAATTTCGTTTCGACGTCGGTTTTCCCCTCAGCCCAAGAGCGACAAGAACAATAGTCAGATGGACGAGACTGCTAAATTTGAATTGGATCAACGAAATTCGACGTCAAAGGGGTGTGGGCATGCTTCCAAAATTTGCATACGACAAATACTCGACTCTCGTATAGTCGCATCCTACTTCAAAATGAACCGAGTCATCCCTTGTCAGTTCAATAAGGGACATTAGTTTAATTACAAAAACCGCGTTTCAATGGATTTGAATATGATCTCGACCCACAGGAGTTTTCGTAATGAGCCCTTCAGTGCCCGCCACTAACACCACGACTACAGCCACCAACGAAGAATGCTTGTGGTTATTGATCTTTGAAGGGTTTTCTCCAAAATAAAACATAATTAGAAATCAATTTCGAATAACGGGAAGATTTATGCGTACGTATCCTTGAGCGCTAATTGAAACGGTCTCCGGAGCCAGTCTTTTGTGTGACTCCAACTGCAATGGTGCACGTTATCGAATGTCTGTAGTCTCATAAATTGTACTCGAAATAATTAGGAAACTATTTTCATGGAAATTCCAGTTGTAGGACTAGAAGACCATGCTTCAGAATCGACTCTTCGAATGCATGTTCGAAGGGATTCGATGGGTTGTAGTAGGTAAATTGTATCCGGTTTCAGGAACAAATTTTTGGTGAAATTATTTCATTTCTGCGGTAGTGAAGTTCCATGTTAGGAGGCGTTGAGCCTAAGCGGTTAACGTGCGATGTGCATGTACGTACGTATATACATATGTGTATCATCTTGATTTTAATCGCGTATAGTGTGGAATTGTACAGAGATGCGTGGAAAATAACGTCTGCTGCAGTTGAGACGTAAATGAACTTATGTTAGAATAAATTCAGGATTGTTGTTGAATGAGTGCTTTCATATTAAGGTAAATTTTTTTGTTATTCAAACAATTTTATTAGATGAATAAGTCCTTATAAAACGAATTCAGATGAGGACAATCAATAATAATAATAATAATAATGGCGGCGCTACAGTCCGAGGTGGACCTGGGCCTAGCTTCTCAACAACCACTCGTGTTGTGCGTACTATTGTTCTCTCACGAGTTTAGGGGACCTACAGTTTAATGCCGACTCCGAACGGCGAGATTGAGAAGCCGTGAACAATTTTTTTTTTTGAAAAATTGTTTGTTTGAACTTGAAGTCGAACGTAGAGAGTAAAAGTCTAATGCGCATTGGTCAACGCACGAACTCACACGGCCACGGCACCCTGCATTTTATTTACTATTACAGAAGGGTATCCGAAATTCACTTTGAGCCACTGTACGTGGTTCGTGGTTTCAATAATGCAAAATAAAGAAAGCATTTCAGTACGCTGGAAAAATAAATAATACTCACAAAAATAACTACAAGCTCTAGCAAGAACTTTCTCAGAATTAACATAAACAATTCGAAACACTTGTTAAAGAGCTTAAAACAAACATACAAACAAACAAACAAAATTAATAAATAGCAGGCAGTAAAAATGTCAGAATAAAATTAAAAATTAATTTTGAAAAAGTAAGAATAAGTTCATATTTATAAACTTATCAAATAATAAACAAGAATATGTGAAAAAAGGAAATCAAAGCAAGCAGAAAAGCACGATTGTAAATTTTGAATCAAACTTAGGACATCTGATTGTAGTGGTAGTCTCATTAGAAAATATAGAAAGTGTAGTTCTTCGGAAATGTGTTGAAGGCAGCCCAAACAAATATAACGCAACCGCAAACTGAGTAAGTACACCATCCAAGTTTTTTTCGGATGTCAAGGCTTTTCATTAGATTGTAAGGCTTTTTTCTGATGATGTTGTATTGAACCCTATAAAAAAATAGCAGGTGTTTATTTCGAATTTTGGTGACTTTCTGGGAGTTATGCTCGTTAATTATTGCTGGCCTAAACTAATACTGCTGAGAAGCTAGGCCCAGGTCCACTTCGGACTGTAGCGCCGCCATTATTATTATTATAAACTAATACTGTCAATAATTTGTATATTCTTTATTTATCCGACTTCAATGATTTAAATTAGAGCTTCACTTTATCAAGATATTGGGCGCTGTGTCGTAGTGGGTGGGTGCGTCGACTCCTACGCTCGAGGTCTAAGGTTCGAATCTCGAAAAAAAACACCTAACATTTTTTCACGGCACCAACTATTTTGAGTCACTCTTACAAAAGTAGATGTCTACTAATTGGATTACAATCTCTTGAGGAACGATGGAAGTACTTTTCCATTATGTTCATAAGAGATATTTTAACGTATCATATTAAATGACCTATTCTTCTCGCTATGTTGAATTTGCATACTCCCACAAGAAATCTACGCGAATTCTATATTTTTCATGAACAATTTCATCGCACTAACTATGGTCGAAATGAACCGATATCACGTTGCATTAGAGAAGCTAACTCAGTTTGCTATAATATACATTTTTTTTATTAATTGTTCTGGAGCTTTATTTAAATCCAATGTCTTATCTTTAATATCTATAATAACTTAATACATGTCATATCATAAAAAATATAGTATTAATTGTTATCGTAGTCTGTAAGAAATTATTTGGTAGATAAAATAAATAAATACATCAGCAAACAAACTTCTTTCCTGTACCCTCTTTTTCCAATTTTTTATTTTATTTTGCGCTTAAGGCCTTCGATTACATTTTTGCAATATAACCTTCTTTAAATGCTAATTTTTAGCTAAAAAATACTCGAACAGCTATACAAATTCAGATGCAATCAAACGAATCCGAAGATATCACGGTTCCTTTTTATTTTTTTATTTCTATCTATCACTTAAAATAGTTTTCAAAGGCTTAATTCTAATGCAACCTTATTGACATTCTTACCGCCTCCCCATTTTTGAAGAGGATCATCCGAGAGAGCTAAGGAAAAAAACTTAACCCACTTGACCTAAATAATTTGAGAGAAAATAACGTAAAGCAGCATAGCTGAAGGGGTTTCTTTTTTTCTTTTATATTCAAAGGTAGGACTAAAAACAAAAGACATTTTGCGTCAAAAATTCATTCATGCACAAGAATACAGTACTTAGCCAAGAAAAATAATCACATCTCATCACAGTGAGTGCAGAATCCACAGCTACAATAGCAAAAACCCTACTTCCTTATTCCTCCAATTAGCAAGGATATCAACTGTTATACTCTCCGTGTTGCAATTGTTATTTGTTCCGCCTGACATCCTTCTGCTCATGCAACTCCCTCACTCTTGTTTTATTATTTTCGCCTCTCATAGACGATTATCATGTTTATTTATATTAAAGCCCACTCCCGCCGTCACTCCTCCCAGTTGGTCTATTGAAAACGGAAAGGTACTTAGCATAAATTCTATGCACAGTCGAGCAGAGCAAAGCAGCAGAAGACATGCAAGGACAATGAAATTGTGTGCCTTTGTTTAATTATTATTTCATAAAAATGCCCACAGGTAATTTGTCTTCATTAAATCCATCACCGTTATAATTGTCATCTACATCCTCATCAGCTGTATGATGCTCTGAACATTGTCATCCTGATGGTGGCCCTTGTGACTTTTAGTGCTTCTGCTTTGTGAATGTTTTGCAGTCAGCTACTCGTAACCTGAAAAATCAGTTTCATCTAGTCTGCTGCTTCCTCTCTCATTATCCTGTAAGTGTGCACATAATTTTTAGAGATTTTTATTTAATGTTGACAGATACTGTAATGAATTGCAGGACATTTGCATGTAGACACACTGTGAGGGGGCGTTTGACAATACAAATTGTGCAGAGGTGATATGAGGATTGTTCTGGGGTTTACACAACAGCAGTGGAGAAGTACGAATATGTACATATGTACATACTACGAGTGTAGGATATGAAGTTTCATCTTTAAAATACTATTGTGTCTTCTCGTTCTTCATTCGAGGGGATACAGACATTTGAGTGTATTCTGTGATGCTGAAGAATATTAGGGGTCTGACTTCATGCATTCAGTTGCGGGGTTGTGGCTTGTAGTTATTTCATCTTTGGTAAAATACTTATTCATAAGGACTTTAGAAATAACGATCACCTTAAGAAGCAAGTCACGCTTAAAAATGAATAAAAATAAATACGAGTATATAAACTATTTTTATTATCAAAAAACACATAATTGTTTTTGTCTCTTAATAAGTGGATATAGTATTTCAATGACACCACAGACTACAAGTTTACGAATGACAATCTTGTGTGGCGTAAATGCCTAGACGCTAATTTTACCAGTCAATGGCGGTTTCATTCATATTGCGAGATTGCTTCTAAGGTAACCCCGTTAAGATTTATTTTGCAGTTCTTGCTCCGTTGCAAATTTATGCTTTAAAATAATGAGAGTGTCGTCACAAAAAATAACAATTTCTTTACAATTTTGTCAAAAAATATACTATACTGAAGGACCCAAAACAGTACAGTTGTACACCGGAATCTTAATTAACCGAACTGGAGACAGAATATTTTTTAAAAGTGGCTGAACATTGGCAATGAACTTATTTAAATAAATATGAGGGACAATTATATTTCATAATTTTACAAATTGTGACAAACTAATTTGACCATTTTGAGTCGAAATTCGAAACTGCCTGGTTTTTACTCATTTTACTCAGAACATTCGGGGCAATTATTAATGACAATTGCGATATAGATTTTGATTTGCGAATTACACTGCATACTACTTTTATAGTTCTGGCGCACTTTTTGCTTGACTCCTTTTAAAATGAGTGATCTATTTTTTTTAAGAACAAGTCCAGGTCTAAGAAAGTTCTGAAGACACGTTTTTCTTTCTTCACGGTTCCTTTTAATATTTTTACGTATTTGTGAATTAGATGTGAAGTACTAAATCCAAATCAAATTTTCTTATCTCAATAAATATACCTACTTCTATCATAGAGCGATTTGTACAAATTATTTTGGAAAACTTCATTGTAAAATTGTTTAAATTACTAGGTGGACTAAATAGCCTGCAGTTATATCTGATGTTTTGCATATTTTCAAAATAAGTATCAGATTAAGAGTAAATATTAAATCTTAAGATTGGATTTTTTAATAAGTATAGTTGACACCTTCCACATTTTCAGTTACGCACGACGTGCGCAGCGGATACAGCACCCACAAACCAAATCCAATCTTACTCGTGGTGACATCCCCCAGCATTATTTGTTTATTCAGGTGCATCTGTAATGTTATTTATCGTATTTCGGTTGATCTTATCCGTCCGTCTCTCATATTTGGAAGTTCATTCCTGATGGCAAATCAATTAAGACACATCTCACTGTCTTTGTTATCCAAGTACATCCGGAGTAAGCTCAATCTTTGTTTACTCAGATGCACAGCACATTAAGTTTCGGATATTATAATTCACTCATTTTAAAAAAATACTGTAGCTAGCATTCTCAACTCTTGGTCAGCTCGGGATTGTCAATTTACTGCAATCAAATCAATCAAAGCTGCAGTCGTAGTCAGTCGTCGTTGTTAGAAAGAAGAGTCAATCAGTTTTAAGTGAAAACTAAGTTAAGTGATTGTAAATTAATTTGTAACATAAAAAAGGAGAAAGTGTATGTATATACATAATAAAAAAAATGTTTCGGCAAGGGAATAATGTGTTTAGGCATTGGAGTAAACAGATTTTTATTTTCATACTTTTTCTTTCGCATCTTGTTTTTAAAAACCCCAAGTCCTACAATTCTATTTTTAACTTTTATATTATTTATAATTTTATAAATTTACTACATATGTAAGTTTACTTAAAGGTATATCAATGTCGGCATCGTTAAGCTTGTGAACTGGGTAACAATAATACGGATGCATTTGGTTGCATGCAAAGCTATTTGTCTATTTGTCTTGACATTGACAAAGGACCATCAGTAGAAGCCAATTTTTTGTGTTATTATTCTCAAAATATTAAACAACATTTTTCCAAGGTAATTTAATTGTACTAAATTGTTTTCTTAAAAAAGTGGTATTAATAGGTCCAATTTCTTCTTTCAGAAGAAGACTTTCAGCAACGGAACTAAATAAAACCTAGATCTACACTGAGACTAGTTAGCATTTTATTCTGTATACCACATTTTCCTTTTCATACAAAAAAATGACTAAGTGATCTAAAAATTTTTGGCTGTTTTGGGATGAGGAATATTACTATTATAAATTAGACGATGTTGTTCGCAGTGCTATTATATTTTGAAAGATCTCGGGTATTATTCTAAACGTTTTATTTTTAATCTAATGATTCCAGTATTTATTGTCACCAACCACAATTTCTCCTAGTCTAGTATTTGTACTACAGTGCCGTTAATGTTATCCCAACGGCAAATGGTGGGACCAGATTCGATTTCACTGGGATTCGAACCTGGGACCTCTCTAATTTGGGGCAGGCACTTTACCAACTGCGCCATCCAGCCATTATTATGGTGACCTGCATCCTAACAGTTGACAGCTTCGTCTTTTCTCGCGTTGAGACTAATTGATCGTTGATCAGTTAATCACTTCTTGATGGCTTATAGGATTCCGTCTTCTTGGTTGCGACCACACCTGGGCCATATACGCAATCGAACCTCACTGAAATTCGGGCATGCGGACTCTGGAATTCTACTCCTTTGAAGACGAGCAATTCTGTTTTCTCTTGGTTAATTTCCAAGCCTGGAGTAGCAGTCCAGGTGGCAACTAGCATAAGGCCGTGATTAAGATGCTCGTCTAGTGTTTCCCAGATACTAGAATTCTCCAGTTCGCCTATGCTCCTACTGTAAGTCCATTTCTTTTCAACGCTATCACGGTGAGAGAATTCCGCCTTGTGGTGACTTTCTGTTCACTTTCCATCTGCACCATAAGTTTCCTAGAGATTATTTGAGCATAAGCTGAATCCACTCACAAAGCTGGTCTGTGAGGAAGGTTTCTTGTCGGTCTCCTCGCTTTCGTTTGTACTTTGCTGTTGTGTCTTTTTTGTGGTATTGTATTTGAATTTTGTTTTTTAGTATCATGATTAAGGCCGAAAAGAGAAAGTCCAACCAAGCAGAGCCGACATACCTGTGTAAGACTAGGTACAACATAGCATCTGGGGAAACTCGATTGTGGTTGATTTCACCCCCAACCATGCAAATTTAAGCATAGCTAGGTTTTCCTACGTCACCCATAAAATGTGGTTGACTATCTCTTGGCTTTCGGACCTCATATCATTGGACCAAATTAAGCCGTAAGTCTCCCCAGGGTTTCTGCCCTTGTGCCTGACAATTATTATAAGTGTATTTTACTACAATTTTAGATTAAAATTAAACTGCCATTCCATGTCATTTTATGAGCAGCTTTGAGTTCCATGACGTAGTTACTTATGCAGATATATGTGCTATAAAGCACTTTTCTCTCAAACTATTGGTACTTTTCGGAAGTCTTTCCAATTAAGTGTATAACTTTTCTTTTCAGACAGCTACCATTGTCAGAGTTTTTGTGGCATCAGAAATTAATATAAAAAGTAAACAATTACTAAATTTTCCTCTATGCGCTCAAAGAGATTTTGTGGTATTTAAAATTAATATAAATAGTAAACAATTACTAAAATAGGTGTCGCCAAATACATTTGGCGTCCAATTAAAACTTTGCGATCACTCAACTTGAAGTGAAAACCAATAAACCAATTGCAACCAATTTAAATTCAGTAATGGAAATTAATTAGCATATTGTGGTCACCCAACAGACCACAATCGAGTGCCAAAAGCGACGTGCAAATCCATTGTACACACCCATCACCCCATATGCTCACGCATCTGATGATAACACCTCGACACAATCAAATACAATCGCCAATCATCCCGCGGCCAATTACAGCAGTGATGCCAGAGCTATTCGTTCTAAAATTGAATTCTATATCACTTAATGATGTTATCAATGCGGTGATTTAAGGCCCTCATCTCCCAACGAAAACAAGGCATAAAATGCCAATTTATTCCAATTATCCTTGTTAAGTAGCACATGCGTGAGGACGTGGTGTTCATACACGGACATACATCCGTACACCCGCCGTTCTGAGGTAATATCGAACTGCATCATCATCAATTTGCATAACTAGATGAACTCGGATATAAATAATCAACAGATAATAATAAATATTTGCAGGAGCAAATATTTTCCCGATAAAAGGAATTAATGTGCGTTTACAGCCCCGTCAGAGGATTGTGGTCTTGTCCTGTGGGGTTGGGCTTTGCGGGCTTGTGCGTATGTTGTTACATCGCTGTGATTTCCAGTTGAATATTCAATTTAATTACTAAATAAATATTCATAATCGACTACGATTTCGGATTTAAGATAACGCCTGATAATTAATATATTTCAGTTTGGCTGGCCATGGCGAAATCAATTAATGCGTTCTGCATTTATTTTAATTTTGATAAGAAAAGGTACAATATTGAATATTAAGCACATTTAAAAATTCAATTTTCATAAACATTTCAGATGAGCATATATATTTCAAATACAGGAAAGATGTGTGCAGGCTGTTACCATTTTTTTATAAACAAAAAGAGCAATAGTTGTAAGTAGGCTGTACGAATTATAAACTTTTATTCTGCAAAATCGGATGCATATTGGACGGGGGATTTTAGCTCCATGCTATTCAGGTTCGTTTGAGTTGGTGGCGATTCAGAAAGAAATTTCCTAATTTTACAACAAAATCAACTTAATCTTAACAATAAATTAAATGATAGTCAGAGGGTGCTAGGGCTGAAATAAATGACGAGATCGTTAAATTTTCCGAATGATTCTTGGTAGTGTTTATTTTTTCCGGAAATGGTTCAATCAATGTATTTCAGATGTTAACGTAATTCATCATAATTTCGCAACTACAACATTTAAGATACCGTAGCTATAAGTGACTGTTCTTCTTAATCCAATTTCAATTCCAAATACCTTTCTCACTTTTAGCCTTTCCTGTACGTTCACCTCCAATACCACACTATCAGCACTTTCTCTGTACCCCAGAGCAACGCACTCATTTTTACACTGTCAACACTTCTTTTGTACCCCAGAACAACGCATTCATTTTTGCACTGTCAACATTTCCTCTGTACCCCAGAACGTTCGCTCATAGTAGACATAAGCACATTATTGTTAACATAGGTTAAGATAATTTTAAACTGAAAAATAAAGTTTAGTCTTCCAAGATCACCATAAGTGATAAGACGTTGTTTAATTGGCGCCCAACCTACTAACGCCATACCCAAACTGTTTCGGAAAAAATATAGAAAAATAATAAATCGTTGCTAGTTCGATTTCGCGAGAAAATATCCCGACCGTGCTACAAACAATTATCCCCACACGAAGGAAAAAAGTGTGAAAAAAGCCAATTATCCTCATACGAAGGAGAAAAGTGCGAGAAAAAAAAAGTGAAAAGACTTGATCGTGCAACTAAAAATTAGCTCAATCCGAGAAAGGAAAGCGGAAAAAATACGCCGAAGACTTTAAAGAAAAGTGTTTTAGAACTTAAAGTCAACGAATCAATCAACGAATAATTATGAAGGGAATTTTCATGTAAGTGAGGTGTTCCGCTTTGAATTGCTTTAATATTTAGTGACATACTTATTATTATTTTTTACTAAAATTTTTTCGAGAAGTAATTTTTTTTAGTAATATGGACTAAGCCTAATTTCAGGCAGTGGTTACTGCTGCTGTACAGGCTGCGTTACAACACAGTAACCAAGCATTTGATAGGAAAGTTCCTGAATTGAATAATAGAATTAATGCTTTGGAATCTTCCATAGAGGTAGAAGAATATAAACCTGTAACTATAGTTGCCGGAAATGTGTATGACGAATTTTTGATCTAGTGTAGTCCCTGCCTGAATTCAAACCGAAATCAAACGTAATGTCTCCTGGAGACATGCCGCGTTTACTGCTTACAAGTTATTTGAGGCTCACGATGGCAGTTCCCGACACTACCAAGCGGTTGCTATAATAAGAAATAAAATTGTTAGTTCTGCGGACAAGACAATACAAGGTCTTCATTCAATAACTTTCTAAACATTAAAGTTATTATCTCACGTCTTAATTTCATTTAGGTATGCCGATAAACGTCCCGTCTATTTGATTGAGCAAGAAATGTCAACTTTACAAGAAGCCAGAATGACAATTACTCAATTCTACGACGTAGTTGAGCAGAAACTTACTCTTCTCATAAACAAGACTATTATGAAATGAAGGCAATGCTAGCCTTATAAGTTCACTAAGCCAGAAATATAGGTAGGATGTGCATGAAGTTTTTATTTCTGGTCTGAAAAGACCAATGTGCGACATATTATTTTCATCCATACCTGGTGATATGCCTAGTGCGCTGGCTCTCGCTGAAGAATTGGAGGCAAATCAGGCAAAGGTTGTGCCTTTGCTAATGCTTTTCTCTGCAAGAAATGAATGCTCACCTTGACCTCAGAAAAGGAATGTTATTCTAAAGGGTGGTCCAACGAAAACGCACGTCGATAATTGTAAATAAAACAAAAAGTTTTCAGAGAATTATCTTAATATTTTTTATTATTATTAAATTTATTTATAGAAAGATCTATGAAAATTATGTGTGAAACAAAATATCGGCCAAATGCTCGCCACGGCTTCGGTGGCATACCTCTATCCGATGGTCCATTTTTTCAATGACTCTGAGACATAAAAATTCAATGTCGTTAATGTGTCGAATTATCTCATCCTTTAGCTCTTGAATTGTTCTTGGCCTATTGACGTATACTTTTTCTTTTAAATATACAGAAAGAAAGAAGTCCAACGGTGTCAAATCACATGATCGTGGCGGTCAATTAACATCGCCACGACGTGAGATAACACGGCCATTGGATTTCCCGCGCAAAAGAGCCTATTTGCTCTCGCTGAACCTGCGGTATTGACCCGGTAACGAGAAGAGGATGGATCAACCTCCATGGGTGTTGATGCGCGGCGAAATGTATCATCCTGAGTTCTTCTATAATGGGGAGAATTGGAGTGAGTAAGTTGCTCTTTCCGGTTAGGAAAAGCATAAGCAAAGGCATAACGTGCCTGATTTGCTTCCAATTCTTCAGCGAGAGCCAGCGCACTAGGCATATCACCAGATTTGGATGAGAATAATATGTCACACATTGGTCTTTTTAGACCAGAAATAAAAACTCTTAGCGCATCCTGCCTATATTTATGGCTTAGTGAACTTATGAGGCTAGCATTGCCTTCATGTTTCATAACAGTTTTATTAATAAGAAGAGTATTATCATATAAAATAGCAAATAAGCTCTGAAATTAAGTTGTGCTACACTCAAGTCTTTAAAACCAACCGAAAGGAAAAAAAATTGAATTAAACCCAATCAAAAACCCAAAATGCGTTTTGACTTAAGACCTTTTTGTCTAACGTCAATGAATTATAAGGCCATTTTCGATTACGTTAATTGGATTGATTTGGTACGCTGGAAATGTCTTGCAACACAAGGCTATATTGTTGTTCTTTAATTATTGCACACATGTTGTTTTGGAGCTCAACTTTCAAAATGTCAAGAACGTAGGTTTTACAGGAAATAATTTAATTTTATTACATATTAATCGAATTTTGGGATATTTAATAAAAAGAAAATTATAACATTACTTGTCATTACTTTTAGTTTTATTTAGAGTTATTTAAAATTTCACTTATACTAACATTGGTAACATTGGTGGCGCCGTGGCCGTGTGGTTTTGTGAGTCGACCCATACACACTTGACTTTCACAATCTAGGTTCGAATCCCAGCACCAGCAACAATTTTTCAAAAACAAAATTGTTCGCGGCTCTACCTCTTTCGAATCACTGACAATGCTCAAAGAGTATAACTGTCTAGAAAAAGCTTCTCAATCTCGCCGTTCGGTATCGGCATTAAACTGTAGGTCCCATCCACTCATGAGAGAACAGTAACACGCACAACACGAGTGGTTGCTGAGAAGCTAGGCCCAGGTCCACCTCGGAATGTAGCGCCGTCATTATTATTATTATTATTAGCTATGATTTCGAGAACACTATCCAAAACGGAAGAGAACTACGCTACTAATGCGCATGAGCGCATTATATCTATACGGTGTAAAAAACTTGAATATTTTCACAGATCACCAGCCACTAACGTTCGCGATATCTGATAAAAATCCGAACACAAAAATGAAAAGGTGGAGAGCGTTTATTGATGAGTTTTCTCAGAATTTTTTTTACAAACCAGGAAAGGAAAATTACGTTGCGGACGCCCTTTCCAGGCAGTATTTAAATTAATTGAAGGCATCTGATTCTGAAACTGTGCGAAGAATCATTGACAACGGTACAGAATCCAATAAACTGATTCAGAAATCAATTAGTCATAAATCAAGGGAAAGAATAATAATAGGGGTATGAAATTAAGGGTTTGATAGGCCAGAATTTCGTACCCCATTAGATTGGAATAGTGCGTTAGATAGCCGATAGATAAATTGTCACTTTCCCATCATGGACAGGTATAAAACGAGCATGCGTGTAGTCCAGAAGCTTAGAGTGCGCGGAATGTATGAGATTCAAGTACAATAGCCTAAGAAGGAGAATTATCTTATACTTTCTTAATGTACTTGCCTATTGTCGATTAGAACCACAGTTCCTAAATCTATGTGCACAATCTTTTCGACAAAGAGTTTTGGAAACTTATTTCCTATTTGTTCGTTAGTGCGAACATATACCTTATCCCCAGCTTTGAATATTCGAACCTGTTTTTTCTTATTATTATTTATTATTATTAATTTTATTTATTTATTTTTTCGAACACATTTAATCCCGATTGCAAATAATTAATCGATTTTCAATTTGGGTTTACGAAAAACTGCAGTTTCCGACTTAGAGCTTTTCGCCTAACGTCAAAGAATTTTCAATGAACAAATCGCAAGAGTCCAAAAAGAGAACAATGAACCAATTACATTCAATAGAACTTACTTGTTAGTATTCGAAGAAAAAACAACCATCAACTATACACCCTACATCAACAGAAAGCCAATTAGTCATTTGAACCCGGAACCTCCTAGGGTGCAGATGATAAACATTTCAGAACACCTCGCGATGCTATCCTTACCCTACCTCAATGCGGTTCATTTGAAGAATCTGGACCACATCGCCACTATAAAACAAGATCTCAAAGCACAAAACCAACAGTGGTTTATTATATTTGCCCTTGCGATAGCCGTAATAATAATAATAATAATAATGGCGGCGCTACAGTCCCAGGTGGACCTGGGCCTAGCTTCCCACCAACCAACTCGTGTTGTGCATGCTATTGTTCTCTCACGAGTGGAGGGGACCTATAGTTTAATGCCGACTCCGAACGGCAGAATTGAGAAGCTTTTCCTAGACAGTTATACTCTTTGAGCATTGTCAGTGACTCGAAAGAGTTGGAGCCGCGAACAATTTTTTTTTTTGAAAAAATGTTTGTCTGAACTTGGTCTCGAACCTAGACTGTGAAAGTCTAATGCGCATGGGTCGACGCACGAACCCACACGGCCACGGCACGATAGCCGTAATACTCATAGCTAACTCCAAAGCTACGAAAGAAGTACAAGGGAAAAAATCAGAGCACCGATAAAACTTCCGTTAATAATAATAATAAAGAAGTATTGGTACAAGATATTCGAAATTTATGTAAAGCCGAGGACTGTTTAGTTTAAAAGGGGGAGTAGTTATAAGACATTTAAGATACCGTAGCTATAAGTCATAGTTCTTCTTAACCCTATTCCAATTCCAAATACCTTTCTCACTTTTAGCATTTTCTGTACGTTCACCTCCAATACGACACTATCAACGCTTCCTCTGTACCCCAGAACAACGCATTCATTTTTGCACTGTCAACATTCCCTCTGTACCCCAGCACGATCGCACATAGTAGATATAAGCACATTATTGTTAACGTAGGTTAAAATAATTTTAAAGGGAAAAATAAAGTTTAGTCTCCCAAGATTACCATAGGGGATAAGACGTTGTTTAATTTATACTTACAGTGGTGACGTTCTCGTTTTGCTAGAATATTGGATAATTTTTTTGTGATTAGATGCGAAGTTCATTGCAAATGTTTGTCATTTTGTCATCAAAATTTACGGGAAAAAAACTAAGAACAGCTTGGACTTGGTACAGACGAGTTGATATTAAGACGGCTACTGTGCAGTTAGGGCATTCAACCAGAGCTTTCTAGGAAGCGAAGTAATTTGGAGATAGGTACTTCCTAAAGTAATTGATACTAATAAAGTTGGCTCCAGTGAACCCAGAATTGAACAAGTCTTCGTCTATGTAGCTTCTGCAAAAGTCATTGGAAAACATTCCAAATATTCTGGCGTGGTCACCTGTAAGGCAGTGTCTTGTAATGACATCGTGATCTCTTATGAGATAACAGATTCATGGATTGTTTGGTATATAATCATTTATTCTTCTAGAAACAAAATAACATAATACTTGTCTCCTATAAGTTTTATCGCTCGCTGTTGTATTCTATCTAGCAGGTGCAGGGAGGTCTTGGGAGCACCAGACCAGATATGAGCGTTGTACTCAAGCTTGGGGTGAATGAAGGCCTTATAAATTGAAGCCAAATCAGAGGGGGTGAAGTATTTCTTGCATCGTTTTGGGAAGCTTAGACATTTCGCAGCATTTTTGGCGACCTCGAATGTGTGACCATTCCAACTAAGTGTTGAGTTGATATACATACATACTGAGGATAGAAAGTTTTTCGGTTTCATCGATGCAAATGCCGCTCAGGGACAATGGGTAAATATTGTGGGATCATTTAAGTGACAGTTGACAGCATTGAGTTTTGGAAGCATTAAATTCCACATTATTGTTTATACCCCATTTAAATATGCTGTCAAAATTGGAATTTAATGTGCTTAACATACGCTGCCGCTTCAATTCCACGGCCGAAGGACAGGGACGTAAGTCTTGGAATGATAATGAAAAAATCAAGGTACTGCGAAGGAGTTGATTGGATTAGGAGTAGCAAACAGGAGATCATTTATAAAAATGAGAAAGAGAATTGGAGACAAAACAGAGCCTTTGGGAACACCTTCATTGATTTGGCAAATATCAGACTTGAATCCATCCAAAGCAACTTGAATTGAAGGATTCGAAAGGTAATTTCTAATCCATAGAAGAAAAGACTAATCGATACCATAGGCACGCATTTTCGACAAAAGAGCTTGATGCTAAACTCTGTCAAACGCATTTGAAATATCGAGCGCAACGATCTTGCTTTCTACTGCATTGTGCAAAGTTTGGTTCCACTTTTCGGTGAGATATGCCACCAAATCACTAGTGGACCTGTTGCTGCGGAAACTGTACTGCAGGTCATTAAGAAGCTTCCGCGATTCAAGATATTTCATAAGCTGACGGCTTATCAGCATTTCCATGACCTTGGAAAGAAGGTTCATTTGTGCTATGGGTCGGTAGGAGGAGGGTGATGAAGATTTTCCCTTTTTAGGGATGTGCTGGACAAATGCTGTTTTCCATCCACTGGGAAAGAGGCCAGAAGAATAGGACAGATGAAACAGCTTACGCAGTGTTTTTGCCAGCGCAGAAGAACACCTCTTCAGAAGTATCGGGGGAATACCATCCGGTCCAGCGGATTTATGCACGTTGAGATCTTTAAGTACTCTTGCAACTGAACGAGTGCGGAAATGGATTTGTTCCATTGTGTAATCAACGCGCTGTGGGCGCCGTGGCGTAGTGGGTAGGTGCGTCGACTCCTACGCTCGAGGTCGTCGGTTCGAATCTCGAAAAAAACATCAAACATTTTTTCACGGCTCCACCTCTTTCGAGTCACTGACAATGCTCAAAGAGTATAACTGTCAAGAAAAAGCTTCTCAATCTCGCCGTTCGGAGTCGGCATTAAACTGTAGGTCCCCTCCACTCGTGACAGAACAATAGCACGCACAACACGAGTGGTTGCTGTGAAGCTAGGCCCAGGACCACCTCGGACTGTAGCGCCGCCATTATTATTATTATTAATCAACGCTCTCAAGTATATGCGGAGACAAAGTGAAATCTGTCAGCGTTGAACTGGCCGCGAAATATGCAGCACGCAGATTGGCCTTGTCTAAAGAGCTGGACAGTCATTGCAGATGAGCGTGGGAATTGAAGGCGAGGCTGAATTCTTTATGTTTTCAACGAATGACCAAAAACTTTTGCTACTCTTGGAATATTGTAGCACTTTTTGCCTAAACTTTTGGTCATATGAGAATTTTACACGTGTAATTAATGCATTGCAGGTAATTTCTGGCCTGCTTAAACTTTTCCCGGATTTCCTCAGTACGGTTGGCTTTGCAAGTCCGGAAATTCATCTCCCTTAACCTGAAATCCTATTTACAGCTGAAGTCATACCACGCTTTTGCTTTGGGTTTAACACTCTTCACTCTTTTCTGGAATGAAGGATCTCATACCCTGCAGAATGATATTCATTACCGTATCAGCAGCGGCATCCACGTCACTGTCAAGGAAACATAGTGACCAGTTAAAATTCCTAAAGAAATCGTTAAGGCCGCTCCAATTAGCTTTCTCGTATAACCATACTGTTGGCATTTGTTCTCTAACTGTATGGAGCGAAAACGAGAAATTAACTGATATGACACAGTAGTCAGACGAGCCTAGAGGCGACAATATGTCAAAAGAATATTTATCACGATGAGAAGTGAGAAACAGGTCCAGTTTGTTGGCAGAATGATCTGCAATGTAAGATATTCATGTAGGTTCTTGTGATGGAATCGGATAGCATATCAAACTCATTGAATGTTAAATTGCTATCCAGGTTTGGACTTTTATAAATAATAAGAGTAGTGGATTAAATGCTTACGGACATGGATTTTTGACCACAGAAAATTAAATTCCGGATTATAACAGTGGCCGTTGGTAAGCTACATCACTATGCATACATATATAGGTCGAGACCGCTGTGAAAGAAGAAAAGGGGCACCAGGTTATATCCACGCACGTTCAAATCCGATAAATCGGTATTTTCACCTACCTGTGTTTCACTTAGTGCCAAGACAGCTGGTTTATAACGGGAGAGGTGAACGTACACAGCAAAGATGTTCGTTTTAGACCCACGAACGTTGCCACGTCAATCCTAAAATTCACCATAGACACAAAACACAAACACCAAATAGCCAACTCAGACGTTGCATTTGGTAAGCGGAGTTGTGAAGTGAAAATTTACAAATTTTACAGATAAGCTGGTGCATGCGCCCAACCAGAATATCCCCAGCTGCTTTAAGCCGTTCCGCGGGCAGTCAGTCCGCTTAATCAGCTTTTTTCGACTTTAGTCGATCGACATTACCATCTTGACCTCGTCTAGATGAGGGGAACGGGATTCTTGTCCATCGTCGTCCAAAGTGAGTGGAACATTCTGCCTGACAGCAGTATTTATGTCCTTATCGCCGTTTAACAGTCTGTAGAAATGATTTTTCCAAATTCTCAGTATCAACTGTGCCTCTACTACCAGCACCATTCCTGCCGTGCTCTCCATCTCTTCGACAACGCGCTTCTCATGCTCTTTCTTTTTCTTTCTTGGAAGCCGGTTCTCTTCCCTTCTTCTCTGTTCGTAGAGCTCACGAATAGCTCTCGGCGTTCGATCCAGTATTGCCTAGTAGGCCACCTGCTTGGTTGCATGGGCCTGCCTGCACTTGTCGTCAAAGCAGTCAGAATTTATCCAGAACCTGTAATTTTCTAGTGGCTAATAATAAGCATTTACACAATATGTGTAACGCTGACTCTTCTTCCTCTAGGCATAGTCTAAAAGGATAATCTTCACGAATCGTGCTCTTCAAGTGGTGTTTGAAGTTTCCTCGCTTCAAGCTTAAAACTCTTTTTTTGTGTAGGGCCTGATGACAGTTTTGATATTATTTTGGTCTGCTTACACTCTTCCACGGTTATATGGCCTATTTGTTGATTTTCCACACTATATTGGTTGAAATAATTTATTTCTGTAAACCTTAATTGTAGTTGTCAGTTGCGTTGCTGCACAGTTTGATATAGAAAGCTATTTGGGAAAGCTGCCTTGTCTACATTATCAACACGACAGGGCTCATAGAAAAAGGTGCTGATGATAAAGAAATAAATCAAATGTAGCGAAAGTACACCACAGAAGAAGAAAAACAAAAGAAACGCCCATTATCAAGATTGATTTTGCATTTAAGCTTTTTGTTGATCTGTTTAGTATTATTAGCAACAGAGCCTCGGTGTAGAAAGTCCTTCATCATCTCGAGATTATGGCCCACTTTTTTAAGCATATTTTGAAAGTCTGAAGTACATGCTAATGCATGCTCGAAATATATTTTTTCTCTCTGTTTACTAAAAATTGAAAAAAATGTGATTTGGAATCTCCTGAAGGTTTGAAATTAGCCTGATAGCGATTCGACAAGCGGTAAAATAAGGGACATCATGTAACCCGGTGAGGTTGAAACTCTCTGGATGTAGATAATAGCAAAAGGAATCAACGTCAATCATTGTTTTTGAAATTGTTTGAAAATTAACTGCAGCCGCTTCATAATAGAAATAATCCCTTCTGTCATAATTTAAATATTATTGATATAACCACATAATTCAAGTTTTGTGCAAGTTGTAAGCAGGGGCAGAAGTCGTGTATTTTGTTGCGGTCCGAATAAATTTAGGAAAACACACTTCGGGTTTTTTCTTTGTTTCAAATTATTTTTAACGAAATTTATGCGTACAAGTTAAGGCACATTTTTGAAACAAGAACTTCAGTATTTTAAATATTGTTGAAGTGTTCACTGTTGTTGTAACCGTTATGTCTATAATGTTACCTAAGCTCTAAAAATCAGTTCGAATTTCCCTCGTGGACACCATTGCGATTCCTAATGACTTTGAGTACTTCTCACTTCGAAAGGGTTACAAAGATGCCTAGCTTTGTAATTCTTATTCTTAACCGAATGTAATTGAATTACTCCACAAAATTCCCAAACATCAATCCGTCAAATATTGCTTGATTTAATCCAAACTAACACGTTCAAAAACACACGCTTTGGTGTTCGCTTATTCGGGCTTAATTAACACTGATTGCTCGATTTACCGTGATAATAATCATTTTGGTTAAATTACATTCTGATTCGGAAGGGTAACGCACACGCAAAAAAGCCAACCAGTTCAGAGTGAAGTTAAGTAGGTGGGTGACGATAGGTTACCCAAGCCAAACAGCCGATCATTGGCAATAATCAATGTAGATACAGGCATCCCCATGCGAACTCCATGCAAGCAATGGGTCAGCACACGCACGTGGCAACCGATGAATGCATTGATGGCAGGGAGTGGAGGTGCGGAATCGGTTTTGAATGGTGCCACGGAAGAATGGGTCATAGCTGGTGACGTGACGGTGTTCCGGCTGCCCTTTGGTTTGCTGGATATAAGTGTATTCGGAATTTATAAATTCATTAATTGTTTAAACGGTTTAAATGAGTAGACATCATGTTTGAACACATGCAAATACCGAAACGGTGCTCGATGCCATATGTACGTCGGGTCGTTCAGTCGCGCTGCAATCGAAAACAATCTGTTCAGCCGCAAATTCCGGATGAGGGTTTTTACGCACTTTGCGCATTTCAGTCGGACTGAGGTAGGACATTCCATCCGGTGCGTGAGTATAGTGATAGCGGCATTTAAAATCACAGCTGAATGTGTTAAATATAATTTCATTGTGCAAAATAAGTCATTAATTAACAGATTCACAATTGAGTGGTGTTGCATGGAGTGGGAAGGTTGTACTCTGGTCCTATGTGGATGTAAGAGGAATTTTGATGGTGATGCTAAAATTGTTCGAGGTGAACAAAGATACTAATCGAAACTATAAGGTCGATCTTCTTGACTACAATAACATCACTGAATTGGCTTAGTAATTGTAATTTTTCTGCTTTGCTTTTACATGTCCTTTATTATTAAAGAACTTAAATAACTTTTTTTTTACAACTTCAAGAATGTGGTGCAAGAATGGTCGTACTTTTATTTTGAAATTCTAAGCATTATGATACAAAACTGAGCTAAGAACTAATCTAAAAAGGCAGAAGGAGCAGATTAGCATGATTCCAGAAGATATTCAACATTGGAATAATGGTGTCAAAAATAAATTTCGAGGAGATTCATTGCGATGAGGGTCGAAAACGTCTTTCATGGTTTTGGTAATGTAGAACCTTCAAGACAGAAGGAAGTAAATTTTTGTAATTTGAGCGATAGATCGAAGGTGCACCTATAATTTGAGAGTTGGAGTCAGATTAAATATAACTTCAGCAACAATTGAAGAGGTGGTTTTAAGTACCTGACAACGGCAACGTAACTCCAATAGGTCATGTGTGGTTGTTAGCCCCATTTTATTCCGATAGCTTTCTTACTCATGTATGGAGCGAGAGTGACCTTTCGCATTTAGGATGAGTCCCAGGTACTTGCCAGGTTCCTAAAAGACACAGCTGTGCCGCAGATGGTTGGGGATGGTCAGTTTACGGTGTTTTGATAAACTATGATAAACGAAACAGTTCAATATTAGATGGTTTGAGCAAACAGCAAAGCAATTAGCATATAAAATTAAGAGTTGAATAAATATATTTTTTTTATCTTAAAAGGAAGAGGACAGTCGAAATCAAAACAGACCGGAAGCACAAATAGCGGAAAAGGACTATGGTTCCAAAAGGAGGACTAGAACTAACAAAAGGTATACTGTTAATACTTATTTTTGAGAAATAAATGCATAACATATACATATATATGTATACATCTGTATGTACATCCTTGGCCAAATGTATTAGGCCCCTTAAAGATTCGTTATATCTTCAAAAAGCAAAAAAATTTATGAAATGAGTGGAAAAAATAAAAATCGTTTACAACCTCAGATAGTGTCGCCGAAAACCATTAAATTCAAACTTATTAATTCCGATAAGTGATTTGGCAGCAAAACCAAAAAAATAAGGGTGCATATAAAACTAGGAAGGAAGTAAAGGTATCTCTTAGGAAGGATAGAACAAAATTAGCCTAAGTATTACACAAAATCTAATCAATTTAATGTCTTCAAGGAAAAAAGCTATTCTGAAAATACTGAAATCTATAGCACTTCGAAAATACTTCTTGTTTACTTACTTTTGTGATGCGAATTGATCAGTGTTTTAAGTAAACTTTGAATTTGTACGAAATTTTTTGAATAAGGCTAGATTTTGAATTCTAATACACAGAAGAGACGAGTGTATAATTACTTTTGTAAATACATGTATCTCATCCTTGAGAATCCTTTTAGAATACGAGTGGGCTGACTGACAGTAATTTGTTCTCTGATTTAAAAAAAAAGCGCAAATAATTATTTGAAAATGACAAATTAAGAGTTTTTGTGATATCAGCTGACTTTATCGGTCTCAGGTCATAATTTAATTTTATTTCGTTGCAATTTGCAAGCCTTCTAGATAAAAAATGTATAATAAAAATTAATTTCATCAAAAAATTAACAAAACATCTAAGAAGTAATTTTTTTCAATGGAAAAGTTTTAATTTTGATTTTTTTGGTTATCAGAAAAGTTTGCTGACAAACAACCAATAACATATTAAAAAGTTAGACGTAGTCGTTAAGAATCTTCATGCATGTCAAGCAATCACCTCAATCTTGGGGATTTTTGTTTTTGAATTTGAAGAATTTGAAATTAATATAGTTATAAGCCAGTTAGAATACTAAGTTGTTTAAAAAAAATTACAAAAAGGAAATGAAAACGTTTTTGAAACTTTTTTGTTAATGCTTTAGGCATTTAGATACAGAAGCCCCTAAAGCACGTCTCATAAAATGCTCAGGATATGTACGTTAAAATGATTAGCGGAACCTTACGCAAATGCAAAGATGTACCTTTGGCCTACGAGTGTATTGAGACTATAGTTGCGGCCTGCGGCTAGGCCGGATAGCCGAAGGTTCGGCGGCCGGATATCTGTCAAAATTAAAAGTATAATCGTTTTTGTGGTCTGATACTCAAATCAGACCGGTACAAGTATAACTATCTTAAGCATGCTTTTTTTCCTTCTCCTCCACAAGATATTCTTACTTTCTACACGGCAAAGTGTTTGGGACATTTTTGAAGAGGTTGCGGAAGGCAAGTCAGATTGAGTTTTCTGCCAAAAAAATACCACCAACGAACTTGACTTAAAACTGATTATTTTGTTTATTTTGAACGGAATCGTGACCCCTGGGCTTGGTGGTCAGTAAATGGAAGACAGTACCTACTTAATATTGCCCAAATTTGCCAAAACTTATTTTTCATCTCCATGTAGAAGTGTGGAGACTCTTTTCTGAAGCATGCATCGTATACGAAAACAAACGTAATAAATTATTACCCCTGAATGCAGAAAAACTAATTTTTATTCATCCGGCCGAATACTGGATAGTCGTTATATCAGTAAAAAATTGTTTTTTTATTTTGTTGTTTTTTACTGATATATCGACTATCCGGTATTCGGCCGGATATCAAAAGACTATTCGGCTCCGGCCTGATATTATAAAAGAAGCCGGATAGGCCGGATACCGAATACTTACCGGATATCTATCACACCTCTAAATGAGGCTGTTCTTGTCCGTGTGATGGAATGTTGCACAAAATGATTGATGTGACATATTATATTGTAATAATTTTCGCCCAAGAAATTTTAGGGAATTCTTTAATTTTTTATACAAATATAAATTCTGGAGGCACTACCTTTAATAAATAGAGAGTTCTAGGACACGATAAGAACGCAACTAAACTCAAGACTTCAATGGCTCTGAGTCACAGGACATTTACATTTCTAACCTAAATTTGATTCAGCTCTGAGTAAATGAACAAAATAAATATTGCGCATACTTCCCGGACCCTAGCGAAAAGAAATTCAACATCTAGTACTACAACGATTCTAGTCATGCCCGCTGAGAAACAACAAATAGCTTTGACGGATATTGGCAAAGATAGAGACGTTGCCAAAACGAGTGACATTCAGAGGGTTTACGGAGATAACTTATAACCCGTAGAACTCGTAAGTACACTTAAGGTTAAAGAATGAATAACCTTAAGTGTACTGATTGGCTTTTGAGTGTGCGTAACCCTTCCGAATGTGAATTTAATTTATCCAAATGATTATTATCACTGTGAATCGAGCAATCAGTGTCAATTAAGTGCGAATAAGCGGAAATCAAAGCGTGTGTTTTTGAACGTGTTACTTTGGATTAAATCAAGCAATGGTTTGGAAATTTTGCGTAGTAATTCAATTAGAGTTGGTTAAGAATAAGAACTACAGGAGAAATCATATTGAGTTAGTCTGTACGCATAAACTTCCTTAAAAATCATTTGTACTTGTCAAACAAACCCGACGTTTTTTGAACTTATTCGGACCGCATAAAAATACTCATAGACTCTTGTTTACAACTTGCACAAAACTTAAATAATGTCGTTATATCATGTCGTGACAAACGTGATTATTTCTCCTTTGATAATAAGGTGGTAGCAAGTCATTGCACGACTTAATCATGAAGTAGGCTTCGAACTTATCTCCCATAAATAATGGTGATGTTGCTTCCTTCTATTGAAAATGTCGAAGAATTCCAATCAAACCGTGTTACATAATGTCCCTTATTTTATCGCTTGTCGAATCATTATCAGGCTTATTTCAGACCTTCAAGATATTATCAGCCACATTTTTTTAAATTAACCTCTTTCCAACAATAACATGTAGTTTAGAATTTCAAAAATGTAGCCCTGATAATAAGGCAGATAATAGTACTAAATAAACTGGGCAAGTGCAAGTTGTATTCGCACGGGGAAGGTTCCGTTGCCTAAATATGAATTGAAACTACAGTGCGACCTCAATAAAAGCAACTAATAGAAATTTGCTTTTATTGAGGTTGTTGCAATAATCGAGTCAAAAAATTGTAGGCGCCAAAATTGAAGCAAAAATTTAAACACCTCTTCTTCTTCTTCTTAGGGCGCTACAATCCGAGGTGGACCTGGGCCTCACTTAACATGCCTCTCCAGCCAGCACGATCTTTCGCCAGCTGTCTCACGTTTCGCACACCAAGCCGGCCGAGGTCCCCCTCGACTTGTGTGCACCACCTTGTACGTGGACGTCCTCTGTTGCGTTGTCCCACAGGCTCAGAGTCGAAGTTAAACACCTCAGAATAGTAAAAAAAACGTGTCTTGTACTGGTAAACAGACCAAAATTGTTCAAAATTCAAATTTGAATTGTTTTTAAAAAATTGAGATTGTGTCTTTGTGAAGGTAGAATACTTTTCCAAGGCTGACTCTCGTACATTTTTCAGAGCTAAAATATTACTCAGTGAAGCATAATTTTCTTCAGTCCATTGAAGGCAAATGTTTAGTGCTTGAATTGCAGCCTCCGTTTCAACTTTTGACTGTGGGGATTCTTCAACGGCATTTTCGTCATCACTTTCGATTTCTTCTGCTCCCGGACTGTAGGTCGGTTCCAGATCGATTTCATTTTCGGCAATCCAATCGTTTATGTCCTCGAAACAGTCAATAGGGGATAGTTCTTGAAACAAATCATTAGTCGATGATATTATTTCAAGGTCTTTTAGGATTTGGTCCCTTATGCCACCCAATGGTAAAAATCATTACTTGGGTTCATCAAAGGCACTTTTGTATTGCCGTAGACAGCACCTTGTCCCATGCATTAGACAAGAGACATACGGCGTGCCTTAAATTAAATGCTTTTATAAGAACTAAGAATTGATGACACAATAGTTGCCTTTATCGAGTCACCTTTTTAGAGGAGTTGCGATTACTGAGTCAACAATGCTAAGATTTAAGGCGTTGCTTTTATCGAGGAGTTGCACGTATCGAGGGTTGCTTTTGTTGAGGTCACACTGTATTTCAGAAAAATTTTCTTCTAACTTCAACCCAAACCAACTATTCATTACCACATTCATCATCACTACAATCAAACAACCATCCATAAATATACCTTTACCTCTACCTAAATTTATCTAACGTTGAAAATCCCTTCCATCATACCATGTTTTAAACTAAAGTACTCAATAAAGCCAAGTTATTGTGATTTTTTCAGATACTTAAACACTTTGGTTTAGAAATAGGAAGGGGGGATGCATTAAAACCAACTTTGGAGCTCAATATTTTTCAAATGGTACTCTGCATCGAAATGCGTTTGAGTAAACCTCCAGCTCATTTCAAAAGATTTTTTTATTGACACATATATCATTCGATGTGGTACGTCGCTGCTTCACCTATACGGCAGCCAACTCTAAACTCTAAAAATTTATTTAATTTGGGTGCATGAAAAATAATTTCTAAGCTTAAATTTGTTAATTCCAAAATTTCATGCCGATATCTTTATAAACGTGTGACAGACAGACGGGTGGACGGACGGACATACCGAATTTATAAAGGTTGAATTTTTGTTGACGGAGCCTTAAAAACAGCAAAGATCTTAAGTGCAGAATGATTCATGATAGTGCATGTTGAGTAATAGACCCCTCGTTCGAAAGACCACAATTTGTTTAAGATTCTTATCATTCCAATTTTTCTGCCGTCTTTAGTGCCAGAACAGAACAGAAGAGCTTTTTACATTGAGTTGTGGAGTAACGCAACAGGCTGCTGCGATTTAGGTGGCGCAAGCAAGTTGGAGGGGATTTCAAATAATATAGCGTGCGAAACCAGTAAGCAGGCCACGACGACACTCTACAGAAGCTACAGATAAGCATGGAAGAATGTTCTTCTTCTTCTTCTTAGGGCGCAACAGTCCGAGGTGAACATGTCACCCAACATGTCTTTCCAGCCAGCACGATCTCTCGCCAGCTGTCTCCAGTTTCGCAGTTTTAGTTCGTGGTTGAACCTTCTCCTCCAAATGCAATCAACGCAAACAGGACCAAGGATCGCGCGCAGAATTTTTCTCTCGAAAAGACCAAGAGACTTTTCATCCGCTTGGGATATTGTCCATGCCCTTACGCCGTTAAGCTGGACTGGAATGATCAAGGTCTTATACAAAGTCAACTTGGTCTTCCGAGAGAGGGCGCTATTACTCAATTGCCTTTTGAGCCCAAAAAAAACACCGGTTGGGAAGAGTTATTCTGCGCTTGATTTCGGTACTGATGTTGTTAGTACTATTTATTGCAGAGCTGAGGTAGACGAAGTCCTTAACTACCTCAAAGTTATAGCTGCCTATGGTGACGTTATGGCCAAGTCGTCGATATTGTCGATGGAATGTTGCCAGATAAAAATAAAATAAGGACTGTCGTCAGGCGCTGCCCAGCAAGTTCAAATCTTCTACCGAGGAATATTAATATAATATAAGTGATAACGCTATCCGCAGTTCATGGGATCATCTGAAGAAGATGACATTTGTACTCGTAGAATATGTCTGGAGGGAGAAGAAGAAGAGACTACGGCACACATATTTTGCCAATTGCACACCCAACACGAGTAATTGCTGAGAAGTTTTACCCAGGTTCATTTCGGGCAGTGGCGCCGCCATTATTATTATTATTATTATTATTAAAATAAGAGAAGTGTCACATCATTTAGATAACTAAGTGTGGGGCCAACAGTTTTTGATCGTATTTTTCAAAGAATAGTTAAGGCAATTAAGTGCAACAAAATTTTGTTTTGATTATGGTTTATGTTCAAAAGACAAGACGTACAAGACGTTGGCTTTAACGTTCTGATAATTCGAATATTTTCGGAAAGTGAGTTAAATAATTTGCAAGACACAATCGAATAAAAACTTCTTCGAATAAAAACAAGAGGTACGAAAAGACGGAATGATAAGTAGGGAACAGATATTGCTACAAAGATTATGAATATCGTCAAATGGACTCTGTAAGTAGCCACTTCAGGCACGGGTGAATAAAAGTATAATTTTCGAACAACATATTTTCGCAAATCTGCTAATTGTTGAATTTTATTTAAGTGCATTCCTCCCCAGCTACCATATTGTAATTGTAATTGTTAAATCCTAAGTTCACTTACATTTTTACACATCTATTATAAAAACTAAATTTACCCTGTGACATGTAAACCCTCACTAATGTAAGCAATGAATAAATTGTCACTTCTTTTTTTTACTTTTACGTGTCAAAAATCTTGGTTTTTATATAAAGCACTCGACGAATTAACACCTCGATCAGTTAAGTTAACGAAAATTAATCTTTATTTCTCGATGAAATCATACAACGCCGTACGCTGATAAATAGCTGGTAAACAGGAGAACAAAAAAAGTTAGCTTTTCCTTAACAGTAATCTTGAATGGAGAATTCCAAAGTACAGTTGAGCGTCGATTATCCGAACTAATATAATAAGCGAATATAATAAAAGTCAGGTGTGTAGTCGGTCCTCAAGTGTTATGTAACTGAAACTATCTTTGTTCCGATTGATAAAACGTTTCGGTTCCTTTTTCTTGTTGACCGAACCACAATTCACGAATAAAATTCACAAGTTCACGTTGGTACTAGGCACATACGAGTATGTGAGTATGCATGTGTTAAAGTGGACCGTTAACTAACACTCCCTTAGTTTTTGCTTTTTCCTTTTAAGGTTTAGTTCGGATAAGTGACTGACTGGAGTTCGGATAGCGGACGTCCACTTGCTTCCGCTGTTGCGTTCGGATAACTCACGTTTCGGTTAATTGACGTTCGGATAATCGACGCTCTACTGTAGATACTTTTTCAACCAGAACCTATACACGTCATGGCTGATATCTGCAAGAAGGTTTAACAATTCCTTAGAGCTGTGATCAAACGCAAGATCATCAGCGAAAGCTACAATTTTATCTACAAAAGAGTTGAAATTGAGTAGAAAATATGCATTTAGCAAATTTTGTCAATGTACTTGGCATTTACTTGAGTGAATTTTTTTTCTATTATTCACGCTTAAACGATGAAGAAACCGGCGATGAAAAGGAGTAGGTTGTAAAAAGCTCGTAGAAAAGATGACATTAATTCTTTTGAACATACATATAGAATTATAACAAGTCTACTACCAACCATTACCATCGGGTAGAGAAGATGAGGGATAATTGTTATAAAGGCTTTAAATATCTTCTTTTATTAATTGGCAAATATATTATTGGTGCAATTCCCCATAAAATTCATTCGATTTCATAGGTTCGAATGGGAAGCTGCGCAAAGGAGCAACTCTTACAAAGTGCGAAAATCAACACTCTTCAATGTTTGACTACCCCCTTTTCGGGTACGTACCGCATTTGCTTTTTATTTATATTTTATTTGCACAAGCACATCAAGTATGCGTGTTAATTAATCACCATTTCTCACCATCAACTTAAAAATCGGTTCAACGCGTTAACATGCACTCCACGATACTGGCTCCTTCACTTACTCTCTCGCTCTCTCTCTTTCAAGTATCCATAGACATTCAATTGGCATGATTTAATTAAAAGCAAACACATCCCATCAAATGCATCCTTGAAATTGTCTATTTACCAATCTATAATTAATGAGTCCGTCAAACAAATCTGAGTCATTGGATGATGACGTTGATGACGAGGATGACACAACGTTTGCCATCGAAGAACACTCGAAAATTACCTCCAGCGCTATTCAGAGTTCCTCACTTCAAAACCAATCACATGAGTGCGGACTGGTGGCTGAGGAAAATTAAAACCCCAATAAGAACGCAAAATAGAAAAGACAACATACATGCATACACACAGTCATATGTAAACATACATATCCCTTTTTGAATTCATTAGATTTGAGGGATATCCTTATAAAAAAGCATCTGCATCTGCTCTACAGCAACAAGGAAATCAAATTCTAAAAATCGTTCAAAACTGCGCTTAAATATCTCTGCAGTTTTGTAGTGGAACGCTTGTGATGGAACTGCTTCAGACAATCGTTCTCTGGTATAGCTCGTGTATATGCATAGATATGTACATCCTCAGGCCTCTAGTGTGCTCAAATCCTTAATTAAACCGCAAAAAAAAAATAAAATAAAAAATAACGTAAAAAGAACGAAAGAAAAAAATATATCTTCCTATTTGCTAGGCGCACAAAAAAGGGGGTGTGGCTGTTTGCAATTTTGTTTCCTGTTTAGAAGAACATGGCATCAACACGCATGCAATTGCATAAGAATCTCTCCTCTATGTACGAGTATCCATACTCATTGTTCCTCCCGACGCCGACTCGAAATAGAAAAAAGAATCAAAAACAAATGAGAACTGTGTGCAAAAAATTAGTTTTCAATAGATACTCACTGGGAAACCGATGAGGATTGAGTATTGAAGATTCAATTGGATTGCGCTTAGATACAAAATGACAGATGAGCCATTAGAAGACGGAGATTAACAAATTTCGCATGTAAACCTGAACGATAGCCTTGAGTACAATTTCCAGGACATTCAGTATTACATAATTAAAATGACTATCTATCTATACATCGTACATGAAACATCTATAACTATACATAGTTTGAATGTGGGTCTCCATATGCACACGAATACACGCACAAGTGAGTGGGATGCGGCGGTATTATGGGGCTGGTCCTTGAGGAGTGGGATTTCAAAGGAGAGACAAGAAAAATTGCCTACGAAATTAAACTCGTTGCATGGTTGAGAAAAAGTTGCCAATGCCCAACCTTCACACATGCATACGCACACACAGAACCACTTGTACATCGGTGAAATCGCAATTTAGATTAGAATGCGTCACTGTTTCGCGAGGGGATGAAGTGAAAAGCGGAGCAATGAAATTCGAATGGAAAAGCAACAAGAAAAGTGCTTTGCTGATCGAAAAGAAAAAATATGTTGCATGCCAGTTCGGATAGTGCAAGAAGGTTTTGCCTTCATCTTTCAGAGGAAAATCACTTCTCCAATCGAAGTTGAATGTATCTTTTCAAACTCACTCCGTTCGGAAGCACATCGTCGAGATGATTTTTATGAGAAGCAACGAGAAGAATGCAGAACGTTATTTTTTTTAAAGGGAATCACTAGAAAGTTCCGGAGAGGCTTTCCTTTGAACGGCAGTATCGTTTTTTTAAAATGATTTTGCGGAATACATACATACATGCATATATGTATTATTGATTATTGAATGAAATCAATCCGTATGGACTGAAGATTTGATTTGATATGTCATTCATAGCCCGAAGTCTACATCATCATGAGGTTTTCACGATCCTTCAAATGGAGCTTAGTTACTTGGATGAACTAAATTTTTTGTTGTATAATTCAAGGATTTCCTTTAACGCTTGCAAATTGCAGTCCAAAATTTTTTTTTTACTATTTCTTATTCTAACTACTTGCACAAAGTGGAGTTTTTTTATAATCGTTTAAATTATTAATAAACATTTTTCAAATCACGACATACCTGAAATTTTGTTCACTTGTACTGCCTTGGAATCATTTTAACTTCAGAAAAAATAACAAATTTTTTATGTAATCTGACTAATATTTCGGTCTAGATGGGTATGTTATGAAATCCGGTTAACAACATTTATCTCAATTGTTATGCAGTAATTGGAGAGTCAAGTTATAATCCAAAAAGCCAGTTCGAAATGTATGCTTTGCTGGGTTTGTGAAGGTAGAATGATATAACGATCGTCTGTTTAAAATCTGCCAAAAATAGAACCGAGGTCCTGTAAAAGATACACCTCGAAAAGTGAAAAGTAATGAACAGATTTAAAGTGGTCTAAAGTTTCTTCTCCTATTAGGACACTTCAGAATGAATGCTTGCATAAGAAAAATTTGCTGTGGAAAGACTGGAAGGTAGTCCAATTCCAGTAGAAGTCACTTAGAGTCCATTGTGTTGCCACTAGAGTCGGATCAGCCCATTACTCATCGAACCATTTTGATTCGTGGATAAATATCAAGATATTCCTGACATCTGTATCGGATATGTCTATCAATTCTGGTTCAACGTGGGAATAAGCCTGATTTAGAAGATTCAGTTGTTTGAAAGGGCTTGTCTTTTTTCACCTTTATAGAACACCGGCGTTAGTATACAAAATTGTAGTCCAAAATTGTAGTAAATTCGGTCAGTAACCTGATCAACGGGGCTTACTACACCAATCCACAGCACCACGAAAGAGTACGCCACAAGGCCTGTGCCCAGAAGCACCCTTATCTTTTTGCCTTTGCTGCAAAATCACTTATCGGAAGTAATTAGTTTGAATTTTATGGTTCTCGACGATAATATCTGAGGTTGTGAAAGATTTTTATTTTTTTTCTCTCATTTCATTAAATTTTTTGCTTTTTGATGATATACCGAATTTAAGGGTGCCAATTTGTGCTACATTTGGCCAAGGCTGTGTGTATGTATGTATACGTGTATACATGTACGAGTATGTATACATAGTTTGAGTAATCCTAGTTTAAATTAATACCTATACATAAGTTTTGTTTTAAAAATGTTCGTTACAAAAATTCTTAAGAACATTTTTCAGAGATAAGTTTCAGAGGTAAGTTAAGTTAGAAATAGTTTGTCTGTTAAACAAGATTACGCATTTATGTACATACATAGTACATGTACAATGCATTTCCAAGCTTCTACAGCAACCACTCGTTAGATAGGTTAGATACAGATGGTCGACTTCAGGATAGTAGTCTCACTTGGGCCAACATAAGACTCCATTAAATGCCTGCTACGAAGGGTTCTAGTTGATTGATAACGACGTTATTCATATCACTCAGGTCGTTGAAGAAGTAGGCTCCAAGAAATTTTTCCTACGGGCTATAGGTGCAGAAAAGATGTATTATGTTTTCCTCTTCATATTCGTCTATGTAGCTTCTGCAGAAGTCGTTGTGGGTGAGTCCCATTTTTGAAGCGTTCGTGCCAATGGCACAGTGTTCTGTGATGACGCTGATAAGAGTCCTTAGAGATGACTTTTTCATTCTAATAAGATAGAGTGAACGTTTTAAGTTCAGTTTTGCCCATATTTGTTTAGTGATGAGACACGTAATGGCTTCTAACCATCCTCAATTGGTGGTTCTAATTGTATGTTCTTTTAAAATAAGCTTTGCTTTAGCGAGTGGCATGGGCGGTGGTGCTTCATCAGATAAGATCGAAGAGACCGTGCCACACCTTGGGAGTTCGTCGGCTTCACAATTCCCTGGAATGTCACTGTGTTCCGGCACCCACATAAAGTGAATGTTAAAATGATCAGCCATCTAATCAAAAGATAGGCTGCAATTTAGTGAGGTCTTAGACTTAGAGTAAAAGCTGACAGAGCTCAAGAATTTAATTAATGCTTTGCTGTCTGAGTAGATGGTGATTCCTCCTTGGATATCACGTTGTTCTTAAACCAAGACAAGACTTATTTTATTCCCATCTTCTCGGCCTAGAATACGCTACAATGTTCTAGAAGATGGAAGGATATACTATAGTTGATATCCCTAGAGTAGACACCTATCCCTACTTCCTCATCCGTCTTGGATCTCTTTGTGGAAATACGCTGAGGACTGTCCAGCGTCTGAATATCAGACTCCCAGTAAGATCTGGGAGGTATGCTAGGTCCAATGGGTAGAGAAGTTTTTCTCGAATAGTGATTGCGGTAATAGAAAGTCTGTATCGTGAAGTAGTAAGTGGTAGTGTGACCGATGTAGTAATTATTCCAAAGGCGAAGTCCTTCGAGCCACCGCTGTGCTGGCTCTTATCTGTCTTCCAAACAAATCGATTAGAGGGAGGAGGATTTAATTCAGATTTGGATGGTGTTGTCCTTAAAACCCCACTGATACAAATGCTTGCAGATTTTTGCACACGGTTAAGAAGATTGCAATTGATAGCTTTATCAAGGCCTGTCCAGAATACAGTGACTCCGTACGTTACTACTGGTCTGTCTCCTGCTGTACACCTCATTCAAAACCTTTTGTTTTTTGCAGCAATAGAGCGCTCTTGTGGGTTTCTTAATTCGCTCCATGATGTTGGATTTCCTGCTTAGTTTGCGATCCCAGGAACTTAGCAAGTCGAAAAGTGACATGTGTCAAAATTCGGCCGTCTCTCATTTATCTGCATTAGTGCTCGTTCTGAGATTTCAGCTTAGGCCTTTAGTGGCTTACTCTGCGTAAAAGTAGAGAGTTCCATTTCTGCGCAGATTGGTCTGTTTCATAGTTTCCTGGAATATCTCTACATCCAGGAGTCCAGGACAGCGTCACATTGGATTCTTTCGATATTACATTAAAAGACGTATTGTCCACCAAATTTTGATTTTGTTTATAGTTTCATAGTTTCCAGTGTTTAATTGCTCCTTAACTGTCGGTATAAATAGCGATGTTAAAACCCAACATCAACTTCATCGGAAGCCATTTGGCGGTGTCACGAATAGCTGCGATTTTTGCTTGAAAAAGTACAGTGTTTTTGAGTTTAGCTTTTAATCGGCTCTGAATTGTACATACCAGAAACTACTCTATTACCAGCTTAAGATCCGCCACTGTATATCTCCATAGCGGTATTTCTGCTTATTGTATTCTCTTTCAATTGCAATCGACTGGAGATGACTTTTAAATTCATGGTCGGCGTTAAGTTGTTGGTGGTTTTTTCTACTAGTGTCTACTGGCGTGCCCTATTCCGTATGTTTTCAATTGAGTTAGTTCCTTAAATAACTATGCCGTTTTTTGCAATTTCCTTGCCATAAATGCCTAGAGGGAGGGGTACGCGCCATTATTTCCAGTGCTGCACTTGGAATGTACGCTTGCGTCTGTTACCGAGATACACTCCATTCTTTATGGTGTTTTGAAGATATTTTCTACACAAGAGATTTAAAAAATTCGGAGTATTTGTTAGGATTCATCTAGCGATGCCCTGGCTTTTCGTTGCAGCATCTTTTAGTATGGCTCTTCAGTTGCTGCTTTTTCTGTTCACATCATGTGGTGTGATGAGTTTCTTCCTGGTAGTGAAAGGTGGCTTAAGATGGCTTCGGCTACTTCCTGGATGGCTGAGCGATAATACAACCATGCGCCACTAAAGGCCCTTCAGCTCCTGAAGTGCTGACGACCAAACCAATTTCGGCTAGGCTCGCCAATAGTCGCGTGGAGCACACCAAATTCATCTCGGATTCCTGCAACGCTCGCAGTACTGCTGCCTTCAGAAAGGTTATTGACCTTTCCAACAAAAAAGAAATGTAGGGAGCAGCATACTGCAACACGGATTTTGGAGCGCTTCAATGGCGTTCCTCCGGAATAGCTTTCGGAGCAAAAGAAAGGCTTTTAGCCTGGGCAACAAAACTCGTTAAGAGCATCGACAGCGCGAATGCCCCTGAGCCATCGACATCTACACCACCCTCCAAGACAAAGAGGGCAAAAACCACCGGAGGGTCTATCAATGCCAATAGGCCCAATAGGCCGTATAGTGAAGTAGTAAAAGACAACTTCACTTACACCGTCTTAGGTAAAAATTATGTCGACGGCAGCATTTCTGCCTCCAACTGGAGGAAACTAGAACGAGGTTTAAACAACATTTACCTCAGTCTTTTGCAGGAAAGCGGAGGCATGGCACCTGTCGGACTCCATGCTGGATGACTTCAAGGTAATTTAGTTTAAGTTACTGTCCTTCGGGGACCAAGGTTCGGCTGATCTTTTCAAAACAGCCCTCCTCAAATTGGGGAAAGTATGGAAGTAAGGATGACGGCTTAATGTCGTGACACCGGATAATATTCCTATTAGGCCCAGGACTCGTGCTTGATTACCGCTTATCCCCCTCCGATGGTTCCACCATGTTTAAAATTAATCCAGGTGTGCAACCCAGATTTAGTGGGGTCATTCACTATGGCTTTACTAGCGTAACGCTGAAGGTTTATAAAAAGAATGGGGAGGACTCTGCGATGGCGGATCACTCTCCCTCCACTTCATCTTCTGCTAAACCTGTCGGTAATACACCGGCTGCAGTCAATGAGGGGGGGATTATATATATATACTCAGCCGCGGTAGAGCCATCTCCCTCCACTTCATCTTTTTCGTGTTCGGCCGCTCTACTTCTCCGCCTCAACACCTACGGAGAAGATATTGTCTTAGTCCAAGAACCCTGAGTCGCCAATGAAAGTGTTTGAACTTGGGACCTCCAATTGAAATCTTTTCTTCATGAGAAATGGAGGTAAGAACAGAACCTGCATTCTTACGATGAGCTCGCTAAATGCCTTTTTTCTGTCCAATAATAGCGATCTAGATTCAGTCGCCATTTGCCTGGAATTAGGAATAGAAATATTCTGAGTATTTTCGGCGTGCATACGTGGCACATGACCTTGTGGAACCTTCCCCCTCTACTATAACCAAGACGACAATCGCTGATGCGGAGAGAGCTAAAACAGCGCTTATTCTGGGATGCGATGCAAACGCGCATCACACGGACATCAACGGCAGAGGTGAGTTCATATTTGGTTATATTCTAAACAAGAATTTAGAAAATTTATACAACATAGGTTGCGAACCTTCCTTTGTCACAAAAAACAGAGAGGAAGTACTCGACATCACCCTGGTTTCTGATTCCTTAGTCGAAAACATTAAAAACTCGCGCACTCCTTCTCTGATCATCGGTACTCTCAGACGCTGGACGATCCTCTACGTATTTTCACAGAAAGATCCCAGACGGACGAGGGAGTAGGATTAGGTGTCTACTCCAAGGATCTCAATTTTGGTGTATCATTGTAGCGTACTCCAGGCTTAGACGATGGTAATAAAAGAAGCTGTGTCTTGGCTCAAGAACAACGTGATATCCAAGAAGGACATCACCATCTGTTCGGACAGCCAGGCAGCAACCAAATTCATGAGCTCAGTCACTTTCTTTTACTAAGACTTCGCTGAATTGCTTGAATTGATCATTTTAACATTTACCTTAATTGGGTGCCGGGACACTGTGACATTGCTGGGAATTGTGAAGCCGATGATCTCGCCAGGAGCGGAATGGTCTCCACAAATTTTCCTAGTGGAGAATCTCCCCCATGCCATTCGCTACAGCTAAATTAAACTTTTAAAAACACCATATAGTTATATGGCACTACGTGCCTCATCACAAAATAAAATTTGGCCTAAACTTTATCTAAAACGTTCACTCTATCTCACTAGAATGAACAGAAAAATCTCCAAGGACTTTCATTGGACTTATCACACGACACTGTGGCATTGGCATTCACGCCTTAAGAATGGGACTCCCTCAAAACAACTTCTGTAAAAGCTACAGAGACGAAAGAGAAGGAAGAGGAAAGCATAACGCATCTCCTCTGCACCTGTAGCGCTCTATCCTCCGGCAGGAAGAAACACCTTGGAGCCTATTTCTTTTAAGACTTGAGCGAACTGCACAACGTCGGCATCTATCAAACAAGAAACTTCGTGGTAAGAACTAAATGGTTTTTTTGGATAGGTGACATCCGATCCGCGTTGTATCACAATGGCCCTAAGTTGGCCTATGTGTGACTGCTATCTGCAGTCAGCTACTTTCACCTAATCTAAAATATTGCCGGCGTTGTTTGTTGTCGTGTAGTGGTAGCTTTGCTTTCGGTCGTACAACAAGAAAAATGGACGTTAAATAAAAGGGTGCTTCCATTGGACTCTATACAAAAACCACAGCTCAGTAGTATTCATCGACTTCAAGAGTCACAAACAAAATCTTGAAACATCTGAACAATATTGGAATACGCGGTCACATTATTAGTATGGTTTGGAAGCTATCTTAGTAGCAAATCATTTCAGGTAAAAATTTGTGAGCATGACAGTGACGAAGAAAAGATTGAGTACGTCAGCGCAAAAGTATAGTATGGGTTATGCGTATGCGGACGGCACAGCTAGTTGGCCATAGGAGCGTTGGACGAAAATAAAAAAAAAATTGTGCAATTTGATTTAAACAAAATCGCTACTTAATGTCCCGACCATGGATTAAATATCAACGCACAAGAGAAAAAGGTTATGCACATTCGTCCGCGAATATTCCTAGAACAACTTTTAAGATTAAAACGCATGACGTAGATTGCTCGGATTGCTTGCTATTTTTGATTGTTGGAATCGCCTCTCGCTACATAATTCTTGCCCAGGGAAGAGCATCGCAAATGCAGTTCCGATGTAAAGTGCGTACAAGACTTTAAAAACTGGATGTAGCAGCGGTGATCAGCAAGAGGAAAATATCCCCAACTGTACAATCTGGAAATCCTGGCCAATTTCGGCAACGACAACCAACTAAAGAATGCATAAACATGCAGACATAGCAGAGGAGGAACACTAGAACATGACCGAAGCAGCAGTATGGTCTAAGGATGTTTAACGTTGCTGTTTCGATGGTACCCAGAAAACTACCAACGAAGTTTCGCAACCTACCGAGAAAATGTAAAAGAAGTGTTCTTATCGTATAAATAAAATCGTAATATAACAGAATTTGCAAAGCTAAAAGATTTTTTGATATCCGGCAGCGCTTGTGCTTCTGTCCTTGATTAGGTTGGTCACGATAAGTCGAATCCCATGCCTACGTTCTATACTGGTGGAGCCCCTACGTTCTATTTCGATGGAGCGGGTTCGTGGTATTTTATAAACACATAGTTGAGAAAAGAAAATAGGTCCCTAAATCTCTTGAATAAGTAATGGCTGAAACACAACAGTGCCTTGCGCTAGCCGACTTCATTTTACGGAGGGTGTGTGTTGACGCACTGCGTTAATCAAATCTCTCAAATACCAAATGAAAAATGTTCCGTCAGCTGTTTTAATTTCTGAAATGTCAAATCAAAAAAAGGTCAAGCAATTGAACGTTAATGAAATTAATTGAAGAAAATGAATGCCAAGAAAATTAACAAAATTAAAAAAGTGCTTCTTGTTGCTAATTTGGCGTTTTCATGCTTCCAATCATACACGGATTTCAAATTAGTTTTGTGGTTAAAATAATTTAAGTCAGCTGTTTTCATGTCTCAAATGTCAGTTACCACAAAATATCTCACAGCGCATCCCTCTGTCAAAAATATATCCAACATGTTGAATAATGACGTGCGTTGGGATTACGCTTTGCATTTTATTACGATCCTCTCATCTCTCTCATTTTTCACTTACGTAGGTCGACGCAGTATTTCGTGCGTTGATAGATAACGCTGACGCTGACGCACTGTTTTGTTTCAGCCATACGGAACCATCCACACTTTTTTCTATCTATTGTCTGGTAGATCAACCTTATCTCACAAAAATCATGTTCCGATTGTTCAGCTAGCGCGTTAATGTTGTTGCAATGTATAACTCTCCTTTTCATTAGTATTGAATTCAACATCAGGATCCCCTTGTTGCTGGGGTTCCTGTCATTTGAACAAAATTCAGTTTTCTCTACCATTTGTTTTTTTTTTAATCCTTCTGATTGTAGAATACAGTACTTACTAACGATATCATTATCAAGATTAAAGCCAGAATAACTCTTGCCAACCACTGCTTCCTTGGTAGCGGTAGGCAAATAAGTAATAGATCCCTCCTTCGACCTGATCATTCTAGTTCTGATCTCGCGCAGAGGAAAGTATTCAAAGCGAATGAAGAAGCTCTTGATTTTTTGAAAATTCTGACAATGATATTTGGTCCTGCTTGCACTGATGGTGGTTGGAGGAAAAGATTCAACCACGAACTGGAGAGGCTTGGCGTCTACGGATCTAACGTCTAAAATGGCTAGGCCATATATAACAACTTAACTCCAGCCCGAAGAGTCTTCGACTTTATGGCCGTCCATGGTTAAAGTTGGCTTCTCATCTGATCATCTGCAATGATCTAGCAATTTGTTTCTCCTACCGCTTGCCTGACCATTTTAGCGTCTTTGAGGCGGTATTTATTGCAAATTGAGAAAAACTGTTGTACCTCGATAGGCATTGACACTTGGCTACAACAAAATCCCAACATTTGCCAACGCAAGGCAACTATAAGGCAGACAAACTTGCCTAGACAGTTTTTCAAAAATCACTGTTCGAAATCTTTCCACTCGTAGAATAACAAAAGCATGTACAAAATGAGAAAACAACTCTGTAATTTCAGAAATATTTTTTATTTCATTCAATGCTCTGGTTTAAGTGCTTCTTTCCTATACGAGATATGATCACTATAAAATATATCTATACAATACTATTGAAGATAAGTTCGGCATACTTTTTTTGATATTTGGATCCACGTCCTTTTACGAAGTTCCGGAGTCTTATATAGGAACGCAAATTCGAAAATTTTAACGCTTAACAAAGCCATCAGATAAGAATCAGCTTCAAAAATAATTTTGTTTGAACTACGACTTCTATATTTTTAAAACATTGTTCATTCACGTGTAGCAACATGAACTGTCAACTGTTAAACTGTCTAGTTTTTATTCGTTAGTAATACTTTACCGCCGTGGATTGCGGGTATGTGCGTCGACAACTAGTCTAGGTTTAAATCCCAGAAAAGGCAATAGTTTTTCAAAAGAAAAAAATTTGTTCGCGACTCCAACTCCTTCGAATACTTCTCTATCTCGACGGTTGCTGAGAAGCTCGGCCTAGGCCCATCTCGAATTGTTGCGCCGCCATTATTATTATTAACACTTTATCACACAAATGGTGCAAAATTCAATCCTGCGTGAATTTTACAACCTTTATTGGGAAATATAGTAAATATTGCTTCGCGTCACTCGAGTTCCAATGACGGATATATTTGGTCAGGTTAATCCAGAGAAGTACTCAAATGTTTTTCCGATATTTTATCAAATCAGGTCCTTTGCCTCTTTCCTAAGTTTCCGGGTCCATAAGGCTCTCTCAAAAACTGATTGGTTCTTTACAACTATTACACATTTCGGACTTCTGGAAAAATTATTTAAAAAAGTGCCATCACTTTTGTCTGCTCCGTATTCACTTTATTTTTTACTTTCCCTCATCAATTCCTCCTCATTCCCTATACGATTGAGATTAGACCCAAAAGACAATAAGAAAATTCCTTCAAACTCAGATGCAGTCGATCAAGGGTAGCTGAAGCAGTGGCGCACTACACATCGCAGTTCGTGCAGTGTGCTTCAGAGAAGAAAAAAAAACGAAAAAACAAAACAAAGAACACCCAGCAACTGTTTCTCTGGAGACCAGTATTGGTCCTGCGAAACTTTTCCACAACAGGAGTTGCAACATTGCAACTTTTCGGGTCGCACTCGATCGATATTCGATGCGAGATTAATTTTTCTGGACCAATCGCGCCTTGCGTGACCAAAGCAAATGATTTCGGTATATTTCACGAAAATTCTCTTGTAGGCGGAGCTCCACTTGCCTCCTTTATTGGCGGGACTGTGTTACGGTGTGTACTTTCAAATTTTCGTTATTATTGTTTCTTTGTTTTTCCTTTTCCACTGTTTTCCTTCTTTTTGTCTTCTCGTTTTGCACTATTTCTGTTTGTGTATCGCGAAAATTTTGTAAAACGCGCCCCGGTATTTCCTAGTTTCATTTTTTTAAATTTTTTGGTCGGTGTCTTTCGTTGTGGTTCTGCGAGATCCCTGAAACGCTGGTTGGTATGCGAGGTGTGGAGGAGGTAAAAAATGAAAAACTGCTCGTATAGCCGAAAATAAACGCAAGAAAAACCGCCGTGTGTAGGTACACAGAAACTCTCGTTGCGAGGAAGACCTGACTTGTGTGTTGGGTGAAATAAATTGAACCTGCCGGAGGTGGAGGATGGTGCAAACAAAATCGGTTAGCCCCGCAGTAGAAAATGTAAATTTCGAGTGACCGCGATTCTGGTTGTTCTTATTCGTTATAGCATTGGGGACGATTAATGCGGAACGTGGATGTGACTGCTTTTTCCTTGTTTTAAGGAATAGATATGGAACGCATCCAATGGAGTGAGGTCTACAGCGACTGTTATCCATTGCAGGACGATGTCAGGTGCAATTGTGTCGTTTCTAATAAAACCAAAAAAAAAAAAGAAGAAAAGCGACAAAACCGCTGTCCCTATGGTTTGTTTCAGAAATCTCTTTTAAAACGCGGGTTTAAGGATGAATATTTGAATACGCCAGATAAATTAATGGGTTCATGTGGTTTGAATAACTTTACACTAACCTTTGCGGCACTTGAAATTCATTTTCGGTTTCCTAAATTTTACGGCTTAAAATAATATTTGGATTTCTTATATCAAATCTGCAATAATCAAATCCGTGTTTTATTTTCGTTGCCTCCTATTACACCAATGAGTTGCATTTTTTTCACCAACCTAATTCACTTTTTAGAAATTACTCTGTAGACTACCCCAGACCTGTTAAAATTGACGTTGTCAACAATGACGTCTGGCGACATCGAGGACTACTTTTTTAAAATCAGTGAATATATCTACTTATAGGGCTTAAGGGCCAACTATAATGGCCTTACGGAAGTTTAAAAGATTTGAAGAAGAGAGAACACACAATAATGATACACTGTGAGTAAGATGATCGCTTCGCTCAGTTTCGTCAATGTCGTTCACTTTGGTCTACTTACGCGGAAGAGAAATTAATCGCTCTCCACGCATGCACATTTCTGCTGACAGCAAAATTCTGCTTATGTTTTTAAGCATTTAAAAACACCTTGCAGTTTAACAATGTTTCTGGATCCAATGTGTTTGCTTTTGACATAAGTTTAAGTTTTTGTACGGCTATTATAATTGGCCCTTTAATTGATAGCGCAAATTTGGCCAGTAGACTCTTTAGTGAATTGGAACTAGTCAGTGGAAAGTAACGGAAATAATAATGGTACTCAAGCCGGGTAAGCCCCCAAGGGGAAAAAAGTCTTACAGGCTGATTTCAATTCTTCCGATAATATCTAAGATGTTTGAAAGAATTTTACTTAGGCGTTTAAGACAGATTGTGCAAGAAATACGACTTATTCCTAATCACCAATTTGGTTTTAGAAATAAGCATTCGGCTTCGACATCGAATAACTGATGTTACAGAAAAATCGTTTGAACAAAAGCAAGTCTGCTCAGCTGTATTGCTCGATGTTTTGCAGGCCTTTGACAAGGTTTGGCACGAAGACTTAAAACATAAACTGCGACAATTCTTAACGCAAAGTACTAAGAACCATCGTCAACGCACCGTGGTACGTACGGAACGACGATATCCACCGAAATCTTGGAATTGCTTCAATCGAAGATGAAACTAAGAACATTGCTCATAAGCATAAGCGTCGTCTGGAAGAGCACATAAACCCTGCTGTCCTTCCAATTCTTGATGAAAGTAACGTATTGCGTCGACTTCAAAGGACTAAGCCCCTCGACCTAGCACGGCGAATTTATCCCGCGCTTAGTTGTGCTATTAGCAGGAACTCTCAGTGGGGGATCTCTTGTAAAATGCGTCTTAAACAAGAAAGTAAAACTGCTGGATAAGTTTCAAACTTAGTTGTAGTATGAATATATTCTATTTGAAGGGAGGTGTTTTTACTGGGTGAAAAACTCTTTCGCTATGTGGGAAGTGTCCTCATAGTTTTTTTTTTGCATTTTTTGTTGTTTATTTCTTGTTTACTTTATATGCTAGACAAACTAGAGTCAACTACCCCGTCATTGCACGTGAAAAGTTAGCGGCGTCGAAAGCTAAAACTAGTGTGACCACCAATAGATTTGCCATTCTTTGGCAGACTCTGCTCTATCCCGGGCAGAAACGCTCTACTGAACCGCAGAAGATCCTCGTGGCTGCGAGCGACGTCTGGCTCGAATTTGAAGTCGCCTGTCCACTGTTCGGCGTGCGACTTGAAAGATGATAGGACATCCTTCAGTATCCTGTATCAGGCCTTTCTCGTCCAAATAGAGCAAAGCTTCCGGCGGAATAAAGCCGTTAAGGCGCACCTTCTAATGGTGCAATATGTTAGGGTAGTAAGCCCCAAAGATCAGACTGTTGGTAGAAGTCATAGCTCGTGCAATGTGAAGCCGAATAAATGTAATAATAAAATTATCTATCCTTATCAGGCTTGCGTCGTTGTACAAGACCTCGTTGGGATAGAATTTCCTGTGCTCGACTCGACACACTGCCTCTCGAACACCCTCATCTTTTCCATGTGGGAAGGACTCACGTTGAACCACACTGGACAACCATACACTATGATTGGCCGGAGAAGGGTCATTTAGCAGATCACCTTCCCTCTGGTATCAAGTTGCCTGCTGTAAAACAACCTACTTGCCACAGCGAAGACTTTCTTAGTCTTGGTCAGCGCTGTAGCTGCATGTTTACCACCATACTAATACAAGTCCAACCAAATGCCAAAATATCTAACTACATTTTTCACGACTAACAGACCTCCCTGTGGGTCAACCATGCCGAACTTTCGCCAGTTTTTTTTCGTGTCCCTTGAGGCCTTGGACAGCGGGGTTCTGAAAAGGATAGTCGTCGCAAAATCGTTGAATTTCGAAGTCACGCTGTAATAAACTATTTCTTATTTCGATCTACGGACCTGATCTGTACGCGATTAAATCATCGGCATAGGCAGTTAAGTTTGGCATGGAACCTATACGATCGCTAGTGAATATAACAAACAGGATTGGTGAACCAACTGCCCCCTGTTTTAACCAATTTTTGGTGTCGAACGACTTTGCCATGTCTATCAGGCAGGCACCCGTCCATTGGGTCTTATTCTTATCCCACTGAATGTCGGAGACCAATTTGAACGCGGCATGTATGGTATCATGCCCCGCCCTGAAGCCAAATTAGTTGTCTCATAGCGTTTTTTAAAGATATTCATATACACACGCAAACAAAAAATAGAACAGCTTCCAAGGTTTGAATTTAGGTAGGAGAAATTGTCTCAACCAACACCGTTGTTTTACGTGGTAGATACATGGTAGACATAATACCCTCTTTTTTTTATCAAGAGAATGAAAACGGTGTCAAGGTTTGTATTCTTTTAAGAAGGCGGTATGGGGATCGATCGACAGGCTAACAGCTACGTTCATAGCGCCACTTAACAGAAGAAGAAGTTGATTGAACCTATCACAAATTCCTAGAGCAAATTTGTATTGCTTATTGATTCAGGCCTATGCTTAGTTTATTTTCAGAGTACTCGAACATATCTATTATTGTATGGTTCTTAAGCTAGCTATATTTTTTTTTATTTGTCTTAATCTTGTTGGAAAACATCAAGTGAAAAGAGAAACAAATATTTAAAAACACTGGAATGCATAAAACATAGCAAATACATAGCAACTGTACTGCGGGGCAATTTGCTTTCAAGAATAGATGATCTTTTTTTTACGGTACGATACAGATTCTTGCCTTCATGTTGGTGTTAATAAAGATTTAGGTGTAATTCATAGTACTGCCGGTAGAATAATTAGTTCTAAATTCCTTTTTATTTTGCAAAAAAAAAAAAAAATTCCTCTACTGCGCCGTCCCTCGGGGGTGGATTCGAAGACATTCCGGGCCGGAGCATTGGTTTCCATTCGCTCTATATGACCTAGCCATCTCAATCGTTGGATCTTCGTCCTTCTGGCTAAGTCAATGTCGCTGAACAGCTCGTACAGTTCGTTGTTGTATCATCTCCTCCACTCACCCTCTATGCAGACGGGACCGAAAATCACCCGAAGAATTTTCCTCTCGAAGCAACCAAGAGCAACCTCATCCGCTTTTGACAAAGTCCATGCTTCTGCGCCATATAGCAGGACTGGGACGATTAGGGTCTTGTACAGGGGTACTTTGGTTGCTCGAGAGAGGGCTTTGTTTATCAATTGCTTTCTTAGCCCAAAGAAGCAGCGATTAGCAAGAGTTATTCTTCGTTTGATTTCAGCGCTGGTGTCATTGTCTGAGTTAATAGCGGTGCCAAGGTAGACAAAGTCCTTGAATACCTCAAAGTTATAACTGTCGGCTGTGACGTTCTGTCCGAGACCTTGGCTATAGAATCTGCATAGTTTCGCAAGAGGCTAAAAAGTGCAAACGTCAATTTGCTGACTCTAGGAGCTTTTCTTTAAGTTAGACAGTGTTGACTTTATTCATTAATTAGGAATATTTTGGACAATCGGACAACTTAAGGCTGGTGCCTCTATGACCGGGAATCTGAACTGTGGAATTACTCTTTTGTTGGATAACAAGATCAACTCTATTCCATATCTTTAGTTCATCTCATTAACAGTTGAAAGGCGTTCTCAATTAGTTCAAAGATAGTCGGGGAGAATTTACCTTTTGCAATAAGTACCCAGTCATCTCTCTATTGCATACGCTTCAGAATATCTGAACTCTTCCAAAGTCTCGTACCCACAACAGCAAAACTATACTACCTTTGCTCCTTGAAGCAGTGGCTTTTATGGAGCTGTTACCTAAAGTTGCATTAACTAGTCTCCTGTTGAGGTGGTATCCATTGAAAGGTCCCAAGTGGACACAGTCACGAGAGTAACTAGAAGAGAGTAAGCAATTGTCTATAGAGATTCGAACTTTTTGAGCCACTTGCAAGTGGAAATCATATATAACTTTAATTCGTAAAAAATTTAAATGTTAAGAAATCAAATTCAGCTTGAAGCCGTCTTTCAAAAATGATCTTAATCTACTCAAAATATGGCCAATCGACATAAATTTGCTAAAAGTTGTACAACTTGATTATATTTTTAGTGACTATGACCTAGTTCGTATGAAGCATTCCCCTCCCGGGTTGAATTAATTCAATGACTAAGGAATTATATTCAATTGTAAAACTTTGTAAGCTTCAACCAACTCAACTTATTCATTTGTTATTCATAATTTTCAATTAAACTTGTCCCGACATCAGCTTGAATGTCCAAAAACTATTGTTATTTTTTAATAACGCCTTTTGAACAAGCTATCCCTTACCAGGCTCGACGTCAACACTCGACGCAGTGGGTACACTGAGACATCGGGTGCCATGTCCATGGTGTGGCGGCAAATGATTGAATCGTGTAGACTCTGCCGTTGGGTTGGCTGAAGGAGACATTAAGCTTTATACTCCAAACTATGGGCATTACATGGAAACAGTAGTGGTGTACCATACGCTGACGACATTTTCGTTTTTCTAATTAAAATGCAAATGAGCTCCTTTGTCTGCAAATCACTCTTTCATTTTTCTGTCGTGTGTAAGTATTAGTTGATGAAAATGAAATAAGGACAACACAGCGAACAAATGAGTTATGATGAGATGAATGATAAAGGCTGCGGAGTTTCACACTTAGACCTGGTGCGTTTCAAGCACTGATTTATTTAATTCTCTGAAAACTCTCTAGAAGCTTATATTCATAACATAGCCCAGACTTAGACTGTTGGCTGTGGAGATGAAGAGGAAGAGGACAGCGCTTTATATCTAAACACGATACTGGACTCTGTCATTTAGAATACAGAACACTGGTACATCACTACAACCTTTAGGATATATTAAATAAGCCCCTTATTAATCTTTGTAGTTTAATTAGGACAACTAGATGCTTGGACAGCACGCAATTATTCGGCTTTCAGAACGGAAGAAAGGGCCATCACAATGGGTCCTATAGGACATTTTTAAGAAATTACTTTTCTTCGACTTTCTGCTTACCAAACTTAACTTTGCGCCGACTCCTACTCTTAAGGTTAAGGTTCGATTCAATACACAATAACTTTAACATTTTCTCCGCACTAACTCTATTGACTCGCTCAGGGAGTGTGCTTGGCTAATAAAAACCTTACCAACTTGTGTCCCAACAAGTTCGAGAATCGATAGAATCAAATACTTTTTTTTTTTTGCAGAAGACTGGCACAATATATGCTTCCTATAAGTTAATGAATGAATGAATAGGGAAAAATTAATGAAGTTATTCAGCGCTTAGTTTATTTTTCATTTCGAACATTTTTTTATTGCAGTTTTAAGATTTGCATCAACGTTGAGATTAACTTGATGTTGTACAAATATTATCGTATCATCAGCAGCAAATTCCTCTATTGCACTATAAAAAGATTTGCACACCTGCCGTGAAAAGGAATAAACAATGATCCAAAGAATGACCCTTGGGTTCCTTGTACATCAGACTCATACAGCGATAAAAAGTAATCAACAAGGAAGTCCTCTCGAGTGAAAAATACAAAAATACTACTTGGAAGCAATAAATGAAAATGCGAAAATAATAACTTATTTGTCTACTACTTTAGGTTAACGTTGTGGTTTACATACTTACTTACTTACTTAGCGGGCTTCTGACCTATGGAGAATCCCTGAGACACGGCAGATTTTCATGCCGTGCGGTCCCGAGCACGTTCGGAGAAACTGTTTCCAAATTGCACATTGCACCGCGTGTTATCCAGCGTGACACAGCACAGTTGGATCAGTTTTCCCGGGATCCCGAATTCGGCCATCGTCTTGTAAAGCTCAAGACGATGGATGCTGTCGTACGGGTCTCTGAAGTCGATAAATAGGTGATGAGTCTCGACTTGAGATTCGTTGGTCTCTTTCAGGATTTGTCTCAGTGCGAAAATTTAGTCGGTTGTCGATCCGCCGGGTCCCACAGGTACGTGCCGATTAGTGTGTTGCAGAAGGGTTTCAGACGTTCACACAGTACGTTGGATAGAATCTTGTATGCGATATTCAGCAGGGCTGTTCTATCACCATTTTCCGACATATGCATTCGTCATCATATCTCTTTATAGGTGGTGGTTGGTAGCCTATTGTGGTTTTAGCTACCTCTTTGTTGACGTCGCAGTATTGGTTCCACATGTTTCTGATGTCTTTGGATGGGAGATTCTCTCACTCAGGCGTCCTCTGTAGGCTCTGGCTACTCCAGTCGTGCTAAGACTTCCAAAGTTGGATTTATTTTTTGGACGGCTCTTCTTCTTTCCTTTGGATAGTTGGGCTCTGAATTTGGCTGCAACAAGAAAGTGGTCAGAGTCGACATTTGCCCCTCTGAATGTTGTTTGCACATTCAGGATGCTGTCAGCACGTGGTCAATTTGGTTGGCGGTTCGACCATATGAAGACCACCAGGTTGCTGTGTGGATTCGAAGTTTTGGAAATCTAGTGCTACTTATCACTGTATTACGCGCTACTGCAAAATAGCTTAGCCGGTAGCCGGTGTCCGGTTGTCGTATCGTGGAGGCTGTACTTACCGACTAATCCGCCAAAGATGTTTTCCTTACCGAGTTTAGCATAGAAGTCTCTGAGTATGACTTTAACATCATACTCCGGACAGGCTCCGTAGGCTCCGTCTAGGGGGTCATAAAATTCCGCCTGCTTCGTCCGCTTGAAGTCAATTATCATTGACCGTAGCCGATTTCCCACAACGAATCCGCATCCTAACACGTGCACTCTTTTGTGGCAGCTGTAATAAATGTCACAATCTTTCCTTTTTTGCATACACGATCCTATCCATCGTATCTCCTGGACCGCGGTAATATTTGCCCTGGACCGCGTGAGGAGAGATTCAAGTTTTTGTGCAGCACCAGTGGTGTACAGCTTACGTACGTTCCATGTGCATACTCGCAATTCATAGTCCGTAAACGTTCCGGGTTGTCATCTCAAAAAGGCGGTCGGTTGTTATCCGAAGCTTGTGTCACTCTCATATCTTGGTTTTTTTATGTGGTAGGGAACCTACCCCGACGCCTAACTTGGAAAGCCAGTTCCTTGATTTGAAACCCCTAGGACGAGGAGCCGGTTGAGAATAATCGATGTCAGTAACCTACTTCGGGGATGAGAGCGTTACGGTTGGCCCATCATGGGTTCATCCGCCACCATCTCTATTCCAAGAACCTGACGTATTTTTGTAAATCTTTACTGGCCTGAGCTTCGAATAGGTCGAAGTAGCCCGAGTAAAGTGGTGGTTCCATTTGAAGCTGTGACGTTACCGTTGACCCTATAGAGAAAGTTTATCCGCTGACGTCTTTATAATGCTGCTATTTTCTCTTGTTCAACACTCACGCTTATAAGTTAAGAAAGTTGCTAAATGTCCGTATGGACATCAATCAGTATCCGATGGCTGCCACTAGGTGGTAAAATAAGCACAGTTGATGAGTAGTAGGAGTTACAACACTTGGCATCGCCAGGTTGACGCCAGTCAGTGTCTACCCCCATCATCCAACTCTTATCAACGATGTGGTTTAAAGAAAACCAAATATTGCTCTGAAAGAAAAAAAATTTGCAAAAAATTGTGTCTGGGGGAATGCTATGACAAACTTTTTTTATTCCCAAACATACGGCGCCCAATGCAAGGCTTTGGTTATTGTGGAGTCGCCCTAATGTCGTCAAAATGCACGCCCAATAATCGGATCTTAACCCCATAAAGCACATTTCAACCCATTTGAAGACGAAGTTGCGAAAACATAATTTTGAAAAAAAGAACCCACACCACAGGAATATTCAAATATTGAGAATGGGTACACGGGAACATTGGTAAAATCCATGCCAAAATCGCTTAAGTCATGCGACAAAGAAGAGGAACAAGAAAATAATAATAATAATAATGCCGGCGCTACAGTCCGAGGTGGACCTGGGCCTAGCTTCTCAGCAACCACTCGTGTTGTGTGTACTATTGTTCTGTCACGAACAGTTTAATGTCACAGTTTAATGCTGACTCCGAACGGCGAGATTGAGCAGCTTTTTTCTAGACAGTTATACTCTTTAAGCATTGTCAGTGAATTGAAAGAGGTGGAGCCGTGAAAAAATGTTTGATGTTTTTTTCGAGATTCGAACCGACGACCTCGAGCGTAGGAGTCGACGCACCTACCCACTACCCCACGGCGCCCACGGAACAAGAACAATAAAATATTAAATTAAAAAAAAAACATAATTTTGACATTATTTTCTAAAAATGTCGAATAATTTGAATTAAGTACTAAACAAATAAGTCTTTACATTTGCTTTTTCATTGGAATCAAAATACTGATGCATTCTTAAGTCACGAACGTTTCTTTGTTGAATCCTTTTTTGGATCGCTGTAGATAGAAGTATTAAGATGACACTGGACATGGACATGGACGATTTGGACGAAGATTAGATTTTCAAGTTTGTTTATAAAGCCCTTGTGCCCCACATAATCAAACTTTTTTTGACATGAAATAATATTATCTCTGTTGTTTTACCTATTAAATGGTTTCTTTTAATAAAAAAACATTAGTCGCTCGAAGTCAAATTCGCTCACTTGCTCAACCTCGCCAAGGTTAGTGATTACAGTTAAAAATAAACTAAGCAATTGCGAGTTGTACTCGCACGGGAAAGGTTCCGTTGGGGAAGAATTTATGTGAGAAAGTGATAATCTTTGAAATTTTACATCGTTGATATCTCGGAATTTTCACATACTCGTACATACATAAATCGTTATTTTGATTTTTATAATTTCTTAATACATTCGATCAGACCTACAAAACTGGTGTGTCAGATCCTCACAATCCGCACGTCGGTGATTTACAGTTTTTATATATATATATATCTCCAAAACTATTACGGACAGAGTGCTTGAAATGAAGTACTCAGTGATTAACTTTGGTTTGGACGCTTTAAAACCTACTTTTGAGCTCCATATTTTCCCAACGGTTTTTTGGATCAAAAAGTGTTTAAGGAAACCTCCACCTCATTTCAAAAGATCTGTCGATTGATGTATCACTCGATGGTCGATATTTCAAAATCAATGGCAACATTACTTATATGAGAACAACACACAAATGGCCACACTTTTTAATTTTTGGGTGCATGAAAAATTATTTCTAGGCCTAAAGTACCTAATTCCAAAATTTCATGCCGACTATAAAGATTATAGTTGAGGAGTTTGTCAACTTTGGGGCAAACGTTATCTCTACAAACGACATTTTAGTTGAGATCTTTGGTTTGTCAAAACAACTTGGGTAAAAACTAGCTATACTAAACCCTAACCCAGCCAGTCTTGTTATTTGGAGCCTAAACTGGCCGATAAACAGGAGTTGAGAGCTGACTTTTGGTGGCTTCAAAAGAAAAATGTTCCGTCCGATATTTGGTTATGCCTGCAAAAAAGGCAAGTGGATGAAAAGACAAAACCTCGACCTCTACTGTACAAGACCTGTACAACGATGTAGATGTAGTCCAGAAGGCAAAAATCCGTGTACTAAATTGGTTCTAGGGCATGAACATCAATGGTCTAGCCCAGAGAGTCTTCAAATTCGTAACCCATGGTTTGAAAAGGAGAGTAAAACCGAACTCTTGTACAAAGCTCGCGGTATCAGAACCGTTTCTTTTTTTGTTACTTCCTAGACAAAAATACTTAAATCCAGCTTGACCCCACACGGATACTCTAAGATAATCTAAAACAGTCTATTATTAAATTTCCCGTTTGACCTACTTAATTCTACTTCAGGATATAATCTTTTTTGCCCAAGAAAATTATTAAAAACTTGGGCTTCCGGATGTTAACCTACTTAATCTAGACTAAAACTTAGAGTCTACTTAAGGTACGGGACTAGAACCCTCAGCGATGAAAGGCGGCAATTGCTAAGGCTCCAGGGTTCGCAGGCCTGATAAGTTGGTGCTTATGTGGTGGTCATCAACTACTACTTGCAGCACTTAGTAAAATTTTGTATCAAAAGGATTTGTTAGCTTTATCTAAAGTCCGTAGTTTCTTATACACTGTACTACCATAGGTTTGAATGCTCCAAGTATTATTTCATTACTTAATTTCGCGAGATAAATTCGCGTAATATTTGGCAAATTTGTCTGTATAAATTCCTCCTCTTAATAAGGTCGTGGATATGAGACAGTCATAGTGCTGCAAACTTGTTTTGCAATTTTGAAGATCCGTTATCAGGAATTTTTTCCTTATAAAAACATACATGGTTTAATTCTCTTAAAATATCGAATATTTTTACGAAAACGGTCGAATGAAAACCATTGCACCCTATGTCCTCAAAAAAATTATATGTTAATTAGGAAATAAGGATTAAAAGTCACAGAAAAAATTCGTAAACAAGCATACTTGAACAATGGTAATTGCAAGTGGGTCGTCGTAGTCGTTGTCGTCGTCGGCATCGCCAGCACACAAGGAAGACTTAATTACCATGGAATAATTGCAATAATGTAATCATCAAAAAGGAAAGAACAAAAAAAAAAAAAACATTTAAGCCAGCGAAAAACAACTCATTACAATTAACCGTAATGTCGGCATGCAAAATCACAGAAAAACTGCACCCTCGGATGGAGGGAGAAGTGTCTAAAATTAAAGGCAACCCTTTCATTCCGTCATTCCTTACATTGTGACACACAGAATAAGTACATCCACAACCACAGATGCGCTATAATAATACGATTTGTGCTGCTTCCCTTTTGGTGTTTTACTTTTTTTCTACTTGCTTACATGATTCTTGTCCGTTGTATCCTGTTCTCATCGTAGTCGACGTCTTGTAAAGTTGTGCGACCCACTTGGTCTCTTGTTATATTTCCGTCAAGTGATTTTTTCCCACATAATAACAAAACAAAAAGGAGGTGGATAGACTGACGAGATCCTGGCAGAAAGGACACAGGAATCAGAGAGAATCAAGAAATCAAAAGAACACTTCACATTGTTAGTGTTATGATAGGATGAGGTTGCAAAGCGGGTGCGTGGACGTGTTTTGAGGAGATGCTGTGTACTTTTTTGTTGTTTACGAAAGGGTTGATTTGTGCATCTTCAAAGCTTTAATACTATGTGACTAACAAGAATGTTTCCGTTCGAATTATTTTATGATTTATCTTTTATTTATTGGTCAAAGTGAATAATGTAGAAGGGGCAAACAAAACAAAAAAAAAAACAACTCTTCACTCTGCGTATAATACTGCTTTATTGAGTGCCGCAATTGTGTTACATGATCTTAAATAGACTGAGGTAAGCGGGAGAATCGCGCGATCAGAGTTCAAATACCTTAGGCTCGGATTAACGGTGGCTTATTTATTGAGAGAAATATCATACACAGGGTGTGCATATGTAAATTATGTAAATTAAAACAAGGCTTATAGCAAGTAGCATATTTCCTTTTAAATCGCCTACAATAAATATTTTAATTAAGAATTGTTTGGATCCGATATGGTATTCGATATAATATGATATGACATGATATTAAGGATTCACTTTGTTGTCCGTTTGTTTGCCAGTTGTCGTTCCATTACTTCTGAGCCATTTGTAGTTAAGCCGTGAAATTTGGCCTTGTATTGATTAGAAAGAAAGAAAGAAATATATTTTCCAATGAATACAAATTTGTTGGATTTTATTTGGAAAAAATGTTAAAAATATTTTCATGAGAGTGATGTTAACTTGCAGAACTTCGTTTACATTTTACAGTTAAGATGCTCAAATTTAAATAAAATGTCTCTTTCACTTGTCCAGTGTATATACTCATATGTTCCAAGAAGTTATTCCCCTTTGCATTGGGGATAGAGAAAATTTAACAAAAAACATATTTTTAAATTCATAATTAAACAAATTTTTGATTTCTAACAATTTTACACACTCTTATCAGCGATGTAAAAAGATACGAGGTTTGATTTCTAAGCTTCGTTCCGAAGAATGTTTTTTTTTTAAATGTTATTAATCTCCACAACCAACAGATCGCCTTTAGAAACGAGCGATATTATATGTGTATCTGAACTCGCTTATTTTTGTGGAGACTAACAACTGGCTGTCTTTGAACTGAGCTTTTGTTTGAGTGAGACCCCTTCGGGTCTTTTCTAGAAATGTTAGGCTATAGGTCATCGGATTCGTGGCAGGCCAATACCCTCTGTGGTGGAAAAATATACATTGAGCAACGCTGTGAGCTCTGCAGAACAACACTCATCACTCTAAAGCGGTTTCCGCCAATCTTCTTCTCCGCATTGCCACCGATAAAGAAGACATTGTTCTGACTCAGGAGCTACGGATTAACGGTAGTGTAAGGGAATAGGACTTGAATAGATAAATGCCAAGAGCAACCTTATACTCTTATTTATTCGCAAATGGCTTTCGTTAGATAGTCAACATACTATACCTGGAGAAAGCGATCGTTACGAAGGAGATAATTAGTGCTAATCTTATTCTGGGATATGATGCCAATGCGCCATTATTAAGCAATCTGTAATATATGAAACGGATGCTTTGGGTGCCTTGGCTTTGTGGGTATGTGCGTCGATCCCTATGCACTTTCAGTTAAGGTTCAAATCCCAACACAAGCAACAATTTTCAAAACAAAGTTCAATTCAAAACGAGTGGTTTCTACGAAGCTAGGCCCAAGAGGGCCTTTCTAGACACTCTGTACTCTGTGAGGATTGTTAGTGAATCGAAAGATGTGGAGACGTAAAAATATGGAAGACTTTGAACGTAGGATTCGACACCTTTACTCACTATGCCATGGCCCCTTCGGTGGTACCCCAGCGTATTAACAGATTTAACGCGTAATTCTCTCTCCACACTTAACGCTAAAAAGGCCGAAATCGTCCTATTCATTAGGAAATACAAAATCCTTCACGTTTTTTTTTTATTTTTTTAAAAATTTACGCGCACAGTCGGGGTTACGAATACCCAATCTGTATAGAATTAAGACACAGTGCGAAGTTATAAAGGGAGAAAGCCACAGGATGTACAAAACATGTGCTTACTGGTTTTAAATGTTTGTGGATTGTAGTAAATAGAAAAAAATTAAATTAAAAATTAGTCTCTGAACTTATTTGTTCCTCCCAAAGCAGGCTTAAGAATAAGCTAATGAGCATTCCTGACGCGCGAGCATTGAGAGTGAATTTCTGGCAGGGAGGAATGCAATTGGCTAGATGCCTTGAGTATCGATTGTTGAAATTGCGATAAAACGAGATCATATTGCGTCGGTGTTTAAGCGAGTCTATCTGACTTCGCGAGAATTTTTGACTCCTTTAACTTTTATCGCTCGCTTTCCATATAGTAGTTGCCGGGAGATTTTGGAAGCGCCAGACCAGATAAAAGCGTTATTTTCATGCTTGAGGTGAATGTAGGCCTTATACAATAAATAGAAGCCGAATCAGAGAGGGTGAAGTATTTCTTGCATAGTTTTAGGAAGCCTAGATATTTCGCAACGATTTAGGTGACTTCAAATGCATTTCCGGATGCATTACAAATGTTTCGTTATCATGTCAGATGTCCAGTCGATACTACGATCCACATATCACTGTTTAATAATAAACTGACAAACCACTACTACTGTACTTCTTCAAAAAATTCTCGATATGATCAATTACACTACACACGTAACGTTAATTGCATGTATTATTTTTGGGATCAGAACGATTTCTAATAATTAATTTACCATTTCATCGAAAAATAGTGTTGCAATGCCTGTCAACCATATCGTTATTAAATTCCATGCAAGTACTCACACAAACTTTGAGCGCTTACAAAAAAAATTTATACCCATCCCCCATGTCCTACAACATGCACCACAATGACATTATAATAATGTACGTAATAATAATGAAAGGAGTGCTTAAAAGATTCCAACAAAAGGCCAATTTAGTCTCACTTTTGTTTCTTTGTGTCCTATTATGTTTGAGTTCATGTATTATAATATTGGCAACAATGCAGCATAGGGAAGCTGTCTCAATAATCGTGGGTTGACTTGTTTAATATAAGGTCAATTTGACTTTTCATTAGGTTTCAGAGTGGTATTCTCAATCAAATTTCTATGTATGCGTACAATTGATAAAAGTGTGAAGTGTGGCGTCGCAATAGAATGTATGGTGTCAAAGATCGATATACAGTCAAAATCGGTTATAAAAACCTTCAAGGGACTGACGAATGTTGTTGTAAGCGATTTTGACTGTATTTAATAATATAGTGTGGATGTTTATGTTCGTACCTGCCATTTGTAACGCATAGTTTACGTATTGTTAGTTGATAGTGTGTCCCCCATACAGCGCAAACGACGCTTGCAGGCGGGATGGGATAGATATACAAAAAATGGTTTATATTTAATTTCAATTATTGGCCGTTTTACGTAAAACTCTTGGTTACGAAAAGAGCGAAAGCCTTGCATAATGATATAAGCAATGTCGATGAACAAAGCAAACGTAAGAAGAACAAGCATTTCTGTAAATAGAACTTAAATATCACATGAATCAACTTACAGAAAACACCAAAAACTGTAATATATTAGACTTAGGCAAAAGTGTTAATTTTCGTCATTTAAACGTGCACTTTATAACAATCAGCGGCAAGACAAAACTGGGCAACATCAGCTTAATTTGTGCTTACGACCTTGTAAAGGACAATGTTAAAACAGCAACGATGATATCTATAATGTTCAAGATAAAGTGTGCCATAAATTTTTCTGTCGTACACATTTTCTCCACACTTCTTCTTCTTCTTAGGGCGCTACAGTCCGAGGTGGACCTGGGCCTCACTCCAGGGGCCAGCAGTCTCCAGGTTCGCACACCAAGCTGGCCGAGGTCCACCTAGACTTGTGTGCGCCACCTTGTTCGTGGACGTCCTCTGTTGCGTTGCCTCAATGGCTCAGAGTCGAAGACTATTTGGGCCGGAGCTAAGCTGTCCATACGCTTTACATGGCCTAGCCATCTTAGGGGTTGGATCCGTAGACACCTGGCTGGTCTCATGTCGCTGTAGAGCTCATATAGTTCATGGTTGAATCTTCTCCTCCATATGCCATCAACGCAAACAGGACCAAATATCGCGCGCAGAACTTTTCTCTCGAAAAGACCAAGAGACAGTTCCTCCGCTTGAGATATTGTCCATGCCTTTGCGCCGCACAGCAGGACTGGGATGATCAAGGTCTTGTATAAAGTCAGCTTGATATTCCGAGAGAGGGCTCTATTATTCATATGCCTTTTGAGCCCAAATAAACCGAGGTTGGCAAGAGATATTCTGCGTTTGATCTCGATACTGATAGCTTGTCTCTATACACGCTGTCATATGCGGCCTTGAAATCGACAAATAGATGGTGTGTGTCGATCTGCATTTCTTGGGTCTTCTCCAGGATCTGCCGCAGTGTGAGGATTTGTGAAAACTTATCCCTCGATATTTGGTGCAGTCAAAGGGGTCTCCTTTTTTGTGGATCAAGCAAACGATGCTGAGATTCCACTCATCGGGCATGCTTTCCTCCGACCATATCTCAACCAGACCAGATCATCTCCAGCTGCTTTAAGCAGCTTTATTAGACTTCAGTCTCGATATCGCTATCTTGACTTTGTCTAGATTGGGGGGATTGTCTAGATTCTCTATCATCGTCCGTTGTGTTGCGTGGAACATTGTGCCTGACAGCGGTATTTGTGTCCTCATTGCCGTTTAACAGTCTGCAGAAATGATTTTTCCAAATTCTCAGTATCGACTGCGAATCTACTACTAGTTATCCATTCTCGACCCGGCAGGCTTCTGTCCGAATCTTACACCCATTTGATAAAAGTTTCACCCTTTGGTAAAACTTTCGGACATCATTCCTGCCATAACACCTCTCCATCTCCTCGATCGTGCTCTTCATGTCCTCTTTCTTTTTCTTCCTGAGAAGCTGGTTCTCATCTCTTCTTCTCTGTACGTAGAGCTCTCGTAGTTCAGTGCAGCGTTTTAAAACCCAGCACATCAGTAGCGGCTTCTCTGATGGCTCTGTGACAACGTTTCCATTCTTCGTCTATTGTTAGTGCAGGCGACGTCGAACTTTCGGAGAGTTTCTGGGAGCTTTTCGACGTCAAACCGTGGTTGTCTTCCTCGATTCCGTTGTTCTCTCGATATCCATGTCCATACCTTGGCTACAACAAGGAATTGGTCCGAGTCGATGTTGGCGCCTCGGAAGGTTCGGACATCAACTGGAGGAGTGACTGACGTCGATCGCAACGATCAATCTGATTGACGGTTGAATGATAAGGGGACCGCCAGGCCCCTTTATGGATGTTGAGGTGTGGTCTACCAGCATGATTCCCTTTTCGGACGTGGTGTCGTGCAGGTTGTGTTTACCGATGACTCTAGCAAAGATGTCCTCTTTACCCAGCTTAGCGTTAAAATCTCCTAAGACGATCTTGGTGTCATAGCTGGGGCATTGATCGAATGTTCTTTCTAGGAGATCATAGAAGGCATCCTTACTATATCGTCATCTTTTTCCTCCGTTGGGGCGTGGGCGCAGATTAACCTAATGTTGCCGAATTTAGTCTTGACTGTTATGAGGCGGTCACTTATGTACTTAAAGCTTAAGACTTTTTACCTAAGTCTGCCTCAAACAACAAATCCACATCCAAATAATCGCTGCCTACGCTCTCTGTAACAATCGCCGTAATAGATACCGCAGTTTTTCATCCTCTTTTTGCCCGGCCCATCCCATCGCACTTCCTGGATTGCGGTACCATCTGCTTTATAGCAGTCTGGGGCCTCTGCGAGTTCATCGGCTGCACGTGGTCTATTCAGGGACCTCACATTCCACGTGCAGAACCGAAAGTCATTGTCCGTAAATCCGTAAATCCGTCCATATGCGAGGCAGTTTGTATTTGCTGAACTTGATTGTTTTTTACATGGTGAGGAAGTAAACCCCACGCACAACCTCTAACTGGGAGGATAGGTCCATTTGTTTAGCCCCCGGACAAACGGGTCCGGAAGGATCCGGTGTCGGTAGCATCTTGCAGGCCGTGAGGACCACCGTTGGCCCTAAGAGAAGGGCTCATCCGCCGCCATCTCTATTCCAGGGTCTCGACCTTACCATGGAGACCAGGTAGCTCCTGCTGACTGGAGTTCTGGATACCGCCCTTGGCCAATTAGTTCTCCGCCGCCATCCTAAAAGGAGTGATGAGCCCTGGTAGACCCATACTTCCCCCTCTCTCGTTTGTAGCCGGCCAGACGTCCCACGAGGGTTGGTTACCCCATCTTCTGTCGAGGGTCCGGATTTGACCACGGGGAGGTGAGAGTAGGAGTTCGTTAATAGAGGCTAGATGCAGGCGCTTGTGTCTGCATGGTTCGCTTGTTAACGCTTCGAAATGATTACTACATTTACAGATATTTATACAGCCTTACTCCCAGAACCGCTGTTTCCAACTCCAATCTTGGCATTGACATGTCTTTCAGTGGAGTGACTTTTGACTTTGCACTTACTAAGGAGAACTCAATATTAGAATCGCTTGAAAATCGTTAGTAAGCCGTAGCTGCGTACGCATTCTCGCTTGCATCCACGAATATATGCAATTCTATGGTGTCGTTGAAATTAAGAGATTCAGGATATGGACGTCGAATTTTAATGACTTCAATTTCTGGTAGATAACCTATCCATGCTCGCCATTCTTTAAAATGATCTTCACGTATTTCTTCATCCCATTGAATTGAAGTACGCCATATTCCCCTTAAGAGGATTTTAAATTTTATTAGTAAATTTTAGAGAAGACCAACTGGGTAAATGCGCTCATCAGAATTAATTTCATTCATAACTTTCTGAGAATTGGACTTAAAATTGTGGATATCGAATCCAGCTTGTAAATGAATATATTTAACAGTCCTTGCGAGATCTATAGCTTCGTCTACTGATCTCACATTGTCAAGTCGTCCACGTAATGATTCTCGATCATGGCCCTTGCTGCCCTGAGGTAATTCCGTTGCGAAGTCGTTTGCGTTTCGATTTTTCATATATTGTGCACAATATGGCGAGCATGTAGAACCAAATGTCATCACTGTCATTACGTTTATTTCAGTATCTCTCCACAGAAACCATTAAGAATCTTGATCAGACCTGGCAATTTTCACTTGGTGAAACATCTCTCGTATATCTGCACATATAGCTGTATTTTCTTATCGAAATCTGTACAGAACTCCAATAAGCGATGTTAGCGTAACTGGTCCACTTAGTAATAACGAATTAAGTGAAATTCCATTTATTGCTGCTGCGGCATCCCACACAATGCGGACTTTTCCTAGTTTATTTTTATTGAATACAGGAAATGTTGGAAGATACCAAGGTTTGGAAGTTTTTTCAAGTTCTTTTACAGCCTGTGCGAATATATCCTTTCCTAGCATAGGCTTTTAATTGTTCTTGTAACATTGACCCAAGCAATGGTTCTTTTTTCATTCTTGATTCTAGACATGAAAGGCGACGCTTCGCCATTGGCCGACTATTTAGTAGAATTACTTTATCATATTTCCAAAGCAATGGTACGACAAAATTATTTCCTTCGGGATACGAATGCAGATCTAATATTTTTTGAGCTCGTTCTTCGTTCTTAAATAATAATAATAATAGTAATGGCAGCGTTATAGTCCGAAGTGTACCTGGGCCTAGCTTCTCAGCAACGACTCGTGTTGTGCGTGCTATTGTTTTCTCATGAATGGAGGTGACCAGTTTAATGCCGACTCCGAACGGCGGGATTGAGAAGCTTTTTCTAGACAGTTATAATCTTTGAGCATTGTCTGTGTGAATTTGGAATCGAACCTAGACTGTGAAAGTCTAATGCGTATGAGTCGACTCACGAACCCACAGGGTCACGGCGCACAGTGGGGCAAAAGTAGTGGTTTTGTGCGATAAATTATTTTGAAAAGTCTAAAGTGACTTTTTGTGTTTTAAAGCCTTGTATAATAGTGAAAATAAGTTCAGATTTAACTTTTACTAAGAAAAGACAAATTTGGAGGGTTGTTTCAATATAAACTTACAGAAAAAAATCTTTGTTTTTCATTTTGGTGCTTATCATCTAGGATAATGTAGGATGATGTAGATAATGTATTGTACAAATGTAGGAAAATTAAAACTATGAGTACTGTTTTTGGTTTTTGAATCTTATAATTTATATTTAATAATACTTTTACTACCTAACACAATTCAGTTAATTCATTTTTAAAAGAAATATTTTCCACATCAAACAGTTTTATAGCATCATAGTTTTGACTCCTAAGACTTTATAACAAAGGATCTGACGAAATCATCATTCTATGGAAAATATCAGTTAAATTTGCGATTCTTGATGTTTTTTTGCTCCCTAAATCTTTATTTCTTGATTCCAATTCTTCTTCACTTAACTGACCGATCGGCAAAAGACAAGAAGAAGCAATTAAATGGTCATGAATTAAGATTTTGTACGAAATATCGTGCGATATCTTCACAATAATTTTTAAATTTTTCGTTGTTGAGCTTGAAACCAGTTGAAGGGCATTGCAAAATTGTATACAATTTTTGAATCAAAATTACATCAATTCTAGTAATGGAAGTGGATAAACTACTTTTTTCAAAAAAATCTCCTCGCAACATTACATGTGTTGGTATTTCCATATCCCGGCTTAGGTCTACAATTAAGCCAAGTTTTTCCTTAAATTCTCTCTGAATTCGCTTTTTGCTTTCATTGACTGCAACTTCTATTGTGTGGCTTGTTCTTCACTCTTGGACTAGAAGCTTATATGCAACATGCAAAAGACATTCAAAAAGTCTAATCCATGCATGTAAAACAGAAAGACCAAAATATAGATATTGTTCCGATACAGCCAATTGAATCATTTTGTCTACGTTGTTGAACTCTTTGCATGTTGCATTGCATAAGTAACATCTCATGGAAGATTTTGTGTCGGATGATGTTGCAAAGCTTTCTATCAATCATTGAAAATATCGTTTCATGTTTCACAACAAACTTTTTTCTGTCGATGGTTATATTTGACCCATAACGATTTTGGATTTGTGTATCTGTAATATCTTTTTCGATCCTTACAGGTTCATCACTCTGTTTTTGAAAATCAATTTTTAATGGACGACAATAACGCGGAGATGAAGGACAGGGATTTTTCCACAGAATTTTTTGGTTGAATGAAAGTTGTAGCGGGACAAGACACTTCATAAAAATAAACTTATCACCGCTCTCATGGCTTTCTAAATATTTTTGATGGTATTGGCTATGACCAGAACTACCATCAAAACCCCACTTCGATACTAACTTCAATTCGTTTTCTGTACATGATCGAAAAGATTCCAAAACTTCCCTTTGATTGATTAGTATTTTTTCGCTAGTGTGATCGAGTAGATTTTGCGTGCACAAGTTTCTGTTATTTTAATTTCAGGAGGGTAACAATTTTTCTTTTCTTTCTGAACCTCTTTATAAGAAGGGAAAATATTTTTTGCATAGGTTCTTATTATGTTGTACTGGTGTCTTGACAATTTGCTTCAATCATCATAGATAAAGGTTCTAATGAAGACACTTTTCTTGGTTCTTCAAAACTTTTTTGCCTGTGTAAGAACCTTCCAGGCGTTGTTGCTTCTTTTACCAAATCTGCTGTTTGCTTTTGACCTGAAGCCCGTAAACTCATCTGAGCAGCATAAACAAGCTCATTTTTAGGAACCGTATCTCTTAATTCATCAGTTCGTTTGCGTTTTGTTGATTCAGTGCATGTTTCGAAAAAAAGTGAATGGCGTCCAGAAGATGAAGAAAACTTTTTAAAAGAAATAAATCCGTTGAGTCATTTTAACTCTGAGGCAAGGAACATTTTTTTTGTGCGATTTGATCGTTCCCACTTGGTTTTAAGCTGGTGTTTGAAATTTTTTAAGTCTTGTCGAAGCTCGCGTATCTGAATTTTGCTGCATAACGTCTTACGTTGAAGGGAAGTCTCAATTTCCAAAAATCTTGCATCAAAACACTGGCAAAAACCACTTCAACCGGTTGTTTTCTTAAACATTTATAAGTTTGTACTTCAGAAGCTTCAACTTTTTTAATTTTTTAAATTAATAAGTTAAGATAAATTAATTAATTCTGAGGATAGTATATTTATTTAGGTATTTTTATTCTCTTTTCAAGAAACAAACAATAAAAAAAATGGGACTAACAATAACAAAAATATTAAGAAACAAAGTACGATACTGTTAAAATTGCATGTTACAAAAGTAAGTATACACTATTAAAAAAAGAGAGATTTATCGCTAATTACTAAAATTTATTCCTAGTTGGATATCCTTAAGTAGTAATAACTGCCTTTATTCTCGATCTCATGGAGGTAACAAGCTTTTGAGTTACTTCCAGACTTATTTTTTTCCCATTCGTCAGATATAACAGCCTTAAGCTCGAATTTGATCCTAGTGTCATGGTTTAGGATTTGACGATCGAGATAATCCCACAAATGCTCGACAATATTTAAATCCGGTGATTGAGGTGCTGTTTTGAGCTGTTTTCGCACATTGTACAGCAACCATTCCTTCACAACCAGGGAAGTGTGCTTTGGGTCATTGTCTTGTTGGAATATAAATGAACCCTTCAAGCTTAATTTCTGAAAGCTATGGTGGAGATTGTTTTTCAGTATACTGAGGTAATCGTATCGATTCATTGTCGTCTCAATAAATACTAAAATGCCAACACCAGGTGCCGCCATACACCCTCAAACCATTACTGACGATCGATTACCTCAGTATACTGAAAAACAATCTCCACCATAGCTTTCAGAAATTAGGCTTGAAGGGTTAATTTATATTCCAACAAGACAATGACCCAAAGCACACTTCCCTGGTTGTGAAGGAATGGTTGTTGTACAATGTGCGAAAACAGCTCAAAACAGCACCTCAATCACCGGATTTAAATATTATCTAGTATTTGTGGGATTATCTCGATCGTCAAATCCTAAACCATGACATTAGGACCAAATTCGAGCTTTCAAAAGATCTGTGGATTGATATATATGTCGATGGGGTGCGATAATGTTTCAAAATTAATGGCAACTTCACCTGTACTCGTGCCAGCCCCAAATGGTCCCCCTTTTTAAATTTTGGTTCATGGGCAATGACATCTAGGCCTGAAGTACCTAATTCCAAAATTTCATGCCGATATCTTTATAAACTTCGGAGATAAAAAAGTGTGACAGACATGACGGACGGACGGACACACCGAAATTATAAAGGTTCCGTTTTTGTAGACGGAACTTTAAAACAGCTCTCTTTTTTCAAAAATAAAAAAAAATATTTCCCGGCAAAAGTTTAGCACTTCTGCTTTCACATTTATATTAAGGACATATGTTATAATTATGGTCAATTAATAGATATGCTAAACTTTTGCCGGAACAGAAGATATTATGCAAAAATTAAAACAAAGTAAAAAATAAACTGGGCAAATGCGAGTTGTACTTCTTCTTCTTCTTGGGGCGCTACAGTCCGAGGGGGACCTGGGCGTCACTAAACATGCCTGTCCAACCAGCACGATCTTTCGCCAGCTGTCTCCAGTTTTGCACACCAAGCCGACCGAGGTTCCCCTCGACTTGTGTGTGCCACCTTGTTCGTGGACGTCCTCTGTTGCGTTGTCCCACAGGCTCAGAGTCGAAGACTCTTCGGGCCGGAGCTAAGTTGTCCATACGCTATACATGGCCTAGCCATCTTAGGCGTTGGATCCGTAGACGCCTGGCTAGACTCATGTCGCTGTACAGCCCATATAGTTCGTGGTTGAACCTTCTCCTCCAAATGCCCTCAACGCAAACAGGACCAAAGATCGCGCGCAGAACTTTTCTCTCGAAAAGACCAAGAGACTGTTCATCCGCTTGGGATATTATCCATACTTCTGCGCCGTACAGCAGGACTGGGATGATCAAGGTCTTGTATAGAATCAGCTTAGTCTTCCGAGAGAGGGCACTACTACTCAATTGCCTTTTGAGCCAAAAAAAAACAGCGGTTGGCAAGAGTTATTCAGCGTTTGATATCGGTACTGATGTTGTTTATACTGTTTACAGCGGAGCCAAGGTAGACGAAGTCCTTAACTACCTCAAAGTGTTCGCTGCCTATGCTGACGTTCTGGCCAAGTCGTTGATGTTGTGCGTCCTTTCTCGATGACAGCATATACTTTGTTTTGCCCTCGTTTAACGCCAGACCCATTTTAGCCGCTTCCATTTCAATGCCAGCAAACGCATCACTGACGGCTGGCTGTGTTCGCCCAATCACGTCGATGTCATCCACGTAGGTTAGCAGTTGAACAAACTTTTGAAAGATCGTGCCTCTTGTATTGGCCAGTCGGTTTTGCACGATCTTCTCAAGAACGATGTTAAAGAAATCACATCGTCGATCACAGCATGGAATTGTCATTGGTCAACGTCAACGTAGCAATTTTTTGTCGCGCACCAATTAGAGGTTACATTTACAAATCTACGCAAAGTGCTTAATTTTTTATACGATTTCAAAAATCATTTATTTTTTGTAAACTAGAAATACAAATTTTTCTGAAAATATGTAGGATGTTATGCCTTTGAAGAGAAACTTTAATAAATTTGAAGAAATTGCTTGGTTTCACTTCTAGTTCCAAAGAAAATTAAGAACAAATAATTCATGACGAATTTTGATATGGAGGGTCTTTCGAAATTTTCGTGTATGCATATATCACGCTTAATACCACCTTACGTGATGTGACTTGGCGCGGAGTTATGTGACATGGCGTGATGATACGTAATATGTGATATTATATGACGTGATATGAGGTGACGTGACGTGATATGACGTGACATGACGTGACATGACATGACGTGACGTGCCGTGACGTGAAGGTGACGTGAGGTGACGTGAGTTTAACGTGAGGTGACGTGAGGGTGATGTGAGGTGACTTGAGGGTGACGTGAGTTTAACGTGAGGTTAACGTGAGGTGACGTGAGGGTGATGTGAGGTGACGTGAGGGTAACGTGAGGTGACGTGAGTTTAACGTGAGGTGACGTGAGGGTGACGTGAGCTTACGTGAGGGTGACGATAGGTGGCATGAGGGTGACGTGAGGTGGCGTGAGTTTAACGTGAGGTGACGTGAGGGTGATGTGAGGTGACGTGATGGCGATGTGAGTTGACGTGAGGGTGACGTGAGCTTACGTGAGGGTGACGTGAGGTGACGTGAGGTGATGTCACGTAACTTCGCATCACGTCATCTCATTTCATGTCGCATTACGTCACGTCATTCTATGCCATCTCACGTCTTTCGACGCCACGTCATATCACGTAGGGTGGAGTTAAGCGTGATATATGCATACACGAAAATTTCGAAGAGACCCTCCATATCAAAATTCGTTATGAATTATTTGTTCTTAATTTTCTTTGGAACTAGAAGTGAAACCAATCAATTTCTTCAAATTTATTAAGGTTTCTCTTCAAAGGCATAACATCCTATATAAATTTTGAAAAGTCTATATTTCTAGTTTACAAACAATAAATAATTTTTGAAATCGTATACAAAATTGTGTACTTTGTGTAGATTTATAAATGTAACCTCTAATTGGTGCACGAAAAAACAATTGCAAGTTTCAATATAATTACATATAGTGGCAAATAATTGTCTTCAATGACTGTGTAAAACAGTTGGCATTAGTTCAATTTAAATACTAAATTAATTAAAAATTTAATGAATTAATTGTACGTATGAAGCTGATATTTCAATCGTCGGGTACGCTTTCGTTTTCACAAATTTTACAAATCTTTGACGATAGGCAAAAAGGTCATAAATCGGAAACTGCAGTTTTTCGTAAAACCAAATTGAAAATAGATTCATTATTTGCAAATCGGGATTAAATGTATTCCAAAAAAAAAACTGGAAAAGTACGAGTTGAACTCGCACGGGGAAGGTCGCATAATATTGATGGATGATTTCTGAATATCAAACGACGTTGCCAAACTATTTAAGTTGAATTTTCTTCTAACTTCAACCCTTCATTCATACATTCATAGATCCAATCAAACAATCATTCATCCATACACATATCTATACCTCTATCCAAGTTTATCCAACACAGAAAATCCCTTCCATCATACACATACCTAATCACTGCTCATGCCTGCGGTGTGTGTGTGTTCATTTCTGTTGGGCATTTAGGGGTGAGATCGAAAAGATAACACTCATCAACGAATAGAGTGGCCGAACACAGCATGAAATTATGTGTGAAAATAAAAATTGTTCTCATTTTAAATCTTAGATATCTCAAAATTTCAACATAAATCGATATTTTGAAATTTATAATTTCTTAATGCTTACATTGATGTCTTCAAAACTGCGTTTTCAGATCTTCAAAATTCGCATGTCGATGTTTGACCGTTTTTGGCCAATATCTCCAAAACCATTAGGGCCAGAATGCACGAAATTGTTTTAAATGAAAGTACTCAATGAAGCCAAGTTTTTGTGATTTTTTTCAGATTTTTAAACACTTTGGTTTAGAAATGGCAGGGGGGGGGGACGCATTTAAAAAAACTTTGGGGCTCCATATTTTCCAAACGGTATTTTGGATAAAAAAGTGTTGAAAGAAACCTCCACCTCATTTCGAAAGATCTGTCGATTGATATATATTTCGATGGGGTGCGATCATTTTTCAAAAAAATTGTCAACTTCACCTGTACTGGAGCCACCCCCAAATGGCCCCACTTTTTAAAATCGCTGCATAGGCAATGACATCTAAGCCTGAAGTACCTAATTCCAAAATTTCATGCCGATATCTTCATAAACTTCGGAGTTAAAAAAGTGTGACAGACACGACGGACGGACGGACGGACGGACGGATGGACACACCGAAATTATAAAGGTTCCGTTTTTGTAGACGGAACCTTAAAAACAGTCTCACTTCAAGCCCCTTAACTAGTTATACATTTCTTTTTTTCATTTTTGAAGTAAACAAATAAAAATTTTACAAATAAATATTTTATATCTTTAACCGAACGCTTTATAACAAAGATATTAAAAAAACAAAATTAAAAAGCTTTGTTTTACTTTCTCCCAATTGCAATTTTCACAACAAACTTGCCAACTTTGATCGCTTGACTAGCTATGTAAGTGCAAAACATAAAAACAAAAAAAATGCATTTTTCTTATCACAAATACCGTATACTTTGTGAAAAGAAACAATTTTTTCTTGTTTACCTAACATTTGAAAGTGACCTTTTGCGCACTGATCTCTATGGAGCTGACCCAGTGTACGGCGGCGCCCACCCGTTCCTAAATAATATTGTTTTAGTATTCTTATGAAATCTTTCACTAAACGATGAAGTTTTTCATTGGAGTATGCCTTGCATTCTCAGTCATGGAAATTCAAAAAATGTAATGAGTTTGTCGATTTCAATTTGTTACGTTTGTGTTTGCCCTGCACAACCCAGACTAGTCTAGTTTTGGTTGCGATTATTTTGTTTGGTCTAATAGTACCTTCGCGTGGTTTTGGCGACACTGCTAAGTTCCAGTTATCTAAGCTTCTTAATATCAATGTACTTGCTGCTTTATATGATGCAAATGAATCTCCTTTTAGATGCATATATTGTTCTTTTAATTTAGTTGCATCCACAGTTTGCACAGGTAAGTTGAGATATTTAATTGTCCCTACGTAAATAATTCATATTTTTTGCCATTCCAGTTCCTGCGATTTGAACACTGACCTTCATCGACATTTCTTCTCTGTGTCGTTTATCTGATGTCAGTAATGATGCCAATTCTTTAGCCATAAGTGTTGCAAAGGAGCCGTCGTCGAGAAATTCATACGTTTGATGCGATTTGACTATACAGTGTCACTGGGAGAATTCTAAGTAAGGTTGAACTAATTTTCTCATTGTGGATGTAACAATTCTCCTTCGTTTCTTCGTTCACAGTGGATTGTGGATTATAAACTTCTGGATGTAAGGCTTTTCTTGAACGAAACACTCTGCTAACAAAACGACTGACAGCAACAAACAGCCAGTTCTTTTATTTCGGATTATGTTTTATACAAGAAGCTGTTACTGCAATCGGAGAGTTTTCTGTACAATCACCTCATCATATGGTACAATGCATAGATAATATTACCGATTGGAATTATTTGGAATTAAATTATATATACAGTGAAGTTTAAAAGTATAAGAACTTTCAATTCAATTAAAATCGTCTACACGGGCTTTGTTCTATTTTGTGAAGCGATTTATTGTGTCGATAAACGCAGCCATTCAGTCCACATGTTTGGTTCGGCTATTTCAATGGAAGCGAAGACATGTTCTGCACAATTTGTGATGTTTTATTGTGTTCCACTTATTGTTGCGGTTCATATTAATAAACTTTCTGCACTTTATTTCCCTAGACATGTCTATATTGCATTGGTGTCAATATGGACTGAGCCGTTATCGTGCTTTCCAATTGATTATTAGATACTTTTTTTTCATTGTGTTCAACTGTGGCAATATTTGGACAACTTAATGTCTGTTTAAGCAGACATGGCTTATCAAGACCAACTTTCTTGGAGCTGGTGGGTACAGCTGACCGATTTACTTTGAAGTGTGGTTCTGCGCATTCAATATTCACTTCCGATACCCATTTGTCACAGCGTTATTGCGTATATACTTGATGTTTAGAATTAAATTTTGTTTCGTCACTATCGGAGGATTCCATTTCAAGAAGAATTTTGCATTTTTGATCTAAACATTCTCAATCTCTTTTCTCTTGAAGAAGACGTTCTTCTGGTTTTTCAGTTCTTTCAGCTGGAGATTTACGGACCTGGTAGATAATTTTGTTTTCCTTGATTGCACCGATGCAGGTTTTTATGTTGATTTTCCATTGACGGCGGTGGGAAATATGATGAGGTTGGTAGCTGTTTTAATGTGGATGGAACTGCTGCGCTTTGTGTTGTTCGAGTTTGAGTGCATGTATTGCACATCCAGTCTCTACTAGCCATATCGTCATCAACTCCGACACACGAGTAATGGTACCAGGTGTCACACGCGTCGCATTGTACCCATTTCGTGATTTCTCTAGCAGTGTCCGTACAGTTGCATATGGGACAATCATATTGTTCATCGGGAGGGGGTGTCCGAATGATATTTTGTGATCTCTGAAAAGCGTTTTTAGAACCTTGCAACATTTTCACTTACCTCTGTACCGCTATTACGACGAGGACTTTTATATGATATACAATTCGGTGGATAATATGAATTTTGTTCTCGTCGAGTTGATGTCTTCAGCTTTGCTCTGCAGGATAGAAGTTGATCCCTTTGTTCTTCTTTCAACTGGAGTTGATCGTTACGATTAATTCAATCGTACACGGAGAAGTTATGATTTTAAAATTTTGAGAATGTTAACTTTTCCGAATGTTAAATTCAAAAAAACAGTACTAAATATATTTTAATACATATATTTTGTAAGTTTTAAGCAAAATAAAAGAAAAAGACTCAAAAATTGTTTTTAACTGTTCTCTGGTTTTCAAACAATGAATCAAAGGCAACGATAAATAAAAAAAATTCCGTTATTGCTGGAAACGACGCTTTAAAAGAGACGAAGATAATTTGATTATCGTCTGACGTCTTTACTTTCGCCAAGTGATGCCAAGCCTCTGATTATTTTTAGTTATTCCAAACGTGTCGACAAATATAGAACAATTTTCTTTATAAGAAAATTAATCTAAATTACCAATTGCATTTTTTTTAGAAAATACAGAGAAACATTTATCAATTCAAAGAAAAAAAATAACGGAACCTTTATAATTTTGGTGTGTACGTTGAAGCAGTGATTGGGTATGTGTATGGTGGAAAGGATTTTCTATGTTGGATAAACTTGGATAGAGATACATGTGTGTATATGTTTGTTTGGATGTGTGAATGTATGAATGAATGGTTGACTTGGGTTGAAGTTAGAAGAAAATTCAACTGAAATAGTTTGGAAACGTCGTTTGATATTCAGAAATCATCCATCAACATTATGCGACGGAACTTTCACCGTGCGAGTTCAACTCGCACTTGCCCAGTTTATTTTTTATTGTTTTTATTATATTTTTTTATGACGGTTTCCCATGCCTTCAATTATACTTCAAGCCATATTTTGAACTACGTTTCAGCACACTGCGAAGATTTGTCTCGTTTAGTCACTTGTATGTGAAAAATCAGTGAGAGAACACAAAAAATTAGTGCACGTAAAAAAAATTCTCATAAAGAAATAAAATACTTCCAATTTTTCGAAAGAGTTGGGAATTTTACAGTAAGTAGATATACTCATGTACTTTCATAATAAGAAAACAAATAATAAATAAAAATGAAAATTTCGTGTTTGAGAAAAGAAATACGAAGACGGTCTGAGGGCAGCCATAACCGTTTACACCAAAAAAATTTGTTTTTTTTTTTACCGTTATCAAAAATAATTCTCTCTTTCATTTTCTACTATTTATTATCTTCCTGTTTCAATAAAACAAAAAAAAAACATTTTGCTTTTATTAAGCTCTTAAATCTGCACTTATTTTGAAATAATAGGTGAAAAGATGAAATCAATGATAAGTGGAGGGAAAAAACTTTGATTTAAACTGTCCTGAGGCCGCCTTATCTATTTTATACCTGGAAAAGAATTTTTCGAATTCTGATTTCAAATTATGATTTATAAGCCCATTATTTATCAGGAAAAAAATTCCCGACTCTTTTGCCTTTTTTGTCAAAATTGCGGTTTTGACCGTTAGAGGGTTAAAGGTTTGCATATCCAAAGAATTGACCATGGTGGTCAGGTAACAACATCCCCTGAGGAGACCCCGTGATGGTTTCAATGAATTTATCTGATGTATCCAGCTTGGTTGTTACCAGCTTCCCTTTCAGCACATGAAGCTCAATCCAAAATTATCTCTAAACTCCTGTAACTCGGAAACCCACTATTTCTTGACTTTAATGCGTTTATACAAGGTAACATTTTATTAAAAATAGGCAAAGGCGATTCTTTTCTTGACTTCCATACTGACGTTGTTGACACATTTTGCAATGAGAAATTTGTCTGGTATGTTCTCAAGTTGCTGTTGTCGGTTACGATGGTAGGTTTAGATACCTGCCTCCTAAAAGTCCGTTCTGTTGTTTTGCATAACAATGTGTAGTCTGTGTTAAAAATAAAACTTTAAATTACTCTCTTTCACAATAGTAAACGGATATTTTTTACCTATTAATCTATTCGAGGCTTCATCGAAACCCTTGTGACTTCCAAAAAACTTTTTTTTGAGGATATTTAGTCATCTTTTCATGAAACCAATTTGGTTGGCTAAGTTTAAACGAAACCTCTGGTCTTAAATAAAACATAAACAAAATTTGCACTATAATCTACATAATTCTCTGTGTACCACTTCATTGCCGTGTTCTAAGAAATAAAGCCGTGTCAATTTTTTTTATTTTGTGTCAGAGCCTCACCGAATTTTGTGAACATAAACTCACGTGTATATAGTTTATTCGACATCGTACAAAATTTCCCAACACAGGAATGATTTTATGGAAATTTTACTCAAAATGCCAATAGCCTACCAATCCTGAAAGTGACAGAGATTCATGACAGTCAACCTATTACCACCCAGCATCTGTCTTCACTGCAGATTCCATCCATATTAATCAATAAAACAAAGTAAATGTCCAAAAGCCCTTATACTTTGGAATATTCAAAACTGAAACAGTCCTCGCAGCCGTGGTTGTAAGTATGTGAACAGTATATAGACAGGTTATGCACTCCATACAACATACTGATGCGGTATCTGCAGACAGATTGTCATCCCTGGGATATGGCTGTAGCATACGAAATTGCATTGGAAGTCTTTTCCTCTCAAGCACAAATCTATAAATATGGTATTTCAAAATTAAGTGCATCAAGTTAAAATGTCTTGGCATCAAAGGTACCAGTGCCAATCAGAAGAAACCATCGCACACAAGTATGTGTGCAATAAAGCCGGACGCTGCAGTTTCTGCTGCGGAATACATCCTGTAGACAGTTGGAGTGAGTGTCACAGGTGGAATAATGTTTTCTGTATTCATTATGTACATACATACATTCGACTGTTGTTTGAAAAGCTTTAGGCCTATCATAGAAACAAGTACATATTATATTATTTCGGTCAAATTTAGTTTTCTTTTTAAGCATAGGGACTGTGGACTATGGACTATGGTGTCTTTACATATGCGTTGGCCTTCTTGTTCGATGAAATTCTTCATTCTTTAGCTTTAAGGTTACGAAAAATGAAAACATAAAATACATTGGGTGCTCATGAACACCTCCGAATCGTGCAATATGTAACTTGTTCTTGTCTCTTCGACAGTTCTTATCCCCTCTAGAAATCCCTGCATATCTACAGAGTGGATCCAAAATGAACGAATAGGGAGATAGCGTCTTCTCCAATTAATCAAATATTTTCTAAAGATTAAAAGTTGCCATTTGCTCACAAGACACTGCCTCATAGGTTCTCATGCCAGAAGACTTGGTAATTCTGAAATGACTTTTATAAAGGCAGAAAATATAGGATTAGCAGGACGGTCTCCAATTTTTCTGCAGCCGTTTGGCTCTGGGAAGAACTCAGATACTTGAGAACTTAATTCGTCGACAATTTTGGCAACCTCGGCAAGTACCTATTATAAGTCTACTTCGCTTCATAGCACAAATCAGTCTCGGTGAATCGTGTCGGTGAAAATGTTATAAAAAACGCTGTCAGATGAAATTAAGGGGCAAGAGAAGTAGGAGTTAGATATCTATATGTGATTGATTTGTGGCTTCATAGAAAGCTCCAAATTGTTCTCGAAGAATGGATAGATGAACTTTTCGAAGATTCGCATAGTCGAACAAAAGGTCTTTTCTCCCGAAAAAACCATGAACTTCTTTATCCGCTTTGGATATTGTCAATATCTCTGCGCCCTAAATGGGTTAGCCTGGTTGAGAGAGGGTTCTATTACTTAATTGCAAAACAGCGGTCGGCAAGAGTTGCAGATTATTATAAAAATTAGATGAAAATGTATTTGTTCAGACAATAGGAGTGTTCAGTGCTGATTTTTTAAATGTCGTCACAGTCCGCGTTAGAATTTGGTCTCAAATAAAAGATACTTTAGGCACGAATATATCTTTCAGTTTGGTTCATGCTTCTAAGCTGACTTTGATAATATGGGCCTTATTAAGAGCAAACATGACATTACGAGAGAAACAGCATTTACGTAAATGCCCTTTGATTGCGATTTTACTTAAATGATTATGTGTTTGTTATACTAGAGTGATTTTGTGTTGAATTGTTGTTGTTTTCCCACCTCGACTTTAAAGCTGTCCAATGTTACACCATGTCAAAGTTATCGTAAATGCACACACTTTTCCTATGATAAAAGATAAAGTGCAAAGAAGAATGATTATGAATGATAAAGTGAAAAGAAGAATGATTATGAAAGATATTGTTTTCAATAAGTTCATGACAAGACGAAAGACACACATAGTGATAGGGAGCCGTGATGTTGTTGGTATGTGCGTCGATGCCTACACACTAGAGTTAAGTCTAGGTTCAAATTCCAGGACAGACAACAAAAATTTATTTAGGGGTTGAAATGAAAGTGCGAGATCCGCTAATACTCGTGTCAATTTCTCAATCTCAGCAAGGAATTTATGTGGGCTCAATAAAATGTTGATGTCTCAAAATTTGCATATACAAAATCGATATTTTGATATTTATCATTTCTTAATGCCTTCGATCTCGAACCACAGTTTGACGTTGGAAAGCTACAATCGAAACAGACTGTCAGGAACTTTGTCTCCCTGAAACTCTCCGAAAGTTCGACGTCGCCTGCACTAACAATAGACGAAGAGTGGAAACGTTGTCAAAAAGCCATCAGAGAAGCCGCTACTGATATGCTGGGTTTTAAAAAACCACCACGGAAAAAGACCTAGTTTGACAACGAGTGCAGGCAGACACATGCATCAAAGCAAGAAGCCTAACAGGCAACGCTGCATCGAACTACGAGTGAAGTTCACAAGCTCTACGAACAGAGATGAAGGGAAGTAAACTGGCTTCTCAGGAAGAAAAAGAAAGAGCACGAGAAGCGCGCGATCGAGGATATGGAGAGATGTTATGGCAGGAATGATGTCCGAAAGTCTTACCAAAGGGTGGAACTTTTATCGTTAGGACAAAAGCCTGCCAGGACGAGAAGGGACAACTAGTAGTAGTAGTAGTAGATTCGCAGTCGATACTGAGAATCTCCTTTACATCACTTACAAAATCTTTTCTGCCATTCTGTGTGATGGCCTGAAGCCTTTCGTCACCAATCTAAAAGGTCCGTAACAGTGTGGTTTCAGGCAAGGGAAGTGTATTTCTAGTCCCTAACTACTCCTGGGGCTAATAATTGAAGGTTTTTTCACCCATTTTTAATGTTTTCCGTGTGTAAACAGAAAACCACATTTATTTCAATGAATATTTTTTGTATACAATTTTTCTATTAAGTTTAACAAAACGATGCAATCAGTATAGAAATATATCCAAAGGTATCACATAAGCACACACATACATGCACACAATTCAAATGCCAATTTCAAATGGAACTTATTCAACCAACTAATGATGTTAATATCAACCCCAACCTCTGATTCACACTCCTCTTTATAATCCTTGCTATTTATACATTTTTTCACTTCACTCGAATCAAGGGCAAAAAAATATTTTAAGCTTTCGCTGTTGACGGAGTCCTACATTAGTTTCCAAATATCTTTTGCGGCTAAAAATTAAATGAATTCAGATGGAAATATGAAGCCATCACATAGCTGGTATTCAATGCATGTATGTCAATGGATAACCCTGGCATCACGCCCGTCCATGAGATACAAGACCAAATACTTTGTATGTGCAACATATGGACCATATGAGAAGATTAAACAACAAAAAAAAAAGAAAAATATAAAAAAACGAAAAAGAAAACATAAATCAGTTCAAAAATGTTTCAAAGAATTAAATTAAAATGAATTTTCCGGCTTTCAAGTTGTGAAAAATTCATTATGACCAGAGTGAGAGAGAGAGAGAGAGAGTAAGCTTATATATTTTCATATTAAGTTAATTTTTCCGTTGTTGGTGGTTGCGTTGTTGTGCTTGGTGGTGTCTACTCGCATACGTCTGTTATTACTTTTTTGCGGTGCCTTCAATTTCCGTCTGTTTTATATTTACCGCAGAATGAAAGCTTAATTAAAAACAATGCATTTGCGGTGACATGGTACGTGCATATAGGGGGATATGACCAACTACGGTATTTATAGGAATAGACATGCTGAGAATAAGACTTGTCATTCTTATTCGTTACAAGTTTTCAACTCCAGTCATTGTTTTTGCTAAGGATTCTTCACATTATTGCCTATATGCAATGCTTTAGGTATAGTGTCGTTGCATCCGTAATGAGTAATTGCAATTCAGGAAACATATGAGGAGCAGATTGTATTGTTTTTATGAATGGTTAGGTAATGCTTGTTGATATGATTTTCTTAAGTGGTTATATGATGTTTTTATGGGATAGTGTGTCGAAAACTTGTTTGAAGATGATGATCGGGCCAAATTACTGTGCCTCCTTTTCCTCCCTCCATACCTTGTTCATTATTGAGATTATTGAGATATCGAGGTCTTTTTATAAGTCTGTGAATTTTTAAATTTAACACGCAATAACTTTATATGGAATACTGCTTCTGTCAACTGTCATATATTAAAGGACTAGTGTCAAATTTTGTATAGTTTGTTTCTGACAGCCATTAAAGCAGACAACCTAATTAATTTTAACCAAAATGGATAAAAGTGAAATTCGTGTGCTTGTTAAGCATTATTATTTGGGTAAAAAAAGCACCATCAAAACCAAGGAAAACAGAGTTCGGTTCTGGTCGTACCAACACAAGTGATGCCGAACTTCCAGGAGTCTCAAAAAGGTAGTCACGCCAGAAGTTGTTGATAAAATCCTTGAAATACATGAGGTGCATGAGGTGGTTGTGGCTGCAGGCATATCTACTGACTGGGTACATTACATTTTATTTGAATATTTGGACAAGAAAAAGCTACCCGCGCGATGGGAGCTGTGATTGCTTACAAACGATCATAAACCCAACCGTGTAACCAATTCTAAAGAGTATTTGGCGAAGTTCATCCGCAATTCGAACGAGTTTTTGCACCGTTTCGTTACCGTGGACGAAATATGAATCTTTGAGCATTGTCTGTGACTCAACAGAGGTGTAGCGGGGACCATTTATTTTTTAATGTTTGCCTGTGTTGGGAGTTGAACCTCGACTGAATGATTGGCATTCCCATGGCGCCCATATTAAGGTGGAGAATATATTAAAAATTAAAAAAATTGCTTTTATCTCAAACGTCTTTTCAAATTATAGTTTAGCTTAGTTTAGTTTAGTTTAGTTTAGCTGGTATAGTCTCTGTATAGTGTCAAATTTTATTCGAGATCAATCCATTAAGACAATTTTGATAAATTATGTACGTTTTATTTGGATATAACATGTTCTATCGTAGTCGTGTGGGTTCGTCCGTCGACCCATGCGCATTAGACTTTCACAGTCTAGGCTCGAATCCAAGTTCAGACAAACAATTTTTCAAAAAAAAAAAATTGTTCACGGCTCCTCTTCTTTCGAGTCACTGACAATATTCAAAGAGTATAACTGTCTAGGAAAAGCTTCTCTATCGCACCGTTCGGAGTCGGCATTAAATTGTAGGTTCTCTTCACTCGTAAGAGAACAACGCGCACAACACGAGTGGTTGCAGAGAAGCTAGGCCCAGGTCCACCTCGGACTGTAGCGCCGCAATTATTATTATTATTATTAGCATGTTCTATCAGTACAATATGCAGTCATCAAAGTGTTTATTTGAGTCACACCATCGGGTTTATTATGATAGCTAATGTACATAGAAACAAACATTTGTGTTCACTATAAAGTTATTATAAATTAAAAGAATAAATATTCTTTAATAAAAATTCGGTGGTCAACTAGCTTTCAATTTCGATACATTTCCCAATCCAGTGGAGAGTTGTGTTTCAAAATCTAGACCTTCCCAACAATGGTAGGGTATCTAAGCCCCGTAGTAAGAGAGCATATATAAACCATAGTAAGAAACCAGGTGTTTTCTTCACTTACATTCGACATAATTGAACGTTTCGAATACAGCCTAATGGGTTTGTAAATTTTCGCTCAAAACGTTAAGGTACATGATACTATATGTAGTTTACATCATTGTCCTTTCAGTTTTAACAATTTGTTGTAATTTACATCATTGTCCTTTCGGTTTTAACAATTTGGTTAATGATTTTTGACTAGAACTTTGGAAATTATCATGCATGAATATCACATTGGACATTGGACCTTAAGATGTGAACATAATGATTCCCATCTTTGTATCTAATCTCCATTTATACATTTAGAATAGTATGGTGAGCTACATTGTTATATTGAATTCAGTGAAGAGGCTTGCTGTGTTTACCAAGGATATACAACGTTTGGACGTTAGCCGCAGACAACATTCATTAATGATCTGCTGTGGAATTTCATTGACGCCATATTTACTTCAGTTTCTTATAAGAAAAATTCATAAAGATTTTGGATAATTATCGTTTTCTGTGCTACAGTCCGGGGTCGACCTGGGCCACAGTCAATGTACTTCTTCATCCAGAACGCTCTTATGTTAGTTGATTCCAACTACGCATGTTCATCACATTGAGGATCGAATTATGTACACCACCAGAAGCATCGTCTTCTTTTACCGCGTTTCCCGTTATGGTTCGAGTCGCAGACTTTCTGGGCCGGAGCATTAGATTGGTAGGTATGTGGGTAGACGGGCAGAAGCTAAGTCTCACTTAGGTCCTTGAAGATTGGTATCCCTTTATATCCCTTGCCGTACTCATCTTCCTTCGTTGAACCGTACCCATCTTGATGTTTTTATGAACCTGTAAAGATGGACTAGAGGTTTATTTGAGATTTCATTAATATCTTGGAAGAAGTATTCTCCAAGTGTACTGTGACGCAACTGACAAAGACTAGGGCAGTGGCAGAGGCAGAAGTATCCCCTCGTTCCTCTTCATCACCACAGCCTCTACAAATGTTGTCGTTAGAGAGTCCCATTTTCATGGCGTTGTTCCTAAGATGATTATGGCCAGTGAGAGCTTCAACCACTATTGTCCGCAACACTTTGTCGCATTGAAGGTTTTTGTCGGTTTTTGCTCGATCGTATCTGGGCCATAATGTAGATAGGGCACGTCATCTACTGTTTGCCATTTCAAGAATTTTTATATCCACCTCTTTCCCCAGCTCTGAGAGGGGCGTTTTGATCCCATAAATTGCATGTGATACGTCACTGACCCTATTATGGCAAGTTTATCAGCTATCTCATTGCCGGCAATGGCGCTATGTCCAGGGACCAGCACAGATTGATCGAGTGCTGTGAGCCAAGAGCCTCCAGATCTTTGCGGCACCATACGACTAGCTTGGACTTGATTTTCGGATATAGATTTCATGTGACTGACTGTCAATAAGAATGGTAATATTAGCTGGTGTTATTGTCATCACTGATATCGTTCTGGCCGCTTCTTTGACCGCCAGGACCTCGGCTTGAAACACATTGACGTAATCAGGGAGTCTGATTGAGCAGTGCAAGTTTAGCTCATCGGAGAAAATGCTCGCGCCTGTGCCTGCCTCCATCTTTGACCAGTCGGTGTATACCTTTATGGTCGTGTTATTGAGGGTTAATTGATCGCCCACTCCTCTCTGGTGGGGAATTGGCAATTTAAAAATCTCTCAAATTCGAGGAATGGGAGCCAATATCCGCCCTCGACTTCTGATACTGCAAGTCTGTCAAGAATACTTGCATGTTCTATGGTACCTGAGCGTCAGTCGCCAGATTGACTGATTCTCAGAATGCTTTTAGCGGCCGCTGCCTGTATATCGTAGTTTAGTTTAGTGTAGGATAGTTTCCAATCCAGCTGTTGAGGTGGAGCTTACTGCTCCAGTAACTCCCATACAAGTAAGTCTCTGTATTTTTGTCAATGCCTTAAGATTAATGACTTTCAGTGCTGCCTGCCACCAGACTATGCTGCCATACGTAAGGATGGGTCTGACAATAGCGGTATACATCCATAGGATGATCTTGGGGTTTGGTCTCCATATGTTACCGACAATTTTGTCGCAAATGTAAAAAGCGACCGGAGCATTGCTGTCCTACCGCTCCACATGACCTAGCCAACTGAGACCAACTGAGTCGAACTTATTTGAACAGATCGATGTCGCTGTTTAGCCTATAAAGTTTATTGTTCTGTCTTTTAATCTAAAAACCCTCATTGCATACGGAAGTAAAGATAATCCTTTAGAAGCGACCAAGAATCCCTTCGTTCGTTTTGGTTTTTGTCCATGCTGCTGCTCCATTCAGCAGTATATTGGTTCTTGGGGAGAGAGCTTTATTCCTCAAACGCGGTTCGATCATTTGATGTCTGAAAAGTTCGGCAGTCTGTCCGTCGGCACCAACAGCCTACTTGGACTTTAGTTTGGCGATTGCTGCTTCAACTTCACTGATATTTATCTAAGACATCAAATACTCATAAAGACTATATTCATGAAGAGTAATACATCATAAAGAGATGGCTTAATATTTTTCATACAACCTTAATATTCATTTTATACGTTACGGTAATCAATGAAAAAGATTTAAATTTAATAAGAATTCACTATTTTCATTATATATATGGACTGGATGTTACAGCGCAGTCGAGGCGAGGAATGTTTCACATTGGGAGAGTTGAGGGTAAGTCATTTTCTTTTTGCAGATGACTTAGTCATCCTCACATCCTCCCAGATAGAACTCCAACGCGCTAGATAGGTTTGTGGCCGTATGTGCTGATGCTGGGATGACGGTTAACGTGGACAAATCTGAGGTTATGGTTATTTTCAGAACCCCTGTTCAATGCACTGTACATGTTAGTGGAGTCTCATTGAAACAGGTGGAGAAGTTTAAGTATCTCGGGGTCTTTTTCGCGAGTGATGGGAGGAATAATGCTGAGCTTTCCTGTAGGCTTGGTCAAGCTGGGTTAATTTTGAAACAGCTTGGTCGATTTGTAATCAGGAAGGCCGAGCTTGGTGTCAAAGCCAAGTTAGCGGTTTTTAACGCAGTATTTGTTCCAACTCTCACCTATGGTCATGAAATTTGGATAATGACCGAAAGAATAAGATCGCGAATTACTCGCCGGGATAGGGTGAGAAACACGACAGGGCGCGAGGAACTCAATGTTAGACAGCTGCTTCTTCGAACGCAAAGGGCTGTACTTCGTTGGATTGGTCACGTGGCACGAATGTCCCCATCATCACGACTTCCGAGGCGTGCCTTGAATGCGATTCCATCAGGTAGGCGACCGCTTGGCACATCTAGGACGAGATGGTTGGACCAAGTCCAAACACTCGCCTGGTTGCGCTTGGGCATAGCTCCTGATGAGTTAGAGTCGATGGCGGAGGATCGAGTGGCCTGGAGACCTCTCGTGCATGCATTGCCCCCGCGACCTCTTTAGTGGAACATGCGGGTCATTGAAAATGAGATGAGATGAGATGAGAAGAATTCACTATTTTATCTATTCAGCATCCAATACAGTTGGAAGCACTATCATCACTTCGTCACAAGATTGTTTGTGCAAAAGAAAAATAGAGTCCACAAGGGCACTTGCTAAAACTAGAGAACAATTATTCGAAACAAATCAAAACGTATTAATACCATGAAGCCAAGTTTAAATATGTGCTAACCTAGTATTTGCCAACTACGGCAGAAAGATACATGTTAAGGTAAACAAATAAATTTAAATAACTAAGCCGTCGACAGCATTATGCGCTGAGAGTGGTAAGAACATTAGGTGAGATTAACCTAAATGTAACCGCAGGCAAAGCGGTGCTAATACCGGTGAATTTTCAAAACGTAAACAAAAAATATTTGTTTGGTTAAAACCTATCAAAAGGAAAAATTAGAAAGACAATAATAGGAGATTGTTATAATATATATATAAATATCATGTACAATGCTCTTGCTGGTGATTTTGTATGTTATGTATACAATATATGTAAAGAATTTTTTAGATAATTGTTTTGCTTTTCAGGCGTGTCATTGCTGCTTATAGGACTTTCTAAGGCTTTGAGGCATGTGATGACACTTATAATCTTAATGCGAATAGTACAGTTTCCTTGCTCCCCTCCAATATGCAAAAACTATACAGCAGAAACGTCATGGCGTTAACAATTTGAATTAATACATAATATTTTTTTTTCTTTCAGTTTTTGAAAATTAGTTTTTTGTTTGCATTCTCTAATTTCGGTCACAAATTTCAGATTTTTTTGTTTTCAACTGAACAAATCGGAGATGTGGTCTTGGGATGCAATTGTGTGTGACATTTAACATTTGAAAACAACACAAAAAAACACTTCAACCAATGTAAGTAATTTTTAATACATTAGTATTATCAAAAGTGGGCGTAAATATAATTTAATTTTTTGTTCCAATTGAAGGCGAAAAGTGAACTACATCAAAAAAGATATTTTTTTTCTCCCTATCGAAACATCTACAAATCGGTGTTTGTGAACTTTGAAAACCACTTAGATTGATACTCAATTGCGAAAACTGTCAAAAACTTTGCTTATGGTTTAAAACGAGAAAATATGTCAATTAATTATTTTAAATTTAATGCCCGTAGCTTCGATTGAATATTTCAACATTTCCCGAAATGATTAATTAAGTTTGAGTGGAAAACCGCTGTGGAGATCGGACAGTTAGCACGAACTGCTAATTCTGAACTTTAGTTATTCCCAACCAAAGGTGCATATGTACATACACGATCATTTTATGGCCCGAATGTTGGAGGATCTTGGAATTGCACGGTTACAACACTTCATAATCATAAGTGTTTCTACTAACTTTAAAAGATAATTTTTTTTTTATAATTTGTTCGGTGTTTTTATTTATATTAGTCAATGAAAGAACTGAACGCAGTTCATTGCATCCACTAAATGTCAATGAACTCAGGTTACAGGTCGGAAATCAGAATATATATTCAAGTGAGTATCACTGGATTGAGAACTCTGGATTTATAAATACTTTGTGTTCGTTACGTTCATCGTACGCATTCATCATTGCTAATGACATTGCTTCACTCATCACTTCCACAAACATCGAATGGTCGCGTGGAGTGGGACCTATTTGCATTCCATTCGATTGGAGATAGGCTTCAAATGCTGTACCTTACATACTGCCCGGGCTTTGATGCCTTTAGAGCTTTTGACTTTATATCGACAGGCGATGTGTTTGGATTAGGAATCACTTCATTCACTGGATCAAAGCCGGATATTTTGCAGAAAGTAAATGTTTTAATCGTTCTAAATTATAATTGAATGAGAGAATATGCTCAAGTTTACAAGTACTTTGAAGGACGAAATGCATGTCTATATGATTCCGGAATCCCAGTTGAGTACAAGGGAGGCGTTAATGGAGTTGTCTGTGATTTATGGAAGGAGTGCTTCTTCTATAGGTCCAATGGTGAATGCAATACGACTTCATTTATAGACCGGATAAAAACCTGAACTTAAAACAAATAATAATCTATTTAAAACGTTGTTTTCTTAATCAAAAAACACCTCACATCATTTATACTAGAATAGCTAGAAACTTGTCCAGCACTTTTTATTTTCCAATTTTTAAACATTTGGTAGGTTCTTGAAAGTTCCTGCTGTGATTTGTTCGGTTCGTTGGAGACAGCAGACGGCGCAAGAAGGAGCAGAGGTCCGAATTTCATCATAGTCTCAAGGTCTCTGCACCATTGTGTATTCATAGAATTCGAGTATTTAAGATTGCTTTATGTCATATATTTTTTCTCCGCTTCATTCGAAAATTAATATAAAAAGAAGTAAACCGTTATAGTTTCGTGTAAAGTCCAAAGAAGAAAATTAAAGGTCCAGAGAAAACACGTCTATTCTTTTTTCCTTCTTTATTAATAATAATCATATGTTGTCTTAGCGACGTTCATAATACGACCCCTGCCTACTATTCAGTCTCAATACGACTACTGTCTACAATTCGGCCATCCTAAACTTATCGTGTCCCCACGATTAAAGGTTAAAATCATCTCTGACCTCGCCAACATCATGTCTAGTCTGGTTAGGCACGAGAGTTTCTGAGTCTGAATCTGAATCTTCTTCCATTTCAATGAGGCCTTCATCTGGTAATTCACACCACGGCTTGAGCTTCTCCGAACTCATCACGGTACTGCGTTTTCGTTGATTCCTCTGCATCCCCGGAATATCTTCTACCAAGTAACGGTCATTCGGTAACACCTTAGTCACCATATACGGGCCCTTGTAAAACGGTTCTAGTTTCCGTGACTCACCTGTCGCCGCTGCCTCATGCTCGATTAACACCAGATCCTCCACGTAATACTGCGTTGGCTTGCGGTGTCGTAGATCGTAGCGTTTCTTTTGATATGCCTGATTTTTCTCTATGTTTTGCAACGCATTCTGCCTTCTAAGACCCATCTCCGCCTGGTCAGCCAATTCCGCCTTTCCCAGCTCCAACAACAATTTGTTTCCGAGAATATCCCTCGGAGTGTATGAAAACAACAACTCGTGTGGACTCGCCTTTGTTGTCGCATTCCGTGCTGTATTCAGACTCCACTGAATTGTTCTAAGGTAACTCGCCCAATCCTTCTCCGCAGAGAGGGCGCATTTTAACGCCGATAGGATAGTTCTGTTGCAGCGTTCCACCTGGCCATTCGCTCTTGGTGTCCTCACGGCGGTTTTGATATGCTGTACTCCGTGGTCTTCACAGTACTGCGTAAATGCCTTTGCCGTAAAGGCTGTACCCCGATCCGTTATTATTCGCTTCGGTACACCAAAATACCCGGATATGTCTATTAGCACGTTGAGCACCCCATTCGTGTTCGCTGTCTTCACTGCTCGCAAGACGACATACTTTGTGAAGTTATCCACAACTGCCAAAACGTACCTGGTCCCTCCCTTCCCTCGAGTGAATGGTCCCAGGTGATCCAGATGAACAGTGTCGAAGGGAAGCGGTACGCGGTCCGCACTGTGCAACTCCCCTTCTAGTTTCCCCCCTTTTCTTTTAGAGTATGCGCAATCCACACACGCCTTTATGTATTCCCGTGTAAACCCGCGCATCTTCGGAAACCAAAATGTCTCTTGCATCCGTGTTAACGTCTTCTCCTCCGCTAGGTGCCCAACATCGTCGTGAGATAGCTTTAAAATTCTCCAACGTATCGCATGAGGGACCACCCACTTCTCTGCACCATCCACTATTCGAAACAGCCGCATCCCATTCACTTTGTATTCTTTTTGCAGCTGCTTCTTTGTGCTCGTTGATTCCGAAGATTTCAGCTCCTTTATGATCGCTCGTAGTTTATTGTCCTGCCACTGCATGGTCGCCAGCCAATCATCGTCCGTGATGTACATGTTGAGGACATACAGCGACGCTTCTTCCATCACCTTCGGCTCTTCCACAGGTTGCCGGCTTAATGCGTCCACATAGGCGGCCTTTTTTCCAGGTTGATGGACCAAGTCGAAGGAGAACTCCTGGAGTTTGAGCCACCACCTGCCCACCCGAGGTATAATCTTTGCTTTATTTTTCGTAGCCACAATCGCTTGGCAGTCTGTAACCACCTTGAAATTCCTACCCACTAAGTAGACTCGGAATCGTTCGAGACTATCCACGATAGCCAACACTTCAATCTCATATGAGTGGTACTTCTTTTCGTCGTCCGAAAGCTTGCGGCTGTAAAATAGTACTGGCCGTAGCGCCGAGTCTGCCTTTCCTCGTTGGAATAAAATTCCGGCCAACCCTACAGATGACGCGTCCGTGTGCACCTCGTGCTCACACTGAGGGTCAAACAGCACCAACACGGGCGGGTTACTCAAGATTTCTTTCAATCTTAGAAATGCATTCTCCTGCTTGGTTGACCAAACGAACTCCCTGTCCATTTTCATCAGTTCTGTGAGAGGTACTGCTAACTGGGAGTAATTCTGAACAAATTTTCTGAAAAACACTGTAAGACCTAAGAATTGTCGTACTTCATGGATATTTCTGGGAGTCGGGAACTCCATGATTGCTCTTGTCTTTCGTTGGCTCGGCTTCAAGCCCTTCTCGTCCACCTCGTAACCAAGAAACTCGATATTAATTTTGAAAAAGACGCATTTACTTACATTGAGAGTAAGTCCGAATTTCTTAAGCGCCTCCAAGAACCTTCCCAGCTTCACCAAACCTTCCTCCACTGTCTTACTGGCTATAATGGTGTCGTCGAGGTAGACTGCTACATCACCCTTCTGCAACGACGACTTCAGCGAATTCATGCACGCTTGGAAATGCGCAGGTGCATTTACGAGCCCAAACGGCATCCTGTTGAATTCAAAACAGCCTTCGTCCGTTAAGAACGCGGTGAACTTTTTGCTCTGCTCCTCCATTCGGATTTGGTGGTACCCCGAAGCCAAGTCCAATACTGTGAAATATGAGTTCCCACTCAGCGATGTCAGAACCTCGTCGATTACGGGCATAGGGAATTTCCGCTTTACAGTTACTTTGTTAAGCCCTCGGAAGTCGATGCAGAACCTATCGGAGCCATCTTTCTTTTTGGTCAGGACAATTGGAGAAGAGTAATCAGAACACGATGGGCGAATAACCCCAAGGTCTAGCATTTCGTTGACCTTTTCTTTAATGATAGCTCGTTTTGCAAATGGGAGTCTGTACGGCTGCACACAGATAGGCTGCGATGTTGTTAATTGAATTGCGCACTCACCCAGCTTAGACTCCCCCAATTCCTCGGTTCCCATGGCGAAACAACTCCGATAAGTGTCTACAAAGCCTTGCAACTTTTGCAAGTTGATGTCCCCTATATCTCCCACATCCAGTTCCGTAACCAACAGCTTCCTTGTCGGCCTCTTCTGGATCTCCTTTTCATCCAGAATCACACTTCGTGCGTCCTCCTGCATATTATCGCTGATGGACAACTTATTGAAAGTCTTCTCTATCCGAACCTGTGGCTGATCCAAGAGCCGTCGCCCAATTATCATCGCGTACGGTTGGCTATGATCCGGCACCACTAGAATTTCGCACCAGGATGTTAGGCGATCTACGGATACTTCTGCAAATAGTCGCCCGACAGTGGTGCACCCTCCGCCCCCAAAACCTTTCAGACTCATTTTGTACGACGTGTACTTCAGGTCTCCAGCCTCAGCCTCCGATTTACACAGAGTTACACAATCACTTCCGAGGTCGATGAATGCTTTGATCGAAAGCCCATTCACCCTTGCCATCTTAAAATACTCGCTGCCCTCCTCCTTGATCACCAACTGCGTTTGTCCACCTGTTCGCCTGGGGATTGCCCCGTTCCGCTGTGCCCTCTGGACTTGATCTTGTGCAAGAGGACAGTTTCGTCGATAGTGTCCAATTTGTTGACATTGAAAACATTTCACTTGGCTTTCTGTGTCGCCGACCAAACCAATTTTTGGTTCTGTTCCTCGTTTGGTCCTCGACTTCAAGCCTCCGACCCACCGAACTCTGTCCACCAGCTCGCGAACCGTTCTCATAGGTGTTGCTCGACAAGCCTCTAAACACTCTCCCTCAGCCATGCCTAACACAATGTATTTGAGAACTGCTGACTCCTCCAGCCGGCCCCGTGATGCGATTTTTTTCATCTCAAATATATATTCTTCAGTGTCCTCGTTGGGTTTCTGCCGTCTCTCCCGTAACAGATTGTGGATGTCCACAGCATCGTCGATGGTAGGAAAGTTTGAAGAAAGGTCATCGAGAAATTCTTCCAGAGATTCATGCAATGCTCCCTCACTCCATAATCTTGCAGCCCCTGCGAGTCTCGTTGTTGCTGCCATTAGTAGGAGCTTCTCATCCAAGTCGTAAATTCGGCGTAGATCCCTTACCTTCCTTATCCATGCCGACGAAGAGAGACCCCACTTATTCTTAGGGTTAAACTCTGGAATCATCTCCGTAACATCGCGCACCATGAAGCAACTCCTTGGATTGTTTTCGTTTCTACCGTTCGCGACAGGCAACTGCGCTTTAAGAGTGGCTCCTGTAACTTCGGATGTGCTCCGGTCCATCGTACCTAAACGCGAAGCATTCCAACAGCATGCAGTATGCAATTCCTGCTTCATACGTTCAAGCTCCCTTCGCAGACGTGCGACTTCGGCCAATTCCTCTTCATCTCTACTCTCAAGGGGTTTTTGGACGGTCACGAGAAGGGGGTCTGTTGCGTCCAGTAGTCGCTTGTACAGCTCATCTTTTAAGCCACTCTGATCCAATCCCCGTCTTTTCAATTCTTCCCGTAATTCGTCCCGGGACAACTCCCCATAACGTTCTTCCAGTTCCTTTCTATTATCCATACCCTTGCTGATGTCGGAAGAAAAACGAAATATTAGAGAAGATTCAGAAAAGAGAAAAAAGTATGCGATGCAATTCCGTTTGCGCGTTGAGTTTTGTTATCCCACTTCTGATTATGTAAAGTCCAAAGAAGAAAATTAAAGGTCCAGAGAAAACACGTCTATTCTTTTTTCCTTCTTTATTAATAATAATCATATGTTGTCTTAGCGACGTTCATAATACGACCCCTGCCTACTATTCAGTCTCAATACGACTACTGTCGTATTGAGTTTTTACCGTATTTTAGTAGAGCGTATTATCTTCAAATCTTTATTTTTAAAATCCTCAACGACTTTTCTTGAACTTGTAGGTGTAAGAGTGTAGTAGTTCACAACGTGGTTACTGAGAAGCTAGGCCCAGGTCCACCTCGGACAGTAGCGCCGCCATTATTAGTATTATTAAGTTTCAACAACGGATGGGGAACTGGCTTTTTGTTTTTTATTCGGGCGTCTTTTTCTATCGCCCCAGATAAACTGCTCAGTTCATGTTATACCATCTACTTCACATTTCTGCATTTTTTCGAACTGAACGTAATAATAAGTAATGCTCTTCGATTTTCTTGCTCTTAGATAGTTTTATTGTCTTTTTATTATTCTATTGTTAGTGATTGAAGAAAAACCGAACTATCGCGAACTTTACGGGCTGTATAATGACATAAATCTAATCAGGTGTCTTTGGATCTAACGCCAATGTGGCTAGGTCATGTAGAACGAATGCTCAACCGAAGAATATTCGAATCTGAGCCTGTGGGACAAAGCAACAGAGGACGTCCAGGACGGAGATGGAGTAAAGAAAATGAGCGTCCTCAACATCAACCATTTGGTGTGGGAAACTGGCCCAGGTCCACTCCGGATCGCCGTATGAGCAATATTGTATACAATATATACCAATACATATTGTTTCAGTTGGGACCATTGGACTTATATGACCTGTCATTACTGTTAAGTTTCTCTCTGTGGCGAGTATTTGGCCCATCATTTGGATGGAGTTCATCGTTAGCTATTGTCTGCGTTTGAATAGTCAGCCGGTGCTGAGTTTTGTGTCTTCTAGCATTTCGACTATCTACTACAAAACCGTCCCACTTGTTTTTTTTTAATATTTCTGATCACTTCGGCTTCTTCGATGAAATGTTCTCTAAATTGTGGTTAAGGTTTCAATATACCAGGACTTTCGGTATCAAATTTCAGAATGTAAAGCATGCTTGCGTCGAATGCTAGCAGTATGAAGGCGTACAAGAATAACCATGAGATGGTAACATTCCGATAAGCAAGCCACGCTTATTATGGATGTTTAACATGCAATTTCTACACCGTTGGCTGGTCGTCAAGTGATCAGCGCGGACGTGCCTTGCCTATCAGTTGAAAGTGAATTAATCTTGTGTCAGGTCTTACGATCAAGCGAAATTGAAGTTTCGGATGTCCACAAATGGCTTGTCATTGTCATTTCATTCGCCAAAGAAAGACGAGTAAAGATGTTAGTAAAAAAAAAATTTGCTCGCGCGTACTTCGACTTGAATTAAAACTGAGTTCCTTCCGCTTTATTTAAGAATAATGGGATTCATTTAACATATTGCTGTCTTTACAGTGTTGAGAATAATAACATAGAAGTAATACGAGTTAAGAAATAGAATTATGTCATACTCGTACACAACGCGAAGTTCTACATATCTTTAGTTTAACAACGGATCATGATTTTTTAGTGGAAACAAATGCAAATTAGGAAGGTGAAAGTGTGTATTTTTTTTTATTGAACTGTTTTATGGAGTATTTAATGAAGATTGAATTGCATGTGAATGTACATAAAGTGAATTGGATTCGGAACAACGTTAATGTAATCGTTATATTTTTGGCAGTTTTGTTCTTATCGTGGTTCGTTTCCAACGCAATAATTTATTGAAATTCATTGACCTTTAAATTTTAGAGAAACTTTATTTAACTAAGTTTGTGGTGTGTTACAGAAAAAACCTTTTCTGATAAGGCTATTCTGAAAAAGAATTAGTTGGCCATTGCTTTTAAACGGATTTAATATTTCCCCTTGACGGCTAAAGAATTATTATTACAACAATACCGTTAAGCATATTTTATTAAAAACATTATTGGAGAACGCTCAAAAATAATTTGGAAGTTTTACAAAACAAAGTAGATACTACAGTGAGGGTGTCCTTTGCGTTTGTGTTGTTTTATATTTATAGCAAATATGCTATCAAATAAGACTGGAATAATGAAGGTGTTATACAAGCATAACTTTGTCTGAGAAGTAATAATTCTATTTTATGTTCAAGAAAGCATTGTGAACCAAAAGTGATTCTTTCTATAGATCTCTGTGCTGATGTTGATTGCTGCTTGATGAGCCGAGAAATCCTTAACCGGCTTAGGTCAAGTAAGTTTAAGTAACGGCTTTAGCCTCACATACACCTACGAGCGTTCATAGTGTCGCAAAAAACTCTCTGAAAAGAAGAAAACTGGAAATAATAAACAGAATGCATTTGAAGCGTGTATAAAGCTTATTAAATTACAAAGGTTATAATTTGAGGGAGCCAAAAAAGTGTCTACCATAAATTACTAGCGTTTTTAAGAGCTCAACGTCGAATTTGGTGGAAAACAGCAAAATTGGAGCTACAGTGTATTTTTCTGCTGTCGAGATTAGAAATCCTCGCCAGCTGATTCATTTTTTGTTCCCTCATGTCCAGGGGAAAGTATAGGGACACAGTGTTATTCTTACAAGTTTCTTATACCGAGTTATAGCAATTGAGAACAGTTTTAAACTTTATTGTATTACTTTGAAGTGCTTTCAGTGCTGCCTGACTGTTCACATGTGTACACATTGGTGTGAGTGCAGATGAAATTGTTTATTAAGCTTTCTGCTGATTTTTGAATAGAAACGAACTCAGCTTGGAAGGTGATACATTTATCATTCATCACTTTGTAGCATGATTTATGTTTATTCGTGGCCTTAACACTTTTTTTTATTAAGAGTTGAGCTGTGTTACCTCATACCGTGGTGATCATGCGATTGCTTAGTAGCTTTACTATACGTCTGTGAGAATGTGATTCTTCCGGCATCTTTGGTCACTTTTTAAGGTTACAAAAACGTCTACAAAAACGGAACCTTTATAATTTCGGTGTGTCCGTCCGTCGTGTCTGTCACATTTTTTTATCTCCGAAGTTTATAAAGATATCGGCATGAAATTTTGGAATTAGGTACTTCAGTCCTAAATCTCATTGCCCATGCACCCAAATTTAAAAATTGGGTCCATTTGGGGGTTGCTCCAGTATAGGTGAAGTTGCCATTAATTTTGAAACATTGTCGCACCCCATCGACATATATATCAATCGACAGGTCTTTTGAAATGAGGTAGAGGTTTGCTTTTATGGAGCTCCAAAGTTTTTTTTAATACTTTCCCCCTTGCCATTTACAAACCAAAATGTTTAAAAATCTGAAAAAATCACAAAAAACTTGGCTTCATTGAGTACTTTCATTTAAAATAATTTCAAGCATTCTGGCCCTAATAGTTTTCGAGATATTGGCCAAAAACGGTCAACCATCGACATGCGAATTTTGCCAAACAGAATGCCAAACAGAAATGAACACACACACCGCAGGCATGAGCAGTGATTGCCCAGCTTTTTTATTTTAATGCACTTTCGATGTCGATAAAGACGCATATTATTAATTCATTATAACGCAAAGAAGTTTCTATTGTTCAAGTTACCTCATGCAACTTGGTTTCTGTGTATATTCCCTTTATGGTATGCATGATGTGAGCCAGAAAGGAAGTATTTATTTTTAAATGAGCCTCTGTTGCAGAAGTCAATAATCCCTTCTTAAGTTTTAAGTACAAAAGAGGTAAGACACAGAGGTATATAGTCCTTTCATGTGAGTAGACTTGCCACATTTAGGGATAAAGACCCCAAGGTTGTTGTATATGTTTGCTGTATCAACCATAAGCCTTTCAGATGCTTTTGTGATGATAATGACCTCGGCTTGATGATGAATCCATCTGGCAGCATGCAACACTACATGTAGTTTCGAGTACTGTTATGAACTCCAGCACCAACATCGAGGTTTGGAATGAGTCGTTCTTATTGCTTTTGAACCAAAATTGTGTTTTTCAACAAGTCAGCATAAAATAGTTTTTTTGTGTGGATTTATCTTACCATGCACATGCTGATCTTGTGTCTCCAGTTTTCCGTTTTCTTATAGCAGTACAAGCTGCAGCGATAAATGCTTCCAAATTGAGAAAGTTGAGAAGTTTAAATACGTGAGGCTTATCATTGATTCTAGATCATCTTTCTTGGTCTGCAAATCTCTCAGAAACATTTTCTATGGTATTTTCGACTCGATATTGCAGTACAGAAACCTGTCACCTGCTTATCATTTATATTGTTTTGAGGTTTTTAAGGTATTTTTCATAAGGTGAAGTAATCTTGATTTTTGAGTGCTGAAAAACGTATGTATTATCACACATTCTGCATCTTAATCTAGCGTCCAACTTTCGCTGTTCAGCTTTCCGAAATTAGTTTTTGTGCACTTGAAAAGGACACATGGACTACTTACTACGTTTTCGATACATTTTAAACTTTAGTTTTTGAACTATGTAGGGTTAGGTTAGGTTAGGATCAAGTGGCTGACTGCAGATTAGCAGTCTCACTTAGGCCAACACAGGTCCATTGTGGTATCACGCGGATCGGGTGTCTCCTATTCATTCAATCATTTGGTGCTTACTATGAAGCGCTTAAGTTGACTGACTCCGACTTTGTTCAGCTCGCTCAAGTCATCGAAGAATTATGCTTCTAGGAACTTTTTTCAACGGATGGAAAGGGCACTGTGCAGGCGAAATGTTTTACAGGCTTCTCCTCTTTCTCGTCCCTGCAGCTTTTGCAGAAGTCGTTATGAGGGAGTCTCCATCTTGAGGCGTGTGTGCCAATAGCACAATGTCATGTGATGACACTGATGAGAGTCCTGATACATGACCTGTCCATTCTGATTATACGTGGGGAACGTTTAGAATTGAGTTTTGGCTAGATTTGTGGTTTTGGACCATAATATATTAGTGATTCTAATTGTGTGCTCCCTTAGATGTTTTGCTATAGAGAAAGACATAGGCAGTGGGTCTCCATTGAGTGAAAGTGATGATACCGTTCTATGTTTGGTTCGAGTTCATCGGTTTCGTGATTGATAGAATGATAGAATGCGCAACTATCTCGTCAAGAGATAGGCGACAGTTTAAGGAGGTTTTGAAATGGAAAATTACCGAATTGAGGGACTTAATCGCGACTTGCCTGTCCGATCATGTGATGATGTCCTTCTTGGATATTACATTGTTTTCAGGGCCGGACATATCGTCTTCTATTGTCATTGTCTCAGCCTAACCAACTTAAGATCCTTGGAGTAGATACCTATTCTTACACACTCGTGACCGAATCCATCTGTGAAAATGCGTCTATTGTCAGAATTCCAAACAGAAAAGTTTTTCTGAAAGAAATTGGTTTGGGGGGCATACTGCCCCCTGCAACCCCCCTGCTTGGCCACAGATAGGATTTGGACATAAGGCCAAATTCTAGAATTTGGCTTTATGTCGCTTGGCGTTATGTCCGGGCCCCTATTCATGCTGCAGATGGAGTCTTTTAAGTACAACAACTGTCTTAGCTGCTACTTGTCTTCCAAACAAGTTCGGTGGTGGGATGTAGAGGATTATGTTCAGTCCAGCTGGTGTTGTCCTTATAACTTCATTAATGCAAATGCTTGCCGACCTCTGCACACGGTCTGACTACAGTTGTGTACGACAAGTATGCTATTTTTGGCTGTGGAATTAAGATTTGGATCACTTTGAATCTCTTTACACAGTGCAGACATATTCAATTTTGATATTCTAATTAAATTCTTTTTTCCGCAGTCTAAGAATTGAGAATTTTGTCATGAAAATATTTCTTTAAAGATCCCCTTTAAATGTCCAAGTGGCGACAATATACTGCTTTGAGATTGAGTATCTTATAGAAAAATAATTCAAAACCGTAGCCTAAGGCTCTTGGTGCTTATATTGTAGTTACTCAATAAATAAATAAATATAATTCAAAACCATGTTAGACAATCATCTAGGAAAAGTATTCGGAAACTCTTTCAAAATTACTTGTATGTATGCAAAGCAAAGCTACAGAATAACGCTTAAACTTTTGCGCAATGGGTGTTGAAATAAAACTATGCAAAGTTACAGCAGAGTTGCAGACGATAAAACTATAGTGATGGACAGAAGTTTTCACACAACGTTATTTTCATAGAAAACGAAGGGTTTAAAGAAAAGTTAAAAGCTTTTGTCATTCTTTTTGGATGAAAGCATTTTTTTATTATTTTGTGATACTAAATTATAATAATAATAATAATAAAGGCGGTGCTACAGTCCTACGTGGACCTGCCAGGCCTAGCTTCTCAGCAACCACTCGTATTGTGCGTGCTATTGTTCTCTCACTAGTGGAGCGGACCTACAGTTTAATGCCGACTCCGAACGGCGATCTTGAGAAGCTTTTTTGTACATAGTTGTTCCTTTTGAGCAGTGTCAGTGACTCGAAAGCCGTGAAAAAATGTTAGGTGTTTTTTCGAGATTCGAACTTTAGACCTCGAGCGTAGGAGTCGACGCACCTACCCACTACTCCATGGCGCCCACTAAATACTAGATACTAAATTACTTCATATTTATTACATGATGCTGAAGGATATAGTTTTAGAAGTCGCCTAGGATTAACCGATTCATTTTTTTTTGAAAATTACTTGGTGTGAACAATTTTGTCCATCACTGTATATTACATACTTGCAAATATACAATCATTTTAGATTTGGGAATACCTGAACATTGTTAAAATTATCTAAAAATCACATTCTAAATAAAACAAATTTTCTCATTATAATTTTACCTTTAATTTTGCAATGATGAAGGAGAATATGTGTACATGTCTGTTCGAGTTTACAAAATACCGGCATGTAGATCAAAATTTACTTAAAAGTGTCCCCCTACAACTACGCCACTGTCAATTACGCTACCATCATGAACTTCCGAATGGAAAATAAACACTTTTAACCCAGCAGCCCAGATGGCATTCACTGCTTGTCGGCTATCATAAGACCCTCAAGTTCAAATTAAATGGTTATCAATTAAAAAGAGTAAATTAAATATAAATCCACCTTTTCACCTCATTAACAGGTGCAGTTGGATTATTCTTCTGCAGTTGAAAGCACTGCCGTCACCTCGTTCAGAAGGTTGTGTGTGCAAAAAAAAATTAGAACAGTCTACAAGGATACCTATTAAAACTTTGAGAGCAGTTCTTGAAAACAAATCAAAACGTATTAACACCATAAAGCCAAGATGATATATTTGCAAACCTCATATTTGTCAACTAGAACGAAAAGATACAAATAAAGATAAACAAATAAGTTTATATAACTAATTGCTGCTGAAAGCATTACACATTAAGACTGATAAGAGCATTCGGAGAGATTAACCGAAATTTCACCCCAGGCAAGGCTGTGCGAATACACGTTTATTTTCAAGGTGCAAAATCGAAAACAAAACTAAGAAATACCGCGTGAAGAGGATAAAACAGATCATACGCAAAGTACAGTCGTTCATGGAATGATGTTGTCGCTGAAAATTTTTGGTTTGATAATTTTGTTTAATATAATGTATCTTTTATTGAAAATTGATATTTTTAGGCATTTCATTGCTGCTTATAGGACTATCTGAGGCGCTGTTTGAGGGATGTGATCGTACTTATAATCTTAATGGGGATAGTACAGCTATCTTGCTATCCCCATACTATTCAAACAAGTATCCGGCAGGAACGTCATGTCGTTATAAATTTATTGCACCACTAGACTATGAAATTTTGGCAGAATGTAAAATTGATATTGATAAGGTAAATTATGAATCTTTTTTAATTTCCATGTCTAAGTTTGTATCTTAATTCCTTTTTGTTATGCCACATAATCGTTGGTCTGAGTCCTTTGTACCTACGCTGCTGTGCTTTTGTATACAATACATTTTTGCTATTTTTCTTTTGCCCAATCACGTCAACGTCATTCAGTTGAGGTCAGTAATTCTACGGATTTTTGAAAGACGGTCTCTGTAGAGTTGATCAATGTGATTTTAATGATCTTCTTAAGTACGATATAAAACATATGATATATTTTCATTTGTTTGACCTCAGTCCTGAAATTGTTATTTGTCGTCATCTCCTAGCTCGAGGAGTCGGAAGTTTAATCGATAATCATTCCAATTAGCATTCTACCTAACAGTGGTGCTCGAATCTTCGCCGTCATTTAACAGTTTAGAGATGTGATAGATTGTGAGTATACTACAAATGCTTGTGCTCTCAGGCTCCTGTCCCATCTTTGTCAGTGTAGTCGGTATAGTCCAACTACTCGATTGACATATACAACATTAGTTAAATTAAATCCGTCAATGACATCCCATGTAGAGTCTTTAATAATGTTTGTTATATTTGCACTGACCTATGATGTTCATGTGGCTCCGTCAAAATTATTATTAAGGTATAGAGTATAGATTGTTGTACGCAATCAATGCTTATGTGCTTTGAAAAATAGTTAGATGTGTACTCAATTGCAAAACTGTCACGTTCCATGACTTGATGGTAACATAATTAGTCCCTCAGTTCGTTATATTTAATATAGTCGATTGTCAAAAGCTTTGCTAATCGCTTAAAACTTGTTTGTTTATGTCATTAAATGAAGGGTCCCAGCGGCTGTACTACTGAATATTTCTACATTTCCCGAGATGGTGATTCAAGTCTGAGTGGAGCTGAACAACTATGCGGATCTGGTACTGTAGCACGAACTACACTATTCCGCACTCTAGTTCTTGCCTACATATCCGGGGCACCGAGTGGTTCGACCATTGGAGGCAAATTCAACTGCACGCTTACAACACGTCCGCAAGCATGCGATTGTGGATGGACACAGAACACTCGTATTGTGGGAGGTGTAAACGCAGCTATGGGCGAGTTTCCCGCAATGACGGCTCTTTATCACATGCCATCTGGATCAGCCTTTTGTGGGGCAAGCATAAGTAAGTGTTTTTCTACAAACTTTATTTGAAGTTTTCTCATAATATTTTTGATGCAAACATTTGTTTTTACGACATATCAGTTAGTCACAGAGCTATACTAACCGCAGCTCATTGCCTCCTGCAATATCCAAATGTCAATGAACTCAGATTACTGATCGGAGATTACGATTTATCTTCAAGTAAGTACGCACTATTGGATTCAGAATTCTAAATTCACAAATAATTTTGTCTTAGGTACGGAGTCTCCGTATGCGGCAACTTATGGTGTAAGCACTTACTATATACATCCGGGTTACAATGCAACCAACAATGCGAATGACATTGCTATAGTCATCGCTTCAACAAATATCGAATGGTCGCGTGGAGTTGGACCTATTTGCATTCCATTTGATCAGACGTAGGCTTCAAATTGTTGTTCTTTACACAGTGATTGAACATTGATTGTTTCAGAACAAACACCTTTGACTACACCGCTGTCAATATTGTGGGGTGGGGAACCACGTCATTTGCCGGGCCAAGATCGGATATTTTGCAAAAAGCGGATGTTAATGTTATTCCAAACAGTGTGTGTTCGACAGTGTATCCTTCATTGCAAGCGTCTCAAGTTTGCACGTACTATCAAGGTCGAGATGCATGTCAATTTGATTCCGGCGGCCCAGTTGTGAAAAAGGGTAGCTCAAGGGAGTTCCTGATAGGTCTGATTAGTTATGGAGATGCGTGCGGTACGAATCCAGGAGTCAACACAAGACTGACCTCTTTTATAGACTGGATTACACAATATCCTGTGGGAACTTTGTGTCCAAAACCATATAACTGAATAAAATGAAAATAAAATATTTTAATTTAAGAAAATATATTTGCTTATGTGATTTCGTCGCAGTTTTCCGAATGCTCGTCGTGAATTGTACTTATAATTAAGCATTGAATGCAATGACATTTGTACATGCATGAAATAAGAATTGTTTTCAAATGGTTCAAATAGTTAAGGGACAAACACGATTAGTGATGGATTGTAAAGTATTGTAGTACAAATTGAGAAAAGTAAAAAAAGTTTACAAAATCAGTTGGGTTCCGAGCCAGTAATATTCGTTGCAACGAAGCATAAATCTTAGAGAATGCTGTATAACAGCGTCATCAGAAATCCATCCCTATATTCTTCTTCTTCTTCTTAGGGCGCTACAGTCCGAGGTGGACCTGGGCCTCACTCAACATGCCTCTCCAGCCAGCACGATCTTTCGCCAGCTGTCTCCAGTTTCGCACACCAAGCCGGCTGAGGTCCCCCTCGACTTGTGTGCGCCACCTTGTTCGTGGACGTCCTCAGTTGCGTTGTCCCACAGGCTCGAAGTCGAAGACTCTTCGGGTCGGAGCTAAGTTGTCCATACACTCTACATGGCCTAGCCATCTTAGGCGTTGGATCCGTAGACGCCTGGCTAGACTCATGTCGCTGTACAGCCCATACAGTTCGTGGTTGAATCTTCTCCTCCAAATGCCATCAACGCAAACAGGGCCAAAGATCGCGCGCAGAACTTTTCTCTCGAAAAGACCAAGAGACTGTTCAGCTGTTGGGATATTGTCCATGCCTTTGCGCCGTACAGCAGGACTGGGATGATCAAGGTCTTATATAAAGTCAGCTTGGTCTTCCGAGAGAGGGCTCTACTACTCAATTGCCTTTTGAGCCAAAAAAAACAGCGGTTGGCAAGAGTTATTCAGCGTTTGATATCGGTACTGATGTTGTTTGTCCTGTTTACTGCGGAGCCAAGGTAGACTAAGTCCTTAACTACCTCAAAGTGTTCGCTGCTTATGGTGACGTTCTGACCAAGTCGTTGATGTTGTGCGTCCTTTCTCGATGACAGCATATACTTTGTTTTGCCCTCGTTTACCGCCAGAACCATTTTAGCCGCTTCCGTTTCAATGCCAGCAAACGCATCATTGACGGCTCGCTGTTTTCGCCCAATCACGTCAATGTCATCCGCGTAAGCTAGCAGTTGAACGGACTTTTGGAAGATAGTGCCTCTTGTGTTGGCCAGTGAGTTTTGCACGATCTTCTCAAGAACGATGTTAAAGAAATCACATGACAGCGCGTCGCCTTGTCTAAAACCTTTTTTGACATTGAAGATCTCGGTGAGTTCGTTACCGACCTTGATGGAGCAGCGAGAGTTCTCCATCGTCATCCTGCTCAGTCTGACGAGTTTGGCAGGAATGTCAAAACTAGACATGGCGCTGTATAGCTCGTCTCTATACACGCTGTCATATGCGGCCTTGAAATCGACAAATAGATGGTGTGTGTCAATTTGCATTTCTTGGGTCTTCTCCAGGATCTGCCGCAGTGTGAAGATTTGATCGATGGTGGACTTCCCGGGCCTGAAACCACACTGATAAGGACCTATCAGTTTGTTCACGAATGGTTTCAGGCGTTCACACAAAACGGCAGAGAAGATCTTGTAGGCGATGTTAAGGAGACTTATCCCTCGATATTTGGCGCAGTCAAAGGGGTATAATTTCTTGTGGATCGGGCAAACGATACTGAGATTCCACTCATCGGGCATGCTTTTCGGGCATGCTTTCCTCCGACCATATCTTACAGATGAGCTGGTGCATGCGCCCTACCAGATCATCTCCAGCTGCTTTAAACATTTCAGCGGGCAGACAATCTGCACCAGCAGCTTTATTAGACTTAAGTCTCGATATCGCTATCTTGACTTCGTCTAGGTCGGGGGGACGGTATTCTCTTCTATCATCGTCCGTTGTGTTGAGTGGAACATTCTGCCTGACAGCAGTATTTATGTTCTCATTGCCGTTCAACAGTCTGCAGAAATATTGTAGCTTTTCAACGTCAAACCGTGGTTGTCTTCCTTGACTCCGTTGTTCTCTCGTTATCCGTGTTCTTACCTTGGCTACAACAAGGAAATGGTCCGAGTCGATGTTGGCGATTCGAACATCAAGTATACTGGAGGAGTGTCTGACGTCGATCGCAACGTGATCAATCTGGTTGACGGTTGAATAATCAGGGGACCTCCAGGTCACTTTATATATTTTGAGGTGCGTGTATATATACCGCGTGCTAGCTACAGAGAGGTTTCGCACCGTAACAAAGTCCACCAGCCTGAGTCCGTTTTCGGACGTGGTGTCGGTCGATGTTCTCTTTACCCAGCTTAGCGTTAAAATCTCCTAGAACGATCTTGGTGTCGTAGCTGGGGCATTGATCGTACGTTCTTTCTAGGAGATCATAGAAGTCATCCGTGCTATCGTCATCTTTGTCCTCCGTTGGGGCGTGGGTGCATCCTCTTTTTGGCCGGCCCACCCCACCGCATTTCCTGGATTGCGGTAACGTCTGCTTTATAGCAGTCTAGGGCATCCGCGAGTTCAACGACTGCACGTGGAATGTGAGGTCCCTGAACAGACCGAAAGAACCGAAAGTCATTTACCTTTTTTCGTTTGCTAGGTTCGTCAACAGTAAATCCGTCCATATCAGAGGCAGGTCGTTGTTTCTGAACTCAATTTTTTTTACGTGGTGAGGAAGTTAATCCTACGCACAAGCTCCAACTGGGGGGACAGTTCCATTAAGAAAATAACCGCTGTTAGGACACTGAAAAATATTAAATTTTATAAATCAAATACCACTACAACCCCGAGAAGTAAGTGTGTGGTGCGCCATTTGGACCGGAGACATCATCAATATGGTCATATTTCTTTGAGAGTGCTAGAAATAATGCTGTAACAGTTTTGATAACCCCTGTCAGGTAATTTGGGAAAATGTTCATGTTCCCGAATTGAATCAATCAAGCGTGAAGAATATGCGGATGGTAATACATCGCACATAGTTAGAACTACGATGCAAATTTTGACCTCGCCATTTCGCCAAGGCCAGTGCCTGCGACATAATTTTGAAGACCACATTTTCGATTTGAAACTAATTTTAAAAATCCTAAAACTATATTTGGTTTAAAAGTTATTTTAAAAAATATGGACCTAGAAAATAAATATAAATATAGTTAAGACTTTCAGTTTTGATTCGTATTTGTAGCTTTATTTTCCTTTGAATTTTATTTATTGCCTTATATTTATTTTGTTAAATATATTAGAGTGTACTGAAATTATATTTAAAGCTTTAATTTGATGTAACCTTATTAAGGCCAGATTAACCTTGTTGATTTTTATTTCCCGCTTTTATTGAATACCCACTTTTGCCTTTGAGAGTATATGAAATTTATTCAATCTGCATTTCACCCTCACCCAAGAGTTTCGGGTTCTGCCCAAGTATATTGATATTTCAGTTCAATACACCATAATTATAATAATAATGGCGGCGCTTCAGTCCGAGGTGGACCTGGGCCAAACTTCTCAGAAACCACTCGTGTGGTGCGTGCTACTGTTCTTTCACGAGTGAAAGGGACATACAGTTTAATGCTGACTCCGAACGGCGAGATTGAGAAGCTTTTTTGAACACAGTTGTTTTCTTTCAGCATTGTCAGTGACTCGAAAGAGGTGGTGCCCTGAAAAAATGTTCGACGCACTTACCCACTACTCCACGGCGCCACGTTCAATACACCAAAGTTGGTAAAAAACATTTGCTCAATAAATAAAGTTAAGTTAATGTGCTTCTGGTTTATATATTTGAACACTGTTCCTTTGATTAACAAATATAGTTTTCCCATTGAATATTGGAAACTAAGTTATATTTTCGATAACTGCGGTTCCATACAAGTTTTCTTATTTTAAAAAAAAATTACCACTCTCGAACCATGAAATAAGGACATCTTTGAAAAACGGAAGCAACGTGTTCTTGAATTATTTCAAATTATAATTCTGTAACTTGAAGTCCTCAAACAACATCCTAAGTGGATGCAGTTGTGCCCCAAGTGGCAAGACTGCATAAGAAGAGCTTCACTAATTAGGCAAATTAAGTCCGTTTCCTCCATTCCACGTAAAGCAAAAAAAAATTAATAAATATCACCGTCCACATAACAACAACAGCGGCATCCACCTTGGCAACCAACACAAAGCCTAAGTATTAATATATTTTTTTAAAAATTTAATTGAAAAGTTACAAAGTAAAAGAGTATTCTTTTTTTTTTTTGAAAGCCATCCATAAGTGCACTTGGGACAAATGTAGCAACAAAAACTCAACGACAAGAGCGCAGAACAAACCTTATTAAAGGACTAAAACACTAGGGCGAGGACGAACGGAGAGAGACGGACGAAGAGAGACATAACAATAATGAAACCCTTTCATTACGAGACAATTTTTTTAACTGAAAAAGAGAAAAAATGAGAATTCATTCAGCTCCACTTGAGTTTCGTATCTTGTGAAATGGAAAAAAAATTGTCTGCCTAGCCTCTGGAATATGCTGCAGTGAAACATCAAATGGATTCGTCCTTGGAGGATTTTGCTTTTTTGGCACGTGTCATATGCGGTGAAGTTTCATATTAGCAAATTCATTTGTCTTTAAATACTGAAAATGAATATTATTTCTTGTTTTCAATTTACACGTAAATCGTTGAGTTGTGAATTTTTATTTTAACTTTTTGCCTGCAGTTAAAGAATATTTAAAGAATTGGGTCAAGGAATGAATCTCTGTAGAAGAATACTTCGAGAGTCGTAAGCATTATGCAAAAGTTAAACACTAGAAAATAACTGATTATTATATATATTGTAATTGAATTTCTCTCTAGTCTTAATTTTTTTCAATACTTTTTAAGCTAAGTTATTTGCCACAAAGGATACTAGGTAGGTAGGTAAAAGTGGCGGTGGACATACAGATCCTGTTTTCGCACCCAATTAGCGCCATGAAAGCGCCGTTTTGATACCACATTATATGGGATACCTAATTTGTGAGACGGGGGTGCAAAAGAGTGTGTATTCACTCAGAATTAGCCTAATTTTGAAACCTCTTCGTGGAATTTATGAAGGCTAGCAGACTATGAATGTTTGCTTCTGAGAGATTATTAGGGGTGTTGAATAAGGCTTTGCCCAGAGTACGTTGTCTGATTCTAGCTAGAGCCGGACATTTGCACAAAAAGTGCTCGGGTGTTTCTGGCTCAGTTTCCACTCGGCAGCTACGGCAGTGCGAGTTAAATGGTATGCCTAGTCTTTCAGCATGCCTGCCAAAAGCCCAGTGTCCAGTGCAGACCGCTGTGATTCTGGATATATTTCTTCTACTGTTGTTAAGCAGGTCTTTTGTATTCTTTTGGTTGTAGTTGGGCCATAAGCTTCTGGATAGGACACATGTTTCCAGCTTGGTCCATCTTTCATTGGCGATCTTGAGGAAGTGATTGTAGATGTTGTTTTTTACGAAGCCTAGTGGAGCCTGGATTTGTTATATACTAGTAGGATACTAGACTACTACTAAAACTATAGCTACAATTGACAACTAGGCTCCTATTAAAGCTATTGACTGGGATACCACATCCTCGAATGCAGTAATATGTAATGTAAAGTAAAACAGAGAAGAGTCGGACTTGAGCCTAGATTCGACTTCAACCACTCGTGTTGTGGGTGCTATTCGAGAACTTTCGACGCAGTTATAATCGTTGAGCATTGTAAGTGATGCGAAAGAGTCGTCCCCGTGATATATGAAAGATGTCTGTGCCGGAAAGGGAACCTAGACTTTGAGCGTACGAGTCGACATGCTTACCCACTAAGCAATGGCTTAGTAAACCGTAGCAACAGCGACAAACCCTGGAAAAGCCTACCTAGTTTCAAATCGATACATACCATCATTTATTTATTTTAAAGCTAGAAACTATCCGATGCCGTGGTAAATCTTGTGTATAGTTACGCTAAAAAATACGTGATAAAATGTGCAATTCGATTTAGCACTTCCCTACTGTTTGAAACATGAACCCGGTTGAACAACTTGGTTGTGAACTCCTTACTCGAAGGAACATTATCATGTTATTATTATTATTATTTTTGGGGGTATATTGCACCGCGACTTTTTTTAAATGTATTTTTTATTTCTTTTAAGCTTAACTTATCTTAAGCAAAGATACATTTTACTAATCTAACTTACTGACCCTATGCGGGTGCTCTAAGCTATCCTAACTGCGACTTGCCATATCTACTGCGCCCCTTTACAGTTCTATCAGAGTTGTATTTAGGGTAATGGACTCTTATTGCGCAGGTGAAGAAATCTGTTCTAGAGTATTCTCTCTAAGCCAGTTTCCTTCAGGAATCTGAAAATGAGAGATGGTTCTAGTGATTGCATTTCTTCTTCTGAAATTAGGTACTTGCCCAGACTTCTTTTTCTTTTGTGGACAAGTGCCTCACAAAATCCAGTATATGTTCTGGAATTTCATTAAATTTTCCACAAAATCTGCAGAGACCTTCTTCCGATACCCCTAGATTCCATAAATGCTTCCTGAGTCTACAGTGCCCCGTTAGGAAGCCTGTTAGGATACGGAGGTGATTCTTGTTCATTCTGATGCATGCCTCCTTCGGTTATATTGCCTTACGGGTTTCTTGACCTACTTCATTCCCGAACGTTGTTCCAGGTTTCTTTTCCGTTAGCGTCTTTCTAGTTCCCTGAATTCTTCTCTGAGGAGATGGTCTCCTGCAGCCCGGAATGGTTCAGTGCATGTGAAGGGTTCTGATGCTCTTTTTCTTGCCAGGGAGTCGGCCATTTCATTGTCTTCCATCCCCGTATGGCCAGGTATCCAGCAGAGGTTTAGTCGGTTTCTCCTGCACAACTCTTTTGATGATTTAGGAGTCTAGTGCCATAATGCGGCTCGACTGTCCAACATTATTGCTATGTCGCACTTGGTATAATTCTTTTCAAGATTGGTCAGAACGCATCTGTCTATGGCATAAATTTCCGCTTGAAAGATGCTGGTACATTCGCCCATGGGTTCGAAGTATTTTGTCATGGGTCCAAATACTCCTGCTCCAGTTCCTTCATCAGTTTCTGATACATCTGTATACCAATTTACCGAGTAGCTGCTCAGTCTGTGGACCATGGACTAATTGCTCCAATGCCTTTTGGTGCTCGGTTTACGGGTAAATTTCTTCTGGAAGTTGAATTTCCTAATCACGTCTGCCTTCGGAGTGACTAGTGCGTCGAATTGCCTCGCTCTAACGCACCTATCTTTCCCTATCCCTTCTTTTGCCATTGATGATGGTTTGTTTGCACACTATGCAATCACTAGATGCAAAGGAGTCAACTCCAGTAGCACCTCCATGCCCGCAGTTGGACAAGTTCTCATGGCTCCTGTAATACAGAGGTATGCCAACTTTTGAACTTTACTGAATGTCTCCCTCGCGCTGCTCCGATTGATTCTCCATGGTCCATGGTATTGAACCATAGGTTATTGTAGGTTAAACAATAGAGATGTACATCCATGTTAGAATGCTTGGGCTTCATTCCCAGGCTTTGCCCGCCACGCTTCGACAAATCATCAGAGCACGCGTCGCTTTCCTGGTTATCTCTTCTGTATGTTTTTAAGGTTCCGTCTACAAAAACGAAACCTTTATAATCGGTGTGTCCGATCGTCCGTCCGTCGTGTCTGTCACACTTTTTTATCTCCGAAGTTTATAAAGATATCGACATGAAATTTTGGAAATTTAATGATGAATGAAGTAATGAATAGTTTATTTGGTTGAAGTTAGAAGAAAATTCAACTGAAATAGTTTGGAAACGTCGTCTGATATTTAGAAATCATCCATCAATATTATGCGACAGAACCTTCCCCGTGCGAGTACAATTCGCACTTTCCGAGTTTATTTCCACATAAGTTTGTTGTCCAATATTACTCCCCGATCAGTGTTGTACCCTACGGACTAATTTGTTCCGTTTTCGTTTTCTTGTAATTGTATAGGGAACTATGGTGGTCTTTGCCGGATTTAGGCTCAGCCCAGCCGACAGGCACCATTCCCCAGTTAAAGTTAGTCCCCTTTTGATAATTTCGCATAGGGTCTCCTCCATTTTTCCTCTGGCTATTATTACTATGTCATCGGCATATGCCTGACATCTGATGCCATGGTTTGTGAGTATCTCTAAAAGTTCATCTACAACTAGGCTCTACATGAGAGGAAATAGAACTCCTCCTTGTGGGCATCATCTTGTTGTGACGACTTTTATTATGGCTCCTGGTGTGTGAGTCTCCGCTGATCTTACGCTCAGGAGCTCATACATCCATTTCGATACTGTGTGGTTTACTTCCTTTTTGTCCAGAGATCGAACAATCGTATCATGAGATGTGTTGTCAAATGCTCCTTCAATATCCAAGAAAGCACATATAACTATTTCTTTCGCTTCAAGAGCGCTTTCTATAGCTTCTGTCAGTTGGTAGAGTGCAGTTTCTGAGGGTCTGCCTGCCCTATATGCATGCTGACAGTAGTGAAGAGGGGATGAATGTAGAGCTTCCCCATTTTTGGAATAAATACTGCCTGTGCTCGTCTCCACTGGTTTGGTACGTATCCTAGTGCTAGACTACTTCTTAATATCATTAATAGATGAGATAATAATTTCCCTTCCCTTTCTGGAGTAGGACTGGCGTGATTCCAACCACACCTGGGGATTTGAAGGGCTGAAACGAATTAATTACCCATTCCAGACGCCCTTTGGAGAAGATTTCTCTTGCAACTTTCCAGTCCTCACCCCTTGGTCTTGGCAAATTGAATCTACTTCTATCTCTATATTGAGGGCTACCCGGGAAGTGGTTTTCCAATAGAAGTCTTGTCCTTTGTTCCTCGCTTTCCATGTAGCTGCCGTCAGATTTTCTTAGATCTCCCGTGTTTTTACCAGCACCTTATGGAATCTGGCACCAGCAGGAGTATGGGTGATTGTCTCACAGAACTTCCAAAAGCTTTCTCTTTTGGATCTTCTTATTTCTTTATTGCAGGAGGTGAATGCCAGTTTTTAGCTTTGCCAGTCACCTGACCGCTTGGCTGCGTTAAACAGTTTGTGTGTGTTGGACAGTCGACCGGACAACTTGTTGTTCTCCTACCCTAAAGTCCTTGTTTATTGGGCAGCTTGTATCGAACGCTGTTGTGATAGCTTTTATTGAAATCTTTACAACATGTTCTAATTCTAAGAAGTGGGCTGGAGCTCTCCTTATATCCATGTGCTGCAGATTACTTTCTATCAACGATTCAAAGAGATCCCTCTCAGTTTACCTCGGATTTCTTATGGTTTTACTTACTATGCCCATGCATGTTCCACAAAGTCCTATAAAGGCGAAGATCCGTCGACTAAACCGTGTCGGCCACATCGATCACATAAACCCCAAGGAAGGAAGTACCCTATAAGATCAAGTGATCATCTATGCAAGACAACTTCATCAGTGGAATCAGCGTGCCTACGACCGTCAAGAATACAAGGCCGCATTACTTCAGTACGAGACCATCAGTGTGTCGAAAGCCCGAAAAAGTTCTATTGTTGCTTCCAGTAAAACAAGAAATACAAAATCTTAATTGAATTTCATATCAAAGAAGCAGTGATTTGAAGTAAGACAAAATTGTCATTTATTAATACAAGTTGCTTATAATGCTGTGCTGTAGTGGGTAAATTGACCCCAATGCTCTTAGTCTAGGTTCGATTCCCGAAAAACAACTTTTATATTTTTAACGATCCGCCTTTTCGAGTCACTGACTATGTTTAAGTGTGTAGAAAAATGTGATCAAAACTTCGCCGTCTGGTGTCGGCATAAAACTGTGGTCCTCCTCCATTCGTGAGAGAACAACAGTACGCTTATTACAAGTGGTTGCTGAGAAGCTCAGCTCAAGCCCATCCCGGACTGTAGCGCCAAAATATTATTAAAATTAGTTGCTTGAAATTACGTTCTCTTTTCTTGCCAAGCGCTTGGGGCGCATTGTAAGTCTAAATAAGCAATATAAAATGTATCGATATACTGACTTTCTTTACATTTTAGTTCGTCCAATCAGCTACCCACGCATTTTTAAACACTTTCTGAAAGCAATTATTTTCTAATAATACATCGTTCACACACACGACTGCAAGATAAATTCTTGCACAAGCACTCAATAATTTCCTTTAGGAAAAAATCTCAAGACAATAAACTCAAACCATCAGTCGCTATAGAGGAGAGAAAATGTACAGATTTTCTTTCTGCGTATGAGAGAGATTTACTCATTATACATGAAGTCAAGACAGAAACTGGAAGATCTTGCAGATTATGCATACGAAGGCTGATTGGCACACCAATAGGTTCTTCAAATTACATTTATTTCAGCATGGGCTTGTTGGCGTTATCCTTAGGAGTCTTATATGATCAAAAATCAATAGTGTTCTATTTTCCTTCTAAAGCAAGTGAACAAAATATTTGTTACAAACTTACAATTTGCACGGTTGTAAAATACTTATTGTAATAATCTGACCTGAAGCATGTCCCCAAGATGGAAACTCTTCCTTTCTTGCTGATTAACACTTTATCAAGCCTAATTAAAAAAGAATATGTATTTCTACTCTCTTTCTTCTTTAAAAGCTTCAATTTGTTGGTAGTTCTTTAATTTTCTGGCACCAAGGCTAAATTAAATTTTTGTTATAAAAAAAATTTTCTTACGTTTTGGTAGCAGAGAGAGAGAAAATAATGTTCCGACTCACTTTTTTTCTCATTACGAGAAATAGTGAATTTCTTAACTAGAAAAAATTCGACCATGGAATAAGGGGCTTTAAGTCAAGAATAATTTAAATAATTTCAACAAAATTCATCACTTTATTCAAACAAAAACCTTTGGACAAATACTACCAACAGCATTTCTTTCGATCCAATCGATAAAAGATGTGACCCTTGTGTTTACTCCCGGTTCTACTCCGCATCCATTTCCGTAGCTTATGATTCCTAGTAAAAATTGTCGGATGGCACCTTTGTAAACTACTGGACCACCGGAATCAAATTGACAAGAATCTCTGTTGGGGAAGTAGGTGCAAACTTGTGTGGCGGTGATATCCGGATATACCATTTGACACGCACTGTTTGCTACAATGTTAACAGATGCCTTTTGGAGAGTGTTCGATCTGATTCCACCAAATGTTTTTGTACCCCAGCCAAGGATATTCACATTGGTGTTAGTAAATTGGTTGGATCTATGAAGTAGAATAAAAAAATGTAATTAAGTATTTCTTTTAAAGAATGTGTTAAAGAAGCGTGTTACAGCCATGGTGTTGTAAGTAAATGCATCGACTCCTACGCTGAAGGTCTAGGTACTGTTCCGTTCATATTCACGGCAACACCTTTCGACCGTCACTAATAACTATCAAGAGAAACTTTACAAATCTTAGCCGCTAAGAGTTGGCATAAATATGTACTTCCCCTCAACTTTTGAGGGAAAATAGCACGCACAATACGTGTGGCTGCTTCAAAATTCAAGTCCAAGTCTATCACAGCTCGTTTTCAATCAACGATCAACAACACCCATATAAATGGCTTTTGTATTAGGACTAAAATTATTTTGGTTCAGTAGTTTTTTAATGTTCCGTCCACAAAAACGGAACCTTTATAATTTCGGCGTGTTCGTCCGTCCGTCGTCTCCGAAGTTTATAAAGATATGGGCAGGAAATTTTGCAATTAGGTACTTCAGGCCTAGATCTCATTGCCCATGCACCCAAATTTAAAAATTGGGGCCATATGGGGGTGGCTCCAGTACAGGTGAAGTTGCCATTAATTTTGAAACATTGTCGCACCCCATCGACATATACATATATCAATCGACAGGTTTTTTGAAATGAGGTAGAGGTTTGCTTCTATGGAGCTCCAAAGTTTTTTTTTAATACTTTCCCCCCTGCCATTTCTAAACCAAATGTTTAAAAATCACAAAAAACTTGGCTTCATTGAGTACTTTCATTTAAAACCATTTCGAGTAATCTGGCCCTAATAGTTTTCGAGATATTGGCCAAAAACGGACAACCATCGACATGCGAATTTTGCCAAACAGAATGCGAAGCAGAAATGAACACACACACCGCAGGCATGAGCAGTGATTGGGTATGTGTATGATGTGTTGGATAAACTTGGATAGAGATATAGGTATATGTATGTTTGTTTGTTTGGATGTATGAATGTATGAATAGTGGTTGATTTGGGTTGAAGTTACAAGAAAATTCAACTGAAATAGTTTGGAAACGTCGTTTTCAGAAATCATCCATCAATATTATGCGACGGAACCTTCCCCGTGCGAGTACAACTCGCACTTGCCCAGTTTTTTAAAGATTATTTTGGAAACAACTTAAGGCAAGTCGAATACATCTTTTGGTAAAATTGCACGTACTAGCCGTAAATGGTAGAGAAGTTACGAAGTTTCTCGCAAGATGGAATGTAAACATCATAACTATTAAAATGATACCTTGGTACATAATAGGGAAAAACCGAACTGAACTCTGCAAAAGTCTCTGATCTTTATAATAATAATAATGGCGGCGCTACAGTCCGAGGTGAACCTGGGCCTAGCTTCTCAGCAACCACTCGTGTTGTTCGTGCTGTTGTTTTCTCACGAGTGGAGGGGACCTACAGTTTAATGCCGACTCCGAACGGCGAGATTGAGAAGCTTTTTCTAGACAGTTATACTCTTTGAGCATTGTCAGTGACTCGAAAGAGGTGGAGCCGTAAAAAAATGTTTGATGTTTTTTTTCGAGATTCGAACTGACGACCTCGAGCGTAGGAGTCGATGTACCTACCCACTACGCCACGCCACCCACTCTGATCTTTAATTATCTTAAAAAGTATGAAACCAAAAGCAACATGTTTCTGAAGCGACGTAAGCAATAAGAAAATGGAATATTTTTGCTTGGAACTTTCAGTTATCTGGAGTGTTTTCTTCTGCACCCAATTGGTATTATCGGGGCTTCATTGAATAAATATTTTGTGTTATTGAATATTCTCTTATGTCTTGTGCTAACACCTGAAATCCTACGTACGCTTTTCTTGATTGGTCATTAATATCAGTGCGTTTCAGGCCAGAGAACCACCAGCGACCAAATATACACAAATTGCGGCGGACTTTTGAAATCACTTATTTATCGATTTTAAACCGCGTGACAGCTGCAGCTACAACTTTGAAGTAGTGAAAGACCTAGGCTCCGAAGTTTATTCAAGAATTGGTATCACCATAGGCCCTCTCTCGAAGAAACAAGATATCTTCCTTGACTGTCTCGGGCCTGCTGATACGAGTAGTATCACAAAAGCATGGACACTAACCAAAGCGGACGAAGAGAGCAGAGTCCTTCGGATTGTCTTTTGGTCCGATATGCACTGATGGTGTTAGAGGAGGAGACTGAATGACGAACCTTACATCGATCTAGTCAGTTGGCTGGGTCATGTAGAACGTGTGAAAACCAACGCTTCGGGCCGGAAAGTTTTCGACTCCAACACCGAGGGACAACGGGGCAAAGAAAGACAAGAAGAAAACGGTTCGATCAGGAAAGTGGGGCTAATTATGGGTTAGATTGTAAAAAATATCAGCCTGTCTACTATCTCGGCTGATTGCAAAATCCAATCAGATATTACCAAAAGGCTCCTGTTATACGGATAAGGCATCTGGCAGATAATGCACAAAGATTGTTGTATGAAATGAGCAACCGACAGTACAGGCATAAGTGAAACCCGAACCGTAAGGAAAAGGCTATATTAATAATAACAATAATAATAATAGTAAGAGGTGGACTTGGACCAAGGTTCTCAGCAACCACTCGTATTGTTAGTGCTGTTGTTCTCTCACCAGTGGAAGTAGGTCCGCTACAGCTTAATACTGAATCCGAACGGCGAGATTGAGAAGATTCTTCTGGGCTTTTTGAGTATTTTCAGTGATTTGAAAGAGGTGAAGCCGTAAACAATCTTTTTTTGAATTGTTGCTTGTTCTTGGATTTTTTTTTCGGAGGATTTTTGAAGCACTACTGGAGCACTCAAACACAAAACTGGTCCATTGTACTGCCAGCAACCTACTCCAGTGCCGTTAATTTGATCCCAACGGTCAATGGTGACTGGACCAGATGCGATTTCACTGAGATTCGAACTTGGGACCCCTAGAAATTGGGGCAGGCACTTAACCAACTGCGCCATCCAGTCGTATTTGTTCTTCGATTAGGTCCTAGACTTGAAAGTCTAGTGCGTGGGGGTCAAAGCACATACTCACAAGGTCACAGCACCCACGGTGGTCTATATAAGACGTAGACTTATGATGACTACTTTAATATTACGACTTACGACTGGCCTATAGGCAGACAAATAGGTCCAACTCCTCGGCTCCATTCGATATCCCTCGTTGTTATTAATAGTGATATATCGTTAACATCTGTGTTTGGATTGTAGCCTGTGTTCTGAATGTATTTGTACACACCATATACTGTAGCATACTCCGTTTCGGTACCTAAACAAGTTCTAAGGCTCAAGCAAAACTAAAAATAAATTAAAATGCATTGTTTACTTACCTGAGGATAAATCGTGATCTCCAGCAATGATTATAACTTCACTGGCATTTGGGAAAAGCCTGGTGCAATGAGCAGCAGTTACGATTGTACGATGATTGACTAAAAATATTGACAAATCAGAATGAAAAATGTGTTTCTGTAAACGCAATTTTTACTAATAGTTCCTCCACAGAATACGTTCTTCGTTGGCTCATGGTACAGTCCCACCATAGAAGGGAATTCTCCTATGGAGGTCTCTTGGCCTCCTACTATTCTTGTACTTTGAGACCAACCACAGTCGCAGGTTTGTGGACGTGTTGTCAGCTTGCAAAGGAAATGGCCCCCATACCCACTTGAACCCGATGAGACATATGCAAATACAATCTTCCGGAAAAGTGAAGTACGTGTTACAGAACCAGATCCACAGAATTGGTCAGCACCACGAAGCCTTGCATCACCTTCTCTGGATATATAAAAGTACTCAGAAGTACAACTTGAGGGACCCTGAAAATAAAAAATAAGTTTTATGGTTACATATTTTGCCAGGGCACCAAATATAAAAAAGGGAGCCAGGCCTAGATCCATAGGATATTCTTATGATTCAGATAATATAGCCATGTGTGAAATTAAAAGTTACAGACTTGACCTGATAAACTGGAAACAGCTTACTTAAGACCCACATATGTATTGTCGCTAAAGGGAACGGTATCTAAGTGAAACTAAACTCAATTCCTTACTTCGTCAATTATTTTTGTGTTCACTGGGAAATCTGAATTTCAAAAGCGCACAAGATTACACATAAAGACTTTTATCGAGAAACCGGGCATGTCACCACAATGAGAAAAGAATACAATTTTTACCGGCCAAACTGAGGAACCCTTATTATAAATGTAAGATGACGCCATTAAATGATTGTGTCGAATTGGTTAAAGAAATAACGATGATTGGAGGTTTTGAGCTCCTAAACTATCGAATTTTAAAATATAAATTGGAATACAATTTTCGAATTACATATTTTAAAAAGTGTTATCTATTTTGCAATTTAGTTAAGGCTACAGATTTGTTGAAAATAAATACCGATGAGATATTAAAATATTTAGAATTTTACTTTATTTTTCTCCAAAATATTGATTATTCTATTATCTCTTCGGACACCCATTTTGTTACCTTTATTAATACGCAGAAAGAACGTTCCACTGAACTTGGACGATGATAGATAAGAATTTCTTTCCACCCACTTAGACGAAGTCCAGATAACAATCTCTGAAGTTTAATAAAGCTCGTGGGGCAGATAGTCTGCCTGCTAAAATCTTTAAAGCAGCTGGTGATGACTTGGTTGGGGGCATGCACCAGCTCATCTGTAAGATATGTTCGGAGGAAAGCATGATCTTATAGGAAAACCTATAAGATCTTTTCTGTCATTTTATGTGAACGCCTGAAACCTTTTGTTAAAAATCTGATAGATAATTATCAGTGTAGTTTCAAGTCAGGAAAGTTCACCATCGACCAAATCACTACACTACTTCAGATCCTGGAAAATACCCAAGAAATGCAGATCGACACAAGCCACCTATTCGTCGATTTAAAGCCCACGTATGACACGGTGCATTGAACGAAATTATACAGCGCGGTGGCCAGTTTTGAAATTTCTGCCATACTCGTCAGACTGAGCAGGTTGACAATGGAAAATTCTCGTGGCTCCATCGAAAAAGGTTTTAGAGAAGTAGACATGCCATTATGTGACTTTTTCACCATAATTCTTCAGAGGATTGTACAAAACTCACTTACCAAAACAAGAGGCACGGTCTTTCAAAGGCAGCATACGTGGATGACGTTGACGTAATTTGTCGAAACGTTTGCTGGCATTGGAATGGAAGCGATAAAAATGGCTAGTTGGCAAACGAGGTCAAAACAAAATGTATGCTATCATCGAGAAGGACGTACAATATCGACGACTTCGCCAGAACGTCACAATAAACAGCTATTACTTCGAAATAGTGAAGGACTTCGTCTACCTCAGCTCAGCGGTAAACAGTAAAAACAACATCAGTATCGAGATAACTCTAGCCAGCCGCTGTTTTTTGGGCTCAAAAGGCAATTGAGTAACATGGCCTTCTCCCGAAAGAAGACTTAGTATAAAACTTTGATCATCCCAGTCCTGCTCTACGGTGCAGAGGCATATATAATATTAAAGGCGAATGAATAATATAAATGTCGATTCAACGTCAGTCAGCTGAATTTAGCATCGCCAGATAGCTTTTAATTTAAGGCTTCTTCCGTATAAGACTGTGCTAACGCAAGAATTGAAACCGAATTGGCTGGAGATATGAATTTTTGACAAAAACTGTCTTCTCGGACGAGACCCATTTTTAGCTCAGCGGCTCAGAGCGAACACAATCCACAAGTGTTCGACCTGGCATTCAATGCATCCACAAGAATTGACTGTTTAGTGCGGTTTATGGCATGGTGGCATTATTGGACGTTATTTCTTTCGATATGAAGAACGAGACACTGCTGCCGGTATATACGAGTATATATAAAGGTATAGTGACTTTTTGTGGCCAGAGATCGACTCGAATTTTGTCAAGTCCTTTATCTACGCTTACAAGTCAACCACTTTGGATGAACATGATGACATAATTCGAGACACTCTTGTCGGAAAAACCCGCATATATTGGATTGATTTATCAAACATTGGACCTACTGATCGGTCGAGGCACTGCCAGCGAAGCCGTGGTGCTATTGCATATGTAATGGCATGAATGTAGCTTTAAAATAAAGCTAGAATCAATTTTATATCTCACACCCTCGTTGTTTTATTTAAATTTATTTTCCTATTGCTCTTAACTGGCCATCCTGCAAATATCATGGTTAAAAAAATGGTTTTAGAAAAAATAATTAGCTGAGTATCTACATTTTTAAAAATGTTCATTAATTTGTTTTCTAATAAATCCGATAAAAACGATCTGTGTACGCTGCTCAAGTGCTTCTGGTTTGTCGCAATAGTTACACTCTTTTGACACAATTTAATTTATTTATTAACCAGTCATGTAATTAGAATAGAAGAAGATGTCTTTTGCCTACTAGAAGCAGAGAGGTTGAAGAAATTTTCGGCAATAGTTTATACTTCAAACATTTTTAGTGTGTTGAGGGATATGATCTTGTTCTTGACAATGGAAGTCAGTGTTTTTCCTAGTCATGAAATGATACAAGTAGAGCGTCAACTAATATGCCAAGCCACACTTTATCTGCGATGAGTCACTTGAAAAATCACTTAATACAAACGAAATCGTGCCTAGTTCTGAAGCGTTAAAGAACTGAATCGCTGAAGACTTTTTCGATTGAATGTGAATGCATTTAAATGCTTTACGACACTTGCTGTGCTAAAGAAAATATTGAATGAAACTGTCAATTTCTTTAAATCTCTGCAAAAAATCACAAAAAAATAAATACAATTACTGTAACTGTAGAAAACAAATCCTGAGGTGCATCAATCTAATTGGAGGGAACATGGAAAAATCGCTTTCAACGGCAATTTATTTTTTACTTGCTCTGTCAATGAAATATTTTGATTTGAAAATTTTATAAATATTTTGGCTAAGAAATTAAGTAAACTTTTTATTTGAATTGTCTAGTATACGTGTTATTTTCAAATACTTATCTCTATCACATTAAGGCACTGAACTTCAATTTTAAGCAATTAACTTCAAAGTAATAGTCTACAATTCTTCACAAGATCGAATTTCAACTTACTTTGTCTATGTTCATCGTGCAATCAGCAAAAATCTCATAATTCTGTGGCGCTACAAAATTGTAACGACATGATGTTCCTGATGGGTATTTGTTTGGATAGTATGGTGACTGCAGATATACCACACTATCCGCTTGAAGATTATATGTATGATCACATCCTTCATAAAGTGCCTCAGAGAATGTCAAAATCTGCAGCAGCAGAACAATACCTTAAAGTAACGGAAGGCGTAATATAAAGCAATAAACACCATTCACTAAGAGGAATATCAATTTTACCAACCTACAGTACTAGACCACATCTTTGCTGAAACACTAGATACTTGCAAATGCTTTCTGCTTCACATCTACGACTGAGTTTTATTTGAATAAATGTTCCTTAGTCACTGTTACATTTTTTTAAATTGATTTCAAAACACATTAACAAACATTAGCTCAGTGAGTTTATCTTCTGGATGCAGTTATCAGTTGAACCGAAAAGAAGTCAGTTACATTTCGACACTAAGTCTTGTAAGGTTGTTGGGTTTTTACGAGATTTTTGGGGATTATACCTGATGAGCTTACAAGCTTTAGTTTGAAGTAAAAGATTGTTTTAAGATTTTAGTGCGGATTATGTGTGTACGTATGTAATTCTCAGATTAATTATTGTGACATGTGTTAACAATAGGTGTGATGTAGTTTACACAAGTGTTTCAGTCTATCTTTTGAAGAAACTTTGAATGATTGGAGATAGTGGATCAAAACTCCGTCTTAACATATGGTAGAGTAAATGAAAACAAATTGTGTTTATTGAATTTGACCCTGACTTTTAATATTTTCACGTGCATTTTTCAGAGACCCAAACGTGTTTGATGTGCGACAGTCGTTCTCTTTCCGCCATATTTCGTACTTTGCAGAATAATTTACTTTAGCGCAAAGAATATTTGCTGCCGGTATTTCAACAAAAAAGGCCTCTTCTGATATATACTGGTAGATTACTTTGGAGAAACTGATTAAACAACTATTGAAGAGCGTTTTTAAATTTTCGTGTTGATGTTGGGTTCAATGAACTCAGTTATCTTAAAGTCTTCAAGGAAAATGGATGATTGGGCTAGTTTCAAGTGGGTAGCAAATCCTAAAAAAAAACTAAATCCAAATTAATTTCAACTAAATTCAACTTATTACATTATTTTAATTGAGATTGGTAATTTTCTTAAAGAAGTTAAGTAAGTATTATAATGCTGGGTAAGTGTTTCCATCTCATTCGATACGCTCGCTGAGTCAAACGACACTAGCCCTAGTCCGGGGAGCATAATTTCTATTAAGTAGTTTCCTGTGATAATACCGAATAATAAACCCGAATAAAGGAAGAATATATTTTATTTTTGTGTTGTTGTACTTTGTCAAAAATAAAACTTAATAAAAGAAATTGATTAATCGGAAGTGCAATTTTTTCAGGCTCTGTACTGAGAATCACTCGTGCTCCTAACTCAGCCTGCTCCTTCAAGAAATATCCTTGTATCCAGAAACTGGGTGCACGCAAACTTTTCTGTTACAACTGACCGCTTGGAGCAGGAGGAAATATAGCAGTTTAGAATCGTTTTGGATTTGATTGCACAGCTCTTCAAAGCTTTGAGCGCAGCTTGGCTTTCCACAAAGATATATCAGTGTTGTTTCCCAGCTGTTTTCGGAGTGGAATGGAGTGGACTCCAACTTGAAATATGCTGCATCCATCAGAAATTTTGTAGATAATTTGGAAAACCACCACTCATAATAAATAAGTTCGAGGTAAAATAGCAAAAATGATTTCACTTTCTAATATCAACACGAAGAACACACGCAGTACACACAAAACATGTGCAAAAAATCCTCGAACTGAGACTAAAACTAAATTATAAGTTTGCAGTGAATTTTAATTATATTCAGAGAATATAGTTTGCTTATGATTTTCAAACTTTCTAAATCAACGGCGAACAAGTCACTAAAATATCAAAAAAAAATTATGTTACGCAATTTAGTGTCGCAGATCGACTTATTAAAATTAAACAACCGCTAATTTATAGGAATCAAGGACGTCCTTTCTGTTGAACTTCAGTTTGTAAATATTAGTATAATTATTATTTTTGAAACACATTTTCCCTTTTTTTTTATCGTAGGTTTTTGTCACACTACACTCGAGCACTCAGACTCAAAAACTGATCCATTGTACTACCAGGCAGCAACCTACTTTTACTGAAATTTCATGGTCTTCCAAAGGAAGACCAGCAGGCGCTTCTGTGATGAGGAGCCGACATCATCGGCTCTCACCTCATCAGCACCGAATAACTGTCACCTGATACGAGCAAAGGCAGGACAATGGCAGAGGAAGTGCGCTGCAGTGTCATCGTCTTCTCCACAGGCGTCGCAGAGGGTCTCATCACTTAGGCCAAGCACACTTAGGTGTTTGGCGAAGGTGTAGTGCCCCGTTAGTAAGCCAATAAGTTGTCTGCAGTCTTTTCTGTTAAGAGATAACAAGAAAGCAGCGAATTTCTTACAGACGTTGTGGAGCATGCGCTTGGTTTGTCTACATCCTGGAGAGTCATGCCACCTGCGGTTGCGCTCTCAAAAATTCCAACCATCGATGGAAGCCCTAACCAAGGACGCGGGCAGTCCCAGCGTAGGTTTAGGTCCTGAGAATGCCTCATCTGATCCTCTTCTAGCAAGTTCATCAGCGATCTCATTTCCCGTGATCCCGTGGTGCCCCGGGACCCAGACAAGTCTTAGCGAATTTAAGCTACCGATCAAATTCAGAGAAGACTTGCATTCCTGAACTATACTGGAAGTGGTTAAAGGGTTGAGCAAGGCCTTAAGCACAGCTTGGCTGTCGCTACAGACACAAATACTTCGCCCCTTCCACCTATTCTTCACAATATAGCTCGTAGCCATTAGGATCGCATAGTTTTCCCCTTGGATTTTTTTTTAATTTAATTTAATAAATTTTCCCTTAAAGTTTTCTTTGCACAAATGTAGAATAATTATTGGGCAGTTACTAAATATTTATTTTTAGGGAAGTGAGATTGGCTTTGGCCAGTGAGCAAATTAGATCCAACTAATAATCGAATATTCGAATATTTTCGAATAATCGAATGAAAAGCATAATTGATTTTTATTCGTTGCATCTGGAACGAAGGAAACAAGATAAGTTTCGACATTAGCGACGTAAAGTTTGACGCTTTTATTAGAACTGTTTGTCATACGAGTGCTATTTACTTCTCGAAAATTCATCTCAGCTAAAAAAATTAAAAAAGTAATCGTGAATGCGATGATTTTTATTTTTATATATTAATTTATACTAATATTTTACATACCTTTTATATATTTTGTATATAGACAGATATATGTATATATTTATAATACATAAACTTAATTTTGATGAGAAGTTTATCTTTACTTGTTTTTTTTTTTCAAAAAATAAGTACTTACTAACATTAGTATAATTATTCTATATTTTATATAAGCACTACTATGTTAATACATTTGTTAGGACTGTTTATTTATTTCCTTGAAAATTATATAAAACTTAACAGTTTCAAGTTAGCAAAAATTCCCATGAAATCATCTCTACATACCCCAAAAGGCTTTTCATGTCTTAAGTCTTAAGAAGTTACTGAATTAAGTTAACGAATTTGATGTGATATTACCCAATCTCTCAAAGTACGACATATGAACATATGTACATATGTATTTAATCGAGATTTAGAACGCGGAAAATTTGCAGTGATTCTTATCATCTTATATTTTCAAATTCAATTGTTAACAAAACATGCCTACGATTCACTTATGTAGGTGGATTCATTGTGAACTCGGACACTCACATTCTTACTATTTGATGGTAATATTTAAATTTATTCAACACGCAAAAACCTATAAAAACTATGATTTTTTCCTTTTGGGATCATGTCTTATACTCGAATGAGAGTAAATTTAGTTTATTTAGATCCCATGATAGATCTTGCGTGTGGAGAACACCAAATTTGAACAAATTAAATGTCACGGTATAACATGGTGGTGGCTCTGTCCAAGGTAAGTGGCTGAGTTCTTTATTAATCCACCGTATCTGTTAGTCCTCTAACTAATGCCGCTGACGAACAGATAGCATGTTCAAAATCTTCATATTTGTGAAAAGCCGTGGATACACAAACACTTAATACAAATGTGTGTGGTCAACTGCAAACGATTAAGTAAGATCTCTTTCTAGTTAACAAATTTATGTATAGGCATGTCTGCGGAGGATTCAGTTTCATTAAATTGTTAACTTTAGGCTTAAAGTAAAAAGTTTACAAATTTATTTTATATATTCATACAGGATTTAAAGACGAGTTTAAACATAAATTGTTTTTGTTTTGCTTTCTAGCCAAAGACATTTTCTATATTTTCGAGTTCTCCAGGTAATTCGCTGATTGTTTAGGGATCCTTGAGCACCTTGTCTGGTGATCGTCAAAGTAATCCAATGCAAGCGTCATATCAATTTCCTTAAGAAATTTTAATTGTCTTTCAGGGATAACTATATTTTATTTGTTTCAGTACTGAATTTTCAAGTCTGCAGCTTTTGGGAGTGATTTGCTAATGAGTTACTACACACCAGTATTCCATATCGTAGCTTAGACTCCACTAAAGCATAAACTTGCTTAAGAGCGGGAAGCATGGCATTATACTGCAGATGAGGTATTGCGTATGAAACCTTCTTTAGATCCAGGAACAGTTTCTCCCTGTGTTTGCTCCATAGAAAATGGGAGTCCATGATTACTCCAGAATATTTGTAGCCTTCTACAAATTCAATAGTCTCGGTTACGGTATTAGGACAATCATTCATTCAATCATTTCTCAAATATATTCACCTCTGGTTTGAATTGTGAAGATTTCGATCTTCATCATCTAGGCCTTTGAAGCGTTGATAACCCATTGTCGTGAAACCTACAGCATTGAGTTTCCATGTGGGTAATAGTGTAATCGATGGTCTATCACAATCAACGTGTAGTCAACAAATGCAAATTTAATGCTCTGGTTAAAGACGCGAAGTAGCTCATTCGTTTAAAGTGTGAAAAATATAGAAACTAGTTTTTGTCTCTGGAAGACTCCAGAGGGGTGACCTACAGTTTAACGTCGACACCGAACATCGAGATTGAAAACGTTATACTCTTTGAGTCAGTGACTCGAAAGAGGTGGAGCCATGAAAATATCAAAGTTGTTTTTTCGGGAATCGAGCCCAGACACACAAATAGTCAAACCATAGGTGTAATTCCTCTTTAAAGATTGATTAACAAACAAATGTAGTCTACAATAAAGTTTTACCTTAAATTTAATTAAAATTTAAAACAAATTTGTTTTTTTTTAATAATAAAGAATACTTTTTCTGCACTCGCGGAACGACGGTTCGCTAGTATGTGAGTATACCTAAATTTGTCCTTCTATAAGGTAATTTGCGGAGCCGGAAAGTATTAAATTAATGAATTGATATCTTAATCATAATAAAAACAAAAATTACTTATACATAGGTACATATCCCACCTTTGATATATCGATGTCACAGTCAATAATTATTTCGTAGTCCTCTGGTGCTGTAGCCGTATATAAACACGATACTCCTGATGGAGAATAATTGGGATAATTTGGCGAATATGCGAATATTGTATTATTTGGCTTGAGAAAAGTGTTATATTTGCACCGACTGAAATCGCCATAACAAGGGTTCACTATCAAAAACATCACATGGAGAAAAGCGATAAACCCGATCATTTTATTTTATTTAATACACAATTAGACACTATACCAGCTTGTCACTTCAACTTCAGAGGTCCTCTTTGCTAACTATGGGAGCAAACTTGTTTTTAAATAACTTTTGCTTTATAAATGGTAGCTTCCACATGCGAGCTAGCAAACACTTCTCTAACCATGTTCTTATATCAAATCTCAGGCAATGCGTTTTCAGTGTAATCTTGATGTTTCTAAATACTTTATTTTTATGTAATATTAAAAAAAATTATAAAATTAATATTATATAATATCTTTATAATTTATCTCCACTTTATTTAGCTTTATAACGTCATATTACACAAAATAATTTGTTCTATCTTATCTAAGCGTAATTTGGAGTACATCAGATCACGTGTAGAATATTCGTATCTTAGAACTAGGAAATGACCATCTACAGGAACAGATTTATATGCATTATGAGTTTCAAACAAATTATTATCACATGATAGATGCACTAGTGAACGGGCTTTTAATGTGTTTAAAGTTCAAATTATTTACTGGGTACAGGGAAGTATTTTGTGAAAAAAGTTTATGCAGCACCATCATTGCAGTGATTGTTGTTTCTTTGGGACTAAGAGGCAATTGAGGGCAACAATGGTTTGTATAAAAGACTCAGTGGCATTCCTGTTTAACGGCGTGCGGCACATGCAATATCAAAAGGGGCTAAGTTACTAACGGAAACACCACTTATAGTGAGTATAATGTGTGCGTTATCTCAAACAGCTTTCTCTGCAAAACTAGATTGTCTGTGCCGGTAAGCAAGTTTCATACGGCCAAAGTTGTTCTTCATGAAATGCATTCTTTAAATATCTCAATCATTTGGGACTCTCGCCAACGATGGACTCTAAGGTTGGAGTTCCTTGTTGTCAGTACAAAAATGCATTCAAAACAGCCAAGATATTTTTACGGCATCAAGTTGCACGATATCGAGTTCTACTTGTACAATATGTTCCATTTCGCGATATTATTTTGTCTTATAAATAATTTGAATTATTATGTGATTGGTTTAAAAAATAAACTTATTGAAGACAATTTCATTCGAGTTTTTTAGATTTTTAAACAGTATGTTTCGGAAATTGAAGGGGGACGCATTAAAACTGACTTTGGAGTGTCATATTTCTCATCCAATACTCCGTAACTACAAGTTTTCAGCCAAACCTCCATTTCATTTTGAAAGACCTGATTTATATATCAATCGAGAGAAAGGCTGCCAATATCTTAAAATCCACCTCAACTTCACCTATACCATAGCCGTCCCGAACCTTTAAAAGTCGGCACCTATTGCCACACAGCTAGCGCCCAAATCAAATTATAAAAGAAAGATATGAATAATATAATAATATTAATGGCGGCGCTACAGTCCGAGGTGGACCTGGAACTAGCTTCTCAGCAACCGTGTTGTGCGTGCTATTGTTCTTCCACGAGTGGAGGGGACCTACAGTTTATCGCTGTCTCTGAAAGGCGATTTTGAAAAGCTTTTTCTAGACAGTTATACTCATTAAGCATGGTCAGTGACTTGAAAGAGGTGGAGCCGTGCAAAAAATGTCAGATGTTTTTTCGAGATTCGAACTGTAGGCCTCGAGCATCGTCGATGCACCTACCCACTACGTGCATTTGTGCATTTAAATACATTTTCGTTATTTTCGTTAGTGACGGAAACAAAAATGACACCTTTGTTTGTTTTATCACACCATATTTAAAAATAAATTTTTTGATTGGCAGCTTCTAGGATAAACAATAGCTTATGCTGTAGTTACTGTTTCCCACCTTATTAACATTTTACTTAGCACTGCCCATATTGCTCGAAGTTGAACTGAGGACGTAATGCTGACATCATCTCAAAAGAGATACTGCGCTTCTGTTATCTTCTACAATGAGGAACAGCTTTGTTTCTAGTCCAACAATATCTTTATATAGCAGATAACATTATTAGGAGAGGCGATGATCAGCGTTTAAGAACTTTCGGGCGAACAGTCTATCTACATTCCGCAGAGAGTAAGTCAAGGGTATATGCACCAACATTTTCTAAAGATAGGCAATCTCAGATAGTTAACGTGTGTGGAGACTCTAAGAAAATTTAGCCCTGCTACAATCCCAAATCGAGAAGTCTACAAACAAAATCTAGAAGAGACATCTTAAGAGCCGCTGGTATCCATACCTTCCGACGGATCCCCCATAACACTTCCTCTGTTGCAAGGACTCTCATCCACTACAGTGCAGTAATCCGCTTCGGCTCAGTAGGGTTTTATATAAATGCTACTAACTGAATTCAGCTTTTTTCTTTTTTTATATAACAATTTTGAAGATTCTTCTAAAATCTTGTACACTAGCTAAGTTGTATCAAAACTGTACAAAACCTGTTTTTCTCCGGAAGTCATCGTCTCTACCAACGTCTCTAAATTATAAAGAAGTAGTCAACTCACAAGATGAGAACGATTGAAAGCAAAGTTATCAAAGCTTCAATTGGTGACTTTGTATGGCAATTTGATCCGGGTTTATATTGGGTGAATCAAAAAAGCTGGATCGTTCTTAATCTTGTTTGCATGCTAAAGTAAGACTAAAAGTTTTAGCGGCATAAATATTATTAATGATTTTTAATATTAATCATTCCAATTCACAAACTCAACCACTTTTCCATGACTGTAAGTAATTCCATATTAATTTTGACAAATTGTAGTGCTGTCATGTAATATTCTAAAGAGACATTATCACGTTGAAAAATGTGTTGGAGAAATCATAACAAAAAACAAAACGACAACAAAAACAACGGCTATCGCAAACGATGGATGAAAACGTTAATTGAGACTAATACCATTATTTATCTAATTTAATGTAATTCTTTCACCAATTTGCTTACTGCGAACAATGTGAACAACTCCAGTAAAAGTAGTATTTAGCGCTTAACGTCACCACAACAGCTGAACGAATTTGCATGAACTGATAACACCGGCAGCATTTACATAGCGCTGTTTATCATTTTCTATTTGTTTAATGTGCTTCGAAATGTATTACAATATTTACTTATTCCAAGCACACGTGGTGCACCCACCCAAGCGACACATTAACCTGATGTTCTATATTTACAGCTAACATAAATGAAATGATGTAACAACCCGACGGCTCTTCACTAACCCGCATAGAACTTGGTCAGAATTAGAAGATGCAATTAAGGTCAAGAATAAGATCTTTTTTCTTTTGTTACTTAAGTTTTATTACGGATACAACTGATAGAGCGCGACATTAAAATGTTAGAACTTCTAGAGCAAGAAGATCCCCAGTGAATGGTGTCAATGAGGAAAAAAGTAGGTTACTGTGTAAGGAGTTACAAATATATGAATACAATAAATTATTTTTAATATCCAACTAAGTTTATTTTTTTATTACTTTTTCGTGATTCTCGTGACTATTTGAGATATGTATATTTTCAAGCTTTGCAGTGATTAGAAGACAATGCAAAATTCTTGTTTACTGTTTATTTTGATGGAGTCGTTTATTTCGCTAAGAAGTAAATTTTTGGAAAATAAGAGCTGAGCTAAGAGCTGATTAAAACACTTAACTCAAAGAGCAAGACGATATGCAAGTAACTGTCAACAAAATTGACGTTAAAAAATTGCATCTATGAATCTTCTTCATCTGTTTAAAGGATCCTTTCGTTTTTCTCAGTATTCAGTATTCGAAATCCCTCACTCGCATTTTCGAAAAAAAAAAACATTTTGTTGAAGAAACCATTCAAATCATAGTTCATATGTCATAATTGATAATGAAAATTGGGTTTCGTACGGCAAACGAAACTGTCACCGAAGCTGATAATGCAGAGAAGAAAATGATGTTATGTTGGCTGGAATCTCTAGAGTCGAAAGATTCTGTCGGGTAATTCGAAAAAAAATGGCATAAACTTAGAAATATAAACATCTTTGTTTTCCATCAAGTCAATATCCCCTTTTTAATAAACCCTTAAAATGGCAAGAATTTGGATGAGAATTTGTTGTTCATACCACTTTCTGACAATTACAATTTGTGCTGATATCTACAAAAATCCAAAAACCACAGACGCAGATTGTCGGTGGCATTATGGTTTAACTCAAAATTAAAGGAAAAAATGGAGCATAAAATATATGTATGGTAAAATATAAATAAGACTTGGATAAATGCCTAACCCCAATGGAAGATCAAATCCAAAGGAAACACGAAGGCTTGTTGACCAGTTATCAGAAGGTATGCCAATTATTGCTTTCAGCTAGATTTAAAGGAAAATCTTGTGAAATAATTTCTGAAAGGAAAGTAAAAGTCCACAGGGATTCATCTCGAGGACATTTGAAAGCTACCAAAACCAATCCAGTATTGAAATTGGTAAAAAAATACTGTATACGGAATATCTCATCAGGACAAAATTGAGATCATTACATTTGAATTTTAATGATCTACTTTCTGTTTTATGCATATGATGCAGTGTTAGTTGATTGACAAGAAGCGAGGATACAACAAATAAAAAAAGTGCTAGTAAAATGTAGTTGCACCTTGGTGTCATAACACAAAGAAAGAAAATAACAAACCGCACACTCAAAAAGCCTCACTACAAATAAAAGTGCAGAAAGGCACCCATTTAAGCTTTTGAGTATTTAATCGTTAGTTTCAGTTAGTGTGATTGCCCTCTCAGTTAGAATTTCAATGTGCATGTACTCAAATTTGAACTTTCTAACCGGCCATGACAGGAAGTTTTCTAAATGTATCTATCTTTACTTTGGATATACGCAACAGAGGGGATCTAGGTTTAAGATGGCACATACACCTGGAGAGTGACTTCAACCAGCTAGGTGTGTGCAATTAGAGACAGCAAAAGGTCGTGCTAGAGAGACTTGTTCGTTGAGGCGAAAATCAATCTCAGTCTGTAGTGCAATAAGAAAAATAAACAATATTGGCTAGGTTCTTTAGGTAGCTGATGAAGAATTTTTCGAATATACTTTCACCCTCCAGTGCTGGGCAAGTGTCGGAAAATGACAGACATTTTACTCCTGCTCCTTATCTCTATAACTTATGCAGAAGTCATCGGAGTTTGCTCTCTTTCCTTCTCTCTGAATAAGGAGAAGTTTATTAGTCTAATTTGCCTCTAGTGTTGACCAAAGCAGTCACGATGTCTTGCAAGATCCAAAACTGTTCTGGCTCAACGGCTCCTGGGTAGAAGTTAGGAAGTGGAAGTCTTTTATACATATTGAAGGAATTAATGTAAATTGGTCGTATATTACTAGATGTAGATCCTCGACTCGTTCGTTTGTCAGGGATTGCCCTAGGACCCAGTTCAGGGTAAGTTTTCATCTGTCTGAAATTTCCTTTACAGATTACTTTAGCATTAATTGGTTATTCTTGATTTGATTTTTGTTATTCTTTGATTTGGTCCAACTATTAGGACATTGGGATATATTTGGTGTCACCGTTTCAGTGAATGGGTTATTAAACTATGTTGACTTAATCTTTTTACTCTTTTGGCCCGAACTTGATGCTATGGACATTGGATGATGTTTATTTCTTATTTCGCACAGCTGGTCTCTGTCTCTATGAATATGAACGACGTAGTTTACTTATATCACATGTTTGTTATGTGTTGTTATGTAATTTACAATCGTAAAGACGGTTTTTCTAAATAGCGAAAAAGAGATTGCTTCCCTTTCAACATTTGACGGTGTAATAATTTTGAGAGATACGCAATGTACTCTAAATTTGGTTTTGGTCTTCGCTAAGTAAACGAGCACTAACTTGCATCCCCTGAAAATCATTCTATCTCAGCAATGAGGAGTACTATTCATGTCAAGGGGAAACAAAACTTGAATTCCGATCAATTACCAGAAGAAATGATGAGTTAATTGAAGTGGAATTTCATTTAACTGACGTCTAAAATGTACTCTCGATATATTTCTCTAAAAAAAGATTTTTCCACGAAAATTGTATTCCTTTCCATCCTATCAGAATTGTCTCTCTGCCACTCTTGGCAATTGGAATAGTACACATAACTTAAAATTGAAGATATTCACACCGCAATCAAGGGGAATACTCCAATCTGAACTTTGATTATCTTCAAGAGGCTTCAAGAAACAATCCGTTGAAAGAGTTTAATACCTTCCGATTTGATGTTAACACTGCACTGATTTTCAGATCCATTGTCATTTAAACTCCTTCTTCGTGGGAGGGGGTCAGTTGGAGATCGAGGACAAAGAAGTGAAAGTTCCAACTGTGGAATAATTTCTCCCTAAATACATATCCCTCCACCAGAAAATGGCAAAGAACTCTGTTATTTGCTTTTGTTTTCCTTCCCATTTCTCAATTCTTTCCCTTTTCTCTGAGTCGCTTCAACAGACAGACGTAGAGGAGGAGACGACGACTGTGATGCCTGATGGGGGAGGCGTTGGGTCGCTTGATGGTGGACTGAACGGGGATGAAGAAAATATGTAAGAGTGAAAACATGTTGATTTTCAAGGACAAAGCTGTTCCAGTCTATGCATGCATACATATGTATATCAGTGGAAGAGGAAAGCACAAGTGTAAGGAAGATTGAATGGCGAAAGGTGTAAAAAAGGGTCAAGGACTTTGCTATGAGAATATGTCTTGATGTGAAATATATGCAAACACATATTTTTTTTATGCTTTGGCTTCTTAAATTGAAGTCTCACTTTCATACAAATGTGTTCGATATTGCCATGCGACTGTGGACGATTATTTTCTATGTGTTTCAAAAAAGCGGGAATATTTCAAGGTAAACAGGTTTAGTGAATGATTCTTTTAGAATGATTGGTGACTTTTGTTTTCTTTGTTGTCGTACATTGTGTGCTCACAATAGGGGGTGATTTGTATAGACGCCGAGTAAACATTACAATTTTGTGCATCGTAAACAGTTTTAAAGGTAATTATGTTCGTTATGAGTTCTAGTGAGCACCACCATGGGGATATATCTGATTTTGAAAGATGATTGACTAGTTGTCTAGATGCAAATTTTAAATTAATGGGTTAAGATTGAAATTCAAATCAATGAACGAATGATTTTGTAAACAAAGTACAAATAGTAACTTGATCTATCTAAATGTGCTGTAAATATAAACACAATGAATTATATTCATTGAAATGTAATGCGGTGTACAAGTTAACTCTTAACTTTCCCGTTTCTTCAAATTTTTGATTTAAAAAATAAAATTGATAACAATGTATGGAGCCGCGGTATTTGCCGTCGGTATTACAAGGCATGTTAGTCTGGCGCTTTGATGGTGTCCAGCCAATATTAAGGAATATTAAGATATGAATTGAACATATTTTTAAGTACTGTTGAGTTGAATAGCGACCAAGTGTAAACCTAAAGCCTATTTTGCCTCCCAATAATTCTTTTCGGTTGTTATGACGCCGGCTACAACCATAATTGCGGTTATAACGACCTATTTTGGTCGTTCTTTTTTTTTTATAAAGTTGGGACATAACGACCAGTAATATATGTTTAAGAGGGCGCCTGTCTAGAAAAAGCTTCTCAATCTCACCGGTCGGAGTCGGTATTAAACTGTAAGTCCCCACCACTCGTGAGAGAACAATAGCACACACAACGCGAGCGGTTGCTGAGAAGCTACACCCAGGTCCACCTCGGACTGTAACGCCGCCATTATTATTATATTATTATAAGATATATTTAAAAGCATCTAGACTGCTAGAGTTAATTTTCTTTGATTTTGATAAAATCAGTAATTTATTCCACATCACGTGGTTTAGGTGAAAGGTGAATGTTTATTAAAAAAAAAATAGATACAGCGACATACAATTTTTAATGACGAACAATTTTTTTTGCCGTCGGTGGTCGTTATAGCCGAATTTTATTGTATATAGGGAAAAAAATATTTCAGTTCACAACTCTAAAATAATAAAAAATAAAAACTGTCGCAAATCGATCACCATGGAAGATACTCTATTTGAAAGTACAGTGGACGCTCGATGTAGTGAACTAATAAAAACTGGGCCTGTTCACTGCATCGAGATTGTTCATTGTATCGAGCGTGGACTGCTTGGAGAATATTTCATCAAAATGCGTATGTTTTGAAATACAATTCACCAAAAATAAAAAATAATTAAGTTTTTTTTTGCAATTAAATATTTTTTATAAAACGCAAATAATGCATTCCATATACACGTAACGCGCACTTTGTATTTGCTTCAAACAACCCCAAACTGTGTACCATATACAAACGGTAAATTAAGACGATTGTATGGATACTGCCGTCTGCATTGCACGAGTGAGTTTTAAACGTATTTGTGCATGCTGAAAGTTTCAAAGAAAGAAACAAAATGTAGGTTCACTATAACGCGATTTTTTTTGTTCACTATTTAGAATAACCTGTACAAAATTGTATGCGTTCACTATATTGAATTGTTCACTATATCGATGTTCACTATATAGAGCGTCTACTGTATTCTGAACCTTTAATAAAATTCGAATAAGAAACGTATCTGCAACTGCTTAAAAAAAATATTTTCCACTGATTTATGTTAAGGTGAAGCATGTATTATGACATATGAATCAAGTAGTTAATAGTTAATTAACAAGTAGTTAATAATAATAATAATAATGTCGGCACTAAAGTCCGAGGACCTGGGCCTAGTTTCTCAGCAACCACTCGTGTTGTGCGTGCTATTTTTCTCTCACGAGTGCAGGGGACCTACAATTTAATGCCAACTCCGAACGGCGGGATTGAGAAGCTTTTTCTAGACAGTTATACTCTTTGAGCATTGTCAGTGATTCGAAAGAGGTGGAGCCGTGATCAAATTTTTTTAAAAATTATTTGTTTGAACTGGGATTTGAACCTAGATTTGAAAGTATAGTCACGGCGCCCACGAATCAAGTCGTTGCATTTGACAAATATGCCGTAAAGAAGTCTTGTCAGTGTAACACTACCGAATCAATAGATTGACACTTCTAGCACACTGGCATAGTGTGTTAAGTGGTACTCTAAACGGTCCGGTTTACTTTACGTCATAATTTTTAATTATGTGGCTAAAAAAATCTTATTTATGGAAAAAATTTAAAAATATAATAACAAGTTGTCCGCAAGCAATCTGTTTGACTATCTGTTAAAATGTTTCCGCGGCAACCAGTCGTGTTGTGCGTGCTAATATTTCCTCACGAGTGACGGTGATATACTCTTCAATGCTGACTCGGCAAAGTTAAGAAATATTTTCTAGATTGATTCGAAAGAGGTTGAGCTGCGAAAAAAAATGTATATTTTTTTTACATTGTTGTCTTTGTTAGACTAAAATTCTAGCATGTAGGCGTCGACGCACTTACCTTTTCCACGGCGTCCACTGTAGCTGTGGAAGGTAGGCCCAAGTCCACCACTCCGATTACTATTCATCGTAATCAACCGTAATATTTTTAGTTAGTCTTTAGTAAAATAACTTAATGTCTGATGAATTATGTTAAACTTAGTGACAGATGATGTAAAATAAATAAGTAAATGAAGTTAAATATTGTCAAATATATGTATATGCATTGTTCGATGTTACGTACATACATAGGTGGGTATCAGATCCTGATTTCATTCAAATTCACACAATTTTGGACAATTTCATGTTAAATGTCAGAATAATGTGTTTGTACGTAAATGGGTATCTATTAATAATATTTAACTTTTAATGTTTTATTTTTCCTCTTATAGATAGATGGATAGATGGAGATATCAGTAAATTTCGATGTAAACTTTAGTTTTTTGGTTAAAAATCAGAATGCTAAGATGCTTTCCGAGGCGTATCTTGAAGCCAATTTAGTTCCACTGAGAGCACTCACTTGAACTGATAGTCAAAGGCTGTTATGTCAAGTCTATTTGTTGAGTGCATCAGAAATTCACAACAACCAAGCCAAAGTGTGTGGGCGCTCATTTTCTTAGTAGAACAGATGGTGTTATAGTTCCGTTTGGACTTTGGTCTAGCCTATGCTTTTGTTTTCTCTTGAGTGGAGTAGACCTACAGTTTTCTGATTACTCCCAAAGGTGAAGTTTACAAAGCCTTTCTTGACAGTTGTACTCTTCGAAATTAAAGAATTTGAATTGAATCCTCAAAATATACATCATTACTCTTCATTCCTTTCTGTCAATTCTGACTTTACATGTGCTAAGTGCTCAACAATTTCGCATATTTATGATTTGCTATCCGATCTCGGGGTTTTATACAGTCATTTCAAACTGTTTTAAAAAAATAGTACGCGGATATCTGGTGTTGATAAAAAAAAACACAATTTGCGATTATTTGACATTTAAAAAAATTTAAATAAAATCAAAAAAGTCTTCTTATATAAGAAATAATGAGTTAAACATTATCTCACAGTTTTGAAAAAGTATAAAAAATAGTCTATTTCTCTATAAACAAATTAAACTATTCATATTTTAAATAAATCGGAGACCTCACTGAAAAGTAAAATTGATATTCATTACTGAACTTTAAAATGTGCTACTTTTTGGCTTAACTTGCTAAAACCACCTTACATAAGTAAGTGTTGAGCGCTTGTAAAGTGGAAGAACAAATTTATTTCAGCTTGGTGTTGTTATCTCAATCATTGATAAATCCGAGTGTGTGCTATTGATAGATACACAAAAATACTTCCAAATTTTGATCAAACTCAATAAAATTTGTTCTTGTTTCACAGAAATATGGTTTGTTTTGATCAATGAAGAATAAAATAAAGACGGAACAATACGAAGCCAAACTTTTGTGATTATAATTATTTAATAATTTTGAGGGTCGTATTGTAATGATTTTGTTAGGCCAAAACATACTTTCTGCACTTATTATCATTCATTTAAATGCGCTGATTTTAAATTGCATAGATCTACGACTGGTGTCTATATACGTTCGATACCTTTGGTGGATGACACAATCGTATACAAACTGCAAGATACTATGAAATTGGTATTGAGCATCAAGTTTGAATGTGTCCTTAAATGTGAATGCGCCCAAACGAAACCCTATGAACTATTGTTCTATCTTTGATTTTTGATTCGGCATACTACGCGACGGTACCCTAAGAAATGTAAAATTGGAACAATTTCTCTAAGCCAGGGTTGATTGAAAAATAAACCGAGTTATAAAGTGAAGAAGACATTTATGAGAAAAATACAAGCGAAATTAAAATTTCAAATAATCGTACCTAGTCTCTGCTGCGGAAAGTATAATAAATTCTATTAATGTTAATACATACAATGTCACAAATCCATCCTTGGAATAGGCTTAATGTGTACTCACCTGAAGAAAAAAAAACCAAAAAGTCACCCAAAAGGCTCTAATCCAATTAAAATAATGTACTCTGAATTAGTTGGTGAAAAATATATGAAACCAGTCGTTGCATAAAGTATTCCATTGTTACAATAATAATTATTGACCTAAATCTAACGCTCCCTAAATTCTATTCTAATAAATATGAGCAACTTCAATTGGATGAGTACAAAGAAAAAAAAAAAAACAGAAAACACGTTGAAAACAAAACCAATCTGAACTAAATCTAGAACAGCCCCTAAATATGTAGTTACATCCCCCCAAAACTCCCTCACTACCGTTGGAACTACTCTCTTGGAAAAATGCGCACACTAACCAACCCGAACTAAATTACACATTCTCTCTACAATCATAAAAGGATGTCAACCAATCAACGCAACGCATTTTTCAGGGATTTTTTTCGTTCGCTCACAACACCAAAGGACACGGCCACGCATACACGTGCGAAGAGAAATATAAGAGAAACCGTACTAAGAAAAATGTTCTCCACATCCCCCTATAGTTGAAACACATCTCGACATAGCATCACATTAAGGGAAGAAGAAAGCTAGGTCCCTCTCACCATAAATGGAACGGCGGCAGAAAAAGAAAAAAGTGAAAAATTTAGTACCATCACCCTGTCTCACCCTCGCACACGTGGGGTAGTCGATGTAACACACCCCTAAGATACCCACACCATATCAGAATAGCACTGGTACTGCCTATAAATATGCAATTAATCACTAATTAAAAAAACATCCTGAAAAGTATGCAGCAACGTTTTGGGGCAATAATTTTCGCTCAGAAAAAGCTTCCAGTTGCAAACCAAGGCAACACCTACCGACATTTCACCAACCCCCAAACGGAACGCGCACGTGTATGGGAGCCGATTCCCTCCTAGTTTTAGTAACTACCAGCACGCTATGCTTTATGTATACCCCTACAATCTACTGTATTATGCTTAATTTTCGATGAAAAAAATAATAATAATTGTCTACGCATAATCAGTGACGGAAATGACAGTGCCAACACAAAACTATGCACTACCAGCATATTGTGGGTTTTTTTGTTCATTATTGTTGGTGTAGTGCGCTCACCCACAAGGCTTGAATGAGAACATTCGAAACACGTTCGAACCAATCAGAACCACTGTTTACAAAAGCGTCACCATACCGCGCACATACAGCATCGCGCTCGCCAAAGAAAAATACCCGCCACGGGTAGGGTGCGGAAAAAACAACTCGCTACGCTCCCACGGGAATGTGACAGAAGAAAAATAATCAACCACCCCATCCTGTTAAGCTTTGATGAAAATTTCACCACTATTTTTTCCTAATTAATTTCAAAGAAGGGGAAAGCGGGATGGATGTACACAGATCTCTTCTATATTCCTCACGCTCTTCTGGTGGTTCTAATGAGAAATTTGACTCGGTTCTCATATGACCTCCAATCCCCAGTTTTGTAGCTGGCCCATGAAAAACTTTCCTTGGCCCCTTAAGAGCGAGAGAGAACGAGAGTCACATTTTGTTCCAAAAAAGCTCATTTATGAATTTTTCGCGCAGTCTCTCTTATGGTGAGAATGCTTTCCTGGTCAACGTTGCACTTGCTCTCTTTGTATTCATTTTTATTATTTATGCCAAGAGGAATGCGATGATGCTCTTTGAAGGGGAAAGTATTTTTGGTTGGTTTGTTTTTATCGCGATATTCTGGTCATTTCTTTTTTCGCCAGCGCACTCACCGGTAGCGTGCTTTCGGCTTTGATGGGAAGAAAATGAAATAAAAGCAAATCAAAAGGATTGATGATTATCTGGTGATGCCAATACCAACTGAACGTCGCTCGTAAAACAGGTGAACTGGTCACAGAGTTAACGGCGAGGATGGTCGATGCTAATAATTATGATCGTGATGACGATGAGCCATCATGTAAAATTGTTCGTTGCAACGCAGGGAAGGGAGTTGTCAAAATTGTCACTTGTTTAAGGATTCACTTTTTTATTTTATTTACATAAGTGGTATGTTATTTGGACTATATTAGGGTATTTTGAGAAGGACATCGAGAAAATAATGTTGGAGAAATGGAAGAGGAACACCGATTTTGCTGTGCTGGTCTAGATGTACTTGGTAAGGTAAACCAATTTAACGTGTATGTCTTCTCACTGTTCGACTAAATGTGCGACTTCTCGCTGACGAAACAAAGTTAGTCAAAGTGCATTTTACTGTGTATATACACGGTATGGCGATCATCCCTTCTACATCATCACTGCGTCTGCAACTGCCGTTGTCGAGTAGCAATTACTTATGTATGTTTCAGCTTTTGGTTTACCTTACTAGACCTATAACAGAAATAAGGCAGAGTTTCAAATGCTAAAGATAGTACCATAAATTTAGATTTTAAAATGCGCTACTTTTGAAGGTGTCATGTTTGAAGTACCCAAAGGCAACCATTTTGATCAATTCTTTATTCTTGCAATGAATTCTGCAGATCTGATTGTAGAAAACGCTGATGTTTCTATAAAAAAAATCCCACAATTTGACTGTTTTAACCCCTTTTTTGATCTTAACATAGCTGCTCAAAAATACAATTTCACATCCCTGTTCTTCAAACGTTTATATTCCCTCAATAAGTTCTAGAAGCCCATTACGTGTGTTACCAAAATGTCTCAATAGCACCTAGAATCGCACAATTTTACCTTCGGTTTAGTTAATCGTTGTGTGAAAGAATTTTACAACTTCGGAATTGTAATTTTTGAAGAATGAGATTACTATAGGACTACAGGACTTCGACGGCGCATTGTCATGGTATAAAATAATCGTATCTGATGTATTGACGACCAGCTGCTTACGGTGGTTTTTTTTAAAAGAGCTATTGGCTCCAGGATTTGCTGTCAGTACAAATGATGAGATCTCGGTTGGATACCATTGCAACTACTTCCACTGTAATGATCATCTAAGGAGCTGGATTAGGTCGATGAAAAACAGTCCCAGCCCCACTTTCAACCATTTTTTGGCATTCATTTGTGAACAAATTTAGAAGAGCTTCCAGTGCCTAATCTTGTGAAGCTGAAGCTGAATGGATTCCGTGTCCTGTGGACTAAAATTTGCTGCTTATAGAATAGCGAAGTACGATAGCACGTTCTTTTACTAGCTGTCGCCAATTGGGCACATTAATTTGGTTGAGGTCCATATTCATTTGGGTGTGCCACCTTACACGTGGTGTCGACGTCCTCAGCTGCGTTGTCTCACTGGTTCAGAGTCGACTCTTTGAGCGTAGTAACTAGTCTTCGAAAATGACATCCGTCAGTACGACGATGTTATTTAATTCATGGTTGCAACCCACATGGGACAAACATATTTTTATAAAAATATAAAACAAACATCAAACCTATTTTCATAAAAAATCAAGGCACTTTTATTCAATCAGATTTTTTCAGCCGACTATACACTACTTCACTTCTACCTGAAACCTGAAACCTGTCTGATTTCGGATAATGTAAGACTGGTAGAGCTTAAGCGTGTTTACAAAATATTTTTGCTCTAGCCTTAACGAATTTATCCACAAAAATGATCATGCCTTTTCTCGAAAACTCTTCAATACACAACACACACAAAGACGCAAGTTCTCAAAGGCAGGGTTAAGATTGCATTTCCATTCCAAATAATTACGAAACCTAATTGTAATGTTCGCGTAAAATGTACACATCACAACATACGTATATGATTTTGTTATAATTAGGAAATGAGTTTCAAATATTTTCTCCGCAAGACGGCAATCATTAAACACTGTGTTTAGTATTTGGTGAATTATACTGCACCCTATGATGTTTTTGTTTTCGTCAAATAAAAAGATATATAAGTATTTAAAAACTCATAGTAATTTGAAGTAGTTTTTTACAAGAAAGAGTAAACATTTCGCTCAGACTCAGTAGACTGAAGTGTGGGATAGAAATTAAGTCTCTGCTGTGCACAATTGGAAATGATCCATTGCATTTTGAGGCAATATTGTGACACGGATCATGGCGACTATACAGTGCCTCACAAAAGTATTCGGAATGATGTTTTTTTCCTGGATTTTAGTATTGTTAAACAACTATTATAAATATAATTATAATAAAAAAACAGTTTCATTTCAACATTTATTCTCTGTTAACAAAAAATTTAAAAAGATAGTGCATAAAACAATAAAATGCAACAAACTAGGATCTAGGAAAAAAATATAATTCCGAATATTGTATACATTTTACACAAAATCGTCAAGAAAGAAGCGACATTACAGTAAATTCGAGATATAATATACTCGTAAGCTAGAATTGGAACTTAAGGGCGGAGACACCACCTGTGGGTGTACTCTTGTGCTATTCTATCCACTACATTCAGACTTAAAATGCTGAATGGGTGAAGTGTCATATTCATTTTCAAATGCACTTAAATGGGTTTGTTTATTTCTTTAACAGGACGTATTCGATTTCTGAAACTGTTTGCTAACAAGCTGATAGAACCTGATATCAAAGAGAATCTTACAATAGAATAAATATTGAAATTTTGTAGGATTTTGACATTTCGTTTTCTTCGATTTTGTGTCCACATATGACGATTCAAAGATGAGCTTTTAGTGCCATATACAAATGTGTACGTGGCGAACAGAGAATGTTCGCTTTTTTAACATCATCCTTAGCCAACTCAATTAATCATGTCAATGCGAGTTTTGGGCTACAGCTTTAGATCGACACGATACTTCAAAAATTGTAGCAACTGCTAAGCGGGTGACATGTGATGGGATTGGTATAGTGATAAATATCTAACTATCGAAAAGTGGGTAAAATGTAGAGATGGAAAAACGAAACATTTTTTGTCGTTTCAATAACGTATGCCATCGAGGACTACCAAGCACATTGAGCACCTATTGTTTCGAGGAAGATAAGTTGGTAGGCAATAGATCATTCTCTCGAGAGACCAAACTCACTCTCTAATCCTGCTCAACGGCGTAGAGGCATGGACAATATCCATCCAGATATAGAAGCTCTTCGTTTTTCGAGAGAAAAGAGATGCGTTTGATCTCTTTACCTTTTTGCATTGATGGCGATTGGAAGAGACGATTCAACCATGAACTGTACTACAGGCTATACAGTAACATGAGTCTAGCTAGGCGTTTACGGATCAACCCCTAAAATGGCTAGACCATGTAGAACGCGTGGACAACTCAGCACAGAGGATATCTACGATGAAGGTGGCGCACACAAGTGGAGAAGGACCTCAACCAACTCAGCGTGCGGAATTGGGGATAGTTATTGAAATATCGTGCTGACTGGAAAAGCTTTATGGTAGAGGACCAGATTGAAGCTGGACTGCAGCACTATATAAAGAAGACGAAGAAGTAGGTATGGGTTCTCGAGCAGTTTACAGCTACAGGGGACTTGGATCATCCAACTGGGCTTCTTCTTAAGAAAGAACGTTTATACCATGGGAATTATCTATTTCAATGACTATTTTAATCAGATATATGCTCAATTTTAGACAGGTCTTAGAGCTCTTATAGAGCTAATATATCTTCCTTACCCTGCAACTAAACAGTGCTTGCTATGGGCGATGAGTAATCGTTTTGCATGGGTACATATTGCAAGATTTAAGGTAAAGAACACAACGCGTACTTATTTGCGACTGAGGCTGACCATTGACATCGAACTACTTTTGTTTAAATGGGGCCAAAAGCTAGCGTTTTTGCCCCAATATTTAGATTCAGCAATCGTTTATTTTCCTTTTCCAACGCTTCATTCTATCTCACTTGCATGGGCTAGTGTTAAAGACTTTTGTAACTCTGAACACTTCGTTTCAAGCCCTGCTTATCTGTCTGTTCGGGCTAATCTCCGAAACTGCTAGACCGACTTCAATGAAAATTGGAAGAGGTTAAGAGTGTGCTTGCATTTTTGGTTTAGAAGAATTGAAGTCAACCTTAAATTTTAATTATCATCTTACATTTTTAAATTTTTCAGAAAAATAAAGTTACCCTTCTCATTAATGTATACAACATTAAAAATTGAATATTGGAGCGATCCCTATGAAATTTTTGAAAATGTATTAGCATCGATCGATCAGAACTCGGTCATAGGCTATGGAAAAACAGAAATTCGTATATCTCAGCAAATATTCGACGGAGAATTATTAAAATTTGCACATATGTATAGGACACCGGGAAAAATTAGATCTACTGGAAGAAGATGACGCACTTACCAGAAGGAAGCGTAGCGCAGCACATTGGGTACTTTAGTTTTACATATATTAATAATGCAACCTTATTTTTCCAATAGATTTTCTTGCTTACTCCGGTTATTGACGTCATTGCAGTACGTTATAATTGCCTGATGTTTTGGGACTTTTCGCTTTACTACGTGAACTATCTATTTGGAAGTCATAACGCAGATACAACACCTCGCCTTAATCGTCTTCAATATTTTAGTTTGTTATCTGTGATTACTGTTTAGGTTTACTTTCGTTTTGAATTTCCATAACTGGATGTCGAAAGTCAATATTAGTCTTAACAGTTTATAAAGAAGATGTTTGTTGCTTACAAATAGTTAGAATAGTTTAGTAAGTTGTAATAGTTAAAGTTTCTGTTGTATTTGGCTGTTATCGAATGTAAATTTTCTGTTTCAATTTGCTGTCTAATTAAATCCTAAATCCTTTAGCTACTTCTTGTTTAATTATTGCTTGTAGTTTGTGGAAAGGGTTTTATATGAGTTTGAACAAATTGTGTATTTATTGATATATTTGGGGAATAAGCAAAATTATTTTCTTCAAAATATTTTGCACTACTCAAAATGTATTCTTCTGATGTGATTTCCGGAGATTAGTTGTTCCAGTCATAACTACTTGTCAGTTAGAAATAGGAATATCTTCTGTAAAAAGGAGGAGAGGTCCTAGAACACTGTGGTACTCCAAAACTAAATGGGTGAGCACCAGGGTTGTAAACATATAATAATTGGCGTATTATACACACTTTTTTACGTGTATAAAAATGTGTATTATACATCTGAAACATATTGCTGGTGTATAAAAGTGTAAAAGCAAGGAATAGGTGTAAAACTGAAAAAAATGCATAAAATCAAAGAAATGCATAGAGAATAGGCACTTATTATCATAGGTACCTACTTGCAAAGTTGTATATACTTTAAGATGCTTTTTTCACTTTTATACACTTTTATACAGGTTTATATACTTTTTTCACTTTTATACACTTTTATTCAATTTTATACACTTATACACAATCGTATACACTTTTATACATTTTTATACGTTTTTATACAGTATAGTGTATGAAATCCAAAAAGTGTGACATTAAGCAACCCTGGGGAGCACGTATGCCTTTGTCATTGATCGCAGAAATATCGATTTGTTTTACGACGTTGTTGAATTCGTACAGGAGTACAACGTGCCAAGTTTAGTCAGATGCTTTCACAACGTCCAAATACTCTGGAACGCAGAATTGCTTCTCATCTAGAGTGGTTGGTTCTTTGTTGCAACATTATTTATTCATTGGCCCATTCGACCCCAAGGTTGCCTGAGAGCAATTTCTGTTGCCTAAAACGGTAGGCGTTCCTTTTATTTTTGTCTCTTGATTCTTAATGATAAGAGTAGTTTTATTTCTCTACTCTCGAAATGTGAGCAAAAAGAAACACATTTGAAGATCATTTAGCGAAGTTATTTGCAATAGAAGTAGTAGAAAATATTTTTGTGAAATTCGGAAGAGTTGCCAAAAAAATTTGAAAATATTTAAATATGTGAATGAAATTGTTTCTTTTTTACACACGTTTATTGCCCAACGTTGCTCACAAACAACGTCTAGTAGCGCCAAAACCGATAGGCGTGGCGACTTCAAATTTTGGACTATTATTTCTTGAATGAATACAAATAGAACAAAACTAAAAAAAATATCTAACTGCAGGAAAAAAGTGGGGTCGAATGGGTTAGTTAAGAGTTTTTTTTCGTATTTGAATTGGAAATTGTAATAGTGGGATTTTTTAATAGTGTTTGTGATTATTAAGAAGCAGAAGTAGAATAAGTGTAGTTGTTTTTTAAATATCAAATGTGAATGCGAAAGCAGACTGTTACTTTGAAATGCAATTTTTTTTCGGCGCTATTTCTTTTGCTTCCAAATAGCTGTTACCTATGCTTCTTTCTGAAGCCTTGCAAAGCTTTGTTCTTTTGAAAGAATCCCGCTTGAGTTGTCCCGGGTACATGGCTTCCGTTCTTACGTTCAAGTCAACTTTACCAATCGAAGGCGTCCAGATTGATTCATGACATTATTATAATTGTTATTATACCAGGGAATTTATTTTTTTATTTTTTTTATTTCTAATTATTATTATATACTACCACAATAAGACAAAGACTTTTAAGTCTGTGATAGATTTAAAGTACAATACAATTTTGTTTAACATGAAGAGGTATAGTTTAATTCATTTAATCAAAATAGAGCTAAGTTAATTTTTCGTTCTGGGCAAAATTTTTAGATACATTGCCCATGGAGGTAATGTCAAACTCAATACCATCAAGATTCCAAATCTCAGTTGTATGCGAATGTCACTAGCACTTGTTCAGATGTTTCCCTCTCCTCACAGCAGAGATGTATGGTCCTAGCTGAAAGATTGATAACCTGTTAGCCGACTTAAAACGTTTATAGTATTATTAAAAGTATTCTGTTCACAAAATAGAGGAACACATTTTATTTGCCTTAAAGAATTAAAATTACGCATGTACATACATACATACAATATAAAATATATTTTACGCACCCTTCAATGAATTGATTTTGTACCGGAACATCATCATCCATTCCAACAGAAATATGTAGTCTCTTACGCATGTAACCCTCCCGAATTTGTTGCAATAATCGGAAAGAAGGGTTTTCATTCGATTACCGCTTGGGAGTTCGCTATTTTTGCGATTTTATTCTACGCTTAGAAAGTTATTCAAATTAATGAAATCTCATTTCCTAAGCATTTTCAACAACGGAACGATTTGCAACGATAGATATTTTCATCCCCTAATGTTAAGTGCATACTAGATGTGGACCGTTGATGAGAATTTGAATTAAATTTTCCTAAAAATTGTATATAATATACATATCACTCTATTTATATGTGTGTTCAAATGAATGGCTTGCTTCTTTAATTACACACGATGACCTTAAATGCACAGCGGGATTGTAGATACAGTTCGTAGCGTAAGGCAATATCTTTATATCTTTCATATAAATCCCATTTAGAATCTTTATAAGGATATAAAATAACATGTTTTTAAATGAGACGTGCTTATATTAAGACTGCGATTATTTAGGGGAAATGAGAGAATGTGGTTCAGGAAGCATTAGAGCATGAAATATTTAGTGCAAATGGTATTGTTTTTGGGTCCAAATACCAATGACCGATATACGTACACGTATTTCGTAAATTATTGTGATGAAACAAATCGTTCGGAACGTATTGCCTCATTTTTCAAAACTTTTAAGAACTAGAGATATCCAAAAGTGGCAATATGTTTTACACCATAGATTGATACTTCATTTGGATATTTGGAGTTTATTAGAGATTAGCAGAAATAATCTTGTTTTGGAAATTGTAGAAAATGTGGAAAGGAGGAAAGGTTACCCTTAAGCAGAATGAAGGCATTCTTCAAAATTATTTTGCTAATCTAACCTGGGTATTGCATGTCGTTCTGCATACAAAAATGTAATATGTCACATTTTATTTTGTGAGGCCTATTTCGTCTTTCGTCTTCTTCTCTGAACTTAAGTATTCCCATATGACTGTATTCGTTTAGTATGAATATTATTACATTGTTTTGTCTTATTTTAGAATAACATATGTATACTATACTAAGGTAGGAATAAGCTTTAAATGATATACAACATTTTTCAAATTCCATTAAGCGTCAGTAGTGAATGATCAGTCAGTCATCGGTCGAAAGTGTATCCATCACCGGAATGTGCTAGAAAAGACATGGATACATCAAAATTAATCCCTGGAGTCGTACTTAAAAATATTCTTTATTTTATTTAACATAAGCGTAAATATTGGCTAGGCCATGTAGAGCGTATGGACAACTTAGCTCCGGCCCGAAGAGTCTTCGACTCTGAGCCTGTGGGACAATGCAAGACATAACGGCTCGTTTTCATTAGGACATTTAGACTGAAAACAGTTGTAAAAGCATACAAAGTACGTTTTTTTTAAAGATAATTCTTTTTATTTGTGGATGTTTACTCACTTTTGACGCTCTTTAGCTCTTTTTTGTTTTGAATTAAAGTAAAAGCTTTATACTAACCGTTATGTTTAATAAAATATACAGTATTTTACAGTACGATTCCAAAGTTGTTATTGGTGGTATTAATGTCTGGCGTAAATCATTCTGGTCAATTTTAATTTAAAGGATGTATCTCTCATTCTTTTATACATTTTTGTAAAAAAGTGATTTTTGTCCGATTATTCATTGGAGGATAGAAAAGAAAGTTTTTAGGTACGGAAAAGGGTAAAACAAAGAATGTACTGTTATCAAAAAAGGACCGACACAACCGTGACTTAACCAAAACGTCTGGAGGGATGGAGAACTTGGTCTACGTTCGCAGTAATCTCGAATGTGCAGTAACTAAGAAAATCAAAAAATGAATTTAAAGATTTTGAATTGACTAAAGGTTTCTTTCTGTAGAATCGGTCAGCACGAGTAAGTATTATACATATGAGTGACCGTCTCCTTTGGTCAAGAACTTCTACTTCACAATATATTGACACCACCCCTCAATTTCTGGACTGACATAACATCATCAAAAACAAGTTTAAAAAACATCTAATATATAAGAAAGTGAACGTTTTGCAACAAAGTAATTTAGTGCGTGCTTTCGTTATAATCTTATGTATTTTTTGCCATCTTTTGGAGTTGTGCTACCAGGGAATCGGGTGTCCAGGAGAAGGTTATGAGTTTCCGCACTGAATCTTCAAAAAGAGTTTGTTAAAAGGGATTTTGATGGAATAGGTCTTATGGTACCATAATCACTGGTCTCCTCTTTATTGTCACGGAATTATCATATGATTCCATATGCTCTGTTTTGATTTTTGATTTATATGTCTTGGCGGTGATTCGAATCGGATGTTTCTCTGACGAAAGCTCTACTGAAAAGTTTCGTACTTGCTTGATGGAGTTCCGCCAGGACGGAACCCTTGTTGGTTTATCTCCCTGCCGATTTATAGGGCAAGATTTGTGAAAAAAGGCAGCTTTCTCGAAGAAAATAACATTAAGTTTTAGTTAGTTTAGCGAAATTTTGGAAATTCGTGTTTAATACAGAAGCTTTCTGTTGGTTTGTCAACAAATTAAATCCCCGGGAAATTCAGAACAGACTTACAAAATCAAATTATTCGCACACATATGCGTAAATATAAAATGTTGGTATTTTTTTTCTTACTGATAGTAGTATTGGCCCATTTTATAAAAGAGCAGAGAGATGAGAGTACACTTAGGTAAGGTTAGGTTAAAGTGGCTGACTGCAGATAGCAGCCAACTTGATATTGTGATACCACGCGGATCGGATGTCACCTATCCAAAAACCATTTGGTGCATACACTTACTTGAAGAAGAATTGTTCTCTTGAAAATATGAAAGGCATTGTTTATATGAACACAAAGGCTCAATTCTGCAATGATGAATATCGCTTTATGGCCATGTATACTAATCATGTCCCGAAATCTGAATTTATTCATTATTAGTGGAGATTAAGGGTGAAAAGTGTACAATGTGTACGTTTCTTCAATTCGATGAAGCATAACCTTAATATGGATGACTATTCGGTGTTTAAACTGTGTATAGCGCTATAAAAGAAAGTTGTTGTGAAAGCAAAAAAAATCTTCTTTGATTAAATATTCTTCTTGTGTGGTTATAGTACGGGCTGGACCTGGGCCTTGACCAATAAACCTCTCCCGTTCGCACGATTTTCGCTAGCTGTCACCAATTGTGCACGCCAAGCTGGTTGTGATCCCTTCACTTGGGTATGCCACCTTAGACGTGGACGGCGTCTGTTGCGTTGCCCATTGGTTCAGAGTTGAAAACTTTTCGGGCCAGAGCTAAGTTGACCATGCGCTTTACATGGCCTAGCCATCTAAGGCGTTGGATCCGCAGACGACTGGCTAGACTCTCTTCGCTGTATAGCCCAGTATACTGTTTGTGGTTAAATCTTCTCCTCCAAATCCCATCAACACAAACAGCACCAAAATCGCACGCAGAACTTTTCTCTCAAACAGACGAAGAGCTTCTTCATCCGCTTTCGATATTGTCCATTCCTCTGCACCGTAAAGCAGGAGTAGCATTATCAATGACTTATATAAATTCATCTTGGTCTTTCGAGACAGGGCTCTATTACTCAATTGCCTCTCGAATCCAAAGAATCAGCGGTTGGCAAGAGTTATTCTGCGTTTGATCTCGGTACTGATGTTTTTGCACTGTTTATCGTGGAACCGAGGTAGTCTATGTTGGCGTTGTGGCCAAGTCGTCGATGTTGTATATCCTTCCTGAAAGACAGCATATATTTTGTTTTGCTCTTATTCACCGATTAACTCATTTTGGCCGTCTTCGATTCAATGCCTGAAAACGCTTCATTGACGGCTCACTGTGTTCCAACAATCACGTCAATGTCGTCCGAGTATGCCAGCAGTTGTACGGACTTTTGAAATATTGTGCCTCTTGTATTAGCCAGTGAGTTCTGCATAATCTTTTCAAGAACGATGTTAGAACATTCACATGACAGCGGGTCGCCTTATTTAAATCCTTTTTTTAAATTGAAGGTCTCGGTGAGTACTTGATGGAGCAGTGAGAATTCTCCATCGTCCTCCAGTACAGTCTGACGAGTTTGACAGGAATGTTAAAACTAGACATGGTGCTGTATAGTTCGACGCTTGAAATCTCCTCGTCTCGACAGGCCTCCGTCTGAAGCTTATACCCCTTATACCTTAACTCTTTATCGTTTGGTAGAACTTTCGGACATCATTCCTGCCGCAATTTCTCTCCATTTCCTCGTCCTTATCGTGCCCTTTCTTTTCCCTTTCGAGGAGCCGGTGTTCTTCCCTTCTTTAAAGTTCGTAGAGCTCACAAAGCGCTCTCGTTGTTCTATGTAGCGTCGCCTTATATGTTGCTTGCTTCGCTGAATGTGTCTGCCTGCACGCATTGCCTAACCCGGATTTTTTTCCTGGGTGGCGTTTTGTTTCGTCTGGCAGGGTTGGATTTTCTGACAGCTTCAGGGAGACTCGATCGCCAAAAGTCCTAATGGTCAATTTCGATTGTAGCTTTGAGACGTCAAATTGTTGTGGTCTTGATTTACTCCGTCGCCCTATCGATATCCGTGTTCTTGCCTTCGGCACAACAAGGAAATGATACGAGCCAATGTTGGCGCCTCGGAACGTTCGGACATCAATAATACTGGAGGACAGTTGATTGATCAGAATACTACAGAGAGGTTTAGCCCCAAAGTCTAACAGCCTGAGTCCGTTTTTAGACGTGGTGCTGTGCAGGTTGTCTTTTCCAACGACTCTAGCAAAGACGTCTTCCTTGCCCAGCTTTGCGTTGTCCTCCTTTGGTGCGTGGGCGCAAATTAGGCTGATGTTAGTCTTAATGCGGATTGTTATATGGCGCTCACTAATATACTTAAAGCTTATGACTTTTTGCCTATGTCTACCTCGAACAACAAATCCACATCTGAATAAGCGCTTCTTTCGCTCTCTGTAACAATCGCCGTAGAATATATCTTTTTTTTGCCCGACCAATCTCCTCGCACTTTCTGAATTGCGGTGATGTCTGCATTTTAGGCTTCTAGGTACTCCACAAGTTCATCGGCTGTACCTGATCTATTAAAAAAACTTTAGATCCACGTGCAGAACCGAAAATTGTTGCCCTTATTTGGCTATGCATGGTCGTCAGCATCCTTATCCGAGGCTTGTTGTCGATTCATAACTAAGTAACTAACTTTGACTAATTACAAACTTTTATAAAAATAATTCATGAGAGGTACTGTAAGACAAAATATATAAATATATTATTTCACTGTGAATTTTTGGATGAAATATTAGAAAAAAATAGATTTTCTAAGATGAATTCGTCGATATATTGGAATGCCAGCAGTGATGAAGTGAATTCTCCATTAAGTACAAACTGTCACGGTTTTGCGACTGAGCTCGAGGCTCACAAAATGTAAACTGATTGCTCTATGTAGACACTTCCATAATAAGAGGAGATCTGTTAGAAATTATGAAAGAACTGACAGTAGAATTGAGTAACACTGAGGCTTTTCCTTCTCTGCGTTTCCTAAGGGAAGAGGTCAACTGATCGTAATGTGTAATATGCAGTTGATTACATTGAATACTGGAAGAAGATTTATTATTCCAAATTAAATATTTGTACATAGCCATAGCAGTTCCTTGCTAAAAATACTGTTAAGGATCACTGCAATGGTGAGAGAGGTAACATTGTAGTGGTAGATAGTTCACTTAGGGCAAAATAGGTCCTTTGTGCTGTCATAAAAGAGTCTAGTAAAAACTTCTACAAATTAAAACTGCGGTAGCCTTTGAGAGAAGGTGAACAAGAGACTATCAACATTTCACAAACACGACTGTTATATTTGGAAACTCTGTTTGAACGCAATTCCAAAAGAATCTGACAGAAGATCCTGTCTTCTATACCCAACTTGTAACAGTATGCCAGCAGTAGCCCTTCACGAATCATGCACACTCGTTGGAACATACATATACAATTTACAACACCATTAAATTGCTTCGATTTTACGGAATCAAACGTGGTCAAATCAACCATAACGATTGTAACGGCATAGTCAACCCCCATTGCTACCACCATCACTACCAATACCATCAAACCAACGCCCTAGCCTCTAACTCATTTATCTACGATGGCCAGTGCAAACAGCTTCCAATAAAGGAGCAAAGTAGGGCCGGAAAGGGAATCCACGGTAAAAAATCATAAAACATACTACAAACACAAACTGTACATTCGTCACACAAATAAGAAGAAGACCATAACCATTCCTCTTCCACTCGCTTCCAGATACCACGTATATTTGCATACATACATAAATGAATGTATGCATCCTCGACAGGAGTGTGTTATTATATCTCTCATTCGCGTACATGTGTACATATAACGGTTCGATGTCTTCTACACATAGTAGTTACTCACGCCACCCCAACAGCCATCATGTAGGGCGGCATTCCGGGTGGGCCAGTTGGCGCCCAACCGCCCCGCCAAAAAAAACCCTTAACGATCAAGTTTTCCAATTTGTTTCTCACTCTTGCCTGTTTTTCATTTCGCGCCGCGCACTAAACGCATCGCACAAAAAGGATCATGAAGAAAGAAAATTCTCTCTGGCACATAAGTGGTACAGTAAGTAGGGACCAGCAAAAATACCGGTAAAAAGAAAATGATTGAAAAAAACAACACACACTGAAAAGCAGAAAAGAAAAACTCATTGCACCCATATACTCGCACACGTTCCGTCGAGGACTGGTCGATTGGTCGGGACGGGACGGGACGGGACGGGACGTACTCTCGTAGCCGAACTGCCCAGCCACACAAGTGACACATGTGATAGGAAAACTGTGGGGGCCAGAGAAAAAACGAAAAATTTGAAGAATAACGCAAAAGAGGAGAAAAAAAAATGAAGGAAAAGAGAAAAGGAAAAAGAAAAAGATAAAAGCATGGAGCAGGGAGGCCTGGCTTTCTTTCGATTCTAAACCAATCGCAGCTGGACGCCACGGCCGTTGATACCCTGTGCTGCTGCTGTTTGCCGATGTTGCTGTTGATGCTGATGCTGATTTTCTGAGCGTCACACTCTCGGGTCCAGTTCCGTTTGCTTCTGTTTGGGGCCAGTACGTCGCGTTGCGATGGTGGTGGATGCGGTGGTGGCGGCTTTTTGTGGGTTTTTTCTTTTCGTTTTTGATTTTTGTTTTTCATTTCACTTGGCGATTTTTTTCACTGTTGTTTCTTTTTGCTCTTGTGTGTGGAGGTTTTTCTTTTCTTTTTTCTGTAATTTCCTTTCTTTTCTTTTTTGCGAATGTTTGCCTCTGTTTTATGCTTGATGAGGTCCACCGATGGCGATGGCCGAAGTACGAGAAGCAAAAGCTGAATTGGTGCTGCTTCTGGTGCTAGTGGTGCTGGTTGCCAGCCTGCTGCCGGAAACTTAAACGCGACGCGTTTGAATTTGGCGGCGAGTGGACTGGTGACGACGGTGATGTGCTGCTGTTGTATTGATAGGAAGCTTTCTGCCTTACAAACGTTACTGACGTCTATGGCAGAGAGATTGCTGTTGACTTGTGGACTGAGGTTGATGGGGTGTTTTCCCGTTCTATTTCATTCTACATCCTTCGTCACATGTGCTTACTCAGAACTTTTTGGATGTTACTACCAAGCTGAGATGTGTAGATACAGTGGTAGATGTTTGGATCTTCAACGCAGCTTCCTCTAATGAAACTTGAGTAGCTTTTAGGTTAAGTATGAAAACTAGAAATGAAACTCTTCCAGAGGATGACAGAAGCAATCTTATATGCGAGAAATTCAATTACTGAAATCCACCGCATGCGCTTGTGACCAGCTCACAGGTATGGAATATGGAGGGATTGAACTCAATGGACCACATTTAAGGTATAAGTCACATTATATAATCATTTCTTGGATAAGAAACAAAATATTGTTCTCTTACCTACTAGTGGACCAGCAATTAATGCCAACAACTTACGGTGAGGTATAGAAGCTTTTTCTATACAGTTATACTTTTTAAACATTGTCAGGGTCTCGAAAGAGGTGGAGCTGTGAAAAATTGTTTGTTTGTTTAAATTGTTGCGTGTGCCTGGAACTGCACCTAGAACGAAAGTCTATTGCGTAGGAGTCGACACACATACCCACTACGCCATGGTGTTAAATGGATTTTTTTTTAAATAATCGCTTAAGTTTTCTTCCGACTCCCTCAGTTTTTGAAGTGTCACGGTGTTTTCTTGAGGCTTGAGGCTTGGTTAACATGCACCTGCGCTTTCGCCTGCACTCTTGATTAGCTTCGCTTTCAGATTATTACAAACCAGCCCCCCGTCGGATCGACACCGTTTTCAGTAATTGAATTGCTTAAGTTCTTTGCATCAAAAGAAAGCGAAAAATCAAGTGGATTCTGTGGTCCAGGTATTTCCAACACGTCCCAAGAAGCAGTAGTCAATGGATGTGAGTCGTGCTCCACTCGGTATAACTCATTTCACACATTTTCAGAGGAATTCGTCAATAAATTTTCTGAATAATTACTATTGAACGTCATAATACAGTTTAGGGGCATAGTATCGCAAAAACAATAAGATGAGATAATTATGAAGCATGCCTTTATTCGCCGTCGGAAAGATGATAACGATTGAAGAAATGTTTCACTAATTGCCCTAAAAAATTTGAATATTGGTACTGTTGAAATATTGGAATCTCTTGTTGAAATATTAATTGCGCCATAAAAGGCACGCCAACAAGCCTACTAGGGAGGCTTGTTACCTATTATGCTCTATTTAGCAAAGTGGCGTCTTGGTCTCTTTTGAGTTTATACTTTGTGGACCTTGACTTGTTCTCCACTGACGTACGAGCACCTTACGTCAGTTGTTTTCAGATCCCGCTATGTGTTAAATTAGATTTTCTGGATACCGTATCCTTTGCCAAACATCTGCGGAAAAAATGTAGGTTCTGATCACGTAACTTTTGGGACGATTACCGTCCAGTCGATATAACTAAACGATATCTTTAAAATGTTTTTCATTTTTGGATTTGCTGAATTTGTAGGTTTACTTGCATCCTTTTGGATAGTAATAACCGCAGAACATCGTCATACATTATGTTCCACAAGAGAGGTCTGAGGACCGACCCTTGTGAAGCTCTTGTTGCCACGGTGTATTAGATGCCATCGTTTGTGTGGTACATGTACATACACACTTTGTATTATTAAAGTAATACAATCTTTAACAGAAAAAAAAAGAAGCGATCAGCTCGCGGTATTGAAATCGTTTTTGATGTCTAGCATAACTACTGTGCAATATTTCCTTATACAGCTCTTTCTGTGTAATGTCGGTTTCCAGCCTTTAAGTGTCTTTAAGCCACCGTGTTGATGTCAGAGATCAGTGGTCAGACTCATATTTTCTTTTAGGGCCTAAGCCAAGTTGAAGTTTGTGAGACACTGCAATCATTTTTTTTTTTGAAAATTGTTTGTCTGGGTGAAAATTTGAACCTAGACTTAAAAGTCTAGTGCGTATGGGTCGGCTCTCAAACCCACACAGCCATAGCGCCCACAACTTCAACAAAAACTACTTTTCATTTTTGAATCTTTCTTGCAAACTTGGAGTTTATTTTTGGGTTAGCACATTTAGGCTGTGTGTGAACTGCACCGAAATGTTATCCTCTGACTAATTTTAGCTTTTTGTTGTGAAAAGAAAGAGATGTTAACAGTAGTAACTCAAATTTAAATTATATCGAATTGTAAACAATACAGCTATATTTATTACTCCTCTATAGCTATAAACATCTCCCAAAATTGAACAGTTTCAGATCAGGTTAGATTTTTATATTCCATATTTACCTCATTAGTGTAAAAAATTAGCTGGAGGATACTATTTTAACACAGTTTACACACGCCTTAGTATAATTTTTGTATACTTTAAGTTTGTACATTTTTGAGGTCCTGTGTTTCAGGTGCTTGTATACGACTACACCACTACTCATTTCATGTCTCATTGTTTGCAGTAAGGATGATGAATTGAAGAAATTGTGGTATGTCATAACTGTTCAATTCATATTCGACTAATGGTACTTTTAGTTGACGTAATAGTTTTGGTTTAAAGAAATAAGATTAAGACAGTTGATTGATCAGAACTCTGTCGAATATAGTATGTCCACCACAGGGGTGAACATAAAAAATCATACAAAAATAAAAAAGTTTTGGATACTTCGGCTTGATTCGATTCTGCCGTGGTACTTAAATATAGTAAGTGCCTAACTCACCTCGTTATAGACTGCGCACACAAGTAGAGAAGGAACTCAAGCAACTTGGTATGCGGAATTGAACAGGCCGTGCTAGCTGGAGAGGTTTGTTCGTTGAGGCTCAGGTCCGCCCGGACTGCAGCGCGATACAAAGATACAAAGAAGAAGTACCTAACCAGGAAAAGTTTAACTGTGAAATTTTAGCTGATCCTTTGCTGCCAACAGCTTCACCTGTCTGTTTGTGGCATAATGTCTTTACGAAGGAATATGAGGATCCCTTATCCTTGTGATAACAGCTTTAAATTTGATTTCGGTTGTAAGAGTGTGTACAATGGTACAAAAGCATAATACTCCTTAAAAATATATAAAAAAAATTAAATCGAATTTTAAGGCTCAGGTGTGGGGTACTCAAATTAAAAAACAGTTTCTGATAAGCCAGGACTCTTCGTGACAAGGAGACACATGATCGTCGAGTCAAAGATAGCTGACGTTGATGTTTCGGTAACGATGTTGATTGGACCGATACGAAGCCTGTACGAGTACACAATCCCCGAAGAGACTTACGCACAGTAAATGTCTTCGCACGGAATTGAGCAACACTAGCCATGAGCTGGAACAGATAAAACAATAGAGGAGATCGATGCGCAGGATGAGCTAGAGCTTAGATGATTTCAGTGGCGACAACAAATTGCCAGGAGGGAATTGGCTAAGTCTGCCCAGGTGACGACGAAGCCAGTCCTTTGCGGCTGCGTTTAAAGAGGTTATAATTTTACTTGAAATAATTTCATCAAAAGGCTAACTAAAAATGTGTTTGTTTTGTGCAGATTGGTTTGCTGTCAGTGTGGTAATTTTAGGTGGCGTTAGAAATGTTTTGCGGTTTTCCGCTGAACCCTGACCGTAGATTTGATTTTATCGTACTGAGCTAAAATCCTCTTTATGATTTTAACCAAGCTTCACTTCATTTCTGGCGGGAAACAGATTAGTTTAATGACATAAGAGCGAAAGGTATATTTGACAGTTGAGTCTAATTTAACTGCCATCGAAAGAAAACCACAACTGCACTGCCAAACAATCAACATCAAAATGGAGAATGAAATTCCAACAAAATATTGACGACGTGGAATCGAGTTACGGTGCTGAGTTTTGGCATTTTTTTTGACTAATTTGGGAATACACAATTCTGACAGTTCGATGGCGGGAACCAATTTATATTGAAACTTGAAATTCGGTTGGGAAATAAGTTTGTAAAGGCTAACATAAAATTGTTGGTCTAAATACGTGAAATGTCGAATGGAATATGATGGATTTGGTACTATTAGTTGTGAAGTGTTTAAAAGTGATAAGTTACCAAAACAAAATCAGAATACATATATCGAAGTGACTTTAGTTTGATATAAGTGAAAAGATGTAAGAAATTGGTAATGCTGTAACTGAAGCAGGATCGAGTTCAAGAGAGTAATCACAAATACCTCTCATCATTCTTTCAGCAAAAGAAACAGTCCTTTCAAATATTCTGCTCAATAACTCTTAGTACCATGTTTGCATTTCTCACTTTTCAGTAGTATTACACTGTTTCAAATATTGTTTCAACTTATTTGTTTATTGAAATATTGAAGGACATCATATTATTCACAATTCATTAAATGAATTCACATTCATTCACATTTTCCAAAGCACTATTATACTTGAACTCTCTATCAATAAGTTGACAACCACTTAAATTCAGAATTATGTATATTCTTTCGATATTTAAATATTCACTGTAGTTGAACATTGTAATTTGCTATCAGATTTGTTCGCATTTAATCATTTTTTCCTATTTATATGTATATTTATAAATTAATTCCAAAAAATCGGCCATTCCTTCAAGACGTCAATAAGGAACCAAATTACGTCATTTGAATACACACATTTATTGAAATGGCCACGCTATTATATACATACTCGTATGTATTAGCTTTGTCTAAAAAGCTGGGATGTCATTGCAAAAGAGGCAGAATTATTTCCCAAATGATGACCAGTCCTTGCTACACTTGGGAAAGTAGCACGTTTTATTTCTGATCACAGGAGAATTTTACACGTTGAATAAACGCATTGTAGTCTTTTAGAAAACTCATTTCTCTTAACCTAATAGACTTTCTATAGTAAGGATTTGTTTGGCTTTTATAGTCTTCATTCTATAAAGATTAAAAAAGACAAATAATGCTTCTGTTTGCAAAAGAAAGGTGCATTGTTCAAGTAAAATTGTTTGGTTTTCTTTAGTCTTTAGAATTTTCTTTAGTCATACTGAATTTATTCTTCAATCGTCTGAGAAATAAGTTCAGAAGACATAGTGGTCTTGGGATAGCAATAGAATTTAATAATTGTGACCATTACGGCTCATAAAGAACTGAAGCCTCTGTCTTGTTAGCTTCTGCAGTAACCACTTGTATTATGAGCGCTATAGTTCTATCACGAGCCAAGATGATCTGCTGCTGCCAACTCCGAACGGTGAAGTTTTTGAAGCTCATAGAGACAGTGTACTCTATGAGCATTGGTTTTGTTTAAGTACTTTCCTATAAATTTCTCGCATTTTAAGGAATGGACGTGAGATTACCTTAGAAAGTGGTGTAATTAAAAATGGCATATACAATTAAATGAGTGGGAAGGAGTTAGCTGACGTGCCGCACGCTGATAACAATAATAATAATAATGGCGGTGCTACAGTCCGGGGTGAACATGGGCCTAGCTTCTCAGCAACTACTCGCGCCCACGCACGCCTGTTAGACAGATATAAAAAAGAAATTTGTCCACCCAAGAATATCAGGTTTTTTTAGCCCTGTCAAGAGCATTTGATATAACGAAGCGAATTTTAATAAAAAATAGGCAAGAATTACAGAATACTCAAACATACCGTTGTTGCTCGTGAGGACTGAGGTGTTGTGAAAATTAAAGCTGCGTATGTCCGGATTGTGGGAGTCGTGGCCGTGTGGGCTTGTGCGTCGGCCCATACGCTTTAGACTTTCAAGTCTAGGTTCAAATCCCAGTTCAGACAAACTTATTTTTCAATACAAAATTGTTCTCGGCTCCACCTTTTTCGAGTCACTGACAATGCTCAAAGAATATAACTGTCTAGAAAAAGCTTCTCAATCTCGCCGTTCGGAGTCGGCATTAAACTGTAGGTCCCCTCCACTCGTGACAGAACAATAGCACGCACACCACGAGTGGTTGCTGAGAAGCTAGGCCCAGGTCCACCTAAGACTGTAGCGCCGTCATTATTATTATTATTATGTTCGGATTCGAACCGAGAACCTTTAGAGTAGCAGTCGAAGAATTACCAACTAACCCATGTTGCCGAACGCTTGATGACACAATATATCAATAGAGTACCTATTTATTAATATGTGAGGTAGGCGACACTTACAGAGTTCCTGGAGAAATCATCTGCAATGTCAGTTATTATTGTACGTGCCAACTGATTTAATAGGTGGGTTAGGTTTTCTCAGCAAAGATCTCTTTGTAAACTCCTACGGGTGTTGCCTGTCCCGTGTGTTGAAATCAACTAGAAAGCAAATGGTCTCAATGATTTCAATTTTAGGGTACAGTGATACAACACTTGTTATAGACTTAGAGTCAGAGAATCGGAAACAGAAGTGAATACTGAACATACCATTGCTGAGTTACAAAGCTAAGTACGTAGATAGTGAGAATAGAGCACGACCGACTCAGTTGGTTTTGTCATGTTCAAAATAGAGATCCTTCAAACCCCGTCAAAAAGGCAATATCAATCAACGTTCTTGCACAACGGCGCAAAACAGGCAGACCAAAAAACAATTGGATCACACGAATGCAAAAACACCAGCATTTGATTGGCCTCAGTGATGAAGTAATCCGAAACCGGGAAGTCTGCCGTTACTTCCTGAGGTCAAACCGGCAAACGCCACAGGCGGACCAGTGGGAGGGCTATGATCCTTTTATTCCGGACTATAACCTCGCCGTAAAAAAGAAGAAGAAGATATTTTACATAGTGACAAAACAGTGTCCGTACCGTAGCTATTAGAAGCAAAATTAATACAAAATGGAAATATCTGTATGGATCAGATGGGAAGTAGCGAACCTATGCATCCCCGTGTCGAATAGGATATCCTGTATTTTTAGCAGAATCATAATATCAAAAGTACTTCGAAGGATATTGAGAGACTGACTCTGGACACTATTCGCTCGCTTTAATGAAGTTCTTTAAACATTCCAATCCTCCTTAACACTTAATTAAGCAGATTTGAAGAACAAGAAAACTTTATTATTATTATTATTCCAAGGTCATTTCCTAGAAGCTGTTCATTTTTAAGCAGTTACTGCAACAATTGGATCAACAAAAAAATTAAAATAAAATGTGGTGGTCAAAAAACGGAACACGTCGAGAATCTGCTGCCTTTTCTGAGCCAAAAAATCTCTCTCCATGCTTCTACGAAAAAATGAATAGAGTAGGTACACAACATCCTTCGCAGCGCAATCTTTCATTGTAGCACCTAGTGCAAGAGTAATTAAAATCCCTTGATTAATATGTAAATTTAATGAGATTACGAATTCAGCGAATAAGATTAGGCTACCCTTGTCCTCAATCCTTCGAATGACTACCAAAGGAAGAATAAACCTCCCAAGCACATGCGAACAAAGTACAAAAAAAAAACACTTAAAAATGGAAGAAGAGGAGGCAAGCGGACAAGCGAAAGGTAGCAGTCTGAGTCTGAAAAATATGCAAGTAAATCCGTGATGTTTTGATGCCACCCATAGAAGCGCATACTTTGCACAAGTATTCATACATGTGGCAGAGCAGAAGCTTGTACGACGCTGCTACTGACGCCAATAGGTGGCAAGCAGTGTAATGAGGTTGATGTTCTCTTTTATTGACTTAAAATTCTCGCTATGCCAGAATGCGGAACATGGAAGCAAGAAGGACGACTAACTAACCAAACAGCTATGCAAATGAGCACAGCTCCAGAACCAGCGGCACTAACATTTAGCGAGACTTACGAAAACATGTTAATAGTTGTGATTCGCATGAATGAATTGTTGAGATGTGGATTGAAGGGATTGCACTACATCCTGACCAGGGACGGATGTTAACGACAAACGTTTTTAAAGCCAGACGAAGTGGGTTGTCAAGGACAAGGGTTCCGATATCAATTGCCGAGAGTCATTACGTTGTAAGATGATTTGGAATTGATCGACAATTGATTCTACTATGTGATAGAAGGAGGAATTGATTACAGAGTGAACCACCCATTTGAAGTCGTTTGCCCGGATTGTCTGAGTGTTTTTCATTTGTTCAGTGGGATTACACAAAGTGACTATCGTTTTGAAAGGTAATATGTCAACTAAATGTTTGTCTGCAGCCACTGTCGGGTGTGTCGGGTCACGTACTGCTGTTACAGTTTTATATGATTCGTTTAAAAAAGAGTTTATTCTAATTAGTCGCACTTTTCCATCCATACAGAGAGCGTCAAAAGAAAGTTGACACTTGTGTGTTTTAGATTAAATTACGAATTTTATTACAAGTGAATCTTAAAACTTTTTTTACATTTTAAATCATTTATGAATTCATTATTAACCCGGCGAGAGTGTGGTGACAAAATGTAACATTGAGTATGTGGCTGGGTATTGAGTATGTGGTTGACAGTTGACATACCCACATACAAAATTACCTGTAAATATTGTTACAATAAATATTAACATTTAAAAATCGGTAATAATTAGTTGCAAATGAAACACATGTAATATTTTAAGAATTTTTATATTAATACAGAAAAAAACGGAATTGGATTCTCTCTCAGAGCTCGACTCGACGGAAGTATCTTCTAGCACTTCTTCCAACATGAACCTTGGTCGCCTTTCTCTAGTTTCGAAATACATTTTTAATCAGAAACTAAAGAAAAAGGTAGAACATAAACGAAAACAGATATAGTTTATATTGGCACCAAATGCATACACCAACTATGTGGCGGGGTATTACGTACCCAACAGATGTTTGAACACGTGTATCTCGACCGGTGACTAGCGGGACACTGCGAAGACTCCACTGTCCCCTTCTGCTTCTTTTTAACTCCAGCTACACAAAGCGACAGAGCGTGTGTGTGATCAATTACAGAAATATAGTTATTTAAATAACAGGGTGGGTATGTCATACCCCACCACACTCTCACTCTCGGGTTAAACAATAGGAAAAACTTGATAAAAAAGACAATAGACAAATTTTATAAACAAAAAAAATTATAAATACTTAATATTTTACGTGTCAAAAGAGTGTTGACATCTTGTGAATAAAGATTCGGAGAAAGTTGACAGCATTTAAAAAGTAAAAAATGGACGTTATCAATATTCGGAGAATGGATTCTACTAATTTTTTTGTATGATCGGCAAGAATGTTTTGCCTGTCTTCCAAAAGTGCTGACTTTAGTGAGTCGAAAATAATCAAGCTTTGTAGACAAATTGTCAACGAGATCTCCAGTGCAAACACGGTAACACTCTGTTGGGCACCGGGACACACAGGAGGCCAAGGAAACCAGAGGGCGAACGTGCTGGCAAAGGAAGGCTCAGCTCTTGCACTACTTTATGTCACCACGCCGTTAAGTTTCCTAAAGAAAAAAATAGAGGACGAAGCCGTAAAGAAGCTAAATGAGCGATGGCTGAATCTGGACATTGAGTCAACGACGAACGAGAGCCCTATAGTCGGTGCTGAACAAGAATAAACCATTATCAATGGTTAACATCAGTTGCAAGGATATTCGAATGGTGGTGTGAGTCCTCACCGGACACTGTCCAATAGGTACCAATGCCAGGAGGCTAGGTATCCTCCACAGCAAAGTTGTAGGGACGAGAAGGAAATAGAATCCGTTCGCCACCTGCTTTGCGATTATCCAGCTCTACGGGGAAGAAGACTGTTAACACTAGGCAGCAACTTGTTTGACGATCTGGAAGGTCTGAACTAAATAGAGCTGAAGCACCTCCTGAGATATATACAACAAACAGGGTGATTCTAATCAGCAGTGGTAATGTCGGTCTCACGGGATATATATACTCGTATATCCCATTCCCAGGGCACAATGGACCCAAACTGTTGATCTAAGTGAGCCGCGACACTAGTCGCAAGGGCACCCTTTAACCTACCTACAATTGTTTTGAAAATAATAGTAGTGCTACGTCGAAATAATAATTGTGTTATTTATACTGATATTTCCAATTTAGTAATTTTTGCCTAAATTTATGTTTAAAATAAAGTAGTAATAGGAACAATTAAATGTTTGAATTGTATTTTAGTTCTCACTTCTATTATTTTGAGCACAATTGTACCTACCTTAGTGAGTTCTTGTTGGCTGTTTCCCTTTTTTGCACTTGTTTGTCTAGATAGTCCTACAACTGTTCAATTGGGTTAACGTCAGCGGATTGTGGGGTATGATACAGAAGCTTCGGCATCCGATATAACAACCATTCCTTCACAAATTTCGCGGTGTGCTTGGGATCATTACCCATGTTCTGTGAAAAATTAATTTTTTCCACACTTTGGTGTAAGTTTTGCTTAAAATATTCAAATGAGCCATTTTGTTTATCATTGACTCAATAAAAGCCAGGTCTTCTACACTTCTTGCCGCCATACATAAGAGACCCTTGCCAATGCTTAATAGTGGAGTCAATATTTATTTCTTTAAATGCTTTATTTTTAAATCTTTGCCGGTTGTTTTCGCTTAAAAATTTAAAATTTGCTCTCGCCGCTGAACAAAGAGTTTTATTGTTAAGTTCTCACATTGCTTAATATTAAATTCATTAATGATTTAAAATGTACAATCAGCTTTAATGAAATTCGAAATTTAATCTGAAACCTGAAATACAGTGTCACCTTTCTTTTGACGCTCACTGTATATACAGGGTCGGATAAAACATTTGGCTCAATATCTTTCTTTGTGCTGCAAATATATTAATATTGCTTTTATACAAACAGGAAATGTGAAAAAGTATTAAAAATTGTTGAGACAAAACAGCACATAAAAAAAACTAAACATTTTTAAAATTCGTTTGTAAATATTTCTTTTTTGTTTCGTGTATACCACGACTGCTATATGTTTTTTTTTGTTTGAGGATTTTTTTGAACACTACTGGAGCACTCAGTCTCAAAACTGATCGATTGTACTGCCAGTTGCCTACTACAGTGCCGTTAATTTGATCCCAACGGTAAATGGTGAATGGACCAGATTCGATTTCACTGCGATTCGAACCTGGGGCGATTCTAACTTGGGGCAGGCATCCAGTCGTATGTTTGTTATATGTATTTCAATTGGAATACCAGTTCCAGTAACCAGTATATTTCTCTATACCGATTCTCAAGCCCATCATTTCACGTGCGTCTGCCACTTTAGTTGCGCTTTTAAAGCCATCCCAAGATATTTGACTTCATTAGCGTACGGTATTCGTACCGAGTTAAAGAAGACGGTTAGATAACCCATATTTCCGTATTTAAAGTTAATATGCGTGGACTTGATTTCTTTCAGAGTAATACGCCAATGTTTTAACCAATCACATATTTTGACAAGTGGTCGTTGCAGTTTTCCAATGGTGGATACAATTGAACGTTCCGTTGACAGAATAGCCGTATCGTCCGCAAAAGCAGCTACAACTGTACCCTCAGTTTAGGGTATGTCTTGGGTATACAACATAAATAGTGTAAGACCAAGGACACTCCCTTGTGGAACTCTGGCAGCAATCTCCATAAATCAAGTTCCATATTGAAATCTAAATATCCGATTCTAGGATTTTACTTAAACTTTTCAGAAAATGTCTACCTATTTTGAAATATAAACCGTCGTGCCAGACTTTTTGGAAAGCCTGGGAAACGGGAGAGAGAGAGCAAATGTTTTCTTCCAAAGCTTTTTCAACTTCGTTTGTGATTCTGTATACCTGATCAATTTTAGAGTGTTTTCCTCGAAACCCAAATTGAAGGTGAGGTATTAATCGTTTTGATTCTATGATCTATTGCATGCGTTTTAGCAAACGTTTTTCAAATTCTTTAGATAGCATCGGTAAAAGATTTTTGTCGATTTTCCCCTTTTGGGATCATTATCACTTTTGCCACTTTCAACGAATCCTGAACATATAACAGCCTAAGTGAACCATTAATTTTGAAAATAATTGAATAAATATCCTTTATTTTTGATAGCCATAGTTCATTGACTGATACTAGTCACCGAAATGCTTGTTCAGGACATATCAAGTTTAACAAAACGGGAATTCTTAGTTGGACATATATCGGGTTAAATTCGAGGGACCCTACTTCGCTATGTTATGTGGTAGTCTGGCGTTGTAATTGGATCGTTCCGATTTACAAAATATAAGTCATAATTGATCGTTTTGTATACAGGATACATTAACGTGATGTTCCCTCACACAGAAGAGTAGGATGTTTAAAAAAGCTTCACGCAGTGATTTAACTAGCACAGAACACCCTTTCAGAAGTGTCGGCGGGATACCATCCGAATCAGCGGATTAATTCATGTTGAGATCTTTAAGTACTCTTGCAAATGTACGAGTGTGCCAAGGGATTTGTCCAATGGTATAATTGATGCTCTCAAGTATAGGCGGAGATAAAATGAAATCTGGCAGCATTGAGTGAACAGTTCGAAAGGTAATTTCTAATCCATTGAAGAAAAGATCGATCAAATGTTTTTAGAATTTCAAGCGCAACAATCTTGCTTTCGCCTAAATTGCCTAAATTTTCGGTTAGCTTGCTATCAAATTACCGGTGGACCTATTGCACGCCGGTAAAGGCATTACAGACCTGACGGTATTCAATTGCTTGCTTTCATTTATAGAGAAAGATGGAAAATAACAGCGTTCCTGAAATGGAAAAAGCTAATGATCATTAACTTATGGCATATGAATGTTTCCCCGAAGACTGGATGGCGCAGTTGGTTAAGTTCCTGCCCTAAATTTGAGGGGTTCCAGGTTCACAGGACCAGTATAAGCAAAGTTAATACGCTATCCGGTTTTTCAAATCTGGTTCAGTCACCATTTGCCGTTGGGATCAAATTAACGGCACTATCACAGGGGCTGTCGACCTACACGGTCTAAGTGTGCAGGTGAATTTCACTAGCAGCCACCTAACCTAACCTAACCTTCCCTGAAGACAGAATTTCCGCCGATCGTATCAACACCGTCCAGGGTGTTGAAAGTATATATCACCCATTATTGATCGTTTTTGAATGGTAGAGTGAAAAGAGAGTTTATCAGCACTTGCCATACGTTGGAGGGAATTTCGAAAAAGCTATTATATAGACTGAAGATCCAGACAGAAGAATTAGAAGAATTAGTGATTAAAAACGAAGTAAAACAAACCATGTGTTATGATAAGCAATGTGCTTTGGAATAGCCCTGTCGACAGGAATCGGAGGAATAACATGGATGGACTTTTGCGCCCGAATTAACACACAGCACGCAGATCATGTACGAACTAAAATTGTCACGAAAATAAGAAGCAAACTGCTGTCCAATAATTGGCGAAACAAAGCAATCAGTCTGAACATCAGGCTGAAATAGTTCCAATTTTAAATGTTATATGTATGTAGCATATGGAGTGTACGCCAATACGTCAATTTTCTAGCTTAATTTTTATTTACAAAAACGAACTAGATATAATTATTAAACCATACTATTGTCTCCAGTAATACGTATACACTGTCTGATTAAAAATCGGAAGGTATCCAGTATGTAGGCCTTCTCACAACATAGCTATCTGGAAGATCATCCTTCAGATCAACTATCCTTTAGGAATTTTAAGTCCATTTATTAAAACGGATATTTCTTCGCCTCATAATTCCGACGGTTCTTCACTCAATGAGGCTTTAGAAAAAGCATGAAACCCGCGAGTGGGACTCCTATAAGGATCTTTAAATTTAAGACTACCAGAAGAAAGTCCTAAAGACAATTCCTGCAGAAAAATCGAATAAGTCTCTGAAGCTTCAAGGCTAAGAAAGCTTCTCTCTACCTGTCCAACAATGCAATATTGAAGGCAAGATGATCACCCTAGTAGTGACTGCTTGGAGATTTCTTTGGAAATATACTTTCCAGGCTGCTATCCATCACTTTGAATACTTTGTGTACAACTCCGTGGAATAGCTACATCAAAATCATAAAACAAATTATCCTTTAGGCCATAAAGAGCTTCGAACAATTTAAATGATCTGCTCGCGGTCTTGTGCCAGCGGATCTACAAACGAATTCAGACACCATACTTTCTTGAACAGACATTATTTTTAAAGGATACCTTACAAGTCGACAAGTCGAAAAGATAAATAAACTGGGCAAGGAAGGTTCCGTCGCATAATATTGATGGATGATTTCTGAATATCAAACGACGTTTCCAAACTATTTCAGTTGAATTTTCTTTTAACCTCAACCCAAATCAAGTATTCATTACTACATTCATACATCTAAACAAAAAAGCATCCATCCATGCATATACCTAGGGGGTACGGGGTGATGGTGGTGTATACGAATGATATTGCTATAGCACCCGCAGGCAAATATTAATTCCTACTAATGAATCTGATGCGAAACGACTTTTCCATGCTCTCCAAGTGGATTAATAAGAATGGTCGCACCATTAACGCTTAAAAGACCGAAATTGTCCACGTCACTAGTAAATACAAAATCATTCAAATTGACTTCCATTGAAAGCGAACGAACTTGCCATAGATGCAACCACACTATTAACTGACGTTAGCAATGTAAGCATGCAACTTGCTACTTGCAGACCGTTGTTACAACAAATCTAAGTTATCTTACGTGAAACAAACTCAGTCTTCTGGTAACTTTGGTAAAAAAATCGTTCTCTCTTGACAGATCAAAAGTAAGCATTGTGACAGACGTCATCACGAGACACTTTGAGTTTTTTCTAACGACTGCTGTAGAATCTTTCTGGACGAGGAGAAGTGTAAAATGTTCTACACCTCCTCTGCCAATACACTTAGACACATACATTTTTGATTCTAATCCTTCGACAACATTTGCAACCTAAATAAATTATCCATAAAGTCTAGTGTTTCATAGAAAGGTCTAGTTGGTTTATCACAAGGAGACAAAGGAATTCATCTACGTATAACCCAAGTGATACAATGGACCAACTAAGATCTAATTGAACTATTAAGTAATTTCTGTCTGTTTCATAAAATTGTCACAATATACGAAAGAACGACAGCTGCCTGTATGCAATAGAACCCTATAATTCAGTATAAGAGTAGTCCTGGCGGTCAAAAGAAATGTGGCGCATATTATAGGAGGCACTGGGGGAAGGTAGAGAGAAAAAACTCTGACGGCATGGTGCATAGTCGCAGTTAAGGCCCTTAGCCCAATGAGCTGATTCAGATGATACTGAATGTTTTTTCAATAATGTTTGTAACAACTCTTTTAGCCTGCTCATCAATAATAGTAAAAGGGTACACAGATGGATCAGAAATGGATTCTGGAGTCGGAGCTGGTGTCTGTGGACCCAACACTGGGATCTCTGTACCGATGGGGTCTAGTCCCACTGTGTTTCAAGCCGAAATCCATGCCATTGAGATCTGCGCTAGACATAATCTTGGTAAAGGCATCAAGGGCGCAATTATACAAATCTTTTCAGATAGCCAGGCAGCACTTAAGGCCTTATCGTCCTGTCAAATATACTCCAAAGCCGTTAAATGTTGCCACGATGCTCTGCAATCCCTAGCCAAACACAACAAAGTGAAACTTGACTGGGTCCCTGGACACAAAGGGATTGCAGGTAACGAATCCGCAGAAGAACTCGCTAGAGCGGGTTCAAGTACTGCGTTCATAGGTCCTGAACCGTACTGCAGTGTCAATTGGGCGACGGCTGCAGCGCTGATTTACGAATGGGAAAACAAACTTCGCCTAGATCATTGGACCAATGGGTCAGGTCTCAGGCAATCCAAGCGATTAATCAGACCTTATTCCTACAAGGAAATCCTTAGCTTAGATAAGGAGAGCATAAGAAAGCTAACGGGCTTCCTTACTGGCCACTGCGGCTTGTATTACCACCTTAACAAAGTGAACTTGTGTCAAAACACGGAATGTAGGTTTTGTCTTGAAAAAGACGAAACATCCCAGCACATTCTATGTGAATGTCCGGCACAACATTGGTTAAGGAAACTTATTCTCCACAGGGAAATACTGACTTCAGTGGAATTGAAAAACTATACTATCTTTCATAAGGAAAGTGGTTAATCTTTTGGATTAACTCCAACCCGTCGATACAATAGACCTTTTTAGGTCGCAGTGTCGCTGCCTTTACGGCAGGGTTGTACAAGAGGAAAAAAAAATCCTTAGCCTGCGATATCATCAACTGACGACAACATGAATTTGTGGACAGTTGCTCAGATCAAAAAAATCTATACAAAATCTATCTAACTTGAATGACTATTAGGCGTTTTTTACTCTTAAAATGAACCGATCAGATTTCGGCTATGTATGCATAATTGTAATAATTCAAAGATTGAGCTACGATTGACTTGTCCGGTAACAAAAAACTTTCTTTAAGTTTTCTATACATTTTCTTCGTTCAGTTTCCCTATTAGTATTCGCAAAGTCCACACAATTTGTATTCTATTTTTGCATAGGTCATATTATTTTAGCATAGTCATTATTAAATGCCAGACTCGCCCTCATTACCTGCTTAAGCCAGCATTTACGACTAATCTCTTGATGAAATATAAAAAATAAATTGCATTCATTGTAATTAGAGCAACCCGTAGCTTACACAACCATCAAGCAAGCGACAAATACCACCATCAGTCAAACAATAAAAATTGCATGCAGAGTACCACCACAATAAGTCCTCAATCTGAACTCAGCTCGAGTAAAGCCGTGGCCAACCCAAGCCAACCCCAAACTTTTTCCTTCTTCCAGTGCGTTCACCACCTCATTGCCTTCCTAATCGAACGACTTGCAGGAACTTAATTGTTTTCCAACACGCATTTCAAATTAATAAACGTTGCTACATATTCCTTTGTTTGGCCGCCATCACTGACCTATTCGCCAGTTGCTTATCGAACCTATGATTCAACCATTGAAGCATGTTGAGCTCTGTAAATGAGGCAAATCGAGGGAGCTCGCACTCGTATAAGCGAGCTCTACCACGTGAGTACGCCTCAATCGCCCTTCAGTAATTTTCAATAATTAATCGAGTGATATCCCATTGTTATCGTATAATTCCCTGATATGCATCCACGTTAAATACTCTCTTTCTCTTGCTCTCAGCCTCTCCCCCTTTTTATGGGCGCGTACATTAGTGAAAAATAAGCGCAAATATAAAAACAAGCATTCAGAAATAAAAATATCGGATGGATGGCCAAATTGAATAGTGGAATAATTATTATTCACGTGTTTCGTTTTATGGAAGAAGGACGACGATGGCAACGACTGTTCCATAAGTAGTCGATTATGCACACAACATATTACAATGTGTGTGAGATGAAATGAGCGAACGATAATTGCGTTCTAATTGCAGAATCATAGGGGCCAGTGATGTATTAAAGACGCTAAACTTACTTCCTCTTGCAAGCAGGCTTTAAAATTACTTTGTTTGATAAAATGTAATTTCCATAAAATGAATAACAACAAAAAAATTATATTCACCAACAGTTGTATAGTTGCGAGATTTTTAATTGTTTGGATTCATCCGTTTCTCTTCATAGGCAGTTTACGTGAATAATTTTAGTCTTGAGCGTTAGATGCAATACATCCTGACTTTGAGATTTACTTTCGTACGGAGCAGTTTAATGTTTATTTATTGACCTTCGGGTAATTGATCCAAGAATGTGTGACAGTTTTTTTAATTTGGAAAAAAAATTCTCTTGCTTCCTTCGTTAAACTATGTAAGTCGCAATCGTGTTAAGATTATATAAAATGACGCTAACACCATTATAATTGATGCCTTCTTCATTTTCCATACAAGTACAGTTTAGGTTAGACCTTCTCTAGCTAGCATGACCCTTCATTGACCATCCCCAATTGTATTCCTGATCCAACATTAAATTGTTGGTGTTATAAATCGGACGTTGATTGTATAACCTTTCTAGGAGATCATAAAAATCATCCTTTAGGCTTTAGCAGCGTAAGTGTAGATCAGGCTGATGTTGTCGAATTTGGGCTTGATGCCGTTATGGCACGCATGTTTATATACAGCCTTGGCCAAGTGTATTAGGCACCCTTATCTTTTTGTTTTTGCTGCCGAATTACTTATAGGAAGTAATTAGTTTGAATTTTTTGGTTTTCGGCGACACTATCTGAGGTTGTAAACAATTTTTATTTTTTCCTCTCATTTCATTAATTTGTTTGCTTTTTGGGGTTATAACGAATCTTAAAGGGTGCCTAAAGGGTGTATTTGAAGCTTAAGACAAATCCACATCCAAATAAGCACGGTTTGTAGCAATCCTAGATTGCGGAAATGTTGTTGCTTTAGTCTACTAGTCTACATAGGATCTCCGCGATTTCATAGGCTGCACGTGGTTTGATAAGGGACTTCACATTCGTTCACTAGCCACTAGTTGTCAACAGTTATTCCGTCCGTATCTGAACTAACATTATTTTACGTGGTGGAGAAGCTAATATCTATCTCATACCCTAATTCAGAGGCCCGGTTAATTTTGTCATGTAATGGACAAAAGGGGTGCTGAAGTATCCGGTGTCGGTGGCCCATTTGAGGTATGATCCACCCCAAAGTTTCCAATCTTACTAAATATGTAGTTTTTAGAAGTGGAGTGCACTAGATAATTCCTGCTAACCTAAGTTTCGATGCCGCTGTTGGCCATATTTAGTGATTTATCAGCAAACATACATCAACATTTTTTGTATGTGCAACGTCAATCATTTAACAATCCTGTGTTTAAGGACTCCACTTAAAATTGTTTACTCCCCAGGCATATGATCCGTGGATGATTTGAGGCTGCTCTTTACTCGTTTATGCCAATTCAGTCTTCAATATTTGCTTTACGTCCCCGATCACGTTATCTGCGTATCGAAGGTTCTGACTTTTTCATCTTCTTATACCAGGAAGTTTGAAGATGCTCTAGGTTAGGTTAGGATGCAGGTTAGCGGTCTCACTTAGGCCAACATAGGCCCGTTGTAATACCACGCCAATCCATTAAACCACATGGTGCTTGGTACAGTCGTTTTGAGGAAGGCCCAATCTTAAGCCGTGTGAGTCAATAGCACAGTGTCCCATAATGACACCAATGAGAGTTCTGAGATATGATGAGGCAAAATTAATGCTTAGAATTAAGTTCAGGTCATAAAGGTTTTTTAATGATGCTCGTAGTACCTTCGAACCGTCTACGATTAGTGATTCTGTAGAAGATGTTTAGCAAGCAGCATGGACGTTAGTTCCCCGCAACGTAAGACCAATTCCCTGTAATACAATGTGTCCAGGGACTAACATATCCTTAAGAGATTGGCCGCTGTTCAGAGAGCTCTTAGAATGAAAAGTAACCGAACTCAAGAATTTAATCCCTGCTTGGCTTTGCGAACATATGGTGATGTCTTTTCTGGATATCACATTGTTCTTAAGGCAACACAGAGCTTTTTTTTATTGACATTGCCTCAGACAAAAAGACGCTCCGGGAGGTGGAGCGATATGGTGATGTTAAGATCCTTATCTGTTTTTGATATATCTGTGAAAATAAGCAGAGGACCGTCTAGCGCCTGATTGTCAGAATTCCACTCAGATCTGGGAGACATGCTGCTGTAGAAGTTTTTCTCGAAGTGGGGTAGGGCTAAGAGAAGGTCAATGGCATGGTGAAAGATCTGGAAATTGTTCAGTATTGTAGTGGTACTCTTTTTAATTCTATCTTCTTGTTTTTCCACCAAATTATACTAAAATAATAAACCCATTGGCTTATTTTCGTATTATCTCTCATTTTTATACCGGAAATATTTCAAGCAAGCACTATATGCTTGTTGATTCGAGTGAAAAATTGATTTATTAAGTTGTAGAATACTAACTAAACTCGCAGTTCATTAACAATTAAAGTAACAATATATTGTAAAAACGTCTTCGCCTTTAAATTTCCTAGTCAAAATAGTTGCTTCAATAACATTATCCACAATCTTTTTCATAGTAAGCTTCGAAACATTACGAAGTGTTTGATTGATTAATTTGGCGAATTGATTATAGTGACCGACTTTCAGTTGGAGGCAGTGGCAAACCGGATAAAGAGTTAGATCTTTCGCTCAATCAAACCTGATTTTTGTTCTGCTGTTCTCGGTGAGTTTGTCTTTGGTTTCGATGAGACGACAACCATTCATATTTATATCATTCACTGCAGAAACATAATTTAGTATTTGAACACGAACATTATTAGAAAGTTTCAAATTTTCCATAAAAATTACGATTTTAAAAATGCATTATTTCATCAGAAGGAGTACACCGAGGAATAGTTCAGAATATTCTCGAAGATCTTTTTAAAGTTCTTTCCAATGCTTTGACGGATTTCATTGTACATTCATCCCACACAATACAACACCATTTTTTATGTATGTTTTCGATATATGCAGTAGTTTCCTTAACTTGCATATTCAAAGAAAGCAAACGAAGAATGTGCTGTCCGACTGCCATCCAAAAAAGTGGCTGCAGTACCAGAAGAAACTAGTGCCAATGCCCCTTTATTCTAAATACGTATAGTTGTTAACAACAATGAAATCAAAAAGTTTTTTCCCGAGCCTCCAGGCCCATAAAAAAAATCGAATTATGCAATTGCATCATACCCTATTTTCTGTTGAACATTCAATTCAAAACATTTTAATGTTGTTTGCTTTGCAGTTATCATGTATAATTATCATAATGCTTTGTTCGCCATATAAAAGTCTAGAAAAAGCTTTTAAGCCGTTCGGAGTCGGCATTAAACTGTAGGTCCCCTCTACTCGTAGAGCACCGCAGTAGTATTATTATTATTTATTAATTATGAATTAAATATAATTTTTTAGTTTACTTGCGCATCACCTATCGGAAACTGCTACTACATCGGGCTCGAAGAGACACACATTCCTTGTAAATTTAATTTTAATCGCTCGACTGGTTCTTATGCTTGAGTATCTTGTAACAACAGACAAACATTCATTTTTATGTATATGGATAATTTGCAATGTATTTGCTTCAAAGCTGCTCGGAGTTGTAACACGTAAGACTGTGTTTCTTACCCTGTTTTAATTTTGTAGTTGTTGTGTTAGGTGGTGGTTTCTTTAGTTTGGATCCTTATTAGATTTTATCCCCGACTAGCGACGGCTCTATTTTAGTCATCAAGGCGAACCTGATTAAAATGTGCACTCGATAACTCAAGATGCACAAAATCTAATTAAAACAAAATTAGCATTCAGTACCTATACACCTACATGCTCATGGTTATCTAGTATTACTGCGCTTCAGTATGCGGATTGGTATCACCCTGTTCGTGTAGTACATACCCACACATTAAAATGGACAATAAAATACAAAATTCATTAAGTTATTACCAATTATTCTAATTACCGATCAGTAAAATAGTCCCGTCACGAAGGTTCACTTCGACTGCCACAAAAGGAGAATAATAAAAAAAAAAAACTAGTTTATAATTTAACATAATTAAGCTGCCATCAATTGGGTCGCAATAGGGCTGGCTGGCTGGCTGTAATTAAGTATCAATGACGGCATTTAATTTCTGTTTACCAAAGCATGCTCCCTGCGCCGCTAAGCCAGTGGCACAACTGTTAGGTCATAATGCTTACAATTACCTAAAGCGGTTTTCTTTTTATAAGATGTTGGTCAATATTGCGTTTAATGTCACATTACGAGTGTTATTACTGTTTTGGCGTGGCCCATTGTGTGGGTGCAGTTAAATAGAGAAAATTCAGTAAAATACTGTGCCACTTGGCAGTAAGTAGGTTAACGACCCTAAAGTCGAATTCGATTCTTTTAAATGAATACCTTGGGTGAATTTGTTGCGTTTAACAGTTTCTGGCAGATAATAGTTTTTTTAGATCTAATATTTTTAAGAAAACAAAAGCAATATTGACTTCAATAAAAAGAATAACCCCTGAATGATTTATTACTGGGAGTTCAACACTAAGTTTTATTACTGTGCTAAGTTGTCATTTCCCTAAGTATTAATTCCGGCAGTCGAAAAGTATATACATACGTAGTAATTAATTGTACGAATAAATAAGATAAGCCCGTGAGTTTTAATTTTAAAACTATGGACATTGTGACGGTAGTTCAGTAGACATGTAAAGGAACCTATCAGCTGATAGCTAACAATATTATACGTAGCTTCAGTTAGCAGGAGATACCTAACGCAGACCACAGTTGTAGAAGACTAATCTTCTGAATTCAAGGAAAGAATTATCTGTTTTGTGATGCAGTCAATTGACTTCATTTAGGACTTCTGGACTTCAGAACTGAAATCACCATTCTTTTTGAAGTCTTTGATTGGACCAATTCTTTGAAGCATTCTTAAGATTGCATTCGTTTGAATGCAAGCCTTTCGACTAATATTGCATTCACTGAAGTCACCTTGAAGTCTCCACCTTTCACCTGAAGTCACCTGAACTTAGTTGAATTCTTTGGGACTTCAAAAATTTTCGAGGAAGTCTTTGGGACTTCAAACATTTTCGATGAAGTCTTTGGAACTTCAAACATTTTCGATGAAGTCTTTAGGATTTCAGCATGTGAGCAAGTTTGAACAAGTCTGAATGAAGATTAATACCACTTTTATATGGAGTATGAAGGTATTTTAGGTTTAGCGGAAGTGGGGTAAGATGTATAGTGGCGAGACAGGAGAATGGACGGATACGGTGTTGGTGGGTGGAGAGGGGGGAAGAGGGCATGATCAGCGTTGAAGGGCGTATGGACGTGGAGGATATTACCGTTCAAACAAATCCAAGACAAAATACAAATCAAATCCAAGTCATAATCCAAGATTGATCATTGATGATAATATCTTCTTGTTCAACGGCGACCATTTTTTTTTTGTGGATTTTTGAAACTCTATTGGAGCATTCAGACTCAAAACTGGTAATTTAATCCCAACGGCAAATGTTGACTGGACCAGATTGGATTTCACTGGATTCGAACCTGGGACCCCTCTAACTTGGGGCAGCCACACCAACTGCACCATCCAGTCGTATTTCGCAGTATTAACGTCGGCCATAGGATTTGCGTCGTTGAACCAATGTCTAAATTTAATCATTGTTCATAAACTTTATTTACGGGTTTATTCTCTAACTTCTTCTATACAAAAATTACCGGCGTTTTTACATAAGGTAGGTAGTTCTCTCCTCCAGACTACAAATTGGATCACCCTACTCTTCTCAACAAGGGTAGAATAGGAAAGTGGGCGTTAAGATTAGGCTCAGATGCGAACATACGGGTCGGCGCGGGTGTATATCAGAACACCTGAATATCTCCGCAGCCTTGAGTTTCTAAGACTACGCCCACAGTTTCCAATTTGAAGATCGTGCCATACGGGAAGCTTACCATTATTTAATATTATTGACAATGCTTAAAGGGTATAAGTAGGTAGGTTGAAGTGCCTAAGAAATGTACTTAGACCAGAGTACATACATTGCGCCACCTAAATTAATTGGGATCAATCTACTTTTCCACTTTTGGTAATTAGTATCTTGTGTGTGACCTACATGCTTTCATAGTTTTTGCAAAAATCGGCCGACCTTCTAATATGTTCTCCAGTGAAGTAGTGTCCAATAATGTAACCGATGATAGTTCCTGTCAGGGAAGTATTGGGCTGCAACACGTGATCTAGGTTTCTAGGTAGAATGTTATATAATAGAATGCTTAGAATGATTAAGTGTCCAAAAGGAATACTGGACCACTGCAAGGAGACCTGGAGACGTATATGATTATTGGCTGCCATTTGTTGCCAAAATATGTCTAGAGGCAGAGATTAATGATGACGTCCAGTGCGTCCGAAGGGTTGATTCTCAACGCGCCAGCTATGCAGATGAAAGCTTGACGTTGAGGGAGTTTTGCATTAAGTCAATTATAACTGTGGAATATTTTCCCGAGATTGCTATCACCTTGCACCCTGCCTCTTCTAGTAACAATAATAGTTTGTTGACCATAATGTTTCATAGCAAGGGAGATAGAATTCCACTTTGTGGTGGTTCTCTGCTGGCAAGTCTTGTTGTGGTGGTGGAGCCCTGCCACTAACCAGAAATTAGTGAATCAATCAATCAAGATTCGCAAGTACATTAGTGATGAATTATAGGTAGACATTGTCAAAAGTTGAGTATATGAGCGAGTGCAGGGCAGTTTCCACAAAGTAGCCTTTACAGTATGCATGTTAGAAGACTGATAACCTGAATTGGTCAATGTTACAGCGAAGATGGACGTTAATAAGCTTTTCTAAAGTTTTGAGTAGGAAGGATGATAAGGTAATAGGTTTCAAGTCTTTAGGGTGGACATGAGAGTTCAGACCCGCTTTTGGTAGGAATATTATCTTCATTTGTCTCTATCTTTAAGCGGCGTGGGACAGGTTTAGGCATCCCTTGAATATGATTTCCAAACAGGGAATATCTTTTGTAGTTCCGCTGGTATAATTGCATAGGGACCAGGGGATTCATATAGTATGAAGCTCCGTATAGTCCATGCTTTTCTTTGCTTAGTAGTAAGATTGAGCTGCTTACTGTAGTAACACTGCTGTTGAAAGTAGGGAAATGAGTGTACGAGCAGCTTGGGAATTTGTTTCTAGTAGAGTCTCCAATAACTTACTAGAGTTTGTACAGATACCACCTTGTTTAAAGTAGTAGTTTCCTCCTCAATTTCCCCCCAAAAAAGCTTCTAGAACTTCCTTTTTGCTGTTTTTGGATTTGAAAATGTTGAGGGATTCCTTATAGGAGTCCTAATAAAGAATATCTCTGGAGAACTTAGCTTTATTGAATTTTCATCTACAGGTTTTCCGTATTAATTCCAATAACACGAGTGGTTGCTGCAAAAGCTGGGTCCAACTCCACCTCTAACTGTGTCGAGGTGGAGATCAATCTTGTTTGCGAATATTCCAGGTAAGCTGAAAGCGGTGGAAATAAAGTCATACTAAAACTGGCCTTATTAAAAAAGTATAGAATTGGGTTAATATTAACAATCGTGACCAAAAAGCTGATTGTTAATTGAAGTCAGATTGCACAGGAAAATCAATGAGATTGATTCGGATAAATTACCTCGTAATAAGACTTAAGTTTAACCCTAGGCAAACCTAAGATGAATAAGTGCAATGGACTGGCGTCATATGAGAAGCAACGACCTTTCAGGAGGAATCCCTTATGCCCGATGAATGAATACGTAGATAGTAGGTCTATACTGCTCAACAGAGCCCACAAAATAAAGTTCCAATTGTCAGAACGATGGTCGCCATCTAGACACGTATGTACATTTGTCTGATGCCCACATTGTCCATAAGAAAAACCTACAAAAAGTGAAAAATTCTATCAGAACAGAGAGACCAGGGGACAGGTCTAGTACTCTACGAGTCCATTCAAGGAGCTGATTTCTGGTTATTCACCTTTGCTTCATGAATTTTCTTTGCACTATGTTCAACAGACTCGATGAATGAACATTTTTCCTCAATGAAACTACACTATTCTCACCCGGCGCCACTACAGTCACTGGTTTCATGTGTCAATATAAAGCTAAATCCCTGAACGAGTATAGTAGACTGATCCACAACTCTATTGATTCTATCAACAGTCTAGCCTGAAAATAGTTTTCAACATTTGTTGAATTTCAATCAGAAGTGTGTGTAGACATCTGTCGTTCCTTCCCTGTATGAGTTCTGACCGACATATGCTACATCTCAGGTATTAGCCAGTGGCCGAGACAAGACAATATTTCATCATTCGCAAGTCAATTCCGTTCAATATGCATGAAAAATGTCAACAAATCCATTTAATATGAGGAAGGACGAAGGGAAAAAAAGCAAACACTCGGAAATGTCCACTCGACAGCCATCTTGCGGACACCCTTTCTAACGAGTGGTTGGTTCTTAACCTTTTCCATTGCAAGGATAAACCACCGATAAATTGTGTGTCTCACCCGATCGAAATCCGCCCGAAACAACACCATTTGAAACCCCTTACCGTTGGTAGTCTTCTTCCTCTTACTTTTTTTTTCCAAGGAGGTAAGGAATTTTTTTTGCTGTCCCCATCGCAAAAAGGTATTTCTCGGTACTTTGTGGTGAACTTTCGGTTGGTCTACAGCTGGTCTTGGGTTTGGCGTTATCGTCGTCCTCAATTACGCTAGTCAGTTAGCAGACGAAACGTGGTATTAGTGTTACAATTTTTGTTGTTGTTGTATTTCCTTTGCATTTTATAATTATCAATCGGCATTCCTGCTTCGTCCAACGTCCTCGCTGTGTGGGAGACCCATCTAGAGGTGAACCTGCGGTGGCGACAGTGGAACGGCATGTCGGTTGCTGGGTAGGTAAATGGCTTATTTTAATGAGGCAATGGCTAATTGTAATTACCTTAATGATAAACGCTTGTAGCTGGTGGAATGTCCTTGGTGGTATCACGAAATTATACGTTGGGTGGGTAGGAAAGAGGCACACGGGCTATTGGCTTCATTCGATATTTATAGCCAGTGAAAGGGATGACTGGTGGATATCCGGTGAAGATGGCGTATTTTCATCGGCATTAGGGTAATCGATTTAAACTTCGGATATTGATGAGAAGGGTATTTCATATTAATAAAGGGTTGGTTCTTAGACTGGCTGTGCTAGTTACAATGTTGAATATACCTATTCTCATGCTTACTTGGATCAACGTCTGACTGTACGTATGTATATAAAGTTTTTGCTGGCACTTAAAAGGATCGGAGGAGTACTATTCACACACATAATATCCAGACAAAAATTATTCGCCAAAGTTTAAAACCAGCTAATGAACAGAAAATTGACGGTAGATTACTGCGTTTATATTTGTGGTAAATTATGGCATGCTACTTGTCTTGGCTTATCATTAACGAGTTTCGTATTGAAATTTTGGCATAATTCACCTTACCGGTAATAAGTCATTTGCATCTTTGGATTTTTTAGATGCACATCCCCCGCAAAGACAATTAAACACTCAGTTATTGATTATGTAGTCGATATGTTGTTCTTTTTCGGCACCTGAAAGTTAACCTTGATAAATCAAAAATTACGATAGTTCGCAGTAGGCAAACTAAACTGGAAGGAAATGAAAAATGTTTTTTTTGATGCTGAAGTGATTGAAATAATTTCCCAATATAAATATATCTAGGAGTTTGGTTAACACCAAACATGAATCTCTACATCTTGAAAAAAAAAGTCTCATTAATGTTTCCTGGAAAAATATTATAACCAAGCGAGAAGTAGGAATCTTAGTAAAATAGCGAATATTTCGTCTACCCTTGACCATACCAAATTTCGTGCTAAATTTAGAGACAGGACTGCCAAACCTTTTTAATTTTCCACTAAAGTTATATTTTGGTTATGTGCTTAAAGTGCTCAAATACCGGGCTCACGAAATACATTTTCAATAATAGAGTAGAATGGTTTGGGTGTTGTATAGCACTAGCATAAAATGTAATACTAATCGCAGTATACAATATAATGATATAATAGTTTTAAAACAACAAGGTTTTATGAGTGACTGACATTCTTCATAGAGATATAAGCAAAGTCCAAGCAACATCTTCAATAAACAGGCTAATATACCCCGAACTAAATTATAATTGAAATAATAAAAACTTTTTTAATTTAATGACTGCTATAGCACAAGGTCGATATCTCTAATTTGTAGAGAAAGATGTGATATGTTCAATTTAAATGGTTCACCTTTTAGAAAACATCAACAAAACTTGGCACAATATGCAACCTACGAATGAAAGATGGCACATTCCAATTTGAATTGAATTTTATTTAGTAACAAAATGTTACATTCGTGAACAGTTTTTAGCATAGTTATAAGTATAGAGAGCACTGTAGACCCAGGGAGCATCTAAGGAAACTAGGGGTATCAGAAGAAGGTCTCTGCAGATTTTGTGGAGAATTTAATGAAATTCCAGAACATATACTGGGATTTTGTGAGGCACTGGCCCACAAAAGAAAAAGAAGTCTGGGCAAGTACTTACTATCAGAAGAAGAATTGCAATCACTAGAACCATCTCTCATGCTCAGATTCCTGAAGGAAACTGGCTTAGAGAGAATACTCTAGAACAGATTTCTTCACCTATGCGCAATAGGAGTCCATTACCCCCAATACGACTCTGAAAAGAACTGTATTTGAGGGGAACTCGTAATTGTGCTAAGGTTTTGAAAGGTCTTAAAGGTCGCGGTGCAATATACCCTCAACAATAATAATAATAAGTATAGAGATTTAGGATATAATCCCTTACAACAAAAATGTATTATTTTATAACAAATAGTAATGATTAAGTTTCAACATTTAGAGGGAAAGCAAACAAAAATACAAACAAAATCCCCTACATGATTCTTAAAACTAACATTACAGTCACAAGCATAAAACACAAGTTATTAAATGAATGAATTTATATACACAGTCACAAAAGTAAGTATACACCGTAAAAAAACGAATCTTGACCGAATCATTAACTAGAAAGTGAAACTGCATAAACTTTAGGTAACATGTTATATTTATTTATTTTTCTATTTTTATGCTCTTTTCAAAAAACAAACAATAAAAAAATGGGACTAACAATAACAAGAATATTAAAAAACAAAGTAAGATACTGTTAAAATTTCATCTCACAAAAGTAAGTATACACTATTAAAAAAGACAGATTTATCGCAAATTACTCAAATTTATTCCTAGTTGGATATCCTTAAGCAGTAATAACTGCCTTTATTCTCGAACCCATGGAGATAACAAGCTTTTGAGTTACTTCCGGACTTATTTTTTTTCCATTCGTCCTGTAGCCTTAAGTTCGGATTTGGTCCTAATGTCATGGTTTAACAATTTGATGCTCGAGATGATCCTACAAATGCTCGATAACATTTAAATCCGGTGATTGAGGTGGTGTTTTGAGCTATTTTCGCACATTGTACAGCAACCATTCCTTCACAACCAGGCAAGTGTGCTTTGGGTCATTGTCTTGGAATATAAAAGAACCCTCCAAGCCTAATTTGTGCGTGCTCTTGTGGAGATTGTTTTTCAGTATATTGAGGTAATCGTACCGACTCATTGCTGTCTCAATAAATACTAAATTTCCAACACCAAATGCCGCCATACAAACCTTAAACCATTACTGATCCGCCACCATGCTTCACCGTACCAGCCATGTACTTCGGATCGTACTGCGTATTTGGCCAAAAACGAGTTGAATTCGCCAGAAATCACTCACAAAAGGAAATTAATTTCTGGAAAAGCGTAATATTCTCGGATGAGAGTAAATTTCACATTCACGGTTCCGATGGACGCCATACGGTTTGGCGAAAAATTAATACGCAGTAAGATCCAAAGTATTAATAATAATAATATTCAAATACAACGCAATTCATATAAAAAGAGGTGTGTTCAGAAAATAATGGAAATTTAAAAATTTTACGAGTTACGAGAGACTATTTAAAAAAAAATGTTTTCTTTGTCTGTGGGGCCCGCTAAGGTAATACATGTTCTTATAAGCCTGGCGGTTTTCGTTTATTAAAAAAATGGATTAGAGAATTTTTATCAAATTTTGCGTAAAAAATGAAATAAAGTTTAACAAAGTGTGTTGAATATCAACAAATGCCTATGAGTAAAAAGTGGTATAAGCGTTACCATGCCGTGAAGACGTTGAAAATGACGAACGCTCGGACGCCCCAGCATAACAACAACCGATGAAAACGTGAAAAAGTGAATGAAAGAGTTTATGAACTATCACCAAATCACAATCAGAGAAGTCGTTGAAGATGCTGGCATATCGATTGGCTCATGCCATAAATTGTTTCGCATTTGCAGCAAAATTTGTTCCAAAATTGTTGAATTTTGGACTAAAACGAAAAAAAAAGAACAAAAAGCGGGGAATGGAAATTGCTTGTTCGTGATGTCGATGTCCCAGGCTCCATATTCGCCAGACTTGGCTCCGTGTGACTTTTTCCTATTACCAAAAGTAAATAGAACCTTAAGAGGGCGTCGTTTTAGAAGCATAGATGACATTAAAAGCACATCGTGGAAAGAACTAAAGGCAAAGATCGAGTTAAAGAAGTTTTTCAAGGATTAGAAGAAGCGCTGGCACAAGAGCATTTGATTCGAACTATTTTAAAGGCCACATCCTTAATGTAGACGAATAAATGAATATTCTTTTCAAAAAATTAAAATTCCCGTTATTTTGTTAACACACTTCCTATGTGCAAATTTCGAGTTTTCAAAGAATTAAAAGTTCTTATGTCCCATATAAATCCCATGCTGACATCGATAACTCAAAAGGAGTCTGGCTCAGCAGAAGGCTGACTATTCTCATCCGAGTGTGAATAGCTGGTTCAGCAGAAGGCCGACCTTACTACACGAGTGTGGTTTCCGATGTCGATGTGTGACCATAGGAAATACTTATTATTAAGCACTGCATAAGAAAATTGAATAGTAATAAGAAAACCATAGAGTAGACAAGTTGTGTTTCGATTACAGAAATACCATTATATACCTCTCACATTAATTTTAACCACTAAATGTCCAATAACAATATGCACACAGCTGACATGAGTAGTGATTGAGAGATTTGTGTATATGTATGTATGTATACATGTGTGTGTATGTGTAACGGGTAGTCGATTTGGGGTGAAGTTAAAAAAAAATTAACTACAGTAGTTTGAATTCGTTCGAATTTTTTGTATTGTTTTTTCTCGTTTCTGTAGATTTTACTTTACTCTCTCAAATATCAATAACTTTCAACCACTTTATAATAATAATAATAATAATGGCGACGCTACAGTCTGAGGTGGACCTAGGCCTAGCTTCTCAACAACTTTAATAATGTTTTTAATTAAAGGATAGATTATAATGATCGTTTATTTAAATCCCATTTTATGAGTTTAGGTTTGGATCTGGTCAGTATATCTGACAGCATTTTACAACACAATCAGATGCAAAAGTTTAGTGATATCAAATTGCCACACCCCATCATTAATGGAATCCTGTGCATGAGAAAGCCACCACCTTAAACTAGGAAATGTTTAACTTTTGCATATTTTCTTTGTACCTCTGATTGCTTTCAAGAACATTTCTATAATCGAACTTTTCGTATGTTATATCGAAATAATCTACTTCAGCTGAATGATAGTTGCCTAGTCTTATATTCTAAGCACTCTTCGTCAAACCACGATTGTCTCACTTACTCCTTTTTGACCTTCGGTCGAAGTTCCGCCATACTTTAATTGGTTTAAATTTTATAGGACTTACATTTGTAATTACTACTCCTATTGACTTTTACAGGGTGTCTCCCTGTTGTTTTGAGAAACAGAAAACATTTATTCCTTGTATCGTATCTCGTTGATTCATGCCCAAAGGCAGCTACTAGAAATTGACAGGGGTATGTCAATTGCTTAACTTCCCTATTTTTATGTAAGAAATCCGTTCCGTTTCTAAAACAGCCATTAACTGATATCCTATATCATTTAGCAAATGACAATTTCATAACTTTCGTGTTCCCAAACAACAATATTCATTATCTCTAAGCCTATTTTTAGTGAAGACAACAACTTTAATAGATTTATAACAATTAAAATACTGGCCAACGCTATTTGGGTAAATTTAACCATTATTAAAACTTCCAGTGCAAATAAAGGGACGAGCGTTCTTACACCACTCACTAGTAGGCATTGATTTAAATAGAAATATCCAAGATTCTCGCAAATAAGGATGGGTTGTGCCACCAGCAAATTATTTTAGCCGAATGTCTTGCTTAAGGAAACGGGAATGAGTTAGGCAACTGTGCTCATTTGAATCAGTCTGTGTAACGTCTAAGGATATGTACATGTACGTGGGTCGATCTAGATGTATTGCATCTGTTTCTCTTCACTCTCCATTCTCTTCATGTCTGTGTATTGGTGTTTTTAATACCGAATATGCAATTTAATTTGCAATTCGGACGTCTGTATTAACTCTAATTTGCATAACATTGAAACAACTCACCCCTGAAGGCTTTCCGTAAGCAATCCCATTCTCTGGCAAGAGAGACACAAACATTTCTGTTCACCACCCTTCCTCCTGAAGCATTCGCACACCCACCTCGGTGACCAACGTTAGAGGGGATACTCTTTCTAACTTTGCGTCTTCTTACAGATAATTCACCATCGAACAGTGTTTTGCTCGAGACATAACCGGTTGCAGTGAGAATGGCGATGGTAGTACTGGTGTAGGAAAGACTTATACGGCCCTTCCGAAGAGCATTTCCCCAAAATAAATGAAATAAGAACATGGTGTGAGAGGACAAAATGTAAATGTACTACGGCTGTTAATCATGGGCTGCATCAGTGGGATAAAATGATTCCTGGTACTGGGGACTGCAGAATCACCAGCCAACCACCCGCCCATAACGGACTGTTGGAACAACGGGTGGATATCATCGTCATCGTCGTCATCGTTTCACCAAAAATATCTAGGACAGCAACTGCATGTGAATTTATGTAAAATGAGATGAGGCCCTCTGTTGGGTGGTAAGGGTGTTGGGGCTGGTGTGTTGAGTATGGTGCCAGAGCACGCACTTGGGTCGGCATTGGGAAGACGAGGGTAATCGAAGAGACTTAAGGATTTTGCATGCAACTGAGAGTTTAATACTCAACCTTTGTTGGAGTAAAGAATCTACAATAATACAAAAAGTTGTTGCGTTCTATGCGTACATACTTCGACCCTCCAGGCACATGGTTTCTATGAGGATGTATGCCTAGGTGTATATACGTATGCATTCGTGGCCCAACAGAAAATATGTGCATTATGCCAGTGGTAGTGTAGGTTGGTGTATTGTTCAGGTGTGGCGGCGAACAAAGTGGTAGAAGGTGATCATGATGTGACTTTCGTTAGAACCTCTTACATGCGTAAATAATTAAAATGTCAACTACCAAAATATAGACGCATGTAAGGGAATATGTGTAGTGAAGTGGGTTTCGTCAAATGGTTTAACTGAGCTGGAATTTCTAGTTTACGTGTGGTGTGAAAGTACATAACAAGATGAAGAATGCAACTACATTTTAGATTGAACTTCAAATGAGCAAATAGTTTTAAAATAATCTTATTTTGGATTATATTTCCAGAGTAAGGTACATTAGTATTAGATTTCAATAAATAAAAACATGATTTTTTAAATAAAAACATGATTATAACTTGAAATAAATGAAACTAGAATTTAAAGAAAACAGAAAAATCATTCGAATTGCCACGTTGAATCAAATCCAATATAATGATAATGGCGGCGCTAAAGTCCGAGGTAGACCTGCGCCTAACTTCTTAGCAACAACTCGCGTTGTGTTTAATGCCGACTCCGAACGACGAGATTAAGAAGCTTTTTCTAGACAGTTATACTCTTTGAGCATTGTCACTTCTTACCACTGAGGCTCAAGAGTTTGAGTACTAAAATAAAAAACTATGTGCAGACTAGGTAAATTTCAAAAGGATTATATTTTTTATCATGTGAATTGTTCCTTTTTCGTGTGGCTGCCATGGCCATGGTGGCTCTTGCAATAAAGGTTCTTGGATGAAATTCCGATCAACAAACCAACATTAATTTTGAGACCACAACTCCCGAATCAATGAAAATGCCTAGAAATCATAACCCCCAGGTAAAGCTTCTCAAACTTTGAGTCGGCGTAAAACTGTAGGTCTCCAATCGTGAAGGAAAAAATGCAAGCACAACACGCATAGCTGTTGCCGAAGCTAGGTCAAAGTTTGCCTCAGTTTGTAGCGCCATGCAGAGAACAAGAAGAATGATTGCTTACTTTAAGAAAAAAACATGATACTGTTGAAATTTATTGATTGTTCAGCGAATTTTCAAATAATTCAAATGTTAGTACCTACTTATAAAAATATTAGTAACTCTTATCTAGCAATATTTTCGAAAGTGTTGTCATACTCCGGGCGCCGTGCCATAGTGAGTAGGTGCGTCGACTCCTACGCTCGATGGTTCGATTCTTGAAAAATCACCTAGCATTTTTTCACGGCTCCACCTCTTTTGAGTCCCTGACAATGCTCAAAGAGTATAACTGTATAGAAAAAGCTTCTCAATCTCGCCGCTGGGAGTCGGCATTAAACTGTAGGTCCCCTCCACTAGTGAGAGAACAATAGCGCAACACGAGTGGTTGCTGAGAAGCTAGGCCCAGCTCCACCTCGGACCGTAGCGCCGCTATTATTATTATTATTATTATTATTATTGTAATTTTCCAAATCTACATGCAATTCTACCTAGAAGGGTTATAGGTGCATATAATGTGTTTTTTTTTAATGAAAACGAATTTGACAAAAAAAAAAGAGGAAACTTTTTAACCATCCTGTACAGCAAGGGACGGTTTGCACTAGCTGATAGGTATGTGCACAAATTATGGTGTAGAAAATTTCGAACCCTCATAAATTTTCCTGGGCGACAGAAGAAACGAAACGAAATGGACGTGCAATTAAAAAACACACATTCGAGGATGATGATGACTAAAACGACGACTATCGACGAAGACGGCGCGAATATGAGCGGACATGCATACACACGAACACACACAGAGTTAGGCATTGATGTATACGTGCGCGCATTCAACTGCTTGGTACAATGTGTATCAACATATGTTTAAGTATTAATTTAAAATAATGCATTGGCCCCAACTAATTATTCTCAGGCGAAAATTGTTGTTCCTCTGGAACGAGTAGTCTGGACGGCGCAGAGGAGGATTTAATTATACTCGTACTTCTTTGATAGTTCTTATGGCGGGGTTGCGAGGGTTTCACGAAGTGGAATGGAAATTAAATTTAGCCAATGATGACGATGAGAGTGGAATTTATTGGAATTTTTCGTTTAAGTAAAGAGTCCGTGTTTGTAGTAAAGACTCGCTTGGGGCAAGACACATTATTTGTTGGAAGGATTTTGACTGCTAGCTAAACTGTGAATCGGACCATAAAGAGTGAGAGAAATTGAATAATAAATTGCGTGGATAAATTAAGGATTGGCCTTGATTCATCGCTTGTTACGGTGGACTTTTCTTTACAACAGTGAATGTAAAAAGCTTTTTTAAATTCGAAAAGTAACTTGCTTGCTTGTTTTTTACTAGCTGCTGTAGAGCCAGATGTTTGCCAAAACTTTAAATGCATAAAAATAAGAAGGTTTTTAACGCGATTCGAATGTACAATAACTTAAAAGAATATAAATAAACGCATAGTGAGCCCAAACTCGACCGACTCGACCCGAATAGAATTCTAATTGAAAGAATTAGTGGCACTATGCTTGAAAAAGAATTTTCCAAATATTCTAGAACTTGCGCCTTCAAAGAAAGCGATTTTAAGAAAAGACGAAACCACTAGAGCTTAAATCTGTACAATGACATGTATTTATTGAGGGAGGAAAGAATCTTTTTATTTTATGAACAGTAATGCTCCGAAGATTTTGTTCCGTAACCAGCATCCTGGCTGAAAATGAAGAGAAAGACTGAACTAACCTAGCGTCGATACAAAGTCACAGTGGGTGTAAGAAGGCTTTGCATAGATGAATATAAATAACTGAAAAATATTACGACACTTTAGAATTGAGTTTCTTTGTTAACATATTTCTAGCCAAAATACATACTATGTATATGTACTTAAAAAACTATCTAATTTTTTTTATTATACAGAAAGAGTTTGCTTCTGGCAGTCCAGTTCTTTTAGTGTATGTCGATCTTTTTTAATAGGTTTGTGAGTTTTACGAGTTTAGCTGACAAAAAAAGAATCTCGATGGAATAGATAGATAGAGCATTATATCTTGAGTCGGTCAGGGATCAGGTATGTGTATTTCTTATTTTGTTTGCTTTAGGTTTTAGTCTGTAAAGTTTTTCTTCTGGGATACGCTATAGGCAAACAATTAACAGAAAATGCACTTCAATCTTAACATCGAGAAACTGCGTTAAGACAAGTAATCCTTGTTAACAAAACACGAATATAAGTGTGAACTTCTTATGTTTTCATAGAGGTTTGTTTCAACTTGGCAGCAGTGTTGATGTGTAGCGTAGTGATCTAGAAAAATGGTCTTCTAAGGTCATGTGATATAACAACTTTTGAACTATTTTCTGTGCGGAAATGTATCGCTGTGATAAGCCAAAGACGTTGGACGACTTTCATAACATCATTCCGGGTAGTGGGCCTCAGCTACTAAGAAATTTGGTTAACAAATTGATCCATGGAGCACGCCATGTCAGAAATCATATTCAAAACAAAATGGCATAAAGTTCTTCTGAGAGCGATGAATGAAAACAATGTCAATTTAAAACGGAGCAATTTGATACGCAACTAGAAACTAAGAAAGCAATATCTTAGAAAGAATGATAAAGCATGAGTATTAATCGACAATTATTATTGCGGATACTGGTAATATGAAGCGTGTTGAAAGCAACAACGTACATATAACGAAGGAAGTCTGACTGTGAATTAATCTAAATAATACAGGGTGACCAGATTAGAACGATCGGAATTTTGATAAAATAACAACGTTGTGGAACATAATAATAACTCTGGTTTTATCTTAAAGCTACATTCATTATATATGGAATAACACACCATTTAAATGGACGCATCGGATTTGCGGGGAGTCCGTCAAGCACATACTGATCCGGTCCAATACGTGCGACGTTATTCCGGCGATAGCGTCCCCAACGTTCTTCTTGACGTAGCCCAAAAGTAACTAATCGAGTTGTGCCAAGTCGCCTTATCGTGGCGGCTAATTTATGAACGCTCGCAATGAGATGGCACAGTCGCCAAATTTCTCTTTCACAGCATCGAACATTGCGTCGCTGGTATGGCGCGTAGCCCCATCTTGTTGGATGCATAGCCGAGATTTATTGATGTTGTCAAGGTCTGGCCACAAAAACATCGCTCTATACTTGAGACCATTAACGGAAACGGTGTCTTCTTCCTTATTTCGAAAGAAACAAGGACTTTTGATACCGCCATGCTATAAACCGTACCAAACAGTCAATTTTTGTGGATGCATTGATGCTTGGTTGAACACTTCTGGATAGTGTTCCCTCCAAGAACAGTAGTTTTGCTTTTCGCTGCTGGGCCCTTCCAAGATGATGATTTTCTGGCCAAAATCCGGATTTCCGGTCAACATTTAGCGAACTCGTGGTGTTGTCTATGGACGTCCGGCTATAATTCTTCCATCAGCACAAACTTGTATATATGTGAGCCCATATCCAACCGAAAATTAAGCCGGATTGGGTCTCTGGCGGTGACCAATTCAGCTGATTGGATGTGGCGCCGTAAACAATGAAAGCCTAGTATCTAGCAATTAACGCAGATACCCACTACGCTACAACGCCCTTTTAAGGTAAGTTTTCATTCTTCGTTGAAATCCAAGCACAGACAAAAATTTTCAAAAAAAATATTGTTCACATCTCTTTTGGGTCACTGGTAGTGCTCAAAGAGAATAACCGTCGAGAAAAAGTTTCTCAATCTCCCCGTTCGGAGTCGGCACTAACCTGTAGGTCCCCCCCATTCGTGAGAGAACAATAGCACGAACAACGCGTACTAGAAGTTACTGTAGTTCAAGTCCACTTCGGACTGTAGCACCGCTATTATTATTAGTATTATATAAGTGTTTTGGATGTGTTTTGAATAATTACAATATATATTCGAATGCCGCAAAGATGCTGGATTTAACGATTCAAGTTCCAGACACTCAAGCTTGCGAAAACCATAAAAGTAAAAAAGAAGGCCTATCCTTACTGTCTAGAATAGTCGCAAGCTAATGAGAGAAAGCATTGAAATATTGGCTGCTCAGCAATTAGGTAAATACTTACCTTGGTGTGAGAACTGATTGCAGAAATGATACCCTGGTGAACCGCTGCTGCTGCTATGCGTCCAGTTTTCTTTGCAAATGGGGAGGGGCAACTTAGACCCTATTTGAAGTTGAATAACTCCGAAAAATGTGAAAGTAAAACAAAACTTCATCTGAAAAGACCTATTGATTGATATATCACTCAATAAATTGGGTCATAATATATCAAAATCCACCCCAACTTTACATATATGGCAGTCATCCCTAATACTCGTAAAGCACCTAATTCAAATATCCTTATTAATGCAGAAACTGTGGATAGTGTGAGACGCAGATTGGATGGACGAACGGGCATACTGTTTTTGAAATAAAAATTCTGCGTACGATTTTTGGTATAGTTTGGTATATGGTACATAAACATGATTCTAGACCAGGAGACAATATTCAATGTGTGAGGTGGTTAACCATGCTGAATGTGTGGAAAACTTAACGTTAAAATAAAGCATTTTCCAACCCTGCTAGAAAAGGCAACCTAGGACGCGACATACACCAAAGAAGATAGACATCATCCAACTTTGTGTGCCTGTCTGGGGACAGCTATTGCGAGATATTTAAAACTTTAAACATAAATTAATCGATAAATTGTGAATTTTGAAAATACCGGAGCCTTGTTTCAGCTGTATACGCTGCAGTAGGCATAATCATTCCATTTCAAGCTGATAAATGTTAAATTAACTAACTAATTAACTAAACGAATTTAACTTTCACTTCCTAATTCCTTCTTCACCATTGGTCGGTAGTCTATAAAGGACTAAGGTAGATTTCATTTGATTACTGATATGAAAATTAATTTAATGGAAAAAATCAAATAACTTTCTTGCAAGATAAAAACAATTGTATAGGTTAAAGGCTTAACAGTAAAGTATGGGACACCCTGTTCAGGAAAATAATTTTCTAATCTACCGCCATTAAATTACCAAGCATTTCGATTTCAGCTAATGTGCATGATCTGTTAAACCACCCAATCACTTACAAAACGCACACCTAAAAACGCTGCCCTCGAGGCGTCCATCTACCACTAACCGATTCACATGCAATTGCTTTAAAACTCTTACAGATTGTATAGGCAAATGGAGCAGCAAGAGACCAATCGCCGACTCAACTGAGCAACCAACATGACAACATAACACACGTCCAGCAATTATTATTAAAACCAAAACAAAACTGTTGTACAGTACGTATGCTAGTGTGTACACCCGTAGAAAAGGCCCAAGGCACGACTTGCTCATAATCACGATTTATATTAATGAGCCCCAAACGACATCGCGATGGGTACTACGTTGCCTGATACAGGGGGGCGGTGGTAAGGCATAGTGGCGTTGTGCGGTGGTGTTGCGCTGGTCACGTGAAATGATCGCAAGAGAATTATTAATTCTTGGACAAATTATAAAGCGAAGTGAACTGAGGGAGGTGTGGGGTTGAAAATACGAAGAAATAAGGGAACGGAGGTATGGTGGGATGTAAGAATGTGTAAGCATAACCGCCGTATGTGGTCATTAGTAATTATCATTACCATTCATTTTGTTTTTAATATACGAATGCCGGCAACAACAACTTAACTCTTTAGCTGAACCGCAAAAAGTTGGTCTACAGTCTGTTCAGCAAAAAATTAAATAATTGCACAGAGTCAGTTGCAAACTTTTCTTAAGTTCTTTGGGTTTTTGGGTTATAAAGCCAAACCTGGAAGGACTAGGTTGAATAGACCCTTACCGCTTCAGTCCCACTCAGTGCAAGGCATGGCCTATGAATTTTGTACAGATTGTAGTATTCGCCTTTCAGGCTGTAGAACGGCACAAGAAATGGTGATTAAGGTCAATACAAAGAATAGCATCTGCCTTAAATGTCTGTTGGTTAAAAATGCAGTTTATTTGTTACTCTTACACAATAAATGAAATAGAACATCTGCCAAATGTCTGCCTCGACTCTCCCAACAACAAGTCATTATTTGAATAAAATATTGTTCGTATTTTCCCAAAATTGCGGTTGTGTTTCACGAATAAAAGGTAAATATCAATTTAATTTTAACTCATTTATCGTTGAACATTGTCGGTAACTTAAACTTTAACATAACCTCAAAGCACAAAATGGAGTGGTGTTAAACCGCTGAAAAAAAAATACATTAAATTTGTTTCACAATATATTTTTTAACCATCTGTGTGATATTGGATATATTGTCCTGCTAAAAACAAATGCCATAAACGGCAATTGCATACATTTTAGGCAAAAAATAATCTATCAACACCATTGAGTAATACAATCACAATATTCACTTAAATTACCGCACCAGCATTATTTTCGAAAAAATATGCAACAGTGACAATAATAATAATAATAATAATGGCATCGCTACAGTCCGAGATGGACCTGGGCCAAACTTCTCAGCAACCACTCGTGTTGTGCGTGGTATTGTTCTCTCACGAATGGAGGGGATCTACAGTTTAGTGCCGACTCCAAACGGCGAGATTGAGAAACTTTTTTTTCTAGACAGTTACACTCTTTGAGCATTGTCAGTGACTCGACAGAGGTAGTTAGGCGTTTTTTCGGGAATCGAACCGAGAACATCGAGCGTAGGAGTCGACAGACCTACCCACTATGCTACGGTGCCCACTGCAACAATATCAATTACAGCCCAAAAACCGTCACTCGTTTTTCGAGGAAATGCTGTTGACTATTTGCCTTGAGTTTTCGGAATGCTGATCCGACAATTTTGTTAGCTTACATACCCCTTCAAATGATAATTACCTTAATCACTCAGAATGATTTTCCGTAAAAAATTAAGATCTTGTTCGTTTATTTCCAGACCGCAATCAGCGAAAGTACGCCGTTGCTCGTAGACTGCTGGCTTTAAATCTTGTGTCGAATGGAACTTATAAGCATATATATGTAAGATGAGGTGCATAAAGCAATAGGGTCCGATTCGAGAGATCGTCTCCAAATATACACACATGGGTTTTTTGTTATACTTTCAGCTACTTTTAAGTTTACCTTTTCAAATAAATACTTACTTTATACTTCATATTACCATCCTGCTCGAGACATTCAAACTTATGGATTAAATTCGAAACACCTAAGAGATAAACCGCTGATTTTCATAATTACTGTCAACGGTGTGGGGTGTGAATACTCATGCTCTCCGACACAATATAACACATATCTAAGAGCCCGAGAGTGCCCAACTCACAGTCGCCATTTGCTTTAGCCGATGTATCTATTGTCTCGAATGGTTTGATCCAGTGCATTAACCGTGGAGCTAGTATTCTACAGAAAGCCTTCAGTGATTTAAAAAAGTGTCTAAAATACTTATGATTTCACAGCCTATATGCATCATTAAAAAAATCAATAAAATTCAACTTTTGAAGAATATTTTACAAAAAGGTTACAGCGACATCGCTATACCAACCAATCCATCACTTCCACGCAACCTAATAAAGCGCCGTCCTAACTTCAGCCTTTTCAACCCTCTTTCTTCACTTTGGGCGCGGTGGAGTTGTGGGTATGTGCGTCGACCCACACGCATTAGACTTTCAGCCTAGGTTCAAATCCCAGATTAAAAAAAAACATTGTTCACTGCCCCACCCTTTTCGACTCACTGACAATGCTCAAGGAGTAAAACAGTCTCAATCTCGCCGTTCGGAGTCGGCATTAACTGTAGGTCCTTTCCACTCGTGAAAGAATAATAGCACGAAAAACACGAGTGGTTGCTGAGAAGCTAGACCCAAGTTCAATTCGGACTGTACCCACGTCATTATTATATTTTAATCATTATTCTTTACGTTTCGTTACTGACTAATCTATGTTTTGATGTTGTTGTTTTATAAAAGTTTAATGAGCTGGGTATACACTTTTGATCAAAACATGCCTATATGCAGAGTTTTCTAGTTCTTATGCGATTCTGTAAACAGTCCACATTCGTTTCTGTAATCAAACTTGTTCAACCTACTGTCATATTGAATCCATTCTGAAGAAAGGCCGTCTGTTAAAAACTAGAAATTATGCGATACTGCAAATCAACTGAAATGATCATTTGACGTGGCCACTTACCAATCCCAGGTTACCCGTTGTAACTACACTTGCTGCAGGAAGTGGACGACCATATGAACTCAATTTATTTTGCCCGCTAATTATTCATCTCGTGGTAAAATTTTTCATTTCCGAGTTATTGCCAACAAGGCGCTGTTGGCTTTCAAGCGGTGTGCTAACTGTGATCGAATCTGCTTAACTAAGCGCATGGAAACTCACATGCTTTGGGGCGGGAGTGGCGTGTGTGTTGTCTGTGCACTCGTCTATAATTGCTATTCAAAATGTCTTATCCTGTGATGTTGAGTCATATGGTATGGCCAACTGCAGAACAACAGCCATTGCCGCCATGTTGTTCACATGGATTGCCGCAGGCAGGACGAATTTCCTTCCTTAACTGACAGCGCCGTAGCCACATACTTTGTTTGCAGTGACTCTGTTCTTGTTGTTTAACATGTTGGCATGTGTGTGTGGTATTATTGCGAGCTAATGTGCATTTCGCATGCGTGAATGCAGCTAATTAAAATAATTAATTGCAAAATGAAACCCATATGTATGCGAAAGCCTATCATAATGCGTACACAAGGGCATATTTATGTTTACTCGTACGTATTCATATAGAAATGCGTGCGAGTATGTATCTGATGAAACAGTTTAACGGCTTGATATGTAAACTGGACAATCTCCAGTCCAATGGACCAGTGAGTCAAGCAAAAGCAAACTTTAAAGTAGTTCACCAACTCGGTCAGTCTTAAGATACGCCTTATGAGCTCCAAGTGCCAACACAACAGATAGCCAGACAGTGTGTGCGCCTTGTACGAACGAATAAATCTGTGTTCGGTGTCACTCTAGTTAATTACAGGATTACCATCCAACCGAGTATCCACAGCAACCCGTTTGGTATCATTTCCATCCGTCGAAAGGATGAGAGAAGCATAACAATAATTGTTATTTGCGAGTGCGAGGGTAAGCTGGTTCCGATGCAGGCGCACATGCGCAAGATACAGGTCGTACACTGCACGATTGGAGCGGCGCGGCGGTGCTCTTAATTTTATGTTTCTGTTCGATAATTATTATTAGTTTGTGTGTCGGTAGATATGTAGGTACATTTTAACGAGCAAAACGATTATAAATGACTTTGTAGATAGATATCCAGTTTTACACCTCTCCCCTGCGTATCTGCTGTGGAATTGGAGAGCATAATTTTTAATTGCGCATCAATTGCATCGCTGAGTGGGAGCGCCGATTCGAATTGCTGACTTGAACTGGTGATACATTTAAAATCATTTAATCACGTTGCCTTGTGTTGTGTGAGTATCTGACTATTGTTGGATGCGCCAGCAGTGTCAACAAACGTCTGACTTGCGGCTAGTTTATGTTATTTTTCGTGCCAGATTTGAAAGTATGAAACTGTCGGACTTACACTCTCGTTGCCAATAATCGTATATAACGAAGATCAAACAGGATTTAATTGCTCTTTTAATTGTACTGTTTGCCGTTATTTACTTGTGGTTTCACCAACAGTTTTGGAGTCAATTTTATTGCTGCTCATTTTGTGCTTGTCGAATGGGGAAAGTAGCTTAAGGCTTTGTGTTTGCTGTATCTCTGTTTATCCTTCGATTTCACTTTTCTTGAAAGGAATGACGGAATTTTGTGGATACGGCTGTTGACTAAATAAAAGGTGAATATGTCTAATATTAAAACATTCTCTCGGTGGCTCAAATAGAATTCTATCAATGAATGTAATATATATGTGTACTCAAGTATATGCAAAGGATATAATTCACTTTTGATCAGATTTCCGCGAGAGAATTGGTGGAACTTGATTGAGTGATTACAAACACTTGCATATGTCTATACCTTTTTATCTGCTTTATACATAACCCATCGCAAGAAAAATTACAGTCCTCTACCCTTCTGTATATGTTGAGTTTAGGCACTTAAAGTTGAAGTGTTTTTTTTATTAATGATCACAGGGAGAGGAACATAGTTACACTAATAGTACGTTTACACCGCACCCAAATTCAACATTTCGGCTAGTTTCTGCATTTCAGCCCAAATACATTGCATTTCCCCATACATTTCCTGCATTCTGGAATGTTGCATTCCAGCGAAATGCAGAATTTCGTCGCTGCATTTGTAAGTTCGTCAAATCGAACAATCCTCTTTACAAATTCAGCACCATTCAGCCCGTCATACAATGCCATTTCAGGCCGTTGACATAAACAAAAAAACAGCTGTTAACAAAACAATAAATCATTTCAAGTGATCATTGCAATAAAAATGGAATATATATGTCTGAATTAGCATTTAAATTCATCTTTAAATTAATATAACAAGCTAAATGGTTCAACCACTTCTGATTTTCAATCAGAATAAAAATATCAATAATCAATTCTAACACTAGCTGTCATTTGAAATGCTGAATTTGCAGTGGGAACGCAAAATTGCATTTCGAAATTTTTTTCCTGAAATGTTGAATTTAAGCGCGGTTTAGACGTACTATAAAACTAAATGCTTGCAGCTTATTCGAAAACAAAACTTTTGATATAGAAAGTTGGAGGAACTCGCAAATAGTTGCCAAACAACATTCAGGTTGCTGGATGAAAATGGAATATGCCGCAAAGTGGAGCTTTTTGAACTCATTGCGAAGGTGTAAAAGTATAGGGCGGACTTCATAAACGAAGCTTCTTCTTCTGTTCATAGAGCAGTATACAGCCAGCTCAACCATAATCTAAATAATAAACACGGAGAGATATCGCCCATTTTTAAAATGAGAGGAGAACTGATAGGACTGAACTTTAGACCACACCGAGGCGATCTGCCCATCTATTGCAGTCTTTGCAATCTTAACGAACGTGAGGATGTCTTGCATTTCCTAGGAAAATGTCCTATTCTATGCGAAATAAGACGGGATATCTTTAACAGCAACTATATGTCCGAACAGGAAGTTCGAGCCCTGCTTAACTGCGAACGCAACATAAACGAACTGTACAAGTTTTACAAAACTGCAATGTCATATCGTAACCAAATATTAAACAAAGCTTTCTACGATAGAACGAGAACGAACAAAAAAACAAAAAAAATTGAATACAAATCTTATAACTACAGAAACTGACGTATAATAACAAACCAAAAAGAAAAAACTATTATAAAATATATTTCATATGTATCATGTATTTATCTACCTAAATGATATCAATCGGGCAGACGGCATAGCCACGCTAAAAAGACTTAAAAAAAAATGAATTTGTAAAAATATGGTATATAAATAAATCGAACTTATCTATCTATCATCTACTTGCAGCTTATAAATTTTGTGTAATTCTAATATATTTATGTAAATGTATGTACCGTTTTTGACAAAAATTAATTTCTCTGCATCAGAGATTCGCTTTGAAATCAAATTAAATGATCATGTGGTGCTAAGGTTCTTACATCTGTTTTTTTTTTTTCTTTTTTTTTTTGTCGTATAAGGAAATCCTTCTTAATCTCGCCATTCGGAGTCGGCATTAAACTGTAGGTCCCATCAACTCGTGAGAGAATAATAACACGCACAATACGAGTGGTTGCTGAGTAGCTAGGCCCAGGTCCACCTCGGAGTGTAGCGCCGCCATATTACTTTAATTTATTATCTAAAGGAGCATGAAGATATTTACTGAGCCATATATTGATTGTAGATATATCGTACACTACAAATTAGAAATAAGTTAATATTTTTTTTTTAATTTGATATACTCATATATTGGTCCTTAAACTCCTCCTCTTGTTCAATACACACACACTCCTCTTGTTTTTTTGTACAACCCAGGCGTTATGGCAGTTAATCTAAAAGACGCACTGCTTTCCTTATGAAAAATTGAATACCTTTTGTGGTAGAGTTTTGTAATTCCACTGAAGTACGTATTTCAAGTACGTATGGCAAGTATTTTTCCTTATCGATACAAAATCTTTAGATGATTATTATACTTCATTATTAAACATAAGTATTTTATAACTTTTTTTGGCGAGCACTGCAGTCTGTGATGGACTTGGCTCTAATTTCTACATCAATAACTCGTGTGTGATGTTTTTGCTCCCCCACGAGTGGAGGGACAATTTTGGCCTCTAAGCATTGACAGTGACTAGAGAGAGGTGGTAACTCAAAAATGCACGTTTGTGTGTTGATCGGGGTTTGATTTACGGACCTCGGCATTAAAGTCGACGCACTCACTCACTACCCAACAATGGCCACTTAAAAGAGTCTGGAAATCTCGAAATTTATTAATTAATAATGGAACAATGATATTTGACTTGAATTATATTTTTGTAATATGTTTGTTGATATTAAGAAGAAGACCACATAGACCAGGAGTGGTGTCACGCAAACTCCGATGAAAAGCTTGACTCGATTTCTTCGCAGGAACTGGTTCGGAGATTCTGACAATTCTGTAAAATGATTTTATTAATGAAACCGCAAACACTACGGGTATTCACATTCAGAGTTTCCTGCAGAAATTCATATGAGGAGTGTTGGAGAGAATTAAGATTTTCCCAATACAGAGGGCATTCATTTCCAGCAAATATTTTTAAATCTAACTTACTGACCCTATACAGATGCACTAAGCTAATCTATGTTATATTCAATATGCCTTTCGGCCAAGTCTATCTTAATTTAAATTTAAATTTGGAAAGGTGCTTTATTCTTATTCAAGAAAATTTAAAAAACTTGGACGTATTTCGTTTTTTTATTTTTGTCTTATCCTACCTGAAGTAAAAAAACGCAAATTAAAATATACTGTGTATGTATAATTAACTTACAACTACTTCAAGTACGCTTAACTATGTCCGTAACACTATACGGACGGGTGCACCAGGGCGTATACGATACGTCGGGACCCACCTTTTTTATGAATTCTTTTTTTCATTCTTTCTATACTACTTAAAACTACCTTAACCTATGCAAGATGCCCCTAAAGAGTCAACTGCTCCGTCATTGCTCTTGAGAAGTTTGCGGCGTCGAAGGCTGATTCTAGTGTAATCACCAATAGAAATGCCGTTCTTTGGCAGACTCTGCTCTATCGCAGGCAGAAACCGCCCTACTGAACCGCAGAAGATTGACGTGGCTTCGAGCGATGTCCGGCTCGTATTGAAGTTGACTGTCCACTGTTCGGCATGCGACATGGAATAGGTCACCCTTCTGTATCCTGTATCAGGCCTTTCTCGTCCAAATAGAGGAATGCTTCTGACAAAATAAAACCGTTAAGGCGCACGTAGTACAATATGTTAGAGTAGTAAGCCCCAAAGATCAGACTGTTGGTGGAAGTCATAGCTCGTGCAATGTGACCCCGAATCAACTGATCAGACCTGATCAGATTTGCGTCGTTGGGATAGAATTTCTTGTACAGATTCAGGTGTACGACACAACCGGAGGCATGCCCGGAGACACTGCCTCGCGAACACCCTCATCTTTTCCATCTGGGAAGAACTCACGTTGAACTACACTGGACAACCATACACCATGATTGTCAGGATAAGGGCCGTGCAGTAGATCACCTTCACTCTGATATCAAGTTGCCTGCTGTAAAACAACCTACTTGCCAGAGTTTTGACATTTCGTTTTCAATTATATTTTGTAATTCTTTATACAGACATACTTTTTTAAGTAAGTGGAGCGAAAGTTGTCCTTTGTTCCAATTCCATCCCGGATTTAATAAACTTATCTACCCTTATGGCCTTGGACTTGACATATGTCATCTATCCAATATTGCAAAGGATTGAAATATTGTTATGAATAACTCCGGTGAAGTTGAGCATACATTTTGAACACAACCTTACATATTTCGGACCGTATTAGTAGTTTATTAATTTCTTTCCGTAATAAATGTCTGGAGTTAATTTAAAGTTTCTAAATTAATCTGTGCGTTCGCATTTTCAATCCTGTGAAAGGTCTTCTAGCGTCGTCTGTGAAGAGTTTTGTTCCACTGATTGCATTTCCCAAAGATATCAATCATTAAACATTTTTGGATAGACTCAATAGTTTTAAGATTTTTTTTTAATTTTATGGCGATTAGCATGCATATAGACAACCTTAAGCCTCCTCTAGGTAGCAGCCTACGGAAGTGCTCTGGTCAAAGAAAAAGACAGTTTGTACCTATGTTAGCAAATGTTGCTATTTAGAGCCTTTAAAGAGCACTAATTTTCTTTTCTTTAGCTTTGGTATTCCCAACAAAGGCATTTTATATTTTATTGGGAACAGAATAAGTTCAGTTTTTAAGTATATTTTTTTTATATTATTTTTTATTACTATTATTTTTATATTATATTTTTTAAATTATTGGATATGTTTTATTTATCCAAATTAGTGGGTTATGTTTAGCTGACTATCAGATGTCTGTATGCGAAAATTTGATTACTATCACCCACAATGCTGGGAAGGAAGTTCAACTGTTGTGATATCCTCTCCCGTGCATTTAAACGGTTTAAAACTTTTGACCGCCCATTTTAATTTATGTTTCGTAACGAAATCGGTCGTTACGGTCGTGAGTTAGTGTGTTTTGGATTTGCGTTGCTAGGAAGTGGGTGTTTTTGCGTTGAGCTTAAGAGTTTCCTCGCTGTGCTGTCCAATCCGCTGAAAGTTGAAGTGACGAAGTTGAACATGGTAGGTATTTTGATACATGACCGCAAACATTGCTATATTCAATACACTGCAAAAGTATAGATTTACTCTGTCCTGATAATTTTTTACAGGTCTTAAAACTTTTTTTTTATATAAGTTTAACTCATTTTCTAGTATTTTTGGGGGTGGGCAGTAGGCTACATTTCCATCTTAAGGAAGTTCACCTCCATCGAAATTGCATTATTTTAGGTTATATCTCTTGTGAAAGGGCAGAGTTTATAGTCTTTTAATCATGGAGCCTAGCTCATATGTTCATCAAGACTAAATTAACTAATAATAACAATAACTAACTAATAACAACAAAATTCGTTACTCACACATATGTATGCCTTCCTCTCAGTAGTAGACCATCAGACCCCATTTATTCACAAATGAAGGCAAAACAACTGATACAGCCAACGTTACTTGACAATAATCACTTTCCTTAAAAATATGGTATATAAAATATTTTATACTAGAAATGCGTGTCATATGCATGAAATCCATTAAACTTACAGAAGGATCATTTCAACGACACCATCACATCGCATAATGGATCCGGTTTACGACTATGCTATTAAGCGCTACTTGGTTGGCTTATGTGAGTATATTTTAAGTGCTTTTGATATGCTGACAAATCACCAACTAATCATGTTTCGAAACCTTGTATCCACACGTTTTAAATAGAAATTTAATGCTAAGAAGTTTATTTATCTCTCAAAAACCTCTACGGGACGCTACAAAAATACTTAACATTAGACCATAACCGGAAACTACAGTTGAAGTAAGTGAAGACAAATCGTTCAAATTGTCCATAAAAAGTCGTACTTGGCTCTCAAGTCAATGCTTGCACTACTATACATTTTAATCAGAATGAGTAATTCGATTCACCAATTATCCTTTTTATGGCACAATATCTCCTAAGTCACTGCCAACGGTCACACTGCTTAGCTGTCCTGTTACGCTTCTTGAACGTAGGCGTTTGGAGTCGCCATAAAATGTTAGGGTGTCACCACTCATAAGAATACAAAAGAAAAAACCAAAACGGTTGTTTGCTGCCTGAAGAAGAGAAAAGAAGCATAATATTCACATATCTCTAAAAGCATTATAAATAACTTTTGTTATCATTTTTCGAATTCAAATACTGACAAGAGAATCATTATTTCTTCCTCAATGTGAATTTGCTCCCAGAGTAGGTGTTCTATAGTTTCATTGACCTGCAGATGTCGGTGGAGGTTAAGCCAATTTTGTGAGCATGGTATCCCACAAGACAATAGCCCATGATAATACCGACTAAAATACTACATTGATCTCTGAGTACTGAGAGAATTTGTTCCGTTTAGTGCGAATCTAAGTTTTGCCAGAAAATCTTTGTTAAACGATTAGATCTATTAGTGAGCCATAAGAGACTTGCTTTTTTTTGAAAATGAAGCGTCAAATTCCGTAAAGAAAAGCTTTATGGATGCATTTCAGCCAGGGCTGAGACACCAAGTTTAGCGAGTTTGTCGGCTGTTTCATGTATGTTAACAAGGTTTCTATTAACTTCTAATCTTTCTACTGCTTTTTGTATGACAAGCTCAGCCTGAAAGATACTGCATTTGTCACGCAGCTTGTAATATATTTCATGGTTGTGAGTGGTGTTAAAGATACCAGCCAGAACTCCTGACTCTTTAGAGCCGTCTGTATAGATATTTATGCAGTTTACAGGATCGACAATTCTATCTGTTCAGTAACTTCTTGTTGGAATGTATACATTATTACAAGAGGACAAAGAGGAGTTACTCTGCACACGTAACTCCTTCTCCGCCCATAGGAAAACTTACCTATGTATGAGCTGAACAACGTCAGTACCAGTAAACTTAAGCGCTTAATATTAAGCACTGAATAGTTTATAAGTAGGAGACACCTGCTCTTCGTAGTACCACAGTGGGCCTATATTGGCTTAAGTGAGACTGCTAACTTGCAGCAGCCCACATAAGCCTAACCTATCAAATGATCGATTGAATGATTTCTTACACTATTCAAGACATCAGGTAGAACATCGAGTCTACCGATGAAAAGCTTAAACCATACTTATGAAGAACGATTTATAAATTTGAAATCAAAACGACTGCCTTGGAAAGTAGAAATGATAAACGACTACTTCGAAAATTTAAGGGATTCGATTCTCTGTGAATGTCTTTCAATTGTTAAATACAACCCTATGTGTTTCATCCTCTCGTCTAGAGTTCTTACATATTAATAATTTTCAATACTGTCGTTATTAGTGATATGTAGTCTTGTAATTTACTGTAGATTGAATACGTATTTAACAAATACACGTTTTTGTAGAAATTGTCTACATTCCTTTCGCGCTGCCATGGCCTTTTCTTCGCAGTTTGTGTGAAATTTCTACAATATTTTAAACCCTCTTTATGAGTACAGAATATGCACACATGTATTAGGTACTACGAGTACATGAAAGAAAAACAACAGATTTTAACTTTACGTTTAGTATGTTTTCTGAAATACATTTTGAAGATTATGAAACGACCTCCTCTGTTTTGCATTTACAGTCGTTCCAAGCCAAACTACAGTATTTTCGAAATAAAATATAAATTCAATACTAAAAATTTCTGAAACAAAGTCCTAAAAAAAAAATACTAAGTATTTCGACAAATTCAATTTTTTACTAAGCAAGTCATTTGTTAGTGTTGAGCAAGCGAGTTCGACTTGGAGCAACTGTAGATATATGGTTACATCATACGCTGCAAGCATGCAGTTATTAGATAATTTCCCTCTTCATTTGCAACGAAATTCAAATTATTGTTCCACCTACTCATACTTTGTTGCTTTATTGTTTGAGATATGAGTATAAGCAGGCAACGCATAAAATATAAACAGCGAGAAATAAAAGTTAAAATTTTACTTAACATCTGTTGATGGAACATCACTCTCAACGAAACCCCTTCTACCCGCCCTCAGTTGCATAAGTACACTAACCAATGGCTTTCCAGTAAAATTGTTTCTCACAAACCACCCGCTTATCTTTCAGAGCTTTTTTCTTGTTCAACAAAATCACAAGTTGGATTTAGAATGGTTTTGTTTTGCTTAAATATAAATCGAATAGCTGTACACATATGCACACATGTTTGTACGCTTTTTGGCACCATATGTAGAGACCGACCAGGGTTGCTGAAAAGTGTGAATCTCAGTAGTTCTTTCTGTTAACACACCCAACTACTCCCGCGCAAACTAGACACGCTCTACATGATTGTATGAAATTTGAAAAATAAGAAAAAATAAAAATTGTAAGGAAGAATGAATCATGCACAAGGATGCACCACACGCTGTACTTACTTTTTCGAGCTTAACCGAGAAATGCTACTAGTCCACCCGTGGCTTGAGCATTACAGGGAGGTATCTCATAGATCATCCCATGAATAGTCGCTTGGAGAGATGATAGTTCTCGCTTGTATTGGTTGCGGAATTGTGTGTTTTGTTGAAGTGATGTTTGTGTATTTAACGAAAATGCAATTAAGACAGCATATATAGGTGTACAACGGTTTTAATATTCCTGCTACTGATGGCGCTGTTGTAGTTCTATCGTCCATTTCGTAGATTTCATACTTCCACATTTTTTCAGCCGCTTAATTCTTTCGAGAGTGTAGATACCCATTCTATAACACAAAGAGAGGTAAGGCTCTAGTAAAAATATTTCTGTATGTGTGTTAGGTTTTGATTTGTTTTCCAAATTTCTACCACAGTCTTTGTTATTGTCTTAAAATAGGGATAGTAAACATTGAAAAATATTTGCTAATTGTGAAAAAAAAAAGAAAAAAAGACACAGAATTCAGTAATTTGGATAATTTGGTTTTGGAGCAGAGTAAAATAATGTATGAAATAGCATATTGGGTAAATGACATTCATGGCTTTGATAACACACTTTTATGTCGAACTCTTTCATGAGTGTTTTACATAAATGGTATTGGAATTTGTTGATACAGAGTTCAAGCTAATTCCTTGAATGCTAAAGTGGAAATGGGTTTGTTAGCGAAAGCCTTCTTTTCTTCCTACTTTAGGTGGCGTCTGGTATGGACACGAGCTTAGCTTTTGCAGGACCAATTCCTGTTGTGCATGTCATTGTTGAGTGTTGGTAATGGTTGTCGTGAATGGAACACTAGCTGAAAAGAATCCAACTGCATTAAATCGCAAAATCCGGGGTGATCAGAATCGGCGATCACGAATATGGAATATTTTTAAAGAAAGAAACTTCATCCTTCATTTCGCCTGTCTGTCACGGAATAAACAGATTCTACAGTTGTGATGCTATAGGCATACAATTTTTAGAGTTAGATAGTTTAGACAGACTTCCACGTCTGGGAAAACATGAATAAATTCAAAAATAAAACAAAAAAAAACAATTTTGAATATCATCTAATGAATTCAAAATATCTCAGTCCAATTTTGTACTTAGGTTAGGTCAGGTCAGACTTTGACCACTGAATCAGCTGCGACCCAATTATATCCTGATTGGATACATTGTGTATCCACTGTCCGGTAAATGATTCACCGGTTCCTCGCCATCCAAGAGACTATCCAACACCTGAAGTTACCTACTGGTTGTTGTTGCCAGATTGTTTGCCAGTGGAATGCCGGCCACCATTATAGCTAGCTCGTCGGGTCTTTGAAAAAAACCAATATGCCCTGGATTAACCAGCATAATGTAAGATTGACTCCAACCCCTATCTCGCTTGGAGATAGACGGCATAGTTTTATATTTGACCTTATAGATGATATGTCCAGAACATTTATTGTCGCCTGACTATTTTTGTACATAACGATAGATAAACCGTCTATGGACAGTAGGCGGGCAGCCTTTTGGACAGCTTTGACTTCTTACTAGAATATATGGCAGTGTTTAGGCAGTCGAAGGGACAGGGAGAAGGAAATCTCTGGCGATGTCGCGAAGACTCCCAGTCCTGTTTCTTCTGCTGTGTAATTAATATAACTTTTTTTTCATTTTCTACTTACTTCAGCCCCAAAAAACATATGTATAGCATTCAGGGTTGTAGACGTATAATACTCGGTGTATTATACACATTTTTTCACGCGTATAAAAGTGTGTATTATTCATCTGAAAAATATTGCTTGTGTATAAAAGTGTATAAAACCAAGGAATAGGTATAAAACTGAAAAACATGTATAAAAGTCAAAGAAATGCATAGAGAATAGGCACTTATTATTACAGGTACTTGTAAGATTGTGTACACTTTTAGATACTTTTTTTCACTTTTATACATTTTTATACAATTTTATACATTTTTATACGCTTTTATACGGTACAGTGTATAAAAACCAAAAAGTGTGACATTAAGCAACCCTGATAGCATTCCATATGTACTTTAACGCACACATCTATGCATTAAAACACATCTATGTATATACATGAAAATAAATGTTAATTTACACTATGGGATCGATTCTTAAATCCTTTTTCCGGGTTAGGATTTATGAGGAAGTAGTCATAGGCTGTATATCCCACCCTCACTTCTTACCACATCGTACTAATTTCTACAGTCCGAGTTGGACTTGGGACTAGCTTCTTAGTAACCACTCGTGTAGTCCGTGCTATTTTTCTTCCACATACCCACAACGCCACAACGCCCACCTCATCTTCATTCCTCATCCCATTACCACAAGAAAAACGGAAATCCCCATATCTCAACAAATATTTAACGCAGAATCAAACAAAATTGGGGCATACGTAAAGGGAAACGGAAAACGCTATATCCACTGGAAAAAGTGGAGTAATACCCTCAGAAGTGTAAGCTAGTGTAATATAAACACACAAACACATAACATTTTAATTTCGATTGAAAGATCTATTATTCGTGTGTATGCATTTTTTCACCTATAATAAGGAATATAATTTAAAACGGGAATTCGAAACAAACCGGGAGAAATGTGTTCGGCAGATATATTATCAGTCCAAGTTTTTCGTCTTAATTAAAAAAAATTAAAAGCTTTTTAAAGAAAACAAGAAGTGAAACCACAGGATTCCGTTTGTACCATTCTGGCACGAACCCTAAAAATGAGGATAAATTAATGTCATGATGATTTGGAAATTTAAGCACAGTCCATCGAGTGATATGTCAATCATTTCTTAATGAGGAGGAGTTTTGATTTAGAGTTTCATTTGAGGAATATTTAGCATCAAAATAAGTTATAATGTGACTCTCTCTCCCATTTCTAAACCTAGTTTTTTTTTGTTGGCAACAATTTACTGTATAAATAAACAAAAATCAAATCTTGTGTGAATTTAGGGATAATTTAGTGGTATAGTTTATGATTTCGGATGAGTCGATAATGAAACAATACTTATTGTGGATACAGAAGTGATTCCTATAAGAATTTGAAGATGAATAACTCCACTCACTTCCCGGTTGCGTACGCCTGAAAGGAAATTGTAATAATGTACATAAAAATGTATCGTTAGTGAAAAAGAATCAGTTAATAATTTTGAAATGTGTCCACTTACAAATAGTTGAGACTAATTACTTACATATATGTATAACACTGGTTGCTTTTGACAAGGAAAAATGAACACGATCAGTTAAAACTTTCTGCTGACTCATATCGTAAATATGCTTGTATAAGCACTAGGCAAGTTCTGGTTTGCAAATGTCAGGAAATGTGAAATAGTATACAGAACTAATTCACCAAATGCTGACTCTAATTAAGGATTAATTACAAGAAAGGATGCAAAATGTATTCCGAGCTACCAGCTACAACCACGGGGCCGTTATGACCAACTATTATAAAATGAAAAAGAGGAAGAAAATTCGCAGAAACAGGAATCGAGGTACAACTCCACATGGCGTTGTGTTGTTACTTTAGATAGTCACTCGTACAACAAAGAAATGAAATTCTCCCAAGGAGAAGGAAGGATAACCCCATTGACCATTCGGTTTACTCGAACATCAAATGTGAATTAGTGCATTTCAGTGTGCATGCATAATTCAAGTTCATCGTCGTAATCATAGAATATACTCGGAGCGCAGTAGATTTCCTCCATCTTCCGTAAGACGATGACGAAGGGCTCTGGATGGATTTTAATTGCCCCCAGACAGAGTACAACTTCGCCTACGACTACTTTTGTACACACATGAGCGTGTATGAACCAGTGGGTATCTGTAGTTGGTATTCGTCGAAGCACCGGTCCAATTTTACCGATAACCGACGAACTACCACCATCTCGTCGTTTCGTATCTTTCCTTGTCGTATACTCCACTACCGTAGGTTGATGAACGAGTGGATTAGAGGTACTACTGATGTTGCTTCTCTTGCATTATGGTCCAGCGCACAGCTCCAGCTAGCTACTTGTAAACGCAATTTGTTTTACCTCGGCTCTAAGGTTTCCTGCAATCGCGTTTTTGGATAGCATGATGCCGGCTTGGTCGATTGGGTGGGGGTGAGGAGAGAGAAGGGAGTTGATGAGATAGGTGGTGACCACCTTGGCACACACTTGAGTGCCAATTGATGCTTTATGGAAAGTGCGAGGCGGTAATTAGTCAGCCGGTGAACTGCATCTGTTAGATACTAGATAAATGTTCTGCTGCTGCTGTTGTAGACTTTTATTTTTTATTACTTTTTCTTTTGTTTTGTTTCCTCTATTTGCTTTCCTCTTCTGCACTCGTAAGTATATTTACTGATTTATGCTAGTCAAGCTGATATGTTAGGTTGAAACAATGGTACGTTGATGGTGGTCTTTTGGATTATACTGTACTCACCGGTGTGGGAGCGTGTGCGCCCTTATTCGGATATTCGCTGATAAAGTGCAGTAGATGAAGCAAATTGATTAAATATTCACCAAATTGAAGGTGGCCTTTTTTCACTTTTGTTAAGGGCTTTACTTCTAATGTTTATTAAATCAAGGTGCTTGAGAGCAGTACACAAAAAAGCTTTCAATCTTGTCGTCTCATAAAGTTCTGCAAATGGGATTCATCTTACTACCGGTAAGTGACTGCCTCAAAAAGTATGACGTTTTGTTCTCAGAGAGTTTTTAAGATGTCAGCATGATCAGTCTAAGGTCTATCTTACATGGAAACATAAAGGACTGTATTAATATGTATGAATGTATTTATGTTTTTTAGATTTATGGAAGCAGTCAAGTCTGAGTTCGAAGTAGACGCTGTTTTTGAAATGAGTGTAGTTCCGTTCCAGAATGGCACGAACAGAATATCGATTTCTCAAAAGCCTTCGATACAGTCAACCATGCTCTCCTATGCTCTAAGCTGATAAGCAATTTAAATTTTTCTATCCAATATCAGCCCAAACCTAACTGGTAGACAACAATTTGAAGTCGTTGGCGATCGAATTCCTCAGATGTTATTATTAACAATTGGTGTCTTATATGTATCTATACTTGGGCCCGTTCTTCTTTCAAGATATCTAACAATATAGTGCAACTCTTCAAGATTCATACAAATGTATGCCGATGATGTGCAACTTTTCATACAACGCAACTAGTTCGGTTGAACTAACGACTCTTAAAATGAACGACGATCTTCTTAATATTGAAAACTTGGCACAGGCTAATAAATCTATTTTTATCCCTCGGAATAGCATATAACTGACTTCCTTTCCTCAGCTGCAGCTAGGGGACTCGAATTTGTTTACACCGTTCAAAATGTAGCATCAATTTTAACAGTACCTTATCGTGGGATTCTTATATTACTGCAAAAGCTAGAAAAGCCTATGGTTTCCTCCGTCTACTTTGAGCATCGCGTACTTTTACTCCCACAAAAACCAAAATGATTCTGGAAAAAACCCTGCTATTGATAATTTTACTAAATTGTTACGAATTTTGTTGTAAACTGGATTACAGGTCTAAAAGGATTAACTGCACTATATTACTTTTAGCCGTGGCATAGTGGGCTTCGCGGACCCACATACACTCGTATTTATTATATGGAAACAGTAATATATTAAGAAAAGTTTAGTGTGTGTCTGCAGTTTCTCTCAGATTTTTTAACCCCTAAATGCATAATGACAAATTAAAAATAGATGTCATGATTTGTTTGTGTATACATATACAGTTAATATATGCTCAGATGATTTGACAATATTGTCGCACTTGCCAATAACATTGTCCCAAATGTCTGAAACCGTGTGGACTTACAATTTTATCTGACAGTATTTACAGAGAACACATTGTTTGATTATCATCTGACAATAAAATTCCCATATATCTGGCGAACGTTTTTTTTTTTTTTTTTTTTTTTTTTTTGGTTGCGTCCAAGGATGTGGCAATCTTCGAAAGATACTGATAGCCCGGGCTATCAGCATGCACGATTCGCAAACCCGAGTACTCGATTTCGGGAATACGCCTACGTACTAACCCACACCCTGCACACTTCAACCACTCTCCCCGCGGAACTGCCGTTAGGTATTACTTCGCGGGGCTGGTTAGCATATCACACTATGGGCTCCATATTATCCAATTCGGATTTTCTTTCTCTTTCGAGCCTTCTTAGCTCGTTCTGAACGCTCGTTATAAAGGAGCAAATCTCTAGCCATTTGTCGGTTGAATCTGACATATGGCTAACCAAGAGTTCGGGAGTTGGTAAATTTGTTCTCCCCGCGGCAAAGCGTCTGCAGTAGAATATTGCGTGCTCTGCGTCTTCCTCTTCGCCCGCGCATTCTGGACAGGAGGGTGAACTGTCGTGGCCAAATCTGTGGAGGTATTTTCGGTAGCCTCCATGGCCCGACAAGAACTGCGTGAGGTGGTAGTTGCAGTCTCCGTGTGTTCTCGACGTCCAAGCTTCTATCGCGGGGATCAATTTATGGGTCCATCTGCCTTTGGTTGTGGTGTCCCATCTGGCTTGCCACAGTGCCATAGATGTTGCCCTTTCTTCCTTTTTCAGGCATCTTGCGCTAGTTTCCGCGCGATTTGCCGTTCGCCTTAGGTAGACCCTATGCATCTCTTTGGCGAGAATGTCGATCGGGACCATACCCGCGATCACACAGGCTGCTTCGTCCGAAATTGTTCGGAAGCCGCTGATTGTTCTTATGGCGCACAGCCTGTATGCTGACGAAAGCTTCTTTGCTGTCTCCTTTACCGAAAGAGCTCCCGCCCAGACTGGCGCGGCATATAAAAGGATTGAACTTACCACTCTGGAAAGCAAGATCCTTCTTGGGTATCCGGGTCCTCCGATGTTCGGCAGCATACCGGAAAGTGCTGTCTGCGTCTTTGACGCTTTTCTGCTGCAGTATTCGACGTGCTTTTTGAAGTTAAGTCGGTTGTCGAGCATCACTCCTAGGTATTTCAGCGAATCCCTGGATCTAATTAGCTGGGAGCCAACCCGGAAGTTTGCGTATTCCACAATCTTTCGGCTGGTTATTAGAACAGCCTCTGTCTTGTGGTCCGCTAGTTCGAGGTCGGAGGATTCCAGCCAACTTTTGATCCTGGCGATTGCTTCGTTTGTGGCGGTTTCCACTTCGTGGATGTGCTTGGCCACCGTCACAACCGCGATGTCGTCGGCAAAGCCGATTGTCTTGACTCCATGTGGCAGCGTCAGTCTCAGTACTCCGTCGTACATTAGGTTCCACAGGAGGGGTCCAAGAACCGAACCCTGTGGGACGCCTGCCGAGACGTCGTAGTATTTAATACCCTCGTCAGTCTGGTACCTGAGTTGTCTGTTGGTGAAGTAGCTGACGATTATCTTCCTCAAGTACTGCGGTGTACTCATCCTGTTTAGTACTCTCATGATGCAGGACCAATTTGCCGAGTTAAACGCGTTTTTGATGTCCAGCGTAACCACGGCGCAGTATTTTTTCGTGCCGCCCCTCCATCTTGAGCCCGCTATGGCTTCGCTTGCTGTATCCACCACCTCCTTAATGGCGTCAATGGTAGAGCGCGATTTTCTGAAGCCGTACTGATGCTCGGATAGGGCTCCTCGCTCCTCAGCCACGCCGATTAGCCTGCCATATATTATGCTCTCCAGGATTTTTCCCGTGGTGTCCAGCAGGCAAATCGGACGGTACGCTGACGGTTCTCCGGGCGGCTTATTGCCTTTGGGTATAAGCACCAGGTGTTGTAGCTTCCAGCAGTCAGGAAAGTTTCCTTCTTCGAGGCACCTTTGCATCGTCGCCATAAAGAGCTCTGGTCTCGTCTCAACGGCCGCTTTGATGGCTATATTGGGAATACCGTCCGGGCCAGGGGATTTTTTGTCGCCAATTTTTCTGCACGCATTCTGCAGCTCGTCAACCGTGACTGGTGGGACTTGTTCTAGACCAGCTCCTTGTGTGAGAACGAACATTGTAGGAGGTTTACGGGGGAACAGGTGTCCTACTATTGTTCGGAGCATCAGTGGACAGGTTAGTTGAGGAGATCTACTGCCTTTCAGCTTCCTCATTACCATTTTATAGGCTCCACCCCAGGGGTCTAAGTCTGCTTCGTTGCATAGCGTTTTGAAGTAGTTTGCTTTGCTCTCCTTAATTGCCTTTTCCAGGTCGCGTCTTGCCAGCCTGAAGATGGCCAGTCGTTCCTGGAACTCTGGTCTACCTCTGGATCGCTGGGATCTACGACGTGCTTTAAGGCAAACTGTCCTGAGATCCTTGATCTTGTCGTTCCACCAGTAGCAGGGTTCCCCCCTTCTGCTAATAGACCTCTTGGGCATCGCCGCATCGCAAGCTGTTGATATTGCTTGGATCAGTTTACTCGCCATGTTTTCCGCTGATGTGGTGTTGGCTGGGAAGTCAGAGCTAAACGTTTCCTCAAACATATCTTTGTCGAATGCGGTGTCCTTCCACTTAGGCCCTGTTCGTTTGGGTCGCTGCCTGGGTTTGTAGCTACCAATGTTGAGTACAATCGCTTGGTGATCGCTGTGCGTGTATTCCTCGCTGACGCGCCATTTTATCTTGTGCAGCAGCGTGTTGCTTGCAAACGTTATATCTACTATGGAGCTCTTGCCTGCCTTGCGGAAAGTTTGTGCTGAACCGTTATTTAGTAGGCCAATCTCCAACGATGCGAATGCTTCGAGGAGGGCAACCCCCCTTGCATCGGTGAATCTGCTGCCCCATTCTGTAGCCCATGCATTGAAGTCGCCGGCAATGATGACCGGGTGTTTCCCCCGTGCGTCAGCTACTATATCATCTAGAAGCTTCACGTAGTCCCTGTATGATAGACTAGGGGGCGCATAGCAGCTATAAAAGTGGATACCATTTATCCGGGCAGACGCAACAAAGTCAGTTACGTTGTTGATGTTTTGGAAGGCGTGGTTTCCACAGGTCCATATTGCTGCTTTCTTCGCTGGGTCTTCTGTCCAGTTGCTGCCATCTAGGGATTTGTACGGCTCACTGATAAGGGCAACATCCGCTTTCTTTTCTTTAGACATTTGTGCCAAAAGGTCTTGTGCGGCCGCGCAGTGATTTAGGTTAATTTGTATAACCTTCATCATCATTACTTATTTGTGAGGGCCCTTCTGAAAACCGGACATTTTGCACTGCCGGCTACATGTCCTGCGTTGTCGGGGTTGGTGGTCTTGCACCAGAAACACTTCATCTCGTGTGAGCAGTTCTTTGCTATGTGGCCCTCTGTGCCACATCTTCTACACGTTTTGGAGCGGTCCTGCTCACTCTTACACTGACGTGCAGTGTGTCCGAAACCTAGACACCTAAAACACTTTGTTAGTGCCGTGCGTTCCCGAATACGACAGTTTATCCAGCCTATCTTTATTTTTCCCGCCTTCAGCAGTGTATTTGCACTCTCTGCGGGTAGTCCAATCATTGCGACTTGGGTGCCGCCATAGGCTTTGCGTAGACTTATTACATCTGATTCTTTTAGCCCGGTCAGTTGGGCCTGGGACGCTAGTGCCTCGCAGATATCCACTTTGGTTGTTACCTCGTCTATATCCTTGATCTCGATTGTTACGCAGTGGGTCAGTGTTCTGACCTCTGCGTCTTTCCCCAGAGTTTCTCCCATTATGCCTTTAAATTGGTCGGCTTTTCCTCCCGCTCCTTTTAGCTGGAAGAGAGGGTCTCCTTTTTGTGTGCGACGGATTTTTGCTACCGATTCTCCGAGATTGCCAAGCTTAGGATCGGTTTTGACTTTCCGCAGTATTTCCGCATAGGACAAGTTACCCTTCGCTGCTACCACTATTGCGTCAGGTCTTGTTTTCTCCTTGATTCTACTCGGAGGGTCCTTCTTCTTTTTTGTTTCCCTCGACGAGATATTTTTTTGGCTACTATCAACTAGTTTCGCCGGCTTCGGTGGCTTAGGAGTTTTTTGTTGTCTGACTACCGCGTTCTCTCTTTCTTCGGCCTTACGAGAGATCTGTTCTTTACGGGTAGTCTTTTTCCCCGTCGCTTCTGGCTGATTTTGCCTCCGTTTTGGGTTCGGGTGTTCCCCGTTCGGCTCCTGTCTTCTTTTGGTCTTTTCCGCTACTGCGGGTTTGATCCATGGGGATGTTTGTGATGCGTTGTTCTTCCGTATCACTTCTTTGGCCTCATCGTCGTGTGCCTCAATGGCTGCCAGTTCATAGAGCGCTTTGATACTCTCGATGGCGTCTCGCATTGGTTGATGAATGGAGCGTCTCTTGCCATCCTCCAACATTTCAACCAACGCTTTAATCTTTTCCCCCAGCTTGTGGAAGGTAGAGGGGTGGTTGGTTGTTTCTGTTGTTGGTGTTGCGATTACTTCTTGAACCGCGCTATCTTCTTCGCTTTTTTGGGGCGTTGGTATCTGCCCTACTGGTGATCTCTGCACCTTTGAGCTCCTTTGAAAAGCCGCTGCGATCGTCTCTTCACTTTCTCCGTTTTTAAAATTGTTTGTTGTGTTCATGCTGTTTGGTCCCCACTCAAAGCCGTTATCAATGTTCGAGTGTGTAGTCACCTAAATGATCCCATGGTTGTCTTTGCAAGCAGTGAGGCCATGCGAGGGTTGACACACGCCCTTATGGGGTCGTGTGCCAGAGCCGGATCGGTGCTAACCAGGAATGTTACATCTGGACCTACACCACCAACTTAATGGCGACGTAACATTGAGCGTTCTTTAAGTCCTGCCAAGGTTTTAACGGGACGGGGGCGTGTGTAGCATTAGCCTGAGAGCCGTTTCAACCGGATTTCACTCCAGCTTACTCGGGTAACAGAATACTACAAACGTCAGCCCTCATAGCTTCCAAAATCCGAATCGTTGTTTCCAGTATGCCATAATTAAGACCTTACTGGGCTCGGTCTTAATGCCTAGGACATTGGTGTCTAAGGCGGGGTCGAAAGTTCGAGCCGCTGGCCATCAAGGCTACGGCTTCTACCTCCGGACTTTTAGTCCGGACTTGTTGGGGGTTATACCGCCCCTACTCGGTCACCAGAGCCTCGTTAGTCTGAAGCAGGGTACACCACGTGCAGGTGAGGATGGTATTTTGTAGGTTGAATTACGCTTTGTACCCCATATCTGGCGAACGTGATCGTCTCGTTGTGAAGATGAGTGAACAAAATTGTGAATAACTCTAAACTTGAAAAAAAAAAAACAATGCCCAATTGAGAGAGAAAGTGAAAGGTCCTGGAAACAAATTTTAGAGCTGAAAAGAAAAAAAAAGAAAGTTTTGTAGTAGGAAGTCGTGGGCTCCAAACCACCTATAAAAGAGTTAACTACTTTTTTATTCCCTGTGAATGTTATTCAGAACGCAACTTTTTTTTTTTTTTTTTTTTGTTTGTTTATTTAACCACTTAATCAATATTATACATTTACATTGCTTAAATAAACTTAAAATGCTATCTGTAAATGTATGAAATATATTATAGTAAATTACCTCAAGGGTTCTCAATACTTATGGTATTTTTTTTTTTTTTTTTAAGTACTTAATTCTAACAATTATTTCAATTTATTTTGTTTTGTTTTATTTCTTTAATTCATTTATTTATTTCAATTTTAAGGGCTCTGGTATATGACCCCCAGCTCGCCGATAACACACTAAGCGAAGTGATATCGCTCAAGCATTTTATCGGCGGACCAAGGGTCATATGTCAGGACCCAATCCTGCTTAACCTTAACATTAGCCTCAACCCAGTCGAGCCACCAGTATCTTTCTTTATTTAATCTTTCGAGATTTGATAGATCCCTTTCAGGTACACTTACGCAGTATCTCAGATAAGTATTTCCATTGCCCAAGGATGTCGGTTCATAGCGAATACGTTTGTCTGTCGCCCTTCTGGCAAAGTGGTAAATGATAGGTACGTTCGTCGAGTCTGATAAGTAGCCATGTGCATCCAGATATAGGTATATATCCGCCCACCAAAGTGTTTCTGAAATACCCGGGGTTAGGGTAAAACAAGCCGGAAACTAATTCATTTTCAGTGACGCTAGCTGACCGCGCGAAATGATTCCTCACTAGATCCAGAATGACATTGTCAATTCTGGATATACCGGAGGTATCCAATAGTCTCTTATTAGAGACGTAATGCCGAAAGTCGGAGTGTGCGCTTCTATATATTCGCATACAAGCTCGAAGACATTTTCTTTCGAATAACCGAAGCTTTTCCATGTAAGATGGGCTTATGTTCCACCATACTGGACTCGCATAAGTCAGAATTGGGCGAACGAAAGCTTGGTAGCATATGATCTTCACATCAGATCTCAGGTGCCTGGAGTAAAATAAACTTTTCAGCGACATAAATGCTGCTCTTGCCTTTTGCAGCTGCGTATTTATGTGCTCATTGTAGTACAAGAATTTATCTAGGTAGACACCTAAGTACCTTACAACACTCTTTGACTCAATGTGTAGACCATCGCAACTCGTTATTTGCAAATTCTTCCAGTTTCGTCTCAAATCTGAATTACCGCGTCTTAATGGGGTGCGGAACAATATAGTTTCACATTTTGCATGGTTGATCTTCAGTTTCCATTCAGAACAGAATACCTGCAACTTATCAAAATTGTTCTGAAGCTCTCTCTGAATGTTCCGAATTTTAGAGCCGCTTGCATACAGAATAACGTCGTCAGCAAATGCTATTGAATTACTCATTCCCCTTAGCATTTCAGAAATATAGATATTAAAAAGGATCGGTGCGGAAACTGTGCCCTGTGGAAGACCATTGGTGACATTAAAAACTTTAGTCGTTGTGTATTGTCTATCTGTTACAACGAATTTCTTTCCGTATGTCATAGACATAACCATCTTTACTAGATGAGCAGGGAATTCATATCGCAGAAGTTTATATAATAACCCGTCAATCCAGACCGTGTCGAAGGCTTTTTCGATGTCCACTAGACAGGCAGCTGTACATCGTTTGGCGTTAAAATTTCAATTGATATCTGAGATCAATTTTGTAACAGCGTGCACCGCCGAATGGTTTCTTTTGAACCCGAATTGATTCCGCGGTATGATCTCCTTTCTTTCACAAACGAATAAAATTGACTTATTAATGATTACTTCAAAAACTTTCCCAACGTTAGGCAGGAGACTAATTGGCCTATAATTAGAGGGATCAGAGGGATCCTTTTTTCTTTTTTTATTATTGGAAAAACCTTCGATGTTTTCCAACAATTTGGGAAGTAGCAGTTGTTTAATAAATTATTAAATATGAGACAATATTGCCGTATGAATTCGTCCGGTAAGTGCTTAAGAATGATATTGGGAATGTTATCTAAACCGCTTGAATTTTTGTTATTCAGTTTCCTGAATATTTGCGTTAGTTCGTCTAGTGTTGTGAAGTAATTCTCAGTCTGTCTGGTAGTAAGTTGGTCAGCTTTTAATTTTTCAGAAAATCTCAGAATTGCTGGTGTGTCGTTGTTACAAAACCTCAGCAGTTCGTCACTTACATCGCCAGTTTTGCAGCTAGTGAGTTCTCTAGCGTGAATAGCCTCAAAGTGAGAGCCGTCTAGGTTTAGCTTATCCACTCCACTGTACAGTGTAATGTTAATTTACTATGCCTAAGGGAAAAGTTGTGTGTGTGGGTTGTGTTTTCTGTGTTTACATTTTAGAGACCACAATAACTCTGGCTTTTTTACTGCATATTAATAATTTTTTTTGTATATTTGTATGTATGTACATACCGGATGTTTTCTTAAGAAATACTAGAATTGATTTTTAAGAAAACACATAAAATTTCATTAAATAAGCATTTATTTGTGTTCAAGAAAACACATACTGCAATGAGTTTTAAACACAACCTGGGGCATATTCCCACCACGGCTGGATCTAATGACTATCATCCAATGGACACAAATTTCCACTTTTTCAAGCATTTGTGGCCGTATATCCTCAATAATATGAATTATATTGGCTTACAATGCGTCGAATGTTGTGAGTTTGTCAAAGTAGACTTTCATAGCTACAAAGAGAATAATCTATGTAAAATCAGATGACCTTGTAGGCCAATTTACATGCCCTTACGCGAAATATGTGATCATCCAATTTTTTTTTTTTTCAATAAGTTGATTGGAACGAGTGCAGGTAGGCACATGCAGCAAAGCAAAAAGCCTACCAGGCAACGAATTACGAGAGCTGTTCTACGGACAGAATGGAGAATGGAAGGGAACCTGCTTCTCAGAAATAAAAAGGAAGAACACGTGAAACGCGCGATGGAGGAGATGGAGAGGTGTTATGGCAGGAATGATGTCCAAAAGTTTTACCAAAGGGTGAAACTTTTATCAAATGAGTATAAAGTTCGGACAGTTGGTAGTAGATTCACAGTCGATACTGAGGATTTGGGAAAATCATTTTAGCAGACCCTTAAACGGCGATGAGGACACAAATACTGCTGTCAGGCAGAATGTTCTACTCAACACAACTAGACGAAGTCAAGATAGCGATATCGAGACTGAAGTCTAATAAAACAGCTGGTGCAGATAGTCCGCCCGCTGTAAGATATGGTCGGAGGAAAACATGCCCGATGAGTGGAATCTCAGTATCGTTTCCCCGATCTACAAGAAAGGAGACCCCTTTGACTGTGCCAACTATCGGGGGATATGTCTCCTTAACATCGCCTATAAGTCACATCTGCACATACAAATTTTGAAACTGCATGCTTACTATCTACTGAACGTCATGAATATGCCTGAATATTGACTTGTCAAGAAAGTAGTACTCAGAGCTATACAAGACCAAAATAGCTGGCACAGAGAGAGGCTATGTCTTGCGTGAGAACGCAATTTAAATTTAAGTGTTGAAATAACCGCAAACAGTAAAGCTCTCCTGTTATATCAGCAGTAGATAAGAGGTCCAGAGCAGAATATGCAGCTGAAGCTTTTTGTTTTTTTTGTTGAGAACAACGTACAGTAGGCTTAACCACAATCTCGGGGAGAGAAACTACTTCCGCGATTCCAACAATGTTAACGTGATTGCTACTATGGTTAGGCTTCAGAGCTAATTAAGCCTGAACTTCTTACCACCCAGGTCCGATTTATCGCTGGTGTGCAGTATCTTCAACTTAGCGGAAAGGGAGAACGTTATTTACTTCATCGAAAGATGCCAATCTCTCAGAGGAACTAAAAGAATTATTTTTGGACATGACTTTTTATCAGAGGATCAAACTCTTACTAAGTTGAATGAGATGAATGTGACAAAACTGTATGAATATTGCAAAATTACATTAAGATATAGAAGCTGAATAATTAATGAAGATTTTTAATAGTTTATCTAATAACTCATTATTTTCTTTTTTGATTTTTGAATTTGTATTATTAAACTCTTTTTTAAATCAAACTCAATAGCTCATTAGATAAATTGAATTTATTTTATTTTAATTTTCAATCTGGCAGACGGCAAATGGCATGATATAATGACGGTGGTAGATTGTATTATAATAGGAAATTAGATGGAAAATAAAAAAAAAATTAATTCTCTTTTTTTAATCTAAATCTTAAATTCTATCAGACATTGATCCTTCTAGTCTTACTTTTCGAGAGAAAAGTTCAGCATACGATCTTTAGTCATGTTTGCGTTGATGGCATTTGGAGGAGAAGGTTCAACTACGAATTGTATGGACTGTACAGCGGCATAAGTATAGGCAAGCGTCTACGGATCCAACGGATCCTATGATCCGATGATTTCACCAACTCACAGGTCGCATGAGACTGTGCCTTTTTCCTAGTGCATTTCGAATGGATGCAATATTCTTTTCAGCACACATTGTTCTTATTCGTCTTGGTGCCACTACATCAGGCAAAGAAATTGTGCGAAATATATACAGTGAAACTTCTCTATAGCGGACATACGCGGGAGCATCAAGATTGTCCGTTTTGTAGGGGTCCGTTCTAGGGAGGAAACGTAAGTTATTTGTGGAAATTAAATTTTTAAATAATGAAAAATATAAGTTAAATTTATTATACGCACGTATTACATTTCACATATAACATATACTTTTGTATTTTCATCTGTAAATTTTTATAAAAAATATGTGCATACTCTACTTATTCACTTTTTTTGGAAAAACATGCAGCAAAATTGAATGAATAAACTGAACAGCGTAGCACTCAAAGACATTGTTTTTTGAGTTTTTTGAAACTACACTGGAGCACTCTGGTCCATTTTACTGCCAGGTAGCAACCTAGTCCAGTGCCGTTAATTTGATCCCAAAGGCAAATGGTGACTAGACCAGATTCGATTTCACAGCTATTCAAACCTGAGACTCCTGTAACTTGGGGCAGGCACTTAACCAACTCCGCCATCTAATCGTTCAACATCCATCCAACCAACTCAAAGACATAGTGCCAATGCAGTTCCAAAACACATTACGAGTCGATTGCTCCCATTCAATGTTTCTAACGGCTTATTATTATGCATTCTGTAATGTATTGTAGAAACAGAATACGTTTGTATAAGCAGAGTGCCTTCGTCTCTACAAGGACCGGGTGCTCTCACTCATGTAAACATGTATTAGTACGAATGTGGAGCGCCGTGGCGTAGTGGGTAGGTGCGTCGACTCCTACGCTCGAGGTCGTCGGTTCGAATCTCGAAAAAATCATCAAACATTTTTTCACGGCTCCACCTCTTTCGAGTCACTGACAATGCTCAAAGAGTATAACTGTCTAGGAAAAGCTTCTCAAAACCGCCGTTCGAAGTCGGTATTAAACTGTAGGTCCCCTCCACTCGTGAGAGAACAATATTTCAATTTCAATTTGTTGAGAAGCTAGGCCCAGGTCCACCTCGGACTGTAGCGCCATCATTATTATTATTATTATGAATATAGAGCAAGGGAATGCATGCCTACATACACTATTTTTTTTTCTCTTCCATCTTCATTTTTGCTTAGTGTGTCCGTTATTAGGGCTACAACTGCTCAATATGCGTTGAAATTCATGTTCGTTTCCGGTACAGAGGTGGTCCGTTATAAAGAGGTCAAGATACACGAAAAGCCCTATCCTCATGCCGGGACCGTGAGAAATTGTCCGTAAAGAGGGGTGTCCCTTATAGAGGGGTGTCCATAAAGAGAAGTTTCCTTGTACATATGTATATATCCATGTACTATGTATTGTGGCGGTACAGTATAAAACTCCTTGCAAGGTAGTATCCTCTTTCGTATACTCTAGTATTTCTGATAAACGGGATTCTTTAATGTTGATCTCTCTAAACTTATTTATTACCTTGAATTCACGAAGGATTCTGTCGAGTGACCGTTTCCATAAATTTCGGCATTTTTAAAATTCTCACTTTGGCCGCACTCCTGGAAGGATAACGTGTCAGTAAATTGAGTTTCACAACGTCCAAAAAACGGAAAATGCAAACTTTAGATAAACCGTCTACACGACCATACGAACAAACCCGTAAAATTGTATCGGATTCGGTTTGACCGTTCGTGAGTTACAAAGCGCCAACGCACTTGCAACAAATTTTTATATGTATAGATAATAAATTCACAACATTTTACCCCCGTATAATTTACTGCTGGATGGTCCCATATGGAAAAAAAAACTCAATCCTGAAACGATTCTGTTTAAAATTTCGTAAAAATGTCGTTAACTCTTCAATTGAAGGGCTTATTGCAATACCACTAAAAGCCACAAAACCAAATTGTTCAGAAAATGGGTTTCACTTTAACTACTCTTAATAAATGCTGTGTTGATAACTTACCAAAATGTATTGTTAGTTACGGTATTCCTTAATGGAATTCAACTAAAATCTCAATTTTTGAAACAGTGTGGCTTATCATGTTATTGCAATAAGCCCTTCAATTGTATCTCAAGACATCACAGAGCTAATAAAAACACACAAAGATTATCAGTTGTCAGTTGCATCAATAACTAATATTATTGTTTAGTAATAAATTGCATATATTACTTACATGGAAAAGGGGTAAAATATTTCTCCAGGCCAAAAAGATGTCGAGTTGCAACATTCTATTCAATAACAAGATAAGATGACTTATGCCTTTTTAAAGATACATTTTCATTTAAAATCTACTTCCTATTTTAATATGGAATGCAGTAAGAAATTTCACACTAAGGACCTAAAAAAAATGGAAATTTCAAAAAAGAAAAAGGCAAAATTATATTGAAATTAAACTTAAACTGAAGAACCTCGCATTTGTAAAATCGGAAAGTTGTTTATAAACAATTAGCGTCCTTTATGAATGAGAATCTTGCTAATTATTTCTTTTTAAATTCATATGATAACATTTCTATGAAAACTATTTTCAAGCTTCTAAGATATTAAAAAACCAGGCAAACATTTCAAAATAAGAAGAACAATCTGGGAAAGAGCGAGTTTTACTCATGCGGGGAAGGAAGGTTACGACGCATACATTTAATAAATTTACATTTTTGATAGAAGCATTTCTGAACATCAGGCAAAGAATTCAAATTATTTCAGTTGAGTTTTCTTCTAAATTAACGCAAATCAACTATTCTTTACAACATGAGAGGGTATACTCGTACATACAAGTAAACCTCCATACATATTATAGATATATGTATATCTTAAACCAAATCTACCTAACAAAAAAAATTTCTCCGATATCCCAATCACAACTCATGTCATGTTGAGTGTATATTGTTGTTTGATATTTATGGTTTGAAATGAATGTGAGAGTTGCCACTAAGCCTTGTGTAGAGTTGTCGATCTTTGCAGAGAATTTATGTATAATTTGAATAATTTTTGAAATTTTAATCTTCCTTAATATATCCGAATATGGTCATAAATCAATGTTTGATATTAATCATTTCTTAATGCAAACTGTCTTTTAAAATCCTCAAAATTCTCATATTGATGTTTTACTGTTCTTGGGCAATATCTACAAAACTAGAATTCTAGAATAGGCTAGAATTCTCGAAATTCTTTTAAACGAAAGTATTCATGTAAGCCAATTTTTTGTGAGGGTCGTCTGAAATTTGTAAGCGAATCTCCACTTTATGGGATGCGCCGGTATTACAAAATCCACCTTAATTTCACTTATACGTGAGCCACTCCTAAATGATCCAACTTTTATTCATATTTCGTACCACTTATGTTGTGTGGGTTTAATGTCGTATAGGTTTAAGTCAACTCCGAATAGCCAAGGTAAAAATCGTGAAGTTTGACCGTGAAATGAAAGATTGTCTTACCCATTTTGCAACATTCAAAAAGTGGATGAACTGAGTATGAGTTAATGTACGAGCATCCTGATCCAATGCATTTTCATCTCCTCACCAATAAGATAACAGTGACCGTACTAACAAAATTCGAAAAAACACTTAACAAGTACTTAGAGGCTAAGACATTTCAGACGCATTCTCTAATAAGGCATCAATTTATATACGATCAGTCATCATAATCTTGCATATTCGGATAGGCGGATCATCTGTTGACTGCCTCGACTCGCTTGGCTGTAAGTCATCCAAATATATTTTTAATGGTTTCGGCCCTTATATCACAATTAACTTGACTAATTTTTTTTAAGTTCTATTTCTGGATTGTTTGTATAGCGTTCATCTTTAATGGTACCCCACAATAAAATGCCCAATGGCGTCAAATCACAGCTCTGTGGGGACTGATTACACTATTGTTGAACTTGCGTGTGCGTGCGCAAGAAATTTTGGACGGGTTTATGGCTGAAAACAAGCTCGACTAAGTCCAAATCCGCTATTTTTGCTAACATTGACTGTTCCTTCATTTTCGTCTTGGAAAAAAGTCGGTTAATAATGCCTCCACTACAGGAATCACACCTAAGGGTCACGGTAAAAAATGAAAAAAATGGCTGCGTGTGAATTTTTCGATCCTTAAATATAACAATCTTGCAACCAAGATGAAAATCAACCTAATCGGAACGATGATTCCCGATTTCGTTCTGCTTTAAATCCAAAACAGAAAATCAGTAACGAAATGGTCGGTCATTTTGTTTCAAATCATCTGTCAATTGGAACTTTTAAGCGAATAATTCAAGATTTTTATGCATACTGCTCAAACTAGTGCGACTGATCATGCTTCTGAGATCATGTACTCGCTACAGGCCGTATTGTTCGTGATTAAGTCTTCTCTCCCATCGATATCAACGCGAACGCTTTGGATATTGTCCATCCCTCTGCGCCGTAGAGCGGGATTGGGATAATCAAGATTTTGTATAAAGCCAAGCTATTCTTTTGAGAAAGGGAACTATTACTTAATTCCCTTTTGACCCTAAAGAAAAAGATTTGGCAAAGGTTAATCTATGTTATTAGTGCTGTTTAACGCGGAGCCCAGACAGATCAAGTTATCGATCACTTCAAAGTAGCAGCTGTCTTGTGTTACATTTTGACCAAGTCGTCGATGTTGTCCTTTCTTTAAGACGACACATAATCCATTCGGCCCTCATTTACCGCCAGACACATTTTAGACGCTTGCGTTTTATGCAAAAACAAAACATATATTTAAGAGAAACACGGTATTGGTTCGTCAAAATGAATAGAATGAAAGTTTTCCAACTGAATATAAAATTAAAAAATATCAACTGGAATAATACGAAAATAAAGAAATAAATTTTCAAATTAATTTATTTTGATATTCTTACCATTAATCATATACTTTGTTAGACCAGGCTTTAAGTATAACAACTTGACGCTCATATGTACGTACACGTATGCATGCAAATAACTATATTCAGAGAATTTCTTTTGGCTTCGTGCTTGTTAGTGAACAAAGAGTACCCGATTAAAATGATTTCATAAAGTTATCCCATTCCCAAATTACACTCTCCCCTAATCGTCACATGTGCACCACCTCATCTTCTCTTTATTTCACCCCTCACCATCCAGCCGACCCAAAACAAAGACCAATTCGCGACTGCGGCAAAATAAAAAACAAACATTTTTGTTATCCACCCGAATAAAAATGTATTTCACCAGGTTGCTGGCGGGGAACGAGGATCCAGGAAGAAGTAGGATTTATATTCGAACGCTGTACGGCTGGTCGTAGGTTTGGGAATACAATTTATTCGAAATGCACCTATACATGGATACGTTGGCTCGTTCTCCTGTTCACATAACTTCACTTACGGGTGAGAGATGACATTTTTTCTTAGTTTTTTTCTCGCTACATTGGAACACACCATCCCCTGCGAGCTGAGTGCGCTCAGGCCTACGCGTGAGGACGAAATGACCAGACGCCCGGTTGAAGTCGCGCGAATTGTCGTATATACTTATTTGTGAGCTTTCGAGGTTTGAGGTTTTGTGTATCCGGTAGACGAGTCTAAAAAATAAAAAAAATAAAAAATTAACAAAAAAAAAATACTTTTGAGGAAATTTTTTCTGCTTTTCTTGGGTTTTCTGCTCCCGTTGGCATTATGTGAAGGCGTAGGTGCACTGCCGGAAGGTTGTTGTTTTTGGCGTTCGTTATTTTCGTTGGACATGACGCATGGATTATTTCAAGTCAAGTTTCGGGGCTCCGACACCTTCACACAGCGCAACAGCGATGGCATTCGCAAAAAGGATTTCGATTTCAGATTTTTTTTTTTTTGTAAGAGGGTGTTGACGGGTACCCTTTCTCTTGGATGTACACCGTCTCGTGGTGTGGCTTCTTTTTGTTCCCCTCATTGGTAATTTGTTGATTTTCTTTTTTTTTCATTCAGTTTAAGGGATTTTCTTTCCCTTTTAGGTTTTTCTGCAAAAACAATGGGGTTCTATTTTAATAGAAAGTGAGGTTGATGTAGGCAGTAAGTTCGCTATTAATGCTGACTTCACCGGGGCAAAGCAAACATTTATTGATGGAAGCTGTTCAAGCGCAGTTTTGTCATGAGGATTATCAAGTCAAGTTTAGTGAAGGGCATGTTATTGAAAATCGGATCCTATTATATAATAAATTTGGCAATTGCGGCATGAACTTTATTAGCAAGATCTTGTGTTGTGTGTGCTAACTGAAAATAATAATTATAAAAAGATTTACTACGGGAGTCAATAATTTGTCGGGATGTTGACTTTGAATACAAATGTTTGTTGTTTATCCTTCCTGGTAATATAACTTTAGGTGTTGTAAACAGGTTTAAACTATAACGTTCATTTAAAACTTGATTCGAAGTCTGGTGGCTTGACGGTTGCAGAAAAACATGTGAACTGCTATTGTATTACGAAATGGCAACGAACAATGCTTTACGTCAATTGGAACTGTTCTGGAATGTTGCACATTTTGCAAGAGCTTCAAGGACTTCAAAGGCAATCATGCCACCAATTTTGAGTTCTAATTACAAAAAGTTCTTATGATTCCATTTCCCACTCATGTTTCCAATAAGCCGTTAATAAAGTGCTTACTAAAACAGAAATTTGGCTGTATTCAGAAGACAAAAAAGTCACTCTTAATGAAAACTGTTTATTTTGAAGCCAACAGTAGACTTCATCAATGCTTCTAATAGATTGAATTTTGACTCATCAGACTTTAAGACATTTCGCCATTTTGCATCTGGCTAATTAAAGTGGTCTTTGGTAGAGGTTTCGTCTTTGACGATGTCGAGAATGTAGTTAAGGTTGGTGTGGCTGAGAAGTTAGCAACGGACATTTTCGTGGAATTCTACAATAAAGTGCGTGAATAATAAAATGTTTACACCTAGGCTCATTTCTTTTTTTATTTTAGTCGATGTGACAAATGGGTCGTTTCAATCAAGCCTCACAATTTGTCGATCGGTGTTAGTTGTCGTTATTAGTGGCCTGTCTCGCCTTTCCTCAGACTTGAGGAAACAACGCACTTGTTTTTGCACACTTAAACATCGCATGACGACTTTATAATGGTGCCTGAAAACCGAAGTAAGGGTTGTTGTTTTTGGGAACGTAACAGACAAATAGGAAATTCGCGGTACCACCTACTTAATTTTCGAAAATTATTTGCAGCTTTTCCTTGCAAGTTTTCAGAAAAAAAGTGTAATTGTTAATTAAGGCTTCGCACCTACTGCACACCACTCCATTTGTACATAGGAGAAATCACCGCATCACCGTAAGAAAAATATTTTTTAGCATATTCTGCAATAATCGTGATTACTGATTTCCCCACTTTCGAAATTATCTTAAATAAATGTTGACAGCCATGCAAACATATACACCTGCATTTCTATCCTCCTGTGAGCCATATATTCTAACTTATGATTTTGTTTGATAATTAATTTAAATAGATAATGTATGACCCAATTTAAGAACATTTCCCAATCACTTCTTTCATTGACTACATTGGTCAATACAGAATTGGCTTAATGTATTTAGCGATGATCGCATTGATCCTGTTCATGCAATCAATCAAGATGCCCCACTGCAAGCGCAGATATAAAAATAATTATGTATCTGGTTGCATTCATCGTCCAGCACATGAGATATCTAAGCTGAAATAATCAATTAAATTCATAAATCATTTTATTGATTTATTATATCAGGGGAATGTGTATCTCCTTTGCAAATAATTATCCACAGACGTTAATTCTGCCATCCATTGGCAGCGATAAGAAAATAAAAGAGAAATCAAAAAGAATACGATTAAAAGCACTAATTCGCCGATGCATATAAATAATGTTCTCATTTCCCCGGTTGGGTCTCGGCGAAGGGAAATAAATTAAATATGAAATTCCACATTATAATTGCATGTGGGCGTGAACGCCATGGTCTCCTTTCCTGAAGCACCGAGAACCGACAGATAATCTCGACTTCATGAGCCGCTGCTGCCAATGAAATAGAAACTACCAAGACCAAGACCTTGATGAGGTAGTCCATTATAATTTCGTTATAATCAAGTGTTTTTCCTTGTGCCTTGGCATACATACTTACATACACGGATCGGGTATCTCCTTATAATGTGTGTCTTTGTAATGCAGATAAGTGATAGTGGCATCCGGATGGGATTTGTAATTTTGCAATTAAGATCAATAAATCAGGACAATCGAATATGTTCGCGATAGATGCATAGAGTGTGTGGAGGTTTGCGTGTAAATTGAGTCTGCTTCGGTTGTGGAAACATATAATTTATGGTGCGCGACTTAGTGCTGTTTCAACCGGTTTAAACTATAATTAGCTTGAGATTTATGAAAGTGTTTGTTGAATCAAACCAAAAAAATTGAGCAAAAATGGAAAAGAACTGGCGGAATTTGAAGGATACGGGTTTAATTTAACCCATTTGTGTTGATATTGCTGGTGAATAACGAGTAATGATTCCGAAAATGAGGCTAAGCGCTTGGTTTAAAGTTTCGAGTTGCAATGATAAGAGTTTTTCATATTGGTGAATTGCATTAAGATTTCGTGTAGCGTATATGCAAAGAATTATAATACAGGGAATTTCACAAAACAATTTCTTGAAAGGGGGTATATTCGAATAATATAGAGCGATACCACAAAAGGCAAATGAATCACAACCTTATCTCTTTTATTGAAGCTTAGGCTTTGGACATGCATCCCTTGGTGTAAACCATAAATATGCCATCATTTGTTATTTTTCTTTTACCAAGTTCTGATCGTTTCAATTGTGTGTAGGTCACTTGTTAATTTATGAGATTTTATTTAAGGGTAAGTAGACGTACAGCCACCTCGCGGGATCCTCTCTACTGAAATCGTTAAAATAATGTATACAGCTACCGTCATAGGTAGTCCATTCAATCTGACAGTTTTGAGAAGGGTTAAAAACCCCCATTTAAAAAACTAACTGCTCACGATAGGGACATGGGTCACATAAGGAAACTCTATTTGGGAATACGGTCTTCAAATGTATACGCTCCTGGAGCTGTTCACCAACTCACCTCAAGCAGTATATGGCAGACATTGCTGCGATTTACTACTTTGATTTTAAATTTCGACAATATGTGCATGTTTTACAGTTCACTCTTTCAGTAAGTTTTTATTTAAGTTTTTCTTAGTATAAGTATTCGTTTAGTAGATGTTATTAAAATATGTAAAATTACAAAAGAAGCCGAAAGGCAAAATAAATTAAAAATTCCTAGATTAACTTAGAGTGCCCGCATAGGGCCAGTAAGATAGTATAAGAAACCATTTATTATATCTAGTTTAAGTATTTTTTCCTAGAACATAAGATTTTTAAAGATAAAAATAAAAAAATGCATTTAAATTAAAAAAAACTAACTCTTTCAGAAAGTATGCGAAGCCACCATAGGCTGCCTCCCACCACAGACAAGTAATATGCGGTATAATAACGATTGGGACCATTAAGACAAGCAACCAGTGAAGCGTACCAGAATATATTGCAACGAAAACTAAGGCAGCACAAGAGTTATATCGAGGAAGACGAGAGGAGAATATGCAGAAAGAGAAGTTTTCTCTGAGCTTCCCTTCAAGGGTATCGAGAAGTCTAAGGACAAGCACAAAAGTACAGGCCTTTTATAAGAAACTCTAAAATCTGGTAGTTAGCTTCAGGAAAAAAAACCCAGGTTCTTTGAAACCGTCAGGGTAATAAAATTGTCGAACCACATAAATAAGCAAGCGTATTTAAACAGTATTTCCAGTGGCTTCTTAAGGAGCACAACCAGGAGATAATGATAGGAAACGACCAAATCTCATCACCGGACGATGAAGTATTCTTCCCAGCTTTCATTGAAGAAGTCAGCACAACTACCAAAAAGCCGAAAATCAACAAAGCCGCTGGCAGGAGTGTGGGCAAAACAGATCATCTGTAGCATTTAGGAAGTCGAAGGTATACCCAACGACTAGACTATCAGCTCCATATGCCTTATCCACAAAAAAGACGATCCTACATATTGCAGTAAGAGAGAAGGCCATATCCAGAGTACTGTGTGAGTGTCTAAGAACTTTCAGCCCCGCACGTGTCAGTGCGGCTTCTGGCATGAAAACCGATTCTAGGCCAAATATTCACACTTGGACAAAGAATAAGACCAGAGAGTCTCAAATCGAAACGCATCACCTTTACAGTGACTTCAATCGCATACTTACGACAGGATCGCTAAATTTAAGATCCGCAGACAATAAATCCGATTGCATCACCGATGACCTTTGCATGCCAATCGTTTAATACATTACATTTCTGCTGTCTTGTGACTTCTTAAATCTCATACTGGAGAAGGTAGTATAGAGAGTAGGTGTGAACATGTAAACACTATGTTCTATAAATCATTTGCCGGGCTACGCAGCTGAAGATCCGATGTAAAATAGCAATTGGAAACTACTGCTACCCCGATTTGTCGAAACAACTTCGTCCTACAAAACCCTTATCCTGTCAGGCTTGCTATCCGGCCAAAAGCCGGACAGGGTCAATCTTGGTGCCCCCGAAAAAAAAATTCTGTGTCGGATATTGGGTCCTGTCTTCGAGGAAGGCAAATGAGGTAGAGGACTCATGTTCAAAAGCACATTTTAACATTTTTTTTTGTGCACTTTTTTAAACTTTACTGGAGCACTCAGACTCAAAACTGGTCCATTGTACTGCCAGGTAGCAACCTACTCCAGTGTCGTTAATTTGATCCTAACTGCAAATGATGACTGGACCAGATTCGATTTGACTGGGACTCGAACCTGGGACCCCTCTAAGTTAGGGCAGGCACTTAACCGACTGCGCCATCCAGTCGTCGTACATGTTATACATAGTTTAGAATAAAAAAAAACTCGACCAAACTTATTGGGGGCCGTGGCTGATTGAGTATGTGTGTCGACTTATACATACTAGGCTCTCAGTCTAGGCTCAATTCCCAGCACAGGAAGAATAGTTTTAAAATTTCACGACTGCACCATTTTCGAGTCACAGACAATGATATACCCTTTGAACATTGTCTGAAACTATCTGTCTAGAAAAAACGCACCTTTAGGAGTTGGGTCGAAAAGGAGTGCAAATAAATATCAAGTGATCACTAATGCAAGAAAACTTGTTCTCGATGACTGGGTGCATACCAGGGAGCATCAGGTGGTCTGCCCCGGGGCCCGGATATAACGCCAAGCGACATAAGGCCAAATTCTAGCATTTGGCCTTATGTCTCTTTCTCAAAGTTTTTTTTTTTTTTTTTTTTTAGCGAGGGTAGGTGAAAATCTTCAAAAGACACTATGGGGACCGTTCCCTCATAGCGAAAGGGATTTTTACCCAGTAAAAACACCTCCCTTCAAATAAAATAAAATGTGTTCATACTACAACTAAGTTTGACACTTATCCAGCAGTTTTATTTTCTCGATTTTGACGCGTTTTACAAGAGATTCTCCACTGAGAGTTCCTGCTAATAGCGCAACTAAGCGCGGGATGAATTCACCGTGCTAGGTCAAGGGGTTTAGTCTTTTGAAGACGGCGCAATAGATTACTTTCGTCAAGAATTGGAAGGACAGCTGGGTTTATGTGCTCTTCCAGACGACGCTTATGCTTACGAGCAATGTTCTTCGTTTCATCCTGGATTGATGCAATTCCGAGATCTCTGTGGATATCGTCGTTCCGTATGTACCACGGTGCGTTGACGATGGTTCTTAGTACTTTATTTTGGAAAGTTTGTAGTATATTTTTATTACTTTCTTTGGTACAACCCCATAGTTGTATACCATATGTCCAGACGGGTTTTAGCAGTTGCTTGTATATAAGCAATTTGTTTTCAGTACTTAGTTTGGAATATTTTCCAATAAGCCAGTACATGTCTTTATATTTTATTTGGAGCTCTTCACGTTTCTTTTTGACGTGTTCTTTCCACTTGAGCTTTACATCGAGAGTCATCCCGAGGCATTTCGCTTCATTTCCAAAGGGTATTTGAACATCATTTATAAACACGGGCAAATTATTCACGTTGTTATATGTAAAATTAATATGAACGGATTTAGCTTCATTGAGTTCAATTCTCCAAGTGTTTGTCCATTCGTGTACCCGATCTAAAGCACGTTGCAGTTTTCTAGTTGACTCTTCGACCGTTTTGGCAGTTACCAAAATGGCAGTAACGTCAACAAATGTGCCTAGTACAGTGCCAACATTTTGTGGCATATCGCTACTAAAAAGTAAGTAGAGGAGAGCACCAAGAACAATTCCTTGGGGTACTCCAGCTTCTATAGATTTAAATACCGAGTATTCTTTTCCATATTTTACACGGAAGATTCTGTCAGAAAGGTAATTTGATAATATTACGTAAAGTTTTCCCGGGAAGAACTGTCTCAGTTTGTGTTTCAAACCCTTGTGCCAAACCTTGTCAAAGGCCTGCGAAACATCGAGAAATACAGCTGAGCAGACTTGCTTTTGTTCAAACGATTTTTCTATAACATCAGTTATTCGATGTATTTGGTCAATAGTCGAATGCTTATTTCTAAAACCAAATTGGTGATTAGGAATAAGTCGTCTTTCTTCCACAATCGGGCTTAAACGCCTAAGTAAAATTCTTTCAAACACCTTAGACATTATCGGAAGTAGTGAAATCGGTCTGTAAGATTTTTTTTCTGTTGGGGGTTTACCCGGCTTGAGTACCATTATTACTTCCGCCACTTTCCACTGACTAGGGACATGTTCTAATCACTAATGAGGTAGAGAAACTTCAGAAGCGCTTTCTTAGGAAATTCTTTTAGAACTTCTCCTGTGATTAGGTCATAACCAGGAGCTTTTTTGGGTTTGAGCTTGTGTAATTCTTCTTTAAGCTCTGTCAGAGTAGCATTTCTTATAGAATAATTGTCAAAGTGTATGTCCGAACCGTAGGAGTTTACAGGAAGTGTTTGTCCACTGTGCGATTTAAACGTCGCTTCCAAGTGATCTGCGAAGAGATCCGCTTTCTCTTTATCTTCTTTTGCCCACTCGAATTGATTTTTTCGAATTGGGGCCATATGTGGTTCGGGTTTTTTAAAACCTGTAGCTGCTTTCCAGAGTGAGTAGTTGGTATCCTTTTTCGCGGACAAGCCTCTTAAGTAGGTACTTAGGTTATTATTTTTAAACGACTTAATTTTCGCCTTTAGCAAATTACACAATTGATTAAGACACGTTTTATGTTCTGGCGCACGGGACTGTTGCCATTTCTTACGAGCTTTACGTTTTTCTCTTACTAATTCTCGTATTTCCGGTGGATATCGCAATACACTTTTTATTGTCGTTTTTCTAACGAGGGGTGTATTGCTCCACGCAGCGCACTGTATTACATCTATAAATTTATCGACTTCTATTTCTAAATCATATCGGGTTCTCAGCGGTACCGCAAGTTCGATATTGTCTTGTAAGTAATTTTTGAATGCTTGCCAATTCGTTCGTTGATTAGTTAACGTAGGTGGTACTTCCTTTCTTACGAGGTTATCATTCATAGATAGTACAATGGGAGAATGATCTGAACTAAGATCAAAGCTTTCTTCAACTCTTAAGTAGTTTCGAGATATGCCTTTTATGACAAAGAAATCAACAACGTCAGGTATTTTTGTAATATCCGAAGGCCAGTAGGTCGGTTTTCCTGTCGAGAAAAATTCACAACTTAGATTCATACCAGCTCTGTACAATTTTCTGCCTTTTTGTGAGATACATCTTGACCCCCAAAAAGTGTGCTTCGCGTTAAAATCTCCACCAATTACGAAATTTGGGCCAAGAGTGTGGAAAATACTTTCAAGCTCGTTTTGATCAATTATACTACGCGGAGGGCAGTAAATTGACGAGACGTTAAATGAATAATGTTTGTTTTTTACATGAACCGTAGTTAATTGTATTGGATTGGATTCCATATTTAGTCCTACTAAGTGATCTATATTATCGCGTATAAACAGAGATGATCCGCCTCTTGCCCTCTCTGACGGATGGCAGGCATGGTAACCACAGTAGCCTTTTAAATTTACACGCGATTGCTTCGTTAAATGTGTCTCAGAGATCAGACAAATATCGATATCTTTTTCTCTGATATATATTTCTAGTTCGTCAAGTTTTTGCAATAGACCATTTGCATTCCAATTTAAAATTTTAATTGTCATATTCATGTTAAGGCACGCTTGTTGTTAATCTTACTTTCGAGGTCGAGTAGCCTTTCGAAAATAAGTTTGTTCGTCTTAGTTTGTTCGTCAAGTTTTTCTAAGATGATATTGAATATTTTTGAGACGGGATCTGGTTGTTCGCACATTTTCACACTTGTGGTTGCTACTGTTTGGGCAAAGGTTTTTGCTCCGGCGTGCAATGATTTCGCATTAGCTGTTTTCATGTTTTCTATTATTGGAGATGTAGTTTGAGTCTGCGTTTTTGTTCCAAGAATTTTTGATCGTGTCGTTATTGGCTTCGACACGGCTTTTACAACAATATCCTTTGTTGCCGATTTTGGTTGTTGGCGGAGCTTCGCTTTGATTTGATCACGTCTTTTCTGAAGCTCTTTTGCCACTTCGCAGCCACGGTAGTTAGCTGGATGCTTTCCTTTACAGTTAACGCAAGTAGCTGGTGAAGTCTTATTTGCGTTACATACTACTGACAGGTGTTCACCGGCGCATTTGACACATCGCGGATTTTTCTGACAGTATGCTTGAGTGTGGTTGAACCCTTGACATCGTTTGCATTGTGGAATCAATTTCGAGTTCTTACGTAATGCCTCGATTTTGACTACCATGTTGAGAATACTTTTTATGCTATAAATTTTTTCTATGGCTTCACTTTTATCAAAAGTTAGCATAAAAAGGGGTAACCCGCGATACGTTTGGGTTTCGGCACCTTCCGTCAATTGTTTCTTTTTGGACTGAATGTTAGTGGCATCTTCTATTTTAAAGCCCTTATTTCTTAAGTCCTCAACTATGTCTTCTTTTGGACAAGAGGCATGAAGTCCCCTAGCTACGACTCGAGTAGGTCTTTCCGATTTATTTTCATATGTGTACCATTGAATTTTTTCCGTATTGAGTCTCTTGGAAAGTACTCTATAACTATCTGAGTCCTTCACATTTATTTTCCACGCACTGTTGCTTCGAGACGTTACTTTGAACTCAGTTCGTAGCGCTGATTTCAGAATTGAATGTAACTTATTGTATTCTGAAATTCCAAACACATTAATTGGCGGCGGTGGTCGCTCTTTTGGTGGCATAGTTCCTTTAATGGTTATGCCACTTATATTGTCATTGATCTTGCTTTCCGGCTGAGGAATAACTTCGGGCGAAGAACCGGCTTTTCGTTTTTTACCCGGTCGCTTTTTTACCGTCCAGTCGGTTTTACGGCTTAGCTCTTCCTCGTCAGTAGAATATTCCACGTTTTTAATTTCGTTCGAACTTGAATTTGATTTACTCGTATATTCACGATGTTCGATTTTTCCTTTTCTAAGTTTGTTCAGTTCTTCTTTTAGTTCGTTGCAGAGAATTTCCATATTAGTTAGCCTGGACCGTAGTTCGGCGTTTTCATCCTCGAGACTTTTGAATTTGGTTAAGGTATCTTTTTCTTGAGCCGAATATATTATCGTCGGACTTTTCATTACTTGCGTTTTAGACGCAGTAGGTTGAGTTGGCGGTGATCCGCTCATGGTTTTGTTAGATCGTGGTGGTGGTGATCTTGTTACCCTTTTACTTTTCCCAAAAGGGTCGATTAAACGCAATAAGTGGCTCTCCCCAGAATCCGTAGAGCCTGACTCCGAAGAGTGTGGATTTTCCAGTGCGACTGGCATTCCACCTGGGGTAATAATTCCTTTGTTTTTGTTCATTGCATTTTTCTTAAATGTTGTTGTTTGTGGTAAACAAACGATGGCTTTTAGTCGCCTTTTACGACAGGCATGCCTTACCCCGGGTATATTCTAACCCCCTTACCCGGTGGGAGAAATTTTAGAATTTGGTCTTATGTCGCTCGACAAAGCGACATAACGCCAAATTTTTTTGCGACATAACACCAAATAATAGTATCAATAAACATCAAGTGGGTCATAATTCCACAACTCTTAATAGATGTATATGTGTAATTAAAATAAAATTGAACAGTGGAGTTAGTATTAGGGAATGGGTAAAAAGTGAAGTATGAGGGTTCATGCTGCCCCCTGCAACCCCCAGCTTGGCCACAGATACCCCATGCGTAGTTCAGTTTTCACCCGTTCCCTTTTAAATGTCTCAGAATGTTTAATGGAAGGTATATTTTAAAAAGGTAAGCAAAATCAGAAATACAGCGGAAAGCGACATAAAGCCAATTGGCCTTATGTCGCTTTGTGAAAGGAACCAAATTTTTGCTTTGGCCTTATGTCAGTTTGATAAAGCTTCATAAGGCCATGTTTTAAAATTTGGCCTTATGTCGCTTGGCGTTATGTCATGGCACCGTTTGCCCCTAGTCATCGAGAACAACTTGTCTTGCATTAGCGAACACTTGATGTTTATACCAGAGGTTCGGTAATGCGCTCCTTAACAAACTTAACAAACTCCTGAAATACATATCTATATCTGGGTGGTTGATCTTAGCTGTCGATACGTAGAAGTTTTAGATTTTCCACGATTCAAACTTTTTGGGCACAATGGACTCATAGTGGTCTAAGTGAACCGCTGAATGGTTCTTATGTCAGCAAGGGCACCCATTTACATAACCTGACCTAACCGAAAGCTATCATAGATCAGGCGAATACGGGTGTTCGAGCAGAAAACTCATGTACAACTGACCTCTAGATCCCACAACCGCGTTTCTATTTGACCTGGTGGCAGTGAAAGATCACCGACCAATGCAACGTTATTTTTCCTATTGAGTTGAACGAAATTATAATACCGAATAAAATTTAGATTGAGATTGAAACCGATGTCATACAACTTTTAACCTTAATAGGCTGTGAGATGAATCAACTGTCATCAGTTGATAGATCACAACGATTTTTCGAAATGAAGGTTTCCCTTAATCGTTCTGTCGTACAGAGCATTACGGAGTTAAACAATTAAATAAAAGTCTTATTAAAATCTTTGGGATAACTCCATACACTGTACCGCCGTTCATTAGCAACTGCACAAACCTTTTTTTGCATATAAAATGGTGAGTGATGATAACGAAAATTTATTTCTTTAATTTGGCGTGGTCCAGATATTTACAATTATTATTATATGATTTATTATTTTAACGCAGTATTTGTTCCAACTCTCACCTATGGTCATGAAATTTGGGTAATGACCGAAAGAATAAGATCGCGAATACAAGCTGACGAGATGAGATTTCTTCATGCTGTTGTGGGAATTACTCGCCGGGATAGGGTGAGAAATACGACAGTGCGTGAGGAACTCAATGTTGGGCAGCTGCTTCTTCGTACGGAAAGGGCTGTACTTCGATGGTTTGGTCACGTAGCACGAAAGTCCCCATCATCACGACTTCCGAGGCGTGCCTTGAATGCGATTCCATCAGGTAGACGACCACTTGGCAGATCTAGGATGAGATGGTTGTGACCATCTGAGATTATATTATTTATTACAAAACTTGATGATCAAAAGCTGTCTCAGAAAGTTCTATCTATATTCATAACAGGATAGTTATAAGACCAACTAAAAAGTGCACACTCAAATAGCGCGGTACTAGTTTAAGAGACGTCATATGCCCGTTGGCCAAAACAAAAATCATTAGGGATTTTATACTTTTGCATATGAAGATGAAGTCGTACGGACAGCATTATTGCAAAACAATAACTCCACTTTATTTGACGTTCTTTCGATTGTTGAGAAATGAGTCGAGGCAAAATGCACTCAAATCATTGAAAGTCGTCATGCCTTTAGAAATAAATGTGATAAGATCGGAATGTTTGCGTTAGTTAAAGAAAGCAGGTGGTAGTAGCCAGCGAAATATTTCAATATTTTCAGGCAAAGTTAAAATTGGAAATAAACAAAAAAGCTGATTTTCGCTAAATGTGGAACCGGCCTGCTCTTTTTAGATTTTACAGGTGTACTTGCCGATAGTTAAATAGGCGGCCACTAGACTAAAATAGTGTTTAAGATTATTGGTAAAATAGGACATCCAAAAACTGATACGTGTCTTCGACTTTCGTCTTTTAATGAACAAAATTTATTTTTAGAGTATTTAAAGGTTTAGAGGTTATATATGAACGACTGGATGGCGCAGTTGGTTAAGTGCCTGTCCCAAGTTAGAGGGGTTCCAGGCTCGAATCCCAGTGAAATCGAATCTGGTCCAATCACTATTTGCCGTTTGGATCAAACAGCACTGGAGTAAGTTGCTACCTGGCAGTACAATGGACAAGTTTTGAGCCTGAGTGCGTAGGCTCAGTGAGTAGTTTCAAAAAATCCTCCCAAAAAAAGCAAAAAAGTGTATAGCTTATTCTGGTACACTTGGGTTTTGTATTGTTATTTAAATCATTCATGTCATTTAAAATTTAAATAAAAAAAAATCAACAAAAAATATAATGGTTCTTTTTTTCCTGATCATATTGAGGAAAAGAAATGGACCGGTGAAGGTTTATGGTTTTGTCAGCGCTCATTGTAAAATAAAGCCAAGGTCAAATGTTTTACGAAGAAGTTTCCGTCACATAAATAGCTTTTAATACAAGCATTTCTGAATATCGGGCGACGAATGCAAACTATTTCATTTCAAAATTCAAACTTGTAACTTCAACTCAAATCAACCATTCATTACTACATACGTTCATACAAGCAATCATAAGTATATATGCAGTTATATCTATCTAAAATTATCTAACAGAGAAAATCCCTTGTATCGTATCCAATTACTGCTCATGCCTGCTGTGTGTATGTTATATATTCTTTTTAGGCACTAATGATTGAAACGAATGAGAGAAACCACTGAGACTCGTGTTGAATTGTCGATCTCAACATGGAATTTAACTGCCAAAGTGATATCTTTGCAATTTTAAATCTTGGATATCTTAGAATTTACACATAAATTGATATATTATTATTTAACATTTTTTAATTCTTACGCTAAGGTTTACAGAACTAAGTTTGCAGATCTTCAAAATTCGCATGCTTGAAATAGTTTTAAATGAAAGCACTCATTGAAACCGAAAAGTATATTGTTAGATATTTATGCAGTTCTTGATATATGTATGGGTCGGGGACGCACTAGTCAAAAAGCCACTCCTGGCCATTCCGAAGGATGACGTGGTTAGGAAATTTAATTTCCAAAAGAAATTTACCAGCAAGCTCAACACCAAAAGGGACTGGAGCGATGAATCCATGGTCCACAGACTGAGCAGCAACACGGTAAAATGGTATACAGATGGATCAAGAACTGATGAAAGAACTGGAGCAGGAGTTTTTGGACCCAGGACAAAATACTTCGAATCCATGGGCAAATGTACCAGCATCTTTCAAGCGGTACCAAGTGTACCAGATCAATCTTGAAAAGAATTATACCAACTGCGGCAAAGCAACAATATGGGACAGTCGAGCCGCTATTATGGCACTGGACTCTTACACCATCAAATCCAAACTTGTATGGGAATGCCTGCAGAAGCTAAAAAAGTTGAGTAGGAGAAACCGAGTAAAACTCTGCTGGATACCTGTCCATACGGGGATAGAAGGCAACGAAATGACCGACTCCCTGGCAAGAAAAGGAGCATCAGAACCCTTCATAGGCCCTGAACCATTCTGCGCTGTAGGAAACCATCTCCTCAGAGAAAAATTCAGAGAACTGGAAAGAAGGAATCAGATAGAAACCTGGAATAACGCTCGTGGAATGAAGCAGGCCAAGAAACTCCTAGGGCAATATAACCTGAAGAGATTCGAGGCATGCATCAAAATGTGCTCCTCCGTATCCTAATAGGCTTCCTAACGGGGCACTGTAGACTCAGGGAGCATCTAAGGAAACTAGGGGTATCAGAAGAAGGTCTCTGCAGATTTTGTGGAGAATTTAATGAAATTCCAGAACAACAAAAGAAGTCTGGGCAAGTAACTACTATCGGAAGAAGAAATGCAATCACTAGAACCATTTCTCATTCTCAGATCCCTGAAGGAAAGTGGCTTAGAGAGAATACTCTAGAACAAATTTCTTCACCTATGCGCAATGGGAGTCCATTACCCTCAATACAACTCTGAAAATAACTGTATTTGAGGGGAACTCCTACTCGTAATTGTGCTAAGGTATTGAAAGGGGGCACAATAGATCTTAAAGGTCGCGGTGCAATATACCCTCAACCATAATAATAATAATAATAATGGGTCGGGGATTAGGCCCAATTTACAAAAATATACAACATTTGTGTCTTATTTGTAATTGGCTTGGAGCAAAAGCCAAGCAACTTACGACCAAAACGTGAATCGCAGATTAACAAACATAAGTAGAACCAATAAAAGAATTAACAACATTTTTTTGATAGTGGTTTGGCAGCGATTACAGTAAAAGAATACCCAAGGTCATGTCTTTTTAAATTTTCACCAGCTATTTTTTTTTTTAATTCTTTCTGGGCATCCACCGAGTAGTACATAGCCGAATAGCTCTTGCAAAATAAAAAAGAGGCCTCATTTCTCACTTTTTGTTTAAAGGTCTAGTTATCAAAATATTTAGTTCTAAATTCGAAAAAATGTGAATATCACCGTTTCATAATATTCAGAAGGGTTTTTTCAATTATTTGCTACACGTGGTCTTTGGTGCGGGAGTTCCATTCGCACTTGTTAGGTTTTTTTTATAGTGAAGTCTTTCGAAATTCATATACAGTATACTCTCGTTAGCGAGAGAGTTCATGTTTGCGAATGTTGAATTTTAACAAGAGAATAGGATAATCTCACGGTGGATAGTCATTTAAAAACATGTTTCATTTCACAAATTAAAAATAATTAGATTTTACTATTACATAAATGTCTTTTTAATTATTTTTTTTTATTTTTAACAACAATTTTGTATGCACATATGTAGCATATAATGCAAAAAACAACAACGAAAAATAGTACAAGAAGACACGAATCTTGTACCAAGAACGACAAATTCCACATTGAAAAGCAGCTTTTATGAATTTTACTGTTAACTTGATACGAAAATTGTTATTCACGTTTTGGAGCGTACATCATTAGTTCACTTTTTAGAGATGTCAATGTAAAAATAAATCTTTTCACGTTATCCGGTGTTCACGCTAACGCGAGTCTTCTGTATGTATGTATTTAAACAGTAACAATTACTATCGTGAACATAATATTTACAGTGTTAAAAGAGCATATTAACTACATTTATATCTCACATTGACAAAGTATTCTCATTTCACCACATCCATGATTGCTTAACATATAGTCCTTCATTTGAGGTCGAAATAGGTAAACACCATTGTCCTATAAATGTCACCAATGTTTGACCATTTTTAACAGATTACATCAAAATTAGTTGTCGATAGAATGTCGACATAAACAATTTCTTCTCCGCCAGTTTAACTCAATGTTAGCTCTTTTAATGATATTCAATACATACTTGAGATATAGATGTTACTCTGGTCAATAAGTACATACAGGTAAACGGAAAGAGGGAGGTTAGGAATTTTATATTAATTTGAACCGTTGTTCTCAAAGAAAAGCAAGTTGGTAATGTATTTTTCAGGTCTTCCTAGAAGTGCATTATAATATTCCAAAAACATTTTCTCGAAATTTAAAGAAACTATTTTCTTAAGGAAAACTAAAACTACCACTCAGCATATCCATACACACACAAGTTTATATGTATGAACATGGTCATACGTGCATTTCTTGGGCACCACCACAATACCAATACCATCCATATTACCATCCCTCATCCTTATCATCATCTTTTACTTTCATAACCATGGTGATGGGATACTTGTTGTTGATTGAACACTAATTAAGTTCAGTAAAAGTTTGCTTCATCTTCTCCTCAAGGAGGAAAATGTTTTGCTTTCTCAGAAAACCAAAGTGTATGTGTCCATTCATTCAGTTGTCCATCGCATATCGGTTCGATGGTAACGATACGGATGAAAGAGGATGCATAGAATAACTTTCAAAGTTAAAAACATTTTTCCGAATATAACCATCAAAAGTTTGCTTCCAAAGACTGACAAGACGGACCTAAATTAGTGGGTTCGATCGAATGAGGGCAAAATATTACATTCTTGTAAAATATTGTGTTTAAGTTATTTGAGTTGAAAGTTTTACAACTCATATTTTGAAAGGAGTGAAGCTCAATCAAGGATGGACCAAGGAGGCATGAGGACGTGCTTGTAAATTATTCCAACGAACCTCATACATCCATATATATTTTGTCATTTAAGTGCCTTTAATAAGCCTACATATGTATTTCCTCGTGATTTGTATTGATATAGATATACATATCCTTGATTGATTTGTAGTTCACATATCACTAAAAACTATAGAAGGAGAGATACTACATATTTGTATGTATGTATGAAAAATTGTATGGTTAGGCAAGTTGAATTTATGCTGCTAAATTTGATACAATGAATTCTTTGACGTTGTCCGAATTATTTAATGACCGATGGTAAAGGGAACGATGTGATAAGCCTTTACTTGGAAATTAAGTTTGTCCTCCCTATTCATTTTCTAACAGCGGTGTAGACATGCTTTCATTTTTTTTTTTTTTACAAATTTTGACAAGGTCTAGAAATATTGTCAAATGTCAAAATGTCGATATTGCTAAAATATTTCAATAGCCGAACTAATGCTCTTAAACACTCATATCGCCTTTGACGTTTTTACAGTATACGAATATATGACGCTCCAAACCAAATTATTTTTTCTCCAACATTTATAAAGATATCAGCATGAAATTTTGGAATTAGGTACTTCAGGCCTAGATATCATTGCCCATGCACCCAAGTTTAAAAAGTTGGGTGGGGTAGGGGTGGCCAAGGTGTTTAAAAATATGAAAAAATTACAAAACTAGGCTTCTTTGAGTACTTTCCTTTAATTATTTCAAGCATTCTGGCCCTAATACTTTTCGAGATATCACCCAAAAACAGTCAATCATCGATATGCGAGTTCTGAAGATCTACAAACGCAGTTATGTAGGTCTAATCAAATGCACAAAGGATTGATAAATATCAAGGTAGCGATTTAAGTGCAAATTTCGAAATATCAAAAATTTAAGATTTCAAAGTTTATCATTTTCACACATAAATTCCATGCTGTGATCGACCACTTGATATGATAATGAGTGTTATCTCAGATCCATTTCAACCCCTAAATGCTCAACAGCTCAACCGCAGGTATGAGTAGTGATTGGGTATGATTTTGGTTTTCTGTGTTAGTTAAATTTGGATATAGACATTCGTATGGATGAGTGTTTCTTTGCTTGTATCAATGAATGTAGTAATTAACGTTAAAGTTTAAAAAAGACAATATATTTCAGTAAACGTTTGAACTTGTCACCTGACACTCAGTATTATTCTTTCAAAAAATATTTATGCGACGGAACCTTCTCCGCGTGAGTACAACTCGCACTTGCCCAGTTTTTTTCTTTTTTCATTTGGTTTGGAAAATTTTAATATTGAATTTTTAATTTGGTTAGGTTTGGTTAACACTAAAAATTAATAATACTTTTTTATCCGGGAAATGTTAAAAACACAATTTTCAAACTGTGAATAATTTAGCGCCAAATTAGTGTGCTGCACATTAATTTTACGAGCTATATTTGTGAATTTTTTTCATTGGCACATCTGCATTCAGTTCAAAATTCAGCATGTGAACAAGATACTAGAATCGGAGTATAAAATTTAGCGTTAGCAGATATTGCCTACAAAAGAACACTAAAAGTTAAAGTGGAATAGAATTGGGGAATGGAGTCCCTTAAGGTCTAAAGACTTGCAAACAACACTTTTCGATAGAACAGATCGTAAGATTATTGTTATGAAGGAAATCGATTTGGCTCGAATAACCGCATCTTTGTCTTTACAATAGCTCATATTATGTTTTATGTCAGTCTCGTTTAGCCGCCATTTCCTATTGGATAACATGTATCAGTTGGTATTTTGGTAATTTAACAGCTAACGCCGAAATATAGTTTTGAAACTATATACAGTCAGTTACTACATTTCACTTTCACTCGAAGTGAAATTGAAATCGAAACAAAAAAAAACTGGCTACAATTCACTTTTATCGATTTGGATTTCATTTTTTTCGAAACTAAATCGACGTGAATTTCGGTGTTCAACATTTCGATTTTATTGATTTTTGGGTGATTTGAATTCGATCAGATATACAGCCTTGGCCAAATGTATTAGGCACCCTTTAAGATTCGTTATATCTTTAAAAAACAAAAAATTAATGGAATATATTAAATAAAAATCGTTTACAAGCTCAGATAGTGTCGCCGAAAACCATAAAATTTAAAATAATTACTTCCGGTAATTCATTTGGCAGCAAAGGCAAAAAGATAAAAGTGCCTAATACATCTGGCCAAGGCTGTATGTAGGTAGTGTGAATTGTGAAATTTTCAAAAGAAACTTACAGTTGAGGCGGTCTAATAATGTAAGTGATTGATAAATATAATATGTAATTTAATCATTTTATTTAAACAGAGGTAGACACAAAAATAATGCTCAAGAAGCAATATATATTCCATTTATGGAAAAACATAAAGACATCGCAAAAGGTTTCACAAAAGGAGATCGTGTGATTGCTGAAGCCTTGTGGGAGGAGTTAAAAAAATTACCTTAAGTTTGAAGTTTCACTGTTTTTTAATAAAAGACTGATGCATTTTGTGTATGTACTTTTTAATAAAACCAAAAAAACCGTAATATTAACTAACGCTCTAAATGAATATTATTTGCAATCTGGTCTTTTAATTGATTAGTCTCGTTGGTTCGTTCGAAAGTTGAAAGTTGTAATAGCAGCCAGCTGTAATGTACAGGGATTTGACGATTTTGATATGTGCGGTGAAACAGTTTCCAGCAACATTCGGAAGATTTCTTTCTTCGCCGGATAATATGATACAAATCTTAATTCAACAAAAAATTATCAGTTAGTTAATATTTGGCTGCAAATTTCTTTAAATTACGCTGCATTAACCTACGCTTTTCCCTTTTTTTCGATTTGCAATACCCAATACTGTAGCAAAGAAAATAACGCTAATTTCTAAAAATTGAGGAATTGATTTGAAATAAAAAATTAATTGTCACACATGATCGTCAGTTGTTTCTAATTTCACTTAAAGTAATTTCGAAAGGATTTCGAAATTATGAAATCGAGTGAAATGTAGAACACCGCAAACAAATTCACTCAATTTGAAAAGTCAATTTCGATTTGATTTCACTCGATTTCTGGAACCTAGCTGATACTATAAAATTTTGTTCAGATAACCACATCAAATAACTATACACCAAAACCTCGCCTTGCGTCATTAATTGGGACCAGAGAAACACTACGCAAATCGAATTAACGATTCCCATGTAGTTTCACTACATTTGGTTTAATTGGTAGCAGAATAAAATATGTTTATCATTAAAAATCCAAATGTTTACTTGTAATATTTTTTATTTAATTTCATTGCAACCAAAATGTTAATTAAAATAATAGGGACATAAATATTTCATAAAACTGTATAAATTAGTTGAAAAATCAGTAAATTTTACGGAAAATTTAGTTTCAATAGCAAGGAATTTAACTTATTTAATTCATTTTAAAGTTTCAATGGACATTTCTGTTGACTCATTTAGTTGGGGTATAACAAAAACGCAAACCGAAATAATATCGACGCAACTTCGAAACCACAAAATTTTGTGAACGACGCAAATAGAAATAAAAACGATGCAGCTTTGAAACCACGATAATTTTTAAACGACGCAACTTCGAAACCATGCAAATCGGAACGGCGCAAACCGAGGTTTTGGTGTATGGTGAAGAGCATTTCGACTTGGCTGGCTTCGTTGATAAACAATATACCAGCTTTAGGGACATCAAGAACCCTCAATTGATAAACAAAAGATCCTCATAGAGCAATTGTATGCTGCGGTATTTGGGCTAACCGCATCATTGGCAGCATTTCTATGAGGGTGCTTAAGGCGATACTGTAACAATTATTATTCACCTCAATTTGTGCAAGTTGGAAGAGTTAATAGGCCTACAAAATTATGTCAAAAAGTGGTCCCATGATTTTACCCCTATCAATTTTTTGATATGGTGATGGGTACTCGAAGCAAAAGGTGTACGCCAACAAACAAACCATAACAGCATTGGAAACGAAATCTCTGAAATAATACCAGAAGTCTGCGAAATTTTGTACCACGGTTAGCAGCAGCAACGTGACCGACATGATAATCCTTATAATAATAATTATAATAATGGCAGCGCTACAGTCCGAGGTGGACCTGGGCCTAGCTTCTCAGCAACCACTCGTGTTGTGCGTGCTATTGTTCTGTCACGAGTGGATGGGACCTACAATTTAATGACGACTCCGAACGGCGAGATTGAGAAACTTTTTCTAGACAGTTATACTCTTTGAGCATTTTCAGTGACCCGAAAGAGGTGATGCAGTGAAAAATTGTTGGTCTGAACTTGGTTTCGAACCTAGACTGTGAAAGTCTAATGCACATGGGTCGACGCACGAACCCACACGGCCACGGCGCCCACCTGAAAATCCTACATGATAATCCTTACAAAATGTTAAATATCAAACTAATTGAAATCGACATGGAACTCACAAACTCATCATGTAGAAAACTTATTGTACACCTTATTGTACATGATGAAATTAATGTTTTATATTACAAATGCAACGGAAGACTTCCGAAGTTAAGTCAATGTTTAAAAATGTTTTTTCTTTAGCCGACAATATCCAGTCAGAAGGTCTGCGATAAAGTTTAATTGTTCTCTGTAAAGACTAATAATTATAATAATGGCGGCGCTACAGTCCGAGGTGGACTTGGACCTAGCTTCTGAGCAACTACTCGTGTTGTGCGTGCTATTATTCTCTCATGAGTGGAGACTATTTAAACACAATTTAATGCCGACTCCGAACGGTGAGATTAAGAAGCTTTTCCTAGACAATTATAATCTTTGAGCATTGTCAGTAACTCGAAAGAAAGTGAACAATTTTGTTGAAAAATTGTTTGTCTGAACTGAAATTTGAACCTAGACTTGAAAGTCTAGTTCGTATGGGTCGACGAACAAACCCACACGACCACGGCGTCTGATAAGACTAGACAAGTTTTTTATTTTTGATGCAAGCTTTTGTGCAAAATTGGTTTTGTTGAATATTGCACGTTAGCCGTTTCCCCATTTGTTCCGATGGGGCTGTAGATTGTAGATTGAACGGATACCTCTAATTCGTCCGCAATTTTCTTATCATCGTGTCCTGTGTGTCTTCATCAGAATGAGTCTAAGTTTATTTGCTTAAAAAAGTTTTCAAGGAAAAAACAACATTAGGAGGACAATTTAATAAAAAGAGGACAAATTACTGTCCTCATCAGGAAAACAAAAAAAAAAGGACACGATACCGAAAAAGAGGACTGTCCTCTAAAAAAGAGGACGGATGGTCACCGTATAAATAATACATTAATATACGGCATTGTAACCGAACCTTGTATACCGGAGCCTGGTGTTTTCTAAAGCCGAAGCACTCTTAAACATTCGAAACCTCTCCAAGCTCTTACGTTTAACCACACGGAACATCCATAGGTAAACAGTGGCCAGATAAGGGCCAAGTATACACTTTGAAAGTAGGAGAGCACCTAAAGAGCAGTATCTAAATGTATATTTAAATATCGATGCTAGTCTAGCCCCATCCTTCAAATCTTTCTGGTATACACCGATTCGATAGAATCGCGACGTGTTGAAAGATTCATTTCCGAATTCTGAGAGTTGGTATTTAACTTCCAGTCACCACAACATCGCTTAATAGTATATCAGTCCCTTTGCGAGAGTGCAAATGTATTTGTACAGTATTTGTCCGGCCCGTCCCCAAAACAAAAGGAAATCTTTGTTGCCGCCTTCGTACCTACCCATAGCACATTACATCTGTTCTTTCTAAGGTCATGAAAATGTTGATAAACTGTCTCTACCTTGAATCGCGGACAGGACAGCGCAGCAACAGGTTTACTGGTTATTTCTTATATTTCATATCTGAGCGAACAGTGGGAGAAATAAAGGCCAAAGCAAGATTGTTGCGCTTAATATTCCAAAAACATTTGAGAGAGTAGAGTTCCAGGTTCTTTTGTCGAAAATGCGTGCATGTGTTATATCTTTTTCTATGGATGAGAACCTACTTTCTAGGTGGTTAAATTCAAATTATTTTGGGTAGGTTCCAATATATTAGTCACCATATAGATCCATCTCCAAGCCGCTGCTGTCTCCGAGGCTCTTATTATTTTTATAAGTGATCTCCTGCCTGCTACTTTCAATCCATTTCAATACTCCCTCTTTTTCATATTCGTTCCAAGACTCGCGACACAGCCTTTGGGCTTTATACAGTACATGAATTAGAATGGCAGGGAATGTTAAGCACAGTATAATGAATTGGGGTAAAATCAAAATCAACAGAGAGATTGTTCCAATCAATTTGGACGATATTTGGATGATATGTGACCTAGACGAACGCAAAATAACGCTTGCATCAGCTGATCTGTAAGATATGGTCGATGGAAAGTATATTTGATAAGTGGAATCTCAGTATCCACAAGAAAAGAGTCCCCTTTGAATGCGTCAACTATCCAGGAACAAGTTTCTCTTACATCGCCTATAAGATCTCTTCTGCTGTTCTGTATGAACGTCATTCTAATAGGTTCTTATCAGTGTGGTTTCAGGCCGGGGAATAGTAGGCCAGATCTTCACACTGCGGCAGATCTTGGAAAAGATAAAAGAAATGTAGATTAATACACACCCCATACTCGAATTTAAGGCCGCATAGGATTTCGTGTGTAGAAACGAGCTATACAACGGCATTGCTATTTTTGACATTCCTGCCAAACTCATCAGACTAAGCAGAATGACGATGGAGAACTCTTGCTGTTCCATCAAAGTCGATAAAGATCTCACCAATACCTTCAATGTCACAAAAACTTTTTCAACATCATTCTTGAGAACATCGTACAGAACTCACTGGCCAATACTAGAGGCGAGAACTTCAAGAAGTCCGTACAAATGCTAGCATACGCGGATGACATTGGTCGATCTCAGCGAGCCGTCAATGAAGCGTTTGCTAATACTGGAACGAAAGCGACATAAATGGTAAATAATGGCAAAACGATTTATATGCTGTCATCGAGAAAGGACGCACCACATCGGCGACTTGGCCAGAACCTCACAATTTGCAGCAATAACTTCGAGGTAGTGAAGGACTTCGTCTATATCACTTCGTAATCAGTATGAAAAACATTAGCACCGGGATTAAACGCAGAAAACCACTTGCCAACCGCTGTTTCTTTGGGCTTAAAAGGCATTTGAATTATAGAGCCTTTTCTCCAAGGACCATGTTTGTTGCATAATAAAAAATATTCATCATCAAAGTCCAGATTTACGGCAAAGAGGCATGGACAATATCGAAAGCCTATAAAGAAGCTCTTGGTCATTTCGAGAGAAAATGTCTGCATATGATTTTTGTCCTGTTTACGTTGATGGGTTTTGTAGGAAAAGATTAATCTACGAACTGTATGGGCTGTATGGGCAGCGACATAAGTCTTGTCAGGGGTCTATGGTCATGCCATGGACACACATCGACTATTTGGCTACGGCCCGAAGAGTCTTCGACTTTTAGCCTGTAGCGCAACGCAACATAAGGTGGCGCACCCAAATGGAGAGTGAACTTAACCAACTTGGTGACAGCTACCGAAAGATCGTGCTAGCTGGAGAGATTTGTTGGTTGCGGTCAAGGTACACCCCGGACTCCTTGCGTCACTAGAAGAAAATTAAATGAGTGGAACTTAATGCTTCTAAAACTCAAAACTGTCACTTAACTGAACTCTTATACGGATGAAACAGGAAGACTTCCCATCATTGGTTTGTGCACCATCACAAAACATCGTTGGAATCAAAACGGCGCCAAATGTGTTAGTTTCCTCAAACGAAGCATGATTTGACTTCTATTTATAAAGCCTATATTCGCCCCAAACTTAAAAACAACTCTCATGTCTAGTCTGATGCCCAAGATCCTCTCTGCATCTGCTAAATAGAGTTAAAAACCGAGCTATAAAACTCATAGGAGACAGTAATTTTGTAAAGTCGATTGACTCGTTTTAGCACCGAAGTACTGTGTCTTCTTTTCTATTTCTGTTTTATCGCTTTTTCAACAGACGATGCTCAAGTGAACTATCCATTCCACTCATTAAAATTTCGCCCATTATACCGATTTTGCTAGAAATGCTCACCGGTTTACCCTTAAGCCTGTTTTCGGACGTTCAGTTTATTTCAGACGGTCGTTTTTTAGCGCTACCACATGAATATGGCATGCTATTCTCAGCCTTCTTCTTAAGGGTATTTCTAACCCATTTTACATACACAAACTTAGAGGGATATTTAATTTAGCTCACCCGCGCTTAAATTCGAGAGTGGCTAAACTATTTCTGAAAAATAATCAAAATTATCAACCATAAATTGAAAAATATGCAGCTATTAAGATTTTATTATCGAATGCTTTCTGGCATGCTTTGCCGACACCAGTGCCATTAATTGAAGTGTCTGTCATTATGGATTTATGCCACACTCTCCATTGATCGTGAAAGTCGAACCAGTATCATAGTTGAAGAAATATGAATCAAAAATGTCGCCAGTTTCCAAAGAACATTATATAGTAAATATTTCTGACTGCAGTAGTTCCAAGCAGATTTTCTTCAATCAAAATGTAGCAACAGTTGAAAGTTGAAGTCGTTTAAGTAATAACGATTCTGCCCCATCGCTGACCAAAATTTTGTAGTGAAAATGAGGATCAAGAGCAATCTGGTTTTGGTGTCAGTCACCGATCGTACCATGTCAAGCAGCTTCATTAAGTGAAATAGAAGACCAAACAGTGCACAAATCAGCTGTCAAATTGGTTCCTGCTGCATAAACTGCCGCGAAAGTGATTCAATAAACACAAAACTAGAAAAAAACTTGTCAATGGTATATAATAATGATGTTGCAGATCTGAAAAAGATAAATACTGTACTTGTATGTTCTTACATAACTGATTGCATAAATGTGTTAATTTTATTCGTACTATTGTTTCTATCGAGTAGAGTGGACATATAGTTTTATGCATAATCCGAAAAGTTTAGTTGAGAAGCTTATACTCCCTGCATAGTGACTCGGCAGAGGTGGGGCCGTTAAATATGAAAGCTTTTGTGTCAGGAATCGGATTTAGATCTTCAGGGCAGGTGTCAACGCACTTACCCAACCTTTCCGGCGGACATTTTTTCTTCAAATGGAGACTGTAGTTGTGCAGCCTCACTTGGAATAAATTACGTGAACCACGTGAAGCATGCTTTCCCCTATTTATTCAACCAGTTGAAGCTTATAACGAAGCTAGAATTCTGTCTTCGAAGTACGAGGAACTTTTCTCTTCTCTTTCATCTTTACATCTACTGCGGAAGAAGTTAGCGGGAAAGTCTAATCTAATGTCATGTCTGTCAACGATATAGTCCCCCGCAATAACGCCTACTAAGGTCCTAATTACTGATCTCATTCTGATCAGCTAGAGTGAGCGCTGAAAATCCAACGAGGGCTAGATCGTCTTTTTTAGAATTAACACTTTGTTTGTATGTTTTTTCACGTTGTCTTCAGTGCGAATACTTCGATGAGCATCTCTTCCAGGACGGTCGGCTGTGGGAGATCATTTAAATATTGGCGATATTTTCGCTGCGTCAAAACAAACGATAAGTTAAATGTGCATTGTGTACTGTATAAATTTCCAAGAACGCAAAACAATTATATTGGAAAAAAATGTTTTCACTGTTAGAACGTGTTGTTATGGTATTGGCGTTGAAAGGAACACACATTTTCCGAGCCATACGTGTTTTCAGTCCAGAAGTACAGTAGAATCTCGAAAAGATAAAAAGATAGGTATATGTAAAGCAATACTCGTTCATCTCTTCGAATTGCTCATCTTTCCAAGCATCTAAATTTAGGTAAGAAAAACGTATAACCCTACATAAAAATATTATATATATCAATATAGTAATTCATTTTATTTTATTTATTAAAAAACAGGAAACAAACAAATTAAAGAATTGTTCATAGGAGGTAAAAAACAGATTTGCTTAGATGTTTTTTTTTTTCCACAGCAGACTGTCGCCCGGAAGAAAGATGAGACCTGTTCGATAGTCTTCACTTGAAAATGGTCCCAAAATTGTCCTTCCAAACATGGTGGTAAGTGGTAAGTTTCAATGTAATGCGTTTCCTGACACATTTTTGTCGTGCCTTTCTATAACACCTCGGATTCGTTAAGGGTATCACCAGGGCTAGGAAGTCTGCATTTTACTTAAAAAATAAACCATTGAAATTGTATCAATGTTTCTTGTGATCTCACGTGACTTTTAGCGAGCAAGTGAAATGAATGTACCCTCTTGGGCTAGAAGCAACCATATCTAATAAAAATAAATACATTTTTAGTGTATAACGACAGACATATTTCTGAATTTTTGTTAAATGGCTCAATGCGTTGCAAGTATGTAATTACTTATAGACACACGTGTGTATGGCTGCCCATACAATTTTAGGAAGAATAGTTCAAAACATCATGGAATAAGGTAAAAATAAAAGACGTTTAAGAGAACTGCTCGAAACGATAAAAATTCCTGTGAAGAGAATAACAATTGCCTATTCGTAGCAATTTAACTAGTAGAACAACACAAATGCATGTCCTAGCTCGATTCTCTTTTCTTATGTCTTATGTACAACATGAGCCGGTTGACGGTATTTTTTTGCATTTGGTCACATCACAGCTTAAGCTCCATATTTGTCCTCAATTGAATGTAGCGCACTCTTCTTAAGAGAAAGAGAGAAAGAGTGTTATGTACAATTAATTGAAAAGCCGGTACTCCAAAGAGAGTACAAAAACCTAACCCACCCCAATGTGAAACCCGTTTCGAACCAAACACAACCAAGGCAAATGATAAAAAACAATAGTTGCCACCATGTGGAGTAGAGAGTACGCAATTTCTCTGAAAATTGCATTTCTCTTCGAAACCTCTGTCTCTGTGTGTGGGGGTGCAAAGAAATATCAAAAACCTTAGCACATGCTTCATAGTAGAAGAACCCTTTTATTTTTTTTTTATTCATCATGCCAGCGAACCTGTATAGGACGTAACCCACTCCCTCAAGGGGATGGATGTGTCATGTGGTGTGCAATGTGAATACACAAGCCCACTACACAGTGTTTCTCTTCGCAAATTGGTCTGGTCTGGTTGTTGGATTCTTCGAGTAACATTGTGTGCGCCTTTGCCATTGCTTTTGCCTTTGCCTTATGCTGATGCACAAGCACAAGCCAAGTCGGCCGAACGACCGAAACAACGAGCGTACGAATGAACGAACGAACGAACGTAGGAACGAAGCACTTTCTGCGTCGCATACACATAGAGAGTTGTTATTATTTCTGTGGGGTCTAACGTTCGTTTGGATATGATCCGGCAGTCAGTTTACGAGGCTTCGGCATAAAGAACGGTTGGGGTGTCGGTTTTTCGTCGTCTAATTGCGGTCTGATTATATCGTGTATAATAAATAATTATAGCTTACGCTTCTCATATTGGAGTCGTTAATTTGAAATTAATTTACATTAATAAAAATTACTTATTAAAGAAGTGACACTCGGATTATTATAAATTTGTGTTTGTCCTCTAACGACAAGGTGTTAAATTTGAATAATAATTAAATAAATAAATAAAAGAATTAAATAAAGAAAATTAAACAAATTTCTGAAGATATAAAAGTTCAAGTATAAGTGCAATTGCATAATATATGGTAAATGTTATAGTTATTTGTAATATGCTTCCCATAAAATGTGTGAGATTTTATTTAAACGGTTATACAGTGATCTTGACAGCAATAAATTAATAATGACAAATTCCTTGGATAAAGGAGAAACTGTGCACTACAAGAATTATCAGCCATTACCCGCTAGAATTGATTAATCAATTCATAAGTTCTTGTTACATTTGACAATCAATAATGTACGATCAACAAATTGCATAACAACCCTGTAGTTATAGCCTTTCATCTGAGGTACTTATCGGCTAGGTTTGATGTTTGATTACAATGCCTGCACGTTGTTTCTATGAGGAGTTGAATTGACAGTGGAAACGAGTATAAGTACAGCCTTCATTAAAAGTTTGGCTCCAACAATGGAATTTATTTTTAAATACAAGGCTTTGCAGAGATACTTGAAGTTGAATTTGTTTGATGGTCACTGATTTGTTTAATATAAAATACAAATTAAATGCAACATTGACCGCAGATATAAAGCCCTTTAGTTCAATCTTAACACACGAATATTTTCAAATACATGGCATCATGATGAAATTCTACAAGAGAGGGGTACAGGTAATACCTACGTCAGTTGATATTTTCCACCTTTAGATACCGAGTTTTGGCTAAGTAAAAAGCTTAACACGAGACCATTTTTAACTTTACTTGAAAATAGCTCACACCATAATGTAAGCTTTGTAAGTGACAACTGTAGAACATCGAATTCTAGTCAATCATAAAAAAAAACGTAATAATTTTTCCAATTGGCCGACGTCAAGTTCTTGTTTCCATTGGTTCGAGAAATCCATGTCTAATTTTCCAATTGGCCGAGGTCAAGTTCTTGTTTCCACTGGTTCGAGTATCCATACCTTGCATCTGAGTGCGTTCTAACTACAAAACTGTTTTTGTTCCAATACATTTGATCTTAAATTTATTTTAGAATCACAATCGTGTTGTGTACAACAAACTAGTTCTAAACAATCATACTTAAATTTAACTTCTTAAACAATATCATAAGAACTCAATTACAAACAGAAGAGGTAAGTTTTGTATATGTACAGATATGGGTAAATTCTGTTTGAAGCACCCATGGCCTTAGAATGGAAAATTTGAAAGTTGATTAGGACGTATTTGAAAAATTCAGAGGCATAAACAGATTCAAAAAAATCATGCTGCTTATTAAAAACTAGAATGCTATCATTAATCAGGTTATTATGCAAATAATGTAAATCATTTTTTTCCCGCACTTTGAAGTATTGTGTGGTTCAAAAGTCAGATAGATAACTATTTAATCGCATCTGAAAAAATAAAAAATCGTAAAAAATATCCACGAGAAATTCCATAAAATCAAATGAAAATGAAGGTTGATCTAAACATATTGACACCATTTATCTTCAATGTAATAAAACACAGTTGTCCACTTACCTCCTTCCAGAAGCCAATTGTGATCATTCATTTAGATGATTTCTTAATTCTTAGAGTAATTCCCAATAAATTTGAACAAAAATGAAAAAAACAGTTGGTGTTATGAAAGTAATATCAAAAGTTCCGGTCCCATAATGAAAAAATAAATTTTTCCGCCAAATGTAGTATAGAATTTATGTAGTTTCCTCTTAAGTGGATGAACTTTTTTCAGTGATGGTCTTCTAACCTCAAGTAGTAGTTTGTGTCTTGCTCTACTATATATCATACATATCATAAAATCTTCAATTCTCCGTTTAAGCTTAGGACACAGAACGTCACAGAAGGCGACAGTGGGTGGTGAATCAATTCAATGTGCAGTACGTAAACTTTTAAACCTTTAAAATGCGCCCAAATTCGTGTTTTATCGTCTGAAACAGAAATCAGTAAACAGAATTCTTAGCTGGGCAAGAAAACAGTTTCCCTGAAGATCGGTGAACAAGTCTAGGTGTATCTTCAAAGCAAATATTACTGTATTGGAACTATTTCAGTTATTAAAAATGTGATTTTTAATAAACTTCAGCCATTTCAACAGCAACTTTTTTAACATCTTTCTTTGATATAATATTCTTATCCAATATTCAGCATGCAGTCTCTAAGGTCGTTTCTTTCAAAAATCCCAGCTAAGTCTTTTTTTAATAAGAAAATCTATATGCAAATTATTTTAGTTAAAAGATGTGCTTAATACTTGTAATTAATGATCATATGCGTATCCGCCGGTCATTCGTTTTATATAATTTTTTTAACATTTACCCATAGATCAGTTCATAATATTCAAAGCGAGTCATCAAAATAATAAATTGAATGATCAATATAAAAATACAGGCATATTGAATGGAATTCGCTGAAGTTATTAATTGTACTTAACGTGACTCATTGTCCATTGACTTGAGATAAGTAGTTTTTGTGGGATTTACAACACCCTTACCAGGTAAAATATACTACAATAGTTATAACATTCATTGATTTTAATTTGATGTTAATTAGGAATTTAACTAAGGTTACCGGTACAAAAATATACTTTAACAAATTTCATAACGGTTTTATTCTGATATTATTCTCCGTCAATTCGTGCAGATCAACATTCACTTTTAATAAAAAAGGAAAAAGTTATAAGTACTATACATAAAACGCTCTTAGACAATCGGAGACAAGAGACCAGTCAACTTTTTTCTAATTTATTTTTAACATTTATAGTTTTATATACCGCACTAGATTTTTAAGTCTAGGTTCAAATGCAAGAACAGCCAAACATTAAAAAAAAAAAAACTGTTCACGGCTCCATTTCTTTCAAGGAGTATAACTTTCTAGAAAAAGCTTCTCAATCTCGCCGTTCGGAATCGGCATTAAACTGTAGTTCTCCTCCATTCGTGAAAGAATAATAGCACGCATAACACGAGTGGCTGCTGAAAAGTTAGGCTGAAGTACACCTCGGACCATAGCGCCTTCATGGTTATTATATTATTTTTGCCGATGCACTTTCAAGCAATTTGAATACTAACTTCTCATAACTTGCAATGTTGGTAATGTCGTATACAGTGTTAACAAATTATTTTCATCTATCCTTTAATATGATGTCTCAGAAATATATAAGTACGAATAATACCCATATTCCATCTACTCGAGTTGTCAAAAAAAACTACAAGGTTGAGCTAAAAAAACTGGTAGAATTATACGAGCATCTAATACTTCTTAAACAATTCTTCTATATGTGTCTTACTTTAACAAATGTTGGTCAATTCGATCCCGCTCTATTGAAAATGAAATGATAACATTGCAGGTGGGACATCTAATGAGTATCTAATGATCCTAATTTAAAAAATCGTACAATCTTCCACAAAATTAAAAATTATCTTAAAAAGAAATTTGCATGACTACAAAATTTGGGTCTATAATTAACTGTTAATATTGACTGTAAAATGAAATAGTATAAAAAACGGATAAATAGTTTGTAAGCACATTATTTGTAAGCTAGGTTAATTGCCGACGGAATGAAAGATACTGATCCAACATCTGACTTAACAAGGAGTAAACTTTTCAGGAATCTCGTAACCCGATTCGTAATCCAATTCGAAATTTAACTAAATCCGAATAACTTTCCAATGCATTATGGGCATACCATAATACAGTCGCCTCTCGTTAATTCAAACCAGCGATTATTCGACCCTCTCCATAATTCGAATTTATCACGAGTTCCCTAGAGAATATCTTTATATTTCGAAAAAAATCCATACATTTTTAAGCATTGGTAATTCCAACAAAGCTCCGTGGCATAGTGGGTAGGTGCGTCGACTCCTACGATCGATGTTGTCGGTTCGTTTCCAACAAACACCAAACATTTTTTCACGGCTCCACCTCTTTCGCGTCACTGACAATGCTCAAAGAGTATAACTGTTTAGAAAAAGCTTCTCAATCTTTCGGAGTCGGCATTAAACTGTAGGTCCCCTCCACTCGTGAGAGAACAATAGCACGCACAACACGAGTGGTTGTTGAGAAGCCAGGCCCGGGTCCGCCTCGGACTGTAGCGTCGCCATTATTATTATTATTATTAATTCGAACAAAAGAATCATCGCTACGTAACAAAACGACGATCACTCGACAATTCAGAGTTATCAGATTGCATTGAGGTACATTTTGATACAAGTTCAAACTTGTCACTCGTTGCACGGGCGTTTTTTATTGAAATGAGTAGTTTGACACACACTTCAGTTTGGTAAGTTTAGTCGCAGTTTTCGTTGTCTCAGACTTCTTCCGAAAGACTAATAATGAATTCACATTATGAACATGTACATATATACGCATTTCTAATCCTTCGATTTTGTTAAAAAAATTCCAATTTTTATATATTTTCCCTCGAAAATTTCGAACCATTTAATATTTCAAACTCTCGTTCATTTGAATTTTTGTGAGGTTCCTTGAGTTTCGAATTATTGAGAAGCGACTGTATATTGTTTTCTTAACATATTCACAAGATTGTATATATTTCTTGTAATTAACTGCAATAAATGAGTTGATCTCAATAGAACAATGCTACTTAGCAAGAATATTAAATCGAGACTTCCATAGCAATGGATATATGACTAAAGGTACATCACAAGAGCTCTCACGCCACTTCGGTGGTGGATGGTTTATCATACTTTTACTTCAAATACGACTACCGAGCGAAAGATACACATAAAAGTTTTGCAAATGATCGCAGAAAAATAACCCAAACGCAAAATCAATTGCACCAATTATCTATTAAAGAACATTTTAAATTATTTCTTTTCCAGTGTTGTGATCCATTTTCTTTTCCTAATGTGACTAGTAAAACCCGTTTAAATAAAGTACACGTCTCTTCACATACTAGACCGTTGGAACCTTGTCCAAATCGAAAGGATGATTGTTTGCGTAAAGTCTACTTTATGATTCATTCACTTCTTTTAAATCACTAATGTTAGTGGAATCTTATTCGCATTCAAATATCATTCATTAAGCAAGATGAATGCATTAAAAAAATTCCTGTTTGACTTTTATGAAGCGCACTTAATGCAGCTAATAACACTCATATGCGACTACATCAGTAACTTTATAATGACGATCACGAACAAACTTTAATTTCTGCGCTTATTTGGCTGGCTCATAAGAGTTTATTACTTATCTTTAAAGCTATTAATTAAACTGCAACTAACCCAATTACATTGAGTTTTTAGCTTAAGGCAAGTATTTTTACATGCGTGGCTTGTGTTTGAACCTCAAATGAGAGAGGAGAATGCAACAAAACTTAGGCAGTGGGCATTCTGAAAATACCTGTTTTAATGTTTTACCATTGTGTCAAATTCCTTGGGTAACTTAATGTTCTATATGCTCAAGAATGAGGTGAATTAAAAGCTGTCTTTAAAATTCTCATTTAGTTTGTGCATTATTTTTGAATCATGGAATATTTGAGATGCAAAATGTATTTATATACGATCACTAAAGCTAGAATATTAATTTAATTAATAAATGAAAACAATGGAAATAATAGGCCTTTTGTATCTAAATGCTAATAAGACTCATGTCTCAAGTACTTTATCACCCTTATCCACATGTATGTATAAATGGTGCCTAACAGATTTGCTGTTTAAGATCAATAAATTTTGTGGCTTATTCTGGTTGACCACAAATTCAGACCGATCCCATTAAATGCTTTTAGCAAACATTAATCGACATAAAAGCTGTATGATGAATTATACATATGACGTCAAATAAGGATTTTTTTATCAAGGTTTGCCCAAAATATGTATGTTCATTTCCCAAAATTTCAACAAATCTCGCAAAAAAAATTGTCTCGTTAAAATGTTTAATCAATAATCGTATTCAATGTCCATGAAATTTTGGCGGATCATAAATTGCTCAACAGCACACAAAATGCGTACTGAATTGAACACAAAATTTGTTTGTTATCTCCGAAAAAAAAATTACGGTTGCAAATATCATATCTAAAACAAATTGTTGTGCAAAGAACTTACAAATGTAGATTTTTTGTCTTTTTAATTATAATCATAACTGAAACATTTTGTAGTTGTAAACCAATAGTAAACCATTTACAATGATTCGAATGTTAAATGATTTAATGATTTCGTTTATAAATATATTCTGTTCATTTTCCATGATTTTCAGATGATCACAATAACCAATTTACTCTTAAAGTTTTATCCATATAGTGGTTGAAATAGTGATTTGCCCTTGAAGTATCTTAGCATTAAACTCAAAATATGTGCACAATGTACACAGCTGAAATAATGATACTTAACAAATTCCAGCCAAATACACGGTCTATTTTTTTATTTAATAAAGAATTTATTTCTTTAAGCCAAATAATATTTTGCACATTCAAGCCTATTTTTATCAAGCCTCGATGAACGAGCTCCATCATGCGGTATTTTTCTGCTTTCGCTTTGTTGTATCATTTAGCGTAGAAGGGATCATATTTAGAGTCTTAAACTTTCTTAAGTACAATCACTCAATCAACAATTGAATTCAAATGTCGTTACAGAACAATGTTAATGGTCCCCTCCACTCGTAAGAGAAGGATAACACGCACAACACGAGTGGTTGCTGAGAAGTTTGGCCCCCGGACTGTAGCGCCGCCATTATTTTACTATTAATATATATAAAATATAAATTATACTTTTGCGTTGTACATCATGGTATCAAAAAGAATGCACCATGTTGTATAAGAGCGATGACGTTATAACGCAATGTTTCGCAAGATTAAATTTAATTTAGTTTTTGACAAAAATGTTCTTCCAATCATCTCCAATGGAAATTATAATTTTGAAAACCAAGGCTTAGGCGTAAAACTGTGTTTGAGACTAAGGCACAAACAGCGACTAAAATGTGTGACTTCAAATTTTAGTTAGAAAAAAAGCGAAAATGTGTCTGCTTAAATTATTCTAGCACCGACATAACCATAAGAAACCCACATAAGAAACCCACTCGACATAACATTCACTTTACGATATCTAAGTATTAAGTTATATCAAGTATCATTTTGAACCATTTTCTCACAAGAACACATTGAAATCTTTAGGAAGCTTAATATATACCACAACCGTTCAAAATCGATAAAAACAATGGCATTTAAAGCTCTGCTGAGACTAGAAGAACATAAAAAAATGTATTCATAAACCGCTGCTCTCGATAATACATTTATTTTATTAAAAAAACAAAATTATGGAAAAAATACAAAAGTAAACTTCTCATCACCAACATAAATTCTAAATACACTTAGCCACAAAAGTAAGCATACACCCGCCTCTTCGCGATGTACGAATGAAATATCAGAACTAATATATGAAATGAATTATCTTATGTTTGTTAAAAAATATACTTTAATTTTGTATTTCATAAATTAGTTCTAAAATTTCATTCGAATATCGCGAATGTACATACAAACAATTTAATTGTTTCTATTAAATTTAACATTTCTGTCATGTCAGATTACACCGCACTATTGACCGATTCTTGGCACTTCGATATGGGTTCTTGCGCCAGTTCTTTTGTTTTTCATTTTGCAATAGTCGGTCAATCTTGTACCACATCTCGTTTTTCCTAAAATAAAAAATAAAAAAATAATAAATAAATAAATAAATAAATTCGCTTTGTAAAATCAGTACATAACTTTCATAACCGGTAATAAACATTTTTTTTAATTTAAATATTTTTTTATTCAAAGTGTCAGATTTGATCTATATAACTGATTTACAAGTTTTTATGTCCTTCAACTGTAATATTTTAGGTTTTTTTGGCAAACATTTATTTTTATTGTTTATTTTCTTAACTGGATAGGAGTTGTGGACAAGATAGAAAGGGTTTACAATTAATGTGTTGACTTGTTTTATTGCGAATGTGCTACCAGTTTGTGCCTAATAATCTTCTTTAACAGAGATATATATTATATTGTGTAACTTCCAACCTTACAATTAAAACAAGTAAACTTACATAATAATTCACCGTACATAAAAAAAAATAGAACTCAACAAAGAAATATTAAACAAACATCAGATGTCCTTACTTCAAAACGAACAAAACTTTTTGTATTCAAAGAACAATCGGACAGTACATATGTACATTTTTGAAAAAAAGAACATTTATGGTTATCGCACTGTTTTTATACTCGCGTTGTTTACATTCAGTACCATAAACTTTGTTTAAATCAACGCGATAAACAATAGCTTTTGAAACCAGCTGTTTTTTAAAAGAAAAATCAATTCGAGAAATTGATCATTTCTGCAAAATCTTAAATTGGCAGGCGAATGTTCGAACTAATGTCCCTGGGCTCAAGGTGGTATATAGTTTTTACTTTACCAAATACTAAATACATTTTTAATATATTATTTGATCGGGTTGATTCGATAATTCCTTGAATACCAAACGTTGTGCTTTTTCCTTAAAATATGGTGGACGCTGTTGCGTGAAGAGTCAGTGTTTCGATCAAAGATCTGTGGTTTGAAGCACACCAACTTTTATCATTTTTACGGCACCACTTCTCTTGAGTTTCTGACAAAGCAAAGCTTCTCAAATTTTGCCATTTGGTGTCGACATAAAATTTCTGATCTCCACTCATTAGAGAAAAATAGTAGGCACAACATGAGTGGTTACTTTGCGGCCGTCAAAAAATGAGAATTAAACTCTAGTTGTGGATTGGACTCATTCGGTTTAATGATTGCTGAAATCCAAAGGTGAATACACTATTGATCACTATTGGATTGTTCCTTCAGTTAACGGAATGTTTCAACATCTTTTGCCTGAATGCCTCTGAGCAACTACCAACAAGTCTTACTGACCAGCACGATCTCTCCCAAGTTGTCTCCAGTTTCGCACGCTAAACCATTTGAGGTGCACTTTAACTTGTGTATCAGAGCATAACCATAGTCTTTCTTTGTTATGTTGTCTTAGATGCTCAGAATCTCAGATTCTTTATGGCGGAATGGTGTTGTCCAGAAGCTGGCATTAGCTAAATAATAACTTTTTGTTTAAATATTTAACCGGTTTTACGCACGGTTGGCTGAAAGATTTATCGCATTTAGATATTTCTCCAGTAATAGGCACAAGTTATTGTCAGAGACGTGACTAAAGGATCATCAAGGAATTGTGTGGTCATCGATGCAAAATTGTTGCACATATTATAAGATTCTTTCCAGTCCAGTCACACATAATACACTACTTTCTGAGCTGTCAATCTTGGCTTCGAAGATGCTTGTGACTTAGTAGGGTAGAAACTTTCTGATGCTTTCATGTGCTGTACATTTCCATCCTTTCTTTGTGACTTGGTTGGATAGAAGCTGTTTGAGACTTCCGTTTGTTGTACGTGTCCTTTCTTTATCACTGATCACAATTCGTCTCGAAAATGTTTTAATTTTATTGCACTTCAGCAACTTATACACAAATGCTAACTTAATTGTATTTGATTCTGTTAGTATGTATGTATTTGTAGCTAATAATAATAATAATAATGGCGGCGCTACAGTCCGAGGTGGACTTGGGCCTAGCTTCTCAGCAAACAATCGTGTTGTGCGTGCTATTGTTCCCTCACGAATAGAGGGGGCCTACAGTTTAATGCCGACTTAAACGAACAGAGATTTTGAGAAGCTTTTTGTAGACAGTTATACTCCTTGGGCATTGTCAGTCACTCGAAAGAGATAAAGACGTGAAAAAATGTTAGGTGTTTTTTCGAGATTTGAACATTAGACCTCGAGCGTAGGAGTCGACGCACCTACCCACTACGCCACGGCGCTCTTTTTTGTAAAGGGTGATCCAACCATAATGCACGATGTTAATTGTGAGTCACACCTTAACGTCAAATCTTTTTGCCCAACTTAATTTGACATTTGACCGTGGAGAGGTACACAATTGAGCAGAACGTTAAGATTGTTGAAGCCTTTTACGAAAATGGGCGTTCAAATCAAAATGCATTTCGTGCACTTCGTGATTTTTTTGGTCAGCATAATCAACCAAATGTCTCTACAATCGGTAGAATTGTGTGCAAATTTTAGCAAACCGGGTCTGTAGGATTGTTGAGTGATTGTTGAAAAGCCTATGTATCCACAAAGATTGACTGTTTGGTGCTGTTTATGGGGTGGCGCTTTATCTGGCCCTACTTCTTCGAAAATGAGGTCGGCCAAGTAGTTACCGTGAATGCTGTTCGCTATCGCGAATTGATAAGGAACTTCTTGTGGCCAGGAATTGAGGATATGGACGGATCTGGACGACATGTGCTTCCAACAGGATGGTGTCACATGCCACACAGCCAACGAAACAATGGCTCTTTTGCGCGAGAAATTTAAAGGCCTTGTTATCTCGTCGTGGCGATGTTAACTGGCACGATCATGTGATTTGACACCGTTGGACTTCTTTCTTTGGGGATATTTAAAAGAAAAAGTGTACGTCACTAAGCTACGAACAATTCAAGAGCTAAAAGATGAGATAATTTGGCACATTAACGACATTGAACCTCAATTATGTCTCAGAGTCATTGAAAATATGAACCATCGGATAGAGGTATGCCACCGAAGCCATGGCAAGCATTAGGCCGATATTTTGTTTCACACATAATTGTCATAGATCATTCTATCATAATAAAAAATATTAAAATAATTCTCTGAAAAGTTTTTGTTTTATTTACAATTATCATCGTCCGTTTTCGTTGGACCACCCTTTAGCTGCAAGATTTATATCACTCTAAAGCCAATATTTGCAGAATAAAAACGGATGAAACTATTTCATCCCAAAGCTTCTGATATGCACGACATTTATATAGTTTGCGCAGTGTTCCTTGTTCGTTCAGTGCATAATTTTTCTTTATTTTAAAATATATGCACACAATGGCTCATCACAGCTTTCAATTTACTATCAAACGTCGATATTGTCAATCTCTCAAAAAGTTCTTAAATGTTTGGAAAATAACTGCACAAGTGTAAGAAGCAGAGTTTCCACAAATCTATGAAATTCGTGATGGTTGTTTAAATATGTAAAGCGCGATCAATTGAGTTAACAGCTATAAGTGCGCCTTTTTACTGAAGATCTTAATTGTCAATTTCCGGATATGTGATTGTGCTCTACTCAACATGTTTTGTGCCTGGACACGAATCTACTCACCTTCTTGTAATGCCCAACAAAACACCTAAAGGCTCTTGTTCATAGAATAAAACAAATCTAATTCATTAGTGTATTTATTAGAGGTGTGACGGATATCCGGCAAGTATTCGGTATCCGGCCTATCCGGCTTCTTTTCTAATATCCGGCCGGAGCCGAGTAGTCTTTTGATATCAGGCCGGATACCAGATAGTCGTTTTTTCAGTAAAAAACAACAAAATAAAAAAACATTTATTGACTACCAAGCCCAAGGGTCACATTCCGTTCAAAATAAACTGTTTTGAGATATAAATGCTCGTTGGCGATATTTTTTGGTAGAAAATTCAATCTGACTTGCCTTCCGCAACCTCTTCAAAAATGTCCCAAAAACTTTGCTGTGTAGAAAGTAAGAATATCTTGTGGAGGAGAAGGAACAAAGCATGTTTAAGTTGGTTTTACTTGTACCGGTCTGATTTGAGTAACTATTATACTTTTAATTTGGGTAGATATCCGGCCGCCGAATATTCGGCTATCCGGCCCAGCTGCAGGCCAAATATTCGGTATCCGGTATCCGGCCAAATCACTATTCGGTACAACTCTAGTATTTATACAGGTATATAAATTCAGTGTATCAATCTAACTACTTATCAACAATTTCATTTCACTCGTGATCATAAATGAACTAAAAGATGTTAAATATTTGTTAGATCTATGCCAAACCGCCTTAAACATGTTATTAACAATAATAGCTAGCCACAAAATATTAAATAAAGGGTGGTTTAAAAACTCACGCACTAGATACGAATACATTTTGTTTTGTTAACATTTAAAAATGCATAATGGTTTGTTTTGGCTTTGTATGAATTAAAGTTACTTTACCATTTTTATTTTATCTAACCGAAAATTATAAAATGTTTCATTCTACGTTGATAACTTTTTTACTTCTTATATAAGATAAACTGTGGCATCAAGGTAGGAATTCGAGATTAATACGACTGATTTAATGTAAATGCACATGATATACCTAAATAAAAATTAGCACCATTTACTTACACCCATAAATGTGTCACAATAACACCAAAGTAATCACTATTTATGAGTTCACAAGAAAGTCGTTAAACTCATATTTTTTCCTGTTCATGGTGGTTAAATTTCAATAACATATAATATATAAGAGTTCTTAAAATTTGGTCAGCTCGTATATTGAACTAAAATTGTTCTCAAATCAAATTCTTACAAACTATAGTAAATCAGAATTGTTCAAAAGCATGAAGATTATTTAATAAATAATCCCAGGTTTCAGAGAAAAGGAAGCTCCTCATAAAGCTTTGTAATAGTCGTGCTGTTCGTTATGAACAAGATTTTGTGAAGAATTTACTTTCTCTTCCCCTTAAAGATATCTTATAGGAAAGCAATTCCATAATCAAGACCAATAATTATCTTCAGACCTCACATATTTCAAATACTGAATTGTTTTGAGCCTAACCCCATCTATTCTAATCGAAACTGATTCTATGATCGAATGTAAATGCTGGTACATATGTGCATCTTCCGGAGTTCTCAAACTGACATATGTATGTATGTACGTACATCGTCAGTTATAACTTTCATTTAATATCAAATACACTCAAGCTTAACGAAATTATTCCATGTTCTGTGTACGAGCATGCGTTCAGAATAATGCTTCATCCATTGTAGGTTTCTATGAGTTAAATTCTCTGGAATTCAAATTGCCTTCAGTTTCATATAATTATGTGAGATCAGTTTCTTGATGATAAATAGTAAATTATAGAGAAAACAACGGCCTCCAACAAGAATGTGTCTTTCCGTTAATTCCGAATATAAAGAAATTAATGTTTAATTAGCAATTAAGGTTTGGCATGAAGTGTGATCATATTAATTGAAGAAATTATCAAATGGCAACTTGTTTCTTGCACACATCACATAAACTCAACTATATATGTATGTACATGCACCCGAGTATGTTCATAGCTGAGTATGACGTACTAAGCAGGAATCGTTGCCATTTGAATTTATGTCATAGTGCAAATAATTTTCGAGAAAGCGAATCGTTTAACGAAATTAATGAATTGAACACATAAAAATGAAAATACAAATGTATTTTGTTAATTGAACGATATTTGCTTGGTACTTTTATGCGTTGGAGTGTTGGACTTGAGCAAAATTGTTTGCAGCTTAAGCCCTTTTGTAATTTTAAATTATTTATCCATTTACTTAGTGTAGGCATGTTTATGTTATCACAGCTTAAAAAAGCTATAATAGTTACTAGTAATATTTGTCACTTTGTGTATATGTGTACAAATACAGCATTGCATTTTCAGCTATTTTTATGAAAGTATGAATCGACATATCTACACCTTGTAATAGCAACATAAGTATCTCTTGCAATTAGTAAACGGAAAGTAGAGACTTTGAAAAATTGTAATTACGAATTAAATGAAAAGCGATTACAATGCAAATAAAGTTCGATTGAGCAAGAAATCAATGTTTTTCGATTCAGATCTGTTCTTTTTTGATCAAGATCAATATTTGGGTTTCAATTGAAAAAAAAATGTTTTATCTGCTGTACATTTTTTCGGAATTCCAGATTTTTGCGAAATCAATTAAATGTGTCATAGCATACTGTTGTTATTTAAATTGTAAACAAATGAATGGCAATTTTGTCACTAACACAAAACGAAATAAAAATGTATATTCCTTTAGGCAGAAGAAATATAAAATCTAAGATCAAGATTCTAAGCTGTCTAGGTTCGATTTCTTAAAATTATCTCTCATATGGACACGGGTTCACCTATTTCGAGTCACTGCCAACGCTTGTCAAACTTCTCCGTTCAAAGTCGGCATTAAACTGCAGGTTCACTCCACTTATAAGTGAACCGCGCACAACACAAGTGGTTCCTGTAGATGCTAAATCAAATAATTTTAAAAATTGTACATTCGGTTTCAGTGAAAAAACTCATAAATTTTGTTAATTTAAACTTCGTTTAAAAAAGACTATTCTTTAATAATTATTGGTTTCCATTCTTATATTAACTTACATGTAACAAAACATTGACTTTTTAACAATTATTTATAATTTTTCCCACAAATCACTGTATTTTTCGTTTTTATAGTGGCAATATCAGGTAGTGTAAAATTCTAATAAGATTTCCCGTCGGGCGAAATTATTTTTTTAATTTTAAGTTTAATAATAATAATAATAATGGCGGCGCTACAGTCCGAGGTGGACCTGGGCCTATCTTCTCAGCAATCACTCGTGTTGTGCGTGCTATTTTTCTCTCACGAGTGGAGGTGACCTATAATTTAATGCCGACTTTATTTAATGCGAGATTGAGAAGCTTTTTCTAGACAGTTATATTCTTTGAGCATTGTCACTGACTCGAAAAAGGTGGAGCCGCGAATAATTTTGTTTCGAAAAATTGTTGCTTTTGTTGGGATTTAAACCTAGACTGTGAAAGTCAAGTGCGTACGGGTCGACGAACAAACCCACACTGCCACGGCGCTAATAAATGTCCAAGCTTAAGCTGTTCAAATTAATCTTTTTACAGAATATTTAACAACTATTTATATACGAAAAGTCCAGTATTTATCTACTTACATATTAATACCTTTTTTCCAATTGGAGAGACCAAACCTGTTTTTTTAAGGATCCATAAAACAGGACCTGCAAGATAAGAGTTTTGTAAATCATTATTTTGGACTCTCTGTCTTTTCCTGTGCTTCGCTTCTGATATGTCAATTCTCACCTTTCCGGGGCCTTAAATGGAACTCAGGTACTACTTGAATTGTTGTTCGACATCATTCTAATCACATTGTAGTTGCCGTTTGTGGGACATATTAGACATACGAGTTTTTTATTTCGATCTCTATAGACTCTGGGTATGTTAAACGAAATGTTATGCTAAACTTTCAATTCTGTGGTAGCTGCTCCTTACCATTTAAATCGTGTTATACCTCTATCTTCCGGAGTTTGCTGGGTTGTTGTGTAGATTTATTTTGCGAGAATATTTTATGTTTCACCTCCACCTTTTACCAGCTGCTACAATGTTTGCTATTAAGGATGTTGTCAAAAATTTTCTCTGTGAGTACAGCATTTCCAAATCGAACTCAGGACAAGCTTCGTCTTTTCCGTCTTAGACGTTATAGAAATATTTGTTTTCATGGTTAGGTAGTTAAGTACGAAATACACGATACAATCGTTGTATCGGTTGGATAAATGTGATGTTGTGTACAACAATTGTATCGTAGGTTTTCAAACAACCGATATTGTATATTCGTATGCTTTTATATAATAAGCTTTTATATAATCGCTGTCGTTTGCAACAGATTGTATGGACATACAATACATGCCATTGCTGTATCGATTTCAGTTTTTCCATACACCTATCAAAGTTATTTTAAATTATCTGCTAAAAAGTGGCTAAATAAAATACTCGGTTGCACGTAAATTGTACGCAGATTGTATAACGTGTGTGCAGCACACGGCAGTTGGGCCGACATCGGCACATTGCAGGTTGTACCGCCATTGTACTGTGTATTTCGTATTTTATCCCCATTAAACTGCACTTGGTAACGCTCCTCTGCCTAGACAGCACGGGGTTGGCGATCTACTGCATGGAAAGTTTGCTGCGTGAGTAGATACTAGCCAGCGCCTAATGCCTACGCTATCCCGTAGAGCCACGTCACCTGGGTTTGTGCATTAAATAAGGATCGTTTCTAGCTCTTCCAAAAATTGAGTGCATTTATAATCCTTGTATGCAGAATCGTATTTCCTGTACTTAGGAGTACTTACGTGTATAGTGGCTTATGTACAAATCATTTAAGCATTTAAGGTCATAAGTTGATGAAGTTTTAAGCAAATGTGTTTTTGTTTCACATCCGGCATAGCCGGCATTGTGGGTTAGTGCATCGACTCCTACGCACTAGACTTTAAGTCCAGGTTAAGTTTCCACCATGGAGAACAGTTTCCAAATTATACAGCTTAACATCTTTCGAGTAAATGACAATGCTGATAGAGTATAACAGATTTCTTAAGATCGGGCAATTAGAACTATTGAATTCTGGAGAGCTACAATCGTAATTCGTGTTGCAATACCACACATCTTCTAGCTGTTTCCCACTTCCCCCTACAGCCTTTAGAAATCCGTTCACTGTGGCAGCATGTTTGTTAAATAATTTTCTTCAGTCCATCAGAAAATTTACAGTGCCTGACACTTTTAAAAGAGCTCTCAAACAATGGGGTTCAAACATAATAATACTTTGAAGTCTCTAATCATAGTATAACATAATTTCGATATTTTTATTTAATGATCTTTATGCTTCTTTCTTAGCTCACTTCTTTTTTGTGCCCTCCTTTATTTATTTATTCATCTGAAATTACTACTTTTGCTTTGATGAACTTGTATAATATCTGATTAATGTATTGTAAGCTATATTGCATGGTTCACCCCATCAACATTATCAATTCAATTAATTCTATTTCTGTCATTTATTTAACTCCAGTTTTTTTTCTAAAATGCAAAATTTCGCTATTATTTATGTACTTCTATACTTTATGTACTTAGAATCTCAATAATACGAACTATCCATAAATGTGAACTGGAAACATGGTGCACTATGTACTCTAAAATGTGAACTCATGACAATTTTCTGCTATTCGAAAAAGTGAATCATGTTGGACTATACTCATGAAACCGAAATGGATGCTGATGTTTTAACGGCTGTAACTAAAGCTTAAACAACTTCTGTGCTTCCAACAAGATAACTCATTCTTGTTTTTTTTTTTTTGTTTTCAAAAGAAAACAAGCTGTGCGCTTTTATTAAATTAAGTTTTTCTTTTTTTTATTCAATAATCAGAATCTCTTAAAAATGTTAACTGGTATAGTTTCATTAGTTCACACTACTAAATTCTACTGTATGTATATGTATCTATATTTCTTAAGTAGTAAACCTCCAAAACCAGTCTAGCTTCAATGTCGTTATAGAGGTCTGATTGAATTAATCCGATAAGTTGTATTTCCCTTATATTTCCTTTCGGTTATGTACAAAACAGAGAAGGTTAAGACCATGGATGAATGGTTCTCCCATAGTTTATTGCTAAGAAAAAACCTTTTTTGATTCTCTTAGAGATCTGGAGAGACTGAAGAACCAACTGTTGCTCTTCTTTTCATACGCAAATAACACACTTCCTGGTAAAGTTCTTACAACGGGACACTTTTCGAAAAAAAACAATGAATTTATATAGAAAATAATAAAGAGCCTAAAGAATAACGTTTTATCCTGACTAATTATGAGACTATATGTCGTTTAATTCTTTCCTGGCATACCTAAAAGGACTAGCTGCACACATGAAAGGACAGTTTTAAAAAACACAAACCCAAGTTAATGCAACGAAACCAAAGGCTTACTTAATTGCCCTTTACAAAAACCGACCGCTTAGAGAGTTGTAAAGCAAGTAGCATACATATTTCCCTTACACCCCACTGTTTGGTACTTGCTCCTAATAACAACCCTTTTATAACGAGATTTATATAAAATTCTTTATTAACCCCTGCTATGCCCTTGGAGGACCGCGTTTGGTACCTTTCCCTTTTCTTCTATTCCACCAGGCGGAACAAATACCAACAACAGTTGGTTTTTGCTTAAGAGTATATGTACTCCATTTAGCTCACTGAGCAGTGGGTCCTTGAAATCTATCCCATCCACCCTTGTGTGCTCTCTGCGAAGCATTCACAAGAATATTTCTGCATCAAACGGTGTATTTTGGTGTTGGATGATGGTGAACAAGAATGTTTGCTGGTATTTAAGGCAAAGACGATTAAAGTGAACTACTTCATTACAAATTGTGGAATGAGACATATTTATAAATAATAAGAAACTCATTGAAATAGTGTTCTTTAAAGAATCAGGAAATTTTCAATGAAATATCATAACGTCATTCATAAGTTGAAATTGAATAGAAATTAATTTAAAAAATAATGTGAATGTCGTTAATCGAATTAGTTGAATAACTTGTGAGTTAAATATGATCGAGAAACTATTGTTGACCTCAAACACGTTTCTATCATTATTTGAACACATTGTGTGAACACAAACTTATTCTCGATCCGAAGTTAATTAAAACAATGGCACTACCACAAAGACGAAACTAAGGAAGGCATAAAAAAGCCCTTTTCTCGAAGAATCTCTATATAAGATTTTGACATTGACAACCCCAGTTCTGCTGCATATCGCAGAAGCATGGGTGCTATGAAAGGAAGGAAGATCTTTCAAATTATCTTCAGTTCAGTATACCCTGATGGTGTTTCGAGAAGGAGACTGCGCGACGAAATTTATGGGCTGTACAGCGACATCAATCTGGTCAAAGGAGTTCGAGTCTTCCGTCTCAGATGGTTAGGTCATGTAGATTGAATTGACACCAATGCTCCGGTACGAAAAGCCTTTGACTACAACCCTGAAGTACAACGCGCTAAAAAAAGATGACCCCTCCACAATAAACGTATGTAACTGGAAACACCTAGTACAATACCGTATTAGATAGACAGGCATGTTGACTTCCTTACTCGGACTGTAGTGCCAGCCGATGAAGAAGAAGGATCGAAAAACGCACTTGCATATAAAATGTTAGATTTCATCTGCTGTCTCTCTCTATGACATAGGAGACTCCGTCACACATTTCTTGGATCTAACCTCTATTCCGTTTATTAACTTTATATTGATCATGGTGAAGTTTTGAGTGTCCCTGCTTTTTTGTAGAGAGGAGCCTTTAATTGTATGCCAAATATAGAAATGGAAAATGCGTAGCAATTGGAGGATAACCACTTCTGAACTTCAGCTCAGTAAGTTAACAAAACATAACCGAAAAAATAATAAGATTACTTTGGGAACGATCTACTGATAGGGGGTTGCTGAACGAGTTAATGAATTAATGAATTTCAGGGCTGCGTGTATATAGTTGGACACTTTTTTACGAAATATTTTTTTTAGAAATCTGTGGTGGTGTAAGTACGAGTAAAACAAATTTCAATGATACTTTGAACATCCAGAAACTATTAAAATGAGTTACTGTACCATCATGTGACGTTGAATAAGTCTCAAGTCAATAATATGATTCCTCAACATTCAAACCCGAATATCTCACAGATGTCTAGTGGTACACTTGTACCAAAATCTTTGCAAATAAGTCCATGAAACACACTTTGGTAACGTTGCGTCAACAAATATGAAGTCGAATATCTTTATCGTTCAAGAATTTAAATTCTTCGTTAAATAAAGTGAAGTGGTCTTCTTAACTTTGCTGTATATTTTGAGAATGACATCGGTAGAGAATTAAAACAAAACATCAGGTTTGGCCCATGGCCAGCTAATAGACGCACGCGAAGGGAAAATTGTTTTCGAATTATGACAATGTTTCCTAATATGCTTTCTAATAACTTAATCTGGTGAATGCTATATTTATGTATATAACAATGGTATGTACTAAGCGGCATTGGAAAAAAAACTGCAAATGAGAATAAATATTTTAATTAATATTTTGAAATGTTGCTGATTATATTCCTTGCATCATTACCAATATTTATATTTTAGAACTCTGACTTAAAACAAAATTGTCACAATTTTATAAAAACAAATATATTTCTTTGCCGCTGTTAGAAACAAAGCGTTTTATTTAAAATTAAATATTTTAGATTTTGACCAGTCTTCGCCAAAAAGGAATTATTGGTTAAGCTTTCTTTAATTCTGTGCTTAATTCAGCAACCTGAGTGGTTTAAAATAAGTAATTTCTTTACTGATTATTGGGAAACCTGGTAAATATAACGTTATCAAAATAGTCTCCTCTGAGAGCCTCACAAATGGTAATTTAATAACTAATTTCTTAATTATAATGCCAAGGCCTCAAGAAAAATCTGAGTCTGATCTTTCTTTAGCCCCCCTCACAAGTGCCAACCTGGAGGACATAGAATTGTGTTATTTTGCCTAGGACGCTCGCTGCATAATTTAGCTTTATGCATTCGATATTGCTAATGATATCGTGATTCAGTACTTTTTTTTAAAATTAAATATAAGTTGAATTTAAATTAAATCGGATTGTGAAAATAATACTAAAGGAACAAAATGGGAGTTAATAGAGAAACTTAGTGGGGTTATGCAGTTTATAGTACAGTCCCACAATCTGATTCCCACAAAAAATAACCATGTGATGTTAGCAAATACCTATGTATATACCATCAATCAAAACGGCTATGTAAAAACCAAATGCTGTACAAAACTCAAAATATAATGTAAGCATTTCAGGTATGAATTCACAGCCAAGGGCTTATTTTAAACTTAAAAATAGTGATATATCTTGTTAAAATTGTTTTTTATTTTTTGAAAACCAATTTAATTTAAGGTTGAAATTAATTTTTACCTGTGTATTCAGATTGCATTTTTCAGTTTTTTTTTACAAATACATATTTGATTTGTATGCAGAAATTTTTTTTTATCCAATGTACCTACATGAAAATGTCAACCGACCAAACTTTTTAGCACTAATTTAGTAAGTCAAAACACCCATTATTTGGCAATTAAATTTTGAAGATATTATTCCTTTTTCTTATTCTTATTTTTTTTTATATCTAAATCCGCTTATTAAACATTAATTTTAAATATTGATTGCTACCACTTTTGCTTTCATAGCCACCATCATGCCTATCGGCTTAATGTAGTTTTCGGTGAATTGTGTACACTGGTGGTAGCTTTTGATAACCCTTGGAGTAGAAATAACGATGCTTTAAATGATGTTTGGTATTAAGCGCTCCTTTCGTCTTAAATTGGCTAATGTGCGTTCTTCTTCGAAAAGACGGATATGATTTTAAACAAGGAGAGAACTTGTTAACTTTTTAGCGCTACCTAGAAGCATAAGTAGTAAATTTGTAAATTAATTAAAAATTGACCATCTAATATATGATGAGCACAGAGACTCGAATAAAACCCTGACAATTGGATATACATGCTCCGAGGATACAGTACCATTAATAAATTTAATAAAATGTGCAATTCTGATTATCAAGCAACGTTTTTACTAATAACCTTAATTCAAATTAAGTATATCACATATCTCTTTCTATATTCACCTTTTAAAACAAATATTCTCAATAACCTTTGTATCAAAAGCAATCACTAATTATTTTAACTATATGTAATTTGTTGTTGTGCATTTAGGGGTTGAAATAAATGTAAAGGAAACCACTGACACTCAAGACGATTTGTCGATTTCAAAGAGGGGGTTTAGGCTTTTCCTGTAAAAAAAAGTTGAGACTAAGGATAACTATAATATAATAATATAATAATAATGGCGGCGCTACAGTCCGAGGTGGACCTGGGCCTAGCTTCTTAGCAACCACTCGTGTTGTGCGTGCTATTGTTCTCTCACGAGCGGAGGGGACCTACAGTTTAATGCCGACTCCGAACGGCGAGATTGAGAATCTTTTTTTGTAGACAGTTATACTCTTTGAGCATTGTCAGTGACTCGAAAGAGGTGGAGCCGTGAAAAAATGTTTGATGTTTTTTTCGAGATTCGAACTGACGACCTCGAGCGTAGGAGTCGACGCACCTACCCACTACGCCACGGCGCCCACCCCAAGGATAACTATAAAACTATATTCTCACAAATACAATATAAAGAAAAACCTTAACTATGGCAGATTGCATTTCCGCATAATAAACATATCAATACATGTACACCCATTATAACTTAGAGCAATGAAGAATCTTATTCAAGGTAATTCAAAGACAGTTCTTCTGGTTAGTGCTTTTTAATTGCTACGAGGATCATAGAATCGTTAATGCTTCTCTTTTGAAATAAGGTTACTTATTTATAGATAAACGACATTATAAATGACTTATAAGTCGTCACTAAAAATAACTTACACCTTCAAAAACAAGAAGCAATAAAATCCGACCAACCCTTGCATTCAATGAACTCAACCAACATAAAATAAAACTCCTCATACACAACGAAAACTTTCTCTTTAAAACTTTACAAGTTCGGGTGTGAAATTGCGTGTGAAATGAAAATAAAGGACTAAATCAACCCTTAAACACCACTAGAAGCAGTGAAAGTCTCATACCACATTCCTTAACAAAAGTCCCTAGCGTCATGTTACCAAACTGAACCAACTCCACAGTTGCTTCCTTATTGAGTGGCATTACAGTCAGAAGCCGCGCCGCCTGTTCAGCAATGTTGGGTGGAAGTGAAATAAAACAAAATCAAAAGAAATCTAGAAAGAACAAATCAACTTCCTCGCACAGCACAGACTGTAGTTGACTATGGCAAACAACTGAAAGAAAATAAGTCTACAAAGTATCCTTAAACAGACCGAAAACCTGTCGGTGTATAGTACATATGAATGGAGTGCACTGCCATAGGAATTCAGTGTTCTTCTCCCTCAATGGAAGCATTTAAATAAGTTCCCTACTTTCAGCTATTACAATGAAATGAAAAGTTAAACACGAGGGTGCACAATAAGCAAACAGATGCGGTAGAATAGGTCCTTAGGTCTACGTTGCAACGAAAAGAGCTCACCGCTGAAAAGAAAATAGGATAAAATGAAAAAAAAAGTGCCAAAAGCAATTCAAAATTAACGTAGATTAAGTCAAAAGCAACACCAAACCCTAACACCTTGACGTCTCTGACAAAAGGCAACCGGGCTCTTGCACAAAAAAATGATGAGGGTGTATTTTTATCCTGTTTCTTTCCACACTTTAAACCGAAAAGGATCAACAATTTCAGATACCCAACATTATCCTACGAGGCATCATCAGGCAAAAAAGGGCAACCACCACTACCACCACCATCATCATCACCTACCCTAACGCCAGCAACAACCTGTTGGCTGGCAAAATGATTGAAAAAGAGAACCACTCAAACCAACTTTAAGATATAAGCGTGCCGGCATAACATTCACTCTTTGTCCCTCTCTCGCTCCTTCTTTGGACTTTATAGTTGTTCCCCAGCCGTGGTGCCACTATATCCCAGTGCGATTAGTGTGCGAAACACTAAGTTTTTTGTTCATTTAAAACGTATCTGGTATGTGGAAAGATAGACGGGTATCCCTTTTTGCCGACACTCTGTGAGCAGAGATGCGGTGTGGAAGTGGTGGGTTAAAACGTGACAGTCATCATCAGCACTATCCGTCAGTCTATCAACCGCTAGCAAGCACTCCCAAGTGTACTCTTGTATGAATAACGCTTAAAATACTAAATGTTTTAAAATATGAAAAAAATGTGGAAAGGAAAACATCTTTATTCACTTGTGGATAACTGCTATATCCGTATCCATCCATTCCACAGGTTTGTTTATTTTAAGAAAAGAGGATTAGTATGGGGGTAGGGATGAGGATGGGAATTTTTTTGCTTTCGAGTTGACTGATGGTAAACATTTGAAGTGTGAATACCAGGAGTTGGAAGCTGTTTTTAAGTAGCGAAGAGAATAGGGTTTAAATAGTCGCTTAGTGGAAATGAGGCTTATGATGTTAAAGCTGTTCATATTAGCTTATCACATTTGATAAAGTGATGATGTCATAATTTCATCACTTAATGTTATATATTTTAATATAATATAATAGGTATACAATCCTATCGGATATATCAATGTAAAATACTTAGGTTAAGAAAGTTTCTTTCAGGGAGTGAGAAGTCATTGAGTGTAATCGAAAGACGGGCATTCATTACTGATGGTCTAATTTTTAATGGTCATGATATATTCTGTAGTTAATTTATAAAGTTATCGAGATCACAAATCGACAGCGTGAATGCAAACTGCAACATTCCAACTGATGGCTGTTGTTCAACCAAAGGATTACAATAACACCCGTTATTTACTTATTTATTTTACTTAGATTTAATTGAAAATACTGCAAGACAATTCATCTTTTCGATTTCAAATAATTTGTTTAAGTCACCGAAAAACGAATGTAAAAATGTTAATCTTGCAAAGTGAAATTGAACCAAATCAAATCATATCAATTCAAGTCAAATCATATTAGGTTATGATGGGGATTTTAGATAAGAAGAGATCAAGTTTATTCTGAAAGACGGTATAAATTGAAGATACGAGGAAGGGTAGTTCGCCAATGCAATGTAGGAACGAGGGAATTATAAGCTTTTTGCTTCTACTGTACAAATTGTGGCACTTTGGAGGGGGAACCTGGAAGTTTACTTATTGATTTTAATTGTTTAATATAAGAATGTAAGAATTAACTTGAGGAAATGTATTTGAGTCTGTTTTCCAGATTGGGGTTACTTAGACTTAAAATTAGACTATTAAGAATTTCAACTTTTTTGTGAACATCGAGGGCAAAATATGTATTGTACCAGCTAATTTATTCTACAAAATGTATGTCATTAAACGATCTAAAGCTGAAAACATTATCAAAGCTGGATCTATCTACAAGTAAATTAAATGAGCACAAAAAATTGCATATTGCACATTAAAATCTTCTCTGGATTATTCAACTTGTAATCATATTGAAAATTATAGGTGACTAGATACATACATGTACAGGTTATAATTAAAATACACATGCGCACAGGAATGTGTGTAAACTTATTATATTAAAATTTTTGAATTGCATCACATCAAATTAAAATTTTCCTGGACTTATACCCATGATACTTTAAGTCTAATACCTTTAAATAAAGTAAATTGAGTGCTGCTTTGACTTGTCTCAGATTTCTTCTCCATATACTCGTACGTTCATACGAGTATGTATGTATGTACCTATATATTCTTTAAATATTTACTGTATTACAAATACAATAATCATCAATTAGTATTTCACCGAATTTTCTTTATGTCACCTCTCAGACCTAATTTTCGATCCGCCATACGCCAACGAAACTGTCCACAAGCGCCGCACATACTATTAAGCTTCGCTCAAAGCAAATCAACGGTCGATTGTCTTAATTAATATTTATGATTGCCTCACATTTAATGGGCTTCAATTCCTTTGAAACCTCATTACGTTCACTTTAAACGCGTGTGTGTATCGCCGTGTGTATTCATTCTCCATCAAGTCAGACTCGCTCGATTCTAATGTGAGGGTACGCGCAGGCGACAATCAAGAATTTGGTCAACGAGCACACATATTATTGCGTCATTAAAAGTATCTCCAAGTGGCGTTGTGCGCAATAGTCTTACGCACACAATGAATGAGCCTGACATCACATCACGGTCTGACATTGATCTCTCCTCCCTTCCTTTCAATTGATTACGCATCTAAACAAAATTATCCAAAAGATTTCTACCACATCAACGTTTGTCAACTCGTATTAATTTAGCCCTGATTTCTGATTATTAATAATTAAGACCCGACTCCCTTCCATTGCTCCCTTTCCCACTTAATAAGGGAACGATCTTACGTTCAATCCTATTCATCATTCTCTTTATGTGTCGTTCTTTATTGCAGACCTTTTTGTTGAATCAAGAAGCAAATTCTTGATTTTTTTTGGAGAGGGAAGCGGGGTGAGATGTATGAATTTGATTTGTTGTGAGTTTCCCTTCCCTCCGTTGGCATACTCCGCTAAAAAATGCATTCAATGAGGCAGATATTTGACCTCAAGAGTCAATGAGTTTGGTTGAGTTTCAGACTTGCAGATACACTTTGTAGAGATTGACGTATATATTTATTGATGTTAAGTGATGTGAATGTCACATGATTGGTAACTAATTAGATAGTTTCTGCATTCTGTTTATGTACATGGATAATTGTATCCATTTCAAAGGGAGGCCATAAAGGAGAAGAATAAATCCATTTTATGTGAAGCACAATCTATACATTTGTATGTACATACTTGCACTTTGATTGAGTTGCAATCACAAACTTCGCCAATGGTCTACAACAGATAAATCGGATTTAATAGGTATCCATCTAATATCCCTTCATAATATTCGTATCACAATATTGCGCTGGCTTTCCACGGTGCATATAGGCTTGCCGGCGGCGGCAAAAAACCTTAATTCATTTATAGCGTTGTATCTAATTGCATTATTAATAATAATAGACTTGCATAGCATGTATGAGAGTGGCAGTGTGAACTGCATGCACACAGCAACGTCTTGTCCGTGGCGGATTAAATGCACAATCGCAAATACACACTCGCATAAACATTTTACAAAGCTATTCGATTTATGCTTCGATCCAAGCCTTTTTTTGTTTTGTATCATAGATATCAGTGATTGAGACTTTGTAGATAGGTAGGTAACAAATCAGTAAGGATAAAAATGTGTACTCTTACACGTTCGTTTCTATGTATCTATGGCAGTTTTGTGGTAGAATTCAGTCGTAGAAGAACCCAGTGATTACTAAAAATAATAACCTAATTGCAGGTGGTAACTGGTGGCACGAGAGAAAGTACACGGATTTGATGTTGATTGCAATGAATTTACGTGAGGATCGAATGCAACACCTGAGTAGAGTTCACTGACGTTTATCATTAAATACTGTATGAGCTCTGTAGGCCTGTCGGGTAATAGCTTTGTGCGACCGGTTATGTCTGTGGCCGCTGAGATAATTAAACGATGGTTGAATGTATTCTAATTTGTTTTTATTTTTTTTATTTTTACATTTTATTGTAAAACGCATGGGTAATGCAGTGAAATTTTATCTGATATTCGTTAGTGTAAACTGTTCACAAGTTAAACGGCTTTGAAGAAATGCTTAATCATACTGGTGAAAAGATTTTGTGACAGATACAAAGCCAGACATTAGACAAGGATACACATGCATATGTATACATCACTATGATGTATGGTGGTATTATCACGAACAAGCTAAATAAACAGTTTTAAAACTTATCTTAATGTTCTTAAAATAACTCAACACACTTTATACTGTGATAAGTTACAAAAAAGCTTCCACTAATAATAGTTTACGTTGGATTGCGGCTAATGTGCCCACCTACACGAAATACAAATGAAGCCTGGGTGTAAATCACTTGTAATAACTTGTCAAAATCATTCTAGTACTCTCATCGTACATATATTTTGTAAAAATGCTCTCTAATTTAAAATGCCAGCTGTTTTATAGGATTAGTTCTTGTCTGTGAGATTTTAAAATTATTCGCATCTTCACCATTCTTTCTCGTAATGAAGCATGGATTGCATTGAAATTGTGCCTTTTCCGCTTTACTTCGATTGAACTATTGAAAAAAAAATCTGATCAGGTAGGCAGGCAAATTGTTGTGGCATTCCCTCAGGGGGAAATGCACTTAAATTAAAGTAGTTCCATTGCGCTGCCACATATATCTCCAAAGAGGCGAAACTTTCTATGAAGCGATGCTGATTTCTGATAAGTACTTCAATGAGGTCACAGAGATTTTCAAGAAGCTTTTTTCCATATGTACCTCTGACGGAGTCCTGTGATGACACCGTAACACATATTTTTTGCCTTTTTAGATTAGTCAGATTTTTGGACCGCTTTCAATCTGATTTACGCCATATCACCCAAATTTACATCCCAATTAGCTAATTTTGTTCTCTCTTCTTAACAATTGCAATGCGTTTCGGGCAAAGACTGTTGGAATTCGTGAAGGACTCTGCTCGTGATGTTTTGCAGGCAGCCATTAAATCCCTTTATCTTGCATCTATAAAATTTGAAGAAGTAACAAGCTGTTGTTCGTCCTTCATCCTATTGGCTTATTGAAAGCTCTAAATGGTTTCCTGTCTTCTCTTTTTAACCAAAATACCTTCAAAATGTTAAAAAAAAAACACACCGTATTCGTGACTTTAAAGGGAAGATAAATATATGTTACTGCTGTAAATATATTTTTTGTCTTAATTTGTTGTTAGGTTATTGTTAGCGTTGACTAACAAATTCACATAGCTCCATTCCAAGTAATTAAAAATATCACCCGACCTTGAAGGCGTGCAGAGTTCCGAATTGCATTGGCTACTTTTATTACACATCTTCCACAATATTAAGTTTTGAGGACGATGAAGTCAGTAATCACTCACTTGCCAAACGTAGCAATTCCGCTTATTTGCAGGGCTCATAAATTAAAAATTATACCAGTATTTCCAGTTCGGATGACAATCTTTCAAAAGAATAACTCTCTATATAACTGCAACACAACAGAATTAGCCCGCTTTCATTCATCTTTAAGTCTTATAGATTACTCTTTTTCAAAATGTACACCTTGTCTCATTTTATAAACACAACATCTGAAAAAAATATTTTATCGTCTTTTACACCGCCATGTTTGCCTTTAATAGAAAATATATAAATGTGAAGATTAATAAATCTGTGGTTGGTGATTTCGTAATTGTCCGTCTTTACTTTGTGCGCTAGCTTTCGGTGATTATACTCGATAATTAATCACTCAACTGAGAAAAACAAATCTCAGACAAACATAAACTTTTATTGAAAGAGCTTCCATAGGAGAGAGATTTAGTAATAAATTCTAAGCAGTCAGTGTGTCCCTGCGCCGCTCGCCACCCCAACTGCACGATTGCGCGCCAACTTAATAAGTCTATTAGCAGCAAATTTCTTCAAGACAAAAAAAGGCTAATTTAACACTGTGTACCACATTCCTTAAATGGTGGTTAACAGCACCGGATTTCAGCTGTGCAGTTGTGCGATCAACGTTTGTGGAACAAATTATCTTCAATAAGAAAGGCAAAAAAAAAATGTGCAAAATAATAATAAGCCTGTTTCCCTCGGCTCCATAGGTAGAAGGTGAAGGAGTTTCATTAATTTGAAAATCTGGTTTACACGAAGAGCCAGTAGATTGCGCACTCGGGGTAATAATGACTCATGTTATGGTCGCACATCGCCGGAGGTGTTTTCTGTTGACTACCGACCAGCCAACAGACTAACATCCATCAGATGCTATATAGATTTGTAAATACTTAATTGAAAAAAAATGTTATCGCTTGCAACGATTGGTTTTTCTTTTGACAAACAATTTCCGCATCTAAAGCATCTGTCGAACCTTTTTAAAACGAAACTCTTTCGACAGCATGTGAATAATCATTCCAAAAACCCTCTGTGAGAGCGTACTCTTGCACTCCTTATGCACGAAACTCGTTATTTAATAATCAATTTTGTTTTAGAGGCATTATACCCTCGCATTATTTATTGCACATGCAAAGGAAAAACTAACCTCTTAACTGCAGTTGCTTATATAGCATTAAGTATCTACGAGTAAAAAAGAAAAATGAAAACAAAAACAAAAAATCGGCACAAATGAGATTTATTCATAAGACCCCAATTATTTTACACTGCACTGTAGTGCTCTCTTGGTGTGATTTGAATTAACTCACGGTGATCCAATCTGTTTTGTTGATGTACGAGTAAGCAAGGAGCGCGGGAAGGAGCTTTGTTGCATGACTAGTCCGCATTCGAAAATTATATGAATTGTCGTTGCTGTAGATGTATGTGTGTGCATTTAGGTTGTACACATTGTATCAAATCAAGTCTCTGGTCAGCAAGATTGCACCTCATTATATCACTAAGAGGCACTAGATGCGTATGAATTACAAGAGCCACGCTACAGCTTATGGAAACCTGTGGGGACAGAAATGAAAAAAACAATTTATAAAAAAAATGTTTTGGATATCTTGTGGACTTGTTTGGTTTTTCGCTCGAAGTGAATTCAACATCAAATTAATTAACAAATATTCTCAAATTAAATGAAGTCAGTTTAATTTATAATTTCGATGGATCAATCAATTTTTTGATTAATTATGAAAAGTTTATTCAACTCTTAGAACGAATTTGTTTAGACGATCAATAAATAATAGAACTCTGCATATTACTGAACAACAAGCCAGCGTAGACAATAAGACCCCGCGCACCACTATTCCTCTAGGAACAATAACGTACAAAACACGCTACAATTTTGAATAATTGCCAAGAGGTTTGTTTGATTTGGTTTTGTCTAAGAATTGGGCAAAACTTAAATATATATATAAAAAAATTTTACATAACTAGAAATGGGGCATCTCGAAAACATGGGGATTATTGGTCTTGAAATGGATTCAAACGATTGTCCAATTCTTAAAAAAACATTAAATTTACTTTGCAATTAGTCCAACAGAATTCCTAACATAAATTTGTTTTTGAGTAGTTATAAGATATTTTTATTTATAAGCATAATAAAATCATATTTTATATTTAGTTACTATTAAATAATTTTAGATTGCTCTTATATCTTACAAAAAGACTTTTCGAGCAAATAATCAGGATTACTATCGGTATGTGGGCGCCAGTGGTGTTGTGAGTATGTACGTCGACCACTGCGTACTTGACTTTCACAGTCTAGGTTCAAATCCCAGCAGTATATAGGTCAGCAGTATAATGCAAAACACCACATAAAAGAAAACAATTCTGTTAATTTAATTGGGTCTTATGAGTTTGTTGTGAATTGTCCACACATCAGAAATGACTAATGTTTCTTGTTTGCAAAGCGATTGTGTTTTCTCAACATAGTTTGTTAATGTTGCCTTTAAGCTTATTTACGAAATTCTGATTCAAGCCCTGGAGTACTGAATTTAATACATGACCGTTGGTTTATGGATAAGGGCGTCGACTCTTATACTGATTCATGATTCGACATGGACAATACTACTTTTACTTTCACGGCACCACTTCTCTCGAGTCACAGACAATGCTTCGAGAATATAAGTATCTAGGAAAGATTTTCAAATATCGATGTCAGCGTAAATCAATAGGAAAATAGAAAGAACAGTAGCATCGTATAACGCAATTGGTTGCTGTGGAAACTAATCTCAAGTCCACCCGGGTTGGTAGCGCCACCCAAAGAAGAAGCTGAAGTTCGAATTTATCTGGAATATGTTCAAATTATTTATTCCCAAAATTCTTCTCATATTGTACTCACTCAATTTGTAGCTTTTTTGTCTGAATAAACAATTGAAGGGCTTATTGCAATAACATTATTATTAAGCAACTGGACCTACTTAACAAAGATATTTCCTTCTCTGATCACACCACCGCAATTGCTGTTTCAGAATTAAAATAAAGAAGTCACCCGACAGCGCATCTCCTTGTAGAAATCCTGTGCAAGATTTCAACGATTCTGAAGTTTTGGAACTAATCTGCCTGCTGAATCGGGTATTTTTAAGTGTGGCACGATCAGTTTTCCGGAGCTCTGTTGCATTAAATCGTTTTTTGCCATGTGTGCTGCTACATATGTTAATCGATAAAAAGATGGTGAGTATAGGTTCGACATTTATCCTTTTCTCGAACCAAGAAGCTATGATTTTACAATATTTTAGCCTAGATTGCGTTCAAATTGTATGGAATTTGTTACTTGCGCCGAAAAATAACTCCAATGGAGTATCCACTCAGGCCACCACGAAGAAAAGAAGAAAATAAATGTAAATAAAACAACAACGAGTTAGTTACAGTCACGCAATTGTGTATGGAATAGCAGATCATTCAAATGGTCATCTCGGCTTCGCTGATAGTGCTTCAAGCGGTTGCATCGATACAATTTTTGATTATTCGGTCCAATATCTGTGGCGCCGATAGCGTCTCAAATGTTGGCCTCGGACTAAGGACTTAACGTAGCGCCATAGAAAATAATCGAGTGTTATCAAGTCGCGTGATCGCCGCGGCATATTAATGAACGCTCGCCGTGGGATCACCCAGTCGTCGAATTTCTCCTTCAAAACTTTTTGTGAAGCGTTGTGTCCCTTGTATGCCATGACACGCCTTCTTGTTGGAACAACAGCTCCGATATATCAATATTGTCGAGTTTGACCACAAACAGTCGGTCGGTTAAAGTAGTTATATACCTACGGTGACCATCCGTCCTCTTTTTTAGAGGACAGTCCTCTTTTTCGGTATCGTGTCATTTGTTTTTTTTGTTTTCTTGATGAGGGAAGTAAATTGTCCTCTTTTTATTAAATTGTCCTCTTATATAATAATAATAATGGCGGCGCTACAGTCTTAGGTGGACCTGGGCCCAGCTTCTCACCAACCAACTCGTGTTGTGCGTGCTATCGTTCTCTCACGAGTGGAGCGGACCTACAGTTTAATGCCGACTCCGAACGGCGAGATTGAGAAGCTTTTTCTAGACAGTTATACTCTTTGAGCATTGTACATTAATCGAAAGAGGAGGAGCCGCGAACAATTTTTTTTTTGAAAAAAAGAAAATGTCCTCTTAATGTCCTTTTTTTCTTTGAAAACTTTTTTTTGATTTACACTGTAAAGTACTTTCTTCAGTACTAAATTAGTTAAACACAGAAAGTAGACAGCACTGGTTTGAATAATTCAGTTTTCTCATTTGGTTTTTGCTATTGTGAATGAATCGCTAACTGTCATCCAAGTCCATTCGATACATTTATATGACTTTAACCCTAGACTTATAGCCCCAAAATCTAGCCCTAGATTTATAGTCCTAAAATTCTAGCCTTATAATTCCAGCCCTAGATTTTTTGCCCTAAAATTCTTGACCTAGAATTCTAGCCCTAGAATTATAGCCCTAAAAATCTAGCCCTCAAATTCTTGCCCTGGAATTCTAGCAATAGATTTTAGCCACAATTTCAAAATGTTGAGAAATTGAGTTTTAAAGATTTAAGTAAATCTCCAAAATGGGGTAACAAACACTTCTAACTGCTAACTAATTTTAATAAATGCTGTTAGTTAATAAATTACCAAATTGTATTGCTAGTTACGGTATTGTTGCAACTAAAATCTCAATTTTTTTGACTTATCATGTTATTGCAATAAGCCCTTCAATTCCGAATTCATTATTATTAATTAACTTTTGGGGTGTTTACCTTGTGTCATATAGATTTTATATGTATGTACATATTTAGTAAGAATTTGATTGTAGTTACGTACTATAAGTTGCGTAAGGAGCTGAATTGGTTGAAAATTAAAACCATGACAATCTTATAATATTCTAAACCGGTTTTGAACAAAATTTGAATAATACGAAATGGCAAACAAAACACGTGTTAAAGAACTGCCAAGATTTTAAATGTACGAGTATACAATATTAATTGAATGATTTTTCAGTCTAAGAAAAATAAAAATTTTTATTTGTGTATGACTGAGCCATTCTAAAGAAAACGAGTTAATTTTGAATAAAGTAATGAACTTCAGTTCGTAGGAAAGTAATAGAAGGGACCGCAATGGGGAACCAAAATTAGATTTTTGCCACATAATCAAATTGTTATTACTTGTAAATTTGCGAACGTTCAATCAAATATTTCAGTACACCCGTGAAAATTGCATTTCAATGACTACACCAGTTGCTATTACTTACTTCCATTAACAAAAAATTGCAGCTATCGAACTAAAACAAATTAATTATGTACACAATAACTTTTCAAGAGGCATTAAAATGTCATCTTAAACGGCTAATGCTTGATTTACACTTAAAGGTGTGTGATGAACTGATGCCTATGTATGTTAACAGATCAATAAAAATATGCGTCACTCGTTAAACTTTTGGTAATGATCGTCTTAACCATCAAAATGTTTAAATATAAAATAGAAACTGTTTTTAAATGTATTGGCCGTTAACGTATACTAACACATTGCTTATGTCTTTATTTATATTGTAAATAATTTTAATTCTAAGACACTGAGGTTACTGACAGAAGTTTTATAAACAAATTTTACTCAGTCGAAGCTTATAGTAAAATTGTTTTGTTTAGCGAATCGTATGTTTCGATATCAAATAATGCATTGAAAGCTGTTTCAGTTCTTTAAAAATATTTTAAACCTGAAAAGGTAAATTAATTTAGTTACTCATTACGCCGTAATAAGATATCTAATAATAATAATAATGGCGGCCTCTATTGTCCAAGGTGGACCTGTGCCTAGCTTCTCATCAACCACTCGTGTTATGCGTGCTATTGTTCTCCCTCAAGTTGATCGCACCTACAGTTTAATGCCAACTCCGAACGGCGAGATTGAGAAGCTTTTTCTAGAAAGTTATAGCCTTTGAGCATAGTCAGTGACTCGAAAAAGGTGGAGCCGTGAAAAATTTTATTGAAGAATTGTTTCTTGTTCCTGTATTCGAACGTAGACTTAAAATACTAGTGCGTGTGGGTCGACGTACAAGCCCATACGGCCACGTCCCTATGGAGGTAGATACCAACCTTAAAAAAGCATTTAATGTGGAAATAGTAGTTTTGGAGATATTGGACTTCAGCCACCTTTTCCAGAAGTTGGTGCATTTATTTGGGAATAACGCAGTGTATGTTAACTTCCAAGTTGTCCGTCGTCTGTGGCTTATAGACTAATTCACAGTTCTATTTCAAAAAATTTTGCGTATGTCGATTAATTCATTCAATAAATAAATGACGCCTGCTCTGTTGCATGTTGTTCAAGCCAACTTCTTACACATGAATGATATTCAATTAGCAACAGTTCCAGAAGCGTGCATTTTCAGAAGATTTTAACCAAGGGCTCCTCTAGCCGTGATGCATAACAGGCAGTGATATTATTTTGATCTTACATTGATTATAATTTTTGAAAATTCCTTTGCTTACCGACGAAGACGTGCAAACAAAGGCTAGCCTTATCTTCGTACATAATTTCCTGAAAAATGTGAGGCCAAAGTGCAATCAGCTCGCACATAATGATCACGCGATTTAATTTCTAACACTTTGAAACAAGGGCAGAACATACCAAGTAGCTGACACTTAAAATTAAATTGATTGTCGCTTAAAGAAGTGATGTCAATTAAATATAACCTGTAAGAGAACACCCGTCAAAACTTTGATGCAAAATGTTTATAATAATGTTCTGACCCTTAACTTCTTCACAACCGGTCAGTTCGAAAAGGGTCTATTATTCCAGTTTTTTATACATCATCATTATTCACACTAGTCTTTGACTGTCGTTTGAAAAATGTTTCTTAAATAATGGTTACATTTAGTTAATCGTTTAAAACACGCGATACTCATCATTTTGTTTTAAACACTATCAAAGGTAAACAAATGTCGGATAAATCAGTAAAAACAACCAAAAACATTCATAATGTGCTATCTACTTGTTACACATTTGCATAGTTTGCGTGGTTTTTAATCATAAGCTGTGCCTGTCTGCGCATGAACTTCTCCTTTTAACCCTTTTAATCATTGAAAGTTTACTTTTTGATATTGAAGAAATCTTCGTGCTAGTATTTTCAGATGTGCATAATTCGAAAAACCTTACCCCATACTTTCCCTTGTCACAAATTTGGAAAATTTCACTCCTCATTTGCTTGACCGTTCAAATATCCGCACGGTTCGTACTTTTCCACGAACGGGGATATCAGACGCTCTCTCAATTTTCTTCAAACTCCATTAGTGTTTCGCTTTTGGGAGTGAGTGGGTGGCGGATGGGTCCTTTTCGAATGTTGTTTGTGCTATGCCGGGCTATTTAAGGGGCAAATGAATGAATACTTAGGGGGTATATATGCTATCGCATGCAATAAGTGAAATTAATTATGGGCCTTCTGGCTCTCACATTTGTGAAGGGGGCTCACTGTACGCAAACATGCACCCACACGTCCCGATGCCGGGGCTGGTGGGAGAAGAATTGAGGCAGCCTAATATCCTGGCGGATGGTCAATTGCACTCAGTTATATACGCAAACATAGAAAAGAATTTTATGGGTATTTGTGCATGAGTATGCCTGCGATTGTGTGCGACGTATGCAAAAGTATGGGCCTGCAAACACACACAAGGGTATATGTATAAAGTTAGGCTATAAGAAGGACTATAACGACTCATACGACACAAACGACGAAGTAGACGAAGACTATAACCAGGCCTACGACGGTCATGGCGATTTTGATGAGAACGATGATAATGACGATGATGATGACCATACCCTGGTGAAGAACCAATCGATAGACATTCACCCCCATCGCTGTGTGGCCAAGCCGAAGTAAGGATATCAGGAAGCGCCCATGAAATCCCTTCAGGACGATGACGATGACGATGACTACTATGAGATGGTGTGTTGTTAGCCGGTGGAATGCAATTCGTTGCGTTGCTGTCCTTGTTCGATTTGGTTTCCTTGGTATGGGTTCCTTCCTGTTTCTTGCCTTCGGTAAGGCATATTTTTTATTTATTTCTGTGTGCAGTAAACGATAATTAACGAAATTACCGTTGAGTGGTGTGGAAGTGATGTGAATAGTTTTTATATGTGAGAGTGTTTCAAGGGGTGAAGAAGGAATGACCAACCCAACAACTAGTGAGTGTGAGGTCTAATTAGAATTTTATTGTCGTAGATATTGTGAAAATGTACATGTGTGGAAGTTTTGCAATTATTTCTGTCTTACACGAGGTCAATTGTATTGAGCTGAAATAAAGTTAAAGTTTATACAGCTTTCCTTAAATTAATGAAATATTCAAATACGTACATATATGTATCTATATACACATAAATCTATTTATGAAAGAATATTTTGAGATTTGTTAATTTCACCTTATTTGTGTGTATTTAATTTCGCACATAAAATCTTTGTTCATTTTTTTAACATTTTTAGTTATGTGGAAAAAAGTTTTTTGTTTTAAAGTATTTATACCTAATTTTTGGTAATGAGGGAAGATCTGAGTTTCGCAATAATTCATTGCAAGCTATACGACTGTATGGCGCAGTTGGTTAAGTGCCTGTCCTAAGTTCGAATCCCAGTGAAAGCAAAAATTAATACGCTTTTATCCGGTTTTTCAAATCTGGTCCAGTCACCATTTGCCGTTGGGATCAAATTAACGGCACTATCACTGGAGTAGGTTAGGAGTAGGTTAGGAGTAGGTTTCATAAACCTCCGACAGGAAAAAAAGAAGCTAACATGTCGAAGACTTATGAGAATTCCACAGTATATCTTGGAATCTTTTATCTATGCGATGGTAAATGGTAAATGTGAATGGTGCTCGTGGTTTGCTGACTGATTGTTTATTTGCTGTCAGTTTGCTTTGTGATTCTACCGAGAATTAACTCTTGGCAGGGTAACGCTTGCAAATTATGTAAATTTACTTCAAAATCTTAGCTCCTAAAACTTACAGTGTGGTTCTTCGGCAGCAACGACGCAAATCTGACGTATCTGGAGTAAAAATTTGTTTACAATTCTTTATGAAAAATAAACTAAATATCGAATAAACATAATATTGAACTATTAACAAAATATTTCTTTTATTTTGACGTTTTATACCTCAAAGAAATAACGTACATATGTATATGTCCAAACCTGTGCAGACCTTGGCTAGTGGTTGACTTCTGCGCTCAAAGTCTGGATCTGATTCCCTAAAAACACCTTTCATTCTTTCGAGTCATTGGCAATTCTAAAGACATTAAACTGTATGTCCTCTCCACTCGTGAAGAAATAATAGCACGCACAACATGATTCGTTGCTGGAGAAGCTAGGCATTTAAAGCCTTGATATCTCTGTATGTTTCGAAAAGCCGAGCATTTACTTCAATTTTACTGACATTAACCCATAAATCATAAGGCAAATGCGAGCTATCCAATGCTCGTTCCTGCAATTTATTTGATTACTTTTTTCCATTTTCTCCTAGAGCAAGTGAAAATCGTTTTTTTGGCTCCGTTTCCTAGATTCCGAAATAAAAATAATAATAAAAATAACAATTTCTAATGAAATTATCCTCGCGCATATCTGATCAATCTAGTGCTACTTTATTTATTTCGATATTATACTGTGAGCTTCAAACCAAAATGTACACCTATGTGGTGACATATTAAAAGACTAACAAAATGGGTTCCAGACGTCCGATTTTGGAAATGTTTGATGCTTTGACAAATAAAGCAAAAATGAAATTCAATAAAAAAATAACAAAAAATACTTCATTTTTTTCGCGACAAAAAGTGTACACTGAATTTATAAAGAGGATTGTTCGATTTGACGAACTTACATACGCAGCGACTAAATTCAGCATTTCGCTGGAATGCAACATTTCAGAATGCAGGAAATGTATGGCGAAATGCAATGTATTTGGGCTGAAATGCAGAAACTAGCCGAAATGTTGAATTTGGGTGCGGTGTAAACGTGCTATAAACAAACAAAATAAACAACTCAAAATTAGTACTCAGTCTGTTTCTCTTTCGACTTTAAAACATCTTCTAGTCGTCTTGGAATTGATTTAACTAACTTTTTAGTCGATTCGACAGACATTTTTTGCCATTCTTCCTTTAATTTTGATTTCAACAACTCTGCTTTCTGCGTATCCAAATAATCCAACAAATCCTCAATCGGGTTAAGATCTGGGGATAGGTGTACACTTCCTTTTGACGTTCATTGTATATGAATCAAGTTCACATATCATCCTGCGGCCCATATATGGTGTGATCCTGATCCAGTAGTCCCTTCCATCTGTTTCTTCTCCTTCATTTGCCTTCTTCACTGTCAGGCCCAAATATCGGACGCAGAATTTTTCTTTCGACGATGCCAAGGATCTTCTCCACAGTCTTGCTTATCATCCAGATTTTGTTTCCATATATCAGAACTGGCAGGATAAAGGGTTTGTAACATATGATTTGGGCCTTCAAGGGAGGGGCTTTGACCAAATTGTTTGGAAAAAACCAATGTAATAGCGGTTGCAAAGGTCGAATCTTCTTCTTTTTCTTCCTCTTCTTAGGGCGCTACAGTCCGAGGTGGAGCTGGGCCTCACTCAACATGCCTCTCCAGCCAGCACGATCTCTCGCCAGCTGTCTTCAGTTTCGTAAACCAAGCCGGCCGAGGTCCACCTCCACTTGTGTGCGCCACCTCCTACGTGGAAGTCCTCTGTTGCGTTGTCCCACAGACTCAGAGTCGAAGACTCTTCGGGCCAGAGCTAAGTTGTCCATACGCTCTACATGGCCTAGCCGTCGTAGAAGTCTGGCTAGAGTCATGTCGCTGTACAGCCCAAATAGTCATCAAAGCAAACATGACCAAAGTTCGCGTGAAGAACTTTTCTCTCGAAAAGACCAAGACACTGTTTATCCGCTTGGGGTGTTGTCCATGCATCTGCGCCGTAAAGCAGGACTGGGATAATCAAGGTCTTATACAAAGTCAACTTGGTCTTCCGAGAGAGGGCTCTACTACTCAATTGCCTTTTGAGCCCAAAAAAACAGCGGTTGACAAGAGTTATTCTGCGTTTGATCTCGGTACTGATGTTGTTTGTACTATTTACTGCGGAGCCAAGGTTGACGAAGTCCTAAACTACCTCAAAGTTATAGCTGCCTATGGTGGCGTTATGACCAAGTCGTCGATAATATGCGTCCTTTCTCGATGACAGCATATACTTGGTTTTGCCCTCGTTTACCGCCAGACCCATTTTCGCCGCTTCCGTTTCAATGCCAGCAAACGCATCATTGACGGCTCGCTGTGTTCGCCCAATTACGTCAATGTCATCCGCGTAAGCTAGCAGTTGAACGGACTTTTGGAAGATCGTGCCTCTTGTGTTGGCCAGTGAGTTTTGCACGATCTTGTTAAGAATGGTGTTAAAGAAATCACATGACAGCGCGTCACCTTGTCTAAAACCTTTTTTGACATTGAAGGTTTGGGTGAGTTCGTTACCTACCTTGATGGAGCAGCGAGAGTTCTCCATCGTCATCCTGCTCAGTTTGACGAGTTTAGCAGGAATGTCAAAACTAGACATGGCGCTGTATAGCTTGACACTATACACGCTGTCATATGTGGCCTTGAAATCGACGAATAGGTGGTGTGTGTCAATTTGCATTTCCTTGGTCTTCTCCAGGATCAGCCGCAATGTGAAGATTAAAAGGTCGAATCTAATCCTGTTATTGTGCAGTTCGCGTTAAACCGTGGCAAAGAAACACCTTAGATTTTGTTTTTAGACTTACACGTTAGAAATTTTTGAATATGTTTGAGTAAAAGATAACTTACACGATTGTACTACTACCATTGTAAAACGTGCAAATTACCTACGTAAAACTTTTTTTCTGAAACTATCTAGTTGACCAAACTTTGCCAGTCAAACCGAAGAAATTTTATAAGACTATGATTGCCCACTAAATAGAATATTATTATTATGAGCATAATCGCACGTGGCGAACTTATGAATTCTTAACTATTCACCCAACTTCAGAATTTTTTATAAACTGCAATTAATTTATCACATGGCCAAGATAATCAATAATACTAGGGAACAAAGTTGTTCACATTATATAGAATCTCAAAGAATGTGTTTTGAAAATACACCCGGAAGGCCACTACAGTATATTCAGGTTCCTGAGTTCCTAAGGCATTATCATTTTCCTCAACTTAATTATTGATTTAATCGCATTACACTGAAATTAGCATAATAAATAGCTAATTAATTTTTTCTCCTTTCCTTCTATTTCATTTTCGCTCTCATGACTTTCTTAATAACTGCGTGTTTTCTTTTTGTACAGTTGGTCAAATATTTCTTGGTACCTTACCACGGTAAATATTTTTGTTTTATCTCTAGGAGACTCAAAGTTAATCAAAATTTGTGATTCTTTCTAAATGCAAGTCGACCTTGGTAATTCCACTGAGGGTTGAAAACTTACGCCGAAATAAGACGCCGAAAGAAAATAAATATTCAAGTTATTTGTTAAAAATGTTGATTTTTTTCATAGGCAATCTTGAATGCCTTCTTTCATAATACATAGTGAAAGTTACGCTAGGTCTGATTTCCAATAAAATTGAAGATCGATGATCTCTACACCTTTAAACTGCAACATTCTGAAACTTGTTTTTATCTAACACAACTTAAGGATATTTGTTAAGACTATGAACAACATACTGCAATCAGTGCGAAGAGCAGTAGAAAAAATGCATACATTACATCCAGTTGTGACAGACTGTACTCGTTACTGCACAAATAGCTGCCCCCTGATATACTTGCTCTATGACAACATTGTTGCAATGTAAAATGTATCTGTAGGTTAACAAAGTTGCAAACCTGTATTGTGATGAATTTTCAATTTCGCATGGAGCTGCTTCATAGCGTAATTATGTGTGTGTGATGAGCTAATTAATAAAATGTATTTTACGGTAATAATATGTAGAATCTGCATGCAAACAAAATGAGCTCATAGATTGTACATGCGTCCATAAATAAAAAATCCAGTTTAATCGATTGCTAAAAGTGCACTGGGAGTAATTGGCTATCAGAAATTATGTTCATAATGGCGACGTAAAAGTTGAGGCGGAAATCACTTGAACTTATAATGTATGTGATGACACCTCAACATGGTCTGTGAAAGGTGCTATCAGACAATATGTATGTTGTGGAACATGTTAGATGGAAGGTGAATTAAAAAATTTGCTAACATCGGGATATGTTCCTTTTTTAACAATACTAATTCGAGTATGTTCTTTAGAATGTTCTGCGAATAAAATTTTATTTCTTATATAAAAATTATGCAATATTTTTGAAACGATTTGCACGAAGCCCATATGAAAATTTTGATGATGATGATCGTTGTACATTTATGTTAGACATTGGTTAGTAGTTTAATTTTTGAGAAATAATGTGAGAAGATATCTCCTGCGTAAGTGTCACCCATTCCCAAATAGGCTGAAACCCCAAACATTAGCCGCTATCTTCAATTAATTTATCGTGCAAGGAACAAAACGCCATATATATTTTGCAGCATTGCATTTACAGGCAACTTAAGTCGGCTAAACATAATTTTTATATCCGTTTGTTTATGTTGTTAACACAGAAGGAAACAGTGTTTTATTGTTACCACATTTTGCCGTTAAGTTTAAATTTCAATAACCACAGAGAAACGCTGAACCTAATTTTTATTCACTCTTAAGTCCAAAATTTGCTTATATTAGAACTCAAATCAACCCCAAATCTATTAGTCTCTAATGTTATTTATTTTCTCGTTCAAATTTTTAGACGAACCAAGATGCGAATTTAATATGGCGGAAGGTGTCGAAGAAACAGAGAGTAATAGTCACCAAAGTAAAGCAGATACGCCAACTATGCTAGGAACTGTATTACCTTGCGAAGCAACTATTACCGCATCGTTAGGCGGGATAAAACGTGAATTTGACACAACGCCTACACCACTTGGTGGTGTTAGTTCAGGAGGAGGTATCGCTCCAGTTTCACTTCTGCCCACCCCGTCACCATCGTCACCACCCTCACAACTTACACCCACCTCGACGACGGTGAATTCAATTGCGGCTACAATACGTCGAGTGCCCAATCTATCATCTGCCTCATCCACATCGTCTACATCATCGTGCTTATCTTCGTCATCCTCATCGTCATCATCGTCCTCATCATCGTCATCGTCTTCAACATCTTCATCATCAACATCGGCAGCTACAACAGCGACCACTGTGGCTATATCATCAGTTACTGGGGTAACGGTGAACAAATCACCATCACCGTTTCCGTCATCGTCATCATCACCGCCCGGAGCAAACGCCAGCCACCATCATTCTCCACCTCACCTGCAGCAACAGCAACAGCAACAGTCTCAAACACAGCAACAGTATCATCCTATCAATCTAAAACCTGAGGTAAGTCATTTATTGCTTCTAAATGTTCTTCGCTTTTTTCCATATCTGAGATACTACGCATATGCATGTGTGGCGTTAAAAATATTGTTGTTGATTTTTGTGAAAGGGCTCATACTAAAAAGTGCTGGATAACACACAGCTACCAGCACTTATAAAACATTACTAAGAGTTATTCTAAAGATGCATTAAGTTTGAGGGATTTTTTTTATGAAATAAGAACCCAAAGGATACAGTGGAAAAATGGAGGATACGACATGCAACGCACAACTTATATTGTCAGTATGGGCTAATTTCGCCACAAACATGTACGCGCAATGCAAACACATTTGAAAAATATTTTGAATTAATGTAAAGCGTTGGTGCAAACGGACAACATCGATACACACCACACAGACGGTCTGCGCAAACAAGTGTGCAACAACAAAATATACTTGCTTGCGCAATCGTGTTTATGTATTCCATGGTCCCTATAACAAAGGTTCAACTTTCACTTAGGCGTGATGAATATACTCTGACAAGTTGAGCTGGATTATTTTACTTGGGATGTCATTAATTTGTTTCAAAACACACTAAGTTGTCATGAATAATCTCCCGAAAGGGATCTCTCACCCTATTTGGATAACACATAGGCAACGCACTATCGCAGTTATAAAGATGCGACTGAGAGGCTATCTTTAAAATTGGATCCGTGAGCTAGGTAAACTACTTTTCCAATTGAAAATAATATTATACATATATTTATTAATTTCCTATAAGTATGAAAGTATGGGTTAAATAGAAAATATCATATTCTGTAAATGGTCTCTACGACTTTAATGCTATTCGTTTGTCGGTCTTACTTACGAGTACCCCTTTTGCATACATGTAGCTGAATTACGCTGATATAATTTGCTTCTTCAAGCCTTCAAAAACGCAAATCTTTCGTGGGTCTCTCTTATGAATCTCTAATGTCTAATTCTTAACAAAAGTGTCGAATTGATGTTCTCGGGATTTCTACAACAGTCTTTTGTGCTAAATGACAAGAAGGACGGGCAGCGTGTTTAAGACCACTAGTTGCTCCAGTCGCCCTAAATTGTTGAATCTTTTCGCAATTGGTGAAATTAAATAACTCTTCCCATCATATTTTGTACGAAAATTGTAAACCGTAGAAACAAAACCCATTTTCTAATGAATGATGGATGGCGCAGTTGATTAAGTGCCTGCCGCAAGTTAGAGGGGCCCCAGGTTCGAATCCCAGTGAAATCGAATCTGATCCAGTCACCATTTGCCGTTGGGATCAAATTAACGACACTGGAGTAGGTTGTGCCGTGTACCTGGCAGTACAATGGACCAGTTTTGAGTCTGAGTGCTCCACTAGGGTTTTAAAAATCTTCCGAAAAAAAAGTTGTCATGTAAAGCTTCTCAAACTTAGTTTAGAGTCACCATAATAATATAATAATTATACGTACCTTCTTCGCGTGTGACAAAACGTATCTGAATCAGGAAATTATTTCCGATCATAACATTGAAACCTTTTTTAAAATTGAATTTTAAATACTCATCACGCGACATGGATTTTGCTCATTTTCTTCTATTATTTAATAATAATAATAATAAAAAAAAATTATGATACATACTACCATACTTTTGTACACATATATGTACGTATGTGCATAGTGGATAACTACTGCTCACGCTTGGCCTTGTCCTGTTTCTCTTGATCACAGATAAAAAGTAGGACCTAAAGTCTTACGCTGATTCCCAATGAAAATTCTTAGACGCTGACAAAAAAACAAAAGAGCTTGAAGCTAGCTTACCGTATCCCGCTGCTTCAAGAATCTCAATGTCCTTTCAGAAGTGTTCATTAATTTACAGTTAAGTTTAAAGATTTTCCTAATCAATCACATATGCAAAGTACTCTTCATAACTGCTGTGTCCAAACATTTAAAAGCAGTGTCTGCTAAGTCACACTCCTGTTCTAGGCCTATACTGCGTTTTGATATATTAAGGGTTAAAAGAAAGCATAATCTTCAGCACGCTTTGATACACGCATTCAAGATAATTTCTCTACGGCTATACTGTTCGATTCTTTCCAGCACCACTGTTCACTGTTTTATTTTTTCGCACCCAAAGCTGACGAACGAAAAAAAAAAGTTAAACGAACACAAGTTACATAATTTCCATTACTCGGTGTCCTTTCTATTTAAACGCACCTTCCTTTGTCATAAATGAAAATTATTCACACGCCTTTAATACCGTGCGTTTAGGCTCCAAACGGATTGAATGAATGAACGTACGAGGAGGCACGTACAATTACATGCTTGCGAATGCACAATCCCAACCGCTGCGACTCTATACACGCATATTTTTATTTCAATTCGAACACACACATGTGTGCATGCACTACTCTGGTCAATTTATTACAGTCCTCATACGACAATATCGTAAGGCGTACTCCTATGCTACTTATGATTATTATATACTGTATAAGATTCCATAGAATTCCCAATTAAAGTTTTAGAATGCAAAAAAAAAAGAAAACACTTCTCGTGCAAGGCTTCGATGGCAGACGTGTCATTAGCGAACACTGGGCTTGCTACAAATTCAGTTCATGCTTGACGAATACATGGTATGTTCGTACAACGTGGTCTGGGATTGCATACCCAGTCGTAGCCAGTAACTGTCCGAAAGGTGAGGGAGCGATTAAATATGCTTTGCATTAATTTATTATTACACTTTTGACGTTGTTATGAATTCGCGGAATAACCTATAATTTACAGGGTGGTACTGATCTTACATTTGGAACATTGTATAATTTTTTTATAACATACAATAACGACTAAAAGTTTTTAAATACCAGGGTTCCGTTTCAATTGCAAAATTTTAAATATTTACTATTATGGTAATATGATTTGTATTACAAATTTAAATATATAAATTATATATACTCGTATATATAAATGAAGTGCAAGTTTTGAATTTAGTTGTTGCTAACACTTAATTAAAATGTGATTAAGTGCAGAAATTATACGCATCTGTACATCGAATGAAACGTTTTTGGAACATTCTTTATATCTTATGATTAGTGAAACGTCATAACAAATTATCGTTGACAGCTCATAACTTTATCGATTTCCTGTGGAAATCATTCATCACCATTAACGCTCGAAGTCTGGGTTCGATTCCCGGGTCCACCTATTTCGAGCCACTGACAATGCTCAAAGAGTATAACTGTCTAGAAAAAGCTTCTCAATCTCGCCGTTCGGAATTGGCATTCTACTGTAGGTCCCCTCCATTAATGTGAGAACAATAGCACGGACAACACGAGTGGTTGCTGAGAAGCTAGGCCCAACTCCACCTTGGACTTTTTCGCCGCCATTATTATTATTATTATACTAGCCATTCGTAATGGTCGTGCTATTAATTTCATATAAATGGAAGAACTTGACTTTTAAATATTTCATGTACATAAGTGAATTGCGAGGTCTGGTGCCGTGATTTAAATCTGTGACGTTTTGCATAGAAATTTATGAACTTACATTCAACGCATGGTATCTGAATACCGAAACCATTTCGACACGCCGAACTGGTTATCCAGCAAAAAAATTTCACACACATACTTATTAATCATGTAAGGAATCCAATGTGTGAGTTGCACATAAATTCTGAAGCGCTGTAGTTTCTGCTACGCAAATGGGTAATTTAATCATTGAAATTTAATTTAATTACACGTTAAGTCAAATGAAATTTTTTAAGAGAAACATCAAATTCGTCAATTTTAAAAATTCCAAAACAACAGAAAATAAATTTAAATTCAAAAAGCTTTCAATTCGCAGAAAAAATTCAACATTCGGCCCTCTATGCGTTGTATTCTAAAACGCATTTGCTATAATAACCTCGCGTGGAACGCATTTTTCGCGTTTTTTTTCAAATGCATCTATTGCATCGGATTTTATGAAACAGATACGATATTGGTGTACCATTCGGGTTAACTTATGCCTATATTCCAAAGCAACCACTTTTATTCACTCATGGGTAGATAAGATCTCCAAAGGGAAAAGTATTCACACCAAAAAGTGCGAAAATTGGGCAGCGGATATGTGTAAAATCTCATGATTTATTTTATTTACACATTTTTTTAACAGGTAGCAAGTAACAGGTAGAACCTAAAACTAAGTAGATGAAACTGAGTGCGAATGACATAATTAGTGGTTTTTCATATCAGAATGAAAACGGAAGAATCTGCATAAGATACTCGTAAGTATGAAATACTAGATACTAGCGAGAATGTGTGTGTCAGAAGTTATACAAATATGTATAAGATTTTAGGCGTTCATATTAAAAGTGACCATATTTTTGAGTCACATTATTTGATAGAACCACCTATTGGCTGACGGAGAATCATCGTATCAAAAAACGTTTCGGTGCTTTTTAACAATCTTAGTACAAAAGATATGAAGCAGAAAGCCAAGCTCGGTGTCAACTCCGTGAATAATACAATTGATGTTTGATGATTGATATCTATGGTATACAATACAAAAGTTACCAAAGTTGCTGGATTATGGATAATTTACGAAAGTAGTGATGTCTTATCGGCGAAGAGTGAATTTTGCATAAAAAAGAATTGGCAAATGAATTGGCGATTATTCCATCAACGCAAACATGATCAGAGATCGCACGCAAAACATTTTTTTCGAGAAGACGAAAGGTTTCTTCATCTCATCGTTTCCGCCTCCATACCGTTTGCTGTATTGACCGCTTGCTGTATTCAACCTATCACGTCAAAGTCATCCGCGTTTGTAACGAATTTTGGAAAATCGTGACTTTAGTATTAGCCAATGAGCTTTCTATAATGTTCCTTGAAGAAGTCACATGTCAAGACGTCACATTTCCCATTCATTTTTTTATCTTTTTTAACTGCAAACTGCGTATCCAATCCAATAGATCGAGTTGCACAATTAAGAAACATTAATTGATATATTTCTTCATAATATTTACATGGCTTTGAAAATAAATAAATTAATGAAAGAGTATTACTAACAAATAAACAATGGTCTATGCAAGCAAACCCACTCATAAATACAAAGGTACTAGGTCGTAATTATAAGGTGATATCAACAACAAAGCGATTGTGTTCCGATGCATTTGTATTCACTGTAAACATTATTTAATGTAACTCCTGCCAGGCAGAACAAGATATTCCTAGTTCCTCGCACTGCTCAGGTTCTAAACTGCACAACACACAGCGAAAGTCGCCTCATAATTCTATTTTTCGTTCAAGCCGTACAATTATGCCCCATCAAAACCCACCACTCCCCAAACAAGAAACAAAATAGTGCACCTACTACAACGAGGCCTGTGAGGCTACATGCAGTATGACGTGACAATCGACGGGCTGATTAAAAACATTACGGGGGAGGGGAATGTGGTAAGCATAAGGATGAAAACTGCGGTATTGCTTTAGGACAACAACAACGAAGAACACAATATTGCGTTAGGGTCGGAGGATAGGTTTCAAGTTTCATTTCACGAGTATACCATTCTGAGACAAGATCGTGCGTCCAGTACGCTCTTCACGTCACAGTGAAACCTCCAATCGTCGGGTATTAATTTTATTCAGATCTCCTTGTTCGTTAAGTCGTAATTTAAAATCCTCTCATCAGGCGGAATGTAATGCCTTCTCCAAGTTGGGTCGTTGCGAAACTCTTTGTGGCTCCGTCGTTGTCGCATGCGTGGGCGTTCATAATTTGTAATTAATAATTAATGAGATGCATGTGACGTCTTGAACGTTTGCAACGATCTCGGTATAGAGGGCAAAAAAGGTCTGCATGCCAACAAGCAGCTTGCATATGCACGCATAGAATGACTTCGATGGAGTTTTACAAAAAAAAATACAAGACATAAGTGGTTAAACTGTCTGTTATGAATGTAGAAGTGTGCAGCTCGACTGCATGTACTTGGGCCTGTGGTAGCGACGCACACTGTGCGATAAAGGGATAACGAATTAATTATCACAGTGGTCACAATGGGGGTGAATGCATTTTCGTGAGATTGAAATTCGCAGCTGAAAGTTATACCTTTAATGGTGGTTTGGACATATGTACACGTGAACAATTTTGACACCTTTGAATGATCGCCCCCTTGTTCATATACAATTGAGATTGATGCAATAAAGAAAATATCTACACATACAAATGAGAGTCACTATAACACGTTGTTGCAAACTGTAAAGTAAGATCTTGATACTTTATGTTTCGCGCCGATCAATATGCTAGACACATTTAATCAAAAATGTTAATCTTTTGAAAAATGTGAGTGTCATCGATGATACAATTCAGATTCCTGTCAGATCTGCGTTACTATCCATTCTCATTTTTATCATTATTTTTAATATAAAGAAGACATGTGAATATACACATTTGAAAGGTATATTTTTCGAAATAATTCATATAATAAGGTTATTACATATATGGTCTCAAAATTCGATAACAACAGTGCACTAGACTATACGTCTGCTATGATTATAGTTGTGCTTGTTTATGATAGTGTATGATAGTTAATGATAGGGTATCACTACCCTGGTATAGAAGGTACGTTATTTCAACTTTCGAGTTCTAAAAGTTTCGGAGTACAAGTATATATAGTATTAAACCAGAATTTATGTCAGTGGTAAAAAGATGGGAAAAAATAAGAAAAATTAAATGTTTACTATTACTAAAAAGTAATTATGTATCATTTTTTATAATTTTTAAATTGTTTAACTTCTATACTTCTGGAATCTCGAAGCTGAAGTAATAAGATTGCACGCCCTGGATGTTTGTGCAAGTTGAGGTTTTGCGGTTGACAATGGTAGTAAATGGCTGCGGATAGTTTTGTGCATGAAAATACAACATATATCAAATTTAATTCGAAAAACATAGTAGTAGCCAATATGGGCCAATCGTACGCAACGTTCATCAGCTTACTAGGCTCATTTTCTGGCTAAATACCCTAAACAAAAAAGACAAAATTGGCCATGCTGGAGTGAAAAAAAGTTCAAGTCCACGACGTTACACTTGCAAAAAATCACTGTTTGCTTTATGTGCGTTATGGGTTATAGTGAAAACATTGGGCAATACTTTTTTTAAGATAAGGCCCGTTGACCTTAAAGAACAATACGGATCAAAACTTAGTAAATTTGTTTGTTGCCTGATGGAATGGCCGCAACATTGAAGAGCTCTTAGTTTCAAAAAGACTTTAAATGGCACATAAGCGTGCACAGTATTAAGGAAGATCATCGACGGGTTTATCATCTCGGGTTTTTCAATGGGCCAGTTAATTGGACTCCAAGATCATGTGCTGCTCGCATCATACCTCTAGACTCTCCCACCTCTGTTGGGATATGTAATGTCGCAATGATAAATTTTTTATTTTTTTTTTTATTTTTTTTTTTTTCTTAGCGAGGGTAGGTGAAAATCTTCAAAAGACACTATGGGGACCGTTCCCTCATAGCGAAAGGGATTTTTACCCAGTAAAAACACCTCCCTTCAATTAAAAATAAAATATATTCATACTACAACTAAGTTTGACACTTATCCAGCAGTTTTATTTTCTCGATTTTGACGCGTTTTACAAGAGATTCTCCACTGAGAGTTCCTGCTAATAGCGCAACTAAGCGCGGGATGAATTCACCGTGCTAGGTCAAGGGGTTTAGTCCTTTGAAGACGGCGCAATAGATTACTTTCGTCAAGAATTGGAAGGACAGCTGGGTTTATGTGCTCTTCCAGACGACGCTTATGCTTACGAGCAATGTTCTTCGTTTCATCCTGGATTGATGCAATTCCGAGATCTCTGTGGATATCGTCGTTCCGTATGTACCACGGTGCGTTGACGATGGTTCTTAGTACTTTATTTTGGAAAGCTTGTAGTATATTTTTATTACTTTCTTTGGTACAACCCCATAGTTGTATACCAAATGTCCAGACGGGTTTTAGCAGTTGCTTGTATATAAGCAATTTGTTTTCAGTACTTAGTTTGGAATATTTTCCAATAAGCCAGTACATGTCTTTATATTTTATTTGGAGCTCTTCACGTTTCTTTTTGACGTGTTCTTTCCACTTGAGCTTTACATCGAGAGTCATCCCGAGGTATTTCGCTTCATTTCCAAAGGGTATTTGAACATCATTTATAAACACGGGCAAATTATTCACGTTGTTATATGTAAAATTAATATGAACGGATTTAGCTTCATTGAGTTCAATTCTCCAAGTGTTTGTCCATTCGTGTACCCGATCTAAAGCACGTTGCAGTTTTCTAGTTGACTCTTCGACCGTTTTGGCAGTTACCAAAATGGCAGTAACGTCAACAAATGTGCCTAGTACAGTGCCAACATTTTGTGGCATATCGCTACTAAAAAGTAAGTAGAGGAGAGCACCAAGAACAATTCCTTGGGGTACTCCAGCTTCTATAGATTTAAATACCGAGTATTCTTTTCCATATTTTACACGGAAGATTCTGTCAGAAAGGTAATTTGATAATATTACGTAAAGTTTTCCCGGGAAGAACTGTCTCAGTTTGTGTTTCAAACCCTCGTGCCAAACCTTGTCAAAGGCCTGCGAAACATCGAGAAATACAGCTGAGCAGACTTGCTTTTGTTCAAACGATTTTTCTATAACATCAGTTATTCGATGTATATGGTCAATAGTCGAATGCTTATTTCTAAAACCAAATTGGTGATTAGGAATAAGTCGTCTTTCTTCCACAATCGGGCTTAAACGCCTAAGTAAAATTCTTTCAAACACCTTAGACATTATCGGAAGTAGTGAAATCGGTCTGTAAGATTTTTTTTTCTGTTGGGGGTTTACCCGGCTTGAGTACCATTATTACTTCCGCCACTTTCCACTGACTAGGGACATGTTCTAATCATTAATGAGGTAGAGAAACTTCAGAAGCGCTTTCTTAGGTAATTCTTTTAGAACTTCTCCTGTGATTAGGTCATAACCAGGAGCTTTTTTGGGTTTGAGCTTGTGTAATTCTTCTTTAAGCTCTGTCAGAGTAGCATTTCTTATAGAATAATTGTCAAAGTGTATCTCCGGACCGTAGGAGTTTACAGGAAGTGTTTGTCCACTGTGCGATTTAAACGTCGCTTCCAAGTGATCTGCGAAGAGATCTGCTTTCTCTTTATCTTCTTTTGCCCACTCGAATTGATTTTTTCGAATTGGGGCCGTATGTGGTTCGGGTTTTCTAAAACCTGTAGCTGCTTTCCAGAGTGAGCAGTTGGTATCCTTTTTCGCGGACAAACCTCTTAAGTAGGTACTTAGGTTATTATTTTTAAACGACTTAATTTTCGCCTTTAGCAAATTACACAATTGATTAAGACACGTTTTATGTTCTGGCGCACGGGACTGTTGCCATTTCTTACGAGCTTTACGTTTTTCTCTTACTAATTCTCGTATTTCCGGTGGATATCGCAATACACTTTTTATTGTCGTTTTTCTAACGAGGGGTGTATTGCTCCACGCAGCGCACTGTATTACATCTATAAATTTATCGACTTCTATTTCTAAATCATATCGGGTTCTCAGCGGTACCGCAAGTTCGATATTGTCTTGTATGTAATTTTTGAATGCTTGCCAATTCGTTCGTTGATTAGTTAACGTAGGTGGTACTTCCTTTCTTACGAGGTTATCATTCATAGATAGTACAATGGGAGAATGATCTGAACTAAGATCAAAGCTTTCTTCAACTCTTAAGTAGTTTCGAGATATGCCTTTTATGACAAAGAAATCAACAACGTCAGGTATTTTTGTAATATCCGAAGGCCAGTAGGTCGGTTTTCCTGTCGAAAAAAAATACCAGCTCTGTACAATTTTCTGCCTTTTTGTGAGATACATCTTGACCCCCAAAAAGTGTGCTTCGCGTTAAAATCTCCACCAATTACGAAATTTGGGCCAAGAGTGTGGAAAATATATGATAAATAAGAAGAAAAATAATAAGAAAAAACGAGATACCAGGGAAATAATTAATAATTATTTTTTTTATAAAAAATATTGGTATGTCTAATGGTCACATGTTTAATTATCGTAGCTACATAGTTATAAGCATTGTAATAGATTTGCTGATGTTGTTGATTTTTGCTGAGTGGAGTTTCAAAGTGCAAGGTTTCTCTTATAATTGCCCAAACAACATTATTGCAAGTTTAAATAACCCTTTTCCCTATAAATTTTTCAAAAATAATAGCAGTAGCTAGTGCCCATAATCGAGATCATACGTTTATTTATAATTCATTAAGCGATAAATTACGTACATAAGTACAAGAACATTGCCTTACATCTTTGTTGCAACCGCAAGTGCCAAGCATGAATATGTATCTCATTTATTTCAGTGCATTGAAAACTCAACGTTACAGTGAACGAGCCTTAGCACTTGAACAGAGGTACATATATTAAATGCGCATTAAAGCACTTAATTTGTAATTATTTTAATTACAAGAAATAATCTCAATGCATTTAGTTTACTTTGTTGCTAAACATGTGCATATTTTCCCCATTCGAGTAGCTGATTATGATCAAAATAAAATTAACTCGTGTTATACATTTCCATCTGACATCTTTCATGGCAAATTAAGCACGGAATATACGAACCACACTATGGACGGTACATATATTAGTAAATCACTTTATTTGTTATCGATTCAAATGTTCGTGAAAGTTGCTTGATAAACAAAGTGAAGCTATTACGTGAACTCAAAGAGTTTACCAATGATTGGGAGTCATAGGATATTAGATGGACTGGTCTACGATATGTCAATCCGTCATGTTAAGCACCCATCGTCCGCTTAAACAAACAACGTTTGCTTGCCTACATCCCTTACCGCCTGAAGGAAGCTCTGTCTCGTCCCAAAAGTTCATTAAGTATCGACCTTTCTTCAAATTTTCAATTAAAATTACCCAATTTCCATAAACACAAACCCCTCATCTCACTACTATTCCTTCATCTTGAGCAGACACCATCACCACATGTTCCCTGGACTCATTCAAAATGTGAAAGACCAGAAAGTATTCACCGTGTACTGTCTAACGATCGACTTTCGAAATCTTATTGCTTTACTTTACAAACATCTCCACCCACTCAGCCACCGTCCACAACATCATCATTCATCTGTACACACACTATCTTTACCTTCTTCTGCTTCTGCTTCTGGTTCTGGCTCTTGTTCATCTTCTCTCATGCTAATACTATCGGTCCTTCTTTACATCTAATAAAATGTAAAATCAACGACCATAAGGATAATTAGAGCACACACAGACTCATATATGTATGTATGCCAACGTCCTCTCATCATCCCAGTCCGCCAAGTTCATCGGATGTTGCGGGAGGGAGGGCGGATGGGGTTTTGAGGAATAAGGTATCCGGCTCTACACCTTATTCGCCTTTTATAATTAATTTTAGTTAAGTGTTTCAAGAAAGTTAAATTCAAATCCTTATTTTGTTGAACCCGCTCCTGACAGTTTCGCTCACTTTCGTTCTTTACCGCTCTCTCTCTTGCTCTCTCTGTAGAGAAAATGCTTCTAATATTGGTAAGCGGACAGATAGGACACGGTGGTTGGGTGGGAATAGGCGAAGACTTCGTCTTATCCACCAGGACAACCCGGCATTTTAATGCATGCAAAACAACACATCACACTCATTCTCTCTCCCACTCTTGTATCCTATTGAGGAAAACTATGATGTAGAGTGTAGATGATGATGATATTGTGTTTAGGTGGTGGTTAGTTGCACATTGGACACAACTATATTTTACATACTTACGTACGTGTGTGTATGTATGGGGGGTGGTAGCGGCAGTAGGTAGGAAGACTGGATGGAGGTGGTCTCGGGCTCAGTCAAGAAAGTACACATTAATAGGGGCTAGTTCGTCAGCAGAAATGTAAGTAGAAAGTGGAATCAGACTAACAGCAACAGAAGCAACGCAGGCTGGATAGAAAGGATATTAATGCTTTCGGAGAGTAGCTAAGCATTTACATAAAATTTTCAATACACTCTCATACAAAATCTACACACACATAACTACACACAATCAGGGAGACATAACCGAAGCAGCAGTAGTGACAGCAGTATTTGGAAGCGAATACACGAACGAAGACGAACGAACATTGGGCTTGAATTGTCAGATATAGAATGGGTTGTTGGTTGGTGATGGCATATCCTTTCGGAATTAAATTATACGACGATGTGATGAGGACTTAAGGAACGACGAACGACGACGAAAGGGTAAGGTTTTGGGTGAGAGGAATTTTTCAGAAGGATGTTGTGGGTGTTTTGATTGAAATTGTGGCTTTTCTTTAATGAGATTCCTGTAATAAATTATAAATGCGACGAAGGTAGGAATATGCATAAGATATATGGCCAACTACAAACACTGTTCACGAAATCACCAACCGACAATACATACATATAATTGCTTTCGCTATAGCAAATGGAAATTATATCATTGAGTGGTGGATGGTCCTTGGGGTTGGAGACGATGGGGTTATAGTTGAGAGGAGCCACACACATCGTAGTGTGTAGTGTAGTATGTCCTATGACCGGCTAAGTCGGGAATTATATTTTAGAAAATTAGCCTTAGACGGTTGTGACTATAGAACATATAGCAATAGCTTAGATACGATAATAGATATGCATGTTTTGTGTAGTTATGCTTGCTTGGGATGTAGGATTTGAGGTGATGCGGTGGGGAGGAAGGGAAAGTGAGCAATGGGATGATGTAAATGTTACTTGTGGTTTTGCGATATTTAATAAGAAGTTACCGGAAGGTATCCTTCATTATAATTTCTAATTATATAGTCGATGTTTTCGGTTCATACTTGAGCCCTATGTTTGGGTTGACTTGCCAGCGGATGTTGGTCGTGGGTATTCGACACGGTGTGTGACGTTGGCCACAGATCCGATTGAGTTGCACTGGGGTAAGTGATTTTGTAGAAATCAAATGAAATATTTAACATGGAGAAGATTTATTAAAGAAATGAGTACATTTTTGCAAATGGACATGGGATATCCCTAAATATGTACATGTTGTTACTTACAACAGACACTAGATGCCGTATGTTAAATTTTCAGTTTGTACTTGGCTTACTCTGAAGTACTGTTATCTATTATTGCTATTAATGAGAACGACTATGTTATGCAAGCTCAGATCAAGGCAATCATATTAAACAGAAATAAATCCTTAAGCTAAATCATGTACAGTCAAAATCGCTTATAACGACATCGGTTATAACGACAGAACTCTTAGGTCCCGCCTGAGCTCCATTATATGTAATCCAATAGGACAAGAAATCGTTTATAACGACATATCGCTTACAACGACCAAACTCGTCAGTCCCTTGAAGGTCGTTATAACCGATTTTGACTGTACTTGGTAAATGTCACCTGCAATGCTACTCAGTGAATCAGGATGTAAAAATATCCAGACAAATCTTTATCAAAGCGCACTGCATATGTTATTGTTTCGATAATTCGATAATTAATTAAGGAGTGATATAAAAAATAATTCTAATCGTGGAAGCAAAATGAAAAACATTGTCGTTCTCATCATTATAAATTTATAATTGTAAATATAAAACAGTCAGTCAGAAATGAACGATTATTTAATATACTGTCAAAACAAAAGTGTGGTCAATTTGCACATAAAATGAATCATTCATAGGGCAAGAAGCTGTGATCATGACAAGTAACATCAAAACAGACAGGCAACTACATTGTATTGCTTCTGTAGTTGATAAACACCATAACACTTTAATTGAACTGCTGCAACTTATAAAAATCCCAGAATAGCTATGAATATTTATGTGCGCAACTACAATGCGTGCAAATTAAAAGTCATTAACAGCAGGATACTCTGCGTCAAGAGCACGTATAGGGATAGGTAACAAATTTTTTTCTTTAATTATTATTATTTTTCATTCAAAAGATGTGTAATGTAAAATATATGCAACATAAAAGTTCATGAATAAGATGTCTGTGAAGAGACAGACGAATTTTATGTGATGGGCGTGTAGTGATTTAATTATTTATAGATAACATATCAGAGAAATGGTCAATTTCTACACAAAATGATAAAAGTCGTATACAACAGAAAGTTGTTTTATGGTCTTAATTCGTATCACGATCACCCTATTTGACAGAAAACTTTTAGTGAAAGGAAGCCAGAAAACCTTAAAAATGCGGTCTTGGGAGGAATATTGTTTGTAAAATTTTTTTGATTTTGAAATGGAATTATGTAGTAGATTACTGTTTAGTAGGATTTCAATTTATCGGATTATTTTTTCTTCAGTGAAGTAGTGTGAATGGATTTAGAAAATGCCACAAAAGGTGTCATATCGCCATCAAAGATTAGTCAATCGGAAACGGCTAAATTCTCGATGGCAATGTCTGAACATACATTGCACATCAGTCGATGTCAAATATAGTCCAAGTAAACTTTTTTACATTCCCGCATTTCATTTCAACTGCTTCTTTAACAATCCTTTAGTAGTCAAGTTGGTTTTCAAACTTCTTGAAATATAAATACAGTGGACGCTCGATATAGTGAACTAATAAAAACCGAGCCTGTGCACTGAAGCGAGATTGTTCATTGTAACGAGCGTGGGCTGCTTGGAGAAAATTTCATCAAAATGCGTATGTTTTGAAGTAGGATTCATCAAAAATTTAATATAATTACAATTTTTCTTTGCAATAACTAAAAAATAAGCCAATATTTATAAAAAAGAATATTTCGTTTTTAACAAAAAAAACTCACCCGTAAAAAACGCAAAACGCAACAAAAATAATATTTTACATTTCTAATATAAGCAACACGCACTTTACATTTGCTTCAAACAACCCCAAACTGTGTGTCATATACATAAAATAACTAATTGTGCAAGATCTTGGCACAACGCGATGAGTAGAACAAACGGTATAAAATGTTGTGAGTTCTCTATATTGGATTGTTTACTATATCGATGTTCACTATATCGAGCGTCCACTGTATGTGGTATTGGGTGAAATATTATGCAACCAACAAAATTTCTAGATTCTAAAACCTTTCAAAAACGAAGCGCCGAGAATACGTGGCCATGGCAGATGCTTGCGTCTTCACAAATATGAATAATCTTATTGGTCATGATTGCTCCTTGCGATCAGTTAATTTTTTATTTTTATTTTTTCGTGCTAGGCAACATTTACTAAGAAAAGCTAAACTTATAGAGATTAACTTACTGGCCCTCGGCAGACATTCTAAATTAAACTTTAGCCTAGGCTATACCAATAAAGGAACAATTACGAATAACACAGTTTCTATGCAAAAAAAAATTGGTAACAGAAGTAAGTAGTCAACAGAAAAGTCCAAGTACACGGCAGACAGTAGGGCTATCAAAGAAGAAGAGGAATCATTTACAAATGTCAAAAATGTGGATTACTCTATTATTATTATAACTTTCTTATTTTATATAATAGTCGGTATATTAATAATAGAAAATTATTAAACGAACATTAGCTTCACAAATTCGCCGCCTGCCTGCAACAGGGTAAAGGTTCGCTACAATTCGGGATGTTTGATGAAGGATGTTTTCTGGAAATCGAACTTAAACTTCGAGGGTGGGAGTATGCGCACCACGGCTCGAGCATGATTTAGGTAACTTTCTGCAATTCATCCCTTTTCCTTTTATTCATGACAATTCTTCACAGTCCATGAAAATGCACAAAATTACCAACGACTCATCTAATCCGGTTCATAATTGCACCGATTTGAAGCCCAAAATATGTGGGCACATTGCACACAACACATGTATTACATCTTTATGTGGACAGAATTGTATGACCCTATTTAATCTTGTTGGAGTTTAGTTTCGGTTTTTTTTCTTATACGACGATGCAACCATTGTGTTCTCGTTGATTTTTCTTAAATAAATATTTGGTTAAATTTTTGTGTGCAATATTTTTTGTGGGATGTATCAATTCAATTCAATTGAGTGTATGTTATAGTGTAACAAGTTGAGACGAGTTGGCTTTCCATCCGATTTGACGAGTTGCAAAAGTATTAAATTTTGTTAGAAACCGAGTCAGCCGGATTGGCCTGCAACTCAGTTTGCTAGAATTCCAACTCTGGTTAACTTTGGTTTGGAAAACTATTGTTTGGTATATCACTATTTTCTTGTGCTTTACGGTATGTGGCACCATCTTATTAAAACCACAGTCATCCAAAAAATAACAAAAGAATCGGAATTATTATATCGCAATAGCTAGGATCACTGAAAGATATTGCGGCAAGTCAGCCGCATTTACAAAAATCCGAAAAACCTGTTTTTGTTTTTCAACCGACCCTTGTTGATTTTCTGAAACCAACATTTGAGGATTCTGACAACTGACAATTTCTTTTCGTTGGCAACAGTTTACTGCACTAAAGATGTGGATCTCGCGCATTCATTTCAACCCAGAATTCTCAACAACAATATGCACACAGCGGGCAAGAGTAGTGGGTAGGTATGATGCAAAATATATTGCAGAATGTTTTCTTGTGTCAAATAAATTTGAATAAATACATTTGTTGGATTTGGGCTGAAGTTCGAAGAAAATTAAACTGAAATAGTTTAAACTCGTTGCCTGATATTTCAAAATGCTTCTATCAACAACTGTTTATGCAACTGAAATACAATGTATGTTTTCTGTCCGCAACAACAACAACATGCAACATACTAGGATCCAGGGAAAAACATAATTCCGAATATTTTTGTGAGGCACTTTATGTAATCCTAGGCTTGCTGGGTAACACGAAAATTAATTTTAAGAGGGAAAAGCCAGTATCCTGCTAGCAAAAAACTAATTCGGAACTATTATTATTATTATGGTTGAGGGTATATTGCACGCGACCTTTAAGATCTATTGTGTCCCCTTTCAATACCTAAGCACAATGACGAGGTTGTTCTTGCTCATTTTGATGCATGCCTCGTACCTCTTTGTTTATATTGCCCTAGGAGTTTCTTGGCCTCATTCCACGAGCGTTATTCCAGGTTTTAATCCGACTTCTTTGCAGTTCCCTGAATTCTTCTCTAATGAGATGGTCTCCTACAGCACAGAATGGTTCAGGGCCTATGAAGGGTTCTGATGCTCCTTTCCTTGCCAGGGAGTCGGCCATTTCATTGCCTTCTATCCCCGTATGGTAAGGTATCCAGCAGAGTTTTACTCAGTTTCTCCTACTCAACTCTTTGAGCTTTTGCAAACATTCCCATATTCCAACTCGCAACTAGAAAATTGTTAAGCACGTGCCAGCAAGGTCTTCTAGCAAAAGTACCTACTACCCATTTGTTATCTCCACTTTCTAGGACAACAGCAAAATTGTAAACTGATACTCTCATACATCAATCTCTAATGATTTTATAACCTAGCAATCTGAAGTAATACAAATTTTAAGTGCGTACGTGGATTAAACGTATTCCTTCTCACAAAATCAATTCAAACCCTAGCACTACAATGATCCACACGTTCTGCTTAAAATATATAACGGAAAATTCACTCACATCGATTTCGTATTTCTTAGCCAACGGCAAGACTTCCCGTGTCCATCAAGTTATACTTACGTGAAAAGTACTAATGAATAATTACTGACTCTAATTCATACCACGGCCATTCGACGAGCCCTTTTCGATCCTTCATCGTTCCTTCCATTTCCAACCAAAACGATACTGGGAAACGGTGGACACCAACGCAACCTCTCCAACGTTATCTTGTTCTCTATAGTGCTTGGCCGATGGTGGAACTGAATTGTTCTCTTAAGTCTGCAATTGGCTGGTATGACCATGGGCGCTTGGGTGGGTTTTGTGAGGAGAAATTATTAACAGGCATAGATAGTGTCGTCCTATGGCTGTACAGAGTGGGTAAAGAGAATACCGGGTGTATAGTTTGAGTTTTTGGTGAAGGCCGTTTCGGTACCACATTTCATAGTCTACTGGGCAGTCCACTGCCTTAGTAATATGTACGTCAATGTGTGGGATGCCCTCAACTCAACTCCCTCTGATTTGCAATTAATTCACCACCCTATACGATGGGATGGTCGTGTGGAAGCCAATTCGATATAAGGGTTGTCTGCATTTACTAGAAACAAAACTGCAAACTGAATTAACTTGTATGTTAAACAGAATGAGCGGGTGGGCTTTTGAGCAGGGAAAGAGTCTTCATCTCCCAACATAGGTGGTAAATGAGGATTGCCATCCCTAGAATAGTTGGAGAGACAGACAAGATTCTTGCACTTTCTACAAAGCCTCCTAGAACTAAAGACCCCCAACTGTAAAACCCATCTCCCTCCGGCTGTATTAGGTTCGAGGCAGGATGGACACGCAGAGAAGTCATGGAAGTAGGCTATGAATTTCCGAATTTCGAAACGGCAGTGCGATAGTGTTTGTGCAATACGTATGGATATATGTATGCGGGTCTACTTGGCCTGTGTGCAGTGCAATCCTTAAACAGAGATAGTAGATTGGACTTAAATGAGGTAGAAAGGTGGAAGGAGTAGAGAAAACTTAGGAGGATAGGTAAGGTAGATAGTTAGCGTTCTGGTGTTGTCGTCAAATGAATCTCATTTGCATTTAAATTAGGAATGAAGGACCATCGGATTTTTGGCATGTACATTTACATGTATAGTATATGTACATAAATACGTACATACTTTTGCATATATAGATAAATGCATAAATGGATTGGTGTGGGAAGGGGGTTAGGTATTAGGAGGTTGACTGTTCTTGGTTCGAACTTTTTGGTGTATTCTTCCTCGTATTCGTTCGGTATTAGGTGGTGGGATGTGGAGACACACGCTCTTATCCCTTTAGCCGTCAGCCTTTAACTCCTCATTTCAATATTGTTGTTATAAGTATTTTATATGAGAAAATGAAGCAGTGTACCATCAGCATTGCATGGACACGTCCTGCACCTATCCTTTTATGTTTTGGTGACATATCTACCATTACTATCCCAAGAATGTTTTCCAATGGTGTGGGAACACGAATGCGTTGTCAGATGAGATAGATGATGAGTAGAAGATTTTCTTTGAATCGAGGTAAAGTTCGGAGAAGCATTATGATGACGGCCATGATGATGATGATTACGATGAGGTGGGGTTAGTTGTGGTGGAATTCAAAAGTTTTGGAGTTTAGATTCAATTTCGGGTATCAGTTGTTGTTGTTGTTGTTTTGCTGTTTGATAATAGTTTTCCAGATGTACATATGGTCGGTCTTATGGAATGTTTTGTGTCATGTATGTTATCGGTTTTTCATTGCAGAGGTATAGAACCACCAATGAAATATGCATTTTAGCAGGAAGTCTTTCATACATTCAAGATGTTTAGAAGATTGAGTGTCACTGCAGATATTTCAGGTGATTGAATTCTTCTTTTTTTGTGCTCAAAATAGATCTATCGGGTAAATACTGTTTTTGTTGATTGCTGCATGAAAATTTTCTAGAAAAAAGATAAAAGCAAGCGTCTATTAGGCCGCCGATGGGGAGTTTATTCAAAATTGTATGCATCAGTCTATTATTTGATTTAAGGATAATAACCTTTCTTGTGGCTGCCAAAGGATTACGAATACGATATGCTTTAAATAAATAAAGAGTACATATTTAACTGCTTGGATACAAATTCCAGGCAATCGGGACAAGGACCTCGAAGAAGCAATAAGATATTGAACTAACCCCGTTCAAACTGTTCATCCATCAAGATTTTATAACACCTAAAATTAAGTTTTCTTTTGAAACCCAAAGTCAATCAATTCAGTTCCTTTCTGTTAAACAACTTCTTTTATTAGTATTCATCTTCCTTTACTCAACTCCTTACAACATTATTTCACCACTGTTCTTATACGGATGAATCTGGCTCATACGCTGACACAGTGCTGCTACACCCTTTCATTGTTGCCGTTGTGTTACAATCCAAACAACTTTTTGAATATTGGACGTGAAAACCCTTCAGAACCTAACATACTATTTCATGGCCACTAAAAAAAAGATTCCTGCCAAGCCGGCAGTGGTGAGAAGGCGGATATATCTTATCACATGTTTTGATACTGTCACACCATGGCCAGAAGCGGGTTTTGATTACGGCACTTCGCACTCTATTAAGATTTAGGAACAAAACGCTAAGATGTTACTAATGTTCATTAAATGCTCTAAACTCGACGAGGATAAAAACGGGCCAGTACAATTTGTCTAATTGACTGCGGTAACTCTCTACTCTATTTTATTAATTCCGAACCATCAGTTATCCAAGCTACTCTTTGAAAAAGTTAATTGAAAAATCTAGTCTCATAGCTGGCCGTTAAGGGCTTAACTTCTTGATGAAATCAATGCATACGAGTATAACTTCTTGATGAAATCAATACATACGAGTGTATCAACTTACGATAATTGTTCAAGTTGTTTATTTTTGCTCGCGTAAGAAATTTTCGCTCGCGTAATAAATTTCTGATTTAGAGTATTTTATTAAACATACGTATGTATTCAGTTGGCTCTTATTATTACTGAACTGAAAACTTTTTATTTTAATCACTAAACTGCTAATAATAACCACAAATTAAAATATGACCTATAAACTCTAGTGTCTGTAAAAACGTTCAGCTGAGTTCAACACTATATTTGACGCGCAATTGAAGTTTAAGTATAAAAGCAAGTTAGACCCGCTTAAGGCGAAATTAAAGTAATATCAAGAAAATACTGGGGAAGCGAATAATGGCATTTTTATTAAAAAAAAAAATCTTTTGAAAGAAGGGAAAAAACATCTCTCTACCTGAGGTGTTTATATTTTCAATAATGTTTCATCGTTATCCATTATTTCTTTCCGTAAGTTCATATGGCAAGAATGTGGCTGTTGTGTTCGACGGCCTTTTTGTAATTTCTTTTGTCTTTTTCTATTTTTTGGGATGGATTAAAGGCTCAATCGCATGTCTCTCGACAAGTTACATATGAACGCCAACTTAAATGTCGTTGTACTCAGCTGCGTTGTGCCACAGAATCTCATCTCATCTCATTTTCAATGACCCGCATGTTCCACTAAAGGGGTCGCGGGGGCAATGCATGCACGAGAGATCTCCAGGCCACTCGATCCTCCGCCATCGACTCTAACTCATCAGGAGCTATGCCCAAGCGCAACCAGGCGAGTGTTTAAACTTGGTACAACCATCTCATCCTAGGTCTGCCAAGCGGTCGCCTACCTGATGGAATCGCATTCAAGGCACGCCTCGGAAGTCGTGATGATGAGGACATTCGTGCCACGTGACCAAACCAACGAAGTACAGCCCTTTCCGTTCGAAGAAGCAGCTGCCGAACATTCAACTCCCCGCGCACTGTCGTGTTTCTCACCCTATCCCGGCGAGTAATTCCCACAACAGCACGAAGAAATCTCATCTCGGCAGCTTGTATTCGCGATCTTATTCTTTCGGTCATTACCCAAATTTCATGACCATAGGTGAGAGTTGGAACAAATACTGCGTTAAAAACCGCTAACTTGGCTTTGACACCAAGCTCGGCCTTCCTGATTACAGATCGACCAAGCTGTTTCAAAATTGACCCAGCGTGACCAATCCTACAGGAAAGCTCAGCATTATTCCTCCCATCACTCGTGAAGAAGACCCCGAGATACTTGAACTTCTCCACCTGTTTCAATGGGACTCCACTAACATGTAGAGTGCATTGAACAGGGGTTCTGGAAATAACCATAACCTCGGATTTGTCCACGTTAACCCTCATCCCAGCATCAGCACATACGGCCACAAACCTATCTAGCGCGCGCTGGAGTTCTATCTGGGAGGATGTGAGGATGACTAAGTCATCTGCAAAAAGAAGATGACTTACCCTCAACTCTCCCAATGTGAAACATTCCTCGCCTCGACTGCGCTGTAACATCCAGTCCATATATATAATGAAAAGGAGAGGTGACAAAACGCACCCTTGGCGAAGTCCAAAGCCCACGGTGAAAGGTGTTGATTTACTACCGTTAACCCGAACACAGCTACTACAGTTTGTGTATAGAGACTGAATGGCCCTCAACAAAGAACCATCAATCCCATACTCCTGCAGAACACTCCAGAGTTTACCTCGAGGAACTCGGTCGTATGCCTTTTCCAAATCTACAAAACAACTGTAGATCGGTTTGGCGTACTCCCAAGCCTTCTCAAGTACCATTCTTAGAGTGAAAAGCTGGTCGGTTGTACTTCTGCCGGGACGAAAACCGCACTGTTCATCCCCCATCCTGGATTCGACCATAGCTCTAGAACGCGCCTCCAACACTTTAGCGTAGACTTTACCTGGGAGACTTAAAAGAGATATGCCCCTGTAATTGGAGCACTCTTTTTTGTCCCCCTTTTTGAAGAGAGGGACAATCACCCCAGTCTGCCAATCACCAGGTGTTTCACCGCGTTCCCAAGCCACCTTAATGACACGAGAGAGCCATAAAACTCCCTCTTTACCCATAGCCTTAAGCATTTCTCGCCGGATTTCATCCACACCGGCGGATTTGCCAACTTTTAGCGATTCAATCGCCAAAATGACTTCCTCCACCGTTGGACTATTCTCCGCCCTACTCAAGACTACAGGCCTGTCACCCTCAGTGCCCTGTTCGGGATTGAGCAGCTCCGAAAAGTGCTCGCTCCATCTGCGCAAGATGTCCACCTCATTGGAAAGCAACACGCCATCTTTGGATTTGACTCCTTCGATGGTGTTGTATTTCCTCCCTCTGAGCCGGCGAATGGTTTGCCAGAACACCTTTTTCGCAGATCTATGGTCGCTTTCCAACTTCTCGCCGAACTCCTTCCAAGTCTGCTCTTTAGCTGCTCGCACAGCCAATTTGCAAGTTCTTCGCGCCTCAGTGTACCGGTCACGAGAATCAGAGTTCCCCAAGAGAATCCAGTCTCTGTAGGTCTTCTTCTTCTCTCTGATGGCTTCTTGAACTCCGGGTGTTTTAAACCACGCAGTTCTTTTCTCACCACCAGCCGCCACACCAAGCCGCTTCACCCCACAAACATCACGTGCAGAAGCAATGACAGCTGTTGAAAACAGTCGCCATTCGTCCTCTACATGCGATGGAACAGTTGGAATTTGCTCAAACCCTTCGGATATGCGCCGTGCAAAATGTTGCTGCACCTCACTGTTCTGTAGTTTCTCCCACCGTATGCGTGTAACCACTCTTGGTTTCCGCCTTGGCAGAAGAGGTACTTTATCAGAAAGATACAGCGTACACAACACCAGGTGATGATCAGTTGACAGTTCAGCCCCTCTCAACACACGAACGTCACAAACCATCCGTTTCACACACGATGGTACCACAAAGAAATCTATCAACGATTTCTGTTGAAGACTCCGACGGTACCATGTGTATTTATGGATGTCTTTGTGTGGAAAGAAGGTGTTCATAATGGACATGCCATTTGCACAGCAAAAATCCAACATCTTCTCTCCGTTCATGTTTTGATGAGGATCACCGTTCCTCCCAATCACACTCCCCCATGTCGTTACATCCACACCCACGTGAGCATTGAAGTCACCCATCAGAATAAAGGAATCCATCTCAGCCACCCTGTCAAGGGCAGCATCAACTTCATCCAGGAAAGCCGCATACTCTGACTCTAGATTCGGTGCATACACCTGCACTAGAGCCAAAGTTGATCTTTCAAGCTTGAGCTTTAAGATCCCGACTCTCCCTCCTAACGGTATCCACTCCAATACTCTGTCTGCCAGCCTGGGACTTGTGAGTATCCCCACTCCCGCCTGTGCAGACATTTGAGGTGCCACTCCCGACAGGAAGAGTTTCCACCCGTCCGAAAGATCCACAGTTCTAGATCCTCTTTGCTTGGTCGAAGAAATGCCTACGATATCTAACCGATATCTGGCAGCTTCTCCAACCAGCTCGAGATCCTTTCCTGTGAGCGATGAGACGTTCCATGTGCCTATCCTAAGCCGATGCCGTTGTCCGTTGCCTTTTAACCCTCGCACGCACTGGTTAGTGCATGGCGTGATCCCCCTCCCACCCCCGTAGTGGCTCACGAGGCCACTGCCGGGTTGCTCGTAACTGCTTCGGGCTGAGCCCGACCGGCTGCCGAGCGGGACAGGCCGGCCACCAGACGCTCGCATACTGCCACCATTCAGGCCTGGCTCCGAATGGGGCCCTGGCACACCAGGGTAGGCGGTATCCGAGGCTGTTCGTCTTCTTCTTGTCATCCGAGGGGGTTGCGCTTCGTTAGCCAGGCTTGTGGCGTACAATATGCACACCACAAACCTGTTGCCCGCCCCCCACCACGAGGAGGTCAGCTGCCGGGGGGGCCACAGAATTGAAATCAAAAATCCTTCGGGGCGGAACTGAGTTGTTACTCTTTATATGCAACACCTATACCGATGGATCCCTAGATCCCTGCCTGGACTTATCCGCCTATGCTAGTCTACGGATTTGCAAAACTGCTCTTCCAATTTTAGCCAATAAGTTTTGCTTTGATATTCTCAAGTACGATATTTGAAGAATCCAATCGACTCTCGGCCTGATCGTTACCGAAATACAAAAACCCAATAAATACATGTCAACACAACATTCGTAACCTCTTCTTTAATTTTAAGGCTAGTCTAGTAGTTCAATCCCTTTGGTAATGGAGAAACATGCAGCTCTATCAAGGCCTTTGGTAAGGCAAAGCTTACCATCCAAGTCCAGTCGAAAATAATGCTTTTCAAAGGATTTACTGTGGTTATCCTTATGTGTACTATTCCGATCGGCGAAAATCTTTATACTTCATTTCGAATGGCGGTAAACCTCGACCGTAATCAGCAAAATTAAAACAAGAAGTTTTGATGTACACTCTTTAAATCGAGAAATGTTATATAATGATAAATTTTATTATTTATAAAAAAATATTCACAAATGTCTTGACTGATTTTGACAATACCATCATACGTCAAAACCATTATTTATTTTATTGCTGGAAAAGGTATTTATGTTTTTGTAATATTTATTGCTGACCTGTCATAAGACCGGCGGTGTTGGACAGCTGATATCAAATATTCCCCATATATTTCGTCCATCGTTTTGCAGCGCCGCTCATCAGTGACAAGTAAACTGGGCAAGTTCGAGTTGAAGACAAAATTATTTAAATTGAATGTTGTAGCTGATTTTTAGACACTTTGGTCTAAAAATGGGAGGGGGAGACCCGGTATACCCCACATTGGGGTTCACATTTTTAAGTCGGTCACTGAATCAAAAACTGGACAAGTAAACCTCTTTATTAAGAAAGAGCTGTCATTTTATTAAGGTTCCGTCTACAAAAAAGGAACCTTTATAATTTCGGTCTGTCCGTCCGTCCGCCCGTCCGTCATGTCTGTCACACTTTTTTTTCTCCGAAGTTTATGAAGATCTCGGCATGACATTTTGGAATTAGGTACTTCAGACCTAGATGTCATTGCCCATGCACCCAAATTCAAAAAGTGGGGCCATTTGGGGGTGTCTCCAGTACAGGTGAAGTTGCCATTAATTTTGAAACATTGTCGCACCCCATCGAGTTATATATCAACCGACAGATCTTTCTTTTTTTTAAATGAGGTAGAGGTTTGCTTCAATAGCTTCATTGAGTACTTTCATTTAAAGTAATTTCAAGCATTTTGGTCTTAATAGTTTTCGAGATATTGGCGAAAAACGGTCAACCATCGACATGTGAATTTTGAAGACCTGAAAACGCAGTTTTGAAGACATCAATGTAAGCGTTAAGAAATGATAAATTTCAAAATATCGATTTGTGTTGAAATTTTGAGATATCTTAGAATTAAAATGATAACTATTTTCATTTTCACACATAAATTTCATGCTGTATTCGACCACTCTATGCGTTGATGAGTGTTATCTCTTAGAACGATCTCAACCCCTAAATGCCCAACAGCAGTGTACACACACACTGCAGGCATAAACACTGATTATGTATGGATGGAAGGGATTTTCTGAGTTAGATAAACTTGAATTGAGATATAGGTATATGGATGTATTTTTGTTTGGATGTATGAATGTAGTAATGAATAGTTCATTTGGGTTGAAGTTAAAAGAAAATAGTTTGGAAACTGAACAACTGAAATAGTTTGGAAACGTCCTTTGATATTCAGAAATCATCCATCAATATTATGCGACGGAACCTTCCCCGTGCGAGTACAACTCGCACTTGCCCAATTTATTTTTATTTATATTTTTAGTGTATTTTTTTATTTTATCGAACTTACATGCTAGTCAAAAACTCAAAAGTTAGCTCAACTGTCCTTACCTATCTTATTCTAACTGACTGAACTTATGCGGACACTCTAAGCTATACCTAGAGTATTTCAAAAATGTCTTTCGACGAGAGAACTTAATTTGTTTGAGTAATAATAATATTGTAATAAGAAATCATGACTAAGAAAATAGTAAAAAAAATTAGCTAACAATAATTTTAATCTTTTAATCTACATTTCATTAAAAACAAACTTCAACATTTTTTTGACGTAAAACTTAAATCTTTCTTAAAACTGAAACGCAGATTCATATGCGGAAGACAAACCCAACAACCCCGCTTTTTAAATTTAACACATAAAAATGTATATCGTAATTTGAAAACATTATGTCTTAGTAAAATCGCTCAGCGACTGAGACTACAACCATATGATTTTATATGTATCTTTTAACTTTTTGCGTCGCTCAATCGCTTAGCTTTGCACGTTGGACCTATAAATGCTCGCTTGGACTGTCAGAATAGATACAGTATAGTTTATGGTTTAATGTCGTCTCCAATAACTGTATATATATTACGTTAATATATATTACGGCGCTAATAAATATTGGGCGCCGTGACGTAGTGGGTAGGTGCGTCAACTCCTACGCTCGATGCTATCGGTTCGATTCCCGAAAAAACACCTAAATTTATTTCACGGCTCCAACTCTTTCGTTTCACTGACAATGCTCAAAGAGTATAAATGTCTAGAAAAAGCTTCCCACACTCGCCATTCGGAGTCGGCATTATACTGTAGGTCCCCTCCACTCGTGAAAGAACAACACGAGTGGTTGCTGAGGAGCTAGGCCCAGGTCCACCTCGGACTGTAGCGCCGCTATTATTATTATTATAATATATAGTACGGCATTTTTCTTTCGAAATGAATAAAGGATTCATTAATTTGACCCGAAATCTAACCCATGTTACAGGCGGCTTTTACGCATGAAAATCGACACCTTGTACATACATAAATGTATTGCGGCAGAGATGGACTTAGGCTTCTACAGCAAGGAGAAGACCTAGTACGTGGGATTAAGGAGTCTTATTCCCCGATAGTCAAAAAAATCCACTCTATTTTGGGTTTTGAAATTGTTGTAAGACGTCGAAACTGCTACTCGAATGCTGACACTACAGATTTCGTACGGCCTTAACATAGGAAAACCAACTAACGAATTGAGTTATTGTACTCAAGTATTAATTTGCTTTTGTTCAATACTTGTTGAATAGCAAGATTTGTAAAGTACAATATGACACGACGCATATTATCTTTCAAGTGTTGTTGCATTCGAAAACCTTTCAAGCAAAGCCATAAGAAATACACTCAAAAGAGGAGAAACCAACAGGCTAAGTTAGCTAAGTTACCTTCCTCAAAATCTACATCCTTTAAACCGAAGGAAGGACATGAACTCTGTTGATATTATTTTTGAAGGTCTTAATCTATAAATTTTAAGGAAGTCAACACATTGACCTGGCGTTCATTATGTATCGTTGAAGACATTTTATGAGTTTGATAATTTCTTCTTCAACATCAGTGAATTCAAATCCGATATACTGTATCCTGTAACCTGTAACCTGTCTAGTGGACCTTACATAAATAAATCAAATCTCAAAACATAAAAGCGCAAAGAAAGACATCGGCATAAGCAAAAACCAATGAAGTGTGCAGTGAAAAGTACAACCGCGAATAAACTTTTCAACTTATTCGCTCTACGAGATACGAGTATATATATATATGTACTTATGTATGTTTTTCCTCGTCAACTTTAATTTAATTATCATCGAACATTGGAACTATATTATACATCCTTACACGAGTGCATCTACATCCACACGTGCTTATATATGGTTGGGTGAAGGTACCTCTGTCAGAACACTATACCCAAAACGATAATCTAGTTTCACAATGTCGAGGAGGAAGACTAATTTAAGCGAACAATAGTAAATTAATTACTAAAGCAGGTTAAGTTATGCTAAACATCAATAGACCGGGTAATTAAGCCCTTGCATGAGCGTCGGTTGTCTACCATCAGGCTCCTAGCTACCCGTTCGACTCTCAACTTTGACGTTCACTATTATGGCACCATGCATCTATCCATTTATCCCTTCTTTGCTTTCTCTTCTGCAGAACATTTCTCCTCTTTTTTTTTTGTATATTTTGTTGTTTCTAAGCATCCGATGTCACAGTTGATGTTCCCCAACGACGACGACGACGTTTGAAAGGAAGTACAAGGACATTATCGGCGAAGGAGGAGGATATCTCTTCATGTAGATGGATGTCCTTTTTTTACGATAGAACCGGGCCCATCATTTCGCTGCCATGTCTGTGCATACATATTTCGCCAAGCAGAGGCATTGTAGCATACTCTTTCCATCATCATTTGGTGGAATCAACCCAAAATTCACTGCAGGAAACGGAACAATTTTGGTTTTCAAGGGCACTCAGGCCCTGGCGCACGTTTGTACGAGATACCGAGGTATGAGTGAATTCGGCGAAAAAAGGTTGACTGCTCCATACAAATGCACATACATATGCACGTGGTGACATATCAATTTAGTTTACTTATAGCATGATTTGCTATGATACTTAAGGACGACAGTGTTGAGGAGACACCCTCTTTCACTATCTCACCATCTAACCATGCCACCCTCTGACTGCCGTCGAGCAGAATAAGTTATAGTTCATGGATGCTTAAGGCGTTGGCAGTGTTTTCCCAACAATGCGGTGCCCTATACAAGTGAATGTGAAAGTACATGTGTAATGTGGCCCTGCTCCACAAAAGGAGTTATCAAAAGTTTTGTCATCGTAAATGTGTGCCTAACTTAATGATATTGTTTAGAAATTGCCGCAATAATGTCGCGAGTGGCAAACTGCTGGATGTGCATAATAGTCTGGGTGCTGGGTTTGCATTTCATTCAAGTCATGGGACTGTTGCGACGGTCTCGAAGTACGAGTAGTTGGAGTCTTAACTGATATAGTGCTTTAGTTGATTCCTTTTAGATCAGAAGTTCAATAATAAATGCAATTACCCTGTTATGTGGTGCTTTGAAATTTTATGGAAATTGATATGAGGAGTAACAAAAGATTTCGATGGCGGGAAATTGAACTTAAGGAGTGTGTTTCGCTACAAATGCTGTCAATTATTCAAAATGTATTCGAACACAGCCTTCTAAAGTTTAAGCCTTTTGAGTTTTGTTTAATTTTCAAGTGGTTTTATTTCCTATTTGCAAATAGAATTGCTTGCCAATGAAGGTGGAAGCCAGCGGAAGTCATATTATATAGTGGTCACACACAAGTTGACTTTTAGTCTTTAAAAATGGTGAATGTTAGAAGATAATTTTTTTCGGGACTGTAATAGCTTGCGAATCCAAGACGCTACAAAAATGTTGATTTGTTGTAAAGTTGTGACAAATATTTTGACTTATTGAGGAGACTTTTTTCCTCAGCTGTTAGTTTTGCCAGATTAGTATAAGTTCATTTCACATAGCAACCACAACAGGAGAGGTTTCTGAAGACGCTAGTCAAAGCTCTCTATGAAATGTGTGTCATGTGAAATTCTAGAATGGGGTGATCAGTTGTCAACTACGAATCACGATAATTCGTACCCCGATAAATCGAAACCTCAATAATTCGTTACAAATCCTCTTATTATTCGTAATGCAAAACGCAAAAAAAAATCTTTTCAGCTTAACTACCGTTAACTTTTGTAGATAATTTTGTTGCCTTGATGTCTCCTTCATGTCGCCTTACACACCGTACTTTTTTGTACGGTTTGTTTAGAATCGAGCGCTTAGTTTTAAAAAAGTTAAACTATATGTATTGGAAAATCATATGAAAAGCCCCGTTAATTCGTATTTTTATGTTTTCCACCTACTCGTTGTTAAGTCGAAGTCTCAATAAATCGTAACCTGCGGTAATTCGTAAAAAATGCTGTTTCCTTGCCATTACGAATTATTTGAATTAGACTATGTTGGATGTGTGTAAATAATAATTGAAGTCATTACAGCTCATGAAAAGTTATGGCCTAACAAATACCAAATATTTGTACCCTAACATCGTACCCAGTGCCTCTAGAGAGGTATTTGCGTAAAAATTATAGCTGGGGTGGGTTCCTCGGAACCGAACTACCTCTGTAGGAGTCGATGCACTTATCACTTATGCCATCGCGATCGTGTGTAAGTAAAATATAATAAAAGTGGTAGCGTCCTTAAAATCATAATGGTCCGAAAGTAAAAATCGAATTCAGAGAAATTCATTTCAGAACGCACCAAGAGAAAAACTAGACAACTGATCCATTTGCTACAGTGTTCCTAGAAAAAGGTCTATGGTTTGATTCACAACAAGTTTCATTTTCACTCAAATTTCGCCACTCAGAGTCGGCAAAGCGCGCCCAACACGAATGGTTGCTATTGACACTAGGCCCAAGTACCAGTGGAATGAATCGTCATCTGTAGAAAGCAATACATCCATAAAGATTAGAGATTCTGCTGCAGTTTTACTGTAGACTTTTTATTCTAGCACCCCACGAAGTTAGATGATTTGGATCTTATTTCCTTGATGACCGAATTTCGGTTGGCTGAAATTTGAAAAAATAAAATTGCACAGAGCATTCTTTTTTAAATACATACTTTGTAGGGAAACTCCGTGTTGTTTGATGTGATATGAGTTCTTCTACATGTCGTGTGTAAAATATTCACTTATACCAGTTTCTCAGTTCTGTGAAGTTGCACTTCAACCCGATTTTGAGGAACATATATAATATATAGGCATTGTACATCATTCACAAAGATTTAGTGTCGCTTAAGGCATTAAGGCATAATTCACTTCAAAACTTGGATGACGTTACCCGTCGGTCCAAACTAGGAGTATATAGTATGTATAAAAAAATTCAAACTCAGCGTCATGAAGCTAATCACACAATTTTGACATGATCACGTTTAGAATTTAGTTTTTTTTGGGTAATGATCGCAAAATATGTGAAAACATTCAACCCATTCTCTTTTAGCAACACAATCTGACAGCGTATAAGACATTTAGTAAAAAGATTAATCTCACAATCCGCGCTAGAGAAAGTTTTATGAAATTCTTAAAATGTGTATAGGTAAATTTTTATTTAATGGGTGCGTCTGTCCATGTATGTAGGTATACTATTATATGAAAGACGTAGATCGGCCTTACTAATACCTTCCACAGAAAATATTATAGCTGAATATAATTTTTGTATGGATTCCAAGGTTTGTTTAATATAAGAACGAACTGAATAATCACCCAACAGTTTAAATCAACTTAACTAACTTAACTTAGGAATGTATCAATTTGATCCCAGTTAAAATTTATTTTCGAGAACTTTAATTATGGTACAAGTTATTTGGTCTTTAAGTAATACCAAAAACAAAAATACACCATAGCCACCTAATGCAGATGCAAATAACTAATTAAAGAGAGGGATCGCTAACATCGACGGAAAACGAACAAAAAAGTGGTTAATTGCGTCTGCTTTGCAGGTGTCATGATACCCAAACTTTATTTTGCCTCCGTTTTCCAATTCTTCCTTCCACACTTTTTCTCATCAGGAAATAACTGAACACCGAGGAAGGAAGGACAACTTAGAGCAATGAAAACGTGCCAATAATTACGGGGATGGACAACACAAAAAAACATTTTAAAATTATTTGCTTAGCATCCTTTTCGTTTACACTAGACTTTCGTTAATGTTCACGTTCGTGGGCAGCTATTTTGGGGTGCATTGTATTCTCATCGTCGTTTTTCTGGTCTTTTCATCTTTTGGGTAAGTAGTTTATCACACAAATTCAAATTACATTTTGAAAGAACACAATGACTGTTTGAGTGCTTTTATTTTAGGAATTGGAATTAATGCATTGTTAAATTCCCGATCGGCTACTTTAGCGAGTACAGTTATGATGTGATAAAGATTTACATGTGTTTTGAAAGCCTGATCGTAGAAAAAATAACGTAAAATTATTCATTTTTATATTTAAACTAACTTTCTTGAGCTTTTCTCCGATAAAAAAATGGCGGACCTTTTGGCGTAGCAAATCTTAGAATCTTTGGATAGATTTCAGCACAAAATGGGATGTGTATGCAGTAAAATTATATAAAAATTACTTTCAATAAGTGAAAATTGAAAGTAAATGCTAATAACCCTTAAGAAGAACTCACTAGGAAAACTAAAAACTGTTTCTTACCAAATTTCTCTTTGCTGGCGCTACAATACAGGGAAGAATCTGGTCCGTAAGGAAAAAGCATCTCCCGCAAACAAGTTCGTGTGCACTTCAGTTTAAAGTAGGATGGTACTGTAATTTGCCAGCCATCTGGCAAAAATCTGGAAATAAGACCAATGTCTAATTTTCGAATAAAAGAATTTATGCTTTATGTTGCCATATATGCAGACTTCTTCTGAATACTTTGCTAAAGTTCTCGAAGAAGTAGGCTCCAAATCTATGCGTTAGCGTAACGTTTGACCTGGGCTTATGGAGAACAGATGTAGAACATTTTTTACTTCCTCCTCATGAAAACAGCTTCTACAGGAATTGCAGAATTGCCCTACTCATGTGTATTAACATATTAACATACATATGTATTTTAAATGAAATATGTGTAAAAAGAAGACACCTGTTATAATGCTAATTTTTAACCCATAGGGAAAGATCAGTCTTTCAGATTGTTTGGAGTTTAACTTGGATTATACTGTGCTTTTCACTCATCTGTTCTTGGTCATTTCACTTGTTATAATAATAATGATAATATTCGCAGCGCTGCAGTCCGAGGCGGACTTGGGCCTAGTTTATCAGCAACCACTCGTGTTGTGCGTGCTTTTGTTTTCTCAGGAGTGAAGTGGACCTACAGTTTAATGCCGACTCCGAACGGCGAGATTGAGAAGCTTTGTCTAGACTGTTATACTATTTAAGCATTGTCAGTGACTCGAAAGAGGTGGGGCCGTGAGTAATTGTTTTGTGTAAGAATTGTTTTTTGTTCTGGGATTTGAACCTAGACTTGCAGTCTACTACGTAGGGGTCGACGCACGTACCCACAACGCCACTACTCCCACAAAGCATTTTAGCTGTTATATCTCGGAATAACAGCTAGCGGCAAGTAGGTACGAGGTTGCATATTTGGCAAGTTTTTATCGCTTGGATGTCTCTATGACCTTGCACCCAGATAAATGTTAATCTGTCTGGCCAGCTTCTCAAAAGATGACCGGTCACTTTTTCTACTTTTGACTGCCGGACTGTTAGTGGAAATGCAAATATCGCGAATGGCTATTACGGCCCACTTAAAATACGCTACAATTGCCAGGAAGGAGTCTGATGTTCAGTTCATCATACCCACTCTCTCCCCCTGATCGTTTCATATAAATTTGTACGGAGTCTGCAAAGGGTATGCAGTTGCTGTCCCATAATTCCCTGGCTGATATTAGGGTACAGAAAGGTCTATCTTGTAATGCAGCAGTCAATAGTTTTTTGCAGGAAGATTTTTGTAATATTGTAAAGTTTTCTAAAGGTATGTTGCCTCTTGGACCACTGAGAAGAGGCATGTAGCTATATTGCGGTTATTTCTACCACTTCCTACCATATGCAGACCTGTTTTTGAACTTTCCTTAAGGTTTTGTAATGTGTGGCTTCGTCTGAAACAGGAAACAGAAACGACGATGCCACACATAAAGAATAACGGAGATGTGTAGAAAGCCAATAGGGCCTAGCGTACTCGATAGGTTAGTCCCAGGCAATTAGTAGTGTTCGGGAAGAAAAAGTTGGCATCATTGATGGTTGATGAAATGAACGATTTCGATTTTTTTTTAGCGGTAACACTGACATCATTCGTTTATCTCCGGTGGGAGAGTAAGGAGGGGACGTTTTTCATCAGATATATAGATGTTTGCCTGAGAGTACTATAGCAATATTATCCGCATACGCTGTCACCTCGTACCCTGCCTTTTCTAGCAATAGTAGCAATTCAAAAACTAATATGTTTCATAGCAGGATCTAACTAAACATTTATTCTATTATATTTAAACCAGAGAAAATGTATCTTATCAGTTTGTGATTAATTAAGAAGAAAGTCTCTGTAATAAATTGGTTAGGCAACGATTTTTTTTTTGGAACAACACTAAGCTAGAATTAACTTTCGATCAAAGTGTGTGAAAAATTAATGCTAGCTTTAGATGTTTTTCCAAATAAATTTTAAACAAATGCAATGTCTGCTGCTAGTACTCATACGCTATAGAACCGTCATTATTTCTATTTATTTTATTTTATTTTATTTGTATAAAATGCTTTTGCGATTAAATCACGTTAGTCTATTGAATATTTTTCCATAAAAATATTGCTTAATATAAAATTCCAGATACCTACAAATCCGGATTTTTGTATTTCGAAATAATTATTTTACAATTTTTCAGGTACAAATTATTCAAGTGAACAAACACGTATCCAAAGAAACTCAGGCCTTATAGAAATAATGTAGTCAACGGAAAAGCCTTTAAGCATGGCAGATTTTGAAATACAATTTGATTTAAATTCGATCATGTAAGCGACGCTTCATGTGAATGACTTGGAATATCTAATCATTTTACTCCTACCGCTCTTCGATATGTATCCTAATGAGGTTAATTAACAGTTCCTTGTGAAATTGAATAAAAACTCAACCTACATTTTAAAGCATTTGATGTCAATACAACCGTTAGGTGGATGGAAAGAAAAAATACGTAATTGGAATTAGTCGAATTTAACAGAGTTTATTCGAACGTTCTGATGGATAGATGGAAAAAGAGATTAGTTATAATACTTTATATATTATAATTAAATAATAATTAATAATAATAATAATAATAGCTTCTCAGCAACCACTCTACGAACGGCAAGATTAAGAAGCTTTTTCCAGACAGTTATACTCTTTGAGCATTGTCAGCAACCCGAGAGAGGTGGAGGCAGTAAATAATTTTTTTGAAAGAAATTGTTTGTCTGAATTTGGATTTGAACCTAGTGCATATGGGTCAACGCACAAATCCACACAGCCACCTTGTGAATTTTTTGATATGTTTATTGCTTTTTTTAAATTCCGCCTAAAAAAACGGAAACTTTATAAATTCGGTGTGTCCGTCCGTCTCTTGTGTCTGTCGCAATATTGTATCTCGTATCTCGTGTAGAAAGATACCAGCATGAAATTTCGGAATTAGGTGCTTTAGGCCTAGATATCATTGCCTATGCACACAAATCTAAAAAATGGGGTAATTTGGGGGTGGCTCCCGAGTACATCTCGCACTTCCTCAGTTATAAATAAATGAAAATAATTTTTATTTGTATATATTCAATGTTTTTATTTATGGCAATAAATTCTTCTTTAACTAAATTCCATGCTTGGAAAGATGAACAATTCGAAAAGATAAACGGGTCCTGTTTTATATCTGTTCATATTTTCGAGATTTGACTGAGACGCACATAATAGTAATTTGGTGTGATCCTGAACAGCTCACGTGTAGTAGATTTAAATTGTTAAAGGATATGATAAAGGGGAGAGTGTTAAGTGGCTTAATTTTGCAAAGTCTGCAGCTCAGAAGCTCAGGTTAAGTTAACTTTGAGCACACCTATTGTTCTCCCATTTAAGACAGGCCCAAATGGAGAAGTCTAAAGTTGTAACTATGTCGTTGAATAGTTCAATTCGCCATTGCGCGAGACCTCTAATTCGTTCAGAATGTCCATCGTAGCATGCGATGTATGGCAGATACCACTGTCGTGTGCTAACCACATGCTGTCTCCGCAGCATCCAGTTTAGGCCACAATAAGTTGCATATCACCAACCTGTTGCACTCGCCCTTAACGTTTATGGTATTACCAGCTTTTATTTTTGAAAGAGGTACAGACCGATTATTCCGACATGCCAAAATAAGCAGTGACTTTCTCGCGTACGTTTGGTGTATCTCCGGAGCCCAATCATCGAACGCAGCACCGATTTTGACATTAAAATTTGATGATTTGCATTCGTTGTTCAATGCAAAAACCTTTCATGCTGGTTTGACAACTATTATTACAACAAATTTGTCAGACCTTGCTTTAACAACATGGCAGCTATAAGTATTCAAGTTTCAAGCGTTCATTTTGAAAGACCCTTTAGTTCTTACCCCTTCTGTTTAAAATGTATGTCTTCAAGGTGAAGCAAGAAAAATTCAAGGCCGATGTCAAGATGCTACTACTACTAGTTAGTGCTAGTACTATTTCATTGATTTATTTGAGTGCACCAAAAATTATCACCACTCTTAATTTTCTTAATAATTGATGGAAAGGAAGAATGAACTTGCATAAGGACCATAAACGCCACGCATTTAGACTGAATTATTGACTTTCGCTGCATATATGAAACGTAATATAAAAGTAAATGTGTGCCCTTTGGAAGAATTCATTTGATATGTATATGTATAGTCATAAATATTCGTACAGTTTTCAGTAACCTACATTTAAAACAAGATATTTTCTATATTACGAGTTATTAATGTTAAAAAGCTTATTTGATATGACAGATACGATAGTAAATGATTATGAAATTGTTGTGAAAACATTAATGCAGTCCAGTTAACACTAACAACCTTCGTATTGTTTGTCAACATAGTTCCAGAATTGTAATCGTCTCCGGCTAATGTATTTAGACGTAAGAAGAGAGCTCACGCAAACTATGACCACACCTGGTTTTGTGAAGGTGCACCTTTGCATGGTACGTATAACCATTCAGTTCCCTTTACGAATGCGGAAAATTATAATTATTGCAAGGAACACATAACTGATGGTATTAGCAACGCCATCATCATTAAACTCTGATGCGCTAGAAGAAAAGTCACTTCCATAACTCTATTTAATTAATCACACTATTATTGATTATAGTCCACCCTCGGAATAGCCTATTCTTGTTCTTTACTTTTGCTCTTCATTTAGCTTAGAGTTAATTGATGATAAGTGTGTGAGGACATTTATATCATTCGCGTGTAGAAGCTTAAGTAAAATGAAAGTGTTATCCTTTCCTAAGGAGCTAATCATACAAAGAAGTACATGATTGTGTTGTTGATGAGAGTATCACATACGAGTTTATGTTTTTTTTTCGCTTTAATTACAAGTGCCCCAAAGGCCCCGGGCTTATACGTAAGACACGTAAAACAAACGGTAATTCACCAATTTCGCACGCTAAGATGATTGAGGACCCTCTCCACTTGAATACGCCACCTTCATCGTGGACGTCCTCTTTTGTTCGGGCCAGTAGTAAGTTGTCCATGCTCTACATGAATTTGGATTTGAACACCCTCTTAGGCATTGAATCTCTAGATGCCTGACTAGGCTCATATCGCTGTACACCACGTATAGTTCGCGGTTAAATCTTCTTGTACACCTCCCATTAACGCAAACATGACCAAAGATCGCACGCAGAACTATTGTCTAAGTTAAAGGACTTCTCCATCCGTTTTGGGACATTATCTGTATTTCTGCACCATAGAATAGGAATGGGATAATCAACGTATTATATAACGTCAGTTTGGTCTTTCAAGATAGGGCCTTATTACGCCTTTTGAACCCATAAAACAGGGATACAAACGAAGTCCTTGACTACATTAGAGCAATAGCTGCCTTTTGTGACGTTTCGTCGAAGTTGTCGATGTTGCACGTCCTTTTTGGATGACAGCTTCTTCGTATACTTCGTTTCGCCCACGTTTATCACGAAACCCAATTTAACCGCTTCTGCCAGCAAACGTCTCATTCACTACCCGCTGTGTTTGACCAATCACGTTAATGTCATCCACATATGCTAGCAGTCTACGGACGTTTGGAAAATCGTACATCTTGTGTTAGGCAGAGATGAATGGTGTTGAAAAAGTCGAAAGTCAGAGTAACGCCTTGCCTTGCACCCTTTTTCAAATTAAAGGTCTCGGTGAGTTCGTTACCGAATCGTGATTCTGCTCAACCGAACGAGTAGGGCAGGACTGTCAAAACTCTATATGGCGCTCTATAGTTCGTCTCTATTCACACTGCCATATGCGGCCTTGAAATCGACGCATAAGTGGTGGATCTGCATTTCTTGGATATATTCATTCATTATATGGATATATTGTTGACAAAAGGTTTTAGGCCTTCACATAAATAATAAAAATAATAATAACAAATACTTACGTGCTTATGTTCTCTCACGAGTGGAGGGGACCTACAATTTTTCTACATACACATACTCTATGAGGATTGGCTTTAGTTTTAGCTTGGATTTGAAAGTGTGATTTATACGATTTCGAATAGAATGTTAAACTTAATTAAATTATATAAAACTAAATGAAAAAATAAATAGTATAAAATCTACTAACGACAACTTGGTTCGATGAGACTCTTGCTGTTACTCGAACACCAAATAACATGGTCTATGCAATTGCCTTCTCGAAAGCTAGACGATGAGCAAATGGAGGAGAAAATAAAATTCTACTAGTTGTAGAAGGACTTCAATGTAGTCCAGAAGGCAAAAATACACAAACTTTTTTATTTCAAATATTCTGTTAAGTACTATGCTCAATATTGTGAAGGCAAGTACGTAGCTCTAACTTAGACAAAGATAATTTTATAAACGTGTGCTGAACATCTCGATTCTAACTCTCGAATCTAAACGACAAAGGCCAAGCACGCTTCTAGTGTATCATCTCTGCTGAGTCAGTAAAAAAGTAGTCACCGCTGTTGCAATGAATTGAGAAAATTAAAATCGTTGCAAAAAAAATGTATCTAAAAAAAATAAATATAAACTTATCAATTGAGACAAGTACATGGTAAAGTTACAAAGTCACTTGGATTTCATACAGCAAATATAGTAAAAGCCCATCACTCAAATCATTCCAAATTGAATCTTCAATTAGAGATGAATTCTCCACTTATTTTCTCGTCATCCTTTCCTCAACCATCAGCAGCAGGCTTTCATCCCTCAACTGAATAAAATCGTTCACCGGTAATCATTCGCTTCTCACATTTGCCTCTTATTTACATAACCAATGTGGTTTTCAGATTCTTAAATTAATTTAATATATGCAACATGTATCTGCATTCTATACTTCAGCCTCCCGCACCATCAGCATGCCCGATATCCTTTCCTGTACCACCGTAGCCAGCCGACACAATGGAGATAACCAATGGCGGATGGATGAATGATGATGATAAGGTTGATTCAATGTTCAGAAAGGCGATGGCACAACGTCAAATGATGCCTGTCGTCGTTGTCGTCGTCGTCGTCATGGTTGTCAATTCGAAAATTTTGAATACAAAATTACTTACGACCACGAGATCCGTCAAAAAGGAGCCTCCCGAACGCGTTCATCTATTCAACCCAATAAGAAACCAATGCCCAGGAATTAACGTAAACATATATGCTAATGATATTCTCTTACGAGGATTATCCCGCATTGGAGGCCCCGTCTGACGTACTAAGAGCTCATCCATATGACTCCGCGACTTTCATTAGATTTATTATTCGTTTAATGGATCGAAGTAGTGCATGAGGAGATGTAGAAGTAATCGGGGATGCAAAACGAAAAGGGTTTCCACACTAGGGTATGTTCATTAAAACAATGTATGTCCTCCTTGGAGTGGTGATCAGATACAAGGGGTTATGGAGAGCCGGAACCCGTATATTTGTGTGTTGACTGATCTCGATTCGCTTGATGTTATGAAATCATGAAATGAAACCTCCGTTCGCTTGCACGAGTATCTGAACTGATTATTAATCAATGCAAAGCCGCACTCACACGCACGCATCGAACATGAATAGATGATATGCATACATCAACAAACAGATGGATGGATAGAAGGTATCTGCATCGTGGACGATAACGATTTGTGATCTAAATCACTCTTCACGATAAAGAAACAAACGATGAATGCGGATAAGCGAATAAGCAACGACAATAACAGCAGCAACGGAAAAAAAATACGAAAGAAGTTGGTCTTAAGATAATGATGTCGCATTATTTATGGAGACGACTGTGATTCGTTGTGAATGCAGAAAAATTTGCATTTTGGATCCAATTCGTTTGCGTTCTCAACAAAACACTTCTTACTCGTACAAGATACTTGTAGATACTTACGTGCGCATACATGGATACGATTTCCTCTGAGAATTATATGGTTAATAAATTGTTTTGTGGGACAAGTATCATCTGCGGTGGGGTATACCTACATAAGTACCTTGCGGATGCATTGTTTGTTTGTCGTCAACTCATCATTGAAAGGTGTAATTTACACACAAGCATTGTTTTTGAATAGAAATTAATAAAATCTTGAAAGATACCACTAGAGACATAATCCATTTGGAGTTATTCATTCACAACACCATTGGTGGTGAAGAACTAGTTGGGCACCACGCTAGTATTGTATTTATATTGATTAAACGCTGGGGTTGATTAATGCAATTATTGAGCTAGAAAGTGTGTATAATAAGTTTAAGCCTGACTTTTTTTTATCTTTTATTTTGAAATGTCCCACAGCTTTTGAGTAAGGCATGTTGTTGAAACTTTTTGAATGTTTTAAATGTTTCGCCGTGAAGTAATTAATTAAGTTATTTGTATCGTTCATATGTTATTGTTTCGTACCGAATGAAATTTGCTTTCTGTAAATTAAGTTGAAGGCAGCTAATGTCTGTCATGTAGCAGACCTATACGAGCTTATCGTGCCGAACACAAAATTGTTGGGCTTATTCAATTTCTTGGGGTCGGCAACAGTATCCAAAACTATCCAAAGCTGTTGATAAACTGCGTGTTCCTTTTCTAAAACCTCTAAAAAAGGGTGCGAACAAAATTCGGTAATAATAGCTTCGCCGCGGGTAAAAGCGAAAAGGTCACATTCTTCGCCGTTTCTGTATTAAGATCCCCACTTTACATTGGAAGGTTCGTATAAGATCTCTGCTCCGAAATATGTTGGAGTTGCTCTTAAGAGCAACTTTTTATTCTCTGTTGTTACATCCGTCCGGCCCAGCTTATGCAGAGCTATCAGTTAGCCATCGATGCGATCGATTCTCTGTTCAATAACGCCGATCCTAGCGACACCGTCTCGATTCTTGGAGACTTTAATTTTCCTGATCTTCAATGGACTCTATCAGATGATGAATCCCATTTAATCCCTCCTCAGATAAGGAGGTTCTTTTTATCGATTGCCTTACTGACTGCAACCTTTATCAGTTAAGCGGTATTACAAATAACTTAGGTAGACAACTGGATCTCATCTTCTCATCAGACACCGATAACTGTACAGTTTCAGCAAGTAGCCATCTTCTCTCCAAATTGGACCAATTCCATCCACCCCTATCTCTTACTGTTTCCTACAACAACGCTACCAGAACTGTAGCATCCGAATACTCGTACAGCTTTAATTTTCGTAAGGCTAACTTTACTAAACTTCGTAACCTCTTAGGTTCTGTTAACTTCGATAGTATTTTTGGGGATTCACATTATATTTCAGTTGATAGCTCACTTGAAAAATTTTACTCCTCAATTTTTGACTGTTTCATGCAGTCCGTTCCTTTCATGCCCCAAAAGAACTTTTCTTCATCTCCACCTTGGTATAATAAAGAACTTCGGTCTCTTCGCAATAAAAGGAATAAACTTTGGCGTACTTTTTTAGAAACCCGCTCGAACCTAAATCTTTCTAATTATCTTCACGCCTACTCCGCTTTTTCCGAATTTTGCGAATCACTGTATCTGCAATACATGGACCGAATGCAGTCTGGCATAATTTCTGACCCCAAACGATTTTTTCACTTTATTAATACTAAAAAGAAATCAGATAATTACCCGGCGACTCTGACTTTCTCTGATATATCTTCGAATGATCCTTGTTTAGTCGCTAATTTATTCGCTGATTTCTTTAGTCAGTCATTCTCTAATCATGTACGAGTAACTGAACCCGATCATTCTTACTTCTCATACATGAAATATTTTGCCCAAACTTCTTTTACCTCAGTTGACATCATCGCGGCAATCGTGAAGAATAAGATTGACAAACTTAAAAATGACTACTCCGCTGGTCCAGATGGACTTCCTGCTGTAGTTCTGAAAAAATGTGCAAATTACTTATCTCAGCCTCTAGCGACGCTTTTCGACGCTGGAAAAGCTCTTTTATAATCCCCTTACATAAAAAAGGTCCAAAAAATGAGATTGCGAACTACCGGCCTATAGCCAAACTCTCTCCCTTGCCTATATTATTTGAAAGCATTGTTTATGATACTATGTTTTTTCACTGTAGGTCTGTCATTTCCGTCCATCAACACGGATTTCTTAAGGGAAGATCAACTACGACAAACCTGACAGAATTCGTGTCCAGCACCTTGTGCGCATTGGAAGATGGCAAAGATGTTGATGTTGTCGCTACCGATTTTAGCAAAGCTTTTGATAAAATCTCACACGCGATTATACTTCTGAAACTTAAAGCTCTTGGCTTCCAAACGGAGTTTATTGCGTGGATCAAGTCATACCTTGAAGAGCGACAATATAAAGTAATTTTTAGATCCTCTGTTTCCAATTCTTTTGTAGCCACATCTGGGGTCCCCCAGGGTAGCCATCTTGGTCCGCTGATTTTCATCCTAACAATTAACGACGTGGATAACTTCATTAATTATTCTCGTCTTTCAGTTTATGCGGACGACATAAAAATTTTTAAGGAAATTTCTATCTCCACTGACTCGTATGAACTTCAAATGGATTTGAAAACTTTTTCGACTTGGTGTACAAAAAATTTTCTTGTTCTACGAGTAAATGTTGCAAAATGCCAAGCTATCACATATTCTCGTAAGCGCCTTTCGGCTACCCCTCGAACTAATTTTATTGGTGACGAACCCGTTCCCACGGTTACTTTACTGCGTGACTTAGGTGTCATTTGCGATAGAGAACTTAACTTTCGTCCCCATATCGAAAATATTATTAGGAGGGCTAATTCTGTCCTCGGTTTCGTTAAACGCTGGTCGAAAGAATTCTCGAACCCTTACGCAACGAAGTCCCTCTACTGTACTTTTGTTAGACCGATTTTGGAATATGCTAGTCAAGTTTGGTCTCCCTATCAGGTTACTCAAAAATATCGAATTGAGTGTGTCCAACGGAGATTTCTTCGTTTTGCTCTCCGTGGACTACCTTGTTCCGACAGATATAATCTACCCCCTTATGAGCATCGGTTGTGCCTGTTGAGCATGCAATCACTCGAAAAACGTAGAAAAGTTGCTGATGTATTATTTGTACACCAGTTATTATCGGGCATCATTGATTGTCCTGCACTGCTTCAAAAGATATCTTTCAACACCAATCCTCGTTCCCTTAGGGTAGTGCCTCTCTTCCATCTCAAGTACCATCGTACTGATTATGGGCGAAATGAACCTATGTCGCGAATGTTGCGTATAACCAACAAGACCCTAAGCACGTTTGATTTTAATACAAACAAGAGCTCACTAAGACATGCCCTTTCCTGCTTTCCTTAGAAAATTGTATATTTCAAGTAGGTTTAAGTAGTCTTAAGCAAAATATTGTAAATAATTTAGTCATAGTTGCCTACGGCTTGTATTAAGTTTGTGAACAAATAAAATAAAATAAAAATAAAATAAAAAGAGGTGTGCACTTGATGGCTGCTGCTGAGTGGAGCTCTGAATGTAACCGCCTTTGTCATATTAGCAGGAGGGATGGACCCTGTGCAGAGTTACTCCCCTTTCTGTTTCGTTCGTAGGGGGGTACATGGTACTCGGTGCACAAATTTTGGCACCTATAGGTGAGAGTCGGTTGCGTCATGCCTGTCATTCGAGTTGACTGTCGGCTTGTCTTTTTGACTTTTTTTCTGTCTAAACATGTAGACAGCGTTACTCCCCAATGGCCTTTCAATAACGACAGAACAATTTTGCATTTCAATAAAAAGCAGATTAAATGTGATGACAGGCCTTAATTTATTTCAGGTGTAGTACATTATTACATTATTAATGTTAAATTTAAATATAGATTTCGATCTTCAATATGACTATCGCGAGCGCGATTGAGGTAATTTCCCAGCACTATTTCACACAAAACGGCCATAAGTGGCATGAGCGATGTGGCCATTCAACCGAATGATTTCTCTAAATCACAAGATAACCGAACTTCTTCTGTGTGGAATGTGGTACCATCTTGTTGAAACCACATATCACCAAGGTCAAGTCCGTCCAATTCTGGCCAATGTGGCATGATAGTGAACACTGTTGGCCGTAACACGGCGATCAGTTTCATAGACGAAGAGTACGACCCATTCACACCTCAATTCGGCATGAAGTTCACACCACGCGGTCACTTTCGTGGTTACAATAGACTTTTCTGAAGATGATGTGGGTTTTTTTCCTGTCCAATAACGCAGATTTTGGTTATTGAGCCAGAAGTAATTTTTAATAACTTCGAAACGCTCCTTGCTCGTTCGTATACTTATGAGGAAAATGTAAATATTGACTGACGTTTTGACATTGAAAGATCATAAAAGATGTTGTCTCTATTAGAAATCCCTTATTTTTAATGAAAGAATGCGAGTGAACTTTAGCAATTTTGGATACTCAGCTGCTGTTCGCCAACGAAAAATGTAACATTGTGGAGAAACTGAAGCTCCCTATCCGTACAGAAGGATATTTAGTAGGAATATTAATAATAATAGTGACGCTTCAGAGATGTACATGGCTTCTCCGAAACCAATTGTGTTGCGCGTGCTATTGTTCTCTCACGAGTCAAGGGAACCTTAAGTTTGGTGTGGACCCTGAACGGCGAGATTGAGAAACTTTTTCTAGACTGTTATACTCTTTGAGAATTCTCAGTGACTCGAAAGAGGAAGAACCGTAAAAAATTAACGCTGATTTTTTTTCGGTATTCGAACAAAGACTTTGACGTAGGAGTCAACGCACCTACCAACTACGCCACGGTTTCCAGTGTATTTAGTAATCATTGTTTTAATTTTTACTCTCAAACTCAGTAAGGTTAATTATTTTACTATAGAGGAATCCGTTACTGCTGCAAAAGTGACCTATTAACAGGAACTAGCAAGTGTCCATCTCGGTACAACCCACCATTATGTTATTGGTCCTCCTGAAGGCATCTTCCCCAATTAAATTACTAAATCGAATGAATTTTATAATTGCAGGAGTATTTTTGAGATACAAGCGATAAATATATCAAGGCATTTTCAAGGCACATTTATTTCTTCTCAAACAATAATGTCGACAGCTGCAGCTTTCACCTTATAGCCAAATCAATCTCCACAAGTGACACCCTAGTTATCTGGCGGGAAATAATTCTTAGCAACCGCTGCCACTCTGCGTTGTCAAAAGAAACAAGGAATTAGAAAGCTACATTCCAGATTTTCATCTTTCCAGTCCTGCTATTTAGAGCCAACATTTAACCATAAGTTCCTCAAAGAACAGATTTGTGATCGGAACTTTGGTCCTATTTGCGAAAAAGGCAAAATGAAGGGAAGACAAAATGGTGAACTCTACATGGTTTACAAGGACATAAAAGTAGTTCGTCGGACAAAACTTCGCCGCCTACACTGTCTCGGCTGTGTAACGCTCCAGGCTAGAGTATCTGAGCATGACCCCTTCTACATACATGTCAAATCAAATCAGGCACATTGGCTAGCACCACCAACTGAGCACAAGTTTCTCCACATACAAAACATTGTATACACTTGGTCCTAAAAATCCATATGATTTCCCGCTCCCATTCCCGTTCACCATTTTCAAGAACTAATCAGTCTTAAGTATGAAGCAGTAATCAAGAGTGTGCAGCATGTCAGCCATGAAGCTATGCAATTAGCTGTCATTTATATTATCCCACAACTATACTATAGGTATCAGAACAACAAGAACAGCAACTCTCCAACACCAACGCAATGAATTGAAACACCCTGTAGCAATACAGCGAACTCATTTAAATCGCATCCGTATCACCGTTCGCGTTCGCCACTCTTAGCACATCATCCCCCGTACGCCCACCGACGTCCATCCGTTTGCCTGTCCGATGAAGAATTTTCGAAGAAGAACTCACAAGCACTGAATCCCGCTACCAGATAAATGCTGGTACCGTCTATCGAATCTCAATTTACTAGCAGAGGTACAGAGCAAACAGACAAGTTACCCTGATTATAATGCCAAAGTAGCAACCTATATACAAGAATACATGTGTCTATATACCAGAGGGTAATTAAAATCCTTTGATTAATATGTAAATTTAATAAGATTTCAAGCAGGAGTGGAGAGGATAAGGGGATATAAACTCTTGAGATTCGAGAAAGCCTCAAGGCAGGACAATATTCACGAAGGAGGAGACCATAAAGATTACCAGCGCTCACCACGGTGCGGGCACACACAAGATAAACTAAAATGATATTCTTCTTAGTTCAAGTGAATGGATATGGACGCGAATGTATTCGAGAGTATTTTCAACTGCATTCGGTTACTAAGCGAGGTGCTGGTGATGGTGCTGGTAGTGACTGAGACGATCCTCATATGTTGTCGCCACTTAATTGTGTGAGGCCGTGGCCAAAGTGTTAAGTATTTAGTTCCACCGTCAAAATCTTATGTGTATCTCGTGACTACCAGAGAACTAGGCATAATTCATGGTTACAAATGAACTATGTATCTTCTGGAATGAGGAGAGTATTGCAATTTATTTTTCCACATCGTCCTAACCCATTGGCTTGTGCTGCGAGATATATTAACCCAATAGAGGATAGATGTAAAAAACGAATTTTAATATGAAATTATTTCCTAAAGAGAGGTGTGAAGGAAGGACCGAGAGTAAGATGAAAATTAAGTAAATCGAAGCAATAATGGGTCTCCTACACAGAGTGGTAGGGATACAAGAAAAGATGCGAGACTGGTAAGCACTGCAATCTTTGGAACTGGATTAAAGCCAATTTTCAGGTTTCGACGATCTCCTCCTTGGATTCAGCTGGGTGAAGTGGAAATGGCATTAATATTCTTTAATTGCTTCTACTTATCCTGATTTATAATAAGTCATGGGTGCTAGTGTGCTAGACTGTGTCACCTTAACAATAATTTCTGGTGATTTTACATAAGATTTTGTGTCAGCTATGTCAATTGGTACTTTGTTTGGATAAAAGTGAGTGCCTTTTGGATATTTTAATAACATTAAAAGAAGTTGTATGCAGGCGTGTTAAGATTTAGATTTATATTGATGGAGGACTATGCTAAGCTTTGAACTTTCATTCTGTGAGGGGTATTACTGCTGTCTTTATTATCGGTGGTGGGTCATAATTAATGAAAATATTGAGCGAATTATGTTTTAAAAGGAAAATTATGAGATAAAAACTCTAATTTAAACAGAAGAGAATAAGAGTTAATTTTTAAATCTAACATCACATGGAGTCAGCACCGGGTAAGCTAAAAGTTGAGTTTGCCTTGGTTTCTGTTTTTTCAGTCTTTTTTAATGAGTTGCTGGTCTATAGTTTAATAAATAGTCTTCTCGCGGTATAACCGAAGATATCATTGGTTGGTATTAGAGATTAATAGGTATATAAAATGGCGTGCTCTGCAGCTTAGCCGAGTGTATGTATGACGCCATCTATAGTAGGTGATTATCTCAACGAGTACTGAAGGTGAAAATGAACGAATATTTTTCGCACATTTGGTGTAACACCACATAGAAGTATGAGTCTTATGACGGCGGAGTAAGGCCATCTTTTGTTTCAAGCCCCATTTCCTACCTAGGGCTTTCTTGCATGCATACAACGCGATTGTAGCTTTCTTCACTTTTGCTAAAGTGTTCTGCTTTCAACCAAGCTTTCTGTCCAGTATTATGCCTGAATATTTGGCTTGGTTTGAGAAGGTTGGAGGGAAACCGTTGATTTTAGGTGGTATGATTGGTAGTAATAATAATAATATTGGCGGCGCTACAGTCCGAGGTGGACCTGGGCCTAGCTTCTCAGCAACCACTCGTGTTCTGCGTGCTATTGTTCTGTCACGAGTGGAGGAGACCTACAGTTTAATGCCGGCTCCGAACGGCGAGATTGAGAAGCTTTTTCTAGACAGTTATACTCTTTGAGCATTGTCAGTGACTCGAAAGAGGTGGAGCCGTGAAAAAATGTTTGATGTTTTTTTTTCGAGATTCAAACCGACAACTTCGAGCGTAGGAGTCGACACACCTACCCACTACGCCACGGCGCCCACCATGATTGGTAGTAGCTGATGATTTTTCGAAAAGAGTACCAGTTCAGTCTTTGCCGAGTTTGCACTCAGGCCGCAATTTTCTCGTGCAGTTCGATAGCTCTTTTAGCGCGTTTTTCCATTAGATCTCTTAGTACCTGGGGATATTTACCACTGAACATTATGGCGATGTCATCCGCATAGGATATTACCTTACATCCGCATAGCTCCAATAAAAGTGAAGTTCGTTTACTGTAACGAGCCCCATTTCCCTATTATGTGGCTGTTACCGAATTCAGCTTGGATTTTCTTGCTGGTTAGCATAGAGTTTATCCAGTGGGTAAGTTCTTCACGGGGTGGGCGCCGTGGCCGTGTGGGTTCGTGCGTCGACCCATGCGCATTAGACTTTCACAGTCTAGGTTCGAATCCAAGTTAAGACAAACAATTTTTCAAAAAAAAAAAAAAAAATTGTTCACGGCTCCACCTCTTTCGAGTCACTGACAATGCTCAAAGAGTATAACTGTCTAGAAAAAAGCTTCTCAATCTCGCCGTTCGGAGTCGGCATTAAACTGTAGGTCCCTTCCACTCGTGAGAGAACAATAGCACGCACAACACGAGTGGTTGCTGAGAAGCTAGGCCCAGGTCCACTTCGGACTGTAGCGCCGCCATTATTATTATTATTAAGTTCTTCACGGGTGTTTAGTCTGCTTAAAGCATTGGCTATCGCTTCCGGTGTGATATTGTTGAAAGCTTGAAGATTTCTCAATTGTACCCAGCATATTGTGAAGAGCAGTCTCGACAGATCTTCCTTTACAGTACGCATGTTGCGAGGCCGAGAGTCTGTCTGCTTGAATTCTGCTCTTGATGTAAAAACCAATCAGCCTTTCCAATGCCTGTAGTAGGAATGATGATAAACTGATTGGTCTGTAGTCTTTTGGTGTTGTGTGGAATACCTCCCCCTTTTTGGAATGAAGACGACCTTTATCTTCCTCCATTCTCTCAGTATGTAGCTATAATCCAGGCATCCCCTGTATAGACTTTAGCAGCTAAGGCTCTAACATGTCGTATTTCTTCTCTATCAGTCGTTTTATTTGTTTCTGAAGTACTTTATATTACCCAAGAGTAACCAGTTCAAACATTTAAAATATAAAAAAACGTTATATTCGTCTATTTAGATGTCAATTTGTCTGTCCCTTCAGTTGGACCAATCTTTTTGAAATTTCTACACAGTGTTATCCTAGGTTCCCACTTGTCGATTTGTATTTATTGAATAACGGGTATGCTTGTTTCGATAATCGACAACATTGCCACCTTATTTCTGGTTATTGTCAAAATTCGTTCGTTGCTTGTTATGCAAAGAAAGTTTGCCGATTTTGTTGTCGATATATTGGAATCCATTTCACTTGCGTCGCCGATTGGGAGTCGACGGAGAGCACAGAGAAGATTTGAAACTGTGTTCTCCTATACTCCATGTGTTTAGTGAGTAAAAAAGAAAGATTCCCAAAGTACTTGTGTGTTCAGAAAACGAAATTGTTACCATATCAATTTTTTTTTATCTTTATTAGTATTACAAATACTTTTAATACTCCATATATATATTTACATTTGGTTACATATTTTATATTATTACCTATTTTACATTACTCTTCATCATTTCACTATATATTTTAAATAAAAAATTTTTTTAAATATTTTAATATTTCTTTCGTCTTTTATTTCATTTGGTAAGTTATTAAATAGTTGAAGTCCCTTTATTATTACTGTTTTCTGCTCTGCCGTTGTTCTTACTCTCTCCACTCTAAAGTCATCCATGTTTCGAAGCTGATACGGTTGTACTTCTCTTTGGGTTTGACAATAGTGTTATAAACCATTATTGCGTTTGAGAAGTCCAATTTTTTTCTTATTCTCCTAAAATAACCCAATTTCTTTCCAATTTTTTACAAATATACTCTACATGCTCTTCGAAGTTTATTTGTTTGTCAAATATTTAATACTTTTATTAAAGCAAAAGCAACATTATAGTGCTGCTTACTTTTTGATGGTTTGGGATGTACACATTTATGCGTACATATGTACGAGTATATTCTCGAATGCACTGTATGCAACTACATATTAAAGAAGCATTGTAGCCCTTTTATCATATATTGCTCCCACAGATTGTATTAAACAAACAAAACACTTACAGAATTTTAGGGATATAAGAAACTGTTGCGTTGTCCCACAGGCTCAGAGTCGAAGACTCTTTGGGCCGGAACAAAGTTGTCCATACGTTCTACATTGCCTAGCCATTTAAGGCGTTGAATCCGTAGACGGGTGGGTAGCCTCATGTCGCTGTACAGCCCATATAGTTCGTGATTTAATCTTCTCCTCCAAAGCAAACATGACCAAAGATCGCGCGCAGAACTTTTCTCTCGAAAAGACCAAGACACTGTTTATCCGCTTGGGATGTTGTCCATGCATCTGCGCCGTACAGCTGGACTGGGATAATCAAGGTCTTATACAAAGTCAACTTGGTCTTCCAAGAGAGGGCTCTGTTACTCAATTGCCTTTTGAGTAAAAAAAAAACAGCTGTTGACAAGAGTTATTCTGCGTTTGATTTCGGTACTGATGTTGTTTGTACTATTTACTGCGGAGCCACGGTAGACAAAGTCCTTAACTACTTCAAAGTTATAGCTTTTACCGTCAGACCCATTTTAGACGCTTCCATTTCAATGCCAGCAAACGCATCATTGACGGCTCGCTGTGTTCGCCCAATTACGTCAATGTCATCCGCGTAAGCTAGCAGTTGAACGGACTTTTGGAAGATCGTGCCTCTTGTGTTGGCCAGTGAGTTTTGCACGATCTTCTCAAGAACGATGTTAAAGAAATCACATGACAGCGTTTCGCCTTGTCTAAAACCTTTTTTTGCATTGAAGGTCTCGGTGAGTTCGTTACCGACCTTGATGGAGCAGCGAGAGTTCTCCATCGTCATCCTGCTCAGTCTGACGAGTTTGGCAGGAATATCAAAACTAGATATGGCGCTGTATAGCTTGACTCTATACACGCTGTCATATGCGGCCTTGAAATCGACAAATAGGTGGTGTGTGTCGATCTGCATTTCTTGGGTCTTCTCCAAGTTTCGAAGTTTCTTATATCCGTGGTGTACTGTACTATGAAAACCAACCAAACAAAATCGCCATTCATGGACGAACTCTAGAACATGGACCCAATATATTTCTATTCACTGACAAAGTTAACTTTTTTTGTCAATTTGTCTATTTCCACTTGGCGTGCCGATTGGTGCTTATTTTTGAAAAATTGTCTGTATCAATCAATAGACACCCTATTTTGTTATATTTCCATTTGACAATTTCGGAATTGGTATAAATATACGCAGTTAGTCAACAACGAATTTACAATTGGATCAGGAATTGGTTACAGGCCATGTAGTTTCATATTTATTTATATTTTTCTGTTTGGTATCTTCCTAAGCCGCTTGCCAGTTTACTCTTTTTCTGAACCTGTTCGAGGCGGGTACAGATCTTAGACGTTTACGTAGACGGTTGCTCTTAAAATAATTGCGAAGTTATAAAGGGTCTGCGAACAGTTTTCTTTATTTCGACTCTCAAAGCTAAATTTGCAAGGGAAAAGTGCTATACAGTTTTATTCGTCCAAGCATAATGACTTTTTTCACTAATATATACTAAACTAATACAAATGAGGGCATGACGGCTGTGTTTACAACGATTTGTAAGCAAACATAAGCTGCCCTAAATACCTGCCTTACCTAAGGTTAGTAACAATATGTCGATTCGATGCTATTCAAGATTACTTAGACATATTTTAGTAACACCTATTTATGTAAACGAATTTATTTACTTCGTACTTCTTGTGTTCGAGAAGGTTTTTCTTGCAAACGTACGATTATTCAAATCCAGCATATTAGTGGATGGATGATTTAAATCAATATTGCATATGTTCGATTTATAAACTATCAGGAATCTTAAAATGATCGTTTCACTTCACAGAAGTAGATGATGTGTGACATTCATATTCATCCATATACTCATATTACATGCATACATATGTAAACATGGATGGTTAAGCGGAACACTATCCCTTTCTGCAGAATTCGAATTATCAACACCCCCTATCCACAAAAGCATTACACCTCTTTCCAGCAACTACCGGCAACCCAAGAATTAATATCTCAACAGAATTCTGAGTGAGTTGAGGTCAAACATGCGGTGGGGATGTATTCCCAGTAATTGGGATCATGATAATTCGCCAAACAAGCTAAAAGATATTTTGCATAAAATGTAAATGTGCACAGAACTCTTTTCGTTTTTTGCCCCTGTTTCTCTCTGCGCCTTGGGTTGTTGACTGCTGTGTACTCGTATTTACTTTTATTTCATTTGATAACTGAAAAACTTTTGTTTATTCGCTGGTGTGGCCATGGCCACATCCCGATTTTGGTATATTTCTGCTTCGTTCGCCTCTTGACCAAACGAGTAAGGAAAGAGAACCAATCGATTTGTGGTTGGCTGATGCATTCTGCGTTATTAATTCGTTGCTTGCGATCCGTAAAGGCGGGATTATATTATAGTTGTAAGCAGCTGTTGTATCTAGATGCATAAATATAGAAACTTTCTTTTTTATCGAAATGAAACGTTTTTGCGTTCAACCTTTTAATCCAAACCGGACAGTGAATCCTTTCTTTTCCCAACTAAATGCGCATAATTACATTTATCTGCATTTAGTAAGAAATTCATTAAAAATGCAATGGGGGTCAAAGCAAAAAAAACACAAAACCTTGCACTGAGACAGAGTGACAGAAGGATAGGTTCTGTAGATTGGACGAGTGGAGTTATAATTCTTTGTAATTCGATTCCTTTGCAAATGCAAATCAGTTTTTCTTGACCACAGTGGGTGGTTTTCGATCATCTTGAAAAATAATTGAATTAAAATCATCAGTTAGAAACAGATGCTTGATATCAAACAAAATAGAAAAAAGTTTACAAGATGTTCAAAAAAGTAGATCAATTAATAATAATGTAATAATAATGGCGGCGCTACTGTCCGAGGTAGACCTGGGCCTAGCTTCTCCACAACCACTCGTGTTGTGCGTGCTATTGTTCTCTCACAAGCGGAGGGGACCTACAGTTTAATGCCGACTCCGAACGGCGAGATTGAGAATCTATTTCTAGACAGTTATACTCTTTGAGCGTTGTCAGTGGCTCGAAAGAGGTGGAGCCGTGAACAAATTTTTTTGAAAAATTGTTTGTCTGAGCTTGGATTCGAGCCTAGACTGTGAAACTCTAATGCGCATGGGTCGACGCACGAACCCACACGCCCACCAATTAATAAACAAAGTTAAAAACAGTATTTTTGGATGTAAACATGTAAAATAAATACGTCTAAGTGTACTGTATTGATTTAAAAACAAGTATTTCTTTATTTGAATAGACGGTTAATCATCAACGTATAATTTGTAGCCCACTAAATTGTTGTGAAATGTTATTCTGTGAGTGAGATACTATAAAAGATAACTTCAGAAGGATTACATTGCTGCTGAAGAAATATATTGTTAAGCATGAGAAATCGTATTTCCTTTACAGTCACTCAGTTCAAAAAATAAATACTGTATTTAAGATGAGAGGTGAACTGTCCAACTTAACTTTATACCACATCGTCCAGATTTGCCAACACTTTGTTGCATGTGCAATATGAAAGAGAGGGAAGATATCTTGCATTTCCTTATCTTGCATTCGTCTTAGAAAACATACATATCTTAGAAGAAGATGAAACAATAAGTATCTTAAATGGAGAAAGAGGGTAGGATGTCTTATATAATTACGCAATAGCAGCACTTCGCTATAGAAAGCGTATTATAGAAGGAGATTTTAAGAAAAATAAGTATTAAAGCAATGTCGGCCAGGGGAAAGTCAAACTTTTTAAAATGAACAATCAGAGTAAATTAAGCACAGAGGCTATCCCTCTATTTTAAGATCATCCGATACACCAAAGGACTTGGTGAGAAGTTTTGACCGAAGAAGCTATAGTTCCAAATCAATCACCGTGATAGTTCGTTAACTTCTATGCAAAACATTTTAGATTCGACTCATTTCAACGCACCTTTTCTCACGTGCCAATAGCAATTTTTTGATAAAGTACTCGTAAATGCCGTGTATAGCGTTTGCATTTGTAGAGCACACATTACGAGTGGTTACTAAAGAAGATATGCCAAATTTGTATGGCACATGCATATAGTTTTGGCCAAGCATACACCAAAAGTACGTCCAGTGTTTGTATAAGTATTTATTGAAATATACAAGAGAATTTTTTTATATACATACAGTGTTGAACAAAACAATAGCACCGAATAGTCCGCATAGACATTTTGCTCAATATCTTTCCTTGTACTTAAGAGATTTTAATAATTATTTTTTTATTCAAACAGAAATAGTTTCACTTATTTATAATTGTTTTGTCCGACACTGTATGTGTATGATTAGGCTTAAATAGACACATAAATTCGATGATAGGCACGTCCAAAAAAATTAGAGTAAATAAGTGGTAGAAGTAGTAATGTAAAATAAACTCCGTATTCAGTTCAGTAATATTTTTGAACAAAAATTTGCAGTTGACTTTGGACAGAAAAAAAGAAGAGAACAGAGAAAGACAAAGGGTTAAAGATAATTGTCTTTTAAACCTACAAGCTCTGAGGCAAATTTATATGTCTTAATGAATCCGTCTGTACTGCGCAAAAATCGAAGTCTGGATATGTGTATGTATGCACATATACATATTCCAGTGCATAAACATATATGGGCTCAACAAAATTTAAAAATAAGACAAATTTACTTGTAAAAACTGCGATTCAAAAAAGAAATGTAACCAATCAAGCAGTATTAGTTTACATTGTCTTGAAATTACAAGTAATCAAAATATACTTTAAGTTAATTTAAACACCATGCATTGACTGCTACAACCTTCGTATTTCACGACACCATTTCTCTCGAGTCAGTGACATTTCATACAGAATAAAGATATCAGGAAAACATTTCTCACAACCTCCCCTTTCGAGGTCAGCATAAAACTGTGACTTCAAAACGTGTGGTTGCTGTAAATGATTGAGATTCTGGTAGTCTACATGGAAGCTTACTTTCTATGTCAATAACTGCAAACTGAAAATTAAAAAGAAATTTGTATAAAACTCTCCTCTGTTTTATATTTTCTGGTTAAACTATCATAATGTCTGGAAACATTTTCCCCCAACATCTTGTAAACAGAATCCTAACTTTTTTCAGCTAAAACCATCAGTCATCCCACTTCTTCAGTTAAAACAAATTTGCATACAACATTGAAAATCATCGTGATTCCTCCAGTTTCCCGTTTAATCGACACTGACGCACACCATGTCCAGAGATCCTTTCTGAATCCACGACAAAATTACTACTGCATGTTGTATACATACATTGTTAGTCCTTCCTATATGCATATCATCATAAGACTGTGTGAGTCGAAAACGTGTTAACATTGCTACAGTCTTAGCTGTTACTGCATCTAATTATAGTGACAGTTGCTGGTGAAATTATAATTTTCATCCATCTACACCATGCTCCAGTCCAGCAGCATGTACCAGCTCTTATTTTATGTATATCATCCCTTATTTCAAAATGCAAACACATACCCCAAGTATATAGAGTTATAATTTCGAATTTAATTTTAGTGATTAGTAAAATGAAATGTCCTTCGCCTGGCAATGTCCGTACGAAAGCTGCATCTCATTTATTATAAGTTGTCCTGTACATAGATTCAGGAATACGCTGCACACACATACGGAATAATGAACATTTATTTTGTAAGCCATCATATCTGTAGTCATTATATATATATATATATATGTTCGTTTGGACCCTCACGCATAATAACACGCACTCCACCACACATATACTCAGATGGTTGATACATCCCCCGAACTGAACCCTTTTCAGTGAGGAGGAAGAACGCTCTTAATCTCCAATGCACTTATATTACAGAGGAAGAGACTGCAAATGTCGGAGAGGATTTTCCCCGGCGGGCCTTGGCGGCACAACGGCGGATGGAGAAGGACGAGTTTTCGTATCCTTAAGAGTCCACACAATGGAACAGACATAATATGCAATTTAATTTACTTGAATTTGCGATTCGGACGTCTGCATTAATTCTAATTTATGCATAACAACACTCAAACGTTGGACGACATAGCAGTGGATGCTCTCATCCTTGCATCCCCTTCCTTTCGATATAATTTCTCCGACATCCAGCACCCAGCACCCACCCATTGTACCCATCACCCATTACCCATCAACCATTACCTACATATCCACCCACAAAATATCCAAACGAGATATTGGCACAGATCCGTTCTTGCACAAAAGTGAATGCTTGATGCAATTTTCGGTGGTAACTTACTGTAACCAACCTCTTCTGTGCTGCCACCCTCGCATGCCACATTAGACCACCATCACCATTTGTTTTACCAGCAGCACTATCACCACCACCAACACCACCACCACCACCTGAGTAAAATGAAAATGTCGTACACAGGGACGGTTTTGTAGAGTTTTACAGTGTGTCTGTGTACTCTAAGCATCATCCCTCCACTCAGATAATTTCCTACATCTCGGACCTTCGACTACAACTATGACTACGACTACTCTTACGTCCAGGCTTCATTCGGAAAATCTCATTCAGTTCGTAGAATCAACTAACCGCCTTAAAACTTTCAAAATGAGACTAACTGGGTGAGGTGGGTGCTGCATTCCGGGGGAAAGGGTTTTTATAGGGGAGGCTTAGTATGGCAGATGGATATAACAACATTGGACCGTATAGACAAATTAATGTTGCATTTCAGGAGGATGTTGTGTGAGGCTGGATATGTTTGTATGCATGTATAAAGAAGGAGAACTTGGGTGTGAATAGTAGGATCTAGGAACATTTTATAGGTTATCCGAAGGTTTCATTACACCTTATAGGAATCATTGCAGAAATTTCGTGGATAGGCAAAGATGAACAAACAAACGAAGACTTTAACACAGACGTAGTGATGTTGGTAAAACTGATTTGCGGTAACAGGAGGTTAGGCATGAGGAAACGTAGGCAAGGAATGCAAACATTGAAAAGAGAATCAGCTTAGGAGTGATCGAAAGTGAACACTGTTCGGAGGCATTTTTGAATATTATACACAAAGAATCTACTGGTGTTACCAGTTGCAATATTCAAACGGACCTAAGTGCTGCTATGTCGGACTTTTACTTTGATAGTAGTGCAGTCTGTACCTGTTTTTTTGTATGGCAAGAGGACAATGATCAGTGAACTATGTAACAGACAAAAATAGTTTGCATAATTTTTAATGGTTCTATAAGCCTGGACTAGAGATGAGCAAGATCTCTGCAGTACAAAAGACATATGGTGGTATGGTTATTGTAAACAATGGCTTACAAATCAACGTATAATGCAGTGGGCCAACGAAGACCAATGTAAACTCAAAGCAGGGGGACTATAATCAAACACAAGACTTTTTTAAACTCTATGCGTAAACAGAGTTGATGGATTTCAAACTCTTCCCTGATTTTTCACAAAACTTAATTTGCGGGATTCGTCAGGTGAACCAGAGACTCAGAGACTCTTAAGCTAGAATGTCCTTCCGACAAAACGTAAGTAAGTAAGAGTATTGTATATATGACTTCAAAAGTAATCTATTCAGACGTTCTAATGGTTGAGGCCTATCATAAAAGCAAACATCTGCTCAATAGCGCCAGTTACACGAACCTAATCTATCTATAACGCTCCAAATGCTTCAGTTGCAGTTAAATCTCTGATCAACAAAGAAGATCATTTCAGTCAATTGATTTCAGCGCATCTGCACTTATTTTATTACTTCTATTTAAGCTTTGGTAAAGATGATTTAGTTGAACTCAAACCTCTAATTAGACTTTAGACAACATTTTTTTTTTTGAAAATAGCTTACGCTTACTATCTCCAGTTGTTTAAAAGACCTGTGGAAATATTTTTGTTAACAAATTCAATGTTCTGCCGGGGAAATCTTTTACATATTTGTTTTATTATTTTTTTTTAATTTTAATTTTTTTATTGTGCTGGTGTGCTGGATCTTTATTCAATTTTCTCAGGACTTCATTTCTCTCTGTCTATTTTAGATTTAGCTTCAATTCATTTAATGAAAAAAAGAGCATGTGAGATATTCTTGAGTTTTTAAAGGTGTACTTTCAAATTTTGAATGACAATGTTGCTCTTGATCAAAATATATTAAATGCACTGCATGGATTATTAAACAGAAGAGTAGTGTTGGAAGCACGGTGAATAAAAAAGGTAATTCTTTGTGTGGATCAAATTTTGATTTTCTGTTAAATTTCCGAGATATCGAGATATCGATATGTTAAAATTATTTTTCCCAAAAAACAACCAGTCTAAGTGGTTTTATTAGGTATGTTCAAGTACGCCGAAAAAAACGTATTTTCCACTTAGTTCTACTACCATTCGCCAAATTCTATTCGGATATACACGGAACCTTAGACCTCGAGCGTAGGAGTCGCCGCAACTACACACTACGCCATGGCGCCCACTAAAAAATATTTATATTAGTTTCAATCCCTAAATCTACAACTAGAACTTTCACCTAGTTGTCACGAATTGCGTTTGACGGTATTGAGGAATTTATCTTGCATCAGTCTATAGGTTATTACTAACTAAAATTTGAATTTCTGACTTTATTTTCAGAATTTATTAATGGTAAGACGTCCTCGTCGAACGAATATAGTTTATAATTGTCCGGTTTTCTTAAACATCATTAATAGTTAAGGAGATAAACTTCGTCAGAACATGTACTTGCGCACAATTTACTTGCGCACACTAATTTCCAAAATAATATTTAAAAAAACCCTTCCTAAATTACAAAAAAAATAAGTATCGTTAAATTGTTACTATAGTAGTGCTCTGTCTGTAATAGGCGTAGAAATGAATCAAATCAAGAGGTATTGGGTAAAATTCAGACGACATATCAGTAAACAAAAAGTGATCCAGTGCTACTAATAAACTACTAGTTACTTCAATATTATAAGTCTTCGTGATGAATACATACAAGGATTAAGATAGTGATTAGGACAGTCCTAGATTTCATATTAACGTACATCTGTCCACTAAAAAAATAAATTTAAATAAGGTAAATTCATATACAAAACTCAGGAAAACCAACTTATGTACGTACATAAAAATGTAATTCTATCACCTTTGCATTTATCGATCCTGATATTTTATTAAAAACAAATGCATAAACGAACGGTTTGAACTTTAAAAGCAACAAATACATAAAAACGAAGTCCGGGGGAGATTTCATATGTTTCTGACACCCGACAAATATTCCAACATCACCCCCATTAAATCTCTAACCCTGTTCATATGCAGATGGAAATAAAATGTGCATTTTCAACATGGCAACACATTGTTTCTTCCTTCATAGTCCTACTGAAGATAACGCTTTTGAAAAATTTTCTTACCCCACAAGAATAAAGTTTTCGTTCAAAATGCAAAGTCCAAAACCAATTGAAGATGTCTGGGTGGGTAGACTAGTGTAGTTTTTGTCATCTCATTGCAAGGTTATCAACCCTTTCACTTTCCCCTCTTCGGTGAGGTACTCTCTCCCAAATACAAATTACAAAGATATTCAACACGAAGGAGCGACTGTATGCCAAGTAGGAGGAAGTGCAAACAACCTAATTGTGAAGGAGTCCAGTGCTGGACTACATACCGAAAATACAATTTGCAATCACACCAAGATACATATCGGTCCTTATTTCCTCCCTTCGTCCTTCGATTTAGCAACAAACACACACACGTACATACCAATGCCAAACTGCACACTCTCTTTTCCTCAGTGCATGTCCTTAATCTTATACCCAGGCCCATACCCGATTCCTATATAAAAAGTTGTTGGCTTGCTGGTTCGGTTCGGTAGGTCGTTGGGTTGATGGTAGTTTGGTTTGGTAGGTCGGTTGACTGGTTAGTTAGTTGTGCTCCCGCCGAAGGTCTCTGCATGGATGAGGGGAGGCCACTACAGGCGACATATTCTGGAAAATTTTGAGTCCCCAATTAAGCTTCCAGTCTGCATTAATGAGAAATGCTAATCCATGTTTTGCCTGTTTTAATACGTCTTATGCGCATTGCTTTCGTGTATATGCGGAACCGAGCGGTTCTCCTCGACACACTAGTACACAGATAAAAAGACGAATAGATTGTATGTAGACAAATTTTCTTCGAATAAATAAGTAAATGTGACTCCATGGTCATGCATGCATGCATGCGGTCTCATACCACACTCTGTCACACAGGCATGGTACATTACATATATTCCCCTCGTTATAGTGTGTTACTGAATTGCTAAGTAGAAGAGACAGCAACAATATATGGGGGAGCCAGAAAGCCCAAACAAGGACATTGAAGCGTTAGAAGGCTTCTCAAATGTTTCCCCCCTCACCCACGACCCAGCACCCAGTAAAGAACTAATTATTTGCCCGAACAATTTTAATTTTCTGCATAATAACAAGGTGTGGAGGTTCTTTCCTTGCACATATTAACTGCATAATAATTATATTACTGCAAATTTCATCACCATCGCATATGCACATGTATTTGGTTGTTGGTGGGAGTGGGAGGGAGGAAGGAGAGTAGGCTGCGTTTACGTTACACAACGCTGTGTCCGAGAATAGAAAATTACAAGCTCTAAGTTAATATGGAATGATAAACGCACCCAGACGTTTAAATATGCAGGAAACAGGACGAAAGCAAAGAACAAAAAAAAAACAGAAAATATAATGAAAAGCGGGACGTAAAGTAAAATGAGGGAAGGCACACGACTGAAAATTATGCCGCCAGCTTTGTACAAGTGGGGGAGTCAGAAGTATGACCTACCGTATTTCCCTTATGATTGTGTGTGCTGGTGTACATGTGTGTGCCAGGATACGACAAGGGTTACTATCGAAACACCTTTAGGGAATTCGCCGATGAAGCTCACGTGATTATAATTGGTAGATAGCTATAGGGTCTATTTGACGGTTAGAAGTGATGTGGTAATTTGAAGGGGCGAGAATTTCAATTTAAAAGTCAAATTGACTGATTGCTATGTTTGACAGTTTTCCAGGAAAAAAATGTTGCAGTTATGTGTTATTTTTGATCAAAATAAGTAAAACGTTTACGTCAAAATCGAGATGTGTTAAGTTAAGTTTTGGGTTGACTTTGGAATTCGACTGTTTTGGAAATTAATAGCATCTATATTCTTATTTTTGTTCGGACCTTGGCCTCAGCTAAAATCCAGGTGGCACTATCCTTTGCTGAGGTCGACAAGTCCAGAGACGAATCTTCTTCGGAACGAAGCTAAGTTATCCATATGCTTTACGTGACTTCGACACCTTCAGCGTTAGATCCGTAGACGCCTGAATTGACCAATTTCGCGGTACATCCCATTCAGTTTGTACTTAAACCTTCTCCCTCAATTTTTTTGGGAGAGATCAAATACATTTAAATCCGCTTAGATATTATCTAAGAATCTGCCTTTTTGAGCAGGACGGACGGCAGAATAGGACGATCATAACAATAATAATAATAAAATCGGCGCAACAGTCCGAGGTGGACTTAGGGCTATCTTCTCAGCATCCATCCGTGTTGTGCGTGTTATTGTTCTCTCACGATTTGGGGTGAATGCTGACTCCGAACGACAAGATTGAACAATTTTTGTAGACAGTTATACTCTTTAAGCATTGTCAATGACTCCTGGTGGAGCTGTGAAAATATCAAAGGTGTTTTTTCGGGAATTAAACGTAGAGCGTAGGAGTCGACGTAGTTTCCCACTACGCCACGGCACCACGGCTGGTTCATGTCCTTTGGTCCAAATTGTATTATTTAACTATTTAACATACCTACTTTGAGCTCCCTATATCTCTACATTTGTATATTTATACAAACATCCTAAAACCATGCATATTCACTTTTACATTAAAGCGATCGAATTAAAAAAAAATAAATTCCCCAAAAAAATTGACAAATAATGAATACCATCAGGACAAAGGCATCAAATCGATAGCAATTAAAATTTCTATAATCCCATGCAGACACTAAAAAGAAAGAAATCGAAGTGATTAACGAACGAATATAATTCACAGAATCACGTTATTCTTTTCTCTATTGACTTGACCACCTTCATCCTAATACTGACTAGATAAGTCATCCAATGCCCATGCCTCAAATCAGAAACAAAAATGTTACCCTTGCCCATGCGAAACGTTTTTATGAAATGTCAGCTTACAACCCTACCAACCCATCCCGTGAAACATCTGTATAATCGCATTGTTGTTATGCATCAAACGATCTTTTTTTCTTTTTCTCTGCTCACATTTTTCGGAGGAAAGGTGTGGATGTTGATGGTATGTATGCATGCACACTTTTCCACAAATAAAAAATTACAATGGAAAATTCATTTCGTATCCAAAAAAAACGAAGAAAATCCACATGTGCAAGGTATGTACTTCTATCATGACCATCATCAAATATCCAATTCAGCCTACCGAGAACCAACCCCTAACAAAATTAAAATACGAAACAGAGACAAAAAGAAAAGACCAAAAACAAAGCAGAAAAAAGAAAAAAGAAACAATGCACACGTCGCGCTCGCGAAAATGAAGAAAATAAAATAAGCTACCAATAAATTTTGCATACTGCCTCTCATGTGAGGAATGAGTAGTGATTTTGGCTGCGCGCTTCTTTTTCTTTTCGTTAACACCAACACCACCACCATGCAACCATAAGCACCACCAGCCCCAAGCAGAGTACCCCGAAGTACGCGCGATTGCCATTAACTCTTCAATTGACCATTGTCCTCCATCGAAATATTATGATTACACAGTATGTTTGAATGTACTTTTGTACGTAAATTTGTATGTAGTCGAATTGCACGATGTTTGAAGTGATGTTGTTTTGGGATTTTTTTGAGGGTGCAATTTTTGAGGTTGTTTTTGGGAGCTTTTGTTGCTGGCTTATTTTTTATTTTGTGCCGAAGAATTTTCGTGTTATATGAGACACATTGTATGTTCGGTAAAAACAGGAACTTCGAATTCAGCAGGCCTCATATGTTCTCCATCGCACCCCAAGGGGATGGTGATGGTGTTACATAGACCGGAGCTATCATTTTTGTGGAGGAACCGCGAAAAAGAAATATCACGAAGGAATACGCAAACGTTCGCTCTGCAATACATATTTAGGCTATTCATTGCGATGGACAGCGGAACAGAGAATATACACTTTTGATTCAACAAAAAAGAAGAAGGAAATGTTTTGGATCTTTTTTATTTGTTTTTTTTTAATTTTTTTATTTCTTTCCTTTCCTGTTGTGTCCAGGAAAATTTGCCGGTTGGAAAAGTTTCGCTCCAGTGTGGTAGAGTGATGTGGTGGTTGAATGGATCTCTTACCCTTGTTGCGTTAGCCCAACTGATTAAACATTAATTAAGGGAAACAATGGTCACACAATGCTTACTAAAGCATTGACAGACCAAAAATACATCGAAGCACGTTTATTACTTCTCTTCGTTTTTCAGTAAACGTACGTATGTACATACTCGTATAACCTATAGGAATATCTATCTGAAAGGATTGCATGCATTTGTTATAATAAATTTGGTAAATGAGTTTTGTAACAGGGGGAAGATTCGCGTTTTTTCGTTAATTTTTTGACAGGTCGCATGATAAAGGGTTTCATCGACCAAAAGGATCATTAGGACATAGAATGGTGCATGTCAACTGGATGAATTAATAGAATTATTCGCATGCGTAGAAATTTGTGTAGGAATATACTTTTGGGTGGAATGTTGGGGTTGCAAAGCAAACCCAGAAGAATTAAAGTGTATTTTGTACAGACTCTGCGATTCTTGTTACTTAAGGTGGGGAGAATTTTATACGACTAATAATCTCGTTAAACCGGTTCTTTAATAAACTCTACAATAAATCTAATTGTAACTCCTAACTGTTGCTAAGAAGCTAGGCCCAGGTCCACTTCTTCTTATTATTATTATAACTTTTATCAAAAGATAATAACGAGTACATACTATAATTATTTTTCTTTGATTTTAATTCATTTAATAAGAAGACTATTAACAATTTATAATATGATAAAAATAATAGCAGCGCTATAGTTCGAGGTGGACTTGGGCCTAGCTTCTACAGCAAGCATTCGTATTGTATGTGTTATTGTTCTTTCCCGAATGAAGGGAATCTATAGTTAAATGCCGACACCGAACGGCGAAATTAAGAAGATTTTTCGAGACCATTATACTTTTTGCGCATTGTCAGTGATTTGAGAGAGGTGGAACTGTGCAATGTGAAAATTTAATTGTATTGAACCTAGACCGAACCTACGCCACGAAACCTACCACTTATACACTGAACGAAAAAAAGCATTGACACAGCTGAACTTTTCTTAAAATAGTGCTGTGAAACTTGTTTTTTTCTTTAATTTCAAATTTATTACAGAGTGAAATAAGGTGATAAATTACAACATGAAATACCCAAAGCTTTTGTCATATACATATATATTTGCTGAAGAACATGACCTATAAATTATTTTTAATGCGCTATTGGAACAGTTTAAGTACAACGAGTAAATTTTGTTCTGCTTTGATCCATAACTCTACATAAAACTTGGGTCCACTACAAAGTACCTGATTCGAAAGAACATAATGCGCCTGTTTCGGAAGAATTAAAGTTGAAACCATTGGCTAAAAACGGCTGTTGGATCAAGATAACAGAGTGTTAAAACTGAAATATTTTCTAACCACATATTTATTAATGAAAAAACAATATGGTATTGGTTAACATGTGCATTACAGAACTTGTTCACTGAAACAAAATTAAAGAATTAATCTTATAGCATGCGCAACCCTTCAGTAAATATCGCTTTCTATATAATACAAACGATATACGCCAGGAGTTTATGCTTTGCATTACGTCTGCCCATGCTTCATTCTTTGCCATCAGCTTCGTTACCACTTGCTCTTTATTTAAGCTAAAAAAAATAGTTCAAAAAGTTCAAAATGAAAATGCGCCTGTTCCAATTACCATCACATATGGCTTTAACCAAAAAGGATAAGAAATTCTTCCCATTGATGTACCCAGAGACTGATGACCGAACATAATCATTTATGCGCCTACCAAGGTTGTGAATACAAAAAATGGCGGAAAAATAATGAACGGGTAAAAAATCTCACCTCCCCCAAAAAAGTCCAACAAGAATAATTCTCAACTCCAAACGGAAGTGCATATTTTAAGCTCTCCTACTCCGATCTGATCATCTACTAGAGAGAACCAGTTTGCTGCCGGGTGCTCTGGTCGCTTTTTAAAAAGAATGATAATGCTCCCATTCCACAAACACACACTCACCTAGAAGGTACAAAAAAGGGGAAGGAGTTGGAGAGTTAACGAATGTGGACACAAATTAAAAAAAAGAGTAATCGACATAACAAAACGAAGAGCAAAAGATGGAACATAATTCAAGCAAACTCCACCAATTTCCGAATACCCAAACCATTTTTTTTATTTTCTGCAAGCCACTCTGCACAGTGAGTAGATGAGAGTGGGTGAAAAAACTGGCCAGTGGTACAAAAAACAGCACCTTGCCTCTCTCTATCTCGTTTTCTCTCTCGATATGCACCCTTAACCTATACCCCACAAGCAATTGGGTTTGGCTCTGGAGTTGATGCTGTTTGTATGTTGTGTTATAGCATTCTGCCAATATTACTCCTCTTCCCATTTGTTTTTTTGCTGAGTACATATCCCGCAAAACAGAAGCTAAAAAATTCTTCGCAAAAAAGAAAGTAGAACAAAGTCTGCGACCAATCTCCTGTGGGATTGTAGGGTGAGATGAAGAGAAAACCAATGATCTGGCAGAGGAAAAGCTGGTGGACCACCTCAATATGCTGTGAAAAGTGTTACCACTTTTACCGTGGGTTATTGGTAAAGGATAACATCGCGAAGGAGTTTTAAGAGCATTCAATTTTTTTTACATGATTTATGAGGGTAATATTAATAAATTTTAGTAATGAGTGTAAACAGTTTAACAGTTTATAAATTGTTTCTTCAAAACGTCAATAGTTTGCGCTGAATGATTTAAATTTGCTACCGGAACGTTACCATAATAAAAATTACTTACTAGTAAATTTTGAACTTTGTTCTTATTTGTTCGTTTCTAGTTGGCGCTGTAGTCCGAGGTGGATTTGGGTTTAGCTTTTACAGCAACCACTCGTGTTGTGCGTGGTATTGATCTTTCATGAGTGGAGAGCAGGGCTGCAGGAATAACTACTAAGGAAGTAATTGTACTCCCCTCGTGTTCATCGTACTCCCGTACTCCCCTCTGCTTAAAAATACTCCCCTCAAAAATATTTGAAAAAAAAAAAAATAATTTGTTTAATATTTTTACATTGTTTAGTGTGAACGACTCTTAATGCTCTGAATCGTAAATCGTAATTAATTAATAACTATTGAAATTGAATTGAAATTAGAATGAAATTTTTTTGTTGGAATTGGTTTGTTTTTTACTGCAAATCAAATTTAAGCTAAGTTTCATTACTGATTTTAAAATGATGTGATGAATTTCACAAATATTGTAATAAATGAACTGAAGTACAAATATTATATTATTATAGATATTATTTCAATAAACCAGTTTGCAGTTGAAAAAAAAAAACTGTTTTTATTTGTGTGTACTCCCTTCGAGAGAAAAAAATACACCCCTCTAGACCTCTCAAATACTCCCCAGCGAAAATTTTAAACGGCAGCCCTGGTGGAGAGGGCCCACATCTTACATGCCGTGTCCGAACAACGAAGTTTGGGAAGCTTTTCTTGGCAGTAATACGTCTTGAGCATTATCAGTGACTCAAGAGAAATTGTGGCAGGAAAATCAAAGTTGTTCTGTTCGGAATCGAACTTAGACTTATTCTTATCCTAAGAGTCGACGCAGTTACCCACCATTCTACTACAGGCAATCAGAAGAATTCAAAATACATAGTAAAATTGGATAACATAAAGAAATTATTTAATTTTGATTAATCTGTGTGTTATGCCTGGCTCGTATACCAAACACAAATATTTAATTGTATCAATTCCAGAACAATCTAGTATTAGACTATTATAACTTATATAAATAATAGCTTAGTTTACATATAAAATTAATCTGTATATATTTGAGTTAATAACTGTATATATATATACATGTGTGTGTTGTTTATTAATATATTAGTATGTGTATTATATACTAAATAATTAATATAAATTATAAATAAAATTTAAAAAATATATATGTCAATCTTTATTTTAAATTAAATTAAAAATTAAATAATTAATAATTCATAATTAACATTTAATATTATTATTATTTAGCAATGTTATATATATTCTATAATTTTTGAAGTTAATTTAACATCTATTAAATTATTGTGCATATAAATATTAAATTAAGGCAATCAAATAAATGAATTGTTGCTAAAGTCAATTACTTGATTGTAAATTTATAAACTAACAAAATTAGCTGATAAAACGGTTATATTATAATAACTAATTCCGTACGAACCCGAACACAAGAACACAGACGATCATTAAATTTTGTATACAACCAAACTCGCTCACTTGCAATACGGTCAAGTTTGATAATTTTTATTTGAAACAAAGTAATTACTTACAGATTTTTATTTTTGCATTAACAACAATATTTAATTTGCATTAACGTTAACAGTTTTTTCACGTAGAACAAAGAGTTTCAGAGTTTTTCAGAATTTAATTTTTATTTTATTTTTGAAGTGGGCGAGTTTGGTTAACAGCGAATGCAGATGTAGAAATGCGTAGTTCTGAGATTGCAAACATTTTGTACAACGTGCGTAAATATATCTTGTCATGTATTTTTAAGTATAATAAAAGGCATTATAAGCATTTCCAAAAGCATTCTACAAGTATTAAGTCAAGTAAAGCTGGCAGATACAACATTATTATGAAATTAAGACTGGTTACCGAGTTTTGTTATTTATCACGCAAAAAACTGATAAGTTTCTTGGCGGTTTTGCTAAAATCAAAGTAACGCAACATAGATTAACCTTTTCAAAAGGCTTTGGGAGATCAGGAATATAACATATAACACTGGTATTAAATTTATATTAATTTCCCGTCTTATACTATCTAGAATCTGCATCATAACAAAAGCGTAGCTATTCTTTGGTCTGAAACCAAATTGATTTTATTAATTGAATTTAATATATGGACAGTTAATTTTACTTAGCTTAGCTAAAATTTATTTGTCATTCGATAAGGCAGCCTTCAACATGTCGCAACTGGTACTACTTCATAAAGTCGATGTCGTGTTGTCAAGGTATGTTTTATGTGTGGGATGCCTCAGTATTTCGGGTAGTATAATTTTTATAAAGCAGATTGGCACTCCCTCCGTTCCTATAACGTTTGATCGTTCTCATTTATAGGTCGAAATTTAGCTTGATGGTCTATATGTAACATTCAAATCAATCTGACGAAGATTTCTCCAAGGAACCTTGAAAGACAGAAAAGTATTAAGTTTGTATAAAATATGCCAACGTTGGAATGCACGAACAATAGGCCCCCTTTTATTAGTTAGGGAATGATGTAAATTCCATTTATTGTGAAGGCTATGTGCACCATCCTCTGTATGGAAACAACAGATTGGTACACATTCATAGTAACCATCTGAAAGTATTGGGCTTTAGTTCTTCATTATGATCTTTAATAACCCGGCAATGCTTCATGGTCAATGGTCAATGGTCAACATGCAACATGGAAAAAATTAGAATTTGAAATCTCTCTTCGTAAGCGATGAAGAGACAGGAAAAGACGATGTGGAGTATATGAAATGCGTGCTGAGATACCTTTGAATACCTTGAATAAAAGAACTGACATTGGAACAGAACAGAACAATAGTAAAATCTAAAAGACTAAAAGACTGTTTCGGTCAAAAAGTTTGTTCGCTATATTAAAACCTGAGGTCAAAGTAATTATAAATTGGTTAGCTCGAGAGATTCATTTGAGCAGTTCAGCCTTACAGTCTCTACAAAAACCATATTGATATAAAGTGTAAATACACGTGAAAGACTTTACTTCTGCTACTGGTCAGTTAATTTTATAAGAAAAAGATATCTTCGAAGAAAAAGATAACTCCGAGCCTGGGGAAGAAAGCAATAAAAGAAGGCCGCATTTATGCCTGAATCAGAATACTGCGTTACTGCTACCGTTTTTGGGTTACGTAGATTCGTAGTCCTTCAGGCGTAATTTGAAATAGCAATCCATTATCAGCATTTCAAATTTTACAATTAAATGTCAAAACACAATCGCATACACAAAAAAATCTTAATTTGTCGTTACGAGAGATTAGGTTGCTCTCATTGCTCTAATTTTTTTACAAACGTAAGATCGCATAACGCATTATTTCGGTCTGTGCCATTGTATTGGTTCTGTTGAAAGTTAAACGCACCAACACAGTTTTGTACTTCAGGCATTGAGATCGCGCATGCAAGTAGGGAAGGACTGTAGAGAACGCGTTTGAGTTAGATTGTGCACTGTTTGGATAGATTTGTTATTTAAGGCCCATTACTGTAGCACAACTCAAAGAAATACAAGTAGGAGAATATTGTCCTACATCTATCTCAAAATAAAATATAGGTATAATTTCAGGATGATGCCAACAAAAGTAGTCTCCATAAACGTATTCGCATTTTGAAGAGTTATCCAGTCATGCAGTGATCCTCTAGTTCGCTACTGTTCTTTCCTTTCAAAAAGTATAAAGGGATAAATCCCTATTCTTTAGTCATGAATCCACGCAAACATGTTTCAATAAAACTGTTGAAAATGCTCATTCGAATGCGTTTTAGTTCAATGTAAGTAAGAACGGGCGGTGCCTAATTTGATAATATTATCAGCTTACGCATATCATATTCTTTACTCAATGTATAACAAACGAGTTGTCTCACTTTAGCCATAGCCTCTGCTATAAATAATATAATAATAATAATAATGGCGGCGCTACAGTCCGAGGTGGACCTGGGCCTAGCTTCTCAGCAACCACTCGTGTTGTGCGTGCTATTATTCTCTCACGAGTGGAGGGGACCTGCAGTTTAATGCCGACTCCGAACGGCGAGATTGAGAAGCTTTTTCTAGACAGTTATACTCTTTGAGCATTGTCAGTGACTCGAAAGAGGTGGAGCCGTGAAAAAATGTTTGATGTTTTTTTCGAGATTCGATTCGAACCGACGACCTCGAGCGTAGGAGTCGACGGGCCTTTTTTTTTGTTATGCATTTTTATTTAATTTAAACAAAAATTCCTTACATGCTAGATATAAAAATACTTAAAACTAGCTTGTATTAACTAAACATATGTTTTACTTATCTAACTTACTGACCCTATGCGGGTGCTCTAAGCTAACCTAATCTTATTCTAGTTTGCCTTTCGGCGCAGGGGTTTTTTTTTTGTTTTTAATTATTTAAAAAAAAAATCAAAACTTATATGCTAGGCCAAGAAAATTTAAAAAACTTGGCATAACTAATTAATTTTTTTTCTTAAAACTACTTTACCTAACTTAAAATAACTTAACCTAACATACAAACTACCTTAAAAAACTATCTTGACTATGTCCGTAACAACATACGGACGCGTGCATCAGGTCGTAAGTACAATGTATGCATTTCATATATTTAATACGCCGTGGTGCACCTTTTTTATGTGTTTTGTAAGTTTTTTGGTTTTTTTTTTATTTTTGTATTTTTGTACTTTTTTTTTGTTTTTGTCCTTAACCTACCTTTCATCGTAACCTAAACTATGTGAGTTGGCCACCAAAGCTCAACCAAAAAAGTCCTGATCTACGAAGTTTGCGGCGGCGAAGGCTGAATTTGGTGCAACCACCAATAAAAATGCCGTTCTTTGGCAGACTCTGTCCTGTCCCGGGCAGAAATCGCCCTGCTGAACCGAAGAAGATCTTCGTGGCTGCGAGCGACGTCCGGCTCGTATTGGAGTCGCCTGTCCACTGTTCGGCGTACGACATGGAAGATAATAGGACATCCTTCCATATCCTGGATCAGGCCTTTCTCATCCAAATAGAGAAATGGAGTCGACGCACCTACCCACTACGCAACGGCGCCTCTGCTATAAAATCTGCTTCAATCTAGATTTTAAGATCGTACCACTTTGTGATCATGTCCGCGATAATCCCACTTTTGCATGCTCATTATTTGACAAGTTGGTACCACCAGTATCTGTGGTAAAAGTTTTTTTTTTGGGGAATTTATACATTTTATGGGAATGTCGAAGTCTGGAAAGCTTTCCGGAACAAATATTCTCTCAGACCATTGTTCAGTGAATCGCGAGATCTGTTTTCGTATGTTTTAAATTATTACAGTTTTCTGGAGACAAATAATTGCTGTGAGAGCAATAGCCAAAGAACCTAACTACTACACCGACTTATTACACGTGATTGACTCAACTATTCAGTGAGCTTTTACTTCTCCAACTCCACCAAATTTGGAACGACCTACATTTGTCCCAGTAAGTAAGTATTCTAGGAAACACATGAATTGGTATTCTAATAATTGAAGGCATATCAACAAGTGGTTTTAACCGACACTTTTATTCGAAAGTGTGCTGCATCTAGCAATTAGGTTCATAAAAAAAGAACAACCTTTTAATAACACGAAAATAACAAAATTCTATATAGCAAATATCAGCCTATGATTTGAGGTGATATAAATTTCTATCCCCATTCAGATCAAAATCCACTTAAGTTCAACTTGCAGAAACACTAAAAGCAAAATCCCAAGAGTGGACAACCACTTGCACAGACCTACATAAGTATCCGCATACACTCTTTTTATTTAGTACCGCGCATCCACTCAATGGAAAAAAGGAAATAGAAAACAACAAGTTTGTAGGGAAAAATACGATGAAGTGAACTTTTTTCCTGACACAAGTTTACTTTCCCTTTTTTGAATCTCGTCGATTCGTATGTATATCTCCCATCTCTCTTTTCCCCATCTCTCACTAAAAGCAGAATTTTTTGGTTGTTTTCACAAAAGAGGGGTGGCTTTTTCGATCTCTTTCGTAGAAGAGTTGTACGTAAACTTCCGGTGTGGAGTTGTACATCGATGCATTTTATCGAAAAAGGGGTGTAAACGAAGTTGATTTCCAGCATTTTTTTTGGTTTTGTTGTTTTGTTTTCGCAAAATCGTTTTGTTTTCTTTTTGGGGGGTACTGCTTGGGAATGACGATTCCTTGTTTCCTCCTTGCAGTTACGAATTTTTATTCGGATTGTTTTTAGGACCCATGCTGCCAGATGAAAGGCGATTGGATGCTCTTCAGTTGTGTTTTTATGCTTTATTTTCTTTTTGTTTTCGTTTTTATTTCACATTTACACAGTAGGGACGCCAAGGTGGGATAGGACCATGTTCTTTTTCGTCCTTGGGAATATATGCAATAATAAATTTCGCGCGAAAAAGGTACGTGCATACACAAGTACGTATGGATATGTGTAGCTACTAAAAAACTCTAAATTATTTCAGAGGGCATTGTATTTTTTTCTGTTCGGCATGCATTTCGGTGCATGTGCGCAACCCGCGAATTTTGTTTTGTTGGTTGCGTTGGTTGCGAGGGTTGCGGCGCATAAAACCACACCCACACATAAAAAAGGACTCAAATATAGAAATGAGCAATTAAATATGATTGAGAATGGTTAACTAGAAACGAATAAAAAACGCACACTAATATGAAAATAAATACAAACGTGGTTGCAGCGATGTTGTGTTGTAAGAGGGTCTGCCGGGAAAATTTTTGTTTCTCTTCGAATCTTATCCCTTTTTCTGGTGTAGTTCAATCTACCGAAGGGGTGGTTCGAAATGCTCACTTCGTTCAATGGAATGCTGTACGGAGATTGTTTTTTTTTTGTTTTTATTTTTTTTCGAGGTCGCGTAAATAATTATTACGACGGAAAGCAGCAGCAGCGGCTCCTGACAGTGCTCCACAACGAGCATGTAGGGTGAACACGCAAAAGAGACCTTCACTTGACGTACGCATAAAGGTGATGGTGTGCATAATGAGAAGGAATTGTCGATTTAACGATGGTCGATGAATCATGAAAAGAAGGATAGATTGTACACTGTCGTTTGTTGTTGATTATTTTTAATTTCTGCATTTTCGAATCGAGGGTGGAAATGAGTTTTATTTTTCCTTTTTTTTTCTGTTTTCGTTAAGTATGTACATATTGACAAAGTCCACGGGACGTGATTGCTTGTAGCGTTGTGTTTTTTGTATTTAATACTAAATCGCTTAGAGACATAATTAGAGAGAACATTTTGACTACATTTTAATTTGTTCTTATGTGGTTAAATACATATATATAGGTATATACATATGTATGTACATATGTTAATATATAAGCGTATATTTCTGACTTTTCTTTTAGACGTTAATAACTGTAATATAAAGCATAGATACATATGTATGTATGTGGGCGCCGTGGCGTAGTGGGTAAGTGCGTCGACTCCTACGCTCGAGGTCGTCAGTTCGAATCTCGAAAAAAACATCAAATATTTTTTCACGGCTCCACCTCTTTCGAGTCACTGACAATGCTCAAAGAGTATAACTGTCTAGAAAAAAGCTTCTCAATCTCGCCGTTCGGAGTCGGCATTAAACTGTAGGTCCCCTCCGCTCGTGAGAGAACAATAGCACGCACAACACGAGTGGTTGCTGAGAAGCTAGGCCCAGGTCCACCTCGGACTGTAGTGCCGCCGTTATTATTATATTATTATCATTATTATAATGGGAAAAGCTTTATCATGCTTAAGCAGACAACAAGGATCTTAGCATTAACTTCCAAAAAAACAAGCTCGTATTTTTTAACGACAAAGCGCGAAGTCCCATCTTTAGGAACAGTATTCTAGAGAAAACCATTCTTCCAGTTTGCGAAACTGAGTTTCTAAGAGCAGAATTTGACAGAAAGGTTTGCTGAAGGTCCAATATAGATATACGCTACAAAAAGAACGAAAACACCATCTGTGCTTGCAAAAGAATATTTGGATCAAAATGAGGTTTAAACCAAAGTGACTCACTGAATCTACTCTTTCATGGTAAGGCCAATTTTGCAGTACGGATTTTTGGTATGGTAAGATGTCCTGGACAAAACATATAAAACTACAACGTTTGGTATTACTGAGGCACTAAAAAGTACATCACCCGCATCAATAAACATGATTACAAACCTGCTACCTGATAACCTTTTTTCCCAAAATGTCTTAAGAAAGACTGCTCTGAGGCCAAAAGTGACAAATAGTTTCATGTTAAGACGTTTCGAATATTCGTACCGAATATTGTAAAAATCGGTACTGATTACCTCTTGTTCTTTTTCTAGCCAGAAGTTTCTGAATAAACTTCTAGCCAGAAGTTTCTGAATAAATCGGAACAGATATGTAATGATCTACGCAGATGGTTTGAAACAACAAGACGGAGTTGAGGCTCAAGTTTTTTATAGTACTCCTACTTTTAACCGTATGCTGTGCTTCAGGTTTGCAAACTGATGCAGCATTTTTCTACCTGAAGTTCTCGTTACCCAAAAACAGCTACGCAATCATTCTGCACTTAAAGCTCTGAAACCCCACGCTATTAAATTCGAAACGATTTTGATCTCCTACTCTTCCCTACAAGAGCTCAGTCGTAATAACACAGTTTGTTTATACTGGGTTTCGGCCTTGACTATAGATCACACTTCGATAAATCCTGAAAAGGACAAAGTTTGAAATCATCTTTTTTATTGAAATGGTGATGGGACGATGAATAAACGGAAGATATTTATAAATTTCTGAAGAGACATTAAAATCTTCTAGGCCTAAGCGCTCCGCTACAAACTCAGTTACAGAAGACGGCTTATTTTTTTTTCTTATATATTTCAATCACTTAAACAGCTTTTCATTTCAGATGCAACAAAACGGATCTGTCACAGAATTCGACCGCAATATTTGCATTGATCGTGGGCACCGTGGCGTAGTGGGAAGTGTGTCGACTTCTGCGCTGGGATTCTAAATTCAATTCCCACTTTTCATATTTTGACGGCTGCACCTCTTTCGAGTCACTGACAATGATCAAAGAGTACAACCGTCTAGAAAAACCTTCTCAATTTTGAAGCTCGGAATCGGCATTAAGCCGTAGGTCTTCTCCACTTGTGAAAGAATAATAGTGCGCACAATACGAGTGGTTGCTGTGTAAGCTAGACCCAAGTCCATTCAGGTCTGTGGCACCACAATTTTATTATTATTATTATATGCATTGATTTCTGTTCTCTTTAAAATGTCCACAGTGTGAGTCCTCCCAATCTTAAAATCATGAGTGCGTATGTTTTAAATGCAAAAAAATAATATGGAAAACTTTGCCGAAAAAGGACAGAGACTTACAAACTTCAAACGGGTTTTATCAGTGTAAGGATATACAATTTAAAAATTATGTGATGTGATTGCTTACTTTTGTATAAAAAACAAATCAATACAAATTATTAACACAGAGAAAGTGGCGCAGCAACTGGAAACAATGTGGTATACCACATTCGCCGTGGCCGTGTGGGTTCGTGCGTCGACCCATGCGCATTATGGCTGAAACACAATAGTGCGTTGCGCTAGTCGACTTCACGTTACGGAGGGTGTGCGTTGACGCACTGCGTTAATAAGCTCCTCCCTCCCTCTCTCAAATACCAAATAAAAAATATTCCCTCAGCTGTTTTCATTTCTGAAATGTCAAATCAAAAAATATTCTGGTCAAACTTTCATAATCTAGGTTCGAATCCAAGTTCAGACAGATAATTTAAAAAAAAAAATTGTTCACAGTTCCACCTCTTTCGAGTCACTGACAATGCTCAAAGAGTATAACTGTCTAGTAAAAAAGCTTCTCAATCTCGCCGTTCGGGGTCGACATTAAACTGTAGGTTCCCTCCACTCGTGAAAGAACAATAGCACGCACAACACGAGTGATTGCTGAGAAGCTAATCCCAGGTCCACGCAGGTAGCGCCGCCATTATTATTATTATTATATTATTATACCAGAAAAAAATTACAAAATAGGTTTGTTTATTGTTGTACTAGCTATTAACGTAGTATTAGAATAACAAGTATAGGTCGATGCTATGTTCTAATAGTATTGCTATAACATGGTATCAATAACAGTAGTCTGTCTCCCACATACGGAAGTTGATTTTTTTTAAATGTGTAACGATAAAATGTAAAAAGAACTCCTGAAAACAAAAAGATTCGATTCTTTAATAAGTCTGTCATTGATCACAGCTTCTATTCACAATGGACGCAAAACTGTCATTACGTAATTTGCCTTGACGAAATTAAATATACGATGCAACAGTGAAAAACGAAAATCACATTTCAGTAATTTTTTTTGTATAAAAAAAGAAACGATTTTTATTTTTAAATGACCACTTTCAATTATTTAAATTGGTTGCCTAATTAACAAACTCGCCATCATCAATAACACATCCAATTAATAATAAACGAATCATATGCACGCATACAGTTACATTCAGTAAGGAGGGTTTCTGTAGGACTGATGGTACATTTCCAACGTCACACAATGAATTAAAACGGATTTTCATTAAATTATCTCCGTAATTCATTATGTGTTACATGTGTTATGAACTGACTGTAAATAGTCATCTCGTTCACATGTTATCAACATGGTGACAAGATAAATACAACGCTGACGTTATAATACGCCAACAGAATATTGTATTGTTAGACCATGGCACACGGTAAACGCAAACGATAGCCGGAAGCGGGCAACTCTCATACAAACATGAGTATCAGAATTTATATGTATACTACCACGAACTTTCGTATAGAATACCACTTGAAAGTGTGAAGAGGGGAGTCTACCAGGAGGTGGAATCGTTCTACCACAGTGCTTATCATAATGAGTTTAAATGTGGCAGAGATACTCGTACAATAACACACGCAACAGGAGGCTACAGATGAGATACATCGTAGTTGGGCGGTTCAACGAGAAGGAAAGTGAAATCGTCGTACAATGATAATAACGCCACTATCCTCTATTGTAATTGCATATACTACTTTCATTATGAAACGTTTAATTAAAATAATCTAATTAGTTGTGATTGTGTTAGTGAAGTCAGACGAAATGCCACAATTAGATGGAATACAAGAGATGAATGATGATATTTTTGAAAATTTAAATCTGTCTAAAGCAAGTCAGAAGATTCATAAATTCGTGAAGCCTTGTCCTGGTTCAAATGGAATGTAATATCCGCAAGTAGTATTTGCACTTTCACGGAGAGTCAAGCAGCGGTACAGGCCATGGAACCAGTGTCTCAAAACTCCAAATTAGTAATAAATTGCTGCTCATCTTTGGATAAGATAATCGAACAGTTTAATATTCGCCTGTATTGGGGACCAAAGACATTCCAGGCAACTGCGTAACAGGGGAACTAGCCAGAATCGCAACCAACCTGCCTCTAACTACGAAATACAACAATATATGAATGCCTCTTACTACATGCAAGTTGCTGCTACAAGAAGACGCAGCTTTAAAAATAAACAATAGATGGTAGGTACAAGGTGTGCCATAAATTACCCTATCAGAAAGTTAGTTTAGGTTAGGTTAGGTTATGGGTGGTGGCTGAGCCTCACATAGACCGATTTTAGTCCATAGTGCTACCACTTACAGAGTTAACTTAAGTGTTGACCTAATAGCCTTTATTGAGACAGAAGGATTTTGAAGTTATTGTAAATTTGAAGAGAAGATATGGCTTCACGGAAGCCATATCGCTTAGCGATTTGAAGAAAAGCTGTCCTAATGTTTTTTTGTCTAGTTTTGGGCAGAGCAGGGCAAAAACAGAGAAAGTGTCCATTGTTTCACTGACCGCTGAATCTTTACAGTTTCTACACATGTCGGTAGAGACTAGGCCAAGTTTACGAGCGTAGTAGCTCAACAGACAGTGGCCTGTAACGATACCAACCAGTGTGCTGCAGTGCATTCTGGGTAACGAGATTAAGAGTTTGGTTTTGCAGATGTCGTAGTCTGGCCAGAAGATTTTTGTTATACGGCAGGTGTTGCTCCTGTTCCATATGCTGTTAGCCACTTTATATGACTCGGTATCAACAACTCGGTGAAAAACAGCCGAATTGGTGCTGCAATGGTTATTGATTCTGTAGGGATTATGACTCCTTGCTTAGCAAGTACATCAGCAGTTTCGTTTCCTGGAATTCCTTCATGTCCAGGAACCCAATATAGAGAGACTATGTTATTTACACAAAGTGTTGGTAGGGAGTTGTTGCAGTTGTGTACGGTTTTAGATTTTATAGTGTTGCTTTGAAAAGCTTTGAGTGCGGCCTGACTATCCACATAAACATTTTAGGTTTATTCGATAGGCTTTCCGCTGCTTTTTGTATAGCGACGAGTTCGGCTTGAAAAATGCTGCAACTATCATGTAATTTGTAGGAAATTTTGTGGTTGAGCGTGGCGTTATAGACTCCAGCACCAACGCCTTCATTCTGCTTAGATCAGTATAAATTTTGATGTTTTTTTCTGGATCAGCACTGCGTACTTTCCAATACTCTCTTGATTGAATGATGATTTTAAATCTATGATCAAAGAGGGTGACGGGCTTGTGTTAATCTGTATTGATATTGGAAATATTCAATATGTTACTATGCCAATAGGATCTAAACTTAATGCTATTTGCCTATTTAAGTCTCAGTGCCGTCTTGTGGACAGTGCTTTTGACGAACAAGTCAATAGGGAGTAAGTGTAAGATCATGTTTAGTGACACAGTTGATGCTGTTTTGAGTGCCCCTGTAGTTCCTCTGCACATGAGGCGTTGAAGCCTATTCAGCTGTACCAGAATAAATCATTTGTCAATGGCTTTCCCCCATACAACGACCCCGTACAGTTAGACCCTATCGGAAATAGTCTTAGAATTTAAAAATGGCATCGAACGTCAACAACTTGACAAGCAGAATTAGATGTTGTGTAATCAAGCAATGGCACGCTATACTCCTGAAGAACACTAAATAATCGTTATATAGTTTTTGAATAACAATTCATCAGTGAATTTAGCGCAAAGTGCATTTCTTCCCCGTTCTGCTCACACTCTTAGACGGTGAATACATGAGCGGGAGAAGGCAGGAGTATCGGAGACACAATATATGATTTTCACAAGCGCGAAGTGGATTCTCGGGTGAAGCAGGCATGTTTTCATCCCTTATTGTTTTCAATATATTTTTACATTTTCGGGTGTTGCATACGCAAAAAATCTTGCCTGTCCAGGCGGATTGCCCATTCGTTTATAAACGAATACGTCTTAGTGGCTGTTTACAACTGGTAAATCCGACTGAACAGGCAAGATTTCATTCAATTGCATCAAGTTTTCACCCAGTAATGTTCTACGGCGAATTGATGTCCTCTTTTAGATCCTAATTTCTTATGAATGACGGATAAAAAAAAATGTTTTGAGGTGTAGCAGCAATGTTTGTATGTAGTATGTAGTAATTTGCAGTAAAAAAACATCAAAATTGCATTTAAATTGTCCCTGTGAACAATTTTCCTAAAATGTCTCGCAGCATACGTGAGGTGTTACTCGATCACCGGTCACCAGAAAATGAGGAAAACATGTCGCAAATGGAACGAAAAGGGATGAAAACATGCCTGTTTTACCCTAGAATCCAGTTTGAAAGTGGATTTTTGGGTGAAGAAGGCCGATATTCGACGTATCCAACCCATCGCCCTCTCGCTTGTGAATGTCGTATATTGTATCTTCCTCAATCCTGCCTTCTTCCACTCATGTAATCAGCCACTTAGAGACTGGAACACCACCGGACAGAGAAAGGTTCAGAAGTGAAACCTTTAACATTTCGTTCAGCAAAGAATATCCCTGGATATCTTTTATATAACGAGGATCAAACAATCATTATGGATCGTGAGCTTTACAGAGTCACGAACAATACATTTTGTATTCCATATTTGGATGAATTGGAAGTGCAGTGCCTGTGTACTGCACTGGCCACAACCGACATTCTGTATTAGACCTTTTCCTGTCGTCTGATATAGTTTTTTTTGGCGGTTACAGTGACCTTCAAGATCGACCGACATGACCTCCCCAGACTTTCTATACGGTTATTTCAATTCAAGCTGTATTTAAACAAGCCACAAACATCAGTCTAAAGAAGAGGACCACAATAAAATCCCAAATGTCAATAAACAATGATAGCGCCTACTTAAAGATAAAATTTTCAAAACATGCTGACTTGAATGACATGTCTCGAACACTAAAGCGCGTGTATATACACTCGTACGTACTTTTTTATTTCATCAAAAGAATTGTTGACTCTTTTTAAGAGTTTGAGCTTGTAGAATGTACTACAGATTGTATAACGGTCTGTTGTTTATCTCCTAAAAGCACTTCTAGAAAATGTAATTAACTTAAACTACATTTATTTCTCTTGAATAAGTAAACCCTAGTCACATAATGTTTTCTTGGTCAGTTGATATACATAAATCTGTTATTTTTTTTCCAGCATTTTAGCCTGCCCTTGTAAATTATCCACACATTGCTGCCGCCTTCTCATTCTCCCGTCTGGCTTATTGCATTTCACTGTAGTATGTAGTAACCAAGGACACAACTTAAACGATGATCATTCAATTTGGCGTCTACATGTCCTGATACACCACATAGTGTCCTAGCCACAAGCAGCGCGTACCGGATGGAGAAAGGTTTTATACAAGCAGAAGCGGTTGTGGCGTTGGCGGTGGCAGTGGTGGCGGTGACGGTGACGGTGGTACTGACTATGGTAAAAAAATGTGCCATAACATATGCATTCATCGATTTACATCGTTGACATAATGAAGTTTCCAAATGAGTTCTATTGTTAACAGATGGACGATGGTGTTGAAAGTTGAGTTCGATTAAGAATTCGCAATGTGATGCAGTAGGTAATGCTGTTGTTGGTTTGTTTTCCTGCCACTGCTGGTGGGATGTCATGTAAAGGGCAGAAGGATGCCATCGGTGTTGAAGATATATACATTCCTGCGACTGTATGAATGTATCATATTTATATACGTGAAAAGGTGAATGTTATTTTTATTCATGGGTTATGGCAGGCACGACCTTACGAGTAGAAGCCAGGGTAAATGTTTGAAACATTAATTAACCTTTTGATATATTCAAAGCTAAAAGGCATTATGTAGAGAATCATTTAATTATTTGACTGCAAACGGTTTGTTTGAGTAAGTTGAAGATCCGTTGACATTATGTATGCACCCATTACTAGGCAACCTTAAAAAATGTTTACAAAGATGATATGATGATGATATACAATTCCTATATGTATATAAGTGTGAACATTGCACTAGTTTCCTTAACTTCGGTCATTCTACTGGAGGTTTGATTGCATTTATACAAGTTACTGTCATAACCTAAAGAGCTGTTGTGAATCATAATGTTGGGCCTAATGTTCACTTGACCACATCACCCAAACCAAGATTCTGCGTTAATTCTAGCTTTTTATTCCCTGAAGTACTATACTCGTTCATAGAGAGCAAATGAATGTATTCATGCATATATATGTAAAGGGTGTTTTTTTTAGATGTTTGGTTTTTAAACTGATTCTACAGATTGTCAATTTGACAGTTGAAAGTTGATTTGTGGTTAACATATTTTGCCATTTTACGATAAATTGATTAACGCCGGAACAACGTGTGCAAATAGTGCGAACTTATTTTGAAAACCATGGTTCGATTCGCGGCACTCATCGTGCGCTACGTCTATTTTACGCTCGACATAATCGTCCATCTATGCAAGTTATTCGGAACACGATGAATCGTTTTCGCACCAAGTACAATCTAGTGGATAATACGCGTTCCCAAAGACGTCAGCACACATTTGGACCTATGCCCATCCACTTTGTGGAAGATTTTTCGAAAATATCTTGGCTTAAAAACTTATAAGGTCCAGCTTGAGCAAAAATTGAAACCGCGTGACCATTACACGCGTCGTAGGTTCGGTGAATGGGCCGAAAACATGATTCAGCTTCGTCCTTATTTTCAACGCTAATTTTGTTCTCCGATTAGGACAATTTTTGCTTAAATGCATATGTAAACAAGCAAAATTACCGGATTTGGATTAGAGAAAACCCAGAAACCTTTGTTGAGACGCCCTTACAACCATTAACACTCCGTATTTGGTGTTCCTTATGAGATAGTTGAATTAGCGGCACATGTTTCTTTAAGGACGCCGCTGCTCAGAATCTTGCCCTCAATGGAGAGCGCTACAGAAACCTGATTTATGATTTCTTCGTTCCTCAGTTGAGTGGCATTGACGTGACAGATTTTTGATTTCAACAAGTTGGCGCAACATAGCGACGATATAGTGAACATCGATATAGTGAACAATTCAATATAGTGAACAGACAATTTTATACAGGCTATTCTAAATAGTGAACAAAAAAATCTCGTTATGTTGTTTTTTTTTTTACTTTTTTTGAACATTTCAGAATGCACAAACGTGTCTAAAACTCACTAGTGCTATGCAGTGGGCAGTATCCACACAATCGTCCTAATTTACCGTTTGTATATGGCACACAGTTTGAAATTGTTTGAATCAAATACAAAGTGCGTGTTGCTTGTACGTGGAATGTATTATTTTGTTGCGTTTTACATTTTTTTACGTATGAGTTGTTTTTGTTAAAAATAAAATATTCTTTCTTATAAATATTGGCTTGTTTTTTAGTAATTGCAAAGAAAAATTTTAATTTTATTTTATTTTTGATAAATTGTACTTCAAAACATCTACTGTATTTCCAAAAACCCAATATCGTCTTAGTGCTAGCGTCGAGTGGTGTTTAATGTTAAACCACCGAATGCCAAATGGCTGCGTCGGTCTACCGATTTATGTACATATGTATGTATGCTTGTCTCGAGTGCGAGCTCATAAAAGTTACGTTGCAATGAACGTATTTGCTTGTGGATCTTTTGTGCATAGTTGGATATTGCACATACAATTTTTAGGAACAAGAACATAAAGAGCCTCAAGGAAAATGAGCTGGTAAACTTAAATTGTCATTCAATGCATGTCGCGAATTATCACCAACGGTATTTCAAATATTTCAGATTTTGCTTAAAGGTAATCGAATTCAAAAACATTCAAGAAGTGAACATCGTACAATTTATGAATATATATATTTGGGTGATTCAGCCGTTTAACAGTATCTTTGCATTTAAGAGACTCTAAATCTTTGATATATGTAGTTTTGAATCATCTACAGGATTGAATACGCTTCCATTATTATCTGTTATTTGTTTCTGTCATTTGTTATTGCAAATCGGCACACCTTGGCGTTAAAAGCAATATATTCTTATTTCCACAATTGAAATATAAAGCAGTTATTCTAACAATTCCTCATTTATGGTTCTTTTCAGGAGTATGATAAGGAAATGACTAATCAGAAATCCTCACCACCTGCCACTCATTCACTAAAAGACATTGATTTCTATAAAAACCTGGCGAACAATGTGTCCGTTGGTTCGGGGAGTACACCAGAGTGTCTCCCGCCACCGCATGATCAAACAGATACATCAGCGTTAGCAGCAGCTGCCGCCGCCGCACATGTGCATCTAAACGGAACTAGTGAGTACATATCGATGTCCAATTTGCGCATCTTCTAAGGAATATTTTATAAAAGAACGGCTCCAGCTTAGAGAGGCAGTCATTTCGACGCAAAATCAATTATACATAACTTTCATGCTCAAATCGGTTTTCAAATGATAAATCGATGATGACTGCACTTTCAAGTATTATATTTGCTGGAACACTGAAACCTCAAACTTCGTTTTTATTCTAATGTTTTAAATTTGTCTCTTTTCCTCTTCAATACAATGCCGCAGTGCAAGACATGATAAATTTGCAAAAGTTACAAAATTTAGCAACCCTGCAACATCATCATCACCAGCAACAACAGCAGCAGCAGCAACAACAACAGCATCACCATCACCATCACCACCAGCAAACGAATTCAACGGTTGTCGTTCCTCCGGTTGCTGCAGCACTTGCCGGCCTTCAGGGATTAGCCGGTATCTCATCTGCAGTAGCTTTAAATTCACCTTTGAATTTGAGCATCGGCTCAACAGCATCAGCAGCAGCGACAGCAAGTTTATCATCATCAACTGGCCTGACTAACAGTATCAATAATAATAAGCCCCATGGTCCAGTTGGATCAACATCTACATCGTCGTCATCATCCTCGTTACCCATTTCGTCATTATCTATATCTACATCCGTACCGATAGCGTCTCCTCCTCCCCATGGTGGCGAGCTTGGCGTTGGATTGGGGGGCTCACCTGTGGCCAGCAATTTAATTGCAGGCGGCTGTAGCCCGCCAAGCGCTAGTGCACAAATGCCACAATTAATTTTGGCATCAGGACAATTAGTTCAAGGTGTCCAAGGGGCACAATTGTTAATACCAACAGCACAAGGTGTGACACAGGACAATAGCTAAACGTTTCATAATTAATTCTTCGGTTGTCTCTCTTTTTTGCAGGAATTGCAGTTCAAACGATTTTAACCATCCCTGTGAGTCAACAAATCAACACGAGCGAGCAATTTGCTCAGAACTTTGGCAGTGGACCTTTCGCGACGCCTTTGCCCCCGCCACCACCACCACAAAGCATACTCAAACCAAATCTCTTCTCAAATGGTGTTCAGCAACTATTAGCCGCTCTACACCCTGAACTATTCGCAGCAGCTGCTGCTAACCATTTGGCCAACGCTGCAGATGTTCAACACCATCACCACCACCATCACGCGGCTGCGGCGGCTGCTGCTGCAGCGGCAGCTAAGTCTTTCCATATGCAACAGTTGAAACAGGAACAACAGCGGGATCAGCAATCGGTTGCACATCGTTCCGGTCATCAGCTGTCACATCTGCACCTCCACCAATCGACTGACAATCATCACCTTTCGCCAAAGTTGGAACCGGGCTCGATCAAGTCACTGCAGGAATGTCAATCGCCATCGCCGCCACTACGTCACTACAATTCAACATCTCCATGCAGAAGGTCGCCGTCAATGTCTCCGCAGCCGCCAACAGTAAATTCGCAGGCTAGCATGGCCCATCATCTGAAACAAAGCCCCAAACGTGAATGCCCGGCAGGAATTAATCTAAGTCACCAGCAGGCAGAGAAATCACCCGTATCCCCCGTACTAATGGCATTGAGTAGCAGTGCCAGCGGCGGCCACTGTGCGTCCTCGAGCAATCATTACTCCTCCTCTCCATTGAGTTCTCAATTGTTCAGGAGTCATTCACCAAGTAGCAGTCAGCATCTAACATCCATATCAACCCCATCTCCGTCGAACATCCAGCATCAGTCCCGGGAACAGCAGCAACAGCAAGCGTCCGCATCCAGTGTACTTAGTAGCATCAATAGGTGAGCTGCCTGTCTGTTTCGACAAATCCAAAAGTCGATCTTTCGAATTAGTCTTACTTATCCCCTGATTTCTCGTGTCCGTGTGCGTGTGCGTGTGGGCACTTTTCCAATTTTTCCTTCTAATTTCATGCATCCATGACAACAGACTTACATCAACCAATGGTGAACTAACGATAACAAAATCTCATGGTCCAAGTACAGCCCAATCGTCTTCACCATCGCCTCATCATCAGTCCTCGTCGTCGCATCACCAACAGAACTCCCTTCATCCCTTACATGTCGGCGGCCACCATCAGCATCTGCATTCTAGTGGGAATTCGTTAAAAATGAGTCCTTCATCATCGTCGTCAGGGATTCAGCAAAACCAGCAGCAGCAACAAATCTCACCGAATGGCACTGATGGCTCAGGCGCTGATTTGCTAGTAGATTCGCCAAGTAAGTTTTATTTTTAAATTGTTCCTACTTCCTTCCCCTCCACCTGTGCTCACCTTTTGAAAACAGCAAATCCATACGGTACGACTTAAGGGATCAGAATATATGCATATTTCCCGAGCAGTGTCAATTTCTTGATTTTTAATTTTTTTGTTGGGGGAGGGGGTGGCAAGTGTTGTTATATTTTTTTAATTAATTCCAATGAATATGAGTCATTGCTCCAGGTGAAAGCGATATTTTTCATTAAAAAGACTTGAAAATGTATAAAATTTCAGTGTTCCTCCGTTTCAATATTCTTCATGTCCACTACTATGCCCGTCTGTCATTGAGTTCTAATTTGAAAAGATGGTTTACCGGTAAATGATCTTTTGCTCCCCCATTTCCATAGCCACAAAAATATCTTGTTAGTTTGTTTTCGAAATGGTCTCTGCCATTGCGTCATATAGCATGAGTGAGATGATCGGAGTCCTATACAAGTCCGTCTCACCCTTTTGCGATAGGGCACTTTTATTTAAATGTCTCTTGGGCCTATTTGTCTAATAGTGATTTTTGCGTTTGATCCTTGTGCTGATTTTATTCGTAGTGTTGATTGCAAAGCCGAAGTAGTCAAAAACCTTTACCACCTCGATGATATACCTTACGACTTGCTGGCTATGTTGTCGGTGGTTTTGTCATTTCTTGATGACAGTTAGATAATGAATTTTAAAAAAAATCGTATCTTTACATTGTATTTACTCGTATTTTATTTCGACCCATTCTGCAGTCATTCGCTGTAGTTTAGAAAGGGAGACACCGACTGGAGCCCTTCATCACAGGTTGTCCTAAACTTCTCAGAACAAATATACTTTCGTAATCTTGTGGCATTGAATTGATAGATTTGATGTTAATCAAATCTGGATTACGATCATAATGTGAATATATATATTATTTGTCGTAGTTCCTTCTTCAGTTTGTATTGCTTGTATTCTTTGGCTTATATGACTTTAAATAACGGAAACTTTAATCATCATTTGCCGGTTGGCTTAAAACTAATTGACGTAGCTCATCATCAAGGCGTCAGGGAAGGGTGCCATAGGGTAGTGGGTATGTGCGTCAGCTCCTATGTTCGATCCCCAGCACAGACAACAATTTAAAAGAAAATGTTCATGACTTCTTATTCGAATCACTGACAATGCTCAGAGTCTAAAGAAAAGCTTCTCACTCTCACCGTTTGGAGTCGGTATTAAACCCTCCACTTGTGAGAGAACAATAGCACGCACAACACGAGTGGCTGTTGTAGAAGCTGGAGCCAAGGCCACCACGGACTGTACGGCCACCAATATTACTACTAAAGTTTTTACGAAAGACCTGATGTTCAAAATTATGTTGTTTGCTTCATATTTTTATGAAGTACAACATATTGTCACAATGTCGATGTCTGTGATGAGCTCTTCATTGCGCCATAAATTAGGCATTCCTGCGCTCAATTCCTTCTTTTTTATGTTGACTTTAAACATACGATTTTAAAACCCTTTTTTTTAGGAGACCTAAGATTTGGTTGAAACAAAATACATACACATAAGTTGAACAATTGAGCGAGTATTTTTTATTCAGTAGAACATTTTGTTGTTTTTGTGATGAAAAATGATTACCGATATATTGATACCACATCGGCATCTCACGACGTGCTTGATGGACTTTCAATTTAAGAATTTGTGATAGGTGCTCTACATTTTGCTTTCCCAGATGAATATTGTTGGTCTGTATAGATTAACCCTCATAGAAAATATTCCAGGGCCATCTTCCAAGCTAATCCACAAATCCATATTCTTCTATACTTTAGACTTGACCTGTTTTCTATGTAACTTCAATGAAATTCGTTCATTCCATCAAATAGGTGATCTTTTATCGAACACTTCCCAATAATTTTATTACTTTACGGACAGTACGAATTGTGACACCATCCTGTCGAAACTGGATGTCTTATACTCCATACACCGATAACAAAATAATGTTGGCCATGGATCTATTCAACAGCTAAATAAATTTATCACTACACAAACGTACATTCCGAGTGAATTCTTGCTCCCTTTAATTATGTTAGCCAAGATCATTGAGCTAAATCTTCAACAAATCTAGAGTCACAAATTAAATTGTTTCAAACGATGACGAATTCGTAAACTTAGACAACACAACCGCAACCAATATTTTAATATGTTTGCACTCTCCACATTTTTATCGTGGTTCGCTGTTCTGTAAACATATTCTGTCAACACTGATTTGGAAAGAAAACTTACAAAATATTTTAATCGAAGCTTGGGCGTGTAAGCCCTTTTATGGTGATTCGCGAAACGACTAAACTAATTTAAAGGTAATGTTAGATATCAGACTAATTTAAGAGAGAACTAAATGAAATCGGACTGTTTCCACCAATTTCCTTCAGCTACTACAACAACCACCTGTATTGCTTTTTATGGCGGCTAAGGCAGTGAATCATGCTAATATAAAATTGAAAATTGGTTTGGTGATCCTGATTCGAATCACGGTCTCTCGCTGTAGTAGTTATGCACTTACACTATATACTACGACGACAACCCATTTCATTTATGAACTTGAAAATCCAGTTAACTCCAAACCTGCGAGTAGTTTGTTAGCGCATTGAAATACTAATTATGATGTGTAGTGTTAAAATACCGCAAATGAACATTATCACGTAAAACAGAAATTGCGATACAGCGACAAACCATCAACGTGTGATGCTTCAGAGCAACCATCGAAAGACACCGTTTTAAACCGCTCAACTTTTGGCATGTACTCTCATTCTCCCTTTTGTCAGGCGATCCAACTCGTTTGTACCGAAAATATTGGATAGAGTAAACTTTTTCCATCACGTTGCATGTGCTTGGTTAATTTAACAGCTTAAGAGGAAAACTTAATAATTGACTTGCTTATTTGCAAATTCACTTGGAAGGATATCAAACCAATCCTTCCTGAAATCGTTACAAAATTTCAAAGTTAAGCTAGATACACCTACAGTGAAAGTCAACTCTGCACTCACAATGCTCAGTCTAACACCTCGTAATATTAATGCATACTGATAGGCTTTCAGAAGTACCACTATGTTTGTGTCTGTGCACCTCTAATGAAATCCGACTCTGAATGATGGTAAAATGCATCTCAAAAGCAAATTAACCACCCGATATCATTCCCTGAAATGCAAAAGGACAGGCAAGGATAGATGCATGTGTGCGTCCTTAAAGAAAACTCCGACATGTCATCGCAACGTAAGTTAATAATTCAGGATACACAGTGGAGCATGTATTATGCCGTGAAAGGTGTTTAGTGTTCATTTCCTTGCTTGTCTGCTGATAGGATGCTTTGTTTTGTCACGTCGATGCTGTATTTCATGGAGAATCTGGAAAAATCTTTTGGTGCACGAATAAATACATGTAATATTATAAAAAATATAGTATTGATTGTTATCGTAGTCTGTAAGAAATTATCTGATAGATGAAATAAATAAATAAATAAATAAATAAATAAATAAAAGTCTGAGAAGTTCGCCTCCGCCAAGTTTGACATATGGATATGCACTAATTACGACAACACAGCAAGTAACAACCGATATTCGATTATGCAATTAAATATGCATTATGCCATCAATTACGTTGCACTAAGCTAATTATTTGTGGTGTTCCTGATGTTGGGTCTGACGTTTCTTAACCGCCTCTACCGTAAATACCCTACCTTCAACTATACATACATATATCCGCATCAAGTCTGCAGGATAAACTAATTTTTTATCCATTAAACGTACTACTACAGCTACTTGCAGTGTGCTCGGTGATGAAGATAATGGTCGACTTGTAATTAGTTGTAATTAGTGGTGCTTTTGACGTGGGTGTTGTACACCTTGCAAATTAGATATTTCGCAGTTGCAGTAGGAAAGTTTAATCACGGGTCTCCTTCGTTTCTATGCCTTTCAGACGAACAAACCATCAATCAAGCCACTAGCAATGTTGTTGATGGCATTGATTTGGATGAGATTAAAGAATTTGCCAAAGCGTTTAAATTAAGGCGGTTGTCGCTGGGACTGACGCAGACACAGGTGGGTCAGGCACTATCGGTGACCGAAGGACCAGCGTATAGTCAAAGTGCCATTTGCAGGTGAGGTAGAGTGTGATCAAAATTAATTTAAATACTATTCATCATTTATTTACATATATTTCAGTTTTATTTAAATTAAAGTATTCTTTTGTAAATAAAGCATAACTTTTTTCATAAAAATATACATATACATATTTTAGAATTGTGAAGGAAAATAGTTTATTTAAACCAATTTTTATAAGTATTTATAACTAGATAATTCGTTAATTTTTAAGTTCAACTCATTAGATTAGATACTCATTGTGGCAGAACTTAAAAGAATTCTTAAACCAGCATCTAATTCACAGAGGTAGTGCTCTACTAGTATTACAAATTCAAAACATATTTAACACTTTTTTGCTACAAGTTATATAAAAAAAAAGCTTGAAAAAATTTAGTCTACCCGAAAAATGGGGAGGATGAAGATCTTATCTTAAATATATCGAAAGTAGGTCAAAGTTAAGAGAAACCAAAAAAGCTTTTAAAAGAAAAGAGATTTTATAAGAACGGTTAAGATTGAACTGGTTTGTTTCCTCGATGCCTGAAGTACACTATTGTTTTAAGGAAGGTTCGTATAATAAATTTAGTTAAAAAATCACGAAATTAGCATTTGATGTTAAGAATGTTCTTTATTTTACAAAATTTAAAATCTTATTAAAACAATGACTAACGTCTAAAATGCATATGCGGTTGGTTTAACTTGTTACCACTTCATTCGGGAAATATTGTATTTATCCACAATAATGCCTTTTGAAACTAGCACTTATACTTTAGATGTGCTTAACATGTTTTCAGACATATTTTGCTTTCTTATAAAACAATATTATGCAACGTAACGCAACTGCAACGCAAAGAAAAAGTTGGGATGAATTAGATTTTTAAGAAAGCTAATAAATGCGGAAATTACAACACTGTGATAATTGGAAGCTATTGTACCTTTGCTTTCAAAACATTGTTGTCAATCGTTTTTGGTTTTTCTAGTGGTTCGTTTTTAATGCCAAGACCTTCGGAACGGAAATTAGCAAAACAATGTCGAATGTTGCGTTCGTTTGCTGCCAAATTTGTATTGCCAGCGACGCATTGCGTCCCAAATTAAATTTGCAAAGGAAGAGAGTCTGTCGTCGAAAGTATTACAATTACTAGAGAAACAAAATGGACTTTCTACGAACCCTAAAAGTCTCACACACCAAAAACATAGACAACTTTATCTTTAAAAAAATCGATTTCTGCTAAAGGTATTTACTCGAGATCTACTTACGAACTAAAAATCGGTACAACCGAATAAATTTAAAGCAGATCCAAGGGAACATGCCAAAAGCTTACGTAAGAGCGCTATTGCTTGTTTAATCTTGTAAACAAAATATCTCTTTATTATATTCACTGTGGACGGTAACCAGAGCTCTTGCCTTATTTGTTTAATGAATTGTATCCACGACGCTCTTATTCTTCCTGAATGGCTTTACACCTGGAATAATCTTGATCATCAATCAATAAGTCTTTCTAACTAGCATGATCTCTTGTTGCCTATCGAGCCTGTAATCAGGGTCGTCCTCTGAGGGAAGGAGTTCAAGATTCTTCGGGCCAGTGATGTTTTTTTTGACATGGTCTACTAATCTTGGGTTATATGCACCTGACAAGGGTCATGTCTCTGTACAGACCGAATAATTCATGAACCAGCTTCACGTATTAATCCTTTTCTAATATTTTTTCCAGCAACGTTAGAATGCAAACTGGTTCTGGTAAATTTGTTTGCAAATAATGGAGGGTGTTATAATTGTATACCAATTCCAAACTGCAAAAGTTTTTTTTTAGTGATTTTGTTTTTTATTTCCAGGGTAGAAGTGTAGGCTTTCAGATTTCTTCATCTAAGTTTTAGTTTTTCCGGAAATAAAAAAGATTAAGGGGAACACATTTGAAAGGAAGTTTAACACTTGTTACCGTTGGACAGACACTGTGTGAAAAAAATTATATAATTCGAAAGATCATAATTTGGACCATTGCGGAAATTGTTTTTGCTAAACTCTTATAATTAAAATATAATCTAAGCGGTAATTCGAGTATGACACCTTATTAGCGTTATAAGTGAAAGTTATACATTGTTTCGGTACTTTATTCTGAAATTGTTAAAATTATTTTTGATATCCATGCAATTTCCGTTAAGCTAAAAAGTAATATTGATAAATTGATGATAATTAATAAATTACATGCAGAATATGTCGTTTAAGTTACATACCTCCCCGAAGCACAAGCCAATAGATACACACATACATAAGCATCACCAGCAAATATGTATTTTACAATACAAAAGAAAGTCAAGCAACAGTTCTTTTCTATTCTTTATAAGGTATATATCCCTGGTTTCGTATCCTATCGGTTTTTAAGTTATATCAAATATTAATAGAAGGCGAATTAAAATTATGCACAACTGCTCTTGAATAATTTTTAAACTTCGTATGTACTAATATGATACATTTCCATTCAATGTGTCCAGATACGAAGCATACCAATGTTGTAGAACAAACGTTCGTCTTAGATTTTTAAAAAATACATAGTTTATAACAGATGCTGTAAGATTTTCATATTTCAGGTGTTCTTTTAAGTTAAAGCTAAGTAGCACACATATTTTCTGTTATTTAACTTGAAAATTAATTTTTATTAAATTTTAAGTGCCAGGACATTTACAAAAGAAGCTATATACTTATCTTATTTCCTTTGTGTTTTTTTTATTTCTTTTTCGGAATTTTGAAAAAAAAATTAAACATTGCAAAAATCAAACAAAAACAAATTGAATCTAAAATGTAATACAAATTCCTTTCAAACTACATTCTTATCATGGACGACAATGGACTATCCGCAAATCGTGTATCAACAGTGCTCTCGCTGCACAGATGTATGCCGCCCAGCTATCATCTCAACAACAAAATATGTACGTTCCAATTGATACAAAACAAATTAAGAGTTTGCTTGTGTTACCTTTTCTTCTTAAAAAAAACTATTTATATTTAATTTTCTTTGAATCAGTTCCTTTTTATTTTATTTATTCGCTTGAAATAAACATAGAATGATTGATAATAATGATTCAACAACAAAATCAAAAACAGAAACAGAATTTGTATTGACTCCCTAATTAAGTTTAAACCAGTTGGGACTTGTCTACCGTCTCTCCTTCTCGTTGTTAAATTTCTTAGATGCATGCAAATTAGGTATTCTTTTGTATCTCTTCTTAGGGATACGTGGCTGCTCACCAAAACGAGAAAAATGTATCCACATTTGTTGCACATAATTAACACCACGTGAAGGTAGTTATCGTGTTGGTGGTCTGCTTCTTAAGAAAGAGGACCACTGGTGTATAACTTTGTGAAGAATCATTTATTTTTATTTTGAACTAAAAAAATTAACATTCGCAAACTATACTAAGTGGGTTGATTGAGAGTTATTCTTGTTTATTTTTTAACATCAGATGAGGAGATTTTCGAGAAAGAAGCGAACTGGATTGACTTAATTGGGTTTTAATGCAATAATTAAAATCAATTCTTATGTTTTCTTTTCATACTAATTTAGATTTAAATGAATTTAAAAATGTATGTGTATGTGCTGCTAATTAATGAAAAAAAAAACAAATCACTGGCCAGGGCATTGCCAAAAAAGTCTATTACAAAATTGTGCAAGATCTTCCGAAAACAATAGTTTCATTTAATTTTTATATTTTATTGTTTGCTGTACGAAATTAAAAAAAAACGAAGAAAATATAAAATATTCACTTTGAGTTAAATGACAATGTCCTGGCACTGATAATGCGCATACAATGCTTTGAGTTTTTTTTACTAATATTTTTTTTGAGTTGAATTGAATTGAAAAACTCGATATCGTTATTAATTTATAATTTCTTTACGCTGTTCTTATAGATTTGAAAAGTTGGATATAACTCCCAAGAGTGCCCAAAAGATAAAGCCCGTCCTTGAACGTTGGATGAAGGAAGCGGAAGAAAGGTATTCTATTTGTATATTTAACTTTAATTGAAATGTAATAGAGATTTCTCTTCTATTTCAAGTCATTGGAATCGGTACAAAACTGGCCAAAACCATTTGACCGATTATATTGGTGTGGAACCGTCTAAAAAAAGAAAGCGAAGAACATCTTTTACACCACAAGCTCTAGAGTTGCTCAATGCACATTTTGAGAGGAACACACATCCATCGGGTAAGACAACGAAGTATGCACTATATACATATATTTGTCCATATACAGATAATACCTCTTATCGAACGCCAAAATGAAAGAAAACATACAAAATCATGAGTATGGGCTGGTATTGTTGCAACTCTTTTTTCCAGTAGGCTTTAAAATGGTTCAATGTCTTTGTTTTATCACTATAGGCTAACGACTTTATATGTAAATACTGATAGAAAATACTCCAGAGCTATGATATCACATAATCTTGGCGTTCAATTCAGTAGCCCATTTCGAGAGGTGATGCGCTCATCAAAGCCCTCTTCCAATAAATTGATTCTGTCGCGCATCGTGTAGGACATATGTACGTCCTTGCGTGTTAGGGCCATTCAATCAGGAAACGAAAAAATCTGTCATCATGAACGGCATTGACCGTGAGGTATACGCCGGCCTCATTTTTGAAATATGAACATCAACCCGTGAAGCACAAAAAAAAAAGTTTTATGGGTTCAATGGTAAAATATTGTGGATTGTCTTTATTCCAGACCAAGCCCGGCATTTTTGTTTTTTGACATAGATAAAAGTCACTGAACAAGATTTTGCAGAAAATTAAACTATGATTTTCAAGGAACATTCACAAAACGATGCTCCGACAAGAGTCTATAAATGTTAAAGTGGCAAAGGGTACTGACAAAAAGTTAATTCGCAACTGTCAAAATTGGTTGTGCTTTCAAATTGAAAATCGAACCTTCAAAAGAATTTTATTTGTATTTACTTAATATAATATGCGGACCTAAATGGATCATAGAACCATAAAGGTATTAAAAAAAGTAAATAAAATAAAGAAACTGAATCAAAATGAAATCATGTACTTTTTTTAGTTTTTTTCCCTTAGCTCTGTCTTATTGAATGTATTTACATATAAACAACCAAATAAAATGTCGTTTTCCTTTACACATTACCCATTATGACAGCAACGTAGCGTGAGACTCCGTGGTATGCCTACGTTAGACACAAAGGTCAACAATATGCGGTTGCATTGCCGCTCAGTCATACAGGAAGTAGCCGAAAACTTCCTAAGCTACCTTGGACCACCGACAAGAAACCCGTGGTATGATGGCGAGGATGAGCAGAAAAAAACTGCAACCGACGAGGCATATCAAAAACCGCTTCAGCGAAAAACCAGGGCATCGCAAGAAGAGTATAGGGCTAAAAGATGGGAGGGGAAGAAGCTGCTGTGATAAATCAAAAGGTTTCTCACAACCACTCAGTTCAAGGATATCGAAGAGTCTAGCGATAAACATTAAAAACGGACCTTTTATAAAAAAGCGAAAAGTCTGGCATTTAAGAAAGGCACTCAGACTCTTCGAAATTGTGAGGGTAATCTTGTTACCGAGCCGCAGGGAATTGTGAATGTATTTAAGCAGTATTTTCAGCAGCTGCTTAATGAGCACAGCCAGGAAAGAGTGATAGGAAATGAAGAAATACCAAGTCCAGTCGGTAAAGTAGCTCTGCCACCCAGTATTGAATAATTCCACTACAAGATCGTATAAAGCTGCACGCAACAATACTATTCTGCTGTAACGTAATTCTGTACGTAATTCTAAGAAAACTTACTTCGCTACTAAACTAAATATAACTTTCCCTCCGAAAAAAGCTGTCTTTCTAGGAGAAAATTATTGTACAAACGAGTTCTATGTTAATCACAATCCAGACTCTGTCCCCTTACTTTCAATCTTAGGCTTTATGTAGCTACAGAAGATGAAGTTATCCGGAGTGTCACTACTATAAACTCAGACTCCATTCATGAAGACGGCACACAGATTTGTTTTGTTAAAATTGTTCTACGTCTGATTGTTTCCCATCTACCCACGTAATAAATTGGTGCATGATCAAGTTCACCTTTACGCAACCTTGGAAAGTGGACAGAGTTTTGCCGATTGCAAAGAAAACTTTTCCAGTGTTTCCAGCCGATTTTCGACCAATAAGCATTCTGCCCTGCTTGTCTAAGGTTTTCGAGAACATAATAGCTAAACAGATTACCAAACACGTATCAGTCAATAGCCTGCTGTATGCTCAACAATCGGGACTTAGAGCTAACCATAGTTGTTCCTCAGCTATAGTAAACCTATAGGGATGACAATCTTTTGACAAGAACCGAGTTTCACTTCTCTGCTTGCTTGATTTCTCGAAGGCTTTTAATAAAGTAAGCCACGATATTTTATGTTGGAAATTAAAAACCAATTTCAGCTTAAGTGAAAGGACGGTTTGCTTGTAGTGAAGTTTTCTTTCTGGTATGTGACAAAGGGTATTTTTGGACGAAAAATTCCTTTTTGGATGTTCAGTTAAGCGTTCCACAGAGCTCTATATCAGGAACAATACTGTTTTGTATGATGACTGAAGATGACTAACTACTTACATCTAAGCCGCTTCCAGATGAAACATGAGCTTGCTTACCATATGAATGTAGATCTGAAACGAATCTACGCTTGGTCAGTCAATAAGGGATTATTATATAACCCGACAAAATCACAAGTTATTTCAATTTCAAAAAAACAGTTTAATCTAGATCTCTTACATGACATGTACCTGAATAACTCTCCGATTAAAGCAGTCGAGTCTATTACTAGTCTTGGATATGTCATAAGTCATGATCTCTCTGGCTACAAGCACATAAACATGGTCATAGGCCGTATCTATGGATGTCTTCGAAAATTGTGGCACTTTGCGTTTTTTACTCCGCTAGCATTGCGTAAGAAACTAGTACATTCTTTAATCTTACCACTTGTAACATATGCCGAAGTAGTATATAGTAGCCTAGACTCACTATTTCAACGTAAGTTACAAGTAGCTTTCAGTGATGCTGTGCGTTACGTCTATGGTATCGCTCGATACAAGCATATATCTGTATACTCTCGAAATTTGCTGGTCTGCGACTTGGAGCAGTACACCAAAACTAGAAAATGCATGTTTTTACACAAAATAATAAATAATTATAGTCCACCGTATTTGTATAACAGACTTAACTTCAGTCGCTCTCTCAGAACCACGAACACAGTTAGACTAAGGAATTCTTTGCCATATCTTATAAGGTCAATTTCTAACCCGTACAATTTATAAAGTGAAATCCTACACCATTTTGCTACTAATGAACAATGAACCTTTATCCCCATCCTTCAAAATTATATTATATATTAGATTTAAGATAAATGAATTAAAATTTTTTGAAATTAATGTACCGAGAACAAAACAAGTTAAATATCTTAATGTACATCCTTTTTAACAAATGAAATGAAATAAAATATCCATCGTACTGTGTGAACGTCTAAAGTCCTTTTACACCGCACTAATCGGTAAGTATCTGTGCGACTTCGCTCTGGCAAATCGACTATAAACCAAAGTTTTCACACTCCGCCAAATCCTGGAAAAGACCAGTGAGTTTCAAATCGATATGCATCACATCTTCATTGTTGTTATCGCAAGGAACTATTCGATGCGAATGAAATAGTTGCGTTGCCCGATATTCAGAAAATCTTCTATTAAAAATAATATATGCGACGGTTAGTTCCTCCTGCGAGTAGTACTTATTATTTTATTTTGCTGCCAATTTTTTGAATGAAATCCGTTTACTTTCGAATCGGATTTTAAAGATAAACAAACACTCTCTTAGGGCATGAATTCTTATTTTTTTGGTATCGGTTTCGAGGATAAATTGCACACGTTGACTGAATCTGTAGTTTAGCGGTCTGATCTCATTAGCAACTTAAAACTTACATATTACATTATATATAGCAATATATAATTGTGGCATTACAGCCTGAGATGGACTTGGACCCACCTTGTACAGCAAACACTCGTGTTGTGCATGCTTTTCAGCATACTCTCAAATGTCGCGAATCTAAGATCTAAGACACTTTCACTCATTCATGCTATTCTTAAGTGCGCCGTATGCACTAAGTTTTAAATTCGAGAAGTCTTGCCGTCATTCTTGCAATGTCGGGATATTTTTTTCATTTCTTCGATTAGTACTGAATTTAAGTACAACACACTGAAACTACTTTCATTTTTTGTAATTTAACCAACCAAACACTCAAATTTTCTCAAAATTATATGAATTTACGAGTATATGATTGGTGCAGATCTGAAATGTCAACTTTGTAAGAAATTCGATTCACGCAATTCACAATACCGACACAGTGAACGATTCACTTCGACAGGATTTGGGGATGTGAAATTTTTGATTTTTGTGGACGGTTCTCTTATTAGTGGAGGTGTTTTACAGTGTGTTGCCGACTCCGAACTTCGAGATTGATAAGCCTTTTCTAGACGGTTATACTCTTTGAGCATTGTCTGTGACTCGACTCATATCCGAAACTCTACCGCACACAGTGTGGCCATTTGCCAATTTAGCAGAATTTTATTAAAAAATCGACATGCACAAATGTAAGCAAATTTTTTTATAGCTAATACCTCCCACTTAATGACAGTGAAGAAATTTTGTCATTAGAAACACGTGCAACAAAGAGAACTGATGTCAAAGTCGAAGTAGTGTGCATTTTTCCGAAGTTTTTCCAAGTCGTTCCCGTGGACTACTCGTATGTTCGAAGTTTTAATTTTATTAATTCATTAGAGCAAAAGTATAGTTATTCAATGTTATTCAGATTGGGACCTTATTTGTTATAAGGCCGTATTTGTCAGTAACAAAATTGTGTTTTAACATTTTGCGCACAGGTGCGACATTTAAACAAAATTTTTTACTTCTTAGGATGGTTACCGAAATTACGAAAAAAAAGTATGATATTTGGATTTTCAAAATCAAAGTTAAGCGCTTCTGATACTGTTTTTTTCATTTGTTATGGACTGCATGTGAATGAAATCCTTTCACTACCACCAACAGTTTTAGATGAAATTACTCCTTCATCTAATGAAAAAAAGGCAGACAGACCAAGAAACAGTTTTGATGAATGCTGTGAAAAAAGCAAGAAAAGGAAGGTACAAACCCTTTTAGATTCGTTTAGCGCTAAAGAAATTTAAATTCCGAATGAACAAAACTTAAGAAAAGTAGGAAAAAGAAATACTGCTATTGCAGTCAAACAATTGTCAATGTGCTCTCCAAAAGAGGTTTGTTTTTTATATTTTTTTCAAATTAATTGTTTGTAATTTGTTTATCGTTACTAAGGTTCAGTTGTAAGAAAAGCACTGGAATGTCCTTCTTCAGACGGTCGCTGTCTGAAGTTGAAAAATTAGCTATGATAACAGACTCACAGCTATCTACTATTCAATATGAAATAATACGCCAGAAAATAGATAAAACTGATCCCAATTTACTGCCCCCTTGTAAGAAAATTTAAGGGGCTAAAATAAAGTGCTATCCCGACAACAGTATTGGTAGCGAATCCCCAGCCGAATGTAGATTACAAAGCTTAGTAAATCAACTCAAGAAGCCAAGAATAAGGAAAATAGAAAGATTAAGAAGCTCTTTACTAGAAAAACTTCGAATCGGCACGAATGCAGACCTAAATAAATTGTTGATATCCTCAGACCCATTTTTGGCCAGTATAAGATGTATTCCAAAACTTGTAAACTTATGTTAATATAATTTATTACATTTCGTTCTGCGAACAACTTGCATTAGAATAAGGAAAAAAAAGATTACAAAAACATTCATCTCTGAGCATTATTAATTTAATTTCGCTAAATGAGCGAAATGCCACACTGCGGTACCCACACACATTAAACCACAAATACATAAAATGATAGAAAGACAAAACATCCCTGTTTAAATCGAAAGGTTAAAATTTGATATAGCATAAAAAAATTCAGTTGTCTTATCAAAAATAAATAGCTACCCAATGTTAAATTTCCAACACTTATCTATGTGATCAACGCGGCGTAACGAATAAGTCAACTCCTACACGGAGTGTCTAGGTTCGATTTCATACACAACTTTCATATTTCACGACACCAGATCTCAATACTCCTCAATGCTCTTCAAATTTAGCCGTTCGGAGTAGGCATACAACTGAATCCACTTTTTGGAAACCAATATAACGCGCAACACTAGTGATTGTTGGAGAAGTTAGGTATAAGACCACCTGGATTATAGGACCACCCAAAAAAGCAAAAGCAAAATATAAAGCATTTGATTTAAAGTGCATCAAAATGTCAATCTTAAAGAAAAACACGGCATTAGACTGTTTTTAATTTAAGGTGCAATCACATTCTCTGACGGAATAATAATTATATTGACTCTTTGGTTGGCGTATGTTACTGTACTTCATCAAAGTGTGATTCTGCGTGGATACGAGCATAACATCGAAGTTTTTCTACAACTGCAAGATGTGGCACTTTAGTTTATATAAGAAACTTTACCACTTAAGGTATATATTTATTAAATATTTATAGTCACTTGGAATAGGAAACCTTACAAAGAGGAAACAATTCTAGGTTTATGATGGTAAAGTCAACAATCGAAATAAAAAGTCTTCTTGTACGAGTATGAGTATGAGTTTTCAAAGCAACGTTCGATTGAGCACCAGCATTGATTGAACTCAATACCAAGATATCCGAACATGTTTCTAACCACCAACGGCTATCCCTGTGGTTCAAAGGGGCAGTGCGTCTTATAATTAAATAAAACTAACATTTGTAAGAATGAGTTTATACCCTCGATTTGTTTACCTGATCTACACATTGCTGAATCGAAATCGTTCTTGCAGATTCGAATGCAGCTCCAAGATCTTTTGTGTCAATGTTAATTAGAATGAATTAACTGTCCCTAGTTGTAAGTCAGTTTTAATAATAGAGATCTTTCTTGAAGTGAAGTTATCAAGTTGACAACAAATTTCCTATCTAGAAGAATATTCAATATATCGTAATGTTTTAACCATGAGTCTTTCAGCTTGAAAATCGACCAGAAAAGCACCCGTGTATTGAGACTAGAGTCCGACCGAACATTCGGCTTCGGCTTCGGCTTCGGCCACCTTCGGCTATAAATATCACCTTCGGCAAAAGATTCGGCTTCGGCCAAATCAGGCCGAAGATTTTGCCGAAGCCGAATTTTTAATTTTCTGTTTTCTGTAAAAGTAGAAGTTGCAAGGAACGGTGTGTTTTTTGTTTTGTATTTGTTTACAGCTTTAAAATCAAAAGATTTTGCACTTGCAAGTTGGTAAACTATTAAGTAGTCTGTATAAAAGCATTCAATGTATTTGTACTGGTTTCAGGTAGAAAGAACATCAAAAATGGAAACATCAAATTTGAGATTATTTCGTAAAAATTATGCGAAAGCAACTTTCAAAATATGTTCCAAATAGAGTCCGACTGAACATTCGGCTTCGGCTTCGGCCGAAGGTGCTGAAAAAGCCGAAGTTCGGCTTCGGCCGAAAAACTGGCCTTAGGTCGGACTCTAATTGAGACTCTGCCCACTGCATGTCGGAGATCACTCTGGAAGCGGCTTGCATGGTGTCGTGCTGTACTCTAAATCAAACTGATTCTACAGTATGATATTTCATGATTAACCCATTTCAACTGAGCTTTTTCGGATGTACAAGATTATCGACATCATTTTGTTTGTTTTGAAGGTCAGCTACAGTAATTCCAAGTCAAACTCGTATACATGTGCATTATTTTTCACTTTGGTGTGTTTTTGACATCTGTTCATTTTATTAATTCATTTGTTCTTGTATTTTGTATGTATATTGCATTTTATATTTTGTTCTATTTTTTTGTTAACGTTTATTTAAATTTGCCTCTTTAGAAATAGACAAAAACTTTCTATAGATTTAAAAAAACCGAGTTTCTCATTTGAATTTTTATTAAATAAAACTGTTTTGGACGCTTATATAAAATAAATGGAAACGAATTGTACACAAGTTTGCAACAAAGAACGCAAAATCCAAAATATCTATCGTTAAAAGAATGGTCCTCCTACAAATTTTGGAATAAAACAAAATTGCCTTGTAGGTAGAAAGGAAACAAATAGGACACTTCAAACAATATGCAATGAATAAAACAATATTTATGATTTAGTTTTCTATCAATCGTTTTAACAAATATCTGCACATTACGGTTATTATACGGGGCCAACACTTTATTAGTAACGGTAAATTCAAAACGAATCCACAAATGATTATGAGCTAAGAATAATGCATCTCGATCAATCTTTCGATAATTTACAATCACTCGTTAGATGCCTATCGCACTTGACACTAAGTTGGTTGAAGTTATCCTTTTTGGACGGATCCTTAGATGTTGTAATTTATCTGGATCTACAGTTCCTATGTTCCATATACTGAAGCAGTACAGTAAATGGGACATAAAAAGGCCAAAGATCAGGCTCAGTACGTTGGTTTCTAAATAACAACTTGAAATTTTCAAACATTGCTAACGGAAATTTGCTAACATTCTTTGCGGAAAAGCTATATAATCGACATACATATATATGTGTACGAGTTAATTAACACGATCATGGGATGCGTTCCAATTGACGGAAAATTTCCTTTTAAATCCTCGCCGGGTGACGCTATTCTCCATCAATCATTTTTATTGCGCGTGCTATAAGAAAGACAGTTGTTTGCCGACTCTGAACGCTGATGTGACTCTTTGAGCATTGTCTAGCCATGAAGTATGAAAGTATTTGTATCCTTCAGCATAAGAATCGACGCACAAAACACAATTTTAGTTTAATCTCGAAAGGGAGATTAGTAGAAAAGATTGTTATTAATTTTTTTTTTATTATTTCATTTCAGGCACCGAAATTACGGGACTCGCACATCAACTAGGATACGAACGTGAAGTTATACGAATTTGGTTTTGTAACAAACGTCAAGCATTAAAGAACACCGTTCGAATGATGTCCAAAGGAATGGTGTGAATTCCGTGCCAAAAGACACCAGCAGAGTAATCATGAAGGATGTGAGCTGCACCTTGTAGATATTACAAATCTACGCAACATTTAGTTGACACAATTATAAATTAAATTAATCGACACAAACTTATTGTATGTACATATATTACATTTAATAGCGAGTAGTCCTATTTTTTTTCAATAATTTTGTGTATTGATTGTGATAACTAAGTGAAGTAAATAATGTATACGATAAAAATCAGGAGAGTTACTTTTATTATTTTATATCAACTTTACTTCATTTCACAAAGAAGAAAATGATAAGTTTTCTTTTAATTTATTTAAATGCCATATTGATAAAAACATATATTTAAAAATTACGCATGTACATATGTATGAAACGAAGTCAAACTTCTTGCCGCACCGTGAAAAAAAATACATTTTTTTGTTTAAAAGTTAAATAAGACATAAAATAATTTTAGAGTTATGTTTTGAAAAGAAATAACAGGAAGAAACCCGTGCCATTCCAAACCAACTTTAACAAATGTATACAACAGACGATGAAATACATTCTATTAAAAGCATATGTAAATGTGTGTAAATATTTTTAAAATAGATCAAGCAATGCAATTGTGAATTTAGAAGAAAATTAAAAAAAAAAAAAAATACAAAAACATCGTTAAATCCGTGTCCCCCTCCCTTCAGGATGTGATTAGTTTGTGTGTGAGTATTCTCTGCATAGACAAACGAAAAGTAAACGTTTTCTAACAGAAACTGTAGTGTGAATGTCGAGATTAAATGTATTTAAGTGTATTTTTTAGGATTCGTGTAACATTATTATAGGATATAACACAATATTTATGTAAAAATAGCTATGAGTATGTAAAGTAAAATAATTTATGAATTAAGTATAAATAAAAAACACAATGAAATAATACATAAAATAAAATTAAACGTATATAGTGTGAAATGTAGGTATTTGTAAGTATGCAAATGAATAATTATAAAAAAGAACAAGAATAAAAAATGAAGCAACTTAATAAACATAAATGCAAGGCCAATAAAAAAATAAAATAATAAAAAAAGATTATTGTAATATACATGAGGAGTTATTATTATTACAACGAAATGAAAGTAGTTTTTTCAGGTTATAGTAAAATCTAAAAACTACGTAACGTTTTGTGTTACATATACAGAAAATCACATCTATCAAAATCACATAAAGTTGATGTGGAGCATTTAACTCAATTTATTTGCTGCAAACAATCTTGCTGAATTAATAACATCATTGCTTAGATATAATATAATAATAATAATGGCGGCGCTATAATCCGAGGTGGACCTAGCTTCTCAGCAACCACTCGAAAGAGGTGGACCCGTGGACAATTTTTATTTTGAAAAATTGTTTGTCTGTACTTGGATTTGAACCTAAACTTAAAAGTCTAGTACATATGGGTCGACGCACAAAATCACACGGCCACGGCACCTGCTTAAATCTGGATAACGAAAAAATAATTCTCTCATACTGCAGTCAAAAGATTTAAGGCTACTACATCCGAACTTCGAACTCGACTCGATCTAATGGTTAAGTACTCTACCAAAAATGTAACTTGTAGTAAGTTCTGAATAGAAGGACAAATACACACATTCACAAAAGCATACGTACAGAGTAGATTTTTTGTATTTTCCATAATTGGAAGGCAAAAGTTGAATTTTTTTTATAAATGTACTTATTTACATTGAAAATAACATTCAACAAATTAAACATTATTTCATCATAAAACTAAGAATATTGCATTGTTTTCAATTTGTTTACCTTTGGAATATCTCAAAAAAGCATGCATACACAGTTTAAAATATAAATAAAAATACAAATATTTGCAGTTTTAGTGAGAAGTATGGCCTCTTTGTAACAGAGACAACAGACAATGTAGAAGGCATGGAAAAGGCTAACTTACGTGTTGTTTCTGGGCTAAAATTACTCCATTCCTCGGACGGAACTGATGCTAATGCAATTGATGCTAATCGCCTTTTCGGACTTGTAATTTTAAGAGATCTAATAAGTATTCTATGACATATAGGTCTGGAGATTATGGTGGATGTTCCAATTTCTTTCAAACATTGTAGAGTAGCTATTCCCTTACCACAGGAATTCTTTGACTCATTATCTTAAAAAAATACATCTTTCCCCTATAGTTTCAGTTACTCCAAACTTGGGAGGTAACTATCTTTTAAAATGTATGTGTGCATGTATTTATCCATTCTTCGTTCAATAAACCTTAAAATACGGACGCCATTGGTCCTAATACCATGATATGACATGGCAATGGTAACTTCACCTATACGGGAGCAACCCCCAAATGGCCCAACTTTATATAATTGCATGAATAATTATTTATAGGCCTAAAGTACTTAATTCTAGAATTTCATGCCAATACTTTTATAAACTTCGGAGATAAAAAAGTGTGACAGACGGATGCACACACCTTAAAAAATGGAAAACATTACAATAATTTTAAGTTTTGTGATAAGGTAAGTTTTAATTTGTTTGAATGTTATTTTTTAATGTTAATAAATACATTTTGAAAAAAAAAAATGCAACGAACAGCTGACAGGTGAGTTACAGCTCAATATAACCAATTACTTCTCGTAATGTATGTAAATGAAGACAAATTCAAAACAATTCCTTGCTTACCCATCTCTACTCTGTAAATATCCCAGAGTGCTCATTTTTGCCTTAAACCGATTTAGGGGTATCAAGCAAAGTAATCCAGATCGTCTTACCTTATATCGTCCATGTCTTTAATTGCTGCTTCTGCGTCCTCATCTCTACCTTGAATGTCGTCCTCCAACTAAATGGGAAAGAAGATGTACAATAATCTACTTTCAGTCCTTATAACATCTTTGTTTTAAAGAGCAGCTCCCATATCGGAATCTGTTTCACGATTTTATATTTGCACCATCGGATGCTATTCCTTTATAGAGCTTTAACCAAGAATAATGTTTTTGCATGGTAACTTCTTCTTTGTATATTTTCATTCCTTTTCGTAATCAACTTTTTACAATTTTTGGGATGAATAATAAAGAGACTTGTGTTGCAAATTGCAGCATTTATTGATTTTTTATAACAAGTTTAAAGCAAATAAATGATATTTAAAATGTATTTTGCCCTTTCGATCACATCTGCACTACCGAATCTTAGCAATTTTTGAGAAACGAAAGAGCTTTCTTTAATTGATTTCAGCAATCTTTTTTACTCTTGCTTTTGGTTGTATCGCAACCAAATTTTGCAAAAAAAAATGCAGATTTCTATAAATTTACATCAAACAATTCCTTACAACACTGATAAAAATTGCGCAGAAATGAATTCCTCAACAAAGTTGTCAGAGTTTTAGCCAACGCGTGACATCTGTGTATCATAGGTAGGTATGAATACAAGGGAATGCCCATTTTGACTTTGTGTATGAAGCATAGAGTTGTGCTAAATAGTTCCAGTGGTGGAACGAACATGAAACAGTTATTTTTTTTATCGGAACTAGTTCCTCGGATACGTATCCGTATAGTATAGTATAGTATTCGTATAGTTCTATACAGGTCCAGAACGACCCAACTCTACTGAAGTATGCCTGATGACAACAACAAGGATGACATCTATGATCTCCTAGAGATAATATACAATAAATACCCCAGTTACGACACCAAAATCGTTCTAGAAGATTTTAATGCTAAGCTGCGTAAAGAGGACGGCTCTCATACCTCAACATCCATAAAGGAACCTGGCGGTCTACTGATCAATCTACCGTCAACCATATTGATCACATTGCGATCGAGGTCATACACTACTCCAGAATTTTTGTCCGAACGTTCCCAAAGTAAGTACACGGATATCAAAAGAACAACGTTTCGAGGAAGAGAACCACGCTTTAACTCGGAAAGCTACAATCGTAGCAGTTTGCCAGGAACTTTGCCGATCGAGTCTCCCTAAAACTCTCCGAAAGTTCGATGCCGCCTACACAAACAATATAAGAAGAATGGAAATAATGTCAAAAGCCCGACTAGTGCAGGCAGGCACATGCAGCAAAGCAAGATGCCTACAAGGCAACGTTGCATCGAACTGTGAGAGCTATTCGTGAGCAAGTGGGCAAGTGCAAGTAGTACTGTTTCAAATTCAATCACTTTTTAAATTTGGGTGCATGGGCAATTACATCTAGGCCTGAAGCACCTAATTTCAAGATTTCATGCCGATATCTTTAGAAATTTCGGAGATAAAAAAGTGTGACAGACACGACAGACGGATGGGCGGACAGACGAACACACCGAAACTATAAAGGTTCCGTTTTTGTAGACGGAACCATAAAAAGGGTAGAGAACCGGCTTCTTAGAAAGAAAAAGAAGAGTACAAGAAGAAGGCGATGGAGAGGTGCTATGACACGTATGATGTCGGAAAGTTTTGCGAAAAGGTGAATCTATTATCGAATAGATATTCGGACAGAAACCTGCCGGGACTAGAATGGACAACTTGTAGTTAGCGATGCAACATCGTTCTTAAAAATATTGACGGTTCCACGACAAAAATCGATGTTAAAAAACATCGGTATTAAAAACGACACATCGATGGTTTTCCGATGTTTTATTTATCTTCTCCATCATACAAATTGTTGGCTATATTTACGTTGTACTGTACATTAACAACAAAATATACTAATCTTACCAGATTCAAGCCAAAAACCTTCTCTGTCTTTCTTTTTCGTTGACGATTGGATTTTTACTTAGTGGTTTATCGGGCCAAGGAAAAACACAAAGTGACGTTGGAGGATCCTATGGCTTGGGATTAGTGTAGTATTTTTATCATATTCAATCGTAAGAATCAAAGTTAACGCTGATTCTCTGCGCGACTAATATGACACCTCCAAATAGCATACGATTATACTGTATTAAGAACCGTCGCTGCTTACGGTTCTCCAGTGATACACCTGTTTATCCATCGCGATGTGGACAGCATGTGAATATTGTGCTTGATCAAACCTGACAGTCTGACCTGAATCGCGGACAAGTTTAAATTGATTTTATTATTACATTAGGGTTCCCGAGCGGGACCTTCATGCACGTTTATATAGCGAGTCGCTTGCTCTAAGACCGACACTCGCTCCCAGCCGCATACCCTTGGTGAACAGGCGGTAGTATGGTTGTTAACACAAGGTCCGTTATGCTTACGCTTCCAGCCAATACATGCTGAAACATGAACTCTCTCTGATTAGCCACCGACCCACAGTTCCATAGGAATTGTAGCACTTGGAGGTTCGGAGTAGGACGTTAGACTAGGAGAGGCTAAGATATAACAAAGTTACATTGTATTGCGCATCTCTAGCTCTTTTACACCTCATTATTATTACACAAATACAAGCACATGTTATATAAAACACATCTGGGCAATATTTAACGCAATGAATGAACGATGTCGATGTTTAACAGTTTTGCCGTCAATGTATCGAAGATGTAACGGTTATCTAAACATCGATGTTAATATTGATGTTTATAAAAAAAAAACATCGATGTTTTGCAAACATCGATCTATCAATGCAAATCATCCCTACTTGTAGTAGAGTCGCAGTCGATACCGAGAAAATCATTTCTGCAGACTGTTAAACGGCAATGAGGCAACAAATACCGCTGTCAGACAAAATGTTTCACTCAGCACAACGCTATACAACGATAATGATATTGAGACTAAAGTCGAATAAACCTGCTGGTGCAGACGGACTTTGCAGAGCCTTTTAAAGCAGCTGGTAGCTGGTAGAACGCATGCACCGGCTGGTAGAATCATATTGATATCCATATGATTGGGCTTGGGTGTACCCCAAGACCTTAGTTTTATATCATCCTATTTTTAGGGTATCGGATAGTTAAAACGGGTACCATCATATATATCATATCATCAAAAGGTCGAAACACCAACGTACTCGATAGGCTGTATAATGTTACTAACACTAATCAAATTCAAAAAATCGGGGTTCTAGTTAATATTGAATAACTTGCGTGACTAAGATGTTACAGACAAATTTGCCAAAATGATTCTTCTGACAAAAATAAAAAAGGTTTATTAAAGCGAGAAATCTGCCTTTTTGTTTTGTAATATTGGAGCACTACGGTCCACGCCCTCAGCTGCCTTGAAAACAGTGCTCCATTTGCTTCGCTTTGACATTTCGGTAAATTGAAAATGCCATTAATTGAACAAAACTTTCAGTTAAAAGCACATCCATAGAGTGACTTGATTTCGAAACAATCGGCTTAAAACATATCCTTGGTGAACTTCAAAATAAAGCACCCAACAAGACAAAGAACCGTACAAGGCTAGGAACCAAACAGCCTTTGAAATTGTTGTTTTTTTTTTCTTTATTAAATTTCTTTATAATATTTGATTCCATTTTTGTCCTCGTGTCTTGAACTCTTCCCCACAATTTTTATAATAATCAAAATAACCATCTTCTTCTTCCTGTTCTTTGCAGGCAAAAAAAGGCTCGCCGATAGACGGCGTACTTTCGGATAAAAGAATACCCGATACTCGGCAATAGAGGGCACAAGTAAGATAAAAATGATTATTATAGCTCGGTCAATCTGACAATTAAGATTGTCCTCAATCTAAATTATACACTAATTGCAATAATTAATCTGTTTCGGGTGGCATATCGTAGTTAGTGATCATAATAACGGTCGATTCTTTTGGCGTAACCCACTTTCGAATTCTAATTTCAACAACTCCTGCTCCTCGATGTCAGACTTGGATGCAATTGACTGAATGGCTACCACATACCTAAAGAACGATTCACTGCTTTTCAGAGTTCCGGCCGTTAATAATAATAATAATGGGGCAAAAGTAGTGGTTTTGTGCGATAAATTATTTTGAAAGGTCTAAAGTAACTTTTTGTGTTTTAAAGCCTTGCATATGAGTGAAAACTAGTTCAAATTTAACTTCGGTTTTTGAATCTTATAATTTGTATTTAATAATACATTTAATATTTAACACAATTTAGTTTATTCATTTTCAAAAGAAATGTTTTCCACATCAAATAAATTTATAGTATCTGAACAAAAAACTTTTTTACTATCAAAAATGTTTTGACTCCTAAGACTTGACAACAAAGGATCTGACGAAATCATCATTCTATTGAAAATATCAGTTAAATTGTCGATTCTTGATGTTTTTCGGCTGAATTGCTCCCTAAAAGTTTTGAAATCTTTGTTTCTTGATTCCAAGGCTTCTTCACTTAACTGACCGATCGGCAAAAGACAAGAAGAAGCAATTAAAGGGGCATGATTGGCTTAGGATGATCAACAATTAAGTCAAATTTTTCCTTAAATTCTCTTTGAATTCGGACTGGAAGCTTATATGCAACATGCAAAAGACATTCAAAAAGTCTAATCCATGCATGTAAAACAGAAAGACCAAAAGATAGATAGTGTCCCGATACAGGCAATTGAATCATTTTGTCTACGTTGTTGAACTCTTTGCATGTTGCATTGCATAAGTAACATCTCATGCAAGATTTTGTGTCGGATAAACTGTTGCAAAGCTTTCCATCAATCATTGAAAATATCGTTTCATGTTTCACAACAAAGTTTTTACAGTCGATGGTTACATGAAGATTTTGGACTTGTGTATCTGTAATATCTTTTTCAATCCTTACAAGTTCATCACTCTCTTTCTGAAAATCAATTTTTAATGGATGACAATAACGCGGAGATGAAGGACAGGGATTTTTCCACAGAATTTTTTGGTTGAATGAAAGTTGTAGCGGGACAAGACACTTCATAAAAATAAACTTATCACCGCTCTCATGGCTTTCTAAATATTTTTGATGGTATTGGCTATGACCAGAACTGCCATCAAAACCCCACTTCGATACTAACTTCAATTCGTTTTCTGTATATGGCTGAAAAGATTCCAAAACGTCCCTTTGATTGATTAGTAGTTTTTCGCTAGTGTGATCGAGTAGATTTTGCATGGATACCTCAGCACAAGTTTCTGTTATTTTAATTTCAGGAGGGTAACAATTTTTCTTTTCTTCTTGAACCTCTTTATAAGAAGGGAAAATATTTTTCGCATAGGTTCTTATTATGTTGTACTGGTGTCTTGAAAATTTTGCTTCAATCATCATAGACTTCTAATGAAGACACCTTTCTTGGTTCTTCAAAACTTGTTTGCCTTTGTAAGAAACTTCCAAACGTTGTTGCTTCTTTTACCAAATCTACTGCTTGCTTTTGACCTGAAGCCCGTAAACTCATCTGAGCAGCATAAACAAGCTCATTTGTAGGAACCGTATTTCTTAATTCGGCAGTTCGTTTGCGTTTTGTTGATTCACTGCATGTTTCGAAAAAAAGTGGAGGGCGTCCAGCAGATGAAGAAAACTTTTTGAAAGAAATTAATCCGTTGAGCCATTTTAATTCTGAGGCAAGGAACATTTTTTTTGTGCGATTTGATCGTTTCTACTTGGTTTTAAGCTGGTGTTTGAAATTTGTCGAAGCTCGTGTAGATGAATTTCGCTGCATAACGTCTTACGTTGAAGGGAGGTCTCGATTTCCAAAAATCTTTCATCAAAAGTCTTTTGTTCACTGAACAAAAACACTTCAACCAGTTGTTTTCTTAAACATTCATAAGTTTGTACTTCAGAACCTTAAACATTTTTAAGCAAAATTAATAAGTTAAGATAAATTAATAACTTCTGAGGATAGTACAAAAAAAAAACAGCCCTTTTGAAAAATTGCTAACACTATTTTTCAAAAATAAAAAAAATAAATATTTCCGGCAAAAGCTTAGCACTTCTGCTTTCACATTTATATTAAGGACATATGTTATAATTATGGTCAATTAATAGATATGCTAAACTTTTGCCGAAACAGAAGATATTATGCCAAAATTAAAACAAAGTAAAAAAAAGCACATTCACTTCAAACCCCCTAACTAATTATAATTTTTTTTTTCATTTTTGAAGTAAACAAATAAAATCTACACATTTTTACCTTCTCCGGACATATTTTATATTTTTAATGGAACGCTTAATAACAAAGATATGCAGAAAACAACTTTTTTCGCTTTCTCCCAATTCCAATTTTCGCAATAAACTTGCCAACTTTGATCGCTTAACTAACTAAGTGCATAACATAAAAACAAAAAAAAAATAATTTTTCGTATCGCAAATACCGTATACTTTGTGAAACGTAACAGTTTTTTCTTGTTTACCTTATATTTAAAAGTGACCTTTTGCGCACTGTTCTCTATGGAGCTGCCCCACTGTGGCGCTACAGTCCGAGGTGGACCTGGGCCAATCTTCTCAGCAACCACTCGTGTTGTGCGTGCTATTGTTCTCTCACGAGTGAAGAGGACCTACAGTTTAATGCCGACTCCGAACGGTGAGATGGAGAATCTTTTTCTAGACAGTTATACTCTCTGAGCATTGCCAGTGGCTCGAAAGAGGTGGAGCCGCGAACAATTTTTTTTTTGGAAAAATTGTTTGTCTGAGCTTGGATTCGAACTTAGACTGTGAAAGTCTAATGCACATGGGTCGACGCACACACGGCCACGGCGCCAGTTCGGGCCCTTAGTTGACGATAAATCTACTGACGAGTAACTGTCCGTCTAAACATATCGAAAAGTCCAGCTTTCAATTCATTATAGGGGACCAGTTCAAGATTGGCGACGCAATGCTTCGCCGTTCCTTCCAGCCACCAACGAACCGCTTGACACTTTTCTTTCTTGCTGTATTCACAGGTATCGGTAAAGTCATCGACCTGCACAAACCACTTCATAATGTCGTAACGGTCATCTCCACTAAACTTGGGGACAGCAACAGCTAATTTGTCATAGTTGACCTGTCGACTGCGAACGGATCCCCCCGCCGTTTCCAATTCTTGAATTTGTTTTTGAAGTAGGAGCATTTTCTGGCGCATTCGCAGTATTTTTACCTGGTCTACTAATTGACGGACCGTGGCACAGCTCATTTGTGATTCAGATACATGAGCTGGTTGTTGAATACTCCTTACCCCTCGGTCACGGACGACAGGTTCAACATCTGATTCAGGCACACTAGTGGTAGTTTTCCTAGCAGCAAGGACAGCATCGATTCTAGCAGCGGGAAACTCAACAGCAGGATCAGCAGTTACTTCAGAATGACAGACAGCATTAGGAACATCGGCAGAACTGGCAGCGGGAACGACAGCGGTAGCATCAACAGCAGGTACTTTTGCATTGATTACTTCCGCAGGGACCGCGGTAACAACAACTGGGACATCAGCAGTAGCGACGGCAGTAGTGGCATCAACAGCATGATCTTCAGCAGCACTGAACACTTGAGCGGTGGTGGCAGCAGCAGGGATGACAGCAGAAGCTTCGATATTTTCAGCAGAGGGTCTCTCGAGAACAACAACATACTCTTGTTGTTCAACCTCGGGGTTTGCAGCTTCACAAACAGGTACACAACACACTCGTTATAGAGTGGGCGGAGTTGAGATATGGAAGCGTTTACTGGGAATTCCACATTTGCCTCCTGGAGCGCCTCTGTAGTTGAAGTAATTAAAATGTGAAACATATCTTTTGTGCGTCACTGTCATGCAAAGTATAGCATTACATTCGGCAATTGCATCGGGCCATCCGATCGGATGATCTATCCGATAAGTCTCCACTTCTGCAAAAAGAAGTGCAGTATGTTAAACATGTACAGAATTGCGGATTATTATTAAAAGAGATTTCACAGAGAGTGGTGGTTTTTAATCTGTCAGTGATAATTAATTTTTCCTACAAATTTTAGAAGTGGGATAAGTGTATTTTTAGTTTGCCGAATTAGATTCGTATTTTCACATCGCGATATTTAGCATCGGAAAATTAGGTTGCGTGTGACATATGTGGGTCAAATTAAACAAATTGCAATGGACGAGTGGAATGTGTTTTTAGAATCAGCAACAGTCCTGAAGCTGAAACGAGCCCTACGTTTGTTGAAATTGAATACATCTGGATCCAAGGCAGAACTAAAACTTCGAGCGAATGAAGCAGTTGAGGATTGTACAGACGACGAAATTCGGAAACTAATACACGACGCTTCAAGTACCCGAGAAAAATGGAACTGATGAATCACAGCTAACCGAAGAACAGCTATCTGTGGCTGGAATTCAGTTGAATATTTCAGAGGAGGAACAATTGGACGAGGAATTAGCGAAGCTGCAAAGGATGGTGAAAAAAAAGAATAAATAGCAAAGCTGAAGCGACAACTTCAAGAACTTTAAGTAACAGATGCGGCTACTAGTTCCAGGGCTACGGTTTCGTGCAGTTTTAAAGATATTGAAGATTCAATCACGGCCTTTAGTGGGGATGATAATTTTCCTGTTGGACGTTGGTTAGAGCAATTTGAGGAATGCTCTGAGATAATTCAGCTAGACGACAGGGCTAAATTTATTTACTGCAAGCGACTTCTAACCGGCACAGGCAAATTATTCGTAAGAACCATAAATCCTAAAAACTGGACAGAACTGAAAACATCATTAACAACTGAGTTCCGAAAGGTTGTATCAAAATCCGACATTTTCAATGAACTTCGTGAACGAAAGAAAAGACGCGATGAAACCATACAACAGTACTTGTTACATATGCAAGAAATAGCATCGCATGGTAAGGTTGATGAAGAGGACTTAATTCAGTTTGTGATTTAAGGAATTATTGACTCAGAAGTTAATAAAACTATACTGTACGGTGCAAATAACCTTCATGAGTTAAAAATCGCTCTATTAAAATATGAAAAACAGAAGAATAATATAAATTACACCAACACAGGAAAAGTGTTTAAAATGCCATGCGAAAAGTCAAGACTCAAACCACCAGAGAAGACAAAATCAACAGAAGAAGTTACCACGAATTATCGCAATACCCAACAAACGAAATATACAGCGAAGGATGTGACTTGTTTCAAGTGCGGGAAACGCGGGCATATATCAACTCAATGTGGCCAAAGAAAACCAATTATGACTCTCAACAACAACAAGAACAACAGTCTCCAAGAGTGTGGGGAAAAAGATTTGGAGTTGTCAAGTGGAGTAAACTCACCAATGCAAGATCTGTCAAAAGACGTCAATGACTTTGAGAGCTTCGTTCTGTGTCAGTGGAGTTGCAATCAGCTGGAGAGTTCAGTTTCACTTTTGGCGCTTCTGGACTCTGGCAGTCCAATAAGTTTTATTCAGGAGAAGTTTTTACCAAAAGTTTTACTTCCAACACTTGGGAATACTGAATCAACTTATTGCGGAGACAAAGGCAGTCCACTAAGAATTTTGGGAAGTATAAATACTAATGTTGTTTTTCAAAATACGAAAATTAATTTGCAATTATTAGTTGTCAAAAATTATTCAATGAACTTTCCACTTGTATTAGGTCAAGATTTTTTTTGGACAGGCGGGTCTGGCTCTTCAAAGAACTAATGATCGGAAAGTTGGCATGGATCAGGATCTTCCCAGAACGTGCGACGGTCACCTGCAACATCTACAACATCTTAATAATAGCACCACCATGGATAATTAAGATTTCGCTTAGCAAATTTTTAATATCGACACTAGTGAGATGACAGGTGAGTTACAGATTAATGTAAACAAGTCTGTGTCGTAAATAATTAAAAAAAAAGAGAAAGTAATTGTGACACCAGCATATTTTTTAAGTGATAATCAATTTGATGTTGAAACTGATTTCAAAATGCACATAACGTTGTCTAAGGATACGCCTTTTTATTGTCCGCCGAGAAGACTCCCTTATATACATAAGTTGGAGCTGCAGAAGATTTTAGATAGTTTAATTAAGCAAGGAATAATTCGCGAATCAAGTTCTCCCTACGTTTCACCAATTGTTTTGGTTCAAAAAAAGAATAAAGAGTTGAGGCTCTGCGTCGATTTTCGGGAGTTGAACAAAATTACTGTTCGCGATAATTATCCGTTGCCCATTATTGAAGAGCATATAGACTGCCTTTGGAATAAGAAGTTTTTTTCGACCTTGGACCTAAAAAATGGTTTTCACCACGTTCCATTGTCCGAAGAGTCTATAAAGTTTACATCGTTCACGACTCCCTTGGGACAATACGAATATACCCGATTGCCATTTGGGCTAAAAAACGCCCCATCGGTTTTCGAAAGGTACGAGTATATGAAACATGTCTTTGGTGGTATGATTTCAGCGGGTAAGATTCCCGCTTTCCTGGGCCTTTGCTCCTATTTCCGGAAATTTATAAAAAACTTCGCTAATATTGCAAAACCACTTTATGATTTATTAAGAAGTAATAACTCTATCGTTTTTGGGCTTACGGGTCCTTAAAAAGGAAGTTAGTTAGAACTGCATTGCGACGCGAGTAGCACTGGATTCGGGGCAGTGCTCATGCAAAAACAGTCGGATGGAAAGTTCCACTCTGTTTTTTATTTTTCAAAGCGAGCAACTGATTCAGAAGGCAAGTACCATAGTTACGAGCTGGAGACGTTATCGATTGTGTACGCCCTTAGAAGGTTTAAAACATATTTAATCGGTATATTTTCAAAATTGTCACCGATTGTCAAGCACTGAATCCGCGCATATCGCGTTGGGCTTTAGAGATGCAGAGTTTCAATTACGAAGTTGAGCATAGAAAAGGAAACCGAATGACACATGTTGATGCTCTTAGCCGTTCGTTTAATATTTTATACGTGCACGACGAGTCTTTTGAATTTGTGCTTGCAGCTGCGCAGAAACAAGACCCCAAGATTATCTCAATCAGTTCAGACTTGGCAAAAGCTGAATACCAACACTTTGAAATGATTGATGGTCTTACGAGTATCTACCGCAAATGCAAAGACAAGGTTCGATTCTATGTTCCAGCTAGCATGAAAGAACAGGTCATTCGTACTCACCACGAAGCGATGTGCCATTTAGGAGTCGAAAAGTGTTTTGACTATTTGTCGAGAACATATTGGTTTCCCAATATGAAACATAAAATAAAGACTTACATAAGCAAGTGTTTGAAATGCATTTTCTTTTCTCCTCAGTCGGGTAAAGTAGAGGGAGTTTTACATCCCATTCCAAAAGGTAATGTTCCATTTGATGTAATACATGTTGATCATCTTGGACCATTGCCAAATTCCCAATCGAAGAAAAAACATGTTTTTGTTGTTGTTGAAGGTTTCACGAAATTTATCAAACTTTATCCAGTCAAAACGACGCAAAGCAAGAAAGCTATAGATTGCCTTAAATCGTTTTTCGAAAATTGTTCAAGGCTTTGTTCGGCCTTATCTGATCGTGGTTCGTGTTTTACTTCCAAGGAATTCTCTAGCTGCTTACAGGAAAATGATATTAAACACGTGAAGATTGCGACTCATTCACCCCAATCAAACGGACAGGTTGAGCGCATGAATCGAGTGCTAATTCCAATGATGGCTAAGGAATGCGAAGCAGATACATCAAGCGGTTGGGACAAACTATTGGTCAAGATCGAATTCGCATTAAACAACACGGTTAATAGAAGTACCGGTTTTTCACCAAGCGTTCTTCTATTTGGGAGGAATCAGAAAGGTGAACTATGTGACCGCATAAGAGAGTGTCTCGAAGCAAAACTAGAGAACGAGCTAACTGACCTCAATGACCTGAGGGATAAGGCCAGTGAAACGATTCAGAAAAATCAGGCAGACAGCAAGGTTTATTATGACAACCGTCACAAAAGGCCTAGAAAGTATCAAGCAGGTGATTATATTATGATCAAAAATGTTATTACTACACCAGGTGTGAATAAAAAATTACTTGCTAAATATCGTGGTCCTTATGAAATTAAGAAAGTTTTTCCTAATGATCGGTATGCCATTGGAGATATAGAGGGTCTTCAATTAACTCGCTTGCCCTATAAAGGGGTATCATCTCCTAGTAATATGAAGCCATATCAAGTAGAGGTAACGCAGGCAACAGGTAACGATGTTGGGGAGACCGGAAGACGTTCTGAGGATCTTGATTCATCAGATTAAGTTGAAGTATAATACTTTCCATTTACTAATTTAATCAGATTCTTTTTTTGCAGGATCCTTTAAAGCCAGATCTGTTCTCCAACGTCTCTTACTACAATTGTATAACATACTTCAATATCTAGCTGTTACATTTGATAATGAAGTCTGTTAATTATTTTTATTTATTTGAATTGAAATCTTCTTATGTTTTTGCTGTATTTATGTAATTAAAATATATTGTATATAAAAAAGAGTGTCTGTAATCGGGGCGATTATGCGATCAGGATGGCCGAACTGTAGTTGAAGTAATTAAAATGTGAAACATATCTTTAGTGCGTCACTGTCATGCAAAGTATAGCATTACATTCGGCAATTGGATCGGGCCATCCGATCGGATGATCTATCCGATAAGTCTCCACTTCTGCAAAAAGAAGTGCAGTATGTTAAACATGTACAGAATTGCGGATTATTATTAAAAGAGATTTCACAGAGAGTGGTGGTTTTTAATCTGTCAGTGATAATTAATTTTTTCTACACCTCAATAATACCTTGCCGGGTCACACGTATACTACGTTTGTTTCATACGTATGCGTGTTCTTCAAATCGGTTTCAGACCCCACACTTGATGCTGTAATAAGAAGTTTTTTTTTATTATTTTCTTTATTACATTTTTTTATAATATTTGATTTCTTTTTAGTCCCCGCGTCTTGAACTCTTCCACACAATTTTTATGATAATCAAAATGGCCATCTTCTTCTTCCTGTTCTCTGTCAGGCAAAAGAAAAAGGCTCGCCGATAGACGGCGTACTTTCAGATAAAAGAATACCCGATGCTGGGCACAAGTGATATAAAAAAATAATTATTATAAAATATACAGTCCATCGATCATCAAGGCTCTGCACACACTATATAACAGATCCAATCGCTGTTTATTTGGGATAAAACCCACGTTAAAGGAATTATTATACTATATCTAGTATATCTAAGTAAACTCGCAAGAAAAGCACTTGTCTGTATTAATTTACCATCGAAATCGAATATTAAAATATCTTTTAAAAATTTGCGTTGCAGAAATTGTAGGTCTTGTTCTCACCAACAAAAATTCAATATGTGACCACCACTAAGGCCATGTTAACTTTGTCTTAAGTAATTTAAACAGAGGTTTTATTTAATTTATTTTCTACTTTAATTATATACAAACATTATATACAAACATTTAAACCTATATAAAAAATACTTAATCACTTAACATTTTCTTACATATAACTAGTTTCAGGATTGTTATCCTTCGCTTTCACAAGTTCGAGGTTTCCTCTGTCAACCCTGCCCTTTTCTTTACTCTCGATCGATTCAATCATACCATACCTGTAATGTGAAAAAATAATGAATCAGCGACCCGTTCACTAATAAAAACAATGTTACTCACCCTATGACACCAATCACCATCAATCCGAACAATAGTCTTAACTTTATGTGTGTACATAGTAGCGGGCTTATGATGTACCCAATAACCGAACCAGTTGATTCCCATAATCGGAAATTACTGTATGCGGCAATTTCTTTTCCTGGAAAGAGTATACCGCTTAAAGCTGAAAATAAAGTAATCGATTATTTCGTGGTTCTGAAAGTCAATGTCGCAACCAAGTGTATGTTGGTTAGTACCCTGACTAAATTATAACAGTTCCCTCAGCACTGTTAGTTGGGATATTTTAACAGTGCTGAAAATTTCACACTTACCATTCACATTGACCAACCAAATGCCATCACATGCACCCCAGATTGCAGCCATGGTGCAGTACGATATGTAATCTCTTTCTACTGCGACATACTCGTGCATCCAAATCAACAGGCTACCATGCAAAAGGAAAACTGTGATCATTATTGCGACACGTCCGACCAACTTAGCAAGTGCCCCGGCCACGCCAGCAGCTATAGCATTTGCAACACCAAAGCAAATCATTGCAAAACCAATTCGGGAGATACCCCAACCGCAAGCCACAAATGACTGGAAGGAGATAGTAGATACATTGGGTTATGAATAGGAAAATTTTAAGTGAATTAAAATGGTTTTACTTACCGCTGTGAAGTCGACAGCCACGAATGCTTCTTCTAAGCCAATAAACATTGTAATTGGTAATAGAAGCAACTGATATCGTTGCGATAATAACTTTACTGTTACTGACAACAATTTGAATCCAGATAATTCTTTGCAAGATTCCTTATGATCAGTTCCATACCTGTGTGTAAAATATACATATGCAAAAGGTCCTTTTTAAGAAATTTAAGGTTTACAGTTTTATAATGTATGCAAAATTGTACAGGAATTTATAAACTACGTTCTATTTGCTATACACACAATAACTAATTTGAACCACAGGGTGACATTTTTAAAGTTTAGTCCTTAAAAGAACGAAATGCAGCACGTGCCGCATTATCGTATGCAAAAAAGGTTTGAAAAAAATATATATTTTCGATTCATTAATCCATTAATTGAGGAAATGGTAGTATTCGAACATTTTTTAATTATATCCTTATCACGGCAACGAAACCATTAAATTAAACTGCCTTCGCAAAAAAGAGTTCAAAACAGGCCACTAAAACATAAGTCTTACAAATGTGTAAGCACTTTGGATATCGATTTTACAATAATATCCATAATAATACGGATTTACTGTTAGCAGCCAACTCCATTTTTGAAATTCTTGAAAAACTCCACAAGTTATGCGCTTTACTAAAAAACCTTACCCTGATCGCTACAGCGTGTTTTCGCCGGAGGTTATAGGAATCAGCAAAGCATTGCTGAAGCCATAATTTTTGTATATATTCTCAGAAGTGGTCATCAATTGTCGCGCTGAAGAGTTTACCCCTGTGTTGGACGCCAGGCCATGAGAATTGCAAAGCACTGTCCATACGAGGTGGTGTAGGTGTGTCATTAGATGACAAACTGCTGCTTATTATTTTTTAGTTCAAACAAACTAATATCAGACGGATTACATGCCTCAATAGACTAGACTGATATGGCCTAGACTAGATCCCATTCGTTCCATGAATCAGTTATATATGGTAACATTTGGGGGCACTAACTCATAGCTATGCTAAGAGACTTGGGATGTTTTCCAAATTCTTTTTTTTTTGCTGACAATTTCATCTGAAGGATCGATCACTCAAAATAGATGTATAAACGTCCGATGATAAAGGTATGACATGAAAGGGCTAAAAACAAGCGTTTAAAAGTGAGTGAATATTAATAATAACAACAATAATGGCGATGCCACAGTCCGAGGTGGACCTGGGCCTAGCATCTCAGCTACCACTCGTGTTGTGCATACTATTGTTTTCTCACGATCGGAGTGGATCTACAGTTTAATGCCGACGCCAAACGTCGATTTTGAGAAGCTTTTTCTAGACAGTTATATTCTTTGAGCATTGCCAGTGACTCGATAGAGTTGGAGCCGTGAAAAAATGTAAGATGTTTTTTTTGATATTTGAATTTTAGACCTCGAGCGTAGAAGTCGATGCACCTACCCACTACTGCGCCAACAAAAAAAAGTGAGTGAATACTACAAAATCGTACTTTTTATGTCCTATCTGCAATCTTTGTATCTGCCGGTCTAAATGTTCCTACAAGTATTTAAAGAAACCAAGCACTTATGTCTTACAATCAATGTTACAACCATATGTACACTCACTTTTGACCGCTGAGATAGATACAATTTTTTACAAATATTTCGGAAAATACGCAGCTTGCACAGAGATTTGATATATAATTTATTTCTTACAACTGAAACATTATATTTCACGAATTGGAAACAACATTTTGCAAAGTAATGTTTAACTTATTTGAAGGAAAACTATGATCAAAAACCTTCATTTTTTCATCCCAATACTGCTGGGATAAACGTGTAGAAACGCGGGTAAAACTGGGCGGCAATGTATGGCATATAGGCGACAAAAGATATCGCTAGTGTCCATTTACAACCAAACCATCTGGAAGATTGGAATCGAAAAAGATTATACAATACATGACAACGGAGTGATTACGAGTATGTGTGCATATGTTGATCTTTTGACCGCTCTTTTAGCACATTTCTCTTTTCAATTTGATTATTTTTTTTATTTATATGGTTGAGTTAAATAAAATAAAGTGAACTTTAAAGTATAGGTATAAAGTATAAGCTTTAATTTCATGTTTCCCTGTCTATCCTAGCTCATTCCAGTGAAGGTTGAATTATTGAATATTTGGTTACAGATTTTCATTTCTGAAATGCCTGCCCAGCATTCCGCAAGCATTTCGCAATGACTAAGACAAAAGATAAGAAATTAAAAATATTAGCGACACAACAATGAAGTTCTTACTCATAAATGGACATTCCGTTATCTCAAGCGAGTGGTTAATTTTAGTTTTAAAGGTTCGCTCGGGGATGGTTCCGTCGCATATGTAAATATTTTTTGAAAGAAGCATTTACAAACAAACACCCATGCATGCATATACGAATGTCTATATCCAAATTTATCTAACACAGAAAATCCCTTCCATCATACCAAACCTCTGCTCATGCCTGCGGTGTGTACATCGCTGTTGAGCATTTAGGGGTTGAAATGGATCTGAGATAACACTCATAATCGTATCGAGTGGTCGATCACAGCATGGAATTTACGTGTGAAAATTATGAAATCTTTAATATCTCGAAATTTGCACATATATAAATGGATACCTTCATATTTATCATTTCTTTATGCATTTGATAAGACCTACAAAACTGCGTTTTTAGATCTTGAAAATTCGTAAATTCGATGGTTGACCGTTTTTGGCAAATATCTCGAAAACTCGAAAGGTGAAAATCATTGAAAATATATTAAATGAAGTACTCAATTAAGCCAAGTTTTTATGATTTTTTAAGATTTTTAAACACTTTGGTTTAGAAATGTCTAGGGAAAAAACTTTGGAGCTCCAAACGGACGGACATACCGACATTATAAAGGCTCCTTTTTTGTAGACGGAACCTTAAAAACCAGCCCTGTGCATAATCAAAGGAGTTCGTAAATTTACCAAAAAACAAATAAGAACCAATCAACGATTGAATACATTTAATATATACTCGTACATATATTTAATCATGGAACTATTCGACGCATACCATTCCGTGTTCGTATCTATCTCACCCATAGTCATAAAGACGATGAACCTTATCACAACAAATTGATTGCGTTTGTCGCCTATATTGTAACTACCAGACTTAAAACAGATTTGGATGAATAGAGTGAAAGAAATCATGATATAAGCAATAATCAACATTGGATCTCATTCGAATTTGTTACTATGCCAGCGGATATGTCGTTAAACATATGGGTCAGAAGATATTGTCAGCCATTTGTTGGCTCAAAATCTGATTTAATTTCCAGTAAAACCTTAAAATAATGAACGGGTATTTGATTTCATTGAGTCTTTTGAGTTTGCTATGGGTTTTAACTGTTTTCCGCGGATTGTTGAATTTTACCCAACTCTGAAATTTATCTCACTTTCAAAAATATGCAACTGTATCTTGTCGTGGTATTAATATGAAAACGAAAGTGGCAAGTGGTAAATTTATATTTAAATCTTACCTTTTTTCAGAATCAACTCCCAGTACAACCATCAAGCATGCAATTACCATACAACACAAAAATATTCCGGAGAGCATTTGTATTTTTGCTGGTTCTGGTGGTACCAAATTAGGGTTGATATTCGCATCAATTCCAGGACAAAATTTTGCTCCACACAATTCAGCAACTTTGGCAGCCGACTCGGAGCTTAAATTTGATAAAATTCCATTTTGTATATCGTCTGAGGCTCCTGCTGTCGCAAAAGATAATACTGAAATTCAAACAAAGATAAAACAAACTCATTTTAAATCAAAACATTTAGCTTACAGACAGATATTTTATGGATTTACGAAGAAAATTGAACCGCTTACCCGATGATGAAATGAGGTTGCCCCAAACTTGTGCCATCTGGAAGAAGACAAAGAACAATCCGAAAAACCGTACAACGTTCACATCTTGTTTGCTATCATTGCCAATAACGCGTGTCATTGCCTCAGCAACAATGGAGAGATATGTACATTTAGCACACCACAATGGTCCGCCACCTAAACCAACCCCCAATGCTGCTGGGATAAACGTGTAGAAACGCGGGTAAAACTGGGCGGCAATGTATGGCATGTAGGCGACAAAAGATATCGCTATTGTCCATTTACAACCAAACCATCTGGAAGATTGGAATTGAAAAAGAATATACAATACATGACAACGGAGTGATTATGTGTGCATATGTAGATACGAATGTGGGTGAATGTGAAAATGCATAAGAAGAGTTACTCGTAGATTTGATGGAATCTGATGGGGTATTTCATTTTGAAAATATCATTGTTTTCATGGTGGTTTACAGTATCGCATTCTCAGAAGACGTAAACCAGTGGAGTATCCTGCTACATTCATGTTCGTTATGAATGCCCTATTGACTAAAAATTCTGGTAAGAGTATATTAGGGATGGTGTTATAAAGGGAGATCTTTGTTGTCTTAAGTATGTCACATCCTACAAAATCGGAAAAAGACGAAAAAGATTCACCACTTATTACTGGGCTCACTCTCACTATAATATAGACTACAAAGAACTACAATGAACAGCGAGAAAACATACTTCTGATATAATAGTGGCCCCGTGGTGTAAAGATAAAGACCTATAGTATTTTTGACAATCAACCGTTCACAAAAAAAAAAACAACAGAGAAGGTCGTACAATGATCATACAATGATCAATCAATCACTGCTCATGCACATTGCTGTTGGGGATTTAGGGGTTGAAATCGATTTAAAAGATAACGCTCATCAACGTATAGAGTGATCGATCACAGCATGGAATTTATGTATGAATTTTGATATCTCAAAATTTGGATATGAATCAATATTTTGATAATTATCATTTCCTAATGCTTACGCTGAGCTTTACGAAACCTCTTTTCAGATTAATATTTTCAGATCCAATATTTCGAAAATTATTAGGGTCACAATGTTTGAAATTGTTTTAAATGAAAGTATTCAATAAAGCCAAGTTGTAGTGCTTCTTTCAGACTTTTAAACACTTTCGTTTGGTGGGAAATACGTCCCACCGCATTGAAACCGACTTTGGAGCTCCATATTTTCCAAACGGTACACTGTCTTTCGATCCAGTGTGTTTAAGTGTTTAAGCAAACATCTATCTCATTACAAAAGATCTGCCGATTGAAATATCACTCGGTAGTGTGCGTCACTGTTTCAAGATCCATGTCAACTTCACTGGCGGGAGCTACCCGCAAATGGTCCCCACATTTTAGATTTGTGTGCATAAGAAATAATAACTAGGCCTAAAGAAACTAATTCCATTTTGAAATTTCATGCCCATATCTTCATAAATGTACGAAATAAAAAAGTGTGACAGACACGACAGACGAACGGACGGATCGGCACACCAAATTTATAAATGTTTCGTTTTTGCAGACGAAACCTTAACAAACTGGTGAAAGAAAATGGACAAAGACTTGGAACCATTCAAGCTGTTAAGTCAAGAGGATATTTTTGAAGAAGTTCGTTGAATCATAATATTTGTTTAGTTTTGGTTATGTTTTCTTTGAATTTAATCTTATTTTAAATTGGAATAATTGAAGTACACAACTTTTATTATCATATTACAGATTCGTTAGACTAGCTGGAAAATCTATCATGGTTATGTCACGGGATATTTTAAATCTTCGTGAAAAATGTCACTAATTGGACGGAGGTTGTATGTGCCACCAATATGAATTTCGACTAATTTGTTGGTAATTGGCAAGAGGTAATGACAATGGTGACGGCACAATCAATCAATTTAGTGTGTATTTACAATGCATCAATTTAGATACATTATCCAGAATCTAAAGTCAAAACTAAGCTAAACAAAACAAATCGTGAATGACAATGGATTATTATGAAAAACGATTAAAAAGGCAAACAAGCTGAGGTAAAACTAATTTCCTCTTCTGCTATTCAGCAGCACTAGACGAGGATAAACAAAAACTTTCCCAGCGAAATGACTCACTTTATAGAAGCACACACAATTCCAGTAAGCTCATAAAAGGATTAAATAAATCCTTTTCAGCTTATAGTGAACTAATAATTTCATCGGATTTTGTCAGTGGTTTTCATGCGGAGAATGTACGCCAAATTGGCTCGAGGAAGAATTACTTATATTTAAAGTATTAAACCCATTCATTTAATTAAGATACAATTTTTAGTCGTATTTTTTTTGGTATTTAGTATAGAGAATTTTTTTTTACACCAAGACGACCGTCTGAGTAAAAAGTGGAAGCAATTTGTGATGTTTATCATTCGCAGTATTCAACACATGGCCATAAGTGGTATAGTGCAAAATAAGGCGGAAGAGGAGTAAGAATACAAGATTGTAAGGATTGGTGTTCTAAATTATCAACTTTCAGTAGAGCAAAACAATCAAATGTGTCCTGCTAATAGGTAGGAGGAAGTCAAGCGTCTTATAAGAGATTGGATATTTAATAATTTTAGGGAGGATGAGTTAAATACATACGTCAAGCCAAGGGAGACTGAATGCATCAATCAAAAAGTCTCCAATGGATTTGGTAAAGGGAAAGGATAATTAGAAGTAAATCACATTTAAATTTAAATAAATAATAATTAAATTTAAATAAATTTTGATCCAGGTTTTACAAAATCTTTATACATTTCTTCATTATTAATAAATGATTTCGTGACTTACGAGTACGATTTAACGTTTCAAAATAACTAAGCGCCGAATTGGCAATGACCATGATGTTGACAATAGGACAGCAGATACCTCACTACAAATAGTACTTTTTCTTCAATGACCTTTAAGATATAGCAAATAAATCTCTCATTAATCTTGTTTTTTAATTAATTGTGGAAAAAGGGTAAAATCGAAAGTCATCGATTTCAAACCGGTTCGCGATTTTCTGTATGCAAATAAGGAGATGCCTCTACAATAAGGCAGTGGACGTTGTTGAGATCGCAGTCATGTATTCACTCTAAAGTATTGACATTTCACCCTTGAGTACATCCGCGATTGCCAGGGCCAACGAAAAGCAATTAAGCAAGAGACTCTGTGGTATGCCTATGTCAAACACAAGCATCAGCAAAGGTGAATTTTCGCTCATCCGTCCAGGAAGAAACCATCTCATTTTAACTCTCGTAGGAAATAGTGGATATTATTATCAACAGGTGCTTAATGAGCACGTCCAGGAGCGAGTGATAGGGAATGAAGAAATCTCATCCCCAGTCATTGAAGTTGCTTTCCCATCCAGTATTGGTGAAGTCGGACAGCAAACTAAAAGCTAAAAAATAACCAATCTCCTGGTGATGTTCTGGTGGGGAACACGCACCCGAACATCGAAGACAAAACCATGGTCGAACCATGGTGGACGGGACCATATGCGGCATCCACAAAAAACACAATCCCACCATTCTACATGTAAAAACTGAAGAGGTGTATCATCCTCTACAAAACCTAAAACAATGAGCAGGCCTGCATAGTTAATTGTACGCCTTGGAAAGAAAAATTATGCATCGCAAATTTGGTCCTGTCTGCGGGGAAGTCGAATGGAGGAGAAGCCATAATTACAAACTCTACGACTTGTACAGGAATGTTGATATAGTCCTGGTCGAGCTCTGATCTGGTTTGGCTACATCGAGCAAAATCCAATGCTCCAATTAAGACAGTCTTCTAATCTGTGCCGTCAGTTTCGAGAAGGAAAGAAAAACCGACCAAGTGATCGTGAATGTAAGACAACATGGTCTTGATGACTGGAATTTATAACTTCTCTAACCTAACCTAATCTACTCGTCAAGAGCATTTTGGTAGTACAACGGTATATTCAATAAAAGGAATATACAATTATATCACCGGGATGTGAAAATATCAACGAGTTTGGATGATTCGTTTTGGTTTGCACTTATACAAATCTTTTTTTAATTTATAATGTATTTTTTCTTACTAGAAATCATAAAATTTTAACGCTTAAGTCAAAATTTCTTCTTAAAAAATCAAATATAGTGTGATTAAAGGCAATTCACATTCACAATTTAATAACAAGTTGGGTGCTGCTGGAAGTTGGGTATTTGTACTAAAACTTAGGTACATATGTATAACATGAAGAAGACTGGAGCTGGTGTAAGCTGTCCGCTTATTTCAGCATTTGAAAAAAAAAATATTTCAAATGATCTGTTTTTGCAAATTTTTTTGCGACAACTTACAATTACTGATAAACAGCACTATATAAAACAGTAACAACGGTTTGAAGAAGAATTAAGTGTTATCCCGATAATGCATCCTTCGGAAGGCTGAATTCTAAATACCTCCCTCGGTATTCACTCTAAGTACATTTTGCTGTTTTCTAAAACTCACGTTTTACTGGGGAGACAGATATTTTTACAAAACGAGGGAGCATAGAGCACCACTAAAAATTGTTTACTATGTTTAAAGAATCGACTTAACCACGTTTGGAGATTGTACAGCTGTGCACCTTTTCCTGTATCAATTTCATTCAGAGAAAGTAACAACATCAAAAGCCGTGACTCCACACATATTCGATGCAAGTGTATGCACGATCAGTGACCGATATATTTCATAAATATTCATAATATCAGGTATTAGCGATATAATTTACGTCAGTCAGCATTCAATTAACTTTAATTCTACTTTTCTACATTAATCATTTGTCCTACTAGAGTGATACATAAACAGCAAATTTAAATAATTCCTGACGGTAGCCATTGTATTTCTCTCGTCATTAGAATCAAATTTGTATCGAAACAAGAACTTGACAACCCATCAATAAAACACTCAAGCTCTTCCAGTGTATTTTTTTTCATAAGCCATGCTATCCGCAAGCATTCATATTTTGATCGCAAATATTCTCTGAATGACAAATTCTTTTCATATTTTTTATGAAAATTTCCTGTCCCATGAACAAGTTGATCCAATTATCCATCGTCAATTTTGACATCTGACCTCGTAATGTATTCAACACCCCACTGATATTGGACAAGAACCACTGTTGAGTATCTCGAAATAATCATGCCATGGTGTTGTAACTGGAACCCTACGTGCTTCAAATTATCACACATAATTTGAAAATATCGACCCACGGCTGATGATGATGACAACAACAAAAATAGAACTCACACCCCTCATATTTACCTTATTATTGTTACAGGCAGAAATATATTGGACAAAATAAGCGCTCCATAGATGACCGCTAAGGTCGTGGTACCCAGGGCGGCATCTGAATTCACCGAACTCTGTAAGTTTGCTGTTCCCAGGAACGCAGTGAAGTGTATCATAAATGCTAAGCCAATAATGACAACATTTCTGGTGATGCGTATATTCTCACTCCTTCTATATTTTTCGGCAGTCATTCGGCTGCATGGAGCAGTTACACCATTAGGAGTTTGCATTGTTGTTGTTGATCCCGTTTCAAACGCCATAACTGTGGGTGGTCTCGTAAAAGTTACTACTCCAAACGTTAATAACAGCTGTAAGACCGTAGAATTGATGACCGCTGAATTAAATTTGGTTTAAAAATTTAAAATCACCCCGTCCTATCCCGTGTCGTATGAGGCGAAACCAATTTGTGAGTTAATGTCCCGCAGCTAATGGACGTTGAATTCTGAAAATAGATGGGAAAAGGGAAATATATTTTAAGCACAATATTTTTGAGATATTTTAGGGGTTTTCATGGTATAGGTTGTGGTATAATATAGAAACACATTCATGCTTAAATAGTTATTAGACTAATAATGCACCTGTTTAAATGGAAATGAAAGTCAGACTCAACAAACTCGATTTCATTTCATTTAAATAATTTTCAATTGAAAATCATTAATGTAAAAAAAACCTCTTCGATTTTAATTCAAAGCTTTTAGCAGATAATCCGACCTCTCCAGTATTTTTTTTAAACTTGAGTCTCGATATAACTATCTTGACCTCATCTAGAATTCTGATCTACTATCGTTCAGATTGAGTGGAACATTCTGGTTGACAGCGGTTTTTGTGTTTTCATTGCCGTTAGACAGTCGTAAGAAATGATTCTTACAAATTCTTAGTACCGACTGCGACTCTATACCAGATGCCCATTCTCGTTTTAGTAGGCTTCTGTCCGAACTTTATGTCCATTTGATAGTAATTTCACTGTTAACTCTGGTTAATTCCGGACATAATTCCTCTCATAGCACCTTGATCGAGCTTTCTTCGTGCTCATTCTTTTCTTCCTGAGAAGCCTAATCTCTTCTCTTATTTTATATTCCTAGAGCTCACGAACAGCTCTCGTAGTTCGACACGTCGTTGCTTTGTAGGCTTTTTGCTACGCTGCATGCACTCGTTGTCAAAACAGAGGGTTTTCCTACCTAGTGTTGGAACCATGCGTTGTTCTCTTGAAATCCATGTTCAGAAATCATCAAAATAGTGAGGTATGATTTAAAATTCTTAGAGGACTTCTTCTATCTCACCTTTTCAGTTATCAGCATGAGTAACATCGGCACAAAGTTCTATCGAAGAATCACAAACCACGTCACAGTTTTGTATGCAATATTTGCGTGCTTTTCTCCTCGAGGTCAATACCAAGAGAATGTTGCTATAGAGAGGATCCAATGTCTAAGGCGACAAGGCCATGTAAAACGTGTAGACAGCATAGGCAAGAGGGTAGGTAAATGGGTAGATCAACTTTTTCATTAAGTTAAAAAGTTGTTTGAGTTGAATCAGAAACTGAGATGAAACGATCTTTAGGTAGCATATGAAGAATTGTATCTAAGGAGTGGTGCTGATCGCACATGAAACTCTTAAACATGCACCTCTCTGTATCTTCGTCTATGGGTTTAAGCGGCTTTCAAAGGCTCCCACGAGACTACGCTGTCATACGCACAACATAGACAATAAAACTTCGGCGGGAAAATGCTTCAACTCTAAACCAGAGGGACAATCCGACCACGGCTGATAGAGATCATATATGTACATCCTACGGGCAATGAATGCCCGTGCGAGCTTTAGACCCATCTTTAAGTCCAGTTTTATCCCTGATGATGTACCACCAAATAAAAAAATGTGGAAGTGCTATGTTTTCAATAAGAAGGCGTACCTTGATTGAATTCATTGAATTATAAAAGGAAATACTTTGTTCGTTTTCTTTTTAATACATTTTAGAAAGCTCTACAAATATTGAAACAGTCTGAACTAAACATGAGCAAATACAATCTCATATACTATATTATATCATTTAATTCGTTTTGCTCATACCTAATTTTACGTCAATTTGAGAAATAATTGTAAGGTTAAGAAGAGGAAGCAATGTAAACCTGGAAAGTAATTCGCTCGGTACTTCCCAATAAACTATTAAAACACTTAAAATGAACATTTAAGGAGCTTCCAAAAGTTTTCGCAAAACTTTATCAGCAAGTTTTGAGGTGGGCGAACTGAATAGGTGCACTATGTAAAGTGTGCTGAATTTCAATAGATTTCGTGTATCTAATCCATAACTTTGTTACTGAATTAGTTAGTTCGGTCGATTTTGTATAACAAAATTCTTCTTAAAGTTGCACAAAGAAGCTGTGTTGAGTGGTACTCGTGGTTTATTTCTATCAAAATTCGAAAGGGAAGGAAATATTGGAAACTTTTGATGGATGCATTCTCCAATCAACTTCAATGACTAGTAGGAGTTCATTCCGCCGTAAAAATGTTTATACAGTGGACTCCCCCTAAGTCGAATCTTCACGGGCTATCAAAATTAGTTTGAGTTAGAGGATAGTTTTTTTTTATGGAAAATTAAGTGGAATGCCAACAAAATTCGAGAGTCCACTGTGTATATATAATTGGTGTTCGAAGAGGAGTCTGAAAACTCATAAGCTAAGTGTTTATTTAGTCCTACATACATCTGCATTAGAATACCCCCCAACCTTCACAGCAAAGCTAGACGAATTTCTGTGAAGAACCACCAATACCAGTCATGTATTCACTGGCAGTACTATTGAAAAACCACAAAATTTCATAATTGTATAGATTCTCGCTAACAGTGGAAACCATGTAAAAATATTCATGTGACACATGACACGTACGCGACACATTTTAATCCATGCAAAATGCTTGAATTCCTTCTGCTCCCTTTATATTGAGTTGAACAAATTTGAGGATTCAATTCCCAGTATATCCACAAGATAAAATAGAACCAAACGGCGTCGCTTTTATTATTATGTTCATATAAAAATATTTAAATACACGCATAAACAGAAGCATCGTTGTGCCGCACAGAGGAGCATCTAAGTCGCTTTACTTTCATCCTTCTAAGGGATTTGGTATTATTTGTTCGTGGCTTTTTTTTTTTGCTTATGCTGTTATTGTACTATAGCTATGTGAATATTTGCACTTTATTATGATTTATTATTAACACCGAGAACATAGCCTCTCAAGGCAAAACACGATAGCTAACAATCGGGGGCTGGAATATAATAGGTCGTGTCATAAAAACTGAATATTCGGACAGAATTTTATGGGTACAATTTTATTAGGTTATCTGTGATAGGCATAGAATGAACTCGATGATATACATATACTATACGACGTCTATGTATCTACTTCATGGTAATCAATCAGTAGGCATTCATTCATGTTTTGATGTTTTGATGTGTGAAGACGTTAATGAGGGATTAGGTCTTCTTCAAATTGATAGCAGCAGCATATTACAATGTAAGACAATGTAATTTCTTTGAATTGGAACAAGTTTTATAAGAACACAAAACAATGTATTTTAGCTATCTTTCTGCCTTTTTGGATTTCACTTAAGTGGGTGGCTGTGTCGTTTGCATAAGAAGTCCTTACAATGATGAAGAGTTTCATTTCTAGATTGTATTCATTTTAAGTTGATTAATTATCTGCGCTTTGTTGGTTAATTATGCGTAATCGGAAAACCGAAGAAAAGGGCCATCTTTACCTTGCTTTGGTGCTTGTCCCATTTGTGTGGTAATTAACAGTAACGACTCTTCAGCTTAACAATAGCCACTTGGTTTATAGCGAAGAGTTTCCTAAGGAAATGAGGACAGTATCGATGGACTGAATGGTTAAGGTGGTTGAGGAATAAAAAATTTAATTAAACAACCTCGTGCCACATAGCGGTTGGAAGAGTTTCTTAAAGGTTTCGTTTTGATGATTTTTTAATGGAAGGCATTGGGTTAAGAGTGTCATGAAGCAGCAGGTAAAGTTAACCGAATATTTTCTTGAAAAGGGTTTGAAATAATCGAGTCATTTATCTCGTTGAAAATTTATACTCCTAGGCCATTGATGATGGCATCACTTGGTTGAGAATAAGGTCACTTTAAATAAAATTGGCAGGTTTAAAGGGGCGGTGATAAAAAGAAAATGAAGACTAGGAAATAAATATGGAGCGGCATATATTTTTCCTTATGATTTATTTATTCCACTTGTTTCCATATATTCGTTGCTAAAGCGGGGGGAGAGGGGGTCGGTTGAACATTTAAATAATTCTTCCATCCAGTTTTGTATTATTTTAGATAACTGTTCAAGTAAATTTGGTAACCGTACTATAAGCCACATTTGATACAAAGAAACGTATTCCTCACACCGATTTCCATATCATATGCAACCACAAGTAACATATCAACAGATGTTCAATTTTAAAGAGCTTCCCAAATTCTCTAAGTTCCCCAAAAAATAAATACCAAAATAATAACATTTTATAAAATAAACAATTTCCGGAATAGCAAAGAGATTTCAAGAGAGATATGTTCAATTAAGAGTATTTCTCTCGACTCTTAATTCAATGAGAGCTTTTTTCGGATAAATGAGCTCAGAAAGCTCTAGGCAAATAATTTATTTGGCTTTTTGAGAGAGAGAAAGTCAGATATCTTGAAAACTGCAAAATAACTTTATAAGCTTCATCTCATTTGCAAAGATTTTAATGCAAACATTGAAAAAAAATATTAAAGCAGATAAGTTCAGCTCAGATGTTTGTCCTAAATTAAGTGCAGGGATATGAATGACTAACTTATTGTTCAGCATGTCGTACTATCTACTTTATTTGATAAAGTTTAACCAACAATACCCATGAGATATTATCTCTTTCATTGTCTTCCACCAAAACCCACACTGATTGAATGATTGGTTTCAAATAAGACGAAACCCTATACCTTGCACTAAAGATAATACAGACTTAATGTGTGAATACGTTATTAGTTAGCTCTGTAGTGCACTTACGTTAATAGTAACTGCTCTATTTTTACAAAATGCATTTATATAATATCACTTTCAATCTAATTAGATTGATTAGATTCATCATCATCTATTCATGATCATCTAATCATTTAAATTTCGGTCTTATGCATAAATATGAAGTTAGAATACTTACATAAACAGTGTTGTCTGGGTAGCGTGAACTAATTATTGTACAGGCCGTTCACGCAAACAAGATTGTGCATGTTATTCAATCGTGTTTTCTTACCCATAAAATACATTTAAACAGAAGTTTTATTAATATTTATTGAGATTTAATTTCCATTCTCTTATTTAATTAAAAAAAATCCTTAATACCAGTCTGCTTTTCTTATTTATTTATTTTATTATCTCTGAACTTGTGGATTTGGTTACACCGTACTGCCGGGACAAACTCGACGCGCCTTCTTCGCTTTCCAATTTCTTAATAACTTCACCTTTTTCTTTCAATGATAAGAATTTTGCCTTTTTAAAAGACATTTTTGCAAAGGAACCACTTACATATTTACACTGCACTGTTCTAATTGTATGCAAAAACTAACAAACCAGCAAACGACTAACGAAAGAAAAGAATGAACATGTTCAATGGTGTGCATATATTTGTGGTTCACATTTTCAAGGTTTCTTTTGTTCACGCTACAGAGTACTCTTTATAAAAAAAATGGGTGTCCACGCCAGGGGAGTGTTCACGCATTCAGGGGTTCACGCTACCCAGACACTCCTGTATATTGAATGGGAAGAGTCTTTATAGTTCATCATTGGTAGGATATTCATTCTACTCCTACGCTCAAAATCTAGGCTCAATTCCTGACTCAGGTAAACCTTTTTATAATTCACGGCTCAACCTCTTTCGAGCCACTGGCAATGCTCAAGGAATATAACATACATAGTTAAGAAAAAGGTTCCCGAACTTAGTTTAGAGGCGACATCAAATTTCGTTTCCCTTCCATTCGTAATAGAACAATAGCACGTACAACACGAGTGGTTGCTGTAGCAGCTAGGCCCTAATCCACTTCAACCTGTAGGCCATAGGTATATGTATGTACATATATGTATTTTACGAAGTGCCGTATTACGTGAATGATAATAGATGCAAAATAGGAGAAGATCGCAAACTGAGAATAAGACTGACGATGATATTTGTGGTTCGATGAATGAGTGAGTCTTATGCAGTACTGCAAATTTGGGAACCACAGATCATGCTGAAACTACATAGCTTGTGCGTACTATTGCTCTGACATGAATGAAGGAATCTGTTTTTATCGCCATTTCCGAATGGCAAAGATTGAGATGACAATTCTACTTTCGGTTATTAGTAAGCAAATTGCGGGAGTTGGTACTGAAAAGTGTAGTTTTACGTTAACTACTAAAGAATCTATTATAGGGATTAGGCGTTTCATTATCCGCCTGGAAAAGATATAGTGGTACACTTATAAAAGTCAACAAATACACCTGTATGCTTCCGGGAGATATGACACTATAAATGATCTTAAAGCAAAAAAAAATTAATATTATGAACGCAATTATTAATAATAATAATGGCGGCGATACAGTCCGAGGTGGACCTGGGCCTAGCTTCTCACCAACCAACTTATGTTGTGCGTGCTATTGTTCTCTCACGAGTGGAGGGAAGCTACAGTTTAATGCCGACTCCGAACGGCGAGATTGAGAAGCTTTTTCTAGACAGTTATACTCTTTGAGCATTGTCAGTGACTCGAAAGAGGTGGAGCCGCGAAATGTTTGTCTGAACTTTGATTCGAACCTATACTGTGAAAGTCTAATGAGCATGGGTCGAGGCACGAACCCACACGGCCACGGCGCCCACAACGCAATGAACGCAATTAGTACATTAAAAAATATAAAATGACACCCAGGAAACGATGTTCCATTGATGTTCCATCGATGTTCCAAAACGACAAAGGAGCACCAAAAAAAGGATTTGCGCCAAAATTGAAAAGCCAGCAGAAGAATGCGCAAAATTGCTTAGAAAAAGCTTACAAATAAAGTTGCGGCAAAGAAGACACTGTCTTGGCTAAATCACTATTTACTATCTCACAGGGATAGTATCAATAGTATTGACAACTATGCTACAATCAGAACCCTCAATTCAGTGAAGCACTTTAACATTCACCTTATTTGGGAGCCGGGGCCAATGAATTCGCGATAAGACACAATGTAAATATGCAACTATTGCATCTCGCGAGAGAGAGAGAGAGAGAGAGAGAGAGAGAGAAAGAAAAGTTGCATTCTAATCGCCACTATAAAACTTTTAACAAAGCTTCACGCTACAAATTCAACCAACCTCAGTTGGTTAGAAGATACTCCGTTGTTCACTGCAAACCAAATTTGACGTTTCCTGAACTCCACGCTTGCTCTGCTTGATCAAAATAATATTTCATTACGGGTCACTGTACCACAGTAAGACACGCCAAAATATTGAATCTTTCTGATAACGTATTCAGCCACGGATGTAGTGAGAAAGAAGAGGAAGAAACAATCTTCTTTACTCGTGTAATGGTCTTTCGCTGTAATATAATAAATTATATTAACTTCGATCAACTCCATCGCTTCATTGCTAGCTTCAAGTAGTGTAATCAATATTAAAAGAATGTTTGATCCTCATGATAAAATGAGCATAAATTAGCTTAAGTGTGGCTACATTCATCTCCCCTTAGGTTGTAATCTAAGATTGCAGTGTACAGATTTAGGAATTCACAAAGAACTCAACGCACATACAAAACTGCTCCTATTAGAGCGGTCTTCACACGGGCGTCATCATCAGTCGTTAATTTAACTGAGCTGAATATTAGAATCAGATATCGCACTGGAAATCCGCGACCAAACAAGATTTCTCTAATTATATGACAGGTCAACTGGTCCTAAACTTCAAGGCAGCATAAAAAGCCTAGTTGTAGACAAAATATGTACATATGTTTATAAATCAGTCGGATTATGCTGAATGGCGGTAGGTAACCTTTGCTTTCATCAAGTTTAGTTAGAAACTAATCTAACCTTTAATTTCATAAAACATTTCGAACAGTGCACTATCACGTGACTTTAACTTTATGGTTTTTGCGAAAGTCATTTACACAAACGCGCAAATAATAAAACCATCATCTATGAAAACTCTGTACAGTTATTTATGTGCATGCATGACATTGACGTTACGTATATACAAACCGCCAATTAGGCATTTGCGAAAATTGCACCGGAATAGCATAAAATGATCTGTTGGTAGGCAAAGCAAAATGAAGTGTGATATGATGTTATGAGGGAAATTGGAATACCATGAACGAACTTCTATATGGTCAACTATGATGTGATTTCGAGATATAAATGAGTTTCATCTGCCTCAGCTTCCGTGTCGATTTAACGAACGACAAATGCCCACAGACATTCAAATCCATCAGGTCAGGATAAATGGGATGACAAGCAAAATGTTTCTTGTGTGGGGCAAAAACCCCGTTACGACAAACCTGCTCTACGACTAAAAAGCATTAACATCATGAAAAACGGTTGCACACTTAACAATCAAATTTCTATGTGTAATATTTTAATGGCATTTTAATGATAGAAAAAATTAAACAGCGCATATATGCATATATGACATGCTGATAAACAAAAATGTTTGTCGACCAGAATTTCCTGTTATTTGAGGTTAAGATCCACACAGTGTACCCACCTTGTCACTTGTCATTAGATACCGCATATACCCACAACTCAAAAACATTCAGACGCTTACCGAATTTCCTTCAAAAGAAGATTTTGCTGCTTTGTCATATCAGCAGTATTTACAAAAATAGTTGGATTGAAAGCGAAATTTATATAGCAAATGCTTTACCAAAGTCATAGAATTTTAGACTAAGATGTACTGTCATGTACTAATTATTATAATTATTACTCTATGGAGGCATGTACGACATCGAAGGCTGATAAAAAAGCTGTTTGCAAGGTTTGGTAATTACTTAAACACTCGGAAGATTATTAGTAGATTTCAATGATTAGTCAGCATATCGATAGTTACATCGAAGTTAGAGCTTAAATTCAACTGGCCTATTTCATTGTGCATAAGAATGAGATTAAGGACTATCGATCTTAGGAGGTATTGGAAAAATATAAGGTAAGCATACTACATAGGCTTTGCATTCCAGAAGGAAAAATGAAGAAATCAATCACTGCGATCTTTCAGATATAACAGAGTCTATTAAAAAAGATGCCGTGAACGAAGGCCATATGAACTAACGCCATAAATTCACTTTCAAATGCGAATTAACACCATAATCCACTTATGGCTTTAATTCTCTTTCAAATTGGAACTAAAGCCATACATTAAATTGAACTAACACCATATGGTGTTAGTGCAGGGGGGCAGCATGCCCCCCATTCCAACATTATTTTTGAGTGTTGAAGTTTTTTCTACAAGTTTGTACCTCATTTCTTAGGACCATGTAAATAAGGTGCCGTGAACGAAGGCCATATGAACTAACGCCATAATGGCGTTAATTCGCATTTGAAAGTGAATTAACGCCATAATCCACTTATGGCTTTAATTCACTTTCAAATTTGAACTAAAGCCATATGGCGTTAGTTCGTTTTAGAAAGTGGCCTTAGTTCACATTTGAAATTGAATTAAAGTCACTCGCATCAATCTCAATAATTTACATTATTTACATGGTCTTGTAGGAAAAAAGTTTACGGCGTATAAACAGTAATGTTGGAATGGGGGGGCATGCTGCCCCCCTGCAACCCCCCTGCTGGACCACATGTAGGATTTGAATAAGGCGCGAGACTGAGTGTATCCATGATTTGCATGAGTTTAAAAAAAGTAAATACAATCAAACTCGCACTTACTCCAAATTGCATATGTGGCCAAGCAGGGGGGTTGCAGGGGGGCAGCATGCCCCCCCATACATACCTCATATGTATGTACGCATGTAAGGGGCAAGGGAGGTAGGTTGGTTGGAAACTAAACGTGGTCCGATCATGGTGGGACATTGGACATATAACGCGCTTTAGAGCTCAAATACATTGTATGGCATTAGTTCAAATTCGAAAGTGAACTAACACCATATGGCGTTAGTTCAATTTAATGTATGGCTTTAGTTCAAATTTGAAAGTGAATTAAAGCCATAAGTGGATTATGGCGTTAATTCACTTTCAAATGCGAATTAACGCCATTATGGCGTTAGTTCATATGGCCTTCGTTCACGGCACCGTAAATAATGTAAATTATTGAGATTGATGTGAGTGACTTCAATGCAATTTCAAATGAGAACTAAGGCCACTTCCTAAAACGAACTAACGCCATATGTCTTTAGTTCCAATTTGAAAGTGAATTGGCTATATGTGACTATATAATTGTTCATGGTACGTCTTGTATCTTGATGTTGCAGTCAATCAATATAATTCATTTCTTCCATCCTCAATTGAATAATAGCATTAATATTATAATGTTAATAAAAACAGATTGATTTGCGTTATAAAACTCTAAATTAGCATCCAAGATCGTATGGCTTTTGACTTTTGAATAATGTTTGTGTAATGTGTGAAATCACTAGTCAATGTGTTTCATTTGATTTTAAAGTCATAACTTTGAAGGTGTTGGACTCCATTACATTTAATTTACTTACTTTTCATTCCACAATTAAGTAAGCTTAATGTTGGCACTTCCGACAAGTCTTTAAGCAAAAAAAAAATAAATGATTTTTTTTAACGCCTGATCAGCTATTGTTGTTTTCTGTATTGGTCAATTTTCAAAAGATAATTGACATGAAAACGAGTTCTTATATTTGTTTTTTTTTGATTCCATGTCTTCGGCAAGCATTATTGCACTCAGGGTTTTGTCTAACACGTCTTGAAGGCTAGATTATCAGTTCGCTTTCGTACATAATTCTGTATGCATAACAACTTGCACATTTTTTCTTATAAAACTATCGATTGGCATACTCCGAATATATAATTAATCTGTTGCTAATATTTGCAATTTGTCGGTAATATTTTCCTCAATAACACTCATTTTACTTTGCACTTGCTCATTATTCACTTTTTCAAGTCAACTATTGAATCTGCTTTTCACACATTCACAATCGACTTAATGCCTGTAATTGTAAGTGGCGATACAAATTTGTAAGATTATTTGTCTCAGGATTGGTAAAGCCTACGACATTATTTGTTTGTGTGCCAGTTTTTCTTCACATGTTTACGGAAATAAATATTCATTGCAAAATCAAATCTTGATCTGATCTGAGATCACTTACTGCACCCACCTACGGATGAATGCAGTTAATAAAAAGTCCTAATGATAGAAACAAAATTAATTTTTTTATTAAGCGAAATTTGCTCTTCCCATCATTTTTTTATTCATCTAACAGAATCGTCTTTAGGGTTCTTTTCACAAAATTAGAAACTTTATAATTTGGTATATCCGTCTGTATGAAGATATATGAGTAATTATAACATTTTGGAAGCAGATGTTTTAGATCTACTCGTATGAATATTTGGAGATGGTTCTCACATTTGTAAAGTTAGGCTGCATCTTGAAATTTTTGGCGCAGCCCATCAATTGATGTCCTTCCAAATGAAGTGGAGTTCGACAGGTCCTTTCAAATGAAGTGGGAGCAGACCATTTTCATTTGTAAATTTAAAAAAAAAACACAAACTTGGAATACGTAATTTCTAGCATTTTGACCCTAAGTGCCAGTGCACACGAGCATATTTTAACGCTGCGGCGAAATTCTCTGGTAAAAGAATGTTTATTACTCAGTATAGTTGTGAGTACTCCAGCACGCACGCACAAGACACAAGTGGTGTCGCAGCGGCACCGTAGCCTTCAAAACACTCGTGTGCACCAGCACTTATAGTCAAGGAGCTATTGGCCAAATGTAATGAAACATCGACTTGAGAATTTCGAAAATTTCAAAACGCAATTTTGTAGATCTCGGTGAAAGTATAAAATTCGTATAAAGATAGTATGAAAGTAAGTATTAAAAGCATAACATCGAACATTTAAAATTGGTGCTCTAAACGTAAATTCTCCAACTACATAATGTGCTCCAACGCTTGGAAATCTCATCAAGAGACAGTTAAGGATAGTCTTTGAATGGAATGTGACCAAATCCCTTAGAATTTCACATTGATCGTGAGCCTTAACAGAGTCCCTCTTATTATCATATTCTTTACCTGAAAGATACCTAAATATTTCGGGAGGAAGTGATACAAAAGTATTTATATTCGCAATGCGAGAGGTAGTAAGAAGGCGAAGCCATGAGATATGAATTGTGGTGCAATATACGGAACGCATGTGAAGTGTAATTTATTGCTAAACTTTGAGTGGCAACGTTCTCCAACATAATGAGGAAGAGTCGTAGGAGGTAAGTTTGTATTTCCTCGTAAAGAGAACCAGGCCGGGTTTTTGCGAATTGACCCCATGTTTGCACAATAGTCTATGCGGTAAGCATAATATTTGGGGTTGGAAAAAAGTCGATCCGGTTTAAATTAAGATATTACTCGCAATGAAACAAATTAAATTCTAGAGTATTTCTTGCTATTTACCAAGTCTTTGACTTTGACCGAAGTCATTCTCTTCTTCTTTTTCTTAGGGAGCTACATGCCGAAGTGGATCTGGCCTTCACCCAACACGCTTATCCAGACAGCACGATCTCTTGCCAGCTGTCTCCAGTTTCGCACACGACGTCGTCTGTTGCGTTGTCCCACAGGCTCAGAATCGAAGACTCTTCGGGCCGGTTGCCCGGTTGGCAAGAGTTACAAGAGTATTCTGCGCTCGATCGCGTTACTGATGTTATTTGTACTATTTACCGCGGAGCCGAGGTAGACGAAGTCGTTCACTACCTCAAAGTCATAGTTGCCTATGGTGACGTTCTGGCCAAGTCGTCGATATTGTGTGTCCTTCCTCGATGACAGCATATACTTGGTTTTGCCCTCGTTTACCGCCAGACCATTTTAGCCGCTTCCATTTCAATGCCAGCAAACGCATCATTGACGGCTCGCTGTGTTCGCCCAATCACGTCAATGTCATCCGCGTAAACTAGCGGTTGAACAGACTTTTGAAACATCGTGCCTCTTGTGTTGGCCAGTGAGTTTTGCAGTGATCTTCTCAAGAACGATGTTAAAGAAATTACATGACAGCGCGTCGCCTTGACATTGAAGGTCTCGGTGAGTTCGTTACCGTTCTTGATGGAGCAGCGCGAGTTCTCCACCGTTATCCTGCTCAGTCTGATGAATTTGGCAGAAATATCAAAACTAGACATGGCGATATATAACTCGTCTCTATGCATGCTGTCATATGCGACCTTGAAATCGACGATCAGGTGGTGTGTGTCAATTTGCATTTCTTGGGTCTTCTCCAGGATCTGCCGCAGTGTGAAGATTTGATCTATGGTGGACTTCCCTGGCCTGAAACCACCCTGATGATATCAGATTGGTTTGAGACGTTCGCACAGAATGACAGAAAAGATCTCATGGGCGATGTTAAGGAGACTTATCCCTCGATAGTTGGCGCAGTCAAAGGGTCTCCTTTCTTGTGCATCGTGGCCGAAGTCAACTGCTAAGGTAATTTTTTCCTGAGCTGATGTTAACATTTCTTAAATTTTATTTGGCAAAGAGTATTTTCCGCTTTTAATGGGTAGGGAAAGAATTGGAATCTGAAAAAAATTATTGTCGAATTCTTGGACTTGTTTTGTTCCATCCATACAATCGACACACACCGTTATTAGAAGACATTATTGTAGCTACGATCGCAGTTAATCCGGCTGTTCAGCAAGGATTCAAGAAGCACTGAAGATAATTTGCGAATGGACGAAGATGGCATTGTGATATTTATTGTATTTATTTGTATTTTTACTTAATGCAAAATCCGGCATCCAAACAAAACCAAGTGAACAAGAGCATTCGATTTGGCTTGTAGAAATGGTTTCTGCACGTTGCTGAATTTTTTTTTAAATGCAATCTGGAGGAAATATTGAGATAATAAAAATCGTACATTACTATGAGCTCCAAGCTTACAATGTCTACAAAGATCTTTCACTTATCCCTGAGAACAACAAAATTAACAACCTGGTCAGTCACAACACTTGTCGCAGACACCTGAACTTCGTAAAAGTTCCTTTCAACTGATCTACATATGTTAATGTAAAATTACGTCGATTCATTATTTTACATTGTTTAACCGGTAAGACTTACGTAACTCTACATAACTATAAGTATATAATCTGGAATAAACAAATAATAAGAAGCAAACAATAAATTCATTATAGATAGTCATAGATGATGCCTGTTCATTATTGTTATTTAAATTTTGCTGTTTGTACCACATTATATTATATACTGATACCTGAAGTGTCTATTTGATATTAAAGAAGGAGCAATTTTATTGATTTCAATAAAAAAAATGTGTAATATACATTACTGCAACAGTCAATATGCATAATTTTCGTAAAACGAGTCAATGCATGCAAAATATTGCTGCTCTTCGTGCATGGACAACCATGCTTGGTTTTAATATTTAATTTATTTCGCTTTATCTAAATCACTTCATTGTTTACAATAAAAACAAAAGCTTGTCAAAAGACTAAATGAATAGCGGAAGCCGTGGGCCACCGAGATATGAATCATGTCAACACATCAGTTTGCAATTAATTTATGTTATTGGCACGCAATCATTCACCATAGTGAAGGAAGTGGTAAACGGCTCTGTTTACAATGTTTTTTTTTGGGTTAATTGTGGTTAACCATAATAAGGGAAACTGGGAAAGGGTCAAGCTTTATTCACATGAAATGTGTTGTATTAATTTAATTGTGTGCGGTTTCGTGGTTAGTTTGTTTACATGAACTATATAGAAATGTCATATACATATGATTACGTAGCCAGACCCAACTACATATCTATAATGTTTGTATTATTTAATTTGACAATCAAAGTTTTTGGGAAAATCTCTTCATTTCTATCAAAATTACTACAATTTCTCCCACAAAGTTTCGCATACACATATGAGTCTACTCTTAGTAAATAAGCCTTTAACAAAGAGTGTTTGTATGAAAGCAACATACCCGTTTTAACACACCCACATTTGAACGATTATTGTACTAGGCATGAATGCATGCTATTGAACCGTTATCTGCATATTGGAAAAGCACAAAGCAAAACTCAAAGCGGATTCCATGGCTTGATTCCTTTTCACTATTTAATATTTACTCTTATATCCTCAAAGGTTTAGCAACCGTTTCGTCATTAATCCTATCTGGACAATAGTCTTTCATCGTTCTTTTTATTAGCTAATTCTTAATGACTGCAGCTCATGAATGTAAAAGTCATTTTACTGAAGAACAGCCTTTATTTTAGATCGTAATATTGCGCCATAACTTCTTGTTGAATGCAAATACATATGCCGTTTCTTTTTTATAACATGATGGAATGTCGTTAATATCAATGCTCATTATCGAAAAATAGTCGAAAGATTCTCCGAAAGAACAATAACGCTTTCGATACTAATATATTTAGGTTCTTTCGAAAATTTCTTCTTTCAGACTTCAAAATGTCAGCTATTGAGTTTTTAAAATAGTATTGAATCAGTAAGAAAGGAATAAAAGATGAGTCAGAAACTACACTGAAATTAAAAATCTTTTCATTTCAGTACTGCAGCTAACTTCACAGTCATCCCGTTGTCACTACCGACAAAAAAAACAACTGAACATTTGTATCCAGTTTGTCAGGGAAGAAATCAACAACAATAAAGAGGATGTCAGTTGATATCATTTGAGATGTTATGAATGAAAGGAATGATTGTACAACATATTGTGTGGTGCTGCGAGATAGGGGGTAAGTACATCAACTCCTTTGCAGGAAGTGCAACATTCCATCCCGGATTAACGTGGGAGTTGCATTGTACAAATTTCAATTCTTCTTCGAATCAGCCATTGCCTTTTAAATTTATTTACGATATCCCCACAGATTTACTTTTGAAGGATTATTTTGATTCAATAAGTTTTACCAGCATTCATGCGGGAGTATGTTATAGAGTTTCATGAAATCTTCAGAGAAGAACAAATTTAAACTTATTTTCTTAGAAGTTGTATCAAAGACATTTTGCAAGAAATGTTTTACTGAGTGCAGTCCTCTGTCCGACCATTGACCATTGATCATTTCATATGGCATTTTCAGGCATATGAAGCCTCTCCATCAAATATCAAGTACATTTCAGAATGGTTTGGTCATTTGGCACGAATGTCCCCATCATCACGACTTCCGAGGCGTGCCTTGAATGCGATTCCGTCAGGTAGTCGACAGCTTGGCAGACCCAGGATGAGATGGTTGGACCAAGTCCAAACACTCGCCTGGTTTCGCTTGGGCATATCTCCTGATGAGTTAGAGTCGATGGCGGAGGATCGAGTGGCCTGGAGATCTCTCGTGCATGCATTGTTCCCGCGACCCCTTTAGTGGAACATGCGGGTCACTGAAAATGAGATATTTCAGAATGTATTTATTATTCTCAGTGATTTTATTTTCAAGTTAGCAGCACTGTTGACAACTGAGTATGCTCCGCCATATTACCATAAATATCATAGATTCACGGCCGAGAAACGGTTGCAACTTGTGCGACTTTACTTCGAAAATTATAAATGAGTGCGAATACCTTGCAACAAAAACTGCGATGAACGATGAAGCTCAGTTCCAGTTAAATGACTACGTAAATAAACTAAATTTCTTGATCTGGAGTAAATGCAAATACTTTATTAAGACTCTCTTACACCCACAAAAAGTCACACTTGTGCTTTATTGGCAGAATTATTGGCCCATATTTTTTCACATATGGTCCCAGCAACAGCGCTATCCCTGAAAGATCATGTGAAAGAGCCCTGACTTTAACAAGATAGAGCATACACAAGGCACAACACATCAATTCATTTAAGCAAACCATCATTGCGAAATTAGCCAGTGTAAGATATGTGATATCACACCACACTGTTGTATGTAAAGTCGATAGTCTGGATAATTTTGAAGTCAAAATTCACCTCGATTTTGCCGGTTTACTGCCTCAGATAATGCAAAAAGTTGTAAACAATTGAACCTCCAGATTGATTAAAAAATTATCTTTCGAATAAATACCATGATTTTTTTTTGTTGGTAGCTTGTATTCTTTACAAGTTAAAGCCAATTATCAACATTTTGAATAATTTAAACACCCTCAATATAAACACAATATGAATAGAAACTGATTCTATGGTGACGGAATTTTATTAAACTGTCCTAATTGTATCGCAAATGTTTTTACCTTAATGTGTACAGTTTTGAATACAAACAAGAAACTGACAGTATATATTTAATACAATGTAATAATAATAAAAATATAAGGCTATTGGAATGTTGAATTTTTCAATAAAATTCAATTATTGTAGACGCTAAATTGTGTTAAAAAATTCTACTGAAATCTAGTTTCAAAAATGTTTTGGTTTATAATGCAATCACTTGATCGAGCTTCCAGAGTTAGGGTATTAATTTTATGATGACTCATTTAATTCGTAAAAATGTATGACAATAGTCATGAGAGTTAAATATCGCCGTGCCCAGATATAATAAGACTATCTCATGAATTAATCGGGTTTTTTATGCAATAATAAGTCTTGTCTCATTCAAGTGTCTGGTAGACACATTCTTTTTGTTAAAGTGCCGATAGCTGCACTGTTTATTGGCAAGAATTTGATCAAGTATTAAGAAGCTAATGAGTGAATTGTTGTGAAGAAGTGAATACGTATGTGCACTGACTAAGGCTCTGAAGGTCCGTAATTCGAATTCGGGTAAACAAATTAACTTTTGCTTTCACGGCAGCATCACTCTCGAGTCATTCGCAATATTCAGAAGGTTAAATTCTGTGGGTGAGGGATGAAAAGAGGTCAACTACAGGTCTGCTTTGACCTGCTTCGAAAACATAGCATATATATATTTATATATCCATATATAGAGGCTAATGAGATGACGATCGTTTCATTCATCACATCATACATCCGGATAAAAATAAGCCAAAGCAACTTATTGTAAACGTATGTCTTCTAGGAATTCAACGATATCCATTCTTATATTTAGTTGATTATTAGGCAATATTAAGTCATATTAAGATTGCCTAATACGATGTTATGGTTTGGGTACGGCTGTGAATGTTATCTTACTGGCACGATCGCCTTTTTATTTCAAAGGTGTAGCTTGTATATCTGTTGTCATAATTTATTTTCTGTCTCCAGAAATGGCCTATTAATGGATCACGCATGTTACCAAATCATTGACAGTACGCTAAAACAGTTCGAAAAAATAGTCTTTGAAATATATTTTGGTTTTGTTTTAAAGATCAGTCACACCATAAAAAAATAACGACTCTGTTTGACTAAAATAAGTATCTGCAGTATCTTGCAGTATTTTTTATTTTATTTTATATTTTAAGTAATATAATGTAATTTGTTTTTCAAAAATATTTACGAATATGTCTAGGTTCGCCAGATATTGTACATCTTAATTTTAAATTGTTTGTCTTAATGTCAAATGCTTCAGAAGCATATTACAGAAGTGAAACCAAAAGGGTTCTGTTTGTACCACTCTGGAAGGGAACCCTAAAAGGGATTGTTTGCTGTTTTATTTATTGAATGTAAAGGATTTTAATTTAAAAGGCATTTTATATAGAAAATGTGCACACTGTTCAATTTTGGATGATATTTCAATTGAGAATTTACCTGCATTTTGATAAATTAATCGTTGGCGCCGTGGCGTAGTGGGTAGGTGCGTCGACTCCTACGCTCGAGGTCGTCAGTTCGAATCTCGAAAAATTTTTTTCACGGTTCCACCTCTTTCGAGTCACTGACAATGCTCAAAGAGTATAACTGTCTAGAAATAAGCTTCTCAATCTCGCCGTTCGGAGTCGGCATTAAACTGTAGGTCCCCTCCGCTCGTGAGAGAACAATAGCACGCACAACACGAGTGGTTGCTGAGAAGCTAGGCCCAGGTCCACCTCGGACTGTAGCGCCGCCATTATTATTATATTACTCAAAGAAAATATATCTAATCAGTACAGAATCGAGTATGAACGCCTTCCCTTCCGAATTTCCAGTTCCACAGGAATTTTTCGGCAAAATATAGACCAGTTGACGGCTGATTTGGAATTTTGTGTTTCCTACATAGACGACGTTATAGTTTCGGATCGCACCAAAACTTAAGAAATCTTGGAATTTTTTTAGAACGACTCGAACATCTTGGTTTGCGATGTCGCATTGAGAAGTACCTGTTTGTAAAATCCAAAATTGTATATCTGGGCCACATTATAACAGAACTGGTATACGTCCCTCGGAGTCACGCATCAAGGCTATACGAGACTTAGCTCGGCCAAAGGCTTTAAAGGAGCTTGAAGCTTAATTACTATAACCAGTTCATCGACAATTTTGCTCAGTTAGCAGCTCTATTGAAGAAGTTGCGCGCGCATAGCGAACCATTTGCATGGGGGAAGGATCAGCAACGTTCCTTTGATATCTTCAAGGGCAACATATTAAAAGTATCTAGATTGGTACATTTTCAGGAGGATTTACCAATAACGTTGGCCACGGATGCCTCAACGCATGGAATATGAGTCGTGATTTCCCACATCTACCCCGACGGAACGGAGAAACGGATTACGTTCGCCTCAAACACAAAGAGATACAGCCAAATTGAGAAGGAAGCCTTGTCAATTATTTTCGGAGTCAAAGAATTCCACCAATACCTTTACGGGCGACAATTCGAATTAATAACCGATCATCAGCCTCTGGTTACAATCTTCAACCGAAGTAAAAGCCTGCCACACATGACTATCCAAAGACTTCAACGTTGGGCCATTAAGTTAATGGGGTATACATATAGTATTCGATACCGTCCGACTAAACGGCATGGAAAAGCTGATTGCCTTTTACGTTTACCAGTTGACCCTGATGAGGATTTTTATCATGTCAGGAGATACTCGTGGATGCAGTATGCTCTGCGATGGTGGATGAATTTCCCATCGACGTCAGCAGAGTCGCGAAATTCTCTCAGAAAAATCCAATTATCTAACGAGTGATTAAATATGTGCAAAAGGGTTGGCCAAAGCAATTATCAACCGAAGAAGAAATCTTAATACCTTATTTTCGTATAAGGCTTTGTCTTAGTATGCGTGCTAACGTTCTTCTATTTCACAGCAATAAAAGTTTGAGGGTGGGTCTAATTCTTCTACGTCATTGGGACACTACTCGGATGAAACCAACAGCGAGGAGATACTGCTGGTGGCCCAGCATTGATGATGACATATCGAAAACAGTAGTTCGTTGCACATTATGTAAAAGTAAATGTAAATGTACCCAAGGAATATTCTATTCTATATTTAGGAGCGTATTCATTTGGACAGGCCTTTTCAAAAACATATGTGGTTAATTTTCGTCGAAATCGAATATCGTCATCCACATCTCAAGCCACAATCCAAGCACTGCGAACAATCTTCGCATTAGAAGGACTTTCTAAGAAAATTGTGTCTGACAATGAAAGATTTTGCCGAGACAATTCAATTCGCCATCTAACATCCGCAGCATTCAATCCGGAGTCGAATGGTCTCTCTGAACGTATGGTTCAAACTTTGAAGACGGCATTGGAAAAAATCATGGCATACAATCCACAACATAATCATGCTCTGCTAATATTTTTGTCAACTTTTCGATCAACACCGGATGAAAACGAGGTATCTCCAGACGAGGAACTGCATGGTCGGCTGCACCGAACACTAATTTCCGCCTTTCATCCAGAAACTCTCAGCAACATTCAAATAAATTCGTAATAGACGAGTCAGTTTTATTTCGGCAGTATTTAAGTCGAACAAAATGGGCTCCAGGACATATTAAAAAGAGACTTGGAAGACGCATGTACCTAGAGAACAATGGTGAATCTTGGAAGCTTCATCAAAATCAGATTCGAGCAGCACATATTACCAAGTTGGTGCCATCAGTGGACAGTAGCATATCACCTCAGGCAATTTATTCAGATTACAGTATTAATCCAAAAATTGGTTTCTGCAGAACAATCAGACAAAAAAATTGGAAAGCAAGATGTGTAGGTTTTTCTAGTATTAATATGGACACGACCGGATCATCACATACTACTCCGCCGTTAACACCAACACTAAGAAGATCCGAACCTCTGAAGAATAAGCAGGTCCGAGTCGTCTTAATTTTGCGGTGAGGGTAAATGATGTACCCTGTTATGGGTTTAGCCCAGTGCATCTGCAACTGCACAACAACTATCATCAAAAAGATTGGAACTAATTTGCTCATTCCGCCAAAAATATCTTATATATATTAGATGTCTGCAATGACTATCTTGGATCCAGTTTCAAGATATTCATTTTATTTCAAACACACTTCACTATTCTATTCAAAGATTGGATGAATATTGCACCCATTTTAAATCAAATACTTACTGCAGTGTATTCATATAGATACTCAGAAAACAGTGTACACTACACTGAGTACACTGAGTAGTCTGAGTTTCTTGTCGGGACGTGTTTTTCTTCTAAGATGAATAATCCTGTAATATTACCAAAAAGAGTTGCGCGCGAGGGGAGTGTCTTGTAGAAGCAAGATAAACAAGTCAAGACTCGTTTACTAAACCTTGCACTCATTGTATCCACTGCACTCAGTGTATTTTGTGCAGTAAACATTGCAATCATATGAAATCGCTCAAAACATTCATATGTTTCAGAGAGAGTGAATAGTGTACTCATCCTGCTATAAAGTGAACAACCAGTGTACAGTATTTGTCTCTCATGGTGTGATATTCGATTTCAGTGTACAGCTTGTTGAAAAATGACAATGAATAGTGTACACTGAAATATTGCACAAGTTTAGAAAGAGCATATAAATGCATTCATACAGCTCTCTAATATATATAACGTTGTGAAATTAATTCGATTATTTTTCTTCCGTGAATAAAGTACATACTAAGAAGTTATTACAAAAATATCATCACCGAACCACGAAAAAAAAATTAATGCACCTACAACGGTTTAAAACCATTTGAATTATACAGATATGCAGCACTACCACACTATCTGTTTTCTCGAAAGTTCACTGATTTAATTGAAGATAACATCGGTCATAAACATGACATGTCTCAAGTAGATATCAATAAGTTTGCATTCATAAGCTGATTTTATCATTAATTTTGTCATGCAACGGACAAAACTCTATTAGTGATACTTTCCCTATAATTTGTGAATTTATGTACATCTTAAGTCTTTCAGTTAAATAGATTTATAAGAAGAATTATTGTTTTTTTATTTGGAATTCTAATTAGCACGGTGTAACTGAATAACTTTGTTACAAATTGTTGTAGTCGATGCTAAAATGGCTTTGCTGACTATGGCTTTAAGTTATGTTTTCTGGATTTTCAGTCTTAATATGTGATTCTTAACTAGCTATTTGATTAATTCGATTTGATGCTTTTTCCACAAAAGTACGCCCTTATATCGTCAAAATAGTTAAGTGAAACTGCACTTCTTTGATGAAATATTTAAATTTTGATTCTATAGCGGAGAGTTTTTAAACGCAAATCACAATCACTTTTAACTTACAATTCCTAATTGCACGGAATTTGTCACTACACAATTTTCATTTTTAGGGAGACAAATTGGACTGGATTCATTAATGGAATTGTTTCAACAATATTAAAGAAGAGGTTTCTGGGATGTACTGACAAAAATACGCAAAGAAAGTACCTTTTGATACACCACTTTGGGTTTTTAAAGCTAATTTTCACGACTGAATTAAAAACCGGGAAAATGATATCAATTAATTGATAATCTTTCAACAAACCCTATTTAAAATTAATTATAAATTAATATTTAATAATAATGAAATCATTATTAAATAATAAGAGAACCTCGTGTAGATAACTTCATTGATTCATATTAAGCACTGAGCTTTATTTTCAATGCCAAAAACTTAGTTAGCACCCATTAACAGGGTCAAGAATAAAATTGCCATGCGCTAGAGCAAATAAGTCACAACATTCGTTTATTGGTATACCACTCTATCCAATCGAACGAATTTTATAATTTCTTTTTGTTTCAATCAAATCAATCCAAATGTACCTTGATAATGTATCCGATCGTGTTCCTAGATGTATTTGCAATTATTGTTGATTGAGGGAGTATTTGGTAATTTTAATCTATGTAGTTAACACATCATTTGAAATCAAATAATATATATAAAACTCTATTTAAACATTCTTCACTTATATTCACTTATTATCACAATAACTGAAGTTAATTTTTTTACAGCTTCTTCACTTACTACCCTGCGGGGCTTTTCTTTCACTTCAAGCTGTGATCAGAAAAAATTATACAAAACCGTGACTTTATCACTCAAAGTCTAACAAGAAACTGTTGAATGCTTTGCGAAGCCGCGAAAGTAACCTGTGCTCGGTGTGGGATACCCCCGTTGTGATTCGATATTTCAATAAGGGTAAATATAAACATTGAATGAATGGACCACTCTGGTGGGTGTTTGTTGCGAACTTGTTTATAAAATCAAGTTCTTATTCGTTACAAACCCAACATCAAAGTTGTCTTAGCAATGAAATGAATGTTCATGTCAAGTGAACCACATTGATAAATACAAGTTTATAACTCATGTCGGCTGCTGACAAAGTATATACATATTCTGTGTATATATGTATTTATACTTTTCATCTAAGACATTATATTTGCATAATAAATGTGATAGTAGAATTGACAGATTATAACAGAATCGTGAGTTGAATGTACATATTTACATATATACCCACAATATTAGATAAAATTCAGAACTCGCAGACAGTTCAGACATACATAGATATGTCTAAAATGTTCATTCAAGCGTGCATTCGGTAAGGTAATGCCAACTCTCTTCTGAATTACACATGCTTAAAGCATCTAAACATATTGCAACTACATTTATTTATCAATAGCAAAGCTGTTCAACCGAGAAAATTATCACACAACCGTGTTTTAAGAAAATCGGCACAACTACACAAAAAGCTAAAATACAACAACACCGCAAGGTCAGACGGCTTAAAAAGGCAAATAAACTTGATGAAGGTGCTCGTAGACCAAAAACTGCCATTACCATCGATAATAGCAAAGATGTTGGAAGTTCCAAGACATCTCGCGTCTTGTCACACTTGCTCAATTTAAATCAAAAACGAATTCAAATGAACATTTTCAAGGTTCTGTTCGGTTTGTATGTTGTGTCCCCCAATTATACTACTCAGATAACAGAACAGTTAAAAAAAGACTGCAATAAATGAACTTGCTCATATAAAAGCAATTCCATCTGCTTGAGACGTATGATACGGAATTGTATCTATCGACGAAGAGAGAAATGGTTTTAATTCTGTTTCAAGAAAAATGTTACGATGATTGAAGAACCGAAGAAAGGAGAAGACAAATGTCCAGTAAAACTAAAAAACTAAAGTTTTCAAGTTATATCTGTAGTTAAGAGGTTCAAGAACTTCAGGGTAGTTATAAACTTAACTTGACTAAAGGATTTTTTTTTTAGAATTTTCCTTTAACTTCCGATTTAATCTGTGATATATTACAACACCCTGGTAGAATTCCGCCTAAGATAACCCCTTCACACAGTTGCTATTTCTAAAGAAAAACGGAGCCAATGTTTTTCATATTTTCATATTCGGTCATGTATCAATGTCAAAGTCAATGTGAGTAGAGAAGACAAAGAACGAAATATAATCACAAGATGTCGATTTAGACTGGAAGGCAAAGTTGGATTGGTTTACATCAAACTTATAACGAGCTCCTCTTCGAGAGCATGATTCAGATCTTACATTTAGTATTATGACACTGATAAAAGTTTCGGTTTGAGCAATATTTCTGATGAGCTAGATGACTGACCAAACTAACAGCTTAAAATGAATTGTGACAAAGGAAAGTATCAACGACAGAAAATACGAACTCGGAACTTTAAATTAACATTATGCAGACCTTGAGAAACAGAATAAATCTATTTAAAATGATTGCATTTGACACTAGACTGTCTATTGTTACTACAGCCTCTTATTAAATATGTGCACATATATAACCAACCGATGTTTCTGGATCTTTAAAACAGTTACTTTAAGTTATGCTGTGTGCCGTGGCGTTGTGAATATGTGCGTCGACTTTTGCGCACTAGACTTTCAGGTCTTGGTTCAAACACCAGAAGAAGGAACAATTTTCAAAATAAAATGTTTTACGGCTTCACCTCTTTCAAGCCACTGACAATGGTTGTTGAAGCTAGGCTCAAGCCCACCTCGGATGATAAAGTCACCATTATTGTTATAATTATACCTTAAATTCCATGCATTAATTTGATTGAAAATCTACTTTTGGATTTGGGGTCTATATTTTAATGCAAACTTCGCTACTTGAATGAATGATGATACGTACAAGATTTAATTATTTTCATATATTTAATTTATTTCTTATATTTATTAGATATCAATAATAGATTTATTTTACTTAAGATAGGTCAGATCAGTGAAGAGCATTCCTACTGAATGGAGTCTTATTTTTTTCCAAGAATTAAAAAAGTTAATTTTCATCTACATATAACAGACGCAAAAGAGGTGTATGTACAGGGTGAGCAGACAGTACAAAAGGAAAATAAATTTAAATAAAACAACAATGGTGTGAGATATAAAATTAATTCTGGCATTATTTTGAAGTTATGTACATTCATGCCATTAAGTATGGAATAGTACATCATTCAAATGGCAACGTAGGCTTCGAAGTAAATGCTTCAAGCGGTCGGTCCAATTTTGATGACTTTGTCGAACTTGTGCGGCGTTATTCCGGTAACAGCGTTGGACGGAGCTCTTCCAAAGAGGTTGGCTTGTTAGTGTAGACCAAAAAAATAATTGAATGATGTCCGCGGTGGTCAATTGATGAACGCTCTTCGTGAGATAACCAAAGTCTCCTTCCCCTTTACAAAGTCGAGCTTGTATGGCATGTAGCGTAGTCTTGTTGGAATGGAACCACAGCTCGGATATAGTGATATTGTCGAGCTCTAGCCATATAAAGCCGGTTAAAACCACTCTGCACCTGAGACCATTGACGGCAACAGTATCCCTTTCCTCTTCTAGAAAAAAAATATCCAATGATGCGACCAGTCCATAAACCGTAGTCAATCTTTGTGGATGCATTGAACATTTGTGCGTTGTGTTCGCTCCAATAATGGCAATTAAGCTTGTTGGCATAGACACTGAGGCAATAAATGTGACTCGTCCGAGAATGTGATTTGTTGGCTAAAATCCGGATTTCCGACCAACATTTCCAGCGCCCAATTAGCTCACGGCGTTGTTTATGGTCGTCTTCACTTCGAACGGATGTAGGCCCAAATCTAACCGCAAAATAAGCAGGGTTGACTGTCTGAAAACGCTTTATATTTTAGTACAAACTTCTCCATTCGATTTGAATGTATACGAAAGCAAATTTTGTGTTAAAGAGCAATACATGATTTTGTCATGTACGTAACATCTGTGGAAAGCTTTTTTCCTAGAAATAAACAGAATTCGTTGTCACCAGAAGATAGCAAGTTGAAGAGGCGTTTGTACTTTTTTGTTTTTTTAGAAAGGAAAAATTAGAGAGATTATAGTATTAGAGCATTACTTTATCCTTGGGCACACTGTTAGTTGAAATGAGAAATGGGAAGAGACAGAAAGAAGAGGTATATGTGTGCTATAAAGGTGGATAAGTTTGGCATGAGGTCTTTTGCAAAACAGAGACAAAATTGGTTCAGGAGAAAAAATGTAAATTAGAGTAAGAAAAGTTTATTTACGAATCTTATCTATATGAATATTCTTATTATAAGACGGAAGTGTAGATCTACGGTTTATAAAAACACCTTTGTTAATAATTACTTTCTGGGATCCATCGATTGTTCTCACCGGTTCAAGTTTGAGAGAGTTGCCAAAGAAACATAGATCAATGACTTCTAAGTATTAAAATATAATACTACTCATCACTTGATGGAATGACTTAAAAGGATTCGCACCTGGATGTATAACTAATTTCTTCCAGCCTATTCTTCCATACCGCACAGCCTGAGCCAAACTGCAGGAATATTTAAGTAAGTTATCATTTGGGAATGCGTTTACATCCAAACCCATTTGAGCCGCTTTTATTTCAATACCAGCAAACGCTTAGTTGACAGCTTGCTGTCTACAGTACTTACACCACCCTTGTCCTGGCATAAAAAATATCAATGCTTAAACTTAACCAAATGAAAAATTCGTTTTAGAGTCTCATGAAAAATCATAGACTGGCTTCCATAAATAAGAGAACATTAAAATACTTCCCTCAGATAAATCACTACCTTCACTTCAGTAAGCTCATCCAATCAATCTACTACTACTCACATGCGTACATGTATAGAATGTCTAAATTGTTTAATATTCCGTTGGCTTGCGATGGGAATTTCATATAGGAAAAAGGATACTTAGCTTTGATAAAATCAAAAAAAAACATTCGTTCTTTCACATTTGTCACATGTGAGTACGGGCACCTACTTCCATATTTAATCAAAAAGTACGTCATAGATCGACTCTGACTAATTGCGCAATCTACGAGTACATTATGTACATATGTACATATGGTATTGTTGACAGTTATCATTGAGCTTCTTTTTTAATAACCAAGTGGTGTTATTGAGTTCGCCTAAAAACTTTTAAATTTAATATAACAATAGGGTAAAACCCGTCAGCGGTTTATTTTTCTTAGTATTTAACATGTTCCGTCAGAGTTATGAATGTACATGGCCTTTCATACTCACCAAGGTTGCTGTGGTGTTATATTCGTGTCATTTATGTATTAAATTTCTATTTGAAGACAATGCAAATAAAGTGTACATTGCCTTTGGCTCTCTGTTTTGAGTTATTAATTATGTGAATACACTTTTAGTTATGATAAAATACAATTCATTAGTTTGACTTTTACTTTTTCTTTATAATGTAGTAAAAATAGTGGCGACTGTAGCGCAAGTAAATCGAGGTGGACTTGGGTCTAAATTTTACAGCAACCACTCTGTTGTACGTGCTATTTTTCTGCCAAGTGTGGAGGATACCTACAGTTTAATCCTGAGTTCAAAAGGTGAGTCAAAAATATTTTTCTTTTTTAAATGATTGTCTGTACTGGGATTTGAACCTAGACTGAAAGTCTAGTCCGTAGGAATCGACGCATATACCCAGATGCAGTTTTTATTCCCATTTTCGTAGACGCACTAGATACAAATTACATAATGAACATATTTAAAACAAATATTTCGGCCAATCAAAGAAAAAACCGTCATCATCAAAATTAAATATCAAAATCACCGTATTGATATCAAACACATTAAAATCCCTCACATGGAATCTATCGTCAGCAATGATCAAATTTGAGATCCTAGGAAGGCTGAATTGAATTCGGTGTATGAAGTTGTACTTGATACAGGTTTCAGATTAAATTACGAATTTGATTACAATTGAATCTTATAACTGTTTGAACATTTTAAATCATATAGTGAATTCATAACTATTGAACAGTTAACAAAATAAAAACAGTTAACAAATTTTATAAATACAAAAACGATATATAATTCATATTTTACGCATCAAAAGAAAGTTGACATCCTGTGAATAAAGAGTCAAAAAAAGTTTACAGTTTTATGTTTCCTCACTAAGATGTAAGTTTTGCCTTAAAATATTCAAATAAACAAATTTGTTCATTGTGGACGCAAAAAAACGAGGTCTCTTACCCTGTTGCCGCCATACATCCCCAGACCATAAATGACCCTCTCCTATGCTTCTCCATAGTGCAGACTGTTCTGGCTTCAACATTTCAAATTTGCTCTCGTCGCTGAACAAAACGTTTTTCCATAAAGAAATATCCTTTCCTCCGTATTTTGTTGCATATTGAAGACCCCTTTACTTATTATTAAAATGTACAAAAGTCAATCATTTACATCTTAGTAAGTTTAAACTCCATAAATGATACTCTAATAAAAATCTGAAATGTTTATCCAAACATCGAAGGAAAAGACGCAAAAATCGAGAAACAATGATCGTGCTATATACAGCACTTGCTAATCAGACCGGTTGTATTTAAAGGAAAGCTGATCTATAAGCAAAGATTTACTGCGCTGTTCCTCTGAAAAAAACTTTATTTTTGTTGGACAAAACAGAATTGTGAATTTTACAAGGTGTACACGGAAATAGATGTGGTCTACAAGTAAATCATGTGCTCAGAGATATTGTGAAAGACTAAGCAACCATAACCCAATCCTCCTTGGATAGATGGAAATGGCGGGCCTAAGACCATCAAGTTAAGAAGTCCAAATAAAGAAAATGTTATAGGCCTCCATTCACAAATATTCAGGGCGAAAATTCATCGAAATGTTACAACGCCATTGAACTAAAAATATTTCCCGTTAAAATTTATAAAATGTAATATAAATGCACAAATTTCAATAATTCTTTTTCCATATGTTTGACCGTAATGACAATCAGCGTTTTGCATATACTTCAGTAGAAGTATGCATGTGTCCCAAAGTGCTACCGAACCTCAAACATAAAATCGATGGATCTATGATAACGACAACCTCACCTAATTCCGATTTAATCTCATTCGAAGGTCATTATCATATTTTTATCTCATTTAAAATAGCGTTCGACAATTCTATTAACATTTGCAGATTGTTCGTTTTCAAATTCTAATCAGCATACAGTGAAATAATTAATATGTTAATTGTGTCTTATAGTGGGTTTTATCTTATTGTTTTCATGCCAACAACAGATTTAATCGAGTTCAAAAATAAACTAAGGTTATTGTTGGTTTTAACTCAAGGTCAATTGAGAAAACTCTTATTTCACCGAAAGGCATTCTCTTCTGTTTAACGTATCAATATTTTACAGTTATCGACATTGCCTCGAGTGTTCATAGTTTGTGCAATAATAAGACCAGACCGAATGAGAAAATTGTCACACTTCCATTGTTTGAGATAACCAGATTTTATTATGCAAGGCAATTTAATTTATGATCAATTGTACGATTTGCTGGTCGTTTATATAAATGCTTTGATATTCTTTAAACTCCTTCAAAAATAAAACAGTTTCGATTGAGTTGTAAGAACCGCAATCAATTCGAAAAGGGTTTAAGGGATGTCTACAAGATGTTATCACTGATGATTTATGTAGACTCTGCGCACCAGTCAAATTATTTAAATCTTTGGAATTCATAAATCTATTCTTTATCTCCTCGTTGAGATTTATGGGACAACAGGCATGTCGTTTTGGTATTCCATATGGGCACCGTGGCGTAGGGGATATGTCCGTTGACTCCAACGCAAGAAACTTTTAATCTAATTCTCAGCACAGAAAAAATAATTTTCAAATGTCACGGCTCCACCACCTCTTTCGCGATACTTATAATGCTCAAAGAGTATAACTCTCCAGAAAGAGCTTCGCAATTAAGCTGCTCGTAGTCGAAATAAAACCGTTGGTCTCCTCCATTAATTAAAGAACAATAGCACGCACAAGACAGAAGATAGGCCAAAGTCCACCTCGGACTATTATTATTATTATCAATTTAATTACTATTTTTATTTTATTATTATGTACATTAGGTTAAAAGTACACGCAAAAACCATCTATCGAAATTAATAAATTTTATTATTTTTGTAATAATTTGATTTTTTTTGTTTCAGGGAAATTAATGATCAGCAAAGTCAAAATAAAAATGGGCACCGCGGCCGTGTGGATTTATGCGTCGACCCTTACGCACTACACATACAGACTTTCAAGTCTAGGTTCAAATCCCAGTTCAGACAAACAATTTATTTAAAAAAAATTGATCGCGGCTCCTCCTTTTTCGAGTCACTGACAATGCTCAAAGAGTATGACTGTCTAGAAAAAGCTTCCCAATCTCGCCATTCGGAGTCGCCATTAAACTGTAGGTCCCCTCCACTCGTGAGAGAACAATAGCACGCAGAACACGAATGGTTGCTGAGAAGCTAGGCCCAGGTCCACCTCGGACTGTAGCGCCGACGTTATTATTGTATTATAAAATCAAAATAATGGAAAATGTAGAAATACTTTTTTTTTTAACAATTCTTATAATTTCAAATTAAGTTGCATCTTGTAACAGTTTTTCATTTTTATTTTGGTTTATACATTTTGTGCAATTGTCGTGTTGTTTTTCGTTTTTCGATAAAAGCCTTTGACAAATTTGCTCACTGTATTTATGGAAATAAGTCTGTATAACTACGTACGATTGTCGTAATTCTATGTAGGCATTACATCATAATAATTAGCATGGAAAAACTATTTTATGCCTATTTATATCTAGAATACCAAAAAACACACCAAATATTAACATTAAACTTGTCTATATGTAATTGTTGACCGAAACCCATTCTACAACTTGTGATTATTGTCATGCGTCATTGCATGACTGACTAAAACCAATTAAATAATGAATAATAATGAATAAAATTTAAATAAATTTGCACACACTTTTTAATACGGGTTTTCCAGTTAAATCGTTAATCTGAAGACTAAAGCGAAGTTATTTTTATAACTAGGCTGGGCAAATGCGATTTGTATTCGGTCCGCGAAAGTTTCATTAAACTTTTGAAAGATGCATTTCTGTATATAACGAATTCAAATTTTCGAAGAAAATGTTAATATATTTTAATATTTCACCCAAACCGGACGATGATATAAAATAATTCCCTTCCCAAGACCTAGACGAAGTCAAGATAGTTATATCAAGTAAAGTCTAACAAAGCTACTTGGGCAAATTATCTGTCTGCTGAAAGATTTATATAAAATATGAGTGGAATCTCGATATTATTTGCCCAATCCAAAAGAAAGGAAACCCCTCTGATTTCGGCACTTGTCTCCTTAACTTCGTATACAAGATCTACTCTGTCGTTTTGTGCGAAGACCTGAAACCTTTCATCACCAATCTGGGATGAAGTCAGGGAAATCCATAATAGACCAAATGATTACAAAAAGGCCTAGAAATTATGCCATATGACAGCGTGCATAGAGACGAGCTATACAGTGCCATTATGTCAAAAAAGGTTTTAGGTAAGGCGAGACGATGTTATGTGACTTTTTAATCATGTTTCTGGGGAAGATCGTTCAGAACTCACTGGGTAACTCTAGAGGCACCAACTATCCAAAAGTCCATAGAACTGCTAGCATACGCGGATAACTTTGTCGTGATAGGTCGAAATTCACAGAGGAAGACTGAACTATTTACACCCCCTTAAATTGTCTCGATGAAAACTTCTTGCACATATTTGCTTCCAGATCGGACTGAAAGTCTGGATGGTCCACTACGAATCAAACATACAGAACCAAAACAAATGAGGAGGTGGAATTAAGTGTCTCAACTGTCGAAATATTTTAAAATTTGTAGGTACACACGTACATACATATCTTTACATCTTCCCAATTGTCGGAGAGTATCTTAGGCTAGACTAAGGCAATAAAACTCTGATGTGGCAAAATTAAAATGTGGTATTTAGAAGGGACATAATTATCTGTGCGTATAGACAGGCTGTAATAAAAACACCTCTTAACGAGATGGCCAAGCATTTCCATAATCATCTCATGTGGGTGCTAGGACGCTGTGATTTTCCATTTTGCGAAACCGACGAACTTGCTAGGTATATCACATTCCCTTAACTCCTTTTTAAGGTGAGTCTACGTGTATGCCATTAGCTACAACAAACCACCTAGTAAATCTTAATGCGATTAATATTACAATTCGCAGATGGTCCGAGAGTACAACGTGCCTCACTGCCAAACAAAACACTCATCAGCACCATAACAGGATGCAGTTTAATTGGAAAACTTGCCAATAACATGGGTCTCCCTTATAACAACTTCTGTAGAAGTTTTAGAAAGGGGGAAGAGTAGTAGACTATTACTGACCTCCTACTACTTCAATAATTTGAGCAAGGTAAAAATATCAGTGTCGGCTTACTTAACCTCTTAATCCGAATGTTAGAATGGTCATCATCTGATCCGCGACAACAACGAAAGAATCAAAATTCACTTGAGCCGGGTCTACCCAAAAATGAATGAATGAGAGAGTAGATGGAACCCACGTTCTCGGAATCATTCTTGATTCTATTCTTGAGTAAACCCAAAATGCTTTGCAAAAAACCTTGTAATTGCATATTGTTCAGTCAGTCAAATATATTTAATTAATGACATATTTTGATTTGCTTAATTCTTATTGTTAGTATCAAAATTATTTTTGAACTGAGCAATATGCATTCTTTAATTGAAAAATCGTCTGGTCTCCTCCACAAGTTTCTCAACACAGTATTTTTTGAACTACGAAGTTACCATGGCGCTAATCTTAAGAATGCAATAACGGTCACTCAAAAAAAAGTCAATTTGGAAAGTTTGTTGTTTTCACTATTCAGCGTGGAACCACAACCAAAAATGACAATCGCTCGGTTTTTTATTCGTAAATTTCGTAAAAACCTTTAATATCACGAAATAAAATAAGTCTTTGTTGCTTTTATACAAACTTCCACTTAAACTTCTACAATCTGATTTAAATGCTGGTGTCCAAATTACAACTAAAGTGGCAGTGTGATATTGCTTAGATAACTATTCCAACTATGTTGTTGATGGTTTCGCATTTCACACTACAAATCACACAAACTTTTACCCTTTTGTTTCCGCAAACTAGTTAACACCTTGCACTTGGTAATTCGTGAACATTCGCAAGCGTTATAAAGCCATGGTTTCTCGCAGCGAATTTACATTTTTTGCGTTAAATATGATTTGCTTAACTAAGTATGAAACTCATTTCTGCTTTTTCTAACTTTCAAAACATTTACCTCTGTGCACTCTACAATTTTAATTTATTTTCCCTAAATAACGTTGTTTTCATTCACTATGAATTAAACTTATGACAATTTGAAATGTAATTTTTTTGAAATAGTTCAAACTTTTATCTAGTCGAATTTTGCAGAAATTATTTATGATAGGTAGCCAACAGCTACGATGTTAACACACAACATAATTTAAAAGAGACAATGAGCGCTAAAAGGAATTTCAACCGTAAAATACTGCTGAAAAACCAGTAACAAAAAAGTAGTAATTGAACCGCTATTAATTCAGACAATGACACCAGCGCTGAAATCAAATGAAAAATAACTCTTGCTAATAGCTGCTTCTTTGGGCTAAGAAAGCAATTGATAAACAAAGCCCTCTCTCGAACAACCAAAGTAACCCTGTACAAGACCCTAATCGTCCCAGTCCTGCTATATGGCGCAGAAGCATGTACTTTGTCAAAAGCGGATGAGGTTGCTCTTTGCTGCTTTGAGATGAAAATTCTTCGGGTGATTTTCGGTCTCGTGTGCATAGAGGGTGATCGGAAGATAAGATATAACAACGAACTGTACGAGCTGTCGAGCTGAGCGACATCGACTTAGCCAGAAGGGTGTAGATCCAGCGATTAAGATGGCTAGGTCATGTAGAGCGAATGGAAACCAATGCTTCGGCCCGGAAAGTCTTCGAGTCCACCTCCCAGAGGGACAACGTAGTAGAGGAAGATCGCGACTCAGGTGGCGCACGCTAGTGGCCTCAACCAATTGTGCGTGCGAAACTGGAGGCAGCTAGCTAAAGATCGAACTGGCTGGAGAAGCTTGTTGGTTGAAGCCCAGGTCCACCCCGGACTGTAGGGCCACATTAATCCCTAGTAAAAATAGAAAAATTGGCATTTTGAGCAACAACAATCCAAACGCTATTTTTGAGAACCTTATGGAGCCGTACACCAATGATTTTATGCCCATATTTTGGACATTCATGCATGACAATAGCCAAAGTACTTTGTAAGTCTTGTTGCAATTAGCTCTCGGAGAAGAAGATTCGCCTACATAATTGGCCAGTCCAATGTCCCGAGCTGAACCCCATCGATAATCTTTGGAATAATGTCGATTGTAATGACCGGTGCTAAATTAAAATGAAACTAATTTCCAACTAAATACTGTTATTAATTTTGTTTGTAAGCAAATATTATGTCCACTGAGTGGTGATAGGTCGCCACATCGATCTACCTGTAAAGAACTCAATTGCCAAACGTTTAGAGGAAATTTGGCAGATAATAAACCGATGTGAAAAAATATTACTCCTGAAATCTTTATTAAAGCGTTGTAATTCAAAACAATGGCTTCCCTACCAACAGAACAAGAAGAATAAAAATTAATAAATAATTTTTACATTTTCTATGTTTTTGTTTGAATATGCTATTTATGAACTGCTATTTTTTATATTGACGAAATGTTGTCTAATGTTTTCTTTTAGACTGAATTATAGAAATATTGTTGAAAGTTTGACTAAATCAATTTGAAACAAACGTACGCTTAAGTTGCGCCAAAAAATGTACACGTTATTTTTTGTATTCAAATGTAAATGTGTGCTATTTACATCATCACCGCTGTATGGTTGTTCGTCTAAACTCTCCGGAGGAGATAGCCCATCTCCCCTCACCTGTCTACTACCTTGTTAGAGTTAAAATGATCATGCATTAGGTTAGGTAATAGAATGTAGAAGTAGAGAAAATGAAAGGCAAAGAAAACACCTAATAAACTTATTTATGTATTTTGGGCGTACAACAGAAGAGTAGAATAGAACTTGTTGTGAGAGTGATGTTCCGATGGGCTGGTTTCTCCATATTGATGACCATGAAAACATCATTCATGCCTGATAACACTATACAGTTAACCAGCAATACAATATCATTCATATAAAAGAGAACGTGATACACAAGTTAAGAGGTGTAAGATTACGAATCCCTCCTGTTCTATACCCATCCACTATTTCTTTTTACACACTCATAAAGTCTAGCTAGAAAAGTGTCGTTCATTAATAAAACCCCAGCAGCTGCTTCGTTTAAATTCGCAAACAACATCTTTGGAATTCAGTCATCGAATTAAAGAGGGATTTTTTGAAGATTTCTTAGGTATCGTGAGCAAAACAAGATAGTGACACATTGTTTAGCGAACTGCAACAAAAACCCCAAACTAAAATGAAATTTATTAAAAAATACGTCACGGAAATCATTCCTGTGGCGTTGATCTCGGTCCGCGTTAATTTACTCAACTCGATATCAACACATTTTTTTTTTTACAAATTGCAGTAATTCCGACAGTGGCTATCGTAACCGGTTCTTAATGAATTCAGAAGACGGGCAAAAAAAGATTATTTGGTTTGTTGGCTTAATGACCTCTGACCTGGACATTCTTATTTTATTTGCATTTGCGCTTATACGAGTATGTGCAGATCTGTGGATCTGCTTCGTTGAGAATACCTCACTGGTTAATGTAGGTTAATTTATAATTAATTGCAATAGTTTGAGGTCCTTAAGAGGCTATAATTATGACAGCATGTAATTCCATTTATATGCACGTGAAGAAAGAACTTATTTGAATATAATATATAATATCTTTGAAATAATATTGATTTAATGTCTTTGTTAAAAAAATGATGTTGTTTTGATATAACTTTGGTATAATGTAATCTTTCCAACAACAACCCAGGGACAATACGAGATTAAAACGGGAATTTAATCGTGTGGACATCGGCGCAGTTCGTATTTATTATTAGCGTATTTATTTATTTACTTTCTGGCTATTAGATGGGTGGACAACATGGTCATCGAAACTATTAAGAAAGGCTAAGGCAGAGGATATAAAAATGATTAGGGTTTTTTGTAAGCAACGTTCATCGCACATCATTTAAATCACCAACTTGGCTTCGCTGGCAATGCTTCAAGCGATCGGTGCAATTTTTGATAATTTTTTCCAATATTTGCAGCGTTATTCTTGAAATAGCGCCTCGAATATTGGCCTCGGGCTCTTTCAAAGAAGTTGGATTGTTAGCGTAGACTAAGGACTTGACATAGCTCTAGAGAAAATTATTGAGTGGTGTCAAGTTGCATGATCGCGGCAACCAATTGATTAACGCTCTTCTTGAGATGACCCAAATCCCATATTTCTCCTTAGCACATTCGAGCGTTGCGTGGTCTTGTTTGCACCACAGCTTGGATATATCGATGTCGTCTAGCACTGACCACATAAAATCGATTAACATAGCTCTGTATCTGAGACCATTGACCATTATTTCAGAATTAATTTCAGAAGAAATAACATTCGATGATGCCACCATGCCATAGATCGCAAAAACAGTCAATCTTTGTTTATGTATTGACGAATCCTTGTGCATTGTGTTTGCTCCAATAACAGCAATTTTGCTTGTCACTGAGTCAAAAATTGGCCTCGTCTGAGAACTTACGGCTTTGTCTACCATCGTTCGGCTTAATTCTTGCGTCAGAAAAATCTTTTACGGATGCAGGCCCAAAGCCGCATTGACTCTGGCGATGTCCAATTCAGCTGATCCGCCCCGAATCGACACTTGTGAGCCTTCTTCGATAGTGGCCGCTACGGCGACTATATTTTCTTCATTACGCACCAATCTCTGTCTGTTTGGTGGCTGTATGTCCAAAAGAGTATACTCACACTCAAACTTTTCCACGTTGCGACAAAGTGCCATTGTACTTAAGCCATGGTGACGACAATTTCGATACATTTTTAAATAATTTCCGTACGTTCGTCAAGCGAGAAACGGACGCCAAGCAATCCTCGCTGAATATTTTGTCAACTGGATGTCATTGGTAGAGTTCGACCGAACGAATGGCTTCGGCCACTTTCGGCTATAAATATCACCTTCGGCAAAACATTCAGCTTCGGCCAAATGAGACCGAAGATTTTGCCGAAGCCGAATGTTGAGATTTCTGTTTTCTGTGAAAATTGAATTACGATATTTTCCGAACATTTCTTTTGCAGGATATATGAACAAGTCGTGCAAGCTAAGATGAAGGGCTAGACATCCATATAGCACTAGGAAAAAATAGATCAGAGTAGGCAACAAAAAGCAAAGCAGGGATTAACCTCGATGTTGATTGGTCCTGACTCATTGGCTGCTTTAGACAGAGAAACTGTTAAATATCTGATGAACATATGCACCATGGAGGTTGAGCGAGTAAAATTAAAATGGGAACCACAGGTCATAGGAACTTCAAGTATTACAACTTCCTTAAGCAGATGCCAACAGGTGAAATCAAGATCAGAGAGAAAATGTGGAGATGTCCAAACAGTCTCCCTGACAAAGAGGAATCGTGAAAGAAGGACGAAACAAAACTTCATTTTATTGTCTAAAACGTCGCATTTTTAAAGAGTGGTCCAAGCCTCGCACCAGGCAAAGATGACAATGGGATTTATTGCTGATGTCGATTTTTTGTGAACCCTAGCATTTATTTATTTCTCTATTATTTAGACTGTTCATGGTACAAACAATGAAACAATGATATATTAAATAAGCTTAAGCAGTTTTTGACACACTTATCCGGACTGAAACACAAATGACACCCAAGAAAAAAAATAATAAATATAAATTTATTATGAAACCTAATTAAGGAAGTTTAATAAAATAAAATGAATAAACCTCTCATGTGCATACCAAAACAAACTTCGCAAGAAAGGAGCTTGTTAAGAAATGACACTCATACTTATGAAATTCGCTAAATAGGTGACAGTGTACATATGAAAAATAAAAGAATATTTTACTGAATTTTCACATCCATAACAAGCTAATTAACATATCTTGCACAAAATCCAGATGGGGTCGTCATGCAGCCTTTGGTAGAAACAAAATAAGCTTTCTGTTTAAAAGGTATTGCTTTTTTATCGTTCATTTAGAAGTTTAAAGTTGAAAGGCATGCAGATTAGTCTACAATTTTGCTTCCTCGTCGCCCATTATTATGCCTGACCTCTCCAATGTTTTTTTGGGGATATATTTTTTCTTTCCAGTTTATACACAAAGATTTTACGGGCTGTTCATCAGCATATTCCGTTGGTAATTGTGTAAATCTTGTCTTTTTTTTTACTTTTCCTTTGCTAATTTATGGAGTCGTTTTTAGTAAGTATCTTGTTGATTTTTTGACTCGGATTAATGCTGTTTATTACGTGCATACGGTATGATTATGTTGAGTAAAGCTCAAAATTTGCCATTTCTTCAAACACAATGAAATGAATAAACATAAGTTTTGCAAAAAGTCCTAGATCATATTTAAATTTGTCCCTAATGTGCAATAAAGTGAGTTAATCACTTTTAAAACGATGTTTTTTTTATATACACACATGCTGCAATCGTTAGTAGTCAGCAGGCTCCACCTCTTTCGATTCACTGACAATGCTCAAAAAATATATAAGTGTCTAGAAAAAGCTTTCCAATCTCACCGTTCGGAGTCGGCATTAAATTGTAGGTCCCATCCACTCTTGAGAGAACAATATCACGCACAATACGAGTGGTTGGTGAGAGGCTAGGCCCAGGTCCATCCCGGATTTAATCGCCGCCATTATTATTATTATTATTATTATTGTCTATGATTTCCCCAGAACTCTGTGCGACTTCTCATTCGTAATTATCTATTCTTTCCAACAGCTATACGGGCTGCGTGGAATGTTAACGGTGCTGCTAATTTATCCTGGACTGAACTTGATCGAAATATACGAATGACTCTGGAGGAACGAGGTTCAGTTGAAACCTCTCTAGCATACGCATCTTTTCCGTAAGGCTTGCTCTGACGTTGAACCACATAGGACAGATATCCTTCAACCTCGCATCAAATTGGCTGTTGTAAAAGAGTATGTTTGTAAGAGCAAAAGCAACTTGGGTTCCAGAAAGAGCAACATCTACATGTTTGTTAATTAGATACTAATTAAGCCGAATCCCTAGGTATCTTTCTACACTTCCATTTGCAGTAGCTGTCCGTTTTGTCCAACAATTGATAATTTTCGCCAATTTGTTGTAGTATACGCTGAAGCCCTACTCAACGGTGTTCCGAGTAAGTGTTCCTACATTGCCGATGACGTTGTATGTCAAAATCATTGAACTGGGTGAAACCCATGTTCTCAGATCGCCAATGATCGATGCCACTTCGAGAGTTTTGCACAAGGACTCTATCACCCGGAACGAGGTTCGGGCTAATGCTAGCATTTACCTTGTACAGGTTCTCGAAACCAGATCCTGTAGTCGTTATCATCGATAACTGCTATTGTATCAAGACTTGCCGAAGTATAATACTTTATTAATCTGAAGTATGTTCATACTACACATCCTCGAAGACTGGATGCCAAAAGTGTATCTTAGATAGAGTTTTGGAATGTCGGGAGCCTAATCGTAAAAAAGTCGAGAAAAGAGCAGTATTAGTAGCACAGTGACAAGCCAAGTTAAACAACTCCACAAAAAATATATAGACTTACAATCTTATGCTCTATGGTCCACTTTCGGAAATTAAGGGCGATTTTGGACTATTTTGAAGCGCCGGTACAGCGGCCTACCCAGTTGTTTGCTTGTCAAACCCCTAAAGTGGCTAGGCTACGTAAAGAAAATGGAAACCAAAATTTAGGCCAGGAGTTTTTTTTTAAATTTTACTGAAGCCAACGCAACAGAAGGCGACCAAAGATACAGTGTGCATAATTAAAGACCAACTTGAGCGCAAGACTAGACTACAGACAGCTGGCAATAGATCGTTCTGGCTGGAGAGGCTCGTTAACACAGGTCCACTCCAAATTATAACCCCACCTGAAGGAGAAAATGATAATTTAACGTAAATAAGAATGTCAAACTTCCAAGCACGTATTTTGTGCAGATGAAGCTTGTAATATTCCATACATTTTGAATTAAGTACTAGTTGTTATCTCTAGTTTATTTTTGACATTTTTTGTAAAATTAGAAAAATAAACATTTTTCCAACTTAACGTACTCTTCAACACCTACTTTTATGAATTTTAATCACAATCAAACTTACATGCATACAGAACAAGACAACATAATTCATTACAAACATGGTATTTTAAAACGTAACCACTCTACTAAAGTGGAAAAAGACTCAGTTTAATTTCCACTCATTCTTTTAATAACATTTACGTTCCACAGAGTTCCACAACTTTAATGAAATAAACGAAGCTTTTTCAAAGCTTTGCATTCGTTAACTAACGTGTGGCGACATCTATTAAAAAAACAAGTGGCTGATAAAAGCTTATCAATTTAAATTGTATCAGCTATATTGAATTTGGAACAAACTCACCCCGATTTATAAATAAAGCATTGCTATAAATGTATGCAATCGTTGACGAAAAGAGAGATATGGGAATGCTAAATTATCATTTCAATATCGTTTATAGAGTCCGACCGAAGGCCAGTTTTTCGGCCGAAGCCGAACTGCGGCTTTTTGATCACCTTCGGCCGAAGACGAATGTTCAGTCGGACTCTATTTGGAACTTATTTTGCAAGTTGCTTTCGCATAATTTTTACGAAATAAACCCAAATTGGATTTTTAGCTGCCATTTTTGGTGTTCTTTCAACCTGCAGCCAGTACAAATAAATTGCATGCTTTTATACAGACCACTTAATAGTTTACCAACTTGCAAATGCAAAATCTTTTGATTTTAAAGCTGTAAACAATGGTACTTTCAAAATACAAAATATCCGACAATAACAAAACAAAAAACACACCGTCCCTTGCAACTTCTACTTTTACAGAAAACAGAAAATTAAACATTCGGCTTCGGCCAAATGAGGCCGAAGGTGATATTTTTAAACGAAGGTGGCCGAAGCCGAAGCCGAATGTTCGGTCGGACTCTAATGGTTTATAGTGTGCGCTGCACCTTGGTTTCTTCCATAAGCCAAAAGTCAAAATTTCAAAGTTAAAAAACTATTTTTTTAATGCATAGATTATCTAAGATAACGGGAGTACAAGGTGACAGTAATGTTTCTCCTCTAAAATTAGTTGTGGGCAGTCAGTCGCGTCATGATAGTGATGGGCAAATTTTGTTTTACCCACCCGGTGGGTATTTATGAGAGGGTAAATACCCGATATTTACCCAAAATCATATTTACCCACCCAAATCAGGGTATTTATTTATTTCTGTCTATTACGGTCGATTTAGTATAATTAAAGTCTTGCTGACTTGATATTTGAAAGCAAAAAACACAACAGTTACATTTTAAGATGTTTTATCAATTCATTTACATATATTTCACTCCTGTGCGATGTTGTAACGACGAGCTCAGATAGTGCTGTGATTTGAATCTTATTATTAAGGCGTCGGTTTACTTCGGTTCTAGGGAGATCGAAGTTGATCAAATGTACATGGAGTCACTTGTGGAATGAATATATGTACATTGCAAGAAGATATGATTATGTAGGTGGTTGGATCACTGACATCCGTGGTTACTACTCGTACTTATCTTGTGCGTAGTATGGATTTATCCATTGATGGAAGATTGCATTTTGATGTGCAAATGCATTGTATATTGGATATCGGATGGAACTGTATGACCGTATAGTTATTCAATGAAAATAAGTGCAACGATGTTGGTGTTTGCTGGTTTAGCAGTCTAGGAAATTGCGTCGCTTAATGATTATTTAATGATGATAGGGATTTTTTATTTATTTATTTTTTTTTTACATCCCACATGTCCCAAATAAGAGGAAATGGGTAATTATAAACGGCGTCGTTATAAACTACTTCCGTACTTTTTACAATTGCAATTGATCTCATCTTGGTTTAATGGTGGTTCATATCCGTTCCACTTCTCGAAATGTAGAAAAAAATCAGAAATCTGTAATTACCCAGCTATTATTACAAAAGGCGAGATGTTTAAACTTCAGTTGTTTTTTAACGTCAGTATATTCAAGTAGGTATATTAAAGCTTTTGGCGCAGTCTTCTCTTTAGTAAATTAATTTTATTTTATACAAAATGGGAAAAAATGAGAGTGCTATGTGGATATATTTTGATAACATGGCTAAATGCAAAATTTTTCGCCAAGGCGTACTATCCTCATATAAATTAAATAACAAAGCATTTGATTGTTTTAAGTGCCCTGCTGACATTAAAGCAGATTTAAATAGTGAAAATTCTGGACATTGTCCCGCGAAATGAGTTCAAAAAGATACCAGCATTTTCCGTGATACACCTCAAACACTAGATAATGGTCAATCAAATTTGAAATCTGGAGATCCATCCAAGGCATTATAAACAGTGGAAAACGTAAACATTTTTTTCTAGAAGTAATTACGCAAATAAAAATTTAAGCAAAGTTGCAGCACGCATTTTATCAGCATTTGTTACTTCGGCAGCAACAGAACGTTCTTTTAGAACTTTCATTTGGATTCATAACAAGAAAAGAAATCGCCTTACACTTGAACCCACAGGGAAGTTAGCGTGCATATCCCATAATTGGAACATTGAGTTGCACACACAAATGAAACAGAGAAATACATCTAAGAAAGAAGAAAACGAACTGGGTTCTAGTATTAACATATCTGGGACAACGGAAACAACAAATGAACCAAGTTGCAGTTATAAGCATACCCAGCACATCGAAATCCATCGAATCAATAGAATTTACCCTCAAAGGGTATATACCGGCTCTTTGCCCATCACTAGTCACGAAGTTGATTGTTTTTCCTAGATACCATTGCCCATGGGTGGGGTCATTTGGAGGTGGCTCCCGTATAGGTGATTGATTTTCAAACATTGACGCACCCCCTCGACTGATATATCAAACGACAGATCTTTTGAAATGAGGTGGAGGTTTGCTTCAACACTTTTTGATCCATGCTACCGCTTGAAAAATATGGAGATCCAAAGTTTTTTTTAATGTAGGTATTTAAATTGATAAATATTTTCATTTTCACACAGATTTTATGTTGTGATCGACCAGTGTTATTTCAGTTCCATTTCAACCCCTAAATGCTCAAAAGAGATCTACACACCGCAGGCATGAGCGGAATAAAATAGTGTGACAGACAAGACCGACGGACGGACGGACGAACACACCGAAATTATAAAGGTTCCGCGCTCAAACTTAAAAATGGTAGGTCCAGAAAATCCACGTGAGATTTTATCCTATGTCCCCCATATTAGATCTATGATTATTAATTAATTTCCTGTGTCATGTTTTAACATTCCATTTGCTTTACTTTTTTCAGAACATTAAGTAAATAAAAAGTGACATGAACTATAACGCATATAGACTTTTGATACGACAAAATCAGGAAAATCATATTTTGACATGCAGAAAACTATTTCATCAATATTTCGTAGATATTTACGCAAAAATAGAACAAAGCGTTTGAATTTTATGTGGAGATTGCGCTCAGAAGAGTATATCCATCTACGAGATGCGATCAATAATGACAGAAATGTAAATAATGTTGGACTAATAATAATTTTACTAACAACTTACACAAGGCTTGCCACACGCCCATATTTTAATATAGTTAGTGAACAAAATTACAAGCGATCAAGTAGATGACGTAATCTCAGCAGAGATTCCTGATCAAGCAACCGATCCAGATTTATTTGATGTCACTAAAAATATGATGCGTGGCCCGTAGGGTGTGATAAATGTCAATTCGCCATGCATGCAAGATGGCAAATGTACGAAACGATACCCTGGAGCACTAATTTCTGAAACAATTGCCGGAAATGATGGATACCCAGTATTTCACACAGGACAACGGCAAATCAATAATTCTACAAGTGAAGCGTCAAGATATTGAAGATATTGTATAGAGTCCCATATTCGCCATTGCTATTGAAAGCGTATAAAGCTCATATCAATGTAGAGTAAGAGATGTAGAGTAATTCGGTCAAGTCGATTAAATACATTTGCAAGTATGTAAATAAAGGCAGGCGAACAGCCATGTATACCCAATACCAAATAAGCAGGTATATTAGTTGGAACGAACACTTTGGCGAATTCTGTCTTTCTGAATTCTTGACCCCAGTCCAGCTGTTATTCATCTAGCAGTTCATTTAGAAAAGAGAGTTTATTTTACTGTTGATAACCAGATTACAGAGCTACCGCCATCAACCACATTAATTTCGTTTTTAAATTATGTAAAGGAGATCAATTTGCTAAAACCCTGCTTAATTTCAAAGTACCAGCATATTACACGTGGAATGGAAGTTCAAAGACATGGGAAAGACGAATGAGAGGAGCACCTGTTGAAGGTTATCCTGGTGTTTTTGCAAGTGAAGCAATAGGATAAATTTATACAGTGCATTCCAATCACTATGAATACTTTTATTTTCGTCTGTTATTGGTTAATGTTCGTGTACCTATATCTTTTTTGAGTTTGAAAAGAGTGAATGGGCGTCTTTGTTTCACTTATCGTTAAGCATGGGAAGAACTGCATTCACTTGAAAATGATAATCATTGGGATGTCACACTTATGGATTGAACATTATTTTCAATTATTATCGCAACATGTTTTTCATGAAATTCTGTGGAATTGTGGTAAACTTATCGTGATTATACGACCGAAGATATCTTGAATAGAATTCATCATATTTCTAGAAATCAGGAATTAACAATTACACTGGAAATGTATAATGAGGCATGAGTTATCATTGCAAGTGCTTAGCAATTCCAAATAAAACTTTGTCACAAATATGTTTGCCAGCTCCAATGCATGACGCATTTAATCAATAAATGCAACGTGAACAAAAATACAATGTAAATGAACTGAACACATTTATAAATTTGAATATGCTGAAATTGAATCGAGAACAAAGAATTGCATATGATACCATGTACAAAAAAAACGGAGGAATGTTTTTTAGACGCTCCAGGTGGTACCGGAATTTCCGGTAGAAGTTTAACGAATACTCGATTTAACGAATTTCCAATATAACGAATGAGAATTTTTTTCCATTGATAGTTCTATATTGATGCAAACATTTTACGCTCGATTTAACGAATGGCTTGTAAATTCTTGCAAAATATGTATAACAAACTTATGCGACATACATACTCGTATGTATGCATGTAGTACAATCATATATGCGAGCACAAGTTCACTTTCGTTGGATTTTGACTTTTTTGTGCCTACATACATATGTATGTATGTACATATACATCTGTTTTGGTATGTTGTGTTTCGTTTTTTACAGTTTTTACTGGGTGAACAGTTAGGTTTACCTAAAAACAAAAAAATATGGTTTATTCTTATGCATTCATTGTAAACCTTACATTACTTCATGTTCTTGTAGGGTGATGGCACCAGTAGTCAGCCCCTTAACTTTTTTTTTATTTGAATGGTCCTTAAAAATCTGTTCTTCAACTATTTAATCAAGTATTTGGTTCTTTTGAATTTTTGAAGCATGTAGATTGAAAAATACTATGCTTATTAGGGATATAAGCTACCTAGTGCAATCTATTTACAATATAAGTGAAAAGGGTATGATTTCCCAGTAGTCGGCCCCCTCAGCTCCAGTAGTCGGCAAAGCAAGTATCCAGTAGTCAGCCCCAATTAAAAAAAATTAAGTTAAGAAACTTTTCCATATTTTATAACAAATTCATTACTTAAATAGTAACAAAATCAAAAGGAACGTTTATTTCAGTCATATGGGTACAGTTATATTTGCCTTAAGATTGGATCATTTGAGTTGGTATTTTTATTAAATACGGGGGGGGGGGGGGGGGGCTTTGATATAATTGGCTGGTGATTCCCCCTTCAACTCCAGCAGATAATTCATCTGATATGTTTTTAGTCATCCAATTTATGGAGAACTGTACAAACACTCACTTTAACCACGATATACAGAATATCTGCCTAGCAAAGCAGACACAGGGTCCGCTCGTAGTAACCTAAAAATCCACTGGATTTCGATATCTTAATTTATGGTATAACCAGCTAAATCCTCTTTTACATGATAGAACACATCAACCTGGTTGCGTGTCGCAATTACTCCGCCAAGATTGATACACCAAACAATACACGAAAAACGTTGTAAATCACATTAATTCCTACACAAAGGGTTCACGGTAGCATTCCGGTACAAGACCAACTGCACCACTTCTTGCGAACATAGACAATGCTTTCAAATTTCGCCGTTCGGAGTTGGCACTGTAGGTCTCTCCACTACTAAAAGAACAATGACACTAAATAACTTATTAGGTCAAGGTTGTTTACGTTAATAGGTAGAACGAGTCACACAACACTAGAATGGAAATCAGACTACACAAACGGCAATTTTCAAGTTAATTAACGATCCAAAAGGGATATCGCACAGGAAAGCGAGTGTGCATGATGTAGGAAATAGTAAAAGACAAATAAACTATACATTTTTGAATGCTCTGTAGGTGACATTCATGGGAATTGGAGTATGTATACAATCATGTCGCACTTGCAATTTTCTTTTATTCAGTATTTTCGCAATAATTATGGAAATGATTAGAATGATTGCGGACTCTTCAAAAATTGTATTTAATATAGTGTATTATATATATAGAGTATAAAAAATTGTTTCTTTAATTTTTATTTTATCGTATTAATTAACTCTTGACTAGTTTTAGAACTGGAGATTTTCTACATATTTTATATATATTCTTTATACAATATATATTAAAAATATACTATATTTATTTCTTTTTGTACATACACCCGCTCCAAAATCACGCAGAATATTATTTTGATAAAAAACACGGCTTAATTAGCAGCGATTTTTTATTTGTTTAAAAATTATGCAGTATAGGATATGGTATGAAGAGTAATCATCTCCTCGACTATGCTGATCATTATGCGTAAATGTGGCTAAATTTCGGTCATACAACACGACTTGCTGGTAAAAGCCCTAGATTAAAAAAACCAGCAGTGTTAAATCGCATGATTTTTTTGTGAGGCTTTGGCACCATCTTTTTGAAACCACACGTCGCTCATATTTTTATCTTCCAATTTGGGTATTTTTGAGTTTCCAAGTAGCGATATCGAGCACCTTATTGCCATTCACATTCGTATTTCGAAAAAAGTCCTCCATTTCAAAATCCGCTCCAAATAATGAAGCCTTTTGGATGACTTTGTTTCTCAATAATCACGCTTGATTTTCTTAAACCAAAATTTGCCATTTTTGCCATCATCATCATCATCAAACCATCAAGTTAAAAATTAGCCCCGTACTAAACCTATAAATGAACAAAGAAAAACAACATTTATTTTTTTTATTTCGTATAAGCTAAACACTAAGATCATGAAACAGCAAACATTTTTCTTTTAATTTTGCAAATGCATAAAAAATTCACATCAAAGCCAAAGTTCAGCCAACTGACAACAGTAAATAAACTTTTGTCGATTTTACCTGCACCCGAAAGTTATTGAACCTTGGTCTTAAACTTTAATTTGTTTTACCCGGTTTTCTCATTTATCTTCATGTACATGCTCTCAGATACGAAACTTTTCACGACATCCTTAAGGAATACGAATTTGCTCTTTCCTTTCCTTAAACCTCAAGTACACCTCATTAATTGAATGTGAACCAACTGGCTAATATAAAAGCTTCAATCTATGCAAGTCACGTTTCAGTGCAATTAACAAATCATTCATTTGACCGAATCGCAGAACGGAATCTTGAGCAAGGACTATTTGGTGATAGCTTGCTAGCATTCATAATCAGTTACAAACTTGTGGATTAATTTGCAGAAAGTGTTTGCGGGGAATGCTAATGCATCAGTTTCAATATACATTGATGGTGAAGTTACTTGAATCTATTAATTATATCATTAAGAGTGGATTATCTTAATAATTTGCACATTATTACATACACTATTGATGGATAGTGCTTTTCGATTTTGCTTAGTCAAACAAACATAAATCCTGTTGTATGAATTGTATATATATTTATAGTTAAATATAGATAACAGTGTATACATATAGAAGGCTATCTTAATAAAGATATAATTGTATGCTAATGAAACATATTGGATAGGCCCCGGTTCGTGGGCGCCGTGGCTGTGTGATGTTGTGCGTTGACACATACTCGTATGCACTAGACTTTCAAATCTAGGTTCACATTCCAGTTCAGACAAACAATTTTTAAAAAAAAGTTTCGCGGCTCCACCTTTTTCGAGTCACTGATATTGCTCAAAGAGTATAAATGTCTAGAAAAAGCCTCTCAATCTCACCGTTCGGAGTCGAAATTAAACTGTAGGTCCCCTCCACTCGTGAGAGAACAATAGCACGTACAACACGAGTGGTTGCTGAGAAGCTAGGCCCAGGTCTACCCCGGACTATAGCGCCGCCATTATTATTATTATAACGATATGTAATAACAATTAGCTGTGGTCTTATAACTATATATGTACTGTTACAAGCTTGGTTGGCTGGGCCACGGTGACGGTGAGTAGGACGGCGGCACGCTTGCGGTTGCACGGCTTAGCTCGTCGGACGGGCGGTTCTTGTCCTCCCACTCGTACACCACCAGTTGCAAACAAAAATTATCGTGCCTTAAACTAGCTAAGAGAAGGATAGAAAGAAGTGAAAAGATAGAAGGAGATGAAAGCCTAATACCCTAACAGACCACGGACGGACAACTAAAGATAGGAAAGTGAAGAGAGAGAAGAGACAGGAAAGAGGAAATGAAAGGTGTTCAAGGTCGATGCCTTTACCACCAAAAGAGACCGGAAGGGAGATCGCGGAGCTAAGCTAACTAACCTAAACTAATCCTAATCTGACCTACCTAACTTAAAGCTATACCTAAACTAAACCTAATCTATCTTAAAACTACCTAGCTTAGCCCTAATGCGAAACAACACCCTTCCAGTGTCGTTTGGCGATGCAGGTTCGTCAAGAACCCGAGTGTGCCTGTTGTTGTTGGCACTAGTCCGCCTGCCCACCCCTCATGTCAATCGACATGACCTTCGCTATCTCCCTTGGCGAAGTTTGTGGGAGATAGCCCCTTAGCGGAGACGTTAGCCACAGCCTAACGTTCCGCTCTGTCACTACTCCGAAGAAGGACGGCCTTCCCTCACCCTACACACACATTTTGGCTATGAAATAAACTTACTCCATTAAATAAAACATGATGCTTCTCAATCAACCAACAAGTAATTCATTTTTATTAATTAATATAAAAAAATTCAGAAATACCAAAATTATCGCAAAAAAAATGTAAAGACTATAACCTAAAATAAACAAAATTTCAAAATTCAAAAGTAAAAGCAAATAAATGTAAGATTAATGAAAAGGGTTCTAACCCTGGCTAGAGACTACAGGACGGCACACCACATAAAAAGGTTTCCAATTTGTGAAACCTGCTACTCACAGTTTTCTGCGATCCCCCGACGTCCTGCGCGCAGCACGGTGAAGGATGTTACCTGTGGAAAGTAAAAAACGAAAATTTTGGGGAGAAATCCCTCTTACCCGCGCACACTCACAAACACGCACTAAAGCCAGAACTATTTAAAGCTTTTACTATATTCAAAAAAAAAACTTCACAAAATATTTCAATCAAAAAAAAACTTAATTAAAAAAACTAATCTTGTTTATGTAACAAATAAAAAAAAAATTTCACTACGTCTAATTCACAAGCAAAATTCAAAATAACAAAAAAAACAGCTCCAGCTCCTCCGGGCATTGAACACTCCTGGCACTGCACACTTCAAGATCGGTACAAACTGTTCTCCACTTCGGCTTCCTCGGATGGATATGTCACTTTTGTAGGCCGGCACTGTCAGTGTTGCTGTATATATATGTCGTTCCACCACGGCAGCGAATATGGCACTTGTTAACACACTTCTGGGTTTTTTCTTATTTTGTGTGGATTTCAATTTGACACTTATATTTATATTTATTTATAATTTTGTTGAGGTTGTTTATATGTTTGGTCCATAAATATATAATTAATTTGTCGAGTATTTTGTTAAACCTTTAAAGACTATATGTATGTATGTATATATATGTGCGTTTATTACGTCTTTTCCATGCAGCCTGATTTGGCTTAACGACTGTCTCTTTTTGAAAAGAATTGCACATGCACTTATGTCTTTGGATATATGTTCATATATTGTTATTTACTCGCGCAGATTTCCACAAAAAAAAACTTCAAGTTCGCCACTTTTATAAATCACTGCCGATTCGGATCACGTTTTTACCAAGAATCTTTTATTTTTTTCCTCCTTTTTGCAAAACTTCCAAAATTCAAAATTTGCATTTGTTCCAATGCACGTGTTTCTCCATTTCCATGTTCACAACGTAAAACTCATCGTGTGAACACCGCCTTGCACTTCCATTATGTTCTTAAATGTATGTCCGTCCTTGTCAGTTTGAATTCCCACATATGTCCGTCCTTGTCAGTTTGACAGATCTCATCAAATGCAGATCAAAACAAGTGTGTTTTGATCTGTATTAACATTAATAATATTAATTAAACTTGTTTGGTGGTAAGTATTAATTATTAAATTATTTTATATAAAAAAAACATTCCTCACAAAGGTATTTCACAGGTCATTGAAGGACTGGACGGGAAGGGATCGATGGATCGGAATTTGTCTGGTAGGTACATACATACATAAGGATCTTTAACCTAATATTTTTTTTTTTTTTTTTTACTTTCAGATGAACTGCTGCATGTGCAGCCTGCCGCAACAGACTCGACGACGGTTTTCGAGTGGTCGTGAGTAAACCGGCCTCGTAAAAAAAGGAAGGCTGCAAATGCAACAGTTTATCTTTTACTAATGCCGGTGACTACGTGTGGCAAGGGCCCACTCCCTGAGATAAACAGTCTCATGCTCTACCCACTGAGTTAGCCGGGCACTAATACTTATAATACATATTAACATAAACCTAAGCCTAAAAAAAAATATCACAGATAAATTATCACATTTCCCAAGCTGAGGGTGCTTTTTGTTTTGCCGCGTACACCTTTGGTTGGGCGCAATCTGCTGTCCCCTCCCTCTCAACTAGGTACATACTTAACCTAATATCACAGATCATAATAAATAAATAATAAATAAATAACATAAATAATGTAAATAAATAAATAACTCTAACAATAAGTAAATAAATAAAATTAATAAATCTATAAATAAATAAGTAATAAGTGCTCTATAAATAAATAAATAACTACGTGTATAAATGTGTAAATAAAATAAAAAAATCTCTATCTAACCTATATTGGGTGTGTCATTTCAGTCTTACTTTTTTTCTCGGAACCATTATGGTTGGACTGTCCATCTCTTCGATTACCTTCTGGGCAACCTTAAATGCACTCCAAAAGTCAATGCCGAGATATAAGTTTTGTTGGAGATGCGGGACTACTAATAAGTCCATTTCAACGTTTTTGCCACCCCAAGAGACCAGTGTCCTGATTCGTCCTTCAATTTTCTTGTGACTCCCGTCGGCTGTCTTGATTTCGAGATTCATCTTCTTGAGCTGGATGTGGTTTCTCTCTACGAAGTCCCTAGCTCCTTTGCCTAGGCAACTGACTGATGCTCCACTATCTAATAGGCCCAGCATCTCTTCACCTGTTATCTTAACTTTCGCGTAGGGCCTATTATCGTCATTTACACTTAAAACAGTTTCAGCAATTTGTCTTTTGCATCGTCTGTAAATTGCACATTTTTCCCTAAGCCTTTGAATTTTTTTATAATTCCTGTGCTTGGTTAGCACAGTAGTCTTCTCTTCACCTAAATTATTGGACCTACCCTCTACATACTTTTGCAGCCTCAGATGAAGACTCTTTTGTTCAACCAGTGGAGTTTCATCGTCGTCAAGTTTTGTCAGGGATTTCACTATTTCAGGGGACGGCGAGTTTCCGGGACTTCCATCTTCGTTGACGGATGCGCCCCGGTCATTCCGCCAACCCTCCTGTTTCCCTGACAGGCTGCACAATTGAACGACAAGTTACCCTGACCGCATGAGAAACAGGTCAGGGTATGAAACGCGGACGGACATATATTTGGAGCGGTAGCTACACTTTCGCTCTGCGCGTTATCGTCATGTCGCGTCCGTTCATTATTGTACTGCGTCCTAGTCGACCTGTTTGTTTGTGTTCCGTTTGTCGGTCTGGTCGGTCGTCTGGGCCAAAGTGCAGCTACCTGGAACTCCTCGTCAACGGACCCTTCCTCTTCATCTTCGACACCTAACTCACTAATACCTCGTCTAAATCTGTTTTCCCTATTCGTTAAATGTTTTTCTGCGCGCCTACATTCTTCTCTTAGATCTCGGATGCTGTCGATTCTGCATCCGAAGATCAGCGTCGCTATCCTGTCCCTAAGATTTTGTCTTAGGATAGACACGAGGTCTTCCTCCCGGGGTCTGTTCCTCATTCGTAGTACCATACTTCTGATGTCCGCATAGAAATCGTCGAAGGTCTCTTGGGGTCGTTGTCTTCTTTCCATGATGTCTCGGAGGATTTCATGATCCTTTTTGTCGTCCTTAAATTGCCGGATCAGCTCGGACTTCAGGTCATGATAGTTGAGAAATTCGTCGCCCTCGGACTCTTCCATGTACTGCCAGTACCATTGTTCCGCAGGGCCCGTCACTAGGTGATGAAAATTATTAAATAGCTGTTCGGTGGACAGTCCGTTCTTCTGCTGCAACATCTCTATCCTAAAGATGAAGCTGTCCACCGACATTGTCCGGTTAGTGCCATCAAATTTGACTCCCCACTTGTGCACATCTACTTTTGTCCAAGATGCTTGGGGAGTCAGCTCGTATTGCCAAGTGCCGCGTCTTTCTTCGCGCCGCCCTGTTGGTCCTGTCGGCGTCCGTTGTCCTGTTTCAGTCATGTAATCGTCGCGTCCACCTAGCGCTGGTCTTGGAGGTTCTCTACGGCGGTGGGTGGAGCTTTCCAGGTCCTGAATTTTGTCTTGCAGGATCTTCATGTTGTCCTGGAAAGTCTCCATCAACTGGGTCATACTACCAGTGAAGGCCGATACCAACTCCTTTTGGCTCTTCTCCACCGCTGTCGAGACCATCTTCTTAAAGTGGCGGTTAATGGCCTCGTCGTCGTCTCTAATCTTATCGCTAAGATTAGCGATGTCGGTCCTCTTCACGTCTGCGTTCGTAAAACCACCTGCTTCGTCGATTTGCCTCGTACCGTCCAGATTTTCTCTTTTCTCCCAATGGTCTGTCCGTGTTTGTCCTTCCGTCAACTGGTGTTGTAAGTCTTCGTGACGTCTTGGAAGGGCTGCTCCCTCCAGCTCCTCATCTTCTTCATCCGAGAAGATGGGCTGGGTTACCTTCTGTTGAGGTTGTCGGCCCTGGTTGGTGGGAGAACAAAGATCATCTCTCCGGTATGCGTCTTGCTTATAATCAGCAGGCAGCTCTCCGAACAGGTCCGTCAGTCGGTACCGTCCGGCCTTAACCGCCTGTCGCGTAATTCGTCGCGTCGTCGACATCTCCGAGGTGCCTTTCGGAATTGCGCCAGTGCCTTCACACTTGCCGTGTTCTTGTTTTGTGCCGTATTCTTCCTGATCCATCTTGTATTTAATTGTAGTTTTTGTGTTTGTATTAATTTGACCTATGTATTTCTTCTAACTTTATTGCAATTCAAGTTTTAAGAAAATTATGTTTAAGTGTGGTTAATTTACTTAGAGTATATAATATGTTTGTACGATGAGTTGTGTGTTAATCATATGTATTAATATGTTTAAATGTATTGTATATTAAATGAATGTTTTGAATGTACTTATGTGTGGATTGTGTATGTGAATGAGTATTTAATGTTTTATGTATGGTTTTTATATATGTATTACTGCCTTTGTGTGTGTAGGAATAAGAGTCGGTTTTCCGAAAACCATTCTCCGAGTAGTTAAAACCGACAGATTTATGGAACGTCACACTCGGCTGTGACTAATTCCTCGGATACTTGACGAGTGCCGGTGATCAACTCTTCTACCCCAACCACAACTTTCAACAGTCGAAACTGTTTGAAAGGCTGGCTGGGATATCAGATGATGATCTCCCAAACACGAGCTAAGCTTCCAGACTCAGTGTCCACACCTCACAAAGAATCGGGTTTTGAAACCCTGCATTCTCGGACAGCAGTCAACACTTAGGTCTTTCCACCCGCTCCGTTCTTTGCCTCTTCATGAGCCTCCGACTACCTCACGAGATCCTCTAGCCTAAGCCTGAGGATTGGACAGCCGTCTTCAGCTCAAGACTAAACAAAGAAACTTTTACGACTTTGAACACATAGAGAGATAGAAAAGTAAAATTGAGAAAGAATGAAATAAATTATGTGGAGAGTTGTGAGGCTATCGAGAGTCCAAGGTGATGACCTTCGGAAAGAGAGAGTGAAAATCATCCCCTTGAAGTCACGATTGTGCCTCAAGCCGGTGTGTCCCGGTAACTTAGTGTGGTTGCCATTACAGCAGCCACATTCGTTCCTGAGACGTTAGGCGCCATTTTTTGCAAGTAGGCTTTATTTCCCACTACGTTGGGCGCCATTTTGTTACAAGCTTGGTTGGCTGGGCCACGGTGACGGTGAGTAGGACGGCGGCACGCTTGCGGTTGCACGGCTTAGCTCGTCGGACGGGCGGTTCTTGTCCTCCCACTCGTACACCACCAGTTGCAAACAAAAATTATCGTGCCTTAAACTAGCTAAGAGAAGGATAGAAAGAAGTGAAAAGATAGAAGGAGATGAAAGCCTAATACCCTAACAGACCACGGACGGACAACTAAAGATAGGAAAGTGAAGAGAGAGAAGAGACAGGAAAGAGGAAATGAAAGGTGTTCAAGGTCGATGCCTTTACCACCAAAAGAGACCGGAAGGGAGATCGCGGAGCTAAGCTAACTAACCTAAACTAATCCTAATCTGACCTACCTAACTTAAAGCTATACCTAAACTAAACCTAATCTATCTTAAAACTACCTAGCTTAGCCCTAATGCGAAACAACACCCTTCCAGTGTCGTTTGGCGATGCAGGTTCGTCAAGAACCCGAGTGTGCCTGTTGTTGTTGGCACTAGTCCGCCTGCCCACCCCTCATGTCAATCGACATGACCTTCGCTATCTCCCTTGGCGAAGTTTGTGGGAGATAGCCCCTTAGCGGAGACGTTAGCCACAGCCTAACGTTCCGCTCTGTCACTACTCCGAAGAAGGACGGCCTTCCCTCACCCTACACACACATTTTGGCTATGAAATAAACTTACTCCATTAAATAAAACATGATGCTTCTCAATCAACCAACAAGTAATTCATTTTTATTAATTAATATAAAAAAATTCAGAAATACCAAAATTATCGCAAAAAAAATGTAAAGACTATAACCTAAAATAAACAAAATTTCAAAATTCAAAAGTAAAAGCAAATAAATGTAAGATTAATGAAAAGGGTTCTAACCCTGGCTAGAGACTACAGGACGGCACACCACATAAAAAGGTTTCCAATTTGTGAAACCTGCTACTCACAGTTTTCTGCGATCCCCCGACGTCCTGCGCGCAGCACGGTGAAGGATGTTACCTGTGGAAAGTAAAAAACGAAAATTTTGGGGAGAAATCCCTCTTACCCGCGCACACTCACAAACACGCACTAAAGCCAGAACTATTTAAAGCTTTTACTATATTCAAAAAAAAAACTTCACAAAATATTTCAATCAAAAAAAAACTTAATTAAAAAAACTAATCTTGTTTATGTAACAAATAAAAAAAAAATTTCACTACGTCTAATTCACAAGCAAAATTCAAAATAACAAAAAAAACAGCTCCAGCTCCTCCGGGCATTGAACACTCCTGGCACTGCACACTTCAAGATCGGTACAAACTGTTCTCCACTTCGGCTTCCTCGGATGGATATGTCACTTTTGTAGGCCGGCACTGTCAGTGTTGCTGTATATATATGTCGTTCCACCACGGCAGCGAATATGGCACTTGTTAACACACTTCTGGGTTTTTTCTTATTTTGTGTGGATTTCAATTTGACACTTATATTTATATTTATTTATAATTTTGTTGAGGTTGTTTATATGTTTGGTCCATAAATATATAATTAATTTGTCGAGTATTTTGTTAAACCTTTAAAGACTATATGTATGTATGTATATATATGTGCGTTTATTACGTCTTTTCCATGCAGCCTGATTTGGCTTAACGACTGTCTCGTTTTGAAAAGAATTGCACATGCACTTATGTCTTTGGATATATGTTCATATATTGTTATTTACTCGCGCAGATTTCCACAAAAAAAAACTTCAAGTTCGCCACTTTTATAAATCACTGCCGATTCGGATCACGTTTTTACCAAGAATCTTTTATTTTTTTCCTCCTTTTTGCAAAACTTCCAAAATTCAAAATTTGCATTTGTTCCAATGCACGTGTTTCTCCATTTCCATGTTCACAACGTAAAACTCATCGTGTGAACACCGCCTTGCACTTCCATTATGTTCTTAAATGTATGTCCGTCCTTGTCAGTTTGAATTCCCACATATGTCCGTCCTTGTCAGTTTGACAGATCTCATCAAATGCAGATCAAAACAAGTGTGTTTTGATCTGTATTAACATTAATAATATTAATTAAACTTGTTTGGTGGTAAGTATTAATTATTAAATTATTTTATATAAAAAAAACATTCCTCACAAAGGTATTTCACAGGTCATTGAAGGACTGGACGGGAAGGGATCGATGGATCGGAATTTGTCTGGTAGGTACATACATACATAAGGATCTTTAACCTAATATTTTTTTTTTTTTTTTTACTTTCAGATGAACTGCTGCATGTGCAGCCTGCCGCAACAGTACATCGAATTATGTACTTCAAAATAGATAAATAATATAAAGACAATACACACGAATGTTCACTACTTTAATAAATGAGTCATTGTATCAGCTTGCTAATTATTTAGAAATTACTTTTCAACCATTCGATGGAATAACACCTCTTGAAAATTTCAATAGGACTGAAGTGACAGATGGCAATTATGTCATTAGAAGAAGAATTAAATAAACTCAAACTGAAAAAAGCTCCTGGATACGATTTAATCACAGGAAAAGTTCTTAAAGCGTTGCCCAGGAAAGCGTTTCTTAAGTTTCTGTTTCTCATCAACGCTGTGATAATAGTACTGAAACCTGGGAAACCGCCAACTGACCGATCATATAGACCGATCTCATTTCTTCCGATAATATCTGAAGGATTCGTCCAGTCGTGGAAGAAAAACGACTTATTCCGCACCAACAATTTGGCTTTAGAAGTAAACACTCTACTATCGACCAAGTACATCGCATAACTGATGTTCTGGAAACAGCATTTGAACAGAAATATATTTGTTCGGCCTCATTTCTTGATGTTTCTCATGCTTTTGACAATTTGACAAAGTTTGGCATGAAGGCTTGAAGCATAAACTAAGTCAATTTCTTCCGGGACTTTTTAGAATTACAGCGAACTATCTCTCAGGTAGAATGTTCCGTGTAAAATATAGAAACGAATACTCTGTATTCAAACCTATAAAGGCTGGTACCACTAGGAAGTGTTCTTGGTCCTCTTCTTTACCTACTTTATATCAGGGATATACTGGAAGACGAAAGCACCGTATTAATCGCATTTGTTGACGATACTGCCATTTTGGTAACAGTCGAGACGGTTGAAGAGTCAGCTATGAAATTACAATGTGCACTAAATCTGGTATGCGAATGGACAAAAGTTTGGCGAATCGCGCTTAATGGAACGAAATCCGTTCATATAAACTTTACTCACAGGAACTTAAATAACTTACCTGTTCTCGTAAATGGTGTCCAAATACCCTTCAGGAATGAAGCGAAATACTTCGGGATGACCCTCTACATTAAACTCAAGTGGAAGGAGCACGTTACAAAGAAACTTGAAGAGCTAAAGAAGAGATAGAGATATGTACTAGCTAATTGGATATCATTCAAAGCTAAGTATTGACATCAAATTGCTTATATATAAGCAACTCTGGGGTTGTACCAACCAAGTAATAGAAACAAACTACAGACTTTCCAAAACAAAGCTCTAAGAACCATCTTCAACGCACCTTGGTATATAAGAAGCGACAATATCCACAGAGGTCTTGGAATTGCAATAGTCCAAGATGAAATTATGAAATCAACCCGCGTGTATTTGCGGTGTAAGCAGAAACTTTCAGTGGAGAGTCACCTGCCAAATGTCTCTAAATTACGAAATGTAAACTGCTAGATAAGTGACTAACTTAGTTGTAGTATAAATATATTTAATTTGAAGGGAGGTGTTTTTACTTGATAAGAATCCCTTTCGCTGTGGGTGAACGGTCCCCATAGTGTCTTTTGAAGATGTTCATCTACCATCGTAAAAAAAAAAATTGTATCAATTAATGATCCTTTATCCATAAGAATCCCGTTTTTACCATTTTCATAAGAAACATAAGCAATAAATATAAGGCTTGACATAGCCAGTGTTTAAAAAGTACTTACTCGTACATACATGCGTTTCTGGTACCAATTTGTTTATTCATATGGAACACAGACATTTTAATGAACAACTAAAACTGGGTTTAGCCTCAAATCGTTTATACTGCGCATCATTGGAATCTCCACTTATTCTTAATCAGAAATCAAAATCGGCAGCCCAGGTCCTTGCAATAACTTACAAATATATGAACGTTCCAAATTAAAAGTACAGCATCAAAACCCCATTCTGAAGGAGAGTTCCAAAAAACATTTGTGGTGTTGATTTTCCTGTGGTTCTGATTGGGGATTCCGCTTTTCGGAAATGGTTATGAAACCATCCTCGTTTACCCCAAGGGCAACTGCCGAACAAAAACGTTTTAATTATGCTTCATAAAAATGCCGAAGGGTTGTTGAAAACGCGTTCGGGCATTTGAAAACACGATTCAGAAGAATTGACAAAGGATTGGACAACCACATAGACAACAATTCCTTGATAGTGAAGTCCTTCTGCGTTCTGCACATTTAACTCTGCCTTATCACGCAGCTCTCCAATTTCTTCCTCCCAGAATTCGATCAGAGTCTCCTCCTCCTTTTTGTTTTGTTCGCCATTGCTTTAAAAAATTAACAGATTTAATGAATATTTAGAAATATTTCTATTGAAAATAATACCACTTGGTTCTCATCTCATCTCATCTCATTTTCAGTGACCCGCATGTTCCACTAAAGGGGTCGCGTGGGCAATGCATGCATGCGGGATCTCCAGGCCACTCGATCCTCCGCCATCGACTCTAACTCATCAGGAGCTATGCCCAAGCGCAACCAGGTGAGTGTTTGGACTTGGTCCAACCATCTCGTCCTGGGTCGCCGACCTGATGGAATCGCATTCAAGGCACGCCTTGGAAGTCGTGATGATGGGGACATTCGTACCACATGACCAAACCAACGAAGTACAGCCCTTCCCGTTCGAAGAAGCAGTTGCCCAACATTGAGTTCCTCGCTCACTGCCGTGTTTCTCACCCTATCCCAGCGAGTAATTCCTACAGCAGCACGGAGAAATCTCATCTCGGCAACTTGTATTCGCGATCTTATTCTTTTGGTCATTACCTAGATTTCATGACCATAGGTGAGAGTTGGAACAAATACTGCGTTAAAAACCGCTAAATTGGCTTTGACACCAAGCTCGATTACAGACACAAAAATGGTGGAAGTTGCATGGATTTGTCCACGATTGAAACTAGTTTCGCAATGTTTGCCTAATATAAATAATGCAATGATCAGTATTATTAAAGAATTTTGTTTAATCAAGTTTCATCAGAAATAGTAAATATAAAGCAAAAAAAAAAATAGTGGGCTCCGTTGGCGTAGTGGGTAGGTGCGTCGACTCCTACGATCGAGTTCGGCGGTTCGAATTTCGAAAAAAAAACATCAAACATTTTTTCACGGCTCCATCTCTTTCGAGTCACTAACAATGCTCAAAGAGTATAATTGTTTAGAATAAGCTTCTCAATCTCGCTTCTCTCGGTCGGAGTCGGCATAAAACTGTTCGTGACAAAACACGCACAACACCAGTAAACCAATTTTCATTTACATATTTTCTAATTTGTCCATACCATATATAAATAATAACGGATATTCAGTATGTAATAAATAAAAACATTGCAATAGTTCATGTGAATGCACCCTCTCGACTTATTTTCGTGTTGAAAATATGGATTTGAAATAACGTTCAAGTAATGAACAATTTTCCAAATAAAAGGTGTAGTTAATCTGATTTGTTTTTTTTAATGCATATATTTGACTATCAGCTGATTTAAACAGCTCATATGTATTCACAGACGCGGTACGAAAAATCGCATAAAAAAACTCTGGCAAATGAAATCAAGGCACAAGAGAGGTAGAAGTTGGATATATCTTTACTATTTAATTTCTGTTCTTAATGATGTACTGCATGAATTTATAAGGAAAAGTAACCATGAAACTGAAGGACTATGCTATAGCACCTTAAATATACCTACTACTTTAACAATGGGTCATACTTACATTCTTCGTCTGATGAACCACATTTGAGAAAGTGGAGCAAACAGAGTAAAGAGAATTAATAAAGACAAAACATCCAGGCAAACAGTTAAGTTGGCACGTTTAACACAAAATCAAGCTACCCGTATTACCACAAGTACCCTGTAAATGCCCGTTTCAAGATGTTTAAGAATAACCTTAAACACATTCTGGAAAAGTGGTATTTCAAACGAACATCTTTATTAGAATATGCGGCAAAGGTACATCACAAGTGTATCCGACAGCATTGCGAAATACGAGTATGTCATACACTGTAATCTGCTTGTACACACATACTCTTACAAACCAGAAAAACGATTTAAGAAAAGGAGGAATACTCGTACAATAATCGGGGAGGTATCGTGCTAATTGTTAATGAGTTGGAGTTCAAACACCTTGCACAAATTCGAAGAAAATTTTAATGAAATGATGAACCTTTATGCCCCCGAGGTGTGAGAGCATTTAAGTAAGCAATTTCGCACAACTTATTCATTTAGAAAAGAAGGTTTTAGTTTCATACTTAAAGAGATGTTTTCTACATTTCAACAATAAAACTTCAGCCTTTACGAATACTTAACAAAGCATTAAGAATGGCATCATAATACACTTGTCAGTTCTCTTTCATAACTTTTTCTTTCAATAACTCAAACTACTTCTATCGAGCCAATGGCTGTTTTTATTTAAGTCAGGCATATTTTCTTTGCTGAACTATGTGTTTTCATTCTGTAGAATCGAGCACAACATAATCTTTACAAAATCTATTTACAAAAAAAATTCGTCTATAAGAAAACTTTCTCCTTCAAAATGCCACCAACGACGTAGTGCACTTTCGTTTTGCTACAAAACTTCACGATGCCAAAATCTGACAATTATTGAAGGGTTAAGGTGACACTGGAGTCAAATGGAAAGTTGGATCTAGAAAAATAGAATTCTCGTGAAAGAAAAACACAAGTTGATGTAATGAAATGCAAGCACGAAGAATCAAATTTCAACAACAGATTGTAAAGTAATAGTAAAACAACTAAATAATGAGTGCTAATAGCGAAAAAGATTTGGTTACAAATCAAATGGATAGTATTTCTTTAATTAAGCTGTGTGGATTTTGCCAAAGATTAGTGGGATTTTTAAAGCCATACATTTTCTGTGCAAAATGTCCTTAAATATGAATGCAACGAATTTGGACTCATGTCTTACGTGCTGTTATAGGGGCCATACACTACGCAAACACCTCGATGCAAACTCGTGTATGTACAAATATGCATTTGCCATAATGTACATACAGTTTGCACAAACGTATAGTGGAAAAATGACGTATACCACATGCAGCACACAGCTTTTCTTATCGGTATGTGCTAATTTCACCACACACACCACATACGAGTATGTATTGTACATGTATTCGCAAACAAGAAATATGGATAGATTACGACTTCGCTTTTTATCCAAAACGTTCTCTTTTCTCAATAAGAAGAGTGAAGTGTCATTTGATTTTGAGCAATTTAAGACAGTCTACAAAAGTTCCAAGCTTAAATCAATTGGCAATATTCCATCCAGATCTTTTTGCAAAATCATTCTTGTGACGTATGCTACGTCTATCTTGCTTGTATTTTCTATTTTGACTAATGTGAAAGTTTTGATGCATATAGATTTCAAAATGACTCATGAAATAAAAGAAAGATGGCCATATAGGGAATTGGCCTAACGTCTTTGTCTGAGCATACGCACTATTTTATCGAAACTTTCCCTGACCGTTACCATATTTCGTTGGCGCTTAAGAGTGCCTTTAGGAAGTACGTGATCGCGGTTTTTTTGATATAAGCCTTAAATTTAGAAAAAGGTAAAGAATTTAAAGGCGTTACATCAAATGATATGCGCACTCAATTTTGATCACCAAAACGGGAAACTACATAGAAGTAGTAATAAATTTCCCTTGTTTCTCTTGTTGTTTTTTTACTATTTCTGGGTAAGTAACTCCAAAACTTTTAGAGCCAGAATGTGCGCACATGGTTATAAACCTAATGTGGCACCAACCCAACAAATCTATGTTAAAAATTAAAGACCATTTAGCAAAGAAGTTTCCGAGAAAGCATATTGTTAAAATCGGACACGGAATTTTTATACTACATACAGATAAAATAAAAATACATGTCTCATATTCTCCATTCATCCGCAGTACTAGTTTTCCTAAGAATGGCAACCATCTTTCCAATTTTCTTCGGACCCATTGCCGTGTGGGTGGTTTTTGCCAACCCAATTGTTCTTCCTCATTACAGTATGCATAAATTCAAAATCTTAACTGATTAGTACGTCGCCTCTTCTTCCATTATTTTTTTAATCCACAGAAAAATAAAAAAACATCGACCTTTCTTGAATGTGTCGAATATGTACGATAAGTAAATCGCAATAATAAATAAAAATGCTATCATAAATACATGCGTTCAAGGCGAAACTTAACAATTCACAGTATGTATATAGTATTTCTTATTTTACCAAGTGAAACCAATCATGGCAATAATTGACAATAAATTCAATTTAAATCATGGGTGGCAATATTTCGATTACGTACACCTCCTGACTTCCGGTAACGATAAGCTATTAAATGTTCACCTTAATTAAATTTGCCTGAAGGGGTAATACATTTGCTGTGTTGCTCATAATTTGTACATTTTTGTCTATATCACTGAAACGATTCCTTTTGGATAGTCTAATAAAGTACGTTTTTATCAGCTACAAATCAGTTACCTCTGCAGCCGTCTGATAAATGAATTTAGTATTTTCAGTTCTTAATGTCAAAAGTTGATGTTGAAGAATATACTTCAGATCCGAACAGCATTTCGGTATTAGAATTCAATCGCATTATTGAAATATGGCAATAAATCTGTCAAAATAAGCCTTGGGGATCTGACCATTCGCAAAGGGAAAAAGGATTAAGAAATTATGAATGAAAAGGACTGAATCGAAGGACAGTTGTGTGTCGAGAATCATGTTATGAATTCGAAAACAATGGTCAACCCTATAAGGCGACATCATGGATTAACCTGCTTCATATAGTTTGAAATGAGGTGGGTGAGGCTGTTAAGGCATGTGCTGATAACAATGATAAGGATACAATTTTCGACCAATCGAAAGAGGGGCAAGCGCATGCGTCTAAAACTGTAACACACCGAACTGTCATACTCGTTTTTAGTACTAACAACATGATGGCAATAGACTGCATGTGTAAAGTGGCGAAGAGTAACAGATTCACTGGCCAAGTCATATGAAATGCAGTACATTAACGGCAACAGGTAACAATTTAACACAAGTTAAGGAAAGAAATGTATTTTTTTAGGATGAAAAGATGCCCTACATAGTTTGCGGTGGGAGTGTATATATTTTCTTCATTTCCATATTGAATCAGAAGTGTGAACAGCGCTTATTTCTGCGTAGACCTATTCCGATGAATTGGCAACCACGAATATTTTCTGAGTGACTGTCTGAATGATTTCTAGATTTTATTTTTCCGTGAAGTATTTCAAAATATAATGCTCTATTTTTAGAAGTATTATAATCTAAATTTGCATCAAGTGATCACATGTACGGAATCTTAACACTCTCTCCCTCTGCCTGTATTAAAAAGGGTTTTCACAGAACAACGACTTTTAACACTTTATTCTAAGATATAGCTTGTCAAATAACTGACATTGACGAATTTGTAAATTTGTATTGAAACATGTAAAGATAATGCATGAAACATGAGGCACTTGTGAATGCAATTTGGCAAATTGACAGACAGAATCTCGTTAAGCTCTTAAAGAATGATGGAATAAACAGAGAATATGAATATCTAGAAATGAAAACTTGTGATTAAAACTACAAATTGACCCCATAACAAACTTCCGTTCATTTAATACCGCTTCAATATATCATCATTTTATTCGAAGTCATTTGATTGTAATGCTTCTTAAATCCACCCTTATCTATGAATTTAAAGTTTTTTGATGATATCCTTCAATATATATATCTTTACACTGTTTAACATACACACACAAGTACATAAGTGCATAAGTTCAAATTGACTGCATGTAGAATATTTTGTATTGGTGTTTGCCACTCGATTATATTAATAAGTTAAAGTCATTTACAAGCTGAACTTTTTTATTCAGCAAGTTTGCAACATGTCAAGTAGAAATCGATATTGAAGGCCTGGACGTCTGGAAATGAATTGTTAAGCTAATATCAATGCTATTCAAATAGGTGACGTAAAATTAAAAAAGTTTGATGTTTTGTAAAGAGTACTGCAGATTTGAAAATACTACTGGAAACATTAGGGAAGGTATTTCTCCAATGCACATTGTGTACATCGAACAACAAACATAAAAAAGAAAGCATAATTGATTTGTGGAAATAGTTATAATTTAAGTAAAAAGTGCGGAGAGAACTTATAGCTATAAGTTTGGAAAGTTAAATATCTCTGATATATTTGCTTCATTTAGTCAAAAAATGCACAGCTTTTGCAAGAAAGTTAAAACTAAGTTGTACTCCCACGGGAAAAGTTCCTTCGCATATATATTTTTTGAAAGAATCATTTCTGAGTATCAGGCGACGAGTTCAAACTTTAACCCAATTCAACTATTCATCACTACATTCATACATACAAACAAACAAACACCTATCCCTGCATATACGAATGTCTATATTCAAATTTATATAACACAGAAAGTTCCAATCATACCCAATCACTGCTCATGAATGCGTTTGAGCCGTTGATCATTTAGGGGTTGAAATGGATTTGAGATAATACTCATGATCGTATCGAGTGGTCGATCACAGCATGGAATTTATGTATGAAAATGATAAACTTTGAAATCTTAAGTCTCTGATATCTCGAAATTTGTACATAAATCGATATTTATATTTTTTTTATGCATTTGAAACTGTGGTTTCAGATCTTCAGAAATGGCAGGGGGGTTGCATAAAAAAAACGTATCTTTCAAATTGAACTTTTGATCAAAAAGTGTTGAACGAAACCTTCACCTCATCTGTCGATTGATATTTCACTCGAGTGGGTGCATTAATGTTTCAAAACCAATGGCAACTTCACCTATAGGAGAGCCACTACTAAATCGCCTCACTTTTCATATTTGGGTGCATGGGCAATGATAACTAGGCCTGAAGTACCTCATTCCATAATTTCATGCCGATATCTTTATAAACTTCGGAGATAAAAAAGTATGACAGACACGTAAGACGGACGTACGGACAGACGGACACACCGAAATTAAAAAGTTTCCTTTTTTGTAGACTGAACCTTGAAAACTCCAAAACCAAAAAGAGAGAAAGAGAGAGAGCAGACCATTTGAAGGATTTAGTTAAGGACACATACAAAAAACTATAGAGCACGGAGGAAAGTCAACCACGGCCTGTGGATGTTTCTTCTTTAGCCGCGGTGGAAATCTCGTCAAAACGTTTGTTCTTATCCCGTTAATAATGTCAATATGCTGGAGTGGCAACTCAGACTTAAGCCTGATTGAGCCCCTTTGGACGATTATGGATGAGAGAAGGTCATTAGAGGAGCGTTGCAGCTTGCCTTATTTTTAATATTTTTAAAATACTACTGCGACGAGTGTGTTGTCGATTTCAGCAATATGTGCGGGAAAAAATCGTTGATATCTTGTAATCTACACACGAATAAATATTTTCAAGTCCTTATTATGTCGATGTTTTACTAGTTTTGACCAATAGCCCCAAAACTATTAGGATCGGTTTTTTATTATATATTTTTAATCGTAAGTCTCCTTTAAAGGCATAGCTGTCATTCCTTATAAATATTTACTCGTTTAAAGTTTACGCAAAATCTGAGTATGGGCTTAAAAAAAATGTTCATTTAAATATGTTCTTATGTATGTAAACATAGCAACTTTGAAATGATGAATGGAGTCCTGAGATGAAATAGTAGTCACAACATTGGAGTGGAAGGGGCTTCAAAGAGCAGAAAAGGTTCCGGCGTTCGACTCAATTTGACTGCCACCAGTAAAGTTTTTCAATTGAACTTCGAATCTGATATCCAACCACCGTATTCAACAGATTTGGTTTCCAAGAAATTACTCAAACATGTTTCCCAGTTCCACTTAAGGGAAAGAGAAATGGGTTGGAGCATTGCTGTGAAAAATTTATCGATTTTCTAAAAGAAAAAGGGGTAAAATATAAAATGTTACCCAAATAATAATATGTAACCTTTCAGGGTTTCCTCGTTTATATGGATGTATATTTGTGCATACATCTATGAGGTCATAGCCTTTCAAGCCTCTCCAACGTAATGACATTATAATATTCTCTACTTAAACTGCAACAAATATCCAAGCCACGAAAGGAAGTCGGAATTCTACAAGACCTCATAGAGATAACACCCAAGATTACAATCTCGTCTTGTACCCTTGTCCACGATCTATTCACTCATATCCATATTTTTACCTGTAACATTAAAATACAGAATGAAGCGAACGTCCCTTCGTTGAACCTTATCCACTTGAAAGCCGGAATGTAAATAACATAAATGGCCCCTTGAGCGCCTGAACTACATGTTGTTAGCACGCATTCAGGCCCAAAGTACACAACAACAAAGAACATAGGAGGAGTGTGAAAGTTATCGCGACAAGGAACTTCACACACACTCACTGAAGTTTCCAGTGCCGTTAAAGACGATAGCACCTACGGAAAATGCTACTTCTTTCAAACGTATAGGTTTGTTATATGTATGTGTGTACATCTACGACTATATATGTACATATGAATGTTCTTACTCTTGGTGGTAAAAATATGTTTGTATAGCAAGTTTCAAATGATTCCGTATCACGACGATGACAAGAACGACAACACTAACGGAAATCCTGCAACTGGTGGATGAGACTTAGCTTGCTTGATACCCCAACATGCATACATGCCTGCCTGTGTATATGCATACCTTGGTGACGGCCAAGAGTTTAAGGTGCGACAATACATGTAATAGCGTGGAACTTTTTGCAGACGGAAATGTTCCGCACAATACAACCGCTATAAACGGATCCTTTCGCATGCTTGGGCATAGAAGTGGATCTTCCAAAGGACAAAATCACATTTGCGGATGTATAAAATAAAAATAAATAACCCGCAAAAAAGTTTGGAGAAAACCAACGATGTCGTGTGTGAAGTCAATTTCATTTTCCATCGCCCTATGAGTTTTTTTTTATTTTTCAATGAAGTCGAAATCGTTTACCCGTGAACCGTGAGTCGGTTAAGTGTGGGTGTATGCCTTCGTGACGGGGGTATGTCAACGATAATAATTGGCTGATCGAAAAGTCATCAATAAGCTTCAATTGAATTGGAATTAATTTGGTAAAGGTAAATTGGTGAGTATACGATGGCTTGTGAATAGAATTGAATGGATTTGATTAGAAGCGGTCGGAAAGGAGATTTCTGTTTGTACCGGAAATCGGAAATGAACCTTGTTTATCTGCTACAGTAAGTGTAGTGTAATTTCGATGGTTGGACTTCATTTACATATATCGAAAAGCATTATGAATGCAATAAAAGTAAAAACATTAGCTTTTCGTCATCTTTTACCACTTTTTTTTTTAATTTGTCAGTATTTAATTTATGTCAGGAATCATAAACAAAATATTTAAGCTATTATAATATACATACGTGCATGCCCATATATATACGGGCACCGTGGCGATGTGGGTAAATGCATCGACTCCTACGTCCAGCTTCGATTCCCGAAAAAACGCATGTGTATGTATGTATATAGCCCATGACCGTTTTCTGATCCATCCTAATACTATCAAATACATACAAACATACAAACGAACATTCAATTTTGTATATAAAGACGGATGTATCTCAAGGACATGAAATGCAAAGCTGTCATAACAGAATATAAAGCAGTAGAAGAAGTGCAACAGGGTGTTCTTAAGTGACAAAAGTCTTAATCCAAGTACGGTACGAATACCATCAATACAGAGATTAAATGCTGAATAGCTCTTGCCAACCGCTGTTTCTTTGAGCTCAGGGGCCAATTGAGTAGTAGAGCCTTCCCTCTAAGTATCAAGCTGTCTTTACATAACACCTTGATAATCCCTGCCCTGCTCTATGGCGCGGAGACATGGATAATCACAAGAGCATTTGAAGAAGCCCCTTGGTCTTTTCGAGAGAAAAGTTTTCCGTGCATTCTTTGGTCCTATTTGCGTTAGTGGCATTTGCAGAAGAAGGTTCAGCCACGGTCTGTATAGGCTATACAGCGACTTAAATCTAGCCAGGCATCTTCGGATCCACCGCCTATGATGGCTAGGCTAGGCAAGTAGAGCACCCCGCTCCAGTGAGGCGACGCAATAGAGGACTCCCGCGAAACCGATGGCGCACTCAAGCGGATAAGAAATATACCCAACTTGGTGTGCGTAATTGGAGGCAGCTGGCTTAAAGCTTAAGCTGGAGCTGGAGAGGCTTGTTGGTTGATTCCCAGGTCCCTTCGGACTGTAGCGCCAACAGAAGAAAAGAAGTCAAAAATGCTTAACCTAGATCACTTCTTCTAACTTACTAGCTAAGCTTAGCTTACTATGTCTTTCAAAGTACAGGACCGGATTTTGATTACTTACCTAATGGACAAGTGGACACTAACAAAACAATCTATTCGTTATTCATTCTAAAGAGCTACTCCCACTTTACTCACTTACTATACCCTGCAAAAAATAATTTACAGCAAGTCTTAGCGGCAGTGCTACGTGAAAAGGACGACAGGTGTTGTAAAGTGAAAAGTGTTCATAGATATCAAAACCCGATGCTCAAAGGAATGCGAGTATCTTACTCGCTTTATAAATCTCTGTTTTGATGACCACACTTTAGTGTCGCAAAAGTCATCAACTTTGAGTCTAGCGATCGCCTAACTGTGATCAGAATGCTGAAGAAAAAGCCGCAGGATCAGATGGCTTGCTCTTAGAACTCTTAGAGACTGGGACGACATGTCCCACGTCAGTAATATCAGCATCTTATTCTCCATACTCAAAAAGGCATTCTACACAAAAACAATTGAGGTCTATTCCCTTTAAATGTCGCCCTTAAGATCCTATTTAGCGTATCGTGCGAACTTCTAAAGCCTCTTTGCATAGCATTAATTCGCACGTACCGGTTCAGCTTTCGGTACAACAAAACAAGAACAAATATCAATACTTCGACAAATCTATACGAATGATGGCCGAATGGCGCCAGTGTAAATCGGTTCTAAGACTGCTTTGGAACCATTTCAGATATACTTTAGATTTCATCAAGGAGATGGACTGTCGTTTGATTTTCAATCTTGTACTGGAGAAAGAACTGTCCAAATGTTTGGCAACGCATGCCACCTCAACATCATCGCACGTTGCCATTGTGCTGTTTACATAGATTGAAGATCGGGCGAAACAAGCTTGTCTCGGTCCGTCGTTCACCACCTGACACAAAACAACTTAAATTTTGATATAGTTAAAGAGTTTGTCTAAGTTGACGCAAACATGTACCTATTCCTCAATCGATATTATAGGAGAGGTTGCGTTTTATGTTTTTTTACGGGTGAGTTTTTTTAGTAAAAACAAAATATTTGTTTTTTTATAAATATTGGCTTGTTTTTTAGTTATTGCAAAAAAACCTACGCATTTTGATGAAATTTGCTTCAAGCAGCCCACGCTCGTTACAAAGAACAATCTCGCTCCAGTGAACAGGCCCGGTTTTTATTAGTTCACTATACCGGACGCTCGGTACTCCATTAGTTTCATACCAAAAATCACGCCAAGTCCTTAAATTTTAGCTGTACTGTTAAGAACTGTTCTACTTATAGAGCAGTCAAAGACAAGAGGCAACAAAACATGTAAACAGAAAAAAAATTAAATTTGTTTACATTTAACTTTAGTTGATTTTCAATCACCATTTAATCTAGTTCATCGGCATATATCAAACAATAAACATGATTAAGATTTGAAGGAATGCCATTAAGAAAATATTAAATAGTAGTGGTCCTAGACGACAGCCTTGGGGAACACCAGATAACAGCTTAATGCTTCTAGATTGAAAACAAGGCAGCTTTCACAGTTTGTGTTCCATTTGAGAGGTAACTGGAAATCCAGTCAAGAAGATGGAGTGAATACCAAATGACCTTAGTTTTAACAGAATTCCATGAAGGGTGTCACAAATAGTTCATATTTTGTTTGGAAGTACATAACAAGCCGAACAAAACCTTGCTAAGCTTCAACAACTTTTTTCAATTCATAATATTTCGTGGGCGATGTGACCGTGTGGGTTCGTGCGTCGACCCAGGCGCATTAGACTTTCACAGTCTAGGTTCGAAACGAAGTTCAGACAAACAATTTTTCAAAAAAAAAAAATTGTTCGCGGCTCCACCTCTTTCGAGTCACTGACAATGCTCAAAGAGTATAACTGTCTAGAAAAAAACTTCTCAATCGCGCCGTTCGGAGTCGGCATTAAACTATAGGTCCCCTCCACTCGTGAGAGAACAATAGCACGCACAACACGAATTGGTTGGTGAGAAGCTAGGCCCAGGTCCACCTCGGACTGTAGCGCCGCCATTATTATTATTATTATTATTAATATTTCGTTTGGTGCTTAATGCCGAGATAAGATTTAAGAATTACAAATAACTGATAGAATTGGCTCAGCCTAATCTTCACCTATGTTTGAGAATATTTACGTTACAATTATATTGTCCGAGCATTGTTGGGGGCCGAGAGACTTGGGACCGTGAAAATGAAAGTTGGTACATATGTATATCAGGGATTGAACAAAGGATTTTCTAGCAGAGAATCGAAGTGAAGCGAATTTCCACGAAAGTGATATTATTTATATTTACTTCATCGTGTTCATATTACAATTATGTATTTATATACTTTACTTACTTTTGTTTTTAATTGAGTCATTAATTTATGTTTTTATTCTGTGATATAAAACACAAGTTTTGCCGCGTGACCCTTTTTCTACAACTTTTTTTAACTTTCCAGCGACAACTGATGGGAATTGTTCATTTCTTTCAACCCCTAACATTTTCGCTTACAAATGAGAGAAGTATGAACTAAAATGTTGTATATTTTTTTGGCTTGGTGAGGTGAGCTTGGTGGAGAAAGGTTTAAGGTTTAAGCTTCCTTGTCTCTACTTTTACCAATTGAATTATCAGTCTGATGCCAATTTGGGTATTAGTCGTCCTATCTTTTTCTGGCTAGTGAAGATTTAAAAGCTAGTCCACCCGATGAATTTAACGGCTCAACTGTTCTTCTCATCGCCACCTAAGCTTCCCCTGCGGTTATGTCTGTGCTTTTTAAATATGAAATAAAGAACTCCGTTGGGCAACTTGCCCGTATTTAAGCATCTAAGGTCAACGCCACATTAAAGATGTTTATCCTCTTGGATCGCCTTAAGAATCTTTTTCCGTTCGCATTACGAGTACTTAGATTCATTATACATATTTTGAATCGCGTCCACCCTTTTCTTTACGCTTAAGTGTTGTTGCAGTGTGTACATTACGCAGAAGAAAAAAAACAATTTTTGTAACAAACAGATGTTGCTTTCCAAATGAACAAGTATCATACTTATTACTTTACTTATTTATTTTTTCGTATGTTATCATAACATCTCTTGGTCTTGTTTTGACAAACGGATTATGTGTGGATTTTCTTTTTGACTTCCGGTTGAATTGTGAAACATTTTCACATATTTCTTCAAACGCCTTGTAATCCTGTTTTGAATACTTTGTGACAGGTGTGTAAGTCGCCACTTCATGAATTTCAACGAATATTTTATGCAGATTTAGTGAATTTTAGCCTCGTGATAATGGAGCTTTAGCTCACATAAGTTTTCAAATTTATACAGAAAAATACACATACATATTTATATTTATAAATGCACTCCTTTTTGTTATACATAGGTTTTATTCGATGAATTCCCTTATTTCAGAAAACATATTTCACAGTTAAATGAGCAAGTTGTATAAATAAAGCAAAAGTGAGAATATAAATATAAAAAGCAAGCTGTATGTTAGGTTAGGTTAGGTTAAGGGGATAGGCACTTTAACAAAAAATTGCCCATTGTGCAAGCACGTGGATCCTAGAAAAGACGGGTCTATTCAATCTTGTATTCACTCATACGCTCTATGATAACCAGCTTGAGATTTCAATGAAGCGATGCAGATTGTTGATAGATATGAGGCAGTGTCTGGTGATGACAATAGTACCAATTTTTTGAAGATATAAAGCTTTTGAGGCTTTATGGAACTACTTTTTGCCAGATCAACCTAGAGCTTTGACACATAGTACCGGTTTCTCATGTTTTGTTTGTTTTTAGAATTTAAAATGTAAAGGTATTCTCACATTGCCATATTGTGTTGGTAGGGGGAGTATGGTATTCTGCAGTTTCTTGTAATATGTCTATGTGGATTGGTATAGTTAATTTTTTGAGCAGCATTTCTATTTTCTGGGAAGAGTTGGAGAGTTTGGAGAGTTCCTATTGGATACGATCTCTTAGTAAGAAAAAGATTAAAAATAATATCACCTGATTTTGAATAAGTTTGAAGGAAAAGCCACTTACAAATTGGGGTAAAGCTTGTAAAATGTGCCTATACAATGTCAAAAACTACCTTAGTTTTTCAGTGAAAGTTCATAACTAGAAAAAAAATCAAAACAACATTTAAAATAAATCTATTTTTTGTAATTATTAAATAAATATAGATAAACGTTTTTTGTAATAATTAAATAAACTAAAGGAATCATTAAATTTGACAGTTATGAAATGAGCTGTCAGATAAGATGATTATTAAGAAGAGGCTTTGTGTTCAGAAATGAGCGGATTCAAATAATAATACTTTTATAGGTCGTGTTTACGTCAAACCTTTCAATTTCTCTGGAGTTTTCTAAATGTAGTCTGCTGAGAAGACCCTAAAAAGATGACAAATTGTATATTTTTCCAAAAAGATACCGGATAAAGCTTTTAAGGACAAATAGAGGACTTGTGCTCTTTAAAGAGGACGTCTGGTCACAATCCTATTTCCTTCCCCTATTGGTTTGAACAAATGTATTATATTTAGCTTTATTTGGGAACATTTTACTTCTTTGACATTAGTTCTTAAACAACTGCTATATTGATAAAAAGCCTTAATAATACTTTTATACTTTTTTCGGTTTGGAAACATCAACAATGTTTTTATACTTGTGAAGTAAACTTTTGGTCTAGTGGACTTAATGACCTTACTAAAACGTGCGGATCAAAGAAAAAACGTGTTTCTCGATGTTTTTTTAGGGAAACAATTTCAAGACAAAATAAGTATGTTTCAGCAAATTATTCCTCGTTCGTCTAAAAAAATACAGCCTTGCTCCCATGAACTGTACAAGTTATGATTCCTATATATTTTCTGGGTTGCTTTCAAGTGTATCAACATATGAAACAGAACGCAATGGAAGCAGCTTGGAAACAATATATTTCTCATCTATTTCTTTGCAACGTTCGTCTGGCCCGCAACTGAGTACACAAATATCTTACAAATACTCGTGCAAATGTAACGTACTTTAATCAGACCATTGGCGGACATAAGACATTTTTTTTCTCATTTATCTTTCTTGAAATGCTATACGTATCAAAGATAACATTTCTTTGCAATAAATAACAATTGTTGATTCAAATGATGGTATGATGTTTATATTCCGCGAATGGCAATACCGTAATTGGCGAAAATATTGTAGTTAAACAAATCGTCTATGAAGGTTTATCGGTAAACTAAATATAGGCTAACATCATCACGGCCGGGTGCCCAAACCATCACAGTGGTCAGGTAAATTTTCACGCAAGGCAAGAACTAAACATAACAAACGACATCAGCTTAAAGATAGAATTCAAAATGTTTGTTTTTCTATTCGACTTCCTTTGTATTTCAGAAGCAAATACCAGATTTGTCTAATCCCAGTCCTGCAGATGAACAAGGCGAGTTAATGAAAAATGTTCACTCAACCGCAGGGAACAATCTTCGCCTCCGAGCAAGTGTGAAAAATTAGAAGGAAAACATTACAGTAGAAATTTAATTAAAAATTGAGGTTGCATCAACATATTTATTTTGCAACAATGAAGTTAGTTAAGGAAAAATTATGTCCCAGATCGACTTTTTGGAGGTTGCTTGCTATCACCACCGTAGTAAGTGTATATTTCTGTGGCCACAAACCATAGCCGCTTAACTCGAGTTAGGACAAAAATAAGTTATAATTACCATTATGTTCAGCATGTTTAAGTCTACTTTCACTAATTTTTTTATGTCTGTACCTTTTTTTTAAACAGAAGTTATTCCAAAAAAAACCTAGTAGTAGTAGTTGTGCGGATTTGAAACGTTGACCTCCTCTCCTGAAAAAGCATAAAAACCTACTTAAGCGGCTATGACTTATGGCCACAGATTTGTCATTATCGCTCTTGAAATAAGTATTGGATGATTCCTAATACCGTTGTATGTTATTTGTTGATTCAGAACAGTTATGTCTTGCCGTTGAACTGGTATGAACGTGATACTTTCGTGAAGTGACGTAATATTAATATATTACTGGACACATTTTTTTAGTTTCCGTGAAGAATAATTTTTGAGTAATTTTTAGAGTAAGTGACTGTTTCCAATCCACTGACTTTCTGGGTAACATAAAAAAAACTTCAACTACAAAATCTTATTTCGCACCCAAAAAAAAACAAATATTTTTTTAAAATCATACGTTTGTGTTTCATAATACAATTCGTTAATGCCGAATACTTATACTATGTTTACAAAGAAGCGTAAAGTAAGCGATATAAATCGTGCTTTTAATGAGAAATGGGAATTGGACTATTTTATTTGCAACAATAATAATAAAATTCAGTGTATGAGTTGTATCCAAGTCCTTGTCTGTGGCTGAAGAATACAATGTTAAGGTGCTTTACACAATTTTGCATGAAGAAAAGTATAAGGAACATAAAGGTGTAGCTAGAAAAATTATTGTAGCTGACTTTAAGAATAAAAAATAAATTGGTGCAGCAAACAAGCACTTTTTCAAAAGTAAACACAGAAAATGAGCTGAGTTTAGCTGCCTCCTACGAAGTTTTTTACAATAAGCCAAAGCCAAAAAAACCATTCAGTGATGGAGTTTTAATAAAAAATGTACAATTAAAATGGCTGAACCATTTATGCAGTCTAAGCTTGCAGAAAAATTGCACAAACAGTTGCTCGACGAGTAGATGATATGGGCGAGTATGTTTCTAAGTAATTGTCTGACTCCGTTGCGGAATATGAATATTTTTCAACATGTTTGGATGAAACTAGTCTGTCTCGCTGCATTTAAAAAGATTATACTATTACGGAAGAAATGTTGTTGGAACAACTAAGTGATATCTATGCAGCTGTCAGTACCACTGTTATAGATTACGGAGGGTTTCAAAAATGTTCCTATGTGACTGATGGAGCTAAAGCAATGACAGGGACAGTGACAGGATTTTCTGGACTCCTGAAACAGAATGGTATTCATTCTCCTTTAATCCACTGCAAGAAGCTATATGCGGAAAATCCTTGCGCCAGATGAACGCAATGAATGTGGCTGTCAAAAAAACAAATCTGATGAGGGGCGGAAACAAAGCTTTGACGTATTGTAAATTTCGCGATTTTTTAGCCGAAATCGATGCAGCGTACGGAGATTTAATTTTACACCATCAGTTACATGCATCAGTTGGTTAAGTGCTGGTAAGTGCTTGCAGCGTTTTTTTACTCCTCACTAGCTAGAAAAAGTGGGCGCCGTGGCGTAGTGGGTAGGTGCGTCGACTCCTACGCTCGAGGTCGTCAGTTCGAATCTCGAAAAAAACATCAAAACATTTTTTCACGGCTCCACCTCTTTCGAGTCACTGACAATGCTCAAAGAGTATAACTGTCTAGAAAAAAGCTTCTCAATCTCGCCGTTCGGAGTCGGCATTAAACTGTAGGTCCCCTCCGCTCGTGAGAGAACAATAGCATGCACAACATGAGTGGTTGCTGAGAAGCTAGGCCCAGGTCCACCTCGGACTGTAGCGCCGCCATTATTATTATTATTGAAAGGAGACAGAAGTAGAAAGCAAACTGTAAGATTCCCAATTCCTAGCTGAACTTGCATTTTTAACGGATATGACCAAATACATGAACGAATTAAATTTGAAGTTACAGTCGAATCGCGATAATTCGTACCCCGATAAATCGAAACCTCAATAATTCGTTACAAACTGCTTGTCCCTTGAAAAATCGTCGCACATTCGTAAAATGTTCATACATTTTGATCCCCTCGTCATTTCGTATTTTATTTGTAATGCACTAAACACAAAACCTCTTATAAATCTTAATTCGTTCATTAAATGTTATAAACCTCTTATAATTCGTAATGCAAAACGCAAAAAAAAACCTTTCAGTTTAACTACCGTTAACTTTTGTACACAATTGTGTTACCTTGAATGTTGCCTTACACACCGTACTTTTTTGGTCTATGATATTACGAGTTCTTTATTCTTAGCTCACAAGCCCCGTTAATTCGTATTTTTATGTTTTCCACCTCGTTAAATCGAAATATCGATAATTCGTAACCTGCGGGATTCGGGATCGGGATAAGAATGTATAAGGCAAACACAATAATATCGCGAACTTGAACGGATATGTAAATGGATTAAAAAGCAAACTTAAATTGTTCAAAATGTCTTTAGAAAAGAATGATTTTTTTTTTCGCGAGTTACAAAGAACCTTACATGGAAATGGGAAATTTCGAAAGATCCCACTTTTCTGAGCACATAGTACATTGACGAGGTAATTTTGGAGTTTGAAAATTTACAGATTTTAAGGAATTAGAGAGCGTATTTTCACTTTTCACTCATCCATTAACACTGGCTATTGAAAGTGTAAAGACTGACTACCAATTGAAGTTATGCGACCTACAATCTGACCCCTTCTACGAAAGTACAGATGAAATTAGAATACATTTTTTAAGCTCCTTGATGATCTCGAAACTAGCCAATTTCGGTTTGAAAATAGGTTCGATGACAGGGAGTACATATCTTTGTGAAAGTGCTTATTCAATAATGAATTTTATTAAATCAAAATACAGGTCTTCGTAGTCGGATAAGTCAATTATTAGCAACAATGACATTGTTAAAGAAAGAAAGAAATAAAAAAAATAAACAAAAAATAAAATAATATGAATGATTATTTTTTGTATATTAAAAGCTAATAATAATATATTTATACATAGGCCGTAAATGTAGGCCGTAGATAAACATTAAAATTACATTTGAATTATCTCTTCGATCAATTTTCCTAAAAAGCCACTCAAATACATCGATATATTCATTTTTCCGGTGGGAAACACCTACTCAATAGCACTTTACCTTAGATTTTGACGTGATTTTGACTTTATTCTCACGCACGCACTCTACAGAGGAACACACAGAATACTTGTGCGCACTTGTGTTGATGCCGTTCAATTGTGTGCTGCGTGTGCCGCATTCATTTAGCAAAAGCATAGGCTTTTATACGCAACTATATGCACAATATGCTAAAACAACTCATTTCCGGTTCCTTTTATCTTCCTAATTATTTTAATATTCTGTTTTTGATAATGGGCAAATAAAGTTTGGTTTCGTTTGGGTTCCACATGGATTTCTTTTCGATTTTCGAATTCGAACACTACCCATGCAAGTAACGGTTCATGCAATTTCGTATTTCATTCCACATTCATTCGAAAGAAAGAAGCCAAGCCAAGCGGAGACCAAAGGTAAGAAATAAAAAACCTGCAATAAAAAATGAAGTAAATTTTTGTTTTTAGTTTTTTAATTTCTTTGAGCATTGCAACTCGCGCCGCCCCCGCAGTATAAATATGTACATGTACACATTTTAAAATTTGAACAATAAACTGCAACTACTAAGAGTGGTCAACCGCCGCTAATAAATTTGACTTTTTACTTCATTCTTAAAGAAACTTTGTTTATCGGATTCGTGGAAATCATCATGGTGCGTGGTGCTTCAGTAAGGAGTTGCCCTAAGTGCGACGAGGTGGACAACGTTGAAATGGTCCAATGCGACTCATGTGACGCCTGATTCCACTTCATATGCGTCAAGGTGAAAAGCCGTAAAAGCGAGAAGGATTGGGTGTGTGACGGCTGTGATGGCAAAGCAGACGAGACAATAACCGCACTTGAAGGCGCCAGCTGCAGTACTATTGGTGATGAAATAATAACAAGCAGGATTCATGGATACGAGGAATGTATGAGAACATTATTAAGTAGTGCGAATGGTGTCGCAGATATTGAAAAAAATTAAAAATAGAGATAATGCGTCTTGAAGAAGAGAAAGAGGCGCAGATGAAATTTTTAAAAAAGTAATATGAGCATATACTCGCGCCATGCGAAGCAAGTAGAGAGGTAGTTACGAATGGTACAAAGGGTTTAAGTTGGCAGAAGGTGATAATTGCGAACGGCTTGGCATGGTTAATAAGGACGCAGGTGGGAGCATGTGTGATGGTAATAAATGCCAAACTAAAAACTCATCTTCTACAACGCCATGCGGATTCTCAGCTTTAAGCGCTGAGCAAATATATGCAAGTCAGGCGATTTCAGAAGATCTGCCAATTTTTTCTGGAAACCCCGAAGAGTGACCGCTATTTTTCAGTAGCTTCGAGAATTCGACTCGGTTGTGTGGGCTAAGCAACGGCGAAAATTTCTATAGGTTGCAACGCGCGTTAAAAGGCAAGGCGTTGGAGTATGTTAGCACTAGGCTCACGCTGCCCTCACTTGTACCAGAAATAATATCGACGCTTCGTATTGTTTTTGGAAGACCAGAGCATATTATTAATAATCTTTTATTCAAAGTCCGTTCTTCACCTGGTGTAAATCCAAATAAGAAAGACAGTCTCATAAATTTCTCGTAGGAAGTTAGAAATATTGCGGCCAAAATGGATGCAGCTTCTCTAAAGACGCATACAAATAATCCTACACTTTTACAAGAGCTTTTAGAAAAATTGTCACCTCAAATGCGACTTGATTGGTCAGTATTCTCACGTCCAATTATCGATTCTAATCTTAAGCACTTCAGTGACTGGCTTTATGATTTGGCTGGAGCGGCAAGTAGAGTTCTATCGATACCAGTAATTAATACTGACAGCGAAAAGCGTAAGACACATCGAGTTGGCTTTCATGGAAATACTCTCAAAGGAAATAAAAATTCAGGACAATCTCTTCAATGCCATGCATGCGGTGAAACACATTCCGTCACAACATGCCAAGTATTTAATAACCTAAGCTATAATGAAAAGTAGAATGTACTTCACAACAACAAATTATGCCGTACATGCTTAAAGTTTCACTATGCGTTTCACTGTCCAGAACGCAAAGAATGTCAAGTTAATGGGTGTCACGCGAAACTCCGTCCATTATTGCATAAAGTTTGAAAGTCCATCAACGTCTACGGTTGCAGTTCACAACTCGCAGACATCCAAGTGCTCTATCGACTTGTACCCATTACCTTATTTAGGAAAAGTACAACAGTTGACGTTTTTGCCTTTTTGGATGATAGATCCGGTCCAACTCTTATTGAGAAAGATATTTTATCTCGCCTTAGAGTTGAAGGTCAAGGTTCAGATTTAAGCTTGCGATGGAACCGTGATGGTTGAGAAAAATGCACGTAACCTGGATTTACTTGTATCTTAGGGCAAAAAATATTCACTTTATGGGGTTTGGTCTGTATGTAAGCTTGATTTACCATTTCAAACGCTTTGATGAACTTTCGGAAAGGTTCAAACACCTAAAGAGTTTGCCAGTAAGGTCTTACGAGAACGCGGTTCCAAGCGTGATTATTGGTTTAAATAACCGAAGTTAAGCTATGCCATTAAGTTTCAGTGAAGAACACATGAACCCGCAACTACTAAGACCCGCCTAGGTTGGGGCATTTATGGCGAGTTGGATTCAGAAAAGTCATCTAATCGACCGACTCTTATGCAGCTGCATATATACGAGTGTGATGATGATGCTGCTTTTCAGACGTTGATGATGGAAAACATGAAAACTGAAATCCAGTTTTAAGAAAAAACTCCGTGGTAAAAAAGTAAGATACTGATACAGTGAAGAAGCTATGTAAGAACGCAAGACAGGACAGGGACTACGTAGCAAATCTCTTATGGAAGCTCAATCACGTTTCCCTTCCTGATAATTATGGCATGGCCTATCAGAGACCTTGTTGTTTCGAAAGAAGGCTGGCAAAGGATATCGAAACGCATAAAATAACACCTAACATTTTTCACGGCCCCACCTCTTTCGAGTTACTGGTAATGCTCAAAGAGTATAACTGTCAGGAAAAAGCTTCTCAAAATCGCCGTTCGGAGTCGGCAATAAACTGTAGGTCCCCTCCACTCGTGAGAGAACAATAGCACGCAGAACACGAGTGGTTGCTGAGAAGCTAGACTCAGGTCCACCTCGGACTGTAGCGCCGCCATTATTATTATTATTATACAAACGCATTCAAGACATGGAATCAAAGGATTATATCCGTAAACTGTCATCGGCTGAAATAAATAAAACATACTCCCGTAAATGGTATTTGACGATATTCGCTGTGAGAAACCCAAACAAGCAAGGACGCCACAGCGGAATGCAATGGCTTTTCATTGCACGATTGCCTTGAAAGGGGCCCAGATATGATGACTCCTTTAATCGACGTTCTCTTCAATTTTAGAATCGGGAAAATCGGGATCTGCGGGGATATCAGCGAAATGTTTCATCGTGTAGACATCGAGAAAGCTGATCAACACTGTCAAAGATTTTTGGTGCGAGACGAAAATGATGATCGACAACCGGACGTCTACATTCTTCAAGTTATGAGCTTTGGTGCTAGTTGCTCTCCCTCAAACTAAAAAATCTAAATGCACTCGAATACAAGGATGAATTCCCCAGAGCTGCAAAGTCAATCATAGAGAGACACTATGTTGATGATATACTGGAGAGCGTAAGCATGATTCAAGGAGCCATCGAATTGGCCAAACAAGTACGAGAAGTTCACAAGGACGCAAATTTCTACATTCGGAAATGGCTTTCGAATTCTAAAGAAGTCGTTAATGCTCTAGGAGATGAAGGTTCGATGGAGATTTTTTTAAAAAGCGGGACGGACAGTTGAACATGGGTGAAAACATGGGACTGAGAATCATGGGTGAAAACACAGGGGAGGTTGCTCTTGTGTGTGCCAAAACGAAAGTAGCTCCTCTAAAGCCTATTTCAATACCCTGCATAGAGCTGTTGGCAGCAGTATTGGGATCTCGTCTTGGGAATGCCGTCATCAAGGCTCATGATTTTAAGATCGAAGCAACATATTATTGGTCAAACTCAAAACATGACAGGACTCATGGCTGAGATCTGACCCGCGGAAGTATAAACATTTTGTCATGTTCCGAATTTGGAGAAATTCAAGAAACACTGAAGTCTCAAATTGGAGGTACATTCCATCGAAGCAAAATGTAGCCGACATGGCCACAAAGTGGAGTCGTACTCCAGAATTCAGTCGAAGTAACAAGTGGTATTTCAAACCTGACCCGTGAAGAAATTCAATGGGGGCATCAAACCTTATATCGCCTTGTCCAGGCCCAAGCATATCGTTTAGAATACCGCCTTCTTTTAGAAAGCCATGTTTGTTCCCTATCCAAGTTAAGTCCACTAAATGTCACCATTCATTGATAAAAATCAAGTAGTTCGCATGCGAAGTCACCTAGAAAATACCTTTATTGGAAATAACGCAATTAAAAGTTCGATTATACTACCGAGAGCACACTCCATTACAAAACTTGTTGTTGATTTTTATCATAGAAAATTGCTTCACATAAATCACGAGACTGTAATTAATGAAATCTGTCAGTCATACCAGATTCTAGGCCTAAGAACACTATTGAGAACAGTTCGCAGCGAATGCAGATGTGCAAAGTTCAAGCCAATCCAGTTCCAGCAGAGATGGCTCCTTTACCTCCTACATGTCTATCATATTACAATAGAGCATTTTTGTACGTGGGTCTTGATTTGTTCGTTCCGTTCCTGGTAACGATAGGCATACGAGTTGAAAAACGCTATGGAACAGAGTTTACGTGTATGACATGCCGTGCCGTTCACATTGAAGTTGTCCAGTCTTTCTATGAGCTCTTGCGTTATGGTGATTCGCAACTTTATTGCAAGAAGAGGAACACCCATTCAGTTCTATAGCGATAATGGGACCAACCTGAAAGCCGCTGAGAAAGAGCTCCGAAATAGCCTGTCAAAAACTCAACTTTAATGCACAATTTGGAAGTCTACAAACTGGATGGACTTTCATACCACCAGGGAGTCCACACATGGGAGGTGCATGGGAGCGCATGGTACGTTCCATGAAGTCAGTATTGTACCAAATTATTACCCCTGACACAAGGCTCACCGAGGAAAATTTCACCAACCTACTCCTGGAGGTCGAAGGCATTAATAGCCGTCCACTTACTTACCTGTCAATTGATACCGCAGAGCAGGAAGCCCTCACACCCAACCACTTCCTGCTCGAATCGTCATCTGGAAAAAAATGGGCAGATTTGTGTCAACCGACCAGGTCGTTAAATCCTCTTGGCGACATTCTCAATTCCTGGCTGATAAATTTGGAAACGCTGGATAGCAGAATTTCTTTCAACACTAACTAGAAGAACAAACTTGTTCGAAAAAACCAAATCTATCAAAAAAGGAGAGTTGCTTCAAAGCTTAAAATTCCCAAATCATAAAATCAGGTAACAGCGACTTTTGAAAATAAAAAATGGACAATCATCAAAAATGCACTTAATTTTATTTCCTGAAACGTAATATTTCTATAATTGATTAATATTACAAATTAGATAATAAATCTTACAAATGGTTTAATTGCTTTGAGCAACGAATTATTTTATCAATTGTGCTGCCGGCTCCACATAACCTCTCAGTGAAAAAGAGTGATGTGAGCCATGCGCCAAAGAGTTTGACATTTTATAAATAGTGCTCCCTTTCATTAAAAAGAGACAAATTTATTTCTAATCGGTTTAAGGACTGGATGACATTCCGGGGGCCGTCTGAGAAGTAGGCGAAGACTCCAAATCCAACACAACGACTCGTCCAATCGATCTTTTCGTCTTTGTAGAACCATTTGATAACTTAACATCGGCCATGCGAGTAACTCCATCTGGACCATCATAAACGTTGATGACACGACCCAAATGCCAAGCCGAACGCACCTCGTTGGGTTCGATAACTATAATTGTATCGTCCAGATACACAGGTTTTGTCTTCGTAAACCATTTAGATCGTCGCGTAATAGTAGGTAAGCATTCGTGGTACCATCGTTTTGTTAGTTCAGCCATCAAATGTTGAGATTGGCGGCTAAATAGTTTGCTGAAACAATCTTTTTCGTCTCGGTCATCCTCTCCAAACAGCATTAAATTTGGGGTTAAGGGCTTGGGATCTTCAGGGTCAGCCTATATGTGAGTAAGTGGTCGCCTATTAATTTGGCCTTGAGCTTCTAGAAGTGCGATGCTCCGCTTGATGGATTGAAAGAGACGCTCCCAAGCTCCTTCCATCTAGGGAGAGGAGGCAGGTATAAAACGCCACAAAATGCCCTCGTACCTTGATGAATACTCGTAGAGGGAGGCCACCATCTCACGTTCTCACTCAAGTTCTTTGTCCCTACGAAGTTAAGACCATTGTCGCTGTAAAAAAATCGTGTTACAACAAGGTTGATTATGAAACGCCTGACCACCATGGTGCACTGGTCCAAACTTAGGTCGCTCAATAGCTCAATCTGTACCGATCTGAACGTGAGGCACGTAAAAATCATTCTGTACCGTTTTGCCGTCCCTCGGCCAAACTTCACCAACATGGGGCCGAAGCAGTCCACTCCAACATGGGTAAAAGGTCTGCAATCAAAGGCCAATCGAGCTTCAGGAAGCTGACCCATTATCTACATACTGGGCTTAGCCTTGATACGTTTACACATAAAGCCACCCCTGCCCACCCTCTCAACAGCTCCAAGAATACTAATTATCCAGGCGGGCGTATTTGCGAATGTCAGATATTATGGTATCACTTCCTATGTGAGAATTCCTCTGGTGATGATAATCGATGAATAGTTCGACCAAAGGATGTCTGTTAGGCAGAATCGCTGGGTTTCGGGATGCATACGAAGAGTTGGCCTTTTGCGTTCTTGAACTTAAACGTAACGTTCCCTCTTCGTCCAGGAACTCACCTTGCCACTGGACCTCAAAGAAAATATATCGGCTGGAAAAGCTTCCTCCTGAATCTTCCGAAACATCCATTCGTCGGGTTTGCTAAACTCGAACGGTGTGATGTAAGTTTCCTTTTCAGTGGGTTTTCCCTGAAGGATGTATTTTAACCTCAACAAAAAGGCAATAGCTCGTACGGATGAAGACCATCTCGCTTGAAATCGTGCAAATAAGCCTCTGTTTATGAGGGTGAAGAAAAATTTTTGAAGTCTTACTATCTTCGATCTCTTGATTCTCAGCTCCTATATAAAGAGTAAAGGGCCAATCCTAAAATGGACGTTTTAAGAAGTGTGGGCCTTTGAACCACCGCGTGTCTTGATTTCGTGTTGATACATTAAATCGTTTTGTGCCATCATCAGCTACATACTTTGTCGTTTGAGCCCACGTGGAACCATTCGCCAGGTGTAGTAGAGTCGAGAATCTCGCCAATTCTTGAAGCAACGAAGGATGGCAATTTGTAATTAGAAGAGTTGATCCAGGCCAGCACAATTTTCAAATCGGATAAAAAAAGCGACTCATCAATTCTTATAGTGTGCGACTCTTTAAGTCAAAAACCATTTGGGGTTTTTGATTGGGTTAAATTATTTTGTTTTCTCTTCCGTTTGGCATTATCGACTTAAGTCTAGCACAACTTCATTTCGGAGCTTATTTGCCCTTTTTTCGAACACATTTAATCTCGCTTTCCAAATTATTAATCTATTTTCAATTTGGTTTTACTAAAAACAGCAGTTTCCGACTTAAGATCTTTTTACCTAACTTCAAAGAATTGTAGTTGCCAATCGAACGCCTAGGACAGCCGCTTGCAACACTAGTCGAGGTATGGATAATTGTTTGACAGGCGCGACCTTCGCCTTCGCCATTACTTGTGAAATTTGCACTTCATTTATGTAAGCAAATGGAAAATAGTCCACCGCAGCAAATGCTTTTTCAGAAGCATCGACAAAAATAATCAAACTTATTTTGCAGTCGTTCAGGGTTTCTCAATGAGTAGCGCCGTGGAATCTTGATGTCAGAAATATACTTCAACTCGTTGATAAACTCCAGCCACGAACTACGTAAATGAGATGGCACCGGCTCGTCCCAATCAAACCCTTCTCTCCATACCTCTTGAAGTATGATCCGCCCACGGATTGCAAACTGTGATACCAACCCTAAAGGGTCGAGAAACTTCATGACTCTTTTGAGCATTTTTCGTTTGGTAATAATTGCATCCTCGTCTAACATATCTCTTAACGTATCATTATCCGAAATCTTATATGAAAAGTGATCAGTGGCTGGATGCCAATACATACCTAAGATTTTAGAAGCCCAGCTATCGTTTTCATTAGGATTGAGGCACACTAGTTTCGGTTAGCCTCTGGCATCTGATACAAAAGGTCACGGCTGTTTGATTGTATTCCCACAAGATTAAAGTTCATCGAGTGACATATCCAAATAGCTTCTGTCGTAACAGCGTTGGCTTCTTCGACTGAGTTGTGACTAGAGATAGCCGTCAACGTATGTGGGCTTAGTCATTTCTTCGGGGCTCTCATCTTTAAAAAGACTGGCGAGATGATTCTTTATGTACTGCGCATATGCTAGAGAGCACCTTGGCCCAAACATCATAACCTCCATGATATAAACCGTGGGTTGCCTAGTTGCGTCCCCGTCCCGCCATAGAATACGTTGGCATTCCTGGTCCTCAGCCTTGATGCGAATCCTATGAAACATTTCTCGGACATCCCCTTTTACAGCTACTTCACGATCCCGAAATTTGAACAAACCAGCATGTAATGGAACTAGGTTGTCCGGACTCTTCAACAAATAGGTATTTAACGAGACTCCGTTTGATGTTATCTGAAGACCACAGAAGACCTTTTTCATATTGTGTACTCACCAGCTTTAAAGAACGCTCCATTATATCGAAGGATCGACAGAATTCTTGGCTAACCAATTCACCTTTTGGAGGCATGACACCAAATTCCTCGGTAGTGAAGTGACGTCGAACAAGGTCGCGCAAGTCTACTTCCTCCCTGATGGCTTAGTGCAACAAAAGCTTCATAGAGGGTTTCGATACCGGCTCCAAGCAGGACACATTCATCGACGGAGCTGACTTGCCGTAAACAATCCAGTCTAGTAATGTCTTCAATGCGTGCGGTTCCTTATCCATCCCATGCCGCTGACCATGCCCCAACAGAAATTTAGCTTGATCCAAGCCAAGTAGGATTTTTGGTTGGACGGCAACCAAGTCAGGAAGTGGAAGACCTCAAAGATGAGATTATAATATCTTCAAATGTGCGACATCAATGGTCTGGCTTGCGAATCTCAAGTTCTTGATTGTATATACATTCTGCAGAATGTCTTTCGTTTTTTAGGTTATTACCATTTGAAACCATTTTTTGGGTGATTTTTGTACATTGGTTTAGAAATGGGAGGAAGGACGCGTTAACCCTAATCCTTAATCCTTAAATCCCAAATTTGTGCCTTTTGATGGGTAATTGTTTAACGCACTTTAATTTTCGTGTCTTGATAAGAATAGTTATTTTCCTCTGCCATTTTGTTTATTGATTCGTTGCATATAATTGGCAAATCTTATTTGTCTATCAACTGACAACCAATTCGAGCTATTTCTAAATTACAGCGCATATTCCCTAACAGCTAATAACTACTACTGAAGTTGAAAAATTTGTGTTCATAAAAATATGTGGGAGTGACAAACGTTTTCAATGTTAATTTCCCGAAAATCATGCAAATAATAAATCGATTTATCAAGTCGAACCATTCCATGACGTCATGCATGTTCTGACATTTCTTGTAGAACAGTCCTAAAATAGCGAATAATGTCAAAATAACATACCTGCTAACTTCACAACAGTAGATGTCAAAGAACTGACATTTATGTTGTCTGACTCCTTCAAAAGTATTAAAAGTTCTATTTAGAGATTGCAAAAATAGGTAGGTGCTGTTAATACATAATTTTTTCACCATATAAATAAACAAAACTCTTGTTTGTACGCAGATATCATCTTAAATTAACTATCGTGAAAATTTTCCTTGCCGGACATTACATAGAAAAACTCTGCTCAACACAAAAGTAATCAGCAAAAGGAAGGAACAATGACTTCGGACATGTTAATGGCTCAGGATCATGCTGAAGGAACGCACGGGGAGACTCGTAATCAACTGGAGCAATTCATAATCCTTGCAAAAAGCGCTCGAGGGGCTGCAGTCTTGGAACTGATCAAACAAGTATTAGAAGCATCTGGAATCTACGTTTTTGCTGAATTATTGGCAATGCCAAATATCAAAGAGGTTGTTTTTGCTTTGTTCTTCATTTATCATTATTACATGGTTGTGTTTTCTTTATTTTAGTTACAAAATGGGCCAAATGCTGTCTATTATAACACCCTTAATCTGTTTGCTTATGGAACATATAAACAATACTCACAGACTCCATCTGACTATTTAGAACTATCTACGGCAATGCGTAAAAAATTACAACATTTGACTATTGTGTCACTAGCTATCAAGAACAAATGCATACCATATAGTGTTCTTTTGGAAGAATTGGAAGTAGAAAATGTGCGACACTTGGAAGATGTTATAATCGAAGCAATTTATGCCGGTGAGTGAGAATATATTTGTTTACTATACAAAAATCGGTTTTACTGTGTACTCTCTCTACGTTGTGAATCAAGAATATAATCTGGCCCTACTTTGCAATACCTCAGCAAGGAAGCTTAAAAAATTGTCTTGTGAAAGGATCTCAGAAACGAAAAAATGCAGTTTATTTTGTGCCGACATTCTCTTAGTCCAGAAAAGGGTTCAAAATAAAACCTTTAAATAAAATCAGATCACTTCTCATAGAGTTTTTCAGTTATTTTAACATTATTTTGTGCCGTAAAACAATATAACAAGTTAATAACTGCACAGTCAAGGAAGAAATGATTTTCAATTGCTTACAACAACTTCTGCAAATTGACAGCTAAGTAGCACCTAGATACACGCAATAGTATTTATTTAAAGTAATGCCATAATTTTGGGCGCTTTCGATTTCTATCCATGTTGTACATAGAATGTTCATTAAGATCGTTTTAGGAAAAATTTATCAACTATTTATTGGCAGAAATATTCGGTCATCGGTAAATGACAATTTTTTCGAACAAATCGGCCCTTATATTTTTCTTTATAAAAATAAGAAACAAGCGGTTTGTAATCGTTGATAACATTTTCGTTTTTCTGAGAACATTTTACATAAAATAAGATTTTCTTATTGTATTTTCCGTGCTAAGGTATTCGAAAGTACAGCCAAAGAATCTGTGTGAATAAATGTCGAATACGCTCAAATTGACATACATTTAGTGACAAAAGTCTGCTCTACTCGAAGTTCTTGTGAATTAATTAACTAATTACTTAAATTAATAAAGAGTTTTTTCTAGTAAATTACAATAAAATTCAAGAAAAGTATGTATATACGTTTCGCTTTGTAATTTAACGAAGTATAAAAAAAGAAAACTAAAAATTACATACATATGTAATTTTAAGAAAACAAAACAATTTGCAGAATTTTAGCATACAAAAAGGAAACAGTTACAACTGGTGTACGTTGACGTTTGTCATCATGGTTTTACTGAAAATTAGGTTGTTCCCTAGTTTTTAATTTGTTTTAAGTATTTGGTATGTAGACCTTTGTCAGTAAGTGTAAATACCATTCGGTTTCTTGCCTGTTTTTACCAGAAATCAGCTACATAGAGATACTCAACTCTTTCCCTTCTACCCTCATGACGTCATCTGACAGCGTTTTTTATAACATTTTTTCGTACAGTATCCGTGAATACGTGTGATTTGTTTTGAACAGCTGATTGCCTTCCCCTCCAAACAAATTCATGCAAAACATGCTTTCCTTATCTACATACATATGGGAAGAAATCTATCAGGGGGTTGGCCATACCCCCACTCTCCTTTTTTTCCAAACGCTATCACAAATCCTTTGCAATACGTTCACCACGAAAAGAAGGGGAAGTTCAACGAAAACGAAATGTTCAGTAAGAGCATTCATTTTACATAAATAATTACGACTGGAAGGACTATTGGAAACTATTTTTATCGGTTATTTTTAAATTGAAGTTTAAATTATTATATTATGATATATATGGAAATAGGTTTGATATATTTTTTATTTATTCTAATTTCATTGGAAATACTGAAACAATCAGAGAGATAAGTGATAAATGTACTTATTGACGTTGAACCTGAGAAAATCAAATAAAATAGTTAACAAAATTTAAATTCATCCTTAAGTATTGAAATGACCGAAGTATCTCCTTGTGGTCTTCAGATTTAAGAAAACAACTGGTTTGTTTTTTTCAAAGTGTTCCTTTATTAAACGTTAATATTGAAATTCAGACAATTTTTTTGTTTTGAATTCCATGGATTTATGCATTTATATTAGTTTTTTCGTGATAATGCATTAATGTTTCAAAACATCCTTAAAAAAGACAATTTTATTTCCAACATTTTTATATTTTCCTTTGTTTAGGAATTCAAAGGCTTTATTCACAAATAACTACGGATGAAATTAAATATGCATGAATCTATATAAGTATATGCAGTTATGTATACAACTTGTTTTTTTAATTTATTCGTACTTCTGCAATCGTGTTTTTTTTCATTTGAAGAATTAATTTTGTTATTTATATACAACAATGCAGTGTAAATGTGAATAAATACGGAGTGATAATTATGAAATATCATCTTACACAATTAAATAGTATCCAAATATACAACATATACAATTTTTAATGTCAATATATTAAGCAAAATTTTTACAACAATATCCAACGTTTTTTTAATATTTGAAAAATGTTCGGCCTCATGAACACAACCAGTGCATTATTCCAGTAGTGGGCAAATTCGACAAAAAATGACACTATCGTGGGCAAATGTCCGCCATTTTCGTGGGCAAATGTCCCAGGATAACGGGAGTTCGTTAAACTCTGTGGAAGTGTGCGTAAAAATTTGGCAGTGTGCGTAAAAATAAGGCAGTATGCGTGAGTTTAACGAAAATATTGGAAAATCTGGAAAAATATTGGAAATGGACGGTGATAGGCGAGACGAAAAAAGCTCGAGAGTTGAGTATCTCTCTGTAGTTGATTTCTGGTTTTTACACTGTCGGTAAATATCATCGTTTAGGTAGCCAAAACTCCATTTTCTGATGTGTCCAAAATTAATAAATTTTATTTTAAGTTGAAATGCAAATTACTTTGGAAATGTTCGGGTGAAGAGGAGGACAGTTTTCAAAGTAAAAAAATATTACACAGAGGTTTTTTTTGCACAAAATTAAATAAACTAATTTTCTAAAACCACCGTGCGTATAAAGCTAGTTTTTTCTACATATTTTACCGGTATTAAAACAAAATAACGGGGAAGGTTCCGTCGCATAATATTGATGGATGATTTCTGAATATCAAACGACGTTTCCAAACTATTTCTGTTGAATTTTCTAACAACACCCAAATCAACTATTCATTACTACATTCAGACACACAAACAAACAAACAAACATTCATCCATACATATACCTATACCTCTATCCAAGTTTATCCAACACAGAAAATCAATTCCATCATACACATACCTAATCACTGCTCATGCCTGCGGTGTATGTGTTCATTTCTGTTGGGCATTTAGGGGCTGAGATCCAAAAGATAACACTCATCAACTAATAGAGTGGTCGAACACAGCATGAAATTTATGTGTGAAAATTAAAATAGTTATCATTTTAAATCGTAGATATCTCAAAATTTCAACATAAATTGATATTTTGAAATTTATCATTTCTTAATGCTTACATTGATGTCTTCAAAACTGCGTTCACAGATCTTCAAAATTCGCATATTGATGATTGACCGTTTTTGGCCAATATCTCCAAAACTATTAAGGCCAAAATACTCGAAATGATTTTAAATGAAAGTGCTCAATAAAACTGTTGAAGATGGGGTGCGACAATGTTTCAAAATTAATGTCAACTTCACCTGTACTGGAGCAACCCCCAAATGGCCCCACTTTTTATATATTAAACTAAAGCTACGTTCCGACGATTGCCATTTCTGCAAATATTGTCAGATTTGTCATTTTAAAAATTGTCCCAAATGTCTTACAACCATCTGATATATTTTTTTGTTTTTATTACACTACACTGGAGCACTCAGACTCTAAAACTGGTCCATTGAACTACCAGGCAGCAACCTACTTTCACTGAAAATTTGTGGTCTTCCGAAGGAAAACAGGAGGCGCTTCTGTGATGAGGAGCCTACATCATCAGTTCTCACCTCATTAGCACAGAATAACTGCCACCTAATCTGAGCAAAGGCGGGACAATGGCAGAGGAAGTGCTCTGCAGTGTCAACGTCTTCTCCACAGTTGTCGCAGAGGGTTTCATCGCTTAGGCCAAGCACACTTAGGTGTTTGGCTCCGTTAGTACCCCGATAAGTTGTCTGCAATATTTTCTGTTCAGAGATAACAAGAAAGCCGCGGATTTCTTACAGACGTTGGGGAGCACTGTCTGAACTTACAATTTCGTCTGACAATATTTGTAGAAAAGACATTGTCAGATCTTCATCTGACAAAAAAATTGTCAGGTATCTGGTAATCGTCTGAACACACAATTGTGCCATTGTCAAACCATTGTCAGATGTTTAGGACATTTGCAGACAGATTTGCTATATTTATGACGTCTGACAATTTTTTCATTGTCAGATAATTTTTCATATTTGAAAAAGCAAAAGTTTCGGTGCACGCTATGGAAAGGGAAGAAAACGATCCAACATTTTGTCCGATTGAGGTTCTGCACTTTCGCAGCTCCCATTATCTCCGAAAAGAACAAAAGTTCAAAAATCATATCGGAAGAACTTTCTCTGAATAGTTTTCCATCAGATTATCTACCTTCGTCTTAGCAAATACCCTGCCATGTACTCCAACGCATTGTATATTTTTTTATTTCTTTGAATACATACCTCTACATCGTCGGTCTGAAAATCAGCTTCATCAAGCGTCTGCTTCATCAAGCGATTCCAAAACGGAAGAGTTTTTGGTGTTACAACCAAATACTGCACAAGCTGCAATTTTTTAATTAAACTTTTCACAAATTTCACAAAATCAATCACAAATGTTTTCACAACACTGTTAAAATTGTTCGCGGCAAAACATATGTCATGATACGTATGACGTCACACGCAGCACAAATCAAAAAATAAGTTCCCGTCACTTATTACGTATTATTACATAATACCTTGTATTCTGTATGTCGTGGTCCAAGCAGGCAATGTTTTTGTGACAATTCACCCTCCTCGCTGCTTTCCAAGACGTACGCGGTCAAAACTATCGCAAGTGCATCTTTTTTTCCATTTCGATTATTTTATCAATTTATTATTTTATTAAAATTCTTAACAAAACAAAATCCAATCGGCGCTGAAAGAAAAAAAATTGGCTTTTATACCAAGAGGCGTGTATTATTTATTTAGATCAGTTAAGCTTCCACGTGTTTTTAAACTAAAAACATATGTTAGGTATATTATTTTAACATATGTCTTACGTTACAATTATTCATTGAATAATGCAAAGTCTATGCGTTTTTTTTGGTCAACTGCATTTTAACTGCGGCTGTTAAGAGGTCCTAAAATTGTGGATATAAACTTGACGGTTCTTCGGGTCAAGCGTAATACAAAGTTTTTTTTTTAAAACATCCGAAATGAGCGATAGAAATTTACTTATTATTTCTTTAGTTCCATTACGGCTATATAACTAATTCAATTCTGAAAATATAAGAGAAACTTTAGGAATAGGTACAAATTCTCCTTTGCATGTAAGAATTCGTTTTATGGAATTGTTAATAAACTTAGCATATGACAAAATTATAGGTTTTCAAAACCCTACAATTTCGTTCTAAACATAATGAAAAAAGAATTCAGATAAAATGTTGGTATAAAATAGGTTTGATAATTGATACGCCAAAGCAAGGTTTCGGAAACACAGCAAGACGTTTTTTTGAGAATTTCGAAACAACCGCAGAAATTCTTAATATTAAAATCGAAAAAGTGTTAAGGTTCCGAAAGATTTTAAACTTAAGTGTAAACATAAGAGAGCTTTTAAATTGAATGCGCAAAGGTTCGGGAGCTACTCTAAGGATGCATTAATAAATATCCAAATTTTATTTTTTATTATTTTTTATTTATTTTATTATTATATTATGAGTCATTGATCTTTAGACTTTAAAGAGTGTAAACTATAATAGGCCTGGCATCTCTGGGAGAAACTGAAAGAAAATAACTTAAAGTGTTTGAATCAAATTGGTTCAACTTTTCACTTTACACCGCCCCTTTTCGCGACAGTGTAACTTCTGAGTCGTCATACTAAAACGTGAGGTCCACCTTTCATGTAAGAACTATTGTTCATTCACGATCTGAGTGGTTGCTGAAGAAACTACGTCGTAATGATTAGACACGTTTTCTTTTTATGGAAGCGATATATTTCAGCTTTTAGGTGGTATAATTAAATATCTTTTCTTCTTATTGCGTCACAGTCCGAGGTCGACCTGGGACTCAACCAACAATTCTCGCTAGCTAGCACGATATCTTGCTAGCTGTTGCCAATTGCGCGCACCAAGTTGGTTGTGGTCCCTCCCAACCGCACCACTTTAGACGTGGACGTCCTCTGCTGCGTTGTCCCACTAGTTCAGAGTCCAAGCCTCTTAAATTCATTTTTTTTGGTGCAGTTCAATTGATTCTTGATAATAATTATCCGAATTGCATTAGATAAATTCCATAAATAAATTACCCATGACATTTTTTTGTTATTTCTTATTGGCTCTTAGGTAATTGCTAGTATGATTCTAATATATAATATAATATATATATATTCTAATATAATATATATCACAGATACTGGATGGGAAACTAGATAAATTATTATCCGAAGCAAAAATCTATCCTTCTTTAACTAAAGGCATTCAGGAAATACGACACCGCACGTACTCCCGATATCGAATCGTAATAAATTACTCCTCAATGCATATATACAATATAGATATGCTACAAACATACATAAAATTAAGTATGTGAGCAGATATTTATGCGTGAACTTTGCGTGGAGTGCATTTAGTCAAGGTTGTGTTTTTGCATTACATTCCACATTTTACGGGAAAACTTTTTGTGTTTTTGTAGACTTTAATCAGCTCGATGAACATATATCTTGATTACTCAGGAAGTATATTTTAATCGGTTAATTTTAATTAATTTGACTAAGAAATATGAAAAGACAGCCAAAAGTTTGCGATTTGTCGGTTTACTGTTTATGGGCGCAGAGGTGTTTTATGCTTAATTTACGAATGCAATAGAAAACGAAATTATATTTTTTCAATTGTAAAAAGGTTATTATTATAAGTCAAGCAATTGCTTTTGTGCTTTCGCTGTCTCTTTCAATAAGTATCACATTAAAGAGAATAATTTTTTACTTTTCAGGAAAGAGTTTTTAAGTTAAATGTCTCGGCTGAGTAGGATCCGTGAAAAATGCTTTCACCGCAGGTTGCTATCAATAGTACAGGATTCAGCAAAAGAAACTATATTTGCTTTTTATGTGAATATTGGAAAGTTTATTTTACGCCTTTTTTATATCATGTATGAAAACTGATGTCACTTAAATGAGAACCTTTTTCTCAAACTCTCAACATTATTTTATGGTATTTTCCATAAACTTGTTGAGTGTTTTTTGCGGTATATGACCAATTTATCTGTGACAGTTTCGCTTTAGTTGCTGGAGGCCTCTTCACTTACGTGTAGTTACTTCCTTTAGGTAGTCGCACAAGAAAACTTGTGAAGTAGTAAAATTAAGAAATCATCCAATTTGAAAATCGTTTACTCAAAAACTCTTTAATTGTACATAATGGATGAGTTGCTGTTTAACTGATTTAGTTTTGTAGGAAAAATTATGTTTCACAATTAGACGAAAAGTACATTTTCGGTGATGCATCAACATTTTCGAAAAGTCCGTCCATTAGTTAGAAGTCCGCCGTCCTCAATCCAATGAATGAATAGGTTTAAATCCTGATGCAGTTTTTTCAACATAGAACCTCTTGTATGAACGCTGGACATTAATTATAAAGAAAAAAATGCAGTGTGTGATTGTGTAATGTTAGATTTTGTATGCATCTTTTATGTATGCTACATATCTCCCAAGTTTTGTCTTTGAAATAGCGAAAAAAGTCAAACATTCCCAAAAGATTATACCTACCCTATGCATATATAAAGCTGTAATGAAAATATTCTCTTCCAAAGTTTTCTCGATTATCGCGGAGTCGAAAACTCTTTGGGCTGAGGCAGTGTTGTCAATACGCTCTACATGGCCTAGCCATCTTAGTCATAGAATCCATAGACCCCTGGCTCGACTCATGTCGCTTTTTCGTCTGCTCCTGAGATTGTCCATGGCTCCGCGTCAAAGAGCACACCTTGATAAGGACAGGGAAGATCAAGGTGTAATATAACGTCTGCTTGGTCCTTCTAGAGAGGGCTCTACTACTCATTTGCCTCATTTGCCTCTTGAGTCCAAAAAAAGAAAACAGTGATTGGCAAGAGTTTAATCTCGGTACTGATTCGTATTAGTAATGATTAACTGGGAACCGATATAGACGAATTCTTTGACTAGCTATATGTATACTAGTATATCTGCCTTATGGTGACGTTGTGACCAATTCCCCGATGTTGTGTGGCCTTCCTTGAAGACAACATAAACTTCGTTTTGATCTTGTTCACCGCTATGTAAATATATACCATTTGGGCGCTTCCGATTCATTGCCTGATAACGCTTCAGTAACGGCTCGCTGTGTTCAACCTTTCAAGTCAATGTCGTCCGCTTATGCCAGCAGTTGCTTTGATAAATACATGCAATTTATGTCCGATAGATTCTCTAAAATAAATTGCATTTATAAAACAATCATCGTCTCTATTACGATTTCGTTTTGTTGAAACGAGATTTCACGTCTAAAACCGTACAAAAATAGCTGTGTTTTCTATTAAGGATATTATTTACAGATGATAAACTATTGCTAATTTACTTCTGTAAGAAAAGAAAAGTAGTGATCTGAAAATATTAAATAAATAATTGACGTGAAACCATATCTGACAAAATCATTAAATTGAGGATTAGTAGAATTATGGTGAACTATTATAATTATTAATATATCAACGACTGATTGTTTTATATCAAATTGAACCTGAACTTACCTGAATTTATTTGATCAAAAATCGAAAATTGTTCTATTCATTCAATTCTATTTATAAACTTCGTAAAGCATAGAGAATGTAAGCTGTTGGTAGGTCATCGTCGCCGAGAAAGGATATAGTGAAAATTATTGGTAAATTATGTACTTTATAATAATAAATATCTCTACTGACTAGGAACTGGGAATGAAAACAGTCAAAACGATTGTTTTTATATTAAAAAAAAATTGGCTCAATGAAAGGAAAATTCGGTTTGAGTCAGAGTTTACGTCATTTGGTGAGAACAAAAAACAAAAGTTCCTATCTGAGAAAACAGAAAATTAATAATTAAATTTTAACATATTGTGGACTTTGACCTAGCTTCTACAGCAACTACTCGTGTTGTGGATACTTAAGAGTGGAGAGAACCTACTTTTTTAATTAATGCCGACTCGAGACGGCGAAATTTGAGGTTTTTTTTGACAGTTATACTATGAAAGCATTGTCAGTGACTTGATAGAGCCTCAAAACAAAAGAAAATTTCTAAAGCAAATTACAGAAATTTTAAAGTCGCTGTCTTATATACAGCACACATAAGTGATTTGACTAACAATATAGGCAGGGATCCGTCGCTCGGATGCAATAGAGGTGCATATTCCACTGAGGATAATCAAGGCAAAAATCACATACCTACCATTTTTTGTTAATCAAGTGTTCAGTATCTAGGAAGATATGGTCAGCTTGTAATATAGCAATAACAAAACGATCTTCTAAAGACAGTACGGCACGCTGGCACATCGGGGATAACGCAGCTAGATTAGGCATTCCTCATAATGTTAACTGTTGCAGCTATGTATAACGATATATCAGAAAAGAGAACCAACAATGCGCTAGTATTATTATTATTATGGTTGAGGGTATATTGCACCGCGACCTTTAAGATCTATTGTGCCCCCTTTCAATACCTTAGCACAATTACGAGTTCCCCTCAAATGCAGTTCTTTTCAGAGTTGTATTGAGGGTAATGGACTCCAATTGCGCATAGGTGAAGAAATTTGTTCTAGAGTATTCTCTCTAAGCCAGTTTCCTTCAGGAATATGAGAATGAGAGATGGTTCTAGTGATTGCATTACTCCTTCTGATAGTAGGTACTTGCCCAGACTTCTTTTCCTTTTGTGGGCTAGTGCCTCACAAAATCCTAGTATATATTCTGGAATTTCATTAAATTCTCCACAAAATCTGCAGAGATCTTCTTCTGATACCCCTAGTTTCCTTAGATGCTTCCTGAGTCTACAGTGCCCCGTTAGGAAGCCTGTTAGGATACGGAGGTGATTCTTGTTCATTTTGATGCATGCCTCGAATCTCTTCCTTGTCCTAGGAGTTTCTTGGCCTGCGGCTCGACTGTCCGACATTATTGCTTTATCGCAGTTGGTATAATTCCTTTCAAGATTGATCTGAACTCATCTGTCTATGGCATAAATTTCCGCTTGAAAGATGCTGGTACATTTGCCATGGATTCGAAGTATTTTGTCCTGGGTCCAAAAACTCCTGCTCCAGTTCCTTCATCAGTTCTTGATCCGTCTGTATACCATTTTACCGTGTTGCTGCTCAGTCTGTGGACCATGGATTCATTGCTCCAGTCCCTTTTGGTGCTGAGCTTGCTGGTAAATTTCTTTTGGAAATTGAATTTCCTAATCACGTCATCCAGGAGTGGTAGCTTTTTGACTAGTGCGACGAATTGCCTCAATGTAATGCACCTGTCTTTACCTATCCCTTCTTTTGCCATTCTCATGATTGTTTTGTTTGCACACTCTGCAACCACTAGATGCAAAGGAGTCAGCTCCAGTAGCACCTCCATGGCCGCAGTTGGGTAAGTTCTCATGGCTCCTGTAATACAGAGGCATGCCAACCTTTGAACTTTGCTGAGTGTCTACCTCGCGCTGATCAGATTGGTTCATTTGGTCCATGCTATTGCACCAAAGGTTATTGTAGGTCGAATAATAGAGATGTACATCCATCTTAGAATACTTGGACTGCATCCCCAGGATTTTCCCGCGAAGCTTCGACAAATCATCAGAGCACGCGTCGCTTTCCTGGTTCTCTTTTATATCTTTCCTGGTTCTCTTTTATCTCTTTTATATGTTTTTTCCAGATGAGCTTGCTGTCCAAGATTACTCCCAGATATTTAACTTCTTTTACCGGAGTCAGTGTTGTACCCGACAGACTTATTGGTTTTAGTCGTTCCAGTTTCCGTTTTCTTGTGAAAGGTACTATGGTGGTTTTTGCCGGATTTAGGCTTAGCCCAGCCGACAAGCACCATTCTTTAGTTAAAGTTAGCCCCCATTTGATAATATCGCATAGGGTCTCCTCCATTTTTCCTCTGGCTATGATTACTATGTCATCGGCATATGCCTGACATCTGATGTCATGGTTAGTTAGTATCTCTAGAAGCTCGTCTACAACTAGGCTCCACATGAGAGGAGATAGAACTCCTCCTTGTGGGCATCCTCTTGTTGTGTCGACTTTTTTTTTGTGCCCAGAAGTTCATACATCCATTTCGATACTGTGTGGTTTACTTCCTTTTTGTCCAGAGCACGAACAATTGAAGGCGCTAGTAACTTTCCTAAACCTCGAATCCTAACTTTTGCTGCATGCACCTTTTTAGCTATGTGGTATCAAAATGTCATTTAGTGCTAATTGGCCTTTTATATAACCATTACCGAACACTACTTGTGCTGTACAAGTAACTGAAATGTTAGATAAAAGTAAATCATTTTTAATTCGTTCATCCTATTTATTTCCCTTTTTGACTTTCAAAAATTGATTTTCCATAAAGTTAAATGTCTTGGAAATTATTGAGCATCCCTTAATTGGTGATTTTCCTTAAAAACCTCTTGAACCAAAAAATATTTCACTTTGCCTTTAAAGTACTACGAAGATGTAATCAAAATAACACTCGCTCTGACTTGTACAAATCCTGGCATTATCTTGTTTAAAACTTAAGTCTTCTTTAGGATTACACTTGAAAAGTGGAATTAAAAGAAAACATCCTGAGAGTGAAGAATACACTTGCAATTGTTCGCTAACGAGGTCATGAACTTTGGAGTTCCATACAAACATCAACAAAAATAAACTAATCCCCAAAGAAGAAAATGCCAGTTGAACTCTCACCAAAATTGTAAATGCCCCCTCACTAGAGAACCGCCACTAAAGTTCTTTGAGTAAAATATTTGCTTTCTCAAGTGTTTTCAATATCCTTTGACTGTGTTTAAGTGAAGTTTTTTTTTCTTTGGTAAAATTTAAATTTAGAAATTGTTTTCAAAGGGATTATTTTTTTTTGCAATCGAATGACATTTAAACTATGGCAATACATAAAAAGTCGATAAAATTCAAGTTAATTTAAAAGCCTATTTTTCCTCCTGAATACAGAGAATGACTCTTTAAACGATGTTTTGTGAATTTAAAAAAATTCACTATTTTTTTGTATTAAAATCAGGAACGAAAAATATTTCCTTCGACACCTTTCTCGTGCCAATACGGAATACATACCATTAAATATGGTATTAGATATAAAAAATTAAATCAGAGATGGCCGAGCAATTGATAAACTGACACTTCGAAAATGGACAGGAAATGCATTCTTGTTGCACGGGGATACACAACTCTCCATGTTGGTTTAATTTTACAGCACATGTGCATTAAGTGCTGAATAGAATCCACTGAAGTTGATGTAAAGTTTCCTCACAAGTGAGTTTCCTGACACAGAACTCCAAACATTTGGCCTTTTTTTGTTTCTGAGAGTCTATCACATTTAATCACCCATACTTCGCCTCAGTTCCTCCTATTGGATTTCTTAAGCATATTTTTTTATTTCTTAGAAGTATTTCTTCTGCAGTTAATGTATATCATTTATATATGTGTGAACGGTTTCCCAAATATTTGCATAGAGTTCTGTTTTGGTTGTTATTTCAGTTGAATCACCTGAAGCTATTGGCTTTTGTTTGATCTCTTTTTTAATTCTTCATTAAACTTGTTGACCTTTACTGAGATTCATTTTCGATCTCCCTGATGTTTTGTGTTCTAAATTGTTTGCCTCTTCATACGAATGTATTTTTCCACAAAATTAAACTTATTGTTTTAATATATGTTTATTTCTTATTACCTGATGACAAATTTTGTTTTTAAAGTGCAAATGTTGATGATGTAAGAACACTGATTTATAAATTTAACTTTCATTATGTACAAAAATTACAGTTTGTATATGTGCTAAGTGGCCATGTGGCATGTGGGTTTGTGCATCGACCCCTACGCACCAGACTTTCACAGTCTAAGTTCAAATTCAAGTATAAGCAACAATTTTTCTCAAAAAAAATGTTCGGGTCTCCATCTCTTTCGATTCACTGGCAATGCTCAAAGAGTAAAACTGTTTTAAAAAAAGCTTCTGCATTTCGTCATTCGGAGTCAGCATTGAACTGTAGGTCTCCTCCACTCGTGAGAGAACAATAGCACGCTCATGGACAAAGCGGCATATCGCTCGCAAATTTAAATTTTGCTTTACATATAGTTATGAGTACAGTGCAGCCTACTAATCCTAGGTAGATATAAAGATATGTAGGAGTATAATGGTGTTGGAAACCTAGAGAATGGCTTCAGAAACGTAATGCTTTTGTAAGTACGACAACATAATATTCGTACATAGTTATCGACTCATAGATAAAATAAACTTTACATCCATGTGAGAAAAAGGAGACTATCCAAGAAAAGTTAATTGAAGTCGGTTTTGATAGAAGTATGGTGGAAAATTTTGTAAGGAATTAAGACTGTATATTTATGTACTGTATAATCACAAATATATTAATGCTCGTAATTGTAATAAATTTGAAGGATAGACAGTGACTTTGTTGTTGATTATATGAATATGATGTGACATAAAAAATGTGTAGTGAAGGTTCCGGTTTATGTATTTATTGTTATGCGAATAGCCGTCGCAGCTAACTATCAACTCACAAGATCTTGGAAAACAATTTACAGATCAATACATATTTAGGCGTTTTTCAAATACTTTCTTCAATAAAATTTGGAGACACGTGATGTCGGAAACTTTACGTCCAATTTAATCATTCAAATCAATTTAAGAACGTCAATTATCATCGATCTCTGGCGAGCGATAATAATAATAATGGCGGCGGCGCTACAGGTGGGCCTGGGCCAAACTTCTCAGCAACCACTCGTGTTGTGGGTGCTATTATCTTTCACGAGTGGAGGGGACCTGCAGTTTAATGCCGACTCCGAACGGCGAGATTGAGAAGCTTTTTCTAGACAGTTATACTCTTTGAGCATTGTCAGTGACTCGAAAGAGGTGGAGCCGTGAAAAAATGTTTGATGATTTTTTCTAGAATCGAACCGACAACATCGAGCGTAGGAGACGACGCACTTACCCACTACGCCATGGCACCCACTGTACGCCCTATTATACCTTTATCGCTTTTAAATGATTATCCACGCATCAGGCATGACTTCGTCTTCCAAAATTCTGGGGAAAATCTTGTGCAAGCTCCTTACCAGAACATCGTCATCAGCCTTGAAGAGCTCTAATGTTAAACCAACTGAGCCTACGGGTTTGTTCTTCTTTAGCTTTTTGATAATTCTTTAGCTTTTTGATAATTCTTTAGCTTTTTGATAATTTGTTGTGTCAATAATGGGTGGAAGGACTTCTTCATCGACTAGAGATGTGATTTCTTCATTTCCTATCACTCTCTGTCCCGCGCATTAAGCATTTGTTGGGAATGCAGGTTAAATACATCCAATATTCCCTGTAGGTCAGTAATAGGATTATCGTCACTGTTTGGAAGAGTGTGTCTTTCTTAGAGCCGGATGTCAGACTTTTGGCTTTTTTTTTTTATAAAAGTCTCGTACTTTTCATTTGTCCCTATACTCCTCGATAATCGTGAGCTGGGATGCTGCGAGGAATCTTTTTTTGACGTAGTCTGTGATAATGTAATAAGGAAAACTAAAAATTAGGAAGTTTTGTATTTGCATACAAACCTATCTATACGCATATACAATTTTGCTGCCTTCGATTTTTCTAATTGCACACATATCAAACACGTCCCACTATGCACTTGTTTATTTATTAAAAACCGCATAAGTCCATAGCTGACACACACACATAAATGAGAAACTTTAACAAAACATGTTGATTCCATCGACGTGTATGCTTACATGTGTTAAAATCTATACATCTGTGGACTAATAGGGATGAGTATAAACATCCCTAGATCAGAAACTCCCCTAGGTCGACTTGAGTAAATAGGGGAATTACATCTCAATATCCGGTTGGTTCACCCTTAGTAATCAAAGAATCAACGAACTAACCACTGCCAGTGGTCAGCACACCCTTAATATTGGGTAATTTGAACAAATATTTATAAAATACGTTTCGAATTAATTCGTTTTTTTTTGTTTGGAGTACTAAATAGCATCACAGGATATTATCCTCGTGTGGATTTTCCATTAGAATTTTCTAATTCCATGAAGGCTCTAAGGTATTGGCACCATTAGCACAGTGTAATCTTAGAAATTCCCTAATCGTGTTTCAGTTTCATTAGAAAAACAGCCCAAAGGAATTCTCTGTGTAAATAAACTACCGTTTGTTTTGTGAACATCGCCTCGTCCTTTATCTTGCATCTTTAAAGAAGAAGTAGAAAAATGCGTTATCCTTGGGGACTTACTGGGATATTTGTTAAAGTGGTGGGTTTTATTGATTACATAGCTTAGGTGCGTGTTGAGCGGAGAAAATTAACAATTCTGGTATTACACGATAGGTAGTCTGCAATGAATAGATTTATGTAGCTTAGTGATATTTATAAGTATTACACACATATGCAGATAGATGTGTAAGGTTATAATAATAAATACATATCATTTTTCGTTTGTTAAACAAATTTATTTAATGCTAATTTATTCAATAATAACTTATTTTACAAATTTGTTTAACTAGTGTTATGGTAAATATTATGAGTGCAGAGTGTTCCAACTGTTACTATGATATTTAGTAACTTCAGGAGAAGTAGAGTAAAACGAATGCGCATACATCGAAACTTAACACATATTCTTTTATGTATGTATTTTTCAGGGAACATTTGTTCATTCTTAAGCTTTTAATCACAAAAGACAAAAAATTTAAAAAAAAAAGTTACATTGAAAAATAACAAAAAAATGTGAAAACGTTTGTCCACATAAATTAAGGGGTTTAATGCAATTTTTGTTATTTTTCAATGTAACAATTTTTTTTTAACTTTTTTTATTTTGTGATATAAAAAGCCTAAGAATGAATAAATGTTTCCTAAAAAAATATAAAAAAAGGTTTTGTTTTGTTTATACTTCGAAAGTGACACTGTGTGAATACTTTTGTCCATCACAGTAGGTACGAGTACATAATATACAAGAGTAGATGCACAAGTGCTTCTGTTAGGGTCATTATACAACAATCATAACAATGCATCCAGTACAGGTGCAAACTGATTAAAACTTGCCTAGGTCTAAATGAACATGGATTATAGTAAAATGAGAAAACATGAGAAAAAATATAAATTTTTGGGCCAGTGAAGATTTGATTTCCGGGAAAATTTTATCGTTTCAACTGGCTTGAATCTGTTGTCGGTGGTGTCGTTGTAACCAATTGCATATTTCAGAGGTTTTAACAGTTTCGCCGCAGGCATAGTTATAACCAGTTATTCGCTGTTTTAGCTATTGTTGTATTCAGTTTATACTGGGAGGAACACATGCTATGTATTTGTTGTTCCAAGTAATACTCCGAAGGGTTTTTTTCATCAGTTGCAGGAAAACGTCATCCCTTCTCATTTGGTTTTAAAAACAACATGCCACAAGCTTTAGCCAAGTGCTCGTAAAATATCTCCGCAGTTGGTAGATAGAATACAACAGTGTATGATTAAAGTGATAAAAACAATATTTCATTACTGCATTAGATTTGTTTCAACATCGCCCTGCATTGTTTCATCATATTATTCCATCAGCGTCATCAAGTGAATAACATTCGAACCCGTCTTGTTGTGTACGCTAACGTTAAGGTTTTTTTTCGTCACGAACAACAGAATGTAAAAGGATTTGTCCCTAGCACCCCAAAAAAACTTAAACTGATATCTCTTTTTTTCACCTTTTTCACTTTATCATAAATTTGGTCTGCCTTGTATTGGAGGGTAGAAGTTTACCTTCAGCTCTTGAGAAGTAAATATACCGGTAACATAAATCTTGGTAGTTAATGGGCGCTTACGTTTAATAAACTTGTTAGCCTTATTTTACAGCGTGTGATGGAAACCATTGCCTTGATAACTCTGCGACATGCCAACCAAAAGCAGTACAAACTTTACGAAAAGTTTCGGCGATATCTCCTTCGGTTTGTAGTGAAATCCCACATGTGTGCATTGGACAACTTTGGCATGGCTGCCTTCAAAAAGACTCACATGTGCACCGATCCTAACAATTAATAAATTAATAAAGTGTAAGTCTTATACGCTTATAACTGCCTTACGCCGTCGCTGCATTGAGTAAACTGAATTAGGGCAAAGTTCTACCCTATTCTACCCGTGTACATACACACACTGTGTACCATTTCATGTAATGTACAAGTAAAAAGCTTTGGCGTAATTTCCAAAAATTTAAGGGACTTGTGCGATTGTTACCTACCTCACGTTTGTGTTTTCTAATCACGAGCAGACGTATTTAAGTAAAAGTAGACTAATTGCCAATTTTCCTAATTCATGCATTGACTCCCATTTTTGGAAGAACATGAAGTCGTGTTTGTTTTTGTTCGCAAATTCGGAATTGAATACCTTGTTTGATTAATGTTACTTAACTTACGGTCTCTACACCACCAATTACAGGTACAAAACCGTAATGGATCTCTATGTACGGGTATTTTTAATTTTGTAAAAAGCATTTAGAGTATTTCGTTACATTTTAAATGATTTCTTAAAACCTTTCTTTAGATACGAAAGTACAAAATATTTAAAGGTTATCTAAATGTCGGTTTAACTTCAACTGTCAAAGAGTGACTTTTGATAAGTGAGAACTACTAACAATGTGCTAAAATAGTGACAATTCACCATAGAAACCATGCAAAAAGTTAAACTGTTTTTGGTCATCATCTCATCATCATTCTCACACAACTATAATGAATATAATGAACAAATTTGAAGGTTGCAAACAGGTGAGTGATGTGCAGTTTCCTAGATGTATTCGTCTGGCGAAGTCGGCTGAAAATGTTGACTCTGTTGCTGAGAGTGTGACTGAAGACCTAGATGTTTCCATTTCCGGACTACTTCAGGAATTTGGCCTATCAACAACAGCTTTGCACTCCATTCCGCATAAATATCTTGGTCTAAATGTTCACAAGATCCAATTGTGAGGATCCAGCAGTCCATGAGCAATGTCGTTCTTTCACTGATTGGGCCTTCACAACTGGGTGCTGGAAATGAATGCAAAAGGTAATGGTTTTGATTGAAATTATTCTGAATGATTTTCATCAATTTAAAATTTTTATTTCAAAGTCTTACTTTCAAAATATTCGAAAAATGAAAAAGCAAGTACTAACATTGATTTTGAACAAAAGACATAGAATTTTATTCAATAGCCATTCATGTATGTTCACTAGAGAGAATACATTCTGCAATTAGTTTTTAAAAAAAACTTCGGTCATATGGCCATCACTGCTGGGTATGATGAATGTCACCGGAGAGAAAAAAAATTTTTCGGATTCTTTTTCACGGATTTGTGACCGACTCTCCTCAATTTCACGAATAATTTTGGCTTCCAATGCGTCAATTGTTGTTGGTTTGTCAATGCAGACTACAGACTTTAATTAATATAATCAGTAGTTAGCGCGCCTCTCGAGGTTTTTGAGTCAAATCTACAATTCTATTATGCGTCCATCGAATTTTATCAAAAAGTTGGTTATTTCGTTTGCTGTGTGGAACGTCCCGCTATACTGTTGAAACCACTTCCTTTTCATATATTAATGCCGTTCAATTGGAGAACGAAAGCTATTTTAGTAAGCATCATATCTCAAGTCTGTGTGCGACAATTCAACTAATTTCCTTCCCGTACATCCTTCCATTATTTGAATGTATGGGTTTTTTTTTGTTTATTAGTTAGTTTAGTTAGTTGTTTATTTATTTCATATATTTTCAATATGCAGGGGAAATAAATAATGTACAATAATGTCAGACATCCTGTATTTACAAATAAATAATAAAACAGAATAAAATGTCTCTGTTTCAAAAAATATGAACGTATAGGACTCTCGGAGTAGTATATCTCGAACTTGACCGGTTGTTTTCTCAATGCTCTCAAATTGATTATGCTTCTAACATTTTTTAAAAATCTTTATAAATTACGTACAATAGAATAATAATGTAAAGAAAACGATTCGTGCTTTATAGCCTGTAATTCGCATTTTGAAACCTATTCCCTCATTCTGAGTAGTCTTTAACATAATAATTATAATAACATAAAATATTATTTTGGCTTCTTTCTCGCCTATAAAGGGGCAATCGGAAATCTCCTACATTTCCTAGATTATTGCCTACATATTGGAGATTTCTTTGGAGATGCATAGGATACAATCCATTTTTTAATTTAAAAATAAAAATTAAAGCGTTTAAAACCAGTCGTTGTTTAACATTCATCCATTTTAATTCATTTAGCATTTCTATTATGTGAGTTCTTAAACCACATTTTAAAATACATCTCATAGCTCTGTTTTGTAAAGTTTGGAGGCTGTTAATTTTTGTAGTATTGCACAAATATATTACTGATGAGCAATAGTTGAAATGGGGTAAAATAATAGAATTGTGGATATTAATTGCACAGTTTTTTGAAATACATTTTCTTATTCTGTATATAAAGTTTATCTTCTTAGCAATTTTGCCACATAAATAATCTGCATGTTCGTTAAACGATAATTTTTTGTCCGTAATTATGCCCAAATATTTTATTTTATCAACATACTCAATTTTACTACCAGTTATTTGAACATTAATTTCTGAAATACTAGTATACCGATACACATACATTTGGTTTTTGAGACATTTAACATTAACCTATTTTTACATAACCATCTGTATAAATTATCCGCATCTTCATTTAGTCTTAATTCACAGAGATTGAAATCATTACCAACAATATAAATAAGTGTATCATCAGCAAACATGGATATTCTTGAGAATTTTAGACAGTCTTTTAAATCGTTTATGTACAATAAGAAAAGTATTACTCCCAAAATTGATCCTTGCGGCACACCTAGGTTGACTGCTTTTGGTGGTGAATAGACATCTTCTAACTTTATTTTCTGAGTCCTGCCAGATAAGTAAGATTCAAACCATTTAAGCTCTTTGTTTCTAATACCGTATTTTTTTAACTTCTTCAATAAAATGTTCCTTTCGACTGTCTCAAATGCCCTCTTTAGGTCCAGGAATAGTGCTTATATCTTGTTTCCATCATCCATCTCCTTTTTCCATCTCCTTTTTACATCCATGCTATCGCTGTCTCAGTTGAATGATTCTTACAAAAGCCTGATTGTTCTTCACACAATATACCATTTTGTAGTAGATACTTTTCTAGCTGGATGCAGACCACTCTCTCCAATATTTTCTCATATAAGGGCAACATGTTTATTAGACGGAACTTTTCAAGATTTTTAGCGTTTTTTTCTTTTTCAACTGGAACCACTACAGATTCCTTCCACGAACAGGGAAATACACCTTCCATTAAGGAATAATTTATGATTTTTATTAATAATGGGAAAATTAATTCTTTACAGTCCAGGAACATTTCTGATTTCAAACCATTAAAATCACTTTTATTGTTAATTTTCTTTATAATTTCTTCCAGTTCAGATGCATTAATTCAAACACCCTTATTGAATTTCTTATATTATCGTCATAATTAAAATTAGGAATACATTCGTTTATCTCATTAACACTATCAACAAAGAATTCATTTATTTTATTTGCAATTTCACTACAGTTACTTATTTTTTGATCATTTATCTCAATTTCACAAATTTTAACACGAACATCTGACAAGACGTATTTTTTAATATCCCACATATCCTTTTGATTCCCAGTGTTTTCTTAAATTTTTGCTTCAATATACCTATTTTTGATTTTACACTCAAATTTTTGTAATTATTACGTATCCGTTTATACTCTGTCCAACTTCTTGCTGATCCCAAAGTTGTGCATATATTATAAAGCCGAATTTTTTCAGGTTTGAGATGCATTAGTTCATTATTAAATCATTCTACATAGTAGAATAACCCGTGCACCTACACGGGTTAACGTAATAGACCTTTTGCTTACACCATGCAGTTTTCAAAATGGTTTTACATCTGCTTATACCATGCAACAAAATGTAATATGTACACGTATATGGATGTATTTTGGTCATTTGGTTGATTAATATACTGCCTTTTACCTCAGTTGCAATTTAAATTATTATTGTTATTCGTATGCTTTTTGCCAAAATCCTGTATAGACATCTAAGGCATTTATTTTATAATTTGATGTTCTGCAAATGCATGCACGGAGTAGATAAGGATTGAAATAAGAGACTTTTGTTGACCAAAGTGCTTCAAACTATGTGAAGCTGTTTTGCCAACACACTTCAGTTCATTTTTAATCACTCAAAAATGTTTTGCGTTGTTAAATAAAACTTTTGAAAACTAAATGAAGCCTGTTGCCTGGCATAACATACTTTGCTTAAATTTTCAGATGGTAAGTCAACTTCGAAATTCATCGGTTATGATAATTTTGACCGGATGAAAAAGTTTTCTTCGTCCATCATTGTCGTAAGTAGTACTCGTTGTATGTAAGTTTCCTTAAACTTGAGCAAAGTGGTCTTGGTTTTGGTATAAAAAGTTTTTTAATTAAGCCGCAGAAGGGTTTACTTCAATACTTAGTTGAATTAATCATCAAATTGTAAAAGTAAAAGCACAAGTACATAAAGTGTGGAATTTTGTTCATTTGTTATAAATACTTATGTATGACTATGTAATCTCGTAGTAGAGTGTAGCCAGATATTATGAAAATCCGTAAAGCACTGTCTTGACTTAAATGATAATTGTATCTTCACGAACTACCACCCATAAAGTCTTAATCTCTTCACAAGATGGCCGAGCATTTTAACATTCTCCTGTGTTGGGCACCGAGCTGTAAAGACATTCCAGGTAATTGCAAACTTGCCAAACGTGCAATCACATTCTCATCGATCTGAACTTAAAAGTCCTGGCTTTAGACGCCTACACTTGGAAGCCTACTTCTTTTGACAACATCTGTGCCTTCAGTGAGGTATCTATTAGTATTTTCTGCACATCATAAAAAGCATCAATTGGTATTCTACGAGTGGGCAGGCATATTAACCCATGGGCATAGACTTGAGTCCATTGTCTTCACACCTCTATAGACATTTACAATAAACGTTAATGCCCGAGGAAGTCATAAATCGCAAAACTAATTAGTCATCACTATTCCTTGGGGTTGAATATACTCTTAAGAAAATACATTTTTTTCTCACACCCAAGATCTTTAAAATACCCAAAGGCTATTAAACGACTCAAACACAAACATTTCTCTACTAAAGTTAGGAAAACTACACTTGAATTCCCGATTTCGTTATACTCATATATTTATCTGTTGTGTAAAATGTTCCTGAAAATGAAATATGTTTTTTAACACCGTTCAAGCTGCGAACTTTCTGCTCTCCTAACTTTCTGCCGTTAATTACTATGCTATAAGTTAAGTGACAAAAGGCTGTTCGTGAAATGGTATCATAATTTCGGTGTATTTATATATGTGAAGTGATATATCCGCGATTTACAAGCTCTGCCTTAATCCATTTCTGTGAAAACTTATCTAGATGCGTATATAATTTATGTGTATCTGTGAAATAAGGAAGAATTTGGTTATTAGCGAAAACTTTTAATTACCTGACATGACTGAAATTACGGTATGTGCTTATGAAATGCCGGATTTCTATTAATTATGATTTCGTTTGACGATGGCCCTCGGGTTTAGTTTCAGTAATTTGAATTTGAATGATGTCGGGATATGATGGTTGATGCCAGGTATCGCTTTCGTGGAGGAATTATAATGAACTACCCAAAACGGCAAAATTCTTGTCAAAGATTTGTATCAAAATAATTTGAATTGCCCAAGGGATGTTACATAAACTCAGTGCAATTCTTTATCAAATTTTTCAAAGATTTAAAGTTGTTTTTCTTGCAACAATTTGGAGGCTTCAAAGAATTGACGTTTTCAATTTTCCAAAAAGAAACTTTTGCGTATCAATCACCTTCAAATCTGAAAGTTAAACTATGTGACATATAGTGACTTCAATCAATCCTCCGCCTGTTTTATGTCATTCGTCTTAATGACGAAAAGACAATACTCCAATGTAACACACACACATGTTTAACGCGTTGGAAGTTTGTTTGGTAGCAAACTCACAGGGCATTAATCTTATTGAGTTTTCTTAACTTCCCTTACAAAAAAACTTTTAGATAGGGAGTAGGATTTTACTTTGAATCGATGATCAATCAGAGCCTGGAGGCAGATTGTTTCACGCAAAACATTCGATTCTTTTTATCTTAATGAGAGCTTTTGAGAATGTATTCGAAATAATTTCTAAAAAGGGTTATAAAGGGAAATTTTTGAAAATGTATTCGAAAGAATTTCTAAAAACAGTGATAACAGAAACGTATTGAAGCTGGAGACAATAAGTCAAAATACATGTACATGAAATGTCCATGTCCGGTTATTGATCAAAAAAGTGATAGTGTTTCGATGGACATGAAGGTCCTTACAAATCTCTTGGACTTAATAACTGCATGCTTTTTGCGAAATTACCTGATAACTAATGGCCGTGGCAATAGTATTGGCTTTATTCCAAAGCTTATTTTTGGCCGTTATGTTTTAAATATGATCTCTGGCACTACTTCTTCTTCTTCTTCTTAGGGCGCTACAGTCCGAGGTGGACCTGGGCCTCACTCAACATGCCTCTCCAGCCAGCACGATCTTTCGCCAGCTGTCTCCAGTTTCGCACACCAAGCCGGCCGAGGTCCCCCTCGACTTGTGTGCGCCACCTTGTACGTGGACGTCCTCTGTTGCGTTGTCCCACAGGCTCAGAGTCGAAGACTCTTCGGGCCGGAGCTAAGTTGTCCATACGCTCTAAATGGCCTAGCCATCTTAGACGTTGGATCCGTAGACGCCTGGCTAGACTCATGTCGCTGTACAGCCCATACAGTTCGTGGTTGAACCTTCTCCTCCAAAAGCCATCAACGCAAACAGGACCAAAGATTGCGCGCAGAACTTTTCTCTCGAAAAGACCAAGAGACTGTTCATCCGCTTGGGATATTGTCCATGCCTCTGCGCCGTACAGCAGGACTGGGATGATCAAGGTCTTATATAAAGTCAGCTTGGTCTTCCGAGAGAGGGCTCTACTACTCAATTGCCTTTTGAGCCCATAAAAACAGCGGTTGGCAAGAGTTATTCTGCGTTTGATCTCGGTACTGATGTTGTTTGTACTGTTTACCGCGGAGCCGAGGTAGACGAAGTCCTTCACTACCTCAAAGTTATAGCTGCCAATGGTGACGTTCTGGCCAAGTCGTCGATGTTGTGCGTCCTTTCTTGATGACAGCATATACTTTGTTTTGCCCTCGTTTACCGCCAGACCCATTTTAGCCGCTTCCGTTTCAATGCCAGCAAACGCATCATTGACGGCTCGCTGTGTTCGCCCAATCACGTCAATGTCATCCGCGTAGGCTAGCAGTTGAACGGACTTTTGGAAGATCGTGCCTCTTGTGTTGGCCAGTGAGTTTTGCACGATCTTCTCAAGAACGATGTTAAAGAAATCACATGACAGCGCGTCGCCTTGTCTAAAACCTTTTTTGACATTAAAGGTCTCGGTGAGTTCGTTACCGACCTTGATGGAGCAGCGAGAGTTCTCCATCGTCATCCTGCTCAGTCTGACGAGTTTGGCAGGAATGCCAAAACTAGACATGGCGCTGTATAGCTCGTCTCTATACACGCTGTCATATGCGGCCTTGAAATCGACAAATAGATGGTGTGTGTCAATTTGCATTTCTTGGGTCTTCTCCAGGATCTGCCGCAGTGTGAAGATTTGATCGATAGTGGACTTCCCGGGCCTGAAACCACACTGATACGGACCTATCAGTTTGTTCACGAATGGTTTCAGGCGTTCACACAAAACGGCAGAGAAGATTTTGTAGGCGATGTTAAGGAGACTTATCCCTCGATAGTTGGCGCAGTCAAAGGGGTCTCCTTTCTTGTGGATCGGGCAAACGATACTGAGATTCCACTCATCGGGCATGCTTTTCTCCGACCATATCTTACAGATGAGCTGGTGCATGCGCCCTACCAGATCATCTCCAGCTGCTTTAAACATTTCAGCGGGCAGACTATCTGCACCAGCAGCTTTATTAGACTTCAGTCTCGATATCGCTATCTTGACTTCGTCTAGGTCGGGGGGACGGTATTCTCTTCTATCATCGTCCGTTGTGTTGAGTGGAACATTCTGCCTGACAGCGGTATTTGTGTCCTCATCGCCGTTCAACAGTCTGCAGAAATGATTTTTCCAAATTCTCAGTATCGACTGCGAATCTACTATTAGTTGTCCATTTTCGTCCCGGCAAGCTTCTGTCCGAACTTTATATCCATTCGATAAAAGTTTTACCCTTTGGTAAAACTTTCGGACATCATTCCTGCCATAACACCTCTCCATCTCCTCGATCGCGCGCTTCTCGTGCTCTTTCTTTTTTTTCCTGAGAAGCCGGTTCTCTTCCCTTCGTTTCTGTTCGTAGAGCTCACGAACAGCTCTCGTAGTTCGATGCAGCGTTGCCCGGTAGGCTTCTTGTTTTGCTGCATGTGCCTGCCTGCACTCGTTGTCAAACCAGGGGTTTTTCCTAGGTGGCGTTTTAAAACCCAGCACATCAGTAGCGGCTTCTCTGATGGCTATTTGACAACGTTTCCATTCTTCGTCTATTGTTAGTGTAGGCGACATCAAACTTTCGGAGAGTTTCAGGGAGACTCGATCGGCAAAGTTCATGGCAGTCTGTTGCGATTGTAGCTTTTCGACGTTAAACCGTGGTTGTCTTCCTCGACTCCGTTGTTCTCTCGATATCCGTGTTCTTACCTTGGCTACAACAAGGAAATGGTCCCAGTCGATGTTGGTGCCATTAAGAATCTTGGAGGAGTGTCTGACGTTGATCACAACGTGATCAATCTGATTGACGTTTGAATGATCATCGGACCGGCAGGTCCCTTTATGTATGTTGGGAACCGCGTACTAGATACAGAGAGGTTCCGGCCCGTGACAAAGTCCACCAGCCTGAGTCCGTTTTCGGACGTGGTATCGTGCATGCTTTGTCTACAGATGACTCTAGCAAAGATGTCCTCTTTACCCAGCTTAGCGTTAAAATCTCATAGAATGATCTTGGTGTCATAGCTGGGCCATTGACCGTATGTTCTTTCTAGGAAATCATCAATCATCATCTAGGAAATCGTCATTCTTGCCCTCCGTTTGGGCGTGGGCGCTGATTAGGGTGATGTTGCCGAATTTAGCTTTTATGAGGATTGTTATCAGGTGTTCGCTTATGTACTTAAAGTTTAAGACATTTTGCCCAAGTCTGCCTCGAACAAGAAATCCACATCCAAATAAGCGCTGCCTTCGCTCTCTAACAATCTCCGTAATGAACTAGAAGTTTTTTTTACGTGGTTGGGAAGTTAACCCCTCGCACAAACTCTAACTGGGAGGACATGCCCATTTATTTAGTCCCCGGACAAGGGGTCCAGTAGGATCCGGTGCCGGTAGCCTCTTGCAGTCTGTGAGCGCCGCTGTTGGCCCTAAGAGAAGGGCTCATCCGCCGTCGTGTTTATTTCAGGGTCCTGACCTAACCATGGAGTAAAAAAAATACAGTCGTTTTAAGTATATGAGCGTAAAATCGGCACATCTGCACGGCAGCAACTCAAGCAGTATTTTAACACTCCGATCGTTCTTTTCATTATATTTGTTCTTTTAGCATATAATTTATTAAACGTTGCCCCTCTTGACTCATTGCCTACATTTCTGAGGGAAGGAATGTAATTCTAAAGAAATACTTTCCTACTTTCTTCATTATCCTCTCACACATATAATATATCATATATCCAAATAGATCCAATTGCAGTCTCAAATGTGGCAATTGAGCCATGGTAGTCTTTGTCCTCCATTGGCTATTGTTGTCCTTATACAATAAGTCCACACTTCTTATTGTTCCAGATGGTTCCAGATGGTTCGAAATTTCTGTATGTTAACTTTTTCTTTTACTTAAAATAATTTGAAATGTTCGCAGAAGTAAAAATATGTGCCCGTATTGTTTCGCAGACATGTATTATCCTAAATACAGCTGCGGTCAAAATAATAGCAGTGCTACATCATAAAAATAGTTTTTAAAAATATAAATCCACCCTAAGGTGTATCAAATTTTGTAGTTCTCGATCAAAGCTGAAAAGTTTTAAAAAGCAGAAATAGCAACGACTATATGTCAAATTATATTTTAGTTCTCACAGCTATTATTTTGACCACAACTACATACCTATGTAGTATTCTCGATTAGGTTTAATTGTCTTTCAATTTTCGGTGGGAATCAATGAGATACTTCTTAAACCACAACATCGCTTCCGAATACTCAGTTGCCTCTCCCACGCTTGCAAAAATAGTTTTCTATGTAATAACATTAATGAATTAGTTAACACTTTGAATGCCATGTCGTACGTTTTTGTTCGATACCTAATAATTATCTAAAGCATATTTTCGTGCGACCTAGTACTTCAGTTCAAGTCAGAAATCATATAGTAAAGAGATATCCAACTTTTACCTCTCTTGCCCCTTGATTTCATCTGACAGCGTTTTTTATGCGATTTTTCGTACCGTGTCTGTGAATACGTGTGAGCTATGCAGAACAGCTGATAATCTTCCCCTTCGAACTGTTGAGGTGAAATATTTGACATTTCAATTGATTTGTTTATCCATCTCGAACAGAAATCGAATTTATATTTCTTTCGGGCAGAAGTTATAATAAATAAAGCATTTAGATTAATATTTGAAGAATGAAAAACACAAAAATAGAAACAATGTGTGCACATTTAAAGTACGAACAATGAAGCATCAGGACACAATACTAGCCGCTGTATTAAAAGAAGATTTCAGAATGGATTGCAAAGCTAAGTACAATTTTTTATTATCACAGTTCATTATTTTTTTAGTTATTTTTTATTATTGCAGAGTTATTTTACGGCATACACTTCAAATTGTTGTTACAAGAATAACTTCACATTCGTCTACTTGTGCTGCAGAAACAGGAAATGAATAAAGTGAAAAGTTCGAATAATATTTGTTGTTTTTTTGCTTTACTAGTATTTCCACACCACCCAAGGGGTATACAGGCGCGTTAACCGATTTTTTGGTAACCGGGTGTTCGGTTTCCCCGAGAGGCCTATTGCACCCGCACTAAAAAATAGGAATACGTTAGATGTATTGAAATAAATTTACTAATTAACTACGAATGTCATGCACTTACAATAAAAAAATGTGGAAATATTACATCATGCATTTAAAAAATGGAAGACTAATGGTTTGGTTTCGTAAAATTATCTATAAATGAGCTACGCGAAACATCTTATTTCTGAAATTGGGGTCGCTTAAGTCCCTATTCCAAAATTTAATAATAAAGTATAATCTAATCCTAATTAAGTACTTCAAAATGAAATCTTCAGGCAAATTTCCACAGCCGATATAATTTTTTTCGGTGCGAATCAGTGCCAGTAGGTGTTGTGCTACTCCCCTTATGTGGTAACAGTCGTAGAACGATTGTAAGAACTTTTTTTCAAGCTCTCGAATGTATTCTACGAAGTCATTCGGTGGTGCTAAAAGATTGCATCCGTCGATTTGTTTAAAAGTGGTAAAATTTAAACTTGACGATGCATTGGCTGTTGATAATGTGGGCAAAGGTAAACTGCACGTGTGGCTTTCATAACACTTCCGGAAAAGCCAACCACAAACATAAATGAAACTATTTTCTTTCAAAAATTCGTTTATACTTATATCTGTGGTCAGACTTACAGTGGAAGCGCATTTTGGTCTAGTGTCCGGTTTGCTTTGCAGCCACGATGACTCTGTTACCAAAGGTTGACTGCTGATAGACTGCAGTCGCTCTGCTTCAACATTTTCGCAGTTGCCGGCTCTTACTATTTTTAAATACTGGAGCCCCCTAAGCTTCTGAAAAACGCTTTTGAATTGCAGAGCGGTAAAGCGCGTATTCTTACCCGCGGCACTTCGAGCCTCACCAAAAAACTGCTCTAAACAATCCTGATTTAGATGCCTTGTCAAAATGAATTCAAACTGGCATGGCGATAGAAACTGCCACAAGGAATTTAGTGACGAGATGTTGAGTAACCAGCCCTTTATGAAAGAAAACTGGTTCGTCACGTCCTTGTCATTAGGATCAAGTACTCGGATGGAGTTTAAGCACTTGTTAGCGTCTTGTAGAAATTGAATTTGAATTTCATTTTGACGAAATCCTTTCCTAAAGGTGCTTATATCAAAGCAGGAAGACGAGTTAAACAAATCAAAAAGGTTATTGAAGAATTATATTAATTCTCCAGTACTTAACACAGAATTGGGTCCATGACCGGAACTGTAGTAGGTGTAACAATAATATAATTTTTTAAGAGGCAATTGCGGGTGCTCTTAATCAAATGAGGAGAATCATAAAAGAAATGTATTCTTTCAGTGTCGACTAGAAAGTACGGTTTAGCAACGTTTATTTCCAATAACCGTGCCAATCCGCGAAAATTTTACCCCTGGTCGCAAACAAACTGCACTGGGACCAGACCACTGCCTCGAAGAGCACGAACAGTTTGAAAAAGAAGTTTTCTTAATATAGAAGGTGTGCAGCTGCTACGAATAAAATAATACGCGATAGGGTGTTTCCACCTCTTCGCTATGCCTTGAGCCATAAGTACTAAAACGTTGTGAGCCGGCCACATTGAACGGAACTCATCTTCACCGAAATCTTCCAAACCTATGACGATGTCACTTCTCCTACAATAATCCGTATGGGCTTTTAATGACATCTCGTCAGCAGAAACAGAACAATATTTAAATATATCGGGTAGCTGACTAATTTTAAGCTCAAGAGCTTAAACATTAAAGTTTATATTACCCGGAGATTTTGGCCAGGAGGAAATGTAGGTACGCAGAGTGCTTACCGCCAGAAGATTTAATGATGGCCGGAGTAATCTATATGTTACTGGTGAAGTAAAATGAATTGAGAGAGCCAGTATTTTCAATTCATGGGAGAACTTATTTCCTTTACTATAAATCTTACTATTTCTTTTTATATTTTCGACAATTGTTCTAATATCCCTAGGATAATTCTGGCAAAGTTTCTCCTCATTTAACCTACAATTTTGCTCTTTAAATTCTGTCAGTTGAGCTTCCAGAAATAAGATGTAGTTATCTTTTTCGTTGATTATTTTTTGTAAGTCGCGGCATTTGTCTTCCATTTTTAAGAGATTAGCCTCGACAATACTTAGGGTTTCACGAATTTTTCGTTTCTTAGGTGTACCATTTCGAAGAAACTCACTTGTTTGTACCGCCTTATCTGCAGTTTCAGATTTCATGTTGAAATCTTCATCCCTGAAGGCTTCTTCAGCAGCGCACGACACGTCGGGAATGGCGGTTGCCGAAAGCCGCATGCGAGAAGAATTGGCAAACATTTTGTCAGAAAAATGTTTGTCACAAACTCTGTCACATTTCTTCAACCAGGCTATTCCCAGACGCTGCCGCCAAACTGCCGCGCAAAGCAAAAATATGTGGGCGCCGTGGCGTAGTGGGTAGGTGCGTCGACTCCTACGCTCGAGGTCGTCAGTTCGAATCTCGAAAAAAACATCAAACATTTTTCCACGGCTCCACCTCTTTCGAGGCACTGACAATGCTCAAAGAGTATAACTGTCTAGAAAAAAGCTTCTCAATCTCGCCGTTCGGAGTCGGCATTAAACTGTAGGTCCCCTCCGCTCGTGATAGAACAATAGCACGCACAACACGAGTGGTTGCTGAGAAGCTATGCCCTGGTCCACCTCGGACTGTAGCGCCGCCATTATTATTATATTATATATTATTATTAATTTATAATTTATATTTATATAAACTTACATGTCGTCACCATGCGTACCATATGTGTGGTTAAAGTTTAAACACCCAAGTACACACTCCTTCATTTTTATTTTGTTTGTTTTTGTTAAATTGAATCACTTTTACTTCACATTAGAATTCTGTACGATCCAATTTGAATCAGATTTCAAAATTTTTAGGTGTACGCTTTCACCACGAAAAATAGGGGAAAATATAACTCTAAGCTAATGTTCACAAAGTACCTTCATTAAGCACCTGTTAGTTAAAGTTAAGGTCCGAAACATTAGACTGACAGAATTTCTGAAACTCGATTACTTATATACAAATGTTTGTAAACTACAATACCCTAAAATGAATTTACAGATAGAATAATTTAATTAAATATTTTTTTAACCTTTCCAGCAAAATTTATTTCCAATAAACAGATCCTTTGTATAATTTTTTGATAATATACAAATATAAAACTTCTGTTCATTTTAATATTATTACTTCTTTCAATAACAAACTACAATATTTATGAGCTGATTTGTTTTTTAGCGTTTATTGTTTTTATGATGTTTATAAAATATACATTTATAAATTGATTTTGATTTTTCTCTTCTCAAATTATAATTTTATGCGTTCACTTGCATCATACATATTCTTCTAATTCTAAATGTTTGTTTCTGAAGTTGCTTACTTACCTACCTCTGGTCATACTTTCTATGTTTTTTATAAATACTTCAACATAATTGTTTACAATTTAACTCTATGAACAATTAACTAAATATTCTGTGATCAAAAGAAAATACTGTAAAATGATGTAATATTTTTTAAAACTACGTATCATTCATAAAATTCAATAAATATATGTAGATTTCAATAGTCCCACGAAAAAATGAAATTAAGATGAATTGGTCCTATAAATTTACCTTAACATAAAATTTCGTTTCACGCGCATCTTTATTATAAGACATAAATTGTTAAAAATCTGTATCAACTTCTTGAACACCATCCCCAGAATCGTGGGCAAATCCACCAATAGCCCGCCATTTTGTGGTGTATCCATGTTTTTTTTTTTTCGTAAATCCACGAACGTGACGTCATTTTCGTGGTGGAATCCATACATTTTGTGAAAGTATGCGTGAATCCCAAGCAAAAACACAGGTGCTCTTAAAACTTAGGGGATAAACGTCAACAATTGTACCACGGACAAGGGGTAATTCTGAGCGAAGTTGGATATCTCTTTACTATTTGATTTCTGGTTCAGGTCATGTCGTACAGTTTTAAGCGATAGTATATGGAAACTTGTATGGGAATGCTGAAAATTTTATATAATAACTTCCTCATCCATAAAGAGATTCCACTACGCTATAGTTAAAGGAATTTCTAAGAGGAAACGGGATCTACAAGTAAAGGCAAACGTTTTTTTGGCGGGAAGAATACTCCGCCCAGAGTATGCAGTTGCCGTTTCCTCAGCTTATCGTTGAATTTCTTCCTCGTCATTTTGTGGAGCTTTCGCATCAACTGCATTGAAATCCTCTGGTTTTGGGTCGGTGTCTGAGACAGGGTAATCATTTGCAAGCCAATCATCATCAAAGTGCACATCATCGCTATCGTCGCCAAATTCTTCGATTTCTGGTTCCCTCTCAGAATTACACATATTTTGTCTTTCTATTTTTTTTTTTATATTACTGCAAGCATCCGAGTTAACACGAGGCACCATAATATAACATGATGAAACTGCTGTCGTACGCTTCCGTGCGACATGGCATCAAAAAATACTTTTTCCTTGAAAGGGCCATGTCGTACGATACACAAAAACCGTTAGAATCTCAGTGATGAGTGATGGCGATAAATAAATTGGAATTGCTTTGGAACTGCTTTTAGGTATTATTAGATAAAAAAAAAAACCTTTGGCTTGGCACGACGCAAAACGTGAAGATAGCTTGGCAGTCAAAGTGTTAATAACCAAAAAATAATAACCCCAAACCAATTACCCTTTGATTCCCCTATCGACATTTCCTCCTCCACAAGCTATACCCCAGCACAATCACCTTTAGTTAAATTGTAACATTAAATAAATTAAAAAATAAATACGACATTAGGCTTATATTGTATGATGGAAGTCCTGACAAATCAATTGAATTTAAAAGTATGATCGAGTAATTTAGCGCATCTTGTTTCATAGCAGTTTCTACTGTCTTCTACTGACCAGACCACTGACTATGTAACCAATTGGCCTACTATGTAATTTTGAATATTGTTAAACTTCTTTGACATCAGTAGTAACGTTATAAAACCAGTTAACTGATTTTGAAAAGTATGCTGCCGAGGGTTTTTTTGTGAATAGAAATGTGCGTTTGTAGTGATTGTATTTGTGCTTGACTTCACAAATACGAACATTTCAAACACGCGTTAAATCCTTTTTCATGTAACCCAGTAAGTGTTTTCTCAGCCCGAATGAACATTTTATGGTTGTCTGACGGCATTTTATCCAATGACATTGATTATATTCATTGCTCGCGAAATCATTTCAAAATTCGAATTGTATGTTCGTAGAGATGTTCCTTTAAAACTGCTTACGTTGGAATGATGTATCAGATGATCAATGAACACAGTATATGCTTGCGTGCGTATTCGTTCATTTAAATTATGTTGTAGATGTTTATGTCATCGATATCAAATAGCATCTCACTCTTAATCGATCGACAGTGATGTTTGCTTCTGGTTCTTCTTCATAATTGGCAGAACTTGATATTTTATTAATATGATATTATTTTCGTTTTATCGCATGTGTCTTCCACTGTTTTGAAACAATACAAAATCAGAATTACTTACATACAATATGTACTCGTACATTTTGCACTCTATACTATGTTATTTTAATTTAATAAGAACAATTGTACTACCACTAATAAATATCATTCCGAGAGTATTATTGTATTCAACTTATACCTTAAGCCTTCTATAGATCATAACCAACATCTTAAAAAAATATCTAAATCGGTTGTATAGTTCGCAAATATATACAGAGTAAACGAAAACATTGATTGATTTTTATATGAATACATACATATACACCGATAGGTTGTAAGTTGAAAAAATGGTATGCAATAGAACACACCGAAATAAACGCACAAATCAATTGCAAACTACCTTTGCATTTGTTTGCTATTTCACTCTTGTGCAATGCTCTTATAATTTTCATTAGATAATTGTTTGAATAAAGCGAACTCTTTGGTATTCAAAGAATTTCAATCTCAATTATAATTGCATCTATTAAGTGTTGTAATAAAATAGAAACACATAGTGCAAACGTAAAGTTGAGCTGCTTGTTTACTTCCTCCTAACTTTCTCGTTTCTCCTAACGATCTTCTCAGATAATTTGTAAACATAATTACTCCTAGCCGGAATCTCTGGAACAAAATGTCGTTAATTGAAACCTCAACATTTATCTTGGTATTTTAAATAAACATTTACCTTCCCCGATGTTGATATTGTTGTTGCAGCGGAAAATAAAGAAGAAATTAATCATTTTCCACAAATTGAAAGCAAAAAGTTAGTTTTTAAGTTTCTAATTTAAAAAGACAGAACAAAAATAGATGAATAAACAAGTGTTCAATTTGTGAAGTTGCAAATATTTTTTTCTTTTCTCGTTGCAGATATTATTCATGGAAAACTTTTTCAAAATAATCGATTTCTTGAAATTGATTATGCACAAGGAAGGGATATTCCACCAGGATACACAAGTAAAATTGCACAAACACTTCAAGAGTGGTCAGATGCATGTGATACAATTTCGAAGTGCATTGAAGAGCAAATAAATCGTGCAAATTCAGAGAAAGCTAAACGTTTGAAAAACAAAGACCGTATCGATCAAGAGGTATGTATAACGACAACATTTGTCTTATATCTTTTGTATTAATTTAAGGTTTATAAAGAAAATTTGTTAAAACATTGTATTTACCTATACATATGTACACAAAAAGTTTGAACTAGAAGATTTACATTTTAAGAGTTGAAATGAAAGTAAATTAAAAAAAAACAAAAATGGACAAATCTTGCCATTAGCAATAAAAAATGCACAATCATAAAAATTCACTTATTTGTTATGATTAATTAGTATATAAGCCCAGTCAAAATGTTTTTAATTTGAAAATATTGTATTGATCAGAAAACTAACTCAGAAAGCATTTATTGATATATATTCGTACACCTGGTGTACGAGCTTCTTTTGAGGTACCGTTTCATCATATCATATCTAACTAACCAGATTTCAGCTTGAATAATTTCAAAACTATCATTGATATAGTCTTATCTATGGGGTTTGGTTTTATCAAAAACTACCATCAAAGAGCAAGAAAATGTGGAAGGCATCAGTAATTTGTTATTTCAGGAAAGTGTGTTTTCTTTAAGAATAGATGTTGGTCATATGTAGTATTTTCTATAACGTTATTCCACAAGAATCAGAAAAATCACATCAAACGAAAATCAATGCATAAATGCAGAGAACGAAATGTACATCGTCGCATACAGCTTCCATTCTTCCAGCAATCCATACATACATATATTGGTTTACAGCAATACCAATATCTGCAGGTGTGAACATAATGAATTCATAATTTATTATTCCAACCAAAAATTTAAATTGATTGCTTTATTTCGCGAAACATTTATTGAATCGTCGCATTATTTATCGATAAGACCACAAATAAGCACAATAGGTACTGAATATTTGAACCCGTGAAAAATGCAGGATACCATTTAAGTTTTTTTCTGCGAACACTGGGTAGCGCAATACTTTCACAAGACTGTGGTTATTACAGATTCATGATTCTTAACATTCTATATTCGATTCGATTTTAAATAATTTATACAAATTTGTTATCTTTCTTGCAGATAATTAATTTAAAGAAGACATTAAAAGCTCAACTCAATGACACTGATGAAGCAATGCAAACGGATTCGCGCGAATCATCTACCAGCCAAGAGGCACGTAAAAAGTCCTGTAAATCAAAAGCAGCACGTCCGTCTGGTAAGTCATCCTGGTTTAAGTCATTCACTTAAAACTAATACTAAAAATACCTGTTATTTCCTTGAGCTGAAATGATGTTAGCGATACAAAATTGTAAAAAACAATTTCATAGTTTCAGAAAAAAATAAACAAAATAAAATAAATAAATATATTAAAATGGAAAATATGTACGTAAATACTTTTATTTATCTGTATCCCTTAATCATAATAAGCAAAAATATTTTTTTTCGAGTAAATGCCTAAAAATCGTCTTTTCTAGGATCATTTAAATTTTCATCACTGGGAAAGTAAATAAAAATAAACAAAAAACATTTTTTTTCACTGGATATCATAGAAATAACAATCAGCCCACCATCAATTGGATTTCGAATAATATAAGGTGGATCTGAAATTTGAAATAAATTTAAAATAATATTTGTTTTTTTTAATAATACTTTTGAATGGAAAATAAAAATTTGTATGTGAAAAATATATTCATTCTTTTATTTGTAAATCATTTGTGGATTAGCAGAATGAAAACAGGTAAGCGTATTCGAGGAATTTTAAATTTATCTAATGTAGACCACTATTACTATTAGATTGCTATTATCATACTATTTGTGAATCAATAGTTCGTTCAGCGTTCAACTCAAACGTCGGCAACGAATAAATTATGTATGTTTTCACCATATTGTTGGCGCATTTGTTCGACATACATGTACGTACGCACATAGATACAACAGTCATTTTGTCAAAATCACTTGAATTAAAACATTTGTGAAGAGAGATATTACATGTATTTAATTTTTTTTGTGTGGTGCGTTACGAATTAATTGATATATCAGGCTAATCAGCACTTCGCGTGAACGAACAAATTTAATCAGCTTGTCACGAATATTTTGCTTAGAGGGAGGTACATGCTATATACTCGTACATTTGGTATACATATGCTATAAACATGGTAGCATATTTCTAATCGGAAGCCTTGGCTTAGTGGGTATGTGCATCAACTACGCACTAGATTTTTGGTATAGGTTCAATTCCCAGCACAGACAGCAATGATAAAATAATTGTTCGCGGTTTCAGCTCATTCCAGGTATTGACGGTGCTCAAAGTGGGTGTTTACAAGCGATTGGGCAATCCGCCTGGTCAAGCAAAATTCGCTGCATGTGCAAACCAAAATAAGATCGGGCATGCTTCACTCCAGCATCCACTTTGGAAGTGGATTTTCGAATGAAGAGGGTAGGTCCCCTCCACACTTGTGAGAACAATAGAACAATTGCAGCGCCATTATTATTATTATTTGTATATTGTACAATAAATTAATATGCATTTAAATTTGTACAATACTAAATAATTTCGTAAATATACAGTCTAATAAAGAAAATCCCGCACAAATCCTTTTTCTTCGTTTCTTGATAAATTTTGTTGACATTTTATGTGGTTTTCGATTGGACACAGCAATTCTTGATCTCAGATTTCATTTTTTAAGGTTCCGTCTACAAAAACGGAACCTTTATAATTTCGGTGTGTCCGTCCGTCGTGTCTGTCACACTTTTTTTCTCCAAAGTTTATGAAGATATCGGCATGAAATTTTGGAATTAGGTACCAAAAGACCAAAGAGTTTAAGAATCTGAAAAAATCACAAAAACTTGGCTTCATTGAGTACTTTCTATTAAAACCATTTCAAGCATTCTGGACTTAATGGTTTTGGAGATATTGGCCAAAAACGGTCAGTCATCGACATGTGAATTTTGAAGATCTGAAAACGCAGTTTTGAAGACCTCAGCGTAAGCATTAAGAAATGATAAATTTCAAAATATCGATTTTTGTTGAAATTTTGAGATATCTAAGATTTAAAATGATGAATATTTTTATTTTCACACATAAATTTCATGCTGTGTTCGACAACTCTATTCGTTGATGAGCGTTATCTTTTCGATCTCACCCCTAAATGCACAACAGAAGTGAACACACACACCGCAAGCATGAGCAGTGATTGGGTATGTATATGATAGAAGGAATTTTCTGTGTTGCATAAACTTGGATAGAGATATAGGTATATGTAGGGATGAAGGTTTGTTTATTTGGATGTATGAATGTATGTTGATTTTGGTTGAAGTTAGAAGAAAATTCAACTGCATCAGTTTGGAAACGTCGTTTGATATTCAGAAATCATCCACCAATATTGTGCGACGGAACCTTACCCGTGCGAGTACAACTCGCACTTGCCCAGTTTATTCTCGTTTGTTTGGATTTGTGTCCAACTGCATCTTTATACTTTATGATTTGAATAATCACAGATGCCATGACCAAATGGCACTAGTTTTCAAATATTCGGTTATGCATTTGTGTACGTTGGAAAAAAAAGTTATGCAAAAATAAAATAGCCGTAAAAATGAAAATGAACATCCTCTTGTCATATGTCGCTTTCGTAGGAGTTGGGCTGCACACGACATACGACTATGACAGCCAAACCATTGTATTCGAGCAGTAATTATTTCTGCAGTCAAGAGGTTGAGATGCTCTCAAGTTTGACATCACCGTCAGCACTCGCCTTCCCATGGCTCTTCTTCGTTAAAGTTTTTGATGCAGAAAAATAAGTATTATTAGGAGTTTACTTTGAAGGAGATGTTTTGGATGTAAGTTTTTATTTTTAAATTAAACGTAGTAGTTACTTTTTTTAGTACTCGTTGTAGGATTTGCTTGTTCGATGCTTTTTAAATTCAAGAAATGTGCGAAATGTTTGGGTATATCCACATTTTAAGACAAATGCTTTTCTTGTTTTTGCTTTACGAAAAGTTGATGTTTACATATGTATATATAGAGCAAGCATATAGCTTGAATAGTTTGATTTTGAGTTTCAGTGGTGTCTCTCACATTAATTTCAACATCTAAATGCACATCAACTTACACACAGTTGTCATTAGTAATGATTGAGTGTGACGCAACAGATATTGGAGAATTTTGTTCATGAATTAGAAAAAATTGGATAGATACATATATGGAAACGTCAAACGTGGGCGCCGTGGCCGTGTGGGTTTGTGCGTCGACCCACAAATCAGTCAAATGTGATTGATTTGTGGTCGACCCATACGCACTAGACACTAGCTTCTCAATCTCGCAATTCAGAATCGGCATTAAACTGTAGGTACCCTCCACTCGTGACAGAAGAATAGCACGCACAGCACGAGTGGTTGCTGAGAAGCCAGGCCCAAGTCCATCTCGGACTGTAGCGCCGCAATTATTATTATATATGCAAACGTATGTATGTATGTTGTAACAAATAGTTGATTTGAGTTGAGGTTAGAAGAAAAATAGTTTGAAAACGTTGCTCGATATTCAGAAATGTTTTTTTCAAATATTATTTAAGGACTGGAACATCGCGGCTTCAATCAATTTACAGGAATGTTCCAATGCATGTAAATAGTACTGCATAACCATAATATGATATTATTCGGTTTCGTCAAGTTTGTTAAATTAAATTGGGATTACGGAGTGTCCACAAGAAATTGGATTTTCTATACAGATTTCCAATTAATTGTACGTCTGTCCATATGACACTTTCTACATTTTCTTACATTTTTGGAAACATTAACCAGTGTTATTTACGCAACATATTCTTTAGTTTATCTAATGAACCTTTGTGCTATACTTTGTCAAAGACTTTTGCCACGTCAAGAAATGCATCTTTTATCTTCAAAATCCGTTGAAATTTTGTTAGTAGCTCTGTGAATTTATTGAATTGTTGAATGTTGTCGCAGGAATCTAAATTGGTGGTCGGGTATTAGTTTGTTATGAATTAGTATGGGTTCCAGTCTGTTGAGTAGAAACTTCTCGAATGCTTTTGATAAGATGGGTAATAGGCTAATTGATTTGTATTTGTGTTGGTATCTCAGCGTCATTGCCGGCTTTGGATTTAGGTATTATTTGAGCTCCAAGTTTTAGGGTAGTATTTCATTCTTTCATACCATTGTATATATTTTTTTATAACTATAATAGCAGTTTTAGTTTTTTTTGTTCTATTTCTTCTTCGGTTTTTATGGGGATGTCAGGGATTATTCTATTATCCTGACACAGTGTGGGCACAGTACAGTACAGAAATTAGATAGCTTCAAAAAAAAAAATACAAGATATTTATGTGTTAATCCTAATCAATTCTAAGAAAATAGGTGATGACAAAAAAAGCGTGTTGTAAAACATCTATTTTGAAATTAATTTTTGTTTAACTTAAGTATTTGCATTTGCATGTTCAAGCAACAACCGAATGTTAACAAAATGGACAGGTGAATAAGTTTGATTAAGTTCATTATGAGTAAATAGAGCGATAAAACTGAGCGGGCTTTCCTTTCTGTTTGACATAAAACCCTTAAAGACTTATGATTGAGCCTCACGAGTTTACGAAAAGGTAGTTAACATGTTTACAGATTGCACACCGATATAACGGATATAAAAACCTACTGGAAGAATTGTAGCTTAATATCGCAGCATTACTATCTCGGTGGCGTTATCTTCCTCGAGCAGCTGCGATATTTTGGCGTACACGAACAAAATCTTGCGACTCATTTTAAAATGCAATTATTTGCTAATTTTTACCATGGCCGGACAGACTACTTACAGTGAGTGCCATTAATGTTGGGTTTTATTTCTTAAGTTAATTAAATGTTTTCATGTTAAGTCTTGGGTTTACTATGAATATTGTATCATGTGCTAAATTTCTACATTACAAGTTCAAAGTTCAAAGTTCAATTTATTTGTAGTTCGATTTGTACAGTTTTGGTTACATCTAACATGTATTATTTTAGAGATACAGAACAAAAGTTCTTTACAACTAAGATAGTTCAAAGTATATATAATAAGAAAAATTTAATACATTAATAGGAAAAGTTAAGGGAAAAAACACTACAATCAAAAACCCCTATTATGACTCTTACAACTAAAGACTCTTATAGCTAAATTGCACCTAGGCCCAACTATGCAACATGCAAGAACGATATAACTATGTATAATATTATAGTTCTAAGATATGACTGATTTTTCCTTAATTTAAGATGTTACGAATAAGCACACTCTCAGAATGAGAGCATTTGCTTAAAAAATTCTGGTGTAATTTACCAATGAGATGTGACATGGTATTTACATTTGTTTTTTCATGGAGCCTCATAGTAGAGAAATGCCAGGGCAGATTTAACATTAGCTTTAGCACCTTGTTTTGACATATTTGTAGTTTTTTAATGTGAGATTTGGCACAATCGGCCCACACAGGTGCACCGTACGTTAAGACTGGTTGAAAAATGGTTTTGAAAATTAGTAGTTTGTTATCAATACTAAGTTTTGATTTACGATTGATAAAGGGATATAGGATTTTAATGATAAGGTTTGCTTTCTGAACCGTACCCGATATATGTTTTTCAAATGTGAGTTTTTTATCGAAAGTAACTCCTAAATACTTACAGCTTTCAGATTACTCGATGCTGGTCGAGTTCAATTGTAGGTTTGTTTGAGGTAGGAATTGCTGTTTTCTGCGTCGAGTAAACCACATAGCCTGAGATTTATCTGCATTCGGTTTGATTTTCCATCTGAAGCAGAATAACTGAAACGCATCAAGTGCATTTTGAAGAGAAATAAGCGTGTCCTGTGCTAAGATATTGGATGAGAACAGGGCTGTGTCATCAGCGAACAAAGCTAGGGAAGTGTTACCATTAGGTACTGGTATGTCGGACATGAAGATATTAAATAAAATGGGAGCCAATACCGAACCTTGAGGTACGCCAGAGTGAGTGGTATATAATGATGATTTCTACATTACATTCTACATTCTTTACTGGATGAAGTGATACACTCTGGAACATAAGGAGTGCAAATGTAGTTTGTAATGCAGTGAAAATATTCGTTTTTTTCCTGTTAAAATTTTACATTTGCTTTGGATAACGGATCATGATTTGATCATTTAGTTCAAATATATATTAGTTTGCGGACATCAATAAAGTTCCCATTTAAAAATTTTCAAGAATGGGTTGGAATAGAGATTACATTAGAAAAGCGAAATTTGGAAACTTTGCACCATTAAAATGGAAAAACGTACAAACAAATTGCTGAAATCTTATGTATATATGAGGCCAAATATTATAGGTGATACTGTTAGACAAAACTCACTCATATCTAATGAGACTCACTGTATTTTACTAGCTAGAAGTTCTAAACTTTTGGAAATTATACGCTATCTTTCCGACACACCTGCCTTGATTGAGATTGAGAGATTGAATATAACAAAAGATTAGTAGCTGCCTGCTAGTGGATCATTTCATACACTTTTCCTAATTGTGAAGGTTATTAACAAATTTAGTGTACTCCGACATTTGCCCGACAGAAAAAGCAGATATACTCTTTGTATGACTCACTGGGTTGCTATCAAAATTCTTCAGCCGGGATAAAAAAAATCTGCACACGAGGATTTTAAAAATAAAGTTGTCCTTTTTTAAGAAAGAGATAAAAGAAGTAGCTAATTGCAATACAATCAGCAAATAAATTTAGATGGATTTGAAGACTTGGGATTTGTTTGGGCTTGAGATTAGATCAAATTAGAAACTAAAGACTGTTCGGCAAATGTGTAGGCACCCAGAATCTTCGAAAAGTATCAATGATTATTGGAGGCAATCTGCTCGATGTCTTTTGTTAAAAACCCTTTCGGATGCAGTTCTGAACTGACGCGTCAAATTTAAAAATCCGAAGGCGTTTTTGGCGCAGCTGCCTAAAGTAGTTAAAAACAGCATTTTTCCCTTTGTCAGATATCCCTTTTTGGAGAATGACAATGATCATTTTGACCGCCTCAGGGATTTTTCGAAATATGAGGTTATGAATACAAACTCTGGCAGCTCGCAAGGATTTCATTCATTTGCAACACAAATCGATTTGGATTTTCATTCTAGAAAAATTTCGAATAATTTTCAGTCTCTTATATCTGTCTTTAAGTCATACTAGATATGCGTTATAAAGCACTCTCTATTTATTTAGCAGTGTTGGTATGTGTTATTTATGTCTATTTAAATAGTAGTTAATAGAGTTGTACCGAATAGTGATTTGGCCGGATACCGAATATTCGGCCTGCAGCTGGGCCGGATAGCCGAATATTCGGCAGCCGGATATCTGCCCAAATTAAAAATATAATAGTTTGGTGCTCTGATACTCAAATCAAACCGGTACAAGTCAAACCAACTTAAACATGTTTTTTTCCTTCTCCTCCACAAGATACTCTTTCTTTCTACACAGCAAAGTTTTTGAGACATTTTTGAGAAGGTTGCGGAAGGCAAGCAAGATTGAGTTTTGTGCTAAAAAAAAAATACCACCAATGAGCTTGTCTTATATCTGAAAACTTGGGCTTGGTGATCACTAAATGGAAGATAGTACCCAATTTTGCTCAAATTTGCCAAAACTTATTTTTCATCTCCATATAGCAGTGTATACAGTAAGAGACTCTTTTCTGAAGCACGAAACACGAAAACAAACGTAATAAATTATTACCCCTGAATGCAGAAAAACTAATTTTCAATCGCCATAATTTGGCTTCAGTGAGCTTCCAATATTAATTTTTTTTATTTTGTTGTTTTTTTTACTGAAAAAAAGACTATCCGGTATTCGGTCGGATATCAAAAGACTATTCGGCTTCGGCCGGATAGTATAAAAGAAGCCGGATAGGCCGGATACCGAATACTTGCCGGATATCCGTCACACCTCTAGTAGTTATGAATAAAGAAAGAATGTTAAAATTAAAAAACGTCTCCAACAAGCCATGTTGGATGTACTTTAAATGCTAGCAAATTTGTTCTTATGATTGCGGTATTTCATTTTATCAAAATTAAATATCAGGGAAATTTGCAATGGTGACATTGATTTCCCCAGAGCAATTTAAGGCTAATGAGACGCAATCTACGTAAAACTGAATTCCATTGTATTTAACGGATAGTCGTCAGACACACCCGCGAACCAGAAAATATGATAACTACTCAACAAGGACTCTGTTCACATACTCTACTGTGGAGGAAAATCCTTTATAAACGATACAACGGTACATATGCATCAATATACCTATATATGTATAAACTTACATACTATATACTACATACACACATATGAGTACTTGCAAACAAACCACGAATTAATTTTGTCTTCCAATTATATTTAATTTATTTCGTCTGTTCATGAATCGCAACAAGACACACTGGTCTGAGGTAAACCAAACTTGCGTGATTTTTCTTAGCTGAAGGACTCGATTTCGTGTTCACCCTTGTTGGTAACCCAACCATTGCAATGAAATCGCATTATGACTGTCACCACAAATAGACCACTGATCCGATTTGGGAGTTTGTGGCGTTTAATATTATTACACAGCATCCGTTTCTCTTTGGTGTTTCCTCATTCGATCCATTGAACGAACGCCTTGGGCTCCCAAAATAAAAGCACGACATGTCAAAAGTCTTCATATACACACAAGCTACAAACATATAAACATGTGTCTGTAAAAGACACTCATTGATAGTGATTTTTTGTTCTTTCAGAAAAAGAAATAATAAAAAAGAATCTTGGATGCACACTCCAATTTTCAGAACTATGTTTCCATTACCCAAGAGAAGAAACAGCGGAAGCAGGGCACGTAAAAAATAATAAAAAGACAACGAATTATTTATAACAAAAAACAAATCGCAGAAACCGACGGAGGAGAACTGCACTGACATTGCATGGTGTTTTGGCAGATATCTTGTTTTTGGCGCATGTTAAAGTGAATTTATTTGTTAGTGAAATCACAAGTCAACGGTAACAAGGGAAATTTGAAATCCTTTGAGAGCTTTAATGGATTTCGGAGACCATTTAAATGGTTTATATGATGTAAAAACGTAACGGTAAAAGGTATTCATTTGTACTCGCATGTTGAAAACATTGAAAATTGAATTACACGATATAAACAAAAGAAACGGTTGTCGTTTTAGTTGTTTTTTACTATGAAAATATACGTAGATATTTTTACTTGCACTTGATCAACACTTCTATTCTGCTCGAAAAGAAAAATTCACATTGCACTTTCCGTGTTATAAATAGCTGGAAATGATATTTAAATAAATCTTAAAAAATAAATAAGAATTAATAAAATTAAATAAAAAAAAATAATTGTTTGTATTAAGAAACTATTTCTTTACACAAAAGTATGGGTGTATTAAATGTATTGGCTCATTGCAGATGCGGAACTGGGCTTCAAACAATAAGCCTCTCCAGACAGCACGATTTTTCGCAAGTTGTCCCCAACTACGCACACAAAGTTAGTTGAGGTCTCTCCCCACCTTAGGCGTCCTACGTTTTCTGTGCATAATAATAATAATATATATCTAATATAATGGCGTCGGATTTCGAAGCGTTAATACGCGAACCATGCAGACACAAGCGTCTGCACCTAGCCTCTATTAACGAACTCCTACTCTCACCTCCCCGTGGTGAAATCCGGCAGCCGAGTACCCTTGACAGAAGATGGGGAAACCACCCCCGTGGGACGTCTGGGCGGCTGCAAACGAGAGAGGGGGAGTGTGAGTCTACCAGGGCTCATTACTCTTTTTAGGATGGCGGCGGAGGAGCTGGTCAGCTGATTGGCCAACAGCGGCATCCACAACTCCAGTCAGCAGGAGCTACCTGGTTTCCATGGTAAGGTCGGGACCCTGGAATAGAGATGGCGGCGGATGAGCCCTTCTTTTAGGGCCAACGGCGGCGCTCACAGCCTGCAAGAGGCTACCGACACCGGATCCTTCCGGACCCCTTTGTCCGGGGGCTAAACATGGACCTGTCCTCCCAGTTGGAGGTTGTGCGTGGGGTTAACTTCCTCACCACGTAAAAAACGTACGAGTTCAGAGAACACAAACTGCCTCGGATATAGACGGATTATCTGTTGACGACCCCAGCAAACGAAAAAAGGACAATGATTTTCGGTTCTGCACGTGGAATGTGAGGTCCCTGAACAGACCACGTGCAGCCGATGAACTCGCAGAGGCCCTAGACTGCTATAAAGCAGACGTTACCGCAATCCAGAAAGTGCGATGGGATGGGCCGGGCAAAAAGAGAATGAAAAACTGCGATATCTACTATGGCGATTGTTACAGAGAGCGAAGGCAGCGATTATTTGGATGTGGATTTGTTGTTCAGGGCAGACTTAGGCAAAAAGTCTTAAGATTTAAGTACATAAGCGAGCGCCTCATAACAATCCGCATCAAGGCTAAATTCGTACGATCAATGCCCCAGCTACGACACCAAGATCGTTCTAGGAGATTTCAACGCTAAGCTGGGTAAAGAGGACATCTTTGCTAGAGTCATCGGTAAACACAGCCTGCACGACACCACGTCCGAAAACGGACTCAGGCTGGAGGACTTTGTTACGGGGCGAAACCTCTCTGTAGCTAGCACGCGGTTCCCACACCTCAACATCCATAAAGGGACCTGGCGGTCCCCTGATCATTCAACCGTCAACCAGATTGATCACGTTACGATCGACATCAGACACTCCTCCAGTATTCTTGATGTCCGAACGTTCCGAGGCGCCAACATCGACTCGGACCATTTCCTTGTTGTAGCCAAGGTAAGGACACGGATATCGAGAGAAGAACGGAGTCGAGGAAGACAACCACGGTTTGACTTCGAAAAGCTACAATCGCAACAGACTGCCAGGAACTTTGCCGATCGAGTCTCCCTGAAACTCTCCGAAAGTTCGACGTCGCCTGCACTAACAATAGACGAAGAATGGAAACGTTGTCAAAGAACCATCAGAGAAGCCGCTACTGATGTGCTGGGTTTTAAAACACCACCTAGGAAAAACCCCTGGTTTGACAACGAGTGCAGGCAGGCACATGCAGCAAAACAAGAAGCCTACCGGGCAACGCTGCATCGAACTACGAGAGCTGTTCGTGAGCTCTACGAACAGAAACGAAGGGAAGAGAACCGGCTTCTCAGGAAAAAAAAGAAAGAGCACGAGAAGCGCGCGATTGAGGAGATGGAGAGGTGTTATGGCAGGAATGATGTCCGAAAGTTTTACCAAAGGGTAAAACTTTTATCGAATGGATATAAAGTTCGGACAGAAGCTTGCCGGGACGAAAATGGACAACTAATAGTAGATTCGCAGTCGATACTGGAAATTTGGAAAAATCATTTCTGCAGACTGTTGAACGGCGATGAGGACACAAATACCGCTGTCAGACAGAATGTTCCACTCAACACAACGGACGATGATAGAAGAGAATACCGTCCCCCCGACCTAGACGAAGTCAAGATAGCGATATCGAGACTGAAGTCTAATAAAGCTGCTGGTGCAGATAGTCTGCCCGCTGAAATGTTTAAAGCAGCTGGAGATGATCTGGTAGGGCGCATGCACCAGCTCATCTGTAAGATATGGTCGGAGAAAAGCATGCCCGATGAGTGGAATCTCAGTATCGTTTGCCCGATCCACAAGAAAGGAGACCCCTTTGACTGCGACTGACTATAAGTCTCCTTAACATCGCCTACAAAATCTTCTCTGCCGTTTTGTGTGAACGCCTGAAACCATTCGTGAACAAACTGATAGGTCCTTATCAGTGTGGTTTCAGGCCCGGGAAGTCCACCATCGATCAAATCTTCACACTGCGGCAGATCCTGGAGAAGACCCAAGAAATGCAAATTGACACACACCATCTATTTGTCGATTTCAAGGCCGTATATGACAGCGTGTATAGAGACGAGCTATACAGCGCCATGTCTAGTTTTGACATTCCTGCTAAACTCGTCAGACTGAGCAGGATGACGATGGAGAACTCTCGCTGCTCCATCAAGGTCGGTAACGAACTCACCGAGACCTTTAATGTCAAAAAAGGTTTTAGACAAGGCGACGCGCTGTCATGTGATTTCTTTAACATCGTTCTTGAGAAGATCGTGCAAAACTCACTGGCCAACACAAGAGGCACGATCTTCCAAAAGTCCGTTCAACTGCAAGCTTACGCGGATGACATTGACGTGATTGGGAGAACACAGCGAGCCGTCAATGATGCGTTTGCTGGCATTGAAACGGAAGCGGCTAAAATGGGTCTGGCGGTAAACGAGGGCAAAACAAAGTATATGCTGTCATCGAGAAAGGACGCACAACATCGACAACTTGGCCAGAACGTCACCATAGGCAGCGAACACTTTGAGGTAGTTAAGGACTTCGTCTACCTTGGCTCCGCGGTAAACAGTACAAATAACATCAGTACCGAGATCAAACGCAGAATAACTCTTGTCAACCGCTGTTTTTATGGGCTCAAAAGGCAATTGAGTAGTAGAGCCCTCTCTCGGAAGACCAAGTTGACTTTGTATAAGACCTTGATCATCCCAGTCCTGCTGTACGGCGCAGAGGCATGGACAATATCCCAAGTGGATGAACAGTGTCTTGGTCTTTTCGAGAGGAAAGTTCTGCGCGCGATCTTTGGTCCTGTCTGCGTTGATGGCATTTGGAGGAGAAGATTCAACCACGAACTGTATGGGCTGTACAGCGACATGAGTCTAGCCAGGCGTCTACGGATCCACCGCCTAAGTTATACTCTTTGAGCATTGTCAGCGACTCGAAAGGGGTGGAGCCGTGAAAAACTGTTTGGTGTTTTTTCGGGAATCAAACCGACAACATCGAGCGTAGGAGTCGAAGCACCTACCCACTACGGCGCCCACATATATAATAATAATATAATAATAATAATAATATTAATAATAATAACAATAATAATTTTAATAAAAATAATAATAATAGTTAATTATTGTTATTATTATTATTATATAATATGTATAGTTATTATTATTATTATCATTATAATAATTAATATTATTATTATTTAGGGTATGTTGCACCTTTAGATCTATTGTAACACTTTTTTATACCTTTATAATAATAATAATAATACCTTTGCTCTCCTTCGAGATCCCCTCATACACAGTTCTTTTTAGAGTTGTATTGTGGTTATGCTCCAGTTGCGCATAGGTGGAAGTCTAGAGTATTCTCTCTAAGCAAGTTTCCTTCAGAAATCTGAGAATGAGAGATGGTTCTAGTGACGCTCGTGGAATGAAGCAGGCCAAGAAACATCTAGGGTAATATAACCGAAAAAAGTTCGAGGCATGCATCAAAATGAGCAAGAACAACCTCCGTATCCTAACAGGCTTCCTAACGGGGCACTGTAGACTCATGGAGCATATAAGGAAACTAGAGCTATCGGAAGAAGGTCTCTGCAAATTTTGTTGAGAATTTAATGAAATTCCAGAACATATACTGGGATTTTATGAGTCACTAGCCCACAAAAAAAAAGATGTCTGGGCAAGTACCTTCTATCAGAAAATGAAATGGAATCACTGGAACCATCTCTCATTATCAGATTCCTGACGGAAACTACCATAGAGAGATTACTCCAGAACAGATTTCTTCACCAATGCGCAATAGGAGTCCATTACCCTCAGTACAACTCTGAAAAGAACTGTATTTGAGGGGAACTCGTAATTGTGCTAAGGTATTGAAAGGGGGAACAGTAGACCTTAAAGGTCGCGGTGCAATATAACCTCAACAACACATAATTCCTTTCAAGATTGATCTGAACGCATCTGGCTATGTATAAATCTGTCCAAATCTGGGTCCAAATGATCCTGCTTCAGTTCCTTCATCAGGTTTTAATTCATCTGTATACCATTTACCCTGTTGCTGCTCAGTCTGTGGACCATGGATTCATTGCTCCAGTCTCTTTTGGTGCTGAGCTTACTGGTAAATTTCTTTTGGAAGTTGAATTTCCTAATCGGGTCATCATTCGGAATGACCAGGAGTGGTAGCTTTTTGACTAGTGCTTCTGTAATACAAAGGTATGCCAACCTTGAATTTCATTGAGTAAGACAGCGCTTATAAGATTAGTTCTCTTGGTCCATGCTACTGCACTATAGGTTATTGTAAATCTTAGAATGCATGGACTGCATCCCCAGGATTTGTCCGCCAAGAGCACGCGTTGCTTTCCTGGTTATCTCTTCTGTATGTTTTTCACAGATAAGTTTGCTGTCCAATATTACTCTTAGATAGTTAACAATCGCATCATGAGATGTGTTGTCAAATGCTCCTTCAATATCCAAGAAAGCACATATAACTATTTCATTTGCTTCGAGGGCGCTTTTGATAGTTTCTGTCAGTTGATAGAGTGCAGTTTCTGTGGATCCGCCTGCCCTATATGCATGCTGACAGTAGTGAAGAGGGGATCGTTTTGAGAAGAAACGATGTTAGGCTAATCGGTCTGTAGGACTTTGGTAGGCTTTGGTCTTTCTTCCCCATTTTTGGAATAAATACTATCTTTCATTAATAGATATAATAATAGTTTATCTTGCCCTTTTTGAAATAAGATAGGACTGACAAGATACTATCCAGAACTGGGGATTTGTAAAATCCTCTCTATTGACGACTGTCTGGAAAGTGACTTTCCAATAAAAGTCTTGCTGTCTGTTCCTTACTTTCCGTGTAACTGCCGTCAGATTTTCTTAGAGACATCTGTATCTCCCCAGTTTTTGGCAGCGCCTTGTGGAGTCTAGCAGCAGCAGGAGTGTGGGTGATTGTCTTACAGAACTTCCTAGAGGTTTGTCTTTTGGCTTTTCTTATACTCTTTATTGAAGGAGGTGAGTGTTTGTATGTATCTTTGCCAGTCTCCTGTGGGCTTGGCTGCGTTAAGCAGTTTGCGTGTTTTGGACCGGAGACTGGACAACTTGTTGCTCCACCATGCTCCACCTCCCTTAAAGTCCTTGCTTATTGGGCAGCTTCTTTCGAACGCTGTTGTGATGGCTTTTGCTGTGCTCTCACAACATGTTCTAATTCTGAGAAATGGAGCTCTCCTGATATTCATGTGCTCCAGATTACTTACATACTCTACATACGATAATTTTTTAGTTCCCTTGGTGGCAACTTTTTAAGGGAATAATGGACTCAATATGTTGACCCAATGTAATATTCAGATTCCAAAAACGTCCGTCTTTCTGTCATCAGATTCCTAATACCTACACCAAGTACAGTTAAAAGGCATAACATTGGCGCAAAAGACGTCTTTAGCTTGCCCACAATATGTCCGGAAATAAGAATGTAATAAAAAGCTACTGATAATAAAGCTAATACTCCCTCCTTCACACCGGAGTGACTAAAAATCTAAAACAAAACCTGACGAAAATCCTTGAACAAAATAGTTTGAAGCATTCTCGCCCTAATAGCAATAATGGCATGTAAGGAAATGGTGCTTTATATATCGATTCAGTAAAGGAATTGTATCGAAAAAGTAACTAAACAAAATATGATTTCGTACATACAGTTGACATGTTTAGTGATTGCCCTCTACGCTAATTCTATTAGAACCATTTCTTGTTTTACGTAAATTCGGGTAGAGATACGCGACATACAGTACTTAGTTGTGATTGAAGTTAATATTAAAGTCAACTGCATAATTTTGAATTCATTGGTTGACATCTAGGATTGATGCTCTTAAAATGATTAACGGTGCGGAATTCTTGATAAGTAAAAATTGTACAAGTTCGTTTGTTTATTGTTATTACGTTACGTGTATCAACAAAAAAACGATTGCTACTTCTACAATTGCTTTTCCTTTTCTGCATTCACATCTGTTCAACCTAAACGTTATCTAAAGGAAATACATCGAAGTATTGAACAAAATTAAGTTTTTTTTTTGTTTTAAAAACCTACTTGTGGTTTATTTTAATCTCACAAATTTCATATTCATCTGTCATTCAAAATACATGCAATTGCAAAGTGACCTCATTCAAAGAAAAATAATGGGACAATGCCTTGTCATTAGAATGTGCGCCTATTTGTTTATTGCTGATAAACCGCAATTAATTCGAACATATTGATTAACGTTTTTAGGTCGATGATTCTGTGATTTTGCATGAATGAGAAATTACAATCGCTGGTGCGGTTTCAGTTTGTGTCCATCTCTAACCGAATCTTCAGCTTAAATAGCAAATAGAATTCATAACTTTTAAGAAAATAGTTTTAAAAATTTCAAAGATGATTATTTTATTGCTTTTAGTTATTTGTATTTGTGTTGCTTATGCTTGGTGGGAATATCAAAGATATAGATCAGTAGGAAAATATATAAAAGAATTACCTGGTCCACCAGCGTATCCAATAGTTGGAAATCTACTTCAGCTTGGAAGACGACCTCACGGTATGTTAAAATGTATCTAGCATGTTTCTTGCAATCCCTTGTGTATTATCGACGCTATGTTTGAAGTGATTTGCTAAATGTGTGTTTACGAAATATAAAGCACAACTTCAGATTTAAGTTATTGTATAAAATTCTTAAGCAACTATGCGATCACAATAGTTATGAAAGCGAATATATTCATAGGTAGGAGCTGCTCTCTTCAGCGTCTTTTGGAACAAATGCAGGAAGCATTTTCATTTTCGGGAAGTATTGTTGGGAATTTAAATTATTTAAATATTTTATAAACTTACAGTGTATGTGTTTCATATTCTTACGTCCCTCTTCAAAATATCAAGAAATTGTATTTATTTAGTTATTAAGTCAATTTAGAAGAAAGTAAGCAATAGGCACAAAAGTAGTTAAATTTTGACATTTATTAACTGATCGACTTGAGTCAACTTGTTTTTGAAACATCAATTCAGTACAATTTAATCTATTCATCGCTTGACACAGAAACAACGGGGCGAAATAGCGAAGCTGTACATTGAAAATTCGTTCAGTTGTGTTAACTTAACGTACATATCATCGAAAATATCGTGCCCAACAAGCAGGGTTTTACATCACTATTCGTTTGGTGTTAAATTTTGTTGAGCATGGTACAGTGGGTGATCGTCGACATACCGTCCATCAACATTGAAGACGTTCCAATGAACTGATTGAGAGAGAGAGAGAATACATATGTGTCGTATCGTCACCTCGCCCAGCATTTTAGGCATCAGTGGAATCACCAACCAATCGCATTTTAAAAGATGATTCGCATTTGTTTCCGCTTTTGGTTCAAAGAATATCGTTTACAGATCGTTGAATCCGGCGAATCGTTGACACTGATCTCTGATGTCAAAAAATGGCGTTCAGAAATATTTAAAGGCAACTTCGCTTTGAATTGGCAAAATTCTTCAAAAAGTAGCTCGAATTTAGTGACTTCAAAATGGAACACCATAGAGGTAATTAAATATTTTTAAGCCTAATGACTCCATTTTCCTGCCCATCTATTTTATATATATATATATACATACATATATTTTTATCAAAAATTCTGGTGAAGAAACAACATTTTTATTTTTGTGTTCTCTATTTGCTTAATGGTTATTTTGTTAAAAATTAATTTATGTTATTTTAGACAAAATGTGTTCGAATTTTATTTTTTATATTGTTATTCTTCGATTTTTATAGCCTGAATTAATATTCGAATTTTTCTGTTCTTTTTTAATGCATTTTATTGGTTTCAGAACATTTTCAGATCATGCATGCATGTTGCAGGCAGTATAATTACGAAATGTTTCGTATATATGGAGGCCCACAACCGTATGTTATCATAACAAAACCCAAGGACTTAGAAGTAATTCCATTCAGAAATTATTTACATACATATATTTACTATTTGATTTCTGAATTAATTATTAATGTTCACATGTAGACTTAAATGTATCTATATTTATAATTAAAAGGTAATTTTAACGAGTACACAGTTGCTTTATAAGGATGATCTTTACAACCTCCTTCGACCATGGTTAGGATATGGATTGTTAACTAGCTTTGGGCCAAGGTGGCATAAACACAGAAAAATGATAACTCCATCGTTCCATTTTCAAATCCTGCAAGACTTTCTAAGGGGAATGAATGAAATAACAGATAATTTTATTGCGTTACTAAAAACTGTGTCTAAAGATGAAGTCATTTTCGATATTCAGCCATTGGTAGCCCGAAGCACTTTGGACGTGATTTGTGGTAATTTGTTAATTTTCTGTTAGAGATTATTCACTGAAAAATCAAATGATATCTTTTCGTCTCAGACACCGCCATGGGTGTGAGTGTTAATTCAATCAGTGGAGCAGATAACAACATCGTTAAAGCCCTACATAGGTATTCACAAATAATTTTTTTGTCGTTTATATCCCAACCTTATTTTTTGTATGGAAGCATGTGTCATGTAGTTGAAGAGAGGGCTTTTAGTATTACAAAAAGATCAGAATTCATGTTCAAATTCACATCAACATACAGAAAACAGAAGAAGGCTTTAAATATGTTGCACAAAGAATTGTCAATGGTAGGGTAATTTCAAAGTCTAGGCGATAAACCGATTTGTTGACTTTCTTTTATTTCTTGAAGGTTATTGAAAAACGCCGTCACATTGTTTCTGAAAATCTAAAACAATCAAATGGAGATTGGGATTTAAAAAAACCTAAAATGGCTTTCCTTGACAACCTTATTACAGCCAATGTTGACGGAAGACCATTAACATTTGAAGAAATATTCGAAGAAGTATCGACATTTATATTTGAGGTGAGCGTATTAAACAATTTAATAAAAAATTAGTCATCATGGTAATAAAACATTAACGGTGTACATTAACAGCATAATGATCGAAGGTCTGCGAAGTTTTTGGCTTACTACTGAAGCGCAGTCATGATTTCATACCCGCTATTGAGTCCAGTACACTCAAAATTGTATACTAACTTTGTTGATTAATTTAATTACTTTAGAAAAATAAAGTAATATTTTCTGTATTACTTACCGCAAGGCTTCAAAAAAAAGAAGACTTATTTGATATTGTGTTTACATAGATATTATTTGCCATTTTGATTTTTAGGGCCATGACACTACAGCTTCTGCAATCATATTTACGCTCTATTGCTTATCACGCCATCCTGACGTTCAGAAGAAATCATTCGAAGAACAGAAAATGTTGTACGGAAGTGATTCTCTACAACATCCAACTTACCAAGATCTACAAAATATGAAGTACCTTGAATTAGTTATAAAGGAGAGCCTTCGTATGTTCCCACCAGTGCCAGTTATAGCCAGAACCACGACAGAATTTGTGGAAATAAGTTTGTAACAAAAGCTGCAAAAACTCTCTTTTTTCTATTTTAACTTTTACTTACAGATGGAAAATTAATACCACCGTCCACAACACTATTGATGTTTCTTCTAGCTACAGGGTTCGATGAACGTAACTTCAAAAATCCTCTCGAGTTTTTGCCCGAACGCTTTCAACCTGATGCTAGAGAATCGACAGATCCATTTGAATATGTGCCCTTTAGTGCTGGACCGCGAAACTGTATAGGTATATTCAGAATTTGATTTGCTATATAAAATAAAAATAATTACTTATGTATAAGTCACAATTATTACAGGTCAAAAATTTGCAATGATGGAATTGAAATGTACAATTTCTAAGATACTACGACACTTTGAAGTACTACCGCCGCAAAATGATATGCCCATGTTTGTACAAGATCCAAGTATACCAAATCATATGTCTAATAACAAAAATGATCCGTTATTGGCAGCATTTGTTACACTTAAATCGGAAACCGGTGTTTGGATCAGGTTGAGAGAAAGAAAGTACTAAATAAATACAATAAGTTTTCTACGTTAGATATTTTGTAATAATCGACGTTTTAAGACAATTCATGAAATGAGATATGATTGGGTTTTAGGTTAGAAAATAAAACTGAGTCACTAGCTTATTTGATTTGATATATACACACATGTTCAAATTCTCGCAGCTATTAAAAAATTGTCAATTGTTATAATTTAACTTCACAACATTCAGAGAAATAAACGCATTTTAAAGTTCTTAAAAATTGATTAAAAAATATTTTTTTGTGTAAACAAAATGTCTTAATATATTGGAGATGGAGAAAATTGGCCACCATTTCGTGAAAGCATGGAAAATTACGTTATTTTAAACTCAAATTAACCAACCGTAAAGGAAACTTCAATCTTATGTTCGTGTAAAAAGAACTGCAGCCAGAGCAAGAATAATAATCACAGAATAATCGAGTATGTGACTTAGACTTTTATTGAAACTGTTTGACTTTTTTGCAACAGTATGGATTTTAAACGTCCACTATTTGGGCTTTGACAACCATAATTCGAGTGGCTTCAACCAAAAGAGCTATGGTTTTCTCCGACGAGATTTAGGCTTGGCTCGATGTCTATATGAACATTAAAATTCCCAACAGTTTCAAGAAAAACAATATATCCACAATAATAATTATAATAATACAGTCCGAGGAGATAAAAAAGTGTGACAGACACGACAGACGGACAGACGGACGGACACACTGAAATTATAAAGGTTCTGTTTTTGTAGACGGAACTTAAAAAAGGATCTACAAAAACAATTCGTATTTCCGAAGCATTTTTAAATCTTTTTTCAAATATTTATTAGGACTTTCACATAAAAGCTTTCTGGTTCTCGGTTCAGTTCATTAGTTGAATTGAATTGACAGATACGGATCAGAAGATAGTAATGAAATAAAATAAGAAACAACATAGTGAAAATAGAGACGCGAAATCTAAAACAACACTTGCACAAACCTGTTGCCCCACCACAAATCGATTACAGTGAAAGTGAGATATCGGTAGCTTTATTTATTTTATCACTATTATACGTCATAAACCAATTGAGTATTCCATTTAATCAAGTTTAACCTTTGCTCTCAAACTCAAATATGTACATATGTGGTTATATCTAACTCCTATATTTCTCCGTAAAGTGGCAGTGCAAGGTACACTTGTGGTTATACTGATAGCCTGTTATGACTAATTTGCCAATATGTATACATAAACGTACGAAGGTTAGGTATCAGCATATGTGCGGTTATTGGGATACTCCAAAATAAAGGAAATTTATCGTGCTGATTACAAATCGTTTGCAATTTTTTAGTGGTTGGATGGTTGTTAACCAAATTTCGGCAGTTATTCTATATCTTGCGTGTTTGAACGTTGTTTAAGTGAAGAGTTTGTGAACTGGATATCAATATGTATCTGCTTTTAATAGCAATTTTTATTATATCTGTGTTTCTGTATAAGGGACTTAAGATTCTGAATTATGTGGACCATGTAGCTGGAATTATGGAAATGATACCCGGTCCGACGCCATATCCATTTGTGGGAAATGTTTTTCAATTTGGACTCAAGCCGGATGGTAAGTGTCAGAGTGTAAATGGATATGCATGCATTTAATTGAAAATGGTAATCATTCAATCAAGAATGCACGCTGCCTTATTGCACTTTTTTTTGGTAAAAGAAATTAAAAAGTATGTTTTTATGAACAGAAAATGTAAAGCAATTTCACAGTAGTTATGTGCAGGGGTTGTGGGCGCCGTTTTGTAATGGGTAAGTGCGGTACTCCTACGTTCGAAATCTGGGTTCGATTCCCGGCTCCGCCTCTTTCGAGTCACTGACAATGCTCAAAAGATAATAATTGTCTCAATCCCGCCGTTCGGAATCGCACGCACAACACGAGTGGTTGCTGAGAAGCTAGGCTCAAGTCCACCTCGGACTGTAGGGCCGCCATTATTATTATATTATGTACGGGGGTTCTAATAAAATATCCGTAATAATTATATTTTACATAAATTGCATAATATACATTTCTACAGGCGATTAATATTATTTCACTTTAATGTTTTATAGCCCTTCGACCAAATTTTATTGCTATTTGGTTATCGTATGATAGTTATAAATATACCACAGTTTCAACTTCAGAAGTGGCCGATGTTTTTATGTAGGTTTATTTTTATCGGATGAAGAAAGTTAATTTGCTTACGTAAAATAATTGTTATATTTTACTTTCTTAATTCCAAATTTATTGATTCCTCTTTTTAAGTTAGCTCTCGGTTTCCTGTTTCATACATACACATACATATTCGTGTACAACCTTTTGCTTGTCGTACTTTGGAAAAATCGCCGTGGTACTTTAAATTTCCAACGTAAGAAGAAGTACATCTTATTTTGAATGGATAGTTGTTTGTGTTGACTTGTCGTTTACCATTCGATGTCTGTGTATATAAAAAAAGTGAAAAAAATCGAAAATCGTATCCTGACTGTCGTATTTAGACTGTTTCTGAAAACCAGTTCAACTACTGTCACTATACTTTTTTAGTTTCTTTATCTTCGTAGGAAGAAAAAGTCAAAAAAGGTTTGGCTATTACTTATAAACCATATAGTATACAACTATTGAAGATTCAGTTGTGTGAGGTAGCGTTATACGATCAGAAAAGTTTGTGGATTGTTTCCTCCCCTTATTCATTGAAAAGTTGAGGCAAAAGTGCTATAATGTCCCAAGGGTAGTAACAACTTTTGGTCATTTGGAAAAAACTTATGGAATTCAGCTTTTTCTCATTCTCATGCTCATTTGGAATGGCATTCCAGTTGTCAGCTCTTTAGACTAAGGTAATTTGCTTCCAGCACATTTTGTAACACTGCCAGTTTTAACTTTATCTCCGCATGTACTTGAGAGTGTCGATTATACCATTGGACAAGTCCACATTTTCTCTCATACAGTTGTAAGAGTACTATTTCTAAGGCCACCAAACCATCAAAAACCATTTCAAGGCCTTATTGAGTGAGAAACTATATGGGGGTGTGTCACACGAATTGTCACAGAAAGCATTATGGATCGCATTTCTATTTGCGAATCGCTCCTAAATCGAAATAAAATCGACCACTTTCTGAAACAAATGATTACTGGTGATGAAAAGTGTATCACATGCAAGAACTTTGAACTCTCGTCAGACACTCAGTCCGCAATAAGTACAACTTAACCGATTAAAGCTGTCGATCAATAAGAATCATCGAGAACTTGCCAATAAGAAGAGAATCGTGTTCCAACAGGACGACGCCAGGCCACACACGTCTTTAGTGCCCTGGTAGAAGCTCTGTGAGCTTGGAAGTTCTTATAGACCCACCGTATTGGCCAAGGGATTACCACTTGTTTTTGGATTTGGCGAATGTGTTTGTTAGTGTGTAGTTGCTATGTATCAGATTTTGTTTTCCAATATGGAGAAGGGTTCTACGAAAGGGGGATTATGATCTACCATCGCGATGGTCTAAATCTGATAATTATAACTACGAGTACGTTAAAATTAAATTTAAAACAAAAAAATTAAATACGAAATTACTTTTTAGTCAACTTATCAACTGTATACTTTACTAGCTTTTAGGAAATGCTCTACGGAATGCAAATAGAATTTCTTTTAACTGCTGCCATAAATTATGAACAGGGTTGAAATCAGGACTATGCGATCGTGAATCTAAAACCATCGCTATTTGGTATGTTTAGGATCCCTGCCCTGTTGAAACTTCCAATTAATAGGAAGATTGTCATCTCCATATTGATATATGGCATACCATTTCGCAGGATGTCGTAATACTGAAATTTGTTCATTGGATAAACGACCTCGACACTCCATACAAAAACTACTACCACCCCCGTGTTTCGCTGTTGGTCGAGTGTACTTTGGGTCAAATTCCTTTGAACTCTGCGGCGTTCAATGGCTACTATCTGATGGAAGTACATATATGCCTTTCAGTTTCATCACTAGGTTAAGTTTGGGGGCTGCAAGTGAATTCACCAGCACACTTAGACCATGTTGGTCCATTGTGATAAACGCAGTCAGATTTTTATCAGTGATAGTGCCGTTATTTTGATCCCAACGGTAAATGGTGACTGGAACAGATTTGAAAAACCGGATAAAAGTGTATAAACTTTGCTTTCACTGGGATTCGATCCTGGGACCGCAGGTCTGGGCAGGAATTTAACCAACTACGCCATCCAGTCGTGTTCTCCCAGTTTCATCACTAAATAAAACATTTTTCCACTGCGGTCCAATAGCTCCACTTCCGGGCTTCAAAAGTTACCGATAAATATAATAATAATAATAATAATAATGGCGGCGCTACAGTCCGACCACTCGTGTTGTGCGTGCTATTGTTCTCTCACGAGTGGAGGGGACCTACAGTTTAATGCCGACTCCGAACGGCGATTTGAGAAGCTTTTCCTAGACAGTTATACTCTTTGAGCATTGTCAGTGACTCGAAAGAGGCGGAGCCGTAAAAAAATGTTTGATGTTTTTTTCGAGATTCGAACCGACGACCTCGAGCGCAGGAGTCGACGCACCTACCCACTACGCCACGGCGCCCATAATAATACCGTAGCGAATAAGGGGCTGTCCCTATCTTGCAGTCGGTATTTTTGCCCAGGATTAACGGTTGAGGTTTTGGGCAGTAATATTGTTGTGCAAATTAATAGATTTCTTGCCACTAATGTAACAATCCTTTCAGAATTCGATCTAATAAATTGTATCTGACGAGAAATATATGACATTTAAAACTCCAATTCATTTCTTACTGTTTTAAATTGTAGTCTTGTTTTTAATTCAATAGAACCACGTTCCTTAAGCTATAAAAATAATTTCCTAAAATGAAAAACTTGCGCTACTATGAGAAGGAGAAGCTTATTTTTGGGGTTTCTAATTAGTGCACGCAACTGTAGCTATGTTCTCATTTAAAAGCAATCTCATCATGCTACAATATACCCTTATGTCATGTTTAAATTTTATTATAACTTCGAGATAATTGTTTACCTATCCAAAAAAATTGTGTGATCCCTTAAAGTGTCGAATTAAATTCATTACCTCACGAAGCTTAGTTTCACGTTTTCTTTATATTTCTCGTAGATAGTGGGTTGGTCTTTAATGTTTGTGGGGTGTAATGCAGGAGGCAAGTATGTATGTATTACCGACTTTTTGAAGGCTAAAGATTGAATTGATAAGCGTTCTTAGTAAAACGACTGTTTCAGCGGTGGTGTGTTGTTGGTGTGTGTGTGGTAAAGTACCGAGGATAAAATAAAAGAGAAGAGAATGTAGGATGAGGTAATTTAACGGAATATTCTACTTAGTTTAATAGCATACTTTCGTATATTCCCTTGCAATTCCTGGGAGGGGGTCTTAGGAGTATATAAACAAACATAAGATCTCTACTACAGTTAGGGACGAATAATGCAGTCAAATCAAAGGGGGTGAAGTTTATATGCTTATCACCATGGTGTACTTGCGTAATACCTTTTCATGCCCTTAGTCAAGTAAATGTTAGTCACCTATTGACTGAGAAGCCTTATTCGCATCATGAGTCTTACGCCAGTTGCCGGTTTCACTTTAAACCCGCATCCACATCAATTTTTTTCTTCGTATTATTTTTGAAGCACTTCTGGAGCACTCAGACTCAAAGCTGGTCCATTGTACTCCCAGGTTGCTAGCCAGGTCCTACCTACTCCAGAGTCGTTAATTTGATCCCAATGGCAAATGGTGACTGAACCAGATTTGATTTCACTGGGATTCGAGCCTGGGACTTTAACTTGGGGCAGGTACTTAACCAACTGCGCCATCCAGTCTTTTCACCTCACATTAATTAGCGGATCAGTTTTACTCCGGACCGAGTTGCGCTACGGTGTTTTCTTCTGCTGCGTTGCCATACTGGCTCGGTGTTGTGGCTGAAGAAGAGTTGGCCATATACCCTAGTCACCTTATGTGTTAGCTTCAAAGATAATTGACTAAAACTGTCCGTATAGTTTGTGGTTAAATATTCTCCTCGAAAATGTAAAATAAGCCGAAGATGGCATTCAAATCTTTTCTCTCGAATTCTTCATCCGCTTTAGGTAGTATACTGCGTGAAAACTACAAGGGTCTTTAAAAAAAGCCAAAGAGACAGCTACTGTTTTGAGTGATATTGAATGATTCTGAGTTTGATTTCTAGGCTTATGATTTGTGTTTGTGGAGACAAGGTAGGTGAAGTCCTTTACTATCACGAAATTATAGCTGCGGTTCTGGTTTAATTTTGGAAACGTTATATCAACTAACTCCATATGCTTTGTTTCAACCAATCGTAGCTGCTTATGTTATAATCTTTGCAAACATAATAATAATAATAATGGCGGCGCTACAGTCCGACCTGAGCCTAGCTTCTCAGCAACCACTCGTGTTGTGCGTGCTATTGTTCTCTCACGAGTGGAGGGGACCTACAGTTTAATGCCGACTTCGAACGGCGGAATTGAGAAGCTTTTTCTAGACAGTTTAAAGAGTATGAACTTTTTCTAGACGGTTCAAAGAGTATGAGCATTGTCAGTGACTCGAAAGAGGTGGAGCCGTGAAAAAATTTTTAGGTGATTTTTCGGGAATCGAACCGACAACATCGAGCGCAGGAGTCGACGCACCAACTCACTACACCACGGCGCCCCAATGTTTTTCAAACGCTAAACTCCTAATCTGGATTGAATGCATCTGAGTACCAACTTTTCAAGTGTCTTGTAAAAGAATCGAATCGGTTACGGAACAGTATTGATTTTTTACTCAATGGTACCAACAAAGAAATGATAAAGCTAAACAACAAAGTTCCCCCACCTCTTTCCAACCTTTTAGGAATTAAAGTACAGGGTGGGCCAAACATGAACTGCCAGTTTCACCCAGCAGGTCCATAGAATGTCACTACGTCCCGGCGCCCACATATGGTGAATATTAAAATGCTCAGCCATCTCGTTAAGATATAGGCGGCAATTCAAGAGGGTGTTAGAGAACAAAGTGACCGAGCTCAGGGATTTGATTGCTGCCTGGCTGTTGGAATAGATGGTGATGTCCTTCTTGGATATGACGTTGTTCTTGAGCTAAGACATAGCTTCTTTTATTGCCATTGTCTCAGACTGGAATACGCTACAATGTAGTAGACACCTAATCCTACTCCCTCGTCCGTCTTGGATCCATCTGTGAAAATACGCAGACGACCGTCCAGTGTCTGAGTATCAGACTTCCATTCGGACCTGGAAGTTATGCTGGTAAAGAAGTTTTTTTTATTTTTTTTAATTTGTATTATTTGCAAGAGGAACTGGATGATGCACCGCCAGTATAGATTAATCTGGCAGCTAGACTTCCCGAGAAGTGGGTGTCCACAAGGGGATTGAGAGTATCTAGACTGGAAGATGTCCAAGTACCATCCGATGCTAGGACTTTCCTCAGTCTGGAGGCCTCAGAAACTTCTTTAATTTTGCCGCAGAAGAGTCTCTAAGACACACGCTTGGCTCTTCTTAGTTCAATTTTGAAGGTTTTGAGAGGTATTTTAAAAGTCTCCTAATCAACAGCATCTCGGGAATACTTTGTTTTATTGAATAGTCTCTCGGTTCCTTTGCGCAACTTGTCAAGTTCCTGGCTTCCATGGATTTTTCGGTTTTCCCCTGAGCTTGCTGATAGGACAGGAAAGAGACAGCGCGTGATTAAGGATTTTTGTGAGCCTCTCCACAGAAGTAGATTATTTTGGTGGAAGTGGAGGCGGGAGAAACATGACCAGGTGCGCAGAAAGCCCCCATACCATGCAACTTCCACCGCCTCAATTCCTCATGGAAAAGGTTATAAACCTTGTCACTTCAAATTTTACAGTATAAAGTTACTTACAGTGTCGTAGCTAATTTGAATTTCCTCTAAACACATATTTCAGAATGCAATTATTCTTTTGCAAAAAAACTGTAGAAGCTTCCTTTGTAGCCAGTTTAATATTTAGCACTTTATTTGGAAACAGAAATAATATTTTAATCCACAGCAGCAATCGCGAGCTGAATGTCTTAAAGGATAACATTTTCTGTTAAATAAAAGTTTTTTTCTTGATTATTGATAAATGGTTAAGAGTGTGGCGAAATAAGTACGACTAAAGTTCAGACCCTCCAAATATATGTATATGTTTCACAAATACAAGACAGACAGTGAAGTATGATTTTGCACGTAAAATTCATTCAACAATCTTCCCCATATCACTGCAAATAATATCGGTCGAAAAAGTCAGTGCCAATAAAAATGGTTTATATAAGGATTGATACCAACATAAAGGGCATACGATATATATATATATATACGTATGTCGTAAGTTTAAAGACTGACTAATTTTTTTTGCACAAATTACTGTTTTTTACTACTGTGTTTATATAAACCCACAAATCAGTCATATATGTGATTGATTTGTGATATAAACCATAGAAGGCGGTAATATCGAAGAGAGAGAAAGCGTCTCACTTTCAACACTTCTTACTTGTATGTAAACTAAAAACAAATAAAATCGAAGCGACTGCGTATCGTTTTTTTTTGAATCCTACTACACTACACTACACTATATACACGTATACCGGCGTTATGATAGTATGTGTGTACTTTTTTATATTTTTTATATTTTTATTATATTTTCGTATATCTTTCAGAATATCCAAAGAAACTGCTTCAGTATTGTCGAAAATATGAATTCCAAGGATTTCGATCTTTGGTATTTTTTCAGTACCACGTTGTTCTTAGTGACCCAGCTGAAATTAAGGTATTTAAACACATGCGTTGGATATTCCAAAACATTTGACTAAACAAATCGTTTCACAGACAATACTCTCCAGCAATACGGTCATCAACAAGATTGATCTTTATAAATACATTCGTCCATGGCTTGGAGATGGTCTTCTAACAGCATGCAGTGCAAGATGGTTAAAGCATCGAAAAATCATTTTACCCGCATTTGAGATGTCTTCTGTATTAGGATACATGGATGTAGTTAACGAAACCAGTAACAAATTCATAAAAAAATGTGAAGAATATGCTACGACTGAAGAGAGATTTGATGTGCAAGATTTAGTTCATAAATGTGCCCTGGATATCACTCACGGTTAGATTACATTAGTGTGAAATGCGTACATAATTATAAAAGGATATTTGAATTTCAGAAAACGCGACAGGAGTACCCAGTAATACATTAGAAGGTGAAGAAACCGATATTCACAAAGCAATTTGGAAGTATGAAGCACATTATTTACAGACTTTCACCTTATTACAAAATGAATATCTTTTTCTCAAGCCTCTGTGAAGTGATTTACGAAAGGACTTTTAGCATTGTAAAACGTTTTCAGTCGTTGTTTTATCTGAGTCCTTTCTACTGGAAACAGCGATACAGCTTAATGATACTTAAGAAAAATATACGCCAGGTAATAAAATTTGCATAGCACACACAAAAGACATACAAACACAAAAAAGCTGATATAGAAATGAATGCATGAAATCTTTTATTTTAAGATTGTTGAACAGAGACGTGCTGTGCTTGAAAATCCACACAAAGAAAAAGATAGTCAGAAGAAACCTTTCCTGGATTATCTCTTGGCTGCAAAAATAGATCATCGTCCTTTGAAATTTAGTGAAATATTTGAGGAAATTTCAACATTTATGTATACGGTAAGTTGTGACATATTAAGGTGCCTTTGTGTCATTCTTGATGTAACTATCTAATTCATGTAATATTCCATCTATTGCTTCTCAGGGTCATCAAACGATTGCATCTGCAATATCGTTCACCATATATACTCTCTCCCGCCACCCGGATGTGCAGTCGAAAGTTTTCAAAGAATTAGACAAAATACTTGGGACGGATCGTTTAGCAACAGCTTCCCCATCGCAACTAAATGCCATGACATATCTGGACTCGGTTATTAGGGAAACACTGCGTTTATATCCCAGTGTACCAGTGATAGCAAGAACTAATAGAAAATCAATTGATATAAGTAGCGTAGATACTCCATGAAAGTCTTCTTTTCGTATACAAAAGTTTTCTTTGACAGATGGAACCAAAGTCGCTGGCAGTACGACAGTATTACTTTGCCTTCTAGCTATGGGATATAACGAGAAATATTTTGCAAATCCATGTGAATTCAATCCGGAACGTTTCCAAGACTCTGATCAACATGACGGAATTGATGCATTCAAAAGCGTTCCCTTCAGTGCAGGTCCTAGGGCATGCGTTGGTAAGACTTAATTTAAATTTCTCATCTAGGTTTCTGACATATGCTTGTATTATTTTCAGCTGAAAAGTACTCAATGCTGCAGATGAAGGCTATAATAGCGAAAATCGTAACCAGTTTCGAAATTCTTCCACCCGTCGATGGACTGTCATCGGGTATTAATGACCATACTAAAACCGATTGTGTTCCCCAGAGTGAATACGATCCTATATTGAATATTAGAGTGACGTTGCAGTCAGAAAACGGAATACAGATTCGTTTGAAGAAAAGGGAATAGACATACAAATACAGTAACATTAAGAATTGTAAATACATTTATAAAAACACGTATTCTAAAATAAAAAACCAAAGTCCGTGAAATCACTCAGAATGGGCCATATCCTCATTGACACCATACAAATCATGCTGGATAGGTTACCAGGGTCTTTCCTCAGAGATCTGAAATTAATGTTTAGAGGTGAAACTATTCCTAGTTTTACACATGTCTTGCAAATAAAACAAGTCATATTAAAGATAAGTACAGGTCTCCCTCGTATAACATGTACAGTTTCATTACAACACGAAATTTCGACTTGTATAACGCAATCGCACAATCACTGGGAGAACGTCCAACAATTTGTTTATTATCAAATGACGAAAACTTTGCTGAGGAAATTTCTTCTGATGAAGTTATACACCCAAAGCGCTCACTATTTCGACGAAATATGATTTTCGAAGACAGTGACACAGACTAGCACAGTGACACGAAAGCACAAAAATGAAGTTTGTTTATGAATAATATTTATGTTTTCCGTTTGTCTTTTTTTCCTTATTTTTTTAATTTTTTTAAATAGAATATGAATTTTGATTTTGAGTTGTAAACGTACATATATCTTTAATTTAGTACCTATTTTATTCTGGAAAAAGCTTATTGGAACATAACCCTCAAATTTATATGAAAGCTAAGTCTTCTATAACACGGAATTTTCCTGAAACATAACCACCGCGTTATACGAGGGACACCTGTACTGCAATATTTTTCTGCAGGAGTTCCACGGGGTTCTGTTCTTGGTGCGGTGTTATATAATAAATATACTTGTGACTTTCCCAGGCTCCCAGAATGTGAACTATCTATATACGCTGATGACACAGGCATATTCTCTTCTGACAAGTGGTGTGGGCACAGTGGCCGTGCGGGCTTGTGCGTCATCCCATACGCACTAGACTTTCAAGTCTAGATTCGAATGAACAATTCACTGAAGTAAGTGTGGACTGGAAAACAATTGTGAGATATCTGGGGATTCATTTGGATGCTAAATTTCTTTCAATCATTCACTCTACTTTAAACTCCTAAAAATAATGATTCAGCTGAAATGTGGCAACCATATTATGAATTTCTTCTTCTTCTTCTTAGGGCGCTACAGTCCGAGGTGGACCTGGGCCTCACTCAACATGCCTCTCCAGCCAGCACGATCTTTCGCCAACTGTCTCCAGTTTCGCACACCAAGCCGGCAGAGGTCCCCCTCGACTTGTGTGCGCCACCTTGTTCGTGGACGTCCTCTGTTGCGTTGTCCCACAGGCTCAGAGTCGAAGACTCTTCGGGCCGGAGCTAAGTTGTCCATACGCTCTACATGGCCTAGCCATCTTAGGCGTTGGATCCGTAGACGCCTGGCTAGACTCATGTCGCTGTACAGCCCATACAGTTCGTGGTTGAATCTTCTCCTCCAAATGCCATCAACGCAAACAGGACCAAAGATCGCGCGCAGAACTTTTCTCTCGAAAAGACCAAGAGACTGTTCATCCGCTTGGGATATTGTCCATGCCTCTGCACCGTAAAGCAGGACTGGGATGATCAAGGTCTTATACAAAGTCAACTTGGTCTTCCGAGAGAGGGCTCTACTACTCAATTGCCTTTTGAGCCCATAAAAACAGCGGTTGGCAAGAGTAATTCTGCGTTTGATCTCGGTACTGATGTTGTTTGTACTGTTAACCGCGGAGCCAAGGTAGACGAAGTCCTTTACTACCTCAAAGTTATAGCTGCCTATGGTGACGTTCTGGCCAAGTCGTCGATGTTGTGCGTCCTTTCTCGATGACAGCATATACTTTGTTTTGCCCTCGTTTACCGCCAGACCCATTTTAGCCGCTTCCGTTTCAATGCCAGCAAACGCATCATTGACGGCTCGCTGTGTTCTCCCAATCACGTCAATGTCATCCGCGTAAGCTAGCAGTTGAACGGACTTTTGAAAGATCGTGCCTCTTGTGTTGGCCAGTGAGTTTTGCACGATCTTCTCAAGAACGATGTTAAAGAAATCACATGACAGCGCGTCGCCTTGTCTAAAACCTTTTTTGACATTGAAGGTCTCGGTGAGTTCGTTACCGACCTTGATGGAGCAGCGAGAGTTCTCCATCGTCATTCTGCTCAGTCTGACGAGTTTAGCAGGAATGTCAAAACTAGACATGGCGCTGTATAGCTCGTCTCTATGCACGCTGTCATATGCGGCCTTGAAATCGACAAATAGATGGTGTGTGTCGATCTGCATTTCCTGGGTCTTCTCCAGGATCTGCCGCAGTGTGAAAATTTGATCGATGGTGGTTTTCCCGGGCCTGAAACCACACTGGTAAGGACCTATCAGTTTGTTCACGAATGGTTTCAGGCGTTCACACAAAACGGCAGAGAAGACCTTATAGGCGATGTTAAGGAGACTTATCCCTCGATAGTTGGCGCAGTCAAAGGGGTCTCCTTTCTTGTGGATCGGGCAAACGATACTGAGATTCCACTCATCGGGCATGCTTTCCTCCGACCATATCTTACAGATGAGCTGGTGCATGCGCCCTACCAGATCACCTCCAGCTGCTTTAAACATTTCGGCGGGCAGACTATCTGCACCAGCAGCTTTATTAGACTTCAGTCTCGATATCGCTATCTTGACTTCGTCTAGGTCGGGGGGACGGTATTCTCTTCTATCATCGTCCGTTGTGTTGAGTGGAACATTCTGCCTGACAGCGGTATTTGTGTCCTCATCGCCGTTCAACAGTCTGCAGAAATGATTTTTCCAAATTCTCAGTATCGACTGCGAATCTACTACTAGCTGTCCATTTTCGTCCCGGCAAGCTTCTGTCCGAACTTTATATCCATTCGATAAAAGTTTTACCCTTTGGTAAAACTTTCGGACATCATTCCTGCCATAACACCTCTCCATCTCCTCGATCGCGCGCTTCTCGTGCTCTTTCTTTTTCTTCCTGAGAAGCCGGTTCTCTTCCCTTCTTCTCTGTTCGTAGAGCTCACGAACAGCTCTCGTGGTTCGATGCAGCGTTGCCCGGTAGGCTTCTTGCTTTGCTGGATGTGCCTGCCTGCACTCGTTGTCAAACCAGGGGTTTTTTCTTGTTGGCGTTTTAAAACCCAGCACATCAGTAGCGGCTTCTCTGATGGCTCTTTGACAACGTTTCCATTCTTCGTCTATTGTTAGTGCAGGCGGCGTCGAACTTTCGGAGAGTTATATTATGAATTTAAAACGATATAAAAAAATATCTATGTATGTATCTATCTAAAGGCAAGCACTACAGACGAATATGTCTGAGATCATTTTTAAAGGGTGATAGCAATGATAGGTTTTCTAATTGTTATGTTTTAGCAGCTGTCAAAGTTACGAATGGCATATAGCTGTCAAAATATTCAGTAAGTTTTACCATTTCATCATGTATCGTTTCACGCTTGCCGAACATGCTGAAATTTTGGCTCGAATGTTATCATCATGGGTTCTGTGTATATTTTCACATTACAGTTGGTATTAGAGCTAGTGCCTCAATATAATTGATATTTTATGATGGAATTTTCACATATTTAGTGCATTTGATTTAAGGTATAATTAGTAGCTTTTTGATTGGAAATATGTAAATAGCGCTCCATGCTCAATGCCCAACATCAAAAACCGCAGTAATATTTTTAAGAATGGAACACAAAAAGTTTAAAGGACTAAGAAGTTTCTTAATACTTACATGATAAAATACTTAATAAGCCTGCAAATTAGTTTCGAAGCTACTATTAAATAAGAAAGCAGTCAGAGGCTATATTGATTACGATAAGAAGATTGCCATTACCAATTTCAACAAAATGTTGGTCTAAGCATACGACATGAGTATAGGGATGCAAACATCGATGTTGACATCGATGTTTTGCTAACCGATACGTCGACGGCAAAATTGTCAAACATCGACATCGTTCATTCATTTCGTTAAACATTCCCAAAATGTGTTATATATATATATAAAATGTGCTTGTATTCTTGTAATAATAATGGGGTGTAAAAGAGCTAGAGATGCGTAATATAATGTAACTTTTTGCATATCTTAGCCTCTCCTTTTTTAATATCCTACTCCGAACTTCCAAGTGGTTTACTTTGGGCATCGAGCAACCCTCAAGGAGACCGGGTATACAACTCCTATGGAACTGCGGGATAATAGGAGAGGGCTCATGTTTCGTCATGTATTGGCTGGATGCGTAACCATGGCAGACCTTGTGTCAACAGCCAAACTAGCGCCTGTTCACCAACGGGGTGCGGCTGGGAACCCTGTGTCGGTCTATGAGCAAGCGACTCGCTATATAAACGTGCATGAAGGGCCCGCTCGGGAACCCTAATCCCGAATCGTAGAATCCTCCAACGTTACTTTGGGTTTTTCGATGGCCCGATAAGCCACAAAGTAAAAATTCAATCATCAACAAAACGGAAGACGGATAAGGTTTTTGGGTTGAAACTGGTACGACTAGTATGTTCTGTTGTTTAGGTAAAGTACATCGTAAATATAGCCAATAATTCGTGTGATGTAGAATATAAATAAAACATCGGAAAAACATCGATGTATCGTTGTTGATACCGATGTTTTTTTAACATCGATGTTTGTCCTGGAACTATCGATGTTTCAAACATCGATGTTTTTAAGAACGATGTTGCATCCCTACATGAATATCGTTAGATGTTTTGAACCAAGTGTATTGAGGGTAGGAACGAATATTGTACGAATATGAGCGGGAAGAATGTACATGTTCACACCGATTGCAAGATATGGGAGTTTGAAATGGTTTAAGGATTTTACTACTTTTGTGTCAATAATATAACAGCAGTTATTAGTAAAATTTAACGAAATCTATAAAGCTTCTTCGTGCATTTAAGTTTATAAGCTATTATAACTTAATCCGATTTCTCCTTTCCGGCGTACATTTCTATCAGCAGTGCATTAAAAACTATCTTATCTGCTACTTTAGAGTTTTACTCCTTGACTTTCTTCGTGATGACAGACAGACAGTGGCGGCCTCCATAGTAGACAAGTTGGTATCACTTCACTTCACTTTAGTGGGCTACTCTTCGGATTGATCACTTCATAATTCTAAAGGTACTTGATTTCATACCAACAGACTTCTAATCCTCTCAAATGATGTAAAAACTATGTATATAGTTAAATTATAAACATATTTTCCTTCAATTGTTAACTTTTCAATCCGCAATAGTATACAACTTACAGTTTATGAAACATTGGCTGAAAAGTAAATTTAAATTGAATTTAATAAATAGAATGTGTCATGCTCCATTAGAGCTTTAAAAACAGAACAGTGATAGTAATGTGTTATTGCAATGACGTTTTGGAAGTATTTTATTTCTATAATGTGTTCACTGGTGAAGAAGGAAAGTGAATGTATGTACGAGTATATTACTTCGATGCATACTTTTTCCAGAAGTTACCCTAAGTGGTACTTTATATTCAAAACAACTTAGCAAAAGTGAATGTGAGTTTTAAGCTAGAGTTTCGTTTTATGTGAGGTGATGATAGAGGAATCGCTACTGAATTGCGACACATGTACGTATATATGTACATACTCGTATATGTATATGTATAGATCTGAATGCTTTTTTAACCATTTCAAACTCTTAAAGTGAGTCTAACGTTGACTGCTTTCGTCGAGAATTTTCTTTTCTTTGATTTTATGGAAAACTAAAATAAAATGTTTGTATGCTGATTCGCTTTTATTGAATACTGAGAAATAGTAATTCGAATAAGGGTTTCTAGTCTATTTGGTTTATTACACAATAAAACAAATGAATGATTTGATGTTAAACTAAGGCTGTTAAATAATATGAAATAATAGTTTCTTTCATTAGATTATTAATATGAACGTAAAAAATATATTGATTCTTCCTTCTTCCGATTCTTTCTTTCTTGTTACCAATGGATGTGACCTGCAATCACAAAAGTCGCACTCTATATTGGCACCTAAATGTACGGTGTTCTGGTATGGCACGTATGGCGCTAAACCTCTTAAGCTGGCACAATCTTTGCTAGCTGTTGTCAATTGCGTACACCAAAGTTGATTGTGGTCCCTCTGCATTTGGGTGCGCCACCTTAGACGTGTACGTCCTCTATTGCGTTGTCCCACTGGTTCAGATTCCAAGACTTTTCGTGCCAGAGCTAAGTTGCCTGGCTACACTCATGTCGCTGTACAGCTCATATAGTTCGTGATTGAATCTTCTTCCCCAAATGCCATCAACGCAAACACGACCAAAGATCGCACACATAAATTTTCTCTAGGAGAGATCATGAGCCTTTTCACCCGCTTCCGACATTGTCCGCGCCTCTACGCCGTAAAGCAGGACATGGATGATCAATGTCTTCTACAAAGTGAACTTTGTCCTTCGAGAGAGGGCACTATTACACAACTGAGGCCTAAGAAACAGCGGCTGGCAAGAATTATCATGCGTTTCATCTCGGCACTGATATTGTTTGTTGGACCGCAGAGTCGAGGTATACGAAGTCCTTCACTACCTCGAAGTTATAGCAGCCAGTTCTGACGTTATGGCCAAATCGACGATGCTGTGCACCCTTTCTCGATGACAGAATATACTTTGTTTTGCCCTCGTTTAACGGCAGACCCATTTAAGCCGCTTCTGCTTCAACGCCAACAATCTCCTCATTGATGGCACGTTGATTTCGACCAATCGCGTCAATGTCATCCGCGTATGCCAGCAGTTAAAAGAACTTCTGGAACATCGTGCTTCTAGTGTTAACCACTGAGTACTGCATGATCTTCTCAAGAACGATGTTGAAATCGTCAATGTCATCAGCGTATGCTGGCATTAGTACGGAATTCTGGAAGTCATGCCTCTAGTGTTGGCCAATAAGTTTTGCACAATCTTTTCAAGAACGATGTTGAAAAAGTCACATGACAGCGCATCTTTTTATCTAAAGCCTTTTTTGACGTTGAAGATCTCGGTATGTTCATTACCGACCTTGATGGAGCAGCAATAGTTCTCCTGCGAGTGTTCTCCTAACTTCTCATAAACTCTTATTAGCAGGCAAGTGTCTTGTGTCTTGGCACGGCGTCACGCTTAATTCGAAACCTAATTGGATAGGTTTGAAAAAAAGTCTATATCGCTTGGAACTGGTCAAGCTGTACAAATCAATCGTTAATACTATTTCTACCGCAAGCAAGGTGACCTTGTGTTGAGTATAAGGGCAGGCGTATATGGAAACAAAAAAGCAGACGTATTCTGAATAATAATATTTATATAATATTAGCTTAAAGAAGCTAAACTTCATCACCAGCTTTTAGGTTGTCCATCTGTAATGAGAAGATCACAAAACACAAATAAAAAAATTGTTATATCATTATAATATTGAGTTGAAAGGACTCTTGAGATGCATACTTAAATCTTGTGATTTTAATCTGCCATAGAAATAGAAATATACTGAAATAGACAAATCACGTTGTGATGGCTTTTTCTTTTAAGATTAGAAAGAACCCAATGAATTAACCGCGACAGTAAACTGGATAAACAACCATTTACCTACTTACGCAATTTAACTGCGTATATCTGGTCGATGGAAGGTCTTGTATGTCTATTGCTCTTTCCAAACCCATTTTTTTGGCGAATCTTTGTACAGTAACGTGCGTGTCAGTACTCAGTTTGTACATACGATCTCAAAAAATTATCAATATCAATTTGTATCATTTATTTTTCCGAATCAATTTTAATACGCACAGAAAAATTGAAATTGCATTTACACATCTCTCTTTCGTAGACGAATCTGCACACCATTATCAGACTTTAATGTTAGAACTGCAGACAAGGTTGGGTCATATTTGTTTCTTGGGCTTATCGGTTCATACCCATCCAGTGATTCAAGTCCATCCTCGGGTGGTAGTATCTTAAAAGATCGCACAATTTTCGCGACCACGGACTTCATTTCCATTTGTGCAAATTTTTGACCTGCAAATAAAGATTTTGGCTAAGAAATACGTTACGTTAACGAAAAGTAATCAAATGCAAACCTATGCAATTTCTTGGACCGGCACTGAATGGAACATATTCAAATGGACTAGCATTCACTCGATTTTCTGGATTAAATCGCTCTGGATCAAATTTGTACGGATCCGGGAAATACTTTTCATTGTAACCCATGCCAACAATAAAAATGTTAATTGTGGTATTCTTTTCTAATATAGTTCCATCTATGATAAAGAACAAATGTTGCAAAATTGTTGAAGAATATATTCTTGCAAAAATGTACTTAGATCAAAAGGTTTTTCCGTATAACGTCCTATTAGAGGCACACTGGGATACAATCGCTGCGCTTCTTTGATAACCATACTCAAGTATTTCATATCCTGAACATCAGTGTACGATGGTTGCCGTGACAGGTCTCCATTGAAAATCTCCATTTGTTCTTTAAATACTTTTTCCTAAAATGCTTTTAAGTTTAAGCTATTTAGATCTTTGAAAATTAATTTGTGTGCCTACCTGCACATCTTGATGTCTAGAGAGTAAGTATACTGCAAATGAAATTCCTGATGCTGTTGTGTCGTGACCCTAATATTTGAGATGTTAATACCAAAGCTTAAGATGTAAAAACTTTGGTAAAGAGATCTCACCTCAAACATAAATGTGGATACCTCCTCGTAGATTTCCTGTGTTGTTAACGGACGACCATCTATTGTGGCTGTAAGTAATGTATCTAAGAATGCGTGTTTTGGACGACCCATCCTATCTTCTGAATTCTCTGAACTACTGAGTATTTCAGCATTATTTTGCATAGCATCACGACGCTTCGAAATTATCTATTGTTATGAAAAAAAAATTGCATAATTTATTTATAATGTAATTTTGCTATGCAGTTAATGCATTCGTATAAAGTAACAATTATACTCTATTAACAAATAAATAAGGAAAGATGTTTTGCGCTCTGTATTTAAATACATACACAGGGTTTTTTTTTAATTTATTGAAGTTTTGGTTATGAAAATGCGAACAAAAACATTCATTACAGGTACAACATATTTTTTTTTAAATATTAATCAAAAGAATTTATTTAATTTCACCAGGAGCACATACCATCTATTAGAAGTACCCATTATTTTTTGGAGCCCAGGTCCAAAATGCTACGTTGATATGGAGATGTGGGGGTCCTATAGCAGGAATGACGTTCGAATGTTCTACGAATGGGCGAAACTGCTATCGAATGGATACATACATATTCTGATAGAAACTTGTTGCGAGGTGGACGTGGATGGACAACTGGTAGTATGAATAAAGTCGTTACTGAGAAATGACAGAATGTTCCACTTAATGTGGACGATGATAGACGGGAGTCAAATCTAGAGGAGGTCAAATAAAATTGCTATAACAGTCTCATGCTTGTGGTGTGTACGTTGCTGTTGGGTATTTATAGGTTGAAATGAATCCGAGAGATAACACTCATCACCGTGTAGAGCAAAACTCATCCTCATTTCAAAAGATCTGTCGATTGATATATCACTCGATGGAGTACATCACTGTTACAAAATCCTTGGTAACTTCACCTATACGGGAGCTACCCCTACTGGTTCCATTTTTTCACTACATTAAAAGTAGCAAGGTACCTACGAGAACCTAATTTCAAAATTGTATGCAGATATCTTTATAAATGTGGGCGCCGTGGCCGTGTGAGTTCGTACGTCGACCCATGCGCATTAGACTTTCACAGTCTAGGTTCGAATCCAAGTTCAGACAAACAATTTAAAAAAAAAAAAAAATGTTTCACGGGTCCATCTCTTTCGAGTCACTGAAAATGATCAAAGAGTATAACTGTATAGAAGAAGCTTCTCAATCTCGCCGTTCGGAGTCAGCATTAAACTGTAGGTCCCCTCCACTCGTGAGCGAACAATAGCACACACAACACGAGTGGTTGCTGAGAAGCTAGGCCCAGGTCCACCTCGGACTGTAGCATCGCCATTATTATTATTATTATTATCTTTATAAATGTATGAGATAAAAAAGTGTAACAGACACGACAGACAGACGAATGGAAACAGCGAAATTATAAAGGTTTCGTTTTTCTAGACGGAAACTTAAAAACTGAGTACATCACGAAACCATGTCTCAGCGCTAAAGTTTTCTTTTGCACAATACAAGTTAACGCCGAACATGTGGGAACAACGCCGGCGGCCGAAATACCCGGGAACACACAAGGAGCAAACCCTCATCTGGTGTCAAGCAGGATCCGTCATTTGACCTGCGTGCCGAGGTTTCTTAATAAATGTATTTTGGGTTTAAGTTCAGTTAGAAAATGAATCCCGAGCAAGGAAGTAGTTTTAAAGTACTCGTAAAACAATTAATTGTTTAATTGGCGGCCAACGTGGGGCCCATTGATAGTGTAGTGCAATAATAAAATAAGTGCATATGATCTCAAGAAGCTCCGCCAGCACAGGACATCAAGAAGCTCCGCCACCACAAGACCTCAAGAAGCTCCAACGCACCACTGGGTCACACACATTTTAGAACCAAATCATTAGACAAGGTCCACATCGAGGGAGTGTGAAGAAAGGTCCCGAGTAAAAGATCAACGAAAAGGAAACAAGTCCCTTCGCCAGCGCTGAGTATGGAGATATCTTACTTGTAAGTTATTTTAAGAAATTACAATATAATAAATATATATATATGAAGTCACTTATTAATCTAAGAGCAAAAAAAAATCGCCTATTTACCGCAACAACCACCGCGTATGGTACCGCGTCTTCCACCTCCACAATATAATCTATTTCTAAACCATCATTGGCAACAGAACCAATCTTATTTTCATTCTAATCAGAGACAAATCCCTAAAGCATATCCTCAATCGAACGTTCGAACTTACCAACCTAATCAACAACAATATTCAAGAACAATTCAGAATGTGGAACCAATGGTAACAACTACCATCAGAACAAATAACGTTAATTACATGAATAGGCCAACAACAAAGAAGTGGTCACCAGCTGCAAAAAGACCACCATCACAGCAACATGCTTTGCCAAGCAAGCTACAGCGGAACTTCCACATAGAAGCTGTTACGGAACAGGAAAACGGTCCAGGAAATCTACCTGAACATCAGATTGAAATGGATAGCGGGAAGCCCGTATCACCACGATTACGAGATACTAGTAAATTAAATGAACAATATTTTAGAAAATAAAAATAATCAATTAATTATTAATAAAGTTACTTTAGAAAGAATTAATGAAATAACTAATATTACAAATGAGGTATTGAAAGCAATCAAAGAAAAAAATTATAATGGTGATATTATATTAGAAATAAAATATAAATTAGATATAATAAAAGAAGAAATAACTAATACAGCTTATGCATTACATTAAGCCAACATTGTAAATTCTCTTATACATATTATCAAATACAGAGAAAAATATTACAAAAAAGTTCTTGAAATTAATAATATACCCTACGTTAATATTGATGATGCATTCGAATTTGTTAATGTGCCGAATTATTTCATCCTTTAGCTATTGAATTGTTCTTGGCTTATTGACGTACACCAGTCTAACGGTGTCAAATTACATGATCGTGGCGGCCAATTAACATCGCCACGACGTGAGATAACACGGCCATTGAATTTCGTTGGCTGTGTGGCAAGTGGCAACATTCTGTTGGAAGCACATGTCGTCCAGGTCGTCCTCAATTTCTGGCCAAAAGTCCATTACCATCTCGCGATAGCGAACACCATTGGCTCTTTTGCGCGAAAAATTCAATGGCCGTGTTATCTCACGTCGTGGCGATGTTAATTGGCCGCCTCGATCATGTGATTTGACACCGTTGGACTTCTTTCTTTGGGGATATTTAAAAGTTGATATAGTGAAATTTGGAGTTGTTCCATTTTATATTTATATGCACCTTGATCAGAAACTTACATCAACTGTGAAATCCTTCAAGGTGTTCAGAGCCTTAATGTATTCTTTGTATTCTGGAGCGAATTGAAATAAAAATGCGTTCCTCTTCCACGGACTGAATGAACGCATTTGAATTGAACAACACATGCTGAATAAATAAACATGTGTAAATTAACAGTATGGTATTAAAACTAAAAATTCTTATAACTTACTATTGGAATGCTCTGACGACATCTGAGTCATTGTTATCCATGGCATTGATACTAACTCCCATTGCAGTGTCTGTAAGTACACCACATATAGTTCGAATTTTTCTGAATAAATTAAATTATTTACCACAAATTACATCTAATGTACAATAACATACTAATCTCTGAAAATCGAATATACGCTCGTTTTTAGATTCTTCCTTTAGAGTGTCTACGAATTTTGTTGAATTTTTATTCATCACTTCAAGAAAGTCAACCAGAATCTTAAAATGGAATGATGGAGTTATCATTTTCCGATGACTGTGCCACAGAGGCCCAGTGCTGGTCAAAAGCCCTTGTCCCAACCAGGGATGGAGCAAGTTATAGATAATGGATTTTTTTAATATGTTTGTGCTGGAAAGTATGACCTGAAAATCAAATAATGAAAGTGATATTTATACTGTTAATTCATATGAGCTCTTACTTCAACATCTTTCGGGTCTGATATGAGCACATTCGCCTCGATTCCAATCCAGATCCTAAATCTGTTCTTTCCATATTCCCGCCACCATTTAAGCATTTGCATCAAAATGGCTGAAATGTAGGAATTTATTCAAAATTGAAAAAAAGTTAGTTGTGTGAATTATTTGAAAGTGAAAAAAAAAACGTAAATAGCAAAGTAAAGGAATAAAGGAGAACCTTAAGACATGTAGAATTACCTCAGTAAATGCTGGTATAAATATTACTTTTGAGAGATGCCGAAAAAGACAACATCTTCTCAAAAAGGCTTTGAGTTGTAAATCTTGGTCCCCAATTAGCAATTAAAATGGGGTCTTTTGTGTGCTCTTCGACACATTGAATTAATTATTCATTGAACACGCCCTCCGTACTTTTACTACCTCATCGACTCTATCGAAAGTTTAGCAAGCATCCCAATGATTAGTTTGTTAATTCTTTCTACTTTTTTATGGGATAAATCCATGAAAACAAAAAAAATTATTGTAGAAAGCAGCTGACCCAAGTGCCCGAAGTGATAATCATATTAGAGCACATCAGGTTTTTAGATATGATTTGGGCTCTGTACTTGAATGGTACAAACGGAACCTTAGTAATTTCACTATTGTCGAAACAAGTTTTCTGATATAACCTTTGAACCCTTTGAACTTAAGGCGAATTTGGACTATCTGCCGAAACATATTTATCAATTTTATTTTTGGATGTTTTTAAGGTTCTGTCTACAAAAAGGGTACTATATTTTCGATGTGTCCGTCCGTCTGTCGTGTCTGTCACACTTTTTTATAACCTACATTTATGAAGATATCGGCATGAAATTGGGATTTCCGTCTACAAAAACGGAACCTTTATAATTTCGGTGTGTCCGTCCTTCTTATCTGTCACACTTTTTTATCTCCGAAGTTGATAAAGATATCGGCATGAAATTTTGGAATTAGGTACTTAAGGCCTAGATATCATATCATTCCAGTGCATGAGCACTCAAATTTAAAAAGTGTGCCCATTTTGGGGTTGCTCCCGTATAGGTTAAGTTGCCATTGCATTGCACCCCCTCGTGTGATATATTAATCGACAAATCTTTTGAAATGAGGTGGAGATTTGCTTTAACACTTTTTGATCCAAAGTACCGCCCCCTTGCCAATTTTAAACCAGTGTTTAGAAGTCTGAAAAAATCACAAAAATTTGGCTTCATTGAGTACTTTCATCAAAAAACCTATTATCAAAATATCGGTTTATGTGCAAATTTTAAAATATCTAAGATTTAAAATGATAAGTATTTTCATTTTCACATAAATTTCATTCTGTGGTCGACCACTTTATGGGATGATGAGTGTTATCTCAGATCCATTTCAACCCCTACATGCTCAACAGCGATGTGTACAGCGCAGGCATGAGCAGAGACTGCGTATGATGGAAGGGATTTTCTCTGTTAGATAACTTTGGATAGAGGTATAGGTGTGGATGGATATTTGTTTGTTTGTATGTACGAATGTAGTAATGAATAGTTGATTTGGGTTGAAGTTTGGAAACGTTGTCCGATATTCAAAATCATGCATTAATATTTTGTAACGGAAAATTCCCCGTGCTAGTACAACTTGCACTTGCCCAGTTTATTTAAATGCTGCCAATGACTGATTTCCAAAAATATATTTTTTACACTGATGAAAGAGTGGCATCTTTCGGTTTTGCTGGGACAAAACCCCTAGAAGCATAATACACAGAATTCACGGTAATATATTTCCCATCTGTTAAAAACTCTTATTGTGGTTGTGAAATGTGGTCAAGTCGTCGATGTCGTGTGTCCTTCCTTGAAAACATGTTTTGTCTATGTTTTGTCCTCGTTTACCTCCAGAATCACTTTAGCCGCTTCCGTTTCAATGCCAGCGAACGGCTCATTGACGGCTCGCTGAGTTCGTCCAAATACGGGAATGTCACTCGCTTATACCAGCAGTTTTACGGACTTTTGGGAGGTCGTGCCTCTTGTGAGTTTTGCACAATCTTCTTAAGAACGATGTTGAAAAAGTCACATGACAACGCGTCGCCTTTACTAGGATTTAGTAACATTTTGACATTGAAAATCTCGGTGAGGCCAGTAATAAGGCCTCTCTGTGCACGTTATCATATACGGACGTAAAATCGACGAATGGTAAGTGTCGACCTGCATTTCTTGGGTTTTCTTTCAGGATATGCTGTAGTGTGAAGATTTGGTCGATGGCAGACTTTCTCGGCCTGAAACAGCACTGGTAATGACCTATAAGATTACTCTTAAATGACCAGAAAAGACCTTATAGACGATGTGGCGTGTCGTGTATAATTTGAGACAGCTGGCTTATGATCGTCTCAGCTGGAGAGACCTGTTGATTAAGGCCCATGTTTACCCCGGACAGTAGCGCCATCAGAAAAAGAAGGTTATAAAACACTAAATTTGTAAACACAGCTGTCGGATTTTTCTTAAACATGTGACGCAACACGCAAAACCAATAGAAAAAATAAAATGCGGGAATATGTTACCGGGACATATCAATTGATCATAAAGGGGGGCCATAGGATTTTGAGTTCTTTTAGACAATACATTTTTTCTATTCACTATTATAAAACTAGGTGACTGGGTGAAAATATGTAATGCCTTAATTTCACACCACTGCTCGTGTAAATGATATGAATGCTTTCAAAACAATGTAGTATATATGTATATATTTAAATTCTATTCTATATATTATGTATATAAATTATATAATAAATGAACAGAATCTTGTACACGTTCCTTTTCATAACCTACAAATATTCTTTAATTTTTTTTCATCAATTGCTCCAAGACTTCTTAATAAACTGCCTTATGACATTGTACGCATGATTCGAAATGAATCAATTGTCCTCAGAAAAGTGAAATCATGACTGTTAGATTTAAGTTCTTGATATGCTTTGTGTTTTGTTTTAAATACATTTTAAATTATCCTTTATGTTTTTAAGTCTTAATGACCCCACTCACTCTGTTTATCGGCTTTTAGTTAACATTTGTTTTTTTTATTCTGTTTTCGTTTCTAGTTCCTTATGAGCTATAGATTACAGATATTTGTTTTTTAACGATACTTTAATATTTTATTATACTTATTTATTTTCTTTGTGATATTTGTTTTGGATCGCATTACTAAAAAATGAATCAATAAATCAAATTATTATTATCATTCTATATATTCTATATTCTATATTCTTATATTCTTATACTAAACTAAATCAGAGAAGTAGCCACTTATCTAAACTAACATGTATGTACCTATTTTCGGACACATTCAACTAAATACATGAAGAACGATCGGGTGCTATATCATTACGTGTTATCATCCACAAAGTGATTTAAATGTTTCATCTACTGGTTCTTTGAATGTTGTTTTAGGATGATTTAAGGTGATAAACATTTTGATATTTGCTTATCTCTTCACATTTGAGTCATGAGAATCAGGCTTTGCATAACACCTGATGCAGTTTTGTCGTTTAAGTTTATCAGTCAAAAATTTGAATGTTGTTATTACTTGCACATTCTTATCGGAGATCATGATCAAAACTATTTGGTGTGGACTTTGTGCCATCCGTCGGGGTTTTAAGTTAATCGTAAACAGTACTAGCATCTGATAACAAAACGTCGTTGATTTCGCGTCAGAAAAATGCTTTGAAAATATTGCAATATCATGTTGTTTGTGCTGTTAACAGCAATCGGTATATTACTTCGTAGATATGAGCGGTATATGACAGCAGAGAAAATGAAATTTGAATGATCATTTTTAGCACTATTGTTCAAATATGATATTGACTTTATGCGCGCCACACTTTAATCGAGATAAGTAGAATTTTTCTGTTGTCTTGCAAGACGGCCTCCAAGTTGACCATTGTCTGTCTTAAATCAGCGGCTTCCGATGCAACTTCTTAACAAAATCTCTTAAATTGCATGATTTTGAACGACAAATAAGAATCGTTTTGCATACACGAGTATATTTATTAAATACTTTCGCACCTTGTGAAGCATGTTTACAGGCAGTAGTAGGTTATCACAATTGATATTTAAACCCACTCCATTAAGCCCAAAGGAGTGTTAGTTCCTTTCGTTTCCTTTAGTAATAGTCATATTCATTGCTGTAGTCATGGTTTTCCTTAGACTTAGTTTAAATGTCAGATCTATTCATTAATAAAAAAAAGTTAAAAATATATTAAAAAAGCTATAAAGAGCGAAACAGAGAATGCAGATCGGGATCAAACGTACAATTAAAAAAATCGTGTATATTAACATAAATTTCTCACATTTATGAAGTCAGACACATCTTTAAGTTAAAGTTAAAGAAAAGTTAGCAGGTCTTTCTAAAAATACAGCTCCTCCACAATAATGACATTCAATTGGGAGAACAGAAACCTGTGATGGAGCATGGACTTCTGCTGACGAATCCAAATATGTAACACATTTCCTTGTGTGTCTAAAACTGTCTTGTGTACTTGTTTGACTACAATTCGGCATATTTTTCTACTACTCTTTCTTAAAAGTTAATTTAAAAGTTTTTTCAAAAGTTAATTCCTTGAAGCTGCATATGAATGATTTTGGGACGTTTCATTCGTTTCTCTCACTCGTCTTCTTAACAACCATTCAATGTGTTATTATATTCATTGACGATAACCCCTTCTTGGACAACTGTATGTACATATGTGAAAAATTGTACAAAAAAGCCTTACAGGGAAACTGTCCTGGTTTACATTAAGACTCGGACAACTTTAGTCGTTTCACTGCTGACTTTATTTTTTTTAAATTATATTTAACCATATCCTACTAAATTAGGTGCGTGCAAATATTGAAGAAAAAAATACTTAGTATTTTATAGTACGTATATGAGGGTAGTCCAATTGTTTGCAATATTTTTATTCCACTATATCGGAAACAACAGAGGATTGAAGGATCATTTTTTCTTGCACTTTTCTCTAAAATCGAATACATTTATTTTTAATATATCTTGGAAATTTGTTTAAGTTATGTTAACTAGACACACTTTTTCAATTCAATGTATAATAATACAAATTTCAAAAGTTCCCTGTCAGAATATTTTCTCTGTATCTTAAAGCAATTTTGCAGTATTTGTACAACTTGGTTACTTTCATTTCATTTAGGAGAGATACAATTTCTTGTCCCGATAAGTAGTCTTTTCCAAAGCAAGATCTCCTAGTTTCCTTTAGGATCGGACACTTGCCTATGAAATGTATGTTATCTTACCTTTCTTCCATATTGCACATGCTGCAGAGTATAGGAAGATCTTCTCTGTGCGGTACAAAATTGAGATTTAGAAGTGACAACATGATATACATGTTATCGAACATAATAATTAGCTAGAAATTACTTTTACTTATGATAGTCAAACTTATCGGGTCAAGCTGCGAAGAATCATTTTTCTATTTTTGCGATAATAGCACTGATTAGTAGTTGGACTGAAATCGTTCTCTTCCACCCTCTCGCTGATAGACATATGTTATCAATCAACTCATTCTCGTTATTAGAACTTTTAGAATGTAGTCCAACAGTAATCTCAGAGTTTAATTGAAGACTGGAGATAGTCTGGAGATATCATAATCATATAGGCTGTCTGGTGTACAAGTTGGTAGATGAAAGTCTAATATCTTATCTTTTGCTGCTGTAATAACACCGCATAGCACCAAATGGACTCTGAAACTACATCAAAATTGTAATATGTACTGTCTTAATGATGAATAGAGTAATATATGCGATAATTGCGTGGAAAAATTCAAACAACCTACTACAAATTCCTTGATGTACACCCCATTATTGATTTGAAGTAGATTTCCTTTGCAAATAAATTCTTACAATCCACTGCGATACATTTGAGTCCAAAGCGTAAAGTAAATAACTACTTCAGAAACTTGTAATACATACAGATGTGCATTTATCGATCGATCAAATTTCATTGAATATTAAATTTACTTGCATTTAACTTTTCGAACATTGATGCTAACTACTTGGAAAATTATAATTGGCTATACCTTGGGTCGGAAATTTCTGCACCCATAATACACATCGGAAGCCATAGAAATCCACACATGCTCCCGTTGTGAACTGAACCTTAATAAAATCATCTCGCATTTTTTAATGGCTCAGAGAATCAGTCTTCCATGCGGGCAGAGCCATGGCCAAGACCTAACATGTTGTAAGTAACATACTAATCCTCTATTTGTTGTGGCAACAAGCCTTTCTGGCATTCTACATTTTTCTTTAGGAATTTCTCCAGGTTTCACCCTCTTCGCAGAGATAAAAGTATTTCAAAGAAATGAAAAAAATAAATAAAAACAAAGTTTTATTTTATTTTATATGATGCGCTGCTTATATTTGAATGACTAAATAGGAAACTATTTTTTTTTTTTTTTTTTTTTCGTGTATTTTTATTTATAAAATTCATAATTCTTACGTTCTAGACAAAAATACTTAAAACTAACTTAATTAACTGAACTATTATTCTTAAATCTAACTTACTGACCCAATACAGGTACTCTAAGCTAATCTATATATAATACATTATAAAATTGCCTTTCGGCCTATTTGTCATTTAATTGTTTTTCTTTACTGTTTTCTTTTTTTTTTTTCCAAGAAAAATTTAAAAAAAACTTGGTTATCTTTGTTTTTGTTTTGTTTTCTCTTATTCTACCTTAACCTAAACTAAATTAAACTTAAAACTACTTAAAGTATTTAAAACTACTTAAGCTATGTCCGTAACACAATACGGACGCGTGCACCAGGGCGTATATGGCATTATATGCTTGACATATATATTTCATACGCCGTGATGCACCTTTTTTTTTTTTTTTTTTTTTTTTTTTTTTTTTTTTTTTTCTTCTTAGTCTAGTTAAAATTACCTTAAAGCTATGTAAGCTGGCCACAAAGGTCAGCTAACGGATCAATCATTGGGACGTTAGCGGCGGCGGGGGCTGGTTTTGGTGTAACCACCAGTAAAAGTGACGTTCTTTGGCGGACAGTGCCCTATCTCGGGCGGAGATCGCCCTACTGAACCGGAGAAGGTCCTCGTGGCTGCGAGCGACGTCCGGCTCGTATTGGAGTCGCCTGTCCACTGTTCGACGTACGACATGGAAGATGATAGGACATCCTTCCGTATCCTGTATCAGGCCTTTTTCGTCCAAATAAAGGAAAGCTTCGGGCGGAATGAAGCCATTAAGGCGCACCCTCTCATGGTACATTATATTGGGGTAGTAAGCCCCAAAGATCAGACTGTTGGAAGAAGTCATAGCTCGTGCAATGTGACCCCGAATCAACTTAATAATAAAATTATCTATCCTGATCAGGTTTGCCTCGTTGTACAAGACCTCATTGGGATAGAATTTCTTGTACTCGGATTCGGGTGTGCGATACAACCGGAGGCAGGCCCGAAGACACTGCCTCTCGAACACCCTCATCTTTTCCATCTGGGAAGGACTCAAGTTGAACCACACTGGACAACCGTACACCATGATTGGCCGGATAAGGGCCATGTAGCAGATTACCTTCACTCTGGTATCAAGTTGGCTGCTGTAAAACAACCTACTTGCCGCAGCAAAGGCTTTCTTAGCTTTCGTCAAAGCAGTAGCTGCATGCTTATCACAATACAGATACTGATCTAACCAAATGCCAAGATATCGCACTACATTTTTCACAGCTAACAGCTGTCCCTGCGGGTCAACAATGCCGAACTTGCGCCAGTTTTTGTTCGTATCCCCTGATGCCTTGGACAGCGGGGTTCTAAACAGAATAGTTTCACACTTCCGGAAGTTGATTTTCAACTTCCAGTCGTCGCAAAATCGCTGAATTGTGTCGAAGTCACGCTGCAACGAGATATTAATTTCTTCGATCTTCAGACCTGATCTGTACGCTATGATATCATCGGCATACGCTATTATGTGCGGCATAGAACCTATAAGATCGCTAGTGAATATTGCGAACAGGATCGGCGAACCAACTGCCCCTTGTTGCAACCCATTTCTTATGTTGAAGACGGTGGTCGAAGTTACGTTGCCATTTTTCACAACGAACTTTCTACCTGTGATCATGTCATAAATCATATATAGCAATGGCTTACTTATGCCCAGCTCGACCAACTTCAGGAAAAGGCCTTCTAACCATACGGTGTCGAACGCCTTTTCCATGTCTATCAGGCAGGCACCCGTGCATTGGGTCATGTTCTTATTCCATTGAATGTCGGACACCAATTTTGACGCGGCATGTATAGTATCATGCCCCGCCCTGAAGCCAAATTGGTTGTCCGGTATAATTTCTTTTTCCTCAACCCATTCTTTCAGAGTTCTAATGACAATCTTCTCAAAGACCTTGCTTATGCATGGAAGAAGACTTATAGAGCGGAGATTTGTCGGAATGGAGGTATCTTTGTCCCGTTTAGGGATCGGCTGTACCACAGCTGTCTTCCAATGGGCCGGGTAATATGCATTGCTCAGCGCATTGTTAAACAGGGTTGTGTATACATCCACCGCCTCAGAGGGCAGATGGCGCAGAACGATATTCGGTATCCCATCGATTCCCACTGACTTCTTCTTCCTCAGTGAGTTGAAGATACCCTGGAGTTCATCTCTCGAAATAAGGATGGAGTTATTTCCATCATCGGCGACGGCGTTATTTGCCAGAAAATCGTCATTGAACCTGGTGAAACCAGGATTCTCAGATCGCCATTGAATTATCTTATTTTGAAGGTAGGTGTGGTTCAGCTTGGCTCTGTTCTCCAAGTCGTGGTTAGGACAGCGTGGTTCGGTCAACGTACACTTCCTGAAAGACAGCACCAATTGCTTTAACCTTCTCCTGGGGATCCTCAACTACGAAGAAGTCGTTGTCAAGCACTGCCCCATCTGGATCGATGTCAACTGACATCAGTAGGTTAGCGTTGTTTGTCGTTCTGTCAAGTCGAACGGTCTGAATGTCGTTCTGATCTTTCCTCCGGAAGATTTTATTTACTTGCGGGAACATGCTCGGGTTGTTGGATGTTACAGCCCGAATCTTATTGCCCCAATGCAAGCTTACAGCTATGCTGTACTGTTGTCGAATTAACTGTTGGAGTATTTTGATCTCCGACTTCAGTGACCGTATTTCAGCGTTCTGCGGATCTGTAAACCGTCTGTACAAGAGTTTGAGTCTTGACAGTAGTCTACTCTTTTGCACGTGAAGTGCATCGATTGTAGCATTCCGGTAGACGTCGCCGTCATCGGTTTGTGCTATCTTCGGTATAGTTCTGTCCATTGTCCGTTTTATTAGGTCGTCCATTTGTACGAGGTACCTGTCAACCTCTTCGTTCGTCAGGTTTCTGTTCGTAGGTGGATTGATCGCACTCGAACGTAGTTCTCTGGATAAGGCTCTAGAGAAACGTGGCCAGCGTGCCTTATTATAATTATAAGGATACGACTGGACATATTCCTCCAGTTCCTCCAGCTCGTTCGGGAGCTGTATAACCGCGGCGAGTCCACAGTGATCACTGTCGTACTCAACCGCGGTTAAACAGTTCCTTGTGTGTCGTTCCACATTCAGTATTGTAAGTCGTCTGTCAGTTAGCATCACATCCAGATACGACCCGCTTCTGGGAAACGATGGTCTATCGGTTGCAAGCAAATCAAGCCTGAACTCAATGCCATTCTGTTCCATCCACTCTAGGAGAGCGTTTCCCCTTTCGTTCGGAACACTATTACCCCATTCGCCATGCTTAGCATTTAAATCACCGGCTATGATGTAATAGTTTTCCTCCGAGTTTAAACGAAGGGTAGTGAAAAGAGCCTCGAGCTCCGAAATAAAATTTGGGTTTTGAGCGTCCGGCGCGTAGACGGCAATCACAAACAACCGCTTTCCACCTTGGAGAGGGATGCGCGCGATACATGCCTCTAGCACACCGAACCTTCGCACTACATTGCTATATACGATCTTATGACTAATATTCTTTTTAATTAAGAGAGCAACCCCACCCCCTCGAGTGGATTGGGGCCGATCTCTCCTGATTATATGGTAGTTTTTATACCTGAGTTTGCGCGTCTGGTTTAGCTTGGTTTCGCTAGCCATCAGCACGTCAGGATTGTGAGTTTGCAACCAGTTAGAGAGAGTTAATTTTCGTTCGATCCTAATCAGCGAATTTACATTCAATGCTAGGATCTTAAGGTTTCTTGCTGCGCGCGAGCCCATTATATCTGCAGCGTGGTAGGCTCGTCAAACAGCAACGAGCAGATTAAGTCTATTCGTTCTGTTTGCTTAAGGGAATTTTGTTGCAGCTGTACCATCTGTTCCTGCATAGCGATGATTTGCGCCTGCATGGTCCGCATGGTCAGCATCATTGCCTTCAATGAGACTTCTTCCTCAGGTTGCCTGGTCACTGGGTCCGGGGCAACCTTCGGCATTGTCTGTTGTGCCGGTCTTCTTCCTGACGCCATTTGGGCGTAGGAGATGGCCTGCGTAACAGTGGTAGCTGCAGTGCGAGCCATTGGCCTGGCTTCTACCTTTCTTTCGTCCCTTTTAGCCTGAATTTTTTGTCTGAGTTCTTTCACTCTCGGGCACCCCCTATAGGTTGCAGGGTGTCCCTTGTTGCCACAGAGTACGCAACTGAGCAGGGCCCTATCGTCGACTTTTTCCGTCCCTAAAGGACATTCCCCTTTACTGTGGTTGTTTGTGCACCTGGCGCAGCGGAACTCCATATTGCAGTTCTCCGCGACATGTCCCAACATCCTACACTTCGCACATTGTAAAACGTGGTCAGATTTATTTAGTTTCTCCCATTTCACAGCTAGAGTACCTAAAGATCGTATTTGCTTTAGGCTCTCAATTTTGCTGCCTTGGGATACCTGTACGAGGAAGAAAGGTAGGTTTATCCTCTTCCTTCTCGAAGCCGCAGTGTTGAAGGGCTTAACCCCCACAAACTGGACCTCGTCGCTCTTAATTTTGCGCAGCTCCTCGAGGATTTCCTTCGGATCAGTCGAAGGATCAACGCCCTTCAGGAGCACAGTCTGCGTTTTTTCACTCTTAGGGGTGAACGAGTAAAACTCAGCCCCCGCTGCCGCTAACGTCTCTTTAATTATATGAAAGTCGGCCACTGTTGAGCAGTGGACCGACTGCCTGAGGGGCCCTTTGTATTTAATAATATAAGAATTGTTTGTGGCCAACTAAATAGGAAACTACTTCAGGCCGTTGTTGTTGCGTTAAGGCTTGTTCTTTGTCCTCTCCTCGGGGAATGTCTACAAATACTATACACGTTCAAATTTAATTATGCAATAAATTAAAATGCGTAAATAGTTGACAGTTTGCTGCATGGGAAATTGATTTTATGCACTTTGATTTATTTTTTTTACGGATTGGTAAGCTTAAAATGGGTGCCGTGGCAGTGTGGGTTTGTGCGTCGACCCATACGCACTAAACTTTCAAGTCTAGATTCAAACCCAAGTTCAGACAAACAGTTTAAAAAAAATGTTTACAGCTCCACCACCAATGCTCAAAGAGTATAACTGTCTAGAAAAAGCTTCACAAAATCTCCGTTCGGAGTCGGCATTAAACTGTAGGTCCCCTCCACTCGTGAGAGAACAATATCACGCACAATAGGTTTTTTTAATAGTGGTTGTTGAGAAGCTAGCTTCAGGTTCATCTCGGACTGTAGCGCCGCCATTATTATTATTATTAAGTTTAGTACACCCCTGAACTTGCTTCAGCATATTGGTAGTATGTGCATATGTATGAAAGTATATGTTTTTCTAGCGCGTTGTTCGAAAGTTTTCAAGCAATACTGTACTTTAACAGAGTAAGTTACCCACCTTGTACCGATTGTAACTAACGGCGCTCAAAATTTTTTTTGATCATCTCATAATATAATTTTTAGAAATATGAAAAATAAACAGTTATAAAATCAATTCTATTTGAATTTTGTAAAAAAATTTGTTAAAGCAGTAATTTAATCCCCGTCATGTAGTAGGATTTATAAAAATAGTTTATGTCTGATCTGCGTGAAAATGCTTTGAAACTAACTTTCTGAACGTTCTTCAGTTCCAGTCGAATGAATGCTGTTCAATTTGTATGAGTGCTTGGCATGTAATTCCTGGACAATTAAGTTACCAAAGAGTAAGATGTTAGTCATAAAGGCCTGCAGTAAACCAGGATGGTTAGTGATGTACTGCAAAGAAAATAGTGGATTAGAAAATTGCCATTTATACACCAGTGAGGTTGTTTAATATCTGGAAAAAAACCTTGAAAGGGCATGTCGTCAAACACAAGTCCTTAAGAGATTATCGGGAATTATTTGATGAATATAAAATAGTTCGTCTAAATTTGTATCTATAATATTCCATATGTTTTAAATACGAAACATTCAGAAGCAATATAGTTTAATTGTTTAATAATCGCACTGAGAAAAGAGAAATTAAATTTTCTTTTTGCTCTTCTTTGGGTGGCACTACAGTCCGTGGGGATTTGACTTTTTTTTTGGATTATTTTTTGGAGGATTTTTGAAAGACTACTCGAGTACTCAGACTCAAAACTGGTCCATTGTACTGCCAGGTAGCAACCTACTCCGGTGCCGTTAATTTGACACCAACGGCAAATGGTGACTGGACCAGATTCGATTTCACTGGGATTCGAACCTGGGACCCCTCCAACTTGCAGGGACTTAACCAACTGCGCCATTTAGTCGTGGGGACTTGACTTTCTTGACATTAGTAATATCTAAGCATTTTTAGTGACTCGAACCAGACAATGCCGTGCAATTATGTATGTGTACGGCAGCCACAGATCTTCAGCGAAGGAGTCAAAGCCCTCACACATTACTTCACAGCGTCCACAAATTTCATGCTAAGAAGAGTGATTTAAAAGAACCCTATCTGTGATCGTATAGAAGGTAAGGCCATCCATAGTGATACCCATCTTAGGGCAAACCCAGGTGTTGCCATGAGTTCCTTTATTGAGGCAGAATGTTTAAAAGACATGTCCAAATTTCATGAGCATTTGTGGTTTCCGACAGCCACATACTTTAATGATTTGAAGAAATAATGTATTGGATCTTTATATCAACTTCTGGTCAGAGCCAGCAAAAGCAGATAACGTGCTCCAAAATTCACTGATTCATTCCAGCACTTATCATGAGGCATTAAGCCGAATTTAAGAGCCCACGAGATTGTGGCCCGTGAAGATACCGACTCGCATACTGCATTGCACTCTGAATAACGATGTTAATAGTTTGTTAATTTTGTCCAGCGTAGAAATTTATTTATTCCTATTTATTTTTCTATATTCTATATTCCGCCTGGGAAGCCCGTCAAATGTTCGCCACTCTGGCTAGAAAAACTGGTTAAAATCAAAATGGGTGTCAATATATAAAAACCATGAGAGTCGCGTAAAGCAAATTTACAAGCAAAAAGGGTTGCTGAATTATCTTGTAAGTGTTCATATGAAGCACAATCTGCAAAATGTTGAAACATTATGCACATGGTCTCAGGTAGCCTTTCTTTTTACAACAGTACACTTATATCTTTAGTAAATCCCGCTTCCGAAAAGTTAGCAGTAAAGGTTTTGCTTTTGGTTATTAAATGTTTTTTTTAATGAACACATTCTAAGCAATGTATATTCTGCAAATGTTATTTTAGAAATATGTATTACACAGAACAACTTTCCTTTTTAAGGTTCCAAAACGTAATTTCGATGTGTCTGACCGTCTGTCTGTTACACTTTTTAATATTCGACGAATTTAATTCATACAAATCATTTTTCATGGACGCAAGTTTAAAATGTGGGACAATATGAGGGTGGCTCCAGAGTAGATGAAGTTTCCACGGATTTTAAAATATTGACGTCCCCATCCTGCTGTTTATATCAAGCGACAGATCCGACAGATGTATATCGTTTTATGTAAGATTATCACTTCCACACATAAATTTCAGGCTGAGATCAACAACTCGTCTCGATAATCAGTGGTTATTCTTTTCAACCCCTAAATGCCCAAGAGCAATGTACATATCGCAGGCATGGGCAGTGATTGGGTATGATGCAAGGGAATTTCTGTGTTAGTTAAATTTGAATATAGATATTCGTACATGTACATACAGTCAGCGTCAAAACTGAGTGAACATTCAGTCATCTGCTAAAGCTTTATCCACTAAATTAATATTCACCGGAATGAGGTAAAACAGACATGGATGTATCAAATCAAAGCTCAAAAGTCATACTTTGAAATATGGTAAATAATATTTAACATAAGTGTATATATAAAACATAATTGAATTTCAAAGAGAACAGTGCTAAAAATAGCATTGAAAAGTGTGTGTATATATGGTTGTGTCAGTGACTGTAAGACATAAAGGCTCGATTCTGTTAAACATTTGTATGAAAATTAAGACCGCCATATTCGATAACTGGAAAAGCTGTAAAGGCAGTAAGGAAGTAAAATTTTTTTCTCAATAAGATATTGTTTTTTGAAGAGATTTGTTCATTCACGCCTGTTTTTAGCCTTTTTTTCGTTTAAACTAAATAAACTTATTTATTTTTACTGCTATTTTGAATGAACGCTATTTCGAGTCACTGACAATGCTCAAAGAGTACAACTGTCTAGAAAAAAAGTTTCTCAATCTCGCCGTTCGCAGTCGGCATTAAACTGTAGGTCCCCTCCACTCGGGAGAGAACAATAGCACGCACAACACGAGTGGTTGCTGAGAAGCTAGGCCCAGGTCCACATCGGACTGTAGCGCCGCCATTATTATTATTATTATTATATTTTGAATGAAGTATAGCTTATTTTGAAGTATGATTTCAGAGCTTTTATTTGAGGCATCAAAGTCAGACGTAGACCATTCCAGTCGATATTAATTTAGAGGAATACCTTTCAGCTAACGACTGTTTGCTCACTTCTGATATATGACTGATGTTTATTTGTTTGAATGTAAGTCTGTGCTCTGTTGTAAAGAATAGTTGATTTGCGTTGAAGTTACAATTAGTCGCCTGATTTTCAGACATACTTGCATCTAAAAATATTTATTCGACGTATACATATATAATAATGTTGTTTTTCAGTGGTTCAGTTATATTGCACAGAGGAAGGTTTCAGATAATTATTTTATTGAAAAAATGTGCCCAGATTCAGTTTTGAATTTTATAATATAAATGCAATTATTTTAAGTTTTGCACTTTTTTTCAGAAGGGAGTAGATAAAAAGTGTGTTTTATAAAAGTGCAGTCATGTAGCACACATGCAAATTTCTGGGTTGCATCGATACTTGTGGATAGCGATTTAAATTTGTAATTTCCTGAATGTAAAAAATTTAATTGAATTAAAAAAAATTAAACGAAAATCTGTATACTTTCATGTTTAACTGTTTTTTGTATAGTTTTTACTCGAAAATATTTAAAGTTAATTAAATTCATGCCTTTTGGGGTACTGAAAAGTAAACTTTTGATATTTGTCAAAAATTATATATTTTTTTCACAGAAATCACAGTCACAGCCTTCCTCAACTCACAGTCTCTAATATATAGTGCTATATCAGAGGCAAAATTGTCGATATTCCAAAAATTATTACGGAATACACACATGTAGTGTGTCCAATTCCTTCTTCTCTTAAATTTAATATAAGTGAATTAAGTGAATGACACCAAAACATCTAATCGAGGGGGTAAATATTTTTTAAAGATAGAACTCAAGACATATCAGTGAATTTTTTAGTAAAAAATGCGTGTATATGAATAAACAAAAATCGCAACATGTAGATCGGTAAATGGTATTTAAACTATAATATGTAATATGCTAATATTTAAAATCACAAGTGCAGAAATAACATAACAAATTCTCTTTCATATGATCACCCAAAAGGCATTAGAAATCTGTTCCCAAGTCAATTAAAAAAATTAATAACTTCATTTTTACACAACTAAAAACTTACTGTGCGGATCTTTTCCTACAGCGTGTGCGTTTCCAAAAATTGGGACTGTTGGTGGGCCTGGAATAACATTGACAGCCTTTCGATATTTTTGATATCGCTCAAAATGTTTTTGGAAAAATATCAAAGATATAGCAATGATAGCTACGGAAATAATTATTGTAAACATTTCGCTTCCTTTTGTATTTGCTAAAAAATCACGGATCACAAATCGAATGTATAACAACGCACGAGCAGTTTGGTGACTGAAAATTTCTTACGTCCGTACAACACCTTATAATTAATCAAAATATTCTATCTAAGATAAGAGGTGAAAAGCGACTTATCATAAATAGGGGGTAAAAAGCAATGTATATGAAGCTAGAGATATGAGGTGCGATAAAAGTAGAGCAAGAAGAATTTAAGTAGATAAAGAACTTAATTTAAATTGAATACTTTATTTCAAATCTTTTCAAATCATACACTAATATTAACATGCACAAGTAACACATAATACTGTGAAATAGTATTAAGTGCTTCTATTTTTTAACCTAATACGAATTCCATTGTCCGACTTCAGTGTAAGTACTGATGATAAGATAGGATCATAAATGGTTGCTGGCTCTTTGGGCTCATACCCATCCATTGATTCTAGTCCATCCTTAGGTGGAAGAATCTTGAATGTTCGCACAATTTTTGAAACCACTGACTTCATTTCCATTTGAGCAAACTTTTGCCCTACAAACGCAAAGAACACGTTCATTATGAAAAGCACAGAGAATTGCAAAATTACACACCTATACAATTCCTTGGTCCCGCACTGAAAGGAACATATTCAAATGGATTGGATTTAACCCGAATTTCTGGATTAAATCGCTCTGGGTCAAATTTATATGGATCCGGGAAATACTTTTCATTGTAGCCCATAGACATAATAAAAAGATTGACTGTTGTGTTTTTAGGAATAAGAGTTCCATCTGAAATTCAAATGAAAATGGGTTTTACATATTTAAAGGTTCGATTTATTGTGGACATACTTAATTCAAAAGGCCTCTCAGTATATCGACCTATAAGCGGGACACTTGGATATAGACGCTGAGCTTCCTTGATTACCATATCTAAGTACTTCATGTCCTGGATATCTGTGTATGATGCTGGACGTAATAAATCTCCATGGAAAATATTCATTTGTTCTTTGAAAACTTTTTCCTACAAATAAGGAAATTAAAAAAGAATCGTTATAAATATAACGAACAATTTACCTGCACATTTTGATGTCTTGACAGTAAAAACACTGCAAATGAAATCCCTGATGCCGTAGTGTCATGACCCTTGGAACAAGTATACTTAAGATATAAGCAAGGACAATAGAAAAAACTCACCTCAAACATGAAAGTTGAAACTTCTTCGTAGACTTCCTGTAATGACAATGACTGACCTTCGATGGTGGATGTAAGAAGTGTGTCCAAAAAAGCTTGCTTTGGACGAATATTCATTTTTTCATCTGTATCTTCAATCCCAGCCTTAGTCTTCGTAGCATTTCGCATTGCTTCTCGTCGTTTCGATATAATCTTTAACATAAACAAAACAAAATATTGAAATTATTTATAAGAAAATCTTGTTGTAGTTGTTTTTAAAGTTCACAAAAACGGAACCTTTATAATTTCTGTGTTTCCGTCGGTCTGTCTGTCTGTCACACTTTTTCTCTTTCCTAGAAGCAACTTTTCCCAATTCTACTGAGAGCTTGTACAAGTTTCTGAGAACATATTGTGACGGAAGCCTTATTAAAGGTAAAAATTATAAACACATGATCGCCTTTGTTAAGCCAAAAATGTCCTAAGTTGTCAACTTTATAGTAGTTTTACCATATTTTTTTGATTCGAAAGAAATTAATATGAATTCAGTGTTCGATTTAATTTTCTTCGGTGGCAGTAAACATAATAAGCTTGCAGTTTTTACATTTGAATGTATTTTGTGGGTGATCAGCAGTCTGTCTGCAAACAAAAACTTAAATGTTTCTTGCCAAAATGGAAAGCATAAAAGTATTCGAAATTGCAAAAAAAAACTCTTTTCCCAGTTTTGTACTTTGCTTGGAGTGGATAATTTTTTGGGCATATACTTTTTTCTCTTTCAAGGAAGCTTTAAATCTTTAACTCTCCGGATTGGTTTAAATTGGTTTTATATCTCACTAAGCCATGCTCCTGGTATTAGAGTTATTTGCCCACTATACCAAGAAAACTGCTCATTAAGAGTATTTTTTCGTGCGCACAAAAATTGTCTTCAACAAAGCGGCAAAATCAAAGAATCTTCCTTGCAGCATTTTGTGTACCTGGACCTTCTTTTTTAAGCCTGTTGTTCGTACTAACTGGTACCGAACGTGGGGGTGGTAAACAGGTGTTTTTAATTTTTTTTTGTTTTCCAATCATGAAAGGATCCACGACACATTCCATGTGTGCTTGACACGGAACAAGGAACTTGTGGTTTATAGTTAAATTGGGGAACTTAACTTGAGCCATTAAAACACTGCCGTCATATGACTGTTTTTATTTTGTACCCCGCATATGTCTGAGTAAAATGTAACCTCAGAAACGCGATCAGGCAGCGTTCATACGAGCATATAGGTAGGAAACTATTTCACTTCCTGCTGCTAGAGGGAGCAAGTTTCCTTTTATGAGTGTTTTTCTAAATATGTTGTAACGGGAAGATAATCGAAATAGACATAATATGTAAGTATATCTACGCTATTCCTTTATTTGATTTTCCTTTAGAAGGATTTCAAATGTTTTAGAGACATCAGTCACAAAGACTTAAATAAACTTATGACGTTAATACCAAACCAAATATGCATTTTTCTAACTTATTGCCTAAAGACTAAATTATTACGATGGGAAGCAGTTGTGCTAAATTAAAGTCGTCAATACCAAACGAAAGAGAAAAAAGTTTTAGTAAAACCCAAACCCAACCCAACCTTTTTGCCTAACGTCAAAGAATTGTAAGTAAGTTTTAATTAATAAATAATTCCCGATAATTCGTAATGGCAAGGGAACAGCATATTTTACGAATTACCGCAGGTTACGATTTATCGAAATTTGGATTTAACGACGTGGAAAATATAAAATACGAATTAACGGGGCTTTTAGATTTCATATGATTTTCCAATACATATTGTTTAACTTTATTAAAACTAAGCGCTCAATTTACATACATATATGTAATAATATCTTAAATATGTATGTACCACTATACATATACAAAAAATCAAAAAAGGAAACAAAAATTAATTTAAGATACAAAAAGTAAAGAAAAACCTTTTACGGTGTACTTAGATTAGATTCCGTGTCCATGACCGAAATTCAATTTCATCACACAAGATCATGGAAGAAGCTACCAGCTAATAAGAATAATAACGATGTAGCTTCTCAGCAACCAGCTACCAACTATGTGGTCGAATTTGCAGATTCTTTATCTTTCCTCGCATAAAATAACTTAAAATCTGTATGAATATGTGGTTCAGCCTACCTAAGTTGTGTAATGGCACTGGTCCTAAAATGCCTGATGTGGTAGAGGTGGAAATCTTGACAAGGTGCAGTGACGGCGAGGATGTTCTTATTCGCCGGCGTGGATGTTGTTATTATTCATGCCCAATTAGTTTCAATTCAGTGCATTAAATTTTCAATGAGAATATCCTCCACGACGATAAATAAAGCCAGGCACTGAACAGTACTGGCATAAAATTACCCCTAACAAGGTATGTCACAGCTTTTTTTAGTTTAAATGGAAGTGTGAGACTAATCGGCGCAACGTTGCACAATAAACTTCCAAGCTGCAATACATAAAGAACGATAATCTACACGTTATTCTTTCGAATTACTTCTGCCTGAATACCCAAAAGACTGCACGTGCATACCAATTAAAATTTAAACGCTCAGATATGAAAAAAAATGAATGTTTGTATTCTCACATTAATCTAAAGCAAACAATCAAGCCAGCCAAGCTTGTGTTCAAATCAAACGAAAGGTATTTAGGAGCATTGTCAAATTTCAAAAAGTTCACAATATAATTTCAATTTATTTCATTACTTATTGTAAACCCACACCGGATTCGACAAAATGTTTTTTGATGTTTGATTCGGCTATGATACATTGATTCTTAGAAGACAATCCATACCAAAGCATTTTCCGTCGTGTTTGCGGAACATATGTACAGCCTTGGCTAAATGTAATAGGCACCCTTATCTTTTTGTCTTTGCTGCCAAATCACTTATCGGAAGTAATTAGTTTGAATTTTATGGTTTCCGGCGACGCTGTCTGAGGTTGTAAACGATTTTTATTTATTCCTCTCATTTTATTATTTTTTCTACCTTTTGAAGATATAGCGAATCTTAAAGGGTGCCTAAGACATTTGGCCAAGGCTGTATATGGTTCTGTATAGAACCAAAACACACCGCATGAGACAAACGTATCTCGGATGAGCGTCGCTGTCGAATATTGCACAAGTGCGCCATTTGGGGTTGGCACCCCTGTAGATGAAGATGTTTTGGATTTTGAAATAGTGACGTACACCATAAATATATACATCAATCGACATACAGTTAATCAAAAAAGTAAGTATACACTACCTCCTGAACTAAATTTTTCTAAAGAAAACTAAATATTTCCAACAAAAATCAACAACCAACTGTAAAGCACGGTGGTGGCTCCTCAATGGTATGGGGGTGTATGGCGGCAAAAATGCGTCGGTAATTTAATTTTCATTGATGGTACAATGGACAAATATGCCTATTTGGACATATTGAAAACTAATTTACTTGAAAGCGTTAGAAAGTTGGGTCTAGAAGTGTCATTTATCTTTCAACAAGATAATTACCCAAAACACACCTCTCATATTGTTAAGGAATAATTATTATATAATGTTCGTAACCAGCTGAGAACATCACCCAATCGCCCGTCATGAATGCAATAGAACATTTATGGGAACATTTGACACGGGCAGTTCAAAAACACGGTGTGAAGACAATATAAGACTTGAAAAGAGTGCTTCAGAAAGAGTTGGTTAAAATAAGCCAAAAAGTAACATCAAAATTGGTTAACTCGATGCCAAATCGAATGCAAGCAATTATAGAAGCCAAAGGCTACCCAACGAAATATTGATAAGAAGACTTGAGAGCAGAGACAAATTTCAGAAAGTATTATTTTTTGTCTGTATACTTACTTTTTTTATGTAAATTTCCATTCATATTACTTTAAGTTGAATTCTATTGTTTATGTTTTGTTATTTTGTTATGTTTGTTCTTTTTGAAAAATAGTATTACGTTTGTGAAAACAGAAAAAAAAATGGTTGTTGATTTTTGTTGGAAATATTTAGTTTTCTTTAGAAAAATATAGTTCAGGAGGTAGTGTATACTTACTTTTTTGATTAACTGTATCTTTTGAAATAAGGTGGAGTTTTGCTTCAACACTTTTTGATCCAAAGCACCGTTTGAAAAAACCGAGTAAGTGCGAGTTGTACTCGCACGGGGAAGGTTCCGTCGCATAATATTGATGGATGATTTCTGAATATCAAACGACGTTTCCAAACTATTTCAGTTGAATTTTCTTCTAACTTCAACTCAAATCAACCATAAATTCATACATCCAAACAAACAAATGCTCATCCCTACATATACCTATATCTCTATCCAAGTTTATCCAACACAGAAAATCCCTTCCATCATACATACATACATACCTATCTAATCACTGCTCATGCCTGCGGTATGTGTGTGTTCATTTCTGTTGGGCATTTAGGGGTGAGATCGAAAAGATAACGCTCATCAACGAATAGAGTGGCCGAACACAGCATGAAATTATGTGTGAAAATGAAAATTTTTTCTTGTTTTAAATCTTAGATATTTCAAAATTTCAATATAAGTCGATATTTTGAAATGTATCATTTCTTAATGCTTACATTGATGTCTTCAAAACTGCGTTTTCAGATCTTCAAAATTCGCATATCGATGATTGACCGTTTTTGGCCAATATCTCCAAAACCATTAGGGCCAGAGTACTCGGAATGGTTTTAAATGAAAGTACTCAATGAAGCCAAGTTTTTGTGATTTTTTCAGATTTTTAAACACTTTGGTTTAGAAATGGCAGGGGGGGGGAAATCTTTGGAGCTCCATATTTTCCAAACGGTACTTTTGATAAAAAAGTCTTGAAAGAAACCTCCACCTCATTTCGAAAGATCTGTCGATTGATATATATATCGATGGGGTGCGACAATTTTTCAAAATCAGTGTCAACTTCACCTGTACTGGAGCCACCCCCAAATGGCCCCACTTTTTAAAATCGCTGCATAGGAAATGACATCAAGGTCTGAAGTACCTAATTCCAAAATTTCATGCCGATATCTTCATAAACTTCGGAGATAAAAAAGTGTGACAGACACGACGGACGGACGGACGGACGGACACACCGAAATTATAAAGGTTCCGTTTTTGTAGACGGAACCTTAAAAATATGGAGTTCCAAAGTTTCTTTTAATGCATCTCCCCTCCCACTTCTAAGTCAAATTGTTTAAAAATCTGAAAAAATCACAAAAACTTAGCTCAATGAGTACTTTCATTTAAACCTATTTCAAGCATCCTTGCCCAAATGGTTTTTGGAAATATTGGCCAAGAACGGTTAAACATCGACATGCGAATTGTGAAGATATGAAAACTCAGTTTTGTAGACCTCGGTGTAAGCATTAAGAAATTATAAATATCAAAATACGGATTTAAATGTAAATTCTGAGTTTCAAATCACTTTGCACATAAATTTCATGCTGTGGTCGATAACCCGAAAGGATGATGACTTTTATCTCTCAAGTTCTTTTCAACCCCTACATGCCCAACATCAATGAAGACATGAACAATGATTGAGTATGATGCAGGGGATTTTCTGTGTTCAATAAATTTGGATAGAGATATTAGCATACAGTGTCAGACAAAACAATGGCACTAAATAGTCCGTATACACATTTTGCTCAATATCTTTCTTTATACTTGAGGTATTTTAATAATTAATAATTCATTCGAACAGGAATAGTTTCACTTATTTATACGCAAAAACTCAATTCCACTAGATTCCGACAAACTAAAAATATTAAAAAAGAGTGAACATGCCTTAAAAATTGCCGCGACAGAAATACCACTTAAAAGGCAAATTTTACTGAGAGATAGACGCATTTTTTCAATGTAAGAGGTGTGTTTTGGATCGCTGTTGTGTTGAAAGATCCATTCGAATGGCTTTTATGAATAGTTGATTTGGGTTTAAGTTAGAAGAAAATTCAACTGAAATAGTTTGAAATCGTCGCCTGATATTCAGAAATGCTTCCATCAAAAAATATTTATGCGACGGAACATTCCCCGTGCGAGAAAACTCGCAATTGTCCAGTTTATTTTTAGTGAAAATGGAGTCAAATGCTAATATTATGTTATTTTTAATTGAGGCTTCGCTTCAAAACTCGTTTGTCTCCTTCGGCAACCAATTAAGTGACACAACTCGACAAAAGTCCTGTCGTGTCTTGTCTGCTTTGGTGTGGATTGGCTTATAACAATCAATAGATGTTTTACTTTAGCATTTTCTAAGAGTATAGGTACAAGAATATGCCAAAAAAAAACTATTGTGGGGGCTAAACTATTTTGTGATCTCAATTTGGTAGCCCCTTGGTAATGGTATTTGGTTTTTCTTGTTTGTATGAAGTACAAAATAGTAATGAAAAAAAAATTAACATTTTCGTGAATGGAAAATGTGTCAATGTTATGAAAAATATTAACTTTCTCGTTTCATTGCTTCTTTTAAGTGTAAAAGTTTCTGTTCATAAATTTTATGCTTTGGTTTGACATTTTTGAAATTTTCGATAACAATTGTCAAAAATATGGTTCGATATCATTGTTTTTATAGCTCAAAGAGTATAACTGTCTAGAAAAAGCTTCTCAAACTCCCCGTTCGGAGTCGGCATTAAACTGTAGGTCCCCTACACACGTAAAAGAACAATAGCACGCACAACACGAGTGGTTGCTGAGAAGCTAGGCCCAGGTCCACCTCTGACTGTAGTGCCACCATTATTATTATTATTAATGCAATTAGCCTGGATGGCTATCCAGTTTTCGGAATTCTATAATAAATAGGCTATGCTAGAGCAAATGGCACGACAGAAATGGTTAAACCTGTATAGAATACCATTAGGTACATCTAATGTATCGTTTTCTGATCGGACATCAAAAAACGTTTTGTCATATCCGATGTGGGTTCAACCTTAAACAACTTGAAGGTAAACATCTCTTCGTATAAAAAACAATATATATTAACTGGTATCATCATTACTTACATCCATAGTGAAATCTTTTAAAGTGTCTAAAGCATTTTTGTACTTTTTATACTCTGCTGCAAACCGAAACAAATACGGATATTTTTTCCAAGGATTAAATGCTCGCATTTGGATTGAGTAGCACATACTGTAAAAATAAATAATTAGAGAAACGATTTGATATTGTGCACTCATTTTGACATACTATTGGAATGCTCTCACAACGTCAGAGTCGTTGTCATCCATTGCATTGATGCTTACTCCCATTGCAGTATCTGTAAATAGCAAAGCAGTAAAGGATACGGGACAGGTATCACTGATACCTACCACAAATAACGTCTAATGTTAAATAGCACGCCAATTTTTGAAAATCAATTATACATGACTCCTTGGATTCCTTTTCGAGTATTTCGACAAATTTTGTTGAATTCTTATTCATCACTTCAAGAAAATCAACTAGAATTTTGAAATGAAACGATGGAGTAATAATTTTTCGATGATTATGCCACAAGGATCCATAACTAGTCAGAAGCCCTTGTCCCAGCCATGGATGTAGTAAGTTGTAGATGACGGATTTTTTTAAAATTTGTGTGCTCGTGAGAATGACCTTAAATGTATATTTCAGAAAAATGGTATAGATGAGTTCCTCAAGTATTGATCGGAATTTGGTAAGTACCTCAATATCTTTCGGGTCTGATATAAATACATTTGCTTCAAATCCAGCCAAAACCCGGAATTTATCTTGGCCATACTGGCGCCACCATTTTTGGAGATTTATTAAAATTTCTATAATAAAACAGTATAAGAAAATAAATTAAATTATAATAGTCGCATTACTTCTAATAATGATTTTGGTGCAAATGCACAAAAAAAGGTAATGTGTTATTATGTATTCATTAGATTTAAAAATACATCTTGATCATTCTTCGCATTTTAGATCAAAATAGACATATTTTCATGGGAGAGAGCTATTTTCTTCGACATTGTCGATATTGTGGTTTTTGTTGATGGTGTTGATGATAGTGTGATCATGTATATCTTATGTTTATAACATCTGTAATTTGGGTCAATATTATACATATCAGTGGTGAACTCAAAATCACTCCCTTTGATGCTCTTAACAATATCCTCAACCTAACCCTAATGGATATTTCTGAAAGGTAAGTGGGCGCCGTGGCGTAGTGGGTAAGTGTGTCGACTCCTACGCTCGAGGTCGTCAGTTCGAATCTCAAAAAAAAAAAAACATAAAATATTTTTTCACGGCTCCATCTCTTTCGAGTCACTGACAATGCTCAAAGAGTATAACTGTCTAGAAAAAAGCTTCTCAATCTCGCGGTTCGGAGTCTGCATTAAACTGTAGGTCCCCTCCGCTCGTGAGAGAACAATAGCACGGACAACACGAGTGGTTGCTGAGAAGCTAGGCCCAGGTCCACCTCGGACTGTAGCGCCGCCATTATTATTATTATTATTATTATTATAAGTGAACACTTCACTATCCTAGAGAAACTAGGACCTCTACCTCGACAGGAATTTTAAAATCCTCATTCCTAATAGAGACCTGTGGCGTGGCCTCAGTATATCTGTCCACATATATACGGATGGATCGAAGATGGAGAAGAAAGTATATATAAGTGGTAGATATAAGTGGCAATAGCTTTTGTAACCCTAAATTTGTGCCATTGGAAAGAAATGTAACAGTTATCTATCAGAGCAACAGATCGGTCTATCCTAATAAATACTGCAGTTGTCTGATGGTCTATATTTGATACAGTCGTGAAGTGAAGCCTTCAATGTAATTCATTGAAGAGTTAATTACATTCATTGAAGAGTTAATTAAAATGTTCAACAATAAAGGATAATTATAAAAGATTTATTACTTCTTTCTTCTACCGCAGCAACACTTTTTTCGATACAATATAACTTTGAAAAGTGAATCAAGGAGGATATGCGATTGGTAGGATTTAAATGTGTACCAATAATTAAATTCTTCAGCTTCAAATGCATATAGTTATTCATTTCTCCAAACTAATCTAGCATTGTCTATAAATAATTGAGCAGTAGTTAACACAAGTTAACTAAATTAATTTTTTTCCAATAAAAAATCTTATCCCTTACTAATTAATTTCTATTAGTATCAGTTTCAATGCCAAACATTTTGCTATTGTTCTACAATATTTTGCTTCTACCTACAGTTTAATGCCGACTCCGACCGGCGAGATTGAGATGCTTTTTCTATACAGTTATACTCTTTGAGCATTGTTAATGACTCGAAAGAGTTAGAGCCGTGAACATTTTTTTCTTTAAATTGTTTGTCTGAGCTAGGGTTTGAACCTAGACTTGAAAGTACTGTCAAAATCGGTTATAACGACCTTAAAGGGACTGACGAATTTGGTCCTTATAAGCGATAGGTCGCTGTAACCGATAACTCGAAGATAGCAGATAAAGAACGGAGACCCTCTAAATTGTGCCAACAATATATCCTAAATATCGCAATCAGATCTTCTCTGCCGTCTAATGTAAGCGCCTGAAGCCCTACGTGAATAGCCATATTGGTCAATATCAGTGCAGGTTCGGGCCAGCGAAGTCTACCATCGACCAGATATTCACATTGCGACGGATCTTGGAAAAGATACAGGAGCTTCAAGTCGATACCCATCATCTGTTTATCGATTTCAAGGCCAAGTATGTCAGTATTTAGGAAGACAGGTTATACAGCGCATTGTCTAATCTTAGCATCCTTGCAAAACTCGTTCGTCTTTGTAGGATGACGGTGGGGAATGGCCGTTGCTTCATCAAGATCGGTTAAGACTTCGCCGAGACATTTAATGTTTAAAAAGCGTTTTTTTAATGTCATTCTTACGATATTCGTGGGTAACTCAAACATCAAGAGATACTACCTTCAACAATAATATCCACCAATAACAAACGCAAAACAAAAAGAATAATATGTCAATAAACAGTAAGCTGTAGCACACCCAAAATTCTATGTACACAAATACATCCCATCTACAGATAAACAGTTTACTTTTCTAGAAAAAAATGCGGTCGCACAAACAGCTGCGTCTATTTTAGTCGTTATAACCAATATTTTATCTAAAAAAAAAATGAAAAAATCGGCCTTTGTAAGCGATATGTCGGTGTAAGCGGTGCCCTAAGAATTTTGTCGTTATAACCGATACGTCGTTATAACCCATGTCGTTGTAAGCGATTTTGACTGTATAGTGCGCATGGGTCGACGCACAAACCAACACGACCACCGCGCTACCGTCTTCTTTAAGTAGTTTAGTTTAAATACTCCACAATTCACAACCTTACAACCATTACTACATTATTGCACTGCCTGAGAAGATCGACTACATTACTTCATTCTGCTTCCTTAAGGGAATTATCGGGATTTCCCAAAAAGATGTAATGTTCCCTTCTAGGAAACCGTACACATGTATTTGTAAAACGGAGTAGAATGTGGTGAATTTTTCCCAAACGAACAAGATTTTAGTCTCTCTCATTGCTTTCCTGTTTATTGTGGAATGTTTTAGGATGAGATTCTGTCAATTCGTAAAGCAATTTGCTGCAAAAGTGAAACCTTGAATCCACTAACATTCAGACGACCATTAAAATTATTAGTGTCTATAAACACCAAAGCAGTCGTTCATTTCTTGATGAGATGGCAGAACACTCTAACAGTCGTCAGTGCTGGATAGCATTCCAGGCAACTGTAAGGTTGATGAACATTTCAGGCATGCCACCACACTGCCTCTATAAATGTATAACACCAACCTTTGAATCCGTTTAGCTGGACAAATTTACACCACACCACCACAAAAGTTGAGAGGTTGAGAAGAAATCAAAAGAGGTACGTACAATTACGTATTTGGAATCAATTTTACTTTATTGGAAGCATAAGTGGATATGTTCATCGGAGATCAAGGTAGAAGTGCAATGGATCTTTTACGAACTAAGAACGCCTTCGCTACCAGGGAGACGGGCACTATTTATTAAAATAAGTATTAAAATAGGACACTTAATGGATAGCAACAAGACTATTTCATCTTAGTCTGTATAATTTTGTAATGGTCAACCTAAATCTTATGTAATTCTGCTTTCACTTTTAAGCTTCATTTTCTGACAAATCACTTCCTTTTTTGTTCTAGTATCAAGTCATCTGGAATATCGGGTCAAAATGTTAATTTATGGAGAAAGGCGAAACCAACCCAACTCAACCACTATAAAAAAAGATCCACTATTTAATGTTGCCTATTAAAACCTATCCGATTTCAACTACAAATGTCAAGTCTTTTGAAGTAGATTCTTGAGATTGCGCCATCCGGCTTCTTAAGTCGTTTAATCCTCGAAAAGACAAATACATCATAAATGCCGATAACTTTTTGATCGATTAGGAGCTGCTTACAACGATATGTATAGGAAACTAGAATTATCCAGCCATGCTTTCGTTGAAAGCCATTATTGTTTACGGCTATTGAGAAACTTGGACTTAATGACTCTGCCAGGTCTAGGGCATGAGTAGTAATAATCTCGACCCCAAGAGTCTCTTCGTTCAAGGAAAATTGAGTCTCCTCTATATTAAGCCTCGGGGGTATAGAGACTAGAACGATGGAAGCTTGATATACTCGTAGATAAATAGAATCAGCCATTAAGGTCCGTGGGGCGCCGTGGCTGTGTGGGTTTGTACTTCGACCCATACGCACTACACTTTTAAGTCTAGGTTCAAACCCCAGTTCAGGCAAACGATTTGAAAATAAAATGTTTACGGCTCCACCTCTTTCGAGTCAATGACAATGTCTAGAAAAAGCTTCTCAATGAAGTGAGTGAGTGAACTCGTGAGAGAACAATAGCACGCACAACAAGAGTGGTTGCTGAGAAGCTAGGCCCAGGTTCACCTCGGACTGTAGCGCCTCCATTATTATTATTATTATTATTATTAAGGTTAGAGGCAAACCGTGGATCGTTATCTTGAAGAAAAAGGATAATTATAAGCCGGACTACTTATAATAATTATATAAATAAGTGTCTGGTTTCTTTTTTTGAAATAGTATAAAATAAAAAATAAAAAACCTTGAAAAGTTCTTTGAAATCGCTCATTAAATATTTTGTATACTTCAAGAAACTGCCAACAAGTATGTTCATTCAGTTGTGTTCACATATATAGCATACCCCAAGACAAATGTTTCTTTTCTTGCAAATCAGCCTATTCTTGCAGACTGATCTCGTGGAAAGTGTTAACATCGCAAGCTTTTGTCATTATAAAAATAAACTGGGCAAGTGTGAGTTGTACTCGCACGGCGAAGGTACCTTCACAAAAATATTTTTTGATGGAAGCATTTCTGAATATCAGGCGACGAATTCAAACCATTTCAGTTGAATTTTATTCTAACTTCAATCCAAATCAACTATTCATTACTACATTCACACATACAAACAAAGTCACATCCATACATACATGTGTGAATATCTATATCCAAATTTATCCAAATTTAACACAGAAAATCCTTTCCATCATATCCGCCTGCTGTTGGGCATTTAGAAGTTGAAATGTGAGATATGACACTGATCATCGTCATCTTTGACATTTTAAATCGTTGATATCTCGCAATTTTCACATAAATCGATGTTTTGATATTTATTATTTCTGCATGCTTACTTTTAGGTCTACAAAACTGCGTTTTCAAAATTTCACAATTCGGATGTTCATGTTTTACCGTTTTTAGCTAATATCTCCACAAATATTTGAGCCAGAATGCTCGCAATATTTTTAAATATTATGGTTTTTAAACATTTTTTTAGAAATGGGAGGGGAGACACATTAAAACCGCTTTCTGAGCCCCATATTTTTTAAACTGTAAATAACAACAACAATAACAACAATATAACAACTTCACCTATACGGGTGGAGGGACCACACTCCCAAATGGTCCCACTTTTTAGATTTGCATACATAGCAAATTAATTCTACGCCTAAAGCACTTAATTTCATGCCGATATCTTTATAAATAAATAGGAGATAGAAGAGTGTGACAAAACAAAACAAATAATTTCCAATGGAATAATAAGATAATAAGTAGAGTAAAGATTGTACAGAATCATGATATGGGAGGGAAAGAGCATATCAGAGATGGCGAGGGCATTAGGATGTGCCAGATATGTTATCCAAAACAGAAGAAGTATACTAAATCTACCATACACCAATAATTTTATGCCCACATTATGGTCCTTTATGCGTGACAATGGGCAAAGCACTGTTTGTTAAAAATTGGTTTTCAGAGAGGAAAAGTCCGTGGTTGATTGGCCAGCCTTGAGTCCCGATCCGAACCCCCTTAAGAAACTTTGGAATAATGTCGATCTACTTGTAAAGGACTCGAAATTCAAACGTTTAGAGGAAATTTCGGGGTGGGAAAATTCCTGAATGATTTAGCAGAGACTTTATCCAAGTGTTTTGGGCTAATAATTCAAAACAAAGGCTTTCCTAACAAATGCTGAACAAAAACTATAGTAAACGTCACGGTTTTTGTTTGACCATGCTATTTATCTGGACATACATTTTTTATGATGCTCTAAAATATCTTTTGAGTGAATTATAAACTTATTGTTTGATTTAATAATCTGGCCCTTAATGAATTTAAAAAAAAATGTTCTTAAGTTACAATCAAAAACTTTTTTTTTTTTTTTGTATTTATATGTAAATGCGTGCTGTTTACGAGAACACCATTGTGCATGGAAAAGTGCAAAAATTTAAGAAATAATTAATGAACCTGACTCCAAAAAAGTCTTTTTTTTTATATTTAGTTATTTCTACGTAGTCTTATAATATTGTACTATATATGACTTTTAATCTGCACTTAATATGTGCGTCATGCTAATTTTAAGAGCGCATGTCACATGTTGTGTAATCGTTGTAATTCATTGCAGTCCAGAATGAAAATTTTGTGATGATTAGATTTTTAATTACATATGTAGACGTTTCCACTACAATGCAATTATTTGCATGCACCTATCATAATTATATATTTCTTAAATAATTACTGACAGTTGAACATGAGAAACTTTTGTTAAACCGACATGATCAGTTTTAATCAGGCAATATTCCACAAATTTATTTTACTGATGGAATTCAATTAGAAACGAGATTAAACTTTTGTTCCTGTGCTCCCTAATAATGTTAGTATATAAGTATTCTATTATGTTCTAATAAATAATAATAATAATAATACATTTTTGTTGTCATTCCATTCAATCACAACTTTTTCGCTAATTTAACGACATTAGCTTGCACAAGGTGACTAGATAAGAACGATAGGAAAATAAATTTAAATGAAACAACAACGGTGTAAGATATAAAAATGATTCTAGCTTTACTTTGAAGTTACATCCATGTCATTATACATATAAAGAATATGTTATTTAAACCGCCTCGAATTCGCTGGCAGAGCTTCATTCCAATTTTCGTCCAATATGTTTATATTAATTGAGTGACATATTTGCATTCAAAGTTCTAAATGATGTTGGACTGGGGTTGTCCATACAGCACACTTATGCAGGGGAATAAGGAGCATAATTATGATGATTCAACAGCATTTTGGTATCACATGATACATGCACGTGCAAGAGTGCCTACATTTGTACATCATGTACAGTCGAATCGCGATAATTGGTACTCCGATAAATCGAAACCTCAACAATTCATAACAAAATGCTAGTCTCTAGCTCCCCTCATTATTTCGTATTTTATTTGCAACCCCTTATAAATCGTAATTCATTTTTTAAACCTCTTATAATCCGTAACTCCCGGTTACTTTTGTATACAATTTTGTTGTCTTGATGTCGCCTTACACACCGTACTTTTTTTCTATGACACTACAAATTTCTTTATTCTTAGTTCACAAGCACCGTTCATTCGTAAACTGCGGTAGTTCGTAAAAATGCTGTTCCCTTACCATTTCGAGTATCGGGGATCATTTACAGAATCGCCTTAAAGACAAATTTCACAAAATATTCTTGTATGTTAATGAATGCTTACATATTAGTAGTGCAATCAAATTTGCATACAATTCTATCAATGTATGTAAAATATTCGATTAAGTGGGATATAAATGCAGTTAGAGGCAGCACTTTAGGACGATTATAAGAGTACAATGTACACTAGAGTATTGAGTGGCACTTAAATCAGAGAGTAGGAGAAGTAACACATATGAAATCAAAAACAAAAACGTAAAATATACATTGAAGAAACAACTTCAATAACACATGTTTAAATAGCAATATAAATTTGTCTGCAATATACACACCGATGTTTGTTGACTGTCAGAGAAGAATTGTGATCGATAAATAGTTTTTAGTGGGCTTCGTGGCCATGTGGGTTTGTGTATCGACCCATACGCACTAGACTTTCGAGTCTAGGTTCGAATCCCAGTTCAGACATGTCTGAAAGAGGCTGCACCTCTTTCGAGTCACTGACAATGCTCAAAGAGTTCAACTGTATAGAATAATCTTTTCAATCTCTCCGTTCGGAGTTGGCGCTAAACCCCTCCAATCGTGAGAGAACAATAGCACGCACAACACGAGTGGTTGCTGAGAAGCTAGGCCCAGGTCCACTTCGGACTGAAGCCCCGCCACAATTGTGCTGATTCTATGGTAAGCATATACGAGTCAAATTGCCGCATTGATAGTAAAATAAACTGGGCAAGTGCGAGCTGTACTCGCACGGGGAAGGTTCCGTCGCATAATATTGATGAATGATTTCTGAATATCAAACGACGTTTCCAAACTATTTCAGTTGAATTTTCTTCTAACTTCAACCCAAATCAACCCTTCATTCATACATTCATAGATCTAATCAAACAAACCTTCATCCCTACATATACCTATATCTCTATCCAAGTTTATCCAACACAGAAAATCCCTTCCATCGTACATACATACATACCTACCTAATTACTGCTCATGCCTGTGTGAAAATGAAAATAGTGATCATTTTAAATCTTAGATATCTCAAAATTTCAACATGAATTGATATTTTGAAATTTATTATTTCTTAATGCTTACGCTCAGGTCTTCAAAACTGCGTTTTTAGATCTTCAAAATTCGCATGTCGATGATTGACCGTTTTTGGCCAATATCTCGAAAACTATTAAGGCCAGAATGCTCGAAATAGTTTTAAATGAAAGTACTCAATGAAGCGAAGTTTTTGTGATTTTTTCAGATTTTTAAACTCTGTGTTTTAGAAATGGCAGGGGGGGATGCATTAAAAAACTTTGGAGCTCCATATTTTCCAAACGGTACTTTGGATCAAAAACTGTTGAAGCAAACATCCACCTCATTTCAAAATATCTGTCGATTGATATATATGTCGATGGGGTGCGATAATGTTTCAAAATTAATGTCAACTTCACCTATACTGGAGCCACCCCCAAGTGGCAATAGGCAATGACATCTAGTCCTGAAGTACCTAATTCCAAAATTCCATCCCGATATCTTTATAAACTTCGGAGATAAAAAAGTGTGACAGACACGACGGACGGACACACCGAAATTATAAAGGTTCCGCTTTTGTAGATGGAACCTTAAAAATCCACAGGTCTTTGCCAATATACAATATTACGGGGGGAATGCTTGGATTTGTTGGCAAACATTGCGTTTAAGGTCTTAGACCAAATTGTAAGCAAATTTGAAATTTGCGGTATACGTACATATATATCTGCATTAGTTTTGTATGTACGTATGTACATATTTGTTTTATGTATCTAAAATAACGTTAAATATTTAACTACGTTCATAGAATGGTCAATATTTTATTAAGTTGAGGTGATTGGTGGAGTAAAATACATTGAAAAGTACTTCGGAACTGTAAGTCGTACTTTAATTACTTTGAATTTTTCAGTCGTGTCTGAGACGGCGGTTTGCGGCAAATTATTGCGTTGAAATGTAAACAAGTTTGTAAACCAATCCTTGTGGTTGCCAGTTACCAACAATACTTTAAGAGTGTAACTATCCACGTCTACATAGAAGATTTCACTATGCGTATGATAACGAGCAAACACACCACGAGTAGTTGCCGAACAAGCTAGTCAAAAGCATGTTGTGGGATTAGTCAATCGTGACCCATGTGGAAATAATAGTAAGCAGAAGTAAAATTACTAGGTCAATGCCTCGCATTATCGGCAGACAATGTATTTCTGTATGTATATACAAGTACTTTTTGTCATAAAATTTCCCACTTAGGACCAAACATTAAAGTCTTATGCAAACATGTGTTGAAACATAAAATTCCTTTCAACGATTATGAAACAATTTGGGAATAAATAATTTGCTGTAACCAAACATAATTGGTCCTAAGCAATAAGAAAAACTTAAATTATTAATCAATTCTGTTTATATGTTTGAAGATGATAGGCATAATGCTAACGTTTTCTGAAAAATATTATGGCAAAATAATTGATAACTTCATGACATCCGATTGGGCCGTTTTATTAGCTCCAAAGGGATGATGCATATTCACATGCAGCAACTGTAACAAGGGGATAATTGAATGATGTACCCACGTCGACGAATTTAACATCCTTGTGTTTTATTTATTGGCACATACATATATGTACACCGGAAAGTTTAAAAAATGATGGAATACAAGCTCAGAAGATGTGAAATTAAGATGAAAACATAAAAAAAAGTAGACAAATATTTTAAAGTGAGCGATACAAACTGTATTTTTGGTTGTGTTAAAAAGAATGTTCATCAACATATTTTGGAATTATATTTTTCGAATGCTATAATATACTAACAAATGACCAGTAGAAATGCAGAATTCTATATACAAATGTTTAAAAATGCAACTAAGTCAACTTATTCCAATTGCAAATTGTTTGCACAATAACGCGTTTTGTTTTGTTTGACCTATCGGTTTGTACATAAATGCGTTAAAAAATATATTTTCATTAAATATTATCAACGCATGATTTTTGTATTCATCTTATTTCGAAAGCTGTTTATATTTTGAAACTTTTATCGCACGATTTTCTGATTCCTATGATTTTTGTGTAACACTCTTGTATTAATTATAGTCGCACAAGAAGAACTATTGCTTACAAAATAAATTCATGCACTTTTAATGAATTCTATAATTTTGTTTCGTTCACACTTTTAAATATTGAGAACTTCCATTTAAAAATAAACTTGAAGAAATATTTTACCAACCACTAAGGTTTCAAGCAGCACAATGGATCAACTCTGGTCTAGGTGCACACACAGAAAAGCCACATCTTACCTAACCTACCTAAGGCTTCTACACATTTTTTTAATTTATTTGTTCTTATTTAAGCTATTACCACAAGTTGTAGTTTTTTTCTCATTCAAACTTACCATGAGGGCTATTTCCAATTTGATGCCCATTTCCTATGAGCGGGAGTGCTGGTGGTCCAGCTAATTTATTTATAATTCTATAGTATTCTCCGAAGAACAACTGATACAAAATTAAGGCTAAGCCCAATAGGGCTGATAAAAATATAAGGATATACATTTTTTTGAATACAGTAATTATTGCTAAATTTGCACTTTACACTTCAAGAGAATTTTCGCAACTGACTGACAGTAATATAGACAAGAAGCTCATAATAACTGTTGACTGCTTGTGTTTCTGTGTCATGATTGACTGTAGTTTGGAAGACACATCAGCTGTGAGCAATCACCTGCTTCTTGTTTTGTTGCTGAACTTGATTCATTGCATGATAACTGGTCAAGATACATACACAACATAAAGTCTTGACCCAACGTATTAGGCACTCTTATCTTTTTGACTTTGGTGCCAAATCACTTATCGGAAGTAATTAGTTTGAATGTTATAGTTTTCAGCGACAATATCTGAGGTTATAAACAATTATTATTTTTCCTCTCATTTTATTAATTTGTTTGCTTTTTGAAAATATAACGAATCTTAAAGGGTGCCTAATACATTTGGCCAAGGCTGTTTTTTATGTATGTATCTTGACCAGTTATCATGCAGCGTATCAAGTTCACCATGGTTTATGACAGTTGTTGGGAGGCAGTAAACATAAGTGAAAGTGTGAATATATGCAAGAATATGATTGGAATTGAGAAAAAACATTAAAGTGCTTTTATCGTACCATGTACCTTAAAGATGAGACTGCTTGTTTGTTTTATGATTTCTTCGTGCATATGCACATACGAGTACATATATACATTCTAAAGGAATTCTCTGACACAATTGTTAGGAATTAAAAACGATGGTTGACTCAGTCGAATAAAATTTGGCATTTTATTGATTGCGATTAAGAGGGGTGTAGTACACTCTGTGTGAAAAGTAAAAATGCTTCTGATTCTAAAATGTTGGTTTTCTGTAGAAAATCTACCATGGAGAAGCGAAAGAAGATAATAAATTATAAATAAATCAAGTAACGAAAATATATTGGTAAAAAGAATTATAGAAAGTAGCTTTAACAATTCATATACCGCCAAAACTTATTTTGGAAGTTCATAAAAAAAAACTTTAGCTAAAACATACATAAAATGTTGAGTTAATGACTTTTATAATTTGTTGTTGTTGTCCTGGTTTTGAATTGAGAAGTGCTTTCACCCCAACACTAGGTTCGATTTCCAACGCAGAGACCTTTTATTAGACTTTTGAGACACAGATAAGAAAAAGCTTCTTAGACTTCGCTATTCGGGATGCAACTTACGAGTAAGGTCCCCTCCACTCGTGAGACAACAATAAGATTGCTGTAGAAGCTAGTCCCAAGCTCCTAACGAATAGTGGCTCTATAGTTTGTTACAATAATTTATATATACATACGAGTATATATATCATTTTGGTTTATCGTATATACTGCAGAATCTCAAAAACATTAAAGATTGTATAACAAGAACAGTTCGGAAAGATAAACGATTTTTTCCCCATCTTTCTTCCTGGTGACAGTCTACTATCAAGCATTTTTTCTAAGCAAACATCAAACAACAATTTGTTGAATTCTTTAATTATTTCTTGTTAAAAAAAAAACAAAATGAATTGGTATTTTAATACACATGCAGTGTGTTTTCTTTTAACACTCCTCTCAAGAAAACGTCATGTAGTATCTGTACGAGCTACATAAGGAAGCGTTCCAATGTGAGCTGTAAGTCACCTTCGAAATAAAACAAAAAAAAAACTTCGTTATTCACTTTGTGTTTCTTTTCTTTTAAGGTATTTACGATGTGACTGATTTACTGAGATCGTACTTGTTGAATCTTACTCGATTAATTTAACACGTCATTTTCACTGCTGCCATGACTAAAATACCGATTACTACGTATGTGAATGTGTACCGATATAAATTTGTATATCACAGACAGGTAGCATCCACTGCAACGATTAGAATTAAGATACTCCATTAGTGGTTCCTTTCCCAAAACACAGACCTTCTACTTCCTCAATCTTTCTTTGGGAAATATTTCTGAACCAGGATAAAGATCTGATCAAGATCTGATTGGAAGTCTGACGGGTAGACGCTGAATGGTCCTTTGCATATTATATCCAACACGGATGGGGTATTAGGAATGGGTGTCTATTCCAAGGATCCTTATATAAATGAAGGATCATCAAATGGAAAACACACTTTGTTTAAGTTATTTTAACTTTGATTAGTTACTTCACAATAATTCATTTGGTCACTTTGCCTGCAGTTTGATGACTGACTCCTTGCTCATGTGTTTTGACTGCCGAGTTTCTTGCAGTATCGCTCGTCTACTTGTGTGTGTTTGTTCGTTGGTTGGTTCGATTGTTTGTGGTCTCTGTGTCTTTTACAAATGTTTACAATCGTCAACTTTTGTTTGTTCCATTGGGTCGCCTAGTTCGTATGACGAATGCTACTATCCCCACATAAACATATCACTTTACCTTCCGAAACAAAGTAGCGATTTTCGCGCTGAGACTATGGCGTCATGATTAATATGATAAAAACTAAAGAGATATCATATGTTCCCACAGACAGGCTATTAAATCTTTGCACTCGGTCACATTTTCTTCCAAGGCCTCCCCGAATTGCCGCCCGTCTCTTAGAGAGATGTCTCGGCATTTTAACATTAACCTGTTGTGTGCGGCGGAACACTGTTATATTCCAGGAATTTGCAAAGTCGACGAAATGGAGCATTTTCATCAATTTTTAGCTAATCTAGAACTACAGAGCATGTCTTTTGCTAAAGCTAAATATGTATGAATCTTGATAGAATTAGAACCACCAATAGATAAATGATGAATAATCCGACCAGCATTCGGGATTTTCAAAGGTGTCATTTCAGGACACCTATAAATTACATTTGCAGAAGTTGAGACGAGGAGAAGGAGGAGACTGTTATAAATTTCTCTGCTCCTACAGTGTCCAGGAAAGCACGAGTAAAAATCTTTGAAGACTTGAATGAGCTGAAAAACATCAGCATCAGCTTAAGTTCTTTATTAAGAACACGAAAGTATTTTGTGACACCAAATTGTGCCCATCGTAGAGTTGTGGGTAAGTTCATCGACTCCTACGAACTAAACTTTCTGTCTAGGTTCAATTCTCAGCGTAAACAAAAAATAAAGAGCATAACTGTCAACATTCGACAGTGAGCATGCCAAGCGAATAGTAGTATTGAATTAAAAATCAAAAAGAAAAACAAAAACATCCAAACTCAAGAATTTCAGAAAGAGAAGGGAAGGGGAAAGGGAACAAAAATAAAAATTTTGAAATAATAATAACAAATTAAGAACATTATAATAATTTCTTAAGAATTGAGTAATAATGGAAGCGGAGCTGTCGCTGATTCCGAGTGAAAACTCGGAGAATGGCAGCGCCGAAAATTTTAATAAATAAACTGGGCAAGTGCGAGTTGTTGCATGACGCAAGTTCGGCATAGTTGATCCACAGGAAGAGCCTTTAGCAGTAAAAAGTGTAGTAAGGTGCCTAGGCATTTGGCTGGATCAGTATCTATATTTCGCCAGACATATAGCTACTGCTCTGACGAAAGCCAGGAAGGCCTTTGCTGTGGCAAGAGGGTTGTTTTTTAGCAGCCAACTTGATACCAAGGTGAAGGCCATCTGGTATATGGCCCTGGACAACCGTCCAGTATGGTTTAACGTGAGTCCTTCCCAGATGGAAAAGATGGGGCTGTTCTAGAGGCAGTGTCTCCGGGTTTGTCTCAAGAAGTACAGAACACGAACAGAATTCCAACGAGTTCTTGTATAACGAAGCAAACGTGAACAGAGTGAATAATTTGATTATTAAGGTGATTCGAAGACACGTTGCACGAGCCATGGCCTCGTAAAATGAGCTCATACATATTTGGAGCTTACTACCCCAATGAAGCATATCATGAGAATGCTCGCCGAAGTGGATTCATTCCGCCGGAAGCTTTCTTGTACCTTGACCGAAATGGCTTAATCCAGGATGCGGAGGGCTGTCCATTGACCTACTACGTGGTGCGAAGGACAGTGGATATGGGACTCCTCTATGAGGGCGATGTAGCAAGGGTTAACGGATGATCTCCGGTTGAGTAGATCCATCTCTGTTCGCGAAAGAACGGAGTGAGACATGGTTCGGGGGTTCTATTGGTGGTTGCAGCCCTATCAGTAGCCTCAGTTCTTGTTAGTTTAATCAACTAACTGTTGGTCCCTTACGACCAACTTACATTTAGGTTAGGACATTAGATTAGGGCAATTTTAAGGAAAAAATTCAAAAAAATATATACAAAAACGGTAAAAATAGAAATAAAATAAAAAATCACAAAAAATGTAAGTTAGGTTAGTTTAGGTTAGTTTAAGTTAGTGTTAAATTAGGTTAAGAATATAAATAGAAAAAAAAAATGTTTAGATTACTAAGTTTTTAATCAATTTTTCTTAGTATAAGTATTTTTTTGGATTTCGAAGCGTTAATACGCGAACCATGCAGACACAGCGTCTGCACCTAGCCTCTATTAACGAACTCCTACTCTCACCTCCTCGTGGTGAAATCCGGGAGCCGAGTACCCTCGACAGAAGATGGGGTAACCAACCCCCGTGGGACGTCTGGGCGGCTGCAAACGAGAGAGGGGGGAGTGTGAGTCTACCAGGGCTCATCACTCTTTTTAGGATGGCGGCGGAGGAGCTGGTCAGCTGATTGGCCAACGGCGGCATCCACAGCTCCAGTCAGCAGGAGCTACCTGGTTTCCATGGTAAGGTCGGGACCGTGGAATAGAGATGGCGGCGGATGAGCCCTTCTTTTAGGGCCAACGGCGGCGCTCACAGCCTGCAAGAGGCTACCGACACCGGATCCTTCCGGACCCCTTTGTCCGGGGGCTAAACATGGACCTGTCCTCCCAGTTGGAGGTTGTGCGTAGGGTTAACTTCCTCACCACGTAAAAAACAATCGAGTTCATCAAACACAAACTGCCTCGGATATGGACGGATTTATTGTTGACGACCCTAGCAAACGAAAAAAGGACAATGATTTTCGGTTCTGCACGTGGAATGTGAGGTCCCTGAACAGACCACGTGCAGCCGATGAACTCGCAGAGGCCCTAGACTGCTATAAAGCAGACGTTACCGCAATCCAGGAAGTGCGATGTAATGGGCCGGGCAAAAAGAGAATGAAAAACTGCGGTATCTATTACGGCGATTGTTACAGAGAGCGAAGGCAGTGATTATTTGGATGTGGATTTGTTGTTCGAGGCAGACTTAGGCAAAAAGTCTTAAGCTTTAAGTACATAAGCGAGCGCCTCATAACAATCCGCATCAAGGCTAAATTCGGCAACATCAGCCTAATCTGCGCCCACGCCCCAACGGAGGACAAAGATGACGATAGCAAGGATGACTTCTATGATCTCCTAGAAAGAACGTACGATCAATGCCCCAGCTACGACATCAAGATCGTTCTAGGAGATTTTAACGCTAAGCTGGGTAAAGAGGACATCTTTGCTAGAGTCATCGGTAAACACAGCCTGCACGACACCACGTCCGAAAACGGACTCAGGCTGGTGGACTTTGTTACGGGGCGAAACCTCTCTGTAGCTAGCACGCGGTTCCCACACCTCAACATCCATAAAGGGACCTGGCGGTCCCCTGATCATTCAACCGTCAACCAGATTGATCACGTTGCGATCGACGTCAGACACTCCTCCAGTATTCTTGATGTCTGAACGTTCCGAGGCGCCAACATCGACTCGGACCATTTCCTTGTTGTAGCCAAGGTAAGGACACGGATATCGAGAGAAGAACGGAGTCGAGGAAGACAACCACGGTTTGACTTCGAAAAGCTACAATCGCAACAGACTGCCAGGAACTTTGCCGATCGAGTCTCCCTGAAACTCTCCGAAAGTTCGACGTCGCCTGCACTAACAATAGACGAAGAATGGAAACGTTGTCAAAGAACCATCAGAGAAGCCGCTACTGATGTGCTGGGTTTTAAAACACCACCTAGGAAAAACCCCTGGTTTGACAACGAGTGCAGGCAGGCACATGCAGCAAAGCAAGAGCTCTACGAACAGAGAAGAAGGGAAGAGAACCGGCTTCTCAGGAAAAAAAAGAAAGAGCACGAGAAGCGCGCGATCGAGGAGATGGAGAGGTGTTATGGCAGGAATGATGTCCGAAAGTTTTACCAAAGGGTAAAACTTTTATCGAATGGATATAAAGTTCGGACAGAAGCTTGCCGGGACGAAAATGGACAGCTAGTAGTAGATTCGCAGTCGATACTGAGAATTTGGAAAAATCATTTCTGCAGACTGTTAAACGGCGATGAGGACACAAATACCGCTGTCAGGCAGAATGTTCCACTCAACTCAACGGACGATGATAGAAGAGAATACCGTCCCCCCGACCTAGACGAAGTCAAGATAGCGATATCGAGACTGAAGTCTAATAAAGCTGCTGGTGCAGATAGTCTGCCCGCTGAAATGTTTAAGGCAGCTGGAGGTGAACTGGTAGGACGCATGCACCAGCTCATCTGTAAGATATGGTCGGAGGAAAGCATGCCCGATGAGTGGAATCTCAGTATCGTTTGCCCGATCCACAAGAAAGGAGACCCCTTTGACTGCGCCAACTATCGGGGGATAAGTCTCCTTAACATCGCCTACAAAATCTTCTCTGCCGTTTTGTGTGAACGCCTGAAACCATTCTTGAACAAACTGATAGGTCCTTATCAGTGTGGTTTCAGGCCCGGGAAGTCCACCATCGATCAAATCTTCACACTGCGGCAGATCCTGGAGAAGACCCAAGAAATGCAAATTGACACACACCATCTATTTGTCGATTTCAAGGCCGCATATGACAGCGTGTATAGAGACGAGCTATACAGCGCCATGTCTAGTTTTGACATTCCTGCAAAACTCGTCAGACTGAGCAGGATGACGATGGAGAACTCTCGCTGCTCCATCAAGGTCGGTAACGAATTCACCGAGACCTTCAATGTCAAAAAAGGTTTTAGACAAGGCGACGCGCTGTCATGTGATTTCTTTAACATCGTTCTTGAGAAGATCGTGCAAAACTCACTGGCCAACACAAGAGGCACGATCTTCCAAAAGTCCGTTCAACTGCTAGCCTACGCGGATGACATTGACGTGATTGGGCGAACACAGCGAGCCGTCAATGAAGGCTAAAATGGGTCTGGCGGTAAACAAGGGCAAAACCAAGTATATGCTGTCATCGAGAAAGGACGCACAACATCGACGACTTGGCCAGAACGTCACCATAGGCAGCTATAACTTTGAGGTAGTTAAGGACTTCGTCTACCTTGGCTCCGCGGTTAACAGTACAAACAACATCAGTACCGAGATCAAACGCTGAATAACTCTTGCCAACCGCTGTTTTTATGGGCTCAAAAGGCAATTGAGTAGTAGAGCCCTCTCTCGGAAGACCAAGTTGACTTTGTATAAGACCTTGATTATCCCAGTCCTGCTTTACGGCGCAGAGGCATGGACAATATCCCAAGCGGATGAACAGTCTCTTGGTCTTTTCGAGAGAAAAGTTCTGCGCGCGATCTTTGGTCCTGTTTGCGTTGATGGTATTTGGAGGAGAAGATTCAACCACGAACTGTATGGGCTGTACAGCGACATGAGTCTAGCCAGGCGTCTACGGATCCAACACCTAAGATGGCTAGACCATGTAGAGCGTATGGACAACTTAGCTCCGGCCCGAAGAGTCTTCGACTCTGAGCCTGTGGGACAACGCAACAGAGGACGTCCACGTACAAGGTGGCGCACACAAGTCGAGGGGGACCTCGGCCGGCTTGGTGTGCGAAACTGGAGACAGCTGGCGAAAGATCGTGCTGGCTGGAGAGGCATGTTGAGTGAGGCCCAGGTCCACCTCGGACTGTAGCGCCCTAAGAAGAAGAAGAATAAGTATTTTTTTATTAGGTATTATTAAAATGTAAAATTCTTTATAGTTTTTTTTTTAGAATGTTCGATTTTTTTAAAAGATAAAATTAAAAAATGCATTAAAACTCAAACTCAAGCATAACCGTCAAGAAAACGCTCTCAATCTCGTCGTGGATTTATTGGTGTGAGATACTCGATCTGCGTGATATCACAATGGACCACTGAGACTGTTAATCTGCAGTTAGCCACCTGAACATAACACATAAATTGCGAGTGCACAAACAATTCTACCCCCGGATTTGACTGCACCGGGATCTTTTCTGTGGACTTATTTTTTAACACTAAAAAAATACTTTTTTACAAAGATGAAGAAAAAAAATATTATTTATTAACTTTACTAATTCATTCACAGCAAGCACTTTCTAATTAAAAACAAATAATAAGTATAAAGTCATGCAAACTGAAAAACGTCTTGATAAAGTTGAAAGCTTTGTCAAAAACAACCAAATTCTTAGAGAAAATAGGAAAGGAAAGATACAGGATAATAATATGTGTACACCAAAATGACCAAGTTGGTTTCAGACGCTCCCACAACACTACACATTAGATCAGCAGAGTGTGTGAGCATGTCATGTTTCGGAATAAAACATTTCAATGCAGGGGTTTCACAAGGTTCTATGTCTGGCTCTATATTGTGCAATGTATTGGCCTGTTGTTTGATTCCAACGAAAGCAATGTTCTTTGATTTATAAATTCCATAAGTTTCTTTTGATTCAAATATGAATGGCATTCAACTTGACTGATTGCGAATGGTATATCTGCACTACCCAGAATACGTTCAATTTGTTTCATATTGAAATCTTAAATTCCATATCGATTGGAATTCATCGTCAAGTTTCTCCATTTCTTTCCATGCATCAACAAAATTAACATCAGAAAATGCTATCTTCGGTATCCCTGTGGTGTGTTTTTGGGACATATATGAGTAGACGCTTTTTGAAGTTATACACATTTCTATGGTTTGGAATGCAGGTGATATCGATTTTCAAACTAAAGTTGCTCGGGAGCGAGACGAAACTATTTAGGATGTTCGAGACCGTTTGGAAGGTAATAACAATCCTTTGGTTGATTGACGACCTTTATTTATGATTAAAGGAGAGCTTAATTTCTCAGAGAATTAAAAGTTGTTATATGGGTGAAAAATTTGGATTTCAACCTATTAAGGAATACCATGATATGAATAATATTCATTATACATTAGCTGTGTTACGTTACATGTTATATCGACTTCCTTGCATAAATTTAGTAGTTCCTTTACAAAATTGGTATATTCGACCAACGTTAAATATTCTGTATCTTTATTTTTCAAATTCAAAATGTTGTTAGCTTCTATCGGGGCTACGATTATCTTTGAAATTTCACTTTTAAAATTTTTTTTACAACAGATTTTATGAGTCTGAACGCTCACGTCGCGTTTCAAAAAATGTACATTAAACACGATTTGACAAACAAAACTTGTTCAAAACTGATTTATTTTTTTCATACTTTTTTTTCCAATATTTTGTGGAAGATTATAACAGCTCCTGAAAATGAGTACCTGAATGGCGCAGTTGGTTAAGTGCTTGCCCAAAGTTAGAGGGGTCCCAGGTTCGAATCCCAGTGAAATCGAATCTGGTCCAGTCACCATTTGCCGTTGGGATCAAATTAAAGTTTTGAGTCTGTTTCAAAAATCCTCCGAAAAAAAAGTAGTCTTCATTACTAAACTTGATGCAATCCACATGCAGTGCATCAGCAAGAAATATTGTTCGAGGAAAACATGCATCCAATTAGTAATCAAATTCTTTTTAAATCAATTGATACTTTTCACAATGAGAACAAACGAATACGACGAGGTGTCAACATTTTCTGTACATCTGTTTCATTATGCGTTTCTGCACGCATCAATGTATACAGTAATGGCGCACATCTGTTTCAGTTAGTGTACTCGTGTATACTCGTACAAAAACAAAGAAACACAGTTTTGATTCCAGGCGAATTCTACTAGTAAGAAAGAGGTTATACGTGCTATATACTCGTAATATACTTCCGATGTTATAGCCGACCAAGGCCATTTATATTAGACATAGTAAGTGTTTAATTAAGTGCACCTCTTCTCAAGTTAATGACCAAGTAGAATGCGTTAAGTGTTTGAATAAAGCTGTGAAAGACAAACAACCTGAATCAATTCCAATTAGTCGAGTAAATTGCCGCAATTTGAATACGGTATTAATATCTCTATTCCTTCATCAACAAAGTAGTTCTCCTAGTATGCTCTTGTTTTGTGTGTAGCAGTGGCGTGGACAATTGACAGTTGAAATTACGGAATAAACATCTTTGAGCACTTTCTTAGCTAAAATGTATTTAAAAATAACTTTTCGCATTTCAATTAGTGGTAAAAATTCAAAAAAACTGAGCAAGCATTAAACACAAAGAATTGCTCAAAAACATAAATGATAGAAGAAGAGAGTGGGAAGGAATTTAGTTGATTTGCCGCACACCGATTTCAGAGACATAAAAACTTGCTACAAAAAGCTAAAAAATTATATAGCTTAAAATAGCACCATGGGGAAATTTCTTATTCTCTTGAGAGCGCTCTGTTTTACTACGATTTTTGTGTACTCGAATAGTATCTGGAAAAATATAGTGGAAAATAACTGATTTTCGGAACACACGAAAGCTCATATTTAGGCGACAAAATGTCTGGGAGTGTTTCTCATTCGTATTTAGTACTAAATATGTATGTGTATAAAGAAAATGTACTTCCGTTGTATTCGTTATTACTGTAATTGTGGCTAACGTTATTTAACATAGTATTGTTCGAGGACTGATTGAGTTGCGAAAAATTGAATTGAGTGCAAACAAAGCTTGTGTAACCAAGTCTTACATCAACTTTTATAAAGTAACTCATATTGTCAACCCTTCAAAATCTAATTATGTTTATTTGCATTTTCTTAAATCTCTCAATAATTTCTGGTATTAAAGGTCTTAACAACGATTTACTTAAATGTATGACAAAGTTTTTAAAACCCCACAAAGCTTCACCTCAAATGACAATATAATAAAATACGACAAGTTAAAGGAACATCTCATTTATCAAAAACCAAGTACCGGAATATTTGTCATAATTAACTATAACCTTATAATTAGTTATAGTACGAGGAGAATGGTTGCAACTTCTGTGGTTAACTATTACGTATTCATGTCTCGTTTTAGTACCGCTTTGAAGAGATTCGCGTTTAAAATGTAAACTGGCAACAAAGTTAAGTATTCGCTTAGTATTATGACTGAGTCATTAAATTACGAGTGATTACGGTGTGTGTACGAAAGTTTCTTTTCCGATTTATGAACTCTTGTGGCCTGGTTATAATCAAATTGTTGCCTTTTTGACCACTTTAAAAAAAATAAAGAGCATCAACGAATAGATATGGGTTAATCAAAATGACTTAAAATTGTATTACAAATATGACAAATTCCTAGAATTAATTATTATTTTCAGTGTATGTACTCGTATAATATGATCGTAACATTTGATTTTATTTTTAGAATTCATTCCTTTCAAGATGAAATTATTCATGGTATGGCATTGGCAAGAGAACGAAATCCTGTCCTATTTAATAAATTAGTTCACATAAATAAATTGAATGTATAATAATAATAAAAATGGCGGCGCCACAGTCCGAGGTGGACCTGGGCCTAGCTCTCAGCAAACACTCGTGTTGTGCGTGCTATTGTTCTCTCACGAGTGGAGGGGACCTATAGTTTAAGGCCGACTCCGAACGGCGGGATTAAGACGCTTTTTCTAGACAGTTATACTCTTTGAGCATTGTCAATGACTCGAAAGAGATGGAGCCGTGAATAATTTTTTTTTAAATTGTTGCTTGGGCTCGGATTTGAACCTAGACTGTGAAAGTCAAGTGCGTAGGGGTCGACGCACAAACCCACACGGCCGCGGCCCACAAATTAAATGTATGGGAAATGTACTTTATACAGTGCAACTTTGATATACCGGACCGCAATGTAACGATTTCCTCGATTTAACCAGTTTTTAGAAATCCCCTAGAACTACCCGTAAGAGATAATGCAAAATATATCTTTACATAAGGAAATTATTTGTCAAAAACCTCTTTATAACGAATTTTTTGAATTCATAACATTTACATAACGAATCTTATCGATTATTCACACTTAATTCCACAATAATTCATTAGCTGTTTTTTATTGTTGTTAGTTTTGAAGTACTGCAATGGCTGAAAAACGAAGAAGGTGTTCCTTAAACCTAGCAGATAAACAAAAAATCATTGAGTATGTAGACGAGAATTCTACAAAGAAAAAAAAAATAGACATAACAACTAACACCGGTGGTAAGCAAACCACATTGTATGACATTTTTTCTAATCAAGATAAACAAAATGAAGATTAAGTTACCATAACCACATTTTTAATTTTTTTTATATAGTAATAAAAAACGGTGTAAACGGTTTTTCAATAAAAATACAGTGTTTTCATCAAAAAATGTTTTCATTTATTAGTGGAAATCTTTCGATGTAACAGGATACCTACGTGATTTTGAAGTTAATAAACAAGTTTCCTTACCTTGTTGAAACGAATCGTATTTCAACCCAACCTCTGTATAAAAAATCACATTTTAACGAATTACTTCGTACAACGAATATTTTCTTATTCCCTCAGGTTCGTTATATCGAGGCTGTGTTGTTCATACATATACACTACATCAAAAAATTGCACGTACAGCAATTAAAATTGGATGATGTTTTTTAATGTTTTGTGAATTGTGACAAATCACTCACACTTTTTCGCTGTTTTTTTATTAATTTCTATTAGTACTACTACATCTAAGATGTTCACAAAAAAATTACCAATTTTGTACTTAAAAAAAATTTTTTTTTTCAAGAAAAGGGATTTCAGTCAAATTCAAACAATTGCACGTACACCAAAAAATTGCACGTACACCTATGATAAGACTAGCTTACCAACACCTAACGGTACTATTTTGTTGTGAATAGCTTCCCAGATCGTCTAATGTCTTGATTATGGCCGCATGTCCATAGTTGGCTTGTTTCCACAAAGAGGACTCCCTTAATCTGAGAGCTTTTTTTAGCGGCGCAGCCTTTTATGAATAAGTCCAGGGGAAGGAAGTGAAGTATCATATCCAACCCTGCTTGCGGTGTGCTCCTTATCACTCCCGTTGTACAGGCAGCTGCTGACCTTTGTACTTTGTTGAGCATGCTCATATAGCTTTTTTTGTTGCTAGCAGTCCACCATATATATAGGCATTCGTTATACTTGACCACCATTGTATATACAATACAAACTCAATTTACGCAACTAATAGAAATTAAGGCAGTTGCAATAACCGAGGTTGTTGCACTTACTGGGTTATATTTGTTAAAATAGAAAATCATAGATCAAATGGATTATTTCTTTAGAGATAACGACAATGTTATAAAAAAACATAATTGAAACCAAAAGAAATCGTTGTTGTTGAACACATTTTTGTTCAATAAGAAAACGAAAGGTAAGAACATATACAAAACATACATAAAATCAAAGTATTATGGGTTTTAAAAATGTTAGGTATTTTAGACTGTTTTTTGGGATTCAATACTTTTCAAATTTGTCACCTTTTATTTTTTGTAGAGCTAAAATGTCTTATACTGGAATGTTGCTCTTCGGCACATTGAAAACAGACGTTGAAGGATCGAACTGCAACTTCTGTTTTAACTTTTGATAAAGAGAGGGCCGGGGCAGCTTTACTTTCTCTTTAATTTGTGCCCTCAATTTCTGTCAGATCCTCACAATTTGCAGAGGACTAAACGTTTCCGTGATGAATAAACACAAAAAGTTGTACTAATCGAGGTAACATTTTTGAAAAATTGCACTTATAGAGTCAAGACGTGCTACGACTTTAGTGTTGTGAAAATCGAGGAGTTGCGCCAATCGACGGTAGCGTTAGCCGAGTTCGTACTGTATATATTTATTTCAAATGTGTAAACAATTGCATGAATTGGTTGCCGTGGTAAGTACTGTCGTCTCTTATAATTTGCTATCTGTCGCTAGCCGCTTACAACATTTGGAGAGTACAGCTAGCACCTAAAGTTTCCCCAACTTCGCTATTCATGATCAGCATAAAACTGTAATACATTACACCGTACATCAAAAGTTTTTTTTTGGAAGCTAGGCAACGACTCTTATGAACATTTTATATTCTTATTATATAAACTGAGTCAATACAGATTGAAGAAAGCCCGGTGTCCATAATTTCAGTTCACAAGTGCTGGTTCGATCACATTACCCTTTTCGTACCTGATTTTGAGGTCAACGGCGGCGGCTAAGTCGATATAGTAGAATAGTAGTAGAATAGAGAGTTACTACTGCAGGAATGAGGTAAGGAAGTTTTACCAAAGGGTAAAGTCAACCTGTCAGGGTTATAAAGCCCGAACCGAAGCCTGCAAGGACGATCAAGGGAACATCGTATTAGAATCACAGTCGATGCTGAGGATATTGAAGAACCACTTCTGCAGACTGTATAACGGCGATGAAGAACCGAATTCCGCTGTCAGGCAGATTGAACCATTCAACCCGAATGAAAGAGACGATGTAGATCAACAATCCCGTCCCCCCGATCTGGACGAAGTGAAGATAGCTATATCTAAACTAAAGTCCAACAAAGCTGCTGCAGCTGACGGCCTAGCGGCTGAACTTTTCAAAGCAGCAGGCAATGATGGTAAGGAGCATGCACCAACTCATCTGTAAAATATGGTCGGAAGAAAGCATGCCCGATGAATGGAGCCTCAGCATTGTTTGCCCGATCCACAAAAAAGGAGACCCTCTAAAATGCGCCAACTATAGAGGCATCAGTCTTCTAAACATCGCTTATAAGATCCTATCTGCCGTGTTGTGTGAACGCCTAAAGCCATTGTCGGTCCATACCAGTGTGGCTTTAGGCCTGGAAAATCCACCATCGACCAAATATTCATGCTGCGGCAGATCTTGGAAAAAACCCAGGAGCAACAAATCGATACCCACCACCTTTTCATCGATTTTAAGGCCGCGTATGACAGCATCTATAGAGACGAGCTATACAGAGCAATGTCTAGTTTTGGCATCCCTACCAAACTCGTCGGTTTGTGTAGGATGACGATGGAGAATGCACGCTGCTCCATCAAGGTCGGTATAGAGACGAGCTATACAGAGCAATGTCTAGTTTTGGCATCCCTACCAAACTCGTCCGTTTGTGTAGGATGACGATGGAGAATGCACGCTGCTCCATCAAGGTCGGTAAAGACCTAACCGAGACCTTTGATGTCAAAAAAGGATTCAGACGAGGCGACGCGCTGTCATGCGACTTCTTCAACATCATACTTGAAAGAATTGTGCAAAACTCGCACGCCAACACCAGAGGCACAATCTTTCAGAAGTCCGTCCAATTACTCGCATATGCCGACGATATTGACATAATCGGAAGAACACAGCGTGATGTCAATGGCACTTATGTGAGCATTGCGACGGAGGCCGCGAAGATGGGTTTAACGGTAAATGAGGGCAAGACCAAGTATATGCTGTCAACCAGAAAGGACACCCAACACCGACGTCTCGGACAGAACGTCACAGCTGACAGTTATAACTTTGAGGTAGTCAAGGACTTTGTCTACCTAGGCACCGCTATTAACTCAAACAATGACACCAGCGCTGAAATCAAACGAAGAATAACTCTTGCTAATCGCTGCTTCTTCGGGTGATTTTCGGTCCCGTCTGCATAGAGGGTGAGTGGAGGAGAAGATACAACAACGAACTGTACGAGCTGTTCAGCGACATTGACTTAGCCAGAAGGATGAAGATCCAACGATTGAGATGGCTAGGTCATATACTCGTAGAGCGAATGGAAACCAATGCTCCGGCCCGGAAAGTCTTCGAATCCACCCCCGAAGGACGGTGCAGTAGAGGAAGACCGCGACTCAGGTGGCACACGCAAGTGGAAAGGGACCTCAACCAAATGTGCGTGCGAAACTGGAGGCAGCTAGCTAAAGATCGAGCTGGCTGAAGACGCTTGTTGGTTGAGGCCCAGGTTCACCCCGGACTGTAGCGCCACCTTAAGTAAGTAAGAAATTTGAACCAAGGTTGAAACGATAGCCCAAGTAAATGTAAAGGACTTTAAAGAGTGAATAATTGGCATGTCTTCGTCTATGCAGTACGATCCTTTTGTTACAAGCTTTTCTTTCTTTTTCTTTCTGGTAGAAATATAGGCTTAGCTAGAGCATGTGTTCATTTATAAGTATTCGTTGCGACAATCGACAAATCTTTGCTGGTGAGACTACATTCGGATAGTAGAGTTGTGGTTGTTTCTCTTAATAGGTTCATCTTGGTCATTTATATGACAAAACATCATATATAGTATCTTTCTTTAGAATCAGCTATTCTACTAATCTATCAGCTTTCGGGTGTGTTTAGTAGTACTGGTAGTTTAAGACGATGTTTGCATGTTTCTGCCTTCTTCCACGTATTTAATTATCGTCTAAGTATTTTGTATGGAACGATTTTGGCTATTGGAGTAAAGAGTTTTGACACAAAAGCTCCATCGGATTTTTTGTAGAGCTCATGTACATTTGCCCCGAGTTAGGTAAACTAATTAAGTATCTAAAAGTATGGTCAAGGAAATACGTCGGTTCTTATTTTTAAGGTTCCGTCTACAAAAACGGAACCTTTATAATTTCGGTGTGTCCGTCCGTCCGTGTCTGTCACACTTTTTTATCTTCGAAGTTTATAAAGATATCGGCATGAAATTTTGGAAATTTTGGTCTCCCGTATAGGTGAAGTTGCCATTAATTTTGAAACATTATCGACATATATATCAATCAACAGATCTTTTGAAATTAGTATATAGTATATATATAGTAGAGGTTTGCTTCAACAGTTTTTGATCCAAAGTACCGTTTGGAAATGTGGATCTCCAAAGTTTTTTTTAATGCCCCCCCCCCTGCCATTTCTAAACCAAAGTGTTTAAAAATCTGAAAAAAATCACAAAAACTTGGCTCTAGTACTTTCATTTAAAATAATTTCAAGCATACTGGCCTTAATAGTTTTGGAGATATTGGCCAAAAATGGTCAACCATCGACATGCGAATTTTGAAGATCTGAAAACGCAGTTTTGAAGACATCAATGTACTCGTAAGTATCAAGAAATGATTTTTGCTACGTCATAATTAAAGGAAACACTTGGGTTTATGTATTGGTTAAATGTCAATTGATTTATTTGCAATGTTTAACAAGAAAGGTAAATAACTATTTATACTACGTTATGGAATTGTAGAGAGAAATAACAAAGAAAATTAAGCAACTGCACTGAGGGAAATGAGGAACGCGACTGACAACGAATGCGTTGCATTTTGCAGGGATCTTGACTGTTGCAATGTCTGTGGCGTCATCTATGGTCCTCATACAGGAAGCTTAACTTCTGTTGTTAGAAGTCGCTGTATGAGGACGCCACAGTACATACGTCACTAGTCGTTGAGCGAGGTCGCCACATGATAAATTTCAAAATATCAATTTATGTTAACATTTTGAGATATCTAAGATTTAAAATGATAACTATTTTCATTTTCACACATAAATTGCATGCTGTGTTCGACCACTCTATTCGTTGATGAGTGTTATCTTTTGGATCTCAACCCCTAAATGCCCAACAGAAATGAACACATATGCCGCAGGCATGAGCAGTGATTGGGTATGTGTATGTGTTTTATAAACTTGGATAGAGATATATTTATATGTATGGATGAATGTTTGTTTGTTTGGATGTATGAATGTATGAATGAATGGTTGATTTGGGTTGAAATTAGAAGAAAATTCAACTGAAATAGTTTGGAAACGTCGTTTGATATTCAGAAATCATTCATCAATATTTTGCGATGGAACCTTCCCCGTCCGAGTACAACTCCCACTTGCCCAGTTTATTTTGAGTCATATCGATTGCTTAAATAGCTGGATATTAAAATGATTGTATCAAATGTGACAACTGGACTAGATCTATGTTGTATGAACATCCAATTGAGTTTCCGGGCTGACCTTCTTTCATCACGTTACTAATGCACACGAAAACGGTAATCACAGCATCTTGAAGCAGGAATTCTAATTTGAGATTAGAATTCTTTTACTCTAAAAAAAATAATAGGTGTCTTCGAGTACTCATAAGCCAGATATTTCCCACTACTTTTTACTATAATTCGCAAAATGTTCTAAACGTACAAAAATTCGTAGTTTCTCACAAAAGAGCGCACTCAAAAGAGTAAAAATGTTCCTTATGCTGCTATATTAAGGTAGATTCAATTCTTACAGCTATTCTTTTGTGCATTTTTATTGGTGACTACAGTGTACTTATATACTAGACAAAATGCTTATCCGAGTTAAACGTACAGCGTTCTTAATTTTAACTTATTGGCCCTCTGCGGGCTCTCTAAGCTAAATTTAACCTTAATCTATGTCTTTCAATCTAACCTAACTGACTTTATTTTTAAAAAAATTTAAACAGACCCACTTTCAGCTTCAAAGGAATATATTAAAAAAAAAAACTTAAATTAAAATATTATACTTAAATTCTACCTTAAAATAACTTAAAAACTAACTTATAACCTAAACTACACATGTACATATATACGTGCCCATATATGCACGAAAACCATCAAAAAGAGTGTAAGGACTCTTTTTCAATCATTTATGTTTTTGTATATATTTAAAATGTATTCTTTTCCTCTCTTCTTGAAATGTGGCGAAAAGTACTCGAACAGGTCTAGTGATTGGCGGTTTTGTGTGTGCTATTAACTGCAGAACTATTAATTAATTTATCGACACGAACCTTCCGCCAACCATACAAAAATGGAATGAAAGCCATATAAGTTAGATTGTCATTCTTCCAATTTAATGCACATTTTCAGATATGTACTCATTTATTTTTTTTTTTGCACTTTATAATAATACATTTTAAATAACTACGAATACCTAAGTTCGAATCAATTAAATTTACTCAAAAATTGTATAACTATTATATGTGCAGGTATAAGGCACTTAATGTTCTAAAGAGTATCCTCATTTCTAATTGATAGTTTTGAAACCGAAAACAATTAAGATAATAAGTAAATACAATTTAATGATTTACTTGTCATTCAATGCATATTCACTTTAATTTTGCCTGTTCGAAAATTCAAATACGCAACAAACAAAGTAAATGAAAAAAGCAGTGAAAAAACTATTACAATTCATATAACAAGCAACGGATAAATACTCGTCGAGGTGTGACCTTCAAGTGCTTGTTTTATTGAATTTGACAATATTTAATCGCTATTTAATATTCTATTTCAAACATTTCGTTACCACACCACGATTATTACTCGCGACACTAAACTATACACTTCTGGTAATAAGGTCACTCAAAAGAACTGATCTTAGTTTTAATCGCTTTTGTTTATAAAGAGGTCGGTGCATAGGAAGCCTTTTCAGTCTACAATATCTCCCCCATCGAATAACATCGAATTCCGTTTTAGTGTGCTTAGAAAAAGAAACAAACAAAATGCTAGAGTTATTAATTACCACTGTGATAGTTGGAATATTTTTGGTTTATTATCAGTCCACATTCGGAAAATCTCGGAAGGTTATCGATACGATTCCGGGCCCTCCTACGTTACCCCTTATCGGAAACGTTCACTTGGTCGGAAAAAATCCCAATGGTAATTTTCGTTGTAAAGACCGGTGTAAGATTAGCTTAAAGTGTTTGACAAGTTATTTAAATGTATACAGTTGAACTGATTGTGGGAACAATTCGTGATGTGTTCATTTATAATAAGAATAATAAGAATAAATGTTTTGAAGTGAAGTTTGTAACACGGAGATCATAATCTTATTGAAAAGCATTTGCTAATACTTTCTTTACAGTGTGCCTTTAACTAATTATCTTATAATTCGTCATCTCATATATCTTCTGGAGTAATTTCAATTTATGTGCACTTAACTCAGATCTTTGTCGATGGCCATGAAAGGAATACTAGATTAAATAAGTAGTTTTTGAGGGTGCACTTTGTTCGTACTTCGTAGAACTGTTTATCGTTTCTAAGAAATGATTAATAATAAACAATATTTACGGTTTTTATAAAAAAATACCCTGTCATTTCAAACAATTGTTTGAACACTCTGTCAGAGAATATTGTTTTGGCTAAACTATGTGATATGGAAAGAAACGCAACAGTAGTGGATTTATTACACATAAAGGTTTCAGCATTCGATTGGTATCAAATATCGAACCAAGAATTCCTAAATATCACTGAATATCTCGCCGTCAAGTCTCCCAGATTCATCCACAATTTATATGCTTGGCGTTAAAGAGACCTTCTTAAGTTTTTCCCTCTAGGTAGTCACGACGAGCTTAGATATGAGTGACTGAAAGTTGATTGCAGTCACAGTTAAACCAGGAAAAGCCAATAGTGACACCATGCGGATTGGGATATTTAATAATAATAAATAATGGTTGGGTGTGACGTGGTGTGCATACTATAATACTCACACGACTAGACTCGCTTTTAATGCCGACTTCGAACGGTGAGATTGATCAGATTCTTCTAAACAGTTGTACCCTATTGCCAGTGGATCGAAAGAGGTGGAGCCGTGAAATATGGAAATTGTAGTCCGTACTAGGAATAGAATCCAGACTCAGAGTGTAGTGCATATGACCGATGCACATACCCATGCCACGACGACCACGATCGGGATATCTTCTACCCATTATACCATTCTGATCTATGTGCCAATGGACTGGTTGAGTTGTCTTATGTTGACATTGTTCTGCTCGCTAAAGTTATGAATTTGCTAAAGACGGTCAATTTTCCTGAGAATCGAGAGGACAACACATGTGCAGAGAGGGTGAGTTATAGCTTCCACCTTCTCATCGTCTCTAGACTGACATGTCTACCAATACCGCAATCTCCTGTTATGACATCGCTGAATGTCGCGTACTACCATGCTCATTCTATTAGACAAAGTGAACGTTTAAACGTTATTGGCGGCCAAATTTCTATTGTAATGAGGCACTTGGTGCTTGCGGACCATCTGCGATTAATCGAGCTAACTGGTGCTTTCATAAAGATTTGGGTATAGGAATAGCTATGGGCTAATTCTCTCCTGGAAAAAGAAATAAACTACAGTTAAGGGCGGTTTATTGCAGCCTGGCTATCAGTACATACGATGATGTCGCTTTTTAATTGTTCTTGAAAGACGACAGGTTGTGTAGTGAATTTTTTATACTTACATCTTTTGTGAACACTCTACGTGAGGTTAAGGAAGTCTGAATAGTGAAGTGCTTTAAGTTTAACTGCTGTGTTGGCTGTTATTTCCCTTACATAAATACCCAACAGTGGATGGTAGAGAATTATGTCTAGTGATGCAGATAGTGCGGTTTTCTGTGCTCCATTGACGCAAAATTCATGGCAACGTTTGGCAGACGCTACTGTAACTGCGTACAAGTCGTATAAGTCTGAATACTAAGTCAAATAACCATTCCGCAACGTGTAGCTGCACTCTCCAATTGCATCCAATGGTTTTACTGCGGCAGTACAGTAACGTAATGGCTTCGTTTACTCCTCGTAATTCATTTCAAACCATAAAGACAAAACATGTGCATACATGGATCAATGTTATAATAATTATTTAATTGATGTTTAATTTGGTAGTAAATTGAACTTAAGTAGTTTATCTTGAGTCTGAGTGCAATTCACACCGGTGTTTTTCAACTACGGTGAGACCCAGAAACATGGTGAGGAAGTTCGAAGGAAAACATTGAAGCACTAGTTGCGTTTTTTGAGGATTCAATCCAATTACGCCTACTTCACTGCCTGCAGAAAGTTTCGAGAAACCATTCTTAATAAGCTTAATAATTCTTTAAGCGTGTAGAGATTTTACTGAAACTGTTATTGCAAAATGACCCGCGTAAGCAACCTCTTTTAATCCAACCCCCTCTTATTTTGACATCAGTTCGTGGACTATGATGTATCATAGAAGCTTTCATTTCACAGAACAATATTCACTGTTCACCGACAGCATACAATTGTACACCACTTCATGCGTAAAAGACACACAAGAAGAGTGGCTGGTGTATAAGCTAGGTAAAGGTTTCTTTTAGCTGAGTGTTTGAAAATCCGTAAAAGCAAAAGCGACCATTTAATGGAGTTATGTATGTAGAAAGCTGCGTTATATATACAGGTAGGATAACCGTACACCATACATGTATGTATGAGTTAGGTCTTAAGTCTAAGCTTAAAGAGGTTTAATAGTACACTTCCGAGCTGAGTTGTTCCATTGTGCTGCCGAACAAGTAACCCATTGATAATCCGCTTGTCCACTTGTTGTAAACGAGCTTTCTATAACCAATAGATACATCGTGTAGTTTATGCGTCTGTTGTTCGTCATTCTTCCGCTTTGCGGTTGGCTGGGATGTCTCTATTTGTGACCTGTGCTAGGTACTGCACAGTTGAGTTGGGCTAAAGCTAATAATAAGGCTAATATTCCAATTGGTAAGTCTTTGTGTTTTCAGAAATTAATAAATTGCTTTGGATATAAAATACCTGACTAATCATTTAAACAAAACCTTCGCAGTCTTTTCATAAGAAATCTATAATACACATTAGGCTAGCGATTATCGTGGTATGCGTACTTCCGACAAACAATTGTTTTTTGTGACCTTAAGACTCGACTAGGCCAGACTAGAAATAAATAAATTCATGTTTGAGATTTTTGATTACCCGACTGCGTATGTGCAGTTTCAACAATTCAACACATTAGTCATTTAAATACATAATATGTATAAATGACCATTGAAGCCAATTTTAGTTAAGTATTCTGTGTACAGTCAGTTTTATTTTGTCGTTAAATTATCGTCGTAAGTTTTATATATTATGGGGTCTAATCAAAAAAGGTATCATAAAGCTTTTACTAGCAATAGAAGATATGATGTTAAATTGAGTTAGTTACCATACTGCGTGTGTGACTTTAATCTTTCACATTAACCTTTTGGATAATTAGTTCTTTTGTGAAATATATTATTTCATCCAGTAATCCGCCTTGACCCTTTCTGTATAATAAACAAAAAATATAATAAAGATAGGAATTCGAAAATTTACAAGCAGTGTTTTTTTAAAAGGAATTAAAACTTAAATTCAAAAGGAATCTTAGGAATATGGTTTAAAGGCAAGGAGTCAATCTAATTGTCACTTGTTTGTTAAGAACATTAGGTTTGTCAAGCAGAACGAAACCGGTTCTATTAGATTAGGGAAGAATTTTACTACCTAATATTTTTTCTTCATTTTTATCTACACTTAAAAGATATGGACTTATACGTTTTACCTTGTAGATACAGAAGATTATTTTCAAGAACAATATTTCAATCAATCATAAAACATATTTTTCATTTACTTTCAGAAATCTTGCATAAACTTCTGGAATGGTGGCGAAAACATGACAAAAATAAGTTTCGAATTTGGATTGGCTATAAAGCAAATATAGTTATATCTGATGCAAAAGATGTTGAGGTTGATTTAAAAGTCAAAGATTGCCCAAATTAGTTTAAATATCTTCTCTATACTCATTTTTTAGACTGTGCTTTCAAGTTCGCAAATTTTGAGAAAATCTATGCTATATGACTTACTGCATCCATGGTTAGGTCAGGGACTGCTAACCAGTTATGGATCTCAGTGGCAGAGTCATCGTAAGATGATTACTCCATCGTTTCATTTTAAAATTCTTGTCGATTTTCTTGAAGTTATGAACAAGCATTCAACAAAGTTTATGCAAATACTTAAGGAAGAATCTAAGAATGAAAGAATCTTTGACTTTCAGAGATTGGTTTGCTATTACACATTGGAGGTAATTTGTGGTAAATATGTTTGAATATTCCAAATCAATTACAGACACACAGTTAATGCTTTGCTTTATTAGATACCGCTATGGGAGTTAGTATAAATGCAATGGATGATAATGATTCAGAAGTAGTGAAGGCATTTCAATAGTAAGTGTATACTGTGATGTTTAGCATTTTTTCTTTATTTCTGATTATCTCTCTAGCATGTGTTACTCAGTTCAAATGCGCGCATTTAGCCCGCTGAAAATGAAACCCTTCCTATTCCAGTTCACACCGGAGTACAAGCAATATAAGCATGCACTAAATACTTTAAAGGATTTCACAATGGATGTAAGTTTTGATTGCAATTGTTTCAATATGAATTGATTTACTTTCTTTGATAACTTCAGATAATTTCAAAACGCCGAGATACAATGGAAAATAAAAACGAACAAGAAGCAGCGAACAGTGACGAAAACATTAACATACGCTCCAAACAAGCTTTCTTAAATACACTTCTTACGGCGACAATCGATGGTCGCCATTTAAAATTACAAGAAATTTACGAAGAAGTTTCAACGTTTATGTTTGAGGTATGCCCTATTTACATCTTTAATCAGTACGAACAATGAATTTTTAATGCAGGGTCATGATACTACGGCATCAGGTATTTCATTTGCTGTTTATCTTCTGTCTAGACATCTTGAAGTGCAGGTGCGTTCATAACAAAAAAAAAACTTTCAAATGTAAATCAATTATCCTTTTGGATACTTAAAGGAGAAAGTATATCAGGAGCAGTTGAATATATTCGGTGGAGATCTATTACGGGAAGCTTCTTACACAGATATACAGGAAATGAAGTACTTGGATATGTTTATTAAAGAAGCACAAAGGTTGTACCCCAGTGTGCCTATCATCGCAAGAAATGTTGAAAAGCCTTTTGATTTAAGTGAGTTTTCAACAAATTTCAAAAAAGTAGTCTGAACATAATTTATATGCAGTTTTGTTGTTTAGATGGAATAGTTTTGCCTACCTCAACAGCAATTAATATACTTATCATTGCCATGGGATACAATGATAAATATTTTCCGGATCCATATAAATTTGATCCTGAACGCTTCAATCCAGAAAGTCGGGTGAAAGCGAATCCATTTGAATATGTCCCATTCAGTGCAGGTCCCAGAAATTGTATAGGTAAGAAGTTTCTGAACCTGTTCAAATGTAGTGCGAATAGTCAACATTTTTTTCAGGACAAAAGTTTGCTCAGATGGAAATGAAGGCTGTGATTTCAAAAATCGTCCGAACATTCAAAATACTGCCACCTGAAAACGGGCTTCATTCAACAGACGGCTATGAGCCAGTTCAACCAAGAAATCAATACGATCCAGTCTTATCATCAGTGCTTACCTTAAAATCAGATAATGGAATTCAAATTCGACTGCAAGAGAGATCCGTTTGAGTTAACAATGTAGATAAATAATATCAAAGCGGTTTGAATTTTTTTTATTTTACAAATAAAAAATGGAGCAGCGGAAATATTAAGACTTCTCGAGCAAAATCTCTCGTCAGATATTTATGTAGATCAAGAAAATTTGTGTTTAAGTCCATAAGAAAACTTATATAAAATAAAGCCTACGTGCATTATTTCATATTGGTATTAATATCAAGTTTGTCATTCTTCCGTTCTTACAGTAGCTTTAATGTGAATTCTTAAATTAAACGCGAATTTCTTGCTAATAGTTCCTTTTCACGTGTTTTATATCTTTCAGTAAATAAATGTCTATAAATAGACAAAAAAAAGTAGTTCCACTTAAAAGCATATGAATTTGTTTTTATGAAATTTATACTGGAGCAGTTTTTTTTTATGATTCAATTGTTATTGCTACAAAAAAGTATGTTTCCCCATCTTGTTCAAGCTTTTGATAAAAAGTGATCCTCTGAGTATGCACCAATATTTTATGTAGTATATCTAAGCTATCTGTCTTGTCAAATATGTAGGTAGGTAGGTGCAATAGGTAACGTGGCTGCCCTTCGCACACATAAACCGTGTGCTAGATGCAAAAAGGTTTTCGTGGTATCGGTTACAGATGACGGTTTCATCTTGATCTCTGTAAAGTTTATTGTTATAAAAATGTGTTCGGTACCTTTCATTGCCATGTTTGTTGTAGTTCGCATAGCTCCAGCTTGGAAATACACGCTATGGTCTAAACGTTATTGATTAATATTGTCTAATGCTACCAGACCACCAGACTAATATGCCATGGGGCGTATAATTTGCGGTTTTAGTCGCCACTTTTTGCCAAAGAATTTTTAACATGCATAAAGTTGCGTCCTTCGATGGTTTCAAGTCGCCAGGTACCGATGGCATTGGATATATGCCATTATGTGGCATTGGATATATGCCATCGGTACCTGGCGACTTGAAACCATCGAAGGACGCGACTTTATGCATGTTAAAAATTCTTTGTTGCAAAAGGGACCAGTTGCTGCTGGTTCTGAAAATAATTTTCACAGCCAGTCTAGCACTGGCCCCTTTTCGTACAGTTAGGGTAGCCTTTATACCAAAGATCGGTAAGGGGACTACTAACTCGCCAAGAACTTTAGAACAATCAGTCTAACTACCTTCCTGCTGAAAAGCATGTAAAGGTTGGTTGAGCTTCATGTGCGCAAAACCGCTTTGCGAATTCATCCTCTGTCTCAGATGCAACATGCCTATCAGCGCGGAAAATTTTGCGAGACTGCACTTCAAAATCTCGTTGGCAGAATTGAATGTGCACTCGACAGAAGAGAGTACGCGCTGAGCCTTTGACAATGCGACTTTTGATGGCATATGCAACTCGGCCAGAGAACACGGTGTAGATAAATCATTAGTGCTGTGTATTAAAGCAATGCTAATGAATAGAGCGTGGACACGGAATGTGCTGCCCGCAGGGTGGCGTCTTGTCTCCTCTGCTATGGTGCATGCTGTTTGACTCTCTACTCGATGCTCTCAATAGTTCTAACATCTACGCCCAGGCCTACGCGGATAACGTAACTGTTCTGTCTGTCGGATCATGCCTAGCGGATGTGTGTTCAAAAGCGCAGGCAGCTCTAGACGTGATCGACGATAGGTGTACTAGAAATGGGCTTTTAGTCAACCCTCTTCACGAGGAGGAGGAAATTGACTGGTTTGACTCAACAAATACTAAAAGGGGTCACTATCCGCTTTTCCGCTGAAGCTAAATATCTGGGTGTCATTCTAGATAGGAAGCTTCTGTGATAATAACATATCGAAACGAAAATTGCGAAGGCACTGCCACTTTCCGGCAGTGTAAGGGAATTTTCGGCAAATCCTGAGGTCTATCACTAAAAAGATCCCTTTGGATCTACACGGCTATGATTAGACCCCTTCTCTCCTAAGGATGGTTGGACTTCTCGAGAGCACAACCGCAGGTGGCATGACTCTCCAGGATGTAGACAGACCAAGCGTATGCTCCCCAACGTCTGTAAGAAATCCGCGGCTTTCTTGTTATCTCTTAACAAAAAGGATTACAGGCAACTTACTGGCGCTACACCTTCGCCAAACACCTAAGTGTGCTTGGCCTAAGCGATGAAACCCTCAGCAACGCCTGTGGAGAAGACGATGACACTGCAGAGCACTTCCTCTGCCATTGTCTCTCCCTTTGCACGGATCAGGTGGCAGTTATTCGGTGCTGATGAGGCGAAAGCTGACGATGTAGGCTCCTCATCACAGAAGCGCCTGCTTGTCTTCCTTCGAAAGACCATGAAGTTCCATTAAAAGTAGGTTGCTGCCTGTCAGTACAATGGACCAATTTTGAAGTCTGAGTGCTCCAGCATAGAGTTACAAAAACTTCAGCCAAAAAAAGATAAAGTGCGGCTGTTGCTTTGCTCTTTGCATCACATTTATCTTTCATCATATATCTTTAGCGTGGAATTTAGAAGGAACGCCACTGATGTGGGGTAATATAATAAATTTGTTGGACTCTGGAGGAGAGTGTCTACCGGACTCACTGCAAAGCCGCTTTCAGTGGTTGATCCAGTCAATTCCCATAGAGTATTTACCATCAGATCTCGTAGGGTTGGGAATGATTCAAGCTAATTCACATATGCTAACATATGCTGTCTTTTATCCGCCACGTAAATTATTAAATTAGTTCGTTTGTAATAAGTTACCAAAATTGTGATTATTCAACAATATATACAAATGTATCATTCATTGGAAAAGTTATCCAAATTATTGTTTATTCAAATAGTTTTCTGAAGTAATATGGGTGATTGAATGCATTACAAAAAATTGCTTATGATCATATATGAGGAATAGCAACCGAAAGTTTTAGAGCAACTGGATTTCAGAAAGCTGTTTTGAGCTTTCAACTTATGATCAATTAAAAAGTTATATTTGGGTAGCAAAACTAATTCGCAATTTGAATATTTATTGTATAGTTTTAGGAGGTAGTTGCAACTCAGTTTAAAACATTTCATTTCAGATTTCTGGGAGAAACAGCACGTAAATGAGTTTTTGTTTAAAAAATGCAGAAAATAATAAAATACTTTAAAGAATTTTGTCTTGTAGCTTCGCCCCTAACAGAAATCATTACACAAGCGGGATAACCGTACCGAGATAAATATGTATTTGAATTAACAGCAGATGCATATGGTGACAGCGTTTGTGTGTAGAAAAGCTGTTTAAGCCAGATAGACTTTGCGATAAATATTTCCCCGAGCTGACATTAGGCAGAGTTATGTATAGAGCAGCGTAATGTGTTTTCTAATGAATTGAATGTTACGTCATTTTCAATTCGTTTCACATCTCCCGTGACATACAAATTATTTTAACCATCTCTCTTCCGTCAGTTAGCAGTTTGCCAAAAGCACCAACTAATATTTAATTCAACATCAAGGCTCTGAAGTGAAACGCTTCAACTTCCCTGTATTTATAAGTACTGCTCCCTTTCAACTGATGATGAAATATCCCTAAAAGACCACGTAGATTATTGTAAGAAAAGTGATGTGATATAAAATTTGAAGATTTCGTTTGTGAAGAATATCGCTCCAATTGGCTGCCTAATAGAGCATTGGTGCTTATGGTTCAAGGCATAACAAAGCGAAGGAAACGTCCAGTTGGTTAGATGTATATGTTTTCTGATGCTCCTCATTTACTTAAGAGTAAGCACAATTGCTTACTCAAGAATGACAATGTGTTTAATAGCACTAAACGTGCTTCTTTATATTCCCAGACAATGAAGGGTACAAATTAGGAATTAGATTAGCTTTTAAATTAACTAAGGTACATAATATGCCAAACACCTTCCGAAAAATTAAGGATAAACTAGCCTCACAGGTCTTGAGCAACACTGTCCCAGCGGGTTGTTTCACTTATTACAGTTATAGTCTAGGACCAAAAACAATGCTAAGCACCGGAGAATTCACTAAATTCTTCAACAACCTTTTCGATATTTTCAAATTGTCTTCTCGCTTTAATACTACCAAAAATAGAAAAATCCGTAAAGGACTTAAGCAACATCAATGTGCTCAGTCCACAAGGTATAGGCTCCACAAGGAGCCAGTCAAATGAAAAAGCGTCGAAACTGAGCCATTGTTTCCCATTACCAATCAGACTCTTGCAAAACAAACACCTTGGCTGCAAACACAAAAATGTACATACATGAACAATTTTGCTGCAGCCATACATTCATATTTGGCCAAGGCTGTACATATGTAAATGCAAATTAACTCTTTAAGGAGAGTAGGTTTCTTTATTTATACAACTTAAAATTTTAATGCAAATTCTTGTAAACAAAATGAATGTAACGTCAAATTATTCACCATTGATATGGTGAGAAAGGCAAGTAGCTGTTCGGAAAAGCTCACGCGTCTTCTCTGAATTGAATCGGGGAAAATATTATGAAAAAAAAAACCTGAAATAAGGGGCAAGCGAGGTAAAATTTAAATATTTGAATATCTGTGACATATTTGTGCTCATGGCCTTCTGCCCTATTGCCTTCTTGTACTCTATTCATATTGTTCTGGAGTTATTCTTTGAATTAATTAAGAAACAACCATTAAAACAAATTTTTGTAGTATGTATATTTATTTTTATGTTTTTGTAACAGAGCTCTATTTACGAGTGTATATTCTTTGAAGACATTGAATATAATATAGACTTTAGTTCACAATGTATTTGATTTATTTATTTATCGGACAAACTCATTTGTAACAAATTTCGGAAAAAAGGTATGGTTATTGTTGTTACCGTATTTATTTCTTTATTTGTTTAAAGCAACCACAACAGTTCCAACTTGTCCCTTTGCTAGGAAATTCCTTGCGTTGACAACCTCGCTAAAAATACATCAAAATGTGTATTTATTAAGACAATTTGTGTAAGTCAATAATAATTTTACCCATCATTGTAGTTCGATTGGATGGAGGTTGTAATCACTTCAACTTGAGATCCAACATTGAAGTACAGGTTGATGTCAAAGGTCTGGTCCTTTGTACCAAAGTTCAAAATAATCACATACAAGTCACTGCCTTGTGTTTGTCTGAAAGTATTAAATTATTCAAGAAATAAAGTATAGATTATGTGAAAGTAGAGATCCTGGGTACGACTGCTTGCGTTTAATTGCTTATAAGGTGAGTATTTTGTTGTACTCTATACAACATTTACTCAATCATAATGGGAAAGTACTAAAATGTTTCCGTAATTTATGGTGAATTTTTTAATAAGCTTCTGAGTAAAATTATGTGATATCATATCATCTGAACTCGTCAAATAACTATATCTCATCCGTCACTTATATTTGACGAATTTGATCAAGGCAGATCAGATTTGCTGCAATAACTTTGGTAACATTAAAATCAAAAAAGCAATAGCTTATACTTAATTTTTTGTTTGGACTATAGAGTGTGTGGATTTGCAATTATCATAAATCTTACATAGTTGCTTTTATTTCACCACGAAAAACAAGAACGTGCACAACATCATTAAAACACGTACCTCTTATAAATGACAATATCATCCATGATAGCTTTTATGGTCATGCTATTTTTGTCCTGGAACGATGGCTCCTTTCTTAAGAGTGTGAGTTTCTTAAATATTTGCAAATGGCTCTGAGGTGCTCTCATTTGCATAAGTGCATTTTTAGTAGTATAGTCTTTTGATACTGGAAGCCACGTGTCAGATCCAGTTGTGAAACCTGAAATTAAAATTCATTTTTTTTTACTCTTCCACTTTTTATCATATGTCAAATAACAACTGAGCAATAAAATTAATGTATGGCATTTTCAAGAGAATATTACTGAAAAAAATTGAGCTACATAAGTGGGTTATTCGCCACAAAGATAAAGCTTATCAAAACACAAAAATAGGAATAAAAATTGACATATGCAATGATACGAGTATGTCTCTTGTATATCTCATATGCATAATTTATTTCTAAAGATGTAGTTTCATTCCTTTTTTATCCCACAATCAAAGGGCGTCTTCATCTTGGGGGAGACAGACAATGTCATCCAATACCTAATGCAAATCAGATTACCAAAATAAAAGAACACTTCTTATAGACATGTTCAAATCAAACAATATCAAAGAATTTATACACATTAACGAAGAAGAAAAACAAAATTATGTCCTATTTGATTTCTGCTGAGAAGCCAAAAATATCAATATTAAGATTTAATAGCAATAATAGTGGATCTGGGCCTAATTTTTCAACTTAATGCCGATTCCGAACGGCAAGTTTGAGAAGCTTTTTCTAGACAGTTATACTCTTTGAGCATTGTTAGTGAATCGAAAGAGGTGGAGCCGTGAAAAAATGGTATGTCTTTTTTTCGGGAATCGAAAAGAGAACATCGAACGTAGCAGTCGACGTACCACTACGTCACGGCGCCACAGCACAGAGGATTTACAGCAATAATATCTCATATCTAAGAAAGGCTTTCAATTATTCATCCTTTCATATCCACTGGATTCTGAATTATGTATACATTAAAATCGAATTTGATACTGATGAATTCTATAATTAAAACCAAAAACTTCCGGCTACAGATCATTTGCTTAATTGTACATCTATGAAATCGGTGGTATAGTGACCAGTTTATGCAAAATATCAGGCATTCAACTATGCGTATTATATGTCACTGCAACGTTAAAAAAATACAAAATAGATGACTACCGAACCAGAAGAAGGAGAGCAAAATCAAATATTTTTAGATTTGAATTTTGAATTTTTGGCTACATAATGCAATAATGTGCTGAATTAATTCAATTTCCTGAAGTATATGTGTATGTATGCAGAGAAATTAGGCCTAGGTCCACTCGGACTGTAGCGCCACCATTATTATTATTATATGTTGTGTGATAAATTCTTTAAATATTTTGTAAATCAATTTATGAAGTGTTAAATTAAATGCAAATAACTCTAACTAACAGAGTGAGAAATTACAAGATCTGAAAATTCATGGCTCTTTAGATATCTTTTATCACAATAATTGATTTCGAAAATCAGGTCAGCAAAACGAAACAAGTAGGAAACACGTCATAAAACAAAGTACAGAATTGAATAAAGAGATTTGTAGCGAATATCAATCAATACTAAAGGGTTATAGGCACAGAGTCAAATCATTACTGAAAGGTTCCCTTCGTAGTTTAAGTTAGGCTTAGTGTCCATATATAAAATTGTTTTACATGAAAATTGTCACTTACCTGCATTTGAAGATGCATCCCACTGGTACGGAGTTCTAGCAGGATCACGAGAGTAATCATTGAAATTGGTTGGATTGGCATTACATGCCTGTGGGTCAACTGTTTGATTCCATGGAATATACACATCTGTCATAGCTAATTCCTCACCGTTGTATGTTACCGCGTTACCAGGTAATGTTTGTAGCAAAATATTCAACAAATCTGCACGTTCAACACCAAATCTTGATGCCACTCTCTTATTGTCGTGATTTCCTAGAACCCAATTAGCAAAAACATCTTTGGGCATTGCATTCAACCACTTTTCAACACTTTTAACAACATCATCTGCTTTCGAATTCCTATTTACGTTTCCTAGGAAATCAAAATTGAATGGAACGTGTGAACCGTTTCGTTTTCCATTGCCGTAGTAATTAATCATGTTTTCAAAACTTGTGTAAGCTTCGGTAAGTAAGATCTTAGTATCACCACCATTATCTTTTTTAAACTTATCAGCCAGCTCCCGCCATTGATAAATCATATCAATCGTTTCTGGTCGATCATTAGTCAAAGTATGATTTAAATGACAGTAATCATTGACATCTGGACACTTTTGTTCATCGTTTATGACATCCTCATCCTTATAATTGCCGGATGGATCCAATTCTACTTCAAATAAGAATGGACAAGCGTCAATACGAAAACCACTGATGCCTTTTTTAAGCCAAAATCGCATAACATTCTTCATTTCTTCAACTACAGCCTTATTACGGTAATTCAGATCTGGCTGCTTGATTGCGAATTGATGAAGATAATATTGCTGTCGAACTTCGTTCCATTCCCATGCACTATAACGAAATGCACTCAGCCAATTGCTAGGCGGCACACGTTGCTTAGTCGTAGGATCTATTTTTCCATTATGCCAGACGTAGAAATCTTCATATCCTGGTTCTCTGTTGACTGATTTCTTGAACCATTCATTTTCATCACTGGAGTGATTTGGAACGAAATCAAGGATGATCTTAATACCAACTTCCTTAGCTTTCTTGATCATGTTCTCAAAATCTTCCATCGTACCATATTCTGGATGGATTTGATAGAAATCCGAGATATCATATCCAAAATCAGCCATTGGTGATTTAAAGATTGGCGATAGCCACGCTGCGGTAAATCCTATATCCTTTAAGTATTGAAGCTTTTCAGTTACCCCTAAGAAAGATTTTCAGGTTTTAGTTTCACCCAGGCAATTTAAGTAAACGTGCAGATGATGGAAGGCTTTCGTGTTGATTCAATTAATTTTAAAATAAGACTCAATGAAAGCAGTTAAACATTTGGCATAAAACAGATTTTAAAACACACGGACACCTTCCATTCAGCTGGTTCGATATAACTTTTATTAATTTGTAAATAGATGTAACCAACCATTCAAATCGCCAATTCCATCACCATCACTATCACGGAAGGATCGTGGATATATTTGGTAAAAATTTCCATTTTCCCACCAGTCTTTCGCGCTTACAACCGAAAATATCACAAATGCAAACGTTAATAACAACTTCATTTTGACTAAATGATTTTTTATAAATTATTATTAAATTACTAGACTTAAACGTTCTGCCTCTATGAGTTCAGTAACGCGAACTGTTTATAACTTGGAGCCTTACCACCTTATATAGCATCAGATATCTATTTTTTGAGTAGAGCACTTCAAATATTCAATATAAATAACCTTAAGACTTCTATTGAAACTTTTGCACGAAATGTAATCAGTTTATTTGGTTGTGATTTATACCACTTCAGTCAACAGTGGATGCTTTCAATAAAATTGACATAAGTCGAAAATATTTAGAAGTTCGCTGTTAAAGTAATTCAATAAGCAACAAGTAAAGCCTTGAGCAAATATTACTGACGTACAATTGACCACGGTCATTACAATTGGTAATGGACATTATTTCTCAGAAACTGCTTGTACATATATAATGCAACTTCAACAACAGCGCAATTTGTAGAGGTATATACGAGTATATGTTATTGAAACGGAAGCGGAAAAATTGGTTCTAGCGGAAAATGAAGGAAAAGGTATAAGTATAAGCTGTCATCGAGAAGGAACTCACAACATCGACGACTTTGTCAGAACATCATAAAGAGTAGAAACAACATCAGTACCGAGGTTGCCAACCATTGCTTTTTTGGGCTCAAAAGCCCAAAATAATATAGTCCTCTTTCGAAAGACCTAGCTGACTTTGTATATCCCAGTCCTGCTTTACGGTGCAGAGGAATGGACAATATCCCAAGCAGTCTCTTGGCCTTTTTCGAGAGAAAAGTTCTGCGCGCGATCTTTGGCCCTGTTAGCTTGGATGGCATTTAAAGCAAAAGTTTCATCCACGAAGTGTATGTGCTCTACTGCAACATGAGTCTAGACAGGCGTCTACGGATCCAACGCCTAAGATGGCTAGGACATGTGGAGCGCATGCACAACTTAGCTCCGGCACGAAAAGTCTTCGACTCTGAACAACTGGGACAACGCAATAGAGGATGTTCACGTCCAAGGTCGCGTATCCAAGTAGAGAGGGACCTCAACCAACTTGGTGTGCGCAATTAGCAACATACTCGTATCGTAGTAGCTGGATTGTAATACTGCAAACCTAGGTGAATTTCATGAACTGTCTTTATCCCTAAATATGAATAGTCACGTGAATGTCATAGACTTTAACCCTTTATCTCTGGCCTCTTTTCTACTAAAAAAAATTGTAACGGATTTTTTTATCATTCCTAGAAACTTCATTTCTGACTTTCATTGAAACTGCGCTGGATGAGGTAAGTTGCACAATTCAAGTATCTTTGCATTACAACATCGAAGGAAGATAAATAAATAAATTAATTAAGATTGAATAATGCTACCAAAAAACTCTATCTCCCGCGCAATATTCAGAAAGCTACTGAGCAATTACATAATCACCACCGTATGGGGTAAAATATGCTCAGCTAAATTTGCAACAGGGGGCACATCTAAAGGGGATCGTCCTTTCATCTCCATTATATGTATACATTGAACCAAATACTGTCCACCCTTAACAATCAAAGTATTAAAGTAGTTGCATATGCTGTTGACCTTGTAGTACATACTTGTATAGGGCAAATACTTGAACGTTATGTACGAGATAATGAAAAGAACACTATCTTTAGCAGTACTTAACGGCAGACAGACACAATAATAATATTGATGGCGCCATAGTCCGAGATGCACTTTGGCGTAGCAAGGCTATCCAGGCTGTGGTGGTGCCGAGGCTTAAGTAGGTCCGATGATAGGACGACTTTGGTCTAAATTGGGGCATGCAACTACCACCCTCACAAATTGGGTCTTAGCAGCACAAAAATCTGTACGCGATGTGGAGAGGCTAAAGAAACTATGGAACACATACTGACCGTCTGTCCAAGTCTTTCTCGAGAAAGATTTAAAATGTCACACGTAACAGGGAAGACTTTCAAGAAATCCCATCTAGAGAAGTTTTCAAATTTTTGGAGGCAGCACTAAAATCCTAGACCAAAAGAAGGGAGTACAATAGATCTTTATGGTCGCCGTACTAGTGGTACATACATGACGCACCCCGTGTTCTTCAATTCAATTCAAATAGGTCCAAATTGAGGTTCGAAAACTAAGAGATAGCCAACCCGATTTCAGTGGTGGTGTGAGCAGATAGTAAACCATGCCCAAGAATGCAAGGTTGGGGTTCAAGCCAACCGTTATCGAGCTCCCTCAGACGCCCTGGCGAGGGTCTGTGGTATACAGCCTTACCCGGGTATGGCGACGCTGCCCGGGCGGATCTATATTTTTCCAGCCCTACTCACCAACATTAAGAATCTCACCCACCAAAAAATAAAAAGAATCAAAGAAAAGTAACAAACGATACAGAAGATATCGTGATGTCTTTGGAGATTGACACAATGGACGAGGAGATGGAGGAGCATTTGCTTGCCGATCCCGGGGAGACAGTCCAGAGTCTCAACGTGAAAGAGGAAGCAAAGAAAAAACTCCCCTCTGAAGGTATTAAAAGACTTAGGTTGTATAAAAAGGCCATACACCGGAAGCGCGTACTGGAGAAGGAAGGCATCTCCTCACTCTCCGAGATGGAGAAAGTAAAGCTCGTGTGGGCCGAAGAGGTAATTGCTGAAGATGCCTCGACGAGACCGGAGGCAAAAACAAGAAAGTGCACTGATGAGTTAGCTCAAGGCGAGGGTGTTGTCGCTAAGATGAACCCGAGCAAGAAGGCTGTCAAATTGGATGCGCATTGCATTAGGTCAGTTGGAGCCGAAGCCGATAAGCCGGATAACAGTGCCATTAAAAAGCACCCCGAAGATCGAATTAGCGGCTTCGGCGGATCCAAGGAGAAAACCCAACACCACAGCCACTAAGATGGGTAAGGGCAGAGCTCCTGCAGAGCCTGAAAAGGAAAAAAGAAGTTTGCTGCCAAGAGGGAAAGATCCCATGAAGAGGAAAGTAACCCACCGAAAAGAGTAATGCAACGGCTCATTTCAGCGGGGCTACACGAAATGCTCTACAGCTTGCTGTATTGGATGTCGTCAAGCTAGCGGCAGTATTCCAGGGGAAGTTAATCGAGGAGGCTATGACCAAGGCGATCTTCGACCATATTCGAGATGCTGGGAGAAGTGCTCCTACGTTTAGACTAAGCTGTAAAGACCAGCTTTCTTTCGATTTCGCGAAAAAAATTATACCAACCTTTAAGCTCTGGGAGGGAGCTGTCCTAAAAGCAGTCACCCTAGATGAAGTACCGGAGAGGCCTAAAGTCAACGTACCTAATTTGGGCGTAAAAAGAGGAGATTCTCGGTTTCCTAAAGGCATAAAACCAAGCCGTCCCTATGGACGACTGGGGGATTGAGGCTATGGAGGATAACGAGGATGATACTAAAGGTATTGTCTTCGAAATAGAGGACCCTCCTCAGAAATTAAGGAAGGAAAGGCAGATACGTCTTTTCTTTGGAGCTGGTGAGTTCTCCCTGAGACTCACGAGGAAACCGCAGCCTAGTGGGAAGGCTATCATTGTGTGGAGTACTGTAACATCAGATAAAGGTTGTACAAGTAAATCGCCTCTGTCAACCTAATGCTGATCCTCCTCAAGGAGCAGCTTAACTTGGCCCTAGTGATCCTCCACAATCGGGTGAAAGGACTGGACAACTACAACATATGTTATAAAAACAACGAATGGTAAGGTTAGAACTTCTATCGTTGTCAGGAAAAATCATCATACTCTAATACTTTCCCATTACAGCTCAGGTGATCAGACAGTGGTGAAAGTTAGGGAGAATGATAACATCTACACGCTGGCGTCGGTCCACCTCCCGAACGACGTAGGTGTGGACGTCCCCTCCGGAAAAATGAAGGCATTAATCACAATGTCTCAACAAGGTAAGAGGAACTTAATCTTAGGCTGTGATGCTAACGCCCATCATACCATTTGGGGTAGTATCTGTTTGATACTGTTTGATCTAAATTCAAGTACTCCTGATAGGAAGGTCTTTCGGAATCCGCGTGCGGCTGACTGGAAAAGATTTAACGTAGGGATGAGAAGAACTCTTGGCTCACTCACGAATGAACTCCCAAACTCGACGGAAGACATCGATAAGGTGGTTGATGATCTTACCAGTAAACTTAATCGCGTTTTGGGAGACCTTTTCTGTCAGACGCACTAGCAGAAGAAATCATCCACCATCATTCGAAAATAGCAGAACTTCTGCGTACCTCGAGATACAGCTGGAACCTCGCTGAGGAAGGAGCCATTGAGTGGTCAACACATAGAGGAATCGTACAACTTCTCAAAAAAGAAATTAGATTCGCAAAGAAAAATTCTTGTGGAAGCTTTTGCGACTCTTGCAAAAGCTTCGTTACAAGCGTCGACTACCAAGAACTGTGACGGTGGCTGGACAGACTCTCATGACAATATGCTAGATGTTCTACTGTAATGTCACTTTCGAGGCTGTGTAGATGGAGGGACATACTGTCCGGCAGACACACTCCTACCAAATCGTATTAGGACCGAAACAATCGGCAAGATAATTGACGATCAGAAAATCTCAGAGCAGTCAAATCGTTTGCACCTTACAAAGCACCTTGTATTGTCCATATATCCTATAATGCTGCAACAGTCTGGGGAACATATCGTCTCATGGCTTAAGTGCATCTATGGTAGGTTTCGCCAAACGGGTCACGTTCCAAGGGCCTGGCGGGAAATCAGAGTGGTCTTTATACCAAAAACGAACAAGATAAGTCATACTGATGCCAAAGATTATAGACCAATATGTCTGTCATCATTCCTATTGAAGACACTGGAACGGTTAATAGATGTATATATTAAGGATGAAATCGAGGATAACTATTTAACAAGATCTCATAATGCATGTATAAAGGATAAATCAGTAGATACTGCTCTTCACAAAGTAGTCTCTACAATAGATAATTCTCTTCAAGTCAAGGAATTCACATTAAGTGCCTTTCTCGATATTGAAGGGGCGTTTAAGCACTGAAGCAATATGTGACAGTCTACCCAGGACCCAAATAGATTCGGGAGTATGTAGGTGGATTGAACAAATGCTTAGTACGCGCATAATCAACTATACTCTAGGAGACGCAAAGGGGAGAATGACAGTCAAGCGTTGTACACCCCAGGGCGGAGTCCTATTGCCACTCTTGTGGCTCTTAGTAATGGATGAGATGGTCAAAATATTAGAAAGCAATGGCTTCAACGTGGTGGCCTATGCCGACGATGTCGCTATTCTGGTATACGGAAAATACATTCTTGTAGTGAGAGAACGACTCAATTACGCGCTTCTTTTAGTGAGTAAATGGTTCAAAGGTAGGGGTCCAATCCAGCCAAAACCGAATTAGTCCTTTTCACAATGTCGATACCAGAGTACAATTAGCCGCGTATGAATGGAGTTGACCTAATACCCAAGGAAACTCCAAAGTATTTCGGCGTAATTTTAGACTCCAAAGTGGAAAGAAAACATAGACAATCGAATCAAGAAGGCCTACGTGGCATTAAATGCATGCAGGCGAGCTATCGGGAAGACATGAGGTTTTAAGCCTAAATTTAAACGATAAAGATTCAAAGGGCAGGCTGTCTGGCGGTGACAGGATCGATGAGATCAACACCAACAGCAGCTTTGGAAACACTATTGTATCTTCTTCCGCTTGAGATCCACTGCAGCACCTTGGCAGTTAAGACTGCAATAAGACTAAGGGAATCTAGCCTATGGATAGTCAAGTCCTATGGTCATGCCTCAATTCTGGGCAGATGGAATATATCTAGACTCCGGACGGAAACGGACTATATCATACCACATTTTAACTGTCAGCGGATATTTTCAATCAGAATTCCCAGCAGAGAAAAATGGGATATGGGGAAAGTCTGTGCCGAAAAAGAACTTGTTATCTATACTAACGGATCCAAGATGGATGTTGGTACTGGTGCTGGGGTCTTCTGTGAGAATCGAAATACAAATTGGTCCTTCAGACTTCAGGATAGTTGAAGGGTTTTTCAGGCGGAAGTTGCTGCAATAAAACAAGCTGCGAATATGATTGTTGAAGAAAACACTTCAGGACAAACAATCAGTATCTACTCGTATGTTGATAGTGAAGCAGCCATTAAAGCGTTACAGTCAAGATCATTAAGATCCAAGCTCGTAAAAATGTACCTAAAAAGACTGGACGATATTTCAGACCTCTTTCGAGTCACTGACAATGCTCAAAGAGTATAACTGTCTACAAAAAAAGATTCTCAATCTCGCCGTTCGGAGTCGGCATTAAACTGTAGGTCCACTCCGCTCGTGGGAGAACAATAGCACGCACAACACGAGTGGTTGCTGAGAAGCTAGGCCCAGGTCCACCTCGGACTGTAGCGCCGCCATTATTATTATTATTAATGAGGTGACCCTCTGTTGGGTACCCGGCCATATGGGAATTTCGGGTAATGAAAATGCGGATGAGCTGGCCAGAGATGGAGCACATCTCAGCTCTTCGCGGGCCCGGCCTGAGGCCAGCACCTTGCACAGGGAAATAGACATTGAGTCTAACGAGGCAGCTAATAAACAGTGGTGTCGTTTAGACACATGCGCTATAGCTAAATCGTTATGGCCAGTCTACGACAAGAAGAGATTTGCCGATCTCCTAAAACTAAGTCGAAGGGATATACGAACAGCTGTTGGGGTCGTGACAGGGCACTGCGCGGTAGGAAATCACGCAGCACGGCTGGGAATACCCCATAACGACTTTTGTAGAAGCTGTAGAGACGAAGAAGAAATAAAATCTATTCGTCACTTACTGTGTGATTGTCCTGCACTAGCCGTTAGGAGGAAGCAAACCCTAGGAAGTTTCTGGATGATTTAGGGAAAATAGAGCTAAGCAAACTCCTGAGATACATACACAGAAATACATACATACATACACAGATATACGCAGAAATTAGGCTTAAAGGGTTAATTTATATTCCAACAAGACAATGACCCAAAGCACACTTCCCTGGTTGTGAAGGAATGGTTGCTGTACAATGTGCGAAAACAGCTCAAAACACCACCTCAATCACCGGATTTAAATATTATTGAGCATTTGTCCTAAATCCTAAACCATGACATTAGGACCAAATCCAAGCTTAAGGCTATTATACAGGACGCATGGGAAAAAAGTAAGTCTGGAAGTAACTCAAAATCTTGTTACCTCCATGGGATCGAGAAAAAGGCAGTTATTACTGCTTAAGGATATCCAACTAGGAATAAATTTGAGTAATTTCCGATAAATCTCTCTTTTTTAATAGTGTATACTTACTTTTGTAAGATGCAATTTTAACAGTATCTTACTTTGTTTCTTAATATTTTTGTTATTGTTAGTCCCATTCTTTTTATTGTTTGTTTTTTGAAAAGAGCATAAAAATAGCAAAATAAATATGTATAACATATTACCTTAAGTTTATGCAGTTTCGCTTTCTAGCTAATGATTCGGCCAAGATTCGTTATTTTTTAAGGTGTATACTTACTTTTGTGACTGTGTGTATCTTTATACGGGTGGCTTAACTTAGTTGTTGATAAAGCAAAGTTTTATGTTTTTCACGGTTTTTAAAATTTTTTGGGCACAATGGACTCATAGTTGTCTCAGTGATTCTCTCGCAATTTCGCCTAAACGAATCGAAGTCCCCCTGCACGAGAGTGGTGATGTTCTCAATTTTTGGCCCTGATCTGTACACTATCAGGTTATTTGCGTACCCAATTATTAGGAGAAGAGAACTTATGAGATCACTTAAGTAAATGTTAAACAGGATCGTCGAATTAACGGCACCCTGTTGGAGACCATTTTTGATGTGGAATATACCCGTAAAGGTTACGTTGCCATTCTTGACGACGAACTTTTTGCTAGTATGCATGTCACTCAGTAGGTACAGTAGTGGATTGCTAATGCCTAGCCGATTGAGTTTGTAGAAAAGCCCTTCTAACCTACGGTGTCGAAGGCCTTCTCCAAATCAAACAAGCAGGCACCTGTACATTGGTTCATGCTCTTGTTCCATTGGATATCCGACACCAGTTTCGATTCAGCATGAATAGTATCATGTCCTGCTTTGGAACCGAATTGGTTATTCGAAATGATATGTTTGTCCTCAGCCCACTTTAGCAGAGCTCTATTAACCACCCTCTCGAATACCTTGCTGATGTTCGGAAGGAGACTAATTGACCGGAGGTTGCACGGACGGAGAGAAAACTGTACAATCACAGTTTTCCAATGCTCCGGATAATGTGCATTATTCAGATCATTGTTAAGCAGAACTGTGAACATATTAACCATTTCTAGATTGAGATGTCTTAGCACAATGTTGGAAATCGCGTCGATTTTAACTGACTTTTTCTTTTTAAGTAATTCGAAGACCGCTTGGAGCTCTGTCTCCGATATGAACGGAGGATGAACCATTTCATCGGCAATGACATTATATGTCATGTTATCATGCTAACCAGTACACGGTTCTCCAAGTCGTAGTTCGGGCGAACACTCTCGTTTACCTTATATGCTTCCTGAAAGATGGCGCCCAGTGCTTTAAGTTTTTCCTGCGGATCTTTAACCACAAAGAAATTGTCATCAAGGACTGCGTTGGTTACTGGATCAATCTCTTTTATTGTCAGTATTTGTTCATTGTCCGTCGTTCTGGGAAGCTTAAGACACGGAAATTCGCTTTGGTTGTTGCTCCGGAAAAATTTATTAATTTGCGGGAACATGCTCGGGTTGTTGGATTTTACTGCCTGAATCTTATTGTTCCAATGCAAGTTAACAGAAATCCTGTAGTTGTGATTAATCAATCAAAGCTTGAATCAAAGTTTAAACGTTTTTAATGAGCGACTACAGTGTCCTAATTTCTTCGTTTCGTCTGTCAGTAAATTGTCTGTACAAGGTTTTTAATCTTGACAGAAGCCTACTTTTTTTATGGTGGAGTGCGTCAATTGTCGCACTGCGGTACAAGTTTTTGTTGTTGCTTCGGTTAAACAAACTGTCCTATTTTAGTATTTAATAAGTGTGTACCTTTATTCAACAAACACATTTATTACAAATGAGAAAATAATATCCTTTGAAGTCTACCGTCATCGTCTTCAATTGCTTATGTATTTAGGGCAACCACAACAGTTCCAACTTGTCCCTTTGCTACGAAATTCCTTGCGCTGACCACCTCACTACAATACATAAAAGTGTGTTATCAATTAGACCAGTTATTTAAATTCATAATAATTTTACCCATCATTATAGTTCGAATGTATGGAGGTTGTAATCACTTCAACGTAAGATCCAACAGTAAAGTGATCGTTGATGTCGAAGGTGCGGTCAGTTGTACCAAAGTTCAAAATTACCACATACAAGTCACTGCCTGCTGTTTGTCTGAAAGTATTATATTATTCACGAAATGAAATAAAGATTATGCGGAAGTTAAAAATAGGAGTATTATTGTATGAAAACAACACATTCACACATATTAATCATTAACCGAACGAATTATACTTATTTTCTTATAGGATGGGTGTTACCTATAGAATAGATCTAGGGGAAAATCTTAAAATATGCTTAGCACCACTGCTAAATGTTATGGCCCGTAAGATATCACAAAAAACTCGTTTGTATATGAAGAATAATCTTTAAGATCACGACCTTATATGCCAATAACTTTTCGGTCATATTTTCTGTTACATAAAACTTTAAAACTGAAGTATAGGTTTATCTAGGATTATATACAAAGTCATAGCATGGGCTTGGGTTTTTTGGGTATGTGGTATATATTTTTTTACCAGAAAGACTTTAATTTTTCACATCCAAAAATGTATGCGTTCATCGTCATTCATGGAAATTGAGTGAGCAGGAACGAAGATATTTCGTATACGTACCTCTTATAAATGACAATATCATCCAAGATAGATTTTATGGTCATACTATTTTTATCCTGGAACGAAGGCTCCTTTCTTAAAAGAATCAGTTTCTTAAATATTTGCAAATGACTTTGGGGTGATCTCAGCTGCATAAGTGCATTTTTCTTTTTATACTCTTCTGATACTGGCAGCCAAGTACTAGATCCAGCTGTGAAACCTGAAACAAATATCAAATTTATCAAATACTCGTAGATATACAATTTTTTTCTTTTTTAACTTAAGGTGTAACTTAAGAGGATGTGAGTGCAAAAGTAATGTAACACTTTTTTTTTCAAAAATAAGTTTTTTGTATAAATTGAACTCATAAAATATTGATCAAAATATTTTTTCAATACAATATGGTCAATAAACAACAAATGAGCGCTTTAAAATCAATTAAAGGACTGAAATAAAAAAAACATTAAATCTTTGAAAAGGGGAATGTTTTTAAATTCTTTCCTAGCTCAAAAGACTTTTTTTGCGCTGTGTTTCTATTTATGTTTCTAAGCCAACAGTTTGCATGAGGAATTTTTAGAAACGTGTTTATAATCAGACCGTAAAAAATAATAAGATTACACACAAGTTCAAACGTTTAAAGCATATCATCCTTACAAAAGTCATACCCTTAAGATTTTAGCTTTTAATCCGATTTCGAATAACACATCTGATTTATGAGTTTTTTTTACATATTGTTGAAATTATGTTTTGAAAAATGGTAGGTACTGTAATTTTTTGTAAAGATGTATTTTTAAAGCCGTGCCCGTTTTCCAAGTATTGAATGCGTCTTATTTTTTTTTAGAGAGAGCAGTTCTAATTTATGGCATAATAATATATGTGCCATGTTTCCGAAGATATTTGGACTGTTCCGGGATTTTATAAATGGGTGGACTTGGGCATAGCTTCTTAGCAAACATTCGTGTTGTGCATGCTATTGTTCTCTCACGAGTTGGACTACATACATTTAAAAAATATTTTAATTTCCAATGAAAATTAGTTAATTTCAAAGAAACACCTTAACAGAATATCAAAATAATCTATGTACATTTTGTTTAAAAGTACTGGTATCTTATTATCGCTGATAATTTGGTAGCATGAAATTAAATGTCTGAAGCTGAGTAACGACTTTAGTCGACATTTTTTAGAATAAGTTTCCACACATATTGAAGTCAACGTAAAAAGCAAAAAAGTGGAATATCAATTTAAGTGAGATAATTATTGCAGACATTAAGTAATGACATTTTGAAAGCAACTATTTTGGAGGAATTGTGTCTGGGCTTAAGTTCAGGGCTGGTATGCACAGAGGTATGAGTTTCTGTATAGAGTATGGCCTTCACACCTCCAAATATTTTGGGCAGTTTCAAGGTTTCGATATTAGATTCATAATAACTTGAATAAAAAAATCTTAGACGAGGTTCTATCCAGTCATTTTCCCACATTTAACTTTTCATACTTAAACAGGTAGGTTAAAGTGACTTAATAGTGCAATTAGACCAGACCACGATATATGTAGCTTCGTAAATAGCTAATAGATACCCCACGTAGATCACAGATATTCTCAAAGAACTTCTTTCGAGATGGAGGCGTCCAAGGGTAGCCAGAACCGGACAATTTATTGGAACACAATAATGTGACAATGTTGTCATACGAAATGTCTTCCTAGTATTTTATACTTAATGCTGCAACATAATTTTGCTTTTACTATAACTTAATATATAAAACACAGGCTGTAAAACGAAATTGTTTTTTTATTATTATTATTTAATTCGCCAGTTTCCGTCGAAATATTGCTAATGCTCTTAATATTACTAAAAATTATTTCTATATTTACAATCTATCACATACCTGCATTTGATGACGCATCCCATTGATACGGAGTTCTAGCAGGATCACGAGAATATTCATGATAATTGGATGGATTGGCATTACATCCTTGTGGATCAACTGTTTGTTCCCATGAAACACGAACGTCTGTCATAGCTAATTCCTCACCATTGTATGTTACCGCGTTGCCAGGTAATGTTTGTAGCAAAATATTTAACAAATCTGCACGATCGACACCAAATCTTGATGCTAATCTCTTATTATCATGGTTTCCCAGAACCCAATTAGCATAAACATCTTTGGGCATTGCATTCAACCACTTTTCAACGTTCTTGACCACATCAGCTGCTTTGGTATTATTTTTCACGTTTGTTAAGAAATCAAAATTGAATGGAACAAAAGAACCGTTTCGTTTTCCATTGCCATAATATTTAATCAGGTTTTCAAAACTTGTGTAAGCTTCGGTAAGTATGATCTTAGTATCGCCACCATTGTCTTTTTTAAACTGATCAACCAACTCCCGCCATTGATAAACCATATCAATTGTTTCTGGTTGATCATTTGTTAAAGTATGACTTAAATGACAGTAATCATCGGGATCTGGACACCTTTCGACATCGTTTATGACATCTTCATCCTTATAATTACCGGTTGAATCCAATCCTATTTCAAATAAGAATGGACAAGCGTCAATACGAAAACCACTGATGCCTTTTTTAAGCCAAAATCGCATAACATCTTTCATTGCATCAACTACAGCCTGATTGCGATAGTTTAGATCTGGCTGCTTGATTGCAAATTGATGAAGATAATATTGTTGTCGAACTTCGTTCCATTCCCATGCACTATAACGAAATGAACCCACCCAATTGCTAGGCGGTACACGTTGCTTAGTCGTAGGATCTATTTTTCCATTATGCCAGACGTAGAAATCTTCATATCCTGGTACTCTGTTGACTGATTTCTTGAACCATTCATGTTCATCACTAGTGTGATTTGGAACGAAATCAAGAATGATCTTAATACCGACTTCCTTAGCTTTCTTGATCATGTTCTCAAAATCTTCCATCGTGCCATATTCTGGATGGATTTGATAGAAATCCGAGATATCATATCCAAAATCAGCCATTGGTGATTTAAAGATTGGCGATAGCCACGCTGCGGTAAATCCTATATCCTTTAAGTATTGAAGTTTTTCAGTTACTCCTAAGGAAGATTTTAATTTTGTACGAAAACTTTAGTTAAAAATACCTCATTGAAAGGGTGGATGGTGTATGGATTGTATATATTTTTCAAAAACAGTTATATTAGATAGCAAGCTTCATAGATATGATTTAACATTTTGAAGAAATCAGAGTTTGAATAACATCTTCCATTATTGTTATTCCATATTTGATTTAGAACAATTACCAACCATTTAAATCACCAATTCCATCACCATCACTGTCACGGAAGGATCGTGGATAGATCTGATAATAATTTCCATTTTCCCACCAGTCTTTCGCGCTTGCAAACGAAAGTATCACAAATGTTACAGCTAATAGCAACTTCATTTTTATCGTTATTTTTTTTTATTGTATAAGCTATAAAAGCTTAAACAAACTGGAACGTTCTTCCTCTATCAAGTACAGAAACGCGCACTATTTCCTTCTTTAGACTCGGTACCACTTATATAGAATTAAATAGCTATCTTTTTGAGTAGAGTACTCAACAAATTACAAATGGATCGCAAATAAAGAATTTTATACAAATATTTTTTTTGTCAGAATTGTTTGCTATGAATTTAATCAGTTTATTTGGTTGTGATATATACCACTTCAGTGGATAGTGGATGCGTTGGAAAAAACTTGACGTAAGTCCATGATACAAAAAGCACGAGTACATTGTTGAAATTATTCCATAAGCACAGAAGCAATGTTTTTGCTGTAGTTTTGTTAATTTTTTCATATAGCCATTTTTCTAAAAAGGAATAGTTTTCATTGTGATATTTACGAGATAAGCGGAATAATGTTCTCGGAGCCTTTACTGAGAGCTAAAATAGGCAGATTCGTGGATTTTATTATAAAATTTAGTTAGAAAAAAAGTATACTTTGATAGTACTTTAATCTTACGTAAATACATGTATTTTTGCAGTCAAAGTTGGTTTTACTATTTTGTTATGTGGCGGGCAGTATTTTACATGCATGTAGATCGCTACGCATCAGACTTTCAATTCTAAATTCAAATACAGGAATAAGCAAACAGTTTTCCAAAAAAAAATGTTTTTTCATTGCTCCAGCACTTTCCAGTTACTGACTATGATCAAAAAGTATAACTGTGTAGAAAAAGCTTCTCAATCAGGAATTTGAGTTCGTTGCCCAATGTTCAGAAATGCTTCTATCAAAAATTATAACCATTCCTGTGCGTATACAAGTCGGACTTGCCAAATCTATTTCTGTTAGGCTTCGCTCAGTACTAGGAGACTTATGCTATAGGCTTTCTATATGTTATCCAGGTGAACATGGAGTCTAAATGTGAAGGCACAAAATTCTAAAATAAGTTGGAAAATTAAAATTCCTCACATGGACTCCCCAATCATAAACGCCACTAGCAATTCTTTTCGAAAAATTGCTAAATGTGTAGGTTACGTTCTACACAGGAAGCTCTGCCGGATGTATTATACCTATACCTACCTAATTAAGTACCACAATTGCTGGTGCATTGGTAAAGGTAGTGTATCTGGTACTCCGTTTACACGCAAAATCATTAGTCATTGCAGGGATTTCCAGAATGAAATTATACCTTTTTTGTTGAATACAAAGGAGATAACCCATTAACTTAATCTTGTAACGTGTTAAACAAATAATTATGAGATGATGATACACAATTGATTATAACCAGCTTGCTAAAAAGTGGACCCTTCTGCTTTCTCCATCTGTGACAAGTTTTTTTTTCTAATTTGAACACATGTTTAAGAGTCAACTGACGTGTGGCAGATCAAGCGCTCAAACAATGTTATTGATCTTGTTTACGATACATCTGGCTACTGATTTATTTCCGATGCTAATTAAGTGCAAGCAAATGTTCGGATCAAGTATGAAAGTAAACAATTGCCACAGTTGCATTACACTCCCTTGCTCAACAGATCTAATTAGATCAACATATGGCGCGATATATTTTTTCTAATCTATTCGTGTATATATAGTCGTATAAACTTCCCGGACCCATGCATTAAGCAACTTTGCGTCCATGAAGTGTTAAAGCATGAAGGTAAAAATTTTCTTTGCTATATTTGTGGTTATTGCAACCGCAGCCAATGCGAAGGATTGGTGGGAGAATGCAAACTTTTATCAAATCTATCCGAGGTCCTTTAAGGACAGTAACGGTGATGGTATTGGAGATCTTAACGGTTGGTATACATCACATTTTCAACTAAATCATTCTGACGAGTATTACTCTTTTTTGTTTTTTGAAGGCGTAACTGAAAAACTTCAATATCTCAAAGACATCGGTATGACCGCTGCCTGGTTGTCGCCTATTTTTCAATCACCTATGGCTGATTTCGGATATGACATCTCTGACTACTACAAAATCCAGGGTGAATATGGTACCGTGAGTGACTTTGAAAATTTACTGAAACGGGCTGAAGAGGTTGGAATTAAAATTATTCTTGATTTTGTACCAAACCACACCAGCGACGAGCATGAGTGGTTTAAGCTTTCCGTAAAGGGAGATCCAAAATATCGCGACTTTTATGTCTGGCAAAATGCCACAATAAACCCAGAGACGGGTGAAAGACAACCACCGAATAATTGGCTTGGATCCTTCCGCTATAGTGCCTGGGAATGGAATGAAGAACGCCAACAATATTACCTTCACCAATTTGGTGTACATCAGCCGGATTTAGATTACCGAAACCCAGCCGTAGTGGAGGAAATGAATAAAGTCATGGAATATTGGCTATCGAGAGGTGTCAGTGGTTTCCGTATAGATGCAATTCCATTTATATATGAGTATATAGATGAAAATGGTAAATATCCAGATGAACCAGTTACGACAGATCCAAAGTGCCCAGACCCAAATGATTATTGCCACTTACAACATATATATACGAATGGTCAACCAGAGACATTCCAACTGGTTTATCAATGGCGTAAACTAGTTGATAATTGGAAGAAGCAACACGGTGGTGAGACGAAAATCATTTTGACTGAAGCTTATACCAGCTTTGAAAACCTCATGAAGCTGTACGGCGATGGAATACACAATGGATCGCATGTCCCCTTCAATTTTGAACTTTTGAATACAATGAATGCTGCAAGTACAGCAAAGGATTTCCTTTACCAAATTAAGAGGTGGATTGATAGTATGCCGCACGGAGTGTATGCCAACTGGGTATTGGGCAACCATGACAACAAGAGATTGGCTTCGCGTTTTGGACCCGAGCGAACGGATTTGTTAAACATATTGCTGCAAACTCTGCCTGGTATTGCTGTTACCTATAACGTAAGTAAGCGACAGTCAAAGTTTTAGTGCTTCAGTATTTGTTTTTTGTATAGGGTGAAGAAATCGGAATGACAGATGCTCCAATATCCTGGGAAGATACTGTTGATCCCCAAGGCTGCAGTGCAAACCCAGATAACTACAACAATTATTCTCGAGATCCAGCCCGTTCACCCTTTCAGTGGGATTCTACCGAAAATTCTGGTAATTAATCAATCAAATCGCCAGGATTTAAGTGCTATGGCTAACTATGTTCAAAATGTCAGGTTTCAGTACTGCTAGTAAGACTTGGTTACCTGTCAATCCAGACTACACATCAAGGAACGTTGAAAATCAACTATCAGCTACAAGAAGTCACTTGAAGATTTTCATGAAACTCTTGCGTTTAAGAAAAGAACCTTCACTGCAAGATGGTGAACTGAAAATCAGGGCGCCTTCCAATAATCTTTTGATTTACAAACGGTGAGTTTTTCTATACTTCCTTTATTCACAAAATTCATGAAATTGTATAATTTTTAGAGAAAAACAAGGAAGCGATGCGTACATTATCGTTCTTAATCTTGGCAAGGAAAATGAAACACTGAGTCTAAGCGATTATTTCCAAATCAGCGGAGACAAGGTTGAAGTTGTGACGGCATCAATTCAGTCCGAATTAAATGACGGGTAAGATAAATGTACTGTAAGAAATCGTTAATCCTATCATTACTGTATTCTAGGGATATTCTGGACTCAAATGATGTGACAGTGGAAGGTTCTGTTGGAGCAGTATTGAAAGTCATATCTTGAAATATCAATTGAAAATATGGAAAATTCTGTTGACAAATAAGAAGAAAGAGATTATTCGCATATAAAGAAAGTTGTTTAATGTCATTTTCTCTTAAATCTGAAATAGCATTATAGTCCTTCTAGAGATGATTTGCTTATTTCAGAGATCATACATTTTTTATGACCATTGAATATAACCGACCCATGACCATATGTCTCAGATAGGTGTACAAACAAAAACACTCATGAATTGTGAGATTGAACACCAAGCTTTAAAGATGGCTTCATCTGTAATTTTCCAAAACTCAGCTAACTGTTTAAGAAGAAAACAAGAATACAATGAGCTGTCAAGTTAAGGTAGTCAGTAAACTTGATAGTTGAGAGTTTTGAGAGCAAATGTAACCACTTCAAGAAAAATTAAAAAAAACCTTCTTTGAGGTGAACTTGAGATAAGGCGAGTCTGTTAACAAAAAAAACAATGTTTTGTTTTTATTGGTTATGAGTATTTGTCAATAAGATACAAACGTGCAACTCAAATCGGTTGACAACGGCAAGTTCTAGGTTATGGTAGCTGATATTTACAATTGCTGACCGATTTTGATAAGGCAATCAATTCAGGAAGAAAGCGTAATGTTAGAGAAGTGTTGAGAACTAGATTGACATTCTTTTTGCCACAAAATTTACCAAAAAAAATTCGTTTCTGTAACGAAATTCGCTTCAAGATAAGTCATATAAAACTCGCGATTGTAGCGTTATTGCAATCGCACGTATCATGATCATAATCGTAATCACTGAATATATTAGTAAGTTGGAAGTTATTGTATGCTTTGGAATTGTGGTGGGCTAATTAAACTCGCTACCGCTTTGGCTTTGATGCATGATTATTTCTATGATATGTGAATTGGTGGTTATCTGCGATAGATAAAGTTGAGTTGAAGAAACACTCTTAATGGAATTTTTTTTAATCTCCTACATATTTGATTCTTCATATTTCTGCAAAATTCGCATTGTACTTTATGTGTCGGGGTAGACCAACCAGTCATCACCATCACTAAAGTTATCCGCGTATGCTAGGAGTTGTATGAACTTTTGATGGTGCCTCTAGTGTTGGCCAGCGAGTTCTGCACGATGACGATTCTCAAGAATGATATTAAAAAAATAAAAAAAAAAATAAATTTGGTTTAAATTATTATAACATAATTGAATGTGTATCTAAATGCAGATACATAAATAACTTCGTATTAAAAGCTTTTATTTCAAGCAATAAATTTATAATTTTTATCAATTTTGCAAAACTGATCTCAGCTCAACTCAGAAAAAAAATCAAATTTGACAGCTCAACCACTTTCGATTTACTGAAAAAATTCAAAGAGTATAACTAGAGAAAAAGCTTCTCAATCTTGCCGTTCGAAGTCGGAATTAGTCAACATGCCCCCTCCACTCGCGGGGGAACAATAGGATGCACAACATAAGGAGTTTTAGTCCGGAAAGGGATGTAGCAATTATAAAGTAATAAGTTGCGTTTGCCTGAACGGCCACAATTACCTGCAAAAGTTAGTGGCCAAATATGTCTTCTACATAAAGTTTTAAAAAGTAAAAAAAAGTAAAGTAAAAATTCTTAAAGCCTTTAAACGCAATCTTAGTATCGCATTGGCAATAATGCTAGTTGCATGGAGAGTACTTAAATCACATCTGATATTTATTTATTTAATTGTAAAAATCTGTGCACAGAGCAAATATTTTGTCAACATCGAATGCAGCGAAAATAGTCATGTGCCACAATAATCCACTGCTTTAAAGGTATTAGGTTTTATGTACAACAAATAAATAATCATCACTTGCTAACCATAAAAAAGTGCTATCATTTTCGGTAGCCAATAAGCACTTATAAAATGTTAGTGTTCCAACGTTTGTACATCCATAAAGGGTTATCGCAATACCTACAAAACTATATATTATATGGTGGGCCAATAACGGCTTATTATGAAATACTTCCATCAATTTATCCCCGCTGTGTTGGCTTAATGTAATTTCAATTTTAATGAATTGTTTATGAAATAGGATTAGAAAATAATTGTTTTAACGCATCGATGCAGCCGATTAATTATTTATAGCTTAATGCATACGTCATGTGAGGTGTGAAATAATAATTAAATTTAGATAAGGGATGTGAAATGAGCAGAAAAACCATAATTATATACTGGACCAAGTCTAAAAGAAGGTAAACACAAATACATATATGTATGTACATCGAAATGTAAGTATACATACGAGTATGTAGGTTGAAGGAATTATTGGTATAGGGTTGAAGAGCTTGCCGCAAAATGTGAATAAATGCAATAAAGCGAATGTACACATCTTTTGTTATATACTTAATTGTTCGTCTAAAAGCTACATAAATACATATTCGTCCCCGACTGTGCACAGTCGAAATTTGTATGAGTGTTTCATTTACGAGTGTATAGCCCGTTCAGCAATCAGTCAATACACGCTTTCGGTGCCTTTAAGAACTCTGAGCTCTTTCTGTGGCAGTCCGGATGACTGTTTAAAAAGAATTAAGGCACAGGATTGTACAGTTCTTGTCTTTGGGGTCTAGGATCAGGGAGAATACTTAGCCGCCATGCGAAATCGAGATTTTTTTTCCGAAAACAGAGCGAAATTAATTGAAACATACCCGTCATATGAAAATGTATGTTTTTCAGAAGACAACAAGTAGTGTCAGTTTAAAGAAAGGCTAAGGAATTTCATTATAGGAATTCCGCAGCACGATATGGTGCTGTAGAAATAAGCCGCAATCTGCACCTTGCAGTTTCTCATTCACAAGAGAATTCCTTTGGTCACAGGCATTCGCTGTTTCCATACACAACAAATCATTGACATCTAAAACTTTCGCGGGTAACGGACTCGCGACTATTAAGGTTCCGTCTACAAAAACGGAACCTTTATAACTTCGGTGTGTCCGTCCGTCCGTGTCTGTCACACTTTTTTATCTCCGAAGTTTATAAAGATATCGGCATGCAATTTTGGAATTAGGTGCTTCAGGCCTAGATGTCATTGCCCATGCATGCAAATTCAAAAAGTGAGGCCATTTGGGGGTGGCTCCAGTATAGGTGAAGTTGCCATTAATTTTGAAACATTGTCGCACCCTATCGACTTATATCTTATATCTTATATTGCACCCCATCAAATATATCAATCAATTGACAAGTCTTTTGAAATGAGGTTTGCTTCAGCAGTTTTTGATCCAAAGTACCGTTTGAAAAATATGAAGCTCCAAAGCTTTTTTTAATGCGTCCCCACCTGTCATTTCAAAACCAAAGTTTTTTAAAAACTGAAAAATCACAAAAACTTGGCCTCATTGAGTACTTTTATTTAAAATAATTTCAAGCATTACGGCCTTAATAGTTTTGGAGATATTGGCCAAAAACAGTCAATCATCGACATGCTAATTTTGAAGATCTGAAAACGTAGTTTTGAAGACCTCAGCGTAAGCATTAAGAAATGATGAATTTCAAAATAACAATTCATGTTGAAATTTTGAGATGTCTAAGATTTAAAATGATAAATATTTTCATTTTCACACATAAATTTCATGCTGTATTCGACCACTCTATGCGCTGATGAGTGTTACTCTTAGAACGATCTTAACCCCTAAATACCCAACATCAGTGTACACACACACCGCAGGCATGAACACTGATTGGGTATGGATGGAAGGGATTTTCTGTGTTGGATAAACTTGGGTAGAGGTATAGGTATATGTATGGATGAGTGCTTGTTTGTTTGGATGCATGAATGTATGAATGAATGGTTGATTTGGGTTGAAGTTAGAAGAAAATTCAACTGAAATAGTTTGGGAACGTCGTTTGATATTCAGAAGTCAACCATCAATGTTATGCGGCGGAACCTTCCAGTTTATTTTTTTATTCCGGCCACAAAAACGGAACCTTTCTAATTTCGGTATGTCCGTCTGTCGTGTCAGTTACACTTTTTTTCTCCTACATTTATAAAGATATAAACAAATTTTGAAATGACGTAATTAAGGCCTAAAAATCATTTTTCATGCACCCAAATTAAAAAAGTATGACCATTTGGGGTGGGTCCAGTATAGGTGAAGCTGCTATATATTTTAAAATATTGACGCAACCCATCGAGTGCAAGATCTTTTGAAATTAGTTTGATAATAAAAGTAAGATAAAATAATAAATTCCATGCTGAGATCGACGACTTGGCACGACGATCAGTGGTATCTCTCACATTTATTTCAAACCCTAAATACACAACAGCAATGTGCACACAATGATTGGTTATTCGTTAATGTATGTATGGATATTTGTTTGTATCTACTTATGTTGTAATGATTTGTTGATATGGATTGAAGTTAGAAGAAATTCAACTGAAATAATTAAAATTCTTTGCCTGAAATGCTTCAATAAAAAATTATTTATGCAACGTAACCTTCTCCGTGCGAGTACAAATCGCAATGCCAGGCCTATTTTTAATTGAGAATTGCCTGTGTGGATCCCGCTTTTACGACGAAGCAAATGCACAAATTTGGGATTATTAAGCTTTGTGAAGAAAAGCCCAAGAAATATCAATTTTTAACATTTCGGTTTATTCCACTTTTAAATAAAATAAAATAAATTTGACATCACCTACACATTCTATTCCATTGGTTACTGATGCTGATAATTGCAGTTTGTTGTAGTTTTTTGACTGGGTCTATCTAACGTTCGCTATTGTGATTGAAATCCATTAGCAAAAGTCAACGATTTTGTTCTTGTTAAAATTCCATTGCATAGAATATAGAATAGAAAAGAATTGTTCATATATATATATAGCACACAGCTAGCGAGTTGTTGAACGAAATGACTACTGCAATTTAACACTCCCAGTGAAATAGATTATTCTACTTCATCATTAACCTTAATTTTGTTTGTAGATAATCATTTCATTTGTGGAATTTAATTGAATAAAGGAATTGTGATCCTTTCATAACATCAATGGAATTTTCATCCATCCAATTTTCGCAAGGTATGTAGTGTTCTACGAATCACTATCGTTTGGATGCTTACATATAACATGCATTTTTGCTTTATCCCTCTGGATAATCAGATCATAAAGTTATTTTTCGTTGTAATCCACTGGATTTAGTCAGCAACCGCAACGATTATTCTTCTCTCCACTTTTTTGGAAAAGCTTATCTGTGCAAAATGTAAATTCAAAACATAATTTTAAATACAATTTAGTGTTGAAATTTGCCATACTTGATTTTGATTATTCAAAGAAGCAGAAGCGGCTAAAATTGGTCTGGCGGTAAAAGAGGGCAAAACCAACTAAGTTTATGCTGTCGTCGATAAGGGACGCATAACATCAACGTCACAATGAGCAGCTATAACTTCGAAGTAGTGAAAGACTTTATCTACCTCAGCTCCGCGGTAAACAGTACAAACAACATCAGTACCGAGATTGCCAACCATTGTTTTTTCGGCTCAAAAGCCGATTGAGTAATAGAGTCATCTTTCGAAAGATCAAGCCGACTTTGTATAAGACATTGATCATCCCAGTCCTGCTTTACGGTGCAGAGGCATGGACAATATCGAAAGCGGATGAAGAAGCTCTTAGTCTTATAGAAAGAAAAGTTGTGCGTACAATCTTTGGTCCTGACGGCATTTGGAGAAGAAGATTCGGCCACGAACAGACGCCAGGCGTCTCCAATGCTTAAGCTGGCTAGGCCATGTACAGCACACGTACAACTTAGCGCCGGCCTAGGCTAAGGTGGAGCACCCAAATGGAGAGGCGTGCGCAATTGGTGACAGCTAGCAAAAGATCGTGCTATCTAAAAGGGTTTGTTGGTCGAGGCTTAGATCCAAACCGTACTGCAACGACACAAGAAAAAATTACAATTTCGCAATGAAATTAAATATTTATAAATAAATTGATTAATTCGCACGAGGTTCTAAATCAGTTTTCGCTATGTAGGTACTGACTTGAAGCTCAAATAACTGCACTTTCAAAATAAGCGAGATGTTCGTATAAAAGATTTTGGTAGATTGCAAATAATAAACAAATGTTTGTTAACACTACAACTAGTTAAAAAATAAAGAGTAGTTTGGTTTTTAAAATTATTGGTGGGTAGGCAAGTAAATGGGACTATTATTATAATAAACCATAAAACCGGACTGGGATGATCAACGTGTTATATAAGGCCAACTTGGTCTTTCGAGAGATGGCTCTATCTACAATCAATTGCCTATTAAGCCCAAAGAAATAGCGATTGGCAAAATTAATTCTACGTTGGCAATCGGTACCGATGTTGTTGTCCCTATTTACTGCAGAGCAGAGGTAGATGAAGTCCTTAACTACCTCGAAGTTTTTGCTGCCAAGTGTGACGCCCTGTCCGGGCCGTCAATGTTGCGTGTCCTTTCTCGATGACATCATTTACTTCCATTTTGCCTTCATTTACCGCCAGACCCATTTTGGCCGCCTACGCTTCAATGCCATCCTCATTGACGGCCCGCTGTGTTCGACCAATCACGTGAATGCCATCCGCGTATGCCAGCAGTTGAACGGAATTTTGGCCTCTAGTGTTGGCATGTAAGTTTTTCAAAATCTTCTTGAGTATTATGTTGAAGATATCATATCTCATGACAGCGCGTCCAGCAACAAGAGTTGTCCATCGTCATCTCACACAATCTGACAAGTTTGGTAGATATGCCAAAACTGCTCGTCCTGACGACAAACCCACTTTCCGAGCAGTCGTCAACACACAGAAAGGTCTGAAAATAATCTGTCAACATCAAGGGATGAAGACTGGACAGTCGCAAGGGAGATCTTCTAGAAAGGGCGACTGGAGTGGGCAATTAACTCGTTTAAGACCTTCAAATCCCCAGGTTTGGATGGAATCACGCCAGTCCTATTTCAAAAACGAAATTGCAAACTAATACCATTTCTATTAATGATATTAAGAAGTAGTCTAGCACTGGGATACATAACGAACCAGTGGAGACGGACGAAGATAGTGTTCATTCCGAAAATGGGGAAGAAAGACCCAAGTCTACTAAAGTCTGGAACGACTAACACCAATAAGTCTGTCGGGTACAACACTGACGCCATTGAATGAAGTTAAATACCTAGGAGTAATCTTAGACAGCAAACTCATCTGGAAGAGACACACAGAAACGATAAACGGGAAAGCGATGCGTGCTCTGATGATTTGTCGAAGCTTCGGGGGAAAGTCCTGGGGATGCAGTCCAAGTATTCTAAGATGGATGTACATCTCTATTGTTCGACCTACAATAACCTATGGTGCAATAGCATGGACCAAGAGAACCAATCTGATCAGCGCGAGGGAGACACTCAGCAAAGTTCAAAGGTTGGCATGCCTCTGTATTACAGGAGCCATGAGAACTAACCCAACTGCGGCCATGGAGGTGCTACTGGAGCTGACTCCTTTGCATCTAGTGGTTCCAGAGTGTGCAAACAAAACCATCATGAGAATGGCAAAAGAAGGATAGATAAAGACAGGTGCATTACATCGAGGCAATTCGACGCACTAGTCAAAAAGCTACCTACCACTACCACCTACCTGGCCATTCCGAAGGATGACGTGCTTAGGAAATTCAATTTCCAAAAGAAACTTACCAGCAAGCTCAGCACCAAAAGGGACTGAATCCATGGTCCACAGACTGAGCAGCAACACGGTAAAATGGTATACAGACGGATCAAGAACTGATGAAGGAACTGGAGCAGGAGTTTTTGGACCCAGGACAAAATACTTCGAATCAATGGGCAAATGTACCAGCATCTTTCAAGCGCAAATTTATGCCATAGACAGATGCGTTCAGATCAATCTTGAAAGGAATTATACCCACGGCGACATAGCAATAATGTCGGACAGTTAAGCCGGTATTATGGCACTAGACTCCTACAACATCAAATCCAAGCTTGTATGGGAATGCTTGCAAAAGTTCAAAGAGTTGAGTAGGAGAAACCGGGTAAAACTCTGCTATATACCTGGCCATAAGGGTATAGAAGGCAATGAAATGGCCGACGCCCTGGCAAGGAAAGGAGCAACAGAACCCTTCATAGGCCCTGAACCATTCTGCGCTGTAGGAGACCATCTCCTCAGAGAAGAATTCAGGGAACTAGAAAGAAGGAACCGAATTGAAACCTAGAATAACGCTCGTGGAATGAAGCAGGCCAAGAAACTCCTAGGGCAATATAACCGAAAGAGGTTCGAGGCATGCATCAAAATGAGCAAGAATAACCTCCGTATCCTAACAGGCGTCCTAACGAGGCACTGTAGACTCAGGGAGCATCTAAGGAAACTAGGGGTATCAGAAGATGATTTTGTGGAGAATATAATGAAATTCCAGAACATATACTGGGATTTTGTGAAGCACTAGCCCACAAAAGAAAAAGAAGTCTGGGCAAGTACCTACTATTAAAAGAAGAAATGCAATCACTAGAACCATTTCTCATTCTCAGATTAATGAAGGAAACTAGCTTAGAGAGAATACTCTAGAACAGATTTCTTCACCTATGCGCAATAGGAGTCCATTACCCTCAATACAACTCTGAAAAGAATTGTATTTGAAGGGGACTCGTAATTCTGCTAAGGTATTGAAAGGGGGCACAATAGATCTTAAAGGTCCACAATATACCCTCAACCATAATAGCTCGTGTCTATGCACGCTGTCATATGCGGCCTTGAAATTGAATTGAAAACCACACTGACCCTATCAGGTTGTTCATAAATGGTTTCAGGCTTTCACACAAAACGGCAGAGAAGATCTTATATGCGATGTTAAGGAGACTGATCCCTCAGTAATTGGTACAGTCAAAGATATATATCCTTTCTTGTGGATAAATATTAATATATTTGTGTTTAAAAAAAAAATACATTCCGCAAAACATTTTTATACACAAATTCGGACATATGCCCACAACGTCTGGGCCTGAGCAGTGTCATCCGACAGATGGCTGCATTAGTATGTAACGTTCAGGTGGTCTGTGGCCATGTGGCTTTATGCGTCGACCACCTCTTTCGAGTTCATATGCCAAGTTGGTTTTTCTTCGTTTCTTTTATTTCGTACTCTTTTAACAGCCATGTTTCCTAAAATATGTAGGTATGCACAAGTTCGTTATAATATGCATAAATATATACATAAGCGCATATACAGTGGATCATTAAAGAACTCGGACACTTACCATAGTAAAGAGCTACCACCATGTCAACTCTTCTTTCAGTTTTTGCAGGACGCGACCAAGTGATCTAAATAAACTAAATTTACCCTCATCCGGGAATAAGATTGGATTTCAAAAGAAATAAAATCATAGTTTTTGTACGAGTTGAACAAATTTATAACTATGAAAAAGAAAGATAGTAAGTGCCCAAGATCTTTATTGATCCAGTGTAGAGTAAAAATCGGTTATAACGATGTCGAAATGGATGCAGAATTTCATCGTTATAACCGATTTATCGTTATATACAATATAATGTAATACACAAATTCGCTTGAGAAATACACGCGCCACTTGTTTCAAATAAAAATCAACACTTATGGAAATCCTCATGTAGCAGATATGAAAATCGAACGAGGCATGTGATGAAATTACATGTACCTTTAACACTAGATGTAAACATGCAAGAAAATGCCAGTGAAAGACCAGTCACTGCAGTCACTAAAGGAAAATTAACAATTGTCTATATACTCGTACATAGTATATGCATTATACATGCATATTGTCGACACAGAAGCAGAATGAAAATATTGACTCATTGAAATGTAAGAACACTTTTTTTCATCGTTATAAACAGTTTTTACACTTAAATCTTGTATACTTTCATCTCTCTAATACCAGATTCAATCGTTATATCCGGCGTCATTATGACCGATTGGAAATTATTTCGAGTTAGACGGAGATTTGCGGGGACTTTAAAAATATATTGTTATGTTATACCCGTTTTGTCTCTATATAACGTACTGTTTTAATCGATTTATACTGTGCTTCTATTAAAATTTCGTAAGCCAAGCATAGTTCGATATGACCAAGTCCAGTGATCTCCAAGACTGATCTCCAAGAATCAATTTTTCCCAATTTTTAAGAGCCGTTCTATTTTGAAACTAAACCCTCCGCAATTGGAAATATCATATACAACAAACGATTGTTTCATTTGTAATTGCTGATACACTGATGAATTAAGTGTACTCGTATATAGAAAATACTAAGCTTCCCAATGCCAGATATTGACGTTATTGGTTCCAAACGTAGACTCTTTTTTGATATAAAATAGCGTGAACATTGAATTATAAATTATCAAGGTTTACAATGATTCGGCAATCTTATGAAGAAAAAATTACGAGCAACATATTGTCAAGGTTAATATGTTAAGAATAGTCAAAACCCCATATAGGCCAAGGTAATCAAACACCTAACATGACGATTAAGACCCCCATGCTAAAGGAATAAAAACCTTAACATTGACAGAAAGAATAAAAATAAGACATCATATCTTAACTTTTATTATGCAGTAAATACTAAAATGGATTTAAAGCCTATAATAAAAAAAAAGACTTTCAATATCTTTAACAAATGATAAGAATGATTAGGGAAACTTGTCACATTTATAATACATTCTTCAATATTCTGTACATTTTCAATACATTGCAAGTCTGTTTTAACAAAACACGAGGATATATTTATCTAATCACTGAAAACTATATTTTAAAAAGCCATGCTCACTTTAAAACTAATCAAGCCATTAAATCTTAAATTATCGCGACCCACAACCAAGCGTTGTTGCCATCGAATGAATAACAAGTGGATAAGAGTGTCCGCTACGACAGATTTCTAAAATTCACGACAGAGTTGTTTCGCAACGAACTTCATATTTCAGTTGTACGCACAACCGTAATAGGAGAAGGCAGCAATGAAAAGTGCGGTTGTAATTGTGTTAATTGTGGCATTATTAAATGTGACACCGTTTGTTGCATCTGCCGACTGGTGGGAAGATGCGTCTCTATATCAAATTTATCCAAGATCTTGGAAGGATAGTGATGGAGATGGCATCGGTGATTTAAAAGGTAAGTCTAACTAGCTTACTCGTAAATAGTCTCCTGTTTACAGATCCAATTTTTTAATTATTTATTTTAGGAATCACTGAAAAATTAGCTTATTTGAAAGAAATTGGAATCACAGCTACCTGGTTATCACCGGTATTTAAGTCTCCAATGTCTGATTTTGGTTACGATGTCTCCAATTTCTTTGAAATCGATCCAATTTTCGGAACTATGGATGATTTCGATGCACTTATTGCGAAAGCAAAACAACTTGGTGTCAGGATTATTTTGGACTTCGTACCCAATCATTCAAGTGATGAATGCGAATGGTTTCAAAAATCAATCGATCGTGAAGATGGATATGAAGATTTTTATATTTGGCATGATGGCAAAGTGGATGAACAGAATCCGGGAGTAATACTTCCCCCAAGTAATTGGGTAAGCATGATTTATTTTCTTTAATTATAAGATTATTTTTATTGAATCAAATACGTTAAAGTTTTTGGAATGCCATACGTACTTACATGTGGTTCATGTAACAAAAATGTTAGTGATCATAAATATTTTCTAGGTTAGCGTATTTGGTGGTAAGGCATGGACATGGAATGAGAAACGTCAACAATTTTACTTACATCAGTTCCAAGCCAAGCAACCTGACCTGAACTTTCGCAGTCCAAAAGTTCGTGAAGCCATGATATCAATTCTCAAATTTTGGTTGGATCGGGGTGTACATGGTTTTAGAATTGACGCGATTCCCCATATTTACGAAAAAGTTAATGAAGACGGATCATATCCAGACGAACCGCGAAGCTATTGGACTGATAATCCAGACAGCTATGATTACTTAAATCACTTGTATTCAAGAGATCAGTATGAAACCGTCGAACTGTTGTACAGCTGGAGAGCATTCTTAGATGAGTATCAAAAAGAAAACGGCGGTGAGACAAGGTACTTATTCGAAAGTATTTGTAAAGAATTGTTATAAAAGAAATTTGTTGATAGAATCTTATTGGCTGAAGCGTATTCATCTATAGATATCATTGATCAATATTGTGGCAATGATACACATGCTGGTGCGCATTTGCCTTTCAATTTTAACCTCATGGGATTAGGTGGTTTGTCTAACGCTTGGGAAGTTGAAAGTGCTGTTAACAGCTGGATGAATGTTATTTGGAAAAAACACAAAGTCGCAAATTGGGTGGTAGGGTACAATATGGAAAAACTTGTATACAAATGCGTGATTAAACTTAATTTTTCAGTTGGGAAACCATGATAATCCCAGAATCGGTGATCGTTTTGGAAGTCACAAAATGGATTTAGTGAATGTTATACTAGCTGGATTACCCGGCGCCACTGTTACATATTATGTGAGTTCTGCGACTCTTATAACTACACTGCATTTGCGAATATAATAATCTTGCTTTAGGGCGAAGAGATCGGAATGGTTGATGTACCGACTGAATGTACCGAAGTATCTTGTGATGACCGAGACCCAGAACGTACTCCATTTCAGTGGAATGACCAAACATCGGCAGGATTTTCCACCTCAACCAGTACTTGGTTACCAATTGCAGATAATTATAAACAAATAAATGTCAAAGTAGAACGTGGGGTCGATAGAAGTTCGTTAAATGTGTTTAAGGGTTTGCAGAACCTCAAGAAAACTGCTGCCTTCAAAGCATTCAAGGAAGACGGTGCATTTAGTTATGGTGCTGTGAGTCAACAAGTATTTCAGATAATAAGGTAAGCACCTACAAAAATACAAATAAGTATATCATGCATTCTCCACTCACCTATTTTTTAGATCCTCGAACGGAGAACAATATCGATTTCTTATTAACATGGGAAACAAATTAGAGACTGTTGGCCCCTTGAGTAATTCTGTGAACGAAAACGATAATATCATGGAGTACTGTTTGGTAACAAGCTTTTCCCCCCATCACATTGGGTAAGTTTCCGAAATTTCTCTTTCATTTCACAATGTCATATCATTTTGATTTTATAACTTCCAGGGACAAAGTCAACATCAACGAAATCCATATGATGCCATTTGAAGCAGTCGTCCTTAAGAGGTTCAGTCAGTCGTAAAACTTAAATTGGAGATGAGGTTCCCTTGCTTTCCTTTTCAGATAAAGACAATAAATTGACAGTGGAAAACAATTTAACTTAACGTTTCGTTTTATTACATATTATCATTAGGTGCAAATGAGAGCGGAGATCTGAATCATTGCATTTCAAAATATGCAACTTTTATTATCAGTTTCTTGATAAAGTTATAAGCGTATGAGACAAAGGTTCACAGGAAACGCATTGAAGTATGAAAAATGACATAAAAATACTTGAGAATTAATTCATTCTAACTTGTTAATGTTTGTGTATATGTCATTGTATTTCATGTTCGATAAAGTAAGTTAGATAATTATTTAATAACTGATAATACAGCTTTGTAGAAAATCCGTTAGGTTTACTTTTATTGTTTACCCATCTGAGTCTTGCTTGTTTCTTGAATAACTGTATCCCCGCTGTAAAAGCGGAATCATTAGCAAACGTGATTTTAAGTTTTATATTACCCGTGTTATATAAAGACATACAAAAACTCACGACCTATCATTGTCAATAATATTGACAGTGAACAGCGACTGCCAATAAACATTTGAGTTCGAAGTCTTGTTCGAAAGCAATTTATTTTAAGTATTTAAGGATTGAAACCAACGTATTCGCAATATGAAATACGTATACATATTTTGTACATCGTGGGTTGAATCCCTGCCAATTTTTTTTTGTGCAAATGAGAAATGTTTTAATTGACTGTTTTTACATAAACCTAAGAAGGCAGGAGTGTTAGAGAGAATGATATATGATTTGTATGATCTATGAGTTAGAAGGAAATGGGTTGTTATGCAGAAAATCCACGCTCATAGTGTATGTAAACAAACAAACTGTGTATTGTTTATTTGACTTCTACTTCGCTTCACGAAAAAAATGGATTTATGTTTGACGCATTTTGAGAGGTGCCGTGAACGAAGGTTATGTGAACTAATAATTTACAAACATGGTCCTAAGAAATGAGGTACAAACTTGTAGAAAAAACTTCAACACTCAGAAATATGAAGATGAATAAAAAAGATTACGGCGCATAAACAGTAATGTTGAAATAGCAACCCCCTCCTGGACCACATGTAGGATTTGAAGTAGGCGCCAGACTGAGTGTATCCATGTTTTTTTTATCCATGATTTGCATGAGTTTAAAAAAAGTAAATACAATCAAACTCGCACTTACTCCAAATTGCATATGTGGTCAAGCAGGGTAGCGTGCCCCCCCGATACATACCTCATATGCATGTTTTTATTATTAGAGTACAAGATAAACAAGGTCAAGTTTTCTGAACATTGGACAAAAATGAAATTTACCATTCCAGGAACTAAATTTTGCACATCAGCAAGCTTATTATTGACACACTTCTGATACGCGATATCTACTCGTACATCACTTATCAATATCTTTATTTACGACACTTCAGAATGAGTCTTATTCAACAACACACTGTTTAATATTTACACAAATGAATTTAAGTGTTCCTGAACGACTTGGCTGTGCAAATGTCGATCTTTAGTAGTGCGGTCAATTGAATCGTAAAACAGTTTGACTTTGATCATATCTGCTTTAAAGCAATTTATAAATAGCCTCTGACATGTCGCATATATTCTCCATTTCTCCACAAACTTGTTAATTTAAATTCCTAACGATACCAGGTTAATAAACTCATTAAAGCTTGAGAGGGAGAACACTGTAGCACACAAACAATTATGAAGACCACAGGCGTCAGAAGGGGTGATTTGGAATAGATAGCCAGTATTGTAAATCAGCTTTAAAAATAAGTTACAAACACATGAATTCTATAATGTTAGCTACTCTTGATACTGAAGGGCCTTTCATACATCCTACATATTGCAGTGAGAAATCTCCTCCCTTCTCATCAAAAGCTTGAATCCGAAAGGTTGCACATAAAATGTTTGAATACGGTACAACCCACGAATTGGAATTTAATACTTCCAAGCGAAATTTCATCTGTTGCCTAGGAACAGCGACGTGGTTTTGAGTTTTGACAGCACATACTTTATTGCAACCGAACAATGTTTCATCCTCGGTATGTGTGTCATTTACAATCATTGCATTTTTGCGGTTGCCAAGAATGCACAATTTTTAAGATTTTCATACGATGTTAGAAATATTATACTACCTTGCTCTAAATAACCTCTCTTAAACTGCCAAGACTCGATCCAGGCATGATCCGCTCTCATCACTTTTTCCTAATGGAGAATTAACGCTTAGGCAAACATACAATTAAACACGGTGCCAATTACTCGACTAATCGCATCTGATTCGAAAGAATCGCGTGCCTCATTACTAGACAAATCGGACCCACTATTTCTTAGGGCACCATCGGTGTCGTAATAAGACTCTCCACAATTTTGGGCAAAAGAAATTTATCATTATCTGATTTCCCCTGAATTTAAATATATTTAACTAATATTTATGTAAAATAATTATAAAATCTGTGATCAGTACTGAGTTACTGAATAAATGTTTTAACTAAGTTTATCACGCTTTCACTATGATAAAGGCTTGGTCGTATGAATGATCTAGCCCAATATGACTTGAATATAACCAACCGCTTAGAGTATAATAAATTCCAGAAGTAAGTAAATAATTATCATCGATTGGCAATCTTTTATAATTACGGCAAAAGTTCATTGTTTAACTGCGGTTGGACGTGATTTCCGCACCACACAAAGTCCTACGTACATATAAACATATAAATATATATATGTATACAATGTATAATACAACCGCAAAAATTTGTTGCAGCAGGAAAAAAAAAAGCTTATCAATACCCCCACTCAATGTCGAATAAACAGTAGTTTTAAGAATATTAACTCACTTGATATTGTAAGGCAAACATCTTAAGTCCCTAATCGACAAGTTATTATGAAGTTATTTATTCTGAATTAAGAGCGTTAGTTTCACATAGCAGTGACAATTATTTGGTATGTATGTATGTATGAACTATGCGTTTTTATCAGTTTTTCTATCAGATATCATTTAATGATCATTAATACCAATGTAATCTTCTAACAGATGACGCACGATAAGAATCCCCTTATAGTGCCTAAGGTTAGGTTTGAATTGAAGCAAGTTACTCGTAGTGGTATCTTTATGTGCATTACTTCGAAAGGCCTTTGATGTCAAAACACTTGTATGCTTATCTACATCGCGAATATGATTTTGATAAGTAGTCCATGAGCTACTCGTATGTATGTATAATAAGTTTAAGAGGATTGATGACTCAGTAAATACGTACGTATCTGCATACTATATGCAGGATAAACTCTCTAGTTCGCTCCACTGATAAAGATGGAAATCTTCTTGCCAGTCTAAGTCAGCGTCATTTATGTGTCATCTCTCGGGTATCTTGACCGCTGATGATGTTTACTTGCATACAATTGGATGTGTATACACGTATGCACGCATGTCACACAATATGACTCGCGAACCAAGTCAAATCAAACAAAGAGAACATTTTCTGTTCATTTATTTATATTCTCGCTTCCTTTCCAAATTTACAGCGTGTGCGGGCATTATCCAACACATAGGGTAAGTCAGCATAAACCCTTTGTTCTCGTTTAAATTTGTAATCAGTCAGTGACAAACCAAAATAATGTTTAATGGTAGTGGATGGGCGAATTTATTGCATATATTCATTTAATCAAGGTAAAACTCGTATAAGATGATTTATATAAACTGCTAAAATATTATACTGATATGTAACGCTTAGCTTCAGTCTAAGGGGCCAACAGTGGATTCATAGCTACAAAGTTCTTCGAATATAATGAAAGTAATATAATTATTTGCACACTTCTGACGTTCGGGCAATTATTGCTTATTGACAGCAGTGTTTTGCTTGAGAATAATCAGTCGAAAAGGAAGTAATTTAATCAAAATAGTCAACATGGACAACAAACCAGACATCTATTTAAGATTTAAAGACTTTCACGGGATCAAAAACTCTCCAGTAAGTCAATAAAGTAGAACGTACAAAGAAGGGATTCTTCTAAAAAAATGCATATAAAGCCCTCGAGTTTTTTTTCTGAATTTGACGAGTTATAAAATAAGCTCTAAGTAAGAGAAAAAAGGATATGAAAGGACACAAATCTGTACGATATTTAAACATATTTTAGAATAAACTTAGTCATTAGTGCAAACAAGTTATTATTTGCCCTAACATTTATCAAGATAATGATCTTATTCAGAGACCAATCAATGACTTAAATGTCATTGAAAACATATCGAGGTCGTTAAGGAAGAAAAAAACGACAAAATCTTAGAAGCTTTTCTTGAAAGTTATATTCTTTGAGCATTGTCAGTGAATTGAGAGAGTTGGCTGTTGAAATATGAAACTTGTTTGTGTCGGGAATTGAACCTAAACTTTCAACGTAGGAATCAAATCACTTGCTCTGCGGCCGCAGTGCAAAGGTATTGTCTCCCAAAATTATATTCCGAGAATATGTATGTTTTAATTAAATAAATTTTAAATTTAGCCTAAGGCCCTTTGTGCTCTGGCTACTGAGCAAGGGTTATTTACTCTAAATCAGTACATAATTTAAATTATATTGTAGCCATTCAGTAATTAAATAAATAAATAAATTTAAAATTAGATTATTATATGATAAGCAAATAATTGGATAAATCGCTTAAATACAGATAATAAAATAAAGTGTTATGAAAATATTACTGCTAAGATGAGATATAATATAGAGAAGTCGAAATAATGTAGTTCATTTTAATTTTTGCTTGAGTAAATTAAATTAAAAATTAAATCATTAAAAAATGATAATGAAAACATACGTTTCGAAAATTCCATGTGTTTATCGGTTCTGTAAATTTCAAACAGCATCCTATAAATAATTTGAACGTATCTGTGATGGTATATGAAACTATGAGGCATGTTATAAATAAATACATTTTTACGTATGTATGCACCCCACATCATGAATAAAATAACCCAATAACAAATAAATCTGGCACCAGTCGCTATTCGGTGCGTTGTTTGAATAGTACACTCTCAGATATTGCTATCTCGAGCTATAATTCATCTATGATTGAGCATCTTTGCATTCTATAAAGAAAACAAAACTGTACTGTCAAATTGGATTCCTTTAAACCATCAATTGCACGAACTGATTATTGCTGTTATCAAAGAAGTAATAATAAATTTTAATTATCGATTAAATATTGATTATCTTAGTGGGAGATTTCTAAAGTTTTTGTCGATGTACTTATAGTTGAGACCTTATACATGGTATTATCTTGAATTTATTTGTGTTGGATAAAGTGTGATTTTGTTGTAAGAAGTTTCTTTAAAAGAAAGGTTGGTGACAGTCCTTAGTTGGGCTTTGAATTGCCAGTGGAACGGTTATATTCGTGGTCACAAGATGCTGTTAAAAATCGCATTTGTGGTGACTTTGATCTTAACAACAGTTTGTGCTAGTGTCTTTCCAAATTTCCGTGCAAACTATGAATTCAATTTATTAGACAATCAAAACAACGATCGAGCAACTTCTACTGGGAAGTGGTGGCAAACGGCATCGTTCTATCAAATTTATCCAAGATCATTCAAGGACAGCGATGGTGATGGTGTTGGTGACTTAAAAGGTAAATACTTTTTTCTTAATCCAAATGCATAACTAGAACTTTTTATCTGCATAGTGGAAGTGAAGTGAATACAATTTTGTTTTATATTTGGGTTATGTAAAATATAAAAAGTTGGGCTGGTATTCGATACTCAAAAAAAGAACACGCACAAGTTTTGTGAAAATGTGATAGGTAGTCTTTTCATTATATTGTTCGTATCTTGCGAACGCCCGATTTTGGTTTCTAAGGCTGGAATAGTTATTAATATAATAATAATGGCAGTGCTACAGTACTAAGTGGACTTGGACCTTCCTTTTCAGCAACTCATGTTGTGCTTGCTACTTTTATCTCACGAGTGGCGGGGACCTATGCCGATCCCGAAATGCGAGATTGAGAATCATTATGACAGTTGTACTTTTTGAGCATTGTCAGTGACTCGAAAGAAGTGGAGCTGTGAAAATATCATCGGTGTTTTTTCGGGAATCGAACCCAGACATCGAGCGTAGAAGTCGACGCACTTAACCACTACGCTACGTTATTAGCAAATATGAAGAAAGAGGTTACAACCCCTAGTGTCTTTGTAGGGGCAGGACTCTTTAAGATACTCCAGTCCATGGATTTATTAGAGCGCACCGTTAATTGGTTCGTTGATTGCTTTATAGCTCCTTACGCAGTTTGTAAAACTAATAAAAGAATACATTTGTGCAGGTCTAATTTATCTATGCAATATGGGAGTCTACCTGATTTGGATTTTCTTCCTGTCTGATTTCTTCCGACAAACGGGTACATAAATGCTTTTGAGAACAATTTTGAGTCTTGTCTTACTGTTTTCATTTTCTATGAACGTATGAAATCATTTTCCGACTTTCTTAGGGCTACAAAAACGGAACCTTTATAATTTCGGTGTCCGTCACACTTTTTTATCGTCATGAAATTTTGGAATTAGGTACTTCTGGCCTAGATATCATTGCCCATGCACCCTTATTTAAAAAGTGGAGCCATTTAGGGGTGGATCCCGTATAGGTGAAGTTTCCATTGATTTTTAAACATTGACGCAGCCCCTCGAGTGATATATCAATTGCCAAATCTTTTGAAATGAGGTGGAGTTTTTGATCCATAGTACCGTTTGGAAAAATATGGAGCTCTAAAGTTTTTTTAATACGTCGCCCCCTACCATTTCTAAACCAACGAGTTTAAAAATCTGAAAAAATCACAAAAACTTGGTTTCATTGAGTACTTTCATTTAAAATAATTGCGAGCATTTTGGCCCTTATAGTTGGCTCTACATATTGGCCAGAAATGGTCAATTATCGACATGCGAATTTTGAAGATCTAAAACGCAGTTTTGTGGGTCTTATCAAATGAGAAATGAGAAAGTCTCAATTCATTTAAACCTCTAAATGCTCAATAGCAATAGGCGCATAACAGGCATGAGCATTGATTGGGTATGATGGAAGGGATTTTCTGCGTTAGATAAATTTGGACATAGATACATATATATATATATATATATATGAATAGATGATTGTTTGTATATATTTATGTACATAGAAATAAGTAGTTGATAAGGGCTGAAGAAGTAAAAAGTGATTTTTTCATAAAATATTTATGCGACATAACCTTCCCCGTGCGAGTACAACTCGCACTTGCCCAGTTTATTTATACCAATTTTGATAATTTTTTTTCTCTTTGTAGGAATTGCTGATAATTTGGCATATTTAAAAGAAATAGGTATAACAGCAACATGGCTATCGCCTATTTTCACCTCTCCAATGGCTGATTTTGGCTACGATATCTCCAACTTTACCGATATTGATCCAATTTTCGGTACAATGGAGGATTTCGATGCACTGATTGAGAAAGCCAAAAAAGTTGGAGTAAAAATTATTTTGGACTTTGTTCCCAATCATTCAAGTGATGAATGTGAGTGGTTCCAGAAATCAATTGCTCGCGATCCGGAGTTTGAAGATTTTTACGTTTGGCACCCTGGCAAAGTTATCGATGGAGTTCGTCATCCACCCACCAATTGGGTCAGCGTTTTCCGCGGTAGCGCATGGGAATGGAATGAACAGCGTCAGGAATACTACTTACATCAGTTTGTTGACAAGCAACCAGATTTTAATTATCGCAATCCCAAGGTTAAGGAGTACATGAATGTAAGTTGAATTTATTTGCCTTCATATCATAGACTTATGGTATTTGTTTTTCAGGACGTTCTTCGCTTTTGGTTGAAGAAGGGAATCGCTGGTTTCCGCGTTGATGCAGTGCCACATGTATTTGAAATTGCCCCAGATGCTGATGGAAATTATTTAGATGAACCTCGCAATGATTGGGTTACCGATCCAGATGATTATGGTTACGTGCAACATATTTACACTGTCGATCAGCCAGAAACAATCGACTTAGTATACGAATGGAGGCGAGTCCTTGACGAATTCACAGCTGAAAACGGTGGTGAAGACAGGTGCGAAATAGCTTTTTGAAATATATTTGAAATAGCTTAAACTTAATAAGTTTTTATGATTTTGTGTTTATATAGGATTCTTATGGTAGAAACATGGTCTCCAATCGAAATTGTAATGCAATACTACGGCAATAAGACAGTAGAGGGGGCACAGATTCCATTCAATTTCTTGATGATTACTTGGCTAACAAATAGTTCTGATGCTTACCATTATGCTGAATCTATTAATACTTGGTTGACAAATATGCCGGCGGGCCGCACAGCCAACTGGGTGGTAAATAAAATTTGTCTCTGTGTTTCGAAAGACAAAAGATACAATTTTAATTATTTTATAGATGGGTAATCACGATAAAAATCGTGTTGGCTCCCGATTGGGTGCCGATCGCATCGACATGTTAAACATGTTGCTTTTAACTTTACCCGGGTGTAGTGTTACCTATCAGGGTGAAGAAATTGGCATGACCGATGTATGGATCTCTTGGAATGACACAGTTGATCCGCAAGCTTGTAATTCAAACCCATCGGTATATGAGCATATGTCTCGTGATCCATGCCGTACTCCATTCCAATGGAATGAAGACAAGAATGCTGGATTCACAACAGGTCCAACAACATGGCTGCCAGTTTCTGATTTGTACCCTTATGTCAACGTCAAAAGGGAGCGTGGCATTTCTTATAGTCATCTTAATGTGTACAAGCAAATGCAGGCTCTACGATCGGATAACACAATCAATCAAGGCTCTGCTGAAATAAAAGCAGTGAGCCAAGCAGTCCTTGCTGTAAAAAGGTGTGTTCACTTTTACTAATTTTGAACTATCACTTAACTTGACTTAATTCTCTTACAGGTCACTCGTGAACAACTATACTTACATAACATTGCTAAATATAAAGGACAATGTCGAAAGTGTAAATTTGAACTCAGTTTTTGGAGGTTTGACAAACGAACTTGAGTATGTTGTTGTTACCGATAAGTCAGTGCGCAGGAAAGGAGACAAGACGTATACTGATCAAATTATCCTACTTCCTAAGGAAGGAGTTGTCTTAAGAACAACAAGCAGAGTTACAGCACTTAGTGATTACTTTTTGTATTATACTGTTTAAATCTTAACTTAAGTTGAATAATGTTATTCTTGAATGTGGTTTGACAATATATGATTTGACAAAAACAAGGAAAATTACAACATGAAGATCTTATGACTGAACGAATTCGGCGATTAGAACTAACTCAGCTAACGTGCCTGTTGTTATTTATTCGTATACTTGTCGGGTTAGCAACCAATGGAGAGCGTGAGACTGAGTTAATGCGGGTTTCCATTCGTTCGTGCATCATGCTTTCTGTTATTAAGACCGAGTTGTGTTACATACACGGTTATTTGATCTTCGTCTTTCTGTCCTTCTCAAATCAGGACGCTCAAATTCGAAGACTCTCCTAGCTGAAGCACTGACAGCTATGGAATTAGTCAGCCCTTATGTTTGCCTTCCGCATGATGTCCATATTTTTACCCAAGTTGTCTAGATAAACCAAAGTGCCAAGTAATTGTCTAGCAACAGTCTAATCACACAGTTTAACATACCAAGGGCTTCTTGTAGGCGGTGGAAGGTAGCCAAATGTGGTTTGTGGTACTTCCTGTATCACAAATCATTAATGCAACCAAATACTCGTATTGTTGACACGTGTGGTAGCCATACTAAAAAGTCTTGACTCAGACGTCCAAGGTCAAAACTCCTAGTGGTGAGCTTGTCCTTGTCTAACAAATGTTCCACTTTCTAGGCAGTTCTTTTTTTCTTTGAGCCTTTGCTCATTCAAGATATTTGATGAATGCTTTCCGTCAATTAGCATGCGATCGGTTTGCGATTCCAACACGCTCGTACGGAGGTCATTTAAATCTTTAGCTGTCAGCGCTCTTTATGTGCGCGAAGTCTCAGTTTTCTTATATATTAGATAGATGATACTGCGTCATCAATAACACCAATCTTAATAAGGCACCTAATCTGCACAATTCCAGATTTTTCCCAAAATTTCAAAAAAGCGATATTAAATCCTCTTCACCAAACTGGAGATTATACGAATCCGCTATACTACAGAAGGATATCCTTCCTGAATACTGCATCCAAACTTTTTACTGCTTTAATATTATAGTAGATTTATGGAATGGATTCAATAAAAAAATATCTTGCATGAATTCCAAGCGGGATTAGTTAATACCATAATGGCCCTGTATGATAACAATAAGACTTGAGTATTGGATGGGCACACATTATCAGAAGAATTTAATACGACGATGGGGATAAAATGAAGCTATGTATTGAGCTCATTATGAAACAAGGGGTGGGGTGGAGGTAAGCCAGGTGGCGGTACCTAGTCTCATATATGCCGATGGTATTGTCTTTCTAGCTGACACAGTAACTAGTATACAACTAAAAATAATTAAACTCTAAAAGTATTGCAAATTCCGAATCTTACAGTCAACCTAGAAAAGACAAAAAATATGTTTTTCCTACAGGAGGTAGGAGAGGCTTGAGAAATGAAAACGGGTCATACCAGGGGCAATCACTTGAAAATGTACGAGATGACAAATATCTTGACGTTCTCATTACTTCAAATCTCAATATGGCAAAAACATCTTAAAAGCAAATTTTCGGAGGTAAAGCGTGCAGTTAATTCAGTCTGGAGTTCTTGTATTCGAAGCAAAAAAGTTACCCACAGAATTCCTAAAAAGATGGCAAAGCAATAAGTTAAAAATGCGAGGAAATATACAATTTTCTTATAATGGAGTGTGAGTTGAACGCACTTTATTTAGAAAAAGGAAAAGAATCAGTCATGTCATGAATAAGGGCTTGCATCCTGAAACGTAATGCATTTTTAAGAGTTTTACTTAACCACGAGTTCACCTCGAATGAGATCTTTGCCCTCCCTCAAAGGTAAACTAATGAAACTTCCCTAGCGAAACAACAACTCACTGCCAGCGACCAGAATTTCAATTTTATCATCAAGTTTCTCAGTCACGTTCCACACGTTGGATCCAATCTTTCATTTTTCTCCTTATTTTTTTTTCTCTCTGCTACACACTTCTGTATCTTAATGCGGAATAGGCGAAAAAATACATCAATTCTAACGAGAGTTAAGGCTGCAAAATAATCAGAGAACCATGTTTTCAAGGTTGAATGAGGGTGATTTTGCTATTTTGCTTGGTTGTATCTTAAGTCACTGTCATGGTGTTGCGGTCTAATTATCGTACATCCCGCAACTCAACTGTCTTGTTATGACAAGCTGTCATGTAAGCTGGTAGACCTTCAAAAACACGTGCGCCTACTGGAGCAATAAACGCATAAGTTTTTGTTATTGTTTTTGCCTACAACTTTAACGGTTTTAGGAAATGAAACACGTTTATTAAGATTTATCAGAAGCCAACAATAAAATTACTTGGTCATTCATTTGGTGCGGTTTAAAGGAATCATAGTCAAAAGGAATATCAACAATTCAAATTGCAGTAGTTTATAGTTTGTTTTCATATTTTAGTGTCTGCTCAAAACTATATCAGTGAATTTAACAATAATAATAATAAGTTTTTTTTTATGTAGGCGAACGTACTCTATTTTAATTAATTGAAAGCATGGAATATTACTGAACATTTTTTTGTATTTTTTATGATTTGTATATCACACCCCAGAGTGAGGAACGTGTATAAAAATAAACATTAGTGTGAGGAGGGAAGGTTAAGAGATCCAGATGACAAAAGTTTTGAAAGAAGCTGACCACACGCTATGTTGGTTGGGTGTTGTAAATTTATGAACAAAATCACTATAATATTATGGCCTAGGTGGACCTGGGCCTAGCTTCTCAGCAACCACTCGTGTTATTTTCTAGACAGTTGGGTCGACGCACAAACCAACACGACCACAGCGCCCACTTTTGAATGCATTTCGTCGAGTTTTTTAAAGGCTTTATTGATATCGCGTAATTTCTAACGAGTTTTGTGAAAAACCGGTAAGCCTTAAAAAACTCATTATGAGTTGGACAGTTTCAGGCTTAGGAACTTTTTGATGCTATAACGTTTCCTGTAGATTGTCTTACGCTCCCGTTCCCAACAAAGTGTCCCAGAAATACCACTATTTTTATTAAAAGCCTACAGTTTTTACAGTTTATCATAAAACAATGGGTTTTGCAAACAGAACTTTCTAACTTTTCAACACTTTTGTCGTCATATCTCAGTGGCATAATTAAATCGTCCATAAAAACTAGGACCGTGATATAACGATAAAATGCTGATAGCGTATCGCACAAAGTTATTTTAATCGGAAATATCGTCATGTATTGATACAAGCAAATGGCGGATTTCAGACAAATATAACTTTGTGAGACCAGTTTGGCCTAAGCAAGATTATAACAAAACTTTTAGCAATCTTGGGATTAGCACGAACAATATTGATAGTCTAATCGAGGCACTTTGCAAATGAAAAACGTTCCACAAGATTGGGATTATTGTATAACGACTATTGTGAACATTTCATATATAAGGAATTGGCAGAAACCCCGTCCTTCCTTCTCTGGAGATCCTCTGCACTACCACCCTTAAGGAAATTGAATCTAGGAGAATACTTTTATGAGGAGTTGACGGAGATCTCCGATATGGTTATCGGTAAACTCTGCAAATTTATCTACAAATCAAAATGGTCTCTAGAGTTACAGTTCAAGCGGACTTACTGACATTGTGTGCATTACTGATCTACGAGAACCCGACCGAGTGTAGAGGTTAGCCAGTCACCTAGTTTAATGCCATATGGTCATACGCATTTAAATTAGACACCTGGAATCGTTGATCATTTACGTATGTCGACGAAGTTATTAAATATATTAACCTTTTAATTTTTGTACCAAAACATTAAACTAAATTTGACTCTCTCACCCAGTCAGTAATTGGTGGCATGTATTATCTCTTCCGAAAAACGAAAACATCGGAAACTAATTTTTCACGTTACTCAAAGACAACGTTATTGTATTTTTTATTCATTTATTGCTTCATTTATAATTCAGTATTTCATATAACGTTTAAGAAGAGCACAGAATTTAATATACTCGTACATATGTATTTTCTGTTATTCTGCGTTGCATTGCAAGAGGGAATTGAATAAATTTGTAGTGCGACTTTTGATAAAAGGTATCCCCTCTTTTTCGCACTCGTTTTCATACTTAATTAAAACAAAGTTTTCAGTTATTTTCATTGCTTCTCTGGTATATCTGTCTACTACCTTTCTTGTGGGGTGGTCAGTTGTTTGGGGGAGGATAATGAGTTTGTGACTGTTAGTTGGACTTCATTAAATTTCTAGCATAACAAATGACATAGGCGGCAGCTCTCCATTAGGTAAAATTATGAAACCGTTTTGCGCCTGGCGATGAAATGCTCATCCATCTTATTAAATGACAAGCGGAGGTCTTGGAATAAAATGTGACCGTGTTCACCTCTTTCGAGTCACTGATAACACTGATACACTTGTCCAGAAAAAGCTTCTCAATCTCGCCATTGGGAGTCGGCATTAAACTATTGGTGAGAGAACAGTAGCACACACAACACGTTTGGTTGTTGAGAAACTATACCCAAGTCCAACTCGGACTGCAGCTCCGCCATTGTTATTATTATTAAATCTATCGGTAAACATCAGTTTTACGGAACATCGTTTTAATGTCTATCTAACTTTTATAAATGTACTTTTAAACCGTTTTGATCAAAAAAAGTAAAGAGCTTGTAGTTAAACTAATTATTAATTTGGAATTTTAGGATTTTCGAAGCGTTAATACGCGAACCATGCAGACACAAGCGTCTGCACCTAGCCTCTATTAACGAACTCCTACTCTCACCTCCCCGTGGTGAAATCCGGGAGCCGAATACCCTTGACAGAAGATGGGGTAACCAACCCCCGTGGGACGTCTGGGCGGCTGCAAACGAGAGAGGGGGGAGTGTGAGTCTACCAGGGCTCATCACTCTTGTTAGGATGGCGGCGGAGGAGCTGGTCAACTGATTGGCCAATAGCGGCATCCACAACTCCAGTCAGCAGGAGCTACGTGGTTTCCATGGTAAGGTCGGGACCCTGGAATAGAGATGGCGGCGGATGAGCCCTTCTTTTAGGGCCAACGGCGGCGCTCACAGCCTGCAAGAGGCTACCGACACCGGATCCTTCCGGACCCCTTTGTCCGGGGGCTAAACAAATGGACCTGTCCTCCCAGTTGGAGGTTGTGCGTGGGGTTAACTTCCTCACCACGTAAAAAAAACTCTGAGTTCAGAAAGCACAAACTGCCTCGGATATGGACGGATTTACTGTTGACGACCCCAGCAAACGGAATAAGGACAATGACTTTCGGTTCTGCACGTGGAATGTGAGGTCCCTGAACAGACTACGTGCAGCCGATGAACTCGCGGAGACCCTAGACTGCTATAAAGCAGACGTTACCGCAATCCAGGAAGTGCGATGGGATGGGCCGGGCAAAAAGAGGATGAAAAACTGCGGTATCTATTACGGCGGTTGTTACAGAGAGCGAAGGCAGCGATTATTTGGATGTGGATTTGTTGTTCGAGGCAGACTTAGGCAAAAAGTCTTAAGCTTTAAGTATATAAGCGAGCGCCTCATAACAATCCGCATCAAGGCTAAATTCGGCAACATCAGCCTAATCTGCGCCCACGCCCCAACGGAGGACAAAGATGACGATAGCAAGGATGACTTCTATGATCTCCTAGAAAGAACGTACGATCAATGCCCCAGCTACGACACCAAGATCGTTCTAGGAGATTTCAACGCTAAGCTGGGTAAAGAGGACATCTTTGCTAGAGTCATCGGTAAACACAGCCTGCACGACAACACGTCCGAAAACGAACTTAGGCTGGTGGACTTTGTTACGGGGCGAAACCTCTCTGTAGCTAGCACGCGGTTCCCACACCTCAACATCCATAAAGGGACCTGGCGGTCCCCTGATCATTCAACCGTCAACCAGATTGAACACGTTGCGATCGACGTCAGACACTCCTCCAGTATTCTTGATGTCCGAACGTTCCGAGGCGCCAACATCGACTCGGACCATTTCCTTGTTGTAGCCAAGGTAAGGACCCGGATATCGAGAGAACAACGGAGTCGAGGAAGACAACCACGGTTTGACGTCGAAAAGCTACAATCGCAACAGACTGCCAGGAACTTTGCCGATCGAGTCTCCCTGAAACTCTCCGAAAGTTCGACGTCGCCTGCACTAACAATAGACGAAGAATGGAAACGTTGTCAAATAGCCATCAGAGAAGCCGCTACTGATGTGCTGGGTTTTAAAACGCCACCTAGGAAAAACCCCTGGTTTGACAACGAGTGCAGCCAGGCACATGCAGCAAAACAAGAAGCCTACCGGGCAACGCTGCATCGAACCACGAGAGCTGTTCGTGAGCTCTACGAACAGAAACGAAGGGAAGAGAACCGGCTTCTCAGGAAGAAAAAGAAAGAGCACGAGAAGCGCGCGATCGAGGAGATGGAGAGGTGTTATGGCAGGAATGATGTCCGAAAGTTTTACCAAAGGGTAAAACTTTTATCGAATGGATATAAAGTTCGGACAGAAGCTTGCCGGGACGAAAATGGACAACTAGTAGTAGATTCGCAGTCGATACTGAGAATTTGGAAAAATCATTTCTGCAGACTGTTGAACGGCGATGAGGACACAAATACCGCTGTCAGGCAGAATGTTCCACTCAACACAACGGACGATGATAGAAGAGAATACCGTCCCCCCGACCTAGACGAAGTCAAGATAGCGATATCGAGACTGAAGTCTAATAAAGCTGCTGGTGCAGATAGTCTGCCCGCTGAAATGTTTAAAGCAGCTGGAGATGATCTGGTAGAGCGCATGCACCAGCTCATCTGTAAGATATGGTCGGAGGAAAGCATGCCCGATGAGTGGAATCTCAGTATCGTTTGCCCGATCCACAAGAAAGGAGACCCCTTTGACTGCGCCAACTATCGAGGGATAAGTCTCCTTAACATCGCCTACAAAATCTTCTCCGCCGTTTTGTGTGAACGCCTGAAACCATTCGTGAACAAACTGATAGGTCCTTATCAGTGTGGTTTCAGGCCCGGGAAGTCCACCATCGATCAAATCTTTACACTGCGGCAGATCCTGGAGAAGACCCAAGAAATGCAAATTGACACACACCATCTATTTGTCGATTTCAAGGCCGCATATGACAGCGTGTATAGAGACGAGCTATGTCTAGTTTTGACATTCCTGCCAAACTCGTCAGACTGAGCAGGATGACGATGGAGAACTCTCGCTGCTCCATCAAGGTCGGTAACGAACTCACCGAGACCTTCAATGTCAAAAAAGGTTTTAGACAAGGCGACGCGCTGTCATGTGATTTCTTTAACATCGTTCTTGAGAAGATCGTGCAAAACTCACTGGCCAACACAAGAGGCACGATCTTCCAAAAGTCCGTTCAACTGCTAGCCTACGCGGATTGACGTGATTGGGCGAACACAGCGAGCCGTCAATGATGCGTTTGCTGGCATTGAAACGGAAGCGGCTAAAATGGGTCTGGCGGTAAACGAGGGCAAAACAAAGTATATGCTGTCATCAAGAAAGGACGCACAACATCGACGACTTGGGCAGAACGTCACCATTGGCAGCTATAACTTTGAGGTAGTAAAGGACTTCGTCTACCTTGGCTCCGCGGTAAACAGTACAAACAACATCAGTACCGAGATCAAACGCAGAATAACTCTTGCCAACCGCTGTTTTTATGGGCTCAAAAGGCAATTGAATAGTAGAGCCCTCTCTCGGAAGACCGAGTTGACTTTGTATAAGACCTTGATCATCCCAGTCCTGCTGTACGGCGCAGAGGCATGGACAATATCCCAAGCGGATGAACAGTCTCTTGGTCTTTTCGAGAGAAAAGTTCTGCGCGCGATCTTTGGTCCTGTTTGCGTTGATGGTATTTGGAGGAGAAGGTTCAACCACGAACTGTATGGGCTGTACAGCGACATGAGTCTAGCCAGGAGTCTACGGATCCAACGCCTAAGATGGCTAGGCCATGTAGAGCGTATGGACAACTTAGCTCCAGCCCGAAGAGTCTTCGACTCTGAGCCTGTGGGACAACGCAACAGAGGACGTCCACGTACAAGGTGGCGCACACAAGTCGAGGGGGACCTCGGCCGGCTTGGTGTGCGAAACTGGAGACAGCTGGCGAAAGATCGTGCTGGCTGGAGAGGCATGTTAAGTGAGGCCCAGGTCCACCTCGGACTGTAGCGCCCTAAGAAGAAGAAGAAGAAGAATTTGGAATTTTAAATGTTAATCTAAAACGTTGTTTGCTTTCTTCACATTTTCACCGGTAATTAAGAGCTTAATTAAGCTTTTTATTGGTTGCTCTTGCGTCATTCGAAAATCAGAAATAATTATTCAGTTTGATCCGAATTTGTAGATCGGCAGTAAGACGCAGGTGTCATCGCACGAAACGACACATACATGTAGGGATGCAACATCGTTCTTAAAAACATCGATGTTTGAATACATCGATGGTTCCACGTCAAAAATCAATGTTTAAAAACATCGGTATTAACAGCGATACATCGATGGTTTCCCGATGTTTTATTTATCTTCTCCATCACACAAATTGTTGGGTATATATATGACGCACTGTACCTAAATAACAAAATATACTAGTCCAGTTTCAACCAACAAATCTTCTCTGTCATCCGTTTCGTTGATGATTAGACTTTTACTTTGTGGCTTATCGGGCCAACGAAAAACACAAAGTGACGTTGGAGGATCTTAGGGTTTGGGATTAGGGTTTTCTGAGCGGTCCCTTCATGCACGTTTATGTAGTGAGTCGCTTGCTGCAAGACCGACACCCGCTCCCAGGCGCGCCCTTGGTGAGGAAGCACTAGTTTGGCTGTTGACACAAAGTCTGCTATGCTTACGCATCCAGCCAATACATGTCGAAACATAAACCCTCTCCGATTAGCCACCGACCCACTGTTCCATAGGAGTTGGATACTTAGTCTCCTTGAGGTTTGCTCGATGCCCAGGGAGTACCACTTGGGGGTTCGGAATAGGATGTTAGACCAGAAGAGGCTTAAGTATAACAAAGTTGCATTGTATTGCACATCTTTTGCTCTTGGGGTGCAACCACTATTATTAAACAAATACAAGCGCATTTTATATACCATATAATGAATATAACGAAGTGAATGAACGATGTCGATGTTTGACAGTTTTGCCGTCGATGTATCGGCGATGTATCAGTTATCAAAACATCGATGGTAACATCGATATTTATGAACAAAACATCGATGTTTTGCAAATATCGATGTATCGTTTGCATCCCTACATACATGCCAACGGATTGTTTCTTTCAGACAAATACTTCCGATATAGCTTAAGGGATTAGGAAGAGGATGAAACAAACTCCAACTTTTTCTGGTACTGTAAAAGTCTCCAATAAAAACAACTTCAACAACAACTTCACCACTTCATTACTAGCTCGGATAGATTTAATCAGTTTTAGAAGAAAATTTGTACATCTGATTGGTATTGTGCAGCTGTAATTTGACACTAGCACTGTAGGACCAGACGCTAGCTCAGCGTTCTTAACACGACCCCACATTAGGACAACACGCAGCTAGCGCAACCAACACGCCAACCATCTATCGTAGGGGCGCATGCTGTTAAAGGATATGCATAAGGATATTTGATCTCTATATAAGGAAAAAACGCGTACGGGACTGTAATGAATCGAAACAGGCACTCATTAAGACAGGTCTAATAAGTAAGAAATCTTAAGAATATTTACTCTTTTGCACAGAAAAAAACGCAATGGTTTTTAGTTTCCGATAAGAAGTCTTAAGCTATATTTATTCTATACTCGAACTAGATCTTTCTTTCACAAGTAAAGACTTTATAACTAAATTATCAGCAACACCAATATACTACTCAAAGATAGCAGTAATTATCTTAGGTATTAGAACACATATTCAACGTGTTAGCCTTCATATAAATATCGAACAGGAATAATTTTTGTTGATAGTTTTCAAAAATGTACATTGCAATAGTCTTTCTCTTCACCACTTCGCTGTTTTCGGCGAGGGAAGTTCTTTCCTGTCGCGATCCCGGTAATACGGAACCACCAAAAAAGGACTGGTGGCAAACAGCACAGTTTTATCAAATTTATCCACGATCATTCATGGACTCTAACGGTGATGGTATCGGCGACTTGAATGGAATCACATCTAAGTTGGATTATCTGAAAAATATCGGAGTAACAGCAGCGTGGCTTTCGCCAATATTCAAGTCTCCCATGGCTGACTTTGGCTACGATATTTCTAACTTTTATGAAATTCAATCAGAATATGGAACCATTGCGGATTTCAAAGCACTCATAGCTAAAGCTAAATCAATCGGTGTGAAAATAATTTTGGATTTTGTTCCAAATCATTCGAGCAACGAAAGTGAGTGGTTCAAAAAGTCTGTAAATCGTGAAAAGGGTTTCGAGGATTTCTATGTCTGGCATGATGGATATGAAAACCCTAATGGAGGTAAACGCCTCCCACCTAGCAATTGGGTAAGTGTCACTTAAAAACGAAATTTGACATTTGATGTTGGTAAAAGGAAACTATATACAGCTTCAAACATTCCGCGGCAGTGCTTGGGAATGGAATGATCAACGACAACAGTTTTACTTGCATCAATTCACCGTGCAGCAGCCTGATTTAAATTATCGAAACCCACTAGTTGTTGAACAAATGAAACGAATTTTACGCTATTGGCTAGATATGGGTGTCGATGGTTTTCGAGTCGATGCTGTGCCTGCCCTATTTGAAGTTGAACCGAGAGACGGTCGCTACCCGGATGAGCCCAAAAGTGGTACAACCGAAGATCAAGACGATTATGAATATCTGAACCACATTTACACTCAAAATCAACCGGAAACCATTGACATGGTTTACCAGTGGCGTGAAGTTATGGATGATTATCAGCGTATTCATGGAGGTGATACTAGAGTTTTGCTAATCGAAACTTACGCTCCAGTGTTGTACTCAATGCAAATGTATGGAAATAGAACAACCAAAGGAGCGCATTTACCATTCAATTTTAATTTCATAACAATGCTGAATAAAACCTCTAATGCAAAAGATATTGAAAAAAGCGTCGCTGCGTGGTTAAATAATATGCCACCAGGACAAACGGCTAATTGGGTGGTGAGTTGTTTTAATGGTAATCTAAATATGTTTAATACGCAGTAAAAAATGTTATTTTCAATTTGTTATTCAAAGATTGGCAATCATGATAGAAGACGGGCAGCAAGTCGTTATGGAATTAAGCTGGCAGATACCATGAATATGTTAGTTATGACTCTTCCAGGAGCAAGCGTTACTTATCAGGTATGGGAAAGTAGTGCATTCGAATGTGAAAGCATTTTTATTCTCTCTTTGAATCAAAACTGCATCCTGAGGTGAACATAGTTTTTAGAATTGTTACCGCTTATCCTTCTATACTTTATAATGATCACAGACAATTTTTTTTCACTTTGAAAATGTCTGGAATTTATTTTCAGGGTGAAGAAATTGGAATGACTGATGGAGAAATCTCATGGGATGATACTGTTGATCCAGCTGCTTGCAATTCAAATCCAAAAATCTATGAAAAATTCACAAGAGACCCTGCAAGAACTCCATTCCAATGGAACAATAAGCAAAATGCAGGATTTTCGACAGCACAGAAAACATGGCTGCCCATTGCCAGCGGATACGAAACAACAAATGTTGAAAGTGAAGAAAAGGATGCTAGAAGCCATCTGTCTATCTACAAGAATTTAATTAAATTGCGTCAGGGTAATAGAGTACTTCAATTTGGAGACTATAGGTTCCAGGCACTTAGCGATGACGTTTTTATTTTGGAAAGGTAAGATCTGGAGAAAAAATATTTACGAAATTTAATATCTTTCCTTTTTATATAAGGTACCTTTCAAATGAAGAAAGGATCATATTTTTAGCAAACATTAGTAATAAATTGCTCGAAGTGAACATCAAGCAATTTGACCCACTCATACCTGATGTTGTCAAGACAATTCTCATTAATTCAGAGTCAACCAAGGGTGACGGGTAAAAAGAAACTGTGACTTAAAACTGCTATGAGTTAATATTAATTGATTTTGTTTTTAGGTCCGCAATGCAATCAAGAAACTTGTCGTTGAGTCCTTATGAAGCACTTATTCTGATTCGGGGTCAGTAAGATCACGTATTCAATAACGTGTTCAACATGGTGAATTTGTTGTTATTTGCATTAAATAATAAGAAATAAAGAGATATACAAGAGTTATTCATTTATTTTCAATACTGGCACTCATTCGTTTACGCATGCCATGGTTATCACAACCAACATTTTATAGTCACTGAGTCGACGATCGAAAGAGTTCAGCAGGACGGGATGCTCCAGGATGTGTTTCAGGGGAATACTATCATTCCTTGTATGTATACTTCTTGGAACGTCGCACATATTACCCCCCAGATTATCCTCGATTACAAGAACTACCAAAGGGCCGCTTCTGGGATCGGAATAACTTTGTGTTGTATTCAATTAAAGGCTAAACTTAACATATAGAGAGGATGTATTTTTCAGTTTGACTTGGTGTGTCAGAGCTACTTTAAACATTTTTGTTTACAGCTGAACTCAATGTTTTTCTGTGGTAAAGAGCTTAACCGCTCAACCGATCAACAATAATAATAATAATAATGGCGGCGCTACAGTCCGAGGTGGACCTGGGCCTAGCTTCTCAGCAACATGGTTCCGCACAATGGTGGCTACATATTAGTGGATGACTTCTCTCCTTGACTTTGAAAAATCCTTCAATTGTCCCTTTCCTCTAGAGATTAGTGGGTGACAAATGAATCCATCAATAATAATACCATTAAGGTAAATGTATACCGGTGGGCGCCGTAGCGTTGTGGTTATGTGCGTCGACCTGCTAGACTTTCAAGTTTTAGTTCAAACACAAGAACAAGCACCAATTTAAAAAAAGAAATAGTTCAGGGCTTCACCGCTCTCGAGTCACAATGCTAAAAGAGTATAAATATTGAAAAAAAACTTCTCAATCTTGCTGTTCAGAGTCGGCATTAAACTGTGGGTCCCCTCCATGAAACAACAAAAGCACGCACAGCACGAATGGTTGCTGAGAAGCTAGGCCCAAATCAAACTCGGACTGTAGCGTCACCGTTATTATTATTATTATTATTATTATTATTATTACACCGATGGGCCGGAGATTGTGACATGAGCAGGCGCGGGCGTATTCTTCGAAGTACTAAACTTGCAGTGCTCAGTCAGACTTCCTGACTCTGGCAGTTTTTTTTTTGGCCAGAATGATACTTTTTGCCAGTACTACTGGCTGATATTACCATTCACATTTACAGTTAGCCGGCTATTAAAATAAAACACTGGGAAAACACTTCTTCTGGTTTTCGTGTCGAACGTGAAATACCCGACTCTCTTAAACCAATATCGATGCTTTAACAGATTTTCCACTTGAATTTCTAACGATTATTGTTGTGTAGTTGTAGTAAACAGCAAAAGCAAAGGGAAGGGTGTGTTCAGTCAGTAAACATCTGATACTGCTATGAGCACGCAGGTACCATAGTATCTTATTGAAAATTCAAACCAATCCACAAAAAAAAACATATTGGTATGCAAATCCACCTAATTTCAGAAGGAAAAACATGAAGTTGTTCGTGTCTCATAGTGGCAATAAAAATGTGGTTGATATTATAATTTGTCTTTATTTATTTTATATGCTGAATACTTTTAACTTTCCCAATATCTTTTTAAAATGTATGATAAATGTACATGGTTTTGGTATAGACTTTTATATACAATAGAATATTTTGTTTATTAATACATACAAGTTTCTAACAATTTACACATTTATAATTATACAACACGTTTACAACTGAGTTTTTATTTATTTAATAAACTTTGATTTTAATATTTCAATGTTTGTGCAGTTTAAAGTTTGTGTTTATTAATCAATACATGTTCTAATACCAACACAACCATTACAACAGAAATTACACATTCGATTACTTATGTATTTATCTTTTTTCGAGGAAGTTTTTTTTTAAAGATGTAACTCTTTTATGTACAATATGTTTATATACAGATTTCTTATATTTTCACGTTAGATCTTCTAAGAATCCTTTGGAATACGTTAACGACAGGTAAATTTTACAGTTCAATATACAATTTGTAAAGAATATTTCGGTAATTTCATGTTCGGGTTCTGGGCTCTTGAACTCAATATGAAATTATGCCGAATGTTTCATTCATAAACTCTAGTTTAAATATATTATAACTTGAATTAAGTTGCAGAAGGGATATGTAATACTTTTTTAAAAATTAATTAAACAAAACCAATTTGCCTAGAATTTATGAATTTTAACCAACTCTCAATCCCTTTTGGAACTTAATCATATCTTAAATGTTCATCCTATATATTATATATTCTTCACAATAGCTTTTAACATTAACTCGATTGTAAGAAACAACTTTCATAAAACTACATATATGCGTGTCATATGTCACATCTTTAATTTTTGCTAACTATAATCATTGTTATTCATATTTATGTATGATATAAGATTACTATCTTTAAAATCTCAAATCTAATTCGAATGGCTAGTAGAAGTTGGATTTATTATTTTTATTAGTTTTTAAGTCATATATCACAATTTTCTTTTTTTTAAGTTTTTCTTTCGGTTTTCACCCAGAAAGCAGTTAAAAATAACATTAGATAAATAATCTTATCTACAGTAATGTATGTATAATATTTACAAATTCAATTTGTATTATTTGAGCAATCCTATTAATAAGAAGGATTGATAATTATTTTTCAAATCCCTGTTTTGCTTTTTGTGAATAGGATATACAATTAATTGTTAGTTCGGCTATCGAATTATGATGTGGAAGTCTATAAATAAATCAAATAAATGCTTTTTGCAACTAAATAATAAAGTCTTGAGATTTTTCGTTTTTAAAATAGCAAACGAAATAATGACTAAAGTGACAATAATTTTGCAGAAATTAGAAAGGAATGGGGTTTCAAAAAGTTTAGGCGAAATAAGTTTTCTTAATTTTCAGGGAAGCAAGCCTATGTACATATGTCTCTTTACGGCAGATGGAAAGAAACAGTTTTTCTTTTAAGTTTTAATAAATGCAAGAAAATAAAATGTTTTGTTTTAATATATGTATAGTATCGCTTCACTATTTAATAACTCTAATTTTTAGCTATACGAATTTGCTAATGGAAGCGTATGAAAAATGTTCTGAATATTCTGACATACTAGTCAATAATGTACTACATATGTATGCTTACAAAAAATATGGACTCTGTCCTGTCGGTAAACCGCAACCTTTGATAATTTTGATAATTATTTACTGCAAAATATAAATTATACCCAAGCAAGTACGTATTTTAGGTAGCGAACACAATTGTACTCGCACGGGAAAGGTTCCGTCGCATAATATTGATGGATGATTTTTGAATATCAGACTACGTTTCCAAACTATTTCAGTTGAATTTTCTTCTAATTACAACCCAAATCAATTCATACATTCATACATCCAAACAAGCAAACCTTCATCCATCCACATATACGTATGCATATATCCAAATTTATCCAACACAGAAAATCCCCTCCATTATACACAATCACTGCTCATGCCGGCGGTGTGTGTGTGCATTGGGCATTTAGGGGTTGAAATGGAGCTGAGATAATACTCATAATCGTATCGAGTGGTCCATCACAGCATCACATAAATCGATCTTTGATACTTCTCATTTATTTATGCATTTAGTCAGACCTACAAATCTGCGTTTTCAGATCTTCAAAACTTGCCTGTCGATGGTTGACCGTTTTTTGCCAATATCTCGAAAACTATTAATGCCAGAATGCTTGAATCTATTTTAAATGAAAATACTCAATGAAATCAAGTTTTTGTGATTTTTTTTTCAGATTTTTAAAACTTTGGTTTAGAAATGGCAGAGGGGGTACGCATTAAAAATAACTTTGGAGCTTCATATTTTTCAAATGGAACTTTGGACCAAAAATTATTGAAGCAAACCTCCACCTCATTTCAAAAGATCTGTCGATTGATATATCACTCGAGGGAATGCCTCAATGTTTCCTCAATGTGACGGACAAACGCACCGAAATTATAAAGATAATGTTTTTGTAGATTCAAAAATCTTAAAGCTTTTTTTGAAATATGGCAATCTGAATATAGGGACTACATATGTAACTATGTATTGAAGAAGATTATTTCAATATATCGATAATCTTCAAAACCTTTGTATTTATTTTTTATCGGGAAGATTCGATTCGATTCGAGAGGCGGATGGCGAAAATTGCCTTCTGGGTAGGTGTACCGTTTTGAGTGAGTACATATTCCAAATCTATGGGAAGACAATTTCGGAAAAAGGAGACTAGCAATTGAAGAAAATTGGACGGTTCTACACCAAAGTACAGCACTATTTTATCTTAATAATTTAAGTTTTTTTTAATCCTGAAATTATAGACAATTTAATCAAAATTAGGCAGACGTGGATAAGCCGCTTCTTCCCATTTAATATTCTGAACATTTTGCTAATGTAAGGATATTTAATTAAATATCGTCTGTTTATAATCTCAAAAAACATCTTAGATATACAGTCAAAATCGCTTGCAACGACATCGGTTATAACGACCAAACTCTTAGGACCCGCCTGAGCCTCATATAATCCCACTAAATAACAAATCGTTTACAACGACATCGCTTACAACGACATATCGCTTACAAAGGCAGATTTTCCCATTTTTTTAGATAAAATATTGGTTATAATGACTAAAATCGACGCAGCTGTTGGTGCGACCGCATTTTTTTCTAAAACGGTTAACTGTTTATCTGTAGATGCGAAGTATCTGTGTACGAATTTTGGATATGTTACAGCTTACCGTTTGCTGACATGTTATTATTTTTGTGTTGCGTCTATTATTGGTTGATATTATTATTATTATTGGGCGCCGTGGCGTAGTGGGTAGGTGCGTCGACTCCTACGCTCGAGGTCGTCAGTTCGAATCTCGAAAAAAACATCAAACATTTTTTCACGGCTCCACCTCTTTCGAGTCACTGACAATGCTCAAAGAGTATAACTGTCTAGAAAAAAGCTTCTCAATCTCGCCGTTCGGAGTCGGCATTAAACTGTAGGTCCCCTCCGCTCGTGAGAGAACAATAGCACGCACAACACGAGTGGTTGCTGAGAAGCTAGGCCCAGGTCCACCTAGGACTGTAGCGCCGCCATTATATTATATATATATTATTATTATTGAAGATCGTATCCCTGATGTTGACGTTTCAGTTACGCATGATCTTCGTAAGAATGACATTAAAAAAATCTTGCTTACAGTGCGTAGCTTGGCTTAAACCCTTTTTTGACATCAAAGGTCTCGGCGAAGTCTTAACCGACCTTGATGAAGCAACGGCCATTCCCCACCGTCATCTGAACGAGCTTTGCAGGGATGCTTAGATTAGACAATGCGCTGTATAAATTGTCTCCCTAAATACTGCCATACGCGGCCTTAAAATCGATAAATAGATGGTGGATATCGACATTAAGCTTCTGTGTGTTTTCCAAGATCTGTCGCAGTGTGATTATCTGGTCGATGATAGACTTCGCTGGCCTAACTGTTCCCGTAGGGCTTCAGTGGGTTACATAAGATGGCAGAGAAGATCTGATATGCGATATTTAGGAGACTGGCCTCTGCTGTTGCCACAGTTTAGAGGGTCTCCGTCCTCTATCTGGTATCGTCGAGTTATCGGTTACAGCGACCTATCGCCTATAACGACCAGTCCCTTGAAGGTTGTTATAACCGATTGTGACTGTAGTACGAGTACCATAATATCACTCCCATATGCTTTCAAAATGTTAAGGATACAACCTTACTACTCTTACTATTGAGTGTGTCTAATAACGTTTTTTTGTCTTTCCTCACGCTATTTGAAAGAATTAATTTGTATGCTACTAAACCCAAATAAATCGGTATCAAGGAATATGTAAAATTATTAGGACTTAACAATATTATATATACTGAAAGGAAGATTGTTTGGTGTGAAGTTTTGGGAGTGCTCCATAACTAGTTTTATGTTAGTATCTCTTAGTTTTCTGCGGTGTAGATTTAAAAGAAAAATGTGTACAGAATGTATGCAATTAAAGTTTAAGAATTACTCAAGTGACTCCTAAAACTATTCACCTCATTCATAAACGGGCTCCTAAATGGTCAGCAAGGGAGTTTAAGGGGTTTAGAAGCAATGACCATTGTGAACTGCACATATTATATCTTAAATTGGGAAGTATTTGTTTTATCCACCAATTAAGTCTAGCATTTTCAAATGCTTTATAATCACATGAGATTCTATAAATAGTACAAAAATAAAACAAAATAAAATGGGCAAGTGCGAGTTGTATTCGCACGGGGAAGGTTCCGTCGCATAATATTGATGGATGATTTCTGAATATCAAACGACGTTTCCAAACTATTTCAGTTAAATTTTCTTCTAACTTCAACCCAAATCAACCATTTATTCATAAATTCATACATCCGAACAAACAAATATTCATCCCTACATATACCTATATCTCTATCCAAGTATATCCAACACAGAAAATCCCTTCCATCATACACATGTCATCATACCCAATCACTGCTCATGCCTGCGGTGTGTGTGTGTTCATTTCTGTTGGGCATTTAGGGGTGAGATCGAAAAGATAACACTCATCAACGAATAGAGTGGCCGAACACAGCATGAAATTATGTGTGAAAATGAAAATTGTTCTCATTTTAAATCTTAGATATCTCAAAATTTCAACATAAATCGATATTTTGAAATTTATCATTTCTTAATGCTTACATTGATGTCTTCAAAACTGCGTTTTCAGATCTTCAAAATTCGCATGTCGATGATTGACCGTTTTTGGCCAATATCTCCAAAACAATTAGGGCCAGAATGCTCGCAATTGTTTTAAATGAAAGTACTCAATGAAGCCAAGTTTTTGTGATTTGTTCAGATTTTTTAGCATTTTGGTTTAGAAATGGCAAGGGGGGACGCATTTAAAAAAACTTTGGAGCTCCATATTTTCCAAACGGTATTTTGGATAAAAAAGTGTTGAGAGAAACCTCTACCTCATTTTGAAAGATCTGTCGATTGATATATATTTCGATGGGGTGCGACAATTTTTCAAAATTAATGTCAACTTCACCTGTACCCCCAAATGGCCCCACTTTTTAAAATCACTGCATAGGCAATGACATCTAGGTCTGAAGTACCTAATTCCAAAATTTCATGCCGATATCTTCATAAACTTCTGAGATAAAAAAGTGTGACAGACACGACGGACGGACGGACGGACACACCGAAGTTATAAAGATTCCGTTTTTGTTGACGGAACCTTAAAAATATGTACTCATAACTGTGAACATCAGTGGTCTACGCTGTGACGTAGTAAAACAATTCTCAAATTTGACGGCTCCACCTCTTTTAAGCGACTGACAATGCTCAAAGTTTATAACTGTATAGAAAAAAAATTCAAAAATTCGCATTCAACAGTATGCCCGCTCCACTCGTGACACTAGCACTCGCAACGAAAGTGGTTGCTGTTATTTCGTCACGTTATTGTAAATTCACTAAATTTAGACCAAATCAAGTACACCACATATATCTTTTCAAATTCAAATAACGCAAGAAATATTTAACAAATACTTTCTCCATTAACCGCAATCATTAATAAAACCAACTGTATATACATTGCTGTTGTACTTTTAGGGGTTCCGTGTAAGGGTGAACGAAACTTTTGAGACTTACATACGTATATACATACTTCGATTTGATTTTGGGAGAGAATTAATACATTTAAAACTAAATTTTAGTATTCGTTATATGGGAAGATTGCCCAAAAATCAAATTAGTTGATTAATTTCCCAGGCCTATTTGTCATATTTGTCCAAGCTTTTTAGTTATTTCTGCGTGGAAATTGGAAGGTGGGGCCTCACTCTTTTCCACCTTTAAATTTTATTATTTAAAAATGGAAATATGGAAAAAAACTATTAAGCAGAACTATGTTTTATTTGAACGTGTGAAGAAAATCAAATTTGTATTTAATTTGAGTGCGAATTTAAAAGTCGCTTGTCGTCGTTTGCTGGCTACCGCACTATTCGTCTGGCCAATTTTTTTGGAAAATAATTGTCTGAGGTTACATTTTTGCAGATTTTTTTTAATTTACGGAATTATACTCTCTTTTGCTTTCTTGTTCAGATCATTAAACCTCTTCTGTTGAATCAAAGCGATCACATTTTCATTCTACAAAAACTCGTAAAATGCCTTTGTCTAGTTTCTTCGGCAATAATTCGCTTTGTATTCTCAGGAGGACCTACAGTCGGAAGCTGACTACGAACGATGAAGTTTAGGAAACTTTCGATGTTAGTTATCCTCATGGAGCATTGTCTGTACTTTGAGATTGGAGGTGTTGCGAAATGAAAAGTTGATGGTTACCAGTCGAATCGATTTGCGGTTATGGTTACCAACCAATCAAATCTATGTGGTAGAAATATGAAAAGCTGATCAAATTGATCATGCTAAGGAAATATTTTTAGGGACAAATCTGTTCCATTCTCTATGGGAGTCGGATCTCTGGCAAAAATTTCTTTACAAAGTTTTACGTTTAGAACTTCTGTCCCATAGAACCAAGTTACTTTTTTGACCCCACTAAGTGCCGTAGCTTAAATTTATGTCCGAAATTTATAGCTGTGTTAAAAAAAACTTTAAAAAATGCCGCATAAAAACTTTTCAGCCTTTCTGTGTGAACAGTTCCGTTCACAAAGTCCTCGTCAAATTACGGGCTGTAGTTGCAGGTCTAATTTTGTAATTACGAAGGTATTTTGAAAGCACCATTCTTCGCGGTAGTTTCGCTTCCCCTGAAAACAGCTACCTAACTCACATTTTTTCATCTTACACTTATAACATATTACAAAACACTCTTGGCTGCTATCTTCGTTAGCTGGGACATCTCGAACTACAGGCCCGACAAATACAAAATCCGACAATTCGATCACAGAATTTCCTGAACATAATTGTATTATTATTATCCCAAAACTCTTGAACTAAGCTTACGATATAAATTGTTTATTAGGAAATTAAATGAAATGGGAAGTGGGTATCGTGGGAATTTGTGCCAACTCCAACGCACTAGACTTTTGAGTTAAGATGCAAATTACAGAACAAGCAACAATTTTTACACAAAAATTGTTCACGGCCCCACCTCTTTCGAGTCACTGACAATGCTGAAAACGTATAACTGTTAAGGAAAAGCTTCTCAATCTCGCCGTTCAGAGTCGGCATTAAAGGTCTCCTCCACTCGTGACAGAACAACAGCACGCACAATTCGAGTGGTTGCTGAGAAGTTTGGTCCAAGTCCACCTCGAACTGTAGCGCCTTCATTATTATTATTACATATTATTATTATAAGGAAATTAACTTAGCCCATGTTTAGAAATTGTAATCCTTATGATAACTTTACATCTTGCAAGCGATGGATTTTATTGTCCTTTTATTCAGTACTCATTTTGCTGCACTGTTATTAAAAAAAATGTCCTTCGAATAGCACACACAACATAAAAAATCCTATTCTAGCAAGGAAAGAAGGCAGGTCTTAAGTATACTGCAATAGTCCAACAACTGACACCTTTAAAGAGTTTTGCTGTCATCATATGTCGTACATACATTCGCAACACAAAAACAAGATTTAGCTAAACTTTTATTACAAAGAAGGAAAACTGCTGAGCATCTTCTGAGGTCGAATGTATTTACATACTTGCGAGAATGCACATGTTTATTTTAATTGTTCTTTCGTGAAAGAATTACAATTTAATAATGGTCTTTTTTTAAAGTCTTCTCGATTGATAAGCCCTTGCTATAAAAGAAACGAATTTACTGGCATTTGCCATTGAATCGGTTGTAACGGTACTTGGACCCTTCCACACATCAAAGAAAGAAACAACACGCACCTAGGCCTTGGATCTACAAGGGAATCCATTCTTCTATGCTAAAAAATGTATTATTTATTACTTAAAGTTGCGAGAAATATTATGCCTACTTTTCTGAAGGTCTCCTTATCTAAGGCGAAAAATAACGCATAACACAGATTGTTAAATGCAGATATGCCAGAAAGGCTCAAAGTTAACAAAAGGTGTCCCGGATAATAAATCGCAGTATATAATTTACCATAGATAAGTTTGTTGTCACTGCTGGTGCTGCCACTGTTGTTATCCTTAGCTTAATGGTGTGGATTTTATTACTACATCAAGCAAGTATTCCTTTATGATAGTTATTCTTCTGGGCGTGGTGAAATGAAACTAGGGTCGTAAAAGAACTTTTATTGCCGAGCAAAAAAACTAATGAAACAATAAGGACTTCAGGTTGTATAGATGACCAATCCCAGATATACAGGTTAATGAACGAAAAATTTAAATGAATTCTTCTATGAAATGAATTCCAAGTTATGAATGAAATTTATTCTTGCGTTATTCATTCACATCCATTTAGATGTACGTAGTTTCACACGAAAGTATATTAAGTTATAAATAGTTGGAGATCAAAGGGTGGAAAGGTGTTAACATTTCGGCATGCAACGTGTCCACAATTATGATGTTTACATTTTGCGTTGAATTTAGTTAATTAAAGAGAAGAGAAAGTCACTAACTGACGAATACAAGAATTAAAAAAAATACTTTTGGTAGAAATGTGTACATCTTTCTGATGCGAAATTTGATTAAAAAGGAAATATATGTACATAGGTATTCTTTGCCATTTTATGCAACAAACGTGTTGTACGTGCTACCGATTTGAGACGGAATCAATGTTTTATGCTGACTTCGGATGTCTGACAAAAATGTCTATGATAGTTATGGACTGACTTATGATCGAAGCATTTGATTTAAAGCTCAGTTAAAAATATATATGATGTGTTTGTAAGCCGTTGAAGCCAATAAGGTTTAATTATTTCCGCAAACCTGAACGTGAGTTTAAGACAGTGAGTGCAAGAAGATTTCACATTACTGCACAAAACTAATCTCTTTTTCTTGAAGTAGACTATGTGCTTCTCATATCTATGTATATCCTATCTCATATCTAATTTCTAAATTTATCTAACACAAAAAAAAATTCTCAGCATACCTTGCATAGTTTTTTAATCATTGCTCGTGCCTGCTGTATGTATGTTGCCTGTTGGTCATTCAGGGGTTGAAATGCATGTGAGACATACAACTGAGACTCGTGTTGTGTTATCGATTCCAGCAGGAAATTTAAGTTTGAAATCTTCGATATTTCGGATCGATCTTTACAGAAATCTGTATTTTGATATATATGTATATATCTAACGCTCTCACAGAGTTCTGCAAAGCTGGAATTTTAGATCTTTAAAACTCGTATGTGGATGATTTACCGTTTTTGACCAATAGCTTCGAAATTATGTACTCATTGAAGCCTATTTGAGTGATGCTTTCGGATTTTTAGATACGGACTTACTGATATTATAAAGATTTCGATTCTATGAACGGAACCTTAAGATAGACGATTCACAGTAAGTTTACTACTTTACTTTTGGGTAAACTCTAAAATGTTCACTCACATCAATCGGTATACTGAATATAAATTCGTATCGAATGACTTATTAGATATGTATGTGGGATATTCATAGGCATGAGGCATAACCATTTCTTGGAACAATTATTTAGTTACACCGTCGTGTTGGGACCATGCGTCACACCACGATCGTAGCACAGTAGGAAACTATGACGAGTAACTGACAAAGAGTAATAGGAATACTTCTTGCAAAGTAACAAAGCTGTTGTGGTCAAATAAAAACAAAAACAAAATACGGGTACATCTACCATCTACCCAGAGTGAACTGTTATAGAGTACACTTGGGTTTATCACAGGATACTTTCTAATTGGAGACCTCTCTCACAGATTAGGATTAGTTTCATCCGAAATACAGTCACAAGAATAATTTTGAATACAAACAATTTTCAAATTTTCAAATTTTCAAATGCACTTTGAATGTTGTTCGTTATAAACAATGGCAGTGGTAGTTAAACAACCTCGGTTTTCTAGTGAGTTCTGTCAACATTATGGATCTACGCTGTTCTAAGTGAGGCTTAGTGACCTTCCCTAAACCTAGCAAATTGGAATAAATGTGAATTAGACTATCCTATTCTATACTCTTTAACAAAGATACCAACGCGTATAGAAGGCGAGTTATAAAAAGTACGAAGAATTGAAAAACTTTAACTCTGATGCTGCTTAGATATCCTTTATAATAACTACTATCATCATAAGCAACAATAGCCGTGTCATCGAATGGATTTGCCACTTACCTATTAACCAAATGGATGAATTTTAAATAAACTAAGTAGAGGCAAAAAATGTACCAATTTCTTAAAAAAAAGTGTTTGCTATATCTTATAACAAATATAATAAAGAAAATATAAAAAAAATTATTTTAAAAAACCGTACAAAGCTAATAAATGCAAAAATGTGATCCGTTTGCAACTTTATCAGAGTGATGCAGCATTCATCAAAATACTACAGCACCTGTCAATTCTATTGAAATCAGAACATTATTTCAAATTTTCAAAAATCAACTTAGGAAATAAACTTGCTTCTCTCAACTGAGAATCTGAATTTCATGCAACAGCTTCTGACCATCATATTCGACAGCCACACACAAGTATCTATTATCATTGAAACTCCACTTTCTTATCTCTTGAACATGATTTTAGTACAAATTAACCTAATCACATCGAAGCTCATAAACTGTTCCTTTTTTTTTTGAATGTATCTAAATCGGATATAACTCCTTATACGGGAATAGCATATCGCTTCTTACTTTCAGAACTACCAGTATCACCGTTACTGCAATCTCGTTCGCTTTTATTATTTTTCTCACCTTGCTATAAGCTTGTGTCTATAATATTGTTTTCACTTATTGTTGTCGTTGCTGATATCGTGTGAATTTGATTTGGCTGCTGTTGCTGTTGTTGCAATGAATACTTTTCACCCTCGTCTCTGCCATTTGAGTCGATGAATTGCTGTTTTGGCGACGTCGACAATGTATTCATCATTGAGCTAACTACCGGCACTGACGGTGGTGAAGACTGATTGCAGTGACTGTTGCTGTTGATTTTATTATTGTTTACAACTTGATGCTCTATATGGTTGTGATTCAGTATTGAATCGTTTAGGTTTGGCACAATTTGATCCACAAATGGTATATTTTGATAGGTGCTCGATAGACTTGCACTGGTGAATATATTCGAAAGGGTAATAGTTTGTGTCGCCATTTCACAGAGTTTCACTTTGGCTGCATTGTTTTCCTCTGAAAATGTCCAAAACGGAAGCAATTAAGGTTTCAAATTTGGTTGTCATATTGAAGTCTTAATCAATTTACCAGTGCTTGTGGGGGTGATGTGCTTTTGAATTTTCTCCTCCTGGGCACATGTCGCCGCTGTTACAACTGCTGCTGCCATCATTGATGATGGACCTGTTCCTGTGCCACGATGCATTCCATAACGTGGGGGCATCATACTCTGACGAACATTACGTTCAGGTCGAATAAGTATGATGTACAGCTGTAAATGGAAATGTTGATTTAGTATCGATTTGATGACAAATTAGAGTTATTGATTAACGAATCGGAATGAAAAAATCTATTTAGTTATTGGATGCCAATATGTTCTGTTATTCGTATTTCGTTCTTTATTAAATACTTGCAAATCAAACTGCAACACGGGTCACTAAGCCATTTATTTTTTGCATGCATTACTTTCAAACAAGGGTTAATCCTCTATGATTTAAGCTAAATAAATAGAGCAAATAATTCAGACGGGATCCACGAAACTAAAAGGAAATGTTAACAGGCGTTGTCCAAGGGAAGGTTTAGTATCACCTACTCTATGGACCCTACGAAAGGATATGCGGATGAATTTGCAATAATAGTAAGAGATAAGATTGTGCCAGTTGTCGCAGAGCAAGCAAAAACAGGGACCTTAACAGTTATAACTTTTACTTAAAAAGTCCACTTTTAAGAATTATTTTATATCTGTATTGTATTGCTCAGAAATAAAAATTATTTTTTAACTTCGATTTTTTGAATAACAGTTATCAATGACTTTCTTAAAAAAAATGATGACTGCATTTTATTGTATGAAGTAGAATCAGTCAATGATTTCTATTTTTTCTAATAAAAAAAATCTTTAAACCTTGACAGTCGATAGCATTTGTCGATATGGTGGATAAAGGATAATGGTAGTGCAACAATAAATTATTTTGTTTCTTTTGTATGCAGTCAGCAAGCATTCTGCTATTAACACTATCATTGGCTTCACACTCAACTTCAAACCAAAGTTTATAAGTCACAAAAGATCTTCTTGAAATTTTCGTCTTGTTACGTATACAGGGGTGGAATCTTGCTCTGCGTAGTGCGATTGTCAATTTAATAATCGCAAATTTGCGGTCGTTTTCATGTGACCACTAAATTGGTGTCGCTTTCATATATTTTTGTTGAGTGGGTGTTCAAAATAAATTATTTATGGACATTATTTATGCTCATATGATCTTACTGCAGTTGTTTTCATTGAATGGTACAATTAAAACTTAGATATATGTATGTACATATGTAGGTGAAATATGCATATGTAAAGTATATGGAAGTATATGCAAATCCGTCTTTTTATTTAATCTTTGAAGGATATATTATTTAACTATAAAGAAACACTTAGCATAAATGCAATGATATGTATGTACATACATGTATATATGTATGCAACTACTACTCAATTTGAGTTATGGAAAAAAATGCGAATGGCGGTTAATTTGAAATACGGTGGTATTAATTATAGAGTGGTATCAAAAAAATAAGAGATTTTTTTTAAAACACATCTTTATATGAGCCGCAATCTCATTACAGGCTCCGGGCAGAATATTTTTCATTTCTGTTTCTCACATATTCTACACACAGTATTGATGGGAGCGCATTTATTTACGCACACCTTTCCTACTTCCTCATGGAACGATGAAAAAAAAATCTCCTGAAGTTTTTTTTAAGAAAATTAAATTTCAGTGCCGAGTCATAACTTGTTTACGATATATTAGCTATAAAACAATTCACCTATTACACAATAAGAAAATTTATAAACTATTTAAAATACAAATAATAATGATTAAGCATGTCATTCACATTCAAAAAGAGGAGAGAGAAGTGATGCCATATATTTTTTGCGATCGCATTACTCAGACCTGAATGTATTTGATAGTCACATTTGATTGTCAAAAGTGCGACAATCAACTATCACTTTCGCCGATTGCATCCCAGCTCCCAACACACCTACTAAAGATCGAATATTTTTTCACAATGTTGACGACAAGTTTTTTGACGTTAAATAGTCCTCGCAAAAATTTTGGAATCTTAAAAGCTTCTTTAACATACATACATGTCGTACCTTGCCCATTGCAACTCATATTCTTCTGAAAATAATATCGATGCATACTACACAAATAACTTTTATTAAAGTTTCTAAGATATAAAAGTTGTTAGGTGATTTTTATTTTCAATTACGAAAAGTAAAAATTATTGATCACAGTCATGGAAACAAATTAGAAATATATCTCAACAACTAATTGTTATTCCTGAGTGATATGATAAATATCAAATAATTATTTCATATCAATTTTAATAAAAAAAATTGCAACCATTTTTTTTTTGGATATTTGAATAAGTACAGATGTCGCAAATAGTTTGGTTTACTTAAAATACGTGATTGATTTGTTTTTTTTTCGAAACTTATATAAATAACAGTTATTTTCGGTCCCTGAGCAAAACAGATATAATTATTTTAAAAAGAAAAGAAATTAATCTGAAATTATTGCCCATAACAGGTGACTGTGACTGCTTGATGTCAATAGCCAAAATGTCCAAACATGAAAAGTAGTATTTTGGAATCAAGAATTCGAACTGTTTTTTTTTTTTAGAATTTTACCTATGAAATTGTCTTTTAAAATTAGATTCAAAAACGTCCTACCTTAAGCCTTTGAGAATTTATAAATATATATATATAAAAATGAATGTGATGACTTCTCATTTTGAAATTTCGACTTTAGTTCGCCTGTACTGAGTTTTTTTTTTGAAGCAAAATTAGGTGAAACTACTTAGCACATAAGATATGAATGTTCTAACGAATACTAGAGGATTCGCTACAAATTGGTTTATATAACAGATTAGATCAGATCAGATCAAATAAGGAATGTATCAAAGCCAGGGATGCATCTTCTGGGTATCTAAGGTTACTGCGTTCAATCGATTAAAGCCATTTAAGATTTTCTATACAGCAGCCAACAATTTTTTTTTCAAATTTCTTTGCCTTGTAAAAAACACACATTGGTACATTCATATATTAAGTGAAGCGAAATCTTAAGCTGACTTTTGCAAGATAGTGAAACTCATCAATGAAAGGAGAAATTTTTCCTTTCATACCTTAAAGCAAATAGGCGCAAAGAATACCTTAAAAAATATCTTAACATGACACAAACTTCGCAATCGTTTCAATATGCCACCCTGAGAACGCAAAAGTTAGAATTCTACAAATTTGTACCCCGAAATTTTTATCAGTGTTAATGGGATCTTCGTAAGTGCAGATATAAAATTAGAGAACATGAGAATCCAGTTAACTATAGGAGAATATCATTCTTGACTGCGTTGGCTAAATTGTGTGCTTGCATTTGAATGCATTTTTCTTATAAACATTATAATATTGGATTTTCGAAATCCGAAAAATTCCTCAGGCCGAAAATTATTTATGTCCTGAGGTCTACGCAAAATAACAATATTGCGCATATTTGGGGTGTGACCCAATTATCAGATGAACTGCGAACGAAGCATGCTTGTAGCTTAAGCACATCTCTATTTATTTCTTGTTATGTTATTAAAAGAGACTTTGAGATAGGCAAAATAAAAATTACAGCATTGTTATTTGTCAATGACATGGCTCTCTTTCAGATAATATGTAAATTGCCAACCTACTGCAAAACTTGGAATCCACATCGAAGATAACGATTCTTACGAACATGAAAATTACATTTTCTAGTCAGTTCTACCTTAGTAAATATTTTCGTTGCACTCTTCGAAATTTCACTGCGCTCTTCGAAAAATCAGAAAGTTTTGTTCAAATGAGCTTCTTAAAATAATTTACTTCAACGTGGTATTACATGTTGGGGAGAACTTTTGCAAATAAAATACAGCATTTATTAATTTTGCAAAAAAAGGGTTCTGAGGAAATTATTGAATAAACATTATCGACATCCCTGTCTTCCATTATTTGAAGATTTTAAAAATCTCCCAGTTAAATATTTATATTCCTTCAAAGCACTTGACGTTTTTTCTAGTGATCAGTTCACCGAAATTTTAGGTTAATTTCTAACTAAAGCACTAACTCTTTTGTAGTTTCTGTACCGAAATTCCGTACCTCTGCATTTCGTAATTTTTATTTAGTTTCAGCGTGCCATCATTTGTTTAATATACTTCCGTTATTTACTAGATCAATAACGTTTTCTCGAAGTTTCGAAATGCATGTGAAGATGTGGATTTTAAATTTATATTATTTTAGCTTAGAAGATAGTTTAAGTAAAAACTTTACTATTTATTTTTTTCTTTTGTTTCATATTTTTAATTTTTGTAACTAAAAATTGGAAACATGTTTTTCTATTTTTCTTCTTCTATTTCTTCATTTTTTGTAATTTTGCAAGGGTCACTTTTTCTTTTGTTTTTTTAGTAAGAAAGCCCGATGAGGCGGCATTTAACACTATTTTGATTACTCTAAGTATACAAATATTTAATGTCACAAACATTACTTCTTTCATGAACATTTTTATTGCACTATGTGTGATATTGTTAAATATTATTAATATTTTAATATAAAATGCATCAATGAAAAATAAATGAAATGAAAATAAAAAATGAACGGTGTTGTTAGGCATTGACGAAAAGAAATGTGGACCTGTCAGGGAAAACAAGTTGAAATTGTGCGTGAATATAAGCATTCAGAAATTATAATAAATCCAAACTAAAAGCTGAAGAAACAGTTTACATCCAAATTAGTGAAGGCAAAGTTAGTTCAGTATGAGGAAGTTGTAACAACACCAAAAGTGTACAACATAATGCAAATTCTATGTGGAGCATGTGTGGGCATTCCAGCACTATAATTTGACTTTCGATTAATTGTCCTATCTAGATACGTATATGGTTCACTTAGAATTGCAGCTCTACTTCAAGACACTCTTAAACTTCACTTTAATTATTTGATGCGTGTTATGGAAATGAAAGAAAACCGATTTCTAAAAGTTGTGCTATCTCAAGTACTGCAAGGAAAGGATGTTTGCCTACAGGAGTGAGAAACGTTAGCGTCTGCATACAAATTAAATCTGTCAGTTACATCCAAGGAACAGTTAATATCTCTGAAGAAGAAGTTTATCGCACTTTTGACAGAAAACATGTCAAAGATTGTGTGATAACTTTAGAAATGGAGCCCAGTCATCACGGCACAGAATATACTGTAGAAAAATAAATCACTTTCTCAGAAATAGATCGTATTTTATAAACGGAAATTCTACTGATTTGATGCGTACCAACTTTAAAATAAAAGGTCAGCTTTTATCATTAAATTCTGCACCATTTATGTTTCAACGTCCTGAACTTCCAATTCGGCGTAAGTTAAGTAACCGGAAAGAGCGTGAAGATGCATACCACTTTTGGGAGAAGGTTCCATTCTAAGTTTATGTATCTTTGGGGTAATCCAACTTGAGTTGGATGAAGGGATAAGGACATCCAACGTCGACAGATGCTGGGATCCCTATACATACACAGATTCACAGGACGAACGCCTTACCTTACATAAACTGTATAACAAAAGAAACATTTTAAAAAAATAAACCTAATACAAATGTAAAACATAGGTATGTATAAATGCCATAAAATACCAATATGCTGGACGGCCTTCAGTCGGGACAAAATCGAAAAAATGTAATATGTATATATTAGATGAATCTGTACTACCAACATTTTTTGTAAATAAATGGTCTAATTAACTGAACTAACTATACTAAATGGATTTTTTTAATAACATATTTACGTTAAGTATGAGTTATCAAAATGTATATTTACAAAATAGCAACCAATCAAATAATTGAATTCTATCACCAAACAAACAGAATTATTTCAAAAGGACAGATTGTTTTGTGATATATAGTTTTCTGACGTTACAAATTACATCGGTTTTTGGATCTTACCTTAAACAACAAAAACAAACATTTTTAAATTTAATGGCCTACAACAAATCAAAAAGGTGACTACAACTCAAGCATTTCAATGTTTGTTAGTTATATTCCTGGTCATTAACGATCTGAACGAAAATAAGTCACGAATAAAGACACAAATCCAACAAATATTATTCATACATGTTCATACAGACGTACGCACTTAATTGTTTGTATATTGTGTGTTTGCGTTTACGTACCTTTGGTGAAAATAAACATGCAATTGTCACGCTCGCTGATAAACTTATCGTCACTGACATTGATGTAATCCTTAGAGGAACGTGATTTGCTGTCCCAAAATACAAAGGTACAAATGCCAACCAAATGACACACGTTGTATACATGGTAAAGCCTGGATAATTAATTTGTTATCACCATTGTTGTCATTAAAAGTACACCAATCCATACAGAATGTGGAAAACGTAGGAAGACACAAAAAAATAAAATATATCAAGGATTTATATAAGTATAAGTAAAATACTTGTAGATATGTAAGATTTTCTTTATAAATGTTTTGTATTATTGCAGAATGCAAACCTACCAATATGCTTCGATTCGTTGAATGCTTCAGGTATCTTTCTCGTGAGTATAGCGTAGACGGTGCAAATAACAATCAAAATAATGGGATAGAAGAATGCTATCATATACGATGCATCTATGTACGAATCGCAGACAAGTAGATTGTCTTCTCTTGTCGGATAATGATGCATTGCATGCGATGGGGAAATAATCATCCAGACTCCATTGATAAGTATCTACAGAAAAAATAAAGGTTAAAGAGAATAATTTATATTTAACATAACTGAACTTTAAAAGTAAAACACCTATTACGACAGGCTATTAGAAAGAAAAAGTTGGCGAAAGCGAATGTTTGGTATCTTAAATTAATCCGATTTTTTTTAAATAACTGGCGAATATCAATCTCGCTGTAACTATCACTCATTTTTGTTATTTTAATTTGTGTTATATTGTATAAAATAATGAGTTCTACAATTAAAAAGAAATTAGTAAAAAGTAAACTGAATAAGACCTTTAGGTTAGGGTTTCAAGGATCATATGTGGAGCAATTCTAAATAAATAGATAGACTCATCGAGGCAAATCCAGAAAGGAATGGAGGCAGTTGCGCCCTTATTTTTTATTTTTAACTTACAAGTAAAAAATCAATTCATTCTTAAATATTTCATACAAACACAACATGAAAGTAATGATTCAGTCCGTATTTGCTGCTTTCTATTTATGCATTTTTAGAAACTTATTGTCATATAAGAACGAATGTGTATACGCCTTAAGAAAATTCAAATGATAGAATGCAACAGTGACAGCTTCAAAACATTGCGAACATTGACATTTAATCTATGTCGTTTGAATAATTCGTATAATAATTTCTTCCGGTATAGTTACGTTGGCGTATAAAAGAAATTATTTTTCTTATATCCGTCGTTCGTACATAAGAAACTTTTCTTTTATATCCGTTGTTTGCATATAAGAAAAACACGGATATAAGAAATAAATTTCTTGGATTTTCGAAGTTTCTTATATCCGTTGTGTACCAACTGTATTATGCGTAAGTGTAATAATTTATCATTTTCGTTATCTTTCTTGGAGTGTAATCAATTTTTGTTCATTCGAAAATCATCTGTAGCGAGTTTTGAATACGCCAAAGTATTAATTTTATTACTCATTCTCTCCAATTCACTTCACGAATAACATACATTTCTGTGATCTTCGTTTTGTAATCTTTCAGACACATCTAAAATCATCCAAACTAAAGAAATTTTACCGCAAGCCAAATCAAATAATGTAAAATGGCAGATGTATGTGTTGACAGATACTGACAATTTATTTGATCTAAAAGCAAATGCTGTTTTGATTTGCCGAAATAGGAAATAACCGAAATAAAGTTGTCCAAGTCAATTGTCTACAGCAATGGACAAAAATTAAGAAATTCCCTTAAAAGTAACCGAAAGATTATCTCCATCCTGAATTTATGTTCTTTTTGGGTTACAGTTGTTCTCATAAATTAAATTCTAAATAATTATAATTGTTTCTATTATTTCTCAATACACAAATCTAAAAAAAGTACATATAGTATTTAAATAAAATTCAGTACAAACCTGAATAAAAATCAAGAAGGAACAAATGACCAACTGGGACTTCGGACTGATGAACGATGGTCGTTTAGCAGATTGTTTGCCGGCCTTGAAAATTCTGGCGATGCGATTAGTTTTGGTAAGAAGTGCTGCATAAACAACCGTAAAGCAAAACCCCACACTGAACCTGTAAAAATAAATTTGTCAAAAATCAATGTAATTAAAAAGACCACAATTTAAAGCAGAATATATATACGAAGGCTACTCAACGAGTCAGTAACTTTGATGCAAAATGATGTAGAGGACTTTTTTCTAACTTCTTCACTTCAAATAGAAATCAAACCAAATAGATCAATACTAAATTTTTTACAGTGATCGAAAGAATTTTTGTCGAGATTTGGTCGAAATGGAAAAATGTGAGTTTCTTGTTTAAATACAATTTTGCGCGGTAAAACCACTAAAAAGACTGAAGATCAATTAAAAAAATATTATGGTGATTCAGCTTTCTAGTAGTCCAAATAACGGCACAACCCAAGAAATGGGCAACAAATTCTATAATTGTGTTGCACAACCGCCGAATCAAATTTTGTGAGACAGCCAAGATCGCAGCAGTTTCAATTGATACCGTCATTCGAATCCTGTATGACCATTAGGCTATGCAAAAATTATCGACAAGATGGGTGTCGCGTTTGCTGACGGTGGACTAAAAACAAATTCGGGTGAAGTTTTTTCTTAATATTTTTTCATTTATTTTCATTATTTCATTTTACGAAATATTAATAATTTTTAACAAAGATCACAGAAATTGCAATAAAAATATTCATAAATGAAGTAATGATTGCGACATTAAATATTTGTTAACAAAATAGTGTTAAATGTCAACTCATCGAACTTTCTTGCTAAAAGCTGGGTGCGGTGACTTTTGCAAAATCACAAAAATGAAAAAAGTGCAAAAATCCAAAAAAAATTAACTGGGCAAGTGCGAGTTGTACTCGCACGGGTAAGGTTCCGTCGCATAATATTGATGGATGATTTCTGAATATCAAACGACGTTTCAAAACTATTTCAGTTGAATTTTCTTCTAACTTCAACCTAAATCAACTATTCATTCATACATTTATACATCCGAAAAAAACAAACGTTCATCCCTACATATACCTATATCTCTATCCAAGTTTATCCAACACAGAAAATCCCTTCCATCATACACATACCCAATCAATGCTCATGCCTGCGGTGTGTGTGTTCATTTCTGTTGGGCAGTTAGGGGTGAGATCGAAAAGATAACGCTCAGCAACGAATAGAGCTGAGCAGCATGAACACAGCATGAAATTATGTGTGGAAATGAAAATTGTTTTCATTTTAAAATCTTAGATATCTCAAAATTTCAACATAAATCGATATTTTGAAATTTATCATTTCTTAATGCTTACATTGATGTCTTCAAAACTGCGTTTTCAGATCTTCAAAATTCGCATGTCGATGATTGACCGTTTTTGGCCAATATCTCCAAAACCATTAGGGCCAGAATACTCCCAATGGTTTTAAATGAAAGTACTCAATGAAGCCAAGTTTTTGTGATTTTTTTTCAGATTTTTAAACACTTTGGTTTAGAAATGGCAGGGGGGGACGCATTTAAAACTTTGGAGCTCCATATTTTCCAAACGGTATTTTGGATAAAAAAGTGTTGAAGGAAACCTCCACCTCATTTCGAAAGACCTGTCGATTGATATATATTTCGATGGGATGCGACAATTTTTTAAAATTAATGTCAACTTCACCTGTACTGGAGCCACCCCCAAATGGCCCCACTTTTTAAAATCGCTGCATAGGCAATGACATCTAGGTCTGAAGTACCTAATTCCAAAATTGCCGATATCTTCATAAACTTCGGAGATAAAAAAGTGTGACAGACACGACGGACGGACGGACGGACGGACGGACGGACACACCGAAATTATAAAGGTTCCGTTTTTGTAGACGAGGAAAAGAATAGTACATTATTTACGTAAAGATTTTAAAACAAATTTGGATCTCTTCAAGCCCAACTCAAGTTGACAAATCCTGGATAATACAACGGAAATAAAGGAAAAATCAGAGCAGACTTCTGCAGGCCAAGGTATTTCACAAGGTTTGAGAAACCATATTTTTTGTCAGAATTGAAAAAGTTGGAATATTGTTGGAAAAATTGTATCGCGCTGAAAGGCGATTATTTCATTTAAAAAAGGGGAAAACATATTCAATGTCAAATTGTTGTATCTATTTGCGGATGTAGTAATGTTTTATTATTAAATTGGACGAGTTTTAATCTTTTTTTTGCCATTAATTCACACAACTAATGCTATAAGAGTTTTGGTAGAGCACGATATACGAGGTAAAAAAGAAAATTAACATTGAAAATGTTGAAGAAAAGAGTGTTTCAGCAGGACAATGCAAATGCAACGATGACAACGATTGATCGAAAAGGTGATTCCATTACCTAATGTCGAAGCGTATTATTCGGACCGTAAGCAAAATAAAATGATCATCAAATGAAAATATGTATGTAGTTTTTTTTTTGGTTACAAAACCTAAGAATACGTTAACCATTAATATGGCACAATGTTACGATGCTGATATCTGACATATGTACATATGAAATGTACGAACCTTAGTTGATCTTACTAAAATATTTTTCTAGTGGTGGCAATGATTTGCCATCATCCTCCATCGTCTCTCAATTACAACAATTGTGCTCTATACAAAAACATATCGATGTCCTTTAAATCATCTAACCATTTTTCGAAAATATATACAGTGAACTCTCGATAATTCGAATCTCCATAATTCGAAAACCTCTGTAAATAGAAGAAAACCTATGCAATTTGTCCCTTTCATTGACTCGAATTTACTATTGTGCAAAATAACATGAAAACCTCTCTAATTCGAAAATGATGTCTCTTTTACCTTAATAATTCGAAGTCAATTTTATTTGATCTTCTTTAACAACTGTTAATTAAAATGCGTACGTATTCCTGTGCCATATGTTGGCAGAAGAGATTGAAAGTTTTCCATTCTTAAAGACGCACAATTTTCGGTACATTTTAGAACTTGTGGCTTTCTCCGGGGAGAATCAAATGAAGCTTAAGACGAAGGAGAACAGGAAATCAATATACAGGTCAGATGGAATCTCCTACCTCATTCCAAAGAAATCTCTGTCTCATTTCAGGGGTTTGTCCTTGACAACTTTGATGTCAACTTAGCAGTCACTGAAGCCCTAACGGATGCAGAACTACTACCATCTGAGGAAGAAAACTCGGATGAGGACGGGGAATAAGTTCTGTCCGTTTATTCAAAAGAAGCGAAATTATCACTTACAAGACCACGTCAATTTTTAGAGAGGACATATGTCGATGACAGTGTTGTTTCAGCTTTAAACACAATCGAAAACTCTCTGGACCGAGCATTTTTGCAGTCGCAAACTCAGCAAAAAATTACAAATTTTTTCGTGTAATTTGTATTAAAACTTTCTTCACTCTACAGACCATTACTTAAATGTACACACCTACGAGTAAAAAAATGTTTGTTTGCCAACTGAAACCTCAGTAATTGGAAGTTTTTCCCTGGTCCGATAAAATTTGAATTATCGAGAGTTCACTGTAGTTCCTTTCCTTAACTCACACAACAAGTGTATTACAGGCATTTCAATATGTTTCTTTGAGAATGTTTTCCAAAAGCATTGTTTCGATTCGACTAAAGATGAGGCGTCATTTAAGACATGAATTGTAACTCCAAGTCTTGAAAAAACCTAATGCTGCTTTATGCAGAGGACAATGTTGTAATTGTTAATTTGAGCAGCGTAATATATAGCTTCTCAGCAACCACTCGTGTTGTGCGTGCTATTGTTCCCTCACGAGTGGAGGGGACCTACAGTTTAATGCCGACTCCGAACGGACAAATCCACAGGGCCACAGGGCCCACCCTTTTTAAATTTTCATTCATAGAAATTAATATCTAGGGGGCACTATCTTATGGGACACTAAAAAAAGGGTTTGAAGCTGAGTTGGGGATGTTAAATCATGTTTTTGATGAAATAATTGTTCCACTATTTGTTCATGCTTGATTAAATAACTGCTCCAATACATGTTCACGCCTTTAGAAAGTTATTGATATATGTACTCATTTGCTGCTAGCCCTGGTTTATAAGATACGAAATCGCCTGTAGATTAGATTTGTGTGTTTGTGTTTAGACTCTACGCTATGTACTGAGACATAAAGGAGTTCAAGGAAACAAGAAAGCAGACGGGTTGGCAAAGGAAGGCTCAGAGTTACATAAATTTCTAGCAATACCTTATGTCTACATGCCGTTAAGTTTCTTAAGGAAAGAAATAGAGGACGAAGCCTTAGAAAAAGTAAATAAGCGATGGCTGAATTTGGACATTGGGTAAACGACGAAAGCCCTATGGCCGGTGTTGAACAGGCCGAAATCATTATCAATGATTAGGATAAGTCGCATGGATATACGGACAATGTTGGGAGTTGTCACCGGACATTGTCCAATAGGCACCCATGCCAGAAGGTTAGGTATACCCCATAGCGATTCTTGTAGAAGTTGCAGGGACGAGGAGGAAATAGAGTCCGTCCGTCACCTGCTATGCGATAGTCCAGCCTTACGAGAAAGGAGACTGCTAACACTAGGCAGTAATTTCCTCGACGAGCTGGAGGCACTGAATAAAATAGAGCTGAAGCACATCCTGAGATAAATACAACAATCTGGGTGGTTGGTCTCACGGGGTACACCCCCCTACACCCAGGGCTCATTGTTGTGCGTGCTATTGTTCTTTCACGAGTGGAGGGGACCTACAGTTTAATGCCGACTCCGAACGGCGAGATTGGGAAGCTTTCCTAGACAGTTATACTCTTTGAACATTGTCAGTGAATCGAAAGAGGTGGATCCGTGAAAAAATGTTTGATGTTTTTTTTCGAGATTCGAACTGACGACCTCGAGCGTAGGAGTCGACGCACCTACCCACTACGCAACGGCGCCCACATACCTATCTAAGATATGATATTTGGTAAAAATATATGTGTATTTTGCGGAAGAAAATTGCAAAAACAACTTTTTAAAATATAACATTTGTACCAAAATAATTAAGTAAAGGAATTTACCATTGACAAAATCAGTATTGTCAGAATTCTTTGTTCACTGGTGTGTATTATTATGTTTAAAACTATTTTTCAAGCCATACTCCTGTATGGTAAACCTGCATGGTCTAATTGTGTTCGCACACACAAAACAAAATTACAAAGGTGTCAAAATAAAATTTTGAAGATGATACTCAATCTACCATGGCATTATTCAACCCTTAAACTTCATAGCAATGAGACACTCGATTTCATATTGAAAAAATGTGTCATAACTTTACTGTCTTCATCGATTCATCGTACTGTTTTCAAAGGTTCTAAAGTTCTAATGGAAAAATAGCTGTGAAGGACAACAAATTTAATTGTACAGCTTCCTGAACAATGCCGAGAAAAAATAATATTTAAGCAAGATTTTTTGGTCACATTGATTTGTGTTGAACTAGGCCCGATGACATAAAACCAATCGTTGTAACTGAAGTCGAAAAATCGCACTTCAAGTTTGTGTAGTTATACTCACCTTTGAATGGCACACACGATATTGGTCGGCTTAAGTACAAGAGCAAATGTCACTGCGTAGCACATCAAAATTCCAGCCAAAAGAATGTAACTCAATTCACGTCCGGATGCTCGTACAATAGGTGTGTCATTGTGTCTGTAATTGGATTGATAGCAAAGTTGATTTTTTAAACCACTGCACGTGAATATATTGATGTTGGCTTATACAAACACACATTTAAATGAATATTCTTTGTGGAAACTTTTGAAAAACTACTACTCACCGTACGAATACGCCCACGACAAACAATGTCACAAGAATACCGGTAGCACTAAATGCCATTGCACCGATTGCCCAAGCTGATTCGGGACGGAGGTAAACTTCTGGCAAGTTACGGCAGTACTCCTTTGTTCTATCTGGCAACGTGCCTAAAGAGCACGTCAGACATTGGGTTTCATCAATTGGATGTCGAATCTGAAAGCACAAACGATGGGGCGTTGTGGTTAATTAAGCTTGCTTCGTTTACGAATTGAATTGTACTCAAGGGAATAAAACTCACTTGATATGTTGAACAGTTGAAACAATGCCAACAGCAGCTCTCTCCCTCAACGTACTTCTTTGCCTGGCCACGTTCACACGGTAGACTGCATACTGATTCGGGTGGCTTCGGATGCAGCAACTTGAATTGGACTTCTGAAAAACGAAAAAAGTAACGTTGCAGTGAAAAAAAATGTACTCCAAAAGTATTTGGTCTTTGTCTTATTATGATGGTGCCAGGTTTACCTGCAATTTGTTAAGAGTTGTACTGTGTAGGTAGCACTAGCAGGAACGAGTGAGTTTTTTCTTGTGTTAGCGCATGTTATGAAAAGGTTTCCAATTGAAAAAATTATTTTTTGGTTTCTTTGCTTCTTATTGTATAGTAGATGTAGTAGTAGATGCATAAAAAAATTAGGGCAGATATTGTATTCTTGAATTTGCATTCTTTGTTCATTTAAAGCTTTCCGACATCAAGAAACTTTATTGCAATAAATTATGGGTTCTCAAAAAAGGGAGGAGTACCCGTATACGGAAAGTTGGGTCAGATTTTTAAAATTTTGGCGCACCCCATTGAGCGATATTTCAATCAGGTCATTGCATTCGTAAATACATTTTATGCGAAGCTAGACTACACTTACTATCGGGTGTTATTATGCCAGTATTAACACTGATTTTGAACAAAACAGATCAATTAGCCATTTATTTGTGTTCGTCGAAACTGAACACAATTTTTTTTTAATATGATTTCATGACTCCCGGGATTACATACCATCCCGAACTATGAATTCTTTGAAATGTAACGGCGTTTCAATAACCTCATGTGCATTATCTTTGCTCCAAATTCGACAGTCTTGGTAATTGACGTGACCATGGAACTAAAAATTAGCCTTATCGCTTAAATCAATGTTTCGATAATAAATAATAAACGAATCCAATGCCTATTGAATTTGCTCCCATTCACTAAATTGACTGATACGGTGATCAATCCTTGCAGGTGCATCAGCACCATCATCTTGTCTTCAAAAAAAAATCTTTGTGTAAATTTGCACATAAAGTAAACGGATACACGCCAAGCTGTTTTCAACAAAATTGAATTGATTATTTTGGATCTTCTTCAACCCCTTCCTGAATGGATACAATATTCTCTTCAGTAGGCACTATTGATGTGCGTCTATGTATGATCACGATAAAACTGCAGAGACTACTCAATAAAAATGACACTGACAATTTTCAATCTGATTGATTTGACAAATGTAACTGCCCGAAGTTAGTACTGGGTTAGAGAAAAACACATCCTGTTTATGGCAGGATTAAAGAGTATCAACGATAGCTGCGATAAGCGGACGAATGGGACAAATACACAAAAGTGCAGTTTACAATATAAAACCTTCAAACTTTTCAGACTTCCCTAATATAGGAAGCTGATATGATCCAATCCGTTAAATTATGACTGCTATCAATTTCAGCAATGACTTTATGGATGCAGTAGCTCCACAATTCTTTTCTCAACAAGTTTTTCCTTCGCAGAAATAGGCTATGAATCCGACATTCTTGAGTAAATTTTCTGTAACCAGTTTAAGCTGCAATCCAATAACTCATGTCTTTTTATCGACCAACCAAACAAAGCAAAACCTTAAGATTATGTTAAATAAAGTCTTGTGCCAAATGCCAAATGCAATAACAACCTCAACTGAATTAATGAGCCCATGAAATGTAAAATATTGAATTTTTCATATGAATGGTCTGGTTATGGGGTGAGCACCTTGAGCACACTTGTTGAAATTAAAATTATTGCACATACTGCGAGCGTGTGAAGTATAATAAATTAAGAGTGGTACGTACGAACCGTATTCACCTTCTTGATTTACATATCAAGATATCCAGAATTGCAACCAAATAATAGAGCGTGGAGTAGTTTATGTTCACGAGAAAATGCGGGAAACTAGCAATTCACACGAAATAAATATATGCACATACTTGTTTTCAAGATTCGTGGTTTAACTGATTTAGTTTATGGAACTGATGTGTGTATAAATGCAGACAAAAACCGGGCATAAGACCTTTTTGTATATGAATTTAAACTACTGTCTTGTACAGCCAGGTGAATGCAATAGGGGATTATCTACATAACCGTTATCAAGTGTATTCAGCGTTCTGTAGGCAAAAGTATACTTCATGTAAAACTGTGAATAAATGTAAATTGACGATTTAAATTATAGGCACATGCAATAATAGACTCAGAACAAGCGATAACTTATTTCTTACAATCAGACATTTTAACGAGGTGATGTTGCTTTACCTCTAGTGGTCAATGCTATTGATTCCACACGAAATTTGGATTATTGCCTTACAAATTAAGATTCACCTTCCGTTTTGGATATTCGCATCTTGTGGGATAGAAAGGAAGCTGCCTAATTTTGCATTTATTGGTGTTCAAAACAGACTCATATGTTAAGCTGCAAAAAAGAGGGCCATATTGTATTATCATTTGAAATCTTTAGTTTGAGTTCATAGGCCAACTTTGAGTCGTAAAAGAATGAAATTAGCAATTTCTTATAAATTTACAACTATTTGGTTGTTCAATAAGTTTTAAGCGATTCGATATTATATGTAGAGTTTATATATTTCAGTCAAAAAATCAATAAGCATCATCATGCTAGCATCAGTGCATGCATCGGTGTGGTTGTTTCCAGCTGTGTGATCGAATAATATAGTAGGAACGCCTAAACTAAGTGTAAACAAGGCGTTTAACACGTCAACAGCATGGATTTACAATTATTGTAGGAATTGACACACCTTCGAAATATTTGAACCTTTACGATGAAAAAAACTCACAAGCCAATACAAAACTAAGGAAACGCCACGACATGTTAGTAAGGATTGAATCAAGTCGGTAGAGCAAATGAAAGTGAAGAAGTATGAAGATCGTGATATGAATCTTAAACTTTAGTAGCTTATAGCGAAAAGAATCTGTGGATGGCACAGTCCTTACAGTATATGGTAAAAATCTCTCGCCTCAAAAGGAAATTTGATGCTTAGAAAACATAAAAAAGTCATTTGAGCTGTTCAGTACCCAGCGAATTGCTTACGCATATCCTGCAATTTCTACAATCTTTTCTCGGCGATCGTGTATTGCCATTTGATATACATACGCAGTTGCTGTTTGTTTTTTACATGCAGATACTTTCTTTTACATAATCTTAAGAACAGAAAAACAGAGAGAAATTAAAATGTTTTTTTTTAACTACCATGAAACATGATAATCTGTAATAATATGAGACTGACTGGAAGTATGATGCGCTGAAAATTTTACTACTACAGCCACTAGTTTTTAAACATACGGTTTTCTTGCAATTCACATTGTTTACTGATTTTCAAAGAGCCTTGCGTAACTTGCCAGCTATAAACTAACATGGAAGCGAGAACAATGTCAGCGCAAACATTCTTACAATTTATTATTGAATTTAAGCCAACGTGGCTCTTCTTTCTGCTAAATATGATACATTTTTTTAGAAAAGAGTGTAATATAATGGCTAATGCAAAGTCAGCATAATTTTATTAACAAACGAATGAATGCAGCTAATGACATCTTCTGGCCACATAATTTTTCCTCCTCTGTCAGCATAAATAAAGTCATAAAGTGCACACCCAAATCCGTCATTGTTCGTACATGAAACTACTTTCGAAGCTCTAGTTGTGCAGAACTACATACACCCACATGTGTATGTTCCCCATGCTTAACTATTTTATACAAACATACAAATGGATATGTGTTAACTATAATAACTCCATCATTCTATAAAAATCAGTACCAACAAGAGAAAGTTGTATTATTACGACCAAATCACAATGCCCCTGAGAAAGAAAAGTCAGCTTGGCAAACACAATATAAATGTAGCTCATGCCCACGGATAGTAACCGGCAGACATGTATCTCTCAGCGAAATCAAAGGACAGTCTCTTCACAAAATATATTTGGGCGTATATCCCATCTAAGTTGTTTTATTCCATCTTGAATAATGGTCCTTATTTTCGTTGGTGAAATTCTCGTATCGTTAACCATCTGGAACCCATTCACATCTAGCTGAGACAAAACACACTATTGAAAGGATCTTAAGTTATTTCGTGGACCATTAAATTTATTTTCTTACTCTGTGGTCCCAGACTGTAAATCGTTGTTGGTTTCAATGTTATTTAACTTAGGAAAGTTGGATATTTTGTCCTTTTTAGTAGAAAATGAGAGAAGACTAACTGATTACGCAATTTGGAGCTCACAAGGGACTGAGATATTCAGACAATTTTTAGATGTGCTTTGACCTTTTTGTTGGCAATCGCAAATCGATTATATTTTTGTACGAGTATCAGGGGAGGAATTCAATTTGTGAAGGAAGGGTTTGTTAGTTGGTAATGTGTTAATTAGAACTAATTTTTCATGAATTAAAAACCCGCGGATGCTCTCATTTGGAAGTGAAATTAAAGAACAATTACCACGACCATTAATTGGATGGTGCAATTATATGTAAGTTTTTGGTTTACAAATGGAGTGCTGATATTTTGAAATTAGAATAATATTTACCTGATGACAGGGAATGAAATGAGAGCGATTGGTTATTAAAACGGTATAGACATACGAGTACGTAGGAATATGAGGAGGTTCGGGTTAAAACCAGCATTAAATCTAATGAATATGATTATTTTGGTGATACATTGGAATTTCTATATTTTGTATCTATTTATCTTGTTACTATGAATTGTTTTAGCTGTTAGTGTCAAGATGGCGGTGATTTATTTGCAAACATGCAGAAATACAGCGGAAAAACACTAATTTCACTTTTGATTTCTACGATTTACACTTGATCTTGTACTGTCCGGGTAACAAACCAAAATTGTACCAAATTTTGTTAACACATACATATTTTAATTGTGTTATAACACGTTTGGTAAAACATGAACTTAGACTTTTGCTGCTGGTTTTATTAAAACATAAATAAAACGTTATTTAAACACAAACAAGCACTTAAGGGTATTAAGATCAGTAACAAAACAAACACGTGGGCGCCCTGGCGTAGTGGGTAGGTGCGTCGACTCCTACGCTCGAGGTCGTCGGTTCGAATCTCGAAAAAATCATCAAACATTTTTTCACGGCTCCACCTCTTTCGAGTCACTGACAATGCTCAAAGAGTATAACTGTCTAGGAAAAGCTTCTTAAAATCGCCGTTCGGAGTCGGAATTAAACTGTAGGTCCCATCCACTCGTGAAAGAACAATAGCACGCACAACACGAGTGATTGCTGAGAAGCTAGGCCCAGGTCCACCTCGGACTGTAGCGCCGCCATTATTATTATTATTATAACAAAACAAATAGATTCTTCAGTCGAAGTCCTAATAGATGATTTTTTAAGCGCAATTATATGCACAATATACAAAAATAACAGACTATTATTTCATTTTAACAACTTAATTAAGTTTCTTTTTAAGGTTCCGTCTACAAAAACGGAACCTTTATAATTTCGGTGTCCGTCCGTCCGTCGTGTCTGTCACACTTTTTTATCTCCGAAGTTTATGAAGATATCGGCATGAAATTTTGGAATTAGGTACTTCAGACCTAGATGTCAATGCCTATGCAGCGATTTTAAAAAGTGGGGCTATTTGGGGGTGGCTCCAGTACAGGTGAAGTTGACATTAATTTTGAAAAATTGTCGCACCCCATCGAAATATATATCAATCGACAGGTCTTTCGAAATGAGGTGGAGGTTTCGTTCAACACTTTTTTATCCAAAATACCGTTTGGAAAATATGGAGCTCCAAAGTTTTAAATGCGTCCCCCCCTGCCATTTCTAAACCAAAGTGTTTAAAAATCTGAAAAAATCACAAAAACTTCGCTTCATTGAGTACTTTCATTTAAAACCATTGCGAGCATTCTGGCACTAATGGTTTTGGAGATATTGGCCAAAAACGGCCAATCATCGACATGCGAATTTTGAAGATCTGAAAACGCAGTTTTGAAGACGTCAATGTAAGCATTAAGAAATGATAAATTTCAAAATATCGATTTATGTTGAAATTTTGAGATATCTAAGATTTAAAATGAAAACAATTTCATTTCCACACATAATTTCATGCTGTGTTCGGCCACTCTATTCGTTGCTGAGCGTTATCTTTTCGATCTCACCCCTAAATGCCCAACAGAAATGAATACACACACACCGCAGGCATGAGCAGTGATTGGGTATGTGTATGATGGAAGGGATTTTCTGTGTTGGATAAACTTGGATAGAGATATAGGTATATGTAGGGATGAACGTTTGTTTTTTTCGGATGTATAAATGTATGAATGAATAGTTGATTTGAGTTGAAGTTAGAAGAAAATTCAACTGAAATAGTTTGGAAACGGCGTTTGATATTCAGAAATCATCCATCAATATTATGCGACGGAACCTTCCCCGTGCGAGTACAACTCGCACTTGCCCAGTTTTTTCTTCTTTGTGTAGCGCTACAACCCTGGGTCTCAACCAACAAACCTCTTAAGCTGGAGCGGTCTCTTGCTAGCTGCCCGCAATTCCACACACCAACGTGGTTGAGGTCCTTTTCCACTTGTGTGCGCCATCTATAACGCGGACGTCCTCTATTGCGTTGTCCCAATGGGTCGGATTCGAAGACTCTTCGGATGTTGCGGTGTGGGAATCGCGTAATAACTACAAAGAGGTTCCAATCCGAGGAAAAGTCGACCAGCCTGGCTGATGACTGTAGCTTCTTTCCAGCTGTGCGTTGAAATCTTCTAGAAAGATCTTGGTGTCGTAGCTGAGGCATTCATTCTATGTTCATTCTAGGAGATCTTAGAAGTCATCCTTGCTATTATCAGTCTTCTCCTCGGTCGGAGCGTGTTCGCAAATCAGGCTAATCTTGCCGAATTCAGCCTTGATGCGGATTGTTAAAAGACGCTCGCTTATTCACTTAAATCTTAAGATCCGCCCGAAATTTTGGTAAAACGTTCATATCTGGTCTGGTGCTCCCAAGACCTCCTTCCACCTACAACACTCGCTCGAACACCGTCATAATATATGTACCTTATCATTGACCAATTGCATTCCTCCCCTCCATGAATTAATTCTCAATACTCATCTCGCCAGGAATGCTCATAAGTTCAATCTTAAGAACGCTTTTGGACGTACAATTAAGTTTTAGAGACTCGTTTTTTAAGCCGCACGACACGAATATATCCATATTTTCAATCCAAATATTTCCCACACACTAAAATCCAGTCATTTAAGGCCAAGTTGCACAGGTACCTCCTATACCTTTCTCCCTCCATACCATTGGACCGTGCTGTGTTTTGATTCCGAACACTTAAATGTCCTCTAACGTACTACGTCAAAAAGTGGAAAATCAAGCTAAATGAAGAGAAGTTGGAAGCAATCTTTTTTACTTGAAATTTAAAACCTTGCTGCCTTCTTAGTTCGAACTTACAGAAAAAGGATTGAATCGCTTCATCGTTAGGCATACACCTCGATATCAAATTAATATTTCGTGAACACATCACCAACAAAGTCAGCAAAATAAAAATGCCTATAAAATCGCTATATCCGTTGATCAATCGAAATGGAAAACAAAATTATAGTCCAAAAAGTGATATTCCAAGCCATTTTGCTCTACGGCTATCCACTCCAGTATGGGTTAACTTAGCCAAGTGCCACATCCAAAAAATACAAGTATCACGAAATAAAATACTGAAAAATATGTTAAATTTGTCCTGGCTTTATTCAACTTTACGTCTTCATCAAAAACCGATTACCCATAGAATACAAAAACTGACCAACAAGTTTTTAAACAACTGTAACATTGCTGATAATCTCTTCCTTAGACGAACATTTTTCCATTTTTTCCTCCAAACTTAACTTAAAGCTTAGGATCATCGTCAAAGTTGTTAGTTAAATACTGCACTTTTTTGCCATTGACTTCCATCAACATTCATATACGAGTACATATGTACGTGGTTTAATTAATAAGAAAAATGTAAGCACAAAGTTTGAGTATAATCCAAAGTTGGGCAAACATGCTACTTCAAAATTTAACGGAATTGAAGTGTCACCGTCTTTGGTAACTGGTAAAGATTTAATACCAACGATTTTTTTGTTTCCAAATGAGCATGAACATAATCTGCAGGACACCGGATGGGTCCACATGCTGTACTACCCACGAAATCGTTAAGTTATTTGAGAAAGTGTCCGAAGTATTTATTAGCGTCGGAAATTAACCTGCATCCTGGACCCCAAGACCATGTGCTTGACGATTTTGGGTTATTTTCTGTGGAAATATTACGTTTCTGAAATTAAAGTTCATTGTTGATGTCATAAAGTACTTCGTCATTTGCTCGTTGTAAAACTTGTGAGCATTTGGTTCGATCCACAATAATGTAAGTTTTAAAAAATCACCCCTTACGATTTTCTCCTACTTTTGGTCATTCAGGAGAAATACATTTTGTTTGTATACGATTGTACATAAACAAAGTAAAATTGTCTTGGCAGAAATAAGACATAGGGGATATCGAAATTGACTGAAGTATTTATAGATACTGTCAGACTTAAAGTACTTAATGAAGGACATCGCATGAAGGCGTGAGCTAAATCAATGCATTTTTATATGTAGGTATTATAACTCTGAAACTTTTTCAACAAGAATATTATACTCCGACACGCAATTATACCGAACATACATAATCGTATATCACATCTGACTCATGTGCACATATATACATACATATGCAATTGAGCAAAAGAACGATTTGTTCCTACTTTTACGAAATTTGTATAATGCGGCGCCTTTTTCTAGGGGTATGTTCATTATCTGCTCAGTCGGCATGACGAGAGCTTAATTAAGTGCGGATAATTATTGAGAGTGGTTTTATTTATTGTGGTTGGCTGACAGTCTCATCACTCATCATCGTGTTATTTTCTCGGGTCGTGTACTCGTAAAATGGAGCAAAAAAAAAAACCCTACGATTTCAGTTTGTTGTCAGCCCATATATACATACATATGTACATATATGGTAGTGCTACAGTCCGAGGTGGAGTTGGGCCTAACTTCTAAAGATCTATTCATACAACTGCCAGATCTGCAAATATTGTCAGATCTGTCACTGTAAAAATTGTCCCAAATGTCTTACAACCGTCTGAACAATTTTGTCTGACAATATTTACAGAAAAACACATTGTCAGGTCATTGTCAGATCCTCATCTGACAAGGAAATTGTCAGGTATCTGGCAATCGTCTGAACACACAATTGTGCCATTGTCAGACCATTGTCAGATGTTTAGGACATTTGCAGACACATTTGCTATGTTTATGACGTCTGACAATTTTTCCTTTTGTCAGATAATTTTTAATATTTGAAAGAGCAAAAGTTTCGCTGCACGCAATGGAAATGGAAGAAAGCAATGCTATGTGTGCCTTTATAGTTGTAGAATATGCATTGGGTGGTGCGACCATTAATACATGCTTTCCATCCATGCAGTTTGGGAATTGCCACAGTTCATTGAATTTGCTAGCTACAGCATCCCATGTCGAACATATATTGTTCGCCGGTAGCTAGGTATCGAAGCGCCAAAACAAGTCGTTCAGCCGCTGAAATGTTCGCGGGAAATGTTCGTTTCTTGCTTTTAGAGTCACCAAAGCTAGAAGATTATCGAATTGATTAGAATCCATGCGTAAAAAATTACGATACAATTTCGGCTCCTCAGCTCTCAATTCAACAAACAATTTTGCATAAAATCCCTCCTGCGGGCCACCCAATCCTTCGTCCAAACAAGCCGACGTTTTTGTGTCAATTCATCCTCCTCACTGCCAGTACGTACGCGGCCAAAACAATCGCACGTGCATTTTTTTCGATTTTGATTATCAAACAATATTACAAACAAACTCCACTCAGCGCTGAATGAAAAAAATTTTATTTGGTTGACATCGCCTGCCAACGAAGCTGCAAATTTTTTGTAAGCAAACGTTTGCCAACCATGTGAGCTGACAATTGTTAACCTAACAACGTTGCCAGGCAATATATTGTCAGGCAACCCATCTGACAATGAATTGGCCAGAGTTTGGGACAAAATATGGCAACCGTGTGAACTGGCAATTTAGCATTGTAAGGTAGTTCGCTATTGCCAGCTCATTTGTAGTTCATTGTCAGAACATTTGTATACCTGACAATATTTGCAGATCTGGCAATGTTCGGAACATAGCTTAAGCAACCGCTCGTATTGTGCGTACTATTATTCTCTCACGAGTAGAGGGGATCTTTAATGGCGACTGCGAACAGCGATATCGAGAAGCTTTTTCTTAACAGTCATACTCTTTGAGCATAGTCAGTGCCTTAAAACAGGTGGAGCCATTAAATTTTACAATTTTTGTTTGTGCTGAGAATTGAAACTAGACTGAAAGTCTAGTGCGTATAAGTCGAAGCACTTACACCCGGTGGCCACTGCCTATCGTCACTTTTAATATTGCATACCTTAAACGTGAAACTTAGATAAACAATAAAAGAATGAAAGTAAAATTATACGGAAACACGAAACTACGTGACACTTTTCGAAACTACCCGAAATACCCGGCTCCCCACTATTTCGGTTTCAACTAATCGAATATCCAGACAGTATCATATTCCGATCAAATGTCACAGCACTAGTAAAAACGATCACTCGTGTATTCGAAATATTTTAAAATATTAAAATTTAAATCAATCCCTTTAGCACGCATGCGGTGAAGATGAACTGTATCGTAAGTATACAAGAAAGGAATACGACTGCATAAAAGCACTCACAACTTTAAATCATATCAACCTAATTTGTAGGTCCTTATCGGATTGTGATTGAACTTAATTATCACCATATGGCAGATCCTGAAAAAAAAAAAACCGAGAAAATGGAAGATGAAAATATATAAAATGGGTCGATTGTTAAATATCGATAAAATATGCTGTCATAAAGAAACGAGACACACCATCTGCGTCTTAACAAGAACGATAGCTTTTCCTTCGAGCTAACAATAAAGGACTTCATCAAGCCCTTGATAAAGCGCAGTCACTTCAGCAAACCGTTGATACATATAAATGCAGAGGCATAAACAATATCGAAGTGGATATAGAAGCCCTCGTTCAATTCAAGACAAAAGTTCCTCATACGATTTTTGGTCCAGTTTGCGTTGATGACGGTTATAGAAGAAGTCAACTGGGTGCCGGTTTTAACATTAATAGTAAGGGTGAATCGAGTCGCAAATTGGCGAAAGTCACTAATGTGGCTGAGTGTATGTACATATGTACTCAAAATTTAGCGTACACTTTAAAAATTAAAGCATTTTACTTCCTTTGATAGCCAAAAAATCGATTCTGTAATTTTTTTTTCATATTATACACCTAGTAATTATAAAGAAAAGCAAAATGAAATTGCCATAATCCAATGTGACAAAATACAAATAATACATAATTTCATCACACAGAATTGAGCGTGCATTAAAAGAAAAATAATAAAAATGTTCAGTTTTTAGTACAACTTGAACTTTTAATACTTTGTACGACTGACGCTAAATACATATATCTAATATCCAGATATTTCGCAGAAATAGATATCACAAAAATGAACAATAACAAAAAACTCGACTTATGCTTGGAAGGCAATGGGTGTCTTGGGATTCTTTGGTCATAACTTCTCCGAAATATCTTATCACGAATTTTGTATTTTATACCCTAGCTCTATGTAAAATATTAAAGCTGTGTGGTTAAGTCCCAAAGGAAAAATTTAATATAAGATCCGAAAATTAAAAAAAAGTAACTGATTAAATATGTATGAAAACCTTAGATGTGAATCGTACATTTTCCTTTGAGAAATATGAGCAAATTGTCTTAAATGACATCCGAATATGATACAAAAAGTTTACTTTTCAGAAATAAATATATAATCCGATTAGTATTCAAAACACAAGTTCACACTGAAGAAAAATACTTTTTTTTGGGTTAGTATTTAAAAACACAAAAAAGAGTTAAAGTCCCTTTATATTTTTTTAAATTTCCGGAAAGTGACACAAAATAACAACCCAGAAGTTTATTTTCAAATTAAGTGCTGCCAGACTAAATGATTAAATCCGAAATTTCGTTCTGAACATACTTGTTTCAGTGGACACTTTCAAATGCAGTCTTCAGCGTTCCTGTTATCTTAGATGTTTCTAAAACTTATTTGAGGTAAATTTTAAATAGCTCGGACGATATTTTCTTAAGTATATTAATTTCCCCGGAAATAACAAAGTAATATTGTCAATATATTAACATATGGACGTTGTTGACTCAGTCGGATAAATTACGATTTTGAAGAGAAAAGCCAGGCTAACCTTCGCCAGTAACACAGGTCGGAACAAGTTCTGTTTAGGAAGCTTCGAACGAAGATTTAATACGGACAGCCGAAAGGACGGGAGCAGAGACAGCAACCTACGTATTTTTTTTTTATGGAGACTAGGCGGTATTGTATAGTGAGGTACCTCTTAATTTACTGCAAATAGCCGTAGTGAATTTCGGGGAACCTAATGGACAGTATACCTTTGAATGTAATAAGAATGGGCGAGCTCTGGCAAAGGTGGTCAAATAGTCTACAAATCTGGGAAGGAGCTGTCTTTCAAGCAGTCCTCCTAGAGGACATTCCCTGCGCACAGAAGACAATACTCTGCTTACCAGATATGGAACTAGACACGAAGTTTTAAGCACAGTTCCTCGATCTCGATGTTGGAGGTCATAAGCGAAAAGAAGAACAGAAATAGGAGATACATGAGCGAAATCCAGACTATCTGAGAAGATGAATGTGTCGTTAAACTTTAGGGAGTTTGGGTAACACCATAATTATCAAGCGCACGAGCAAGGAATTATTATTATGGTTGAGGGTATATTGCACCGCGACCTTTAAGATCTATTGTGCCCCCTTTCAATACCTTAACACAATTACGAGTTCCCCTCAAATACAGTTTTTTTCAGAGTTATATTGAGGGTAATGGACTCCCATTGCGTATAGGTGAAGAAATCTGTTCTAGAGTATTCTCTCTAAGCCAGTTTCCTTCAGGAATCTGAGAATGAGAGATGGTTCTAGTGATTGCATTTCTTCTTCTGATAGTAGGTACTTGCCCAGACACTTATTTTTCTTTTGTGGACTAGTGCCTCACAAAATCACAGTATGTGTTCTGGAATTTCATTATTCACAAAATCCGCAGAGACCTTCTTCTGATACCCCTAGTTTCCTTAAATGCTCCCTAAATCTACAGGGCCCCGTTAGGAAGCCTGTTAGGATACGGAGGTTATTCTTGCTCATTTTGATGCATGCCTCGAATCTCTTTCGGTTATATTGCCCTAGGAGTTTCTTGGCCTGCTTCATTCCACGAGCGTTATTCCAGGTTTCTATCCGATTCGAAATATGCGACCAAAGCTGGGACTACCACCGGTAGGGACTAAAGTCACCTCTGAAAACATGAGGCTGCTCCACAATAATCCTTCAAAAGTCAGCCGACGTAATCACTAGTTGGAGTGAGAGTTAAGGTTAAAGGTTAGACGTTGTTAGACAGATACAGAATGTTTCTCCTTCAAAAGTATAAGCTTATTATATACAATCATTTACCCGCCTTTTCGTAAACGTGAAACTTGGTTTTAATAAGCTTTTTTGTAAGAACTACATATATATGCATATACCTCAGGTAATATATATTGCCTGTTGTTTTTCACGTGGGGCATGTGTCTTCGTTGGAATGTAAATATTTAATTGCTTTTTAGAAGACTTCCTAATGAACAATATTTTTACTTGTATTTTGGATATGGACAGCACTAGTATTACCAGCGTTGCGGATGAATTCACGCATCAGTATGCTACATATATAAAACTGATAGTGGGAGAAATAATTTTCTCTTAATTCAATGTCAAAGTAAGTCTTAAGACTTCGTTTGGTATATTGTATAGATAGATTATTTGGTATATTGCTCAAGATTATTTGATATTTGAGGAATGTGGAATAGTACCGACGAAAAATTATGTTATAGAATTCGGGATATTGCTCAAAAACTGTAGAACGAAGATATTCTATTTTTAAGGATATGAAAACGCAGTATTTTTCTCTTATAACTTTTAAAACTGGAAACTGAGCCACCTTTTACTCATACATTGAAAGACCTAACTTTTCTACTAGTTTTTGTAATGTAACCCACTATAACGATCGAAAGCTATCAACTTCTTCACTTCATGCTGTATTGGCTTCACAATAATTATAAAAATCCTCAAAATCAAGACTTAGCATTAAAATTAAAGTTCTGAACGCTAATTTAATAATTTCACCTATGAAATCTGCCAATGTGTCAAAAAATGAAAAATGCATTTAATATATAAGGAGATAGCAGTCAGAAAAATGTAGTTAACTGCTAATATTTATTTTGGGCACAATGGACTCAAAGTGGTCTAAGTGAGCCGTTGACGTGGGCACCCATCACCTAACTGCTAATATTTGCAGAGCTGATGTGTGCATAACCTCATGACATACGACTCGAGCAATATATCCACATTGCTTTTATAAAATATAATTTTTTAATTGATCAACCGCTTTTGCACTTTACTTTGTCGGACAGAGTACGTACATACATATGTATGTATTTACGGTAATATGTTAAAGTTGGTAGTTCGTTGGACGATATTCGGAACTGCTTCTTTTACGAAACACTGGACAAAAGGACAATTCGCACTTGATTTGCTTTTTTCCTACATGAGCACATCAACTAGCAACAAGCACTTGAGTGATATTTTTCCATTAAAAAATGGCTTCAATAAATTTTTTATGCAGAGCTTCGACTTGAAGTCTACTGTTGTTGCAAAGTTTCGGTTATTTTGACTTCCGAAGGAGCGTTACCGATGAGTTCTTCTGCGAAGTAAACCTCCGTTATGGAAGACTCAATGGTTTAAGGTTGAATATTCGTATCTTAAAATTGAGCAGCTGATACATAGCCTTTCGGATTACTCTCATATTACATTTGAGGACTTCTATGGAAAGGCACAAAATATTTATTTTCAGAACGGTTTTAATTTAATTAAATCGGGTTCTTATATGTATCAAATATAAAGTTTGGCGATAATATCCTGGCGATAGCGCTATTACTCCACCCATCAGGTTAGTACGGATGTACTGTAGAGTTATTTTTATAGCGAGTTAAGATCAAAGTGCATATACACTTTCACCGCCTTCTAGTACTGTGACGGTGATTCTAATTAAGAGAGAAGGGATTCTACGAGATTTGCCGCCAAATGAAAAACTTAGCCATATTTTATTTCAACTCAAGTAAGACCTCGTACTTCATAATGCATCATCGGATACACCAAGATGCTCTTTTTTGGAACTTGGTCAACACTCAACTGCAATTCTTTATTTGTTATAATTACGGTTTTTCTAAAACTCCCTTCTTGACATTGAATTGGGAAAGATTGGGTGTAATTGTAAGTCTGCCAGTTTCGGTTAAAATACACCCTTTGCAAGGATAAAAACTGTGCAAATACTTTCATCAGTTGGCTTTTAAAATGATTTAATTTTATATCGCAAGGAATACCAATTACGTCATCCTAGTTACGAATTTGTTTGAAGATGTTTCGATCGACTGTACTGACCATCACTTTGAATGTGGATTACTGTGTAAGAGCTTTTTAATCATTTTTTTAATTTTCTCCCAAGCAAATCCTAAGCTTCGGGAACAAAAGGTATATTTTATAAAAATATAAGCATATTGAATTATATTGAACTAACTTGACAGCTCTCTCATTTAGATCGACACATGGTTGAATGTCACTCTCTCACTCCGCCAAATTACATCAACCGAGTAACAAGCACTTTTTGTAAAAATATAATTTAAAGAAAGTAAATTATTCCCCATACATAGTTAATTCTTTTATTTAATACTGAAGTTACTTTATAACAAGTCTCCCTGTTTTTTTAAGCACAGACATATTCAATGTGCAACTATACTATATAAATATATGTAAGAAGATAAGATTACTATTGTTATTAAATAATCGATTCGCATTACCATGTCGTGGTTTGTTCAAAGCTACCTTATTTGCCGATAAAAAGGGAAAGAAGAACTGTTAGTAATGCTCATTACCAAACTGCATTTTAGCGATAAAACGTTTGTTCTTACTGCCCGTTATGGGTATGAAGGAAAATCAATCATAATCGAACCGAAGGAGTAAAGGATTTGCATGCGATTTAGAGATACGGAAAGAACACTGAGCCATAGTTTGTGGTTGACCTGATTCGAGACATCATTGTGCTACTTTTTATGGTACTGCTTACTCATCTGCTTTACAGAAATTGAGTCCTCGATTGGGTGGGTGATGTACTGTATTTGTACGAGTAAGTATAACTCGAACGTTTGAATCGACGCAATGGATATTACCCATTAGAGGATGCAACAGAGCGCAAGAAGTGCATCGTATGAACAAACGTAAACTTGCCCCTCATTTGAACATCACCATCCAACGCTAACCGTAAAGAATCAATACATACCTGTCATGACTGTGGGTTCCGGCGCTCAGTGCGTCCAGTGAGTAATGCAATATCAGTGGGCATTTACCATTTGCGTGCCGTAGAAACCATAAAAAAAAGTTCCAATTATTCACAATAGGTGGCAAAGCAATTCTAAATGGAAATGATAATAAACAGAAACAAACTTTATTCCCAAGGGGATCCAAATAACCGATAATAGATAAAGATAAGATAAAGAAAGACAAAGACTACAATTCAAGAGAAAAAAAAATGTATAGCCTTGATTTATAGCCTTTGATCCTGGATAACAGATACACATATATTTGAATATTTGAATATATGTATATTGGGGATGGTCTGGTTGGACGTTAAGTTACCGTGACGTTTTCTTAAATTATAAAATTGCGAAGAGAATCCGAATTTATCGAGGGATATAAGTTAACGCGCGAAATTATGTTTCTTTTGGGCAATGATTTATTATCGTTCCCACACTAATTTCTGCCGACGTTGCGTCTGGCGACAGAACAACAGCCAGCCAAACCCGCATTCCATCACGTAGCAGCTTATGATGAAAACCAACACCACCTGTGGGAACATCCGCTGCAACTGGAACATGAGCAGCAATGCACATAGTGGGCATAGGTTACGTTAGAGTTAGAATTATTGTTGTAAGTTAGTTCTAGTTTGAATTCGCAATAAAGAGGTCGAACCTCCGAAAAAATATTTTTTTTAATAATAAAACTCTTGTAGTTTTAATTGGCGCCCGAACAGGGACCACGGGGACTGACGTCGCAAAGTTATTTCGCAAGTTAACCGTTTTAATAAAATCCCTTTGAGGACTGACGGTATCGCGAGTGCGCGTTTTAATAAAACCCCTGTGGTCTAACGGAATTTAAATCGTGTTGTGGTGAAGAAAAAAAAGACGAAAGTCTAAAAAGGCCCCGGAGTAGCCCTTAATACCAGGAAGACGAAACGGAAGTTGATTGCAGCTCGCCGCACCACCCGATTGGTTCCAGAATGCGGAGTTCACATATTCTTATATTGTAAGTTAGTTAAGAGTGTAATTATTTAGAAAATAAGAAACGAACAAAACGCGTAGATTTATAACATTATAGTATTAATAGTATTAGTATCTAACTGAAAGTGTAAAATAATGAACAATATGGTAAATACAAGGTCGGGTGCAGGATTGGACGTAACCGTCGATCTCACGAATCCAGGTCAACCCCAAGGGCAACCTCAACCCCAAGGTCAACCTCAGCCCCAAGGTCGACAACAAGTTCGAAATCCGCCCGAAATTAACCCGTTACCACATGGCTCAAGGAGCCCCACTCCCTCAACTCACATTCCCGTTCCGCAATCCCAAGATCCAAATATTTCATTTCGTTCGAGCACTTCCCATAACGAGGGAATGCAAGAAATCCGCTCAACGCCCGAGTTAGATATTTTAATTACCTCAATTGTAAGCCGCGTGTTAGAACAACAAGGAAAGAGAATCATTGAAAGTGTAATAAATCCGAGTGCAAAACATTTCTCTAATACAGATCAGACAATACTTCCGCAATTCCAGACCAACTTAGACGGTCTAGAGAAAATCCCTGATGTGGTAAAAAGCTTGCGAAATTTCTCCGGAGAGGCCAGTGAGTTCTCTTCTTGGAGGAAAAGCATCGAACGAGTATTGCAAATTTATGAGAACTCCAAAGGAACGCCAAAGTACTATGGAATTCTCAACGTCATCCGTAATAAGATTGTAGGTCAGGCCGACGCGGCCTTAGAAGCATATAACGTTCCTTTGAATTGGGAAAGTATTTCGCATTGCTTGACAATGCATTACGCCGATAGAAGAGACATTGCCACTCTTGAGTATCAAATGGCAAGTCTTGTACAAGGAAATCAGAGCATCCAGCAGTTCTATCAGGCGGTAAATTCACAGTTGACGCTGATAGTTAATAATATTTCCTGTATGGAAATCGGTTCAGAATCGAAACAGCTCCTTACTAGAACATATAGGGACAAAGCACTCGAAACTTTTATTAGGGGGCTTAAAGGTAACTTATCTGACCTTCTTTGTATGAAGGAACCAGTGGATCTACCTCAGGCACTCCATCTGTGCCTTAAATACGAAAACCAACATTTAAGAGCCAATTTCTTGCAAAATGGAGGGTTCCATAAAAATACCGGTCAACAAAACCCACGTCAACAAACCTTATTTCCACCAAGGAATACCCTCTAATAACCGAAATCAGAATTCAGGCCACCGAATATTTCCAAACTATCCTACGTACAATGTTCCAGCACCTCGAGGTCCCATGTTTGGTATTCAACCACCATATAATCCTACGACTCAACCGCAAGTCAGAAACTTTCCACAAAATCACTTCCAAGGCCCTAGGCCATTCCAAAACCACAACCCCATTAAAAAAGAACCATTGACGATAGGAAGAAGTAACCAGGTTAAGGGTATTAGGACATATTTCAACTCAGGTCAACAACAGCAGAGGCCGTTTTTCCAACAGCAGTCAGACGCTTATACTCCTCCAAGACAAAATAACTTTCACATAAGCTCAAGCTTAGAATCTTCCGAAAACCAAGCGATTCCAAGTCATAACCAAAACACAATATCTGAGGAAGAAGTGTACGCTCAAGTGTGCGAGCAATTTAATCATGATTTTAACCTAGGCCAGAATGACGATTCTTCGGAGGAACGTTCCTCTGGTCCTGTAAATTATCAAAATTTATCCGATCAGTCGTTAGAGTATAGCGATATTCATTTTTTAGACTAGCGCAGTCCTCTCTACCCTATTTCGAGTGTAGATCGGGGACAGGCGAAATCTTTAAGTTCTTGATAGATACTGGATCCAGTAGGAATTACATAAAGCCCGAAATAGTAAAAAAAACAATTCCCAACGAAAATGTTTTTTACGCTAAATCCATAGCCGGTGATGTTGAAATCAGTCACCACACATTTCTCAATCTTTTTGGACTAGAAACCTTAAACATTAAATTCTTCATCTTGCCCACTCTCACAACATTTGATGGTATCTTAGGTAACGACAGTCTTCAAGCACTAGATGCAGTAATTCATACTAAAGGAAGTTTCATGACAATTTTAAACCAAGTAAATGTAAAAATTAAACAACTCAAATCACAAGCCGTTAATTCCATTACTGTAAATTCCGAAAACTTAACAATGTCTCAAAAGAAAATGCTAGATACGGTGATAAATAACAACAAAAACTTATTTTCTGAACCTGAGGAAATGCTAACTTATACGACAACAGTAGTAGCAGAGATAAGAACCTCTACGGACGATCCCGTGTATACTCGTTACTACCCATTCCCCAATTCTCTGAAATCGGAAGTCGAAAGACAAGTGCAGCAACTCCTTAAAGATGGAATAATAAGACCTTCTCGATCGCCCTACAACTGTACGGTATGGATTGTTCCGAAGAAAGCTGACTCTTCCGGGGCAAAACAATACAGAATGGTCATCGACTATCGTAAATTAAACACCGTTACGATTTCTGACAAATATCCCATACCAGACATCAACGAGGTAACAGCACAGTTAGGGAAAAATAATTTTTTTACTGTGCTTGATTTGAAAAGTGGCTTCCATCAAATTCCTCTAAAGGAATCTGATATTGAGAAGACAGCTTTTTCGATCAACAATGGGAAATTCGAATTTACGCGACTCCCGTTTGGTCTGAAAAACGCTCCAGCGATTTTCCAGCGTGCTCTCGATGATATATTGAGAGAATATATAGGAAAATCCTGTTTTGTGTACATCGACGATATTATAATATTTAGCGAAAATGAACAACAACACGCTAAGGATATCGAAAACGTCTTTGGTACACTCAGTAGAGCAAACATGAAAGTCCAACTGGACAAGTGTAAATTTTTCAGTTCAGAAGTAGAGTTTCTTGGCTATATAATATCATCTAAAGGCATTAAAACAAATTTGGATAAGGTTAAAGCCATCATAGATTTTCCTGTGCCGCAAACATTAAAAGAACTGAGATCTTTTCTCGGATTGTCAGGGTATTACCGTCGTTTTATTAAAGGGTATGCTCAACTAGCAAAACCACTGACAATCCTCTTAAGAGGGGAGGAAGGACGCGTGTCCAAATCTCAATCCTCTAAAGTTCAAATCAAAATTAATAACGAAGCTTTACATTCCTTCAATGCAATCAAGAATTCACTAATCTCTAAAGATGTGATACTCGCTTACCCCGACTATAAGAAACCTTTCGACCTCACAACAGATGCCTCCAACGTTGCAATCGGTGCTGTTCTGGAGCAGGAAAACAAGCCTTTAACCTTCATTAGCCGAATGCTAACCAAAACAGAAGAAAATTATGCGGCTAATGAAAAAGAAATGTTGGCAATTGTTTGGGCTCTAGGCTCACTACGGAACTACCTTTACGGTCACGCTAAAGTTCGGATTTTCACTGACCATCAACCTCTCACATTTGCTCTAAGTAATAAAAACAGTAATAGCAAAATGAAGAGATGGAAGTCCATTCTCGAGGAGTATGATCACGAACTAAAGTATAAACCGGGAAGGACAAATGTAGTCGCGGACGCTCTATCCAGAACTCCAAAGGTATCTTGTGTCAATGCTTTGTCCTCCGCTACGCAACATAGTGACCTCATACAAAGTATCGAGGTACCGATTAATGTCTTCAAAAGTCAGATCTTTCTTGAATTAGGCGAAACCCGTAACCAAACTTTCCATATAATTTTTCCTACTTACCACAGGCACATAATCACAGAACCGGTATATAATCAAGATAATTTAAAACAAATTTTGAAAAAAGTTCTGAATCCCTCAGTGATAAATTGCATTAAGACAAAAGAACACATTATGGGTATGATACAGACCATCTACCCAATTCACTTTAGTAATTATAAAATCAGATACACACAACTCCAAGTACAAGATGTGCTCGATGCAACAGAGCAGGAAGAAATTATAATTCAAACGCACGGTCGAGCTCACCGAAACGAGCGTGAAAACAAAGCACAAATTTTGGAAAACTTTTATTTCCCAGCAATGGCAACAAAAATTAAGAAAATTGTAAAAAAATGCACCGTATGCCGAGAGAATAAATATGATAGGCACCCTAGTAAGCCTAAGCTGCAAGCTACACCAATTCCGCAGTACCCCGGACAGATTGTCCATATTGATATTTTCTCCACCGAAAATAACCTTATCCTAACATCCATAGACAAATTCTCCAAATACGCACAAGCAAAGGTTCTTAAGTCCAAAGCTGTAGAGGACGTACGCCAACCCCTAAGGGATATACTTTTCTGTTACGGAATACCTGAAACAATAGTCATGGACAATGAGAAAGCTTTTAATTCAATATCTCTAGGATTCATGCTAGAAGAGGAATTTAAGATTAAGGTATTTACAACTCCTCCCTATTGCAGCAGCGTTAACGGCCAAATAGAGCGCTTCCATTCGACACTCGTTGAGATAATGAGATGTTTGAAAACGCAAGGCACTCATCGTTCCTTCACGGAACTACTGGAACAAGCAGTATACGAATATAACTGTTCCATTCATTCTACCATAAATGGCAAACCGATAGAAGTGTTTTTTGGTCGCAGAGTAGCCTCTGATCCCGAACTCGTAGAAAAAGCACGTAGGGAAAATATTAAGAAAATTGAAGACAAACAGGCTGCAGATCTAGAATACCACAACAAATCGAGGCAGAGTATTAAAGAATTTGCTCCGGGACAGGTTGTGTACATTAAACAGAATAAAAGAGTAGGGTCAAAATTAAATCGGCGGTATAAAAAGGAAATAGTAGCTGAAAACAGAACTACAACGATTTTAACTAAATCAGGGAAAGTAGTCCACAAATCCTTAATAAAGAACTGAATTTTATTCCAGATGTTGGATCACTGTCATCTCTTGCGATGTTAAGGTGATTGACTATTCAAATTCACAACTGATCGCAATTGAAACAGGAAACGCGAAAATCCAAACCGGAACGTTTAAGATCATACATGTCATCGATGTCCTGGAACATCAACAGGCACTTAATAAATTAGAGCGAGTGATACTCCAAGTGAAAAGCACTACCAATCCCATACTTCCTCTCCTATCCAATGATGTACAGAATATACAAAGTCACCTTGCCCGGCTTGTTCCCAAATTTAAAAATAAAAGATCCTTGGACTTTCTAGGTTCTGCCTGGAAATGGGTCGCAGGAACACCCGATAAACACGACTTTAAATTGCTCAAAGATAAGATTAATAATGTTTTAGTAAATAACAACCAGCAAACTATAATAAATAATTTGTTAACAACAAAAATAAATGCACTCAATAATGTAACCAATCAGATACTAATAGCCTTGAAATCAAATGAAGAAATTAAAACTGAATTTATGTTAGATTTAAAGTTCAAACTAGATTTATTAAAAGACGAAATAATTAACGTGGAATATGCCATGCAATGGGCGAAAGCCGGTATAGTAAATTCTTATATCTTATCGAACATAGAAGTCAAATCGATAAAACAAATTTTGAAAAGTGAGGATATGCCCTATAGTAATGTTATAGAGGCAGTCGAATTTGCAGACATAAAAATAGCCTTAGGCAATAAAACTCTTTTATATATCTTAAGTTTTCCAACAACAAAAAATGAAATATGTAATAAAATTGTTATTAGACCCGTAAAAAGGGGAAATAATATTGTCAAAATAGATTTTAAAGAATTACTAAAATGTGAAACAAGTTTATACGGAATAAAAAATAGTTGTAAAACTTTCAATTCTCTAGCAATATGCAAAAAAGCCGATGTAATAGATATAAGTGACGACAATTGTATAAACAACCTATTATCTAGCAAGCCCCATATGTGTACTGAAGTCAACAACCATCATGTTCCCACCATAGAAGAACTCTCACCTGGTATGGTGTTACTAAATCAATTCAACGATAAAATCTACATAGATGAAAATGAAGTACTCCTCAACGGAACTTACATACTCCAGTTCCACAACGCCACTATTAAAGTTCAACAATACAGATTTCAAGAAGCAGAGGTCACGAGACACAATCCACTTCCTGCCATATTACAACCAACAGCTGTAAAATCTCAAGTAGAGGAATTCCTATCTCTGGAAATGCTTAAAGAGATAAAAGTAAAGAACGCGAAACACATCGAGGAAATAAAAGTAACCAGCGATAAGAAGTCCATGGCAATGCTATTCTTATTGGCAACGATTTTAGTGATTATCATAATCATTCTCTGGAGGGAAAGAATTATCCCATGCATCATCTGTAGAAGGAAGACTAACACCAAAGAAGTCTCGTCAGAAGGAGTGAGCGACATATCAAATCGTGATACAATTGAACCTGCCCCAACACCGAGGACGATAGGAATAAATGACCTCTGCCAACAGATAAAAATAGTTCGATCAAACGAGGGCGTTTGATTTTAAAGGGCGGAGGAGTTAACGCGCGAAATTATGTTTCGTTTGGGCAATGATTTATTATCGTTCCCACACTAATTTCTGCCGACGTTGCGTCTGGCGACAGAACAACAGCCAGCCAAACCCGCATTCCATCACGTAGCAGCTTATGATGAAAACCAACACCACCTGTGGGAACATCCGCTGCAACTGGAACATGAGCAGCAATGCACATAGTGGGCATAGGTTACGTTAGAGTTAGAATTATTGTTGTAAGTTAGTTCTAGTTTGAATTCGCAATAAAGAGGTCGAACCTCCGAAAAAATATTTTTTTTAATAATAAAACTCTTGTAGTTTTAATTTATACATATTAATTGATGATGATTCAAAAAAGTTTTCGAAAATCAAGCATGCCGTTAGGGTTGAATCAACATAAGAATTTATAAAAGAAAAACCGCACCTGTCGACATTTATCACATGCGCAAGTTGACACTACTCGTATTGATAGCTCATCATCGAAGGTCGTCAATTATTCTGTTGGCGTACGCTTACACTATTAAGGATAAGTTAAAACACCAGTCTTGCAGTACCTGATGTTAACTTTAATCAAAAAAGGGCAGCATTTTTTGGAATTATAGAGTAGTTCGGTTGTTGGTCCACCAATTAAAGTACTATTTATGTCCAGATATTCTGCCAGCAATTCCTGCATACAGTTTAGCAAGAAATTCAATAACGCACACGAATGCGTTCGAACGTTATTATTATTGGTTTTCATCTTTGGAATCGTCTTTCGGTTCTGCTCACAATAACGGAGCGTTTTTAACCCCTTCGGTCCTAGTATTCATATCAATGAACAAACTCTAACAATACATCTAAAATGAGGCAGGATAGGAAAAAATGTACCCAACAAATTAAGAGTAGCCTTGATCCTTTTAGAATATCATTACAAACAAAAGCCGATCGGAGTGTATGCATTTCAGTCGAAAACCAATCAGCGAAGTGTTTGCATTCGTGATGGATTCAAATCTAGGATGTAAGACCTGAATGAACCTTGTTTGTTACACTTTATTATTTATTGCAAAGAAAAAAATCAGCTAAGTTTCTAATTTATATATAAACACAAATTCGGTTACTATTGTAATCAATATTTGCCATATTTGCAATGCCCATTTCAGTGGACATTAGGTCTTAAGAGTTGTACAAAGTATAATAGTTATACATTGTCTTAACTTGTAATCTCTCTGATCATCAAGACGTTGAATTTAACATTGGTGAGGAAAGTGACGAGAATGTATCGGGAATAAAGATATAGACTATACCCAAATGGTTGGTGATGATTCTCGCGCGGAGAAGAGATAAAGGTTCGACCAAGTAAGAAGCAAGGAAAATCTGAACATGATACAAAATGGAGAAATCATCTTAATTTTGAACCACCTCAATTTACATCATCTGCCCCACCAACTCGCGAAAATCATAGCACCACTTGCACCACTAGAATACTTACCAAGGTACATAACGCTACAGCTAATTGACGGCTTCGTTTTCAATACAAATTTGTATGTAAGTAAGTTCGCAGATTTAAGCCATCTACTCACTAAAATGAAATTTTTCTTGGGTCTACACATAAACATGAAAATATTTTCGAAGAACATGGCTAGAGGTCGATTTTTTCAGTTATGATATAATATACATTTTATTGATAACAACACTATTAAAAACGACAACTCGACTTATGAAAGTCCGACCACTGTACGATTCGATCAGAAAAGGATAGAACTTTGGAGCAAATGCTGAGTGTAGACGAACAAATTATACCCTTTCGAAGGAATGTTGCAATAAAACAATACATAAAACGAAAACCCGAACCATGGAGGATAAACTTATTTATGATCTATGGTAAGAGTGGAATGATTTATGACTTCATTATTTATCTAGGTGGTACTACAAACTTATTTAAAAATCAAGTTCTTCGATAAGTTGCATCTACTGCTTGTGTAAATTTACTTTCTAAAAGAATAAATATTATTATTTTTCCAACTACAGTCTATTTTCGTGAAAGAGGAATATATGCTGGATTAACAATTATAACAAATAGATTTGGAAAACCACCACTCATAACATATAGGGAAGGTAAAATAAAGGCAAGATGATACAGCGATTACGTTACGAACAGCACTAAAGATGTAGTGTTCATCCAGTGGATGGACAACAAAGGCGTTGTGCTTGCTTCAAATTTTGTTGGAATCGGAAAACAAGATAATGTGCGAAGATGGCATAAAATATCCAAGAAATATATATCAATTCCTCATGATCACTGCTCATGCATGCTGTGTGCATACTGCTGTTGGACATTTAGGGGTTGAAATTAATCTGAGAGATAACACTCACCATCGTTTCGGAATTTATGTGTGAAAATTATATTCTTTAAAATTTAAAATAGGCGCCGTGGCCGTGTGGGTTCGTGCGTCGACCCATGCGCATTAGACTTTCACAGTCTAGGTTCAAATTCAAGTTCAGACAAACAATTTTTAAAAAAAAAATTGTTCGCGGCTCCGCCTCTTTCGAGTCACTGACAATGCTCAAAAGAGTATAACTATCTAGGAAAAGCTTCCCAAACTCGTCGTTCAGAGTCGGCATTAAATTGTAGGTCCCCTCCACTCATGAGAGACCAATAGGACGCACAACACGAGTGGTTGCTGAGAAGCAAGTCCCAGGTCCACCTCGGACTGTAGCGCTGCCATTATTATTATACAACCTGCACCTTAAAGTATCAAAATTAATCATCCTAACGTAAGTTGTTATAATTCTTGCAAATGGAGTCATACGTCAATCATATTTGACATTTCTCAACAAGACAGCTGCAGTATACAAATAGACAAGCAATGCGCTATACTCCGCAAGAGCGTGGAGTAATTGTGTCGATTCTTTTTACCAATAATCGCTTGACGCTTGGAACTTGATTACCATTTGAATCCTTATATTTCCCCTGTTGAACGGATTTCAACATCGTAACAACGTTGCTTCTTTGTATTACATTTAGAGTGTGAAGGACGTCCATTTTAAAGGTTCCGTCTACAAAAACGTAAACTTTATAATTTTGATGTGTCCGTCCGTCCATCTTTCTGTCACACTTTTTTTTATCTCCGACGATAAATCGACCATCAGGCGTAGAAAACATTATTCAACCACGCAATTTTAAAAAGTAGGTGAAGTTGCCATGGTTTTTGAAACAGTGACGCACCCCATCGAGTGATATATCAATCGAGAGATTTTTTGAAATCAAGCTAAGGTTTGCTTCAGCTCTACTTGATCCAATGTTTGCTTAAAAAATGCAAATGCCCCCGCCATTTCTAAACCAAAGTGTTTAGAAATCTGAAAAAATCACAAAACTTGCCTTGATTGAGTACTTTCATTTAAAATTATTTCTAGCATTCTAACCCAAATAGTTTTCGAGATATTGGCAAAGACGGTCAATCACCGACATGCGAATTTTAAGGATCCGAAATCGCAGTTTGAGAAGCTGACCGATAGCATTAAAAATTATAAATATCAAAATATCGATTTATGTGAAAATTGCGAGATATCAATGATTTAAAATTTCAAAGATTATCATTCACACATAAATTCCATGCTTTGATACGATGATGAGTGTTATCACTCTGAGTGTTAACACTCACACTCACACTCAGTGATTGGGTGCGCGTATGATGGAAGGAATTTTGTGTGTCAGATAAATTTTGCTAGATATATGTGCATGCATGGATGTTTGTTTGTTTGTATGTATGAATGTAGTAATAGTTGATTTGAGCTGAAGTTGGAAAAACATTTAACTGAAATAGCCTGATATTCAGAAAAGGGTATAACTATCTAGGAAAAACTTCCCAAACTCGCCGTTCGGAGTCGGCATTAAATTGTAGGTCCCCTCCATTCGTGAAAGAACAATAGCACGCACAACACGAGTGGTTGCTGAGAAGCCAGGCCCAGATCCACCTCGGACTGTAGCGCCGCCATTATTATTATTATAACTACTTCTCTCTTCTCTTCAACGATATCAGGTATTATTTTTTTTTGTTTTAATGAAGGTTTTTAGTGGTTTTTCCTTCAAAATTTGAGAATAATGTTATATTATTTTATAGTAGTAAGTTACGGTAAGATATGGTAAAAAATGTGTACAGCAAACAAATTTTAATTGTATGTATTGTATACTGTATGCCACAATAAATGATGATGATAATTGTCCCATAAATATGTGGGACTCAAACGGTCGTTTACCTTTTATAGAGATAATTTGAATTGTATTTTGCACACTTTTTTTGCAAGGGATTGTCTAAATAAATCTATGCATTTTAAGCACGTTAATTTGTATACATATGTATGTATGTAGGTATATTTCTTCATTTTATCCGAATGTGTTCAATTTAGAAATTTGAGCAAAATATCTGAATGTATTAATTTATCCCCCCAGGAAACCCTCAAAGGAAACAATTCAATTTTTGTAAATTCTAACTTGTATTGATTAAATTGAAAATCCTTTCGCTCTTCTTAATTGCTTTAAAAGGTTTTGTTCAATACAATTGATTAGATACATTTTTCTTTTGTTTTGTTCCTTGTAACGTTTGAGAAGGGGGTGAGTCGAACTACAATGTAAATGCAAATTTTATTTCTCTATTGAATAAATTCCAGGAGAACTTGCAAACAGAAACTTTAGATATGTATGTATAGCAGGACTTTTTGTTAGTACGAGTATATACAAAACGAGTCAATTACTTCTTCACAAGGTGGTATACTTCGTTCTCAAGTGATTCTGATAAATATCTGTGGGTTCATACACACTTCGAAACTGATTATTAGCCATTTATTACCCTTTCGATTGCCAATTGCAATGCTCTAAACAGGAAGAATTGAGGAACGCACACCTTTCACATCTTATACATTACCTGCAAAATTGGATTGAATTTGCCAATTATGCAAATGTATAACACAAACACTTCATGAATTGTGGTACCTTTATAATACGTGTAATGATTCCTGCTGTTATTTTCTAACGTTTTCTAAATTAATTTATACGTTTTTGCAATCTTACATCGCAGTGCATTAGAAAATGTATTCAATTTAAATCCTTATTCACAAATGCATGTGCACAAACGATTGTGTCGATATATTGGAACCTGATGATAAATCATTTGTCTAGCCCCATTATTTGCGGATTTTAGGAGGCATAACATTACTCTATCACTGATTTATTTATAGACGTTTAAATTAAAAGAACACCAAAATATAATATTTTTGATGTGCTCTGACTTTTTAACATATTTGTTCTTAAATTTTTGATTGGAGCGGAGTACACGATTCCTTTAGGAATTTTATCTGTTTATATCATGCTTTCAGAATTAAAACGTAGTTGGTTGATCTCCCTCTCAACTTGTATCTAACTTGTATATTAGACGTGAGCAACTTCTATTACGTTGTTCCACAGGCTCAGAGATGAAGATTATCCGCACCGAAGCCGCATTGTCCATGCGCTAACCATGGCGAAGCCATCTTAGGCGTACATAGCTAGACTCATATCGCTATACAGCCCATACAGTTCGTGGTTTAATCTTCTTCTCCAATAGTCATCAACACAAATAGGACCAAAGATCGCAAGCAAACTTTTCTCTCGAAAAGACCAAAAGCTTCTGCATCCGCATCTAGCATCTTCAGCTAGAATGCTCGAAATTATTTTTTGATATATTTTGACAGATTTTTTGAAGGTTAATATATTAAGTTAATATTTAAAAGTTTATTTTATACTGTAAGTTAGTTATAATTTTGTTTATGAATTTGATACCCGGTATTTACCCAAAATCATATTTACCCACCCAAATCAGGGTATTTATTTATTTCTCCCTATTACGCGTCGATAACAGATTGAGTTGCACACACATATGAAACAGAGAAATACATCTACGAGTAAGAAAGAAGAAAACGAACTGCGTTCTAGTATTAATAGAATTCATATCTTCATAATAAGATAAGAATTTTCCAATACCGTCTGATTCCAGTGCCTCGGATTAGATTATGTTCAAAAAACATCCAATTTGTAATTAAATAAAAAAAACATACACCCCATAAACAGATTTTTGCAATAACTTGTCATTCAAAATAAATACCCAGATAAATACCCATTTGGGTAAATACCCAGGGTATTTGCCCATCACTAGTCCTGACTCTTTAAACCCACCAGTTGGTACTTACCTGGTATCGTATGTTCTCTGAAGTATAAGTGACAAGTATCCACTTCCAATAGCTATTTCCTGATATACCATATAAATATATATATAAAACTTGTAATTTTTTAAATGAATAAATGCCTAAAAATCTTAAGGAAAAACAATCACCATATATGTATATAATTGCTATCTAAAATAAGTATAGTTAAATTAATATTTAATGTTTCCTTTTATCTAACTATGTACAATCAAAGGAAATAAATCTCCGTTAGGACAAAAGTCAACCTTTCTGCCTCAATTATTTTTTCTAACAATTTAATTATAATGAAAAATGTCCGGTGTGCTGTTCTCTATACACGCATCTGTTTTGTGGGAATGATATGAGTGAGGTGGAATGTGAGTGGTATTTATCCCAGGTAAAGATGCATAGCGCATGTATATGTACAATATTGTGTGCATAACTTTAAACGTCCATCCCATTGTGGTTTTCAATGGCAAATTGAATGCCACGTACATGTTAAGTAGAGCATCATCAATGTAATTATTTGAATACATGACACTTGATGAGCATGCCATTTATGCTTCATTTTCTCATTGTTTTACCTAATGATTTTACCATAAAATGTGAAGTCTGAAATATTTTATGTACTATGAATAAGAGAAGATGTTTAAAGCTAAGACAGATTTAAGGTCAAGTGGGATTTTCTCTTTGCAATTAAAAATAGCTAGCAGTCATTGAAGTTTATTACGTATTTTACGACCGAATCAGATTGATTTAAATTCACCATCCCCTCCACGTGTCCCAGATTTTTGTGTCTAACGTAACAAACGGTGGACATCAGTATGGGACAACAGTAATTCCATCAAGAAATTTCGCTCGTCAAAAAAGAAAATTACAACTCAGGAGTGAATAAATTCACCCGTAGCCTCGATCCACGTGACAAGATTTTTTTATACATCCGGATCGCTTATATTAATAATAATATAATAATGGCGGCGCTACAGTCCGAGGTGGACTTGGGCCTACCTTCTCAGCAACCACTCGTGTTGTGCGTGCTATTGTTCTCTAACCTATTGAGAAGCCTTTCTAGACAATTATACTCTTTGAGAATTGTCAGTGAATCGGAAGAGGCGGAACAATTTTTTTTAAATTGTTTCTCTGAACATGTATTTGAACCTAGACTAGTGTGGATGGGTCGACGCACAAACCCAAATGGCCATGGCGCCCACTTAAGGGGGCTTAAAAAAGTGCTTTAAAACAAAAATCAACTGGATAGTGAACATTGCAAACATTTATTTCGCGACTGAATATGAATTGTCCGATGGTAAAAAATTGTTTTTCAGTTTCGGATAAAGGTGTTTTTCGAGAGTACGAGGAAATACAATAACAAAAATAAACACCACTAAACAAAATATACAGGCAGCGAAGCTTTCGTTCCTTTTTTTAAGGCCTCGTTCATAGAGTTTCAACCTTTAAAATTTCGTTCGTTTGTCCTTTCATCTGTCTAACACAGTATTCTGAGTACATATCTACATACATATGTATATAAAGATATTTGGATGTAATACTGAAATTATGTGATTTAGACTTGTTTTAAACTGCTTAAGATACACAAAAAAAACTGATCGGTCTGCACATCCGGGGCTGTACAGGGATATACTTGTCACGACATGATAGTGAATGTGGGAAACGATAATAATAACAATAATGGCTACAATCCAAGAGAAACTTGTGCCTAGCTTTCTAGAAACCACTCGTTTTGTGCATGCTATTGTTCTCTTACGAGCGGAGGGGACCTACAGTTTAATGCCCACTCCGAGCAGCGAATTTGAGAAGCATTTTCTAGACAATTATACTCTTTGAGAATTGTCAGTGTTCAAGTTATTAATTTCTACACATATATAAGTGAAAAGTCAGTGTGAACTGCCGATGCTGATCGAGATGCACCTCTAGGGCCGTGTATAATTTCTAATACACCTTTATACTTACTTGTTTAATTTGAAAGAACTCTTTCATTTTTGTATATGGCAATTTCAATTGCATTTCAAGCAATGTGTTTTTTCAAGTTCGATGAAAAAAGTATGTAAAACGTTAAGCCAAAATAGGAATGAAAGAAAATCTCTCATATCTTTGTCAAAAATTTATTTTAGTCAGTATCAGCGTAAAAATTAAAAAAAAATATATATACATAAATCTAATCTACATATATCAAACCGTGATTATATACTTGCATTTGAAGGGATACTAAATTGAAGGCTTTCACGGCGATTGAAGAACTGTTGAAACGAGCTGGTCTTAAGGTCAATGAGGATCTGACTCGAAGAACCAAAATCATGCTCTACAAAACTCTTATTCTGCCAGTCCTGCTATACGGAGCCGAAAGCTGGACACTAAGCAAAACTGCGGAGCTGATTCTTGGTGCCTTCGAAAGAAAAATTCTACGTCGGATATATGGTCCCGTTTGCGAGGAAGGCGAATGGAGGAGAAGATATAACCGCGAACTCTATGAGCTGTACCAAGATTTGGATGTAGTCCGGAAGGCAAAAATCCGTTGACTGTACTGGCTCGGCCAAATCGACCGCATGGACAACAACGCTCCAGCTTAGAGGATCTTCGAATCCGAGCCTCCTGGTTCGAGAAGGAGAGGAAGACCGAACATCCGGTATAAACACCAAGTCATCGCGAACGCAAGACAGCTTGGTTTTGATGACTGTAAACAGCGTGCCCAGGACCGTCAATGATGGAAGGCAGCGATTTCTCAGGCTCGGACTCTCTATGGGTCGTAGGCCGGTTAAGACTAAGAAGACTAAATTTAAGAATTAGTTCAACAATGTTTACGGGACTATGTCCCATCATTTGCATTCGTGAACATTTTGGCAGGCAAAAGCTGCAACTACACATTTTAAAAGGGGTTCTTCGCTTTTGCATATGTAAGCTTTTTGATTTGACGAAAATGCGTGAATTTTACTCTTCAAGCAACACTGAACATGTGTTCGTTCAAAATGTAATCCTATGTCAACATGATTACATTACAACATGTTCTCTCGATCAGGGTTCACAACTAAATCAGGCTCTGTTTCTCTTTCTCTTTTAGTTAACTTAGTTCAGGACCATTCAACTTAACATTATCAATAAAAAATCGTATAAATAAATAAATTTATTCATCACTCATTTAAAAAACTTAAAAAAACCGTTCTCGATATAGATGGACCTCGAACAAAATACTTATACGTGTATTATAAATAATTTCTGCTTAAGTAATTTTACATATTTAACTGAGATATTTCCAAAATCGCTGCTGTACAAGTGGCTTCTAACTCCCTGAATTCAAGTGCAAATATCTGCCCTTGTGGCACCCACTATAAAACAATTAGATACATTTTTCTCATTCCATACGCTAACTTATCGAAAACCGAATTTCCATTATAGACACCATGTCACTATGTCAATTGTGGGAATTTGACAATCAAACTGAAATCACATCGAATAAACACAATGTTACAGCTTGACACTATAACACTATGCTGAACCCCCCGCTTGCACTACAAGTTCATTCACAGTTGTCACTCCCATTACGAATACGTCTCATTCTCAGAAATATGTTGTAATTAGTTGATGTCATTGTGCGGTTCTGACATATCACTCAACTGTCATCTTCTCATAACAGAAGTATCAAACATAATTTACCTGACATATTCAATCGAAGTTCTCCCTCGTAGTATTCACCAACTTTAACCCAACGATACTGGCCGACATCGGATTGTTTGAAGTGAATGATATTGTAACGAGCTGGACCGTCACCGTTCGCATCGAATCGAAAATGGTCACCACTGAGGCCTGTAAAATAAAGGAGAATGAATAAAAGGCAAATTGGGAACATTAATGCAAATCAAATGGATGTGCTCATTTGGTGAAGAGTAAAGGACAACAGTAGCAATAATTGGACAGGAAAATCGAATAAGAATGGTGAGTGGAGCAAGTTGTTTCGTTTGTGTATGCTTTTACATGTGTATATCAATTAATTGTAGACACATTATTATACTGCGTAGTGCACCTGGGTGGATCATTATCCTTCTATCACAATTTTACGAATGTAATAAACTTCGTTTAAGGGAATATGTCCTTGTAAATGTGCTTTGTTCGTAGGGAGGAAATGCGTTTCTTATATCAAAACTATTCGTAGTTGTAGTATGATGATTCTACTAACCTGAAGGATGAATTTCATTCTGCACAAATATGTAATTTTGCGATTTGTGATGGGGTTAAAAGTAATTGAACTAATAGCCTGGATATAGTCCGAAGGGAAAAAATCTGCCAACTACAATGACTAAGCCACGTCGAGCGCATGGAAAGTTATATACTGACCTTCAAAATGCAAGTCATCGCGGATACGAAAGATTATCGAAACCGAAGAGCATTTCGGTTTTCGAATTTTTCTGGGTCGTTGGTTAAAAAAATAAACTGGGCAAGTGCGAGTTGTACTCACACGGGGAAGATTCCATTGCATAATATTAATGCCTGATTTCTGAATATCAGACGTTTCCAAACTATTTCAGTTGATTTTTCTTCTAACTACAACCCAAATCAACTATTTATTACTACATTCATACATCAAACAAACAAACATTCATCCTTTCATATACGAATGCCTATATCCAAGTTTATCCAACACAGAAAATCCCTTCCATCATACACATACCTAATCACTGCGCATGCCTGGTGTGTGTGTGCATTTCTGGGGTTGAAATCGATCCAAGAGATAACACTCATCATCGTATAGAGTGGTCGATCACAGCATGAAATTTATGTGTGAAAATGAAAATATTTATAATTTTAAATCTTAGATATCTCAAAATTTCCACATAAATCGATATTCTGATTTTTTAATGCTTACGCTGAAGTCTTCAAAACGGCGTTTCCAGATCTTCAAAATTCGCATGTCGATGGTTGACCGTTTTTGGCCAATATCTCGAAAACTATTTGAACCAAAATGCGTGAAATTATTGTGAAAGTACTCAATAAAGCCAAGTTTTTGTGATTTGTTCACACTTTGGTTTAGGAATGGCAGGGGTGACGCATTAAAAAAAAGCTCCATATTTTCCAAATGGAACTTTGGATCAAAAAGTGTCGAAGCAAACCTCCACCGTTCTTGTAGATGGAACCTTAAAAATGTTAGATATTTTAGCAAAGAAGCTCGTGGAAACTGTGACCGTGATCTTCCACCGTTATGTTGGAATTAACTAGAACTGGATAATATAGTTGTGGAATTTTTTGACAGATACATAAAAAAATGTTAGCCTTTTGGAAGCGAAGTTTTTAATTTACAATCGTTAGAGTGAGTCCATCGAAATATTTTGGTAAAAATGTCTAGTCAATACGCCAACAGAAGTCAAAGATAAGTTTTATATAAGTCAGTCGTTCTCGTGTCGGCAATGTGAATCGGATCTCTTCATACAAAATTGACATTGTAGATAAAATCGTTTCCGATTCATATTTAAATTCCTTGAAAAACAACGGGCAAAGAGAAAAGTCATACACCTGACCATATTCAGTTAATCGGTTGAGGGAATACATTATGTTTCATAACTTGGATTTTCAAATAAAGAAGTGCCGTTTGTGTGTACCTCACATGAAGATATTTTGTTTTGTGTGAATATGACGACATTTATATTCATGAATGAAAAATATATTTCTTAAAAGTATTATACCATTTTAAATAAAACTATATTTGTATTTTAATATCCAATTAGGTTTTATTAAATCACACAAATATTCAAACAGCTGAATTAAAAAATCCGAACAGTGATATCGATAAGTCTGGCAGTTTTAAGAATAGCAAGAATGACTGGCCGTGAGTCGAACGAGTGAAGGGAATCTCAGATCCGTCGGATTTACTTAAACTTAAACCACATTCGACATTTTACTTAAACTTTTACGTTCAGGAGCATACAGTTAAGAAATACATAACACGCAAAATACATTCAAACATTATTCAATGGACCGAAACATTTTTTTTTCATATTTGAGTTTATTAGCATTGCTTCGTCAATCTCTTTTGATTGCATGCAATGAATTTATTTGAATATTCGCATATGTATGTTCGCTCCGTTATATTACATGATTGCGTGACTTGTACATGTTCATACTACGTGCATTCTTTAAATGACTTTAAGTGTATCCATTTTTTTCCTCTATGAAACTCTACAAGACCTTTGAGAAACTTAAGAAAGGCCATATTCCGAACGGAATATTCTTATAATTGGACAACTTTGAAAAATTATACTTTTTGAAAGAAAATATTTCGATTAGCTTTTCGATGTAGGCACACATATGGAAACTGAAAAAATACCAACTTTATTCTCATTATGATTTTTTTATTCCATTTATTAAGTGAATTCCCTACTTCAGATTTGCGTTCCAGGTTGACCGACTTGCAGGTGAATCTGTTGTGTCATTCTTCGGAAATGGAATAAAATACAGTTCTCAATACCATTTGTAAATATTTTTCACTACAAAACGTTCTCTGTTTGATAACCTCCATTGATACATGTGTGTGTGGATAGTATAGTATTACAAGTCGCACAATCTCGTAGAAATCGTGGCAATAACAGGCACACCAGTACATACACGTATATGGTTTCCTTTATGGGTAGCATACAGAAATAACTTGATCCGATTATTTATGAGAAGTTTTAGGCTTTGATAAGAACAAAACAAAAGGGGAAAGCAAGAAGACCAAATGATAAAATTGGTCAGCCAGCAGAACCAACAGCCAAATGCGACAATAACAAAAATCACGATTTATCAGATTATTGCTCTTCCTTCTGTCCTTGTGTTCAATTCATTGAAGCATTTCATTGGACTTATCCTTTCCCAAGAAAATGGTCATCGAAAACTCTTTTGCGATACAATTTTCCGGTTAGATGAGTGGAAATAAGTATACGTACCTTGAAATTCAACTTTTCGAAGATATTTAAGCAAGTCAGCGCCCTTAGTTGGCTTCATGGCATCACAAAGTGATGGTCGTCCCCCACATAGATCTCGATGCATATCCCTGTGAAACATTGTGTAAACAATTTAATAAGCCTTAAAATAAATATTTTGCAAGGCTTTACCTTAAGGCATAGGCGAAGGCCATCACTGCATCGCTGACAAATTGCAGTTGATCCTCAAAGTCAGTGTTATTACGTGTAAGTTTCTCTTTACTTGTGCATGTTCGATTGTAGTTATTGTATGGTGTTGCAAAACTGTTCGGATACCTGCACTGAAAATGATCTTCCCAGAATTCTGAATATAAAGTATTATAAGAATTAATAGACTTCGTTTTGAAGTTGGGAATTGTAAATCAAATAGTTACCGACAAACCATGGATTCCTCTGATTATTTTCTACAGTCAAGCTAAGGAAGTACTCTTCAAAACCCTTGACTGGGTTAGCTTGTGGTTGTACAGAAAGAGTTCCCTCAACCTATTTAAAAGAAAGAATATGTATATGGAATCTATTAAAAAAATAAAAGGAGGAAATAAATAACAAACTAGCAGTTCTTAGCATAATGAGGTTATTCATGACTTTAATACCAGCAATCTGTATTGAGGTTTTAATAATACACATGAATCAATCGACGCAAATGTAGATCTAGATTCACACATGTACATATATCAAGTATATGTAGAACTCCACGAAATAATTAAAGTTCTGCTCACGTTTTGAAGGGGATACAAAATTATATTTTATTATACATTCATTACTGAGCATAGATGAACCATCGAAGAGGGGTTAAGGACCTTTTTCAACTTGGCTTAGTATTATTAAATTGACAGAGGAAGTAACCGAGAAACTGTAAGTATGTAAAAAAGGATCTCTTGGAGCATTAGGATAGAAAAGGGCAGTACCAAGAAAAAGAGGACATATTAGTTCTAGCTGAATGATTGTTTGTACCAAAAATATTTTTACACAACATTCCTTTATGGAATCTTCATAATAGCAGGTTTCAGATAAATGTTTTATAGAAAATGTATAACTTTTTTTTTTGACTTTATTTCTTCACAAAAGAAATATAATGCAATTTAACAAATGTTTAACAAAAATATACAATAAAGAATAAATAAAATAAATAAATACAAGTTAAATATAATACAAAATTATTTGCCGTAGAAATAGCTGAATACAATCTTTTGCCATATGGCAAGTAACGAAAGTATTTATCAATTGTTCAATGACTATAAACACATTGGATTACAAATATAATATTGATGGGAAATCTGATAGATAATAATTAATAAAAAGAAAAGTATATTCGCTTAATTTACAACAAGAACAAGAAGTGTATCTATTGCATCATGGTCAAAAGAGAAAAGCCAAGATTTTATATTACTTATAAATACTGTTTTCCTTCTCTCACACCTACAGCTTTCTGATAACATGTTAAATAATCGTGCAGCTGTCACATAATAAAACCGAGAAAAGTATTGCTTATAAATAGTTGGAGTGTTTGCAAGGTTTCTCGAATTGATACGTAAATTATAATTGACGTGAAATCTTACATCATAAAATCCCGATTTTTCAAAAAATATGTTTAACATCTTATAGCAATTCAAACGTCTTTATGAAAGAATTTCTAGAGATTTGAACAATGGAAAGCTCGGAGTTCTGCGATTAACTTTAGTCATAATTCTAATTTTACCATTGTGAATGGTTTGAACGATTTATAGGGAATGTAATTTTGTTGGCCTGCTGAATACAGTTTGTGAAATTTGAACTTTTATTTACAAAACAATATTATTGATTATATAAATTTAATGGGATTGCTTTCAGTAAATGTGAAACTTGTGGCCGCAGGACCTAGTGTGGGATAGCCGTTCATAAATCTTTTTTTGAATCCTATGTGTTGTATACAACTTTACTGAATGCTATTAATTTCCCAAAAATATCCGTTTAAATATAAATTATTTTGAAATTGGACGTTTTATGTTGTAAACGGCGGAAATAGGAATGGATTTCTCTCTCAGTGATTTAAAGTGAAATGTCCTCATTTTCGAAATATAATAATAATAATAACGACGGCGCTACTTCAGTTATTTAATATCGTAATTTTCAGATGTATTCACCAAAAATAGTTGTATCAAATTCATTAAAAAAAAACAGTTGATGACAATGGTTTTCTTAAGTGTAATACCAATAATCCGCAATAATTTCATTCACAGTAGATATTATAATGGCAATATATCAACAAAATGGGAAATTGATAAACGTAATATGGATACCCTGCAATAACTGATAAGTATGAAACATCGTATTGATAATTGATAAGTATAATAAGGCCCACCAATATCACTGTCAGAGAGATTGTTCCACTCGGATGACTTACCAAGACCTAACTAAGATTTATTAATCTTTATTTAAAATTATCTATATATCTTAGAGGTGAACAAATATATGCAAAGTTCCCTTTGACTGGGCCAATTATCAAGGTACATATACTCGTATGTCTCCTAAACATCACATAAAAAACTTTCCTGAAAACTTTCGTCACCAATCTCAGCGCCCAGCGAAGTCCACCATCGACCAAATCTTCATACTACGGCAGATCGTGGAAAAGAAACGCAAATCGACACGCACCACCTATTCATCGATTTCAAAGCCGCATATGACAGCTTGCATAAAGACGAGCTGTACAGCGCCATGTCTAGCTTTGACATTCTTGCCAAACTCGTCAGACTGAGCAGTATGACAATGGAGAACTCTCGCTGCTCCATCAAGGTCGGTAATGAGCTCACCGACACCTTCAATGTCAAAAAAAACATTTAGGCAAGGCGACGAGTTGTCATCTGACATTTTTAACATCGTTCTAAAAGAGTAAAAGAGAGAGTACAGAAAGGCCACAAGCGGAACGGTCTTCTAAAATTCCGTACAACTTCTGGCACATTAATGAAGCGTTTGCTGGCATTGAGTCGAGGGTGGCCGAAATAGTTTTAGAGGTGAATAAGGAAAAAATGTGGTATGTGATATCTTCAAGGAAGAAGTCACAACATCGACGAATTAGCCTGAGGCTCAAGAGAGAATTGAGTAGTAGAGTCCCCTCTCGAATGACCAATGATTGGTTTATATGACATCTTTATGCGGAGACTTGGACAATTCCAAGAGCAGAAATTCTGGCTTCAATTTTTGGTCATGTTTGCGTTGACGATATGCGGAGAAGAATATTCAACCACGAACTGTATGGGTTGTATATAGAGTCCGACCGAAGGCCAATTTTTAGGCCGAAGCCGAACTTCGGCTTTTTCAGCACCTTCGGCCGAAGTCGAAGCCGAAGCCGAATGTTCAGTCGGACTCTATTTGGAACATATTTTGAAAGTTGCTTTCGCTTCATTTTTACGAAATAATCCCAAATTGGCTTTTTAGCTCCCATTTTTGATGTTCTTACTACCTGAAACCAGTACAAATACATTGAATGCTTTTATACAGACCACTTTATAGTTTACCAACTTGCAAATGCAAAGTCTTTTGATTTTAAAGCTGTAAGCTGCAGCTTCTATTTTTGCAGACAACAGAAATATCAACATTCGGCTTCGGCAAAATCTTCAGCCTGATTTGGCCGAAGCCGAATGTTTTGCCGAAGGTGATATTTATAGCCGAAGCCGAATGTTCGGTCGGACTCTAGTTGTATAGCGTCTTGCTAGACGTATACGGATTCAATAATAGCAATAGCATGTCGATTGCTGGTTTGACTTTCTCATTTGCTTGCACGGTCAACAGTATGTTTAAAGGTAACTTTTTTGTTTTGACAAATATATGTATTTGCGGTGTGTAACTTCACTTTTAAGGCTATTTATTCAGAACATTTCTCTGAAATAACTTTTTACGAGAATATTAATTTCCTTGTAATTTTACTTTCCTGAAATATTAGCTTGATTGGGTCTCGCACAATGAACATTTGTTTTCCTCTAACGATTTTGTTCTAAGAATCAGGGTATTTAAGTTTCGCTGAAATCTCAAATTTATGTGTGTGTAAACTACCTTTTGATTTTGATAGAACTTTTCTCGAGAAAGGGAAGCAAATTATTTTATAATTTACAGTTCAACAAGGAAAAATAATATTAAAAAGAGTGTTGTAGACGTCTAGCTAATTTATATTAAGGCTGGCAAGAAAGCAATATTGGAGCAGAAATCGACAATTGTGATGAACCATGCCAAACCACATCGGAAATGGTTATGCATCAAGAATATCAAAATAAAATATATCAATATATATATATATAATATATAATAGAGAAATCTAAAATGTTCCCAATAGCTGCAACTCTTTTTTTTCCATCAAAAATAAAAACGAAACTTTTTGTGTGGAACTCAAAAAAAATCATTCTTACAATTGCACTTTTATCAAAACTGTTGTATGTCAAACTTGCGATCCGTGAATAACGCGTTTAAATTTTTGTTTAGCAGAATATTCTGCGAAGTGTAAGGTTAAACACCTTACTTACATGTTTTTTCCAAAGCAAAGTTGACTTTATAAAAGGATGAAATATGAAAATCGATGAAATACATGTATTATAACTTCTTTCGAAAAATATTTTTACAAAGTTTCAGATATTTTTAGCTTTTTTTCCATACAAAGTTACACATTAAGGCCACTTGTATTTGTATAGTACAATAATTGCGGAAAGTTTCAAGTCAATAGGTTTAGTGCAGGAAATACAAAAATGTATGTTTGGCGAATGATGTAAGTTGTTATCCAATTCAAAACGGAATTGGTACATTATTGCAATGGAGACAGCCGATCAGGTGTGATACCTTGATTGAAAAGTAAAATCTGCTCATGAAAATGCATTTGTTTTCTTAGGGATCCATACCAAAATGGTACCAACGAAATCAATATACCCAAATCGCAATGGTTCAAGTAGAATATAATGTATTCATATTCTCTACCAACTTGTGCTTTTTGACAATTGTGTGCCTATTTTATTTTATATAATATATTATTATAATAATAATAATAATGGTGGCGCTACAGTCCGTGGTGAACTTGGACCCAGCTTCTACAGCAACTACAACATATTAATGTTTTCTCACGAGCGGAGAGGACCTACAGATAAATGCCTACTCCGAACGGCGAGATTGAGAAGGTTGTATCTCCTGAACTAGTCCAAAGTGTCATCAGTGGAGTTTAAGGTATTTTATGAATCTAAGAACCCCCGAAGGGTTTAAGTTCTAAAGTTAAATTGGACGTAGAATGGTGCTAACAAAAGTGAAGAAATCTGTTTCTAACTGTGCAATAGCAGAAGCCTTTCTCAGATATGTCCCGCTCCTTACAGCAAAGTCATATCATCTTTTGAGAGATCAAATTTATTGAAATGATACTTAAAACCACAGAGAAACCACGGATTTGAAATTCAAGTGGCTGCAAACATCCGGTAAGTTTTCTTCTTTTACTGAAAACAACACTTTCGTCACCGTGGTAGATGGAAGACTCGTACAGGCTCAGAGATTCCAAGGATCGCTAGCCAAAATAAATAAGTAAGTAACAAAGCAATTTAAGTTATAGGCCTATTGTAAGTGTCGATTTTGATACTCTTGTCGATTTGCTGATGAGATTCGTATTTGATAGTCATGCGGCAAAAAATTGGGAAAATAATCTGTGTCCTGCAAACCAAATGTAATTCAAATTGATTTATGAATACAAAGCAATTGACATTTTAATGTAGACCAAAGAGAGCTGAAATTAAAAATAACTTTGAAACAGACAAGCATTTCTCTACCAAAAGAAGTACTCCAAACGCGATACATCGCACGCATGTGTAATTCTATAACAATTGTTCATTACTCCTAACATCGCATAGCCAAATTAATCTTTGGTGCGAAAACAGTGACCATCTGTTCAACAAATAATGAACATACTAAACCAACTTTCAATTCTTTTGGAAAGACTGACGCACCCCCACTGTGTTAATGGATTTCAATCAGTTTAACAACATTGTTGAATAATAGTTCCTATTAATTATTAATCAAGCGGAAAATAATGTAAATACCCGCAACACGCAGCGTAATATGAAACAATAAATCAGTAAACACTTCTCATTCATCATAATCTAGGCAGTGTTGTTGGGTAAGGCATCCATTATTATATCCTTTCGAATGCGTTATTTAAGGACGGGCACATAATCATTTATCATAACAATGAGTTTGTTTCAGAAGTTCATGTTCTCCAATTCCTCTACTAGCGCAAAAACCAACATCTGGCAATGTGCGAAACATCGTTCACATGAACATAATTGAATGTATACTTACTTCCGGTTCATTGCCATCCGATACCAGATTTCTGGCACTCCAGCCGTCAGACCCGATCCATGAAAATGCTCCAGTTGCATTATTTCTACGAACAGCACGCATTACCTCTCGTACCTCTTGATCGGAACCGAATATGATTGCACCTGTGAAGAGACATAAATTAAAGAGTTATAAGCCATTGAATAAGTGTGATGTGTACTCAATAATTAGGGAATTGGTCATTGCATGGGCATATCAGGTTTTCATTTTTCGCAGTATAACGTCAAGGATTTATTTAAATTAAAATGAATGGACAATTTTCTTTTTTTACTTTTAGCATAAAGGAAAGTTTGCAAGCTCTTCATTCATGTACTGTGAGCGTCAAAAGAAAGTGTACACCTACATACGACTATGTGGTGACATAATTAAAGACTAATAAAATGGGTTCCAGACCTCTGATTATGAAAATGTTTGACGTTTTGAATAGTTTTTTTTTTCTAATAGCGAAAAAAAAAAACGATTTGGCAAATAATACAATAATAAACTTTCAATAAAAATTCAAAAAAGCGTACACTGAACAACTCAAAATTAGTACTTAGTCTGTTTCCATTTCGACTTTAAACAGCTTCTAGTCGTCTTGGCATTGACTCAGACAACTTTTTAATCGATTCGACGGGAATGTTTGTTTGTGTAAACAGTAAACAGTAAATTTTCACCTAAAAAAGCAGTAATGGGCCATTGCTGTGGTGTTGATTAATTTGCACACAATCAAATTATTTCTGCTTATCTGTCAACTGTTAACTTCCCCCAGCTTTTCACTTTCCACGCGTGTTAAATCAACTTTGTTGTTTCCTCAAACTAAATGTACTATTTTTTTGTTCCCTGAACAGTTTTGTACGCTAATTAAGAGTATATGTCTCAGATGGAATACAAAAGACCAAGTTTTCAAATCTAGTGGGATTTCAATTTCTGAAAAAAACGTGTATACATAGCCCCATTTTTTGGGTACTTTCAGTTAAAAAATAAGAGCAATGTATATTTATTACTAAAGTTTATATGCCAACGACAACTTCGAGTGCTCGTAGACTGAAATTCAGCTGTGAATTTATCATGTGCTAACGAGATTTGTTTGGAGTATTTCTCCCTTTTCGCATAAAATAACACTATAAATATGTTTATATTTTTTGTGGAACAAATTAATCAATGAAAACACCATAGAACCGACTTTCAGCAAAAAAATGAAGATAGCGGGAAGTGAGTATATTCATATATAATGCGACCATAGAAAGGCGGTTGTGCCCCCGTCATTAATTTATGACTTGGGTGATATCTCTTGAAATTTGATGACCTCTCTGGATTGAGAACATTCTGCCTAATGCAACTCGACGAGTAAGTGTTCTAAAGCTTTTTGTATTTATCCGTAATGTTTACACTTTTTTGTACTGCTATGACCCATTTTGTATAGGAAATAATTGCATGAAAAGTGGTTAGTAAGTGAATGTAGGGTTTGCTAAGATTTGACATTCATTGTTTTGGGATAATACCTCATGTACTTTTTGGCGTCCTCTTACGTCTGCTCCAGAACTGGATGCAGTGTTTGATTTAAGAGTTGTTAAAATATTGCTACATATCCAAATTAGTGAATTTGTATAGATGCAAAGACAAACTATGGACATTTTTGCTAATTTATTACGTGTATGTGCGTGTAATGTCTTGACACCTGTATCACTTTTTAAGCTGTTTTCTAGCCAGAATGTTGAATATTTTGTTGTATTCCCAGACACTCAGTTGTAAGTTTAGCTTTTTAAGGTTTTAAGTACTGCTATCTGAGATCTTAACGTTGGGCAGACTTTTGTTGTTTATGCAGTGTGCGACTATATTTACAGTAAAGAGTTTAGCTTGGAAGCTTGTGGATTCCTTGCAGAATGAAATGTGTTTGTCCAATGTTCCTGCTTCTAGCCGATTTAAGGCCTTGACCTATCCGTGTACAATATTTGGGCTTCATCATTCAACTAAGCTAAATAACACTTTTTCTCTGTTGATGGTATGATGTGTAAATAGGGGTATGCTATACAGCGCCTTATGTAGTATTGAGATACTCGCTATTCGAATAAATTCGGTCATGAATACATCAATGTCACATGTCAAGTAGTCATATAATTTTTTTTAACATCATTCAGGATGTTGTCTCTACACTATTTGATGTAAAACCTTTCAAAGGATGACTTAAATGTCACGTTTTAATGCGAAGGTACAACCAGTTTGAATAGAACTCATAACATCAGCAGGAATCAACAATATTATCATTAAGATCAAATGCACAGTCCTTTTAGCCAATTGCAGTTTTTTGTGGCCCATCATTTAATAGAGTCAACATTTTGATAGATCAAGCTGGCTTTGTAGGCATAAGGTTCTGATAATCACAGTCCTTCTTTAAAGTGTTAATGTAGTATTGAAACGGTATTATTTTAGACTTGCTTATGCTGGGATTTCAACCTAGACTGTGAAAGTCTAGTGCGTATGGGTCGGCAAAAAACCACATGGCCACGGTGCTCACAAAATTAAAATTAGTAGTGAATACGTAGCTAAATATTAAGAATTGATTCTTTTAACAATTATTATCGGTCGATAGAAACCGTGAACAATTCTTTTTTTTAACTGTTTGTCTATACTGCGATTTGGACCTAGGTTTAAAAGTCTAGTGCGACGGACAAACCCACACGGCCAAGGCGCTCACAGGTGGTTTTTACATTAATTAAAATTTAGCTAAAAACAAAAATTAACAGAAAAAGTTTTTTTGTTTTTCATGTATTTTTATTGCTCAATTATTCATAATCCTTACTATATAGACTAAAATACTTAAATCTAGCTTAACTATCTTAACTTTTGTTCTTAAATCTAACTTACTGACCCAACACGAATACTCTAAGCTAATCTGAAATAAATTGAATTTGCCTTTCGGCCTACGCTACTCATCTTTAATTCATATTATAAAGGGTGGTCCAACGAAAACGCTCGATGATAATTGTAGATAAAACAAAAAGTTTTCAGAGAATTATCTTAATATTTTTTATTATGATAGAAGGATATCATTTTCAAAAAAGGCTTCAACAATCCTAACGCGCTGCTTAATTGTGTATTGTTGTTGAATTTGTCAAACACTGAAACAAATAAATGTCAAATTAAGTTGGGCAAAAAACTTGACGTTAAGGTGTGACTCCCAGTTAACATCGTGCATTATGTTCGGACCACCCTTTATTAAATTGTTTTCTTTTCTTGTCCAAGAAAACATGGACTTGAACAGTAAAAAGGTATTTGGCTACCAATAATATTCCTTCTGAAATTGTATCTATCATGATCCCTGCAACGAGTAATCTCACGACTAATAGCACTATATAAATCCAAACCATTTCAAGTCAAAGAGCAAATTTGTCCGACTTCTAGGATCATTCAAACGTCTTATTGGGTCAATGCCTTACGAATAGGGACTTCTGAATTCATTCCAATACATGGGTAATCCCACTCGGCGTTCAAAAATGAAGCCAGCTAACGAGGTGTTAACTAGTTCACTACAGAGTTGTGACTCCAACTAATAAAATTATGACAATTCAAAATTTCCTGTTAATGCTATTACCTATGCCGATAATAATTAAATTGATTTTTGTATGTCTTCGTTTGTATATTGCAGATTTTAAAATTTTTTTTGTCAGCTACTATTTATTTTATTTTCGCTGCTATATATTTGAGAATATTCGAGTATATGTACGTATGTTCAAATTACGGGATTGCGAATACAGTCGAATAAAACCTCAGCAGTTTCTTTCTCCAGCAACTTTGTCTTGAAAATCTCCATGCAAAGATACCAATTATTTAAACTTACGAGTACATGTTCTAACATAAATATGCACATATACACATGTGCATGTGTACCCTAACTTTCGTAACACTTGTCCTGTAGAAACATTTATCCTAAGTCTTATATTTTCTTTACGAACTTAATGTGAAAGAAAAATGAAACAAATCACTTGCACCTTCGTATCAAAGCCAAAAGAACAGTAAAAAGTAATATGTTTGGGAAAAATCCTGCGAAAAGAGGATTTGGAATATATTCGTACGTAATCTTTGTGAGCAAAATCACCATAACATCTTTTCCTTGTACATATGTGGGCTCGTACTTAAGTTGAAATTATGGGTGAAAACTTTATCGTGTGTGGAAAGGCCAAAAGGATTTTTTTTAAATTCTACGTTCGGTCCAATTAATCTTCAGTGTGATTATTCTGTAAACCCATTCCTGATAAAATAACTACTTTTGTTATCATTTTTTAAATTAATTCACAATGCTACAAGCTCTGTTATTGAGGAAAGATGAACTTTGTTAAAACAAAGATATTTTACAGGCGACTTATTCAAATGATTTAAAGAATTGCCCAGCCCATGCCCATATTAGCGAATCCTATTTAATTAATGGTTGTACAAATTTCTTTAAAAAAACAGACATATCAGAGTTTGACAAAAACTTATGAGCGACCATGACGTCCAACACACGAGGCAGAGACTAGAAGTTCGAGTTCATAATCTTCGAGATAATGAGACTGAAGAAGAGAGTATGCAGCGTTTAGAGGCAAACAGAATGAGAATTTCTCAAGCGGGATCTAACACGACTCCGGAAGAACCCATACCATCGACTTCGTCATCACAACACTCGCTGATGCTGTTATTTCGTCTACTTTGCATGAAATTCGATTACTTTTTGCTATCATCAACGTGTTTCCCATCGAACCCACATAATTTGTGGAACAAATACAAAGTCAATATGGCTGAAGACATTTTGCATCGAGTACGGAAAATCCCGAACTTGAAATTTGCGCAGAGGTACACAATGAGGTATTGATATCATTAGAGGATTTGTGCGTGATGGTGTCCGGCAAGATGTTGCACGAATTAGGAATGCCTACGCCTCATCACCCATGCACGATGCATTCAGTCGTGAATTTGAACGGGAATGACAATACTATAGAAATGCTTCGAGTCAATCCGTACAAACTAAAGTCCCACCATTAAATCAGCAGCAAAAAACAATTTACGATATGTTAATGAAAGCAGTTATTGTCGACAATGGAGGATTTTTTTCCTTGATTCACCCGTTGGAACTGGTAAAACATTCTTGACTTCATTAATTTTAGATAGAATTCGGGCACAAAGTAAAATAGCACTGGCAGTAGCATCATCTGGGATTGCTGTTACATTGTAGAAAAGGTGTATGAACCGTCATTAAATTTGCAAACAATAGATGAATCGGCGTGAAATATAACGAAAACATCAGCAATGGCGAAAGTGCTACAAAATTGTAAATTAATAATTTGGGATGAGTGTACGACGGCGCACAAACGAACATTGGAGGCACTCGATCGAACGTTTAGAGATTTGCCTGGCAATCAGAACCTCTTCAGAGGCACGATGAAACAAATACTTGCTTGAAGGCATCAAATTTATGGAGATACGTGAAAAATCTCAAGTTAATAACGAACATGCGAGTGGCGTTACAAAATGACATACCGACGGAAGTGTTATCAAATGCATTATTAGACATTGGCAATGGGAAATTTCCAGTTGAAACTTCTATTGGCCTCATTTCGTTTCCACCAAATTTTTGTCAATTCACAACGTCAAAGGAAGGAATAATATCGAAAGTGTTCCCAAATATTCGGGTGAATTATAAAAATCATGCTTGGTTCAGCGTACGAGACATTTTAGCAGCGAAAAATAAGGATGTAGATGATTTAAATATAAAAATTCAGAGTCAAATTGATAGACAAATGTATTTATTAAATATCGATCAAAATGAAGTAGTAAATTATCCAACAGAATTCCTAAATTCATTGGATTTGCTAGGATTACCGCCACACAATTTACAGCTCAAGGTTGACTCTGTAATAATTATGTTACGCAATTCGAAAGCCAAAATTGTGCAAAGGAACTTGTTAAAACAAATTATTTTGAAGCTACTATTATATAAATTTATATTTAATTATATATAAAATATGATATAACATTTTATTGAAGCTACTATAATCTTAAGAAAATTTAAATATTGTACAGTTTATGACATTACATTAGTTATGATCAATTGTAATTTTATTTCATTATATATATGTATATGGTCATATTGTAAACGGAATATTTTTTTTCATTTTTTGTCTTTAAGTACGTAACGTGTAAGATTACCGATATGATAACAGGAACAGCGTTTTACCAAGACCTTTAACATGGACGTTGAACTTCACCAAGAATGCGTCTTGTCTCTTCTCTTTTCGATGTTATACAAGTCTATGGGACAGATGTGTGCTGAGCAATATCTTACGTTGGAAGGGTAAAAAATATAACGTTCTCACCGGCGGCAGATCGGTGGGTTGTCAGGGTTGTTAGACAGGTGTATTGAAATTCGAATAAAAATTGATGTAAACATATATTTCCAGAACGTTTATCCAAAGCTCTCTGCATTTTACTGGATTTTCATTGAAATAAGTCTATACGTTTTTGCAGGACAAATATGGACTATGGGCGCTGTGTGGGTTCATGCGTCGACCCATGTGCATTTTGACTTTCACAGTCTAGGTTCAAATCCAAGTTCGGACAAACTATTTCTCAAAAAAATTGCTCGCGGCTCCACCTTTTTCGAGTCTCTGACAATGCTTAAGGAGTATAATTGTCTAGAAAAAAGCTTCTCAATCTCGCCGTTCGGAGTCGGCATTAAACTGTAGGTCCCCTCCCACTTGTGAGAAAACAATAGCACGCACAACACGAATGGTTGCTGAGAAGCTAGGTCCAGGTCCAGCTCGGACTGTAGCGCCGCCATTATTATATTATTAATATAGAGATTATCGCTGAGCTTTCTTGTAGTATTGATAAAGCTGGATGATTTTTTTAAACAAATTTGATGGGTCAGTAGTCAGAAAGGTTGTACTTGGTGTCAAAGCTATGATATCGGTTTTAATTTTGTCTTTCAACTCCCATTTGTAATAATAAATGAGGATAATGGTGACGCTACCATCCAAAGTGGATTTAGGCCTAGCTTCGACAGCAACTAATCGTGTTGTGCGTGCTACACTCACGAGTGGAAGCGACCTACCTTTGAACGCCGAGTCTGAACGAAGTGGTTGAGAAGCTTTTTACTCGAATTTCGTGACGCAAGTGATAGTTGTAGCGCCCTAAGAAGAAGAAGAAGAAGAAGTGTTAGTTGTGGGCGCCGTGGCGTAGTAGATATGTGGAAAAAAAACTCAAAGAGTATAACTGTTTATAAAAGCTTCTCAATCTCGCCATTAAACTGTATGTCCCCTCCACTCGTGAGAGAACAACAGAACGAACAAAACAGTTGCTGTAGAAGCTAGCCCCAAGTCCACCACGGCCAGTACCGCCACAATATAAGTATATACATATGTACATATATCTATAGCCAAGTACTTTTCCTAACAGAAAGAGCTTTTTTTTTTTTGTGCATTTTATTTTTTATTTTTTTCCCATTACTCTTACTTGCTAGACAAAAAACGCTTAAAACTAGCTTAGCTAAATGAAATATTTTATCCTAACTTACTGGCCCTATATGGGCGCTCTAAGTTACACAGATTTTCCCTTAAAATTAAAATTAAAAATTTTTTTTTTTTTTTGTTTTTTTTTTCTTACGTACTATCTTAGTCCTACCCTATGGCTAATACTGTATGCATACATGCATGTACTCCTTAATATCTATATAATTGTGCAATATAGATGCAACTCGTACGTACATGTATACAAACAACTATATACACTAAAACTTATACTATATAAAAAATATAACATATATTTTAGAAATTTTTTTATCGCCGGCCATGGCGATAAGAAATGGCCCGACTTTTGGACCAATATTTTATCTATCCCGGGTTGTAAGGGATCGACGAAGGAGCTGGTTCTATCAACCACCAAAATTTTGTGCGCTGCCTGTCTGCGTCTTTTATATCACGGTTGGATACCGCCCTACTGAACCTGAGTAACCCCTCAGTGCTCTGTGTGACGTCGTAGTTAAGTCGCCTATCCACAGATGTACGGGCTACGTGGAAGATTAACGGTACTGCTGATCTATCTTGGATCAGACCTGTCTGATCAAAATATAGGAATGACTCTGGGGGAACGAAGCCACTCAGACGAACCCTCTCGTTGTATATATAGTTAGCCCCGAAGATCAGGTTATTCGTCGAGGTCATTGCTCTTGCAATGTGCCTACGAATCAGTTTAATCAGGAAATTATCCGCTCTTATCATATTCGCCCTATTGTATAGGACTTCATTGGAGTAGAATTTTTTGTACTGGGACTGTGGTGTTCGATAGAGGCGAAGGCAAGTCCTTAGACAAGCCCTCTCAAACATCTTTTCCATAAAGCTTGCTCCCACGTTAAACCACACGGGACACCCATAGGCAAGCATTGGCCGGATAAGGGCCATGTAGCAGATAACCTTCACCCTCGCATCGAGTTGGCTGTTGTGAAACAGTCTCTTTGTAAGAGCAAAAGCACCTCGGGCTCTGGCCAGAGCAGCATCTACATGTTTGTTAAAATATAGATACTGATCTAGCCAGATCCCCAGATATCTGACTACACTTCGATTCGCCAGTGGCTGTCCGTGTTGTCCAACAACTGAGAACTTTCGCCAATTCTTTTTAGTATCCGCTGAGGCCCTACTCAACGGTGTTCTGAAAAGAATGGTTTCCGATTTTTCTAAGTTGATGTTAGACTTCCAGTCATCGCAAAAACGCTGGATCTCATCGTAGTCACCCTGCAAGAGATGAATAATGTCCTCGATTCTTGGGTTCTGATCTGTACGCGATCAAATTGTCCGCGTACGCAATCGCATGCTGAAGTGATCCTATCAGATCAGTAGTGTAAATATTAAATAGTATCGGCGAATTGACCGCACCTTGTTGTAGACCATTTTTTATTTTAAAAATACCAGCCGAAGTTACATTGCCATTTTTCACAACGAACTTTCTTCCGGTTAGCATATTGATCAATATGTACAGGAGTGATTTATTAATGCCCCGACTGTTTAACTTCTAGCCATACGGTATCGAAAGCCTTTTCCAAGTCAACCAGCAGAGCACCTGTGCACTGTTTTTTTCTTTTGTTCCATTGTATATCGGATACCAGTTTCGACGCTGCATGTATTGTATTATGCCCCGCCTTGAAACGTAACTGATTATCGGGAACTATACTATTGTCCTCAACCCACTTGAGCAAGGCTCTATTGATCACTTTTTCGAATACCTTGCTGATATTCGGAAGGAGACTTATTGACCGGAGATTTGCCGGATTGGAGGTGTCCTTTCCCCTTTTGGGGATCGGTTGTACAATGGCTGTTTTCCAATGCTCTGGATAATGTGCGTTATTCAGAGAGTTGTTGAACAGGATGGCGTAGATTTCAACCGCCACTGGATAGAGATGTCGAAGCACAATGTTCGATATTCCATCTATACCCACTGATTTCTTCTTCCTCAGTGATTCGAAAATCGTTTGAAGTTCTTCCTTCGATATGTACGGGGGATGGGTCCCTTCACTGGCGATAGCGTTGTGTGCTAAATTTTTATCACTGAACTGGGTGAAACCCATGTTCTCAGATCGCCAGTGCTCGAGGTCACTTCGAAGGTAGGAGTTGTGGACCAGGACACTATTCTCAAGGTCATGATTCGGGCGAATGCTAACATTTACCTTGTACACGTCCTCGAAAATAGACCCTATAGCCTCTAACTTCTCTTGAGGATCTTCGACCACGAAGAAGTCGTTATCATCGGCAGCTGCTATTGGATCAATTCCTGCCGAAGTAAGTAATCGTTCGTTGTTCGTAGTCCGACGGATTTTCAGACAAGGAAGTTCGTTGGTATCGTTCCTCCGAAATATTTTATTAATCTGGGGAAACATACTCGGGTTATCAGACTTGATAGCTCGAATCTTGTTGCCCCAGTGCAAATTGGCCGATAGCCTATAATTTGCTTTAATTAGTACTTGAAGGTTTTTAATCAGCGACTTCAGTGTCCTTATCTCCAGCCTTATCAGCCTACTTTTTTGTATTTGTAGTGCGTCAATTGTCGCGTTGCGAAACACGTTTCGAAACACGTTGGTCGATGCTGAGGTATTGTTCTGTCCATCGTTCGTGTGATTGTCTCGTCCATTTGTTTTAGGTATCTGTCAATCTTCTCGTTTGACAAATTCCTATTGGACGGTGGGTATAGCAAATTTGAGGAAAGTGCTCTTGTTAAGTCTCGGGAGAAGCGAGTCCAGCGAGTCCTACTGTAGTTGTAGGAATACGTTTGGACAAACTCTTCCAGTTCCGCAATTTCGTTGGGAATCGTGATTTCGGCACTAAGACCGCAATGGTCACTGTCGTACACAAACGAGTGCAGACAGTTTGTTGTCTGTCTGTCCACGTTTGTCAACTGTAAACGTTCGTCGAACAGCAAAAGATCCAGATAGGAGCCGCTTCTGGGATAAGACGGACTATCCGTTGCTTTCAGATCGAGCCTAAACTCTACCGTGTTTTGAACCCACCAATTGAATAGTGAGTTCCCTCTAGCATTTGGTGTGTGATTTCCCTAATGGCTATGTTTGGCGTTTAAGTCTCCGGCCATGAGGTAATAATTCTCCCCCGACTCCAGACATAGGCAAAGAAACAATGTTTCGAGCTCTGCGAAAAAGGTAGGTTGAGTAGCTTCAGATGCATAAAGCGCTACGACGTACATCTTTTTTCCACTACGGAGAGGAATGTACACAATACACGCTTCTAGCCCCTGAAACCTTCGTATATCACTTCTGTACACAACTTTATGCCGAATTTGTTTACGAATAAAGATTGAAACACCACCTCCTTGGATAGAGTTGGGTCGGTCTCTTCTCGCAATGTTATAATTACTGTGTCTTAATTTGCGTCTCTGGGTAAGCTTAGTTTCGCTAACCAGACACACATCAGGATTTAGGTCATTAAGCAACTTGTATAGCGATTCTCTTCGGTCGATCCCAATCAGTGAGTTCACATTCACTGCAAGGATCTTCAAGGAATTTTCAGCCGCGGTCGTACCCATTACGATTTGCGGTGCGTTTGACTAGGCAGGTGTGTGTAGAGATAGTCCACACATTTGGTCTGCTCAAGTAATAACTGCCACATCTGGTCCTGCCGCTCTTGCATTTTAAGCAAGATGATCATGACCGGATCTTGTGGCTCGGGTGCATTAGGCAGTGGGGCCTGTTCTGCTACCCTGGGTTGTTTCTTTACTGTGCCCCCCCCCCCCCCCCCCCCCCGATGCCATTTGGGCATAAGTGATTTGGGAAGTCACGGGAATTGGTGCAGGTCATGTTTGGACATTCACTGCACCCTTCCGCTTGCTAGTCTTTACTGCTTTCATGCTTTTGAACGCAGGGCAGCCCCGATAGTTTGCGGTGTGTCCCTTGTTCCCGCATATAACACATAATAGATGGCTTTTTTCCACCGGTTCCTCCTTTCCCAGATGACATTCCTCGGTTATGTGGTTCTCCCCACACTTAACGCATCGAGGCTGCATATCGCAGTTCGACGCAGCGTGGCCAAACCTTTGGCAACGAATGCATTGAATAATGCCTTCGCTGCGTCTTAATTTCTTCCATGTGACAGCCTGGTAATCTAGGTCTCTAATACACCTTAGATTCTCCAGTTTGCTCTCGGGAGACAGCTGAACCAAGAAGAACGGCAGTTTCCGATTCTCCCTTTTGGCCTTTACTGTGGTGAACGGCTTGACCCCTACGAAAGTGAGACCGTCACACTTCTTCGCTTGGAGCGTCTTAAGGAGCTTCTCTGGATCAGCTGACGGGTTTAACCCTTTCAGGAGCATTGTTTGCAACCTCTCCCCTTTGGGGGTGAAAGAGTAGAACTCCGTCGTCGAGTCCCTTAATAAGTTTTTAATTTTTTTAAATTGTTCCAGCGTGTTACACTGGATGGAGTGTCTACTGTCGTTACAGAAAGAGCTACTTTTTGTGGTGTGCCAATGCCTCAAACTTAGCCATCGATGGTATTCTGAAAAGTCCGGGGTATAGGAAGATTCCTAACCATTAGAAATATTGCTTATCATAAATTTGGCCAATGCAATTTTATTATATTGTACAACAACTAAGTGTACAAAATGGATGACATTTTCACAGGCAACTTTGAATGTCATTTTCATATTCAGCTTTAGATAACAACAGCATTTGGTTTATGATGGGACAAAATCATTTGTGGCACAAAATCATATTTGTGACCTTTTCAGCATTTTCGACGTATTTAGAACAGATGGGATGCATTTTGTACAATTAAAATTCAAAGAGGATCCTGTAATAAAAGACTTAAAAATGAAATGTTTGTTTACAAAGGGGGTCTATTTTAGTGCATTAAGCTGACTTAGCACAATAGCAAATAGAAGCTTATGAGCATTAAGCCCCTTTGACAACTAATCCGTTTACCTCTTTCTACAAACGACATGTCACCCAAGAGTAAAGGGCAATCATATACCTTTTTAACCAAAACTATTGTCAGTCCAATATTAACCCCTCCTAATGAGCTAAAGGTCTTCAACTACTCCCACTCTTCTTTAAACTTGCTCAAAGGATTATGGATGCGTATGATTCATGTTTACACGGTTAATCATTTTGTTCTTGGACTCACGTAACCGCATTTGTTTACAAAGCACTTTGTTGGAAACACTACCATATTCAAGGATCTCACCATTTATTCGGAAAATACGGTCTTTAAAATTAAGGTCTCGGGAAGGAAGTAAACTAGAGTCATAAAATACCCTGAAGCTGAACGAATGAATTACTGCTAGTGCACACCAGGTCAAGGAGAATATTTATTGCCTTTTAGGAACACACACGACGGAAATCTTTCCGATGTGACGTTGAAATATACTCGTATGTGCATATATTTATTTATTTTATACGAGGAATATGTTTGCTGTGAGGGAAACAGCTTAAAAATTGTTGGGCGAATAGTCTCTGCAGCTACGCTCTTTAATCTTTATATTACAATGTAATTTTATATTACTTGTTAATAAATAATAATAATAATAAATGTTGCTTCTTTTAAGACTTATACGTTCTCGCATTTACATTCAGCAAATAAAAACAAAGATAAAGCTTAACTAAAACTTAAATCTATATGTTCTGAATTTCGCATATACACATAAGGATACCAAATTATTCTTTATCATTAAAAATTAAGCTGGTGAAATCATATCTGGGAAACTTTTTTTTAATTGGTTTAGTGACTAGAGACTATCATACTCATAAGTATTTAAAAGTCTAGTTTTTTTTTCCTTTTTCGGGTGGTATCTTGGGTTGTGCCTGCTCTGTATTGCTATTACTCTCTCACTCTGTATCCGAATGGCGGCAGCTTAGGTTAGGTTATTGCGGCTTCCCATTGTGGGGACCAGTGTAAATCTAAATCATGTGATCTTTCAAATAGTGCGTGAATAAAGAATCAACAATTTATTTTATTTTACATCTAAATATGGAACTTGGAGCTGACGTCAATCAATTTACGTAGATCTTTCAAGCTGCCGCGATGCATTTAGATGGTTGAAACGTCAACTTCATTGATTGCAAAATAAAAAAAAAAATTTTCATCAGAATATTTTCGTTAAATATTTATCCTTTTTGTGTGGAAAATCATCGGGTTGATCACGAAAAAAAAATTGTGCGCTTTTTTCGATGAGCACTGTAGAATATAGCGGCCGCCGTGGCGTATTGGGCATATGCTTCGACTTCTACGAACTAGACTTTCAGTCTAGATTCCAAACCCAGAACAAGCAACAATTTTTTTCGAAATGAATGCTCTTCCTTTTTCGTGTCACTGACAATGCTCAAAAAGAGTATAACTGTCTAGTTACGGAGTCGGCATTAAATTGTAGATCCCCTCAACTTGTGAGAAAGAGCAAGCAAGTGTATTTGCTGTAGAAGCTAGGCCCAAGTCCCCCCTTACAATGTTGAGCTCAATTAAAAGAGTATTTGAATATGTCGGCTTTTTTGAAGAAAAAATACATTTCGAAACGGCTTAAAAACGAACTGTGGCAAGGGCTTACAGTTATTGTTTATAAGTTCATGACTTGGTAGTCTTCCTTCTTGGTGGAATGGGTTAGTTTGCGACGATCTAGTTAGAATATTACAGTTTTACATATTACTCATTATTAACCCAACTACTGTTGGTTATGGATTTAGCAATATTTATTCATGAGAAACCCTATAGAAATTACGACACCTTAGTGAGTGCAACTTCTTCTTCTTCTTCTTCTTAGGGCGCTACAGTCCGAGGTGGACCTGGGCCTCACTCAACATGCCTCTCCAGCCAGCACGATCTTTCGCCAGCTGTCTCCAGTTTCGCACACCAAGCCGGCCGAGGTCCCCCTCGACTTGTGTGCGCCACCTTGTTCGTGGACGTCCTCTGTTGCGTTGTCCCACAGGCTCAGAGTCGAAGACTCTTCGGGCCGGAGCTAAGTTGTCCATACGCTCTACATGGCCTAGCCATCTTAGGCGTTGGATCCGTAGACGCCTGGCTTGACTCATGTCGCTGTATAGCCCATACAGTTCGTGGTTGAATCTTCTCCTCCAAATGCCATCAACGCAAACAGGACCAAAGATCCCGCGCAGAACTTTTCTCTCGAAATGACCAAGAGACTGTTCATCCGCTTGGGATATTGTCCATGCCTCTGCACCGTAAAGCAGGACTGGGATGATCAAGGTCTTATACAAAGTCAACTTGGTCTTCCGAGAGAGGGCTCTACTACTCAATTGCCTTTTGAGCCCATAAAAACAGCGGTTGGCAAGAGTAATTCTGCGTTTGATCTCGGTACTGATGTTGTTTGTACTGTTAACCGCGGAGCCAAGGTAGACGAAGTCCTTTACTACCTCAAAGTTATAGCTGCCTATGGTGACGTTCTGGCCAAGTCGTCGATGTTGTGCGTCCTTTCTCGATGACAGCATGTACTTTGTTTTGCCCTCGTTTATCGCCAGACCCATTTTAGCCGTTTCAATGCCAGCAAACGCATCATTGACGGCTCGCTGTGTTCTCCCAATCACGTCAATGTCATCCGCATAGGCTAGCAGTTGAACGGACTTTTGGAAGATCGTGCCTCTTGTGTTGGCCAGTGAGTTTTGCACGATCTTCTCAAGAACGATGTTAAAGAAATCACATGACAGCGCGTCGCCTTGTCTAAAACCTTTTTTGACATTGAAGGTCTCGGTGAGTTCGTTACCGACCTTGATGGAGCAGCGAGAGTTCTCCATCGTCATCCTGCTCAGTCTGACGAGTTTAGCAGGAATGTCAAAACTAGACATGGCGCTGTATAGCTTGTCTCTATGCACGCTGTCATATGCGGCCTTGAAATCGACAAATAGATGGTGTGTGTCGATCTGCATTTCCTGCATTTGATCGATGGTGGACTTCCCGAGCCTGAAACCTATGAAACCTAAGGACCTATCAGTTTGTTCAAAAATGGTTTCAGGCGTTGACACAAAACGGCAGAGAAGACCTTATAGGCGTCCTCTATGGGACACAGGCCTGATAAATAACTAATAAAACTAAAATCAAATTGTTAAAAAAAAAAAAAAAAAAAATATGTAATCCACTGCTTATTTTGAAAAGATTTATTTTATACAACATGTTTTGTAATTGTTCAGAAACATTTTGACTTTTACTATTATTATTATGTATGAATTTCTGTTTATATAATTTTATTTAATCCCTCTTGCTAAACTCTATGAAATAGAAAAAAAAGCGTAAATAATTGTGAGTCGTCATCGCGCCACTTGTATGCAACTGCGTTAAATCGCACCATATTCCGCACTGTTCAATGAGGGGCGGCACGTGCTGTCGAACGATGCACGTAGACACAGAATTAGATACACGCACAGAAGTTATGTGTTGCTTGGCTCGATGGATGTTGGTTGCTGGTAGTCTGTTGCCGATGGTGTCGACCACTTGGATCGTGACCACAGACGATGTCGGATGGAGCGAATTGTTGTTTCATTATAATGTATCCTACATCATATTCAATATAATAAATATTCACCCCTATTGCGATAGTCGTTTTTATTGAACGACACTTTTCACTTTTTCTGTCGAGTCACTTTTTAGACGTTCAAATGTCGGTATTACAAGATTTAAACGCCAGTCGTTTTCGATCCACATGCATTCCACATAAACAAAAGACAGTTAGACATTTGAAAAAAATTCAGATTTTGAATATCAAATAATGAATAGTATTGCACTTTTTGTGGCAAATAATATAATTAATGAAGCTGAGAGGGAAGAAGAGGAAAAAATTAAGTTAATAAGAGAAAGGAGAAGATTAAGATCGAAGTCCAATCCCTTTGATTTGCCAGATTCGAAGTAAGTACGAGAATTATTTTATTATCAAGCTCTATTTTTACTATTTCAGCTATAATCTTATTAAGGCACTGTATGTAAGAATATATCTCTCTGTATTCTGTGCTTGTTCTATTTAAATAAAATTAAACACTTTGTAGAAGTTTTTTTAGTGAACGATGAAATGTTCACTTTACGACAAGCAAAACGACATCGTCATGACTATCCCAATACCGATTTCTATAAGTGACATTTGTCGTTCAATAAAAACGACTATCGCAACAGGCGTGATTGTTAATATTCTTGTTATTAATTTTTTTTTTATAAAAACAGCGCTTTGAATTATTGATTCGGGTTGCTTCTTCTGAGTGATTACCATCTTCAACTTGAGTATCAACACCGTCATACGAACAAGCTATGTATTCATGTATATACGTGCTTACAAAACTTACAAAAATTCCGGAAGATTCAAAATATCTATTTTTTTCCTGAGCCTTTCGATTTTTCTGTTCTACAAGATTCTTAAATTTTGTATATATGTAAAAGCAATCGTTTTTAATGTTCCTTTTTGATATACTTCGAAATACTAAAACAACAACAACCAATTGGCTGTCGAAACAACGAAAACGGAGCCAATACAAAAACTATTTGCCCGCGGAAACCAAGGCAATAACGTTTGATTTTCGAATACAATCCAAATGCAGAGTAAGAATATTAATTTCAATCGAAATGAAAATTCGATTTCAAATTCATTCCGATCGGAACTCGGAACATTGCAGTATATTTAATTTAAGAGGCAAAAACGTTAGTGATTGGAGTAAAATGTTTTTTAGCCAAGGTCAAGCAATGACTCACAGATTCCTCAAAATCGTACTATCGGCGTGACAGCAATTGAAATCTTTTACATATTAATTAATGCAGTTACAATAAAAGTTAACATTTTCCGAAAATTGTATAGTGTATGTAGAAATATCAAGAAGTGATATCATCGAAAGTTCGAAGTGCACAAATATAAAATATGAAGTACATTAATTTTGAAATACGTAGCAATACATTCACGTAAGTGCCTATATATACATATGTAATACAAAGACGTATACTTTTGTATACCTCACGTAGCAATTTCTTCGTAACGCATGTTTTCTATTCTATACAAGCAGGAAATTAACTCGTTATTTTGGTTAACAGGAACACTTCGGTTAAACAGTTACACAGTTGGAAACTTAATACTGTGCTCAAACACATGCCAGTGAATTTGGTATGCCAGACATACAACCGTGTTTGTTGTTAATGCGGTATGCTTTTAATGTGTGCTCTTATCAATTATGTAAATAATGGTACATTTCTTTGAAGAAATCGTTTGCAGATCATGTAACTGTTTACTTTAAACTTTTTACTTACATATATAATACATAAGTATCATGTATACACATGAATTATTTTCAATATAAATGAACAAATCTGTGAACTGAAACACGTTAGATTTTAATATAATATTCTTTGTGACTTTCAATAATAATACGGTTCCTTTACTTTGTTACATTTAAAATACAGTCAGCGTCAAAAGTAATTTGCTGAAGGTTTATTCACTAAATTAATATTCACCGGAATGAGGTAGAACAGACACGGATATATCAAATTAAAGCTCAAAAGTCATACTTTGAAATATGGTATATAATATTTAACATAATGGTATATATAAAACAATTAATTGAATTTCAAAGAGATAAGTGCTAAAAACAACATTAAAAAGTGTGTGTATATATGGTTGTGTTACTGACTGTAATACATAAAGGCTCAATTCTGTTAAACATTTGTATGAAAATTAAGACCGCAATATACGATATCTGAAAAGCGGTAAAGTCATACAAAATAAAATTTTTTTTCTCAATAAGATACTGTTTTTTTAAGAGATGTGTTCACTCACTTTCGACGCCTGTTTTTAGCCCTTTTTTCGTTTGAACTAAATAAACTTTTTAATGTTTACCGTTATTTTAAATTAAATACAGCTTATTTTAAAGTATGATTTCAGAGCTTTTATTTGAGGCATCGATGTCAGACGTAGACTATTCCAGTCAATTTTAATTTAGAGGAATACCTTTCGGCTAATGACTGTTTACTCACTTTTGACGCTGACTGTATATACAGTCGAAATTAATTATAACGAAATCGCTGAGACTTCAAAATGTATTTGTTATATATGTATTCAGTTTTATGTTATAACCGATTGTTAGATTTTTGTTCTTTTAGATGGACTCCATTTTTTAGTTTCAGTAAAACTTTTATTTGTTTATGATTGAAGTACGAAGTAATCTGCGATATTTTGTTGTGAATATTTTTGCTTAATGAACTCCATTCATTTTCATTTCCTCTATTTTGATTAAAAATTCTTCACATCTTTAGTCTCGTCAAACGATATTAATGTACACATAAAAAGCTCAAAGCGCATCTTCAATAAAAAAAAAATCACTACTTACTATAGAGGGCAGTACATAAACATATAATAATATGTATATACATATTTGTCCGCAGCATTTTCTCTGTAAACACATTATCCGCAACGCGTTCGCATTCGCTAATTAATCTTCGTCTATACTAAAAAATTATGTCAGTAACATTACAAAATCTGTAACACAACTAGCCCCACTTGCTAGCACTCTAGAACGATGTGCATACCCTCATCCCTGAATGCGTGATTAACTTCCTTTATCAAAGTATAGAGAAATCTCAATTTATAGTTTTTTTCATAAGGGATTCCGCCCTCCACTCAATATTTTTAGTCATCTTGACGTACCTGTTTACCCAGTACTAAGTACTAACCTGACAACTGTAACCTGGAAATTATGAAACAAATAACATCTTTTCCACATCAATTAAATGATGCGTATTGCACAAAAATTCTTAATCCGTACGAGACTAAAACGATTGTAGCTCCTTCGTTAAGTCTTTTCTTGAAAACGTTGGACAAATCTGGCCATTAATAATAATAAAATAAAATAATTTCATTCTTTTAGCATTACACGGACTCCAATGAACCAAAATTGCTTCCCCGAAATAAATACATAGTGAACCCTTAGATGCATAATGTTCCATATGTGGCACAAACCGATCTCCGATCAATATTTTAGCGCGGAGATAATATATGTCGATACAAGTGCATAACGTGTCAAATCAGGCACATTCCATGTGCGCATTATATATACAGTTATTTATTTTCTCATAAGAATAATATTCATAGAATTGAAATATGCACAAATATCATTTCGTTGGTGCAAATCAGTTGGGTGGTCATCGTCTTACGTGATTATTTTGTATAGTTAGCCATCAAAGAAAATATATTATATATATATAAATAAAACATATTATAATGAATATTATGAAAAAATAAAATTTGGGTAATTTTATGATGGCTAAATGCATGATGTGCCATATATGACACAAACTTTATTTTAGCAAATTATTAATATACAATGTGACGAAACTAAAAATGATTGTTGAGGAAGTGTTTCTTAAGCCAATACTTAGTCAGGACAATAATAATAATAATAATAATGGTGGCGCTACAGTCCGAGGTGGACCTGGGCCTAGCTTTTCAGCAACCACTAGTGTTGTGCGTGCTATTGTTCTGTCACGAGCGGAGGGGACCTACAGTTTAATGCCGACTCCGAACGGCGAGATTGAGAAGCTTTTTCTAGACAGTTATACTCTTTGAGCATTGTCAGTGACTCGAAAGAGGTGGAGCCGTGAAAAAATGTTTGATGTTTTTTTCGAGATTCGAACCGACGACCTCGAGCGTAGGAGTCGACGCACGTACCCACTACGCCAAGGCGCCCAGTCAGGACAATTTTTAAGACAAATTTGGAAAAATCATACATCTAAGGGTTAAATATAATTAATTTATAAGTTTGGTAAGGTTAATTTGGTGGGCGCCGTAGCGTAGTGGGTAGGTTTGTCGACTCCTACGCTCGAAACTCGAAGAAAACATCTAACATTTTTTTACGGCTCTACCTCTTTCGGGTCACCTGCAATACTCAAAGAGTATAACTATCTAGAAAAACTTCTCAATCTCGCCGTTCGGAGTCGGCATTATACTGTAGGTCCCCCCCGCTCGTGGAAGAACAACGTACAACACGAGTGGTTGCTGAGAAGCTAGGCCCAGGTCCACCTCGGACTGTGGCGCTGCCATTGTTATTATTATTATAAGATTCATTTGATAATTAACTGTATAGATTCCCTGAAACTACTAAAATAGACATGTCTATGCACTAACCATGTAGTTTGAAGTCCTTTACGCATTCTCATACAAGACCTGAACTGATTATTTGCTTCCAACTTAAACAACGAACTACACAACTGCTGCAGCGAAAGAAAACGAAACCCGTTATCTTAAACGCAATTATCTAATGAAAAAAGTTTTTCCTTTTACGGTCTATACATCTGGTAGTTTGCCAAGACGACAGAGTATAACTTTCTCCACTTACCACAGCTGGTGACATTGTAATTCACCACAAACGCCTTATTGCCAGATTGTGGTAGTATACGTTCTCACGAACGGCGACTACCAAGGACGTCTTTTTAATATTTTTTGTCATAAAACGTTTTAGAAAAATGATTTTTTGTCTGTCACAAAGTTGATGCTTGGATAAAATACTGCTACATTGAAGTGTGATGTTAGAATAACAAGTACACCAGAGCGTTGCAACCCCTTTTGTGTGGTATGTGCATGCATGAATGTCCATTTTGGTTTATTTTTTACTTTGTTTGTCTTTTGCTTTAATTGTCATCAAAATTGGTACCTTTCAATTCCATGAAATGCATTCCTGCTGAAAATGCAATTAAGATATATCATGGTTTTCGTAGAATTGGAGAAACAATTATTGTTATTGGATTTAATCTAACTCAATAAACAGAGGTGTTATACGTTTATCGTCTGCGCCGTAGCGTTGTGGGTATGTGCGTCGATCCCTATGCAATAGAGTTTCAACAAAGCTATTATATTAACAAGAAACAAAACATTATTTCCTCATTTTCTGGTGATCGCTGATCGAGTAACACCTCACGCATGCTACGTGGCATTTTTGGAAAATTAATCACAGGGACAATTTAAATGTAATTTTAATGCTTTTTTCACTGCATACATATAGTACTACATGCAAACGTTACTGCTGCACCTAAACAAAAATTGTTTTTATCAGTAGTTCATGAAAAATACGAATTTAAAAGAGAGCATTACTCAATTCCCGGTAGAACTTTACTGAGTGAAAACATGATGCAAGTGAACTTATTCGGGTGTTCCACACGCAGAAAATCTTGCCTGCCCAGTCGGATTTCCCAGTCGTTTGTAAACAGCCACTTTGTGTCTGCCTCTGTCTTTCCGAGTCGCTGAAAATGCTCAAAGAGTATAACTGTCTAGAAAAAACTTCTCAGTCTTGCTAAGGAAACTCTTTGTGTCCAATTCGATCGCTGATGTAGTTATTTAACCATTTGATGCATCCAGCGTGTATGTATGCATTTGCCTCATCAGTATTGGTTTCGGTTCCCAAGCGTGGGTTTTAAAATTAAAAAATTAGTTGATACTGTTTAGAGAAAGATATAGATGGAAACTAAAAAAATGTAACGCATATACTAGTGTATACATCTATTCCAAAAATCATATTCAATTGCTTTATAGTTTGTTTATTTGGCTCAGGTCGTAAATTAGAAAAAGAACATTGCATAGAGTTTCTGATGTCTGCAAGACAATTTACAGCATAATTTCTTTTCCACATTTAAAAGACCAAACAGAGTTGTACTTTGGGTTAATACTTTTCTAAGAAGGCGAATTAGGAGATTTGCAAAATAACATTCTGGGCTGATAGGTTTTCTTATTGACCTTCTAGTCATGAATAGTTGAAGAAAGTTGTATTATAAAACATTATAGTATTGCATGCTTGTATACAAAAAATTATCACTGCCTAAATCCTCCACTTTTTAAATCCGCCCTTAATTTTATCCCAAACGGCGGAGAGTCTAAGGAACGACCACACAACATAAGTTGGAGTAGCCTAAAAGCTTATATAGACTGAGTTCAGTAAACGGATTGAACAAACTGATTGGTCACGCAGCCACTGTTTTTTTAAATATACGAAGAATTGATATATCATTTAATTGTTCTTAAACAATCTTTTTTCATTTTATCGTCTTTATTTACAGCAAATTACAAACATTTACACGGTTATGAGAAAACTTCTCTTCTCTTACCACTATTCATCAAAACACTAATCTTAGTATTATGTGAAACCAGAGATACGCATGTACATGCTGCAATTAATTTCGTTGCTTTCAAGTCCAGTTGGTACACTATCCAAGTACCCACAGAATATCTGACTTTCGCAATTGTCTGGTTTAATGAAGCATTTTTAATGAGGAAAATACTACTCGTAGTTCAAAACTCACTATAATTCCTTGGATTTCAGAAATCTCGTATAGCCTCGGGGAAAAAAGGGCATCCTGCCTTATGAGGCCTAAGTAGGTTTAATTTCGAAGTATTATTTCATTATTTCCATGAAGGCACAACAATAAAACATTGCTAACGCATATTTCATTAAAAAAAATGTATTATTTGCTATACAACGCAGAAAAAAGGGGTTCTTCAGAACGAGACATTTATCTAATTCTGTTTTCCATTCAAAAGAATGTGCCTTTTCATCAAAGGAGCAATCCCTGAAGTGCACCCTTATCCCTTTTATTTTTCATTCAAAGGATAAGAATGATTTTGGTACGACTTTGAACACAAAAAGTGGCAGCATTTTTCGACAATAGGTACGGCTTATTTGGTCCTTCAATCTTTTCAGAGATTTGAGTTGTCTTTAGTGAAGAAAAAACATTTTATTTTGGTAGCTAGTGATGATTTACTGGAGCGGAAAACGAAAAAAAAAATGTATATGGCAATCGGAATATAGAAATTCATCATGGGGTAATGGGCAAACTGTCGAGTAGAAATATAGATGTATCGTCTATAAAGAAAATTAAATTACCCCTTATTGAAAAAATTATGTTGAAATATAGCATTGGAAGGGAACAAACTGTGCTTGTTTGCAATGTTTGCAATCTTCATCATTCTAATTGTAATTGGTGCTACAACTTTAATGTGGTATTTCAACCGGTCCGCATTAGGAGAAAATATACTCGAAATGTTTCAATTATTTATGTCAATTCAAATGGTTATTTAACCATTAATGTCGATAGACGAAACAAACGGACAGAAATAATCTTGACAACAACAATGCTTTTGAAATTATTAGTCTACTTAAAAAAAAAATAAACTGGGCAAGTGCGAGTTGTACCCGCACGGGGAAGGTTCCGTCGCATAATATTGATGGATGGTTTCAGAATATCAAACGACGTTTCTAAACTATTTCAGTTGAATTTTCTTCTAACTTCAACCCAAATCAACCATTTATACATAAATTCATACATCCAAACAAACAAATATTCATCCCTACATATACCTATATCTCTATCCAAGTTTGTCCAACACAGAAAATCCCTTCCATCATACACATACCCAATCACTGCTCATGCCTGCGGTGTGTGTGTGTTCATTTCTGTTGGGCATTTAGGGGTGAGATCGAAAAGATAACACTCATCAACGAATAGAGTGGCCGAACACAGCATGAAATTATGTGTGAAAATGAAAATTGTTCTCATTTTAAATCTTAGATGTCTCAAAATTTCAACATAAATCGATATTTTGAAATTTATCATTTCTTAATGCTTACATTGATGTCTTCAAAACTGCGATTTCAGATCTTCAAAATTCGCATGTCGATGATTGACCGTTTTTGACCAATATCTCCAAAACAATTAAGGCTAGAATGCTCGCAATGGTTTTAAATGAAAGTACTCAATGAAGCCAAGTTTTTTGTGATTTTTTTCAGATTTTTTAGCATTTTGGTTTAGAAATGGCAATGGGGGACGCAATTAAAAAAAACTTTGGAGCTTTCCAAATAGTATTTTGGATAAAAAAAGTGTTGAGAGAAAGATCTGTCGATAGATATATATTCCGATGGGGTGCGATAATTTTTCAAAATTAATGTCAACTTCACCTGTACTGGAGCCACCCCCAAATGGCCCCACTTTTTAAAATCGCTGCATAGGCAATGACATCCAGGTCTGAAGTACCTAATTCCAAAATTTCATGCCGATATCTTCATAAACTTCGGAGATAAAAAAGTGTGACAGACACGACGGACGGACGGACGGACACACCGAAATTATAAAGGTTCCGTTTATGTAGACGGAACCTTAAAAAGTCATAGCAAAATCTACATACACAGCTATGTAAGTTGTCTGCACTTAACTTATAATAAAATGCTGAAAATGCGAAAATTTCATATTTTTATTCATGCTATAGCAGTTTTCGTCAAAACTATTCTTGCCAAGAGCTTTGTGATATAATCGTATTCCTTAAATAGTCCCACGCACATAGACATATGAGAAGTGCTTAAGCTTCATGGCGTAAGTAGGTACTTCAATTCTTATGACCAACTATTTCGTTATAATTACTGAATCGTAATATCAACTCATCAGCATTTCCCCAAGACAAAGCCCAAAAAATCATGATATTTAACTTGTGGGTTGCCGGACTAATCATTAGTCAGGATTTTGTAATAAAGTAGAAAAAAAAAACATTACTCACCCCTTGCCCTAGGCTTTGTAAGTAACTTCTGAACTATATTATCGTAAGCGATTTCTTCCGCAACGCCTGAGTCCTTCACCAACTTCTCCTTGATTGCAATACAAATGTTGTGGCGTGCTAACAAATCCTCAAGTTCCTCAAATGCCTAGAAGGGAAAAAGATGTTACAGTAACGAGAATAAATTGGAACATTTATTCAAACTTATACGCTTTCTCCCTAAAGCCAGATATTGTAGTATGAAAATACAGGCGACATTATTTCGGATAAGTATTTCACAAAATGGAAATATACGTATTCATGTATTTATCAGCATTTTATTTACGATTGCATACTTACGACTAAGTAATGGTAAATGACACAGCTCATTGAACAAATGAGCTAACTAGATAAAAATTCTATCATTATGTTGTGTCGAGATAGAATTTTATGAAAAATTGGATGTAGGATGTAGGTGTAAATATTTACACGCAGGAATGTAATACTTTAGATATGCATTTTCTTTGGAACACAAATATATTAATTTGATTATCGTTGAATGAAATTAACTCACCTTGATGCCATAGTTGCTTTCTTCGTATATGATCGATACGTAGCTCCAACCCATTCGTTTAACGATTTCTACCATCGCCTTAACTTGATAGTGATCTGAAGGTATTGTCCTTGAAAAGTACTCAAAGCGCTGCTTGTTGCTCAGTTCTGGACTCGTGGAGAAAAAGGAAACCTGAAATAAGGTGAAAAAATAATTTCATAGTTATTTTGCCTTCATTTTGTTTTCCAAACAAAATATTTTTGTTGGAAAAATGAAGTTTACCATTATAAATGAAAAAGTAAGTTTAAGATCGGTTACAAGAAAATTAGTGGATACACTCTTAAGAGGAGTTTTCAATGGAACTGCTGACTGCAGACAGTAGTAGAGACAGAGTTGTAAAAGAATGCAATCATTTTGGATTGCATTCTTTTATGTCATTTGGATTGCATTCTTTTATGAATGCAGTTTTATGATTACAATTATTGACTTAATTTAAGATTTCAAAAAAATGAATGCAATCACCATTCATTTAGCATCGAAAAATTGCATTCTTTTTTTTATTATTCAATTGAATACAATCAATTATGAATTCATTAATTATTTTGCATTCATTTGCATTTTATCAGATATTTATATTCTTTAGCATGTTTATCTGTGTACCAATAGTACAAACCCCCCCTACTTCAATTTAAACCCAAGAAATAAAAACTCGTTTAAAAGTGAAGACCACACGACCGAATTGAAGGCAATGTGTATTCATGTTTGAAAGGTGAAAGGATGCGACAATGGATAACGAGTTTAAAATACCGCAATCTTTAAAATAATTAAATGGTAGTAATGAATACTATTTCTTACAGAAATCTAACCTCCTTAACTCTGCGAAGTTTTATCAAGGTCTTCACGAATGAAACACCCATTATCTAAGCGCTACTTCATGACGCAGATGGATGTACAATATCAAAATTAGTTGAAGAAGCGCTTGATAGTTTCGTGATAAAAATTCTATGGTACTGCATTCGTTGATGATAATTGGAGGAGAAATTTGTATCACGAACCACTTGGGCTTCACAAAGACATGGGTCTATTCACGTGGGTATGGCTACGGATAGTATTACAACATAAAGTTTGTGTTTGGTACGATGAACTCGTACAACTCATGTTAACATTAGCCATATTTCCCTAGTACTTTCCATATTCAACTTTTTTATGACTCGTTCACAATACTGTAGGTATGTTAAACAAAATGACGGTTAGTCGAGAGGTTTGCACAGATCATTCGATACAAGAAAACCTGCTTTTATCAATAATGCGAAATCTATAGTGGTATTAAAAATTTAAACGCGATGTGATTGTTTGTCATGTGTACACGCCCAAGGTGGCTAGAGCATATGGACAACACAGCTTCAGCAGAAAGAGGGTTCGACATGGATACTTGGGACAGAGCCGTGACGACCATGATTAAAATGGATTACTCTGAGAAGTACTTCTTGAATCAACTTGAAGACTGGAAAGCCAGGAAATTATTCTAACTAAGACGCCACTTGTTTGAATTCCAGGTTTCCCCGAAACATACTTGTAGTACATCCCAAGAAAAATAATTATGCATACAAATTTATACAATCCACAAATTTTCAAGTATTCTAGAAAAGATAATTTTGTTTTAGACGCACTGTAGGAATTTGATGTTGATATTCATTTTTACGCTAAGAATTCCACATTTTGTACACGAGTGTAATAAAAGATGGAGATGGCAATGCCTTCGTCAAATTGCTGTTTGGCATAAATGTGTTTTATATCAATGTATTTATTGTATGTGCTTTGTCCTCTGGAGATATTCAGGATTCTCAACTGAACTGGTGTAGCTCTTGTAATAAAAAAAATCGTTGTAGAATCTTCTGTTGCACCAGCTTTTTCAGGAGTGTCCGCAACCACTTACCAGCACAAACCGATATATATGGTATACACGTATCCCTTAAGAGATCGGCGTTTCCTGCATAATTCGTAAAATACGCTGATTGGATAGCGTAACAGTTCCAGTCAGTTTGGGATATTTAATTCCATAGTCAGATGTCTTTAATATCTTCGTAACAGTGAATGGATTGTTTACATATTGGCTGAGTACATTTACCGCATGAATAATATCTGAGCGAGTAGTGACAGCAAGATGCATAAGACTTCCTATTGCTTCTCTAAATAGAAAGATTAGGTTATCCTTTTTATTAGCAGTTTCCAGTTTTACTTGGATCAACAGATATTGACAGGTGTGATGAAGAATATATATTGCATTTTTTGTGTCTTCTTCGCAATATTGTTTCTAATGAAGAGTTAATTTTAAATCAATGAATACTATGTAAATGTCAACGATGCTTTACAATACTTAACTTCCTTTTTCAGATGCTGAACGAAGTCGTTTATAAAATGTGAGCGGAGCCGTGAACAAATGAAAATGGTTGCTTGTTCTGAGATTTTTGCCTAGATGTGAAAAAATGCCACGGCGATCCATATAATCGAACTTGCTCGGGCTTAAAATCATTGATCATCAATCTTTGATTCTGTCCCATGCAAGAAATAAACAGAAGAGTACTAAAATATTTCAAGCCTCTTATAAACAGCAGATGAAGCTCATAGATGCACAAGTTCACCATGGTTGTTATTTCTTAATTTTTTGTTCTTTTGTAAGCTGTATCTTACCGACATCACATTACTTTCAAAAGAACTTGCCGGTGGCTTCATTGTGAGGGTGTAAAGAAGATCGGTATTATCTAATCTGAGGTCTCAAAGTCGATTGTATAATTCTTCATTATTGTCGGAAGAATTGATAGACAGATAGAGAGTTTTATTTCGTACAAACAATTGTACAATATAGACATCGTAAAGTCTCGCTTTTTACAGAGATTTGAAATGTTATATCTTTCTTCTGAAACATTATTTGATGTATTATTGAGAGAAATATTATATGAAGTTAACAAAATAATTTGAAGGAAAATACGATGTAAATGTTTTAATGTAAAAAGAAAAAAAAGTACTTTTGCAGTTGGGGAAGAGAAAATAAAAATGGAAAAATGAATAAATAAACGAATTAATAAATTAGTACATAAATAAATAATTAAGTATATAAATATGAACCAAAAATAGGTAAATAGGTAAATAAATAAATACAAAACTTGCTTACAAAAGAACAAGTGAACAACAACAACAAAAAATAAACATACAAACCAAACCAGAGGGTTCTCAGCAAAGTCACAGTGGGCGAGAAAACTATCTATATAGCTATCCGAATTTTTTTAAAGATCAATGCAACATTCTCTCTTTACGGTTTCGTCTACAAAAACGGAACCTCTATAATTTTGATGTGTCCGTCTATCTATTTTGTATCTCCTATATTTATTAAGATATTGGCATGAAATTTTAGAATTAGGTACTTAAGGCCTAGAAATCATTTCCATGCTCTAAAAATAAAAAATGTGGGGACGTTTTGGTGTTGCTCCAGTATATGTGAAGTTGCCATGGTTTTTGGTTTTTGGTTTTTGGTTTTTGGAACAGAGAAGCACCACATCGAGTGATATATCAATCGACAGATATTTTGAAATGAAGTTGAGTTTTGCTTTAAAACTTTTTGATCCAAACTACCATTTAAAAAACATAGATCTTCATAGTCATTTTTAATGCGCCTCCCTCCCCCTCCCATTTCTAAACCAAGATGTTTTAAAATCATTCTGGCACTAATAGTTTTGGAAATATTGGCCAAAAACGGTAAAACATCGAGATGCGAATTTTGAAGATCCGAAAACGCAGATTTTAGACCTCAACGAAAGCATTTAGAAATGATAAATATCAAATCGATTTATGTGCAAATAATAATAATAATATTGGCGGCGCTACAGTCCGAGGTGGACCTGGCCCTAGCTTCTCACCAACCACTCGTGTTGTGCGTGCTATTGTTCTCTCAAGAGTGAAGGGGACCTACAGTTAAATGCCGACTCCGAACGGGGAGATTGAGAAGCTATTTCTAGACAGTTATACTCTTCGAGCAATGTCAGTGACATGAAAGAGGTGGAGCCCTGAAAAAATTCTTGGTTTTTTTTCGGGAATCGAACCAACAACATCGAGCGTAGGAGTCGACGCACCTACCCACTACCCATATGTGTAAATACCGAGATATAAAAGATTTAAAATTTCAAAGATTATCATTTTCGCACATAAATTCTATGCTGTGATCGACGACTCGATATGATGATCTGTGTTATCTCCCATAATCATTTCAACCCCTAAATGCCCAACTGTAATGTGCACACAGCAAGCATGAGTAGTGATTGGGTATGATGGAAGAAATTTTCCGTGTATGTATGTATGGATGTTTTCGAGAGATGTTATGGTAAGTTGAGCATAATTTTTAAAGCTTGTTTTGTGAGACTTTTAATTTCTTAATGTGATACATTGCATAATTTCCCCATACTTGGCATCAATACAACAAGATGGCCTGAAATATTACTTTATGGATAATAATTTTATTTGCAGTTGAGAGTTGCGATGACGGATATGGAATCTTGGTTGCAATTGCTACTTTGTGTAAAATGTTCGTTATGTGGGTACCGAAGGTTAGTTTTGTGTCTAGATACATTCCTAAGTACTTGAGGCAATGTGTCTTCCGTTTACCTGTAAATGCCCGTGCCTTGAATTTTATCTGCCGCTAATTGAAGTGGGCGCCGTGGCCGTGTGGGTTCGTGCGTCGACCCATGCGCATTAGACTTTCACAGTCTAGATTCGAATCCAAGTTAAGACAAACCATTTAAAAAAAAATAAAAAAAATTTTTCACGGCTCCACCTCTTTCGAGTCACTGACAGTGCTCAAAGAGTACAACTGTCTAGAAAAAAAGTTTCTCAATTTCGCCGTTCGGAGTCGGCATTAAACTGTAGGTCCCCTCCACTCGTGAGAGAACAATAGCACGCACAACACGAGTGGTTGCTGAGAAAGCTAGGCCCAGGTCCACTTCGGACTGTAGCGCCGCCATTATTATATTATTATTATTATAATTGAATTCACCGTACTCATCATGTCATGTCATGTCATTTTTCAGTCGTCTAAGTATCGGTATTACGAAACTGAAGCAATTCGACTTCCCTTTCATTCATGTGTGAAATATATTCAACAGCAAAAGCTAGTTGTCAAATTGAAAATTAAATGTTTTCATTTTTGCCAACAAGCTAATAACGACTTTGGAGATAAAAAGTAGTGAAACAGTAAACAGTTGATGAACAATTGAGATTTCGGTTACTTTTTAATTCCATATAAAGACCTTAATCTAAATTGTATGCACAAATATAAACTATAACCTGAAAAATCTTGTAAATTTTCGAGAAATTCTACTTATTGTTTTCGCAAAGATTTCATCGAAATCTGTTTTGAATGGAAAAGTGAACAATAGGGGTTTGTTCTTAGTTACGAAATAACTAAATATAATAGAAATTAAATTCAAAAATTAAAAAAAAAAAAGCTAGAATGCTCATAACAGATCAAATGAGTGGCGCCTAGTGACACGTGGGCGTTTTTATCTATGATAAAACTGCGATGTCATTCACTTAATTTTAAACACAAAAACCACTCGTAAGCCTTTAGCACACAAACTCTTTTCGTAACATCTTCTTACTCGTAATTGCAACATAGAGCTCCGCCTTGTATATATAATATTTGCTATAAATTTCTATGTAAATAATTGTATTGCGAAGAATGTAATTACCTTTTACACTTTGTTCTACAATCATTGGCTTCTGTAATATTCGTTGTTTCTAATTAATTATTCCACGTATCTTTGTTTGGGGGATAGTTGTTCATTGAAATACTCATTTCTGAGCTGAATTCTTTACAGGAATATGGTTTCAGGATCCGTTGCTGTAATAACGAATATGTGTATGTATATCGTCTGTCGATGCGACATGCAGCATTTGGGATACCAGCTCGATAGAATTGTACCCGATTTAATTTGCAATAGCGCTTAACCACAAGATATCTTCCCGACAAATTTACTTGACAAGAACGTGCAGTTACGCACCTGGCTCGTAATATTATATTTCTTTCAAAATATTTCCATAATTATATTTAGATGCTTTTTTAATTACACAAAAATAAGCACAATCGCCTAAAACAATTATTTTCACAAAGTATAAAAATGTTTTAGTTTCGTTAAAAGTTACAAAAAAGTATTCAAATGTTATAAGATTTTTTTTTAAAATATGCCTAAATTATTCTTTATCTTTCCATGATTGAAGATATGAAATATCATGAATTGCGACGGTGGTTTATTTTCCCCCTTCATTGATTTACGACTTACATACATGCTATACATTTTTTGAACTTTTTAAACTTCCCCACTGGAATATTTGGGTATTCATGTATGTAACAAGTTTTTTTTATGCAAAAGAATTAATAGTTGTTCATTTGACAAGTAGGTGCTGCATAGTATCCTTAGCGTGTCACTGTGCATACTGTTTTCGGTGATGCTATGACATATTTTGCATAAGTAGTAGTTGCATAAAAGTTACCACATCACAGGTTTTTTGAATTTTAATTACCCTTTGATTCATTTAGTATCGTACTATGAAAATTGTTGAAGTAACTAAGACTTTCGAAAACCTTCTCCCCTAAAACCAGCATTCCTTAGCTGTGGATGTATATATTAAGGGACTCTCCTCTTTTCTCTTCTTTCTTCGTGAACTTAAATTATTTTTCCACTTGGCGAAAATTTAAAGTCTGCATGTTGTTGAAATGCTTCGACTTTGTTACTATCAAGGAAACCAATCTACCTCATGGAGAGTGAGCAATGAGCCGAGTCATCGAAACGCATCCGGGGAAAGACCAACGGCAACTTAATTCCGCCCAGTTCACAAACTGGCTATACTTCCATGTTCTGAAACTATGTTCGAGGGGCGGCGGAATGTTTAAGAATATCATTTTATATCTATAAAGTCGTGGAAATCTGTATATTTACTTATTTATATTTTTCAAGTTAACTCGAATAATCTTTCATTTTATATAATTCGTTTAATGTTGCCTAAAATTATACATGTACCCTATATTTCTCTCTTCATTTAAAGAATAATGTAGCTACATATTGTAGCTTAATAAGCGCTCTGCAATTTCAAGGTCAATCTTATATCCAATTGTAGTTCCATCTCTATCACTCGTATGTAATTTAAATACAGATTGTAATTGCATATCGCAACAAGTGCAAGTGGTTCTTTTGGGTAGAGTCCTCGATCGACTGATTTCTCTAGCATTTGGTTCTTGACCACAGCAAAGCGTGGAGGAATATTCTATGGACATCGTCGTTCCCATCTTCGCCTCTTTACTAAAATTGGGTTTTGCTTGTTTGACGCCTAATTTCGTTTTTGTAATCCTATACATTTGGTTCTTCGAGTCAGATTTTCGTAAAGACACTGAAATTGTGATATTGTGAATTGCATGATTGTTGTTCGAACTAAATAAAGAATGTGAAGTGAAATGAACAAGTGGTAGAAGTTTTTTTTCTTTGTTTGATTTCATTCACGCGTTTCTGTTATAGCTAATAAACGCTCAAAAATATTACTAACTTAAACAAAACGCAAAAGCCGTACAAGTTTATTTAAAAAGTGGTCTTCGTCGCTAATTTTAATTCAATATTCAGCATTTTCGTTTTGTCTCTGGTTCGGTTTATTTATTCCATTCCACATTGTACAACTATGCCTATCGACACAAGAAGTGGTCGCTCTCAGCAACAAAAACAATGCTCGCCTAAAGGGACAGTCACTCTCATCGAGCTGAATGAACAAAATACAGTGAACATCGCAAATAAACTGTGGGGTCGTATTGAGAGCAAACTTGAGAATTGAGTGGAGAACTTTGGTCAGTTGCTGGATGCAAAACTTACGTCATTTGAAGATCGCCTAAAATCACACATCACCGAAACGAGAGCGACGACAGAACGGCAAGTCAAGCAAAATAACGAAAATATTGCCCGGCTGGAGCTTCACTTGGATGATTTGGAATGACAGAAAATATGCTCGGATGCTGTTATCCTCGGAGTGCCTCAAATTGCGAACGAGAACCTGAGGACTCTCTTCAGAAACATCTGCTCTGTCATCAATATCCTGCGTCCTACGCTTAAGAACATCTTTTGAGCTAAACACGTCCCTCCAACACCACACAATGGGCTGATGCTAGCATTATACTGAAGATGTCGGACAAGCGAGAGAAGCAATGTTTGATGAGAGCGGTAGCCCTTTACCGCAAAAACAAGAAGACCACGCTTAAACTCTCCGATGTGGGGCTCAACTCGTCAAAAAAACATAAACGAAAGCTTTACAACAAAAAATCACCAATTTTAAAGAGAAGCGCTGAAATCAAAACGGTCTCCCAAAATCTGTTTTCACCACTAATGGAAAAATTTATGTACGAAAATCGCCCGAGCAACTATCTATTCTTATTCGCAACATAGGGGAACTCAACAATGTAGTCGGACTAAGGACTTATGAGCAACATCGAACGTAAACGCACAACACTTATTTTATTTATTTTATTAGGTTTATATTTTGAATTTTTGAATTTTTCTATTGAATTTATTGTAACATTTTCTTTACTATTAATTCTGTCCCATTCACCCTTTCGTGTTTTCTTACACCAAATACTGCTCTATTGTGTACTTCTTCTTTTATATTGTAAGGTAATCTCTTAAATCCTATGCAATCAGAATTCCGAATAGGACATAGCTAGCGATAACATACGAAAAGGTGTTGACGAAGACGAAACAACCTTACTAGCTTTACTTGACTTTTGGTATTCAAATCTACTTAAGTTTTCCACTAGATTCAGTTGCAAAAAAAAAAACGAGAATTTGAGCTCAATTACGAAATGGGACGAAGAAAATGCTCTCATGCTCAATCCTGCAAAACCAAAGTCATTCCATTTTCAAAACACCATCCCTCTCTTCCAAACCTTCCCTCCATAGAACTAAACTATATTGCCGTCGAATATGTAACCTGTGTTAAAAATATAGGTATAATGTGTTACAGTGAACTAACATGGACTGACGATATAAACAGTGTAGTATCAAAGGTATATGTGTCTCTTAGAGGTTTGTCAATTAGCAAGTTTATACTGAAAATCAATGTTAAATTAAAACTCGCCAAAGCAGTAATAGTCCCCCTTTTAACTTATGGCTGTGAATTGTTTTCTGACAGTGATAATCTCTTTCTGCAAAAATTGTTAAAAGCTGTCAACGCGTCCGCACGGTATGTCTATAATATTCGAAGATTTGATCATGTCTCGGACTAACGTCGCATTCTCCTTGGATGCGAATTGGAAGCATTTCTAAACTACAGAACGTGCATTCTACTCTTAAAATCATTCATAAGAAACAGCCTAACTATCTTTATGAAAAAATAAGTTTCTGTCGATCGTGTCGTAACTTTACGTTGAAACCTTCTTTTCATACATGTTTATCATTGCGCAGGCATTTTTTCATTCATGCTGTATATCTCTGGAATCATCTACCTTCAAAGGTACGGTCCAAGACCGAGCACAAACAATTTTTTTCAGCTTGTTTCTCTTACTTGTCTAACTTGAACTGAAATATTTTCCATAAATTTAATCTTCATTTGCACGTAAATTTAGTTTTAATATTGTAAAATAATGCTCTTAAATATATAATTTCAATTATTCTAATCTGTAATATGAAACTGTATATATGTCACTTTCACTATATTTATCCAAAGTTATACTTTAAACTTTATGGGCGCCGTGGTGTAGTGGGTAGGTGCGTCGACTCCTACGCTCGAGGTCGTCGGTTCGAATCTCGAAAGAAACATCAAACATTTTTTTCACGGCTCCACCTCTTTCGAGTCACTGACAATGCTCAAAGAGTACAACTGTCTAGAAAAAAAGTTTCTCAATTTCGCCGTTCGGAGTCGGCATTAAACTGTAGGTCCCCTCCACTCGGGAGAGAACAATAGCACTCACAACACGAGTGGTTGCTGAGAAGCCCAGGTCCACATCGGACTGTAGCGCCGCCATTATATTATTATCATATACTTTAAACCCTGTACTTCTTAAAGAATAGAATATTCTTAACGTACAGCGATACTTATCAATAAATAAATGAAATGAAATAAATAAAATTAAATGAAACTCTTCAAATTATTCAATCATAATCAAATAAGTACTATAGACATTTTTTTCTGGAATTATTAATATGGCTGAGCCTATTACATTACCTGTTCTTCGTGTTATACGTGGTCATTTAAAAGCCTCGTTAACAAAATTAATTTCATACACTAAAACCATTTCGGATGCAACTTCGTTAATGGATCTTAAGGTTCGCTGCTATAAAGTGGATGATTTGTGGAACGAGTTTTCAAATTCGTTACATTTGTTGACAGTGAACATTATATCGATCCAGGGCCAGAGTTCGATGAATTTGAGGCAAAAGTTTTAACTGTCAAGTCAAAAGGAAAACTAATGATCTCGTCGGTCAACTATCTGCACAGCAAAACACATTAATTGAGACTTTAAGTCTATAATTTTTTTCGGAAAAAGGCGATGACAATTACCTTCCGTCGGTTAGGAGTGAGCCGTTTTCGTGAATGGCCAATGTTTCGAGACATGTTCTAAAGTATCGTTAAAGCTAGACCAAATTTATCGCCGATTCGGTATTTCAATTTTTAATTTCGTGCTTACTCGGCGAGGCGTTAAGTCTATTTAGTCACCTTACAGCATGCAAGCGTGGGAGAAACTTGAGCGTTATAACAGGCCGCACCCCATAGTGAATAATTTGGTGGAAACTTTTATGGAACTACCATCAACCCTTACTCAAAACACTATTTTGCGTCAGATATCGGATGGGGCTGACGAAATTGCCCGAGGTCTAACAGCCATTAATTCGCATTGTAGAGATCCATGGCTCAGAGTTGTCTTCATCCCAAAAGCGGGGAATCCAAGTCATACCACAGCCAAGGATTACAGGCCTATCAGACTGTCGTCCTTCCTGCTGAAGACATTGGAACGACTCATGGATATATGTGGATATAGGGATGTGATAAACGAAAACTACCTTTCAAAATCAAAACACAGTCAGTGGATACTGCTCTACATAGTGTGGTTGCCACAGTAGAAAGATCCCTGCATTAAAAAGGAGTATACTTTAGGCGCGTTCCTCGTTACTAACGATGCAATTCAAGCAAGCCTTCAAAGAATAGAAATCAATGAGGGTCTATGCGAATGGATCGGACTTATGCTGCGGACACGTCAGATCAATTCTTCTCTAGGTATCACGTGCTGTAAGAGGAAAGTGGATACGGGAACGCCGCAAGGTGGGGTCTTCTCACCTCTTTTATGGATCCTAGTAGTGGACGAGATCATGAAGACGTTGGAGAGGGATGGAATTACTATCACTGCATATGCAGACGATGTAGCTATCCTGATATCTGGAAAGTTTCTATGAACGCTAAGCGAGCGCCTCAATCATGAATTGGGGTTGGTCAACAACTGGACTGCCACTCGGGACTTGAAAATCAACCCACAGAAAACACTCAGGAAAGTCAAGATGTGGAAAGACAAGCCATATGGGCACGCGTCCAACTTCTCAAAATGGACAGGATCACACAGATACAAAAGGTTGGATTAATGTATGTAATCTAGCCTTTTCCAAGGGAAGAAGAAGAAGCTTAAACAGCTTAGTTTGACTGAAAAAACAATAACCATATACTCCGATAGTCAAGCGTCTATAAGAGCCATATTGTAGCGTCGGATATTGTAAAGTCGAAACAGAACTTCAACGAAATCTCCAATGTAAACACGGTGACTCTCTGCTGAGTACAGGGACACACAGGAGTTCAAGGAAACGAGAGAGCGGACGTGTTAGCGAAGGAGGGCTCAGAGTAAGATAAATCTCTAGCACTACCTTATGTCTACATGCCGTTAAGTTTCCTAAGGAAGTAAATATAGGACGAAGCCTTAGAAAGAGCAAATGAGCTATGGCTGAATCTAGACATTGGTTCAACGACGAGAACCCTATGGCCGGTGTTGAACAGGAATAAATCATTATCAATGATAAGCATAAGTCGCAAGGATATACGGACGGTAGTGGGAGTTCTCACAGGACATTGTCCGATAGGCACGCATGCCAAAAGGTTAAGTATCGCCCATAGCGACTATTGTAGAAGTTGCAGGGACGGGGAGGAAATAGAGTCCGTCCGCCACCTGCTATGCGATTGTCCAGCCCTACGGGGAAGGAGACTGCTAACAATAGGCAGTAACTTCTTCGACGAGCTGGAGGATCTGAATAAAATAGAGCTGAAGCGCCTCCGGAGATATATACAACAATCTGGGTGGTTCTAATCAGCAGTAAAAGCGTTGGTCTTACGGGGTACACCCCTCCACATCCAGGGCACAATGGACTCTACTGTTGTCGCAAGGGCACCCTACCTATCTACCTACCTACCATGACTCATTTATGTTCTAATAAATAAACTAGACTCTAATACTCTAAAAGACGTCCGCGGCAAATACCAGCAAGTTCGGATTCTAATTGACTCAGGCTCCCAGGTATCTTTCATTACTGAGTCATGCGCTAAACCACTCGGTATAAAACGAAGAAACGCTCGGAAACGCTGTGCCCTTTGCTGTGGTCGTGATCCAAATCGGAACATGAACAATGTTAGGCAACGTTAAACAAATTACTCGTATATAACATGAAAGATTATTAGAGTTAACTTGAAAAATATAACTAAGTAAATATACAGATTTCCACGACTTTATAAATATAAAGTGATATTCTTAAATAAATTGATTTCTTCTCAGCTTCGTCAAGTTACAACTCTGTAAAATTAAAAAACAGAAAATAAATTTATCATTTTACTCCAAAAGCATTAATAATCTCAAAAGATTTCATGTTTTCAATGTTGCGAAATAATTCATTTATAAGTTAAAATTTAGTTTAATGTAATCTCAGCATGTAAAATTCGATAATTATACAAAATACACAAAATAAACAATTCATTTAGGTTAACGCAGCGGAAAGATCAATACTTGGGGTTACTTCAAAGCTAAACCCATCAACGTAAACAGCAATAGGGGAAATGTTTATGTTTTATTTCATTTTAGATTGCCCAAGCCATGTGCCCAGTTACAACTATCTCATTTTCTATGGGTAACACGGAGACTAAAACTTTTGTTTTGCATGAATTTATAATTCAATCTAATGGAGCTTCCAGAGCAGTTAAAGTGTCGGTTTTTAGAATACCAAATGGCAGAGCGGCAGTAAATTGCTCCCCATTCGTTTCATTTCTCTATCGTAATTCAAATGTGCAATCCTTGTAACTTACCTGTGATAGCGTACAGTTGCGTCTCATGCATTTTATAAATATACATACATCTATTTTCTTCATGCCATTAGCATCAGTCCAGCTCTTCAAAAAGATTTGTTTTGGTTATCATCCCTTTGCAGCTGCACTTAGTTTACAACAAAAACATTTAATATAAGATCCGATAAGGAACATTTCATGGCTACATTTCCAAATCAAAGTTAAGGACATAAAATTTTGCTTTTATGTAGATCCGAGCGTGGTAAAAATTGGTTCAGGAAAATAAACATACACGGGGAAGTAGTTCACAGAGTAGTTTTAAGCTATCTAGGATTTTCTTGGAATTTTATGATGTTAGAACAGTACATGATTTGCTACAGCAAATGTGTACATTGATTTGCATGGAAATTGATTTCATACGTGGAATGAAAAATATATTTGTAATAAAAATAATCGAGACAAATTTGTATCACTGGAGCTCGGGGGAATTAGATTTTTCCTTTTGAAATAAATGCTTGATGCCTAAACCACAGTACTGAAGAAGTTATTTTTATTAACATTCATGACACAAGTTACGAAATATGTACGAGAGTAGTCTGAAAAGTTTTAAGTAGGTTACAAGAATGTTCTTCGGTTGACACCCAGTTCTCCAAGCGCAACTTGGAAACAAGGAAATTATAAAAATGACGACTGACGAAATGGCCTCTAGTTCCAAGTGAAATTCGTAAATTTTGCAAGTGGCAAGTAACGAAGTGTGAGCAAGTGCCACTGCTCCTTGTAATTGCTGCTCTTAAATTACGAAGCAATAGTGTGAATTAGATTGACTTTACTTTTCCGAAGACGTTCCTTTTTTTTGATAGTCAATAAGCTCAATTTCTCCGTAATCCCAAAAAGGGTCATCTGTATCTCAGTCAATGGAACTTTCTTTGGCTTTTCGGAGATGTGTATATAATAAAAGGTTTGGTGGAAGAAAGTTAGTGATTAATTGGACGAATAAAACTAATCTAAATTTAAATACACAAATGGCCGAATTCGTCCTTTTCAGGTCTCAACTTTGAACGGCACCATTTGTTCCCTTGTCTTACTTTGGAGAAAAAAAAAATAGCCAGAAGCCTGATATAGTGGTAAGAATAAGGGAAGTAACAATCGTGAAATAGGGCCCATCCTGGTGTACGGAATTGTGCTATTGCGGCCCATACTAGACAAGCATTCATCTGTATGAATGGTGCACTCAGACCTACTCCGTCTGATGTACTTGAAACTTTTTGTAACCTAATACCCTTAAATACATTTGGTAGACAAATGGCAGCGATGACTGTTTCAAACCTTATCCGTTTCAAACTCTCCTCACATTTGTTCATCATCTTCTTTGGGCACTCCATTTTCATAGAGAAACTAGTACAGCAATAGGTGTTTTTATAATGACCGAATGATCCATATAAATCACAGGGCAAAATAACAAATATTCAAGTCATCGGTTTTGGTTGTTGAACTTAAATAGCTGAGTTACTTTGGTTGTTGTAAATTAATAAATGAGATAATTTATGCAGTTCACTCTTGAATTTCAGAAATTTAAATTAATTCACACATTTTATATCGCTATGATTAAATTAAAATTGTTTAACAAAATTTAATTGACAAAACAATATTTCGTATACTAATGAGGGAATGACGTGAATTGAAATTGACTTACAGAACATCCACATATGAAATTGAAATCTAGTAGGGAGTAGAGTGAACTTATTTCCATGTTATCTGAATTGCGAAAATTGATCCTAATACAAAACAGGATTACGAGTAGTTGTTGAATACATGCAAATCAATGATTTATATGAATCATGAGGAGGATAATGATAAAACACCTAATATTGACACTAACCCAAACTATTAATTTGACAGTAATTCCTTATTCCTGATAGACCATAGGTGCGGTTTGGTTGTGTTCAAATATTTCTCTAAAGATCTCATAGAATAATTTGTATCTAAAAGGTAGCTAAGAACTTCTAGCTCAATCGCTGTAGAAGATACAGTTGGGATAAATTGTGAATTAAAAAAAAAACATTTTTAAAGACTTTTGTGGAATTCATGTTTAAGCGAAATAAGATCCGGGATAATGCTTTATCATTAAAAGCTGGGTTGCACGTAGTTACACTGATGTTACCACATCTCCAGATTCTAGCACCATCTGAAGATTGATCAATCGCACATTGATCCATTATTTCTTAACCGTTTAAAATGTGTATCTGTTGTTTATCTAAATGACAATTAGCCCTTTTAAATGATAAGAATATTTTTATTATACACTGTTTTATACAGAGTCCGCTTTTCCGTTTACATGGTTTGAAGAGCAATCAATATTTAATTGTTTCCATACCTACTATCGCACAATAACCCAATTTTCCAACGTATAGTAGATGGATTTTAAGAACTCGTAAAAATATTACTAAGGACTCCAAAGGTATGGACTATATACCTGTGTATAGTAATGGCGGGCCTACCGTCTGAGGTGGACCTGGGCCTAGCTTCTCAGCAACCACTCATGTTGTGCGTGCTATTGTTCTTTCACGAGTGAAGGTGACCTACAATTTAATTCCGACTCCGAATGGCGAGATTGAGAAGTTTTTCTAAACAGTTATGTATACTCTTTGAGCATTGCCAGTGACTCGAAAGAGGCTAACAATTTCTTTTTTTTAATTGTTTGTCTGAAGTGCGATTTGAAGCTAGACTGTGAAAGTCTAGTGCGCATGGGTCGACACACAAACCCGCACGACGACACGGCTACGACGCCAACGCCTACATTAAACTTAAACATGCCAAAAAATAATTTTATGAATTAAAATGATTTCTTTATCTAGTCACCCTGTCACTTTATATTGCTACACAAGTTCATATATATGTATATATCAACCTTACACCAAACAAATAGTGTCAATCTCTAATCAAGTCACGTTTCCATTTTCTGACAATGGCTATAACCGTTACACGTTTAGTTATTTTTCTCCTTTTTTTAAGGAAACTGAATTTTCCATCGCATTTGACAATCTAGGAATATTTGGTCTTTAAAATCGATCTGTTGAAATGGTGGATTACGTGCAGATTCGAAATGGGGTAAACTAACTGAAAGAAACTAATCAAAAACAACAAACTTACCTGCGGTATTCGGAACAATCGTAAAAGGTTAGCAACTTGAATTGATGTCACTGATGATGCAGCACCAACTACACCTGATATGACTTTTCGTACTTGAGTCTTGTTACAATGGTATTCAGCATCATCGATATTACTTATGGAGCCTGAAAATAATAATAAAATAGTTCTTAGTGAGAACTTTATTTTCCACACAGAGATTTATTAACAAATAAATAGGAATTAGCAATTTAACTTTCATGTCAGGAGCACAGTCACGGATATTTAGTAAATATCTATAAAGGCTTTGTAATAAGACTTTTAAGTGTACTTTAAATTTACTTTTCGAACTCGTTGCATAGTAATGTATAAGTTATAATAATAATAATGGCGGCGCTACAGTCCGAGGTGGACCTGGGCCTAGCTTCTCAGCAACCACTCGTGTTGTGCGTGCTATTGTTCTCTCACGAGCGGAGGGGGCCTACAATTTAATGCCGACTCCGAACGGCGAGATTGAGAAGCTTTTTTCTAGACAGTTATACTCTTTGAGCATTGTCAGTGACTCGAAAGAGGTGAAAAATGTTTGATGTTTTTTTCGAGATTCGAACTGACGACCTCGAGCGTAGGAGTCGACGCACCTACCCACTACGCCACGGCGCCCACAAATATATAAGTTATAATATGTAATAAATGTGTGTTACTCCATAGTTATATATAATTTTTTGGCTTTGAAATATAGCGTGTTTGATGAAAAATATTACTACTCTGCTAATCACCGTTTCGGTAGACATGATTTTTGGCACTTAATTAGTGGGTAAATTATTTAAAAAAAAATGTATTAATATTATAGTAGAAAGGTACTTTTACCATATCTCTGTATAACAAAATTTTGAAATTGAATGTATTCTACACTTTATGCCACAATAAATGATAATAAAGAAGGGGATAAATGCATGTCTAAGTGAAAGTATTGTTGTTATAACATAACATAATATATGTAATATTATGTTCTATAAAATCAATCCATTACTAAGAAACACTTCGTAACAAGATTGATATTTTTTCAAATAACAACCGAATGCTTTAAATTTAGCTTAAATACTGTTTCAATAAAAATGTGCTGGTTTATAACTATTGTTCGAACCACGGACTTCAGCATCGTACAGGGTGAAACGGATTTCACATAAAATTATAGAAAAATATATTATTTGTATTTCATACACAAGAAACTTGTGTTTTTGCCAGTATTAAAATATTCGTGGAAAAGACAACAAATCCAAATCGGAATTTATTCGTCCATTTTAAAGGCGCATATAATAACGTGCATTGAAATGAAGTACACAGAGCCATGTCTTATTTTGACATTTCAGACATTACTGCAAAGCTCGTCAAATTGTGCAGGATGGTGATGGAGAACTCTCGTTGCTCCACCAATGAAGGAAACGAATGCAATGAGATATTTAATGTCAGAAGAAGTTTTAGACAAGACATGTCTGTCTTGTGACTTTTTCAACATCAGTTTTGAGAAGATCGTGCAAAAAATACTCACTAAATACTCAATAACTCTTGCCAACCTGCTGTTTCTTTGGGCCCAAAAGACAGTTCAGTAATAGAGACTTTTTTCGAAGGACTAAGCCGATTTTCTATAAGACAGCTCTACTAAAGTCAGCCTTACTTTTCGGTGCAGAGGCATGGACAAAGCAGATGAAGAAGCTCTTGGTGTTTTCGAGAGAAAAGTTCTGCGTGCGATCTTTGGTCCTGCTCGCGTTAATGACATTTGGAGAAGAAGATTCAACCACAAATTGTATCGGCTGTACAGCGACATAAGTCTAGCCAGGCGTCTACGGATCTAACTTTGCTTGTGGGACCACTTTATAGAGGACGTCCATGTTAGAAATTTTTTTTTTAAAAAAGTGCGTATTTTATTTCCTACTGCTCAAAGAGCCGTTTAAAAAAACAAAATGTATGGATAAATAAAAATTTCGCACGTTCATCTAAAAAAAAAACCACTGGAAATTTAAAAATTCATCGTTTTGTGTTCGTGATTCAATTCATCAAAGCATACTCCTCTGATTCTGTGTTCATGTTCCATAATGTATTTATTTTGTCACGAACACTTCAAACAATGTTTACAAGGACATTTGAAATCAGGATACACACTCGTATCTTGTTTTTTTCGCCACACTTATATTGATTAAATTCTCTATCGTGGTACAGCAATGATTGATTTTAGCCTATGGATAAGATATCATCATCATCTGTACTCGGTTTTTATCATATTTATTAAATCTTCCTAAGAATATTTTGCTGCTAAAAAGTCCTGATTTATTAGAATAGATAGACTTTACACTGAAATTAAAGCAATTCAATACAACCACTTATGGTTTATATTTCTAATTCTGGGATGAGAGCCATATTTATGGAAACGAGTCAGGATAAGAACTGTTTAGAATGCGAGGACACATTGGAAAATAAATACATTCAATTGCCGATTTAAAAACTTGCAATGGCACTCTATCAGGAGGAATTTAAATAAACTACTGCTGTTTTCATACTCTGAAGTATATTCTACATAAAGACGTATGCTCAACAATTTCCAAAATTATAGTAAGCAAAGACTCTTTTGTAGTCAAATAAATATTAGGTTGTGCCACATGAAATTAAAATTTATTTTTTTATAAAATTTTATTTAGTCAAAATATGAACCATTGACTTCTACGAGTATAACCTTCTTCCACCGTGATTCAAGGTCAATTATTCCCGTTTTATAGAAGGCTTGATTTATTACGTTTGACACCATGTGCAAAAATTATAACATCCTCCGATGGGATGATTAAATGATTGCGCCAGACTGTATAGCTTAAATAGAGGCTTCGAGAGAACGTCTTTATTGTACTGGAGAATTTAGCAGACATCAGACTCATGGGGCAAAAGGACATTAATGAATCATTGACTTTAAAACGTTTATATAAGTGAGTGCACACCAATGTGCACACCAATATGCACACAAATGTTATTATACTTGGGTTTCAAAAGCAACTAATAGAGAGAAGTTGGCGCTGTGGCCGTGTGGGTTTGTACGTCGACTCATACGCACTAGACTTTCAAGTCTAGGTTCAAATCCAAGTTCAGACAAACAATTTTTCAAAAAAACTTAATACCGCCATCCCAGCATGAAATTCATGCGTGAAAATGATAATATTTGAAATTTTAAATCTTTGGAATCTCAAAATTTGTGCATAAATGGATATTTTGATATTTATCGTTTTTAAAGCTTTACGTTAAGGTCTCCAAAACTGCGTTTTCAAACCTTTACAATTCGTATGTCGATGATTTACCGTCTATATCGCATATCATATATCATATATTATGGCCAGAACGCTTGAAAGTGTTTTAAACTAAAATATCCAATAAAGCCAAGTTTTTGTGATTTTATCAGATTTTTAAACACTTTCGTTTAGAGATGGCAGAGGGCCCCATATTTTTCAAACGGTACTTTGGATCAAAAAGTCTTGAAGCAAATCTCAATCTCATTTCAAAAGATCTGTCGATTGATATATCACTCGATTGACTGTACTGTTTTAAAATTGTGTGCATGCAAAATTATTTGTAGGTCTAAAGTACCTAAACCAAAAATTGAAGGCTAATATCTTTATAAATGTAGGAGATAAAATAGTGTGACAGACAGACGGACGAACACACCGAAATTATAAAGTCTCCGTTTTTGTAGACCGAAGTAACACTAAAGTTACATAGGAAATAAATGATACCTAGTTAAGTTCCTTATTTGATGCAAAGTAGACTGAAATTTACTGCGTATATAAATACTCCCTGAAAGTGTCTTCTACTTAATATAACTCAAAAGCTCTTAAGCAATGTGTAGAAGTGGAATTGGTAAAGCTGAACAATTTGACTTGCTTGTAAAAAAATCCATTAAACGTTCCCTGATAAAGCTCTTTTTAATTTTTTTTCTTCCTTACATCTACTAAAACTAATAGAAAAATGCTCCTCAACGGAGTCCCTTTTGTTTTCAAGGAAATTGCTATTAGAACTACTTTCTTTCATTCTCATACTAGATAATCTTATTTTTTTATTCTTAATGATTTCTTGGATGAGAACTTCTCCGAGGCAATTTGCTTTTCCCCACGCGATTGCACAAGAATATTGCCGCCAACTGATACCAACTAGGCGCTCCCCCATTTCAAGGACTCACAAGATTCACAAGAACGAAATTTTCAAACGATGCGGACGGATTATTGAATCTGGTGTTATCTTATAGGAAACAGGATACAGCGGTTGCAAAACAAAATCAGTAGAAAATACGTTACTGCACGTCAATTTGTGGTAAGGTCCTTTCTACACATTACACCACGTCCCTCGGCTACATTATAATGCGTGCGGAAATCGATTGGAGTTGGGAGTACATCCATTGAATTCAGTGGTTCGGAAAATTATATTTTGTAATGAATCCTTCTCTCATAAATAATGGAATTATGGAGATTAGATATATGAGTGTTATCGCTGAAAATAGTGAACGAAGAGACGCACATGAAAATTATGCTCCTCATTGAATGAACCTTCTCGATAAAGAGTCAATTAGTTTGCTTATGTTTACAATAAGCTGTTCGGAACCAACACCTAAATCTGATATTAAGTAGAGGTCCTTATTCGCTATTGCGCTTCAAAGATCCGCTTAAAGGTCATCGATGTCGCAAAATGTCTGCTTGCAATAATTAAATTAATCTTTAAATCCTACTATTTTGAGGTAATGCACTCAATGATAGCAAACTGAATATTTTAATAATGTGTTCGATTAAATTTATTGCTAAATTCGTTACAAAAACGTATCATCTTTATGTCTGTTAATCCAACACCAACACATGAGGTATATACGCCTACACACAACCTACAAAATAAATGAATTGTTTCATTTACGACCGCCCGATGCTAGATTGACAATCGGGGGATTATGTGCTGCTTTGAATGAAGATTAATCTCTGAGGTTTAACAGAAAGGACAGAGCTTAAATGAATGTTTGTCGGAAATTATACCACGGTTAGATTCACATCGGGGTTTTGAACCAAATAAGGTACTTGAATGTCAAGTATAGAAACCACTATATAATGATATGGCCAAGGCACAGTATTATCAAGGGTTGTGTATTTTTAAAGAGGCTTATATGATAAATAGTGGGCGCCGTGGCGTAGTTGGTAGGTGGGTCGACTCCTACGCTCGAGGTCGTCGGTTCGAATCTTGAAAAAAAAACATCAAACATTTTTTTCACGGCTGCACCTCTTTCGAGTCACTGACAATGCTCAAAGAGTATAACTGTCTAGAAAAAGCTTCTCAATCTCGCCGTTCAGAGTCGGCATTAAGCTGTAGGTCCCCTCCACTCGTGAGAGAGCAATAGCGCGCACAACACGAGTGGTTGCTGAGAAGCTAGGCCCAGGTCCACCTCGGACTGTAGCGCCGCCATTATTATTATTATTATATGATAAATAAGTTTATCACAAGTCAATGGCAAATTCGAATGGTTTCGATAATTAATGACAAAGTTTATAATTGATATGTGGTGTTTAGAGTGTGCATCACGTAACTTTTCAGACGACTATCGTACAGATGACTGAACTAAGCGATATCGTCAATGATTTAATTAGCAGTACTATCCTCTCGTCTTTCGTTCAGTTTTTCTACAATTTTAGTGCTACCAAACCAACTTCTCTCCGTCAAAATGGCATTCATATGTTTAATACTAAGCCAAATACACTAATATTAACAAGCCAAAGCGACCCGACCCGTGAAGGGTCTCTGCCTGTGACACGGCAGCTTTCCATGCCCTGCGGTCCCGGACACGCTGCTTCCAGTTATCCAGACCAAGCGCTTTGACATCCGCGACAGCCTGGTCCTTGAAACGAAGATTCGGTCCTTTCTTCTTTTCCTTTTCCTTATTTATTTCCTGCGTTATTGTCCATTCGCTCGATGTGGCCGAGCCAATGTAGTCGTCGTTTATTGCCCTTATGGACTACATCCACATCTTTGTATAGCTCGTAGAATTCGCGGTTGTATCTCCTTCTCCATTCGCCCTCCTCGCATAAGGGACCGAAAATTCGACGGAGAATTTTTCGCTTAAAAGTATCCAAAATGTGCTCTGCTTTCCTGCTTATCGTCCAATACTCTGCTACATATAGTAGAACAGACAGGATTAGCGTTTTGTAGAGCATGCATTTTGTCTTTCGAGTTAGGAGTTTTGAACCCATTTGGTTCGCCAAACCGAAGTAGCAGCGGTTTTCTAGAGTAAGTCTTCGTCGAATTTCCACTAGGATGTCATTCGTGGGGTTGATATTTACTCCGAGGTATGCAAACTCCTTAAACACCTAGAAGTTATTGCTGCCAACAGTGACGTTCTGTCCTAGGCGGTTGACCAATAATTTTTTGTTTGTTGACAGCACAGTAGTTCGTATCTATCGTTTTTTCATGCTTGCATGACATTCAGACGATACCGTCATTTGTGATTAGAGCCCCAGTTATACATTCTCATACCCTTAATTTTCAATATCATATTTGATAGACTAAACCACAACTTTAATATTTATTTTAATACTAACGTAAATGGAAATGGACATTTTTGTTAGAATCATAGCTTAAAATAATTCGGTATGCTATTTTAATTTGCTTCGATAATTCTCATAAACAAAGCAAATTCGAAAGAAAAATAATATTTATTTGTACAGAAGCATCCGGTAAAGAGGACACAGGTTGATTGCCATCATGCAAATAACCACAACCAATAATGAACAAAAAGGACATTAATAACATTCATCGACTTAGGTCTTTGGAAATATGGCAACCAGATGTAAATACATTTATCAAGCTTTTTCATGTCGAAGATAAGCATCTTAAAAGAAAATATATTTACTAACGCACAGAAAAGTAGCCCAGTAAGCTAAACTAATATCTGTTTGCTTGGGCTCAGGGTTTTGTATCTGCACCAGGTGAGTCAGAACCTGGAAGCTGCGTCCAACAGAGAGAGGCTTTAAATAGGTGCTGCTGAAACAGCTTGCCTTTTTGAACTCTGCCTTTCAGCTTCATATTTTTCAGTAAGGGGGAGAAACGTCAGAGGCTCTGATACGCCACAGATGTCGAGATAGACCTTTCCAGCAATGTCAAATTTGCAAAAGAAGGATAATAATTCGTCATCTACTTAGTGACGCATATAAATCGATTTAAAATATTTCTTTTTCCCTACTATCTATATCTCTAAACCACAGCCAACTAAATGGAAGTGGAATAATTCCTGCTTTTTCAAAGTCCAACTGTTGAAACCAATCTATGACGGTCTCTCCAAAGTGGAACAAGTACTGCTGTGTGGGTGCAGAACTTTGAACACGCTGAAGCCCTTCGTTAACAGATTTATTCGCAGCGCTTCAAGAGTTATTTTAGCCCAGTTGGATCGAAGCCAAAAACAAATATGATTCCGGCTTGTGACCATTAAGAGGTATCTGGAACTAAACAACAAAAATCATGTGTCTGAAAGTTCATCAATGATTTGCTTAGGTTGATTCTTCGTTTCACTACGTTTTGCTTAAGCGGATTGCGGTATAAGTTCCTTTTTTTGCCATGGATTAATATGGGTATATATATTTTTTTCATAGCTTACCAGTATTAACTAAAAATCAAGTTCAATTCGTAAGTATCATACATCCGATAAAGAAAATTTGATGAGTTCATCAATTCACAAACATCTACACACTCACACAAGTCCAACTTTTAGTTGTTCCTTTAAAGTTGAATAAGAGCAAGAAAAAAATGAGCTTTCTGCTCCATTAACCTCATCATTAGCCTTGTCATCCATAAAGTAGGTATACAAAGTTCTACCTATCTATGTCATCTAAGGTGGGGGCGTTGGAGCAAGGTATAAAATAGGGGTGTGAAAATCCCACGCATGGAACTGTACATACCTACATTCAAACATATGTAAGTATTTCCACTGAAACTAGATACGAAGATGAAACTTCACGTACAAATATGTATCATTCTCCACTAATTTATCTTGAATTAGGATGTGATAACTTCAGGTTGTATATCATTTTGTGTCTTGTGCGTATCCAAAAATAGAGGTCTTCTTTATTCGTAATGGTACTCGACTATTAATCTTCCCGTATTTGTAGAAATAATTTGCAGTTGGGCGTAGTACCCTGTAGGAAATAAGTTACACATATACATGTGTATGGTCTTGTCAGTTCAGTATGTTTGTGCTTTATATAAGTTACATAAGTCATGAAGATTTATACGAACTTGGGCAAAGAAATTTTATTTTATATGTATGCAAAAATCCGAAAAATAACAAGTTTTGCAAAATGTATTATTGTTGATTGATGTTTTTTGCCAAGGGAAGAACTTCAATATGTGTGTGAGATAGCTGATAGAAATTGCCAACAAATCACTTTCTTCAAGCTTTTTGTGGAGTCATATAAACCACTTAATGACACTCTGGAAGTTATTTCTTATTCGATTGAGTTAATGGTGGTGAACGGATAAAAAGTAATTCAATTTGTGTAAAATGAGTTTAGGTATCAATAAGACAATGGGAAAATTAAACAAAATGAAGGCAAGAATGTATATTATTATTCGAATGTTATTTTTAATTAAACAATTTAATACATTCAACTCGTTGGAATATTTTCTATTATGCTTATCGAAAACTGATAAGTAGGTTAAATGGTATCCCAGCGACTAGTGTCGAGGCTCACTTAGACCAATAGTTTGGATCTATTGTGGCCACCGAGAACGTTGGCTTAATAATGTACATACATATGTATGATGGAACACGGTCAACAGCGGAATAAGTTTTTTCAACAGAAATAATTTTAAAACAAAAGCACATTGACAAATTAGGTTGTATTTCAATTGCCCACTGGAGATTTCGTAATTCCTAATCCACATTGCCAATCTTATTGTTTTAAGTCCGTGAAAGTTCGTAAAACATTTTAATCTCATGATCTGTTCGTTGGCTTTTAGCATTCATACGTCTGTCTTTATTTGTCGTGTCCCATTACCTTCACGTGGAGATATTGAAATAAAAATTGGTATTACGTCGACAAAATACATTTATCCCTGTTCTTTTCTCCACGCAAGGGATGATGGAAAATCCTACATATTGTCACATTCCATGAAACCAGAAGTTCTCCTTTATCCATTGTAACATCATCTCAACGTCAAGAAATACGAGTACTTAACAATTCGCCATCGAAGAGAAAATGTCAAAATAGTTGAGTGATTTGTTATACTTGCTGTGATTTCAACGTTGACTGTTGGCTCCGACGTGGAAGTGATAGAATTTAAATTCGTTAGAAACTTCATCAATGGTTCAATCAGATTCTCCACCGGTATTTCCAGCCGCTGCGTATTATGATTAGGGATGCAATATCGTTTTGAAAAACATCGATGGCTCCACAACAAAAATCGATGTTAAAAAACATCGATGTTTTTACCGATGTTTTATTTATCTTTCCCATCAAACAAATTGTTGGCTATATTTACGATGTACTGTACCTAAATATACTAGTCTTACCACTTTCAATCCAAAAACATTTCCCGTCTTCCGTTTCGTTGATGATTGGATTTTTATTTTCTGGCTTATCGGGCCTAAGAAAAATCCAAAGTGACGTTGGAGGATCCAACGGTTCGGGATTAGGGTTCCCCCGTTCATGCAAGTTTACATAGCGAGTCGCTTGCTGCAAAACCGAAACCCGTTCCCAGCCGCACCCCCTTCGCTAGTTTGTCTGTTGACACGAGGTCTGCTATGTCTACGCATCCAGTCAATACATGCCGAAACATGAACCCTCTCCGATTAGCCACCGACCCACAATTCCATAGGAGTTGGATACCCGATCTCATTGAGGGTGGCTCGATGCTCAAAGTGAACCACTTGGAGGTTCGGAGTACGATGTTAGAATAGGAGAGGCTAAGATATAAAATAGTTACATTCTATTGCGCATCTCTAGCGCACCCCAATATTATTACATAAATACAAGCACATTTTATATATAACACATCTTGGGAATGTTTAACGAAATCAATGTACGATGTCGATGTTTGCCAATTTTGCCGTCGATTTATACGTTATCAAAACATCAATGTTAACATCATTTTGGCAGTATCTCTTTTATCTAAATTCCTGTTTTCGGACATGTGTGCAATCAATTCCGCTTTGCGATCGCGTTTGGATAAAATGTTGTCCACGAGAATGGGTGTTAATTGTTTTATTTGTAGTCTTTTAACTGCACCCGAAGGCATCATAAATAAACTTTTCGTTAGGTTCTAATTCGACTTCTGTAATACTTTTGGAATGAGTTTGGTGTAAAACAAACTTCTTTTGTAGAGTTGAGATCTATTTTTAAAAATCTATCTTAAGGTTTTGTTGTTTTAATATTTAACAGACAAAACAAAAATAGTAGTTTTATAAATAAATATTATTCCGTGATAAAGGTACAACTTTACAAGTGTTGAGTCTTCACTTCTGTATAAAAATGTTAATTACAGTTACTTAAAATAGAAGGCTTGGAATTATGAAGCATAAGAGTTGATTACCAGCTTAGCGTGAGAATTCGTGATGTCACTAGTATGCGGTAAGTTAACAGCATTATAAGTGAAATTGATAAAGTTGAAGCGAAAAAATCCTGTGATAGTTAAAATAAACTGGGCAAGTGCGAGTTGTACTCGCACGGGTAAGGTTCCGTCGCATCATATTGATGGATGATTTCTGAATATCAGAAGACGTTTCCAAACTTTGAGTTGAATTTTCTTCTAACTTCAACCCAAATCAAGCATTCATTCATACATTCATACATCCAAACAAACAAACATTTATCCATACATATACCTATATCTATCCAAGTTTATCCAACACAGAAAATCCCTTTCATCATACTCATACCCAATCACTGCTCATGCCTGCGGTGTGTGTTCATTTCTGTTGGGCATTTATAGTACGTTTGCACCGCAACCAAATTCAACATTTCGGCTAGTTTCTACATTTCAGCCCAAATGAATTGCATTTCGCCATACATTTCCCGCATTCTGGAATATTGTATTTCAGCGAAATGCAGAATTTCGTTGCTGCATTTGTAAGTTCGTCAAATCGAACAAATGTTCCTCTTTACAAATTCAACACCATTCCGCACGTCATACAATGACATTTCAGCCCGCTGACATAAACAAAAAAACAGCTGTCAATAAAACAATAAATCATTTCAAGTGATCATTGCAATAAAAATGGAATATATATCCCTGAATTAGCATTTAAATTCATCTTTAAATTAATATAACAAGCTAAATGGTGCATCCACTTCTGATTTCCAATCAGGAAAAAATATCAATAATAAATTCTAACACTAGCTGTCATTTGAAATGCTGAAGTTGCAGTGCGAACGCTAAATTTTGATTTTTTTTCCTGAAATGCTGAATTTGGGTGCGGTGCAAACGTACTATTAGGGGTTGAGATCCAAAAGATAACCCTCATCAACTAATAAAGTGGTCGAACACAGCATGAAATTTATGTGTGAAAATTAAAATATTTATCATTTTAAATCTTTCAATTTCAACATAAATCGATATTTCGAGATTTACGGTCTGTTTGATAACATCGTGCACGACAAAAATTAAAGAAGAACTTATAATAATAATAAAAAAAAAAAATAGTACTGGTTTATTTTGTTTATTTACTTGAATGCTTTTCAATTAATATGTTGTCCACTCTCCTCCATTATCAATAATTGCTTGGAGTCTTCGAGGCATGTTTTCTACTAAACAAACGGACTGTATCATATCTTAATGCTTACGCTGAGATCTTCAAAAGTGCGTTTTTAGATCTTCAAAATTCGGATGTCGATGGTTGATTGTTTTTGGCCAATATCTCGAAAACTATTAAGGTCAGAATGCTTGAAAAACACTTTGGTTTAGAAATGGCAGGGGGAAAGTGTTAAAACAACTTTGGGGCTTCATATTTTCTAAACGGTACTTTGGATCAAAAACTGTTGAAGCAAACCTACCTCTACCTCATTTCAAAAGATCTGTTGATTCATATACTCGTATATGTCGATGGGGTGCGACAATGTTTCAAAATTAATGGCAACTTCACCTATGCTGGAGCCACCCCCAAATGGCATGGGCAATGACATCTAGGCCTGAAGTACCTACTTCCTAAATTTCATGCCGATATCTTTATAAGTTTATAAAGGTTCCGTTTTTGTAGACGGAACCTTAAAAATAGGGGTGAAGACTAAACACTTAAGTTTGTGCGACGTTGGACTAAAACTTTAAATATCTCAGTTCGAGAAAGAACAATAGAACGAACAAACATTTTTATAGTTTGATATTAGCGATGTTTTTCTCCAAAATAGTTTCGAGTATGGGTGATGTGCTTCTAAGTGAGCAGAAAAAGTGGTGGAAAATAGTATTATGTAAAGCGAAAGAAGAGCTCACTCAATTTTTGAATTAATTTGCTCTGGACTGAAAGTTGAAAACAGTCTTTTGAAATGTGGTAGCCATTGTCACAAAAAAAATCCTTTTGTTTCAGTACCCAATGCATTACATAACTGCCCCCAGTGACCACATCCGTTTTATGTTAATCCATGCAATTTCTTCGCTTTGATATTTGCAACTGTTTACAATATTGCGTTTGTGGAATTTTCCTAACAAGAGCAGCAAAATAAATGCAGCAAAGTGGATAACATAAGAACAAAAGTACGCTTTCACCAACAACAACACTACGTTTAAGTTTTGTGGCAAGCGGACCGGCAAAATAAGCAAAAAAAAACAAACAAGTATAAAACTCTTAGCGAAAGAAAAGATAGATGACTTTGTTAAATGAACCGTAATTCGTCTTTGTATGTAGCGGGTATGAAGTACATTGCAGGACACCTGAATTTGTTAAGAAAAAAATTCACATCTTGATTAAGCGACAAATAAAATAGAAGTTTTCTTACAAATAAAAAATCAGCAAAAACTCAAGAAAGTAAGAAAGAAAAGAAGGAAGAAAAAAATTCGGAAGACAAAATCAGAGTTATGTGAACTGCGAAAATAAAGACAAAAAAATCATCAAAACATTGGAATGTTTCCTACTTCTTTTAGTACAAGTAAAGTCATTCCCAGTAATTTATTTCCGTCCGCCATTAATTTTCTTAGGTTTCTAGGTACTGTTTATTTATATAAGAATTGTACAAAAAATGAAAAGGCAATAGTAAGATGAATTTTGATTTTCTATTCCGTTTTAATTTCGATCATGACAAAGTTCAACTTTACGGAAGTTATATTGTTTAAACATCCCGCTACCCTTATACCTTTCTCTGTTTAGCTTTCTTCCGGAAACTTGTCGGAGCAGAGGGCTTTGAGATTTGTCTATTAACTGACTTGGTAAGTAGTTCCTTTTTTAAGATTTCATCTAAATACAAAAATGAAACCTTTCATCCGTCATGTTTGTCACACTTCTTTACCTCCTACATTTATAAAGATATAGGCATATAGGCAATTTTGGAATTAAGTAGCTTAGGCCTAGATATCATTGCCATGCACAAATTTAAAAAGTGAGGCCGTTTGGGGTTGGCTCCCGTATAGGTGAAGTAGGCATCGATTTTTAAATAGCGACGCGCCCAATCCTGCGATATATCAATCGACATATTTTTGCTTCAACACTTTCTGATACAAAGTACCGTTTGAAACAAATGGAGTTTCAAGGTCGGTTTTATTGCGTCCCCCTTTCATTTCTAAGCCAAAGTGTCTGATATCTGAAAAACAAACACAAAAACTTAGCTTCAATGAGTACAATTTTGGAGGTATTGGCCAAAAATGGTAAAACATCGACACGAGAATTGTAGAGATCTGAAAGCGCAGTCAGCTCGGCCATTAAAAAGCTAAAGAACAACAAAACCGCCGGCCCTGATGGCCTCCTAGCGGAACTTTTCAAGCATGGTGGTGATGTTTTGGTAAGGTGCATGCACCAAATCATCGACCAAGTATGGGTAAATGAAGCCATGCCCGATGACTGGACTATCAGCTCTGTATGCTCCATCTTCAAGAAAGGCGATCCTATATATTGCAAGAACTACCGAGGCATAGCCCTGCTGAATGTTGCATACAAGATTCTATCCACCGTACTTTGTGAACGTCTGAAAACTTTCTGCAACACATTAATCGGCACGCACCAGTGTGGGTTCCGGCTCGGCAAATCGACAATCGACCTGATTTTCACACTGAGGCAAATCCTGGAAAAGACCAACGAGTTTCAAGTCGAGACTCATCACCTATTTATCGACTTCAAAGTAGCATACGACAGCATCCATAGTCTTGAGCTCTACAAGGCTACGACCGAATTCAGGATGCCGGGTAAACTGATCCAACTGTGCCGTGTCACGCTGAAAAACACGCGGAAAATAGTTCCTCCGAACAATTCCAAACATGCACCGGATTTCCGCGAGGAGATGCGCTGTCGTGTGACTACTGGAACAGATAGTGCGCAAAGCAGGCGTCAATAAAGAAGGTACTGTCTTCAACAAATCCGTAAAGTTTCTGGGCTACGCAGACCACATTGACATCATAGGTCGTTCCTAGCGAGCCGTTATATAAGCTTTCACGGCCATTGAAGAAGAGGCAAAACCAGTCGGTCTTGAAGTAAATGAGGACAAGACCAAGTATTTGCTGTCAACAAACAAAGAATTATCGGTCCACCGCCTAATATAAAATATCATTGTTGGCAGCAATATAACACCCTAGTGGAGACTCGACAGAGACTTACCCTAGGAAACCGCTGCTACTTCGGTTTGGCGAAACAAATGGATTCAAAACTCCTAACTCGTAAGACAAAGTGCATTCCCTACAAAACGCTAATCCTGCAAGTTCTACTATATAAAGCCGAGTCTAGGATGATAAGCAGGAAAAAAAGAGCACATTTTGGGTACTTTAAGAGAAAAATTCTTCGCCGAATTTTCGGTCCCTTATGCGAGGAGGGCGAATGGAGAAGAAGATACAACCGTAAACTCTACGAGCTGTACAAAGATGTGGATGTAGTCCGTAAAGGCAAAAAACGACGAGTACAATGGCTCGGCCACAACGAGCGAATGGACAATAAGGCTCCAACAAAGGAAATCTTCGAATCACAGCCTACAGGTTTGAGAAGAAAAGGAAGACCGAACCTTCGTTTCAAGGACCAGGCTATCGCGGATGCCAAAGCGCTTGGTCTGGATAACTGGAAGCAGCGTGTCCGGGACCGCAGGAAATGGAAGGCTGGCGTATCTCAGGCAGAGACCCTTCACGGGTCGGGAGCCCGCTAAGTAAGTAAGTAAGAAAGCGCAGTTTTGTAAACCTTAATGTAAGCTTTAAGAAATGATAAATATCAAAATATCGATTTATGCGCAAATTTTGAGATTCCAAAGATCTAAAATTTCAAAAATTATCATTTTCACACATAAGTTAAATGCTGGGATCGACAACTCGAGACGATAATCAGTGTTATCTGTCACATTCATTCCATTGCCCAAATGCCCAACAGCAACTTGCACACAGCAGGTATGAGCATTGATTAGTTATGATGGAATAGATAAAATTGGATAGAGATATACATAGGTATATGTATGTACGGATGTTTGATTGTTTGTATGTATGAATGTAGTAATGAATAGTTGATTTGGGTTGAAGTTAGAGGAAAATTTAATAGAAATAGTTTGAAATAGTCGCTTGAAAGTCAGAAATGTTTCCATTAAAAAAATATATATGCGACGGAACCTTCCCCGTTCGAGTAAAACTCACATTTGCCCAGTTTATTTTGTCTTAGAAGACTCCGGTTCCGTCACGACAAACAGTATTGTCATGAGTTCTGGTATATAATATGGACACCATTGCTGAAATATATACATACATATGTATGTATGTATGTCATATAAATTTAAGTCTTTATTCATTAAACCTATCGTATCATTACGCAGTGATTACTTTCAAAAATTTCAAGAGCACACAATTTCATAAAAATAACAACTACGAGTAGATCGTACGAAATTTTCGACTTGTACGACTACGGATGTAGCGTATTTAAAGAAAGTTCAAGGTATCAGTTATGCCATTGTGCAGAAATGTGTAGCTTATAATGTACTTGAACGAGAATCTTAGAAAGAAACAAAGACAAAAAATATGCGGATGAAATTAAGGTTGAATTTACAAATTTCTTTTAAATTCATTTTCCTAGTCATTGCTTTTTCCAGTTAAATACGCGAGTTTTTTTAAAATGTGTTGTCAATCAGGATTTTGACCTTAATGTAGATGAATATGCATTTTTTTCTGCTCTATATGAGAGTCTGGATTTATCCACTAACACATTCGGGGAAAATAACATCATTTTCCTTGACGCTTTGTTAGTAAAGACATATTTTCCTTGTCTGCTTCATTAATCAGACTTCTCGGTGAGTTGAGCAATCCATCTGTCAACACGCGCGAAAGTATCATTTTATATAAAGTTGTTCGTCTGAGTGAGCTTCTAACACTTCTTCCCTGTATTTGTGCTGAAATGTGACAGGATAATGCTATCTTTTATGATGAACGATTGGTGCAAGTCACTTTAAGCCGTCTCTGGATGACCTGCTGTAGGATTTTGTTATTCGTTTTGTTTATATTTTTTGATTCTAGCGTAAAGGGTGATGTAAGTAAGTTTTTTTTTGCATAAAACAAAGGAAACTAGTAGTATTTGGTACTATGCACACATTTTAGGGGAATAAGAAAATGTAAACACCTATCAAATTGCCAAGGCTACCTCAAAAAAAAAACCTGATGAATAATGAGCGGTTAATTAATTGAAACACTTTGAAATCTATGCATTATTTAGTAATCTATCAGTGGCTTTAAATTCAAGGATAAAACGAATGGCGAGGCAAATGTTAGTCTTATCTATTTCAAAAATTGTCAATAATTTATTGAATTATGTTTCTTATTGAAACCGAAATAATATGAAAGGTGTAATGGTGGATTCTATCATGTGAAAATAAAAATCTTTCAACATTGCTTGGAACTGGAATAATATCATGTATTCTATGAGTTTGATAATAACACTTTAAATGGGAATTGAAATATGATTACAAAACAGTTGAATCTAATACAAAACTAAACTCCGCATATCCATCTTGAGATTAATTTTGATTTGGGAAAAATGTGAATAATTTATAGTTATGGGCCAAATGAAAGTATTAAGTTTTATTTTGTTTTCCATTACTTTATAAGACCATTTTGGTTTTGAATTTTCCTTATAACAGTCACCCAACACAACTTAAATTTGAATTTGAGTTTAATATCAACACCATTCGTTATTCATCTGTATTCTCCTTTATTCTTTCGATAAACGTTTTGCGTTTGATTTTATTGAAATATTAAATTGTAGTTTATAGTACATTTACACAGCACCCAAATTCAACATTTCAGGAAAAAAATTTCGAAATGCAATTTTGCGTTCCCACTGCAACTTCAGCATTTCAAATGAGTGTTAGAATTGACTATTGATATTCTTTTTCTGATTGGATATCAGAAGTGGTTGAATCATTTAGCTTGTTATATTAATTTAAAGATGAATTTAAATGCTAATTCAGGGATATATATTCCATTTTTATTGCAATGATCACTTGAAATGATTTATTGTTTTATTGACAGCTGTTTTTTTGTTTATGTCAGCGGGCTGAAATGTCATTGTATGACGTGCGGAATGGTGCTGAATTTGTAAAGAGGAACATTTGTTCGATTTGACGAACTTACAAATGCAGCGACGAAATTCTGCATTTCGCTAGAATGCAACATTCCAGAATGCAGGAAATGTATGGCGAAATGCAATTCATTTGGGCTGAAATGCAGAAACTAGCCGAAATGTTGAATTTGGGTGCGGTGTAAACGTACTATTATATGAGTGATGCATACATTGACTTCTAGCTCTGCGTCAATTGCATCACATAATCCGCGAAATCAGAATTTATATCCGTGTGATGATTCATTGAAAATGAACTCTCATCTAAAAGTGAACAGCGTTCTAAGGACATCTTTTTAGCTTCGAACATGATTAAAAGTGTCTCGACCATATTTTTTAAAATTGTCCCATCATATATTTGTATAAAAGGATTGCCTCTAGGTTATTCGCAATGATCTAATGCCATAAGTTAAAACAATCTATCAACAAGTACCTAACAATGAAGTTGATTCAAATGAATACATACCTAATTTCGCAAAATGTGTATATCCAGTTTATAGAGAATTAGGAGAGTTTTGTAAGCCTTATGTGTGTAGCGATATTTAAAATAAATTAAATTAAATCTATTTAAATACACTGGAAGTCGCATATAAAGAGTAGTCGCTTTTAACAACCACTGTTGTTTCTTTGTTTGTATTCTTTATATTATACACTATTCTATGTATACAGAGACGTGTCGGATAAAACTAATCAAATACAAATACAAATAATCTATTTCGTCACTCATAACGACTGAATAAAGAGAAGAAAACATAAGCATATCTTGTTAATTTCTGTCAATTTGGATTGGATAGCACTAACAATTTGTAAAGCCACAGACGCGATGACCGTTCTACATTGTACAACTGTGATCTATCTATTATTGGAGTCTAATTGGCTGTAGGAATCCAGCAAAAACTAACTATTACTTTTATTAAATTTAATTTGAAATTTGATTGCTTCACGAATTTAATTAAAAAATTGAATTATTTTTTTCAGTTTGTAAACGTTTTTAGTTTTTTTCTTTAAACCGTCGTTGTGAATCTGTCAGTATAATTCATTCCACAAAATAAACTCAGATCAAATGTTTGTATTTTTGCTCTTGGCCTTACTTTCACCCAGCCGCATCCAGTGGCATTTCTAACTTGCTTGCATTCAAAGGCATTTTCAAACGGAATCTGTAAATTTAAATTTAAATCAGCAAACAAAGACAGCTCACGCGATTTGTATCTCTAATTAGAAACGCAAAAATATCTCACTTCGTTCAACAAACTTGTGAAAAAATTTTCGCATTCTAGTCATAAATTGTGCATTATCATGTCTTTCGTACCTTGTGTATTTGTAATTTATAAAACAGAAGCTAGATAAAAATTCTGCAGTTGTAAATTACAAGTCCAAATTGTGGTTGTAATTTGTAGTTTGTTTATGTTATGTAGTTTGCAATATGTTTTACGGGACACTATACCCAGCTTAGGTACTGATTCACTACTTATCATGGTTCAAAAATCGGTTTACTTTACAAAATTTTCAATTTTGAAATCCCCCTTACTATGAAAACATGCAAAAGATATGATTTTGATTGAATAGAGTTCCTGCTACCCTATGAATTGACTAAATCGACGTGCATAAGTTGTTTTTTTTTACCCAGTTTGGATCATATCCCTGGAAATGTTGCAAAATTATGCAAATGTTATGCGAAATCCGTCGCTTATTATGATAATATTACAGTTCATGATTCCATTCATGCGAGAATGGCCCTGAAGAAACTGTAACGGTCGAACATAATTTTAATACCTTTGCATCAGAAGGTTAATTTAATCAAACTAAGTTCGTATCAAATTATGACACTGAAATGAAAAAAAATAATTGAAATATGTTTAGATATAGACACACTACTTACCCTTGATAAAATCAACAGCCATCTCCAATCCATAGGAATCTTTATCGCAATCGTCTAGGATATGTGCTCCTAAAGTTATGTTTGGAAGTAATTTGTGTTCATTGATGCGGTCGATAGTGTACAGCATCGCCTCAAGTGCTTGAATTCCACCCTGTGGCATAATTGGTCCGCATATGATTGTATCTTCACGAGAATGCACCATCATTAGACCTCCAAGGATTAAGCTGCCTTCAACAATGGCTTCGCGTTTTACAGGCCAATGGCGTGTACCATGATGTTGGTCATGTGCCTCTGCAACAAGGTCAGGTAATGAACGAAATACCTTGTTTGAGCTGTACACCCCAGTTTTTTGTTTTCCCCTCGACATCCCATTTTCAGATAATGTCACGTCGTAAGTATGATGCAAAGCATCAGTTGCCTGCAGATATGGACGATGAGATCCATGGTGTTCTTCATCATAAGGTATCATGTCGTCAACTGGAAGCTGGTGAGGGTAACTATTGAGCTCATAATTAGCTTTATGGTGATGTCGAGAAGAGTGGTAGCGATGGCTGCGCCCCATTAAATCCTCGTGCGGATGGCCATTGGAATATGACTCATGGAAGTGGCGAGAAGGCCTTTGGAGGTCATTGCTATTAGAATTTATGGTTGATGAATCTGCTGCAGGTCGTATGTTCTCTAGATCGTCACTTTTTAAGTGAATATGCTCGTGAGTAGAGTCATCTCGCATAATATCATGCTCCGATCCACGATGTTGATGATGCTGGCTGCTGATATGTTGCTGATGCAATTGCTGATGCTTATGGAAATGATGTCTCTTTCTCCGATGATGAGTCTGGGGATTATTGCACATATTGCTACTGCTACCTTCTTCTTTATTTTTATTGTCCGTAAATGCAGGATGATATTGATAGTCGGACTTGTGCCTCCATCGGATCCCATTACTAGTACTCAATTGGTGTGATCTCATATTGTGGGCCCAGTAATCTGCGGGGATTTCTGGCTTTGAGTCCGGTGAAGCGTTGAATATACTGGTTACTGTACTCAGGCAAAAACAAAGAAACACAATCATATTGGTTGAGATAGCTAATTTTGTTGTTGCTGACATCCTTACTAGGGATATGTGAAGGGTTTTTAATTTACAGATATGTGTAACTGTACCACTAAATGTTCCTTTAAAAATGTAAACACTTTTTCATCACATTGTCACTAGGTTCTCTTCAAAAATTGTTTCTTGGAAGCTTAAAGGATAATAATAAGTAGGTACTATTATTATAAGAAATTATTCTTGATGTGTTTGGAAATTATTTTCAATTTATTCCACTGTTCGTTTAAGTAAAGGACATTTTTTTTATAAAAAAAAAAAGGATTACAAAATTCTTGTTAAACCCAATTTATAGGTAGCAGAAAATCTTATTAAAAAATAAAATTAAACATAGAGTTTAAATCCATGTTGTTTGAGGCGTTGGAAACATATGAATGTATTTAATGGAGTGTATATCGCACTGAACAAACTTTGAAAAACAAAAGGTAATTTTACCTATTTTGTTCCGTTATCCGCCCTAGTAGAATTTTTTAGTGTCATGGTTTCGACATCCGATGCCATCAGAAGTAGTGAATAAACATTTTGAAAAAAAGCTGACTACACAATTCTAAATAATTAGCATTTTACTTTTATAACAAAAAAAAAGCGATAGAGAATGGTTTAAAGCAGATATTTTCGGTAAGACGAACTGGTCGTCAAAAGTGTTAAATAAAAAAACAATATTATTATAGCACTAAGCCAATTTAATTTCCGCCATCGACAAATTATAATTCGCGAGACAATCAAACAATTCTGAACTACATTTACTGTATGAAACTTGAAGTCGAGGACGACAGACTTGAATTATAGCTAAATAGTTTTAGATTTAAATTTAAATTTGCAAAAACTTAATGTTCAAAACTTACAGTTGCAGGTAACTCTCTCACGGTAAAACATATAATTTAAGATAATTTAGTACAACGCGCATGCGATCGTCAAGGTTCGCGCCAAATGTGATGACTAGGAAGCAGTTTCATACTATGTAGAAAATTATGAAAAAATTGTAAACATTTTTCATTTATTCGATGAAGAAGATTCTGCTCCTGTCAAAGCTGCAATTCTTTAACGAGGTAACTTAAAAACTGACTTGGTGTTTTTGGCAGCAAACTACAATTTTTTCTCTAAATGAGTTAAGAAATTAAAACCGAATAGTCTAAAACTATCCCCATATATCGACATAGTTAACGATGCAGAAATTAAAGTTTGCTCCATTGACTGCAAAATGGGGAGAAAAATAAAGACCAAAATGTCAAATGTTTTGGAAAATACCGTGGTTTTTAAACTTTAAAACAAATTTCCATTTGTATGTCCGGACATAATTCAACAGTGAATTGATACATAGTCTCTGAGATGATGGGATTCAAATTGGAGCCTATTACATCCGTTGAGATAGAAAGAAGTTTTTCAATATACAAAAATGTTTTTAGAGCAAATAGGCAAAGTTTTCTTTCTGACAATTTAAGCAAAGTTATTTCCATTTCTTTCAACAAAAATTTAAATTAATTACAATAAGAAGAATTTTGATATATTTAAATCATTTCTTATTTCGTTGTGTTTCTTCAAATAAAAATTATTTAGATAAAGAAAATAATTTTTTGTTTTAATTTACGTGACTTTTCCAGTTTTCAATAGTCTTCTTTAGAGCATATCTAAAGTGCTAAACGTTTTTTAAGAACATATTTCAGGCTGACCTAGTGATGACTCTATATCTGTGAGGCGCCTGGTAGAGAGCATTGATAAATAATTTTTTTTCCAAAATACTTTGAATATGGGCATAATAATATAATAATGCGGCGAATTATTAAATTAAATGTTCGATAGTAACATTATCTTCAAAAATGTATCTATGGCGATCGTCGATCTATGTATTTTAGGTCATCAATTCCAATTCCAATTGACGATCCATGCCAGCCTTGGAATGAATACAAGAAAGGCAATTTAATTCTTAAGAAATTTACGGAAAATTAAGCCTTAGGACCCAGTGTCTGTGAAGACAATGTGCTCGAAATCATTCTGTACTATTGTACAACAATCAAAAGATTATTTGTTCAACGTTCTGCAAACTATCACATTAAGGATAATTAACTGTCATATTTAGTCCGGAGTTTACTGCGTAGTTTAATTATAAAAAATAATTTTATTCACTTCAAAAACATAAATATAAAAATACAATGAAACTAGAAATAAAGTTTTAATAAATCTTGACGTTTTATTAATGTTTATAATTAAATATTACATTTGCCTGTACTTCCTTGTTTCTGCATAATTAACTAAAAATTACCACCGGCTTAGATATTCCCACCTCGATTTGGATGTGTAAGTTTATATGGCCAGTTATAAACAAATACACATGAGTGCTTTCGGAAGAAAAAACTTTCACCACGTTAAAATGCAGACTAATTCACACAGTACTCGCCCATAAGGCGATATAACAAATTTGACCATAGTTGCGACTCAATTAATAAGTTTTTGCCCAAAGCGTGTGACAAATAATGTTCTACTACTCAGTTTTATTTTCCAGAACTTTGCAGCTTTGAAGTTGAAAATATGTAAAACATGTGGTGGTTTCGTATGAAATTATAAAACAATTTTAGGTTTTTAAAACTTATTTTATATTGTCTCTTCTGTTCCGACTTTGGTACAGAACTTTATCAACATGAACGTTTTCAATTTAATTGCGCAAAGGGTAGTAAAATTCTATGAAAAAAGTTTGTTCATAATGCACATTATAGGAGATTAACAATTTGAACGATGAAAGAATATAAATGCTTCAATTGGTTTAATATACATTTAATTTAAAACGTGAGACAATTTCGGAGTTGTACCAGAAATTACTTTTTTTCGTATCTATCATTCACCGTTCGATTTCAAGTGTATCTATTCGGTGTTAACGACTCGTACTCGTGCAATTTTCAATTGCTTCGCAAACAAATACACCATACATCATGGTTGACGAACTTTGGCCATTAAATTAGGACGACGAAATGAAATTGAGGCCAAGAAAACGTGAGACGCCTGCTATTTCAGTATTATACATGCGGTAAGCAATCGATATCATTGGATTAAGCGAAATAAAATGATTTAAGGCGAAGAAGTACCATTCTGGGATGAGCATCATTGTCGCATTCTATGACAATCGGAAGCACTCATAAATTTCTAATTTAAGTCTTATCTCTGAGAAAACATTTAAGGGATCAACAAATTTATTGTAATATTATTCGATCGTTTAGATGAGCAAGTTTGTTTTTTAAGTTATGCTATAATAACAGATTGGACGATACGCAATTGCACTTTTATGAAGGGCTACCTTCATCCTTTTGTTTGCTTTTGCTGCATTCATTTGAATGGCATAAATATCCATAAAGTTATATTTATTGACCAACAACACTTTAACTTTTTTTTGATATTTGCTGGAAGCTTAGGCCGGAGATATTTTAAGAAAATGTTACTCAGCTTATGTAAGCTCTAATACATTAACTTATCCGGAATACTTAGTAACTTGGCTGAAGTTCGATCTTTGATTTTTCGAGCTAAATGTTCAGATAATTTCATAAAGTCATTGGACAAGTTACTGTTTTTAATATCATGAAAGGAATCAGTGAATTTTGGGAAAGTCTATACTAGTTTGAACTGCACATACTCGTAGATCTAAGCTAAACAAATGAAAGGTATTGGTATGGATCAGTTTTTTTCAATGCAACCCCAATCTTGTGCTTTAGATGTCCCGAATGCATATACAGTCGACTCTCTCTAAGTCGAATTTTCACGGGATATCAAAATTAGTTCGAGTTAGAGGGATTTCGACGTAGAGAATGGTTTTTCTATGGAAAATGAGGGTAACACCAAAATAAATATGGCGAAAAAATTCGAGTTAGAGGAAAATTCGACTTAGAGGAAGTTCGACTTAGAGGAAGTCGACTGTGTATTGATTACGGCTTCTTTTTGTAGGGAATTCAACATAGTAACATCGGCAGACCACTCCTTGCCGAAAAGCCGGACAATTTAGAAAATAAATTAAAAATTGACTCATGCAAAAATCAAACAACTTACTGGCGGTTTTGAAACATAATGAAATTAGCGAACAACTAACAAAAGCTAAATGAAAACATTAAATAAAATAAAAAAAAAAGAACTGTCCTTGTGTTTTCATGAAGGCTGAATTTCTTAAGCACCGCATGCATTTGCATTCCATGTCGCTTTTCACGAGTTATTAACAATTCGTTGTTCGGAGTTGACATAAAACCTCATTCATGAAAAACAGCAGCCCCCACAACACAAGCTGTTTCTCCATAATCTTGCAATTGGTATGTAAATTGTGTTTCTGTTTTCTTGTTCGATTTAAGTCGATTCTAATTTTTATTCCTAGATCCAAACTTAAATTTACTTCGCTTTATGACACATATGTGTCCCCTCCAAAATAAGCAATTAAGCTATCAAATTAAATTGTTTTTGGTTCTTGGGATAAGACAGGAAGTATCCTTATCATCTTTAAAACGAAAACGTCAGCTGTCTCATCTAAAGATGTCAAGTGGAATAGGTCTCTGCATAATTTTTATTATTATTCAAGACTATTCAAAATTGTCTGATGTAGGAAACATTTTGCCCAGAACCGAAACGCTTTTCAACTTAGTCCCCTTGGGAGAAAATGTCAGGCAGATTTGTTATTTGACATTTTTCTAATGAAATTTCTTTTCACCTTTTCCTTAAATGAAAGAAACCAACATTCAAGCAATTGTGAAAATAACGACGTGCAAAGTAATTGTTCTCCCATTGCACAGTGTGAATTTTTTTTTCAAATCTATTTTCCTTTTGTGATAAATATGAATTTTCGCATATTTTGCATTTCGAAAAACACAAAACAATTTTTATGCACGGTGGTTTGAACGACAAAAATTCTGACACGAACGATTGTATTGAGATGACAATGCTATTCTATGATTGAAACAAATTTAAAGTTATGTTGAGTATAACCAGGAGATTACATTTTCAATAATTAATTAATTATTATTCATCTAATTATTCGGTTTCTGATATTTTTTAAAGTAATTCTTTGGCAATTAAATACAAAAGAAAAATCTTTAGTTAATCTTAGTTAAATTTAATTTAATAATTTAATATCGGAAGAAATTTTGTAAGCATGAATCAAGCATTGGTCATAAATCAATATAAAATATTTTTTCAATTGCTTGTGTTTACATTCATCAATTATGCTATACAATAAATTGTAAACGTTATCGCATTAATGTTGTCCCATAGGTGGCGGCTTCAGGTCGAAACACAAATTCTAGGTCTCCAAGAGCATTTCGCAAAAGGGTTAATACTTGTGTTAAGTGTGGAATTGAGATTTCCACTTGTCAAGAAAACATTGGACATGCAATACAGTAAAAAAAAACTGATGAACGAAATTCATTAATTGCATTTGATGTTTGCTTACCTAACTTAAAACATATGCACATTAGAAAATTCAAAAATCATACATTAAAAGCTTACTTAACTAGTCATCATATAAAAAAATAATTTTCTTTGAAAACCAGGTTTTACCCACATGGAAACATCAACCAAATGTATGCGAATTATCTATATTGCTATCAGACCAAACAGTGTATTTAGCGATTGACGCAAAATGCATTAAAGAAAAACGCCATCTTTAAAATTTATCTGTGAGACAAACAGGCAGATTTATCGAGTAGTTTTATTTTGATAGCAACCATTAGAAAAAACAGTACTGTTAAAGATAGATGATACTCGTAGTTTAATGGGATCAAGCGTGGCCGAACACCATTTTTTATGAAGTGCATTCAGGCTATTCAGATGACTACGCAGGCTATTTTTTTATACAATTTGTTAGCAAATCGCCAGGAGAAAATCAGACAGGTTGCTTAAATTGAAAATAACTTAATTGAACGCATAGAACATATCATAAGCTACAAGAAAAAATTGGGCACGGAAAAGTTATCGACGAGATAGGTGCCGCGTTTGCTCACGTTGAAGTAAAAAACGGAACCTGCTCCAAAGACGGCGAAAACAGTTCCATTGATCAAAAAAGCCATGGCTATCGGTTTTTGAAATTTGCGAGGCATAATCTTCACCAACAACCAAGTCCAACTCGGACTGTAGCACCACTATTATTATTAAATCAAATTATGTCAGTTATTTTGCTTTGACTTCAATCCGAATGAACTATTCACTACAATATACATTTTTTTACATACGCGATCTAACACAAGAAAAAAATCTCCAACATTCCCTAAGTCATACGCAATCACAACTCATGCCAACTTTGTAAATGTTGTTGATTGGTATTTAGGGATTGAAATAAATATGAGAGTTATAGCTTGGGCTCGTGTTGAGTTTTCGATTTCAGAATCTTTACAGGAGAGTAAGTTCGGGTATTGTGGTATAGGAGGGTAAAATGTGGTACAGGCAGTTTTTTCGAAAACTAAGGAGGCTACCGGAATCTTTGTTACACACAAAAAATATAAACAAAGATATTAATTAATTTCAAGTGTTTTGGTGGTCAGAAATTGTGAAGCGGTAATGGTATACTGTACCACATTAAATACATAGTGTACCACAATACCCGCCAATTTTTCAATTGCCACTTTTTGGGTTATGCAGGATTTAGGGCAACAACTTTTTTATTGTCTGCTCAACAGACTTATGTAATTACCTATTGGAAGCCAATAACTAAGTCTTAATTTGTAGCTATAAATGGTTCGATTCAGAGTGACACTTTTGCATATATAGTCAAAATAGTAACATGTATACCACAATACCCGAAGTTCCTCTAATGTATGTATATTTTTATACTTATAATTTTTTAATGCTTTTACCGAGATCCAAAGTCGATGTTTTACTGTTTTTGTCCAATAGCTCCAAGACGATTAGGAACAAAATGCTGCAAATGCCTTTAATCGAATACACACATTGAAGATATTTTCAGATATTTAGATACTTCGGTTTAGAAATGAAAGTAGACGAACACATTGTGGGAATTGTAAAGCTGGCGATCTCGCCAGGCGTGGAACGATCTTCACAAACCTACCTAGTGGCGAACCTCCGCTCATGCCATTCGCTACAGCTTAACTTCCAAAGAATCTAAAGAATCATACTTTAAAAAACACCAACCTAAGATGGTCGGAAAGAACGACGAGCCTCATCACAAAACAAATTTGTCCAAAACTCGATTTAAAACGTTCACTTTATCTTATTAGGTACCACAATGGGCCTGCGTTGGATCAAGTGTGACTGCTACCTGCAGTCAGCCGTCTAAACGTAACCTAACCTAACCTGTTATAATCCACTTTGTAGCTTCGTATTTCGTAAACGGTACTCTGAATCAAAAAATTATAAAGCGAAAGAGTTGTCGATTGATAGGGATCATTACATCGATGGGGAGCATTATAACTTCAACTATACGGGAGCCAGATAGAAAATTATTATTTCGCTTGCATAGAAATTAATATCTGTTACGCAAGTACCTGTGGTTGCCATGCTGTAGTGCGTAGGTGCGTCGACTCTTACATCGAGCGTCTAAAGTTCGAATCTCGAAAAAAACACCTAAAATTTGTTCACAGTTCCACCTCTTTCGAGTCACTGACAATGCTCGAATAGTTAAACTGTAGGTCCCCTCCACTAGTGAGAGAACAACGCACAACACGAGTGGTTGCTGAGAAGCTAGGCCCAGGTCCACCTCGGACTGTAGCGCCGTCATTTTTATTATTACTCAAGTACCTACGTAATTTCAAAATTACATGCCGATATCTTTAAACGAGGGGAAGAGTAGGAGCTGTAGATAGTGTGACAGATTGCCGGGTATACCGAAATTCTACCGCAATCAGCTTGCTGCAGTTTCGGAAAAGTTCAAAATAACCATAATCTGGGTTCCAGGGCATAGAGACATTTTTAATAAAGAGAAATCCGACGAACTGGCCAAACAAGGAGCTGACCTCCAAAGCTTGACTGCTATGGAGACCAGATTACAACATATCACGAACTAACGATCTTCTAAATAGGTCACGCACTGATATTGCTAAAATTACAGCGATAGGTACGGAGCATTGGGCGATAGGTAATCACGCAAGACTAGGAATTCCTCATAACACAAACTGCCGTGCCTTTAATACCACGGCAGAACCAGAATCCTTGACTCACTTTCTGTGCAAATCTCCAGCGCTTGACAGAGCAAGGCAACAGACTCTAGGCAAACTCTTCCTCGAGTTTCTCTGCGAGCTATCCAAAATAATCATCAAATAATTGATAATGATCTTAAACGCCGCACAGTGGTTCTAAATGCACATCAACTTTGAACTATCAAAGCTGTGACTTCAAAACTGCTCTCAGTGCTAATTGGAAATACCACCTTAAACACACGCACACCGAAATTATTATGCTTCTGCTTATGCGAGCGAAACCTTTCGTAAAACGATTTAAATGCTTGTACACGGGGAAGCATGAGTGTATTGTGTACTTAGAAATTTGTTTAAAATTATGTATTCATGATTCATATGTGTATATTAAGTTCATACAAAATCATTCTTGTAATTTTCTTACACATTGTAGAATACAATTTGCCACTCGGTCATACCGTTACGTATGAAGTCACATATAATGACGTGATTAAGAGTCAGATACTCCGTGTATTCTTCTGTTTTGAAAAGCTGAGCAAAACATATTAGGAGATATCTTTGGGAGGATATGATATGTGTGTATTAACACAAACAGAATTCAGTTCAAGGAGTTCAACGATGGCACCCAAAGCTCTTATGGAATAAAGCATGCAACGAATACTGATTGAATATATTGACAAAGGATTCGTATGCGTAGGTCTGCATTTAATGACAAATTTGTTTAACACATGCTATCATCTCTAATGCAAACATTAATTGAATGATACGATTCATTATCGAAGTTTACGTAGGCAGATAAAACCAATATGAACAGTATGACCCACCGAATTATTTATTGACATAATGAGCTTAAGAACCTTGTTTCAAACCTACTCCTTTCGCCCCAATGTAAACTGGCAGATCGTACACAACAGATGTGAGTGAGATTCTTTTGTATGTTTTTCTAAGATTTTTTGTATTCAGATAAGAATATAGAATTATTGGAATTATTTAGGCAGTTTTTTTTAGTCTGGATTACTAATCTACATCGTGTGCCAAAATTTAAAAAAAATGAATGAAACTGTATGTAACATGGACAGTATGGACTACTGGTCTATGGCACATAAATATACGTGCACCTAAATGTTATCTCGTTTTTATTTTTGCTGTTCAAACAAACCTTAAAAATGACTGACCTGAGACAAGAACGCAGTCATACGCACCTTGTTACCGTCAAGGGTAAAAACGTGGAATTTTGGGTGGCGCCTTAATATAATAAGGTGCCTAAAACTACATTACCAAAATTTATTTCGTCGTAACCGTACAGAAACGTTCTAGAAGAATTTATTAAACGAAATAAAAAAAACAGAACCTGAATCAACAATAAAATAGAAAGCAAAATAAAAAACAGGTGCTCAGCAATTTGAAGTTTGTGAACGCAAATGGAAACAATATTACCCGCAGAGTAAAAGTCAATGTACAGGAGAAACATTCATCAGTAAGTGAGAGCAATTTTATTCCAGACGACACCTACATATCTGAGCCCTAATAGAACACCCCATGAAAATGACAATGCATTTATTGCTCGATTCTATATTCTGAAGACAAAGGCGGATAAATTTCGTTACAAACGATGTACTTCATGTCATATGTGGGCACATAAAAACTTTACCGGTAAAGATAAAAAAATATTTTCCTTGCAAATTTGTTTGTCCATAAATTAGAAGACGTATTGCGAGGGACCGTTGAGTAGGGATAACCCTATTTTTTAATGCAATGCGGCCAATATTGCATGTACTAATTAGAAAATGCAGAACTGAATTTCCAATAATACTGCGTATAGTATAACTTTTTTATTATTATTTTTATCGTATTATTTCATTAAATAGTTCTAGGGCTGAGCAATAAAATGTGATTTTAAACAAAAAATGAGAAATCCTATTTTTTACTTGTAAAAGATGAGTAATTCTGATTTTTTCTTTAAGGTTTGTGTTAATGAGAGACATTCTCGGAAATCAATAATTTCAGCAATTTGATGCGAAGTATGTTAACGCACTTCATTGCTCAAGGAATAAAAGTGCATTGGTTGTTGTTGATTTAAGAGATAGATATTTTGTTAAATAATATCACATTTTTACAAACCCATTACGTGACCTCGATTATAGTGGATGTCTTCCCAAAGAATAACTTTAAAGAAAAAAGCTCCATTATGAGACCATGTTGATCTCCGAAAAATGCATCCGAGGTCTGTCTCAGTCCTTGAAGTTTGCTCTCAATCCTGGCGGACTAAAATACATTTTTGCAGAAAATAATTCATGTCTGTGAAAATATCAGCTCGCAAGATTATTGTTTGTCACGCAAGATTATTGTTTGTCATTTGTGTCACTGAGCAGATGATTTAAATGTAGTCGTCATTGCAGACTCGCGACGATCAGAATCAACGACCATCATTGTTAATGTTTAAAATCTGGTACTTTATTACAGCCGAATGAAGTTGGGGATATAGTAGAGGCTGCGTGCATGGATGCAATTCTCATATACACACTATATGATTGGACATACGCAATTTATTTGCATATTGTGTATTGACAATATTGAAAAGAAAACAATATCGGAAAAACTGCACACATTGGAACCATTGGAAGAAAATTAGAACGCAGTTGGAGACACATTTTCATCCGCATACTTTTAATTCTAGGCTATTTTATGAGTTATTGGCAATAAAAAAAATAAGTAAATCAAATTTAAAGCAGGCTGAAAATTAGAAAAAAAAAACATTTTACCAAAATAACACGTATTTGGTTTAAATTTGTTTCACACAACTTTTGCACGAGATCTTAAAAAAACTTTCCTAAAGAATGATTTGAATTTAACTTAGATTTACAAATATTTCACCAGATATCAACAGGGAATTAAGAATGTAAATGCATGTAATTGATTGGTGTTTGAATCATACTAAAATAATGAAGTCTGTAATATAGAAAATAAATACCTACTCGTACATAAATATTCGAAGTCTCTCCTATAAGTAAAGTTGTTCATTCCTTGTAAAATTGTATACTCTTATTCAGGAAATCAAAATAATCCAATTTAAAGTTTCCTCACTGCTGTACGCCACATTGAACCTCAACTACAAAGCGTACATCATCTTCTCAGAAAGCAACCCTGTTGAAGAAGCATGTCTCGCACTTCACAATTCTAAAAAGATATCAGTGGAAATCATCGATTTAAGAAATGTACCCATAAATCCGGTGTAATTCGCCTTCTACCGTTTCACTCCCGTTAAATCAAATCTTCTCATATCGCCCACTCTGCAGCTTGTGCACATCACGCTTATCAAGAAAGTTCACACACTTGGAATTGCATTACTCTCGCTCCCTCTATCCTTAAGCGTGGGTTCTAGACGTGCGAAAGGTTGTAGGTTCAACATTCAATAAGGGATAATAAACGCATCGCTGAGCAGAAGTCGCTCAAAGCGAAAATGAATGAAATAAAAAAGACGAAGAAATAATCACACCACACACACAAACGCATGTAAGCATATACGATGTAGTATGTTTGTGCGTTGTAAAGTTTCCACTTCCGCTCCAAACAGAAAGGGATCTACAAGGTTTGCGAGCTACTGGCTGATTACAACTCATCTCAACGGCATAACAGCTTACTTCCCCAAAGGGTGAACAAATTTCTATTCACTCCTTTTGTACCTTTACGGAGAGTTACTCTTTCTTGTTTAAGAAAGCAACGACTGCGGGTTAAATGAAAATAAATAAAAAATCATGCCACAAATCAGCAAGTCAACCAGCTGACTTGATCTGACTTGTGGTATTGTTGTGTAAGGCTGAAGAAAGGGGGTATACGAGGATAAAAAGAGGGGTTGATTCCGATATTAAATTCACTGAAAGGGAAATTATGAACCTAAAGGAAAATTTATAATAAAAATTTATGTGTGTAAAATTTGCTCGAATGTTCATCTCGATAGTGTTCATTTTTCTCACACCTTCTTTAGTTTCAGGGTGGGTGGAATGAAGATGACCTTCCCTTGTGTCCTCTTTATTTATTCTAACAACACACCACTACCCTATGTATGTCGATTCATATGTGTTCCGAATTTATTTCATATTAACATTTTATTGTTTCTCCTTATTGGTTGTCCTTGTGAATATGAGAGGTACTTCTGTATAAAACACGTTCTATTTTTGCACGCAAACAGTGTGAAAGAATAAAATCTTGCTGAGCATGGCACTAGGACCCTCGAGGATATTTGCGTTTACAAAACGCTGAAGTTCAGAGAAATTGTCATCTATTCATATTTGATGTGCTTATGTTTATATTCCGTCCTTTACACATCAACAGTGCGACTGAGGATATGATTAAGTTTCCTACGGGGAAATGAAGTCTCCGATCAAAACCAAAACCATGCGTGTATTCTTTGTCTAGTCCTGCATATATAATCGTAAGTATGTGAGTATAGTGGTATAACTAAGAAAATTACAACCGCCCTTAACCATGGAAAACCTTGAAATTGATTGTGAACACATGAACAAAGTGTGGGTGAATTCAGAATTTACGCATAAAATTATGATAGCGGCTGTATGAGCATATGTTAGCTTGTATAACGACAGGTTTATATGAATGTACATATATTTGCATATCTAGTATCATTGCATTTGGAAAAAACTTAATAAATAGGCAGTTGCTTCGTTATTTGCATACATATCTATGAATTATGCAAGTCATGGAACAAATGAAAGAACAAAAACCTGCTGACCTAATAATTATCCAATAAATTTATGGGGGATTTTCATTTATTATGAAAGCAAATGCAGTGTCCTTTTATAGCTTTTGGTACTGCAGCCTTCAATAATATTCCATACAACATCACCGTACCATGTAAGGAGATTTCTTGCAAAAAAGTGTGAAAAGCCAGACATGCAATGAATTATGGCGAAGTACATTCATATATTCCAAGCTGACTCGTCAGAAGCATTCTGCTATTTGAAGGCTCAAGTCTCACCCTGATAGACAGCTGATAACAGCCAATTTCTATTGTCTATTAGGTTAGTTTATAAAAAATTTCAATAAAATATATAAATCGTACCACCACTAAATTTTGCGTGCATTGAGTTGGATGTTACTTATATCGTCGAACTCATCAGCTTGTCTGATGAAAATTATAATCACTATCAGTAATAACTAACACATCCTCCACGTCACATACTGGGTGACCGTCGATCAAGAATATTCGAGGCCTTAGCATAATGAAAGAATATCAGATCTGCATCTCAATCTTAGCTTTATTGGGAGAAGACATTTTCATAGAAGGAAAAGGTCATCGCATACGTGAACGCCTATTTGACGGAAGAAAACGCCGATTGTGATTTGGAAAGATTAAAGAGCTATGCATTTTTTTGGAAAATAGCAATATGGTCTAGCTATGTTATCGAAGAAACAACGAAGTTAAAACACACTGAGGACGAGTCTCGGATAGTCTTCATTATGTGCAAGTTATGTTAAAAAAGGCTAAATTGTTCAAAGTGGATTTAAGAAATATGTATGTTTGTAATGTTGTTTCCTTATTTTCTTTAAAGAAATGAAGTCGTACTAAATGCAGTTGGAATTAAACAAAAATTGACTAACAAGAAGTGAAACAGTAAGTAACTGCTATGACTCGTTCGCTGAAGGTGTAAGTTCGATTCCGGCACATTAGTTTTCATATTCACGTAAAAGATGACACCAACAGGTTGTAAGTCTACAAAAAACATCTATCGACATTCGAAGTAAGTAGGTGTTATCAACGTTATCTTTCAGTTGAGTAACATATTCATATGTAGCATCGCAATGTACAAAGGTAACAATTAAAAAAAAGTATTTTATGTAGGACTTTCGGAGAATTGTTCTCTCCTCATAAACTTTGCATACACATTATAAATTACTATATGAAGTGCAATTGCTAGGAAAACTAAATCTACCACAAATGTTTTGAAATATAAGTGAGTACTATTGACAATATAAGTGGTGAGGCTTAATCCAAACAAAATTTAATTTTTAAACAAAAATACCTAAGTCTGGAACGCTAAGAATGTTTATAGTTTATGTTTTTATAAGGAACCTCAAAATGAAATGACACAAATAAACTGGGCAATTGCGAGTTGTACTCGCGCGGGGAAGGTTCATAATATTGCATAAAAATTGCATAATGTTGATCGATGATTTCTGAATATCAGACGACGTTTTCAAACTATTGCAGTTGAATTTTCTTTTAACTACTACACAAATCAACTATTCATTACTACATTCATACACACAAGCAAACATACATATACCTATATTTCTATCATACATACCCAATCACTGCTCATGCCTGCGGTGTGTATGTGCATTTCTGTTGTGCATTTAGGGTTTGAAACCGATTTAAAAGATAACACTCATCAACGTCGCACACAGCATGAAATTTATGTGTGAAAATGAAAACATTTATCATTTTAAATCTTAGATATCTCAAAATTTCCACATAAATCGATATTTTTATATTTATCATTTCTTAATGCTTACACTGTGGTCTTCAAAACTGCGTTTTCAGATCTCTGAAATTCGCACGTTGATGGTTGACTTCTTTTGGCCAATATCTCGAAAACTTCAAACGGAATGCTTGAAATTATTTTAAATGAAAGTACTCAATAAAGCCAAGTTTTGTGATTTTTTTCAGATTTTTAAACACTTTGGTTTAGAAATAGTTTAGAAATAGCAGGGGGGGGAGCATTAAAAAAAATTTGGAGCTTCGTATTTTCCAAATGGAGCTTTGGATCAAAAAGTGTTGAAATAAACGTCTGCCTCATTTAAAAATATCTGTCAATTGATATATCACTCGGGGGTGTGTTAATGTTTCAAAGCTAATGGCCACTTCACCTATACGGGAGCCACCGCCAAATCGCGCCACTTTTTAAATTTAAGTGCATGGGCAAACATCTAGGCCTGAAATATCTAATTCCAAAATTTCATGTCGATATCTTTGTAAACTTCGGAGATGAAAAAGTGTGACAGACAAGACGGACGGAAGGATGGACGGACACACTAACGGAACGTCTGTCCGTCACGCTATCCGCAGTTCCTACATTTATGAGGATATCGACATGAAATTTTTGAATTTGATTTATTAAATTTGTATCTTAGTATACCTTGCAATGCATGGAAAATATAAATAAAGTTATTTGGGGTCTACCCCCGAATATGCAAGATTGAGGTGGATTTTAAAATGAAGTAGGAGTTGCCATTCACGCTTTAATTTAGAATCAAATTTGAGAAATCTGAAATTTCAAAGTCGTTTATAAAGCCCCCCATTTCTAAACCTAAAAATTTGAAATAAATAAATTGGGCAAGCGAGAGAATCAAGAATCCTTTTACGATCCTCCGAATATTTTCAGTGACTCGAACTTGGTTCCTGCCTAAAATTGGATCTTAATCAAACCTGATATCTTCAACAGAGAACACCATTCCTATAAAATTTGATGTGATGCTCACAAATTTTTTGTTTGAAATTGTTTTCGCTCTATTGGAATACCATACAATTATTTGGTCATACAAAGTTAAGGTAATATGGATGACGTTGAGATAAACGATAGGTGGTATTGCCAAGCTGTCCATGGAACAATAAACTTACTGATGATAATATTGTGACATAAAGTAACCAGTAACAAGTTCTAAATTTATGTCCACGCACGTACGTGAATATAACAAGGAAAATACACAAGTGCTACGATAGCACTGCCATGAAGTATCAAACCACAATATACACCCTCAATTCCGCATGTAGAACAAATATAAGTGAATAATCTATTAGGAAACCCCTGTAGTAAAGAGCTATTTTTATAGCAGACATAATTTCTATCTTCGTTTGAGGATTATAAACATCAGTAACCAAAATACTCTCTATTTACTAATGTGAGTTACATCCACACATACGCTAAGTTACCATTCCGCTGCGGTTGGCATTGCCCTTGAAAACTTAGTTATAACGATCCCGATTTTATAATCTACACCAAAAGCTTGATAAAAATACTTGATCTTAATATCTCACCCAAATAATTTATGTTAGCCGTTTTACGAGGCATGGTGGAGCCCACAGGATTAAATAATGAATCGTAAGAAAATTTACGAGTATTACCTAGTAATTAATTATACAGCCACAAGTTGGTGTGCAATGTTGAATTTTATTACAAAACCGTAACGGACTCAAACGCGGTATTACATCAAGTAATAAATATATTGAGGTTTTTGTATTAATTGCTATCTAATTTGTATCCCCTTTTGGAGGACGATGTTTCTCTTCAGAGAATTGTCAGTTTTATCTCAACGCAATTTCGCTACTTTTATTCGTTAATACCTGGGTATACACGTTGTGACATGTTGAGAGTTATTACAGTTGCTTTTATTGGTTAATTTATATTATGATTGTGTATGTAATCATATGTCACTTCAATTAGATATAAACTAAGAAACGTCCTAGTAAAATACAGTTTAATCTATTTTTTTAACAGCCATTCTTACATCAGTGCAAATTAGTTTGATTAAGCTCATATCGCATATATTTATTTATATATATTATATATTATATATACATATATATCAGATAATACATATTCCAGAAGATGAAGTTTTATCAAATGGCGACAGTGATAACAACTGAGTCGTGAGTCAACGCACAATAGTTGCAAAAGACATAACAGGTGGTCTGTAAATAAGCAAATAAGCAGTGGAACCCTATATTCCTAAAAAATTGGACTAATTGTCACGATTTTTTGAATTACAATTCTTCAGTGGTTTTGGAGCAACTAACATAGAGAGCCTATTTTCCTTGCCGCCGTGAACAAACAACGTTTGTAGTTCTGAGACTCTGAAAATCCGCGAATGATGAACGAAGAGCAATAACATTAACTCAAAGCTACTGCTTGGTAAGCTGTTTTTGCTTCTGAATTCAAACAAATTTCTGTTCAATTTTTTTTCAACTTCAACCCAAATTAACTATTCATTACTCCATTCATACATACAAACAAACAAACATCCATCCAAACATATACCTATACCTCTATCCAAAATGTTCTAACACTGAAAATCCTTTGCAACACACCCAATCACTGCTCATGCCACATGGCTGTTGTGAAATTAATGTAGGAGATAACACTTATTATCGTTTCGAGTCGTCGATCTCAGCATGGAATTTATGTGTGAAAAATATATTCCTTGAAATTTTAAATCCTCAGAATTTTCACATAATTTTATTCATTTCTTAACGCTTACGCTAAGGTCGATGATTTACTTTTTTTGGTCAATATATGCAAAACTATTAAGGACAGAATGCTTGAAATTTTTTTAAATGAAAGGACTGATTAATGTAAAATCTCTTTTCTTTTTTTTACTTTGGTTTAGAAATGTGAACGCATTAAAACCGATTTTGGAGCTCCGTATTTTTCAAACAGTACCTTGGATCAAAAAGTGATAAAGCAAACCTCCATATCATTTCAAAATATGTGTCGATTGATATATCATGATGTGCGTCGCTGTTTCGAAATTCAAAGCAACTTTACCTGTACGGGAGCCACATATGGCCCCACTTTTTGAATTTGGGTGCATATCAAGGCTTTAACTACTTAATTCCAAAATGTCACGTCAGAGATAAAAAAAAGTGTGGAAGACAGACAGACACGCCGAAATTCTTCGTAGAGCAAAAACCCCAATTTATGGCAGAAACGATTTTTGTTCCATTGTGCGTTGGCGGGAGTAGGAGAAATTACAGTGAAAAACTGGAGACGGGTAAGGCTGATTGGTTTACTTTACATCAACATTGCACGGATGATTTACAATCACAGCAACATAAAGAAGCATAAAAAAATCATCGTCTCCTTACTTGTGCGAATTCTGAAGATTACGTTTTCCAATTTGGTAAGAAAAGCTTTTAGATACGAATGCTGATGCTAGTTGGAATTATTCACTTTAAGTGGTTTTTACCTCTAGACATTAAAGACGAAATGCATTTTTAAGTTTTGCAGTAGTTGCATTTTTAAGGGAGTTTGTTTAAATCAGGATTAAAACATCTTTGAAAAATAATTCAGCTTAAAAACTGGATATATCTACAAAGATCCTGAATAGATCAGCCTTTTTATTCTTCAGTCTCTTAAATTCTGCAAAATGAATTCGTTTTCTCATACTATCGTAAAGTCTATGGATGACTCATTAAAAACACTCATACTTCATACGTTTGCCACTTAGCGATACCCACTTAAGATTAAATGAATCCAACTTCTTATTTTGTACGGCCACTAACTTTCCTGTTTCCTGATCCCACTCCGTAATTGGTTACATCGCCGCAAAGGAACGACAAAACTTTTGTAATTTCAGTCATCCACAACAAATACTATTCACTCTCGGTTGAGCATTTAGATACCACGTAGTACCCGTAACTAAATTTTTCTCATACATAATCAACTTCCTGACAAATTGAATAACTACCACGCAACAACCGCTGGTATCATTTATAGCTTATCACATAGATTCTTTTGCAAACCAGTTTCCAAACCGCACAAACCTTAGACATTGGTGAGCCACACCTTCTAGAAGGTAATTAATTATCCCGGTTGGACTGCGGAATTTATCGCGTGGCTACGTGAAACGGTAAGTGAAAACCTTTGCCATGAAATTCAGAAAACTTAGGCTCATCATGGAGACCATTTCTTTCTGTGCCAATGGTCTGTCTAATGAATGCATAGCAGTGGGATTTTTGCGGTTCTCGAAGATGTCAATAGCTGTTGATATAAATTCCGGCTACCTGTCTAAAGATGATTTTTCAACTGAAAACAAATGACTGAATGTAAGTAATTACCATAATTACAACATTTCGTATTTGTAAGAGGTCTGGGTGTAGGCCATACGCAAATAGCGTGCAGAAATAGTGGGTATTTATTGTACGCTTCGCCTTTTTGTTCTGGGTGTTATTCATACGCCCTTCAGATAGCTAAACACATATGGGGGTTTATTTACTCCAATAAAGTCGGAAAACCAAGAAGAAATGGATGAGCATACAACACAAATATTCAAATGAAAAACAGGCCGCGAACGAAACGGGTTGGACTAATCGGATTAACAATTTATTAACTAAAACAAAAACATGGTTCTAGTAAAAAAATTAATCACATGAATGAATTACATGGTGGCTTCAGACATATATATATGTACATGCATAGGTACATATGAATATAACTTAAAACTGCTCAAGTTGAGGGGTTATTTTAATCGCTTGAAGGAATTTTGTAGATTCGAATGAAGAAATTCTAACACTGCGTATATATTGCTCTTTGAAATATGTATTGCTTTGGGGGTTTCTTTATTGCCGGGAAAGCTAATTTAATTTGCACCACAAAACCTTCTAATGAGCTTACGGCAAAGCATTCAGTGGCATGGTTATGCTGTTATCGGGGGTGAAAATGTGTTCACAAAAAGCCGGAATTATGAGGGCATACAAACAAGAATGTGTCGAGAAGTGCGATGCTGGGTATAAAGTTATAGTTTTGCTTTAATTGCGGTTCAGAAAGCAGGTTTTAACAGCCATCTTGAAACTTTTGTCTAAAAGAGACTTGTGAAGTCCTAAATGAATTCGGAATCTACAAAGAAAAGTATGCAATACCGAGATTATCAAGAAGTCTTTGAAATTTAAATTTTATGTGTTCGATATTATAAATTGCTGGGATAGACAACTATTGGCTTATTTTGTTTTCTCCGCCTGCTTCTTAAATGTTTTCCGTTACAGACATAGATGAGTCACCAGTTAAAAAATAAGACTGCAAGATTTGTTGCTGGAATTATTGCAGGTTTTTGCATATTTCTTGGGCGACAAAAACCCTCCCATTATATATCCGAAATCAAACAAATGATTGACTAACTAACAGTACAATTATCTAATATGCTGAAAAAATCTAAGTCATAGAAAGCAGCAGAGAACATCTTCAACTAAGGTGATGGAATACTTGAGTGGTTTGGTAACAGACATAATGTCTTCCATGGAATTTAATGCGATCGAGAAAGTAATAATTAGCATATCCTAATATTAGTAGCTCTGCCAGGTCCCGTTCTTATAGGTGGTAACATCCGAAAAAGTTATTTTTGGGACAGAAATTCAATGTAGATTTGTTGCCCATTCTCACAGTCAATACACCAATAAACATCGTCAACCAAAAAGAAACAATAAAACCGTAATCCAAAAAAAAAATTTATAAAGAAATAAATATTGTACATGCATAAATATTTAATGGATCTTTCTGCACGTTTGATTCGGGAGAGTGAGACATGTTCATGTTTGGATCTGTACCGTGCTGCCATGTATTTTTGCACATCTGAATGAATATAGTACGACTGGCGTATACAAGGATTTGAATAAAAATTAATATCGTTTTATCCGACAACATTTTGAATTCTTTCTCCATTCAATTCTTTACACCAGAAAAGGTAGGCATTTCTCTTCTTCTGTGATTATCTCTTCTATATACTTGAAGCATTTTAGGGAAATTTAATTTAATTTTCAGTCCGATTTTTGAAAAACAATTTTCTCGTTTTCACGACACAAAAAAAAGAGTACAAAAATTACGTTATGAGGACAAAGGTCTGTTTTACCATCTTTAAATTTCTGACCTCAGTTTTGGTAGTATTTGACACTGAATGGACTTGTTTCTTAAGCTTTCATCGCAATATAATTTTGTGTAAAAAAAAATTAGGAAACCGTGTGTAATTTTAAATTATTTATTCCAACACCTTTTTGTATTATTATTTATATATAGGCACGCATGTTATGAATAATACCGTACCGTAAAAATAGGAAATTATGTTTTCACTTTTTATACATTCATCTACAGAAGATGTAATGCATCGCTTCGGCAAATATACCTTGTTTTCGAAACAACACGGCACAATTTGATTCATTTTAACCTTAACGCCGACTGAACAACTAATGTTTCTGTTCCAGAGTCAAATATAAGTTAACAATCAAAAATTGGTATATAACTTTTGACTTTCGACTGATTACCGGCGTAGATAAAGTACCGACTCGAAGTTATAGCTGCCCATTTTAATGGTCTTTTTTTGCCCATTCTATATCCATTCTACATTACCCAAAGAATTTAACTCATATGCAAAGAACGAGACATTGCGATTTACAGCAATGTCTATTCTGGGTTTCCATCGCCTGATATCGTACGAATCTCTCGCAGATAAGCTGGCTTATGCTCCCAGTCGTATCATCTCCCCTATCCTTAAAATTACACAAGACAATCCGGCTTGGTTTATTAAAATACTCCTCTCTGCAGGACTGAATGAAATGTGTAATATTATTCGTTATGCACAAGATATAAATTATGAGATCTATATTCATATATATGTATGTGTATATATATGTATCTTTTTGTAGTGCTATAGTCCGGGGTGGATCTGGGCTTAGCTTCTTCAGCGAACACTAGTGTTGTGCGTAATATTGTTTTCACAGCAGTTGATGGGGACCTACAGTTTAAAGCCGAATCCTAAAGGCGATATTTAAGAGGCTTTAACATTTTTTTTTAAATTAATTATTCTGGGTAAGAGTCTAGTACGTAAGAGTGAGCGCACTTACCCATTACGCTTCGAATGCCACGTATTCAAGATCTGAGAACAGTATTTATTGACGAACGAAATTAGTACCCACCGCAACTGCATCGAATGAAGCGTTATCTGGAAGTAAAATGTTCCACTACTTTTTACTGTGACTGAGATCCTATATCGGCTATAACAGGATAACGAGGTGAATGTTGGCTTCCCTATTTCGCAAGATGATGATGTTAACAGACAAGTACGTGAAAGAATAAGGGTTCCGTTAATATAACTTTGGTACAAATCCCTAAAACGATAGCATGGATTTATGAAAAAATTATATTTGGTGTTCCACAATAGTCAGGTTTGGATATGCCAGATTATTAGACCTAAACGAGCTCACAGTAACTGCATCTGTAAACCAAGGATAATTTAGTATCTTATGCTTTGATTACGGTGTGTGTATTTATTAAGATAAGTATACTTTATCGTGGACAAATAAACAAATAAACATCACCCAAAACTTATGTTACCAACGGCCAAACTAACTCTAGAACTCTTTGGCAACCTCTCCTCCTACGAGTATTTTATCCTATGTGGCATTTCAATTTTCTTTCTTCCGTTCGAAAGGTATTTATTCAAATAATTTCCGACGGACCAATATTATTTTTTGTGTGTTGACTCCCTCACTCTTACTTTGACAGACCTATAGGGAAACCAATAAACCTCAAACAGAATACTATACCCAAGGCAAGATGTAACAGAAGAAAAAGAAAATCGACACAGTTGAAAAGGTAAACAAAAAGGAAAACCTTTCACCTTAGACATAGTATGTATACAGCACAAGTAATAACTACGTCCTTAATATCTTGAAGGTGTGGCAATGTCCTTCGGAAATAAAAGTAATTTCCATGAAAACCAGAAAGGAAACTATTTTTTTCGGATTTTGGATAAGATGACATAAAAAAGGCACATGATAAAAACAATATGATTAAGCATAAGGCTTGAATGATCAAGTTATTTTCTCCTTTTCATTAGTGTTTCTTCAGTTGAGGGGATTCCTTACGAGAAATTTCAAATTACGTTTTTCATATCCTGTCGTGTTTTTGCTCCGTACATCTGTTGTGAGATTGATTTCTGATGGTTATCTTTGTTGTATGTCTTTATAAAAAGAGATGTACCTATAAAATCCGTATTCCTGTTTTTCATATCGCAACCTCGACTCAAATGAAAATGTCTTAGCAATATGACACCTGAACGGTACGAAAGTCGTCTGTACACACGCTTTACGAATACAGTTCAAGTGATTTACAAAAACTAATGAATTTTTCGAATTGTTAAAAAAAAACAATCCCTACAGTTATGGTTAAATATAGCAGAATAAGATGTTTGGAACACAAATCTTACTCATAATTTTTCTTTAGCTGAAGATTTCTGATTGCATTATATATGCGGATTGCTTTATCTTTTTTTTTAATACTTGAAAGATTTATTTATCATTCATTTTTTTATTTTTATAACATATTAAATTAATTGTTTCTTTATTAAATGTATAAACCCACATATATGTATGCATTTATTCGTTTTGTTATTAAACGTAATAAATTTAACGAAAATAAAAATGAAAATGTAGTACTCCAACTTAATTTCATGTCATTCGATTTCAAAATCAAATTCAAATACATGGTTTAATGCGTTAGATGAAACCAAATCGATATCCGTGACTTCTGTGACTCCCAAACGAACACCTGACCTTTAAGGCATAAATAAAATATCAAATCCTCACGCTTGTTTGTCTCACAGAAGAAATGGAAAAATAAGACAATATCCGGCGATCATTTGATTGAATTCAAGGTGGAAAACCCTTTTACCAGTGTAATATGTATTCTCGTTTCACTTATAGGATATACGAGTACCATGCTGGTTTTGTAAATCTAGCATCCAGACAAGGCATGAAATCGTTTTCCCAATAATATGCTTATACACACACACACATGTAGGAACAGGTGTATGAATATATTTTTTGTCCACAACCACGTGAGGGATATTGAATTAATTTTTTTTGTTTATATGCAAAACATAAGGGAACCAGATTCAGTAGACCTGATGTTGGAAAATTCAATTATGACACCGAATCTAATTTACAATGAGAGGATTGGTTTGAACATTTCTGATTTATGTAAAGGTATTGTTTGGCTGGTTTTTAAATATAGTTGAATGTCACTATCCATGTATGATAAAATCATGCCTCTAGGATAATAATTTAGAAGTGCTGTTGAGGGCGATGAAGTTGCTAAAATGAAAGTAATGAACATGTCAAAAATTCAATTCGATGTCATATAACAGACAGGCTCTACGTAAGGGCCATATATACCGAAAATTGTACATTTTATCTTTTTATTGTTTGCCTTTTGAAAGCTGACAAATGGAAGCAAAGTCATCCTGAAATAAAAGCAATGTTTTAGGCAGCCATTTGAAAATGTTATGTACATAAGCTACGAAAGTTTTATTAAAACTTGGCAGATACTGGTTTAGGCTTGATTTAGCTACACAAGTACGAATGATAAGCGAATGATCTGTAACACTTCTATTGTGATTTATGTCTACTACATGTCTACTTATCTACTTGGAAGTGATGGTTTAAATATGTAATATAATTTAATATAAGTACGACTGAGATTCATATTATGTCATTTTTACAGATAAAATAATGCAGAGGTGTTTATTCACCTGGATTAACGAGGAAAAGCTGTTTAAAGAATGCCAAGTAGAAATGCATCTAGTATATTTGTTCGTTGGTCAAGTTTTCTTTTGCTGAGTAATCGAGAGTTGTTCTTTAAAATGGTAAATAAATGAGTAAATGCTTTCCGCTTGTTGGCTTTTTGTTTTTTATTTTACGATGTGAATAAGTTCTTTGAAATCGCACAATTCGTATTTCAAAGTTTAGATTCTGTCGTAAATGTAAACAACGTACATATGTCAATGCCATTAAAATAAAGAGTTAATGGAATTATTTATATTTATAGGTACACAGAATATGCACGAAGGGACGAAATAGGGACTGTATATGGTTTATAGTTCCTTTGTGGTGCTAAAATTGCGATGCTTGACAGCCACATTAGGTTATCATTATTTTAGTTACGAAGTTCAGAAATGTTTCTATAAACTTATGTATGTGAAAGTTAAGCTCTAGGCAAAATCAACTAACGCTGCATCTGACTGTTTACCTTACTGCACAAATTTGGCTGCTTTTGTATAGTATGTTCATGTAACAACATTAGATGCACATTTTTTTGTACATACATTGTGCATACATACACACTTGATCAAAAAAATAGATACACTTCCATTTACCTTACATTATTCGTCTTTAGTGTAGCACAATGAAAGAAATGGTTGAAGTTCTCAAATAGGGATAATATATTTGTATTCTATATACTTACTAAAAACTTAAAACTTTAAAATATTTTCAATATTAACGTAAATATTTTTTTATGAAGATTAAATAGTGTTAGCAGACAAAACTCGTGTGATCTAAAAAATTAATATATTTTTTCCAAAATATTTAAATGAAGAACTAAAATGCTTGTTTATGTCAGATGTCTATCTTTAGATAATAATAGACGCTGTAGTCCAAGGTGGACTTGCGTGCTCTGTTCTCTCACGAGTGGAGGTGACCTACAGTTTAATCGCGACTCCGAACAGCGATTTTAAGAAGTTTTTTTGTAGACAGTTATACTATTTGAGCATTGTCAGTAACTCGAAAGAGGTGGAGCTGTGAAAAAAGTTAGATGTTTTTTCGAGATTCGAACCTTAGACCTCGAGCGTAGGAGTCGACGCATCTAACAAGTACGCCACGGCACCCACTTTCAAAATAGTTATACATATTAAATACATATATGCTGTCACATACGGAGGGTAATATTCCATTGATGAAATGGATACCGTGCGAAGATGAAATGGAACTGGTTAGATTAGATTATTATCGCTCTATCATAACTAAGCCAAATTGGCATCCATAATTGATTGCAACTGGTGTGTTTTTTTTTTTCGTTATTGCTATTTCTGACATTGCAAAAGACCACTTACTCGGGAGAACGAACTCAACCATGAAACTAAATACTACCTGGATACATGGCGTCGTAACGTTGTGGGTATGTGCGTCGACTTCTACGCACTAGACTTTCAGTCTAGGTTCAAATCCCAAAACAAACAAATTGTTCACGGCATTGACAACGCTCAAAGAGTATTTAGAAAAAGTTTCTCAACTCGCAGTTGACATTTAACTTTTGGTCCCTTCTAGAACTACAGCACGCACAACACACTTAGTTGCTGAGAAGCTGGACCCAAGTCCAGCTCAGAGTGCAGTGCAACTATGATTATTATTAAATAAATCTCTCTTTATGTGTTTATTAAATTACTAATACAAGAATTCAGTGGTTCCGAATTGCTGCTGTTAGATGCTCACTGATATTAAATACTCGCTTATCTTCATACCCATTGCAAAATTTGTCAATATGCTATCAATTAATCCTGCTTATTAGTACCCTACTGTTCGTTGACGTTATTCCATAAGAATTAAATAGTGTGATCCAAAACAAGTATGTTTCGTATAAAAGGATGAGATGAGATAAGTAATCCAAATCTAATTATCTGATTACGTGACAAAAGCAACTATGGTAATTATTTATTAATTATTGTCAATTTTTACGTATAACTACCATCAAAACAAATATAATCAACCATAAGGCCATCAAATTGGAATTCCTTTAGTGTACAAAGTCTGATCATTTTCGAAACATCAAATTATCCGCATTTCTGATTATTTTCAAAACATCAAATTATCCATATATGTTAGTATACATATATTGAGTACATATTCAGTTGCAGTTGTGTGGCCAATTTATTTAATATTTATATTCAATTTTATTTTAAAAACTACACCAAATTGAATACTCTAAAAACAGAATTCCAAAATGAAAACAATTATTTTTTCCTACCTCAGTTTCCAATAGTGAATATACACAATTGAAACCTACGCACACACATACATGTTTTACCCTCCTAATGTTTGCTGTGCAACAGATGCAGTGAGTCTATACTCGTATACTATCAAAAATTCTCGATTAAGTGTTCTAGGTGATACAGTGCTCGGCGATATTCGCTTAAAAGTTTAATTTACAACTAGCAATTGAATTTGAAGTAGCGTTCAAAATGTTGAAAGCAATGTCCGGTATATGAAAAAAGTTTCAAAATATTCTTGTGTATCTACGCGTGGAAATGAAATGAACAACGTTGTTTTGCTATGAGATTGTTTTTATTTATTTTTTGTTCCCATTGAAAATCGAGTACGTCCTTTCATCTATTGTTACCATCTGGAGGAGCTACTGGCTTTATGGAGAATTTGCAACTTGTAGGTGGACTCCACAGATAATTAAACACTCTTCAATGAAATTGCGCACATCTGCATGGAATACAAAATTAAATTGGTTATCTTGAAAAGGGAAAAAAGCCAGTTTGTGAAATTATTAGGAGAAATAAATACCAATATTTTTGTAAGGGATATTCACGTTTTTCAAGTGATTGACAATATATCTACATTCTCGTTATTATGTTTAACATTAACATTGAAAAATCATTGACTTCTTGTAAAGAGTATGTATCAGTGAAGCGAGTCCGAATGGTGTTAGAACAAAGGGCATGAGAAGCTTGCGATCGAAGAGGCGATGAAGAATTTTGGAATGAATGATTTTCGAAAGCTTGAATCAGTTATTAAGTGGATATGATTAATAGTGTCGCAGTCGATACTAAGATTTTGGAGAAATAATTTTGGCAAACTATTAATAGGGGAAGAAAGGTCCACATATTGCTGTTGAAAAATATAGTTGACAGTCTTCTCCAATCTCTTCTGTCGTCTAGATGGCCAGGTCCTCGACAAAACTCAAGAAACACTGATTGACACCCACCATCTGTTTATCGATTTAAATTCTCTAAAATTGCTAGCATTAATATGGGTATATCGGTATACCAGAACAGAATAAGATATACGCTTTCTTCAAAAAAGTATTCACACCACCGGCGACTTGCCCCAAACTTTACTATCGGCAGCAGGTAATGAAGGACTTCGTCTGCCCCGACTGCATTGCATTGCAAGCATTGCAATTGATGTTAGTTTTCTTTTTCGGACTTGTCGTTTTAAATTATCCGATAAGTGTTCTATACAATTTACATGGTAAAAAATAGAAAGCCATGCAATATTCTTAAAGTTTGTGATAAAGTAAGCTTTATTTTTTTTTAATGTTATTTCTTAGTGTAAATAAATAAATTTATCAAACCATATTGCAACTTTTCCATCGCATTTATTAAAAATTCACTCCGTACGTATACTTTTGTGAGTGTGTGTATCTCTCTTACGAACAATAAGTTGGCTTTGTACATGACATTGATCATCTCGATACTGTTTTACAGCAAGGAGAAATGCACAATGTCAGCAAGTTCCGCATGCGATCTTTAGCCCTGTGGCGTTGATGGCGATTCAATATGAAGACTTAATCAGTAAATATGCAGGCTGTACAGGGACATAAGTGAGTTGTTTACGAATACCACTAGAAGCACATAGAGAACTTTGGTCTTGTCCCAACAATTTCCGATTTCGAAAGCGTATAACAAGCAGACAGTCAGAATTATCTTTAAAATGCGCCATCGCAGACATGTTTTTGTTGTGTAACTTTCAGGGTTTGTCATTCTCCTCATTCATAGTCTGTTATAGAATTCTTCAAAGGTAAGCCCAGACATACAATATCTACTCCAGAAGGGAGCGACGGCGAAGATAAATTAAATTTTTTATTGCGTGCAGGAATGCAAAGATATAAATATTTTAAATTATTCAGAATTAAAGCAAATTCTTGTGAAGAATCTGTCGCGTAACAAATTAAATGAGATTGGCAGATTTATTTCAAAAAGTAAAATAAAGGAATAAACAGAAAACTGCACTGCTAAAATGTTTCGTGCTCAAAGGCAAAACGTTCATTTAAAAAATATGTAACAGCATTGAAAACATCCCGTAGAAAATATAGGAAGAAATAATATGGCTCTCATTTATTCTATGAACTTCAACCAATGGTTACAGCGTTATTTTTTTTCTTGCCGTCTAGATATTAAGTGTAATAGCTTTTTACAGTTACTGTAGTTTTAAATACTTTTTAATAAATATAGTATTGTCTAAATGCTTAACAGCAATATCGAATTCACGGTGGTATTTCTTTGCCCTTATAATTTTCGACAATTATCAAGTAGTGAAACATTTAACTTTCGTGTTATATTAATAATAATAATACTAATAATAATAATGGCGGCGCTACAGTCCGAGGTGGACGTGGGCCTAGCTTTTCACCAAGCAACTCGTGTTGTGCGTGCTATTGTTCTGTCACGAGTGGAGGGAACCTACAGTTTAATGCCGACTCCAAACGGCGTGATTGAGAAGCTTTTTCTAGACAGTTATGCTCTTTGAGCATTGTCAGTGACTCGAAAGAGGTGGAGCCGCGAACAATTTTTTTTGAAAAATTGTTTGTGTGAACTTGGTTTGGAACCTAGACTGTGAAAGTCTAATGCGCATGGGTCGATGCACGAACCCACACGGCCACGGCGCCCACACAACTTTCGTGATATTTGATTTAAATTTCTGAAGGTACTGAATACATATAATTCGGTATGTCAAAATGTATTTCCTGTTTCACGGTACTTTACAAAACACAAGTTACGTTGCAAGATTCATTTTCCACACCTCATTATTATTTTCCAATAGAAGAACATGACAAAATAGATATTACAAAGCTAAACCTAAACCTGAAAAGCCATCATAAATCTATTTTTCCAAAGATGAATAATAACTAAGGAAATGTTTAATCAACCGTTGAAACCAGATATGTATATAGATTGTATATTTGAGGTAAAATAGTAAAAGAGCTTATACAAATATCAAAGTGTTTCCTTTCCCTGCAAAGATGACCTTAATGATAGACTTTCAACATTTCAACGTAAGACATACAACACCCATTAAATGCAGATACAATCATTGAAATGATAAGTCCCGCGCAGGTCACTTCAGAACGATGTGACTACTGCTTCGTAGCATCCAAACACTTCTGGCGTATATGTACTTATATTTTAGCACTGAAGAAATATCTTATAGAACTGGATCCAGGCATGCAAGAAATGAGAGATATGGGAGACTGACCAACTAAGCTGTTACCTCATCCTAGCTCTATAGCAACATTGAGTGAGCATAAAAGCCACAAAAAATGAACATTTCATGAAGTACGCTATACTTTTAGATGCCAGAACGCAGTCCTTATAGCCTCGGATATTTACTGAATGTGTGCAACCATGATATAAGCATTAAATCTGACCTTCAGAACATTCACAACAGGAAGGCGAGGTGGACAAGAGGGTAATGGTAACGATTGAGCGGAAGTTAACTTGTGCTGTTATAAATCCAGATTAATACTCGCATGACCACAACACCACAAAGAGGATATTAAATAACAGAGGAAACCTCATGCGGCAACATATTACTGTTCCTTCTGGTTTTGTCTGCATACTTCCCTCCAAATATTTGGTATAAGTTCTCATTTTTGAAACTATCTAACTAATACAACCAATGTGATATGTTAGCCGCGTGTAAAGTGCCAAATGGTGGGCTTTACTAAGGGAATGGGTCACAAAAATGTTTCCCAGTGTGAAGAAATGTGTCATGCTTGATCAATATTCACTTATATATCAAATTCCGTGTGGGCGCCCTGGTGTAGTGGCCCAGGTCCAGGGCCGAGGTCCACCGCGGACTGTGGCGCTGCCATTATTAGTATTATTATAACAAATTTCATTAAAGTCACAGAAATATCAAAGTATACCTTTGATAAGAATTTCGTGGGCGTCGTCGTGTAGTGGGAAAGTGCATCGATTCCTACGCTCAAAGCCTTCACCTCTTTCGAGAAAATTCAAAAAGTATAACTGTCTAGAAAAAAGCTTCTCAATCTCGCCGTTCAGAGTTGTTATTAAAGTGCAGTTCCCCTCCCCCTCCTATAGTGGGAGTACACATGGTTGAATTACTTGTGTCGTCTAGGCGTCTACTCCAATTATAACTAATAGCTTTCAATTCACCTGATCTGTGCATCAGAAACTTTTGTCTGTTTTCAAAATTACACAATATCAGCCTCATATGTGCACACGCCTCTACCAACGGGGTTGATAACCGTATCAAAGGCGACCTCTACTACTTCTTGGACGGTGTTTGTCCGGAGTACGCTGTCAAAATCGTGCTCGGAGACTTCAATGCCAAGATCGGTAAGAAAAAAATCATCGACGAAGTGACCGGAAAGCACAGCCTCCACGTCACGTCAACAGACAACGGCTTCTGGCTCACGGACTTTGCGACAACCCGTAATATGTTGATCATTAGTACGAAATTACCTCGCAAAAAGATCCACTCAGCAACCTGGCGACCTCCACATGGTCGAACCGTCAACCAAATTAGCCATGTACACATTGATGTGGTTCACAGCAGCCTGGATGCGAAACATTCAGAGGGGCAAATGTCGACTCTGACCACTTCTTAGTAGCAGCACGGCTCAGAGCGAATGTCGAATCTCAGAAAGCTGCACCAGCTAAAGAAGAAGTCTTGACATCGGACGCCTAAGAACAGTGGATATTGCCAGAGCCTACGAAGAGCTACTAAGCGGGAGACTCTTCGGTATGCCTATGTTGAATACAAACACTAGCAACATGTGGTTGCACTGCCACTCAGCCTTTTATAAAAAAAATGCCAAAAACCTGGCAGCAAGTTTTAGGAAAGGTACCCAAACTCTTCGAAACTGCGAGAGTAATCTGGTAACTGTTCCGCAGAGAATTGTGAATGTATTTAAGCCGCATTTCCACCAGTTGCTTAATGGGCCTGACCAGTAAAGACTGGTAGAGAACGAAGAAACCCAAAATACAGTCGATGAAGTAGCCCAGCATTGAAAATGTCGGCAAGAAGAACAACAAAGTCGCAGGCTCAGATGGCTTACCATCAGAGCTCTTCAAGGCTGGTAGGGAGCATGCACCAGATCATTTGTAAAATTCGAAAAGACGAAAGCATACCCGACGACTGGAATACCAGCTCCATATGCCCCATTTACAAAAATGGCTTTCCTACCTCTTGCAAAAACTATCGAGGCATCCAAAAGTCATCAAAAATTGGACCGGTCGCTCAAAGCACTGCCCACGAAGTTATTTGAATGATGTGGTTATCCATAAATAATGGCATGAATGTTGCTTCAGAATAAAACCAGATTCATTTTTATATCATACTTCTGTTATTTTATTTAAATCTATTTATCTTATCTGGTCACCCTGTATAGAGTTATAATACTCTACTACACTATTGCAAAAAAGACTTACAAATGTTCTTTATAATTCAATTCAAATTAACCTATTGTACTTTCTAAGACTTTTGTTACACAAATCCCGAATCAAAACTTTTCATATAGTCATGAATTATTTTCTTCTGCAATGAATTATTGTTAGAAAATGTTAATTAATGACTTTGCATGCTTAAAAACTTTTCGGATAAAATTTTCTACAAGGGCTTCTAATTATTGCCTGTTGAATAAACCCGTGAGTGTTGGCATAACACCGCTTTAAGTGTTACGGTATAACGAATACATAAGCATTTCTTATCGTGAACATACACAATACCTAAAAATGTGTTAAAGAAAACTGAATTGAAACACGAACAATTAAAGAAAGCGAAAACAAAAGTCAGTAGAAGCATTGCTACTTCACCACACCAACCAGAATATCTGAGTTGGGAAGTTTGACGGCACATTTTCACACGAGTATAAGTATTATACTCGTACATCAAAGAAAGCACCCACACCCTTATGCGTCGAAATAGAACAAACAAAAACGCAATTTTCATTAATATCATCCCCTGTATCGTTTGCACAATCTTTCGACTTCGAGGCGTATAGCAAGAATAACAACACATCGGCCATATTAATTTCCTTAAAACAACATTAAAATGTATATATTTTTTCTTCATTTTAAAATACGATTTGTATATATATACATAAGAGGGAGAAAATCCAGTCGTCTTTCCGTCTTTTCAGGAAACGAAATAAATTAATTGAATTCGCATATTACCTATTAAATTAAAAAATGTTGACACAAGCGTCTAATACATTGTAAGATTAACTTTTTTATGTTGTTTATCAAATACTTATTTTATTGTAATTTATTTTAATATAATGTGATCTCTGGATTTTTTTTACAAAAGGGAATGGTTTCATTTTGCGCAGAATAATTGAGAGGGCGCTATTTATAGAAAACTATTTTACCAATTATGGATATACAGTCAGCGTCAAATGTGGCCAATTAAGATTCACTGGAATGAGCTAGGATAGACATGTATACTAAACCAAAGCACTTAGGTTATATTTTATAATATATATTGATTTTTCTAACACAATCGTTAACATAAAACAGTTAATTAAATTTAGAGAGAAAAGTGCTAAAACGAATGTCCAAAGCAAGTGTAAATGACATAACGGCTCGATTTCATTAAACATTTGTAGGAATATCTAGACCGGCAGTTACGAAAACTGGAAACATTGATAAATGCATACAAAGTACGATTTTTTTAGATGTTTTTAGAGGTGCTCTTACTTTTTGTTTTTATGGTTTCTTTCATGTTAAATATATTTTGAAGTATGATTTCAGAGCTTTCGTTTGAGATATCAATGATTGTGTTGTGGCCAATTTTAATATAGAACACAAACTTTCAGCTAATGACTGTTCACTCACTTTTGACGCTTGCTATATGAACGATTCTCCAAACCATCGAAATTTAAAAAATCCCCGTTATTTTCTGAACACACCTCGTATAGAAACCAATATGTGATACATTTCCGGCAAGAGATAAAATAATGGTAAACGTTAGAAATACTTCAAACTCTCCCTAGAGACAATACCATCGTCCGGTCATGTCATTAATCAATGATTTTCACTCGTCCCAATTAAGCGCCTGTCCCATCCAATTGGGCAGTCTACAAAATCCTATCAGCGCGACCAAAGTCTATTTTATAACAAGTAATTGGCGCTAAAATGTTTACACTCAAACGTCTGATATTAAATGCGTAGGAGTAAAATGTTTCATGGGTTTTATGCAAAGATGTTTTTGTCCGGTATCAAATAAGAGGTCGCCAAACATATACGAGTATGTACATGTACAGATGTACGTAACGACCAACAGCTTATGTACTTGTTAAATACTCTTAAGCTGTGTATATTTACGTTTGGATGAAACTTAGATTATAAGTAACAAAGTAATGGGTGTTATGTTACAAAAGGCCAAAAAGGAGAATCGGTCATCATGTTATGTTAAATATCTTCGTTTTTAGCGATGTTCACGAGTTAAAGTGGATTGTTGTTTGTTCTCTGCGACTTTAATTTAAACAGAAGCATAATGTGTTGTGACCAACTGAAGTCGACTGCAAGAAATATAATGCAATGGTTTGGATCAATCGAGCATCTAGCTATATATCGCTGTTGTACATTAGTATTTTATGCCTCACTACCCTGATAGTAAAATCAATTCTTTGGATTCTTCTCATATACAATGTTCGGTGTGCTTTGACTCTCCTTATTTTACTTGCTTTAGCTTTAAACTTGTGTACACTCATAGAAATCATTTCTGAAAACTATCTCCTAATAAGTACAATAGACCAGTTTTTGAGTCTGAGTGCTCCAGTGTAGTGTGACAAAAACCTACGACAAAAAAAAAACCTCCTAATAAAACTTCAACAAAAAAAAGTAACAATTTTTTTATAAATAGTTGAACAAACGTGAAACGTGGACACATAGTCCATGAGTAGACCTTAATAATATATTATCAATATATTTTAATTTGCACATTAATGATGTGAAAATGTGAAACTGCTACCGTTTTCATTGACTTTGATGATATCAAGGATAACGTCAAAACTTTTTAATTATTATGCCATTAGTACAGGCAAGTCTTCTTTATCGTAAACGAATGGAAACTTGATTTAATTTTCGTCCTTTACGTAACACTTTTTAGGCCCAGTCATCGCGATGATAAATTGCCACATTTTCAAATACTTAATTACGAGGTTTAGGAGAAGGTTTTTGTAGAAAAAAAGAAAAAAGGAGCTTCATTATAACTAGTGAACCTTTTCTTCCCTTTTAGTCTGTTTAAAAAATGTCCTCAGTCACAAAAACAAAAAAAAAATCCGAATAAATCCATTTGAAGTTTCATTGCCAAAATCCAAGGACTTACGGGGAAATTTCAGTAAAAAGGAACGATACGTTTATTAAATCGTATGTTTTTGTTGTAGTCACTGTTTTCACAGAAATGATATGAACGCAAATCATTTTTCTATTCATCACCCAAAATTACTTAATATTCCAGAAGGCAAATAGCACATCCGAAATAATAAAGCATCACACGTGTGAAGCCAAATGCGAAATCTGCGTTTCATCACCAAAAGAGCTTCTTAACGAAGAAGGCAAGCATAATATCTTGTGTGCATTAATTATGATTAGAGTCTATTGGGGTTGATTGTGGCGGTCAATTAAGATGATGCCGAGTTCCCCACCAAAGTAGTACATTCACAGGATGAGTTTCACAAAATACGAAGCAATTATTGTTATCGTCGAAATCAAAAGCTAATTGAGCATCGTTCAAGATTGGGAAAAGTCGGAAAAAAAATTGTCACACACGTCACCATATTTTATGTACCTAGGGATAATTGGATGGCAGACTCTATATCATACGTATGTATGTTATTATCATTAAGTTGCTTTAATTACGCCAGTAAAATGGTGTAAAAGTAGCATTCTGTACGAACATAAGAACGTGGAGTTTTTGTGGACTTTTATTAATGTTACATTTATGTACTTGAAAATTATAAATTATATAATTATATAATGGTTGTTGCATTAAGCAAAGTGCTCATATATAGTTTTCAGCGCAATCACACATGGCACATATGGTGATAAAATGTTCATTTAACTAATAAAAACTGTGAGATGACACTTCTACATATTGAAAGTTATATTTTACATTTTTTATATTGAGTTGAAACCATATCGGAAAATACTAAACTCGTATCAACAATGTATAATCTATATAACTATAATATACGAAAGCTGTTTGATAAGACAGAGAGTTTTTGAATTTCCGGCGCAGATTCTTAAAATGCAACACCACAACTTATTAGCAGAAAAGTTTTGAGCATGTTTGTATTTGTCAGCCACTGAAATCAGACAATTTGAATTTTAACGTGTAAAAGTGAATTTTGTGTGCTGTAAATCAGCACTATATTTTGAGTAAAAAAACCAGCGACAAAAACAAAGAAAAGCTTGACAAATACTGTGAGACTCTGCGCAAAATTTCCTTGGCTAAGATGTGGGTTACTGAGTTACGTTGTGTCGAAGCTGCACAAGTAAAGCCAAACGTCCAGGCCCCAAAAAAATTAATCACTTCAGAAATCGTCGATAAAATCCATGGAATAAAATCGGACGATCGGGGAATTAATGTCTGTGAGACGGCTGAGACTGTAGACATCTCAAATGAGCGGGTACATCGCGTTTAATAAGAATATTTGCACATGAGAAAGCTATCCGCGAGATGGGAGTTATGATTGCTGACACTCGACCATTAGCGCAACCATGTGACCAATTCTGTATTTGGCGATGATCAGCCGTTGTGTTACCGTGAACGAAACATAGATCCACCAAGACACACCATAAACCAAGGAATAATGAAGGCAGTGGGTTTCTCCGGGTGAATATGCACCAAGGTGGATTTGTCAGCCAAAAAAAGTCATGGTCACAGTTTCGCCGCCAATCACCAGCAAATATAATTCAGAGCTTTTGGACAAAATCGAATCGTTATTGGTTTGAAGCAGAAACGAAGCATTTGGCAAAGAAAAGAGTGATGCTCCATTAAAACATGGGTGCACACGTCAAGCCAAAAATTAATAAATTGGGCTACGAAGGGCCTTGTAACTATTTCCTTTTATCAAATCTTAAGTAATGGCTTCACAATACGAGACTTGCGTCTAATGAAGAGACCATCACTGAAACCATCACTGTTGACAGATGAGCAATCATTCTGGGAATCTTGACATCATCCGCATTAAAAGGCTTATTCAAGCAGTTTCATAGCTGTTTTCCTTATTTCTTGAATTTTGTTCTTGCTTAAATGATACCCAAGAGATACTTAAAGTACTATTTTTCTCTCTATAAGTTTTTCCAAACAAAATATTTTAGGAGTATGTGTGGATTCGCTACATACAACTTAAGTCCAAATTTCTTAACTCACAAGTTATGTGGAAAAACTAGTGACGACCGACATGGACCAAAAAGAAACCATAAGGATTCCGTCAGTACCATTCTCTCTCTTAACCCAACGTTTCTGAGAAAATCAGACGGAGAGCGGATAGAATCAGCTGTAGAATCCCTTGAGCTTCTCATAAATTCTCACTTCCTGGGATGCAAGAACATCCTGGGATAGAATAACCCCTATGATCACCGATGAGAAAATCCTCTGGGCTATTAATAGCTTCCCCACTTCATATCGCCGGGTTTTTTTCCAGTCATGGTACAGAAAATGCGCGGGATATTTGTTCCATGGCTTAAGGCTATATCTTTAATGTTAGGCAAAAAGGTCTTAAGCCAAAAAGCATTTTCGGTTTTTGATTGTGTTTAATTACATTTTTTTCTTTCATTTGGTATTAAGAACTGAAGTCTAACACAACTTTATTTCAGAGCTTATTTGCCATCATTTCTTTTTTTGACCACATTTAATCCCGATCTGCAAATGATTAATCTATTTTCAATTTATAATAATATAATAATAATAAGGGCGGCACTACAGTCCGAGGTGGACCTGGGCCTAGCTTCTCAGCAACCACTCGTGTTGTGCGTGCTATTCTTTTCTCACGAGTGGAGGGGAACTACAGTTTAACGCCGACTCCGAACGGCGAGATTGAGAAGCTTTTTCTAGAGTTATACTCTTTGAGCATTGTCAGTGACTCGAAAGAGGTGGAGCAGTGAAAAAATGTTAGGTGTTTTTTCGGGAATCGAACCGAGAACATCGAGCTACGCCACGGCGCCCACCTATTTTCAATTTGGTTTCACGAAAAACTGCAGTTTCCGCCTTAAGATCTTTTTGCCTTACGTCAAAGAAGCTGCATCCTCTACAACCAACCACTATGTCGTGGAGACGTGTGCGAGTCGTTTTCATTCTGCGCTCGAGCGTATCTTAGACTTTCATATAGTACCAGCATATCTACCGCAATCACAATACGCATACGTCAGTGGTAAATCAACAGAAACCGCTATACGCGAAGTAGTGAGCACTGTCAAAAAATCCTTGGATTATAAGGATTATATTTATAATAAGAAGCCTTAACGGAACTGGGGACCGCTCACGAGATCAGACAATGGATTGTTACCATGCTCAATACGAGATGCATTCAGGCTGTGCTAGGCAACAGTTGTATAACCAAATGCGCTGGCAGAGGAATACCCCATGGTGTGTTTTCTCACCTCTGCTATGCCCAAGTATCTGGGTATATATCTAGATACCAAACTGAGTTGGAAGGTGAATATTCAACAACGGATTAAAAAGGCATAGCCCCCTATGCCTATAACAGATCTATAGGCAAGAGATAGGTCTCCAACCAAACTTGACTAATGGATGTACACAGCCGTAGTACGACCCATTCTTACTTATGGCTCTTTAGTCGGTGGCCAGCTCTTCGCAACAAATACAATTTAAAGAAACTTAACACGGTACAGAGAATGGCATGCATAGCCACTACAGGCGCCCTTAGGTCTACTCCCGCAGACGCTCTTACGGTTGTGCTACATCTCCCACCCGTAGACATACACCTACATAAAGTCGCAGCGCACAGCGCAGTTAGACTGAAAGAGTCTGGGCTTGTGGATTGCTAAACCGTATGGCCACAGTAGTGTTTGAGGCCTGCTACCGGTTGGCACCACGGATTACAAAGATAGACTTCGCATCACGTACTGGTGCACTCTACCTCACTAGTGATGCATGCATAGACGTCTCAGTCTCGTCCCACATATGGACGTATAAACTGACGGCTCAAAAATGAACTGCAGCGGAGTGGGTGTTTACTCAGAAGATCGTCGCCATTCGAGAGGCCTTTCGTATCTTAAGTTTACACCAGAGCACTAGACTATAACATAACATATGTTGACAGTCAAGCTGCAATTAGAGCTATCAGTTGGCCCGCATAACCTCGAAGTTAGTCAGGGAATACGCTGGCTTCGCTGAAGGAACAGTGCAACGTCCTCTAGTTTGGGTTCCTGGACATAGCTACATTCTGGGGAAATAGAGACGAATTCACAAGACTAGGATCCGCTCTGCATCGTTTGCCGCCATGGATATGCCGATTCCGATCAGTTTGGTCAAGGCAAGAATATCAACGTATTTTCTGAAGATAGCCAGCCTTAGATGGGACAGTTCAAATAACTATGCTACATCTAGGAAAACTAGGCCCGATTTTAATTTAGCCAGAACAACGGATATCCTTTCCGGTATTGCAAGATTAGTAGGAATCATCACGAGTCACTGGTCAATATGTGAACACGCAGCCAAATTGGGCGTCCCATATAATGAGCACTGTTGTAGCTCTGATGTCGCATCAGAAAGGGAGACCCTGTCTGACTTTCTTGTATATGTCCAGCACTTGCAAGAGCCAGACATCGAGCTTTGGGTGTATATTTTATCGAAACTCTCGAAGAAATATCTAAGATGACCAAGAGAATAGTGATGTTCCTGAACTCTACAAGATGGTTTTAATTTATAATAATAATAATAATGGCGGCGCTACAGTCCGAGGTGGACCTGGGCCTAGCTTCTCAGCAACCAGTCGTGTTGGGCGTGCTATTATTCTCTCACGAGTGGAGGGGACCTACAGTTTAATGCCGACTCCGAACGGCGAGATTGAGAAGCTTTTTTTCTAGACAGTTATACTCTTTGAGCATTGTCAGTGACTCGAAAGAGGTGGAGCCATGAAAAAAATGTTTGATGTTTTTTTTCGAGATTCGAACCGACGACCTCGAGCGTAGGAGTCGACGCACTTACCCACTACTCCACGGCGTCCACGGTTTTAATTTAAATAAGTAAAAAAAACGTCCCATTTCCTTTCTTTTCATAGCTGTGGTATCAAAATGGCACTTAGTGCTAATTGGGTTTTATCTTTAGAACCGCCACTATACACACACACACACCATTCTCGAAAGAAACCCACAAACAAAATGTTAAAAGCCATATGGCAACATTTAATTTTGTAATACACTACTCATTATAAGTATTGCGTTACATTCTGAGGTGGACTTACGCCTAGATGCAAGTAATGATGTAAATATAGCTGTTGCGAAAATCTGGAGATGCTTTTATCAAGAACGCACAGTATTTATATGTTATGAGAAATTGTTCATATTTAGTAAAGTGCAGACATACGATCGAAACATAAAACTTGAATTAATTTTAATTAAATAATTATAATTATTATTAGTAGGGTCGATAAGCTATAAAATATTTCCAGTTATTGACTATGAACTATGTGCTGTTTGTACATATGAGTCACTGCTACACATTAATTAAATGTTTGCAGAACTTGTTGCAATCGACATGGGGGCAAGATTTGGGGTTTCCGAAAGTTCTTTAATGCTCTACAATTTAAAAGGTTGTGTTTAATTAATTCTTTATATTTTTTATTATTATTCCATGTAGACTAAAAGACGTATTTGTATGCTAACTATACTAACAATTCCGAACACAGTGTGGCTATCCGAGTTAATTACATTAGCCGCGATAACAACAGTAATACAAAATCATTTTCGATGAACAACAATCTAATGTAGCAGTTCAAGAAATAATATCATTGTTAATTAACTTTCACAACTAAAGGGGTGGTTTTCATGAATATTCCTGGTGTAAGAAAGAAGAAACTTCGAAGTCTTTAAAAAACGTTAATCTACCAAATTTATTCAACTTATATGAATATAAAGATGTGTATAAATTCAATGTACACATTCAAACCCTCAGTGAAATGGAATTCCAATAAACAAAACAATGAACCCACTGGTAACCAATTTATTATTTTCATGCAAATTTTGTATCCAAAACTGTCTCACAAGTTCATGTAACATACTGTTACATATCCCCAACAGATTTTCTATCCCATGATTTTTTAATAACTTTCGTGGAATTTCTTCTATGGGTAAAGATACACGCATATGCACATATGTGAATAAACATACATATACCCAAATACTGATCGAAATACAATTTCCATGGTTGGTGTGTTTCGACTTTTGCAAATCAAGATATCATTTCAACTTATACATTTCTTCTACAAACATCCATTCAGAGGCTGACATTTGACATGATGTTGCACAGATATTTTTATCTTTGAGCGCGAATTTGGAATTATTTATGATTTGCTGTGCATATTTCAATTATGTGAGTGGGTACCATGTCTGTTTCTACGATTGTTTCTAATAATTACCTTTGACTTATTTCTTCTCTCCGACCAATTACTAGTTATCGGAGTATGCAATTTATAAAACTCCTAGTTTGGATATGAAGATTTATTAAAACACTCCTTGTGATATTTTTAATTTGTATATATTGCCATTTTTTTTAAATTTAATTTGACAGAAGGTAAAGTTTAAAAGCTTTTTCCTTTTGATTGAATTCAAGTAGTTTCTCGGTTCGTCTTCGGTTCATGTGCATTTAGTATGTTAGTGGAATTAGTTAAGTACAGTACAGGCATCACTTCTAGTTTATAATCACATTAGGAGGCTGTTCTTTTAGCAAAGTTATGGAATAAACTTTTGAGAATTATAAATAAAACATGCATTTGCATAACAACGCTAAAAGTAAATGTCTTTAAGATGAGTATAAAGCAGAGATCCTGCCGGCTAAATTTGTGAACACCAGAACTTACTCCAGTTCAAATAAGTTCGAATTTTGGCTTGAAATCTCATGCTGAAAATGTGAAACGCTTTGTGGAAGGAGAAACCGAAATGGAAGTCGATTAGAATAAATAGAAAAGAATCTCCAGGCCGAAAAATGGAGAAGTAGGTGAAGAAAGTACATAACTATTGGCTGCTGACACATACATTCCGGATGAAGACGAAAACTCAAATATCACATTTTGATCTTGCTAAAAAACTGTTAAATCGATTCAAGACGGAAATAAACGACTGAACATTTTCTCTGAAAGGATGAACTGTGTTCAAACTTGAACGAACAGGATCAGTGAAGTAGGGCTTCATGAGCCAACAGCATATTTATAAAAGAAGAAAAATTTAAGATTAAAGATTAAAACTACAATATCAATAAATATTAAACAAGGTATCAATTTTATCAACGATATTTCAGATAAAAGTTCGCAAACTTCCTTAAATTCGGAAGACAAAGGATTTTTTAATTGAAAAATGTTTTGGGAACTAGAAACGAAAACAAAAAACGTTCGGATATTTTCTAAAACCTATTGCCGGTAGAAGAAAGTAAAATAAAATTTGTACGTAATATAAACTATGTTAAGCTAATACAAATACTAATACAATGATTGTGGTAAATTTTAAATCATGAAAAGGAGAAAAACGGAACATAAAAGAAAGTTTATAATAATTTATTATTTATACATTTTTTTTTATTTATATCATACTAAGGAAGCCTTAGGTTTGCTTAGGGTAAGCAAATTAAGACTTAAGGGTGTAAAAATGTCCGTGCAATAATATATTGATAATATAACTTTGGGCCCAGCGCTGTGGCGTCCAGGTGGCTATGGCGACCATGGCAATGTGTTTAATTTCATTGTGATTCACAAAAAAACGTCATTTCAACTATTGTAAAGTATGGTAAAATTAAATCCATATTGAAAAAACGAGATAAGTCGGAACCGTAAATTTAAGCAATACTTCCAAACAAACCCTGACTTTCCATAACACGCCACAACTCAGAATAATAGTGAACGAATGAAAGTAAAATTCTGCCAGCAAAAACAATTGGATTGGAAGATTGCTATATTTAACATGTTGTGAAAGAGTCTCTAATGGCTCTTAGTTAGTGCTGTGCTGAACAACACCATATCAGGAAAAATTAAGAACTCAACGAGCAGTAAAGTAGCCTACACCCTATGAGCAATACATTGTCATCTCAGAAATGACAAATATTGCAAACATTTTCTAGATTTTTTAGAATCCAGCGTTTCTGTTCATCAAATGCGGATACAAATGCGGAAAATAAGGACAATTTATGGTTCCGTGAACAAAGGCCATATGATGTACCGCCATAATGACGTTGAATCACTTTCAAATGCTAACTAATGACTTAATCCATTTATGGCTTTTATTAACTTTCAAATGAGAATTAAAGCCATATGGTGGTAGCTCGTTTTGGAAAGTGGCCTAAGTTCTCATATGAAAAGGGAAGTAACACCTAAAAAATATTGCATGTTCTTTACATCGACACAGATGCATATACAGGTAAATAAAGATTAAGTACGGTATAGGGGGCATGCTGTCCCCCTGCAACCCAACTCATGACCACATGCAGGATTTGAAGTTGGTACGAGGTTAAACGCATTCAATGTTTTTTTTATTATATTCGTGATTCGCATAAGTTTAAAAAAAACTAAATGCAATCAATGGGGGGCAGGCCCTGCGCATACAGGGCAAAGTTGTTGACCGCACCTAACTTGACTTGGATGCCAGCAACGGTCTCTGTTATTGCGCAGGTCAAGTTAACATACAGCCTTCTTGCGGCGCCTCCTGGATAGCCTTCACAACAACCGTTGTGAAGTGAATCAATGTATGCAGCGAATACCCTAGGCAACAAGGTGCATATCCACCCAACCAGACCGGCGGTTGTGCGGAGGGCTAACAACTCACCCACGGAAAAAAAATTGATATGGAAGGGAGTCCTGCCTCGGATCAACGGACGGACATTCAGCATCGACGACACGGAACGAAGAAGGACTATGCGAGTGGCCTCCTGGAATGTGAGAGCACTTTACACTCCGGGGGCCGCTCATAAACTGGAAAACATCCTCACGCAGTACAAGGCGGATATACTCGTAACTGCCATCCAGAAAATACGCTGGATAGGACAAGGGATAATGAAAAAGAAAGAGTGCGACATATGTGACAGCTGTCACAAAAGGATATATACATATATTTGGATGCTTATTTGTCGTTGGGAAACGGTTAAGTTCGAAGATCATCGACTTTAAACCGAAAAGTGATGTGCACACTCTCATCTACGAGGCTAAAGACTCTGTCAAAGAGGACTATTACGACCTCTTGGACGGTGCCTACGGAGCCTGTCCGGAGTGCGATGTCAAAATCGTGCTCGGAGACTTCAATGCCAAAATCCGTAAGAAAAACATCTTTGGCGCAGTGATCAGAAGGCACAGCCTTCACGACACGATTACAGATAACGGCTTCCGACTCACTGACAGCACGTAATATGGTCATAAGCAGGACGAGGTTTCCTCGAAAAAGAATCCACACAGCAACCTGGCGATGTCCGGATAGCCGATCCGCCAACCAAATCGACCATGTGCTCATTGACGCAAGGCATGCCGCAAATATCCAGGATGTGCAAACATTTAGGAGGGCAAACGTCGACTCTGACCATTTCCTCGTAGCAGCAAGATTTAGAGTTAGATTGTTGCAAGGTTCAGAGCTTGACTGTTGCACTGCTGCTCGACTATAAAAGAGGTGGCTGAAACCACTTTGGTCTACCTACCACCCCCGACAAGAAACCCGTGGTATGATGCGGAGTGTGAGCAAAAGAAACGTGCAACCGAAGAAGCATACCAAAAGGCACTGCATACGTGATGTTTGTTGCCCTCTGCTCAAATGACAACTGATAATAATTGCATAAATACTATCATTTCTGCTTAATACTTTTTTATCATTTTAAGAAATCCACAAAAAAATGTGTTTATCATAATTTCTACCATCATTTCACTTGTAATTTTCATTCCAAATCACACACTATTACTTTTTTGTCAGTTCATAAAAATGTTAATTTTAAAATAATAGTGTGCAGGCTACTTAAAAGGAGACGACCATCGGCTCAACACGAAGAAGTACAATGCGATTGAGACCCTAAAGAAACTTTATCGTGAAACTCTTACGATAAAACTAACAATTCGTTTTAATCCACTGTAGTGTGTCATCATACTCAACAAAAGAATTTACAAAAAAAAACACAGCTTGGCAATACATCACAATTTACAGAGTCTGTAAAGATATTAGTCAACCTCGAATCAAAAGTAAACCTTGGTTTCCAAAAGTCGTCTCATAACTCACCTCATAACCCATTTTGGAATGTAATTTTTTTAAAACGGAACCCTAAATCAAAAAATCGAACCTCCCCTCCCTATGTTGACTGAATGAGATTAAAAGATTCAATAACTGTATAGATTTAAGGAAATAAAGTGTCTGCCGCATGTAACATATTATTAAAAATCGTTGTTATTATACATCGTGTGAATTTAATCACATTAATTTACAATCTTTATTGTCCATTCAAGTCTTTTAAACCCAGCCAAATTGCCTATTACAGAAAATGTTCATTATCAAATTCGACCAACGGATAATTAAAATACTTTATCTAACTAAGCACGAACCTCAAAATCAGAAACCAGGAGGAAGTTTAAATTAATCTGTTTACCACTTAGGGATACCTCTCATACTTTTACAGTCTCATTGTCATTGTTATAACATCAGTTAATTTAATATTATTCTGTAACCAAAGTCCTGTTTTTGTAATCTTTCAATCAAAGTACTCAACTTGGTCGAAAAGATGTACCAAAACTTTTCATACACTCAACTAAAACCCAAGGGAAAACTTTTAAAATAGCATCCATCAAAATAAATGAATACTTCCTGGGAATGGTGTGGCAGACATTTTGCTTGAAACATGCTACGAAATATCGATAGTAAAATTAATCGAAAAATTAATGAGTTTTCGACGACTACAAGCAGTCATGTTAGCGCACAATTTGAAAACAATCGCCCACCAATGGCTTATCTTAAAGTGATTTAATCATGAATCACTCACGAGTCTCTGGTTGTATACGTGTATATATTTTGTAACCATACGTACATTTTTGAAAATTGAATTTTTTGTTTAATGTTAGGTTATATAATGTGAACGTCATGGCCGTGTGGGTTTGTGAGTCGACTCATACGCACTAGATTTCAAAGTCTAGGTCCAAATCCAAGCACAAGCAACAATTTAAAAAAAAAACAAAATTTTTCACGGCTCCACCACTGAAACCACAAGGGTTCGGGGACGGAGCCCTCACATGGCCCATTTAAGGCTGGTAGTAATCTTTAATTGGCTAGTCCCTCTACTCTACCCATAACGTTTCTATGTCCTGGCAACCTTATCAGTTTTAACCTGTTGTTCTCTAGACATAATTTTGGATATTATGAGGCAGTACACCACGAAAAGTGAATGACAGCCTGAGAAAGTCTTTAACAATTCACGCCGACGTAGTCCGATATAAATGAGTTTTCCAAGCAAATGATTTTAAATTAGGTGATAACATTCTGAAAAATAGACTCATTTAAACTGGACGGAAGAGTACCACACGGTGGTATTCACTTAATAGTTTGCGTTATACAATTAACATCTATGGTTGTTTAAGAAAAATGTAAATAAAAAGTTTAAAACAAAAAGATTATTTTTATTGTCATGAGGATGATGGAGTGTAGAACATTACTAGCACGGTTCATAAATGGTCTCTATATCATTGTTCAAGAGTTAACCGCCACAATCACTACACCTACTAATTATTAGAATTTTGAAAATATTAAATTTTTAAATTTTTCACAGATGAAAGGAAAACATCAACAAAACTCTTCGTATTTGATAATAACCAACGAAGTTCCGCCTCTATACATTTGACTGCTTTATTTTTAGTTTTTATTAACACTTTATATATAAGTATATATATAAAATTATATATCTGTATCATTACTATATTTGTATATATATATATATATATATTTTAATTTATTATTATAATTTTTTTTTTCTATTTGTATGAGGTTTTTCTTTTTCGTAGTATCCTCAATATATATAATTCATTTGAAAAACAAAATTCCTTAAGTATTGTCAAACATCTTTTTTTCAGTATTAAGATTACTTACTTACTTACTTAAGGTGGCGCTACAGTCCGGGGTGGACCTGGGCCTCAACCAACAAGCGTCTCCAGCCAGCTCGATCTTTAGCTAGCTGCCTCCAGTTTCGCACGCACAGTTGGTTGGGGTCCCTTTCCACTTGACTTCCTCTACTGCGCCGCCCCTCGGGGGTGGATTCGAAGACTTTCCGGGCCGGACCATTGGTTTTCATTCGCTCTATATGACCTAGCCATCTCAATCCTTGGATCTTCATCCTTCTGGCTAAGTCAATGTCGCTGAACAGCTCGTACAGTTCGTTGTTGTATCTTCTCCTCCACTCACCCTCTATGCAGACGGGACCGAAAATCACCCGAAGAATTTTCTTCTCGAAGCAACCAAGAGCAACCTCATCCGCTTTTGACAAAGTCCATGCTTCTGCGCCATATAGCAGGACTGGGACGATTAGGGTCTTGTACAGGGTTACTTTGGTTGTTCGAGAGAGGGCTTTGTTTATCAATTGCTTTCTTAGCCCAAAGAAGCAGCGATTAGCAAGAGTTATTCTTCGTTTGATTTCAGCGCTGGTGTCATTGTCTGAGTTAATAGCGGTGCCTAGGTAGACAAAGTCCTTGACTACCTCAAAGTTATAACTGTCAGCTGTGACGTTCTGTCCGAGACGTCGGTGTTGGGTGTCCTTTCTGGTTGACAGCATATACTTGGTCTTGCCCTCATTTACCGTTTAACCCATCTTCGCGGCCTCCGTCGCAAAACTCACAAAAGTGCCATTGACATCACGCTGGTTTTTTCCAAGATCTGCCGCAGCGTGAATATTTGGTCGATGGTGGATTTTCCAGGCCAAAAGCCACACTGGTATGGACCGACCAGGTTGTTGACGAATGGCTTTAGGCGTTCACACAACACAACACAATATTTAGAAGGCTGATGCCTCTATAGTCGGCGCATTTTAGAGGGTCTCCTTTTTTGTGGATCGGGCAAACAATGCTGAGGTTCCATTCATCGGGCATGCTTTCTTCCGACCATATTTTATAGATGAGTTGGTGCATGCTCCTTACCAAGTCATCGCCTGCTGCTTTGAAAAGCTCAGCCGCTAGGCCGTCAGCTCCAGCAGCTTTGTTGGACTTTAGTTTAGCGCGCTTCTCATGCTCCTTCTTTTTCCTCCTGAGAAGCCGGTGTTCGTCTCTCCTTTTCTGCTCGTAGAGCTCGCGAGCAGCTCTTGTCCTTCTTTGCAGTCCCGCTTTGTAGGCCTCTTGCTTAGCTGCATTCGCCTGCCGACACTCGTCGTCAAACCAGGGGTTTCGTTGTGGTGGCCGAGAGAAACCCAGCACATCAAAGGCGGCATCTCTGATAGCTTTTTGGCAATGTTGTATTGTCTTCAATACTTGGTGTCGGCGGCAAAGAACTTCTTCTGAGATTAAGGGAGACTCGATTGGAAAAGGATTTGGCGATCTCTTGCGATTGTAGCCTTCCGACGTCGAACTTCCTCACAGTATTTTCTTGTCTTGGCGGTGTTCGGGATATCCGCAGCCTTACCTTGGCTACAACAAGGTAGTGGTGAGAGTCGGTGTTGGCTTCTCGAAACGTTCGGACATCCATAATACTGGAGGAGTACCTTTCTTCTGCCTTCCTCCTGGTTGACGGTTGATTGATCAGGAGATCTACATGTTCCTTTGTAAATATTGAGGTGTGGGAACCGTGTACTGGCTACTACAACATTTCGCCCTGCAGCAAAGTCAGCCTAAATCCGTTATCGGAGGTGGTGTCGTGTAGGCTGTGCTTTCCGACCGTACTACCAAAGACAGTCTCTCCTCCCAGCTTTGCATTAAAATCGCCTATGACAATTTTAATGTCATAGCTAGGGCACTGCTCGTATGTCTTGTCCAAGAGCTCATAGAAACTGCTTTTGGTGTCGTCGTCTTTCTCCTCTGTGGGGACATGTGCGCATATTAGGCTTATATTGGCGAATTTAGCCTTGATGCGAATTGTCGTAAGGCGTTCGTTCACACATCTGAACGATAAGACTTCTTGCCTAATGCTGCCTCTAACGACGAATCCACATCCAAACAAGCGCTGCTTTTGTTGCCTGTAGCAATCACCGTAGTAAATATCACAGTTTTTCATCCTCTTTTTGCCCGGTCCATCCCATCGCACTTCTTGGATGGCGGTGAAGTCTGCTTTGTAGCAGTCTAGGGCTTCCGCTAATTGTTCGGCTGCACGTGGCCTATAAAGGAACCTTACATTCCACGTGCAGATCCGAAGATCGTTGTCCTTATTTCGTATGCGGGGTTCGTCATCAGTAATTCCGTCTGTTTCCGAGGCTTATTGCTGCTTCGTAACTTTGATTTTTTAGTGTGGCCGGGCAGTTACCCCGACGGCACAACCCCGAACCTGGAGGACCAGTTCCTTTTTTGTAACCCCTAGGACAAGAGGTCGCACTTATAAGTTGAGTTCGGGTGAACTACAACCAGTACCCGATGGCTACCACTTGGAGGTAAAATAAGCACAATTGATGTATAGGAAAAGTTACAACACTGGGCATCGCTAGGTTGACGCCAATCAGTGCCTACCCGATTCCTACAACATCCAGCCATCCAGTAGTAAAATTATATTATATTAATCATATCTCTGTGCATATGTAAATTGTGCGATAACAAAATGTAATTTGAAACGAAATAAACATATCTATCTATCTAACTATCTTAATAATAAATTTGTAGAAAATAAAGTAGTTTGTCCGAGGTTTTTATTTTGTTTTACTATTGTGGGCGAAGGCGGTAAGTACGTCGACTCTTACGCTCGAAGTCTAGGTTCGATTCCCGAAAAAGACAACTTCGATATTTTCACCATTCCACCTCTTTCGAGATACTGACTGTAGGTCACCTTCATTCGTGAGAGAACAATATCACGCACAACACGAGTAGTTGCCGAGAAGCTAGGCCCAGGTCCACCCCGGACCATTATTATTATTCTATTGTTTTTTGTCAAATCACGGCGGAACATCATTCCACAGATACTTACAACTAAGCAAAACTTGTATTAGAAACTTGTTCTGGAAGTAAAACAAAAATTAATGACAAGTTTAAAACTTGTCAAACACTTTAGCTCAAATTTCTCCTTTTGCTCCAGTAAACTTAATTTTAAAACTCAGTATATATACTGCGAACTTTTCGAAGTACGCAAATTTTACAAATGAATTTGATAGGAAACACATACGTACATACGAGTATGTCACATTCACAAGTGGCAACACATATACATTACAAACTATTAGGAAACATGTAAAATTCCTTCGACATCGCTTTATACTTACATATGCACGCACGACTTGAGATAAATTGCAAGTTACCTACCTGACGTAACTATTTTCGTTTGAAATTGAGAAAATCTGGAAGACGAAAACCACTTATACTCTCTTTTGCAATTAACGGACCGATGGTATTCCGAAAATGCTTCAAAGGAAAAGTTTTTCTGTCATCCACCTGTGACATTCCTTTCCAACTCGTCCCGCCCAAAACCAGCCATAATCAAAGTAGACGCTTTTAGTATTTCGATAAGTTCCCCAAAATTGGTTTCGTAACAAGGCAGGCGTGAAATTAAAATATACACTGATTTACTTCTCAAAAAAATGCGATCCTAAAATGTTGGCAATGCTATGAATGTAAGATATTAAAAAAAATATCTTCTTTAATTTAATTGAGAAAAATCTTGAATTATAAGGTGCACACAAAGTCCAAGCAAATGTTTATGACATGCTTGGATTCAGAGAAATAAGAAAAAGTGGCAAACGTCACAAGCAGAATTAATCACTGACGAGTGGCCTTTTATTTGTGGAGTGTTTGCTAAGGCAAACAGAACCGGGTAACAGAAGGCCAATTACCCTGCGATGACACGCAGCTAGACTGCGTCTCCTGGCAGTACAAATGGGGCAATTATAACTTTCTTCAATTGTTTGTGAGAAAAGGACTATGGCAATAAATTTTCTTAATCCTTTCGAGACGTAGTATTCTAATGTAAATAGGCACACTAAGGATTGTACTCACTCCAGATAACCCTACGGAAGCTATGATGAGAACATTTCTTCTTTGATTGAATGAGCATTTAAATCGTACTTACTGTGTGCCGATTTAATGTAGCCACGGGTGGGAGAATCTAATGAAATTACCATTTTAATTGCGTTCACTTTTAAGCTCTTCATTAATTCCATTTTTGCCCCTTGTGCCTACGGAGTCTCTTGAATATCTCGAGGGGAGCAGTGTTTCTTAACATTTCTGATGGTTGGAGGGATTTAGTAATTGATATCAAACTCGAAGAATTTCTATAAATACAAATTAGGCGAGTCCCGATTTTGAAAGTTGATATAGTTGATGATCGATGAATGTAATTTAAGAAAATTAGACATCGTCACTTTGTATATTTATTGTATAATTATGGTGTTACATGAATAATCTAAATAAATTACGAAATTTTATTTGATATTGAAATTAAACAATCAATTATATTATCATATCGAATATAAGAAACGATGCCAAATATAGAAACATTTCAAGATACACTTAATGTGGCTGTAGTTTTGAGCAAAATTTACATGCACATCTTTGCATGTAACAAAAAGCGGCATCACCAGCAGCTCCTGCCATCGCCAACACCAAATACTCAAGCCTCAAGTTCTCGCCAAAACATTATGCGGATAATGTGTTTATCACCAGGAGTGTAAGTCGATGATAAGATGCGGCGCCAAAAATTAGGCCTGGGAGATTTAGTTGTCCCAAGAAGATGAGCAAAGGCTTGGTTCCAGATAGGTTCATGCTTTATTCCACTCCTCTTCAAGCAGTAAATAAAGATATATTTAAGGAGCAAAAAAATGTTGAAAATGAAGTTATCTATCTATATTCATATATTATCAGTTTTTCCTCAATACAACTAAAGTATTATTCACTCGGATCTGCTTGAATAATAGTTTATTTTACCTTATATTCATACATCGATTGTATTTCATGTTAAATCCAATGGAATTAACGAATATTGTTATAGAATTTAACAAAGTTCTTCGACATAAGATCTGATATAAGATGACAGCGACGTTTGAGAAGCTGTTTGAAACAGTTATACTAAGTGACTAAGAGTGGTAATGCCGCGAAATGTAAAAGTTGTTGTGTCAAGGAACGAACCTAGACATTCGGAGTACAATTAAGTTCGTTAATCATTTACATTGTCTGTACTAGAAAATTAAACAAGAAACAACCCCTTCGGGTATTAACATAAAAACGAACGAAAAAAAAGCATAAGAGCAGAGTGGCCCAAATATGAGTAGGGCGAATAACAATATCACAAAAAGGGTAAGCAATACAGTAAGAGGGGAAGACAATTTTCAAATGGAATTCAATTTTACTTTGGTGATAAATGATTCCAAGCATAAATATAATAAAATAGGTTTTTTTCTAGGTTGACATAAATACAAAATATATAAAAGCTAAAAAAGAAATAAACAATTTGTAAGAAACTCGAAAGAAGATTGCACTGAATTAAATTATAATCAATAGAACAGAAAACATATAATGAAGCTGTTCCTGATTAACACTAATTGTATATCAGAAATCATCAGGATATCAATAATTCACTGAGCTAAAATTAGCTTAAAAAATTATATTTCCCCATAATCAACTTTACTATACTTTACTAGCCAATTGCTTACCCCTTTGCTTAAAGAATTAACCGAGCTTACTCATAAAAGTCAAACTAAGCATTACAGTAATGAAATTTTCTTCGCAAGCCCCACATTCACACAGTCATTCGCTTAACGTACCAAAGGCCAAGTATACAGAGTATCGCACTTTGCAAAATATGGGTATCTTCAGTACCTATGAACATCTACTTATTTTTTTCTTCTTCAGTAATAACAAATTATGAACTCGCATGGGAAGGGATGAAAAAAGAGCTGGAAAGGAAAAATATCTTCAACCCAAAAGCATCCGTTTGGGTATCCTTTCCGGAAATTGTTCACAGAAGAGACTAATGTAACACACACGTTCTTGCAAGCCTGTAACTTTAACCATACTCAATGGCATCTATGGAAGACCCTCATAAGCACAACATAAAAGGCCGGAAAATAATTACACAATTTGGTTGAAGTTGCGTCGGATACGTCAAAAGGAAAGAGATTTCGTTTTTTTTTTCTTTTCTAAACTTCTAACATGGACCAGTCTACACTACATAGAGACACATCTGAAGGTTGCCTTTGCAGGCACTTTAATATCTGCTGGCCAGCAAGGGTTTGTGAGAAAATATAAAACGTTTAAAGACTTTATCGTGAATTTTCACGTAAAGTACTATGTACATTACGTCCGCTGATATCTTCCATCTTCAGGGACTACATTTAAAATTACAAAGCGTACCTTCTACAGCGGTCTTTATTGAAAATCTTACAGATCTTTCAACTGTTTATTCTGCTTTGGAAATATATGGACTTTTATCTAAAGATGTTATCGACTTTCTTTCACATTCCCATCTAAGAAGTTGAACAATGAAGAAGATGAAAAAATATATACATATATATAAAACTGAACTACATACATACATAAAATACCCTTTACATCTTTTTGTATTTAAATTTCATTAAATACACTTTTTAGTGTGTTTGCTTTAAATTTTTGTCTTGTGTAGATACTTTGGAAATAAAAATGGATTCTTTATTCTGCAGGCGTCTTAAATCTTTCTCATTTTTTTAAGCAAATTAACTAATTGAAAAAAAAAGTAAGAAGAGATTTTGAAAAACTTTCTAAACTTATAGCTTCATGTAGAAATGCATTTCTAAGTAATATGTGAGTCAAAGTTGCTAAGGATCTTATTTGATGAGACATGTGGGTGTGCAATTTTTACATGTAACATTTGTTCACAAGGACAAGAATTGTCTTTATTTGAGAACCAATTTCTGAAGGACACAAGAAAAAATATAACAAGATCCTTGGAAAAGTTATTACAATCCCCTTTAAATATTTTTCCACAAGATTATAGTATCCCAACAAATCTTATTATCTTCCTTAGCAAAAATGTATAAAGAAAATTATAAGTGCTATTTTGGTAATAAGCAGAAAAATACATTTTATCACCGAATTACTGCTTTAAATTTAACTCCTTCCTAAATTTTTCTATTCAAGTGGAGAGTAAACTTTTTAATTATTTTGGCCTTTGGGGAAAAACAAGGACAGAGGGCGACCCTAACAATTTTACAAACTCTCAAATACCCACATTTTTTGTTCGCAAATTATTCCTTATTTCTAACAAAAGTCCTGTACACATTAAGTTCTTGGCAGTGTAAAATACACAAAAAAGTAGCGAAAGTCACGTCTTATATTTAATCGATAAAGGCTTTGATTTCTCTCTTCGGACCAATAACAACATGATACTAAGATATACATATAGCACAACGACAGCGGAGGAGGATGACCATAGTAATAACTTATAAACTGACCTACCATACCTTTGGTGCTGAATTTGAAATATTAATTTTTGCCAAAGTATGGGTGTGTAGGCTTTTGTTTTAAAATGGAATCAGTTTTATGATGGTTTCGTCACAAAATTCACTATGCACAATGACGTACGCCCTGCCCATGCCCGGAATGTTTTTGAAAGACATCTTCCCTCTCAGATGAACGCCTGTTATAACAAACAAAAGGTCAGGCAACCCTCACATTATTGACTCAAAAAGAACAAAGGACATATTTTGCAATTGTTGCCGAAAACAGGGCGGTCAAAATCCCATAGGAGAAGGAATAAAAAAATATGAAATGTCGTTTCAGGATTAAGTCTGCAAGTGACAAAAATAAAATGGTTATTCTACCAACAATTGATTTGCCGATAAAGTGCAAAGCAATGACAGTTTATAGCCTTAGGGTTCGTTTGATTTGGATGTTAATATCAAGATTAAGACTTTGTTTCAAACAACTTCATTCTCTGTGAAATCTGTTTATTATGTAGGATCTTATTTTGAATTATTGATTGCAGAGAATATTTTATTATAAGGAAATTTACTTCCAAGATTTCTGTTGTAACAGCAAGTGGGTGTCGTATTTATTTCGTTTCACTTTTTTCCTTTAGAGTGTATCCACAAATTTCACTCTCAAGGGGTGTGGTATAGTGAGATGCTCTTTTTTGTTGTCTGCAGGGGCCAACAATACCCTTCTCCTCGGGGATAACACAGAAAGATTTCGATAATTTTGGCGGACGAAACTGGAAGGAATTTCAAGGATATAAAACTTTCTCTGGTTGAATGTTGCTGGAAAATGTGTAAAGAAAATTAAGAAACATTTGGATTTGAGGATATACATTGTTAATGCAAACTCTACATGTAAGCCTTCAGGATATTTATTTAAATATGTGGGACTAATCCTATGTTACGGTTGATTATCCCAAGCTTAGAATTAATTTATCATACGTTTAAGCCCAAATGTCAAATACGCATTTATTTGTGTGAATAGTGAAACTTAGCATACCTTTAACATTGAGCATTACGTTTTGAAATCGAATTATTGTATTCGGATTTCGTGAAACAGATTTTATGGGATCTTTATAAGAACCTAAATCTATACATCTGGGATTGCTAGCACACACGGATTATAGTGATCAACAGTTTTCGAAAGGTTGTAATGAATTGTAATAATATTTTTTGTTCCAAGTAACGAAGGTGCCGATTTAATATTTATTCACTTTAACTTCCTGTCTAAGATTAGATCTAGAATATTATACATTATACCTGCAATATGGGTATCGAAAACCATCTCCACTTACTTCGTTAGTGCCTTTATAATTGTGGATTGGTAGACATCGTTAAAAACTCTCTCAGTATCGAGCAAGGCCACCATGGTAAATTCCCTGTAATAGAGGGGTTTCCTGTTAAGCCTATGCCTGTTAGCACGCAGACGGCTTAATCGGGTACAGCGAAGGTGGAATTCAATGGACATCTCGAGTGATTTCAAAAGAAAGAATGATAAGATTTTACGTCTAAGATGTTTGGAACACACATGAGAGCTGTCTGTTTGCTGATACTCGTACATTATTATAAATAAAATAATTTATAAGCTATAAATATATCTATACACATACGAAGACTTTTATGTTAGTATGTGTATTTATTTAATTCATGAGTTCTCAGCTTACATTATTTTTACAACTTAAATTATTAAACTTTAGCTAGAATAAATATATGTAAGTAAATTAAGGCCTGAGCAAGTGCAAGTACATTTTCGATCCAAAATGTGAAGTAAATAAATTTTTAGTTCAATCGTCAGCATTTGCGCTTTTCTCAAAGTTAAACATCAAAAACACATTTCCATTTACACAAAGGACTTACCATGAAACTTGCTATAAGACGTTATTTTTATCCTGCATCAGGACAGGACAGATTAAAAAAGCTGACAATGATTTTTTGTGTACATTTCCCAGAAAATTTATTATGTACAGGCATGTTTGTATCCTAGTTAAAGGAGAATAAATATATTCGTACCAATTTCCCTCGTGTATATCACCCGATTGAATCTTTGAAAGTAAAATTCAAGAAATGTACTCAGAAACCATGCATAAATGTGTTATTGTCGAAGGCCACTTATTGGAATTTACAGTTTGCAAAAATATTATTTGTATGGTATACATATTTGTTGGCTCGAGAAACGATATGTAAGAATTTCCTATCCGGTGTTGTTATTATATCAATCAAGCATAAGGAGCATTCCATAAGTTAATTGGATACTCGCACGTAAATTATTGCTTTGTCCAATAAGTTGTTGAATTGTATTGGTTTACTACTGATGTCCACACAATGTGCAAAGTTGTAATATCAAATTGCTTTGTGACAAATCACAAGTGCTGTGTAATACGTTGACCGAAATGATGTACTAATATAATACAAGGTTATTCCCTGCGTTACTAACTTGAGTCATTACAATCGAAACACGTTCACTACAGTCATCCAGTAAATAACGATTCCCAAAGCTGCCAAAACACTTATCTTCAAATATTTCATTGTAATGGCCTCACTTACATTACACACAATGCTGTTCGATTAGATACATTGTTCTGAAATTACCACAAAAACACATCCAAATATTTATTTATTTATTTTTATTTATTTCTTTGTATTCCCTGCTCTTTGATCATTGTCTCTTTGGAGTCAACCACCACAATTTCGCACTGCGAAAAAGTGTGCTTGTAACAGAATGTGTGTTACGTGATAGAAATGAGCTTCAGATTAAGGGATTAGTAAGCAGGCAGGAAAAGGAGGGAGGATAAAACGTGCCGGGTTTGTTGTGTATTTTTATTTTGGCTTCTGGTGTGTGTAAGATCCTGTACGCCATGCTGTGTTATGCCTGAAAGTAACAACTAAAAACAAAATCATCTCAAGCGGTTTTTTATGACTTCACCCGTGTCCAAAGAAATACGCGTATGGACGAAGCTCAGGCTTTAATTATAGACATCAATGCTTTACTGGCTATGGATGCGTGAGTTGGAGGCTACATTCCCCTATGTGTATGTATATGTACATAATGCGTGTGGAGAATAAATGGGAAACTTAACGGACAGATACATTTAATGAAACCACGGAAATGTAATTAAAGTCCATCATTTTGGGCATAATCCTTGGTTTATAATATCCTAGCTAACCCACTTTTGGATAGGTTTTCGTGTGAGCATTAATTGCCAATTTTTTGTAGGGGGATACCAAATTTATGGTAGGGAATGTAGTATATACCTTAATAGAAAAGTGTTGTGGGCAGTTAGGAAAGGTGAACGCTTCTAGATCTCTGTGGCATGTAATTTTCTCCCGTATGTTCGTTCAGTTTCGTTTGCACAACACGTACAAGTACATTCAGTGCTTAATTCTTTCGTTTCAACGATTTCTCCCCTTAAGAAAAGTCTTTATTCAGTGGTATTCTACTTTTTAATTTGTGTATCTGATTTTATTATGATAGAATGCGAAGTGCATGAGCACATAGAAATTTATGAAAACCACAGTCTTTATATGTTATCTATAATATTTAATGCTGAATTACTCTGACGGTAATATTTATAAAGACAATATGCTAAAAAGTTGAACTACGTTCGACCGAAATGGTACTAATATAAAATACTCGTATTTGCTTATCGGGCAGTTCAATAGAAATAGCCATACATAATCTTAGCACCATCATTGACGAAAAGTACTGGCAGACCAAAGGATAAATGTGCATTTAGTGACGACGAGGTAATTGCACTATTAATTGTAGGGGAAAATGGGCTTTATTTCAATTTGAACCACCGCTCTCCGTATCACTAAAATGGCTTGCAAAAATGTAAGTTAAGCGGGTCGTTATCAAATATCGACATATGGGTTGTGTTTAATACCCCTACACCGAACTTAGGTAGACAAAATATCGCTCAAAGATGTTGCATTTGAAAATACTGTAGAAATAAACAAGATTTTCTAAGAAGTTCGTTGTTGCTTACGTTTTACGAATTCAAATTCGAAAATTGCTTATAACATTCAACTTAATAGTGAATTTAAGAAGGCAGACACAAATATGCAGACTGGATCTGCGCCGTCGAGAATATCCACCAATTTTTGGTCAAAACTGCAATCATTGCGGCAACGATAGAAGATAATTTTATAAATAACTAAACGGGAAAATTCGCCGCAATACAAAATGCCTATCGACAAGCATGACGATTTTATTGTTTTTCCTTATTCCTATTTGATCTCCTAAACCATATATATTATATATATTATATATATTTTATATATATTCAATTTTATATGCATTACCTTGCCCGAAATGTCGGAACCTAAAGTTATTCGTTCTCTTTAGCCTCAGAGGCGTTTTTTATGACACTCTGGGTGAAAAGGTCAATAGGCAACTGATTAGGTATCATATTTCGTAACGCAGCTGATGTATGATTCTAGAACCCTTTCCAGGGTTTTATGTAGAAATTAACTCTGGCATACTGGTCTGTAGTCCTTGGTTTTAATATAAATTGTTTTACCTCCATTCGAAATGAAGACAATTCGAAAGATACGCTTAGAATATGGTTGCATATCAGGCAGTCCATGAAGATTGACTTCAGTACTCTCAGTACGATAGCCTTTGTTGCATGATAGAGAATACAATACAACAACACTACACCATCACTACACAGAATAAACACTGAAATGCTATTTTTAATCAGATGCAATCAAATTAAAAATAAGATATGGCCCTTCTCTCATTATAATATAATAATAATAATGACGGCGCTACAATCGAAGGTGGACTTGGGCCTAGCTTCTCAGCAACCACTCGTGTTGTGCGTGCTATTGTTCTCTCACGAGTGGAGGGGACCTACAGTTTACTGCCGACTCCGAACGGCGAGACTGAGAAGCTTCTTCTAGACAGTTATACTCTTTGAGCATTGTCAGTGACTCGAAAGAGGTGGAGCCGTGAAAAAAATGTTTGGTGTTTTTTTCTTTCGGGAATCGAACCGACAACATCGAGCGTAGGAGTCGATGCACCTACCCACAACGCCACGGCGCCCAATCTCATTAATCACAGCAAACCGAATCAAGGATCGTAAAAGATGGCTCACAAAAGCAGGGCCATTCCGATATTTAGAGGAAAGAAGTATATAGTAACGTTGTAAGTCGACTTTCTTTTGAGTTCTCTTGAGTACAAATCTGACCGTCGTGGCACAGTGAATAATACCGCGAACTCCTGAAGTGAAGGTTCAATACAAGACGTAGCTACTTTCATTTTCACATCGCTTTTGTTGAGTCACTAAAATTATTTACAAAGTATAACTGTCACAAAGTATAACTTTGTCGGCCTATTCGCACTGAAAGGGAAATTTGCAAACAAAAATTCTAAATTTAATGGCTTTACTTCTTTCGCGAGATAATTCTCAAATAATATGACTGTCAAAAAAGCTTCACTAACTTCGCCGTTCGGAGTCGGCATAAAAATCTACATCTTCTACATCGTGGGAGAGCAATAGCTAGGACCAAGTCCGTCTGCATTAGCATTAGCATTTTACTTCGTATGAAGAGTTTACATTGGGTTTGTTACCGCACATTTTACATTACAGGGATTTGATAATATTATCTCGCCATTGAAATAGTTACTAACACTTTAGAGAAAAGAATTAGTTACCAATAATAAGAGTTGAGAAGGAAATATGACAAAACCTTCTATATAAAAAAAATAATAATAATAATAAATAATAATAATAATAATAATAATAATAATAAAAATAATAATAATAATAATATAATAATAAAATAAAAAAATAAATAAATAAACAAATAAATAAATAAATAAATAATTAAATAAACAAATCGATAAATGAACAAATAAATAGATAAATATATGGACAAATAATAAATAAATAGGTAAAAATAAGAAGTAAAAGCTAAAAAATAAATAAATAATTAAAAAAATAAATAAATAAATACATAAGATAGTAGGTTAATACATATGTAAGCAAATAAACAAGTAGATAAAAACAATAAGTATGTAGCAAACAGTAAATCGCATTTAATTAGAAAACAGTTCATTTATGAGTGGATTACAAATGTTGAGTTATAATGATAATGTAATAATAATGGCGGAGCTACAGTCTGAGGTGGACCTGGGCCTAGCTTCTCATCAACCACACATTTTGTGCGTACTATTGTTCTCTCAGGAGTAAGTGGACCTACAGTTTAATGCCGACTCCGACCGGCGATATTGAGAAGCTTTTTCTAGACAGTTATACTCTTTAAGCATTGTCAGTGACTCGACAGAGGTGGAGCGGTGAAAAAATGGTAGATGTTTTTTTCGAGATTCGAACCTTAGACCTTGAGTGTAGGAGTCGATACATCTACCCACTACGCCACGGGGCCCACAAATTTTGAGTTAAGTTTTTCAATTCTTTGACAAATCAATTCAACATTCGCTTTATTGTGCAGATCCACAGTTGAGTGATACTAGGGTAAGTTGAGCATAATTTTTAAAACTTTATTTTGTCATACCTGCAGTTTTTTTAAGGGCATTTTGCACAATCTCTCCAAACTTGGCATCCGTATAATAGAATGACCTGAAAATTACTTTGAAAATGGTGATCTGGTTTACTGTTGAAAGCGCTGATTTTCTGTTGATAAATGAGTATAACATTTTAATAGCCACCCCTACTTTCTTGGCCGTTCTTTTGATGTGTTCATTAAATAGTAACTTTGAGCATAGATGTACCTAAATATATGACACAGGGTTGCCATGGGATATTTAGTCCATTAAATTGTGACTGGCTAGAAGGTAGAAAGCAATGTTTTCTTTTTCTAGTGAAAAAAATAACATTTAAATATCGGTCTACGCAAATGCGTTGTTTTAAACAATGTGATTTCTACTAAACTTTTAAATTACAAAATGATAGGATTTTTATTTGGCAAACTATTATAATACAAAGCATAAACAGGTACACCCAAACACATTTTTTTCACTAAAGCATTCTAAAGATCGAAACGACTTAAATTTTCTATTAGAGAATGTGAATTGCGCTTCTATTTAAACTGTCAGTTGCGTAATAATCTATTCCAAACTGTTGACACTCTTGATGGAAATATCGAACAAATAGATTTATAGCACTAAAGTAAATATCTGGAAATTGAATAAAATTTTTGGAGCCCTGGTGAGTTTCAATTTGTTGTTCAGTTTTGCGGACAAACTACCCTTAAAACGAATGAATTGTGTTGGAAAGACGGCTAGAGCACATGGCCGGCAATATAAACAGAACAAAGCCTGCCCAGGTAACATCAATTATGGTAATGGAATGGGCTACAGTTTGGCGTAAATGAAACACTCCTTTGTTATTTTCTCGTTTTTTTCTCGTGCGCCCAAAAAATGACTTGTTTGTTTTTGCTCTGCAAGCTTTTCGTGTGGTTTGGCTTCTATCTCACGAGTCAACATTGAGAAACTCACGCTCCATTGTTTGCTTGTATTTTTTTCTCCTTTTGTTATAAATAGGCACTAAGGGTGAATTTTTCAATTATTGAAAAAGGGAATTTTTCGTTTGGTTCCATTTGAGTAAATGTTTCACTGCTATTCGATAAGGGCAGCAACAGCTGGTTACTGATTTCGTTTCATTTATGGCTCCTCTAAGTAGTGACTGGATTTGGTCGTCGGCTTCTTTTGTGCGTGTGCGTGAGTGCGGAGAATTTAATAAAATGTTAATAGAGGAGCGGTTCCAGGAAAATTGCAATTATTTTCACTTGGTTGAACCGTGAAATTTAATTAAATTCCCTTTTTTTGTGGGAAAGAAATTAATTGTGTTCTTTTTTGGGGGTATTCTGAAATTGTAATAATAATAGTGAGGTGGACATCGCTGAAGACTCATGCTTCGTCGGAAAAGTCATCTGTTTTGAAAGTGAAAAAACATTTAATTAAGCAATTGCTTAATCGAATAGGTGAGATATTTATTTTGATAATTGTTCTTAGAACAGTATAGTGTTAAATACAACGTCTACAAGAAATATAACTGAAGGTAATGGACTAAAGCAAAAGTATTCAATTAAAAATTCATTAAACATTTTGCCAAGAAAAAAAAATATTGCATTCTGAAGCAAAAACAAGCAAATGAAATGTCATAAAATGTCTGGCTTATTTTATATTGTGTTAGAAGGTGTAATGCGAGAAAAAGTTATTTAAACAATTTTGTACAAATCCATACAATTGCTTTTACGCCGATTGAAAGAATTATCTATCTAACTAAAAAATAATAAAAAATACCTTCAGTCTGCATTACCATAGCGAAGTTTCGGTGTGCAAATAACTTTCTGATCAAACCATATTATACCGGACACCTTATGATAAAAAGGAGGAAAGTGGCAGATTTTGTACATTGTTAAATGGTTGAGTCTCGTGCTCGTTTCATTTTTCGTTTTCAATGCATTTGTATTGATAAATTCATTGTGCTTACATATATACTGGACAAATGCTTGTCCTAGTTGAACGAACACCATTCTTAATTCTAACTTACTGGCCCTTTACGGGCTGTTTAAGCTAAACTTAACCTTAATCTATATCCTTCGACCTAGACATACACCTGTCACTTCCTACCCTGTAATATAGGGAGTGTCAATGTCGACGATTGGTGGAAATCACAAAGGGGATCTCAAATGACATCGTTTTGAAAATAGTCAACATTTAACCAAACGTGAGGACAGTTGAATGTATAAGAATTTCTTAACATGAAACAAGAAAAGGTCTACCTTTAATACACCGCTATGGAGAACATTAACAACTTACGTCAGACATTTTTTCAGCACTTCATTTAAGTAACATACATATGTATGTATGTGACAACAAGAGGATCGTGGCGGAAACCATGGAATGATGTAGACAAGTAGAGATGACAATAAAAATGCCGATAGATGAAAATAAGGCAAATTGAAAAGCTTGAAGGGAGATAAAACTCCGACACATGTATTGTGCAAAAGAAAACCTTTTCTTGGTCATTACTGAATAGAAACTCATACGACGAACCAGATCAAGAGCCGTCTGGTTCGATATTCACTGAAATCTTTTTATACAATCGCGTGTTTTGACTTATTTGAATTAAACAACGAATGGGTGCCTATCGGACAATGTCCGGTGAGAACTTCCACCACCTTCCGCATATCCTTGTGACTTAAGCTAATGATTTCCTCCTGTTCAACATCGGCCATAGGGCTCTCGTCGTTGACTCAATGTCCAGATTCAGCCATCGCACATTTTCTCTTTCTAATGCTTGGTGCTCTATTTCCTTCCTTAGGAAACTTAGCGGCATATTGACATAAGGTAGTTCTAGAGATTTATCTAACTCTCTCTCTCTCGTTTCCTTGAACTTCTGTGTGTCCCGGTACCCAGCAGAGAGTCATCATGTTTACATTGGAGATTTCGTTGACGTTCTGTCTGCATAGCTTGACCAGTTTCGACTTTACAATATCCGACGCTAATTCTATGTGCAAGTAATTTACATAATTATAAAGTCCGCAAAAGAGACAATTTTCGTCTTCAACTTCTGCGAAGTAATCAGGGTCAGAATATAGTTTTTTACAAAGGTTTAAAAATATTTAACGAATTGCCTAATGAGGTTTCAGCTGAGAGCAATCTAATACGATTTAATAAGAATATTTTATATTATGTAAAAATGAATTATAGGTTTTAAGTAAGTTTTAATTTTAAGTAATTGTGATTTCTGTTATTAGCTGAATAAAAAACAAACGCAAAAGCGCCCACGAAAAGGACAGACATAGATCTAAATTCAGAAGTCTTCGGAAATATATCCGAAAATGTTAGAACAATGAAACAAACATTTTGTACGAATTTTAGCAGTTAAAATGCATCAAGATATAATGTTTATAATATTTTGCGATATTGTCAGATACTTGGATTTGGCTGAACAGGTATATAATGCCATGATGTAACAATCAAGAATTTATTTATTCCGGATTCGAAGTGTATAAAATGTTTCGAAAATATTTGTGTTTATGACTAAAATTATGAAAGCTTATTGTTGATTTAGAATGTTTCTTATGTGAACAACTAGTATTGCTAGTGCAATACCCATTTGAGAACTTTGGCTTGACATAATGTATCTATTATTATTTATTGTACATATGTATGAAATTTTAAATAACATTAAATCAGCTTCGACTATATTGAGGATATAGTGCATGTGAATATTTTTTGCTCCGATAAGACTTTGTCACACGGTGTACTTGAAAATATTGCTGCAGATCACTTTCGTCTACATAAACATCTTATTTTACAATAGTGAATACCCCGTTAATTGTGCCAACTCACATGAGCTAAGTGAAACTGTTTGGTAACTCTACAAGGCGTTTATTTCATACCAACACTTCACACAACAACAGATCCTGGAGAATGTTACAGCAAAAGTGGGCTTTTTTTTTCTTCAATATGGGCAAAGCGAAACAAGATGCTCGGAAAAGTCAAGCCAGATCTATTTAAGACTTTGATAACCCCAGTCTACTTAATGAGCCATCCTACTCCTACACAACAGAAGACGACCTTGATAAACCTTAACTGAATTGGACCACAAACTGGAGACTTGTGGTACAATACATCAGATTGAGAATCGTATATAGGAGATAAAAATAGAATTCCTTGCATTATTTCTATTTCACTTTTTTGATAGAGTTATATTTATTACAGCGTGTGAACTTTTTTAACTTTTTATGCCTAAAAAAAGTTAGTAAAATCAATTTACTGAAGTGCGTTGAGAATTTTTAGATTAATAGAATTTTGAATGTTGATCAAATTGTGGCAGCATGATTTCATTGGTTAAAAAATTTACTTTCACAAAAGATCGTTAACACATGTGAAATACTAAAAACAATGTGTATGTGCCCACACTTCCACACATACGTACGTATGTATTAATGGATACAATTAACATCCTGAATCTCGAACAGCATAGTAACATTTTTCCAATTACGGAATTATGATCGCCTTAAAAACCACTTCTACGTCGTTCGTTATGTTTCGTGGCTTTTGATATGGGTGTATAAAATTGAATAAACATTCAGGTCGATATAAAAATGTAGACACATACATATCTCCCATAATTCCCATAAGACGCATTTTTGTTCACAAAAACATCAATTATTCTAAACACGCAGTTTCGTCCCAAAACATTGGCTTAGTGAATCACCCTTGCAGAGCCATAGGTGTATGTATCCATATGCTCATTCACATTGAACTCAAATTTTGGTTCATAGAACACCTCGATTCGATGAAATCCATTTAAATAAATCTACGGCGAGCATTCAAATCACGTCTACTTTGATCCTTAAATCTACCCGTATTTCAATCAGTGCCAGATGACAAACACAATCTTAATTTCTTCATTCATCTTCAGAGTGAATTAATAAACATACAACAACGAGGAGAACGTACCTGCAAACATATGTGCACTTAATGTGTGTTTATGTATTTGCATACAATAATATGTGTAATATTGTGAAAATATAAAATACATCTATAAAAAGCTTCAATCAGTGATTGTTAGGATTTTAAAAATTTAGTAAGTGCAAAGATTTGCTGTCGAGTTTTCCCTTAAAAAGAAATTCCTGTAGGTGAAGTCGTGACACGAACACTCCTTCATGTCATCAAGCAGGTAAATCAAATGAAGAAAACCGTTCTAGGGCACACATTATTTGCTTTATTACACCATAATATTCTCTAGACTCAACATACTGAATTTTGTTGCTGACACAGCAGCTCCCACCACCAACATTTTGCTGGGATGAATGGATTCAAGTGGTTGCCCCCTTTCCAAATATATAAAAGAGATACGTTGCTACTGACGTTCACTTTCAACACAGATAACACGGAAAATCCTTGAAGTCTGTAATATAATTGAGTTACAGAAGAATTTGTTTTCGAGAAATAAAAATGGAAGATAGCTTCTCCAGTGCAGCGTTGGTAGTAAAGAAAGGGTATTCCAAAATGAATTGCGAACTATTTTGCGAAAACAAAAAAAAAAAACAGAGTTCTTCTGAAACTTTTTGCGTTCTTTGGAACTGTGTAAAGATGAAGTTTTAAAGGGATGAAATTGATAGAAATGCAAATCGCTTGAATGGAACCCAATCATTTGGATGTTGCCGTAGTAAATACACCCAGAGACTGTTTGAATTGTAACAAATATGGAAAGGACTGTTCGTTAGCTTCAGTTTTTTTTCCAGTACAGGTTGATAACCTAGTTTAACCTTTGAAAGTGTGGCTATTCAGTCAACAAGTGCCTCATTTATTTGCGATGATCAGATTCCAGTCTCATAAGAATTTGGTTTCTTATTTCCCGTATAACAGAGTTTCAATTTGTAGTCGCACATCTCAAAACTTCAAAATCTTTGATTGCGATAGCTCCTATCGGGCGTGATTTAATCCAGTACTAGTAGAATAATAATAATATTGGTGGCGCTACAATTCGAGGTGGACTTGGGCCTTGGGCTTCTCTGCAACTAATCGTGTTGTGTGTGCTATTGTTCTTTTCCTAGCAGTGCGGACGGCGATTTCGAGAAGTTTTTTCTAGACAGTTAGAACATTGTTAGTAATTTGAAAGAGGTGGGCGGTAAACGGTTTTTTTTAGCTAGATTGTTATAAGATTTTAACGTAGACTAGTCTAGTGCGTTGGGATCAACCTACGTAGCTCTAAAGCCACGTTGCCTTACAGTACTAATATATGTAGTATGTATTTGAATAAAACGCATGAAATTTTTTTAAACAACCATTAGTTTGGGTTCCATCAAGAACGTGCCATCTGCAATTAGTTTTTGAATTTCGTGCATATGGTGACTATCTGATAAATGTCATCCGTTTTCGACCAATTTTTCAAGAATTTGTTGCCGTATACCCTTAATAACAGAGGCGTCCAATGCGTAAATTGTTGCTGTTTTGTAAGCGTAGACCAGTGACTTTACGTATCTCATAAGAAAGTAATTAAAATGCTTCAAATCACAAGATCTTAAAGGCCAATTCGTTCATCGAATTTTTCCTTCAACAAGTCCATTCTTTTTTCACATTCCTCATTGCCGTTCAATCGAGAAACTAAATTACCATTAATTAACCAATACCTTTAACTCTTTTAGGGCCACCACAAGAAGATAAATAAAATTACACGATTTGTTCGCACAAACGAATTTATTTGCATAATTTTATTTAAAAAAAAAGCAAAATAAAAAGAATTATCCTTACATGATTCTTTACAAGGACATGGTACGAAAAATATACCACTGCGCACAAAATGTCTATTTTCATTCCTGAAATTCGTTAAAGCAAGTTTTTGTCTTGCTTAGACATGGATGTGTTCTACTTGCAATGTCCCACTTTGTCTAAGCCCATAGAGAGAATCTTATGGGAGATCCATTGTGTTCTCCTTTGGTGTCCTGTGTGACTACAGTGTGCACATCTTCGAAATAAAGTTCTTACAGGTTGATGTGACGAAGAGAATCGAATGCTTTTGTCAATAAACGGTGGTCAATTTTTTTTTCTTAAAATTCTGTTGATTACATTTGAAAAACAAATTTGGTCACAAGTAAATTTAACTACTAACCTTTTTTACAACACATATTTTCACTTCGATTACTTCACGATAAACCACGAGTCACGAAATTGCAAAAACCATTAGAGGGTTTTCATATTTCAATAAAGTCATCTCAAATTACCCAATTTTTTCATATATACGTCTCACTCTTTCATTGGTTGTATTTTTTTTTCAATTTATATAGAAACGTGTTATAGAAAACATTCCATTGCACAAGTATAGAAAAATGTTTAGATATGTGGTACGTTTTTCATACTATCGGCCCTGAAAGAATTAACCCTAATAAGCTGATTAACCTCATTTAACAAAGAATATGATCTGATGACTTCCCACAGATCACACCAGACTGTGAGTGTAACAGCATTTCTCATTTGGTTTCGTCTTCGGTCTAAGTGCGAACATTTTGCGAAAATCAGTGGATCCAATGCCATGTTCTATGATTGTCAAAAGACTTGAAATCTTCTGAAAACTATGACGTGTATGGCTCTGTCGTTATTAAGTCACTTGCTTACTTCTTTGATAATCTGCTTGATCTGGAGGAGACCTCTTGATAGGGCAATACATATGCGGCTGATCGGGTCATTATTCTGTAGGGTTTATGTTGAAGTATACTGCATAATATTTTCAATTTTAATTTTTAATAAAAAATTTGGAGTCTTTCATCTCCTACAAAGTTGGTCGAAAAATATGATGTTAATCTGAAATTTTCAGAGCTTCGTTTAAAGTTTATATTGACACCGAATCTTACGACGTTATAGATTTGTAAGCTATCTGCTCAGCACAGTATGTATACAAATCTACAAACAGAGGACATTCAAATGATAATTGAGTAATTACATTTACTTGTACAAATTTATTCAATACATCTCAATTCCGTTTTTTATTTTACGGTTTTTCTTATTTCTTCTTTTGTGTATAAAAACATCAAACTTCAAAATGATAACTTAACGACCCTGTTTGACTTTATGATCGACTGCCCCAATATCAAAGCACAGGCGCACGACCTCGTCTCCTGTAAAGGATATCAATCTGATGCTGGCTGTTTCAAATCAAAGTGGAGACTGGACAACATCTGGTGCGCTATTAAGAATTATCATAATTTATGACTTCAATTGGATTTTATAGCAAACGTCATCAATGTTATAGCTTTCATATTACTTGATTTATTTTTTAATAGGAAACTGTCAAAGGAGAACAATGGAATAAGGCTATAAATGACCGACCACAAAAAATCTGTTCTCCTTTTGTATACAAAAATGAATATTTCCTTTAAAAAAAAGTTTCTAATTTGCTTAATCGATATTTGTTTACACGAATAAGTCTCAATAAACCTCTGTTTTGTTCTAAACGGATTCTTAGAACTCCCAAAATAATAAAAAAAAAAGGCAAATATCACCACCGCCCACCCATTTAGGTCGTAAAACATTCGCTTCAATGAGGGTAAAAAGTAAAGCTTTGTCTGTCTAAAAACATGTACCGCAGGTGCTATAAAACTTGATAGAGACCACCAATCTTCTCAATTTATGGATTAATTTATCGCGAGACGTTCATATGCCAATGAAGTCGAATTTTGTTAGCCTATTATCTTCACGCTCCTCCTTGATGCGCACTCACACCCACATTTAGTCGATTTAATTATATTTGCTTGCCCTTTGACATAGAAACCATCCTTTTGCACTGACAGCGTAATGTATCTTCAACGCAAAACACGTGTTCCAGCATATGTACTATACATACATAATAAGATGCAAAGGATATCTTAACCCAAGGTGTAGAAATTAAGATAAAACATTTAGGGATGTATCGAAAACAAATGAGAATGTCGAGGAAGAATGGGGCGGCGACTGATACCAGGAGTCGGGGTAATGAATTTTGAGTGGAAAGTAGTCGGGGTATACTTATTAGCGAAAGTTAAAGAAAATTGCCAAATACACCGTAATTGAGTGGCAGAGTATGAGGCGCAAAGGGAGTTGTATGATTTTGCTACCATAGCAAATTAATAATGATGTACTACGACTTTGAGAGTTGCCATCATCAGAAAGCACAGACATGTCCCTACCTACAGACACACGTCTCTGTGAACATTATATATAATCACATCAAACGGAAACATTAACATCATCAAAAGCATTAATGATTATATCAAAACGAATCATATATATATATATGAAAATTAAAAATAACAACAACGGGAGAACGCGAAGGGGAGAAGACTTTTCGTGTTGATCAGCTTTCAGGTTTCTTCCCTGAGCATGAACCAGATTACGTTTATTTAACTTTTTTTTAAATTGAAAATTAAATTCTGAATCAACGAGTTTATTTGAGAGAGCTCTGTGGAAGTGCAAATTCAAGTTACACATTAATCATTCTGAGGTGGCCAAATTGAAGAAACATGTAAAGGGATTAATTTTAACATTCCTTTTTTGTTGTCCTGATGAATGAAAGAATGCCAAATGCCATATACAAACGTCTTTGCATAGAGTTATACTACGCACAACAAAACACATTTAATGCTCTTTAAAAATCAAAGTGTCAGAAATGAATGAGGAGCCTATTAATCAAAGTGCGATGTGCTATAAAGTTGCTTACTTGAAGTGAAAAAAAATTAGTCAGCATTTTGTATGGTGTTTAAATATAAAATGGCAACATGTTCTGAACATGCTATATAAAGAGTAGACCTGAAAATCTTTTTGTACTGCACGCGAAGGACGAAGTGTTTGAAGAAGTCGCAATGTCATGGTCGTGGTCAATTGACATACCAGTGAAAGTTAAGCTGAACTCCACAATCAAAACACATATCATGTGCATGTTTAAATTCACAATTGTACATATATATGTATGCTTGTTTTAAGGATACAAGAATTGTTTATCCATCAACATGTAATGGCTTCGAAACATATGATTTTGGTAAGAAATTGACGTTTTACACACGGACTAGGTTGCAATTGCAAATTTTATGCAAATTAAATCAGTTTTAAATGCAAATTAAGCGATGTATGTGTTTTGAGTATACTGAACTAATTTTTACCTTGACCTTGAACTTGGCTTGCTATATGAATATTAGCTTGACAAGTTTGGCGTCATGTACACTCCTACACCAACAAAATATCCTTAAATGTTACAACCTTAGCGTGCAAACTTCCTCACTTGCAATTTGTATAATTCGTTAAATTAAAACAAGAGGTCGATTAAATTGATTTAAAAGCCCTGAAACTTTAAAAGATGTCCCGTCATCGTAGAAAATCTAAAAGAACAACTTTTGAATGAAATAAGTTTTTTAATCTAATAGCTATTGGATATGTGAATATGTTTCCCTTAATTTGCTTGCATGTCACATACGCTCGAAAAAAGTTTCTGCGCTTGTAGCCTAGTTTATCTACTATTGAAACGCTAATACCAGTGCACAGCATTTACATTTAATTTTCAGGTTTTATAAAATGCACATATTAAAAAGAACAGATAATCGTTCAAATGTTTTGAAAAAGGGGTTAATAATTTACGGAATAAAAAGGAAAAACTCTTTCAGTTTGTTGGAAATGCGGTACTTAAATTCAATTCACTCTTAGTGGAGATCTACGTGTTAAATTTATCTAAATCAAGAATTATAAACTACTGGATAAGTGCTTCACTTAGTTGTAGTTAACAATAACTTATAAAGGGGGGTGGTTTTAGTGAGTAACAATCTCTCACTACTATGTGTGAATGTTCACAATAGCGTCTTGTTGAAGATACCAACCAACAAAGGGGAAAAAAAAATTCAATTCACATGTGGCTACGAAAACATTTTTGTAACAGTTTGTATTTTATTGGATTAATTGCGTTTTTCTTAAGAGTAATGTAATCAATTAAATGGCGTAAACTTGCAATTGAGCGGAAGTTTAATCATGTTTTGGAAGAAGTTCGTAAATGGTGATCCAGAGGATGAAATGGAACGTTATATTGTCATTCACTAAGCCTGCAGTTCCTACAAGGAAATCCTTAACTTAGATAAGGAGAGCATAAGAAAGCTAACGGGCTTTCTTACTGGCCACTGCGGCTTGTATTACCACCTTAACAAAATGAACTTGTGTCGAAACACGGAATGTAGGTTCTGTCTTGAAGAAGACGAAACATCCCAGCACATTTTATGTGAATGTCCGGCACTACATTGGTTAGGGAAACGTATTCTCCACAGGGAAATACTGACTTCAGTGGAATTGAAAAACTCCACTACAAAAGATATACTATCTTTCATAAGGAAAGTGGTAAATCTTTTGGATTAACTCCAACCCGTCGATACAATAGATCTTTTTAGGTCGCAGTATCGCTGCCTTTATGGCAGGGTTGTACAAGAGGAAAAAAAAAAAAGAAAAAAAAAAGTTTGAGCTGGATATGTACAAAGTCTCTATTACCCAATTGTATTATGAGTAAAGTCCTTCGAGATAGGTTTCTATTTTGATCATGAATTCTACATATAATCTCGGTATTGAAGTCCATGCTCATCGCCTAAGATTGGGCGTAAAGGAATCAATCTTAACTGAAAAAAACTATTGCAATTTGCACCAGTCTTTTAAAGCACTCGATGAAGAAAAAAATATATCCTAAATAAAAATTTAACATCTCATTAAATCAATTTAGCCTAATTTTTAGAAATATGTATATGGAGTGAATGAGTGAATTACAATTTTTTAAATCTATTAATATAAGTATTAAAATCCACGCGAAAGAAATATTACTTTCTTCTTCGAGTGACGTGGAAGTCTGTGGTGGATTTGGGCATAGCTTCTACAGCAACCACTCATGTGCATGATATTGTTCCTTCACAAGTAAGGTTGGTCAGACTTTTGTGCATACACATCGTATACATATTGCTTGAAATGGTAGTAAATCATAAAATTAATATGAATATGCGCGATTACTGCCCAAAGCAGTAAATGTTTCGAGTGATAAAAATGCCATAATATATTTCCGAGTTATTTACACGTCTGATTGAAACATTTATGATTCTTTCTGCTTCAATAGCTGTAATGTTTTAAGACCCTAGCCGGAAATGTCTTTAATTTTTTTTATAATTATAATTCATATCTCTTTTTGATTGATTTTTTAATCTGGATTACGTGATGATTTAATACATTCACAGGGCAAAGCTTTTAAAATTTACTACTTCAATTCAGCCTGAACCCACTGCTCGTAATAAAATACGAGTACATCATCTATTCATACATGCATAAATGTGAACATTAACTCTTACATATGTACATACAAACATTCAAGCAAATATAAAGTATAAAAATAAATATCTCTGTTCAAATGTATCTAACACAATACCAAATAACCTTTGGATGAAACTGTAGTTAATTTCTAGATTTCAGCGAAAAACTGATGTGAGAAGCTGACTATCAATTTTTTAAACATTATGTTTCTAATGCTGTCACCAAGGGCAGAGGACTTATTTTTTTACAGTTTTTTACTTTTACTCCGATCCTATTACAGATAGGTACTGAGATACACTTTTGTAACCTGGTCTTGAACCTCTATATCAACCACTAAGCCCACTTTTTTTTGACTTTAGTAAGAAAATTTTTCTTAAATATTATTTCCAAATTTTTTTTGTAATATTCTCGTACGCGGACATACAAACAACATCAAATCGCAGCTCGTTCAAATATTTTTGAACGTTTAAAGTGTTTTAAAAACTGTTAAACTGTAAAAGCGGTTAAGCTTTAAAACTGTTAAAAACTGTTTGTTACAACATTAACTTTATTGTAAGTAAGGAGAAGCAATGCCTCTGGATGTACATATTTTCATAGTGAACCCGTTTGTGAATATTATTATATTGCATTCACTACCTTGGTCCCATAAAAATATTACATTCCATTTTTTCCCAGCGGACAAGTTTGTGTGCTTAAAGTTGCAGGCACTTAAAATGTAAGTCCCCTCTTGCGTTAACGAGAAGAAACACTGTGAAGATGATTTAATCCGTATTTTTAGTGTAAATAATGAGGAATTGATTACAATCCAATTATTCCATCATTCCAAATGCACTTGTCATGACGATCATACATTTGCCCTTAATCAGTCACGAAGAATAGACGCAGGATGTTATTTTCTACCTTCAAAAATTTGTGTTAATTCATGTTGAATTGATTTTAGTTCTTAGAGAGTTTATATTTGGTAGTTGTAAGGTGTTGAATTCAAATTGGTACCATGTGTGAATCGTTCGGAATGATCTGGGCAAAACAATGGTTATTATCACAAATGCTCCATTTACATTTATTTATTTTACACATTTCTTGCTAATAACGGTAAACCTTAACATATTTATGCTATTTATGTGTTACAGGGTGTTACAGGGACAGAAATATAAAACACATAATCATCAAAATTTACGGGTTGGTAACAGGGAGAAACGAAATTAGCCAGTAATTTCTGCCTGCCCCCAAAAAACTGACTAAGCTCACAGCAATTGCACAATAGATAACCTATTTGAAATATATTCTTTCATCCTAAATGGTAATTTTAAACATTTGCATTTAAAACGAAGTTGTCTCTCCAGTAAGCGTGAAATGAAATTGTATTTAACTCGACCCCAGTCACAAATAAAAGGGGGGAAATGTCACCTTTATAGTTCACCAATTCAACCCTTTTGTTTTTCCTTTCTTTTATATATTTTATGACACTCGGAATCTGGCCCCCAAAAATGTACACCCAATTTATTTATTTATTCTTGTGCTCCTCAGTGTAATCCTTAAAAGTCAACTGGTGCAAGTGCCTAACCTTAAATCTATGCCATCCATTATAAAGGTTTTTGAAGTCTCTATATGTAGTCTTTATGCGGGTGTTTCCTATGAGAGCACAAAAAGGATTCATGATCCTCATTCTAATTAATTTTTAAAGGCCTTTAGGGAAAGTTTTGTGTGTTACCTTCCGCACCATTACCTTAATGATCACATACTAAATGTGAATAACATCGAAGTGGAAGCAAAACAAATAAAAAATAAACGTCGGTCAAAGGGAAAAATTATAAAAATAAATCCCTGGAAACCGTCATTCAGTTTTCTTATTATAAAATTTGATTTCCTCTTACGTAAAGCTTTTGCACTTGCCGCTTTAGTTTCCTCCTTATTTTTTTGCTTGACACCACACACAATATAATGTTTGTTGCAATAAGCGAAATGTTAACAAAGAAAATTGAAGTAAAAATAAAAATACGAAACCAAGCTGTGAAGACAAAGGATATTAAGGAAAAACTGAAGTTTTTAATTGAAAGTCGTTTCAGAAAACGAGAGGAAATTCAGACTGGCTCTGAAGTAGCGTTCTTTAGGGAAAAAAGGGAGCTTACGGATAGGATCCATTCAGCCATAAGCACCTAGCAACTTTCTGGTATTATACATGTAATTCTATGTACTCACTGTGGAAAGTAGAAAAAATGTGAGGATTGTTAACTTGCATGGTTTCATAGGGACCATCTGTTTGGTTGCTTGCAGCATTTGTATAGCGACTTAAAATCGATTACAGGCAAAAACAATTGAATTGTTGAAATTAGATTTCTATTTTTAGGTGATGTGCCATATGAGCAAGTTTCAAAAATGACCGCTTATAGGTCCAATAAGTGAGCATTAACTTAACAGTGATAATATGTAAACCATTTGTGTAGGTCATAACAAAGCCGAACGGTTCACATTCGGTGAAATTATTTCGAGTTAATAAAAGTCAACTCGGACAAGATAGGACATCGTAAGCCGAAGGAAGAACAATTAAATGTTGTCACACAATTTTGCTAATACGGTTTTGTAGCCTGATATTAAACAAATTGTCAGTTAACTAACATTGTTACACATCAACAACATCATCTGAACACCGACTGAAGACGGCCATTTGTTGGCTTCTTTTTTAATCAAATATTATTTTGACAACGACAACTCCAAAATTGACAAAAACTTAACAGTATTATATTTTCAGGTTACGAAATGGATTGACTTACTGTTGAACAACGTTGGGAAATACTGCAAAGTTACTTCCAAAATGGGTTCTGTGTTGCCGAAACAATGCGAAATTTTAAGATAATTTTGAGTCCAAGTAATGCATCATCTGCAGCTGTTGTACGCAAGTTTGTGAAAAAATTAATAAAACAAGGCTGCTGATTGATAACCAAACATTTCCCCGTGTTCGTTCTGTGCACTCACAGAAAAATATTCCAACTGCTTCCAAATGTATTGGGCCTAACTCCGAAAACGTCTACACGTCAATGAACTAAGTAACTGAACATCAGTCGCATTAGCCTGAGAATATTTTGAATTATTCGCTTACCAATTGACTCAGGAATTGAAGCAAAATGACACGTCATTTCTCTATTTGGGCTTTAGAACAAATCGAAATTGATGACAACATTGCTCAGAAAATAATCTTTCAGCCGATGAGGCACATATCCGGCGGCTACGTAAACAAGCAAGATTAGTGTATTTGAGGCTCGGAAAAACCACACCTAGTCATAGAGAAGGCATTATATTCTAACAACGTTTTGGTGCGGTTTTTTTTGGAGCGACGGCATAATTGGTCAAGATGACAATGAAATCGTCTTGAAAACAATCAATGAAGATCCCTGGTAGAGACATGGCTGTCAATTTTTAATGGCCCAAAATTGAGGATTTAGGCTCGGGTCACCTATTGCTCGAACAAGATGTACACATAGCCATGGAACTGCTATTTGACATCGTTTAACTTTTCTTTGCTGTGTACCATTAAAGATCGGGGCCACCAAGGGACGATTAACGCACCTAGGAACAATGTTAATAAAGCTGTTCGTGAGATAGATGCCCGATACGTTTGGCATCTATCTCACTCACAATTGGTATGGAAAAATTGGGTTGACAGGATAACCTAATGCCCAATCTGACGAGAGAGTCATTTGAATATAATAATATTTCATAACCAATCGAAAGGTTAATTATTTTCAATATAACAATAGTCATTGAAAAATATACCCTATATATGATTGGAAGTGACTTAAACTGTAAACATAATGTTTGGTTTTGCAAAAAGATCGAAGGTGTTTGGTGTTGTGTTTATTACTTTCAAGTCTCTCGAAATGGATTCCGTTGAGTCCTGTATATATTTCAGATAGTTAACCAAGTCCCATACTAGCAATCGTCATGTTTGTTACAATTTCCCAAGTTTACTATTACAGAAATTTACGGTAAACGAACTTACTTACCAATCTTTTGTAAAGAGAAAGTGTAATATTCTCAACATGTAAAACATGCAAATTGTTCATGGTTTTAGTCGAAACTGTTATCGAGAATAATAATCATTTCAACAGACTACAACATATTTCCGCCAAATAGAAAGTCTTATGACAACAAATCAATATAGATAGAATTGATTGATAAGATGCACTCTTTTCTTCCAGATTCGTAAAGAACGGCATATGAGCATACTTAACATTCCCTCCGACTCAGTAACTTCATCAGATTATTAGACAAAAATGTTTGCGTTGCTTTGAATCTGGAAGTGTAAAAATATCTCCTAAGCGCGCGTGGAACGATTCTGACGAGAGCTAATTTTGCCGCTTTCAATGCATGTATATAATAGAGCACACCAACTCTGTATTATCAATTGTCATAAATCTTGCTTTTCGATGCGGCTACTGCTGATAAAATGATTGGTGTTGAACGTTATAACATCACTAAATAAGAAAGAAATTGCAAAACATCAAACCATTTCTTTTCGCACTGAGAAATACTCCAAAAAACGGCAATTTTTAAATAAATTTTTATGTACGATTTTTTTCGCTCAATCTACCACTCCTTTTTTTGCGTTTTTGCATTTTGTTATTACAACTATTCCAACCTAGTACATACTTATGTACTTTCTTACGGAGAGTAAATATTAAATGTGTGTTTGCTTCGGAAATTTCAGAACATCTGACTGCAACTATGTAAGACAAATGGCTGGTCAATTGCCAAGGACCAGATAACACATCACATTTATTGATATAGATTGTACCAGTCGTTAGCAGTGCTATTCAATATGATATGGGCTTTCTTTAAGATATCGTGAAAACAAAATATCACAATCTCACCTTCACTAACACATCAATTACCCTACGATCGACTTCATCTAACATATTTTCTTGGGCTCCCAACAAGTAAGCTAAATTCAGTAATTCAATCATCTACAAAGGTACTAACATTTACTCCAAAACACCTGAGTATCACTTACCAGAGCAAGTATCTTTGACACAACCACACAATCCCAGCACCTCATCAACGATAGTAACAACTGACACACTAAAGGATAAGGGATGATTTATTTCTTCCTGTTGAAGAGGTAAGTTCTCTGCTAAATGAAGTTCTGACAAAACCAAACACTTGCCATTCAAGAGCTAACCAATTCAAAGTCATTACATCGTTGGGTAGCAAGTAAGTATGCAAGAGTACACAGAGTACACTTCCACAGACATGTTAAGTTAATCTCTCAATATGATTGGAATGTAAGACACATGAACAAAAAACAGGTAACATTTTTTTAATTCCATGAAAGAGTTCACATAGCGCTTACGACAGGAACACGTTCAAGGCCAAAACATCTGTTCAGATCCAGACAGGTGGTGACATGTTGCTCTTTTCATTAGAAAAGATATTGTACACCCTTTGCGTGCTAATCTTTATCTTAACCTGATCAAAATACTTGACGTTGACATCACTTTGGTAATTGCTTATTCCCATCTATTTCCCTTAAACAAATATGAACTCTGAGAATAAATAACTTCCTAAGAGCATATTTCTGGGATGTAACTTCAGTTTTTGAATATTACATCATCATCATTCCCATATGACCTTTTGTCGTTATTAAAAAACTCATCAACATTTGTTCTACTAAGCATTACTCTAAGCAGTATAAAACCAATATTCAATTTTAATATATCCCGCTGCCAACCGGAGTTTATTAAAACGTTTCATTAGCAATGGCTTGAAATTCAATAATTTTGAACTTTGAAAAATCAACATTGGACCACAGTCGCTCAAATCGGAATGTGCGAAAAAATTCAATTTAGACCTAAAAAACTGCACAAGAGGATGTTTAAGGCTAAGATAAGTTAGGATATTGCTACTCCCGCATTATTTCGATCTGTTTATACCGCAAATTCAATTTCTATCGAGTGCTGAGCCGATACGCAATACTCGATTTTGGTTGATTTACTATCAAGAAAACATTAAGCAGGAGCTGCAGAAAGGGCTTAGTACACACGTACGTTGTTTTTACAAAAATAAGCAGTCAAAAAAAATTAAAAACAAAACACCTAAAACGTTGTTTGTAAAATTTAAAAATTGAGGTCCGAATTTAGTAACTAAGGCTGAGCTAAATTCGGAAACGTCAACGTGATTCGTGTACACGTCCCCACCTGGAGAGAACATACGATCCATGGACCACATCGTTCGCATGATATGAAACCCCTTTGACTGACCCAGTTATTGAAGGATCAGCCTCCTTATCATCGAATAAAGATCTTCTCTGTTGTTTTATGTGGACGTAGGTAACCTTTCGCCAACAATCTGATAGGTACTTACCGAAGAAGTCATATCGACACATGCCACCTATTCGTCGTCGTTCCAGACCGAATATGACATTCTGTATAGAAATGAGCTATATAACGCCATGTCTAACAAAGGTCAACAGGTTATGCAGGATGGTGATAGAGAACCCTCAGTGCTTAAGATTGGTAACGAATTCACGATCTTCAATGTCAAAAAAGGTCTTAGGCAAGACGACACGCTCTCATGTGACTATTTCACATCATTCTTAAGAAGATCGTGCAATTCTCACTGCCCAAAACTAGAGACTCGATCTTCCATACAGCTGCTAGCATTCGCGAATGGCATTGACATGATTGGTCAAATACTGCGAGCCATCAAAGAAAGTTCCCTTTTCCGATAAGAGAAAGGAAGTCAAAGATTCAACCACGAACTACACTGGCTGCGTAGGGTCTACGGATGCAACGCCTAAGATGTCTAGATGCATGTAGAGCGCATGAAAAACTTATCTCCGGTCCGAAGAATCTTGGACTCTCAGCCTGTAGGACAAAGCATTAGAGGACATCACCTTTAAGGTGGTTCCTACAAGTGGATGGTTACTTCAATCAACTTGATGTGCGCAATTGGAGACAGCTGTCGAAAGATAGTACTAGCTGAAGTAAAGTGTTTTCCATTTTTAAGGTTCCGTCTACAAAAACGTAACCTTTATAATTTCTGTCACACATTTTTATTTCCAAAGTTTATGAAGATATCGGCATGAAATTTTAGAATTAGGTACTTCAGGCCTAGATGTCATTGCATATGTATCCAAATTTAAAATTTGGGGCCATTTGGTGGTGGCTCCAGTATAGGTGAAGTTGCCATTAATTTTGAAACATTATCGCACCCCATCGACATTTATATCAATCGACAGATCTTTTGAAATGAAGTAGAGGTTTGCTTCAACAGTTTTTGATCCAAAGTACCATTTGGAAAATATGGAGCTCCAAAGTTTTTTTAAATGCGTCCCCCCTGCCATTTCTAAACCAAAGTGTTTAAAAATCTGAAAAAATCACAAAAACTTCGCTTCATTGAGTACTTTCATTTAAAACCATTTCGAGCATTCTGGCCTTAATCGTTTTGGAGATATTGGCCAAAAACGGTCAATCATCGACATGCGAATTTTGAAAATCTGAAAACGCAGTTTTGAAGACCTCAGCGTAAGCATTAAGAAATGATAAATTTCAAAATATCGATTTATGTTGAAATTTTGAGATATCTAAGATCACTATTTTCATTTTCACACATAAATTGCATGCAGTCTTCAACAACTCTATTCGTTGATGAGTGTTATCTTTTCGATCTCACCCCTAAATGCCCAACAGAAATGAACACACACACTGCAGGCATAAGCAGTGATTAGGTAGGTATGTATGTTTGTATGATGGAAGGGATTTTCTGTGTTGGATAAACTTGGATAGAGGTATAGATATGTGTATGGTTGAATGATTGTTTGATTGGATCTATGAATGTATGAATGAAGGGTTGATTTGGGTTGAAGTTAGAAGAAAATTCAACTGAAATAGTTTTGAAACGTCGTTTGATATTCAGAAATCATCTATCAATATTATGCGACGGAACCTTCCCCGTGCGAGTACAAATCGCACTTGTCCAGTTTATTTTTTAATGAAGAAGCAAAAAAGTCTATAATGATCTTGACAATGTTTTATCCATTTACATATGTAAACATAAAGAACTTTGAAGGGGACCTACAATTTAATGTCGACTCCGAACGGCGAGATTGAGAAGCTTTTTCTAGACAATGTCAATGACTCGAAAGGGGTGAAACCGTGAAAATATCAAGGGTATTTTTGCGGGAATGTATACTTATAAATGCATGCATAAAGCCCAAACATTTGAGTTTTTGATTTAAAAATAATTTCTTTCTAATACGAGTATTTACCCTCACCTCAATTTTTTTCATATGACTCAAATTTGGTTTTTACTGTGTTCATAGCAGAGTTCCTCAGGAAACAGAAGAACTCAAACAAATAGTTCCTTTCGTTGTGCTTTAAACCCCCTCCTCTCAACAGTATTTTCCTTTCTCGTAAGTTAGTTCAACTTAATTGTATTATTTTAGTTACATTTTTCCTTAACGAATTGAAAGTAGAAATTTGCACTCACTTAAATATTACTGTTTTGGGTGTTTCAAGCCATAATACACATGGGAGTGTTGCCGCGGGGCTTTTGTGTAACGGAGAACCTTTTCATGTTATACTTGGACTAAGGCAATAAGGATTAGAATAGATGAGGATAGATACCACAACTGTAACATCAGGGCAAAGTTTATCTTTCGGGCATGACTAAAATGACCAGATCCATTTACACGAAAAAGTTTTCATAATTTTTTTTTTCAAACAAATTTAACATTTTAACAAATTCAAGCAAAATAAATATAAAAGAATAATTTATAAAAATAAATTAAGTCAATTCTAACTTTAAATTGAAAATAAAACTGTGCTTAAATTATTGATTCCATTTTTGTGGTTTGAATGCTTTTTATTAAATATCCGATTTTATTATATATATTAAAATTGCTTTACATTTCCGACTTTTGCGTCTATTTCTCCCTTTAGTTCATTGTCTCGTTATCTAAGATATGTGTAGGAATTGAAAAAAATAAAAGTTCACTGTTCTCCCCATTTTTGAAAAATTTGGTAAATTGGGAAAATCCAAAAACGGACAAGTTGCACGTTTCTTCTTTCTGCGATACATACAATTTCAATTTATTTTGTATAGAGATATGGTAAAAGTTACCTCACTAAATTAATATTAATATAATTGTTCAGAATAATAGCACATATTTTTTTAAATTTTGAAGGAAAAGCCACTAAAAACCTCCATTAAAACAAAAAAATATAATACCTGATATCGTTGGAGGAAATAGAGAAGTAGTTGCGAGACTTAATAATGACATTTTTGGTACTATTGTTAAATGGTATTGAAGCGATTTGTGTAGCTACTGAAATAACCTGATGAAGAAATACTTTTAGTGACATATTCCATTACTATCGATTGTTTTTGAGCGCCTAGCGGAAATATGCATATGTGCTACTGTAAAGCAGAAAAGGGTAATAACTTTTACTCGTATATGCAAGTACAACACCCAAATTGAGAAAGTTAAGTGCTTGAGAAACTATTGTTAGCCGAAAACCACATTAAGTGTCATCGGTCTAATTGTTTGATTACAAGTGGATTGAACCACCCGTTTTAATAGTCAATGCTCTGTGTTTTGAAGTTAACCCATTGCACAAAATACTATTTGAATTTATACCAAATACTACCCCTTGCGATTACGTACCTTTGTCTTTAAAACGAAATAAAAAATGGATATTCACATAAATACATAAGAAAACGGAAAAAATATTCACTACCGGAAAAAATACAACAAAGAAGAAAAAATAACCTGCTAAGACATAACTGCACTTTTTCCAAACGGTTGGAGATGGTAGATGACGTGTTTATTTCGAATATGTACAAAGATCAGTCTAATATATTTTTTAAAGTGAAAAAAAAACCGCACTTAAAAGACATTTTAAGTACCCGCCTACAGACAGCTGAATAGGGGTGTCTAAGTGGTTCTCAAAGTAAACGATTTATTGAAAGCTTTCATGAGCATGAAAGGAGCATTTGGCAATACCTTGCCCGAAGCGTAGGCAACTTTGTAGATTTTTAAGCAAAATGCTTAAAAATAAAAAAATGTTATAAATTCTGACAGACGAAATGAATAAAACGAACTAAAATATTCACCAATTATATGGAATTAATACAAAATAACAGGGTTTAAGTTAACGTATGTCTATTTCTTCGTCTTTCATGTTTCTGTTTCATTTGCCTACCTTGCTTGATTCTAAGTTTAGCTAAGTTTCTTATCAATTTTGTAAATAAATTGTCGCTAATTTGTGCGAGATTTTTTGGTGATAATTAACGACCAGCATGTAGTTTGGTGAGAGTAGGATAAAATCACTTAAAGTTGTGATTGCGTATAATAATTCTGTCGGGTTAAGTTTTAACAAATATTTGTGACATACAATAAGAGCCTTTCGATAGGCTCTATCACTTAACTGCCTATTGTTATCTACCTCTAAGAAAAACAAGTATTTGTATACTTTACACCGAACTCTCTTTATTAAGTTACCCTATAAATGCCTGTGTTTCGAGTGACTCCTGCGATCGTTAGGATTAACTCCTGCATCGATGGTGTTGAATGAGCGCTAGCACACACATATACAGGTATTGATAGTGATTGTAGGTATGGGTATGCTTGCACTATGTAGGCCAAGGAACATTAATTTGCAAAGACCAGAAACCTTGATGGAGTAGCGAAAATTCTCATCATCTCGCAGAATTCGACTAGTTTAACAGGGTTGCTGATATGGTTATTTGTAGCGGTCTTTATGTGGGCTGTTTTATACGGCCGTAAATTCGGCGCCGTGGCGTAGTGGGTAGGTGCGTCGACTCCTACGCTCGAGGTCTAAGGTTCGAACCTCGAAAAAACACTTTACATTTTTTCACGGCTATATCTCTTTCGATTCATTGACAATGCTCGAAGAGTATAACTCTCTAGAAAAATTCTCGCCGTTCGGAGTCGGCATTAAACTGTAGGTCCTCTCCACTCGTGAGAGAACAATAGCACGCACAACACGAGTGGTTGCTTAGAAGCTAGGCCCAAGTCCACCTCGGACTGTAGCGCCACCAATAATATTAATTTGTGCATATAATTTGCATTTCTTTCGCACTCTACAAGATTTATCGTCGTTTGAAAATGCGTCCTATTGTGACCTTCGAGTAGCAGAGAAAGCATTACACATGCGTAATGTTCAGAAGAGGTTTTTTGTGTTAAACATTGCAGATAAAATAATCGTTTTTCTCGTGCAAGCAGAAAAATGTGGAGCAGGAAGTTGTCTATGCTCCAAAATAAAACAAAGAAATGATTTTAAATGTGGTGACTAATCAAAGACTTGAAACACATTTTGAACATTTGCCACGTTCAAATGTTTCCGCTAATGAACCAAGAAGAAAAAATAACTTTAGAGATGCTACATTTAGGTGAGGCGAGATATGAATATTTTTTGCATATGTTCGTAGTTCTTATATTTGCATACAAATGAGAAAACTCATGTATAGAACTTCAAATAAAATTTTAATTGAATAATTTAAGTTAACTTTAAGTAATATCTTGTGTTGCTAGCACCGTGTCAATTTAAAAATTTCTCATTTTGTCATCATAAATTTCAATATTACATTTATCAGCAGGACAAAAACTAGCTGGCGGGAAAACAATTTTTCACTACGTGCATACTTGATTTTTATAAAGCTTCGAAAAATTCTCACAACTGATCACAGTTTTCTAAACTTGCTTACTTTACAAAGGCACGGCCAGCTTACATATACAAATAATCACCCCACCTATAGCAGTTAAAGATTGGCAAATATACACATAGGTTTTTCTTGCAGCTTATACTGTGTAGAAAGTAAATATATAGATACACATATATGTATGTACTGTACATTCCCCACATTTGCACATATTTTTCGTAACAAGGATGGAAAGCGGTGGCAAACAAGTTTCTCAGAAAATAACTTGCTTCCCGGAAATCAATCTCGACTTCAAAAAAGGAGCAAAGAATCAATATCAGGGACTTCAGACGTCAGTCAGAAATATCCCTTACGTATGAAGCTGGTTTGTTTTTATTTTGTGGAAGGGCTTTCTCTTTGCAGTCATTTAGATGTTCATTCCTCACCTCAGCAATGATTCCAAACTTTAGTCTGCGATTAAACTGTACAAAGTAGCTTCGATAAAATCAGAATTATCTAGAAGAGCAAAAGCGAAAAACACTAATTTGAAATCTCTGTCATGAAGATCAAACATAAAAAACTCTGTGAAATCCAGGAAATCAAACTGTATCAACAAAATAGGGAGTATTTACCACGTAAGGATTTTACGATTCTTTTTCGAAACGTTTCAACTGCCGAAATAATCATAAAAATAATCTGCACCTGAAAGGCAGAGTATTAGGTCGGTGGCATTTATTAGTTTTTGGAGGTTTAATGTCAATATCCCTACTTTGCGATACTTTGTTTGTTTTATAATAATTCTGTTGGGAGATCGCGTACACAATTGGTCACGAATAGGAATCCATAAACGTGTATGTACGTCGTTATATGTATAAACGTATACTCTGTACATATCGTAACATAGTCCCAATTTCACTCAGTAGGCTTTGTTGGTTTTTGGTATCCCTCTTTTCACTTAAGATGCGTGTACGTTGTAAAAAGCATCACTTTACGAGGTGTGTTCAGCGGTAATTTATTAAAAAAAATATTTTTGCATTACACAGAATTTTCTTTTTCCGTTTTTTGGGGTTACATTCTTTTGTATATCATTTCAAATATGCGTACATATGTACAAATGTATATTTTTAGAATATTTCAACATCAGCTGATCGCATTTGTCTCCGCAATATCCAAGCACACTGATTTTATGTGGAAAATATGTATATTTTCTGGGGTGCGCCAGCAGAAAATGGCTGTAACGGACATGGAGGTAAAATCACTTATACAGATGGTGACGATGTGATGTCAACATGGAAATTTATCAAAAAAGGAAAATCTTAAAATATAATCTTACAGCGAAGAAGGTAAACATAAAACAAGTAATTCTTTTTTAGAAAAAAAGCACCCCTTCCATGATTTTTTTCAAATGTTCTTGGTTGAAAGTTATCAGAACTATTTATAAATTTATGTATAACATCCTCACCTAATTCATGGCTGATTCGATACATAATCACAAATGATACAATATTGTTCATATTTTTGAATCAGGAAATAACATTGTAACAGTGTTTTTCTATCATGAACTGGTTTCCAAATTTGTATGAGTGATATAAGCAATAATGGTGGATATTCTCGGATAATACTACGTACGATATATAGATAGAGATAGAGTTTCGACTGCATACGACAAGGTGTATTTCTATTTTACGAGAACGGACGAGAAATTTTTTGAATTTGGTCTTAACGTAACTTTTAATATAGCGGTATTGAGGGAAGACTTTGAATATCTTTACCAGATACTCAAATATGTTCAGCATATTAAGATCAAAAGCCCACATGATACACTCTAACCTAAAAAAAGTAAAACAAAATCAACAGAATCGACTTAAGTTTAAATACATCCTGACTGGAAGGGAATCGTTCTACGTGGTTAGGTGAATTATTATCAAGTTTACTTTGGCGAAGTAGAAAGATTTGGTCAAAAATGAAATAAGCTCTATTCACAGAAAATAACATTCGTTTAGACCTTTATAACGCTACTCGTTATTGAATCTTGCACTTTTTTGCTTCTGCAACCATTGAGAGGAACATCCTCTCGTCTGAAAAAAATTTGTTAAATTGAACTTTCACAAACAATTTGTTTGCGACTTTACAACCTGTTGAAATATGCTTGGTGATAAACACTTCGTTTTTGTACTAAGACGTGCAATTATTTACTTAATATTATTTTTAAAAACACATTTCGGGAGAAAGCGTTGTATTTTTGTACTTGCAAACAGTATGGTAAATGTATACTTTTCCATCACTGAGAGACAGTTATTATACTAGAACAACAGACTTGGGTGGAATACTAAAGCAGGCTATTTAGCTGAGTCACGTGAATAAACAAAAACATTTACTAAACTCACATCCCCAATTCGAACTGGGATCTAACTAGAAACTTTTGCTGTTGTAATATGTAATATCTTGCAAGAGTGTCTCCGTAAATTCAGTCCTTATATATTCTAATTACTTTTTCTTCCTTTAGCCAGATGGTGACTCATCATCATTGCTTACAAATCTATTTTTTGCTTTTGATTTTGTTTTTCTCATGAGAATCTATAGCCACTCGAAGTAGGCACGCACATTAGGTGTTAATGGTGAAAAAGGTGATATTGCGCGTACGAAATACGATTCCCCTCCATGGAATTGCCTAATGGAAAAAGCCTGTTTGAGATGTCTCTTAAAAGTTTGATTGAACGTTTCAATTTTACATTCTATTTCGTCTTTTTATCACAGCACGTACTCAGAGCCATTATGATGGTTCAGAATACACGTGTAACATGTAACCAAGAGGGATAGTCAACTAATAAGGGATCGTAGCCAAGAATTTATGATGAAATAATTTTATTCAATTTATGTCACCCCATTACAACTGAAGTTTCGTTCCACAGAATTTAAAGAAGAGGAGCAGTTTTAGTATTACATCTGTCAATCCTCGTTTTATGCATGCTCTTTCAGTGACAAATGAAAACGCATACAACACCATATCCCCTATGAGCATTAAAATCTGAGCCAGTTCTCTTGAGTGTTTGTACAGAGTAATGTTTTGCTGCTTAGTAAAATTCTGCATAAAAAGAATGCTCTGAACATATAAATTTGGACATTAAACAAGACAAATTTCTGCAGAATAGATGTAAATATAAGCATAATTAACGCATTTATACAGAGTAAAGCATTGCAGTGCACCAACCGAGTATTCCTCATTATTTATGTGAAAATAATAAGGACACTTTATGCAAACAATTTTATTTTTACCGTAGTTTTGAGAGGCAGCTCTAAAAATTTAGTTACACCAGCCAATTTTGAGCTACCCTTTAATGATTAATAATAATAATGGCGGCGCTACATTTCGAGGTGGACTTGGGCCTACCTTCTAAGCAACCACTCGTGTTGTGCGTTTATTCTTTTATTATTTATTAGTTTATATTATTATTATTCTCTCACGAGTGGAGAGGACCTACAGTTTAATGCCGACTCCGAACGGCGATTTTGAGAAGTTTTTTCTAGACAGTTATACTCTTCGAGCATTGTCAGTGACTCGAAAGAGGTATAGCCGTGGCAAGGAACCTGATATCTCGAGCGAAAGAGTCGACGCACCTACCCACTACCCCACGGCGCCCATTAATGATTAGTTTGTGGTATTATATATATATATACAAAGTTTATTCCATTGTTCATCCCTCCGAGGGTAAGTCATGAATAAAAAAGAACGACATAGGATTTTCTTATTTAAACAATTTGGAATATTTACAGTATATAAACCGACACTGAAACGCTGTTTGCGGAAACTGTGCTCAATCGACAGTCTACCGTGCTAATGGATATGCAGGGTGGTAACAAAAGCTCGGGTTATGAAAGACATTCGGGTCAAAAACTCCAACCACTAATGACATCAAAGGTCAGAGACAGAAAATAGGGAACAGTCGAGTATGAACATGATGGTCATAGAATTTTATAGGAGTAATAATAAAACAAAAACGGGATAGCATTATCAATAATTGATAAACTGAATGAATTGAGACAAATTACCTCATCTGAAAAACGTCTTCGGAACTTTCCTTTTTTAAGTTGTTGTCGTTTTGATTTTTAATACCTAAACTTAGTTTGAAATGATGAATTATTAATTTTATATACTGATACCTGATCATTCTTTTTAACTAAGTATTCCAAAAGGGTCCAGGTTTTGTAAAAGAAAAATTGCCAGATTCTTCTGACTTGCTATTATAATATATGATTCATGTAACAGCTCAAGAAATAACTCCTGCACCCGCTAAGTTTAACTTAATTAGTAGCAAAAAACACCCCTTTCATACTCCAATAAATTCTTCCTGTCCATGAAACTGCGGGTAACCTATCTGCTATCATACTTTCAATCACTTTGAATACATTTAATCACAGTTCTTAAAACTTTATCCTTCATCGTTCATTTTGAAACCATTATTTAATTCAACAAAAAGTTTCTCTTGTTTAAAATGTTGCTAATTATACCAGAATCTACTGAAAACTCATTAAATGGGGGAAGCCTTGACAGCATATCCGCGTCTGCTTAAAGTATACCTTTTCTATAAGAAAGGATATAACTATGCATACCCATAAAAAACCAGCCTCGCTGCCACAACAGGCAAGGTAGATTTAGGTGGAATGAACTGAAAATTTCCTATAAATTCCGAAATCACTTTCCATGGTAAAATGTTTGCCATAAACAAATTTGTGAAACTTGTTAATCGCAAAAATTTATAGCCAAATCCTCACGATGCCGTTGAGAATAGTTGCTCTAACTTAGGGTTGAGCTTACAAAAAGAACTGTAAATTTATCAGGTTTTGGCGGTTCTGTGACAACCTGTACCTTTTTCGGGTTAGGTTTGATTCCTTTGAGACTGATAATACATCCAAGATACTCGACGCTTCGTTCGAGAAATGTAACTTTTCTTATTGCAACATTATAGGTTAGGTTAGGTACAGTTGGCGGACTGCAGGATAGTAGTATCACTTAACCCAACATAGGCCTCGTGGTACCATGAGGATCGGGTGTCTTCTATCCATCAAATCATTTGGTGCTTACTACAAAACGTGAAAGTTGATTGATGCCGACGTTGTCCAGCTCACTCAGGTCATTGCAGATATAGGCTTCAAAGTGATTCTCCCTGCTGGTGGAGAGAGCGCTACAAGTGTAGAGCAGATGCATTATGTTTTCCTCTTCTTATTCATCTCTGCAGCTTCTGCACAAGTCATTGTGAGGGGGTCCCATTCTGAAAGTGCGTGTGCCAATGGCGCAATGTCCGGTTCATTTTGATAAGATAGAGTCAACTTTTAAAGTTGAGCTTAGGGCATATGTGTTTAGCGATAAGGCACGTTGTGCCTTCTGACCACCTTGAATTGGTGGTTCTAAATGTGTGTTTAAATAAATGTTTAAAAGTATAAAAGAAGTTTGAATTGGTACTGTGTCCCGGCTCAGCCAACTCGTCAAAAGATGTTCGGCAATTCAGGCCGGTCTTAGAGTGAAAAGTGACCGAGCTTAGAGATTTGATTTGCTGAACAGATGGTAATGTCCTTCTTGGATATCACGTTGTTGAGCCAAGACAGGGTTTTTTTTATAGCCATCATCCCAGCTGCGATGTTCCGGAAGATGGAGGGATATACTAAAGTAGACACCTAACCCTATTGCCTCATCCGTCTTGGATCCATCTGTGAAGATACAGAGAGGACCGTCCAGTGTCAGACTTTCAGTCAGATCTGGAGGTTTTTCGCTAAGAGTTGATGGGGTAGTTGGAGATCAGTCTCCCGGGGAAAAGATTCGAGGTTATCTGGAATGGTGGAGTGACCTACATATATGGTAGTTATTCCACACGTGAAGTGTCTGGGGTCTAACTGCTGTGCGTCCTGTCTTCCAAACAGGTCGTGTGGAAGGAGATGGTGTGGTCCTTAGGGCCCCACTGATACATATGATTCCAGATCTATGCACGCGGTTAAGAAGATTGCAGTTGGCAGCTATATCAAGAGCTAACCACCATACTATGACTCCACACAATAAGATTGGTCTGTTTACGGCTGTGTATAGCCATAACAAAATAAGTACCATTTACTTCAAATTGCTTTTTTGCAGCAGTAGAGCGCTGTGGTGGCTTTCTTAATTCGTTATATGAAGTTGAGCTTCGAGCTTAGTTTACGACCAATGATGAGACCCAGGAATTTAGCCTTGTCTGTGACTGTAAGTTTTATACTACAGTTAGGGAGAGTTGAAGGGAGGAATTTCGTATTTCCTCGTGAAGAGTACTAGCTCCGTTTCTTGCGGATTGACTCCAAGACCGCATGCATTGGTTCATAAGGTTAGTCTATGAAAAGCATGTTGAATGATATCCCTAAGTGTTGAGAAAAAATGTCCGGAAACATCCTGCCCTTTCTACGTTTAACTTTCGTTAACCCCAATGTTCCATGGAAGAGGTGAGAGTACACCTCCTTGCTGGGTTCCTCTATTAACCGTTCTGAGGATTGTGGTTTCACCTAGCTTAGATGCGATCATTATATAAATGAAATATTTTTCAAAAACCAAAGCTAAATGGTTTTTGCTGAGCTCAAAACTTTCTCCTCCAAAACGATATCATCTAAATTACATTGCACATGCGAAGTTTTATCAAGTATTCTGCCTAAACGTATTGACGTCAGTTCAAGGGGTAAAATTTGCAACTAGAATAGTCCCTTAGAAAAGTGCCTCGAAGCTTTTGAAACTTTCACTTGCTGATATACTCCAGTCAAATTTTAAACACAATGCTTCAAAAATTGAAATGCCCGATAGTTTAGGAGAAAAGTCACCCATTTTAAGTAAAGGGTAATAATGCTTTCAAAATATTTGACGATTGTTACCTATATATCAACTAACCATAAATTATTAAAATCACCTGCACGCTTTATCTGTCGATCCGCACTAGACTTTCAAGACTAGGTTCAAAAAATAGTTTAGAGAAACAAATTAAAAAAATGTTTTCTCTTTCGAGTCACTGACAGTGCTCAAAGAGTATAACTGTCTAGAAAGAGATTCTCAATCTCGCCGTTCGGAGTCGGCATTAAACTGCAGGTCCCCTCCACTCGTGAGAGAACAATAGCACGCACAACACGAATAGTTGCTGAGAAGCTAGGCTCAGGTCCACCTCGGACTGTAGCGCCGCCATTAATATTATTAACCACATTCGCAGACGATACTGCTTTTCTATTAACTGGTGAATGTGTGAATAAATCAGCAGTAATGCTAGAGGGTCGAAATTGACGAAATATATGAATGGACCAATGAAATACATTGAGTCAAAGTTCACTCATATTAATTATATGTTTTATGTTTTTACTAATATAGTATACTAATAACTAATATACTAATATATATATTCCAGCACAGCAAAATATCCGGATATCATAGATCCGAAACTGAAATGGAATGTACATTTAAACAAGACAGTAAAATCTAAATATTAGAAAGAGAAAACTTGAACTTTTGTTAGAGTATAAGGCAGAAATGTCCATTTACCATAAAATCGTCTACATAATCAGATGCTAAAACTTGTTCAAATACATGATATCCAATTCAGGCCTACAAAAGAAAACGAATATACAAGTAATGCACAACCTTTCAAAACAGAGTCCTCTGGGCTATATTAAGGATATGTTAAAAATAATTATTGGCATCGTGATTTTCTGTTCGAGCCTCTGACGGGATTAATTAAAAAGTACACAAATAATCACATAGAGCGCCTGGAGATGCATATAAATCCTGAGATAAAAGGCGTCTAGGATATAATAGATGAAAAAGCACTAAACCTTGCCAAAAGCAGCTGAACGCTAAAAATAAATTCATTTGTCGCTCTTTCTTATATTGCTCATGATTAATGTGTTTTTAATGAGGCTAATGTATCACACTACTCTGGGTTACTAACTCAACAGTATCTTTCGAGAGCACAGTAAACTTAAATCAGGTTTGTTAAGTTATAGATCTCCTTGGGCCTTTTGGAATACACATGTATGTTCTCATGTCACTTCTGAGCACATCTTGTAAATAATTAATAATCATTCATATCAATATGTGTTTTAGGAGTTGATCGATGGGGCTGTTTAAGATAATATTTATTCAGCAAAGTAGTGCCCGTAAACTTACTTTCCACAAATGGAATTAAAATATCAAAGAACAAATCTCTATAAATTAGTTTGCAAGTTTCGCAACAGACTAAATATATTTTTAATGTGTCTAATTATTTGGCCGTAATCGTGTATTGGGAGCTTAACATCTCATCATCCCTAACATTAAACAGCATAACAGAGGGAAACATTAATTTTTATTCACATAGATAAAATAACAACCTAAGTGACTACTGAGTATCATATCTCATGGGTCATTAAACCAGTAGCAGCACCAAGAACCTTGAACCATGAAAATCTAATTTGAGTTCGCTCTTGCCAGGACTGTTGCGCCAAAACTTTTGCATCCTACAAGAATTTTCATCATAAAATCCACTAGCTCACGTGCATTAGATAATCTCTCGTATTACATGGTTTTTCTTTGCGGTATTCCAAGTGGCGACCCAAGATACTTTACGAATACTTTCTCTGGTATATAATGGCATAAGTAAGGAAGATAAGAAATGCCTGAAGGATCCCTATTGCCATTACATCATTTTTCTTTCATCACTCCTTCGTTCTATGAAAGTGATAAACTTTCCTTTAACTTCCAAACTGTTTCTGTGTAGTTTTGTCATGGCAAGAGGAAGCAAAGTGTATTCGCCGCAAACCTTGATAGCTTTTGTCGCCTAGAAAAGGACTCAACCTACCGGTGAAAAAGTTTCTGAAACTTTTCACAAAGAACGACCGTTGCTTGGTGCGATTTTGAATAACTAATTCATTAGATGTGTACCATGGCTCTTAATTTGCCATTGCGCATCGGAAGTGGCATAATAAATTGAGAGGACCGTTCTCCTTTATTTAGCTTTAGTTCGAAGAATCATTACAAACCGGATGGCAAAGTGTTCATTTAAATTCCAAATGAATTTTTCATTCTTTCTGCGTGCTAATTTTGCTAAAAGCCAAAAAGAATGCCAGAATACCAGATGATGTAAAACACTAAATATTAATTATTACAATTTGAATGCAGTGATGTTTATTTTCTTTTACACATTTTGATATTTATGGGGAAAAAACAGTGCTGGTAGTTATAAATACCAATAGTAATAGCAAGGATAAATTCTGAAATGAAGTGAATAGAGGGTTATCAATCAGCCAGCTTGAACTTTTTATTTAATTTGTATTTTAAATCTATTTTTATTTACTGTAATAATAATAAGAAATTATATATTAAAACAAAATATATATTTTTTTAGGCTTGGGACTAATTGATACACCTTGCAAAGATCGTAGTTAAATCTTAAAACACTATGTTAAAATATATCAAGCATATTGGTGGCTATTACCGCTCATAATGAGCCAATGCCTAACTTCTACAGTAACCACACATCGAGACAAGCAGTTTTATGCCAGCTTTGAATGATCAAATTTTTTATATTTATTCAATTAAACTGTGGAATTATTTGCCGTTTAGTACACGAATTACCATACATGCCAAACGCTTTAAATATTCCGTCCTTTCTTACTTTTCTTTCCCTATCCTCCCTTCTTCTAGCACTCTTCTTAATTAATCTTAGTTTTAATTGTAACAATTAATTTGAGTTATATACTTTTTAGATTTTTTACATAACTATGTATGTTTTTTTCTGCCGATATAGTTGAAATTCTTTTCGACTAAACCCACTAATTATTTTTTAATAAAGATTTGAGCATTTTGTCTTTACAAATTCAGTTTCTCCGAATCGCAAAACTAAATAAACTCTTGTGTATAGGATACATTTCCTAGGGATTATGGAAGAACACAACAGTTGTGTTTCCTATCTCTCAGAAGGAGCGATAATTCTTCATAAAAAATAATTGGAATTGATGAAAATTAAAATAAAATAAAAATTAAATTATTTATTAGCAAAAAAGTAAGAAACGTTAATATCGATCATATTCTTAATTATTATCAAGTCCTTATCTTAGAGTAGTCCAAATGAGAAACCATGGTTGCTTATTTATACAAACGTAAATATTTTGAATTTTTTCAATTCCGAACATTTAGATGATTTGGGAAACGAAACAAGACGAGGAATTGCTGTTCCGTTTTTTTTTTCAAAGCGATCGTGCGAGTTTCTGATACTTTGACAATCTTCTGATTACTTTGACCATTTTCTCCTGTACAAATATGAATGAAAAAACACAACTATGTACTTAAATTAAAATTGATCAAATATATAAATTTTGTCGTTCATCTAACGTGTGTCATAACAATGACACACATATTTATTTTCAAACTTAATATGTAATTCTTCAATAAATATACGAAGAAAAATTTTTAAAAAAAATTATTCAAAATATCCACGGGTCACTGAAAAATGAAAACTCAAATGTCTAACTATCACATTGAAATTCACAGCAACTTGTAGAATCGCATAAAATAGGATCTGTTTAACCAAGCCGTGACTGTGAGTTTCGATGTGCGTACGGGCGAAAAACTACCGCTTGCGCTTGATTTTGAATTTGAATGAACAGCAGAGAAAAATCGCGTAGATGTGCGTGTATGCTTATTAAAAATTTTGAAGTATTAAAGGCGCGAGAAATGTGTCCTTAAATTATTAAACGAATAGTATCCAGAAAAAAATATAAAAAAATAATATATGTATACACTTCTGTGGAGATACCGTGAAAAATATATTCCAGTTGACCAATTTAGTGCTTCGTGGGTATGGCATGTATGGCAAATGATTATGTTTTCCTTGCAAAAATCCCTATTGGTACATACATGTGATGTCCTACATCAAGCAAATATAACTCAGCTCATGGGAGAAGAATCCGGTAATGAAACTAGAGGAAATACACCACTGCTTCACACAGAAAAGTACTCACAAGCAGCGATGTTTGATTTGTAGAATTGCAGAGGTTTTCCCTTACAAAACGACAGTGTATTCCCTTGTGGTAAACATGCACAATTTAGGATTGCAATAAATCAACAGCTTTGAGAAACATGACATATCCGCAATGTGTGCGTACGTAACATGTGCGTACATATGTAGCAAAATCCGATAACCCCCTGTCCGTTTTAAACGAGAAACAATTGTTTTAGTCTGAGCATTTACAACTTTCTTACGTATTCATGTCTGAAGCTTCACACTTCATTCAAATTCAAAAAATGTCAAGATACTTAAGAAAAACATGTTTGCTTTTTTATTTTTATTGTACTTGTTCGGTTGCTGTCGCATCTGTTGATGGCATTTTCAGAAGATTGCATCTTACCAGCTTCATCGCAAAATAAAATGCAAAAATTCTTTCCTGTGATCGAATTTGAATAGATATTGAAATTCGCAACACAAGTGAAACCTAATTTGAAATGTATCATGTTGTCTAGTCATATATTGCCCCCATACCCAATCCAAACGCGAAGAGCTGCAGATGCGCTTTTCATTATTCTTACCAACCGATTATTGAATTATGCAGAATTTAAAGTTGAAATAGGGATGATCGATTTTAAGTATGCCGTTGTTGGTAATGCAAAAAGTGATGGGAAGGATTTCAATACATCTTAATTAATGATTTTTTTAAAGCACAAAGTTCATTTTGAAAATCTGCTGTGGCGATGGAGTCATTTAAAAGTACATTTTTTTAAGAAATTGATAATAATAAATAAAGCATTTTTTGGCAAAATAACAAAACTACGTCAAAAGAAGTTTATCCATTTGACAACCATGCCATGGTTACAGAAAAAACGATATACACATAAAAGGATTTAGTATGTTATCACATCCAAACTGGGTTTTAGCACCACACACACTTTGAAGCTTCATACAATGCAAAAGTTTTTTAAACTTTTTTACTCTCAGTTGGCAAAAAATCATAATTGGGTAATATAATTACATTTGAAGAAAAAATATGCTTGCTTTTTGTTAGGCTCAAAACTTGTTCGGACTCCGATTACACTTATCTTACATTGCAATTGGACGAAAAGTCTTGGACTCGTTTTTCAATAAATTAGAAGGCGATTGCTAACTACTTTAAGCGAAGTCTGAGAATTGACAAAACGTTGGTCCATTGTCGTCAAAACAAAATGTAGTGATTACTTGCTAAATATTCAAAATTGAATACTCACCACAAACTAATTTTACATAAGAAAGTGCTTGTAAAAAGAAAGTTATAAGATATCCTTGGAATCTTAGAATAGGTGATATATAGAGACCTAGGGACACCAAATGCGGACGTGGACTTCTCTCGTAAACCACGTATTCGCCTTTATTGTCTATGGAATCATGCCATGCTCTAAACATTGTACGTCAAACTTTAAAGAATGAAACCGTTAAATGTAGCACAAAAAGAAGTAACTGCATTTAAGGGTGGTACAGCGAAAATCTACTTGTCTCTCTTAAATACTCCTAGAAGCTTAAATTACTTAATAAGTATTAAATATTTTACTAATTAAAAGGAGACTCAGGTCCACCCCGAACTGTAGAGCCACAGGTACTAGTTATGTGCGTCAGCTCCTACGCCCTAGACCGTCAGTGTAGATTTAATTTATTTTTAAATTTCACGGCTCTACCTCATTCGAGTCACTGACAATGCTCAGAGAATAACTGTCTAGAAAAAAGTTTCTCAATCTTGCTCGTCAAAGTTGCCATTAAACTGCAGGTTCCCTCCGTTCGTGAGAGAATAATTGACGGAACACAACACGAGTGGTTGCTGTAGAAGCTAGGCCCAAGTGTACCTCGAACTGCAGCGGCACCATTAAGATTTGGGGTCGATGCACATAATCACAACGCCACGGCGACTGCAGGAGCAAACTTTTTTCAATAATTTAAGTGAACTAAACTAAAAACTATGTCGTCTGTCGGTATTTTTAGATTCGATAAATACGTTCGAATATTTTTTTTGAAGCCGGAAACGTGGGTATTTTTCTTATTGTACAAATTTATAATCATATTTCATTGAGTGAGTAAACTAGTGCACAGTGGTTCGTTTCCTGGTAGGACAAAACACCAACATTTGACATCACCACACGTCTTGAATCACTGCCGCAAAAAGCTTCTCAAACTCTGCCCAAATTGAAAGCATTAAACTGTACGTCGACCCAATTGGGTGAGAACGAATGAGTACACAGCAGGAGTGGTTGCTTAAGTAGCTAAGCAAAATATTTACGAACATAAGGTGCAAAATGTAATAAAAAATCAAATCATCAAATGAAAATGGTAAATGGTAAATGTAAGTATCCTCTCTCATCAATCATGTGTCTCAAAAAACTTAGCACTTATTTTTCTTTTTGTCTTTTTTAATAATTTAATTAATACTTTATGATTAGAACTTTAATTCCGTAAAATTTAGAGTCCTCTATACAACGTATAAACAAATTTCTACAAACAGGATAAAATTAACAAAAAAAAATTATTGTTATTAAATGTATATGTGAAATAAACAGAAGTATTATTTCATAAAACCTGTGAAAAAAATGTTGTCTAATCTTGTCAAGATATTTGTCTCGAAGTTTCAATGGATTTGATCGCTGCAAAGGAACGTACAAATAAATAGAAACTTCAACATCCTAAAATAATCAGTAACAGTAAATCAAAACACAAAATACATAGAACAATTATATGAAATTATTCAGTTTCTTTTCTGTGGTCGAAAAATATTAAATACATGTCTCCAAGAAATTGACTCATACATCACACCATGCAGCTTGAAATTATGTGGTCAAATTTGAAAAGAAAGACAATATTTTCTCGAATTATTCATAAAAAAAAGGATTAAGTAATCTGATCGTCTTCATATTGAAGACAAAAATAACTTTAAGACATTGTACATAATTTGCATAAAACGCAAAGTAAATAGGAGCTCTTTAAGCATGATGATGGATATAAAGGAAATTTGGCGAAAACTGATTCTGTTATTTATAGCTGAAATACAAGTTGATGGAAATGGCCTTTAATCCCAAATACCGGATGTGGGACTAGCTTAAAAACAAGAGTTTCTGTAGCCCTAATGCCAACAATTTCTTCAGTGTTTGTTACCATGTTGATAAGCAAAACTTCCGCAGTAATTAAGTGTTAAGATTTTTGTTTTCCTTAAATTAAGAGCTCTTAAAATCTTTAACTGACGACATGACCCAATTTCACTTCAGAACACTTTTTAGGAAAACATTTAGGGAGAACTTAAGTCTATTTTTGGGTCACCGATTTAAGATGTAGGAACCCTCTTAAATCATTCCAGCTTAATATAATTGAGTACATACCATTTCGAAATTATCAAAAATTACTCTTTTGGGACTAAAGTCCAAGTGGATGTTACTCAAATACTTGAAACCAAAAACGAATGAAATTAGTGAGACGGAAAATCTCTGTAATGTAACAGAAGTGTTAATTTAAGTAAGATTATTTACTACCACCAAATAAACATCAAAAAGATATTAACTTTGAAAAGGGATAAGTGACCTGAATATTTTAGGGTTAAATGTACGTAATAATTACTTCATCAGCAGAACTCTTTAATTTTATTTACTTTATACATTTGATACGTTTATCTTCATTAAGAGCACAAGACCTTATTTTTGGTTTAATGACAATCATAAACATCATATCATACCCAAGAATTACAATAGAAATCCTTTAATTTTCCTTAATTTTTTCTTAATGTGACACTACAATTTCACGTTTCGACTTTAGACGAACTTGTGGAATATATTGACAATAATTTCGCTATCTCGCTGTTAATTTAATTGCTATAATCACCAAAACACAAAACATATACAAGCACAAAACGTACAAAACTAACTTATTCATAAACATTAGCACAATGGAAACCATATCGTATTATCTTTGTGACACTCTCTATGTACTCTAGATTAAATTTCGTTTTGTATCATTTAGCTCTGGGTAATGATTTTACAAACACACACGGCTGCCGCTAACCCACGATGTCGTTGACATTTTGCACAACTTTATTCTCCAAGCGAATTATAATTAAGATACGCATAGCCAAAAAGGATACAAATATCTTTTTCCTCTTCATCCAACAGTGACAGCGAAAAGGGACAAATTTTTGATCACGTAGCAGTTTTAAAGCACATTAACCGAACACACTCATCGTAAGGTATACCTAACATACCTACGAGTATCATTAAAACAAATCCACAGAGGTAACACATTGAGGGTCGGACCGCAATGATTTTGGGCGCCGTTGCCCATTAAATTTTTTTGGTGGCCAACAAATGCCCGTACACTAATTAACATACGAAGTACTTATTGGATAGCAAACAAAGCCCAGAAGCACACGTTATCTTTCAAGGTATTATCTTTTTAAAAACCAAAAAATCGCGAGACAGAAAAACCGGATATTCAACAGTAACCAATTCACAAAGCAAATCATTCCTCAAAGAAACGAATAGCGCTACCATACCCATTACGGAAGGATATATTATTATTCCTGACGGCTACTGTGAAGTATTTCGTCCATCCTATACGAACACCGGTTTGTAACTGAAGTATAATAAACGCGCTTGTAAGTCGTTGGTTTGTGCAAAATACAACTAGTCTAAAGGATATATGTTTGGCTCCTTACTCTCGCTGATTGGTATAAAATGTTAATGTAATACACGTAGTGTAAACAAACTCCCCTAACTAAACGCGAGCCTAACTTTGCCCCTCTCTGTTAGATTGATGACGTAGCCATTGCGCAGGACCTACTATTTACGCTGTGAAAAGCATGAATGGAGAATTTCCCCTATTCGCATATAACTGTTATACCATTTTAGTACAGTCTTACTACTATATTTGTTTGTATTTGCTCTTAAACCCACACAGTTAGTAACTGTGAAATTTTCCACGTGCAATTTTAAGCGTTTGAATCAATGCCTGTTCTAAACATAGGCCATGTCATTAAATATGTGTTTAACTTCCACTTAACATTGGAAGGGTATAAGCAAAGATTATAAGCAAGAATTAGTCTATTAGCATAATTTCTAGACCTTTCGCTTGAGCAGAAACCAATTAAGTGCACACTTGTTGCATTTCGCTCTTCCCATATAACGAAAATAATAGGGCTTTTTTTCTACCTAAACTGGTAATTTCTCGCATATAAATGAGTGGAAGTTAATTTCTGTCAGAATTCAAGAAAGAACAAAGAAATTAAAATATTGAAAGTAAATTGTACCCAACCTTGCAGAAATTTAAGTAGCTAAAAATTGCAGCATGAAAAAATGTCTTACTTTCTCGAAAGCGCTCTCTTCTGCAATAAACTACCATATTTTTGAGTATGTGAACTTGGACATTAATTTATCACAAATACGAGGCTGTCCTTATACCGAATATAAACTTTCTTACTTCAGACGTTTTGCAGAAGAAGGGTGAACCTCCATCATTTTTCATTGTTTGGAGGTGAGACTTGCTAGTTAGTTAGAACACAAGACAACCAAGGGAGAACAGAAGCTCAGTAAGGAACCTAAGACACTGCATTGTGAAATAGAGCATAATTGCTAATCAACCCTAATAATAAGTAACACCTAATGTCGGTTCAGCGGGGACGGTGGTTGGCGAGTGGAGAGATGCTGCTTAGTACGTAGATACAAGAAAGGAAAACGAAATTGTAGTACCTTTGGGAGCTTCCACATACATTTGTCGAGACAATGAAAATGTTTAAACTGGGAATTGCTATACGCAATCAATAATTATGTCAACCGTATGTAAGTTGTTCTGTGTTTTGAGGTGGAACTAAATGTGAGAGATACCACAGAGACTTGCATTAAGTTGTTGCTTTCACTGAGATCTGCAAAACTTTCTTTTCACATCCTCGAAATTCGCATGTCAATGTTTTACCGTTTTTGGACAAAGTTCCACAACTACTGTAGTCAGAATGTTTTGTAATTTTATTCAGATTTTTAGAAAAATTCTGAATCAAAAAGTTGAAAATCACTTGATAGGTTGCCCCAAAATTTAAGAATCCTAGACAACTTTACGTAGTCGATTCTGTGAACAGATCCTTAAACGCTAATAACGATCAATCATTGCGAACATTTATTATGAGCAACTCCCCAATTTTTGAAAAAAAAAAAAGTATTTAGCCAATGGAACAAACTTCATTAACCACTGTGATAACACTGGATAAATAGTTACCAACAAACGCAAGAAAAACTTAAGGAGGTGAAAATCCTCACGAATATCACGCTCTTGGTCAAAGATGTTGACATTTCATCTATGAAAAAATATTTGCAACTCTTTCGACAAAGTAGTTTAGTTTACGATTAATAATGCAATGTGTACATTACATTGAGCTGCAAAAGAAATGTTTATTGAGGGAAAAACAACAATTTAAATAATTCTAAGAAATATATAATATAAGTTGTTTCATAATAATCCAGTACCCTTCTGATATCTTTTTACATCTTTAATAATCATTATTGATTTCCTCGTCTATACTATATTCTCGTGTCTGCAATGAGTGTTCTAAGGCGAACATTGATTTGTGATGAAACAAGATTTTGCTTAGGGTATCATGCTTTCATTAAAACGAATTGATTGAGGAAAACTTTGCTTGAGTTATTTCGGGACATCCGGGTGAAAACAAAGCTTTTACTATCGATAAATAAATGTACTAAAATATGGGTATGCATATGCATCTTAAAGGTATATTTTGGATATATCTTATGCCATGCAAAAATTGAATTTGATTTCAGGTGTCTGATTTAATTGGGAAGCGATTACGGTAGATGACATTAATTAATTACAACTAGTTTTACTCGAATATTGGCGAAGTTTGGTCTTGCTCTTTTCTTGAGGTAAAACTTTCCAAACAGTAAGACACATGTGTACATAAAGAATGAAGTCCTCAATGTGATTAGGAAAAAACTTCACAATTGAAAAAGTTTATTAACTAGGCATTCCTTATACTCGTAAAAGGTTTCAGCAAAGGGACAAATTGAGTGCTGCATTGATAGTATTGAGCAAACATTTGGCATTAAACTGGAATGGCGTACTTAATTGGATTTACAGCTGTAGTGAATGAAACTTTAGGAAAGTGAAAACTATTGGACACATTCATTAAAAGTTTTTTCACAACTAGAGTTTCACTCTATGTTGGCAACCTTTAAAACAATTTTATCGTATATGATAAATAAAACAGACTGAAACATGTGCTATGTTTTGATTTCAGTAAGAATTGAGCTAACCGTGTAAGTCCGTACCGAATTTTGCTTTTGGTGCTTTGTTTTTCCAAACAACATCACATTTTAAGCCATAGTAATACACAATCCCCTTGCAAGATTTTCTGTGTTTAGTGTGAATTGGCAGCCGTTTAATTATAAATATATTTTTAAAACAAGTTAATTATGTTATACTTACACTTTTATAGCCCATGCAATTTATTTCTAATTTTATTTTTAATTGCATATGATTTTTGTAAATTGCCTCATACTCTCGTTATGAGTTTCTGAACAAATTTTTATATAAACAGTATGTAATGACCATTGAATCAAACATTTCCAGGGATCCTTTAGGTTTCTGGACATTTCTAACTAGCAAAAGAAAGGAAAATGGGACTTTGCAAAATATTGAGCTCGAAGGTATAGTATCTCAAAATACTGAGACTACTTGTGAGCTCTTTACAAAGTCCTTTGAATCAGTGTATGTAGATCACTCGAATATTTTACCGCCTTCTTTTAAAGAAGATGAATGTAATACAAATTTTGGGTTACTTTATATCTCAACTGAAGACATACTACATGGAATTCAATCTATAAAGTCTTGTTTAAATCCTGGTCCTGACAGTATTCCGTCTATAATTTTTAAACAATGTAGTTCTTCTTTGTCTTTGCCATTAAAATTAATATTTAATATGTCTCTGTCTTCGGGCACGTTTTCAGATGAATGGAAAGTTTAATTTATAGTACCGATATGTCATTCCTTTTCTGTTTACAATGTTATATTACCCGTAATCTTTGACTATTATATATGTGGGACTTGTCCTTCTAAAAAAACTTCAAATGAAAGACCTTGGCGTTATTTTTAAAACGAAACTTACATTCTCGTTTCATATTGACTACTAATTCAATGCTTGGATTCCTTTAAAGGACGTGTGCTGAATTTGTGAATCCCTATGCCCTTAAATCTGTCTACATGTCTATTGTACGTCCATGTCTTGAACATTGTTCTATTGTATGGTGTCCGTTATAGAAAGTCTGTGGTAAGTCTAGAAAAAGTTCAAATATCATTTGCACGTTTTGTTATAAAAAGAATGGAATGGAATCTTGACACCATGCCCCCATATCTAACAAGATGCGCATTAATTGGTTTAGATACTTTAGAAAAAAAGACGAAGTGTTCATTGCATAATGTTCGTTCATGACATTTTTTCGTAGCGTGTAAATTGCCGTGAGATTATTCAAAATGTTAGGTTTTATGCACCATTCTTCGAAAACGAAATTTCTTACTACAACCAAGAAACTTGCATAATTATGGCTTTAATGAACCGCTAAGTAAATGTATTAGTCAATTTAATTTTATTTTATATCGTGTAGAAGTAGACCTATGTGATGAAAGACAAAAATTTAAACAGCCTATTCAAAATCTCTGACAATTTCTATTTATTTAATTTTCTATCTATGTATATATATTTATTTTATTATCTATTTATTATTTACTTACTAAATCTAATATCTATTCACTTTAATTTACTATTTTTATAAATATTTATTACTAATCTATTTATTTAATATGTTGTTGTCCTATATTTATTAACTCATTGTAATCAAATCTTTCTATCATGTACTTACAATACAAGAATATTATTATACAATTCCGAAATCTGTAAGAGTTAAACTCGGTAGATGGAATAATAGAAAACGATAAGGAATATGTAAATTTATTTCTCAAACCTTGTACAACGGTTTGAGAAATAAATTTGGGGCCCTACAAACATTTTGTGAAAGGATGTGTGAAAATCAATGTTCAAAGGCTTGTGAATAAGTCTTTAAGATGGTGATAGATACATACCATATATGAAGTTACTTACCTAAGTCGGTAAATCAGAGACGAGGAAACAACATTGTATCTAGTATTTACTACTTTATTGCAAAAATATATAGCTTCATGTGTAAGCTTCATTCGAAACAACTTTGAGTTAATATGAGCAAAGTCGTATAAAAAGAATAATAGCGCATATTTGTCGTGAACGTTCTTTCTTAAAATTGACAGCACTGGAAAAATGATATGGTCATAAGGAATCTGAAAGCCTAAGTTTCTATGTAAAAGAAGGTGGCATTAGAGTGCGTACAAATTGGAAATAGATGACAAACTAAGTGACATTCTAATTTTATAATAATATTTTTTTTTAAATATTTTAAATTTATAACTAAGGTATACTACGTCTACCTCCGCCCGAATAAATTTCAGAAATCCCAGAATGCAAAGTTGGCCATAAAATGAGTAATAAGAACATACAAAGACATACAGTCGCTCAGAGGCAAAAACCGTCTCTTAAAAATAAAATAGAAATTCAATATTAAACATTTCTGAAACAAAGTTCTAAATGAAATAAATTGGTTAAGTGCGAGTTGTATTTGCACGGGGAAGGTTCCGCATCATTAAAATATTTTTAAAGAATGATTTCTGAATATCAGGCGACAAACTCAAACTATTTCAGTTCGATGTTCTTCTAACGTCAACCCAAATCAACTTATCATTACTACATTCATACATACAAACAAACGAACATCCATCCATACATAGCTATACCTCTACCCAAATTTGTCTTATATTTACACAGAAAAATCCCCTTCATCATCAAATGACTGCTCATGACTGCTGTTTGAACATTGTTGTTGGGCATTTAGGGGTTTAAATGATTCGAATGTGAGAGATAACGCTCATCATTGTTTCGAGTCGTCGATTACAGCATGAAATTTATTTGTGAAAATGATAAACTTTAAAATTGTATATCGTTGATTACTCAAAATTTGCACATAAATCGATATTTTGATAATTATCATTACTTAATGCTTACGCCGAATTCTACAAAACTGCCTTTTCAAATCTTAAAAATTCGTATGCCGATATTTGACATTTTCCTTTTGGCTAATATTTCGAAAATTTTTAGGGCCAGAATGGTTGAAAATTTTTTAAACGAAAGTATTCATTAGAGTCAGATTTTGCTAGTCGAACCTTCAATTCATATTTTTTCGTAAGCAACTCCCTTGTTTTTGACTATTGGGTTGTACCACTTGGGGTCCGTTACAAGTACCGTTATTTTTTTTTTCTAGGAATTATTTACCATGATTTCGGCCAGTTAAAATTTGAACACTCTTTCCTTTACGAGTTTAAAATTGGACACAATGCGTCATTTCCAATGAAAAATATTAATGACGGATTTGAGGATGTATGTTCCGGAGATGTTAGCCTTAACAACGAACCACGTTGAAAACCAGAACTCGTAATTGACAACAATATATTAAAAGCAACGGTCGAATCAGATTCCACAAAATCTGTGTGGGACATTGCACGGAACATGAGAGTCTCTGTCATACCAATATGCACCTATCTCAAATAGAATAAGTAAAGTGCCTCAAAATCAACCTAATAGAATTAAAAAAACTTGGGGGTATTAAGCAAGTGAGCGTGCAAATGTATATACATAGGTATATACAATTTTTCAAAAATACTTAAGCCACAATCCAGGTTAGGATAGGTTAGGGGCCTACAAATTTAGCAAACTAAACTTACGTATATTATCCTCTAATAAAAAAATTTTAGCTTTTTTTTTAAACTATCAATTTCATTGTTTATTGAAAGTCATTACCACAATTTCTGTAAAGCCAATGATTCAACAATATATAATTCTTTTCATTCGTGCAATATTTTAAAAGTCAATAAATTGTTAATCTTTTAAATCATCAGTCATCACCAACGAAGTGACCGCAACCTTCCATTAATTTTTTTTTTTTTTTTTTTTTTTTATAATTTGCGCGCGCAAAAGGGGTTACGAATACCCTTAAGTGTCCGGAATCAAGACACAGCACGGGCCGAAGGTAAAGAGGGAGAAATGGAAAGGAGGTACCTATACACATTGGTCTTAAATGTCTGTAGATTGTAGTGAGTGGGAAATATTAGGCTGGGAAGAGCATTCCATATTCGTGTGGTGCGGCTAAAAAACGACTCTCTAAACTTAACTGTACGTCCGAAAACAGGCTTGAGGGTGAACTGATGAGCATTCCTGGCGAGACGAGTATTGCGGGTGAATTCATGGAGGGGAGGAATGCAATTGGCTAACTCTCTTGAGCATCGTTTGTTAAAATAGCGATAAAACAATGACAAGGATGAGACATTACGGCGATGTTCGAGCGAGTCTATTGACTTCGCGATATTACTGTCTCCTATAAGTTTTATCGCTCGCTGTTGTATTCTATCAAGTAAGTGCAGGGAGGTCTTAGGAGCACCAGACCAGATATGAGCGTTATACTCAAGCTTGGGGCGAATGAAGGCCTTATAAATTGAAGCCAAATCAGAGGGGGTGAAGTATTTCTTGCATCGCTTTAGGAAACCTAGACATTTCGCAGCATTTTTGGCGACCTCGAATATGTGGTCGTTCCAACTAAGTGTTGAGTTGATACACATACCGAGGATGAAAAGTTTTCCGGTTTCTTCGATGCAAGTGCCATTCAGGGATAATGGCTGATTATTTTGGGATCGCTTGAGTGACAGTAGACAGCATTGAGTTTTGGAAGCATTAAATTCCACTCTATTGTTTTTACCCCAATTAAATATGCTGTCAAGGTCGGAATTTAATGTGTTTAACATACGCTGCCGCTCCAATTCTACGGCCGAAGGATAGGGTCGTGAGTCTTGGAACGAATATGAAAAGCTGAGAGTACTGTCATCAGCGAAGGAGTGGATTGGATTAGAAGTAGCAGACAGGAGATCATTTATAAAATTGAGAAAGAGAGTCGGAGACAAAACAGAGCCTTGGGGAACACCAGCATTAATTTGGTAAATATCAGACTTGAACCCATCCAAAACAACTTGAATTGAACGGTTCGAAAGGTAATTTCTAATCCATTGAAGAAGAGACTCATCGATGCCATAAGCACGCATTTTCGACAAGAGAGCTTGATGCCAAACTCTGTCAAATGCCTTTGAAATATCAAGCGCAACGATCTTGCTTTCTCCAGCATTGTGCAAAGATTGGTTCCACTTTTCGGTGAGATATGCCATCAAATCACTAGTGGACCTGTTGCTGCGGAAACCGTACTGCCGGTCATTAAGAAGCTTCCGCGAATCAAGATATTTCATAAGCTGACGGTTAATCAGCGTTTCCATGACCTTGGAAAGAAGGGACGTTAGTGCTATGGGTCGGTAGGAAAAATTTTGGGCTAACATTAAAATATTGTTACTGATTTAACTTTCAACAAAGTACTTTGGATGGAAGATTATTTGTAAGAGTGCTATTTAGGTTTCATCCAATGTAGCTGCGCTTTCAACCTGTACATTACCCAAAATATGCACACAAATCATCTCTGCTAATGAGTGGAATAAGCTTCCTAAAACAGGCGATACAATGCAATGGGAAAACTGGCTTTTGATTAGTTAGTTAATGCAGCCAAGATAATAGCAAAAACAAATCCGGATTTACCAACACTTAATGACATAATGAACAAACGTAGTCTCCTCGCGACGATTATGTGAATAACTTACGAATGGCTACTAACCGGTGTATTAAATACATTAGATCAGAGCTTCAGTTATTTCAAGAAAGAATTCGAGCGTTTTGAATAGATGTAGGTTGCAAGAGGAATTCGAGGTCCAAAGCCTTGTCTCAGGCTGCATCTATCGACAATTTTTTTATTTTTAGTGATACAATATGTGCTTTGAGAAGTCTCTTTGGGGAAAAACGTTCCCCCGTTTACGATGACCTCATAAAACAAAACTAAAGCGCCTGGACTACACTGAAAATGTATGCTGATTAACACATAAAATAATAGACCTTCACGAAATCACATCAAGAGGAATTCTATGGGGTCATCAATTCAGCTGAGATATGCATTGTTCGACAAGCGGTTGAAAAAGCAGTAAAATTATAAACTCTTATAAGTACTGTCTCAACCAAAAGCGGAATCGAAAAGGTTATTGAAAAAAGAATTGTCAAAGTAAGATCCGGATGTTGACCAACATTTAGCCGGATGGTCATGAATGCCAAGCTAAAACTATTCCGCACCAATATTACATACATGCTGTTATATGTATGTAGTACTATCACTATCACGAAAAAAACTGCTAGTATTCTTTAATAGTTGCCTACGAAACATATTGCGATTTTTTGGCCCAATAGAGTATCTATGGAGAACCAATAGCCACAATCATACAACGATGAAAGTGTCGGGGATATGGCCACACATAACAAAAGGCTGCCAGCTGCAAGCTAACCACGCTTTGGTATGAAACCCTTTAACACAGAACAGCGGAAAACATGGTGCAGAACCGTGGAGGATGAAGTGTCACAGATGGGGTGAAATTAGGGACAGCTGAAATTGCAATGCATTGAATACGATGGCGTATAGACGTTGTTGATGCTATAGGCCCTACAAGGGAATTTAGGACATAATGATTGAACGAAATTTAATCAAAACTACAAAACAAACATCTAGAAGTTTAATCTTTCTTTTATTTCCAATAATAACAAAAAAAAAATAAACAAACAATTTTGCTCAGTAATCAATGTGACAGGAAAATCGTTGGAATGAAAAAGCCAGGAAGGAGGAAACCAAATTTAATACTTGGGCTATATTTTTATTCAGCCGGTCCTTAAGATAATTTTACAACCAGATCATTGATGTAAATAACCTTTCAATAATTTTAACAATCAGTACTCAAATATCGAAATCCAGTGCTCAATATAATTAAATTTTTGTTGTTGAATCAGAATGAAATAAATCCTCGCGAAACGTGAAAAATATCAAATAAAAATGATAAGAATACATTACTTCACTGTTAATTAATCGCGGTTAATTGCAAATTGGCCAAGCTAAAATTTAATTTAACCTGTCATCATTTAATTAATGGTAGATCATCTACCCTTACCACAGAGTGGATTTGTTTGCCAACGACATGAAAAGTATTCCAAAGGGATATAAAAAAATATATCATGTACTTGCTTGTTAACAAACGATTAAGGAATAAGTTTACGGCTACAAGTAGGTACCTGAAAGAAAAAGCAGAAATGTTGAATTAAATTCAGAGACATGAGATTCATGGGAATTTTGATATGAATAATAATAGCTGATAGGGTTCAAATGAAAAAAATATTGAAAACAAATATTAGTAGTTATTGTTAATTGAAAAACTTATAATGAATAACTCGTAATACGGACATTAATATCAGTTCAAATTATTGTGCTGTGTTCTGTCTACCATATATTGGATTCATGCATGCAGATGACGAAGGATGGAAAATGTGGATACAGAAAAAAATAGCATTCACTCTTTTAACTTTGTTGAACGATAAATTGATGCTTAGTGGTTAAACTTCAATAATTGGTGCATATTTTATCTCAAACTAAAACAACACTTGACAATATTGTTAATCACCACGAAACAGGAATGTTATTGGATAGAACTCTAATTTACTTTTGTCGAAGAATATCGTTGAGAATTTATATTTTTTTTTATTGGTTTGCCCAAGAAGAACTTCAGGGAGTTCTTCTGGGTGAGATTCCACTGTAATATATACATACTATCTGATATTTCTCTATTCTTTTGTTTTATAAAGAAAACACTAAATGAAGTGGTTTTCTCAGGTTTTTCTTAGAGCCAGTTTGAACCCCACCTGAAGGTTTGCAGCGACCAGAACAAATAATAGCTACAGGTGACTTTGTCTGTACATGGTGGTTACATCAAAGTCTCTATTGCATTTCTTCCCATTTTGACAAGTCATACAAGAAGTTGGTGTTGTGCGATAATAATAATAATAATAATGGCGGCGCTACAGTCCGAGGTGGACCTTGGCCTAGCTTCTCAACAAGTTGTGCGATGAAAGTTATTTATTGCTATAAGTCGCTCGAATAGGGAGTTAGTAGTCTGACTTCTGAAATCATGACCTTTTGATTTTATCACATACGGCATAAGTTTTGCATCGTCGGTTATGACTGAGCAAATGCGCCTTAAGGCTCACCAATTTCATCTCACGATCTATGACGCTTTTGTTGTCCTAACCGATCAATTTTTATTCTAAGTCTAGATTTCAGCAAATCCATTGGCCAACTGCTGCCAATTCATGAGAAACATATACATCAACTTTCTTATCGTATACCGATCAACATATGTAAATGTTTTAAGACTGTTTGGTATTAAGCATGTAGCCCCTTATCTAGCCGATATACTTTTATATAGGACATTTTGCTTATATTATTATTCGACCTTTCTTATATTTCATATTATTTTTTTCTCAAATTAAAATTGAATCTTCACTTTTTGAATTAACTCTGGTGAAGCAATGATAATATAATTCAATCACAGTGCACAGTAAGGTTGATATTCCTTTTGATTATACAAATGTCGTTATTATTTATTTTGGAGTCATTGGAGACTGAGAATTGTATCTATAATTCTTACTGCTACATTGGGGTGTAATGCAACAAAACAGCTACAGAATGTCATGAATAATAAATGAATTGTATATGTTATAACATGCATACCATGTTTTTTCTATGACTTCTGTTTTACGACTTGTGTTCATCGGAGTCAGTTATCTTTGCTTATTATAGGTCCTTTGATTTATAACTCATAAAAATTAGAATTTACAAGTTAACAAAGTCAGTATATTCATTTATGTATTTTTATTTAAGTCTAATATCGCTGTACCAAGCACATCCGAATACGCTCGAAACATTTAATTTTATTCAAAGCTTCAAAAGCAACCGTCAAAGTTGTCGAACTTTTATCTTAAATCAAGTGCATAACTTATTTGTCTGAAAAATCCCTCTCAACTCTCCCATTAATCATTAATTTTCGAAATCAACTGACTTCAATTTCTTAATTTTAAAATGCTACCTCCATTCCACTAAGTTGGATTTAATAATCTGGAACTGACATTTTCAATAAAATGTTTAAGTACAACAAATGCAATCAATTAATGGTACGTTTTTATTATCCCTTTCTGTTACTGCGTCAGACGGTCCAATCCAATGATATGAATTAAGAATTGTTCAAGGGCTGTACTTGTCTTCATTTTCCGTTCTTTGAAGCTTAGGTTATCATATCGTTCGCTATATAAACACCGCTTCTTAAACTTTATAATTGAATCAAAACCCCAGAAGCGGACAGAAGGGGATAAATTTCATTTTGAAGCATCAGCCAATACCTTCCTGTCTATAGTAATTAATCTCTGCTTTATATCCTAATTCGTTTTCATCTCCCCGTATACCGTTGTCGATGTGACACTTTTAATACATTTTCGGTTATCCAATCGATTGTCGTAAAGATCAAGGCAAGGCACGGATGAATCCTCTTGGAAAAGGATTAAGTGGATAAGGTTAATAACTTCAACTAAATAGAAGGGTTGCATGATGGACATCAATTTATATCGTTTTGCTTAATAGTTTTAATACAATTTTTGCCTAAAATATTTAATATAATTCTCATACTTGGATTTACATTAGTTGTGCTCAATAAAACTTAAATATTAAACACACACACTGTTCATGTATATATGTATAAGTATTGTGGCGTTCGGTCTGGATTTAGGCCTAGCTTTTCCTACCACTTGTCGTGCCGTGCGTGATATTCTCTCACGAGTGGCCGCCGCTGTAATTAAGTAGGTAAATGCGTCAATTCTGTTTTCTTGGAAAAATGAAAATACATTTGTATATTGAAAAAAAAATTGTTTTAAAACTACGATGTGTTGACAGATAGAAGAGACGAGAATATCTTAAGCTACACGGGTTAGTGTGAAAAAAGATGGAGTTGAATAGAGTTTAACAGTCAACACAACCTGAAAGAAGTCGACGGATGAACAGCATGTAGGTTATTTATGCTATGTTTGCATCAAGAATTATTTCGTCGATATGGGTTAAGGAGTTAAGTCCACGGTCACATATTAGGCCAAGGTCGCAAATGGATTTTACAATTGGTATAGTAGGTGGTGCCGTGAACGAAGGCCATATGAACTAACGCCATAATGGCGTTAATTCGCATTTGAAAGTGAATTAACGCCATAATCCACTTATGGCTTTAATTCACTTTCAAATTTGAACTAAAGCCATATGGCGTTAGTTCGTTTTAGAAAGTGGCCTTAGTTCACATTTGAAATTGAATTAAAGTCACTCGCATCAATCTCAATAATTTACATTATTTACATGGTCTTGTAGGAAAAAAGTTTACGGCGTATAAACAGTAATGTTGGAATGGGGGGGCATGCTGCCCCCCTGCAACCCCCCTGCTGGACCACATGTAGGATTTGAAGTAGGCGCGAGACTGAGTGTATCCATGATTTGCATGAGTTTAAAAAAAGTAAATACTATCAAACTCGCACTTACTCCAAATTGCATATGTGGCCAAGCAGGGGGGTTGCAGGGGGGCAGCATGCCCCCCCATACATACCTCATATGTATGTATGCATGTAAGGGGCAAGGGAGGTAGGTTGGTTGGAAACTAAACGTGGTCCGATCATGGTGGGACATTGGACATATAACGCGCTTTAGAGCTCAAATACATTGTATGGCATTAGTTCAAATTCGAAAGTGAACTAACACCATATGGCGTTAGTTCAATTTAATGTATGGCTTTAGTTCAAATTTGAAAGTGAATTAAAGCCATAAGTGGATTACGGCGTTAATTCACTTTCAAATGCGAATTAACGCCATTATGGCGTTAGTTCATATGGCCTTCGTTCACGGCACCTAGTAGGTTGTTTATTGGGGAAATAGGGGCGGGGAAAAGATTATGAGCGCTTACCACGAAAAGTAATAGAGCATCGGTATTTTTAGGTTTATATGTAGGTTTTATGTGGGCGCCGTGACCGTGTGGGTTCGTGCGTCGACCCATGCGCATTAGACTTTCACAGTCTAGGTTCGAATCCAAGTCCAGACAAACTATTTCTCAAAAAAAAAAATTCTTTTCGGCTCCACTGAGAAGCTAGGCCCAGGTCCACTTCGGACTGTAGCACCGCCATTATTATTAATATTATTATGTATGTAGGTTTAGTAATTTACGTTGAGGTAAGATTGCTTTAAGCACCACCTTTTTTGGGTCACTGACAATGTTCAAAAATATGAATGTCAAGAAAATGCTTCTCAAACACTCTCCACATACAGGGTTAATAAAAAGTTGTGTAATACCCTTCGAGTCAATTTCAAATTTATACACGGCTGTACTTTATTTGTAAAAAGTTGTGTTTCTATATAATTTACTTATATATGTATATACATCTAGACATCGACATTTTTTCGTTTGTGGGCTACGAATTAGGATAAGAGCAGAGCAAGATTTAAAAGGCGGAGACCTCAAAAAAAAGATGAAAACAGAACCGGAAATGTCTTGTTTATAATTGTGAATCAAAGCATTTTATAATGAATTTGATTTTTCTATAACGGCTGTCTGACAGTGTTGCTTTGTTGCATTGCCTACTTTCTTAACTAAGTATTGTTATTATCTAGCGGTAATGCCTTTATTAAAGCATTTAATTCTGTGTTATTTGTATAGACAAAACTAAGGCCGCTATTGCTGTATGTCGTTAGTCAATTAGGTTTGGTATTATGATTGTCGATTTTGATCGACTCTCGTCAGTTCACCAAGCGAAGTGTGTCGTGCAGAAATTCCTGATCGGCTGTGTGATGCCTTAGAAAATTACTAAAATAAATAGTTTATTGTGACCCAAATCTAATTTTATTCAGATTGTTTTTCATACAATTCTAATGAATTTTGAAAATACCTTGAAGATAATTACAAATAAAAACCAAAAGCAACTTGAAGGAAAATGTCAATTGCTAAAATTATTTGCACATGCGAGTTATTTAGATTCGTGCCTTGTCACAAACACAAGCGCCTTTTACATGTACAGTGAATGAGAGAGTGACAAAAAAAAGCACGTATGATTTTCGAAAAAAAGAATTAAATGGTTGTCTCTGGCTCATGTAAATACAGTCCAAGGGATTAGTGGAATGCAACTATCAAACGTGACAACATGCATGAGGTTATTCACAATAACACTATTCTTTGTCGATTAAGTTAGGTTAGGTTGAAGTGGCTGACTGTAGAAAACAGTCACACTTAGGCCAAATTACGCCCATTGTGATACCACGTGGATCTTGTGTTCCTTTATCCGAAAAACCATTTAGTGCTTTCAACGAAGCTCTTTAATTGATTGATGCCGACGTTGTGCAATTCGCTCAAGTCGTTAAAGAAGTAGGCTCCAAGGTGTTTCATCCTGCTAGAGGAGAGAGCGCTACAAGTGCAGAGTAGATGCGTTATGCTTTCTTCTTCTTCTTCGTCTCTGCAGCTGCTGCAGAAATCATTATGAGGGAGTCCCATTCTTGAGGCGTGAGTGCCAATGGCACAATGTCCTGTGATAACGCCAATGAGAATCCTTAGGGATGACCTGTTCATTCTGAGAAGATAGAGTGAACGTTTTAGATCAAGTTTAGGCCAGATTTGCTTTGTAATGAGGCACGTAGTGCCATCTGACCATCTTGAGTTCGTGTTTTTAATGGTATGCTTCTTTAAAAGAAGTTTAGCTGTAGCGAATGGCATAGGCGGAAGATCCCCACTAGGGAGGTTTGTGGAGATCGTACCGCTCCTGGCGAGATAATCAGCTTCACAATTCCCTGGAATGTCACTATGTCCCGGCACCCACATGAGGTGAATGTTAAAATGCTCAGCCATCTCGTTAAGAGATAGGCGGCAATTTAGGGAGGTCTTAGAGAGAAAAGTGACCGAGTTCAGGGATTTGATTGCTGATTGGCTGTCTGAACAGATGGTGATGTCCTTCTTGGATATCACGTTGTTCTTGAGCCAAGACAGAGCTTCTTTTATTGCCATTGTCTCAGCCTGGAAAACGCTACAATATTCTGGAAGGTGGAGGGATATACTAAAATTGAGATCCTTGGAGTAAACACCTATTCCTACTCCCTCGTGCGTCTTGGATCCATCTGTGAAAATACGCAGAGGACCGTCCAGCATCTGAGTATCAGACTTCCAGTCTGACCTGGAGGGAATGCTGGTAGAGAAGTTTTTCTCAAAGACAAGATGAGGCAGTATGAGGTCGGTGTCGTGCGGTAGAAACTCGAGGTTATCTAGAATGGTGGAATGACCCGTATGGTGGTTATTCCACAGGTGTAGTGTTCTGAGTCTTACCGCTGTGCAGGCTACTTGTCTGGCAAACAAGTCAAGTGGAGGGAGATACAGTAGAATATTTAATGCTTCGGATGGTGTCGTCCTTAGCACCCCACTGATGCATGTACTTGCAGTTCTTTGCACGCGGTTCAGAAGGTTGCGGTTGACGGGTGTGCCAAGAGCTGTCCACCATACTGAGACTCCATAAAGTAGGATTGGTCTGACTACGGCTGTGTACAGCCAGTATGCTATTCTAGGCTGAAGGCCCCATTTATTTGCCATCCGATTGCTTTTTTGCAGCAATAGAGCGCAGTGGTAGCTTTCTTGATACACTCCATGATGTTGGACTTCCAGCTTAGTTTACGGTCTATGATGAGACCCAGGAATTTGGCCTTATCTGTGAGCGTAAGTTTTACGCCACACAATGAGGGAGTGTCAAAGGGGGGAATTTTATATTTCCTCGTGAAGAGTGTTAGTTCCGTTTTTTGCGGATTAACTCCAAGACCGCATGCACTGGTCCATGAGGTTAGTCTATGGAAGGCATGCTGCATGATATCCCTTAGTGTCGAGACAAATTTTCCGGAAACTGCAATAGCAACATCATCCGCATAGGCAATCACCCTGCATCCTACCTCCTCTAAGGTCAGTAGCAGTTCATTGACCACAACATTCCATAGAAAAGGAGAGAGTACACCACCTTGCGGGGTTCCTCTATTAACTGTTCTGCGGACATTGGATTCACCGAGTTTAGAGTTTATTACTCTGCTAACCAGTAGCTGGTGAATAAAAGCCACAAGGGACTTTTCAATACCGAGATTGTTAAGCGCTAATGTAATTGCCTCGGGAGTGATGTTGTTAAAGGCTCCTTCAATGTCAAGGAAAGCTACCAGGGTAAATTCCTTGTATTTTAGTGATTTTTCAATCGTACCTAAGGTCGTTAGGCTTGTTATGTGAGGATTTGCCGGCCTTGGGAATGAAGATTACTGTAACCTCCTTCCAAGACCTGGGGACATATCCTAAATCTAGACAAGCTTGGAAGTTGCTTGTCAGCCAGGGGAGAATGAGATCTGCAACTGCTTGGAGCTCTGCAGGTATAATGCAATCAGGACCAGCTGATTTATATGGCTTAAAATTATTTAGTGCCCACTTGATAGATGCACTGTCTATTTTAAGAGGGCTACAAGAGGATCTGGTTGGTGTACTGCCAGAACAGATTGATCTAGCAGCTAGACTTCCCGGGAAGTGGGTGTCCTCAAGAAGGTTTAGGGTGTCTAGACTGGAAGATGTCCAGGTACCATCCGATTTTTGTAGAAAGCTGGGTGCTTTCGGGAGCGATGCTAATACTTTCCTCAGCCTTGAGGCTTCAGAAACTTCTTCAATTTTGCCGCAGAAGAGTCTCTAAAACACACGCTTGGCTCTTCTTAGTTCAATTTTGAAGGTGTTGAGAGAACTTTTGTAGGTTTCCCAATCAACAGCATCTCGGGTGCGTTTCGCTTTGTTAAAAGATCTCCTGCTTTCCTTGCGCAACTTGTCCAGTTCCCGATTCCACCACGGTGGTTTCGACTTGCCCTTAGGCTTGCTGATAGGGTAGGAAATAGACAGTGCGTGGTTAAGGATTTTTGTGAGCCTCTCCGCAGAAGTGTCGAGGTCGGCAGGACAGTTGGGGATGGAGAAAGGTGTATCAGTTAAGATTGCCGATACAGTTTCTCTGTATTTATCCCAGTTGGTCTTTCGGTGATTTCTGAAAGATATTTGTGAACGAGGCGATCTTACTACATCGAAGGTGATATAGCGATGATCGGAGAAGGAGTGGTCACGAGAGACCTTCCAGTTTTTGATGCTGTCAGCAATAGAGTCAGAAGTCAGGGTGATGTCGAGCACCTCCTGTCTGTTTTTTGTAATAAAGGTGGGTTCGCAACCTGAGTTGCATACTACTAAATTGTTGTTCAGAATGTAGTCAAAGATGAACTCAACCTTATTGTTGATGTCCGTGCTCCCCCAGATTGTGTGATGCACGTTTGCATCACATCCCAGAATGAGCGCGGTCTTGGCTCTCTCCGCATCAGCGATCGTCCTCTTGATTGTAGTAGAGGGGGGAGGCTCAACATGATCATGTGCCATGTACGCCGATATTACCCAGACTTTTTCCGTGCCTAGTTCTAGGCAAACGGCGACTGAATCTCGATCGCTGTAATTGGAGAGAAGAAAGGCATTTAGTGAGCTCTTCACAAGAATGCAGGTTCTGGGCTTACCTCCATTTCTCATGAAGAAGAGAATGTAATTAGGAGTCCTGAGTCCACACACTAGATCATTGACGACCCAGGGTTCTTGGACTAGGACAATATCTTCTCCGTAGGTGTTGAGACGGAGAAGTAGAGCGGCCGAAGCCGAAATGGAATGGTGGAGATTAATTTGGACTATCCGAAGCAGCGCCATCGGGTAGTCCTCCTTCCACCAAGGTGGTGTTCAAATCATCGCCAAGGTCGATCCCAAAAAGAGAGTCTTGGCTATTAGGCGGGGTACTCGTGAGTTCGAGATCAGAGAAGCTGATACAATCAACATCCTCATCTCGAGCCTCTGGATCTGGTGAGGGCTCTGGAGTGCCCTCTCTCTCCCCCTCATCCTCCATGGGAGCCAAAGAGGTTGACGGGATAGCTCCTGTTTTGGCGATGGAAGATGAGGTGGAGGGAGACGGCTCCACCGCGGCCGAGCATCCCCCCTGCTCTTCAATGACTGCGGCCGATGCATTACCGGCAGGTTTAGCAGACGATGAGGTGGAGGGAGAGTGATCAACCATCGCAGAGTCCTCCCCATCCTTTTTATAAACCCTCAGAGTTACACTAGTGAAGCCATAATAAATGACTCCACTAGATTTCGTGAGGGGGGCGAGCGACTCCTTATTGATGACAATAGTAGCCGCTCGCGTGTCACCTTTGGGATCCTCCAGTTTCGCGATCTTCCAGTCGTGAGTTGGAAGATCCGGGTTGCAAACCTGGATGAATTTGAGAATGGTGGGAGCATCGGAGGGGATGAGCGGTAACCAGGCACGAGTCCTGGGCCTACTAGGGATATTATCCTTAGTCACGACATCAAGCCGTGCCCCCTCCCATACTTCCCCCAATTTAAAGACGGCTGATCTGAAAAGATCCGCCGATCGTAGGTCCCCGAAGGACAACAACTTAATTCTACCTTGGTACCATCCAGCATCGAGCCCGACAGGTGCCAGGCCTCCGCTTTCCTGCACAAGGCTGAGGTAGAAGTTGTTCAAACCTCGTTCAATTTTCCTCCAATTGGAGGGCGAAATGCTGCCATCGACGTCGCTTTTATCTATTACGGCGTAAGTGAGGTTGTCTTTAACTACCTCACTATACGGCCTATTGAGCCTATTGGCATTAGAAGATCCTCCGGCAGTCTTTGACCTTTTGGGCTCGGAGGTTGAGGAATCGGCCGATCTGGCACGCTTAGCTGTCGATGGCTCGGGGGCATTCGCGCTATCGCTTTCAATACTTTTAGCTACCTTGGTTGCCCAAGCTAGCGAGCGTTCCTTTTGCTCAGAAAGCGACTCCGGAGGAACACCACTAAAGCGCTCCAAAATCCGGGCTGCAGTATTCCGCTCCCTGTGTTTCCTTGTAGAAAGGCCAATGACCTTTGAGGAGGCAGCGGTACTGCGGGCGTTGTTAGGATCCGGCCCACCGGAGAGGGAGAGAGAAAGGGAGGAAGAAAGGGAGAGGGAGGAATTGGGACTGGTTGCATCTTAGCTTCGGGTCTCATCATAGAGAATAAATTCTCAAGAGTCTTTGACCTTTACTAAGCCTTCGCACCGCGTCAAGGTGTACAACCACGCGAAGGTGTCGATTAAGTTACACAATACCAAAAATGAAATCAATCGACGGACCCAACGCTAGTCGATTCGATTTACAATTGACAACCCCAATAGGGGCCTAGGCCTGGAAGATCAAGTTCATAAAAAAATGAGGTCCATTGAATTGACCTTAAATATCAGAATTTGGCATCAGCTTAATTAGTTAAATTGTTTTGGTTCACGGATACACCTTTATTTTAATAAGGAAAATGTTTATATTCCAAAGATGACTACACCACTTAACTCTTACACCATTTACATTCAAGGCGTGAAATTCAATTGAAATATAAACTTTACTTTTAACACTTAATTTTCAAAAACGAATAATCGTATTCCTTTTTTGTTTTTGACGACCACTGTAATTTTCAATATTAAATTCAATGGCTTATAGTATTTACCCTAAAAGAACTCTAAATCATGCATCTTCATGCCGGCTGAAAATAAAGGTGTGTTCAAGGGGATTTCACATGTGTGAATGTAGCTTATTATTGTGCGAACTGCGATTTATGAATAATACCAAATGAATCTAGGCAAGAGAAATGGATCAGTTAATTTAATTTAAATGTCCCAACGGCGGGGAATTATAATAAGCTCTTGATTATGGTGTTCAGGTGATAATGAGAATTTCAATGATATTCCATGCGTTCGGTGTTGATACCCATAAAGATTATGGTATGGAGTGTTTTGGAATAGAAATATCCACCTAATTTGGTTCGGTTACAGGAAACACGTGTAGGTGAACTTACACAATATGTCACCGGGTTGGAATTTGATTTTATTCATTTAGTTATTGTTTTTTATTTGATTTAATCAATGGCAGGAAATAAACATGCATACCATGTAGATGCTGCTATTGTCAGAGCCAAATGTGCTTCCGTCTTTTTAATAACGATGTTTTAGAAAAGCCAATTCGTGCTGCGATATTTGCATCAAGTTATGATATAACATTTATGAAGAATATCAGAGTATCAGTACAAGAAAGCTGAATGAATTGCAATCGTCATGAGATATGTAGCTATTGTTTAGCAATTTCCGATGCGGAGTCGTGCAATTGTAGAATATCGGTAGGTCAGGTTAAGGAGCGGCTAGTGAATTCACCAGCATACTTAGACCATGTTGGTTCATTGTGATACCCAGTCAGACTACTACCACTGATCGACCGCTCCAGTGATAATGCTGTTAATTTGATCCCAACGGTAAATGGTGACTGGACCAGATTTGAAAAACCGGATAAAAGCGTATTAACTTTGCTTTCACATTCGAACCCCTCTTACTTAGGGCAGGCACTTAACCAACTGCGCCATTCAGTCGTTTTTGAATATCGATAATTTGTGCTTGTTTTTTCTTTCTTTGACTATTTAACATGAAAATCAGCTTTTTTTAAACTTACCAACCAACTTTTGATCGCCTGGATATAAAGGAAGGCCCAACGAAAACGTACGATGATAATTGTATTTTGTTTATTGATTTTTTTATACAATGTAGCCATTTAGGTACAAATATGTGCGGTAGCATAAATAAGGAGCAGAATCTTAAATACTGTACAATCCAACATCAGCTTAGGCAGACACACGGAATGGAAATTAATGGATAATTCCTTGGATATAATGATTTTTGGAGCACAAGTTAAGAATATTAACCTTGCAATACAGTGGGAAGTGTATTTTTTTATTCATGTGTTAAACAAAATTATTAAAAAAAATTATTTTAAAAATTGATGAAATTGTATTCCGTGTATAACTTCCAAAATGAGTACATTATGAGAGAATGCATACAGACGGCATAAAGATTAAGATTGAACAGATTAGTAGGTGTACCAAAAAATGTACGCATATCGTAATTACAATCTATGCGAATATATTCAAAAAATTCGAGAGTTACAACTTCACTTTTAAAATATGATAACGTTCCCATCATTAAGTTTAACTGTTTTTCTGGTGTAGATACTTAGAACATTTCCTCGTATGACTGCATCCCTGCTCAAAAGGTGGAATGGAATCCATTTTCGTCGACTTTTGATGATGAAGCACCATCCGCGGTCATCAAAGACATTGTTTGTTAACGCATTTCTTGATAATTCATGGAAATATGACAGAAGTAGTTTAGCTTTCTTCTTCTACTAAATAATTCGCTTCGCTTGTGGCTGAACGGAGTCAACCGAGCTTTATTTTCATTACGTCTCCTATTAAGTACATAGAAACAGACACAACACTTTCCATAACGTTTTTAATGAACGCGAAGATATGTTAATAATGTATTTTGCTAAATATTTTAGTTTCGGATTTGTATATGTAAGACCTACTGGTCCGCAGTAGGTATTGTAGCAACCTACGCATTTCGTCTTTCATATTATTCTCGGATATAACTTTTATTATAACATAATAACTGAAATAATTTAAATGGCTCCTGTTCAAGGAGTGTTGAACCAAAAACTCATAATGTTCAACAATTGAAAGAAAACAAAATGGTCGACATTTTGTAGAAATGAAATGAGATTTGAATATTTATATAGGAGTAGGTAACACTAGCTTGTGGTTCGTTTAAGGTCCAGAAGTATACGGTGCCAGTAGCATTTGGAAGATTTGTTGAAGTTTACATTGTAAGCGGGTTGTATTAAATTGTAATATTGTATATATACAAAACAATGACGTAATAAAACTGATATTATAGCCTCATGCACCACGTATCTCCCTTGCCCTTTCCAAACATAATACCTAAGCGAATTTGTGGTTCTTATACGTGAGTAGTAACTTTTTATAGACTATTCTATAGAATCAGTGCCAACAGCAACAATACGCATCTACACATGTATCTCAAAAGAAAAGCCATTAAAATATGGGTTGTCCTAACAGTTATAAGGCTTATTGAAAGTGTCATCATAATCATGACTTTTTATAGATAATCCAAGCCGAAGGTCAATCTTACACCCAAGAGACAAACCAATGCAATAAATAATACGAGATTAGGGATATTTTTTCCTCTGTATACACATTGTGAATTTCACAAAATCACATATGTTCCATATGGACACGTGTCAACTTATATTGATCGCACTAAATCCTTAACACGGAAATTTCATGTAAAAACTGAAAGCAACAACAAAAAGTTGGAATCCGATTGACACAAAACACACCGAAAATAAGCCAGATATACGAATGAATCCCATGAGATCCTTTTTGGTCTCTTCGGGTCGATTAAAGTGGGTTAACCATTTCAAAAACATTCTAAATTCTCTTATTTGGAATTCGATTCCTAAAAAGAATATGATTCCCTTCAGAGAAGTCACAATGTTCAATGTGGAGCCAAATCAATTTCGATGAGTAGCTTATAACACGCATTACTCAGCAGAAAATGTTCCTGTTTAATTCCAAAAATTGTAAAAATATATAATGTCTCTGTAGGTAAAAAAAATAATTTAAAAAAAAATACCTATACACATATATATATGCACGTGTATAGCATATAAGGAAATATTAATATTTTTGACGAATCACCGTATGCCCACACTCCGTGAAGTGAAAATATGGGATGAAATACGATTGGCCTTTATATGACAACGAACTAAACTTGGTTGGTTGGTAGAGGGTGTGAGAGAGTGACGAGCTTTTGTCCTTCCTCGTGTTTAGGTGTGGGCAGGATGATTGTGAAATTTTGCGTGTAAAACACTTGTTGGCCATTTCCTTGATAAGTTACGGTTATTTATTTGGAAAAATAATGGAAATAAATGAGTGTTCTGTAAGTTATGTGGATCGTTTGATATCACATAAGGCAAAGGAAGAACTACAAAGCGAGTATGTGAATTATGAAATGAATAGGATTATAACAAATTATAGTCTAATAGAACAAGACAATTTTTCTTTAGGGTTTGAAAAGTTTTGTACAATTGCAATGATATATGGGAAACGTATTGTATTTCATCATAAAAATATAATAAGATGTGACAACCCATGCATATATATAAATACAAATCTGAAAATTACAACTCATTTTCCCGTGTTGTGCTTGCTTTTATTTTTACATGAAGAAGTTCGGAAAGTTTTTTTATGACACTTCAATTCTTGGATCTTTGGAGGTTTATTAGAAGCGAATTTTTGCACCCACCAAGTATTGGATCTGAGACGTTGAGAATAGCAGACGATTTTACCACTACATCACAACTATGTTAATCACATGCTGTGTATGTGTAATAAATTATTCATGTTCATACCCGTAGGTGCAGAAGGAAGGAAACAAGTGAGAGTTATGGGTCAAAAGGGTAGCTCGTGTGGAAGAAAGGAAGATGATCATTAGAGGAGTGATTTTCTGATAGAGTGTAGGGAGAAATGAAAGTCGAGGTTTGAGAGAAACATTCTGTAGATTTGTTAGAATTAACCCTAATTGGTTAATTTCCTCTGTAATGAGGTACGTTGTAGACCATGTACGATTAATGGATTTAATCACAACTAGCTCTAGAAAATGTTGGGCTGAAGCAAAATGCAGGAGAAGTAACTCTCCACAAGAAGAAATTGATGAAACCGTTCCAAAAGTTTTCTCAATTTTTCTGAAATATTACAGAGTCCCAACACCCATATGAGGTGAATGTTGGGATGTTTTTCAGTGAAATGTCATGAAATACCGTCATGTAATCGCCAATTGACTGTTCAATGGATATCACATTACTTACAGTGCTTTGGAAGTTGGGGAAATATGAATATATTTAGATCCTTCCAGTAGATTCCCACTCCCTCACGGTCTTCGACACCTTTGTAAAAATGCCAAGAGGGCCATTCAGCGTGTGAAAGTCAGATCTGGAAGAATTGCTGCTTCAGAAGTTTTTCTTGGAGAGGGATTGAGGTACATAGTAGGAGGTCAGTGTCTTGAGAAAGGAGTTCAAATTATTCGAAAGTATATAGTAGTATGTAAGGTGCAAGGATCATATGGAGAGTCTTAAGCCTAACCGCTGTGTCTACCATATACACACTCGTGTATCTAATTAAGGAAGGTAGAAAAATATGTTACGTTCAACACACCACTGACGCAAAATGCATGTCGATTCTTGCACACGATAGAGAAGGCTTCAATTGAGACCAATATCAAGAGCTACCCACTATATTGCGACTTCTTACATAAATTGCTGCCTGACTATTAGTACAAATAGCCAGTATTCCAGTGTTCGTCTGTAATCCCCATTTACATTCAGTGGCTTTATTCCAGCAGTTGAGTTCCATAGCGACATTTTTGATCCGCTTTCACCTTAGTTTATGATCAATAATGAGACAATTAACAATGGTCGCGGTGGCCGTGTGGGTTGTGTGTCGACGCATATGCACTAGACTTTCAAGTCTAGGTTCGAATCTAAGAACAAATAAAATGTTCACAGCTTCACCTCTTTCGAGTCACTGACAATGCTCAAACAGTATAATTGTCTAGAAAAAGATTCTCAATTTCGCCGTTCAGAATCGGCATTAAACTGTAGGTCCCCTCCACTTGTGGGAGAACAATAACACGCAAAACACGAGTGGTTGCTGAAAAGCTAGGTTCAGGTCCACCTCGGACGGTAGCGCCGCCATTATTAATATATTATTAATGAGACCCAGAAATATTGTTTTAATGGTTAGAGACAGCTTTGTGGCACACAGTAAGAAGTGGAACGGATGAACTTTATTGTTCTTCCTAAAGAGTTTCCAGTTTCTTTCAAATTAACACAGAGTACATGTGGCACCATGGGGACAAATTTGGCAGATAATGCTATTTCAACCTCATTCGCAAAGGCAACTACTATTTATTTTAAAGGATAACGGCTGCTAATTGCCCACATAACAGAAGTATTGTTTATTGAAATATGACCTATAGGATTTAATGCAGATTGCTCATACTCTGGTTATAAAAAGGAGGCTTCTCCATGCGGTGGAGATGGACTTGAGCGTAAATATATTGGTGTCGGGAAAGTAATCCGCGACAGTATCTCTGTATCCAGTCAATATGATTTTCCTGTAATTAAGGGATGTCGATTGAACTCGGGAAACACTTTCGAGATCAAAAATAATATAACGGTGGTCAAAGAAAGCAGGATAAGTTGACACTCTCTAATTCTTGATGTTGCAAAACTGATACAGATGACGCTGTTAGGCACCTTTTGTATATTTTTCGTTACGAGGGGCAAGGGGACAAAAAAAGATACAAATTTGTTTATTTTATCAATTTGCGCCAATTAATTTTCCATATTTTTACAAATCTTTCTGCCTAGATAAATTACCAGATAGCTTTAAGCACAAATCACGCTATCATGTGCTGTACAGCAAATTAAATTTATTTGAATATTTCGTTATTCGCCTATTTACATATTGCTGTTCTGATGTTTCATTTATTTGATAGTTTAAAATATACGTACACACATCACACAGAAGGTATTCAACATTGATGAAGCAAGTCACTATTACAAGAAATCTTTACCATTTTGGCAATTTAAATCCTCCTACATTTAGATATCTCCATGGATATCCCGTGCAATTGGCAATTTCTTAACATTCCACACAGAGACACCAAAGTATACTTCGTTGAGCATTTCTCGAGATTCTTAATGTGCTTGGTGGTGGAAAATGTCGGTTCCTGGAACACTTGAATTTTCCCATCTCAAGACAATTATCCTCTTGGACGCTCAAATGCGTCGTTAGTGAGTTTACTGGGAAACCTGTTCACTTCATAATACTTTTTTATGCATGCTACCTATCCTGTGATGTCTCATGGTGGAGGAAGCTTTAGGAAAAGTAAAACCATTCTTCCAGTAGTCTTTTAGCAGAAATGTTGAAACTTGTTTGTATATCTCAGAAGGTATATGTAAACATTTTCTACAAATTGTGAATGGATACATTGCACAAAGATGCACGTTAAAATAAACTGTAATATTTAATTCTGTATTGGGAATTAGGACCACTGTGCATCATTTCCTTGTTTAATTCAGAGTTTTCCTTGGCGTGTTCATTTACAAGGAAATTGGCAAAATGTCATAAAATAGTAGGGATAAATTATGAAACCTGAAATAACAGACTCCGACTACCACAATAAACATCTGCTTCAACCCCATGGCCAAATATGAAAAATGAAAGCAGGTCTACTATCATTGTTTTTTGAAGTCTGAATCTGCGTACAATTATATTCGATTACGATTACATTGTTTGAAGACAAGACATCACACTATTATACAAGAAACATACACTCCAAACTATTTTGTCGTATGTCAAAACAAAATATAATTTAGTTTTTGCTTTCATATCTATTGAAATTATTCTTTTTGCTTACCATCAACATTTACCTATTTTGTCAAGGTTTTGACTCCATCCACAAACGTTTCGTCACTCATTTTCTTAATGCGCGGACGTATTCGATTCCGACATCGTAAACCAAATGGTTTTGAAGTTACCACTTTGGATTATACATTATACAATAGGCATTGTAAGTGTTTGTACCACGGTTTGATGAATCTTAATGAGAGTCAAGCTTACAAATATCATATCATGCGCAGATGAGACCAACAATAGTAAGATAAGTTGCATTTGATCACAAGACGATATATCAGGAATATTTCCAATCATTTAGTGGAGCTGTCGCAATGGTTGAGCTGGATTAACTTACGTAACGGGTGAGTTCATTAAATTTTTCAAAAGATGGCGATAAAGAGAGTTTGACAATGTGAATATACATACAACATAATCTCAAAAAGAGAAACAGATACAAAACCGGCTCGTTCACGTTTTCGACTTGTTCATCTCTCCAAGCATCGAAATTTAATTACAGAAGAACGTAAAGCAATACATAAGAACATTAATAAAATAAGGAAAAAAAAAATAAAACAGACTTTTATCTTGAAAAATTGCTCTATATTAAACTATCGGCGACAAGAAAAATTGGATAACATTGTTTATGTTTCCGAAATGTTCATGTTTTCGATAAAAATTGGGATCTATCATGTTTTTCAGCACTGGGCTATAAATAATTTTTTGTTGTAAAAATCTTAAAAGAATATGTAGGTACTGTACGTAGACTTGTGCAAAGCACTGTATGTCTCGATTAATAACGAGTATGTATCAAATGCACGTAATTAATGGGCCGTAGCCTAGTGGATAAGTGCGGTGATTCCTACGCTCAGAGCCTAGGTAAGATTTCCCAAAAAGACCTTTATAGTTTTCACGCCTTCACCGTACTAGTGTAATTGACAATGTTGTAGTCGGAGTTGCCATTAAACTGTAGGTTTAGAGTTAGACCCAAGTCTATTCCGGACTGTAGAGCTACAATATTATTATAAATATTTTTGAATAAGGGTGACTAAGGTTTCTGCATTACAAAAAAAAAACATCGAAAATTAAAAGCATAAAATGCCATAAAAAGTATCTTTCATCAAAATAAGAGGCTAGTATCGATGCTTCCTTCATACTTCACAATTCGTATAAGCTAATATAAATTTTGTGAAGTCCTAATTATAGTAGATAAATCCTTGGATTTCTCTTTTCCATTTTATGTGCTTTTTTACATCACAGATTTTACAGTCCAATCAGAAGATTGATTGACAAAATAAAAATGAAAATGACATCCTATTTCATCAACAATGGTATGAACAAAAGAATCGAAAGATATCAACAATTTCAATGAATGCTTCGATACTCTTCATTTATGTCAAATGAATTTAAGACTTTAATCCCGCATATAAAGTTACCCAAGGGCAATCTAAGATCCCACGAATAGGACAATTGAAGAAGTAAAATTAATTTATAGAATGAAATGAATGAACAAACTGAATAGTATAAGGCTTGTTGGTCAAGCGCAGTTTGTTTGCATCCACATTATTCAGTTTGTTCCTAAGAGGGAGGATGAAGCAATAGCTAAAGGCTTTTTGAAAGCTAAGTTACAATGCTTGGGTAAGGTGGTGTTCCTGAAAGAAAAATAAGAAGGTTTTATTACCTTCCAACTTTAATTGACCTTTTTTGTTCCTTTTCATCCCACATTCATTTGAGCTTAACTTTTTATGCCTTAAGTCTAGGGAAATTTGTTATAGCTTGTAGGAAGTTTAGGGCCATCATATTAATTACAGTTGACAAACAAAGAAGTCGGGTTATTTATTTTAAAGCAATTTCGCTTACATTGATCTAACATATTTTCTTTAAAATATGTTTTTTTTTTTTTTCAAACAACTCGCTCATGGGAATAAGGCCGAAAAGCTTTAAAAAAAAGATAGAAAAAGGGGCAGTTCTTTAAACTCTGATAACAGACAAACGGTGACAAAGTTATAAGATACCTTTATAGTATTTGTTTGGTTTCGTTTTGCCATATAAAATAGAGGACAAAAGCTTTGCAAAAGCTTTGCGAAATGGTGTATGATAAAAGTAAAGGTCTACGCGAATGCTAGGCCTATTGTAGACCTTCGAACCAAAAAAAAAAAAGAGATCTACGGTTATAGCCAAAATTCAAAGGAATAAATTCAAAACAATGTTGATGAGTTTTTGTTCATTCCCCACAACAGAGTGTATATTCAGCGTATTTTACATTAATTAGTTGCTTTTAATGGAATTGTATTAAAAGTTAAACAAATCCCCTCTGCAACTATGAAGATAAAGAAAAACTAATTCAATGGTTTAGGATACATTTGGTCAACGAAAGGATTTACCACATTCCTTTAAAAAAAATTGTTAAGTTAGTTTTCTTGGTGTGTTCGAAGAATAGCATGTATTGAGCTTGAAAGTACAATAGATGAATTTAAAACTTTTCGTCATATTTCATCTTAAAAGCCAATTGCTTCTTGAATTGAACCAGTGTAAGTCCAGTTGATTCTAGTCGACAATACTCGTAGAACATGTACGAGTAAATTTACGGTCAGTGTGTCAATAATATTTTTTGTTATTTATTAAATCATTTAATTGGGAAGCATATGTTTTCTTTGATTATCTTGTTTTATTATTGATTAACACTGATCTCATCACAAAACACAAAAATGGTGTGTTCTGTCCTTTGCTGTTTCAGACGGTACTCGTCTGAATGGAAAGGGTGTAAATGGAGTGGCTATGTGTTATCTTTTTTTTTGTTCAAAACAATGCCTGGTTCACTAAATTCATAATGTTTAGTTTTAGAGAGATCGTGTCATAAAATTTTTGTTGAACAAATTTTTTAAAAAATAATGATAGTAACTAGGATAAAAACTCTTTGTAAATTTGCAAATCAGGCAAATCTGGCTAAGATTCGCAGGAGTAAAAAATTAGGGAAGAAATTTGCTGCGACGAAACGATTTCTGCGGACGAAAGTAAATATAACATTTTCGGTTCAGATAGAAGTTTTCGTGTGGCAGAAGGCAATTAAGGAAGTGTAATATAAAACCAACTAACCAACCAACTGTCAAGCATGGAGAAGGCCACGTAATTGTATGGGGCTGTGTTTCGGCCAAAGATGTTGAAAATTCGACTTCTATTGATCGAATAATCAACAAGGAAAAAGAAAAATGAGAATTTCAGACACGTTCAAATATTACCAAGAAAATTAGACAAAGCACACGGATCATATTGTTCGAACATGACTGCTCTATAACTGTCCAAACGTTTAAGAAGCAGCTCCATAACCTCCCTTCCGATCTGCACGCCATCGAGAATTTATTAGATGAATTGAATCGGATTTGGATTCAGGCGAGAAAATCCTTTAGGTTGCTTTATTTGGATTGCATAGTGCGTACATAACAAATTATCAACCTCGATTGACTACGAGTTATTAAAGCGTTGTTGTGATGGAGCAAACACCATTTTCGTTAGTCAATTCGAACCCCATTTTAGCCAGGTCCTCCTCAAGTCTAAAGCACATTCGAAGCGTAACTTTCGACATTATCAATCTTGAATTCGTAAACGTGATCCTTTGACTCCGATCTTTATCGCCTCCGACTGTTGTAACTTGATGTGAATGTTGTCAAAAACTTACTTTAGAAAATTCTTTGCTTGAGAATTGGCAACCTATTGCGGGTGCTAATTCAGAGCACCATGCACATAACTGTTTCTGTTCACAATTCACATTTAAGAAACTCACACATCTTGCTCCAAACTCATGTGCTGCTTACATTAATAGTGATGGTATACATAATTTGTTAATGTTTGTTGCTGAGAAGCTAGGCCCAGGTCCACCTCGGACTGTAGCGCCGCCATTAATATTATTATTATTATATTTTCGTTCGATCAGAGTATGGTTTGTTTTTTGCGCAAATTTTACCACAATGAAATTGAGCCTACTATTTTCACTGTGCAGATACATACCGAGGTTCATTCCAACTTAACAGCAAATGTTTTTCTAAGAAGACTGCGCAACGTTCATACCCTTACTGGAATGAACTTAAAGGGTTACAAATAATTTAATAATCTGGAAAGAAAATACGGGAAAATTGAAGTGTTTAAAATTACTCCGGAAAGTCAATTTTACACAAAAAGCTCATGGGAGCACAATTATAGCTTGACGAAGACTAAATATAATGTAATATATATATAACACGTATTCATCTAAAGTGATTAAGTAAATAAAAACTTGTAACGTTTAAAAACCAATAGGATTTGAACTGACGGCGTCAAATTTTCAAGTGACGTATTTCTAATTCTTACATTCACGTTTGTAGACATGTAGCTTATCAATTAACTTACAGATATCATTATTGGAAAACCAGAAACAGCACCAACTGCCCAAAATATTTTAAAAAGAACGCTGCAAAAAATTATACCTTCTATTATACGAAAACATATTAATTCAGGTCACCAACTTGCCTTTATAGCATTAAACAAGTTGATCGAATTTCCATAATTTTTGGAAAGTACTTTAAAAGAGCTTTACAGCCTTTGTAGAAGTAGCACTAGCAATTGATAAACTTTGACGTGAGGGATTACTCTACAAACTTAAAAAGATATGTCAAAGAAACAATTCAACATTTATATTATGATTATAACATTTTGTTCCTATATGTCAATTACTTTCGTTAAATTATAATATCTGAACGAGCAATTTTCACTATTTTGTTGTAAAAATATTTTTTAAATGTCCTTTATACTCGTAATGTGTTAAAGGACTGTGTCAACGTATATTTAACGTCATGGCCCAGCAAAATAAAGGACCATTGCAATGTTGTTTTTAAATTTTCTCCTGGGACTTAGAAACTTGAATAAGTTGGTATCTATGTGTCAACGTAAAAATGATTGTCTTATATATCCACTATTAAGATCTACATATTTCACGAAAATGTTTCAATCATTAACCTTAAAGCAGCTATGTTTACAAGAAAGTTGAACAACAGAAATTAAACGAAAATATTTATGTCTGCCTAAGAAGATTACATTCAATTAAATATCATTTCAAAACAAAGTTGAATTTCTCGCTTTAAGACGGATCAAGGGAGAAAAGCTAAGAAAACACTTCTTTTCACTTCTTTTATTGTGTCGTTTTGCAACCACCCGCAGAGGCCGTTAAATTGCGCTTATTTCTAATTTTAATATTCCATAAAAATAGCTCGGCAAATATAGCAATTGCAGCGCAATTTTATTGACACCCAAATACATTTGTCGGGAAATAAAAAACTGACGATAAAATGCCCAAGTCATAAAAAATACCAAAGCGAGTATTGCATGTATCTCCGTCTTTAGCAAAAAAGGATTCAGTTTATTACTGCTCACTTTAAGGAGTGTTCTGTCAATTGCTGCACACCGATTTAAGAGTGTGTACAAAAACAACTGAAATAGAACCAATTACAATTTTATCTGCGTAATTGTACAAGTATTAAAGAAATCGAACACACAATTGTCAGCTGTGGTTTCAGTTTTGAACAAGTATCGGCGAATGAATTAAATTGGTTTCTTTACAATTATTGATGGATCCAAGAAAAATTGAAAATCATTATCCATGCAATCATTAAAGTAAAATTACACCTTTAAAACATACATACTCGTAAGTACCTTGAACTTACATCTATTCCAAACACATATGCATATACCTACGTATTTGTTTATACAAATGAACTTAGTGAATGAACCCGTGTCCTTGACTAACGAAAAGCTCAAACGAATATGGCCACAGAAGAAAAAAAACAGTAGAACTGTGGTATACTCAAGAGATGTCGCCTTAGTTACGCTGGCGTCCCTTATCTCGTACAAAGTGGAAAGCTTTATTTGCCGTAATCGCTGACACAAACCGACTTAACGGAAAGTGATAAGGAAAAACAGCTTTGGCATACCTTCTCAATTTGACCCATTTATTTTAACTTAACTTATCATAGAGCTTAAAGAATTTAAGACGTTTGGATGAACTTTCGAATCATGTTAGGCTGCTGAGTGAAAAATTGGCTTATTCGTTTTGTAAAACACTCATAATTGAGTTCTTTTCTGCGTGTCATAAACCATAAGTAAAAGTACCTCTGCGTCGTACTGCAACGAGCACGAGAAGCGTGTGATGAAAGCGATGGAGAGGTGCTATGAAAGGAATGATGTCCGAATGTTTTAGCGGAAGGTGAAACTATTAAGTGATTAAAGAATTTGAACAGAAGGCTGTCGAAACAAGGATAGACAACTGGTACAGTACAGTCTCACTCGATACTGAGAATTTGGAAGAAACATTTCTGCATACTGTTAAACAGCGATGAGGGCACAAATACCGTTATCCAGCAAAAAGTTCCACGAAAAAGAAGTCAAACACGACAGCGGTGGTTGATCTGATTGTGTGCATTCATGAGCTCATCTGTAAGATATGGTCAAAGAAAACGCATTCTCAACGAATTTAGTTTCCCCGACGGACAAGAAAGGAGACCCCTTTGACCCCACCAGTTATGTGGCAATAAGTCTCCTTAATATCGTGTATACGATTTTTCAATTTTCATTTTTTTGCTGCATCAAGGTCGGTAACGAGCTCAAAGAGATCTTTAATGTCAAAAAAGGCTTTAGACATGGTGACGCGCTGTGAAAATATTGTACACAACTCACTAGCCAACACTAGATCTTTTAAAAGTCCGTACAGCTGCTATCATCGCGGAGAACATTTACTTGATTGGTCGAATGCAGACAGCGGTCCATTGGGCATTTGTTGGCATTGAAATGTAAGTGGCTAAAATGGATCTGGCGGTAAACGAGGGCAAAACCAAGCATATGCTGTCATCGAGAAAGGACGCACGACGACTTGGCCAGAACGTCACACTTGGCAGCTATAACTACCTCGGCTCCGCGGTAAATAGTACAAATATTTATTTTTTTATTGGGCTCAAAGGCAATTGAGTAATAGAGCCGTCTCTCGGAAAACCAAGTTTACTCTGTATAAGACCTTGATCATCCCAGTCCTGCTGTATGGCGCAGAGGATGAAATCGAAAGCGGATGAAGAAGCTCTTGGTCTTTTTGAGTTAAAATTTCTGCGTGCGATTTTGGTTCAGTTTGCATTGATTTAAAGAAGAAGATTCAAGCACGAACTATATGAACTGTACAGCGACATAGGTCTAGTAATGAACCTACAGATCCAACTCCTAAGGTGGCTAGGCAATGTCGAATTAAGTGATCATACGTTTGCACCATACTCGAGAAAATATTTTATTCACGATCTTCCAGGTAAGATTTAATGTGATTGATGACGGCAGAAATAAAATCAAGTGCCTTGCATTTAAGAAGATCTCAAATATTTTTTAATGAATTGGTGAAACTTTTGAAGGTTACTTTCTTATCTTTTCTTTTGATAAATTCCATTAGTATGGCAGTCGTTGACCTACCCTTTAACAAATCACACAGGCAAGGGGGAGGGATAAACTTAAAGCAAGTCATTAATAATGTCCTCAAAAATGTTTGATACTGTCAAAAACTTGGCTATAGAACAGTAATAATTTATATAATTTTGGGGGTATTCTGTGGTAAAATGGGATAAAAGACTAAATCAGATAGTTTAAAAATTCCTTAAAAACAGTAGTGAGGAGGGCGAGAGAATATTTATCTTAAGTTATTTTTGCTATGAGCATCTCCGGTGTGGTGATAAAGGATAAAAGTTATATAGACACAGTTGTATACTCTGTAAATGACAGATTGATGAATTGGCCGACAAGTTTAATATGGATTGCAGATCTGTAATACCCCCTATTATGAAAGATGAGATTTAATGGATAACTGGCGAATTTTCTTTCAATGTTATTAAACTGACAAAACCGCTTAAGGTCAATTAATACGTAAAATTATATGCTCTTAAGGTATGATTGGTAAATTGTTTCGCAGCGTAAAGAAAATTGGACATGACAGTTCAGCATAATAAGAACCGGCGACTAAGTCTCCCGACAATAGTCAATTATATCTTTTGAAAATCACCGTCCTTTGTCTGCATACGTTAAGTTAAGGGCCGCGAAAGTTTGTTCCAAATTTTAGCGTGCGTTAAAAATGAACGCTACACGAAAAAGCTCGTTTTCACTGCTAACCAACGTATCCAATATAGAGAAAGTTTGACAGCAACAGTTCCTAATTTTCGTACGAAAAATAGTCAGAAATTGTAAATCTATTCACTACAAAGGCTAGATTAATTAGTAAACTTAGAAAAAAAAATGCTCATCACAAAAAGTGATAACAGTTCGTAAACGTTTTACGGCGAGCTCAGGAACGTCTCTACAACGTGTCATCGCGAAAAAACGTTTTGGATAGGTTGTGGAATATGTGAAACGTCTTCAGTGATGAAGCCTATTTTCATATTGACTGCTTTGGTAATAGTCAACATAGTCGAATTCGGCGAAAATCCATGAAAGAATATTACGGCACAAAATGCATCCACAACGTGTCATCATCGTTGAATGTTCTGTTTTCTGTAAAAATAGAATTAAGGTATTTTTCGTACTTTGCAGGATATATGAACAAGTCGCGCCGTGTAGCGGTAGAAATTAGAACGCAAGGAACGATGTGATTTTTTTGTTATTGTCGGATATTTTGTATTTTGGAAGTGCGATTGCTTACAGCTTTAAAATCAATAGATTTTGCTTTAGCAAATTGGCAAACTATTATGTGGTCTATACAAAAGCATGCAATTTATTTGTATTGGTTTCAGGCAGAAGAAAATCAAAAAAAGCAGCTACAAATCCAATTTAGGGCTATTTCAGTAAAAATGATGCGAAAGCAACTTGCACAATATACTACAATATGTCACTTGGTACTTCGCTACCAAAAAAACAAGCTATCACTTTGTAAATGGTGGCCCAACAATTTTTTTTTTCGGAGGATTTTTGAAACACTACTGGAGCACTCCGACTCAGAACTGGTCTGAGTACTGCCAGATACCAAACTACTCCACTGCTGTTAATTTGATCCTAACGGCAAATGGTGACTGGACCAGCTTCGATTTCACTGGGACTCGAACTTGGAGCAGGCATTTAACCAACTGCGCCATCCAGTCGTGCTGTTGTGTGGTCCAACCATAATGCACGATGTTAATTGTGAGTCACACCTTAACGTCAAATTTGTTTGCCCAACTTAATTTGACATTTCTTTGTTTCCTTCGGTCGGCCCGTAGTTGTAAACAATTTTTGTTTTTTCCTCACATTTCATTAATTTTTTTTTGTTTTTTTGCATTAATTTTTTTGCTTAAAGGGTGTCTAATACATTTGGCCAGGGCTGTATCTTACAATATAGATGTGAAGGAGATTTCAAGAACAGGACGATGCCACATGCTTCCTAGCGAGGCATTTCCCATATACGCGCCATTTCCCATTTCAGCGATCAGAATTATACGTCTAGATCATGCAATTTAACTTTGGAAGGAGACACTTTGGTCTCATCGAAAATTTACTTATTCATTTCGTTCTTCAATGCAGCATGTTCATTTTCTTCCCAAGCATTTCGTTGATGGCATATTTTCCTCATTTGCAAGTGATCGTTGAGTGACACTTCGTGTAGTGTGAAATTTCAGAAAAATTACTCGTTAAAAATTGTAAATGCAAAAATAAAATTTCAATACTAAAATCAAAACAGAACTCAGTAAAACAGTGCTTTTGTCCACTGTTTTGAAAAAATTGTATTTAATTGTTTGTTATCATATCAATATCATATCAATAGCCTACCGGGTAAGGGGGTTAGAATATACCCGGGGTAAGGCATGCCTGTCGTAAAAGGCGACTAAAAGCCATCGTTTGTTTACCACAAACAACAACATTCAAGAAAAATGCAATGAACAAAAACAAAGGAATTATTACCCCAGGTGGAATGCCAGTCGCACTGGAAAATCCACACTCTTCGGAGTCAGGCTCTACGGATTCTGGGGAGAGCCACTTATTGCGTTTAATCGACCCTTTTGGGAAAAGTAAAAGGGTAACAAGATCACCACCACCACGATCTAACAAAACCATGAGCGGATCACCGCCAACTCAACCTACTGCGTCTAAAACGCAAGTAATTAAAAGTCCTACGATAATATATTCGGCTCAAGAAAAAGATACCTTAATCAAATTCAAAAGTCTCGAGGATGAAAACGCTGAACTACGGTCCAGGCTAACTAATATGGAAATTCTCTGCAACGAACTAAAAGAAGAACTGAACAAACTTAGAAAAGGAAAAATCGAACATCGTGAATATACGAGTAAATCAAATTCAAGTTCGAACGAAATTAAAAACGTGGAATATTCTACTGACGAGGAAGAGCTAAGCCGTGAAACCGACTCGACGGTAAAAAAGCGACCGGGTAAAAAACGAAAAGCCGGTTCTTCGCCCGAAGTTATTCCTCAGCCGGAAAGCAGGATCAATGACAATATAAGTAGCATAACCATTAAAGGAACTATGCCACCAAAAGAGCGATCACCGCCGCCAATTAATGTGTTTGGAATTTCAGAATACAATAAGTTGCATTCAATTCTGAAATCAGCGCTACGAACTGAGTTCAAAGTAACGTCGCGAAGCAACAGTACGTGGAAAATAAATGTGAAGGACTCAGACAGTTATAGAGTACTTTCCAAGAGACTCAATACGGAAAAAATTCAATGGTACACATATAAAAATAAATCGGAAAGACCTACTCGAGTCGTAGCTAGGGGACTTCATGCCTCTTGTCCAAAAGAAGACATAGTTGAGGACTTAAGAAATAAGGGCTTTAAAATAGAAGATGCCACTAACATTCAGTCCAAAAAGAAACAATTGACGGAAGGTGCCGAAACCCAAACGTATCGCGGGTTACCCCTTTTTATGCTAACTTTTGATAAAAGTGAAGCCATAGAAAAAATTTATAGCATAAAAAGTATTCTCAACATGGTAGTCAAAATCGAGGCATTACGTAAGAACTCGAAATTGATCCCACAATGCAAACGATGTCAAGGGTTCAACCACACTCAAGCATACTGTCAGAAAAATCCGCGATGTGTCAAATGCGCCGGTGAACATCTGTCAGTGGTATGTAACGCAAATAAGACTTCACCAGCTACTTGCGTTAACTGTAAAGGAAAGCATCCAGCTAACTACCGTAGCTGCGAAGTGGCAAAAGAGCTTCAGAAAAGACGTGATCAAATCAAAGCGAAGCTCCGCCAACAACCAAAATCGGCAACAAAGGATATTGTTGTAAAAGCCGTGTCGAAGCCAATAACGACACGATCAAAAATTCTTGGAACAAAAACGCAGACTCAAACTACATCTCCAATAACAGAAAACATGAAAACAGCTAATGCGAAATCATTGCACGTCGGAGCAAAAAACCTTTGCCCAAACAGTAGCAACCACAAGTGTGAAAATGTGCGAACAACCAGATCCCGTCTCAAAAATATTCAATATCATCTTAGAAAAACTTGACGAACAAACTAAGACGAACAAACTTATTTTCGAAAGGCTACTCGACCTCGAAAGTAAGATTAACAACAAGCGTGCCTTAACATGAATATGACAATTAAAATTTTAAATTGGAATGCAAATGGTCTATTGCAAAAACTTGACGAACTAGAAATATATATCAGAGAAAAAGATATCGATATTTGTCTGATCTCTGAGACACATTTAACGAAGCAATCGCGTGTAAACTTAAAAGGCTACTGTGGTTACCATGCTTGCCATCCGTCAGAGAGGGCAAGAGGCGGATCATCTCTGTTTATACGCGATAATATAGATCACTTAGTAGGACTAAATATGGAATCCAATCCAATACAATTAACTACGGTTCATGTAAAAAACAAACATTATTCATTTAACGTCTCGTCAATTTACTGCCCTCCGCGTAGTATAATTGATCAAAACGAGCTTGAAAGTATTTTCCACACTCTTGGCCCAAATTTCGTAATTGGTGGAGATTTTAACGCGAAGCACACTTTTTGGGGGTCAAGATGTATCTCACAAAAAGGCAGAAAATTGTACAGAGCTGGTATGAATCTAAGTTGTGAATTTTTCTCGACAGGAAAACCGACCTACTGGCCTTCGGATATTACAAAAATACCTGACGTTGTTGATTTCTTTGTCATAAAAGGCATATCTCGAAACTACTTAAGAGTTGAAGAAAGCTTTGATCTTAGTTCAGATCATTCTCCCATTGTACTATCTATGAATGATAACCTCGTAAGAAAGGAAGTACCACCTACGTTAACTAACCAACGAACGAATTGGCAAGCATTCAAAAATTACTTACAAGACAATATCGAACTTGCGGTACCGCTGAGAACCCGATATGATTTAGAAATAGAAGTCGATAAATTTATAGATGTAATACAGTGCGCTGCGTGGAGCAATACACCCCTCGTTAGAAAAACGACAATAAAAAGTGTATTGCGATATCCACCGGAAATACGAGAATTAGTAAGAGAAAAACGTAAAGCTCGTAAGAAATGGCAACAGTCCCGTGCGCCAGAACATAAAACGTGTCTTAATCAATTGTGTAATTTGCTAAAGGCGAAAATTAAGACGTTTAAAAATAATAACCTAAGTACCTACTTGAGAGGCTTGTCCGCGAAAAAGGATACCAACTACTCACTCTGGAAAGCAGCTACAGGTTTTAGAAAACCCGAACCACATACGGCCCCAATTCGAAAAAATCAATTCGAGTGGGCAAAAGAAGATAAAGAGAAAGCGGATCTCTTCGCAGATCACTTGGAAGCGACGTTTAAATCGCACAGTGGACAAACACTTCCTGTAAACTCCTACGGTTCGGACATACACTTTGACAATTATTCTATAAGAAATGCTACTCTGACAGAGCTTAAAGAAGAATTACACAAGCTCAAACCCAAAAAAGCTCCTGGTTATGACCTAATCACAGGAGAAGTTCTAAAAGAATTACCTAAGAAAGCGCTTCGGAAGTTTCTCTACCTCAGTAATGCCGCCTTTAGATTAGAACATGTCCCTAGTCAGTGGAAAATGGCGGAAGTAATAATGGTACTCAAGCCGGGTAAACCCCCAACAGAATAAAAAAGTCTTACAGACCGATTTCACTACTTCCGATAATGTCTAAGGTGTTTGAAAGAATTTTACTTAGGCGTTTAAGCCCGATTGTGGAAGAAAGACGACTTATTCCTAATCACCAATTTGGTTTTAGAAATAAGCATTCGACTATTGACCAAATACATCGAATAACTGATGTTATAGAAAAATCGTTTGAACAAAAGCAAGTCTGCTCAGCTGTATTTCTCGATGTTTCGCAGGCCTTTGACAAGGTTTGGCACGAGGGTTTGAAACACAAACTGAGACAGTTCTTCCCGGGAAAACTTTACTTAATATTATCAAATTATCTTTCTGACAGAATCTTCCGTGTAAAATATGGAAAAGAATACACGCTATTTAAATCTATAGAAGCTAGAGTACCCCAAGGAAGTGTTCTTGGTCCTCTCCTCTACTTACGAGTACTTTTTAGTAGCGATATGCCACAAAATGTTGGCACTGTACTAGGGACATTTGCTGACGACACCGCCATTTTGGTATCTGCCAAAACGGTCGAAGAGTCAACTTGAAAACTGCAACGTGGCTTAGATCGGGTACACGAATGGACAAACACTTGGAGAATTGAACTCAATGAAGCCAAATCCGTTCATATTAATTTTACATACGCGTATAACAACGTGAATAATTTGCCCGTGTTTATAAATGGTGTTCAAATACCCTTTGGAAATGAAGCGAAATACCTCGGGATGACTCTCGATGTAAAGCTCAAGTGGAAAGAACACGTCAAAAAGAAACGTGAAGAGCTCCAAATAAAATATAAAGACATGTACTGGCTTATTGGACAATATTCCAAACTAAGTACTGAAAACAAATTGCTTATATACAAGCAACTGCTAAAACCCGTCTGGACATATGGTATACAACTATGGGGTTGTACCAAAGAAAGTAATAAAAATATACTACAAACTTTTCAAGATAAAGTACTAAGAACCATCGTCAACGCACCGTGGTATATACGGAACGACGATATCCACAGAGATCTCGGAATTGCATCAATCCAGGATGAAACGAAGAACATTGCTCGTAAGCATAAGCGTCGTCTGGAAGAGCACATAAACCCAGCTGTCCTTCCAATTCTTGACGAAAGTAATCTATTGCGCCGTCTTCAAAGGACTAAACCCCTTGACCTAGCACGGTGAATTCATCCCGCGCTTAGTTGCGCTATTAGCAGGAACTCTCAGTGGAGAATCTCTTGTAAAACGCGTCAAAATCAAGAAAATAAAACTGCTGGATAATTGTCAAACTTAGTTGTAGTATGAATACATTTTATTTTATTTGAAGGGAGGTGTTTTTACTGGGTAAAAATCCCTCTCGCTATGAGGGAACGGTCCCCATAGTGTCTTTTGAAGATTTTCACCAACCCTCGGTAAAAAAAAAAAAAAAGAAAATATCAATATCCAATTTGACATACACAACGATTGACCGACCTCAACTAATTTAAGAAAGTTGAACAAACAGTCCAAAGAAATTTCTTGGGCTAAAATTCACAGCATATGGAAATTTCTTTCTCTCATAACCGCTCTCTTCTGTGAAAAACAACAAAATTGTTTGTTTATATCTTTGATTTGTACGAACGACAAATTTGTTCTCTAGACTTAGTTTATTGTATTACCGTGGAGATGTAAGTAATAATAATAATAATAACCTCCTACATCATACACTGGGATATATCCTTGAGCTGTTCAACTTGCGGCCTAAATATGTGAATATTCATTCATGGTATATGTGTTCGGCTTCACGTTTCGTGGAGATAATTGAAATCCTGCGAATGGAAACCTAAAATTTTAATGAGATTACAAGGCAATCGCTTATACGAGTACCAAACCCTTTTTCTTTGAATTATTTATTTGAACAAGTGTGTGTCGTACTGAAACAATATTTAAATCCGAAGGGAAATATATAGGTTCATAGGTTGTTAATTATCGTGCTATGGTTACCACGAAAAAGATTAATTCTGTAGATCTCTGAAATGGCATAGGTTTTCAAAAACCATGAACACCAAGCATTGATGTAATCTCTGTCAGGACTACACTAATGGAATTGAATCTTTTATAAACTGGTTCCATTTGGTAATTGGAATACACAAAATCAAACACGATTTTGCAGCATTTGGTTATAGCTTTTACGTATTGGGGTGAAAATTAGAAAATTATATTTTAGATGGGTCTTTGTGTAGAGTATTCCCCAATTCGATTTTCGCGTCTGTGTAGTGTTAATATTTAGGACTAACAAAGAAAAAGTTTAAACACAAAATCCCTATCAAGTACAGAAACTACTCCCGTTAGATCAGAATTTCAAATTATTGACATGCGTCTCATGTGATTTCAATTTGTGTTTAACATAAGTGAGTTCCTGTGACAGAAGGTGATATCCTAACTACCCAGTAAAGGCACATGGAGAAGCGGACTTATGTTGAATGTACTAACAGAACTGCAACATCTGTAGTTAGCAGGACCTACTGATACACATCTCCCTATGCAAGCTATGCAGTCATGGATGCCTTGTGGTACAATAGGTGATCTGAAATAAATGTTGAAATCAATTCGAAGATAGATTGTGTATCTCTCTGGGGTCTACTCTGTTTGTTGAATTATACAAAATACATTTCAATCTCAGATTTCGAAAGTCACAAACTGAAAGTTGATGTTCATTTCAGGACAAAATTATGTCTATTCGAAATAATTTTTGATAACATGTTGGTACGGCATGAGGAGAAAACTGCAGGAAATGAATAAAATAATACAATCGTAAACTAGTTGAACCCAGACTTATGACGATTTTATATGCTGTGTGTGAGGCAGAGATTACTGTCCTTTGATAGCTGAGAAAATCCCTTAGGACTTACCCGAGCTATTTATAAGTGATAGGTCTTACTATATACACCACATTGTAGTTAAAAATATTTAAAATATTTTCGAATAAATGGCAAAGGAAAAGTGTGATAATCTACAAAATAAGTCCCCGCGTGTACAATAAACAGAAGAGGAGGCCTATTTCAAATATGGAAGTGCCTTTAAAATTGTGAGCAAGCTTTATCTTCGCACCAGGCCTTGCAGGCGAGGAATACTATGTGACTTACATAATAGATTAAAACGTCCACTTGCCAATTTCAGAGCAGAATTTAACTGAAGAAAAATGTAATTGGATTTGAAATAGTGTTCGATTTCGATATCTGGACGGAAATTCAAATTGGGTTTTGAAGCACAAAGGTGTGCGAAAAATATATACAAATAATTTGAAGCTGTAAAGTAAAAGGAGTCAGACTGTAGACATTCAACATTACGCTCTTAAAATAAAAGGCCATTAAAGTGTTAAAATTGGTCATAAATGGCAAAAACGGTTCCATCAAGGCTGCTTTTAACTTTTGTGTTTTTGTGAAATGGTGTCCATTGTTTATCTTGAAAAAATAAATATTGATAATCTGTCCGCACTCCTTCAAGACAAACCATCTGCTCCCAAATCGGAGGTCGCCACTGCAAAATTTATAAATTGAATTTCGACTTAGGTGACGACCCAACAATCCTACAAAACTATGCCTCGTAAGCACGACCAGTTTTGAATCTGAGTGCTTCAGTGTAGAGCTTCCATCGAAAAAAAATGCCTCGTAAAGTTTCGTTGGAGGACAGAAATTTCCATCAATCGCAAACTCCTATTTTTTGGAGCAAGACGCAAACAATATTTAGAAGGTTACAACATCGTTAGAAAATATAACTAAGTTTGACCGAAAAATTTCTTGTTTTTATATCTTCATTGAATACTTTCAATTAAAACAATTTCGAAACAATAGCACGCACAACACGAGTGGTTGCTGAGAAGCTAGGCCCAGATCCACCTCGGACTGTAGCGCCGCCATTATTATTATTATATAACTCTCCTTCTGCTGCGCAGTATTGGCCATGTTCAGATCTTGTTCATAAGGTTTCATCTGTTATCACGATTTTCTGCTTTTACAGCGGATTTTGTTTAATTCCAACCTAGTAAAGCAAGTAAGTAAAGAAGAAGTAAATATAGCAAAACTTAATTACCTTGGATATTATTAAGAAACAGTCTGTATCCTATATATTATAGATAAATAAATAGCTACTGAGCATTGAATTTCAACAGACTACCGTGTGATTTAATTTATCGTCTTAATAAGGGTTCTTTGTGTGGACGAGGCAAATATATTTAACACTACATTTGAATATCACTGATATACAGACGTTTTGTAGGAGAATAATACAGCCAATGTTTACCAAAGTCAATAAATTGTCCTTCCATCCTTAGGATTTAAAGAGCTTTTCTTCTTACCTCGTAGGAAATCTGTCGAAGTTTCTCTATAGAAGTATATCGGTAGGATATGATAAATTTTCTTGTCGGTGACTGATATGTAGGAATATTTAATGAAGGCATCATTTATGGACAGAATGAGGATGGGAAGTACAAAATGAGTTACTTAACAAAACTCATTCCGCTCGAAGGAGCTTACATACACATGATGAAGATAAGATTTTATCCACTTAAGAGAAGCAGTTTGAATTGTATTAACCTTGTAGAGGATTATTCCATGTCATATTTTATCGAACGACTTACCGTTGTCACTTTAAATAAATAATGGATAAATATGCAAATCCTCGTGGACTCGTTTTTGTGTATATATGAAGTTATAATATATGAACATTATGCTTCAAATGAAAGATAAATAATCCCTGAGAGATGAACATTAATAATTAAGCAAAGCGATTGATTGATTGACACCAACGTGCCTTTAAAACACCGTTTTATTGTTTTTATTGTATTTTTTTTAATTACATCGATATACTTGGTAGAGAACATTACGAAGTTAGTCGGGGAGTAATAGGATAATGAGATATCAGTAATGTAGATGAATGAGACACACTGCGGAAAGAATGCAGAGCACATTCTATACCAAAATAGAGTGAAATACTCTTGAGATTCTGTTGATTAGGAGTCTTACAAAAGACCTCTCATCACTTACAAGAACGAAAAAAGAAGAGCTAAAAGTCCTGACGACTCTTTTGTTGACGAATTTTCCGAAGCCTCCAGACTCAGGAAAGTATTACCAATGCTTTCGACAGCACCCAGCTTTCTTCAAAAAACTGATCAGCTCAAAACCCCTTAATCTCCTTACGGACCTCCATTTCCCGGGTAGTCTTACTGTAAGTTCAACTAGTCCAAGAAGAATCGCTTTGCAACCCTTTTACAATAAACAGTAGGGCGATTAATTATTTTAAGCCGTACAAATCGGCTGGTCCCGATTGTTCCTGTAGAACAACAAAAAGTTGCAGATCTAATTATTCGCTGGCTGACAAGTATCTTTTAGATTTGCCTAAACTTCAGACATGATCCCAGCTCTTGGAAGGAAGTTACAGTAATTCATACGCAATGGTGGAAAAAAACTCACATATCAAGCCTTATGCAGTCTCTTCTTCTTCTTATCTTCCGAAAACCTTTGAGCTAAACGCTTCATAGCAAGCAGCAAATGGTTTGATGGATCTGCGTGATACCACAATGGGTCATCTTTGGCTTAAGTGTGACTGTTATCCTGCAGTATAGTGGATACTTCTTCACAAAGCTATCATCTGTAATCTACTTAACTGTGTGATCGGCAAGTATTTGCATCAGTCGAGCCTTGAGAACAACGCCATACCCTGCACTGAACATAATCTTCTACCTTCTTCGACTCCATTTGTTTGCAAGATACATAGCAGCTGGCACAGTATTTGAACTCAAAACACTTCATCTGTGAAACAATTGGCACGCCAGTCATCTTACTATTCTCGAAAGTTTTGATGTCGTTCCTCATGATACTATCCTTCTATTACCCCAATCCATCTTGGAGAAGAATTTTTCTACCAGCATCTCCTCCAGATCTGATTGGAAGCCTGAAAGTCAGAATCTGGATGGTCCTCCGTCTCATGACGGATGAGGTAAGTAGGATTGAGTGTCTACTCCAAGGATCTTATCATAGCAATATCCCTCCCTACCTAGAAGTCTACTTCTATGATGACTTGAGTGAGCTAAACAACGTCGGTATCAGTGAACTTAAACACTTCATAGCAAGCACCAATTGGTTAAATGGGAATGAGACACTCGATCCGCGTGAGACTGCTTACTGCTCTGAGACCAAACTGCTCTCTGTCTCTTGATAAGATAATGCTCAGCCATCTTATATCATTTGCCTAATGTGGGTGCCGAGACATTGTGACATTGTAGGAAATTGCAAAGCCAATGAACCCACCAGATCTGGAGTGGTCTCATCACTTACTCCTACTGGAGAGTAACCTCTCATGCCCTTTGCTATAGCCAAACATCTTCCAAAAGCTCGACAACATTAGATCCACTGCTCGTAGGTGATCTAAAGGTACAACGCGCCTCATTGCAAAGCAAATCTGACCCAAAATTATCTTAAAACGTTCACTTTCTTTAATCAAAATAAACAGACCACTGCACACTCATGACCCGTGGGCGTTATTACAGGACACTGTGTGCATACTTAGACACATACGTCTCAGTAGGCTCCACCATACAAAGCTGTATGGTGTTGCAAGGAAGAGATTGTAAAACACCCCCTCTGCACATGAAACGTCTTCACTATCCGTAGAAAAGATCTATTGGGGCTTCCTTCTTCAACAGCTTCAATTAGTTGAGTGACATCAGCATCATCAAGCACAGAACGGTTTTATGGGTAGGAGATATCCGAAACGCGCGGTATCAAAATTGGCCCATGATCTCGTAACTGAGACTGTAATCTGCAGTCAGCCACTTGGGAACCTAACCCGTCTTTTTCGAAAATATTTTATTTGTTTTATATATAAATATTAAAAAATATATATTTGTTTTATCTATAAACTGTATACTGTATACTGAAGAATCTCCAGTATATCCATTTCACATTAAAGTTATGGATCCACTCAACAATTTAAACCATTTTCATTTCAATTTTTCGCTCAAAAAACGTCGGATATAATTATTCGAATATGTTTATTCAGATGTAACCCAACGCACGGGAATCCACGTGGATTTAGTTTTCAATAAATGTATGACGGAAAAATACCTGCGCCATCTCTCTAACCATGATTCGGTGGTCATCCAATATCAGTTAATGAACATTTTGTATGTTAACTTCAGCCGTGTACGAGCAGTAGGTTTGTATTCATCTACCCAGCTTTTCACGGTACCATATGATGAGACAGAGTATGTAAATAGTGTCGAATTTGGTTCAAGCATATTGCCTAGTGGCTAATTGAATTGAATTGGAAATAGTAGACTTAACTTAATATACTAAGGATCCGATCCGATATCGCTACGTTATTAAATAAACCCTCAATCAACCAAAGATTATACTAAAATTCTAAGTTTTTTATTTCCTCCACATGAAGAATATTTCAACTAAAAAAGAGGAACATTTTATTTTCACTGGAGAGAAAATACTTTAAATAATCCTTTATTTAAAATTGTTGGCTGAAAAAGGAAAAGTTCACAAATGAAATTTCATAAATGCAGACGAAGGATACCTCTTTACTTGGCATGCATATGGCTCTAGGAAGAACTTCTAAAACTGAATACAACTGGCAGGAGAAAGAGTAAACGTACACACACAACGACTTGTCCTTATTGTACGAAATATGCAAATAGTTTGAAAAAAAAACTTGTTCGTTTTACTTATTTTATATTTCATCCAATGCTGTGTGTTTCATAGATGTAAGCTATAGCTTACTATAGCTATAGCTTATAGCTATGACACAAACAAGTCTTCAAGATGCCAAATATCAGTTTGTTGGTTTTCTGATCATATTTGATGGAATGCTTTATGTGGGTTTGAAAAGGATTCAAGTAACGAGGTTACTTTAAGAATGGTAGGTTTTAATATGATTAATGTCCAACATTGGTATTTTATTGAAAACGCTCTTGAAAAGAGAAGGCCACACAAGATAATACTATGTAGCCTGATGAGAATCCAACTGATTTTTTTAAATAATATATTAATATAATTTGTATTTCCTGTTCATTACGACTAAAATATTTGGGCTATTCCAGAGAATCTATTTGGTTGTAGAAAATTTAGAGAAATAGCACTAGATAGACCATTTTACAATTATTGCCACGGAATCCTTTAGACGACAACCAAGGAATTAACCCAAGGAAAGCCTTGCAATGACTTTAGTAGCCTTGGCAATAAACCTTTATAACTAGGTGTCAGAGATGTTTCAGATTGCGATAATACAAGAATGAAAAAAAAAACTTTAAGAAATGAAATTTTTTAGTTTTACAACTCGAAAAATTATGCAAATATTTTAAGGATATCTAATATTAAGTTAAAAATATGACACAGGTGACTGAAAATTTATAAAACCTCATATATATATATATATTTATATATAATAATAATAATAATAATAATAATAATAATAATAATAATAATAATAATATTAAAAATAATAATAATAATAATATTAATAATGGCGGCGCTACAGTCCGAGTTGGACCTGGGCCTAGCTTCTCAGCAACCACTCGTGTTGTGCGTGCTATTGTTCTCTCACGAGTGGAGGGGACCTACAGTTTAATGCCGACTCCGAACGGCGAGATTGAGAAGCTTTTTCTAGACAGTTATACTCTTTGAGCATTGTCAGTAACTCGAAAGAGGTGGAGCCGTGAAAAAATGTTTGATGTTTTTTTCGAGATTCGAACCGACGACCATGAGCGTAGGAGTCGATGCACCTACCCACTACGCCACGGCGCCCACATATAAATTTATATAAAACCTCAAATGTTCATGAAAAGTTATTGAAACTTTTCCGTATATAAATTTAGTTGAAAATCTAAGAAAACCTTTTTGAACATAATTAAAATTAAGTGTAGCAAATTGGGAAAAACGTTTAAAGACAACGCAAACAAATATATCGGAGTCCCTGAAACTATTGTATTGTATTTTTTAGGGCTCTGTACCAGATTCGTACCAACGGAATTATTATATTATAATTTCATTTCGATATCAGTCTGTAACAATTTAATTTTAATTTTAAAATTTAACAAAAATTACAAGAAAGAGTAGAGTTTTATACATTTTTAAAAATCTACTATAATCATTATGATATCCCTCTTCAACTTATTTCTTTTATCGTACCAGCCCTTTGTATGACCGTGCTGTATAACTTCGTAATTTAATCGAAACAAAAACAAGGCCAACTAGCAGCCAAAACGTAACATAAGATAATTGAAATGTTTCGACACGTAAATCGAACCAAATAACTACATCATTTCCAATTGGAAAACAATATATATAATAAATTATATATATTTATATATATATATGTATATAGTAAAAACACACATTTAAAAAGAACCAACATCAGTCCCATTCCCAATTGAATCAGAGAACTAGGCTGATGTGTGAAGTTAAAGAGTATCATTCATAGAGGAGGACACAAATTAAAATGAACTTGAGTGTGGGGATGAATTGAGGCCTGGGCTGTGACTTATTAGCTCTTCTTCCGGCTGGGACTGCACTGACACACTGAAGCCTAGTAGCAAAGGAAATTAAGGCATCAGTTGAGAACGCTTGAATTGAACGTTCAGGTTCAGAACGACCCATCTCTATTGACAGTGAAGACATTTTCATAAATTTCGAGCTTTTTGAAATTAATACGTGAAATATTTAATGCAGATGTTTCTACTAAATCCACACATATTGTAATGAATTTTACTTGAAAAAAGTAATAGATAAAAAAAGGAAATTAGTTTTTTGTTTTTGCATAAAATGTGGGTATTGTGATTAACCCATATTATCCCAAACACCTTTAATTTTGTTACATTTGAAAAAAAAACTCTAACCAATTAATATATGACAATATAAACATATTTATGTACAAAAAACACAAAATAAATGTTTGCATAACGGTTTATAGAACCTTTACTTTAATGGAACAGTAGGACAATATGATACTGTATTTTCTTTAGCGTTCTTTTAAGTGAAAGAAAAAAAACTTAAATAATTTGACTATTTCAATACATTTTATTTAAAAAAATAACAGATTTAAAATTATTACATATATATATACTCGTATATATGTATATATACTTTTCAGTTAAATAATACTAGTAATACGATAAAATATTCAATTTTTTATTTCAGTTTGAATGAACATTTTTAGAGCAGTTATTATGTAATGCAACGTTACAGGTTTCACATTTCATTTTCGTATTTTTGTGACAAAGTCCGCAGCGGCTTTATTTTTGTTGGCTGATAATGTGATGGGTTCTTCCATCAACCCGAATACTGTCGAGAACACATTTTCTGACGGCTAGAGACGACCTAGGCAACCTTGACGTTGAGGCAATATTTTGGCCTGAAGGTGTATCTGTTGTTTGAGAGTATGTTTTCACAATAAACCTTACGAAAGATAGCAGGTCATAGTTGCTTTCTTCAGCCAAAGGAGGTACCTTGTAAAGTTGGAAAGCATTGTTTAAGCTAGCATTTATTGAAAACATAAATGGCTGCCAGTACCATCTTTTTAAACGAATTACAATTCGGTAACATCCAACATTATGATCCAAGCGATCAACTCCTTCCATATATCGGTTATAATTAACTATGCAACGAGGTCGATCAACGATCTTCTGCTTATCGCAAAATCTCTTCATCTTTCCACATTGGGTAGATGCAACAGTGACAATGTTGTTGTTATTATACCGGACAAGAGTTATGTTAGAAATTGTATCTGTACATTGGTTAAATGAACGTCTTTTAGTTTTTTTCATTTCTTTTTGATCTTTTAATGGTGTTTTTTAAACACGGTTTGCCCTTATGGTACCGGTTACATCATGACCCATTTTTTTTAGTGCATCCAGAAGAAGCAGGGATGTAAAGAAATTGTCCATATACAAACTGTAACTATCAGGTGGCAGTTTTGATATCAGGTCTAACACTACAGAGCCACCTACCCCGAACTCTGGATGAGTATTTCCTATACTGGCTGCTTGATAAAGTTCCACGTAGATCAAATAGCCAAATCGAGTACATATAGACCAATTATTATGGAATCGGATCGGTTTCTCTTGTATGTGCTGTTTTGCACTATGCTTCCCAGAATATGGTATCATCGCGTACGCAGATGACAGATCAGGTTCAAAAATCGAGGACATCGTCACCTTCCTGCAGCATGACTTCGAATTGATTCAGAGATTTTGTGATAACTGGAAGTTGGTTATCAATTACCAGAAGTCAGAAACCATTCTATTCAGGACGCCGTTGTCCAGCGCTTCGGCGGATACAAAAAGGAATTGGCGCAAGTTCTCAGTTGTTGGGCCACATGGACAACCACTGGCGAACCGAAATGTAGTCAAATACCTGGGGATCTGGCTTGATCAGTATTTGTATTTTAACAAACATATTGATGCTGCTCTGGCCAGAGCCCGAGGAGCTTTTGCCCTTACTAAGAGACTGTTTTATAACAGCCAACTCAATGCGAGGGTGAAGGTAATTTGTTACATGGCCCTGATCCGGCCAATGATCGTTTATGGCTGTCCCGTGTGGTTCAACGTGGAAGCACGCTTAATAGAAAAGATTCGGTTGTTCGAGAGGGCTTGCCTCAGGGCTTGCCTTCGCCTTTATAGAACTCCACGGTCCCAGTACAAAAAATGAAGTCCTATACAACAGGGCGAACATAATAAGAGTGGATAATTTCTTGATAAAATTGATTCGAGGGCATACAGCAAGAGCGATGAGCTCGACCAACAACCTGATTTCCGGGGCATTCTACCCCAACCCTCAGTATAACCCTGTGGTTATAGACCCGGGGTAGTTATATTCCCAAAAAGGGAAAGTCGGCCCTCCGTCTTGCGGTAGATCGGGCGCTTGTCCCAGGACGCACGCAATGGCCGACTTACATACTAGGTTAAGTGTAGTAGTTAAGTTTTATATAAAAAAAATTTGTATGAAAGGTACAAAAAAAAAAAAAAAAAAAAATTATTGTGTATAAGGTACAATACTTTGTGCTGATGTTGTGGGGTTAAGGTAGTATGTAAGTTAGCATGTAAGTTAGTATTAAGTAATTTTAAGAAAATCGTATAGCCACTAAGTTTTTTTTTTTTTATATTTTCTTAGTAACAAATTGTTATATAATAAATTTGAATTTTTAAATTAGAATAAGTAATTCGGTTAGGTTAGGTCGAAAGACATTAAGATAAAAAAGATTTAGATTAGCTTAGAGTGCCTGTGAAGGGCCAGTAGGTTATAACTGAAATATCTGTCCTTAGTATAAGCTAGTTTAAGCATTTTGTTCCTAGTATTTAAGATATTATAAATGAGAATAAAAAAAAAAAAAAAAATATGGTATCATCGATTCATCGATACTCAAATTTTTATCACCAGGGCAGTATTAACCATTTTTGTTGAGAATATTCCAAAGAGGTCGAATCTTTGCAAATTTGTCTTTTGGTATCAAAATATTGTTGTCGGAAGCGTAAAACTACCGCAGCAAATCCACAAACCTATTTCTAGACAAGACACAACTGAAAATTGCAGTCAATACTATGCTCCCAATACACGCGGTATCTCGCAACGTTATTATAGCTTGATAGCAGTAAAATGCCAATAAAACGTTTAATTTCTACCGTGGAAACTCTAAAAGTGTTATTACCTTTCTGAATAGCATTTTTTTTTCTGTTTCAGAACGCAAAAGCTCAAAAACTTCTTCCCCAAAAAAGAGCTCAAAAAATTTTATGAGATTATTTAAATCTTCAAAAAATGTTGGCCGAATATGCTCTTTCTCTGGTCTTTCGGGAATGTCTACAGGCTTCCACTTTCTTACAACTGACATGCGTTTTTTTTATCAAAGGCGGATGTAACAGCAATTGGCTCATCAGTTTGTTCTATAAGATAACTTTCCATAGTATTATTTATTACCTCTATTTCTGCACAATTAGAGACCATGGCTTGGAATTCCGCCTCTGCTTAAAGTTTTTGCTTTGATAGATGATTAATATTTGCTGATTCCTCATCACCGCTATCTTCATCACTTATGTCGTTGTTTACAGGGGGTGTTATAAAAATACCAGAAGCCAAAACGATGTCGTCTTCTTCAAGTGGTGAAATGATTTCAAAACAAAAAATTTTTTTTTTTTGTTTTGATATAAAAATGTAACATCAAATATATTAAACCAAATAGATTATAAAAAAAAACTTACACTTTGCGGCGAGACATTTTTTTGTCGATTTCTTAAAATTTAACACACAATAAATACACCGACATTTCTCGAAACCAACGGTAAATTATTTTGAGATATTATTAGTGATATCTCAATGCGAAAATAAATAATGGACGCGTTCAAAAAATATTTGTAGAAAATGAAACAGATACCGTTCCAATAATGGAACACTATAAAGATACGGGTTAAGGATGATTCTAAAATTCCCGGTCGTCCGTCATCAGATGCTACACATTGTAACCCCTAAAACACTTACAGGTAAGATGAAAAATGTAGTTAAATGATGAATTCGACCTGGGCTAGCAGTTTGACAAAAATTACTGACTAAATATAGTACTGGGGAATAGAGATGACCCCTACACACTTGCAGTCTAGGTTGAATTCCTAGCACATTTTTAAAATTTCACTGTTCCACTTCTTTTAAGTCTCTGACAATGCTCAAAGAGCATAACTGTCTAAAAAAAAAGCTTTCCAAAATAGACGTTCGGAGTCCGCATTAAACTGTAGGTCCCCTCCGCTCGTGAGCAATAGCACGTACACATGAGTAGTGAGAAGCTAGGCCCAGGTCCATCTCGGACTATAGCGCCCGCATTCTTCTTCTTCTTCTTAGGGTGCTACAGTTCACCTGTACCCAACATGCCTCTGCAGCCAGAATGATTTTTCGCCAGCTGTCTCCAGTTTCGCACACCAAGACGGCCGGAGTCCCTTCGTGGACGTCCTCTGTTGCGTTGTCCCACAGGCTCAGAGTCGAAGACTCTTCGGGCCATACGGTCTACATGGCCTAGCCATCTTAGGCGTTGGATCCGTAGACGCCTGGCTAGACTCATGTCGCTGTACAGCCCATACAGTTCGTGGTTGAACCTTCTCCTCTAAATGCCATCAACGCAAACAGGACCAAAGATCGCGCGCAGAACTTTTCTCTCGAAAAGACCAAGAGACTCTTCATCCGCTTGGGATATTGTCCATGCCTCTGCGCCGTACAGCAGGACTGGGATGATCAAGGTCTTGTATAAAGTCAGCGTGGTCTTCCCAGAGAGGGCTCTACTACTCAATTGCCTTTTGAGCCCATAAAAACAGCGGTTGGCAAGAGTTATTCTGCGTTTGATCTCGGTACTGATGTTGTTTGTACTGTTTACTGCGGAGCCGAGGTAGACGAAGTCCTTCACTACCTCAAAGTTATAGCTGCCTATGGTGCCGTTCTGGCTAATTCGTCGATGTTGTGCGTCCTTTCTCGATGACAGCAAATACTTTGTTTTGCCCTCGTTTACAGCCAGACCCATTTTAGCCGCTTCCGTTTCAATGCCAGCAAACGCATCATTGACGGCTCGCTGTGTTCGCCCAATAACGTCAATGTCATCCGCGTAGGCTAGCAGTTGAACGGACTTTTGGAAGATCGTGCTTCTTGTGTTGGCCAGTGAGTTTTGCACAATCTTCTCAAGAACGATGTTAAAGAAATCACATGACAGCGCGTCGCCTTGTCTAAAACCTTTTTTGACATTGAAGGTCTCGGTGAGTTCGTTACCGATCTTGATGGACATCCATCGACATTCTGCTCAGTCTGACGAGTTTGGCAGGAATGTCAAAACTAGACATGGCGCTGTATATCTCGTCTCTGCACGCTGTCGTATGCGGCCTTGAAATCGACAAATAGGTGGTGTAATCTTATAGGCTATGTTAAGGAGACTTATCCCTCGATAGTTGGCGCAGTCAAAGGATTCTCCTTTCTTGTGGTTCGGGCAAACGATACTCAGATTCCACTCATCGGGCATGCTTTCCTCATATCTTACAGATGAGCTGGTGCATACGCCCTACCAGATCATCCCCAGCTGCTTTAAACATTTCAGCGGGCAGACTATCTGTACCAGCAGCTTTGTTAGACTTCAGTCTCGATATCGCTATCTTGACTTCGTCTAGATCTGGGGGACGGTATTCTCTTCTATCATCGTCCGTAGCGCCGCCATTATTATATTATATATACAATGTGTGTTTGCTCCGATTTCAAATAGAATATTTTCTTAGTTATAACAAATTAACTGCGTTAAGAAATTCAAAGAGTACCATCACGTTTGCCCTATACAATTTGCATGTAGTTTCCAAAAGGCAATCGTAAATTGGTATTTACTTCATAAAATGTTCATTCATATACCATTTTTCTATTTTTTTTTTCAAAATTTATGATGAGGTACCTTAGGTAAAAGTCGTTAATCAAGAGCTAATGAAAAATAAATTTTGACTTAGACTTCATAAGCACATTTGCAATGTATACAACCTTTTCCTTTCTCTTGCTTGTATGGAATTCCGATAAACAGTTGTACAGATTAATCATCCTACGCTTGAGGACAAACTCTTAATTACTGCATATAACAAAGAAAACGAATAAATCACACACTCTGCTGTAGGTTTTGCTCCGTCGAGCAATTTCTTAAGCGGATCTGAAGATATAAAGCGTAAAAGTGTTGTAATCATATTGACAACGTAGTCTCTAAAAATACGAAGAAGGCTCTCTTTGTTCTTTTTCCTGTCTGGGTTTTATTACTCGAACCATATGGAATCGAAAGAAAATGTCTTAAATTTGATGGAGAAAGATATTTATCTTATCGTTCTCGATAGGTAGCTTTCATTTCCCACTGCAAGAAATAATGATTTCGGCAGAGAAATGTAAAGGAAATTGAAATTTAGATTATCTTCTAATGAACTTAAATTGGAATTGCGGAGTTGAATAGAAGGCTTTGCACGCAGCATTAAATAAAGATTAAATTACTTTTACTGTCGACTGTAGTCTGGTAAGAGACAATATACAATACTATCAGTGTCTATCGGTATACTATCAAGACTTATTTTGCTTTTCGAGCACAACAAAGTGGGTTGCCACATTTCGCTTACCAGATATGTGTTTGAACTTAGCACTAAAAAGCGCCCACAGTATTAAATGTTAGACTAGGAAAAATAAAAGAAACGACAACATTCGTTTAGGAACTTCACATAAAGTTATTTTTTGCCTTTATTATAACAAAATTACCTTGTAGCGTTTTAACTCGATTGCATCTTTTTGGAACTTTCTTGCCATATCATAACCGTGGTAGTTAGTGAGTGATACAATGAAAATATTGCATACAGCTGTATAAACGAGCATCTCACTTACATAAGTAATATCAGATACTGGACAGATTCAACGGATTTTTTTTGAAGGATTTTTGAGAGCATTCAGACTCAAAACTTGTCCATTGTACTGCCAGGTAGCAACCTACTCCAGTGCCGTTAATTTGATCCCAACGGCAAATGGTGACTGGGCCAGATTTGATTTCACTGGGGTTCGAACCTGGGACCCCTTTAACTTGGGGCAGGCACCTAACCAACTGCGCTATCCAGTCGTTTGATACAACTGATACTTGGATATGCATTGTACACTCACACACTACACACGTAGTGGGTAGGTGCGTGGACTCCTACGCTCGAGATCTAAGGTTCGAATCTCGAAAAAACAGCTAACATATTTTCACGGCTCCAGCTCTTTTGAGTCACTGACAATGCTCAAAGAATATATCTGTCTAGAAATAGATTCTCAATCCTTGCAGGTAGTAGTTCTGTCGTAAGGAAATAATTTTTTTCCGAAATCGCATCCAATGTAAAAGTAAATATCCATAGAAAACTTTTTCGATAGTGCCTTCCTTTTCATTTTTCAGTTCAAAATAACATTTGTTATTAACATCTAAGAAAAACAAACATTTATGTATGTACTTTACACTGTACTATCTTTATTAAACTCTATTCCTCGGATTCAATGTAAGTTACCAGCTCAATGCCTGTGCGTCGACTGACTGCTGCCATCGTCAGGATTAACTCCTGCGATTTTCTTGACAAAAAGTTAATTCGTGTAAACTGTGTCACCCACATTGTAAACAACTGAGTCCAAAGTGCCTCCGACTTGCTTCCCTTTGAAGTTGAAATTCTAATGATCAAAAGTCGAAAAGTTGAAGGAAATATGTGACAACGCTGATGTTGAGTACGAAAATATATTGCGGCACAGCAAAACACGCTGGTTGACATTGTTTCCTGCATTGGAGCGAATAATGAAATTATATAAAACTCCTTATTTTGCAAGAAAAGTACCCTCAAGTAATCCTAACATTTTTTAATGGCTCTTGTGCTGAACTATGATTCCTTTTTATTTAAAACCAATCATTCTTTTTGCACAAATGCATTCTTCATTTACAGTCTCAAAACATATCCAAATATATTGAATAAATATATTGAATAAAATATCGTTTGTTAACTTGTTTTAATTAATTAATGATTGTCCTCTTTTTTGCTTACACATTTGAAAAAAAGTAATGAATGAAGTTTCACACTAATTCTGCAACCCACTCGAATTAAATTCGATCATATTCAGTAGGTGTGATTTTGGTCAGTTTTCCATCAATAATGTTTTTTTTAATGTATTTTGTACACAAGTGAACTTGTGAACTTACATCGATACAAACATTCAGCTATTCGTGATTTTTTTTTAAATCGAATGTACAGAATGTAGGTCTCTATGATTTTTTCATACAAAAATTAAGAACAAAATCCAAATGACTGATAAAGTCAAGTCGGCATTAAGCTGTATGCCCCCTTACTCGTCAGAGAACAATAGCACGGACAAAACGTGTGGTTGCTGAGAAGCTAGGCCCAAGTACACCTCGGACTGTAGCGGTACCATTATTATTGTTATTGATGGGTTTTTTTCAGGCGTAACTTTTCGGCATACGAAAAACCTGTTTCTACCTAGCAACACATATAATCAAACCCTCAATATCGCTATCTGTATTGATAATCAAGCGCAAGAAACAGATATTTTTGTAGCGTCCGTAGGCCACTAGGTCGGTTTACCGGTTGACTGAAAATCCCAACCGAATTTCATGGCAGCTTTAAGCAGTGTTCTACTCTTTCGCGAAATCCATCTTGAACCCCAAAAGCTTTGCGTTAAAGTCGCCACCAAATATGAAATGATCTGACGGTTTTCTTTATTATTACTAGCGGTTATTACCATTTGGGCGAACGTTTCCACTTCGATTTGCGACCAACTGGGACGAGTGGCATTTGCGTCTGTGCCTTTATATCAGGATCCTTTCGAGTGACTAATTGTTTCTGCCCGACTTTTACCACAATCTTCGTGTCTTTCGATTTTGGGGTTTGTCGTTGGGTGGTTTTGACTTTAACTCGCCTTTTTTGATTTCCTTTGCTACTTCACAGCCACGGTAATTAGCCGTGTGCTTCCGTTTGCAGTTAACACAAGTAGGTGGATACCTTTTATTTACATTGGAGTCTGCCTTCAGATGTTCCCCCGAGCATTTGACACATCGCGGATTTTTTTGGCAATATGTTTGGATGTGGTTGAACTCCTGACAGCATTTACACTGAGGGATCAATTTCGAGTTTCTACGTATCGTCTCGATCTTGACTACCATATTAAGAACACTTTGTAGGTGCCGTGAACGAAGGCCATATGAACTAACGCCATAATGGCGTTAATTCGCATTTGAAAGTGAATTAACCAACCTACCTCCCTTGCCCCTTACATGCATACATACATATGAGGTATGTATCGGGGGGGCATGCTGCCCCCCTGTAACCCCCCTGCTTGACCACATATGCAATTTGGAGTAAGTGCGAGTTTGATTGTATTTACTTTCTTTAAACGCATGCAAACCATGGATAAAAAAAAGCATGGATAGACTCAGTCTCGCGCCTACTTCAAATCCTACATGTGCAGGGGGCAGCATGCCCCCCCATTCCAACATTACTGTTTATACGCCGTAAACTTTTTTCCTACAAGTTTCTACCTCATTTCTTAGGACCATGTAAATAATGTAAATTATTGAGATTGATGCGAGTGACTTTAATTCAATTTCAAATGTGAACTAAGGCCACTTCCTAAAACGAACTAACGCCATATGGCTTTAGTTCAAATTTGAAAGTGAATTAAAGCCATAAGTGGATTATGGCGTTAATTCGCATTTGAAAGTGAATTAACGCCATTATGGCGTTAGTTCATATGGCCTTCGTTCACGGCACCCACTTTGTATGCTATAAATTTGTTCCAAAGTTTTACTTTTGTCAAAAGTTAGCATAAGTAAGTAAGTCGCGAAGTATTGTGGTTTCGACACCTTCCGTCTGTTATTTTTTTTGGACTGCATGTTGGTATCATCTACAATTTTAAAGTCCTTATTTTGTAAGTCCTCTACGACATTATCTTTTGAAGAAGAGGCGTGAAGTCCCCTAGCTACGACTCGAGTAGGTATTTCTATTTTATTCTCATAGGTGTACCATTAAATTTTTTACGTGGTGAGTCTCTTGGAAAGTATCCTATAACTGTCTGAGTTCTTGACGTTTATCTTCCACGCACTGTTGTTACGCGACGTCACTTTAAACTCAGTTCGTAACACTGACTTTAAAATATAATACAGCTTATTGTATTCCGAAATTCCAATTACAATAATCGGCGGCGGTGATCGCTCTTTTGATGGCATAGCTCCTTTATTGGTTGTGGCACTTGTGTTGTCAGTGAGTTTATTTTCCGGCTGAGGAATGACTTCGGGTGAAGAACCGGCTTTTCGTTTTTTACCTGGTCGCTTCTTTATCATCCAATCGGTTTCATGACTTAGTTCTTCCTCGTCAGTAAAGTATTCCACGTTTTTCATTTGATTCGAACTTAAACTTGATTTACATTCAGTAAGTTCGATTTTTCTTTTAAGTTCTTCTTTTTCTTTTAATTTTTTTGTAGAGAGTTTCCATATTACTTAACCTGCACCGTAGATCCACAATTTCATCTTCGAGACATTTGAATTTGTCTAAAGTCTCTTTTTCTTGAACCGACGAATGTATTATGGTCGGACTTTGAATTACTTGCGTTTTTGACGCAGTAGTTAGAGTTGGTGGTGTTCGCTCGTAGTTTTGTTCGATCGTGGTGGTGGCGAACTTGTCACCCTTTTACCTTTACCGAAATGGTCTATTAAACGCAATAAATGCCTCTCCCCAGAATCCGTAGAGCCTGACTACGAAGAGTGCTGATTTTCCAGTACGACTGCGACCTGCGGTACTAAATCCTCTGTTATTATTTTTCATATAAATTTACCAGAACTACTTTTTCTCATGAATATATATTCTCCCCAAAGATCTCTTCGGGTGAGAAGTTTACTCTTTGATAAAGGGCATAGAACCAACTATAGTTGCAATGAACCCATTTCCTAATTGGCAAAAGTTCATTCGAAATAACTGACTGCAATCTATTTATTCAGCCCAGTTAAGTCAATACTTTTTATCACCTTCTATATAACTCCAAAACCCAAGAAAAGGAAAAAAGATGAGAACATTTTCAAATGACTTTAACAAACTCAAAAGGCAAAGGACGATGTTGTAATGCAAATATACGTGAATTGATATGCAACAAAAATTATTCATTTAATTTACATCCAGTGAATTTTCTTTCCGAAATTTCCATCAACTGTTGCAATAAATTATTCACGTGAAAACTTTAACAAATTTATAAGGCGAAGTTTCAGGAAGATGAGTCTATATACAACAAAGTAAAACCACATTAACATAAAGCTATCAGGAGACTACTTAAAAATTCAATATATCATAGAAAACTGAAATGACGCTCACCTTTAATAAAATCAACCGCCATTTCTAATCCGTAGGTATCCTTGTCGCAATCATCGAGTATATGGGCCCCCAGTGTAATATTCGGCAACAATTGATTCTTATTTACTTGGTCCAGAGTGTAGAGCATTGCTTCGAGTGCTTGTATCCCACCTTGTGGCATAATTGGGCCGCATGTTATGCTGTCCTCCCTAGAGTGCACCATCATAAGGCCTCCAAGAATGACATCGCCTTCAACAACAGATGCATGTTTCACTGGCCATAAAGTTGTTGTGTTGCCGATATTAACCGTGGATGTAGAAGCTGTTCCGGACGCTACAACTGTTTTCATCGTGGATGCGATAAAGTAGCTGGAAGTGGTAGGTACCATGTATACACTCTTAACATTTCTGTTTGTATTATTTTCAAGGGCAGATGAAACATCCACCCCTCGACTTATATCGACGTTTTCCGCAATTTTCGCTTTCGTTGTTATTTCCTGCGGTACATCAGTGCTCCAGGGATCTACTGACAAAAACGAGAGATCTGACATCGTCGAAGTAAGTAATGGAATCTGTGTTTTTGGTGCCTGAGACGTTACTGCGTACGAAGGATGAATAATCGAGAGTTGCTCAGTCGTAGCTTGCTTCACTAACTCAATTATTGTTGGCTTATTGCTTTCCACAGAAATTCCGGCAATGTCATCATGTTGCGGCAAACTTGGCTCAGTTCCAGTACCACCGTCTAGGAGAAGTGTGTTGAGTTTGTGTATGAGGTCACCTTTTGGTATTCGTGGTAATGTGTTTGGAATTCTTTCTTTATCATCTGTTTTCATTGGTATCGGTGGTAGCCACGTCGTGTTTATTTCGTCGCTGTACCTCCATTTGCGAAGGCTGGAGGTGCTTGATTCGGTTAGAATGGCAATTTGCGAGGATTCACCGTCAGTTATGTGCAATATGACGATGGTAATGATAATGTGGGTGAACAATTTAAAATGATTTTCCATTTCCACGTGCATTGGCTAATGGTAGTAAGGAATACGTACGCGAATTCCAGGATGCAGCTTTTTAGGTGATGATGCGATGATAATGATGCAAAGCTGGTGCAGATATCCAATATTATTCATGTAATGAACATTGCATCACGTGTTTCCTGCAAAGAGTATAAAAAATATTTAGGAATGGTTATATCAGGTTAAAATGTTTTTAATGAAGGCGTACAGAAAAAGTGTTAATTCGATATGTACGAAAGCAACATTTTATTGAACAGTTAACTTAGCTTAAGCCACTGGGAATTTTTTTTTCTTCAAAATAATATGCAAAATATGGGTAGTAAAGGGTGGTCCAACGAAAACGCACGATGATAATTGTATATAAAACAAAAAGTTTTCAGAGAATTATCTTAATATTTTTTATTATGATAGAAGGATCTTTGACAATTATGTATGTGTGAAACAAAATATCGGCCAAATGTTCGCCACGGCTTCGGTGGCATACCTCTATCCGATGGTCCATATTTTCAATGACGCTGAGACCTGATTGAGATTCAATGTCGTTAATGTGCCGAATTATCTCATCCTTTAGCTCTTGAATTATTCTTGGCTTATTGACGAAAAATGTTCAAAAGTTATTTGTTGTAGTACAAATTTAAAAAGACAGTATCTTCTCTTTATCTTTCTTGAAGTCTGTTATTACAAAAAAATATTTTTTAAATGTTATTTCGGAACTTTCTTTAAACGGTACACATCGTTAAGTTATAACATGGCGTAATGACATAACACTCTGTACTGCCAAAACACGTCGTAAGGACATAGTACCCTATAACCGTAAAAATTACAGGAGTAGGAGAATCTGATCTGATGACCTGATAGTAAGCCGACAGACATTTTTGAATTTTAAATTTAAATTTGATAGTAAGCCGACAGACATTTTTAAAATTTAAATTTCACCTTATATTATATATTACTATATTTAACCCCTATATTATAGACAAACAAAGAAATTACTGGCTTAAAGAACAAATTACTAGAGGTGTGACGGATATAAGGCAAGTATTCGGAATCCGGCCTATCCGGCTTCTTTTCTAATATCCGGCCGGAGCCGAATAGCCTATTGATATCAGGCCGGATACCGGATAGTCGTTTTTTCAGTAAAAAACAACAAAATAAAAAAAACATTTACTGACTACCAAGCCCAAGGGTCACATTCCGTTCAAAATAAACTGTTTTGAGATATAAGTCAAGCTCGTTGGCGGTATTTTTTGGTAGAAAACTCAATCTGACTTGCCTTCCGCAACCTCTTCAAAAATTTCCCAAAAACTTTGCTGTGTAGTAAGTAAGAATATCTTGTGGAGGAGAAGGAACAAAGCATGTTTAAGTTGGTTTTACTTGTACCGGTCTGATTTGAGTAACTATTATACTTTTAATTTGGGCAGATATCCGGCCGCCGAATATTCGGCTATCCGGCCCAGCTGCAGGCCGAATATTCGGTATCCGGTATCCGGCCAAATCACTATTCGGTACAACTCTACAAATTACCATATATCATGAATCGAAGAAATGTCTTCCTATTTCTATTTTTAAACTTTGTTAACTCCCAAAACCATTGAAAGTCAGACAAGTAGCCACAGAAATTCACTGCAAATTATGTCAGTGGATAAACAAAAATATACATAATTTTTTGTTTGAGAAAAAAAGTTTTGCTGAACCATATTTTTGATTTTGATAACCTGTAACGCGTGGATGTTACTTGTCATCAGATAATCCTTATTCTTCTTTGTGTGGTGCTACAGTCCGGGGTGGATACGGTTCTCAACCAATTGAGTCCTCTATAGCTTTCTGTGGCGTGACCGAAAATCAAGCTAGCAACTTTTTGCTTAAATCTGCCGCGAGCAACAAATACACATCCTAATAAACGTCGGCTGATTTCTACTTCCGACAGGATCCGGTATCGGCAACATCTTTGAGACGCGTTGCCATTGACCCAAAGAAAAAAAATGCAGCCGTCGCCATCTCTATTCCATCGTCTCGACTTGATCTTGGGCTCCGAAATATGTTGTCAACTCATCCTTCGATCAGATGAGCACTTGTACATACTCACTTTCCATCTTCATCGTTTTCGTCGCCAACAACATTCCACGGAGATTGGAGGTTGGATTTTCTGTCAAAGGTGCATGGCCCCTGGAGTTTACGACGGGGACATACTGACTTTCCATTTTCATCGTTTTCGTCGCCAACAACATTCCACGGAGGTTGGAGGTTGGATTTTCTGTCAAAGGTGCATGGCCCCTGGAGTTCACGACGGGGAGTTAAGAGTAGGAGTTCGCTGACAGAGGCTAAGTGCAGACGTTTATGCCTGCATCAATCGCTTATATATGTATGTATGCTTTGAAATATACATTTGCATCCAAATATTCCAAGTCTAAATACTAATAGCTTTCGTAAAAAAGTGCAACGTGATTATACGTTAATAAAATATTCCATTAGGGAGTTTTATTATTAACGTGAACGAAAACATTAATGTTTCAATATTTACGGGATAAATTATATCTTCAATGATACGTAAAGGCATTCCGGAATCTATAAAATTGAATACTTCAATCACATTATTCTTTTGTATAGGATCGAATTTGCCTAATCTCCGAAATTCCCTGCTCAATCGAACATTAAGTTTATGGAAAGAAAATACTTAAAACATTTTAATACTACAATACGTGAATTGCTTATACAATAGGATGAAACAGAAAATAGGTGTTAGGTTAGGGATGATTCGGATGTAAGAAGCTGTGCAAAATGGTTAAAGAAAAATCATTGAATCAATCCGTCGGCTACATATACATAATTGCACACTTTCCTTTGAAACGCACAGTATGTGCTACCATACAAATTAAGCCATGTTCCTTCAATCTGTTACTTATTTCAATAACAAACATTAATTTGATTTTACACGGTTTACTCGCACATTTTCGTTTCAAAGAATGATATTTTCATTTTCATTAATTTGTTTCACTAAGAACCACGAACATTTTTCACTTTGATATGGTGCCCACTGAGCGCTGGTATTTCTCATTTATTCATGTATAACATTTTTCGCAGAACACTTCCATAAGTGCTGGCGGGTAATCTTTACAAGACTATATATTGTGAAAACACGAGATTTTCAACGAAACTCTTTAAATTGGAACGCTTCTATTTTCTTGCATCCTCATGTGCATAATAATAAAATATAAGTATACATACATACTTCCGAGAAAGAATGGATACATTTTAAGTCTAGAAATGCTTTCGGAACTAATTGCATACCTAAACCGATGAAGTTGCAAACGAAAAGGGAATGAACGAGAACATAGAATTTAACGTCGTGAAATTAGCATTTGTTGTCATCTACAGATGCAGGATTTGAGGTAATATGCACACTGCGGTGAAGCACTCACAGTGAAGCAAGTGAAATAAGACCACATCAGGCAATGTTTCACAAGACATGCAATAGTTAAGTTCTATTCTGTGCTGACCAGTTTACACAACTAATTTGTGAATGTTTGAAACAACTGATCATATGCAGATTCATTTAAGATTTCTTCAACTTTATAACTAACGATGCTTTTATACATACAGGAATACACAGCACATATGCACGTGCCGAGTAGAGTTTAATAATAGTAGCGGCATTTTGTGGGAAACAGTTTCCCTTATATTTGCAATTGTATTTACTTTTTAGCTAGTGTGTGTGCTAGATGACGGTCCTATGAAAGCCCAATTAGCATTATTTTGATGCCACGGTTTTGATTAAAGGATGATTAAAGGGTTTGTTGTCGGGACTACCAAAACTATCGCGTGGTGTTTGGGAAAATTACTAGTTCCTTAATCGTCCTCCTGGATTTCTTGTTAAGAGGGTCGAATACAGTTTTATTTCTGCTGCACGGCCACGATAGTAAGCCTTATGGAAGATACCTAAACTGGCAGTGTGATTGCCTATCGACATATCCCTACATCCCGTACTTTGTGCAGTGTATGTACGTGTTCTTATAAGAAGACAATGGTGCTATTTAGGAGCCAAAATTTAGTGACACAATTATAGAGAACAGTAATATTCCGTCAAAGTTTTTTCTTATCGCTATTTATGCTCTAGTGAGATACCTTATTGTATATCTTCCCTTTAAGAAATTAACTTCAATACCCGTTTTCCAGAAATGCTCATCACTTTTCCCAAATGCCAATTTTCAGACATACGGTAAAGTTCGGGAACTCTTTTTTTAGCAGAACCACAAAAATGTAGTATGTTCTTTTCAGCCCAATATTTTCCATTGTAACGTCCACAATTTAATAAAGTGTCAACACAATCTAAAAAAAATTAACGCACTTGTTTAACAACTTTGTCTCTGACAGCAATTATACTCATTTATGTATCAAACTTTGATTAATTACACGTTTGTAAATTGAGCTATTGATCGCTTCATGTTTGGGTCTCCGTCATCAATTAATCAGCACATGATTTTAGTCATCAAACCCAAGGGTATTAATTACATTCTATTCGAACAAAAAACGACAGGGATGTGATTATGTGTGTAGATCTATATTCTTTGGAACTGGGTCCGCAATATCACCAGGGTATACATCTAATAAGAAAGTTTTGTCGTCGATAAAAAAATGTTTGCATGCAGATGCGTACGCTAGGTCTTTTGGCAGAATGAAATCATAGGAGAGGCAGTGTGGTGGGGTAGTTGTGAATTTCAATTTGAAATGTTGTTATTATTTAAGGTACCAAAAAGGTAATATTCGAATTTGAAAGCGTTGACAAGAAAACCACGGAGACTTATGCGTTTAACCAATATCCTTGAACTCGTACACCCATCTCCACGAGGTGAAATCTGGGAATCGAGTACCTTCGACAGAAGATTGAAAACACCCGTGGGATGTCATTGGCGGCTACGAAGGAGGAAGGGGTGGAAGGGGTCCCTCCCATGGCTTATAGCTCTCAAATGATAGTGGAAGAGAAGCTGATTAGTAAATTGGTCAAAGGCGGCGTGCAGAGCTCCGGTATGCAGGAACTATTGGTTGATGTCCGAACTATCCGATGACCTAATATTGACTCAATTATTCTCTTGTTATAGCAATGGAATAACACGGATATCGAATATTGCTGGCATTTGTATCAGCCAAAATGCGTTTGGCTATAAAATATCCCAAAAGGAAATATATGCTGAGACTCACAAAATCGACAGTTTGACGACAAGTTTCTAAAAGCTTACAGGTAATTAAGGTTATCTACTACCTCGTCTCCGCAGTATAACATTAGTATCGAAATCAAACACAGAATAACACCTGATAATAGGTGTTTATTGGTAAATCAATTTATAGAGCCCTATCACGAAAGAACTCAGCTGGTTTTGTACAGAATATTGATCATCCCAGTCCCAGTCCGCAGAGGAATGAACAGTATCGAAATGAGACTAAGAAGCGCTTGATCTTGGCAACAGAAAATTTCTGCGTGCGATCTCTGGTCCTGTTTGCGTAGATGGCAAATGGTGGGGAAGATTTAACCAAGAACTATACGGCCTGTTCAGGGCATGAGTCTAGACATGCGTGTGCGGATCCAGGTCTAAGGCCAGTAAGTGCTTTTAGACAACGTACCACTTAGCCGAACGGTCTTCCTCTTTATGCCAGTGGTACAACGCAAAACACGACGCCCATAAGTTGAACGAATAACTAATAACCTCTTCCATGAACAATTTTTTTTTTTCCAAGGACAACAACAAGCTTCGGAAATAAACCGATATCATGACGACCAACGCGACGGCCACTACAAAAAAAATAGCACAATGATATATATTTTTCATAAAATGTTGAACGCTCGTATACATGCTTCCTCCACCCACACGGCAACTGGCCGAAACCCTTTAGGAACGCAATGCTAAATGACGGCGATACGATAGACTAGAAACTAGGCAAGTGCGAGTTTTATTCCCGCGCAGAAGGTTCCGTCGCATAAATAATTTGGTAACGAATTCAAATCTATTTTAGTTGAATTTTTTTAAACTCCAACCCAAATTAAATATTCTTTATAACATGCATACATACACAACTATTTCTATCCAAATTTATCTAACATAAAAAAAAAAACCAATAACCCTTGCATCAAAGGCAATCTCTAATCATGCCAACTGTGTGAAAGTTATTGTGCATTTAGAGGTTTAAATGAACGTGAACACAACTGAGACTGTGTGATTTGATTTCACCAAGGAATGTGTATATACCCCACGTTTCAAATTTGTATGCACATAGCTGGATATGTAGGCCAATTTCACGCTGATATATTGATAAATGAATTTGTAGGAATTGTAGATAGTGTGGTAGCCAGTCGGATATACCGAAATTATAAGAGTTCCGATTTTGTGAACGGAAACACCAAAGGATATGCACTCTGGTCAAACAATGATGTCTACCGTCACCGACTCTGGCATTCATTAATGTTCACGGGAGTCTTTCGAACGGACTCTAAATACTCGACCAAAAGATGAACTATTCTTGTGGCACGTACACATAATTGGCATCAGATTAAAAATGACATTATACAATAGAACCATAGAACTGAAAGCACCGGGAAATTACTCTAAAAGCATTCCAAGAGAGACGAAAAGTATGGGGTTAGGTTTAATTCGAAGACTAATAATTTAAAGTAGAAATATGAATGGTTGCAAGATCAAAACTCTTTTCCAACCACAAACCTTTTAAAATAATATTCAAAACTTTTTCACAAGAACCTCGAACGAATTATTTCCAAACTTGTTTAAACAACAGCTTTTCCAAATCTTTACAGTATTTTGACTATTATAAGAACACGCAAGACAAAGCAATTTCCTTGAAGAGACATTGCCTAGCTTCTTGTGTTAGGGACCACTTGCAGGAACAACTTGTGTTGTACATCCTATTGTCCTCTCACGAGTGGAGGACTCTACTGTTGTATGTTGAAACAGAAAACAGCGTAAACTTTGCGGTGGTGTTTGGGTACCATTTTTCAATTCATATTCAAAAGTCGAAGTTATTAACTTCGCAGAATTCGAAAAAATTACTTAAATGACTGTTTAATTGTGAAACGCGGATAATATTAAATGGCTTTTAAAATTTTGTACAAAACGATGAAACTTCCTTTGTTAAAAAACAAAATATCCGCTATTATGGCGGCAAAAACCCTCAATTCACCAAAGATTATTACACCCTTGTAGATGCGCCAGTGACAGCATCTTTGGACAATATTTCTTCAAGAGAGGCAAAGGTGACTAGGATGTTGGCAGAGTTTCTTGTGTACGGATTGGATCACTTAGACCTAGTACAAGTGGTTCCAACGAGACGGTGCCACTTTATACACAACTTGGGAACAATAATGTAAAATAGTGATGATATCGACTGGTTCCTCCGACCCCCTGATTTTACCCCTCTCTTTCAAATCTAATTTTTAGGGATAACATGCCAAAATAAACTGTTGCAATAACACTTTCACACATTCTGTGAAATTGTTATGAGCAAAATTAATTTAAAGAGCAAATTGTGTGTTCATAAGTTATTAGAAACACATCGACCTTCCTGCATCGACTGTAAGATCAAATGGAATCAAAATGGGTCCCAAGGACCCATCAGCAGAGCTATTATTATAAAGTTTAAGTTTGGTGGCGTATTTTCTCATGGTGGAAATGGTGGGGATTATTTACTGTAAACTGAGTTTGACCTGATTTCGCTTCAAACAGGGTCATTTCCGGGTCATAATTTAATAACAATTTTTCTGACTTTTACAGAACCATTCATTAACATTGACACAAATAGTTGAATGTCGAAAATAGCTGAAAAGTTGACATGTATTTTCAAAGACAGTATACTTCCAGACTGCTTTGACTATTAACGTAATCTTTATGACAAGGCTTAAACGTTTTCAATCTATCCTCGTATAGAAGAATTTTTGTTAATTGAATTATTTTATAACTCATGGAAGGTTTTGGAGATGTTCTATTCCTGAAAAGTGTGTTAATTCCGTATCATTAACCTTCGCTACAATCATATATGTATGTAAAACTGCACTCAAAGCTATGCACAAATTTATTTTATTTGAAATAATACATACATACATATGTACGTCCGTTTATATAAATGTGGTGTCTCCCATGAAGCGAAACGGATGTTACCATACTACCATACGTTTGAATAAGGTGTTTTTTTATTCTTCAAATATATAGTTGCAAAAAGGCCATTACACACAAAAAAGTTTTCCAGTTGGATTTTGTTCTCAATTTTTGTGTGAAAAAATCATAGCGAGTTACATCACATTCGATTTCAGGATATCATGTTTGTATGGATGTAAGGGGCATGGAAGCATAGTTTGAGGTTAGTTTACTTGTATGTTTTAAAATAGTGGTGAGATTCGTTCTCAATTAACGGTGCCCCATCAAAAAACACCTCTTTACAAAATACGTTAAAGGCTTATCTGATAAAAAAAACATTATTGATGAAAACTGACCGACATCACACCTACCGAATATGATCGAATTTAATTCGAGTGGGTTGCAGAATTAGTGTGAAACTTCATTCATTACTTTTTCAAATGTTATTTTGAGTTAAAAAATGAAAAGGAAGGTACTATTGAAAAAGTTTTCTATGGACATTTCCATTTACATTGAACGCGATTTCGGAAAAAAATTATTTCCTTACGACAGAATTAAATTTTATAATTTTACCAAAAGTTGCTATAGAAGGCAAGAAGAAAAATTACCTCCGACGATTTTCCTTTACCTAATCCAAATGAGTGCAAATTAAAAACTTATTTATTAAGTTAAAAAAAAAACACAAATTTTATTTTTTCTAACTCTGTTTGGGCAGAGTTCCCCCTTACACTTTCAAACTTAGAATAGATTACAATTTCCTTAAAACTACTTAAATACTAATCTGCTCGTTTGCAGAATGGCAAAAAATCTGAAGTTAAAAAAAAAACTTCTCCACTCAATGCCAAATTTTTTAGTGAAGTACTGAAATTAAAGGGATATCCAATATTAGGCAAACAACGCTCACCATATTGACTAGAAAAATCACCTGAATAATACATTTTTCTTAAAGGTACCAATGCAATTAGAAAGCAGTTTTCAAAAACTGTACCTGTATTTCTTTCTTCAGTTTCTCATTTCTTCTTCTTGTTAATTTAACTGGTACATATTTACTTCGTTGGCGCCGTGGCCATATGGGCTTGTATTTCGATACGCACTAGACTTTCTAGTCTAGGTTCAAATCCCAGTCCAAACAAACAATTTTTCACAAAACAAAAAAAGATTGCTCACAGCTCCACCTCTTTTGAGTCACTGACAATGATCAAAGAGTATCTAGTGGTCTGGATAGTCTAGAAAAAAGCTTCTCAATCTCGCTGTTTGCAGTCGGCATTAAACTGTAGGTTTCCCACTTGTGAAATAACAATAGCACGCACAACACGAGTGGTTGCTGAAAAGCTGGGCCCAGGTCCACCTCGGACTGTAGCGCCCATTATAACTATTATTATTTAATTTGTAATATCTCTATTCATAACAGATTTTGTTAATTTTTTTCGAAGTTTTGATGGGGTACCATTATTTTTGGTACCCCATTTTTTCGCGATTGTATATTTATGAGAATTAGCAAATAAATGTTATTTATAGTTGTGGATTGCCCGTTTGTCCTGATGTATAGAAATTCCTTATCATCATCATCATCATCATCATTTTCAGTGACCCGCTTGTTGCACTAAAGGGGTCGCGGGGGCAATGCATGCACGAGAGATCACCAGGCCACTCAATCCTCCGCCATCGACTCCAACTCATCAGGAGCTATCCCCAAACGCAACCAGGCGAGTGTTTGGACTTGGTCCAACCATCTCATCCTAGATCTGCCAAGCGGTAGCCTTCCTGATGGAATCGCATTCAAGGCACGCCTCGGAAGTCGTGATAAAGGGGGCATTCGTGCCACGTGATAAAACCGACGAAGTACAGCCCTTTCCGTTCGAAGAAGCAGCTGCTCAACATTGAGTTCCTCGCGCACTGTCGTGTTTCTCACCCTATCCCGGCGAGTAATTCCCACAACAGCGCGAATAAATCTCATCTCGGCAGCTTGTATTCGCGATCTTATTCTTTCGGTTATTACCCAAATTTCATGACCATAGGTGCGAGTTGGAACAATTACTGCGTTAGAAACCGCTCACTTCGCTTTGACACCAAGCTCGGCCTTCCTGATTACAGATCGACCAATCTGTTTCAAAATTGGCAGAGCTTGACCAATCCTACAGGAAAGCTCAGCATTATTCCCCCCATCACTCGTGAAGAAGACCCCGATATACTTGAACTTCTCCACCTGTTTCAATAGGACTCCACTAACATGTAGAGTCCATTGAACAGGGGTCCTGGAAATAACCATAACCTCGGATTTGTCCACGTTAACCTTCATCCCAGCATCAGCACATACGGCCACAAACCTATCTAGCGCGCGCTGGAGTTCTATCTGGGAGGATGTGAGGATGACTAAGTCATCTGCAAAATGAAGATGACTTACCCTCAACTCTCCCAATGTGAAACATTACTCGCCTCGACTGCGCTGTAACATCCAGTCCATATATATAATGAAAAGGAGAGGTGACAAGACGCACCCTTGGCGAAGTCCAACGCCCACGGTGAAAGGTGTTGATTTACTACCGTTAACCCGAACACAGATACTACAGTTTGTGTATAGAGACTGAATGGCCCTCAACAAAGACCCATCAATCCCATACTCCTGCAGAGCACTCCAGAGTTTACCTTGAAGAACTCGGTCATATGCCTTTTCCAAATCTACAAAACAACTGTAGATCAGTTTGGCATACTTTCAAGCCTTCTCAAGTACCATTCTTAGAGTGAGAAGCTGGTCGGTTAAACTTCTGCCAGGACGAAAACCGCACTGTTCATCTCCAATCCTGGATCGATCATTAAAAGAGATATGTCCCTGTAGCTGTCCCCCTTTTTGAAAAGAGGAACAATCACCCCAATCTGCCAATCGTCAGGTGTCCTTGACAAAGGAAGCTTTGTGGAATTTAAGAAATGAGTATATCTTTTTTTTTTTTTTAATAAATCGACACTTATAATATAAAAACTACAGCTCCAAATGACTTATGGCTTGCATCTACAAAAATATGGATATTCATTGTATTAGAAGAACAGGATATCAGTACCTACTGCTCGTTATCTTAGTAGATTTATCTCACAAAAATTCAATAAACCTTTGGTACATTGTTAACATTCAGCTAACAAGTTTCCGGTCAGCCGAATCATCCCAAGAGTGTTTCTTTTCATATGGACGGCAACATTATCTTTGCCTTCACAATAACTACGGTGACCATGCTCAAAAATTCTCGCAACTATATTGGCTCCACAAACACTGAACGAATTGAATCTGTCGCAACCCCAATCTCGTTAGCAAGCACCAATCCATCCATCGTAAGCACTACTGCGAAAAAAAATGGTGTTTAATTTTCTCAATTTTATGACCTTATCCATATCCATAGAAGAATAATCAAACTTAACTGATTTAAATGCCCCCCTATGGTAGTTGTGGATAAACGCGGGGTGCAGTTAACGTCAAACGCAGCTCTGGTCATGCGATAATTCATAAAATAGATTATGGGAAGAGATGGTGGCCCTGGAATAAACCACATAAAACGATGTGTATTCCGACCTTAGAAATCTTTGCCTCGAACAAATTCTCCATTTTGATGGTGAAGCTGCCTGCTAGGTGTAGGACATATAACACGAGCCTTATACTCCACAGCGGAAGGAATAGATTAAGCGAAGCTATAGTAGGACTGGGTTTTTGGATAGTCCCACCATTAGGAAACGCAATCATTACAATGCTTAAGCTTTATTCGAAAATTGTCATATGCGCTTTTCCAAAGCTATACAGCCTCATATCGAAGACCCTTTCAGTTAATGCATTTAGTAACCAGATCTTCTGGCAGTAGCTCCTTTCTCACCTTTTCCGGCTGAATGCCAATGTTTTCAAGCAACCCGAATATATGTCCAAGTTTCCCATGACCAAAAAGCATGAGGGGCAAATTATCTCATCCAATAACAGAAACCTGTCATTCGTGTATGCACACATACTCGTATATGAACAATGGCTCAAGCCGGAAGCATGAGCTGTCCGGCAGTTACAATTTTCTGAACTGCTGTGTATATCGAAGCACATGTACACAAAGCAGAATTTTCAGCAGTTCCCCTTTTCGATTCCCACACAGACACAACAAGTTTTCCCTTTCGGTTGGTGTCCATCTATTGCACACTGATAACAACGGTTTACGTTTCCCAAAATCTTTTTATTTGTACCATTTACAGATTACTAGCTTGTTGATCTGAACCAAAGAAATGCAATTGTTTCTGCCATGCAAGAAAATCAAATTGGAGTTGAAGAAGACGATTGCGAGAGAGCTTGCTTTAATTTCATTCCTTTCAAGAGATTTGACGTCTCGTTTCAAAAACAGCTTTATTCTTTATTACTGTTTGCCACCCATTTGCATGTGGGTGGAAGTATTTCCAGATGTGACTTGATATCGGGACACGCAAGCCGCTAATATGCGAAGTGACAGTATTTTAAAGACTACGTTAGCATCACTGTGTTAGTGTACAATACGAAGCGTGAGAAGCTGCTGAACATGAACTGCGCTGAGAACCAGACACTCAGGGTCACCCAACTTCTCACGCAATGAATAGAAGAACCGACTAATACCTTTGTTGCTTTCCCGTAAACAGTACTAATAATAATATATTTTTTTTCCGAACGGCGAGATCGAGAAGCTTTTAGTAGACAGTTAAACTCGGTGACAATAACAACGAATACAAATATGTCGGTTGGGGATAACAGATTGTTCTCCTGTACTGCAGTCTTGACTTATTCCCGAAAGAGGAATAATTTTTGTATATTGCCATCGAGTCTCCTAAGGCAGAACTTAGAGAAAGTTTGACATCGTTATAATAGGGAATCGGCAACTACCAGAGTTGAGAGGTGTCCAAGACCCAAACTGATAATAGGTCTTGTTTTTGACGCACCATTTCTAAGCTTCACATAATCCGAGTCAACGTTTTTATTGTCATGTAACATACCTACTTCGTCTTAATGTCGATTTCATTTAACTCAATTATGCATTTGTTGCTTACTTCATAGTTTCTAACAATAAAGCTTTTGAAAATTCGTTAATCGATCGAGCAGATCTTGTTCTATGCAGACCAAATCATTTACTTAGATAAGCTTGAACTTATTTCTTCTCACAACTTTTCTGTTATGACCACTATACGCTACTATAGATGAAAGCTCTATTGTTAAATTAAAGATTCTCTTCACGATTTTGTTCTTGAACACTTTGCTTAAAAGCTTAAAACAATACATAAAAGAACCTCTGGCAGGTATAACATGACCAAACCCAAAAATTGCGAATTTCGTGAATTTGTCCATCATTTTCCATTTCAAAACTATTGAGTTGAATTGAGGGTAGTGTTAAATGTAATTGCACGCACTGCGAACATAATAGATCTATTTTCTCCCTTTCCTTAATCTACGACTTGAACGTTAACTTTAGAAAACTGATATGCACCCTAGAATGAATGTTATGATACTTAATTTCTGTTTAATTTGTTTTATGGAAGTTAATCCACAACAATAGTAAATTGAACTTTTGCCCAGACTGTTTTCAAGAACGCCTGGTTCATCATTTTATTCACAACAAAAACGAAATTACTTTCCCTGAACCCATACGAAGTCTTAGACCAAGATTACTGTGGGAAATTGCGAGCTTGCAAGCTACTTATATAGCTTACTTATGTACCGAAACATGTCAAACAAAACCAAAACCAGATTTTTGGTGTTTAAATATTGAAAACATTTTAAATTTATATATGTAAAAAAAATATGTGTGTATGTATATATGCAGAACCAGAACGAACAAATCTAAGACAAAAGGCATCACTTTAGAATTGTCGATCCATAAAAATATTTGGTCTGCTATATGGAAAATCTTATGATGAATGTCATGGACGCGAAGAATGAATCATTCACTTCTATTGTCGATTCGGGTTGCGTCAACATCAACAATATTACGAAATCAATGTTCACTCTCTTTAAAGAAACTGAACATCGATGACTCGAATAAATCAAAATATTGATTCACTGCAAAAAAAAGTAACAAACATAAATCTATACGGATGCGGAAGTGTTAACCAGGATCATAATGAACATTCCCAGGATAAAACGACATGAAAAAAGCGAACCACGGTGGCATGCGAGAAGCAGAGGTATGTAGATTGAATGGATCAATAAAAACATCCGGAGTCAAACATCAAATGTCAATACTGGGTGGAAAAAAAAACACACAATATTGTTTTCTTTACTTCCTTGGTACCGAGAGAAAACTTTCAGTTTCCTATTGTTTCATTTGAAGACTAATTTATGCGATATCGAAACTAAAAAGAATGAACCAGCTGGAATAAAATTGTCAAGATTTTACAGCGTTTGAATTATCCGATTATATATGTAGATGCTTCTAATTTGAACAGGAACGTTGGTGATAATCGCAAGAAAAAACTTCAATGCTGAAATAAATGCAGCTCGCGCTTTGTGATAATATATCGTTTACTTTTTACTTTAACAAGATTATGTCCAAGACGTGCTGGTAAACGGTTTGTGTTTACTACAGTTTATGTCGGTTTTATGAACGATTTTTATAAACCGTTCTTATAAAATGAATATTTCTTATAAAGGTTCAAAATCTCCTTAGATTTTCAGAATTAGAAAAAAATTAATCGCGTATATTCAATCAATGGTCAACGTATAGTTCATAATTTAGACTGTTTTGTAAGTCAAATGTTTGTATGTATGTATATAAATACATTTTACTTGTGTACATATTAGGTTAGGATAAAATATTTTTTTATCTAACAAGTAGGATTTATCTTATATGAAGTTTTTATTACTAATTTATTTTACGCGTTCTTGTCATGTTATAAAAACTGAAAAAGAAAATATTTTAAAACAAACAAACAAACAGAAAATTAATTAAATAACGTGAATGACGACGAAATTAAAAAGCCATAAAGGAATAAGTAACATTAGCCATAATTAGCCGTAATTTAAAAAAAAAATTGACTAGACAAGAAAGCAAAAAATGTAGTTCTTCACTAAAAAGCATAAATGGAAAACTGGTCTAAATTCTAATGAAGGGACATATTTTTGTATATAAGAGATGTCTACAGATCCTACATCCAATAATGGTCTCAATATGTTTTTTTTTCACCCAAATAAATTCCATGTCATTGGACATTATGAATATAAGAATATAATATAATATAATAATGGCGGCGATACAGTCCGAGATGGACCTGGGACTAGCTTCTCAGCAACCACTCGTGTTTAATGGCGACTCCGAACGGCGAGATTGAGAAGCTTTTTCTAGACAGTTATACTCTTTGAGCATTGTCAGTGACTCGAAAGAGGTGGAGCCGTAAAAAAATGTTTGATGTTTTTTTCGAGATTCAAACCAACGACCTCGAGCGTAGGAGTCGACGCACCCATCCACTACGCCACGGCGCACACATTATGATATATAATACCAAGCCGTGATGTAGTGGGTAGGTGCGACGACTCTTACGCTCGATGTTGTCGGTTCGATTCCCGAAAAAAAACACCAAACATGTCATTGTGTGTCTGTCTGTCACCACTTATAATGTTCCATATTATCGACAAAGTTGTATGAAAATATCTACACTTAAACTACGGCTTGGAATCCTTCTTTCTTTTTTTGCCTATGATGGTTATCTTTTGAAAATATCTTAAACCAAAAACGTAAAAGAAGGTTTGATATTTGAACAAAAGCAGCAGTCTTGTTCTTCAATTTACACAGTTTACACGGTTTTCAAATTAAAATAGTTCTTTCTCAAATTTTCATTCTTTGGAACGTACTTTCAGCTTTATTAAAAATTACCTGGCGCTTCAAAGTCCTCAATCACACACTTTAGAGTAATGTTGTTTGTGGTTAAGAAAACTTTAGATAACGAACTTCTTGATTTAGTTTTACATCAGGTTTGCAAGGATACTGGAGATAAAACTTCCGAGAACGGCAATAAAGCAGCTGAACAAATTTCCGAACATTTTTTCTAATTGCTGAAGAACTCCGGGTAGGTAGGGAATTGCGAATCTATTTTTGAAACAATACTGAAACATCATTCAAATCTCAATTGGTCAATCTGAAGCAATTACAAAGAGTACGTAAATGCTGATAATCGATTTCCTACCATCTATTATACCCCCCACACTCAGTCCAGTTTCATATCCCAGTATAAATGTAGTCAACGTATCAAATATTAAAGAAGTTGGGAAACAGTGATGAATTTTCTGTTAGCGACGCGGGCAACAATATTACATCTTCCAAAGAATTCAAACTCTACTAAGCTCATAAGCATATAAAAAACTTGTTCTGAATTGTTAATTTGTTTATATGTGTACACATTTCTAGTGTGTTTTTATAATAAATAATTAAAATAAGTACAATAGATTATAATATAAAATTAAATGGGCGCAAAGTGGCGTTGTGGGTATGTGCGTCTCCTGCAACGCACTAGACTCAAGTCTTGGTTCGAATCCCGGAACAAGCAATCCCGGAAGTGTAAAAACTGTATGAAATGATTACAAGAAATTGTATTAAATTTATTCTTAAGCTAATTACGAAACATTTTTTATCCTTATCTATATATTCCGTTAAATATGCCTCGTAAAATAAAATAGAGTTTAATTTTTTGTTTGTTTTCAAGCCAAATTTAAAAAAATGGGGTTTAAAAAAATATTTTCTTTCCCAAGGTTTCCACATGGAAGGGACTGGCAGAGATATTATAATTTATTCGTTTACACATCTTCGTTTTTCTATTTTTCAGTTTCGTTGTCACAACACATCTTACATTTCAACAAAGTTCTCCAAATCTCCAAATGTGAATATTATAACTAACGCAACCATTCTAACAACCAAGTTTTGGAGAAAACAAGGGATTCAAAAAATCGATGAACTCCTTGCCGCGTTTTACATGGACTATGGTAACAGTGAGAAAAATGTGAGACAGTGTGTGGACCAGCGCCACGTTCGGTATTTTGAGGCCAATGGCCATGAAACAGATTCAAGGCCAAGATATACATGTGCTGATATTATTTACTCTCGAAGTGACGGTCAAAGCGAAATGAGCTTTATAAATAGACAGAAAAGAAGATCTCTTTAAATTTTTCGAATACTTACATATATTTCTCCGAATAAATTTGCTATTTAAGTTTCCAAATGTAACGTATAATATTTTTTATTTTGCTTTTGTCTTCCGAAGTTTAGAGACTTATCGAAGTTCTAAGCTTTTTCAGTTCAAAATCCTGAAATGACTTTTATTGAAAAATATACTTATGACGTTGACTGTTTAGTATGTTTGTGTATCTAGCACCGTGAACGAACAAAGCACGAGGTATAATGTCCATAAGAACTTAGTTATCAATATTTACTTTGTTCTATAATGCATTACATACATATATGTATTCACTCACAAATTAATTGCCGATTAGAATCTTTTAATTAACAAAAGTCATTGTTCGTTCCTTCTTTCATTTGATCTTCCATAGGCGTGTATTTACATGTGGTAATCTTTCATATGCGGGCATGTTAACATGAAATACGTTGTCTTGTTATTTCACGACGAATTAAATGCTAATGTTAATTATTTGCTCATTCTATTACGAGGTTTGTACATTTCCTTATCTTGTCATATTTTTGAAAGCACTGAATAATTTCTGAAACATTTTCGCAGAATCTGTCGATAATAAATTATAATTCGGATATATTATTGCACTATTTTGTAAATTATCTACATATACGAGTATCTATTTTAATGAGCAAATATGATAAGAGAATAATAACTCCTTTAACAATCCAAGTGCATGTTAACAAATCTGATGCATAACAAATCTGAAATATATGAACTTATGTACATACATATGTATGTACCTGTTGCATAAATAAACTTATCATATTTTTGTTTAACACACGTTAACGAAGCGCAATCCCCTCAGATGACGAAAAGAACGAAGAATGCCTCGGATACCGCCTACCCTGGTGTGCCAGGGCCCCATTCGGAGCCAGGCCTGACTGGTGGCAGTATGCGAGCGTCTGGTGGCCGGCCTGTCCCGCTCGGCAGCCGGTCGGGCTCAGCCCGAATCAGTTACGAGCAACCCGGCAGTGGCCTCGTGAGCCACTACGGGGGTGGAAGGGGGATCACGCCATGCACTCATCTCATTGAAATGAGACACACGTTATACGGCAACATTTCAAATTCACCGCTCCATCACTTTAGAGTCAGTTTGAAAATTGTTTCTTGAAATAAATATTAACTTAGTAGTCGACGATGTCACGTGCTTTTTCGGTCAGCTTTATAAGGTAACGATGTCCATTCACAAGTAAAAAAGAAACAATTGCCATAACCAATTACAGCCATTTATTGCAAGTTTACCTTGACAAGCTTTCTCTTTGATGTCCTAAGGGGTTTTCCGACTCTAATCGTCAAAATTAATAACCCATGTTGCTCTCCCTAAAAGATAATCGTTGCTTCTAAGATTATGTTGGCTTAAATTGTCACTAAAATGTGTTAAATATTCTTCAAATCTGTCCATTACGGAATCTCGAAAGATCCAATGTCAGAGCTAATTAACAGAATTGAGATCATTTAGTGAAGATGTATCTGCTCTAAGAAGTTTCTCTGGAAAGCACTAACTCTTACGAAAGAAAACAATGAAAAAAAAGAGACCCCATAATATTTAATTGTTGAATAGATTTATGGAAATTTGGCTTCGCATTAATTAAATCTACTGTCCCTTTACAATAGACACTCTTCACGAATAATCTTTACGTTAAATCCACTAAAATTCTAATATTTTCAAAACTAAAATTTTCGTTTATGGAAGAAAAAATGTTTATAGTTCAAAAATCTGATACGTAAGTTTTTGAACTCTAGAAAGGCAAAGTTTTTCACCGCCTCGGAATTATGTCTGCCGAATATGCCGTTCTATTTACATATATCGTCGGTGGTGCATGTCCTTTTACGATGACTGCAAACGCACTGGCTCTCCTTCATTTACCACCGCCGGACACATTATATCAGCTTCCAGCACATGCTTCGTCGATGGATCACTATTTACCCAACCACGTCAGTGTCATCCGCGTATGCTAGTAATTGTACGGACCAATGGAATATCCAACATCTAGCGTTGGTCAATAAATCATATGACAGCGTGTCATGTGATAATAAATAAATCACATGATGACTCTTCGCTATGCCAGAAACGTTTTTGGCTTTAAAAGTCTAGTAGAGTTCGTTACCGACCTCGATGAAGCGAAAACTCTTCATCATCATCCCACACATCCTAACGTGATTTGTAAGGGATGTCAAAACTAGACATGGCGCTGTACAGCACGTTTCTATTCAAGCTGTCAAATACGGACTTGAAATCGACGTGGAACGTGTCGATTTACATATCTTGAGTGTTTTTTAGGATTCTTGCCCTGTAACTATATACCCTGGTATAGAGTATAGACCCATACGATTGTTGCCGATTGTTTTTGGGCAACCACACAAACTGGCAAAGAAAGTCTTGTGTGCTGTGTTAAAAAAACATAACCCTTCGAGAGAAGGAGTCTCTTTTTTAAGGTTACCTTTATAATTTCGGTGTGTCCGTCCGTCCGTCCGTCCGTCGTATCTGTCACACTTTTTTAATCTCCTACATTTATAAAGATATCGGCATGAAATTTTGGAATTAGATACTTCAGGACTAGATAGCCCATGCACCCAATTTTTTATAGGTGAAGTTGCCATTACCTTTGAAACATTACCGCACCCCCTCGATTGATATATCAATCGACAGATCTTTTGAAATGAGGTGGAGGTTTGCTTCAAGACATTTTGATCCAAAGTACCATTTGATAGAACTCCAAAGATTTTTTTAGTGCGTCCCTCCTGCCATTTCTAAACCAAAGTGTTTAAGAATCTGAAGAAAAACTTGACTTCATTGAGTACTTTCAATCAAAACAATTTCGAGCATTCTGGCTCTAATAGCTTTGGACATATTGGCCAAAAACGTTAAATCATCGACATATGAATTTTGAAGATCTGGAAACGCAGTTTTGAAGACCTCATCGACATGTGAATTTTGAAGATCTGAAAACGCAGTTTTGAAGACCTCAGCGGAAATGAATAATATCAAGATATCGATTTATGTGTAATTTCTGAGATATCTAAGATTTAAAATGATAAACATTTTCATTTTCACACATAAATGTCATGATGTGATTGACCATTTTATACGATGATGAGTGCTACCTCTCAGATCGAAACCGCAGGCATGGACAATGATTGGGTATGATGGAATGGATTTTCTGTGTTGGATAAACTTGGATACAGACTTTGGTATATGTATGGATGAATGTTTGTTTGTTTGGATGTATAAATGTAGTAATAAATAATTGATTTTGGTGTAGCTAGAAGAAAATTCCAAACTATTTGAAAAGGTCATCTGATACTCAGAAATCATGCATTTATATAATGCGACGGAACCTTCCCCGAGCGAGTACAACTCGCACTTGCCCAGTTTATTTTGTATCTCTTGGGAGATTCGATCAGTAAAGCTTCAATGTGGTATTGCGATTCTAACTCTGCGACCTGAAACCGTAGTTCAAATACATTGTTATGTCAATATTTCTGATTTTACTTGGCTACAGTTAGAAAAGAGTCTAGCTGATAGACCATGGCACTGCCAAGTTCCTGGATATTAGGAACAGCGTACTTGGTAAAGAGAGAAATCGCTCTGTTATGGTGTCGTTTTTTTAATTAGTGCGAGCAAAAGGGGTTAGGAGTACACTTAAGTGTGCGTAATCAAGACGCAGCACGGGCCAAAGGTATAGGCCGAGAAAGGGAGAGGAGGTACCTATGCACATTGGTCTTAGATATTGGTGGATGTAGTAGATGTAGTGAGTCGGAAATATTGGACGGGACTAGACTTAACCGTCTAGTGCGTATGGGTCGACGCACAAACCCACACGGCCATGGCGCCCACAACAACAACTTGAAACTTAAGTAGGCAAATTTATCAACATTAAGATTTATTTTCGTGGGCGCCGTGGCCGTGTGGGTTCGTGCGTCGACCCATGCGCATTAGACTTTCACAGTCTAGGTTCGATTCCAAGTCCAGACAAACAATTTAAAAAAAAAAAGATTTTTCACGGCTCCACCTTTTTCGAATCACTGACAATGCTCAAAGAGTATAACTGTCTAGGAAAAGCTTCTCAATCTCGCCGTTCGAAGTCGGCATTAAACTGCAGGTCCCTCCACTCGTGAGAGAACAATAGCACGCACAACACTAGTGGTTGCTGAGGGGCTAGGCCCAGGTCCACCTCGGACTGTAGCGCCGCCATTGTTATTATATTATAAGATTTATTTTCGGATATGTAACAAAAAGTGAAACAAAAGCAAAATATGAATATGCATTTGCAATTTTGTGTTCGATTTTGTCTAGAAACACAAACGTTTTTTGCCCCTCGTATGAAAGGAGCCGAAAGGCGATTGTAAAGGTGAACACACCAATGAACTCTTTAGCAGCAAATTTAAAATCGACATACATACACGCATATGGATATCAATCGTAATTCGTAGGAACAAAGCTCAGTACTGATTATGTAATTTCCGAAGGATTATGGAAATCACAGATAAGTACGACAGTTATAACCCATATGACACCTGCGGACATACGAGTATGTAGATCTATGATGAACTGACTTAGATTTCTGTTTTATGCCTGCGAACTAGAACCCAAATTGCTGGTTAATATTTTTAAGACCAAATGCTATTAAAATTCCGTACAACATTTCAAACGGTGCCATACGATCAGACTTGCCCTCCTGCAGTAATTTATTAATAAATAAATTTAATTTAATTAATAATTAATAAATAAACTTACTACTTCAAACAGACTCGCACATTGAAGATTTTACAGAAATTATTAAACAATCTTTACAGTCTCCCGTTAATGCAAGACGTATTGTAGTCAGTATGCAATCATTTCCATCCAACTCGAAAGAGTTCAAAAGAATTTCACGAGATATGCTTTCCGAAAATTACATTCCTTTGAAGAACTTCCTATTTATGAAGAAAGATGCAAAACAATTGGCTTGCAAACCTTAAGTTTCAGGCGGATGGCAATGTCAGCAATGTTTATACGCGATATTATTAATTATCATATTACGAGTATTTCACCAGAATTACTTTTTTCATAAATATATATTCTCCCCAAAGATCTCTTCGGGTGAGAAGTTTACTCTTTGATAAAAGGCATAGAACCAACTATGGTTGCAATGAACCCATTACAAGGTGCATAAACACATTCAATGAACTTTGCAACGAAATTGATTTTAGCTTGTCACCATTAGAGTTTAAAAAAAGTGTTTATACATTGTTCTTTCATTAATATTGTTTATTTGACGTAATCTATGAGATGAAAATCGGTAGATGATCCTTAGTCGCGCAGTAAACATCTGCTGTGTAAAGCGATACTGAGAGTTAACACTAAGAAAACGTAGTGTTCTGTGTGCTCTGTGGTGGATAATAAATATGAAAAACAAAGGCGGAAACAAAACAGAGCTTAGGGAGAAGCTAGACTCTGTCAAATGCTTTTAAAATATCAAGGACAACAATATGGGTCCGTTTAAGTGTGCAAGGATTGACCATCAGATAAATAGTTGCTACAAAAATTATATTGCTGCTCATTCAGAAGTTTCTGTGACCGAAAATATTTCATAAGATGATGGTTAAGTCTAATTAAAGAGGATTCACTTATTGAACTTAAGAAATGGACAACCAACATTATTATATAAATTAAAGGAATACTAAGCAAAACATTTAATAATTTTGGGATAAAAGGTTACTCTTGTTTATTGTGCGGAAATAATATTAATACATTTACAATTCGTACACTATTGGTTTGTTTCTCAAACTTATAATGTACGTGTGGAACGGCGATTAGAGGAATTCGGTATGCAAATTAAAGATGACAAAGTGTGCCTGCATATAAAGCAATCAAGTTCATCAATCCTCTTTACTATTTATCCTGATCTCAAATGATGTAGTAGAAGTAGAAGGAGGCATTAAGATTGGACACCTACGTTAAAGTTCACTAACAATATTGTGTTCTCGTCTTAAATAGTTGAAAGGAAAAGCTGTATAAACTTCTAAGGAACCGTTCAGTGAAAAAGCATATTGGTTTAATAAAGAAAGATACAACATGACATAAAATGACATAAATAAAATGTTTTAACTGGTATTGAAACTGGTACAACATTTTCCAGTGGCAACTGAATTTGACAACTGATAGATAATTTTTGTCCAATTTTAATTTGCCAATTCACCACCAATAGACTTGCAATTGTGCAAATGCATTTCGGAAACCGTTGTTCATTTTGCACTGGACATAATTGTTCTACTGAATAAGTTATTCAAAAAAATCGTTTGCACGCTACGGATAATTTAATTGATAATCCGTACCCGTAGAGACATCGTACAGTCTGCTCGTAAGAGCGGTTATGTTGTTGTTGCTACTGTGGGGGTATTATCGGAAACGACACGAACGAATCGACTCGCAATCAGGCACAACTATGGCAGCCCATCTATTAATTTTATGGAATATTCATCGTAAGTGTAGGAGAATCAATTAAAAGTCGCGTATTACTTTTTGAAGCGACTGTATTGTAACGCACACAAAGTACATTTGCAGCTGTATCGGTCCATCTGATCGGATGATCTATCCGATAAGTCTCCACTTCTGTAAAGCGAATATCACTTAATGTAACATATGAAAAATAAAGATGAGTGTTAAAAGCGATTTGCTGGAGCGAGGACGTTGTGTTTCATTTCGTCTAAGTGTTTGGTTATCTTTTCCTACATAAGCATTTTGGTTTCCTAGCCCGTGTATTAATTGACCATTGATGTGTCGCATTTTTGGAGAATGGGTTAAAAACGATCCTTATTTTCCCATACAATTTCGTTAAATGATTGGGTAAGTTATTGCTTGAATTACTGAGCTAGCAAGCCAATTTACTGCAGTTGAAATAAAGGAAATCACACGTAATTATTAAGATCCCCTTCTTTCGTTTTTTTTTTCTGATACGCTCTAGACCGGGATGAAGTTGGTTCTTAACATGCTGTCTCCAGTTTCACACGAAACGTTAATGGAAATCTAATTGTGTGCCTCACCTTGCTATTAGTGGTTCTTTGTTTCCGATATTATTTATGTATATATTATTCCCTACCCCGTAGCAATGCTAATCAACTTTATATGCTGGCTCCGTAGATGGTTGATTAAACTTATAAAGCTTGTACCGTTTAGTTGTCCAGCTGCTCCTCAGTCTTGGAAATTTGACTAACGCCACGGTATTAGATCCCATAAGAACATGGTACCTTGGACCGATGTAGTTTGAATTGAATTCCTCTGACGTGGATGCTTGTACATCTGCGTGATTTATTTTAATTATTAACCTAACTATAAAGAAAGCAAACACGATCTCTTGGTCTTTAATCACCTACAGATCATTGAACATATATATTATTTTATCAACATATAGCCATGTTTCGCAAAATTAATAAAACGTTGTTGTAGTGCACAAAAAAGGATACCCGTTTAACTGCAGCAATCATCGCGGTGTAAGCCTCTTTAACAGCATGGTTTTTGGCCAGGGAAGGGTCTACAAAAGACTAAATTTTCATACAGGGGCTAATCCTGCAAAAGAGCCAAGAAATATCGAATCATTCCATTTGCTCGTACATTTCACGTCCGTATATGACAGCTATGGCGCCGTGGCGTAGTGGGTCAACTTCTACGCTCGAAGCCTGTGTTCGATTCAGGAAAGAACACATTTGATATTTGCACGACTCCACCTCTTTGAGTCACTGTCAACGCTTAAAGAGTATAACAGTGTAGAAAAAGCTTTTCAATCTCGCCTTTCGGAGTCAGCAGAAAGCTTCGTAGGTCCCTTTCACTCGTAAGAGAAGAATAGCACTTACAATTCGAGTGGTTGCTGAGAAGCTAGGCCCAAGTCCACTTTCGGACTATAGCGCCACCGTTATCATTATTATTTTAAGACAGAATGCATAGAGACTTTTTCAAGGTCGTATATGACAGCGTGGGCGCCGTGGCGTAGTGGGTAGGTGTGTCGACTCCTACGCTCGAGGTCGTCGGTTTGAATCTCGAAAAAAACACCAAACATTTTTCCACGGTTCCACCACTTTCGAGTCACTGACAATGCTCAAAGAGTATAACTGTCTAGAAAAAGCTTCTCAATCTCGCCGTTCGGAGTCGGCATTAAACTGTAGGTCCCCTCCACTCGTGACAGAACAATAGCACGCACAACACGAGTGGTTGCTGAGAAGCTAGGCCCAGGTCCACCTCGGACTGTAGCGCCGCCATTATTATTATTGTTATTATTATTATATGACAGCGTGTATAGAGACGAGCTATGTCTAGTTTTAACATACTTATCAAACTCATCAGATTGCGTAGGATCACGATGGAGAACTCTCGGTGCACCATAAAGGTCAGAAACGAACTTACCGATCCCTTTAATGCCAAAGAAGGATTTAGAGAAGGCGACGCGCTGTAATGTGACTTCTTTAACTTCGTTCTTGAGAAGATCATGTAAAACTCACATGTCAACACTAGAGGCTGTCATCGATAAAGGACACAAGGTATTCAAGGACTTCATCTGGCCAGCCATGCTAGCTGGAGAGATTTGTTGGCTGAGGCCTAGGTCCACCCTGGACTGTTGCGCCACACAATCGAGAATTCTGGTGCTTTACTTAAAGTCGACGTTGACGTGACTAGTCGAACACAGCTAGCTGTCAATGAGTTGCTTGCTTGAGAAAAGCAGCTAAAATGAATCTAGCGGTAAATAAGGGTAAAACAGTATAGATATTGCTTTCGAAAAAGGAGGCACACAACCGACGGCTTGCCACAATATGCAGCTATAACTTCAAGATAGTTAAGGATTTCTACCGCGGTCCTGCGGTAAATAGATTTAACATCATCAATACGGAAGTTAAACACAAAATAACTTTTGCCAACTTATCGAGATTCGCAACTACTTCTCTCTTTCCTCTAACCTGATATGTATTACTTTTCTTCTTTTTTTTCTCTCGTTTTACTGAAGGTTTTTAGTTTCTTTTCTTTCCTACAAAATTTTAGAAATTATGTGATATTATTTTGAAGTAAGGTACTTTTACCATATCTCTGTATAACAAAAATTGGAAATTGTATGTATTGTATACATTATGCCACAATAAATGATTATATGACATGATTCTTGCCAACTGCTGGTTCTTTGGGCTCAAGAAGCAATGGAGTAATAGATCCCTCAAAAAACAAAGTTGATGTTGTATAAAACAAAGAAGTGCAAAGATAATCTCCTGCATCTATCTAGTTACGTCTAATGCATGGTTATGCTGGCATAAAGTTTGACATCATATTCGGACAGTGCTTCACTATCGAGGGGTCTTAAAAAGTATTTTAATTTTGTTTCTATTGAAGCAGTATTGAACAATTAAAATTTATTTTAATATTGGCATAGACTTACATATGTGCTTTAAGAAATACTCCTGTCCGTATTTAAAATATCCGTGTCAACACAAATACAACTACTCAATTGCATACATATTTGTACCACTTGTAGACAGATTTTTTTCAATTTGTCATAAAAAATTTTTACTCACCAAGGTATGGCGGTATTGAAAGCTAAAAAATGAAACTCAATGTATGTATGTTCGTTTGTTTATTTCTGACAAAGAAAGAAAAATAGTACGAGTATGAGAGAAATACCAACAGGAATTCGAAATGGAATTTCCTTGGTATTTCCACAAGAAAAGAGAAGGAGTATGGAGAGTATTGAATTCCATTGTGTGTGTGCGAGGAATTCGAAATGTATTGATGAAGCAGTCACACGTACTTGAGGTGCAGAAGTTTTGTTTTGATTCATTCTTTTTCGTTGACTATACAGCTGTGTGCCTGATGTGCGAGCACGAGTTCACGTACGTGCCGTTTCCAGAACGACAAGCGAAATGGAATTTAAATTCGCTAAATTTGATACTCAATCATGTATTTTGTTACATTTGCTCTGAGGTAATTTAATTCGAAAAGAAGAATGAGTTTATAAGGTGGGAAAGCAGAGATTTAATTAACAAAAATAAGGGTCTAAAGCACCATTAACGACGCGAACTTTATTAAAAAAAATTGACTGTACATGTTTTTTTTTTAAGAAGTAATTTTTAGTGAATTTTGTAGATCACATTTAATGATTCCAACATGTGCACGTATGTATGTCAGCAGCTGTTGGTAAACTTGTGCAATCACAATTTACAGCCGCTTCCGAAGAATTTGTAATATGTAAAGCAGAAACAATCCGATGAGAAGCCAACATCAGTAACTTAATTCTACAAGCTACGAGGAACAGACTCCAAACAGATGAATGCACAACATTTTTTCTCCATCAAACCTTTGATATAATTGGTAGGAAAATGTAATTACTGCATATCTCACACTGTTCCTTTTAGGCATGATGGTTATTGAAAATATTTCCACAGATGTTGGCACGATAATTAACCATATATCCAGCAACGTGTTTTTTTTACTGCAAAAGACAAACTGGAACTGCCTAGTGCGGAAATAACGTGCTGTGATTGGTTCCGTCACTTGAAAGACTGTGATTTCGATGCTGTCAATGTTGACGTCCGCGAGAAGGAAGTTTAAATCCTTCAAAGACACTGAATTGGGACTATTGCTCGATGAGGATCCGTGCCAAACGCAAGAACTGCTTGCTTCAACATTAGGAGAAAAAGTGATTCTACAGCATGACAATGCTCGGCCTCACGTTGATAAAACCTACCTGGAAATGCTCAATGGGAAGTCCTATCGCACCCGCCGTATTTCCCAGATATTGCGTCATCCGATTATTACTTGTTCCGTTCGATTGCACATGTTCTGCCTAATCAGCAATTCCGCTCATATAAAGAAATCAAAAAATGGCTTGATTAGTAGATAACCTCAAAAGTTGAACACTTTTCCCGTAACGGTATTCGAGCTCTGCCAGAAAGACGAGAAATATTTTTAGCTAGCGATGGATTTTTTCACAATAAAGTTGCATTTTCATATAAAAAAAAACGAGAACTTAGTCGCACACCTTAAAATTCCCGCGTGAATCGATGTATGATGAAATAGCCAACCTTACTCAATAGTTGGATGTCATTGGTAACTTTGACAGCAGCTGAAACATAACGATTAAAAAAACTGTCCTGGCGATCTGATTACCCTTTAATATTATTCAATTCTTCCATGTTACACAAAAATGTTTCATTAATTTCCAAATTAGTTTCATGTTATTTACAAACAGGTAGACAAAAACAAAAGGATGTCACAAAATCATTTATATACGATGAACTAACAGAATCATCAATGCTCTCGAAGGAGTAACTATTAGTCTACGTATGCTGGGAAGTGTAAAAATATATTCATTAAAAAATGTTTTTTTATTGCAAAGGTGAACTAAGGTAAATGATAGAACTCAAAAGTTTAATGCCTTTGATGAAACTCGATGCCACTTGCTAGCAAGTGTATTGTGTTTATAGAGTAGGCAAACATTGAGGAAGTGAGTTATTTGTTACTGTTATAGAACATGGCATCGTAGCGATATTCGAGTCTTCATCCGCCGGATACTTGTAATATTATTTACAAACTGTAGCACCTCCAGCAGTTGAGCACTTTCGCCCTTTGGTTGTGCAGTATAGACAGCCCTTTTGATGTTTAATCAGTGGGTTTCAATACAGCTCCACATTGAAAGCTATGCTAGCTAATTTACTACCCAAATTGCATTTACAGTTTTGCCTTGTTGCTAGTGCTTATCTCAGTGCACTTTACTCACTACCGTCGGACATGTCTGTGTGGATATGACACCAACTTCATGGTACAAAAAACTCCACTATACCAAGACCATTATTTTACTGTTTGCGGATGTTTTTGCAATGCAAATTGGCTGGTAAATGTGTTCTAGAAAATTGTATATACCCGTACTGGCAATTATTTGGAGCCAGTGTCTATTTCTTCTCAGCATGGTAGTGCCCGTATTGTCCGCACAAGCTCTGGGCCACAAACAACAACCCTCCTCAGCTAGCACATTCGTAAACGTCCTCTATTGCGTTGTCCCGCAGACTTAGATTGCTTAAGGGTAACCTCTCCCCGTGTGAAAGCATCAATTAGGAACCGACCACTAGCCTTGAATAATAATGGAATAACTGTAAACAAGCTTGTTTCGCTACTCAAAACAATTACGGAATTATTCTTAAACAAAAAGCTTTGCTAACTGTAAGTAAGTAAATCCACATGCTTCTTGGGAAATTGTAAATGTTTCTTCTATTTTTTGATGATGAACGAATTCTTACGGGGATCCTGAAAAAGACTTTTTTGCATTTTCTAGCAACTACAATTCTGTTCTTATCTGTATAGCAGTCATTACTTAGTCCTTTTTTATTCAAACTCTCATCCACATTCCTTATATGAGTACATGAGAACTGCAGCTATTTAAGTCTTTACTTGACTTTATTTCCTGAAATGTGTACTTTTGTTTTCACAAGACATACTTAGATATAAATTACACTGCAAACCAACAAGCACACATTCTTTGGAAAGCGTTCCCAATTTATTTTATATGTATTTAAAGTGACTAAGATGCAAACCAACTTCGTACAATTTGTTGTGCAGGGAAGTAATGTTCTAATTGCGGTAGACATACTCGTACATAGTATACAGCTCTACGTTGTTGGATTGTCTATGTTGTCTACGCTTTAACGGTGGTGCATAAGAAACTTAAAGATTTAATTATTGAAAACTTTTTTTGTTTACGTTTTTTTTTTTAGAATTAACTTTGAAAATGTTGAGAAATTTATGACGGAAAGATTTTGCACAGAACAAAGAACCAAGGTGGTTCAATTTTATTATGAAAGTCGGCATTCAATTATTCAAACCAAAATTTATTTCATATTCGAAATGCGTCCAGTGCTGCAACAATTTTCCGATTTGTCCACCGTTTTCAGCAACAAGGAGCTGTCTGTGATCTTCCGAGTTCTGGAAGAACTCGTACAGTTCGAAATGATGTGAATATTGCTCGGGTGCAAGCAAGTATTGAGGAAAACCTCGAAACTTCCACCAGGCGACGTTCTCAGCCGATGGTGATAGGCGGTCTTTCCAAAAAATTTTAAGGCAGTTACACCTTGATTTCATATAAGATTTAACGCTTTTATGACAGCACCTCATCCTAGTTCCAGGAAAAATATTTTTTTGCTATAACCTAACTTAATTGGACCTAACTAACCCAAAACTGAAAACAAAAGATCGAAAGGACAAATGGATAACTATATAGGCCATGTTGTTCATATACAACAATGGTCATCTGTGGTATAAAAAATTGGAGCATATTCAAGTACATTCATATATATTTGAAATCCATGTAATATCTAATTTATTAAATGAGGTACAATTCATTTTTGGTAACTGAATGATAAAACATATAGTTCTATGTAACTTTGTACATATTATATAAGTATACATATACGCAAATTTACATAATTATGATTTACTTTTCGATATTATGGTAATACTTGAAACATTTTTTTTTTATGTAGCATAATGTAGGTTTGCACTTCGAACATCGCACAGTGGAATATCCATCCTTGCAATACCTACATCTGCCTTGCTTTTCTGAATATTGGGGCCAATATTTTTTGTTTATATCCGTTTCGCAATTATGGTCGGCAGCTTCATCCTCATCTTTATCTGGGCATCTGTAAGTCCTCTGGACCGATGAAGAACGACAAGAAGAACGTTTTTATTGAATCTGCACTTCAGCTAAATACAAGTAACGGATTCGGAATATAATTTTTCTATTGCGCTCAGAGACATCAAGTGCAGCATAAAGTAAACTGACATAGGTTTCAGGATATCGAAATATTTACAATATTTTGTAAGTTGTGGGCAGATGAAGTTCATGTTGTACACATACAATACTTGGCATGAAAGGGTTAATTGGCCCTTCAGCCACACTTCACACAGCTCAAACTATGGATATCCTGAGGAATATTTTTGACGATCGGATAATATCGCGTTTTTCTGATTCTGACGGGCTACCGCATTCATCGCCCGATTTAATTGCTTCAGATGTTTTTCTTTGGGGCTACATAAAAAGCAAGGTGAATATCAATAAACCAAGAACCATACAAGAGCTTAAGTCCAATGTCCGAGAAGAAGTGAGGCGGCTGGGACCTGTAATTCTAAGAAAAGTAATGGCAAATGCTTTGCAAAGAGCACTTCAGGTCCAAGCAAACAATGGACAATATTTGAGAGATATTATCTTTAAAACATAATGTGAACATATTTCCAAATCATAATCTAAATTTTAATAAATGCCAAGGTTAAATAAAATCAGAAAGAAAAATGTTATTCATCAAACAAATCATAACGTTTCTTATGCACAACCGTTTTATAGATGACAATTCAAAAGCCTTATATTTCTGTAGTTGATTATTCATCAGGAGAATCATCGCTGTGCTGGGGGCTGTAAATAAAAGGCTAAAAAGCGGAGAAAAATCTAAAACCAACATTTCTGATAATTGTATGTGCGCTATAGAATGCTAATGAATTTGTCTAAATAAGTTAGATTTTGACAAAAACAAGAAACAAGATCAACAATACAGCTTTTAACACTAAACTCCTTAAAAGTAGAAAGATATGCTGCAAAAAAATAATTAAACATCGAATTTGGCTAAATTAAATACCTTAGCTATTCGCTAAGGAATAGAGGCGACATGCAGAAGTTCGAGACCGTTTTTTTTTTATAGTTATACTCTCTAAACGTTTTCAGTGATTCCAGAAAAGTGGTGACAAGAAATATTTTACTAACGTCCGAGGAGGCGAATCATTTATTTTTAAATTATTCAAGGCATTATATTTGTCCTTCTTAATTTCCGATATGAATGTCGTTGGAGTGAAAATGTTTACTACATCACGAAAATATATCATAGTAGTCCTTCAACTGTAACAGGCTTAGAGTAAATGTTCGCGCAAGAATTGGCAAAAGGTACGGTTCAAGAGTCTAGGGAGCAACGATTAGAAAACGACGGAGTCACGAATGTTTATGATACGATGTGAGCCAACCTTAATTTTGAAGTATTATTTTAACATTTGTATCTTTACATGGGCGCCGTGGCGTAGTGGGTAGGTGCGTCGACTCCTACGCTCGAGGTCGTCGGTTCGAATCTCGAAAAAATCATCAAACATTTTTCACGGCTCCACTTCTTTCGAGTCACTGACAATGCTCAAAGAGTATAACTGTCTAGGAAAAGCTTCTCAAAATCGCCGTTCGGAGTCGGCATTAAACTGTAGGTCCCCTCCACTCGTGAGAGAACAATAGCACGCACAACACGAGTGGTTGCTGAGAGGCTAGGCCCAGGTCCACCTCGGACTGTAGCGCCGCCATTATTATTATTATTATCTTTACATATAAAATTGAATGTTCGTTTGTATGTATGGGACAAACATCTACACTATTGGACCATTAAAAAAAATTACTAACTAATTGTTTTGCAATTTCTATCAAGCACCGGATCCATTAGCATATCGTTAAATTGATCCGGCCAAATTGGGATTCGATTATTATTATCTCATTTTCGAAATATATGAAAAGCGTACGAGTATACCCATCCGCCACTTTCTATACCGAAGTGATTAATTATCTAAATACTATCTCACAAATATGTCTAGGGGCACTACACAATTGTCTTATATTTGGCATATCTGATATAAAATATGTCTAAGATATAAATTGTCTAACTACACAATTTACTTACATTTTACATATCTGATATACTAAATGTAATGCTTAATATTTAAAACTGTTCTGTTTAAAAATTATCAACGCCATGGTACTCTTGGAGCACTCAGCCAAAATGGTCAAGCCTGTTCGCCCGTTACTCTATCTATCTAGAGTAATGCGAAAAATTCTAAAAGTCTGAAAATAAATCATAAAGTCGGCTTTCGTGATAACATTTAACTATAATGATGTTGAACGTTCTGTTTCTTATAGTGTTGGACGAGATTGAAACTCGTTAGATCTGAAAAGACAGTTTTGTAGATTTTAGTGAAAGCATTAAAATATTCCGAAATAACGAAGATCAAAAATAAATTTTCCACAAATAAATTTATCGCTGAAATCAACAAATCGACAAAAGTTTTACCGGGTTCTCCCACATTATACTCAACACCACAAACGCGGAACATCATTAGGGCATGAATGTTGAGTTATTTTAATTCAAGTTAAATTTCTGACTTTGGAAACGAGCAGATAAAAGTAGCAACATTCTTGCCATCCTCTTTTCGATCATTAACATTTCAGTAAAATACTATTAACAGCAGCATCGGAAACACATCAATTATTTTCTACTCCTTCATCACATAATCGATATCTGTATTTACAAAAGAAAACATTGGTTTGTGCCTATCTAAAAATGTAAATAATAAATACTACTACTGGAAGCATTTTAAACGGTGCCAACCAAAGTCTAATAATTATGTCTTATAAATACTTGGGTCAACTTATTTAAGAGGTAATGTATTATTCAGTGTGATATTTGACTTGAGCACATATCTACACTCAGCTTTATAGAAAATTTAGCCCTCAAAAACCTAAAGGCACATCCGTACGATTGCGCACATTTGTTGAAAACTTTCCTTCTGGAAGTTAAAATTCCAACGCAATTCTATGAAGCACCCGCCATTTCCCCTCACACGAGCTTAACAGGATGATTTATAAACCAAAAAGGAAATTACCTTAATAACGTTAAGTACTATATGACAATGTAGCGGGTGAATGTATTGTGAAAAATCTTACATTGTTCCCGGCTACACCCAACAGTTCATAAGTCGCGTAAAAATGTGAAAGTAATCTTATGAGTTTACGTCTAAGATAAATTCAATAATGTCCCGTTTCAATATCATCAGTTGGCAGCCCGGGGACTACCTTTCGTTCTGCCTCGCCATGAGTGTTCGCACACTCCTTCACTGCCATCATCATCCTTATTATTTGTAATATATTCCGAGGCAAAGCATAATTTCCATCAATTGGGGCAATGCGTGGTTTAGGATGAGGTCTTGTTATATTCGTACATCCTTGTGCTTAATTCAAATTCAGACTGTGACAGATACGAAACGGGATATGGTAATTCTTCTCCTCCCTTTTTGTTAGATCCCAAGATTGGATTTTCACTCGTACGCTTTTCTTAATCTTTTGTTTGCGTATGAAGAGATTGTGATTATCCAATTTCACCTTTATGTGTATGGAATGCTTCATGCAGGGGACACATGTTGCGTGTAATTGAAGTGTAGTTAAGTTTTTTTTATATGTCATCGCTTGAATTTAGTAGGTCGTATATTTTAAGAGGTGACATCTCTCATTTTTTCTGTTTCTATCGAATTGATTTTTTTTCCTTAGGGTTATTTCTAATTCTTAATTATCTGCGTAATTTGGCCTTCGCACTCTAATGCATTAGGGTTAAAAGGCACTGGTAATGAAATCTAAAAGTTAAAGGTATTAATGCTGTTGTTTAGAGCTTGAACTTAAATGGAAAAGTAGGGTGTTACAGCCGAGTTAAATAAATATTCATTTTAATTTCTGGTTAGAAGTGTAGGTATTTGGTAGAGCATTCGTTTCACATAGGTATTTTGAACCCTAACGTACACAATATTTAGTAATTTATATACACGAGCTCTTTTACAATTTAACTGCTTATAACTTAAGCTTATTGCACATAAATTTTGAGACTATTCCGTATTGTAAATATGGATTTAAATTTGGCGAGCTTGTGAAAGGTCGCCGCCTTTCTGATAGGCTATAATATAATGAAAAATTGAATTCTTTGGAAACCTTTTGTACGTAAATTAGCGAACATTCAAAAATAATACTATAACAGTTAGCCAACTTTACATTAAATACTTTTTGATGTACGCATATGAAAGAAAGAGCCGAAAATGCGCACTGATGAAATGTTACATAAGGTCCTATATCATTGATAAGCCATTTAGTGCAAGAATGTGGGATGTGTCTAGCAAATTGAGGAAAATCGTTACACAAAGATCGCGGGTATGGTCTGCAGTACATTATATATGGTGCCATGTCGAGACTGGCGAATCCACAGAGATATTAAAAGATGACATTTTCGTAATCTCAGGTTTATAAATCCGCTGGAGTATGTTTTTCGTGTTTGTTGCGTGAGAGACGACTTACGAAGAATGGTAGTTCGAAAAAAAAAACAATTTTTTTATTTTCTACTTCAAGATCTTATGACCTTCTTTATTGAGCTTCAACTAGAGACTAACTTAACAATCATTTTTAATAAACTTCACATCATAACTGCTTACATTGCATTTTCACGTTGTTCTTGTGGTTACAGCGAAATTTCAATGTACCGAAATAAGATTATCATATTTCTGGACGTTGAATTTCCGCTGGAAAAAAATAATCAAATAATTGCTCATCGAAAGTGATAGAAAATTATCAATCGCGTATTATGGTTTGAAGTACAATATTTTTTATATTATACATTATTGTACATATGTAGGATGTGACCAATGTGGTAAACTGGCTCCAACAACAAAAGTCCAGGTTCGATCCCTTGCACAGACAGCGGGTGTGTGAATAATAAATGTAAAGTTTTTGCTCATTTATTTAGTATTGGAGATCGCCAATCATGATTTTTTACCATTTCTCTTACAATGGATGTTCCACGCTTTTGCCACTGATCATTTTTTGAAGCGTTCTGTTTATTACTTTTCACTTCTTTGTAAAAATTAAAGTACTGCACCGAAAGCCCTCGTTGCATCGATCGAATCTAGTTATAATCAGAAGTGGTCGGGTGAATAAGAAGGGTGAATTTTCCAATTAACATTTGCCAATTAGTTTACCACTTGGCTTGTAATATATGAACGAACATTGTTACAATAGAATATGACATGCGTGCTTTTGGGAAATTCTGGTCGTTGTTGCTATAATACTCGATTCAGTTAATCAGTTGTTGTAGCGTTTCTAGAGGGTTTAGCAGTTCATACTACACCATTGACATTGGTACAACCGAATATACGCCATAACATTCTTTGCGTCGATATTGCATACTGGTTACGAGGTTTCTGGTTGACCAGGTTCTATTCGTGATTTTTCTGCACCGGGATTGTCGAAATAAACTCACATTTCATCGCCAGTAACAATTCTATGCAAAAAAACCTTTCTTTCCAAACGGTTTTTCGCCTTTCGATTTCAATTGATATAGAATCCACTTTCCGTCTTTTTGGATCTTTGTTAAAATTGACACAAAACATATGTAGTAGTTATGCCATCTGTTAGTCAATTCGACATTTCAAAATCACATCCATCTTCTTTCGTATTAATAAAAGATTAGTGTCTGTCTGCTCGGGATAAACGTTTCGGTTTTGACCGATTTCAATGAAACTTTGCAGACATGAAGAGGAGGTTGTCAAGAGTGACTTAGGCTAACTTAGGCTTTCTTAATGGATTTCTGGTTTATAAGAATTCGAGCCTATCTTAAATTTGAATTATTGTTTTTCAAAAAGATAATTACCGAATGTAACCCGGAGTCACGAATTATCTTCACGTGCTATGCTAATATTAGTCTGTTTGTATGCATGGTGTTCAGGAAAAGATTTAAAACTTTATTTTCTAATAATTTTTATTAATTAAATTATAAATTTGTGCTGAATTCAAAGTTGGACTGCACCGAACCGCGTGTACCAAAGAACAGGCCAGTGAAAAAAGTAAAGAAAATGAAAGAAGCAGTACAAAGCTGGAAAATAACAGTTATGCATAAAGCTGGGGGAATGAATTGGAGATGTTACAGATCATTCCCAAATCATTCCACCAACCTTAGGTCGAATTTACATTTTAGTAAAGTAATTAAAATTTAATCTCAAACATCCTGCCCGGTTGGACCATCAGGTTCAAAAGTCTCCACCAGTCGACACAGTTCCTGTACTGCGCGGGTACAAACACCGTTTGCCATCTTCAATGTTGCGTTGCGAGTTAGTCCATCGCTGCCCGGATGAATGTGCGTGATTCGGCCCAGTCGCCAGTGAGTTGGTGGAAGGTTCTCATGGCGAATAACTACGATATCACCCACTTTGATGTCCTCTGAACGCTGACGCCATTTGTTTCTTGTTTGCAAAGTAGACAAATATTCGTCACTCCAACGTTTCCAAAAGTGTTGATGAACCTGGCGCAGCCATTGCCATTGCTTGAGACGATTGGGTGGTACCTCGGTGAGGCAGGGCTCTGGAATTCCGACAAGTGGAGCACCGATAAGGAAGTCTCCTGGTGTTAAAGCAAATTTATCCTCGGGGTCATCGTGTAGTGGTATGAGTGGGCGGGAATTAAGGCACGCCTCGATTCGAACTGCCAATGTTTGCAGCTGACTGTACCACAGGTGCTGTCCGCCAACCAACCGAACCAAGTGTCGCTTTGCTGACTTCACCGCAGCCTCCCATAGTCCGCCCTGATGGGGAGCGCTGGGGGTGATGAAATGCCACCTCGTACCGTTGTTCGCTAGAGCCTGTTGATTCTGCTCGCTAGTCCATGTCGCCAAGTCTTCTCGAAGCATTCGATTTGCACCCACAAAAGCTGTGCCGTTGTCACTGTAGAGATCTTGACAAGGTCCACGTCGGCCAGTAAATCGAGTAAAGGCATCCAAAAAGGCCTGCGACGAAAGGTCATCCACCACCTCAATGTGTACGGCCTTCGTGACCATACATATGAAGATTGCCAGATAAGTTTTCACGGTCGCACGGGATCGCTTCGCTCCAATGCGAAGGGTGAAAGGACCACAGTAATCAACGCCTGAAGCCGAAAATGGTCGAGCAGCAACAACCCTGTGCCTAGGCAGCGAAGCCATCTGCTGCGTCAGGGTAGCTCCACTGTGGCGTCGACAAACGACACAATTGTGCCTATAACTTCTCACAGCTTGTCTACCATGTAAAATCCAGAAACGTCTGCGCAGAGTCTGAAGCATGAGTTGCGTACCGCCATGGAGGGTGCGATCATGAACATCTTTGATGAGCAGCCAAGTTAGAGCCCCCGCCTTCGGTAGGATGACGGGAAAGCGATAGTCGTATGGTACTGTTGCTTTGTTAATGCGACCTCCAACGCGCAAGAGACCATCTTCATCCAGGTAAGGGTTTAGTGGTAGCAATTTGCTAGAACTGGCCAAACTAGATTTGTTGCGTAGTAGATGAACATCATTCGAAAATGCATTGTGTTGCTCAATGCGCAGAAGAACCCGCAACGCGTTGTTTATTTCATCAGCACTGATCAAAGTCCTACGTAGATGGCGACGGCTCGGCAACCAACGTAAGATGTAAGCCAGCGTGTGGAGCAGGCGCTGAATAGAGCTGAAACGCTCGTTGAGTGAAATTACTTGACCATCTCGTCTTTTCGTTGTAAGTCCAAGTGTTACCATAGCGACCATTACTCGCACAGACCTCCTCTCCTCGCCCAACATGATATGTTCTTCTTCTCTTGTGAGATTGTTGCCATCATCTGTAGTGAGCGAGTCACTTGTCAACCAATTCGGTCCGTGTAGCCACAAACGATGATTCAATAGGTCCTCCGCTCCGATGCCGCGACTGGCGCAATCAGCTGGATTCTGGGCCGACGATACATGGTACCATCGGTCGGGTGATGTAAGTTCTTGTATTTGTCGAACTCGATTTGCTACGTATGGCTTTAACGTGGTGGGGTGTTTACGTAGCCAACACAAAACGATGTTCGAGTCCGACCACAAATAATATGGTGCGTTCTGTAGTCCCAGTGCAACACGGACGTTCTTAAGCGTCGATGCCAAAAGATGCGCTGCGCACAGCTCCAGGCGAGGTATGGTAGCACCCTGGAGCGGAGCTACCTTGGTGCGAGCAGTAAGTAACGAAATGTGAGCGGGCTCGTTTGGACGAGTCGTCTTCATATAGATGACAGCGGCGTACGCGCGTGTACTGGCATCACAAAAACCGTGGATCGACGTAACTCCTCCGCTTGACATACCAAGCCATCTAGGCACCCGAAATCAGTTAAGCGCCGGCAGTCCGTTGCGGAACGTTAGCCAAATTCTGAGCAGTTCTGGGGATAGAGGGGCATCCCAAGTAACGCCCGCTGACCAAAGCGACTGAATAAAAATCTTGCCAGTGATGATGACCGGTGCGAGCAGTCCAGTTGGATCAAACAGCTGCGCCACCTCGCTGAGTACACGTCTCTTCGTAGGGGATTTACCAGGTTGTTCGATATCCACGCAAAAGAACAATTCGTCGCAGGATGGATCCCATCTTAGTCCAAGCACTGAAGATGATGAGTTGATGATGTGCTCAGAAACCAAAGCCGTTCCACTCGCGATGTCGGAAATTACCTGTAGACTGTTCGAATTCCATTTACGTAGCTTGAAATGTCCAGACGAAAGAATTTTGTTAACATTGGTAGCCAACACCACCGCATCTTCGATGGAATCGCAACTTGTCAAGAAGTCGTCGACGTAAAACGATTTTAAGATTGAGTCCCGCGCTGCTAAAGCCTGTATCGAGTCCATCACTTCACCATAATTGTCATCTGCACACTGGTTTAGAGTTCGCACTGCATTGAATGGGCTACAAGCCATCCCATAAGTGACCGTAGTTAGCTGGTAAACGCCTAAGTCCCTCTTCGGCGACTCCCTCCAAAGAATGCGCTGGAACAGCCGATGTTCTGGAGCCACCAGTATCTGGCGAAACATTTTCTCAACGTCTGCAGTGAGCGCGATGAGAAAACGACGAAAGCGAAAAATAATGTTGAGCAGAGAGTCTTGTATAGTAGGACCCACCAATTGCGTGTCGTTTAACGAGACACCAGTACTTGTGCGAGCTGATGCGTTGAACACAACTCGGAACTTAGATGTTACTGCGTGGTGTGGAATATAGTAACCACTAGCATCGTCACCAGGTTGACCAACATATTCCATATGACCAAGATTAGCATATTCACGCATAAATGCAGTGTATTTCTCCTTTAATCCCAAGTCTCCAGCCAATCGACGTTCAAGGGAGTGAAACTGTCGCAATGCACCCCGAAATGAGTCTCCCAGCTGCGGTGCCTTACTGGAAAATGGGATACGGACGATGTATCGGCCCTCGATGGTTCGAGAGTGAGTCGTTGCAAAGAAACGTTCGCATTCATCATCTTCAGCATCATCTTCGGGCACTTCTTCGAGTTTCCAAAATCTTCGGACGAGCTCCTCCAAATTTGGCTCATCATCAGACACTTGAGCACGGAATGTGCGGATAGCCGGCGCTGATCCAGGTGATATTGAAGCTGGACCAAAAACAACCCATCCAAATTGGGTTCGTTGGGCGTGTGGTTGATCTGGCTTGCCGTATATAATATCGCCTCTGACAACCAAACCCCATACATCAGATCCGATGAGTATGTCAATCCCACCAGGAGTACCAAAATTCGGGTCAGCTAAATCAAGGCCCGACAAATGCTTCCACTGAGTGATATCGACATGCACCGCTGGGGTCATCGACGTTATGGATGAGATTACAAATGCATTAATGTCCAGCGAGAATTCATTATAAGTTGATGTAAGTCTGAGCGAAACGCTGCCTCTAGTGCGCGTATGAGCTAATGCACCAATACCCTCTACCGCTACTTCACACTTGGTTCTGCGAAGACTTAAGAAATTAGCTAAACGATCAGAAATAAAACTTACCTGCGATCCAGGATCGCAGAGGATACGAGCTAAGCGCTGTTGTAACGCATTTCCAATTGCATAAGCACGCGCTGTTGCAAGCAATATCGTCTGATCGCCTCGGGTTATACAGGTTGTCACATAGTCGGTTGGTCACAAAGGTTGATGGGTAACTGCTGGCGCAGGTGTTGAGTCTTTCAATTGAGCTGTTGATATTGATTGCACCAAGGGTTGAGCACTGGTGTTACGGCAAAACATGGTGTGGTGTTGACGACCACACTGACGGCATCTACCTGAAGAGCACTGCTTCGAAGTATGTCCGCTCTTCAGACAATTGAAGCATAAACCAAAGTTCTTCAATGCCTCGAAACGCTGTTCCGGTCTCAATGGCATTAAGGTTTGACATCGCGAGATCCTGTGTGGGCCTTGGCAGTAGTAACACTTTCCACTTTCCGCTATAGCCAAACAAGATTTGATAGCGTTTGGATTTCTTTGCCGCTGTCTGTTCAATGAGACGTCTATGCGCTGAGGACTGCGAATGATCTCTGCAGAAAGACTATGAGCTCTCTTCTCCAAAAATCCAAGAAGATCCCTTAACGCTGGAATCTGGTTTGAGTCGCAATTCATTGCCCACTCTCGCCGCGTAGTGCCAGGTAACTTTGACATAACTATTGGCACCGCCAAGGCATCCCACTGGTCGACAGGAAGTTTCATGACCCTGAGTGCACGTAGCGACTCCTGCACTGTGTCCACTATTGTCAGCAACGTCTTCGCAGTCTCTTCTGTGGCCGTCTTCATGTTAAGGAATCGAGAAACATGTATTTCAGCCAACAGCTTCTGATTGTCGAATCGATTTTTTAGTGCTGCCCATACTTCTTGATATCCACCGGAGTATAGCCCACCAATCAACGGCACCACGCTTGCACTGACAGCTTGTCGGAGTTTGCTAAGTTTGTAGGCTTCCGGAAAATCAGCCTCGTGTACAAGCGTCTTAAAAAGGTCTTTGAATGCGAGCCAATTAGCGTAGGATCCATCAAAATCTGGGATCGATACTGGATCTAACTTAATGTCAAAGGTAGACCCTGCGTTCGTTGTTGTTTTCGGAGATTTCTCTGACTCCACCGTTGTAGAGGGGAGTGAAGGGGCTTTGAGCTCCAACAGCATTCGTTTCAGCGCTACGCACGTCTGGTTGTAAGTAGTTTCCACCTGCTCCCACAACAGATCATGAGCAGGTAGCTCCTCACTTTTAGCCGCACCAACTAAAACCTCGTGATTCTGTGTGAAACGAATGTATTGTGTCTCTACAGATTTAAGCTCCTGCTCGATTTGAGGAATATCACACGTGCTCGACTTCGCTCCCCGCACACGTTCACTTATTCTGTTAATTGCTGTGACTGCACTCAATCTACAATTTAATTCTGCCATTTTTAGACACGCAAGAGTTGGTGAATATGGTCTGCAAATATGTACGGATGTATGCCCCAGAATAAATGAAGACGACACTTTTCACAGCACAATATTTGAAACGTTGTAAATGTAATCTGGCCGCAGATGCGAGATCACCACGCAAAAGGGCAATTCCTCACAGGAGGCACCAAAATATATGTTCAGGAAAAGATTTAAAACTTTATTTTCTAATAATTTTTATTAATTAAATTATAAATTTGTGCTGAATTCAAAGTTGGACTGCACCGAACCGCGTGTACCAAAGAACAGGCCAGTGAAAAAAGTAAAGAAAATGAAAGAAGCAGTACAAAGCTGGAAAATAACAGTTATGCATAAAGCTGGGGGAATGAATTGGAGATGTTACAGATCATTCCCAAATCATTCCACCAACCTTAGGTCGAATTTACATTTTAGTAAAGTAATTAAAATTTAATCTCAAACACATGGCATGAACTTCTTAACCCCCTGAACCGATCCTTATGAAATTTTCATACCGTGTAAGTTTCGATCAAGAATCGGCTATAGGCTATATACCTCACCCCCACCACCCATTCGTCCTTAAGGGAAAAAAACGGAAATGCTCCGCAAATACTCAATGCAAAATTATAGAATCTTATACATATGAAACAGAGGGCGAAGCGAAGCATGCCAGGCACGTTAGTATTCTATATAACTCATACATAAATAACGGAAAGTTTCTGATTCAACATCACGTGCCCCGTCCCAAACTAAGCTCAATCGTTCTTCCAAATCTGTAGGTAAGACTTCAAAACGCTAATCGGCTTTATAAAATGAACCATCGTAATTGGCACATATACTAATAGCATGTATATCACTTATAACGACTTGTCTCTGCTGCACATGTAGGTCCCTCTTGACCTCAAGAAATACCTAACTGAGGGTTTTCAAATATTTGAGCCAACTGAACAACTTCATCGCAAGATCCGCGTAGCAAGTCGTCTAACCTAGCATTCATTAAGAATCGCAAATTCGATTCAACCGACATTAACATTTTTAGGTTCAGCTGTATAAAATAAATCCAATACAACTCGATACAATAAATTTTGTTAATTATATAACACCGATGATTAGAATTGCGTACTTGCATTACTTAAGATTTCATGTTATAAACTTGGTATATGGTTTATACCACATATAACTCGTTCTTATAACTACCACTAGGTCAATCATTAGAAGACCCAGTGGAATTTGAAAAAGCAAAGCCTCAATGTATAATTTAAAATACTTGATGGGAAGAAAATCACATGACAGATTGTCATTTTTGTATCACCAATACCAGAGAAATATCTTTTGGAAATGTCACTTGTCTTACACAAATGTTTTAAAGCAACTGACATCCATCTTGAAGCTCTAATTATCTCCCTTTTCCTTCAGAGCATGTTCATTCAATGTGGAACCACCGACCGAGCTTCAAATGATCTGATGATGATGTTGAAAGAACTAAAATTCTTAACTAAAATGCAAAAGTAATGATTATTACCAAAACCGGCTGAGCAGATGATCAAATGATCAATTTAGTGCAAAAGCCTTTTGAAATGCACATTTGTCGTAATATATACAACTTTTATTTTAGCAGGCTGATGGGTATTTCTTTTTCCATAGAAATATTTATATGCATCCATAGCTATACCAACTGAAAAAATTATTGAATCTTAAAATAGTTAAAACGATACGTCTTTCACGCAAATTCTTTTTAATTCTACTCTATAAAAACGCTAATTTACAATTAAGACGAAACTATTACTGATTAAATAAAGAACCTATTTTACGTCAAGTTTCTATTTTAGGGTCTGATGAGAACAATCCAGTTTAGAAGGGAAAATATTACATCGTGCATCGCAGTCATATACGCGTATAAACCTAACCGCCGACCTTATCTGCTTAATTGGACCGCAATGAAGGTCACATGTGTTGCTGTAGCGCAAGAAAAAAGTAATTCACTTATTCAGCAAGCGTTAAAATCCTTCAAATCTTAGTAAAACAGTTCCACTTTTGAAATTTTCGTATTTTATTATAATGTACTCACGTTAAGTTGCTCACAGGTGAGAAGAAAAATACATTCGCGCTAAAAGGATGCCTTGATGAGTGTTAATGGCAAGGGACGGAAACGACTTTGCCCCCCAAGCTCATGCTTGTATTTTATGGTTTGCCATAATAATAAACATTCTCAACAACCACTAGCTCTCCCCCATCGAGATAAAAATAAGATTGGATCGATGACAGCGGGTTGCGTAAGGGAAAAATAAAAATAAGGGAAAATATATATTTGTTTAAAGGATTAAACGAAATGTGTACATGTGCAATATTGGTAAGTCTGTTTGTACACTGCAGCTAAAGTGTTGTGCTCGCAAAAAAAATTCTAAAACACTACTGACAGGCCTTAATCAAATCGAAAATACCAGTGATAGCATCCCCAAGACACCCATTAGCAAACATAAAATATGATAATACGAGTTTATTGCAAACGCTTTTGTGGCTTATACATATCCTGGTACGCAAAATACGTAGTTTTCGCTTATATCCTTATCCGCAGGCTTGTTTTTTCTAAGCAAATACGTCGTAAATAATATATGGAAATGGGTCATCGAAATGAATATTTGCAAATCATCTGTGCATGTTTGCGTTTATTTAGCCGATCATAAATATGACTTATGCGTTTTGCTTAGCTCTCAGCAATAACAGCTGAGTGTTCATAAGATGGATTTACTATGCGAATATTCGGTACATTATCACTGCACATATATCACATATAAGATAGTCAATAAATTTGTATCGAAAACACGACTCTATTTCAATACAAATAACTGCTGCATTGATATCTTTTGGCACTCCTTAAATCCCCATTTTCAAACACCATCTGGAAAAGTGAAAATTGCTTACAATTGATGTATGACTTTTCTTTAAACGCGTAAAACCTTTGGTTAATAGGCCTGTGTACATTTTTGATTTACTTTTCCATAAATAGCCCATAAAACGATTATGATCACATAAAGAGTCGATGTGTATCAACAAACGTACGTATGTAGGCACGTATTCCCATAAAGATTTCCTTTTCACAGCCAAGAATCATGAAGGGTCCTGTTGCATATTAATCCGCTTTGCTGAATGTGTTTAAGATAAATGTGAATGACTTTGTTATTATCTTGTTTACCTTTGGTTTCGCTTTACTTGCTTAGGGTGTGTTTGCACTTAAGTATTCTGAAGTGAGAACTTGTATGCAGATGCTAATGCACAATTCGGAAATCTTTGTTCAAACTCCAGAGGGTGAATCATCAAGTCGTGAAAGTGTACTTAAGAAGACGAATATAAATAATTTTATTGACTCATAATTAGGTGTAATTTGCGAGAATACATTTCTGTTTGGGTTATAAGCTCCGATCCGTCTAGTGGTTTTACCATCTTTAAATATTCAGACCTCTGACTGTCATCCAGCTCGAAGGAGTCGACTCCTCTATATTATAGCTGCGAGTATGCTATGACTTATACGTTTTAATTAAACAGATCTGTAAAAAGATTCTGATAGGACTCTTGATTTCGTTAAATCAAAAAAAACTGGCTTACTGTTAAGCAACATTTTTGCGATCATCTTCCGCAATAATAACATTAAGGAGGAACATTGGTGTAATACCCTTGGTAGGTGGCCGGTGGTGATGGGATGAGTGGAATATCATCTAGGTATCGTAGAATAAAATAAGATCGGCGATCACTCTCTTACTATTTCTCATAGATGATACAAACTACTTTGTTGGCATAGGATGGATATTATGTTCTCGGGCACTGCTTTTTATACCAAATAAATCGGCACAGTTAAAGCGTTGAAGTTAGGATAAACTTTGGTAGCAAAAATAATAATAACAAGACGCAAATAAACCAATTGACTTATTAGGTCTTTCGTTAATAAATCACCATTCCGATCCACAGTAATTCGTTGGTTTACTGAATTCAATCATAGTCATCGTTTTTTTTTTTGCGCCGCAATTCCAGTGGTATACGAGAAGAGAGATTGTCGTATGATTTACAAGAACGTTAAGACATTTTTGAATATTTTTATAACAAGATATAAATGATAAACAGTGAACTGTAGGGAAGGTGTTTTCCCATTACAGTCCTCATGGTGCAGAAATTGCTCAAAAATTGCAATCTCTCATTATATCCTAAATTGATATCAACTTTTTGGGTCTTTCAAGATGAGGTAAGCTCAACAGAAGTTTTTTTATTGTAACAACTTGCAGACCTTGTTGGTTTTCTTTTTCGCAGAGCTCACATTGCCCCAAAGAAGAGACTCGATTTAAAAATGGAGGGTCGTCCACAATTCAATCCGAATATGTTATACAAGGGTTCCTTTTAATTCCAACACATCGAAAATAAATAACATTCTTAACGTCTGTATCCGAGGCGTGCCTTGAATGCGATTCCATCAGGTAGGCGACCGCTTGGCAGACCTAGGATGAGATGGTTGGACCAAGTCCAAACACTCGCCTGGTTGCGCTTGGGCATAGCTCCTGATGAGTTAGAGTCGATGGCGGAGGATCGAGTGGCCTGGAGATCTCTCGTGCATGCATTGCCCCCGCGACCCCTTTAGGGGAACATGCGGGTCATTGAAAATGAGATGAGATGAGATTAACGTCTGTATCTTCTATTGACGTCTTGTAGAACCAGAATAATAATAATAATAATAATAATAATAATAATAATAATAATAATAATAATAATAATAATAATAATAATAATAATAATAACAATAATAATAATAATAATGTTTGATGTTTTTTTCGAGATTCGAACCGACGACCTCGAGCGTAGGAGTCGACGCACCTACCCACTACGCCACGGCGCCCAGAACCAGAATGCATGCTTATAATGTACACCTCAATCTAGAAAAGTTCTGTCAGAATTAGTTCAATACGCTGAACCCACATCGGATTTGACTAAACGGAGTTTGATGTCCGATCAGACAATAGCCAATGCACATATAAGCGGACAAGCCAGTACAGTACATTTTGCTTTTGAGTGGTTGTCGAAAATGTATGACTTCGCATAGGACCAGCACACACCAAATGAGACAGTTTCGAACGGTCGCTATCAAGTATTGCACACTTGGTTATAAGGCAACATATACTACATAAGACAGGATAAAAAACCAACGGCGGGACAGAAAAACATGTCGTTTGTCGACAGTTGAAATGTTGTATGTCAGAGACATGATTTCGTGCGACTAGAGTCTAAACGATTCAAAATGTACTTACGAGTAATTATTGTTTTTATTTATTTATTTATTTATTTATTGAATAGCTACAATATAATTCAAATTATATAGTAGCTTAGTAGCCAAGGGCCTTAGGCTATTATTGTTTTTAGTTGAGGCATAGTACAAAAACATAAATACACGTGCATTCGATTTTTTTTTCATTGAAACGTTATATTACAATAACTGTCAGAAACCAACGATTTGTATTTATTTCAAGAAGTTTCTATAACGATGATTTACTGCTTCTATATACTTTATTGGTGTAAAAGTGTAAGACTATAGCATTCCCCACCATATAACAAGAAAGTACATTTGTGTTATTTTGTTACATTTTTAGAATATAGCACTGATCCAATCCTGTAAAAGCAGAACATTGAATTCAGCATGTCCTTGTCAGCTAGTTGTAATTTAAATAATTTAGAAATATTTTCAGATGAGATACAACTAATTTATAAAGTAAGGGGTGGTCGTCTTTGGGTGGCACATGAATGGTTAGTTGTTCCTAGAAATAAAGCAACATTTATTTAACACTTAACCATTAAACCATGTCCAATTATTACAGTCAAGTCCTTGCAAACGTCTAATTTACACAGGAAGATCTTGGTGAGAAAAAAATTTTATTTTCTGAGCGTAAAACTTAGTCTGACGATCAGTACATCCCAATGTAACGAAGTCAGGGCGATGAATGATAGCAGAAACAATATGATACGTCTACTGAAAACAGGACTCAACCGTAGATACACCAGAAAAACAAATTTCACTTTATTTATGGTATGGAATGGGTTGAAAATACTTTATAAATAGACAGGATTATGATGAAAAAACTAAAAAAATATATAATGGAAGAAGAAGTGCCGTTATTATGGAGTTTTCAACATAATAACGATCCGAAAGAGACTGTCTAAATGACGTGAGAATAGATTGCCGCTATTTAAGTTTTTCCCTTAATACTAAATAATTAAGAGTACCTAATCAAAATGACGAAGGAGTTGTCTGCTTAACCACTGGACCCCCAAATGTGTGTTTTCTTTGTAGGAACACTTCACTGAAAGAGGTTTTGTTGCGAAAAAATATGGGGGTGTTGAAATACATTAAGAGCATAGCTATTTGAATTTTTTGTGATAATAAGTAGCCCATCCACAGTAAAAGGATAAATGTGCAGGTATTTTTTTTTTACTTCTGACTTCGAAACATCCTCTTGAAGAAACCTAAATACTGCGATGACCAGTAAATTAGTTTAATGTCGTTTTATTGGAAGCAGCCTTTTCAAGCTTTTAACTTGATGGTATTCTCAATAAAGCAACATGTTTTGTGTCGCACATATTGGTATATGTAATTTCGTCTACAGAGTCTTTAATGAAAACAGAGGAGTATTTCCTTATGAAAAACAATAAGTGATGAGGTTGTTGCCACCGCCGTGATTCAATGTTTTTCTGATGTATGTGTAGAATTTATCCCTTCGTTCCGTCGCACGACATTTTGTTATCGGTAATTTTATGATGCTATGTCATAAAGAAGGAATAAGCAAAATAATAAATTCCTGCACAGTGCCATGCAAATCGAATACCTCAAAAACGGAATCAGGATGAAAGATAAAAAAAAAAGTACTGAAGCATGTCCTCCTGGAAATAACAAAATCTGAGTGACTAAATTACAGTTTTAGTTTGCAACATTTTCAAGATAAGCAGCACTCATTAGAATCGCAAAATACATATGGATGGACGTTTATTTAAATTCAATCGAAGTATGAAAACTAGTCTTGGGGCGGCCATAATAAATACATTCCCTAAGGTGTTAAACGAATAAAGTTTCACTTTTGTACATAAAATACTATTATTTGTAAAAACTCTGGAACGGCGCCGCCAATATTATTATAATATACGTCACCGTGCTATCATTCCTCCTTCACCATGTACTAAATTTTTTAAGTTTTTTCTTGCAACTCCGTAATCTATAATAACTCGCTCTAATCTGTAAACAAATAAAACTTTTTTTTTCAATTAAGTCAAATTATTACTTCTGGATAGCATTACTGTATTTCTTTTATTTTTTTTTGTCAAGAGTTCCTTTGTGGAATACTTTTCTTGACCACTGTAGGTTTTATATGCCAAGTTGTTCTTGTTCTTAATATTCAAAAATATACATATGTGATACTTTCAGTTAAATGATTATTTTCCATCTCAGTTATAATTTCCTCTCAAGACGTGGCGAATGTATTTAACTCATACATTTCGCATAAAAATAGCCACCCGATGTCAAAGGATACATACTTCATCCACTCGTCGACGGTTGTTCATTTTATAAGGCACGCATGACTACTCCCTTCAAGACTATATGATTTATGCTATCATATCACGGAAGGACAAACCATGGTCTCATCAATTGTGTCAAAAATCTAATTTTCTCTATCGCACAGGAAAATATCCTGCCAGTGACTCCTTCCTTATTCTGCAATTTATTGTCCACTTACATTTGACAATTTATTACTTATCAGGAGCCGGTCAGGCCCTGTTCACTCGCGTATTCTCATTTCATCGTCCATAGCTGTTAATCGGATGAATTGCATTTAAAGAAAGGACCGAAATAAGTGACTTAAAATTTTCGCCAACAAAAAAAAATTAAAAGGAAAAAAACTGGGGCGATGCTATTCGGCAGGATTCAGCTTTTGTTTATCCTCAACTCATGGGTACGTTATCAAGGACCGTAATTGTAAATGCAATGAAAGTAGCTGCGTAATGGAAAGGATTCTTTGTCTTTTTTACTGCGACTGATTTCATTTGGTTTTCTGAGTTATCGCATGTAATTTGTTCAGCCAATAAAAATGGCTAGTTGTGTAAGGAAATCTGAAAATCCAAAGGATATTTTTTTACATGAGAAAATAGCTATTTGCGAATGGAATACATATTTTTTGTGAATTGCGTTGAATGGTAATTGGAAGTCAGACCAATTGGCATAATCTCACAACTGTTTGTAAGCAAGTACTTATATATCATATCAGATGATGGTCTGAATACGTTCCATTATTTACCATTTGTATATCGGGAGAACTAAAAAAAATGGCCCAGAAGACGCCTTCAGAAAAGAATGATTTCAACGCTAACGATTTTGATATAAGAATACTGCGGGGTATCACCGCAAAGTAGAGTGATAATAATTCCACTCGCTGAGCCGTAAAAAGGTCGGGAGAAAACGCATCCATGTAGAAAAAGGAGGCACAAAAAGGTTATGCAAGCATGGCTTTGTATGAAAACAGTAACCGGCATACAATTGCAGAGGCTTTGCAGAAACAAAATGAAATGGGATTGCCCTGTAATAAATTAAGAAATTTATTATTGCGACCAATTAAATATTTAATAAGCCTGTTAAATAATTATTGACACCCTTTAAATGACTTGAATTATACAACATATTAAGTGACGCTTTTTTTATTTTTTTTACTGATTAATGCAGCTTTTTCCTTCTTAAAGAAAAATCACCCACAGAACCATGTTACATCATACATACAATATACAATATAAGTTTCAAATAAATTTCGCATATCAACTGCTAAAATCAGTTATAATGCCAACTTAAAGTTCAATGCAAGCCTAACCAGCAAAAGATGCATACGCTCCTTCCATAACAATAAAAAAATGTACCCGATAAATTAATTATTCAACGACATTACTTGAAATCTTTGTAAAACTATCTCCTGGTACTTTAATGCTGATACCTTAAATTTAATGCTATGGTGGATATTACGATTTTTGAAGCACCTTTCCGCGCTGCATTTATGACTGTGCTTGACTTCCTGGAGATATCTTTTTTTGTTAATAGAACTCGGAGATACTGATATTCCTTGACCACTTCTATATTTATTCCATTATAACGCCATTTTCCATCATACGCTGATTTATTTTTATATTGGATTTCTCTAAATTCTCAATTAGACTCCAAATATAATAGGCAAATATAATAGACGCCGTGGCCGTGTGGGTTCGTGTGTCGACCCATGCGCATTAGATTTTCACAGTCTACTCGTAGGTTCGAATCCAAGTTCAGACAAACAATTTTTAAAAAAAAATTGTTCGTGGCTCCACCTCTTTCGAGTCACTGGCAATGCTCAAAGAGTATAACTGTCTAGAAAAAGCTTCTCAATCTCACCGTTCGGAGTCGGCATTAAACTGTAGGTCCTCTCCACTCGTGAGAGAACAATAACACGCACAACACGAGTGGTTGGTGAGAAGCTAGGCCCAGGTCCACCTCGGACTGTAGCGCCGCCATTATTATTATTATTATTATTAAATATAATAGGACTTAGCGAACATCTTTGTCGTATTATATACTTTATTATATTATATCCGCATACATGTACACACATTTTTTGTGGGCTTTGTGGATATGTGTGTCGACTCCTAGGCACTATACTTTCAGTCTAGATACGATTCTCAGAACATGCATAATTTTTTTTTTCAAAAATTTGTTCGCGGCCTTACATCTTACGAGTCACTAACGATCCTCAAAATGTATAACTCTATAGAAAAATCATCCCAATCTCATCGCTCGGAGTCGGCATTAAAATTAAGGTCCACTCCACTGAGAGTGAGAGTGAGAGAACGAGTACTTCCCGAGAATCTAGGTCCAAGTCCAATTTTTTGAAGACCAATAGATGAAGCACTTAATTGGAATTCTCAGCTAGAAAAATCCATAGAAAAAGTCGGGTTCTTACTATGAACCTATATCTTTTTCAAAATAACCATTGAAATGTACACATCTATAGCTAAAAAACACATCACAAAAAAAACCCTACAAGTTGGAGCATCTAGATATCTTATACAAAAATAAGTCAGAAACAATCTTAAAATATCTCATCAAACGAAAATATCCATTCTCTCTGGCATGGCCATTCCGGTGGTAGCGGCTATGATGATAATGATTCTCATAAAGAAATAAGCTGTTTGTGACTTATGTTATCGTGCATGTATGTATATGTATTTTCTAATTTCAACTTGCTCTCTCACGCTCACCGGTTTGCAGCGAGCGAGGAACGAGTGTGGATGATGGAACACTGCAGACTATTTTATGTAACGCTCGCTGTTTCGCGGCCACTCGAATTTTCGTCATCCTCGGGACCGGAGCAGCAAGGCACAACCAGTTATTAAAACAAAATTGTTAAATAAATCTTTCCTTTTCTCAAATTTGATTCTTCGAGCCTTTTCTTGTTCATAAGCAAATGCCTTGAAAATCAAAATTTCGTACTAAACTGTAGGTTAGGTTAGGTTGAAGTGGCTGACTGCAGATAACAGTCACACTTATTCCAATTTATGCCCATTGTGATACCACGCGGATCTAATGTTCCTTATCCGAAAAACCATTTAGTGCTTTCAACGAAGCTCTTTAATTGATTGATGCCGACGTTGTGCAATTCGCTCAAGTCGTTAAAGAAGTATTCTCCAAGGTGTTTCATCCTGCGAGAGGAGAGAGCGCTACAAGTGCAGAGAAGATGCATTATGCTTTCTTCTTCTTCTTCGTCTCTGCAGCTTCTGCAGTCATCATATTGAGGGAGTCCCATTCTTGAGGCGTGAGTGCCAATGGTACAGTGTCCTGTGATAACGCCAATGAGAATCCTTAGGGATGACCTGTTCATTCTAAGAAGATAGAGTGAGCGTTTTAGATCAAGTTTAGGCCAGATTTGCTTTGTAATGAGGCACGTAGTGCCATCTGACCATCTTGAGTTCGTGTTTTTAATCGTATGATTCTTTAAAAGAAGTTTAGCTGTAGCGAATGGCATAGGCGGAAGATCCCCACTAGGGAGGTTTGTGGAGATCGTACCGCTCCTGGCGAGATAATCAGCTTCACAATTCCCTGGACTGGAATGTCACTATGTCCCGGCACCCACATGAGGTGAATATTAAAATGCTCAGCCATCTCGTTAAGAGATAGGTGGCGATTTAGGGAGGTCTTAGAGAGAAAAGTGACCGAGTTCAGGGATTTGATTGCTGCCTAGCTGTCTGAACAGATGGTGATGTCCCTCTTGGATATCACGTTGTTCTTAAGCCAAGACAGAGCTTCTTTTATTGCCATTGTATCAGCCTGGAAAACGCTACAATATTCTGGAAGGTGGAGGGATATACTAAAATTGAGATCCTTGGAGTAGACACCTATTCCTACTTCCTCGTCCGTCGTGGATCCATCTGTGAAAATACGCAGAGGACCGTCCAGCGTCTGAGTATCAGACTTCCAGTTTGACCTGGAGGGTATGCTGGTAGAGAAGTTTTTCTCAAAGACAAGATGAGGCAGTATGAGGTCGGTGTCGTGCGGTAGAAACTCGAGGTTATCTAGAATGGTGGAATGACCTGTATGGTGGTTATTCCACAGGTGTAGTGTTCTGAGTCTTACCGCTGTGCAGGCTGCTACTTGTCTGGCAAACAAGTCAAGTGGAGGGAGATACAGTAGAATATTTAATGCTTCGGATGGTGTCGTCCTTAGCACCCCACTGATGCATGTACTTGCAGTTCTTTGCACGCGGTTCAGAAGGTTGCGCTTGACGGGTGTGCCAAGAGCTGTCCACCATACTGAGACTCCATAAAGTAGGATTGGTCTGACTACGGCTGTGTACAGCCAGTATGCTATTCTAGGCTGAAGGCCCCATTTACATCCGATTGCTTTTTTGCAGTAATAGAGCGCAGTGGTAGCTTTCTTAATACGCTCCATGACGTTGGACTTCCAGCTTAGTTTTCGATCTATGATGAGACCCAGGAATTTGGCCTTATCTGTGAGCGTAAGTTTTACGCCACACAATGAGGGAGGGTCAAAGGGGGGAATTTTATATTTCTTCGTGAAGAGTATTAGTTCCGTTTTTTGCGTTAGTTAGGTTAGTCTTTGGAAGGCATAAAAGGTACTAAACTGTAAAAACTTAGCTATTTTTAGACATCATAATAAGCCTAATTGAGGCCATCGTGGTAGGATAGAATCAGATCAATCTACACACCTATGTACAAATGCACCTCCAATTTATTGCTCGTACCTCTTCAAAAACAAATAATAACGACATGTCATCCTTTGTGCCGACCAGTGGTGGCGTAATTGACAATTTTTTGTTTGTTCCGAAAGTGTATGAATATGAATTGGAGGACATTGTCTTTAGTAGGGTGATACGATGTGTTGTACTGTTCATGTTAACGAACAAAGTCTTCGCTAATAGCAAAAAATAAACTCGTGAGTTGGCTTCTGAGGTTTGTGATTTACCACCGTTGAGTTGTTGATCTCTGTGGACCATCTCACCATTACAAAAGGACACAATTCTTTAGATGTGATCAAGGTTTTTGTATGTGCATTATTTTAAAATTCAATTCTACAACACTAAAAACCCAAATTAAACTTACATAGTAAATAAATTAAAATTCTCTAGAATCGTCTGAAGCAAAAAATAAGACGCATAGTCGGTGAGCGAAATTTAAAACGGAAGAGGAAAGCATGTTTAGGATTGCGTGGGTTGGGATGCAATCGATATTTCCTATTTCTTTGAGGCTGATGGACAAAGAGTTTGTCGACGAGTTGTTGTCGTTCTAGTGATTGCATGTTTTATAAATTTAAATGAATTTCATAAGAGGATTATAATCGTCGACCGCGTAGAGGAATTTGTATCCAACAACCATTTAATCAGAATGGGTACAGTGATTTTTATATTCCAGGAATGTACAAAATCAAAGAGAGTAATTTCGTAACAAAAAAAATTTAAAATTCCAAAGACCACCAGCGCAGAAAAAGTAACTTGCTAAAAATGTTTTCAACGTGAAAAATCATCTGTGGTCGGACATTATATTATCATCATCATGATCTTCTTCTTCTTCTTCTTCTTCTTAGGGCGCTACAGTTCGAGGTGGACCTGGGCCAGCACGATCTGTCGCCAGCTGTCTCCAGTTTCGCACACCAAGCCGACCGATGTCCCCCTCGGCTTGTGTGCGCTACCTTGTACGTGGACGTCCTCTGTTGAGTTGTCCCATAGGTTCAGAGTTTAAGACTCATCGGGCCGGAGCTAAATTGTCCATACGCTCTACAGGGCGTAGCCATCTCAGGCATGGGATCCGTAAACGCCTGGCTAGAGTCATGTCGCTGTACAGCCTATATAGTTAGTGGTTGAACCTTTTCCTCCAAATGTCATCAATGCAAACTGAACCAAAAATTGCACGCAGAAATCTCCACTCGAAAAAACCAAGAGCTTCTTCATCCGGTTTCGATTTCATCCTCAGCGCCGTACAGCAGGACTGGGATGATCAAGTTCTTATACAGAGTAAACTTGGTCTTCCGAGAGAAGGCTCTATTACTCAATTGCCTTTGAGCCCAATAAAACAGCGGTTGACAATAGTTATTCTGCGTTTGATCTCGATACTGATGTTGTTTGTACTGTTTACCGCGGAGCCTAGGTAGACGAAGTCCTTCACTACCTCAAAGTTATAGCTGCCTATGGTGACGTTCTAGCCAAGTCGTCGATGTTGTGCATCCTTTCTTGATGACAGCAAGTACTTTGTTTTGCCCTCGTTCACCGCCAGACCCGTTTTAGCCGCTTCCATTTCAATGCCAGCAAACGCATCATTGACGGCTCGCTGTGTTCGCCCAATCACGTCAATGTCCGCGTAAGGTAGTAATTGAACAGACTTTTGGAAGATCGTGCCTCTTGTGTTGGCCAGTGAGTTTTGCACGATCTTCTCAAAGACGATGTCAAAGATGTCTAAAACTTTTTTTGACATTGAAGGTCTCGGTGAGTTCGTTACCGACATTGACGGAGCAGCGAAAGTTCTCCATGGTCATCCTGCTCAGTCTGACGAGTTTGGCAGGAATGTCAAAACTAGACATGGCGCTGTACAGCTCGTCTCTATGCACGCTGTCATATGCGGCCTTGAAATCGACAAAAAGGTGGTGTGTGTCAATTTGCATTTCTTAGGTCTTCTTCAAGATGGTGGACTTTGCTGGCCTAAAACAACACTGATACGGACCTATCAGATTGGTGACGAAAGGTTTCAAGCGTTCACACAGCAGACTATCTGCACAAGCAGCTTTGTTAGACTTCAGTCTCGATATCGCTATCTTGACTTCGTCTAGATCGGAGGGTATTCTCTTCTATCATCGTCCGTTGTGTTGAGTGAAACATTCTGCCTGACAGCGGTATTTGTGTCCTCATCGCCGTTTAACAGTCTGCAGAAATGATTTTCCGAAGTTCTCAGTATCGACTGCGAATCTACTAGCTTAGCTTAGCTGTCCATTCTCGTCCCGGCAGGCTTCTGTCCGAACTTTATATCCATTCGATAAGAGTTTTACCCTTTGGTAAAACTTTCGGACATCATTCCTGCCATAACACCTCTCCATCTCCTCGATCACGCGCTTCTCGTGCTCTTTCTTTCGAACTTTCGGAGAGTTTCAGGGAGACTCGATCTGCAAAGTTCCTGGCAGTCTGTTGCGATTGTAGCTTTTCGACGTCAAACCGTGGTTGTCTTCCTCGACTCCGTTGACTCTCGATATCCGTGTCCTTACCTTGGCTACAACAAGGAAATGGCCCGAGTCGATGTGTGCACCTCGGAACGTTTGGACATCAAGAATACTGAACGAGTGTCTGACGTCGATCGCAACGTGATCAATCTGGTTGACGGTTGAATGATCAGTTGACCGCCATGTCGCTTTATGGATGTTGAGGTGTGGGAACCGCGTGCTAACTACAGAGAGGTTTCGCCCCGTAACAAAGTCCACCAGCCTGAGTCCGTTTTCGGACGTGGTGGCGTGCAGGCTGTGTTTACCGATGACTCTAGCAAAGATTAAGACTTAAAGCTTAAGACTTTTTGCCTAAGTCTGCCTCGAACAACAAATCCACATCCAAATAATCGCTGCCTTCGCTCTCTGTAACAGTCGCCGTAGTAGATATCGCAGTTTTTCATCCTCTTTTTGCCCGGCCCATCCCATCGCACTTCCTGGATTGCGGTAACGTCTGCTTTATGGCAGTCTAGGACCTCCGCAAGTTCATCGGTTGCACGTGGTCTGTTCAGGGACCTCACATTCCACGTGCAGAACCGAAAGCCATTGCCCTTATTCCGTTTGCTGGGGTCGTCAACAGTAAATCCGTCCATATCCGAGGCAGGGTGTTGTTTCTGAACTCGTTACTTTTTACGAGGTGAGTAAGTTAACACCACGCACAACCTACAACTGGGAGGACAGGTCCATTTGCTTAGCTCATCCGCCGCCATCTCTATTCCAAAGTCCCGATCTTACCGTGGAAACCTCGTAGAACAGCTCCTGCTGACTGGAGTTATGGATGCCTCCGTTGGCCAAGCAGTTGATCAGCTGCTCGTTGCCATCCTAAAAAGAGTGATGAGCCCTGGTAGACTCACACTCCCCCCTCTCTCGTTTGCAGCCGCCCAGACGTCCCACGAGGGTTGGTTACCCCATCTTCTGTCGAAGGCACTCGCCTCCCGGATTTCACCACGGGGGTGTGAGAGTAGGAGTTCGTTAACAAAGGCTAGGTGCAGACGCTTGTGTCTGCATGGTTCGCCTGTTAACGCTTCGAAATCCATATCCATATGAGTTTAAAAAAAACTTCTCCACTCAATGCCAAATCGTTTTAGTGAAGTACTGAAGTTAAAGGGATATCCAACAAATATTAGGTAAACAACATTCACAATATTGATTGGAAAAATCACCTGAATAATACATTTGTCTTAAAGGTACCAACACTTTGCCCGATGCAATTAGAAAGCAGTTTTCAAAGACGGTACCTGTATTTCTTTATTCAGTTTCTCATTTCTTATTCCTGTTAATTTAACTGGTACATATTTACTTTGTGGGTGCCGTGGCCATATGGGTTTGTATGTCGACCCATACGCACTAGACTTTTTAGTCTAGGTTCAAATCCCAGTCCAAACAAACAATTTTTAAAAAAAAATTTCACACCTTCACATCTTTGGAGTCACTGACAATGCTCAAAGAATATAACTGTCTAGAAAAAGCACGCACAACACGAGTGGTTGCTGAGAAGCTGGGCCCTGGTCCACCTCGTACTGTACCGCCGCCATTATTATTATTATTATTATAAGGCAAGTTCAAAACCATATGAGATAAAAATTTGATCGAAACTTTAATCATAAATGTTTTTATTTAACTTTAGTAAGCACATAAGTACAGATTTTTGTACATGAATATATTAATTTTTATATACATTTATATGCATGTTCACTAAGAGCTTATAAGCAACCAAACTGTATAACACCATCGATACAAAGTACTGTCCCAAAAGTCTTCTACAAGAGCTTATAAAACATATAAAAATATTCCAAGCCCATTTTCGACATGTGCGTCCTTAGATTTCCGCCTTCCGCACATGAAGCAGTAAGCACACTTAAGTATTTCTTATTATTTAGTGCCTTCCTTCCCCTGCTGAATTTAAATTTCCTCATGCATTACCCATTGTAAGAATGACCTCTTTTCTCTTATACATATATGTTACTTCGTTCGTGTATGTACATAAATATGTCCTTGATTCGCTGATCTTATGAAATATGAAAAGCCAAAGAGAATTCAAGAAAATTCAGTGAACCCAAGGAATTCCCTAAGATATTATAAGGGGACACAATTGTATCGTACACACGTTCTTATCACTACGTATTCGAATAGTCATGATAAAATGTAAATGGCAACTCGGGTAGGGTCTTTCCAACATGAAGGCAATATTAAATTTTTGATATTGGGCACAAAAGGGGAAAAAAGGGGATTGTGGAATATAAAGAATCTGTTATGTTCACATTAAGCATGGCATCCACAGAATAACGATGGCGACGAATAACAAATAACGCGCCTAAAGAAAACGGCTAGACAAATTGCTCCCGACAACAATAAGTCTTCATAAATTCCCATTTCTTCATCTGAATTCAGGAAATGTGTATCAAATCTGTGGCAACTGCGAGTGGAAGAAGATATTTTTCTCTTCAGGTCTTATTACAGACTTTGACACATTTGAAATAATGTGGGTGATGAAGATTATTATGATGGAAAAGCCTATGATGCAAAGCTCAATTTTAAACCAATTGTGCTATAATGAATATCGGAATTGATGAAAGATATTTCACCCCAAAAAGGAAGGAATTGTCTGGCCAATTGTTGAAAAAATTTGTTTATATTTAACCCTATCAAACCAGATGTTTGTGAGTGTATACATAAGCAACAAAAATTAATGAAGGGTAGGACTAAAATATTTATGTAACAGAATTTCTTCCCGATAGCACAAGAGGTTGTAAAATCTTTTTTTTTATTAGTTGTAAACCTTAAGTTCAAGTCTGAAGGTGTAATCAAAAATGTACTGATTTGATCAATTTTGATAAATTGTGCAAAATAACTTAAGCCTTATTTTGGAGTAACCGAACGGGAGGTTATGTTGTCCTCCAGGTTGGACGTTTCTAGATTGTCAATTATCTGCATCAACCCTTATTGGATCCAAGAGTACATGTAACGTTGTGTCGATCCACAAGAAAGCTCACCTGTGGGGCATACTTCCTAGAAAGCCTAAACGAGCTGAACGACATCAGCATCAGACGACTAATTCGCTTCATAGCAAGTCATAGCTAAATGCACGTGGTATCACAATGGGCCTATGTTGTAATTTCCAGTCAGACTTTCGTACCTAATCTAACCTCCATTGACCAAAAAGCTTCCGTAACACCTTATTGAAAATGCGTGATGATGTCATGGCATTAATGCCTTCCTACAATGGTTATATAGAAAATACAACCTTCTATGTTGATACTCACGTGTTCATTTGCATTTTCATGATTTTCCCATGATTGCGAGTTCAGACACTGCTGATATGCATACCTGCTGGCGACGAATGCTCTCGTATGTGTTTTGTAAATCGATGAAAGGATGGTCCTTAGAATGTTGGTCGCTGGTTTTTCCTGATTTGTCAAAGGTCATATAAAAAGTCACCGCGGATTTTGCTATATTATTGAAAAAAAGGTTTCTTTATTCAAAATCTGTTTCAATTAAGTACATATTGGCCATTATTATTTATGTCTTTTTGCCATTTTCCGGGTAGCTTCATAATTCCATCGGCGTGGAACACCTGTAGTTTAACAGCGAAAAACTTGGCCAAGTGATTTATACATATTTATATTTTTATATCGTAGATATCTCAAAATTTGCACATAAATCAATATTTTGATATTAATCATTTCTTAATGCTTACACATGAGGTCGTCAATACTTCGTTTTCAGATCTTCAAAATTCGCATGTTGATGGCTGACCGTTTTTGGCCAATATCTCGAAAACTTTTAGGGCCACAGTGATTGAATTTTTTTTAAATGAAAGTTTTATTTTTTATTTTATTTTATTTATTTAATTCGAGAGCTTAAATATTAAGATACAATATCTTTTTAAAAAAAAATGTGATAAGCTAATAGATTACAGAAAAAGCAAAATATAATCGACGGTTTAATAAACAACGTGTCATTTTTGGAAATTCAATTAATTCAAGGTAGATAGACGTATTTTTAATTCTTTTCTAAAACCTATCTTATTTTTGATTTCGCTGATGTTGCGTGGGAGGGCATTCCAGAGCCGAGTGGTGTTGACAAAGAATTGGCGTTCAGAGGCAAGATGCGAGAAGCGCGGTATTAAGATTTGCTTAGTCCTATTAGATGCCCAAAACGTTATACGGTTAAATAGGTTTTGAGGTTGACGTGTGTATATGATGTTATGCAACATATTGATGAAACGGTACTTTAGGATGATATCAAATGAAAGACCCGAGATACGTTTGGAGAGGTGAGAAATACGGTCATATCGACGACGTCTAAAAATGTAGCGAGCAGCATTGTTATATGCCACATTTAGCTGACGTTTACTTGATTCATCACATTTTCCGTAGACTTCACATCCGTAAGTAAGGATAGGTGAGAGTCTTGACTAACAGAGATCTGGTTGCCATAGGTGTAAGATGTTGTAACGCCCACAGGGAGCGGAGGACCGCATGAGCTTTGGCGACGCAACTTTTTATGTGATCATGCCAGGTTAGAGTTGAGTTGAAAGTCATACCAAGGTTTTTGGCAGTATCCACGTTTTTAATAGATCCGTTGTTAATTGTGATCAGAAGAAGCAGAGATGTATTTAAGGGCTTTCTAGATATAACAATACATTTAGATTTTATTTTGGATTAATAAATAATAGATTCTCACTCGACCAGTTCAAAATTGTATCCAGATCAGAGTTTATGTGATTTATGCACTGGCCTACAGATTCAGGTGAACAGCTAAGGTGTAATTGGGTGTCATATGCATACATTTCCACAGAGCAATACGAGAGGATGGATGGTAGTTCATTAACATATAAGTAAAATAGTAGAGGACCTAGAATGGATCCCTGAGGAACGCCACACGGATTGGAAAGAAAATCCGACAAGCAATAACTTGAGTAATGGCCTAGTTTTTTCTGAATTTTTCAGAGTTTTAAACTCTTTGGCATAGAAATCGAAGCGGGGGAAGCATTAAAAATGAATTTGGAGCCCGATAATTTTCAAACTGTTAACTGGATCGAAAAGTGTTTAAGCAGAGCTTTACCTCATTTCAAAAGATCTGTCGATTTATGTAGCACACGACGGTGTGCGTCAAAATTTCAAAACCCATGGCAACTTTACCTATACGAGAGTCACCCCCAAATGGCCTCTTTTTTTAAATTTGGGTGCATAGAAAATTGTTTCTAGATCTAAAGTGCCTAAATAAAAAATTTCATGCCGATATATTCATAAATGTAGGAGATAAAAAAGTGTGACAGACAAACGGACGGACAGACGGACACAATGAAATCATAAAGGTTCAGCTTCTGGAGACGGAACCTTCAAAACAAATGTTATCAGGCACAAAAGCATTTTTACAATTCCAACAGAATGGAGCGAATACATGGCAAAGAAATAAGGGTATTAAGTGAACTTCTTGGAAGTGCATTCTAGCAATTATGGTACAAAAGCGGAACCTAATAACCTTTTTTTTTTTAATGGACTAAATGTATGCCGAAATTAAAATAAATTATTAACAATATCCAGTTCTGATGCATCCTGATTTTTGCCAGTTTTTGGTGTCGCACTGTGAGCAAAATCAAAACATTTGTATTTATATTGTCGGTGTCTCTAGGAGTGTAACGTTTGTGGAAAGTGTGTGCACTTTCATACAAAATTCCATTCGGTTTTCGACTGTTGTAGGGTAAAGTCATCGACTTTAACTGGATGCAAGGAACCACAAGGTGGCCGAAAATCGGTTATGTTAAGAAATTATATCTTGCATAAGCGTCTCTCCTCTTATTGAAATGTTCTGAATCCAACAGTTTTGCCATGTCGAAACATCCATTCCTAGAATTTTTTTATTTTTTCTGTCGTCAAAGTCCAATAAAATAAAACTGGGCAAGTGCGAGTTATACTCGCACGGGGAAGGTTCCTTCGCATAATATTGATGGATGATTTCTGAATATCAAACGATGTTTCCAAACTATTTCAGTTGAATTTTCTTCTAACTTCAACCCAAATCAACCATATTCATAAATTGTATGAATTTATGTCTTCATAAACTTCGGAGATAAAAAAGTGTGACAGACACGACGGGCGGACGGACGGACGGACGGAAACACCGAAATTATAAAGGTTCCGTTTTTGTAGACGGAACCTTAAAAATAATGAGTACGTGTATGACGGCACTGTGTATGGGCGCACAAGGGGCTATGAATATGCTGCTTTAGAGATATATACGTATTTGAGCTTCGAAATCCGGTGTAAGTATTAATATAATCGTATTCGTGTTTGGTTATTAAGGTTCCGTCTACAAAAACGGAACCTTTATAATTTCGGTGTGTCCGTCCGTCCGTCCGTCGTGTCTGTCACACTTTTTTATCTCCGAAGTTTATGAAGATATCGGCATGAAATTTTGGAATTAGGTACTTCAGACCTAGATGTCATTGCCTATGCAGCGATTTTAAAAAGTGGGGCCATTTAGGGGTGGCTCTAGTACAGGTGAAGTTGACATTAATTTTGAAAAATTGTCGCACCTCATCGAAATATATATCAATCGACAGATCTTTCGAAATGAGGTGGAGGTTTATCCAAAATACCGTTTGGAAAATATGGAGCTCCAAAGTTTTTTTAAATGCGTCCCCCCTTGCCATTTCTAAACCAAAATACTAAAAAATCACAAAAACTTGGCTTCATTGAGTACTTTCATTTAAAACCATTGCGAGCATTCTGGCCCTAATGGTTTTGGAGATATTGGCCAAAAACGGTCAATCATCGACATGCGAATTTTGAAGATCTGAAAACGCAGTTTTGAAGACATCAATGTAAGCATTAAAAAATTATAAATTTCAAAATATCGATTTATGTTAAAATTTTGGGATATCTAAGATTTAAAATGAGAACGATTTTAATTTTCACACATAATTTCATGCTGTGTTCGGCCACTCTATTCGTTGATGAGCGTTATCTTTTCGATCTAACCCCTAAATGCCCAACAGAAATGAACACACACACACCCCAGGCATGAGCAGTGATTGGGTATGTGTATGATGGAAGGGATTTTCTGTGGTGGATAAACTTCGATAGAGGTATAGGTATATGTATGGATAAATATTTGTTCGGATGTATAAATGTATGAATGAATAGTTGATTTAGGTTGAAGTTAGAAGAAAATTCAACTGAAATAGTTTTGAAACGTCGTTTGGTATTGACGACTTGAAGTACTTCTGGCGGAAATTTTTTGTAGCTACCGGGGAATATAGAATTCTGACCGTTCAACGGCGGGAACAAATTTATATTGAAACTTGAAATTGGGTTTAGAAATAAATTTGTAAAAGCTAACATAAAATTGTTAGTTTCAAATACAATTTATTATGGAATATCGAGTAAAAATATGTTGCTTTTGATATTGTTGGTTGTGAAGTGTTTAGAAGTGATACATTATAGACAATTGTGCCTTGAAAAATGCAAGAAAAACACGTGTGTTCGAGGAAATTTTATATGTTTTTTAGGTTCAATTGAATTTTAAGGGACTAGTACATAATGCAAACTGTGTTTGTTGATCAATTAAATAAACAAACGCTGTATTAAAGAAGAAAAAACAACGATTTCTTCTTGCCACAAGTGCAATTTTCACATTTTTCAAAGCACTATTATACTTGAACTGTCTCTTATAATCACTTGACAACCACTTAAATCCAGACTTTGGTACTTGCTTTCAACATTAAAACATTTACTGTAGTTAAAAGCATTCATTTTCTAATAGATAATATCGTTTTAAATCACGACCGAATTGAAAGATTCTATGGAAATTTGTTGCTGCTTACGATCTGTCAGAATTCTATATTCCTTTGGCAGGGACAAAAAATGCCGCTACGTGGTGCTGTGCCTCAATGACTTCTCGTCAATTCAGAAATCATCCATCAATATTATGCGACGGAACCTTACCCGTGCGAGTACAACTCGCACTTGCCCAGTTTATTTTATTAAGTGGTACATTACAGTTTTCTTAAAAAATTTCGATTGGTAAAGCTTATTTCTTAAGTTTATTAGGTATTTGGAAAAATAGTTACTCTCTGGGGTCTCTGGGGTACTGTGCACAGATCAGTGCTTAAGTCATTATTGTTTCTGATTAATATTAATTCTATATTCACTCTGTCTTCAAACGGCATCCCAACGCCCTATGTCGACGATTCAGTCTTAACTTATACTTTGGGAACACATTTCGAATGCAATACGAAGATCAAGAAAGAATTAGGGTAATTTTGTTCACTACTGCTTAACTTGCTGGAAACTCGAGAGTTGATTAACTTCGGAGTTGGTATCAACTCGAGATTTAACCGGCGAGTTGAAAATTGATTTTATTCATATTATAACTCGTGACGTTCTCCAACTTTCAGTTTTGAAATTTCCCTTAGGATATTTTTTATAATTGACACATGAAATGTCATTTTCAACTTTCAATTTACGGTGTGTGATGTTGTTCGCTATGAGAAGGAAATTCATCAGATTCGTGTGGCAAATTTACAAACTGAATCTGATTCACTGCAACCCATTACACCAACACTTCTAACAGCATCAACAAAAGAAGAATATAATTAACATTTTGAACTTTTAAAAAACATTTCGAATTGAGTACCAAATAAAATAAACTATTTTACTTTCTCATTTGAATTTATGTATGTGTGAAACGAATTTCGGTAGATATGCACATTTATGTGCATTTAAACATATTAAGTTAACGATTTAACATTGGCTGAAAATATGTAGGTACCCACTAATTGAGAGCGAACCCTCTACCGATAATGTCCCCAAAAGTGTTTCAGATGGAATAAATGCGGCGGTGTGTATCTCCGGTGCCGGTTGTGTTTCATTCTCATTAATGGCAATGTTATGAAAAACAGCACAAGCGGCTATAATTGTTTGAACGGTTTCCACTCTACATCTTAAGCCAGTTGAATTGATCCGAGCGCATACTATCGTAGAACGATTAGTAATTGTGTGATTGCCCGTAATTCACGCGATCTGTTCAGAAATGAAAAAGAATTTATCAAACACTTGTATTAATTCAAATCAAACCTAATGGACCAGTACCTTCTCTCGTCGCACGGCAATGAATCTTGTATTAGTTCGAGCACCGTAATTGTTGTCCGCTTTGAGAGACGAAATCGATGAATGAAATCATGGTCATCCCATTTGCAAATTGCAAATTATTTTGTTCGTCTTCACCACTCAAGATGTCCAATCTTCCCAAAAATAACTTGGACGCAATATTCCTATGCGATATTGTCACTAAATTACGTTTAATTCAACAGAGACTTTGATGTTTTTATTTAAATATGAAATTAATTTTTAACGTTTGAATTCAAAAACGAACAGGCAACTACGATAATAAAAGAAAAGAGATAGAACCAAATCACTGGTTTTCTCCCTTAACTTCTACTATTTCCCTAAAATGAGAAAATGAGGAGTTGATAAACTCTCGAGTTGTAAATTGAAAGTTGAAATCATAAAATTTCGGTGAAGTCCAGAAATTGAAGAGAAAAATCCTAAAGTTGTGTTCAACTTTTAGTGAATAAAATCGCCCTTAGAGCTCTGCAGATATTATTAAATATGCAGTTAGTTATAAGAGTCAACTACATTGATGTCATACATGCCCACAACTGTAATTAGTTTAGTCTTCATATGTGGTAAGAAAAATTGTATTGCTCGTTCAAATGTATGCGCACGTAAATAAAAGTATTTTACATATAGTAACGCGTTGCTTTTCGCAGACAATAGCGAGTGTTAAATGGTAATATTGAACAACATAAATTCCACGTTATAACACAGTCGCACAAAAATACCAGTGTATAAATAGAAGGAATGTTTGAAAACTAAAATGCAAACACAATGCAAATATTTTTGACAAGGCAACATGCTAAAAGTTGGCATGCAGAACATGCTTGAGGTATAAAGCGTTTCATTCATTTTTAAGATTCAAAACATTTTCAGTCTGCAGACGTGAATGACATAAGTACATATTTTATGATGCACCACTTTCATGGTACTCGAAGTAATAACATGCTGCCATTATCTAGGCTCACATTCTTGGCTCTGTCATATTTGGTACCATTAGGGAAGCACTTACACAGCATAACGCAGCGTGCAGTCCTGAATACTGCATGTGTGAGCAAATGTAGGTATACTCGAGTATGGAATTGTACATTCGATGAAATTTTATGGTTTTCCGATTTTTGACACGTAAACACGTCCGCAATGTTGTGACTGAGTGATAACATATCGCAATTGAGTGAGAGATGTGGTTGCCTTTAAACGGAGAAGGGCGATAAGAATTATTCATACACGGAAAATGAAATACTGATGTTTTCGCAATTGCCTCTGATGACGTTTATAGGAAAATGAACACCTATTCATACGACGAATGTCCCTTCACAGTTTTCCTATTTTCCCTATTTTTTGTTTAATTTATTAAAAAATATACATTCTCGTATATATTTACATCTGTATGTAGTTACGTATGTTTGTACGAATGAACATCTTGTATTCGTAAAAGTATTTCTGATTTTACTACCGGATTTACTTATCAGAAGTAGATGGAAAGCATTTAGAGACGTGCGGGTATGTCAAAATGTCAATGTTATTGCTATCAATGAAGGGTTATATGAAAATACATTTTTGAGTTGTGCTGAATGAGGATAGAACGTATCTAATACCTAATATCAAAATAGTCATTCACATGAAAAGGATTTTATACCGTTTAAATTATTTATTAATTTTGCACCCATTAATAATAATAATAATGGCGGCGCTACAGTCCGAGGTGGACCTGGGCCTAGCTTTCTCAGCAACCACTCGTGTTGTGCGTGCTATTGTTCTCTCACGAGTGGAAGGGACCTACAGTTTAATGCCGACTCCGAACGGCGAGATTGAGAAGCTTTTTTTCTAGACAGTTATACTCTTTGAGCATTGTCAGTGACTCGAAAGAGGTGGAGCCGTGAAAAAATGTTTGATGTTTTTTTTCGAGATTCGAACTGACGACCTCGAGCGTAGGAGTCGACGCACCTACCCACTACGCCACGGCGCCCACTATTAACTATTCCGAAATTTAAAAGAACGAACCACTAAACGTTTCAATTGGTTGTTGCATGTGGCTGGTCGATATGGGTGATGTACATATGTGCCGTTTTATGCTTCTGGTCTGATTATTATGGTTGAGGGTATATTACACCGCAACCTTTATGATCTATTGTGCCTCCATGCAATGTGTGGAAAAGTGTATTTTGTATTTTGATTGTTTTTTCTTCAAATATAAAGCTAACTTGTATTGTCAAAAATTAAAGTCATAGGAACTATAAACCTTTATCAGAACATATGTATGTATACATGCAAATTAGCTTAAAAATGAAGACGTGAATCGATTTTGAAAAATATACAACATTTTGCTTGAGGCTCTAGAAATAATAAATAGCAACAAAATAATAAAAATTTAATAAATTTGTAATGCAGTAGGAAAAATTAGACATTTATTTTTTTTTTTTGTCGGATGTTTTCGTAACAATACACTGGAGCACTCAGACTTAAAAATAGATTCATTGTACTGCCAGGTAGCAACTTACTTTTAATAAAATTTCATCATTTCAGCAGGCACTTCTGTGATGAGCCTACATCATCAGCTCTCACCTCATCAGCACCAAATAACTGCCACCTGATCCGAGCAAAGCTGGGACAATGGCAGAGGAAGTGCCATCGTCTACCCACAGATGTCGCAGGGGATTTCATCGTTTAGACCAAGCACACTTAGGTGTTTAAGTTGTCTGCAGTCTTTTCTGTTGAGACATATTGTTGAGCATGCGCTTGGTCTGTCTACTAGAGGTATGCTATGAATATCTTGAATCCAGTTTAAAGACATCCATTTTATTTCAAACACACTTTACACAAATGAATGAATCGAGTAATATTTGAATACTTTATGAGTATTGCACCCATTTTAAATCAAATACTTACTGCAGTGTATTCATATGGATACTCATAAAAAAGTGTACACTACAGTGAGTATACTGAGTAGTCTGAGTTTCTTGTCGGGACGTGATTTTCATTTTAATATTACCAAAAAGAGTTGCGTGAGAGAGGAGTGTGTTGTAGAAGCAAAATAAACAAGTCAAGACTCGTTTAGTAAACCTTGCACTCTTGGTATTCAGTGCACTCAGTGTACTCAGTGTATTTTGTAAACATTGCACTCATATCAAATCGCTCAAAACATTCATATGTTTCAGAGAGAGTGAATAGTGTACTCATCTTGCTATCAAGTGATCAAACAGTGCACAGTATTTGTCTCTCATGGTTTGATATTCGATTTCAGTGTACAGCTTGTTGAAAAATGACAATGAAGTACTGCACAAGTTTAGAAAGAGCATATGAATGCATTCATTCAGTTCTCTACTGTCTACATCCTGAAGAGTCATGCCACCTGCGGTTGTGCTCTTAAGAAGTCAAACCATCGATGGAAGTCCTAACCAAGGACGCAGGCAGTCCCAGCGTAGGTTCAGGTCCTGAGAATGCCTCATCTGATCCTCGCCTAGCAAGTTCATTGGCGATCTCATTTCCCGTGATCCTGTGGTGCCCCAGGACCCAGACAAGTCTTAGCGAATTTAAGCTACCGATCAAATTCAGAGAAGACTTGCATTCCTAAACTATCCTGGAAGTGGTTAGAGTGGAAAGTGGAAAGTGGAAAGAGATTCAGCCTCTATGCAGCCGAGACAGACCGTTCTTTGAAGCTTGATGAAAGCAACAGTTACGAAAGTACGCGAAAGCTTATTCCACCAAACGACCGATGCATAGAAGATCATAGCCAATCATAGCCGTGTAGATCCAAACGGATCTTTTTGGTGATAGTCCCCAGGATTTGCCGAAAATTCCCTTACACTGCCAAAAAACTGACAGTGCCTTCGGAATTTTCATATCATTATGTTTGTCCACAGAAGCTTTCTGTTTAAAATGACACCCAGATATTTAGCTTCATCGGAAAAGTGGATAGTGACACCTTTAAGTACTAGTTGAGTCAAACCAGTCAATTTCCTCCTCCTCGTGAAGAGAAGGGTTTTAAGAGGGTTGACTGAAAGCCCATTTCTAGTACACCAATCGTCGATCACGTCTAGAGCTGCCTGCGCTTTTGAACACACATCCGCTAAGCATGATCCGACAGACAGAACTGCTACATCATCCGCATAGGCCTGGGCGTAGATGTTAGAACTATTGAGAGTATCGAGCAGAGAGTCAACCAGAATGCACCATAGCAAGGGAGACAAGACGCCAACCTGCGGGCAGCCCCTATTTACGCCATAACATATTGGCTACAATCCGCATCCGCAATTATAGTTCTATTCATTTGATGCCTCTTAACCATGTTCTCTGGCCGAGTTACACATGCCATCAGAAGTCGCATTGTCAAGAGCACCTTCTATATCGATGAAAATGTCTAGCGCGTACTCTTTCCTGTCAAGTGCAAATTCATTTCTGCCAACGAGATTTTGAAGTGCAGTCTCGCAAGACTTTTCACGCTGATGACGCCTGTTGCATCTGAGGCAGAGGATGAATTTGCAACCTTTCCATGCTTTTCAGCAGGAAGGAAATTAGACTGATTGGTCTAAAGTTCTTGGCGAGTGAGTAGTCCCCCTTACCGATCTTTGGTATGAAGGCTACCCTAACCGTACGCCAAGGGTTCGGGATATACCCTGGACATCATTTTTTACAAAGCTAGCACAGGCGGTATGAATATAAGCAACTGGTTGTAGGTCTATCGAAATTTCAACCGTCATTTCTCGACTGCAATCTACTTGAGAGGGAAACAAGCAAGAATTTTCGTTCAAAATCAGAAAAGTAAAGAGAACTTCTGGAATCGCTATAAAAAGAGAATACCATTTAAAATTGAATACATTAGTAAATGGATTTATTTCTTCACATATTGACGACGATATTCTTATTTTCCATGACAAAAAAGATTATATTTCCATTGATTGCTTTGCAATTTTAAAAAGTAGCAACGCTTAAAGTTTTTGCTGGTGAAGAATTTCATTTCAGGATTTTAATTGATCGTGTCTCGTTAGTTGATGGCTGCATATAAGTCTCAACAAAATGGTGTTGCAGAAGACATTAACACACTCCCGTTGAAGCGATTTTGTGTTTTTGTTGGAAGCATGCTCTTAAATTTATTATTTAATGAGGACGATCAATCTTAATAAACTTGAGAACTATTCAGTCATAAGGAAAGAAAGAAAAAAAATTAAATAGATGACATAAAAAATGAGTTGGCACCAGTAAAAAGTTTTATTGAATATTGCGCAATCTAAAGAAAACAGACGCACATACATCTATCCGAGTGGCAAGGAAGTACAAATTCGAATCAAATAAACAATCCGGGCGAGATTACATATATCGTTAAGCTTGATTAAGGTTTTTATAGAAAAAATAAAAAAAAACACTTTATTTAAATTAATAAAAATTAAACTCATTAAAATAACAGAAAAATAAAAAAGTTCTTGAAGAATAATTTAAAAGACTTGAAAAAAACATAATGTTAGTAAGTTGAGTGTACAATGATTGGAATCGTAATAGAGTTTGAAGAGTGCTAAAATTATGTAAGGAAGTAATAAACTATTCAAATCGCATAAATCGTTTTTAAAGAAGACTTCTGGAATATAAGGCAACAGATCCAAACTTTTATCTATAAATGTATCTAACACGGGAAAACTTTCTCAATACACTTTCCATAAGACGCAATCTCTACTTATGCCAACTGTGTGTAAGTTGTTGTTATGCATTTAGTGGTCAAAATTTATGCGCGAGATACCACTGAGTCTTGTGTTAATTTCAACATGGAATTTATGTGCGTTGACAAACACTTAAAACATATGATATCTTAGAATCAGCACAGAAATCGGTATTTTTATTTATTTGTATGCTTAAACCGAAATATACAAAACTGCGGTGTCATAAGAATTCCGTTTACATATTTCTGGTGCGGAACCCTAAAAGTGGCTTTTTATCCTAAATAAACATGAAAAAAGAAACGTATTTAATAAAAAACCTTCAGATAATCCAATTAGCTAATAAATATCCCAAAGTTCAATATATGCAGAAGAATGGGATTTTGTTATGGAAGAATACAATTTTTCGTTATAAATAGATTCAGTACACCAAATATACACATTGTAGAGAATGTATATCGCTGCAAAGTAAATTTCGTTGCGCTGATTAAAGCATGCAGTCTTACATATGTCAGAATTCACTCCCTCTCATATAACCATTGTCTATCAGAAATGTTTTTCTGTAGACATCGTAGTTCATAGAGTAAAGAAAATATATAAAATATATTCGAGATTTATTATAATTAAATTGTTATTTAAATTCATTTCGGAGAATTGTGGAAAAGCAAGCATACGATTTCCTAAATACTTTTTATCCTAAAGACATAATTTAAGAAACGAGAGGATAACGAAGACTACGGCCGTAGTAAATGAGAAGCGGTAACGGAATTGGTCAATTAAAACGAAATATCAATTTAGTCCTAATTGTGGAAAAGACAAATGCTTTTTTTTGTATTGAGCTTATCCCATTATGAGACAGCTGGGAGTACGTGTGGACATTTTTAAGGTTCCGTCAACAAAAAAAAATGTCGGTGTGTCCGCCCGCCCATCTGTCGTGTCTGTCACACTTTTTTATCTCATACATTCATAAAGATATCTTTCTGGCAACAAACGATTTGTTCACACTTTACAACTTTCACCCAAGAGGCAATTATTTATCCCGTAGCGCATATGTTACATTTCTATTGGGCCAATATGGTATAAAGTAGGATTCCAAGAGATCATTGCCTGCCAGTATACGGCTCTAATAGAATATTATAAATGGCTCACATGGCTTCCAACACGAAAGTCATTTCGTATCATCTTCCTTCTACTCAATGCCAACATAAGTGTGAATGAAGTCCTTGACATACGATATGTTTTTCGCATCGATTGGACGATTGGACCACATATGTCATTGCAATGTGAAGATTGGAAAGTACACAACTTCCATAGTAATAAGAAAACTAACAGAGATCTTATATCTTCGATTATACTCATTTCATTTGACCTCTTGTTTTATTTCTTTGTATACATAATAAAAAGAAACTTGCAATAAAAAAGTACTAATTAATAATAATATATAATAATATAATATATAATATAATATAAATAATAAATATATAATATAAAATATATAATATATAATAAAGCATTTGGAATTATAAGCAAATAAATATTTACAATAGTTTATAATCTATCAGAAATAGACGCCAAAATGTACGTCAATATGTAAACGTTGAATAACTTTGACTTTTATTAACCAATTTACTTAAGCAAGCATGTTTTTGAAGCGTTAATTCAGTACAGTAAAAGAAAATGGGAGAACGTCGACATCACGTTCCAACCAACTGGTGGAAGCGGTAAGAGAGAGTGTTACTGAGAGAATGTGTCGTATCGTCATGATGATTTGCATTTGCATCCACATGGCTTGGAATACAACTCCAGTCGCATACCGACATAAAAGAAAGCAAGCCCTGTATAAAATGAACGCACATACCTAACGCAGGATATGAATGAGGTTTACCTTAAAGACTGATAAAATTCAGCAAAAACGAAAAAAGTTGCAACTCACGTTATGAATAAATCTTTGAAGTTAGACAAAAAGGCCATTCCGAAGGATGACGTGATTAGGAAATTCAATTTCCAAAAGAAATTTACCAGCAGGCTCAGCACCAAAAGGGACTGGAGCAATGAATCCATGGCCCACAGACTGAGCAGCAACATGGTAAAATGGTATACAGACGGATCAAGAACTGATGAAGGAACTGGAGCAGGAGTTTTTGGACCCAGGACTAAATACTTCGAATCCATGGGCAAATATAGTAGCATCTTTCAAGCGGAAATTTATGCCATTGACAGATGCGTTCAGATAAATCTTGAAAGGAATTATACCAACGGCGACATAGCAATAATGTCGGACACTGGACTCCTGCACCATCAAATCCAAACTTGTATGGGAATGCTTGCAAAAGCTCAAAGAGTTGAGTAGGAGAAGCCGAGTAAGACTCTGCTGGATACCTGGCCATACGGGGATAGAAGGCAATGAAATGGCCGACTCCCTGGCAAGGAAAGAAGCATCAGAACCCTTCATAGGCCCTGAACCATTCTGCGCTGTAGGAGACCATCTCCTCAGAGAAGAATTCAGGGAACTGGAAAGAAGGAATCGGAAAGAAACCTGGAATAACGCTCGTGGAATGAAGCAGGCCAAGAAATTCCTAGGTCAATATAATCGGAAGAGATGCATGAAAATGAGCAAGAATAACGTCCGTATCCTAACAGGCTTCCTAACGGGACACTGTAGACTCAGGGAGCATCTAAGGAAACTGGGGATATCAGAAGGTCTCTGCAGATTTTGTGGAGAATTTAATGAAATTCCAGAACATCTACTGGGATTTTGTGAGGCACTAGCCCACAAAAGAAAAAGAAGTTTGGGCAAGTATCTACTATCAGAAGAAGAAATGCAATCACTCAATCTCAGATTCCTGAAGGAAACTGGCTTAGAGAGAATACTCTAGAACAGATTTCTTCACCTATGCGCAATAGGAGTCCATTACCCCCAATACAACTCTGAAAAGAAATGTATTTGAGAGGAACTCGTAATTGTGCTAAGGTATTGAAAGGGGGCACAATAGATCTTAAAGGTCGCGGTGCAATATACCCTCAACCATGATAATAATAATAATAATAATAGGCAAAAAGGTCAGCAGCTTTTCGTTAAACGAAATTGAAAGTAGATTAATTATTTGCAAATCGGGATTAAATGTATTCGAAAAAAACAGAAATGGGGTCCAAATATGCTTTAAAATTAAGTTGTGCTAGACTTAAGTCGTTAACACCAAATAAAATAGAAAAAAAAATGTAACAAAAACCCAAAATGCTTTTTGGCTTAATAACTTTTTGCCTAACGTCAAAAAAATAAGCTATAACTATTTTCCGTTGGTAAAAATTTGTGAACAAAATTCTATTCCAATGTAGTTCAAACTAAAAGACCTATTGAACTTCAACCACGACAGGGCGTCTTTTATAACGAAGGTATTACACTATTTGGAAAACTGATGTCATGTGTTAAAACTAAGTCATTGTAAAGACGCGAAGTAATTTTCCATTTCTAATTATTGCAAACAGTAACAATTAGACATGACCAAATCTTTAGTTGAGTAATCATTTATCTGCACAGAGGATGCATATAATCGGTGGTATCTGCATATATCGACGCAACAACTCGATGTTTTTTAACAAAACTACGTTAAATCAAAATTTGTCTTGCCTGTGTAACAGACATATTTTCGCTCCCATCTCACATAATTGTGAACCTTTTCACACGCGACATTATTTTCTAAATTCCTTCCATTTAATTTTCATTCATACAGGCTTCGAAATTCTTCACATTCTCATTTACTTGAAAGATGCAGTTCATCTTCTTCTTCTTCTTCTTCTTCTTAGGGCGCTACAGTCCGAGGTGGACCTGGGACTCACCTAACATGCCTCTCCAGCCAGCACGATCTTTCGCCAGCTGTCTCCAGTTTCGCACACCAAGCCGGCCGAGGTCCCCCTCCACTTGTGTGCGCCCCCTTGTACGTGGACGTCCTCTGTTGCGTTGTCCCACAGACTCAGAGTCGAAGACTCTTCGGGCTGGAGCTAAGTTGTCCATACGCTCTACATGGCCTAGCCATCTTAGGCGTTAGATCCGTAGGCGCCTGGCGCTGTACAGCCCATACAGTTCATGGTTGAACCTTCTCCTCCAAAAGCCATCAACGCAAACAGGACCAAAGAGAGAGGACCAAGAGACTGTTCATCCGCTTGGGATATTGTCCATGCCTCTGCGCCGTACAGCAGGACTGGGATGATCAACATTAGGCTACCGACACCGGATCCTTCCGGACCCCTTTGTCCGGGGGCTAAACAAATGGACCTGTCCTCCCAGTTGGAGGTTGTGCGTGGGGTTAACTTCCTCACCACGTAAAAAACGTACGAGTTCAGAAACAACAACCTGTCTCGGATATGGACGGATTTAAATCTTTCCTGCTGAATTGAAAAATCCGTTAATAAAAATTCAATCTAATCCACAGTGTTCAGAATATGCATTCAATTTATACTTCGGGCCAAATACTGACTTTATCAACTTTCATAATTCCAAGCATATTGAGAAAAGTTCAGTTAAACTACACGGCATATGTTTTTGCTTGTAAAACTACACCCTTAAGCTATCTTGCGAGGAAAACTTCGCTAATATACATAGGTATATGTGTCCAAACATTTCCGATGACTAATGTGTTCCCGAAATTCATACCACCTGTTTTCCTCAAATCTCAATTTTAAGTTAAGACTGTTGTGTCCTTTAGTTTATAACAGCACCTGGTATACATATTTTCATGTCGGCGAAACTGTTTCAAGAAGTTCGTACCTCGTTTATGTAAAGACCTAAGTAGACTCAACATGAAATATAATATGCAATGTATTACTTCAAAGAAATCCTTGGTAAGATATCACAAAAATCGATAATGTATACACTTGTAAGAGTTTGAAAACTGTGCGATGTGCAATACGTTCATGCAAAATACATGTATATTATTTATGCATGATAAATGAAGCATAATAAGTATGAAAACATAACTTTCTCATGCCCTAAAAGGCCATTAAGGGTACTTACTGAACTCGTCCACAAAATGGACTTGATTTATCATGAAAGACTTCAGGTATCAAGCTGTGGGTAATTAAGACAAGCAGAGAGGCGGCCAAGCAAATGGTTTAAAGGACTGACGTCAAAAGCACTGACATTACTTGTCAACGAAACCAATGAGAAGAGATCTCCAAGTGGACACGAACAAATTAATGGAAGAATTGCGTTGAGTTGGATATTTGTGAAGTCAGCTGGAAAAGCGATAACTAGGGAGAAAGTTGCGGAATAAGAACAAAAGAGATTACTTGTGAAAAAGTTAATTAATCTTCCAATCTGAAAGATAATTGCATTAAAATAAAGTTAAGAAAATAACTAAATGAAATGACTCTGTTATCCCAATATGTAACCTGGAACTAGACAAATAACAAACTGCATGGTAACGGAAAGATCGTCACTTTTCACAAACGAAAACTCCATCTTCTATTTCGGCAAAGATTCAATTAACAACTACAGTTTTGTGGCGTTAAATTAAAACTGTTTGTTTCTTCTTAAGTCCATGCAGTAGGTAATTAGCATAAACAATACACGTGGGTAAAATTTAAGTTCTTAGTCGCGAAAGCAAAAACCTTATCAAAATTCGATGAAAAGCTTCGATACGGGTGATAAAAACAGCGTTAGATTTTTGGTCCGATTGGTCTTAATGGTTATTAATGTAAAAGGTTCAACGTTATCAACAGATATCCGGCGCAAAATGTCTTTGACAAATCGAATCGAAGAATCGAGCCAGTAGAACATATGATGAACGATTTTATATCGCCTTTCTAACTGTAAATGCGGACTTAGCTACGATCGATCCATCGTATATAATTCAGCACAGCGATATCAATCCATGAAGTTTAAGATCCAACGGCACAAAATGTTGGTGACGGATTAGAAGAGAGAGAGACCCTTCGTCAAACCCATAACGACCGGGGCAGTACTGATCCAAAAATTAGGAAATTCGCCCGGTCCACCCGGGGATGTGGTAGCTTTCCATTAATAATATAATAATAATGGCGGCGCTATAGATGGACTTGGGCCTAGCTTCTCTGCAACTACTCGTGTTATACGTGCTATTGTTCTCTCACGAATGGGGGGAACTACAGTTTAATGCCGACTCCGAACGGCGATTTTGAGAAGCTTTCTCAAGACAAAAAGTGCGTTAAAAAAAGGATTAATAATTTTGATGAAATCAATATGTTAAATACTTTAAGCAGCTTTGTGCAACACTTGCTCTGATAGTTAAAACGAAACTATAGAAAAAGAATATGAGAATAAGAGATACTCCAGCCTGTACATGTACCGGTGCATGAAGAGAGACGAGACTAGTGTTTTGTCCAAGAGTGATCTTGTTTGACTCTTGTTTTGGTTGCTATTTTAATTAAATTGTTGAGTGTCAGTTCGGTTATGAACATTATATCTTGCGTTGCAATCAAGCTTCAAAGTTATTATTCGAAAATTTAAACTTTGCTTTAAGGGAATGAAGTGAATTGATTTGAAACTATTAATACTAAACTTTTTATACAATATTATTAATCGTACTGTGGGTGCTATAGGTCTCACCCTCTATAGATCAAATTTGTTTTACACTAAACGTACCACGACGGGTCAAATGAACCATTTTAAACTTGTAATAATTTCTTGTAAATAACATTATCACTTCGCCATATGCCTTTGCTATAATCTTATATAAAAATTTGATCAAAAGTGTTTTTCAATATTTACTCCTCTCTTGTTAATTGTTTTTCCGAAAAATATATGTAATTTATCCTAACTACCGCAACGGGTCATTTAACCCGTGCAAAGGTTCATGTGATACCATGAAGATTTGAATATGTAGTTGTGATACAAAACCACTGCATTATACATTTTTTCAAAATGTTGGGCAAATGTGCCTTAGAGAACCCAATAATTTGCTAAATATGGCGGTGAACATTAATAAAGTATTTTTTTGATTGAATAAAGTTTGAATAAAAAAATGAATTATTTCTATGTTTTTTTCAATTTAACAAATAAAACATTTTGTTTTATTCATGTACCAAATTATTTTTCGCTATGCATAGTAATATATTTACTATTTTTAAGGCGGGTGACTTGACCCGCTGTGGTACGAATAGATATAAATGAAGTATCAGTAGTTTTAGTGTTAAAAGATATTTTGAGCAAATAATGACTTAATTTTTTCTTCCATTATAAACAAAATTATAAGCAAAAAATAATAATAATCCGAACAATTTACAAAAGAATATTGAAAGAGAAGAGAGAATAAGACTGATTACAATTCCATCCATTAAATATACGAGTAAGTGTTTAAAATAATTAATGCCACGGAGTTCTACGCCTGTATCAATATAAAAATATCAAGTATTGTGGGTAATCCAAATTATTGTAAAGTTTCAAGAAAGTTAAATACAGAAATACAAAATTTCTGTTTTTTAAACTAATTTACTAACTCTATGTTCAAAAGAACATAACATACAAAGGGTTTCGATTTCACAGGACAGGAAAAAATAAAAATTATTTTAAATTATTAAGTATTTAATCAAATACATATATAGCGTCATAAACATTGACCTCGGACAAAAAATTTACACTTTTTCAGAGTGAGCGTAGCTTTTGCAGAATTGCTATAAGCAATGTGTTCTAACTCTTAATTGCACTAACTTGCTTATAAAATGGTGTCAAGACTCATATAGCTCTAAAGGCTACTTGATTAAGGCTTCTCATGCAAACATCATTCTCGCAAACTTAAGTTAAAATTTATCGTAGATCTTTTCTCCGATCAAGCGCATCATACGATTTCTATATCGATGTCTGCACTGAATACCAAATCTGGTATTATCAGGTATGTAAGGCTAGTTAAGGCGGTCTGAGGAGATAGTTTTTTTTTATGTTTAGTTGCTTTAGAGCCGTCTTAAGCTATCACTTACCTCAATCTCAACAAACTCCTCGTTGATTGTATTCACCCACTAATATCAATGTCATCAGAATTTGCCGTATGGTCTGTTCTGAATTTTTCTGGCTTAAAGGCGAGAAGAATGAATTAGATTTTTGACTAACGATTCAGGGCTTAACACAAAACGGCAAACAAATTATTGTACGCGCAGACATAATAAAGAAACTTATTTTTAGGTAATTTCAGCGGTCGGAGTTGTCAAATGTCTAAAGAATCCTACTTCACATATCTATTGACACAGAAGTAGCTGTTAATTTGATTTATTTTCTTGTAAACTGAACCATTCCCGATTTTATATCTTTTAACTATAAAACTTATCACGATAATTTGCTGTTGACTCTGAAAGCTTTTGAATTCTTTCCAGCAATTCAGATTGTTTGAGATTGTTTTTTAATTCGCTTTTCCCTTTATCCCTTGAACCATTTCTTTTTTCTCACAGTCTTTCTAACTGAGACTGTGAGTTTTATCTTTTCTTTCTTAAAGTTGATTTACCTCGCATCTTCACATCTTTTTATTATCACATTAGCTCGTTTTCGTTGTGGAATCCTTTTATCATCACAAGAAGAAACAGAAACGGTCTGGATAGAAAGATTTCTTGAAAACACTTTTATGAGTTTGTTTTATCTTGACCATCATTTTAAGTGAACATTTTCATTGAACTTCGTATTGCTGATTTACCAAAGTTACGAATGTCTATTATGAAATTATTTTACGAGAGAACTTTACCTTTTCTTTGACGTAGAGCTTCTTATTGTTTACTATTATACGACGATTACGCTTTCGATTTTATTTGGTTGAAGCTTTTTTCTCAAAATTAAGCTTTTTTGAAACAGTAACGGAAATAAATACCTGTCATATTACAAATACTTCCAGAAAATAGATATTTCGTCGAAAACATTGCAACACGATTTGCAAGAAATATTGTAGAAAAGAAATACTTATGAGCAGAGACTTCGCTAAATTGCAAGCTGTGAATATCACTAATTAATGATGTGCAAGCTTCAAGCGGATCAATTAATAGTCCACTTAGGAACTTTCAGTAATGCTGAGCGCTGAGGCACCTACGTACATTTAATTGTACAATCACTGTATTTATTAACGAGTTTCTTAATGAACTAATTACGAAAAACGTAGGGAAATTGTAAGAAGAAAGCGGCAAGAAGTGATATTATACTTTTGTGATGTTATAAATGTATCCACTGCAACTGTCCACTGTCCATAGTAGAAGGAAGTCAAGCAAATATTTGAAACTACAGATTTTATTCAACGGAATTCCTTGTTTGTTTTTGCAAACAGTTTTTGGCAGTATACAGCATAATGTTATTTTTTACAATCTCCACAAATATGAAACGTCGTGCAAAGACATATGCTGAGATTAATGAAGAAAAATATATTTGAATGTGTCCGATATCGCCTTGTCAGAGAAGTTTAAAGGGTATAAAGGAAGGATATATCGTAGGCACATATATTATGTACAAAAATGTGGAGTATATGTACGACGTCAAACAGTTCCAGCTCTAATATTTATGGACGATATTGTATTCCTCTCCAATTTCATAGATATTATTCAACTCATGCTAACAAATTAAGCAGTTATAATAAAACATGACGTTAGTAATTTTAACGAAAACAAGGTATGTACTATTCAGTATATACGATGGTAAATGCACTAAAAAAACGAAGAGTGAAAGTTGCGTAGTCAAATTTTTATGATAGCATAAGCATCTAAAGGCTTTGTCTACGTTAGACCGTATACATGTGTATGTTAAAGAAGCGTATGTGCAATATGGGATGGATGTAGCAACAACAAGAATGCAAATCATGTTGCGGATTAAATCTTATGCATTTCAAATTGGGGATTACTGCTCATTGCATTTTGCATACACCATTCTGCATTTCATCATATAGCGAATTCTTAGACTTTCAAATAGCTACCCAAACGTGATCCGACTGGAGAGACTGGTGACACGCATTTAATCCTTCATGGATTGTTCCCTAGGACAGCCTAACATCTTCTTTTAAAAAAGTTTGCGGCATGCTTCAACAATTGGCTAGGCTGGGTTATTGTTGGTGGCTTAACCTCACAAAGATCAGTAGTCCGTTATCGTCGCCTCAAATCTCTGCAAACATTGCTTAATTGACCACTATTGCCTTCGAGTATTTTTATTACACACAAAAAGTGAGTGCCGCGACGTTGTGGGCTCGTGCATCGACCCATTCGCACTAGACTTTCAAGTCTAAATCAACACAAGCAACAATTTTTTCGAAAACAAAATCATTTGCGGCTCCACCTCTTTCGAGTCACTTACAATACTCAAAGAGTATAAATGTCTAAAAAAAGGCTTCTCAATCTCGCCGTTCGGAGTTGGCATTAAACTGTAGGTTTCCTCCACTAGTGAGAGAACAATAGCACGCACAACACGAGTGGTTGCAGAAAAGCTAGGCCCAAGTTCACCTCGGTAGGGCCACCATTACTTTTATTATATTTACAAAAAGGCTTCACAGTTCATCGGTTTGACAGTTTTCTTCTGTTCATTTAAGAACAATATAATTATTTATTGGAAAAAATTACCAATTATTATTTTCCTTGCTTCGTAAATTCGCGGCTGTTGTATTATGTTCTTCTTATTTCCTAAGTGGTAGGCTGTGTTCTTATTTCCTTAAACTATTATTAGGGTAATGCTCTAGTAACCTTCAAGACATGCCATGTTCCTGTTGAAATATACACTTTATTAGGCTTACCTTTGCCTAATTCATTGGTACAAAGCAGCTCCGTGTTTATAATGGCCTATATCATATTAAAACTCCAACATACGAAAATCAACCACAGACTGTTTTTATCACCACCAAATGTCTTTTGTTTTTGGTTCGTCTTACGGGCGTTCGGCTATTAGATCCACATAAAATTATTTTCGTTTCACCACTAAATAGAAATTCCCTCTAATTTCGTTCGTATATTCATTATCGTAGCATTTAGAAATGTAATGTAATGTAGAAATCTTGTGATTCTACTTTTTCAATTTCTTTCCTCCCAGTGTCGGTGAATTATTAAGGTACTATTATATATAGAGAATGATAAAGTAGTTTATCAATAAACTGGTATGTGTTTCATTGATCTCTTAGGCGAAGGACCAAATAAAAAATTTGTTCACCTTAGCTATCGAACGAATGACACCAGCAGTCGAGAGCCACGCACCGAATTAAAACATGCCCATAGAGGGCAAAATATGAAAAAGTAAAATAAAAAAAAACAAAAAGTTAAAGTGAGTTTTATTAATTTGAGTAAATTAATTGTGTTTAGTAAAGCAATTAACTAAGACAGAATTTTCAGTCATATTGTATTAAAGTTTTAAATATTTTTGAATTAATTTGCGTTGCATGCTGCAGGAGGTTGACAAACATTAAATTCCAACATTTCCTTCTCACTGACAATAACTGCGTTTACCCGAATCTAAGAAGTATTTGTGTGCAAACCACAGAATTTATGTCCAATTCACAAGAAACAAGAATCTTCTCAATATGGTAACTATACATATCATGTTCTACGAGCTGCGAAATCTGCCACAATGGTTGGATATCATTTACATAACATGAACTACCCATATTTGTTATTTATTGAGTGTATTGCATATGTCGACATCACCGTATACAGATATGGCACCAATAACCTGGCTTTTTGGAACAAAGTACACACATCATATAGTACCTATTGTATACTTATTTGCATTTATTTTTTTTTAACGTCAGCCGCACATTCATACAAACACCTACGTGTCCCGTACTATAAGTTTAAGTAGCTGAAGTGGTTGCAATTGACAGACGATAAATCGAAGTAAAACCAGGTATAACAACAATGAATAGGCTGCTTTGTTTGTTCAAGCAAAAACTCAATACTTACAGAAAATAAAAAAGTTGTATATCTCTGACAAAAAATGTATTGTTCCGTCGCAGAATCTGAATCATTATAATTAAGGTATGTCCATCCGTCCGTCCGTCTGTCTAATATGAAGATATTTACATGAAACTTTGGAATAAGGTGCATTAAAATATTTCGGAGTTGCTCTCGTATATACAAAATTGGGGTGGATTTTTGAATTTTGGAGTACACCATCAAGCGATGTGTCAATCAACACATGGTGGAGGTTCGGGTAGTTTAGATTACCGTTTTGAGAAATATGTAAACACATTCAGTTATACATAATGTCCATTTGGGAAATTATAAAAATCCGCTTTCAAGAATTCTGCCCCCAAACGTATTGGAGCCTTAGACCAAAAAACATAAAATATCGACGTACGTACCTTGTAGATATGAAAACGCGGTTTTGTAAATCTCACATCTCAAAATATTGATTTGTGTGAATATTCTAATATATCTGATATTTAAAAATCTTCCAAAAATAATTTAGGGTACGAAAACTTAATCGAGTGAGGTTCTTATAAAGCAACAATTTTTATTCCAAATGCGGACTATTTTTCGACTTCTGTTTGGCTTTAGTCTTTTGAATATACAATAGAATATATTATATTTGGTCAGTCGATGTGGTACGAAATAAAAAAGGCATTAACAACTATTATAATTAAAGCAAGATGCGACTTACTGAAATATTATACAATCATTTAGGATTGCATTCTTTGAAAAGCATTCAAAGAATTCAATTTTATGATTGCAATCATTGATAATTCTTCAAAAAAAAGAATGGAATCACCATTCATTTAGCATCGAAAGATCGCATACTTTTTTTTACTGTTCAATTGAATGCAATCAATTATGAATCCATTCATTCTTTTGCATTCATTCGCATTCTTTTAAATTTTTTCGAAATTTTTAGCAGATATTTTTATTCTTTACCGCTTATAATATATTTTAACAGTTACTTGAATTGAATTGAGAAGTAAAGTCTCTCAACGCGAAGTAAGGGCTTATAATAATAATAATAGTAATAATGGCAGCGCTACAGTCCGAGGTGTACCTGGGCCTAGCTTCTCAGCAACCACTCGTGTTGTGCGTGCTATTGTTCTCTCACGAGTGGAAGGACCTACAGTTTAATGCCGACTCCGAACGGCGAGATTCGAAAGAGGTGGAATCGCAAATAATTTCGTTTTTGAAAAATATATGCTTGTGTTGGGATTTGAACTGAGACTATGAAAGTCAAGTGCGTTGGTTCGACGCACAAATCCAAACAACCAAGACGCCGTGGTGGGATCTATCTCTACGGTCTGGATAAGGCGGCAATCAAAGGAGTTAACCTTGTTTGTATATGCATTAATAAGCTAATTTTAGTCCTTGACATACACCACATTTGGCTGACACGCTCAATGAGAGTAAAAAGTAAATGTTATATTTGTACAAAATAGATGTATTTCGGTTTTTAAATTGTTTTTGAACAGCCTTTCACAATATTTGTTAGCAAACTTAACTCATTATCACACACTACGGATACGGCTAGGCTGCCTCAATAGATTTCAGAAATGGTTAAAAATAGAGAACAGGCTAAGAAAATTAACTTAAACTGTCAACAACAGCATTTAGGCAAAATGAATTGAAAGCGGACTATAATATTGTGAAAAATGGCACGCAATAGATTACGCTCATCCAGTCAAACAGAAACAGGGTTAACTGGCTCATGTCAAAAAAAGTCGCACATGACATAACTTGCATTAAAGGCCGCAGTATCTCCAGGCTGTGTTTGGTCTTAGAGAACAAGTTTATTATTATATTATATATTGTGTAAAAAAAACTATATATTAATAAATTCATAATATATTAATGAGGGGTTAACAAAACAATCTATAATAATTTTCCTATATAACCCTACACATGTGGGTTATATATATATCCTTAATATCGCATGTCAATGCGGAACACTTTCATTTATAAAGCTGATATAGCGCAATCGGAAACACACAGAGTGGGACTTTCCGAAAAAGAATAGGATCAAAACGTAAGAACAGAAAATAAAAACTTTTTTCAATAGCAAATATTTGGAATGCTCTTAATTTTTGGCATGAAAAGGACTTGTTCCCGTTCCCTTCTTTTTTCACTTGCTCCGTGGGAAGGAACCCTTTTTGCCGTAGGCAAGCACAACGAAGAACAGTCGATATGAATTGCATAAAGATGGGATACTTCACAATTAATTTTATATTGTGAGGTAATATTGATCTTCATTTTTATTTGTTCAAATACTAATGGCTATTCACTGTTCCACTCGTTCGTTTTTGCGTTTGAAACTTTTGGGGGTTAATTAAATTAAATTTATTATACTCGAAATGCTCATCTGGGCACTTGTAAGTGACTTTAATTCTTACTATCGTAGAATAAAATCGTGTACTTATTTACATGCAAATTGCATCGATAAATAAAATAAATCGTAAATCATATTACGCCAAACAAAACGAAATAAACCGATTTATAATGCTTTATCCCATTTAATGTTCGTCTGGGCTTTCCAGAGCAAAGAAGTTTTATTTTTTCTGGAAAAAGAAATTGCTTCTCCCTGAAAGATAATCCTCTGTGAGATAAACTGCAAACAACATTTAGTAATTTCATGCTCTCAAAACAATTTTAATCTAATTTTTTAATATTAAAATAGGGACGAGCGTTGCGCTTTAAATGGTTTCCAGTGTTCAAGATTCTTCTTGAAGCTGGTACTCTGAAAGTTTTTGTCGGGTTGTAAGTTTTTCTGAGAATCTACTCTCATTTTTCTTTCAGACAATGCCATGAATGAATAACAGAAAGCGCGCTTTCCACTTTTAGACTACGGCATAAGCGGAAAAGCATTCCTTCTCCTTGGAAACATTTATGAATGATATTTAAAATCACCCCAAACACAAGCGCATGACATGGCGACGTGCCAATATTCTGTGCATCAATTGATATGTCACAGACATCAAAAATATCTGTCAGCAATATTTGTAAGTTAAACCCTGTGGTGTCTACTGAAATTAAAAAGGCCTTAGGCAAAATGTTTTTTGTTCAACTTGAACGCAGCTGACATGAACAAGGAATGAACGGTTGTAGAGTTTTTATGCATGGAGAAGTTGGTGACGAACAATATAAATTATCTGTTTATATGCCATCGTGCATTCAATTAAAACCAGTTATGTATTTATTTGCATTCAATGTTATTTGAACTACTTGTGATTTGTGTTTTAAAGATCCAATTTGTTGAAAGCCTTCCCAAAGCAGGCTTCAGGAATCAAATTTATTTTTGTTTTAAAGCAACGTGTTGTTTCCTTTTTTTAATTTAATGCTATGGTGCCTGTAAAAACAAATCATTAATAAGTTGGAACCTTGCTCATGGTCTCGTTTTACAACTGGCTAATGACGTCGTGATTTTGATATTTGTAACTTAAAGGAGGATAATTAATTAAGATGTCGTGACTTTGACATATTCCTTCAGAAAAGGAGAATAGTGAATGCTTTTGACAAATAATCGGTCCGTAGTTTTAGCCCAAAGTCAGAGGTCGGTAGTCAATCCAGAGGTCGTTGAATGTAACCTCTACGACGCGGCGTTTGATTGCTTATCTAGTGGAAGCAAGTATTTTAGATGCGGAAGAATGAAATGAATCACAAATATTATTTTCAAATCTTTTAAGCCCTCGTTTGTGAGATTAAACATGACATACCCTCTCCTTATTGGTAGCGACTTTAAATATCCGACTTAAATTTGGAACTTAAGCTGATTAAATTGTTTAATATTTTCTAGGGTTAGTACGAACCGGTGCAATATACTCGTAATATATAGGTAGTGGTACCGCCCTTTTTCTCTTTAAAAAACTGGCATATTCTTACCCGTATCTTTAAGGAACGTCCCGGTATTCTGAAATTATAGAATTTACGATAATATTAGTAACTGATAAACTAATTGAATAAAAAAAATTACTTTAAAATAATTTCACTTTCATTCCAGAAATAACGTAAATTAATGCCAATTTAGTGGGTTGACTTATACCTTCCGAAATAACAAACCTGTCTCAATATTAAAAGATATAAGTAAATGGATGCCATTTGTGCTCTCATTTCGTCTGACTTTTTGTCGTTTCTTCTTTATTTTTTTCTCTGAGTCATACTCATTCAGTAGAAAAATACTTAAATTGAATTCAATAACTAACCAATATACTTATTTTAGCTTCCTAGCTCCATAAACTTATGTATGCAACCCTTTTTTTGGTTTACAAACTTACTTGTAAGGTAATAAGAACAAAAACCACAAGCCGATTGGTTTGAGTGGTTTGCACTCTGATAACGCCTCTGTGCGCCTGGTGATCCTTCACCTTCCTTATTGACGTCCGCAATTTAATTAAGAGGTTACGAAGTGCCAATCAAAATTTACAATCAGTATGTGAAATTTAATTTGAATTCCTTACAATTATGAAACGTATAATATAATGCAATTATTAATCCAGATTGCTTCTCAAATAACTGAGAAATGTCCAAGTAGGTCCAAGAGGTAAATTTCTTTTAATATAACAATATGCTCAACTCAGTGTCTAAGCGAAATGATATAAATTGGCTTACCAAATTTGTTCCTCCTCTCCAATTGCTGACAGAATTGATACAGAAAGTTATGAATGAAATTAAATGTTCAGTCCCAATGAATACCATCAAATATTAACAACAGATGTACGAGTATCTCTTGGGAAAATGGAATTCAGACTATCACCACCCGTGTGAAAATAATTTCAATGAATTGTTCATTTCTAAGTTAAATTTCTTGGCATTGTGAAGTTGTTTAAGAATGAAATGTTGAGTTGAATTGAATTGAATTGTCATGTATGTAACACTAGTACTGCGACCATAAAGATCTATTGTACCCCCTTTGATCTAGGATTTTAGTGCTGCCTTTAAGAATTTTACAACTTCTCTAGATGGGATTTCTTAAAAGAATCAAATGTTATAAGTTGTAACATCAATTATAAACCGGTATTAATATAAGAATTATGAAATGCTAATACTCATTACATAAAAACTTTGCCCTTACTAAACCCTTAACCAGAGCAAATTATAATGCAATTTGAAAATAATTTTACTTTTAAGGCACCCAGGTAAGACTCTGCGCAAAAAATTAAGTTTGCATTAATAGAAAAAGCAGACGAGAAAACTAGGTAACACACAGTAGTCATTTATTTAAAACTTCTAAATTATCAAATTAATCTCCTCATCATGCAATTTTAACACTGTACTAGGTTCCTTCAGGAACCGGTTATAGGCTATATACCTCACCCCACTGCCTTAAGGAAAAAATGGGAATTTGCATATCTCAGCAAATATTCGCCACAGAATAATTAAATTTGGTACATATACAAATGGCATCGGAAAAAATTAGATCCCCCGGCACGTCGGACACTTTAGAAAGCTACAAAGCTTCACACCTTTAATTTGGTATGGTCGGCATCATAGCCTTCTATCACCAGATTAAGAAAGAAAGTGCTAATTGAGAAGTGCATCAAAAAGTTAAATGAAGAGTTGTGCTAGCTACATACAGATGTATATGTTCATACAAATGAGTATTTTATCAGAACATTGGTGTTGAAGTGTTTGAGTTGGCCGAGCCAGTTTAGAATTTGTATTCCGAACTATATCTACAACTTAGTAGAGCTTCAGTGTTTCTACCTGCTCACTGTCCAGTCTTTGGAATCTCCGTGGTAGAAATTCTTTGCTGGTTTCAAACAGTTCGGAAATCCTGAAGTCTCTCAAATAGTTCTTTGCGATGAATGCAGTCGCGTGAGGCTCTGAAATCGATAATAAATTGCGCGTGTTGATTTTAAATTTGATAGTCTTTTCCAGGCTTCGCCGAAGTGTGAAATTTGTCAGTTTTCCAATAAAACAGCTCTCGACTTAACGCAACACCGAACACGCAACCTTAGTTAAACATCAAGTTTCAAGCACCATCTTCGTGTGAATAAGGACTTTCAACTTTCCTTCCGTATGACAAGAACTGTTGAATAAACAGATGTCAGCTTTAATAGAACTTGTGAAGAGCAGCCACACGTATTTGTGGCACACACATGTAAAGTTAAATATTTTCCCTAAGTCAAACAGCTGACAGTGGTGAACACATTTGAACACAGATAAAAGTTAAAGAAAAATAGCGTTCGCCGTCAAATAAGTTCAATATGGAGAAAAACCACGTGAGGAAAACGCACTTGGAAAGAGTATACTTAATGCAGCGTCCTATGACTCACTTCTGACGGCACAAATTATCTTGGGCGCTATTAAACAATTTATAAATAACAACAGGTGTATTTATTGCCCCTTGAGGACTCCTTTGTCAACATGTATCTCTAGGCGTTTTTTGCTTTGATTTTACAAAGATATCCTTAATATAATCGCATTGAGAGAAATAATAATAAAGTTTTATTCTTACCATTGTAATTCGTTTTCTCTCGGTGAAAATTATTGCAACGGGGGTTCCTTAATGGGAATTATATTCCTGAATACAATCTTCAAATTTGAATTTAAATTGGAAAACTATTCCACTTTAATCCAGGCGGAATTGTGTGTTATTGTGTCAATGTGTCGTGAAATGAAGACCTATTATAACACTTGACTTTGAAAATGTAGATTTCCCATGGTGGACTGAGTTCAAATGGGAATGTAGAAGATGTAATAATGGACCAAAAGATATACTCTAAAGGCAAAAACTCTACGACAACAGAAAAGGGACCTTCAAATTTGTTTATTTTTCTTTAACTGAAAGGTAAAGTTCGTAGAAATTCTTTGAACGTCATGTGCTCTACATCATGGACCATTTTCGCCAACACAATCACAATCTTATACCAAGTTTTCTCCGTTCCAACAACTGTCAAAGAAAATATGTGTGTATGTACGAACTCGACTACAAACCCGCGTAAGATGTGACCGCACTCGTGTTGTGGCTTTCCGCTTGCTTTAATTCACTCAAAATTGGTACGAATGTATTCACGAGATAAGTATCTATGAAAAATTCTTTTATTGATAGCATGTGGTTTAAGATTTAGGTTCAGGCAAGAACTCCAGTGAAATTTCTTTAGAGAAATGATTAAAATCTCCTTAGCTTTCGAAAATGTCGAACTCTGATGTTTTCTTTTGTTCAATGTCTCTGGTGTGTTACGTTTGTGGATTGTTATGGTTCCCAATACGACTTCCTTTATCCCGTCCAGACCGGATTTCTGGGTCTGGGATTTGTTGTTCGCCAACAGGAAGAAAATGTTTTGGATTTATATACATTAGTACATAATATTGAAAAGACAAAACATGTAGATTAGGCTGAATTTTTTAAACAAATATTTACAGATTTTTTGTGTGGTAATTTCTATAAATTGTTCTCTACATAAAATTAACTATTTGTGTATATGTATATTATACATAACTTAATGTATTACAATTGGGACTCTTGTGTACCCGATCGATGGGGCCTTCCGCCACACACCTCACACAAATTATGAAACTCTGAACTTGTACCAATTTGGAGCCATATACGAGTATAACAAACAATTCTCTTACAAAATTTTAGGCTTTGGCTGTAAAGAAAACTTGACAAAAAAAAATTTTACAAAAAACGTTTGCAAAGCTGATAACCTTATTTAATTGAAGTATTGATTATTAACAGAACTTACTTCATATTGTCCATATTGTTTGTTAGACAAGCAGTTAACACGCAATTGTAAGCGTCACAACAATCAGTTCGACATCGTATAAAAAAAGAAAGCAATTTTATTCGAAGAAATACAGTCCAACATCTATAACTCGAACCATCACTTGCCACAAAAAAAATCGAGTTATTAAGATACAAAATGTATAGGTATAAATATTTTTTTATTTGCGTCAAAACACATAAAACGCACAGGAACATACATACATACATACATGATTGAAGAGAGGATTTTTAATTTTGGTTTTAACCATCCATTATATAGTGTATCGGTTGTATATAAGTTCTGCTTCCTTTTCATTTTAAACAATTCCAAAACTGCTTTGTCTACATTTTCGTACGTTTTTTTAAGTCTCTTTGCACTTCCACTTACACCACCATTTTCAATTGCACTATTCACTCTGTGTATGATTTTGTCTTCCACTTTGTGTTTTCTAGTACAAAGTAAGTGTTACAAATCTTCTACTGTGTGTTCTTACTCCAACCAATAAAAAATAAGACAATTCTTAAGAAACCACGATTTTGTACACGTATGTACACTATTCCATAGGAATATACAAAGACAGTGACTCGAAAAATTCCTTATAAAACGAACATGTAAAATACGAAGAATTTGGGAATTTCCTTCAGAATTCGACTTATCGAAGTTGACGCCAAATAATCTGTTCGAGTTATCAAGATATTCGAGTTATCGAAGTTCGAGTTATCAAGAACAAATTACATGCAAATTTCAGTCTTGGCGCTATTGCCAACAAATTTCATTCGAGTTATCAAATATTCGAGTTATCAAAGTCCGCCTTATCGAAGTTCGACTGTACATGTATTCGCAACTTAAACGGATTCCAAGACTAATGTTGGTGAATCCACACATCTTTTGAAATGAGTTGAGGTTTGCTTCAAAACTTTTTTTGGAACCCATCCACCCCTCTCACTTCTAAACCAACATTTTTAAAAATCCAAAACCAACCACAAGAACTTGGCTTTAATGTGTAAATTATTTCAAACTTTCTGGCCCAAATAGTTCTGGAAATATTTACCAAAAACATTAAAACATCAACATGCGAATTGTTAAGATCTGAAAACGCAGTTTTTAGACCTCACCGAAAGCATTAAGAAATTATAAACATCAAAATATCCATTTATGTGGAAATTTTGAGATAACAACGATTTAAAATTTATTTTCATTTTCACACATAAATTCCATGCTGTGATCAGCTATTTGAAACGATGATGTGCGTTGTTTCTCAGACTCATTTCAATCCCTAAATGCCCAACAGCAATGTGGGCACAGCAGGCATGAGCAGTGATTGGGTATGATGAAAGTGATTTTCTGGAAGGTATGTATTGATGTATGTTTGTTTCTATCTATAGAAATAAATAGGTGATTTGAGTTAACTGAAATAGTTCGAATTCGCCTGATATTCCGAAATGATTTTGTCAAAAAATATTTATGCGACGGAACTTTTCTCGTGCGAGTACAACTTGCACTTGCCCAATTTCCCCTCGATATTTTGGCTGAAGTTGTCAAAATTGACGATTTTAAGTCAATTGTGTAAATCGGAGGAAAAATCTACATAAATCAGGCTTAAACCTGTTGACGCTAGATTTGTGTTTTCTATTCAATCTTGTAATTCTAAACATTACAAGGCACTCTATAAAAGGTACCCACCAAAAGCGCTTAGGAATCGAATTTATTAATGGAGGGGTAATCAATATTAATAAGTCATTATGGTTGTATGGTTACACGCAGAGTTCCGTATCTAAAGAGTTGATCTTTAAATTCAATTTAATTTGCTGCATGAATAAACTCTTGAATGCAACGACACATGTGTCTATTGGAACGTCATTTCACCATTTATATCACCCATAATACGGTACTGTGAGACGGAACCCAATTAATATGGAGCAATTAAAAGTTTTAGGTAAATGCTCAATGCAGAACTTTTATTTGAAACGCACTAAAGTTTATGGTAAACCCTTCAGAAGGATACAATCCAATTAATGTTAATAAGTAAAAGGATGGTCGGTGACATCAAAATTTATTCTTGGTTTGAATAGTTCCAAACTTCAATATTGTCACCGTCACCACACTACCAAATTCAGAATCCAAACAGTACAGTTTGAATTAAATTATATTTAATTTCTGCATTTATATATTAATTTTCCACAGGAATTAAGTGATATGTTCACCTGTCAGTTTTCAACAAATCATGGAATCATGGAATGGGGGCTGGTTTGTTATTCTTTTAATATTTCCTTTTACTTTGCACAAGTCTTTCTTTCTTATTCTAAAAGCTCTTCCCCACAAGATCCGTCTTTAGTATCTTTTCATATTGCTTTAATTGGAGAGTTATACACATTAGCCGTTTACATACAAACCTTTCAAAAGCCTATAAAATACCAAGAGAAGTCGCAGAACTATTGTTTGATTTTGTTCGATAACAACTTATTGAACCGTCGTATTCTTAATGCATGATGTGGCAATAGCATTATTGAAATTATGTAACAGTAACTGATGAACGCTATCGATATTTGAGATATTTTCTGTGCCCTGGATAAATTACGTCTATAGAGCACGTAGAATCACTAAAAGACGGTACACACTATGCACAGCTACTGCAACTGTGAACATTTTGCGAGAAGTGGTGATATCGACTGGCCTTCATGATCCTGGATTTAACCCCTCTCCATTTCTTCGTATGGAGATACTTCAAAGAAATGGTATACACCAACAAGTCAATCACAACCTTGCGCCTTTGCTCCACAATTTATCTAGCATATCAACATATAGTAGGTTTGTTCCAGTACTTTAAAAAAACAGATATTTTTAAATATTTTCTGCTTCACTAAATAATGTCTCCATAAAACTGAATTTAATTTAAGAAGTTATTGAAAATAACTTGGAAAATAGAACTAACCTCTACTTGATTTCGAATGTTTGTCAATTACATTTCCAAATCACTTTTTCTGAAGGCTTATGTAAGGGAGAGGTAAGGTGCAATTAAATTAATAAACTAATGTCTTAATGCGGGCGCAGTGGCGTAGTGGTTGGGTGCGACGACTCCTACGGTAGAGTTCTAAGGTTCGAATCTTGAAAAAACAAATAGAATTTGTTCATGGGTCAACCTCTTTGGAGTCACTGACAATGCTCAAAGAGTATAACTGTCTAGAAATACTCGTAGCATCTCAATATCGCCGTTCGGAGTCGGCCTTAAACTGTAGGTTCCCTCCACTCGTGAGAGGACAATAGCACGCACAATACAAGTAGTTTGTTGAGAAGCTAGGCCCAGGTTCACCTCTGACTGTAGCGCCGTTATTATTAGATTATTATGTTAGTTACAACACAAATCCGAGAAAAATACCAAAGCTGGGTAATGTGTTCAGTTCATGGCATGATTCTTTTTAATTTAATGACATAGCCATCTTTCGAAACCAAGTATCCTAAATAGTAAATTAAATTCAGCTTGCGTTTTGCAATTTCATCGAAATATTTTAAATGTTTAACTCTTTTCATATTTTTTAAAGCACGATTAAACATATTATCAAAATGAATAAATGTGCGGGTATCTACTTAGCAAATGTCTGAAAAATTTTGTATTTAACTTCAGGGGTAAGATTTAATCGAAAGAAGAGCTCCGGAACTTGCGCTGCCGAAGAAACTGCTGCAGTTTCATATTGCATTGCTTTTATGTTCCAAGGATAACTGCCGAAACCCATGTTTGAGGTGAATGTTTGTAGGAAACTGTATGCTTTGAAGTTTGAAGCTCTTCCAGTAAGGAAGGATATGACGGATCAAAACATTATTTAAAAGATTTATCGACTAAAATAAGAATATGAACCAGGTCAGTGAGATGGGGCATTTCTTTGATTTTTTCAGCTACCGTTTTTCCCAACATTTTTGGTAGATTTTAGATTTATTCTTGTAAATTGTAAAAAATTTGAGACTAGCACATTTCTTTGTAAAACTAACTAAACAGAAAAATCGTTCTCGTATATCGTTTTTGAAAGAGATTTCACTTTTTAATTTTGACTTACTCGGAATGTTACTCCTTTGGATAGCCTCGGTTAGTGTTCTTAACTAACCCGACTCAAGACACGTTGTAAGATTCAAAATTGGTGCTGATTTATGTTAGGTGAGATAAGGTGCGAGTGATTGGCTGCAAATTGCAGTCTCCCTTAGACCAATGTAATCCCATTGTGATACCAACAGGATATCTCCTTATTATTAAAACTTCCTATGGAGCAATTAATTTTCCCAGAAAAGTTTTCCTGTGGACCAAAAGTTGTTGATGTTGATCTAGGTATAGCAATAATAGGTCTTCCAATGCCCAGGATATTAACATAACATCCGGTATGAATTTTTAAATCTACCTAAGCACCAACAACTTTATCTTGATACAACCATCCTGCTTGATTTCCACAGAACTAACAATTTACGAATTCCACATAAATGTGATTCACTTTTGGATGTTCTTTAATAGCTTTTGATAACTACTAAAGAAAATATAACTTTCCAAGATATAACCTTTTCTATTGGAATGAGTGGAAACAGTTATTGAATAAGCCATAAATAATGCCCTTTTATTTTCGGAGGGGTTTTCGGGTTATCCCGATAGAAATGTTTACTGCCAATTATCAAAACTTCAAATTATTGTGGTTGTTGCATATCTCTTCCGCACTCATGGCTAACTTCCGCGGTTACGCAGAATTTAATTACTCACTTTCACGTTTGTCTTTACATTCCTAAAACCCTTTATTCTAAATCTCTATCAATTATACCTTATACAATTCGGTCTCTTATCATTTGATTGGTCTTGCTTATTAAAGTAATATTCAAAAACATGCTCATGGTTTCATAGCAAAAGGGAACAAAATGGTGCCTTATGATTTCACTTCTAAAACCTTAAAAGCTTGCATGTGAAATAATTATGTACCTTTCTACCAAGCCAACAGAAAATTCTCAAAACCAATCTCAAATTTCGAATTAAATTCAAAAGATACAAATAAAATTCTGACAGTCTAACACCTAAAAATTTGGAACCATTGGCCAAAAAGAAAAAAATCGCAACTGTGCTCCAATTGAAGTATTTCCCATTTTCAAGGTGAATTTATTATGGCGTCGGTTTCAAAAACCATCCTTGACGACATTTGATATTATCAAAACATCAAAACTTTCTAATCAAGCTTCCGCAACTTTAGGTATACCACCATTCCTTTTAGTCAATTCAGTTTTTCCTTAAACTCTCAAACGTAACTGCTAATGGGAACTGCTAATAGAAAATGGGGAACATGGCGATCCCGAAGACGGCAAGAAATAAACGACAATGCTTACATTTGTATTCACTTTAACGCATTCGATATTTACTCAAATGTTATTCTATCGCTAAATGATGTCCTTAGTTATATGGAACAAAAAGAAACAATAGATTTAAAAAAGACTAGGGTGGGCTTTTTATATCCCGGCAACAAGAAAGGAAGTAGTAGAAATGTAAGAATATGCGCTAAGTTAAGTATCGACATCGTAACGTAGGATGTTACGATATCTACTGTATTTAAGGAAGTAATAACGCACCTACCCACTACGCCACGGCGAAGTAATACAATTAAATACAATGGTTGATTTAGTGAAAAAAAATTAAAATTAGCAAAAGCTTTTTTTAAGTATTTATTAATTACAACTGAAAAATGAGTGGATTCAAGTTTGTTTTCTTCGATGTGTGCTATGAATAAAACCTACTTTTAGGTTTCCAAAAAGATCAAGGTACTTGTTTAGGTATTCTACACCACATTTGATTAATTAAATGAAAGATATATTTGTGAGATACCAACAAAAAATTTAAAAAGCTTTGTATTTCTTTCCTTTTTTCAAATTCGCCTTCAGTAAATTCAAAACTTCGTTCGGATTTTGTGAGCATTGATTCAAATATACATATGTATACACGAAATAATATCATGAAATGCAGTTTGTCATAGAAGAACTATTAAGCTTCTTGCTCGCATTTGATTAAACTACTCTTTATTTAAAGTCATTAGGAGCCCTCTGATGGCGATATTTCGCGACTTAAGTTTCAAAGATTTTTTGCCTTATAAGGTTAGCAAGTCTTATATTGCGTTTGTTTATTCTTAGCACTTTTTCTTGTATCATAAAAAATATCTGTTTTGCTTATTTTTCTTCACAGATTCAACCACTTTCCGCGGAAGAGAATTGCGAATTGCAATTATTTTACATAATTTTAAATTCTTTTTGAAACATTTTTAAACAAGTTGTCATACAATTAAATAATTTTCAAGTAAATATGTATATCTACCAGTTACTGTGGCATCATCAAATCTTCAGGGTTGGGAACTTCAAAAACAGGAAGGCAACGGAAACTGCCGCTGTCGAAAACGACAGATAAAAGAATTAACCCGGTCCATATGAGAGTTCCATATGGATGATTTCATTTCATGGTGGACGATGTCTTTCAATTTTTTTTTTTGTGGTAAGCATAAGGGTGAAAGTTTTAATAATATAAATAAATCATACGAACACTGATCTTAAGACATAAATAAAATATAATACCGTTTGTAGCCAATAGCACCAAAACTCCTAGAGCCAGAACGTTCTAAATAATTTCAATCGAATAATTTCATCAAACCCATTTTTTGCAATTTTTCTTCAGTTTTTTGTATTCTTCTTTGCAAATAGTTACAACCAACGATGGAGCTTCCATCTCAAAAAGATGGAAATGGAAAGACCTGTTGAGGGAATGCGCCAAAACTTAAACATGTACTCTAACTATACCTACACGGAAGGCCCTCCAGAATAGCCAAATTTATATACACACAAATTGATATTTTCATATAATGCACCTAATTTTAAAATTTTGTGCATATTGGTTTTAAATATTCAAACCGTTGATAATGTCTGACTGACGGCCAGATTTGGCGAAACCAATGACCTTTTTGATAAATGTTTTTTTGTGGTTAATAATTAACTTCATATTACTTTGACTTCAAGAATTTGAACATCTTTCCGTTTGGGATTTCGACCAGCACGCGGCATATATTTGACATCAAGCTTGCTTGACGAGTAATGATTTCGTGCGTTGAATTCTAACAAAAACCGAAAGCAATACAATTTAGTTTTACAATATTACTTCTTGCTCATTTCTTGTATTACATGAACTTGTGTTACAATTGTTTTTCTAATTCATACGGCGCTGCATTCGGGATTGGGGCTGAACCTAAACCAACAAGTTTCTCCAGCTAGCTGTTTCCCAAGTTGGTTGAGGTCCTTCTGCACTAGACATGGACATCATCCTCCTACAACTACTGAAGTGAAAAAAAATTTACAAACAATATTTGAATTAATAAAATAATTCTATTTAGTAAGATAAACTAACAAAAAAACAAATATTTACATATTTGCTTAATTGTCAATGAGAGCTATTGTTTGTGCATCAATTTACTCTCACTGCTGTTGATTTTAAAGCAATCCTTACTACGCCGTGCGGATAAATTATTAATTTGCATCCCAAAAGGTTTCCATCTGATGTCAGCAACATAAGCCACCCAATAAATTTAAAATACCCTGCCTTGCCAATTGGTTATTAAATTCATCTTAGTGATGCTTCAGTTCTGATAAATTCTGTACCAACATGGTTCCCTTATAATGTTCACCATCCTTTTGTACATATGTATATATTCAAAAGACTTCCTTTCGATAATAATCCGATTCAATAATAAAACTCGCCGTTCATAGTTATCGATTTTGATCCTAGCTTTCAAGTGAACGCTTCAGAGTTGAGTACATAAGCTTCGCGGAAACTGTTAAAGCTGAAAAATATCCTGTGCAAATGATAGCAAGTTACGAATTAATTTGGCACGAGGTAACTTAATTTTCAACTTAATGAGTAAATGAGTTTCAAATAAACCTTACATAATATTCTGTTTGGTCACTTGCTCAGTTCCAACAAAGAGATTGAATATTTTAGCCTCTATTCTCACTCTGTGACGCTATCAAAACATTGGTTGGGAGAAACAATGAAAGTCATTAGGGCAAAACGAAGAAGAAATCCTGACTCAGAAAATCACTTAACTATGAAACCGCCTTGAAAAAAATATGCCACGAACTTTTGGCATGGCCCTTATCGCCGTCCACCCACCACCTACTTAATTATATGAGTGTTCTGTATTCCTACTAAGCGATAGTGAGAAAAAAAAAAACAAAGTATGTTAATGTGTTTGGGGAACAAGTAAAACTTTTCCGCAGCAACAATAAGAAAACGACGAACACAAGATCCTAATTATTATATATCCTGGCAAAGCTAATTTCAATTAAGAATCTCCAAGTTTCGCTCTTTTCATCTTAGCTCATCCGTAAAACCAATGCGATGGTTTCAGCAAGGACAATTCCTGCAGCAGTTTAGGTGGACTGGACGAAAGAACGTACCGGATTGGGTAGAATGTTGGGTGAATAAGAGATGTGGAATAATTTATTTGCGAAAAGATAACTGGACACTGCATGAAAATCAATATGTTGTAGGTGTACTCCCCATCAGAGGATAAATAAAAATTTCTATTCGATTCATTGGTTATGTTGGCGCCCCAGAAGGATTAATGTGATTCGATTGTTCTATTTTCGAGTATCTTAACGTTTCGCTGCATGAGTTCGACATTTTACTATACATTCAACCCTTTTTTAATTTCGGCTCCCTGCATCGATTTGGGTGACTTTATTTATTGACCGTATTGGCGGTATCCTTTTACCACTTTACTGCCCACGCATCGTAATTTCTATGGGTTCAATTCCACTTAGGATGCTGAACCTTTTCGCGGTTAAATGGTTTGACATTCAATTACCCATTGAAGGAGTTTGTCATAAAAGTTGACATCGCTCACTTAAGTGAAGTTGAAATCAGATCGGGTACCATAAAACAACAAACAATTATTTACGTTCTGAGTGAAAAGAAGAGAATCTGCATCTGAGCAATTAAGTTACCGCATACATTCGACAGATGCTCCACATGTTGTATCGTCCTTTGAAACGACACACTTATGTATGTATTGTATTTAATGCCATACAGTTCGTTAAATTGCTTAATTGAGTCCTGTTGGCGGAAATAATGCTGCTAACATCAATTGTTGGTATTTTTTTTCCTTGAGAATCTTGCAAGCATTACATCTATAATACAAACACATATGTAGTTTCATTGTGCGTCAACTGAATAACTACACAAACGGGTCTTGAGAAGACCCATGTTGGGTTGACAAATTTAATGACAAAAAATTTAATAATTACATTTTTTACTTAAGAAACAAATAAATTTAAAATTACGCTACGAATAACAGCGTCTGATAAAATAAGGAAATTTTGCGATGTGCTTTCAATGTTTCTACCTTAACTTATTAAATCCACATTATTTGAGTTAACGTTTATAAATTATCCTCCATACGCCTTACCCAAGGACAGGGTCAAATATCTTCTCTGTTGTGTACCGTTCATAGAAAACAGTGAATATTGAATAAGCAAATGACGGACGTTGTTTTCTTAGTTCTCCGAAACTGAATTCGAGCACAGGTCTTATACTTGACGACACTCAATTTTCCAATTAAAGAATTTTTAACGTAAGGTCGATTACCACACTAGTAGATGCCGAAATTGCGGCGCGAAGATGCTTGAAAGAAAGTTGTTGGTCATACTTTCATCCTCTGGAATTAATTTGACCTGCATGCTTTTTTATCGCTATCTGAGCCTGTAGTATTGTTCGTAATTTCTTGTAGTGTTGTGCGGATTTCATTGAAACTGGATGGGCTACAATCACCTAACACGATAGTCGTTGGAATTGTTACACCAACACATCCAATACTCCCTGTTGTTTTCGATATTACCATCGATGTTTCGAAAGCCTACTCCAATCTCGTGACTTTTTGCGTAAAAGTACTTGTTTTGTTGTTATCCCTTGACTCGTTTATATCCTTGAGCTGGGAAGCTCCGAAATTTCTCTTCTTTTCACGCAGCAGAAACTCATCTCGTGCTGCCCTGGTATTCCTTTCCAGTGCCCTTTGATATGTTCCGCTTGTGGCTTGCTATTTTTGTGCACACTCTTCAATTGTAGGAGAGTCGCTGCGACCCAATCCCTGATGGCTGTGTGCCAATGCAACCATTGTTAGTAATTGTGCTCGGCGAGGGCATAGTAGAAAGTTAAATACCCAGTTGCTCTTTGTAGGCTGTCGCTATATTTGATGTATTGCAAGCTTACAAAAGAGTATATATAACTCGTGTTTTAAAACGGGGGACTGTAAATTACATATTAAAGTACACCTCGACAACTTCTTTAGGAAGCGCCGGGCATTTGCAACGCCATTTTAACAATGCAATTAATCAAAATAATTAGACAACAGCCTCCTATCGAAATAATCACCGTTCAACTTATCTTCTTCGGATCATAGGCCCATATGAATTATATGGAAAATGCATTAGAATAAATGAAAAAAACAGACTTTGTCATAGATTTTATATTGTGCCAAGTTAAATACATGATGTACCTATCTATATGTAACGGATATACATATATATATGTGGAAAAAGTATACAGAATTCAATTATTGGTAGCACAGGCATTGCATGAAGCCCTTGTTTCTACTTTTCCGAGTGTCAGGCACATAAATTCATGTCAAAAAATGCTCTACACACGGCTCTACAATGAACACAATCTTTTTTCGATTGCCCAGTAGCGGTTAAGGCAGATGCAGCTAATGCAGAGGTTGTGGGTGATTCTATCTAAAATGGTGTAGTCAAAATTGGTGCCTTGTATAGTCCAAGATTTGATTCGGTTTTTTTGAAGTATTTTCTTGGTCGGTAGCGCAGGTATAATGTTCTGCCGACACCACAATGACGGCTTTATTTAGCTTTAGTACGTACGAACACAATGTGTATTTCTTATAGTAAAAACCAAATCAGCCGGAACGAATCGTTTGTTAGAGCGAAAAGTTCCCACAATGGCCAGTCCAACTTGATGCAAATGCTCGGCCAAAGATAATAAGGTAAAAAAATTATCACAATAGATAGTGCGACCGGAATTATGATATCGTTGGATCAATGGTGGCCCAGCTGCCCATCCTAGGGTTAAGGGCACACATTCCGAATAACCAATTCAGTTTCGAATAATAACTAATGCACATATGCCTGCCTGGACGATTAGGGAAAGGCAACCCTATGGTTGCAAGGACTTTTCTATGAGCTGAAGAGGTCGCATGAATAATTCCCTTCTGCAGCTAATGTGCGATTTAAAAACGACAACGCATTTATATCACTACCGAGACAAGTGAAATAAATAATGGTTTTAAACATGGTTCTATTGATCCCACCATCCTGTTCTATATTTACACAAATGTGGAATTTCGTATAGCGATGACTTTATCGCGTACATATCAAGTACAACGCAAAGTCGAATCAATGCACCTATATTGTGATATACAGAAGTCACAAGTTCCCGAAAGCTGCTGAATCATTGGATACCAGGTAGAGTAAGTGAACATTCAAGATTATTGAAATACACAGAGCCATTGACATGGAGATATAATAAGCATGTAAATGCTGCTCTGACCAGAACTAAATGTGTTCTTATCGAAAGCGTCGTAGGGCTGAGGAATATCTCCTATTTAGGTGAATTACACACCTGGTCAAAATAATAGATACACCTCGAATACCTTACATTTTTCGTTTTTAGCGTAGCACAATGAAAGAAATGGTTAAAGTTAGCAAAAAAGGCTAATATATTTGAATTCTATACACTTTTTAAAAACTTAGAACTTAACAATATTTTCAATATTAACGTTAGTAATTTTTTATAAAGATAAAATTGTGTTAGCACATAAAAACCGTGTGATCAAAAAAATAGATACACTTTAGATTGTGATTAAAATTCAATTATATCATAACTTTTATTGCGACTTTTTTGTCAAAAAGCTTTAAAATATTTTATTGTGATTGCTTAGTATCAAATAAGAAAAAAGGAAATAAACATTTTAGGTTTACCAAGGCTTGAAATAGTCAATGCACTACAGAAGAGTAAGTTTTGCTTCTTTCGCACATAAAAAAAGGAAAATCTCAGCGTGAAATCGCGAAATGTGTGTAACGGTCACTTTATTTAGCGCAAAATTTTTTAAAAGCTGCACCCAAAAATAATTTCTTTGCAAATCGAAAAAAAACAAACCCCGGGGATGATCGCCGTATAATAATGTTATCAAAAAGTGACCCTTTTAAGTCATCAAAAGCTATTTCCGCAGAAATTAACAACATTGTTAGTGCTCCAAGAGTTCGTGGTGGCTGACAAAAAGCCAAACTTCTCGGACGAATAGCTAGGAAAGTTTCCCTAATGAGAAAAAAAAATTAAGCATGAGGCTACAGTTTGCTTTGTTAACAACAAAATCAACCTGCCAGCTTGGCCATGTCAATCTCTAAACCTAAACTCTATTGAAAACGTGTGGGCGTATCTAAAGAAGAAATTTTTTGAGCAAATATTTACCAATTCAGACAAACAGTGATAATTTGTTAAAAAAAACTTGTTATATTGAAATACCAGTAGAGACATGTCAAGCATTCATCAGCAGTATGTCGAAAAGGATGGCAAAAGTTGTAATGCAAAAGGGTAACTTCTCAGGGTATTAGTGGTAATTGGTTTTGCAATTGAAATAAGTAATAAAAATTTTGGGAAAATATTCAATGTATCTATTTTTTTAATTACACATTTTTATGAACTAACACAGTTTAATCTTCATAAAAAAATTATTTACGTAAATATTGAAAATATTTTTATGTTTTAATTTTTTAATAAGTACATAGAATAAAAATATATTAGCCTTTTTTGCGAACTTTAACCATTTCTTTCACTGTGCAACACTAAAGACGAAAAGTGTAAGGTGTATCTATTATTTTGATCAGGTGTGTATATTAATCCGCGAAAGTAGAATCTGAAATTTTATTGATAAGAAGGGATTGGACTCACTCCAGATCCATATAGTTCAGCAAACATAAACCAAGAAGAAATAGTCACTGTACGCTTTTGTATGTAGGAAATTCGGTTTTTGTTTATACTCAATAACAAACTTCGAGTATGGATGGTGTAACAGATTACTGTAGCTTTACGTAATTCTATGCAAATAAAAGGAGCACAGACGTTTATACATCAAAATATATATGCATATATTAAGGTTCGGATATGGAGACTTTTTTTTACTCAATTAAAATATAACATACCTTTGTTAAGTTGAATCGCATTCGAGATATAGGATATACGATTAATTTTATTTATTATTTATTTATTTATTTTATCTAATTATTTATATGCCAAATTAAAAAAAATTGAGGTATTGGCGAGTACCTCCCAAATATGTGGATTTTGAAATTTTAGTGCACCATAGTCCTACAACAATTAGTAAATGGTTGGAATCATATGAACGTATCCAAAGTTTTAACTCAGAGACCCTTATGAGAATTATTTTCTCATTTTCTTTTCAATTACAATCAGTTGGAAGGTGTATACGCTATCGGAAATTTCTTTTTTATGTAAGATAAACATACATATGTGGATATGAATGATTTATTTGTGTTGGAGTTAGAAATAAACGAACAGAATATTTAAAGGAACAGTATAATTAGAGGAAGGCGAATGGAGGAGAGGGCATAACCGCGAATTCTAGCAACTGTACAAAGATGTGGATATTGTACAAGAGGATAAAATATGTCGACTAAATAGGCTCAACCAAATCGAGTGAATGAATAGCAATGCTCCAGCTAAGAGAGACAGCTAGTTCGAGATCGAAATAAAGACTGAAATCTGATACAAAAACCAATGCGGATGTAAGACAACTTGGTTGTCAGCGATGAAAGATGGCAATTACTCAGGCTCAGACCTTTGCATTAAATTGAAGTGAAATATGCTAGAAAATTTAACTCTTCAGTCGAGAGTTAAATCAATCCTTAAATAATAATAATAATAATAATAATGGCGCCGCTACAATCCGAGGTGGACCTGAGCCTAGCTTCTCACCAAACTACTCGTGTTGTGCGTGCTATTGTTCTCTCACGAGTGGAGGGGACCTACAGTTTAATGCCGACTCCGAACGGCGAGATTTAGAAGCTTTTTCTAGACAATTATATTCTTTGAGCATTGTCAGTGACTCGAAAGAGGTGGAGGCGCGAACTTTTTTTTTTTTGAAAATTTGTTTGTCTGAGCTTGGTTTCGAAGCTAGACTGTGAAAGTCTAATGCGCATGGGTCGACGCACGAACCCACACGGCTACGGCGCCCTTAGTACTGAATCCTTAATCCTTAAATACTGAATTTTTAATTTTTTATGACATAGGAGTTGAACTAATTAGAGAAACTGGAAACACAAGAAGAATTGATTATCTGCAAATTCTAGCCTTGCATGGACATTGGGTGAACTGTTTCAGTAAAAGTGTGGTTTGGTTTGCATTACGCAGGTTTGGGTGGTACAAGTACATGGGGTAAAGGTTGCTAACGTTGAATTGCTGTTGCAGAAGAGTGATATGATCACTTGACGATGGCTCAATGAAGAAGTGAACTGATATTACTGAATCACAGTATACTGATACAGTTTACTTTATAAATTTTTGTTAGCAAAGCAAGAAAAGTAATATTATTAACAATTGTATTTTATTTTTTTTATGAAATATTTAAAACGAGCGAGCAAAAATATTTCTGTTCTTCATCGGAGATTTATTTGCTTCACCCAACGAAATTTAAAGTGAAAAGACTGCCATAATCACTAACTCTTCACAGTGCTATTTAAATTTTACTTCCCCTCATTTTATGTGATGTCTTTACAACCTGTAAAATAAACACTGCTTCTTACCACTAGGATCAACTTCTATTATATTTGCTTTTTTTAGAACTTTTATTGACAACGGGGCCTGTATTCCTTTCAGTACAAATTTCTGCATGTGCAACTTTTCCTTTAATTTGGTATTAATCTGGATAAACCTTGTTTTTCGGTCCAATATCTTTTGGCATTTAATTTGATTGACTTTTAATTGTGAAGCTCTACAATTAACCTCCGCAATAATTACTACGCGTATTCTTATTTAATTATTCTCCATCGACAATTTCCCTTCTGCATAATGTCGTAGTCACTTATTTTGAAATTCCTCATAAATCGGACTGGTTGGTGTCGTAAAATACAAATAACAAACCAGTGATCCGTGACCCAGATGGTATACTACTTAAGTGACGCCTTAAGCATCTACCAACGAGCACTTAATTCGCTCAACCTTAGGGTCACAAATTATAGCCAAGAACGGCAAAACATTTTCATTATGTCCAAATTTTGCCAAACAAACAAAAAAGAAAATGTTTCGGTCCGACAGTCTGTAAAGTTTATACTCGTAACATTGTTGCTGCTACAATGACGCTTTGTCAGGCAGATATAAATCCTAGCCTAAGCAGCATCTAACTTTACTCTTTTATTACCAAAAATTTATTGTGTATGAGAGTGGAATAATAACGCTCCCGGTGTTGACACGTTTTGGGATCATTGGGGTGGAATGAACCATGCTTTGACCGCTGTTACTGGTTTCAAAAATACGCGTTTCTTGAAAAGGTGCATAAATAGACTCAGCAGCATTAAGAAGGAAAAGAATGAAAATCACATCGCGATTGTTTAACGAAAAATACACAAGAAAATAGTAATTTAATTTTAAGAGTAATGGAAATTCATCTATCCTAATTGGATTCCACTTCTTCGTACACAAAACGCATTTTTTTGACTGAACAGCATTAATAACTATTCAATAAAATATAAAACATTGGTGTCATGTTTGGGGATTGGAAAGTGATATTGAATGTTTGATAGAATATTTGGGGTGAAAAGTTTCACGTATGACAAGTTATTTAGTTTTTGCTCCCTCTCGAAGGCACTGCCTCTTGCAAAGCTTACAGAGCAGATGTAATTGAGTCGGATTGATTCGATCCAAGTAAATACTCGTACTTTTAATTCGATACAAGTAAAATAAGTATCGATACCTTTCTGATTCGATTAAAGTAAGTATCGAATGAAAGTACTCGTATCGTATCGTATCGAATGAATCAAAAATATTATTATTATACTTTTATTTATCTGTATAGGTGTGTGTCTGGATTACTACAGTGTACACGGTACACCCTCTTCACGTGTGGCTTAGTAGCTTGTCTTCTCATTTATGCATAACCAAAACACCAATGTATACACCTGAAAGAATTTTCATTTCAATGCAGTACTCTATCACCTTCAATCCTATTTGCAGTTCACACTCTATCTCTTTCAATCCCGTTCAAAATACTCATAAGGAACTCTCATATTTGGTGCTTTGCTCACATGTGTGAGCTTGTCCATTTTGCAGTGCAGTTGGCTTATCATACACGCAATCGCAGTAAGAAAAAAATAAGTACTCATTTGCTTGGATACGATTAAGTATCGATACTTTTAATTTGATACTCCATGGGTATCGATATGATGTTGCAAGTACTGTAATTAGGACTGATATGAGTACTGAGCTGGTATCGAATCAACCCTATAATTGGGTCAGATTCTATCGATGCCGACATCGGCAATTGTTCTTGTTGCAAATCAAAATTTGGCTTTAGAGAATTTGTGGTTCCAGCAGAATAGGCAACTGCACACACATTAAGTGCAATAGTTGTCACCTAGCAACAAAAATCCGAGCATCCGACAAAAAGTGCACAATTTATATGATGATTGATTTTCGTTTACATCAAAAGTTTTTGCTATTTGAAATCTTATCTCACCGTTTAAACAAGCGATTATGTCACAGCAGACACAAATTAAATTCTAATGTAATATCTAGTTTAGATGTCAGAAAACAGCTGACAATCAGTCCTTGCTAAGAAATTGTCTTGGAAAACCCAGGACTATTGACTCATACAAACCAAAGTAGGCGCTGAACTTGACAGGAAAGCACACGAAGAACAATTTTCTCGCTCATCCAATGATTAAAATGTTCGCTACCTGTCTAAAAAAAAGTCAAATTGCAAATAAAAGCTAGCTCTCCTTGATCACCTGCGAATTATATCCGACAATATGGCCGAGAAACGAAAGTGCTGAAAACAAAAATCTCCCCTAGTGCGAAAAGAAGTTACTAACAAAAGTAATTACAGCACTTACTAGTCATAACCGTCTGAAAAACCATGCAATAAAAATAGGGTTCACTAATGACGAAAATTATATTATAAGGGAGCAAGAGGGATCCATTTACCTTCACTACTTGACTTGACACTTTTCCATGGCCTTCAGAAAATTATATATCCCATATTTCCGTGAGAAGACACAATGAGGCGGGGCATTGATACGGTGAAAATATGTTTCTAATTCCCACCAGGGCATCATTCTACGTCCACAAGAACCTAAGACCCACTTAACAACCTTCCTACCGAAGTAACAATTTAATTTTAGTATGTAAGTCGAGCGATGTTCGGAATATTATCTTTTCATAAGGATTGATTAGATCATTAAAGCCATCTACTTGGTAGTATTTTCAGTGATCCTTGGATTGCCCAGTTTGTTTTCTTTGATGCTTGATTGTTTTGACATTTTTTTTACCGGAGCCGGTTGGTGACTAAAATAATTCGAAATAAAAATGTTGAGTACAGAGGAAGAATCAGTATAACTTGGAAGAAAGGTTTGACATAGAGGAAATAGGACCCGAATCGAAAAAGATTCAGAAAGGCTTTTGGGCATACCAACAGTCCCTGTGTCTCACATCACAATAAGAAATCACCATTCATACTAAAAAGCTTCCTTTCTTAACGTCCAGTGAGCTGCCTTGAGAGCACCCGCGACATTGAGACAATAGATTCACAAATATAATTCGGTGATAAATGCCAACAATTTATCATTGTTTTATTTAAGTCATTTAAGTCATTCCATTTGAACTATTATTAATATTTAAAAAATATTTTACAAACAAAAATATTAAGTCTTAACACAACTTAAACCATATGCAGAATATTCATATCCGGCAAAAAAAACTATTTACCTCTGCTTTAATAAAGTTAACTGCTGCGTCTGTCAAAAACGAATGACAGGGAGATTTCCATGCTATTCCCCGGGGAATAAAGAAAAAAACACTGAAAAGAAAATGGAACTGTTTGTCAAAAAAGATGACTCAATGGTGTCATTCTCTCATGACAAAAATAACAACTGCTAGAGCGTCTGACATTGTTAAAGATTTTTATGGTCACAAAGCCAGTAGCATAAGTATGGGATATTTTTATGAATAAGTAGGACAATAGAGAAAACAGGACGGTAATTTAAAAATATGTCCTTTGAGTGAAGCTCAACGCAGGAGATGGTAACAAACAGAAGTTTCTCCCTCTTAATGAAGCAATGCATCAGAATATTCAGTTTTAAAATGTTTAAAGGGCGCCGTGGCGTAGTGGGTAGGTGCGTCGACTTCTACGCTCGAGGTCGTCGGTTCGAATCTCGAAGAAAACATCAAACATTTTTTCACGGCTCCACCTCTTTCGAGTCACTGACAATGCTCAAAGAGTATAACTGTCTAGAAATAGCTTCTCAATCTCGCCGTTCGGAGTCGGCATTAAACTGTAGGTCCCCTCCGCTCGTGAGAGAACAATAGCACGCACAACACGAGTGATTGCTGAGAAAGCTAGGCCCAGGTCCACCTCGGACTGTAGCGCTGCCATTATTATTATTATTAAAGTAGAAGATAATACCTGCGCGTTTTCAACTTAGTATGAAAAAACGTTTGTATGCACATATCTGGAAAAAAGCTATACTTTCAACTTCTATCTTACGGATTTAAGTTATGGAAGCCATGAGGCAAATAGGAAACTTTGCTAATTAGTCCTAATAACTCCCCGTGTGCTAAAAAACGCACAGAAGACTCATTTAATAAATACCAACGTTTTTAAAAGTTTCAGGTACTAAGATTTGATTTAATTATAGTTTTAATTAGGTTAAGAAGAGAGGTAGAAATATTTTAATAATTTAATTTTTGCTCAAACTATATTAAAATAATTAAATTCTTACTTTTTGTAGCGTAATCGTTAAGTAGGTCACCTAATACTCTCAACAGCTTACGAAAGGATTTATTTCTTGTATTTGCAAAGGGATATTACGATATTGGACGTGCCTCTACACCGAACAATGGACTATTGAAAAGCAACTTGATTAAACAATAAACCTTTGAGCCCAAAGAAGCAAATATCGCCAAGCGTTTGATCACTGTTGATGTTACTGGTACCGTTAACTACTGAGACGAGAAAGATGAAACGTTTACTACTCCGAAAACAAATTCATTGCGATGTTCTAGCCAAAGCTGTTGGTGTAATGCGTCCTTCCAATATAACAACATTCATATAATCCGAGTTTTTAATGATTACCGCCAAATTTTGGCGGGTTGCAATCGTTTCAATAATAGAAACGCCCAAACTAGTTAATGTCACTTACGTTTGTCAGCAATTGTAAAGACTTTAAAAAAAATTTCAAGAAATCAAATGACAATCATCATTTTCAGTAAAATTATTTTCAAAATTAACAGAGCAGTCATGTTTCTCCATTGTCATCCTACATAAAGAGCTTGGCAGTATTAATACAATAATACATTTTTGCCAAATTTGTGGTTATTTAAATAAAATGTTTGCCTAATTTCAATATGTTCCGATATTGGCCACGCCATAATAAATTGTTTTAAATCGCTCTCTACTGTCAAATGCCAGCTGACTACTTTCAAATCGAAATGGCGCCCAAACAAAATAGACCTGCAACATTAAAAGCACCCTATACGGGCATTTGCCTACAATTAAAATCCCACAACGCCAAAAAAATTCTAAAAACCCGTTTCCAATGCCCGCAAAAAAGACATAATTAAATAACAAAGCAAACCGATACAATTCTATTAATTAATTCGCCCAAATTATTTCCGAGGGTCAGGCTAGGTGTGAACCGCGCCTTAATATTGCTGGTGATATAAAGTAATTGAGATAAAAAAAATGCAACCACTCTAGTATGGTTAAATCGGATTGGATTACATTGTGATGTAAAAGTGATTTACTTGCCGTAATTAGTTTTCGGTTAACCCCGCAAATAGGATTTTAATATGCCCTGTAGAATGATTTTGGTATAAGTTTTAAGATAATAATTATCAAATATGCATGTTGTTATGGAGGGATGAAACTTGTTAATGCTTTAGTTAATGTTAATGCGTTGATGCTTTAGAAATTTAGTAAAACTTATCAATCACATTGCGCGTAAGTTCACAACTTTACTCATTAAATTCTTCGTACTGACAAGTTTATCAGTATTTTTCAAAGCCACCTATAACTTTGTAAAACTTAACATCTGTTGTCACCTGCAGTAAAAAAACGTGTCTCAAAGGAAGTTGAAACTAATTTCGTATGGATGAATTGGAAACATGTATATAATTCTGTACCAAAGTGAAGTCAATATTCATACTTTGTTATCCGTTCTCTGACAAATGGTTGGAAATCTCAAACTTCTCGTTGAGAATGGGGTTCATTAAGTTTATTTTCATCGCTAACCTCATACTTACCTTATTACAGTATAACAATCCCTTAGCTACAGTGCATCTAAGAGGTAATTACGTTCTGTTCCAGTAAATATAATGGGAGTCCTTTATTTAACGCGAGAAGCAATTTTGATGGAAAATGCAGGTTTTTAATTAAAATTTGTAACTTTGATAGAACAATTAGGTTTTTAATGAAAAATTGTTAATTTTTTATTGACTCATAAAGTATACGTTATAGGGTTATGCATAGAATAGCATATCGGATAAATGATCTCCACTGCTTTGCTGGCACAAACGCAATCTTATTTCGCAATTTTCCTTGACCGTATTGAATTGTTTGCTAGGTTTAATGGCGGTACCTGCTTGTTAGGACCAAATTTTTATCACATTCATAAAAGATAGATTTTCATATCTCGAAAGTAAATATTGTTAACTGTTATTGTCTGTTCAATCGCACTTACCATTGAGAATGTGCGTTCAGTACCAAATAGTGACACGATGCGGACGCATTTGTTTTTTGACAAACGCTTGTGGATTTTTTGAAACCGAAATCTTAACGATTAAAAAAGCAATGAAGATGAGAGTAAGCACCATCCCTAAAGATGATTTTGTCTAAAAAAATCAGCTTGTTTTTAAGATAAATATACAATGAAAACATATTGTTCTATCCTGTAGTGCGCCATAGACAGATGCGGTCAGATAAATCTTGAAGGGAATTATACCAACTGCGACATAGCAATAATGTCGGACAGTCGAGCTGCTATTATGGCACTGGACTCCTACACCATCAAATCCAAACTTGTATGGGAATGCTTGCAAAAGCTCAAAGAGTTGAGTAGGAGGAACCGAGTAAAACTCTGCTGGATACCTGTCCATACGGGGATAGAAGGCAATGAAAGGGACACAATAGATCTTAAAGATCTTAACCATAATAATAATAATGTAGTGCGCTATTTTCTTTAAGTACTAATAGTCAGCTTTCAGGTTGAGTTTTAAGGGGCAAAACTGCACAAGCCGCACAAATTTCGCAAAATGTGTACGTTTCTCGCATTAATTTTGGAAGGCCCTTTTAATATATTCGATAAAATTGAATTAAACATTAATAATAATAATAATAATGGCGGCGCTACAGTCCGAGGTGGACCTGGGCCCAGCTTCTCAGCAACCACTCGTGTTGTGCGTGCTATTGTTCTATCACGAGTGGAGGGGACCTACAGTTTAATGCCGACTCCGAACGGCGAGATTGAGAAGCTTTTTCTAGACAGTTATACTCTTTGAGCATTGTCAGTGACTCGAAAGAGGTGGAGCCGTGAAAAAATGTTTGATGTTTTTTTCGAGATTCGAACCGACGACATTAAATTAAATTAAACATTACAGATATTATATAAAACTATTAGGTATTATTTTTTTCCTTTTTTTGGTTTTATGAGAACAATGGACCAAAAGAACAAAATCTCAAGTAAAACAATTTTATATCTTCTTTACTTAGTTTGTCAATTTTTAGCACTTCATCAAGTTTCATCAAATTTAAATACACCCTTATGTTTTTGATTTAAAATTCAAGTTTTGATGTTCAACGCGTTTTCGTAGGTTTTTGTGTTCATGCCTCTCGTTGGTGTATAAAGAAGCAGATTTTAATTTTGAATTAATAATAATAATAATGGCGGCGCTACAGTCCGAGGTAGACCTGGGCCTAGCTTCTCAGCAACCACTCGTGTTGTGCGTGCTATTGTTCTCTCACGAGCGGAGGGGACCTACAGTTTAATGCCGACTCCGAACGGCGAGATTGAGAAGCTTTTTTCTAGACAGTTATAGTCTTTGAGCATTGTCAGTGACTCGAAAGAGGTGGAGCCGTGAAAAAATGTTTGATGTTCTTTTCGAGATTCGAAATGACGACTTCGAGCGTAGGAGTCGACGCACTACGCCACGGCGCCCATAATTTTGAATTATTAACTTTAAAACAAGTTTAACATTTCAAAATATGTATAACAAGATTTTTTTATTAACTGTATGCCGCACATTTGGCAAAATAAAATAATATTAACATCTTTATTTTTATATACACATGTACTATTTTAAGGCGTTAGTTCACGTTGAATTTCCTGTACAAACTTTCATAACAGGGGCGTTAGTAAGTTTTTAGAACGCGTTTCCGCATAATATGACTTTTATGCCATTTTGCTACATACTCGTACATATACTCGTATTCCGAATTCGAATGCCAACATTTAGAAAGCTTCTTCTATACTCTTAGGGCATTGTCAGTGACTCGTAAGAGGTGCACCGGTGAGTTAAGAAAACTGTTGCCTGCGTTAATTAGCATTAAGTGTAATATTATTCGTGTAACAAATATGAAACTTGATATTCTCTGTAATAAAAGCAGTTCCTTTGGAGTAAATTAGACAGTGGTTGGATATAATGTAAGCCCACTACGATCAGAACCGATATAAAAAATACAGCAATGTTGGTATACTATTTCGAAGAAATTGAAGAAGCAACATGCCCTGAAAATCTATTTGCCAATCAGGACTTTTGAAAACATAAATTTTATGCATAAAAGAGACAATATTCGTGTGAAAAATTGATAATTTTCATTTTAATATTGGCAGTTGCTTAAAATTCTGCAGTTTTATCCGTGTAAGGCGATGCATTCCTAAGATACTCTGCTAGACTATTATCTTCAAATAAACTGCCTTGTTGAAAATTCCTCCCTAATCCCCCATTGGCCAGTTAGTTTCAAATATAAGTGTTGCACAATTACTTATTTTAACACAATACAAATTTACACACTTGTACGAAGTATCAAAGATTGGCTTAAATGTGTGTGTACTTCTTCAACCGACAGTTCAAATTTTATTAAATTTGTTTGATGCATCTAACCTCAAAATTAGATTTAATTATTTTAAATTATTATTTAAAACTAAACTATTTTAATTTTGTAGTTGGTAAATGCTTCGACTTCTATGCTTGAAGTCTGGGTTCGATTCACCAAAAAACACCTTTTATATTTTCACATATTTTCACCTCTTTCGAGTCACTGATAATGCTCAAGGAGTACTTCTGTCTAGAAAAAGCTTATCAATCTCCCCATTCGGAGTCGGTATAAATCTATAATCGTGAGAGAACAATAGCTTACACAATACGATTGATTGCTGAGAAGCTTGGCCCAAGTCCATCCCGGACTGTAACTCCACAATTGTTATTATTATTATTTTAAATTTTCAACAATATAGAATTTCTAATGTGATTGAAATCGTTTCCAGTTCCTATCAGAAATGACACATAAAACCCATACTCAAGTCATATATCAATGGTTAGGGTTAACCCATAAATAAATTTTCGTATCGGTTGGCACCATAATTGAACGCCCCCCCATAAAGCAATTTATAAAAAAAATGTTTACTCCATTGGAAAGATATATTCCCAAATGACATATCGTCTACGCAGAAGGCGTATTACATTTTCATAACTCAACAACAGCTCATCAAACTCAAATCTGTTTCCTCTTCGCACATTTTCGCTACTTCGTTACATCGCAAACATGAAATTAAAGTGCAAAAGATCATCTTTTTGAAATTTATGAAAAGTGATATGTACGTCAGTAATTCGACTGGGTGAAAAAGAGAGATGTTTTTTAATCCATTTCATATTCCTTCATCAGAAAAAGTTTTTAGTTCTTTGCTCTAAAGGTGCACTCCCTTCGTGAGTGAGGTACTTTATTTTATAGAAGAGTTGAGTGAATAGAGTAGTGTTTAATGCATTTTCCCTTTCCTAGTAAGTTTCATTTTTTCCTCTACATTGGAGAGGTTAAACGGATTATGCTCCCGTGAACTATGAATCGAAATGCTGTGAGTACTTGAGTACTTTGGATGTAATTGTTTCATAGCCATTTCTTTTTTGAATTCCCATTAATTAAAAGTACGTGTGGTTTACATTAGGTTGTAATATTCGGTAAGCGATTAGATATACTCGTACATCCTTCTATATTCTATCAAATCATCAACATAAAATTAATGCAGTAATAAGAAGAATTTAAATTAAATTATTTTAAGAATCAAAAAAAAATATATTTATTTTTTTGAAAGGGTGAGTAAATGTATTACAACTTGATCTTTACTCTTTCGGCATAAATGCTGGAAAAATTATTTTTTAGTGCCACAACACCACCGCAATAACATTTAATAAACTGTTTCCAGGTCTCCCATTTTTAACCAATTTTTTGTATTGAGGACGTATCTTACGAATGTCCCTTTCTATTTTGGTTTCAAAGGCTGGAATCATTATTTTCCTGTCTGCATAAAACAACTACTACTCAAGCGCCATCAAAACTACGCTATCTTAAAAGCCGGGTAACTTTTATATTTTAAATGTTCCGTTCAATGAGTACTTCCATTTGAAAATATTTCGACTACTCTGTACCTAAAAGTTTCGGCGACATTGGCTAAATAACGAAAAACATCAACACGCCAATTTTGAGGATCTGAAAACTCAGTTCTGTAGATGTGATTGAAAGCATTTAGTAGTGTTAAACATACATACATATTATGTTGCATAAAAATTTCGCTTATTAATTTCAGTCATTTCAATTTCAATCATTTTAATAGATGATTTCGCTGGCAGTACAGGATGTCACACTATTTCTTTAATACAAAATGACCTGCAGATTGTTCACATAATTTGGCAGCAAAATATGTTTGATTGATGTACTGGACGCAATTTACAAATCCAACATCCGTAAATTGGGATTATTTTATACTGGTACTTTATACTATACTATACTTTATACTTATACTTTATACTATACAGTTGATCGAAATTAAGGCAATGATTTTAAAAATGTAAACACAGTTTGGTCGGACGTAGGTCATGATTTACCCCGAAAACACTTCAATTAACTTTAATTAACTTAACATGATTTGCCAGAAACACTTATATTAACTTAACGGATTATGTCAACTGTCATATTAGCTGGATTGTGTGTAATTATGTACAGTTAATCAAAAAAGTAAGTATACACTACCTCCTGAACTATATTTTTCTAAAGAAAACTAAATATTTCCAACAAAAATCAACAACAATTTTTTTTTCTGTTTTCACAAACGTAATACTATTTTTCAAAAAGAAAAAACATAACAAAATAACAAAACATAAACAATAGAATTCAACTACGCATTTTTGCGTCATGTGGGTGTATGGCGGCAAAAATGCGTCGGTAATTTAATTTTCATTGATGGTACAATGGACAAATATGCCTATTTGGACTTATTGAAAACTAATTTACTTGAAAGCGTTAGAAAGTTGGGTCTAGAAGTGTCATTTATCTTTCAACAAGATAATTACCCAAAACACACCTCTCATATTGTTAAGGAATAGTTATTATATAATGTTCGTAACCAGCTGAGAACACCACCCAATCGCCCGTCATGAATGCAATAGAACATTTATGGGAACATTTGACACGGGCAGTTCAAAAACACGGTGTCAAGACAAAATAAGACTTGAAAAGAGTGCTTCAGAAAGAGTTGGCTAAAATAAGCCAAAAAGTAACATCAAAATAGGTTAACTCGATGCCAAATCGAATGCAAGCAATTATAAAAGCCAAAGGCTATCCAACGAAATATTGCTAAGAAGACTTGAGAGCAGAGACAAATTTCAGAAAGTATTATTTTTTGTCTGTATACTTACTTTTTTGATGTAAATTTCCATTCATATTACTTTAAGTTGAATTCTATTGTTTATGTTTTGTTATTTTGTTATGTTTTTTCTTTTTGAAAAATAGTATTACGTTTGTGAAAACAGAAAAAAAAATTGTTGTTGATTTTTGTTGGAAATATTTAGTTTTCTTTAGAAAAATATAGTTCAGGAGGTAGTGTATACTTACTTTTTTGATTAACTGTATGTAGGCAGTCACATGGTAACTACAACAGTCATTTAGACAACAAAAAGTCAAGTGAATTTCCAAGGATTTTAAGAGACGCAACAGCCTAGGATGTACAGATGCAGAAAACAGTCATCTTCACCTCTTCATACAAAGAATTTCTATAGAAGTCATTGAAGGATGATCCCAGCTTTCTGGCATATGACGTATGAGGCAGTGTTTTTTTAATGAAACCTGACACATTACCAATCTTTAAGCAGAGAGTAAACTTTTGAGTTCAGACTTCAGCCAAAATTCGGCTAAGGAAAGAAATGGAAAAATTCGCAAACATTTTACAGAACACCAAAATATTATAGTTTATATTACATGAGAACATGAAATAAAGCTTCAACACTATCATAATTAAGGCACAAAAACCATTTTTTTTACTTGTTTAACAAACATATTATAATGAGACATTGAAATACTATTGAATAATCGACATGATGTAAAACAATAAAAGTTACGCAACGCATTTGTTCGAAAAGTTTGTACCTGAACTTGATTTAAAGAAACGTAAATTTCAATTATTAAAATGTCGAAAATTACTATTACCTGACCTAATAATTTTTAATTTATCAAATAGTCGAAGTGAAATAGTGATCTAGATTTTCGGTATATTACGAGTATATTAATTAAGTGTTTTTGAAGCGATAGAAGAGGTTTCATTTTACTTATGTAAGTTCCACCCCGACATGTTATTCTGTATTGTAATCTAGATTGAAAATACCATAATATACTTTTTCAAAGAAATTACCCGTTTCTCTAGTTTAAGTTGACCCATGCCTATCAAGTCGTCTGTTTCCAGTTATCCGAAATGAAACAGACAAATGTTGAACTCTTCTGAAATCTTAGCAGAACATGTTCATCACTTAATTATCGGTAAAAATACAGATATCGGGTACACTTGAGCCAGGACTCAAGAAATTCCATGATCTCCGCCAAAAGACATGCAGCAATGTTCCTGGAGATGAAGGAAAGATTAAAAGAATACACTACCAATCACTCCCTGGTCTATGTGAAAGTGTATAGATTCCTTAAGGAAAGTTTACCCAGAACTTCGGTTTCGCTTTTTCTATCAGGAAAGTAGTGAAGAGCTGTTTTCAACGTTTTCAATTTTTGCAGTTGGCGGACCTTTTTTCGACAGTTGAAATCCTGGTGGATTTTAAGCGATTCTTAATGTTGCAATATTAAAAAATGTCTCCTGAATAATACGCCTTCTTTAAATACATAAAACCGGCAGATATATAAATTATTTGTTGGTCAAGGATGTGTGGGCGGCTTACAAAAAAACAGCGAATGCTCTTGTACAAGGTTATGCAACAGAGTATTTATTTCAACAAAAAACATGTTTTTATATATGACAGATCTGATACGAATACCGCTAATGGAGAGATTTCAGTACAATCAACCCATCAGATGGTGCAGCATTTTAACAGTGTCATCCATCACACATACATAAAAGTCTATGACGTTTATATGTATGTACAGTGGAGTGCACTAGTCACCGACAAGTGAATTTTAATTTAAATTAGCCTACAGCTCGGCCATCCTGATAGGTTAATCGACCCGATTACCAAAATAATTCACAATCAATTTTAACAAATTAATATGAAAATAAAATTAACAAACATTTCAAGAATTCAAATTTAAATAAACTTAGCTCAAATTCAAATATAGAACATAATACTGTATTTCTTCTTTATAAGTAAGAACAAAATTTATTTCGTATGAAATAAGGTTTGACCATAAGTCGCATGCATATCAAAAATGTAGTCATGATTTCTTAAGAATCAAACACCTCTGGACGTCCCTCGGCTTCATCAACGTTCTCCAGCTGTTGTTGTTGCTCGACATTATAGGGCCTCATATTGCTTGGCGACGATATACCCTTGTACGGCAGACGGGTTAACTGCAGACCTTCAATATCCGCAATCAAATACCTGTCGTTGGGTAGAACCTTCTTGATTTCATATGGCCCTCTATATTTTGCAAGTAATTTCTTATTAACTCCTGGTGTTGTACTGACATTTTTTATCATTACGTATTCGCCCTGTTAGTAAATTCGGGGTTTTTTATGCCGACTATCGTAATAAATTTTGTTCTGTTCCTGAGCCTTTTTGGTGTTATGATTTGCCTGATTACGAACCTCAGTAAGATTAGCCTGTTTTTCTCCTAAAGCAGTAACAAGAAATTCTCTAACACGATCAGATAACTCACCTTTCTGATTTTGGCCGAACAAGAGAACGCTTGGTGTGAATCCTGTGCTTCTATTAACAGTATTGTTAATGGCAAATTCAACCTTAGCCAAATGCTTATCACAACAACTATTTGTGGTTGCATCGCATTCTTTTGCAAGCATAGGTATCAGCACACGATTCATACGTTCTACTTGCCCGTTTGATTGTGGCGAATGTGTAGCAATCTTTACATGTTTCACACCACATTCCTGTAAGAAATCTGCAAATTCGTTTGAAGTGAAACATGTTCCACGGTCAGAAATAATCCTATTCGGCCTTGAATAGTTTTCAAAATATGATTTCAGACATACTATGGCTTCTTTGCTTGAAGTTGTTTTTACAGGATATAGCTTAGTGAATTTTGTAAAACTGTCGACAATCAAAAATATGTGTTTCTTCCTAACTTGGGAATTAGGCAATGGACCAAGATGGTCGACGTGCACCGAATTAAAAGGTATGTTTCCTTTAGGAATGGAATGCAAAAATCCTTCTACTTTACCAGATGGGGGCGAAAAGTAAATGCATTTCAAACACTTGTCAATATAAGCTTTAATTTTATATTTCATGTTTGGAAACCAATAGGTTCCAGACAGGTGTTCGTAGCACTTTTCAACATCTAGGTGGCACATCGCTTCATGGTGTGTTCGTATGACTTGGTCTTCCATGTTTTGTGGAACATAAAAACGAACTTTATCTTTCCACTTCCGATATATTAAACCATCGATCATCTCATATTGTGAGCTTTCAGCTTTCTCTAATTTCGAAGAGATCGATACAATTTTAGGGTCTTGTCGTTGGGTTGCTGCCAACAGAAATTCGAAAGCCTCATCGTCAACATGTAAAATGTTAAACGATCGACTTAAAACATCGACATGTGTCATGCGTTCTCCCTTTCTGTGTTCCACTACGTAGTCAAAGCTCTGCAACTCTAGCGCCCACCGCGATATACGTGCATTCAAAGATTTCTTTTTTAATGTAAGTGTCAGAGCTTGACAATCAGTGACAATTTTAAAAGGTATTCCAATTAAATAAACTTTAAACCTTCTTAGTGCGTAAATAATTGAAAGGGTTTCGAGTTCATAGCTGTGGTATTTACCTTCAGCTTCCGTTGCCCTCTTTGAGAAGTAAAAAAACAGGGTGAAACTTCCCATCTGTTTGCTTCTGTGCTAGCACTGCACAAAAACCAATGCTGCTTGCATCACAATGAAGCTCAGTGATACAATGAGGACTGTAAATAGCTAAAAGTGGTGATGCCACAAGCTTGTCCTTTAGAAGTTCAAATGTTTCTGCCTCCTTCAGACCGAACACAAAAGGAGTATTTCTTTTTAGCAAATCATATAAGGGTTTTGCGATGTTAGCGAAATTCTTAATAAGTAATCGAAAGTAGGAGCATAGTCCTAAAAAACTATGTACATCCTTCACGCACATTGGTTTCGGAAAAGTTTTAATTGCACTTAAATTATCATCATTAGGTCTTATGCCGTTTTGATTAATTTTATAACCCAAATAAGTTATTTCTTCCTGTAAGATGGTACACTTATCGAATCGAATACTTAGGCCATTCTTAACAACCATGTCTATGACATTCGTTAAGATGACAAGATGTTCATCAACACTCTGTGTTGCGATACATCGTCGAGGTATGTTATAATTTTACCCTCGGTAATTAATCTTTTGAAGATATGAAAGATATATCTTTCGAAAACGGAAGGAGCGTTTTTGAGACCAAACGGCATCCTCGTAAACTCATACTGACCAAGTGGAGTAATAAACGATGTGTACTTCGTAGAATCATCGGACAACTGAACGTGATAAAAACCATTCTTAAGATCCAAAGTTGTAAAATACTTTTTATCCTTAAGACGATCAAGATGGTCTTCTATCAATGGTAACGGATAATTATCACGTACAGTGACCTTGTTGAGTTCGCGGAAGTCAACACAAAGTCTTAACTCCTTGTTCTTTTTCTGAACAAGCACAATCGGGGACACATATGGAGAATTGGATACTCGTATGATTCCATCCTTAATAAGGACATCTAGAATCTTCTGAAGCTCTATCTTATAAGCATACGGAAGCCTACGCGGTGCACAAAAAAAGGGGTGTCTTTCGAAAAAACAATTTTCATTTCGAAGTCTGTTTTTGGGTTGAATGAATTTTTATTTGCAAAATATGAGGGCTTAACTATATCTTTTACTTTTTCTTTAACTATGTTACTTAAAGCTGTGTTAATATTGATTTGAAACTCACCTTCTTGCGTGTCGATATCAATGTTCATTATTTGTTGAACGAAATCAATGTCCTCAACACAGACAATGCTTTTTTCACTGGAGCTTTTGAACGTTTTCTGATCGCCGCTGGGTGTCTCGAGTTGATTTTGATTCTTCTGGCAATCTTGATTAAATTGCTCTTGATGAAGAAGTGCCAAACCTGACTTTCCGAAAAAATCTCGTCCTAAAATAACGGGATAATTCATTGAGTAATTTTTTACAACTAATAAGCTCAAACTTATAAATTTATTTTTGTATGTGATGCAAGTTTTTATACTTCCCAAAGTTTCGAGACGACTTCCATTGACTCCACAGTAAGACCTTTTTGATTTGCCCAATGTTGATAGGAAGACTGCTGGCAAAAACCTTTCCTGGATGAAGCTAATTGGGCTTCCTGAGTCCAGAAGGGTCAGAAGAGATGTGGTGCTCCTTACAAACTCTCTTTCCCATTGAAATTCGATGACCTTTTCGAAGTCGTTGACGTTTTTCATTAATGATGAGGCGGTGTGAAGAGGAGTTGTGTGAGGTCCACCATCAAATTCCAGCTGTTTTAAATCTTTTGTACACGTCGGCTCTTCGGTTTGGTTCTCCAACACCATCACTGGATCTTGGTTTGGGCACGCAGTCGATATATGCCCTGGGTTACCACATTTGTAGCAAACAACATCCTTCTTGGTGTAGCTCCCGCGTGTTACATTTCGTTGGTTACTAGAACTTGGTCCTGTTGTTTTAGGGTTATGTGTGACAGTGGATGGCGTTTGATAACCAGATGAATTAGCTGTTGTTCTCACTGTTTTCCCCGCTTGGTAAGAATTTTGCTTCTGCTTTTGGTATTTTCGCAGGGCAACCTTCAATTCTGCTAGATTGTCCGCACTGTACAAGATGGTCTTATTTAATTCCGAATCGGGTATTCCTTTGATGATGAATTGAATCAAATCTCCTTCATCCACATCGATGTGCGAGGCAATTTATTGCATGTGCAACACATATTGTTGCATGGTTTCACCTTTTAGTTTTTTTCTATCGCGTAGCTCACCATACACATCAGATTTTGTCACAATTTTACGGAATTCATTTTTTAAAGCACTTCTAAGTTCACACCAACTTTTTGGAAAAATCGTCCGTATAAACAGTTTCGCTGTGCCGGTTAGAAGCCTCTTGCAATATATAAATTTTGCTCTTTCATCCAGGTGAACAAATTCTGAGCATTCCTCGAATTGTTCGATCCACCTTTCGATTGGAAAATTGTCGTCTCCGCTGAATGGAGTAATAGAATCTTCCACATCTTTGAAATTACAAGTGGTGGTGGATCCTGCATTGGAAATTGTACTGTCCTCCATTTGCAATTCACGTAGTTGTTGCCTTAACTTGGCTATCTCCTGTTTTTTCTGCGTAATCCGCCTCAGCTTCGCCAACTCCGCATCCAGAAGTTCTTCCTCGTCGTCACCACTCTTCTCTTCTTCTTCACTATCCTCTTCTGATTCATCATCTGTCGCATTTTCTCTGTTCTTCGTGGAGGCTTCGTGCATTAAATTCTGAAGATCTTCTTCCAGGAATTCCTTTACTGTTACGACTTCAGTATCCGTAGAACATCCTTTAACTTCAAAACCGTTGCCGATTCTAGAAAATCTGACCACTCTTCGGACATAATTTATTTTAATTACTACGAACTAACGCGGTTCACTTGTCCAACTTCAACGAAACTCGTTTTTTACTCCTCTCAAAATTACTTCGGTAAAGTCACGTGCACTCTATCCCACTTCTGAAAAACTGTGGGCGGCTTACAAAAAAACAGCGAATGCTCTTGTACAAGGTTATGCAACAGAGTATTTATTTCAACAAACAACATGTTTTTATATATGACAGATCTGATACGAAAACCGCTAATGGAGAGATTTCAGTACAATCAACCCATCAGATGGTGCAGCATTTTAACAGTGTCACCCATCACACATACATAAAAGTCTATGACGTTTATATGTATGTACAGTGGAGTGCACTAGTCACCGACAAGTGAATTTAAATTTAAATTAGCCTACAGATGTGTTATCAGTGACATTCGAAGGTATCCTTGTCTGTGTTTTATTTACTCTATTGAATATTTTGGGTTAATTATTAATTACACCGTGGCCCTGTGCCCGTGTGAGTTTGTACGTCGACCCATACTCACTTGAGTTTTGCAGTCTAGGTTCAAATCCCAGCACAAGCAACAAAGAGTATAACTGTCTAGAAAAAGCTTCTCAAAATCGCCATTCGGAATCGGCATTAAACTGTAGGTCCCCTCCACTGGTGTGAAAACAATAGCACGCACAACACGAGTGGTTGCTGAGAAGCTAGGCCCAGGTCCACCTCGGACTGTAGCGCCGCCATTATTATTATTATTAATTATACCTTCCTAATGATGTAGTGGCTTTTGTAGTAGCTTTATTCTTTACTTTGTGCATTCCAAATAAATGTTCACTTAAGAAAAAATGCTTCTCTATCATTGCTTACTTTTCGACCTAGTGCTAACGAGTCATTCACTGGTAAAAAATAATATTCTAAGATCTATTTATGTATTTGTGTGTTGCAAGTGTAGGACATGTCTTTTAATTTCTTAGTAGCCTGGATAAATTTAGCATTATTCTTCAACTTCGTAACGATTCAGTTCAGTTGATGCAGTCTTTGGAGAAGAGTCAACTTAGTTAAAAATTCTTTTCCAATCGAATTAAATTGTGCATCGACTACAGAAGGCTTGAGATGGAACATTTTCGCTAAACAATAAGGCTAATAATAGTGGAGCAAAGCTGCATTTTTTCTAAAACACAACCCCCTTCTGAAGAAAATCCTAGAACATTTGAGGATTGCATTACTCGAAATAGTGTTCTCTGTTGTAAATAAATCATTTGTTTCGAAGAAAAGAGGTTGGCTTGAATTAAATCTGTATAGAGCACGTTAACTGGTCCATACATCGGGTATATGGTCGAACAAATCTAAATTTAACATTGAAAGAAGCAGATGGGAGAACGGAGCGAAAAATGCTTGAGCACTGTAAAACAGTGTGGTGGTAGTTCATCAAATTACACATATTCTACTCGTAACTGGCGAAGGGTGTAAACATATAATAAAGAGCATTATGCACCTACATGTATACGTGGTACGTGGCAGAGTTGTAAAAGAATTAAATCTTTAGAGATTGTAATTCTATTGAATTCATCCAGAATGATTTTAAGTTTTTTCGGTAAAAATGACTGCGATAAATAAAACTATAAGTCACCATTTCTTGGAAATCAGTGACTAATGCATTCAATTTTTTAAAATCTTTGAATAAAGAAAAATGATTGCATTCTTTTGAAAAATAATAGTGAATTCACTGTATGTTAATTGAAGTCAGCAGTGAATTCACATAAAGTCTTTTGAAGTCTATGAATTCAACGTAAATAATTCGAATTAATTTGACTTTAGTTGGTACCGAACTTTCTTTTTTTGACTTTTCACTTACGGGTATGGATATGTTTTTATACAATTTAAAGAATATATTAATATTGTTATGGATAATATTTTGCATTCCGGATCAATTATTAGAAAACTCTAATAATTTTGATACCACAGAATCTGATGAGTTATATGCATATCTGGCCGATCCTGCAACAACTTCAAAATGATGGATCGTTTTTTAAAAAGAAATGTTCTTAAATATAACAGACCATGACCTTCGTCAGCCGCCGTGGAAAGATTGTTTTCTTTTGCAAGTTTAATCAAAACTCCCAGCAAGGCGCGCTTTCAGATGAAAATGTTGAACGGTTGGCGTTATTAAAAGTTAATAATATTGAGGAAATTTAAAATTTTTAATTCCTAGAATACTATTTTATTTTTTTGATTAAGTTGAGTTCTTATTTAGTTATTATACTTACTAGAATAAAATGGAAAATGTTTACTTAGACAAATAAATTGAAAGCATATTTACGGCGGCTCAACATTGCAATGATTAATGAGAAGTCTCGCCTGTGGTCATTTTTTCCACTTCTGCCTGTATTATTACCAAATAATGTGATAAAAGTCCACAGACTTTAAATGAATTCAAACAAGTTCTATTGAAATCACTGACTTCAACTGATTTAAAGTTGAAATCACTGACTTCAACTGATTTAAGGTGAATCACTGCTGAATTCAAGTCAAATTAAGTGAATTCAATTTACTTCCACCAATGATTTAATTTCTATGAGTTTGTTTTTCTGAATTCTGTTACTTTATTGTTCTTACCTGGTTAAACCGTCATAAAAACAATATTTTGCAAACTTCACTAAACAAAAAAAAAATCATAGTTTTACATTTTCTCATGCAACCAAATGTTTATTGAAATTTGTAGTGCAAGAAATACATATTTTATATTTCTTAGAACACATAGAACATAACAGGCTTAGAACATATTTCAATTCTTTTTTTATGATTTGTAAATTTTAAATGTTTTTATCCTTTCCAGTAGTTTACGGTGGAAACCGCTTTATATTTGTACTTCTTGTTCGACTATCCATAGACAGATTTCAAGGAAATCGGAACTTCAACCGATTTTGGATTCTTTACAGAGCAAAATGTGCATATGACACCTAAGTTCTACATTACCTGCCCCCACACTACGTTCAAAATACGGCTCATCAGTATTCCATACATGTATTTGGGGTCATCATTCATTGACGATAAGTTCTCGGCTTTGTTGGAGATCCAAATCTCATATTTTTTCTCAAAAATTAGCACTGAGACAGATTACAAACACACAAACAAGTTTGGCCAAAAAAACGAACTGTGAATTGACGGCAGGAAAAAGAGCAAGTTGCTCTTATAAGGGCTAGAAGCAATGCGATGGATCGAGGAGTGGATAAATGTGTGCGATGGCCGAGTTTTCACTGTACATCCAAATATGTACATGTGCATATGTACATTCTTGCATAATGAACAGATAAAGAAAAATGTATTTTCGGTTCCCTTTGTGTTGTTTTTGAAAACATTTCGAAGCCTTATTTCAAAAAACTGACCGCAATTATGTTAATATCCATCAGCAGATACCCTCGAAACTACATTAATTTCCTTTCTCCGGTCATGTCCCGAGACACAAAAGGTACACGTTATACCCTCATTCTTCGACACCCCAAAAAAGATGTCACCCTCGAGCAGAGCACTCTCAGAACTGCTTATCAAGTATGTATACCGGAAAAAGGCACCATCCATCCATGCTCCTATAATCAAACTTTAATCGTCTGTCATATCTATGCAAATTTTATACAGTCAGTCACCAGCCTGTTCTCTGCCCAACCTATCACGATATTTTCATTTAGGTACCTACATATGTATACGTATGTACTATTTGCCCGCATTTGTATATCTATCAATCGCACTTTAATTTATGCAAAAGTTGAATACGAATATTATCAGGAAGTGCTATCACTTTACAATGCTCTTTATAATGCAAAAAAAAATAGCTGCATTGGGAATTTTAAATCGAAACGGAAAAAAGGGAAATCGAGGTAATTCTTACCTTCTGTGTGATGATAAACAAATAGAGTTGAGATCCCTTCAAGGACAAAACATATCTGGCACACAAAATCAATAATTCAATGATGGTTGCCGTTCTACGCTCGTTTGCCCACGCCTCTGTTACACATCAGTGGATTCCATTTTCTAAAATACATGTCCGTACACCATAAATCTTTTGAAGGTAAGCTCTCTTGAACCATATGGAACGTTTCTTAGAACACTGCAAAATGGCCTGCACATGCATTATTAAGTAAGACAAATGCGTGAGCAATTGAAGTTAAGTGTTCGATGGGGGAAATATACTTTACAGATTCTCATCTGTTTTCTCATAAAAATCAAGGAAATATATGGACGTATGTACATTGTGTGGGTGAGCCTTTTTTGTGGCCTACATTCTCATTTTGTACATTTAGTAGAATATGAAAAGAATGTGTTAAGTAAAATGTTAATTCTAGTCCACAAAGTACCTAATGAAAGCAATATATTGTACAAATATATGTTTCCATGCGAAATGTACACGAAAACGTACCATAATTAAGCTAAAGGGTTTATCACCCTATCTTTTTATATTGGTTTTCTATGTGGGCTTTAATTGTGCCTTTGAGGAGTGATAATCATCACATAATCATCACACTATTTTCGGACTTTAGCCCTTTTGTAATTTCTTCCCACACTTGTTGCAGGGATTTGGCATACTAAAACGTCGCCAGAGGGGGTTATCTTACTAAAGCCAACATAAAACATTGATAATAATAAAAATCCATCCTACATGCATACATATATAAGTAAACGCATAATTGTTTGTTTAATTGTTCCATGGTGTGCAGAAACGAATGTATGACTATCGTAAACTAATAATGTCGGTGTCAGAAATTTGGAATGTTACCTTGCAGTCTTAAATATCCTGACAACGTGTTCCTTTTTCGGCCAGAGTCATTCGATGGAAAGTTTTCTGCAACTTTCGCGAAACTTGGTATTCAAAGTTTTGAAGGTATCAAAACAAATGAATTTGCCAAAGATTAGAACTCGTAAGAACATATAAAATTTTCGATATCATTCTTATCTATGAATGAACTAAAAGTGCACACTTTAATATTAACGGAAAATTGTAGGGACGCACATAAATTAGGGTATTTGTTCAGATATTTATTAAAGGTTTGTTTTATTGTTGTTGAAGATCCTACCATAGTTACATCAGGAACTTTAGACTACTTACGGGTGACATTGGGTATTGCAGATAGTACATAATATTAATAATAATATTGTAATTTTCCTCTTGTCCTCACGTTTCCATGTACAGTAGTTTTATACGTACACACATCCAACTATTTTTTTAAAATGTGAATGACTTTCCTGATATACTTTACTTTATTCTCCCATCCTACAAGGTCATTGACATACAAAGGGTCTTGACGTACAAAGAACTTTTGAACATTTTTCCTTTGACATCAAACTGAAAGCTGAATCAGTTTAAAAGCAATTCAAAGCTAAACGGTTAACTTAAGTCCCCTTGTTGAGCTTTTGACATGAAAGTTATCCCTGTCTCGGCGACTGCTTGCCCACATAAAGACGTTATTACATCAGACAGTAAGACTGAAAACTTTTGCGAATTACATACAAAAAAGTAGTTTTTCGTAAGATTTAGTTTTATTTTACAAAATAGGTTCCCCCAAGTTATACACTTTTGCCATCGATGATCCAACCTCTTCAAAACTCCCAACTAGTGGTTGGCGTCTTGCTCCATTAAAAGTGAGTTTGCCTATTCGATTGGTGGAACTTAGTCTTTGAAGCGAAACTTTAACTTTACAGTTTGGTAAATACGGTGCATAATCAACCAAGGTGAAGGAATCGTGACTCTCTTTCTTCAAATGCGACTGCTCTAGGATTCCGTATCAGAATGGTGTCAAGGGAACTCTTATGGTTTCAATTCTGTCATCACGTCCATAACTTTTGAGCCCTTTAAAACTGAGACGTGAAATTTAGACTGATGATGAATTCTACGAACCGACCAACGATTCACTAGCAATGCTCAAAGAGTATAACTGTCTAGAAAATGTTTCTCAATCTCGCCGTTCGGAGTCGGCATTATACTGTAGCTCCCCCCACTCGTGGGAGAACAAAAGCACGCACAACACGAGTAGTTGTTGTGAAACTAGGCCCAAGTGCACCTTGGACTGTTGCGCCGCAATTATTATTATTATTATTGTGTTTCGAAGACAGACAAATTAAAGTAATAGGCTTTGATGAGATCTTTCGATTTCGAACATTCTGGCTATAATTGTTTTTTTTTTTTTTTTCATTTAGCCAACAAAGGTAAAACGTGGACATTTGAATTTTAAAGATTTGAAAACCGATTTTTTGGTTCTCTGTAAAAGCATTACAAAATATTATGTATCAGAAAATGTATAGTCGATAAAGATTCCGAGATAATGACCATATAAAATTAATTTCGCACATTAATACCTTGCTGAAACCTATAAATACAGCGTCAGTGTATTTTTCCATATCGATTGCATCCTCCTTAATATAACACTAACTCTCAATAAGCATGTTTATTTTTTCTATAGAAAAATCTTGGTCTTTTCTGTATCGGTTCATCACTTCCAGTCAATTTTTCTGATTGTTTCTTCATCCCAAGAGTGTTGTGCTGACGTATGTCTCATCCACAGTATTACTCGTTTTACTTATCTTAAACCATTTCATCAGTTGTCAACAAAGCTGGTATGACCTCCTGTAAATTCCAGCTGTTTATCTTCTATCTACTGCGAAGTTGTAACATAGTCCTTGTAAATGAACACCATTTCGATTGGAACCTACACTGTACGACATTTTTAAAATCTCATTACTTAAATTTCGATTTCAAGGAAGATTCCGTTTTTACAGACGTTATATGGAAGGAAGAAGCCTGGCAGGTTATTGGGTATCCTCAGTGGTTGAACCACCGAAAAATTATAGGTTTTCGTGATGAAAGATTGCGATGAATTAATATTTAAAAACGAGATTTAATAACACATCAAAAATTGAGTAATCCAAATTGACTCAGTATTTCAAGGGCATTTAAAGAATCAATGGGCTACAAATAGCGAGCACCATCAATTGAATTACCAATTTTGAGCTACATTGAGTCGTCACTTTTGTCAGATACGTTTTCGGTTAATTCAAGATTTGATTAAGCAATATATTTGTCACAAAAAAGAGAAAGAGTGAAATAATAAAAGCGATATCATTTTCAAAAGTTCGTTGACTTTAGTCTACTTCTCTTCAGAAACACCATTCTTTACTTTAGCCAATAAATTTTTTAGCGAATTAAAAGTCTCTAGACGACCATTCTATTGCATTTACACAATTTTCTTGAAAACACCCCCTAGACTTGATGTATTTTCAGTGTCGTTGTCTTACTGGTAGACACCAATAAATTACTTTTTCTTGGACAGAAAGGTCAAGAGATTTTCTTCGAGAATTTTTATATCAAAGTAAAGTTGTCTGATACACATTTAATTCAATATATTGAATTTAAGCAATAAAATTAAAATGATCGGTACATGATTTTTCTTCAACCACAATATTACTCCAGATTTTTTAATAAAACGAATAATATGCAATATGATAATAATAATGGCAGCACTACAGTCCGAGGTAGACCTGGGCGTAGCTTCTCAGCAACCACTCGTGTTGTGCGTGCTATTGTTCTCTCACGAGTGGAGGGGACCTACAGTTTAATGTCGACTCCGAACGGCGAGAATGAGAAGCTTTTTCTAGACAGTTATACTCTTTGAGCATTGTCAGTGACTCGAAAGAGGTGGAGCCGTAAAAAAATGTTCGATGTTTTTCTTTTGAGATTTGAACCGAAGACCTCGAGCGTGGAGTCGACGCACCTACCCACTACACCACGGCGCCCACCGTTCGAAACACTTAAAAATTTCCGATCTTAAAATTTAAAGGGTCCGCTAAAAATACAATAAATGCACAACTAATATGGAAGATAGCATAAAAGCTACAACATAAAATGCAAACCATTTGACAAATTTCCACATCTTTCAACTGTAAAAAATATCTGCGAAATCATCTGCAGAAAAGTAAAATTACCACAACGTTGTAGATAAAACAAAATGTCCGTGGCGTCTTTTATTTATGAATCCAAAAAAGTACAGAATTACTGTGCTACTCTCACATCATTTGCATACATCATGTTCGCAGTTGGCTTTAGTAACTGGATAAGCATACATAGTTAAAAAGCTGATTCTATCTTGCAACGTCTGACTAGTCTTACTTCATTCTTATTTAATTATTCCAGAAGTCAGATCCGAGAAGAGTTTTCATATTTTTTACAATTTTTGTTTTCGTAACAAATTGGTACAACAAAACACTTCATTTGATACTCCGTTGTTTCTCAAACACTTAAAGTTAAAATTTGAAAATTTGACTGAGAAAATTCTACATAACTCATAAAAATGTCTAATCAATTAAAATTAAGGAGTGATATTTGAACAAAAATGTATTTGATTTTGTCAAAGTAATAATCAATATTATCTTAAGAAAACTTAAGATTATGTTAAAACCGAACAAAGAGTAACCAGAAGCACCGTCCATTTTAAGGTGTACGTAACTGCTTAAATTGGGAATGCTAGGACAATTCAATAAACAACTAAAAAAATTTAATTTCAAATTAATCATGTTATCGCACTTGTGGGCGCCGTGACGTAGTGCGCAGGTGTGTCGACTCCTACGCTTGATGTTCGCGGTTCGATTCCCGAAAAAAACAACAAACATTTTTTTACTGCTCCACCTTTTTCGAATTACTGACAATAGTAAATATAATAAAGAAGACGTTTTTACGTGTTAACTCCTAAAAAGCTATAAAGAGTAATGATCGGATACTGATTGACATTTCCAAAAATGTTACCGTTTCGAAAAATGGTAAGTCTTTATAATTTAAAGAAGCAGTCGAGAAATTGTACCAGTTCGTTCTTCGTGGTTTCAATCACATCAAATATACCCTGCAGTGAACTACAAACCAATTGTATTTGAAGCACATGTCACAACCATATCAACTATCAAGTTTTTGGAATAAGACGCACAGATTGTTGGTGGGATCTACAATATTGCACGGAAAATTTTGTAACCTATATCCGAATTACTACTACTTGAAACAAAAAACAAAAATACATTAATTCAAAAAGAAAGGATAAAATCATTTTTTAAATTCTAATCGGGAGAAACTAAAATCAATTGCATTGCAAAGTTCATTAAACGTGCATATGCACCATGTTAGTGCTTCATAGCAGTCAGAACTGGTTCTGCGCCTTCATTCGTAGAGTAAATTTCTCATTCAAAGACATCTTTTAGGAACAAATAAGTTGTATTCTTTAACTATTAAGACTTTGAAAAGTAAAGTACTTTTTATAAGAACTGACTAAAAGTTATTAGTATTAGATTTTAATATCATGTTTTATTTGTGTACTGTTGCTGTTGCTATTTGTTTTGCTATTTGTCGTTAATAAAAGATTTAAGTCAAACGTACGAATTGCTTCACAACCGCATATGTTTTAAGGTATTCAAACTGAAATAAGAAAAGGGGCAATTAGTCACTAAGAAATGGAGACGTTGAGGATCCAGGATTTTCACTTGGCATTGGCAAGAGTATTGTTTCTAGGAAAGTTAATTAAGTTTCAAAATAAATAAGATGTACATTTTCTCATGCGACTGTCCCATCAAGTGTAGGAACCTTGGAATGAATTTATGAAACTGCACTTCCATTTGAATGCATTATTTAAAAATTATATTTTCCCATTGCTTAAGATGATTTGACTACATTTTCGTTTCCCTATAAGTAAATTTTAGTAAATAAGTGAATTTTACTTTTCTCCACTTTGGTCTTTGAATTGTTTAACCTCCTCCAAATTCGATCAGCGTTCATTTCAACACTAGTGTCAGTTTTATAATCATTTGTATATAATTTTATAGCTCCCGATTTAACTTTTTTTAAAACCGGGTAGGTCTACACACTTATTCAAATGAACGCTATATGATTTTTTAAGCGTTTGATTTTTAGCTGTAAAAAACCCTGGAAAATTGAAACAATTTTTATTTGAGTTTATAAATAAGTAATTTTTTTTTTTTTTTACTTTTTACAGATTATTTCGCATTGATTACAATTTTGAGTCATTTTTCGGAGCATATTGACTGGTTTCTCGCTAATAATATGTGTCATGTTGTTGTCCAAGGCTCCGCATATCCGAGTAGTTTAAATTATTCCCCTAAAAATTAAACTGGGTTACAAAACTGTACTACAGCACTTAGAGTGATATCCCAAAGACTGGCAAAAAATTGCATCCCATTGCTACGTATAATATTTTCATATTCCTCATAAAATTTATTCACAACCAATTTTTTTGAAAAAAAAAATATTCGTGCTTTCTCTTGAGTTGTTAATTGTTGAATAAATGTCGCAAAACTAAAATTTATGTTAGTTTTCGTTTTGGGTAACATTGAGTTCCAACAAAGAAAATATCATAGAACCCTCAAAGTAGTACAACAACAAAGAAGTACTTTTCAGTGAATGATTCCTCTAGTGTTGTTATTTGTTTGCGTTAGCTTTTTCCGCCATATACATACTCGTAACTGCGAGTTTTTAAAGCGTACTATGATGTACAATACTTACGAGTATCAGGTAGAGAATATGCTCATATATGTACGAGTAGATACAGAAAACACTCTCCTGTTATACAACAGCAAATACAGTCAGTCACATGGATATTCGCACAAAGTCATGTATTAATAATATAACGATAATTTCTAGCTAAAATGTATGTTAAAAATAAATATTTTCTTACCAGCGTATTAAGTACTCCACACATGCTTTGTTTCATAGCAAGTTCTTTGATAGGAAAGATCCGTTTACCAGTAATTTTTTATTAAACAGTAAAAAACCTAAAAATCATATCACATGGGTATTCGCACAAATAACTTCCAGTCGGCCAGGTGTTTGAATAAACAGTTGTTCAGTGCTTCAAAGTTAACGGCACATATGAAATACAGCTGAGGGTTGTCGATGCATGTGTCGAGAAGAAAAATAATCAGATTGCACATTGTTCGATGGGTTTAAGAGCGATGGGTCGTAAAACGAAAAATACAGACGTGGAAATCCGCAAGCTTGCTGTTAAATACCATAATGAGGGTAAAACATTCCGGGAAATCGGTGAAATGTTAAACAAAAGTCATTCAACAATCTATAGCATAGTAATACGTTATAAAAAAGAAAAGCGATTTGAAAATAAGAAAAAAGCAGGGCCAGCATTTTTACTAAGCCAAAGTGAACAACGATTTATAGTGTATCAAGTGCGCAAAAATCCGAAACTAAGCGCACCAAAGTTAGTTACAATAGTCGGAAATTTTTGCGGAAAGACAGTCAGCGCAGAAACAGTACGAAGAATTTTAAGACGTAGTGGCTATAACGGACGTTCGGCACGGAGAAAACCTTATGTTAGCGAAGTAAACCGAAAGAAACGACTTGAATTCGCAAAAACGCATTCCGGAATGGACTTTGATTATTGGAAAGATGTTATTTTCGTAGACGAGAGCAAGTTCAATATTTTTGGACCGGACGGACGAGGAAAAGTCTGGAGAAAGAAGAACGAGGAACTCAATAAAGAAAATCTCAGTGTTAGCATAAAACATGGCGGTGGTTCTGTGATGGTGTGGGGCTGCATGTCAGCCAACGGAGTAGGAAACCTTGTAATTATAGATCAAATTATGGATAAGACAGTTTATCTCAACATTTTAAAAGAAAATTTACATCAAAGTGCTGTTAAAATGGGTTTGGGTAGAGTGTTTAAATTCTATCAAGATAATGACCCCAAGCACAAGTCTCGCTTAGTAATGGAATGGTTGCTCTATAATTGCAAAAGTATGATAGCCACACCACCACAGTCTCCGGATATTAATCCGATAGAGAATTTGTGGGCTTTGCTGGAATCTGCAATAAGAAAACATGAGATTTCTAATAAAAATCAGTTAAAGGCCATTCTGTTACAAGAATGGAGTCAAATATCGTGTGACTTAACGAATAAGCTGGTTTCTTCAATTCCAAACAGGCTGAAAGAAGTCATTAAAAGACGTGGATATCCAACTAAATATTAGACGTTTATCTTATTTATGAATTTATGTTAAATTGAATTTGACTACGTTTTGTTTGAATACCTGTGTGATGTCATTTTAAGTATTATGTTCCTTATATTATGTTGTTTTTAGTACTTTTATTTATTATGAACTTTCATTCTTTTGTTTTTAGTTAAGGGATAGACGAACATTATTTTTGTTAATTAAAAATAATTGTTTTGGCATAAAATAATAAAATATACACGTTTTGTTTTATTTCATCATGTTTGTCCGAAAAACCATGTGACTGACTGTATTTCACCAATTTCAATTACAAAATACAATCTCGCTGTCAATCCCACTTGTTTCTATATGTACATACTCGTACATATCTATTTTTATAGACATTTTCTCATTATTTGAATATTAATTTAAAACACGATCGTTTTCAGCCTATTCATGCAAGGTTACATCTGTACACATTTACTCTCTTTTCAATTGATTATTATTCATGGGAAATATTTGTTTTGGTTTTCGTACACAAACTCATTTTTGTTTGCTTATGGTTAGTATGAAGAAGCTATACATACATAAGTACATTATATTGGACTAGGAAAATATGTTTAAATTGGAAAAAAGCTATGGAGGCGATTTGTTGAGGTTTACCATGTTATCTTCCATTTTTCGGAATTGAGAGATTGAAATAAAATTTCTCTGAAATACAGTTATAACATATCCCAAAAAATTTTTGCAGAGCTTTCGCTTCACGATGCTTGATTTATAAAGTCTCCGCACAAGATGCAACGAATTGGAATACTTCATACCGCAATGTCTGATGTGTATAAAAAACATGCCAATCCAAATTTCGTTTCATAGAAAATCTTTTGATTTGGAAATATATCATACCCTTCATGAGATTAAACGACGTTTCATTAGATTCGTTGATTTCTGTTCCGAAAAATACACCAGTCATATAAGTATGTTGTTGTTATCGACAGTCGGTTTTTGGACGGTATTCCAATGATCAATATTGAATTGGTTCAGAACGTATTATGCGTACGTAGGTATGTAAGCCTTACTAAATTAAATTAAAAATAGTGGAAAGTGAGTATAGTCATATACATACACACTACTCCACTTCTTTCGAGTCATTGACAATGTTTAAAGAGTATAATTTCATATAAATAAATTCGGCAAGTGTTCTGTGTGTGAATTGTAGTCGCACGGGGAAGATCCGTAGCATAAATAATTTTTAATGAGTTAAATTTATTACCACATATAAAGATACAAACAAACATCCATACATACATATTCCTATATCTCTATTCAATCTTATGCAGAAAATCCCTTCCATCATACCCAATCACTGCTCATGGCTGTGTATATTCCTATTGGGCGTTTAGGGATTGAAATAAATGTTAGAGATATCACTCATCATCGCGTCGAGTTGTGGATCTCATGTTTGTGATGATTTTTAAAATTGTAAATCTCTGATATCTCAGATTTTGCACATAAGCCGATATTTTATATTTATCAGTTCTTAATGCTTTCGTTGATGTCTACAAAACTGCGTTTTCAGAACTTCAAAATTCGCATGTCGATGATTGACGGTTTTTGGTCAATATCTCCAAAACTGTTAGTTTCAGAATATTTGAAATGAAAGTAAGTACTCATCGAAAGTTTTTGTGTTTTTTTTCAGATTTTTAAATATTTTGGTTTAGAAATGGACGGAATGGAATGGAATTTTTCAAACGACCAAAAAGTTTTTTTTTGAACATACACGTCATTTCAAAAGATTTGTCGATTGATACACCACTCGATGAGGTGCATCACTGTTTCAGAAGCCATGACAATTTCACCTTTACGGGAAGCCCACCAAATGGGCCCACTTTTCAAATCTGGCTGCGTAAGAAATGATTTCTAGGTCTGAAGTACATAAATCCAATATTGTATGCCGACATCTTTATAAATGTAGGAGATAAAAAAAGCAACAGACAAACGGACGGACGGACACCGAAATTGTAAACGCACCGTTTTTGTAGACGGAACATACTCGTATATAATCACCCTTATTACGACTGGCGTTTAAGTTGATCGACTCCTGTCGTATTTTGAGTCGAGGCGGTTAAGTGGCGTTTTAGTGTCGGTATTACGGAAGCGCAACGCCTTGAGTGTCGTTTTACTTATGTTCCACATATATTTCACAGAAAAAATTTGCAACTGACAGATTTATATTTTTCTTTATTTGAGTGTAAAAGTAAGTCGTCGGTAAAATTGAAAAATAATTCTGTGAAAAATATGGACAGCATATTGATATTTATGTCGTGGAGTAGTGATGATGAAGAGGAAACAAGAAAAAATGATCTAATGCGAATACGCAGAATTATTTGATCGAATTCCAACTCATTGGATTTACCAGATGCTAAGTACTTACATAGAAAAGTAAATTTAAAATTTGAAAGTAAGCGATTTTCAATTTCAGATTCAAAATGTATTTTCGGTTGAACAAAGAGGCATTTGGTCATGTTGTCAATGCAGTGCAGGAAAGGCTTCCTGAAACAATCCCTTTTTCTGTGCCAGGAGTAGTTAAACTTGCCGCAACCCTGAGATTCTTTGCTGAAGGTGGCTACTAGAAGGGTATAGGAAACGATTTTGTTTTGGATTTGGAATGGAGACCTCAATTTGTCAATTTCAAACTAAGGAAGAAAAAAAAAATCAAGTCAAAGTGAAGTTCTATCAAAATGCTATGATTGTATGTATCTGTACTTCTGCCTGAACGGTCCTTCCCCTGTGGGTCCTACTTCTCCTATATTTTTATTGATTTTGCATCGCACTAAACCTAAATATATATGAAATAAATCTTAGTGGTTTTCTTAAATTTTTTATCTAGTTTACGTACTTGTTGCCTTTCTTTACCGTCTCGTATTGGTGGTCCTAAATAGCTTAGGACCATATAGCAGCTACCTCTTCCGACTCAGTTTTCAGCGGAGTTGTTTGTGGATCACCCCTTTTAAATAGATTTTTAATTCCTGGCGTTAACAAATTTCTTCACGACAAAAATAGGCGTTTAAGTAGGCGTTTCGCCACACTATAACAACAATCAGAATACCGATAAAATCACTTAAATTCAAACTGTCAAGCAAGAATTACGTTCCACAAATATATAGGATACAATTAAAAGGAGATGTGTGGGAGTGGGAGGATTCAAATGAATAGCTACAGAAATGGAACAGACACCAAAACGAGGGTAGGATGTTTACTAATAAGGTAATCAAATTTCAAGTTCTAAGCGACTACTTGAGAAATAGACCCCAGCAAAAAGCGAATGTAGGATATACTTTAAGAGTACATAAATAAGAGTATCTTTAATAATAATAAGGTTTTCAGCAGAAGATCTAATATCAAAAGCAGTCTTTACTGGGAGATTTTAAGACTACGTACGTCTCAAATATTTAATTTTTTTAAATAACTACGGAATAACGATTTTTTTTAAATATTAATGCTAACAAAGAAATAAACAGATGTCATTAACATTAAATTAAATGAATGCAATATTAATTATATTTCTCCTTCAAAGTTCAAGTTAGTTTGTTAACTGTTGTAGACTTAAAGTAAAAGCCAAATTTACTAAAGAGAATTTGTCTTAATTTTCACCAAAAATATAGGGCCAGCAAAGTCCACCACTCCTCCATTTCCCACATCGAAATGAAAAATGTCTAAAAAGAAAACTGACAAATATACCCTGGTGAAATTATTTAAAGCATTTTAGATCTAATAGGCCAATCTTGATTTGGACACACTAATTGTTGAATTACAAGATGGAAATTAGATGCTAAGCTAAATGCATTTATCGAATATTTCAAAAATTTCTATTTGTTCATTACTTTATACACAATTAATATAAAATACACAAATGTTTATAAGACATAAACTGTTTCGTTAGTCAACATATCTAATAAAGTTCTTAAATACTTGTAATGAAATATTGTAGTACTTCAACATAGCACCATTATTCACTCATCTACCGCTTCCGCTGCAACTGTCCTCTTTTATCGAACTTGAAAGTCAGACAGTCACCTGAGTTCACAAAGTCTGTGTTATTTGTAAGTCATCTTGTATTAATTGACCCCAATTTCTAACTGAACAAATAGCACTCGAGAACACAATTGATAAATCAACAACATTTCCCAACGAATGAAAAATTGAACTTGTGGGTAAGTAGAGGAAGAAAAAAACTCGAACATCCTTGAGACTGCAAAACACTCAAGTAAGTGTAAACGCGCACCAATTATTTGAGTTCCAGTAAATTATTTTCCTTGGCCAGTTGGCTTCTAAGATAAATAAATAAAAACACCAGTATGGTATCATGATTAAATTGCTACTTTATCTTGATTACTCCCTTGAGGCGAATATCTTGTGTTAGTCTCATTTTTCGACAGAATGGGCAACCGGAAAAAGGTTCTGTATGGTGTAGCAATCGTATGATGCTCAGTTGTTGGCTGTCGTAAGAATGGACGCGGTTAAAGAAACAAAAACCAAAGAACTAACAACCGAGCACATAGAGTTAATGGAAACAAATCGTTAAAGAATTTTCACGGAAAGAGGAATTTAAGTATGTAAGTGCTTTCTTAAGCAGGAAAAAACTTTGCAAAGCGCCTCCTGATACATTTACGTCTAAGGGGCAGTTGGAGACACATATCTTTAAGTGACAGCATAGAACAATAAAAACATATTTCAAGAAATGTATTATATAGAACAAATTTCGGTTGATTTGTCGGACTTATTGCTTTTATGACTTTGTGGCCAGCAAAAAATATTTTTGTTAGTTTTATATCATTTTATGGGGACCGTTGATGTGCGATAGTGACATCATTCCAAAAGACCCCGGAAGTTGTTAAGCTTAAATAAAAAGCCAACCACTTAAGAATAGATTTTCGTCTCCCCAGAGCACTTAAGATTTCTTTGTTAGTTTAACTGATGTGGGTGTGTTATTGCAAAGTTATTGCGATACTTTGAATTTTAGATTTTCATTGCTATCAGCAAACTTTCATCGTGAACTTCATTCAGCCTTAAGGAATAAGGGAGAGGATATAATTATGTTGAACCGGAAAGTCCACCGTTAGAGAGATGTGGAAAGTGTACATAAGGGATTCGCTTCAAGTAACAGCTCGGTAAAACATTTTAAAAATGTATGTATATTACACCATAAATAAGCCATAAATACAAAAAGGGGTTACAATTAAATGGGGATCTTAGAAACATGTATTCGTACTTTAAAAAAAATTAATGCCGTTATCACACGGATTAATTATTCATCATATCCATTGCGGCAAATAAAAGGTGCTCTAATTGTGTTTCTAAAATGTTATCCGCTAAAAATTATTAGCCGCTCGAAGGGTTGTTGACGCCCTATTCGTTATGAGGAGTTACAGGAACATATTCGTAAAATCTGGATCTGTATTCAATTTGGCTAGTCATTTTGCTATGAATAGATTAACCTAAAAAATGCTCGAAAACAGCCGTGTACCACATTATTCTCGATTATTATACTCGGCACACGTTTTTTTAGACTCTTTTCGAAGAGCTACAGCAACATATTATAATGCCATATGTGGAATAAAGAAAAAGTACCTGCTCGGAAAATGTGGGGCTGTACGTGTCGTGAGAAATTTCCTATCTAACTGCCAGTGCGCTTTGAAGGCCACATGACTGTCAACTAAAACAGCTATTTTCTGCTTGGGCATTATGTACGGATGTGATTTCATTGACGGACCCCAGAGAAGACTGGAAGCTTGCTAGCTACATAGATATTCAGAGTCGCTGATTGTATACCCACCTACTCCTGAATCGATTTTTTAGCCGACTGTAAGCAAACACATGCATTCTATTTAGTGTAAGGCAGTTTGTTGGAGCTCTATCGGTACTGAATCCAGAATATGACTTTGACCATTTCTCCAGAGCCCCATTTGTGTCTAATTGCACTATGCGCTGCCATATTTTGGATGTTGAATATAAGTACAGAGCATTTATGGTTTGAATCATGCTTAGAAAACAGAAAACAAATGGTAAGATTTAATGAAGAAATGTATAACGCAAACTCTGTGGGAAAAGGTGTACCACAAAGAGCTATATTAGGGCCATTATTATATACAGTACACTCGCAATAACCTTACATGGTAATACGTGGAATCTTTGCACAAGCTATCCAAAATGCATTTTTTCATTATGCTTAACCGATTTTTATCAACTCCAAAATAATCATTAAATTAAAAATGTTGGCATAGTGGAGTTGGAGGGGAACAAAAAAGTGCAAAAAAAAGTGTTGCGTATCCATTGTTAGCAATAAGGCCGAGCAATCGATTAGACATTTAGATAACCAGAGCTATCAATAATTAGGGGTCCGTTTTTATTTTATTGGTTCCATTAGTTCAGTAGAATTTGATGACTTTTGCCTTCTTATCTACCGATTTACAAAATTCCATAAGCTTTCTATTGGATTAAAGGAGAAAGACCGCGGTGGCCGCTCCAAAACATCAATATTCTCATCTTCTAAAAAGATTATTACCAGCCCGCTATTGTGTTTTGGATCAATATCTGGATGGAATCAGCTTTCCTCAGATATATTCAACCGTAAATTGTGAAAGCATATGTTTTTTCTAATATTTCTTGATACATTTCATCATTCATCTGACTTGACTACTTGACACAATTGACCCACCACTTGACGAGGGATTAATAATAATAATAATAATAATAATAATAATTACAATGGCGGCGCTGCAGTCCGAGGTGGACCTGGGCCTAACTTCTCAGCAACCACTCGTGTTGTGCGTGCTATTGTTCTCTCACGAGCGGAGGGGACCTACAGTTTAATGCCGACTCCGAACGGCAAGTTTGAGAAGCTTTTTCTAGACAGTTATACTCTTTGAGCATTGTTAGTGACTCGAAAGAGGTGGAGCCGTGAAAAAATGTTTGATGTTTTTTTCGAGATTCAAACCGACGACCTCGAGCGTAGGAGTCGACGCACCTACCCACTACGCCACGGCGCCCACTTGACGAGGGATTGGACTTTTAAAAAAGTGGTAAAAGAAAATTTATCTGATGAATATTTTCTGTGTTTAATTATCGAAACTTCATAAACAGGGCTGTGTCTTACACTTCCCACATAGGGAATGTCATCTGACGGGTACAAGTTGAAATTGTTCTTTTGCCCATGCTCGTCTGTTCGCATCATGTGGGGTTCGCAGAATCGAGTCGACTCCTCCCATTGATGAAGCTGAAGCATGTGTTCGTTTTGCAAACAGTTCCGACTCCCACACATTAAATAATATATCTCTATATTAACAAATTAAAACAGAACAGAAAAAACTAAAATTATTTTTAAAATGAAACACCTTTTGAAGATTTTTATGTGTTTAAGAAATAAAATACACATTAACTTCGCTGTATACAGGGGGTGAGTACAGCGTGACCTCATTTTCCCCCGTACTCGTGGGACCAAAATTGAAAAAACCAACAAATCTTCAGGAAGGTCTGGTACAAAGGAGCCGGGTACCAGAACTCTTCATAAAACCGGCTCCAATTATGACATCACGGATGAGGAGGAGAACCGTCTCCTAAACCCAGGTAGCAAGGAGGCTTCGGGTGAGGATGGCAGTGAGGCAATGGTGGTCAATCTGGCTGAATTATTCATCACAGATGACGACTCTTGCTCCATTGCCAGCTCATCCAAATTCTCTGTATCGTCTGCCACCTCCATTAGCAGTAAGATTAAGAACTGCAGGCAAACGATACGTAGGTTGAGAGATAGGATCCTCAATGACAGGGAACAAGCAAGGCTTCAAAAAGCTCTTGACTTCCTCAAAGAGGTATCCGCGGAGGAGTACCAGCCATCAGCTAGTACCCTCATAGGGAATGCTCTAAAGGAGGTCGAGGGTGCTGAAGCACTGATGCGTCCCCCTCTCCCTGTGACAGGACATATCCCGTCGGGGCCAAGGGGAGCCGGGTCAGTAGTTTGTGGCAGTAGGGGAGGGATAGCAGCGGTGCGGTCAGATGCTGCTAATCAATCCTCCACAGCGGTATGTGACATTAGGCCATGTCCCGATGCGCATGCCAGCGGTGGTAGAATTGAGGCGGCTAGGGTGACAAAAGACATCGCATCATCCAACTCGGATGACGATACTTGCTCCGTTGCTAGCTCTTCCAAACTGTCACTATCGTCTGCCGCTTCTATCAGTGGAGTACTGAAAAACTGCAGGCAGACGATTCGCAGGCTTAGGAACAAGAGTGTTTTAGACGTTAGGGAGAAGGAAAGGCTGCGCAAAGCTCTTGACTTCCTCAAAGAGGTATCCGCAGAGGAGTACCAGCCATTAGCTAGTACCCTCGTAGGGAATGCTCCAGAGAAAGTCAGGGGTGAGAATGACCTGATGCGACCCCCCTTGTCTGTGACAGGACATATCCCGTCAGGGCAGGGAGGGACCGGATCAGCTAATTCGAATGTAGCAGAGGGTGATCCGCAGAATGCAACCCCTCAGATGGACGCGTCCGAGTGTGACATTAGGCCATGTCCCGATGAACACTCTGGCAGCGTCAGATCTGAACGTGCGTTGGGTAAGAAGGATGCTAAGACTGAAGCCCGTGAAGGCATAGGTCGGACGCATCCTCCTTCACCGAATACCGGAAAAGCCCCCCTTCTAGGCGAGTCATTTGGGGAGGCGAACTCTACGCTTGATAGTGTTAGGACGGTTATTAGAACCGTGACGTCACTAGAGCTTAGGGACCCGCTAAAACAACGTGCCAACGCCAGGCGCCTAATCAATAGGCTTAAGCGCCGTGACCCCAAATCCTTAACGGATAGGGAAAGGGTTTCTCTGGCTAGGGCGAATGCTACAATAGCCAGAACCCAGGCGGCATGGCGGGAGAGTCGCCTGAAGAGGAAACATGGTCAGGAGGGAGCAAAAAGCTTGACCGCTACTGAGAAGGAGGGTCTTCGTTCCTCCTCTCCGAGAGCGGAAAAAGCTTCTGGTTCTTCGACCGTCCAGGGAACAGTAGCTACTGAGCCTGAGCCGGTTCCAGGATGCTCCAAGCAGGTTTCCTCTAACGGCAAGGCAGGTAGGTTGGGTAGGGTAGTGACCCCGAAAGGAAGTAGCGGTGATGCGATATCGGCGAGGAGGAGAGGACAACCTCTATCCTCAGCTGGTACCGCGGCTAAGCGTCTTCTATCCAAAGCGAAACAGGACATATCCCGAATTGCTGAGGAGAAAGGAACTTCCAAGAGGGGTCGTCTTGATGCTTCGCTCTCCCCTAACTTAGCTGTGGCAAAAAAGGCCAAATTCTCTGACAAGGTGAAGGCAGAGTCTGCGGGTCGCAATTGTTGACCTTGGTAACCCAGAACGCAGGCTCTCTGAACATCAATGGAGACTAATTGAATTGCGCATTCTTGATGGTGTGAATGACGCTATCCTGAAGAAGGACGAAGTGATCCCTCTTTTCGGACAGCTGACTACCGTCAAGGGCTTCAAGGTCATGGAATGCGATAATTTGAGCACCCTCGAATGGCTGAAGAACTTCGTAGCCAAGACGGTAGCCCCATGGGATAATGCCGACCTACAAGTTGTAGATAAGAGGGAAATTCTAGAGCTTACCAGGCCTAAAGGCCGCATCCTCATCCAGGGACCATACCTCCCGAAGGAAAGGATAGAGCGATACCTTCAACACCTCAATCCGGAGCTGAACAGTCGGGAGTGGAAGGTGGTGAAGGTAGGGGAACATTCTGACAATGGTATGGAGGTCGATGTTCTCTTAAGCCATAGGTCGCTGCCACTGCTGCGCAAACAGGAGTTCAAAGTTCGTGTGGGTACAACCCGCTGCAAGCTCAGACTCCTGGCGGCCAATGGCAGAAAAAGGACTACAGATTCCGCTGGTCGTAATGAAAGTGGTGCAAATAAACCTTCACCACAGTAAAGCGGCCAGCGCAAATCTGGTATACCTCCTTACAACAGGGAGTGTAGACATCGCCCTGGTGCAAGAACCTTGGCTCTGCCGAGGCAGGATACTGGGGCTGAACAATAAGGAGTTGGTGACATATCACGCAACTTCTGGTGTAAGTAAATATAGATCCTGTATAGTAGCTAGGAAAAATTCTAATATCTTCCTCCTATCTAAATACAGTGATTGCGATCAGACGGTTGTGAAGGTCGAAAGGCAAGATAGACCTCCGCTTCTACTTGCGTCAGTCTACATGCCTTACGACGCGGTGCTCGGCCCACCAGAGGAAAGTACGAAGATCCTGGTGGACGCGGCAAGCAAGAACAACTGGGACCTCGTCATGGGGTGCGACGCCAACTCCCACCACACACTATGGGGAAGCTCGGACTCCAACGTAAGAGGTGAAGAACTTTTTAATTTTATTTTATTATATAATCTAAGAATAGCTAATTTGGGTGATGAACCTACATTCGTCACCAGAAATAGAGAAGAAGTTCTAGACATAACTCTCTATAATGACTCCGCCACCATGGAGGTCAGCAATTGGAGAGTGTTAGATTCGCCGTCCTTCTCGGACCACAAGCTAATAACCTTCACGGTCAACAGTAGGATGGTAAAGGAGGACAGGTTCAGGAACCCCAAAAATACAAATTGGGGTCGCTTCTACAGAGAAATCAGCAGTTGCTCAAGGCATCTAATGGTCAGACCAATGGTCTCCATAAGCGACATTGAGCAGACTGCTTTAGATATTAAGAACATCTATGAGAAAGCTTTCATAAAAGCATGTCCTCTTCGGACCTTTAGGAATAAAAAATCCCCCCCATGGTGGAATAAAGACCTTGGGGTTATCAGGAAAAGAACCAGAACCCTTTTTAATGTAGCCAAGGCGTCAAGGTCACCCGAAGACTGGGAAGCTTTCAAGGCTAGTCAAAGGGACTTCAAAAAAGCAGTAGCCATTGCTAAGCGATGCACATGGCGTACCTATTGCAGTGAAATAATGAGTACCACTGAAACAGCTAGGCTAAGGAAACTTCTCTCCAAAGAACCTGCTGTCCCAGGGTATCTCAAGGATAACGGCGGTGTTTGGACACAGTCTGCAGAGGAAACACTCAATCTTCTGGTGTCCACTCACTTCCCGGGTTGCACATTTGGCAGCGACATCTCGGCGCCAGCCGACGACGCGGTGAATGAACTCTACGTTCCGGAAACCGTTGTCGACGAAGATAGAATTGGATGGGCCATTGACTCATTTGCCCCATATAAGTCTCCTGGCTTAGACGGCATATATCCAATTATGCTGCAAAAGACTAAGAATATGATAATCCCTGTCCTGAGTAGGATATATAGATGCAGCTTAATAAACGGCTACATACCGTCGACTTGGAGAGAAGTAAAGGTTGTCTTCATCCCTAAAGCCGGTAAAGCTAGCCACACAGCTGCAAAAGATCTCCGACCTATAAGCTTGACTTCCTTTGTTCTCAAAACCTTTGAGAAGGTAATCAATGCTTATATTCGCAGAAAGCTTTCTACCAACACAATCTCCACAGCACAACATGCCTACATTAAAGGCAGAGGTGTGGAGACCGCACTTCACAGCGTGGTCAATGTAATTGAAAGCTCTCTCAAAGCCAAAGAATACGCACTCGCAGCCTTTCTGGATATTGAAGGCGCTTTCAATAATGTGGAAACGAGAGCGATTAAGTCAGCCCTCGAGAGGGCCAATATTGAGCAATCAATAACATCAACCGTTGTTAGCCTGCTCAGTAAGAGAACAATCTACGCGAACATGGGTGACAGGCTCGTAAAAGCCATTGCCTCTAGAGGCACACCGCAGGGAGGGGTAATTTCACCCCTGCTCTGGGTTCTTGTCATCGACGAAGTCTTAGAGAAGCTCAAATACTCGGGGGTGACAGTAGTTGCTTATGCAGACGACGTAGTGTTGATAGCTAGAGGCAAATTCCTCCCAACCATAAGTGAAGTACTTGAGAGCGCTATAAGCACACTAGCTAGATGGGCTAAAAACTGCGGACTGGGTGTTAACCCAGGTAAGACCGAATTGGTTCTCTTCTCCAACAAAAGAGTCATACCGCAATTTAGGCTACCATCTATCGAGAGATCCACACTGACGCTATCCGACAGTGCTAGATACCTAGGTATCATTCTTGACAGGAAACTAAATTGGAAGCTTAATGTCTCTGAAAGGGTCAAAAAGGCAACATGCGCTTTTTATATCTGCGCAAAAATTGTCGGTAAAAAATGGGGACCAAGCCCCAAGACCATCCTATGGATGTATACCGCTATTGTCAGACCCATCCTTACGTATGGCAGCGTAGTCTGGTGGCAGGCAGCATTGAAAGCCATTAATCTTAAGGCATTGACGAAAATACAAAGACTTGCGTGTATGGGAGTTACTGGCGCAATCAGCTCTACCCCAACAGCTGGACTGGAAACGATCCTACACATGCTACCGCTTGACCTTCATATGCAGGCAATCGCCGCTAAAAGTGCTCTGAGAATCAGTCAATCTTGCAACTGGCGCTCAGGTACCACTGGACATGCAAGTATTCTTAACAAACTTGCAGTATCAGAAGTCGAGAGCGACTACAGGCTCCCATTCCTCGACTTCGAGAGACCCTTCAAATGCCAATACCCCACCAGAGAGGAGTGGGCGTCCAATGAACCCATCAACAACTCGTCAATAAAGGTTTATACCGACGGGTCAAAGATGGAAGCAGGCACAGGCGCGGGCATTTTCTCCAACGAGCTAAACTTGCACTGCTCAATCAGACTACCTGATTATGGCAGTGTGTTTCAAGCGGAGGTCCTGGCGGTCAAAGAAGCGGCCAAAAAGATATTAATGATGGCGATATCACCAGCTGATATTACCATTTTCATTGACAGTCAGGCGGCCATGAAAGCTATATCCGCAATAGAAGTCAAGTCCAAGCTAGTCGCAAGCTGTCGCGAAGATCTAAAGGCTCTTGGCTCACAGCACTCGATTAATCTGTGCTGGGTCCCAGGACATAGCGACATAGCCGGCAATGAGATAGCTGATGAACTTGCCAGAACAGGGTCAGTGACCGACGCGTCACAAGCAATTCAGGGTATTAAACCGCCACTCTCAGAGCTGAGGAAAAAGGTGGATACTATGATCATTGAAATGGCAAACTGTAGATGGCGCAGTCTGTCTACATGTGGGACTACCAAAGCATTATGGCCCAGATACGACCGAGCAAAAACCGACAAGATCCTTCAGTGCGACAAAGAGTTGCTAACGATGGTGGTTGGAGCTCTCACTGGCCATAATCATCTTAGAAACCATACCATGAAAATGGGACTCTCCAACGACAACATTTGTAGAGGTTGTGGTGACGAGGAGGAACGTGAGGATACTCCTCACTACCTCTGTCACTGCCCTAGTCTTTGTCAGTTGCGTCATAGAACACTGGGAGAATTCTTCTTCCAAGACTTACATGAAATCTCAAGTATACCTCTTAGATCTATTTACAGGTTTATAAGGAAATCGGGATGGCTCCGGCGCAACGAAGGACCATGAGTGCGACAAGGGTAAAGAAGGGGACACTATCCTCCAATTGGGCATCACAATGGGTCCCTAAGGACCTAAGTGAGACGTGGCTTAAGCCCGTCTACCCACATACCTACCTACCTACCTACTATATCAGAAATAAATTGAAATTTAAGAATAAGAAATAAATTATTTCCATGGCAATTAAAATGCATAATTCCATTATCAGACCACATTTTGAATAAAGTCCTCGAATGCCATTATTTGAATCAAGGTATGATTGAAAAACTACAAAAATTGCAAAACAAAGACAGCGTTCTATTTTATACTGCATATACCAAAAGCCATATGCCTGATATGTAAAATAGTTCTAAGAAAAAATAATAATTTTAATGTAAATTTTTTCCAAAACGTTTTGTTTAAGAAAACAAGTTATTACATCCATTGCGGTTTCAACATCGTACAGTAAACCAATAAACACCTTATTAATTTATATGGACGTTATTACATAGACGTTATACAATTTGTGAACGTTGGTTTTTTTCGTTCCAAATGAAGTACTCGTAATTTTGTCATTAGCAACAAAGACCAGAGAAGACCAGAGAAAAAATGTAAGATGCAGAATTACAAGCAATGTTAGATTAGAAGATTTTTATTTGAATTATTAAAGCCAAATTAAGGCGATACTGAAAAAAGCCTTCACATAACAAAAAAAAGTTTCCGACTGTATCAATTCTAACCAGTATGGAAAAAAATGTATAAATATATTTTGCGAAGATTCAAGCATCATTCCAAACAATCATTTTGATTTGCAAATGGGTAAACTAACAAGCATCGCCTATTCTCCAAAAATTAAGTTAATCAAAATCGACTAGAAGAAAGCCGCCGATTCACTTTGGCACGAACAATTTTTATATGTATAAACTCTAAAAGCTAAATTACTTTCTATCACCATTCGACATTCTCATTCCGAGATGTTTATCGCATTTTATGATATACCCAAGTGAAAGCATTCTACTGTATTTTTATGACTTATATCCTCTTAATTAAGGAGGATAGTTATTCAAAGTGATTCTCCAAATGAGGATAAAAGTAATTTAATTAATCTTTGATAATATTTTATACCACAACCAAGGTATAAAATATTCAAGGCAGTTACACTTTCGGTCAGAGTTCACAGATTAAATTAGTACCTTCAAGGATTATTATTTTAATTATCTACTATTCTCTTCTTTTTCAGTTAGCCAAAGGACGACATAATGACTACATACCAGAAGCAAGCATGCACAACTACGATTAATGGACGGCGGCCCTCGACACGTTCACCTTTGGATTGTCGAAGGAATCCTGGATGGGATAAGAGAAGAGCATTTATCTTTGAGTGCCTATTGCTCAAGTCTGGTGGTAATTGGCATAGTTTTCTAAAGAATAGGAAGTCCCACAGGGTAGGATACTTAATTGCTTTGCAACATGTTGCTGCATTTAATTGATTTGTATTATTCTGAATGAAAATTATGGATGATCTTAATACTGTTTTAGCATTGGGTGCAGAAATTAAGGACTTATCATTCGGTTTAAATAAAAAGAGTTCTATGATCCTACATCGTAACTGAGCGTTGTTGATGAACGTTTTCGGCGGTTGATATTTCTAAGGCATTTGACAGAGACTAAGGCATCCGGCTCTCTTGTCGAAAATGTGTGCTTATGGTATCGATGAATCTCTTCTTCTGTGGATTAAAAATTAGCTTTCGAACCGTTCAATTCAAGTTGAAGAATATTCGAGGTCGGCAAAAATGCTGCGAAATGGTTAGGTTTCCTAAAACGATGCAAGAAATACTTCACCCCCTTTAATTTGGCTTCAATTTATAAGGCCTTGTATGAGTGTAACGCTTATATCTGGTCTGGTACTCCCAAGACCTCTCTGCACCTACTTGATAGAATACAACAGCGAGCGGTAAAACTCATAGGAGACAACAATATTTCGAAGTCGATCGACTCGCTCGAATATCAACGTAATGTCTCCTCCTTATCACTGTTTTATCCCTATTTCAACCAACGATACTCAAGCGAGCCAGTCAATTACATTCGTCCCCTTCAAGAATTCACCCACAATACCCGTCTCGCTAGGAATGCCCATCAATATACCCTTAAGCCCTCTTTCGGATGTGCAGTAAGTTCAGAGACTCGTTCGAATATGAAATGCTCTTCCCAGCCTAATATTTCTCACACATTATAATCCACAGGCATTTAAAGCCAATGTGCACAGGTACCTCCTCTTCCTCTCTACCTCTATACCTTTGGCCCATGCTGTGTCTTGAACTCGGACACTTAAGTGTATTCACAATCCTTTTTGCAGGCTAAAATTATAAATAAAAATAATGGCAGTTTTTGGATGAGTATGACTTTTGCGACGTCCCTCGTTCTTTGTACCGATTTCAAACTTTGAAACTGCAAAACTTTTTTAAACTACAAGAACAACTATCACTGTTATTAAAGATCTTCTGTATTCGGAAAGCCTAAAACTGTATTATTTAGAGAAGGAAGCTTATATGTCCAGAACTGCAATACATGGTCCAGCAGAGTCGATTAGTGAACTCCAATGATTATCCATTGTCTTGATTTAAAGTTATTGAATTAATTTATAAATGTTAGCCATCGTAATAATTCAATGTGAGTTTTATGACTATATGGGATCTATATAGAAGAAAAATAAGAAGAAAAATTTTCTTATGAAACAATATTTTTTTGTTTAAAGCATGAATGTGGGTGTTTTATTTCGACAATACTATTAAGACAATTAATTAAATTCATGGGAGATTATTAATTCGACTCTTAAACATTTTTTCCCAACAAGTCTTTTTTTTTTTTTTCGTAAAATGAGATTATATTCTGGAAAAAAAGCTGGGGATATTTTAATGTGTAAGGGCAACATACATTGCATTACATATACTCACAAGGGTAGATTCCATATGTACTAATTTTAAAAGCAAATAAGGATAAACTATACAATACAAAACAAAATTAAGTGACATACACGTGTCCATCTTCTTAGATATCATCGTTAATAAACAAATTCAAACTGACATTGACTGACTGACCCCTTCTACAAAGCCAACACCAATTTGGCCATTCATTAGATCTGGTTCATTCATCTCATCCATTTTTCATGTTCAACTTTCCACACAATTAACTTCGATAACTGAGAACTGCGTGAAGGCAATCTCAGCGGCATGTCATTTAATTTGGCAGCTGCCATAAAGGGGCTTTATCTATTCCACGGTTTGGTCAAGTCGAATTTTCGTCACAGTTATTTATTATATTTGGCAAAATATTATCGATATTCACATTTAATGCATTGTTGCTGTTAAAAAACTATAATATTTCCAGCAACGTCTATAGCAAACGAGTTACCTACAGGAATGATTTTATTTCTTTTATTTTCTGTTCCTACTGATTACTTACTTCTACTTTAATCCCACAGCTGGAAAAATCAACAAATTTACAAAAATAATAAATTTTGTCTGAAATTATATGACATCGACGTTGAATGTACGAGTAATAGCTAAATTCTGTTTTTGTCTCTAATTTCCGTTCTCTTATAGCTATTTTGCAATAAAATCACGTTTACTACCATGTTAGCACGTAGCAGGACAACGTGCACTAAGTGCAATTGGATAAAACAATGACGGAGAAAACGACGAAGTGGATAGGGTGGTCACTTATGAGACAAACTGAAAATAAGCGATTGCAGAATGTGTCTAAGTATTAAGTGATACCCTTGAGTACATGTGGATGTTTCTAGATTATTAAGTGTTTCTAAACGTGACTATACATAAGTGTTTATATAGAAGCATTGTAAGCAAGTGCAGATAATATTCGATTCCTGATGAGATACGAAAGTTGAAGTGTCCTAAACAAACAGTTTGCAAGTAGCTAGGGGCATTATTGGATCTTGATAAATGTAGTATAAGTGGGTGCCGTGACGTAGTGGGTATGTGTGTCGATTCCCGAAAAAAACACCTTTCATTTTTTCACGGCTCCACCTCTTTTGAGTCATTGACAATGCTCAAAGAGTATAACTGTCTAGAAAAAGCTTCTTAATCTCACTGTTCGGAGTCGGTATTAAACTGTAGGTCCCCTCCTCACGACAACAAAAGCACGCACAACACGAGTGGTTGTTGAGAAGCTAGGCATAGGTCCAACTCGGACTGTAGCGCCGCAATTACTATAATTATATTATAAATGTAGTATAATTCGTGTTGGTAGTTGTGTTTGCTTTACAATTTGCTAGAATGATTCTATGGCCTGCTCAGCATAGGCAACGGCTGAACTGTTCTGTTATCTCTTTGAGGAACAAGAAATGTATACAGAAAATTGCCTTGTGGATCAAATAGCCCCAAATTTTAAAATTGGGTGCATAGGCAATGACATCTAGGCCTGAAGTACCTAATTCCAAATTTTCAAAAAAAATTCATGCCGATATATTTATAAAAAAATGTGACAGACATGACGGACGGACGGACGGACACACCGAAATTATAAAGGTTCCGTTTTTGTAGACGGTACCTTAAAAAAAAGTTGGTCGTGATGAAGATAACATACACCAACACAGAAAGATATTGATTACTATTACACATTAAAAAAAAGGAACAAAAACCCACAAACAGCATAAATATTCTCCACGTCAGACTTACGACTTGCCACTTCAAGAAGAAACTAGTAGCCCCGCTTACACTGCATCACATGTCCAGTTGGTTGTATTAACAAAATAGTGCTTGTATTCACACTGTACTACATGCTTGACGGACTCATCAAACCCGTCAGCTGTTTAAAACCGCATTATTCATGAAGACAACAAAGAAACTCAAATACAAGTATGTATGTTTGGGCTAATAGTGGGAAAGTGTACATGCGTAGGAAAAAGGATTACAAATCAATACGAATTACCTCTGTTGCTGATATATTGAAGTATTCTATTTTAACTACAATTGTATGTGTATTGTTTAATGAATGAAATTTTGGTTACACCATTACAGTTCGAATAAAATAAAGGAAACATTTGGCCGAAATTTCCTTTATGTGAATCCCACGTGTTACTAAATTCTTCTTTTAATATGTTCCGTGGAACAATTTTTTAAAAGGGCAAGTTTCTCTGATTTTTTACCTTCTTCCATATAGAGTCTGAAAAGCTTAAATTGTCACATACCCCCAAGTTGTAATACCAAAATAAATCTCATAACAAAAATTGTGAGAATAGCGGTGTAGTTACACACAGCCATCAGATTTAATACAATTACTTTGGACGATATTGATATACACTCAGCGACTCAACGAAGTCGCGTGAATATTCTGATGAAGGAATCCTGTTAGCGAGTGAAACCAGCCTTTCTTTCAGATGACAACAGGTCAAAAAATACCCCTCATGTACAGGTATTTATAAAATAAAAATGAAAGACTCAAAAACATCTGGACCAATAGGGCTATTTTTTTCAAATAGTCGTAGGAAGTATCGTATGAAGAGAAAAGAATTACAAAAAATCACTTCAATGAAAACTTTTGTTTCAAATTATTTTGAGCAGTCTGGCCCAAATAATCTTGGAAATAGTGGTCAAACACGCATCGACATGCGAATTTGGATTATCAGAAAACAAGATTATGTAGAACTGATCGAAATCATTAAGAAATGATAACTATTAAAAAAATCGATTTATGTAAATTCCGATATATGAATGATTTTCTTTTTCGCACATCAATTTCATGCTGAGATCGACAGCTCAAGACCAGTCTCAACATATCACATTCCCTATAGATATTTTGACTGGTGCGTTACCTTCGATCTTCGAAAACAGAACCCATTCAAAGGCTTAAACGTTGCTTAAAATCTTAGAGATCACATTTGGTTCAGCGAAAATTGGATGCCAAAAGCTTGGATGTAAATGAATTTAATTTTAAAATTCATATTTAAATTGCCGGTGAAATGAGGACATGAAAATCAGTTGATTTCGCTACTGTTGAAAAATCATAGTCACTTGCCATATATATACTTTGTTTTAATAATATTACATACAGTAGGCCTAGTCAAAAAAATGTACATTAAACAAAACATATACATACAAACATTAAAACACTTCTCAAACAAATTAATTTAATAAACCAGTCTTTCTTTGCAATTATTCACATCAAGTTGTGTTAGCCTAAAAAATTGATTTCACAAAATAAATATTCAAATGTATCATCATCTTTGGTAGCGGTGACAAAATTACTGAACAATGTAGGTATAGATAAGACGTTTCACTCGCATCCCAATGATTCTTACCGACGTCCTATTTGATTTGTTTAAAGATTGTGGGACTGCCACTTTTCAATAGCATTTGACAGAACGACGTCTGTCTTCGGTCAAAGGATCTATAGATGTTTGGCTAGAATTTTTGGTTAAAAATGTTCTTTCATTCACCATTAACACTGTCGCTGTTCTGTTGCTCGTTAAAAAGAAAAATCGTAAAAAAAACTTCACTTCTCTTAAAAATTCATAGATAAAGTCCTGAAATGTCATACAAGGCAATGGAAATTATTTCTTTGCAAAACGATTCTAACTGTTTCCGGATGAACATTTTTTTGTAAATAATTGTTTACCTCTGCAGTCAATTTTGGTGTACTTAGTTGCGGGTTCTTCTTGACTTGCTTGACGCTTATCATACGTAGTATATTTCTTTGGTCTTCCAGGTTTTGGTAAATTTTCAATATTGTGTTTCGTTTTATACCTTTTTATTCACCCTTATTACGACTGGCGTTTAAGTTCATCGACTCTTGTCGTTTTTTGAGTCGAGGCGATTAAGTGGCGTTTTAGTATCGGTATTACGGTAGCGAAACGCCTTGAGTGTCGTTTTACTTATGTTCCACATTCCACAGAAAAAATTTGCAACTGACAGATTTATATTTTTCTTTATTTGAGTGCAGAAGTAAGTCGTCGGTAATATTGAAAAATAATTTTGTGAAATACATATATGGAAAGCATTTTGACATTTATGTCGTGGAGTAGTGATAATAAAGAGGAAACAAGAAAAAATGATCTAATGTGAATACGCAAAACTATTAGATCGAAGTCCAACCCATTGGATTTACCAGATGCTAAGTACTTGCATAGAAAAGTAAACTTAAAATTTGAAAGTAAGCCATTTTTAGTTTCAGATTCAAAATGTATTTTCGGTTGAACTAAGAGGCATTTGTTGATGTCATTTCTCAATGTACTGCAGAAAAGGCTTCATGAAACAACAATGCCTTTTTCTGTGCCAGCAATACTTAAGCTTGCCGCAACCCTGAGATTCTTTGCTGAAGGTAGTTACCAAAAGGGTGTAGGAAACGATTTTGTTTTAGGTTTAGCACAACCTACCGTAAGTAAGATTTTGAATGAAGTTATTGTTGCAATGGCGACATTCATTTGTCCGCAATGGGTACAACTTCAAACGAAAGAAGAAAAAAGTCAACCCAAGTGAAGTTCTATCATAAAGCTGGAGTTCCAAGGATCATTGGATGTGTCGACGGCACCCACATACGGATTTTGCCACCAAACAAATCAGAGCAACATAGGTACTACAATAGAAAAGGTTTCTTTAGTGTAAATATTATGATTGTAAGTAAATAAGTTAAGTAAAGCATCATCAGATTCGTTGATGCCAGGCATCCTGGGGCGAGCCATGACTCGCATGTTTGGAATACCAGTGAACTCAAGGAATATTGAAAAGCTGCTGTGACAAAGGGTTAATATGTTTCATTCTTTCTTTTGATCTTGACTGACATTTTTTTTTTAATTTTTAGTTGATGTTGAATACCCTCTTGAGCCATTTCTAATGACTCCGTATAGATCACCAGGAGAAAATAGCAATCAGGCAAACTTCAACACAGTACATTCAAAAACACGGAATATTGTAGAAAGAACAATTGGTCTTTTTAAAAACCGACTCCGATGTTTTCTTGGGGCAAGACAGTTGCACTACAGCCCAAAAAAAGCAACACAAATAATAAATAAATGTGCAGCTCTACACAACATTTGCCTTCATTTTAAATCAGAGCATCTAGTAACTCAAGTTTTGGAACATAATACCCCAACAGATTTATCTTTAGAGGTATATGAGGAAACCAATGATGACCAAGTGGCTGTAGCTATTCGAAATAAAATGAAGAACTCAATTTTATATCAAACATAAAGACAATTTTGGTTTAATTAAATAAAGTAATTATTATTAACATTGACATAAAGCTAGAACTAAATTTATACATTTGGATTCCTGTTCTTTTTGCATTGTTCCCTAATGCACATTTTATGCTCCTTGATGTCTAGTTGCCTCTTTCTGATTTCCAGATCCATAATTCTTAGTTTATTTTCCTCCACTCGTTGCTTTTCCTCCCTTTGGAGTTGCATTTCGTACAATTTAAGCCATTTCTCTTCCAAATAGAAACGCTTTCTATCATATCGGGAGCTTTCTTTCAACTGGGCCTCAATGCGGTTTAAAGATCCTTTGACCTCGTTGTACAAATTGGTTTGTATTTGTATTTGCTTCTCCAGCATATTTTTCAAAATGTTTTTTTCAGAAGCTTTTGAATTTTTGGAGCATTTTGGAAGTGTTTTTGCTGTAATATCCACAGTTTCATCTTTTAAGTGCATTACAGGGTATGTAATTGTTAAATTGGAGTCACTAATGATACCTTCCGATGTCTCTAATTCAGCGTTTGTTGTTGGTGTGATTGTCAACGTTTCTGCTGTTGTTGTGGATGTTGATGGAAGTGTGGTTTGTGTTAATGTTAATATTATTGATGTATTTTGTGCACTCTGTGTTGTTTGTATGTCGCCAAACACTTTTCCCACAGGATCGACTAGTTCGGTCAGGGCAAGAAGTTTAACTATAGGTTCATCTGTTTCATTTAAGTACTTCTGCCTGAACCCCCCCCCTGCGTTTTTATTGAAAATTATTTTTTTTTTGCTTTAAATTTTGCATCGCACTAAACTTAAATATATATGAAATAAATCTTAGTGGTTTTCTTTAATTTTTTATCTAGTATACGTACTTTTTACCATTCTTTGCCGTCTCGTATTGGTGGTCATAAGTTATTTAATATAGCAGCTACTTCCTCCCTCTCTGTATTCAGCGAAGCCGTTTGTGAAACACCCCGTTTGAAATTGGTGGCCAAGCTTACATTTTTTCCATCAACTCTACCAACCGTTTCATTTATCTATTTTTTGTTACTTTTACATAACAAATGTATCGATAAATTTAACAAAACTTACATTTTAAATAGATTTTTAATGCCTAACAATTTTTTCCACGACAAAAATAGGCGTTTAAATAAGCGTTTCGCCACACTATAACGACAGCCAGAATACCGATAAAATCACTTAAATTCAAACTGTCAAGCAAGAATTATGTTCCACAAACATAAAACGTAATTTTTCGTAAAACGACTGGCGTAACGCCAGCTGTAATCCTGATTTCGTACAGTCGTTTTTTGACAAGACGTTTAACGGCAGTCGTAATAAAGGTGATTATGTCACCTACTGTAGAGTGAATTCTTTTTACAATTTCTGCAATTTCGCGTACAGATTTTCCTTCTTCCAAATGTTTGATTATAATTTCTCGCACTTCAAGTGTTGTGTAACCACGTCGTCTGTCCATCTTGACTATCTTTTGCAAATTAAATATATTTTGGTTTCAACTGACATTACCAAAGAGTAACGGCATACTACAATTAAGAAAGTGTAAGTTTTTACCGCTACAAATTGGTAGAAAGTGCAGTATTGGCATGTGTCCGATATCTTTTTTGCGGCCAAAATTAATGGATTTAAAAAAAGTATAACCTTTTCGCTAAGACGGATTTATATTTTGTTACCATGCATTCGAAGAACGAGATCATGGCCTTCAGAAAATATACCAACATGAATAGCATGAGTGTTCCATTTATAGTATCTTAACGTGAAAAGCGGTCTACAATTGTTGTCCGATTTCTTTTTTGACCAACTGTATTTAAATTTTGGAAAAGCAAAATTTACACAAAAAATATTTAACATGCTAATTGGCCGAAAATTCACAACAGCTTCAGTGACATGCACTAAGTGACAAAAGTCTACCTACACTCGAAGTTCTAGTGAATCAAGGAGTTTTTTTTCTAGTAAAATAAAATAAAATTCAAGAAAAGTAAATATATTCCGCTTTATTATTCAAAGAGCAGTAATATAACCTAATTTCTAAAAAAAAATTAAAAACTTAATTTAATTATTTTTCATAAATTAGGCTGAGTTCGTAAACTTCAACAAAATGCGCATCACGTAAGCATCACTGACGCTTGACGTTGCAGTACTGCGCTAATGTTGCGATTACGAACTCACCCTTAATTTTATTGCAAATGTAAGGAAACCAGAATGACAAAAGGAGATTATATCGCAAATTAAAAAAAAAAAACTGGTAATCAATAAGGCGTTGAATTTAATTATTGAAAGTGATACCACTTTCCTCATCGTTTTCGGCACTGATTCGACCAACGTTTTGGTAATTGAGGCCTCAATTTTGGCCAATTCTTCTTTAAATGCCTTCTTTAAACCTTGCCCGTTTGGGATGGTTCTTTTCTTGAGGTACCGCTTTAATTCGTCCCATAAGTGAGATTGGGGGCTGTTTTCAATTGTTTTCTGTGGTATACAAGCTGTACATCACTCCTTTGGTCCAAATATAGGGTGATAACAACTTTTACTCGCACGGGGCCACCTTTTTTCAGTTTCCCCCAATTCGACATTCAAAGCCAACATAAAACTGTTTTATCGCATGCAACATGCATAATACAAGTGAATGCTCTAGTAGCTAGGCTCAATAGCATCAAAAAAAAAGAGAAGTACATTCGAATAGGTATCGCAACCCAGAACCTTCTGACACCTTCCGAAAAGTTACATTCATTTCTGGCTTAACAATTTTTACGACACGCACTGATGATTTCATATCTGATGCATATGAAGTTTCTTGGAATTTTTGCAATATTCAAAATTTTACATTCGTTGGTCGTTTAATAGCACCAAAAAAATTTAATTTTAATGGCCATTTTCATAAAAGGTTTCGATAACCTTAACACCTTACCCCATCGAGTATCTATCCAATTAATATTGTAGACTATTGCACATGACAGACGTAGACATGAACTATTTTTTTATATCTTTAAATCATGCTCGCATGCTAAAAAATTCAATTACTGGTTTCATGCAAATAATTTCGAAAAACATTTTGGGAGGAATATTTCCTCTCGTGCCAAACCTAACCATTCGGTGAATAATCGACCTCCTGGCATTTTAAAAGGATAAGCTTAAACATTTATTGATTTCGATACGCAAAAAGTGTTTAATTCAAAAGAGCGAAAGACAATTATATTAAATTTGAGAAAATATCTTCAGCATTATATATTTAAATAATATTAAATACGGAATAAATTTCGGAGATCTATGTGCGTGGCAACTTTTCTTTAACTGACTTGAATACTATCTTTGGATTACTTACCATTTACACAAATTAATCGGGCGGTTTTCATGTTGCAAACATTTTCTAAGAAAAACTTAAATTCTTCTCAGTTTGTTCTGCTTTAAGCACAAAGTCCATACATCACCACTTGATGATTTATGTTACAGTTTTATTCGCTTTAACAATGAAATAGGGGACTTTTAACAGTTTATTTTCGTCTACAACAAGTTTTTCCTTTCCAGCAGGAAATGTTAGTCAAGTGAAAAATTTTCAGAGCGCCACTACGTTATGACGAAAACATTTGTACATATATACTTACATATGTGTATACACGTTAAGATGCACGGCTTTGACATCAAGGAAACTCAACACTGCAACTAACGTTAACCAAATTGAATTGTGAGCCTAAAAATACGTTTTATTCAGACCTAGTTTGCATAACATGCTGAATTTCACAAGACTTAGCATTTAGAAGATGTTTCAGAAGAAGAAAACAACCACATACGATGTTGTAAATGCAGTGTTCATGTAATTAATAGATCATCGGTTTTGTTTACTTCTTTTTCACAATTGGTAGAACGTGATATTAAATTTTGCTCTTGTGTCAATTCGTAACTACCTGACGCGTGCGATAGGGTGCGAAAATGTTCAACTTCACCAATATAGGAGCCAACCCAACCGGGAGCATGGAAAATTATTTCTAGGTCTAAAGTATCTAATTAAAAAATTTCATACCGATATCTTTATAAATGTAAAGGTCCCATTTTTGCGGACGGAACCTTAAAAACAAAGAAGGTTTCTAGGATTGGGACTTTTGTTTCTTCCGGAATTTTCTGCTGGACTGTAACTATGGGGACTATTTGTTGTCGTTGATCTATGAATATGACACGCACCATAAACAACGATTTCAGCCTTGAAAGTCAACATTCGGGTGCACTATTCATGAAAATAAGCATCAACTGCTCAAAAACCAGTGATAATTTTTAGGTCGCTCAGAAGACGCTTTTATGATATTGGGACTCAACTTCTAACCATTTAAAAAAAACATTAAGATAGTGAAGTCAGATTTCGCATGTAAAACACATGCAATAGCCCACTGCCTATAACTGCAAATAATAGTGCAGTGGATAACGACTGCCAATATACATTCTAGTTTGAACTCGTGTACAAAAGCAGTCTTGTATTTATATACATATGTAAATATATTCCGTATATCCTGTGAGAAAGAGCGCACGATTTTCCACAAGATGGGCTGATGCGCCGAAAATTCGCTTTCAACTTAAGTGCAAACAATAAAATTAAAACCACTGCGTAAGGCTTTTGAATCCAAGTACATTTCAGTCTCTATTGTACGTAGTATATTCATATTTTACTGCATGCGGGAAGAAAATAGCTTATATCTCAATAAGCTCAACATGTATATTAAAGTTGCGAGCGAAACAAGTTAAAAAAATACGCTTTTTGAATTTGAATTGTTTTCCTATCTGTTTCCACTGCATTCATTTTCAAGCAGAAGTTGAATACATTTATCATGCCAAAAAAGATACATACTAGATGGAATGCAATATTTAGCTTTTTGTTTCTGCAAAAATTGATTATTCAAACTAAGAGAATACACTTTTTTCAAATCCAAATATAAATAAATTTGAAATAAAAAGGTTTTTATTGATCCTTAATTTGGCAATATTTCCCTGCGGTGCATAAATTTGCATCAGCATTGCCCTATTAGAAACCTTCAATGTTGTACTTCCATTACTTTTGATTCTTATCATGCATGCAACGTATTTTTCCGCCTGATTGTTTACAACTTGAATTATATGCCACAGACTTGGTGTAGATAGATTAGATTGTTCGTGAAATTTGGTATAAAATATTTTATTGGGCATTATATGGTAATTTCTTTCGCTATTAAAAGCGATTTAGAATAATTTTGCAGTTGCTATTGGTTTTTCTTCTATTTGTCTTCGAGAAGACATACAACATTAGACTAACCCAGTCTATTTCTTTACTTTCATGGATAGCTTGCAAGGTGAGCACAAAGTTCAAGAAGAACGAGCTATACAACAGTGTTTAATTTTGATTAATGCATATTAAATTTGTATTGTTAACACTGGGTATGTGCATCGACTCCTAAGCACCAGACTTCCAGTCTAGGTTCCTTGAAATAAATTGTATATCTCTTTCGAGTCACTAACACTGGCTAGAAAAAGCTTCTTAGTCTCGCCGTTTAGAATCGGCATCCAACAATAACATGCTCTGCAGAGGCCCACTGAAGCCACCAATATTATTATTATTATTATAATAGTTGTTCTTTAGAGTCTCCAAAAACATTTGCAATTCTTATACAGTGTCCTTACTTTGCCGTAACGCTAAGATTACCTGAAAATCATTTATGTAAAGGGTAGAGGTTGCTTCCATAAATCAGTTCACTTTCATTTCCTGTAAACTCTTACTGGAATTAGCCCGAGTAACAAAAGCTCCACTCAGTAACGTTATTGGCCTGTTCAATGCCACTCTTATCGATCCCTTAGGGATCATAGTGATTTGAGATTTGCTGCAGATTTGAGCTTTTTCTTCTTCTTAGATGTTGCTACGATCCGGAGTTAATCTAAGGCAATCAATATCTCCAGTCAACACCCCTTCTTTTTTGCCACCTTTCGTCCTCCGTTCAAAGATTCTTCGGCCTGTACATAGAACTTTTTTCTCTATAATTCCAGATCGACGTTTTTTAAAAAAATCTCGGGGAGGCCAGTTGTTATTACAAACTTTTTTCGTTATTGGGCAGGGAAAAACATCTGACAGAATTTGCACCGTATTACTACCTATATGTGGTGATGAAGAACAGCACCCACATGTTTTGTATGCCTAACTGATTCAATTCGGGCACAGAACGGTTTTCAACATGTCCCAATAGTGGTCACCTATAAATGTAACAGCATTGCCTCTCTACCTCAGTGGAACAATATTTTCTAGCGTTCAAAGGGTAGATTTAAGCATTCACAGTGATCAATTATTTAAATAAAATGTTCAAATACTTAAGATAGTGAGAAGCTTTTGCAGTTATATATTTAAACTCTTTGAGCATTGTAAAAGACTCGAAGGAGGTGAAACCGTGAAAATATGGAAGGTGTTTTTCGGGAATAGAACGCAATTATTCGTTCCGCTAGCGCATCCATAATTTTGTGAAATATGCATTAATTAGTGAAGGAACTATCGCAAACTTTACGCGTGTAATTCATTTCTATGACTTTTGTGTTCCTCTCCCGCTTAAATTCAAATGTACACTTATTCAAAAAATATAAACAAACTAATAAATATCTACTGATTTTATTTCAGACTTCTATCCACTTGCTTCGTGAGTTATATGAGTTCTCAAATCAATCATATTGGGACCTTAAGCGTGAAAATGTAATACGCCAACTATTTTTACCGCTTACCAAACATGTTCCACATACGCCACAGTCGACCGAAACAAAACTTAATAACATGAAGTAGGCCATTTTTTTTGAGCCACTTCAAACTGGTATACCTTTGCGCACGTTCCAATGAAAAATGCAAATGACAACGTGGGTGGGGTGAAAATTTATGACGTTAAGAATTTAAAAGGACGCATACTCAACCCAAGAAAAAGAAGGAAATATTGCCCAATAAGCTGGGGTAATATATTTTTGGGACGATGACTTATAGTAGCGGTACCATTCGGCGCGTAAGTTGGCAATCACTTACTTTTATTTGCAAATGAAGGACACAATGAACACGTTAAAGCAAAAGAGCTGACAAAATAATAAACAAGTGCTTAAGGTTGGGCCAACGAGTAACTTTACAAGAAACATACTGCGTGCGTATTTATTTATTAGTTAATAGCTTCCAAAAGTGTTTGGCCGTATTTTAATTGATGCCATCAAACTGACGTACTTAATATTTTATGAGTTTAAAGCGTAACAAGCAACTTTCAAAAGAAGGAGCTTATTAGGTTTGCCGACTTAATTGGATTGCATTGTGTATGAATACTGCTTATGAATTGTTCATGGGGGGAACATTAGAGGGTGTATCCAGCTAAGGGCTGAAACTTGTGTTTATGATAACGTTTATTTACATGGACCATTAATACATGTTCGCATATGTTGCATGGCACTGGTGAAACCAGAAAGCCTCACAATAAGAGTAACATAAAACAACACTCTTGATGATCGCACGTAGCACTCTTATGACACCCATTAGAACGACATTTATTGAATAAGCTGCGAATGAGGGCATCATAAACACTTTGTGTCCACATACACAAGAGACGTTAACTTAAAAGCATCTAACTAATTGGATGACTTAAAGATGCATTTTATTACTCATGAAACTCAGAACAGTGTTTATCACTTGCAACAGTGTAGACCTGCAGTTGTATTCTATTAATATTTTAGGTTATGATTGTCACAATAATGATAAAGAATTCATTTATTTAACTAAAAAACCACAACAGTAAGACGGTGCCAATGCCAGCGGAGCTAATACAATTTTTAATACCTAAGGGCTTTGCCTTGAGAGTCACCGCTGCTTATTTCTTCCCTAGATATATGTATCTTGCATCCTATCATTAAGAGCCTCTTCTGCTTTTAAACAACTTAAATTTGCTCCGGGATTATATTGTTAAGTTGTTGACAGCCTTCATTTATATCGTTTCCCATACAGTTCTAACTAAGCAATTAAGTCTCCCAATGTAGAACTCCTCAATGAAACCGGATCACATTAAGAGCATCCATCTCCTCAGTATTATGTTGTCAATCACATGTCTGTGTTACTCTTCTCTAATTACTTAATGGGATTCAGATATAAATGAGTATCTACACACACGGAAAGATAAATATTTAATCCAATTGGAACTCAATTAAAGCATTTTTGGATAGGATATAACCCCCGCCCAACCATCCAACACAAAACGTGACGTGGAATGGGAAAACGCATCCTGAGACTCATTTCCATTTATATCGACAAATTCTTTTTGCGTTTTTTTCAGGTTTCTCTTGTTTTCATTGAATTACAATTGCAAACACATATGACTTGAAATAATCTAATTGAATAATTGAATCTATTCCGAGATTTAATAACAAATTGGAAACATCCAAAGATTTAAATTTGGTTGAATTAAATCTTAGAGTAGAGAGTGCTTGTTTCGCATTCTTTAACACAACTCTTAAAATAAAGTGTTTTCTGAGTAGAAAGGCGATACACCTAATGTATGATACTCTGATCAACCCTAAACCATGTCATTCAAATACGAAAGTGGTTAACAAACAGAATCGATTTCGCAGCATAAGTGAATAGGCGGTTTATACATACTTATTTATATATAACTACAAAAACTGACACAAACCACTTGGTAAAGCTATTTAGGTTAACGGCAAAGTGGCCAATAAACTTGTGCCTTGTGTCAACGTTCTCTATTTCGAATGAAATACTTGACCATCGTGTGTATAAGAATGCTTCACGACTGAAAAAAGTTTTCATATTTGTTGTGATGACGGATACGTATAAAAGTCATTCTCGTTTTTTTTGTGGCATATCTGACTCAGCAATCGATGTAAAACGTGCGTGCCTGTATATATCTGAATTACCAGGCTAAAATTTTTTACAATTTAAACTTAAACTTAAAGACACAGTTTGCGTACATATTTTTCCCGCAACAAATTTTAACATGTAGCAAAATTTAGTTTGAATTTGAAAATTTGAGATGACAAAAACTTAAGTGTATTATTCTGGAGACAGTGATGCAGTGCACGGTGTACTATAGTCAACTGAAGTTGCAAGTACATGGTGGAATAATTATAAAATTTAAAATCAGACCAACGAATGTGGTTGAACAAATTTGTAGTTGCAATTTGCTCTGTGAAGATTAAAGTCGAGTGAATAATAGTTTTAATTAAAAACTAATTCTAATTAAGCAAAGTGAAAATTTAAGGTTTAGTGTGGGCCAGATTTATTTTGTAATGAGGCGGGTGGTGCCTTCGGACTATCTGTGATAAGTGGAACTAATCGCTTCGAGCTTTAATAGATGCTAATAGATAGGAGCATACGCAGTGATTCTGCGCTGGGAAAAACTGATGAGAACGTACCTTGCCTGAGGAGCTCTGTAATTTCCTGGAATGCCACAGTGTTCCGGCATCCACAGGAGATGAATGTTAAACTGCTGGACCATTTCATCAAGAGACATGCGACAGTGGAGAATAGTCATTGAAAGGAATGTGACCGAATCTAAGGAAATGATTGCAGCATGTTTGTACGAATAAATGATGAACTGTATATAGTTCCTGAAATTGTCATTTAATCACCATAGTCTCGGCTTGAAAGACACTTCATTATTATAGAAGGATAGTGATATAGTAATCTTTAGATTCTTGAAGTAGACACAAATTCCCAATCCCACGTTCGTCTTAGAATTGTCTGTAAGAATTCGTAGAGAAAATTTCTTGACTGAAGGTCAAAATCTGGACGGAATGATGGGTAAGGAGTTTCAGTAATAATTGAGGTGGATGAAGAAATTCAAATTTATTAAGGATAATGAACAGTCCGGTCCGGACAACTTGTGAACTGATCGTAGTCTAATCGCTGTGCTAACTCTTTCCTGTCTACCATATATATCCAACGGAGGAAATGGGAGAAGTATGCATGCACAGTGCTGTGAAGGTTTCAGTTAGCAGCTTTATCAAAAACAGTACATCATACTGGGTTTCCTTACATCAGTAAAGACCTAAGAACTAATTCAAATACACAGTATACAGTGCCGCAGTGGCCTTCCTGATCAGTTCCAAAATATTTGGTCTTCAGTGTGGTTGTGATTGACACTATGCTCATTTTTTAAGGTTCCGTCTAGAAAAACGGAACCTTTATAATTTCGGTGTGTCCGTCCGTCCGTCCGTCATGTCTGTCACACTTTTTTATCTCCGAAGTTTATAAAGATATCGGCATGAAATTTTGGAATTAGGTACTTCAGGCTTAGATGTCATTGCCTATGTACCCAAATTTGGGGGTGGCTCCAGTATAGGTGAAGTTGCCATTAATTTTGAAACATTATCATAACCCATCGACATTTATATCAATCGACAGATCTTTTGAAATGAGGTAGAGGTTTGCTTCAACAGTTTTTGATCCAAAGTACTGTTTGGAAAATATGGAGCTCCAAAGTTTTTTTTAATGCGTCTCCCCTTGCCGTTTCTAAACCAAAGAGTTTAAAAATTTTAAAAAATCACAAAAACTTAGCTTCATTTAGTACTTGACCATTCTGGCCTTAATAGTTTTCGAGATATTGACCAAAAACGGTTAATCATCGACATGAATTTTGAAGATTTGAAAACGCAGTTTTGACGACCTCGGCGTAAGCATTAAGAAATGATAAATTTCAAAATATCAATTCATGTTGAAATTTTGAGATATCTAAGATTTAAAATTATCACTATTTTCATTTTCACACATAAATTTCATGCAGTGTTCGACCACTCTATTCGTTGATGAGTGTTATGCCCAACAGAAATGAACACACACACCGCAGGCATGAGCGGTGATTAGGTAAGTATGTATGTATGTATGATGGAAGGGATTTTCTGTGTTGGAGAAACTTGGATAGAGGTATAGATATGTGTATGGATGAATGATTGTTTGATTGGATCTATGAATGTATGAATGAAGGGTTGATTGGGGTTGAAGTTAGAAGAAAATTCAACTGAAATAGTTTGGAAACGTCGTTTGATATTCAGAAATCATCCATCAATATTATGCGACGGAACCTTACCCGTGCGAGTACAACTCGCACTTGCCCAGTTTATTGTGAATTGATTTTAAATCATGTAGTTTATGTGACCCTTTAATCTGTGTGACAAGTTTTTACAAGGCATTCTGCATTCTGTGTGAACATAAAAACAAATTTGCCGGGTACAGCCATTACAACATAGTCACATTTGGAAATCGTTTTGCATCCAACACCTGTTTTATTTATGTTCAATAAAGGCGGAAAGTACATCATCTTGCGGGGGCCTTTATTATCTAATCTAAGGATCCTAGCATCACGAAGCTTAGAGTTTATCGCTCCATTAGTAACCAGCGCTTCGATTCCGAGATTTGTAAGTGCAAGTAAGTGCAATGTTGTTAAAAGCGTTTTCTGTGTCCTAAAGCTACCAGTTTTACGTCCTTGCGTCGTTCCAGATTTGCCCTGAATATATCGAACATAAAAGTCTTTAAACTGTTCAAGAGTTATTAGAAAAAATAATAAGAGGCTGATAGGCATAAAGTCGTTGGGCTTCACCTGTCAGTATCTTCCTGTAAGAATAGCACGCTAGTTACCTTATATTAGTAAAGAACAAAAGTTGAATCTATGCAACCTTTAGAAGTAATAAGATGCAGAGAAAGTTAATCATGGCCCCGAAAAGAACGCCTTCACTTTTTCGAGAGAAGGCTTATACTTTGTGGTCCACAGAAGTTTCATCTACAACCTACTTCGTTTCTTAAACGGCTCAACAGTCAAGTTCTTCATTAAAAATACGACTTTTTCATCTTGCTAGCTCCCCAACATGAATTCCTAGAATAAACTAAAACAATTTAAAACTTCATGGTCAAACAAAAGTGAAAGCGCTCCAACAATGGAGAGACGAAAAATACTGGGAAATAACTTGGTCAAATATGAACATGGCTTCTTGGTGAGATCGGTGATTACAAAAATACAAACTTCTCCTGAAACTAAAATTTAATTAAGTCAATTATATAAATTATATCGCAGGTGTTTGACCTCAATATAATTGGGTGCATAAGGAAGCCGTGTTTATTCACGAACGCGAATATGCCCTTACCAAACGAAATTTAAATATAACCTGCATGATTTTAAGTTTCGTGGGGAGGAGTTACCTGGCACATTAATGGCAAAACTTCGGGTTTTGCAAGCAAAACATTAAGTGAGACAGCTTTTGCGAAACAAATGCGGTTAAGCAAAGACATTTAATTCCCTTGTACCCCGTAATGGAAATTTAGAAATATTACTACATCGGTATCCTTGAGGACAGTGTAGTTTAAACCCCCAACTGAACTCACCGTTTCTAAACAACGGAGTAGATACTGCATTGGGTTTTAATGCGATGAGACGGTGTAAAATAGGAAAGACAGGGCGAGAAACCAATTCTACTTCATACGTGATATGTGATCGGGAAGACCAATCCACGGAGAGAGAAACAACACGAACATATTGGTCGTAGTTACAAAATGTTACTCTGCTCGAACATCAAGATGTATCAGCTAAATATATAACGTCATAAGTATGTTGAAACCACTTGAGATACGAAACCCTTTCATTTTGAGGATCTAACAACAGGTGGAAAACACTTTTCTATTCTTAATGACAACAACGATTGGGTAGGCAAATCCAAGTCTAACCTTAGTTCATTCATTCATGCAACATCTCCAATTCAGCGTCAATTCGATAACTGCCAATACATCGTGATTTTTTGAAATATAACGCGCTCAAAATCCCTTGAAGTGTTAAGTGCCATCAAAAATATGTGGCGAAATCAAATTGCCACAAAAGGTATCTGCTTTTATGAGTTCATGAAACTGCAATCTACTAGCTCGAGAGCTGGATATTAGTTGTTGCAGTCCCCACGATAAATTATATCAACTGAAGTGTTAATGTCATCTTAGTCCGTGGTAGCGTCGATTCGGTCACTGCATTCACAGCTATCCCTCATAAAATGTTTCCTTCTACATGGCAGCTTCAACTGTAACCGTCGTCAAACATTATTTAAGGCGTCTGGGATTATCTCACATCGATCCAATGAACGTTTGCATAGCCCTGCGATGTTTTCAAGGAAATTAAACGTCGGCGTATGTGATATTCATTAAGATTGCATCCCCGTGGTTGACCTCTTGGACAGCAAGTAAAGCGTACTCGACTTTAACTTACTTATATACTTCCCTTCTTCGTCAGAACCACACCGCTCACTGATGACATTGGGAGCTTTAAACTGCTTAACACGAACAGATTTTCATCCCCACGGGGTCACAGGACTCCAGCGTCTGCTGTTCACTTAAATAATTAGGACAACAAAATTAATGGAAATTATTTTCTTAGGTATTTCCTCATTCTCTCTCTATTTTTCGATCTGATCCAGACAGGTCTCTTGCAACATAGCATCTACATACATAGATGATAATCATTCCATTAAACAAGCAACCCGTAGTTCCACTTGTACAAGGTGTATTTGAACAAAAAACGGACAATGAATGTTGCACAGTAGGGCATTATTCCTAGTCCGCAGAACACACAAAGTTGGCACGCTAGGATTTTTTTTGTGTAGATTATCACCTGCAAGAGACTTAATATTAGTTAGATGGTTGAAGCTGAGAATTTGTTGGCACGTTGAAGTTAGAGTATAAGCCGCTACAGCAGATGAGTCTTCGGAAAAAAACGCATACCACTGTAATGATTTCTGGAAAATTAATAGTATGCGCTTTGGGTTATGCAATGCCGCAGCCACTTTTCAACGGCTTTATCAAGAACTTTACCATATTCGAAATATTCTTGATGAAATATGCGAAATACGTTGTATACACGACTATAGCCGAGGTGGAAGTGACCTACAGTTCTATACTGACGTCAAGCGGTGAAGTTTTGAGAAAGATATAATATTTTCTTAAAATGTGAACTCTATGATCAGTGTCACTGACTCAAAAGAGGTGGAGCCGTGAAAGATGATTCTATCGAGAATCGAACATAGACTATCAGCATAAAGTCGACACACCACTACGCTACGGCGGAAGTATGTTGTAGTGCTCCATAAAATTATATGATTTACTAAGAAATTTGTAAAAAAAAAATTTTAAATTTCCTCTGGCCCCGTTAAAACATTTACCCAATGCAGGAAAGATATGCAAACGTGTTTGGCTTGGAGTGAGTCATCAAGATAATCAGAAAAAATATCCCATTTAAATAGAGCTCAGTTTAGGTCATACAGAGACAAATAAGTTGGAGCTTGGTAACACCACCCACTGCAGCGCTGTCGGAAGATAAAAAAGCCTGCAACAAAGGCACTCAGCCATGACATTTTTTTTAATTTCGGGTCTCCTGGAATGAAAATAAAATAATAATAATAATAATGGTAATAATGATAATAATAATAATGGCGGCGCTACAGTCCGAGGTGGACCTGGGCCTAGCTTCTCACCAGCCACTCGTGTTGTGCTGGCTATTGTTATCTCACTAGTATAGGGGACCTACAGTTTAAAGCCGACTCCGAACGGCGAGACGCTTTTTCTAGACAGTTAAACTCTTTGACTCGAAAGAGGTGGAGCCGTGTAATTTTCTTTTTTAAATTGTTTGTCTGAACTGGGATTGTTTGTCAGCTGGACTGTGAAAGTCTAGTGCGTATGGGTCGACGCACAAACCCGCAAGGCTACGGCGAAACACCCTTATTTAATAAGATATTCAGAAAATGTCCCTATAAGGTTTAAATCCAGATAAGGATCTACAGCCTTGGCCAAATGTATTAGGCAAGGTTCGTTATATCTTCAAAAAGCAAAAAAATTAATAAAACTTACAACAGTTTACAGCTTCAGACAGTGTCGCCGAATAAAATGCAAAGTAATTACTTCCGATAAGTGATTTGGCAGCAAAGACAAAAAGATAAAGATGCCTAAACAATTGGCCAAGGCTGTAGTGTCTTTCGCCAACACAATCAATTTACACTATCGGCCTTACCTCATCCATAAGAAAGGGAGCCACTTTGAATGCGGAATAAGTCCCTTTGCACCGCATATGTATAAGATTTTTTGTGTCTGCACAAGTAGAAACTTATCAGTTAAGTTCTAGGCTCGAAAATAATACATTTGCGGTTCCTTTAAAGTCGGAAACAATGAACATTTCAGCAAAGCCAACTTCTACTTTCTTTGCATCATACTTGACACGATTTTTCAAAAACCTGTGAAATATTATCGTACTCAGGTGACATTGATGTGTAGGGTTCAGATTTTCATGCACTAAAAATCTCAAAATATGCGCTTAAAAATACAAAATATACACTTAAAATTAAATGAACTTAATTTCGGTTCAATTTAAAAACACATTTTCTTCTGTCTTTAAGAATAAGTTAATTTTGTTATTTTTATTATTTAATAAAATAAATACTTACAACGAAATTAACATTTAATAAAAAAAAAAAAAACGCATTTAACGTAACATAAACACCTTCATTTGTTTAATTCAAAATAACATAAAATCCTTAATTCCTTAATTGTTCTGATTTTGAAAAGTTTTATTTGCATAGACGTTTGAAATTAATCCATCGACGTTCCGAAAATTACTCCTTCTTTCTTCTGCAACTCGGTGCATTGCATGCGCTAAGCAAGTGACGTGCAACAATTTCGGATAAAAAGAAAATTTGGATAATCTAGTCAAGTTCATACATGCAGATTTGTTTATATAGTGCATTATAATGTAATAACAACGCAACGTTTCAGTTGAAGGTTCGAGTCGAACTGCCTGGCGTTGATCAAGTATTTTAAACAATTTGTGGCAATACGCCACGTCAGCAAACACGCGCGCATGCAGCGTCGTGAGCAATGTGATACACCTGGAGAACCGTAGGTAGTGACGGTTCCCAAGGTGTAATTGTATGCTATTTAGGAGGTTTCATATTGATCGCCAAGGGAATCATAATCGACCTTGGTTCTCAAGACAAAATAAGGTGAGAATATTGTTACACCTTCCTCCTTCGGAAGTATAATTTTATTTTTATGAAATTATACTTGATCAAAACCATCAGTTCCCTTTTTCTTTATTTAAAAAAAACAGATAAAATATCTTATAAAATGTATGTTTACAAAATGTATGGGATACAAAATGATAAAAATAATATAGTTGTAGTTATAGTAAAACAATATTGTTACATTTTTTTTATTACATGCTAAGTCTTAAAATTCTTATGTTACGGCTTATAACTAAAATTATTCAAGCGATGAGAGGTAATTTTTATTAAAGTATTTATTTTGCATTGAATTAAAGTATAGAATTTGCTTTCTTTTATTTTCTTAATTATTTAAATTTAAGTCTTATATAATATTTATTTTTCTGTAAATTTCTTAAGCCTATTTTTATGAATTAATTGAATTGAATTAATGTATAGAATTTACTTTCTTTTGTTTTCTTAATTATTTAAATGTAAGTCTTATATAATATTTATTTTTCTGTAAATTTTTTAAGCCTATTTTTATGAACTAGCAATCGTTTACTCTGTCTGTCTTCTATGAGACAGTTTTTATTTTCATTAGTTTCTAACACCTTGTACGGACCTGTGAAAGCACTATCCAACTTATGACCTGCTGTGTTTTCTAACAACACCCAGTCTCCTACATTAACTTCTAGTTCTTTTGCTTGCTTATCATATTGTAGTTTCTGTTTAATTTTCGCTTTTTTGATAAACGTTTGGGCCCGTAAATTGGCAGACTGTAGCCTAAACTTAACTTCTTTATCATATGAGTCAATATTATACACTGGGTCTATAAGGTTTTCATTTAAACACTCAAGGGAGTTTGGATTTTTACCAAATACTAACTCAAATGGGCAGTAGCCGTGTACGACTGACGGAGTAGTGTTATAACAATATGCGAAGAATTGTAACCATTCATCCCAATCGTTTCTTTGGACCGATATGTAGGATCGTAAGTACTCATTAAACGTTCTATGGGAACGTTCTATAGTGCCTAAGGTCTGGTGATGATACGCTGTTGAAGTTTCCTTGCCTATCTGCAGTATAGAGCAAAGTTCAGTTAAAATTTGATTTTTATATTCGGTTCCCATGTCTGTTATAATTTTCTTCATAGGACCGTACTTCAACACAAAACCTTCAACAATAGCTTTTGCTACTGTTTTTGCGGATTTATTTGGGATTGGTATTGCTACAAAATACTTAGTTAAATCGCATGCCATAGTTATGGCGTATTCATTATTTTTCTCTGTTAAAGGTAGAGGACCAATGGTGTCTATTAACACAACATCGAAAGCTTTTTCTGTCGTGGGTGTTATTACCATTGGCTCCTTAGTTTTGGTCAGATTTTTATTGAGTTGACAAAGTTCACATGACTTTACGTACGTTTTGATATCTTTTGTCATGTTACGCCAACGATAGTCACGTCTAATTTTATTTAATAACCTTGTAATTCCTGGGTGGCCTCCCCAGATAGAATTATCGTGGTATTTTTTCATGATCATGTCTTTTTCCTCATTAGTATGTATGGTTATCACTCTGGGCGTTAGCGCTATAAATAATTTACTTAGTAATTTGTTGCCCAATTCCTTAAAATCATTGACCATGGTCTTTTCAAAAATTTTTTCATTCAGTGATAATTGTACTTTAGTTATATTTCTGATGCTGGCTTCTTCTTGAAGCACTGGAAAGAATTTGTCTAAACAAAGTTTTCCATTAACATCGATTTCTTCTAACTTGAGTGAACCAACAATCTTTCTTCCACGTTTAAAATAACAATGATCTTGACCAAATTTAAGCTGAGGAAATTTCTTAACATCTCTAGGGTTAAGTATTTTATAAACTCTTGGTTCATTTGCGTAATAAGTTAAATTCGTATTGGTGGAGTCTGATGTATTCTGTTGTTTTTTCCGAGTGCTTTGACGAGTCGTTACTTTGAATATTTTATTTTCTGCTCTAATGGCTTTAATATCACTAAAATCTATTCGTGAAAGAGCATCGGCTACATAATTTTCCTTTCCCCGAAGATATTGTATTTCAAAATCGTATTCCTCTCAATCTAATCGTATACGCATTAGTTTGGATGATGGGTTCTTCACTGAAAACAAGTATGATAACGGTCTGTGGTCAGATCTTACTAAGAATTTTTTCCCATAAATGTACGGTTTAAAGTGGGTAATTGCCCAATGTATAGCTGTTAGTTCCTGCTCAATGGTTGATTTATTACTTTCACCCCTTGTGAAGGCTCTAGAGGCATAAGATATGGGCATGTACTTTTCACCATGTTGTTGGGTAAGTACCGCCCCACAGGTATGTTTACTTGCATCTGTTATTATGCAAAATTCTTTTTCAAAATTAGGGTATTGCAGTACAGACGGACTTAATAATTGATTTTTTAAATATTGAAAGACAGTCTCACAATCTTCGGTCCATGAAAATGGAACATTCTTTCTGCTTAATCTTGTTAAATGACGTGCATGTTCCGCGAAATTCGGGATGAAACGTCTGTAGTAATTGGTAAAAGCTACGAACCTTTTTGCCTCATCGCCATTTTTGGGAGTGGGATAATGTGTTATAATATCAAATTTACTTTCATCAGGCAATATACCTTTATCTGTGCACCTATGTCCTAGAAAAGTCACTTCGTGACCAAAAAATGAACATTTGTCTGGATGCAGTTTTAGATTATATTTCCTGCACAAACGAAATACATCCGATAAATTTTTGAGCATGTGGTTTTCCGAACAACCGATTACTACCAAGTCATCCATATAGAGGAAAGCTTGAGATGCGGTTAAACCTGAGAATGCAAGCGACATCATTCTTTGGAATGAATTAGGGGCTATTTTCAATCCGTACGGTAATCTTTTAAATCGAAATGATCCCTTTTCTGTGGAAAATTAAGTTATATCACGTGAGTTTTCTTCCAATTCAATTTGATGGAATTCCGACATCAAATCAAGGCATGAAAAGTATTTCGCCCTTCCTAACTGATCGAGAATATCATCAATACGGGGAAGGGGATATTTATCTGCAGAAAGTTTTTTATTGATTTGACTGTAATCAATTACAGCTGTATTATCTTTTAATCGTAATTTTTGTTTATAAAAATTATTTGTTGAAATTTTATCATTTTCTAACGCGAAAATATCTACGAAATCGGAACATAGCTTATTTAGTTTTGATTTGGCAAAGGCTGGGAAATTTATTGTTTAACTTTTGTAGCACCTCTTCTTTATGACTGGGATTATCACTACTCGAGGTGAGTATTTCGTAATCGGACAGACTTTCTGTTTTAATTACTACATCTTTAAGTAAGACGTCCTTTTCATTTACGTTTATTATTCGGACAAATGGACTTTCAGCAGAAACTATTGTATTAGCTATGAAAACACCATTCACCAGCTCTTGATTTGGGATCAGAACCTCATTTTCATATGATCTCACGTTTATTTTTCTGATTACCTCGGATCTAGATGGGATTATAACTGAATTTTTGTAGGGAGAACTTTTGATTGGGATACTGATGTCATGGAAATTTCGTGGGCGTAATATCAATAAGTTTCGATCGCATTGGTAATCTAATAAACAATTATAATTTTTTATAAAATCTAGACCTAATATTCCATCACAAGGTATTGGGAAATTGTCAGGGACTACCTGAAATGTATGTGATATCAGAACATTATCTGCTACGAGATCGATCTCTATGTTTCCAAATGAATTGATTACCCCGTGACCTATTCCACTGATACGTATAGAATTTAAATTATTAAAATGTTTGTTTCCGATTTTGCCTTGCTTGAGAACCGATACATCTGCACCCGTATCAACTAGGAACAAAATATGAGTATTACTAAGACTTGTTTTTATTGATACGTAGGAACTCAAGCTTAAGTTTAAGTTGTATATTTTTAAACTTGGTTTTGAATATCTTCGGGGATTGAGTTGTTTCCCTGGTCCTGATTGTTAACCAATCGGACTTGTCCTTGCCGCCTATGTTGAGACTGTTGATTTCTTCGTCCCCTGTTATTATTATTATTTTCTCGACGGTTGTAGTTTCCGCCTCCAACATATCTACCACGACCACGATTGTTGAATCGTGGCTGTTGGTAGCCTCTGTTGCGTCCTCTATATCGCCCTTCAGATTGTTGATTTGGTGTGTTGATTTGATGTCTATAATATCTGATTTCACCTTGCCTTTTAGTTACCTCCATATGAGTTTGGACGTACTTGGCAACTGCCTCACTTGCGTTCGTAAAATTACTGGAGCGCATGGTAATTCGCAGCTCGGAATTGGTTGCGTTGTCTATAAGAGTCCTTACTGCAGCCTGTGTAGATATTTTCTTAGCAGCCTCAGGCGTGAAGCCTTCTGATATATAAGCGGAGTTGAGAGACTTCGTCAAATCCTCTATTTTAGTGGCAAATTCATCTGTGTTACTTTGTACGTGCTGTGTACTTGTAAGTTTTGCCATTATAATCTCGGATGACGTAGCCTTAATTTCTGATGTTAATTTGGTTATAATCTGCTGCAGAGTGGTTTCTCCTACGATGAGATCGCGAGCAGGTCCCTTTAGTTTAGTTTTTACCAGGGTAACTGCTATGGACTCATGTGTTTCCGTGATTGTCTGAATTAGAGCAATCGCATCGAGGAAACCTTTTAGATTACTAGGGCTGCCATCGAATTCCGGCAAAATTTTTGCAGCCGAATTCATGAACTCTATTGCTGTGACAACCATTGTGAATTTATGTTCGTCTTTGTTGGCTAAATTCAATTCTTGACTGTAAGTGAATTCTTCATGTATACTCAAGGGAATATCTAGTTCTATCCCGTGCTTGCTACTAACTTTAAGCAATTTATCTCTAAGACTATGAAAGATTGTTAAAGCTTCGTTTTTATGAGCTGTTGTTAATTTACTGAAATATGCATTAAGAAGACTTCTAATATTATTGTAATTTCCTACAAGTATATTAATGTGTAGTTGAACCGTTTTATCTGTTATTGGGGCATTTTTATTAATACATTTATAAGATCTGTAGAATTCTTCTTTGTGAGGTGAAATAGTATCAAGAAGTTTCGCCCACTTTTCCATCTATAACTTAATTTTACTTAAATAATCAATACCATTAGCTTATCCTAAATTTACATCCAAGTGGGAAACTGTGTTTGTTTTTTTTTTTTGGGGGGAAAAGTATACGGACCTGATTTTCTAGGAACACTTTAACGGTTTCAAATATCCTTAGCATAACCCATAGAAGTAGTGAATCCCCGCAAGCAAACCACGCAGTCACATGTCGTTAGAGGCACCATCAAATTTGGTCTTCATTGGCCATCCGCCATCGGATCCAGTGCAGCTTTTCTTGCAGCTGCTCAGGGCACAGGGGAAGGAAAACCAGCCACTGACAATGAACATTGCTAACATTGAGAATTTGGTGTTTTGAAAAAAATGTGTTAACTGAATGTATTTGATTGATGGTAAATATTTCAAATATGTAAAGTTCTAATTAAATCTAATAAAAGTTTTCACAAAAAATCAATACAACTTTTGCTTCGGCACTCGATTGATTGAGATAAATAGATAAAAAAATCATCTTAAGTTCACTTTATTCGTAAATTGGTTTTTATATCTGCTCCCGCGATTGACCGATGTATTTTTTTTTTAAACTCTTATGCCACATTTTATATATTGATATGGCCACATTTAACACTTGAATAATTCCGATTACATAAATCCAAAAAATTATGTCCTCGTTCTCTATCGAGGCACTATGGATTAATATGTCGTTAACTATTGTTCCGGAATTATCCGATTTAATGTCTTTTGATTGGGATTTACCCATATTTAATATACACGCACAATATTTGATTTAATTAAAGAATGTATTTTACACCGAATCTGGCGAATTCGTTTAGTTAGAGAATCATTTAGTTAGAGAATCTTTAACCGCACATGCACTTTGTATTTTTCTTTAGACACTATTATTTAGTAAATGCAAAACACAAGCAAGTTTATTCACAGATTATAGTCGAAGTTTAATTTAATTAGAAGAATTTGACGAAAAAGAGTATCCCTTTCATAGTACAGACAATTTGTCGTCCAGCTGCCTTCTTACGCCATGTAATAACAACGCCATTTTTGTACCGAATCACTTTCAACGGACAACTACTCGTATATAATAATTTTATTAACCGGTCACGGTCGCCATGTAATAACAACGCAACGTTTCAGTTGAAGGTTCGAGTCGAACTGCCTGGCGTTGATCAAGTATTTTAAACAATTTGTGGCAATACGCCACGTCAGCAAACACGCGCGCATGCAGTGTCGTGAGCAATGTGATACACCTGGAGAACCGTAGGTAGTGACGGTTCCCAAGGTGTAATTGTATGCTATTTAGGAGGTTTCATATTGATCGCCAAGGGAATCATAATCGACCTTGGTTCTCAAGACAAAATAAGGTGAGAATATTGTTACAATAATGTGGGGTTGGAATATCGTTCAAGATTGTGAAATGAATAAAAGAAAAAGATAATAGTTTTAAGCTTCGTTTGCACTGATATAAAAGGGATATACTTTTGTGCATTTATTGAAAATGGACGCACGATAGCACCATTGTGGCCAGCCTGTATATTTAATTACTTTATGTACATAGCAAATTTACAAACTTCATCCTTAACGACAGTTTAGGGTTGGTTGGAACAAAAACTCCAAATTGAATAGTTGTTGATGACGATTTATGTGCCAACTTCGTAAATTTGAAAAGGAAAATAAAATCATACTTGAGAGAAAATGGTTTTATGTCTTTATAATGCACGTGATGTCTAATAATCATGTTTCACGATAATAATTAAAACAGAGTTCGTACAGTATCTGCGACGAATGTTTGTGATGAGGTAAACAGAAATGAACGTCTATCTTTCTACCCCTATAAAAATAATACTAATGAAGGATACATTAATTTTAAAATTCATTTCATTGCCAAGAAACTTACTAGGAAACTTTTGAAAAAAGTATTTAACAGCCGAAATTTCAGGAACATGTCCGCCATTATCATTAAAACTTCATTCACTTCTTGACCTTTCGATCTCTTTAGGGACGCACTTAAGAGACCTGTTGCCAGTTCATTTAATAGCTTTAATTTTGAGATTCAGAGTTCATAAGTATGTATTGTTCAATCGATGAGTCTTTAGAGAGAAGATTATCCAAAATCTTCAAAATCCGTTCGAACCCACTCACCGCCATTAATTGATTAAAAGAAGATTTTTAGGTATGGAATGAGATACATTTTCACACTCTCTTTTTCTCTTCAACGTCGTTAATTACGGTCTGGTATTTAATTTTGAGGGAAATATTTTTTTTTTATTTTCAAATGGATTTTTCGTCTCTGTGAATAATTGCGGAGGTTTACCACAATGAATCGTCGGATATTATGCAGAGTCATTGGGTTAGTACAATTGGTTGGAAGGTTAGCCTATCGGGGTTGAAAGATTACTGCGGTCCGCAAATTTTTTCATGTTATTTGATTAAATAACTTATTTCGCTTCATTGTGGATGGCACTGTTATGGGCTTAATTCAGAGTCTGCAAGTAACAGCTTTCATTTCAGAGGTAAGAGGGTATCCAGTGGAGCGCGACAAAGTGATTTCGCAAAAAACTCGTCAATTTTATTGAAATAATTTGTACGAAACCAGAAACAGGAAGGTTTTTATAAGTAAATAACCTCCGAAAGTACTTGAAAGATGGAGATTGATTGACAAAGGGATATTTCATTTCCAAGATATATAATATACTTCTTATCCCTTGGCATTCCTCTGAATTAATTTTCTTTGTTCCTACCTCATCTGTGCAAGTATTCAACGTATCTGTGGTTGACTTTTTGGCAATAATAACTTAATACTATGCCATCATGAAACAAAATACTCGTATGGCGACGTATGGTGTAGCATAGCACTTAACAACAAACATCATAGGTCGGACTTTCTTTTTAGCTCCTTCAATTTTATCATCGTTTTAATCCGAACGGATGCTAACTATAGATTGAATGAATTACAATGTTAACCACATGAACTATTTTAATGACGCACTTATATCACCAGCACAGGACTGAAGCACTTTTATTATTTTCACTCTCGCCGGGTCATTTTTCTTTTTTTTGTTCAGGCAATTTAATCATAATTCGAAACTGCTATACGTTATGAATTTTACTTAGTGGACTACTGATGGCGTCTCTTGGGATAAAGCGGATGGAGATGAAAGCCACCATTAAAGTAAATCTCATTTCCTTCCGAAAATGGTCTCATAAAACTGTCGTTCGAGTGATTTTATTGACTGTTAAGCTACGGGTTGCAGACGGACCGAAAGTGGGTGGTATATCCAGACAAAGCACCCCATTTACTTTTGAGTGACAGCTGAAATGCATTGAACGACGGCCTGGGGCATGGATCTCTTAGCTAGTGCAAAAACGGATACATTTTTGGTGTTGGCCTTTTGGTTTATGATTTATGTTTGTTGGAACTAGGTTGAAATATTTTCCACCGTTGTTTTAACTTTGAAATATTCCATTTAAAATGCTAAAAAAAATACTAATGGATTTTGATGGGATTACGTTTATAAGAGGAAAAGTTGTAAAAGCAATAAAGTATCAGAGACAGAGGTGAACCTGAAGGCCATTGTCAGCTAATATTGACGTAAATTTTATTCCATGGGAGTAAACAAAGAATGTTCTATGAATTTTATAATAGAGAAGAAAAATGTGTACGCTTGGTTTGATTGTAGTCTTTATTTTTTCTGTTTTATGAAGAAATAAAAGCAGGGACATTTTTCTGCATGAATGGTAACTCACAAATACACTTCCCACATCTACCGCTTCAAGGTGGTTTTACACAGTTAAACATTACGATGTAGATTCATAGGTAAAGATTTTCATTTCTTTTATATGCATGTCCGTGGATTACTATCAAACATTTTCTTGAACTTATTCAAAAGGGCAACGGCCGTCATTGCAAATAAGTAAAGAATCCAATGGAATATTTTTATAAATATTTTAAGTAAATCAACAAAGGATAAGACTCCTAAATACAAAATCTTCTTCGTGTTAATGTCTATTACTTTTCTTACTTATAATGGAAAGAAGATTAAATTTACACAGATTCAGAACAATAAACCAAATTTAGGGCCATGGGGAGCGCCTACATTGATAAACGTGAATCCAAGTCAAAAATACAAATTAATTGCTTTCTGTCTTTCATGTAAGCTGCAAGCGAACAATCGAATTATTCTTAAATAGGTCCATGAATTAAATTTGAAGTTTCATACATTTTTGGTAACTTCAATTACGGTTTGTTTATTATTCTCGAAAACTCATTTGATGAGAGTTCTATTACAGTGCTACCTAAACTTTTTTAAAATATTCACGTCTATTTTTGTAAGTTGACGCTCTTCTGTGGCAACTGGGGTGGTGCCAAGTCCAGTAATATATATTTCAGGAATTCAATAGAACGTAAAATTCAATACACTCACTGCAGTTGATTGGTCAGTACTCAAAAACTTTTCCAATTACGCGTCAGATAGTCGAATTTAAAATCACGGCGATTAAACTTTCCTTATTAATTGTTTGCTGTCAAAAAAGATTTTGATGTCAAATGTATGACAGTTAATTACTAGTAATTAATTGTCACTTGAGGGGACATACTGATAAGGATGTAAGCTAAGTATGTGGGTTTGACATAAGAATTCCATTATTTAGAGATGTGCTGTGTAATTGAGGTAAACCTCCAAGAAGCAATAATATATGGATAAAATTGTATATTTAAACATTTTGTAGCTAAATTTGCGACAAAGTTCTGAAAAAATGGGAATTTAAAGAACTTTTAAGTACTACCAGGGCAACGATCCCAAACAGAAAGCTCGAATTAAACAAGAATGGTATATATACAATTGCCCAAAAGTTATTCAAAACCCACCCCAGAGTCCAGACTTGAAACCCGTTGAGCATTTATGAGAATATCTAGAACGTGGAATAAGGGAACATACAATCTCCAGCGAAAATGTTCCAAAAAAATTCTCCAAGAAGAATGAGAAAAAATATGTACTGCAACAACACAAAATTTGGTGGAATTAATGGGAAGACGACTCAAAAGTGTAATTAATAAATTATTAAAAAAATATAATGAAAATATCTGAATAGTTATAAGTTTGGCCCAATAATTATGTGATGTATTTTTATTAGGCAGAATGCATTATTTTAATTTATTTTTGTTGTATTCGCAATGAATTGTTTTTTTATTTTTTTTATTTATTGTTTTGTTTCCTTAATAATGAACTATAGAATATATTTTTATTTATTTTAACCATTTCAGCACATATTTTCTAAGGTTTTTCAAACTTTTTAATAAAAAATAAGTTTTGGTTAAATAATTATATGAGTAACTGTTTTTAATTAATCGAACTTGAATCAATCACTAATTGACAGAGTATTCATACGCATTTAGATTGAAATAAATGTAAAGCCGTGATCTAAGCTTTGCCTTTTTCGTTTTCACTAGTAGGAAGGAGAAACGAATGGTTTTACCAATCCCTTCAAAAAGTCAAAGTTGTTGCAAGGTATGGTATATAATGGGAATAATCACTAATGAATCTCTCGAGTTTTTATATTCGCCAGATTACGTCCTTTTTTCACATTTTTAGTCACTTTGGTGTGAAAAAGGGGGCAGTGAGGGTACATTTTTTTCGACTTTGAGGCTAAATATATTGAAAGCAAAAATGAGAAAGTGAATATTTTCTTGGTGGTATATATTTACTTTCTTCATACTGTCTTACCTTACCCTTTACATAATTTTATAATTGGAAAATATTTTTTTCTTGAATTATCTCTTCGATTGCCATATTAACTATTGTCATAAATCTTGAAGAAGACTGGAAAGAACAATTCGGAAAAGATTTCAACAAAGCCACTCAAACATAAAATGCACCACCTTATGTTTAAGGTTCCGTCTACAAAAACGGAACCTTTATAATTTCGGTGTGTCCGTTCGTCCGTCGTGTCTGTCACACCTTTTTATCTTCGAAGTTTATGAAGATATCGGCATGAAATTTTGGGATTAGGTACTTCAGACCTAGATGTCATTGCCCATGCACCCAAATTTAAAAAGTGGGGCCATTTGGGGGTGTCTCCAGTACAGGTGAAGTTGCCATTAATTTTGAAAAATTGTCGCACTTCATTGAAATATATATCAATCGACAGATCTTTTGAAATGAATTGGAAAATATGGAGCTCCAAAGCTTTTTAAATGCGATTTCTGAACCAAAGTGTTTAAAAATCTGAAAAAATCACAAAAACTTGGCTTCATTGAGTACTTTCATTTAAAACCATTTCGAGATTTCTGGCCATAATGGTTTTCGAGATATTGGCCAAAAATAGTCAATCATCGACATGCGAATTTCGAAGATCTGAAAACGCAGTTTTGAAGACATCAATGTAAGCATTAAGAAATGATAAATTTCAAAATATAAATTTATGTTGAAATTTTGAAATATCTAAGATTTATAATGATAACTATGGCCTGCACTCAAAAACTTAGCCACTCCATCATATAAAGGGACGTACGTTAACGAATTTGTGCTCTTGAAATATTGGAAGAAGGTAACCAATTTCATCTCACAATCAGCTTTAGTGGTGAAGCGCAGTTTTGACCAAATGGATTGGTCAAAAAACAGAATACACGTTATAAGTTTGCTGAAAACCCTCATGATTTATGAAGTAGCACTTCATCCACAAAATATAACTGCATTGTGTGGTTTGCATGATAATGGTGTCATTAGGCAGTTTTTTTTCGTTGACCGTCACGTTCAAATCAATGGAGATTGCTACAAAGACATGTTGCAGCATGTCCAACATGACCAAACATTATTTCTTTAGTCAATTACATGGACTAGACATTAATGATATGTGGTTTCAACAAGACGGTGCCATAAACTACACAGCGGATGTAACAATCGACTTATTGAATACTCGATTTGATAAAAATTGTCCTTTCGATTGGCCGCCTAGACTTTTTTTTATGCTGACATCGTTTGAAGAGCTCAGAGCGAATATTGTACGAGAGATAACGTCCAAGGCATGTGTGGTCAAGTCGTCCAAAAATTTAGTTCAACGAATCAACCACTCCAAACGTGCCCGTGGTAGGCATACGAACCCTGTCTAATTCCATACATACATGTTTTGATTATACTTGAAACCAACAATAACATTTTCGAGATATCTCATATGGCGATGTATATGAAAAATGAGTTATCAAGTCCTTATTGGAAAACCCGATATAACCCAGCCGAACAATCGGAATGAAGACCGCGCTTTCATTTCAAACATTTTTATAAAACCTAAGAGTATCACACAACACTATCTAAAAACATGTAATGGAAACCAAATTTGTCTTCAAATTAGTAATACAAGTCAACGTTTAATCATAACAAGTCTTAAACAATTCTTTTATTAACACATAATACGAACAGTAAGATGACAGTATTCTAAGCTGTTGACTACTACTACTCACAATTGTAAAAAAACGTTTCTCCTTTATCACACTCATGTGATGTAACTAAGTCGTATCAAAGGAATACAATGAAGAGCAGTATTATTTATAAAACTTAAAAAGCCTTAAAGGAATGTGCCCTTACAAATGTCTTTAAACAATTCCATTCAGATCTGTATCCCCTTCCATATACGTTATGTATATGTACGTGTGCACATTGTTTGTGTTGGCAAGTCACTGAACGTTTTCTATCCATCCCCCTTGGATTGAGTAGATAATTTCAGTTTAATGCTAATGGTCCCATCTTATGGATGAACCATTCATTCGTAAATGTTTTCCAATAAATCTTAAAAGTATTTTTTTTTCTTTCGCAAAACGTAAGATATTACCGAGACAAGCAATTTCTTCTAAGGAACACTCAAGTAAAACAATTTTCTTGAAATTTCTCTAGAACAAATATAAACATTGAATTTTAGAATGTAACTTCCATAATAAATATTATTTTTAAATATGGGAGTTAAGTTGTAGCCTCACAGAACAATAGAAAATTTATTATTTGAAATTGATCCTCCTTTTAGTACCCTTATAAAAAACGAGACAATATTCGAAATCAGAAAAAAAATTTATTAAAATAAATACAACAGTTTGATAATTGTTATTATTGTTCATTATCAGCAAAGTAATGAAGTCTTAATATTTATATTTGTGTTGATTCTACACTTATTGACATAAAAAATGGTTTAACGTACTAAAATGATAGGTAATTTCACAGAAACAAGATGAAAGAACATATTTGTTATGTAGTATCGAACACGTCATGCCGGTAAACTTGAACATGAAAATAAGAAGTCGATATTGATGTCGTAAGTATAAGTCAAGTTAGATTGCCCTCGATTTCCACTCCAGCTGATTACCGCTGAGTTTCACTTTCAGTTTAAATCAAATTAATCATGGTGTATGTTTATGTTACTTTCAGATTGATAATCTTCGGCCAGTCTATTGGCATGAGCAATTTTCTTTTACAAGCAGTGTTTTGTATACTTCGAAACATGAAACAATCTTCTCTTATTTGTTCACTCGCCATATCTTACAGTGGCTTAAATAATTGGTTAATATGATCGCATGATACAAATAAATCAATGTGCCTATAAAGGCTATATTCGTCAAAAGAAAAGCGTACTTTATGTGCAGATATAAAGTGAATTCTTTTGTTACTCCGATATATGTAAACGTACACCTCTCCGAAGTAGGTTATAAAGTTAAGCATATGTATGATTTGCTCGAAGTAATGAAGTTTCCGTCGAATGCATCATTGGTTTCGGAAATATTTCACAGGAGTACATATGTTCTTTGTCAGACATTTGCAGTTTATTGCTGCAGACATGAGCAGGATTGTGTCTTAAACATAAAAGTAAACCCTTTCCAAGTCTTCCACGAAATTGTACACAATTTCTCAATTTTACTGTAATTCGCACAAAAGCGAGAAATCGTGCAACAAAGCAGAGTGAACGCGGTGCTTAAAAAAAACACCTGTGTAGGAGCAGAGTCTTGATGCTATGCACTTGTTCAATATGGTGTAACCCGTTCTTTCAGGAAATAAATCTGCGGAAAGAGGCTGGTCATATATTTAGCAAATGACAAGTTAATAGCTTTGAAAAAGTTTTTGCAAGATTTTGAAAACTGCAGGGAAAAATATGAAATCTATTTCTCTAATACACATGGAATTATATAAGTACGAGTGTATGGGAACCATATTGAAAGTTCATATGTGTGTAGTTTGTAATACCACTTAAGTTTGTAATAAGATATTATTTTAAAGTTCCGTATAAAAATGGAACAGGCTGAACTCTTATAGATTCACTTCTCTGTTTGTCTAGCTTACACGAATTTCCGAAAGATTATTTGAGATCATTTATAGATTAAGAGAACTAATACCAAAAGTAAAGGCAAGAATTTTTTTCAGAATTTTTATGAGAGATTTACTTCAACTTTATTTGGCTTAGAAGAAAAACTAAAAAAAACTCTTATTCCAACCCAAAAGGAAAGCATATAAATTAAAAAAATTGTACTACTGGAAAATATTCCTGCTGAATCGAAATTTCAAAAAAATGTTTATGTTTATTATGTACGCGTTTGAATGCGACGTACGTACATATGCCAATACTTCAATTTCAAACTTGCAAAAATGTATAAAGGACGAAGATTGGAAGTTAAGAGGATAAGTTAACAATCGCACTGACTTAAAGATTAATTTTGAGTTTCGTTTGGAATAATTCCAAAATTTAGTTTAGATGAAGTTCTTTTTTTCCATAGTTTTCCATTCGATGTTAAATTATTTAAAAAAATCTATTCTACAATTTAAAGCGATTACATTACCTTACCATCTCTCTGAGAAAAATCTGAGCAAGTTATGCTAAAAATATATATACTGTATATGGTAAAAATTTATCTATGAGAAATAAATGTAAGAGTATATAAATAACATCATACGGGAAACTATCGAGTACACATCCGGTCATCCAGGCACAATAGATTTAATTTGTGTTTGCCCTGGAATCGAACGATAAACCTTCTTCGTACGAGTCTGCGAAGTTGCATATATGAAACTATGCATTTATGACTTCATTGTACAATACAGTGGACGCTCGATATAGTGCACATCGATATAGTGAACAATCCAATATAGTGAACACACAACATTTTATGCCGTTTGTTCTACTCATCGTGTTGTGCGAAAATCTTGCACGATTAGTTATGTTATGTATATGGTCGGTACACAGTTTGGGGTTGTTTGAAGCAAATACAAAGTGCGGGTTGCTTGTATAAGGAATGTATTATTTTTGTTGGGTTTTACGTTTTTTTAGGGGTGAGTTGTTTTTGTTAAAAACAACATATTCTTTTTTATAAATATTGCCTTGTTTTTTTTTAGTTATTGCACAGAAAAATTGTAATTATATTCTATTTTTGATGAATTGAACAATACAATACTTCAAAACATACGCATTTTGATGAAATTTGCTCGAAGCACCCCACGCTCGTTACAATAAACAATCTCGCTCCATTGAACAGGCCCGATTTATTATTTATTAGTTCACTATATCGAGTGTCCACTGTATTTGTATGTTATGTATGTTACATGGTGAGCGCCGTGGCAGTGTGGGGTCAGACAAACAATTTTTCGAAAGAAATGTTCACGGCTCCACCTCTTTCGAGTCACTGACAATGCACAAAGAGTATAACTGTCTAGAAAGAGTTTCTCAATCTCGCCGTTCGGAGTCGGCGGATAAATGGATAATTAATAGTAGAGCCGTAGTCGTTAGTTGGAATTTGGAAATATACTAATACCGCTGTCAGTCAAAAAGATCCACTTAATTTGGACGATGAAAGTAATTCCATCCTCTCTTTCTCGACCAGACCAAGATAACAATATTGACATTTCAGAGAATTTTTACTTTAGCGTCTGCTAAAACGTTTATATCAGCAGGGGATAATTTGTTTGGGGTGTACAATAACTCTCTTATACATATTATATAGTAGGAGGAAAGCATGTGCGATGAAGGAAATCTTAATGTCGTTGGCCTGCTACCCTAGAAAGGAGATCCTTTTGACTGCTCCAATAATTTTATGCGAGACCTAGTCTAAAACGTTTATTATACCCTTCCCAGTGTTGTTTTATGCTAGGAAATTCCACAATAGACAAGTTTTTGACATTAGGGAAGAAAAGATCGAAAAAATACAGAGCTACCTAACACCAATACGTTGATTTCCTGTATCCTCTATATAGCTCCATGCCTAGATTTTAAATTTCTGCCAAACTCATCAAGTTGTGCAGGATAACGAAGGAGAACTCTTGCTGCTCCATCAAGATCGGTAGCAAACTTACCGACACCTTCAATGTCAAAGAAGATTTTAGGCAGTGCAACGCACTGTAATTGACTGACTTTTTTAGCACCATTCGACTACACCTAACTACACCTAACTACAGCACCATTCGCAGAAGTAAAAATCTTAGGATTTTAATTTTGATAATCTCTTGGACAAAATAAGAGTTGTCATTTTATTACTGACTACTGCAGCATACGTGAAGTATTCTTCTATCGTTTGTCAAAAAATAACAAGTTTCACGAGTATTAAATGAAGAATATTCGTCGGAATCTGCAAGAAACATAATGACTTTTTTAGTATCTCGTTTATGCCAGAATAATAGTTCACCTTGAACGTGAATATAGTCTTATTTTCCGCAAATTTGGGAACCTACCGTATATTTTGATTAGCATTGAATTTAATCTGCAACATCATTCTGTTTATTGATTGTGTGTGTCCAACAGTGAATTGTCTTTTCATACTTTATGTATGATTCCAAATATTTCGAGCAATTTGTTAACAAATATTTGGTTCTATAACTAAAATTTAATAGACTTGTAAACTTATTAATTTATTTCAAAAACACCTCTTTTTGGTTTATTACAATCAATATCAATAAATCCCAATTTGTTACCAATGAATGGGATGAGAGAATTGGCAGCGCTGCATAAATGCACACTAAATTACTTTTTCTTTAGCTTATGACCCTCTAACTACTCTAACTCTAACTTTATGCCTCTAACTGCCAAGCAATTCTTTACATTTTTAGATTGAAGTTCTATCTGATGCAACATTTAAATTTGTTTAATTTCGCACATGTGTTGAGCCCTGTTGGGAAAGATGTTTCAACTATAATAATAATAACAATAATAATAATAATGGCAGCGCTAAAGTCCGAGGTGGACCTGAGCCTAGCTTCTCAGCAACCACTCGTGTTGTGCGTGCTATTGTTCTGTCACGAGCGGAGAGGACCTACAGTTTTTAATGCCGACTCCGAATGGCGAGATTGAGAAGCTTTTTTTTCTAGACAGTTATATTCTTTGAGCACTGTCAGTGACTCGAAAGAGGTGAAGCCGTGAAAAAATGTTTGATGTTTTTTTTTCGAGATTCTAACCGACGACCTCGAGCGTAAGAGTCGACGCACCTACCCACTACGCCACGGCGCCCACGACTATATATGTTTCAACTTTATACAACTTAAATTATTAAATGTTCTGGGCTTTAACAACGCATTCATATTTCGTACCACCACAATATTTTTGTGCAGTATACGAACTTTGATTATTGATGTGTAAAATTAATGATCCCTCTCCATGCGAAACAATTGCACCTCTACCTACAATTTTCATCGTTTGTATCTTTCTACTAGACCACTGCACAAATTTATTTGAATCACTACACATGTGGACAGATGCTACTCATGCTTGAAATGTCATTTTTAAATATAGATAACAGAGCCTTTAACGTGGGTTAACTTTTGGAAGAATTTCATTTTTTGTTTTTGTATTAATTTGCTTTGTGGCGGTGCTTATCACATCTATGTATGTGTTGAAGTCGACCCTTTCGGCCTCATATTTTTACTTCTTCCATATCTCATGTTACTCATACCCGTAGCCATCTCACTTAAAGGGTGTCACGCATGATTTGTACTTTATGCCATTTCTACGGTGAATTGTTGGCAATGAAAAAAACTGGGCAAGTGCGAGTTGAACTCGCACGGGGAAGGTTCCGTCGCATAATATTGGTGGATGGATGACGTTTCCAAACTCAGTTGAATTTTCTTTTAACTACAACCCTACACTATTCATTACTATATTCATACACCCAAACAAACAAGCATCCACTCATACATATACCTACATCTCTATCCAAGTTTATCCAATACAGAAAATCCCATCCATCCATACCCAATCAGTTTTCATGCCTGCGGTGGGTGTGTACACTGCTGTTGGGCATTTAGGGGTAGAGATCTTTCTAAGAGATAACACTCATCAATGCATAGAGTGGTCGAACACAGCATGAAATTTATGTGTGAAAATGAAGAGTTACCATTTTAATTCTTAGATATCTCAAAATTTCAACATAAAACGATATTTTGAAATTTATCATTTCTTAATGCTTACGCCGAGGTCGCCAAAACTGTGTTTTCAAATCTTCAAAATTAACATGTCCATGGTTGATCGTTTCTGGCCAATATCTCGAAAACTACAATATTAGGATCAGAATGCTTAAAATTTTTTTAAGTGAAAGTACTCAATGATGTCAAGTTTTTGTGATTTTTATAGATTTTTAAACACTTTGGTTTAAAAATGACTGGGGGCAAAACTCCACCTTATTTCAAAGGATTGATATATCACTCGAGGGGATGCGTCAATGTTTCAAAATCAATGGCACCTCTAAAGAGTTCTAAAAAGTTTAATTAGTTTTTTTAGTCATTAGTTCAGCTTTGTACTCAACAATTGGGAATTTCCCTTCTCCACGCATACAAGGTGCTATTAGTTCTTCGTCTGAAGTCCTAACACAGTGAAATAAGTCCGTTGAATATACTATACAAAGGATGCTGATTTTTCAATCAAAATTTCAACCAAAACCAGGTTCCCTTTCAGAATTCAATAGTCCTCTCCGAATTTTCACAGAAGCATCCAAGACAGGGAGTAGGATAGGCGTCTTTTGGAAAAATTTCATATTGCTAGTCAAACATGTGAGCTCATCAGACATGACACAGTCTCATCACTTTTTTCCCAGGGGAGAATTTAGTATTTAGTATTCATACGAGTATATTAAAGTTTGATACGATTGAATGTACTAGTCGCTGATGGTCGAAAGACAAGACACCACGTGCTGCATTACGAAACAAATCTGGCCCTCACCATATCCTAAACGTCCACTTTGCCTAATTAGAATTAGCAGGCCGGCACTTAGGACACTCGTCGGCGGCGTAACAGGACACTGCGCAATTGACAAACATGTATTGACAATAGGATGGGTCTCCCTTACAATGACTTTTGCAGAAGTTTCAAGACGAGAAGGAAAAGAAGAAGGAGACTACAACCCACCTCCTCTGTACATCTAATGTCCTCTCGAACCGCAGAAAGAAAACTCACCTGGGTGCATACTTTGATAACTTGAAACAGCATCAGCATCAGTCAAATCAAATTGGAATGGTTTATTGCGTAGGAGATATCCGGAACTATATCCTGGAGTTATGCTGTTAGTCATGCAAAAATAGTTCACGGTGCTTTCTTCAGATTTTATGTTAAATTAATATGTTTTTTGAACACTGTTTTGCTGTTCAGAATTGACATGTGATTTAAAGCCATTAGACTGTTGTGTTTATCAGTAATTTTATACATCATCCTATTCTTTATATCTTATGAATCTATAAAAGAAACATCAACCATTCTTTAGAAATAATATTTTTGTCTTTAGAAAAGATCATAATTTTGTTTTTTTTTTGTATACTACAATGGCCCAATGTTGCTGATAATCAACTTTTCCTAGCCCATAAACGGACCAAGAGGATTACTTTTTACAATTTGCTAATCTTGTTTTTCTGCTGATCTTTGTTCAGCCGGCGTTACCTGCTCCTTGAAAGGAAGCACATGGGAATGGACTCCAGAAGTACATTAACGGTGATATACCAAGTGTTCTTATTGTCACTTATTTTGTGTGTGACGATTACAGCGGGCATAAGATCTTTCAAACATAAACCCTGACAACGACAATCTCTAACGACTTAGAGAGATAAAATGTATTAATAAACCTTAAGAAAATACAAGAAATATTTCATTATCACAATGTGTTCAATACTATGGCAGTACTGAGTAAAAACACGTACAAGGAGCTATGCGCACATGTGATCAATCACACCATGTATCTACATACATCTGTATACGTGAACGCAAGATCAATCTGCTGTACATCATTTTCATACAATTTACTCACTCCACATAAAGCAGCAGAATCGATTAAACGTGTTCTTAAGGAAATGAAACAATTTTAAAATTATTTTATATAATTAACTATTCAATCCACTACAGAAACGAACAACATTGTTTAAAGCAAAAACAATCAATTAACTTAAAAGTATTTTATTCAGCACAATGAATCCGAAGTTCAAAATTTACTTGTACCAGTGCGGCCGATTTTGAATAATAAACTACTCGTAAGATCTTAAATAGCCTCAATTTTAAAAAACAAGTGCTGTTCTTCCATTCAGTTTCTTATTATTTAAAAAAGAAAAAAAGAAGGAAGACTATTCGATTGATTTTGTAACCTTTGTTTTACCATCAAACATATTACAAGTCCCATCAACAACAACGTTCATGTGCTTCACATCAATACTCCTATCATATCGAAAAGTTTCTCACGTCCATTATGTTACGTTGTAAACGTGCGTGCAAAAAATCGATAAGTTTCATACCATATAACCCTAGGATATGCAAATATTGCTCATCCACAGTTGTTCACAAACACATATGTACATATATCGCCTATATCGGAATTTATTAAATACTTAACAAATAAATCAAAAGCCCAAAAAGTTTAAAGAAAGGAAAGAAGGCTTCGAGAAAAGCGGAAAACTTGTGAGATTCCTTTTAGATTGCATAAATGTGGTTTATTTGCGGGAAATTTAATCCTTAAACTTGGAGTCCTTATCCTTTCGGTCGTAGAATTGACGGGTTTCTAAGGACCTTTCGATACTTAAAATATTGTATATGAATTAAGTTGGAAAACTTTTAGGAAAACCCACAAAAATGGCACTTCACATGGGTTGGCAGAGAAAATTTAATTTTGTTACAAAGCCTTGGGTATCTACTTGATGGTTAATGATGTATGTTTCATCCTGCTGGAATGTCAATATTATACTCCAAGCATAAGAAACTAATCAGTTGGAAGAGTTTTAATGAAGCCTTAAATGATGTATTTTTTCAAGTAAAAGATACAAACATAAGGCAGAAAAATGCTGGATTTAATTGAAATCGCTGTTAAAGTGCGATTGTTAGGATATAATGCACTACAGATACTGTAGATATTCACTCAAAGTAATTTAAGCATTCGTCCAGCTGCTACATTAATTAACGTTCGTGTAAATACTAGAGAACTCGTTGACGAGTAATTGCCATACGTTTCAGTTCCAAGCGCGCTACTTCAAGTCATCGCTCTTCCGATTGACCTCGTAAATATACGTTCAATGTTTTCATCTACTGGCTGTCCTGAGGATTTCTTTTTCAACCTTTTGTTGACAAAAACTCTGCACTCTACTCACTCGTCTGCTATTTAAACTTTCACAACACGAGACCATATGTAAAGCTATTAACGTTACAGATTATATTTTCTTTTGCTCGTTCTCCTGTAGCATCATCATATTTGCCTAAGAACATTTTTCGATGAATCTTATTTCCGAGCACACGAAGTATATTTTTTTTTGTAAATACGTGCCCGAAAAAGTATTTTCTTCACGTACTCCTTGTTGGTTCTTGCATGTTTGTATTGTTTTAATTAATTATTATTCAGTCAGGATGTGACTCAATTTGTTCCGTATCATTGAGTCATATGCTTTTTAGATGAATAATTGTAGAAATGTCGCTTCGGAATCTCACTTTTTCCGCAATTACATACTATCGAACTACAATTTATTACGTGCCTAAATACATACAAATGTATTCTATATGCGGACTTATCATCAGCACTAGTATTATTAGGTCCCTTGTAATCCGTAATCAAGAACGATTATTGATATTTGGTATGTTGGAGTATTTTTAAGAAGATAGAATTTTCTACATATTTCTACTACGAGTCACTAGATCATGTTCATGTACTCAACAATCTTCTTTTGCACGTCACTCGTTGTAAGTTTGGTGCGGTTCTTAATTAATGGTGTCATTGGATCACGGTGTGATTACTGCGTTTCCGAACGAAGTTTACAGACTGTCGAACATACGTTGAAACAATAGCTCAATGGCGTAGGAAATTTCCAGCATCCAAAATTTCACACCATAAAATCTTTTTTCTTTGGGGCTATGTTAAAAATGAAATCTACCCCAGTATTTCACCCACGATTCGCGTGCAAACAATAATCAGATGTTATCCCCGAAATTCAACAGCGATTATGCGCAAACCTAATGAAAAGTTTAGTAAAAGAGCAGTAGCGGACATGTGGCAATTTAGAAGATTCATTTGAATAACTGGTTTGCTTCATATTTGATGAATCCTAAGGAACTAATAAGGGTGGAATATGCTATCAGTTCAGAAAAGTATACCAGTATTGGTGTCGCGCAAGGATCTGTTATGGGCCCAGTGTTATATCTGATTTATGTGAACTCTCTATTTCTACAACGTTTTAAGAGAGGTCACAACTTTTACCGATAATACAAATCATACATATTCATCAATGAGCTTGACTGCCGATGTAAACTTTGATTCAGACTTACTACGACGATGGTTTTCATCAGGATAAACTTACAATTAGCAATAAAACAAAGTTTATGATTTTTAATTTGAGAGATGAGGAATTTAAGGACCTACCTTTAGACTCCAAAATGCTTACGTTATTGTTTATATCAAGTAGAATATCTTTCGACATTTAATAAAAATGTCAATTGTTGTGCTGACTGTTTTAACATTGAATGTGTAGATAATTTTAAATACACAGGCGTAGTCTTAGATCATACATTCAGTTGGAAAGATCGTATTTCTTATACAAAGTCATAACCACCATAGGTACCCTTCATTATCTCGTCAAAAGGATAGAAGGCGCACTTGCTTCCAAAGAAATAGCCCTATGTGCATTCCTCGACATCGAGGGCGCTTTCGATAACACTGGCTACGACTCGATCACAAGAGCGATCAGTAGCAGAAGTATCGAAGAATCGACTAACAAATGGTTCAGAGCCATGCTGGAAAGTCGTTCGATTGCTTCTTCCTCCGGAGGAGTCTCGTTGTCCTAACCACGACTTGCAGAACAGAGCCTTGCTTAACCATTTCTATCTTCGAAATGAAATACAACAATGGCGTTCTAAGAATCCTGGTTTCACCAGGTTCAATGACGAAAATATGGCAAATAATGCCGTCGCCTATGGTGGATCCGATTCCATCCTCATTTCGAGGGAGAATCTCAAGGGCATCTTCAACAGTCTTAAGAATAAAAAGTCGACGGGAATAGATGGCATACCGAATATTGTACTGCGTCATCTCCCCGATGAGGCGGTAGAGATATACACAATCCTATTGAACGCATTGGAAGACGGCGGTAGTGAAACCCCTACCCAAAAGCGACAAAGATTCCTCTCTTCCGAAAAATCTTCGGTCGATTAGTCTCCTTCCATGCATAAGCAAAGTTTTCGAGAAGATTGTCAATAGAGTTCTGATACAGTGGGCTGAGAACAGAAAAATAATACTGAATAACCAATTTGGATTTAGGGCGGGGCACGATACTGTACATGCCGCGTCAAAATTGGTGTCGGACATTCAATGGAACAAAGCAAAAACCCAGTGCACCGGGGCCTGCCTCGTTGACTTGGAAAAGGCATTCGACACCGTATGGTTAGAAGGTCTCTTCCTTAAGTTAACGAGGATGGGTATAAGCAAGTCGCTGCTTTGCACGATTTATGACATGGTAACAGGTAGAAGTTTTGTTGTTAAAAGTGGCAACATGAGTTCTACCAAAGTTTTCCACATAAAAAATGGGCTCCAGCAGGGTGCTATTATTTTCACCAGTGAACTGATTGGCTCCATGCAGAACTTGATTGCATACGCCGATGACTTGGTGGCGTACAGAACAGCGCAGAAGGTTGAGATTATCAACATCCTCCTGCAACGTGACTTCGACAAAATTTAGCGATTTTGCGACGACTGGAAGTTGAAAATCAACTACCAGAAGTGTGAAACCATCTTTTTCCGAACTCCGTTATACAAGGCCTCAAGGGACACGAAAAAAAACGTGCGCAAGTTCGGTATAGTTAACCCGCAGGGGGAGCCGTTAGCAGTGAAAAGTGTAGTAAGGTACCTGGGCATTTGGCTGGATCAGTATCTATATTTCGACAGACATATAGCTACTGCTCTGACGAAAGCCAGAAAAGCATTTGCTGTGGCAAGAGGGTTGTTTTATAGCAACCAACTTGATACCAGGGTGAAGGTAATCTGCTACATGGCCCTCATCCGGCCAGTCATGGCGTACGGTTGCGCAGTGTGGTTCAACGTGAGTCCTTCCCAGATGGAAAAGATGAGGCTGTTCGAGAAGCAGTGTCTCCAGGCTTGTCTTAAGAAGTACAGAACCCCAGAATCTGAGTACAAGAAATTGTATCCCAACGAGTTCTTGTATAACGAAGCAAACGTGAACAGGATGGATAATCTTATTATTAAGCTGATTCGAAGACACGTTGCACGAGCTATGAACTCGCAAAATGAGCTGATATTTGGAGCTTACTACCCCAATGAAGCATATCATGAGAACGCTTCCCGAAGTGGATTCATTCCACCGGAAGCGTTCTTGTTCCTTGACCGGATTGGCTTAATCCAGAATGCAGAGGGATGTCCATTGATCTACCACGTGGTACGAAGGACGGTGGATAGGCGAGAGCGATGTCGCAAGCGTTAGTCCGGATGATCTCCGGTTCAGTAGATCTACGAGTATTTCTTTTCGCGACAGAACGGAGTGTGACGAGGTTCGTGGGTTCCACTGGTGGCTGCAGCCCCATCAAACGTCCCAGCTGTCGCCAGCTTAACCAGCTAACTGTTGTTCCCTTACGGCCAACTTACATTTAGGTTAGGGAATTAGATTAGGGTAAAATAAAAAAAAATAAATATTAGATAGTTTAGTTTAGTTTAAGTTAGGTAAGCTAATTTTAAGTTAGGTTAAGAATATAAATAAAAAAAATTGTTTAGATTACTAAGTTTTTATTTAAGTGTTTCTTAGTATAAGTATTCTTTTAGTATTATTAAAATATGTAAAATTACAATAGAAGCCGAAAGGCAAAATAAATTATAAATTCCTAGATTAACTTAGAGTGCCCGCATAGGGCCAGTATTATATTATAAGAAAGCATTAATTATATAATTATATATCTAGTTTAAGTATTTTTCCTAGAACATACGATTTTTAAAGAAAAAAAAAAATAAAAAAATGCATTTAAACTGAACTGAACTGTACTGCATTGTCAATTGGACAACGGCTGCAGCGCTGATTAACGAATGGGAAAACAAACTTCGCCTAGATCATTGGACCAATGGGTCAGTTCTCAGGCAATCCAAACGATTAATCAGACTCTACTCCTATAAGGAAACCCTTAGCTTAGATAAGGAGAGCATAAGAAAGCTAACGAGCTTTCTTACTGGCCACTGCGGCTTAGATTACCACCTTAACAAAATGAACTGGTGTCAAAACAAGGAATGTAGGTTTTGTCTTGAAGAAGACGAAACATCGCAGCACATTTTATGCGAATGTCCGTATTCTCCATAGGGAAATACTGACTTCAGTGGAATTGAAAAACTCCACTAAAAAATATATACCATCTTTCATAAGAGAAGTGGTAAATCTTTTGGATTAACTCCAACCCGTAGATACAATAGACCTTTTTAGGTCGCAGTGTCGCTGCCTTTATGGCAGGGTTGTACAAGAGGAAAAAAATATACATATAAAATATAAATATAAAAAATATATATAATATATAAAAAATATATATAAGTCATATTTAAATAAGATTGTTAGACAAATGTACCACCTTAGCCTCTATTGTAATTTAAAGGTGTTGAGATTATTTTACGATGGGTTGTTCAAATTACAATATGGTATTTCGTGGATTGGTGGAACTTTTTTCAGTAACTTATAACCTCTTTTAGTTAAACAAAAATATGCAATAAGAATGATATCTAAGATTGATCGCATAACACTTAGTTTTGAATTTTCCATGAAGCTTGGCATTCTTCTTTTAAGAATTTTGTACTGCTACAAAGTAATCAAATTTTTTTTTCGAAATTCTGAATTTTCCGAATCAAAATGGATGAAACTTATAATTGAAGAACTAATAGTAGAAATTATATATATCAACCGACTATTAACAAGACACATTTCTCTCGGTTCTTTTTTGTAACTGTGCAAAGTTTTTCTAATTCTTTATTTGATCATGTAAAGTGTGAGAGAGTAGAATCTGTATTTTTATTTGGTTTAAAAAACACATATTCTCTCTTAATTATTCAGAAATCGAAAATTTGCTTGTACCATTCAATTAAACATTTTTCCCTTACGTTTTTTATTAGTATTAAACAGTTTTATTTGGTTTTTCGCCCTCATTAACTATATTATTAATAATATTATTTTATATGAATTTATTTGTTAGATACATTCGTCACTTGTCACTATTCGACAAAAGATTTCATTAAAGCTATTTTTTTTTTAAATGTTAAGCTTTCTTATCTAACTCTGTTTACAATTCTCAGGTATAAAGCGATGTTAACCGACTTTCTGTGGTAAGACCTCGTCAACATCGATATATCCTAGATGTGGTTTCAACAAGACGGCGCTACATGCCACACAAACGTCGCAATACTCGAAGCTGAAAAGGAAACTTTTGGCGACTGAATCATCTGACGGCGAGCGTTCATCCAGAACGCTAGAAGCACTGCCAGCGAAGCCGAGTTGTCTATTTGAATTATGGGCTTTTCCATACATCATGAATTGAATAAAGCTTCAAAAAAGAGCCAGAATTTCACACCGTTCTCGTTTTATTTGAATTTCTTTTCCTATCTCTTTCACCCAACAACTCATGCAAAAACCATTCTTGTAAAAACAGGCGATCACATGGAAGATTCCATACATCTTATGGAAGAACAATCCACTTCAGAACATTGGACTTTAACTAGTAGAAGGTAGATATGTAGGTAGCAACTCTTCGTCGCAATGTAGGATTTTGTCGGTTTTTGCTCGATCGCAGTAGCTAGGCCATAATGATTTATTGGTCTCGCAAATAGGTAGAGCATGCCACCTACTTTTTGCTATTTCAAGAATCCTATTGTCCACCTTTTTCCGCAACTCTGAGGAGTGCGGTTTCATCCCATGTATTACTTGTGACCGGTCGGTCACTGACCCTTTCTGGCAAGTTCATCAGCTACCTCATTACCGGCAATGTCTCTGTGTCCAGGAACCCAGCACGGATTATTCGAGTGCTGTGAGCCAAAAGCCTTCAGTTCTTCGCGACAGCATGCGACTAGTTGAAACACTTAGCTATTTCGTACTATGCTTACAAGCAGTTGATTCCCGTTTGTGTACTTCTTTGTACAGTTTTTATACAATGAGGTTGGTGCCGTGAAAATGTAAGTATGTAGCTGTGTCCGCGTTCAAACCATGCAACTTCACCGCAGGAATCAATGCACTTTCTCACTACGAAACAACGAAATACTTAATGGTACATAAGTAACAAAAAGATCAACTGTGGGAGCTAGCAACGGCAGAGAATGCTTGCTTTCAAGTGGAGGGCTGTGGTTTGGAAAACGGAATCTTTGTGTTGAAGTGCTCCACCCAGCAAACCCTTGAATGGCTGAGCAAATCTGTGCCGAAAATCCCCCCCCTGGGAACTACAACTTTTGAGGTTTTCAGGCCGCCAAAACTGACGCGCGCTGTCTGCTGGATTCCGGGGCAACTCAGGAAAACGGCAGAGGTGCTGGCGCGACTACATATCCGGAACCCTGGCCTCGAAACCAAGAAGTGGAAAATCTACTCTCATAAGGAGAGTAAGAACCGAGAAAATAAGGACGGTTCTTCTCTCATTGTGGGTCTAGACGAAACTTCGGTTGAGACCATTCGCTCTAGGTATGACTCCCGTTCCTATCTGCATCTTGGAAGGATTAATTTCCACTTCATTTCCAAGTAGTGCGGATAATGGACGAAAACCACGGTAAACATCAAAATAATTTTTACCCAGATAAACCTTCACCATTCCAAGGATGCTACTGCCCTCCTATGTATGTAGCAGACTTTCCATGGTGAAGACAAAACTACACATAGCATCCATTCAAGAACCATGGGTGTGGAAAAATCGCATCTGTGGTCTTGGTGGCTTGCGAGGTTTCTCACCACTTTATGACGAGCGGTCTGAAAGACCGAGAACTTGTCTTATTGTGCCGAAATTTCTCTCAGCAACCAAGCTTGTACAGTTCTGTGGACAAGACTTGGTTGCTGCAGTTGTAAGCTACGAAGCGAATGGAATGTGGCGTAATTTCGTCGTAGCGTCAGCTTACTTCCCCTCCGATTCTGTTCTGCCGCCACCACCAAGAGCGGTATCGGAACTCGTAGAGTACTGTGAAATCAGAAAATTAGGCCTAATCATCTGCTGTGATGCTAATGCTCAGAATACCTTCTGGGGCATCAGCAAATGCAACAAGAGAGGGAATGATCTTCTGAATTTCTTACTATCGTCTGATTTGGACATCAACAATGTTGGTTCTCAACCAACTTGTGTTACGACAAGGAGACAGGAAGTAATCGACTTAACGTTATCCAACAGATACATTAAGGAGATTACAGACTGGAGGGTTCTGTCGGAAGTGTCCCTGTCAGACCATAGGTACATTGAATTCCGAATCGAATGCGAAACCACAACTTTGCTGAAGAGGAGGAATCCCAGAAAAACCAACTGGATACAGTTTAGGGATGAGCTAGATAATCGTATCTAACCTCTCCCTAAGCTCAGAACGAGACAGAAGGTAGAGAAAGCCGTTCTTGAACAACACTCTAACCAAATGTTTTGAACTGACGTGTCCAGCTAGAAATACCCCCTGCAGATCACCTGTTCCATGGTGGAACGCAGAACTGCAGACAATTCGCAAGGAAACCAGGAAACTTCTAAACAGATCTCTCAAGACCGACTTGGAAGAGGACTGGAATTTTGTACCGATCAAAACAAAAAGAATATAAGAGGTTAATTCGGATATCGAAAAGTGCCTCCTATAGGGATTTTTGTGGAAAGATCGAAACACTGGGTGAAACCAGCAGACTGGTTAAAGTTCTTAAAAAGGACAAACCAACCAAACTGGAAACACTCAGAAGACCAGATAGTACCTACACTGAGTCAAAAGCTGAAACGCTTAGCCTCATGCTAGAGACTCATTTTCCAGGTAACCAGATTACAACCTATATCCCTACCCTTTGGCGTACAGTTAGGGTAGCCTTCATATCAAAGATCGGTAAGGGGAACTACTCACTCGCCAAGAACTTTAGACCTATCAGTCTAACCTCTTTCCTGCTGAAAAGCATGGAAAGGCTGGTTGACCTTCATGTGCGCAAAACCACTTTGCGAATTCATCCTCTGTCTCAGATGCAACATGCCTATCAGCGCGGAAAATCTTGCGAGACTGCACTTCAAAATCTCGTCGGCAGAATTAAATGTGCACTCGACAAGAAAGAGTACGCGCTGGACATTTTCATTAATAACCCTCTATATCAGATTTTGACAATGCGACTTTTAATGGCATGTGCAACTCGGCCAGAGAACACGGTGTAGATGAATCATTAGTGCTTTGGATTAAAGCAATGCTGATGAACAGAACTATTATTGGGGGGGTAAATAGGGGCTGCCCGCAGGCTGGTGTCCTGTCTCCTCTGCTATGGTGCATGCTGGTTGACTCTCTGCTCGATGCTCTCAATAGTTCCAACATCTACGCCCAGGCCTATGCGGATGATGTAGCTGTTCTGTCTGTCGGATCATGCCTAGCGGATGTGTGTTCAAAAGCGCAGGCAGCTCTAGACGTGATCGACGATTGGTGTACCAGAAATGGGCTTTCAATCAACCTTCTTAAAACCTAGGTTGTCCTCTTTACGAGGAGGAGGAAATTGACTGGTTTGACTCAACTGGTACTAAAAGGTGTCACTATCCGCTTTTCCGATGAAGCTAAATATCTGGGTGTCATTCTAGACAGGAAGCTTCTGTGGAAAAAACACATTGAAACGAAATTTGCGAAGGCACTGTCAGTTTTCTGGCAGTGTAAAGGAATTTTCGGCAAATCATGGGGTCTATCACCAAAAAGATCCGTTTGGATCTACACGGCTATGATTAGGCCCCTTCTCTCCTATGCATCGGTCGTTTGGTGGAATAAGCTTTCGCGTAAATACGTAACTGCTGCTTTCACCAAGCTTCAAAGAACGGTCTGTCTCGGCTGCATGGGGGCCTTCCCTAGCACGCCTGGCTCTGATCTTGATGCCCTGCTGAATCTCCCCCCCCTAGATGTCCATATCAGGGGGTGCACTCTCAAGGCCATCTTCCGTTTAAAAAGAAGTGGTTATTGGTACAGCTCGCACTGGAGTTTCGATGACCTTGCGTACCGCATTTCCTTTGACCCCAGTCTTATGGATATGCCGTCTGACGCACGGACACCAGTACTCCAGCTGCGAGGAACATACAAAGTCGACTTTCCCTGTACTCAGGACTGGCTCTGGCAAGAATCTGAGTCAGGAAAGGAATGTAGTCGAATTTTCACGGACGGCTCCAAGACCAGTGAAGGATCTGGTGCTGGTGCCTTCGTGGAGAGCGACAACTTTAGACTGCACACCTCGCTAGGTAAATTTGCGTCGGTTTTCCAAGCGGAAACCTATGCGATCCTAATGGCTACGAGCTATATTGTGAAGAATAGGTGGAAGGGGCGAAGTATTTGTGTCTGTAGCGACAGCCAAGCTGTGCTTAAGGCCTTGCTCAACCCTTTAACCACTTCCAGGATAGTTCAGGAATGCAAGTCTTCTCTGAATTTGATCGGTAGCTTGAATTCGCTAAGACTTGTCTGGGTTCCCGGGCACCACGGGATCACGGGAAATCGCCAATGAACTTGCTAGGCGAGGATCAGATGAGGCTTTCTCAGGACCTGAACCTACGCTGGGACTGCCCGCGTCCTTGGTTAGGGCTTCCATCGATGGTTGGACTTTTCGAGAGCACAACCGCAGGTGGCATGACTCTCCAGGATGTAGACAGACCAAGCGCATGCTCCCCAACGTCTGTAAGAAATCCGCGGCTTTCTTGTTATCTCTTAACAGAAAAGACTGCAGACAACTTATTGGCGTACTAACGGGGCACTACACCTTCGCCAAACACCTAACTCTGCTTGGCCTAAGTGACGAAACCCTCTGTGACGCCTGTGGAGAAGACGATGACACTGCAGAGCACTTCCTCTGCCATTGTCCCGCCTTTGCTCGGATCAGGTGGCAGTTATTCGGCGCTGATGAGGTCAGAGCTGATGATGTAGGCTTCTCATCACAGAAGCGCCTGCTGGTCCAGGAAATTTCAGTAAAAGTAGGTTGCTGCCTGGTAGTACAATGGACCTGTCTTAAGTCTGAGTGCTCCAGTGTAGTGTGACAAAAACCTACGACAAAAAAAAAAAAAAAAAAAAAAAAACGAAAAGATATTACTGGCGGTGTAGCGTGAGTTACATGTAATAACATGAGACCGACATCCTCAACAACAACTCGCAACGAGTTAAACAGAGTTCATTCCTAAACAATTGAAATGTCTTCGTCAGAAACTCCTGGCGACGAAGTGAACATAGTTCATTCTCCAATATTTGCCGATGTTGTACCGCAAGCAGAAAGCGGGTATAAAAGAGAATCGCCGAGGTCACCAAGGCGTTCTTTGATTGGAATATTTTGAAGTGTAAAGTCGACAATAAAGTATTCATACAACAAAGTACCAAAGAGTGTTTTTATTGAAATCAGTCAAGATACTTAACTCGTGCGAGATCATCATACTGAAACCAAATTTCCCGCTGTTCATGTTCACGCCCCTTAGAAACACAAAATCGCTGATCAAAGTTCAATGCAGTGCTGTAATTTCTCCTTGTCTTAAAGCCCAGTAAAACATTTGCGTTTAAATTTGTCGCACCCAGTCTCTACTTCGTTTTTCCACTACAAAAATAAATACTCAAAATACTCATTGAAGAGAACAAAGAAACATATGAATTTGGTAAATGCCCACAAATTAAATTCCAATGATTTTATTATTGCTCGAAACCGTAAATAGGGTTTTATTTGTATTTTGCTTCTTTTTTTTCGTTGGTCATTTTCTCATAATCATTTTTTTTTATTTTTCATTTTTCATATGAAAAACAGAACTGAGTTGTTAAAATTGTTTGTTGAATTAATGTGCCGCACATATAATTAACGACCTTTATTATTGGAGACTTTTCATAGACATATACATGTTTATAAAGAGCGGTTGATGGTTGATGGTTTTCTCCAATCGTAACGTTTCAGCACCTGTCAAAGTTACCAATGACATTCAGCTATCAAAACATTGTTTAGGCTTTACCATTTAGCATGCATCATTTCCGAAAGTGCGGAAATTATTATAAAACATCAAAATTCCGTTTGAATTGTAAATATGCTGCGTGAATTTTGTCGATAAATCGGTTGTTATCACGGCTTCAGTTTGCAGAAAACGCGTCGCAGCGTGAGTATACTTTTTTGGACCTTAAGCCACCAACCAGACAAAGATTGTTGCCGAATGACGAAAACAGACCCAGAAATGTCGACTCGGAGCCAATTAGCTGAATTAAGCATCGACATATAATCAACCCGGCTTATTTTGCTTTTGGATTCGAGCTTCTAAGATTGTGCTGAGGCAAAAATTGCAGACAACGCCATGAGTTTGCTAATTGGGCGCTGGAAACGTTGGCCGGAGATCCGGACTTTGTCAAAAAAATGATCTTCTAATGTCAACAAGAAAAATTCCCCTTATTGGAGCAAATACAATCCAAAAGTGTTCGACCAAACATAAGTGCATCCACAAAGATTGACTGTTGGTGCGGTTTATGATTTATCAATGGATCTTAATTCTTTCGAAATGAGGAAGGACACCTGTCAATTGTCCCAGGTGTAGACGATTTTAACCGACTTTCTGTGGCCAAAGCTCGACAAGATCGATATATCCGAGCTGTGGTTCCAACAAGACGGTCATCTCATGACGAGCGTTCATTAATTGCCCATCGCGATCATGCAACTTTATTATTATATCTGGGGCGACGTCAAGTCCTAAGTTTACGCTAGCAAGCCACCTATTTTGGACGTGCTTGGAGACAAGTTTCGAGACGCTTTTGCCAAAATAACGCCGCACATACCGGACCGAGTCACCAAAATTAAACCTAAGTGGAACACTCCCAATATTTGATTTGTCTGAAAATATTAACAATTTTGAATTTTTTCTTTTTGCTCTCTCTTTCTCTTTTGTAAGGACCCTTAATTCAACATCGCTTTTTTGAAGTTGATCATTTTACACATTTTCTTTGAAGGGAGGAGTTCATTGCCTTTGACAATAAAATTCACCATCCGAGGAACACTTAGAGTCAAAATGAATATTTTTATTAAGAAATACTTTGTCTTTGTCTGAAAAATCATACTGTTTAAGTGGACGACACGTGCATCAACTCGAAATTTTTTGTTGTTTTAATCTTAAAAGTACAGTCGTTCATGGCCTCCCAAAGGATGGTAGCATTATGTAAGATGTGCACAGATTTCAAAATGTTCGCCATGGACAGCAAGCAACGTTTTGTGCCATAAAGAATTTACGTGTGATCCCACTCATGTACTTTATTAAATTCCGACGAACGTGGTATACGAGAACATACACACATGAACAATCTGGAATATTAGTTTTTTATAACGGTATGTGATTGGATGGGTGTGAGTAGTGCAGTTGCAGTTGGTATTGCCCTAATTTTAGTTTAAATGTGCAAAATTTTTGTATTTCCCTTTTGTATTTTGGCGGAAATATTGATCACTGCATTCACACACCTTCATCTATTTTTACCAGATATCAGTGTAATACATTACATAAGATGCACCTGCTGTGCATGATAAAATATGCAAAGGATGTATGCATGCATAAGTACCGAACTATGCGGAAATATCTTCGGCTGCAGCAGACCTGCTGCTATGAAATTGGGCTAATAGCAAGCATTATTAAATCCGAGTCAATTTTCGCCACCACTTCATCTATGTACAATAACACGTCACCATTTTGTATGTACATAATTAAAGAAGAAGAGCCAGACTGTCAGACACCCCGCTTTTGTTTGGCAGTTGTGGTATCCTGCGCATATATGCACATTAGTAAATTGTTTGGCTTTAAACTGTTGAACTCCATATTAAGAAGCGTTTGGCAAACGGTTTAATTAGTCAATAATATGGGTTCATAATTCATTAACGGTATTATTATTTGGTCGACGAAATGTCGCCACCAATTTCTAGCAAATTAAAAGGCGCCGTCGACGATGTGAAGGACGGACGGAACGACATTAATTGAAACGGACTACTAAAAGGAAAAATTAAAATGGTATATGATGGACAATATATGTATATATAGATAATTGCCTCTCAGAAATTAGTTGACATTAGAAAGTGGTGCACTGGAATGCTATCATACAACAAATGTGGGTGCATGGAAACAACCACTACGAATGCAATTGTAAATTCAAATTACCAAACAGAAAATCGCTTTGATGCCGTACCAAAAAAAATGTAATTTAGAAACAGGGATCGTTTGACCCTAAACAAGACATTTATTTTCTCCGTTGCATTTATATCGAAATTACAACGAGAAGGAGAATGCACACAGAAGCGAAACGTGAATAAAAGTACACATGCCAAAAGAGGTAAATGCAATTTCAGAGTTCACCGCAAAACTGTGGAAATTGCTCTCTAAAATCAACATGATGTAAAGAGAACAACAATAATATCTTAAACACGCCTAACAATTTAGCCCAACACAGTTTTCAGTTCCGTATCCGATTCGAGTTAGTCGGTGCGCGGCACCACCACCTTTCACGAATCACTGAATGCTTTGAAAGTAAAATTGTCATGAAAAGTTTCTTGAACTATGTTTGGATACGGCGTTGTATTGTTAGAGCACTGCATTCCTACCAGAACAATACATGAGTTGGTACAGAACAAAGATCTTTTGAATAACACTAGAAAAACTAAAACAATAGTATGTAAACAGCAAGAACGTCAATGCGCTGGTAATATTAGTATAATGATGAAGTAGGAACACTTACTAAGGAATTAAATAAAACTTTTGAAATAGAAAATATTCCAATAAGCTGCTAATAACTTTTTCCCATCTATTAAAAAGATAACCCCACCCAAGCAGAAAATAATATTGTTGTTTAGCAAAATACCGGTTAAGCAATGCGTTTTCAATACTGGACTGCAATAAATATCTTAACGAATATTAAGCTGGATTTTGTGATATTTATCCCTTCGATATTGTAGATTTCTATCCATTCTTCCCTAAGCAGTATAACACTGTGCTATAAGAAAACTTTGAAAAACTTATTGAAAAGTTGTTAAAAAAAACTTTGTCTTTTTGGATGAATTTGTTCGAAAATATCGCAGACCTGGAATATAGATGCAACTACAATTTACAAACGTTTGTTACATTTATTGAGGTCCTCGAAAGATTAAGCGCCGGTATGAGGATTTGTGAGGATCTCATTCGTATTCAATCCATCTGCAACCGAATAATCAGCTAAGAAAATACTGAAGTCCGCCGAAATGAATGGGTTTTAAAAAAGAGTCTGTACGTAAACCTAAAGTGGTTGTTTTATGGAACAATAAAAAAAAACGGTAAAACAGTTTAATATTGGGACTAAACCTTAAAAACAATTGAAAATAATTGGCTTGGTGACAAAAATATTTTATTAAAAATTATATATATGTAATTCGAGGTAGTTTCAAGTGGAACTAATAACTGAGTTGTTATAAAGCTTACTATACAGTGAAAAAACTGCTTCGGTTTGCAAATACTCAATCAACTATCCCTTGGGACATCTTCAATATCCCTGAGTAGAACGACGCAAGGCACGCTTGAGGTTTCTGCGCTTATCTCGTCGAACTCGAGCTTTAAGCTAGCTAAGAAAAGATAGCCAAAAAAGATAATAAATCATAATACAGTAACAGACAATGGACAAAAATAGAAAAATAGCAAAGAGAAGTAAAGATGAGATAGTAAATATGACAAGTAAGGGTGCTCAAGATAAAGAGTGGCCAAGTATAAGGTGCCCAAGGTCTTTGCCATCAAGAAAAACCGGAAGGGGTCGGAAAGCTTAGCTACCTAACCTAATATTTTACTTAACTTCTCTATCTACGTCAAAGCTGTGCCTACTCTTCACCTTATTTTACTTAAAGCGACGCTATAGGGGTGCCGTCTGCACTGCATCTTCATTTTTCCCTGATAAGTCTACAAGTCTACATCAATTCCTTCTGACACTTCGACACTGCTTGTCCTTCTATCGACTAATGTTCCAAGTCTAGTAAATTGTTTGAAATTCTATTCTTCCTAAATACCGAGTTAATGGGTGTTTGTGCAATGTTTAAACATTATTAAGGCATATTTTTTTAAAAACTTTGCCATCAATCGCGATTTCTTAAAGACATCAGACTATGACTGAACATATTTTGATGTCAGCAATTGTTGATAGATCTAAAGTCTCAGCTGGAGGGAACTAGACACAGTTCGCCCCTTTTCCGAAAGTGAAAGTAAGCACGTTGAAATACCGACTCCGAATCTGAGTGAAAATGTTCTGTAATTTTTAACAAAATTATTACAAAATTAAAGCCATTAATTTATTAGTATTTAACGTGGCGAAATGATTTATCGTCATTCTTTAGAGCGATCATCGGGAAATTAGCTTTAGAACATGATAAATACATACTCATATGTGATAAGTCAAAGAAATTTACATACTCGCATGCATACACGTAAAAGCATGACTGGGATGATCAAGGTCTTATACAGAGTTTACTTGGTCTTCCGAGAAAGGGCTCTACTACTCAATTGCCTTATGAGCCCAAAAAAAGAGTGATTGGCAATAGTTATTCCGCGTTTGATCTCGGTACTGATATTGTTTGTACTATTTACTGCGGAGCCAAGGTAGACGAAGTTCTTAAATATCTCAAAGATATAGCTGCCTTTGGTGACATTCTGGCCAAGTTGTCGATGATGTGTGTACTTTCTTAATGACAGCATGTACTTGGTTTTGCCCTCGTTTACCGCCAGACCAATTTTAGCCGCTTCCGTTTCAATGCGAACAAACGTATCATTGACGGCTCGCTGTGTTCGCCCAATCACCTCAATGTCATCTGCGCAAGCTAGCAGTTGAACAGAGTTTTGAAAGATTCTGCCTTTTGTGTTAGCCAGGGAGTTTTGCACGATCTTCTCAAGAACGATGTTAAATGATGTCACATGACAGCGCGTCGCCTTGTCTAAAGCCTTTTTTGACATTGAAAGTCTCGGAATAGCATCATTTAGTATGCAGCTTGGCTTTAAAGTTGATGTACTGGCCTTATCGTATTAATTATAGTCTCTTTTTTTTGAATGACTTGTACAATTCAGGACAATAAATGGGGATTCCCTCGTTCCTGCTCTTTGTGAAAAGGCATATATTTACATAAATTTGACATACAAGTAAAATTAAAACGAAGCCTATAAGAACATACAGAGTGACTCATGTTTTTGTACAAGATTTATTAATTTTACTAAATCTAAACCTGCACATGTTCCAACTTCGTTTCGTTTGTATGTTTTCTGGTTGCCTGAATATTCACTTCATTTAAAATAAACGGATTATTTCAAAAAGAGAAATTTAATAAATGGATCGATTTAATTTGAACATAAAAAAGCTGTATGCAGTCAATATCCTTTTACTGAAGCTGATCTGCTTTCCTATTTAAATGCATCACAAAGTTCAAACTCTCAAAAAAGTAATAACATACTGAAGTTGAAGACAAACCGTTGTAAAAACATGACTACGCTGTTTGCATCTTGAAGAGCATTATTCTAGTGGTTTTATTTCTAGAAAATAATAGGTAATATTGAAAGAGAAAAATACACTGGAGGTGAAAATATTTATTTTATTCAGGCAATTACTACGTTATGACTGCGAACTGACTGATTCAAAAGAAGAGATAAAAATATTCTCATTTTTTTAAGAAGTGCAATAGGTACAAGGAATGGCGATGGTGCTGTTTTGCTGTTCGCTGTTTTCCATAATATATCCATAATAACATCCATATAATTGTATACATTTGTATGTATATGTTATTTATAGGTAAGTCAAATTAAATTGAAAATGTGCTTGCATACAACGAAATGTAGTATGGACTCAATAATTGTTTTAACAAATTTAAAAAAAATATATATATATTTATTATTTTTTATATATATTTTATAAATATTTATGTTAAACCACGTATTGTCAATGCTTACGTCAGAGACTGTTACTTATTATTGTTACAGTAAACATCATTTTACATTTAGGTTTTGTTTGCCAATATTACTACGAAATTGTTCTTAGCCCAAACATTCAAGGTTGTATCGACTTAATTTTTGAGATATAAAAACCAATCGCTTAAAGTGAAGCCTTCACTCAACTATTTGCTTGGATTCATTCAATTTGGCTGATTCAATTGGGAATGAGACCATTTTTATACATGTGTGTAGCTACATGTGTGCAGGCTAAAAAGACGTGAGTAAGGAATAAGTAAAATTTTTGAACAGTTGTATTATAATAAATAAAACAATGTTAAATTACACCGAAGTAAGTGCGTCAACTGGGTCCGGGGGCACCACGGGATAACAGGAAATGAGATCGCCGATGAACTTGCTAGGCGAGGATCAGATGAGGCTTTCTCAGGACCTGAACCTACGCTGGGACTGCCCGCGTCCTTGGTTAGGGCTTCCATCGATGGTTGGACTTTTCGAGAGCACAACCGCAGGTGGCATGACTCTCCAGGATGTAGACAGACCAAGCGCATGCTCCCCAACGTCTGTAAGAAATCCGCGGCTTTCTTGTTATCTCTTAACAGAAAAGACTGCAGACAACTTATTGGCGTACTAACGGGGCACTACACCTTCGCCAAACACCTAAGTCTGCTTGGCCTAAGTGACAAAACCCTCTGTGACGCCTGTGGAGAAGACGATGACACTGCAGAGCACTTCCTCTGCCATTGTCCCGCCTTTGCTTGGATCAGGTGGCAGTTATTCGGCGCTGATGAGGTGAGAGCTGATGATGTAGGCTTCTCATCACAGAAGCGCCTGCTGGTCTCCATGAAACCATGAAATTTCAGCAAAAGTAGGTTGCTGCCTGGTAGTACAATGGACAAGTTTTTAAGTTTGAGTGTGACAAAAAGCTACGACAAAAAAAAAAGTGCGTCAACGCTCGAAATCTAAATTTGATTCCCGAAAAAACATTTGTATTGTTTAAACAAATTCGGTTCACGTAACAATATTGGATATATTGTACTAACCACGCAAGGACGTAAATTAAAATTCGTTTGCAGATGTAAAAACATTTTCGAATTAAATTGATTGGGAATAGCGGTAACTATTATCCGGATCATGACACTTGGTCCAGATGAAGAGTATGGTCATGTGTTTTTATTTTAATATGTGGAAATCAATGATTCGTATAAATAATCTGACCATAATAAAAAACACATATTATGTTACCTTATTGCTATACTTCAAGAATTTTCAACAGTTTTTAATATGCCTTGACATTTTTAAAGAAAAATTTATTGCAATATGCACTCTATGTATAATAATGCACACTTCAATTGAGGCTTCAGGGAACGATTTACTGTGCTTCAGTGAGATGTATCGTTGTGCTATGCGAAATTCTATAACGCTGAATCTGGGCTCAAGACTGCTAATTAAAGTTCTCTAAGTCTAGAGGTTACACCTTCTATAAAATTAAGGTAAAGCAAAATCCTGCCAATTTATGAAGTTAATTGAAGAAATCAATGTTTGAAATAAAAAACAATGTTTTGCAATTGAGCATATTCTTATCATATATAGAATATTAATGTTTTAATCTTGCTGTTGCGTGTTAAAGGGAAAAGTGTACAAATTACCTACATGTTCAACTCTGTATTGAACAAATAGTTCCTTTATTCACACCAATTTCAATGCAAATAATGTTCAGAAAAAAGTACAATAAATATTTGTGTATGGTTTTATCTCCTCTTTCGATTTTCAAAATTTGAGAAAAAACTTTAACGTAATATACGGACACCTCGCTTGAACTAGCAACTAAGTACATCAAGCCAACACTTGATTTCCCAAAAAATAATCGTGTACACACATTTTCTCTATAGCTAGTACTCTATTAAGGGCCAAGAATTTCACACATGAGTGATTAAAACTTACCTGCAGACGAAGCTACATACTAATGTACGAGTATATCACTAGTCTGTTGTGTATTCTGCAGAACTCTTTTTTTTATTTTCCCTCAAGTACCATAACAATGAATTGCTCGCAGCTGGTAGTAGATGTTTAAAAAAAAATACTAAGAGTTAGGTTTCATTACTTTCTACTGACTTCCCTAATAATTTAAATAGGGTAAAATCCAGCAGCTTTAATAGGCATTAAATAGCGGAAAGCTTCATTTATTTTAATCTATGTAGTACATTTATTTTTCTATATGTCCTTCCCCTTTATTTAAGCATTTAACATAATGGCATTAAGAAGACTATAAACGACTTCCTTTACACGTGTTTAAGACTACTAAGTCTACTTACAACCCATATCTCTATGAACTTTTAAAATTTTCAGTTTACGGACTCAATCAATTAATTCTACATACTCAATTAGGATTCTCTAGATAACCCTTGCAACCCCTTCCTATAGAGTTTTTATTGGCATCCATGCGCTAATGCCATTCCAAAATGTTCCTATACATATCTGAACTGCTTCTTAAACCAACCAACTAAAGGATTAATTGCTGGAATGGAGAGGAATAAGTTGTTCACGTATCTGCAGCGCATTCTGATAACTCTGTGTCCAGTACATAATTCACAGCTTTTTCTTGATTCCAATATACCTATTGGTCACTCGCTACAGCAATGGTAATACGATACTTTTTAATACCGTATAATAAATTGCACCCTTATAAATTTCCCTGCCCCATTAAACTGTGTGAGTTCATGGTGCTACAAAATTTGAAAGCTTCCAGAATTTTATATTTCTTATGGAGCACACTGGCAGCAAGCTTGTTTCTAATATGAATACTTGACCCCCTTTGGTTATTTCCTTGATAGCCTCTTACATAAATCATTAAACGTTGCCGTTGTGGACCTATTTGTGTAGTTCAACAACGCTAACAATCTTTAAAATAAAAAATGGAAGACATTCTTTTATCTGGTTTCTGCTTCACATCATCCAACTTAACGTACTTAAGGAAAAGTTCCAATTGGAATTAATAGTACACTAATTATACAGAGTTATGAACGCTTACCCAGAACATGGTAATGATAATGATAGATAATTAAAATTGCCGTTCTGCTTTCTAGTATGAAAGCATTTTTTTTTTACATTTATTTTTGTAAGTTTATAATTTCCCCATAAAAAATCAGTACTTCTTTTATTCGAAAATTGCGAATGGTTCTGGAAAGAATAATCGAATTAAGCTATTGTTCATTCGAAATGTAATACAGTGACAGCGACGGTAACAAAATTTGGGTTCCGCTGAGGGAAAAGCCTACTAAACTGCATTAAAATGTATTCAATAAATAAATAATATTATTTTTGAAAAATACAAACACAAAATTAATATTCTTTCAATAGTCTTTAAGACATTTAACAAACTAAAATAAAAACAAGAATTAATTTCTACACAAAAATTTAAAAATTGCTTTAGTTAATATTTGAAAAAAATATTGGCCGCGTAATGGAATTACATTTAAGAATTTTCATCAGATATTCCTATACCTGTCCGGCCAAGAAGGAGTCCGCCTAAGGAATCATAAAGTGTATGCAAACTGAAATGTAAAATCACTGCCAGGAAAATGATGTCTCTTTAAAAGGTGCATGCCCGTCCGCCAGTACAGTACAAATATAATTTTCTTATTGACTTGCAATGGACAAATTCACATATTTTTCGTATAATCATCCCCAAAACAAAACTTGTACACATAAATACATATGTACACCTTACAAATGAATGACTGCCTATTTAATCAAACTATTAATGTCAAGCCCATATTTCAGCAACGGAATATATGTATGTACTCGTAAGTGTATGAGTCAATTCCTAAAACGATTTAAAAAGCAACATGTGACCAGAAAAATACGCACAATCACCAAACTGAAAGCCTCCATTCTGCCACAAAAATAATAAATGAGTAGACAAAGTCTCATCTCATGATGACAAGCATAAGCTTCTTTCGGCCATTATAAATAAATCCCAAAATCTGGATGGTATGCAGGCATGATGAAATATTTTCCTTTTTTTGCACTCTCTCCTTGAAAAAAATATTTATATCAACCCATGGATTTCACAGACGCAAAAGCGAAAAAGATTAAATAAAAAAGAGGAAAACTTCGTAATCCTTACCTTAAACCAACGTCGGTAATCCCTTTATTCCTGATTTGAATGCAATAATCCCCCGTGATATAGAACTTATCAAAGTTCTGCTAACTCGCTTAAACCGTTCACCCCACAGGAATTAAACATTGTATGCGTAATCAAAATAAATTTATCTGATTTAACGGTAACTTCACTAATGAACCACAAATACCCACACACTAATACACGCACTATTTCACTTTATGAAGCACACCTCACCGATTAAGAAATTTATAACCGCAGAACTAAGTAAGCAGACACAATCCCGATCTTGTGTACCTCCTTTAATTGTTGACTATTTCAATTCAAGAATACTCGCGTATCGTATGTACAATACTTTATCCTACGTACACGGATATAAACCGCGAAATTTCGAATTTATTCAAATACAACTAATCCAATCAATTTAAGGCTTGCCGTTTTATTTGACGGCAAATGCGGCGGGAAAATCTCTCAATGGCATGGGCAAATGGATTTTAAGACTCTTCTTCCTTTGGTTAATCCTTTCGTTGGCAAAACTTTCTCTTTGTTGAACGGCAAAATAATAAAAATAACACAAGAAACCCGTTAAATTCCGCCAAAATCGATTGCCGGTAGCTGGTGGTAAACCCCTTTTTTGGTGATCTCCCCGTTACAGCCCGATACTGCCCACCAATATTCTAACTTTGAATTGTTAAGAAAAAAAGTTTTCAAACACAATCCCCGCCTGATTAATCCGCAGAAAACTTTATTTCAAGGCCTATCACGAAGAGTTTATAAAGTTTATATGCATGTAATTGTGTATATACCAGGTACTAAACGCAACAAAACACATCACAAGAATCCCGTCAACATCGAATGGAAAAAGCATTTCACTACAAGTACTGCTTTAGTCAAATCCCATTACGATGTAAATACTTTTGTGAAACACGACAAAAATTCACCGAAACTCGCGACTACAGTTTAATCGTACGTAGCCCAGAGCATCACGTACCCAACCGATGGATGCAAAACTTCGACTGTTGTTGACTGCTACAAAGCATCAGCATCCATAGATTGCCGGCAAACCACGAGAAATTGTTCGCATGGATGTGCACGAAAAAAAGACATCGTCCTTATCGAAAATATAAGGCCCGTCTAAATCAAAAGAGTAGATACTTTCTCTTTCAATGTTAAAGATGGTTCTCTTTGCCTTGAAGTCGATTTTTATCCGTTGTTCGGATAAAAGCTCAGGAAAAGTTCTGTTGAATTACATTTCATTCACAAATTTCAGTACGCATTATTTCCAGCTGGCAGTTCAACGACCAAATTCGTTCAGTAAGGATGATTTGTCTTTGATGCACAACACAGTTTTTGAATACTTATCGTTCCACACCATGTTTTCCTGGCTTGCAAAACACTAGTTGAAAATTGTTAATAAAATTTTTGCATTAATTTAAAGAAAGTCTTATAAATCGGAAATTAACTCTACGAACATTGAACACTTATCAAAGCCTAAAAAATGACTATTATTGAAAGCGGAATGTGAAGCATACAAATGGAGCCTGTAAAACTTGCTTTAACGCATGTTTTTAATGACATCTGCAATTCTAAATATAAAAAAACAAATTCAAATAACTTCAGTAGGTTTTGCTACTGTCTTCAAACCAATTCAAGCATTGTACAAAATTTATTTGTGTCCATAGTTATCTAATATAAGCAAAATTCCCCAATAACATTCCATTAATAATATTAGGTTGCACATGAAATGTCGTATTTTTTTGTAAAAAAAAAGTCAAAATATGAACCATTGACATCTAAAGCCTTTTCCACCGTTATTCAAGGTCCGTTATTCCTTTTTTATAGAAGGTTTGATTTTTTGACTCTTAAAAGTTTTCAAAGGCTTCCATGACCTTTCCTCGGTTTCGGAACATCTTTTACCGACAAAATGATTCCGGACTGCGGTAAAGGTGATAATCTGTTGGGAAAATATCAGGAGAGCACGGTGGATGCGGAAGAACTAGCAGCTTTGGCACCGTTACGTGTGAGGTATGGGGTCTAGCATTTTCATGCCACAGGATTGGACCATGCCTATTCGGACCTATTCGCCAGGCTGCTTTTAGCCAATTTCGTATGTATTATGTCGATTTCCTCACAATATTTGACTGCATTTATCGTTTCCCCTGGTTGAAGAAATGAAAAGTGGATTCGTCCTTCGATGTCCACCAGATTGTCACCAAAACCATTTCTGGGTGAAGTCAAAATTTGGAGGAGTGCTCTGAGTTTTCGTCTGCATACAACAACTGCCCAGATTTTTTACGGCAGTCATACAAAATCCACTTTCCATCACATGTGATTACACGGTGCACTTCGGTGCCTTAAACTCAGCGATGCACAGATCTCTAAACGGCGTAGTTTTTGGGCCTCATTCAATTCATGGGGTACCCACTTGTCAAGTTTTTCACCTTTCCTATTTGAGATAGATGTCGACTTATTGTCATGGGGGATACTCCCATGTTGCGTGTAATGTCCGCACCGTTTTGTGGGGCTTAGATCTCCCGAACGGAACTTACCAAATAAACGCCGAATGTTGCGTTCGTTCACCACTAAATTCTGATATGCGTTATTTATGTTTTTGGCTGCCAGAGACCCATTAAGTCCCAGTTTAAATAGGAATAGAGTACAAATTTGAACCGTCGACAGCATGATATAAAAAAAGTCGCACACATCAAAAAAGCATACCACTTCATCTTATAAAAAAAATTCACTGTGTTGTACAGATGTTCACTCGACAACTTCTCATTGAGGACTAAGTGAAAAATTTGACATTTCATGCGGTACAACCTAATAATTAAATATGCCAACCATGTATGTAGTTGTTGAGCAATTAGAGGTTGCAAGTTAAGAATCTGCCGATTTCAGTCCGAGGTGGACCTGGGCCTAGCTTCTCAGCAACCACTCGTGTTGTGTGTGCTATTGTTCTCCCACGAAGCTTTTTTTTAGACAGTTAGACTCTTTGAGCACTGAAGCCGTGAACAATTTTGTCTTTGAAAAATTGTTGCTTGAGCTGGGATTTGAACCTAGACTGTGAAAGTCAAGTGCGTATGGGTCGATGCACAAACCCACATGGCTACGGCGCCCACTTTTTTCTTATTAGAAATGCTTAATTTCCTTTATTATTTATTATATCATGTTAATTCACCTAATAATTTGCTCCACACATGCTAAACTGTAATTTTAACACGCTTCGTTGAAATGCGCTTTGTCGCTTAATATAAAGAAAACTACAAAAATTGCCAAAAAGTTATTAAAAAATAATGCAACTGTGCTGCGTATAGTAATCCGCGATAAATGTATGTACATCAAATCTGTTTTTATCAACTTTACCAAAACATTGATCGATTGATTTATTAAATTTGAATTATTCTTAAATATATTTTTCTCTTACAACGAGTGGGTCAATGGGTTTTGCATCGTGAAAGTGACACGTAATATGCAAATGTTGGAAGAAAAACTTTTATAATTGTAATTTAAATGCAATCAAATATTCATATATATCATACCGCTGTCAGTCTATCTAAAGTATTCGGTTGAACATCGTTATGGATATATATTCGGCAGCGCACAGTGTTAAAACTATCGAAGCCTGAAAATTGGTCTTCAAACAATATTACAAGGAACTTGATGAGTAAACAATAAGGGTGTGTTCGTGTCCAGGTTAGAAACATTGCAACCAAAAAAAGTGTGACATGCAGACTTAGCAAAATAACACTTCATTATACAAGTTAACAGACACGCAGCATCAGCACCTTCAGTCATTCACGCAACTATTTCTCTCATTCCCGTACATTCACCCTTAACCATTCACCTCAACTAAATTAAACAGCACTTTTCGACCATTTTCCTTACACTGCATTTTTAATTAAAATAATTTTTAAGTAGAGTTAAGACAACTAAGAGTATAACTGTCTAGAAAAAGCTTCTCAATCTCGCCGTTTGCAGTCGGCATTAAACTGTAGATCCCCTCCACTCGTGAGAGAACAATAGCACGCACAACACGAGTGGTTGCTGAGAAGCTAGGCCCAGGTCCACCTCGGACTTTAGCGCCATTATTATTAAAACTACCAATAAACAGTTAGTCATTGACTGGACAAGGAAGCAGCAAAATGTTTTATTTATCAATCAGTGATGGACTGAAACCAGAACCCGCATCCAAATCATTTACATAGCAATCAAATTTTTAAAGAACTTTGAACTTTGAATTCTATCAAAATACAGTCAAAATCGGTTATAACAACCTTCAAGGGACTGACTTGAATCTTGTCGTTATAAGCGATAGGTCGCTGTAACGACTGGGCGCCGTGGCGTAGTGGGTAGGTGCGTCGACTCCTACGCTCGAGGTCGTCTGTTCGAACCTCGAAAAAAAACATCAAACATTTTTTCACGGCTCCACCTCTTTCGAGTCACTGACAATGCTCAAAGAGTATAACTGTCTAGAAAAAAGCTTCTCAATCTCGCCGTTCGGAGTCGGCATTAAACTGTAGGTCCCCTCCGCTCGTGAGAGAACAATAGCACGCACAACAAAGCTGAGAAGCTAGGCCCAGGTCCACCTCGGACTGTAGCGCCGCCATTATTATTATTATTATTATTATGGTCGTTATAACCGATATAAGTGTTGGTTATAACGTGGTTTATCGTCAATTAATTTTTTTCCTTGTGACGAATTTGGATGAAATTTTCAGAGCTGTTTGCTTATTTACTTTCTAAGAGTAAGAATCATCAATGAAATAAATCGTACAATTCCAACGGCTGAAATGAAGCATCCCATGTATCCAGTTTTGCATGTTTCTTAAAAGTTCTTCTGAATGACTTAGTTAGTATTTAGTGAATAAGCCTTTATTTTTTATGACACCATTCATTCGTTTTGGCATGCTTTCCACCAAATTCTGAATTTCGTTGGGAATCTTAGACCACTCAGCTTGGACTATGAGCCACAACTCATCTAAATTTGTCGGTGCTCTTTCATACTCCCCCATCTTCCTCTTCACAATAGCCCACAAGTTTTCTATCGGATTTAAATCCGGGCTTTGTGCTGGCCGGTTTTATTGACGAAAAACCACGAAAACTGAAAATATGTATCAAGTTTTGCTCACCTCTGTATGTATTTAAAATGAGAAGCATTTTAAAACGTTACTGGTGGAGGAATTTTTGTTATCAAAACAAGTACAGTCGATTAAGGGTAATTTTATTCCCTACTGCTCAACTTGCTGGAAACTTGAGAGTCAACTTCGCTGGTCTCAACTCGAGATTTTACAGCGGAATTGCAAATTAATTTTGTTCACTATTATAACTCACAGTTTGAAATTTAAAATCCTGAAATTCTCCAACTTTCAGTTTTAAAATTTCACTTGGGATATTTTTGATAATTGACACATGAAATGAAATTTTCAACTTTTAATTTTGTTGTTCGTGTGTGGTTATTATTTAAAAAGTTATTAAAAAAAAGAAAGAAAATGGAAATTTCAAAAAAAACAAAAAGCACCAAAAATTGTTTATTCGCCAGAAGAAGAAGACTGGCTGGTAACGAATGCGTTAATATACAGTTCCATAATAGAAAATAAAAAAACCGATGGTGCTGCTAATCGCGATAAAGAACAAGAATGGGAGAAAATTGCAAATGCATTCAACGTTGCATCGCCTGGCAAAGTAAATAACTCCCCACATTTAATTGTATGTATATGTTATTAATCATGGGTTTATGCTGTTTTTATGCTGTGAGCGCCGTGGCATAGTGGGTAGGTGCGTCGATTCCTACGCTAGGGGTCTAAGGTTCGAATCTTGAAAAATCACCTAACGGCTCCACCTCCCCCCAGATGTTACCTTTACTTGGACTCGTTATTGATATAATAGTAACAGAAAACGATACGACTACATGGCGCAGTTGGTTAAGTGCCTGCCCTAAGTTGGAGGGGTCTCAGGTTCGAATCCCAGTGAAATCGATTCTGGTCCAGTCACCATTTGCCGTTAGGGTCAAATTAACGGTACTGGAGTAGGTTGCTACCTGGCAGTACAATGCACCAGTTTTGAGTCTGAGTGCTCCAGTAGTGTTTCAAAAATCATCCGAAAAAAAAACGGAAAACGTATTGTTGATGCAAATGTGTCTCTTGTAAGAAATTGGTTTGTATTATGTATTGTATTGTATTGGTATACATATATATATATACATTGTATTGTGGTGTCATTGAAAAGGTAAAGAAATTATGTTTCATAAGAAAATTAAATTGTTTTCTTAAATATAATATATGCGCTATGCGGTTAAGAAGATATTGTAATTACAGCTATGGACATACAATTTTTTTGTTTTTTTGTTTCTTTTCTTATTCTATATTATCGAAAATACTGTTATTAAAAGGCAGGTGTTCGGTTTTTTCCAAAGGTTTATACTTCATCTTCAATAATAAAGCAAACTTAAGTTTTAATTTATTAATAAAAAAAAAACAAATTATTAAAATGAAGAAAAAAACAATTAAATGAGCTGTGCATACTCGTATAAATGGCACAATCTAAAAAAAGGAGAAAAAATTGTGTTAAAATTGCATTTGTTGATTTTTGGTGTGTACAAACATTTAAATAATTAATTTTTTGTGCTATAGCCTGTGTGTTTTATGACAGCTCCACACCTGCGACCCATACTCTCCACGAGTTTTTGCCATCTTGCTTTGGGTATGGCATACTAAGCTTTCTGTGAGGCACACCAAAGATCATCCATATTTTTGTAATTTTTTTAGCGACTTCAACTTTGACTTCATTCCACAAGTTCCCTATGGGATTTAAGTTAGGGCTCTGCGCTAGCCAATCCAAAACGTCAATCTTCTTCTCATGGAACCAAGTTTTTTCCATCTTGGAGGAATGTTAGGGGTCATTGTCCCGCATAAATGACCACTTAATTGGCATGAAATCGAAGGCATATGTATTTATATATACATATATATATATTTTTAAAATAACCAAATATTGAAACTTGTTTATTTTGCCATAGATTTTTATAAGCGGAACTACGCCATGCCAAGAATGGTATTGCAATTAGTTTTATAGCGAATTTCCAAACTTTAATATTCTTTTCGTCCTTTCCAGTTGTTTGCGGTTAAAAAACCATTTTGGATTTTTACTTCTTATATGCTCGACTATGTATATACAAAATTTTAAGCAAGGAGGTGAGTACTTTTCGGAACTCCACCCCATGGTATTTTTGTTTGAATACATAAATTGCACAGAACTAAAAGTTCAGGTCGGTGCAGTATAAAATCAAGTGGTAAATGTTTCCTTCTCATTTAGAAGATGGTGCTCATCCTATCAGTACATTTCTCACTTATGAAATATGTCCTATTTTGTAAATCTAATAATCTATTCTAATCTATTCTGAGATAACTGGGCTTCACTTCGGAATTCATCGTACAAACTTTGACTTAATTCCTGAAAAAAGTAGTAAACTTTTCCTTCTAACTGCTCATTGAACATAACTAGCAGACTGAAATGGCAGGTAGATGCTATCTATTACCACTCCTGTGCACAGACCCCGTGGTCACTTGCACATGAGATAGCATAACTTAAGAAAGTCTGTTTTCATTCATTGCCATGACTCGGGAGCTATTCCAGTCTCTGAGTAGGGCAATCAGGGCAATAGCAACAGTATAATTGTTCTTCTGAAAGGTAACTGAAGTTGCATTCGATCTCTTCAAATCAACGGTATCCATACGTAATTGTGCTTTATAAAAAATATAGAAACGCAGAAGATAATTTTGAGGAAATAATATAAGTTGGGATGAATTTTGAAATATTATCGCACTTCATCGATAAAGCGGCACGAGGTTCGCTTAAAGATTTTTTATTCAGAGTACTGTTTGAGAAATATGGAACTCCAAAGAGGGTATCAATGATGAAGAATTGGAGAATTTGTTTTGTGCTAGATAAATGGATAGAGATGTACGAATATTTTCGTTTGCATTCCTTAAGGGGCCGTGCATTTTATTTTGTCAAGGGAAGGCAAAAAGACAAAAAAGGAACAAAAAAGGAAAGCAGCAATTAGCTGTTTTATTAGCTCATTCCACCTTCGGTCTTCCTGCGCTATCTAGTGATAACGTTTATTCAACAACCAACACGGTGGCATTACAATCCGCTACCGCTACTCTACAAATTTCGCCACTGACTGGTCAGGTGAAAGAAATTACTGTGGAAGAATTAAATGTGGACGAGAACGTCCTGGTTTTCGAAGGGGAGCAAAGCAGTGCATTGAATGAAAGGCAATGATCAAGCAGTGAGACACCGATACAGTCTAAGATTGACAATTTAAAAACAACGGACAACAATACAGAATTGGACGAAGATGCAGTGCCCATTGCTCTTGGGAACGGGTAAATCCTTCAAAATTAAGGAAGCCTTTGAACGCATTATTGCAAAACCGTCTTCGCAAAATGAGTTCCAAAGAAATCCCACACAAAAAAAGTGAATATACGAAGAAATGCACGATCATTCGATAAGGAAACACAGAATTGAAATTGAAATTTTGTCAAGCGATAGAGAATGGTACGAGTTTAAACTCGAACAGCGTTAAAATTGAAATGAAAGCAGAGTTTTCGATTTAACTCTGCTTAAAGTGTCAAAATTTTTTATGCCTGACATATTGAAGATTCGCTGATCATGAGTAGATCCCTTAAACGAAACAATGAAAATCTGCTACAGAAACCGTCTGAACAAAAAATCATGCCTAGTGATTTCCCAAAAATAACTTGGACGAAACATTCCTATTTTTATCACTAAATTACGTTTAATTCAACAGAGATTTGTATGTCTTTATTAATTTTATTATTAATTTTGACGTTTGAATTTAAAAATGAACAGGCAGCTACGATAATGAAAGAAAATTGATCGAAACCACACGTTTTCTCAGGAGTTGATAAACTCTCGAGTTGTAAATTGAAAGTTGAAATCGTAAAATTTAGGTGAATGAAAACAAGTCCAGAAGTTGGAGAGAAAAATCCTAAGGTTGTTTTTAACTTTTAGTGAATAAAATCACCCTAAATGCACGAGCAATATATGAATAATTTTTATAGAAAAAAATTAAAAAAAAAAATCTTAAGTGACGGCCGAATATTCATCTTATTAAAGAACTTTAACTTCTCACATTTGGGATGATATAATATCAAACGAGATGAAGATTAAAACGATGCATCCTCAAGAGCTACTGTTTGGTATAGTGGTGATATACATTGGTAGGGTGGAACAATTCTTGTACATGTTCTTTTTCAGGTCATGCCAATAACGCTGTTGCTATAAAGAGCGTAGAATAATTCCCACATCATGTGGAGCATGATTTTGGTCACTCGAGTCAGGAGTTTTGAACCTAGCTGTTTCGACCGACCGAAATAACATCGGTTACCAAGGGCGATTCTGCATCGAATCTCCATCAAGATGTCGTTTATGGAGGTCACATTTGCTCCGAGATAGACAAACTCTTTAACTGCCTCGAAATTATAACTGTCGATTGTCACGTTTTGACCAAGATGGAGTTCTAGTTCTACGGACCGATTTTTTGTTAACGGCATACATATATTTCGTTTTGTCCTCATTGACTCTATGCTCTTCAATTCCCGTAGATGCCTCTACAACGGCCCGCCGGGAATGAGCGACGATGTCGACGTCATCTGCGTAGCCTAGGCGTTGTACTGTTTTGTAGAAGATAGTGCCTTCCGTGTTAACACCTGCCTTCCGCACTATTATCTCCACTACAGGATTGAAGGAATCACACGATAGCGCTTTTCCTTCCCGAAATACGGATCAGTTTTCAAAAGGTTCACAGGTCATTGAACCAAACTACGGTGCATTGCCTCTGTCTTAGCGTGGTGCGACACATCCGGATCAATTTTCCGGGGATCCCAAATTTGGCCATCGCTTGCAATGAATGCTGTCGTGTGCGGCTTTGAAATCGATAAAAATATGGTGGGTATCGATTTGAAACATGCTGGTCTTTTCCAGAATTTGCGTTAGTGTGAATATTTGGTCTATCTAAGCGGCAATGCAACCACATAGTGTTGGCGTTTGCGTTGGACGTAGGCTTGCTAGAGAGTCTCTCACTAAGTTCCTCTGACAGTCTCTGGTGTGCTGAGGTGTCCAATGTCAAAACTCCTTTTTGTTGGTTGACGCAGCATTCTGAAATCGTGCTCTAAAACGTGCTGCAATGGTTTGAAAATGGTCAGAGTCGATGCTCGCCCCCTGAATGTTTTCACATCCAGGATGTTCGACGCATGTCTCGCGTCGATACGCACGTGGTCGATTTGGTTGGCGTTTGGACCATTTGGAGATCGCCAGGTTGTTGTGCGGAATCTTGTACTACTGACTGCCATTACGAGCTATCGCAAAGTCCGTGAGTTCGTTGTCTGTGGTCGTGTTGTGGAGGCTGTACTTTCCGACCACTAATCCCCAAATTTTTTCCATACCCCGAACAGGATCCATAGACACCATCCAAGAAGTCAGAAAAGTCCTCTTTGATGGAGTTACCACTGAGGACTCTATCGGTAGGGCCCTCGGATGTAAATCACAGCCGATCACATTACTTTATGGGCATAGAAAGAGAGATGAAGATTGTGATAGTGATGACAACATGGATTTTGATTTGATGACTTCCGATTTCGAAATTAATACCATAATAATAATAAAGGACAACAATTTAAGTTTCTTATTTTTTTATGGATATGAAAAGAATAAACCTTTACACAGGCACTGAAGGAAAAATGTATTTTTATCAGCAGACCGAAAAACTATCGTTGAAAAAAATAAACAAGCCATGTGTACCACCGGTTACAAAACGTAAAAAAACGGGATATTTATAATATCGGTTTGTCCGGCCGTCCGTCTGTCGTGTCTGACACACTTTTTTTTATCTCCGAAGTTTATAAAGACATCGGCATGAAATTTTGCAATCAGGTACTTCAGGCGTCGATATCGAAATCTGAAAATTAGGGCCATTTGGGGGTGGCCCCCGTATAGGTGAAGTTGGAATTGATTTTGAAACATTGACGCACCGCATCGAGTAATATATCAATCGAAAGATCTTTTGAAATGAAGTGGAGGTCAACTTCAAAACATTTGGACCCAAAGTTCCATTTGAAAAATATGGAGCTCCAAAGTTTTTTTTGACCCGTTTCTCCCTTGCCATTTCTAAACCAAAGTGTTTAAAAATCTGAAAAATACGCAAAAAGTTGGTTTCATTGAGTACTTTCATTTAAAAAATTCAAGTTTAATGGGCCTAATAGTTTTCGAGATATTGGCCAAAAACGGTCAGTCATGCGAATTTTCAAGATCTGAAAATACAGTTTTGAAGACCTTATGCGTAAGCATAAGATATTATACATAAGATACATATTGTAAGTTTTATTGAAAAAATTAAGTTAATTTTGAGTTCATTTATAACTAGCAAACAAATATGTATACATATACACATGTATAACTGATGCATTATTCTACCCAGTCATTTGATTTCGGTTATTAAAACTTAATACGGGGAAGCTTCCGTAGTAACGAATTCAAACAAATTCAGATAATTTTTTTCTAACTTCAACCGAAATCATCTATAATAATAATAATGGCGGCGCTACAGTCCGAGGTGGACTTGGGCCTAGCTTCTCAGCAACCACTCGTATTCTGCGTGCTATTGATCTCTTACGAGTGGAGGGGACCTGCATTTTTGAACCTACTATTTTGCAAACAGTTCTGTTTATCACCGAGGTAGTCCGATTTGGCTGTCTATAATATCGTGTCTATGCCACCAAACTGAAGCATACTAAACCTGAACGAACGAATAGTTCTATACTGCTGTGGTAAAGATTTGCCACATTATCCGCGATAACAAATAATTGTTATCAACCAAATATACAATTGTACAACAAGAAAAATACAATCATTTCAGTGTAATAGTTTTTAGGATTCCGCACCGAAACGAAAGATACCTGAACCTTCAATTCGCAGCTTGAGTATTTACAGTTGACTTTTCACGGGATATCAAAATTAGTTCGAGTTAGAGATAGTTCAACTTAGAGGATGGTTTTTGTATGGAAAATGAGGAGAATGCCAAAATAAATATGGCGAAAAAATTCGAGTTAGAGGAAAATTCGACTTAGAGGGAGTTCGACTTAGAAGGAGGCGACTGTAATTACATTATTTCATTTCAATTTTACTACAATTGGGGACATAAACTATTGCAACTGTATAGAATAAATTCTGTGAGCAACAATGAAGTACAAGTTTAAGTAATAATAAATATTTCAGGGAGTAACCACCATCAGCTAATTATTGGAGCTGCGATTGCTTGTATATCAGAACTGCATGAGACCATATTTTTTATTTTTGCTACTTAGAATACACTCACGAAAGAAGCGGTGCAAGTCCATACAATCACCGCATAAATTGCGGTGAAGATTCACACTCGCACCACTTTTTTCTCACTCATCACTATGATTTAATGAAAATATATCCGAACTCTGCATAGTGATACATCGGGATGACTCTCGATGTAAAGCTCAAGTGGAAAGAACACGTCAAAAAGAAACGTGAAGAGCTCCAAATAAAATATAAAGACATGTACTGGCTTATTGGAAAATATTTCAAGCTAAGTACTGAAAACAAATTGCTTATATACAAGCAACTGCTAAAACCCGTCTGGACATATGGTATACAACTATGGGGTTGTACCAAAGAAAGTAATAAAAATATACTACAAACTTTTCAAGATAAAGTACTAAGAACCATCGTCAACGCACCGTGGTATATACGGAACGACGATATCCACAGAGATCTCGGAATTGCATCAATCCAGGATGAAACGAAGAACATTGCTCGTAAGCATAAGCGTCGTCTGGAAGAGCACATAAACCCAGCTGTCCTTCCAATTCTTGACGAAAGTAATTTATTGCGCCGTCTTCAAAGGACTAAACCCCTTGACCTAGCACGGTGAATTCATCCCGTGCTTAGTTGCGCTATTAGCAGGAACTCTCAGTGGAGAATCTCTTGTAAAACGCGTCAAAATCAAGAAAATAAAACTGCTGGATAAGTGACAAACTTAGTTGTAGTATGAATATATTTTATTTTATTTGAAGGGAGGTGTTTTTACTGTGTAAAAATCCCTTTCGCTATGAGGGAACGGTCCCCATAGTGTCTTTTGAAGATTTTCACATAACCTCGTTAAAAAAAAAAAAAAAAATAGTGATTGAATTGCTGTGACCGCATGAATGTATGATCTTATTTGTTTCCAGAAAATGCGATGGAAGTCAATTTTTTATGCGGTATTAATGAGTCAGGGTAGTAGATAGAACAAGTATGCATGCGGTGTATCGCTGCAGCTCTCTGTATATAAAAAAAACCTTGATAATTATGTAGTCGCAGTCAGACTGTTTAGGTAGATAGTGTAAGATTTTGCGAAGTGCAAAGAAAATAAATACCTACGAAACATTGTTAGTTCTTGGATTTCATACGATTACCGCGCAAAGAGGCTAGGGTTGATTACTATATTGATTGTAGAAGCCTAACGGAAAGATTCACAGAATTTTATTTTTTGAAAAACCTTACAAAATGCATAGTCTTTGTTGATTTTAAAAGTTTAAGTTTTAGGTTTACAGAATGACTCCCTGTCTTTCCCCATTTGCTTGGTGCTACACCTCAGAGTGGATCTGGGCCCCAATCGACAAACTTTTACGTAATTTCGTTTTGCAGGCTGTACCCATTCAAGCAAAAAAAGTTGTTTGAGGTCCTTCTTGCACTCTACCTTTAAAGTGGAGTATTGGCCGAAGACTCTGCTGACCGGATATGGATAGCCAAGTCATCTGAGGCGCTATATCCGTAGACGTCTGGCTGGGTTTATTACAGTACAACCTATAATTAATTATTTGCTGCTAGATCTTTCCTTCCAATCCAAAAAAAAATATCAACGGAAATGGGACCAAATATTATTACTTTATATTAATACACCCAAAACTTTCATGATCAAACTAATTTTGGCGTGCCAAAAATTTGTTTAAAGATGTAGAGTTGTTCTTCTGTTCCTATGTATCCTGGTTTAGCCGTTATGAAATGTTGCATATTTGCAACATCGGGCATGAAAGGATTAAAAAAATTGTTTTTTTTATTCTACATAATAGCCATTTTTATAAATTACGTCTAGTTGAAAACAATTTTAATAGGACGACGATTTATTTTCAGCAAAAGAAGTACAAAATCCTTTGAATTTGATAATTGTTTATTTATATCAAAAATGTGATTGGCTCGTGGAATACATTTTGTTGCCATATTTTTTATTAGAAATAGTCCTTTAAATCTACCAAATGTAAATTAGACGGGAAAGGAACTATCTCAGTTACTTAAATTATCCTTTTCTAATTATTTTAAATACATTTACTATTGACAGGAAAATAGACGTTATGCATCTTAACGTAGTGATAGTTAAAATGTTGCCTGAAAGCCAAATTGATCATCAAAGGACAGAGGAAAACCGCTTAAAAGTATTTCTTTTACATTTGTACTTTTCTCTTTCCCACTTAAAATAATTTTGAAAGTGAAAATCACAATCTAGTGAGACATTATTTGAATATATTTAGCTTTTACACTAACTTGTAAAGCTGATTATTTACAGCACAGCTTTTGATGGTATTTGGTCCTAAAAATGTCCGCCACCTTTGGGACGCAGCTGAATCCTTTAAATGTGTGTTAAATCTATTTTATGAATCCTATGGTGACTTATTATGCTAATATTCTAGTAATAATAATGACATTACAGCTCATAAAGAGCCTAACTAACTTCTTTATCAATCACTTTCCTTATACGCGTTTTTGTTTTTACACGAATTGAAGTTTGAGTGAGAAGCTTACCATGGTGCTTTTGGATTTTTGCCAGTAATTTTTGTTGTTGATTAGTTGTTGAGTTAGCGGGAATTTAAAGCAGTTCGTGAATTGACTTAAGTTGCTGTGCGTAACTATCAAATCTCTGATCTAGTACATACATATATATGTTTTATGATTTACTTTCTTTAAATCAAATTCCATACTAACGTTGGAGTATACTTCATTACTTCATCACTATCTTCATTCACTTGTCTCATCGTTTTCTGCAATAATCTCCTCTTATTTAAAATGAACACGTTTGCATGTTAATCTTGTCCTGTTTGTCAATGAAGGACGAGAAGCAATTTCTTAAATTATGACCATCCGCAAGAACTGTAACAGTACATATTTTGCTAGGAAGACCAATACAATGTAAATATTGACCACAGAACCGAGAGAGGAGATTATCCCATGTTTATTCATTAAGAGTGCAGATCTTTTGGATGTTGCGAAGCCATTAATCAAATGCCAGTATGGACTGAAAACATTACACAGAAGTTTCATTGAAATCCTTTAGAGTTTGCGGAGGTCGGTGCAAAAGGAAGGGAAGTAATCAGAACACACAACTTGAAGTACGAGAAGAAAACAAACTTTCTCATACTGACTACTATTTTCCCAGGAGACTTATTAAGATATTAGTGCACTAGTGGGATACATATATATATATATGTACAAATATGCTATTATAGATTAATTTCCTTATAATACATCTTAAAAATCGTTTGCTTAGATTGCTTTGACATATACTATGTGTGTTTCATCTGCATCGCCTTCAAAAATGATGGTTTAGTAAAGTGCGTACGTTGTCTGTATAAACATTGAAAGATGCAGGATATCCTATGATGTTCAAAATCCCATGTGTATAAGAAGTTCAACAATCTCCAAACCATCGACAAGAAGATGACATTATATGCAAAAAGGATTTTGGTGCAATAACGAAATATTTATTGAAGGATGCATGCGAACATTTCAGCCTTTGGGAATGCTCAATTATTATTCCTTATATTGTTTTTATATTGTTTTTTTGGTAACAGAATAAAAACGAATATCGTGTGGTATTTAAAAGCCATTGCGTCTACGCAAATTTAACCCGAGATTGGCGCTGTTTCAGGTGAAATGAGGTAGCTGATGAACTTGCCAGAAAAGGATCAGGGACTGGTCTTTCACAACCGCCCTTCCGTGAATTAAAGAAAATGGTGGACAATACGCTTCTAGAGTTAGCAAATAAATGGTGGATACCGTGAGACTACTCGGGCAGTATGGCACGGATACAATCGAGTTAAAACTGACAAACTTATTCAGTGGGACAAAATTTTATTTGTCTATAGAATCTTGCCATGAAAATTTGACTTACCAATGACACCATGCTTAGAGGCTCCTCTGATGAAGAGGAACTACCTTTGTCACTGTCCTTGTCTGTGTCAGTTGAGAAATAGAACACTGGGAGAATACTTCATCCAACACCTGCTGGAAAATTTTAATTAATTCTTGATTTCTGTTTTCAGGTTTAAAGACAAAGAGTTGCGTACCGCAACGGATACAAATCCTCATTACAATGGGTCCTCTAGGGTCAAAATAAGACATGACTTCCGCCGGGAACATAAATGTTATACACATACATCAAAACGTTTAAAGGAGCAACTACAAAAGTAAAACGTCGCTATACATCAAAACAATTCACCCAATTGGCTTGAGTTTTCTCCAGAACAGTGTTTCATCTAATTGCCAAATTAATCGTCCATTCAACCCGGTAATTCATCTCAGGTCACTTCCCAATAGTGCCATCATTTTTCTATACTTCCATTAATGATGCCGATTAGGACAGTCTAAACTGGGAGGGAACCAAAACTCAGGCTCAGGCCTTCTATGGGTGAGTGGTATAGTAAATAAGAGAAATTACACTACGCATTACACCAACGCATTAAAAATTAATAGACTAAAGTTCTTTCGGAACGGAAAATAGTAGTAGAAGTAAATACAGAGGTAGGTATAGAAAAATTTGGTCATACATTTATTATAGTCTTACAAGCAATCTCGAGTCTCTTTAACCTATTTATACATATGTTCATTGTGTCAGCATCGTTACAGTAAAAAAAAAAACATTCGATAACGCTACATCTATCACCCTTCTTTCTATATTTGATTTGCGTCATGCGACATTTTCTTTCAGGAATTAAAATTTTTTTTTATTGCTTTTAAATGCTCATTGGCATTAAAATCGCATCTCTCCGGAATTCTACCCACATACCCGCTTATCTTTTGAAAAAAAAACTTTCAAATAAAAGATGTGACAAATAGATTAATACGAACGTCGAAGACAAACTTAAACTTTTGCAGTTACCATGCAAAGCGCAATGTCACAGATATTCATTCAAATGTACTCACCATATCGATTCTAGAGAAAGCTCAAGCAAATAAAAGTGCCTTCTTATACTTGCATACATCTAATGGTAGACAATGCCGTCAGGATGGCCCAGGTTCAGTAATTTATTTGCCCAAAGCGCGACATAGGGAACTCCGTAAATGTGAATGAACAAACATTTGTACATGCGTTACTGCAGACAAACTCAATCATACTTCCACACATGCCTATGTATGTACCTATCCCTACAAATGCACTGATATGGATATATCTGCATGTAAGTAATATATGCATCACATGCGAGCAGCAGTATAAACTTTATTTAGCATTAGGCGATGCATTTAGCTAACCATCCATGTTCTATGTAAATTAGTTTATGGGAATATGATTTTGCATTAATTTTGAGTTGACATTTAACATGAACAATAAGCTGACTGCGGTCCTAGCTATGTGATTATCTGTGTTTCGTTAGAAATTAATCACCGTCCGTAACTGTGGTCCCTTACTAAGTATTATTCAAAAATACGAAATAATGTGGTGTGATTGGCTTAGTTAAACAGATTTAATCAGCAGATAATTTTAGTAATATGGTTAAAATTTAATTTTTCTGCGTTGGATCTTTGAAAGACAGAAAGAAATTTGATTACATTTTCGAGGAAATTATGACGAATTATTGGTCTTATTGTCTGATGATCCATCAAAATTCCAATTTATCCGTCCGAACATCTGTCCGTCGCAGTTTCTGTATTAATGAAAAAAAAAATAATAATAATAATGACGGCGCTACAGTCCGAGGTGGACTTGGGCCTAGCTTCTCAACAACCACTCGTGTTGTGCGTGGTATTCTCTCACGAGTGGAGGGGATCTGCAATTTAATGCCAACTCCGAACGGCGATTTTGAGAAGCTTTTTTTAGACAGTTAGACTCTTTGAGCATTGTCAGTGACTCGAAAGTGGTGGAGCCGCGAACAATTTTGTTTTTGAAAATTGTTTGCTTGTGCTGGGATTTGAACCTAGACTATAAAAGTCAAGTGCGTATGGGTCGACGCACAAACCCACACGGCCACGGCGCCCATTTATGAAAATATCGGCTTCAAATTTTGGAATAAGGTGCTTGAGGCGTAAATATCATGATCCATTGGCATAATAATCACTAATCATGCTACCCTTCTTACGACACATAAATTTGGATATTTCTGCGCAAACGTTTGGTTTTACGTATTCGACAAGCAAATATGCGCAGATCTGAAAACATAAACTTTGCAAGATTAAGGTGCTTTAATAAACATTCCGTGCGGGAGTTTTTTTTACAAATTTAAAAATAATCCACCCAAGGGGCACTTTCGAATTTTCGATTTGTCAATTTCTTTAGTACGATTATTCAAACTCCAAATAAAATAAAAACATTAATTTAATGTGTATTTAAAAAAAGTTGTAGGAAATCTATAGAAAATGTGTTGAATCTGCCCCACCCTACCATATCTCTGTACCGTCGAGCAGCACTGGGATTATAAAAGTTTTATGCAAATTGAACTTGGTCTTCTGAGAAAGGACATAAAACTGCATCTTTAGCGGCCCATACATGATCAATATTATTGTACAATATTTGGTAATGAGAGTAATTATCTTGTAATTCGGTTGTGCAATAAATTGCGAAAGTCAAAATAGTTTTGTGCAATATTGTAAAAATATATCGTGTATGCAAATTTTGCAAATTCATATGTCTGATAAGGGTCGTCGAGTAAACATGCACGGATGAAAACAAAAAAAGGAATTTGCGGAAAAGCGGATACCAAAAAATTTATATTGTTATGTTTGTGTGTCGTGTCGAACGTAGTTAAATAAATAGCATGTTCACAAAACCAGAGGACAAGACATTTATTTTTGAATGAATAGAACTATATGAACCTTTGCCAGCATTGTCAAATATTCGATGCAAAATTATAGTATTGAGAATAAAAAAATCACAATACGAGTATTTCCTGCCACAGACTACCGTGAAATTATTGGATAAAGGTCCGAAAAATACTCACCTCCGATTTTTTTTAAATATATTCTATTGATAGTCTAGGTATAAGAAGTAAAAATCCAAAGCGGTTCTAACCGCAAAGTATTGGAAAGAGCGAAAGGACATTTATATTTTGATATTCCTAGAAAAAACGAATTGAAATATCTATGGAGCCACTGGCGATCAGTGTAACATGCACTTAATTAGCCGAGCGCGGTTTCGACTATCGCCCGCTGACGGCTTGACAGCTCAGCTTCACGGCTTGAAACTCCAACACGCACGAAGTTTCGAGTTTGTTTTCAGTTTCAATCAATCTTTCTCTTTTTCGCCATCCGCCTGCAAGTAAGCAGTTGCCAGTAACTAAGTAGGAGTATAAGTATTTTAAGAATAAAGATATTTTATCTATTAAGCTTTCCGAGTTTTCTTATTTTTCCTACATTGGTGACCCCGACATGATGGCGAATGAAACAAAAGAAGCAGGAGCTGAGACCAGGACGACCGCAGCTAGCTCAGGCGATCCAAGAGCGTTCGGCGGAACGCATTACGAGAAAGAGATAGCAACGGTCTCGGTAAAAATACCTAAATTCTGAAAAGAAAAACCGGAGTTATGGTTCACACAAGTGAAATCGCAGTTCTACGTCAGTCGAATAACGTCAGACATCCGAAAGTATCACACCGTGGTGGCAGCCATCGAGAGCGATATTTTAAACAAAGTCAGCGATATTCTTCTTGAACCACCTATTGTTAATATGTACCAAACGTTGAAATCGAAAATAATCGAACGCTTTACAGATTCCGACCACCAGCGCTTACGCAAACTCCTGCAGGAAATTGAGCTTAGGGACAAAAAACCATCCCAACTTCTTCGTGAGATGCGGGACTTAGCGGGTTCAAAAATGGGCGAAGAACTGCTCAAATCCCTTTGGCTTGGAAGCCTTGCACAAATTGGCAGAAATAGCTGACAAGATAGCTGAGGTAAACGAAACACCACAGGTGTCTGCAACATTTCGGCATTCTTCCCCCAATTACGGCGACGAATTCAAACGCAAAATAGAAGAATTAACACGTACGGTTGCAGAACTAAAATCGAGTCAGGCCATCGACCGAAGAAGGCGCAGTCGATCTCGCTCTCGTTACTGAAGGGACAGGAAGGTCACAAGCACTTCTGCGAATAAAATCGGAGACGAATGCTGGTATCATCGTTCTTTTGGGCAAGATACTAAAAGGTGTCGAGTACCATGCAAATACAATACATCCCCAAACCAGAAATCCAGTCGTTAGCGGCGACAACCTCTGGCCTAGACAACTGTCGCCTTTTTGTTCGTGATCGTAAAAACCCTACTTTAAACTTCCTGATCGATACGGGCGCTGACATTTTAGTCATGCCTGCAACTCCGATTGAAAGAAAACGAGCTCGTAACAATAACACCACACTATATGCAGCCAACAACTCACGAATTTCAACATTTGGCACGGGAATAATGTGGGTAGATTTGGGATTGCGACGGGTTTTTAACTGGGAATTTGTCATCGCAGATTTGTCACGCCCTATCATCGGTGCGGATTTTCTTCGTCACTTCGGACTGATGGTAGGTTTGCGAAATCGATGTCTTATTGATCGTATAACTTGCCTTTCACTTTTGGTTCAATAATCTCTATCCCGTCCACACAGCTCACAAACATCGACCACCATGTCCCTTACCGAGGATTGCTGAAGGAGTACCAGGATATAACCCGGCCATTGGCAAGAAAGACATTAGGTAACAGTACTATTTTCCACTATATTGTCACAAAAGGACCACCGACTCATGGATGCTACCGACGCCTGAGTCCCGAGAAGTTCCATGCAGCTAAACAACAATTCCAGCTTTTAATAGAACAAGGCATTTGTCGCCCAACAAAAAGCCCGTGGGCCAGCCCGATGCACCTGATAAAGAAGACAGACGACAGTTGGAGACCATGCGGCCATGCCAATAAAGCGATATAGCTTTCTATGAACTTCAAAGATCGTGAGCGGCAGTTTTGTGAAAAAGGTCCAAATCGTCAAAATCAATTAAAAAAATATCTGGTAGAACCATTACCACAATGCAATTTTTTGATAGGAGTTAATCTATTTTTTTTGGAAAGTCATTCATGTACAGCTAGTGCTATTCCACTAGTTCCAATTAGAAATAAACTAGGCAAGTGCGAGTTATACTCGCACGGGTAAGGTTCCGTCGCATAATATTGATGGATGATTTCTGAATATCTAACGACGTTTCCAAACTATTTTAGTTGAATTTTCTTCTAACTTCAACCCAAATCAACTATTCATTCATACATTCATACATTTAAACAAACATTTATCCATACATATCCCTATACCTCTATCGAAGTTTATCCAACACAACAAATCCCTTCCATCATACACATACTTAATCACTGCTCATGCCTGCGGTGTGTGTGTTCATTTCTTTTGGGCATTTAGGGGTTAGATCCAAAAGATAACACTCATCAACGAATAGAGTGGTCGAACACAGCATGAAATTTATTTGTGAAAATGAAAATACTGATCATTTTAAATCTTAGATATCTCAAATTATTAGAAATTTATCATTTCTTAATGCACTTAAAAAGCTGAGGTCTTCAAAACTGCGTTTTCAGATCTTCAAAATTCGCATGTCGATGATTGACCGTTTTTGCCAATATCTCGAAAACTATTAAGGCCAGAATACTTGAAATTATTTTAAATGAAAGTACTCAATGAAGCCAAGTTTTTATATTTTTTTCGGATTTTTAAACACTTTAGTTTAGAAATGGCAGGGGGGACGCATTAAAAAAACCTTGGAGCTCCATATTTTCCAAACGGTACTTTGGATAAAAGAGTCTTGAAATAAACGTCCACCTCATTTTAAAAGATCTGTCGATTGATATATATTTCGGTGTGGTGCCACAATTTTTCAAAATTAATGGTAACTTCACCTGTACTGGAGCCACCCCCAAATGGCCCCACTTTTTAAATTTGGGTGCATGGGCAATGACATCTAGGCCTGAAGTACCTAATTCCAAAATTTCATGCCGATATCTTTATAAACTTCGGAAATAAAAAAGTGTGACAGACATGACGGACGGAGGAGCGGACGGACGGACACACCGAAATTATAAAGGTTCCGTTTTTGTAGATGGAACCTTAAAAATATGTGTATCTCCTGAGTGCAGGAGGAAAGGTCTTCTATGATTACTAATGGTAGCGGGAGTTGAGCAAAAATCTATAATTTTCATTGGTTAACCTTAGCCGCAAGAATGAACGAGGAAGCGTGATAATAGCCTGTTGTGCGATTGCTCAACTCTAAGAAGAAGAAGATTGTAGCTATTAGGCAAACATTTCTTTAACTAGCTGAAAGATCTGAATTCAATGAGTTTAAATGACCGATTTCCAAGACAAATCTCGTTACCAAAGTATTAAAGAAACATTTTTATGAAGAATGGACACATCCCAGCTCCAGTCGATGAAGTGGTTCAATACCCCCAGCACTGCAGAAGAATTTGTAATTCTCAAATTTGTCTTAACTTTTCTTCACTGTGTTATGACATCTAGAAAGTTTTGGTGGTGCAACTGGATTATCCTCTGCAATCTCCAGACCTTAACCCGATCGGGCATTTGTGGGATTATTTGGATACGCAGATCCGAAAACGGAACATATCAAGCAAAGAGTCGTTGAAGTACATTTTAAAGGAAGAATGTCAAAACATTCCTGTCGAAACGACTTAAAAGTTGGTGGAGTCAATGCCAAGATTACTAGAAGATGTTTTAAAGTCGAAAGGGAAACAGAATAAGTACTATTTTTGAGATTGTTAGGTTTGTTTGTTAAGTGCACACTTTTATTTTGACGCAAAAAAAATTAAGTACTTTAGTTATTTTTTTATTGGATTTTTGTTATTATTTTATTTGCCAAGGCGTTTTGTTTTGTTATTAGAAAATAAAAATACCTTTTCAAAACATCAACAATTTTCAAAATCGGATGTCTGGAACCCGTTTTATTAGTCTTTTAATATGTCACCACATAGGTGTACACTTTCTTTTGAGGCTCACAGTAGAGTGGCATAGAGATGAACTAAGATTTCCACCAGTTTCTATGTTGGAGTGAAACAAATCGCACATCACATCTCGACACATCACACATCGGCACCTCACGTCACCTCACATCTCACATCTCGTCACCTCTCGTTACCTCACGTCACCCACTCGTCACCTCACGCCACCCTGACGCCACCTCACGTCACCCACTCGTCACCTCACGCCACCTCACGTGACACTCACGCCACCTCACGTGGCACTCACGCCACCTCACGTGACACTCACGCCACCTCACGTCACACTCACGCCACCTCACGTCACACTCACGCCACCTCACGTCATGCCACTTCATGTCACATCACATCACATCATTCCACGCCATGTCACGTCTTCCACGTCTCGTCACTTCACGTGGGGTGCAGTTAAGCGTGTTGTAAGTACGAGTATACATGACAATTTCGAAGAGTCCCTCCATCCAATTCGTCATGAATTATTTGTTCTTAATTTCCGTGAATTTAATTTAGCATAGAATTTAATGAATTAATGGTACATATGGGGCTGATATTCCCGTCGTCGGGTATGCTTTCGTCTTCCCAAATTTTAAAAATGATCTGGTTCTGATGCACCCTACCAGAACATCGCCGCCAGTCTTGAAGAACTCTGGTGGGAAGTCATCTGAGCAAGCGGCTCTATTTTTCTTCAGCTTTTTGATAACTGCATTCTTCTTCTCCATGGTGTAAACAACTGTTTGGGATGTTGGGGTCGTTCGGGTCGGTGGAGATATGCTCTGTGGCGCTGCCCACTTTGAATTCTTAGAGCCAAAACTTCGCTTGTTTCTTCTCTCTTGGCTTCTGGTCAAAATAGGTTGTGGTGTTGATGCGTCGGGATCGTTCAGTTCACTGAAGATGTGCTCAGTGACCCTGCCCACTTTGACTTCTCAGAGTTAAAACTTAGCATGATGCTTCTCTCTTGGTCTCGCAATCTATAATCTGGCGCTCGCAAAGAAAAATAGAAATAATAAAATGTTAGTGTGTTCTAATTACGGCTGTTATTTGCCAAATATATTTACTGTTTATAGTATATTTTTATATATTTATTGCTACATATTGCCAATATCTATTATACATATGACTACAAGGCTATACGGAACGGCTGCGGATTATTCTGGAGTATGTTGTTGTATATGTCTTTGATTAAATAATTATTGGTTTATTTATTTTGTTATGGTTTGACATTAGCTTTAAAGATAACGAATGTCACAAATCACGTATGTCGCACCAATTTGACGGTTTTGTTGTATGAAAATGCGCTTGCGCTTTTACCTTTATAATTGTTTCCACCCTCGGCCCTTGCACCTATAAGCCGTGGGCTGCGTCGAGAAATGGAGGAATTTGCCATCCCCATCCTCTGTTCCCAACACACCTATGATGTAGGTTTCCGAGGAGTGGCCCAAATTAGTGAACTCCTCTTTCGGAAAGATCTCTAAGTCAGCGTTCTCACTTTCTGTCCCCCGATAACCCCCTGAGCCGTAGGCAGTAGGCATCCTCTCGGGAAGTTCCCTAACACGCTCAGATGTGTCGGAGGTTGCGTCGATAAGTGGAACCAACTTTAATTCTAATTCTATGCCCCCTGCCAGTCGTAAATTGGCAAGCAGAACAGAAATTAAGAAAGTTATTTATGTAGATATTTTTTTATTATTTTCCGAACAAAACTACGACAAACGGAATCTTCACATCCTTGAAATGAAACCGTATTCCGCGAGCCTAAAACAGGGCCCTAATTGATGAACTTGACCTAAATCATGTGTACTTGAACAAGAGACGAACAAAGAAAATTAAACTGTTTTGTAGAGACGTAATTCATTTCGTGTACGGGTGATACGTACGTGATACATTGATAGGCGTTCAATGCAACCGTAATTCCTCTACCTAAACCAAACATTCGATCGATGAAGCTGACCCAAAATATCCGCGCGCAAGCGGTCATTCATCGAGGATCGCGAACGAGAGGTGGAAAAAAAAAGAAAGAAAAAAAGGGTTTCGTTAGTTATTACAAACGATGGCATTCCAGCATGTTTCCATGCAATTGTATATCCACACAGATCATAAAATTGTTTTTATCTCGACCCACAAATTGTAGGCTAACCCGACCAACCGTAAACCAACCGACGAAACTGACCCAAATATTCGCGTGCAAACGATCCTTTATCGAGCATCGCAAACGGGAAGCGAAAAAAAAAGGAATAAACTGGGCAAATGCGAGTTGTACTCGCACAGGGAAGGGTCCGTCGCATAATATTGATGGATGATTTCTGAATATCAAACGACGTTTCCAAACTATTTCAGTTGAATTTTCTTGTAACTTCAACCCAAATCAACCCTTCATTCATACATTCATAGATCCAATCAAACAATCATTCATCCATACACATATCTATACCTCTATCCAAGTTTATCCAACACAAAAAAATCCCTTCCATCATCCATACATACATACCTACCTAATCATTGCTCATGCCTGCGGTGTGTGTATTCATTTCTGTTGGGCATTTAAGGGTAGAGATCAAAAGATAACGCTCATCAACGAATAGAGTGGTCGAACACAGCATGAAATTTATTTGTGAAAATGAAAATACTGATCATTTTAAATCTTAGATATCTCAAAATTTCAACATGAATTGATATTTTGAAATTTATCATTTCTTAATGCTTACGCAGAGGTCTTCAAAACTACGTTTTCAGACCTTCAAAATTCGCATGTCGATGATCGACCGTTTTTGGCCAGTATCTCGAAAACTATTAAGGCCAGAATGCTCGAAATATTTATTTTCATTATTTTAAATGAAAGTACTCAATAAAGCGAAGCTTTTGTGATTTTTTTAAATTTTTAAACTCTTTGGTTTAGAAATGGCAAGGGGGGATGCATTAAAAAAAACTTTGGAGCTCCATATTTTCCAAACGGTACTTTGGATCAAAAACTGTTGAAGCAAACCTCTACCTCATTTCAAAAGATCTGTGGATTGATATATGTATATGTCGATGGGGCGCGATAATGTTTCAAAATTAATGGTAACTTCACCTATACTGGAGCCACCCCCAAATGGCCCCAAATTTTAAATTTGGCTGCATGGGCAATGACATCTAGGCCTGAAGTACCTAATTCCAAAATTTCATGCCGATATCTTTATAAACTTCGGAGATAAAAAAGTGTGACAGACATGACGGACGGACACACCGAAATTATAAAAGTTCCGTTTTTGTAGACGGAACCTTAAAAAAATGGTTTACATATGTGTACCCACGGTCTTAAGAGGTTACACATTTTGATTTATAAATGAAAGAAGGGGACTCATCAATACCGATATTAGGGCCCCATATTTCTTAAACTGTTAGGCGTACTTTAATTTCATTTAAAAAAAACTGTCTGTTGATATATCACTCCATATGGTTTGCCAATATTTCAAAATCTACACCAACTTTAACTATATGGTCCCACATTTTAAATGCATATATAGAAAATAACATCTAAGTCTAAAACACCTAATTCCACAATTTCATGCCGATATCTTTATACATTTTCGAGATAAAAAAGTGTAACAGGCACAAACGACCGAACGGACAGACGAACGGCGACTTGTGAAAGTTCACAAGTGAGCAGTAGTGTTTTTCAACAGTGCTATATTTCAATAGAAATTTGTATAATAAAACCATCACAAAGCCAAACAAGGCGAAAGAAAGTATTTATTAAGCTTTTTCTTAAGCATCAAGTATAAAAGTTTAAGCGATATTACCGAGGATAAGGCAAGAAGTAAATATTTTTTGGTAAGATGAAATCGTGTAGTAGATGTGAGATTCCGTTACCACTCGACGGTGAATATATCAACTGTTCGGCCTGCAAGGGAGATTTACACTTTGAGTGCTGTTCAATATCCTTAAACTCTTACCGTAAGATGTCCCAACAGACAAAAAAAAATTGGATATGTCCTTCGTGTAGAGTGAAAGATAAAGCGCCGCACGAAGAGAACACCCAAACGGCGAAAAGGTCTAGAACAGCGGAATCCCCAAAGACAGCTGCAGCATCAGTCGTACTGTCCGATAACAGTTCTGTGAACAAGGAACTAAAAGAAATAAAGGCAATGTTAAAGGAATATGTTAAAGCTGTAGATTTCACATCCAGCAAATACGACGAAATCAATAGCACACTTGAAAAGAATAACTCTCTTATACAGGCACTAAGGAAAGAATTGGAAGAATACAAAAAACAAATAGAATACAAAGATGAACAAATCACATATTTGCAGACACAGGTCAACGCACTAGAACAAAAACAAATTGACAGGAATATAGAAATAAAAAACGTTCCGATGTCTAACAACGACAATACTTTTGATCTGGTCATGGCAGTAGGTGATGTACTAGATACGAAATTAACAGAATCCGACATTGAAGAAATATACACATATAACGACAGAAAGAATCAACAGATGAAAAATATTGTAGTAAGCTTTACACGAAAGACTACAAAGGCCACGTTTCTGGACCGAGCAAAACAAACACGGAATCTTAAGTATGGTCAGGTGTGCACCAAACTACAAAAAGAATTCAACCCGGTGTACGCAAATCAAAATATATATATAAACGAACACCTCACATCACACTTCCGAAAGATCATCTGGTTAGCAAAAAATAAAGCAAAATCTGCAAACTGGAAGTTTGTTTGGTTTAGAAACAACAAGATTCTTGCAAGAAAGACAGAAGGAGATCGTATAATCGAAATACGATCAATCAACGATCTAGACAAAATGACATAAACGATAAAGATAAATGTCATAAGCTTACTAACATTAGTGTGCAAAAAAAAAATACCACTTTATGGATTATGAACTTAATGAAAAAACTTATAAAAATTTTAAAAATATTAAATCTCAAGAAGAAGCGTGTATATATGTAAAAAATAACACAAGTGAATTCTCATCTTTGTCACTAAATATAAGATCCTTAAGGAAAAATTGGAACGCTTTGATGTTATATGTAAATGATTTTTTGTCTAATATAGATGTCATTACGTTATGTGAAATAAATATCAGAAAAGAGGAAAATCACCTATATCAGATTGAAGGATACAGCAGTGCATTCTTTAATCGAAGCAACATAGGAGGAGGAGGAGGAATCGCTATATATGTTAAAGATGATGTTGTTTTTAAAAAAATAGAAAGAGTTACCTGCACGTATGAAAATATCTCTATCGATGTCAAGCGTGAACATTTTGAAGCGTCAATCATCTCTGTGTACAGACCACCAAAGACGAATGTTAAGTGTTTTGTTCGTGAATTGAACGAGCATATCGATGAAGTTGGAAGGAAAAGTAACCTTATTATAATGGGGGACGTCAACATAAACGTAAAAGACAAAACCCATTCAGATGTCTGTGATTACCTGTCGATGATAGCGTCAAAAGGTCTGCATAATTGTATATATTCGCACACTCGTGTCGATCTGATTAGAAACACAAAAACATAGATAGACCACAATCTGATAAGAGTGAGCAATGCTGAAATTCACTCAGCGGTGATTGAATTATGCATCTCAGATCATTATGCCCTGTATTGTGGAGTTAAAAGTAACACCAAAGGCCAAAAGGAATGCATAAAGGAAAGCCAAGTTCTAAGTCACCTTGTAGCACAAAAGATACATGAATTCAAGTGGAACGAGCTGGATGTATATACAGATGTAAATGATCTATATCAGAAGTTTAATGAAGTAATGAACATTTTAACTACATCGTCAACAGTGAAAAGGAAGAAAAGGACTACGGAGCATAGTTGGATCACCGCTGAGTTGAAAAACGATTGCAAAGAACGCGACAGATTATACAGAAGACACATAAACAACAGACATAATGAGGATTATCACAAAGAATACAGAAAGTATAGAAACGAGCTAAACAAGAAGATAGCGAGGACAAAATCTAACTTTTACAAACAGAAGTTTCAACTTTGTAAAAATGATCCAAGGGAGACTTGGAAACTCGTAAATTCGATATTAGGTAAAAACAGATGCAATTTAGATGACGTCTTAAAAAAGAATTTTTCGAATGAAAGAAATATTAAAGACCTGACCAACAAATTTGCGAAAACTTTAACATTAGAAGTACGAAACATCGTCCATGAATGTAGCTACCAAACACTACTTAACAACACAAGTAATGTACAACATTCAATTTACGTTGAACATGCAACAGTTGAGGAGGTATACAACATACTAAGTTCTTTGAAGAGTAACAAATTGGCGGGAATAGATGGAATAAGACCGAAGGACCTGAAAAACAGCGCACAAACCTTATCTCCAGTAATTACAAAACTGATCAACTTGAGCTTAGATCAAGCATCTGTGCCAAACATGCTTAAAAAATCGATAGTTCGACCGATTCATAAAAGTGGCAATAAAAGTGAAATCCTGAATTACAGACCGATTTCAATCTTATCAGTGGTCGATAAAGTTTTAGAAGAAGCGTTGGTAACAAGGCTCTTGAATTATATAAATAAGTACAACATACTGAACAAAAATCAATTTGGATTCCGCAAAGGGAAAAGAATAAACCGACTACTTGGAGATTTTGCAAACAAAATGTACCTAAGCTTGGACAAAAACCATAGCTCAGTAGTTCTGTTTATTGACTTTAAAAAAGCCTTCGACACTTTGAGCCACAAACAAATCTTAAAACAGCGCCCAAGAGAAATTTGCAATCTTTCAAAAAGAGAAATTATCAAAAAAGTAAAAGAATCCTATTTGAATTCCTCAAATTAAAGTATTAATTGTATTAAATTGTAAAAACTCACTTTCTTTATCTTGTGTCCTATATAGTAATGAACTGTAAATTGAAATATCTTTGAATTGTTAACTATATTGTCCATACTTGTACTACTGTTCTTTTTTTTAACTATAATGTACTTAATGAACTTCAACATTTACAAATACAAATTTTTTTATGATTAGTCTTCTGCAGACAAGCCCTTCAGGCTTTGCAGATAAATATATGTAATAATTGCGAAAACTGAATTAATAAAATTAATAATAAAAAAAAAAAAAAAAAAAAAGTTATCCGGGTGAAAAAAACAGCGGTTGGCAAGAGTTTTTCTGCCTTTGATCTCGAGTATCTTTCTTCGTGTCTTTGGAAAACGCATGAAATTCCTTTGCAATTCGTTTCTTTTTGGTTGACGTTTCGAACGCGTTTCCATTTTCAGCAGATTCAATGTGTAGAGAATTACAAGCAAGACTTTCACTTTCAATGAAATTTCAATGAAAATATTTCCCTGTTGATACATCGCAACCCGATTCCTTGTTCTGGCGTTTTATTCTATTAAAGATCATATATAATCAAATGTTTTTGCCATTGCGCCAAAAGGTTTCCGCCAAAACTTGAAACTTTTATTACAAATCAAATGACACGGAATAATACCTGACGACTGAAAGCTTACTGACCGGATATTTATACAACGGTCACAAGATGCAACAAAGTTTGTTGGCGCTAACGCCTTTTTCAAAGGGGATTTGTTAATAAATACGGTGTCATACCATGCCATGTTATCTAAGGGCAATTTATCCAGTTGGTGTCCACAAACATAAGAGGCAAATGTTATGCTAGTATTCCAAGCATGGAGCATCATTCAATAAGAACAATTGAGGTGCCATTAGAGAATAATGAGAGAATTCAAGGTTCAAACACGAAATTCGGGGTTTAAGCAAACAGCTTAGAAACCAAATTTCTTCGCTTAAACGTGACATGATTATCTTACCAAGAGGTCTTCATATGAATATTGAATTAATTAAACAAAATTTTGACACGTTGTTTCGGTGCGTACTGTACTATTCATGTATGAATATATAAATATATATATATATATATAACGAATTATATAATACACACTCATTCGTTATAACGAAAAATTCGTTATATCGAACGTCTTTTTTTTGTGCCTGAAGCATATTCACACCCCAAAAACGTACATATATATATACATATATACATACATATATAATTCGTTATACTGGACGTCCACTGTTGCTGGTTGGCGTACATATCAGTATTGAATAACTTTAGAAAATGTGATCATTTACGATTTATTTGACCAGTCCTTAAATACAATATTAATCAAGTGGGCTCCTTCATTGACCGAAGCAATATGTTCCCATTTTGCTGCGTTTTCACAAAAGAAGTTCGAATATGTCAAATCTTGATATCTGGGTAGCCAGTCAAGGTCGCCATTCTGGGCAACACATTGAGTCAACCAGTTCACTGGAACGTTTTGGGCGTTGATGAACAACACGTTGACGATCTCCCGTCGTCCCGTTCCTGACAACGAAAGTTTTTGTTAGATGGTGCTTGTTGTCTTTTCGGTTATCCTCGAGAAACTTGAAGAGCAAACTAAGACGAACAAACTTATTTTCGAGAGACTAGTCAATCTCTAAAACAAGATTAACAAAAAGCGTCCCATAATATGAATAAGTCCCTTAAAATATTAAATTGGAACGCAAACGGTCTATTGCAAAAACTTGACGAACTGGAACTATATATTCAGGAAAAAGATATTGATATTTGTTTGATCTCTGAGACGCACCTAACGAGGCAATCCCGTATAAATTTAAAAGGTTATTACGGTTATCACGCTTACCACCCGTCAGAAAGGGCAAGAGGCGGATCATCCTTGTTTATACGAGATAGTATTGAACATATGGTTGAAGCAAATATAGAGTCATATACAATACAATTAAGAACGGTTCGAGTAAAAAACCGACATTACTCATTTAATGTCTCATCTATTTACTGCCCTCCACGCAGTATAATTGATCAAAACGAGTTTGAAAATATCTTAAATATTCTTGGCCCAAATTTCATAATTGGTGGCGACTTTAACGCAAAGCACACCTTTTGGGGTTCAAGACGCATTTCGCAAAAGGGTAGGACACTGTTTAAAGCTGCCATGAAACTCGGTTGCGATTTTCAGTCAACCGGTAGACCGACCTACTGGCCTACGGACACTACAAAAATACCTGATGCCGTGGACTTCTTTGTAATGAAAGGTATTTCCCGAAACTATTTAAAAGTTGCAGAAAGCTTTGATTTCAGTTCAGATCATTCTCCTATTATCTTGACAATGAGCGAAACCCTCATAAAGAAACAACAACCGCCTACCTTGACTAATCAACGTACAAATTGGCAAGCATTCACAAACTACGTGAATAACTACATTGAACTTAGTGTCTCGCTAAGGACCCCATACGAACTAGAAATGGAGGTTGACAATATAGAAACCATACAGCACGCTGCGTGGAACAGTACACCACGCATAAGAAAATCGCCAGGAAATCACATCTTGCAATATCCACCAGAAATGAAGGAAATGGTGAAGGAAAAAAGAAGAGCGCGTAAGAAATGGCAACAAACTCGTGAGCCACAGCATAAAACTCGTCTCAATCAGTTATGCAACCAGTTGAAGGCGAATATTAGGGCATTCAAAAGTAATATTCTCAACTCATACTTAGTTAGCTTGTCTGCTAAAAAGGAATCTAACTACTCGCTCTGGAAAGCCGTTAAAGACGTGAGAAAACCCCAAGCCCATGTAGCACCAATAAGAAAAAATCAGGACGAATGGGCGAAAGACGATAAGGAAAAAGCGGAACTCTTTGCTAATTATCTAGAAATTACTTTTCACACCACTTGAAAATATTAAAGAACTGAAGTGACAGATGGCAATTATGCGATTAGGATCGCAACGTTTACGGAACTTAAAAAAGAATTAAATAAACTCAAACCGAAAAAAGCTCCTGGATACGATTTAATCACAGGAGAAGTTCTTAAAGCGTTGCCCAGGAAAGCAGTTCTTAAGTTTCTTTATCTCATCAATGCTGCCCTTAGACTAGAACACGTTCCTAGTCAATGGAAAGTGGCAGAAGTGATTATGGTACCGAAACCTGGGAAACCGCCAACTGATAAAAAGTCATATAGACCGATCTCACTTTTTCCGATAATGTCTAAAGTATTCGAAAGAATTCTACTTAGACGTTTAAGTCCGGTCGTGGAAGAAAAACGCCTTATTCCGCACCATCAATTCGGCTTTAGAAGTAAGCATTCTACTATCGACCAAGTACATCGCATAACTGATGTAGTGGAAAAAGCACTGGAACAAAAATATATTTGTTCGGCAGCATTTCTCGATGTTTCTCAAGCCTTTGACAAAGTTTGGCATGAAGGCTTGAAACATAAACTAAGTCAATTTCTTCCGGAAAAACTTTTTAGAATCACAGCGAACTATCTCTCTGATAGAATGTTCCGTGTAAAGTGTGGAAACGAATACTCTGTATTCAAATCTATAAAGGCTGGAGTACCACAAGGAAGTGTTCTTGGTCCTCTCCTTTACCTACTTTATACCAGGGATATACCGGAAGACGAAGGCACCGTATTAGGCACATTTGCTGACGATACTGCCATTTTGGTAACAGCCAAAACGGTTGAAGAGTCAACAATGAAATTACAATGTGCTCTAAATCGGGTATACGAATGGACAAAAGTTTGGCGAATCGCGCTTAATGAAGCGAAATCTGTTCACATAAACTTTACATTCAGGAACATAAATAGTCTACCTGTTTTCGTAAATGGTGTCCAAATACCCTTTGAGAATGAAGCGAAATACCTCGGGATGACCCTCGACGTTAAACTTAAGTGGAAGGAGCACGTTAAAAAGAAACGTGAAGAGCTAGAGAAGAGATATAGAAATATGTACTGGCTCATTGGATATAATTCAAAGCTAAGTATTGACAACAAATTGCTTATATATAAGCAAGTGCTAAAACCTGTCTGGACGGTGTACAACTCTGGGGTTGTACCAAACCAAGTAATAGGAACATACTACAGACTTTTCAAAACAAAGTTCTAAGAACCATCGTCAACGCACCTTGGTATATAAGAAACGACGTTATCCACAGAGATCTTGGAATTATAACAGTCCAAGATGAAATTAAGACTTTTGCTCGTAAGCATAAGCGCCGCCTAGAGGAGCACGTTAACCCTGTAGTCCTTCCGATTCTTAATGGAAGTAATGCTATTCGCCGTCTTCAAAGGACTAGACCACTTGATCTAGCACGGTGAAATCAACCCGCGTGTATTAGCGGTGTAAGCAGGAACTTTCAGTGGAGAGTCACCTGCCTAATGTCTCTAAATTACGAAATGTAAACTGCTGGATAAGTGACTAACTTAGTTGTAGTATAAATATATTTTATTTGAAGGGAGGTGTTTTTACTGGGTAAAAATCCCTTTCGCTATGAGGGAACGGTCCCCATAGTGTCTTTCGAAGATTTTCACCTAATCTCGCAAAAAAAAAAAAAAAACTATTTCGGCGCGTTGTTGCGATGCGAAATTATTCATTGAACACGTTTACAAATGTCAATCGATGTTCGAACAGCAATGTTTCGAAAGCTTGCTATGACCACTTATGCTCTCGGATCGCTGTCATTATTCGGGAGCTATGTCACGGTGAATGTAAAGAGGAGACACCAAATATAAAGACCTTTGTCATACCATGTGGATCATGCTTTCCACAACTCATGGAACCAGTTGGAGTTAAAGCGGTTAAGTGATTGATGCTGAATTAAATCGCTCAGATAATAACAGAAATACATTTCTAGATATCTATCTATGGACGAAGAGAGCACTATGCAATCATAATTTCATAATTTCCTCCCCCACTTCATCGTTACAACTACGGTAGAATTCATTGGCTGGGAGGTCTAATCTAATGGCATGTCTGTCAACTATGCTTTGTCCCATAACGGTGACTGTTGAGTCAGTTCTTTGACACAAACGGAGTGAGCATTTGAGATTAAACGAGGGCAATATTTATTTGGCAGTGAGGCACATCATCCACCTACGTTTTGTGGAATTTGTAGCTCCAAGCCATATTGAAAATTGTAGCGGATGTCATGCATGCCTTTTCTTCATTGAGGTAGATTTGGTAGCAGACCTGGGAAATTCGTCAGCTACGCAATCTCTTGGAATATTGCTCTGTCATCTCGTTAAGAGCAGCCTTTAAGCACAAAGTGTCGAACTATTGAACTGCATCCTGGCTGTTTGTACAAATGCGGATATACATTTTTCATACTATATTGTGTTTGAACCATGATAGAGCCTTCTTAATTGAATTGTTCTGTGATCTAAAATCGAGTTTGTTATGAATTGAATTTAAAGCGAAGGCTGACCCTCAGAGATGTAATTTTAAAGCAACTGCTGCACGAGTTACCACCTGTCTACAAACACACTAAGAGAAATTTCTATATATATACTGCATCTATATTGCAGACCGAATGGTAAAATGATTTCTAAAGAGATAAAAACAAATTCAAGTTCAATAATTTTAAACTACAGAATTTCCCTGTAAATAAAGTGTGTTTGTTTAAGTGTGTTTGTTTAAGTGTGTTTTATGTATAATTTTTTATGTAGTGGTGATTTTCAGTCAGATTTGGCGCTAGCTGAAGTGGATATTGATTCGTCTACTGTTCGAGAGGCGTCTGCTTAAAATGGGTCACAAGGCCAAAAGACCGTAAAAAAACAAGAGCAAAATATCACAAAAACTAAACTTCGAAGGACTAGAAAAAAGTTGCGTTTTCCGACGAGACCCACTTCGATGTCCAGGGATACAGAGTAAGTGTTGGGAAGAAAAGGGAAAAAGAAAAACTACCATCTAGCAATGTTTCGGGGTTGTCTCACTTCTGAGGGTCTTGAAAGTTTGAAACAAATTGAGAGCATTCATTTAAAATAAATGAAAAAGTTCTTATAAGTATTTTTATCCCAATTAATTTGCAGAATACTGTGTATTAATGTTTTTTGAAACACTACACTAGAGCACTCAGACTCAAAACTAGTTCATTGTACTGCCACGTAGCAATCTGCTCCAGTGATAGTGGCGTTAATTTGATCCCAATTGCAAATGGTGACTGGACCAGATTCGTTTTCACTGGGATTCGAATCTGGGAACTCTCTAACTTGGGCCAGGCACAACTGCGCCATCCAGTCGCTATATATTTTTTTATTGTAATTCAGGTAACTTATATGTTCCAGAACAATTTTGTTTGGCCGCCATTTCAGATTGGATGGCATTTGACAGATGTCATTTGATAGTATAAAACCTTAGTTGATACAATACTAACCACCCTTAAATACATGGTGCTACAGGTATTCCGTCAGCATCACTGGGACACATTTTTTTGAAGATGCAATACTGTAACTCATACCGGGGCATGTTGGAAACTTTTCAACATTTTGCCAACAAGACGAATTTCAAGCGGGATTTTCCTCGATCGAATAATGTGATATATATAGTGTTGATATTAGCTGGCTCCCACGATTTATTTCTTGAATTGACTACTTTCAATTTCTTCTTATTGGTTTCTTAAAGAAAAAGGTGTACAACAAACTTCATTGACATTTTAAGACAATTTTCAGAACGAAATCACAATATGTGCTTAAAATAACTTTTTTGCACCACTGTCCTCTTGACCGACATCGTATTACATACATAATCCTAAAGACTACTTAGTAAATTTATTGGTAGAAGGCTCTGATTAAAGCAATAGGAATTGATTGAGCTTTTTTTTGCATTGGCATTTTAGATAAACTTATTCAAGATCCGATGAATACCTTCACTCTATTTTGAAAAGTGTAAAATAAGTCTAGCTTGTGGATTATCAATATAATACCACATTTTAACAATTATGTAAACAAACAATTTTTAAACTTTAACATAATCATATGATTTTTTGCCCAGTGTCCAAAGCAAACAAAACAGTTGATACCAAATTATCCCTGTAGCCGAGTTATTCACACATATGAAAGTTTGCTCTCAACCCCTCTTACAAACTTCATGCTACCTACATATACTCGTATATATACAAAATTTAGTTTCATTAGCATTGTGCAGAGGGCAGCTACGTCTCCATAATCAAAAGTGTACTCTTGTACATTCCTTTTCTAAGATCAAATGCCCTTCCGGAACCTTATTTCATTGGAGGTGTAAAGCGTACGTAACAGATGTGTTCATTTTATGAAAATTATGGAAATATTGCCAGAGGGTATTTTAAAAGAGTTGGGCATTTACATTTCTTTTTTCAGTTCATGCAGAAAAACCGCCACGAGAGTATGAGAAGTTTCATAATAAAGCTGCAGATGGTGTAAAATACGGGCAAAATAAGGAGCTGGGCGAAATGAAAAAAGCAAAGAGTTATCAATAATAGAGGAAACACTTTTTGCGTAAAGATTTTTCTGTCAAACGGGTTCAACGTCACAAACTTTGAAGAAGTGAGTAAAAGAGATTTCCGTGCTGTGTTGGATAGTACTACTAATTAAATTTCCCTTTAGTTTCCTTCTTTATCTCGACCTTGTACCTGAAATGCACCATCACTATATCTGATTCAGTTTTTCTATCCTTCTTAATTTATTGGCCTGGGTTCACATTGTGAACAGGACAGTTGATTGTGTTAGTGAAGAATTTCTTTTAAGTTGTTATACAAGGTGGCGCAAAATTAATCATCGTACCGGAAGATGTCATAATTTTTGGCGCGTACGTCAGCCATATTTGACATTTGTGACCTAGACAACTGCAGTATATAAATAGTATACAAATGTCAAGTCATTCTCCATCTCAACAACAAAGTGGACGATTTTTGTGTCGAAAATTATCATGAGCAACGAAGCGCATTTCCACTTAAGCGGTTAAGTCAAAATCTTCGTTTCTGGGGCACTGAAAATCCGCGTGTGATGCACGAAGAGCCATTACATCCAATCAAAACCACTGTGGTACGGCGTTCACGCTGGAGGAATGATTGGGCCGTATTTTTTTGAGATCTTGTGGAAAGTCATGGAAAATGCAATAAAACAGGCACATATGTGTATCAACACCGGCGCCAGCCATTTGGCGGATATCATCTTTTCCACTTAGCAGAAACAATTGTAAAGGTTCAAATAAAGATTTCCATCACTCAAAATTACTTTTTTTTCTTATTTAAAAGTATTTTAAAAAACAAAATTGGATGATTTATTTTGCGCCACCCTGTAAGTATGACTCGTAGAGATTTCTCTCTTTATATGGGGCTACCCCCTGGGGTGGACTTTTCAAGTTAGAAGTGTACCATCACTATCTACATCTCCTGCTAATAATTTGTTCAGGATACTCACATGCAGCCGACTCCTACATAAAAATGTCTGTTGGTAGATTGTGAAGTATAACTTCAATATCGACTGCTGAAGTAGCGCTAATCAATCTTGTGCCTCTCAAATATGAGAATCTATATTTGAACTCTCGTCAATGCATTTAAGTTAATGAATTTCAGCGTAGCTTGTCATCAGACTACATTTTCATATGATAGTATAGGTCTAACAATCGCGACAAGATGGTTTTCGGATTTGGATCTGATTCCAAATCCTGTTCCTTTTTGTCCCTAAATAAATGACAAAGTTAGCTTTTATACCCCTTCACCGACCTTCGACTTCCAACTCCGTTTCTTTTCAGGGATAATACATACCATTTTGCACTTCCAGTTGGTATCACTTACAACTAAAAATCTTAACTATAAAAAAAACTCTTATGTGGGGGAACAGACCAAAACTGCTTACATCCACACTCAGTAAAATTTTAATGGGGTCCTCAATTAGCTCACAGATAGTCGGAAGGAATTTATAGTATATCGGCAATTCTTTTAAGGAGTACACAGTGAAACAGTTTTTTTAACCTCTAGAAATAATTTAATACTGCAGGGTTAATTAATTGCAGTGCAATGGTTGAAATTATGAACTAACCCTTGGTATAGCAGCTATAGCCACCGTGGTGTAGTGGGTGGATTAGATTCAATTCCCAGCCCAAACAACAATTTTCAAAAAAGAATCGTTCGCGGTTCCGCCTCTTGCGAGTCACTGACAACGGTCAAAGAATATGACTGACTAGAAAGTTTCTCAAACTTGCCAACCACTTTTTTACTCAATTAAAAGTAAATTTGACCAGAATTACACGGTTATAAACTTTTGGATATACGTAAGTTGTTTTCCACCCAAGAGGAAACCTTTTAAGAGTCAAGGACAAATCGCAAAATTTCGTTTATTCATCATTCAGCTAATGTATTTCAAATATTGCATGGAATTGAAGAATCTACTAATAAAAGATTAAATTCATTAAAAAAACTGTTCATTCGAATAAAAATTGGTATGAATGCTGACGCTTAATTTCAATACACTGAGGGTCAAATACGATGTACAAACGACGACAAAAGTTTGCAGATAAAATTCGGAAGGATAATTTGTCGAGTAAATGACTTTGATTTCAGCGGTTTTACTTGTATGAAACATTTTCAACACACTCGAAATGTATTTGTACTTTTCCTACTACATACGAGTACATACCTAATGAATTGCGGGCAGACGTAATTTCAGAGGGAAGTGGTTTAGCAAAATCAAAACTTCAACTATAATATAACAAAGCTATTTTGATGAAAACGATTTCGTAATACCTCGAAAAATTGTAATTTGGTTTGATTTATTTGGCAGCGATTTGTTATTAATTTCTTTAGAGTGATTTCTGTGTTTGGCTTTTTAATAATAATAATATCTAATATATAAAATTCTCGTGTCACGGTGTTTGAAGTTAAACTCCTCCGAAATGGCTCGATCGATTTTCATGCAATTTTGTGTGCATATCGGTTAGGTCTGCGAATCGGACATCTATTTTTCATCCCCCTAAATGTTAAGGGTGGTCCACACCTAATTTTTTTTTTTTTAGACAAAATTTTTTGTTTTTATTTTTTTATGACACAGCATGTAAAAATACATACAACCCCAAGTTTTCACCCATCTACAATCAACTCCTATTTTTTAAGGTTCCGTCTACAAAAACGGAACCTTTATAATTTCGGTGTGTCCGTCCGTCCGTCCGTCCGTCGTGTCTGTCACACTTTTTTATCTCCGAAGTTTATGAAGATATCGGCATGAAATTGGAATTGGAATTAGGTACTTCAGACCTAGATGTCATTGCCTGTGCAGCGATTTTAAAAAGTGGGGCCATTTGGGGGTGGCTCCAGTACAGGTGAAGTTGACATTAATTTTGAAAAATTGCCGCATCCCATCGAAATATATATCAATCGACAGATCTTTTGAAATGAGGTAGAGGTTTCTTGCAACACTTTTTTATCCCAAATACCGTTTCGAAAATATGGAGCTCCAAAGTTTTTTTTAAATGCGTTCCCCCTGCCATTTCTAAACCAAAGTGTTTAAAAATCTGAAAAATCACAAAAACTTCGCTTCATTGAGTACTTTCATTTAAAACCATTTCGTTTTGGAGATATTGACCAAAAACGGTCAATCATCGACAAGAGAATTTTGAAGATCTGAAAACGCAGTTTTGAAGACATCAATGTAAGCATTAGGAAATGATAAATTTTAAAATATCAATTTATGTTGAAATTTTGAGATATCTTAGATTTAAAATGATAAATATTTTCATTTTCACACATAAATTTCATGCTGTGTTCGACCACTCTATTCGTTGATGAGTGTTACCTTTTGGATCTAACCCCTAAATGCCGAACAGAAATGAACACACACACCGCAGGCATGAGCAATGATTAGATACGAGTATGTGTAAGATGGAAAGGATTTTCTGTATTGGATAAACTTCGATGGAGGTATAGGTATATGTAAGGATAAATGTTTGTTTGTTTGGATGTATGAATGTATGAATGAAGGGTTGAGGTTAGAAGGAAATTCAACTGAAATAGTTTGGAAACGTCGTTTGATATTCAGAAATCATCCATCAATATTATGCGACGGAACCTTCCCCGTGCGAGTACAACTCGCACTTGCCCAGTAGTGATGATAATTTGATCGAGATACAATCAAAAAATGGCATTGCAGCAACTTTATTAGATGGAGGCAGAACAGCTCATTTACGAGTAGCATTTAAGCTGTCATTGAACATTCAAAATAATCCAGATGCAGTATGCAATATAAAATAAACTGGGCAAGTGCGAGTTGTACTCGCACGGGTAAGGTTCCGTCGCATAATATTGATGGATGATTTCTGAATATAAAACGACGTTGCAAAACTATTTCAGTTGAATTTTCTTCTAACTTCAACCTAAATCAACTATTCATTCATACATTTATACATCCGAACAAATATTTATCCATACATATACCTATACCTCTATCGAAGTTTATCCAACACAGAAAATCCCTTCCATCCTACACATACCCAATCACTGCTCATGCCTGCGGTGTGTGTGTTCATTTCTGTTGGGCATTTAGGGGTGAGATCGAAAAGATAACGCTCATCAACGAATAGAGTGGCCGAACACAGCGTGAAATTATGTGTGAAAATGAAAATCGTTCTCATTTTAAATCTTAGATATCTCAAAATTTCAACATAAGTCGATATTTTGAAATTTATCGTTTCTTAATGCTTGCATTGATGTCTTCAAAACTGCGTTTTCAGATTTTCAAAATTCGCATGTCGATGATTGACCGTTTTTGGCCAATATCTCCAAAACCATTAGGGCCAGAATGCTCGCAATGGTTTTAAATGAAAGTACTCAATGAAGCCAAGTTTGTGTGATTTTTTAAACACTTTGGTTTAGAAATGGCAGGGGGGGACGCATTTAAAAAAACTTTGGAGCTCCATATTTTCCAAACGGTATTTTGGAAAAAAAAAGTTGAAAGAAACCTCCACCTCATTTCGAAAGATCTGTCGATTGATATATATTTCGATGGGGTGCGGCAATTTTTCAAAATTAATGTCAACTTCACCTGTACTGGAGCCACCCCCAAATGGCCCCACTTTTTAAAATCGCTGCACAGGCAATGACATCTAGGTCTGAAGTACCTAATTCCAATTCCAATTTCATGCCGATATCTTCATAAACTTCGGAGATAAAAAAGTGTGACAGACACGACGGACGGACACACCGAAATTATAAAGGTTCCGTTTTTGTAGACGGAACCTTAAAAAACAATCGTCTATTGCCACAGTGCTGAAACAATGTAAAATGATTATCTGGGATGAATGTACTATGGCACACAAACATTCGCTTGAGGCATTGGATAGGACATTAAAGGATATAAAAAACAACGATAAACTACTTGGCAGCACTTTGTTACTCTTTTCAGGTGATTTCCGACAACCAATTCCCGTTATTCCACGATCAACATACGCTGATGAAATCAACGCTTGCTTAAAATCATCGCGACTGTGGCGTAATGTTGAAAAAGTACAACTGACGGTAAACATGCGCGTTCAAATGCTTCAGGATCCATCCGCCGAAACTTTCTCTAAACAACTGTTAGATATTGGCGACGCGAAAGTTGCTGTACATGAAAATACTGGATGCATAAAATTACAGACGGACTTCTGCACAATCATCGACTCGCAAAATACTCTCATCGATCACATATTTCCCGATGTACACACACAATATAAAAATCATAAGTGGCTGGCAGAAAGAGCGATTTTGGCAGCAAAAATTGTGGACGTCAATGGGTTACATTTAAAGATACAACAGTTGTTGCCTGGGGACTTGGTGTCATACAAATCTATCGATGCAGTTTGCGATACCAACGAAACTGTGAATTATCCAATTCAGTTTTTAAAGTCATTGGATTTGCCAGGCATGCCACCACACCATTTACTATTGAAGGTTGGATCTCCGATCATTCTGCTTCATAATTTGAACCCACCACGGCTGTGTATTGGTACCCGAAAAACGTTATTGAAGCCATCATTTTGAATGGCAAGTTTCAAGGCGAAAATGTATTGCTGCCACGAATCCCCTTGATTCCTACAGATGTGCCAATTGAATTAAAATGCACTCAGTTCCCAATCAGATCGACATTCGCTGTCACGATCAATAAGTCACAAGGCCAGACATTGTCTGTATGTGGCTTAGATTTGGAAACACCATGATTTTGCCACGGACAACTATATATGGCATGTTCTCGCGTGAGAAAACCATCCAGTTTGTTTGTGTTGGCTAAAGACGGACTAACCAAGAATATTGTACACTCTATTGCGCTAAGAGATTAATCTTAATTTTTTTTCAACTGATATAATTGATAGTAAAAATATGAACAATTATTTTTGATGTTTAGATAGCTATCAAGAACTGTAATTTAAAAAATATTCGTTACTTTATTAAAGATTAATTTATTAACCTAAATAAAGCATACTTTCATTGTTTACAACGCTTTCGATTATAAGTACATACCCGCACACTTATAGTAGATAGTTATTTTTATTGAACTAAAAAAATGTTCCCTAGAAATAATATACATGGCAAGACAACGTTTGCCGGGTCAGCTAGTAATAATATACTGTACTTTCAGTCTAGGTTCAAATACCAGCACAGAAAAAATTATTTTCAAATATAGCGACTCCATTTCCTGCTAGCTTTTGACAATGCTCACAGAGTATAACTGCCTAGAAAAAGCTTCTCAAATTCGCCATTCGAAGTCGGCATCAAGTCCGCTTCGAACTGTAGCGCCACCATTATTATTATTATAAAGTGTGACCAAGAATTAATTTTGGCCTAAAAATCATCTTCTCGGACGAGACCAATTTTTGGCTCAGCGACTAGTTAACAAGCAAAATTGCCCTTATTGGAGCAAACACAATCTACAAGTGTTCGACCAGGCATCACTGCATCTACAGAAATTGACTGTTTGGTTCTATTTATGGCACCTTTCTCGTCAATGGTCTCAAATGTAGAGCAGTCCTAACCGACTTTCTGAGGCAACAATTCGACCACATCGATATATCCAAGTTGTGGTACTATATGGCATACAAGCGACGAAACGCTCGAGGTTGTGAAAGAGAAATTTGGCTATTGTGTCTGTGTATTATTATTATAAAAGTTATGTAATTTGTTTTAATCTCAATTAAGATTTTGTATTAATTTGTTTATACTCGTAATTACGATTAATGAAATAATTTTTCGATTAGACGTGTAAGGCACTGTGTGTACGTCTTAGCAAAATAAATAAACTCAAATGTTTATAGAGGGCGTATCGTTTATATTATAGGGACATGCAAACTTTTTAACTAACTTTTCCGCAATCCAACATTCGGCTTCGGCTTCGGCCACCTTTGGCTAAAAATATCACCTTCGGCAAAACATTCGGCTTCGGCCAAATGAGGCCGAAGTTTTTGCCGAAGCCGAATGTTTAATAATCTGTTTTCTGTAAGAGTAGAAGTTGCAAGGAACGGTGTGTTGTTTGCTTTGTTATTGTCTAATATTTTGTATTTTGAAAGTACCATTGTTTGCAGCTTTAAAATCAAACGATTTTGCATTTACAAGTTGGTAAACTATTAAGTGGTCTGTATAAAAGCATGCAAAAATGACATCTAAAAATCCAATTTGGGGTTATTTCGTAAAAATCATGGGAAAGCAACTTGCAAAATATGTTCCAAATAGAATGCCTCAGTACCAACCAAAAACAACTAGAAGACTAAAAATATCAAGGGAAACACAATAGAAAATGTTTAAGATACCTTAAAACTAACCGGCATGACATTAGATATACTTGACACAAATAATAGACATACTTTTCATATATTTATTCAAAAATATGTATAACAAAACACGCCAGTCAAATAGTTGTAACTAATTTAACGAATATTCTATGCTTGTGGTGTACAATCTGTTTGCTATATGACAAACTAATGCATCTATTTCATGAGAATTCATAAATATGTACCAGCACAAGTTCGGTTTGAAATGTATCTTTCCGAGAGTGAAAAACCGAAATATTCAGAGTTTCACCAACATACCACAACATTTTGCTGCTCGTTTATGGTATTTTAGTGGCTGCATGCAATTGTATTCCGTTACCCTTTCTTTAGTGGTGAACTTATAACAGCTTTTGTGTAGAGGGTAAATGTGATGCGAATCATCCTAAGGATGTCTATCTACCACTTTTATAACAAAAGAATACGAATGAGAAAGTCACAAAAGGTAAACAGAACAGAATAGATATCTGCCTCACAAGTGACGGAATTTGTATGAGCTGAAAAGCAAACCTTTCATACCTATGTACATACATACATATGTGTACATCGACAGTTGGGCAAATAAAGAAGTAAAAGACACATGATGGCTGTGCCTGTAAGTGAACTTTGAATATGAATCCATAGAAGCGGTGATGTCATGCATTGCATGCATAGAAGCGGTGATGTCATGCATTGTTAAGTTCCGGTTCAAGGTATACTCGTATAATAAACTTAAGAATGCAACTTAGCTCCCAACCGAAAATTCCACACATTTTCGAACATGAACCAGAAACTTTAATTCAGCATTCTGGTATATGGACTGGTTTTTTCATGGGTTTCCTTCCAAGATATTTTATGTAAAAGAAAGTGGGTATGCAAAATACCTCAGCATTGGTGTACATAACAACAAACTTCCACGACTGGCATATCCACATCTATTACTACAATCAAATACATCGAAATTGTTTTACATTTTCTAAAGAACAAGATTGCAATAATTTCAATCTGTGTTGATGATTATGAAAAGCCAGTAGATTTATCTTCCCATAGAACTATAAGATTTGGTCCAGATTGAACGCATCGAAGAATTGGAATATTATTCTTGTATTCTCTGGAATTTACAATGGAACCAGATTAAAATAGATGAAAAAGAGATAATGTTAAATGCAATCTGATACCTTGACACATTCCTAGCTTTAGGTGCAATTGGCAAATTGAGCAACTCATTCCAAGTACTTATTTCTATTGGTTAGAGATCACTGCTATACTTACCGTTGTCTGGCTGGAAGACACATGTTAGTTGCATTTACACAGAAAGATATACTCGATCTAACATATTTTATGATTTATGTGATAAGTCTATCGTCATACTTTCATTCTTTCGAGATCCTTCTACACCAGATTTTTTTTTCTCTCATTAAACCTATAGACAGGTTTAGTATTACTCCACTTTCGGCTACGATTTTGATTTTGATATGTGGATTTCTTGATAAGCAGAACCTACAAAATAAAGACCTATAAAAATTGAGATTGCCTGTTTCAGGCACCTTGTTATGTGTATGAAAAAAGAATATAAAACAAGAATGCATTATAAGAACATTGTTGCTTATTCTTCAAATCAGTGATATAATCGATACGATTAAAGAAAGAATTGATAAATAAAAGATAAAACAAAAAAAAGGATATGACTTTCCGCGTTAATAGTCGTAGATTAGCAGAAACACATAAAAAAATAAAAGAATCAAAAATATTCTAGAAAGAAAAAATGTAAATATATGAAGCGGCGCCGCGGTTACTTGTCCATTGACTTTTGTCATCCAATTCATTGTCTTAATTGCAACTCTTCGCTCACAAAGAAGCTATAGCCGGCGACAAATTTCGAAACAATAACTTTGATTTACAGCTTTATAAGTACGTAAACAATTCATATCGCTTGGTAATAAAAACTTCTCCTGACAAAATTACTAAATGCATTTTAAAACGAACATATTTAACTATTTGTCGTCGACGAGTTGTGTTCATATTTCCTTCGCCTTTGAAATCCGCTAAAGTGAAAGGTATAATATCTGGATATCGGTCCCATCTTCTGTATAATGAAACTTACATTTAGTTTTCGTTAAGGCAAATACACAGAAGACTCAGTTCTTGAACTTTATAGTGAATTCAATGAAGTTTAAATAATTATTATAATGCCCTTCTTCTTTTTGTTGATATGACTAGGGTGATTGGTCAACCACGATATACTCACTTACTTACTTATCAGGCCAGCGATCCTTAAAGGTTCTTGACGGCCCCGAGCACGCTGCTTCCTGTCGCCGAGACCAAGTTGTCTTGCATCCGCGATCACTTGATTCGGTCTTCCTCTCCTTCTCCAACCAGGAGGCCGGGATTCGAAGAATCTGTTAGCTGGAGCATTGTTGTCCATACACCCGATGTTACAACCTCATAAAAAAGTACAGCTCATAGAGTTCGAGTTTGTGTCTTCTTCATATAACCAACGCAGAATTTTGCCTTCGAAGAAACCAAACATTAGCTCTGCCGTTCTGCTTATCGTCCAGCATTCGGCTCCATAAAACAGGACTGGCAGAATTAGGGTTATGTGGAGCATGATTTTGGTCACTCGAGTCAGGAGTTTTGAACCTAGTTGTTTCGACCGACCGAAATAACATCGGTTACCAAGGGCGATTCTGCATCGAATCTCCATCAAGATGTCGTTTATGGAGGTCACATTTGCTCCGAGATAGACAAACTCTTTAACTGCCTCGAAATTATAACTGTCGATTGTCACGTTTTGACCAAGATGGAGTTCTAGTTCTACGGACCGATTTTTTGTTAACGGCATACATATATTTCGTTTTGTCCTCATTGACTCTATGCTCTTCAATTCCCGTAGATGCCTCTACAACGGCCCGCCGGGAATGAGCGACGATGTCGACGTCATCTGCGTAGCCTAGGCGTTGTACTGTTTTGTAGAAGATAGTGCCTTCCGTGTTAACACCTGCCTTCCGCACTATTATCTCCACTACAGGATTGAAGGAATCACACGATAGCGCGTTTCCTTCCCGAAATACGGATCAGTTTTCAAAAAGTTCACAGGTCATTGAACCAAACTACGGTGCATTGCCTCTGTCTTAGCGTGGTGCGACACATCCGGATCAATTTTCCGGGGATCCCAAATTTGGCCATCGCTTGCGATGAATGCTGTCGTGTGCGGCTTTGAAATCGATAAAAATATGGTGGGTATCGATTTGAAACATCCTGGTCTTTTCCAGTTAGTGTGAAAATTTGGTCTATCTAAGCGGCAATGCAACCACATAGTGTTGGCGTTTGCGTTGGACGTAGGCTTGCTAGAGAGTCTCTCACTAAGTTCCTCTAACAGTCTCTGGTGTGCTGAGGTGTCCAATGTCAAAACTCCTTTTTGTTGGTTGACGCAGCATTCTGAAATCGTGCTCTAAAACGTGCTGCAATGAGAAAATGGTCAGAGTCGATGTTCGCCCCCTGAATGTTTTCACATCCAGGATGTTCGACGCATGTCTCGCGTCGATACGCACGTGGTCGATTTGGTTGACGTTTGGACCATTTGGAGATCGCCAGGTTGTTGTGCGGAATCTTGTGCTACTGACTGTCATATTACGAGCTATCGCAAAGTCCGTGAGTCGCAAGCCGTTGTCTGTTGTCGTGTTGTGGAGGCTGTACTTTCCAACCACTGATCCCCAAATTTTTTCCATACCCCGAACAGGATCCATAGACACCATCCAAGAAGTCAGAAAAGTCCTCTTTGATTTAGTTACCACTGAGGACTCTATCGGTAGGGCCCTCGGATGTAAATCACAGCCGATCACATTATTTTATGAGCATAGAAACAGAGATGAAGATTGTGATAGTGATGACAACATGGATTTTGATTTGATGACTTCCGATTTCGAAATTAATACCATAATAATAATAAAGGACAACAATTTAAGTTTCTTATTTTTTTATGGATATGAAAAGAATAAACCTTTACACAGGCACTGAAGGAAAAATGAACTTTTATCAGCAGACCGAAAAACTATCGCTGAAAAAAATAAACAAGCCATGTGTACCACCGGTTACAAAACGTAAAAAAACGGGATATTTATAATTTCGGTTTGTCCGGTCGTCCGTCTGTCGTTTCTGTCACACTTTTTTATCTCCGAAGTTTATAAAGACATCGGCATGAAATTTTGGAATCAGGTACTTCAGGCGTCGATATCGAAATCTGAAAATAAGGGCCATTTGGGGGTGGCCCCCGTATAGGTGAAGTTGGAATTGATTTTGAAACATTGACGCACCGCATCGAGTAATATATCAATCGAAAGATCTTTTTTTTTTTTGAAATGAAGTGGAGATCAACTTCAAAACATTTGGACCCAAAGTTCCATTTGAAAAATATGGAGCTCCAAAGTTTTTTTGACCCGTTTCACCCGTTGGTTTCATTGAGTACTTTCATTTAAAAAATTCAAGTTTAGTGGGCCTAATAGTTTTCGAGATATTGGCCAAAAACGGTCAGTCATGCGAATTTTCAAGATCTGAAAATGCAGTTTTGAAGACCTCAGCGTAAGCATAAGATAAGCGAATCTCGTGCCGCTTAATCAATGAAGTGCGATAATATTTCAAAATTTATCCCTACTTATATTATTTCTTGCAAATTATCTTCTGCTTTTCTATATTTTTTTAAGAGATTTGAAGAGATCGAATGCACCTTCAGTTACCTTTCAGAAGAACAATTATACTGTTGCTGTTGCCCTACTCAGAGGCTGGAATAGTTCCCGACCGAGTCATGACAATGAATGAGAACAGACTTTCTTAAGTTATGCTATCTCATGTGCAAGTGACCACGGGGGTTTGTGCACAGGAGTGCTGATAGATAGCATCTACCTGCCATTTCAGTCTGCCAGTTATGTTCAATGAGGAGTTAGAAGGAAAAGTTTACTACTTTTTTCAGGAATCAAGTCAAAGTTTGTACGATGAACTCCGAAGTGAAGCCCAGTTATCTCAGAATAGATTATATTACAAGAAACTGAACCACAGTTTTCAAAATAGGACATATTTCATAAATGAGAAATGTACTGATAGGATGAGCATCATCTTCAAAATAAGAAGGAAACATTTACCACTTGATTTTATACTGCACCGACCTGAAGTTTTAGTTCTGTGCAATTTATGTATGCAAACAAAAGACCATAAAGGTGTACAGATATGACTTTCAATGAGTATGTTCTATTCTTAATGAATTTCATTTAAGTGTCTTTGAGGTACGTACACTTGAGTTTGAAGGTACGATAGCGATACTCAATGACGGTGAAGGTGCGGTTTCTATATGCAAATATTTACACCACGAATACCCTATGTATAGTAGCTGTATCGTTGAAGAATATTCAAAAGTGAACATATTGCTTGTGGAATATTAATTTTTGACTTTCGATATGTACCTATATCGGAGTCTGTATTTGTATTTATTTTAATAATATTACTTTAAATACTTGTACAAAGATTTACCAAGGGAGATTTTCGTATCTTCGATATTCGCGTACCGTTGTTCTAGTTTTTTTTACCAATATTTTGAAACTATTAAGACCAAAATGCTCGATTATTTTAGATTTTTAGTGGTTTCAGTTTGCAAATAAGAGAAAGTGGGATCCTATACCCATTTTATTTATATTTTGTTCTTTATTTCATTAACCGTGATTTAGTATATATTAACACCATCTTACCAATAAATCAGTATATTAACAATAAATAAACGAATGACAAAAAATAAGTATAGAAAAACAAAAATTATAATTAAACTAAATAAATAACAAATAATTATATAAATTTTTAATAGTATTATTTAGATATTTGAAATTGAAATTTTAAATTTTGGTCTATTTGGTTTTGACTGAAATAGACTTACATATGTGATGATGTATGTCTTTATCAGTCAAAACAAAATACAAAATTTTGGTACATTTTGATGAAAAAAATGTCGTGTTCAAAGATTTCTTTCCGAATAAATCTTAGCATTTTCAAAAGTATCGCAAATAATAGGATATACAAATATAAGGGATGAACATTATACAGTGCATACAGTCCAAGTTGGTGTTATGCATGCTGTTGTTCTCCCACAAGCGCAGGTGACCTACAGTTAATGCCGACCCTAAACGGCATGGTTGTGGAGCTTTTTAGACTGTTATACTGTTTGAAAATTGCCTGTGCGGGGAATTGAACCTAATTTGGAAATCTACTGCGTAGGATTCGGCGGCCATACACACATACAGTAAATTAAAGTCTATTTCTGCCCAATCTTGGGAGCTTTTGATACACAAGAAAATTTTGAAGCTTCTCGGACTTATGTAAAACCATATACATATTCGGTCTATCCCTTTTCTTTTTTTTGTTTAAATTCCATCAATTAAGTCATTAGAATATTTTTGGACTTATGACCCACCTCATGGGTCGTGCTGTGGACTTCTGGCTCACTTAGGTGCACTGTGAGTATAATCACGCGACACTGTCCAGTGGATTACCATGCTCTTAAACTTGGCTTAGAAACAGGAATCAGTCACCTCCACTTCTTGTGCCTAACTCTAATCAGAACTTGATACAAAACGCTAGAAAAAAATACATTCAAATTTTCTCATTCAATTCGCTCATGCATGTGGATCATTCTGCCTCAATTGGGGCTCTGGTGGCAACATTAACTATATTCTGTAATGAAGTAGCACTATAGATCAGGATTGGTCTACATATGATGCTCAATAACCACTCCCACACCTAAACTAATTTTACTTATATATACATACACCATACATACACTATACAGTCTAAGTAAAGCTTAGCACCGAAAAATTTTCCAAAAATATTTTCTGCTGTTTGTTTTTACGCCAATTTGTTAGGCACTCCATAGTTGGGATGTGTTCCTTCTTTGCGCCCCAGAGGAAGTTTTCCTTTGCTACAATCATATCCCGGAGTGGATCCGAGAACCTTGTGTTGATGTTCATCTCCTCGTAATCCCCTAAATGCATTCAACCGTGGATATGAACTCTAACGTAGTTCGCCTCTACGTACAAACCAATCATCCATACCTTTTCGATCCGAATCGTAGTGCGAAGGTTTTTTTTTACCAAATCAAACACAAACGTATTCGTCCCTTCTAAGAAGTGGTGTCGGTTACAAACTTACGATCTCTGTATGCAGCTTGTTTAGTGCAATATTTCTCTTCTCTGCCATCTCGTTCGGCTTTTAAAAGATAGATGATTGGATGCAAGCATGATGATGACATGTTAAACTCCCTCTTGTGAGTTTCTGTCCAAGAAGTCGATGTTGGCATTGAAAGTTGATTGCATTTTTGCGTAGCCATTTTGACTGCTTATTTGCCTCGTTTTCAAGCCTAAGCTCATGCATTCATAAATATGTACGAATACATATGTATTCATCATATGATTCATATTTACATATGCTACATGCAGGCATTACACTTTTACTATTTTATTTTCAGAGTCTTCCACCCTAACTGGTGTGGATACCAGTGGGCTACTTGATAAAACCTGCAAGGCATAATAGAATCATCATTCGCCGTTAATGCTGGAAATGAACAATTGATACTTAAAAAAGGGAACATTCGCCACAGGTCAATCAATATGCGATATGGATGCACTTTCGTTATCTTTTCGCGCATATTTATTAATTTAGTTTGTACATTACATTCTCCTTAATTATTTTTATTACAGTGTTGTTGATATAAGGTCTAGGCATAAACTACATCATACCGCTTTCAAAGACTACAATACTGTTCACTGTGTTCTATTCCAATCAAGAAATTCACACATGCTACATGTAACGATTTTTTTCTCTTTCCGTAACCGACTTCCAAACTAATTCCGAAAATTTATTGGCCGATCAAAGCGCAGGATTAACATAGTAGTGAGTGGAGATTTAGAAAAAAATTAACTTAAGACTGCGAAGATAATAGACGACCTATTCTACTTGAGTGGGCGTTAACATGAAAGTCCCTCATGGTTACTTCATACACAAACAACGATGCTGTTCCTGATGCGGATGACGATGATGATTTCATATTGATGCCGTGTAGCGCGTTATGATTTTTATTGTTTCCAATAACACGTGCACTCGACCACAAATATCCTTCCGACAGCCTGTCCAACTCACCACACAGTATGAGTGGGCGAGGTGAGAAAAAAAATTGCTTGGTATGGTTCCCCTAGGCAGCTTTACAAGATACTCACTAATGGCTTCATAAACGGTTGCGGAAGTGATGGATATTATTGGTGGTGTTGTAATTTAGTGTCTGGAATCTAGGTCACAAAGAGATTCAAACGAAATTGGAATTATAATCGATGGCTATGGAGGAATTGTTTAATTTTCAAATTAACGCCTTAACAAGAAAAAAATAGTTTAATCAATGGGAGGTGGATATTAAACTTATAGTCAAACAATGGTTAGGGCTGCCATATTTTTTAACAAAAATGTTTTCATATCCATACGTGTCAGCTCATTGTATAACACAACAGGACCTGATCCGACATTGGTAACAGATATACCCGCCTACAATCAGGAATATCAAGTAGCCTCATGCAGAATACCGATGCACCTATGTATGGAACAGAAAATAATATAAATTAAAACAATTGAGTTGTTAAATAATATAGATACACAAGTAAGGTGTAAGACCTAATGGATGATGTAATTAAATATTTTTTGAAGCCGCCATAATTTTTACATACCATTGAAGAGAAATGAATAAAAGGCATTCGGCACTTTCTGGCGGCGTGCATCAACTTTTGAGAGCGCCCGTTTCTATATTACCTGCTTCTGAGTCTAAGAACATAGGTCATAAAGAAAGCAACAAATTACGCCCACCACCACAAATAATGGTAGATACGATTCCAGATTACGAAAAGTTAGAGCAACTATATCAGAAAAACTATTTAATACCAAATTATTGAATAAAAACATATTAAAAATCAACGTAATGGATGTCGAGTCTTATTAACCTCTGACGAGAGCACTAAATGAAAGGAAATTCAGTTGAAACTTCTATGAAAATAAACAACTAAGACCCATATAAGTTATGGCTAAAATTTACAGCATTCATGCAAACCGGAAAGTATAAAGGATGATCTAAAAAATCAGGGATATTAAATAGTAGTAGCAGTTAATAGACTAAAATGAAAGGTAAGGAGCCGCTAGACTATTCATACTGTCATTTAGCTCGGAAGAAAACATAGACTGAATATATGAACTTAAAATTATTATCCACTATATGGTACAAAAAAAGAAAAAATAAACTAGTTCTACAATGTACAAATTGTGAGCCTTATTGACGTACTCAAGAATATTGTGGGAAGGATTCGAGATGTGTTAAATGCGTTTTGCACATGCAAAGCGGATTGTGAATACCCTTAAGTGTTCGGGTTCAAGACACAGCACGGGCCGAAGTTATAGAGACAGAGAGGGAGACGAGGTAACGGTGCACATTGGCTTTTAATGTCTGTAGATTATAATGTGGCTGAGATGAGCACTCCATATTTGTTTGGTGCGGCTAAAGAACGAGCCTCTGAACTTAACTGTACGTCCGTAAGGGCTTAAGGGTATATTGACGGGCATTCCTAGCGAGACGGGTATTGTGGGTGAATTCTTAAAGGGGAGGAATGCAATTGGTTAGCTCGTTTGGGAATTGCTGGTTGAAATAGCGATAAAGCAGTGATAAGAAGGAGACATAACGTCGATGTTCGAGCGAGTCGATCGACTTCGAAATATTGTCGTCTCCGATGAGTTTTACCTTTCACTGTTGTATTCTATCAAGTAGGTGCAGAGAGTTATTGGGAGCTCCAGACCATATATGAGGGTTATACTCAATATTGGGGCAATTTAAAGCCATTTATAGGGCCAAAGAAGAGGGGATGAGGCATTTCTTGAATCGATTTAGCAGCATTTTTAGCAGGCTCGAATATGTGATCGTTTCAATTAAGTGTTGAGTTGATACACATACCGAATATGAAAAGTTTTTCGGTTTCTTTGATTATTTTGGGATCTCTTAAATGACAGTAGACAGTAAACATAATGGCATGGAATACAAATGGACTATTGCAACATTAAAAATAGTTACAGGCAGTCCTGCACAAAAACAAATAAGCGTTTGTCTCATTTCTGAAACTCATTTCATCAAACAATCATTTCTTAAATTCAGATTATAATTTTGCTATTGCTGTGAGCGCTGGCATTGAAAAAGAGAGTACTGAAGATTATAAGGAATCAAAAACTCAAAATAGCAAAATACAATCAACAGCTGTAGCCATAAAGACAACAAATTACGCAATATTGTTGTATTTATTTAACGCCCTTCTAAATGCTCGATAAAAAAACGAATATTCAGAACTTTCAGATCAAGTTGGACAGCAAACGCTTTAATGCGAAAAATACATACTGGAGATCAAGGCTTACGACAACATGGGACAAAGAAGAGAACTCTTTACCGCAATAATTGAGATAGGGTGCGAAGCCTTATCTACTAGAAAGCCTACCTACTGGCATACTGATCCGACCAAAATCCCAGATCTCATTGACATTTTCATAGTCAAGTCTTCACTTACACCAATACTATATAAAGAACAACTAGATTCAAAGTTTGAAGAATTTATCAAAGATATTCAAACATCAGCTTCGGAAAATACGTCAAATATCAAAAAATATTGAAGGCTCATTGCTTTCCTCTCGAAATTCGGGACTTGATTGGCGAAAAACAAAGATCGAGAAAAAAGTGGCATCAAACCAGAGCCCTTCAAGATAAAAATAAGTTGAACAATCTGGCACAGCAAGTTAGACGAATCATTAAGGAACTCAAAGATTCGAAAATTGATTCCTTCTTACAGAGCCTTAACAGTAATTAAAATACGGAGTACTCACTCTGGAAAGCCTAAAGAGACCAATCATTCACATTCTTCCAATAAAGAAACAGGATGCAAAGTGGGCTAAAAGCAACAAGCAAAAAGCTGAAAGATTTGCAGAGTATCTAAAAGAAGAAATGTTCTAACCAAGCCCAGGGGAGCATGAAGTACGCGGAAGTACGCACCACATTGTAATCTGAAGTGAGAAAGGATTAGGAAAGCTTTAAACGCAAAAATGTGCCAAGATTTGAATTGATAACTGGATAACTTCTCAAGCAGCTCCCAAAAAACGTAATTTCGAAGCCTTCATGCATCACCAACGCTGCGTTTAAGTTAAAATATGGTCCACAGTTCTGAAAAGTAGCTGAAGTTATCATGATTACCAAACCGGGAAACCACCTCACGAAGCGTTATCCTATAGACCCATTTCTTTGCTACCAATAACATCGAAACTTTTTGAAAGTCTACTGATAAAAAGACTGCTACCTGCTATAGAACGGACACACATTATTCCAGACCACACATTTGGCTTTCGAGTGAAACATTCAATCATTGCGCAGATACACCGAATAAAAAGCATTATTTAAAAGCCCTTGAGAAAAAAAATGTACACTACATTCTTCCTCGAATTTGCAAACTAAAAAATATATTACCCAATGAACAGGCTGAAATTATAAGATCGTGCATTACAGACAGATACTTCCGCAGAAAAGATAAAAATGAATATTCGGAGCTTAAATACATCAAAGCAGGTGTACGTCAAGGGTGTATTTATGGTTCAATACTCTACCTCCTGTAATCTTACGATATACTACCGCTAGAATTTAACACTATTGGTACATTTGCTGAAGACACGGCTATAAGGTCAGTTGTGGAAAATGATGTGGATTCAACTTGTAAACTTCAAGAGAAGTTCTCGCACATTCAAAATTGCACAAAAAGTGGCGAATACGATTAAACGAATCAAAATCCGTCCAAGGTAGAGCACATACCAGTATATATAAATAATCAAATATATTAATAATTAATTTAAACTACTTATCTTGGTATGACTTTGGATGCGAAACTTCGCTCATGTCAAGAAAAAAAGAGAGAAGATTAGTACTCATCCCAGAAAAATGTGCTAGTCGGTAGGAAGACAGTCTTGCTTTTCAACATACAAAGTACATACAAAGTTTTGCTTTACAAGAAAGTTATAAAACCCATATAGACTTTGGGGTTGTACAAATAAAAAACAACTTTCAAATAATACAACGATTTCAAAACGAGGTATTGTACTAAAAAACATTGTAAATGCACCCTTCTATGTTAGCTCTTTCATAGGGACCTGGGCGTGACGTACAGATGCGTACAGAATGAAATACATAGATTCGTTAAAAAAAACATGAGGATCCTCTTCACCAACACACGAACTCTGGGACTATCCCGCTCTTGGACCACACACATTTAGTGAGAAGATTAAAGAGAATCAAACCTTTTGAACTATTGCAGCATGTTGAATTATGCATCATGGTAATATGCAAACCAAGAGATAAGCCCAAATTGCAACAGCGCTTTCGGTCGCGATTTGGGTAATAAGTTTGCGTCAATACTTTAACATTAATTTAGTATTTTCATATTAATTTAAGTCAAACAAAATTGCTCAGTTACATACGAATGTGTATGAGATTCACAAAGTGGAAAACGAAGTTAAATACTAAGAAGATACAGGGTATTTTTATCATGGGAATGAAGTTTTCTGAGTAAGGGAGTAAAAGTAATTTAGCTATGAAATAAATTTATGTAACATTGTCCGAACCTTCCAAGAAATTGTTTTAGTCAAGGTAAGAATATGCATATCGATTAAATAATGGAGTAGAGTAAGAGCAGAACAGTTTGACGACAGAAAGCAACAATCGGAATTGACCACCAGCATTTTTGGCGATCGAGTCTTCAATCCTTCCAGGCGAAACAATAAAGAAGTCTAGAGCGGTTCGTCAGCTCTGCGATCTTAAAAGAAAGGAAAAGCACCGGAATGAAAAAATACATGAGAATAATGTCCAAAAGTTTTAACAATGGATAAAACAAATATACAAGGGATATAAACTTCGGACAGCGGCCTGTCAGGACAAAGAGGGACGACTTGTAATAGAGTCGCAGTCGATACTGAAAATCTGGAAAGATCACTTCTTCACCACGACGCCTAGGACACCAATAACGAATTTATACGAATTTTCCACTGAACACAACAGACTCACAATGACCCAGATGAAGGCGAAATAACCATATCGAAACTAAAGTCGAATAGAGTTACTGGTGCAAACCTTTTCAAAACACCTGGGGTAGAGCTGTAGGATGACTATGGAGAACTCTCGCTGCTCCATGAAATCGGTAACGAACTCACCAAGACTTTCAATATCAAAAAAGTTTTTAGACAAGCCGATACGCTGTCATGTGACTTTTGCAACATCGTCCTTAAGAAGAAGCACAGCCTTCCAAAAGTCCGTACAACTGTTAGCATACGCGGATGACATTGACATGTTTGATCGCACACCGCGAGCCGTTAATGAATCGTTTGCAGGCAATGAATCGGAAGCGCCAAAATGGGTTTAATTGCAAACAAGTCCAAAACGAAGTATATACTGCCTTCAAGGAAGGACACATAACATCGTCGACTTGGCCACAATAATATATAAGAAGATATACTCTCGAGGTGGTAAAGGACTTCGTCCACCTCGGGTCTGCGGTAAACGGTACAAAATGTTAATAACTCGTACCAATCGCTGTTTCTTTGGGCTCGAGGGGCAATTGACTAGAAGAGCCCTCTCTCGAGGGACTAAGCTAACTTTATATAACACCTTGATCATATCCGTCCTGCTCAATGGGGTGAAGACATGGGCATTCTCAACAGCATATGAAGAAGCTTTCCGAGAGAAAAGTTGTGCGTGTAATCGTTGGTCCTGATTGCGTTGAGGGCATTTGGAGAAGATGATTCAACCACGAACTGTATGGACTGTACAACGACTTGAGTCTAGCCAGGCGTCTACGGCTTCAACGCCTAGAATGGCTAGGCCATATAGAGCATGCATGGGCATTGGGGAACCTCAGCCAACTTTGCGTGTGGAATTGGAGGCCGCTGGCCCGATCGTGCCAGGTGGGGAGAAAGAAGGAAAACCACAGAGCGTGAAAAATATTAAACTAGAATAACAAACTTTTTTATCCTTCCCATACTATACTCTTCAAACTTGGGATAAAAACTACATGCAGAAATAGAAAATGTCATAAGCCCCCTATTATGCAGCAAACTGTGAATTCAAATCCCAATAAATTGTATAAACTAAACTTTTTAACTACAAAAGTTGGTGTAATAAAGAGAAAAATAGTTTTCCGCATAACATATATTCTAATCCACACTGAATATTTAATTCAAATTGTATTACAAGATTTACAAAGTTCGCTATTGTCAACAACTTTTCAAACCAAATGGAATAATTTTAATTTGCTCTTGCTTAATTGGTCCCTCTGTGAAACTCAATTTGTTATCGCGAGTTGTTTGTATTTGGAACCTGGAATATTGTCTAAACTGGTTGCGCCGCGCCAACTCTTGGAACATACGATGCAATGTGGTGTAAGGTGTCAACGCATTTCGATCCGCAGACAAATACATCGCTTGCATTTGCTCGTTGTGAGAACTTTGCAAGTCACACAGAGCGTGTGTTGAAAATATTTTCGGTGTTCCCACGACAAGTGTCTGGTTTATCGTACATGCGATACCTAAACCAAATTTTCGAACTACTTTTGAGATGAGTAGTGAAAAGTCGCTTAGGTCGATCAGACGTGTTTTAATTATCTACCATAAAATTTGGCGCAGCCGGTTCGCGAATCTTGTCCCCACAATAGTAATTTAATGGGAGTAGGTAAATAATAAGTGTGAACAAACTTACTTGTAAAATCACAAGCCTAGAAATCCTCCAATTTAATACCGATTTTTTATGGCGAACAAAACGAACGCCTACCTGCAGAACTACACGCTTTTCTCAATTGTTGTAGGCAAGTAAAAGCATGTCTTTTGCCAGAGCAAGAGAAAATGTTCTGCCAACTGGTGCTAACAAAATTGCGGGGTAATGCATACTTAGCAAAATTGTACGTTCACGACGCTAACACAGTTCGAAAAATTACTTCGGGAATATTTTCTTCCCACGAAAACCTATATCCAGGTATCTAACGAACTACGACAATGTAGACAGTTCCCAACAGAAACCTTGAACTCGTTTCTATTGAGAGTAAGGAATCTGGTGGCTGAGTGTACGAGTTAAGCTCGTGAACAATTTCCGGTGGATGTTAAAGCACTAGGCTCCGATTCTGAACTAGCTGCTATTTATGCCATTAAATCTGGCATAATGAATCCACTATTAAAGCAGTACTTGTTTACTTCTCAGGAAACATCAGTGGACAAAATATGTGAAAACTTGATTAAATTAGAACTAGAATCAAGCAATTTAGTTCCATTTCAAATGGGGTGGCAATTAACAAATACATGTTCAATGTGGCCACAAAGTGCGAATGCTCCGTTTATGCATAATGCTGCGTGGGTACCTTCACAGGTATCACAATCCCCATTGGTGGAAAATAGCCCGAAAAGGAATTCACATAAATTGTTCACTGATAATGTTCAAGTTAGGTGTAATTTCTGCAATAAGAATAATCACACCTATCAGGATTGTAGGAAACGGGAGAATACACCTTTCTGTTCGCATTGTCGTACGGATGGACATTATAGCTCAAATTGTAAGAGAAAAAACAACAATCAGTCCAACGATTCAATAATCCTCCCATACGCGCATCTGTCATGGCAACGAGTTCTAACAACTCTCGAAGAGAGAGAAACAATGAAAAGTGTGATTTTTGTTTACGTTTTGGGCAAGACATTTCAAACTGTTTTTTTAAAAAACCGGTGGGATGAAAAGAGATCTAAAAGCACAAAAAACTAAATAGTTGTCGTATGGTGAAGAAGGAAAACGTGCAACCATGCGACAAAATTACAAATAAGTGTAATGAATATGTAAAGAACGGTATAGTTGCGATCACAATTGATGTAAATAATAAAAGAAACTTACACTTCTTAGTGGATACGGGATCAGATATAAGTCTTATTAATGAGGAAGTGCTAGGAACGGATGCAATTTTAAATAAAATTGACATCGTCGACATAAATGGTATTTTCTCTAAAGGCACTACACTAGGGTCTATTGAAGCAAAAGTTCTATTAGATCCTCCAATCAAGTGTAAGTTACAAAACAGATCGATTATGTCTTAGATCGAGATTGTGTCAAGAACATTTTTTTATCAGCGCACAGTGGGACAGAATGTAGATTAAGGGAAACAAAATTATTGCGCGTAATGTAATATGGCGCATATCTAATCTATACGACATAACTTGTGTTAATAAATTTCGAATATAAGATCCCATTCAACGTACTGAGTGAACGTCTAAAGCCTTTTTGCACCGCATTAATCGCACAGTGGGCGCCGTGGCGTAGTGGGATGGTGCCGACTCTTACGCTCGAGGTCTAAGATTCGAATCTTAAAAAAACACCTAACATTTTGTCACGGCTTCACCTCTTTCGAGTCACTGACAATGCTTCTCGAAATCGTCGTTCGGAGTCGGCATTAAACTGAATGTTCCCTCCACTCCTATACAATAGCACGCACAACACGAGTGGTTGCTGAGAAGCTAGGCCCAAGTCCACCTCAAGCTGTAGCGCCGCCATTATTATTATTATTATTATTATTATAATCGCACAGTGCGGCTTCCGGTGTTGTGATCCACACAGTTCATACTGTCTATAACCGTGGTTATCACACCCATCGCCCATCCATTAGCCATACACCCCTTTCTCTTCTCTTCTTTCTACGTTCCTTCCGAATTCTGCAACATAATGCAACTCATACGGGACCACCGATCGACCAAGCGATCGTGACATCTAACACCCCATGAATTGTGCCCAATATAATATGCGATGTGTAGCACATTCTGTTTCCATTGTAGGTAATGCGAAACCGTACATTGCCATAGCAATACCCAAAGCAAAGGGTGAATGCACATTGCATAAATATTTGGAATATGGGTCAAAGTCACTGCGTGTGTCGCAAGTTGGGTCAATGCATTGAAGTTGTTGACGTTGTCAAAATTGACTTCTTGCGTACTGAATTCGGTTGGGGCCTGAAAAGGAGAGGGAATGAGGTTCATGAGCAATTAAGCTATATAAACCTGACCGATGTCGCGGGAAGGTTAGAGTAAGTCTAGAATCAGAATAAGTAACCCTTCAAGTAAGACGGTTGCAGCCACGCTTAAGACAGCGGACCCCTTACAAGAAGGTAGAATAAAAGAAATAAATATATAAATATAATATATAAATAAATAAATAAACTCGTTTAACTTACTCTCCGCTTCGTACTCTTCCCTGACTATCAGGAAGCACGGTTGCGCGGCGTCACAACACCGGTCCGACAAAACGACTATAAACCAAGTTTTCACAATCCTTCGTAAAAGACCAGCGAATTTCAAATCGATACTCATCACTTTTTCATCGATTTCAAAACATCAAAGCATTCTTCGTATAGAACTATTCGCTGCGACGTCCGAATTCGGTATCCCGAATAATTCGGTGCTTGGCGATCCCCCGTTCAATACGAGAATTTTCGAACAAAATATATGGTGTCAGATACGAATCTATTCGTCGCCCATCAACTAGGACAAAACAGCTACATTTTTGTCGTTTAAAAAAAGTCGGTGCAAAAGTAAACACCACAAAATACAATCCAAGCATGCTGATTCGAGAGGAGAGGATGACCGAACCTCCGATAAAGATATAAAGTATCTTATCTTGATGACTCTCAAAGTAATTTTAATTAATACCGCAAACTCTATAGAGCAGATTAGACACGTTTGCGAATATGAAGTGTACGTAAATAAATTAAACTTCAAAGTTCAAGAGGAATTCGAATAGTCAGATAGCTATGAAAACAGAACACTTTAATCTCATTGCTAAACCATAAAGATTGTTATGACACAAGAAGTTAATTTGAATAGTTTCGTAGTTCGACTTAATCCTGTTGAATACCTCAAAACTACTATCCAAGACCTATCCAGTGCCAATACAATGAAACGCACACTTTTATTAAATGTGTTTTCAGAGTTTCCAAAAGCGTTTTGTTTAAGGTTATGCGGCGTAAGCTTGCAGATCTTAAACAAGATATACCCAGTGCCAAACTTAGACATTCAATCCCAACTTTTCACTGCACTAGCTCACATTTCATCTCAAATTATTCATTTTCACCGCACTGTATAAATCAACTTGTTTCGTAGTCCTGCAAGAGACGACCTACAACCCTTTCAATGAATACCCTGCTCAATTTAAGTAAAACTTTTCTTCTCACCTTATTTACCCAGCCTTTTACTCGTATTTTCGTTCGCCGTTGAAACACCATCTAAAGTAAATAACAAATGCAAAGCAATATACCTTATTTTGAACAAAAGAACGTAAAAAGGAACATGGTGTACTACCCACAGAAAAACATACAGATTTCCTTACGAACTTTGAACAAAGCTTTTAGACAACGAAAAACCGAAGGAATAAAGAAAATAAGACATTGCCACCATAAATTTAGATTTAGCTGGCTTAGGAGGACTTACACTCCGGAAAAAATTCATCAGCATGTAATCAAAAAATTCCAAATTCATAAATACTTCCTCGAGATAGTCCTGCAGCAGTTCGTAATCAACGTGACCCAAATGAACTGTAAGCCTATTCGACACGGTTGCGATATTAGAGTTGAAGGGTGGCAGCAAGCACCCAACTAAAATGAAGAAATCAGCGATGGAGTGAAAGGCGTTGAAATGGAATTGAGATGCCCTTGGCATCAGGGAATAACTGTCTTCGGTTTCGGGAATCAACAAATCACTTTCATAGTTAAGACGTATCCCTTCGAATCCTCAGCGTCTATGGGTGCTCAGACGTTGTTTAGCGCTAGAGATGATCCACTCACTTGGTTTCACATCGTTGAATGTGTAATTAAATATTTTCAAACTGCTGTGGTCTTCACGAGGATTCTCCCCAATTTTAATAGGGGATGAATTGTATATTGGCCTTGAGAACAAGTGAGAGGAATATTAAAAGGTGTTTGGTTTTAGTATGAATGGTTTAAAAATAAATTACCAAACAACTAGCATGAAACAGCTTGATCCAACACTTGAAAAATGTCTTTTTGAAAATAGTTTTATAACTTTTGTCACAGATAACATATTGTTGCCTGCTTTTGGATAACGTACATATACAACTGGCTCTGGCATATGGGATTGACTAGACGCAAGGTCTGATGATAACCGTTATATACGGATATGTGGTTTCAATTTGAATTTATGACTTGTTACTTATTACTTTCATAATTAAGTTTTTGACTCAATTTTAAGAAATGGAAAACAGCTTGCCCTAAAAGTGACATATGTATGTGTGAGTGAGTCACGATTTCGAATTGAAGAATGGTGGTGAATGTCAAAAAAAGAAAATAATTTATGATTATTTGAATAATTAGGTAAGTAAAAGTCAGTTATATTAATTGCATCCCCACATTTAACATTGCAGTAATATAATAGTGTGAATTATCTTCATACTATTCTAATAATAATAATAATGGTGGCGTACAGTACGAGGTGGACTTAGCGTAGCTTAAGTCATGGTATAATAATAATAATAATAATAATGGTGGCGTACAGTACGAGGTGGACTTAGGCGTAGCTTCTCAGCAGCCACTCGTGTTGTGCGTGCTTTTGTTCTCTCACGAGTGGAGGGGACCTACAGTTTAATGCCGACTCCGAAAGGCGAGATTGAGAAGCTTTCTCTACTCTTTAAGCTTTGTCAGTGACTCTCCAATTACTAAAAAACAAGCCAATATTTCTAAAAAAAGATATTTTATTTTTAACAAGAACTCATCGATAAAAAAACGTAAAACGCAAAAAAAATAATTCATTCCATGTACATTCCATGTATATGTATATGTTTTCAAAAAAAATTATAACTGAATCCACTTCTTCCTTCAGTATAATATTGATTAAGTAAAAGATCTTGTAATTTGAACTCGATACTATTAACTTTTTTACTTCTTCTTCTTTTTCTTCTACACCCTTCTGCACCCTAAGGCTACAGTCCGAGATGGACCTGTGCCTCATGTTCGTATGCCTTTCCAGCCAGCACGATCTCTCGCCAGCAGTCTCAAAAAAAAAAAAAATAAATACGCTCTACATGGCCTAGCCATCTTAGGCGTTGGATCCGTAGACGCCTGGCCAGACTCATGTCGCTGTACAACCCATATAGTTCATGGTTGAACCTTGACCTAAAACCGCGCGCAGAACTATTCTCTCGAAAAGATCAAGAGACTCTTTATCCGCTTGGTATATTGTCCATGCCTCTGTGCCATAAAGCAAAACTGGAATGATCAAGGTCTTATACAAGGTCAATTTTGCCTTCCGAGAGAAGGCTCTATTACTCAATTGCCTTTTGAGCCCAAAAAAAGCGCTTGAGAAAAATTGCTTTGCATTTGATCACGGTACTGATGTTGTTTGTACTGTTTATCGCTTGGCCGAGGTAGACGAGGTCCTTAACTATAAGCCCATGGTGATGTTGTGTCCAAATCGTCGATGTTGTGTGTCCTTCCTTGAATACAACATATACTTGTTTTGCCCACATTCACCGCTAAACCCCTTTTGGCCGCCTCCAATCCCTGCAAACTCTTCATTAACGGCTCATCAATGTCATCCTTGTATACCAGCAGTTGTACGGACTTTTACAAGATCATGCCTCTGGTGTTGGCTAGTGAGTTTTGCACAATCTCCTCAACAACGGTGTTGAAAAAGTCACATGACATCTTGTCTAAAGCCTTTTTTTGACATTGAAGGTCTCAGCGAGTTCATTACCATCCTTGATAGGACAGTGAGAGATCTCTATCGTCATCCTGTTCAGTCTGTCGAGTTAGGCAGGAATATCAAAACTGGACATGACGCTGTAAGCTCGTCTCTGTGCACACTTTTATATGTGGCTTTGAAATCGACGAATAGGTGGTATGTGTCTTTTATTCTATTAAAGTTATATTCCACTCTAACGCTTCAATATCGACTCCTACACAAAACAAAAGTATGAGACTGGTTATTCACGAAATACAGCCGTAATTATACGAAAAGTTAATAAATGTCATCAAAGAGTTTGTTTAAATAAAAATATCGACACACTTCACAAAAAATGGTACACTTTTCTATTAAATTTAAATAAATTCCTCTTAATGGATAACAGTTTGTATTTTTTTCTTTTCAAAAGAAACTTTCTTTGCCAATAGTGGTCAAAAAATCAAAAGTATCACATAAAAGCGGTTGGAAAGAGATAATTTCTAGAGATAAGAATATTATCACACAACAGTGTACTAATGTCCCCAGAAAATACATTTTTTCCCAAACTTAGCGTAATTCTTTTTTTGCCATTCAAAAATTATGCACTATCGCTGTACATTAACTAACTGTTTATACAAAAGAGCCATGTCTAATTCTGACCTGCAATCAACGAACTCGGTTATTCGGTTGACTATTAATTTTCCTGCTAACGTTGACAAATGGAGCTACCAACGGGACTTGGCACTCACAAAAGCATTCAGATATTGAAAGTTGTTGTTTTGTTTTCCTTTGCGAGGGATATGCTTTAAGCAAATAATTGTCATAAGACCGGGGAAGGGATAATGTGTTTCTTATGTATCCCAATGAGTGTACATTAGAAAAGTTGGTCAACTACAATATATTGCAAGAGAAAGCCTCGTTAAGTTAAAAGGTCCCTCTGTCATGCGTTATTAGACACATTCGCTTTTGTAGGGGCGTACATTAATTGCTACATTAAAAGTCAATGTAGCATTTAAAATATTCCAAATCTGTAATCAAAACAATTGCATTTGACTTTCATAGCTGGCCTTTTGTACAGTATAAAAGTAATCGTGATAGGTTATTTAAATCCTCTTTAGGTAGTTCTACAGGCCGAGTAAGACTTGAGCCTTGCTTGTCTAGAAAACATTCATGTTATTATTAAATATTTTCAAATAAATTAATTTCAGCGGGCAAAAGTCCTACTCTCACCTCCCCGTGGTGAAATCCGGGAGCCGAGTACCCTTGACAGAAGATGGGGTAACCAACCCTCGTGGGACGTCTGGGCGGCTGCAAATGAGAGAGGGGGGAGTCTGAGTATACCAGGGCTCATCACTCTAGTTAGGATGGCGGCGGAGGAACTGGTCAACTGATTGGCCAACGGCGGCATCCACAACTCCAGTCAGCAGGAGCTGCCTGGTTTCCATGATAAGGTCGGGACCCTGGAATAGAGATGGCGGCGGGTGAGCCCTTCTTTTAGGGCCAACGGCGGCGCTCACAGCCTGCAAGAGGCTACCGACACCGGATCCCTCCGGACCCCTTTGTCCGGGGGCTAAACAAATGGACCTGTCCTCCCAGTTGGAGGTTGTGCGTGGGGTTAACTTCCTCACCACGTAAAAAAAACTCTGAGTTCAGAAAGCACAAACTGCCTCGGATATGGACGGATTTACTGTTGACGACCCCAGCAAACGGAATAAGGACAATGACTTTCGGTTCTGCACGTGGAATGTGAGGTCCCTGAACAGACTACGTGCAGCCGATGAACTCGCGGAGACCCTAGACTGCTATAAAGCAGACGTTTCCGCAATCCAGGAAGTGCATCCCATCGCACCGCCGGGCAAAAAGAGGATGAAAAACTGCGATATCTACTACGGCGATTGTTACAGAGAGTGAAGGCAGCGATTATTTGGATGTGTATTTGTTGTTCGAGGCAGACTTAGGCAAAAAGTCTTAGGCTTTAAGTACATAAGCGAGCGCCACATAACAACCCGCATCAAGGCTAAATTCGGCAACATCAGTCTAATCTGCGCCCACGCCCCAACAGAGGACAAAGATGACGATAGAAAAGATGACTTCTATGATCTCCTAGAAAGAACGTACGATCAGTGCCCCAGCTACGACACCAAGATCGTTCTAGGAGATTTTAACGCTAAGCTGGGTAAAGAGGACATCTTTGCTAGAGTCATCGGTAAACACAGCCTGCACGACACCACGTCCGAAAACGGACTCAGGCTGGTGGACTTTGTTACGGGGCGAAACCTCTCTGTAGCTAGCACGCGGTTCCCACACCTCAACATCCATAAAGGGACCTGGCGGTCCCCTGATCATTCAACCGTCAACCAGATAGATCACGTTGCGATCGACGTCATACACTCCTCCAGTATTATTGATGTCCGAACGTTCCGAGGCGCCAACATCGACTCGGACCATTTCCTTGTTGTAGCCCAGGTAAGCACACGGATATCGACAGAACAACGGAGTCGAGGAAGACAACAACAACGGTTTGACGTCGAAAAGTTACAATCACAACAGACTGCCAGGAACTTTGCCGATCGAGTCTCTCTGAAACTCACCGAAAGTTCGACGTCGCCTGCACTAACAACAGACGAAGAATGGAAACGTTGTCAAAGAGCCATCAGAGAAGCCGCTACTGATGTGCTGGGTTTTAAAACACCACCTAGGAAAAACCCCTGGTTTGACAACGAGTGCAGGCAGGCACATGCAGCAAAACAAGAAGCCTACCGGGCAACGCTACATCGAACCACGAGAGCTCTACGAACAGAAACCAAGGGAAGAAAACCGGCTTCTGAGGAAGAAAAAGAAAGAGCACGAGAAGCGCGCGATCGAGGAGATGGAGAGGTGTTATGGCAGGAATGATGTCCGAAAGTTTTACCAAAGGGTAAAACTTTTATCGAATGGATATAAAGTTCGGACAGAAGCTTGCCGGGACGAAAATGGACAACTAATAGTAGATTCGCAGTCGATACTGAGAATTTGGAAAAATCATTTCTGCAGACTGTTGAACGGCGATGAGGACACAAATACCGCTGTCAGGCAGAATGTTCCACTCAACACAACGGACGATGATAGAAGAGAATACCGTCCCCCCGACCTAGACGAAGTCAAGATAGCGATATCGAGACTGAAGTCTAATATAAAGCTGCTGGTGCAGATAGTCTGCCCGCTGAAATGTTTAAAGCAGCTGGAGATGATCTGGTAGGGCGCATGCACCAGCTCATCTGTAAGATATGGTCGGAGGAAAGCATGCCCGATGAGTGGAATCTCAGTATCGTTTGCCCGATCCACAAGAAAGGAGACCCCTTTGACTGCGCCAACTATCGAGGGATAAGTCTCCTTAACATCGCCTATAAAATCTTCTCTGCCGTTTTGTGTGAACGCCTGAAACCATTCGTGAACAATCTGATAGGTCCTTATCAGTGTGGTTTCAGGCCCGGGAAGTCCACCATCGATCAAATTTTCACACTGCGGCAGATCCTGGAGAAGACCCAGGAAATGCAGATCGACACACACCATCTATTTGTCGATTTCAAGGCCGCATATGACAGCGTGCATAGAGACGAGGTATACAGCGCCATGTCTAGTTTTGACATTCCTGCTAAACTCGTCAAACTGCGCAGGATGACGATGGAGAACTCTCGCTGCTCCATCAAGGTCAGTAACGTGTTAAATGAAACGATCGGTGCGAGTGTTTTAAGTGAAACTGAAACATAATTTATTGGAGGCAAAAGTAAGGTAACTGTAACATGATAATTATCATACAGATGGAGAGAACTACTGCAGAGCATGAACAGTATAAGAGAAAATAGATTTAATAGATTTATAAACTCTGAAACATATGCATCTTCTTCAACATAACGAACTCACCGAGACCTTCAATGTCAAAAAAGGTTTTAGACAAGGCGACGCGCTGTCATGTGATTTCTTTAACATCGTTCTTGAGAAGATCGTGCAAAACTCACTGGCCAACACAAGAGGCACGATCTTCCAAAAGTCCGTTCAACTGCTAGCCTAACGCGGATGACATTGACGTGATTGGACGAACACAGCGAGCCCTCAATGATGCGTTTGCTGGCATTGAAACGAAAGCGGCTAAAATGGGTCTGGCGGTAAACGAGGGCAAAACAAAGTATATGCTGTCATCAAGAAAGAACGCACAACATCGACGACTTGGCCAGAACGTCACCATAGGCAGCTATAACTTTGAGGTAGTAAAGGACTTCGTCTACCTCGGCTCCGCGGTAAACAGTACAAACAACATCAGTACCGAGATCAAACGTAGAATAACTCTTGCCAACCGCTGTTTTTATGGGCTCAAAAGGCAATTGAGTAGTAGAGCCCTCTCTCGGAAGACCAAGTTGACTTTGTATAAGACCTTGATCATCCCAGTCCTGCTGTACGGCGCAGAGGCATGGACAATATCCCAAGTGGATGAACAGTCTCTTGGCCTTTTCGAGAGAAAAGTTCTGCGCGCGATCTTTGCGCGTCCTGTTTGCGTTGATGGCATTTGGAGGAGAAGAGTCAACCACGAACTGTATGGGCTGTACAGCGACATGAGTCTAGCCAGGCGTCTACGGATCCAACGCCTAAGATGGCTAGGCCATGTAGAGCGTATGGACATCTTAGCTCCGGCCCGAAGAGTCTTCGACTCTGAGCCCGTGGGACAACGCAACAGAGGACGTCCACGTACAAGGTGGCGCACACAAGTCGAGGGGGACCTCGGCCGGCTTGGTGTGCGAAACTGGAGACAGCTGGCGAAGATCGTGCTGGCTGGAGAGGAATGTTGAGTGAGGCCCAGGTCCACCTCGGACTGTAGCGCCCTAAGAAGAAGAAGAAGAAAAGTTATTTGCGAGTACAAATTACTTTTTCATGCATGAATTTAAATGCTTTAAATTAAGAATTGAATTTTTTTTTCCACAGCGTAGGAGTCGACGCACCTAGCCACTACGCCACGGCGCCCACGACTTCATTCATCAGCATTAAAAAATGCATACTTGTTCGTATAAGGAAATGCTCGTTGCTGAACGCAGTGAAGATACAACGACAATGTTTCAGTGAATCGCTTATTATGATGTTGCCCAAACTTAATCCCATCAACCAACACTTTTTTGTATATAGTGAAATATACATATTATAACCTGATTGTTTTTTTAATGCCGCTTCACATGATTGATTTTATTTAGAGCGACATATCGTTTATATTCAGTTTATATTCGATAAATGTACACAAATTTGAAACTTTAATATTAAATTAAGTTGACGCCAAGCGATTACCATATCATCATACCAAGAATCGCCCTCCAATTGCTATTCACAATTATCATTAAACTAGGCCACATCACCATTTATGTTAATTTTAAGAAAAATGTAATCAGCTCTGGAAGTGAGATGTACCAATACGCTTCGCTGAAATAAAGTTTTTTTTTAAAACAAATTTCGGACTCAAAAATATTAATTTATTATTTTCATGCAAAAAACATTTCAATCTTTAAACTGGATGAATTGGAGATCCCCTCAACTATAGGCGTCTGAAATGGCATAAATAAGTGTCACCAAATGGGTATTTGCACAAATTTGCATTGGATATTGAAGAACAGTACGAATATATTCTCGCTTACCACTTTGGTTTTCGAGCTTTTTATAACAAAAAGCCAAACAAGTTCTGGGAATAAAACAGCACATCCAAACACATGTAGACCCAAGCTATAGCTATTGAATATTTGTTGTCTAAAAGTCATATGATTCAGTATGTTATGGAGCCGAAAGCTGTAAACAGGAACTGATCCTGGTGAACTCGAAGAAATATTTTTCCTGGTGTTTGATAAGTAAGGTTGCTCTTTACGTGAATTTTGGATGATCGTTCCCTAATAGGTTGCAATAAATTATATGTTTTCATATAAACGAAAGTAATAAAATAAAAAAAGAACTGCAATTTAACTTATTTAACTACACGTGGTGGGTGCAGGTTCTGAAAACCTTTCAAACTTGTTATGCAACAGACAAGAAATGATGGCATTCTGACTTCCGGTGTTGGATTGCAGCTTATTCTTGGAATGATGATAACTACTAGTCAATAGTTACTCAATACATGTTCAACACACTTTTTGGCCAGAAATTATTTAATCTAAGTACTGTTATAAGAAACAATATAAGCAAACCCCAATCGAAATTTGATTACCCAGCAAGTAAAGAATTTAAATCACTCTAATCGAACAGCATCAGCTCGCACTTCAATACTACAACTTTTCACGTCATACCTATCACATGATTGATTTTCTGCATATGATGATATACCGCTAGCGTCAGAAGTAGATCAAATACCCGTACCAGCACAAAGGAAGAGGCTGTCTTTTTTGATGGACGGGTTAATGTATGATTTTGAATGTTCAGTTTCGCGTCGCTGAAATCGCTGCTGGTGCAATTTTCTGCAGACGTCACTCTCTTGGTTCATTACACCTCCAATAGTAGCCTAAAGCGTAAGTGAAATGAATTGCCGGATGTCAGTTATTCACGAAACGGGGATTCGAAAATTAACCACAATCCCCTGTACCACTTCAAGCATTCCTTATCATTATACAATATTATAGCATATAATGTGGGGGCAGTTGATCACATATATCAGAATAAGTTTAACCGTCGAATAATAAATATGAATAGGTATTCCGTTTCACATTGTTGGCGACTTACTCTCATAAACCTTTAAGGTCTTGTGGTAAATGTGGAGATGAATTTAACAATGTACCGATACAACGTCAGTTGCAACGACTCTGTTCAAAACTCAACTACCAAGGAGATTTATCGTACTGCTGAAACATACTAGGTTTTTGTTTTCAATGTAATGTCACTACATTTTGTTTTTATCTTGAGGGTCGGGATATGCTTACCTTTAGGAAAAATAGTATCACTATATAATATGGTATCCTCGTCGAAAATAAAGGACAGCGCGAAATCTCCATGTGCCAAATCATATGCTCAAACAGTAATGGCAAAACAAACAAAAAAAGAAAATACTTCTATGACGGACCCAGTCGCGCAAGTATTCTCTATAATCCTTGCGAAACTTAAGGGACAATCAAAAATTAACAATTTAATATTTAACAAACTAAGTAAGCTTGATATACAACCTAAGACTAAAAAATCATGAATGCCAACAAATCCATAAAAATTTTAACATGGAACGCAAATGGCCTCAAAGATAAAATCACAGAACTAGAGGTATTCTTACGAAGTGTTAAAATTGACGCATGCTTAATCTCGGAAACTCATTTGACAAGGGAATCTCAAATTAAAGTAAAAGGATTCTGTGCGTACCACGCATTACATCCCTCGGGAAGACCCAGAGGAGGTTCATCCTTATTTATTAAAGATTATATTAAGCATTCGATCAATCATACGACAGAACTCGACACTATACAAACAACTTCAGTTCGGGTAAAGAAAAAGACAACGGATATCAATATATCGTCTATTTAATTTCCTCCGTGTTTTAAGCTTACAAGAAACGAACTTGAAGATTTTTTCAACTCACTCGGAACGAATTTTATTATTGGTGGCGATTTTAACGCTAAACACACGTTTTGGGGTTCGAGAAAAAATTCAACAAAAGGTAGACTGTTGTACAAAGTCGGTATGGATTTCGGAGTAGACTTCCATTCGACAGGAAAACCGACATACTGGCCCTCCGCAAAAATACCAGACTTGGTAGACTTTTTCGTTACAAAAGGAGTAAATACCAATCTCGTGAAAATAGAAGAAGGCTTTGACCTTTCCTCTGACCACTCACCGATGATTTTAACTATTAGCGATAGACTAATAAAAGTAGAAGGTGTACCTAGATTAACTAATAACAGAACTAATTGGGACGGCTTTAAGCATGACTGCGAAACTAACACTATGTTGAATGTGTCGCTAAAAATACCATTTGAGTTAGAAGTGAAACTCGAAAAATTAATTTACGTAGCATGGGAAAACACTCCAAGAAAAAAAATAGTCAAAAAAGGGGTAACCATTTATCCTCCGGAAATAAAAGAACTTATTCAAGAAAAGAGGAGAGCGCGCAGGGTATGGCAACAATCACGTTACACTCAACATAAGTCATATATAAACCTTCTATGTAATAAACTTAAAAAAGCGATACAAGACTTAAAAAATCACGAGACCTCGGTTTATCTTGAAGGCTTAACAAACGAAAAAACTTCGATTTACTCGCTCTGGAAAGCAGTGAAATATATAAAGAAACCTCAAATGCAATCGGCAACAATTAGAAATACCAATGGTGAGTGGGCAAAGAGTGACAAAGAAAAGGCAGATCTCTTTGCTGAACACCTAGAAGAAACGTTTAAGCCTTTTGATGGTCAAATGTTGATGGACAATCCAAGCGAAATGACAACTACATCCGATAACATTAGAATAAAGCGTGTGTCGTTATCCGAACTCTACCAGGCAATTAAAAATCTGAAAAATAACAAAGCACCTGGCTATGACTTAATTACCGCACAAATACTTAAGGAATTACCAAAAAAAAGCGATTATTAATCTCCAATACTTAATAAATGCCTTGTTTAGACTATTATATGTCCCAGATTCGTGGAAAGTGGCAGAAGTGATAATGGTTCCGAAACCGGGTAAGCCGCCAAACGACAAAAAATCATATAGACCAATATCACTCCTGCCTATAATATCAAAGCTATTCGAGAAACTACTATTGCGACGTATTCAAACAGTCATAAAAGAAAGACGACTTATCCCTGATCATCAATTTGGATTTCGCACGAATCACTCCACAATTGACCAGGTATATAGAATAAATAACGAAATTGAAAAAGCATTGGAGGAAAAAAAGATTTGCTCTAGCGTTTTACTTGACGTGTCACAGGCTTTTGACAAAGTTTGGCACGAGTTAAGTATGGAATGGACTACTCCGGGTTTAAGGAGATTGCGGCCGGAGTTCCACAAAGGGAGTGTACTTGGTCCCACTCTGTTTTTATTATATACACGCGACATACCTCAAACTGAGGGTACAGTAGTAGCAACGTTCGCGGACGATACGGCTATTCTCGTTACGGAAAGCACAATCGAGTCCGCTACCGAAAAACTGCAACTAGCTCTAAACAAAATATGCGATTGGACAAAACTCTGGCGCATTGCTCTTAATGAAACTAAATCCACGCATATTAATTTTACATATAAAAATATAGACAATTTACCCGTCTTCATTAATTCGGTACAAGTACCGTACGCAAATGAAGCCAACTATCTCGGGATGACGTTAGACGCAAAGCTCAAATGGAAGGCACACGTCAAAAAACACAACGTGACGAACTGGAGAATCGATTTAGAGAATTGTACTGGTTACTTGGACGACATTCCAAGTTAAGCATATATAACAAACTACTTATATATAAGCAAGTGCTAAAGCCTATATGGACCTACGGTATACAACTCTGGGGCTGCACTAAAGCAAGTAACAGAGAATTTATACAATCATTCCAAAATAAGGTTTTAAGAGCTATCGTAAGTGCTCCCTGGTATCTTCGTAACAGTGTTATACAAAGGGATCTACTAATCGCAACCGTGGATGAAGAAATAACAAACTTTGCTAGAAACTTGCGAACCCACGAAAAAAAAAACAAAAACTATATAAATTCATTAACCATCCATTCTGTTTAGACAGAATGAACGCTTGTCTGTTCTTTTAAGAGATATTTTGCTGTGAGACCTTTCCACGCCTGACGAGTTCTTCGGCTTCGTGATTCCCATAGATGTTACAGTGTCCCGGCACTCCAGTGTTCTGAACGGAAGAAGACAAGCCCTAAGACAAGCCCATTCAGTGCATAATTGAGCATTGACTCCGAGGAGAGGCTGAAAACTTCATGGTTGTTAATATGTTTATACTGATCTAGACAGGTCCCCAGATATCTGATTACACTTCGATGGGCCAGGGACTGCCCGTGTTGTCCAACAACTGAGAGGTTTCGCCAACTCTTTTTACTACCCGATGAGGCCTTAGACTATGGCGTTTTGAAATGAATGGTTCCCAACTTCCGGTAATTGAACTTCAGATTCCATTCGTCGCAATATCGCTCCTTCGGAGTCATGCAAAACAAAAAACAAAAAAACAAAAAACATGAAATCACTCCTGTAAATAGTAAACGGGTACATTTTTACTTCAAATGTACTATTAGAGGTCATATTACAGTAGTAACAAATCCATTGGTGAGCATGTTACACAATTAGGCGACTACTAGAATTCATCTTATCTCTTTTCGGGAACACCGCACACATTTCCTTTACTTACTATTCAATCACAAAGAAGTTGACATCGGGGACTGCGGTACCTAGATTTATTCCTGTTGTAATCAGTAATTGTTCACTCATTGTGATCCTTCTTATTACCCATTAAAATTTTGTTTATTTTCGGCAATAAAGTATAGTGGTATACTTGAGGCGCAACTGGTAGGTCTTTAGTTCACATATTTCACTACACTCAATGTCTTTTTTTTCATTTCGTCTACACTGGTAGCTCCCGCACAGGTGAAGCTGCCATTGATTTTGAAACATTGACGCACCCCCTCGAGTGATATATCAATCGACAGATCTTATGAAATGAGGTGGAGGTTTTCTTCAACACTTTTTCATTCAAAGTTCCATTTGAAAAATATGGAGATACAAAGTTTTTAAATGCGTCTCTCCCCTCCCATTTCTAAATCAAAGTCCTTAAAAATCTAAAAAAAAATCACAAAATCTTGGCTTCATTGAGTACTTTCATTTAAAATTTCAAGCATTCTGGTCCTAAGCTTTTGAGATATTGGCCAAAAACGGCCAACCATCGGCATGCAAATTTGAAGATCTGAAAACTCGGTTTTTTAGGTTTGATCCAATGTATAGAGAAATAATAAATATCAAAGTATCGATTTATGTGCAAATTTCGAGATATCAAAGATTTAAGATTTGAAAGTTTATGTTTGAATGTACGAATGTAGTTGATTTGGGTTAAACTAGAAGAAAATTTATTTCAGTTAAAGTTTAAACTCAGAAATGATGCTTTCAATAAAATTGTATGCGACGGAACCTTCCCCTTGAGACCACACTTGCACTTGCCCAGTTTATTTATTATTGTGTAGGCTTTCATAAGAGCGTAAATCACGTTTTTCTGTATGGTAGATTATAAAGCTGCTTTCAGAATCTCATACGAGTATAATATAACTACAGTGTGCAATGGAGGAATTATCAACAAGATTCCAGGTGTCTGGATTAGGAAAATTATGTTTGCTGAATCTATTTTTTATTTGCTCCGTAAATTAAGGACAATTCAGAACCATCACCCTGATTTGAGCACACGCTCCTACAGAGGACAGGCATAAAACAGCAAGGAAAACTTTTATGATCTCCTAGAAAGAACATACGATTAATACCCCATCTGCGATTCCAAGATCGTTCTAGAAATTTCTAACGCTAAGCTGGGCGAGGGAGACATCTTTACTAGAGTCATCGAAAAACACAGCCTGCACGACACCACCTCCGAAAATGGATTCAGACTGATGGACTTTGTAACGGGGCGAAACTTCTCTGTAACTGGCACGAAAGAGATGGAGCCGTGAGCTTCTGGCATATAATTCAGCCACGATTCCAATTTACTTTGGGACATGCATCAATATTTTAATTTAATTCGCATAATATTTAATTTAATTTATGCTCTTTTCCAGAAATTTGACTTGCTTTTATATTGTAGAAATACCCATCTATCTTTCATGAGTTTCTGTCTTCTATTAACGATACAAAGGGGCTCTCGATCATCATATTTGCAATTTTCGATCCTTTGTTGCTGTTAAGTTGTAATACATATACAGATTTAATGCAAAATGATTACATTTTTTACAATCCAGGAATAACTTAGATGCATTTTTTCATAAATAAAGTAAGTTCTGTTTTTATTAAATCAATGTGCGCAAATGGAAGAAAGTGTATAAAACAAAACAGATATAATTATTTTCGAACAATTTGTCGTCAATCAGAAAGACGGCAAGTCAATTCTTATATTTATTTTTTGCTAAGTTTAAGCATTCTATAAAGATAAATGAGTCAAAACCTTAATCTATCTACAGTTGTATATAATCTCCTGTTACCCTTATTCAGAAACCCAGTTTGTCAAATACAAATACAAAATCAATCTGATTGAACCCCACTTAATCATAGAAGTACCCAATTCTATTTGAATTCTCCTAAACAAGACAAGAAAATATCTACTACGTAAGCAATTTGATAAATTTCATGGAAAAATTCCTTTCGTGACTCATCCCTGTGTGGGTGGTGGGTGTAAGGGTCGAAAATACTGCCTTAATTGCAATAAGCACAGTGATATATTACCAAGTCAAATTCACAAAAAAATTCCATTTTAACAGTCGCATCTATTATACATAATCATAGCTGACCGTTAAAGTGACCAAGGACACACCAAAGTTGAACTGCTCTAGTCACAATCCGCTTTCACCCACAGCCATCCGTCCCGCATAGCAATCGAATCACATTTACAATGCTAATCTCAGTGAAAATTTATTGCGCACCCATAACTTTGATCGACATTGATGTTCCGTGGGTCTGGAGATTGTTCAATGTCTGTATTCAAGTTTTTTTATTATCATTTTTTTTTTCGTTTGTTTGAGTATATACCTTGCAATTACTCAAAACTTGAAGAGATTTTGTCATGAGGTTCATACCTGCTACTCAATTTTGAAAAGACTGCCCCGCAGGAGCACCTGAACTATAGACCAGACGTTATACATACATACTGAAGTATGTTGGTACCTAAGAGTGATTTATCTGAGAACACATTATTCCTGTACCAGACTGGAGCAGCTACATTAATTTAATCAATAACATCCAAAGAATGGCATGTACAAAGGTAACAGGCGCTATGCGAACTATATCAGCCGCGACGCTGAAAACTATACCGCACTTCGATAAACCCAAAAGAAATGCAACCAAATCTATCTGCCTCCTATCCCAATGGAAAAGACAGGAGATATAAAGAACTTTGACAGAGATGTAGACGAAACCAGAAGATACTTAAAATCAATCCTGGACTTCAAAATCAAGCATGACATTTTAAACAGAAAAGCCGATATTAAAACACAAACAGACTGATGTTAAACGGCGAAAGGGATAGGAGCTAATTATTATAAGGGTTTCCAGATAGCAATGATAGTTTCTCCACTTTTAATGTTTTAGCAGCTGTTAAGTTTAAAATTGACATCCTTCTTCTTCTTCTTCTTCTTCTTAGGGCGCTACAGTCCGAGGTGGACCTGGGCCTCACTCAACATGCCTCTCCAGCCAGCACGATCTTTCGCCAGCTGTCTCCAGTTTCGCACACCAAGCCGGCAGAGGTCCCCCTCGACTTGTGTGCGCCACCTTGTTCGTGGACGTCCTCTGTTGCGTTGTCCCACAGGCTCAGAGTCGAAGACTCTTCGGGCCGGAGCTAAGTTGTCCATACGCTCAACATGGCCTAGCCATCTTAGGCGTTGGATCCGTAGACGCCTGGCTAGACTCATGTCGCTGTACAGCCCATACAGTTCGTGGTTGAATCTTCTCCTCCAAATGCCATCAACGCAAACAGGACCAAAGATCGCGCGCAGAACTTTTCTCTCGAAAAGACCAAGAGACTGTTCATCCGCTTGGGATATTGTCCATGCCTCTGCACCGTAAAGCAGGACTGGGATGATCAAGGTCTTATACAAAGTCAACTTGGTCTTCCGAGAGAGGACTCTACTACTCAATTGCCTTTTGAGCCCATAAAAACAGCGGTTGGCAAGAGTAATTCTGCGTTTGATCTCGGTACTGATGTTGTTTGTACTGTTAACCGCGGAGCCAAGGTAGACGAAGTCCTTTACTACCTCAAATTTATAGCTGCCTATGGTGACGTTCTGGCCAAGTCGTCGATGTTGTGCGTCCTTTCTCGATGACAGCATATACTTTGTTTTGCCCTCGTTTACCGCCAGACCCATTTTAGCCGCTTCCGTTTCAATGCCAGCAAACGCATCATTGACGGCTCGCTGTGTTCTCCCAATCACGTCAATGTCATCCGCATAAGCTAGCAATTGAACGGACTTTTGGAAGATCGTGCCTCTTGTGTTGGCCAGTGAGTTTTGCACGATCTTCTCAAGAATGATGTTAAAGAAATCACATGACAGCGCGTCGCCTTGTCTAAAACCTTTTTTGACATTGAAGGTCTCGGTGAGTTCGTTACCGACCTTGATGGAGCAGCGAGAGTTCTCCATCGTCATCCTGCTCAGTCTGACGAGTTTAGCAGGAATGTCAAAACTAGACATGGCGCTGTATAGCTCGTCTCTATACACGCTGTCATATGCGGCCTTGAAATCGACAAATAGATGGTGTGTGTCAATTTGCATTTCTTGGGTCTTCTCCAGGATCTGCCGCAGTGTGAAGATTTGATCGATGGTGGACTTCCCGGGCCTGAAACCACACTGATAAGAACCTATCAGTTTGTTCACGAATGGTTTCAGGCGTTCACACAAAACGGCAGAGAAGATTTTGTAGGCGATGTTAAGGAGACTTATCCCTCGATAGTTGGCGCAGTCAAAGGGGTCTCCTTTCTTGTGGATCGGGCAAACGATACTGAGATTCCACTCATCGGGCATGCTTTCCTCCGACCATATCTTACAGATGAGCTGGTGCATGCGCCCTACCAGATCACCTCCAGCTGCTTTAAACATTTCGGCGGGCAGACTATCTGCACCAGCAGCTTTATTAGACTTCAGTCTCGATATCGCTATCTTGACTTCGTCTAGGTCGGGGGGACGGTATTCTCTTCTATCATCGTCCGTTGTGTTGAGTGGAACATTCTGCCTGACAGCGGTATTTGTGTCCTCATCGCCGTTGAACAGTCTGCAGAAATGATTTTTCCAAATTCTCAGTATCGACTGCGAATCTACTACTAGCTGTCCATTTTCGTCCCGGCAAGCTTCTGTCCGAACTTTATATCCATTCGATAAAAGTTTTACCCTTTGGTAAAACTTTCGGACATCATTCCTGCCATAACACCTCTCCATCTCCTCGATCGCGCGCTTCTCGTGCTCTTTCTTTTTCTTCCTGAGAAGCCGGTTCTCTTCCCTTCTTCTCTGTTCGTAGAGCTCACGAACAGCTCTCGTGGTTCGATGCAGCGTTGCCCGGTAGGCTTCTTGCTTTGCTGCATGTGCCTGCCTGCACTCGTTGTCAAACCAGGGGTTTTTCCTTGTTGGGGTTTTAAAACCCAGCACATCAGTAGCGGCTTCTCTGATGGCTCTTTGACAACGTTTCCATTCTTCGTCTATTGTTAGTGCAGGCGGCGTCGAACTTTCGGAGAGTTTCAGGGAGACTCGATCGGCAAAGTTCCTGGCAGTCTGTTGCGATTGTAGCTTTTCGACGTCAAACCGTGGTTGGCTTCCTCGACTCCGTTCTTCTCTCGATATCCGTGTCCTTACCTTGGCTACAACAAGGAAATGGTCCGAGTCGATGTTGGCGCCTCGGAAAGTTCGGACATCAAGAATACTGGAGGAGTGTCTGACGTCGATCGCAACGTGATCAATCTGGTTGACGGTTGAATGATCAGGGGACCGCCAGGTCCCTTTATGGATGTTGAGGTGTGGGAACCGCGTGCTAGCTACAGAGAGGTTTCGCCCCGTAACAAAGTCCACCAGCCTGAGTCCGTTTTCGGACGTGGTGTCGTGCAGGCTGTGTTTACCGATGACTCTAGCAAAGATGTCCTCTTTACCCAGCTTAGCGTTAAAATCTCCTAGAACGATCTTGGTGTCGTAGCTGGGGCATTGATCGTACGTTCTTTCTAGGAGATCATAGAAGTCATCCTTGCTATCGTCATCTTTGTCCTCCGTTGGGGCGTGGGCGCAGATTAGGCTGATGTTGCCGAATTTAGCCTTGATGCGGATTGTTATGAGGCGCTCGCTTATGTACTTAAAGCTTAAGACTTTTTGCCTAAGTCTGCCTCGAACAACAAATCCACATCCAAATAATCGCTGCCTTCGCTCTCTGTAACAGTCGCCGTAGTAGATATCGCAGTTTTTCATCCTCTTTTTGCCCGGCCCATCCCATCGCACTTCCTGGATTGCGGTAACGTCTGCTTTATAGCAGTCTAGGGCCTCCGCGAGTTCATCGGCTGCACGTGGTCTGTTCAGGGACCTCACATTCCACGTGCAGAACCGAAAGTCATTGTCCTTATTCCGTTTGCTGGGGTCGTCAACAGTAAATCCGTCCGTATCCGAGGCATATTGTTGCTTCTCAACTCCTTACTTTTTTACGTGGTGAGGAAGTTAACCCCACGCACAATCAAATTGACATCCAGCAATTAATATATTCAATAAGGTTTGTAATTTCTTCATGAATCGTTTGCCGAAGGTGCAAAACTTTTTAAAAAATATTATCAAAATTCCGGCTCAGATCTTAATACGCAACGTGATACGCAACTACCGTCGTGAGGTCGGTCGTCTCATGACTTCAATGTGCAGACAAGCGACAGTATACGCTTTAGGATCTTAAACCACCAATCCGACAGAAACAGAGGTTGGCGCGAAATGAAGAAAACATAGTATCGAAGAAGACTCAGAAATGAGTGCCGTTAACGAAGGCATAATGGCTTTAATCCACTTTCAAATGCGAATTAACGCTATAATCCACTTGTGGCTTTAATTCACTTTCAAATTGGAACTAAGGCCATCAATTAAATTAAACTAACGCCGTATGTTTTTGAGCTCTGAAGAACAGCCGGTTTTGACAAAACGTTATCAGTCCAATGTCACACCATGATCGGTCTACTTTTAGTTTTCCACCAGCTTACCTCCTTACACAAATATATTGAGCTTACATCCGTGTAAGATTGTGCTGACGCAAGAATTGAAGCCGGACGCCCATAGGCAACGCTGGGAGTTCGATAATTCGACGAGTCCCATTTTTGTTTCAGCGTTTATGGCAACAAGTAAAATTGCCATGATTGGAGCGAATACAATACAGAAGTGTTCGACAATGCCCCAATGCATCTACAAAAAATCGACTCTTTTGTGCGGTTTATGACATGGCGGCATCGTCGGACCTTATTTATTTCAAAATGATGAAGGAAACAGGATTACCATCACTAGTCTCAGGTATAAAATGTTATCCGGCTTTCTGTCGCCAGAGCCAGAATTTTCCCTCACGTCATGCAAGCTAATATGATCTATTTCTACGCTTGCTTATGCCATGTATGGATCGCTGTAACTAGGGAAAATAATCGTGTTCTGGGCTTACCTTTATTTTTGGTATACAGCAGTTTTTAGTGTGATGTCATGAGCCTTTGAACTTGTTCATTGGCTGCTGAAGGCTTCTGAATCAGAACAAAGTTCCCTGACTTGGTTTGGCGAATGAGGAGGTCGGCGGACCCCACCTTTGAGTAGTTGAGATTAGTTTGTACTACCCGCAACATTGCGACTGATTCCAGACACCTCCACCACGGTATTATTGACCTTATCGGAAGTCAGAGAAGATAGCGCTCAGACTCTGAGTTGGATGACGTGGAATAACCGATGTCAAGAGTTGTGAGGTACGTAGAGAGGACGTCAGATACTAGTTGTGTGGGATTGAGCTACTCATCTCTGTAATACATCAATTAACTTTAAATTTCACGAACCTAGTGCCGCTACACACCCTCATAACATAATTTACCCTCCACCGTGTTTGACTGTGAGCACTTCATATTATTCCTTCAACTCTGTATATTAATTTCTATAGAATTCTTCCTTGTCGAATACGTTATTTTATCGTTCTATGTACATGACAGAGTACATGACCTTCAAATAATATGTTTTCGCGTTTAATTTCAAAAATCGATTAAGAATACAAGAAATGAGAAAGTCGTCAGACAACAAATATTCCGCGTAAAATGAAATGTTGTTGCGTCCTGTAAGTAACACAAAGTCAAAAACCACTTTCAGTCAAACATTGCTTGTTCAATTGGAAGAAACGAGTCAGCATTTACAGACACAAAAAAAATTATGCTTTGCCAAAGGAAATGCTTTCGATTCAACAGTATCCTGCAAAAGAGGAAATGCGAAAAAGCTTCCTCATCACTGTCGTTTCATGTACGTAGATCCCATTTCGGGTAATCTTTGGAATCAAATAGTTTCATCATTTCTGAGTTTCTCATTCTTTGTATTCTATAGTCTGGACTACATAGTGCCATCGCAACTATAAACATTATTCTGAATGTGACAATCCGTATCCGTTGCCGAATGTGTACTATTATCGCGATAAATGGGGCCAATGAAAATCACCTCGATTACAAAGAATAGCTAGACAAACGTACATACACACAGAATATCTGGCGACATTTCTGGATTAAATGTATAGACATGCAGCGACGTCTATTTATTTGTATCTAAAGAATATGTTGACGGCCTTTCTGAAGCAATGGTTGGGGCAATAGCAGATAGTTCATTCGTATTCAAAGACTTTATTTCCGAAAAATTGAGGAAGCGTCCTTCTTGTCGGACATGCTAAATATGTTTATATTATGCTTTCCCTTAACCAAGAACTCATCCAATTGGGGCAAATAGTTTTCACTTATGCAGAAAAAAAAGCTTTATGCTGACTCGTGGCCTTCTGTTTCTTAATGGGTGCCGAAATGAAACAGTTTTCAGCAAGATGGAATCTTGTTTTGGCCATTGGTCGATTGATTCTTAAGACATTTAATAGCTGTTTAGATCTGGTAACTGAATTCAATGGCCGATACATTGGCCAGGAGTTCATCTATAAAGATTTTTTCATGGTTTTGATTCAATAATTCTGATTTCGCACCCATACAAAAAATGTTTAAGGTGATATAAAAATAAAAGTAAAAGAAGAATTCACTGAACACATTTAGTATCTTTAAGTGTTTGTTGTTTTCAGTTATCTAAGACCAAGCCTTTTTATATACGCGGTGACTAAGTTTCGATACCAGAAGTTCGGTCTTTTTCTTGTTCAGCCAAAACCGGTGATTCGACCATTAATCAAGGTGGCTGCGAAATGGTATGCAACGGATTTGGCTTCTGCAGTACATTCACGCTTTGTACACCCAAATAAACATTAGAGTTTGAGTCTTTACATCTTCCAAACAGTGTAATGTAATATAATGTAATGTAATGTATTGTAAAATGGAAAGTAGAAAGTAGTGCTCATGCAACATAGAGCTGTCCATGTAAAACGAATAAGTACTCAAAATTAATTCCGCCAATTTTTAAAGTCTTACCTTGCGAATTTTGTATAGTGTTTCCAAAGGCAAGAAGGTCGACCTAAAGTCATTTAAAATCAATTGGAAGTGATTGGAATCGGATAAAATAGGAGATCAATTGTCTTCGCTATTGAATTTTAACCTCGAAAACACTTTGACTGTATCACAGCCTGATGGTAGAGGCAAAATACCCTTGCTTAGACATTGATCTGAGGAGAAAACTAAAAACTTATGGAACTAAATCTTTGCCCAGGTCAATGTGTGAGTTGAGATTAAGGCTGTTCAGACCAAGTACTTCCTTATGTGCGGACTTTTCGTCCTCGTGTTATGTGCAAAAAGTGGATATGTGAAATGCCAAGTACACATAATTTTAAATGCAATTATGCGGGAAAGATGAACTTAGAAACCTTGGATCCGGATATGGACTTTTGGATTAGTAATCCTAGACCCTTTGAGATATATCTACATCTCTACACGGATAGATATAAAACGAAGGATGGAGTTGGCAGTGGCCTTTTCTCCGATGAACTAAATATTAGTATATCAGTTCCTTTACCAGACCATTGCAGCATATTTCAGGCGGAGATAATGGCAATACGTGAAGCCTTGTCCTGGCTCAAATAGAATGTAATATCCCCGCGTGGTATTTGCATTTGCACGGACGGTCAAGCGGTCACAGAGACCCGGCAACTGCATAGTGGACAAACCAGCCAACTAACTACGAAATACAATAATATAGGTATGCTCCTTGCTACATGCAAGTTGCTGCTATGAAAAGACGCAACTCAAAAAACAAACAATAGATGAGAGAATCTTTTCAGATCTGGGTCACTTGTCCTGTGACAAAAAATAGATTTTTAAAGGCTCAAAAAGTGTTAATATCCGTTCGATTGCTGCCATTAAGGTCAGTTTTTAATAACAATTGATTTTGTAAACAATGAAATGAAATAAAAATGGGACAAAACCAGGACAAACTAATAAAAACGTGACACTTGTTCGGCACGAGGTAAGAGGAAAAAAACTCGGGACAGACTGTAAAAATACAGGACCATCCCGGGCGGAACAATGGATCAACTCTAGTCTAAGTGCACTTTTGAGCCACTTCAATCTACCTACCTAAGCGGAAAAGACACTTGGGCGCAATTAACCGGGGACAACCGTGTCGCAATTATGACCCCGAATTAATGAACACAATTTTACATCTTATTACGTTTCTTCAATTAATTTCATCTCTATACTGATATCCCACATCCTTTAATTCGTCCTTATTATGCAGAAAATCGTTTCGACGAATTAACAATGCGAACTTTTATTTTGTGAGCTAAATTAATAAAGACCCTTTCATCTATTTAAAAGATAACACTCATGATCGTATAGAGTGGTTGATGCCTTTCCGCGGAGCCTTCTGTATAGGATTTACAATCGGACCTTTCAGAAAAAGTCAACACTCAAGAAAGGCACCCAAACCTTTCGAAATTGTGAGGGTAATCTCGTTACCGACACGCAGAGTATTTAAGGAGCACTTTTAAGAGCTACTCACTGAGCACAACCAGGAGATGAATGGGGAATGAACACATCGCACCTCCAGTCAATGAAGTGGTTGAAGAAGAATGCACAGTTATCAAAAAGCTAAAGAACAATAGAGCCGTAGGCTCAAATGGTTTGCCATCTTAGTTCTTCAAGGCTGGCGGGGTTGTTCTGGTAGGAAGCATGCACCAGATCATTTGTAAAATTTGGGAAAACTAAAGCATACCCAACGATTGAAATATCAGCTTCATATGTACCATTAATTCATTAAATGTTATACTTAATTAAATTGAACTAATGCCAAGGTGTAAAACAGTCATTGAAGACACTTATTTGCCACTATAAATTTTTTGTAGTTTTCTTGTATGTAATTATATTGAATGTTGCAATTGTTTTGTCGCGCACCAATTAGAGGTTACATTTACAAATCCACACAAAGTACTATTTTTCTTACACTATTTCAAAAATGATTTATTTTTTGTAAACTAGAAATACAGACTTTTCAGAATATATATAACATGCTATGCCTTTTTAAAAAATAGCCTTGTTTTACTTCTAGTTGCAAATGAAATTAAGAACAAATAATTCATGACGAATTTTGATATGACCCCCTTTATATATCTTCGAAATTATCGTAATTACATACATATGTCACGCTTAACTCCACATGATATATCAATCGTCGGGTATGCTTTAGTTTTCCCAAATTTTACAAATGATCTGGTGCATGCTTCCTTCCAGAACAACGCCGCCAGCCTTGAAGAACTCTGATGGCAAATCATTTGAGCCTACAGCTCTATTGTTCTTCAGCTTTTTGATAAATGTGCATTCTTCTTCAGCGCTGGGTGGGAGAACTACTTTATCGACTCGAGGTGGGATTTAATCATTCGTTCCTGGTTGTGCTCATGGAGCTGTTGCTGGAATTGCTGCTTAAATATACAGTGCTGTCTGGATAGCGTGAACTAATTATTGCACAGGCCGTTCACGCAAACACGATCTTATCCAATCGTGTTTTCTTGCCTATAAAATACACTTGGACTGTAGTTCTATTGATATTTATTGAGATTTAATTTGCATCCTCTTATTTATTTAAAAAAATACTTAATGCTAGTCTGTTTTTTTTTATTTTTATTTTTTATTATCGCTGAAATTGTATATTTGGTAACACCGCACTGCTGGGACAAACTCAACGCGCCTTTATCTCATTCCAATTTCTTAATAATTTCACTTTCAATGAAAAGAATTTTGGCTTTATAAAGGACATTTTTGCAAAGAAATACTTACATACAGTCAGGAACATTAAGTTTCATACGGATACTAAGCATGGTGGTCAGTCAATGATGGTATGGGGTTCCATGAGCCACAGAGGAGTTGAAAATTTGGAATTTATTGATGAAAATATAAACAAAGAAATGTATTTGGCAATTTAAAAAAAAATAGTTCATAGTGCTTAAAAATTGGAGACAGAAACCACTTTCCATTTTTACCAGGACATTAACCCCATGCATAAGTCTTTGCTAGTGCAAACGTGGTTATTATACAACTGTCCCAAAGTGATGGAAACACCTCACAGTCCAAATATTAACCCGATCGAACATTTATGAGAGTATCTGGACAAACAAATTAGTTCGAATAACCAAACACGGGCCAAAACCCAATTATGTCGTATGAAATTGAATATTCCTATACTTTTCTTCTTTATATCTTTTTTTTTATTTTATGTAATTATGCATTTTTTTATTTTTTCTTTCTTTATTTATGTAGTATCTAAATATTTCAGAAGTAATTAAAAAATTTTCAAATCTGTTTGACTTCCAAGGCTTTCATTTAAATCAAGTTTATTATTCAAAATTGCAATCGTATGAAACTGAATGTTCCTGATCCTATATCTACACTGCACTGTACTAATTGTATGCAAAAAGTAACAAGCCAGCGAACGAACGAATGAACATTATCGAGGTTTCTTTTGTTCACGCTATAGAGTACTCCCTATAAAATAACTGGGCAAGTGCGAGTTGTATCTATACCCAAATTTATTTAATAGAAAATCCCTTCCATCATACCCAATCGTTGCTGATGCCTGCGGTGTGTGTGTGCATTTCCGGGGTTGAAATCGATCTGACACTCATCAACGCATAGAGTGGTCGACCACAGCATGAAATTTATGTGCGAAAATGAAAATATTTATCATCTTAAATCGGAACTATCTCAAAATGTCCACATTATCAATATTTTGATGTTTATCGTTTCTTAATGCTTACGCTGAGGTCTTCAAAACTGCGTTTTCAGATCTTAAAAATTTGCATGTCGATGGTTGACGGTTTTGAAAGTACTCAATAAAGCCAAGTTTTTGTAATTTTTTCAGAATTTTAAACACTTTGCTTTATTAAAAAAATTTTGAGCTCTATATTTTTGAAACGGTACTTTTGATCACAAAGTTTTGAATCAAATCAAACCTCATTTCAAGAGATCTGTCGATTGATATTTCACACGAGCGGTTGCGCGAATGTTTAAAAATCAATGGCGACTTCACCTATACGGGAGCCACTCTCAAATGGCCCCACTTTTAATTTGGGTGCATGGGCAATGTTATCTAGGCCTGAAGTACCTAATTCCAAAATTTCATGCCGATATCTTTATAATCTTCGGAGATAAAAGATAAACACACCGAAATTATAAAGGTTCCGTTTTTGTAGACGATCGTTTGGGCAAACATAGGGCCCGTGATACCACGCGGATCGTATATCTTCTACCCATGAAATCGTTCGGTGGTTGTTATAAAGCGCTTAATGACTCTGATGCTGATGCTGTTCAGTTGTAGCATGCATGAGCGGTTACTATTTCCCAGGAGTTAGTGATGGGACGGTTTCATGCCTAGCGAACTCATCGACTTTGTAATTTCCTGGAATGTCGCAGTGTGCCGGTAACCAGAAATCATATAGTAATCATATCATACCTCATGAGGTAAATGTTTAAATGCTCAGTCATGTTATCATCAGACAAGTGGAGGACTTTGAATGAAATGGACGACATTCGAAATCAAAGAGAACAGAAGAACAAATTACTGAAACAGAGAACTGTAAAATGAGAACGGTTGCGAACTCAAATACCAGTCGTATCGGTTTTCTTTGCAATCCTCACCCCTCCGCAAATAGAAATGAAATTTATGAATCTTGTAATAAACCATATCACCAGATTTTTCAAATAGATTTTTTGCTATGTTTTCCATTATTTTATTATGTAGATGAGAGATACCTAAGAGTAGACGAAAAGAACGAAAATTCGCAGAAATTTGTTGGTTCAAAATGTCCACACAAATCTTTTGAGAGGTTTTTTTTTCAATTGCTAAATACCAGTGTATACGTTTTAGGTATAGAGATACAGGTACAAAATATAGAATATTGCTCAAATCAAACACATAGCACAGGTATAGGGCAACGATCAGCTGCCCAGCCATTTTAAGCAGCATTCACTGTATTGTTGCAAAATTGTCGGATCCGGAGCAAAAATAAGCTATACGTGTGGAAGATGGCAGGAGAATCGTGAAGAAAGCGTATGATTTTGGAAGTGGAAAAGAAACGGGTTTGATACTCAGAATTACCTAAATATCCAAAAAGAGGATTTTATGGAGGATATATTTTAAAACAATAAAACAGCTTTTCTTTCTTTCTTTCTTCTTCTTTTCTAAGTCGTTTGGTTTTAACTTTGTATACAGCTCTCTGCAGCATTGAGGAACAAACACATTTATGACACCCATAATCGGGTTTAGAAATCCGGAGTACTAACCGATTCTCCCGTGACCAGAGATTTCAGCACTAAAAGCAAACCCGCATTGACTGAGATAGATTCTCGAACGAATACGAATAAGTCTTGTACCGGCTTGAGTTAAATATAGAATGTATTTTTCTTTTTGATTCGATTTGTTACTTTTTTAATTAAAATTGTTTTTTTTTACATATGTACAGTCAGCCTCAGAAGTGAGTAAACAGTCATTAGCTGAAAGGTATTCCTCTAAATTAAAATTGACTGGAATAGTCTACGTCTGGCTTTGATGCCTCAAGTGAAAGCTCTGAAATCATACTTTAAAATAAGCCATACTTCATTTAAAATAACAGTAAACAAGAAGAAGTTTATTTAGTTCAAACGAAAAAAGGGGCTAAAAACAGGCGTTAAAAGTGAGTGAACACATCTCTTTAAAAAATAGTATCTTATTGAGAAAAAAATTTTACTTTGTATGCCTTTACCACTTTTTCAGTTTTTGTATATGGCCGTCTTAATTTTCATACAAATGTTTAACAGAATCGACCCTTTATGTCTTACAGTCACTGACACAACCATATATACACTCACTTTTCAATGCCGCTTTTAAGCAATTTTCTCTTTGAAATTCAATTAATTGTTTTAGGTATATACTTATGTTAAATATTATTTACCATATTTCAAAGTATGACTTTTGAGGATATATCAAATATCCATGTCTGCTCTACCTCATTCCGGTGAATATTAATTCATTGAATAAACCTTTAGCAGATGACTGAATGTTCACTTACTTTTGACGCTGACTGTATGTATGTAGGTGTCAATTCTTTTTTTTTGCGGTGTACACTACAGCGTTGAGTGCAAAGCAATTTTTGTCAATTTTCAAAATTCGTCTGTACCCATTAACGCCCGAAACTCTAAATGAAGTGAGGTAAAATAACTTTTCGCCAAAAACGAAATCTTTATAATTTCGGTGTGGCCGTCCGTCTGTCTGTCACACATTTTTATTTTCGACGTTTATAAAGATATCCGCATGAGATTTTGGAATAAAGTAGTTTAGGCCTAGAAACCATTTTCCATGCACCCAAATTATTAAGTTGCTACGGATTTTGAAACATTGCACCCCCTCGAGTGATGCATACAGTGTCGGACAAAACAATAGCACCGAATGTCCGCATAGACATTTTGCTCAATATCTTTTCTTGTACTCGAGATATTTTAATAATTATTTTTTCATTCAAACAGGAATAGTTTCACTTATTTATAAACAAAAACTCAATTCCACTAGATTCCTACAAAAAAGAGTGAACATGCCTTAAAAATCACCGCGACAAAACTAAAGCACATAATTAAAAGCAAACATTTTTAAACCCCGTGTTTTTAATTTTGAATGAGTATACAGTAATTTTGATAACCACTGCATATCTTCAAGGCATAGAATCAATAAAAGTGCTGACAACAGCCACGGGAATATTTTTTCATGACGTTTTAGGTTTAGCAAAAGGTACCATATTTGGGTGGCTATCCCGTTCAATTCTCGGATCTATAACTTTTTAGAGATTATCTATCGGATTTGAGATCAAAGGATTGAAAAATCCCACTTAACAGGCAAACTTTACTCAGAGATCGTTTGTTTTTTTTTTTGTGTTTTGGATCGTTGTTGTGTTGAAAAATCCATTTGAAAGGCTTTTCTTCTTCTGCGCGGGGCAATATCACGTTCTGTGATACATCACTGTATACACAACGGTCTATTATGTCGTAAATGTTGTAAATTTGAACTGACATGACAAAGAAGGCTACACCAGACTTCGTCCTCCATGCTAACCTAAAGTTTTGGAAATTTTGTAACGGCTGACTGTTGTCAAATGGAGAACTGGTGACTTTTGAGTCCGATTTTTTTAATTTTTCAGATGAATTGAAGTTAAACATGACGGGCTTAGACGGCTTAAGATGTGTACGAAGCCCAAAGTGTGATAGAATAACCTACTAACACTGTATATTAATCGACAGATCTTTTAAAATGAGGTAGAGGTTTGCTCCAAGACTGGATGACGCTGCGTGCCATACATTCAACTTATTGCAAAAAAAAACTCTATGAACCGGGCTCTAAGATATCGTGATTTAACGCCTCTTGATTATTTTATTTGGGTCTACGCTGGAAAGCCAAAAACAAACGTCGCATTGAAAACGATCATTACTCATATTATTAAAAAGATATGGCCTCAAATGCGTGAAAGAATGATCAGAAAATTGTGTCTCGGATGATGATCTGAGGTAGAAGAAGGATCCGACAACACAATATTTCATCCAAAAACGCATTATTACAGGAACAGCGACTTACTCTCCATGTCTTGTATAATACAAGCAATTATTGACCAAAAAAGCAATGTAGCTTATTATTACATAATTAGTAATTAGATGCAATGTTTCAATAAAATTGCAAATACTTTTGTTCAGTCAAAATTTGTATTGTTTAAATATTTTTATTTTTTTAATTTGATTGATGAAATGTTTTGCTTTATTTGAGTCTACCCTACCCACTAATACATTTTTTATAGAATGCTTTTAAACGTGTTTTTTGTATTTACTTTTTTGCAATACCATTTTCATCAGTGTATATTATGTACTAAATATTATATATTACGTACTACCTATTATATATTATACATTTTCCTCTACTATATTCAAGGGATTACTGTATACAGTTTCTTAAAAAAATACATACATTTTCAGTAGTAAGGTTGTATTAACCAAATCTCTGTAAGCTGTGCTGTAGTTAACAATGTTCAATTTAAAATGTTTGCTGTATAAATAAACAAATACAAGGAATGGCAATGTATTATAAGTATATTTTTTCGTAGTCAAATTAAGGCAAACCAAATAATTTCAACTCGTTTTTAAAACTTTTTGCAGTACTGTACATCTGTTAGCAGTCCGTCTTTCGAAACGGTTCTTACCGTTTGTTTTTATCTGTAGATCAGTGCTGCCAGAATTTTTAAGTAAAATTTACAACTCTGGCGAAGAAAAATTACCATATCACTCAAAATTTACCACTTCCAAAAAATATGAGCTATGGTGAGATACCATTTTTCGCAAATTCGGAATTTGTAAATATTGTTTTTAATAAGGGAACTTATCTTAATTGTTCTATTATGCTCCACGGAGAAAGCTGTAAAATGTATTTTATTTTATTTCATTGTTGTGTCTTTTGAACAATTCAGTGTTGACACTAGGTGTTGGACTGCATTTGTATTAATTTAATGTTTGCTTCCTCCATCGTGCTTTATTATTTCTGCTTAGCTCTGCAGCACGCTTTTTTGTGACACAAGTTTAAGCCAACCCTTGAACTCAGGGCATTCCAATTCCAATTCCAAAAATGTTTGTTTTAGAAGAAATTTGCCCTTTTTTCCACGAAAAGTTAAATTTACTAGAAACTGGCAGCACTGCTGTAGATCGGAACGATCGCAGCAATTTCAACGATCGTTTTTCGCACACATAAGCAAATTACCTGACAGACCAGAGTAGATACGAAGAGTACAGATTTATATCAGATGGAAACTCAATATACGCACACTCATGCAGACGGAATACAAAAATAAGCCCAACGATTTATGCAGCTGTTGTGTGTATTACCGCCATAAGATTTGTTTTGCAGCTTTTTTCTCTTTCTTTTCCGTTAATTCAAATGAATTTCTTAAGCCGGTTGAAAATGTTTGTGTATGTGATATGAAGGGACGAAGTTGTTTTGCATAATTTTCACTTTCCAGTTGATCGGAATCGGTGTAGATGGCGAGTGGTTAAAACTCATCGTTGAAAAAGGTATAAGTGTAATAAGTAATTTTTTGGGTTTATTTAACTTAATTAAGTATTATTTGTAGTGAACTGCAAGAGCAATATGAGTGGAAACGCGTTCGAAGAAAGTAAATGGTTGTACAAGAAGGAATATATATGTCCATCTTCATCAAATGAGGATCCACCGCTACCTGTGGAAACGTCTAAAAAGAAAAAGAAGAAGAAAAACAAGAACAAAAAAAAAAGTGTGGAAAATGATGGCGCAATTAACGCAACCAACAATTTTGAAGAAAGTGATGAGTTTCTCTTGTCACCCGAAGGAGAGCTTCTTATAGATGGTCCTTCTAATTACAATTTTGAGGACGCAGAGAAGAGAATAGATCTCTTTAACCAGAATCTAAAATTGTTGGATATTAGGTCGGCAGAGGCAAGGGAAGAAATCGAACGTTTTAAAACATTTCATGAATTAAAAAAGAAACAAAAGCAGCAAGAAGAACAGAAAAGGCTACTGCTTCAGCTGCAGCAGGAGGATCCACAACAGGGCATTATGAATAATAACAAACCTGTGGAGGTACCACCAATTTATACGTATAATTTGAATGCAAATGAGTTAATAAGTATTTGTCGTTTTGCTATCGGCGAGACATTTAATATCGAACTATTGGGCAAAGAACGATATGCACTTCGCTGTGAAACAATGGAGCAACATGAAACTATGAAAAAAATATTTGAGCATTCAAAAAAGGAGTTCTCTCTCACAATAAAAGATATCAAATATCATAGAGTAGCTTTGTATGGTTTGTGCATATTAATGCCGCAAGGGGAACTGTTGGAGAAGTTGAGGAAACATGAATGTAATGATCTCAAGTTTGATAGTGCCAAATCCTTCATTTCAAGAAGAGGCCTATCTTATCTAATTAGACTCACGTACAAGAGTAATCCGGACCTTTTGAGAAAAATAGACGTCATTGATGGACTACCCGTCACCTGGGAAGAATATGTTTTGCAATGTACCAATTGTCAACAGTTTGGCCACAGAGGATCGCGCTGCAAAGCGGAACCCCGATGCGTTAAATGCGCAATGAACCATCATACGGACGAATGTCCCATAAAGAAAGTAGGTTTCTTAGATGTGCGCTTTAAATGTGTTTTATGCAATGCCACGGGTCATACCGCAGATTCTAAGCATTGTCCTGAGTTCAAAGCCATGTTTTTAAAAGATACACTTATGGATAACGAAGCACTATCACTTTCCTCAGCTCAATCAGTACAGGAACTGGGAACAAGCACCTTAAATGAAGCTAAATGCAACAGAGAATTAAGTGAATATTTGAACACGGTAATTGATGAAGTTAAAAGCTTGAGCTTAATATCGCAGGATATGAGTCAATCATTCAAATTACTCAGATCGGAAGTTTTGAAACGGTCGAAATAATATTAAATCATTCATCCATGTTACATTGCACATCCCCAAAATGTATTAATTCCAATTTCAACGTGATTGTTCTTTTTTTCTCTCGCTATTTAACTTTATAATAAATGTCTCATACACTATTTGTTTTGATTCAGTTTGTTATAGGAAATATATTACAAATATTTCTGAACATTTAAAAATCATTAATAAAAGATATATAAAAAATTAGACTTTATTACTATTAATTTTCAGAAAAGGTGTACATACATATGTATGTGCACACAAACAGACTTGCTAGCAGAGCATTTTTGAGCAAGGGGTTTCTTGTTTTAAGCCTCACAAGCCAGAACTGTCTAAGACGTGACATCGCTCTTCAGTTGGTGATACCTAGAATTGTCATTACCGCAAAACTAACTTATTTACGAAAGACTTTTAGTCTCCTAAAGAAACACTGGGAATTTACTTTCAATTTGGATTTCGGTATATTCGTTTCAAAGTGCAAACTAGACTAGGACTGCTGCCTATTAAGTCGTATTCTCAGTTGACTTTGAATTAAATCAACAATAATTTAACAAGATCTTCGCGTTTCTGATTAAATTATGAAACGTGCGATGTCCCGCGTTGGATCGTTCAGACAAGTGTTTCACGCACAAGAAAATTTGTTATTCGTATTAATAATTAGTCCGATTCTTAATTTGTTGTAAAATACACGTATGATACAACTTTTTTTTGCTTAACAGATAATTATAAAATATAGTCTATACTATGGCTCTCCGCGGGCACTCTAAGCTCATCTTAGTTCGTGTAGTACTACTTGGATGCTATCAGAGCTACATTCATCTCTAGGAGTCGGGGTAAAGCAAAATCGAGGAAAAAAACGATCTAGCCCAACTTTCAACAATACTCGAATTGCCTCATCACATCGATCACTGAGTCTTTAAAATTAGATAGCTTACTTCAGATGGAAAGATTTGGGTTGTTACGGACATAGTGCTACTTACACTATGCTACTTGCTGCTGTTGCCACTAAATAGAGAATTTGATTCTAGTTAAGCCCACAAACGCAACACTTGACGTTAATAAATCGCATTTTCGAAAAAACTAGCCTACTGCTCGCTTATGTATGTAATAATCAAACCGAAAAATTGGTCCATTTGAGTAGTTACTCAACAAAAAGATAAATGCTAATAATATGAAAAACCGAAAGATTCAGGTAACAAAGCAAGGATTGTCATGGAGTAAATGAAAAACGTTGGTTATAGTATAAATAATAGAACAGTTATTATTTTTTTAATTTGTATGCATTCTTATCCTGATAAAATAAACCACTTTGCATTTCTTTTGGATTGTGAAACTATTCGAACAACATATGTAATTTTCTTTTCAGATGTTTTTTTGTCACAAAAGGAATTATCACTAATATTTTTGTTTCATTTTCTAATTCTAAAATACATTGTACATCTAAAAAAGCTTTTACAACTATTGGATTTGAAGAACATTTGGAACTTAAATTCAACATATCCTTAATATAATTTACTTCTGGCTTAATACATTATTATTGTTATACTCATTAAAGATTTAATTTAAATATTCCAACTCTCTAATAAATACTTCATTTGCTTTAGTCCCCCTTCATTGATGATGTCTGTTCAGGTAAGGCCGATGGGTTTATTTACTTTCTCTGAATAGTTTTCCAGCAGATTATCTACCTTCATTTTGAACCTCTTTAGCAAATACTCTGCCAGGTGCTCCAACGCATTATATTTTACTTCACCCATATCCTCTTCGACGATCGCATCGGTATTCTAATCTTCAGATGGGGTGTTTTTCTTGGCAACTAGAGGGAAAAAAAGATTTGATTTTTTTAGCGAACTTTTTTTTACATTCATCTACATTGTCGGCATGAAGATCAGCACCCATTTGCTTCAACAAATAATTCCAAAACCGAAGAGTTTTGGTCTAACTTCACCATTATTGTCACAGTCATTATTCTGATTTTCGTTATTATTGGTGTTACAACCAAATACTCCACAAATTGCTATTTATGTAATTAAGACTTGTACTCATAGCATCGTTACTCTTTAAGATTCAACCTTGGCATTTAATATTTTATAGAAGCCACATTTAAATAGGAAAAATTAAGCGAATTATGATTTAAAAATAAACCAATTCACTACAATTATTTTGAAAATGCTTCTGCCGCCATCTGTCATTTCTACGAGATTACATATCTAGGTTTGGGCCTAAAGTAGATGGTCTTAGCTAAAATGATAAAATAAATTTACAGTAAGATCTCAATTAATTTTGTTAAAAACTAGTTGTGAATATAAAATGAGTAGAGTAACATAACATAACAATTGTTGACAAATTATAAATTTGTCAAAATGTATATATATTTCAGTCAAAATGTTCAATTCAGTGGGCAACAAAGTTTACCAGGCAGACTCTCAGGATTTCTTCACAGTTCTTTGGATAATGCCTGACATACTCCTGGAATGGAACTCCTGGGAATGTCCTTTGCCTCATGTTTAAAATTTATTCTTATGGGTAGCATCTAACGAAATTTTTGATGTCATTTGTGAATATCTACGTCCTTTCATATTTGTGTCGAGGTAAATAACTTAATTCGGTGAACTGTTCAATAGCCTGAAAATTCGCTTTAAATACATTTTTCAAACTTTTGAGCAGAAGATATCCACATATTAAAGTATGAATGACATCGTAGTGGAGAAAATCCTTTCTTACGACAATTGGTTTGTGGATATTGTATGTGGATTATTATTGTTATTGAAAGACACGTTTTGAATATAAGGTTAAATTGTAACAAATTTTATTTATTTTATTCGTATTAATGGAATTAGAAATAAAGGAAATAACACAAGTAAGTAAACTAGACAGTAGTTTACTTGGTGATGTATGGAACGCGACTGACAACGAATGTGTTGCATTTTGCAGGGATCTTGACTGTTGCAGTGTCTGTGGCGTCATCTATGGTGCTCATACAGGAAGCTTAACTTCTGTTGTTAGAAGTCGCTGTATGAGGACGCCACAGTACATACGTCACTAGTCGTTGAGCGAGGTCGCCACAGGTTAATGCTTATGCAACATGCTTAATGCGACCCCAAACTTAACATTTAACTTCAACTACTTGCTGAGATATGCATGTGTTTCATGCTCAGATTAGAAGTGATTAACACTCATTGGTGCCCAATTAGCTTGTGCGTCCGCTTCATAGTACTCGTATTGCCTAAATTCCAGGTGGTGAAGAATAATAATAGCTAATAATCAGCGACCTCGTCCCAACGGAGCACAAAGATGACGATACATACGAACATACGATCAATGCCCCAGCTACAGCACCAAGATCGTTCTTTGAGATTTTAACGCTAAGCTGGGTAAAGAGGATATCTTTGCTAGAGTCATCGGTAAACACGACCTGTACGACACCACATCCAAAAACGGACTCAGGCTGGTGGACTTTGTCACGGAACGAAACCTCTCTGTAGCTAACACGCGGTTCACACACCTCAACATCCATAAAGGGACAAGTATAACTGTCTAGAAAAGCTTCTCAATCTCGCCGTTCGGAGTCGGCATTAAACTGCAGGTCCACTCCACTCGTGAGCAGGCTTGTAGACGTATAATACTCGGTGTATTATACACACTTTTTTACGCGTATAAAAGTGTGTATTATACATCTGAAAAATATTGCTGGTGTACAAAAGTGTATAAAAGCAAGGAAAAGGTATAAAACTGAAAACAAATGTATAAAAGTCAAAGAAATACATACAGAATAGGCACTTATTATTATAGGTACTTGTATAACTGTATACACTTTTAGATACTTTTTTCACTTTTATACACTTTAACATATTTGTTTACACTTTTATACAATTTTATACACGTTTATACAATTTTATACACTTTTATACACTTTTATACATTTTATACATTTTTATACGCTTTTATACGGTATAGTGTATGAAAACCAAAAAGTGTGACATTAAGCAACCCTGCTCGTGAGAGAACAATAGCACGCACAACACGAGTGTTTGGTGAGAAGCTAGGCCTCCTCGGACTGTAGCGCCACCATTATTATTATTATTATTATAGCCAAGCTAGGGACACGGATATCGAGAGAACAACGGAGTCGAGGAAGACAACAACAGCGGTTTGACGTCGAAAAGCTACAGTCGCAACAGACTGCCAAGAACTTTGCCGATCGAGTCTCCCTGAAACTCTCCGAAAGTTCGACGTCGCCTGCACTAACAATAGACGAAGAATGGAAACATTGTCAAAAAGCCATCAGACAAGCCACTACTACTGATCTGCTGGGTTTTAACACACCACCTAGGAGAAATGCCTGGTTTGACAACGGGTGCAGGTTGGCACATGCAGCAAAGCAAGAAGCCTACCAGGCAACGCTGCATCGAACTACGAGAGCTGTTCGTGAGCTCTACGAACAGAAACGAAGGGAAGAGAACCGGCTTCTGAGGAAGAAAAAGAAAGAGCACGAGAAGCGCGCGATCGAGGAGATGGAGAGGTGTTATGGCAGGAATGATGTCCGAAAGTTTTACCAAAGGGTAAAACTTTTATCGAATGGGTATAAAGTTCGGACAGAAGCCGGCCGGGACGAGAATAGACAGCTAGTAGTAGATTCGCAGTCGATACTGAGAATTTGGAAAAATCATTTCTACAGACTGTTAAAAGCGATGAGGACACAAATTCCGCTGTCAGACAAAATTTTCCACTCATCTAGACGAAGTCAAGATAGCGATATCGAGACTGAAGTCTAATAAAGCTGATGGTGCTTTTTTCTTATAGAAATAGATTCTAAATCATACTCCTTGACTACCGCTTCAAATTGTTCGAAATATTTTGAGTAATATTCCACTGCATTAACCCATGTTCCCCCTCCTAGTAATTATAGGTTGAGGTAGAAGAGGAATCTCGGGATTTTTTTCCTTAAACATATTTACGTGTGTTGGTGCTTTAAGGCATATTATTTTCCATTAGACAACATATTAAAAATTACGAAAATATGAACTAAAAATATGCATTTATTTAAAAAATATGTCCAATAAACGAAAAAAAGCATCCTAGCCCTGCTTATATATAAGCAAGTGCTAAAACCTGTCTGGACGTACGGTGTACACCTCTGGGATTTTCCAAAACAAAGTTCTAAGAACCATCGTCAACGCACCTTGGTATATAAGAAACGACAATATCCGCAGAGATGTTGGATGTTTATCTTCAAGAGTAAAGGGTTTACAAAAATAAAAATGTTGAGTATATTGCCTCACTACTTTATCTAATATTTGCAGCATTCAACTTTGTCAGCAATACCTGGTAAAAAGTTTTAAAGGAATTAGGATATTCGTAAAATTACTGTCTTATCGACATTATTCTAAAAATTTTAGACAACGCATAGTTGACTATTAATATTTATTTGTCAACCGTATACACAAAACGGAGATACTCGTATGTTAATCAACAAAAATTACTAAACAATCATTTTGCATGAAATTAAACACTCCCTGCGTTAGCAAAAACCGCGATCGTGGCATACTTATTATTGGGAGACGTTGTCAACAATAGCTCATTAGAATATATAATTATCAACTTAGAGTCGGTGAAGTGTCTGTAAGACCATTTCTATATATGACAAAAGGCAGTGTAAACTTAATCTTCTGTGGACCTTGGATTTAATGAACTTTTAATAAACCTGAATTCTGAAGCTTTTATCCCCCATTGATATTGTCATTACAATTTCGTGAAAAAAACTATAATTTTTAAATGCCATCCTACGGTAATAAATGAGTTAGGTACGTGAGAATATATTAAATAAAAAAATATTTTCTTGGAAAAGTTCTGTTTAACGAAGGTATTGATTTTCTCAACCAGGAGAGAATGATAGGGAATGCAAAAATTCTCCCACTCAGTATTGAAGAAGTCGACAAAGCTATCATCGCCGATTTTAAAGCCTATTCGATATGATGGAGTGGATTCTGGGAAAATGAGGCCGGTTGTGTGGCGCGTCGCTGTAAAATACGCGATACATCGACATTGTCGCACTTTTTCAGCGAGCCGTTGTCGAAGCATTCACGGCGATTGAGGAACAGGCGAAACTATCTGGTCTTGGGAAGAAGACGAAGTATATGCTGTCGAGTAAAAATCGTTCCATTGCCCATCATATAGAACAAAACTTCACAATTGACTGCAACAATTTTGAGGTAGTTAAGGAGTTTGTTTACCTCGGAGCAAATGTGAACTCCACAAACGATATCTGGGTGGAGATCTGACGTAAAATAGATCTTGGCAAACGCTGAAACCGAACAAATTGGGTCAAAACTCCTGACTCGAAGGACCAAGGTCTTGCTCTACAAAACTCTAATTTTGCCAGTCCTGGTTTTCGGACAGTCACAATTCGCGTGTCGATGTTTTACCGTTATTGGCTGATATCTCTAAAACTGTTTGAGCAAGAATGCTCGAAAAGGTTTTACATTAAAGTACTCATTGAAGCCAATTTTGGTTTGGAAATGGGAGAATAAACCAACTTTGGATCTCCATATTTTTCAAATAGTACATCGAAAAGTTAGACACGACAGGCGGACGGACGGACACACCGAAATTATAAAGGTTCGTACGTTCTCTTAAAAAATCGCATGTTCTCTACCATCGAAGTGATTTGCTGTTAGGCCAAATCGAGGTAATATGTCACCAAAGCTAGTAGTGTCAAAGCCCCATCAAACTCCTCAGCTGACGTCAACTTAATAAAATAACTGTTGGTCCCTTACGGCCAACTTGCATTTAGGTTAGGGAATTAGATTAGGGTAATTTTAAGAAAAAAAAAATACAAAAACCAAAAAAAATATACAAAAAATAGTAAAAACAAAAAAAAATTTAAGTAGGTTAGTTTAGGTAAGTTTAAGTTAGGTAAGTTAGTGTTAAGTTAGGTTAAGAATATTAATAAAAAATATGTTTAGAGTACTAAGTTTTTAATAAGTTTTTCTTAGTATAAGTATTCTTTTAGTATTATTAAAAAATATATTTCAAGCTCACATTAGAAGCCGAAAGGCAAAATAAATTATAAATGCTTAGGTTAACTTAGAGTGCCCGAATGGGGCCAGTAAGATAGTATAAGAAAGCATTAATTATATATCTAGTTTAAGTATTTTTCCTAGAATGTAAGAGTTGTTATAAAGATAAAAATAAAAAAATGCATTCAAACTGAACTGAACTAGTAGTGTCAAAATTTGCGTAGATCGCTTGTCCCAAGGGTAGGTATGCGGGTATCTAGCAACCTACAGTCGCGGCTTATTTAGACAACATTTGGGGTCCATTATGCTCTCGGTGATGGGATAAACGGTGACTAACGCTTTAAGACCTACATGTGTATATATGTTCGGGTATTTATGTATGTTTACCTTCCGTTGATGATTAAAACCATAGTAAGAAACTCGTAAATCCGTGGGCGTCGTGGCGTAATGGGTAGGTACATCGACTCTTACGCTCGAGGTCTAAGGTTCGAAACTCGAAAAAAAGACCTAACATTTTTTCACTTCTTCTCAAAATCGCCGTTTGGGGTCGGCATTAAACTGTAGGTCACCTCCACTCGTGAGAGAACAATAGCACACACAATACGATTGGTTTCTGAGAAGCTAAGCCCAAGTCCCCTTCGGATTGTATCGCCGTAAGAATACCCGAATACAAAGAGACGGGTGATAAGTCGAAAATTTTCAGATAATGTACAAGAGAGTCTATGGGTCGTAGTCTTTGATAGAGCACAACGTAGACCTTCGACGATCAATGGAATCTAATTCAGCTGGAGGTATTGATGGTGTAAATAGCGACATCTTGAAGAAAGAGAAGATAAATAATCAAGGACTTCCAGCTCATGGTGTGCCACGGCAGCCCAGGGCCTACTGCCGACCTACGAATTCTGTATAAGAAAGAAGTCGTGAACTTCACCAGGCCAAAAGGTAGCATATAAATCCAAGGAACATACCTTCCTTAGGATAAGTTGCTTGTATCACCTCAAAACAACAAAATTGTTTTAGGTTTAATGTAAACCTGGCGGTGCTAGTGGTTTAGGTTTCCAATTATAGCTTTGATCAGTTGGTACGCACAAAAAACAAATCCGTAAGAATTCTTGAATGAGATTTTCGGCTTATCACTACAGACAGGTAGAGAAACCGAACTGTGTACCATTGTGACTGGAGGCTATAGTTCTTTGAGGATGCTTAATATAATGATGCAGCAGTTCATGGTGAGCAATATAAACCCATGTCGAATAATGTATCGTGCCGGAATTTTAGATTTTAGATTTTATTTATTTATCTCTGGTTTGTTTCATATTCACTGTATTTCCCGCAAAGCCTTTGGCTTATCTGCAGGATGCTCCTTAACAATATTTTTAAATTTTATAAATTTTGCCTAGAGAATATCTATATATCTATATAATTCTAACAAGACGGCGTGGAATCACAAAGCTCATGCTATGTTAATGTTAATTTTGCGAGACAACATTCGAAATGATATTGCTGAAATAGCACTAGATGTCTGCGAAAAAAATGTTTAAAAGAATTTTGTGTTATTCGACCGATAGTGTATTCTATACATAATGTAAAGGCGTGCATATTTCATCAATAAATCATAAATTATACTTTATTAAACAAAATTCGTATCCGGTATAATACTAAAAAGCAATGTAAGTTTTTCTTTTTTCAAAACTTCACTCTATTTTCATTTTTGACACCTGTTTATAAATATTTCGCTTCTCTCATTATGTTTATATGTATGTTTTATGTACTGTATACTGTATCGTAACGAATAATTGTTTCATTTTTCGGAAAAAGTTATAGTAAACTTCATATATTTATATTCATATTCCAAAATCAAACAACGAAAATATCAATTTATTAAGCGAATTGTTTAAACATTTTATTTAGAAATGAGTCAGTCAACTGGTTTACGTATTTGTTTTATTTGAAATGTTTAAATTATCGACCACATCATTCAGGAGCCCCAATGTTCTTAAACTAGTCAGTAGTTTACTACAATTTCCAAAACACCAGGACACCAGGGCTTAAAGCAATTTAATCTGTCGAGCTTAATTCGTATGTCAATTCAAAATTCAATTCATCCTAAAGTTTTAAAAATGTTCTCGCCGTACAGCCACACAAAAATTCCTCAAATTCTTCTACCTCTGAACATCAAACATTTGCCTTCTCAGTCTCCGGTTAATCGTGTGAGTCACGGCATATTCTATTCACAAGTTGTTTATCTCATGTTATTAATATGCTGTATAACCTTTATTTGCTTATGTAATACATCTTAAAAATTAAGGCCATGAAAGGGTTTATAATATCCACATCCCTAATCCTAAAAACAAAAATCCCTTAAGCTTCGCTGTACAACATCAATGCAGAATATATTCTTGGATGATTAATTAAATCCTTACAAACTCTACGGTGAAACAAAGGAATCCATAAACGACAAAATGCGGAGCTATCAACATTTGGTCTATTGTGCTTTAAGATGACAATCACATAATTGACACCCAAAGAAGGATCGAAATTAATCACTATTAAGACTGTAGTGAGATCAAGTTTCAACAATGAAAACTATAGATGCTCATAGAAGCACCCTTTTTGGACACCCTTCGAAAAGAGATTAATGAGGTGGAAAAAATGCTCAACGAATAAGAATAAAAGCGAGAAAAACTGAGGCTAAATCATGGCAACACAAGTGATAAAAACGACAAGAGGAACCCTCTTGAAAAAAGAAATCCACAGGCACATTTTTCTAGCAGTGTATTGCTTAAAGTGGCAATGAATGAAAGTATACTGGCGTGAACAAATACATATGTTTACGTCGCAGAAAATCATTTAATTACTCCACGCTAAACACGACAGAAATAATTTTTAGGCACATACTGGGTTCTTTGATGATTATTTTGTATTCATTTCAATCGCAAATATGTACAAAAGACATATGTCTGCAAAATTAACAATCCTAAGATGTGTCACTGTTGACATGCTCTTAAGGGAACTGATCAAAAATCCTTCTCCCAAAATACTAATTAACACATTTTGCACGACAAACGAAAAGACATGGAGCAAATAACGACAAAGCAAGTCCCGCTTCCTACTGACTTTATGAATATTTAACTCCATCAAACACGAATCATTTTAAGCCGATAAGCCACAAACGCACTGTGAGATGTGATAATATAGAATGTCAATAATAACACTTGTCTGGTGCTTGACTGGAGAGCATGACAATGAAAGCCCCAATTCCCAAAACTAGAATTAATACCATTGACTAATCCTTTTAGTTTGTGCTTTTTTTTTTATAAATTGTTTGGGTGCAATTAAATTTCAGGTGGAACGGGCATTTTTTGAGGCTTAGAGAAATACAAAAATACGTGGTATTGGCCATATTGATTTTGGTAAAGGGAAATATTTAACAACTTTTGGTCCAATTTTTGATGACTGGTATTTTCAATTAAGCCGAGATTCGATGTTTTTTTTAATTTCCGCAAGTTTGCAAGAGTGAAACGACGAATGGTGAAATGCCAAACTTTAGTGAATATTTTGACTGCTGGATGTAATTGGTAGCCTTGGCAGGTGCTGAAACATAGCCGTTGGAAAAATGAAGATTGCTATCTGGTTACCCTTTACCTCTTCCCATTGACAAGTTACAGAAATCATAACACATTCGTGGTTTAATAAATCTTTAAGCTCAAATATAAAAAATTATCAGTAAACTTAATTAAATTTTATTTTTGATAATATTGAATAGCTCAACATGTTTAAGAATAAACTTACAATATTATAATAATAATGGCGGCGCTTTTTTGAGCCTAGACTTTAAAGTCTACTGCGTGTGGGTCGACGCACAAACCCACACGGCCACGGCGCCCGAAATCAACTTATACCAAACACAATTTCCCGATCAAAACATCGTACGTGGAGAAATAACCGACTGTCAAGACAGTGAAATTTCAATAAAAAGCAATTAAAGTTTCCATAGAAAATTCACCAAATATACGTAGAAGTAATTCACACAACCATTCAAGAGCACTTACATACTTCGATTTTTTTCTCAAATTCTTTCTGAAATAATTTATTAAACTGTGGTGCAAAACAACATTGCCAAAAAAAACCATAATTCTTGTACGTCACCGACGTACATTAAGCCCAGCTCTGACGACATGAAAAATGAAAAACTATATTTTCTCATAATTTTGAATGCAATTTTTGATTGAATTAACTATTTCATCATTTTCTCACTCAGTCGCAAACATTTGAGTTTAAATTTTTTAATTCGAATTCAAAAAATTACGAATTTCACATGGAATAATATAGTAAAATGATAACACATTTGGGTCCTTATTTTTTTTTTAGAAAATTAACTAATTTTTGCGGAAATGTATTTGGTGATTACAAAGTTTTGTAAAATAGGATGTGAAATACCAAAATCCATAAGAAATTAAATGTAGAAGCGGAATAATGACGTGACTGACTTGGTTGGTCATTAAAAAGCGACTTTTGAGACATCCTCTTTCAAACAGTGATCTTGGAAGACATTATATTGCCTGAAATGATTTCCTCGATATGTATGAATGCAGATAAAAATTTTGTTTCGGTTAAAGTTGAGAACGCTGGTAACAAATCTCTCGTAGACCCAGACAGGTAATATACTAGTATAGTGGTATAGTATACTAGTATATTCTATGCGTTTTGGTTTGGTTTGGTAAAACGCTCTCCAGACTTCTTTAAATCTGAGTCACACAACTTCGAAGTTTCTAATGATATATCAGTTTGTAGTATGGTCAGTGTAAGAAACTGGGGCAAGCGTCTTTGGACCCGGGACCAAATACTTTGAACCCATGAGCAAATGCACCAGCACCAATCGCGACATAGCAATAATGTCCGATAGTCAAGCTCCCATAATGGCACTAGACTTCTACTCCATCACATCTATGCTCATGTGGGAATGCCTACAGAAGATGAAAGAACTGAGCAGTAGAAACAGAGTGAAACTCTGCTGGATACCTGGCCATACAGGGATAGAAGGCAATGAAATGGCCAACTCCCTGGTAAGAAAACGAGCATAAGAAACCTTTATAGGCCCTGAACAATTCTGCGCTGTGGGAAACAATATCCTGAAAGAAGAATTCAGGGAACTAAAAATAAGGAATCGGACAGAAACCTGGAACAACGCTTGTGGAATGAAGCAATCCCAGAAACTCCTAGGGTAGTACAACCGAAAGAGATTTGAAGCATGCATTAAAATGAGCAAGAACAATCTTCCTACCCTAACAAGCTTTCTGACAGGACACTGTAAGGTCTGGGAGTACTAAGGAAACTAGGGTTATCTGAAGAAGGCCTCTGCAGATTTTGTGGAGAATTTAATGAAATTCCAGAACATATACTGAGATTTTTTGAGGCACTAGCCCACAAAAAAAATATATCTGGGCAAGTACCTAATATCAAAAGAAGAAATGCAATCACTAGAATCATCTCTCATTCTCAGATTCCCGAAGGAAACTGGCTTAGAATTAGAGAGAATACTTTAGAAACATTTTCTTCACCTATGCGAAACAGGAGTCCATGACCCTCAATATAAATATGAATAGAACTGGATTTTAGCATTAGGTCTTAAAAGTCGCACTGCAATATACCCTCAACAATAATAATAGTAATAATGGTCAGTGTATTGGGATTAACTGGTCTGATTGGTTGTGTGATGGTAAAATGGCTGGTTTATCGGGCTAACTTTCATCTGCTTCCCAATAACTATGATCATTTGAGGGTTAATGATATTTTCGGACACTGAAGATCCACATTTTTGGTCGTAGAGTCAATGTTTGTTTAAATTTGACGTAGAATCAATGTTTTTGAATGATTATAGCATACATAGGTCAGATACATACATCAATAGTTTCACCAATACCGATCTGGTGATATTAGCTGACATGCTTCTTAATCATCGTTATTTTAAGATAATGGTTATTTCCGTGAATATTCACTTATGATTGGAAAAGAGTATGTATGATACAGGTAAGGTTTTTCGTGTCCCAAGTACCGGCAAGACTCTGTATACCTTAAATTCTTCATTATATAATAAACCAAGTGTTATTTCGGTAATGCTATTGTGTCCGGTTACTCTTTCTCTCGACCGGAGGCACCTGTAGAGTTGTAGTATAGAATAGATTCGCCTCTCGTCAGGTCTCATCATCGAACGCGGAAGGTTGTTATTTGTTAGCGTCAATTCGCCTTTTGAACTTTTAAACAGTCAACAAAAGTGATGCATCCACTTCCACTGTGTGTTGGTAAAAAGATGTTGAGTAATATGTTCTGAGTGGTTTAATGTTTTATCATCAGTAATGTATTTAATGTAATGTAATGTTTTTAAATAAACTGGGCAAGTGCGAGTTGAACTCGCACAGGGGAGGTTCCGTCGCATAATATTGATGGATGATTTCTGAATATCAAACGACGTTCCCAACCTATTTCAGTTGAATTTTCTTCTAACTTCAACCCAAATCAACCATTCATTCATACATTCATACATCCAAACAAACAAACCTTCATCCCTACATATACCTATATCTCTATCTAAGTTTATGCAACACAGAAAATCCCTTCTTTCATACACATACCCAATCACTGCTCATGCCTGCGTTGTCGAACACAGCATGAAATTTATGTGTGAAAATGAAAATATTTATCAGATTTAAAATCGTAGATACCTCAAAATTTCAACAAAAATCGATATTTTGAAATTTATCATTTCTTAATGCTTACATTGATGTCTTCAAAACTGCGTTTTAAGATCTTCAAAATTCGCATGTCGATGGTTGACCGTTTTTGGCCAATATCTCCAAAACAGTTATGGCTAGAATGCTTGAAATTATTTAGTATTCATTGAAGCCAAGTTTCTGTGATTTTTTCAGATTTTTAAACACTTTGATTTAGAAATGGCAGGGAGGGACGCATTAAAAAAAACTTTGGAGCTCCATATTTTCCAAACGGTACTTTGGATAAAAAAGTGTTGAAAGAAACCTCCACCTCATTTCAAAATCTGTGGATTGATATACTCGTATAAGTCGATGGGGTACGACAATGTTTCAAAATTAATGGCAACTTCACCTACATTGGAGCCACCCCCAAATGGCCCCAACTTTTTAATTTGGGTGCATAGGCAATGACATCTAGGCCTAAAGTACCTACGAGTAATTCCAAAATTTCATGCCGATATCTTTATAAACTTCGGAGATAAAAAGTGTGACAGACACGACGGACGGACGGACGGACGGACGGACACACCGAAATTATAAAGGTTCCGTTTTTGTAGACGGAACCTTAAAAAATGGAACTTCTCACAGAGTTGGTTTAATACGACATTCAGTTTGTTAAGTCACATTTTAATTAATGACTGTTCTCCCTTAAGTATATTCAGCGTTGAGGCAATTACTGTGGTTTCATTTCTTATTAACTGAATTACATGATTTTCATTATCGTTGGTTTAATATTCCAAATAGTTCGTTTGCCACTGGACCAATGACGTCAATTGGAATGGGCCATCGTGTTGCGTGCAAAAGGGTATCGTTGGTCAGATCATTTTTGCACCGCTTCTTCGCTTATATATGTATAATATCTTGATCAATAGTTGCTCATATTGAATAATACAATTGTTCAAAATAAACACCTTCAAAATAAATGCCTGGCTGGATTAAGGTCAGTGGATACCTTAGCTCAGATGCACAGTAGTAACTAGGCTTATATGAACTGCAACTAACCACTTCAATAGCATTAAGTTGATTCTTCTTCTACTATGTATGTTCGTAGGCTTGAACGATTCTTAGGAGCGTCCGCTTTTTTTGGAGTTTCTTTAATTCGCTCTTCCGTAAATGAAAAATTGACTTGAACTGGGGTATCTAGCTTCTTTTTTTTGTCGTCAGTTTTTAAACACTAAGCTTGGGCGCTCGAGCACTCAGACTCAAATAAGTAGGTATCTAAGTATCTAGCTTACTAGGAGCTTGTTTCAACTTAGAGCGGCTCCCACAACTAATCGGACACAGAAAAAAAATGTTTACCGTGAAATTTCTTCAAACAAATTAACGGAAGGTCTAGAGCGAGTATATGTTGTATTACGTTATTTTCAATGGGCCTAGAGAGGCCCAGTTTGGTGAAAGGTCTCTTGAAGTGTTGTTGGTTACTAAATACTATGGCGGTGCAAATTTCTTTATCCTTTCTAGGATGTACTTCCGTTTTGATGCCCAACATCTAGGCAGTAATGCCAATGTTAATATTGAACTCTTTTCTTTCTCTTTATTTCCTTGTTGAAGTTGTGAGTAGTATTCTGAAGGTCAAACCTTCTAGAAGTCCTGAGTAATCATTAGAGAGCCGACTGCTCCCTATGGTGGATAGATCTGTAAAATGGACTTGTCTTGATTTACGACAGTTTTATCATCGCCATTGTCCGTCTAAGCCAACGGAAACAATCATTTTTTTTGTCCTCCATTATCTGTCGGGAATTCAAACAGGGTTCTACTTGTGTTAGAAAGGCCGTGAAAAAATTTTAGATGTTTTTTTCGAGTTTCGAATCTTAGACATCGAGCGTAGGAGTCGAAGCGCCTACCCATTACGCCACGGCGACCACTGTATTGGAATTTGTTCAACATAATATATCGTGAAAACACTGGTCAATACAAGAGGCACTATCTTCCAAAAGTCCGTACAATTGCTTGACGAACTTGACGTGATTGGTGGAACACAGTGGCTGTCAATGAGGCGTTTACTAGCATTGAATCGGTAGGGCAATACGAAGCATGTGTTGGCTTCGGGGAACGCGTTGGAATGAGGACGGACAACATTGCCGACTTGCCCGACCACAATAGATATCTATAACTTCGAGAAAGTCAACCATTTCGTTTACTATAACGGTAGACAGTACTAATAATCTACTACCTGGGGAGGTTTGTTGATCGAGGCAGTACAGACGAACAGTAGCTATACAGAAGAACAACAACAACTTCTGAAAATAAACTTGTCGATGTGTTTCACTCCACAATTTTATTTTTTGATCTTGCTTCATTGCTGAACACTTGTTTTGTGGTAGGAAAGATTACTAAGGCAATCATTAGCTGGCCCAGTTCAAAAAAATATACGAGGCATATATAGCCAAAAATATTCCATTTTTGAAATGGCAATTTGAGCACAAGTCGGCTGTCAGTTGTCAAAAAAGTTGAAGCTAAAAAATATGTTTGCCGATTTGAAAACATGGATGTCTAAAAACACCCTGACGGTGATAGACGACGCTATTCAATTATAAGAGATAACGATGCTCATACATATTCATTTTTACTAATTACTTATTTGTTTGTGTTTAAAACATTTTAACAACAACATACTCTGATTATAATGCGACGCTATCGTTTATATTTAGATACGATAAGCTACCAACATTGGCATGAAAACGCCGAGTTTAATCCTGCTGAATAGATAAACGGGGCCGGTGGTATAAATTATAATTATTCAGCGACGAAACTCCGCCAACTGACCTTGCCCAGATATCAGATTTCTAACGATGTACTTAAACCACGTATAGTATGTGTACCTCGCCACACAAATATCATACGGTAGTAACCGACTCCCACGTAGATAGATTCCTTATGTCACAGGAGAATGAAACAGCAAAATTTCGAATGTCACATCATTAAGGTATCCAAGTGTGTAAACATTGGACGTTGTCTGTGGGATTATCATTTCAAAGTGTGCTTACATTTTTTGCTGTCCGCCAGCTAATACAAAACGTAAACAATTGGTTTTATTTTATTTTATTTATTCTTGCCTTTATTTCGTTTATTTTGCTCCTCACATTTGAGTGAGCAGAACTTTGAAAGTACGCACATACACAAGTGTAGCTGAATGCTTGGAGAATATTTTTGCGTCCACTGACTTGACACAAATATTTTGAACCCCCAAAGGGAGTCAAGGATCCATTTTTATGCGTGAAATAGCCAGTGGAAAACGATTTTATGTCACATCTCGGAATAACTGATTTGGATACGTATTCATTTTGATGAATTGCTCATGATTAGCATAGCTAATTTTATTGAATGCTCAAAAACTTGAAACGGATATAAAACCGCTCTCCTAAATGTGAAATAACTGAATATTTGATTCGATGTGCATTGGTCTTTGTAAAATTTTGCCAAATAGATTTTATAGCTTCTAGATGTGTTATCTTAGAACTAAGCTTTAGCGCTTTATATTCCTTGTACTATTTGTTTTGCGGAAATTCATAAAAAGGGGGCGTTGGACGTGTTATCTCTCAAATTGTTTGTGTAATTTATTGTTGCTTGAAAGGTTGTCTAAAAAGGGATATAGATTATAATGCCTAATAAACTATGAGGAAACGGATGTTACGTAGTCCTATTTCTGGTCTATTGTTAGATCTACTAATTGAATTTACCGTATAGTTAATATCTGGGCTAGTCCCTTCTGACTACTTTTCAATAAGGTTTATTTATAAGAATTAGAAAGAATTGGTACACATGGTATCGAATCTATTTTGCAAGTGGAGATATTGCTTCGACCAACATTTCCAAGAGATTCGTTTCAGTTGTTGAAGGATGAAACCTTGACAGTCTGCAGATGGAACGTCGGAAATATCTGGTTGGGGAATTTATCTAAGTGGGCACTTAATTAAAAGGCGTAAGTGCGTCCATATCCTTAGGGTCAGATGACAATGCTGTCACGAGTCTTGAGTTTATAACTGTTTGAAGCACTCTACCTCACAGGTTAGAATAGCTAACACTCCAATTACGTGACGTTTCACTGTTTTTACCGCCGCTTATCATAAACCGCCAAACTGGGGAGACCTAGGAAGAATTCGATACGTTTCTGCTGACACAGCTTTTTGGTCCCAACAAAGTGTGTAACATTATTACAGAAAATTGTTCTGCAGTTTCCCCTTTTAGGAATGAATTTGTGCACAATTCTGCTACATATTTTTTATTCGTCAAGAAGAGCCGGAATATTAAACTATAGGTCCCCTCCGCTCGTAAGAGAACAATAGCACGCACAACACGAGTGGTTGCTGAGAAGCTAGGCCCATGTCCACCTCGGACTGTAGCGCCGCCATTATTATTATTATTATTATTATTATTAAGAAGGATTGCGGTTCGGGAAGATGGAGATAAATGAAATGAAAGGAATTGATTTTTGTTACTCAAATAATATTCTTAGAAAAAAAGTCATAAAATAGTAAAGAATTTTGTAGGCGTCTGCTAACATGAAATAAAACTTAAATGCCTTTAGAGGACTACACTTGTTGATTTGTTGTATTCTGGGTTTAAATCGTGTTGCTGAATATTGGGAATAATTCATATAACCGCTGCGTTGAGTTCGTCGATAGTTAGATGTCCAAAGTGTCTATTCTTCAAGATTTTGCATTTTTACCGAATATGCGATCATTCTTTCAAATTCCAATGTCTACGATAAGAAATTAAAGTCTTAATAATGTGATTCTGCCCGATTAATCAATCTTATAATCAAATTACATTATTTATATTTGAGGTTAGGATTTCTTTTCTTAATGAAATTAATGATTCTTAATGAAACAAAGTGGATTTATTTACAGCGAAATTTAACTAACAATTTTTATTTGTTGACTTGCAATTCATATCAGTTCTAGCAGAAAGTTTGTTCGATTGTATTATTACTAACAGATAAAAGCTTATTTACTTAAAAAGATAACGGTTGAGTGTAGTAATTAGAAAAACGCTTAAAATTATTTAAAAAAATGAACCTTGTACCCTTAACACTCTCACATGGAAATTTATAAGGAAGCACCAACAATAGTCGCACGATTTTCTCTTCACAAAACCTCAAAGAACAAAGTAATAAGCAGAGTGAATTCCTTACCAACACAACAAAAACCGAAGTTGACACTTTTCACAACGAATTCCCCAAGACAATCGAGGAACTTGAAATTTGATCGTGTGAATGTTACCTTGAGTGGTGTAGTGGAGCCCCTTGAGAAGCTATGTATAAGCGAAAGTTTCTTCATCAGCAATGACTACTCTAAGCGGAGGCCTACCCCTGTTGCATAGACATGTGGGTGCCTTGAAATGCAAACCATTCCCGTGTTTATCATTTGGATGCAGATCTCCACTTGTCAGAAGCATTTTTCGGACTAAGCGTAGAACAACGTCAAAACAACGCATGTCTAGCGCCTATCTTTGTCCAATTTTCCATGAGCTGTAATAGAGACTGTGCTTCGAGCATTTGCTGCTTACCGCACAAACAGAAACAGAAAAAGCTTTGCTTGTCTGATTTTATAATAAACTCAGAAGTGAGCTGCTACTTAAATGCGAGCTTTACAAAATGCTTTCGCTCTCATCTTCATATTCACACAAAACGTAAGCAATGAAAACATATGTTTTCACTTGACGCAGCTCGCTTGTCGTAAAGCTGTCAGCAAATAGTATAATAAATCATTTTGATAGAGAGCACCGAGCAATTTTATAAATTATGTATATTGTCTTGTATTGACACCCATTTTTTAAATCATAGGTTATTTTGACACTCACAGCTGTTTCCCGCCCGAAATTTCGACAGAAATTCAGTATCATACCTCAGCGGAACGAAATGAATCGCTTAATGCTTGAACAACGTTGGGAAATATTGACAACTTATTTTTAAAGTGAGTGCTGTGTAGCCCAAACAGTGCGTTTTTTGAAAATGAATTTTGGCCGAAATGAAGCACCTATCGCGACTGCTGTACGCAATTTGCGGAAAAAGTTCGTGAGACTGGTATGCTAGTGGACAATACTCATGGTCCCCGTCGTCGCACAGATGAGAATGTGACCGAGAGTGTGAGACTCTATTTACGAACTCATCATCGATCTTAACAGCTCAACATTTCATGCACTAGCCTGAGGAGAATTCTGCACAATGATCTCGGATTCTTCGCTTTTAAGGTCCAATTGACACAGCAATCGAAGGCGCGCAACCATCTGCTTCGTTATCGCTTCGCAATTTGGGCCTTAGAGCAGCTTGAAGTGGATAACGATTTTGGGCGAAAAATCATTTTTTCTTACGAGGTGCATTTTCATCTCGGCGGCTACGGCTACAAACAAAATTGCCGCATCTGGGGCTCGGAAAACCCGCATTTTATTGTCGTGAAGCCAACCATAGAGAATGACAGTTTGGTGCGGATTGTGGAGTGGTGGCATCTTTGGATCATTTTTTTTTTCGAAAATGAGGCTGGAAACTACTTTTCGGTCAACGGTGGGTGTTAAACAGCGATATCAACCGACTTTTTTTTTTACTGAAATAGAAGACATGGCGGAAGGCGCGCCATGCCGCACAGCCCACGCCACAACCGATCTTTTGCGCACCAAATTCCCAAATCGTGTTAGCAGCCGTCTTGGTGATGGATGTCAAATGTGCCGCCTCGGAGCTGCGATTGAAACCCTTTGGACTTTTTTTGTGGGGAGCCGTGAAAGGCCGATGTTGTGCCAACAATCTGGAAACGATTCAAGCACTTAAGGCCAGTATCATCCAAGCAATCCATGAGCTACAGCTCAAAACCATCAACATGGTCTTGGAAAAATAGGATGACAGAATGCGCTACTGCGAAGCCAGCCGACGCAGCCACTTGAACGACGTTGTATTTTATAATTAATGGGAATATTTGTTCTTATTAACAAAGCCATAATACATGGAACAACATTTAATTTTGTTTATTTTATTGCATTTTTAAAAAGAAACTTGTATTTGGCCCAACCTGTATATACGTTGCTATGAACGTTTAATGTGGGTTAATTAGATGAAAATATAACTGATATCTAGTTTGAATTCGTCGACTGATATTCAGAAATACTTCTAACAAAATTGATTTATGTGACCTTTCCGGAGCGGGTACAATTTGCACTCGCCCAGTTTATTTCTTTAACATATTAGATTCAGTTGGCCATAAAACTCGATTTTTGAGGAATTGCATTTTCCTTTCCAGTTGAGTAAGTATTAGAGGTGTGACGGATATACGGCAAGTATTCGGTATCCGGTCTATCCGGTTTCTTTTGAAATATCCGGCCGGAGCCGAATAGTCTTTTGATATCCGGCCGAATACCGGATAGTCGTTTTTTCAGTAAAAAACAACAAAATAAAAAAACAATTTAATATTTGAAGTTTACTAAAGCCAAATTATTGTGAATGAAAATTAGTTTCTCTGCATTCAGGGGTAATAATTTATTGCGTTTGTTTTCGTATACGATGCATGCTTTAAAAAAGTGTCTCTTACAAGATACACTGCTACATGGAGATGAGAAATTAGTTTTGGCAAATTTGAGCAAAATTGGGTACCGTCTTCCATTTACTGACCACCAAGCCCAAGGGTCACTATTCCGTTCAAAATAAACTTTGAGATATAACTCAAGCTGGTTGGCGTAATTTTTTTGGCAGAAGACTCAATCTGACTTGTCTTCCGCAACCTCTTCAAAAATGTCCCAAAAACTTTGCTCTGTAGAAAGTAAGAATATCTTGTGGAAGAGAAGGAAAAAAACATGTTTAAGTTGGTACCGGTCTGATTTGAGTATCAGACCACCAAACTATTATACTTTTAATTTGGGCTGATATCCGGCCGCCGAATATTCGGCTATCCGTCCTATCTGCAGGCCGAATATTCGGTATCCAGTATCCGGCCAATTCACTATTCGGTACAACTCTAGTAAGTATGTTAGTTAAGACGATTATTGATTTTCATGTCCATTATCTGAGATGGCGACTTTGTCGCTGGATTGCAACTGTCAGTCGCCTAAGTCTAATTTTGATAAATAATTACTAAATAAATTCACACTGTCCGACTATACATGTACTCTTGGATATTAAATTTTTCATAATTGCTTTTATCAGCGGTTGCAAACAACCAAAAAACTTTTATTTATGCAGGAGATTTTTAAATCAATCTTCTCCAAAAATAAAAATACACACTATAACGAAAATCTGAGCGCTATTATTTGCGGTTAAAAGACCAGAAGGCTAACCAAGATTGCTTACTCCTCCTGACTTCTTCGTCAGATCGTCAGTATTGCAACGATAGTTTGTCATAGTTTATTTGTATTTGGGATTACTATTGTTTTCGCTCTTTCAATTATAAGATTTCTTCATCATAGTAATAATAAAATAAATAAATAGAAAATATAAAGAGTTTGTTTACTGATATGATACCGACTTTAATAAACTGTTCTTATATGTCCAAATATTTGACTAATATAGGCAGAGCTTATTAATATCAGTATACGTCTTGTATCGCGTAATTATCTAAATTATCTTATTAGTATCTGACTCAGATCATATTCTTCTCATTATCATACAGTTAAAGCTGGTAAATCGTAAAGTAATACAATATTATTTGTGTTCTTTTCGCTTGCTGATTCATGACAGTTCAGACAATTTTAAGTCATATCATTTGCCTTATCTAATACAAATTGCTACTGCTTCTAAAGAATTATTCATGATTCATGCTGTTCACATTTGTGTGGACAGTTAATATGAAGTTGATAAATACAAAATATGTTTTTTTAGTAGAGAAGAGGTCTTAATACTTTGTCCAAGTTGGAAAACGTACAGAGCATCATTAAAGATTGCGTACAACGCAACAATTTCATAGTGGTTTTCATCAACGCTAAAAAATGCTCGACCTGCTTTTTAATGGAAAAAAATCAAAATTTGTTCTACAAAGTGGGCGTACATCTGTCGATAGTATAATTAACAAGAAAAATCGTCTTAGCCGCGTGGAGGCGACATAAGACTGGAACCTACAGTGAACATACTCTACTCGTGAAGAACAATAAAACAGGATAAATAAAGTATATTGTTTCAGAATAAGATCAAATTAATTTTCAACATGAATTATATTCAGTAGGACAACAAAGTGCTCACAGGAAACTTAACTTTTCCCATAAATTCCTCATACCGTTCAAAGTGGTAACAAATATATTGATCGCCAATCGTAGTATATGATTTATAAAATTTGCCAATGATCAATTATCAACCAATTGATAGTCAAAATATGGCTGATTGCTTCCAAATAGTTTCCTTATAAATGAATAAGTGGATTAACTTTTTGGATTCAAGTGCAAGTATTAGTACATTTCCCTCCGATGGATGACGGCCACTTCAACCTACTTACCTATCGTTGTATTATTGCAGGTTACAGATATATACCCTAGTATCAGTAAAGTAATAAAGCGTAACCAACAAATTGAAAAAATGCTATAATAAAGAAAAATATATTTTCGTACATTCCTTTTAAGCACCCTATCGAGTTAATACAAGTAGAGGACCGCCGAAGTCCGAGAGACTTCAATGAAAATTGATTAAGTCCTAAAGAATCCTAATGAATGCAGTGGACTTCAGCTGAATGGTGGATACTTCAAAGTGACTTCAGTGAATGCAATGTCAGTCGAAAGGCTTGCAATCAATTGTCTTCAAAGACTTCAAAGACTTCAAAATGACTTTAGTATTGAAGTCTGGTTCGCAGATATAATTTATGAATTGAAAAATCAGCGGTATGAAGACAAAATCAAAGTCAAAAGATTTAATACTTTACATATCTGCTTAGAATACAACGTAAATGATTCATTGAATTCTTGAATCTCACACCAAGGTTAAACAAATTCCGAATATCTTTGTTTCAAATCGCTATAAAGATTATATTTCAAAAATTTCAAACCAGAAACTTGAATTCTGCGAACAACATATTCACAATTAGCTACACGATTTCCTGCTGCAATTAAATGGAATTATCTGTGTCTAAACACCGACAATTTGCCAATATTTTACAAAAAAAGTTTTTTTGTGTTGTCCAATATTTTACGTGATATAATTACACGAAAAAATATTTAATAAAGCAGGCTATTTTACGTTTGTTAATGCGAAAATTGTCCATACAATTCTGCGTAAATTGAGCCGGCTTTCGAGCTTTCAATTCCATCACCTTCGTTTCAAATTTCGGGTGGGAGACGCAATTTGCTTTCGAAACACGTAAGGCGAGAACAATTCATAATAACGTATTCATGACCATTAAAAAAAATCAAAATGTAAATACATACATCCATAAACAAAATCCGAATAATAATCAATCAACCGCAGCAGTTCAGCTTGCGGCCGTTGTGAGCGAATTGTTTACGCCGATGGCAGGCGTCTATTGGCAATAAAAAATACATCTACAAAATTGTAAATTTTACTGTAATTTGCATTGAAAATTACATTTTCACAATTTATCGAAAGCTTTTTTGTTTATTTATTTTTTTACTTTTGACACCATCTACATCGTAAAAGCACATTAACGTGACCTTAGATTATCTTTAAATCAACAGATATGTACATACATAAGTAGAACACAAGTTCTTTATTATAATTAATGCGCTTAAAGTACAACCGCAACTATACTATAGAAAAGAGATACACACGTTAAAGGTTATTCAATACATTTTGCCACGGTTACGTAGCAATAAAAAGTCTATCTAGAAATTAGATACGCTCTAATTTTAGTACAATACCCTTATCTGAAGATAATAAAATATTTTTTTTATCATATGTAAGCGGAATAGGCGTTTTATCAGATATAGAGAATTTGAAATTCTTAAGAAGTAGTGCTAAACCGATGTAAGCTTGCATTTTTCCAAAGCGAACCCCGATGCAATTCCGTGGGCCATCGCCAAATGGTAGCCAAGCAACTGAATGACGTTTCTTGATCTCGTCTGGAGTAAAGCGTTCAGGATCGAATTCACTGGGATTTGGATAGATATCCGGATCATGATGGAATGCATCGACTGGAATTAGTATAACCGTGTTCTTTTCGATGTAGTACTTCGGATCTGATGTTTCGTACCGATTCTTGGCTCGACGATTTAGATGTGAAACAATGGAGTATTTTCTTAGGGTCTCTGAAAAAAAGAAGAAAAAAAACTGGTTAAACATGATTTCTATAAGATAACGATATAACTTAGTGACTCAAATAAATTTTGTTAATTTAATTTCCTGTCAATAAATGAATTAAACCATTCGTGACAGGAAACCTAAATTTTATTGCGGTTGAACTGATAAGTACGTACTCGAATTATAACAACATATTGAAAAAGATGATAGTGTTTGAAGTACAATTTAAGTAATATTCTTGAAATAAAATATTATTGGGTTAGGCAAAATTTTCCAATATTTAACTCCGTCTGTAAAGAATCTACTCTCTAATCCAATCTTGTGGTAATGAATTTGTTTAGTCAAAAATATTGTTATATTTCATTCTCGGAGGAAGAATATTTATGTATCATAACAGTAATAATAATAATATTCAACTACTCGTAAGTACTGTTAATGAGTCAAACAAAATATTTCTATTTTTATGTGCAAAAACGTTTACCAAACAAATGCGAACGAGACAATTTGTCTATTTCGTATAGTAGTATGTAGTAGCTGTGACTTGCAAAAACTTGTTTCCAAACAAAGATAATGATCTGCTTGGAATTAAGCAAACGTTTTTTGTTAACTTTTGTAAACACGCATATACATATGTATGTGTGCAGTTATAGATAGTAAAATATTTACTTGTTATATTATTCTTTCATTCTTACTTTCCATGAGTTTCTTTTAATCATTTTATTGCAGCAATAGAATAATTTGTATATTTAGTTTTACATTCTAAAATTGAATTATGTTAGTGGATGATTTACCATTTTTGCCCAATACCTCCAAAACTATTAGAGACAGAATTTCAAAAATATGTCAATTGATATATCGATGGGGTGAGTTAATAAACATCCATGTCAACTTCAACTATACGGGGGCCAACCCAAATTTGCATGCATGGAAAAGGTCTAAGCAAATAATTTGAAAATTTCATGGCGATATCTTTATAAATAGGTAAAAAGTGTGACAGACACGACAGACAAACACACCGAAATTATGAAAGTTCCGTTTTATACAGAATAAAAGAACCGTAAAAAGAACGAGAAGGAGATAGTATAAAAATGATATTCCAGTCATTGGAATAGTTCTCTCTCCTTTTTCTTTTTATGTGGTGCCACAGTTAGAGGTAGACTTGGGCCTACTTCTACAGCAACCACTCGTGTTGTGCTTGTTATTGGTGTTACAGTTTTATACCGATTCTGGACGACTACGTTTGAAAAGCTTTAAGGAGTTCAAAAACATAGACCAACCGCGTTATCAATATGGGTGAGGTGACCCTAATTAAGAGCGACAAGAAAATAGCCACACCACTTCCACTCGTGCCTACTCAGTGCGGCCTGAGTGTTTGGTACCGGGCGTAAAGAGAGGTTTCAGTCCCAGGTTTTTCATTAACAGAGAGAAATTTATACAGTTTACTTCATGCATACGTAAATATAGCGTATTCTTTTATTCAACTATTCAATGAGCTTTTTTTAGCTATCTGATCAACTTGACATTTATATATATTCTCTAAGAATTGTCGGTGAAAGTGCTCTGGAAAACAAAGTTATTTTCTGGATCAGAATTTTATCCACGATCTTCGGTGTAGGAGTCGACGCACTTACTCACTACACCATGGCGACACGGTTTTCTCCCCTGGTTTTGATAAAGCCGGATGTCAATACAAAAAAAAAAAACTTCGATAGAATGCTATCGTAGTGACCCAACAACAAGGGTCACGACTGACATTTCTTCCATAACACTTTGCTAATTCTTGTCATTATTTGACTCAATGTGCGATAAATGAATAATATACGACCCAGAAGAAGTTATTTCACACAGTGAAACTTTAGAATAAAAAAAACATTGGAAATAGGGGCGGATAAGCCGTTTCTATAGAACGTATAATTGGGCGTATTATTTAGCGATAGGAATATCTCTTAACTTATACGCCGTGAAAAAATATGAGGCATGTGCTGGAATATTATAATATTTGGGGATATAAATATAAATTTATTTTTTGCACAAATATCTTGCTTTACTTTAGATAATTTTATCTTTTCATGTTGAGATATGGAAAATTACACTCATCGCTCCCTTTGGGAATTCCAAATACCCGTTGTTTCTGAATGCGAGTATTTTTGAACTTTCCAGATGTTTTTAGCTTTATGTTTTACTGTTCTTTTGTAATTCTGTAGATTTTAAGTTTATATTATTTTCTGCAACAGCCTCATTGACGTTATAACAGGACACTGCACATTTAGCAAGCCAATAAAATGGCTTTCTGTAGAAGTTGCAGTGGAGAGGGAACCTATTATCGATCTTTCCTACACATATAAAGCTCTTTCGATCTAAGAATAATCTTCAACAAATTAAAGGTGCGGAACTTATTCCTTTTGTAAAAGAAATCCTGTCCTGCCTAATATCACAATGGCCCTATGTCCAGTCAGTTAATCGTACCCAACCTGACCTATTCTATCAGTCATGGCTAACTAGTACGCTTATCCCAAATATTTTAGACATTGTCGTTTCAGTCGTCTTATTCGTCTTGAGCCCAAAAAAATAGTTATTTTTTTTTTACAAATTCCTCTGAAAAGAAGCTTTCAATCCGTACTGCAACTCTATAGAGTATTTTGTGGGAAAATAAACTTAACATGTTTTGCAGTAATTTATTTATCGTTTTGCTGTGTATTTGTTTGGCCAGGCTTATGATGTTGAAATACTGATTTTAGAATTTTGGAACTTGCTGTATTTGGGGGGATGGTGAGTTCGGTAGTCAAAAAATGTTTCGCGTGGGTCTTTGTTACGTGTTGTGTTCATGATAAATAATACTTATATTATTCACGATAATAATTCTAAATAATGCTACTTCAGGATGGCTGAACGATCCCAATTTCAAGTGGTGCCCTGAAGTATTATTTCTTATCTCACCGCAAGTGTATTTATGTACTTAACAAGCAATTGCTTTTTTACGGGGGATTACACGGATACGGTGTTTTCACTTTGCCAAAGAAATGATTTCAATTTGCGTTTAAACCTTTAATCAAAACAGTTAAATTTCTCTGATCTGTTTTTTATAAGCCTCAGACTGATTATATTCTGCGATTAAAAGTTAGTTAGTTAATTAAACAAACTAAGTAAGCCGAAGTCTATAAAATAAAAAAGAGCGCAGTTTTAGAAAATAACAAAACTTATTGTTTGATACATATGAAAAATAATAATTTTGTTTGTAAACATTTCTAGCGAAAAATGTTTTGAGAACACAATTCTAGCGGTAGATCAACGTTAAAAACTTCGTCATTTGAGTACTGTTTCTTTTTGCTATAAAAGATCCAATTTGATTTAAATTAAAATTTGACGAAAATAAAAAGATGTTGTATGCGGGATCTAGAGATCTTCAGCGTAGGAGTTGACGTACTTTCCCACTACGTCACAGTGACACCACCACTCTTCAGTCAACGACAATGCTTAGAGAGTACATATATGGTGGTATAATACTTAAGAAAAGTTCCATGTAGAGTCGGCATAGAACTGTGGACTTCCCCAATTCGTAAGAGAACAAGGCACACACAACACGAGTGATTGCTGCAGACATATAACTGTTGCGCCACCCAAAAAGGAAGAAGATAATAATAATTTATCTCTGGCGTTTTTAACTTTTGAACAAATCCGAAACCGAAATTGAAATTCGATGACTCAGGCAATATTGCAAAGTTGCTCTATATCAGCTATATCAGAAAATGTTTGATGTAAACGTTATATGGCTTATACATATCAGTCAATGAAATATGTTTATTTATTCAGCTTTAATAACTACTAATTGTCTACTGGTAATTTATATCCCTGACTGTGATAACATATTAACTCTTTTGAAAGTGGAATTAAACTATTTATTATCGTCTGTTTAAACACACAAATTGTATACATATCCAATAATGTGCAAATGCGTAAGAGGTCATTACTTTTCAGTGATAAAAGAAGAATAATGAGTATTTGAATTACAAAATATTAAAAAATCAGTAAAATGAAAATAAATCGAATGGTAAGCAGGTATGGCATGTATTATAAGTACAACTTTCCATATGTTATTTTGGCGCAATGTACACACATCCTCCTGATATCCACTTTCACTATAAGGTGTAGAAGTGATCTATGATTTGGGGAAAGTTTCTACGCTTCTTCAGCACTACAGAGGTTGGCAAAACCCTTTGTTGTGGTGAGAAGTCTCCAACTAATGACAACAATAATGCTGGTGCTACAGTCCGATGTGGAATTGGGCTTAGCAGAAACTACTTGTGTTGTGCGTGCTATTGTTGTCTCACGGGTGGGGGGGATCTTCTTTTTAATGCCAACTCCGAATGGCGAGATTAAAAAGCTTTTTCTAGAGAGTTATATCCTTTCAGCATTGCCAGTAAATTGAAAGACGTAGAGCCGTGAACAATTTTTTTTAATTGTTATCTGTACTAATACTTCAATTTAGAAGTTGACGCGCATACCCACAACAACACGGCGCCCATGTCTCCAAATACTGTTCTAGTATTTCTCAATAAACAAATCCACAAAGTATACGGCATGCGAAAATTTGTTTAAGGATTTTGTGTCATTGTTTTCATAAATTACATTTTTCCGTGCATAATAAGCACACGAACAGCTTTTGAGAATTAGCTGAAACTTTTAAATTATAAGTTTACATCTTCAAAATATACGGGGATATGTTTTCCATAAAAGTATTACTATTTAGTCGATCTAATTTAATAACGCATATACGTGTGTGCATAGAATGTGGCCATGTTTTGTTTTGATAGAAATTACCATCCAGAATCCCTGCTGCTCTATCAAGGTCAGGTAAAGACCTAACCTAATGTTTTTAATTGTGTGATTCTTGGGGCGATTGTGACCGGTGCCATACTCCGATGCTCCAGAACCATTACAAATTAATATCCTTTTGTTGCGCATATTTTTGTTGTTGTGCTTAAATGTTTATGCCATTTCGAAGGTGCCCATGAAGCATTATATGATATTTGCCATCATTAGAAACTTTTCATTCGTCTTTTTCCATTTTTCATTAGGCTTAATCCATTAGATCGCTTAAATTAGATTCATTTTCACAGGTTTCTAGCAAGTTCAACAGCTGTCTGTTGCTGCTGTCATGTTCTTTTGAAAGACATAGCACATATCGTGGCGATTAGAATGGAAAATATTAGCATATAGAAATAAAATATTTAATTGTAAGGAACTGAACTTTCGACTTACTTAAATTAAACTTAAACTAACTGAAATTGAAAGAAGGTTTTCGACTGTCACATTAAATTAATGCAAACGGAGGTCCCGTCTTGTTAAACGTTGCCAGATTCTGCGGGTCTATGTGAATAAGAAAATACGAGTAAATTAGTCTACAAAAGCGCGGTTGCAAATACATTAAACAACATAACACTGGAGAGATTAAACGCCCAGTTACTTTTGTTAATCCTTGCTTAAAAATGAGACCAAGCTTCTTTTTCAAAAGAACTCCTTGACATTGTCTATGATTTTCAGCACATTCAGCACACCTGTTTTACAATACAATTCTAAATTATCGAAATTGTTAGTTATCTGATGTAGATTACAATTGCGAGAGCATTGTTCAAATCAGTTCAAAATGTATATTGATATATTGTCATACGACATGTTTTAGACAAAAATTATTCTGAATTATTGATCACTTTTAATTTGTGGTGGAATTGGCTAAAGCGATAGTTGATTGTCACACTTTCGATAGTTAAGTTTGTCTATTAAATCCCAGTCTGTGTAATGCGATTGTATCACGGCTTGGCATCATTTCCATTTATTGCGATTTTTAAATTATTGGGATGTGTATTTTAAATAGTTTACAATAGCTCTTGACAAAGCTGTCAACTGCAACCTTCTTAAACGTGTGAAATTAACGACAAGCATTTGTATCAGTGGAGCTTTAAAGACAGAACCATCTGCTGCACTGAGCATATTCCTCCACCTTCCTCCATTCGATTTGTTTGGAAGACAGGTAGCAGCCGAGGAATAATAAATTGCCGTCGTTCTCTTGACGAAATGGTGAAGTATTTTAATATTCAACTCATATGGATGCCGGAACACAGTAACATTGGAGAGAATTGCGAAGCCGATGAACTGGCCAGTAATGAAACGGTATAATCACTCGTACATAGCGGAAAACTGCCGCCCTTACCGCTCGTAGATGGTCCGCAGGTACCACTTTCACCATAATAAATCAAGTCTGAGCTAAGGTTAATTCTAAGCTTTCATTCTTTCTAATCAGAATGGAAGGGTCTCCTCTCAAGATTCTCATCGGTGTCATCATAGGACACTCCTCAAGATAGCGAATCTGTCACAATGACTTTTGTAGAAACTACAGGGACGGAAAAGACGAGGAGACTGTAAAAAATGTCCCCTGCACATACAGCGGCATCTCCAGCTATGAGAAAACCTAAGTACTCCTACTGGTTCCAACTACATTTGGCGTAACTGAAGAATAAGTTATATGTGTATAGATCAAAATCCATCAAGTAGTTTTGTACACAGGGCCGGCCCTACCATATGTGCAGGATGTGCAAATGCAAAGGGCGCCAAGCGCTTGGGGGCGCATTGTGAGCCTAAACAAATAATATGCAATTTATCGATATACTGACTTTCATAAAATTTTAGTTCGTCAAAGCTACCTTTGCCTTTCTAAACGCTTTCTGAACGCAATTATTTTCAAATAATACAAACTACATAATTTCACCTGTTCATACAATATGCCATTCACACACAAGACTGTGCAAGATAATTTCTTACACAAGAACTCAAATATATCCTTAGGAAAAATTCTCAAAATAATAAACTCAGTCTTCAGTTCCGATGGAATCATTTGAGTGACAACGTGCAGGTTTTATTTCTGCACATATGACAATTACTTAGTTCAATGACATAATTTTTCGTTTCTCTCTCTCTCTTCTCTTAATTCTTCACACAAAAGCCCAATCACATACAGGACTGTGCAAGAAAATTTCTTGCACAAGCACTCAAATATTTCCTTAGGAAAAATTCTCAAAATAATAAACTCAATCCTCAGTTCCTATGGAATCACTGCGAAGCTGACGAACTCGTCTGGTATGCGGCAAACTCTGCACTTCATCCTGATGCACAGAAATCATGCATGCCAAGCATTACAGTAAAATTTCTAATGCGGTATAAATTTCACCAACCGCATGTGGACTGAAGACAATACGTACCTAATTGCTAAACAACAGAATGACAGGGGTCATCACACGAAACTTTCGAGTCTTTCTTCAACGATTTCCGCTCCAGCTGTAGAGATGAAGAGAGGGGGAAATAATCTCTCCTCTGCTCCATAGTAAGATGCACCTGGGACCATATTTCTTCAATAATCCAAGTAAGTAGCAACAACATTTGCTTCAATCAGCTCAATCGCTATATTATGAACTCTGAGTGGATAAACTTCTTCTTAGCGCTACAGTTCGGGAACGACCCGGGCCTTAATAATCATGTTTCTCTAGCTGGCCCCATCTTTAAACAGCTGCCTTCATTTATCATTCATGGGCGTCCTCAATTGTCCCTCGGGCGCGGAGTCATGTGGATAAATTGAAATTAGGAAAAACTTTGATCCGCATGATGTCACAACCCAATCAACCTAACTTAACCTAATTTGAGCCGATATCTCATTGGACTATTTATTTCTGTTGGGGAAAATCGACTTTTTTGAATTTTCGCTTTGATCAATCATATCATTTTGCTTGGCAGTTGCATGGGACGGAAGGTTTAAGAAAAACAAATAGTTTTAGACATTTTGTGGAGTACATTGCTTTGCCGTCATAATTATGCAAGCAGATTTAAAATGTGGGGCTCTTTGGGGGTAACTCCCGTATAAGTGAAGTTACCATGGCTTTTGAAATATTGACGCACTCCATCGAGTGATACTAACATCAATCGACAAATTTTGACAGATCTGAAATGAGGTGTAGGTTTGCTTAGACAATTTTTGATCTAGTATACCGTTTAAAAAATATGGAGCTACAAAGTCATTTCTGAAAAATCAAAAAAACTTGGCTTAAATGAGTACTCTGATTCAAATCTATATTCTGGCCCTAATTGTATTGGAGATATTGGACAAAAAGGGTAAATCATCGATATCCAAATTTTAAAGATCTTAAAAGGCAGTTCTTTAGACCTCAGCGGAAGCATTATGAAAGTATAGATATCAAAATATGGATTTATGTCCAAATTCAGAAGTATCAAAGATTTAAAATTTCAAAGATTATCACTTTCGCACATAAATTCGATATTGAGATCGACAACTCAACAGGAGTATCAGTGGTATCTCTCATATTCATTTCAACCCTCAAATCCCAAACAACAAATTACACACAGTAAGTAAGTGCGACTCCTACGCTCGAGGTCGTCGGTTCGAATCTCGAAAAAAACATCAAACATTTTTTCACGGCTCCACCTCTTTCGAGTCACTGACAATGCTCAAAGAGTATAACTGTCTAGAAAAAGCTTCTCAATCTCGCCGTTCGGAGTCGGCATTAAACTGTAGGTCCCCTCCGCTCGTGAGAGAACAATAGCACGCACAACACGAGTGGTTGCTGAGAAGCTAGGCCCAGGTCCACCTCGGACTGTAGCGCCGCCATTATTATTATTATTATTATTACTATTTAAAAAAAATAATCCGGCTTTTGGAACAACCCATTGTTTCTATTATTCTTGGAAGCAGTATTGCTAAAATGAATGATGTTTTGTTTACAAAATAAATTCCGTTGTTCTCAAACTATATACATATACATAACGTATACATAACTATGTATGTCACATTTAGCACTTGCGTATTCTGTGACACATTTCTATTTATGCTCAATTTGTAAATAAGATTTTATTATATAATATATATTTTGTGTGTACATGTTTCTTTAACCAACCCAAAATTAGGTCAAGCCAAATACTTTTTTCAAATGTGCTTTTGTCAATATCAACACGATTTAATTCAACAACAAACGCGTGTGTTCAGTTTGTTATTTGCATATACAAAAATTAGCATGTCAAGAGACAGTGATTAGATATTTTTCACGTGATTGCGTAAAACTTGAAAAGAATTTATAAAATATGCGTTTTATATGGAAATTCACTAATTAATCAGTTATTGTCCGAAAGTTAGTAAATATTTTACCTTAAGATAATCATGATTTGCTTGAATTAACTACACTTTGATAGTTACACTTTTGTTCCCATAAATGCAACACCATCAGATTGGAAAACTACACAATCTATTCTGGGACTTTGCTTAGACAATAATCTCGACATGGTCGTTAATGATAACAAAATGTCTAGACTTTAGCTAGAATATCTTTACTTTACATATATCAGCGTCAGACGATGAAAAACCGGAATATGTGATATTTTTATTAGTTCGTTATAAAAGAAAAGCAAGTAATTCAATCAATTATAATGCGAGATGTTATGCAATATGTGCTTATACTAAGTAAACATTAGCGGAGAACCAGTTTCAATGTCAGAACTTTGTTGTGGTTATACATATATACTCATCTTGGCTTGAGAACAAACTTGAGTAATTCAATATATTTTATATGCTTATAGAAAATAAAGTTGTTGTCTAGTATAAATACAATTCAAGTGAGGTCTTTAAACAGGGGCAATGAACTCATTCGTATTGTTTAATACTCATTATCTCATCTCATCTCATTTTCAATGACCCGCATGTTCCACTAAAGGGGTCGCGGGGGCAATGCATGCACAAGAGATCTCCAGGCCACTCGATCCTCCGCCATCGACCCTAACTTATCAGGAGCTATGCCTAAGCGCAACCAGGCGAGTGTTTGGACTTGGTCCAACCATCTCATCCTAGGTCTGCCAAGCGGTCGCCTACCTGATGGAATCGCATTCAAGGCATGCCTCGGAAGTCGTGATGATGGGGATATTCGTGCCACGTGACCAAACCAACGAAGTACAGCCCTTTCCGTTCGAAGAAGCAGCTGCCCAACATTGAATTCCCCGCGCACTGTCGTGTTTCTCACCCTATCCCGGCGAGTAATTCCCACAACAGCACGAAGAAATCTCATCTCGGCAGCTTGTATTCGCGATCTTATTCTTTCGGTCATTACCCAAATTTCATGACCATAGGTGAGAGTTGGAACAAATACTGCGTTAAAAACCGCTAACTTGGCTTTGACACCAAGCTCGGCCTTCCTGATTACAGATCGACCAAGCTGTTTCAAAATTGAGCCAGCTTGACCAATCCTACAGGAAAGCTCAGCATTATTCCTCCCATCACTCGTGAAGAAGACCCCGAGATACTTGAACTTCTCCACCTGTTTCAATGGGACTCCACTAACATGTAGAGTGCATTGAACAGGGGTTCTGGAAATAACCATAACCTCGGATTTGTCCACGTTAACCCTCATCCCAGCATCAGCACATACGGCCACAAACCTATCTAGCGCGAGCTGGAGTTCCATCTGGGAGGATGTGAGGATGACTAAGTCATCTGCAAAAAGAAGATGACTTACCCTCAACTCTCCCAATGTGAAACATTCCTCGCCTCGACTGCGCTGTAACATCCAGTCCATATATATAATGAAAAGGAGAGGTGACAAAACGCATCCTTGGCGAAGTCCAACGCCCACCGTGAAAGGTGTTGATTTACTACCGTTAACCCGAACACAGCTACTACAGTTTGTGTATAGAGACTGAATGGCCCTCAACAAAGAACCATCAATCCCATACTCCTGCAGAACACTCCAGAGTTTACCTCGAGGAACTCGGTCGTATGCCTTTTCCAAATCTACAAAACAACTGTCGATCGGTTTGGCGTACTCCCAAGCCTTCTCAAGTACCATTCTTAGAGTGAAAAGCTGGTCGGTTGTACTTCTGCCGGGTCGAAAACCGCACTGTTAATCCCCCATCCTGGATTCGACCATAGCTCTAGAACGCGCCTCCAACACCTTAGCGTAGACTTTACCTGGGAGACTTAAAAGAGATATGCCCCTGTAATTGGAGCACTCTTTTTTGTCCCCCTTTTTGAAGAGAGGGACAATCACCCCAGTCTGCCAATCACCAGGTGTTTCACCGCGTTCCCAAGCCACCTTAATGACACGAGAGAGCCATAAAACTCCCTCTTTACCCATAGCCTTAAGCATTTCTGGCCGGATTTCATCCACACCGGCGGATTTGCCAACTTTTAGCGATTCAATCGCCAAAATGACTTCCTCCACCGTTGGACTATTCTCCGTCTGTCACCCTCAGTGCCCTGTTCGGGATTGAGCAGCTCCGAAAAGTGCTCGCTCCATCTGCGCAAGATGTCCACCTCATTGGAAATAATAATACTCATTATTCCGATTTAAAAGCAAAAGCGGAAACGCATAAATGTTGTATCTGGATAGATCTTCTCTTCTTCTTAAGGCGCTATGGCCCGGGTGCACCTGAACCTTATGCAACAAGCCCTTCCATCTAGCATGATTTTCTCAGCTATGCACACCAAGTCGTTTGATATCCCTCTCCACATTTGTGCGCAACCTTAAACTTGAACACCCTCAATTGCGACGTCCCACAGGCTCAGGGTCGAAGAATCTTCGGGCCGGACCTTAGTTAATTATGCCATCTTAGGCATTGGACTATATCAGCATCCAGCTTACTTCCAGGGTGACGATTACCATTAAATCAATTATTTGCTATATTTATCCAGTGTGGTTCAATATAACGCCGTGCTATACGGGAATGGTTTGTGTTTTAAGGCACAGTATGGTAAGGTACATACAAAATCTGATCCCAACAAATTTCTATAAATTAAGAGTTACCAATTTACGAATTAATGATTTGTATGTTCTATTTTTTTAATAACTCTTAAAAAAAATTTAATTTTAAAATTTAAGTTTTATTTAAGTTTTGTATTATGTATGGAATACAGTTATACAGTTAAGTGGCCGCCTCTAGACGTGTCGCAAAGGCAAAGGCGAGGACATTTAAGTACGTTTTTCTTTAAAAAAAATCGCAAACTTCTGCTGTTATTTCATTAAGGTAAGTTTAATTTAAATTAAGGGATCGAACCGATGAACCGATAAGAACACTTTCTGACATTATTTGGTCTAGAAAAATGTATCGCAAAATTTGCATCGTGGGACCATTAAGTTAGTCAGCAACTGATACTGATTAAGGAAGGTCTTCAGTAACTGTTACAGCATTGCTTCTATCATCCCCAAAGAAATATGGCCCAATGATGCCGGCCACAATAGCGCACTATGCAGCTATTCTATGAGGATTTAGTGCTCTTTAGTGTATTAATTTAGGGATTACGGTATCTAAATAGCGGCTATTCTGTTTATGTAGTAGATTTTTAAATAATTATTATTTTAAAACAGTGCATGAAAAGAATAAATAAAATTTAAGTGAAATGTTTTTTCTGTGTAGCAACATTAGTTGCTCCATAAAAAATTGTCATTAATCAGTTTTTACGATTATCAAATGCTGAAAATATGAATCTGCAGCATGAAAATGAATCTGCCTTTTGGTGGCACATTGTAATTACGACTCTGAAAAAAACTTTTAACCATAATATTTCTCTTGTGCAGATAACAGCAGCCTTTTAAAAAGCTAGCGTATTAAAATACAAGCGAGAAACAGCTCAACGGCAAATTGAAAAACATCGATGTTTTGGGAATTCCTTATTTTAGTACCACAATGGTGAAAGTGCTAACGCCGGATGCTTCCATGTATGTTCTAAAAAAGGTAACATTTTAGTTTCAAATACATTTAAGTGAAAACATCGGTCCCAATCAGACTGTGGAACACTTGAAGCTGATAGGCGAGGAATATTGGCCACGAAAACTTGTAAGTAAAACAAATATTATTTTTAAAAAAAATGTATAAACATATACATATCTATAGGCATGTAATAATAATAATAATATAATAATAATTGCGGCGCTACCTAGGTCTAGTTCCTCAGTAACCACGCGTGTTGTGTGCGCTATTGTTCTCTCTTTAAACCTACAGTTTAATGCCGATTTTGAACAGCGAGATTGAGAAGCTTTTTCTAGACAGTTATACTCTTTCAGCATTGTCAGTGACTCGAAAGAGGTGTTTTTTTCGAGATTCGAACCGACGACCTCGAGCGTAGGAGTCGACGTACCTACCCACTACGCCACGGGCGCCCACTTATGCACTATATTGAACATTGGAAAATGGTGAACCTTGCATGAACCATACATGTTCCATTCAAATTAAATTGTATTCTTTAACATAATCCACATAATCCACTTGAATACTTTTCTGACAATGTTTAAATCTCCTTAACCCTAATATTACCTGGAGAATGGCTCCGAAAAATAGTAATCTATGTACCCGATGGTCTCTTCACACGATGCAAATCACTGACCTCTAAGCGAGACTTTAGACTTGAAAACCACGATCTACAATTCATGAATACGATTGCAAACGGCGAAGCACGAGAAGTTGGGTTGCCTTAATAGAAAAGCACTCTTTGCCTTTGATGATGCGCAACGATGTCTTTTCACGATAATCAAATGTTTTTTCCCGACCTGCCTCTGTTAATTATTCCGCAGTCGGCCAGTATCATGTGTTAAATATAATCCACATCGGTTGCAGTCGCAGTTTTTGGCCGTCTCAATCGCTCATCACCAAATTATCTGGTAGGACCATTTATTGATTAAATGTCCATATTTTTATTTTAATAAATGATGCCGCAGGTGGTTGTTGTGACTGTTTGAGCACTTTCAGTTACTCAATTTTTTTTTAAATTGTTTGTCTGAACTGATATTTGAACCTAGAATTGAAACTCTAGCGCGTATAGGTCGACGCACAAGCCCACACAGCCACGGCGCCCTCTACGCACATCTATCGGCACGTAGTTTGCTCTAATACTTACATCGAATCCAACAACATCAGGAATGTAACCAGTGGCACAGTATAAATAGGCATATCACGAAATCAAACATCTCTCAAAAAATGTGTTGTAACATTTTTCAAAATTTTAGATATCTCTACTGCTATCTTGAAAGCAACAATATCTTGATATGAAAATAACACTCCGACATACCTACTTAATAAAAAAGATTTAAAAATTCACAAGATGCGTAACAAGCAAATTATCAGTCAGATAGTTAGTATTTAGTGCATACGTTTTGTGATTCAAGTCGATTAAAATTAATTCGATTGATCTTCGACCGATGACAATAATTATTTTTTATTCAAATTAAAAGCGAAAGTACGCTTATCTTATGATTGTGTGTGTTCCACACATAACAGAATTTTATTTTCATAAATTGTATGACCTCTTTGTGGGCTGCTTTGATTTTTATTTTAACCTATTCTCGATTCGGTAAATTGCTTTCATTTTTTATGGCGCTCCAAAAGTCAAAAGGCTAATAAAAATGATTTGCATTTACAAGTACCTACATACGTACAAACAGAATGATTCACTACCAGTACACTGCCAGATACACATCATTCCATTCAAATTAATACTTACAGCAATTTATGGATTTGGAAATATTTTGGTCTCATACAAACATATGCGTACGTATGTACGTATACATTGTTATACTTTTTGAATATTTTTAGCAAATATCTGTGTTCTTCTTTATCCACAGTCAGTCGGTCATTTAGGAAAAAGCTTTCTTTCAAGCACTTGCGAAATTATGACTTGAAACGATTAAATGCTTTCATAATTTTTATAAGACAAGTCCCCCTGAAGGGAGATAGTATCACAATAATCTAATCAAAAATGTTAGTCATCTGTCGTAGGCCGCGTTCTGGGGCTTTTCTGGTTGTTTTTGTTTTTTTTTTCCTTTTTGTTTATCGAAACTGGTTGTTGTCACTTATTAATAGTTTGGGGTGTGGTTGTAACATATTGTATAATTTCTCATTATCATGACTAGTAGCTTCACTTGACGGCTTCGTAGTAGCCTTTATAAATTTTCGGTCCACGTCAGAGGGACAGTTTTTAATTTAATACATGAATCGAGCCTGGGATCTATAGCGTAAGAGTCAACGCAAAGCGGGGGAGTCACAACAACCACCCGCGCCATCATTTATCAAAATAAAAATATGGACATTTAATCAATAAGTGGTCGTACCGGATAATTTGGTGATGAGCGATTGAGACGGCCAAAAACTGCGACTGCAACCGATGTGGATTATATTTAACACATGACTGCGGAATAATTAACAGAGGCAGGTCGGGAAAAAAAATTTGATTATCGTGAAAAGACATCGTTGCGCATCATCAAAGGCAGAAAGTGCTTTTCTATTAAGGCACCCAACTTCTCGTGCTTCGCCGTTTACAATCGTACTCATGAATTGTAGATCGTGGTTTTCAAGTCTAAAGTCTCGCTTAGAGGTCAGTGATTTGCATCGTGTGAAGAGACCATCGGGTACATAGATTACTATTTTTCGGAGCCATTCTCCAGGTAATATTAGGGTTAAGGAGATTTAAACATTGTCAGAAAAGTATTCAAGTGGATTATGTGGATTATGTTAAAGAATACAATTTAATTTGAATGGAACATGTATGGTTCATGCAAGGTTCACCATTTTCCAATGTTCAATATAGTGCATAAGTGGGCGCCGTGGCGTAGTGGGTAGGTGCGTCGACTCCTACGCTCGAGGTCGTCGGTTCGAATCTCGAAAAAAACATCAAACATTTTTTCACGGCTCCACCTCTTTCGAGTCACTGACAATGCTCAAAGAGTATAACTGTCTAGAAAAAGCTTCTCAATCTCGCCGTTCGGAGTCGGCATTAAAGTGTAGGGCCCCTCCACTCGTGAGAGAACAATAGCACGCACAACGCGAGTGGTTGCTGAGAAGCTAGGCCCAGGTCCATCTCGGACTGTAACGCCGCCATTATTATTATTATTATAATATAGTGCATAAAAATGTTAATTTTTTAATATATCTTGTCACAACCAATAAAAATGTCTTAGTCATATAATAAGCATCAGAGAAATTCAAATTATCAGCAAACCAATACTGAAAGCCGTCCCTTACGAAGGAAGGACCATAAATGAACTTTTTTTTAAGTAAAGATCATGTTCAATGGTATACTAAACCACAGTTAATTTTTAAGCACTGCATATGAATTTAAAGAAAGACAACTGCTTGTCTTATGCTACCATATTAGCACACTCCAAAGCTGTAAGGTAGGCACCAAAGAGTCAAAGAGTAGTTTAAATATGAAAATTGTTAATTGCGATTATATTGTTATACAAAATATAAAGCCGTCATTCAAATAGGGTGCATATCACCAACAATTAGACAAGAATTTGCAACTATATATTGACTAATAATTAGGGACATCAGCACACAGACAGGATTAAAATATGATTAAGCTGACATACATAACTTGGCGTCGACAAATTGGCTTGCGAAACCTGGGACATATACCGAGAGATTTGGGTTTACAACTATGTAACAACATTTGTTCACCCCGCTGGATAGGAAATATCAACTAAGATTTTTTATCAATCCACTTCTGTTTTACATCTTCTTAGAGGTTTAATTTTAAACCTATACACACTATAATAATAAGTTTATTCCTTTTGCCTTGGACCTGCGCTGTAGCAAGATATGCTTATTGTGCGCATTTACTTAAACAAATATGGTTCAGCTGGCAAAGCTGGGCGTTACTTTTTAGTAAAGAAGCTCATTCTGCTCATTTCTCACTTCTGCTTGAAGATCTACTTCAGTGAACAAATCTGTGAGACCTCCAATGATCATTTGTGGAGACGCTATTACACCTCTTAAAAGTCTCTGTTGCGGTAAGGGTTGGTAGAATTATTGGCTCATATTTTTTAAAAATTATGGCCGGTCAATGGAGGTTTCTACAAATCTGTATGAATGTATCACCTCCTATGATTGGCTAGTGGATCGGCTTTTTTTGCGGCCGAAGTGGCGTAGTGGGTAAGTGCGGCGACTCCTTTACCTAAGGTTCTTAGTTGAATCCCATACGTAACAACTTTATTCTGCACAGCACTTCCTCTCTTAAGTCATTGACAATGCTCAAAAAGCACAAACAAATATTTTCAATCTTTTCCGTACAGAGTAAGCATAAAACAGAAAATCTCTCCTACTTTGAGAGCACAAGTCTAGGCCCAAGCCCAACCTGGTTTGTAGGTTGGGAATTGTGCAAAATGCATTTAGTACCTAACTATTGCACAAAGACAGAAAAATGGAAGATTTAGTACCAATAAATGTATTAAAACGGAGTCAGAAAATGAGAGGAACAACATTTCAACAAAACTTAATTTAATACCTATGTAATGACTGTCTATAACGGCTAGTGGCGTGTATACTAAAACAGTATATAACAGAAAAAATGTTCACTTCCAAAACACATCCAAAAGTAAACACACAGCATTTCCGTTCACACAATACATGATTCCAGCATAGGTGCGCTACAATAGGACACTAACATCCTCTTTGTATTGCATTTTGTCTGTAGAAATACCTTACAGACATCAGTTTCATTCATATAAATTTTAAAATTTAATCAAATTTAAAATTTAGTCACTTAATCACAATTGTACACTCGCTGCTCTAACCAAGATACAGTTTTCACCATTTTGTCAAAAAATGTAATTCATTTGATGAAAGATAAACATGAACTCATTTGAAAATTCAAACTGTATAGTTTTTATATTAACAGCAACTGAAGCGTTTTTCTTTTGGAATTCTTAAACAGACTTGATCATCAGGACGTTTTAATGAACCAACACTGCACTTTTGTCTTCCTTATAAATTTCATATTGCTTTTCTCTTATAGACTTAATCACCAATGTGTGTGTCTAATCGGCACCGCTTTAATTCTCACCGTTGCCGAACATTTAAACATTATCATTTTTCGCACTTAATAAACTTCAGCAAAAGCCGAAAGGGGATTCGGATAAAATTAACACAAAAAGAGGTAGGTAAGGCAAACAAAAACCCATAGTAATAAAAAGTCCGGTTATATAAAAAAAACCGATGGTCGATGGAAAGTTTACGTTCTTCCAAATAATGTAGTCAAACAATAAAAATCAAAAGTTCTATTTGTCAAATTTTCACCAGGAAATTATATTGTTTTCTATCTATTTGAATTTGCCTTCTCTATAACATATGTACATTATCCACAGAAATACAGTGTAAACAAAGTTAAGAAAAATTTCATTTTCACAAACTGTTTCGCTACTCCTTAGCAATTGAGCACTGATTTATTGGCGTCTGATAAAATCAAATAATTTCTGAAAATGCACTCACCATAAAGCACCATCTCCATGTACTTCATTTCGTGGAGGCCTTCATAAGTAACCTCACCATCGTATCTGCTTGTTACTTCTTCTATTTCACTCCTCAGTTTCTCTTGAATTTCCTGATTCAGTGATAACTCGTACAATGTAAATCCCATGGTTGTGGACGATGTATCGAATCCAGCCAAGAAGAACAAAAACGCCTGCGCAGTAATCTCATTCATGGTCAACGCAGTCAACTCTGCACCATTCTCGCCCTTAATGCTCTTCTGGTTCTTCAACTCGATGAGTAGATTCATGAAGTCGTTTCGATGCACGTTATTCTTCTCGCGATAGTCGACTGTCTCGCGTACAATTCGTGTGTAAAAATTTGTGATGTCATCGTGAATTCGTTTCAAGTGCAAGAACCTCGACGCACTGGGAAATAGCTCAGAGAAAATATTAATCCATCTGCTGCGTTTCAGTTCGAATGTCTTGCGGCCCCAAACTCTGAACTCTGCGTTCGGATCACGCAAGCTATTACACTCCAGTCCGAATGCGCAATTAGCAATGACGTCGGTTGTGTAACGAGCAGCATATTCCTTCATATCCACATTTGATTCACTCTGCAGCAAAGCCTGAAGCACATTAACCAATTCGTTTCCAATCCCCTGGACAATGGGGAACATGGTCTTCATTTTTCCAGACGTAAAAGTCGGTGATAACTTGTTGCGCAACTTTCTCCACTTGGTGCCTTCCAAGGCAAATAAATGGGCTGTCAATGGATCGTCCCGCTCATTATAAAACATTCCGCGATCGTCGAAGTTACTGAAGTCCTTTAGAAGAATATTTTTCACCAGATCGAGATCCAATATAAACGCTGCTGGTTTAGAGAAGAGGAAGAATCCAGCGAAGGGACCGGTTCCTTTGAATTTGTTGTAGTATTCTCTGAATATCTCATGGAAATTTTTAGTTTTACGCAGTCCCTTCAGATTACCAAAAGGAACATCGGGTTCATCGTGTAGAATCCTTCTTTTTTTCCAGTATGAGTAGTGACGCCGAATGGCAATCACTATGAGCGCTACGATCGCGCAGATCGCGATTATCGCGTGCAAAGCGATTTCAATCACTTCCATCTTAGCGCGACCAAGACTAAGTAAGAACTACGATGGGTATAGTATTTTAAGCGCAACGTAGTTAAGTACACAGCACAGTGGAAGCTTTTTTTGCTGTGTGATAGAACGCGCTTTTCTAAGTTCAATACTTTAGTTCGGACGGGATTGATAAGAACTTTTTTTCTTGTTATTCTGAATCATTTTTGTTTGAATTTATTGTTTAGCATTTTTTTACTGAATCTTCTTTGCGCATGTCATGCGTGATTCAATTGTATTTATTAGCCCACCCAAATAGACAACAGAGTTTACATAAGAGACAGTCTGTGATGAAAATTAGGTACGTTTCAAAACTGAAATTTTCACACACGGCATTTCGATTTTTAAATTTCTAACATAGAATGAAGGCTTTAACAAATTCAAAAAACAAATTCAAAGACATTGTTTATGTTTGATACAATCGAAATGCAGAGCACAAATATTCATTTCGATTGAAGTAAAAATTATATATCGAATTCATTTCGATCGAAACTTAGATCATCGCTAAATATCTTCAAAATTGAACTGAATTTTGTCAGTAGACAAAAAAATATATACAATTCGATATATAATTTTTACTTCAATCGAAATGAATATTTGTGCTCTGCATTTCGATTGTATTCGAATTTTTCGAATTCACTTTCGGAAAAAATAAACGTTGTTGCCTTGGTTTCGTCAGGCAAATGGTTTTTGTTTTTGCTCCGTTTTCGTTTTGTTTTGGCAGGCATTTAGTTGTTGTTTTTAATACCTCTTTTGTTTTTCAAAATAAAATGGAATGAACGAAATAAAATGAAAAGAATCCTCACGGAAAGCCTATATTTACAGTCCTCTGTAGTATTTGTGAACTTTAGTTTTTTTTAATAGTTCACATACTTAATTCAATTTCACTGCAAATTTACAATGCAACTGGGCAGTGAATTCAGTTTGAGTGAAAACACCAGCATATGGAAAGGTAGAGCACCGATTTTTATGTACGAATACTCAATCCACTTCCGAAGTTTTTAAAATCACAAATCGATTTGTGGAGCACCGAATTTCAATTTTCAAGTCTGAATTCAGTGGGAAATGAATCCTGTATCAAAATCTCGTGCTTTAAGCTGTCTAAGAGGAACCAGTAAGAGAAGAAAAGACCTAATAGACCATGAACAAAAAAGTTAACCGGCTCTTGCACTGTCAATCGGTTTGCATCAATCACTTACATGTGTCGGTGAAAAAGTATTACTATGCGTCGCACACACTTAATGAAGTCTGATTGATGAAAATCATAGTGCTTTGTGTCGCGGGAGAGAAAACACGTCTGCCGAAAATGTAGGGACTATGAAGACCGAGCATTCTTATCCTTATTAATCCAAATTAATGTCTAATTATCGAGATTATCGGATGTAAAAAGGATAGATTACAGCGACCGAAAAATAAATTTGCAACAATATGAAGTTTTGCTTCTAAAATATAAAGATAAGTATCCTGATGCACAAAAGCAGATGTTACAAATTAACATGACATGTTTCTTTATGCAAAGTCCAAGAGCAATATATGTTTATTTATTTATTTACTTATTCATCAATGGATATTTATCTGTTGACTACAATTAACAATTTACTATATTTACAAAATTATTGGTTAATGATTATCATTAAAAATTCTCAAAACAATACTTTTAAAAATATCCCTATTCATTTGAAGGTCAACTTCATAATAAATTAAATTAAAGAGTGATAATGAACGAGTTATAGGTTCATTTAGGCCATAGTTTGTCCTATGACTTGGAACAAGAAAGAGAACATCCCTGTTTCTAAGATTTCTCTTAGGCACATAAAAAGGTATAAGATTTAGTAGTTCCGGTGAATTTACTTTTCCAACAAGAATATCCTTTAAAAAAAGTATACATAGAGTTTCTCTACGGCTTTTTAAAGATTTAAGATCTATCAATGCGCACCTGGATTTGTATGACGGTAAACCTTCTGACCAAGACAAGTTTCTCAATGCAAAGCGCGTGAACCTTCTTTGAATATTTTCTATCCTATCAGAAGAGTTTTCATAGAAAGGACACCAAATAACACAACAGTATTCAAGTAAAGGAGTGATTAAAAACATATAAATAGCTTTTAATGTATAGTTATCCTTAAAAACTACTGTGCTTCGTTTTAAAAATCCTATATATGTCCGTTACACTCGTCTACCATCCGTAATCCACGAAAACTCACAAAATCTGAAAATTTTACGTCAATTGATTGAACTGTGTAAGGAGTAGCGTCAAACTACACATACACGGTGCTTGAGTTCAATCGACTGACTGTGTAAGTGCCGCTTTAGGCTAAGTTAGGTGCGAGTGGCTAACTACAGATTATAGTCACAATAATCCAGCTTAGGCCCGCTGTGATACCACCCGGATTGGAATATCTCCTACCTATTAGACTATTCTCAATTTACTATAAAGCGACTGAGTTGGGTGTATTCGGCTGCTAATCAAGAGCCTGTTTACATGTTTGCCAATTGCGCAGTGTCCTGTTATGACGCCCATGAGCGTTTTAAGTGCTAGGCTGCTCATTCAAATGTAGCAGATTGCACGTGGGGCCTTCGGGACATCTACGATTGAAGGCGCAAATGACATCGAGCATTTGTAGGCGTTTGGCAAAAACTGGTGGTATGTGCGGCAATTCTCTACGCCACCCCGCCACACATCGGTTGAATTCCTTGAATGTTATAGTGCTTATCCATTCCACGAAGAGACAGACGGCAGTTAAGGGTTAACTTTGGATGAGATGTCACCAAATCCAGAGATTTAAGTTCAGCCTGGCTGTTCCGTACATACTCGTATGATGATTTCGCTTGTGGATATCACATTGTTCTTAAGGCACGCAAAACCTCTTTCCTTTTCTTTTCCCATTTTCTTGCTGTCTGTTTGAGGTCTATAAGGCGGCTTTTAAACGACGTTGCTTGACTTGTTAGGCTTAACTAAAAGTCTCTTTTCTGGTTGCCTTTCGTGTTTATACAAAGCAATTGATGATCAGCAATTCTATCGGAAATTATTGTTTTGCTTCAGTATCTTCACTTTCAGTAAAGAAAGGCCAGTGTGCTTAGAATTTAGAAGAGCGTCATAGTCTTACTCAGAACTATGTATGTTAGACTATTACAGAAAATTAAAGAAAATTAAGAAACATATTTGGCATATGCATCCAACTGACTTCGCTACTACCCGAAATTTGAATGAGTTAATAAAGGTTAGAAAAAATTGGAATAAATACAATCTAAATACAAAAAATAGCCTAGTAGGCGATGATCTGTGAAAACAAAAATGTACAATTTGACCCTATGGTCGATTACCCTGCTTTATTTTCCCATTTTCACTTTCTCATAGTGAAACAAAGTCTCATATAGCGCAATAAGGCTACATTTTTGTTTTTGGGCTTAACGGCACAGTTTATAGCATTTTTCCTTACAGTAACAGGAAAATTGAAGAACGAATTTCAACGTTTTATTACACTTTAAAGCGAACAAAAGTAATCAATATCAGTAACTCGATTTCATTACTTTTTTAGTTTTTTTTAGTTATACACATCGTTTAAATGAGAAATTTGCAAAATTTTTGAAGACCTCAGGAAGGCAGGCGAACTTTAATTCAGTCCTAAAATAAAACAACGTTATAAAGTAAAATCGAAATATTTTATATTCGAAATATATTTGTGCTGTATGTATAAGTGCAATGCAAATGTAAATATCTAATTTATTGCAAGCTTGGCTAGACTGCTTGGAGGTGAGTTCCCCAGACGTTCGTGGGAAATTAAAATTACAAAGTGAAATGCTAATAATTCGCTTAAAAGAATTTCCGAATCTTGCGTGCTTAACAGTGCTTTTGTAGTCCAGTTCAGCGAAGTACGACGACAGCTCATAAGCGCTCGAGACATTCATTGAGTTTAAGAAAATAAGAGTGTGGTGGAAATGTGATTTACCGGTCTTTAGAAGTACTATTATCAAGCCATCAACAATTTTTGACGAATTACAGGATTTTCTCGGTGAGAAAAACTAGACTCCAGTTTTAGCGTGGTTCCATTTTGTGGATATGAACCAGTGTGCATTTCACCTAGAATACAAGTATGCACTTCTTTCTATTGCATTAATATTAAAATGTATTATTATTGTGACGCTTTTCTTGTAAGGTGTACACATCACTTTACACATTAATGAGAAATTTATCGGAACAATTGTTTTTGCAGTAATTTCAATGCATTGAAGCCAAGTAATTTACAGATTGACTAAGATCTTTTGTGGTCGATTTTAAATGCTTTTCAGAAAATACTTCTTTTAGCTGTACATACAACTTGCTGGCTTAATTTTTGTTAAGCTGTTAGACACGATTCAAAAGTTACGATGCATTAAAAGTTATTATTTTAGTAAGGAACTCTGCCAATTTTACGAGCTTCAAAGTGGAAGTTTTCCAGCTGTTGAACCCTGAAATAAGAAAGCGATATACCGTGAAACCTTCTAAATAAAATACTTCAACCGTTGCAGCTATTGCACCCCAAACCGCTACTCACTGGAATTGCTGAGCTGCAAGTATGCACTGTATGTGCGTTCAGATGTGATGGTTGTGGCCACCTTTCGCAGTTTTTTCCATGCATGTGGCGATAACAGGGAAATTTCAATCCAACTTTCAAGATAGACCGGTTTCCAACGCAAGCATTTTTAAAATATTTTGTGTAAAATTTTCTTCCTGCAGAAGTATTCAGCCAAAGTTCACAGGTGGACAACTATACAGCTTTCACTGTACTAGATGTTTTTTTCAGAAACAGTTAAGTTGAAATTTTCCGGCATTTCGATATAGAGCTTAAAGAAATAATATCATTTATCTTTTTGCTAATCAAAAATAGTACAAATACATCTCCATTATTTTTATTTTTGTCTCAGAAATTGAGAAAATTATAGTCAAAATTTCACACGTGTAATAGTAGAAAAAATTCAGGCCGCGGGACTATGAAAATTAAATCCTAGATCATCAAAGAATGTGTTCGTTTTCTTCGCTATGATATCGTATAGGCCTTTACCAATTTGTTTACATTTATGATTTTATGGAAAATAAATCAAAAATGTACGTAGCACCAGAAAGATGGGATTGCGATTTTCTCTGTTTAAATATCTAAAAGCTAAAACTTTGAATATGTACACCCACCGCCCGTCAATAAAAAAATGGTTTTAAGAATCATAAGAAGAGTAATGATGAGCCAAATTTGAATTGTATTATTGTAATTCACTTGTGTGTTGTGAGAAAGCTATCTCATAAGAGAAAATGTTGAATGTGAAATAAGGAAGCCTTTTATACACGTATTTTATTATGATACGGATCAATGTGAGTTGTGGTGGAGCAAAATAAATTCGTGATAAGCTAATAAGGGATATATATTTTACTTATCATTTCTATTCCCAGAAAATTTTGAAGCTGACGAACTGGTCAGGTATGGCCCAGTCTTCTCACCCCTACTCAAGATAAAGTTTCGTTACATTTACTAAACATTTAATACAATTTAATGGGCTCATTCTACCAATCTCAGGTAGGTAGAGCTTTGAATCACTAGTAAACAAATCTGACCCTAGCAAACATGTCAATAGAACGAGTCTTCCTAAAATTGACTTAAAGAGAGCCAACCATAACTCTTCTCTTTTCTATACATGTGGAGCTTTCTCGATACGTAGAAATGATTACTTGGGATAATACGGTCTCAACAATTTGGGGCTGAAGAACATCAACAACAGGGATTCAGAATGGATAGGAAATCGCCCGAATAGATTGGTATCACAATGCGCTTAAATCAGTCGAATTCAGCATATTGATTTGAATTGAGATAGTGTTGATCAATAATTCAAAAATGGATTATTGTTGAATTTCTACATTTCGACGTGGAAATGTGTATACAAAAAGGTATAGAGTTGAAGATCCGGTTATCTGTTTGTATCCCACAAACACCGTATTAATAGATAAGCACTAATTAGTTGTATTACGTCTAGCAAAATATCGTGCTAGCTGGAGAAACTTGTTGGTAGTAGCCCAGATCTCCCTTGAACTGTAGCCCCACAGAATACCACCAGCTGATATTAATATTTTCATTATTTTCAGTTTCGGCAACGGAAATCAAGCTCGAACTAGTCGTATGCTGTCACGTAGAACTTGGGCTTTTGGCTCACAGAACTTGCAAAATCTATGCTTTAACTTGCAATGAGGTAGCTGATGAACTTGTTAGATAAGGATCCGAAAACGACTCATCCCAAGCAATCTTTTTTCAGACGTTATGACTAAATTCTGGACAGTTGATATGCAGGGGCTGCGGTTATGAAGAGGAACGGTAGTTCGATTCACACTACCGCTGTCACTTCACTTACGTCTGTCATCTGAGATATAGAACTTTTATAAAATAACTATTAAACCATTATTTGATATTTGCAAGTTTATATGAACTGATGTAGAACTGGAAAAGTCTCAGCAGCAGTAATACGACGCTATGGTACGGGAGGAACGGGTATTTTTACTCCCCTACAGGGCATCATAATGGATTCACATGGACCTAAGTGTAATAGGACTTTGGTCTCGACTAGTCGCTTATCTGCTTAACATAAAGTGTAGAAGGAGATATACCATCACGATGTGACCGCAGGCAATATTTTCTAAGCTCACACTTTGATGTGGGCCTGATTGATACTTATTTCGCTTTGCTATTATTTAAGCAAATTTTGCAAGTTTCTCAAATTTTCTCCCGCGTTATTGAAAGACCTTATCGCTCAACTGAATAGTCTTCATTTTTTGATTCATAAAACAAAATTTTCACTTAAAATGCCGCGTCAGGTATTGTCATCATCATAACAAATCGCATCCTCGATCCTTTTCCTCTGTATAACCGGAAGGCATGCTTCAGCAGCAAAAATCAATAATGTAATCCCATATCATTTATTCATTTCGGTTACACAGCAGGTGTAGCATTGACTCAGAGTGTTTTACTCAATTTCCATGTTGTTGGCCCAGCGGCGGAGGCCTTCCTACACTGAGAGTCATGTTCCAAAATAAAACCGCCGCCGAATCGATTTATGATTGTGTTGTGTTGTGGAAAGTCAAGTGAAAATACAATAAATTCTGTATGCAAACATTTTCTTTCAATGAAAACATGAATTTCAATTTGACAAATTTGAATCGAGATTATTCAGACAGCAGCGAACGTTTACATGTTTACAAGACAACCACGCGTTATTCAGATTGTATGTTATGAACATGCAAAACTTTTTACACTTATCATGCACGCCTGGGTTCGTGGTTATCTTAGTGATTTTTCTTTTCTTAGGAATCAACCAGTTGCTTTAGACAGATTCTGCGGGCACCCCTGCAGTTTATCAAAATGGATTTTTTATGAATCTCTGGTCTCCGCAACACAGCTGGTGCCGAAAGCTGTCTGCCTTAAAAACGCTTTGAGACACCAAACTCATTGCACAGGCAATGTAATCGAGCGCACAGACTGTTGGTTTTATTTTAATAAATTCTGTCAGGACCCTCTCAGGAGATTTGCAATATACGGTTTTTACATGCACTTTTATTTGAAAAGTCATTTATGTGCATATTAAATATCGCGCACACAATGTTGTATTACGGCAGAGACCAAGTTCAATGATCATCATGGTGCCTTAATCAGATACGAACATATGTTCGTTAAAATGTGCACACGATAACGAAAATTTTACAAATTCACTTATGATTTGGAATTATATCGCATTGTATCCTGAATTCAAGTTCAAGTGTTATTTGTTCTTGCACCATCTTCTTGTTCCCACTTCAAAGACGAATCGAATTTTTAACGATGAGTCTAATTACCAAATTAAATTCTTCATGTTCATTTTAATTTACTGCTGATATAACCATTTTATTTTATTTGCTTGACAGAAGCTTTGTATATTTTCATCCCTATCAACATCTTCCCACAACTCATCGACTTATTTAAACAGAGGATAAAAATTGATATGGTTAAGCCACGCTCCAGATACTTTCATCTAAATCACATGCATTTAAATAAATCATTAAGTTATTATCTGTCTCTCCCAAACAACAGATATGTAGTCGGGTTATGTACGGACATCGCGGCGGCAATTATTGAAAGTGATTTCATAATTGCTACCTTGATTAATTTTTGTTCTGTTGGCTACAGCATGAAACCACTCTATCAATAAAATATCACTTATTGTCCGATGTTTTGAAATTGTTTGTCTATGATGCAAGACGCGTGGAGTGTTTTAATGCCACAACCACCGGGAAACAAAAGATTAAAAAAGAAAGCCTAACGTAACTACATCCCACTGCATTATTTACCAAAAACGCCTGTTTCGAAGACGGTGTTAAAAAATCTGAAATCAATTTTGAATGAAGCTATCAAAGTTGTACATTTTTTAAAGAAAGTACCAAAAAATCCGAGCTTTCGTTCAAAAATTTGTTTTTTTAAAGAAAAGACTCATATCCGGAAGACAAAAAGAACGTAACAAAAGAAGAAGAGGAGGCAATCGATATGAAAAATGGGCGCACACTGAGGGACGTATACGATACTAGAAAAATCCTGGATCAAAACTGGAATGTTTCCCGCTTTGCTTCTTATTTATTTACGCTCTATCGAAGACCGCACCCAGAACTTCAGAGCTAGTTAAGAAAGTGAAGCATCAGAAATTACACTGAATACTATTCATTAGAACCACTCCTTTTATTACAATACAATTAATACATTTAAAGGTATTCAAAACCAAACCTTAATTATATTTTAATTTACAATTATTCTTCGAATTGCATAATTTTTCGATTTTTTGATTCAAGCAGGACAAAGCATTGACCACAAATTTGTATTGATCCAGACACACAAAGTTGGGTACAAAACAAAATCATCTTAATGGTTCTTTATAATTCGAGTGGAAAAAACATAATGGACAGAAATCTATCATTCGACGTTGCGCGTATGAGTAACTTTCGCATAATTTCATGATAACAGTTTTTGATTGTTGCGTTTGTTTTATAATTATTCATGTTTTCCCAAATGCGGATTGTGGGTAGTTAAATGCGGTTATTTATTGATTTTGCAAAATAGAATGATTTTATTGCTCAACGGTTTATAATGCCTAATGATAGTATTATAGTATGACAACGGTGCAATGACCACGACGGCGAATATATAGATTACGAGCAAAATTAAACAATTAACAATTAAAATATATTAGTTCACCTCTTATCAAATTTTTCTTTAATTCTATTATAATACGAAATTGAATTGCTTCAGAACCAACTCTATCATGTGTCAAATACTACTAAGAATGAAGTTAGAAATTTAAAGATTTTTTTTAGAAATTCGGTCTCGGCTAATATCGTAAAAAGAAATAGCATAGTAATTTGTATTGACGCTCATACAAAATTTGAATGGCAACACTTTGCTTACGTTTTACAACTGAAACGTCTAAAAGTAGGCAACTGAATATTCAAGTTGATTTTTTTGCTCAACGTTGGAGTTACATTTCTTGGCATGTTCTTAGGCATTCCATAAAAGCACACCAAGGATTATAATTCTTTGTGTGCTTGTAGGTATTCTAGAAATGGTAGGAGTGGCCGTTTAGGGTAGTAGGTAAGTACGTTGACTTCAACATTGAAAATATAAGTTCAATTCCCGACTCAAACAACTTTCATACTTCATATATCCACCCCGTTGGAATCACTGCCTATGGTCAAAAGTAAAATGGTAAAGAAAAAACTTCTCAGTCTTCACTGTTTTGAGTCAGCAAAAAACTGGAGGAGGAAGCTGGGACCATGCTCACCTCGTTTTATAACGCCACAATAGTTCAGAACTTCAGCTTCTGCAGACGTCTTTTGAAAAGGGACCAATTTTTTTGACATGGCACTTTGGGAAGCAATCTGTTACCTTCAACCTTCGAAAATACGCCAGATATATGGAAACTCAAATAGAACGTATCAAGAGTGAAGTCAGTTAGCATTTCCCAAATAATAATAATAATGGCGGCGCTACACTCCGAGGTGGACCTAGGCCTAGCTTCTCAGCAACCACTCGTGTTGTGCGTGCTATTGTTCTCTCACGAGTGGAGGGGACCTACAGTTTAATGCCGACTCCGAACGGCGAGATTGAGAAGCTTGTTCTAGACTGTTATACTCTTTGAGCATTGTCAGTGACTCGAAAGAGGTGGAGCCGTGAAAAATGTTTGATGTTTTTTTCGAGATTCGAACCTAAGACCACTACGCCACGACTCCCATTTCCCAAAACCAGTGTTAAAATTGGCCTTGATTTGGCGGCATCAATAGATGACTTAAACCAAATCAGCCTCGTACTGAATAATGAAATGAAACAATATATACATGTACATACATATATTAAGTCTTGTAGGGCTACAGTCCGAGATGGACTTTTGCCTTGCTGGATACATGAAACAATAGTTCAGAAAATAATTTCCTTTTATGAGACGTAATGTATAGCAACATTTAAATTTTTGAGTCAAATAAAAAGCCAATCAATCACCGTTTGTTTACGTTTGTTAAGAGCTCTTACCTGATAATCACTTTCTGATAACCCAATTAGTTTTCAGGCAAATTAAAGTTAATTGAGCAAAACGTTCCATAATTTTCTCAAACTCGCCAAGTGTATTTTTCTTTGAGGAGGGAAAAACAGGCGTAAGCGTATAAACGATGACTTGCAAAAGTTCAAATTCACCACCACAGCCAAGTGTAAATCGTAGCTCATATTTTCTAATTAAAGTAATTGATTTAATATTCACCTTAGGTTGGTGGAAAAGAAATGTTTCCGCCTTCAGCCTGTCGCGCGAAGTCGTTTATATTTAAAAGAGAAGACTCCTCCATTCTGTGGAAGGTACACAAATTTGCTAAGAACAAAGACTCCATAGGGGGTTCAACTTTCCGTCCTCCCCATTTGTAGAGTGCGAAAACAAAACGCTGAAACCTAATGACATTAAACAATTTTCCCGCCATCAACAGATGGTAAAAAGAAAAATGTGTTGTGGTAGTCCTGGGAAAAGGACAACTAAAGAATGTAGAAGTCATACGTTTGCGTTGCAACGGGGGCTCATTATGTAATTCCTTCGGCACTAATCAGTTTAATAATTCCGTTGGCTCCTTCTGGCATTTTACTTGGTTGGTTGCCAAGTTTTCATCTATATATATATTCGCCCATATATATACAACTGAGACTTTAACGTACGAGGCATGCAACTGACATGCCAGGAGATGGAACACCCGTGCGATGAGAGTTAGTTGAAAATTTATTTGAATTATTCAAGATGACTTCAGTGATGATGTAGGATTATGAGTGACATGGAATGCTTAATCGCTATAGTGGTATGGGTACGTAGACATAAACTTTCGTCTGTGGTGTTATTAATTAATGTTCGCGATCATATTGGCTTTGACGCTTAATGAGGAAGTACATACTTACATACGTAAGTTCTCGTCATCTATTGTTCTTAGCTTCGGTTGGCTAGAATCATCATAAGTTTGTGCAAAGGCGGTAGTCGTTCACAGTTGAGAAATTATTGAATACTAAATTCACGTTTGTATGTACATGTTCGTCGTTTCAAAGTTTTCGATTTTCTTTTTTTTATCAGTCACAAGGAGAAATTGTTTGGATCTGTAGATAGATTAGATTGGAAGTCTAGCGTCCGGTGGGGATTTAAAATAGCAAATTTCAATTACTGACGTACAACAATCTGTACATACAATTATTTGATATTTAAAAAGAGGATAGGGTCACTATGTGACTCCTCATTGATGCGGAGCACAAGACAATAATTCGTATATATTATATATTATATTTCGGATACAAAAACTTAATTTTATTCCTCTTTTCTTATAACCTTGTAAGACAAAATCTAATTCGCCATCATTGTCTTTTATCCATGATAGCCCTCGATCCTTCCTTGTGAAGTTCGTTTTTCAATGCCCAAATGGAGAGAGCGCACCGCTTACATCAACCCCACATTACATTATAACTAAACTTACCTTACAATGTGGTGTAACATTTTACAGTAAATCCTATATTAGTGTTGTTTCATCCAAAATAGTTCGACCAAGCTTCATGGCGCAGATAGTTAGCGAACCATGCAGACACAAGCATCTGCACTTAACTTCCGCCTGCGAAGTCCTACTCTCACCTCCCGGTGGTGAAACTCAGGAGCCTAGTACCTCTGACTAGAGTCCGACCGAACATTCGGCTTCGGCTTCGGCCACCTTCGGCTAAAAATATCACCTTCGGTACAACATTCGGCTTCGGCCAAATGATACCGAAGATTTTCCGAAGCCGAATGTTGAATTTCCTGTTTTCTGTAAAAATAGAGTTACGGTATTTTCTGTACTTTTCTTTGCAGGATATATGAACAAGTCGCACCGTGTTTGTATGGTTTTGCAAAATTTGCTAGTGTGTCAATAGTAGTAAAAGTGAAATTGCATGGAACGGTGTGTTTTTTGTTTTGTTATTATCGGATATTTTGTATTTTGAAAGTGGGATTGTTTACAGCTGTATAAAAGCATGCAATTTATTGTGGGCGCCGTAGCGTAGTGGGTAGGTGCGTCGACTCCTACGCCAATAGAGAAACACGAGTGGTTGCTGAGAAGCTAGGCCCAGGTCCACCTCGGACTGTAGCGCCGCCGTTATTATTATTATTATTAATTTATTTGTACTGGTTTCTGGTAGAAATAACATAAAATAAAGCAGCTATAAATTCAATTTAGGGCTATTTCAGTAAAAATTATGCAACTTGCAAAATATGTTCCAATTCGTTGTCACCTGGTAGTTCGCTACCAAAAAACAAACAATAATTTTGTAGATTCCTTAGTATTTCGTAATACCATCACAATCGGCTTCGGCATAGGCCGAAAAACGAGCCTTTGGTCGGACTCTACCTCTGACACACCTACCTACCTAAACAGCGCCTGTGGGGCATCGTGGGGCATCGTTGGTGACTGCAAACGAGAGAGGGGGGAGAGTGAGTCTGTACCAGGGATCTTCCCTCTATTTTAGAATTGCGGCGGAAGATCTAATCAGATGATTGGTAGACGGCAGTATCCAGCGATCCAGTCAGTAGCCCCTACTGACTGGTTCACAATCCTCTTAGTGCTATTCCAACATATTCTGGATTTTCTCAAGGTTAGGTAGGGAAATCGGAATTGAAATCGGAAGTGAGTGGCGAATGCACTCTTTTATTTGGGGCCAACGGCGGCGCTTACAGCCTCGAAGAGGTTAGTGAGTTTAATTTCAGTATCGTTTGCCCGATCGGCAAGAAAGGATAGCTCTTGACTAAGCCGATTATAGGGGGAACTTTTGAAACCCTCGGTCATCAATTTGATAGGTCCGTATTAAGGTAGTTTTAGGCCAGGGAAGTTAACAGTAGAATAGATCTTTACACTACGGGAGATCCTAAAAAGCCCCAAGAAATGCAGATCGATACCTACCACCTATTCTTTGATTTCAAGGCTGCATATGACAGTGTGTATAGAAACGAGCTATACAGCGCCATGTCTAGTTTTGACATTCCTGATAAACTCGTTAGACTGAGCCGGATGACGATAGAGAAATCTCTGTGGGTAACGAACTCACCGAGACCTTCAATGTCAAAAATGGACTTGTTTTTTCAACACCGTTATTGAGACGATGCAAAACTCACTGGATCTTCCAGAAGTCAGTACAAATGCTAGCATACGGGGATTAAATGACGTGATTGGTTGAATTCAGCGAGCCTTCAATGAGGCTTTTATTGACATAGAAACGGAAGCGACTAAAATGGGTCTGGTGGTAGCCGAGGGAAAAACGGAGTATATGCTTTCGCACAACATCGACGACTTGGCCAGAACGTCGTAATAGGTAGCTATAGCTTCGAGGAAGTGAAGGACTCCGTCGTCCTCGCCTACGCGGTAAACAGTAGTGAGAATGGACAGCTAGTAGTAGATTCGCAGTCGATACTGAAAATTTTGGAAAAATTATTTCTGCAGACTGCGATGAGGACACAAATATTGTTGTCAGGCAGAATGTTCCACTCAACACAACGCACGATGATGGAAGAAAATGCCGTCCCTCCGATCTAGACGAAGTCTAACAAAGCTGCTGGTGCAGATAGTCTGCCCGCTGAGATGCTCAAAGCAGCTTGAGATGATCTGGTAGAGCGCATGCACCTGCTCATCTGTAAGATATGGTCGGAGGAAAGCTTGCCCGATGAGTAGAATCTCAGTATCGTTTGCCCGATCCACAAGAAAGGAGAACCCTTTGACTGCGCCAACTATCGAGAGATAAGTCTCCTTAACATCGCTTATAAAATGTTTTTTCCATTCTGTGTGAACGCCTATAACCTTCAGTTACCAATCTGACAGGTCCGTATCAGTGTGGATTCAGGCCAGGGAAGTCAAACATCGATCAAATCTTCACACTGCGGCAGATCCTGGAGAAGACCCAAGAAATTAAAATCGACACACCACCTATTTGTCGATTTCAAGACCGCATATGACAGCGTGCATAGAGACGAGCTATATAACGCCATGTCTAGTTTTGACATTCCTACCAAATTCGTCAGACTGATCAGGATGACGATGGAGAACTCTCGCTGCTTCATCAAGGTCGATAACGAACTTACCGAGGCATTCAATGTCCATAAAGGTTTTAAACAAGGCGACATCGTTCTTGAGAAGATCGTGCAAAACTCACTGGCCAACATAAGAGGCACGATCTTCCAAAAGTCCGTTCAGCTGCTAGCTTACGCAGATGACTTTAACGTGATTGACGAACTCAGCTGCGTTTGCTGGCATTGAAACGGAAGCGGCTAAAATATGTCTGGCGGTAAACAAGGGCAAAACCAAGTATATGCTTCATCGAGAAAGGACGCACAACATTGACGACTTGGCCAGAACGTCATTATAGGCAGCCATAACTTTTAAGTAGTTAAGGACTTTGTCTACCTCGGCTCCGCGGTAAATAGTACAAGCAACATCAGTACCTGTATCAAACGCAGAATAACTCTTGCCAACTGCTGTTTTTTTGGGCTCAAAAGGCAATTAAGTAACAGAGTTCAACCAGGAGATATATGGTTATATAATTGCTAGGCTATGAAGAGCGCATGGACAACACTGCTCCAGCTCAAAAGACTTTCGATTCTGAGGCAGAGGGACAAGACAATAGAGGAAGCCCAAAAAACCAATAGTGCACACTAGTGGAGAAGGACCCCAATGGACGCAGCTGGCTAAAGATCATGCCAGTTGAAGAGGCTTGTCAGTCGAAGCCCAGATCTAGCCCGGACTGCAGCGCCACAAAAAGAAGAAGAAGAAGAAGTACTCGTATAACCTGTTCGCTCAGTTTCCGAAAGTTCGTTCACTTTTGCTAGCTAGCATGGGCTGAATCTTGCTTAAGTTCAGAGAAATAATTGAAAAACTTTGAAATTTTGAAGATGTTCTGGTTACATTTCGTTTGTTTCTGACATAAGCTTAACTTTCCTTAAGTAAATTACGGCCGGCTCTAAACATCAATTACTTGTATTTTATGATGTACGTAACTAATAACGTGCCTTCCTGATTTTTCTTCAATTTTCACCCAATACAGGTTTTTTTTGGGGCTTATAATTATAATAATGGTGGCGCTATGGTTGAAGGTCGACTTGGGACTAGCTTCTCAGCAACCACTCGCGTTGTGAGTGCTATTGGTCTCCCACGAGTGGATCGGACCTTCAGTTTAATGCCGATTCCGAACGGCGAAATATGAACCTTGAAAGTCTAGTGCGTATGGGTCGATGCACAAACACGACCACGGCTTCCATATACGAGTATACAGTGGCTCAAAGTGAAACTCGGACACCCCCTGTGGTTATCTAATGGTTTCACATGGTATAGAAGTCTGGTCTTCTTCTTCATGAGCACAGTTAATAGGAAGAATATTTACTTAAAAAACAAACAACAATTGAACGCAATTAATATATTGCAAAAAAAATTGGAACCTAAAACATCTAAATTCATCTCAAAGTAAAACTCGGACAGTAAGGGATCACTGGGTTGGTTTTTAGTGTAACATTGATTTATTTTCAAAAAATAAGGCATAATTAATGTAACGGTAAGTGAGCCTGAAATTTCTTTATTAGTGCAAGCTCGTCCGAGTCGGAATAATACGAAGAAAAAAATGTCAAACTTTGGTAGTATACGTGGATTGGTAATAAAGCATTTTCAAAATGGAAAACTGGTCCAGTTCACTGGTTCAGGTTTTCAACAGCTCACGATATCATAAAACGTTTCAAAGATTTGCAAACAGTTAAAAATCGAAGGAAATCTAGCCCTTGAAAGATTTTCACCGAAAGTGATAACGTTGGATCCATATTGACATATACTTCAAGGCCGTTTATACTCACTCGCGTCTCAAGTGAATTTTTTGGCTACCTTGTTCGTATGCAAAACCCCCAGGGCATATTTTTTATTTGCCAAAATAAGACTCTTCGATTATGAGAAGATTTTTTAATTTAACATTTTCACGCGTGTTCTACCAAATCCATTTTAAATCCAAATGTGCTATAAAATCCGACATTATTTTTTTATTGAAATTGGTTATAAAGGATACACCACAATGGATCAGTTTGCTCAATTTAGGCACCAACAGAACCATCTGACACATTGCTGGTAAATGCCCGTAAAACAATTTTTTGATAGGCTTTGTGAAAGAACACAAGAATCCATCAGTGTAATGGGATTCATTTTTTTTGATTCGGGTGAGAGAATGTATTCAGAAATAAAAGAGTCACACACTGAAGCTTCTACGTCCTCGGAAAATGTGTATTCACGCATCCTGTTTCTTAATGTTCGTCGTCGATCCCAAAATAATTTCCCCAACTCAGTGTACACTCGTTATGTGGCCTGTTAAGTTCCGATGAAAATCTCTGAGACAATAACATTTAAATAAGTTCCGTCTCTGCAGAGAGTCATATTAAAATTAATTATATTTATCATTATTCATTGAATGCTTATTCATGGAGCGAGAACAAAAAGGATTCTCTCGCGTGCCGTCGTTTATGTGGTAATTCAATAAAAACAAAGTAGTTATAGCGTTGCAGTTGATAATATAAATTGCTTCTGAATAAACATAAAAACAACGGATGGGATGTGAATTAACTTACTCCCTCTAGAAAATGCTACTATATCGGATTAAATTTAATAAGTGTATATTATTGCGTATTGGTTACCACTCCCATAGAATTGATATTACTTATATTCGCATAGACTTCTATAAAATTCATTATTTACATACATACAAGATAAATCTTGAGATGCAGTCGAAATGGCCGCTTACTATTTTTTTTTTTTTGTAATTTCCACTTAAAAGGGGTTAAGACTATCCGTAAGAGCCCAGAATTAAGGCACAATACAGGCCGAAAGTATAGAGGGAGAGTGCAAGAGGAGGTACCTGTCCACGTTGGTCTTAAATGCCTGTGGATTGTAGTCAGTGGGAAATATTGGCCGGGAAGAGTATTCCATATTCGTATAAGCACACTATGCTTAAAAAACAAGTCTCTAAATGTAACTTTACGTCCGAGAGCAGAGTGAACTGATGAGGATTTTCGGCGAGAAGAGTATTGCGGCTGATCATGGAGGAGAGGAATGCATGGGCCAATGTTTAATTCCGACTCCGAACGGCGAGATTGAGAAGGTTTTCCTAGGCAGTTATACTCTTTGAGCATTGTCAGTGACTCGAATTTTTTGAGTTTGTAGAAAGTCCTTCTAACCATACTTGTTCGATTGGATATCCAACACCAGTTTCAACGCAGCATGAATAGTGTCATGTTCCGACTTGAAATTGAATTAGTTATCTGGAATGATATGTTTATCCTCAGCCAGTTTTAGCAGAGCTCTATTAACCACCCTCTCGAATACCCTGCTGATTCCGAAGGTTCGGAAGGAGACTAATTGACCGGAGGCTGCACGGATTCGAGGAGTCTCTTCCTCGTTTGGATATGGGTTGTATAATCGCAGTTTTCCAGTGTTCCTGATAATCTAAATTATTTAGAACATTGTTAAACAGAACTGTGTACATATCAATCATTTCTAGAGAGAGATGTCTTTTCACAAAGTTGGAAATACCGTCGATTTCAATTGGATACGAGCTTCGATATGAACGGGAGAGAAACCTTTCATCGGCGATGGCACTATCTGCCATTTTATCATCATTGAACACGACAAAGCCGATATTCACAAATTGCAATTGTTGCATATTATCTCGAAGTTGAGAGATGCTAACCAATACGGTTCTTTAGTAACGCGTTGTTCAGGATTGGTTACTAAGTTCCCGATCAAGTTAATGAAGTCTTGACTTTTCATTCATGCTGGAACGAACCTTATTTCTGTGTTTCCATAGTAACCAATTCCTGCCCAGATCATTACACATCCTCCTCCATGTTGGCGACGACTGAGGAATTGTTGTTCCTTTCTCAGATCATGGCAATAATAAGACCAACCATCAGGGCCATCCAAATTAAACTTTTTTTTCATCCGTAATAAGGACGTACCGCCATTTTTTTCTCCACTTTATCCACTTTGCAAACTTAAGTCTGGCTTCCCGGTGTTTCGCTGTAAGAGGAGATTTTCTTTGCCGTTTCTTGCGTTGGATAGTTTTTGATTTCTTAAAGATTCTCTGTACATTGCGTACGTTAGTTTTAACGCCAGCATTTTCTACAATTTTCCTGCCAGTAAAGTTAGAATTAGAAGCGGTGCGAATAATGGCTTTCTCTTCTCTACGCGTAACCGCCCTTGAACGTCCACTACTGCGATCTTTACCGTAGTTTTCAGGGTTGTTCAGGAAGTTCATTATTACTTTACAGCCCCTTTTTAAATGTTTTGCGATTTCCGCAATTGTCATATTTTCTTTAAAGAGATTCAGAACCACTTGAATCTCTGCACTATAACTAAAAGCAGATTGATCATCTTATGCTATAATTTTGTCGCACCATATCTTAATGCTTTTACGGATTACGATAAATCTCTGTGAGCATTATGCCATTTCTGCAGCCAAATGGGAGAAAAAAGAAATAGCGTAATAACTTGCTACAATTAAATGATGAAAACAGTATCTCAACTCAATTTTGGAAAATTATGCCATGTGCTATCTTTTCGTCACAGAATTTCTCTTTCGAAGGTACCGAGAATCTGCTCCACCGTTTTACTTGTTATCCAGCACTCGGCACCATGTAACAATACTGGTAGGATAAGGGTCTTGTAGAGCATGATTTTGGTCCTTCGAGTCAGGAGTTTTGACACTAGCTGTTTAGAGAAACCGTGGGCGCCGCGGCGTAGTGGGTAGGTGCGTCGACTGCTACGCTCGGGGTCGTCAGTTCGAATCTCGGAAAAAACATCAAACATTTTTTCACGGCTCCACCTCTTTCGAGTCACTGACAATGCTCAAAGAGTATAACTGTCTAGGAAAAGCTTCTCAATCTCGCCGTTCGGAGTCGGCACTAAACTGTAGGTCCCCTCCGCTCGTGAGAGAACAATAGCACGCACAACACGAGTGGTTGTTGAGAAGCTAGGCCCAGGTCTACCTCGGACTGTAGCGCCGCCATTATTATATTATATTGTTTAGAGAAACCGAAATAATATCGGTTGTTCACATTTCCCCCAGGGAGACAAACTTCTTCTCTTCCTCAAAATTTAACCTGTCGATTGTGATGTTTTCCCCAAGGTGGTGTGCGACGGATCGTTTCTTGCTCGACAGCATATACTTTGTCTGCACTGCCACTGGTACGTGCCAATTAGTGCGTTGCAAAACGGCTTTAGACGTTCACAGAGTATGTTACACAGGATCTTGTAGGCGACGTTCAACAGGGATATACCTCGATAGTTCTTGCACGAGGTAGAATCGCTTTTTTTGTAGATTGGGCATAATAATAATAATATTAATAATGGCGGCGCTACAGTCCGAGGTGGATCTGGGCCTAGCATCTCAGCGACGACGCCGATGGGGCATAGGGTGCTAGTATTCCCAAATTCCCACATTTTACAAATGATCTGGTGCATGTTCCCTACCAGAACACTGCCACCACCTTTGAAGAGATCTGATGGTAAGCCATCCGACCCTGCGACTTTGTTGTTCTTCAGCTTTCTTTTAGCTGTAACGATTTCTGCCAAGGTGGGAGGTAGGACTACTTCCTAGACAGGAGTTGAGATTTCTTCCCTACCACTCTCTCCTGCCCATGCTATAGGTAAATATTAATATATCGATTTATGTGCAAATTTCCAGATTTTTTTCATTTTCATACATGAGCTGTGATCGACGGTTCGAAACTATGATGTGTGTTATCTCTCAGACTCATTTCAACCCCTAAATGCCCAACAGCCTGTGCGCACAGCAGGCATGAGCAGTGATTGGTATGGTGGAAGGGATTTTCTGTGTTAGATAAATAAGGACGTAGCCATTCGTATACATATATATGGGGGATGTTTGTTTATTTGTTTTTATGAATGTAGTAATGAATAGCTGATTTGGGTTGAAGTTAGAAGACAATTTATCTGAAATAGTTTAAATTCGTCGCCTCATGTTCTGAAATGTACAGAAATGCGTAAGATATTTAGACGACGGAATCTTCCTCGTGCGAGTACAACTCACACTTGCCCAATTTGTTCGTATTATTCCTTGTCCTGTCCAGCATATTTCCTGCATCGATGTAATATCCGCTTTATACTGCATGACCATGTTTTGCAGTTGATGAGTTGCTCCTGGTGAGTTCATTGATTTCAAATTCCAGGAGCACACTCGCAAATCATGTTACTTTTTCGCGCCGTGTCGTCCGTCCGATCGCCGCTTTGTCCGTCCGTTCCGAGGCTGCTTACTCTTCCATAACAAAATTGTTTTTCCGATCCGACTGATCGGAGTGGAAATACATACTCTTGCCTAGGACGTTCGCTGCATACATTGATTCACCTCACAACGGCTGTTGCGATGGCTATCCGAAGGGCGCCACTGGAAGGCTGTATGTCAACTAGCCTTGGACAATAACAGGGATCGTTGCTGGCATCCAGACAAGTTAGGAGCATTCAATAACTTTGCCCTCTATGTCCAAGCCCTACCCTCCGTTCGTCGTTCTGGGAAAATTAAAGTATGGAAGTTAGCATTTCTTGCTGCTACCGAAGAAGGGTCTTTTTTTTCGGGAACATGCTCGGGTTTTTGGATTTTACAGCCCGAATCTTATTGTTATAATGCAAGTTAACAGAGACTTTGTAATTTTTACTAATCAGAGTTTGAACTTTTTTAATAAGCGACTTCAATGTCCTAATTTCTACACTTCGTCGGTTGGTAAGCTGTATGTATAAGGTTTTTAATCTACTTTTCTATTGGTGTAGTGTGTCAATTGTCGCATTGCTGTACAAGTTTTTGTTGTTGGTGCGGTTAAACCGTGGTATAGTACTGTCCATCATTCGTTTTATTGTTCAATTGTACTAGATATATGTCAGTCTATTGGACGGTAAGTGGAGCGAATTCGAAGTGCTTTTGTCAGTTGTCTGTAGAAGCGTGTCCAGCCCGCACTATTGTAGTTGACAGCTTTGAACAAACCCTCCTAATTTCGTAATATAACAAACAAGTCCATTCGCAGTACAAAATGGCATCAACTACCACTGCGTACTTTCTGTCGCATTCTACCGTCCCGTTAATTCTGTTTTGGTTCTCTAATTGCTATTTGCTTGTTTCCTTGTGGATTATTTATAACTAAAGATAAAGCATCCTTTGGATTCGCCTGGGCTTGGATTATTTAAATATTTGTTTTACTGATGGGATGGATTAACATGAATAGATTTGTCGGTTTTGTTTCAATCCTTATTTTTTATTCTTTATGTATTTTTTAAATACTTTGCTTTGCTTTTATTTCAACAATAAAAATCTTCTGCTAAAAATACCATCTCTTGCAATACTTTAGAGAAAAAGTGCCAACGACTGTCTGGTCTGAGCCAATTGAGAAGTCATTGTAGGTGCACCTCTAAAGTTAAGCGTAAAGACAGTTTATGTATGTATGTAAGAAACAAACCAGGAAAGTGCCTTGAAGTACCCCTAAATTTAGTTACAGATGATTATCCTGACTTTATCAACTTTTTCTCTATTAGAGACGTATATGAAAGGTACTAGGTACTATCTAAACCAATCTACGAGTAGCATGAATCCACAATATTCAGCTTCTTCATTTTTTTTCAGTGGGTTGGAGTGATCAATTTCAAAATTTGGAAAGATAAACGCTCTGGTTCTCGGTCAGTTTGCGTCAGTGCTTTCGTACCAATGAAAAAAATCAAATCAAAGCGTTAGGATGGTATTAGGAAAACAATAAACTTGCGCCAAATGTTAGCATTTGAATGTTTTCGTGATAATAATACAATTCGCTGATGATGGGCATTCGGGTGGAACGGTGCATTTACCACCGATAACATCGCACATGTTCATCAAGCGGTACTAGATAACCACTATATAAGGACTTGAGAAATATCAGAGCCTATCTGGGGATATATTAAAAGTTTGCGTTAATCATAATCCTCAGCATTTAAACCTTGAGGTCGTTTCAACATGGAAGGAGACTACGTTGGAAAATAAAACTACATTTATGCCTACGTTAGGACAGAGTTTTCAGTTCTCCAATTTTTTTTTTATAAATTTATTATTTTTGTCCAAAATATTGACAAATTTGTCAGTAGCCGTTTCTTCACACTTGTACTTTAGTATGGGCCAAGTTATTTTCCATTTTATCTAAATCAGATTTCATTTAACTGAATTATTTTGATTAGATTGTTTGTTTTTTGGCTTATTCGACATTTGTTACACATTATCTTGAAAACAAATATCAAAACGTTTGTAGAGTTTTTTTATGTCTGGGAGCAAATATGATAATCACACAAGATTTTATTATTCTTTAGTGGATACAGTAAAAGACCTATAAGAACGTGTTTTCGCAGATTTGAAAAGCGTTAAAACTACAAATGTCTTTATGTATTTTGTAACAGTTCGTGGAATATTTGGAGCAAAATAAAAACAAATTACAGATGACGTTCGAAGCACCCTGTATTTTCTCTAGCATTGCATAAATATTTTAATTAAAATGTATCCAGATTAAGTTATTCAGATTCTTATTGTTCTTGACAACGAACAAAAGATGAACGCATAAGAACGGGTTAAAGACCTTCTGAAAATAACAAGTTAGAAATGACTAAAGAAATACACACACTCTTAGTGTATACGTTGCGTACATAATGACTTGCTTGACCATGATTATGTTCCAAGGTGGTTAGAGGAATGATGCAAAAAAGGTGATGTGACTTAAGAGACACAGGGGAAAAGAGTATCTTAGACTAACGTGTCAAAAAACATAATAATTCAGGGAAAACTTAACGTTTATTTTTCACTTTCACATTGAAAACATAAACCTCAGCAACCGCAATAAATGCAGACTTCCTTACAATCTCCTGTAAACAAAGAAGTAATTACCCTAATCATTCGAAAGATATTATAGAAAGAGAAGGTTATGTGTTCTTCTCTAAAACATAAATCCCAGCAAAATCTGATAAGGTAATTGATAAGCAGTTCATCAGCTGTTTGTCTAGATTGAGCCAAAGAACAAGTCTAACCACATACACGCAAAATGAAATCAATGAATCACTGTGTACGGCCAGTCATCAGATCCATGTTTCTTTAGTTGATTTCGCGCTGTCATGGAGTTTGTATCGCTAGTGTTGTACGCTATAATAGCTACTGTCTCATTGGCAGTTTATTACCTCAAGAACCAGTTTGAGTACTGGGACAAAAAGAAGATACCACACGTTAAGGCGCGATCTCTGTACGGAGTATTTACCGGCCTTCGTAAGAGCATAGGATTCTACGAACTATTTAGTAATATCTACGACAAGTATAAGGGAACAGGACCTTTTGTCGGTATTTACATGTTTTCAGTGCCATCGGTAGTGCTTATTGACTTGGACTTAATAAAAAACGTTCTCATCAAGGATTTTAATAACTTCGAAAATCGGGGACTATTCTACAACGAAAGAGATGATCCACTGACAGCACATCTCTTTGCACTAGATGGAGCAAAGTGGAGACCGTTGAGGGGGAAATTGACTCCAACGTTCACTTCTGGAAAGATGAAGTTTATGTTTCCTACCATAGTGAGTGTAGGTGAACACTTCATTAAGGCATTCGATAGAGAAATTAAGATCAATTGTGACATTGAAGTTAGAGATATGCTAGCCCGCTTCACAACAGACGTCATCGGGACTTGTGCTTTTGGAATTGAATGCAACAGCCTAAACGATCCCGACGTACAGTTTAGACAGATGGGAAAGAAGGTGTTTAACAATTCACGAAACATGCATTATATGCTTTTCACAGAAATGTTTCCAAAGTTAGCACGATTTTTACGCCTTAAACGCACACCAGCTGAAATTACTAGCTTCTTCACTAAAATTGTTAGCGATACTGTGGAATACCGGGAAAAGAACGACGTGAGAAGGAATGACTTCATGGATCTCCTGATCAATTTGAAGAATAAAAATACTATCAATTCGAGAAACGGTGAAGAAATGACTGCTTTGACAATGACCGAGATTATAACTCAATCGTTCTTGTTCTTTGTGGCTGGTTTTGAGACATCATCGACCGCTATGGGATTTGCTTTGTACGAGTTGGCTCGGAATCCAAATGTGCAAGACAAATTGCGCCAAGAAGTAAACGATACATTATCAAGACACAATAACGAATTGACTTACGATGGTGTGAAGGAGATGCACTACCTTGACCAGATAATAAATGGTAAGTGATAGATCGAAAACAGATAAGAAAGCAGGGTGATTAATTTTCTTTTATTTCCTTTTAGAAAGCCTTCGAATGTACCCGCCGGCAGTGCATTTAAGGCGTACGGCAAATACTGACTACCATACATGTGATCCGAAATATACGATACCAAAGAATGCACACGTATTTATACCAGCTTTCGGCATACAAAGGGATCCTGAAATATATCCCGATCCCGACGTTTTCGATCCTAACCGATTTAGCCCTGAAGAGACCCAGTTACGTCATCCAATGACATGGTTAGCCTTTGGTGATGGACCAAGAAATTGTATCGGCCTACGATTTGGGAAAATGCAAGTTCAAGTTGGACTTGCTATGCTGATTAAAAATTTTAAATTCTCTGTGACAACAGATACTCCTATTCCGATGGTTTTCGATAAGTCCAAAATAGTATTGACATCAAAAAAAGGAATTGTATTAAAAGTTGAAAGAATTTGAATTATCTACTTTATTAAGAAGAAACAACTGTCTTAACGACATTGTTCTTTAATCGACTTCATTAATATTTGTTCGGGAATCTTTATCTTAAAAGAGTAATTTTTTTAATGCGTCATGAAATCCAACTGAAAAAAACTTTTAAAAAAATTGCTGCAGTGCTAGTGCAGTGTTACTTTTCGCGGCCGAGTATACATATATTAAACGGCTGCTGTCACATGCCAAAGTAGTGTATGTCAACAGCATAAAAGGACTTAATGAAATTGCCAGCATAACAAAAAATGAGATTTAATCCATTTTTAATATTTTTTTCTTCTCATTTATTTTATTAAAAATTGAAATTGAATTTCTAGTATTATTAATAGTATTTTATATTTTTGTAATAAAATTATATTCTTTTAAGTGTAAGTACATATCTCGATTTCATTTTGTTGTCTTCACATCTCATTTCTTAGTTCCTTACCTTCGATATCTTTGGACACTGATCAATTTTAATTCTTGAATATATGAAGGTTAATATTTGCTCATCGATTATTCACTTTCTTTAGTTAATTTCATATATTCATATTTTTGATCTTATTTGCTCGCCTGCTATGGAATAATTATATCCTGGTAGTGTTTGACTTGGACAGTGTGGTATTCCGAGACCTCCGGCTTAGATCTCAAATAAACGCTAAAAGTTTGCTTTGCGAATTAAATATATCAATCAACGACTGGATGGCGCAGTTGGTTAAGCGCCTGCCCCAAGTTAGAGGGGTCCCAGATTCGAATCCCAGCGAAATCGAATCTGGTCCAGTCACCATATGCCGTTGGGGTCAAATTAACGGCACTGGGGTAGGTTGCTACCTGGCAGTACAATGGACGGTAGTCTGAGTGCTTCAGAAGTGCTTAAAAATATATATATATCAATCAGTTTAGGGATGTATTTAATAGTACCGATCCTGATGTTGTCTGTGTAACCGAAGGGTAGTCTCGTTAATGATATAGTGAGTCAATATTTTGTTTGGATAATTTCAAGTTATTTCGCGCCAGTAGACATGCGAGGCCGCGTGGTTTGGTAGTGATCTATGAACGTAAATGAATCCCTTGGTAATAAAATTGTAAATCAAAAGCGGAGAGTGAGATCGAATATGTATTTAGACTTATAACTGCCAAAGATAAGTTGTTACTCGTAGGTGCTGTGTACAGTCCTAACAATATCGTGGTTTTGTTCCGATTGTCACACTTTTGGAAACTATCCCTTTGACGGTTCTAAAAAGCTCGTTGTTTGGGGACTTCGATAGCAATTTTGTCTTAATTAATAATCTTATTATTGTATAGCAGAAGTGAGAACATTTACTTTTTTTTGTTAAACACTGTCAGAGCAGTGCCTTTTTCACGGTAGATCACTATCACTTCCAGAAGTTTCCTTCGTAAGCGACATCTGCAATATTCTATTATACAACCAGCTGTACCCAAGCTTTTTCCAAACATAACCTAATTTACATAACTTTTGATTCTAAGATAAGTTCTAAGTCTGAGATATTAGTGGGGTAGACTAAATCCGTTAACCGAAGCGTTCAATGGGTACGTATTTCTACTTTAATTCTCCCAACGGTTAAATAAATTTGTTTAATAGCAACGCACCACTCAGGCCAAGGAATTTCAGCCGTAGTCAACATCCAGGATTTTCTAATGAAATTCGACGGCTTCTATGTGATCAGGCAAAAATTTGGGTACCCTCGCACCCAAGCTGTATACAAGATGAAGCTACAAAAACTTAAATGTATAGCAGAAAGAAACTCTGCTATCTGTAAGGTGTATGGTGTACTACGTGCTCTCTGGGCTTCACACAAATTTCTACCAGTCAGGGTAAAAATATTACTTGTGAAATCTATACTCCTCCCTCAACTTCTGTACGCCTGCGAGGTATTTTGCAAAGTTGATTATGAAAGTCAAAGGAAAATAAATGTAGTTTACAATAACATCACTCGCTTCGTGTACTCGCTAAAAAAATCTGATCGTTGTTCTAGTTATGCTAAAAATATCATTGATTGTTCAATAAGTAACCTCATAACTATGAAAACTCTCACTCTACTACATAAAATACTTTCTTCTAAGCAACCTGAGATAATATTTGAAAAGCTACGCTATCTTAACTCGAGAAGATCACCATTATTGACTGTACCAATGTTCACTTGTGGGCGCCGTGGCGTAGTGGGTAGGTGCGTCGACTCCTACGCTCGAGGTCGTCAGTTCGAATCTCGAAAAAAACATCAAACATTTTTTCACGGCTCCACCTCTTTCGAGTCACTGACAATGCTCAAAGAGTATAACTGTCTAGAAAAAAGCTTCTCAATCTCGCCGTTCGGAGTCGGCATTAAACTGTAGGTCCCCTCCGCTCGTGAGAGAACAATAGCACGCACAACACGAGTGGTTGCTGAGAAGCTAGGCCCAGGTCCACCTCGGGCTGTAGCGCCGCCATTATTATTATTATTATAAAGTTCACTTGCATTGCATCTGAACGTCAATTTCATGTTCATGCTGTTCGTCTGTGGAACTCTCTCCCCGCTCACATAAGATTGATCAGGAATGCAAATAAATGCAAGTCTCTTTTATTTTCACACTTTGGACAGTGAATTGTAAACCTTTTTGAACATTTACCAGCTTATTAGTACTATTGTTATTTCTTTTTTTTTAACTTCATTATTTATTATCTTTGATCTTTGCTGAACTCTCTCACCATAACCTGTTTTATACACTCTTGCCTTAAACTCTCTGAATTATATTCTATTAAATATCTACATTAACTTTTATTCATTTAATAGCTTTACATAATTTTTTTTCTCTTAAAATGGCATTTTTGTTTTTTTAATTAAGTCTTGCAAAACTTAAAAAAGATTATTTATCTTAATTTGTAAGAATTCTCGTAATAAATAAATAAATAAATAATAAAAAGTTAAAAACATGGATGAACCTGAGGGATAATGGCAAAGGAAAAAAAATATAATTACGATGACAAGATCGATGATACACCTTTTTCCTACTCTTTCTCGTTTCTTACCTGATTGACACAGATCTTTTAATGTTTCTCATTCAGATAGGGTTGAGTTCGTGGTAACGACACTCTCTCCAATGCAATGCAAACAGCCTCGACAATATACAATTGTGTATCCAGTATTTGTCAGGAATCAGTATTTTATTCCAACTAAGGAAGTTGCACTTATTTAACTTTAATCTATTTATGAGAAAGCATATTTTCTTAAAATCTTGTCAATTCAAAAAATGAATGATTGTACAAAAACAAGTCAGTTGTTATTTAAGAGTGTAAAAGTAGTTTTGGTCAGCAGCATAGCTGCACTACAACCATTATAAGTTAAGCTTTTCGAAGATCATAATAGGCTCCTCCTAAGCCTACTTAAGACTGAATTTGTATTTGTAAGTAGTATAGTGTTGATTATTTTCCCGATCTTTATTTGAACGGTATGTTTAAGATGTGTTAAGGTCATTATCATGGTCATCGCCCCTAAATACACGCATGATGTTGATCAAAACCATAAAGGTTCCGATACTAATGATTGTGAATTCTAATGTAGCTTGGACGCCGCAAGTAAGAACAAGTTGAATGTGATTTTTACACGCTATATATTTGGTCTACTCTGATTTGATCACATATCAAGTTACTCATTGTAAACTTATAACATTTCTCTTGATCACCTCTTTTGGCGTAGAACACTTATTCATTTATTCAATATAATTCTAATGCTGTAACCAGCAGGCTAGAAAAACTCCAATTACTAATACTTTCACATGTCGAATCTTTAAAAAGCAAAGAAATGTGGTGTCTCCTTCTTATTTTGGAAATAAATAAGACGATGCTGCCATGCCATAAACCGCACTAACAGTCAATCTTTAAGGATACATTGCTGCTTGTGGATTATGTTTATTCCAATAACGGTAATTTTAATTGTTGCCATAGCCGCTAAGCCAAAGGAGAGAAATAATTTTGTGGCCAAAATGCGTATCTCCGGCCAACATTTCCAGCACCCAATTGGCAAAAATACGTCGTTTTCAATTGTCGCCCGTTTTATACGGATCTAGGCCCAAATCCAAGCACAGCTTAAGTGGTGTTGACACTGGCGATTTCCTGATCGATCGAAATTACTCCGTCGTTTTTGATACTGTCCGCTACGGCAGTTTCATTTCGAACCAATCTCTGTCTGGTTGATTGCTTAAGATCAATAAGACTGTATGCACGGCAAGATGAATTGCCTACGATATCACTGTGAAATTGACGATAATATTAGGTGCCGTGAACGAAGGCCACATATACTAAAGCTAAAGCCATCATGGAGCAGCATGCCCCCATACCTTCTTCACTGGTTATACGCTGTAAACCTTATATTTCTGTACTTGCATCTTTGTCCATATACGTATGTATTAAGAAACATATAATACTCCTCTTTTGAGGTTAGTATCCTCTTCATATGAGAACTTAGGCCATTTTCTATAGCCATGGCTTTAGTTCTCATTTGAAAGTGAATTAAAGCCATAAGTGTATTATGGCGTTAGTTCGCATTTGAAAATGAATTAACGCCTTTATGGCGTTAGTTCTTATGGCCTTCGTTCACGGCACCTAATATTTTTAACAATTTCCAAACATTCGCCAAGTGAAAAAAGATGCATGAAGAAATGATAAAGTTTACACATGTTTTGACAACTGGATGTCATCGGTAACTTTGATAGCTGATAAAGATAATAATTGCAAAAACTAGCATCGCTATCTGGTCATCCTTCATTTAAAGTCAGAATATGAAATTTTGTCTTATTTCAAAAATATATTAATTTTTTAAAGGACGTAATAAATAACTAAAAGGTAACTAAAAGGAGACAGTTTTTGGAGAAGGCTTTGTACACTCTGCGACGATTTCTTTAAAAGAAATTTTCTTGACCATCTTAAACTCTATGCCTTGTCAAGATCATTGACGCAAATATCCGTCAAGGAAGTAAGTGACTAGACGTATGCTAAGCAGTAGCCTTTGTAATAAACTCTTTTCTTTGATGCATAACTTTCTTTTAATGTTTACCATACAGAAAATAATAAAAATCAATGTTTGTTTGTTTGACCTTTATAGACTTTTAAATGGTAAGAGATAGAGCACTGATCTCTTTGGCAACTTTGTTCAGAATTCTGTGGAAAAGGTTTTGGTACAAAAGTGGGGCCATTTAGAGCCATTGGGGTAGAGGTGGAGTTGCCATTGATTTTGAAACATTGTCGCACAGCCTCGAGTGATACATCAATCGATATATCTTTTGAAATGAGATAGAGGTTTGCTTCAACACTTTTTGATCCAATGTTCCATTTGAAAAATAGGGAGCTCCAATGTTTTTTGTAATGCATCCTCCTCTGCCATTTCTAAACCAAAGTATTTAAAAATCTGAAAAAATCACAAAAACTTGGCTTCATTGAGTACTTTCATTTAAAATAATATCAAGCATTCTGGCTCTAATAGTTTTCGAGATATTGGCCAAAAACGATCAGTCATCGACATGCGAATTTTTAAAATCTGAGAACCCAGTTTTGAAGACCTCAGTGTAGGCATTAAGAAATGATAAATATCAAGATATCGATTTATGTGGAAATTTTGAGATATCGAAGATTTAAAATGATCACTATTTTCATTTTCACACATAAATTTCATGCTGTGTTCGACCACTCTATTCGTTGATGAGTGTTATCTTTTGGATCTCACCTCTAAATGCCCAACTGAAATGTACACACACACACACAGTAGGTATGAGCAGTGATTGGGTGTGATGAAAGGGATTTTCTGTGTTGGATAAACTTGGATAGAGATATACGTAGATATATGCATGGATGAAAGGTTGTTTGGTTGGATGTAGGAATGTATGAATGAATAGTTGATTTGCGTTGAAGTTAGAAGAAAATTCAACTGAAATAGTTTGGAAACGTCGTGTGATACTTAGAAATCATCCATCAATACTATGCGACGGAACCTTCCCGGTGCGAGTACAACTTGAACTTGCCCAGTTTGGATTATAAAAATGTATCCTTGATAAGTTTGATTTGTTATTGTAATTATAACAAGACTGCAAAGACAATGACCCGAAAACCATATCTCGGGCACTGAGTGGCCAGAGTCAAATTTGTATGCTCATAATTGCTATCAGCATGACATCGGCACTGCGATGACATAAACAAATGTATTTATGAGCAATTTCCGGTCGCAAGTGGGATAACCCGATCATTAGGTTAGTAATTAGAATAGATAAAAATAATCCTAGACAAGCAACTCCGCTGATTGAAGTTGATGAAAAGGATTCATTTCAGAAGTTCGAGTATGAGTTTGCGTGAAATCTTTAATGGATTTCATGGTCAAGCATTATGTTTTTGGGAAGACACGCTGTTAGGTGTACTCAATCAAATGGCAAAAACGTGTATTGCCGCATGCACATATTTTGATTTGGTTATTTGAAAAAATCACGCCAAATCAAATTAACTAAGTCATCTCAGCAGAAATATTGTACAGTGCGACCTCAATAAAAGCTACTAATAGAAATTTGGGCAGTTGCTTTTATTGAGTTTGTTGCAATAATCGAGTCAAAAAATTGTAGGCGCCAAAATTGAAGCAAAAATTTAAACACCTCTTCTTCTTCTTCTTAGGGCGCTACAGTCCGAGGTGGACCTGGGCCTCACTTAACATGCCTCTCCAGCCAGCACGATCTTTCGCCAGCTGTCTCCAGTTTCGCACACCAAGCCGGCCGAGGTCCCCCTCGACTTGTGTGCGCCACCTTGTACGTAGACGTCCTCTGTTGCGTTGTCAAACATGCTCAGAGTCGAAGTTAAACACCTCAGAATAGCAAAAAAAAAACGTGTCTTGTACTGGTAAACAGACCAAAATTGTTCAAAATTCAAATTTGAATTATTTTTAAAAAAATGAGATTGTGTCTTTTTGAAGGCAAAATACTTTTCCAAGGCTGACTCTCGTACATTTTTCAGAGCTAAAATATTACTCAGTGAAGCATAATTTTCTTCAGTCCATTGAAGGCAAATGTTTAGTGCTTGACTGTTTCAACTTTTGACTGTGGGGATTCTTCAACGGCATTTTCGTCATCACTTTCGATTTCTTCTGCTCCCGGACTGTAGGTCGGTTCCAGATCGGTTTCATTTTCGGCAATCCAATGTCCTCGAAACAGTCAATAGGGGATAGCTCTTGAAACAAATCATTAGTCGATGATATTATTTCAAGGTCTTTTAGGATTTGGTCCCTTATGCCACTCAATGGTAGCACATAATCTTTGTCGTAATCATTACTTGTGTTCATCAAAGGCACTTTTGTATTGCCGTAGACTGCACCTTGTCCCATGCATTAGACAAGAGACATACGGCATGCCTCAAATTAAATGCTTTTATAAGAACTTAGAGTTGATGACACAATAGTTGCCTTTATCGAGTCACCTTTTTAGAGGAGTTGCAATTACTGAGTCAACAATGCTAAGATTTAAGGCGTTGCTTTTATCGAGGAGTTGCACGTATCGAGGGTTGCTTTGAGGTCACACTGTACCAAATGTTACGGAAACTGTTACTGGAAACGACGGATATCTACTTTACCGTCGACGATCGACTGAAGATGGTGGCAAATCTATCATTTCGAAAGTGAAAAACAATCATGTTGTATTCGTATTCGCCGCTACTCTCAAAGACATTTAAGGCACATATCAAAGTCGAGTATTGCAATTCTGTCAAATCGATCAAGTACATTTGCAAATACATCAACAAAGGAAGCGATATCGCGGTTTTTGGAGTTGGAAACGTCACTGCTCCTATCGATAAAGTCAATTAATATCTACTAGGACGCTACATTCGTAGCAATGAATCAGTATGGCGCATTTTATCATTTCCAATCCATGAACGACATCCAACAGTTGTTCATGTGGCAGTTCATCTTGAAAATGGGCGCTGTCCTTTTTATTTAATAATAGAAAGTGTACAAGCAAGGGCATTGTCACCGCCGCCAACAACTTTAACTGAATTTTTTGCATTATGCATGCAAGATACATTTACGAAAACGTTACTTTAATCCGAAGTACCGAAATATTTAAACAAAATAAAAAATAAAAGTATTGTTACTTCTTATTTTTTTAAATTTGATTTTTTTAATATTCCAGCAACGTGCGCCGGGTACAGCTAGTAGAAAATAAATATATAATACAAACAGTGGGTCCAAACAAATAAAGCACGCTTATTTATGAGCTTAAAGAAGAATTTTATCATCATACAAAACAATGATCCAAAAGACCCAAAAGATACAGAAATACATGGATTATAACGCGTCCTCAATCATCGGATATTTGTAGCAAAAAGGTGACCTATGATATTCAAAATTAAAACGATTTAATAATAACCCGTCAAACGGAAAAGGAAAAAAATAACACCAAACTTAACCCAACGACTGCGATTTAGTAGGACAACGCAACAGTGAACACCCGTGTCTAACCCAACCCACAGGATCGAGAAGAAAAGGAAGACCGCTGGGTCTGGATAACTGGAAGCTTGCCCGGGACCACAGGGCATGGAAGGCTAGCGTGCCTCAGGCAGAGACCCTCCACGGGTCGGGAGCCCGCTAAGTAAGTAAGTAAGCAACCAAGAATTAGATTTAAGAAAAATTATTCTTAATTATTTAAAACTACGAGCGAAAAAATTAAGTATCTAGTTTGCTTTACATCTGATGTCAAAAATTATTTTGATTTAGCTGAATTCCGATTTTTTTTATATTTTTGCAAAGAATTGCGTGTCAAATAAAATCAGTCCAATCGTTTTGCTTAAGTTAACATTTTCAATAAGTTTTACAATACTAAAAATTGTGAGTAACTTTATGGATGTACTGTATGTGGATAGATAAACGGAAGTTCGTATGTATGTATAATACATAAGTTATACGTTATGCATACTATATGAGTAAATGTTAGTTTTTGGCTTTGCGAGAACAATTAAACGGGTTAAAGACCCATTAAATTTGATAGCCATATAATACAATTGTAAGGCACCTCAACACACTCACCATGATACTTGTACTCCACACTTTTTTAATATACGAAAACAAACGTCTGATTTAATGAAAATAATTTGGAATCTTTAGAAAGCGATACCGTGCCGAGGAAGAATAAATAATATGCCTGAAGTATTTCTATATCAGCCACATCAATATACACGATGACTCTTTTGTTTATATTTTTGTTTACCAATTTATTACCTACCGCAACTTGAAAGATAATCCCTACAACATTCAAACCGGTTCAAGTAATTTTTACGTCATATCTACACGTATTTATGGTTGTATTCACATCCAAACAACTGATAATCATATGGGGGAATACGTTTTCGAATACTTGTCATTTTCAGATTTAATTACCGTTCTTAAATACCTACATAGTTACATACATATATACAAGGGGTTAGACACGTTTTTTTCGCATGACTTGTTTCATCTGCACCTAACAATCAAAAAGATGAAAAACAACAAGGCCGCATTATAAAGCAGCTAACTCAATACATTTGTACATATGTACGAGTATGTATGTCACTCTATTTTCTAAGCGTTGTGCCTTTAAATGTAACAAGACACTGTACTGGACTAGAAAGAACACTTCACATTTATTCTGTACGTTAAAAAGTAGACTTAAAGAAACACAGACGAAACGGATGCTGTGGTTAAATTCATGAATTGCAATTGGCTATTTCTCTTAAATATTATTTTAGAAAGTATCGATAAGATGGTGAGAGGGAGGGGAGTATCTCCTATACATTTTTAGAAGCATCAGATAATATATGAGTATTGTCAAACTTGGGGCGGATATAACTACCCAGCAGAAAAGTGTATAAGGTTTCTCATGCAAAGGTTTAAATAAGACATACTCGTACATATAATGGGAAATCTTATTGAATACCCATAGTAATTCTGAATTAAGTCATATTGTAAGATATAAATAAGGCACACAACTCAAACCGACCATGAAATAACATGCAGGCAGACTAAAGCTATACCGTTTCTTTAGTATTTTGAAAAATGCCTTATAGTAAGGCATAAATATGGAATATTCATAGTCATTCGTCATTTTTTTGCGGAATATGAATCGAAACACATGTGAAGAAAATATACAGTTTAATATAATAATAATAATTGGCGCCGTGGCCGTTTGGGTTTGTGCGTCGACCCATACGCACTTGACTTTTACAGTCTAGGTTCAAATTCCAGCACAAGCAACCATTTTTCAAAACTGAATTGTTCGCGGCTCCACCTCTTTCGAGTCACTAACAATGCTCAAATAATATAACTGTCTAGAAAAAGTTTCTCAATCCCGCCGATCGGAGTCGGCATTAAACTGTAGGTCCCCTCCACCCGTGAGAGAACAATAGCACGTACAACACGAGTGGTTGCTCAGATGCTAGGCCCAGGTCCACCTCGGACTGTAGCACCGCCAATATTATTATTATTATTATTATTATTAATATAATAATAAATTCCTTAAAATTTAATAATATTTTTTAAAATATAATAAGTTTTTAATAAAGTAAGTAGAATGACAACTTTGAGTAATTCTAAGCGTGTTGCAACAAGGTTTGGCTGGGCCACGGGGACGGTGAGCAGTACGGCGGCACGCTTGCGGTTGCACGGCTTAGCTCGTCGGATGGGGCGGTTCACCACCAGCTTGCGAACAAACAAATATCGTGCCTATAGCTAGCTAAAAGAGGATAGGAAGATGTAAAAAGATAGAGAGAGGTGAAAGCCTGATACCCTAACAGACCACGGACGGACAACTAAACAATAGGAAAGAGAAGAGAAAGAAGAGACAGGAAAGAGGAAAAGAAAAGTGTACAAGGTATATGCCTTTACCACCAAAAGAGACCGGAAGGAAGCTCGCGGAGCTAAGCTAACTAACCTAGATTAAGCCTAAACTTACTTACCTAACTTGAAACTATACCTAACCTACTTTAAAACTACCTAACTCAGCTCTATAGGTCTTACAAATACAAATAAGCTGTCGCTCCAGAAGAGTTGGAACGTAAATCTTGGGAGGCATATACGTACGATGCCAAGAGTTATTAACAAGAGAGTGTTTTGATTTAGTAGAAGTATCAGAAAGAAGTTTACCTATAAAAATAATAACAGGGCCGATGAAAAAACAGAGCCTTGGGGAAAACCAAAGTTTATTTAGTAAAAACTGATTAGAAACCTTGAACAACACAATCTACGAGTATATAACTTCTAATCTATTGACGATTTAGCAGTAATTCCATTGATAAAGGAATAAAAGCGTTAGTGCTATAGCTCGGAGGGAAGACGGAGACAAACATCTTTGCCTTTTAGGGACGGGCTATACAAATTATGTTTGCTACCTATCCGACTAGAGTCTAGAAAAGAAAACAAGAAGAAAATCTAGGGGGTTTTGTCAAAGTCGTGATTACAGCATTTTGTTTTTAACGACATGCAGAAATAGATTCGTGGAATTGATCATATCTGGTTAACGGCGCGAGCTGTGTGGCGTTGTGGGTATGTGCTTCGAACCCCAACGCATTAGATTTTCAAGAACAAACATGAGTATTACTCTCTGGAAAGCTTCTTCTTTGCACTCGGGCGAGAACAACAGAGCGCAAAACACGGGTGGTTTGCTGAGAAGCTAGGCCCAAGTCCACATCGGACTGTAGCGCCACCACCAGAAATTAAACCGTCTTAAACGGATAAACCTCTCTACAGTTCGAATCGTACCATGTGTTTGCTTAAGTTTGGTACTTTTGACCATAGGAGGAATGATGGAAATTTGGGATTGCATCAAATTATGTACTTTACAAGGAAACACTGTGACCAGGTAAAATAAGTAAAACGTTATATAGTCCGCTTCAATAGTGTTTCTCGTATAACTATGTTTAGTTGGTAACATTTTCTCTAAAACTGTAGTTCGAATACGAAAAAAGACTCAATAAAATCCAACACCTAAATATAGATAGCAAAAATGTATGGCACTGTAGTACTTCAGGATATAAAACATTTGAACGAAACCCTGGCCCGATGGAAAATAAGCCTTTCCAACCGCTGCTACTCTGGTTCCTCCAAATAACCACGATTTTAATTTGAATTTGAATTCTCTTATAAAGTTCTGCTAGAAAAATCTAGAAAATAGGAAAAAGAGTAGATCTTTGCGGGATTCTTTTGTCGAATGTATGGATTTGAGAGACTGCAGGACCGCAAATATCATCCACCATGACATAGTCACAAGTCGCATTTATCGTTAACCTTAGACGAAACATGTTTTCCCTAAAAGTCAATAATCACAAAATCAACGTTGAATGTATACAAGAACTTCAAGACAATTGAATTCGAAATAACAAGGTAGACTGTTGTGAGCCCATGAAGATAACTTATCGCGTTTGCTTTACTTTAATCTATTCAGTGAAAGTATTAATTTATTGCTGCTCGTAAGACAGTGACTTGCACTTTAAGTTACGACTGTGTATACATACCTATTCAGCCTACATATACATATGTACCCCGGCCGAACTAGTCTCGTACTTTTGGAATGTTCAAAAGAATATCTGTTTTACTCGTACTAACATTATATTCTGTGATGCGTAAAATCATTAAATCAGAAATCGTAGACAGAACTGCCTAGTCATTTTAAAATCCAAACAAACTGCTGACCTGCTTCTTTCTTAGATAATGTTCAAAAAATATTATGATAACTTAGGGTGTGTGGAAGCAGAATGACGAGTCAGAAATGAGAGGATGATTCGACGGAATGAGGTATAAACAAAACAAGACGATGGTGAGGAAGGAAGATAAGAACAATGATGTATCAATGTTGTAAAAAATTCAAATTATAATCCATCATTCTAGTTAAATGTTTAATTAATTATTTATATTCATTTATTTTTAATGTTTTGGTAATTAATTGGAAATGTTATGCGCCTAATTATGTTCCGAATCTGACAAATTTTTGGATTAAATCTGTAAATAGTTTAGTTTGTATTGTTTTAACTTATTCTTTTTCAGCTGGCGCTACAGTCCGGGGTAGAGCTGGGCCTCAGTCAATATTCCTTTCCATCCAGCACGGTCTGGTGTTAGTTCAGCTGATTGAGACGACTTTGTGACTTTCCACTTGTGTGCCCAATCGGAGGAGAGGTTTTCCTTTACCGCGTTGGGCCTCGGGGTTGGAGCCCTTCCGACTCGAAGTCGTTTGACCAGATCGATGTCGCTATTCAGAGTGTAAAGCTTCTCCAAATACCATTAGTGCATTAAGGATAACTAAGCATTTATTTGCACTAAGAAGTAATTTAATCAAATGACCTTTAAGAGTTCAGAAAAACAAAAAGTCATGGAAAATCTCTAGAACTTCTTAAAGAATCCAATTCCTTTCATACATACAGCTTTAATAGAAAAAAACAATTCTCAAAATTCAAATAAAAATAAATTGTACAGTTCTTATGATATTTGTAGTCAAAGCTTTTGGGATATATTTCCCTGTATCTTTCATGATGCCAACGTTTACGGAAATAGTCTAATTGCAAAAGAAATTGAAGACAACGTCTGAAGATGTGATAGACTGCGGGCATCTTCCAGATGATTAAGCATACTCACAAACTACTTACCTTCCTGTCTCTTACCGGATTTCTATATTTTATAGCAAGAAACTTTAATTTTATTCTCAGTTCTACAAAGGACAACAATGAAAGGCATTTTTAAAATGTATAAATGTAAAAAAATGCTATGAGATCAATTGAAATATATTGTACTGGCGTGCATCGTAATATTATTATCGATAAGGATGGACTAAATTTTTCTCAGAAGATGTTCAGAAATAAACTCCTGAAACAAAACAAAAGAGAAATAATATCACCATGTTGTTTTGTTGTTGTGGCGAAAAGAATAGATGAAGGACTTTCAAAAAAGTTAGAGTCGCCGCCGAGTTATCATAAAACTGTAGGTTCCAAAGTTCAGACCGGTTCTCCCTTTGGGAGGACAGTCATTCTTTCCAACATATTGTTCTTCCATCTGCTTTTTAATTTTGGATATCCTCATTTTACGACGAAAAAATTATTTTATTGAACTATTATTTTGTTAATATCGTCAAAAGTGAATGTACAGTCATCTAGTTAAAGTTTATCCTCTAATGATAAGCTATGGAAGATATGAATATATCAAATTAAGGCTTTCAAAGACATAAACGTACTTTCCTTAAGTCAATTATGGTCGTCCCTTAAGTCCTTTTCCGATAAGAAATTTTATGTGAATGCTGCACAAACTGGACCACGTTCTATTCAAACTGTTCTATCTATTGCTTTTTTTCATATTAGAACACTTTTTTGTGTTAGATACACGCATTGGGCGCTGGAGATGTTCGGATTTTGACCAAAAATTCATCATGGTCAGACGAGACCAATCTTTGGCTCAGCGGATATGTCAACAAACAAAATTGGCCCTATTGAAGTGAACACAAACCACAAGTCTTCTACCAAGAATCAATGCATTCAACAAAATTGACTGTTTACCGCGGTTTATGGCATGGCGGTATCATCGGCCTTATTCTTTTCTTTACCATCAATGGTGTCAGGTGGAGAATGATGCTATCCGACTTTCTGTGGCCACAGCTCGACAACATCGATATATCCGAGCTGTGATTTCAACAAGACCGCGCTACGTGCCATACAAACGACGCAAAGCTCGAAGTTGTAAAGGAGAAATTTGGCAACTGGGTCGAGCGGTCATATCAGCGACTTGATATCATTCGATTATTTTCTTTGGAGCTTCGGAAAATTCTTAGTGTAGTTAACAAGCTAACCATTTTCGACGAGCTGGAGGGCAGCATTCGAGACATTATAGCCCGAATGTATATTTTATATTTCTTTTTTTCGTCATAATTTTACAAAGTGAGTGTCACACAGTTTATGTACAGAGATTCGATATTTTATTATGTGCATATCTTTCATCTGAAGCATTACATTTTTAAGGGAGAAATTTGCAAGTGAGTTTGAAGGAAACAACGACAAAACCTTCGATACAACGAGAAAAAAAATAAACAAACAAATAATGCAATATACAAAAGAATTAATTCATAACTAAATAAATAAATAGAAAAATACAGAGATAAGTAATAAATAAGCGAATTTACTTATTATTTATAAGCAGGTATAACATTTGTATGGCTATATTTATCTTATTGATAGTGTTGGTTATGTGTTCTTTGAATTTTTTAAGAAGTTTAAGAAATAAGTTATTGATACCATCAAAACCCCCTGAGTTCTTAAGTTGCAAGCTTTTCAAAATGTCTTCAATATCATTTTGAGATACATACACGTCTGGAGAAGGTTCACAGTTCTGCAAGTGAAGCCTATCACATGCTTCCTTGACCAGAGAGTTGGTTGCTGTATCACCAAGGTGTTGAGAAACAGTATTTTTTTTAATGTTGTATTAAATACATTGGACTTGTCGGTATCGGTATGGAATTAAAGCCAGAATTACCAACATTTTGACCGACCGCTTGCAGCACTGCCAGAAATGTCGAAGCGGCAATGTGAATGATGTGTTCTTCTGTAAATAATGGCATAAATGTAGCCTCGCAATAAAGCTAAAATCACTTCTATGTCTCAGGCCGTTGTTGTTTCATTTAAATTTACTTTCTTATCGTTCTTATCTATTCGCCCTGTTTTATGGATATACAGCAATATATGCATGTTTTGAGAGATGCCGGTGAGCTTAAGCTCACTAAAGTCTATATATTATTATTAAGGCATCATAAGAACTCTGTATTTCTGAAGTTGATTTTATTCAGTGCTGTGTTTATATATTCTTAGTTGATGTCAAATTCAAACTCAAATATTTTTAATTCTCTCGTCTTCAAAGTTAATATTCCGCATTATAACAAAATTAATCTTAAAAAAATACACCGTCTCCTTCAACGTTGGTGCTGATTGCTATATGAGGTACCATTTTATTTCTTCCTTAAGATTAAACAAAGGATGGTCATAATGAAAAAAATATATTTTAAACTACCAACCAAAAATTATCGATACTAAAACTTCAATGTACACTTGAACCCCAAAGCAAACAAGATCTCGAACTTTAAATGGCCGCAGAGTTACTCGTAGTTCAATAAAGAATTTCAGATAGAACGGAGTGTTCGACTCGTGTTGAACTCCCAGTTGAACTTTTAGTGTCGTGGGCCGTGGTATTATGATTAGTGAATACAGTAGACGTTCGATATAGTGAACATGGATATAGTGAACAATCCAGTATATTGAACACACAAAATGTTATACCGTTTCATCTATTCATCGCGTTGAGCGAAAATCTTGCACGATAAGTTATGTATGTTATGTGTATGGTACACAGTTTGGGGTTGTTTGAAGCAAATACAAAGTGCGTGTTGCTTCTATATGGAATGTAATATTTTTGTTGCGTTTTGCGTTTTTAACGGTTAAGTTAATAATAATAATAATGGCGGCGCTACAATTCGAGGTGGACCTGGGCCTAGCTTCTCACCAACCAACTCGTGTTGTGCGTGCTATTGTTCTCTCACGAGTAGAGGGGACATACAGTTTAATGCCGACTCCGAACGGCGTGATTGAGAAGTTTTTTTCTAGACAGTTATACTCTTTGAGCATTGTCAGTGACTCGAAAGAGGTGGAGCCGCGAACAATTTTTTTTTGTTGAAAAATTGTTTGTCTGGACTTGGTTTCGAACCTAGACTGTGAAAGTCTAATGCGCATGGGTCGACGCACGAACCCACACGGCCACGGCGCCCACGTTAACGGTTAAGTTATTTCTGTTAAAAACAAAATATTTTTTTTTATAAATATTGGCTTGTTTTTTAGTTATTACAAAGAAAAATTGTAATTATGTTCTATTTTTAATGATATGCACTTCAAAACATCCGCATTTTGATGAAATTTGCTCCAAATAGCCCACGCTCGTTACGATGAACAATCTCGCTCCAGTGAACAGGCTCGGTTTTTGTTAGTTCACTATATCGAGCGACTACTGTATTTTCATTCGAGGCCAAAAACAGTATAGTAACAGTCTGTGAAGTGTCAAAAAAGAACAAAAAGTAAATGTAAACCGACTTCTTATTTGCTTTTCAATTTCGAGATTACGAGTATAATGTTTTTCGTTTATTTAAGAAAAAGGATGATGATAAGTCGCATGGAACTCTCCTCCACGGACATCTCTAACGAAAAGAGTTATGTGCAAATCCAATGTTCAGGTATAGTTTAAAAAATCTATTATAACTTTTATTTTCAGGTTCGTTATAACTTTTTTGTGTTGTATGTAATTCGACTTTAGCCTTCTGTACAACGGGAGATAATCGATGGGCTTCAAACCGCCGACTCATTACATCACAAAGGAAACCCATATGCGCTAATTAGCCTTATGAAGCCACATAGAACAATACCTTCACTCTAGTTACATTACTAAACTTCTCGTGAGAGAGAAGTCTTTTAAGCACCATCTATAAAATTAAGTATAGAAAAGTGACTTGTGCAATTCTCTTCGCAATTGATTAAAATCACATGAAGTTGTTTTACGTAAGGTCTATGACTTGCAGAAAAACAGTTGTTATCAGCACCTTGTATGTTATTTAAAGAAAAAGCAAATTCATTCACCTTGCCATATGATAAGGTTTCTCCAGGACTAATTACGCAATTACATCACTGCAGAACATCGGCTGAAGTTATAGCGGTTGAGAAATTTAAAAGCAGTCCTTTCAATGCTTTCATACGAAATGCTGGAAGTGACTCCCTCACTTTGAAAGTTGAGTAACTTCAAATATTTATCAACCACAAAAATAAAAAGCCAACCACAGTGAAGGCGGAACAATATGAAATTGTTTTCAATTAAATTGAAAATATGCGACGAAGAGAAATGCCTTTTTGTCAATTGCCAACTGTCTCTTAGCGAAATTCCAAAACGACGAGACAGAGAACATACAACTGAGGGTAAACAGAGCAGCGCAACTGTAAAATCAACAAACTTTGTAAATAAATTTCTCTTGTGCTACTTGAATTTCTCTTGTCATCTGTGGCGTTTATATTTGAAGACCTAAAATACAGAAAGTAAATGAAAACTACTTTAAGAACGGTTTCATACAGAGCTGAAGAAGCAAGCTACTTTTGTTAGAGTTGACATAATGAGTGGATATTTTTTTAAAAGTTTCCATTTCTTAAACATGACGACAAATAAGTTTCTGAGAGGAGATTTGTGTTATTTTGCTGCATTTATGGATCTTGAGACGACATATAGAAAAGGACGAAGAAATTTAGTGTCAGTGGGATTAAATGCATCAGAAAACAGGTCACACGTTGTTACGAGAGTATAATTGAGAAAGTAATTTTTTCAAGGGCAAACGTTGTGGAAGAATGTTCTAGGAAAAAAAGGAAAAGCTGTATAAATGTGGGGAAGAACCAAGGACTAGGAACGTTTTCAAATAAAAAATTATGAATTGAATTTTTATTGAATTATGACGTCTGTCAGTAGAAACTGAACGAATTATATGATTCTCTTATATGATTCTCTGACTACGAGACGTGTTGACAAGTTCAAAATCAAAATTCTAAAGACACCTTGAATTTACAGTTCTACAAAAAATACAGTAGAATCACGAAAAAAAGAACAGGTCGGAAAGATGAACGATTTTTTTCAACTTTCTTCGGGCAGATTTTTTGCAAAACATATCATTATTATTGTTGAGGGTATATTGCACCGCGACCTTGAAGATCTATTGTGGCCCCTTTCAATAATTCAATTACGAGTTCCCCTCAAATACAGTTCTTTTCAGAGTTGTATAAAGGGTAATGGACTCATATTGTGCATAGGTGAATAAATCTGTTCTAGAGTATTCTCTCTTAGCCAGTTTCCTTCAGGAATCTGAGAATCAGAGATGGTTCTAGTGATCGCATTTCTTCTTCTGATAGTACCTACTTGCCCAGACATACTTTTCTTTTGTGGGCTAGTGCCTCACAAAATCCCAGCTTATGTTCTGGAATTTCATTAAATTCTTCACAAAATCTGCAGAGACCTTTTTCTGATACCACTAGTTTCCTTAAATGCTCTCTGAATCTGCAGTGCCCCGTTAGGAAGCTTGTTAGGATACGGAGATTTTTCTTGCTCATTTTGATGCATGCCTCGAACCTCTTTCGGTTATATTGCCCTAGGAGTTTCTTGGCCTGCTTCATTCCACGAGCTTTATTTCAGGTTTCAATCCGGTTCCTTCTTTCTAATTCCCTGAATTCTTCTTCGAGGAGATGGTCTCCTACAGCGGAGAATGGTTCAGGGCTTATGAAGGGTTCTGATGCAAAACGTATAAATAAGACTGTTTTTTTTACAATTTATGAATATTATTTTCATATCTTGATACATTTCTTGAATTGTTATTTTGATATATGCAGTTTTTCGTGTATGGCTATACGTTCTTCTTTAATTAAATTTCGATGCTGGACAGACAATTCGGAAAGATGAAGGGCGTCTGTTTCATATCTGTTCATCTTTTCGAGATGAGATGTATTTGATATTTGACACATATGAAACATCCAAGTAACTGTTTAGTGCGGTATTAATGAAGAAAAGGTGATTGATCTATAGATCAAGAACAAATGTCGTTCCTCCTGAGTAATGCATTTGATGATGTGATGCTTTCATTGCGGTCGTCAACCACTATCTAACACCACAAGAATTATTAATTATAAATGCGAGATAGTTTCGTAAGGCTGCTATTACATAACGGATTTTTAATAAAGACCAAAACATCCTTATTGTTTGTTTTTCGAATTTGCTTTATTGAAATTCCAAGTTAATAGAATTCTGAATGGATTTCAAATCGACAAGTATAATATAAATAAATAAATAATTATATTTTTTAATTATGTATATATATGTATTATAACATAATACATAACAATTAAAGTTATTCTTTTGTACTAAAGTGGGAAACACGAAGTGACAGCTCAAACATATGCTTGTATTCATACACAGCAGACTAAGCAAGTCCTGATTCTTTTGGAAAATTTTGTACAAGTTAATGGACCCAGACCGAGTCGAAGATGAATAGAAGCAACAACTTTTGAAAATCACCACTCCCTAAGGAAAAATTCGACTTACAAAATGGACGATTTAAAATAACTGCACTTTATATATTAAAGGAGATTACTCAAAGTTCAGACTCGTAATTTTTATTTATTTCATTTATTTATTAATTGGTCCGTAATTTGAAATAAATATAGACAGCGTAAATATATTTATGAATTTGTACAGTGAGGATGAAGAAAACCAGAGGAATAAAAAAATTTGATTTAAATTAGAAGACGAATCAGATCAAATTGCGACCCATTTGATTTACCAGAAGCTAAGTGAATGAAAGAATTAATAATAAAATTGTAAATAAATTACTAAGTTCTTTTTATACAGACTTAAATCGTTATTCGGAGTCAATAAGAAAGCGTTTGCTTTTCTATTGAACGAAGTTCAGCAAAATCTTCCGATCATCAAACATTCATGTTCTGTACCAGTCATCTTAAAACTTGCTGCAACAATGAGATTTTGTGCTGAAAGGGGCTGCCAAACTAGCATTAGCAACAATTTTAAATTAGGATTAGCTCAACCGCCAGTGAGGACGTGAATAGAAAATGTCTGTGTAGCTCTGCATAATACATGCCTACACTACAAATCGGACTGAAATTAACAGTCCAAAAAATGTAGGTGTGGATTAAAATGAAAATGGCAGCGATGATGATATCGCTATAAACATAAGGAATAACTTAAGAGATTTTTTTCAATTTTATAAACTTGGTGCAGCTAAAAAGGCAGAGAATTAAATATCTAAAATGCAAAAATTAACTAGTTTAAATACTAAGTTCTTTTCAGGACTACAATTATTTAATTATTGAGAAAGAAAATTATTTCTTTGTTCATGTATTTGAAAGAAAAAATACAGATTAGGTACATGTGCCTAAATGCATTTTAAATCAGACTTTTCAATTAGTTGTTTTTTCATTTTTTTTTGAAGTTTCAATTAGTTGTATTTTTTCTTCAATATCTGATTACAATAATAATAATGGCGGCGCTAAAGTCCGAGGTGGACCTATGCTTAGCTTCTCAGCAACCACTCGTGTTATGCGTGTTATTGTTCTCTCACGAGTGGAGGGGACCTATAGTTTAATATTCCGGCTATCATGTCCTCTGAAGCCGATATTACAAATTTGTTGAAGGGTCCACTCCCAGTTGATTTGTCCTCAACCATATTGTGAGATATTTCTATTTTGTCGTACACTCCTTATTATTCAAAACAGCTTTACAACGACGCTGCATGGAGTCTACCAAGCTGTGGCATTTTTTCAAGGAATCCTTTACTACCACCCAAAGGTCCCGATGGATTTGCCTTCTTTACCTCTTTTTAATACTACCCCAAAGATTTTCTATGGGTTTGTGCAGGCCAAGGCATAACTTCAACCTCATTAACCCGAAACCAATCCTTGGCTGCTCGACTCGTGTGTTTCGGGTCATTGTCCTGCAGGAAGACCCATTTTAAGTGCATTTCATAATAGGCCAAGGGTAGCATAGCGTTGTTCAAAATATCAACATAGACATGTTGATCCATTATTCTGTCTATCAAGTGTATAGGCCCAACGCCGTAGCATGAAAAGCATGCGCAAACCCTTTGTTTTTTACGGTTTTTTTTACAGTATATTTGGGTTGATATTGTGTGTTGGGCGGACGACGAATATACTGCCGAGAACCAGTACCACCAAAGAGACAGAATTTACTCTCGTCCGTCCACAATACATTGCGTCATTTTTCAAGTGGCAACTGTATGTAAGTTTTGGCGAATTGGGTACGGCTCTTGAGGTGTTTCTTTGTCAAAAGAGGAACTTTCCGTGGACTTCGTGCATGCAAGTCGTGGTCTAAAAGACGTCTACGAATAGTCACCACACTTACAGGAAGTTGGATCTCCTTTTGGATTTCAAATGATGAAGCTCAAGGACGCAATTTGCTGTATCGGACAATCTGTCGATCGTCTACTTCGTTCGTTTTTCTCTTTCTACCTCGAGTTTCCAACTTTTCAATATATTTGATGCCATTGGCTCTCATTGTTGGAGTACAACTTAGCAAATTTTGTGTTTCGGCATAAGTTTTGCCTTCTCTTCTTAACTCTTTAATAAGATCACGCTTTTCTTGGTTGAAGCATTGCAGCCTCTTCCTACCTCTTCCACTGTAGATATTTTTCGCCAAAAAAAATGTTTTTTTTCTTTCGAATTTTAAAAAGACAAAGTCAGTACTTACTTTTCTACTTGAAACAAATACAATAAAAGTCAAATCTTTGATTATAAATAGTTTTCTTACTACTACTACTAATTTTTTGAACAGTACTTTTTTCACTGATATCACAAGCTCGATTCACATGCATTAATCTTTAAGGTATTTGCTATTAATATTACAGTAATTTTTTGGACATATTCCGCTAGTTTCTGGAAAAAAGCTGAAAATCAAATTTCCATGTGGAAGCAATCTGAAATATTCATTAAAGTATTGTTGTGATACGCACTACTATTATTTTGAACACAACTGTATATCTAAACATGGCGTATTCAATGAATTTCGACAATTAGTACCTTATTTAAATAAGACTAACATGTAATTTTAATTTTCTTTTCAGTAAAATAAAGTTTATTTTATGATTCTTTATTTTTGAAGTTTTTCTGTTATTGTTGTTAAATAAAAAACTGAATTTTATTTAAATTTTTAACGTCTTTTTATTATTTTTCGAAGCATATTTTTCCTTATTATTTATATATATTTATATATTTCATGCCCTTATTACCTTTAAGTTCGTCAGAAAATAAAAAAAAAAGTACGAGAATTATTTTGAAAACAAATTATTCTAATTTGTTGCATTTATAGATTCGTGATATGAATAAAGATGGTCTCAACTGGCGGCCCCAAAGAATTGAGTTGAATGAAAATTGCTTCCCATTCCTTAATTTTCTCTGTTGGCGAAACACCTCTCCGGAAGTTGGTTGCTAATGCATGGTTCCTTTCCATTGATTGCACTAATAGTGCAAATTGCTCCCGATTCGTTATCTTCAGCCTTTAGTAAATAACAATTAATTAATAAAAATTAATTAACAAAAGGAAAGAGGAAAAAACAAAACAAAAAGTTACATTTAATTCGAATGCACACAGCGTATCGTTTGAAAAAAAATCATCGCCAAAAAGTATTGTAGTACTCGTCGTTTATTTGAACTTAAACGAGAGTTACAATACCGATGAGTGATATTTGTCGATAAGGATAAAAACAATATCGTTATGAGTTTATGACTATCGCAATACCGATTTCTATAAGTAGCATTTGTTGTTCAATAAGACAGCGAAAACTGAATGCTTCCTTAAAAAGTCTCACAATTTATACCAACTAGGCCTGGTCGAATTTGAATTACGAATTAATTTCAGGCGAAAGTGAAATGAATAACCTAACTGTACATTTTATAACTAACTTTCGTTGAAACTTCTTATCTACGAATCATTACTAAAAACGAGCCAAACTAAACAACTAAACATTAAGTATCCGAATCAATAAAAGGATATTAAGTGTTCAAATAGCGGCACTTTCCGTCATCTTCTTCTTCTTCTTCTTAGGGCGCTACAGTCCGAGGTGGACCTGGGCCTCACTCAACATGCCTCTCCAGCCAGCACGATCTTTCGCCAGCTGTCTCCAGTTTCGCACACCAAGCCGGCAGAGGTCCCCCTCGACTTGTGTGCGCCACCTTGTTCGTGGACGTCCTCTGTTGCGTTGTCCCACAGGCTCAGAGTCGAAGACTCTTCGGGCCGGAGCTAAGTTGTCCATACGCTCTACATGGCCCAGCCATCTTAGGCGTTGGATCCGTAGACGCCTGGCTAGACTCATGTCGCTGTACAGCCCATACAGTTCGTGGTTGAATCTTCTCCTCCAAATGCCATCAACGCAAACAGGACCAAAGATCGCGCGCAGAACTTTTCTCTCGAAAAAACCAAGACTGTTCATCTGCTTGGGATATTGTCCATGCCTCTGCACCGTAAAGCAGGACTGGGATGATCAAGGTCTTATACAAAGTCAACTTGGTCTTCCGAGAGAGGGCTCTACTACTCAATTGCCTTTTGAGCCCATAAAACAGCGGTTGGCAAGAGTAATTCTGCGTTTGATCTCGGTACTGATGTTGTTTGTACTGTTAACCGCGGAGCCAAGGTAGACGAAGTCCTTTACTACCTCAAGTTATAGCTGCCTATGGTGACGTTCTGGCCAAGTCGTCGATGTTGTGCGTCCTTTCTCGATGACAGCATATACTTTGTTTTGCCCTCGTTTACCGCCAGACCCATTTTAACCGCTTCCGTTTCAATGCCAGCAAACGCATCATTGACGGCTCGCTGTGTTCTCCCAATCACGTCAATGTCATCCGCATAAGCTAGCAGTTGAACGGACTTTTGGAAGATCGTGCCTCTTGTGTTGGCCAGTGAGTTTTGCACGATCTTCTCAAGAATGATGTTAAAGAAATCACATGACAGCGCGTCGCCTTGTCTAAAACCTTTTTTGACATTGAAGGTCTCGGTGAGTTCGTTACCGACCTTGATGGAGCAGCGAGAGTTCTCCATCGTCATCCTGCTCAGTCTGACGAGTTTAGCAGGAATGTCAAAACTAGACATGGCGCTGTATAGCTCGTCTCTATGCACGCTGTCATATGCGGCCTTGAAATCGACAAATAGATGGTGTGTGTCGATCTGCATTTCCTGGGTCTTCTCCAGGATCTGCCGCAGTGTGAAAATTTGATCGATGGTGGACTTCCCGGGCCTGAAACCACACTGGTAAGGACCTATCAGTTTGTTCACGAATGGTTTCAGGCGTTCACACAAAACGGCAGACCTTATAGGCGATGTTAAGGAGACTTATCCCTCGATAGTTGGCGCAGTCAAAAGGGTTTCCTTTCTTGTGGATCGGGCAAACGATACTGAGATTCCACTCATCGGGCATGCTTTCCTCCGACCATATCTTACAGATGAGCTGGTGCATGCGCCCTACCAGATCACCTCCAGCTGCTTTAAACATTTCGGCGGGCAGACTATCTGCACCAGCAGCTTTATTAGACCTCAGTCTCGATATCTCGATATCGATGGTATTCTCTTCTATCATCGTCCGTTGTGTTGAGTGGAACATTCTGCCTGACAGCGGTATTTGTGTCCTCATCGCCGTTCAACAGTCTGCAGAAATGATTTTTCCAAATTCTCAGTATCGACTGCGAATCTACTACTAGCTGTCCATTTTCGTCCCGGCAAGCTTCTGTCCGAACTTTATATCCATTCGATAAAAGTTTTACCCTTTGGTAAAACTTTCGGACATCATTCCTGCCATAACACCTCTCCATCTCCTCGATCGCGCGCTTCTCGTGCTCTTTCTTTTTCTTCCTGAGAAGCCGGTTCTCTTTCCTTCTTCTCTGTTCGTAGAGCTCACGAACAGCTCTCGTGGTTCGATGCAGCGTTGCCCGGTAGGCTTCTTGCTTTGCTGCATGTGCCTGCCTGCACTCGTTGTCAAACCAGGGGTTTTTTCTTGTTGGCGTTTTAAAACCCAGCACATCAGTAGCGGCTTCTCTGATGGCTCTTTGACAACGTTTCCATTCTTCGTCTATTGTTAGTGCAGGCGGCGTCGAACTTTCGGAGAGTTTCAGGGAGACTCGATCGGCAAAGTTCCTGGCAGTCTGTTGCGATTGTAGCTTTTCGACGTCGAACCGTGGTTGTCTTCCTCGACTCCGTTGTTCTCTCGATATCCGGGTCCTTACCTTGGCTACAACAAGGAAATGGTCCGAGTCGATGTTGGCGCCTCGGAACGTTCGGACATCAAGAATACTGGAGGAGTGTCTGACGTCGATCGCAACGTGATCAATCTGGTTGACGGTTGAATGATCAGGGGACCGCCAGGTCCCTTTATGGATGTTGAGGTGTGGGAACCGCGTGCTAGCTACAGAGAGGTTTCGCCCCGTAACAAAGTCCACCAGCCTGAGTCCGTTTTCGGATGTGGTGTCGTGCAGGCTGTGTTTACCGATGACTCTAGCAAAGATGTCCTCTTTACCCAGCTTAGCGTTGAAATCTCCTAGAACGATCTTGGTGTCGTAGCTGGGGCATTGATCGTACGTTCTTTCTAGGAGATCATAGAAGTCATCCTTGCTATCGTCATATTATTATAGATTAGGCTGATGTTGCCGAATTTAGCCTTGATGCGGATTGTTATGAGGCGCTCGCTTATGTACTTAAAGCTTAAGACTTTTTGCCTAAGTCTGCCTCGAACAACAAATCCACATCCAAATAATCGCTGCCTTCGCTCTCTGTAACAGTCGCCGTAGTAGATATCGCAGTTTTTCATCCTCTTTTTGCCCGGCCCATCCCATCGCACTTCCTGGATTCCTGCTTTATAGCAGTCTATGGCCTCCGCGAGTTCATCGGCTGCACGTGGTCTGTTCAGGGACCTCACATTCCACGTGCAGAACCGAAAGTCATTGTCCTTATTCCGTTTGCTGGGGTCGTCAACAGTAAATCCGTCCGTATCCGAGGCATATTGTTGCTTCTCAACTCGTTACTTTTTACGTGGTGAGGAAGTTAACCCCACGCACAACCTCCCACTGGGAGGACAGGTCCATTTGTTTAGCCCCCGGACAAAGGGGTCCGGAGGGATCCGGTGTCGGTAGCCTCTTGCAGGCTGTGAGCGCCGCCGTTGGCCCTAAAAGAAGAGCTCATCCGCCGCCATCTCTATTCCAAGGTCCCGACCTTACCATGGAAACCAGGTAGCTCCTGCTGACTGGAGTTGTGGATGCCGCCGTTGGCCAATCAGTTGAACAGCTCCTCCGCCGCCATCCTAAGAAGAGTGATGAGCCCTGGTAGACTCACACTCCCCCCTCTCTCGTTTGCAACCGCCCTGACGTCCCACGAGGGTTGGTTACCCCATCTTCTGTCGAGGGTTCTCGGCTCCCGGATTTCACCACGGGGAGGTGAGAGTAGGAGTTCGTTAATAGAGGCTAGGTGGAGACGCTTGTGTCTGCATGGTTCGCGTATTAACGCTTCGAAATCCGTCATCACCTTATAAAAAATGTTGTGATAGCCTTATGTAAACTTTTGTCGAACCTTATTTTCGTTTCTTGATAATAAAAATTTTTCACTAAATGTATGTGTATGTAAATTTCATGTACGGTTATAACGACAATAAACTTCTTGCCCAAATGGTCGTCGCTTTAGGTAGGAGTGGTAGGTATGTAGGGTGCCCTTGCGACTGGGTCGGGGCTCACTGAGACCAACATCTGGGTCCATTGTGCGCTGGGTGTGTGGGTGTACCCCTTTCGAGCTATACTTTTACTGCTGATTGCCGCCCAGATTGTTGTATATATCTCAGGAGGTGCTTCAGGTTTATTTTATTCAGATCCTCAGCTCATCGAAGAAGTTACTGCCTAGTGTTAGTAGTCTCCTTCCCCGTAGGACTGGACAGTCGCATAGCAGGTGGCGGACGGACTCCATTTCCTCCTCGCAGTGCAACTTCCACAGTAGTAGCTATAGGGGCTACCTAACCTTTTGGCATGGGTGCCTATCGGACAATGTCCTGTGAGAACTCCCACTACCCTTCGTATATACTTGCGACTTATGCTACAACATACCGGCAACATACAACATTCAACACCGGCCATAAGGCTTTCGACGTTGACCCAATATCCAGATTCAGTCATCGCTCGTTTGCTCTTTTTAAGGCTTCGTCCTCTATTTACTTCCCTAGGAAAATTAACGGCATGTAGACATAAGGTAGTGCTAGAGATTTATCTAACTTTGAGTCATCTTTCCCTAACTCGTCCGCTCACTCGTTTCCTTGAACTATTGTGTCCCGGTACCCAGCAGAGAGTCACCGTGTTTAGCCTGGAAATTTCGTTGACGCTCTGTCTGCATAGTTTGACTAGTTTCGACTTTACAATATCCGACGCTATGGCTCTTATAGCCGCTTGGCTGTCGGAGTATATGGTTATCGTTTTTTCAATCAAACTAAGCTCTTTAAGCGTAATGAGGCGGCACTCATTTATTGGTACCACTTCTGCTTGGAAAACGCTACATTCGTCGTTTAAGTTTAGGGATCTTTCAAAGAGATCGCAGAAGATTTCTGACCCCCTTCCTGCACCTCGTTTTGAGTCATCAGTATATAGGGAGATCTCTTCGCCACCATTTGCTGATAGCTCTTCCCAACCTCACCTATCCGGAATACGGGTAGAGAACTTCCTCGTGGTAATCAGGGTTGGTGGCAGATAATCTGACGTTTTGTATCTATATGGTGCTGTCCATTTTGATAGGATGGACGCGTGCCCATATAGCTCGTGTTTCCACATCTTGATTTTCCTGTGTCTCATTGCGGTTATAGCCGCTCTGCTACTACAGAAGATGTCAAGAGGGGTAAGATGGAGTAGGACTTCGAGCGCTGCTGTCGGCGTTGTTCTTAGGGCACCTGTGATTCCTAAGAAAGCCGATCTTTGGTCTTTCGTCAAGCTAAAAAAAAGGTATTTCTTCTCCAATACTTGCCACCAGACTGATGATCCGTAAGTTAAAATGGGTCTTACTACCGCTGTGTACAGCCAGTAAACCCCACATGGTCTAAGACCACAGGTGTTACCGAAGGCTCGCTTACATGTGTAGAAAGCTACACACGCCGCTTTCGGTTAATAATAATCTGCGAACATACTAGCCCTAGAAGTTTTTTAATTATAGGCCAAAACTATAAAATCCGAACGAATCCAAATTTCGATATTGCAGTTTTGTAGATTTAAAAGTATTAAGAGTTAATAATAATCTAAATGTCAATTTCTGCAAAACATTCGAAATATCGTGGATTTAAAATTTATATTCACGAACATTAAATGCTTGCTGAAGTCGGCGAGCTCTTGTCGTCACATTTTAAATAAAACGGAAACAAGTCGGAAGCTTATTTTTAGTTTTGAAAAATAAATAACACCCCTATCATAGGATCCGTCGTAACCTCGACCGCGTTCGGAATTCGGATATCGGTATCATAGAATTCCATCGGAACGAAGGTTCGTAACTTTGACGTACGAAAATTTCGAAATTCGTAACAAAGCTATCATAGGATCCGACTGAATCGGAAATCTGACAGATAAAATTAAATTATCCTCCGAAGGAAAATTGTTGTCGGAACTATTGATAAAATAAGTCAAAATTTGTTGCAAAAATACTATTAAAACAAAATACAGAAAAAATAGTCTTATATCAAATTGTATGCAAACCACAATAAAAGTTTGTATTTTCGTTTTATATTAGAAGAAGAAGGAAAAAAAACAGCACCGCAACTGGAAGAACAAATATACAAACAATACAACCTGGATATCGAGAATCAATTGCTCGGATTCGCATGTTATTGTCACAAATAAAAAAAAAACATTTTTATAAGATATCTTGTAAATACTTTAAAAGTAGAAAATAAACATACCGACAGAGCATTTAAGCTGTAAAACCCTTTCCTATTGTACAATAGTATAAGAAAACTCTTGCTTTGGGTTTAATTATTTTGATGTGCGTTCCATCAACACATAAAATTAATCCGCGAAATTGGTTCTTAAAATGAAATTAGCAATTGAAAAGTGACAGGAGTCTAAGTTCGAATTCGAACATAATGTTACCAACCAAACAAAAATTAAAGATCTTACGACGGATCCTATGATGCCTTTTAATTTGTATTCGGAACGGAGAAATGAGTTCGGAGGTTTTCTTCGACGGATCCTATGATAGGGGTGTAAATTAATTTGAATTCCAAAGGCTTACAATATCCCAATATTTCGTTAAACATTTTTGTTTATTTTTGTCTTTTTAAGGCTACGTACAGATTGTATGCGAAATGGATGAGTATAAAATAAGGTTCGTGTGTGAACATTTAACAGGCAGGTAATTATTATTATTTTTATACTTTAGTCAAGATGATGTTGCTGAGAAACTAGGCGCAGGTCCACCTCTGACTGTAGCGCCGCCATTACTATTATTATAATAGTTAAAATGAGTTATAAGAAATACGCTTTCATTTTAGATATCATTAATATCAAAATTTGTGTTGAAATTACATATTTAAAAACAATAAATTGTCTCGAAAGCCGAATATTGGAAATTGTTAATATGAAGCTGGTTTAACTTCAGAACAACGAACTCAACCTAAAGTAACCCAAGGAGAAAGTATGAGGTGAGTAAATGCTAATGAACCGATTGAGCGTAGATCTTAATGAATTGTAGATGCTCAAGAGAAAAAGTAACAGAGAGATAAAGACAGAAATAGGAATGAAATGAATCGTGTAGCGGAGAGAAGAGACACCATTCGGACGAATTGCCGGTGCAGTTGTTGTCACGCATTACTTTCCTGCAATTTAAATATAGGTACTTTCCCATTATGTATTTTTAGAAAGATGGTGAAAAATTAGAAGAAAACAATACTTGGCGTTAAAATGATTAGTGCACACTATACATAGCGTTCATGCATGTAGAACGATTTATCTTAACGATTTGCTTGACTAACACAGATTTGAGAATGTGAACGCACCAAACAATTGCTTGTCAATCAAATTTGACGATATCAAATATTTTGATATTTTCCATATCTGTCAAGCAAAATTACAGCATCAAAACGCGTTTCGCTTAAAACAGGATTATTTGATTTGCAAATATTATATGTTGGAACCTGTTTAATATTTATAACTCATTGAGGCCTTTCTACAACATACAGAACAAAGATGTAATGAATAAACACAAAATTAGTCCTTACTATCTCCTTTAAGAACAACATTTTGCAGTTCTGTCATCTTTGAAATTCAGCTTTAAAGTCTTCGACGATAAATCTGATGAGTGTAACGCTCTCGTTTCAGTTCGTCAGATTTACATTTACAGTTATTATTTCACGTTTGTGCCTCTTTGCCATTTGAAGATATTTGAACTTAGAAGATAGTTGTTAATAACGCATTTATAATAACATTTACAAACAAAACAACACACAAACCTTTAAGTTGCAGGTAGAATGTTTAAGAAGTTAAAGTACAAACGGCGTTGAAGTGGATTGAGTGAAACTATTCGTCACACTTCTGCCGACTACTACGATTTTATGACATATGTCAATAGCTGAAAGAAATATTGAATTTTGAAAATGATTGATAATTTTTGTATCTTTTGTTAAGTTATCTATTTCGGCTTGACAGCTCAGGGAATGAAAGTACTTGTGATTACAACTTTTGAGATAACGAGTTTGATTGTTTTATATTCGATGATTAGCGAGTGGGCTTTACACTCGTAAATCAAAAAAAATATATTTACAAATTAATAAAATTAGGAAAGAGATAACTTTGAACATCGTACTAGGTTAGGTTAGGTTAAGGTGGCAGACTAAGGGTCTCACTTAGGCCAACGTATGCCCATTGTAGTACAACGCGAACCGGGTATTCCATATTCATGAAAGCAGTTCGTGCTTGATATAAAGCGTTTAATCGTCAAATATGTAGACACTGCTGCGTGCAGAGCATATGTGTTACAGTCTTCTGCAGCTTGAGAGAGAGCTGTGCGAGAGTTCTGAGCGCTGTTGAACAGTGTACTACAATACTGAAGTCTGAATTGATTACCATCCGTCCATCCGTTCATCCGTCAACTTCTACAATCATGAAGAACATTAAGGGTGACCCCCATGTACAGATATAAATTTTGAAAATGATCCTAATAGTTTTGGAGCTATTGGCGAAATCCCGATGAAAGGATTTAAAATTGTCAAAACATATGTACATTTTTCTGCAGTTTATGTATCAACGATTTGAAAAGCATTCGTCATACATACATTCCTTGCTGAAATCGGCATTTCGACACGAGAGCCAGTTGTATTTTTCAACCCCTAAATACACAACAACAACTTACAAAAAGTTGGCACGAATAGTGATTTCGTATCCGCAAGAGATATTGGGGATTTTTTTGCTTTAGATAAATTTGGATAGAGGTAACTTTGTATACATTTTATACAATATATATAATATGTTGTAATGAATAGTTGATTTGGGTTAAATTTAGAAGAATATTCAACTGAAATAGTTTGAATTCGTTGCTTGATAGTTCAAAAATTGCTTAAGAGATGGAACCCTTGCCGCGCGAGTACAACTTGTTTGGATTTGGATCTACAATTACCAAACATTGTAAAGGTGTAATCAAATTATTGTAGATATGTATGTATTCACAGACTACTGTGTTGAACTTACTACGAGACTATCTTATCTGAAAAGTATAAACAACTGCCTGTCACACACACACAAAAACGTAAACATTTGCCTTCGCTCCACCAAACGGGTTTATTTGATAACAAAATGAATCTATACATAGATTGGAAAAGAACAGTGAATGACTGTGCATTTCAGTAAAAGATTGTGTGAGTGGTAACTTATTTCTTCTATGATATAGCTGGTAGCACAGCTATAAGTTCTCGGACCAAGTGGTAATTTAATCCAGTCTACGGTTGCGTGTGTCGCAGTAAACATGGAGTTAATAAACGTAATATTATACACAATAATTGCAGTTGTATCTATTGCCGTGTATCTCATAAGGAATCGTTTGACATATTGGGATAAGCGTGGTGTGCCACATGATAAACCATCATTTCCTTATGGCAGCTTAAAGGGTATAGGCACTACAAGACATTTATCTGTGCCAATTCGGGAGCTGTATAAGAAATACAAGGGCACGGGTCCCTTCTGTGGAGTGCACTTTCTTCTTAATCCAGCAGTTATTACATTAGATTTGGATTTAGTTAAAAGAGTACTTATAAAAGACTTTGGGAATTTCGTTGATCGCGGAGTGTATCACAATGAAAAGGACGATCCTCTTTCAGGGCACTTATTTGCTTTAGATGGGGGTAAATGGCGCAAGCTAAGAACGAAATTGACACCCACCTTCACTTCGGGCAAAATGAAGTTCATGTTCCCAACGGTCGTGAACGTTGGTCACGAGTTCGTCAGAGTCTTCGGAGAAATGGTAGGGAATAGTGCGGAAATCGAAATCAAAGAAGTGTTAGCGCGGTTCACAACGGACGTAATAGGCACTTGTGCGTTTGGCATCGAATGCAATAGTTTGAAAGATCCCAACGCTCAGTTTCGTACTATTGGAAGGAAATTTTTCAAAGAACTGAGACACAGCGAATTGGTTACTAGTTTGATAAGAAGTTTTCCTGATTTGGCGAGAGCGTTAGGGTGCCGCCTAATTCCAAACGAGATTCACGATTTCTTTATGAAAGCTGTTCGAGACACCGTGAAGTACAGAGAGGAAAACGGAGTTGTTAGAAATGACTTCATGAACATGCTTATCGAATTGAAAAACAACAAATCATTCAAGACTGAGAGTGGAGAAGTGGTGACCGGATTGACTATGGAAGAACTGGCTGCTCAAGCGTTTGTTTTCTATGTGGCAGGTTTCGAAACTTCTTCCTCAACTATGGGATTTGCCCTCTACGAGTTGGCCCAAAACCAAGAAGTTCAAGACAGACTGAGAAGTGAAATAAATGACACATTTGCCAGGCACAATGGGGAACTTAACTATGAAGGAATGAAAGAAATGCATTACTTGGATCAAGTAATCTATGGTAAGTTGTAAGTCATATTCGAGTTACATTTTTATTTACATTTTCTTTACGACCAGAAACTCTTCGAAAATACGCTATTGTGCCCATACTCAACCGCACAGCGAAGGAGGATTATGTAGTCCCGAACAGCAAGCACAAAATCGAAAAAGGAATAATGGTTATCATCCCTGTTGATGCGATCCATCATGATCCTGAAATATATCCAAATCCTGAAGTTTTCGACCCAGAGCGCTTTAACCCCGAAGAGGTTAAGAATCGAGATCAAGTAGCCTGGTTGCCATTTGGCGATGGTCCACGAAATTGCATTGGATTGCGTTTCGGAAAAATGCAAACGCGAATTGGTTTGAGTTTATTGCTTAAGAACTTCAGATTCCGTCTTGGAAGTCAAATGAAAGTGCCGGTTAGTTTTCAACCAAGTGGATTGATTCTGCAGACCATTGGTGGAATTTATTTAGTGGCTGATAGAATATAAATTGTATTTTTTATTCTTCTGATTTTTAGTATGTAAAGATATACTTGATCTGTTTTATGTTAATGTTTATTACCTTCCGTGCTGAAATTTGTAATGACGTCATTAATTATTTATCTAGGTAGCTGACTTTTATTGTTTCGTAATCTGTTAACGCTTACGAACCATAGACTGGAGATATTTTTTTAGATGAATGTCTTTATTACAATTAATCATAAGTAAAGAAAAGTAAAATTTAATTTATTTGAAAAAACTGCATTCTTTATTTACGAGTAAAATTCCCAGCAAAATATAGGCTTGGATTATTATGACAAAGCTTCTCGTAATATAGCAACTTAGTCACGCGTAATATGAAACAATGCAGGGTAATCAAACTGACTATCCGTCGAAAGTGGAAATATTGCCGGAGGTTCAGTTAGAGTCTTTGTCTGGAACCAGGAGGCTCGGATTGGAAAACTCTCTTATCAGAAGCCAATTTAGTTTACCGATCTATACCATCTTACCTTTATAGCTCCGGGCACCGCCAATAACCCAAGAGTGATTTGGCAATGAAGGCGAGGGTTTCTGTGTCCAAGAACGAACCATGGATCTATACTCATATCATATGTCTTTTTGCCTAAAATATCTCCACGCAGTGTTTTTAGGACTAATTTAATTAACAATTTTCTCCAAATAAATTTTTGGGAATTTGAGAGAGTAAGGCACATGCTCAGTCCGAATTTCAAGTCATAAACTTAAAAATAGTATAGTATAACTAAAAGCTATTTTAAATATAAAACAAAAAATTCATTGGAATTAAATACGCTCGGCCTTCAAGTAAATTCCACCTTCAGTTTGTAGGACTACTTCTTTGGGATCCAGCTTAAGTTCATTTTCCATTTGATCACTCAGGTAGAATCTGAAGTTCTTCAGCAACAAACTCAGACCAATTCGTGTCTGCATCTTTCCAAATCTCAGACCAATGCAGTTTCGTGGACCATCGCCGAAAGATAACCAAGCCACGGCATCACGTTTCTGTGTCGCTTCTGGCGTAAAGCGTTCTGGATCAAATACCTCCGGATTTGGATATATTTCAGGATCATGATGGATAGCGTCTGCTGGGATGATTACCATTGTACCCTTTTCAAGTTTATACTTAGTGTCGGGTATTGGGTAGTCTTCCTTTGTTTGTCGCGTCAGCATATACACTATTGTATATTTGCGAAGTGTTTCTACAAATAATCGCACTTAGTAACATTTATATACTTCAGACCAATTTGCAAACACTCACCATAAATAACTTGATCCAAGTATGGCATTTCTTTGATACTGTCATAGTCTAAGACACCGTTGTGCTTAGCAAGCATTTCGTTTATTTCACTCCGCACTCTGTCTTGGATTTCTTGATTCTTTGCCAACTCGTAAAGCGCATATCCCATTGTTGATGATGATGTTTCAAAGCCTCCTAAGTAAAAAACAAATGCTTGTGCTGCTATTTCCTCTATGGTCAAACCAGTTATCGATTCCCCACCCTCGGTTTTCACTGATTTCTTGTTCTTCAGCTCAATAAGCAAATTCATGAAGTCGTTTCTGACAATTCCATTTTTCTCTCGATACTCCACTGTGTCGCGTACAGCTCCCATGAAGAAATTGTGAACTTTGTCTGAAATAACGCGTAACCCCAACCGTCTGGATAGATCGGGAAAACTTCTTATAAAAGCGTTGATAATGGCATGATGTCTCGGTTCATCGAAAAATCGTTTTCCAACTGTACGAAACTCAGCGTTGGGATCCTTCAGACTATTGCATTCAATTCCAAATGCACATGTTCCAATCACATCTGTGGTAAATCGGGCGAGGACTTCCTTAATTTCCACAACCGAACTTGTGCCGATCATTTCTCCAAAGACTTTCACAAACTCGTGACCAACGTTCAACACTGTGGGGAACATGAACTTCATTTTTCCCGAAGTGAAGGTAGGTGTCAGTTTTGTTCTTAGCTGACGCCATTTGTCCCCATCCAAAGCGAAGAGGTGCGCTGACAGAGGATCGTCTTTCTCATTATGGTACATTCCGCGATCAACAAAATTGTTAAAGTCTTTAATTAGAATCTTTTTCACCAAATCCAACTCCAGGACAAGGGCCACCGGACGAGAGAAAATATACATTCCACAGAAAGGAGCGGTCCCTTTAAATTTCTTGTACAAGTTCCGAACAGGTAGAAGCGTATGATTTATGCCCTCAAGTGCTTTCGAATTACCAAAGAAAAACACTGGTTCATCATGCGGCACTCCACGTTTTTTCCAATACAACATGCGATTCCTAATGAAAAATACGGCGATCGATACGATTGCGATGATCGCGTAGAGGAACGAATTAATCAACTCCATGGCTGCTGTAGCTACTAACACGCACAAGAATGGACTACGAATGTTCGACTCAGCGCACTCAAATTTATTTGGCAGCGATTTGGGAAGCTCGTTTTCATTAATATGATTTGATGAACTGAAGTGATCAGGAGAATAAGCTGTCCGATAAGATACAGGGAGAATTGATAGTGGTTCTCGTCGCGTGGTTAATCAACCAATTAGGTGAGAGCGATTCGTGCAAGTTTCAGTGAGGGCTTGTACGATTGGTGATAGGATTCAGAGTGATGCGCAGATTCATGATATGTGTTTTTTATTCAATGCCCACATTTTTCAATGACTTGCATATTAGAATCGTGGCGATTTTATATAGATACATCAACTTTTACCGTTATCCAGGGATAGGGATGTCTAATCTAAATAAAATCGCAAAATATAATTTAATGTCATGTGCTGTCTGGGCAAAAATTTCAGTACAAAACAAGTTATAGACTGATATTTAACAAGATTGGAAGGTAAACAAATTGCAGCTTTTTTCTTGATTCATTAAGTATGCAGTATACTAGTGGGATCGATGCCTTATCGCGTCAAAGGAGTAATATAGCAAAAGGCCCTCCCAACAAAATATTGAATTTCAAGTCACAAGACTGAATTCAATTTGCTCTCCATATTTGCATATGTTGAGTGTCCCAGTATTACTTTGACATAAAATTGAGAATTTTTCGATTTTTTTCTTTTTTGTTATAGCCCATTCCGGTAACTATAAACTTTAAATTTTAAAAGGCAAAGAAGTGGCTCATGTAATTGCATTTTTCCTTAGGTTGTATGGCATGTGGGGAAGGCCTTTTGAAACTTTATGTAAATATTTTGTAATTCCGGCGCAAAAATCTGGAACTCGTGTTGAGAAGAGAGTCATGCAGACAGGAGCGTCTGTACTAAGCATCTGTCTTCGAAATCCCACTCTCACATACCAGTGTGAGTCAAGACGAGTACCTTCAACAGCAGATGTGGTAACAAATCTAGTAGGGCGTAGTTGGTGATATCAAACAAGAGAATGGGTGGGCGGATGAGCTCTTTTTCTAAGGGCCAACTAACTCGAAGAACCTACTTACACCGGATATTTCGGGACCCATATGTATAGGGGCTAAATAAATATATCTGTCCTCCCTGTTGGAGGCTGTGGGTAGGGTAAACTTCCTCATCACGTAAAAAACGTTAAATTCAGAGGCGTCCTTTGCATTGGCCGCATATGACTCTTCTGTTTTGTTCAAAGTGCGTAACAGAAATGTTATGAGTAACACTCTTTGACACATTTTTGTATGTACATGCCTGTGACCGTGATCAACGGTTCAAATGAAATTGAGGCGCTTGGTTTCGATTTTAGAAATCGCGGGAAATACTTGTCCGTATTTTGAGGAATCATTGAAAATTACGCATAATAACTCATCGTTGGGACTGTGCGATTTGTACTCGCACGGGGAAGGTTTCGTGGTGTAAATAATTTTTGATGGAAGCCTTTCTGAATAACGGCCAATGAAATCAAATTATTTCAGTTGAATTTTCTTCTACAAATTTCAACCCAAAACTACCATAAATCAACTTATAATTACTACCTACATTCATACATACATACATGTACATATATCTCTATCCAAATGTATTTAACACAAAAAATCTCTTGCACCATACGCAATCACTTCCCATGCCTGCTGTGTATACTCGTATATTGTAATTGGAGACTTAAGGGTTGAAATTAATGTGAGTGATATCAAGGGAATACGTGTTGAGTTGTCGATCTCCGCATAGAATTTATGTGCAAAAGTGATACTTTTTGAAATGTTAAATCTTTGATATATCGGAATTTGCGCATAAATGGATATTTTGATATTTATCATTTCTTATTGCTTTCGATTAGATCTATAAAATTGCGATTTCAGATCTTCAAAATTGGCATGTCGATGTTTTATTTCCAAAACTATTAGCGGTCGAAGTAGTTTTAAATAAAAGCACTCATTGAATCAATTTTCTTGTGATTTTTTCAAATTTTAAAACACTGGTTTTGGGGTGGACCCTTTAATTTGGAACTCCATACTTTCAAACGTTGCAACTTTCAACGTTGGAACAAAAAAAGTGTCAACCAAACGTTAACTTTTTTTCAAAAAACCTTTCGGCTGATATATCATCCGGTGGGTTGGGTTAATATTTCAAAATCCACGACAACTTCGCCTATACGAGAGCCACCCCCAAATTAATCTACTTATTAAATGTGCATGCATAGAAAATGGTTTCTAGGCCCAAAGTACCAAATTTCATGACGATCTTTATAAATGAAGGAAATAAATAGTGCGAGATATCATCAAAAAGCCGTTCCATGCTCAAAATTCATTTTCTTCACATTTTTTTTTTTGTAAATTTTTCCTTTTGGTAGTAAATGTATATGCTATTTAAGACGAAGAAATATCCAAAAAACCGAAGATCATACAAATCGGTACAGCTGTTCTTTAGTTATAAATGGTGTAACTAACCCGACTTTGTTTTATATATAAAGAAGATTGCTTCTCACACGCACACACAAAATCATAAACATTTGTTTTCGCTGCCCCAAACAGGTTTTTATTTGATAACGAAATTAATATATACATAGATTGGAACGTTGAATGACTGTGCATTTTAAATTGAATAAGTAAATGATTGTGGATGTGGTAATTTAGTTCTTCTATGATGCAGCTGCTAATACAGCCATAAGTTCATGGACCAAGTGTAAATTTAATTATGTCTAATATTACGTCTTCCGCAGTAAACATTTAATAAACGTGTCATTTTGGTATAAGCGTGGTGTGCCACATGATAAGCCATCATTTTCTTTCGGTAGTTTAAAGGGTATAGGTGCAAGAAAATACTTCTCTGTAGCTATTCAGGAGTTACATACGATATGATCTACAAAGGCATATATTCCTATTACCTTGGATTTGGACTTAATTGAAAGAATACTTATAAAAGACTTTGGGAATTTCGTTGATAACGGGGAGTATGGAACAAATAAAAATAGAAGTGATGACTGGATTGATTATGGAAGAACTAGCCACTCAAGCGTCTGTTTTCTACGTGGCAGGTTTCGAAACTTCCTCCTCAACTATGGGATTTGCCCTCTACGAATTGGCCTAAAACCAAGAAGTTCAAGACAGACTGAGAAGTGAAATAAATTACACTTTTGCCCGGCACAATGGGGAACTTAACTATGAAGGAATGAAAGAAATGCATTACTTGGATCAAGTAATCTATGTTAAGATGGGGTTCAAATCCAGACCACACATTAATAAGCATTCATTTACTACCAGAAACACTCCGAAAGTACGCCCATACTCAACGGCACAACGAAGGAGGATTATGTAGTCCCGAACAGTAAGTATAAATTCGAAAAAGGAATACCGATTATTATCCGTGTTGATGCCATCCCCCATAATGCCGAAATTTATCCAAATCCTGAAGTTTTCGACCCAGAGCGCTTTAAGCAAGATAAGTTTAAGAAACGCGACCAAGTAAGTTGGTTGCCATTTGGCGATGGTTCACGAAATTGCATGGGATTGCGTTTCGGAAAAATGCAAACGCGTATTGGTTTGAATTTATTTCTTAAGAACTTCAAATTCCGTCTTGAAAGTCAAACAATAGTCCCAGTAAGCTTTCAACCAACTGAATTGATTCTGCAGACAATTTACTTCGTGATCGACTATAATTTGTTGTATTTTTTATTTATTTTTATTTTTATTTCGTTGAAATTATCTACTAAAAATAGATTCTCGATCTTTTTTATAAAAACGCCATCCATTGTGTATATAGGCAGTTGATTTGTTGTTGTTTCTTAATCTGTTGTTGCCTTTAGTTCCAGTTGCAGATATTTATTTTTTTAAACAATATTACGTCCTTTTGTTCATTTACCCTGTATTATGTACATATCTTGTAAGGAAAAAGTAAAATAAAATTGAATTCAAAAAACTGCATTCTTTATTTATTTGGCTTTTGTTACAAAAATTGATTTTTTGTGTATAAGAAAGAGGTTGACGTAGGTTCTTTGTCTTGAACCAGGTGAGTCGGATTCGGTGACCCTCTTATCCAAAGCATTGTTTAGTTAATGGATCATTCTCTGCCGGACTATATTACACCCTTCTATTGCTCGGAGCATTGTCGGTAACTCGGTACAGGTGTGGCCATGTAAACGAAGGTTGTTGTGTCTAAAATCGGACCATGGAATTTCAACCACACGTCTACAGTAAAGGTGTGCGACTTAAGAAATTCGCACGTGATGCTGGGGGACAATTTTTTAGAATCTAGATATCACCTCCAAATATTACCTAAGGGTCTATGATATGACGTAGGCAAAAATGGGAAAAAATATCTCCAAGCAGTGGTTCCAGCACAAATATTCTCCAAATAAAAATGAAACTGTTGGAGTTAGATGCATCCTCAGTTCAAATTTCAACTAAAGGCCAACAAAAGCATTAAATGTGACAGTCAGAAAGACAGACAGATGACTAAGTGGGATTCCATTTGTGCTATTTTAGTATCAAACTTGTTGTTAAATGAAATTAAATTTTTGGTATATTTTACTAAAATGGCGAAACCTGAACAATAACTGAAAAAAAAACTTATACAAATATATAGTAAAATTAATCATTGGTATTAAATACGTTCCGCCTTCAAGAAAATTCCACCTTCAGTTTGTAGGATTATTTCTTTGGGATGAAATTTAAGTTCATTGTCCATCTGATCGCTCAGAGAAAATCTGAAGTTTTTCAGCAACAAACTCAGACCAATTCGTGTCTGCATCTTTCCAAATCTCAGTCCAATGCAGTTCCGTGGGCCATCGCCAAAAGGCAACCAAGCTGCGGGATCGCGTTTCTGTATCGCTTCTGGCGTAAAGCGTTCTGGATCAAATACCTCCGGATTTGGATATATTTCAGGATCATGATGGATGGCATCTGCTGGAATGATTACCGTCGTACCCTTTTCAAGTTTGTACTTAGTGCCGGGTATTGGGTAATCTTCCTTTGTTTGTCGCGTTAGTATGAAGACTATTGTATATTTGCGAAGGGTTTCTACAAATAATCGCACTTAGTAACATTTATATACTTCACACCAATTTTCAAACACTCACCATAAATAACTTGATCCAAGTATGGCATTTCTTTGATACTGTCATAGTCTAAGACACCGTTGTGCTTAGCAAGCATTTCGTTTATTTCACTCCGCACTCTGTCTTGGATTTCTTGATTCTTTGCCAGTTCGTAAAGCGCATATCCCATTGTTGATGATGATGTTTCAAAACCTCCTAAGTAAAAAACAAATGCTTGTGCTGCTAGTTCCTCCATGGTCAACCCAGTTATCAACTCCCCGTCGTTTCTGACAATTCCATTTTTCTCTCGATACTCCACTGTGTCGCGTATAGCTCCCATGAAGAAATTGTGAACGTTGTCAGCAATAATGCGGAATCCCAGTGCTCTGGAAATATCGGGAAAACTTCTAATGAGCGTGTTGATAATGGGATGGTGCCTTGTTTCGTTGATAACTCTTTTTCCAACTGTACGAAACTCAGCGTTGGGATCCTTCAGACTATTGCATTCAATTCCAAATGCACATGTTCCAATCACATCTGTGGTAAATCTGGCGAGGACTTCCTTAATTTCCACAACCGAACTTGTGCCGATCATTTCTCCAAAGACTTTCACAAACTCGTGACCAACGTTCAACACTGTGGGGAACATGAACTTCATTTTTCCCGAAGTGAAGGTAGGTGTCAGTTTTGTTCTTAGCTGACGCCATTTGTTCCCATCCAAAGCGAATAAATGCGCTGACAGAGGATCGTCTTTCTCATTATAGTACATTCCGCGATCAACAAAATTGTTAAAGTCTTTAATTAGAATCTTTTTCACCAAATCCAACTCCAGGACAAGGGCCACCGGAAGAGAGAAAATATACATTCCACAGAAAGGAGCGGTCCCTTTAAATTTGTTGTAAATGTTCCGAATTGGTTGGAGCGTATGATTTATGCCCTCAAGTGCTTTTGAATTACCGAAGAAAAACGTTGGTTCATCATGTGGCACTCCACGTTTTTTCCAATACAACATGCGATTCCTTATGAGAAATACAGCGATCGAAACGATTGCGATGATCGCGTAGAGGAACGAATTAATCAACTCCATAGCTGCTGTGGCAACTAGCACGCACAAGAATGGACTACGAATGTTCGACTCAACCAACTCATATATATTCGGCAGCGGTTTGGGAGGCTCGTTTTCATTAACATGACTAGCAGAACTGAAGTGATCGTGAGACTAAACTGTCCGATAAGATACAGCATTGATATTTTCTCTTGTCGCGTGTTTAACCAACCAATTAGGTGAGAGCGTTTCGTGCGAGTGTGGGCCTGTACGTTTGTTAATAGGATCCAGGGTGATTTAATGACGAAGTCTGTAAGTGACTTGCACTTTAGATTCGAAACAATAAAATATACAATAAATACTCGTAGATCAACATTTACCGTTATCCAGGGATAGGAAAGTCTAATCCGAGTAAAATCGTGTAGTGTCATTTTGTATTATTTGTTGTCTGGACAAAAAAATCAGCAGAAAACAAGTTATAGGTTAATATTCAACAAAATTGAAATGTAAATCAGTTTTTTTATTGATTCATAAATTATAGATGTACACACCTGATCAAAATAATAGATACACCTCCGAATACCTTACATTTTTCGTTTTAAGCGTAGCACAATGAAATAATTGATTAAAGTTTGCAAAAAGGGCTAATATATTTGAATTCTATACACTTTTTAAAAACTTAAAACTTAACAATATTTTCGTTAACAATTTTTTTATAAAGATAAAATTGTGTTAGCACATAAAAATCGTGTGATCAAAAAAATAGATACACTTCAGATTGTGATTAAAATTCAATTATATCATAATTTTGTTTGCTACTTTTTTGTCAAAAAGCTTTAACATATTTTATTGTGATTGCTTGGTATCAAATAAGAAAAAGGAAATAAACATTTTAGGTTTACCATGGCTCGAAATAGTCAATGCACTACAGAAGAGTAAGTTTTGCTTCTTTCGCACATAAAAAATAGGAAAATCTCAGCGTGAAATCGCGAAATGTGTGTAACGGTCACTTTATTTAGCGCAAAATGTTTTAAAAGCTGCACCCTAAAAAGAATTTCTTGGCAGATTGAAAAAAACGAACCCCGCGGATGATCGCCATATAATAATGGTATCAAAACGTGACCCTTTTAAGTCATCAAAAGCCAAACTTCTCGGACGACTAGCTAGGAAAGTTCCACTAATGAGAAAAAAAAATTTAAGCATGGGGGTACAGTTTGCCCTGACACATGCAAATAGGACGAGCGATATGGGTGAAAATAAATGGCAAAATATTTTGTTGAGCGACGAAACAAAGATTAATGTCTTTGGAAATGACTGTAAAAAGAATGAAGAGATTCTCGAGCCAAGGAATTCCATAACCGTTGCATAAAAAATAGAGTGGAACATGGAGGCAGCAACATAATGGCCTGGGGATGTTTTTCTTAGAATGATGTTCGTCCAATATTTCAGACTACAAACAATATAACGGCAGCCGAGTACAAAGACATTTTGCAAATGGTAGTGTTATCCTACGCCAAGGAAAACATGCCTCTGCTTTGGGTCTTTCTGCAGGATAATGACCAATACTTCTAAACTAGTAAAAAAATGCTTTGTTAACAACAAAATCAACCTGCCAGCTTGGCCAAGTCAATCTCTAGGCCTAAATTCTATTGAAAACTTGTTTGAGCAAATATTTACCAATACAGTCAAAAAGTGATAATTTTTTAAAAGAATTTGTTATGAAATACCAGTAGAGACATGTCAAGCATTCATCAGCAGTATGCCCAAAATGATGGCCAAAAATATAAAGCAAATGGGTAACATCACAGGGTTAGTGGTAATTGGTTTTGCAACTGAAATAAGTAAACATTTAAGCGCTTAATTTAAAAATTTTGGAAGAAATTACAGTGTATCTATTTATCTAATAACACAATTTAATCTTCATAAAAAAATTATTTACGTAAATATTGAAAATATTTTTATGTTTTAAGTTTTTAATAAGTACATAAAATAAAAATATATTAGCCTTTTTTGCGAACTTTAACCATTTCTTTCACTGTGCAACACTAAAGACAAAAAGTGTAAGGTGTATCTATTATTTTGATCAGGTGTGTATGTACATATGTATATATTTACATATAATGTAAATGTTACTAGTAAATAGACACAATTTTGTCGAAATCACATTTAATGTCGTTAAGCACTAACTAAAGGGCTAACGGCTAAATTCTCAATATTAATAATACACTGCACCAAAAAATTGCACATACACCAACAAATTGCTCGTACTCGTACGATAACACTAACAACACGTTATAGTATTTTTTATTGGGGATTTTCACTAGCAAATCCTAAAACGGCCATCATATGCGGTATTAGTATTCTCGACTCGGTAATACCCCACACCGCACTTACATTTAAAAGAAGTATTAGCCTTCTGAGGCTGAGTACTTGGCTCCTTCATTTTTTCAAGCTGATTCTCTACTGAGGCTATCGGGAGCTCGCTGTTTAAAAATTCAATGTCACCATTTGTGTCCGTCTTGTACGGAGAAATAAAGAATTTAACATAGTTTGTTTACAGCCACATCAAAACTCGACACCGGAAAAACTGGGACCAGGTTTTTAAAAAGCTATTACAGTGGGCAACTCACTCAGCATCTTTCAGACGGAAGTTAACGCCATAGAAATCTGTGTGAGAGAGTACTGTCCTATGTCTTATCAAACAACCAGGCTGAACTGAAATCCATGTAGTAGAACCTGGATAGTCTGGGAGTTTCTTTTAGCTAGATGATCCTTAAAAAATAGAATGGTCAGATGTTTTCGGGAGCAATGAAAGGAAAAATTGTCTTGCAAAAAGAGGGGAAACTGTCATTTTGTTGGAACATGACTATTCTTTCATGCACTATGTCACCTTAAGAAGAGAGTTAGAAACAATATCCGACCATAAAGCAATAATCTAGTGAAATTAACTGCTGCCGTGCTACACTCTTCATCTCAGACCAGACCATAAGAAATCTAGAAAACTCATTGAATCAGGAGGAAATCATGTCAAACTCTAATAGCCTTCTCTCACTTTAAGTATATTTAAATGCAATTATATCTCTCTTCTTGCCAACTCTCCTATTAAGAGGGGAAAACATTTGAACACTAGTTCTGCTATTGTCCAGTCCTGGTCAAAAACGGACTTATCCACTTTGGTAGCGAAATTTTATATATAATATAATGGCGGCGCTACAGTCCGAGGTGGACCTGGGCCTAGCTTCTCAGCAACCACTCGTGTTGTGCGTGCTATTGTTCTGTCATGAGTGGAGGGGACCTACAGTTTAATGCCGACTCCGAACTGCGAGATTGAGAAGCTTTTTTCTAGACAGTTATACTCTTTGAGCATTGTCAGTGACTCGAAAGAGGTGGAGCCGTGAAAAAATGTTTGATGTTTTTTTCGAGATTCGAACTGACGACCTCGAGCGTAGGAGTCGACGCACCTACCCACTACGCCACGACGCCCACGGTAGCGATATTTTGGCCCCACTTAAAATTAACTATACCAAAGGTGGTAAATAAAATTTCTAATTGAGGAGGTTACAACACCGAATACTTCTACACTGAAGTGTCCATAGTCTAAAGAAATGGACTTTACCTTCCAATTGGAATTGACTTCCTAAAAACGAAAAAAACGTTTAGTTCAGAGACAAAACCATGCCCTTGTTGACCTTACAATATAAGAGATCCTAAATTGCTATCTGCATCCAAGTCATGGAACGCATTACTGAGCCTCTTCAAGGCCAACGAAAGAGACAGGTATTAGTTGTAACCTTCAATGCAAAATGTTAAATTACAAAGAACTTACTGGTAACAGCCCATCTCACTGAATGTAGGCATGACTGCAACCCTTAAACTGAAACTATTTGTTAACCAAGCGCTTGTTTTTCAAATATATACTCAAATATATCTTTTACATAAAAAATAATAGATATAATACATATGTAGAATTTTGCAAGTCACTGTAGGGTAATACTACCATAGCTTTCCGGAGTGAGTAATCTTACATTTTTTATCTAGACAACGAAATGAGGAACCTTATCCAAAACTTAGAACATTTGTTTACGCTGGAGCGTAATCTCAAACAGGTTTGTTATTCGATAACAACATAAATGTACTCCCAGGTTAAAGAACGTTGAATGACAGTGCATTTAGAATTGAAAAAAAGAGATGGGAAAGTCGATCAGGAATGCTGCGTGTGTTACACTTATCATGGAGTTAATAAACATAATTTTATGCAATAATTGCAATAGTATCGATCGCAGTGTATCTCATAAGCAAACGCTTGACGCATTGGGAGAAACGTGGTGTCCCCCATGATAAACCATCATTTCCATACGGCAGCTTGAAGGGAATAGGTACTACAAGACATTTGTCTGTGCCTATACGGGAGTTATATAACAAATACAAGGGCACAAGTCCTTTCTGTGGAATGCACTTTCTTCTTAATCCAGCTCTTATTATATTGGATTTGGATTTAGTTAAAGGTATACTTATTAAAGACTTCGGGAATTTCGTTAATCGCGGAGTGTATCACAATGAAAAGGACGATCCTCTTTCAGGGCACTTATTTTCTTTGGACGGGGGTAGATGGCGTCAGATAAGAACAAAATTAACACCAAATTCATGTTCCCCACGGTCGTAAACGTTGGTCACGAGTTCGTTAGAGTTTTTAAAGAAATTGTGGGCAATAGTTCAGAAATCGAAATCAAAGAAGTGTTAGCGCGGTTCACAATGGACGTGATAGGCACTTGTGCGTTTGGAATCGATTGCAACAGTTTGAAAGATCCTAACGCACAGTTTCGTACTATTGGAAGGAAATTTTTCACCGAACCACGACACGGTGAATTTGTTACCAGTTTGATAAGGAGTTTCCCAGCCTTGTCCAAATGGCTGGGATGCTGTACAACTCCTATTGAAGTTCACGATTTCTTTATGAAAGCTGTTCGAGATACCGTGAAGTATAGAGAGGAGAATGGGTTTGTTAGGAATGATTTCATGAACATGCTTATCGAATTGAAGAATAACAAATCATTCAAGACTGAGAGTGGAGAAGTGGTGACTGGATTGACTATGGAAGAACTGGCTGCTTAAGCGTTTGTTTTCTACGTAGCAGGTTTCGAAACTTCCTCATCAACTATGGGATTTGCCCTCTACGAGTTGGCTCAAAACCAAGAAGTTCAAGACAGACTGAGGAAAGCGGAAGGAGGACTATGTAGTCCCGAACAGCAAACATAAAATCGAAAAGGGAACATGGGTTATCATCCCTGTTGATGCGATCCATCATGATCCCGAAATTTATCCAAATCCTGAAGTTTTCGACCCAGAGCGCTTTAGTCCCGAAGAAGTCAAGAAGCGTGAGCAAGTAGCTTGGTTGCCATTTGGTGATGGTCCACGAAATTGCATTGGATTGCGTTTCGGAAAAATGCAAACACGTATTGGTTTGAGTTTATTACTTAAGAACTTCAAATCGTCTTGGAAGTCAAATGAAAATGCCAGGTGTCTTTGACCCAAGAGGAATAATTCTACAATTTAAGGGTAGGATTTATTTAGTGGCGGATCGATTAAAAGATATTATATAAGATATTATAATATATTATAAGATATCTTATATGAAGCGTGATATCTTATATGATTTCTCAATTCGTTCAAGTCGTGTTAAAACGTATGCGAATATTCTGTAGAGAAACACTAATTTATTCTTAGCCATTGTAAACGAGTGGTTGTAAATATATTTATAGAATTTCAAATCATCTTAGAAACTAGTTGGTTGTTTTAAAAAAATAGATTTAAATTTTTTTTCTGTCCGTAATTTACTGAGCAGCAATATTTTGTATAATAAAAACTTAATAAGATTTGCTTTCACATTCCGAGCAGATTTTTAAGAAAAAAGAGCGATTCATCTGTACCTATGTGGCTAGGTACTGGATATTTAAATGCAGCGTTATTTTCATACCACCAAAATATAACGGATTTCATTCAGATGTGGATTTTCTATTCAACTAAATAGCAGTTAAATAATAATAATGACGGCACTACAGTCCGAGGTGGACCTGGGCCTAGCTTCTCAGCAACCACTCGTGTTGTGCGTGCTATTGTTCTGTCACGAGTGGAGGGGACCTACAGTTTAATGCCGACTCCGAACGGCGAGATTGAGAAGCTTTTGCTAGACAGTTATACTCTTTGAGCATTGTCAGTGACTCGAAAGAGGTGGAGCCGCGAACAATTTTTTTTTTTAAATATTGTTCGTCTGCACTTGGTTTCGAACCTAGACTGTGAAAGTCTAATGCGCATTGGTCGATGCACGAAATCTCACGGCCACGGCGCCCATTAAAAAAATAGCAGTTTGCGAAGGTTAAGAAACGAATTTTGAAAGACTAGGAAATATCCTTTTAAGATGATCGGTATGTTTTTATGTAGTCGCCGCAGGATCTTCAATTGCCTAACTATATTTTTGCACCATTTTCAAAGGGCTGGCACAAGTACTACACATGTTTGACAGTTAGTACCCTTGCGGGAGCATATACACTAAAACCTAGAAAACATGAACAGTTCACATGACAAGTTCGGAAAGATTAACAATTCTTTGCCCATCTTTCTTCTGCTACTATAGAGTTATTTTTTAAGCAAAAAGTTTAAATAAGACTACTTTTCACCTCTAATGAGGTGCCTGTTTTGTATCCGGTCATCTTTTTGCGATTCTTTGCCAGTCGAACTCCTTGGCTCTTCTCAGTATCTTAGGTGACATTTGTTTACCCTCTCATAGACTGGTGGTTCTCTCCTTTCGACATGATGAACAAATTTTACGTTGTCTATGCAGAATTTCAGGAAACTCATAAAGGAGACTCGCGCATACGTCGGGTTTCCAAACATTGGAAATACCGATTAATTCAGCAGAACCCAGTGTACGATTAGCTTTAGTACCAGTTGAACCATTTGAGATGCGGCGTTTCTTAACCCTCTAACGGCCAAAACGCAATTTAGACGCAAAAGAGTCCGGAATTTTTTTTCTGATAAATAATATGCTTATAAATCATAATTTGAAATCTGAATTCAAAAAACTTCTTTTGATGGACCTCCAGGTACAAAATGGGTAAGGCGGCCTCAGGGCAGCTATAACCATTTAAGCCAAAGTTATTTCCCTCCACTTATCATAGATTTCATCGTTTCACCTATTATTTCAAAATAAGTGTAGATTTAAAAGCTTAATAAAAGCAAAATGTTTAATCTATCGGGATTTTTTATTGTTTTATTGAAACAGGAAGGTAATAAATAGTAGAAAATGAAAGAGAGAATTAATTTTGATAATGGTAAAAAAAAACCAAAAAAATTGTTTGGCGTAAAAGGTCATGGCTGCCCTGAGGCAGCCTTAAACGTTAGAGGGTTAACGTCTACGACTAGTGTGTAATAATACAATACGTCAACGCCTATTATATAATATGGAACATGAACTAGGGTGAAAACAAATCGGTTGGGGCGCGTACTTTTAGAGTTAGCGTCTTCTGTCTGAACGTTATTTCGGCTGCATAAAGTTTCAAATTGGAAGCTCAGGTTTTATCATTGCAGGTTGGTTAAATTGTTAAAAGGTCGGCTCCGGTATCAGTAAGGAAGCGTTATGCACACATCTGTTAATATAGAAATAGTAACGCAAAAAGACGGGACTGTGATATATTCTCAGCTATTGATTCCTGCTCGGCTTCTTGCTGATGTTGACGCAGCATTTCTGTCCTCGGGTCGTGGAATGGGATTTTTGATTTCCATTAATTTAATTAAACCAAAAAAGCTTTATTATTACCAAAGAACAAATGTCTATTACGCCGTCTTTTCTTCTTTTTTTTATTTTTTGCGTATTTCTCGTTCACGATGAAACGACTCGCCAAATTCCATCACTCACTCAGCGGATGTTCCCACAAACATTGCTGATAACATGTCCTGATGAAACATATGTACGAATAATTCACCTGAGATCACCGCATTCCAACAACACACCAGATTTTAAGCATTAGTTGGTCATAGGCATAGATTTAATTTAGCTAAACTTTGTTAGTTTAGTTCTTAATTGGAGCTAAGACAGAGCATATCGTTCTTTTTTTGAAAATACCAATTTTTTTCTATGAACTTTACTTATTACATTGAGGACATAATGTCCGTTCATAAACATGAAGAAATAATTATCGGTGAACACAACGGAACGCATCGCGGTCCTGACGAAAATAAAATAAACTGGGCAAGCGCTTGTTGTACTCGCACGGGTAGGTAGATAGGTATGTGGGTAGACGGGCTTAAGCCACGTCTCACTTAGGTCCTTAGGGACCCATTGTGATGCCCAATTGGGGGATAGTGTCCCCTTTTAACCCTTGTCGCACTCATGGTCCTTCGTTGTGCCGGAGCCATCCCGATTTCCCTATAAACCTGTAAAGAGATCTAAGAGGTATATTTGAGATTTCATGTAAGTCTTGGAAGAAGAATTCTCCCAGTGTTCTATGACGCAACTGACAAAGACTAGGGCAGTGACAGAGGTAGTGAGGAGTATCCTCACGTTCCTCCTCATCACCACAGCCTCTACAAATGTTGTCGTTGGAGAGCCCCATTTTCATGGTATGGTTTCTAAGATGATTATGGCCAGTGAGAGCTCCAACCACCATCGTTAGCAACTCTTTGTCGCACTGAAGGATCTTGTCGGTTTTTGCTCGGTCGTATCTGGGCCATAATGTTTTAGTAGTCGCACATGTAGACAGACCGCGCCATCTACTGTTTGCCATTTCAATTATCATTGTATCCACCTTATTCCAAATCAGCTATTCATTCATACATTCATACATCCAAACAAACATTTATCCATACATATACCTATACCTCTATCGAAGTTTATCCAACACAAAAAATCCCTTCCATCATACACATACCTAATCACTGCTCATGTCTGCGGGGTATGTTTTCATTTCTGTTGGGCATTAAAAAAAACTTTGGAGCTCCATATTTTCCAAACGATACTTTAGATAAAAAAAAGTCTTGAAGGAAACCTCCACCTCATTTCAATGCGGTGCGACAATTTTTCAAAATTAATGTCAACTTCACCTGTACTGGAGCCACCCCCAAATTGCCCTACTTTTTTAATTTGGGTACATGGGCAATGACATCCGATATCTTTATAAACTTCGGAGATAAAAAAGTGTGACAGACATGGCGGACGGACGGACGGACGGACACACCGAAATTATAAAGGTTCCGTTTTTGTAGACGGAACCTTAAAAAACGAATATTACAGCGATACTATTTTCCTTCTATAATGTGAATGATAAAATAACTCACCAAACAGTGCTGTAAGGAAAGAATCTGTAAGGAAAATTAGTATGAATTACCCTGAATTAGGTGAAACACCCATACCAACCTATTCCTGTCATACCGTACACATCGATATCTTTCAACAGAAAAACATTTGGTTTTTACAGCTTTCGATAAATTCACGAAATTTGCCATCGTTACATTGATTAAATCCGAAGCAATAGAGGACGTGAGGCAACCACTATGCGGAGAAATTTGCCACTTTGTTGTCCCCAAGTCCTTAAATGCGTATTATTCAACACTGAAAAATCTCCGTATTCTGAGACACTCCTTTTCAGGTTCAGACACGAGCATTTGCCGATAAAATTCCGCAGATTGTGCACCACAACATCGGCTCAAGTGAAATACCAAACGAGAGTGACAATCCTGTGATACTTTTCATTGCCAGTAGTGTTAACCGTCTCCAGTAAAATACTAAAACAGAGTGACCTGTTCAATGAATTTGAATGAACTTGCATTTTAGTTTTACAATGATTAGAATCAACAGAATATGGTTATAGGCAATGTCCTGTGTTGATATGGGGCTGTGTTACTCTCCGTACTTTTACACTCTTCTGATCAAAGCTTTCTCAGAAAGGGAAAGGTTTTAAAACCCCTCCCGGTATTGCAATTATTTTGACTACTGGTGTAACTACATTTATTTTTTTTGCCGGAGGTTTTTAGCACTGCACTGGATCACTCAGACTCAAATACTAGTCCATTGTATTACGAGGCAGCAACTTTACTGGATTTTCAGTGATGCGCTTCAGTGATGAGCCTACATCATGAGCTCTCCCCTCATCAGTACCGAATAACTGCCACCTGATCCGCGCAAAGGCGGTACAGTAGCAGAGTAAGTCCTTCACAGGCGTTGCAGAGAGTCATGCCACCTCCGATTGTGCTCTCGAAAGGTCCAACCATCGATGGAAGCCCTAACTAAGGACGCAAGCAGTCCCAGCAATGGTTCAGGTCCTGAGAGTACCGCCTTTGAAAAGCAGATGGTGACACATTTTAGTACTAGTTGAGTCTGACCAGTCAATTTCCTCCTCCTCGTGAAGGAAAAAAATCTTCGGTTTTGAGGAGGTTAACTGAAAGCCCATTCATGGTACACTAGTCGTCAATCACGTCTAGAGCTTTTGAACAGACAATACAGCTACATCATGCGCTGGGCCTGGGCGTAGATATTAGAACTATTGAGAACAACAAGCACAGAGTCAACCAACATGCACCATAGCAGAGGAGACAAGACGCCGCCCTGCGAATGGTACATTCAAGCAATTATGTGTTCTATAGCACATCATTCTAAATAGCCGCCATCATCTTTTCAAGCAATCAGTACGATTTTTAATAAGTATGTCCAATATGTGCGGAGTTCGTCTTACATTAGCACGACGAATGTTGACCTTGAGTTCGTCCACAGTGGTTTGCTTGTTAATGTAGACTAATGACTTAACATAGCCTCAGAGCAAATAAACGAGTGGTGTTAAGTCGCATGATTGCGGCAGTCAATTGATGAACAATCGCCGCGATATGACCCAGTCGCTAAAATTCTGCTTCAGAACTCCGAGCGTTGCGTAGGTTGTATAAGCTCTGGCCACAGAAAGTTCATCACTCTTTTCCTCAGACCATTGACGGTAAACATGTCTCCTTCCTCATTTCGAAAGAAATAAGGTCCAATGATGCCGCAATGCCTTAAGCCGCATCAAACAGTAAATCTTTGGGGATGCATTGATGCTTGGACAGTTGTGAATTGTATTCGCTCCAATAACGGCAATTTCACTTACTGACATAGCCAAAAATGGCCCTTGTCCGAGAAGATGAATTTTTTCGCCAAAATCCGGCCAACATTTCCACCGGCCAATTAGCGAACTCAAGGGGTTGTCTGTGGTCGTCCGGCTTCAATTATTGCGTCAGCACAATTTTATATGGATGTCTGTGCAAATCCAACCACACCGCAAAATAAGCCGGGTTGATTCTCTGGCAATCTGATCTGGCAATCTGATCTCTGACTGATCGACGCCGAATCCACATTTTTGAATGTTTTTCGATACTGGCCGCTACGGCGGCTATGTTTTTTTCATTTCGTGCCAATCTCTGTCTAGTTGGTGGTTTAAGGACCAAAATAGTGAACTCACGCTCAAGCTTTCCACGGTGCGAAGAATTGCCTGCACATTCAGCACATAGTACCTACAGTTAAAGAAATTTTGGCGGAGAAGCATTACTTTTGGCAAATGTTAACTGAAACAATGCCGGTTAACAACGAAACAACTCATTCGAATTGGACCTTTTTGATGAAATTCGAGGACGCCACCGTGACAATTGTTTAGATGAACTCTTTATCCCGGTATAAGCAACTACCTACGGTAACAATACCAAGCATACGAAGATGTTAAACCACAAAAGCCATCCCTACGTCGTAACCCGCTTTGGATTACTGGGAGTAACAATAATACTTCTGCTTCTTATGTTATTTATCAGATTTTGTCGACAAAGTTCAACACCTTAGGTAAACATAACAAACGCAATGCCAGCCAACCAACTCAGAATCTAAGAATACCAAAACCCAAGCCCACCGGACTAAATAAAATTCCATTCTTTTAATATCAAACGGGGACATTTTGGGATCAAACGCAGAAGAGTTAGCGACACCCAAACTTTACACATTCCATCAATCACTCAGAGGATGTTCCCACGGAACTTCCACGTATTCCATCCCTCACTCAACTCACTCAACGTTCCACCTAAATTGCTGACAACATATCTTGATGGAACATACGAGAATGCATATTTCAACAACACACAAGATGCAACAATATCCACAGTGCTGGTGTCTGGGAATAGATTAAGTTAAGGTATGTGAAACTTTGCTAGTTAAGTTCTTAAGTAGACATCGTTAATTTTTTGAATAACTTTTTTTAAACTTTATAATATATAAGTTTTAATTTATATTCTCCGAATTCGCAAGAGCGACTAATAAACGTTTATAGTAAATCTGTGCGCAGCATTAATAATGAGCGCCATGGTGTAGTAGCTAAGTTATCCGTCGACTTCTGGGCAATAGACTTTCAGTCTAGGTTCAAATCCAAACCTTTTTCTTTCGAGTAACTGACAATGCTGCAACTGTCTAGTCGGCATTAATCGGTAAGTCACTTACACTCGTGAGGGAACAATAACACGCGCAGCACAAGTTGCTGTAAAAGCTAGGACCAAGTCCACCTCAGACTGAAGCGCCACCATTATTGTTATAATAATTGAAGATTACCAAAGAGATTGAAATTTCGCAAGTCACTGTAGAAATAAATTGGATTTATTACTATACAAAATTTACGGAGTAAATATTCATAGAATTTTAATCAAGACGACGAAATGAACTCTCTTATCTAAAAAAATTTAAAACATTTGTCTCTGCCCGAGTGTAATCTCAAGCAGGTTTGTTGTTCGATGACAACATAAATTTATTCCAAGATTGGAACAGAACTTTTAATGACTGTGCATTCAGTATTGAAGAAGTAGAGAGTTGCGGCAGTCGTAATTTTGTCCGACGATTAGAGCAGCTATAAGTTCTTATAACAAGTGTTGAATTATTTCAGTATAACAGTGCGTCTGTCGCAGTTATCATGGAGTTAATAAGCATAATATTTTATACATTAATTGCAATAGTATCGATCGCAGTGTATTTCATAAGAAATCGCTTGACGCATTGGGAGAAACGTGGTGTCCCCCATGACAAGCCATCATTTCCCTATGGCAGCTTGAATGGTATAGGAACTACAAGACATTTGTCTGTGTCTATTCGGGAGTTATATAACAAATACAAGGGGACAGGTCCTTTCTGTGGAATGCACTTTCTTCTTAATCCAGCTCTTATTACATTAGATTTGGATTTGGTTAAAAAAATTCTTATTAAAGACTTCGGGAATTTCGTTGATCGCGGAGTGTATCATAATGAAAAGGACGATCCTCTTTCAGGGCACTTGTTTGCTGTGGACGGAGGTAAATGGCGCCAGTTAAGAACAAAACTGACACCCACCTTCACTTCGGGAAAAATGAAATTCATGTTCCCCACGGTGTTGAAAGTTGGTCACGAGTTCGTCAGAGTTTTTGAAGAAATTGTGGGCAATAGTTCAGAAATCGAAATCAAAGAAGTGCTGGCGCGGTTCACGACGGACGTGATAGGCACTTGTGCGTTTGGTATCGAGTGCAACAGCTTGAAGGATCCTAATGCACAGTTTCGTACTATTGGAAGGAAATTTTTCACCGAACCACGACACGGTGAACTTGTTACTGGATTGATCGGAAATTTTCCTGACTTTGCCAGATGGCTGGGATGTTGTACAACACCGATTGAAGTTCACGATTTCTTTATGAAAGCTGTTCGAGATACCGTAAAATACAGAGAGGAAAACGGAGTTGTTAGGAATGACTTCATGAACATGCTTATCGAATTGAAAAACAACAAATCATTTAAGACTGAGAGTGGAGAAGTGGTGACCGGATTGACTATTGAAGAACTGGCTGCTCAAGCGTTTGTTTTTTACTTAGGAGGTTTCGAAACTTCCTCCTCAACTATGGGATTTGCCCTCTACGAGTTGGCCCAAAACCAAGAAGTTCAAGATAGACTGAGAAGTGAAATAAATGACACATTTGCCAGGCACAATGGGGAACTTAACTATGAAGGAATGAAAGAAATGCATTACTTGGATCAAGTAATCTATGGTAAGTTGTAAGTCATATTCGAGTTACATTTTTATTTACATTTTCTTTACGACCAGAAACTCTTCGAAAATACGCTATTGTGCCCATACTCAACCGCACAGCGAAGGAGGATTATGTAGTCCCGAATAGCAAACACAAAATCGAAAAAGGAATAATGGTTATCATACCTGTTGATGCGATCCATCATGATCCCGAAATTTATCCAAATCCTGAAGTTTTCGACCCAGAGCGCTTTAGTCCCGAAGAAGTCACGAAGCGTGAGCAAGTAGCTTGGTTGCCATTTGGTGATGGTCCACGAAATTGCATTGGATTGCGTTTCGGAAAAATGCAAACACGTATTGGCTTGAGTTTATTACTTAAGAACTTCAAATTCAGTCTTGGAAGTCAAATGAAAATGCCAGGTGTCTTTGATCCAAGTGGAATAATTCTACAATTTAAGGGTGGAATTTATTTAATTGCTGATCGATTATAAAATATTTTACATGATGTGTGCTACTTATAGTAAAGCTTACTGTTGAAATTGACTATTGCGTATCATCAAATTTCTACACGTGGCGTCTCAGAACGTATACGAGTATATGTTCACACTCTTTCGAATTTCAAAACCAACTTAGAAGATTTTTGGATATTTTGAAAAAAACTATTTTAAATCTTCGTAATTTTTATCTAATGTGTACAATATAATAAAAAAATACCTTTAGGAACTTGTATGACAATTAATTTTGTGAATATCTATGAGTATGAGCATGAAATAATTTTACAATTTACTTAAAAATGCAATTACTGCCGATTTATTACCAACAACCAAAAAGAGAATGTACAAACAATTCATCTTTGCGGTACGCCCCAGAAAACAATTGCAGGGCAGGATCATCCTCTAATACGGGAATTTGATAAAAATCTTAGAACATCTTCGCGGAAAGTTTCGAATAACTTGGGACAGCACATTCATCCAAGAAAGGGGTACTTAATATTTAAGGGCTGCAAAAATACACTTTGTATCGGAAAAAAGGATAGCTCCCATAAGGAAAGAACATAAATATTAATTGTTCGATACAGAAATAGAGAACATTTCTATGGTTAAATTAATACAAATATAAAATAAATTGGGTAAGTGCGAGTTGAACTCGCACGGGGAAGGTTCCTTCGCATAATATTGATGGAGGATATCAAACGACGTTTCCAAACTATTTCAGTTGAATTTTCTTTTAACTTCAACCCAAATCAACTATTCATTACTACATTACTACATTCATTAAACAAACAAGCATCCACCCATGCATATACCTATATCTCTAACCAAGTTTATCCAACTCAGAAAATCCCTATCATCCATCACACACAATCAGTGTTCATGCCTGCGGTGTGTGTGTACACTGCTGTTGGGCATTTAGGGGTTGAGATCTATCTAAGAGATAACACTCATCAACTATAGAGTGGTCGAACACAGCATGAAATTTATGTGTGAAAATGAATTTTAAATCTTAGATGTTTCAAAATGTGCACATAAATTGATATTTTGAAATTTATCATTTCTTAATGCTACGCTGAGGTCATCAAAACTGCGTTTTCAGGTCTTCAAAATTCGAATGTCGATTGTTGACCGTTTTTCGCCAATATCTTCAGAATGCTTGAAATTGTTTTTAATGAAAGATTTCTAAACAGTTTGGCTTGGGGGGACGCATTATAAAAAAATTTGGAGCTCCATATTTTTCAAATGGAACTTTGGATCAAAAAGTTTTGAAGCAAACCTCTACCTCATTTCAAAAGATCTGTCAATTGATATATAACTCGATGGGGTGCAACAATGTTTTAAAATTAATGGCAACTATACCTGTACGGGAGCCACACCCAAATGGCCCCACTTTTTAAATTTGGGTGCATGGGTAATGACATCTAGGCCTGAAGTACCAAATTTCATGCCGATATCTTTATAAAAAGTCTTTATAAAGTGTGACAGACACGACAGACGGACGAACGGACACACCGAAATTATAAAGGTTCCGTTTTTGTAGACGGAACCTTAATTAACTGGTAGTGTAATGATGTGACGTACGAGTATATGGCCATTCAACCAGAAGTTAGCCTTCTCGCAAAACAAGTAGTATACGGTAGGTGTAGGGAAGTGTGGGCGCCGTGGGCGTGTGGGCTTGTGCGTCGTTCCATACGCACTAGACTTTCAAGTCGAGGTTCGAATAGTGGGACTCTTTCGAGTCACTGACAATGCTCAAAGAGTATAATTGTCTAGAAAAAGCTTTTCAATCTTGCCGTTCGAAGTGGGCATTAATGTGTAGGTCATCGCACTCGTGAGAGAACAATAGCACGCACAACACGAGTGGGTGCTGAGAAGCTAGGCCCAGGTCAACCTCGGACTGTAGCGCCGCCATTATTATTATTCTTATTATTTAGGGAAGTCAACCGCGATTTTTGAAGTAAATTCGTAGTCAAAATATTTTAAAAACAGTAGCACGAGTACATTTATGTATGTATATTTTGTGTATCGTATATTCTGTTGAATAAAGAAACTATTAGATAGCTTTTAGCAAAATTAAAATTCTCGTTTACTTGAATTTATTTTCACAGTGGCTTTTTACCCTCAATGCTGCTATTCGGTCATCCTTTATGATCCAAAATTCATGGTTGAAGGATTCTCGGAAGTAAGATTGAAGCGTTTGATTAGAATTATTTGGTCTTGAGTGGTGGAGATTAATCTGTATCAGTCTTAGGAACATGACCTCAGGTAGGTATTTCTTTATAGCAGTGGCTTCGTATTAGTTTCCTTCAGATCAAGTATCGGCGTTATCTTGCTTAGCGAAGAAACCATGCTTGAGAGAAGTCATACACCTTGTGCAGATTAAGGATCACGTCGTTCATATCGTGAACCTATAGTGAATTCCCTACTAAGGTTTCGTCCGGCAGTTTGGTCCTTAAATTCAATGTCTTGCATACCATCTGATCGTTGGCAAGTTCGCTGAAGAGTTTCAATATTTGTACGCCATTTTCCAAGTCTTCCTTCATCACATCACTCGCTCAACGGAAAGTGTCTGCATATTTTTGATTCCAGCTGACCTCTGGTATTTTGCGTATTATGCGTGCAGCAAACTGCTTCTGAAATATGTTTTCGAAGTCAGAAGGATTGTGGTTTTTCGTTTGGTTAACTGCTCATGTTAAAATTTCTTTCGAACTTAGTATTGAAAGTGATTGTGTCCTATAAGTAAAGTCTTTAGCCGCCACAGCCCCGCCCACTGTGATAACAAACCACTTACCACGGATATTTGAAGGAGCTCGTTAGCTACTGACTTAATCCTTAGCCTTTATTCCTTGGGCACGGTTTGCATTACCACTGGATTCAGGTTTGACTAGTTCTTAGTTGAAGAGGTTCTCTGCGAAGAAACTACAATATAATAGGTCTTTCTTTGTAATCACGGCCCGGAATTATACAGCACCCGACTGAGCTTCTTCACCATAACAAGTTGAGTAATCAAGAAGATACAGATGTTAATTGAAACCTTTAAAACAATATGGAAGAAGAGAAGTCAATGCCAACATGTGAACATATAATGAACTTGCTGACAACAGCTCATTTCGGTGAATATAAGCAGAACCGCAATTCTAAAACTGAAACCATTTGTCAACCAAAAAGTGGTTTTCCTTTCTTTTATTAGATACATTAAAATATTTTGCTTTAATGATAGGTTCAGTGTGGATGCTCCATCTGTTGAACTTTAGGCCTCGTATAAGCAGCGGAAATGAGGAATGCAGCCTATGCCGCCTTAAGACGAAAGAAGACATTTTTTTTATTTTATTGGAGTGTGCTCTGTACTGAAGGAGATCAGACCAGCTTACAGGTGTAAAGATGCACTTTCAATGACTGAGGTCTCCAGAAGTTTAAATGGTGAGGTCTGAATCGTGCTGGCTGCTTATTCAGGCTGCATTAAAATATCGGCAGCTATTAATGAACAAAGCTTTTCAGGCAAGTAAACTAACAAAACTTAAATTAATGTATTAATTCTTACTTTTCTTCGGCTGACGGCAACGTCCAAAGTTTAATTCATTATTGTAAAAAAAATTATTGAATTGAATAAGGAGTTTCCCAATAAAATTTACATTATGTCTTTTTCATTATACATTCTGAATGTGTTGAATTTTGCTAGTCGCTGTAGACATGTATTCGAAAAAACCTTAACTTTGTGAAGTTAATAATAAACAATTTTTATCTCGACAACGAAACAAATTATCTTATCTAAAAATTTAGAACATTTGTTCACGCCGGAGTATAATCTCAAACGGATTTTTTGTTCGATTACAATATAAATGTATTCCAAGATTGGAACAGAACTTTTAATGACTGTGCACTTAGTATTGAAGAAGCAGATAGATTCGGCAGTCGTAATTTTGTCCATCGATTAGAGCAGCTATATTTCTTATAACAAGTGTTGAATTATTTCAGTATAACGGAGCGTCTGTCGCAGTTATCATGGAGTTAATAAGCATAATATTTTATGCAATAATTGCAATAGTATCGATCGCAGTGTATCTCATAAGCAAACGCTTGACGCATTGGGTGAAACGTGGTGTCCCCCATGACAAGCCATCATTTCCATATGGCAGCTTGAAGGGAATAGGTACTACAAGACATTTGTCTGTGCCTATACGGGAGTTATATAACAAATACAAGGGCACAAGTCCTTTCTGTGGAATGCACTTTCTTCTTAATCCAGCTCTTATTATATTGGATTTGGATTTAGTTAAAGGGATACTTATTAAAGACTTTGGGAACTTCGTTAATCGCGGAGTGTATCACAATGAAAAGGACGATCCTCTTTCAGGGCACTTATTTTCTTTGGACGGGGGTAGATGGCGTCAGATAAGAACAAAATTAACACCCACATTTACTTCGGGAAAAATGAAATTTATGTTCCCCACGGTCGTGAACGTTGGTCACGAGTTCGTCAGAGTTTTTAAAGAAATTGTGGGCAATAGTTCAGAAATCGAAATCAAAGAAGTGTTAGCGCGGTTCACGACGGACGTGATAGGTACTTGTGCCTTTGGAATCGAGTGCAACAGTTTAAACGATCCCAACGCACAATTTCGTACTATTGGAAGAAAATTTTTCACCGAACCACGACACGGTGAATTAGTTATGGGATTCATAAGAAGTTTTCCTGACTTGGCCAAATGGCTAGGATGTTGTATAACTCCTGTTGAAGTTCACGATTTCTTTATGAAAGCTGTTCGAGACACCGTAAAGTACAGAGAGGAAAACGGAGTCGTTAGGAATGACTTCATGAACATGCTTATCGAATTGAAAAACAACAAATCATTCAAGACTGAGAGTGGAGAAGTGGTGACCGGATTGACTATGGAAGAACTGGCTGCTCAAGCGTTTGTTTTCTATGTGGCAGGTTTCGAAACCTCCTCCTCAACTATGGGATTTGCCCTCTACGAGTTGGCTCAAAACCAAGAAGTTCAAGACAGATTGAGAAGTGAAATAAATGACACATTTGCCAGGCACAATGGGGAACTTAACTATGAAGGAATGAAAGAAATGCATTACCTAGATCAAGTAATCTATGGTAAGTTGTATTATATATTCGAGTTACATTTTTGTTTACATTCATTTACGACCAGAAACACTCCGAAAATACGCTATTGTGCCCATACTCAACCGGAAAGCGAAGGAAGATTATGTAGTCCCGAACAGCAAGCATAAAATCGAAAAGGGAACATTGGTTATCATCCCTGTTGATGCGATCCATCATGATCCCGAAATTTATCCAAATCCTGAAGTTTTCGACCCAGAGCGCTTTAGTCCCGAAGAAGTCAAGAAGCGTGAGCAAGTAGCTTGGTTGCCATTTGGTGATGGTCCACGAAATTGCATTGGATTGCGTTTCGGAAAAATGCAAACACGTATTGGTTTGAGTTTATTACTTAAGAATTTCAAATTCAGTCTTGGAAGTCAAATGAGAGTGCCAGGAGTCTTTGATCCAAAAGGAATGATTCTACAATTAAAGGGTGGAATTTATTTAGTGGCTGACCGATTATAATTTATCTTACATGTATACCAGTTTTTGTAATATAATGCCCATAACATAATGTAAATTCGTTACTTATAAATACGTACATTATTGGCATTTAAGTTTGTGAATATTTGTGAACAGGTCATCGAAAATGTAAAACAACATATAAAAAAGCACTTCCTTTGCCTCTTAAATGAAATACGATGAAAAGTAATTTCTACAATACATATAACATTTCGCCAGAATAACACTTCAGATGTATATTATTTATTAAGATATAATATTTGTGTATGTATCAACTTTCTTTTTATTTTTAAAACATTTTTCAGATCCAAAATAATAATAAAAATACATTTTCATCTTAAATGCGATGTTGACAAAACTGAAGCAAGTCCGCCTGAACTTGAAAATCTGGTCAAGATAATCAAAGGTACATGCATATTTTGGTACCGTCATCCTTAATCGTTTTCCCTTAAAAGTGCTTTCTTCATTCATTTTGTTTATTATCCAACGAACTGAATTGTAGTTTGAGTTTGGAAATTGTTAACCTGCGATGGCAAGAAATAACTTTAAAAATGCACTCAAAAATTTAAAAAAAAATCAAAAAATAAAACAAAAAGTTATTTATTCTAATTATTCGATGGAGAAATCTGTTGTTTTTTGTTTAATTAAACGATATCAAAGGAACGCAATTTTCAATTCATCTTGGCTGTAGACCGTAAAAAGAAAGCTGCTAATTACTAAGGACTTCACACTCGTTCAAGAACTTCAAGCAGAAAGTGTTGCAAGGTTAATTGCAAAGAATCAATTTGCATCGAAGGAAGAAGGGATAGCGAGCATAAAATACCTGAAGGAATATATTAGCTGATCGGCACAAAAATGGGGAACTTTATCAAGAGATCAGTTGGAAAAGTGCATAAAACCACCAGAGGGAAAACGATTAGACCCTTATACTTGAAATGGGCCTATCCACCAAACTACGTATGCATATTTTAAATGGTTGTGGATCCACAAATTTCATAATGACTCCAAACATAAGATAGTCTAGATCAGCGACTGAGTGATTGAATGTGGCCGGAGTAAGTGTTCTAGAATGGCCAGCGCAATCACTCGATCTAGATTCTATAAGGAATCTATAGGAACTTTTCGATTGGAAAATTCGGTCTCAAGATTACTCCTACAAGGCATCTCTTTTCGATATCTCAAGGATTGCAATAAACAATTTATGTATTTAAATTCATCCATCATAAAGGCACTTTACTTTTATCAATGCCTTAAAAAACGGTTGTTGTTCTTTATTGGGCTTCCTATAAAACGTATATGACTTTAAAAGAATTAAAAATAATGTTATTTGTATTTATACCTTTTTTCCCATATCTTTTTATTCACATTTAAAATAGAAGAGCATACAGAAAGTTACCTTACCATTTCCATGAGATTAAATATAATTTTAATATGTATAATAAATAAATAAATAAACTCAAGATTATAAACATCTCAAAAATCTTTGCTATTTCTTTTAGGAAATCCTTACATAGAATTGAATTTAGAAATTGTGTATTTAAAGTGCAATGATACAAAACAAAGTTCAATTTGATACAAAACATTTCCCCAAGACTTTTAACTTCATCAATGCAAATTAAGTCAAAAGTCGTTTATAATATAATCATAAACAATCGACATTGTACTTCGGTGTGTTGCAAAAATGTTACATTTGGAAATATTTAGCTTAAATGCATTATGTTTACACTTTTCCGCAGATTCTGGCCAGAGCCAGTCCTGAGTGAAGGGAAAGTCGACTTTGTATGTTCGTCGCAGCTGGAGTACAGGTGTCCGTGCGTCAGACGGCATATCCATAAGACTGCTGTCAAAAGAAATGGAATGCGCATGGTCATCGAAACTCCAGTGCGAGTTGTAACAAAAACCACTTCTTATTAAACGGAAGATGGCCTTGAGAGTACACCCCATGATGTGGCTATCTAGGGAGGAGAGATTCAGCAGTGAATCAAGAGCAGAGCCAAAGCCAGAGTTGATGTCAAACTAATAGTTGAAAGGGAAGTTGACAAATATTTTTCTTCATTCAACTCTAAAGTTGAAGTTTGAAAGTTTAGCTACTCTAGCTTTTTAAAATATCCTTGGGAAATTTGTGACAGATGCGACAGTTTCAACTTTAAATTTTAAAGTGCATTGTGTTTAAACGTTCTTTTATTACATTTTAATTGTGGAACAAGAAATAAGCTGCAAAAATTGGGTATATGGCCGAAGAAGAAGATTGGGTAATAACGAATGCACTAGAATCCCGTGACGTAATTGAAAATAAAAAAACAGACGGAGCCACGAAGTTGGATAAGGACAAGGCATAGGACAATATTAAATAAAATCGAGTCCAATACGTGCATCTTTCTGAAGTAGACGATGGACAATTTTTCCAAAAAATAGTTTGCTCGAAACATTAAAATTTTAAAATAATAAATATGGATTTGAATATTAATATGAAAAATAATTGCGTAATTTAATAAAATAAGTACTGAGTAGACCAACTGAACAAAGACAAAAAAATTCAGATTCTGACAGCAAATCGCACAGTCAACTTCGATTTTTTGGAAGTTGAGAAAATTCAGAGTTGATAAATTTCAGAGTTGGAAATCAAAAGTTGAAAGCTTCAACTTTGAGTGAAGAAAAATAAAATCCAACGTTAAGAAAAGAAATCCTCCAATTGTTTTCAAGTCTCCAGGATGTAGACAGACCAAGCGTAAGAAATCTGCAGCTTTCTTGTTATCTCTTAACAGAAAATACTGCAGAGAACTTAACGGGCAACTAATGGAGCACTACACCTTCGCCAAGCACCCAAATGTGCTTGGCGTTAGCAATGAAACCCTCTGCAACGCCTGTGGAGAAGACGATGACACTGCAGAGCACTTCCTCTGCCATTGTCCCGCCTTTGCTCGGATCAGGTGGCAGTTATTCGGTGCTGATGAGGTGAGAGCTGATGATGTAGGCTCCTCATCACAGAAGCGCCTGCTGGTCTTCCTTTGGAAGACCATAAAATTCCATTAAAAGTAGTTTGCTGCATGGCAGTACAATAGACCAGTTTTTGAGTCTGAGTGCTCCAGTGTAGTGTCACAAAACTTCCGCAAAAAAAAAAATATAGAGGTATTGAGTTCGCGTTGAAGTTTATGTCCACTCAAAGCTTTCAGCTAATAAGGAAACAGCTGTTTATTGTTTATGTCAGCGGGTGAAATGTCGTTGTATGACGTGCTGAATTTGAGAAGAGGATTGTTCGATTTGACGAACTTACAAATGCAGCGACGAAATTCTGCATTTCGCTGGAATGCGAGGCATTGCACAGAACATTTGCGTACCTGCCATGACAATAAGTCGACACGTATCTCTAAGTGGAAAAGTTAAGGCCTCAAAATCGTACATTTAATTTGGGTATATACATATATCTATATTCATATTTACAAGTATTTTTCTCTTCTGACTTGCTCAATCGAATGTCACAACTTCTATAATTTTAGTGACTTTAACTATCTGTGAGCTTTTGGTTAGAATACCAAAAACATTCCAATTTGTGACTCATCACGGTATTAAGCGGCCCATACACAATAAAAATTATTGTACAATATTATATATTGTTATATTCTATTTCTACACGATGCATTAATATTGCACAATAATTCATTTGACGAGTACTTTTCGTTTGGATAAGATGTTGTGTGATTAGGATGAAAAGACGAAACAAAAGAAAAAAGATTCTCAAATGGATGAAGGAAAGGCTTTTGCGCACTTTCTTTTCTTTTCCACAAATAACAAAATAAATATAAATAAATACACAATACACAAAATGAATTTCCTGGCATGAGATTTTGTAATTTTCTTTGTTGTTCTCGTCCGTTGATGATCTCACTCACGCTTAGCACACTAATGAATGAATATTGTGCAATATCGCGCATATGCGACATATTTTTTTCCAATTTTATTTGATAAATATCAAAAATATTTTGATTTGCCCAAAATGTACATATATTGCACAACCTAGAAATATTAGACACAATCTTAATAATACTGTGCAATGCCAGTACAATAATATTGATCGTGTATGGGCCGTTTTGCAATGCCTTTGAGGCTTGTGAGACATCATAGAGGTGTGTGAAAATACGGGCATTAGGCCGGGAAATGTATTAATATTGCGCCAAACTGGAGGCAATTGCTAAACTAGAAAATCCAAAGATTATGCAATAAAGTGATCGTTCGTCTTCGAGGGCTTTTATGTTTTATGTTTATGTTCGCTTTGATACATACCTCGGCATTGTCATCAATAGTACCCTTGTCATTATTGTCATTCTTTTTAATTTCATTCTTTGATAATTTATTACGAGATACATGTACGAGTACATACATATATATCTATATATTTTGCAAGTCACTTTTGTACGCTTAATAGACAACTTTATAGAAAAGAGATAATGAAAGCTTAACAACTTTTAACAAATTGTGTGCATAGATGTATTCACACCTAACGAATGCACGACATGCGCAGAATTGATAATAACGCAAATGACTGCTTGTCAAACATGTTTGATGATATCAAAATATAGTAGAATCTTAAAAACGTGAACGATTCTATATCATTAACTGTAAACGATTTTTTCCCCATCTTTCTTCTTGGCGACAGTCTACTACAGATACGGTAACCATCCGTTCATTAAAATAATGAACATTTCTGTATTTGAAAACGATGTTCATTATGAATTATTTTGTATACAAAAACATATAAATGTTCTGTATTTTAGAAGTAGTTCATTATTTATTCTGTATTTCATATAAATTCTCAAAAACGATAACGCAAGGATTAAGATAACCAAAATTCAATGAACATAATGATAATGCTAACGAGCCGTAACTGGCTGAACGAGCAACCTAGCAAGTGTAAACTAGTAAAAATGTTTCTTTTTCTGAACGCACTCTGTCTCTTGAAATCATCTGTCAAAAACTTTTTCAAATTTAACAATTATTTGTCCGTGTTGTGGTACAAATGGAGTTACAGTTGAGTTACACAGTTGATATAGAATATCGACAATCAATTGGACTTAGTAAGACTAGATGGCTTACTCTTAAACCGTCGATAGAGAGAATTTTAAAACTTTTTAAGCCTTTGAAGGTTTACTTTTAATCTCAACCAAAGTACCCAACTATTTTAAAGGAATTTTTTAATAATTCTTGATCCGTAGTCTGGTTTTTTTTGCACATTGTCAGGCTACTCTTTTTCATAATTACACTTTACAGATTGAGCCCCAAAAAATATGCATGACGGAAGTGTCCCCGATCAACAAAGATCTTAGACTAAAATATAAAAAAGAAAAGATGAGCGTTTTTTGCCAATAATTATTGAAAAAAAATGATTACCGATTTGGAGCAAGAAGATCTTACGATTCAAGAAAAAATTAAAAAACACGTGAGTGATTTTTACAATTATTGTATTGCGTATTTAAGTCAATGGGACAGAGCATTTGTTGAAGTTAAAGTTTTCGAATGGGTACTTCTCCGTGCAGTTCTGTATTGGGGCCAAATTAAAGAAAGTTTAATGTTTATTATGAAAAAGAGAAACGGTTTCAATGTTGATGGCAGTCAAACTTTCGGTGAATTTGGGTGTGTATAAAGTTATGTCATTTTGGGCAAAATTACAGAATGGGTAGATAATAAGACGACAGGAGATAGATGGTCGGAATATTTAATCACTTTACAGAAAAAATCATAAGTTTCAAAAACATTTTAAGTATTGTAGAATTTGGCTTATGTCTGCTAAGGTCAAATACTCCAACAGAAAGAATTCTTTTCGGTTTTAAACAATATTTGGACAAATGAAAAAACCCAAATAAAGGTAGAAACAATTTAATTAATTTTAATAACTAAATACAATTATTACCTAACTTGTCTAGAGTTTATAAGGTACCGATTTATCAAATGAAGTACAGAATTTAAAATTGGTTTGAAATTTGCTTCGTTTTCTATTGTTCATTATTTGATTATGGTCACCATAACTATAGAGCAGTTTTTTTAAGAAAGTGTTTTACCACTTATTAAAATGTTTTTATACCTTGATATATGCAATGATTTTATATATGGAAATACATTTATCTTTAACCAAATTGAGATGCTTGGATAGATGAACAATTGGAAAAGATGAACGGGTCGGTTTTATATCTGATCGTCTTTTCGAGATTCTACTTTATTTTAATATATTCCCAGTTTGTCAAGCAAGATTTGACAGCGCAAGTGCGTTTCGGCAAACAACGAAAAAAAATGTTAATTCTCCAGGATTTTTATTGCGTGCGGTTGATCGGGAGAATGTAACAAAAATGAATTTATTTGCGAAGCTTTTCAATAGAACTCAATGAAGCCTTTCTTCAATACGGAAAATAAATACATAATAAATTAACACAAATTTGAATTTGTTTTCTTTATTTTCATCTGAAAAGAAAACGAACGAAGCTTCCGCCATCTTTGAAGCCATCTTTGAAATTTAATTTTAAAGTTATATTTGGCGAACAAATTTGCTGAGTGTGAACGTTTCAGTAAATTTTCATCAAACAAGATTTTTTCAACAAATCGTTACGCCTCTTATGTCTATCTAAATCAAATTAGCATTTTCTGTGGGGTTGCTTTTGAAAGCTCATACCCATACATGTTTGCGTGAGTAGATATCAGTAAAATGGCATTAGATCCCAAGTTGCGGATGATGTCAGACGTGCAGTGCTAGTGAAAAAAAGTAAACGAGTAAGAATAATACGATATTTCGGGGTATTTTTAGTTAAACTGATTGTTTTCTTCTTTCATATAATGATCATACGGATGACGTAGTTGAACGAGAGTGGTGTGGACGTTCAATTCAATTCGGCAACTTAAATGATTTGAAGTAATCACATCAATTTGAAATGGACAAGGAAACACTCGTTGTTTAATATATATCGTGTCAGTTATTAGTTAAATGTTATTGTAAATATCGTTAGCGTGCACGTGATTATTAATATGTGATCATTGACAGGTGAAAGTTCAAATCAATGTGAAAAAAGAACAAAATGAATATCAAAAACCTACCGCTGCGATTGATCATTATAAGGACATATGAACTTCTTCAACCAACCAACGTTTTGATCTACACTCGCCATTCGATACTGGAAGTCGTATTCAAAAATTAAGATATTAGTCAGTCGGTTAGTTCAAAGATTGTCATGTGCCCTGAAATATGTCTTCCGCTGAACGCTCGGAAAAGTGTGAATAGAATTTCGACAATAACCTGATTGAAGTTTAACAAAAACTATAAAAGTGTACTCAGACTTTTGCAAATCAACGTTTTTATTGAACTTCATTCTATAAGTACCTACTACTTTTACTTCAAGTATCGTATTTTATCTAAAAACTATGAACATTTGCTTATGTCGAAGTGCAATCTCAACAGGGCTTGTTATTCGATATCAGCATTGGACTGGAAAATAACGGTATATAATCGTATCACTGCATTTAATATAAAATAATTAAAAAGGCGTGTGAGCGACAATTAAGTCAGTCAAAAAAATGCTAATGCAATGGCTATAAGTTGTTGTTGTTGCATTATTTTAGTCTAAAGTTACATGTGTAAAAGTAAACATGGATTTAATGAACATAATATTTTATGCAATAATTGCAATTGTGTCGATCGCAGTGTATTTCATAAGATATCGTTTGACGTATTGGGAGAAACGTGGTGTCCCACATGATAAGCCATCGTTCCCGCTTGGTAGTTTAAAGGGAATTGGTACTACAAGACACATGTCTGTGCCAATGCGGGAGTTGTATATGAAATACAAAGGCACGGGTCCCTTTTGTGGAGTGCACTTTCTACTTAATCCGGCTCTAATTATATTGGATTTGGATTTACTTAAAAGAATACTCATTAAAGACTTTGCTAATTTTGCTGATCGTGGAATATATCACAATGAAAAAGACGATCCTCTCTCGGCACACTTATTTGCCTTGGATGGGAGAAAATGGCGCCAGATAAGAACAAAGCTGACACCCACCTTCACTTCGGGAAAAATGAAATTCATGTTTCCCACCGTGGTGAACGTTGGTCACGAGTTCGTCAGAATTTTTGGAGAAATGGTAGGCAATAATTCAGAAATCGAAATCAAAGAAGTGCTGGCGCGGTTCACGACGGACGTGATAGGCACTTGTGCGTTTGGAATCGATTGCAACAGTTTGAAGGATCCCAACGCACAATTTCGTACTATTGGAAGGAAATTTTTCACCGAACCACGACACAGTGAATTTGTAAACCTGTTGATAAGAAGTTTCCCAGCCTTGTCCAAATGGCTGGGATGCTGTACAACTCCTATTGAAGTTCACGATTTCTTTATGAAAGCTGTTCGAGACACCGTAAAGTACAGAGAGGAAAACGGAGTTGTTAGGAATGATTTCATGAACATGCTTATCGAATTGAAGAATAACAAATCATTCAAGACTGAGAGTGGAGAAGTGGTGACCGGATTGACTATGGAAGAACTGGCTGCTCAAGCGTTTGTTTTCTATGCGGCAGGTTTCGAAACTTCCTCCTCCACTATGGGATTTGCCCTCTACGAGTTGGCCCAAAACCAGGAAATCCAAGACAGACTCAGAAGTGAAATAAATTACATATTTGCCAGGCACAATGAAGAACTAAACTATGATGGAATGAAAGAAATGCACTACCTGGATCAAGTCATCTGTGGTAAGGCATATTTTATTCATGATATACATACGTACATACCTTTATTAATTTTCATTCACGGCCAGAAACTCTGCGGAAATACGCCATCGTGCCTCTAATTAACCGCATAGCAAAGGAGGAGTACACCGTCCCGAATAGCAAGCATAAAATCGAAAAGCGTGGAGTGGTTATAATACCCATTGATGCCATCCACCATGATCCCGAAATTTATCCAAATCCTGAAGTTTTCGACCCAGAGAGATTCAGTCCCGAGGAAGTCAAGAAGCGTGATCAAATAGCTTGGTTGCCATTTGGTGATGGTCCACGAAATTGCATTGGATTGCGTTTCGGAAAAATGCAAACATGTATTGGTTTGAGTTTATTGCTAAAGAACTTCAGATTCCGTCTTGGTAGTCAAATGAAAGTCCCGGTTGAATTTGATCCAAGAGGAATATTTCTGCAATCAAAGGATGGAATTTATCTTGCAGCTAATCGAATTTAATTCTTGCAAGTTGTATGTCCTGTTCTATAAACTGCTGTTCTAAAATTGAATAGCATTTAAGATATTTTATTATAAATTTTATTGACTATTATAGTAAAATACAATATATGTATGTATGTATATTAATTTATTTATTTTTTATTTTTGTAGACGATTTTCTGATTTATTTGATTTATTTAACCGCGAAAGTCAAGTGACAAAACTAGTGAAAAGCGTCACCGAATCTTTGAATTCGTAGAAGACCGGAAGCGACGAAACCTTTCGATTCTTTACAAGAAGATCTTATGGTCACGCTCGATTACTTAACCTCTGGAGATGAAAATCTATAAAGTGATAACCCTGAACCTATTTGTTTCCATAAATGTGGACAACTATATGTAGGAAGCAGAAGCAGTGGGTCAGATCAACTCACACTCCCTCAAGACAAACAGCAAATGTAACTCCGTCTATCTTACACCTCAGATGATGCTTAAACTTTTCGATTATACAAAGGTTGAGTCACTGGAAAGGGCTAGCGATGCAAATTGCTATTCAACAGGCTGGGGTAGGTAGGTATAAATGAAGACATATTAAAAGCAGGTAGGGCCCTTGGATGCCCTAATAAAAGTCACAATTCTAAAATGTGACAAGAGAAGGCGTTTATTTGTAAAGCGTGCAATACACTTTAATGTACAACTGCATTATTATTTCAGCTTCTTCGAATTAACTAAGGTAAAGTAAGGTTAAAGTATTGTAGATTCCCTTGCGAGAGATGCACTTAGCCCAACAAGTTGCATTGTTAACCTAAACCTTAAGCCTGGGTCGGGAATTATGAAGTTGGATGCTGTGCAAATTAGGGCAGCCAACCAGAGCATTTCATAAAGCGAAATAGATTGCTAATGGGTTCCCCTCCAAGGTAAGCGAGGTTATCAAGAAAGTAGACTCAAAATGGCGACAGGCCGTCTAAGACGAGATACAATCACGGGCGGATATGATGTACCATGATGACAGTGCTTCGGTAAATAATTCAAGTTATGGATTTGGATGTGGATTTTTTGTTCGAGACAGACTTAGACAAGAAATCCCAGGCTTCTAGTATACAAGCGAATGCCACGTAACAATAAGCATTTGGGTTAAATTCGGAAACATGGCCAAAGTTCGTGACTTCTCACCAAAGCTCAAACAAAACACGCAAACCCAAACTAACAATTTGAGACCAACCTAGAGCGAACACGAAAACCAAGCGAACGAAGAAACCTCCTGACAGCTGTAAGTGAAAGCGTCAACAAATTTAGGGGATACCGATTTCGGCCTTGTTTCTCTGAATCTTGGCGCACACTCGATTCCGAAAATTTAACAATATATCCAGCCCAGTGCTTGGGCGAGGTGGCCAGCTGTGTTCTACACACAATGGGAATACGCGAAACGCGGAAATGGTTGGGCGGGCACCGGGTCACCCTGAATCCATCGACAAGTTCTTCACGAGGTACGCTTTCGGTATCGAACCACTATGAGCGAATGCATACCGCGAGGCAGCCTTTCCGCTGCGAAACAATGACAAACCGAAACGGTGCGGGAGCTAATGCGCACCACTGTACCTTTGAGAGCGCTACGTCAAACCAGGAAAATTTGATCAGTTGACCTCGCTAATAGATACTTCGCATGCAACAGTGTAGAGACAGACATTTGTTGTGTATTTACTATGTATTTACTGTCCACTAAACAAGAAATATAATAAAATATTAAAATAATTACAATAAACCCTTGCGCATACATATCTTTGGGGGAGTTGTTTTTTTTTTTATTATTTGCGCGTGCAAAAGGAATACCCCGTGAATACCTTAAGTGTCAGGGTTTAAGACACAGCACGGCCGAAAGTATAGAGGTAGAGAGGGAGAGGAAGTACCTGTGCACATTCCCTTTAAATGTCTGTGGGTTGTAATGTGTGGGTAATATTAGGTTAGGAAGAGCATTTCATATTCGTGTGGTGCGGCTAAAGAGCGAGTCTCTGAACTTTACTGTACGTCTGAAAGAGGACTTAAGGGTATATTGATAAGCATTCTTAGCGAGATGGGTATTGCGGGTGAATTCTTGAAGGGGAGGAATGCAATTGGCTAGCTCACTTGAGCATCGTTGGTTGAAATAGCGATAGAACAGTGATAATCAGGAGACGTTACGTCGATGTTCGATCGAGTCGATCAACTTCGAAATATTCTTGTCTCCTATGAGCTTAACCACTCGCTGTTGTATTCTATCAAGTAGGAGCAGAGAGGTCTTGGGAGCACCAGACCAGATATGAGCGTTGTACTCAAGGGCGAATGAAGGCCTTATAAATTGAAGCCAAATCAGATGGGGTGAAGTATTTCTTGCATCGTTTTAGGAAACCTAAACATTTCGCAGAATTTTTGCGACCTCGAATATGTGATCGTTCGTACTAAGTGTTGAGTTGATACACATACCGAGGATGGAAAGTTTTTCGGTTTCTTCAAGTGTCATTCAGGGATAATGGCTAATTCTTTTGGGATCGAGGCTTCGGAAGATGGTCCCGGCAATCATTTCATAGCCCCGAATTACTAATATGATTTGAAAATGTTTTCCTGTTATTCTCGATTTCTTAATGGGGTAGTGGCAACCTCTGATTAGCCTCTAGAGCAACCGCCCCTTTGTCTAGAGAAGCCGCTACATGTGTGCTGGGTTTTACGAAACCATCTAGGAAAAACGTCTGGTTTGACGACGAGTGCAGGCAGGCACATGCCTACTTTGCCGAAAGCTCTTCTTGAACTTTACAATAAAAAAAGGAAGGAAAAAAACCCGGCTTGTTACGAACAAAAAGAAAGAGCGTGAGAAGCTCACGATTAAGAAAATGGAGATGTATTATGGCAAGAATGATCTCCAAAATTTAACCAGAGGGTGAAATTATTGTCGAATGGATATAAGGTCCGGACTGAAGCTTGCGTGAAAGCAACATCGAGACTGAAGTTTAACAAAGATGCTGGCGCAGATTGTGCCTGCTGAAATCTATCACGATGTCACGATGTCAGACGTGCAGTGCTAGTGAAAGAAAGTAAACGAGTAAGAATAATACGATATTTCGGGGTATTTTTAGTTAAACTGATTGTTTTCTTCTTTCATATAATGATCATACGGATGACGTAGGTGAACGAGAGTGGTGTGGACGTTCAATTTAATTCGGCAACTTAAATGATTTGAAGTAATCACATCAATTTGAAATGGACAAGGAAACACTCGTTGTTTAATATATATCGTGTCAGTTATTAGTTAAATGTTATTGTAAATATCGTTAGCGTGCACGTGATTATTAATATGTGATCATTGACAGGTGAAAGTTCAAATCAATGTGAAAAAAGAACAAAATGAATATCAAAAACCTACCCCTGCGATTGATCATTATAAGGACATATGAACTTCTTCAACCAACCAACGTTTTGATCTACACTCGCCATTCGATACTGGAAGTCGTATTCAAAAATTAAGATATTAGTCAGTCGGTTAGTTCAAAGATTGTCATGTGCCCTGAAATATGTCTTCCGCTGAACGCTCGGAAAAGTGTGAATAGAATTTCGGATGGAAAAATGCTGGTAGTTTTTCCATATTTTAGACCACCAAAAAATATTGCCAATATCATGCCAGAACATTGGTTTTTGAGTCGACTCGAAAGTGGGTGGATGAAGAGTGAAACCTATTTTGCATACGTGGCTTATTGTGTCGATAAGTGGGTTGAACAGGAAAATGTCAAAGGCCAGTCATATTATTCGTAAATGGGCATAAGTCCCATCTTGTAATGGAGTTAAACCAATTTTGCAGTGAGAACAACGTACTCTTTGCTTTGCCACCTAATACCACTCACATTATGCAGTCTACCTATATTAGCGTCTTCAAGCAAGAAGAAATTCAATGACTCTACTAGATCTCCAAGTGCTATAACCTCACAAGGTTAAAAAACAACAAAGAAAGTGAAAAACAATTTGAACAGGGAGCTCTATCACAGCGGAAGGAAAAACGTCAGGCCAAGAAACTTCTAGAGAGAAGTCGAAAAGAGGAATTATACCCAAACAAAGTTCAACAACAGCCTCGAAAGCTAAACAAATCTGCAAGAATTGTTTTGAGGAACTGTGATGCTGTGGATGATAATCTGAAAAATTTAGGTTGTGATTCTTGTACTTTGTGGTTCCACCTCAAATGCACTTCCTTAAAAGAGCCCAGTTATGCAGAAGCATCAAACTCAGTTTTTATCTGCCAGTATTGTGCAATTTAAATTATTTTTTATTTAAAATTTAACTGTAAATATAAACGTTTTGCTTTCAAATAAACCCTTAAATGATCATTGAATATGTTCTTTTTCATTGATTGATTTGACTTGTCTGACCACCAGAACTTTTATGGCCGAGCACTAGCGCAATATAACTGTTTTCATTAATTTGGTAGTTTCAAGAAAACAGAGACTGTTTTGTCTAAAAAATTTGTTTCGACATTAAATAAAATTTTTTTAGACGCTTTCCATCAAATACTTTAGTAACATGAGAAGAGCAAAGTGAAAAAAAAGTTAGGTGCCCAACGACTAGAGCCGTTACCCTATTTGTCAAGCCGATTTGTTTTGCTATCAGAAAATAAAAAAAACCTTTTCAAAACATTTTCAAAATCGGAGGTCTGGAACCCATTTTAATAGTCTATTAATATGTCACCACATAGGTGTACACTTTCTTTTGACGCTCACAGTAATTATTCGTAATACTCACTGATCACTGGAAAACTTAAACTCACGCATTAAACCCACTTCAGCTCACATTCAGCACAAAATGGTATTGGGTTAGACAGATTCTGAGTGTTACTTTTGTTACGTGTCTACATGAGCGAAGAACACACTCTTGCTATAGGATAATATCTGCTGTCGGATTAACCGTGAACTTCTCTAAGTACTAAATTAAAAAAAAACAAATACAAGAACAAAAAGATTGATCCTTTTCTTTTTTTACTCATCCAAAAGTTCTATATAACCGTGGAAAGTTTTCACATTTTGCTTGTTAAAAATAATTAATAAATAAGTAGTCAGTGGAAATGGTAAGACTTCGGAATATAATAATAATATTAATAATGGCGGCGCTACAGTCCGAGGTGAATCTGGGCTTAGCTTCTCAGCAACCACTCGTGTTGTGCGTGCTTCTGTTCTTTCACGAGTGGAGGGGACCTACAGTTTAATGCCGACTCCGAACGGCGAGATTGAGAAGATTTTTCTAGACAGTTATTCTCTTTGAGCATTGTCAGTGACTTGAAAGACGTGGAGCCGTGAAAAAATGTTTGGTGTTTTTTCGGGAAACTAACCGACAACATCGAGCGTAAGAGTCGACGCACCTACCCACTACGCCACGGCGCCCCCACTTCGCAATATGAGGATAATTATCTGACTCATACTGTCTAGAACTGCATTTTTCATGTAGACACTGCAAACAATCCCAAAGCGACCCGGTATTCATTTTACAGAACATCATTAGGCGATATTGAGAGCAAGTGTTTATAAGCATACTTAAAATGGGACTTAAAACAACGAACTTTTTTTGATATACATATTTCAGCAATAAGCTTGCACTTTAAATACACTAAAAGCGGCGGGTTGCAACGAAATATGAGTGTATAGAGTATTCACTTTATCAATTAGAATGCTGTTGGTTATTGCTACACTTCTGTGATATTCATAAATAGTTTCGATTCGATGATTATCACTCTACATCTAGAGAGCGCAACGTCTCACAGTGTTAATCGTATCACGGAAATGTCTTATCTGAAAAGTATAGACATTTGTTTGTATTGTGGACTAATCTCAAACAGGTTTGTTGTTTGATAGCAGTATGAATTTAATTTTAGGTTGGCAATGAAAATTTAATGACAGTGCATCGAGAAGTAAACAAGCAGAAAGGTGTGCGAGTGGTGATTTAGTTCGTGGAGAAAGTAGTCGTTACGGCAGCTATTAGTTCTTGTGTCCAGCGTTTATTTACTTCAGTCTACTTTTTGTGTGCCACAATAACCATGGATTTAATAAACATAATATTATATACAATAATAGCGATAGTGTCGATCGCCGTATATCTCATAAGAAATCGCTTGACACATTGGGAGAAACGTGGTGTCCCCCATGATAAGCCATCATTTCCCTATGGCAATTTGAAAGGCTTTGGCAGTACTAGACACTTATCTGTGCCAATTCGGAATTTATATTTGAAGTACAAGGGCACAGTTCCCTTTTGTGGAATGCACTTTCTACTAAATCCGGTCATTATCGCTTTGGATCTAGATTTGGTTAAAAAAATTCTTATTAAAGACTTCGGGTATTTCGTTGATCGTGGAATATATCACAATGAAAAAGACGATCCGTTGTCGGCACACTTAATTGCTTTGGATGGAGGTAGATGGCGTCAGCTGAGAACAAAGCTGACACCCACCTTCACTTCGGGAAAAATGAAGTTCATGTTCCCCACAGTGTTGAACGTTGGTCATGAGTTTGTGAGAGTTTTTGGCGAAATGGTGGGTAACAGTTCTGAAGTTGAAATCAAAGAAGTGCTAGCACGGTTCACAACGGATGTGATAGGCACATGTGGGTTTGGCATCGAGTGCAACAGTTTGAAGGATCCTAATGCACAGTTTCGTACTGTAGGAAGGAAATTTTTTACCGAACCACGACACGGTGAATTAGTTAGCGGATTTATTAGAAGTTTTCCTGGCTTGGCCAGAAGGCTAGGATGTTGTACAACTCCTATTGAAGTTCACGATTTCTTTATGAAAGCTGTTCGGGATACCGTGAAATATAGAGAGGAGAATGGGATTGTCAGGAATGACTTCATGAACATGCTTATCGAATTGAAGAATAACAAATCATTCAAAACGGAGAGTGGAGAAGTGGTGACCGGATTGACTATGGAAGAACTGGCTGCTCAAGCATTTGTTTTCTATGCGGCAGGTTTCGAAACTTCCTCCTCCACTATGGGATTTGCTCTGTATGAGTTGGCCCAAAACCAGGAAATCCAAAATAGACTGAGAGGTGAAATAAATGATATATTTTCCAGACACAATGGGGAACTAAACTATGAGGGAATGAAAGAAATGCACTACCTGGATCAAGTAATTTATGGTAAGTATGAAAATAAATTCTTGATAAGCTATAATTAATGATAATTAACGTATAGAAACTCTTCGAAAGTACGCTATAATCCCCATACTCAACCGGAAAGCTAAGGAGGATTACATTGTCCCGAACAGCAAGCATAAAATCGAAAAGGGAACAATGATTATCATCCCCGTTGATGCGATCCATCATGATCCCGAAATTTATCCAAATCCTGAAGTTTTCGATCCGGAGCGCTTTAACCCCGAAGAAGTGAAGAAACGTGAGCAAGTAGCTTGGTTGCCATTTGGTGATGGTCCACGAAATTGCATTGGATTGCGTTTCGGAAAAATGCAAACACGTATTGGTTTGAGTTTATTACTTAAGAACTTCAAATTCAGTCTTAGTAGTCAAATGAAAGTCCCAGTCGATTTCGAGCCAAAGGGAATCATTTTACAATCACTTGGTGGAATTCACCTCCTAGCAGATCGATTATAGTTCGGTATTTTTTTTTGCTTCATAATCTTATCATAATTCAGTTATGTTCTTATATGTGGAGGATTTTGTTGCTAGTCGATGGCATTGTACAAACATTCAGAGAGAAAATAGGGCAATTTAATTCTTAAGTATATCGTTAGCACTTAGGAAGGCAAAATAATACGATGGTAATATTGGATTGTACTGATTTCAAAAATGTTATTAATATTATAGAGTCAGCCCACAAAAAAATAATTTTCAATTAATAGATAAATGCAAATTTTGTATGAAAACTTGTGATAGTTTCATTTTATGATTTAAGCAACGTGATGGAATACAATATTTACCAAACGTCTACCCTCTGTCTATAAATAATGTTTAAATGGTACCATGATAACTCCATATCGCATAACTGCGACTGTATTTCACGAGTACCGGATTTTCTTTTTGAGTGCATAAATGGTAAGTGGAGCATGGAATGAATTTAAAAGAAAAAATAAAACGGTGTTGACCCTCAATATCTCGGTGGTTAACTGAAGTCTGCATTACGAGCAGCAGTGTTTGAAAATAAACGTCGTCCACCTTCACTTTCATTCTCATTTTTTCTGATCTCATCTCATTTTCAGTGACCCGCATATTCCACTAAATGGGTCGCGGGGGTAACGCACGCATGAGAGATCTCTAGGCCACTCAATCCTCAGCCATCAACTCATCAGGAGCTATGCCCAAGCGGTTGGACTTTGTCCAACCATCTCGTCCTGAATCTGCCAAGCGGTCGCCTACCTGATGGGATCGTACCTACCTACCTGAAGGATAGTACAGCCCTTTCCGTTTGAAGAAGCAGCTGCCCAACATTGAGTTCCTCGTACACTGCCGTGTTTCTCACCCTATCCCGGCGAGTAATTCTCACAGCATCGCGAAAAAATTTCGTCTCGGCAGCGACCTTAGTTTCTGTAACGTTAAAAGATAAAAATATTGCATATAATGTAATAAATTATAAGAATTTTACAGTGCGTCTAATAGTATGGCCAGGGATTGTATGTTGACCAAGATATTAATGCAAAACGCAGTAAAAAGTATGTTCAGATAAGCAATCGTCTCGAAATCGGTACACTTAAGTTTTCAGTCACAATGTGAGATATGTACGTCGGTAATATTTTCAGTTGCCGAACAAACACTAGTTGCAGTCTTTACATTTAAGACGTTTAATCTTACCGATGCAAGACGAATTCTATAGAACTTTCTTTTTTTTTTCCTCTAAATGTTCACTGTTTTATAGTGGTGATGCTTCGCCTTTCGGTTATATTGTATAACTTTAGTGCTTAGAATTAAAAATCACCAGAATATTCGAATGTTGACAGTTAAAAAATGTCGCGAAATTCGATATGAAACCTGTTGCAGAATAACACTGACATCGGAATACTGAAATAATGGAGGAAGTTCCTGAAGAAATTTTGAAATTGAAATTTTGTTCCAAGCCTGGCTCCAAAAGCAGATTTAAATAAAATACATAACTAACTAGCAATAACTTGACAATCATTCAAGAGTTTTTTTTTACAATTTGCCCACCCAAAATTGATTTCATAGGCTTCAGTGTCCGGAATTAAAGTTTAAAGGAGGAGGAGGGAATGCAATTAGGTATAAAGCTATTTTAACAATTGTGCATCGTTTGTTAAAATAGCTTTAAAAGAGTACAGACATTACGACGGTGTTCGATTGCGATATTACTGTCTCCTACAAGTTTTATCTCTCGCTGTTGATGCAGGAAGGTCTTGGGAGCACCAAACTAGATACGAGCGTTATACTCAAATTTGGGGCGGAATATAGATTGAAGCTAAATTAGATGAGCTGCGCTTTTGGCGACCTCAAATTTGTCATCATTACACGTATACACGTATAGACGTACCAGCGATGAAGAGTCTTTTGGTTTCATCGACACAAGCGCCATTTATTGGTAATGGCTAATTATTAAGGGTTCGCTTAAGAAAATCCTACGCCCGAAGAGCAGAGTCGTAAGTATTGGAACGAATATGAAAAGGTGAGAGTTCTGCCATTAGTGAAGGAGTGGATTGGATTAGAGGTACCAAACAGGAGATCATTTATAAAAATTAGAAAGAGAGTAGGAGACAAATCAGAGCCTTGGGGAAAACCAGTATTTATTTGGGAAATTTTTGTCTTGAATCTATCCAAAACAACTCACGTTTTCAAAAACTCGTCCAGGAAATTTCTCTTGTAATGTTGAGTGAGATGTGGCATCATCTTATTGGAACCATATGTCTTCCATATTCATACTAATATCTTCGATTTGAGGTAAAAAATTCGGCTATCATTCGATGAGAGTTAACGCCAAGTTCCAAGAAGTACCGACCAATAACACTACCAGACCAAATTGAACACCATACAGTGACTTTTGTGGATGCAGTGGTTTTCGACAGTACCTCCAGATTCTTATGTTTTTCCTCATATGCGACAATTTGTTTGTTAATGAATCCACTGAGTGGGGGTCATGGATATGTGGATATGTGCGTTGGCTTGTACGTACTAGACTTTCAGTCTAGTTTCAATTCCCAGGACAGACAACAATTTTTCAAAATAAAATTATTCACGGCTCCACCACCTTCGAGTCACTAACAATGCTCTATACTATAGATAAAGAGTCTAGAAAAAGTTCCTCAATCTCGCCATTCGTACTCGGCAGTAAGCTGTAGGTCTCCGCCATTCGTGAGAGAACTATAACCTACACAACACGAGCGGTTGCTGCATAAGCCCAAGTCTCCCCCGGATTGTAGCGTCACCATTATTATTATTATAGAACGAAAGGTAAATTTGATTTAATTCTGTTGTCGATTAATCAAAAATAACTTTGTCATATTTTTCAATAAGACTTTTGGAAAGCATGATTGGACTAAACGTGACTCAATAAAAAGGCAAACTTTGAAAGATTTACTCCTTTCATTCCACATTTAACTGTGTGACTGTCGAATGGAAATATGATTCCTCTTCAGTTTCGTGACAACAATTCACAGGAATCACCACCCAATCTGATCCAGTTTAAAAGAATATTTACTGGCATTGGCACAAGTACAAAATGTTTTGAAACTTTACGACTTCATAATTTCCTTAAATGAACGGTAGTTACAGTGCGCAGCTAGCAGCATGAGTAAGCTTGCCCTACCGCCCGAGATGATTTATTCCGTAGTCATTAATTAAATTCTTGATAAAATCCATGAGGAAAAGTTTGCCAACCACAGAATGAAATTTTCCATTTGAATCCAAATTTGCCGCTCAGGATACAAGTTTAACTTGAAGCGTGGTCGTTAAATAAGCAATGATCGTTATCCATTTCTGTTCCTGAGGAGCATTTTTGGATTTTGCTCTTGGATTAATCTCCAAGTGCTCTAGGAAATGGAAAACCATTCAAATGTTCCGGAGGATACATAAATATTGGTACTTTACTTGCATTTTATTTTGCTTTATCACTCGTAAAGCGGTTGAGCATGGGAGCGGGGAAAGATTGTCTCATCATTTACAGACTTATCTGATTGTATTAGGCATATCTCGTAGACTTTCTCCTGGAGTTGTACGCCGAACAGAATGGCATGGCACGGGATGGGTTAACAAAATAGTAATTATGTTTCTCTTAGCAGGACTGATTGGCTGAAGAAGACGTCCTTAAATTATTTATCGATTGATTGTGTTTTGCCAATTGGGGAGAGCGTTCTCCACTCGTTAATACTGATTGCCATGGTAATTTATCCATCTGGTGTCGCATTGCTGCTTGTAGAGCAAGCTCTCTTGAGGAGGAGATAATTTCCGTCATCAACATGTTACGGAGATAATTCCTGAGAGATAGCATTTCCTGTTGATGTCAAGGGCATGAGGGAAGGTAATCATTCTGAAAGGAGACGATGAGGACTTCTAATAGTAAGGTTGTGATTCACCGATACCAGATGACGGATGATACAATTAAGTGAACAGAGAACGCGTGGGCCTTTCGTTGCGAATACAGTTTACGTGAGGAATTTTTCTACGTGACACTCGTACTACGATTCTCACGTAATTGCTTTTGATTTCATTTCCACTTTACTTTTCTCTGTCATGCTGGTAACTTGAAATTGAACAGCTGCAATTTATCTTATTTGGGCTTAGATATGTGATAGATGAACAAATAGGCGGACATAGAAGTGAGGATTAATTGAATTGAAGCTAAGTGTTTGGTGATTGATTCTCAAGGACTCCAAACGGCCATTGACTTTGTGGAAGTTGAGAAGTATATATTTGTACACCAAAAAATGAACGCATCCCTTAGCAAATTGCGACAATATATTCGAAAATTTGAATATGTAATACATAACTATTTCTCGGAGAAAGATTTTAATGTCACTGGGAAATAAATGTAAAATAAACGTTGAATGTTAAGGGCCAACTATAATAGTTGTACGAAAACTTTTCAAAAACAGTCGAAATGTTACCAGAAGTATCAAATTTTAAAGTGTACATAATTGGTTATAGAAACTTAAGTAGACTTCAGCTTTTTCATTCCACCTTACAATAGGACTCGAACATTGCGATATCAAAATAATAGTCAGTGTATATTGTTTTTGTATAGTGACAAAGTAAAAGCCTATAAATCTGAATGCAACGGAGCATGAATTGTTCACTTATCTTCTTCTCCCTTCGATTGTATAATCGCTTCTGTCGAATAATGTTTGACCAATTCGTTATACCAAGTTTAATTAGTAAATTTAAGCGTGTAACCTACTTTGCAATAGAATCCATTTCGCGCATTTAATCCATCAGCAATTTATGGATGTCAATATAAGACGATGACAAGAGCAATCACAAATATCCAAATATTTCGTCAGATATCACGCGCTCATAGAAAGGATCTACACATATACTTGTAAGAAATGCCACAACAATTTGTGTCTGGAAGGAGCCATTCCAAATAACCAATGAAAATGCAAACCTTCCATTCACCAAAACGACAGAAATTGGCTTCAATGAATAATTTCGTTCAAAATTATTTTTCCATCATTTGGGGAGAAAAGTCAAAGAAAAAAGTTTTTAGATGAATGTGTGAGCTGGTTTTACATAGGGAAACGTGGGAAAACTAAAGAATTTGATTGGTTTTCATTGAATCTGACAATCAGTTGTTTTCTATTTGATTATGGAGTTACCATGTATGGTATTTCGATAGGGAAAATACAGATGGAGTGTTTTGGGGAAAATTATGTTTGTAATAAGTTGATTTTGAAACATTGTGAGCAAATTGAAATCATCAAAAATAAGATGTAATTGGATTATCTTCTTACTTTTAAGTTTGAACCTGAGGATTCTCTTAAGGTATGAAGATGTCATGCGTGAAAAAAAGGTCACACTAAATTAACGCACGTATTCCAATGCAACGTTGTGATAGAATCCCAAAGCTATCGATAAAGAACATTCAGAGATTTAAGATTATGAACAAACGGACATTTATCTTAAAAGGACTACATTCGAGCTCAAAAGAGGATGGGATAACAAACCACCGAAAGGAGGACTGTACTCTCAAAAGGAGGACGGTTGGGCACCCTAGGCCTACTCAAATTGCTAAGCTTTTTGTGTGTAAATTACCTACTGATCAACAACGGCATACTTTTAGATAAATTTTACAGAGCAGGTTTGGGAAGAATTGTACACAACAAGTCAATTAGAAACTTGAATTGGATTTCCCCTGGGATCCGTCTTGAGTCCAGTTTTATCCCCGATATGTATTATTTCATTTGTCATCATCATTAATTTATTATGCATCATTTATTTAATACTTTAGTTGTGTGGTATCGTACTTTCCTTTACAAATAACAGCTTCACAGTAAAGCGCCAGAATGTCTTACGTACATATAAGTTATAAGACAATATCTTATGTATTAAAATAAATATTCCTAGCCCAACTCCAATTCTAACTTCCACTCTCTCAGCATTTCCTGTACGTTCACCTCCAAATCACTACTAGGATTTTCTCCGTACCTCACTTTCGCAATATCAACACTTCCTCTGTACCCCGTACAACTCAGTCATTTTCATACTGTCAGCATTTCCTCTATAACCCAGCATAACGAACTCTTTTTCGCGCTCTCAATATTTCATCTGTACGGTAAAGACTGTACCCCAACACGGTCACCCCGAGTATTATTGTAAAGGTGAGTTAAGTTAATGTAAAAAATTGATGGAAAATAAATTCAGTCTTTCCAGATCACCATAGGTGACCAGACGGTATTTTAATTTATCCATACTTCGCCAATGGTTCGCCGAATATGCGATATTGATTAGGAAAAAACATAAGTAAATGAATTGAATGTAATTTTCCGAATGATTAACGTGGTGATGATGATGAACAACAGAACATTTTCTTCCGCAAGTGTTTGAAGTAATGTATTCGTAAATATGACGTTGATTTCTTCGCATTTGCTTGCTGTGAACTCCACTCTTTGCAAAACTTACTATATTGGGTTACCCCTGTTTTCCAATATCTAATATCTATGCCGGCTGTCAGTATCACATACGACGGTATGCAACGCGTCTTGAAATTATTTAAACGTTCAAGCTTGCAGCTTCACCTGCTACTCATTGGTGGGAATTTTAAAGGTAAAAATTTGGTTTGGTGATTGGACATGGCGTTCAGAAACGGTCAAGACTGGTTGAAGTGCGAAGAGAGGTTGCCGAGAACCCACATGTGTCGCATCGTCACCGCGCTCAGCATTTTGAAGGATGATTTCCATTTGTTTCCGACAGACCATCCACGTCGCTTGGAATACGGCCAAACAGTTGCACAGCAACATAAATTATGGCGCAAACGTTTTTCTTAGCATGTGCGGACATCCATCTGTAAGGATTTTATGATACAGAACTGCATATTCGCAGTAGAGGTCAAGCAGTTTATGTATATGTAACACGAAACCCCAGACATAACTGCAACCGAAACCAACATTTTTTTTTTGGAAGGGGTAGGCCAGAGGGCGCATGAATAAAGATATTTTTAAGTAATAATATTTTAATTGGTATCAGTTTCGTATAGAAATAAACTGGGCAAGTGCGAGTTGTACTCGCACGGGTAAGGTTCCGTCGCATAATATTGATGGATGATTTCTGAAGATCAAACGACGTTTCGAAACTATTTCAGTTGAATTTTCTTCTAACTTCAACTCAAATCAACTATTCACTCATACATTTATACATCCGAAAAAAACAAACGTTCATCCCTACATATACCTATATCTCTATCCAAGTTTATCCAACACAGAAAATCCCTTCCATCATCCACATACCCAATCACTGCTCATGCCTGCGGTGTGTGTGTTCATTTCTGTTGGGCATTTAGGGGTGAGATCGAAAAGATAACGCTCAGCAACGAATAGAGTGGCCGAACACAGCATGAAATTATGTGTGGAAATGAAATTGTTTTCATTTTAAATCTTAGATATCTCAAAATTTCAACATAAATCGATATTTTGAAATGTATCATTTCTTAATGGTTACATTGATGTCTTCAAAACTGCGATTTCAGATCTTTAAAATTTTGTTTTTGGCCAATATCTCCAAAACCATTAAGGCCAGAATGCTCGCAATGGTTTTAAATGAAAGTACTCAATGAGCCAAGTTTTTGTGATTTTTGTGATTCAGATTTTTAAACACTTTGGTTTAGAAATGGCAGCATTTAAAACTTTGGAGCTCCATATTTTCCAAACGGTATTTTGGATAAAAAAGTGTTGAACGAAACCTCCACCTCATTTCAAAAGACCTGTCGATTGATATATATTTCGATGGAGTGCGACAATTTTTCAAAATTAATGTCAACTTCACCTGTACTGGAGCCACCCCCAAATGGCCCCACTTTTTAAAATCGCTGCATAGGAATTGACATCTAGGTCTGAAGTACCTAATTCCAAAATTTCATGCCGATATCTTCATAAGCTTCGGAGATAAAAAAGTGTGACAGACACGACGGACGGACGGACGGACACACCGAAATTATAAAGGTTCCGTTTTTGTAGACGGAACCTTAAAAACAGTCACTCTTCAAATGAAATCAAGAATTTTTCTTGAAAACAAAAAAACAACTGTGTTTTAACTACTTTTCAGTTAATGTTTGATTGTTTTTCTCACAAACTTCAATTTGAAAACGTAGTCACTTGCTATATGTCGATTCAAGATAAAGGGCCAGATGTCTGATCCTCATTGAAGCCGTTGGGAGTTTCACAGTGTAAACGAATACGTAAAATATGAACGTGCAACTTTTTGTATGTGAATGACCACGTAAAAAAAAAATTAACAACAATTTATTAGCGTCATTACGGCGGATAAATACGAATTGCGAAAGAAGTGGTCTAGTACTTGCCATCAATGGCATCATCAATTTGCGCAAATGTTTGACCTAAGTCATTTCATGCATACTTAATAAAACGTGCAAAGGGTGCTATCCTTAGCCGTCAGTGTCTCTAAAAGCAGACGCTTCGCTTTAAAAAGCGATGAATAGATCTAATATTAGAGGAGAATTGGTTGTTTGCTTGGAACAAAATTGAAACAAATATTCCTCCATATTCTGCAACTCTCATATTGTAATGGAATGTCATTGATTTCCTTCTCATTCAAACAGTCTGTTGTTGCTAAATCAGATTGTTGCTAAACCAATTCATGTTCCGTGAAGCAAAACGAATAATTTGTTGCCCAACTCATTACATCTACAACCACTTGCTCTTTATACCACAATCCATCCGCTCAACCTTCGTTCTGCATCACACAACAAATTGAGCCTACACCTTGAACTTGAGCACATCAATTCAACAAACCAAATTCCGAAACTCAGCAGAATCATTCGTTTTATGCGTTCCGTACCTCATCCCCTGCTAATTCAGAACAAAAACACAAAAAAAAAGAAACTTCACCCACTCCCAGCGACTTCCGTTCCATGTAGGAAAAACAATAAAGCCCCATTTACCAACCAAGCCCTCTCCTTTATTTTATCCCTTCCATCTATTATCTGACAGAACATCTATTGGTGGGAAGCTTCCTTCGATGCCGATACAATCGCCTCCCAGCGGGGAGCGAAATCAGAAATCCAATTTATCTTCATAAATCAGTCGGGGTAAGACAAAAGGACGAAGGGAAAATACCGAGAATGAATAAGGGACTAAACTAAAACAAACTACGACCGGGCCAAGGAAATCTTTCAAAAACACTCGTCAGAGTGTGAATGAATGGATGCATGCACATATTTATGTACGCATTTGTGTTTCGTAACATTTGGTTAAGAGTTACCTTGCGTAGTGGTGGTGACATGAAAGGATGAAAAACTCTGCGGAAGGCAACCACACTCCCTCCCATGAGACAGTAGGGATTCTGGGTCTATTTGTGCTAAGAGGATTCACGCCCTGCGTGCCTCACATAAAATATGGGCACAACACGGTGCGAAAATTTGTTGATTTAGGGCAGAAGGTGCGCAGAGACTAATGTATTTTGTACTATCGAAACTGCTTTCGTAACGTGTGGAGGTAATACATACATATCTGTAAATATGTGACTATCAACGAAGATACCACGGATGAGCTGAGCAAAGAGGACAAAATAGTGAATACTGCGCTGTCCCATGAGTGGCGAAAGAGCATGAAAAATCACGATTTTACAAACAAAATTCAAAAAGAAAGTTAAGGAAGTGCCGGAGGTCACATATGAGTTTTATCTCGTTTCATTTCGAATAAGTTTTACTTTTAATTCCATATTTTTTTTTTAGTGCCGGTTTTTTTAGCTGGTCACAACTATTTTTTTTATTTTATGCCCGCAAGTTTAGATGTTATGTCCTTGCGCTCATTACAGATGAAACTAAATTTCTAGTGCAAAACTATGCGTAAAGGACATTCTTTATAGAGAAATGTCTTAGTCTTAGAGTACCATAATAGTTTAAGAGACCTAGCGGTCCCCCGATCAATCAACTGACAACCGGATAAATCATCACATTTAGTCCCGGAAGGTTTGGGGGATTCAACTACGACTAGGATATTTTCTATTTTGTAGCGAAGGTAAGTATACTTATATCGAGAGTACAATGGAGTAACTGTTTGGGATGGTATATGACAAGCAGTTAGTTTGTTAAAGCTTGGTGTTCTTCCTCGACTCCATTAATATAATAATAATAATGGCGGCGCTACAGTCCAAGGTGGACCTGGGCCTAGCTTCTCAGCAACCACTCGTGTTGTTCTCTCACGAGTGGAGGGGACCTACAGTTTAATGCCGACACCGAACGGCGAGATTGAAAAGCTCTTTCTAGACAGTTTTACTCTTTGAGCATTGTCAGTGACTCGAAAGAGATGAAGCCGTGAACAATTTTTTTTTTTTAAATTGTTTGTCTGAACTTGGATTTGAACCTAGACTGTGAAAGTCTAGTGCGTACGGGTCGACGCACAAACCCACACGGTCACGGCGCCCATAGGAAATATGCCAATAGGAACCTAATCACAACCCTGAATATGGAGAAATTCCATTTGACGGAATTGAGCAGCTATGAGACAGGGATCATTCTCATTCTTCCCATTCTAACATTGAATTAGAAAAAAAATACATATTCTAATAAAATATTAAATGAATTCGTCAGCCAAATTCATACAAAACTTCCAATTCGACGCACTAGTCAAAAAACTGCCACTCCTGGCCATTTCGAAGGATGACGTGATTAGGAAATTAAACTTCCCAAAGAAGAAGAAATACTTCAAACCCATGGGCAAATGTATCAGTATCTTTCAAGCGGAAATTTATACAATAGACAGATGGGTTCAGATCAATATTGAAAGGAATTATACCAACTGCGACATAGCAATAATGTTCAACAGTCGAGCCGCTATTATGGCATTAGACTCCTACATTATCAAATCCAAGCTTGTATGGGAATACCTGCAAGAGCTCAAAGTGTTGAGTAGGAGAATCCGACTAAAACTCAGCTGGATATCCGGCATAAGGGGGTAGAAAGCAATGAAATAGTATACTCCCTGGCAAGGAAAGGAGCATCAGAACCATTCATAGGCCCTGAAACATTTTGCGCTTTAGGAGACCATCTCCTCAGAGAAGAATTCAAGGAACTTAAAAGTAGGAACCAGATAGAATCCTGAAACAAGGCTCGTGAACTGATGCAGGCCAAGAAACTACTAGGGCAATATAACCAAAAGAGGTTCGAGGCATGTATCAAAATGAGCAAGAACGACCTCCGTATCCTAATAGGCTTCCTAACGGGGCACTGTAGACTCAGGGAGCATCTAAGGAAACTAGAGGTATCAGAAGAAGGTCTCTGCAAATTTTGTGGAGAATTTAATGAAATTCCAGAACATATTCTGGGATTTTTTGAGGCACTAGCCCACAAAAGGAAAAATATCTGGGCAAGTACCTTTTATCAGGAGAAAAAATGCTATCATTAGAACCATTTCTCATTCTCAGATTCCTGAAGGAAACTCGCTTAGAGAGAATACTCTAGAACAGTTTTCTTCACCTATGCGTAATAGGAACCCAATACCTTCAATACAACTCTGGAAAAAACTGTATTTGAAGGAGCACAATATATCTTAAAGGTCGCGGTGCAATATACCCTCAACAATAATAATAATACATTCGTTATCTACATACATATGTAAAGCAATCTATCAGCCGGTTAGCCACACCAAATTACCACTTTTCTGCAAACGCTATCACAAATCGTTTCCCATACGTTCACCACGAAAAGAAGGGGAGTTAAACGAAAATGTTAGTGTTCAGTAGGAGCATTCAGTTTACATGATTAATTACGACTGGAAGGACTATTGGAAACTAGTGCAATTGTTGTAACTTACGACATTTATAACACATATATAATAAAAAGATCAAAAAAAAAGATACACCCTAATTCACCTTAAATTGTTCGTCTTTTGTGTTGCCTAATGAAAGAAATGGTTAGAGTTCGCAAAAAAAGGCTAATATATTTGTATTCTATATACTTATTAAAAACTTAAAACATAAAAATATTTTCGGTATTTACGTAAATAATTTTTTTATGAAGATTATAAAATACAGATTCTGATTGTGATCAAAATTCAATTATATCATAATTTTCTTTACGAGTTTTTTGTCAAAAAGTTTCAGTATATTTAATTTTAATTGCTTGATATCAATTAAGAAGAAGGAAATAAACCATTTAGGTTTACCATGGCCCGAAATAGTCATTGCACTAAAGAAGACAAAGTTTTGACTCTGTCGCACAGAAGAGAAGGAAAATCTTTTGCGTGAAAACGCGAAATGTGTGGGACTTTCACTTCATTTTGTCTAATTTTTTTTTAAATCTACATCCCGAATTCCATTTGTTCCGCTTCTGCAAGCCAGAAGTCTTCATCGTAGTTGCGCACTTAATGGAAAGATATACAGTGTTGGCGGTTTGGGTCCGGGTGAAAGAGCATTGGCATCAGTTTAATTCACAGATCTCTATACAGGCCAAAGAGGGTTCACCGATCCCCTGCCATATGCTAACGAAGAGCCAAGACTCTGTGTTCATGGTCAGATAGTTTCGATATCCCAGTCAATATAAGAAGTGTCTATATCGAGCGCTTAGTTTGTTTTCTTTCAGAGAATTCAATATATATATTTAGGGGAATGGATCGTAACAAGAGCCACACTCATCGATTTGATACAAAAGAAAGCGTGTCGCAAGAACTATCCCCATTGCTCTATTCGAGGCGTGCAATTTCATGTGCGGTACTTGGCGGTGATATCTATACGGGACATCGACGCTGTCTTCAGCGATATGACATACGAGCAAATAACTGGGATACCCACGGACCGCCAAACGTTAGAACATTTCATTGGTTTTTTCGCTGCAATCTTACGTTGTCGTTATTTTGTAGATGTCACGAAGGTTTATTCGCTCTCGATAACACACTTTTTGGTCCTTTTGTGGTTGGCGTAGGCAGATTCATACCCGAGGGAAGAAAGTGGGAGACTCAACGAAGATTCAAGTATAAACCGCCATTATTACAAGTATCGACAAATCTTCTATTTCCAAATGTAACTGAAGGAAACGTCCTTTAATCAAAACGGACAACCTAATACTGTATACAAAATTGATATAAAATAAAGTTCTATTGTTATTAGAAATATTATAAAAACTGAACACCAGAAAATCAGGCCTATTTCTAGTGAGTGAAAGAATATTGTCGTATTTAATGTTTCGGCGATGGAGATAATGGCTTTCGACCCACGAATTTTGCGTACTATGGTAGTAAGTGCCACAAGATTTCGAGACACTGTTTCTACACTCCCACACAATGCTGTAGTCAAGTTGAGGGACAAATCGAAAGGTATGTGTTGCTTACAGGGGAAAATAAAATTAGACGAAATTCTTCCTCCACCCGAACCACTACACTCTCCCCTTACCGGTTATAATCAAAAATCACTCATGCGCAATATACTCGTACGTCGTTATAATAAAGCTTTTTAAATGAAATGACGGGGTGTTATGCCTACATTCAAAATTTAAGGGCAGGTATATCTCCTAGCTGGGAGCTTGCTATCACCTCGGAAACAGAAGCATCAACCCGGTGTTTCGAAGTTTCGAACAGCCAATTAATAGTGATTTAGTTAGATCTCTACAAGATATGTTGAATTCTCATAACAGCTACATACAGTCTTTCAAAACTGCGATTGAGAGTGTTCCACTGGGCATTCCCGACTTTATTGCCGTAATTTATGCAAATAAAGTTCCTGTTGGAGAACACACATAATGCACAAAGGAATTACCACACAACATCATCCGATCCTGTGTGTGTGCATGCAGGATCACCCTCGGCTTTTCACTACTGCCACTCACGCGACGAACTCCAAGGAGAGCGGTCGAATTCAGATTATCTTTGATATATTTAATTACTTCTGACATACACAATACAGTCCAACAAAATAGTAATAATAATAATAATAATAATAATAATGGCGGCGCTACAATCCGAGGTGGACCTGGGCCTAGCTTCTCAACAACCACTCGTGTTGTGCGTGCTATTGTTCTTTCACAAGTGGAGGGGACCTACAGTTTAATGCCGACTCCGAACGGCGAGATTGAGAAGCTTTTTCTAGACAATTATACTCTTTGAGCATTGTCAGTGACTCGAAAGTGGTGGAGCCGTGAACAATTTTTTTTTGAAAAATTGTTTGTCTGAACTCCAACAAAATAATACCCAATAAATACTTGTAAACTTATAACTTAGTGCTTTTATTTTACAGCGATCAAGCCACTTTCAGCATACAATCACCAAATGAAGTAGAAAAATATCAATTTGGACGTTACATCTGCAGCTCTGAAGCAGTATGGAAGATTATTCATCTTGCAGTTCATTTAGTAAATGGACAAAGGACGTATTTCCTTGAGAACAATATACAAGAACTTGTTAACAATCCGCGGGATACATACACCTGAGAATTGAACAAGGTGTTATTTACAATACTTATCAAGCAGCATGCAAAGCTATGGGTCTCTTGGAAGACGATTCTCACTGGGAAAACACGTTATCAGAAGCTGCTATGTGTAGTTCACCTAGATCATTGAGACATTTACATTATTGTAGAGTTTTGTCAAGTGGCCGACTCTGTTAGTCAATGGAATAAATTTCTAGAAAATATGCCCAATGACATTCTGATTCGGCGACGGCGAGAGTAATTTTTAGTTCATGTTCAATATGATCAAAACGTCTTTGACGAAGCGTTATTTGAATTGACCAAAGTAGTGCAATTACTTTCGCGTAAATCTTTCAAGGATTTTGGACTGCCGATACCAACTAATATAACTAACTCAGATTTAACCAGTACCGAATTCACAAGAGAAATATCATACGATCATTCAAGACTGTTACAAGTTGTAGCTCAAGATGAACCTCACTTGAACATCGATCAAAAAAAAGTATTCACTGCGTTACTATCATCAATTTATAAGAATGAAGGGACATTTTTCCTTGATGTTCCAGGGGGCACAGGGAAAACATTTTTAATCAACTTGCTTTTAGCCAAAGTCAGATCTACTGGCAAAATATTATTAGCCGTCGCATTATCCGGCATTGCAGTATCACTTTTAGAAGGAGGCCGAACCGCACATGCCACATTTAAACTTCCACTAAAGATTGCTATTAATACTACTGTATGTACGTATTATCAATAGTTAGGCTTTTTTAGAGATCTTACTCAAAGTTGGAAATGGAGATCAAATACAAAATAATGGAAGGATTAACTTAAATAATCAAAACCTTCGTGTTTTAATAAATAACATCTAAGTGTTGGTCAATAGTGTCTATCCCGACATTGACAACATAACTTATAAGACTATATCTTGGTTCAAAGAAAGAGCAATTCTGTCACCTACTAGTGAACAGGTGGATAAGGTGAATAACTTGATTCTTTCAAAGATTGATACACCGACGAAAATATACTACTCGGTCGCACTGTACTCAATTTTGAAAAGGCTGTTCATTTTTCCACAGAATTTTTTAATTCTTTGAACCTGTCTCGAGTCTCTCCACATAAAATGGTCTTGAAAGTAGATTGTCCTGTTATTTTGTAGCATTCTACACATCCAAGCGAGCTTTCTGCAACACCTGGGTCTTAAGCCACGTTTGGTATACTGGCTATACACAGCGGTGATAAGACCCATCAAAACTTACGAATCAACAATCTAATGGCAAGCACTGGAGAAGAAATAAATTCTTTTAAGATTGAAAGATCGGAATGAATGCCTTCAACCGCAATGAGACACAGGAAAGTCAAGATCTGGAAAGAGAAGCCATATGGGCACGCGTCCATCCTCTCAAAATGGACAGCAAGACAGAGGTACATAACGTCGGACTACCTGCCACCAAACCTGACCACCATGGTGGAAAAGAGATCTCTCTAAACACTGATGGCTCGACGAAAACAAGTGCAGAAAAGGGCACGGGTCTTCGGGGAACTCTCGAAAGATCCCTGAACCTAAGCAACAAATGTAGAGTTTTCCGAGCGGAAGTGGTAGCAATAAATGAGGCAGCACTTACGCTAAAAGAACATAATTTGACGGGAAAACGATTACTAAATATTCCGATAGCCAAGCGGCAATAAAAGCCATAGTGTCGGATATTATAAAGTCAAAAATAGGCAAACTATGTGACAAATTGTCAGTGATATCTCCAGTGCAACAGGAGTCAAAGGAAAGTGCTGGCAAAAGCAGGGTCAGAACTGGATAATTCTCTAGCATTATCTAATGTCACCACGCCCTTAAGAGGACAAAGCCGTAAAGAAGGCATATGGCCGATGACTTAATCTGAACATTTGGTCAACGATGAGAGCCCTATGACCGGTGCTGAGTAGGACATATTTTAGACTTCAGTCTCTGACTAAGTCTAAGTGTGTAGACGGAATTCTCTTCTTTCATCTTCTGTTGTGTCAAGTAAATCATGCTGCCTGGCGGCAGCATTTTTATCCTCATCGCCGTTTAACTGTCTGCAGAAATGATTTTTCCAAGTTCTCAGTATCGACTGCGACTCTACTACAAGTTGTCCATTCTCATCCCGGCAGGCTTTTGTCCAAGCTTTATATTCGATAGTAGTTTCACCTCTCTTAAAAACTTCGGACATCATTCCGGTGCCGTGAACGAAGGCCATATGAACTAACGCCATAATGGCGTTAATTCGCATTTGAAAGTGAATTAACGCCATAATCCACTTATGGCTTTAATTCACTTTCAAATTGGAACTAAAGCCATATATTAAATTGAACTAACGCCATATGGTGTTAGTTCACTTTCGAATGTGAACTAATGCCATACAATGTATTTGAGCTCTAAAGCGCGTTATCTGTCCAATGTCCCACCATGATTGGACCACGTTTAGTTTCCAACCAACCTACCTCACTCGCCCCTTACATGCATACATACATATGAGGTATGCATGGGGGGGCATGCTGCCCCCCTGCAACCCCCCTGCTTGACCACATATGCAATTTGGAGTAAGTGCGAGTTTTTATTTGTATTTACTTTCTTTAAACTCATGCAAATCATGGATAAAAAAAAGCATGGATAGACTCAGTCTCGCGCCTACTTCAAATCCTACATGTGGTCCAGCAGGGGGGTTGCGGGGGGGCAGCATGCCCCCCCATTCCAACATTACTGTTTATACGCCGTTAAGTTAAAGCTACAAGTTTCTACCTCATTTCTTAGGACCATGTAAATAATGTAAATTATTGAGATTGATGCGAGTGACTTTAATTCAATTTCAAATGTGAACTAAGGCCACTTCCTAAAACGAACTAACGCCATATGGCTTTAGTTCAAATTTGAAAGTGAATTAAAGCCATAAGTGGATTATGGCGTTAATTCGCATTTGAAAGTGAATTAACGCCATTATGGCGTTAGTTCATATGGCCTTCGTTCACGGCACCATCATTCCTGCCATAACACCCCTCCATCTCCCCGATGGCGCGCTTCTCAGGCTCTTTCTTTTTCTTAAGAAGCCGGCTTTTTTTTCTTTCTTTCTACTCGTAGAGCTCACAGCTCTCGAAGTTCGATGCAAAGTTGTAGTGCAGGCTTCTTGCTTTGCTGCATGTGCCTGCCTGCACTCGTCGTCAAACCAGGGTTTTGCGTCGCAAAATTCCGAACATCAGACGCGGCTTCTCTGGTGGCTTTTTGACAACATCCCCATTCTTCTTTTCTTGCTTGTGCAGGTGGCATTGAATGTTCGGAGAGTTTCAGGGAAACACGATCGGCACAGTTCCTGGCGGTCTGTTCCGATTGTAGCTTTACAATAATTCATTTCCACAAAATTTCAAAGCTTAGCGCAGGAAGTATGCGACCTAATATCCTGAATGAATTCAGGAATATGTTGATTAACTCCCACATGTGAATCCATGTGCGTAAATCAGCTTGAAATCCACTGAATCATTGTTGATGTGAAAACGGATGTGCGTTACATATACTCGTATAGTGCCTATCCAGCCGCTGTCCAATTACGGACCTAGTTCCCCAAGAGCTTTCTAATAATCCTATTAATCAAACGTGTAACATATTTATTTTGTTTCATTTTGGTTCCGGACAAAGTGTGTATCCTTTAGGGTATTGGACAATTAAAGGACTTTGATTGATCGAACTGATTGAACACCCATTGATACATGCGTGAGGTGTGGATATCTCTTCTGATTTTCCTACTCGGTTGGGTCATGTATTGTTGAAACAGGAAACTGTCCCACTGTGCCCGATTTGGAGTCGATGTCAGGCATACGTAATGAGCTCTGTGCCGTCGAAAAGATTATCTGTTAAATACATGGAATGGCATGCAACCCCTGAATTTATAAGCAAGTGACAAAAAGGAAGAGGCTATAGAAATGCTTTGTTGAATCCTAGTGGTGCATAACAAGTCTCCACTTCACACAGTTTAGGGGTAGCTCCTTAAGCTTGAGGCTTGTATTTGAACATGAAATGTGATTGTACACAAGTATGCGTTGATGTGTCGAGACAGAATGTGAAACTTTATAAATATTCTGAAAACGTCTCATAGAATGAAGAACATATTGAACATCATTATCTCTGTTATATCTTCCTTAGTGGATACCACAGACTCTTCAGCTGCTCTCTTCTTTTTGCATTTGCATGTCAAAGTTTACTTGAACATTTATGGTTGTGTACGAGTATCTATGTATTCAAGCCAACGCATAAGATAAAAGGATTTATCTAATCTTTGTTAATGTTTGGACGGACATAATTTGTGTGAAGCTCAGTGTTTTTGTATTCAGACGGACATGTATTCAAGATTTCAGATAACAGTGTCTACCACACCACTTAAAGCTATTTTTATTAAAGTTTAATCAAAGTTAAAACCATTCGAACAATTTAGGATATGTTGTACTAACCACCGTATATAGCGGTATTTTTATATGTGTGAGCAAACATTTCTAGTGTTATGTACAAATCAATGAGTGGTTGAGTTTTATTCCACTGTCTTTTATTTTGTAACAAAATAATGAAAGGCTTTCGCCTGGAATTCGCTAAATCACAGCACCGCTAAAACTTATTTTTGATAGTTTCATTTGGGAGCCCTGTTGAGTGTGCTGAATGTACTCTCAGCAAATAAACGCGAGCGTAGGGAGTTGAAAATAAAAAAGGAGTTTCCCGACTTTTTTAAATACTAAATAACTAATAAAAATAAATAAATCATTGCGTGCAGTGCTACAAAAAAATAATAAATTCGTGCAGTAATGCAAAAAAAAAAGAAAAGGTAAAAGATTTTCCTCCCTTTACCCCTCTTTTCTCTTTCCGCTTAGTGCTATTCTCGTATTAAATAGTTTCAATCGTCGTGAGTCTCACTCAATTGATTGAAAAATCACGAAGAATTTAATTTAATATTTAACGCGAAGCGAATTGCGAATGGCCTTCATTGAGTGATTACTCATTATTATCATACTACCTCAACGGTAGTCAATTGGAAACTCAATACGCAAATCCACTTAGTTAATTGTGTGCTGTGTTCAAAGTTTGCAGGTTATAATGTTGGTTCAGTTTTGTATTGACTTATGCAATGTTCGTGGATGTAGAAGTAATCTGTTTGTTCCGTACGCCCACATATTCTGTTATAGACCAGCCATTTGTGCACTATGCGAAATGCACATATGATTCGGATGCCAAAATTCAATTTACCTGGGTATAGTTTAGTGCTCATCTTTTAAATTCATCGAGTTCTCGCTTTTTATATTCGGAATGACGTTGCTTACCAAATACTCTCTCAGTATAACCACTCTTCCAATTCGGAATTTAACTTTGGGTGGTTAAAAATTCGCATTTGTAAGCAACAAATTCATTTCTGATTTTTGTATAGAAGCCCAAACATGGACAGTAAGTCTACTTATGATGAGTTCTCCCTAAAAATCGTGATTTCAAAACATTCACAATTCTTTGTGGCTTCGGCATTCTGGACAGACAAACCCGAAGAAAGGTGTGATGAGATATTTGCTATTAGTAACAATGTAACGCATGTTAGTGAGCCGAAAAGAATACCTGACATTGATATGTATTCCGCCAACACTCTGGACTTTTTCCTTATCTTTCACTCTGATAAGTACGTCATTGATGTATTATCGCCTCTAGGTTTCTCAAACCAGTGCGTTATATCAGCTAAATTCACATCGCTCCACCCAACTAGAGAAAAAATTCCGAGAAAAACGCCATACGAGAAAGCCAACTGGGATGGCATCAAGTACTTCTTTAAGAGTTGCTCGTTGTGTTTTCTAGATAACGATGTGGATGCCGCTGCTGATATTATCACAAATATCATTCTTCTGGCTATGAAGTCCTTTATTTCTCACCGGATTAAAGAAATCAAACCTAAGGCAAACGGATGGTATGACTTGAGCTACCAGGAGTCGCGAGGTGAATTTTTGGACTTACAAGGCTAACCCAATTGAGGAAAACCGAAATAGGTTAAGTTCTCACATGACCAGAAATTGTGGCAAAAAATACTACAATGTCTCAAGGATAGGGATGACTTGTGCGTTTTTCGTAAAGAACGTGAAAAATGCAACGTTGTCTTCAACATCCATGCTCATTTAAAATGACATTCCAGGTGTCACCTCCAGCTAAGGTCAATTTGCTCGCTGCGCACTTTGCAGCCAATTCGTTACTCCCTGAAGCTACCTCATTTAGTTTTTATTTAGTATTAGAAACCGTCGATTTCTCAATGGAACAAATTCACTGTAGCAGGAGTTCTCAGAGATCTTTACATATACAAATTCGCTAGTCCAGATGATATCTCACCCCAAGTTCTGAAGTGGTGTTCTTCATCGGTGGCGAAACCGTTGCGTAAGCTTTTCCATCTGCATTCGTTCAGCCCGTCCCATGGAATCTCTGATTAATAATCAACTAATGAAATATTTCGAAATGGGAAAACTCCATGATGACCGACAATATGGTTTTCGAAGCAACAGGTCCATTGGTGATATGATAGTACAACCTTTGCCAAATGTATTGTATTAGGTACCCTTTAAGATTTGTTATATCTTCAAAAAACAAGAAAAAATAATAAAATGAGAGGAAAAAATGAAAATGGTTTACGATTGAATTGTTTGTGAAAACCACACAATTCAAACTAATTACTTCCGATAAGTGATTCGGCAGCAAACACAAAAAGATAAGAGTGCCTAATACATTTGGCCAAGACTGTATATCTCACCGAAAAGTGAAACCAATCTTTACACAATTCTGACGAAAGCAAGATTGTTGCACTTGATATTTCTAAAGCGTTTGACAGAATCTGGCACTCGGCTCTTTTGTCAAAAGTGCATGCATTTGGTGCCGATGAATCTCTTCTTCATTAGTAATAAATATTCGAACAGCTCAATTCATGTTGTTTTGGACGGATTTAAGTTTGTTATCTTCAAAATAAATGCTGGTATTCCCCAAGGCTCAGTTCTTTCTCCAACTCCCTTTCTCATTTTCATAAATTAACTCTTTCTTGTCTGTAACAACTTATCCAATTCACTCCTTCGCTGATGATAGTACCGTCAGTTATTCATATTCGTTTCCCAATTCACACCCCTGTTCTTCGGACGTGAATCGAGAACTGCAGCGTATGACAAACTCGTTAAGTTCCGATATTGGCAGCATAATTAATTGGGGTCTCAATAATAGAATAGTATTCAACGTTTCCGAAACCCAATGCTGTTTACTGTCATAAAAGCTGGAATCGTTAATAATAATAATAATAAGAATGGCGGCGCTAAAGTCCGAGGTGGACCTGGGCCTAGCTTCTCAGCAACCACTCTTGTTGTGCGTGATTTGGTTCTCTCACGATCGAAGGGGACCTACAATTTAACGCTGACTCCGAACGGCGAGATTGAGAAGCTTCTTCTAGACAGTTATGCTCTTTGAGCATTGTCAGTGACTCGAAAGCCATGGAGCCGTGAACAATTTTTTTAAAAAATTGTTTATCTGAACTGTGATTTGAACCTAAACTTGAAAGTCTAGTGCGTATGGGTCAACGCAAAAACACACACAGCTATGGCGCCTACCGTGCAGTACCTTAGTAGACTGTTTTAAGCGCAATTTAATTTTTTTGTTTTATTTATTTTTTTGTTTAAGTTTATTTATTTCTTTACTATTGAAGAAAACAATTTTTCTGGAGAAATGTTTGTTTGCCTTTGCATGAACTTCATTTGAAATATTCTTTTTTTCATCGTCATTTGAACTGTGATGTGGTAGAAGTAACCAGGGCTCCAAATGAGATCGTCACCTAAGCAGTGATTCATTTGAATTTCTCAGCTGGTATCAGTCTTAAAATATCCCTCAAAGAATATCACTCAAAAGCCAATGGGTGTGGTCCAGAAGTCTGCGAAATCGTTAGGAAAAGTTTTGCTAAAATAGCTCGGGCAGAGGAGACCACTTGAACGATAATATTATATGACGGATTATATGAACACAAATTGAACGAGTTTACAGTATGAGTATAACATATTTTCCTCCACTGATGTTTGATTTAAGTCTAAATAATGCGTATCTAAGGTTGTTTAAAGCTCCCTCTAAAGGAAAGAAACGATTGTAAATTCTTTGTCATCAAAGAATTTTAATGAGCAAAGCTACCAAGGAGTAATTCTTAAGGTAGGCGTGTTGGGTTTGTTTAGATTTCAGACACTTATTCCACAGTCCTTGAAAGAAAGGAAGGAATGGGTGGCAAACTGTAATCATTTGTGTCATTCAAAATTAAAAAACCTATTTACTGCCACCTACTTGTGCCTTGAAATACAGGGTAAGTAAAGATAATTGGGTAATATTCAAAGTAAACATTTTTAGAGCATTACCCATGCTATTTTGGTGCAAGATTGCAAAAGCTCTTACATTTAATGTGGGTGGAAGAAACCGAATTATATGTTGAGCCTGTCTATTTTTAAATGAGTCACAAATCATATTTCGTATCCTTTTAAATCAAGTTAAATCCCGGTCTCATATAAGGAACATTTCTTGACGTTATCACAACTCTTGATTCATGTTTTCATACATAGCTGTTGACCTATTTTATACTCATCAAATTACTTGCTCACATGTATCCTTACTTTTCATATCCTACCTCCTGATGTTGAACATTGAATAATCAATCTTTTCCACATGTCTTGCCTTTCACCTATGTCAGCATCTGAGATCCTTAACAGCATCAATTTGGTTTCCTATTTTAGTTCTCCATCAACATTGAATGCCTTTTCATTGATTCATCAACACACATGTAGGTGTACAGTAATGTTAGCACACCTAAGAAGATATCATATGGGGATGAAAGTGGATTTGAAATAATCTTAAGTGAGAAAGAGGATAGGTAATTAATACTGGGATGTAACAATTAAAACGATACATTGATATACCTATTTACATCTTGTGGCTTATCCTTGTATATTTTTAGAAGTACTTAGCTTACGTAGGTTGATTTAAATAACAATATAGACAATGATCAATGGTAATCCGACATCAGAATACCTCATAGAAAACAATGTAATGAGAGCTCATGCAGTCAGGGTAGAGAGATGACACTTGTGGTACGGAAACATTGCTTTGTTACTTATAAAAAAGATTTAAAATGTTCCTATGACTTATGTTAACAATGTTTTGTATGTTAAGACTTCTCAAGCCAGCAGAAGTTTAGTGGGGTCAACACCCCTTTTATTAAGCTTAATGGGAGCAAGAAACGTAATCCAAACATAAAAACGAATGTTGAACTACGAGTAAATTGCTAACGAGAATTGCATTGAAATAGGTATGGCTTGGGAGAAAAAGCACGGGTCTGAAGATAGTTGCGAAGAGATGTTTTGCTAAGGTGAAAGTCAAATGAGTTTTCCATAATGTCAGCCAAATTTAACCTTCTGGACATGGGTGAGTTGAACCCATAGTTGAACAATGTGATCTTATACGGAAGAGTGATGTGGACCTTAGATTGTGAGGATTGGTGCTAAGGGAAACTAATTCAAGGAGTGCGGGACAATTAGTGCGATCGTTAAGTAGCTGTTGGAAAAAAGGTGATCGGAAATATCACGACGGTTTTCAAGGGATTCGAGCCAGATAAGTTTCATATGTTCCGATTTTAGTGGCAGATCGCGAAGCTGGATGGATTCAATATTGTAAGTGTGCATAACGTAGCAAGGGGACTAGACCGGACTGAATTATTTGAGAATGAGTCTAACGGGGGTGATACACAACGATTTGGTAGATTCGAGAATTCTTTTGACCAGCGTTTAATAAACCAACCGCAAAGTTGGCCCTATTTATTATGCAGTCAATGTGGGAAAGAAATGAGCTCTTGGTCGCAAACCAAACTTAGATCCGGTAAAAATACAACTGAGGGGATTATATCGTGGCAGAAGAAATTTTTTTTTATGGAGTTGCGGGAGATTGAGAAGCTTTTTTTTCTAGACAGTTATACCCTTTGAGCATTGTCAGTGACTCGAAAGAGGTGGAGCCCCGAACATTTTTTTTTTGAAAATTGGATTTGAACCTAGACTGTGAAAGTCTAATGCGCTTGGGTCGACGCACGAACCCACACGGCCACGGTGCCCACTTATACCTTAGTGACCTCATATATCCTGCCTTCCAAAAAAGACATTGGCAAGCCTAAGAGTAGATGGGTAGCTATCACATTTGCGTTTGGGGTAAATAAAGTGATAAAATCTCTTGGAATCGGAAGTAAGATTGGATTGCATTCGATCAATGTGGTTGAGATAAAGCAAGGTCCGCAAGTATAAATAAAAATGACGAGTAATCAAAGTCAGAATGAGATTTGAGGTGAAATTTCCAGAGTTTGTTTCTTCTGTTGCGGAGGTTTGTGAATTGTTTATTATATCAAAATGGGGATGTTGAACAATTTTTTTTGGCTTTCATAAGGCACAGCCTTCTGCGATTTCCATATTTTAGAAAGCAAGATAACCTTTTATAAGCCATATTTCCATAAAAATAGAATTGTCTTTTTGTGATTTAAAATCATTATAAGTAACAGGGTGCAAACAGTGATACATACACTTATAAGTAAAATTGTTTGCAGTAAAATTGTTTGCTGCAAATATTTTTCGAAAAATCTGCTCAATAAGCCCTTACAGTGCTTATTTCGCTTACAGGAATGCGAAATATTAATTTAAAAAATATGTGATTATAGCAAGCGCACACATAAAACAAGTAGCGTTGCAAGGGAAAAAAAATATCTGAGAAGTTTAGCGAAAAGTCATGTAGTTAAGTTTAGTTTAGTCTAGTTGCAATGGACTTTAGCAATAATATTTAATTATATAACAATAATTTAAAATAATAATATTAATTTTTTTGGTGTGGCCTTAGGCCGTCTACCAGAATGACAACTCATTTTAACTTTTAATACAATTTATATTCATAAGTGAAACAAAGTTAGAAATATTCCTCCACAATACGTTTTCTGTAATTAAGTGTTGTGTTAAGTTAAGTTAAGTGTTTTCTGTAATTTAGTAAAGTGTAATTGTACAAAACATCCCACCCTTTTTCTCCATTTAATATGTTTGCCAATGTATAACACGAAATTCCATTAAATTTGGATGTACCGACAAGAAATGAAAAGTGTCTTCCCTCGTACTGAAATTACAAAGATTGCATAGTATTGGTAGATCAGATATATGAGGTATATAGTTTAAATTTACTAGGCCACCACTCAATTTGAAAATAATACTGGTTTTCTCGATTGAATAATTATTTTGAAAATATGTTTTGTCTTTTAACTGATGACTCATTTGCTGCAATCATTTCTAAACAGTGAAGTTCGTTGACCAGCAGAAGTAATTTGAATCCGTATTCGGAAATGTTTCTTCCGCTCTTTTCCAGTTCATTTTTCCTTATGACAGCAGGTAATTTATATCTAAGCGCTATTTAATATCTAATCAATGAGATATAACATTTACTTACATACGTGTTGTGTAACTGTCAACTTATTCGTGCATAAGATAGAAAAATAACGTTGACCTCGTTATCATCTCTGTATGTATGATGTAATTATTCGGTTTATTTTTGCATCAATAAGGTGTTAAGATTAGTAATTACTTTGTAGATCCAAAAACAAACATAGATCTGATCATGTTTGTATGCTGATATGATGCTGGTATGATAACATGAATTTGTTTAGATATCATAGTTAACTTATTGTTCAAACACGCTCTTAAAATTTATGTTCACTGTCTGAAAAGTCTCGAATTGACAATAAAGCTTTATCATAACATAAGATAGGAGGTGATAACATTTCAAAAATCCACATGAATTCTAAATCATATCCCAAATTTCTTTCAAGTGCTAAGTAAGATAGAAAATATAAGTTTTTTTTTTCACCAAAAATTGTATTTCTTATCAATTCATAAAGCAGACAGTATGGGGTTATGGCTGAAACAGCATAACGTGAATAGCAAATGGTCTCCACGGCTCTCTAGGCGTATACTCACATTCGGGTGCATACAAATGTCGTCTTCTCTTTATGTCGATGCAGAACGACGAAATTTGGAAAACCATTCTTCTGAGCATTGTAGAGAGGGGTGGTACGTGAAAATGAAAGTAGTTATATCATGGTATCGAACCATGGATATTCAGCGTAGGGGCGTGCTTATGCTTATGCAACCACTCCAATGAATTAAAAAACGTAAACCTTAAAAAATGCAAATCTCCTTGCACTTCTCCACAAGCCTTTAAAACACAATTTTATGTTGTCTGTGTTAAAGTGAGTAAAGAATTTAATTTTCTTTGTTGTTGTATTCTTGTGAAAAATACTCAGCTGAGCAGTGAAGTTTTGCAAGAATAGAAATATGCGGAAACATTTTAAAACACAAACAAAAATCATAAGTCTTGCAAAATGGTTTCTTTCACTTCCTCCTTAAGTATTTACTTTGATATGGGTATTTACCCACGATGTCTTCTCATCGCCACAGCAATGCTGTCAAGTACACCTTGTTCTGTCTACACCAAGGGCTGTTAATGCAATAAATCAATTACGAAACTTCTGAATCAAATAAAAAAGTTGTGTTTCTCTAAGCTTATTTCAACAAAAAAAATTGAATGTTCGGATTTATCTTATTTTTAGAGTTTAAGTAATTAAATTAAAACTGTTGTCGTTTCAGTACTGTCATATTCCTCCATATCTTGGTAAAGACAGGCCATTAATGATAAACATTAAACGACTCTCAAAGTCAATAAAGTCATTTCAAATCTGGGGTGTTACAGTGAATTCTACCCAAAAGTTAAATTCAATTAATTCAATAAACTCAGTTTTTCTTTGAAAACTTCTTTTATGATTGAGATTAGAAAGACTTTTCTATTTCAAATGTATTGCAAGACAAGCATTATATTAAAGTACACTTAAATACATTCACAGGTAAGTAGCCTCAATAGATAAGTCCTCCATTTAATGATGGCAAGTCTTCAGATCTTTGTAAAGTGTTCATTCCACTTTGCCTACATTACAAAACCGTCTCTATTATCAGTCAATTCACAACGATACACTGTACACTGAATACAGTCTACCACTATGCTTCTTTCTCATCTATAAGATTAGTGAATCCCTATTTGATTGAACTGCAGTCATGTTACAATTCCGGTTTGTACACTGGTAATTGAAGTTGCATGCGTTTGAGGAGTGTATGTGACTTACGAGTTTGATATACATGCTACCGAAAACCCGAAACATTCCAAATAATACGTTCTTTAGGTCATTGGTTTCCCCGCATAGAAGATGGTAATTAAAATTATTCACAAACAACTTGTTTCAGTGTAATCTGAAGCAACATTTTGTAATAGCAACGTAAGTACATAGACGGACATTTCTAATATTAGAACACAAATTGACCAGATGAGATACTAATTTAACAACGTTGCGTTTTATATACAATTTCTTGTTCGCTTACACCGTCAATTAAATCTGACCTAGACGTGCTGCCTTGAACAAATGTTGCTTTTAGCTGGGCAACTGGTTTCGGCTCTCAGACATGAATACCGACTGGATCATCATTAAAATAATAATACAACCTCGGTGATTACATCTTCTATAACAATTCGTCAGTTGATCGTGGTCAGTCTACAATTATGTTTCAGATAAAAAAAAATATTGCTACTTACAGCAGACGAAATAATTGCTATCAAAAGGATGTTACGCCCATTGTTAAACATGGTCTGTCTAAAAAATGTCTACTTTAAGTATTCGTTCACATTGCTGCCTTAATATGGAATAGATCATAACAGTTTACACATTGTTTGGCCTAGTGACGAAAAAACAATCTTATCAAATTTTATGATGTCAACAAATATTGCTGCATAGAGTTTCTTAAGTGCTTGACCTTTCGTCATTCTCCGTATTAAGCTAAGGGCTGTAAAGAAACATCTGTACGTCCGTTCTTTTTTTCAATGTCGCAGAATGACCTATTATCGATTGATTAAAGATATGAATCGAAAACTGTGTGATAAAATGTTGTAACGATGTTGTACGCAACACTTATTAGGTACCAAAGCTCAATTATGTTTAAACAAAAAACTAGTTTACGACAAAAATGACAGATATAATTATTGTTTCTAAATAATTTTCGCGCAATATACAATTCACATTAAACTTAACGTATAACTAACTAAAAATAAAGTTTTAGTACATCTGGACTGAGTTTTCACCTGACTCCGCTCTTCTAACGGAGGAAACAAGCAGCTTAACTGATTAACATCTTTGAGACACAATTCAAACAATTCGTTCCGCCTTCAAGAAAATTCCGCCTTCAGTTTGTAAGAGTATTCCTTTGGGATCAAACTTAAGTGCATTTTCCATCTGATCACTCAGATGAAATCTAAAGTTCTTCAGCAACAAACTCAGACCAATTCGTGTCTGCATCTTTCCAAATCGCAATCCAATGCAATTTCGTGGACCATCGCCAAAGGGCAACCACGCTACAGGATCACGTTTCAGTATCGCTTCGGGCGTGAAGCGTTCTGGATCGAATACCTCCGGATTGGGATATATCTCAGGATCATTATGGATGGCATCTGCTGGGATGATGACCATTGTACCCTTTTCAAGTTTATACTTAGTGTCGGGTATTTGGTAATCTTCCTTTGTTTGACGCGTCAGTATGAATACTATTGTATACTTGCGGAGGGTTTCTACAAATGTTCGCATTTAATAATATTTCACACTAACTTCCAAACACTCACCATAAATAACTTGATCCAAGTATGGCATTTCTTTGATACTTTCGTAGTCTAAGACACCATTGTGCTTGGCAAGCACTTCATTCACTTCATTCCGCACTTTGTCTTGGATTTCCTGGTTCTGCGCCAACTCGTAAAGCGCATATCCCATTGCCGATGATGACGTTTCAAAGCCCCCCAGGTAAAAAACAAATGCCTGTGCTGCTAGTTCCTCCATGGTCAACCCAGTTATCAACTCCCCACTCTCAGTTCTCACTGGTTTCTTGTTCTTCAGGTCAATAAGCAGATTCATGAAGTCGTTTCTGACAATTCCATTTTTCTCTCGATACTCCACTGTGTCGCGTACAGCTCCCATGAAGAAATTATGAACGTTGTCTGAAATTACGCGGCACCCAAGCGCTCTGGCAACATCGGGAAAACTTCTTATGAATGCGTTAATAATAGGATGATGTCTCGGTTCAGTCAAAAATCGTTTCCCAACGATACGGAACTCAGCGTAGGGATCCTTCAGACTATTGCACTCAATTCCAAATGCACATGTTCCAATCACATCTGTGGTGAATCGGGCGAGGATTTCCTTAATTTCCACCACCGAACTTGTGCCAACCATTTCTCCTAAGACTCGCACAAACTCATGACCAACGTTCACTACCGTGGGAAACATGAACTTCATTTTTCCCGAAGTGAAGGTTGGTGTCAGTTTTGTTCTCAGTTGACGCCACCTGTTCCCATCCAGAGCGAATAAGTGTCCTGTCAAAGGGTCGTCCTTCTCATTATGGTACATGCCACGATCAACAAAATTGTTAAAGTCCTTGATAAGAATCTTCTTCACCAAATCCAATTCCAATACAAGGGCAACCGGACGAGAAAAGATATACATTCCACAGAAAGGAGCGGTCCCTTTGTGCTTCTTGTACAGGTTCCGAACTGGCATAAGCGTGTGATTGGCACCCGACAGAGCTTTCGAATTCCCGAAGAAAAACACTGGTTCATCATGTGGCACTCCACGCTTTTTCCAATACAACATGCGATTCCTTATAAAGAACACTGCGACCGATACAATTGCGATGATCGCGTAGAGGAACGAATTAATCAACTCCATTTTTGCTGTAGCACCTGACACGCACAAGAGTAGACTACGAATGTTTGACTCAGCGCACTCGAATTTATTCGGCAACAATTTGAAAAGCTTGTTTTTGTTAACATGGCTAGTAGAACACAAGTGATTTAGAGACTAAGCTAACCGATAAGATACAGTACGCAATGAGATTTACTCTCGCCTCATGTAAGAAGAACTTAATGGAGCATTGAATTAGATAAGAGCAGCTTTCTGCTTGTTTAGGTCGGAGAATTGTATTTTTATAAGTGGGCTTTGCGTGACTCACAGATGCATGACATTGCTTTTTCTCTCAATGTAATTTAAAATTATGGCTATAAAATATAATCAGATACACTTTTACAGAGATCTCGGATTGAAAAAGCCTTAGCCTTCCCGCTCCCTCTCAACTATCATAGTCTACATGTGCATTATCTCTGTAACTACTTATGTTTTATCACTTTTTTAGCAGTTTCATGGGTGTTCCCTTTCCTGGATGTATAATGCAAATGTAAACACAAACGAACCAGCTGTTGGGTTACACAGACGACATCGACATTGCCGCGCGTTCGTGTCATTGTAATAAATTTGACGGCAATTGAAAAATAGGCAAAACTAGCTCGTCTTGAAGTATATTTTTCGCGTTCGAGAAGAACGGCCAAGTGATTTCGGACTCAAGACAATCTGTTTTCAATGACTGAAAGCAGCTTTCCTACGACAGTTAGCGATGTAGGGCGAGTCTCCACATACCATTGGCCTGATACTCGTAAGTAAATAAGTGAATTTGTTTGATGGGCTGAAATTATTATTAAATTAAAGTGATAAATATTGACATAATCATACAAATTAGAGCTGCAAAATAGAATAGAAATGTTGGAAAATTCTTTTCCATGTGAGAGAAGTGTTGCCTGAGCCTGGTACACTGCTTGCTATTTTGGTTGTTGGTTTTTGTACTTGTACCAGCATTATTCTTATAATAATGACAACATTCATTAATATTGCTTATTTGACTTAATCTATGAGATGAGAATCGGTAGATGATCCTTAGTCGCGCAGTAAACATCTACTGTGTAAAGCGATACTGAGAGCTAACACTTAGAGAACGTAGTATTCTGTGTGCTCTGTGACGGATAAAAAATCCATTTTGACGCTATAATGCGGGGAGACTTGGGCCTAGCTTCTACAACAACCACTCGTGTTGTCTGTGGTAAAGTTCTTTCGAAAGTGGATGGGCCAATTCACTACCAGCTCCGAACAACGAAGTTTGAGAAATTTTTCTAGATATTTATTTTCTTTGACCATTGTCAGTGACTCAAAAGCTGTGGAGCCGTGATAATATGAAAGTTCGGGAATCGAGCCTAGACTTTGATCGCAATTGTCGATGCAATTATCTGCGCCCACAGTTTAGTATATAAAAGAATTATGGGTAAAGTAATATTCTACTACTTTTCATAAAAAGAACATTTCAAATTAACTCTTCTAAACTGATTCAGTGTCTGTCTTCAATTCAGACTATCGTTCTTTCACTGACTGCAAAAATAACAAACAAAGCAATAGGTTCAGATTAACTTAAGCCCTGAATCAATGATAGAATTTAATTGCACAAAGAATACAAAAATTATTTGTATGCAGAAAAAAGATAACAACAAAATTATGTTCGCAAACTTATAGATAAGCAAAAAATGGAATACAGCAGCAATAAATTTCCGAGAAGTCGGTATAATCCTTAAGCGCAAAGACGTATTGTCAAAAATATAAGTTACTCCAACGCCGTCTCACATACGGTGATCGTAAAAGGAGTGTATCTTTAGAGTGTTAATGAGTTGGTAAATCAGATAGTAAGGAAGGCCTACTGACTGTGATGAGAGCACATTTAAATGTAGTTGGTGAAATGCTACGTTGAATCGTTTGTGGCAAAAATGATGGTCGAACTGTATATTGTTTTTTTAATGACATGCTGTATGTCAGCTTATACCGCGTTCTTTTTATGCTCCAAGTAGTTTCTTGCCGAATTCGGATCATATCAATAGCAGTGTGTTGTGATGTTGTACTGTTTTGAAACCCAAAATTCTGTGCGCTTAATTAAAAAAATACATCAACGTTTTGAAACACGTCCCCATAGTGATCATCAGTACCTGCTACAACTTTACCTCTGGCATTCTCGGAGAACTATGACCTTATGATGCCACCGGCCTAAGTGGCGCACCATGTAATTGCCCTTTGCAATTGTCTTTGGTATATTAATTGAGAAATTTCGGTGCGTCAATAGCCGCTATTCTGTTTATTAACAATCGCCATCAAGTCGAAATATGCTTTGTCATTCATAATGATTTGCATTCAAAAACAATGGGCTTCTATACGATCTATAAAACTCCAGCATTCTAATTCCGACGCATTTCGTGGTCATCTTTCTGCCGCTGTTGTTAAAATTGTAAACAGTAACAAACGTGATGGTCCATTTCAGCAACACTCTGTCCCATTTCATTAATCTTTTCTAGTGTACATAGGCTTAATTGTCGTCCAGTCATTTTATTATTTCCCAAATGATGATTGGCCTCTTTCCATATTTCCGATTCGGACGAGCTTGTACTATGAAAGAAAGGAAGCAATTTCAGACTTAATTACCGTTGCCTTAGTTATGTCATATTTTTGAGAGTAAATCCATGTTACATTGAAAACATTCCCAAGGATCCTTCGGCTATATTAAAGTAATGATTCATCGTTCAGTGGACTTGAAATCCTTTATAGATTGACTCAAAATGTTAGGAAATAACTCACTCGCTCACTCCTTTCAAATTGGTTTAACTATTGGCAAAATACGGTTAAACATTGTTTTTAAACAGTTATATAAAAGGACTTATCTTTGATTTTCGGTCCAGATTTGCAATTAATTTCTAGTCGAAACCGGCTAATAGATGCAAGTTTCAGAGGAATGCAAAGTGCTTAGTCCTCTCGAGAGGAAATTTTGAATTTTACTAAAATAATACCTGCCTACTGCAGGGAGTTTAAATTCAATAAAAAGTTGGCTCTCACAAACTTTACCTGGTTTATGTTACTAAAAGTTATAAAAACACTGAACGAAAGTTAAATATGCTGTTAGCGAGAATGTTCAAGCTGCTGGCTATGCGCAACTCTGATAATGAGGATGTTGATTCACACGAGAAGCAAAAGCAAATAGAATCAAACTTACCAGAAACAACAGTCTCCGCGTCTACAAGCATATTTAAAGGCTCGCACGAGAACAGAAAAATGTCTGTTGAAAGTGTTCTATGATTAAACTGCGATTGAAATTAATTATAGATCTACTAAAGAATTCAATCTGAATCAGTGATAAGAAATTAATTTCATTCAATTGCACTTCATTTTGTGGCAGTGCAACAGATAATTTTAAAAATAAAAATTACAGTCTCAAAGCTTACAAACCAATATCTATCTTAAAAGCAAATACGTACAAATACGCTATATCCTGGAATTCCACAAGGTATAACAACCATCAAGAAGTTGAAGTTTTTTTTCCAATTCCATTATTTGCCATCTAAAGAGATTACCCAACCGACATACTTGACACCAAAAGGGAAGCAGTCACCATGCCAATGGATGTCGGAAGTGCATGCGAGAAAAGGAAGTTAAATAAAAACAGTTTGGTTTCCAATACAGAAACCATGGTGAAAGCATTGAGTGACAATATGATTAATGATGTTACTGCTATGGTACTCGAGATGGGATGAAAACCGGATTGAGTAAGTTTATTTTCTGAGACAACCAGTGAAACATTCCGCAAAATACTGAAAGGATTGTAAAAATGTGCTACATTTGAGAAGTTTTCAGAATTTCCCGTTTAATATTAAGGGTGCTTTGTTAAAGAACTTGCATTTTTTTTACTGTTATCCTATTCCTGATTTTATTTCAGTTGTAAACGAGTGAGGACAGCATTTTTCTTGGTTTCCTGTTTTTTTTAAACAAAGAACGTTAAGATGAAGGAAAACATGTAGAAATCAAGGTCATGGCCAATCTATTTGCTTTATTCGAAATGTAATTTTATGTCATTATATTTTTAATAAGATTTTTGGCACGTTTGTTTTTGGACTGCTGCGAATGAAGCCCAGCCTGGCGCTCCAACTATCCACTACATTTTTTATTAGCTAAGCATATATGATATATCAGTGAAAATGCAGTAAATTTTGGCTTCCAAGTGGTCGAAACTGGCAAAAAATTTTACAGATTGACTTGGGCCTATGAGTGGAGAGGACCTACAGTTTAATGCCGACTCCGAACTACGAGATTGAGAAGCTTCTTCTAGACAGTTATACTCTTTGAGCATTGTTAGTGACTCGAAAGAGGTGAACATTTTTTTTGTTTAGAGGACAATAGCACTCGCACGAGTGGTTGCTGAGAAGCTAGGCCAAGTCCACCTTGGACTGTAGCGCCGCCATTATTATAATTATTATATTCACTTAATATGCCACAAATACTTATAGACATTGATATTGATATAGGCCTTTTCACAAAAAAAATATGTGGCGCTGTGAATAGATCCTGACTACTCGTAATAGCAGACAGGAGCGTATTTTAAACACTATTGCATGAAGGATACATATGAACACATTTTTAAAAGGCTTTACGAGCTTTGCAAGAACTGTAATAGTCACAATTATTTTTATAATTATCAGATGTTTTTTTTATTATGCCCACCATACCATACCTTACGGACTATGTATGGTACATTGACTTGTATGTTCTACAACAATACAATTTCATGATTCAGGTAACGTGAAAATTGATGTTAAGAACTATAGATATATTACTCTCATTTGTTGAAAACATTATTTACTCAAGTGGACGAGTAACTCGGGCAAAATATTGCATGGGATAGCCAGTGAAGATAGCGAAGTTGATCGTTCTATGTCATTTGCTGTGATTCATTTATTAACCTACCAAGTGGCGCAGCAGGAAAATGTCAAAACCAGGAAACAACCAAACGCACAGTGTTGTCAGCAATCGTCAAACTATTTGACCCACTTGGCTGGGTTTCCCTATGTATAGTCAAGGTCAAGGCCGTGATGTCTCGAGTGGGACATGCCAACCCCTCATGGAGTGGAAAACGAATGAGTTTCGTTTCGACGAGAACTCCAGATTTTGGAGCTACTTCTCATTCCCACAGACTTAGTAACACTTCTGAAAGGACGTACGCAGCAGCCACATATTTGCGAGTCCGGGGTCAACACAATGAGATCCACATGCATCTACTAATGCCCAAAACCAAGGTGACTCCTCTGAAGGCAGTAACGCTTCCCCGCCTAGAGTTGTGCGGTGAAATTTTATAGGTACTACATGAAACCAATCAAGCGTGATGAACAATTAAAGCACCTATGCATGGAAAAATTCGGAAATCACGTTGTGTTGGTTTATGGCACCCCCGTCAAAATGGGAAACATATGTGCGCAACCGAGCTCACAAACAGCGAAAACTGGCGACACATTCCATCCGGAGAAAATCCAGCTGACATAGCATCACGAGGAGTTTCTCCCAAATGACTTATGCATACCACAAAAAAAATAATATAAATTATTAAAAATTCAGCACGAACCATTACACCACATCATCGCCGAAAAATTCCGCACAACTGCCAACAAAAGGAAAACAGCGATGATCGATTCGATCAAGGATGGAGCAAAGAGAGCAAGTAGAATATCATTCATATACATATATCATTCATATATATTCATAATATCATTCAGACTTGTTTCTCGTACTTCATCATAGTAAAGCCACCACTACTCACTAATGTTATTGTATCGTTATGCCTCGTCTCCCTTTATGTTCTCTGCCAATACTCAAATATTCTTCATAACAACAAAACAAAAGAAGAGGAGATTACCACAGTAAGGCAATTAACAAGAGGACCGTGATGCGAAAAGTACACTGAGAACTCCGTTCACTGTCGGGGAGTATGTTACATCCAAATAGAAAATAAATAAATTATATTAAAATTAAACTAGTGGGAAGACTTAGTATTATGATGTATACTTAATTAATAAGAAAATCTATGTACAAAACATTGATGACATTTGAAGGTGCAATATTTTTTTAACACGTGGAGTGCCACCATACAATCCGAAAAACAGGGCAAAGTTTTTTTTTTATTGACACTTTGATTTTAGGTAGTAATCGATAATCGATAGTAATCGGAAAATGATTTTAGATAAATTTATTTGCGTGTTTATACTTGCATTTTACCGTTGTTTTATTGCGGTAACACATTAGTCTGACGCGGCGACCAGGTGTGCAGTAAATCCCGAGGAGCCGCAAGGCAACCTAACAGTCTCTTAGGTGTATAGCTTAGAATGGTATTAGATTCAATACATATTGTGAGTCTAATCAAATGCTGCATACATACATAAATGTGTGCGAATCTACTGTAACGCGGCACAGCAAACCCAAATTCGTGTGAGACCAAAATGGTCTCTTGTGCCACTCAACCTGTTAAGAAACCTATAAATATTTTAAACGAATTTGAATTAAGATCGCTTTTATTGAAATCAGCGATTGGATTTCAGATTCATCCTTACAGAGTGTGTAAAATTGTGTTTTATAGACTTTGAATAAAACAAATTATCAGCATAATGTACTCATCAGCATGTACTTGTGGGAGAAAGGATCCGTCGCATAATATTGATGGATGATTTCTAAACAGCAAATGACGTTTCCAAACTATTTCGGTTAGAATTTCTTCCAACTTCAACCCAAATCAACTATTCATTACTACTTTCATTCATCCAAACAAACAAGCATCCACCCATACATATACCTACGAGTATATCTCTATCCAAGATTATCCAACCAGAAAATCTCTTCCATCATACTCAATCACTGCTCATGCCTGCGGTGTGTGTGTAGATTTCTGTTGGGCATTTAATGGTTGAGATCGATCTAAGACATAACACTCATGAACGTATAGAGTGCTCGACCACAGCATAAAATTTATGTGTGAAAATGAAAATATTTATCATTTTAAATCTAAGATATCTCAAAATTTTATTTTGATATTTATCATTTCTTAATGCTTACGCTGAGGTCTTCAAAACTGCGTTTTCAGATCTTCAAAATTCACATTTCCATGGTTGACCGTTTTGGACAATATCTCGAAAATTATTAGGGCCAGAATACATAAAATAATTTTAAATATAAGTTCTCAATGAAGCTAAGTTTTTGTGATTTTTTCAGATTTTTAATCTCTTTGGTTTAGAAATGACGGGGGGAAAGCATTAAAAAAAAAACTTGGGAGCTCTATACTTTTCAAATGGAACTTTGGATCAAAAAGTGTTGAGGCAAACCTCTACCTCATTTGTCGGTTGATATATCACTCGAGGTGGTCCGACAATGTTTCAAAATCAACGGCATGAAATTTTGGAATTAGATACTTCAGGCCTGGATGTTATTGCCCATGTACACTTCACCTGTACGGGAGCCACCCCCAAATTACCCCATTTTTTGAATTTGAAGTATCTAATTCCAAAATTTCATGCCGATAGCTATATAAACTTCGGAGACAAAAAAGTGTGACAGACAAGACGGACGGACGGACTGACACACCGAAATTATAAAGGTTCCGTTTTGTAGACGGTATCTGAAAAATAAATAACGTAGCAACTTCGCATTGCAAAAAGTAACTCTGGTATTCAAGTACAACAACCAGAGCCGATGGCTTGAATTTTCGTCCATCCGGACTGCTTTATTTTGCTGCTTATATGTATAATCTGGCCATAATAAAAAAAACTTATTATTATGGAAAAACGTGTTTTCCGACCTTTTCCTTGACCTTGACATCACTCAACAGTTGATTTATTGGCATTGATTCACATGATTTGGGCGGCCAATTACCAAAACGAGCAATTACATTACCAGAAAAGATTCAGACCAAAGACAAACTGAATTGCTTATTGGACTGTATGGCATATGACATTACTGTTAAAATCACATGACATCATACAGCCATATATCCTCCAATTCTGGCACAAAAAATGGATTACAAAGTAGTGGTAGCATGTACTATTAACTGTTGTGGTCTCGCCAGTCGATGATACCTCCATTCCGAATTTCGGACCAAACATTGCTAAAATTTAGATCCATGTGTTTCTCTACAATCACTTTCAGATATTCGAATTCCCAAATTTGACAATTTTAATGATTAACAAATGCATCAAGATTACAAGCATTACCTGCCAAAGATTTAATTTATTAATTATAATTTTTCTTTCCTGTATCTCCCTATTTTAAGCAACCCTGAAATGTCAGTGTCACGCAGAGTTTGTGTTTTTATTAACAATTTACCACATAAAATGTGGAAACTTCAAACCTTGTGTGAATGCGTGAGACCCTTTATAGCCGCATCAAATATCTAACATCTGCATTGTGGAGTTTAGCATTTTTAAAGATATAATTTGGTTCCATAACTTTTCATTAACCGTAACTTCACCTCTTTGTAGAGCATTGTCAGTCACTCGAAAGAAGAAAAGCCGTGAACATTTTTTTTTTTTTAATTATTGTCTGTTCTGCACTTTTAACCTAGGAAGTCTAGTGCGTAGGGGTCGACGCACATACCCACAAAGCAACGGCGTCCACTTGGGAATAAACTTATCTTTGCAACCTTTAGCCAATTTATGCCCAAAAAAACCTTTGATTTTCACCAGAGCAGAAATTGCACGTTTATTAAAATGTGACCTATCTCACTGAAACTCCATGTTATCCAATTAATGAGAGCTAACGTCAATTCTCTCTGGAAAGAAATCTGAAGGTTAGTCTACAATTAGTTGTTGGATAAAATCAAGTCACGCTATAATAGAAAGACAATAACCTTGATTTTTGGACTTGACCTGTACCTGTATGTCATCTACGAAGGGAACCAATGGAATAACTTTGATTATTGTTGAATAAGATCGTAGAATTAGTTATACTCTGTTGGAGATAATTTTTTAATATAAATATAGTAGAACTCACAATGACATGTTTGAAAGCCGGTTGACTGGAGAACGGTTATACACAAGTTTTTTACTGATGACTAAGCTGATCAATTTACGAAAAAAGCACAATCATACAGTGAGCGTCAAAAGAAAGTTGACAATTATGTATGTGTTTAAGGTTTCTGATTAAATTGCGAATTTTATTACAACTGTATGTACATTTTAAATCATTTATGAATTCACTATTAAACAATGTGGAAAACTTAACGAATGAAGACGAAGAGAAGTGGGATGAAGAAGAAACCCAAGAGCCAACAGTGAGCGGCTCAATGTTTAAGAATGCCAAGGAGAAGAAAAGGTCTCGATCAGTGTCAAGTGATTCTTCATCAACCTCTGGCGATTTCAATGAAGATCACGATAAAGAGGAGGAGAAGAGACCGAAATCAAATGAATCAAATGCTTAGTCCACAATTGCGTCTCCCAAAAGAGTCATTGATGACGAAAGAGACCTCCCCAAATCAGGGCAAAAAAAGCAATTTTATTCGACGAACCGAAGTAGGATGAAGAACTCGAAGAGAAGCCCACATAAACAATGACACCAATGAAGCTGAAAAAATTTAAATTGACGATAGTACAGAAACCATTGATCTAGAGAAGGAGAAAAGAACCCCTCAATTGCAAGCGCTGCATCAGACTAGTTCGATTTTTAAGGTTCCGTCTACAAAAACGGAACCTTTATAATTTCGGTGTGTCCGTCCGTCCGTCCGTCATGTCTGTCACACTTTTTTATCTCCGAAGTTTATGAAGATATCGGCATGAAATTTTGGAATTAGGTACTTCAGACCTAGATGTCATTGCCCATGCACCCAAATTTAAAAAGTAGGGCCATTTGGAGTTGGCTCCAGTACAGGTGAAGTTGCCATTAATTTTGAAACATTATCGCACCCCATCGAAATATACTCGTATATCAACCGATATATCTTTTGAAATGAGGTAGAGGTTTGCTTCAACAGTTTTTGATCCAAAGTACCGTTTGGAAAATATGGAGCTCCAAAGTTTTGGAAACGTCGTTTGATATTCAGAAATCATCCATCAATATTATGCGACGGAACCTTCCCCGTGCGAGTACAACTCGCACTTGCCCAGTTTATTATACGTAATCTTGCGTCAACAATAACGAAAGTCGAAATAGAAGCTGTTTGCCAGCATTTTGGCGGTTTCTTGAAAACAGTGCGCTTACGATTTGTTGTTAAACTTGAAGGCGGAAATGAAAATGGAATATTCCTAGTGAATTTAAGTTGCTTAACTACATCGTGATGGCAGAATCCAATTTATGTGATTTAAGTTGGTACTGTAATCAAACGTAATCAAATGTAATCAAATGTAATCAAACGAAATTCGCTGTGGACCAACACCTGAAATAAATAAACCGGGCAAGTGCGAGTTGTACTCGCACGGGGAAGGTTCCGTCGCATAATATTGATGGATGATTTCTGAATATCAAACGACGTTTCAAAACTATTTCAGTTGAATTTTCTTCTAACTTCAACTCAAATCAACCATTTATTCACAAATTCTTACATCCAAACAAACAAATGTTCATCCCTACATATACCTATATCTCTATCCAAGTTTATCCAACACAGAAAATCCCTTCCATCATACATACATACATACCTATCTAATCACTGCTCATGCCTGCGGTATGTGTGTGTTCATTTCTGTTGGGCATTTAGGGGTGAGATCGAAAAGATAACGCTCATCAATGAATAGAGAGGCCGAACACAGCATGAAATTATGTGTGAAAATGAAAATTTTTTCTTGTTTTAAATCTTAGATATTTCAAAATTTCAACATAAATCGATATTTTGAAATGTATCATTTCTTAATGCTTACATTGATGTCTTCAAAACTGCGTTTTCAGATCTTCAAAATTCGCATGTCGATGATTGACCGTTTTTGGCCAATATCTCCAAAACCATTAGGGCCAGAATGCTCGCAATAGTTTTAACTGAAAGTACTCAATGAAGCCAAGTTTTTGTGATTTTTTTTAGATTTTTAAACACTTTGGTTTAGAAATGGCAGGGGGGGACGCAATTAAAAAAATCTTTGGAGCTCCATATTTTCCAAACGGTACTTTTGATAAAAAAGTGTTGAAAGAAACCTCCACCTCATTTCGAAAGATCTGTCGATTGATATATATATCGATGGGGTGCAACAATTTTTCAAAATTAATGTCAACTTCACCTGTACTGGAGCCACCCCCAAATGGTCCCACTTTTTAAAATCGCTGCATAGGAATTGACATCTAGGTCTGAAGTACCTAATTCCAAAATTTCATGCCGATATCTTCATAAACTTCGGAGATAAAAAAGTGTGACAGACACGACGGACGGACGGACGGACGGACACACCGAAATTATAAAGGTTCCGTTTTTGTAGACGGAACCTTAAAAAAGACAAAGCAACAATGGTGTGAGATATACAATTGATTCTGGCTTTGTTTTGAAGCTACATTCATGCTACAGATATAAAGTATCTGACACGTAATTAAAATGGCTGCCTCGTCTTCACTGGCAGTGCTTCAACCGATCGGGCCAGAGAAAATATTCCGATGGTGTCATGTCATACGATCTCGGCGGCAATTGGCACGCCGTAAGATGACCAATTTGGCAAATTTCTTCCACACAACTTCGAGCGTTGCGTCACTTGTATGAAATATAGCATATATGAATATTTAAACCACAGATCGGATATATACTAGTAGATGTTGATGTTATCGATCTCTGACCAGAAAAAGTCGGTCAACATTGCTTTATACCTCAGAACATTGACGGTTAGGACGCCCCCTCCTCATTTGAAAATAAATAATGTCCGATAAACCAAACTATAAACCAAAACAGTCTATCTTGTGTATGTGTTGATGCTAGGTCGAACACTTGGGGATTGTGTTCGCTCCAATTATAGCAATTTTACTTGTTGGCATCGCCGCTGAGCCCAAAATGGGCCACTCCCGAGAAAATGATTTTGTAGCAAAAATCCGAATCCTCGGCCAACGACGTTGTCTATGGTCGTCCGGCGAAAATTCTTGCCTTAGAACAATCTTATACGGATGTATGACCAAATCCAAAAACAGCCAGGTTGTCTCTAGCGATGCCCAGTTCATCCAACCGGCGCAGAAGCGACATTTCTGCGTCTTTATCGATATTGGCTACTACGGAGAATATGTTTTCTGCATTTTGCACCAATTTCTGTCTGATTGATAGCTTAAGGTCTAAAAGAAAGTACTCACGCTCAAAGTTTTCCACGGCGCGACGAATTGCCCGCACACTGAACCCATGATGACGACCGACCTCTTGACGAAATGAACGTTGCGTATTTACAACTTCGAAATTTTTTTTTTGAATTTCCGCAGATTCTCCAAGCGTGAGACGATGCACGATAAAATAGCAAACCTTATTGAATATTTTGACATCTAAATATAATTTGTAACTTTAACAGCTGCTGAAACATAGCAATTGAAAAAAAAAACTATCATTGCCATCTGGTCACCCTTTACAATTACCTGATTCTCCCCACCCCACTTTTGCACAGCCCCACCGACCACCTTCCTTTTAATAACTTCATGCTCCTATAGACTGTACACATATGCAAATAAAGTTCTCAAAGAGCTTACCACTTACTGTTTATTAACTTTTGTATACTAATAAACGGAATCTTTCAAAAATTTAATTGAATTTCTTTATTTCCATTTACAAGTTTACATTAGACTTTACTTTGCTGCATCTCTTTTCACTTAACAAATTATGTTTGGCAACGGACAAGTGAAATTTTCTGTTGATAATTGCAGAACTAGCTTCAAAGGCAGACCTGCAGATTTTCCTCAACCAAATTTCTGCTTTCACGGTGCGGCAAGAACTCGAACAAATCTACTTGGAAGAACATAACAAGGGTATCGAGAGCCAGCTTGACCGACTTATACAGAAGAGTACTGAAGCAAACCTTGTAGTTCATCTGCCTGCTGAAGATCAAATTGGCATGAGTGCAAAAAGGAATGGCTATTTGCGCCAGTTTAGTTGACTCCACCCCGAACCAAGACGTTGAGTCTGGGTATAAGATACATACCCGTGCGGTCAACAAATCAACGATAAATCTTAAAATGAGATCCAAGATCCAAGTTTGCCTGGAACGTTATGAAAAATTCGTTCAAGTTGAAAGGTACCAGAATAAGTACCTTTTAACGTCAGACAACGTCGGGCAAAAATGATTCCAATCATGAAGCAATTTCGCCAAAAAGAAGCTGCAGAAAGTTTACTTTGCGGGATGATCATCTGCATATTGCCATCAAAGTCTTTTCTTGGGACTCCGCACTTGTGTTGAGATGTGGTGAAAAAATGGGATTGAAGTCATTAAATCTATTTTTGAAGACTTTTTAATAAATGAAAACCTTTTTATTAATGAAACTAAAAAACGGCTGCGAAAGAAAATAAACCTCATAAAACTTCAAATCTGACATTCGTAGCAGTGATGCCAAATCTAATAAAATGCCTGGGTCTGTCAACAAGCTCTAAGGCGGTTTTAAACGATGCATGATGTGCTCCAGTCTATCAGAATGATACTGAAAACATTTTAGTGCATAAGAAAATAAAAATTTCAAGCTATAATGAATCAAGTTTAAAAAACAAAACTAATTTTGTCACATTTTTTAATTAAATTCTTATATTTTTCTATTACATGAAACTCATCTATTAGTAAACGAAGAAATTATATTATATATTATATTCCTTAGACTTGACAGATATTATGCTTAATGGCCGAGTAGGGGACTTTAATGGCCGAGTAGGACTATCACAAAATACCTCCACGTCCGGAGTCAATACCAGTTTTCTGGAATTTTATTGGAAATCTAAGGACCCAATCTGTGATAGAAAAGGAGACAAAATCCTTGAACTTGCTGATGAGTATGACATGCGTCTGTTGAATGGTAGTTGCAAAGGTGATCCAGAAGATGAACTGTCCTTTGTCAGAGGAACATCGTGCTCAGTAATAGATTACTGCTTCGTTGCGGGAAACCGATGTAAGGTTCTAGACAGTTTTCAAGTTGGAATTCGGATTTTTTTGGACCACATGCCCTTAGAAGTAGCTGTTAATTTAGCTGCTAGTTGCAACCATTCCAAAGTCTATTCCCAAAATTTATTTGGAACAACCGAAAACTCGAGACTTACCAAAAAAGCATGAATTGTCATCATGAAACTACGTTCATAGAATTATACGGTCAATATTGAAGCTTTAACGGAGATCATAAAGAAATCTATTCCGCAACAGAAGAACCCAAAATCCAGTAAAACATAGAAACAAAAATGGTTTGATTCAGAATGCTTGAAAGCAAGAAACAAATCCTTTAAATTTTTGAAACTTTTGAGAAGTAATAATGCCACCATTTTTAAAACACTCTACCAATATGCCAACAAGGAATGCAAGCGCATTTGTCACTGTAAAAAAATAACTCTTGAGCAGCAAAACAGCGCGCTCAGTCAAATAAAGCACCAGGTATTGATCGCATCCCGTTTGAATTCTGTAAAAAATATGCAAAAGAGTTTATATATTCACTAACAACAGAATTCAATCGAATATTTGATTCTGCTAATGTCTCTGATGCATTTAAGAAAGCAATCATTTTTCCACTGCATAAGAAAAGCGATTACAAAAACCCGAAGAACTACAGAGGGATTACATTTCTGAATACTTCAGCCAAACTGTTTGCTGCCCTGATATATAAAAGATTGTACAAATGGGTCCAAGAACATAACATTCTTAAAGTATTTCAAGCTGGACTTAGAAAAGTTTATTCTACAATCGACCAGATATTCTATCTAACAAAATAAGAAAAAAAGTTGTACGCCTTCTTTGTAGACTTCCGAGCAGCTTTTGATACAATATCACTTGAAGCACTCTTCTACAAGCTGTCCAAAATCGATGTATCGAGCAAAGTTATTCAAATCCTTCGAGCCTTGTATGAGGATAATAGTACATATGTATTGGATGGAGACTTGAGTTCTGAAGAGTTCAAAAATTCAGTGGGAGTTAAACAAGGTTGTATTTTAAGCGCACATCTTTTTATATTATACATCAGTGACATAACTGATGATGAAAGTTGTGGAATAAGCCTTTGCGGTGTAATAATACCTGCATTGATGTATGCTGATGATATCGTCTTTCTGTGTGACTCTATCCAAGGTATGCAGTTGATGATAAACAGACTTAGCGTATATTGTAAATGTTGGAATCTCACTGTTAACCTTGAGAAATCAAAAATGGTGGTATTTAAAAATACAGGTAGACGCTACTCACATTTGGAAAAAATGGAAGTTAGACGGCGAAGAAATTGAGATAGTATCCAGATACAAATATCAAGGTATCCTGATATCGTCATCTTTAAATTTAAAACCACATCTTGAAGAAAAACTAGCCGATACTAAAAGAGCTATCTGTGCGATTTGGGAACGTTGTTCAAAAGCAAGTACGTATTGCAAAGTGTAAAGCAAACTTTGTTCCACTCGACTGCAGCCTCGATAATGCTGTATGGAGTTCAAGTCTGGGGTTACAAAGGTTATGATGGGGTGGAAAAATTGCGTCTGTACTTCTTGAAGAGAATATTCCGGTTACCGAAAAATACCCCTAACTATATGCTACACATTGAAACTGGAACCCCTCCTTTGTTCTTGTACACTCTCAAAATACACTGTAACTATGTCTTATTTCGACTATCAATATTAAGAAAACAAATCTTAGAAGAAGATGAAACAATTAATATCTTAAAAGGAGAAAAAGGATGGGATTTTTACTCAAAGCAGCACTTCGTTATAGAAAGCTTTTTATAGAAGGAGATTTCTAATACAAGATCTTAAATTTATATTTCGACAACCTGGTAGACGGCCATAGACCAAACCCATTATGACTTATGTTAATATTTGTTTAATTGTAATATATTTACTGAAATAAAAGTCTATTAAAATTAAACTAACTAAACTATTTGTTCTGTCAATAGTTGCAGTCAAATGCCAGAGCCAACATCGGTACTTGATTGCTTCTACAAACTTCAGCATGGAGAGCCCCTGGAGAATGCCAAGGTTAACATTTTGAATGGAAAGTTCCACCACCACTTTGATGATGTAAATACGAAGAGGGAGAAGCTGAGTCTACATCCCCAGCCAAATTATCAGTCTTAATAAAACATTTCCTTGGAGACTTTAATAAATTTTATTAAAACTCACAAAATGTATACTCAGTGCTGCAGATTATTGTATGCAGCAAAGAAATGTAAATCTAAGATTGCCGGTTTAATTTTTAAACCCAATAGGAGCTACGAGCATGAGATTGAATTAATATTTAATGACAGTGCGGAGCCTCTAAAGGACGCGTTATATCCTGAGCTTATATCTGGGTGGTACATGTTTAAAGACAGTATCGGCCAAATGTTCACCACCAAATGGAGTTTCAAAGAGCAGTTAGGGAGCCATGCTGACGCAAGCACCTTCACTTAGACTCTGTCGGCGAAAGAGTGTTTTTTTTGTTTTGAATCATGCCATTTTGACAGTGATAACCTTTTGCTTTAAAAAATATACAGAAGCTCACTATTATGTTTTCGCTGTACGAATTGGATCGATTTGCGCTGGAGTATCTGATAAGTGACCTCCAACATTGATGCTGTGTTGAAACAATTTGAATTTTGAAAAAAAAAATTCTGTCGAAACAATGCACCAACTGTAGCTGGTGTACACAAGTTTGTGAAGAAAGTTCATGAGACTGGTTTGCTAACTGACGGGCGAATTTATTTCCGTATTAAATAAGCTGAGGAGGTGGGTTTTGAGGGAAGCTGGACTATTTTTCAGCATTTTGTAGTCATCCCCCAAATATGGAAAACTGCGACCGTTGTTCCAATACCAAAGCCAAACAAAGAACGTAGATATAACTGGATACCTGGAAGAATTTCAAAAAAATTGTCTCTAACAGGTTACTCTGGTACCTGGAAAAAGATAAGTTAATTGACTTTAGACAAGTTGCATCTAAACATGACCGGGGCACAATCGACGCACTGCTGCATATTGATGACTACGTTACCTCTTCTCTCTCCAGCAAGAGTCATGTTTCAATACTTTCAATTGATTTTGAAAAGGCATTCGATCGAATTGGTATACAAGTTATTTTAAACAAACTGGCTAAAACAATTCGACCAAAAATGTTTAAATTTATCAAATCGTTACTAACCAATAGAAACTATCGTATAAGAGTAAACGGTATTTTTGCCAGCATCCACAACCTTACGAACGGTATCCCACAAGGATCCCCACTTTCTGTAAGCCTTTTTTTAATAGCGTTCAATGAAATCAATGACATACTTTCAAACTTCAAGACCATAAAATATTGTCTTTATGCCGATGATTAATTAAATTTAATTATTTTCTAATTAAATTTAATTATTACTAATTATTTTCACAAAATGCAAGGACTTAGACATTACTTCTCGCATATTCAATAACATCCTAGTCGACCTTGAGCTGTGGGGTAAAAAATCGGGCTCTAAGATATCAGTCGAAAAATGTAATATTCTTCACGTAGGCAAAAAAACGAGTTGCCCAAAAATTGTTCCACTTAACTTTAATAATGTTAATATATGTAATGTACAATCTCTCAAAATTTTAGGAGTAATATTCGACTCTAAGTATAGTTTTAAAATCCATTGTTTAGAACTTAAGAAGGCGCTAGTTACCAGATTAACTGTTAAGTATTTATTATCAAAATATGGATATGCACATATCAACACACTAATCAAAATCATCAAAGCCACAATTCTTTCAAAAATCGACTACGGATTGGTAGTATATGGCAAATGTTACAAATCAATATCATACCACGCATCCCCTAGAATCAGCCTAAGAGCATTTAGGACAACACCAGTAAAAAATATTCTCACGGAATGTGGCCTGCCAACAGTCGAGCAAAAGTTCGAATATCTGTCATACCTCCTAATCGCAAAGATTTCCGCATCACTTAACTCTCCAATCATTCAGGATTTTAAGAAATCTATCTCTCGACAGCAGACACCTAAACTTCCCTCAGCAATCTACAATGCAATTACCTTTTCCAAGAAAATCGATACTCCAATAAGAAGTCAAAAATTCTAACGTTCAACCTATCCACCCTGGTTTCTACCCAAATCTTCTATCATCACAGATTTTGCTGCACTTCAAAAAAACTCAACACATCGTAGTACCTACCGACGCATGTTTAATGAAATAAAATGTCTACACCCTAATTGGGACATGTTGTACACAGACGGATCTAAAAGCGAAGAAGGAACTGCATTTGCGATCGTTAATTCAGAAGAACACATGCAGCACAAGGGACTTATATCAGACTTCTGTTCAATATTTACAGCTGAAGCCACTGCAATTTTAAAAGCTATAGAAACTGCTCGGGATGAACAAACACTCATCTCTACAGATAGTCTATCCACAATTAAAGCCATTCTCAACATTAAGTGCAGAAACAAGATAATAACTCATATACGGGATAAACTAATTGGGTGTAAGAAATGCAAGCTTTTTTGGATACCTAGTCACATTGGTATTGAGGGGAATGAAGCAGCAGATAAGGCTGCTAAAATCGCCGTTAAAGAACCTCTTCTTACTTTCTTCATTGACAACAAAGATGACATCGGAAGGAAAATAAAAAAAATATGGTTAGGAAAGAGAAGGGAACAATGGAGCAATTACATCCATCACTACTCCTAAATCAACCCAAAAGGAGAACGTGCCATTTACCCAAAAAAAACGACAAAAAACATGACCAAATGATTTACACGCCTCCGCCTTGGACACACTAATATTACAAACATTCACCTCATCACCAAAAACAACCCATCAAATTGCCACATCTCCCAAAGGAGCGACCTACTAACCATCAAACATCTAATATACGATTGTACAACAATAAGCTCTCTCTCAGGAAAACTCTTTCAAAATAAAAGCCTTAGTGAAATACTTTCCTCCCCCTCAGAAATAAACATAGGAGGAGTTTATAAATTACTCACTACCGTTAACCTAGAAAATAGCATATAATATTCCTTGTTTAACTAAAACCGGCCGAAAGCCCTGGTAACTAGTGCTGTAGTTTTAATACCTTAATTTGTAATTTATTACACTTTAATAAATAATAATAACAAAAAAAAATATTTCCGTATTCGTGCGCTCAAAGGAGAATATTACACCTGTTGCCGAATGTTTGCACCTAAATTCGAGAACGCTCACAAAGATCTCAGGAACTGAATATCAGTTCTATTACCCTGAGGGGTATGTTACATTAAGGTATCGGATTATTAGCGGTTTTGGGTTTTAATCGCTTAACAAAAATGATTGTATCCCTTAATGTGAGAAATTGATTACCATCGTCCATGCTTACATTGGTCTCTGTCTATACATACTATCTAATTTTCTTACGGAATGTTCTATTTGTACCCCCTTTAGTAAGTCTCTCCACCGTACCAATACTATGAACTGATGTCAGTTTATTATCTTACTTAAATAAATAAATGACTGTCAAAGAAACTATCCTATTTCGGCATGTAATATACCCAAGCAATATTGATCAAGAATATCCAGCCCATAGTCAATATTGCTTGCGTTATGTTCTCCAGAGTTCGACCGAAGCAGACCCACAATCAATGCTGAGTTTGCACCTACAAGAGGTTGACTGAAAGCATTCGTTTATTAACACTGTCTGTATGCTTTTATGGGTTGACCCAAGATTTATGCTTTATGAGAGTAAATTCGGTCCTCCCATGTGTACTCGTATTTAATGGAAAACAGAGTAAGCTTGTAAACTCCATTATTTAACCCACTTAATCTGTTTACTCCAAAACATGTAAACCATGGTACAGAACAAAAGTTATCTTGACTCTTTTACAGGGAGTGAGTGTAAATTTGTTGGGAAGTTATTTCAATAGTTAGTAAAGCGATTATTTGGATTGTACTGTAGTACGTCCTAATAAGGGACGTGCCAATCGGTATTCTCATGAGATTGAGATTCATGAAATTGTTTTATATTTTATGTTCCATGTCTCCAACTATAAATATTGGGTGACACAATTAAATCAACTTGTGTACTGTACACCAACCCTATAGTCTTAAATAGTAACCATTAAATAGCACATAATTTACATGTGTACTGAACTTAACCTAAGAAAGTATAAAGAGGGGAACGTTAATATAAAGGGAGATGTAATAATAATATTAATGACGGCACTACAGTCCGAGGTGGGTTTGGGCCTAGCTTCTCAGCAACCACTCGTGTTGTGCGTGCTATTGTTTTGTCACGAGCGGAGGGGGCCTACAGCTTAATACCGACTCCGAACGGCGGTTTTGAGAAGCTTTTTCTAGATAGTTATACTCTTTGAGCATTGTCAGTGACTTGAAAGGGTTGGAGCCGTGAAAAGATGTTAGGTTTTTTTTCGAGATTCGAACCGACGACCTGGAGCGTAGGAGTCGACGCACATACCCACTACGCCACGGCGTTCACGAAGGGAGATATAAAGAGTTTTAATATACCTATATATGTACATGTAATGATTAACTGAAAACATTTGATGTTTCTTATTTAAATTGTTTTTTCCTATTCAACTGTTTTGCTTTTGTGAGCGAAAATACATCACTAAAATCAAATACAGCAAAGTTTCTGGTACATTTCTTGATTTACCTTATCCGAATCTTTGAATAAACAATACAGATACCATATTGCGATAAACACCAGTGCAATTGAGCAATTGTGATGTTTGGACTGCAGTAGATACAGCAATTATTTTCTCCAAAACTGCAGACAAAGCGGAAACTTACTGAGCGAATATTGGTTTTGATGATGAATACAGTTTTTTGGGTACAGGAGTAATTAACGCTTTCTTTCAACTACTGGGAATGGTACAAGTATAAATATAGAAGTTTATATTATGCGAGGCGCAATGAGAATGTGCTTAAATAATTAGAGATTTATATAAAAAAGGCCGCATGTAGCGTGTTACGTGATTCCTTGTTTTAATACCCTCCCAACTGAGCGTTCAAATTTATGTGAAATAAGAGCGATAGCCAAGGTGAAAACATCAAAGATTTCAAATCAAGAACATTGCATCCGTAAGTCCAATTGTACAAGAGCACCTCCACTGGTCGTTTTGTGCAGAAACTAAACCCGAGATTACGCTGAATTAGAAAAGAGGTTTATATCCGCGCTCTTATAAAACCCATTTTAGACAGGAATTGAAAACTTCATTTTTAAATATTATCCCATTTTGGAGATACAAAGACTCAAAAGGCATTTTCAAAAAAAAAACGATTCTTTTGAAATAAGGTTCATATGATTTTTAATTTTCTCCCATTGCTACTTTTAATGTTCCAGGTAGATTTTTCTTTTATTAACTCTTAAATAAAATACCATACAATTTGTGAACTTATAATTTATTTGTCGATAGTCTTATACTGACTCCGAACAACTGAGTTTGATAAGCTTTATAATAAAGTTATAATCTCTGAACATTTTTAGTGACGCGAGAGAGGTGGTTTCGTGGTGAGGAGCAATTTTTTTACCCACTTGGTCGGTATATTTGTGAGGGTAAATACCGGATATATCTTTAGGTTAGATAAATGTTAGATAAATTCGGACAGAGATAGAGAGTAAGTATGTTTTTATGTGTGTTATAATGAACAGTTGATTTGGTTTAAAGTAGAAAATTTAATTGAAATGGTTTAAATTCGTTGCTTGATGTTTAAAATTGCTTCTATCTAAAATGATTAATGTGGTAGAACCCTCGACGTTCAAATACATACTTGCCCAGTTTAATATTAATTGTTCGACTTGCGAAATCACCTTGCAAAATTTACATCGTACCGACATTATCCGCTTCTCTACAGTTTTCAAATATCAGGTGACAAATGTCAAACTTCAAATCGACCAAGAGCATCCTTTACAAACTGCATTTCAGATAATGAATGAATAGAAACTCATAATTTCACCAAACCTTAAAAAATATTACAACACGTGAAACTTATAATTAAAGAAGACTAAAAGAAGAAATTAAGCAAGTCTGATAATAAAACTAGAAACTTAAGAGCTGTTAGGAAACTAAATTATCCGTTTTAAAACACACAATCTGCTAAGTTTCTGACAAGAGTATGCATTTGTCGCCATACTTGTTCGCTCAGGTACGGGGTTACGGATGTTTGTCGTTAAAGTTTCTTCCGCTCTTGTATTAAATGAATATTTTAAACCGGCAGGAGAGTAAATTTGGGAACTTATACGATTCCACCGTATCAGATAATTTTCTCCGAGAAACTATATTAAAGAAGGAAATGCTGAAAAACATTATAAATGCAGAACGTAAATCATGCGTATGTATATGTGTGGACTCTCTAAATAATTTTGCATTGCAGGAGACAGATAAAAGAAGGATACTTCCGAAATTATAAAAGGAAAAAAAACGCAAAATATTTATCGAAATAAAAGCGCCAATCTTTTTGATATTCACTTCTTCAACTTATTTTCATAACTCAGCTTAAATAAAACAGGACACACGCTGTGCACAATGCCATTGATGTTCTGCTAAGAACGGCTTTCTTCACATGATGTAGCAGCTCGCCGCAATAGCAACGACATAAAGGGTGTCCCATAACAAATTCAAACAAGATTTAAGTGTTGCGACATTTGTGCACCAAAATTTTGTTACAGAAATATAATATAGCTGACAGTCCAAGGATTTATCAAACATGAAATATATGAAAGTAATTTGCGTTTTCATTGTTTTTTTTTTAGTTATAGAAGGTAAAAATCTTAAGAGACACTGTGATGTTAGTAGCTCACAGTAGTGTGGGACTCTAACCCTAACTAAAAACAACTCCTTCGTCATGATTTTGTTTTAACATTTTTTTTCGCTTTTGAAAATGTATCATGATTTAAATACGGGTTCTCATAATTATCAAATTAGAAGTTCGTGAGGTCCTGTTCTCCTCAGCCTAAGAATATTATTGTACGTTTAGGATTTACATGTACATACAATATGCGGACATTCATTGTCACGAATTGCGTACTTTTTAATTACTTCTGTTACAAGATCAATCTGCAGATCACGATGCAAGTCATTATTTCTTGGAATTTACTATTCAAGCTAGTACTTTGTTTTGAAGTGTTTGTATTATTTAATCATTCGTTAATGCCTCGAGTAGTTCTTTAAATTTGTCCCAATCCGCTTCAATGTTTGTAAGTCTTATATTTTATATCTGTTCTACTAACATTCCATTCACCGTTAGGATTACGGGGGTACGGTCAGGCGGCAGATCATTGTTACTTTCAGTTTTCTTTACTATTCAGCTGATAATTGATTCTCTTCGTATAAAAATTAATAAGGTCTGGTTTTAATAAGGGTGGAGGCATTATCGGACCATTTTGCTTGGAAGACACAATACATATATGTATGTATATGGGCCTAGCTTCTCAGCAACCACTCGTGTTGTGCGTGCTATTGTTTTCTACCTACAGCTTAATTCCGACTCCGAACGACGAGATTTAGAACCTTTTTCTAGACATTGAGCATTGTCAGTGACTCGAAAGAGGTGGAGACGTGAAAACATTTTTGGTGTTTTTTCGGAAATCGAACCGAGAACATCGAGCGTAGGAGTCGACACACCTACCCACTACGCCACGGCGCCTACAATGTGTATTATAATGATTCTTTATTTCTTATCAAATTTATAAATGCAGTTTTAACAAATTCATGAGAATACATTATATATTTACAAATTTCGTAAGGAATAGCTTGGTACAATGCATGCACCAACTCATTTATACGACATGGTCGGAGGAAAGCATGTCCGATGAGCAGAGTATCAGTTTCGTTTGCCCGATTCACAAGAAAGGAGACCTATTTGACTGCGCCAATTATCTGCTTAACATCGCCTATAAGATCTTTTCCGCTATTCTGTGTGAACACCTGGAACATTTCGTCACCAATCTGATAGGTCCGTATCAGAGTGGTTTCAGGTCAGGGAACTCCACCATAGATCAAATCTTCACACTGCGGCAGATCCTAGAGAAGACCCAAGAAATGCAAATTGACACCACCTTCGTCGAATTCAAGGCCGCATATGCTTGCGTGCGTAGAGAAGAGCTATACAGCGTCATGTCTAGTTTTGATAATCCTACCAAACCCGTCGGACTGAGCAGGATGCCCATGGGAAATTCGAACTCACCAAGACTTTCAATGTCAAAAAAGGTTTTAAATAAGGCGACGCACTTTCATGTGTAACACTAGAGGCACGATCTTTCAGAATTCCGCACAAATGCTTTTCCGCAACATCTTTTTAATATACTATTTTCTTTCTCTCATATCTAAAGATTACAAAAAATATATTAAATAAACGAGATGCAGTAAAGTAAATGAAATGGGCGAAGTGTGTCTTGTCGATAGTTGGAACAGTGACGATGTGATATTTAGTTGCTGCATGGGCAACTTCTGATGTGTAATTTTTCATTTTGGTGGTCAGAATTTATGCAATTTAACGCCGCCAGACTTTGTTTCTTTTGAAGTTTATAAAATCCTAATGTTTGGGCGACCAGACCACACACGCCTTCAAGAAACAAATTGAGCGCCTTGATGATGCAGTTTACCAACATTTGTGCAAACGGTCATGAAAAATTGCAACAAAAGAGTACTTGGCCATGGAGATCATTTACCAACTAAGAGAACTAATTAAAATGCGTCAACCTTTGTATAAATAACTGGAGCCAGTTGGGAATATGTTATTTTAAGTAACGAAACGTCTGTTAAGTAACGTCTGTCAAGAGTATGACTGCCGAAAAAGAGTGAAGTGTTGAATGAAAAAATCGTACTTCTGTCCTAAAGAATGATGGGGGACGTTATACTTTAGACGTTTCATCTGAACCTTTTTTTTGATTGAAGACTAAGGCCCCTATTACGGTTGTGGATCGTCGATCGATGATCGACAATTGTTGATAGTCTATTAGGTTTGGTATTGTGATTGTCGATTTGCCGAGGGAATTTCGTCTTGAAGAATTTCCTGATCGACTGTTGCGACGCGTCGGAAAATTGCAAAAATAAACACTTTCCTGTGATCCAAATGTAATTTTATTCAGATTGTTGTATTTTTATTTTTGATATCTGAATATACCCTAAAGGTAATTACAAATAAAAAACACTTGAAACTGCTTGGAAAATGTATGCACGAAAATACCGATTGCAAAAATTATTTGCACATGATTTTTTTTGTATTCTGTTTACATGTATATTGAATGAGAGAGTGACAAAAAAAAAGCCAAAGGAAAGAGTGAGATGGTTGTATTGCATTCTATGGCTCATGTAAACAAACTTCAAGGGATTTGAGGTTTGCAACTGTCAAACGTGATGCGTAAGGTAATTCACAATAACACTATCCTTTATCGATTGAGTTACACAATACCAAAAATTAAATCAATCGACGAACTCAGCGATTATCGATTTGATCGACAATCTACAACCGCAATAGGGGTGTAAGTTAAATTTTACAAGCTTTTAACGCTTGTAACCTCGAACGACAGCACTCTAAACGTTCACTAATGACTTTAATGCACACGGCGAACAATTGTATTTATTCGAGTATGTTGACTTTTACCATCTTAATGAGTGCGTTGTCGAAATTTTTTTAAAAGCGTACTCGTTGTATCTACAAGCAACAATTCGAAATAAACTCTCGCGTGGAAACAATAGCATGTTTCTGTCTACATCATAAGGAAGTTGTAATTGGACTTTGGTTAAACATGAATATCCGTCGCGCAATGTATTTGTTTTCCTGATATATAATTTCCTGTACCATAAATTTGAAACATTTTCTTATACGACCATGACACTTAATCCTTCCCGGTACTTTGAAAGGGACACTCTCTCTACTAGTCGACGTTAAATTGGAGCAGTTTAGCATTAGCTTGCCTATGCTGGAGTACAATTACCAAACGGTCAAGAGCACTCTACAATGTCTTAATTCTTACAGTACTCGTCTTTTATGAACTCCTTTATTGTGTGCATAGTTGCATGAATGAATTCGTGTCCTTTTACGCAAATCGAAGGATTTCCGTTTGTAAATGTGCTGGAAAGGAACGATGATTGCGGTAGCATATTCTAAGCATTTTTGCCATTCATGTCATAAGACTTTTGTGCGACAATCTGATACATTTTGTTCGCATCGATATAATCATGAAGTAAAAGGAGAACAAAAAAATGTAAGAAGTCCATGGTAAACGCAGTTGAAAAGGGATTTGTGACCACGATGTCATAAAGTATTTGAAATCACGTAAGTGCATATACACACATTGGCAAAGGCCAGACAGCTTGTCCTTGACAAACCACTCAAATCAAATCTCAATAAGGCCTTTGCAAAAATATTGTAGTCTAAACCTCTTTTTAAATTCTACTGGTTAGATTTGTGTGTGTTTTATCTACTGATGCGTATATTCTTTTTGAAAACGTAGACTGACAAGTAATATATCAAACAAAATTTTTATATTTTTTTAATGGGTGTTAGAAGAATATATGATGGTCAAACAAGTATGACCGATTTTAATTTTCAAAACCATGTTTCTGGACTAGCAGACGACAAACATCTTGCATGATTTTTGGGGTCAGAGTCAAAAGTGAGTGAACAGTCAGTCATCTGCTAAAAGTTTGTTCCCTAAATTAAAATTCACCGGAACGGACACACATGGATGCAACAAATTAAAGTTTTAAAGTCATACTTTAAAATGAAGAGTATATTATTTAAAATTAGTGTAAACAAAAAACAGTTAATTAAATTTAGAAGAGAAAAGTACTAAAAAATCCAATTAAAAGTTAGAGAACATATTGTTGTATCAGTGATTGTATGACATACGTTCCCGTTTTCATTGAACATTTGTAGGGGCATTTAGACAAGTATAATAAAAACACTGGTAAAGACATTCCAAGCACTATTTTTCAAAAAGGTAATTCTTTTTGGAGGTAATTTTGACACCTGCTTTTAGCAATTTTGATTTTGAATTAAATTAATTTTGAACAGTTATGATAAATAAAATACAACGTGTTAAGTATGATCTCAGAGCTTTCATTTGAGGTATAAAGGTCTGGCGTAGATCATTCCGGCCAATGTTAATTCAGAGAAAACTGTTTGCTAATGACATTTCACTTATCTTTGACGCTGACTGTATGAAGCCTTTGGGACGAATATATGAAGTGAAAGCATAAGAGGCGAGGAATTTAAAAGTAATCGCGGTAAGTGTAAGGTGATGTACAAAGTCGTTAATAATGAGTGTGTTAAGTAAGAGGCGTAAATCCAGTACAGTCGAATACTCCTTTTCTGGGCCTCAGCACTCACGACTACCAAAAATGTCCCTTCCCAAATTTAGCGGCAAATACGCTGAGTATAAAAACTTTATCAGCCTATTTGAGAATCTGGTGGATAATGATCCGAACATTCCAGACATAGAAAAATTTAATCATCTCATCTCGTGTTTGTCCGGTGAGGCTTTAGGAACGGTAAAAGCGTTCCAAATCACCGAACAAAACTATCCAAAAGCGCTAGCGAGCCTGAAAAAAGTGTATGACAATAATTGTCTAATATTCTTCGACAATGTCTCAACACTTTTTGAGTTGCCTGAGATAACAAAACCATCTGCATCTGCTTTACGCACGATGATAGATACGGTTTCTGCGATTTACGATTCGCTTTTGTCATTGGGTGACGAGAAAAACATTACCAATGCGATTATCATTCATTTGGTGATGGCGAAAGTTGACTCAATAACGAGGTCGAAGTGGGAAGAACAGCTAGATTATAGCACACTTCCTCTATGGAGTGACTGCGAAGCAGCACTCAACAAAAGATACCAGCATATAGCTGCCGAAGAGTCTTCATCGTCACGAGGTAAAACCAATGAGAGGCAACCTGCGAATAGAAAAGATCTGAATCGTCAGAAGAACCAAAGGTCATCGCTTTCGTGTTCTAACACACAACAACAACAAGACAGAATAAAGTGTTTATTCTGCAAATCCAATGAACACTATATTACAGCATGTCAGTCGTTTACCGCGTTATCGGTAATGCAAAGATTTGAATTTGCGGAAAGTGTCCCGATTTGCATAAACTGCCTTCGCAAAGGACACACAGTTTCCAAATGCAAATTGAGCCGATGCAGTGTGTGCAATCGATCGCATCACACATTGTTGCATCAGTATGCAACAACTTTTAATGGAGTTCAAGCTTCGACCTCCCAAACCATGCACGCCTCTGCTGAAACCGACCAAGTTATTCTTGCAACTGCGGTGGTCAGAATACAATGCAAGAATGGTGAATATCTGCTAGCGAGAGCTCTCCTTGATTCGGGCTCGCAGATCAACTTTATCACGGAAGAACTTGCGCAGAGGTTGAGTCTTCGGAAAGAAGACAACTCATTAAATGTGCTGGGTATTGGTAAAATGAACTCTAAGCTCAGCAAAAAATTCATGCTGTGGTGAAGTCTAGGCTGAATGAACATTCCTTCTCAGCTGATTATTGGGTCATGACGTCAATATCCGCCTATCAGCCGGATCGAGCTATAAACACGGCGAATTGGAATATTCCAAACAATATTGAATTGGCTGACCCAGGATTTCATAAACCCCAAAAGATTGATTTGTTGTTGGGCGCTGAAACATTTTTTGAACTGCTTGCAGTCGGTCAAATAAAGAATGGTCCGGAATATCCGGTGATCCAAAAAACCTTGTTAGGCTGGATTATTTCTGGAAAGTATTCTAAAAGTTAAAATTCAAACACGAGAATTTGCAACATGATATGCCACTCTGAGGAAATATCGACTCTAGACCAAGTTGTCCAAAAATTCTGGACACTAGAGGAAATACCCGGAGAATCAAATAAAAATTTCACACCTGAACAACAAAGTTGTGAAAAACACTTTGTAGACAATACAAAACTCTTGCCGATAGGCAGATTTGAGGTAAAATTGCCATTCAAAGAAACTCCCAACTTGCTTGGATCATCATATGAAAATGCCAAACGTCGTTTTCTATCCCTTGAGCGAAAGCTTTTAAAAAATGATGATCTTAGGTCAATGTATATGGACTTCATGAATGAGTACCTCAAATTGGGACATATGTCGCCTGCTGGTAATGAAATCCCAAAAGCCCCACACTACTTCATTCCGCATCAGTGTGTCCTAAGACCACAAAGTACGAGCACAAAACTGCGAGTTGTGTTTGATGCGTCGAGTCGTACAACGTCTCAAAAATCGCTGAATGACTTATTGATGGTAGGTCCAACCATTCAAGAGGAGCTGTTTTCGACGTTGCTCCGTTTTCGAACACATAAATATGCCCTAACGGCAGATATTTCGAAAATGTACCGGCAAGTTCTTATTGCCAAAGAGCACTCGATTTACCAGCTCGTAGTGTGGAGAAAATGCCCATCCGAACCTCTTCAACATTTTCATTTAAACACAGTCACTTATGGCACTGCGTCTGCACCTTTCCTAGCGATACGGTGTTTGAAAATGTTAAGCGATGCTCATAAAGACTCACACCCGGTAGGATCGAAAACGATTCTAAAAGATTTTTACGTGGACGATCTTTTAACCGGTGCAAATGAGCTAAAGACTCTCACAAGAATCCAACAGGAAGTGATAGAGATCTTAAAACAAGGTGGATTTCAGCTAGCCAAATGGTTTTCCAATCATCCAGCGTTTTATAAAGAGCAGAGCCCTGAAAAGGAAATCAAATTTAATGATGCTGACTCAACAAAGACACTAGGAATTCATTGGAAACCAAAGGAAGACGTCTTCAGCTTCAGACTAGAAGAAAACTTTAATGATCTTCCAGCGACAAAAAGAAACATACTATCAGTTTCTTCACGTCTCTTTGATCCTCTTGGACTATTATGCCCCATAGTCACAAAAGCAAAAATCTTGTTACAAGAGCTATGGATTGCAAAACTAGATTGGGATGAGTCGATTCCATTGCGCCTTGATACTAGTTGGCAGAACTTCAAGGTAAACTTGACACAACTTCAAAACATAAAAATACCGCGATTTGTAGAGACACACTCCAACGCGAAGATTGAAGTTCATGGGTTCGCCGACGCTTCAATGAGAGCATATGGTTGCTGCATTTACGTACGCAGCCGAACCGAATCGAGTATCAAGTCGACGCTATTAACAGCAAAGTCGAAGGTTGCTCCTTTAAAAATTAAATCGCTCCCGCGATTAGAACTTTGCGCAGCGCATACTCTATCCAAGTTATGGATGAGAGTATCGGCGATGTTGAATCTCCAGGTAGAGCAAACGATATTTTGGACAGATTCCGAAATAACGCTGCACTGGATAAGAACTCACCCGTCAAATCTGACAACATTTGTAGCAAATCGAGTGTCAGAAATCCAAGAGTGGACACAAAATGTATCATGGAGACATGTTCCAACAAAACAAAATCCAGCGGACATTGTATCTAGAGGTTGCAACGTGGATGAACTAAATGATTCAATTTGGTTCAAGGGTCCATCGTTCCTTTTAGAAAGTCCAGCTTCATGGCCCAGCAACACTCGATTCGAGCTATCGCCGGATGAAGAGGCCCTGGAAAAAAGAAAGACGAAGCTAGCATTAGTAGCGGTCGAACACCCCCAAAAGTATCTAATGGATGTTATCGACAAATGCTCGTCATATGCAAAGATAGCAAGGATCTTTGTATACATCATGCGTTTCATTAGAAAAATGAAGAATAAGACCGAAACGTTCGAATCCACGCCATCGGCTCAAGAGTTACAGTTGGCATTTCTAAAGTTAATAGAAATTGTTCAACATTACGAATTCTCCGAGGAAATTCGAAAATTAGAACGAAACGTCGCACTAGCACCAAATATTCAGAAACTCAATCCATTCATGCATGTCTTTAAAGACGAAGTGTTTACATTCTCGCTTCTTCGAGTCGGCGGTCGCCTGCTCCATGCACCGATTGAGTATGATGCAAAATTCCCGCTATTAATGTCAAAGAATACGAACTTCATTAAGACGTATTTGCGGTATTTGCACAGAAAAAACTGCCATGCTGGTCCCAAAGCATTGGTGGCGCTGCTTCGAGAGAAGTTGTGGCTTGTGAACGCCCAAGAAGCATGCCGAAAAACTGTGCAAAATTGTGTACACTGCTTTAGGTACAGGCCGAAATTGCTGACGCAAATCATGGGTAATTTGCCAGCTGATCGCCTTAAAGCACAACGACCCTTTTTAATATGTGGCGTTGATTTTTGTGGTCCCGTGTACACAACATTAAAAATTCGTGGTCGACCACCAGTAAAAACGTATATTGCCGTCTTTGTGTGTTTTTCGTCCAAGGCTGTACATTTTGAACTAACCACGGATTTGTCTTCCGATTCTTTTATCTTTGCTTTAAAAAGGTTCGTCGCTCGTCGAGGACTTCCGAAGACCATTTACTGCGACAACGGGACGAACTTCGTTGGAGGTCAGAGGAAGCTGCAGGAAGCCCGAATGCAGTTCGAACGAGGAAGGGAAGCTGTTCACCAGTACGCGGCAGAGGAGGGCTTCAACTTCGTCTTCATACCGCCAAGGGCTCCTCATTTCGGCGGCCTGTGGGAAGCGGCCGTGAAGTCAGCGAAAGGGCTGCTGCAACGGACCGTAGGGAACGCACTCCTAACGAGCGAGGAACTTCTTACGGTTCTCGCCGAGGTCGAAGCGGTGCTCAACTCAAGGCCCATCGCACCCCTCAGCACAGATCCCAACGACGCCGAGGCGCGCACCTCCTAATAGGAAGCCCCCTACGAGCGCTGCCACCAGAGCAACTACCGGAACTGCGAATGGGCTGCTTAAAAAGATGGCAGCTTGTATGCTGTCTCAAGCAGCAGTTCTGGCAGAAGTGGTCCAGGGATTACCTGACGAGCCTACAAGGTCGCAGCAAATGGGCACAGGAGCAACCCAACCTAGTCGTCGGAAAAGTCGTCGTCGTCCACGAAGACAACAGTCCACCGCAACAGTGGACAATCGGACGAGTGGTCGCAGTCGTCGCAGGGCAGGACGGAAGGGTCAGGGTCGCAGACGTGAGGACACGAGGGGGCGTGATAAGACGACCAATAGTTAAGTTGGCGGTGCTGCCAAACGAAGATTGTTGAAGCCTACAGCCCTTCAACGCGGCCGGTGTTGATTCAAGGCCCAATGATTAAAAAAAAAAAAATGAAAAATAAAAATTATTAAAACAATTGTGAATTGACAAATATTGAAATTATATAACACTTAAGTAAATGGTATAATATTTAAATTGCGCGCCCAAGCGGCCATATTTATTTAAAGAAATTAATTCTTATGCAGAAACATAAAGAAAAAACGGATAAAATAAATCACTTTGTACCGAATCGCCAATCGTGCCGCACGTTGTTTTTTTTCTTTTTCAAATTCCGCTTCGCCGACAAATTAAAGTAAGTACGCTACTTCTACAAAAAAGCTTGTAGAATTTTCACCTATTATGACGTAATTGTGCTTCCTGATATTTGGGGAAGAGTACGAAGTGGAGAGTAAGTAAAACAAGTTTATTATTTTGTTTGTTATTTATGTTGTATTCCTGCCTTCTTGTAAGGGGTCCGCTGTCTTAAACGTGGCTGCAACCGTCTTACTTGAAGGAGTTACTTGATCTAATTCTAGGCTTACTCTAACCATCCCGCGACATCGGCCACCTTTATATATTTTAATTCCTCATGAACATCATCCCCTCTCCTTTCAGACCCCAACCGAATTCAGTACTCAAGAAGTCAATTTTGACAACGTCAACAACTGCATTGACCCAACTTGAGACACACGCAGTGACTTTGACCCATTTTCCAAATATTTATGCATTCACCCCTTGCTTTGGATATTGCTACGGCAGTGTACGGTTTCGCATTACCTACAATGGCAACAGAATATGCTACACATCGCATATTATACTGGGCACAATTCATGTGGTGTTATATGTCACGATCGGTTAGGTTTACAATTTTTGTTTCAATGTTTTGTTATGGTTATTTTTTTTACATTAAATTTGGTAGTACATTTAACTTAATTTTCTTATTTCAAAATTACAATATTATTGGATTTATAGCTAAGGATACAAACATTGATTTTATAATACCAGCAGGTTTCCGCTGAAAGCTGGAACAATATTGTAGATGTCATTTAGACTTATTTTGTATTTAGTCATAGTAGGTTCGGAGTAGGAAAAAGATAGATGTTTAAAAAGCTGTGCTATTACAACTTGCCTTCGGGTATGAATTTTGATGACTTATATTAAACAACCGGATGTAAGGATATGTGATAACCCGTATACATGTACAATGGTGTTATTAGCAAAACAAAAATATATTTACTAAATACTAATATATATAATAGAGTATAGTAGGTACCGCTGTTAGTTGTTGTTATTGTTGTTACTGCTACTGTTGTGGCTGGTTCTGCTCTGATTCTGTTGCTGCTGCCGTTGCTTCAGGTTACCAGGCAGGCTTCGCGACCTATAGTTGAGGAGACCTGGTCTTTCCTTTTGTTCACTGCCCAAACTTTGCCTCTGGCGTTCACTCGGAAATTCGACAGGTCTTACGGTCGTGGGTATTTATCCAATTTATTTTCGTCCACACTTCATGTATTCATAAAACTTTTTGTTTCCCTTTTTAACACTTTTTAATCTAAATCTTTCGTAACCCTATTCTTGTAATTTCTCGTAACTAACGTCGTAGGTACTTATCAGTGTGGTTTTAGCTCAGGGAATTCCACTACTACTAACGCAGATCTTGGAAAATATCCAAGAAACACATATCAACAAACGCCACCTATTTAGAGAAATTATGCAGCGCCATGGCGAGTTTTGACATTCTTGCCAACCTCGTCACGTTGTGGCGACTATGGAAAACTCTCGTCGGTCATGAACTCAATGACTCACATCAAAGTCGAAAGGGTTTTGAAAAAAGGGTACACGCTATCATGTCACTTTTTCATCATCCTTGAGACTCTTTACAACTGCTTATATACGCAGATGATATTGACCTGATTGGTCCAACACAGCGAACCGTCTACGAATTGTATGGGCTGTAAGTAACATGAGTTTAATTGGGCGTTTTCGGATCCAACGCTCAAGATGATCAGGTCATGTAGGGTATGGGCACTTCGACTCTAAGCTTGCGCAATAAACAATAGAAGGTGGCTCACACTTACGGAGAATAACCTTAACCAACTTGGTGCACTCAGCTGACGAAAGATCTTGAAAGGCTTGTTGGTTGAGGTCTAGCTCCACTCCGGACCTTAGCACAAGAAGAAGAAGTGTGTAGGCCCAGACCCTTGCGTTATGTTCGCAAATTCCTCCATTTATGTAAGTGAGTTCAACCAAGCACGTAAGGTTAAATGAAGTATTAATCAAATGAATTAATGATGAGACCATCAATCCGAACGTCTATTATGCGTGAACCTTGTTCCCACAGAAACAACTCGTATTGTGCGTCAAATATCCACGTATTCACTCTGTAACTACATTCTTTTTCACTTGATGTAATAAGCAATTACTTTCGCTTGGAGCTACAAATAGTCAATAACAAACTTCGGAAAGCGAACCAAGGAATTTGCTCGTGGATGTTGAAGGATTTACCGGGAATTAAACATTATAACCCAGAGGAAAGATTTGTTTACGAGACATGTCATTGGTCAACAGAAGAAAATGTACTTTTAAATAGGTTCTAAAATAAAAATGCTGTATTAAGTTAACAGACTGCTGTTTTAACTAGTCTAGAATTGTAATCAAAATATTTATTTTGCTTTCTTTTGTAATCCATTTTTTATTATTTTATTATTTTTATCATCACGTACAGCTTTCGGATTTTGTACAACAGTTCCGGCTTCGCTCATTCTCATTCTAATTCTCATTCCTTTGCATTCCTTTCTTGCAGTTTTTCTGCAAAGCATCTATGTACATTTTATTCCGTGTTTAAATATCCAATCGTGATGCTCCTCACTTTTATCAACGTTATACTTTTTTTCTTGTGCATCGCTGATTTCATTTTGACCCCATGTGTCTTCCTGACAGTTTTCTGTTGGCCACTTCCACTTCAATCCAAGCCAACTGAAAATTTATTTTATCACTGTCGCAATCCACTTTCCCGCTACGTATGGTTCGTACAAAAGCTTTAGCTTTTAATGCTTTCAGGATATCTCCTCTTTTGCAGAGAATTTATGTCTTTGCTGCTTAGGTGGCATAGTAAAACAAAAATTTAATCTAACACGCAGAGAACACTAGGGTTAAACCGATGCTTTGTAATGAACCAAAGAAACTAAATTCATAAATAATAAAATCGCACAAAATTAAGAAAGTGAGTAGACATTTATTTCACAGATTTTACAGAAACTCATCCGAACAAGTTTGAATTTGTTGCTTGATGATCAGAAATTTTTCTATCAGGCGACGGGACTTTTCCCGCGCGAGGACAACTCTCACTACTCACGCCCGAATTATTAAGGTACATTTTGATTATATTTTTTTGTGCAAAAAAATTAGATTAATTAGAACCACAAATCGGTCATATAAAGATGCGTTACTTTCCAGATGGAAAACCCCTAGCCCATTCAAAAATTTGACAGTTGTTCACGAATCTTCCAATAAATTTGACAGTTATTAACGAATCTTCCAATAAATTTGACGGTTGATGATGAATGCACAAATATTTTCTCATTTTCACTCACACTAATTTGGATTCATCATTACCCCTCAAAAATGGCAGCTCATTCATGAATGGTTGCCCATGGCATTGCGACAAATTCATGAATGGTCCTCAATTAAGTCACTAATTCGTGAATTTGACGGCTATCGGAAAATATTTTAAGGACTCTGTTCGCAGGCTTTAGTAACTAAAACTGATTTGTAAAAACATCAAATTTATGTTCCGTTCATATTAAATGGCTTTTTAGGATACCGTACTAGAATGGAACAAACGAAACTTTCATGGTTTTACTTTTGCAAAAACATGTTTTCTTTTAAATTAAGAAATTAAGAAGAGATCTGCCATATAGGCATATTTTTATTTTAAATAATATTTCATATAATAATTGCAGTACAAAGAAATATTGTACTACATATATTTTTATCACCAACAACATTGACCTAAATTTATTATTTATAAGGGAACTTGAGTCTTTAAAGAATGTCCGAAACCTTTTCACATCGAACTGGTTTCAATATTTATCCATTTTCAAACAATTTCTTCATAATTTTCCAGTATTGTTTCCAATAAATGTTTCAGACTCTAAATATTAAAAAATAATGCTTAACGAATACATTTTGCGAACACTAACTTCATTGTTTAGCTCCTCCTACTTTTTGTTTTGAAAATTGACATGACAACATTTGAAAAATTAATAACAAACTTATGAGTATTTAGATGACTCTGGGAATATCGCATATGCATGAAATGTTTTCTAAGGAAAATATGTCGAAAATGGAACTATATGGGATAAAAACGGAACGGCTTTACCGGATAATCAAATTTGAAGTAAGATTTTCGCCGAATCTACACTATTTTATTCCAATTTGTGGAAAATCAAATACTTTATTTTCGATGCTCCTGCCTTCTTCCGTTCATGTGAACACTGTCCATGCCCATTTCACTACATCAGCTTGGAGGGGAAGTCTATCAGCTGTTCGGCATAGCTCACACGTATTCTCGGTGAATCGTGTCGGTGAAAATGTTATAAAAAACGCTGTCAGGTGAAATTAGTGGGCAAGAGAAGTAGGAGTTGGATATCTATCTGTGATTGATTTGCGATTAGAACGTAAAAATGACATTCAGAAACTGTGTTAACATAGTTTGCTTCGGATGTATTTCATGGTTTTGTTCCAGTGAATAGGATAGTGAGTCGAATATCCGACTTGTTTTTTATCAACTATATTTTCTAGTAACATGTACAGGATTTGTAATGATTTTAAGGCAGGCGGTCTTTGAACCACATTCTTTGTTTTTACTCTCCATGGAATAAAAGCAAAAAGGCATTATATCTCCGAATCAACAAAAATGCAGTCGTACCGTACCTACTTATTAAATTCCCACAATATATTAAATGCCTAAAACAACTAAAAATAACTGAATTAACTGCCAATAGTTCAAGCGTCCAAACGCTGAATTTACGACGCAAACTATGATGTTGCGTGATATTATTCTCTAACGACTGGAGGGGACCTACTGTTAAATGCCGTCTCCGAATGTCTATATTGACGTGCTTTTTGAGCATTTCAATGACTCGAAAGAATTGGAGCCGCGAAAATATCAAAGGTTTTTTTTCAGAAATCTCACCTTGATTCAAAGCTTAGAAGTCGACACACTTACCAACTACAATTACAAGTGGTGCAAGATCCATACGTAGCTAAGTTACACCCTGCTTCAACCAGGGCTGCTATGTAAATGTCACACTTTTTACACATTTTACCGTAAAAAAGCGTGTATTAAACTGTATAAAATGTGTTAAAATTTATAAAACTGTATTTAAATGTATTGTATAAAATTGTACAATTGTATGAAAGTGTATAAACGTTTAAAAAAGTATCTAAAAGTGTATATAATTTAACAAGTACCTGTAATCATATATATATATATTTGCATTTCTTTGATTTTTATGCATTTTTTCAGTTTTATACCTATTCCTTGCTTTTTATACACCAGCAATTTTTTTCAGATGTATAATACACACTTTTATACACGGAAAAATGTGTATAATACGTCTACAACCCTGGCTTCAACTGAATGTAGCGGATCAAATATAATTTCAATAAATAATTTCAAATATCAAGTATCAAATAAAATAAACTATTTTACTTTTTCATTTGAATTTACAGTGTATCAAACTCATATTCGTACACCTGCTGAACTAAACAAATTTAGTGAATAATTAAACAAAATGAAAGTTATATTTCTAAGATTATATTTCTTAATCAAATTTAACATAAAGGAAAGGATATAAACCTCAATTCAACAAACAATATTAATTAAATTGCATAATTACGAATAAAACGGAAATAACAAAATAAATAAATCTCAAATTCATATTCGTACAATGTGGATATTATACTTATTTCACATTTTCCATTGTACATTTAATACTTAGTTGCATATCCTTTGTGTGATATGACATCTTTCAATCTTTTTGGCATCGATTGGACGAGCTATTTAGTTGTTTCGGGAGAAATTTTCGCCCATTCTTCAACCAACTTTGCTTTGAGGTCGCTCGTGTTCCTAATGGTGACAGATTTTATTCTCCTGTCCAACTCGTTCCACAAATTCTCGATTGGATTAATGTCCGGAGATTGTGGAGGTATTTCCATCACATTTGGACAATTATAAAGCAACCAAAGCCGAGTTGCATGAGCCTTGTGCTTTGGGTCATTATCCTGCTCCAAATGCTCCAAATACTAGGACACGTTTGCACAACGCCGCAGACAACTATTTCACTCCAAAAATAACAAACCGTTAACCGTACCCTACGTCAAACATAAGCTCAATGGTTGCTGTACGAATATGAATTTGAGGTACTTTTGAGGTACTTCTTCCTTTTATCATACCTCGCAACCAGACCATAGGTTTTATAATTTCAAAACTAGATGTAGTCCTACCTATGATAATAGCTTTAAGCAAAAACGATCACAAGAGCCTTTTAATCCTTATTGGTTTATGATAAAGAGCAAAACAAAGTGGTAAGCATCAGATGTACGAATATGAGTTTGATACACTGTATGTACATATGTGTGAAATGGATTCCGGTAGATATGCACATACTCGTATATGTGCATTTATACATATTAAGTTAATGGTAATTTAACATTGGCTGAAAATATGTACACACTAATTGAGAGCGAACGCTCAACCGATGATGTCCCCAAAAGCGTTTCAGATGGAATAATTGCGGCGACTACCATATTAGAGAATCCTGGCATCTCCGGTGTCGGTTGTGTTTCATTCTCATCAATTGCTATGTTATGGAAAACAGATCAAGCGACTATAATTGTTTGAACGGTTTCCACTCTACATCTAAAGCCAGTTGAATTGATCCGAGCGCATACTATCGTAGAACGATTAGTAATTGTGTGATTACCAGTAATTCACGCGATCTGTTCAGAAATGAAAAAGAATTTATGAAACACTTGTATTAATTCAAATCAAACCTAAGGGACCAGTACCTTCTCTCGTCGCACGGCAATGAATCTAGTATTAGTTCGAGCACCATAATTGTAGTCCGCTTCGAGAGACGAAAACGATAAATGAAATCACCGTCATCCCATTTGTTAATGTATTCTTGCCTTGCAAAATGCAAATTATGCTATTCGAAGATGTCCAATCTTCCCAAAAATAACTTGGACGAAACAACCCTATGCGCTTTTAACACTAAATTACCTTTAATTCAACAGAGATTTTGATGTTTTTATTTAAATATAAAATTCTTTTTGATGTTTAAATTCAAAAACGATGTCCTGATGCAAACACTAAAGCCGACGCTATAGAATTTCCGTCAGGTGTGAGGTAGAGTGCTATGAATCACCAAGGGCTGGAGAAGCATTCCTTGAAAGATCGCCGGAGGAAGCGAACTCCACTATTGACAGCAGCAGGACGGTCATACAAACTGCTAAAGCTAGGTTGAAGTCCGGCGACATATTTAGGCAGAGAGTCCACGCCAAAAGACTCATCAGGAGACTGAAGCGCAGAGATCCGAATTCCTTAAAGGCAAAGCAAAAGGAAATGGTCTCCAATGCACAATCCACTATTAAAGCCACAACACGTATCACACAACAACAATACAACCGATCTCGGTGTTGTAGCTGGTGCAGGGAAGAGAGGACGCTTACCCCCGGCCCGGCTGAGTACTCTCGCCAAAGTAGGAAGAGGCAACCTAAATTTCTAAGAGGTCGGCTAGATGAGACGCTTCTTTCCTTATCGAACAACCTGGCAAATAGGCCAAAATTCTCTGATAAGGTCAAAGAGAGTCTGAGGGTTACTATAGTTGATTTTGGCAATCCTGCACGCAGGCTCTCCGATGATCAGTGGAGACTTATGGAGGTAAGGATCCTTGATGGTGTTAATGGAGCCCTTCGTAATAATGAGAAGGTCACTCCAATCTTTGGACCGCACTCCACCATCAAGAGTGATAACAAGCGAATGATTGTTGAAGTTTCATAGCCAAGACGGTGGCCCCATGGCAAAAGCTGACATACGTCTAGTAGATAAAAGGGAGATTATCGAATACACCAGGCTCAAAGAATGCATCCAAATCCAGGGATCATACATTCCGAAGGATAGGATTGAGCAATACCCGCAGCACTGTAGTTCGGGCATCAATAAAAGGATTGATGTTCTTTATGAATTTATAATTTAGAACAATCTATTAATAGCTAAGGTGGGTAGTTAGACTACCTTCGTCACCAGAAATAGACAAGAAGTTATACAAATTAAGTTTTCTTACACTATTTTGTGTTAAAAAAAATAATTTTATTTATTTGACTCTATTTGGGCAGAGTCTTCCCTTACAATGTCGAACTTAAACTAAACTGAAATGAATCTTACACTACCTTAAGTACTAGCTGGCATCGTCGAGGCGTGCAAACGGTTTCCACAGGTGTCATCGAATTTCCACGCTGGACGCGATGGAATGCACCGGTGTCGTGTGGTCCAGACGTTGTGTAAGCGATGTGCTGGGCACGAGGTGATATTTGAGGCCGTTGTTTGTTCGTTCTCGGATTCGGGAGTGCGAATATTTGCTGTATTAACTCCTCCACCTTCAAATCCGAACGTCCTCGTTCGATGTTCTCAAATGGTGTGGGATGTCTTGTACGCCTATCGTTATGGATGCTGGAAAGTTCCTCATTGGTTCTTCGTTGGTGTCTGTGGTCTTCTTCTGGGTTTTATTTTTTTGATATCTTTGGTGACAGAGGAAAACTAGTACTAAACTAATCAGGATTATTACTAAGGCGATATTGGCAATAGAATTTATCTTGTTTTTCGTTTGAAGTAGGCTTAGCTCCTGGGTTCCATCGACTTGCAATTGTCTCAACATCTCGAGTGACAACATTTCCTCAGTTTTTTCTTGGTCAGATGTTGGTTGTAGTATTGCTGGCAATGGTTTGTATTTTGTGACCTCTTCTTCTCTAAATATTAATTTTCCGTTCACCTGGATGGTAGTATTAAAATGCTTAATGATATAAGTGCCTTCTAGGTTCTGTGTGTAATTATTGATGGTGATTGAACCATTGAATTGGTTCAGGAACAGAATTCCCGGCAGGATTTCTTCAGTGGGTGGAACATGTTGATTATTGATGATGACACAGTTTGAAGCTCTGCTCTTCAGTAGATTAGGGATACAAGTGGATTCACTAATATGTATTACATTATTATCCTTACAAATTACATGTTTATTAAAATTCTTACATTCGCTTTTTATGCCATACAATTTTGTCTTACATTCTAGAATTTTTTCGAAAGGTATATCATTTACTTTCTCGTTGAATTTGACAGCTTTTACAAAATTCATGCTACACAATTCATCGTTTACAATTGGTATACTTACGATATAGATAATGTTTTTACCGTTTGTTGCTATTTTCACTTCGGCAAATTCAAGGCCTTCTTCTATGTTAATGAAGGGAATATTTCCCGATTTAAATACTTGTTCAATCACATTCATTTCTGAGTTACTTAAAATATAAGAATTTACAATATTGGCCTTTGCCCAGTGAATTGAGTACACAATATTTATTATTTCTTCTTTGATTATTTTTAGTTTATACATGATTTCAAATGCAATTTCATCTTTATTACCTTTCGTTTCTTTTACAATTTTCGTGAGTTTATTTGTCATTTCCGTTAATTCTTTAATTTTTCCTATTGTTAATTGGTTTATTATAGTTTGTTTATTACTGTTTCTTAGTACATTATTCATTTTTTCAGTGATAATTTCATAATCATGCCTGTCCGGACTCCCCGCGATCCACTTCCATGCGGAGCCTATGAAGTCTAGCGACCTTTTATATTTTTTGTTCTTATTCTTTTTATATAATTTTAACCTTGTTAGTTGGCTTTTAATTTGGTAGATCTCATGGGATAATATAGGATAGAGGGAATGATTGGAGCTTTTATTGATTACTTCCTCGAAATTTTCGACCAATTGCTGATGAGCTTCTAGATCAATGAGATGAATGAGTTTAAACTGTCCGCTCTCCATTCTTGCATTTCCGATATTAATTTTAACAAGTTGAGATTTTGAATAATCCAATATCTGAACCTCTGCACGGGTTGTAGATATCATGAGCAATATTATTGATAACAGCATTGTAACGCCGGCGAAGGGGATGGCTCCTTTTCTTCCTGTTGCGGCTAATCGGGATCCCACGTTGCGCACGTTTACACTTCTTGTAGTGCGTGGACCACTATCGACTTTATTAGGGTCTTGATAGCAGTTGCTGGTCTCAGTCCAGATTATTTTATTTTTTTTTCACTTATTTCACCTTTATTTCACTTATGCTCTTCAGCTCTCACTTATGTCACTTTTGGTTTTTTTTGTGTTCGTTGTGGAACCCGGCTCCAAGGGACACTGTCACTTTTTCCGTACGCGGCGAGCTTTTTGAGGTCGACTTACGACGTTTGTACTTGCGAACTACGTGTTTTATTCGCGGCGAACTTTTTGAGGTCGGCTTATGCTTTTTATTACACCTTGAAGCGCGGGTCCCTGCTCGGGCGCCAATTAAGTTTTCTTACACTATTTTGTGTTAAAAAAAATAATTTTATTTATTTGACTCTATTTGGGCAGAGTCTTCCCTTACAATGTCGAACTTAAACTAAACTGAAATGAATGTGTCGTGTGGTCCAGACGTTGTGTCAGCGATGTGCTGGGCACGAGGTGATATTTGAGGCCGTTGTTTGTTCGTTCTCGGATTCAGGAGTGCGAATATTTGCTGTGTTAACTTACACATTACCCCCATGCGCGACTCTCGAATCTTTAGCGTCAGTGGCTGAAAGGTCTCAGACCTACCTTCGTTCTCTGACCACAGACTGATCATCTTCACGATAAATCACGTCGTTGTGGGTGTAACAACAGTTGTAGAACCCGAGAAAAACGAAATGAATCATATTCTAAAGGGAAGTCTATAAGAGATCAGGATATTTACTAGGAAAAGGAAAACGCTCACCTGGCGATATAAATCGTCTTAAAGCCGTCCCCTTTACAAAAATTTACAAAACAACCAATTCGTTGTAGGATTGACCACAACCTTGTCTCCACGACACAACATGCCTACATTAAAGGCAAAGGTGTTGAAACTGCAGTGCATCGTGTTGTCAGCGTTATTAAAAAGTCATTAAATGCCAAGGAATATGCCCTTGTGGACATCGAAGGAGCCTTCAAAAACGTACAGACGTATGCGATTGAACAAACACTAAACAAGGCAAAGGTAGAAACTTGCTTCGTGATCTCCATATTACATGCGAGATTAGGCCACAGTACCATTAGGGCTTCAAGCGGCACACCCCAATATGGCGCGATATCCCCATTACTACAGGCACTAGTCGTCAACGAGACCCTAAAGGATCGTAAACACCTATGCTGATGACGTTGTCATAATAGCAAGAGGCAGATTACTGCTAAGCATTAGCGATTTTCTAGGTAACGCAATAAAAACCTTAGTCTAATGGACCAGAAGCTGTGGACTTGTTGTCAATCCTCGGAAAACCGAAGCAGTACTCTTCACGACGAAAAGGTTCATTGCACAATTCGAAATTCCATTCATCGAAGGCACCACCCCCACGCTCAGTGATAATGCCAAGTACTTAAGCACTATCGTGGACAGGAAGAAATTGGGACCTAATCCCAAAATTATCCTTTGAATGTATACAGCGGTAGTCAGACCAATACTTACATATGGCTGTGCGGTTTGGTGGCTGGCATCCCAAAAAACTTCCAACTTGAAGCTGCTGACTAAAGTCCAGAGACTTACATTCCTAGCCGTGACTGATGCAATCTGCACTACTTTAACCGCAGGGATGGAAGCGATATTCCATTTGCTTCCATTAGACTAATACATGCGAGCATCGGCGGCACTGGTATGCTTGCATTTTGAATTCAATAATGTTAAAGGAAAGCGTGAGTGCCTATGCACTTCCCTTCCTTGACTTTGGAAAACTCTTGGTTATCAGTTTCCCACTAGATACCACTGGGAGCCAAATGATCCCATTAGAAACCCGACTTCTAAGGTTTACACCGATGGATCAAAAATAGGAAAAAGGAACAGGCGCGGTAATTTTCTCCGATGCACTTAACTTTCGCTGCTCGATCAGGCTACCTGATTATAGTAGTGCTTTCCAAGCGGAGGTCCTTGCAGTCAAAGAAGCGACCAAAATTATATCGATCCTGGCAATACTACTGGATAATACTATCATTCTGATTGACAGTCAAGCGACCATGAAGGCAATATACGCAACAGAAATTAAGTCCAAGCTAGTCGCAAGCTGTCGCGAAAAACTCGGGGTTCTTTGCTTGCAGCACCGGAATATCGTTGCTGGGTCCCAGGGCATTGGGTCATCACTGGCAATGAGCTAGCCGGGGATTGGTCCTCCACTCTGTGTTTTAAAGGAGCAAGTCAAGTTTATCAAGTGGGAAAACCTCAGGCGGCAATCTTTGGACACCAGTCTAATCACCAGAATGTTATGGCCTAAGCACGATAGAGCGAAAACCGTCAAGCTTCTTCAGTAAAACAAAAGGTTGCTAAGCATGATGGTTGGAGCACTCACAGGTCATAACGCTCTTAAGAATCACATTATGAAATTGAGACTCACCGATGATTATATATGTGGTGAAAGGAGGAACAGGAGGATACATCATCCCTCTTGTGCATCACAATAGCCCCACATGGATTGAAGTGAGACAAGGTCTTACCCCATCAATCCGCCTACCGTACCTAACCTAATCAACTCAGTCATGGCGCAAACAGATTTCTTTCATAACTTTATGAATCTATTTGCTAATAGTACGCGACCTGGGCTTTTAATTCTCAAAATAAGCACAGTAGTATACAGGTTTTAACCATTAGAGGACGTTAACATAAATATCGACCAACAGAGTATCTCCAAATCTCCTCATCTCCTATACAACATCAGAGCACATGAATTACTTGAAGCAAATGCGTGCAAGTCTTCCATAAATGCAGTAGTAAGGCCTTTCATCGTTCGTTCATCATTGACATATGCGCTAATGGTAGAATGTAGATGATGACGCATTTCCAGCACACCTCAACTAAAGCGGTATGACACAAATGTATTGAATCCTCCCACATGCCGAGCAACGAGTAATGGGGAGAAATGAAAAGATATTCATCCGCTCTCCAGTGTGAAGTTCAGCATAAATGCTTTCATACATTACTATAGTACTTCTGTTTTTTTCACAAAAAAGTGTAAAGTTATTCACCTCATCAAATATATGTACATACATGTATAAATCTCCGAAAGTATGTACATATATATCGTAGGAACCGCATGGAATCAAATGCAAGGAATAGTACTTCAACAGTAATCGAGAAAATTAAACCCTGTTGGAACTTGAAATTCATGTTTCTAAGAGTGCTCTTAAGATATTTTTATGGCTTACAGTTTCTCATAGAAATAGTTCACAGCGATTACTGGGGGTTATCAGCAATTTATGAATAAAAAGAGAGCGCATTAAACCATACTAAACAAGTGGATTTACAGAGTTTATATGTGATTGTCTTAAGGACTTGGAGGACTCGGAGAGAATAGTTCATGGATGATTTTCTCAAGTGTTGAGACGAAATGGACCTTATAAACTGAAACAAATCTTAACTATTATTTTTATGGAGCTGCGGAATACCTTGAAAGGAAGTGAATAACTGTGAGACTCTACAGAGCCATTTTATTAAAGGTCCGGTTGAAAGGGAAAACAAAATTAAGTGTAAAAAAATAAATATACTCGCGTAAAAGAATATTTGTTTTTGCAATTCCTTCGAGGATTCTGATTTGTGTATAGGTGGTCCAAACATAATGCACGATGTTAATTGTCACACCTTATTGTCAAGTTTTTTTTGGCCAACTTAATTTGACATTTCTTCGTTTCAGTGTTTGACAAATTCAACCATGGAGAGGCACACAATTGAGCAGCGCGTTAAGATTGTTGAACCCTTTTACGAAAAAGGGCGTTCAAATCAAAGTGCATTTCGTGCACATCGTGATTTTTTGGTCAGCATAATCGACCAAATGTGTTCACAATTGGTAGAAAATTGTGCGCAAATTTCAGTAAATCGGGTCTGTAGGAAATGTGAAAACACCTGTACATGCAGGCCCAGTTTCTTCTGCGGAAACATTGCTGTTTATGGGCCGTCATCTTCGAAAATTAGGTCGGCCAAGCAGTTACCGTGAATGGTATTCGCTACCGCAAGATGATAATGGACTTCTTTTTGCCAGAAATTGCGGATATGAACCTGGACGACATGACCCACTTGGCACACAGCCAACGAAACAATGGCACTTTTGCGCGAGAAATTCAATGGCCGTGTTATCTCACGTCTTGGCGATGTTAATTGACCTCCACGATCGTGTGATTTGACATCGTTGGACTTCTTTCTTTGGGGATATTTAAAAGAAAAAGTGTACGTCAATAAGCCAAGAACAAATCAAGAGCTAAAGGAGTAGATAATTCGGCACATTAACGTCATTGAATCTCAATTATGTCTCAGAGTCATTGAAAATATGGATCATCGGATAGAGGTATGCCACCGAAGCCGTGGCGAGCATTTGGCCGATATTTTGTTTCACACATAATTGTCATAGATCCTTCTATCATAATAAAAAATCTTAAGATAATTCTCTGAAAACTTTTTGTTTTATTTACAATTATCATCGTGCGTTTTCGTTGGACCACCCTTTAATTGAAATAAACTGGGCAAGTGCGAGAAGGGTTCTCGGAGTTGAAATAAACGTGCGAGATCCATTAAGACTTGTGTTGATATCTGCACAAGAAAAATGTTTGATACGTCGAAAATTGCACATAAATCTATATTTTCACTGAGATCTATAAAACTGTGCTTTCAGATCTTTAGTATGTGTATGGCGATTTTTACCATTCCACCCAACCCAATTTTTTGTGATCTTTGCAGATTGTTAAACACTTTTGTTTGGGAACGGAAGGGGGACGCATTAAAACCATTTTAGAGCTCCGAATTTCTCAAACCTTTCTTTTAAATCAAAAATATGTTAATCAAACTTTCACCTTATTTCAAAAAATCTGTCGATTGATATATCACTCGAAGGAGTACTCCAATATTTCTCCAATTGAAGGCGAGACACTCGAAGTTGTTAAAAAATGTAATTACCTAGGTTTTCTTATTACGTCAAATCTAGACATCCAACCACATGTTCATGAGAAAGCAGTTGCTGCAAAAGCAGGTATCAACCGTTTATGGAAACAATTTTTTGGCAATCAACGAGTCGATAGCGTATCAAAGTTCCAGGTCTTCAATGCCACTATTAACTCTTGCCTTTGCTATGCGAAACAAGTTTTTGGATGCAAATACTTTGAGGAATGTGAAATGGTTCAGCGGTACTTCTTTAAGCGCATCTTCAAACTCCCTGCATACACACCCACTTACGCAATACACCTCGAATCAGGTCTACCTCAAACATATTTACGGAACTTAAAAGCAAATACAGATTACTTAGGGAAGATAATGAACAGGCCAAACAATAACCTTCAAAAGAGGTTACTCAAGATCGCTTTGCAACTTAACCTTACGCCTATCAAAGAATGGAATGAACTTGCCTCTTCACATAACATAGTGCTAGGTCTCACAGAGTCTAATGCCTGTGAATGGGAAGACAAGTTCTATGAGTGCATAAGAAAACACGACGATTATATGTACGAACAATCTTTAAACAGGGCACAACTCTCCACATCGAGACATGTTTATAAAGCCCTAAATCATTTCCTTGGTACCAATAGCTATTTTAATAATAATCATACAACACATAGGCTTAATATTTAGAGCGAGGACAGAACTTTTACGACTTAATTACATCCCGCACAGAAATGATCTCCACTCTGTATGCACCCTTTGTAATCGCAACGAAGTTGAAGATATATATCACTTTATCGCAGTTTGTCCCATTTTGTCAGAACTACGTTTCCTTTACTTCTTTAAAGGATCTCTCACACTTGGTGAAACCAAGCACATACTTAATGGAGGGTTGGGCTGGAATGTACTTTACCGATTTTGCAATCATGCATTGAATTATCGAAATAGCTTTAACTAGTTGCTTCTTTTGGTGTTGTCTTACATATACGTCGCATAAAATTTGTGCAAACTATGAGATTATGAATTATACACTTTTTCTATATATTTATATATTTTTGATCTTATATCAATCTAACTCAAACAGACGGCAAAATGCCATGTTAATTTTTTTTTCTCTTTTTTAAAAACCTTTATTGTAAACTTATTTTATGAATAATAAAGAATAATGTTGCTAATGTTGCTATTACCCCAATATTTCAAAATGCATGACAAATTTACTACCAAATAGGCCGACTTTTTGAATTTGCGTGCATAAAAAATTATATCTACGTTTAAAACGCCCAATTCCAAAATGTTATGCCGACATCTTTGTAAATGTAGCAGATGAAAAAGTGTGACAGGCATACAAACGGACAGACGGACACGTCAAAACTATAAAGAATTTTAAAAATGTACTTTCTTAAGAAGTGAAGCAGTTAGAAATCAAGCAATGATGACTTCATAATTGCAATATCCTTTGGAAGCATATGCCATACCTTGTGTTTTTCGACGCATCCCATGAAATGTTTTAGCAGAACTGGTTTCATTCAGTCGACCATCATATTTATAGCAGAAGGAGCATTTTCGTGATAAACCAGACATTTGGATTTTCGGGCGACTGCAAACCAGATGAAGTGCTTTACAAAAATAAAGAAATAGATTAAAAGAAAAGGAATAAAGAGAGATTTCATAATATAAATCATTATAAAAAGATTTTTTTAGGATCCTCCCACAAATTTTTGACTACTTTTCCATAAAAATTGAAGTTATTTGACACCTTCCGGTAATGCTATTGAGCTAAAAGTAAGCATCTCTCTTCGCCTCCCTGATTATTGGAGCACGTTTAAGGTCAAGATTATTGGAATCCATAAACATAATCCACAACACTAAAATATAATGTTATATCCGCTACATCAAAATCACTAAAAGTTATGCAATTTATTTCTTTGCAGAATTGGTATTACAGTAAGTATCATCATAGTTTGCATGCCAGAAAACATTGTCTCTTCTCAATTAACTTCTGCAGATGATGTCTCAATGAAAAGAACCAACAGAACATTCTCTTCTTATGTGTACCAATTGAACTCTGGTGTCTCTGAGACGTTCACTCTTGGAAGTCTACTACTCCCAAGTAGTGTAAACAATATGTCCTCAGTGCAGTGCTGCCAGTTTATGGTAAATTTACCTTTTCATGGGAAATTACAAATTCAATTCCACACATTTGGTAAAAAGGTATTTTCATACAAAAAAGGGCAAATTTCTTCTAAACCAAATATCCTTCCGTTTGTGTTCTCTAACAAATCTATTGTTGGATCACCCTGAGTTTAAGGGATGGCTGTGCCACGAAAAAGCGAGCTGCAGTGCTAAGAGCCAGAAATAGAAGAAGCAAATATTAAAAGAATATAAATGCAGTCCGACAACTTCTCTAGTGTCACAAGGCAATGAATTAAGGTGAAATAGATTTGATAGTTTTCTTCGCGAAGCAATAATTAACATGACAGATCATTCGGTTCCCCTTTAAAAAACAATATTTATGAATTCCGTATTTTCGAAAAAAAAATACTACGTCACATTTTTTGAAAGTGATACATTTTCAGTGATATGGTAATTTTTCTTCTCCAGTGTGGTAAATTTTACTTAAAAATACTGGCAGCACTGCCTCAGTGAGGTCTTTATCGCTTCATAGAGAACTTTTATTATGAGTGAATTAACTTCTCAGAAACTCAAGTCTTTGCACAACGTACATTTTTTCATATAATTGTGCTCCTTTTTGTAGAAAAAGAACTTTCCTACCTACCATGAACTTCTAGTAGAACGTATTTGATTGTTGTTATATTCTGCATTTTAAGTCAACATTTAGAAGGTTAACTCACTAGTCATCATTGATGGATGCACATACTGAAGGCTTAAGTTACCTTTCACACGCGATAGCTTCAATTTACGATGAAATGTCCGATCATCATTGATGGATGCACATACTGAAGGCTTAAGTTACCTTTCACACGCGATAGCTTCAATTTACGATGAAATATCCGATCTGGAAGATTCTTCGAAGAGATAACTTGAAATACAAAAAAAAATGCTTAAAGATCTTCCGACGGCACTACAGTCCTGTTTGGACCAATGCCTCTCCAGCATGCACGATCTTTAGACAGCTGCCTTCAGTTACACACGCCAAGGCTAAGGTCCCTTTTCACAAGTGTGCATCACCAATTTCGTGAGCATCCTCTATTTCGTTGTCCTACGGGTTTTGTTGATGCACTCTACATGGCCTTGCCATCTAAAGCTTTGAATCCGAAAACGCCTGCCGCTATACAGCATACTCGTATACAGTTCGTGGTTGAATCTTCTTCTCCAAATGCTATCAACACAAATAAGACCAGAGATTGAACGTACAACTTTTTTCTCAAAAAGTCACCTTTGAGTAACTGACAATGCTCAAAGAGTATAACTGTCTAGAAAGCTTCTCTATCTCGTTTAAAGTAGGCATTAAACTGTAGGTCTCCTCCACAACGCTTAGCATGAGTAGGTCCTGCAGAAACTGGCCCCAAGTCCGACCCGGCCTCTAGCGCCACAATTATTATTATATTAATATTTATTTATTTGCTCAAAATTGATTCAGAAACTTTTCAAGGCTCTAGATTTCACTGATATTTTCAAGCTATATTTATATATATGTCAGAAATTCCATGTTAATTTTGGGGAGATTCTTATATTATTTTATTTAAGTCCTTAAGAAAATAAGGGACTTTAAATCTGCCTCAGCAACAATCGCAGTAAATCACGCCACTTCAAATAAATTGCTTTGTTCAACAAATTTCATTATTTTTTTGCAGATTTATAAAAGTTTTCGGTTGGATTTTTTTTGATAATTTATTGGTGGAGTCATTTCTCAATTGCTGGAATACTACAAGAAGACTTATGCGAGTTTAGGGAATCGCATCGAATTGTACGAAAAGGGTAAAAGTCATCGAGCATTTGAACGTCAATTGTAAATATTTCTGTATGTACACACACACAATCATCTAAATAAAATACAAACGAACAGATAAAGTGTGATGGTGGATGCGATGTTGTACTCTTTCACTCATGATTTACGATTTAATCAAGTGAATCCTTTTTAACGTCGCTGACCCAGCATGGAGTCGCGTTCAATTTTCATCGCCGAACTAAACAAGACAAGACAACCGATGTGGCTCCATAAATTCGCAACTGTCAACACTTTTTAGAAAATTTCAACACACAACTGTTACCACGTTATGACAATTTTCAGGAAATTTTTAAACATAACATAGGGCCTCATGGCGCTCTTTCCAAAATCCAAAATCAGTCATTCTTATGAATATTTTTTCCACACCATGGAGTACCCGAAAGTGTTCCGTGACAGTGAAATAAGACAAACTTTCATGAATTTATTTGACAAAGTACAATCTGCTTGAATAATAAATTAGTCTTGTAAGTTATGCGCGATAGAGTCTGTGTTCTTTTCTGCTCTACTAAAGGGAAAAAATTGACACAAAATAAAGTTCCTGTACTTTATTACATTTGTGTACATTTTCCGGGAGAGTGGTTTCGCTTTAAATGGACATGGAATACGTTTTATTTAAATCGGAAGAAAAAAGCTGCGATATGGTGAAACTATTTCTCCTTTCCTTACATAAATTTTTTGTGACGTATGTTCAGACGTTCCAATGTTTGTATATGCATATTATACATTTATACATATAGTGCATCCTTTTTAAGTACCTTGTGCATACTCGTACATGTAAAAATAAAACCAATGAACTGTGAAGACGCAAAAGTGGGCGCATTTTCGAACTCCTACCCTTAACGTTAGGAAACGTGAGTCAAATATTTTCGAGAAAGTGGGGCTAATCGCTCTGTGATAAAAATGAAAGTAGAGTGCGATCGAATCTGCCCTTTTCTGCTTTGGAAGGGTTTTCAATTAGCACGAGGTGCCTGTTGCTCGCAATCTAATTGAGGAGCTCTCACATATTTTAAACATGAGTCTAAAGTCTTTCAAGTTCAGATCGGGGTTTTGGAACAATTTTTTGTTACACCACCTCAACTCCCATGTTTGGACCCTCCAAAAGTCTCTCTCCAGGTTTAAGGCTTGCGCAAGACAGCTGCTAGCTGGAGAGACTTGTTGGTTAATTTTCAGATTCACCACTGATTATGAGTGTAATCCTAACTTTGTGTGTTAAATACCAGTTTCATTAAGAACCCAATTAGCATTATGTCCCGTTAGTTTGTTATCGCGTTGAGTTCAAGATAATTGCTAGTTCCTTGATGATCCTTTTGAGGATCTTCTCAAGAGATTGAAGACAAATTTTAACTAGTGTTCGTTTCTGGCTCTAGTAATTCCCGGGTGCAGTGTTTTAAAATTTCTTATTCTGCTCCAAGGTGACAGCTGCGAGATAAGCATTATGAGGGATTATGAGGGATTATAAGGGAGGATCTGATCTCCTACAGGCTAATGCCCTGTACTTATCTCTGTAATTGTTGCAATATTTGCTAGAGCTCTCTTTAGAATATCATTTAAGTTATTATTTTTCCCAATTATTTGACCAAGTCAATCCAAGACTTTGAAAAATATGACGTAATCTTTGACTTGACTACCCCACGCGGAATATGCCAAGCTACCAAGAACGGATTCCTGTTCGACAGTTCGTCGGTTTTTTCGTTATCGATTATACTTGTATACCTTGAAGCACAAATTATTAAAATATGATTAACTTTAAGATCCATCACAAACACATCCAACTCAATGCGGCATTCTTTGAATAGCTTAGAGATGGAGACTTAGACGATAGCATTAATACCATTAATGCCAACATTCATCCGTAACCATTCGTCTGATTGCACTATGAGCTGCAATGGTTTGTATACGGAGAGGGGAAAGGTTAATAATTGCATATTTCTATCGGATTTGAATTTGATTGGTGGGCTCAATATGCTATAATCATAAGTGTGTCCCGGAAGATACAAAAAACACTTTGAACCTCGGCAATACACGTGGAATGTTTCAAAAACTAGAAACAATTTCTGAGCAAAAATCATATTGAAGTAAAAAGTAAATAAACTTTAACCAACCAATAAGTTTAATCTGCTGTAATTACTTGTCCAGCGTGGAGTGCTGATTAAGTGCATTGACCTGCGGTGTAGATCTGTGGTTCGGTTCCGGACAAACCCGAGACCCTCGAGTCACAGACAATACTCAATGAAAACTACAGTCAAGAAAAGCCTCCGAAATTTAGCCATAAAACTGTATGCGTCGTTGTTATGGAACATGTACAAATCTTAGCATATACAAATCGGATGGTAGAAGGTAGGTCCAAGCTCACCTCGAACACAGAAAAAAAATTACGACATGTAGTGGTACTGAACAAACTTTACCGAATAATTTAACGTTTAAAGTGAGTTGGTGCTATTTCCAGTGAAGAATCTGTGGATGACGAATATCCACCCTTTGAGAGAATAAATGGAGAGCGACCTTAACTGCAGCAAAAACAAAAGCGAATTTGTTATGTTTTAACTCAAACAAAATTGTGGACGTCGTGGTGTACAGAGAATGTACGTCGACCTCAAAGCACTAGACTTACAGAGTAGATTCAAGTCCAAGTACAGACAACAACTTAAAAAAATGTTTACGACTCCACCTCTTTCAAGTCACTGACGACGCAGTATAAAAAATTCTGCCTAGCCTCCCAATATCGCCGTTCCGAGTCGTGAACCCCCTTTTTTTGCCGAATTTAGAAGCTTGTCGTCCACCTTTTGCCTAAGTCTAAGAGTTTTTGTTCGATCTATTGTATTACTTCAGATGGTTAAATTTTCGTAAGTGAGGTCAGCTAAGTAAATTCAATATAGACCCAAAAGGTTAAACAAATATTTCCTGTAAAATGTATTTACGCAACCAACTAACTAATGAATTATTCAATTCAAATATTAAATTATTCGGTGTCATTGCAATTCCACCTCAAGTTCACAGCCGCATGCATTTCATTTTGTCTCATAAATACAATCAGAAACCTGGAGAAATCCAATTTCTTTCCAGTTCAAAAGCATTTCAATGAAATACCGAGTTCACCAGCTCGTAAAAAGAGAACATCCCTCGGGATTAGAAATTCTATAATGCCCCCCACAACCACTGGTGGCCATCATCTAGCCGCATAAATGTGTTTATACTGTTTGTTGACTTCGGCAAAGGTTAACCACCCATTTATTCAATTGAGAACCTGAAATCTGAATACTCAGTAAGCCGCAAAAATAACCTTAATAAATTATTGACATCCCTGGCATCCAAGGTCCTCCAAACCTGTCACCTTCCTTTGCAAACCTAATTTTTCACACCACCCCAAAAGAAAGTAGCTGTGAAATATTGAATTTTCCTTTATAGGAAATGTTTTTTGTTTTAGCTCTGCTCCCCAGTACTTTCAACCAACAGGCGTCCGCATATAAGTAGATGCGTACGAGTATGTGTGTATGCGTTGGTAGAGGATGCTCATTCGATGGAAACAAATTTGATGATAAACTGTGGTCGTATAGGGCTGAGAAGGAAGAACAGCAACATTTATTTGCCCAACATGATGAATGGTCACGTCCGATTGACATATAGGCTAGGGACCTTCGTATGCGTCTGATCTCAATTGATGGGAATAAGGATGTTATTTTCCGATTTTTTTCCCTATGATTTCTTGGCCTCTCAAGCGTTTATAAGATCTTTATGACAGCTGACTGGGTTTCCTTTGAATTACGCATGACACACCTTTAAGACAATGCCCACAGGAACAGGATACATAAATGTCTGCGAGTTAATAACGTCAGACTGTCGAAAAGTTGCGCATAATACGTGTTCCAATAAAACTATATTGATGAATGATGTTGAAGTCCGGCAGCCTTTAGTATTCACTAGGGCCTCTAAGTGGGTTACTCGTAGTTATTAAGACCCAGGCTATATTGGTTAAGTGATAGTTGAACACCAAATAAGGCTGATTATCTTACCAGCTGTGGCCACTCATTTGGGAAGTCATTAGGCGACTCTGCTGAGAGGGTGCGGCAACAAACAAATCATGTGATTCTCCTGAAACCTGGTAGAAGCTAGAAGGCTAATTCGATTTGTGGGATGATTGATGTCAGGGCTATCCCTTTGGTTGGCATTACTCGTTTTCAATCATTTGTCTTTCTCCTTTTGGGCTTGTAATTGGAGTTTGGTTACCAACCGTAAGCTTTTCGGGGAATTGGATATCATGATATTGGATTTTTAGGACGAAACTAATGATTGATGTTGCGGTAAAAACTTGAAAGATTTACTGAAGTTATACGACTCTGTAATTGGAAAGCATTACAAGAGCCCTTCAGCCTGACCATGTGGCATTTAATCAAAGGACAGTAGAGTCCAGCTCAGGGTGTAGACATAAATCACGTTCACCTTAAAATATGTTCATTGAAATTTCTGTTAGTCTTCGGAGATATTTGATAAATGATGTGATTGAAATATAGTTGGATCTTACACACGCCTGTGGATTTTCTTTGAACATCCCGTGTGTGAAAGAAGCAATTAAGAATTGTGTCGTTTCAACGAGAATTTCTTGTGTGGGAAAACAAGTTTTAATCTTTGGTAGTCTTGGAATCTGGAATGCAAATCAAATTTTTTATGGATAATATTCTTAAACGCCTTCATCGAGATCTGCAGGATTGCGTTTACAGATCTTCTAAGCATCGATGTTTTGACCTTAATGAATCATTTAGAAGTAGATGTGACATCGCTGCTAATTCTTTATTAAGTCACGTCAGCATTTGTATATCTGCTTAAATATAACACACACTTATCATTTCAATTATTTACTTTCTCTTTTAAATTGATACTAATAATTGTTAATTTATTTTCATGTTAACTATTTATTTATTTGTTAATTGTTTAATTATTCAGTTATTCATTTGTAGGTGCATATTTATTAATTTATTAGTTAGTTATTTATCTTTCTGTTTATTTATTTATTTATATATAATAATAATAATAATAATAATAATAATACGGCGGCGCTACAGTCCTAGGTGGACCTGGGCCTAGCTTCTCAGCAACCACTCGTGTTGTGCGTGCTATTGTTCTCTCACGAGTAGATTTTTTTTTAGATTAATGCTTTTTATTTTGTCCAAACTATTTACAAATTGACTTACAGCTAGACTTAAAACTAAGATATTACTGTCGGCTCAACAATAGGGGCCCGACGAATTTCAAATGACGTATAAATTGTCCTAACGTGTGTAATAACAATTAAAAAAGAAAAGTAAAATAAAATTTGTGCCGAGATTTAGCCTCGGTAGTGTCCTGTGTTTTCCTTTTTGTAGAACAACGTTGCTTTGTTGTGGAAAAGGTGACGTGAAGATATCGATGGCTGGGCTCTAGCGGATGTTCTTGCAGCTCCTGTATGTCCTGGTTTGGATGGTCTACTAGGTTGTTCAACAACTTGGTGGCGAGTTGGATAATATACCGGTCTATGGGCATAGTTTTGGCTTCTTCGTAGATCCTTCTGTTTGAGAAGAATTTCCGGGTAGAGGGATTTCGATGAAGGCCGGTACATGTATGCAAGATCTTCCTTTCGAACTGGCAAATTATCTTCATCGCTGTGGTGTTTATCGTGAACCAAATTGGACATCCATAAGTTATTACGGGTCTGATGAGCTGCTTATAAATCAGCAACTTAGTCTTTCGACTCAGACCAGTCCTCCTTTTGAGCAGCGGATGCATTAAATGCAATGCAAACGTTGCCCTTTTGAGGATGATGTCCACGTGGTCCTTGAATCTAAACCTCTCGGTGAGGTTAACTCCAAGATATCGTGTCCTTTGCGTGGGAGATATTGTTGAGTTGTCCGTGAGAGAAATACTAATTTTGTGGCACCTCGTCGCCAATGATCTCCTCCTGCTGAGTGTTGACGGGGTCCGGAAGCATATGAGCTCCGTCTTGCCACTGTTTATTTTAAGCCCCCACTTCAAGTACTAGTCCCATAGTTGGCGAATGCGATGCTCTACTCGACCTGCCGCTATCTCTGGTGAGAGAGAAGTTGCATATGTCAAGGAGTCATCTGCATACAGGAGTGTCCTGCATCCACTTGTGCTCGTTGGTTGGTCCACGGTATAAACGTTGAAGAGAATTGGTCCCATCCTCGAACCTTGTGGGACTCCAGCGTTGATATCCTTCATTGATGACCATGCAATGTCAACCTGGACAAAGAAAACTCTGTTAGTTAGAAAACTGTAGATTATTCTTACCAAGTATAGAGGGAATCCAAACTCGAGAAGTTTAAAGATGAGCCCTTTTACCCAGACGGTGTCAAAGGCCTTCTCAATATCCAACAGACAAGCCACTGTGGTTTCTTTTTTGTTGAGTCCCCTCGTGACATCATTGTGCAGCCTAGGCAGTGGATGAAGTGTTCCGTGCCTAGGCCTGAAACCGAACTGGTATGATGGCAGGATTCTGCGCTCTTCGCTTATCGTGTTTACTTTTTTAAGCATTATCGATTTTAAAACCTTACTTATGCAAGATAGCAAGGCAATAGGTCGATAACCCTCCACGCGTGAACGGTTAACCTTCTTTGAGACCGGAACCACTTTAGCCACCTTCCAAGGAGTAGCCGTTATTCAGGCAATTGTTGAAGATGACCGTCAGTAGTAACAGTGCCAGATTTGGCAACTTCTTTAGCAAGAAGTTGGAGATGTGGTCATTACCCGACGACTTCTTCGCATTGCCGGAGTGAATAATGCTTCTCACTTCCTCAATGGTCGTGAACATGTTGCCATTCGTTGGGTCAGCGGATGTGTTGATCTCCTGATTTTCCTGAAGGTGTCGGGTCCTGGTCTGATTTCTTCCAGTCTTCTTTTGATGTCCTCCTCGTGGAAGTTCCTGACAGCTCGCTGGAACATGATGTTGGTACATTTGAGCTGGGAGTCACAGCTTTGTACTCATCATTTTGCGTATTACAAGCTCGCTGAACTATCCTCTGGAGGCGTTTCCGAAGTCTCTGTCGATGAGCGCTGATAGCCTGAATATGTTCTGGAAGGTGACCATATTTATCCCTACTGGTCCTTGATCTCTTCTGCCTTTCTATCGCCTCGTTCACTACGGCCTGAAATAGGAGAATTGAATTATCTATTACCGAGTTGTCCAGATTGATGTCTTCTCTCGACAGTTGTAGTTAATTCGTCTAAAGTTGGTGTACATCTCCGGAACGGGCCTTTGGATTGGTACTCTCTGGGATGTTCTCTCACGAGTGGAGGGGACCTACAGTTTAATGCTGACTCCGAATGGCGATTTTGAGAATCTTTTTCTAGTCAGTTATACTCAGTGAATCGAAAGAGGTGGAGCCGTGAACAATTTTTTTTTTGAAAAATTGTCTGAACTTGGATTCGAACCTAGACTGTGAAAGTCTAATGCGCATGGGTCGACGCACGAACCCACACGGCCACGGCGCCCACATTTATTTATATATACATAAATCAAATCTCTGCACTATGTTAATTGTTAATTGTGAGATATCACGAATAAAAATCTCTCTCTCTCTCATCGATGTTTTACATTTTTCGGGCAATAGCTCCAATACTGGCTCGAAAATATTTTGATCGAAAAGGCTATTTGATAGATTTTTTTGCAAATTTATAGTGACTTCAGTGGCTAAAGTGGAAGGATGGATAAATGATGAAACCCAATATTTTGGAACACCAAAACGAAGTCTCAGCTCTATTTATTTGATCCACTATCGTGGGAAATTAGGGGGTGGGGCGGAACATTATTTCTTTCTCTAACCAAATCTCAAGCTAGGCATCACCCACTTTATAATTATGTGGGTACTAATTAAAACGAAATTTAAAATCTATAGCTTTATTACTAATTTTTACATATAAAATACGGTTACTCGTATATTCCTTTCCGGCAGATACAGCTTCAACCCAATTTTCCGGTATTTCTATTCCTTTTGACATAGACCTACTCAGAATGCATCGCTTCGAAAAAGCTGTGAAGCATACCTTGTTTACCATACACCATGTTTCAAAACTATGTATATATTGTACATAGTTCGGGGTCTTTGGACCCGTACAAAGTACTTCCAACCCATGGGCATACGTACCAGCATCTTATAAGCAGAAATTTATGCCATAGACATGCGTTCATATTAATCTTGATAGGAACAATATCAACCGCGACATATGAAGCAATATTGTCAGATAGTCATGCTGCTTTAATGGCACTACACTCCTACTCAAATCTAAACTCAAGTGGGAATGCCTCCAGAGTCTTCAAGAACGTAGTAGAAACAGAATTAAGCTCTGCTGAATATCTGGCCATATAGGGATAGAAGGCAATGAAATGGCCGATTCCCTGGCGTGAAAAGGAGCATCAGAACCCTTCATCGGTCCTGAGCCATTCTGCGCTATAGGAAACCATCTAGCCAGAGAAGAGTTCAGAGAACTAGACAGAAGGAATCGGATAGAAAACTGAAACAAAGCTCATGGCATGATGCAGGCCAAGAAACTCCTAGGGCAATACAACCAAAAGAGATTTGAAGCATGCATCAGAATGAGCAAGAACAACCTCCGTATCCTAACAGGCTTTCCGACAGGACACTGTAAACTCAGGGAGCATCTAAAGAAACTGGCGTTATCTGAAGAAGGCCTGGCGTTATCTGAAGAAGGAGAACTTAATGAAATTCCAAAATATGTACTGGGATTTTGTGAGCCCACAAAAGAAAAAGGTATATGGGCAAGTACCTAATATCAGAAAAAGAAATGCAATCACTAGAGTCATCTCTCATTGTCAGATTTCTGAAGGCAACTGGCTTAGAGAGAATACTGTGGAACATATTTCTACACCTATACGCAATATGAATCCATTACCCTCAAAACAACTCTGAAAAGAACGTCTGATTTTAAAATTGGGTATTCCCTATAGTGCAAGCCTTGCTACCAAATTGGCTTACTTGGAACTTAGTGTCTTCAGGTTTCTAAATTATAAAAACCTATAAAGGAACGAACATTGTTTTGTTGCATTTTACAATTAAGCTTCCATGCCATTAAAAATGTTGCCATTACCCAAAAGTAGATCAAAGCGTATACAAGTTTGACTAGCTCCATGTTTCCCTACAAAATATGCTGCCATGCTCATTTTTCCGTTCCCTCAATGTATATAATAATAATAATAATAATAATAATGGCGGCGCTACAGTCCGAGGTGGACCTGGGCCTAGCTTCTCAGCAACCACTCGTGTTGTGCGTGCTATTGTTCTCTCACGAGTGGAGGGGACCTACAGCTTAATGCCGACTCCGAACGGCGAGATTGAGAAGCTTTTGCTAGACAGTTATACTCTTTAAGCATTGTCAGTGACTCGAAAGAGGTGGAGCCGTGAACAATTTTTTTTTTGAAAAATTGTCTGAACTTGGATTCGAACCTAGACTGTGAAAGTCTAATGCGCATGGGTCGACGCACGAACCCACACGGCCACGGCGCCCACATTTATTTATATATACATAAATCAAGTTGTGAGATATCACGAATAAAAATCTCTCTCTCTCTCATCGATGTTTTACATTTTTCGGGCAATAGCTCCAATACTGGCTCGAAAATATTTTGATCGAAAAGGCTATTTGATAGATTTTTTTGCAAATTTATAGTGACTTCAGTGGCTAAAGTGGAAGGATGGATAAATGATGAAACCCAATATTTTGGAACACCAAAACGAAGTCTCAGCTCTATTTATTTGATCCACTATCGTGGGAAATTAGGGGGTGGGGCGGAACATTATTTCTTTCTCTAACCAAATCTCAATCTAGGCATCACCCACTATATAATTATGTGGGTATTAATTAAAACGAAATTTAAAATCTATAGCTTTATTACTAATTTTTACATATAAAATACGGTTACTCGTATATTCCTTTCCGGCAGATACAGCTTCAACCCAATTTTCCGGTCTAAATTTCAAAAGGTTTAAATGATATGGAGAAATAACAGCTACGTGATGTGATAGAGCATTGTGATACGAAACACGAAGTCAATTAAAAATTTTAAAGGTCAGATACTTTCAACAGGCAGCAATGATATAAATTCTTCATTATATTTCCATAACTTATTTCCAAGTAACAAAACTGAATATTCCCACCACTGTAGACCAAAAGGTCAAAAACTTATTGGTTCCATGAAGTCTTTTAACAATCGGAGCCGGTCAAATTGCAGTGGTTCCAGACTCTGTTTAGTTTTTGAATTAGCCCAGAATTGTTTTATTTTTTTAAGAAATGCGTAAAAAAGAAGTACAACAAATAAAATATTTATAATGACAGTACAAATATAATTTTCTTTCATAATTTGGGCACAGTCACAGCGCGGTCCAAAAGTATAGAGGCAGAGAGAGGGAAGAGGTATCTATCCACATTCACTTTAAATGTCTGTGGGTTATAATGTGTGGGAAATATTAGGTTGGGAAGAGCATTCCATATTCGCGTGGTGCGGCTAAAGAACGAGTCTCTGAAGTTTACTGTACATCCGAAAGAGGGCTTAAGGATATATTGAGGGGCTTTCCTAGCAAGAGGGGTATTGCGAGTAAATTCTTGAAGGAGAGGAATGCAATTGGTTAGCTCGTTTGGGAATTGCTGGTTGAAATAGCGATAAAGCAGTGATAAGAAGGAGACATTACGTCGATGTTCGAGCGAGTCGATCGACTTCGAAATATTGTCGTCTCCGATGAGTTTTACCTTTCACTGTTGTATTCTATCAAGTAGGTGCAGAGAGTTATTGGGAGCTCCAAACCATATATGAGGGTTGTACACATGCTTGGGGCGAATGAAGGCCTTATAAATTGAAGCCAAATCAGAGGGGGTGAAGTATTTCTTGCATCGTTTTAGGAAAGCTAGACATTTAGCAGCATTTTTGGCGACCTCGAATATGTGATCATTCCAACTAAGTGTTGAGTTGATACACATACCGAGGATGGAAAGTTTTTCGGTTTCTTCAATGCTATTCAGGGACAATGGCTGATTATTTTGAGATCGCTTGAGTGACAGAAGACATCATTGAGTTTTGGAAGCATTAAGTTCCACTCTATTGTTTTTACCCGAATTAAGTATGATGTCAAGGTCGAAATTTTATGTGCTTAACATACGCTGCCGTTCCAATTCTACAGTCGAAGAGCAAGTAGCAGCCAAAGATTGTTTGTAAAAATGAGAAAGAGTGTCGGAGACGAAACTGAGCCCTGGGGAACACCAGCATTAACTTGGTGAGAATCAGACTTAGAATCAGACCCATCCAAAAAAATATATTTAAAAGTTCGAAAGGTAATTTCTAATCCATAGAAGAAGAGATTCATCAATGCCATAAGCACGCATTTTCAACAAGAGAGCCTGATGCCAGACTCTGTCAAATGCCTTAGAAATATAATGCGCAACGATCTTGCTTTCTCCTGCATTGTGCAAAAATTGGTTCCACTTTTCGGTGAGATATGCCACAAGATCACCAGTGGATCTGTTGTCGCGGAAACCCCTATAGGTCGGTACGAGGTGAGTGACGAAGGTTTGCCTTTTTTAGGCAATCTATACCCTACAAGAAACTAGAAACGAAAATAGATGAGAGACTAAAACAAAGCTAACAGTGCTGATACAAAATGGATAAGTGGATCCATAACAAAACATTTAAACCTATATCTTTATAATTGAAACTCGTGTCGCGCGTGCTACTGTTTCTGTTTTTTCTCACTAGTAAAAGAATAGTAGTTTTATTACGAATCCGAACGAAGAAGTTTTTAGAAGATTTTTCTAGAGAATTATATTGTCAGTTACTTACGATTTATTACGTCCGGAATCAAACCATACAGCTTTAAAAGTCTACGCATTCCCTCTACCAGACGGTGTCAAAAAAGTGTCTGTATCACACAAAAACGTTCCAGTCGACATAAAAAAATGATTATAAAGCTTAAAGGTGAAGGAAAAAGTTATGCTGAAATATCAGAGATTGTGAAGAGACCGCGTGCAACCATACAAAGCGTTATAAAAAAAAAAATAAGAGCTTCGATATAGCACCGGGAAGAGGTCGTATAAAAGTGTTCGACAGTTACTTAGAACGAAAAATTTAAAGAATAGTTAAGAACAACCCCAAAACCATTGCTTCAAAAATAGCTGCGGAACTTGCCAAAGATGATGGAGTAACGGTAAACGCACAAAACGTACGGAATTTTCTGCATCTAAAGGAATACAATGGAAGAGTGGCAAGGAAAAAATCGTACATATCCAAAGCCAATATAGCTAAGCGTTTAGCGTACGCAAATGAATTTGTTAAGAAATCTGATGGCTTTTGGGAAAATTTATATTTGTAGACGAAAGCAAATTTACTGTCTTTGGGTCTGACGGTCGTCGGTTTGTGTGGCGGAAGGCTAATACAGCTTTGGTAGTAAAAGGATGTATTATGGAGAGCTATGGGCAGAAATCATATAGTAAAGAGATATCCAACTTCGCCCAGAATTACCCCTTGTCCGGGGTACAATTTGTGACGTTTATCCCCGGAATTTTAAGCGAAACTGTGTTTTTGCTTGGGATTTACGCATACTATTACAAAATTTATGGATTCCACCACGAAGTTCGTGGATTTAAGAGAAAAAATTCATGGGTACACCACGAAAAGAACGGAAATTCATGGATACACCACGAAAAGAGCGGAAAACTCGTGGATTTGCCCACGATTGAAATCATTCAGGGATAATTTTCGCAATGTTTGTCAAATGTAAATAATGTGACGATTAGTATTGTTTAAAGAAATCTGTTTAAAATGCTGATATGAATCAAGTTTTATGAGAAATTGGAAATATAATGCAAGAAAATAAAATTCTTTCATTATTTCACGTCTGAATTATTACTTTCAAAGAAATCTGAAAGTCAAAATCATTTGCTTGAATTGTTTTTTGTGCAAAAATGCAATTAATACAATTTTTTATTAATATTCTTATTAAATTTGTATTAATCAAATGAATACGTTTTGGGTTAGGCAACCGTTTCAAAATACGCGACTTTTCTACGCAATTACAGGCACAGAAAGCTAAAACTTCAAATATCAATAAAATATATGTACATTTTTTACACTCTTTATCCCATTTATAAAACCTGCGCTGTTCTACTATTATCGGTTAAATTCAGTATATGTGTATATACAATACACATCCATTAAATCACTCTTCGTTTACCTATTTTACAATTTTTCAATAATATATTCAAACAATAACGGATATTCAGTTTGTAAAAAATAACAACATTGCAATAGATCATGTGAATGCATCCTCTGCACTTAATTTCGTGCAACGATCAGTTTTTCAAATAAGTGGCGTAGTTCACCTCATTTGCTTGAATGTGTATGGTTATCAGCTGATTTGAGCAGCTCACATGGATTCACAGACACGGTATGAAAAATCGCATAAAAAACGCTGTCAGATGAAATCAAGGGGCAAGAGAGGTAGAAGTTGGATATCTCTTTACTATATGATTTCTGGCTATGGGAGCTAATGATTTGTAGCTGAAGTACATCCAAAGCATCTTGCACCCTGGTTTTCCGCGCAATATTTTGTCAGTCACTAAATTCCATAGAAGAATAGAGCCCACCCCCATGTGTGCCTCTGTGGCTGAATTTTTTGGCTATAGCAAATCCCACCTTTGCATTGATGACTCTGTTGGTAAACAGTCGATGTATCAATTCTCCAAGACCTGTATCTGTTCCTACCTTTGACAGTGCTTCTATGATGGCACATGGGTACACATTTGTAAAGGCTCCACCAATGTCAAGTAAAAGACATACTTGTGAATGAAGAGCAGTGCACAGATATTTGGATTAAACATGGAAGTTACATCCTGCTTTAGATAGAAAAACAAGTTGAAATTGCCTCCATTTCAATTAGACGAATTACGGTTTATTGCTCACAGCAGGATAGTTAATTTGTTTTCATCTTGACGAAAACACCGACAAGACTGACAAACAGCCAGCATGCACCAAAAATACCACTGGCATCCTTCAAAGACTAACATACATATATACACCTTTGGAATACAATAGATTGAATGATAACACAAGAATTCGAATTCAAAATCTTTGAGACCACCCTTGTACATCAAAAACGAAATAACTTCATCACGTAGAGATGGCCCTGCTTCGGTATAAACAGAACTAACGACTGTGACAAGAAAACAATGGAAATTTCGTTCACAAGACCATGGTTGACTCAACCCGGTCAACTTAATTACTTCTCCTTATTGCTGTCGAATGCATTGCATTTCTAAACATCTCATTTCAAAATGCATTATTAACGAGCCAAGTACGTATACGCTTCGGATACAATTCTCATTCAAACGAAATACGTTCTGTGCATCGTTTGAATTTGAGTCGAAAACTTCTGTTTTTACGTTCATCTACCAAGAGATGAGACTCCTACAAACACGAAGGAGTCCTTTTGTAGAATTCAATTTCAAATAGTAATAGAGTCTCGTCGTTCTTCGTAGCACGTACGCAGTGTAAGTAAATGACACATCTGTGTATGAATGAGATCATACGTATACCTTGGAACATATGTACCTATGCTGCCAGATACAACTATAAAAGAAAAGCACGTATCCTTACACTTTGAATTGTATTCGATTCTGCAAGAAAAAAAAATTATCTCTGTTGCGTATTCGAATTTCGCACAGGCTCAGACGAGGGGCGATTAAATTTTTCCGGTTAATTGGAAAAAGGGATAACTCCTAATGGTGTATAACCTTTACACATCCATTTGCTTTTGAAATTGCAGAGATTGCCTTGACATTTTCCTCTTTTAAAGGAGCAAACTCATCGATTCATATCGAAAGAGGTAAAATAAAACCATTTTGTGGAAAATTCATTGCAACTACAGTGTTAGTATACTCCGTTAGCCGGACCCCCTTGAGATAAATCAATAGAAGGCTACCAAGTAGCCGATCTCCTTTGACTGTCAAAGAAAATGTCAATTCAAAGTACTTTCATGCTGCCTTTGACTCGAACCCATCAAATATGAATGGATGCATATGCATTGCTAACTTGCTAATGCTCCATCGTGTTGAATGTAGTGGTACTCCTTTTTGATGGATTCAAGGGAAGCTACGCATTTAATGTGAAATTGTGGATTGGTAAAAAAAATTATTCGCAAATTTAAAATAAACAGAAACCGCTTTCGAGGTTATAACTATAATAAAATTGGCATTTAGCAAATAGTGTTATGACTCTCTGCTCGTTATACAAGTTGGGCCGTATTTAGTGACCCTATTTTTCTAAGTTATATCATTGGAATGAAATAAAAATGTTAATGAATGCGTTATTTCTAAATGCTTACATATTTAGGCATTCAAATTAGCAGAAGGAACCTTTTTGGATTTCAGTACAATACTACGATACTGTTCATTACTTTGAACTCTAAGCCTGATTAGATATTTGCATCTTTGTTTTGGATGGTTTGGATTGTCTTATGTAAAATTAAAGATTTTATTTTTCATTTTGTTGGATACAATTTTTCTACAACCTCTTTTGGCTCTTAGATTGCATGTGGAATTGGAGTTTTTGAAAGGTTTCAGTTTGATTATCAAGAATTTTATTTTTCCTGCAGTAGCTGAGCGGATGACTGCCTGCAGCGTTGATAATTTTCTGCAGATTTATTTTTTACCTGCTCTGGCTGCGCAGTACAATAACCGAAAGAAAATATCTTCAATTCTAATTGTTTTTTACACTTAGTGGAGCCTATTACTCATATATTCAACAGCACAAAGACCAGATCCAGGCCCACTACCCATTCGTCGAGTTCAAGACCGATGACAGCGTGTATACACGCGAACTATATAAAGCCATATTTAGTTTTGGCATGCCTACGAAATCCGTCAGGTTGTTTAGGATGACGATGCACAACTACCGTTGCTCTATTAAGGTCAGTAATAAACTCATCGAGACGAACAATGTCAAAAAAAAAAGTTTTAAGCAAGGTGATGTGCTGTTATGTTATTATTTCAACATCATATATAATTCATTATACTATACCGTGCAAAAATCATTGCTCAATAATAAATAAATGCGTTGATGTGAATGTTCGGTGAGTTGTCAATTACTTATTAACTGGCATCGAAACGGAAGCGGCTAAAATTAATTTGACAGTAAAAAGGAGAAAAACAAATTACATACATTCTTCGAGAAAATATGTACATCATCGACAAGTTGACCAGATGCTCAACAATAGCTTCATCGACTCCCCGTTGAAACAGTGCTACTAACATATGTGCAAAGATCAAACGCAGAGTTACTCTTGCCAATCAATGTTCAAGGAGCAATAGGGTTATATAACCGCCTCTCAAAGACCAAATTGACCAAATTAACCAATCCTGCTCTATGGCACAGAAGCATGAACAATATCCGGTGCGTGAACGAAGGCCATATGAACTAACACCATAATGGCTTTAATTGACTTTCAAATGCGAATTAATGTCATAATCCACTTATGGCTTTAATTCACTTTCAAATTGGAACTAAAGCCACTAAACTAAACTAAACACCACATAAATCTTTAAAACCTTAAAAAGTTAAAACGCTTTTGTAAATTAAGCCACGAGAAACGATAATTGTTATTTTTCAAACATTCGCTTATGTTATTTAAAAATGAAAAAAACATATTACGAGTATATTCTTCAAGCTGCTCAGAGCTTTCTGTAATTGATTGAATCGCTTGATCTTCTTCTTCTTCTTCTTAGGGCGCTACAGTCCGAGGTGGACCTGGGCCTCACTCAACATGCCTCTCCAGCCAGCACGATCTTTCGCCAGCTGTCTCCAGTTTCGCACACCAAGCCGGCAGAGGTCCCCCTCGACATGTGTGCGCCACCTTGTTCGTGGACGTCCTCTGTTGCGTTGTCTCACAGGCTCAGAGTCGAAGACTCTTCGGGCCGGAGCTAAGTTGTCCATACGCTCTACATGGCCTAGCCATCTTAGGCGTTGGATCCGTAGACGCCTAGCTAGACTCATGTCGCTGTACAGCCCATACAGTTCGTGGTTGAATCTTCTCCTCCAAATGCCATCAACGCTAACAGGACCAAAGATCGCGCAGAGCAGAGCAGAACTTTTCTCTCGAAAAGACCAAGAGACTGTTCATCCGCTTGGGATATTGTCCATGCCTCTGCACCGTAAAGCAGGACTGGGATGATCAAGGTCTTATACAAAGTCAACTTGGTCTTCCGAGAGAGGACTCTACTACTCAATTGCCTTTTGAGCCCATAAAAACAGCGGTTGGCAAGAGTAATTCTGCGTTTGATCTCGGTACTGCTGTTGTTTGTACTGTTAACCGCGGAGCCAAGGTAGACGAAGTCCTTAACTACCTCAAAGTTATAGCTGCCTATGGTGACGTTCTGGCCAAGTCGTCGATGTTGTACGTCCTTTCTCGATGACAGCATATACTTTGTTTTGCCCTCGTTTACCGCCAGACCCATTTTAGCCGCTTCCGTTTCAATGCCAGCAAACGCATCATTGATGGGTCGCTGTGTTCTCCCAATCACGTCAATGTCATCCGCGTAAGCTAGCAGTTGAACGGACTTTTGGAAGATCGTGCCTCTTGTGTTGGCCAGTGAGTTTTGCACGATCTTCTCAAGAATGATGTTAAAGAAATCACATGACAGCGCGTCGCCTTGTCTAAAACCTTTTTTGACATTGAAGGTCTCGGTGAGTTCGTTACCGACCTTGATGGAGCAGCGAGAGTTCTCCATCGTCATCCTGCTCAGTCTGACGTGTTTAGCAGGAATGTCAAAACTAGACATGGCGCTGTATAGCTCGTCTCTATGCACTCTGTCATATGCGGCCTTGAAATCGACAAATAGATGGTGTGTGTCGATCAGCATTTCCTTCCTTCCTGGGTCTTCTCCAGGATCTGCCGCAGTGTGAAAATTTGATCGATGGTGGACTTCCCGGGCCTGAAACGACACTGGTAAGGACCTATCAGTTTGTTCACGAATGGTTTCAGGCGTTCACACAAAACGGCAGAGAAGACCTTATAGGCGATGTTAAGGAGACTTATCCCTCGATAGTTGGCGCAGTCAAAGGGGTCTCCTTTCTTGTGGATCGGGCAAACGATACTGAGATTCCACTCATCGGGCATGCTTTCCTCCGACCATATCTTACAGAAGAGCTGGTGCATGCACCCTACCAGATCACCTCCAGCTGCCTTAAACATTTCAGCGGGCAGACTATCTGCACCAGCAACTTTATTAGACTTCAGTCTCGATATCGCTATCTTGACTTCGTCTAGGTCGGGGGGACGGTATTCTCTTCTATCATCGTCCGTTGTGTTGAGTGGAACATTCTGCCTGACAGCGGTATTTGTGTCCTCATCGCCGTTCAACAGTCTGCAGAAATGATTTTTCCAAATTCTCAGTATCGACTGCGAATCTACTACTAGCTGTCCATTTTCGTCCCGAATCGCTTGATCTACTACATTGAAATAAAACTCTACCTTAAATCTTTGTTTCAGTTTTGAAATAGTTTCGCCAAGGAGATCGTAAAGAAGATGTTTCTGGAAATGTTAATGGTATTTCAAGAGTACTAGCAATCCGCTCAGTTAATTGAACATATTCATTGAATTTTTTCATCCGAATGCATTTCAGCTAAAAATTTTTTTAATATTTTCTGAAACCTTAGCACTTGCTGACAAATTAACAGACGGGCTTTGGTTGCGTTTATTTTTTCTAGAATATCAAACCAAATCAATAAGGATAATTTTACATTTATACAATATGTCAAAACTTATATTTCCTAGCGACTCAGCAAGGTTTTTTGCTTCAGGATTTTTGCTTCTCTGAGATATTTGTATAAGTGTTTCATATATATCCCCTAAGTTTGTTTTTAAGAACAGGTGAAGAAGTAAAATTATGTAATTTTTATTATTAGAAAATAATTGCGTTCAGATAGCATTTAGAAATGCATTGTTAGCTGATTGGATGAACTAAAATTTAAAGAAAATTAGTATGTATATCTCACAAAGCTCACAAAACACCCCAAAGCGCTTGGCGCCATGTGTACATTGAATTGTCACATATTCTGAAACTAAAAATATTAATTTAGTCAAAACGCTGTGAATTTTGTCTTTAGTGGAAATTGTATCCTTAATATTTTATAGCATAGCGATATTGTTAATACAGTGGACGCTCGATATAGTGAACAATCCAATATAGTGAACACACAAAATTTTATACCGTTTCATCTACCCATTGTGTTGAGCGAAAATCTTGCACGATTAGTTATGTTATGTGTAAAGTGCGTATTGCTTGTATATGGAATGTATTATTTTTGTTGCGTTTTACTTTTTTTACGGTTGAGTTAATTTTGTGAAAAACAAAATAATTTTTTATTAATAATATTGTCTTGGTTATTACAAAGAAAAATTGTAATTATATTCTATTTTTGATGGATTGTGCTTCAATGCATCCGCATTTTGATGAAATTTGCTCCAAGCAGGCCACGCTCGTTACAATGACAATCTCGCTAAGGTGAATAGGCCCTGTTTCTGTATCGTATTCTGTACTGTATTGTGCCCATAGTGGCATAGTGGGCTCTAAACGTCTAGATTCGATGACGGACACTACAAATTCTTATATTCTCAAAACTTCGTCATTCGCCATTCCTTCCACAACACGAGTGTTTGAATGAGAAGCTGGGCTTAAGTTCTTGTACCGCTCCAATATACTAGTATATATGGTATATTAATAAGTATACAGAAATTCAATCTGGATGAATCACAAACAAATTCGTATTATATGTTTTAATATTTCCGTTAATGATAAAATCAATTAATTTTTGTGGCACACATATGACAACACGGAGTCCATAACTAGGTCAGTTGATGACCACTCCTCATCAATTGGCCTAACCAATTAAATTATACTGTTCATTTATAGCTCAATCCAAGAAAATGTTCTTTGTCACTCAATTTATGGTTGGTTATAATAAATTTTATGTTTCTGTTTTGTATTAGTCTGTTGCTTTCTTATCAAGATGATATTTAATGCTTCCGAAAAGGTTTTACCATGCTCCTTAATTAAAGAAAAATTTAAGTTATTAAAAAACACTTACTAAATCTCGGATTGTCTCATAAAATAAAATTCATAAGTTCTAATATTTAGTCAGGTATTCTTTCATTTATATCCTTTGTGCGAAGAATTTCTTGCTTTTCAGTTTTGACTTTTATGTACACATTTTCGTCAGAAAGACGAAAACTTTTTGACAGATTCCCTCCAAATAATAGGTTTTCTCAAGACCCTCAAAATAGGCGTTTGTTTTAAAGATGACCTCTTTATTCGATCCAAATCTCTTACTGCCTAACAACTTCTTCAAGTTTAGAAACAAAAAATAATCAAAGGGGTTTTAATCTGAAGAATATCCTGGATGGGTTATTATCTTGATAGAACAGCACTTTTTTCTTCGCCAAGTGCGGTCAATTCTGCTTTGAATCACTACGGAAAACTCTGAATCAGTGATCGTTATACCCGTTTCAAAAGATAACAACAAAAATTACTTTGAATACGGCCGTACTAGTAAACGTTGGAAACTCTTTGTGAATACGGAACTGAGCACCAACCATGAAAACAAAAATTCGAAACTAATATTGCAAGAATTGTAAATGTGTAAAATCTTCGAAGATAAACAAGACAAAGCGACAATGGAATGTAGAATATAAGGTTTCATCATTGCCTATAAACTGCGGTGTCACTCTGATCTGCATACAACATTTATTCCTTGAAGCGGTTTGCAATCCAGAAACACCACTTGAGACAGTTTTCCATATTCAAATAGAATAGAAAATATAATAAATTTAACCTGTTTGAGAAATCCCTTCCCTGGTCGTGGGTTATATTTATATTTACTATTCGTAACCGCTTTGACGGAACCATAGTCAAATCTTCAAGAACAATTCCATTTAAATTCGCATGTGCCAAAATATATGCTAAAAATAGTCTAAAAATGTTCACGTACGAAAATTGACATGTTTCATTGAATACAAAAGGCTTTTTTAACTTCAATTTTCACAAAAGCGTCTTCGTTAAACTTGATTATTTGGTTTCCATTCCAGCGCCCTTCAGGCTTTGGTTCTCCAAAGAATTATTCTTCGTCCCCACCTTGGTATAACACAGAATTTCGGGCTTTCACTACACCATAACAAAAATTTTGCATTAAATCCATCCAAAAATTTTACATTAAATCCTGGTCTACCTAGGATTACCGTTATTAGCAGGCAGCTTATATCCGTTTCACTGAGCGTTGCGAAATTCTTTATCTTATCCGTTTTCAAACGCAAAAAATCATTGAAGTCATTTCATGAAATCAAATGAAATCATTTGAGGCCTTCCGTCCTCAAAAAAAATTAAATTCATGTTCGTTTGATCCTGAAACTGTAGTTAATTTGTATGCATTCTTCTTCAGTCAATCATACACTCATAATCTTAATAAGCGCGACCGAAATTATTTCAGTTATGTAAACAAATTCCTTAGTCTCGGCCGTTATATTTTGCTGATGGCGCTGAGATGGACCCTAAGCAAACAAGCATCCCCAACTGACACGATCTTTAGCCAACTGCCTCCAATTGTGCACACCAAGTTGGGCTTCTCCACTTGTGTGCCCAAATCGGTTATATGGGCGTCCTTTATTGCGTTGTCCCACGGGCGAGTTGTCGAATAATTTCGGATATGTAACTTAATCAATAAGCTTAAGGACAACTAATCACTTGCTCCTGATGGCTAACCTGCAATAGAACTAAAAAAGTGAAAAGGTTTTTTGTTCGCCCTTATTACTATTTTCAGAATCTAGCTTTCACAATCCGTTTTTCCAGAGATATAAAGAGCTCATCTTCCCCATCCTTAATAATAAGAACGACATACATATTTAACTATCAACCTATTGCTAACCTCTGCTCCACCCATCACCATCAGACATGAAGCATTGTCTACGACTTTCTGTTCTTTAATTGTTAGTCAATCGTTTTCCCACGGCAACATGCCTTTTTAAAAGTTACTATTTTACACCATTTCGCCTAGACTTTTTTTTAAACTCCTCAGTCTCTGACCCAATTACCACTACCTCTGGAGTAGCAGAATGTACTCTCGAAAAGACAAAGATACTTTTCATCCGCTGTGGGCGCCGTGGCGTAGTGGGTAGGTGCGTCGACTGCTACGCTCGAGGTCGTCAGTTCGAATCTCGGAAAAATCATCAAACATTTTTTCATGGCTCCACCTCTTTCGAGTCACTGACAATGCTCAAAGAGTATAACTGTCTAGAAAAAGCTTCTCAATCTCGCCGTTCGGAGTCGGCATTAAACTGTAGGTCCTCTCCACTCGTGAGAGAACAATAGCACGCACAACACGAGTGGTTGCTGAGAAGCTAGGCCCAGGTCCACCTCGGACTGTAGCGCCGCCATTATTATTATTATTATTACTTTTCATCCGCTTGGGATATTGTCCATGCCTCTGCGCCGTACAGCAGGACTGGGATGATCAAGGTCTTATACAAAGTCAACTTGGTCTTCCGAGAGAGGACTCTACTACTCAATTGCCTTTTGAGCCCATAAAAACAGCGGTTGGCAAGAGTAATTCTGCGTTTGATCTCGGTACTGCTGTTGTTTGTACTGTTAACCGCAGAGCCAAGGTAGACGAAGTCCTTAACTACCTCAAAGTTATAGCTGCCTATGGTGACGTTCTGGCCAAGTCGTCGATGTTGTACGTCCTTTCTCGATGACAGCATATACTTTGTTTTGCCCTCGTTTACCGCCAGACCCATTTTAGCCGCTTCCGTTTCAATGCCAGCAAACGCATCATTGATGGGTCGCTGTGTTCTCCCAATCACGTCAATGTCATCCGCGTAAGCTAGCAGTTGAACGGACTTTTGGAAGATCGTGCCTCTTGTGTTGGCCAGTGAGTTTTGCACGATCTTCTCAAGAATGATGTTAAAGAAATCACATGACAGCGCGTCGCCTTGTCTAAAACCTTTTTTGACATTGAAGGTCTCGGTGAGTTCGTTACCGACCTTGATGGAGCAGCGAGAGTTCTCCATCGTCATCCTGCTCAGTCTGACGTGTTTAGCAGGAATGTCAAAACTAGACATGGCGCTGTATAGCTCGTCTCTATGCACTCTGTCATATGCGGCCTTGAAATCGACAAATAGATGGTGTGTGTCGATCAGCATTTCCTTCCTTCCTGGGTCTTCTCCAGGATCTGCCGCAGTGTGAAAATTTGATCGATGGTGGACTTCCCGGGCCTGAAACCACATTGATAGGGACCTATCAGTTTGTTCACGAATGGTTTCAGGCGTTCACACAAAACGGCAGAGAAGACCTTATAGGCGATGTTAAGGAGACTTATCCCTCGATAGTTGGCGCAGTCAAAGGGGTCTCCTTTCTTGTGGATCGGGCAAACGATACTGAAATTCCACTCATCGGGCATGCTTTCCTCCGACCATATCTTACAGATGAGCTGGTGCATGCGCCCAACCAGATCACCTCCAGCTGCCTTAAACATTTCAGCGGGCAGACTATCTGCACCAGCAGCTTTATTAGACTTCAGTCTCGATATCGCTTTCTTGACTTCGTCTAGGTCGGGGGGACGGTATTCTCTTCTATCATTGTCATTGGAACACTGCCTGACAGCGGTATTTGTGTCCTCATTGCCGTTCAACAGTCTGCAGAAATGATTTTTCCAAATTCTCAGTATCGACTGCGAATCTACTACTAGCTGTCCATTTTCGTCCCGGCAAGCTTCTGTCCGAACTTTATACCCGTTCGACAAAAGTTTTACCGTTTGGTAAAACTATCGGACATCATTCCTGTCATAACACCTCTCCATCTCCTCGATCGCGCGCTTCTCGTGCTCTTTCTTTTTCTTCCTGAGAAGCCGGTTCTCTTCCCTTCTTCTCTGTTCGTAGAGCTCACGAACAGCTCTCGTAGTTCGATGCAGCGTTGCCCGGTAGGCTTCTTGCTTTGCTGCATGTGCCTGCCTGCACTCGGTGTCAAACCAGGGGTTTTTCCTAGGAGGCGTTTTAAAACCCAGCACATCTGTAGTACAAAAGTAGTACAAAAAGAAGTTCGGAGGGGTCAAATCCGGAGATTTGTGGCCAGTCAATAAATCAATTTTTTGAGAGCACACATCCATGGAATTTTCACTCCAGAAAATGTATTCTTTGAAATGCTGTGTGGCATGGCGCACTGTCTTGTTCTAATCAGTAACTGACAAGACCTCTTTCACACACTTATGGACAGATGCAATGAGCCAACGTCTACCGATATCGATTTCCATCGACTTTTTCGCCTTCTCTGAAGAGAAATTATCCAATAACGATTTGGCGTAAACAACCATCACCTTCTGGTCGTGCAATGTTGTTTCATGGATCTCGTGTGGATTCTACGTTCCTCAAATGTGATACGTTTGCTTGTTAACAGCGCCAGAGAGTGTGAAACGAGCCCCATCGGCCATCAAAATGTGCTTCCAAATATTAGGTTCAATGTTAACCATTCGAGCGACTGTTTGGCCGTACTCCAAGCGAGCTGGTTGGTCTGTCGGTAATACTCTTTGACTCAATTCCACTTTATACGGAAACAAATGCAACTCATGTTTTAAAATACGCCTCAAGGTGGTTCCACAATGTTGAATGAATTGAATATACGACACATGTCGTGCCAACACTCTCTCTTACCGCTTCCACCAGTTCATTGAAACGTCTAGGGCCTGTCGACGATCTCTCACTGTTCCGTGCTCCACATAATTCGACACCGAACGATTACATTTTCGACGAAGTGCACATTGATTTTCAATGTACATTTCGGCGTGTTGTTTCGGAGTGGAGCAATTGATTCATGGTTAAATTTGTACTGAACTGTTTTCTCAAAAACATGCCAACTCAAGTCAATCGGTTGAAAAATGTCAATGCTATTCAATGTTTACAGTCCGACATGATAGATGGTGCACCCCGTACTTATTTCGTACAAGTTAAGTACAATTACCTCCCCTGCCCTTCCGGAAAAAATATGCCTGTACACTAACCACCAGTCCGTCAGATCTATACGCCAGAAAATTGAAATATGATACGACATAGAAAGAATGAATGGCACAAGTATTTATGGCAGCGGTGTTCTTAATTGATTCCTTACGTCATTGAAGGAATAAAGTAAAGCACTTACCCATTGTGATGATTACCCTTGCCCCTTCAACCATTGTATTTACTTGTCCCAAAAACTTTTCAATCAATATTTGCGAAATAAATTTGCTTTTCAAATTTCCGAAATTCGAAACCCAACATAAACCCTTACCAGCGACCATACCCCGAAAGCCCAAGAGCTCACACACTTCAACAAATCTTGAAAACAGTCAATAAAGTTCCTCAAAATATCTCCATAAAACCGCAAGACCCGTCATTTTTGTCCCAAACCGAAATCCCTTATAAATGTTAAAGACATCCTTGTCATGGGAATAAGAATCCTTTAATACAGGGATTATGAAGACACAAAACACTCAAGCAATTCGATGCCGAAGCCAAATCCTTAGCGGGAGAAGCACCATTCCGCCGCCAAAGTAGTGTGGTGAATTTCACTTTTCAAACTGATCCTGAAAATGGATTAATAACATGGAATTAATTCCCAATTATGCTGAGAGGACATGCTCCACTTCCCTGCTGACAATGGTAATTTTGTTTTAAATTTCAGATTTTCGTCTGTAACCCAATATTGGAGTGTACGTGTCAGGGGGGGGACATCCTTTACGGAATTAATGTGAATCGCGACATGTGTTCTCGTTGTTTGTTGATTTCATTCTCGTAAAAGGACACGTGTTAGGGGTTGTAGAATCTATTTTAATAACTTACACGAATTTGCATTGAAAATGTGTGACAAGAAAAACAATAAAGGATTTGCTATGGCACAACCAAACTTGAATATTACGCAAGGGCTTGTTGCTGGGCGAGAAAACCATGGAACGTCGGTAGTACGGGCATGTTGAAATAGTGAGCTTGTTTGTATACGCGAAGTACCACACTTACATGTATATTTTGTGCTGCTTAAATGTTGGACTGAAAGATGTTTACAAGTGGGAACAGAAAAGCTGGGATTAATGCGACTTAACTTTTAGCATTCGCTACTAATTCAGTTTCCTCATCCTGAATTTAAGATTCAGTAAGTTTACATGGAATAATCTTTAACGTATTGAGTATAAATATCGATGCGTGTGGTTACGTAAAAGTCTTGCCAGTTTGTACTGACTGTATGTTATGACTGATTCCTCACAAACAAATAAGTATAAACGAGTTTACGCTGGCATCGATAAATGGGATTAAAGATAATCATCGTACATTGGACAGATACTTGTATAAATATCGAGTGACGAATTCTTATCATGGAAATAAGTTCGACCACTGTCGATATCTTTATTCGTTTCAAAAGCTTACTCATCTTCGTCTAATAGTCCATAGTAATAATAATAGTAATAATAATGGCGGCGCTACAGTCCGAGGTGGACCTGGGCCTAGCTTCTCAGCAACCACTCGTGTTGTGCGTGCTATTGTTCTCTCACGAGCTGAGGGGACCTACAGTTTAATGCCGACTCCGAACGGCGAGATTGAGAAGCTTTTTTCTAGACAGTTATACTCTTTGAGCATTGTCAGTGACTCGAAAGAGGTGGAGCCGTGAAAAAATGTTTGATGTTTTTTTCGAGATTCGAACTGACGACCTCGAGCGCAGGAGTCGACGCACCTACCCACTACGCCACGGCGCCCACAGTCCATAGTAATAATCGATCTTATTATTTGCATATTGCAGATGGAAGCGAAGAGAACAGGTACAACAAGAGAAGAATCTTCTTTTTCAGATAGATAGTGTGGCAATTCTAGGGACAATGTACGAAAAGTCAATTGTAGGAATTGTAAGAACAATGTACAAAAATCCAAAGAGAGATTACTGGGCTGCCAGTAAGAGAGTAGGAAGAAAATGATTCATTGTTAAGTAGGAAGTCAAACTGAGTGGACCTAATTTTAAATAAAAGAAAAAAATAAAGTTGTGTTTTTAAATATCTTAATTTACAAATTAGAACTAGGGTTTGAACTGAAAAAAAAAGAAAAGAAAAATAATAACAATAATAACGATTGATACAAATAGATCGTTGAAGAAATATAGCCGAGGCAGACCGTGAAAAACTTGCCCAGTTCCAAGCAACAAGATTATTACCGAGAACGAAGGCAAGGGTAACTCCGAAGACAACAACGATGAGTGGTGACGATGATCTTGTAAAGAGTGCAAAGGGATTAAAAAGTACCAACGAAAATAATGAAGCTAATACACAAAAGAGGAACAAAAAGAGAACAACCGATGAGTGTCAGAAAATGAAAATAGCGTTGGAGTTGACAAAGAGAGAATTTAAACTACAACGAAAGGATAATAAAATACTACAAAAAGAGAACGATCTGTTGAAAAGTAAGGAGAAAAGGAGTGAAGTGTCAAAAGAATTCGCTGAAGAGAGTCAATATAAAAATGATCGAGCTAGTCGTTTAAGAAGACAATTTGAGTCCAGAAAATGGTTGCCCAGCGATACATTTCAGGCGTATTTCCATAAAAATGTTAATATTAGCAAATCGAATTAATATTGACAATCAAGAGATATTGGCATGTATTATCGAAGGAATCCCAGATGAATTGCTAAGGGCGCAAGCGAAGATGCATCTGTTCAAGAATGAGCAACAATTGGAAGGACGTTGATGGGTTTCAACTTACACGTATTCCTTAAGGTGTATGGAAAGCCACTAATATAAAAAAATGGTTTACTCATCAGGCAGAACATCGGGACGATTGTCGGTCAGAATGGCCGAGTTGTAGCAATTCTATGAACAATGTACAAAAAGTCAGTTGTAGGAACTTTAGGAACAATGTACAATTCTTTTAGGAATTTAAAGAAAAAAATAAAAAAGTTAATTAATAAATAAATTTAAATAATGAAATAATGAATTAAATAAATAAATACATTGATTTATCAATATACTAACCAAAGCGGACGAGGAGATTCTTGGTCGCTTCGAGAGGAAAGTCCTTCGTATTATCTTTGGTACCGCATATACTGATGGTGTTTGCAGGAGGAGACTGAACGACGTACAGTACGGGCTGTACAGCGACATCGATCTGGTCAAACGAGTTCGAATCTCTCGTCTCAGATGGCTAGGTTATGTAGAGCGAAGGGACACCAATGCTTCCAAAGATGTGTGTGGCCTATTGTTATCCCGGTGAAAAATTACACCATTTCCATGGACCAACTTTGGCTGTATTCAATCTGTTCAGTTGTTCAGTACATATCCGAATTGATCATTTCATTCCTTAGAAGCAGCTGAAAATGCACCACACCTTTCCGATCCCACCAAATTGAAAGCAGAATCTTCTTTTGGTGGATAACAGCTTTCGAGATAGAGCATCAAGCCTGGACCAATATCGTTTTCGATTAAAGTTTCTTTAAACGACACTTTTTTCATCACCAATGATGATATGTGTCAAAAAAGGGTCGGATTAATTGCGTCTGTAAGCTATTCGTAATTGGTTGAACTCACCCGAGTGAGCGCCCTCTATATCTCACTCAATTAAATGAACTGGAAGAAAGAACTTTCCTTTGATTCTTTCTTCTTTGACGGACGCTGAAGCTGGTCGGAAACGAATTAAAATGAAAACCCTTTGTAATTTGTGATATTGTTTTAAAATAAATAAGTTAAGTTAAAATCTCAAATGTGGGGTCAGAAAACACCTTGAAAACATTTTTTAAATTATATTGTTCACAACGTTAAAATGTCACGCAGAACAAGACGACACCGCAGGGAAGTTGACGAAGAAGTGCCGGGGGAGGAGTACCCCATAGGAGATGTCGAGAATCCACCTGCAAATGAAATTACATATGCCAAATCTACCGACAATGCCGCAAATTTGGATGAGCTGCAGGGAGACGCCCCAAATTACCGAGATGTACCGAACGTTAACCTGTTGCGGTACCTTTCCGACAATGCCGCTAGACGACAAAAATTCCAAAAAAAGAATATTATAATATCACATTTTCTTGACATTAAGTAATCCCATAGTCTAAATAATTTGTTCTTCATAATATATAGAATGAATAGCTTATTTCATTTAAATGTTAAAAGCAGTTAAATCTCTGTCATATCATAAATAAGATAAACAGCCACCTGCAGATAAGTAATTTAAATAATTGTATTAGACGATATGTAATTTCTAACCGTTTAATAAAATAAAACGCAAATGAAATGAAATGAAACAGGCTTTTCGTTTTCTAAAGAATAAGGTTGCTTGTGTTTTTTCTTCATTTAGTTTAATTTTGCATTTACTTACTTAGGATTACTCTCAATATGAAGAGGGAATTCATAAGATAAGACTATCGCCGTGTCGTCAGCAAATTAAACAATTTCACAATTAGACAGTTATAGCAAATCGGACGTACATACATATATATATACATATATGTTTTGGGTCATTATCTTGCTGGAAATAGTAGTCGTTCGAAATACCCAACATTTCAGTACTTGCTCTTAAATTCCGTTTGAGAATATCAATGTACACATACTGGTTCATTATACCTTCTACTATTTCCAACTTTCCGACCCCTGATGACGCCATACAGCCCCATAACATTACACTTCCACCTCCGTGCTTTATTGTCTTTATCGTGTTCCTTGGATTAAGGGCATCGTTTTGTCGCCTCCATACCCTCAAACGGCCGTCAGACCCAAAAATGTTATATTTGGATTCGTCTGAGAATATAACAGAACGCCAGAAGTCTGGAGACTTATTCACGTACTCCTTAGCGAATGCTATCCGTTTTTGTCGGTTGATTTTGTTCACCAATGGTTTTTTCCTGGGTGTGCATGACTTGAACCCCTTTTAAACTATTGTTCTCCTCACAGTTTCTGGGTGGACTTTGATGTTACTGCTTCTCTCAAGGTTAGCACTCACTTTATTTGCAGTTATGAATGGTTCTTGGTTCACCATCCGCTTTATAACACGTTTATCTCTTTCGGTGAGCTTCGATGGGCGTCCTGATCTTAGCTTTGATTCGACCCGTCCGTCGTATCTAGAGCGATCAATTGTTCTCTGAATTGTTGACCGGCTTCTTGATGTTTCCTTTGATATTTCCGTATAGGACATTCTTTTTTCCACGTACAAATTTATAATAAACTGCCGCTCACTAACACTTAACTCTTTTTTAGCCATTTTTACCGTCTTTTAACTTTAACTTTTAACTTTTTCTCGCGTCAACAACGTCAATGCACAAATCAACAAGCACGCTGTGTCAAGAAACAATTTCAGTTGCATATACAGTGTTTAAAGAAACAGTATTACCAGCTGTACGCAAACTTTTGTGGAGTGAATTTCGGAACTTCTTTTGGTTTTTGTTATGGTTTTTTTAAATGAATAATAATTTTTAATTTATTTTGTTGAAAACTGAAACCTGAGACGTTGTTTTATTGAAATTTACCTTTCAAAAATATTTTTAGCTAATATTAGGTGAATGACAGCCATTTTTTTCCAAATTGCATCATTGTACGCAAACTTTTGTGGAGCACTGTATGAAAGAATGAAAGTGGACAATGCTAGAAACATCATTATTGACGTGCACTTTAAAACAACTATTGGACAAGAAACTGAACAATCTAGCAAATTAAAATTTAGCATTTTAAATATAAGGCCCGTCGTGCCACACAGCATCAAAGGCTGTTTTAACGATAAGTAGTGTCTTGTCCGTTCCGCATCGTGATCTGCAGATTTATCTTATAAAAGGTAGCCAATTCGTCAGAATGAACGTTAGGGGATGCTTTATATGCATGAGATAGAAGATGTATTGAATGTACAAAAAATACTCGTACGATAAGAAGAACAAAATCTCACTAACTTATATTTTGATAACTATGAAAACCCGTATTTAAATCATAATACATTCTCAAAAGCGGACAATTTTTGAAACAAAATCATTTGTCGCTCCTGCTTACGTCGATCTTAATTAAGTTGGTGGTTTAAGTAAGGGTTAGGATCCCACACTACTAACTGCGAACACTACTACAAAACCCACAATGTTTTCTTCTATAAAAAGGTTTTTTGTCTGGGCGCCGTGGTTTAGTGCGTCGACTCCTACGCACTAGAGTTTCAAGTTTTGGTTCAGATTAAAGAACAAGCGACATTTTTTTCAAAAAATTTGTTCACGGCTCCACCCTTTTTGAGGTACTGACAACGCTCAAAGAGTGTAGCTGTCTAGAAGAAACTTATCAATCCCGCCATGCGGAGTCGGCATAAATTTGTAGGTCCTGTGAAGTTAAGGTAGACGAACAGAGCAAAGCAGTCCGAGCCAAATCCACATCTTTGATAAAGTGCGTTGAAATTGTTTGTTGATCCCTTATATCACTTTCTTAAACATTCCAAATATGTAGAGCTTTTAAAATATGGCACCTGGGACCACTGCGTGTAAATCAATTGTCAAATCATCAAATAAAACAAACTGAAGAAATGCGCAAATGTTTGACAATGTGAATATCTGGTCAACTGTTAAGTATATCTCCTCAAATAGAAATAGACGTAATTTTCTTGCATTCATCCCTTTAAACAAGCACATAAAGCCTATCTAAAAATCCTCATTGACGACTTTAAAATGAAAATTCTCCACTAGTTGTTTATTTAATTCACACATCCTATTTTGTGTAGCGGATAAACAATTGCTTCTTTAAAACTTTCAAGGACATAATTCTTTCCTCTTTAAGTGGTGCTACAGTCTCGGTTTTATCTGAGCCTGAACCAACAAGACTCTTAATAGGAACTAAGCATGCAGACTAAGTTGGTCTCCATTTATGTGTGTCACCCTAAATGTGGACGTCATCCCTTGCATCATACCACTCGGAGTCTAGGATTCTTCCGATCAGAAATAAGTGGTCCATTTGCTCAAGATGACCTAGCAATCTTAGGTTTTGGAACCATAGAATCTTTGTCATAAACGCAAATATGGCCGAAGATTGCGGAATCGACCAAGGACTTCGTTATCATTATTACTATATTGTCAATGCCAGTAGAGGAGAAATAGGATAATCAATGTCCTTAATAAATCCAGTTTGAAGTTATCTGCATTTGGTTTTCGTACAAATGTTGAAAGTACTGCTTGGCGCAGAGCTTAGGACTACGAAGTCCATCACTGCCTTGAATCCCCATATTGAAACATCCTGACCGAATCGTGTGAAGATAACATACACCTCGTCTTTCCATCATTTACCGCTCTTACCATCTAAGATGCTTCCATTTCAATGCTACCAAGCGCCTCATTGATGGAAAACTGCACTCTACCAATCTAGTCAAAGTTACCCTCGTATTTTGAACTTTGAGTTTTGCATAATCTTCTTGAGTATAAAGTCAACAGCGAATCGCCTTGCTTAAAACTTTTTTTAACATTGAATGTCTCGTTAAGTTCGTTACCGACCTTGATGAAGCATCTTGAGTTCTTTATTGTTACCCTGCACAACTCAACGAGTTTGTGGTGGCTGTCGATCTACATTTCTCAGGTTCTTTCTAGGATCCGCTGTTGTGTTATTATCTGGCCTATGAAGTCTATAAACTTCTTTGATCTGAATCCACACTGATAAAGACCTATTGAATTGCTGACAAACAGTTTACACAAAACAACAGCGATAATTTTGTATGCAGCGTAGGGGAGATTTTTCCCTCGATAATTATCCTATATCTGTAATGTTCAATTGGAATTCTCTCTGCGCCATATATTTTCAGTTTTTTAACCAGACATTCTCGACATTTAGAAGAGACGGGTCATTGGAGATTATCACATAATGGAACCAGAAACACCGCATGCGAATAAGGGTATCGGTAAACTCGACAAAAGAATGACGAAAATCTCAACGGGGTTTTCGTCACTTTCCAATGGTATAGAATTGTTTCGACGTAGAACACCTGAAACAGGCACAAATGGCAATTGCTTGTTAAAGAGGTAACGAATTTTCGAACTCACTCCGCTCTATGATAAAATGCCTATTATACGTGAATTTTTTCTAACCACAAAATGATATTAATTTTCCAACACTGACTGCTTGCGAATGAAGATACCCAATTACCCGCAACGGAGGTATTATTCATTCGTTCCATGTCACACCGTCAGAATCTAATTGAATTTCCTCGGAAGTGTCTATACGTTAACCTTCTAATTTGATTAATGTTTTCTCCAGAGTGGATTTTATCCGCACAAATCATGTATACCCTCCTCTGTACTGCATTGATCTGCGGGTACATTCACGAAGGAGTCGATTTGCATGAATCTTTTAACTTTCACAACCAGCATTCAGCACACGTGTCCTTACCATTCCATGCTTGCACATACGTATGTACGTGTACCTGTGATAGCTCTTAGATTATTTGCCTCCTTTTCGAAAGATACAGCAACTTTCAAATAAAGAGGACCACATGCAGAGAAAGTTTTCCAATTTTTTGGAATTTTTCAATATGAATATTTATCCCAGCTCTTGTGGAAGCAACAGATAAAATGTACAGCACGTAAGTCATGTATACCTTGCACCTGTTACCTGTTAGTATGCATTTCCGTTCCTTATTTGTTTCCCATTCGAACGATAACTACATGTTTTGCTTCAGCAGTTGCGTATCTTTAGCAGATGGTATGTTTCAATTTAATTTGGGCTGAGAATTGTTGTAGTAGTCAATAAAACTTCCATCCAAGCATTTGTAATGCACTTTAGTGAGTTGAATAACAATTTATCTACAAGTCGATCAGATGGAATGGAAATAACTACTCGTATGTTAGTTATCTTCTATCCAGCACTCGATGATTCCAAAAAAAAGAACAACATCCATAGCCAACGATTCAATTTGCGAGACGTTAAAATGTTTGAACGAATATATTGAACTGAATTCACTACCAGACACTTTGTGCAAACATACATATGAACGTACATGAGCCTTGCATTTTTTGGTAAGAACTTTATTAATATCTGGATGCTGATGTGAATACTGCCATGACTTTGCTATTCAATCGACTGCAGGATCTACTTTAAGTTTGTATGAAGGGCATATCTGAGACTAGTTAGTTTAGTTGGTTAGTTAGACTAGTATTTCGAAAAAAAGTGAATGCTTACAATATTTGGGCCCACCCTGTAGGGCATCTAGTGTTTTTTTTAAATCATAGGTTATTTTGACACTGGCAGCTGTTTCCCACTCGAAATGTTGACACAAAGCCAGTATCATACCTCAGCGGAACGAAATGAGTCACTTTACGTTTGAACAACGTTGGGAAATATTGCAAACTTATTTTCAAAGTGAGTACTGTTTAGCCCAAACAGTAAGTTTTTTGAAAATAAGTTTTGGCCGAAATGAAGAACACGCTACGACTGCTGTACGCAAGTTTGTGCAAAAAGTTTGTGAGACTGGTATGCTAGTGAACAATACTCATGGTCTCCGTCGTCGTACGGTGCGCACAGATGAGAATGTGGCTGCTGTGGACGAGAGTGTGAGACTCGATTCACGAACATCAACTCGCCATCGATCTCAGCAGCCCAACATTTCACGCACCAACCTGAGGAGAGTTCTGCACAAAAATCTCGGATTATTTGCTTATAAGGTCCAATTTACTCAGCGCGCGACCACCCGCTTCGTTATCGCTTCGCAGTTTGGGCCTTTATTATAATGGTTGAGGATATATTGCACCGCCCCCTTTCAATACTTTAGCACAATTACGAGTTCCCCTCAAATACAGTTCTTTTCAGAGTTGTATTGAGGGTAATGGACTCCTATTGCGCATAGGTGAAGAAATTTGTTCTAGAGTATTCTCTCTAAGCCAGTTTCCTTCAGGAATCTGAGAATGAGAGATGGTTCTAGTGATTGCATTTCTTCTTCTGATAGTAGGTACTTGCCCAGACTTCTTTTTCTTTTGTGGGCTAGTGCCTCACAAAATCCCAGTATATGTTCTGGAATTTCGTTAAATTCTCCACAAAATCTACAGAGACTTTCTTCAGATACCCCTAGTTTCCTTAGATGCTCCCTGAGTCTACAGTGCCCCGTTAGGAAGCCTGCTAGGATACGGAGGTTATTCTTGCTTGATGCTTTGATGCATGCCTCGAATCTCTTCCGGTTATATTGCCCTAGGAGTTTCTTGGCCTGCTTCATTCCACGAGCGTTATTCCAGGTTTCTATCCAATTCCTTCTTTCTAGTTCCCTGAATTCTTCTCTGAGGAGATCGTCTTCTACAGCGCAGAATGGTTCAGGGCCTATAAAGGGTTCTGATGCTCTTTCCTTGCCAGGGAGTCGGTCATTTCATTGCCTTCTATCCCCGTATGGCCAAATATCCAGCAGAGTTTTACTCGGTTTCTCCTACTCAACTCTTTTGCAAGCATTCCCATACAAGTTTGGATTTGATGGTATAGGAGTCCAGTGCCATAATAGCGGCTCGACTGTCCGACATTATATCTATGTCGCAGTTGGTATAATTCCTTTCAAGATTGATCTGAACGCATCTGTCTATGGCATAAATTTCCGCTTGAAAGATGCTGGTATATTTGCCCATGGATTCGAAGTATTTTGTCCTGGGACCAAAAACTCCTGCTGCAGTTCCTTCATCAGTTCTTGATCCGTCTGTATACCATTTTACCGTGTTGCTGCTCAATCTGTGGACCATGGATTCATTGCTCCAGTCCCTTTTGGTGCTGAGTTTGGGCCTTAGAGCAGCTTGAATTGGACAATGATTTCGTCTTTTCTGACGAGGCGCATTTTCATCTCGGCAGCTACGTTAAGAAACAAAATTGCCGTATCTAGGGCTTGAAAAACACGCACGTTTTCCGCATCCACAGAGAGTGACAATTTGGTGCGGATTGTGGAATGGTGGCATCATTGAACCATTTTTTTTTTTCGGGTCAACGTTGGACGTTACAGAGCCATGTTAACCGACTTTTTTTTATTGAAATTGAAGACATGGGCTTGGACGACTTCTATTCTATGCAGGATGGCGCACCATGCCACACAGTCCATGCCACAATCGATCTTTTGCGCACCAAATTCTCAAATTGCGTTATCAGCCGTCTTGGCGATGTCAATTGGCCGCCTCGGAGCTGCGATTTGACCCCTTTGGACCTTTTTTTGTGGGGAACCGTGAAGGACCGATGTTATGCCAACAATCCGGAAACAATTCAAGCACTAAAGACCAATATCATCCAAGCAAACCGTGAGCTACAGCCCAAAACCATCAGCAAGGTCTTGGAAAATTGGGGTGACAGAATGCGGTATATTTCATAATTAATGGGAATGTTTAAATTTTGTTTATTTTATTGCATTTTTAAAAATAAACTTGTATTTGGCCCAACCTGTATATGGTTTGGCCTAGAGGCCGTCTACCAGCTGACATAAATAATGAGATCTGAACCAAATATAATTAGTTATTAAGTATTACTTTCTTTGTTGATTTAATTGGTTCTAATTGGTTTACAGTGTCGAAAGAAATATTCATACGTTTGCGTGAACTCAACCTGCTTGCGATCATATTAACCCATGTTTTTTTTCTTAAGATAGGTGTTTCATTTTACAGTCAAAATGGTTTATAACGACCTTCAAGGACCGACGAATTTGGTCGTTATAAGCGATACGTCGTTAAAACCGATGTCGCTATAAGCGGTTTTGACTGTACTTTAAGTAATGTGGTTTGTTTTTTTCGACTATAGATACGGTATACAAATTAAAACCAAGTCTAATAATTGACATGGGTGGGAGGGGCGCCGTGGCGTAGTGGGTAAGTGCGTCGACTCCTACGCTCAAGGTCGTCGGTTCGAATCTCGAAAAAAACATCAAACATTTTTTCACGGCTCCACCTCTTTCGAGTCACTGACAATGCTCAAAGAGTATAACTGTCTAGTAGAAGCTTCTCAATCTCGCCGTTCGGAGTCGGCATTAAACAGTAGGTCCCCTCCACTCGTGAGAGAACAATAGCACGCACAACACGAGTGGTTGGCTGAGAAGCTAGGCCCAGGTTCACCTCGGACTGTAGCGCCGCCATTATTTTATTATTATTAGTATAATAATTGACATAGAATACCGTTACTTAAGGTATTATATGCTTATTAAAATAGTTGTAAGTAATCGTTTAGTGGTGTAGGTTCACCAAACAACTCAAAATGAATCACAGTGGATCTCGCACATTAGTTTGAAACCATAACTTTCCAACTCACCTCAACACTAAACAAATCTCATCATTCCAAAATCGTCATCATACGCTTTACATACACTTATGCGTATGTATGTTTGGGATTATTGTCTTCGTGTCTGTCACACTTTTTTATCTCCGAAGTTTATAAAGATATCGGCGTGAAATTTTGGAATTAGGTACTTCAGGCCTAGATGTCATTGCCCATGCACCCAAATTTAAAAAGTGGGGCCATTTGGGGGTGGCTCCAGTACAGGTGAAGTGGCCATTAATTTTGAAACATTGTCGCACCCCATCGAGCTACATATCAATCGACAGATCTTTTGAAATGATAGTAGAGGTTTGCTTCAACACTTTTTGATCCAAAGTACCGTTTGGAAAATATGGAGCTCCAAATTTTTTCTAAATACTTTCTCCCTGTCATTTCCAAACCAAAGTGTTTTTAAATCTGAAAAAAATACAAAAACTTGTCTTCATTGAGTACTTTTTTTTTAAATAATTTCGAGTATTCTGGCCTTAATAGTTTCGAGATATTGATCAAAAACGGTCAACCATCGACATGCGAATTTTAAGGATCTGAAAACGCAGTTTTGGAAACTTCAACGTAAGCATTAAGAAAGGATAAATTTCAAAATATCGATTTATGTTGAAATTTTCAGATATCTAAGATTCAAAATGGTAACTATTTTCATTTTCACACATAAATTTCATGCTGTGTTCGACCACTCTATTCGTTGATGAGTGTAATCTTTCCGATCTCAACCCCTAAATGCCCAACAGAAATGAACACACACACCGCAGGCATGAACAGTGATTAGGTATGTGTATGATGAAAGGGTGGTCAGGTGCGGGCTCTTAGGGTAAAGTCTATGGACGATCCTTATTGAGAAACCGTTTCAAGAAGACATACTGCCTCCACGGGGCGGCCACCGGGCAACGAATGCTGCAGCGAGACTATAGGTCTGGTATCTCAGGCTCGCACAATGAACAAATGGTTCTTGGCGCCAACCTGCGATGCACGACCTTAATTTCTCAACTGTATACATCCGGCCAAAGTATGCGACGGGAGGAGTAAACCTCCCAAAATAATCTCTAATCCAATGGTGGAACAGCATACGCCGAAGGATGCGTGGCTAAGAGAGAGCTTAGTCTCTAGTATGCGAACTCTGAATACCTGGCGACCTTCGGTTTTAATCTAGCCTTTCCTAGGCATATCGGGCGCTACCTAGGGTGACATATATTTCCCGAATACTCGTGGGATCATAATTTCCAAATTAATTTCAAAAAAAAGATGAGTATGGTGAAGCTCCAAATTCACCAGCGTCTGTTCATGCTGTGGAGCATGCAGACGGCAATTTTCGGGACGCTACTGAGCCTCCGACGGCCGCTCCACCTTCGGCCATAGTCAACCAGCTCGAAAGCGAGCCAGCTACAGTCTTAGCTGACAAGGAGATTGGGGCCAAATGGGCACAATCCTTGACAGCTACCAGCGCTAGTGTCAGTTCAGAGGAGTCTGACACATCCACGGTCATAGACACTTGCAGTGTAGTCACGGAGAAATCCGGATATTCTTCCATTGGGAAGAAACTTGACAAGCTGCGTCTAGGACCAGGTGGATTTGTCAAGCTGAACTCAGCTGAAAAGAGAAGATACAACCAAGCTATTCGCAAGGGCGAAACTAGGGAAAATGCCCTAGTATATGCGAAATCTCCTCTTGGAAATGAGTTCAAAAGGGTGAGATCAAAGGATCGCACCCCCTCTGAACCGGCAGCCAAAAAGGCAAAAGCCAGACATGCGCCTGACGCGCCCACCTTCAGTCAGGTTGCTAGTACTGTCAGACTAGGAATCGTCCCAGCTGACATAGATAAACAGCCTCTGTCAACAGAGCAAATGGCTCTAATCCAGGAGGCAGTCATCGACGTGTCGATTGACCTGAGAAACAGGGGCGTGTGGCCACATTTCTCAGGCTCTCAACACAAGTCGGGATGGCTAATTTTCATCTGCTCTGACAGTGCTACTGCTGAGTGGATGAAAAGCAATTTCGATGCTATCAAGGCCAAAAGTGGTCTTGATATTGTTCTTGTGGAGGAGGGATCTTTTCCCAAATCTCACATAGTCCGTGGTTTCTTTCCACAGAGCACCGAATTGCCAACGACCAAAGTCCTAGCGACGCTTGAAGCACAAAATGAGGGCCTTCAAGCTTCTTCATGGAAGGCAATGCAAAGGATGAAAGAAGGTTCGCTCCTTCATCTCGTCTTTGCCGTTGACGATGCGTCCATGAAGACCCTGAGCAAACTAAACAACAAGGTTTGCTATAGATTTGGTCAGGTCAAGTTGATCGTCTCCCACAAGAAGGTCAACGCAGATGATTCTCCATCTGCTTCTGCAACAACAACCTCATCTGCAGTTCCCACTTGCAGCGCTGCAGGGCATGTAAGTGAGGACAGTACTGCCTCAGCAACTAGGACCGCTGACAGCGAGCCCATTGCTAGCACCAGCGGCCTTAGTGCAGTAGGAAAGAAGGTGACCCGTGTTGTTGCACATAACAAGCAAAAAGCCGGTTCAACAACAACGTCATCTGCAGTCCCCTCTTGCAGCGCTGTCGGGCATGCAAGAGAGGTCAGTACTGCCTCAGCAACCAAGACCGTTGACAGCGAGCCAATTGCTAGCACCAGCGGCCTTGGTGCAGCAGGAAAGACGGTGACTCGTGTTGTTGAACCGAAAAACCGTAATACCGGCATAAAGCCCGGAGTTCCGAGGAAAACAACCGGCGCCGCAGGGCACGTTACTCGGAAGGAAGAGTCAGGGGGGAATTCCAAAAAAGGTCATCCCTCAACGGCTGCTTGTCGCAAGAAGAAAGGCCCTAAAAAGGCCCAACTGATGCGGCAGGCCAGATCCTCGATGGAGGATCAATGAGCACGCGAAGGGCGCGTCCGCTACCCTTAGCAAGCGGTTCGCCGAAGAAAATATAACCCTTGGACTTATCCAGGAACCTTGGGTTAGAAGCGGACATGTTAAAGGTCTCCGGAATGGCAACAGTAAGTTAATCTCTAAATGTGGAGACCCTGCGCCAAGAGCGGCCTGTCTCATCAGCAATGATATTAACTTTCTTCCCATTCCCAATTTCATTAACAGAGACCTGGTGGCCCTACTACTAGAAGTTCCGACGGAGAGGGGAACACATAACATCGTGTGCGCCTCGGCGTATTTCCCGGATGACAACAGCGTCATACCACCTAAGGACGTCCAGGACCTCATCAGTTACTGCAAATCAGGCAACCTGCACTACATCATCGGTTGCGATGCCAACGCGCATCATGAGGTCTGGGGTAGTAGTGACACCAACAGAAGAGGTGAGTGTCTTTTAGAATATCTTATTAGTAGTGAAATAGATATACTAAATAGAGGCTCAAAGCCTACCTTCATAAATGCGATTCGCGAAGAGATACTTGATCTCACACTTGCAAGTCCATTTATTTCGAATTTTATTGAAAATTGGCATGTGTCAGATGAACCATCTTTGTCAGACCACCAACATATCAGGTTTGACATCCCTGGTTAACTCTCATATGTCTCTAACAGATACGATCCCAAACGCACCGACTGGGATCGCTATCGAGAACTAGTTCTCTCACAAAAAGGGATGCTTCTTACGTCTATTGAGTCCATAGGGGACCTGGATGAAGCAGCCTTCCAATTAAACAATGTAATGATCAATTCCTATCACGACAGTTGTGTCCCCAAGACCACTTCAAATAATCGCAAAGTGCCTTGGTGGAATGATCATCTGACAAAACTCAGGAGTAAAGTCAGAAAACTCTTCAATTCTGCCAAGAAAACGAAGAGGTGGAACGAATATAGGTCCGTTCTCACAGAATACAATTCTGAACTTAGACGATCCAAGCGGGCCACTTGGAGGAAATGCTGTGAAAACATTGCGAACATGCCAGTAGCAGCACGCATCCACAAATCGCTCGCAAAAGATCAGGCAAACTGTGTAGGGTTTTTAAAGAAAAGCGACGGTACCTACACGACGGGCAGAGAAGAAACACTTAAAACGTTGCTTCAGGTGCACTTCCCAGGCTCGTCTTATAGCACCTCTCAAGTGCACTCTAACACAACAGACCATAGGGTCTTTGTTAATAGAAGAGTTAAAAGTTTATCTGGAAAAATTTTCAGTACAGATAAGGTTGAATGGGCTGTTGGCACTTTCGATCCCTTCAAAGCTCCCGGTGGTGACGGTATATTCCCTGCACTATTGCAAAGATCAATAGACCTCATCCTACCGGAACTGACAGCTTTATTTAGAGCCAGCTATAACTGGGGTTACATACCAATCTCCTGGAGAAAGGTCAACGTAATATTCATTCCCAAACCGGGTAATAGACCTAGTGAGCTGCCTAAATCATACAGACCTATAAGTCTAACATCATTTGTACTCAAAACGATGGAGAGACTAATTGATGTTTACATTAGAGAACGATTAGAGTTGTCTAACCCTCTAAACTCGAACCAGTATGCATATAGGAAAGGTAAATCCACCATAGGTGCCCTTCATTATCTCGTCAAAAAGATAGAAGGCGCACTTGCTTCCAAAGAAATAGCCCTATGTGCATTCCTCGACATTGAGGGCGCTTTCGATAACACGTATCGAAGAATCGACTAACAAATGGATCAGAGCCATGTTGGAAAGTTGTTCGATTACATCTTCTTCCGGAGGAGTGTCGGTTTCTGTAACCGCGGCAAAAGGTTGCCCACAAGGGGGGGTTCTTTCCCCCTTATTATGGTAGTTATCGACAAACTGTTAGTAGATCTTCAAGGATCAGGCTACACCACAATTGGTTATGCTGATGACCTGGCGATTGTTATAAGGGGTAAGCACGACACGACTATTTGCAATATGATGCAAAGTGCGCTACTACAAGTCGTGGAATGGTGCAACGCAGAGGGTTTATCGATCAATCCCTGCAAGACCGTTCTAGTGCCCTTCTCAAGGAGGACTCGTATCAACCTTGAACCCATATATCGGCAACACCACACTAGTTTATTCCAGCGAGGTAAAATATCTCGGAGTAATCCTGGACAGACGACTTAACTGGAATTCACATATTAAGTCCGCCATAGAGCGAGCTACCAGAGCACTGTGGGCCAGTAGACGTCTTTACGGTAGGACTTGGGGTCTCTCTCCCAAAATTATTCATTGGTTGTACACAATGATGGCGAGACCCATTATCACATATGCGGCCATCGTATGGTGGCCAAAAACCCTTCAACAGTCATCGGCAAACAAACTGCAAAAACTGCAAAGGGTTGCCTGTCTTGGCATAACAGGTGCCATGCGCACCTGCCCCACAACAGCTCTCGAAGCTATTATCGGGCTGACACCTTTACCCATCTTCGTTAGGAAGATTGCTGCCACTTATGCCATTAAACTGCAGCTAGAATATCAATTCAAACCAGGTGACCTAGTGGGTCACCTTAGGATACTCAACTCAATCCCTAATAGAGACATGTTTTGTACAATGCCGGACACTATGGTCAGGCAGAACTGTTTCGGCAGGTTATTTGAAGTTGAAATATTGGACCGGGTAGACTGGTCCAATGGTGTCCCAACACTAGACCCCAGAAGTCTAGTTTGGTACACAGATGGATCGAAAATGGATTCTGGAGTCGGAGCTGGTGTCTGTGGACCCAACACTGGGATCTCTGTACCGATGGGGTCTAGTCCCACTGTGTTCCAAGCCGAAATCCATGCCATTGAGATCTGCGCGAGACATAATCTTGGTAAAGGTATCAAGGGCGCAATTATACAAATCTTTTCTGATAGCCAGGCAGCACTTAAGGCCTTATCGTCCAGTCAAATAGACTCCAAAGCCGTCAAATGTTGCCACGATGCTCTGCAATCCCTAGCCAAACACAACAAAGTGAAACTTGGTTGGGTCCCTGGGCACAAAGGGATTGCAGGTAACGAATCAGCAGATGAACTCGCTAGAGCGGGTTCAAGTACTGCGTTCATAGGCCCTGAACCATACTGCAGTGTCAATTGGTCGACGGCTGCAGCGCTGATTAATGAATGGGAAAACAAACTTCGCCTAGATCATTGGACCAATGGGTCAGGTCTCAGGCAATCCAAAAGATTAATCAGACCCTATTCCTACAAGGAAATCCTTAGCTTAGATAAGGAGAGCATAAGAAAGCTAACGGGCTTTCTTACTGGCCACTGCGGCTTGTATTACCACCTTAACAAAATGAACTTGTGTCAAAACACGGAATGTAGGTTCTGTCTTGAAGAAGACGAAACATCTCAGCACATCTTATGTGAATGTCCGGCACTACATTGGTTAAGGAAACGTTTTCTCCACAGGGAAATACTGACTTCAGTGGAATTGAAAAACTCCACTACAAAAGATATACTATCTTTCATAAGGAAAGTGGTAAATCTTTTGGATTAACTCCAGCCCGTCGATACAATAGATCTTTTTAGGTCGCAGTGTCGCAGCCTTCACGGCAGGGTTGTACAAGAGGAAAAAAAAAAAAAAAAAAAAATGATGAAAGGGACTAGGGACTAGGACTGTGTTGGATAAACTTAGATAGAGGTATAGGTATATGTATGGATGAATGTTTGTGTGTTTTTTTTTTCCGTGTATTTTTATTTATAAAATTTATAATTCTAATAGACAAAAATACTTAAAACTAGCTTAACTAACTGAACTATTATTCTTAAATCTAACTTACTGACCCAATACAGGTACTCTAAGCTAATATATATCTAATACATTATAAAATTGCCTTTCGGCCTATTTGTCATTGAATTATTTTACTTTACTGTTTTCTTTTTTTTGTCCAAGAAAAATTAAAAAAAAACTTGGTTGTCTTTGTTTTTGTTTTGTTTTTTTTATTCTACCTTAATTAGGTTAAGTTCAACTCGCACTTACCCAGTTTATTTAAACTTTCAACTAATGGGAAGATTGTCACCAGCTATTGGCAGCAAAGCATTTTGCAGTTCATTCAATCTTCCGAATTGAGCAAACGTGACATCGCACTCTATGTAATAATACTACCACTACCATATTTGACTTACTGAGGCGAGTGTACTTTGGACCAAATTCCTTTGACCTTGGGTGACGTACGTATGGCTTCATCATCATATGAAAGTAAATATCTTTCAGTTCCATCACCAGTTTTTTCCCACTGGGCGATGGTCTAATGGCAGTATTTCCGGGCAAACATGCATTTTTTTGGGGTTTCGCTCAGTCGGATGTGACTTCCTTTGAGTGATGCGCCCAAAGAGCCCAGCATCGCGCAATCTTCGCTTGGCAGTATTTGATGTGAGTCCATTATGATTGCCGTAAAATATCTCCGTATGAAATTGCATAGCGGAGCGATATGGGAAAGTGATCTTACTACGGCGAATAAAAGGTTGGTCTGTTGTTATTTTTGACCAAAGCTTATGGTTAACTATTTGATCAGTACGATTCATTTCGAATTAATTGATTGCGTGGAAGACACATTCCCTTAGCATTTTATCGCTTTTAATTTGTCAATGTCACCATATTAAGTTCCGTTCCCGTGTAAGCCGATAATAAAGTCTCTGGTCTCGGCGTTGCGGAATGGATTTCATATCATTACGTAAAGCGAATGAATTTTTCAATCCACCGAATGGTGTTTGACGAAAAGTGTATAATTTAATATCTCTGTTGATTTCCCATTACTCCAAGTTTATACAACCTCAAAAAACACGAATTACAAGCTTGCTTAGAATTATGTGCATCACCAAGTTTACCCATTTTGCTGATCTGACTTAAAACGGCTGAAGTAATGGTATCTTATGACAATTGTAAATTTTTGTCAATTCGTACCTCCTCTATCTTAACTCGAAAAAAACACATTCCTCAAGGTAAAAAGAAACACCTATCTTAAGACGAAAATCATGTATCAAGCAAGTATCGGTTCTGATTACGTGCACACAAGTGTTAATGTGTTTTTATTGAAGGCTCCAAAGGGAGCATATTTTAAAGCCGCATATCGGACTTATGCTACAAACACGTCAGATCAATTTCGCTCTAGGTAACACGTTCTGTAAAAGGAAAGTGGATAGGTGAACGCCGCAAGGTGAGGTCCTCTCACCTCTTCTTTGAGTCCTAGTGGTGGATGAGATCATCAAGACGTTGGAGAGGGATGGACTTACTGTCACGAAGTTGTTATTCTGACATCTGGGAAGTTTTTATCAACATGGTTTTTAAATCATGGTTTGAGGTTGGTCAACAATTGGACTGCTACTCGAGGCTTGAAAGTCAAGGAAAAAGAACTGATGCTCTTCACGAGAAAAAGGAGAATTCCGGAGTTTACAAGCCCGCATATTAACAGGGTGGAACTCAAACTCTCAAGGACGGATAAGTATCTGGGTATTACACTTGATTCCAAACTAAACTGGAAGGAGAACATCGAGGAGCGCATCAAAAAGGCGTGTTCAGCTTTCTACACAAGTAATCGAGCCTTCGGAAATACCTGGGGTCTTAGACCACGTGTGGTATACTGGTTATACACAGCGGTAGTAAGACCCATCTTAATTTTCGGATCATCAGTCTGGTGGCAAGCACTAGAGAAGAAATACCTTCTTTCTAGCTTGACGAAGGTCCAAAGATCGGCCTGCTCATGAATCACGGGTACCCCTAGGACAACGCCGACAGCAGCGCTCGAGGTCCTACTCTATCTTACCTCCCTTGACATTTTCTATAGTAGCAAAGCGGCTGGGTACCGGAACACACAGGAGTTAAACAAAAAGAGAGAGCGGACGTGTTGGAAAAGGAGGGCTCAGGCTCAGAGTTAGATAAATCTCTAGCGCTAACTTATGTCAACATGCCGTTAAGTTTCCTAATGAAAGAAATAGAGGACGAAGCCTTAGAAAGAAAATAAGCGATGGCGGAATCTGGACATTGGGTCAACGACGAGAGCCCTATGGCCGGTGTCGAACAGGAAGAAATCATTATCAATGATAAGCCTAAGTCGCAAGGATATACGGCCAGTGGTGGGAGTTCTTACCGGACATTGTCGGATAGGCACCCATACCAGAAGGTTAGGTATCCCCCATAGCGACTATTATAGAATTTGCAGGGACGAGAAAGAAGTAGAGTCTGTCCGCCACCTGCTATGCGATTGTTCAACCCTACGGGGAAGGAAGCTGCTAACCCAAGGCAGTAACTTCTTCGACGAACTTGAGGATCTGAATAAAATAGAGCTCAAGCACCTCCTGAGATATATACAACAATCTGGTTGGTTCTAATAAGCAGAAATGTGTATTTTTTTTCAAACTTACAGCTAAACATCATCAAACAATTAGCTTAATTTTTTATCGTTTAAACACAAACGTTGTTTTTTTTATAAGCACAAAATCAGATATTGACATAAAAAGCCATAACTCACGAACGCGTCAACCAATTTCGTGTAAACGATCTACACGACCATGCGAACAAACCGTAAAAATGTTATCGAATTCAGTTTGACCGTTCGTGAGTTATAAAGTCACAACGCACTTGCAACAATTTTTTATATATGTATGTATGTAGATGAATAAACTGAATAAACTGAATGGTGTCATGTCATGTAAGGATGATTTCTGCGATCTTGTAGAAGAAGTATATGATTAGTACCCCACCTAAAATGCCAGCAGCGTTCTTTGAGATTTTATCGCTAAGCCAAGTAAGGAGGGCATCTTTGCTAGAATCACCAGGAACACAGCCTGTACGACAACGAATCCGAAAACTGACTAGACTTTGTCTAGGGGCGGAAACTCTTTACAGCCCGCACGCAGTTTTCGCACCTCAACATTTACGATCCTAAGGCATTAGTTCCATCGGATAAGTTTTAGGGATAAAATAAGTCTGAAATATATACTTTTTCTCGTATAAACTGGCCTTTTGCGACATAACACACATAACCCATCATTGGGCGATGGAAAAAAAATTAAACTTAAACTAATATAACATCCATTTTCGGCTGGCCAAAACTAAAACAACTAAGCTTCCTAAACGTTTTGGAAAAGCATAGCCGTGGTTTTGCAACTCCCACATACAATTTTCTTGTCCACGATCTCCCTAAGGTTCTCAATATTCAATATTCAATTCTTCCTAAACCACTCCTTGACCACTTTTGTGGTATGCTTTGAGTCATTGCCCTGCTGAAATGTCCATTTCTTCCTCAGCATGAGAAAGCATGATACCTTTAAGGCCTGAAAAGCCGCTTGATTGATATTCAACGCTATTATTGATATTCAACGAGAATTCGATAATATATCCTACGATGTCATTAGACAATCTATGATATAGAGAAATATTTATTCAAACTCAACTGAAAACGTCCACAAATGGAGAAACATTAACCTACAAATGTGATAGCAAAAAAAGGCTGCTCATAAGGGGCACTCTCTTCTCTACACTGGTTACTAAATATAGACCAGCTCCTGGAACAACAAAATAACAAGAGCTTCAGAGTTAAAAGGCATGCTGATGCCAAATAGTCAAACATGTCGTGTAAGGCTCTTCGACTTACGCTTATCTGTTGTATATATACATTTCGCCAAGACCTGCGTACTAGATTTCAAGCCAATTGCAGTCAGTTGCAAGCCAACATCAACGAAGTCGAACATTCACCTGTAGTCTGAGTGCAAACAATGACATATTTGTCCTTCAACTCCATTATGAAACCTATGTTAACATACAGCTGCGGTCAAAATAATAGCAGTACGACACAAAAAACGAAGCAACTGAATAACATAAATATATATCATCCATAAATCGTTTTAAAATATTTATATTTATTGATTAAATTTAATAATATTGAAATTGTGGACGAAGAAAACTAAATTTAAGCTAAAGAGATTTATTTCAATTAACAAAAATAAATAAGAAAGATAATGATATTTTGAATGTACTGAAAAAGGGCGGTCAAAAAAATAGCAGTATTCATATTTTTTAAATAATATTACAAAATGGACGAATATTTTTTGGAAATGCGTACTAAAATTAGTTAGTATTTTGTTGTAGACCCTTTATTCTTTAGAACTGCTTCACATCGCCGTTTCATTGAAGCCACCAAAGCCTGACATCTCTCGAAGGGTATGTTTTGCCATGCTCTCTTCATTGTGACCCAAAGTTCATTACTATTCCGGGGCTTTGAAGCTGCAACCACTTTTTTTACATTCGGCAAAAGGTTCTCTATTGGATTGAGATCAGGTAATTGGGAAGGCCAGTCTATAACGTTAATGTTGTTGATCCGAAACCATTCCTTAGCTTTTTTGCTGGTATGCTTGGGGTCGTTGTCTTGTTGAAAGACCCATTTCAGTGGCATTTCCTTCTCTGCGTAAGGCAACATAGTTCCCTGCAGTATATTCACGTAAGCATGTTGATCCATCACACTATTTATGCGAAATATGGGACCTACACCATAGTAGGACAAGCAACCCCATGCCATTATGCTGGATCCACCATGCTATGAATGCATTGAGTGACATTTGGTAAGAAACCGTTATATGAGAGAAATTTTTTTTTTCTTTGAAACTTGGACATGTCTTCCTCTACCAAAAATATTTTTAAAATGGTAAAGATTTGAAATTACTTGAATTAATGAGTAATAGATTGCTCACATTATACTAAAAAATATACAGCAGCACTGTTATTATTTTGACCGCAACTGTATGCCTCTTGTGAAAACCAAAGCTTTATCATCTAGCACGTGCGGCAATGAAGAACTGCCCAATGCATTCATGGGAGCTCTGCATAGAATTCCCCCGCACCATATTTTCGGGAAGTCAGCCTTAGCGTTCTGAGGCATAGATTCCTGGCCACTAAGAAGGAGGTCACAAAAGGACGAGCATATTGGGTTGTAAAGAGGGGTGCAAACCACCGTTTTGGTGGATCATATACCTTCTTCGGTGCCTCCCTCTGCCTCCTTAAGCAACAGTCAGAGGTAAGAAACATGAGGAAGCAGTTAGATATTGTACCAAAGACACGACAATCCAAACTCTTCATCCATTCATACTGTAAGCACGGTGCCCTATGTTGGGTATTCAGGCATGCAGGCATCCAAGACAATGGAAAATCAGACGTACTCGCAAAAAATGTAAATCCAAATACAATACAAATATGAATGAAGCCTTGGAAAACATAAATAAACGGTGGCTGAATCTAGATATTAGTTAACTGATACGAGCTCTGTGACCAGCGTTGTACAAATTGAGATCTTTTTTAATGGTCAACTTCAATCTTAAGGATGTACACATTACGTTGGGCGTCAATATCGGACGCATACGATTAGAGGCATCGCCCAAAAGGAGTATTGCTGATGATGGAGGCACATAGAAGGAATATTATGTTTTCTCCATTTTGTGATTGCGCATTTCTAATGAAAGGGCAATTGCATATACTAGGAAAATTCGTCTAAAGTATTATGCACCTTAAAATTCACTAGATAAACTTTGCGATGGAACAATAGATCAGATTTACCAGACCGCGCATATGAATAACGCGGCATCCATATGTGCAAATGTATGCTTCAATTGCGTTTAAATACTAAAAGAATAAAGCATCGATACAAAGACATTCCACAAAATGCCTTGATAAATGTCTTTTATCATCCGACACACAATACATAAATTGAAAGCATAAAAAAACAAAAACTCACACAATGTCAAGCCGCAATTGAAGTTGTAAAGACCATTAAACTCGCACAATGTCAGACAGACCGCAACTGATCCCTATCTACCATATTAATGTCCTGAATTCCAACGACGACTCCATTAAGCCAAAGCCAAATAAAAGTATGAACTTTCATGTAGTGTGTTCATTTAGGCACATTATGTGAAATACCACATAGATTCCATTCTCAATTCAATGAACACCCATCCAACGAGAGGTTCACCATTGATGCCAAACACGTTTTGATTGTAAAATGAAAAACAAAAATCACCCAGCGACGCAATTTTAAATACGCGTGTACACACAACCCCATTAGCAACGTGTCCCATTTAAATCCTAGGCATAATCCTAATTGGATACAATCATAAAGTTTTCTAATTCACTTAAGGGTCTGTTAATGGTGAAATTTCCTCCCGGAATAATTATCACTGCTTATCCAGATTGTCTCTTCCTTACCGCCTTCATCGGCGTTGGTCTTTAAATTTGCGACAAGGCATTCCTTAAATGAATCTTCCGTTTGACTTTTCCAACAATTTAATTATCTGCCCCCTCTTCAGAAGCGTTACCTAGTGCTACAACAGTGGGAAACCATTCAACCGTGTCAAAGCTGGTGGACATTTAGGGGTGCAGCATCTGAAAAAGGGAAAGTGAAAAACTATAAAGTCATAGTTTCGTTGAACTTTTGCTCTTTTAAATCATCCTTTGTACGTTGGGTGAAACCAAAGTCAATTATCTCTCTAGCTCATTGTCCCGACATCGAGTGGGTTTCACTTATCAACCCCAAGGGTTGGTCGCCATCCTGTGCTCGTGATAATAACCGAGCACACGCTTGCGGCCCATCTACCTGGTGATGATTATTAAAACGACTTTAAAAGCGATAACTATGCGGTCGCGTTTTAGTTAATTTATGATACCCGTAGTAGCGGTTTAACGGCAAACATTCAATTCAATTATTTTCCTCAAAAACAGCGAGATTTTGTGGAACTTGTTATTTTAAAGCTGAAAATGGTGGTTGAATCAGTTGTCTGTTAAAATATCCCGAATCGAGTATAACAGCTATTAAACAAGGTTTGTGTCGCAGATGAATAAATACATTTGTGTGAATTTTAACAGCAAGCGGGCAGTTCTGCATAAACAAAGACGAAAACCACCAGAGCTTTTATTCCATTAGAATCTTTCTGCAACGATTTTGAGTGTATGTGCTAATTTATGTTAGACAAAACACAAGAGACTAATGATGAAACTTCGGCAGTCAGACAGTCAAAACAGACAATGCAATTGGGGAATGAGAAATAAACGTCCAAAAATAGCTTGTGTCCTAATTGTGGTCTTAGACTGTTGCATTTAGCCCATTGTCTGAGCCCTGAATTCCAAAAAAGCAATAAAAAAGGCGGTCAATGGGTCTGAATAGGAATCGACAGTGTAGGCAGTGAAGTTGTTATAGACGCAATAAAATCTCTTCCACCTTATAAAACGGCAGGACCCGATGGTATACATCAACGGGAAGCAGATAGCACTGCATCTAGGCAAAGAAGGATTTACGTCAAATGGATAGGTTTAGGAAAGGGAGTGTGATGGTTCCATCACTTCCACTCGGAGGTCACAGGGCCGATTGTGAATCTCTTTATTATACTACCACGTGATGGCTGAAATCACACCGTGCTCCTTATGAATTTTAAAAGATCCGATATATCTGCATTCGCTACGTTCGCAGTCTCTGTAAAGAATCTTTGGCTCAGTGAAACTAGGCGCCGATTCTGGGGAGCTGGGCAGTGGCAAAGCAGATGTTGGATTGTCTCGGTCTCTTCCTCATCGCCGCAGCTCCGGCAGAGATTACTGGATTCCGCACTCCATTGCCGGAGCATTGTTCCGATGGCGCCGTGTCCTGTGATCACTCCGACGAGCATACGGATCAAGTTTCCCTCCAACGCCAGAACCTTCTTTGTTTTGCTGTTGTTAAGCTCTGGGCACGTTGATCTTGTCGTGTGACAGTCATTTCTTGCAAGCCAAGAGGAGTTGGCCTAACCAAATGTCATATGCCTAACGGGAGAGACAATGGAAAGGATCAACTACTATACTATTACTACTACATGGAAATTCCGCTAAAAGTGTATCGATTGCATAGCAGACATTATGCATGCGGGTTGTTTATGGAACCGACCATGCAATAATTTATAAGCGTTGCTTAAGAAGAAGAAATTCTGGACTGTAGTTGCCTTCGATCAGATCTACAGTTGCTGTTCACACTCTAAGAGAACTGAGAACACTCGCCAATTCCTTTTGTTAACGCCGTTCTGAAGAGAATGGCTTCCAACCTCTGATCCTTAACTTTCAGTCTTTTTTTTTTTTTTTTTAATGCATTTTTATTAATTGTATAATTCATTAACTTACATGCTAGACAAAAATTACTTAAAACTAGCTTAACTAACTTAAACATTGTTCTTAAGTCTAACTTACTGACCCTACACAGGTACTCTAAGCTAATCTAATCTATTATTAGTTTTGCCTTTCGGCTTATCCAAACTATTATTTTAAATTAACTTACACCAATCGCAATGAATAAATCACCCTTTTTTTTCAAGAAAATTAATAAAAACTTGAATCTTGATAAGATTTTTCTTAACCTAAACTAAAACTTACGAACTACTTAAAACTACTTAAACTATGTCCGTAACACAATACGGACGAGTGCACCAGGGAGTATATAGTATTTATATGCTTGACATATATGAGTTATACGCCGTGATGCACTTTTTTTTTTTTTTTTTTTTTTTATTTTTTTTTTTTTTTTTGTTTATTTTTTTATTTTTTTTTTTTTTTGCCTTATTATCTACCTTAGAGACTATGTAAGTTGGCCACAAAATGTCAACTACCTGTATTATTTGTAGACGTGAGCGGAGGCGGAGGCTGGTTTTGGTGTAGCCACCAGTAAAATTGCCGGACTGTGCCCTGTCTCGGGCGGAGATCGCCCTACTGAACCGGAGAAGATCTTCGTGGCTACGAGCGACGTCCGGTTCATTTTGGAGTCGCCTGTCCACTGTCCGGCGTACAACATGGAAGATGATAGGACATCCTTCCGTATCCCGGATCAGACCTTTCATGTCTAAATAGAGGAAAGCTTCAGGCGGAATAAAGCCGTTAAGGCGCACCCTCTCATGGTACAATGTGTTGGGGTAATAAGCCCCAAAGATCAGACAGTTGGTGGAAGTCATAGCTCGTGCAATGTGACCCCGAATCAACTTAATAATAAAATTATCTATCCTTATCAGGTTTGCCGTTCGTTATACAAGACCTCGTTGGGGTAGAATTTCTTGTACTCAGATTCGGGTGTGCGATACAAACGGAGGCAAGACCGAAGACACTGCCTCTCGAACACCCTCATCTTTTCCATCTGGGAAGGACTCACGTTGAACCACACTGGACAACAGTACACCATGATTGGCCGGATTAGGACCATGTAGCAGATCACCTTCACTCTGGTATCAAGTTGGCTGCTGTAAAACAACCTTCTTGCCACGGCAAAGGCTTTCTTAGCCTTGGTCAGAGCTGTAGCTGCATGTTTACCACCATACAGATACTGATCCAACCAAATGCCAAGATATCTTACTACATCTTTCACGGCTAACAGCTGTCCCTGTGGATCAACTATGTGAACTTGCGCCAGTTTCTTTTCGTGTTCCTTGAGGCCTTGGACCATGGGGTTCTGAAAAGGATAGTTTCGCACTTCCGGTAGTTGATCATCAACTTCCAGTCGTCGCAAAATCGTTGAATTTTATCGAAGTCACGCTGCAACAAGCTATTGATTACTTCGACCTTCGGATCAGATCTGTACGCTATCAGATCATCGGCGTACGCTATTAAGTGAGGCATGGAACCCATAAGATCGCGAGTGAATATAGCGAATAGGATCGGAGAACCAACTGCCCCCTGTTGCAACCCATTTTTTATGTTAAAAACTGTGGTAGAAGTTGCGTTGCCATTTTTCACAACGAACTTTCTACCTGTGATCATATCATAAATTATATATAGCAATGGCTTACTTATGCCCAGTTCAACCAACTTGAGGAAAAGGCCTTCTAACCATACGGTGTCGAACGCCTTTTTCATGTCTATCAGGCAAGCATCAGTGCATTGGGTCTTATTCTTATTCCACTGGATATCGGAGACCAATTTGGACGCGGCATGTATGGTATCATGTCCCGCCCTGAAGCCGAATTGGTTCTCCGGTAAAATTTGATTTTCCTCGACCCATTCTTTCAGAGCTCTAATGACTATCTTCTCAAAGACTTTGCTTATACACGGGAGAAGACTTATCGACCGAAGATTTGTCGGGATTGAAGTATCTTTGTCCCGTTTAGGGATCGGTTGTACCACCGCCGTTTTCCAATGGGCTGGGTAATAAGCATTACTCAGCGCATTGTTAAACAGGACTGTGTATACATCCACCGCCTCGGAGGGGAGATGGCGCAGAACAATATTCGGTATACCATCGATTCCCACTGACTTCTTCTTCTTCAGTGAGTTGAAGATACCCTGGAGTTCATCTCTCGAGATAAGGATGGAGTTGTTTCCATCATCGGCGACGACATTATTTGCCAGAAAATCGTCATTGAACCTGGTGAAACCAGGGTTCTCAGATCGCCATTGATTTATCTCATTCCGGAGATAGAAGTGGTTCAGCCTGGCTCTGTTCTCCAAGTCGTGGTTAGGACAACGGGGCTCGTTGACCGTGTACACTTCCTGGAAGACAGCACCAATTGCATTCACCTTCTCCTGGGGATCCTCAACTATGAAGAAGTCGTTGTCAAGCACTGCCCCATCTGGATCGATGCCAACTGACGTCAGTATGTTCGCGTTATTTGTCGTTCTGTCAAGTCGAACGGTCTGAATGTCGTTCTGATCTTTTCTCCGGAAGATTTTATTTACTTGCGGGAACATACCCGGGTTGTTGGATATTACAGCCCGAATCTTATTGCCCCAGTGCAAGCTTACAGCTAGGCTGTACTGTTGGCGAATTAATTGTTGGAGTATTTTGATCTCCGACTTCAATGACCGTACTTCAGCGTTCTGCGGATCTGTAAACCGTCTGTACAAGAGTTTGAGCCTTGACAGCAGTCTACTTTTTTGCACGTGAAGTGCATCGATGGTAGCATTCCGATAGACGTCGCCGTCATCGGTTTGTGCTACCTTCGGAATTGTTTTGTCCATTGTACGTTTTATTATGTCGTCCATTTGTACGAGGTACCTGTCAACCTCTTCGTTCGTCAGGTTTCTGTTCGTAGGTGGATTGATCGCACTCGAACGTAGTTCTCTGGATAAGTCTCTAGAGAAACGTGACCAGCGTGCCTTATTATAATTATAAGGATACGACTGGACATATTCCTCCAGTTCCTCCAGCTCGTTCGGGAGTTGAATAACCGCGGCGAGACCACAGTGATCGCTGTCGTACTCGACCCTTGTTAAGCAGTTCCTTGTGCGTCCTTCCCTGTTAAGTATTGTAAGTCGTCTGTCAATTAGCATCACATCCAGATACGACCCGCTTCTGGGAAACGATGGTTTATCGGTTGCAAGCAAGTCAAGCCTGAACTCAATAATGTTCTCTTCCATCCACCCTAAGAGAGCGTTACCCCTCTCATTCGGTACATTGTTACCCCATTCGCCGTGCTTTGCGTTCAAATCACCGGCTAGGATATAATAGTTTTCCTCCGAGTTTAAGTGAAGGCTAGTGAAAAGAGCTTCGAGCTCTGAAATGAAGTTAGAGTTTCGAGAGTCTGGTGCGTAGACAGCAATCACAAACAACTTCCTTCCACCTTGAAGGGGGATGCGTGTAATGGCTGCTTCTAACACACCTAATCTTCGCACTACATTGCAATATATAATCTTATGACTAATGCCTTTTCTAATTAAGAGAGCGACCCCACCCCCTCGAGTGGATTGACGTCGATCTCTTCTAATTATGTGGTAGTTTTTGTACCTGAGTTTGCGCGTCTGGTTTAGCTTAGTTTCGCTAGCCATCAGCACGTCAGGATTGTGGGTTTGCAACAGGTTAGAGAGCGTTATTTTTCTTTCGATCCTAATCAGCGAATTTACATTCACTGCTAGGATCTTAAGGATTCTAGCTGCGCGCGGGGCCGTTATATCTGCAGCGCGTTTGGCTCGCTAAACAGCATCGAGCAGATAGCGTCTACTCGGGCCGTTTGCTTAAGGAGGCTGGTGTTCAACTCGACCATCTGTTTTTGCATAGCGACCATCTGCGCTTGCATGGCCTCGATGGTGGTCATTATGTCTTTTAATGATGGCTCTGCCTTAAGTTGCCTGGCCACTAGGACCGGGCAACCTTCGGCACTGTCTGTTGTGCCGGCCTCCTTCCTGACGCCATTTGAGCGTAGGAGATTGCCGACGTAACAGCGGTAGTTGCAGCACGGGCCATTGGCCTAACTTCTACCTTCTTCTCCTTCCTTATTGCCTGAACTTTCTTTCTCAGCTCTTGGATACGCGGACACCCCCTATAGGTTGCGGGGTGTCCGTTGTTCCCGCAGAGAACACATTTGAGGAGCGCCCTGTTCTCGACCTCTTCCGTCCCTAAGGGACATTCCCCTTTGTTGTGGGTGTTCGTGCACCTAGCGCAGCGGAACTGCATGTTGCAGTTCGCCGCGACGTGTCCCAGCATCCTGCACTTTGCACATTGTAAAACGTGCTCAGTCTTTTTTATTGTTTCCCACTTTACAGCATAAGCGCCCAAGGATCGTATTTTCCTTAAGCTCTCAATCTTGCTGCCGTGGGAGATCTGAACTAGGAAGAAGGGAAGTTTGATATCCTTCTTCCTCGCTGCCGCAGTGATGAAGGGCTTAACCCCTACAAACTGGACCTCGTCGCTATTAAGAGCGCGCAGCTCCTCGAGGATTTCCTTCGGATCGGTCGAAGGATCAATGCCCCTGAGGAGCACAGTCCGCCCTTTTTCGGCTTGGGAGAAAAAACTCTGCTCCCGCCGCCGCTAACGTCTCTTTTACTATTCTGAAGTCGGCCACTGATGTGCAGTGGACCGACTGTCTTTTAAACCCCTTATACCTAATAATAAATGCATTTTTGGTGGCCAACTTACAAGTTTTTTCCACATCCTTCGTCTCCAGTCCGAAGACGTTGATGGGAGGGCATCTTTCCTTGGCTGCTGTTGGTTGGTTCTTCTGCTGTGTTCGTTGTTGGTGTTGCTGCTGCTGTTGCTGTTGTTGCTGTAACCGTTCCGCTGACTTTAAAGTAGACGGCTGCTCGTCTACCTGCGGCCTTTTAGACTGCGGTCTGGTTGGGGCCAGCGGTTGCTCAGATTCGTGCTGTTGTTGCTTCTGCTGCTGCTTCTGTTTCTGCTGCAGTTGTTGTTGTTGTTGTTGCTGTTGTTGCTGCAACCGCTGCGCTGCCTTTGAGGTAGACGGCACGTCGTCTAGCTGCAGCCTTTTCGGCTGCTGTCTGATTGGGGCTAGCGGTTGCGCAAATTGTTGCTGCTTCCGCTGTTGTTGCTTCTGCTGCTGCTTCTGTTTCTGCTGCAGGTGTTGTTGTTGTTGTTGTTGCTGCTGCTGTTGTTGTTTCAGCATCTGCAACTGCCGCTCTTTTTCTGCATTTTGGGCCGCTCTGCATGAAGCTACCTTTTCGGCGAGGTACTTAATATGGGCGTCTATTTCTTCCCTCTCTTTCAAACTCTCTTCCAGCTCCTTGACGTTTTCGGCCATGTCTTCCGTCTCAGAGGTGGCGAGGAGCTGGAAGGAATTATTGCCTCCCTCATAGGAGAAGCGGCCCTCGTTGCCCTCTGACTCATATTGGAGGGCATTTAATTCTTCTACGGCTACTTTCGCAGCCGATTTTTTTGTCACTACTACTGCTGCTGTAGCTGTAGTAGTTGTTGTTGCTGGGCTCGCTTTCGTTCCAGCTCTTCTGCGGCTGGGAGCCACCGCTTCTTCGTCTGACGTTATTGCCGCCATAGTACGCCGCTTAATTACGTTCGGCTGGGGCTGGAGTTTCTTCCTCCTCTTCCCCCTCCCATCGTCGCTTGATTCCAAGTGGCCTGATGTGTCGACCACCGGTTCTTCAAAATCACCCGATTTTCGAGCTCGGGCCGCTCGCTCCTCTCCATCGCACTAACTGCCTGACTAGTTGATTAAAAAAAAAAAAAACTTTATGGTTTTTCTCGGGAATCGAACCCGCCTTCTTCAGATCACGGCTGATGCCTCTTTTTTTTTTTTTTTTTTTTATTTCATTTAAACAAAAATTTCTTACATGCTAGATATAAAAATACTTAAAACTAGCTTATAATAACTAAACATATGTTTTACTTATCTAACTTACTGACCCTATGCGGGTGCTCTAAGCTAACCTAATCTTAGTCTAGTTTGCCCTTCGGCGCAAGGGTTTTTTTTCTTCTTTTTTTTATTATTTAAAAAAAAAAATAAAAACATAACTATAACTAGGCCAAGAAAATTTAAAAAACTTGGCATAACTAATTAATTTTTTTTTTTTAAACTACTTAACGTAACTTAAAATAACTTATCCTAACATACAAACTACCTTAAAAACTATCTTGACTATGTCCGTAACAACATACGGACGCGTGCACCAGGGCGTAAGTACAATGTATGCATTTCATACATTTGATACGCCGTGGTGCACCTTTTTTTGTGTTTTGTATGTTTTTTTTTTTTTGTTTTCGTATTTTTATATTTTTTTTTGGGTTTTTTTTTTTTTTTTTTTTTTTTTTTGTATTTTGTATTTTATATTTTTTTTTTTTTTGTTTTTTCTTAATCTACCTAATATATAATAACCTAAACTATGTGAGTTGGCCACCAAAGCTCAACCAAAAAAGTCCTGCTCTACGAAGTTAGCGGCGGCGAAGGCTGATTTTGGTGCAACCACCAATAAAAATGCCGTTCTTTGGCAGACTCTGTCCTGTCCCGGGGAGAAATCGCCCTGCTGAACCGAAGAAGATCCTCGTGGCTGCGAGCGACGTCCGGCTCGTATTGGAGTCGCCTGTCCACTGTTCGGCGTACGACATGGAAGATAATAGGACATCCTTCCATATCCTGGATCAGGCCTTTCTCATCCAAATAGAGGAATGCTTCGGGAGGAATAAAGCCGTTCAGGCGCACCTTCTCATTGTACATTATATTGGGGTAGTAAGCCCCAAAGATCAGACCATTGGTTGAAGTCATAGCTCGTGCAACATGCCTTCGAATCAGCTTAATAATAAAATTATCTATCCTGATCAGGTTTGCCTCGTTGTACAAGACCTCATTGGGATAGAATCTCTTGTACTCGGATTCGGGTGTGCGAAACAAACGGAGGCAGGCCCGAAGACACTGCCTCTCGAACACCCTCATCTGTTCCATCTGGGAAGGACTCACATTGAACCACACTGGACAACCGTATACCATGACTGGCCGGATGAGGGCCATGTAGCAGATTACCTTCACCCTGGTATCAAGTTGGCTGCTATAAAACAACCTTCTTGCCACGGCAAAGGCTTTCTTGGCTTTCGTCAGAGCAGCAGCTATATGTCTGTCGAAATATAGATACTGATCCAACCAAATGCCTAAGTACCTGACTAGACTTTTCACTGCTAACGGCTCCCCCTGCGGGTCAACTATGCCGAACTTGCGCCAGTTTCTTTTCGTATCCCCCGAGGCCTTGGACAGCGGGGTTCTGAACAGAATAGTTTCACACTTCCGGAAGTTGATTTTCAACTTCCAGTCGTCGCAAAATCGCTGAATCTTATCGAAGTCACGCTGCAACAAGATATTTATTACTTCGACCTTAGGACCTGATCTGTACGCTATCAGATCATCGGCATACGCTATTAAGTTTGGCATTGAACCTATAAGATCGCTAGTGAATATAGCGAACAGAATCGGCAAACCAACTGCCCCCTGTTGCAACCCATTTTTTATGTGGAATATTCTGGTAGAAGTTACGTTGCCATTTTTCACAACGAACCTCCTTCCTGTGATCATATCATAGATCATATATAGCAATGGTTTACTGATACCCAGCCTGACCAACTTGAGGAAAAGGCCTTCTAACCATACGGTGTCGAACGCCTTCTCCATGTCTATCAGGCAGGCACCCGTGCATTCGGTCTTGTTATTATTCCATTGAATGTCGGATACCAATTTGGACGCGGCATGTGTGGTATCATGCCCCGCCCTGAAGCCGAATTGGTTCTCCGGTAAAATTTGATTTTCCTCGACCCATTCTTTCAGAGCTCTAATGACTATCTTCTCAAAGACTTTGCTTATACACGGGAGAAGACTTATCGACCGAAGATTTGTCGGGATTGAAGTATCTTTGTCCCGTTTAGGGATCGGTTGTACCACCGCCGTTTTCCAATGGGCTGGGTAATAAGCATTACTCAGCGCATTGTTAAACAGGACTGTGTATACATCCACCGCCTCGGAGGGGAGATGGCGCAGAACAATATTCGGTATACCATCGATTCCCACTGACTTCTTCTTCTTCAGTGAGTTGAAGATACCCTGGAGTTCATCTCTCGAGATAAGGATGGAGTTGTTTCCATCATCGGCGACGACATTATTTGCCAGAAAATCGTCATTGAACCTGGTGAAACCAGGGTTCTCAGATCGCCATTGATTTATCTCATTCCGGAGATAGAAGTGGTTCAGCCTGGCTCTGTTCTCCAAGTCGTGGTTAGGACAACGGGGTTCGTTGACCGTGTACACTTCTTGGAAGACAGCACCAATTGCTTTCACCTTCTCCTGGGGATCCTCAACTACGAAGAAGTCGTTGTCAAGCACTGCCCCATCTGGATCGATGCCAACTGACGTCAGTATGTTCGCGTTATTTGTCGTTCTGTCAAGTCGAACGGTCTGAATGTCGTTCTGATCTTTTCTCCGGAAGATTTTATTTACTTGCGGGAACATACCCGGGTTGTTGGATATTACAGCCCGAATCTTATTGCCCCAGTGCAAGCTTACAGCTAGGCTGTACTGTTGGCGAATTAATTGTTGGAGTATTTTGATCTCCGACTTCAATGACCGTACTTCAGCGTTCTGCGGATCTGTAAACCGTCTGTACAAGAGTTTGAGCCTTGACAGCAGTCTACTTTTTTGCACGTGAAGTGCATCGATGGTAGCATTCCGATAGACGTCGCCGTCATCGGTTTGTGCTACCTTCGGAATTGTTTTGTCCATTGTACGTTTTATTATGTCGTCCATTTGTACGAGGTACCTGTCAACCTCTTCGTTCGTCAGGTTTCTGTTCGTAGGTGGATTGATCGCACTCGAACGTAGTTCTCTGGATAAGGCTCTAGAGAAGCGTGGCCAGCGTGCATTATTATAATCATAAGGATACGACTGGACATATTCCTCCAGTTCCTCCAGCTCGTTCGGGAGCTGAGTAACCGCTGCGAGACCACAGTGATCACTGTCGTACTCAACAGTGGTTAAACAGTTCCTTGTGTGTCGTTCCACGTTCAGTAACGTAAGTCGTCTGTCTATAAGCATCACATCCAGATACGACCCGCCTCTGGGAAACGATGGTCTATCGGTTGCAAGCAAATCAAGCCTGAACTCAATACCATTCTGTTCCATCCACTCTAGGAGAGCGTTTCCCCTCTCGTTCGGAACACTGTTACCCCACTCGCCGTGCTTTGCATTCAAATCACCGGCTAGGATATAATAGTTTTCCTCCGAGTTTAAGTGAAGGCTAGTGAAAAGAGCTTCGAGCTCAGAAATGAAGTTCGAGTTTCGAGCGTCCGGTGCGTAGGCGGCAATCACGAACAATCGCTTCCCACCTTGGAGAGCGATGCGCGCGATACATGCCTCCAGCACACCAAACCTCCGCACCTCATTGCTATATATCACCTTGTGACTAATATTCTTTTTAATTAAAAGAGCGACCCCACCCCCTCGAGTGGATTGGGGCCGATCTCTTCTAATTATGTGGTAGTTTTTGTACCTGAGTTTGCGCGTCTGGTTTAGCTTAGTTTCGCTAGCCATCAGCACGTCAGGATTATGGGTTTGCAACAATTGAGACAGAGTTAGTTTTCGCTCGATCCTAATCAGCGAATTAACATTCACTGCTAGGATCTTAAGGATTCTTGCTTCGCGTGAGCCCGTTATATCTGCGCATTAGGCTCGCTGAACAGCACCGAATAGACCATGTCTACTCGGGCCGTCTGCTGAAGGAAGCTGGTCTGTAATTGAACCATCTGTTTTTGCAAAGCGATCATCTGCGCTTGCATCGACTGGATGGTTGTCATTACATCCTTTAATGAGGGGTCTGCCTCAGGTTGCCTGGCCATATTGACCGGGACCGCCTTCGGCACTGTCTGTTGTGTCGAACCCCTGCCTGACGCCATTTGGGCGTAGGAGATGGCAGACGTAACAGCGGTAGCTGCAGCGCGGGCCATTGTCCTGGCTTGTACCTTTTTGTCCTCCCTTTTGGCCTTTATTTTGTCTCTGAGCTCTTTGACTCTTGGACAACCCCGATAGGTAGCAGGGTGTCCAATTTGTCCACAGAGAACACAACTGAGAAGGGACCTGTCTTCGACCTTATCCGTCCCTAAAGGACATTCCCCTTTATTGTGGGTGACCGTGCATCTGGCGCAGCGGAACTCCATGTTGCAGTTCGCCGCGGCATGCCCAAGCATCCTGCACTTCGCACATTGTAAAATGTGGTCTGTTTTGCTTAATTTTTCCCACTTTACAGCGAGAGAGCCTACAGACCGTATTTTCTTTAGGCTCTCAATTTTGCTGCCGTGGGTGACCTGGACCAGGAAGAAGGGAAGTTTAATGTCCTTCTTCCTCGCTGCCGCAGTGTTAAAGGGCTTAACCCCAACGAAACGGACCTCGTCGCTCTCGACTTGGCGCAGCTCTTCGAGGATCTCATTCGGATCAGCCGAAGGATTTATGCCCTTAAGGAGCATTGTCTGCACTTTTTTCCCCTTTAGGGGTGTAAGTGTAAAATTCAGCGTTCGACGCCGCTAACTTCTCTTTTAATATTTTATAATCAGCCATTGACGAGCAATGGACCAAATGCCTTAAGGGCGCTTTATATTTAACTATGAAAGAAGCTTTGGTGGCCAACTTACACAGTATGGTTAGGTCCTTAGTCTCCAGTCCGAAGACGTTAATTGGCGGACATCGCTCTCGCTGTTGTTGTTGTGTCTGCTGCTGCTGTCGTTGTTGTGTCTGCTGCTGTCGTTGTTGTTGCTGCTGCTGTTGTTGTGTCTGCTGCTGCTGTTGTATTTGCTGCTGCTGCTGCTGTTGCTTCTTCTGCTGCTGTTGTTGTTCTTGTGTCTGCTGCTGCTGCTGTTGTTGTTGTGTGTGCTGCTGCTGTTGTTGTTGCTGCTTCTGCTGCTGTTGTTGTTTTTGAAGCCGTTGAGCTGCCGAGGAAGTGGATGGCAGCTCATCTTTCCGCGATCTTTTCATGAGCGGTTTGACTTCGCTCAACGGCTGCTTTAGTTGTTGTTGTTGCTTCTGTTGTTGTTGCGTCTGCTGCTGCTGAAGCTTCTCTTGCTGCTGTTGCAGCTGCACTTCCCTCTGCCGCTGCTCTGCAGCTTTCTGTGCCGCTTTCCTCGCCGTCGCTTTCTCCTGGAGGAACTTTATATGGGCGTCGAGCTTCGCCCTTTGTTCCTCCATCTCCTCGATCTCCTCAGCCTCGTCGTCAGACTCGGAGGAAGCCAAAACTTGGAAGGAGTTGTTGCTCCCTTCATACGAAAAACGACCTTCGTTGCCCTCCGATTCACTGGAGGGCACTCAGGTCTTCTTCTGCCATTTTCGCGGCCGATCTCGTGGCTACTCCTGGCACTGCTGATGTTGTTGTTGTTGTTGTCCCTGCTGTTGATCGGATGGGAACTGCTGCTTCGTCCTCTGACGTAGCCATTGTGGTTCGCCGTTTAACCATATTAGGTTTCGGATGAATTTTTCTCCTCCTTTTAGTTTGGCTGACGTCACTCTTCTGGTGGCCTGATGTGCCGGTTACCGGTCCGCCCACATCACCCGATTTCTTAGGAGGCCGTTCGTTCGGCTCCATCCTCTCACTCACACTCACTTTCTACTTAGTATGTCTTTTTTATTCTTTATTTAATGAAAAAAATAATTTTTACTATATTCTGGGTATCGAACCCGCGCACTGGGGGATCACAAGCAGTGGATCTACCACCCAGGCCACTGCTTACTTATAAAAGTCACTGTCTTTTTTCGGATTTCACTCACACTTTGTTTTTAATTTCTTGGCGAAGCCGAAACACGTCTTTACACCGCGGAGGACTGTGAACGACTTAACTTTCAGTCTTCACTGTACCACTATATCACTAAATCCATTCAAATTCACGTTGGATGAGATTGGCATTGAGTTCGATTTTTAAACTTGATGTTTACGCTATCATGATATTGTGTAGATGTTGAACAGGATCGAAACTGGTCGTACTGTAATTGTAGGATTACGTTTAAACAAACCCCTCAAACGTTGTAAAATCGTATTATTTCCAAATTGAGACCTCCAATTGAGACAATCACTGTCATATAAGAATGTGTTTGTCCGTTGCAGTCTTGCGTCAAACAGCAGGTCAAACTAAGTAGGGACTGATTTTGGAAGACGACAAGATCTCTATTGCTTTAAAATCGGCGTCATATATTTTTCAATCCTCTGATCTCAAATCCCATAGATAATCTATAAAAAATTATAAATCCGAGAATTGAAAGGGATAGCCACCCAAATAAGACATCCAAATAGGGCACCTTTTGTTAAACCTAAAATGTCGTGAAAAAGGATTCCCGTGGCTGTTGTCAGAACTTTTATTGATTCTATGCCTTGTAGATATGCAGCGGTTATCAAAAGCAATGGATACTCACTCAAATATTAACATCCGGATTTTAAAAACTAATTTCTGCGATTTTAACAATCGAATTGTCAAACTAAATTCAACATCCACAGTGAGCCATTCGGGATCCACAGAGAGCCATCTCGGTCCACTAATTCACAAATAAAAAATTCGCGAAATCTCTGGGAACGATCATTTTCGACAATTTTTCAACTTTTTCCTTTGGTCGGACGACTTTTTTCAGTGTTGTTTGTAATGAGTCAACAACAGAAGGGAAGAAAGCATATGACGTTCAATTGTATTACTAAATTTACGGAAAAATATGTAAGGTTAAACCTACTCGTATATTCATTGGTCATTTACTCTGTTCTCTCACGTTCTCTCACTTTTCTCGATTTTCAAGCCTATTTTTCTGTCATAAATGAAGTCCGTCAAGCATGTAGTACAGTGTAAGCACAAGGCATGTATGTAGGACCAAGTTGTAAGCCATGTAGTATACGGTACGGAACCATGAACGCGCGACTTCAGCTTGTACTTGACCGGTTTTGTTTTCTTAAAATCTTATATTTTGGAGAGGATATATATTAGAAGTGTGACGGATATCTGCCAACTATTCGGTATCCGGCCTATCCGGTTTCTTTTGTAATATCCGGCCGGAGCCGAATAGTCTTTTGATATCCGCCCGAATACCGGATAGTCGTTTTTAAGGTTCCGTCTACAAAAACGGAACCTTTATAATTTCGGTGTGTCCGTCCGTCCGTCGTGTCTGTCACACTTTTTTATCTCCGACGTTTATAAAGATATCGACATGAAATTTTGGTACTTTAGGCCTAGATGTCATTCCACATGCACCCAAATTTAAAAATTGGGGCCATTTGGGGGCTCCAATATAGATGAAGTTGCCATTAATTTTTAAACATTGTCGCACCCCATCGACTTATATATCAATCGACAGATCTTTTGAAATGAGGTTGAGGTTTGCTTCAACAGTCTTTGATCCAAAGTGCCGTTTGGAAAATATGGAGCTCCAAAGTTTTTTTAAATGCGTCCCCCCTGCCATTTCTAAACCAAAGTATTTAAAAATCTGAAAAAATCACAAAAACTTGGCTTCATTGAGTACCTTCTTTTAAAATAATTTCAAGCATTCTGGCCTTAATAGTTTTCGAGATATTGGCCAAACCATACCCATGCGAATTTTGAAGATCTGAAAATGCAGTTTTGAAGACTTCAACGTAAGCATTAAGAAATGATAAATTTCAAAATATCGATTTATGTTGAAATTTTGATATATCTAAGATTTAAAATGATAACTATTTTAATTTTCACACATAAATTTCATGCTGTGTTCGACCACTCTATTCGTTGATGAGTGTTATCTCTCAATCCTAGATTAGAATCTCAACCCCTAAATGCCCAGCAGAAATTAATACACACACCGCAGGCATGAGCAGTGACTGGGGATGTGTGTGATGGAAGGGATTTTCTGTGTTGGATAATCTTGGATAGAGATATAGGTATATGTATGGATGAATGTTTGTTTGTTTGGATGTATGAATGTATGAATGAATAGTTGATTTGGGTTGAAGTTAGACGAAAATTCAACTGAAATAGTTTGGAAACGTCGTTTGATATTCAGAAATCATCCATCAATATTATGCGACGGAACCTTCTCCGTGTGAGTACAACTCGCACTTGCCCAGTTTATTTCAGTAAACAACCACAAAATAAAAAAAACAATTTAATATTGGAAGTTTACTAAAGCCAAATTATGATGAATGAAATAAGTTTTCCTGCATTCAGGGGTAATAATTTATTACGTTTGTTTTCGTATACGATGCATGTTTTGGCAAATTTGGGCAAAATTCGGTACTGTCTTCCATTTACTGATCACCAAGTCCAAGGGTCACTATTCCGTTCAAATCTAACTGTTGAGTTATAAGTGAAGTTCGTTTGCGGTATCACTTTTGGTAGAAAACTCAATCTCAAAAACTTTGCTTTGTAAAAGTAAGAATATCTTGTGGAGGAGAAGTTTAAGTTGGTTTTACTTGTACCGGTCTGATTTGAGTATCAGAGCACCAAACTATTATACTTTTAATTTGGGCAGATATCCTCCCGCCGAATATTCGATATCCGGTATCCAGCTAAATCACTATTCGGTACAACTCTAATATTTATTCCCTCCATTTAATAGCTTACGTTTTTTTACTTATTAAGCACTAAGCGATCACTGGATTCAACATATCTGTCGCAAAATACTAAAAGTTAATCCTTAATAGTTAAATATTTTCAAAATATAAAATTGATTAGAAACAAAATTTAAATAATTTAGTGGTAACAAGGGTTAATATTTCTGTCCATCACTGTACATATTTATTTTTGCTATGGAAACGGTAGCTGTTCTTATTAAATCGATACAATTATCGTATCAGGTGGCGCAAAAGTCGCAAAAGTGCACAGAATGGAATACGAAACACCAAGTACGAAATTTTTAGTGTTAAATTTAAACAATTTCTAATTTTTTTTCTCAAAGTTCCCATTAATAGCGATCTCGAGAAGAGGGTCGCCGACGCATTTGCATTGTTTGACCACATCGGCAATAAAACCATCGATGTTCGCGAAGTTGGAACAATCCTAAGGTTTTTGGGATGTGCTCCAACGGAACAAGAAATCAACGAAATTATCTCAGCAACTGAATTTGAGGATTCTAGAGGAAATATTCACTTGTCAAGGTTCCTTCCACATGTGTGCCAACAGTTGACCGAAAGGAAGTGTGTATGCTCAAATTGAACCATATCGAGGAATGACTAACGATGTGTTTCTTGTTTGCAGAATGGAACCAGTTACACCGGAGAAGCTTTTAGAGGCATTTCAAGTGCTCGATTCAGAGGGGTTGGGATATCTTACAAAAGATTACATGGCAAAAGTCATGATGGAAGAGGGTGAGCCATTCACTCAAGAGGAACTCGATGAAATGATTGCCATTGCTATTGACCCTCAATCAGGAAACATATCATACGAAAATTATATCAATCAGTTAATGGTTAGTCGTGTAAACTTATGCCTGTTTAGCTGTTCATTACAGTCTGTGATGAAAAATGGCTTAACGCGTCGCTGTTCTATTTTGTGGTGTGATAACCATTTTTTTATTTTCAGGTGTACCTTTAAAAGGTGTTTATCTTAACGTAGGCCAAACCAGGCCGTCTAAACATCCGGAGAATTGGTTCCAAGCCAAGTATCGGCTTTTACTATTTCTTATCATTGCATTAAACGATTTTCAATAAAATTAAAAAAATTAGACTTGTTTTAAGGGTATTTCATGGAGGGGATTATTGTTGAATTTGAAACGTGAGTTCGGCATTGAAAGGATTATTTATCTTTAGAAATAATGCCGTCGAGAGCGCTATATTCAATAGATAGCGCTGATCCATAATTGATTCTGATTTCTTTTATTTCAAATTTATTAACTCGAGGAAAAGCTGGAAGGGAATCACTGAGAGCAGAATATTGTAGGAAGCACTCGACGATGATTTAACGTCTTCAAGTTAATTTCTGTTGTTATACATGGCGGCTTCTCCTTTTTCTTTGTATATCGTTAGAGTATGACGTGGACCTGGACCTCAACAACAATAAGTTGGTTGAAGTTCTTATTCACTTGTGTCCGCCATCTCAATTGAGGATGTCCTTTGTTACTTTCTTCCACCCACTCCTGAATGAAGATTCTTCGACTACGAAGTTTTATATGCGTTCTATATGGCATAGCCACCTTAGGCGTTGAATATCACGTTGCTGGACAGTCTCTACAGTTTGGGGTTGAATCTAGGACGAACCAAAGATCGAATATAAAACTTTTTCCTTGATAGATCAGTGCCTCTGCACAATAGATCAGAATTGTGATGATCAAAGTCTTGTGCAAAATCAGTTTGGTCTTTTCAGATAGGCTCTATTACTTGATTACCTCTTAAACACAAAGAAACAGCGAGTGACAAGAGTTAAAGCGGCAGAGAAGGCTTTGCATGTACTTATTTTTTGTGGTACGAGTATCATTATGGCTTTGATTACGTTTCAGTTTGCTTTTCTTCATAATAATTTCATGGGTGTGGGGCGAAATCAATACCAGGGGAAGGTTGGTAGGAAGGGATATAGATACCCCAGCGACTTCCAGTCATGGCTCATGTATACAAGATGTTTTACACTAATGACTTAGGTCATCACTTAGGTCACCACCAATTTCCAATCACAAAACAGATGACGAAAGGATTCTATTTAGTCTTCGTCCTTGCAGTTTTCATTATGAACCATACGTAGACGCATAGCGTGAGTGGCTACTGAGAAGTGTCCTGTAAGTTCTCCCATCATCATGTGTACATTCTTGCGACTGAGGCTGATCATTAATAATGATCGCTTTTTGTTCAGCGCAGCAGCAGCTTGTATCTTAGAAATATAAGCGGCTTGTTTACATAAAGCACTGCGCGAGTCTTCTCCATCTCTGAGCTTTGGCAAGTATTTCCTGGGATCCCTATATGATTCACTTGCATGTTCCAATTATTTCCTTGTTCAACACGTTATAAAATATTGGCTTAATGGACCTTATTCGAAGCACTTTTCTTAAGATTGGAATAATCTGAAGTCAAAGAAAAGCAGAAACAATCAGCAAAAAGACAACGATTTTGGGTGCTCCACGAAGTGCGCGAGGTTTTCGTTATCTTATTGCATCTCGTCTCATTTGAATGCGGATTTTTTGTTCTATGAAGATAAAAGTTGTAAGTTTTAAGTTATAAGGGAGCGCTAAGTTAAGCAACATCAGTTTAATTTGCGATCATGCTATGTTGACAACAACGTAGAGAATATTTACGATCTTCTGTAAAGAAGATTAATTCAATGTCTATCTAGTGCACTCTAGATAATTAAAAGTATCGCAGAACGGAGGACGGCTATTCCCCGGTCATCTGATAACATACTGGACCACAACTCAAAACTGAGTCATTCTATTGAATCTTGTCACCGAGCGAGATTTCAATGTAGCCAATACACATTTCCTACATCTCCATCAACCTGGCGCTCCTCTCCGTCAGTATTCTTGAATTTCGAATTTTCCAGAAAGCCAACATCGACTCGAATCATTTTCATTGTAAGGTAAGAAAACACATGTCAATGGAACAACGAAGTTGCGCAATGAAACCACAGTTTGACGACGGAAAGTTAGAATTGTTACATCAATAATATAATAATAATGGCGGCGCTACAGACCGAGTTGGACCTGGGTCTAGTTCTCTCACAAGTGGAGGGGAGCTACATTTTAATGCCGACTCCGAAGGGTGAGATTGAGAAACTATTCTAGATACTCTTTGAGCATTGTCAGTGACTCAAAAAAAGAGGAGTCACGAACAATTTTGCTTTTGAAAAATTGTTGCTTATGCTGGGATTTGAACCTAAGCTGTAAAAGTCAAGTGCGTATGTGTCGACGCACAACAAACCCACACGGCCACGGCGTCCACATATTGTTACATTAATACCGAAAGGAATTTTGCCAATCCAGACTTTCTCTCAAAAATAAACTCTTAAAATTTCTGATGGCTCCAGCTAAAACAATTATCAAAAAGTCATTAGAAATTATGTAGGCTGAAATCAGCTTTGCTACTATGCGATTTTAAATTTAACTCTTTTTCGAACCCAAGAGAGTTTGCCTCGACTTTTTCAAAATACCCATCTTTTTGACCCTTTTTATATTTTCGTGGAACTTTTTGATACAATCAGTTACAGACAATATTCGTCTACCAAAAGGTTAATTTGGTTGCTTATTAGAAACTGTTCACAAGAAAAAACTGAAATAAATTTATCACTATTCTATAAGTTTACACATTCGCATACGCAAAAGTCACAAATTATACGTTTTTGTTAGTAGTATTACGGTAATACTAGTATGTGTACATACATCTATTAACATTTACACCGCTCAATGACATTTAAGTATGTATACAATGTGTTCTCTGTTCTTCAATTGAGTTCAATTGTCATATGTCATATTTAGTGCATTAGATCGTGAAAAGGACGATTCATGGTAAATTCAGATCCACCGGCTTTGAGAACACCAGTCATTTATTTGTTTCCAAAATGTTAACTCCTCCACATACAGTCCCTGCCCATATTATTAGACGCACTGTAGAATTTTTATAATTATTAGACCATACTCCCGGTGGGCCGGATCAAGATGTCAACCGTTCCGTGCCTAGGATCAATCAGCCTTAGCTGCGTATTGCGGATCTTTGCGCAGCCGGACCTAATCTTTTCCGCCACTCGTGGGACCAACGAAGCCAAAACCTATCACACAAAAAACTTCAAAAAAAATGAGACCGATGCTCACTCACCGGCTGGGATTTCAACCCCCTGCGCCACTAAAGGCCCTTCAGCTCCTGAAGTGCTGGCGAAGAAGCCGATTTCGGCTGAAACATCAATCTCCGAGCCTAAAAGGGTAAAAACCGCCGAAGGATTTCCCAATGCCAATAGGCTCAATAGGCCGTATAGTGAGGTAGTCAAAGACAACCTCATCTTTTCAGATCAGCCGTCCTCAAATTGGGGGAAGTATGAGAGTAGGCCCAGAACTCGTGCCTGGTTACCGCTCATCCCCTCCGATAATTCCACGATGCTAAAATTCATCCAGGTTTGCAACCCGGATCGCCCAACTAACGGCTGGAAGATCGCAAAACGGGAGGACTCCAAGGGTGATACACGAGCGGCTACTATTTTTATCAATAAGGAGTCGCTCGCTCCTCTCACGAAATCTACGGCTTTACTAGCGTTACCCTGAGGGTGTATAAAAAGGATGGGGAGGACTCTGCGATGGCTGATCACTCTCCCTCCACTTCATCGTCTAAATAATAATAATAATAATAATGGCGGCGCTACAGTCCGAGGTGGACCTGGACCTAGCTTCTCTGCAACTAATCATGTCGTGCGTGCTATTATTCTCTCACGAGTAGAGGGGACCTACAGTTTAATGCCGTCTCCGGAAGGCGAGATTGAGAAGCTTATACAGTTATACTCTTTGAACATTATCAGTGACTAGAAAGAGGTGGAACCTTAAAAAAATGTTAGATGTTTTTTTTCGAGATTCGAACCTTAGATCTAGAGCGTAGGAGTCGACGCACCTACCAACTGCGCCCACATCGTCGCAGTCAATGATTGGAAGGGGGATACTCAGCCGCGGTGGAGCCGTTTCGCTCCACTTCATCTTCCATCACCAAAACGGGAGCTATCCTGTCAACCTCTTTGGCTGCTATGGAGGATGAAGGGGAGAGGGAGGGCACTCCAGAGCCCTCACCAGATCCAGAGTCTCGAGATGAGGATGTTGATTGCATCAACTTCTCTGATCTCGAACTCACTAGTACCCCGCCCAACAGCCAAGACTCTCTTTTTGAGATTTTGTTGAAGTGTATGCATAATTTGAAGTTTGTATACCATAGATACAAAAATATTTTTTTCGTAATTTGGTCGAATAGCATTTATTAACGTTAAAGGAAAAAGTTGAACTTATTCAACAACAAACAAAACAAAAATCAGTGCTCGTACGTTAGCGTCAAAAAATAAAATCGAATAAACACAACCCGCGGACTTTTTACGCAAAAAAGAATATATTTTATCGAAGTGACAATCTAATGATGCTTTTTTTAAAACCGAAGTATGTAAGTGAGTTTCTGTTGAATTTTATTAGAAGATAAAACAATTATTTTGGGTAGACAGAATTTTTTAGGTTTTCTTTTTTAAGTTTTTCAACCGAGTTTAACTCAAAAAATTTCAAATAAATAGTTTTGAGTTTTTTGCATAAACTGTATTAAATAAATATATACTTTAATTTCATTTTTTAACCGGAAAAAAAATTATTTCATACTATACATGGTTCCAGTATATGAACTTTTCGGTTATATGAACTGGCGCAACAATCATTAGTTCATATAAGTAAGAATTCACTATGTGTTTCTTTTTCCAAGGTTGTCAATGTCGTACTTTTAAACTCCCTCATAACCGGACACCAATAAATTCCTACCGCAGTCTTCCTTAAAGCCGCTACAGTCCTGCTAAACTTCTGTTCACTTTTATTGATTCATTTCCTGTTTATAGCTAATTAATTTGAATGTTAAATAATTAAGTACTCAATTATATATAAAAACATATACATTAAATCATTTATTCACAAGTGTTTCTATGTATAAACATGTTGCAGAAAGAGCACACCAATTATCAGTAAATTCAGGAAGACAAACAAACTAGCGTTCCAGTGGGCCACAGCTGTCCCACCACCACTATAATTAGTACTGGTCGCACTATAGGTGTGAGAACTTTGTGTGATCTCATTCAGGAAGTCCTCCTCCACATCCAAGTCATACTGTAACTCAGATTCTGTAGAGTAGTTTGGCAACTCCACTGAATGGGAAGAAGGGAATAGTCATTAATACAGCGAAATAACTAGGAACAAAATATTCAGCACATACCTTCACCACCGGTGGCAAATCTCACAATCTTGCTGTTATCACTCCAGCCAAATCGATTTCTAGCGAGCACCGCAACCTCATACAGACTCGCTGGTTGAAGTCCTCGGAGATTGTAAGATGTTGTGTGAATTGGACCTGAAATGAAGAGGTTTGTTAGAAATCAAAATATTGTGATGATAATACATTGATGTAAGGTACGAAATGCACGATACAATGGTTGTACCGATTTGCGTTGTGCTGATATCGGCCCAACTCTTGTATACAGCACACACATTATACAATCTGTGTACAACGTACAACCGGGCATTCTATTTAGACATTTTCGAGCAGTTTATTTGAATTTACTTAACCTTAGCGATAATTCCCCACCTGAAACACCCGAAACACAACTGAAATAATTAAATCCGCTTCCTAAATCCGCTTCATTTACTCAATTTCAAATTTCAAAAAAGAATCCTTCGAACTTTGTAAGCTCGTTACAGCAAGGGAGATAGATACGTTGAAAGGTGGCCTTGCTACTAGTGTGGCGGTTCACTCAGACCAACAGTTTGGGCCCTTTGTGCCCTGAGAATGGGATATATTCCGTAAGACCTACATTACCACTGCTGATTAGAACCACCCAGATTCTTATAAAGGGTGGTCCAACCATAAACAGTGCATTATGGTGAGTCACACTTTAACGTCAAGATTTTTGGACCAACTTAATTCGACATTTCTTTGTTTCAGTGTTTGACATATTAAACTATGAAGAGGTACACAATTGAGCAGGGCGTTAAGATTGTTGAAGCCTTTTACGAAAATGGGCTTTCAAATCAAAATGCATTTCTTGCACTTCGTGATCTTTTTGGTCAGCGTAATCGACCAAATGTGTCCACAATCAGTAGAATTGTGCGCAAATTTCAGCAAACCGGATCTGTAGGAAATGTGAAAACACCTGTGCATGCTCGCCCAGTTCATTCTGCGGAAATCATTGCTGTTGTTGTTCGCGATAGTGTGGCAGAAGAGCCGTCCTCTACCCGTCGTCGTTCCCAACAATTGAACATCTCACTTGCCACACAACCAACGAAACAATGGCTCTTTTGCGCGAAAAATTCTTTGGCCGTGTTATCTCACGTGGTGGCGATTTTAATTGGCCGCAACGATCATGTGATTTGACACCGTTGTACTTCTTTCTTTTGGGATATTTAAAAGAAAAAGTATATGTCAATAAACCAAGAACAATTCAAAGCTAAAGGATGAGATAGTTCGGCACATTAACGACATTGAACCTCAATTATGTTTCAGAGTCATTGAAAATATGGACCATCGGTTAGAGGTATGCCACCGAAGCCATGTCGAGCATTTGGCCGATATTTTGTTTCACACATAATTGTCATAGGTCCTTCTTTCACAATAAAAAATATTTAGATAATTCCTTGAAAACTTTTCATTTTATTTACAATTATCATCGTGCGTTTTCGTTGGACCACCCTCTATGTATCTCAGGAGACGCCTTAGCTCTATTTTGTTCAGATCTTCCAACTCGTCGAAGAAGTTACTGCCCAGTATTAGTACAGTCCAACACGGATATAAGAAACTCTTATATAAGAAAAAATCGGTTAAAAGAAACGCATGTGAAAACACCGTGTCTTTTCTCTGTCACTCCATACAAAAAGGAGCTGATATAAGAAACACGTTTATAAGAAACATACGGATATAAGAAACGAACTTCCCTTCACAATTTCTCCTACTTAAAAGAAAATCCAACGCATAAAAGAAACATGTATTTTTTTGTTTATTGAACTCGATTTAAATATCATCGCATGCATATAAACGACTCAGTTCAAGTAAGTAACAATAACGTTGTGAACGCACCTTTAAGACAATGACAGCTAGTCTCAGCTGACTACAAAATGTCAGTAGGAAAACCCGCCAAATCGTGAATATTTTGTATTGACTTTTTTAATAATTGGTTGCTTTGATTTTTGTTTGGGGTGAATATAAAAACAAAGGAATGCGTTGTCAATTAAAATCAAAATAACATTCTCCAAGAGTTGAAGAGTAGAAAAACCAGAAAAGAAGTGGCAACAACATTTTCTCTATTGGTTACATCGAATCAATATACATAACCTAGAGTAAATAATTCTTTTAGACCATTCTATAATAGGAAATTTCGTTTCTTTATCAGTTGTTTTTATATAAGAAATGTTGTTTCTTATATACGTTGTTTTCATATAAGAACACCTCGGATATAAGAAACAAATTTTGTCTTTTTCAGATGTTTTTTATATCCGTGTTGGACTGTAGTCTCCTTCTTCGTAGAGCTGGACAATAGCAGAGCAGGTGGCCTGCAACTTCTACAACAGTCGCTGCGGGCGATACCTAGCCTCCTGGCATGAGAGCCTATCGGCCAATGTCCGGTGAGTCGCTGCAGGGGATACCTAGCCTCCTGGCATGAGAGCCTATCGGCCAATGTCCAATGAGGGCTCTCACCACCATTAGACTGATGCAAATCATTGATAAAGTTTTATTCCTGTTCAGCACCGGTCATAGGACTTTCGTCGTTAACTCTATGTCCAGATTCAGCCATCGATCATTTGCCTTCCAGATTTATCCAGCTCTGACCCTTTCTTTGCCAGCATGTCCATCCTCTCATTTCCTTGGACTCCGATGTGTCCAGGTACCCTAACAGGGCACCGCTGTCGGTATTGTCCTTACAGCACCCGTGAATCCTAAGCAGGCCGATCTTTGGACCTTCGTCAATCTTGAAAGAAAGTATTTCTTCTCCAGTGCTTGCCACCAGACTGTTGATCCGTAAGTTAAGATGGTTTTTACCACCGCTGTATATAGCCACTATACCACACGTGATTCAATACCCCAGATGTTGCTAAACACGCCTTCTTAATGCGCTCCTCGATGTTCTCCTTCCAGGTTAGTTTGGAATCCAGTGTAATACCTAGATACTTAGCCGTCTTTGAGAGCTTGAGTTGTTGATATACGGTCATGTGAACTTCGGAATTCTCCTTTTTCGCGTGAAGATCAGCAGTTCCGTTTTCTCTGGGTTAACTTTCAAGACTTGAGTGCAAGTCCAGTTGTTGACCAACCTCAGTCCGTGGCTTAGCGTTGATAGGAAATTCCCAGATGCTAGGATAGCATATGCGGCGACAGTCAGTCCATCCCTCTCCAACGTTTTAATGATCTCGTTCACTACTAGGATCCAAAGAATTGGTGAGAGAACCACGCCTTGTGCGATTCCCCTGTCCGCCCTCTTCCTGCAACAAGTGTCACCTAGGGCAGAATTGATCTGACGTGTTCGTAGCATAACTCCGATCCATTCGCACAGACCCTCGTCAGTTTCTTTTCTTTGAAGGCTTGCTTAAATTGCACCGTTGGTAGCATTGTTAAACGCTCCCTCTATGCCGTGGAACGCACCTAATGTATACTCTTTGTGATGCAGGAATTTCTCTATTGGGGAGACCACACTGTGTAGAGCGGTGCCCACTGACCTGTTCTTCACATATACGTGCTGTGGAATATAGTGTCGGCCCATCACATTCCTTGACGGTGATATGACTTGGCTTTCCCGCTTTTAGAAGGAAAATGACTCTTACCTCTCGCCACCTTTTTGGAAAGTAGGCACCCCTTGTATATGTTGCTTAGCCAAGGAATAATAGTGTCCTCTGACTATGCTATCTTGCTCTCATCAAGCATTTCGTCGATATTAGCAGTAGCCATCCCCTAGGCCCGTCGTTTTGTATCGAACAGCCCGGGAAGTGGGTACGGAAAAGAATGTCCAACGGCGATTTTGAGGAGCTTTTTCTAGACAGTTATACTCTTTGAGCATTGTCAGTGAATCGTAAGAGGTGGAGCCGTGAAAAAATGTTGTGTTTTTTCGAGACTCGAACCTTAGACCTCGAGCGTAGAAGTCGACACAATTCCCCACTACGCCACGGCGCCCACTTCTTCTTCTTTTGAAGTTACCAATAACATTTTGCTGACCGTTTATTCTTTGATTGATATGAGGGGGACGACTTAATAATTTGGACTGACTGACTATTGACACATAATCTATACTCTATTACCACCAGTTGTAGCCTTGTACACTTTTAAACAAATCATGATATTCTGTTTTTTCTCCATTTTGGTAATTAGTTGGGAGTAATTTAGATTTTATATTAAATACCCGATATTTTGTTTTATCAGACAAAGATTCCTCTTATCCTTTTACCAAATTTTAGACCGGAATTTTCCACGAAAAGGAGAATTTCCCATGATCAAGCATCACTGCTTCAACCCTCTCTCTGCAGGTGATGGGTATTTCAAAACACAACCAACTATACCTCAGGTTGGCAGCTAGGTAACTGACGATGTTAAAGACCCGAATGTAGTTTATTATCCTTCGCCTACTTATGAGAAATTTTTATTCGACTCAAGTGTTGAATGGAATTGGAAAATCTAAAATTTTTTTGTTGCACCGTTGGACGTTGCATAGATACGTTTTGCACGTGGCGTGAACATCCTTGCTAGCATTGGAGCAATGCAATCACAGTAGTAAAGACCCGAATTGTAATTCACATACTTATAAGAAATTTTTATTCCACTAATTGGTTCTGGAACGGCGTCCTTATGGACCAAGGCGCTTGATTATGACATTGATTCTTCGACTGAGAGTCATGTGCATCGACACAATTGACACCATGACAGAAACGAGTCAAGTAAGTAGGTTGGGAGACAATTGATGCAGTTGGTCGCTACTGGATACTGGATTAAGGGAGGGGGAAATTTACCCTCAAATCCAAACAATTGGTGAGGACCGAGGAGGCTACGAAAAATGAATTGGAAGCTTTCAACTATCGCGGCCACAATTTTAGAAGTTGAACAAAGATTGTTGCAAACCCATTAGTGACCTAAAAATAAGCATTAAGTGCCTTCAACTTACATTTTCAAGACCGTTTCTGAAGGCCTCATTTCGTGTCCTAATTTGCGATGAATTGTCTCACGACCTCTACTTCCTGGCTCACCAAATTAAAGATCAACAGAGTTCATCGATTGTCGTCAACATCCAGTGGAGAAATCCTTCCTCAAGGATTATATTATTTATTAAGATAACATCGTGTAAGCAAAGGATTAATCAAAGTTTAGGACAGGATTTACAAGGCAGTTGATTTGAGACAGTGCAGTCACGTCGAATTAATTGACAGTTCCATCAGCGAATGAAATATCCTTATAATACACAATAACAATCGTCCCATTTAAAGCAGTGAATTCTCTGAACCTTGTGCCTGTCTTAATAAAGTCCTTTAAATAAGATGGACATTTTCGTCAAGTTTGGAAGGAACCAACGTAAGGAGAACGTAAGGACGTAAGGACTGACATCTGTACTAATCTGTAGGATTTTAGGTGTGGGAATCCAATTACACACTCAAGCACACGCCACTGTTTACTTTTTTTATTTCTGTCTTTGTCATTGATATCAAAACATTCATTGCAGACATCTAGTGCCTGCTCATCAAGAATTACCCACCAACAAGCCATCTAATAACTGACAAATGTCTAAACAACTACAAAAAAGCATTTTCCTTTCTGGAAAAAAAAGAAAAAAATTATGGGCAAATTGCTCGGCAATGCCTCTGTTATGGAAGTGTTCTGAACAGCAAATTTACGAAAATCCGAAGCTAAGCTACAAGTTACTTAACCAAGAAATTTTGAAAGTGGCAGACCTTGGGGGTGTCGCTGACCTCGTGCAAGCAATCGAGTATGGAGAACCTCGACGCCTGCGACCGTGCGTTTGGCCCGCCGCCATGCATACGGGAGTTCGGCGATAACGCCCCCAATTAATCTGCCAGAGAATTACTGAGAAAAACAGGAGTGTGACGGATGCCACTGAGCAGATCTGCAAACACTGAAAAACGGTTCTAGCGATCAATGTCCAGCTACGTGCCATCACAAACAGAAGACACACACTTCCGTCAAAATGCATTCAAAAACTTCTACTTATCGTAGTGTCAAGTGAAAAAATAACTGTGAATTAATATGAAGCTAAAATATAATGAATAAAAAATTTAATGTCCATCACAGGTAAGCACACTTTTTTGAATTGGTTAGTGCATACGATTTTCGACTAACGCCATCTCTTGAACACGTTGCTCATGATACGACAACAGGACACACAGCGTTGAAAGTGGTTGCAGTTTATGATAACAAAATTTAAGTTTCAAGTGTAACGAATTTTTCACGACGATTTTGATGTTATGCAGTGGTAGCACATACCCAAATTTGAATTACCACTTTTGTCTAAAGCGAAGCACTAGCTACGCCGGCAAGTAATGCTCCATTGGAATGCAAATTTTCTCAAAATAGAATGTTAGTCTCGTAGAAACGTTCTCTAGTTCAATCTAACACAATTTTGGTTTACTAAGGTAGATAGGTACGTGATAGGGTGCCCTTGCGACTTGGTTTACTAAATTAATACCCTTTCGTTTTCCTCGCTATAGATAGTGGGGTGAAGTAGGATTTAAATAAACGATATGCAGTCGCTTTGATTTTTTTGTTGTCGCCTACGTCTTGCATACTTTTAAACAAATCACGATATCCTATTATTTTACCGGTTTGGTCTTTAGTTACGGGTAAGTAAGTTAGATTTTATTTTATATTCTCGATATTTTGTTTTATCAGACAATAGATTCGTATGTACACATATATATGTATTATAGCCTGCTCCAAATTTTCCAGTAGCCTGTAAAAAATCGTATGCGACAGTTAAAGCGTTCTCCATTGACAGTAACTCTCGCCGGCATCACCCTTAAAGAAATATGCTCCGATGATTCCACCAGCTCATAAAACCAATCAAACTGTGAGTTTTAATGGTTGTAAGTGCGTCTCGACAAAGGCTTCTTGGTTTTCTCCACTCCAAATTCGGCAATTTTGCTTAATTGCATATCCAGTTGATCAAAAATGGGCCTCATCGGGAAAAAATTACGTTAGAAATGTGGAACAAGCTGAATCATGTTTTCGGTCCAATCACCGAAACTATGAGGCGTATAATGGTCACGCGGTTTTAACACTTGCACAATCTGGATCTTCTTTTAGCTAAGATCTTTTCGTAAAATCTTCTACAAATGGATGGGCTCCAATTAGTGTGCGCGATCGCGAATGGACTCATTTGGATTCTCCTCAATACTGCGATCCATAATGGCAATAACTTCTTCTGTTCGCACTGTTGGTCGTCTTAAAGGATGCATATTATCCACTAGAGCGTACGTGGTGCGAAAACGATTCATCGTGTTCCGAAGAACTTGTTCAGATGGACGATTATGTCGACCGTAAAATAGACGTAGGCCATGATAAGTTTGGCGAACCGAATCATGGATTTCAAGTTTGCACAAAATAAGAAATATCTCAAAAAATTTAAAAAAAAAATCACGGACTTATCTTATCCTTTAATATGTTCTACTCAAGAAATTGGTCCTTGTTTTTTTCTATTAATTAGGTCTAGTTTAATTTCTACGTAAAAATAAAGACTCATCATTCATTAATACCTATTCGCTTGCAATCGGGCCTCAAAATGCAATTGGTTAATGAACATTTCCCCCCAAAACTAGTACAGCGCTGAGGCAATCAAAGAGTTCTTCGTAGAGCGGATTTAAATGGTAGAAGTGCAAAGAAGAAATGCCTTCTATTTACAGATTAGTTTATACTAAATATTTTGGTTTTCTTAAAAAAAAGTGATTTTGTCAGGGGTTATCCCAATGCCGACTCCGATCATTGTTTTTCTTCTTACGACGCTACAGTCCGGAGTGGACCTGGGCCGCAATCAACAAACCTCGCCAGCCAGCACGATCTTTAGCTAACTATCGCCAATTGCGCACACCAAGTTGCCCACGTTGGACGTAGAAGTCCTCTGTGCGTTGTCCTATTGGTTCAGAGTTGAAAATTCTCCGTTCCGGAACCAAGTTGCCTAGCTATCTTAGGCGTAAGAATAGACTCATATCGCTTTACAGCCCATACGGTTCGTGATTGAAAGTTTTTCTCCAAATGCTATCAACGCAAACCGGACCAAAGATCGCACGCATAACTTTTCTCTCAAAAAGTTCAAGAGCTTCTTCAATTATTTTCGATTTTGTCCATGCCTCTGCACCATAAAGCAGGACTGGTATGATCTATGTCTTATACAAAGTCAGCTTGGTTTTTCGAGAGAGGGCTCTATTTCTCAATGGCCTTTTGATCCCAAAAAACAGCGGTTGCCAAGAGCTATTCCACTTTTTATCTCGGTACTGATGTTATTTGTTCCGTTTACTTGGAAGCCGATGTAGACGAAGTGCTCCACTACCTCGAAGTTGTAGCTGCTCTTTATAAGGTTCTGGCCAAGTCATCAATGTTGTACGTCTTTTTTCGATGACTGTAAATTCACCGTTTTGCCCTCGTTTACCGCCAGATCCATTTTGGCGGCATCCGTTTCAATGTCAAATTAACTTCGCAATTATCCACAATGTCACTGGGCACCGTCGTCCAAATAAGGTGAATACTAAACTGCTTGATCACATTGTTATGCTAGAGTCGGCAGTTTAGACACCGAACAAAAAATGACAGAGTCTTGTCATTCTTGAATTTGTACTCATACTACAAATTCAGTTTATGTGGTATTGCCTAAGTTTCTTGGTTCAAACAAGAGAAGCAGCAACAGACGCCAACGAATGTTGATTCTTAATTTTCTTTTCTTTTTTCATTCAAATAAAACTTCAATAAACTTCCCAGCTAGAGTACAAGAGCTCTTGAGATATGCAAGAGCCCCATCGCAAGAACAATATTTCAACACCATAATCCACTTCATTGCCCAGCTAATCTATAAGATCCACATTCATAAGACGAGATATTGAATTTAACTCACCCTCTGACAGCTCCGAGGGAATAGTCAGCTCCGTCCATTCGATGTTCACTATTCTATTCTGTGGTGTTACATTCCCTATCAAAGACACACAGACAAGTTGAATGAGGCGAAGACGTAAACAATCCAAAGTTATTTTTTTAAACTTACCCGACTGAATCTGTCGAAATTTCAGTTTGAATTCCATAATCGGTGACTGACTCTCTGTCTGCCACACCAAGTTGTGTGCGGTCGGACTCTGTGTGCCAGGATTGATTTTGAAAACACATGGCATTGGTCGGCCTGTTAAATCGATCGCCACCCCCTTGTAATCGATCTTGTTCTCTGCGCGACACTCGTACACCCCAAGATCGGAATCTTTGACCTTCTTGATGATTAGAATGTGCTTAGACTCGGTGTAGTAGTGTGACAGCGATGTGTTTGATTCCAGATCACTGTCATGACGTGCGATTCGAGAGTCTGTTGTAACTGGAACTCCGTGATGGAACCAATGGACCGTGGCAGCTGGTGCCGCTTCTACCAGACACTCGAGATGGGCACGCATGTTGATTTTCGTGTGAACCACTGGATGAATGGCTAGAACTTCCGGGCTAACTGTAAAAGAAATAACAGACAGAAGATGACAAACAGATCACTGGTCTGGTCGGGGTGTAGGTAGAGAGGGACTACTTACAGAGGACATTCAAGTGCACACCAGCAACAGCAGGTTCACCAACACCGTTCGTTGCCAAACACTCGATGGGACCAGACATGCCGCGAGACTTCACCTCAACCACATGAACCTGTCGATTGCCGACGTGGTAGTTCTCAATAGAAACGCCATTGTGCCGCCAAGTGATAACCGGCAGAGGGAACCCTCTCGCTTCGCATGCGATTTCAAACACAGATCCGATGGGCAGTTCCAGGTATCCACTTGGATTTGAAACAACCGATGGCGAGTACTGGACTTCGATAGCGTGAATTTGCACGGCATGACCAGCGTTGGTCATTACCTCACAGTAGTACTCACCCGTGTCCTCCGCTTGTACGTTGGACACTTGCAGACTTCCGTTTGGCCAGAGGTGAATGCGTTCCGGTATCGGACTTTCTGGATGACGGGAGTCAACTAATGGCTTATCGTCCCGGTGCCATCGTACAAAGCGATGTGGAGCTGAAAGTAGAAACAAAATGAATTTGCGTGTCATGTGTAACGAGCGTAAAAATCAAAGAGGAAACAATGCAAAGTTGGTATTTGACTTATATACATTGTAACGGCATCCGAGCTAAAATAATTTTTAATTATTCTGCACAAGTTTGATTAGATTAAGAAGAAATTCGAATCTATTGAAAGTTACATATATTTCCTTTTCCCTTGACTTGACATTTTTTGACAAGTATTTTTGAGAATAAACGTAAATCAGGAATCAATCATGTGACTGACGTAAATAAACCGTTTAGTAGAATGAAAAATGGGAAGGTCTAAACCTATTCTACACCCTTATGCAAATTTGGCCAAAAGATTAAGATAAATATGTACAACTTAAGGGAAGGAAAGGAAAACAATATAACAGAGCATAACCTTTAGAAAGCTCAAGTCACATAAAACTGCAAATACCGAAACGTTGGTATAGGTACGTATATGTACTCGGAAGGCATTCCAAATTTTTTAAGTTGTTACAACTATTGTCGCCGTGATGTAGGGAATAAGTGCGTTGCAACGTCGAAGGTACGTACGAGTACATCAAACCCGATCAATACAACAATTTTAATTTTGCGACATCACCCCTCTCGGTTTACTTACAATGCTCAGATTCTTAGGCTCCCCCACTCATAAAAGAGCAAAAGCACTTACGACACGATTAGATGCTGTAGAAGTTAGCTCTAAGTCTACCCAAGATCAGAAAGTTCTTCTTTCTGAAGTAAGTTCAATGGAAAATAATTTTGAGATAGTTACGGAGCTCAGTTACTTCATAGCAAACACAAACTCCACGAACGACACCCTGATTTGACGGATAATAACTCTCGGCAACTGTTGCTATTTTGTTTTGTCACAACCAAAAATCATATATGACATATACAGTCAGCGTCAAATGTGGCTGAACAGTCAGTCATCTGCTGAAAGTTTATCCACAAAATGAATATCCACCAGATAGAGCTAGGATATATATAGATACATAAAGTATATATCTTAAAGTATAATGTATTTTTTTAAACATAAGCGTAAACATAAAACAATTAAATTTAGAAGAGAAAAGTGCTAAAAACGACAGTCAAAAGCGGGTTTACATACGAGTACGATATAAGTGCTCGTTTTCATTACAGATTTGTAGGAAAATTATTCGACCGGCAGATACGAAAACTGTCTATGTCTAGTTTTGACATTCCTGCCAAACTCGTCAGACTGAGCAGGTTGAAGATAGAGAACTCTCGCTGCTCCATTAAGGTCGGTAACGAACTCACCGAGACATTCAATGTGAAAAAAGGTTTTAGACAAGCGACGCGCTGTCATGTGATTTGTTTAACATCGTTCTTGAGAAGATCGTGCAAAACTCACTGGCCAACACAAGAGGTACGATCTTCCAAAAGTCCGTTCAACTGCTAGCTTACGCGGATGACATTGACGTGATTGGGCGAACACAGCGAGCCGTCAATGATGCGTTTGCTGGCATTGAAACAGAAGCGGCTAAAATGGATCTGGCGGTAAACGAGGGCAAAACCAAGTATATGCTGTCATCGAGAAAGGACGCACAACATCGACGACTTGGCCAGAACGTCACCATAGACAGATATATATTTGAGGTAGTTAAGGACTTCATCTACCTTGGCTCCGCGGTAAACAGTACAAACAACATCAGTACCGAGATCAAACGCAGAATAACTCTTGCCAACCGTTGTTTTTATGGGCTCAAAAGGCAATTGAGTAGTAGAGCCCTCTCTCGGAAGACCAAGTTGACTTTGTATAAGACATTGATCATCCCAGTCCTGCTGTACGGCGCAGAGGCATGGACAATATCCCAAGCGGATGAACAGTCTCTTGGTCTTTTCGAGAGAAAAGTTCTGCGCGCGATCTTTGATCCTGTTTGCGTTGATGGCATTTGGAGGAGAAGATTCAACCGCGAACTGTATGGGCTGTACAGTGACATGAGTCTGGCCAGGCGCCTAAGATGGCTAGCCAATGTAGAGCGTATGGACAACTTAGCTCCGGCCCGAAGAGTCTTCGACTCTGAGCCTGTGGGACAACGCAACAGAGGACGTCCACGAACAAGGTGGTGCACACAAGTCGAGAGGGACCTCAGCCGGCTTCGTGTGCGAAACTGGATACAGCTGGCGAAAGATCCTGCTCGCTGGAGAGGCATGTTGAATGAGGCCCAGGTCCACCTCGGACTGTAGCGCCCTTAGAAGAAGAAGAAGAAGAAGATACGAAAACTAAAAAGATTGGTAAAGGCATACAATGTACGACTTTTTTTCAATAAGATAGAATTTTTAAATGTAGGAATTAAATTAACTGCTTTAGGTTTACAGTTTACCGTTATGCTAAGTAAAGTCTAGCGTGTTTTGAAGTATGATTTCAGACCTTTCATTTGAGGTATCAATATCTGGCGTAGATCCTTCCGGTTAATTTTAATTTAGAGGACTAACTTTCAGGTAATGGCTTCACTCACTTTTGACGCTGACTGCAGATGGCATGACTGATTTCTAGTCAAAACTAATTTCTAATTCGGGAGAGTTGGCCCTGAGTTCTATGCCGGATAGAAATATTTTGTCGTACATTTGATCATATCCGCGAGAAGGGTGAAAAGGAGTGAAACCAAAACCGGGAACACTATGACCTGTACAAGAACATAAGTTATGTCAGGAAGGCAAAAATATATCAATATCACTTTTCCGCTCACGTCGAACGTAAATGAACGTAAAAATGTACTGGACTCAGATTCCAGGAAAAGAGCAAGCTGTAACTATGCCGCTTTTATATACTTTTAGCCGCTAGCAGTTTGGTTTCATAAATCAAGTAGTTCTGAAATTCGGTCATCGCCTCCCCTTCTCTCGACCCTAGAATTTTAGGTTTATATAAATTTGTGTATTAATGAAGGTTTTTCTGTAGCTTTTCCTTCAAATGTTGATATTGTTTCCTTCAAATAAAAATATTGATATATTTTTTTGTAATTTGTAATGCTTTTTAGTAGTAAGGTAACTCATACATGCACATACTCTGTAAATTGTGCAATATAGTGTTTTAAGGAAAATGTAACATTTTAGCTAAAATAAAGAAACGAGCCTAACAGATAATGTTTTTTGGCTTATATTCAATTCTTTTTAAACACTTATAGACAAAATATTTTGCGCTTCTTCTTTTGTCAATTTGATTAAAGCTTTTGATGATATTAACTACAGTATTGTCTTTGATAAATTTTAAGAGATGGGCTTGAGACGATTGATTTTCAAACCCTTAACCAGTTACATTCTTTCACTTCTAGGCAAAATGAAATCTTTCATCTAGAAGATCTTGGAATCAATAGTTATTAACTTATCTTCCTGAAACGTACTGTAGTGTCAATTGGACATCAGCTGCAGCGCTGATTAGCGAATGGGAAAACAAACCACTGCGGCCTGAATTACCACCTTAACAAAATGAACTTGTGCCAGAACAAGGAATGTAGGTTTTGTCTTGAAGAAGACAAAACATCCGAGCACAATACTCATTTCAGTGGAGTTGAAAAACTCCACTACAAACGATATTCTATCTTTCATAAGAGAAGTAGTAAGTCTTTTAGATTAACTCCAACCGTCTATACATCTTGTTAGGTCGCAGTGTCGTTGCCTATACGGCTGGGTTGTACATGAGGAAAAAAAATCCTCAAAATTTATAATACTTTTAAATAAGCATTCTTTTTAAATAAGCTTCCTTTTACTGCGTTGATAAAAATAAGAAGAAGCAACAAGTTGAGGCCCTTCAGTTTGAATGGGCAATGCTACCTTGGTACATAAAGTAGGCCCAAAAGTTTTAACCATTGCTTTAAAGATGGAGTTATTTTTATGATTTTTTTTATGAAATGGGAGATGCCTATAATTTGTTGTCAGGGTTTTTGTAAAAATTGATTAACGAATACCGCGCCTAATTAAGTTCTTACATTTGAAAGAATTATAAAGGGTTTTTGTTGTTCTTTCTGTTTGCTTAGAATAATTATTTAATATTACAGTTGTTTTTTTTAAAGATATATTTCAGTAGAAAGATAAAATACGACATTATATAATATATCAAATCTGTGAATTATAAATTGTGCGGTGGTTTGCTTTGTAAACTTATGAACGAAATAAACATCATTGATTCTTGATTGTTGTTTTACATCTCATCTCATCTCATCTCATTTTCAGTGACCCGCATGTTCCACTAAAGGGGTCGCAGGGGCAATCCACCCACGAGATATCACCAGGCCACTCGATCCTCCCCCATCGACTCAAACTCATCAGGAGATATGCCCAAGCGCAACAAGGCGAGTGTTTCGACTTGGTCCAACTATTTTGTCTTGGGTCTGCTAAGCGGTCGCCTACCTGATGGAATCGCATTCAAGGCACGCCTCGGAAGTCTTGACGATGGGGACATTCGTGCCACGTGACCAAACCAACGAAGTACAGCCCTTCCCGTTCGAAGAAGCAGCTCCTCAACATTGAGTTCCTCGCGCACTGCCGTGTTTCTCACCCTATCCCGGCGAGTAATTCCCACAACAGCACGAAGAAATCTCATCTCGGCAGCTTGAATTCGCGATCTTATTCTTTCGGTCATTACCCAAATTTCATGACCATAGGTGAAAGTTGGAACAAATACTGCGTTAAAAACCGCTAACTTGGATTTGACATCAAACTCGGCCATACTGATTACAGATTTACATTTGAAAGAAAATATGTCTGCGCTATTAAGATAGGACATTATTTTGTGGGGATTTTGACATATGATTTGTAATCGTTAAAAGATGAGACGCTCAAAAATTGTCCATCGAAAAACGACAAAAGGAAAATCGATTTATTTTGCATGGCTTTGTTAAACCAGTTCCTGTAAAACGAGTCGAATCTTCTGCATCAATCCACAACTATTAACGAAACTTAGATCCATATTAGATATCTGAGTAGACAGGTGCGAGCCAGGACTGAGCTTCAGATACATCACTCAATTGAAAAAAATGTAAGTGCAGTGCAACGAACACAGTTCTATTGCCCTGGTCATGACTATTTTTTTAGGATAGGTACGGAATTGTTTTAACCGCCTATCTTGAAGGAAGCGTATTATATTTCATTCCTTAATTAACTAAAGGAAAAAACCACATCGGTCTCATTTAGAGAAGGAAGTGATATTCTATCAAGACATGCACCTGTTTGCACTTCGGCGGTCACGATGTCCAAATTTCTCAAATCTATTGTGTTCACCAGACTTTGACCATGAATAGGAAGATTTCTAAGCTCAATGTCTTTATCGAACCAGGATTTTATCTCGAAATGAACTGAATATTTTGCGAATTAATACGCCAACTATTATTTAGAGACAAAAGTATTCACATTGTCGCTCAGGAAAGGACATTGTCTTCAAAAATGTTCAGTTGAAAATGATGAAATACGACATTCAAACTATTTCAGACAGCCCTTGAAGTTACATATGTAAAATGTCATATTCCATGCAATTCAACATTCACTCTTCCGATCGCTGTACGCTGCAAAAATTATTTTTTTTTCCATTTTCTTTAAGAATGAAATTTATTTAAGTTTAGAGTGTCTTATTGTGCTGACGTTTATAGGGACAAACTTCAATAACTGTACTTCTCACCGTTCATCTCTGTTGGGGTATTACATATATTTACTATCTTGCGTGGTTAATTGGATATTTTCAGTATATTTCTCATGATAGTGACTCGATTGCAGAAAAAACTGATATAGCTAACTAACATGGTATTAAATATTCATTCCTTCTGCATTATACAATTCATAATCCAATTTCTAGTTGCTTTCTGTTAACTATTGTAACAACAACTTACACAGTTGTGCCATCCGTGCAATATAACGAATTGAAAAATGTAATTAGTTTCTGTTTCGACAAAATTTAGAGGTTTGTTTATCTTGCCCAGACTATTGCTGGTGTGTTGATCAATGATTCCTCGGTTAGAGATTAGAGGAAAAAATTCAACCAAAAACTGTACGAGTAATACAGGACAAGAGTTTAGCCAGATTTCACCAACTTCTATGGAGAACGCATAGACAATGTATCTCCGGTCCGAAGATTCCTTAACTCTGGGTCAAATGATTAAGGAATTCAACTAACTTGGTGTCTGAAACTGGAAACAGCTATCGAAGGCTTATTAATTCAGGCTTAGATTTACTCTGGACTGTAGTGCTATAAGAGGAAGACGAAGACGAAGTCGGCCGAGATGTACATACAAAGTCATTTCAGCATGCATCTTAGATAATCAGTGCACGGATTCATACTCTTGACAATACGCATCTATTATTGAATTAATTAGGAATAAAAATCGATTTATTTTTCATGTCAGAAAGACAATCTGTATTTGAAGATTAATTTTATTATTTTTTATTTAAAGTCTAATAAATTAAATACTACGGGATATCTTGTTCATATAGGGAGTAAATTGCAATCATTTAACAAACTGAACTCTACGAAGAATAACAGAATTACAGTCAAAAAGAAAAAAATCAAACGCTTAAACATTATAAATAACTTTACCTAACACTGGCTCTTGGATCACACTAGTAGTTGTCAATAGCACATCCCTAAGCGCATTATAACACCATTCTTCGGTATTCAGAAGATTTACTTTAGAAAAGAAATCCACAATCCAGATGGGGAAGGAATTTAAGTAGTTCCAACACCTTGACTGTCATCACGGGATTTTAAGTAAACGTTTAATAAATTTAGTTCGGTGATCATCAATTTAGTTTTATTTGACAGCGGATGAAAAATCGAAGTCATCGAGAAAGGACGCACAACATCGATGGCTTGACCAAAACGTCATAATCACCAGTTTTAACCTCGAGCTAGTGAACGACTTCGTCTGCCTTGGCTCAGCTCTAAACAGTACAAACAACAACAGTACCGCGATCAAACGCAGAATAACTCTTGCCAATCAATATTTTCTTTGGGTCTAAGAGGCGTAGAGTCCTTTCTTGAAAGACCAAGCTGACTTTGTATAAGACATTGATAATCCCAATTCTGTTTTACGGCGCAGAGGTATCGACAGTATCAAAAAGGGATGAAGAAGCTTTTAGTTTTTTCGAGAAAAAAGTTCTGCGTGCGATCTGAAATCCTATTTGAAGGCGATTGGAGTAGAAGGTCCAACGACAAACTGTATGTTCTGTACAGCGACATCTGTCTAGTCAGACGTCTGCGGATCCAACTCTTAAGATGGCTAGGCCATGTGGAACGCATGGACAACTTGTCTCCGATGCGGAGAATCTTCGACACCAGTGGGACAAAGTAAGAGAGAATGTCTGAAACCCAGGCAATTTGGCATACGCAATAGACCAAATTTGGTCCATAGTATTACCACATCACAGAGAAAACCTTGTTGCCTTCTAAATGATGGTCGATATTTTGGAGCCTAAAATTTGAATTTACGTAGGTTAGCCTCGTTTGCGAAATTTTAAGCTTATAAAATAGGCCATAGTCGCTTGGAGATAGATCTGATGAATACTATATTGTCAAGCAATTTGAAGTGCAGCACTCGAACTGGGTATTCCGGTAACCGAATTGTCAATAGGTATAACACCTGATGGAACAACACCATCTTCTTTTGATTTGACCATTTATTGGCAATTACTGCCTTTCCTTGTATCCATCATTTTCTCGGACGATGAAACGCGTCGAACGAACGCGTCATGTTTTTTGTGGAGTTATAATCTTAGGTTGGGCGCTATTTTTACGAACCATAGCTAGCACTCCATCGCATCAATGTCTTATCACAAGGTTGATCATCTTGTTAAACCTTCTTCTGTTTGAATTCCGCTTTGAATGTGGAGAATTGAAGTTTCCATCACTCCTAACTCTTCTGTAAGATCTAGCAAAGTTGGTATGTTTAAATTATGCTGTCTATCTCTTCATGGTTTCATGGAACAGAGTCTCCGTAAATAGCCCCGAACTTGCCGAATTTCCACCAACGTTGAAATATCGCGGCTAAAATGGCATTCTTAAAAAAATTGCTGAGAAGCAAGGCCCCAGTCCACCTCGGACTATTATTTTTCAAAGAAAATCGAATTCCACTACCAGAATGCTTCTGACGAATAACATCATCTTCATATTCAGTCTTAAGCTCATCAGTGTACATCTAACGGAATGAGTCAATATTGAAAAGAGTTCATCAGCAACAATGTTATTAAATGTTTATTTGTCTCAAAATAATATGTTCCAAATTTTATTCTTCTAATCATGAGGAAGAAAGACACATCTATCACCTGATTTTAAGTGATATTAAGGAATTTTTTTCAATAATGTTACAGTACAACCATATTTTTTAATTTTCTTAAGCGGCATACACAAATTCAAAATCCAAAGATCCCTCGGCAGTCACAAGCTTCAGAGAAACCTTAGATTTAAAAATTCGAACAACTAAGGAAGCAATTTTATCATCTTTGATACATGATACGATACACGCTACTCGACATTCCAGACAGGCTCCTGTAACTGCCACCCATTTTAGAACTCTCAAAATTTTATTTTTTTTCATGTTCAGCTTCGCGTTGCGCCACAGGAAATCAAATAAAATTTCTTTATTCAAATTAGTGTCCGCTGGCGTTTACGTATCCAATCCAGTCTATTTGACGGATTAATGCATGAAATTCTCTGTTTATCTTAGTGAATATTCAGTGTCTACCTTCCCACCCGCTGCCGAATAAAATCAAATTGATGATTATCCCCGGTAAGCGTTCACTTAAAGTCCCAAGATGACAATCAAGGTGGCGGAACCGCCTAGGCATGCGCCCTGCACATCGAATCTTTTGTTTATTGTGTGCATGCACATTAAATTCCTCCACCTTCTCTAATGTGGCCGACATCCGGTGTCTAAGGTAAATCTGAGTTCAAAACTCGAATTAATTATGTCTAAGTCGATGGTGCTGATCTTGCCTTAGACGAATTAATCACGTCGCGATGGTGGAACCCCGACTGGACCCTTCTGAATTGTCGACAGAAATTAGTTATCCAAGAAATAAAACAAATTCGTTACACAGTGTGAGGCGAACCCGTAAATTTAAAAGGTGGACGTGCCAGTGGTGTTGTCTGCGACTCTCATTAATGCGTTTAATACGTTAAAAGATGTGTTTCTGTTTGAATAAACGTTTCTGATCAGGTAGGTGTTTTAGATTGCAAAAGAATAACAGATTATTTTGACTGAATGATATGAAAAAATACCCTTCGGCGGCAGTAAGACAAGCGAAATTTATATCCATATCAAAATTGTATGCAACTTGTTGATATTTTGAATATGCATTTGAAATTTTTCTTGAAAGAATTAAAGCATTGCTTTCGAAAGCAAGTGTTCAATACGTCGCTGGTGGAAACAATTTTAATTTTAATAGATGTTAATTATTTAATATGTGCTTTTAACACTTTCTAGTAATTAGTACACACATTGCAAGTCTTAAGATTTTATTGAAACTTTCAAATGCTGAAAGGTTTATAGTTAGGTTAGGTTAGGTTAGGTTCGGTTAAGTTATGTTCAAATAAAAGAGCTTAGACGGGCATATATTCATTGTAACGTGGAAAAATTACAGTGCATTATATTTATTTTATATGATAGGTCAGAGAATTCCAAGGCCTTACTGTGTAGATAAAGGACAAAAAGTTAAGATAATAACTTCGTTAAGGAATGAATTTGGTAATATTTGAATGGCAAGTTAAATGAAGAAGTTATTTAAATACTAGATAGAGTTGTATTTAGTGTATTGTTAAAAGCAACAACCTAGCATGTTTTGTAAAATGAATGATAAAAAAAATGTGTCTGTGATTTAACGTCTCACCTTAGTGTCTAGTTCAAAGATTTAGTTTAGCTTAGATTTAGTTTAGGCTCCAAAGTATCGACCATCATTTAGAAGGGTTATAGATGCTACAGCATCGCTTCGAAAAATATCAATCACATACGCTAAACTGAACTGTCATCCGAGATTGTAAAGTTTGTTATTTTACAATATGAATCGTTTAGCAATTGCAGAACGTGTTAAAAATTGTGAAAGCACACAAAAATATGTATATTAGTTACGATCGTCTCCTGCTTTAAGATTCGATTATGGTCAAGATAATCCTTCATCTGAGTTTAAGAAGTCTTAAGATCTAACAATCATAAAAATGCACACTCTGCTGAAAGTATGGCTGACGTTAACAAATATGCTGAAGAAGATCCAAACCAATAGATTTCACAGTGAGCGCAGTATTTGGGCTTGTATTGTCTTGCGGCACATTATTGCATTCTGACTAGGATCTACACCCTTATAAAGTTCAACTTACTCAAGAATTGATGCCAGCTGACTATGGAATACGTAGATCATACGTCGTCGGTGCTTGTATGACCAATTTTTACACAACATTTTTTTCACTGATGAGGTTTTGAGATGCTTCTCAAAACTTCGCCGTTCGAGTCTGCAAGAAAATGCTGATCCCCTTCACTCTCGGGAAAACAATAACACCCACAATACTAATGTTAATTATTTGAGCCAAGACCACTTCTGGCTCTAGCGCCATCCAAAAAAGAAAGAATAGATTAAATAGTCATGCATGCAATAAGTAATGTAGCGTGAATAAGGAAATAGGCAACTTGATCTCCTAGTAAGAAGGCGAGTTTCATTTCCATACCCACCCGTGTACTTAAATTAATGCGCTCTCGAGAATACTATTCCAGTTGTAGTGCATCATGCTCGAAAACACTCGAAGCACCGTGAACTTAGGATCCAAAACTTCTGAATTTCTCGAAACCTGCAACAAAATGCAGTGTTGACAAGCAGTACGACGAACAGGTGCAAACACCGAAGTCGCTGTATACTAGTATAGCTACTAGGATATACTGACGACTTTGACAGCATTACGCGTTCCCAGCAAATCTGTAAGGAAGCGATTTATGGCGATTGAAGAGCAGGCCGAAATAGCTCCCATTGAAGTCAATGAAGCGAAGCTGAAATACAAGATGTATTCAATGTTCCCTAAAAGAAAACGACTGAAACTCCGGTATGGGACCAAGTCATCCTGGATGCAATAAGATCTGTCCATGTCCGCCAAAACTAGAAACCAAACCATAGCCATAGCCCATACTCAGACCGTCTGGGCTATAGACAAGCAAACAAGAAATCAAATAACAAGCAATTTTTTAAGAAATGAAAACTTAAGATTTTGTCTGCATAAAATAACATTATCCGAGACTAGATTTAATAAAGGAAAAACTATTTAGGATTCTACACAAATCTGTACCTATTTGAAACAAGAGAATGAATGAAGTTCGCCTTGGTGACATAAATTCGTGGTCTCATCTCTATTGGAATCAAATAAAGGCATTGGAGAAGCTTTACAAAAAAGCATATATGATCGAGGGAACGATGCAACTTCTTTCAAAAATGAATACATCCAACTGTAACTACCCTTCTCCTTTTCGCTATTGCTTAAAATCTGCAAACTTCGTAAATTGGACTTCCAAAAACATATAAGTTTTTTTTTTTACATTTTATTCTTTTTGTTAAGTAACAAGTGGTCAAATATTTTAAAAATAAATTAACTAATACTGTATGCACAGAAATTGATGTAATATGCAGAAATGCTGCGCAATAAATATCACCCACTAACTCGCAAATGATAATATACGCCATAGGATAATAAGATGTCATAAATTCGAGTGATGTGCCAGAAAAAATATTTTTTTCTTCCGAAACCGAAAACCAATTGTTCCCCTTTAATCTTTAATGGTAATTAAGCTACACTTACTATTTTGATAGCACGGCAGTAGAACCGTGTCGTTTTCAAATGTTTTCACCGTTGTTGGCACACTCTTGAAGTTTTTGTTGGTATCCAAATCGTTGTTGAAGTTCAATTCACATCGGGCACTATTCACAAAACATGCAATCGCAAGAACTACCAGAACGCACTTAGTGTTATCCATCATAGTGCACTAGTCGTTGTTCTTGTTCACAAAATACTAAAGTTCAAAACTTGCAGTAATTTAACTTTCTCAATTCGATTTAATTAATTAAATATTCGGATAGGAAACAATAAGCAGGGAGACGTCAGATCAACCTGCGACACTTAAGAGATACACTTGAAACTTAAATTTAATCGTTTAGCCAGCTTAAAGCACGTCACTTCACTTAGTTAATTCTTGGAAAGAATAAGGGGCCACTCCGACAATGCTATGAGTATACGCAACGAACGAGGGTTGATCACGAACTGACTATGTGGATATCTGTGAAAGAGAATATGATCAAGAATGATCTTGAATATCTTGTGGATCATATGTTTGTGGAGTGAAATGGAATGTATGTTAAGTGACTGTTATCGCTGCTAACAATGCATTTCATTTAAATGTTAACGGTTCGGGTATAATTCTGTAAATTATTTGAATTGAATAGGACAATTTGGACACGATGATCATGAGCACGCGAAGATCCAGAATACCAGTTCAGAGTAACGTGGCATTGATTCATTTAGTTAGCTATGTGAATTCAAATTAAAGTACATAGCATTTTGAAGATCGAAATGAAAACACTCGGGCCTAATATTTTATTTTTTTTACCATTTAACAGGTAGTTTCTAAAAAATGGAAAAGGAGAATTGAAGCTAGTAACCGCCATATTTCCCCTAATAAAGTGCAGAAAATGATGATGATGTTGTGTGACAAAGCTCATTTTTATTAGTCTAGCTATAAACAAAACCGTCGTACTTGCCCCGAAAATCCAAGAGAATTGATTCAACCACCCCTCCATCCACAAAGAGAAGAGTGCTGTACAAATGAAGGGAGGTTAGTAAACTTCGATCTGCGAAAATCGTAAATTTTTAAATTTTATTTAAATTCATTTTTCTTAGTTGCAGACATCCACGATTTCTTAACACAAGATATCATTAACATTTAGTACATATGCGATGTTTTAAATCGCGTGTTTGTGGATCGCAATATCAGTTTGACAAATCCTCAAGGAGTTGTTTGAATCTCGAGAACAAACGTACTCGTTAAATCGTAATATTATATTTAAACTAATTTTGTTCAGTTTTGCGATAGTTAAAAGCGCAACTTTTAGCATAAAGAAACTACACATTTTTGTTGGTACATATTTACTGAAAAGTGGTTATATCACGAAAACCGCGGCTTATGTGTACAACACTTAATTTGGTGCGATTTTTGCGATTTATATTTGAAAAATCATATTTGTGGAGTCGTGAAAATTTCAAAGGAATCTTTTGGGGGATCGGACCCAGACTTCGACACTTTACTACTTCGACATGGTGCGCACTCTCCATAATTAAGCGTCTATAAAAAATTAGATATACAAAACTGCTTCCCCCTTCAAGGAATCCGTGCAAACATATGTATATGAGTGGATCGAAAACAGAAAACGATCTTCTCAGATCACAGATCACCTCACTGATCACTGTAATTTATTACAGGCAGAGATTATGATAACCCGAGAAGCACTATCATGGCTAAAGTGGAACGTAATATCTACTCGCATGCAGTCACTTTCATGCACTTTTACGTATCATAAAATCCCTCTATAAAACCTAGAGTGAAGGAGTAATATCCTGTCGTTTATCTCTCTTCAGTACGTTAACAAATATGTGCGGCAATCAAGGAAATTGCAAATCGAACGACAATTGTCAGGCAAGCCACTGCACTCCCTTTATCAACAAAACGAGGCCATCACAGAAAATCCTCATGAGACAATAGACACTTTTTGACTTAATTCTGCAAAAGTTATGTAAATAAAGAAGTGGAGAGAAATCTTCTTCACCTTTTTTGTACATGTTCAGACGATTGCACTTGCGAGTCTACTTCTTCGATAACCTGTTATTCTTATAAAAAACAAATTCTTAAAAAAATCTCAAATACACGTGCACATAATAATAATGGTGGCAGTACAGTTCGAAGTGGACTTGGTCCTAGCTAATGTTCTCTCAAGAGTGGAGGGGACCTACAATTTAATGGCGACTCCAAACGGCTAGATTGGGTGCTTTTTCACGACAGTTATACTCTTTGAGTATAGTCAGTGATTCGAAAGAAGTAGAGATATGAAATTGTTGCCTTTCTGGTATTTGAACCTATACTGAAAGTCTAGTGCGTAGGAGTCGACACATGTACCCACAATTCCACGGCGTCCGTTCGAAATGAAATTTTGAAGAATTGGCTGCGTTCCCACAGTACTTCCCGTTGAGCATAGCGAAACTTCGACTTTGATCTGAACTTTAAATTGTAGCCTTTGTCCTGGGCGAGAACGAGGTGACCTTTCTTAGTTATCATTTGTATTATTCGAACATTCGTCAGTTGTTATGAACAATACTTTAAAACGGTCGATTAAAACATGCCTTAGTTATGCCTTTATATTATCTTCATTTCTACAAACTCGACGCCGCTTGGTAAAATTATCATAAAAAGAAATAAAATTGCACAAAGATCAAATAGTTGAACACAAAAAAATTGAAGAAGAAGTTGGTGTATGGTACTCTATACCAAAAACCATTTAAGCAAAATTCCACTTCATTTCAAAAGATCTGTCGACTGATATATCACTTAAAGAGATGCGATAATATTTCAAAATCCATGGCAACTTCGCTTCAATTATTAAATTTGCGTGCATGAAAAATGATTTCTATGCCTAAAGTACCTAATTCCAAAATTTCACTCCGATCTCCTTATAAATTTAGAATTTAAAAAGTGTGACAGACAGACAAAAGGGACACACTGAAGTGATAAAGTTTCATTTTTGTAGACAGAACCTTACAAATTAGATCACAAAACGTCCATAAATTTAATTAAACTAAACACAAAAACTTTAAGGCATTTAATATATTTTAAAAATTACTTAGCAAATCACTACAAAAAGGAAAGCAAACTCACAGAGATGAAATTCTCGACTAAAATTCCTCCCTCACCTTTGATTTTATTTCATTTTTCTTTTGATATTAAATTGTATTGGATATTACTTTCAGAATAGCTGAAGTTCTTATAAATACAAGTGAGGGTCAAGCGTTTATTAATTGAATCCACGTGGCATAAACATGCACAGCGGCTTTTTTTTTCAAATGATCTGTATTTTAAACTCTTCTTTCAATAAACCTCAACGGTGGTCATCGAAGATGCCACAACCATTCCATAGAATAAACAGCTTACGAGTTTCCAATTACCCAGGGTGTAAGCTGACCAATTTTAATGCCAAGCTCATTATTCTTTCCCTTCGCTAGCGGGCAAGTATTTACATCGCTTCCATGTAAAAGATGGTGAACTTTACACATATGCACATCAAAAGTGTATATGTACATATTTCGATACTGGTGACATCAAAATTCGCAATGAACTCACCCGATTATGGTGTTCCGCTGTTGGACCCCGTCTTAGGAAAAGTCAAGCACATGCCAGTGCGCTGAGTGGTTCCAATTAATTCATTACGCACAGCTCTGTGGAGGGAGCCTGCCGATAGATTTAAGTAATTATACTCTGTTCGTCGGTAGATGAGATAATTAACAATGATCTGATCGATTGATGGTCATCTGTTTCGGTTTCGCTTTCACATACTCGTACGAGTATCTCAGGATCTGGGCTTATGTACGAGTACGAGTTCTGTGAGAAGTTCCGACGAGCTGGATCCAATACGGTTCCGAAATAAATTGATCGAATGGACGATCGATTTATCTGTTTACTGAAACAATGTGCGTGTTTACTTAATTCAATTATCAGGGAATCAGTATGATGCAACATGATAGTATCGCCGTTAGGGGGAATATATGGCCATGCATCTAACAATACATAGAGTGAGTTATGACATTGTTTGATCGTATTCAGAAATCAGATTGTTTTACGACTTTTTTACAGTTTTCTAATGGATTGAGAAATAAAATTTATATCTGAGCCTGCCACTTCGTATTTACTGCCATGAAGGCAAAGAGACGCTGATCTATTTGATCGTACGGCATGTGTCAAAACTGTGGTTTTAGTAGATAAATTAATTACAATTAATACACATAATTTTAATGTCATTGCAATCTTTAAATGTCATTGGTCTCGACTAGAGGTTGTTTTTTTTCTTAAAGGTAAATTTTTTTGTGGTCTCCATTTTATGTGATACTTCTTAGTTGTCGTAGAAAATGGTTGGTAAAAAATCATAATTTGGAACTTTCCCACATTTGAGCCGGCAGCAGCATCATGGTCCAAATTTCTTTGAGCATGCTAGAGACAATGCTGTAACAGTTACGATCTCACCCATTCCTTGTGCTAAGACGCAAATTCCAGGATCCCGAATTCGAACACCGCATCTTATAGCTTCTTTCAATGACTGTCATTATATGTGGCTTTCAGTGTTTCAATTTGAAACTCGTTAGCTGTCGTTACATAGAAGATTTGCCCGGGTAGAAGCTGTATTGGTGCAAAAAGGCTTTAGCCGTTCAAAGTGGGCAGTCTCTTATAAGATAAATAGCTCTATAGTTTTGGCAGAATGGTTTCTATTTTTCATCTTTTGTTACGCTCCTTCGGTTGGTGTTTTTTCTAATCACTCTTTAAAGTTGGATTATTTTTATTTTTATTCACTTCATCTGGGACCACATTATGAACATTTTGTTACTGTATTCCACTGGAGAAAAACCATATTAACCAATTGTTACAGTAAAACGCTAAATACATGTCCAAGTTAAAAAATTCTCCACCGCAGTCTAAAAAAATTTGGTCTTCCCTGAACCCTAAACGCTTACTCTTTTTGACCACAACGAAAAGATCAGCAGTAAAGGCCACGGCATAACCAGATCATCACAATACACAAACTCAATCACTTCATTGTAAGCTCAATTGTGTAATTAGGGAGAAAATTTGATCTGCTTGGTTCCAAAATGTCTTAACTTGGACTAAGTTCATAGATATATTGCGTCTGGGAAAAAATGCATAGCTTTTTAAGATTCCGTCTACAAAAACGGAACCTTTATGATTTCGGTGTGTCCGTCCGTCACGTCACGTCACACGTCACATATTTTTATCTCCGAAGTTTATAAAGATATCGGCATGAATTTGGAATTAGGTACTTCAGGCCTAGATGTCATTGCCCATGTACCCAAATCTAAAAAGTGGGGCCATTTGGGGGTGGCTCCAGTACAGGTGAAGTTGCCATTAATTTTGAAACATTGTCGCACACCAACGAGTTATATATCAATCGACAGATCTTTTGAAATGAAGTAGAGGTTTGCTTAAACATTTTTTGATCCAAAGTACCATTTGGAAAATACAGAGCTCCAGAGAATTTTTTAATGCCATTTCTAAACCAAAATGTTTAAAAATCTGAAAAAATCACAAAAACTTAGTACATTGAGTACTTTTATTTAAAATAATTTCAAGCTTTCTGGCCTTAATAGTTTTCGAGATATTGGCCAAAAACGGTCAACCATCGACATGCGAATTTTGAAGATCTGAAAACGCAGTTTTGAAGACATCAATGTAAGCATTAAGAAATGATAAATATCAATATATCGATAATGTGGAGATTTTGAGATTTAAAATGATAACTATTTTCATTTTCACACATAAATTTCATGCTGTGATCGACCACTATATACGTTGATTATTGTTATCACTTTAATCGATTTCAACGCATAAATGCCCAACAGAAATGCGCACACACACCGCAGGCATAAGCAGTGATTGAAATAGTTTGGAAACGTCGTTTGATATTCATCATCCATCAATGTTATGCGACGGAAGCTCCCCTGTGCGAGTATAACTCGGATTATTTAATAATATTTTAATTTTAATTATTTTAATAATATCTCGGGCTTTTGTTAATAAGTAAATAAATAAACAAATTTGAAGACTAAAGTCTCAACGTCTACTTTACGCCCAAATTGGGAATTATATACAAAAAAATTTTAAGTCGATTGATTTTGATAAGCTATCAAGCACACGTCCTTATTTTTAATGCATTCATCAAGATTGCAGAAATGCGTCTGCAAAGAAATTTTCTCGGCCAGCCATAAATTAGTTCTTTAGAACACTATTGAATTTAACACTTCACAGATTATACTTATGGATTTTGTTGACTAACTCTTAGCTCCCAAAATTAGCTTCATTAAAAACATTTTAATGAGAAGTTATGCCTAAACAAATTCAGCCTTACTGTCCAAAGAATATCCTAACGAATGGCTCAGCTAAGCATAAAGTTAATGAATTCAATGCAAGGAAAAATTGGGTATTGACCGACCTTAAGATGTAAAGTTCGACTTAATTTAAAAGATTCACGTGGAATATTGCTCTCATAAACTCTTTGAACCTCAACATATCCATTTCTATCCCCTCGAATTAAAATTACATACTCCTCTTCATCCTATCACACTACTTTCAAATTTCTCCTCACCAATAAGGCACCACTATTTTAATGATCATCACAATCACAACATCTACCAACAAACTAAACTATCAAATACAAATATAAAGAACAATTAAGTCCACAAACCGCAGACGTTTTCTCCAACTCAGCGCAGCTCTTAGATCATTCTTCATGGTTACATTGTAATCATCGCCCACCAAGGAGCCGACCCTGTCGAACCTCGGGTCCGTCGATTAATCGAAAATCTCTGAAACCCAATCAATTATACATAATTAGTCACGTGATTAATCATACAACAAAACACTGATTACCCTCATCAGAGTCAATAGAATCCACCGGGACCGTTGCTTCTGATGGTAGGCCCATGTCAAGACTCACATAGGTATCCGCACGAGCAGGGAGTACATATTTTTGATTCAAATCAGCTCAACTGGATAACACACGTGATAACGTCAACATTTGATCGTTGCTGCTGGATCAGACATTTAAAAGACAAGTTTCTACTGCGCGAAGATATTCCAGCAGCCCAAAGGGGGATAAGATGACTTAATAGACACTGAAAAGAAATTCATTCAGATAATAGGACCGTTGCACGGGAGGGGATGAATGAGCCCCAAGCCGGACGAAACAACAATTGATGTCGTCTCTCGTCAATGGCATAACAAAAGATGACCCATGGACACAAGACAGATGCTGGACGACACACGGATGACACAAATGGTATTCAAATCTCTTAATTTGATTACTTTAAGGCGAACGCCAGCCATCGGCCGCCAGTGGTGCATACGCACCGAAAGTGTTTGTTCCGTTTCTTCTTCTGTCATTTTTGGTAAGCTCCTCTTCGCGCCAGCTAATTTATGGAACACCACTCGTGTGAAAAGCAGTTCCCAGATTCAATTTCGGACACAAAGCGCAGACGAATTGCATTGTTCGGTAGTTTGTAACGATCTCTAATGCACGATATTTAGCGCGGTTTCAGTTCCTAATTTGTGATAATTCAAAAGGCACACACACAGAGAATGTGCTCTCTATAGCATGGCACCCTTATGATCTATACATGACGGTTTGGTTTAAACGAATGATGTTTTAGGGAACAATGCAAGTGAGCTGCTGATAAGGGTGAGTGTTTGGTGTGGCACTCCATCGTTCGTTGAGTGTACTTGACGGTGACGGGGATTTTAAAAGAAAGAAGATTAATTTTCATTTAATAACTTATCGTTTTGATTTCACTGTTATTTATAGGATTCAGGTAAAGGGGAGATCTAAATATTTTCAGAGCAGAATAATAGCAGAAAGGATGAGTTATGACAAACCAAGTGTAATCGTACCAGAGGTTTACTGGGGAGTTTGAAAGATAGAAGTGTTATTTCTCCATTAACGTATAGCGTGTACATAATGTAAGTAAAAGAGTCGTTTTTGCTTAGGAAAAAAACAAATTTTGAGTTTTCAGAGCAACGGATTTCTTGTGGACGTTTTGCAAATAAGTCAGAACAAATGACGTGCATTTTAATTAATGATTGTAAATAATAAATTGAAACAACAATCCTCACAATTACAAACGTGTCATTCCAGGTAAGTTAAATGACATCAATGAATGTTTCCCCATCATAGATTTCTCTCCCACCCACTTACTCGTACATATATACACATTTTTAATTAATTTACATTTGTAATTTTAGGTAATTTTGTAACTTGCGGTCAAAGACGGTGAGTCTTTGACCACAAGTTCGCAATACGTATTCCAACAAGAAGTTATTGGACAGACAGAATTGTCGATCCTGTAAACTGCATAAATATCTATGCAGACGGCTCTAAACAGCCAAAAGGAGTTGGGGCTGGTATCTTTAACGCCACTCAACCATAAAATATATTACTGAAATAATATTTTTTTTTTTATAATTTGCGCGCGCAAAAGGGATTACGAATACCGAATAAGTGTCCGGAATCAAGACACAGCACGGGCCGAAGGTATAGAGGGAGAAAGGGAAAGGAGGTACCTGTGCACATTGGTCTTAAATGTCTGCGGATTATAGTGAGTGGGAAATATTGGGCTGGAAAGAGCATTCCATATTCGTGTGGTGGGGCTAAAAAACGACTCTCTAAACTTAACTGTACGTCCGAAGACAACCTTAAGGGTGAACTGATGAGCATTCCTGGCGAGACGAGTATTGCGGGTGAATTCATGAAGGGGAGGAATGCAATTGGCTAACTCACTTGAGCATCGTTTGTTAAAATAGCGATGAAACAGTGATAAGGATGAGACATTACGGCGATGTTCGAGCGAGTCTATCGACTTCGCGATATTACTGTCTCCTATAAGTTTTATCGCTGTTGTATTCTATCAAGTAGGTGCTGGGAGGTCTTAGGAGCACCAGACCAGATATGAGCGTTATACTCAAGTTTGGGGCGGATGTAGGCCTTGTACATTGAAGCCAAATCAGAGGGGGTGAAGTATTTCTTGCATCGTTTAAGGAAACCTAGACATTTCGCAGCATTTTTGGCGACCTCGAATATGTGATCATTCCAACTAAGTGTTGAGTTGATACACATACCGAGAATGGAAAGCTTTTCGGTTTCTTCGATGCAAGTGCCATTCAGGGATAATGGCTGATTGTTTTGGGATCGCTTAAGAGACAGTAGACAGCATTGAGTTTTGGAAGCATTAAGTTCCACTCTATTGTTTTTACCCGAATTAAGTATGATGTCAAGGTCAGAATTTAATGTGCTTAACATACGCTGCCGCTCCAATTCTACGGCCGAAGGACAGGGACGTGAGTCTTGGAACGAATATGAAAAGCTGAGAGTACTGTACGAGAGGAGATCATTTATAAAAATGAGGAAGAGAGTCGGAGACAAAACTGAGCCTTGGGGAACACCAGCATTAATTTGGTGGATATCAGACTTGAACCCATCCAAAACGACTTGAATTGAACGGTTCGAAAGGTAATTTCTAATCCATAGAAGAAGAGACTCATCGATACCATAAGCACGCATTTTCGACAAAAGAGCTTGATGCCAGACTCTGTCAAATGCCTTAGAAATATAAAGCGCAACGATCTTGCTTTCTCCTGCATTGTGCAAGGATTGATTCCACTTTTCGGTGAGATATGCCATCAAATCATCAGTGGACCTGTTGTTGCGGAAACCGTACTGCCGGTCATTAAGAAGCTTCCGCGAATCAAGATATTTCATAAGCTGACGGTTTATCAGCGTTTCCATGACCTTGGAAAGAAGGGACGTTAGTGCTATAGGTCGGTAGGAGGAGGGTGACGAAGATTTGCCCTTTGTAGGGACCGGCTGGACAAATGCTGTTTTCCATCCACTCGGAAAGAGACCTGAAGAATAGGACAGATGAAAAAGCTTACACAGTGGTTTTGCCAGCACAGAAGAACACCTCTTCATCCGGGCCAGCGAATTTAAGTACTCTTGCAACTGTACGAGTGCGGAAATGGATTTGTCCCATGGTACAATCGACGCTCTCAAGTACAGGCGGAGACAAAGTCGAATCTGGCAGCGTAGAGCTGGCCGCGAAATATACTATTAAATTAATGCTAATAGAAGTCATGTTAACATACATGTGGACAACCAAGCAGCACTTAAAGCTCTTCAAAGTAACAGCATAAAATCGAAAACTGTTCATCAGTGTTATAACGCCCTGCAGACATTATGCGGATATAGTCTGGGTTCCAGGGCAGGAAGGTATCATAGGGAACGAAACAGCTAAACTAAACTAAACTCGCTAAACATGGTGTCTCAGCCCTGGCTGACTCAATAACCATTGTTGCACCCATAAAGCTTTTCCTTACGGAATTTGATGCTTCGATTTCAAAAAAGCCAGTGTCTTATGATACACTAATAGACCGAGTCGTTTAACCAAGATATTCTAACAAGACTTCGATTCTCACAAAACGGAACAAATTCTCTCACTACCCAGAGAACAATGTAATATACTGATATTGTGGGGTTAAGTTAGTTAAGTGTGGGGTTAAGTTAGCATGTAAATTAGTATTAAGTAATTTTAAGAAAAACGTACAGGCACTTGTCATCGAGCCATTTAACAATTTCTCCCTTTTAATTTATTGATTGTGAACTATTCTTTGGTATAATTAATTTGTCATATTGTAACCTAACCCTTGGTGTGCGGCGGCTACAACTTAGTTGTAAGGATGTAATTGTTTGTCTCTTTTCTTTATCCCTTTTGAAATTACCGTTCTTCGAAGAACAACGGATTGGGGTCACTCTTGATCACGTAGCCATCGAGTTCGGTTGTTTAATTTAGTTGTCGGATAAAGTTGTCATTATTACAAGTTGTAGTCGCCGTACTCCAGTGAATTTGTAAAGGTGTTAGGAATGTAAGTACTAATGAATTTAAAAGTATTTGTATTTCAGCAAATAAAATCCAACCTTGGTTGTGTGGATATTTACATTTCAATACCAATTATATGGAAGTTTTATTTCGGCGGCACAACATCATTTTATTTGATTCAATAATCAGATTCAGTTTTCGTGCGTGGAAAGCGGTTTGTCTCTCTTGTTCATCAGCCATCAAATTAGAGTGTGCTGCGTTTGGAGGACATCGATTTGTTGCTGCGTTGGAGATTATTGGCGTTTTATTTGGAGTGTGTGCTGCGTGGATTTCATCTGCTTCAGAAGGAAATAGGGTGCTGTGTGTGCAACATAACGGTTTGCTGCTGCGTTAGATTTCATCATAGCGTGTTACGGTGAAAATAGCGGTTTGTTCCTGTTCGAAGTTGTCTGTGTCACGTGAGCCCAAAACTGTAAGTCCATCTTATCTTACTTTTTATTGGTACAATGGTGCATAGTTGCGGTTCTAAAAAATGCCGTAAGGCAGACGATGCCGAGAACATGGTCGAATGTGATCGTTGCAAGCGGTGGTGGCACTTTTCTTGTGGCCAGTACGATCCTTCGAAATTCGATACCTTAACCCCTTGGTTCTGTAGGGAAAAAGATTGCAGTCAGCGGCAAGACGAGATAGATAAATCTCCGGTGGGTAGTGGTAGAATAGTAGAAGACGATAGTCTTTCTGTAGATTTTTTGTTGGAGGCAGCATCTACGGCGCAGGCGTCAGTTGTGCAAAAGGATTCCGAGCTCTTAGCCCTCCGAAAGGAGATGGAAGATTTGAAGTTGCAGTTGGCCAAGATGGCCAAAGTCCCCGATGTCCCTGTTTCGGAAGCAGCTTAATCTCCAGTTCAATGGGTTACTGAACCAGCAAAATTAAAGCTTTTTAAAGAGATCGAAAAGAACCATCATTCGTTGTTGAACGGTGCAGAACATCAACGGCAGTCTACTCCGAAGCGCCCCTCTAATCCTACCTCACCTTCTCGTACTGAGTCTTCTTTTCGTGATCCCGATATGGCTAATTTATTGACGATCTTAAATAGAAGCAACGTGCAAGAGTTGCCATCGTTTTCAGGCGTTGATGAAAGGGAGTGGACATACTTTGAGGAAGTTTTTAGAACCACAACGGTTGAAGGGCGTTTCAGTGGCAGGGAGAATGTCTCTCGGTTGAGAAAAGCGCTGCAGGGCGAAGCTTATCAACTAGTTAGCGACCGACTTAGGTACTCCACGGATGCGGACGCGATTATGGATTCACTACGAGCGATTTTTGGGCGTCGAGATGTTATTGTCCACAATCTCATAGAAGAACTGTTGAATTTGCCCCGTCTTTCCTCAAAATGTGATCCTAAGCTGCGACAGTGGGCGGTGAAATTAAATGGTTTCGTAGCAGACATCAAGTCTCTCAAGCGTGATGAAGATTTATACAACGGGTACGTGCTGACGTGTCTTGCAGGGAAATTGGGAACAGGTTTATACCAAGAGTGGACAGTACGTAAGACTTCGGCATCGCGAGTTAATCTAGGAGACTTCGCCACGTTTGTCACGGAGAAAGTCTTAGACATTCCACCAGAGTTTTCGAAGCAGAATGAGCAGAATGATTCCCGGAAACCAGCTAGATCGTCAAGGCCTTCTGGTCGTGTACTAACTCATAAGCCAGCGTCTTCATTAGGTTCAACGGTTTCCTGTGTACGTTGTGGCCAAAATCATCAACTTCACCAGTGTTCAGAGTTCAAAGACCTGACAGCAGAGCAGCGGTTATTCTTTGTCAAAGACCACCATCCTTTCTTGCACCAGTCTTCTTCAGATAAGACTGCCGAATTGAAGATTTCAGCTAAGCCCTTCGTACCAACGCAACACGTTCACTCTTCGCATGTTGGAGCCAATTCACATATCCTGTTTAAAATTGCTCCTATTCGTGTTTTTGGGAAGGATAACAGTTTTGTTGATACTTTCGCTTTCTTGGACGACGGTTCCTCCTTGTCGATGATAGAGAGGAATCTCTTTGATGAACTTGGGCTCTCTGGAAGTTCTGAAGACTTGATCTTGCAGTGGACCAAAGGTGTTTCCCGACGCGAAGATTCTATTTGTTCATCTTTAGTTGTTGCAGGAGTTCACAATCGCAAGCGCTATCAGTTGGAAAACGTCTATACGGTAAAGAATCTAGAGCTCCCCAGTCAATCCATTGATGTTGCTGAGTTGAAACGCCTTTACCCTCATCTTCGTGGTCTTCCTCTTGCGAATCTAGTAGATGCTAAGCCAAAAATTCTTCTCGGCCTCGATCATGCAAAGTTTTTATGGGGTCATAGTCAACGGCATGGGAAGGATGAAGAACCTTGTGCTATCAAGACTCTTCTAGGGTGGCTAGTGTATGGGAAGTCTAGTCCAGGAAGTAATGTTACGTGTCTCAGTCATCCGGCTCGACCATCGATGCATTTTCTCTTGCATGAAGCCGTAAGGTATGAAGAGGACCTTCATGATCTTGTCAAACATCATTTCTCAACGGAGGACTTTGGAGTGAAGGCGCCAAGAAGTGTTCTGGTTGGGCAAGAGGAGTCTCGTTCCATTAACATAATGCAGCGAACGTTAAGACGAATCGGTAACCAGTATGAAATCGGCTTACTGTGGAATAGCGACCGAGTTACTCTTCCGGATAGCTACCCAATGGCACTGAATAGGCTGAAAGGTCTTGAGAAAACTTTAAAGAACAAGCCCCATTTATTAGAGTGGAAGAATCAACACATGAAAGACATGGTGTCAAAGGGATACGCTAGAATTGCGTCTGCTGAAGAGTTAAAGAAGTCGTGGCCCCGAGTTTGGTATGCGCCTACATTTGTCGTCGAAAACCCAAACAAGCTGAAGCCGAAACCGAGGGATGTGGCTGACGTAGCCGCCAAGGTAAAGGGAGTGTCTCTTAACACTTTCCTGTTAAAGGGTCCGGACAATTTGGTTTCGCTGCATGCAGGCATTTTTAAATTTCGTGAGCGAGAGATTGCTGTTAATGCAGACGTATGTAAGGGAAATGTTTCATCGTATCCGAATTAAGGAGGATGATCAACAATGTCAACGAATCCTGTGGAGAGATGGTGATTGCAGTCGAGAACCAACGGTTTACATCATGCAGGTTATGATGTTTGGTCCAAGGTGTTCCCCCACTTGCGCTCAGTTTGTCAAAAATCACCATGCCGAAAAGTTTCGTTTAGAGTGCCCAGAGGCAGTGGACGGTTTAACTCAACGTACTTACGTGGACGATTATTTCAACAGCCATGACTCGGTAGAAAAAGCTATGTCGGTCACAAGCGACGGAATTCGAATTTGCAAATCTATGAACTTTGATTTGGTGGGTATTCAATCGAACAGTAAAGAGTTTCTTCAAAACATACCAGAGGATAATGTCAAAAAGAGGGTTATGAAACAGTAGTTAGCAAGATTTTGGGAATGTATTGGTTGCCTTCTTCGGACCAGTTTACATACAAGCTGTCGAATTTCGAACCCTTAGTCAATATGTCGGCGCCGGATGCGCCAATCACTAAAAGGCATATGCTCAAGTTGGTGATGAAGATCTTTGACCCTCTCGGACTAATTTCTTTCGTTATTATCCGAGGCCGTGTTATCCTGCAAGAAGTGTGGCGGGAAGGTTTCGATTGGGATGCTGCAGTCTCAGACAACATTAAAAATGCTTGGTTAAACTTCATCAGTGAGCTGCGAGATATCGAGACTCTTTTTATTCCGCGGCGGTACCTCACTTGGAATCCAGATAGTGCGGAGATCAGCCTGATTGTTTTTGTGGACGCGAGTGAACAAGCCTTTGCCGCTGTGGCCTATCTACGTTTTGAATGGAACGGCAAGATTGAAGTAGCTCTCGTGATGGCTAAGGCCAAAGTGGCCCCAGTTAAGATGTTGTCTGTGCCGAGGTTGGAGTTGCAGGCCGCTGTACTTGGCGTGAGATTAGCGGAGACGATTAAGAAGACACACTCCATCCACCTACATCGCTGTATCTATTTATCGGATTCAAGCACTGTGCTATCGTGGATAAATTCCACTAAGTTCAAGTTCCCATCGTTTGTCGGTGTTAGAATTTCTGAGATTTTGGATTCTTCTAAGCCAGGTCAATGGTACCATGTGAGGTCGAAGGACAATGTTGCGGATGACGCTACGAAGTGGCAAGATTATTCAGTAGGTAGAGCGGATTCAAGATGGTTCAGAGGTCCCGATTTTCTAAGGACAGCGTTTGATTCGTGGCCTGTTACGAAAAGCAGAGATCTTGGAAACTCAGAAAATTGCGATCCTCATGAGCAGGCGAGATCATGCCTACATAGTAAGCAGAGTTTAGCTTCTTTCAGCATTTATGAAGAACTCCTCCCAAGGTTTCGAGCACGATGGTCATCTTCCGTTCGCGTCATCGCTCTTCTTCTTCGGTTGCGAGACTTTCTAGGGAAGGTTGTTTTCGAGAAGCACTCTTTCATCACACCAACCGAGTATACCAGAGCAGAGAATTGGCTGTTCAGGAAAATACAGGCAGAAGCTTTTACGGACGATTTGGTAGCACTTCAAGCAAAAGGTAAAGTTAAGCCTACGAGCAAAATCATAAATTTCTCGCCTTTTCTGGACAAGGAAGGGACAATTAGAATGAGCTCTCGTAGTCAAAAAGCCTTGATATCGTATGCAGCAAGGAATCCTGCGATATTACCAAAAGATCATCCTTTAGTTGATTTGTTCATTAGACATCACCACGAAAATAACCTGCATGTTGGAACGGAGACTACAATTTCTGAAATTAGAGAGCGGGCTTGAGTCATCAAAAAAAGAGTCGCTGTGTTAAGGGTTAAATCGAGGTGCAATAAGTGCAAGCTGTTGAAAGCAAAACCAGTGATGCCTTTAATGGGCCAACTTCCAGAAGCGAGGTTAGCCTTTCATGAAAAACCAGTCTTTCATGTCGGCGTAGATTGTTTGTAGATTGTTTTGGTCCGATGTTGGTCAAGTATGGAAGAGGGACAATTAAGCGTTACGGTATGATCTTCACCTGTTTGACTTTTAGAGCCGTGCAAATAGAACTTCTGAATGATCTAAGTTTAGATCAATGCACCATGGCTATCCGTGTTGTAACACGCTATTTTTATGGCGACAATGGTCTAAATTTCATCGGAGCCAAAAATCAGATGGAGAAGGATGTGAGAGATATGGAAGCTGCTCTAGGTGACCATGTTTCAAGATTCGAAGGAATTCTTTGGAGATTTATTCCAGCATATTCCCCTTGGATGGGTGGAGCTTGGGAGCGTTTGATTCAATCAATTAAACGCAGTGTTGATTTCGTCCTTAAAGGTGTTATTCCTCGTGAAGATGTTTTGCGGAACGCTTTGTTGGAAGCTCAGGGACAAATAAATATGCGCCCTCTTAAGCATGTGCCTGTAGATGCTGAGGACCCTAAACCACTTACTCCCAATTCGATGCTATTTGGCGAAAATGCCTCAGATGTGACTGCACCAGGTATCTTTTGTGAAAAAGACGCTTTCAGCAAGTTATATAGTCGTCGTGCTCAACATTTAATGAGTCAATTCACTAAACGCTGGTATGCTGAGTATCTTCCACAGATAACTAGAAGAAGCAAGTGGCATGCAGACATTAAGCCTGTCCAAGAGGGCTCATTTTCTTGTTATTGTTATAAAGCCTAACGATATCCGTTCTTCGTGGCAGTTGGGGCGAGTCACCAAAATCTTCCCTGAGTCTGATGGCATTGTAAGAATGGCAGACGTTAAAATGGCAGATGGAAGCATTAAGTTGAAAAGATCAGTAGGACGGCTCGCTGTTCTTGATTTGTCCTCAAACTAGTTTCAGACGGGGTCCGGGATGTCATCGAGCCATTTAACAATTTCTCTCTTTTAATTTATTGATTGTGAACTATTCTTTGGTATAATTAATTTGTCATATTGTAACCTAACCCTTGGTGTGCGGCGGCTACAACTTAGTTGTAAGGATGTAATTGTTTGTCTCTTTTCTTTATCCCTTTTGAAATTACCGTTCTTCGAAGAACAACGGATTGGGGTCACTCTTGATCACGTAGCCATCGAGTTCGGTTGTTTAATTTAGTTGTCGGATAAAGTTGTCATTATTACAAGTTGTAGTCGCCGTACTCCAGTGAATTTGTAAAGGTGTTAGGAATGTAAGTACTAATGAATTTAAATTGTATTAATGAATTTAAAAGTATTTGTATTTCAGCAAATAAAATCCAACCTTGGTTGTGTGGATATTTACATTTCAATACCAATTATATGGAAGTTTTATTTCGGCGGCACAACAGCACTGTTTTTTAAATATTTTTTTAGTAACAAACTGTAAATTAATATGTTTTTAATAAGAATAAGTAATTCGGTGGGCGCCGTGGCGTAGTGGGTAGGTGCGTCGACTGCTACGCTCGAGGTCGTCAGTTCGAATCTCGGAAAAAACATCAAACATTTTTTCACGGCTCCACCTCTTTTGAGTCACTGACAATGCTCAAAGAGTATAACTGTCTAGGAAAAGCTTCTCAATCTCGCCGTTCGGAGTCGGCATTAAACTGTAGGTCCCCTCCGCTCGTGAAAGAATAATAGCACGCACAACACGAGTGGTTGCTGAGAAGCTAGGCCCAGGTCCACCTCGGACTGTAGCGCCGCCATTATTATTATTATTATAATTCGGCTAGGTTAGGTCGAAAGACATTAAAACAATTAAGACTTAAATTAGTTTAGAGTGCCTGTGAAAGGCCAGTAGGTTATAATTGAAATATCTGTTCTTGGTATAAACTAGTATAAGCATTTTTGTTCCTAGTATATTTTTTTTTTTTTTTTTATAATTTGCGCGCGCAAAAGGGGTTACGAATACCCTTAAGTGTCCGGAATCAAGACACAGCACGGGCCGAAGGTATAGAGGGAGAAATGGAAAGTAGGTACCTATGCACATTGGTCTTAAATGTCTGTACATTGTAGTGAGTGGGAAATATTAGGCTGGGAAGAGCATTCCATATTCGTGTTTTGCGGCTAAAAAACGACTCTCTAAACTTAACTGTACGTCCGAAAACAGGCTTGAGGGTGAACTGATGAGCATTCCTGGCGAGACGAGTATTGCGGGTGAATTCATGGAGGGGAGGAATGCAATTGGCTAACTCACTTGAGCATCGTTTGTTAAAATAGCGATAAAACAATGACAAGGATGAGACATTGCGGCGATGTTCGAGCGAGTCTATTGACTTCGCGATATTACTGTCTCCTATAAGTTTTATCGCTCGCTGTTGTATTCTATCAAGTATTATGTGTTATTATCACGGAGCATTGTGTTGTGGGATACCATGCTCATAAAATTGGCTTGAACTCCACCGACATCCAGGGCCGGCCCTACCATATGTGCAGGATGTGCAATTGCACAGGGATATACTGACTTTCATAAAATTTAAGTTCGTCTAATCAGCTACCTATGCATTTCTAAAAGCTTTCTGAACGCAATTATTTTCTAATAATACAAATTATATAATTTCAGCTGTTCACACAAAATGCCATACACACGTAAGACTGTGCAAGATAATTTCTTGCACAAGCACTCAAATATTTCCTTAGGAAAAATTCTCAAAATAATAAACTCAATCCTCAGTTCCTATGGAATCATTTGGGTAATAATGTGAAGGTTTTATTTCTGCACGTAAAAAAATTTCTTGCACAAGCACTAGCTAGGACCGGGCCTGCCGACATCTGCAGAAACTGCAGCGAGGCAGGGGTCAGTTAAACTATAGAACACCTACAACACCTGCGAGTGCTAAGCTCTTTCTTCAACTTACTAAAAGACGTGGCAGCTTTGAAATCACGTCTACTACTCAATTTCGCACAGGCTTCCAAATCATTTTGCCTCACGCTAATTCTTAGGTTTATTCAGTGTTGTAGTTTTTCATTATGGACCTGTGCGGTCTCTGTGACGCTCAGCCACCACCCCTAAAATAACCTACAGTGCGCAAAATAATTGTAAATAAACGTATTTTTTATTTTTTTTCAAAAACTTTTTTTTATTTAAGTTAAAGGCATAAAACAAGGAAGAAATCAATACAAAAAATTAAAGTTTTCTATTAAAAAGATAAACGGAAATTAAATTTTGTATATAAGTATAGCAGACAAGAACTTTAAAATCCATTCTAGATACCAAATGGATTTTTTCTCTATATATTTTGACGTTTTAATATTTTGTTCTTCCTCCTTTTTCCTTTATAACTGCTACTGAGCGACGAGGCATTGAGTCAATTAAATTTTGTAAAGTAAATATGTCAATTTTAAGCCATTCTTCCTGAATAGCGGTTTTTAGCTGTAAAAGTAATTCGAATTGTTGTCCACCTGAGAAAACCCTCTTCGACAGTATCCCCCATAGGTTTTCTATAGGGTTTAAGTCGGGACTTACTGCAGGCCAACGAAGAGTGGGGATGTTATGCGACTTAAGGAAGTCGTTTGTGTATACCGAGGCATGTATGGCAGCGTTATCATGCTGGAACGTCCAGTTTTCTCCCCACAAGCTTTCACCAAAATCAATAAGAACACTGTCCAGTAATTCCACATACTACTCCGAATTAATTTTATGGGAAACAAAGCAAATTGGATTCTGTCCTCGATAACCGAAACCAGCCCATACCATTAGAGAGCCTCCTTGAAAGTTTCTCGAGTGCCGAGTTTCACACTCCTGGCGTATATCTCTCCAATATATTTGTCCTCCATCAGGGCCATCCATGTTAATTTTTTTTCTATCACTGCCATTCCATGGTCCAAAATTGATGTTTTTCAGTCCTTATGCCGTGGAAGCAGCTTAGGTGTCGATAAGCGCTTTTGATATAATATGATAACAAATGTATACTGGAGCGTAATCTGGGAAGGACTAATTTGTTTGTTTACCGCTAGGCGCTTAATTTGCCTTTTGTCGTTAAATTTTGGTGGACGATCAGATCTCCTTTGTTTCCCATAATTTCCAGGATATTTTAAAACAATTTGGCTAATGGTTAAACCATTTTTTCTAAAATTAAGGATTCCTATCCTCTCGTCCACAGTAAGTGCTTTGGCACTGGCATTTTCCATTGATTGCAAAAAAATAAGGCTTATTTGATTAAAACTTAACTAAGCACATTTAATATTATCAATAATATACCAATTTAATTCAATTTGTCCCTTTAAAATAAATTTTTCCACTTAAACGTACGACTCAAACTCGTGTCTGCTATATTTATTTCGCATTGCAAAACTGACAGCATACGAAAGAATAACCCGAAACAAAAACATAGGGACATTAAAAAAGTTAAAAGTACCGTTATAGTTCACTATCACACATCCTCATTCAATACACTAAAAAAAATTTTCATTTTTGCTTTTTTTTTAGAAAATGTAAATGAATTGTCCCATATAATTATTTCGCGCACTGTAGTATTACTTTCGATTCAGTGAATGATGTGGTCAAGATAGCTATATCGAGAATTAAATCACACAATTCTGCTGATTTAAAACAACTTAAGATGATCTTATTGGACGCGTGCACCAACTCATCTGTCCAGCTCCACATAGTCGGAGGAAGCAAAGCATACCCGCCGAATGGAATCTCAGTATCTTTTGCTCGATCCACAAAAAATGAGACCCCTTTGATTGCGCCAATTATCAAGGGACAATTCTTCTTAACATCGCGTATAATAACTCCTCTGATTTTTAGCGCAACCGCCTGAAACCTTTCGGCAATAATCTGATGGGTCATTATCCTTAGTGTGGTTTCAGATATAGAAAATCCACACTACGCCAGATCTTAAAAGAGACCCAGAAAATCTAAATCGACATCTACCACCTAACATATTCGTCGATTTGAAAATCGTATATGGCAGCGTGCACAGAAACAAGCTACACAGCACGGCGTCTAGTTTTCTCAATCTTGCTAAAATCGTCAGGTTGTGCAGGACAACGCTGGAGAACTCTCACTGCTCATGCATAAAGGTCACTAACGAACTTAACAAAACATTCAATGTCAATGTGGGTTTTGGCGAAGCTACATAAGTGCTGAGTTTTTCAACGCCATACTTGAGAAGATCCTGCAAAACTGAACGAAAAACGAAAAGATATTCTAGAAACCTATGCAATCTAGAATACGCGGATGAAATTGACGTGATTGGTTATGCACACCGAGCCATCAATCAGGCATTTGCTGGCATTGGATCTGGTGGTGAGTTATGCACAAACAATGCTGTCTTCCACATAGTGGTAATCAGGAATTTCGTTCACCTTATATCCAGAGTAAACACCAGAACAACTCTTGGCAAACTCTGCTTCTTTTGGCCTAAAAGGCCTCACGAAAGTCCAAGTTGGATTTGTACGAAATATTGATGATCCTATTATTCTACGGTGCAGATACATGGATAATATCCAAAGCCCTTGAAGAAGCTTTTCGTAAAAGAAAATGTCTGCTTGCAACCTTTGGTTATGTTTGCGTTGATGGGCACAGTAAGAAACGATTTTTACATGCATTTTTTTTTTTTTTTTTTCCTCTTGTACAACCCTGCCGTAAAGGCAGCGACACTGCGACCTAAAAAGATCTATTGTATCGACGGGCTGGAGTTAATCCAAAAGATTTACCACTTTCCTTATGAAAGATAGTATATCTTTTGTAGTGGAGTTTTTCAATTCCACTGAAGTCAGTATTTCCCTGTGGAGAATACGTTTCATTAACCAATGTAGTGCCGGACATTCACATAAAATGTGCTGGGATGTTTCGTCTTCTTCAAGACAGAACCTACATTCCGTGTTTTGACACAAGTTCATTTTGTTAAGGTGGTAATACAAGCCGCAGTGGCCAGTAAGAAAGCCCGTTAGCTTTCTTATGCTATCCTTATCTAAGCTAAGGATTTCCTTGTAGGAATAGGGTCTGATTAATCTTTTGTATTGCCTGAGACCTGACCCATTGGTCCAATGATCTAGGCGAAGTTTGTTTTCCCATTCATTAATCAGCGCTGCAGCCGTCGCCCAATTGACACTGCAGTATGGTTCAGGGCCTATGAACGCAGTACTTGAACCCGCTCTAGCGAGTTCACCTGCGGATTCGTTACCTGCAATCCCTTTGTGTCCAGGGACCCAGCCAAGTTTCACTTTGTTGTTTTTTTACATGCATACCCAATCAACTTTTTTTCGAAAAAAAAATGTTTTCTTCTCGAAAAGCGTGTGTCTGGAGTAATTGAAATGTATTCCATCTTTGGTTCAATTTGGGTTGGAAGTAATTTGAGGAAAACGTTAAAAGGCTAGCTATTGTATTTAAAAGGCAGAGAAATAAGAGTCAAATCAAATGCATACATATCCAGAGATCACAGTAGTGCGAAGCAGAAGCGGCTCACATACGAACGGTACGACGCCAATTCTCCTGAGCTCCTCCGTTTTAGTACCGATACTGGGGAAAAGGACAAAATTAATACATAAACATCCCGCTTTCCCAGATTGGTTCGGTACAAGTTACCGCATAGTTTAGTTTTTAGGTAAGTGTAAAATAGCTCCGGGTCATTCAGACGTCTGGAAAGTGTTAACGGTCAGGCGTCTGGAGACGCAATCGGGATGAAAACCACTAAGGCCCATCGGCTGAGAGTGCTTCGCATTCTAATTATTTTTTAAGTTAGATTAAGTAGAGGAAAAATATAAAAAAAAAAATAATATGATAAATAATAATATTGATAAATTTCCATAAAGAATCTAAATGATTAAATGTGTATATTTGTGGTGGCAAATCAGGCTAATGTTGTCGAATTTAGCCTTGATGCAGATTCTTATGAGGCACTCGCTTATGTACTTATAGCTTAAGACTTTTTGCCACATCCAAAAAGGCGCTGCCTTCCCTCTCTGTAGCAATCCAATCGCCTTAATAGATACCGCAGTTTTTCATTCTCTTTTTGCGCTGCCCATCTCATCGCATTTCCTGGATTGCGGTAATGTCTGCTTTATAGCAGTCAATGGCCTCCGCCTCGGCTGCACGTGATCTGTTTAGGGACCTTATATTCCACGTGCAAAACTTTAAGCCTTACCAAAGCATTAAGTCACGTGTGGCTATACAAAACAGTAATAAGACCCATTTTAAGCTATGAATCATTAGTCTGCCGGCAATCGTCAGAGAAAATATCATCTCTCAAATCTGACAAAGATTCAAAGATCGTTCCGACTGGGCGTAACTGGCTCATTTAGATCAACACCGATAGCAGCATAGCGACCACAACCACTCTCAGCTTCAGAGAAGTATTGTTTTGAAACAGAAAGCTCTTTGCATATACAAAATTAATCATCCTATCGGGAGATGTTATAATTTTTGCAAATGGCGTCGTACGTCAATCATATTTGACATTTGTGAACTAGACAGCTGCAGTATTAAAACAGTCATCAGAGCCATTATATCCACTCAAAGCCACTCTGTAGTGCGGCATTCATTTTCATTTTCATTTCATTTTTATTGCTATAACGCTGTACAAGATAAGTTACATAATGTCGAACTTTTAAGTTTGTACAGGAAAATTTTACAAAGTTGAAATATCATATAGAATATATCAAAAAAAAGTAATACAGTATAAAAACTTAGCTTAACCTAAGAGAAAGAAAAGGAGAAAGGAAAGGGAAAGGGAAGGGAAAAAGATGGTTGAAGAAAATAGAAAAGAGAAAAGTGGAAAAAGTAAAAGATATTTTAGAAGATATTTTAAGATCGTTGTATTATTAATGGGTTAATTCATTGTATAAAATTCAAAAAGTTTCTCTTTAAAGCGATTTCCTGCATCTACCCTTTTAATCTCCGGTGGCAGTGCATTCCATAAGTGAATTGCGTGCACAAAAAATTGTCTTCCTGTATTCAGAAACTTATGCCTGGGCGGTATGAGGTTGAGGGTTCTTTGGGATTGCGCAAACCTTAATTTAGAATACAAATATTCTGGTGCTTTGCTATGTATAATTTTATGCAAAGCAAGGACTGTACGATAACGAAGAAATTGGTTAAGACTGCAACCAGTAATTCTCTTTGCAAAATCTGAGACATGAGCGTACCGATCTAAATTATAGATATAACGTGCACAGTTGTTAAAAGCCACGTTCAATTTGTGTGAACATTCAAAGTCAAGGTTAGAGAATATTTCGCAGCCGTACAGAATAAGAGGGAGGATAAATGACTTAATGAGTTTTTCTTTAACATGAATGGGTAAATAATGTTTGGTTGGGCTTAACCCTCGTAAGACAAAATAAATTTTGCGAACAATTTGATTAATGTGATCATTCCAGCTGAGGAATTGGTTAAAGACAATTCCCAGATTTTTTATTTTGGTGACGTATTCAATGGTACTGTTATTAATTTGTAGTAATCCGGCTGTTGTATTTAGATTTCTTGTACTTACTCGGAGAGCTTTAGTTTTAGAGGGATTCAGAGATAAGTGATTCTTTTGTGACCACACAAATAACGCGTTTAGATCACTATTAAGATCACTAAGTGCACTTGGCTCTTTTGGAATTTTAAATGTTTTGTAGAGCTGAACGTCGTCAGCGTAGATGTGATGCTGACATTTGTTTATGCTTTTTGAAATGTCATTTATAAATAACATAAATAAGACTGGACCTAGGACAGATCCTTGGGGTACGCCTGTTAACACGGGTAAACTCGAGGAACTTTTATTCGCATGGAAAACAAATTGTGTTCTTTCACGCAAATATGATGATAGGAGTCTACACACAGATTCATCAAAACAAAATTGGGTTCTTAGCTTATGCAGCAAAATGGAATGGTTGACGGAATCAAATGCTTTTGAGAAATCCAAAAAAACTATTATCGATGCCATATCATTATCGAATCCGGAGCGTATATCGTCAGATACTTTTAAAAGTGCCGTTATGCAGTTATGTTTACTGCGAAAACCTGACTGCAACTTCGTCACAAGCTTATGTTTCTCCAGATACGATTTCATCTGGTTGCACGCTATTTTTTCGAACACTTTGCTAAGAAATGGAAGGATCGCAATCGGTCTAAATTCAGATTTATTGGCTTTGGGGAGAGGAATAATCTTTGCCACTTTCCACCTAAGAGGGAAAACACCCGTTGTAATAATAGTATTAAATATGTATGTAATGTGCTTACATACGACAGGCAATATAATCTTCATAAAATTAGGATGTACTTCATCAAATCCTACTGCCTTTGACTTGATAGACAAGATTGCTTGGCCTACGCATATGAAATCAACACATTGTAATGAAAAAGACGTTACAGGGTTTGGTGTGTTCAAATGGAAAAAGTTGATATCTATTTCTTCCGTTCTTGGCGATGCGAACTCAACAAACTTCCTATTTAGCTCGTCCAGGTCTACATCGTCTGCAACTCTAGGTTTTACTGAGCCGACTCCAACGTTATTTTTCAGGTCTAAATGTTTTAAATTTAAATGGATTCAAAAGCTATTTAGCCAGCAAACGAACACATATGATATTAGATAACTGTTCGTATAAATACATTTTTCTGTTTGTTTATTCCCTGCACAAAATCCAAATTATTTATTCCATATGTTCAAATTCAGTGCAATCTGATGACATCACTGTTCTCAAAAATAAATGACAGGCGTCCATCCACAGCCTGAAAAAAACACACACACACATATGAACAACATATATATATATTTATATACACATATGCATATATCCCATCCAACTAATAATTGTAACTGAGTCCAAGTTTGATTGCGTAAATATTATTTGGCTTTTTGATTGTTAAGTGAAAAGATCGCCGATGATGATGGACAAGAGTATCAACAAGGACGTATGATGTGATGGAACGTTATGGTTACAGAGACTTGACTGAGTAATACAATGCAGGAAATAATGACAGAGGAGTATATGCAATGCTTGCATGTGACTGCCTCTGGACACATTCTGAAAGGGTGAACGGTTAAAAGTGATGTTTAATTAATCGAGCACTAAGAGCGCATTTTAATCAACTGCTTGTACGCGAAGTAATTTGTCTTCATGAGAGTTTGAAGGCCTTAGGTTATAATTATTTGTTCCTCATTGCACATAGTGAATGGTGTCTTGCAAGAAATATGTATCAATTAAAGAATTAAAGATTTAAAAAAATCTTGTCCACAACTATGCCAAGCATTTAAGGAAGACAAGAAACAGTTTATGGTTCTGACCTAAAACGCTGTAAGTGCAGAAATACTTTGTATGGTATTATAGCGGCTAAAGCTTCTCACGTTAATTCAAAATTTATAAGCGCAGTGGTAGACACTCATATAACCGAATTACTTTTTCAAACGCATTTCTTAACAAATATGTTGTTTCATTTTAAAAATTATGGGTCTGGGTTTTTGTCAATAAATTTGGAAATTCTAGCATTCAAGTGCTAATATTCTTTCCTATATATTGATTGATATTCTGATAGTCTTTCCCTGGTTTTACTAATTACATTAAATCTGCATTAAGCAAGAGTTGGACAATCGATAAATAGGGCCACTATGTCTGCCTGTTGGCGATTCTTCTATGATCAATTGTGCACAAGTGTTATTTGCACGAAAAGCGGCCAGTCTAACACCTCTACACTCTGACTTCAGGTCAGTTTTTTGGTTTTTAAAACTTATTTGACTCTTTTGAGATCACACGTCAAGAATTGGTTGGAGTGTCGAAGACTGTTTTGGCTGTTTCAGAGCTATTTAAAGCATTTAGTTGCCCGGTTGCTTAAATTTTAGAAAATTACCCACGTTGGTGAAACCATAGAGGAGAAAATGCTCAATAAATTATATTTCTGCCCCCTTTTTTGAATTTCCGTTTACAAAAAAGTAACCCTTAAGATTTTAGTGTCAAAGAAATTTCACACATAAATTCCATGCTAAGATCAACGAGTCCAAACGATGATGACTGTTATCTCTCGCATTCATTTTAACCCAAACCATTTAACCCATTTTGCCCAACAGCAATATGCACACAGCAGGCATTAGGCATGTATACGTAAATAAATGTATGGATGAATGTTTGTTTGTATGTATGAATGTACTAATGAAAATTTAACTAAAATAGTTTGAATTAGTCGCCTGATATTCAGAAATGCTTCTATCAAAAAATATTTTTACGACAGAACCTTTCCCGTGTGAGTTTGCGAATACAACTCGCACTTGCCCAGTATTCATTTCAGCCCTTTCCTTAAACGACTTGAGACTTGAGTTTCCTTGTACCTACAGTACCTCACAAAATTGAGCATACATCTATCAAAATAAAGAAACAATTATTAGAGTTTGCTTAACGTATAGCCCGTTAATAATCCAGAAGGCTTTTGGGGAGAATATGCTGTTTTCGAATGAAACAACAATAAACAATTTTTGGATCAGATGATATGTTTGGAGAGGACTAAATACAGCTTTCAAAGCAAACATATCAATCACAAAACGTGGTGGAGTTTGTGTAATATTTTGATGTTTTATGGCTTCAAGTTGCTGCGGGAACTTCGATTTCTAAATTCGAATTCTATGGATAAAATGGAGTATTTATTATTTTCAAATGAAATTCACGGGGTTAGAAAAATTAAGCCTGCCTTAGGATTATTACTTTTGAAAAAATTGTAATCCGAAGCACATTTTCTACTTAGTATATTGGATGCATTATAATGTCTCAAAACAACTTAAAACACCTCTAAAAGCATCTGATCTAAACCTGATTGAACACTTGACTTTATATAAATCTACTGCTTAAAGAAATTGCATTCTTTAACAAGTATCAGCTTAAATTAAAGACCCAACCGGCTTGCCGGCTTGGAAAATCATTCATCTTTACGGAAAAAAATTGTGAAATCCATACCACGGCGGTTACAAGCTATCATAGATGCTGCAGAACGTGCTACCCGATACTAAAATTTATTTATTTTTTGTTAGTGCTGCAGTCATAACTTAAACAAATAGTTTTTTTTGGTGTATGCTCAATTTTTAGCATTTAAATAATTTTATATTTCGCTAAAAAATAGTCTGTTTTGCTAAAAAATAGTCTGTTTGATTCAAGCTTTTGGTCCAATTTTTGTTAGCCGCGAGCTCGTCCAAAATGTTTAGTTTGTTAGCGTAGACAAAGAGCTCGACGTAGCCTCAGGGAAAATAATCGAATAACGTCAAGTCGCATGATCGCGGCAATCAATTGAAGAACGCTCGCTATGAGATGACCCAGTCATCTTGCTGGAACCACAGCTCCGATATATAGATGTTTTCGAGCTCTGGGCACTGAAAGTCGGTTAACATTGCTCTATACCTGAGTTCATTGGCGGTGTCTTCTTCCTCATTTAAAAAACAAAAAAGTACTATGATGCCGCCATGCCATTAATCGCACACAACAATCAATTTTTGTGGATGCATTAATGCTTGAATTCTGTTCGCTCCAATATCGGAAATTTTGCTTGTTGACATAGCCCCTGAGACAAAAATCCCCGGTCAACCAGCGAACACACAGCGTGGTTTATGGCCTAGCTTCAATTCTTTCATCAGAACAATCTTATACGAATGTAGTTCCAAATCCATTAGCAAAATAAGCCGGTATGACTCTCTTGTGATGTTCAATTAGCTGATCGGCGCCGAGTCTACATATCTGGGTCTTCTTCAATTCTGGCTGCTATAGCCATCCTACTTCACACCATTCCCTGTCTGGTTGGTGGGTTATGGTCCAAAACAGTATGCTAAAGCTCAATCTTTTTTTGAATTGTATACACGCCATGATGACGACCGACTTAGTTCGGCAAGCGTTGGACGATGTAATGAAATGGCAAACCTTTTTGAATATTTTGACAGCTGGATTTCATTGGCAACTTTGACAACTGCTGAAATATAATTGGAATAACTATCATCGCTATCTCTTCACCCTTTATCACTCAATCGTAGAATATCAAAATCTTTATCAACTGCAGGATTTGAATAAAAAAACACAAGGCATACAGACATTTTAAAGAAAAAAAATAACAAAGTTCTAAGTTTAGAATATAATTTTTATTTTACATAGTTTTCTTTATTAGATGTTAGTTAGGGTATATTTTTGTTTCATTTTTTTAATCTTGTATTGTTTTAGTAACGCTTTTATTTTACATAAATAATTGTATAATAATAAAATTTGTATTTTATTACACTTTTTATATTTTTTCTGTATACACTATAATATAATAAACTTTATCATTTGTTAATAATCGAATTTGTTTAACCTTATATTACACGTACGATATTCTTTATTGTTTTCTGTTTTTTTTTTTATTGAAATCTTGTACAAATCGTACCCCGTATCTATAAACCTACCATCATCCTATTTTAATTATCTAATAGAATATTCATTTCTTCTCTAGAAATAGTCTTACTTCTTTTTTTATTTTTTTCCTTTTTGTTTTATTTTAGTTCAGTATGAAAATGATCTTGTTTTTAAAATGAAAAATACATTCTTTTTCTCCGAAAGCATTTGTTAGTGTAAAATCAAGACCTCATTTGTGGATCGTTGTATGTACTTAAATAAGTTTATGTACTTGTTTATGTGAATGCGAAAGAAAAGAACACACAATTAGTTAGAATATATTGTACATACATGCATACGAACTTAAAAATATACATATGTATGCTTACATGGACTTTGTTAGTTCGCATGATTGATATATTTTAAAATGTATTTATTTTTTTTTTTTTCTAATTTTTAATCAGTTCTGCATTGGATAACCCTTATTTAGAAAACGTGTGGTTAGATTTATTTGTGTTTAAGTGTATAGTATTTGTCTGTTTATCTATGTAAGTGTAAGTTGTTTAGTGTATGTGTTTATTTTATCTGCATCCTATTCCCAGATCCTTTTCAAGACAACAGTTTTTCATTGAATTTGCTTTTTTGAAGAAAAACTGGATCACATTTTTGTTTAAAAGCTTCATATAATAATCGAAAATTTGGAATTAAGTTTCCAATAATTTTCAATTTTATGCATTGTAGACTTAATACATATCGTAGAAATATGTATGTTTCACGGCCTAAAAAAGAATAAACATTTTTTGTAATTTATTTACAAAGGAAGTAACTTTTAACAAGAAATAAGTTCTTCGATATGTCGCAATCATCGATGTGGAAAAAATGTAAAACGGGTAGCAATGGAGCTAAGATAAGTTGGAATAGAAAAAGTTCACTCATATATTGTAGGCACTTTTACGTTCAAAACTGAATGGGATCTTTAGGATGAAATCTTAACAAAATAAACTGGGCAAGTGCGAGTTGTACTCGCACGGGTAATGTTCCGTCGCATAATATTGATGGATGATTTCTGAATATCAAACGACGTTTCAAAACTATTTCAGTTGAATTTTCTTCTAACTCCAACCTAAATCAACTATTCATTCATACATTTATACATCCGAAAAAAAAACAAACGTTCATCCCTACATATACCTATATCTCTATCCAAGTTTATCCAACACAGAAAATCCCTTCCATCATACACATACCCAATCACTGCTCATGCCTGCGGTGTGTGTGTTCATTTCTGTTGGGCATTTAGGGGTGAGATCGAAAAGATAACGCTCAGCAACGAATAGAGTGGCCGAACACAGCATGAAATTATGTGTGGAAATGAAAATTGTTTTCATTTTAAATCTTAGATATCTCAAAATTTCAACATAAATCGATATTTTGAAATTTATCATTTCTTAATGCTTACATTGATGTCTTCAAAACTGCGTTTTCAGATCTTCAAAATTCGCATGTCGATGATTGACCGGTTTTGGCCAATATCTCCAAAACCATTAGGGCCAGAATGCTCGCAATGGTTTTAAATAAAAGTACTCAATAAAGCCAAGTTTTTGTGATTTTTTCAGATTTTTAAACACTTTGGTTTAGAAATGGCAGGGGGGGACGCATTTAAAACTTTGGAGCTCCATATTTTCCAAACGGTATTTTGGATAAAAAAGTGTTGAAAGAAACCTCCACCTCATTTCAAAAGACCTGTCGATTGATATATATTTCGATTGGGTGCAACAATTTTTCAAAATTAATGTCAACTTCACCTGTACTGGAGCCACCCCCAAATGGCCCCACTTTTTAAAATCGCTGCATAGGCAATGACATCTAGGTCTGAAGTACCTAATTCGAAAATTTCATGCCGATATCTTCATAAACTTCGGAGATAAAAAAGTGTGACAGACACGACGGACGGACGGACGGACGGACGGACACACCGAAATTATAAAGGTTCCGTTTTTGTAGACGGAACCTTAAAAAGGTAAGCTAATTCCGAAAGGCTTGAAAACATTTGTAGTTTCACTTAGGATACATTAAAATGACGGACAAATTTAAATTAGCTACAAGTATAACTTCGTAAAGTAACTGCAAATAATAATAATAATAAGAAAGCATGAAAATCGCTACGACACGAAATTGCATTTTTTTTTTGCCAAAAATACCTTTACACCGAATTTTTTCATGGAAATAGTTACCCACGACATTTGTGGCATGAATACCAAACAGGACACACCAGTATTCTCGAAAAATTCGAGTTCAATCACATGATACTGACCTCCTACTGACTTCCTACAATCATTCCCTCCAGATTTGACTGGAAGTCTGACACTGGACGGTCCTCTGCGAATTTTCACAAATGAATCCAAGATGGACGAGGGAGCAGGAATAGGAATCTACTCCATGGATCTTTATTCAAACATATTTATTATTGCCGTCTGCAGATATGAAAGATGGGAAGTTCAATCAAGTGTGATACACTGAATGTATATGGCAATCATCAAACGGAACTGTTTGATAAAATATTTTTAAAAAGATTGCTAGATCTAGGTATGGCGTCTAGAGATCTATTTGTATTTGTATTACTAAAACACTATAGTACATAACCTCCGCTGTTTTGGAAACAATGCTCCGTCTATTCTCCACTAAAATCATTGGAAAACTGACGGCTACCAAGGCGGTTCTGCAATCAAAGGCTTCATCAACATCGTGATAAAATTATTTCACACCGCGGTAAGATAATTTTTACATAACGCGACATTGAAAACGATCTTTGTGCTATAATACGTGGCGATGAAACGCGACTTTAAAACGCGCTCTGTATGACAGAGTCTTAAGAGAGTGGAATCACTCTTGCTCTCCATGTGTTCGATAGATGGTGACATCTGTGCATAGAATTTTAACAGGCAATCGAACCTCTGTATACGCAATCTATTAGTAAACGTTATTCCCTGGGGATAAAGGTGTTCGAGACTAGAAGTCAAAAAGATCAGAAGAACACCTCTTTCTTAAAAACAGGTGGACTTAAAGTAGGCATTAGATGTTTAGACCATAAACCGTTAAACAATTAAAATAAACAAGGGAATAGGAGTTACTATTACTTTACGCTGCTTACTAAACAGACATCAAGTTTGCATGGGATGTAGAGATGAGGGAGAAGATGAAACTATAAACCTCAAATTATTCGGTTTGCGTAGTGATATAAGTCTAGTTAGGTATCTATGAATCGAACTGTAGGGCCACCCGATAAGAAACTCAGCTCAACTTAAGTTCTGACGTATTGTTTCAAGATTTTATACTTTCAGCTAAAATTTGATTCTAGACTTGTAAAATAAACAAGGAATATTTAAATTACCCGCAGAGCAAAAAGTTTCACAAACTTTCTCAGCGATATCATGCGATTTAACCTTATGGAGAGTGAAATTCAGCGTAAATTGTAAGCTTGGTTTAAGCATGGCCTTGACATGAGGAAATTTTGGAATCGGATGTAGAACATCTTCTTTCTTTTTTTAACAGATTAAGTCTTTTAAAAAATACCAGTTAAAAGTAAGGACATATGAAAGACTGCATATCTTGAAAAGGATCTATGTTAGTCATGCATCTTGAGTAAATTTACAAAGGAGAAATTAAAGGGACTGTTAAAACCTTGTCTTCGAAATAAAGTACTAGAAAGTATAACTCATTAAAAGTAAAAATTAGTGTAGTTTTGTTTGAACTAAAAAAAGCATCACAGAACTACATTAATCCCTTTAATCATTCCCGAGATAAGATTCTATTTATTTTATTCGTCTATTTTTATTTGATTAGGAAAATAATATAGTCCTTAAACCATTCATGTGTTTATTTCAAACCTTATATAAACTTTTCTTAAGAATTTGGCGAAAATTTAAAGAATTATTATTCATTTACGGAAGGAATATATTTTTTTGTTTTACATTTATGTCGTTCTTGTTCGTTTATTTTCCTGTTCAAACTGTATCTTCATTTTAGCATTAATTTAATTTACACTCTTCATTCGGGATATTCTCTTACATGGTAATCAAATCGATCTAATAATATTTCATTTTATATTACAATATTTTTTTTATTTTCATGTGCTCTAATATGGATTTTATTTATTAAATATATTTCTTTGATTTGTTCTTTTTTTGTTTCTTTGTAGATGAATAAATCACTATTGAGAACCACAAATAATTTTACAAAAATATTTCTTTCAAAGGGCAGTGTATTATGTTTTTTTTTTTCAAAAAAGATGTTTATTTATAAATGAAAAAATGTAGGTCTTCAACGATTGATTGATAAATGAACCTTTTTTATGCACAAATATATATCTTGTGTGTATTTAAAAAGAAAATGAGTAAGAGATAGATAGGAGTACACAATAAATCTAAAGTCTAAAGCCTAAAAAATCGGTTTCTTTAAATGATATAACATTTCATTTGTTCGTTAAAATGCACTTAAGCTAATCTTTTTGCTATTACACTCTTCTTATGACTGAATCTATGGTGGCCTTACATTTTCTGAAACTCAATTCACAACAACCACAAAAAACACGAAAGACTAAGCTGATCGGCAAGCACAATAAAATAATTTCCAATTGCACATTAATTGCAAAAAATGTTAACAGAATCACACACGTTGATATCAACTACATAGAGATTTAGGGATAAAAAGCACATTGATGATCTGATAACATTTGAAAAGCAATTATTTCGAGACAATTCACTTAATGACCTAAGGCACACAACAGCGGAAAAAATAGTAAACTGACAGAATTTCCAAACCATGGATTGGGTGGGTATCTGCTTTTATTTCTTATCTCTGGTTATTTCAATTGATATACTAACAATCATAAACTGATACTCTTACAAAATAAGCCTATTATTATTTCATATGTTTTACATTCCAAACCAAACATCTTTGTAACAGTTTTGATTTGGTCTTAAGTTTAGAAAAAAAGATCAGGAGGATCAGCGTCATCTTCACAATTACTTTCCCAAAATACCATAACTCTTGAATGTTTGCTCTATAAAATAAATGATTAAGTTCCTAAGAGTTTCTAAAGAAATGTTCACACTGCAATGTTAAAACTATGACCTGCGGTACATGTACATAAATAACTTGAATTTGAATTAAATGTTAATAAAGTTGCATAAAAATAAGCAAAATGTCTTAGAGAAAGTTCCTTCTAGCAGTAAATGATAAATAGTTCATAATTGGCACTTGTAGGTTTGTAAGAAGATAGTTTACAGTTTATTAATAGACCTTATTGAAATTATTCCATTAAGGCAAAAAGAAATGGGCGGATTGACCAAGGTTAGGATGGCACTGAAATTTATAAAAATCTCTGTAATTAGAGCAATTTGCAATATGCAAAATGAGCTAGAATATTTTAGTCGTGCGTTCATTCATGATTAAAATAATCGTTTAGAATTTTCAGTAGAAAAAAGGAATTGTGTTACCCATCCGTGTACTACAACTACTAAGTTTAATTATTTTGTGGGGGTTGGTGAAATCTGGCTACAACAATCTAGTTGACATTAAAAACATTGGATAAATATATGTTTCGATTGTGTTGCTACTACGGCATACGACTTAAAATAGACAAAAGGGAAATGTATCTTCCGTCTTGCCAGCATCGATTGGTAAGATTGTAAATGGTGGTGATTAAAAACTACTTATTTGCATAAGCACATGTTGTTAGCATCTTAGTTTTTCGGAAACGTTCTCTGACATATATTTTGGACACCAAAAAAAATGGATTGCAGAGATCATTTGTGGATTCGGAACCCAAGTAAATAATTTAAGCAAAGGGAGAATACATGCACTAGAGTTAATCTAGGCCTCATTTGCTTCTTTTCGAAATGTTTCTGAGACTCTCACTCTTATGACTACTTGAAGTCTACGTTAACGGTTGTGCTACATGTAGACTTTCCAATTTTTATCAGCATTTTTGACAAAAGAAATTAGGAATAATTTTGCTGCAACACCCTCTTCAAAATTTACCAATCCAACAGTCATATTTTTCGGTAACCCAAATTCATCTAAATAACCTGCGCCACCATCTGCACAGTTGTTCTCGTCATCTCGATTACTAGTAGCCATTCTTTTCAAAAATCTGTTGAACTATTATAAGTGTCTTTGGGACTTTATTCGTAAACGAAGAATAAACAAAAGTTCTCGAAAGATTGTCAAAAAATCCATCAATCTCCATCAATTAAAAACGTTTGTACCCGAAAATGTAATACTTTCAATTAGTTTGGAAGTCCACATGGTGTCAATTGAAACATTAAATTTGTATTTCATTTAAAAATGTTCACATAAATTCAAAAAAAATATCAGTCCTAAAGAGAATTTACATTAAGTGTTTTACTCTAATATATTTCAGTTAAAATGTCAAAAGAACAAAAAGGTAAAGGAATACATAAATGTTAAAATATGACAATTATTCTCTAAATTACGTACATACGTGTATATGTTTCGAATAGCGTAACTATGTAAATGTATAAAATATGTTCTGAATGAAAACTAATGTGCGATTAATTTTGTTTAATTGCTATAAATGATTAGAAAAATAAATCAAACTAAACTTCAACCCACATTATTTGTAAACGACAAAAATCGAGACTAATCAAATGAATTGATTTTACAAAATTCGATTAGAAGTAGATATACATACATATGTTCACTCGCTTAAAACTGAATTTTTGGTGTTGTATTGTTTTCACTCGGTATGTCTTGTTTTGTTTTGTTTTTCTATATGTATTTATATATATATAAATGTTTCAATATTTTCTATCCAAAATGTTAATTCATGCAGATCATTATCGAGTTGTTCGTTCAGAATTGTTTTGGTACTTGTTTTTTTACTTTTCTTTTAGTTTATTTTACAGTATTCGAATTATTTTCATAGATTTTTTTTTGCTTGTTTGTTTGTTGGTTGGTATTAAAAATGTATACGTATGAAAGAAAACTATAATTATAATGATGATCAATTATTTTCGAGTTTGGGTTGACTCTCAAAGTTGCTCTCAAAGAGGACTTGTGTCTGAGTCTCGATCCTGTATTGCGGTGATCGATTGTTGTAAGGCGTTTGGTGTAAGCCATTCCCTGGAAAGAAAACAGAGTTGATTTAATAGTTTTCCAACACAATATATAAACTTAAAATTAAAAAAAAATTACAAAAACGATTAGAACTCTGATTTGTGACATGATAAAACACTCAAAATATTAGAAATTTAAAGTATCTACCACTATAGGCGGAAGACTCTGTTTTTGCTTTTTTTTTCAACTCTCTTTTTAAAAAAAACTGTTTCCCTTCAGAGGATAATAGGAAGGAGGCCAGACGACCAAACAGGTTGTTCAATTCGTCCTTTCAAAAACGCTTTAACTTTATAGCTAATTTTTATGTTTTGAAGTTTTGGTGTAAAGCCGTTTTGCACCGCACTAATATTCACGTACCAGTGCGGCTTCCGGCCCGGTAAATTGACTATAAACCAGATCCTGGAAAAGACCAGCGAGTTTCAGATAAATACGCACCAACTTTTCATCGATTTCAAAGCTGCATACGACAGCATTCATCGCAAAGAATTATACGATGCGATTGCCGAATTCGGAATCCCGGGAGAATTGATCCGGTTGTGTTACACCACACTAGAGGATACGCGATGCACCGTGCAGTTCGGTTCAAAGAACTCTGAGCCATTTAAAACCTGCAATGCTGGACGATAAGCAGAGCATCAAAGCTGATTTTTGGTTTCCTCCGCCAACTCTAGAGCCTGTACCTAGATGTGGACGTAGTCAGGAAGGCAAAAATCCGTCAACTACATTGTCTCGTCCACATGGAACGTATGGACAACAATGCTCCAGCCAAGAGGGTCTTCGAATCCGAGCCTCCTGGTTCGAGAAGGAGAGGAGGATCGAACCTCCGGTTCAAAGACCGCGGACTCAAGACAGCTCGGTTTAAACAACTGGAAGCAGTGTTCCCGGGACCGTCACGAATGGAAGACAGCTATAGCTCAGGCCCAGTCCTTCCATGGGACGCAGACCTGATAAGTAAGTAAGTAAGTGGTTGTATAGCCCCAAAGGATATTTATTTGCTTATACAAACTCAGCCAGACTGCAACGAAGTCCAAACCGTGTCGGTCTTTTATACACACAATTGCACACAATTTCATTCTTCCAATTGAGTCTTGAAGACATAGCATGGTACAAGAATGGAGTACATTTGAAAAAGTGGATTTTACAATATTTCTAATAAAATGCATTATTTCAAAATGAATGAAAAAAAGAAAAACTAATAAAATAAAGAAAAATAATATGGCTGCTAGCTACACCACCATTTTCCCCCCAATCCAGGCTGTCAAGCGACCCATGCCCTTTGGATGGTTTGCAGCAAGGGGGTAATACCGGCTGTGTCCTAAACGAGCCTCTCTAAAACCGGGCCACCTTAGGGAGTAACTTTGGCCTTACCGCTTACTGCGAGGCTCTGGTGCGGCTGACCATCCTTTCCTCTGGTACTCGTTGGATCAACATATATCAAACAAATAGAAAAAATATGAATAGGCTGCAGTAACCGTAGCGGATGCAGTAAGCCATGTTAAGAATGAGCTCAACAAAAAATAAAGAAGTTCCAAGCCTGTCGCAGCAGCCTGTCGGAAGAGCCTAGCTCTGAGCATACAACCTTAGGTTAAAGAAGCAGTAGCCTCATTCCACCTTCCGTGCCTAATGCACTTAAAAAACAAAGGGTATCATCGAAGCCGGTCAGGTAGAAGGCGGGACCGTCGAAGAGGTTGTCATCTCGAAGAGCAAAAGCTATGAAACTGTTGCAAAAGCAGCGGGAGCTGGCAGTGAGCTTATAGGGTCAGCGATAGCCGAGAGGCTACCTTTTCTCAGTTCTCCCATATGACTATCCAAAGGAAATGCTGTGTGCCGGAAAGGCCTAGAGGATGCCCTTATAATTGAAATTGGGATGGGAGCATAATCTTAAATTTCATATATTTCAAGCATGGGATGCTACTAGTTGACTGCGAAACTCCGCAGATGACGGAACGGCTGAAACTAGTAGCACCCAAACTTGATAATTGAAGGGGAGCGGGCCTAACCACAAAATGTGGAAAGAGGATACTACGTACCGATTCTATTACCATTTATTTGCCCTAAAGCGTTAGATAGGAGCACAAAACCACACATTACCATATGTAGTCCATAGCCTTAGCGGACTTCTTAGGGACTGGAAAGTGTCCAGCGAACCATCCATGTCAGACAACCGGGCATAGCAAGTAAAACCGTAAGAAATCCGAATCAAACAAACTTTGATCTCTTTCAATCGCTGCTAGGAAGCAACTCCATCTCATTTTTTAGAGCTAGAACATGTATCCTAACAAGCTTCCTAACAGGGCTCTGTAGATTCAGAGAGCAACTAACGAAACTAGGGTTGTCTGAAGAAGCCCTCTAATGAAATTGCAGAACACGTACTGAGATTTTGTAAGGCCCACAAAAGAAAAAGGTATCTGGGCAAGTACCTACTATCAGAGGAAGAAAAGCAGTCACTCATTCTCAGATTCCTGAAGGAGAGAATACTCTAGAATAGATATCTTCATTTATGCGCAACAGGAGCCCATAACCCTCAATCCAACTCTGAAAAGAACTTTATTTGAGAGTAACACATAAGAGTGCTAAGTTTTTAAAATGAGGCACAATAGATTTAAAGGTCGCGGTGCAATATACCCTCAACAATAATGATAATAATAGTACACCACTATTTTTATACTGTGCAATAGCATGCTTATGATCAATGTATTTTGTATCCTTCACAGAGCACACGTTACACTATATTCTCAGTGTATACTTACAGTATTGCTATACACAACAGATATTTGCTGCGCGACTAAGGATCATCTTCCGATTTTGCATCTCTATGCCTTCTATTGTACAGTAAATTTCTTACCCAAAGAGATCTTTGAGAATATGTATAATATATACATATACATATGTACATAGATGTATATGAGAAAAACTAATTTTGGTAAATTAATTGATGCCGCCTTACGCCTGAAACTTGAGGTTTGAAAGTCAATCAGTTTACGTCTTTCGTCATAATAAGGAAGTACTTCAAACAAATTTAATTTACTCGTATGTATACCATATCTTGTGAAATTCCTTTGAACTCTATCGAATCTAAGCTCTTAAACATATTTACTTTACTTTTACTTTACTGATAATCATTGTTAGCATTATTAGTGACTCGGAAGATGTGGTACGTCGAAAAAATAAAAGTTAATATATATATAATAATGGCGGCGCTACAGTCCGGGGTGAACTTGGGTCTAACTTCTCAGCAACCACTCGGGTTGTGCGTGCTATTGTTCTCTCGCGAGCGGAGGGGACATACAGTTAGTGATGTGCAACTTTTTTTTACCCACCCGGTAGGTATTTATGAGAGTGTAAATAAATACCCGGTAAATGCCCGGTATTTACCCAAAATCATATTTACCCACCCAAATTAGGATATTTATTTTTTTCTCTCTATTACAGTATGCTGACATGATATTTGAAAGCAAAAAACACAACAGTTACATTTTAAGATGTTTTATCAATCCATATACTTATTTTTTTACTCCTGTGCGATGTTGTAATGACGAGCTCTGATAGTGCTGTAATTTGAACCTTATTATTAAGGCGTCGGTTTACTTCGGTTCTAGGGAGATCGAAGTTGATCAAATGTACATAGTCACTTCTGGAATGAATATGCTTTGGAAGAAGATATGATTACGTGAGTGGATCACTGACATCCATGATTACTACTTATCTTGTGCGTAGCATAGATTTGCCCAGAGATGGAAGATTGCATTTTTGAGGTGCAAATGCATTGTATATTGGACACCGGATTGAATTGTATGAACGTACAATAATTCAAAGAAATTGTACTTACAACTCGATGGTGGAGTTTGCGGCTGTAGCCGTCTAGGAAGTTGCGTTACTATAATTGGTGATAGGGACTTTTTATTTTTTTTATTACATCCGACATGTCCTAAATGAGAGGAAAGGGGTCATTATAAACGGCGTCGTTATAAACTACTTCCGTACTAATTACAATTGTAATTGATCTTATCTTGGTTTTATGGTGGTGTCATAAAATTGATATCCGCTCCACTTTTCAAAATGTAGAAATTTTACCCTTAAAGGGTAAATACAGGGTATTTGCCCATCACTACACACAGTTTAATACCGACTCCGAACGGCGAGATTGAGAAGCTTTTTCTAGACAATTATCCTCTTTGAGCATCATCAGTGACTTAAAAGAGACGGAGGCGTGAATAATTTTTTTCTTTTAAATGTTTGGCTTCACTCGGATTTCAACCTAAACTGAAGGTATAGTGCGTAGGGGTCAGCGCACTTACCCACAACGCCCAACTATACCATCACTTTGAAGTTAGTATGCAAGTTTAAAAAAAATAAATTCTTAATATTTTTATATAGCATATGTTTTAGCGTAAATATGTGTATACATATATGTACATACGAGTTGTATCTACATATATTTTTTTTTGTTTCGTTTATTTCAATTAAAATATTTCTTCCCTCTAGACCGTGTTCAGATTATGACTTCGGATAGTTGTTCTTCAATAATAAATCGTCGCTGGGTCGATTCAAAGTTGCGTAGTAGAGTGAGAAATATCTTTATACGCGCTCAAGTTTTCTGCGTATGCGAATTCGGCATAAAAATAATCCATGAGGCCACTAGTGTACATTTTAAACATGATCCACGAGTTCACCGCAATTTGAAGTCCCATTGCCATTGCCTTCTGACAATTTAGAATAACCATACTTGCAGTGGTTTATTGATACGTAGCCTGTTCAGCTACCACGGTCCACCCACTTAAGCAAGACTGTATCTTCTTCTCGAATAACTTAAACCGTGGTCATGTGGTCTGTTTCATTGCGCTCATGATCTCTATCTTGGAGTGACTGCGTTTGATACACACAAATTCTAATAGCAGGAAATGCCTACAATAACAACCTGTCAAACCGCCTAATTTCGAATATACTACGTTTATATCAACATCCTTGAATTCATTCATCAAAACTCTTCCCACTTCGCGCACAAAGTCACGAACTGGCTAAGACATTGAATATCTCGAATAATATCCTCGTACATTGCCTTCTGAGAACCATGGGGTAGCGGTTTTTAAATTCTAAAAATAAAAATGTGGGAAATTCAGCCACCTCCTACACACATTTATTCTGTGGCTTTAACAAGAATATTTTATTTCTCATTTGACAATTTGACATTTGCAATTTCTAAAGACCAAGAATTCAAGATCCTAATCATCATAAACACTGAGTCAATTGAGTAAACAAAAGAAAAGACGCATTTCTCCAACCCCAACCCGAGCCACACAATCAAATAAAAACCGGTCTATTAATACCGTAGCTGGTTTGTTTTATTTGTGACGTAGATAACGTGTGTGGATGCTATCACTTATCATCATTCGAATTCACGGCGAAGAATTCGTTATCAAATTGAGCGTTACTCATATTTGCGATTGCAATTTAAAACACAGTTATTTACCAGCACCTAATCATCCGATAACGAACGATTCATATTTTTAGCACATCAACCCGGAAGCCGTTGAACTTCTGATGGGTTTTTCAGTACTAGCATACTTACTCACCTGGGTAAACACCTTTGTAAAAATGGCACACATGAGCTGAAATGCGCTAAGCGATTCACCCAACTTGGTATTTCTTGGCCGCAAAGGATCTGTGTGCGAAAATAAAACCCCCATTCAATTAAAGCATCTCAAATGTGTTGTGCTTTGTTGAACTTACCTGTGTTAATGAGCTGGAAAAATGATTGCAATTGTTATTCATTAGATGATATCGATCGCCCCTGAATTGATTCCCCAATTCCTCCACTATCCGCCGAACCTCTTCATATGTAAAATCAGTACAACCAATTTGTATACTTTGTCTAAACTGGAACTGTTCGCCCAGTTCGTCGTGGTCTCGCGGTGTGATTTCAAAGACGCCGGTAAAGGGGAAAGGATGTCCACCGTACGCGAACTCTGTGCCGAATATTTCAACGCCTGAATGAAACACTCCCAATCCAATTGATGTTGTATACTCATTTATCCAGTACTAGAAAAATAAAGAGATCAGATCAGATAAGGGGATAGTGAAAATGGATGTGTGATTACCATATCGTAGACATTTAAAATGACCGGCTCTCGATTGCCCATGTTAGCCGGTAGCAGTTCGTCACTTCCGCTGTCCTTGGGTACGCCAAGACAACTGGGAAACGGCAAATTGCAAGGAAGACCGTTGGAAAACATTACCACACGCACACACACAGTAACAGGAATCAAGCAAAATAAGGTGTTGTAATCAAAATTATTTGATAAGAGTGAAAGTGATCACTCTTCTGATGTCGATGGGATAGACTGATGCGTGGTTCTAACTTTAGATGTCACAGTTAAGATATTCAAACCAAAAGAAATGATTTCTACTCGACGGATATGGTTCTAGAGTTGTGGGAGTTGCAACAAAGAATATGGGGTTGAAATTGTGGAACGAAACCACAAAAAGCAACAGTTTAAATAAAAAAAAGGCGAAGACAAAGACTGAAAACCGACGACGAAGACGAAGACGAGGACGACGAAACAGGAAGTTGTTTCACGGATGGAAGTGTACGTATGTTGGAATAAAAAAAACAAATTCGTGTGTGCGTGGAGAGAAATAAATTAAAGGCGACTAAGGAAAGATTTTCTTGCGATGAAATAAACTAAGCTCCATATTCATTACTTTTTATTCTTGGTCAAACTAGACGACAGCAAACTTTGAGCACACGGGAGACAAGTGAATTGGTCTCAGGATCTCTCCACGCAAAGATGGTGAGATATTTTCCAATTGACTGCGGGTACACAACGTAAATGAAATGTTTTGTTGTAAAACTATTCCAATAAAATGATAAATTATATCCGGCTGCCGGTTTAGAATGATGAAATTCTCGCAAATTGTTGTTTACAAAGTTTTATTGAAGATTTTTCGTGAGGTAATGACAGCTGGCAGAGAAAACTTTTTGATTTTTTTTTTATTGACAATTGAAATTTTAGTGGAAATTCAGTGCAGCCAACATTGATGAGTGATAATTTTGAATGGGTAACTTAATTTCCAGTCAAAATAAAAAGTGGGTTATTTTTCTATCACAACAGGGAGGTTATAAATTACATGATGTAAGTGGTAACATTTCATCTTGAGTAATTAAAAACAACTTTTATTTGCAATTATCTGCAAATGAAAGAACATCTACCTCAGTGTGTATTGAGGCATACACACGATCGCCTATAATTTCAAAATGTATATATGTGGTCGGAATAGTTAACAGATTTGACTTCGAAAGAAAACGGTTTTATGTCTGAAATATAGTACCGTGCTGACAATCCATATTTATCAGGTCTTTTCGTTTCTTAAGTTTTACAATTAAGTGTCAAAACACAAAATCCTATACACAAAAAACAAACATTCACAATTGGAAAAGGTATGGTATGGAAAAGGTCAAAACGACAAATGCTTTATCATGTTGAGAGATTTCCGTGATAGAATGCGTTGCTTGCGTTCATTTTGTAACAAAAGGTGCGTTCGCACTGTACTACAAGTAATCGGACTTTGCTTGATGGACCAAATTTGTTATTTTGTCGTACAGTGTGAACGTTATGACAAGTCGTTCAAATCAGTCATATGGCAATTCTTTTCAACTTTTCCTTTAGTTGGACTTGTAGTTGTGTGTGAATACTTGTCGTATGGCTTCAGAGAGTTTTTTCACTCCTATTTGTAATTTCGAGAAGTCATTACCAGCACGGAAGAAAACATATGTAATTCAATAGTCTTAATAAAATTACGGAAAAAAGTACTGTCAAATTTGGTTGTTGTAAACGATTTATTATGCTGTTGGATTACATATAATGGAGCTGAAGAGCTAATGGAGCTAAGAATTTTGTCGTTATAACCAATATGTCGTTATAACCGATGTCGTTGTAAGCGATTTTGACTGTATATTAATTTTTTTTATTTAAGGTTTAACCCATATTCGTTTTTTCCTTTACCCTTTGCTCCCATTTGTCTCGATTTTCAAACACATTCAGGCTTCGAAGTTTCCATCAGAAATGAAGCCCGTCAATCATGTTGTACAGTGAACGCAAGGCACGCTTTGGTAGTACGACCAAGTCGTACGACATGTAATGTAGTCTAGAGTGAACGGGACTAAACATAAGAATTCTAGCATAATGCAGTATTTCGTACTGTGCCGTTGTATTGGTAGTGATGGAAGTTGACGGTACCGCCAACCCAATACTCCTTCAAACGTTAATTAATCAGTCCTTTAAGCAAGGAATAAATATTTGCTTCTCAACTATGTTAACTACTTTAAAATATTATCCCCAGTCTATTTTTTAACACTTATGATGTGAAACATTTCTCCTACGCATTAATTTTTGACATACATAACTGTCAAAGCTTACATTTTCGCAAAGAAATCAAAAATCAAATGACTGATTTGTGGTAAAATAAATCTATCATTTTATTCAAATTTGTGGAAACGTCAAAGTTAATCATTAATGGTGTTTCAGCCATAACTCTTTTGTCACATGGTCTATATTTCAACTTTTATTAATTGTATAACCTTGGAATTACATACCTATTTTCATTATCTGTTATTACATTTTTTGCTGTCTCTTGCTCTGAATCACTATTTTCAATATTGTTGTCGATAAAATCCAATATTTCTAAAATTCTCTCCATCGTCGGAAATAATTGATTAATCTTCTTCTCTTCAAGTTGTCAAAAAATAATTTAACCAAATACGAATGTAACCTATCCCTTAAACATAAATTAATCAATGCAACCAACTTCAGCACATTGAATAATTACAAACAAAAATGCAAAAAAATTCCCATACGAAACAAAAAATTTCCCACCTGCCACTTTTCGAATGATTTATATTTTCCCAGCTTGTGAGGTGTGTGTGTGGAAGAAAAATAGGCGGCCGCCACAAGTTTTTCTTCACCCGTCGCGAAATTAACTTAATTCAACGATTTTTTAAAATTTATTTAATATAAATTCGTTTTCAGTGCAGTAAGGAGCAAAAATTACGGATTAGTTAAAAATTAAAAAGTATGGGAAAACGTCGTAATCAACCATTAATCGATTCAGATTCAAGCAGCAGTGGCTCTGAATCTGATTTGGAATCGGTATGTATTCAAAGAAAAGTGCAAATATATATTTTTTTATCCGAAAAGGATTCAAGGCGAAGCTGCGTTGTGATACAAATATTATATAATTTATAGAAGTGAACGCAGTTTAACTATTTATCAAAATGTTGTGAGGGGCATAACAGCGAGGTCTTCGAAGTTACTGATTTTGACATTTCTTACACAAATGGCTGCCACAACAACACACCAGAATATTTTTATTATTTTTTCTTCAATTTTCCAACAAAGTTAAACTTTTTAAATTAGCTGACTAGTTCTGTTATAGAAAATGATATGAATTGATTTAATTTGCTGAACGAGTTGATTTTCCTAATCTCTGGGTGGCAGCATAAACAAGTGTCGGACAGGAACCTATCTACGTTTGCTTTTAGAGTTTGCTTCAGAAAGATCGTGTTACCTGGGCTTGACGCATTTTTCCTGCTGCGAGATATTGATTTTTCCAGCATTTATCTTGCTCTTTAAAAATATATGTGGGGCTTGATTATTTTCAGTTGGATTTAAACTCATGACAAACGCGAGTATGTTGTAAAATGCACTTGCCAAGTTGTTATCAATTGGTAGAAGACCTCGTGTTTACCTCGTTACCGAGGCTCTGTGGTATGTGATTTTTTAGATTAGGCATCTTAAAGAGTGTGCTCTTTGTCAGTAAACGCTTATCCTGTGCTCTAAGAAACTTTCGGACCGTAGAGATTTTCTTTTGAGAGGATGATAAAAGGTATTGCCATGAAAATGCGTGATAGGCAAACTTAAACCAGTTACGTTATTGAAGCTTATAACTACTTTAGACAGTTGGCGGGAAGTACTACCATACATTGTCCCTTATGGATTTTTCTCGAAGGAACAGATTCCCCAATCTATCATGGAGATTCTAAAATTTCTAAAATGCTTGATACGATTGAACTCCTTGTAATGCAGAGCTAAGTTAGGTTATATCCCAACGTTTAAAAGTTTCTTTTAATTTATTTCTTGTTATTTGTTAGCGATCGAAGATGTTGATCTAGAAAAGGCAACATATACTATGTTCGCTTTAATAACCTCCTTATACGAATGCTTCTTCATATAAATCATATAAGTTGAATCGTGCTCTTTGGATTTCAAATAAAGACTATTCATTCTTCTTACAGGAACTGTTATCACTTGCGAAAAAACGAAAGAAGCCGGAAGCTGAAAAGCAGAAAAGCAAGAAAGGCAATAACTCATCGGACTCTGACTCGGACTGGGCAGGTGGCAAAAATAACCCAACAAGCGCACAAAAGAAGAAACGTACAAAAAAGATGAGTAAAAGTTCAGACTCCGATTCAGATGAAGAAGACTGGGACAAAGACGACAATGACAGTGATGATGGTCCCAATGAGGATGAAGATAAAGTTGAAAACAATGTAGACAATGCGAAGGGAGGTGGTAGTAGTCCACCAAAAAAGCCTGATAGTGGTGTACAATCTGAACAAGAAGAGGGTGAAGTTTCAGACAGCGAGGACGATGGGAGCGGTTCTTCAACTTCATCATCGACATCTTCGTCGTCGTCCAGCTCCGATTCGGAATTCGATGATGGTTATGACGATAACCTTATGGGAGATGAAGAGGATCGCGCGCGGCTCAATGGGCTCTCTGAGAAGGAGCGAGAGACGGAGATCTTTAAGCGTATTGAAAGACGTGATATGATGAGAACGCGTTGGGAGATCGAGAGAAAGCTTAAACTTGCACGAAGAGGTGAAAAGGCAGCATATGATAAGATTAAGAAAGACAAAAAACAGAAAAAGCAAAAGAAACAGAAAAAGAAGAAGGCAAAGGAAATTCCAGTTGAGAGACCGAAGTCGATTAGCCCGTCTCCACCGCCTCAACCAGTTGTGGCGGTGCCAGCGGCCATTCCCAAAGTGCTACCACCAAAAGCCAGCCCACCACCAGCCGCAGTTATGTCGAGTCCAGAAAAAAAGAGCGATGATGAAGCCATGATGTCTTCTACGGACTACTTTGATCCAAAGGAACGTTCGAAGGAGCGCAAGAAAAATGTGGAAATGAACAAAACTGATGACAAGAGGAGCAATGCCATGGCGTTGCTGAAAGCCAAGCGCGAAGGCAAAGCAAAGAGGGGTAAGTTCTTCATTGACATCCTCTGTAGATCTCTCTTAATTCCAATTTTGGTTTACAGAGGAAGAAGAGGCTAAGCGTCAAGCCGAAAAAGAACGGGAAGAGGAAAAGGAAGAGCTCGATAGTGTATCAGCAGGAGGAAAATCGACCGTGAAGCTAAAGGCTTCCGACATCTACTCAGATGATTCGGGAAGCAGTGAATCGGAAGAAGAAGAGAAGCCGTCAGAAAAACGTTCAGCAAGCAGCAGCAAATCTTCCAGTTCATCCGAAGACGAAGACAAAACGGAAAAGAAACCTGTGTTCATTTCGACACGTGAGGAACTGAATAAAATGCGTCTGTCGAGGTACAAAATGGAACGCTTCATCAATTTACCGATATTCGAGAAGACTGTGATGAACAGTTTTGTTCGAATAAGCATCGGAAACAATGGCTCTAAACCAGTGTACCGAGTGGCTGAAGTTGTCGGTGTGGTAGAGACCGCTAAAATCTACCAGCTCGGACCGACACGAACAAACCGCGGACTAAAACTTAAACACGGCACTCAAGAGAGGGTGTTTCGCTTGGAATTCATATCCAACCAAGAATTCACAGAGAGTGAATTCAGCAAATGGCGTGAAATTTGTGCAACGCAAAATGTTCAGATGCCAACACTAGAGATGATGGAGAAGAAGGCACGTGACGTAAAAGAAGCCTTCAACTACACATTCAAGGAGGAAGATGTGGATAAATTGATCGAGGAGAAGAATCGCTTCAGAAATAGACCAACCAACTACGCTATGAAAAAGACATGTTTGATGAAGGAGCGTGACGCAGCACTGCTACGAGGAGAATATGAACTAGCTGCAGAGTTGGGTACACAAATCGATGAACTGGAGAGCAGAGCGTCCGAGCTCGATAAGAAACGTTCAAGCAGTATCAGTTTGATTTCATATATAAACGATAGAAATCGAAAACGCAACGTCGAGGAAGCGGAAAAAGCAATCATGGAAGAGGCGCGTGCTAATAAGGGCATGAAAATATCCGATCCATTCACGCGGCGAACTACACAACCGCGAATGGGCTTTAAAACAGCGGACAAGAAGGAAGATGAACCTATGCTTATGATTCCAGCGCCACCTCCTCCTGGCAAGAAGAGACAGGAAGAGACAAAGAAGCCACAATCAAACGACTACAGTCTGTATTCGTTGCATGACTTTGATATTGACCTAGATGTTCCTTTGCCTGGTGAGTAAATGCTTTAAAATAATATCATATATGTGTATTTTAAAAACGAATGGAGGCATTTTTTTTTGAAAAATCTCTACGGTAGGAGCATAGTTATCACATTGAAGGATTTAATCACTATGAGTAGTCTGGGCTCTCATTACGCAACTTTTCAGACGGACTATCGTCCACGCGATATAGTTAAAGATTCACTTCACGTAACTTCATTACTATCATCTCTTTTTTCATTCAGCTTTTCTACAATTTTTGACGATAGTCATCATACGTGATTAGAGCCATTTAAACTTCAAATGATTTCGCTTTTGATTATGAACATGGGCAAATTCCAAATTTTCAAACTTATGTGCAAATTTCCAAAGCTAAAGAATTGCGTTTCCTGACAAAATCAATAATACTTTAAACTTGCATCCAGTAACAACGCAAAATGTTTCCTATAAAATGCGACATTAACTTTACAGCATATTTTGTCGGTATAAACTGTCTGGAAACGCCATTCCCGTCTCCCAATTTAACAAGAGGCTTGAAAGTTAAATCTTACATTCCAATGACGTCTAACATTTGAGAACACATGTGAGTACGTATTCTAATGGCAACAAGGGTTCATATCAGAGTGCTTCAGTGTGTCTTAAAATTGTCGGTTTGTACAATGCTTTGCACATGCATTTCGGAGTCTAATTGTTCGACAATCTGTGCGACGTCAGAGAAGTACTAGAAGTCCACTTCACTCCAATTGGTTCTTATAAAGTGAATGAGCAGATGAACCCCTGCGATATCCACGTGATTACACAATGCAACTGTCTTGATTTAAGTGCTACCTTATTTGTGAACGATAGCCACCTACCAACCTACAGTTTTACTTATCAGGCCTGCAACCCCTGAGAATTACCGCCTTCCGTCGATGACGGTCTCGGGCACGCTGCTTCCACTCATCAAGACCATCACGTCTTGCATCTATGATCGTTTAGTCTTTATGGCGAAAGTTCCGTCTTCCTCACCTTCTCGAATCAGAAGACTTGGATTCGAAGATGGAGCATTGATGTTCATTCGCTCAATGTGTCCTAAACAGTCAAGTCGATGAATTTTGCTTTCCGAATTATGTCCGCATCGTTGTACAGGTCGTTGAGTTCACGATCGTGTCTTCTCTTTTCTCGACATTGAATTTTTCTTCTGAAGTCAGCAAGAATGAGTTCTGCAGTCGTGTTCATCGTCTAGCCTTCGGCTCCATATAGCAAGACCGGTAGTATTGGGCTTTTGTGGGGCTTGTTTTTGGTCCTTCGAATCAGGAGTTTCGACAAACCGAAGTTGGTTGCCAGATGCGATTCTACGTCGGATCTCCACTAAAGTGCGGTTTGTTAGAGTTCACCTATGACCCGAAGTGCACAAGCTCCTTAACTACCTAAAAATTGAAGGTGTTGATATTGACGTTTTGTCCTAGGTGATGGGCGACGGATCCATCGTTACTCAGAAGCACATACTTCGTCTTCTCCACTTTTACCCTAAGACCAGCTTGCTCCGTCGCCTTCAATCGCCGTGAATGCTTCCGCAACGGCTCGTTAGGAACATGCGAATATGTCAATGTCGTCTGCGTAACCCAGCAGCTAAACACATTTGTAGAAGACAGTGCTATCCGTGTTATCACCTGCCCGCCGCTCTACCTTTTCCAAAACTATATTGAAGAAGTCACACGTAAACGCCGTCACAGCCGAAAGAATGTGAAGGCAATCAAAGTTCTTCAAAGAAACATTCGCTTTCTGTTACGATTCGTTTCGTGAACATTGTTATCATCATGAATAATTCTTCCATTAGAAAATGGACATTTTGCTTTAGGTTTCGAGGATTTTACCTCTCAATCGCCCTCTTAATTATCCGACTTCGTTCTTCATTAGATCCAGAAACCTTTGGTATCAATAAATAGGGTTATTACCAGTTGTCGCCTTTTCAGCCAACTATGCATTCGTCCTTTAGTTCTTAGGTTATTACTGAGCTGGATTGATAAATTGATTTCAAACAATTTTGTAAAATATTTAAAATCAAACACTTTTTTTTAATTTCAGTTAACTCAGTTACGGTTGTTCCAAAGCCGATTCCCAAGGTGAATGAATCAGCGCCGAAACGCTCGCTCAACTTGGAGGACTATAAAAAGAAACGTGGGTTTCTTTAGTTTTATTCAGGTCTTAATAATTTATATATATCATAGTTTATTTAAAGAAACAGAAACTTATTTAAACGATAAGAAACTCAAGTTAGTGTTAAGAAATACAATCACAATAAGCTTCTGCTTAACTGTGTAATTAAACAAACAAAATGAACGAATCAATTGTATCACTGTTGTTACACGATGTTACAAAACCAATCAAACTTGCTCCCAAAAAAATATAAAACAAGCATACATAAACGACCAGGCGCACATACAAAACTATGTGCCCCTCAACTATGTATGCTATATTCAGATTATAAATAAAATATATTCCAATCGCGAATATATATTCAATCAATTAGGGCCTATATACATACATAGATTTATAATATAGAGGAGTTAACAATTAAACAAACGCAACCGAAATAGGAACGCATCGTACGCATAAGCCGTACGTGATAATGTTGTAATTTTTAGTTGTACGAAAGCATTATTTTTTTATTAAATAATTTGTAATAGTAATTTATTTTAAAAATTTCATAAATAAAACAAAACTAGAAAATGAAAAGTGGCCAACACGATAGTTACTGTTTATTTTGTTACAGTATAATGTACTCATAGCCGTGACGCAGGAGAGAACAGCGTGTATTCGATGTATTATCATTCTTTTAATACAAAATTAAATTTGTATATTGTTAGCAAAAAACTAAGCTCAGTTGTCCCGATAAAGATATTGTTTTACTTTTTGTTCCATGAAATATATGTTACAGTTTAATCCGTTGTGTGTAATTGGAGAAGGAGGAAGTGATGATTGAAGTTAATTATGTCCTTCCTTCGTAGACAGATCTGAATTGTCTATAGTTTTCCATTTAGTTGTTAAGAATAAAAATATAAAATTAATTATTAAAAACGCATTAAATGACTTTTCGTACAGTTTTTTGGTAACGTTTGAGGTTAAGGAAAAAGGAATTTCGCTCATGTCTCTTTAGAAAACATAATTATGAGTATTTGTTTTCAGTTGGCATACTTTAGGCTAACTGTAGATGCTAATGACAGTCTGCAGGATGCATAGTCCCAAATAGGCCATCCTAGTCCCTTCGCGATACAACGTGGATCGAACGATCTCCTATCAATTGAACCATTATGAAATTACTACGAAGCTGTTAAATTGGGTAAAGAGGTCATCTTTTTTTGGCACATCGGTGAACACTACACGACATCGCGTCCGAAAACGAAGGTTCCCACACCTTAACATCTATTAGGGGACCTGGCGGTCAATCAACCGTCAACCAGATTGATCACATTGCAATTGACGTCAAGCACTCCTTCAGTATTTTTGATGTCTGAACATTCCGAGGAATCAACACAGGCCCCTATTGCGGTTGTCGATTGTCGATCGATGATCGACAATGGTCGATAGTCGATTAGGTTTGGTATTGTGATTGTCGATTTTGATCGACTAATCGATTTCCCGAGCGAATTTCGTCATAAAGAATTTCCTGATCGACTGTTGCGACGCGTCAGAAAACTATAAGAATAAACACTTTTCTGTGATCGAAATGTAATTTTATTCAGATTATTGCATTTTAAATACAATTCTAAAGAGATTTGAATATATCCTGAAGATAATTACAAATAAAAACACATGAAAATCCTTGTAAAATTTATGCATGAAAACGACATATGATTTCTAGAGTCCGACCGAACATTCGGCTTCGGCCACCTTCGGCTAAAAATTTTTTGAGACCGAAGATTTTGCCGAAGCCGAATGTTTAATTTTCTGTTTTCTGTAAAAGGAGAAGTTGCAAGGAACGGTATTTTTTTGTTTTTTTACTGTCGGATATTTTGTATTTTGAAAGTATCATTGTTTACAGCTTTAAAATCACAAGATTTTCCATTTGCAAGTTGGTAAACTATTGGTTTAAGTGGTCTGTATAATTTTATTTGCACTGGTTTCAGGTAGAAAGAACACAAAAAATGACAGCTAAAAATGTTGGGGTTATTTCGTAGAAGTGATGCGAAAGCCACTTGCAAAAGTTGTTCCAAATAGAGTCCGACTGAACAATCGGCTTCGGCTTCGGCCGAAGGTGATCAAAAAGCCGAAGTTCGGCTTCGGCTGAAAAACTGGCCTTCGGTCAGACTCTAATGATTTCTTTGTATTCGTGTGCTGTTACAAGAACAAGCGCCTGTTTACATGTGCATTGAATGAGAGAGTGACAAAAAAAAGCCAAAGGAAAGAGTGAGATGGTTGTATTGCATTCTCTGGCTCAACAAAGTTCAAGTGATTTGATGTTCGCAGCTCTCAAACGTGACAATATGCATGAGGTTATTTTTTTATTTGCTGTCATCGAGGAAGTACGCACCACATTGACGACTTAGCCAGAACGTCAAAATGGACAGAAATAATCCTGAGGTAGTGAAAGACTTCGTCTACCTCGGCTCCGTGGTAAACAGTACAAACACAAATAAAATCAGTACCGAGATAAAACGCAGAATAATAGGGCCCATACACGACACAGACACGTCGCTGCAGACATATTTTGTTGTTGTGCACAGAATTTTTGAATTTTGCAGCGACGTGTCTGTGTAATGTATAATGAATTTTGCACAGACCAGTGGGAAAGTTCATATCAGAAACATATGAATTTTGAGTAGATTTTCGGATATTTATAAAAGTTTGCCGGTTTTGTGGCATGTAAAAAGTGCCGATTATTGTAATCGGGTTTTAAAATCCGATGCCTATGATTATTATTATTATTATTATTATTATTATTATTCTTTATTATTCATAAAATAAGTTTACAATAAAGGTTTTTAAAAAAAAAAAAGAAAAAAATTAACATGGCATTTTGCCGTCTGTTTGAGTTAGATTGACATAGCATCAAAAATATATAAATATATAGAAAAAGTGTATAATTCATAATTCTTATAGTTTGCACAAATTTTATGCGACGTATATGTAAAACAACACCAAAAGAAGCAACTAGTTAAAGCTATTTCGGTAATTCAATGCATGATTGCAAAATCGGTAAAGTACATTCCAGCCCAACCCTCCATTAAGTATGTGCTTGGTTTCATCAAGTGTGAGAGATCCTTTAAAGAAGTAAAGGAAACGTAGTTCTGACAAAATGGGACAAAATGCGATAAAGTGATAAATATCTTCAACTTCGTTGCGATTACAAAGGGTGCATACAGAGTGGAGATCATTTCTGTGCGGGATGTAATTAAGTCGTAAAAGTTCTGTCCTCGCTCTAAATATTAAGCCTATTTTACTGGTTGTATGCTTATTATTAAAATAGCTATTGGTACCAAGGAAATGATTTAGGGCTTTATAAACATGTCTCGATGTGGAGAGTTGTGCTCTGCTTAAAGATTGTTCGTACATATAATCGTCGTGTTTTCTTATGCACTCATAGAACTTGTCTTTCCATTCACAGGCATTAGACTCTGTGAGACCTAGCACTATGTTATGTGAAGAGGCAAGTTCATTCCATTCTTTGATAGGCGTAAGGTTAAGTTGCAAAGCGATCTTGAGTAACCTCTTTTGAAGGTTATTGTTTGGCCTGTTCATTATCTTCCCTAAGTAATCTGCATTTGCTTTTAAGTTCCGTAGATATATTTGAGGTAGACCTGATTCGAGGTGTATTGCGTAAGTGGGTGTTGATGCAGGAAGTTTGAAGATGCGCTTAAAGAAGTACCGCTGAACCATTTCACATTCCTCAAAGTATTTGCATCCAAAAATTTGGTTCGCATAGCAAAGGCAAGAGATGCCTATGATAAAATGGTGCAAAAATTGAAAGAAATTGATCCGAATGCCGACCGCGAAAGTGTTATTAGAAAAATAAATAACTTCTGAAGCAGTTACCGTCGAGATATGAAGAAAACAAAGAAAAGCGAAAATCATTTTTCCGACCCGATGACTACGACGAAACGATACAAACTAATGTCTGTGCAGATTGTCTGCACCGTGTGGGACGAAGGGATGTTTGCACAGACTTATGGTTTGTAGCGACGTGTCTGTGTCGAGTATCGGCCTTATAACTCTTGCCAACCGCTTTTTATTGGCTTAAAAGACAATGGAATAATAAAGGGTCCTCTCTTGTGAGATCAAGCTGACTTTGTATAAACAATTGATCATCTCAGCCCCGCTATATCAGCCGCAGAGACATGGACAATGTCAAAAGCGAATAAACAAGCTCTTTTCGAGAGAAAATTTCTGCGTAGGATCTTTGGTCTGAACTCAATTCTGAGCCAGTACGGCCAGTACGACCAGTTCGTGATAAATTGACCATTTCGTGAGAAATTTCAACTCGCATTCCACTTATTTAGTAAAAAGGTAGATTCCTCCTGAAAAAATATCCTTCCATTTGGTTAAATACCCTAATTTCAAAGGGTGAAACATGTGTCACGGGATATCACTGGAGCATGTGGAACTATCTTTTTTGTCGGAAATGTGTTATTTTTTCATATCTACATGGTACATCAATATATGTATATAACAGTTTCTATCCTAAAGCACTTGTTTTTTTGGAAGTGGTAATTTTTGAACGATGTGGTAATTTTTCCGTGTGTGGTAAATTCTACTTGAAACTGGTACCAGTGTCCTAAGTGCTATCCTGCTACGTACATTAAAGATCAAGCACGGTCCGGATGTGTTTGGTAGTGAGAAAAATACCTAGCACGTGCCTCTTACAAATTTACATTTCTTAACTGTCACTGTTCAAGCGTAACAAGTATAATAAAGAAAGAATGGGGAAGTATGAAGAAAACTCAACCCTATTCTCATGATTTTCTAGGGAGAAAACTAACACATAAAATCAAAAACCGCAGATTCTTCTTCTTCTTAGTGCGCTACAGTCCGAGGTGGACCTGGGCCTCACTCAACATACCTCTTCAGCTAGCACGATCTTTCGCCAGCTGTCTCCAGTTTCGCACACCAAGCCGGACGAGGTCCCCCTCGACTTGTGTGCGCCACCTTGTACGTGGACGTCCTCTGTTGCGTTGTCCCACAGGTTCAGAGTCGAAGACTCTTTGAGCCGGTGCTAAGTTGTCCATACGCTCTACATGGCCTAGCCATCTTAGGCGTTGGATCCGCTAGACTCATGTCGATGTACAGCCCATATAGTTCATGGTTGATCCTTCCTCTCCAAATGCCATCAACACAATCAGGACCAAAGATCGCGCGCAGAACTTTTCTCTCGAAAAGACCAAGAGACTGTTCATCCGCTTCGGATATTGTCCATGCCTCTGCACCGTAAAGCAGGACTGGGATGATCAAGGTCTTATACAAAGTCAACTTGGTCTTCCGAGAGAGGGTTCTACTACTCAATTGCCTTTTGAGCCCAAAAAAACAGCGGTTGGCAAGAGTTATTCTGCGTTTGATCTCGGTACTGATGTTGTTTGTACTGTTTACCGCGGAGCCAAGGTAGACGAAGTCCTTAACTACCTCAAAGTCATAGCTGCCTATGGTGACGTTCTGGCCAAGTCGTCGATGTTGTGCGTCCTTTCTCGATGACAGCATACACTTTGTTTTGCCTCGTTTACCGCCAGACCTATTTTAGCCGCTTCTGTTTCAATGCCAGTTATCACATGACAGCGCATCGCGTATAAAGCAAAAACCTATAAAGTAAATTAATCTTATCTTTATGGGTATGATTAAGTCACGTAGCGAAAGATGGGCTGGGCTCCTCGGTAGAATGAGATGAACGAATAGCACGAAAAGACAAACTCATTTTAAAATTTAATTTTAATAATTTTATTATCTCTTGGTTTGTAAAAAAATCTTATTGACTAACTCGAGTATATTTTATTTTAAATAAGGACATGGAATGGTTTTATTTTGATTTCTTTTAAATTAATCTTATCTCTAGACAAACAGAACAATATTTAAACTAAACTGGACACGTTACCCATGTAGTATGTTACATCTCCCGTATCGGCTTGGACATGACCGCTAGTGTACATGAGACCATTTGATGGTGACTGCATGCCACCGTAGTCGGTGTGACCAGAGAGACTTGGACTTGGTCGATGCGACTCGCTGCCACCTCCGTAAATGCGTGTACTGAAGCCAGAGTCATTGCTCACATCGCGCTCCACAATGTGTTGATGGTGATCCATCGTGGTCATTAGACCTGCCGCAGCGGATTGCTGCAGAATGAGGTTCGCATTTTGCATTTGATTGCAATTCTTGAGGTTGACAGGGGTAGTTGCCAATTCGTAGTCTGGAGAGCTGCTATTTGGCGGCATGAACTTTCGGTTGGTAAGCAGTCGCTCAGAGACTGGGGTACGAAGTGGCTGGGGTGGAGTATGCACCATAAGTGGTGGCATATTATTGTACGGCGGTGCGTAAGACGAATTAACCAACAGTGTACCATGCTGCTGATGGAGACCCACTGGGATCATTCTTTCACTGGGCATCCGACTCCATTGCTGGTGCTGTTGGTTCTGAAGATTCTGGTGATGTTGCTGTTGCTGCTGGTGTTGGTGATGATAGTAGTTGTTTGGTAGCGAGAGCGGTGGCTGTTGCATCTGCATGTCTGAATGGTTAGAGTAGCAGTAAGGTTGCAGAGTTGGACGACTCTTGTTTGGTAGCTCGTGGAAGTATGCATCCTTGGGAATCAAGCGATAGGGATAGCTGTTGTTCGGAATAGGAGTTGAGTAGAGGCTTGTCGAGGAGCTAGTCTGGACCATGTTGTTGGCTGGAACAACTCCACTATTGTTTGGGGAGTTCATTTGCGGCTGGCGGTACGAGGTGTATGCGCCTGAATGCATTTGATTATTTTCCAACTGCTGTGCTTCGTTTTGATCATTGTGTTCGTCTTCGCTGCTTTCGGAGGACTCGTCGTGCTCAACACTTTTTACAGTGATCGAACTACTCAGCTTTCCCTGGAGCCTCGCCACCAATTCTTGCACTTTGCTTCGCTTGAGAATGCCGCCTGTTGACGGTTTTTTCAGTGTCTTGATTTCGCTGTTCTTGATTTCCACCTTCTTTATGGTTCCATTCACCCGTTCTGAGAAGTCCTCTAGTTCCTTATTAGAGTTCTTGATCGCTTTGCGACGCCAGTCCTTCGATTGACTTTGAGGGGGTTCTACGCGAGGTTTTAGTTTGTTGAGCTCAGCATAAGTGGGTATATCAAAGGGCTTCTCACAAAGCTCAGAGATGTTCTTCACAGACGTCATGGTCACTTTGTTCTCTGCCTTGAGGGTATTACTGGGAGAGTCACCTATGCTGTCGTCAAAGCAGGTGTTTTGGAAAAATCCATTCACATTTAGTAGGGCTTGTTCGTCCTTGTAACTTAATTTATCTTCGTGAGTGTTCTCCATTTCATTGAGGGTTTCGGATTCGATGAGTTCCTTGACCATTTGGTGATCCTTTCTGATGGCAGTGATGACATCCTGCAGCATGTTCTCATTGCTGTGGATCTGGGAGAACGATTGGTATTTCTCCTGCAACGGTCGGTTACTGGATTGTTGGGAGGTTCGTCCTGATTGCATTCTGGAGAGGTATGTGACATAGTCGTTGGTTGCTTCACTTACTCCAGCAGCGATTTCTTGATCGTGGGCAGAGATTTCTTCAGCCAGCGGCACTACAGTTATTTTGTTCGGATCTTCAGGTGGTTTCTCCTCGAGAGTTACCTTTTGAAGCTGTTCGATCACGTCCTTCCCCATTGTTGCAACATTCTGACTGCGCCGTTCTCTTCGCTTAAAAGTTGGCTCCGTAAAGGCGAGCAGCTCTTCTTTTCTTCGTTTGCTCGCCTCCTTTTCCATTTCCAGGATCTCATTGGTCTTCGCGAGTAGTTCCTCTAGTCTCTCGGACACATTGAAGTAGTCCGTTTCCAGCCGATCCCACTGCTTGTCACCGCCCTCAGCGCGACCAAAACTAGCCACAGACAAATCGTCATCATCACTGACCTCCGCTTCTCGATGCACTGTAACAACTGCATCCTCAAGTGCATCAAAACTCCTTGAGTTCTGCAACTTGCTGCCATGTAGACTTTCGTCATCCAGGAGCTCAAGACTTTTACAGCGGCTCATTGTGGTACTGGATTTTTTCCGTGGTCTTGACTGATGACCTGTGGTCGTCAGTCTATGTGGATCTCCTCGCTTAAGCCAATGCTCCAGATGCAAGCGCCTACTTTCACAACGGATGCGATCGGCAATCATCGTTCGCGTGAGCTGCTCAATTTGGTCATCGGTTCTAATGGCGAGCGCCTGGACCTTGCTATCCAACCGTTCAGTTGCCTTGAATACGTACTTTCGAAGGCTCTTTCGGTTTCTGTTAATCTTGTCCTCAATATGTCTAAAGAAAGGTCCACAATAGCAGGTGTTGCCCACTCCAACTGGGCCTTTACAAATATTCCCCGCCAAGTCCAAGTAGTATTGTTCACCCTTTTTCAGAGGTTCCTTTGGTAATGTGTCCAGTTTTGGTGAAGGAAATGAACTTGGATCGGGAAAATAATGACACCCGTAGGGCGACCAACTGACTGGATTCGCAACGCCGTCCACATTGTCCTTCGATTGTCGTTTTCGACTTCCCGATTGTCTGCCACCACCACTGCCGGTGGATTTGTCCTTTTCCCTTCGCGCTTTCTTGGGGTTATCGAGGATGCTGAGGATTTCACTATAATTCTTGCGGATCGCAATGTCACGTGGTGTCTCCTCCTGGGAGTTGCGTACAGTCATATTGCTGCCTGCTTCCAGAAGAATTCTTGTCAACTTTCGTCGGCCCATTGCGCACGCAATGTGCAGGGGTGTGTCACCATTAAGATTCGCTTTGTTCGAGTCACAACTGGCTGAGAGAAGAATGCGTGTTGCTCCAGCATGTCCATACCGACAAGCCGTATGAAGGGCTGTATCTCCGTACTGAAAAAAAAAACTCTTGTCAACATTTTTGTATTCATAAACTGAATTAGCCGATAACTTACATTATTTTGAATATCGGGATCGCCTCCTGCCAAGAGAATCTCTCGGCAACTCTGATTGTGGCCATTTTGAGCCGCTAGATGCAGAGCTGAGAAGCCACCATCGTTTCTTATACCTAAGAGAGCACTATTCAGGGCACCTCGGGTTTCTTGAAGTACGCCTTTCAGTTTTTTATCTTTTTGATCTTTCTTTGGATTTGGTGGTGCGCATAGAACTTTTACGCATCGACTGTAGCCGCGCCATGCAGCCTCATGAAGTGGGGTATTACCGTGCTTCGATTCTTTGGCAGTCCGATCTGCATTTGCAGCAAGCAGTGTTTGTAAACGTTTTTCATCACCAATAGCGGCTGCTTCATGAAGTGGTGTCCATCGTACGTCTTCTTCCTGTGAAATAGAAAGAAAAAAAAGTCAGCTATGAAGAAAATATTGTGAAATAGAAAGAAAAAAAAGTCAGCTATAAAGAAAATATTGTTGAAGTGGGCGCCGTGGCCGTGTGAGTTTGTGCGTCGACCCATACGCATTAGACTTTCACAGTGTAGGTTTGAATCCCAGATCAGACAATCAACTTTAAAAAAAAAAATTGTTCACGGCTCCACCTCTTTCAAGTTACTGACAATGCTCAAAGAGTATAACTGTCTAGAAAATGCTTCTCAATCTCGCCGTTCGGAGTCGGCATTAAACTGTAGGTCCCATCCATTCGTGGGAGAACAATAGCACGCACAACACGAGCGGTTTCTGAGAAACTAGGCCCAAGTCCACCTCGGACTGTAGCGCCGCCATTATTAGTATTATTAAAAGAATAGAGGTGAGGGGATGTTCAATTACTGAAATGGAAATATGAAAACACGAGTCTAGTGCTAAATCAGGTCTATATGGATAACATGTGCTCTCAGTTGGATAGCTATACGGTTAACGTTTTAAAGAAGCTACCTGGCTTTGAATTCACCATAAATATGAGAGTCACATGGTCAAAAGGTGGCCTTGGCGTAGTGGTTCATTTCATCGACTCCTACGCCCTGGTTCTAGATTCAATTCCCAGCACATCCAAAAATGTTTAAGTCTCACGGCTCCACAACTTTCTGGTCGTTAATAATGCCCAAGGAGTATAGAACTAGACCGTATAGGAAAATCTCTCCGCTCAGGGTCGTCATTAAACTGTAGGTCCTCTCCACTCGTGAGTGAATAAAAGATCGCTCAACACAAGAGGTTGCTGTCCAACTTGAACTATAGCGCCGCTATACATAGGGAGGACAAATACAAGTTTCTTTTTAAAAATGCAATAAAATGAATAAAATTAAGAATATAAAGTCGTTCAAGTGGCTCTGTAACGGCCACCGTTAATGGATACGTTGTTCCCAGCTTTATTTTCGAAGAAAAATGATCCAATGATGCCACCACTCTCCAATCCGAACCAAAACTGTCACTCTCTGTGGATGCATTGCCCCAGATGCTGCAATTTTGTTTTTTAACGTAGCCGCCGAGAAAATGCGCCTTGTCAGAAAAGATGATTTTTCGCCCAAAATCGTTTTTCAATTCAAGCTGCTCTAAGGCCCAAACTGCGAAGCGATAACGAAGCGGATGGTCGCGCGCCTTTATTTGATGAGTCAATTGGAGTTTGTAAGCGAATAATCTGAGATTTTTGTGCAGAATTCTCCTCAGGCTAGTCCGTGACTTGTTGAGCTGTTGAGATCGATGGCGAGTGGATGTTTGTGAATTGAGTATCACACTCTCGGCCACAGCAGTCACATTCTCATCTGTGCGCACTATACGACGACGAGGACCATGAGTATTGTCCAATAGCATAACAGTCTCACGAACTTTTTGCACAAACTTGCATACAGCTGTCTCGATTGGTGCTTCATTAAAGCCAAAATTTCCTTTCAAAATACGCACTGTTTGGCCTACACAGCACTTACTTTGGAAATACGTTTTCAATATTTCCCAACGTTGTTCAAGCGTAAAGCAGCTCATTTCGTTCCGGAGGTATGATACTGACTTTCTGTCAAGATTTCGAGCGGGAAACAGCTGTCAGCTCAAAATAATCTATGATTTAAAAAAACACTAGATGGCCCACCCTGTATATATTTATAGATGGTCGGAAGCAGAATTACTCTTGTCAATTGCTGTGTCTTTGGCTCGAGACGATCAGGGTGAGCCTGTATAGGACATTTTCAGTCTTTTGAGCTTTTCAAGCTGGTTTTAGGTGAGTCTCGCTTGTGGATATAGAATACCAACATAAACTGTATGAGATCGCAGTAAATTTACAATCGGCTTTTGACAATGTAGCACGTGATACCCTTTTTTGCAAACTCTAAAGATAAAGAATGCCTTTCGAAATCATTAGTGTGCTGAGATTAATGTACAGCTTGATATGCGTCTGTCTGGGGAGGTGAAGTTCGCAAAGATGATGAACCCCAAAATACATTGAATACTGTTTTGGCTAATTATTGGCTAGTGAAATCATTGGTCCGTACCCTTAATTACGCGCAGTACAGAGCTGTGATCAACGATTTTATTTCCCCAAAAGTGAGTGAATGTATTCTCGATGATATTTGGTTTTATCAGGATGCTACCAAATGCAATACTATCATCGAAACCATCAAGTAGTTGAAGAAAGAGGACCTTATTACAATATCTGGACTGTTGGTCCAGATGTACGAGTATGTAGATAAGTCTGTAGAAGTCCTTGTGGACTTATTGCCCTGATGGGGAATAGTATCACTTGTAAACAATCGTGTAACTGTGTGCTGCGCAACCATGTTGAGCAGTTCAACTGCGGTCTTCTCGAGAATATGTTGCATCACGTTTTAATGCACCCTCAATATCAAAGCGCGCAGCGAGAGCGTACTCTTTGATCCAAGACCTTTTTGGATTACACTAATAGCGTCTGGAAGTGCTGTTTTCATACCTTCGACTTAGATATACTGTGCTGTTTTCCGTGAATCTCTTCTACTCTAAAACAGTCCATTTCGCTAAAGCGGAAGCAAAGACTCGACACATAATTTCAATTAAATCTTCAATTTTCAAAGGAAAAAAGTCTGAAAAGTGAATATTTGTTCATCGGATGCCAAGTTCAACAGCAGGCTTCTCATATTTCTATTGCCCCCCCATTGATACTAACACAACAATGTATTAAATTCGGCAGTCATCACCATTGAGTTACGAATTCTTGAGGCAACTAAAAATGTTGATCAGTATAAATTCATGCATATGTATGTATAAGTAATTAGGAGGTGATAAAGATTTTATCTGATTTCGGGTAAGCTGAGCTGAATTCAGTTTCTTAAGCTAAGGTTTCAGTTGCTTATTCAAAGAGAACCAAACTTAACATGCCTGTCAACTGGTGGTCACAATTTGTCTATTTTTCATAACATTCATATTTTTCATAACGTCGTTAACTTTGCAAAAGACAAATTAACCAAGCGAAGTTGCACTCGAATGATTTTCTTAGACATTATTTGGTTCAGTAATTATGTACATAATTGACAGCAGATGTTCGTCTTTGAAAGTATCAGTAAAAGAACTCTACGAAAACCACTCTAGCGACAGTTGGTTGGTAAGTTTGGTAATAGTGATCTGTGACCTTTTGATGATAAATGGTGATAACACGTCTTGTAACCGAAGGCGTTGTATCGATAGTAGTTGGTGTTGCAATGTTGGTGTGCAATGTGCGGCTGTTGTTTATGAAAATAAGCATACAGTTACTGTAAAGAGTCCGCGTACTTTAGCTCCTCCTTTAGAAAATCACATTCAATAGAAGTTTGGATATTTCAAAAACTTCACAATATCTAGACATCCTTATAATCAAATCATAATTGTTATCCAATCTACCACATTCAAATGGCAACTTTTCAAAAGAGATCATATCGGGACAGTTTAACAGAATGCGGATCATGGCGAGCAGATGTAAATTTTCCAGTTTATTTTTTATTACAGAAAAAGTTTAGTCCTTTTATATTGAAAAAAAAAGCAAGCACAAATTCTGTCACATCGTTGCTTTTTTTTGTGAACCAATAGCTAACCAAAATCTTAATTTCTCGTGACAGTTGCGACTGATCTGTGGGTCCTAAATCAGTCGTTTTATTGTTTAATATACTTATTCAGCTTTCCATAAAATGTATTTTTGAATCAGAGAGTCATTTATAAACTGAACAATTTAAGGTTTTCAACTTAAGGTAGACTTTTAGTTGAAAATATAGCCCAGTTTCGCTGTCAGCTTATCATCGTTGTATAGATGGATTTAGACTCTAGTAAAAGCAAAAAATACATTGCGCAAACACAAGTTATGTGGAATATACAAGATGCATTTTTTTTGTTAATTTATGTATGTAGACTTCAACATTCTTTTCCATGCTTACTTCCTTAACAATTTAACACATATAAAATCGAAAATATCTATATAGCTATTTCCTTAGATGTAATAAAAGACTCAAGACAGAACTATTTTCTAAAATTATTTATCGCAAAACGCTATAGTAAACTGATTTTCGGTCGAAATGGAAATAGAAATGGAAATTCGTTTATAATTCTGGGTTAATCATAGGCAGTTATACTTTCGAGCTAGTCGAGGGCTTTTTCTACAACGGCTACCAACTAAAATCTGTACCGCGATTAACGGCATAATAACACTTCCAAATCGCTATTTCTTTAGGCTCAAGAGGCAATTGAGTTCTCGAGCCCTCTCTCAAAAGACCAAGCTGCTGTTGAATTGTCGGGTTTATTCCGGCAATAGCAACTCAAGTGTTGGCCTCGATCCCGTCCAAAGTGGTAGTCGTTTGTGTGGCACATAGCCCCGTCTTGTTGGAATCACAATCGCAATCACCGTCTTCTGGTCACTGAAAGTCAGTTAACAGCGCTCTATAGCGAGACCATTGACGATAACAGTGTTTACTTCCTCATTTCAAAAGAAATAAGGTCCGATGATGCTGCCATGCTATAAATCGAAACAAGCAGTCGAAATTTTGTGGATGCATTGAAGTTTTGAAGGACTACTTGTGGATTTTGATCGCCCCAATAACGGCAATTCTGCTTGTGGACATAGTCGTTGAGACAAAAATAGCCCTTGTCCGAGAAGATGGCCAAAATCCGAAACTCCAGCGCACAGTAGCACCATACCACAAGGCATAACAGTCTAAGTCGATTTTTATACTTTTTCAGGAGAGGCGGTCAAAGTTTCAAATCAGCACTACTACTAGTACTTAGGCTACTAGGTTTTTTTGGAATAACTTCTGTTTAAAAAAAGATACAGACATAAAAAAATTAGTGAAAGTAGAACCTAATGGTACTTATAACTCATTTTTGTCCTAACTCGAGTTAAGCGGTTATGCTTTGTGGCCACAGAAATATGCCGGGTTGGTTCTCCGGCGATTGAGCGATTCCCAATTTAGCTGATTCGAATTGACAATTCTGGTCTATGTTTTCTTTACTTATCTCTGTCTGAGTAATGGCTTAAAGCTCAAAAGAGTCTACTCACTCAAACTTTTCTACGGAGCGACGAATTCCTTAAAGCCATGATGACGACCGACCTCACGACAAAATTCACTATTTATTTACAACTAAGCCGGAATTTCAATAATATTTCTTAATAATTTACCCACGTTCTGCAAGAGTGAAAGGATACATGATGAAATGACAAACCTTACTTTTGGCAGCTGCTGAAAACCCATTAATAATAATAATAATAATGGCGGCACTACAGTCCGAGGTGGACCCGGACATGGACATTCGATGTTTTATTTATCCTCTCCATCACATAAATTATGGACTATATTTACGACGTACTGTACCTAAACAACAAAATACACTACTTTTACCAGTTTCAACCCAAAAAACTCTGTTTTGTTCATGATTGGATTTTTACTTTGCGACTTAACGGGCCAACGAAAACTCAAAGTGACGTTGGAGGATCCTGCGGTTCGGGATTAGGGTTCCTGAGCGGGCCCTTCATGCACGTTTATATAGCGAGTCGCTAGCTCCAAGACCGACACCGGCTCCCAGCCGCACCCCTTTAATGAACAGGCGCTTTGAATGTTGACACAAGGTCTGCTATGCTTACGCATACAGCCAATACATGCCGAAACATGAATCCTTTCCGATTAGTTCCACAGTTTCATAGGAGTTGGATACCCAGTGTCCTTTATGGTTGCTCGATGCCCAGGGTGTACCACTTGGAGGTTCGGTGTAGGATGTTAGACTAGGAGAGGCTAAGATATAACAAACTTAGATTGCGTATCTAGCTTTTTTACAGCCCATTATTACTACACAAATTATATATAACATATCTTGGCAATGTTTATTGAAATGAATGAACGATGCCGATAATTGACAGTTTTGCCGTCGATGTATTGGCGATGCTTCGGTTATCAAAACGTTTATGAACGAAACATATCGTTTGCATCCCTACCTGGGACTAGCTTCTCAGCAACCACTCGTGTTGTGGGTGCTATTGTTCTCTCACGAGTGGAGGGGACCTACAGTTTAATTCCGATTCCGAACGGTGAGATTGAGAAGCATTTTCTAAATAGTTATATTTGAGCATTGTCAATGACTCGAAAGAGGTGAAGCCGTGAAACATTTTTTTTGGAAAATTGTTTGTCTGTACTTGTATTCGAATCTAAACTTGAAAGTCTAGTGCGTATGGGTCGACGCACAAACCCACACGGCCGCGGCGCTCATCCTTTACTTTAGGGAATATTCTAGTATCCAATGCCTGTCAGCGTACACAAAGTACTTTTTCATGGTAAAGATATAATATTACCATCAATTCTTTCCATAGGTCAACTATCCGATTAAACACAAGCGGAGCGGAACAGCAGGGGATATACAGAATTATTTATAGCCTAACCTCATAGGGTCATAGCAACGTATCAAAAATGTTAACACTGTTTGTCATATATTTTTGAGGGCATGAAAACTACACACACCAAATTTCTCTAGTTTTATACTAATATAAATAGTTCTGATAAGATTGTTCTGTCTTTAATCATTTCAAGCTAAAATTTATATGTTTCAAATTGGTATCCGCATTCGTAGATGCAATCAGCCATACTGAAGCCATTACGCCTTCCATTAGTCTATTGGAGAAGCTAACTAGATAGAGTTGTAATGACCGAATTTTTATTGTTGCCAAAATCGTCACAAACAAACCCATTATCTTATTGATTACTTTGGAGCTATTCGCAATATGTAATCATTAAGATTACTTTTCTCACAAAAACCCATTAACAAATCAATCTGGTCTAGCAAGTTCAAGTATTTAAACCACGTCAAAACCTGAATGAAGATTAATGACTTTCTGGGCGGTAGTTATCTGCTCTTTATTGGCTCTTAGGTATAAAATAAAAAAAACAGCAGTGACGTTTGTATACGGAGCTATATGTAGCTTATGTATTTCGAGATCCCGCTTCACAAATTTATTCGGTTGTGACTCAAAACGCTTAAAACACGTGTTGAATCTTCGAATATCGGCAAAAATCTAACTGCTTTTAAAATCAAGGAAATCGAATTCTTATTTTTATGTCGAAGAATGTAGAGAAATACACAAGTAGAAAATATGTTCCCATATGCAAAGGATGTTTTTTTGAGAGCGACATAAGTTAAAAATAAAATAAAACATAAAAGTCGTGGTTATAGCCAAAGTATAATATTCTGTCGCGGCTGGCTTGAATAAATGGCGTTCTCGAAGTCAACATTTTTGGTATATGGATAATAAAGCGACGAATACTGGCTTCCAAGCCATCCATCGTTATAGATTTATCGGAGTTGAATATTTCTTCGGCCAGCGACCTTTGTAGAGTTTAACCTAAGACAATTCTGCCCTTCAGCTTTGAAGGTCATTGGAACGTGATTTCCCGTTATATAAATCAAATCTTCTTGCATCCGCGATGGCTTGATCGAAATACCGGAGACTCTGTGTTCCTCATTTTCTTGAGCTTAGACGCTGTGTTTTGAAGAAACTCCGAGCGGAGCACTACTTCATATGCTTTTCATGCTAGGCACGTTCGATCCAGTGTAGACGACGGAAATTTCGCTTCTGGATATCCTCAGGAGGTTCACTTTATTTGTGGGAGAAGAATAGTTTGCACGACTTGAGTGATTCTGTAGAAGCCAGGCTCAAGCCCACGAGGACTATTGCACCATCCGGAGAACACGAAGGATGAGATGAAGACTATTTCTTTACCCATCATCGCAGACAGATTTATAGTTCACAGTTCTGATGTGGTACTTGTTGCCCAGTTTTCAACTGAACTGGTTTATACAGAAAAAGCCTTATCTTTGTTCCTTCAGTTAGAAGTTTTGATTCTACTTGTGTGGACAAGTCGAGGTAGCACTAGGGTGTCTGGTTAGGCCCCAGATTAGTAACGTATACCAAGTGGATCGGTATATCTCGTATGCATTAAACTATGATATTACGACCTTAGTATGAAGATCTTGAGTAAGCTGATCAATTTTACTGCGGTCTTCCAAAGTGTAAATGGCTCACCACTTTCCCATTGTACCGACCGTCATATTTCGTGGCAACAGTTCTATTGAGTCTTCTTCTTCTTTGGGTGAAGCTACAGTCCGAAGTGGATTTGAACTTAGCTTCTACAACAACCGCTCGTATCGTGAGTGTAATTGTTCTCTCTTGAGTAGAGGGGACCTACAGTGTTGTGCCGAATCAGAATTGCGAAGTTTGAGATTTGAGTGGTAGCACAATAGATCTACTCGGGTCTTAGTACATTATTAATCCACTCAACCTTCATACGTTTTTTGTATCAATTTTCAAGATGTTCAATTGCTTTGTTTGCAGTGTCCGCAGAGGTTAGAAATACTGAGTAAGGTATGTAAGTAAAGCCAAATTTATGAATATTTTAAAGAAAAATCCTTTAAAATGTACAATGGTGTTACACATCAATACAATACAATGATATATTGTAGCCAACATTTGCGCATTTTAAGAAGATTGTTTCTCTCGCGTAAAAACTTTAACTATTTAAAATCAGAATTCGTTAAAAGTGGCGTAACAATTTAAGTTCTGTGCTGTTAAAAGATGGAAAATTAAAGTCATATAGCATACTACAAAGCATTTTTTCACGGCTCCACCTCTTTCAAGTCACTGACAATGCTCAAAGAGTATAACTGTCTAGAAAAAGCTTCCCAATCTCGCCGTTCGGAGTCGACATTAAACTGTAGGTCCCCTCCACTCGTGAGAGAACAATGGTTGCTGAGAAGCTAGGCCCAGGTCCACCTCGGACTGTAGCGGCGCCTTTACTATTATTATTTAAGAAAAATGTTTATTTGCATCATATACATCCAATATTTTGTGGATGAGAATTAATTATATAGCGAAGTGTACCTATATATAGAGTCACTACTTGCTAATGGGATATTAGTAAAGCTTACATCACGAATTCGTATTTCGTAAAATACATTCATTTTGGTCCTGAACGAACGGCGCGTCCCATAAACAGAATATTTGTGAAATTATATTAATCAGTCAAACTATGCTGAGAAGTCTCTCAGACATCACGCCTCTGTCTAACAATTTCATTCGTTATTCACAATCTTCAACAACATCCCAACATGCTTATAAAGTGATTTTTTGCATCATTATGCTATCTCGGAGACGAGAGAAGAACCGAACAGATACTTCAATTTGTATACTTCAAGTAGGTACAACATACCTACACGCGTACCACACATTCGTTTCTTCATCGCCTTCCTAGTTGAACGAACTCCCTTGCAGCAACCAGACAGCAGCAGTTATTTCCCCATGCCAGGCGCAACAATCAACAACAGATCTTTCAGCAGATATCGGCAACCGTTGGTGGATACACCATCTGGCCAATACACGAACATACTTCTACACAGTACATATTTTTAATTTGTTTTTCCTTTTTCTTGTTGAGGGGAAAACTGAGAAATTTAAGTGTGAACATTTCTTTGAATGATATCTACTTTTGTATCCTCATTTTCAGCACTAGACCGCGACAATTTGATTCTCGTTAACACATGTTCTCTCGACATACACGAACTATGATCCCTCATCTCAAATTTGCACGATCCTAAATTCTGGCAGCAACGGTATACATATTTGTATCAATTTAAATTTGATCACGACTTCCTCAATGCGCCTGAGTGATCCACAATACACCAGCCGACCAGTTTTTCCAGTTCCATGGGAGTTGTTTATTGAAATTTCGCATCATTTGCCGTTTGAGTGACCTTTGTGCTCATGCGAGTGGTTGCTAACACGATGACATAGTGTTGTGAATTTGTGATTGAAATCTTACACGACGAAAGTCTCCCACTGATTATTTGGGGAGGTATTGGATGTTCAGCCATAGAAAACCGGTCTGAAGACCATTCAAGTCGAATGATTAATTATTGTGGTTCCAAAAGAGGTGGACAAGAAAGATTGTTTGAACCGTTTCGTGGTTGTAAATCAGTGCCGCCAATGGATGCAAAATAATGGGCTTGGGCAGAGATACGTTATGAAATTTTGTTTCATCGAATATGTATTCTGAATGCTAATTGTGTAAGCTTTTCGATAAACAGAGGTTCTGCAGACAACATTCTTGCGCTCACGAGTATACTTGAACAACAAAAGAGTTGTTGTACGAACTTTAGTATTACTGGGAGCATATCATTTCGATTCGTTCTTGGAATTAATTTTTTGCTGTGTGAATTGGAAGCGAAGCCGATATTGTACAATTGAAAAATAACGACTTATAGAGTGGTACCTCCATTTGTTTAGTTGCTAAGTACTTCTATTCTTTTTTACGATTTATTCTTATTTAGGTTTCAATGGCTTAATAGTGCACGAAGGTCCACGTGAACTGATTACGGGTTCTTCTCCGTAGGAAACAATTTAGAGCTTATTGGGTAGCATAATGTAATCTAATGTAATGTACCTCACTGAGGTTACAGATGTTCTTAAAGAGGTAGACTACAAGATGAAGTATAAGCGATGGCAGGGCCGGACAAGGACAAAAAAAGTGTAAAATTTTTTCTACTTACCCTTCGTCCAGACAGACTTTAATATTCTATTATGCTGACTGCAGCCCCATAGAGACATTCCAAGAAATTTTAAAGCTTTCTAGACATGCCATCTCACTGTCCCTATCGGAAATGGGTGACAGGCACCATTTGTCATACCTCCAGACTGATCTGTCCCAAATTAAATCCAAAGCATTCTAAAAATCACAGGGCAGTGCCCCATGCCAGGTGTGGATGACAGAAGACTCGAATGTAATTTGAGAACATCATTCTCTAATGTTTCAATGGTTCCGTCTAATGAATAATTGTTTAGAACTTAATCCACATGATTGTAAGCTTTAAAACCGCCTGTGATAGAATAGCAAAGGCTGCGTTATAAATCGATATTTCCAATAGATTAGTGGTATAATAAGGTTTGAAGATTACGAACTACCAATTTGGATACGACTGGATGGCACAGTTGGTTAAGTATCTGCCCCCAGGTTCGAATCCCAGTGAAATCGAATCTGGTTCAGTCACCATTTGCCGTTGGGATTAAAATAATGGCACTGGAGTAGGTTGCTACCTGGCAGTGCAATGGACCAGTTTTGAATCTGGAGCACTAAAGTTGTATTTCAAAAAATAGCCCAAAAAAAAAAGAAAAAAATCTGGATTATTATCCAAACGAACACATATTTAATGTACTCCCAGGAAAAGATAATTGCGCCTTGCAGATTTTTCTGGGTAAAGAAATCTATGAGTCTGCCACTTCAACAAAAGCTATTATTTTCAACAAGTTTAGGTGGAAATTGATCTATGCACATGGGATCAATATCATCGGAAGAACCAAAGCAGTTGTTAAAGGAGCAGATTCTTTATTAAGATCGAGCATAGGGACCAAAAAACATGCCTGTATATACATTGAGGTTCGATACCAAGTTCAGACAAACAATTTTTCAAAGAAAAAAAAATTGTTCACGGCTCCACCTCTTTCGTGTCACTGACAATGCTCAAAGAGTATAGCTGTCTAGAAAATACTACTCAAAATCGCCGTTCGGAGTCGGCATTAAACTGTAGGTCCCCTCCACTCGTGAGAGAACAATAGCACGCACAACACGAGTGGTTGCTGAGAAGCTAGGCCCAGGTCCACCTCGGACTGTAGCGCCGCCATTATTATTATTATTATTATTATTATTATTATATACATTGAGGGAACGGAAAAATGAGCATGGCAGCATATTTTGTAGGGAAACATGGAGCTAGTCAAACTTGTATACGCTTTGATCTACTTTTGGGTAATGGCAACATTTTTAATGGCATGGAAGCTTAATTGTAAAATGCAACAAAACAATGTTCGTTCCTTTTTAGGTTTTTATAATTTAGAAACCTGAAGACACTAAGTTCCAAGTAAGCCAATTTGGTAGCAAGGCTTGCACTAAAGGGAATACCCAATTTTAAAATCAGACGTTCTTTTCAGAGTTGTTTTGAGGGTAATGGATTCATATTGCGTATAGGTGTGGAAATATGTTCCACAGTATTCTCTCTAAGCCAGTTGCCTTCAGAAATCTGACAATGAGAGATGACTCTAGTGATTGCATTTCTTTTTCTGATATTAGGTACTTGCCCATATACCTTTTTCTTTTGTGGGCTAGTGCCTCACAAAATCCCAGTACATATTTTGGAATTTCATTAAGTTCTCCTTCTTCAGATAACGCCAGGCCTTCTTCAGATAACGCCAGTTTCTTTAGATGCTCCCTGAGTTTACAGTGTCCTGTCGGAAAGCCTGTTAGGATACGGAGGTTGTTCTTGCTCATTCTGATGCATGCTTCAAATCTCTTTTGGTTGTATTGCCCTAGGAGTTTCTTGGCCTGCATCATGCCATGAGCTTTGTTTCAGTTTTCTATCCGATTCCTTCTGTCTAGTTCTCTGAACTCTTCTCTGGCTAGATGGTTTCCTATAGCGCAGAATGGCTCTGTTTAAGTTACTATATTTCAGTCGAGCTCTTATGTCAATAATTTTTGTAACGAACCGTGGGACCAGAACTCGCAAACAAAATTCACGCGTCTCGTATTCTCCACGAGCAAAATATTTGACACCGCTGCAGTTGCGTCGCACGGTTTGAATTAGCTTACGATGCAATTTTTTGTACGCACAAGGTGCAATTTGTATGAGAGCTCGACTCAGTCCGTCGTGTGCATTCAAAGGGTCAACACCCAAATAATAAAGAATAATATTTAATAATTTCAGTGTTTCATTTTTTTCAAAGTTCTTAATTAAACATTGGCGACCGTGACAGGACACTACTAAAAGAGTTTAGTAGCCTGTAAATTGTGAAATAAAAAAAAAAACAAATAAGTAAAAAGTGAAAGGTTGTGTCCGGTGATTTCATTTTTAATAAAAAAAAAAAAAAATATATTAAAGTGATATGTCGCGTAAACTAGAAGAACTTGCGGACCGTCAGAACAAAGTTGGAGAAGAAATTTGTATTCTTGCTCGCAACTATGGAAAAGACAGTTCAAGCAGGAAGACAAGAAGCTATCTGGAGCAACGTTGGCAATTATTGGATTCCTTATGGGAGGAATTCGATAATAATGACAGCGAGATACGTGACAACTACAGTGAAAGTGTTAATCACGATTATTTCGCTAAGTCATACTATGACAAGATAAAGTCAGTATATGAAAACATTAATAAAGACATAGCCATGAGGCTATCGGAACAGCCAGTGCAGACGGAGCGAAAGGAGCCATCAGCAGGACCAGTAGCTCCAGCAGTACCAGCAGCCACAGCAGCAGCAGTACCAGCAGCCACAGCAGCAGCAATTCAAGCAGCACCAACAGACCCAGCAGCGGAACGGACGTATGGTTTTGACCACTATGCCACAGAAAGGCGAAATATAAAGCAACAGTCAGTGGGACAGCGATCAAAGGAAGGTGTAAATTTACAAGAAAGGCTAACCTTGCTCATGTCCATACTTCAGCAATCCCTCGATAAGAGCAAGGTAGAATTAGACCAAAGAAAATCTGATTCCGTTTACAGAATCAGAGCAAGGTCCATTGAGGAAACTTGGGATGAAATTCGTGAGCTTCGTACAAGGTTGGGGGATCAAGCATCCATCCAAGAAACTCGAGATCATTTCGATATGAGAGATGTAGTCGAGGCCACACTTCTCGAATTGTGCGAAAGGTTGGAAGGACCTAAAATGCAAGCGAATCCAATTACCACAACAATGAAACTGCCGAAAATAGAATTGCCAAAATTCGATGGCAACTATCTAAACTGGCGGCAATTTCACGATCTTTTTAAGCAGCTTATTCATGAACAGCCAATACCACCGGCCCAAAAGCTGTACTTTCTTCGCGCCAACGTGACTGGGGAAGCGCATAATCTAATTCAGCATTTCCAGCCAACAGATGCTAATTATGAAGTGGCTTGGAGAACGTTAGTTGAGCGATTTGATAATCGGAGACTGCTACTAACGGCTCAACTGACAAGATTACTGTCACAATCTTCAGCAATGGGAACTGCCAATAGTCTGAGAAGATTGCATGACACAACGAAAGAAGGAATGCAAGCTATCGCAAACCTGGGCATCGATATTAATAACTGGGACCCACTGATAGTTCATCTAATGCTGCAGAAACTGGATAAGGAAAGCAGAGGTTTGTTCGAGCAGTCGTTACAAGATCCTAGAACCAGCCCGAGCTTAGATGAGTTCCTGAAGTTTGTGGAGTTGAGATTCCAGACATTGGAAGCGATGGGTACCAAGGATGACAGGAAAAGATCAGCCGCGCTAACTGCAACAAATAGTGTCAATAGTATCAATTGCACTATGTGTAACTCGGGTAAGCATAAGATTTATAATTGCTCACAGTTTCTATCTCTTTCACAGGATGAACGAGAAAGGGCTGTTCGCAGACTACAACTTTGCCGAAATTGCCTCAAGACAGGTCATTATTCTCCATCATGCCAGTCCAGATCTTGCCAAAAATGTGATGGCAAGCACAACACACTCCTTCACCCTCGTCAACAACAGGTTCCTGAGCAGGAAAAACAACAATTTCAACCAACATCTAACCAACAGAAGAAACTGCAGCTAACTCAAAGTAAGTCCTATTTGAATAAGAAGTGCGAATTACAACCTGTCATGTCCGGTAATGCAGCCATAGATCTTAAGAAACGTCACGTCTATCTCGCTACTGCGATTGTTAACGTCATTTCCGCCTGCGGCACTCGCATCCCATGTCGTGCTCTATTGGATTCCGGTTCGCAAATCAGCTTTATAACGGCGAGCATTGCACATGAGCTAGGACTCAAGAAACACAGATTGGAAGTTCCAATCAGCGGCATAGGAGGTAATGAGTGCAAGGCCGAGTTTATCGCACATGTCACTATTGAGTCGAGGACATCATCCTATAAAACAGCAATTGAGGCCAGCATCATGCCTCGTATAAGCGAATACAAGCCCATTCATGAAATGCACACATCGTCCTGGAATTTACCGCCAAACGTGCACCTTGCTGATCCTATGCATTTCAAGGCGCAACGCATCGATATTCTGTTGGGAGCAGAAATATTTTTTGATTTGCTTCTGCCAGGAGAAATAAGAATATCAGATAACCTTCCAATGCTACGTAACACAAAATTAGGATGGATTGTAGCCGGAAGTATACCAGTGAACGCGACAACGACGCACTGTCATATAGCTACAAGGCCCTCAATCTCATCATTGGACAAGCTGGTTCGGAAATTTTGGGAAACTGAGAATCATGATGCTCCGATAAGAACAATGAGCAAAGAGGAACATGATTGCGAAATACATTTCCAGAAAACCATTAGAACAAATGCAGACAATAGATTTGTAGTAAGTTTGCCATATAAAGAAGAGCCTAATGAAACATTAGGAGAGTCATTCGAAATGGCTAAAAAACGTTTTCTGGCATTGGAAAGGAAATTGGAAAAAAATAGTGAGTTGAGAGAAGCATATACGCAATTCATGGAAGAGTATGAATCGCTCGGTCACATGAGTCCAATCAGCGATTGCAAACTTGGTAAAACGCATTATATTCTTCCACACCATTGTGTTATAAAACCCGAAAGTTCGTCAACAAAACTGAGGGTGGTATTCGATGCATCGGCAAAGAGCTCATCTGGTTGTTCATTGAATGACATTTTAATGGTTGGACCAACAGTTCAACCAGATTTATTCTCAATCATCATTAACTTCCGAATGCATAGATATGTTTTTACTGCTGATATAAGAAAAATGTATCGACAGATCTTGATAGATCCTAAGGACAGGATGATGCAGTTAATCTTATGGAGACCACATCAGAGTTTTCCACTGCGAATATACCAACTCAATACTGTAACTTATGGAACAGCATCGGCGTCATATTTAGCTACAAGATGTCTGGCAAAACTTGCGGATGACAATGGAGAAGAATGTCATCTGGCTTCGCATGCTGTTAAAAACTGTTTTTATGTCGACGATTGCCTTACTGGGGCAGAAAGCATAGAAGATGCCAAAAGGTTATTAACTAAAATCTGTCATCTGCTGAAAAAGGGCAATTTTGAATTACGAAAGTTTTGTGCTAACCATCCAAAAATACTGGAAGATATTCCTGAGCAATATAAAGAACAACTTGTCACATTTCATCAAAGTGAAGTAATAAAAACTTTAGGATTAATCTGGGATCCTTCTTCTGATGCATTTAAATTCAAGTTTGAGATTGATGTAACCAACGAAGCGTATGAACGTGTTTGCAAGCGAAGAGTATTAGCTGATCTCGCCAGGCTGTTCGACCCCCTAGGATTACTTGGACCCGTTATAGTACTTGGAAAACTCTTTTTGCAGGATCTATGGAAAACAAATTTATCTTGGGACGAACCACTTTCCGAAGAGCTGTCAATTAAATGGCTTAATTATATAAAAGAGTTCTCCATGTTGAAAGAAATAAATATTCCCAGATATGTTTCACTGCCTTGCAGCTATGTCCAACTGCATGCTTTTTCAGACAGCAGTCTAAGTGCCTTTGGTGCATGTGTCTATCTCAGATCCATTGATAACCAAGGAAAACTGTATTCACAACTTTTGTGTTCAAAATCGAGAATTGGGCCTCTCAAGACAATATCTATCGCGAGGTTGGAATTACAAGGTGCGGTGCTTATGGTTGAGTTAGTAGAGAGGATATCACAGCTGCTATGCGATAAAATAAAGAAAATTACATATTACACTGACTCCACCACAGTGCTGGCTTGGATACGATCCCCTTCTTATACTTGGGAAACGTATGTTGCAAATAGAGTTGCAAAAATTCAAGCAAAAACAGATATAAATCAATGGAATTACATAAAGGGAAGCAACAATCCGGCGGATATGATATCAAGAGGTGTGGATCTTCGAACTCTTCTCAAAAAGCCACTATGGTTTAATGGGCCTGATTTTCTTACCAAAGACGAAGGATACTGGAAGGTGGCGCCACATTGTTTTCCAGAAGATATTCCAGAACGGCGCAAGAATAAATCTGTGTTAACAATGATAGCAATTAGTTATGAAAATTTGATTGAGCAAGTGAATCATAGAAATTCATTTTACGTACTGCAAAAGATATTTGCATATGTTTATAGATTTTATAATAATTGCAGGAAGCATAAATCATTAAGAAGTGGCACTCTTTTATCTGTAGAAGAACTTCAACAAGGAACCAATTTTATATTTATAAGTGTGCAACGAAGAGAATTTCCACATGATTATAGTACTCTGCAGAAAGGAAAGCGCCTACTCAAACATTCCAGCATAGCATCGCTATCACCATTCTTTGATGAAAAGACCAAATTAATTAGAATTGGTGGAAGATTAAAAAATGCATCAATTATGGCCGACGCTAAGAATCAAATATTGCTACCAAAAAACAATAATATAACGAAACTGCTTTTAGCATATTTACATCAAAAGCATATGCATGTAGCACCCAGAGCTCTAATCGCTATCTCTAGACAAAGATACTGGATCTTAAGTGTTGGGAGAATGGCGCGACAAACAGTTTCCAGATGTGTAATCTGCTTCCGGTTGAATCCACGACCTTTAGCACAGATGATGGGCAATTTACCCAAGGAGAGAGTTAATCCGTCTCGTCCATTTTTATATTGCGGAGTAGATTTCTGTGGCCCTATAAAGACACATTACAAAATCAGAGGTAAAGGACCCACAAAATCGTACTTAGCTGTTTTCGTGTGTTTTGCGACAAAGGCGCTACATATTGAGGTGGTGGGAGATCTCTCTGCAGAATCTTTTATAAATTGCTTAAAAAGATTTATTGGCAGAAGAGGATTATGCCATACCATTTTCTGTGATAACGCTACAAATTTTGTAGGCGCAAAAAATGAATTGATGAATCTTAAAATGGCTTTTGAAGATGAGAACAATCAATCATCAATTAAGGCAGCTTGTTTGGAAAATGGAATAAATTGGAAATATATCCCACCACGTTCTCCACACTTCGGCGGTCTCTGGGAAGCTGCTGTAAAGTCTGCAAAAAACCTTCTTGTCCGCTATCTTCGTGAAGCATCTCTCACCTATGAAGAGCTGTCGACAGTTGTTATTCAAATAGAAGCCATCTTGAACTCCCGGCCAATTACTGCTATGACATCCGATCCAAATGATTTGGAAGCATTAACACCTGGACATTTTCTAATTGGAGCACCACTGACGGCTCTACCTGAGCCGGATGTTACAAATAATAAAATGGGTTGTCTTAATAAATTTCGCCAAATTCAGTGTCTTCAGCAGCATTTTTGGAAGCGCTGGTCTTTGGAATATTTAAGTTTATTGCAGCAACGAATGAAGTGGAGGACCGAATCGAATAATTTAACTCCTGGTACACTTGTTGTCATAAAGGAAGCTAACATTCCTCCAATGAGTTGGAAATTAGGACGCGTAACAGAAGTGTATGAGGGAGGTGATTCTCTAGTGCGGGTGGCAAGGGTAAGAACTCAAACTGGAACTTGCTTAAGAGCAATACACAACTTGTGCCCACTACCAATAGAAAGTTCAATAGAAGAGGATAACCAAGAGCCCAATAGTAAAAAAGATACCATCATAACTGAAGATACGTTTACTCAGGGCAGAAACCTTCGGAGTAAGAAATCTCTGAAACCTTCACTCTTAGCCGCAATGCTTTTGACGTTACTTATTTTACCCACATCCATAACAGCAACGAACGAAGATATTCTGGTAAGCAAGCTTGATGATGCAGCAGGAATTTATTTTGAGGACATTGGTAGAATTCAAACAATTAATACATATTGGAATATATATGTTTATTATAACATTACTACATATTGGCAAGAGTACGGAGAAATAAAGGCATATTTGGAGTTATTAAATACAATGTGCACAAGGGAAATATCACAACAAGCAAACTGTAATCCAATAATCGGATCCGTAAGACATAGAATGGAAATTATTGAACACAACAACGATCTGTTATTCAACCTTCATTCATCGCAGCACATCAGAACCAGAATGAGAAGATCTCCATTTGATTTTGTTGGGACTCTGGCCCATAGCCTTTTTGGGGTGTTAGACCAAGATGATGCCAATCATATCGAAAAGGAAATTGTTTCCGCTAAGGAAAATGAGCATCATCTAGCAGAACTAGTACGCAAGCAAAGCTCTATAGCAGATACTACGGCAAATATTCTCAAACGCAACACAATTGAAATCTACCAACAATTTAAGACTCTTCGAGAACATCTCTCTCAAACAACCAACGCCATTCGAAAAAACGAAGGAATAAATGAGGTAATTTTAAACTTGTCCTCACTAACATCGTATTTAACCTTGCTGGTCACCAACTTCGAACGCATCCAAGACGTCTTATTGGACGTGATGCTAGATCTGAGCCATGAAAAAATAAACCCAAAATTGATAACGCCAGACCAATTTATTCAGCAACTGCAGCTAATACGCAACCATCTCCCAAGCACACTAACATTACCCAGTGGATCTGGCATCGATATTTACAAAATGGCAACAGTTAAGGCTCGCCTGATGAATAATACAATAATATTTAAGATGCAGTTGCCTCTCATAAATCCAGAAGAATTCCAAATTTTCAATCTAATTAAAATTCCCATACTTCACAAAAATTCAAGCTATATGATAGAGAGCAGTTATTCGTATTTGGCAGTCACTTTAACAAGGGATAAGTACTTTTCACTAACAGAAGCGGAGTTAGGGTCGTGCAAAGTTTTTCAGCTCCGGAATTATCTTTGCGGTCAAACGCACCCGGTTTCTATACATCAAAACGATCACCATAGTTGTGAAATGGCCTTATTGAACGATGCTCATAACGCAATGGCTGAATGTACTATCAAGTTAGTACCCACAGAAAACCAATGGAAGAATCTAAAGACATCCAACGGATGGATACTTTCCATTGTTTCTAGTCTAACCGCGCATCTTATTTGTCATTGCAGTACCCGCCCTTTGCATTTAACTGGAAACGTGTTATTGGAATTCAAAAGGTCTTGCACACTCAAGTTACCTTCTCTCATTATCCACGGACGAATAGAACACAGTACTATCATAAAAGGCTCCTTCATTCCCAGCGCAAATATCTCCAATTGGATACGAAATCACAACGTTGTAAAAGACATCACTGAAACATCTGAAGTAAATGACGTTGACATATCGGAGTTTGATAGACTAAAGAGCATGATTGATGACGTAATTAACCAAACAAAGTCTCTTCCGAGACCAGAAGATATGAACCCACATGATTATCATCACTATGCGTTAGGGTATTTCTTATTGGCTGGCATGATTGGCTTGATAGTTGCGCACTTTTATTCGAAAAGGCAAAGACCTACGCCTGCACCCCGGTCTCAACCACCGCAACGGTTTGAAGTAGTTATTTAAGTCTCAAGTGCATTCAAATGACATCTAATTATAACTTCATTATTTAATAATTATACAGTAAACTCACATCAAAATAACATATTTGTTTATTTTTTAGTCCGATTCTTATTCAATTATATTGTATTAAATTTAGAGGCTTAGAAACCCTCAAGGGGGGGAGTATGTTTAAGTTACTATATTTCAGTCGAGCTCTTATGTCAATAATTTTTGTAACGAACCGTGGGACCAGAACTCGCAAACAAAATTCACGCGTCTCGTATTCTCCACGAGCAAAATATTTGACACCGCTGCAGTTGCGTCGCACGGTTTGAATTAGCTTACGATGCAATTTTTTGTACGCACAAGGTGCAATTTGTATGAGAGCTCGACTCAGTCCGTCGTGTGCATTCAAAGGGTCAACACCCAAATAATAAAGAATAATATTTAATAATTTCAGTGTTTCATTTTTTTCAAAGTTCTTAATTAAACAGGCTCAGGACCGATGAAGGGTTCTGATGCTCCTTTTCACGCCAGGGAATCGGCCATTTCATTGCCTTCTATCCCTATATGGCCAGATATTCAGCAGAGCTTAATTCTGTTTCTACTACGTTCTTGAAGACTCTGGAGGCATTCCCACTTGAGTTTAGATTTGAGTAGGAGTGTAGTGCCATTAAAGCAGCATGACTATCTGACATTATTGCTTCATATGTCGCGGTTGATATTGTTCCTATCAAGATTAATATGAACGCATGTCTATGGCATAAATTTCTGCTTATAAGATGCTGGTACGTATGCCCATGGGTTGGAAGTACTTTGTACGGGTCCAAATACCCCGAACTATGTACAATATATACATAGTTTTGAAACATGGTGTATGGTAAACAAGGTATGCTTCACAGCTTTTTCGAAGCGATGCATTCTGAGTAGGTCTATGTCAAAAGGAATAGAAATACTTTTGATATCTGTCACTACATAGTTTCCTATTTTCATAAAAAAAAACTTAAAAAAACTTAAGATACAAAATTTATTAATTCAGTCAACTTTCATCAAATTTCATATTTTTTTTTTAATTTTTTTTCTATATAAATCTTAAGAAACAAGTCAAAAACTACCCAGAAATTTAAAGATAGCGAATTTTGACAAGCTGCCAATCATGCCTTGTTTTCCTTACACCAGGGGGTGAAATAAAACGATTTGTTCTACTCCACAGTATTAAATTACCCTCGTCCATCGAAAAATACACATAGTATTATTTTTGGCGACAATATGTTACGAAAACTCTCCTATTTGCCGTTAATTGAATTTCGCTTTGAAGCAGTGCAAAGCAGTACTCTACACAAACGCTCAAAATACAACAAGCTGTCTAGTGGTAAGAAGGTTAGAATTGAACATCTTTATATGCATGTCTATTGGTGTCTCTATGAGTTATATTTTACCTTAACTTTTGTACGCTCAAAATAAGGGCATAAATTTAGTACTATACTTTTGCGGTTTGAATCAATTTGCGCTTGAACAACTCTGGGGAATAAGGGAATACTGCAAAGTTATATCCAAAATAGATACAATATTGCCGAAATAGTACGAATTTTGAAAAGAAATTTTGTTCGAAATTATGTAACATTTGCAGCTGGTGTACGCAAGTGTGTAAGGAAAGTCAGTGAAACTGGTTTGCTGATTGATAACCAAATATATTCCCGCGTTTGTCGTGTGTGCTGGACGAAGAATAGCTTTTGCCGAAAGTGTAAGCCCAAATCCCCAGAAATAGATCTGACAACTGAATATCTGCCGCACTAGCCTTAGGAGAATTTTGCTTAAAGATGCGGGATAACTCGCTGACAAGGACTAATTAACTCAGAAATTGAATCAAAATGATAAGATCAGCTTCAAATTGTCGACAATTATTGTTCAAAAATCACCTTTTCCGATAAGATGGATTTTCATCTCCGCGGCTACGTAAATAGACAAAATCGCCATATTTGTTATCATAGAGAAACAAAAGCAGCATCAACGTGTGACTTTACCGAGGCATGATAACTAACTTCTTATGTGCAGAAATTGATGATTTGGACTTGGGCTAGTTATGTTTCCAGTAAGATGAGGACACGTGCCACACAAGCCATTCAACAGTTTTTTTGCGCTCTAAGTTCAAAAATCATAATCAGTAATTTTGGTGATGTTGCTTGGTTGATACGAAGCTGCGATTTGACGCCGTTGGACCTTTTTTGTAGGGCACCATTATAGATTGATGCTATGCGTACAACCCGGAGACGATTGAGGCACTCAAAAGCAACATTTATAAAGCTATTCGTGAAATAAGTCCAAAACCATCGAAAATATTTTGAAAAATTGTCTTGACAGAATGTCTTACTGCCAAGACAGCAAAAACTAATGCTCAGTATTTGAAGGAGGATAACAAGAGCGTTACAAATGGTTGGGATATTTAACGTTCAACAATTTGACGTTTTAGAAAAGTATATAAATTTATCGATGTATTGTATACGACCTACGGTATCGATACTAATGATTATATTCAACTTTAAATCACAATAAACCCGCTGTGAACCTGTCAACATAAATGCCAAAGAAAATTTCCATTACAGTCCGAAGATTAATGTTTTAGTTCCAAAATTGGGGGACAAGAATGATTGTTTAGACCGCTTCATGGTTATATGTAAATCAATGCCGTCAATGGAATAAAATAATGGGCTTGGACACATGGGCCCTTTTTCTTTTCAGTGGTTACGTTAATCTAAATGCCAAAACAAAATTCTAAATTAAATCGGTAAATGAGAAGTCATAACATAATATGTCAGTTTTATTCACTTAGCCCGTTCAGTTCATAATTTTTAGTTTTAATTTCTTCGTTAGAATCGAAAAATTAAAAAGCCATTACCATCAGACACCTCGTTTTCTAACAATAGATCGAACTAATGTGAATCTTTAATAATTGACCAATCAGTTGTACACGAATAATAATTTATCTTCGGTTGTAAATCACTAGGTTCTCTCATTAATCAATGACAGTGCGTACAACCAAATGCCTTCAACGAGCCTAGAAGTGCTTTTAAAAATTCACCTCGTCAAAATTGACTTCGCAAATAACGACAAATCAACTTCGTTTTCCTTCTAACGAACCATTTAAGCAAAATTCGTGCATTACAATGCACACAAATAAATACATAAACCCACGATGGTCAACATCTGTAACTGTAAGGCTGTGTATCTCTCAATCAGTGTAATGCAATTATTGGAGATACTCGTTCAGTAAGTATGAGTCGCTTTATGAAAACCAGTACCTTCAATTGGAGATTGATGGATGAGTTTTCTTCGTTTCCATTCACTTCGTTAAAGTATTGATTTTCATACTAATTAGGCATAAAGAGTGAAAGCTTCATAAGTCTTTCCCGGTAAGCAATAGATTTGTGCATTTTGACAACTTGACAGGTTGTTACACAACTAACTACTGAAATGATTTCTTTTTGTTTCACTTTCAATACACAGTCGTGCTTGATTTTATAAGTTTGTGCAGTTTGCTGTTAGAAGATTGATTATGTAGAAAATTGTTAGAGACATACGATCCCAAGTTTCCACTTGTAGGCCTTTTACCTATTATTGAGATTGTCAGAATTTACGAAAAGCAACTAAGTGAGAGATACTCCGGTTATCCTACGTAAAACGCGTGTCAAAAGGCCTACAAATGTTAGCGCAAGAGAAGTCTCAAGCTAGAAGGCGAAAGGAAGAGAATAATACGTCAAAGGAAAACGTTTTTCATTATCTACCTAACTCAAGTATTTAAGTATTAAGGCATCCAGGGACAGTAAGAAAATACTGACTTTTTATAAGAAATCCAAAAGTCTGTGAGCAGGCTTTGAGAAATACACTCAAGCTCTTTGAATCTGTAAGAACAATTTGATTACCAATCCGCAGAAAAAAAAGGATGTATTTCAGCAGCTCCTTGACGAACACGACCAGGAGAGAGTGATAGGGAAAGAAAAAATCTCAACTCGACGATACAGTACTCCTCCCACCCAGCATTCACAAAGTCAGCACATGTATCAAAAAACTAAAGAAGAAATAAGGCACAGGCTCAGATGGCGAAATATCAGAGCTCTTTAAGGTTAGTAACGATTCTCTGGTAGACAACTTTGGAAAGATAAAGCATGTCATACAACTACAATACCGGCTTCCAATGTCCCATCCACAAAAAATCCTGATTTCGACAAAGCAAAAAAAGAATAAACGAACGATGCATCCGACGTTAGGATCTGTTTGTGAGCACTACTAACTGAAAGAGTGAAAAGAAGATGGAAAGATGCTATGGTAAATTAATTATTAAATAAAAGCAGGGTTTAAACAGAAGCCTGTCAAGATGAAAAAAGACAATTTGTAGTAGAAACAAAGCAACGAAAACTCATTACTACTGATAGCTTTTTTCCACCTGATTAGTCAAAAAATATAATTTGTTCGAATTTTATTCGACTGCTGGCGAAGATAGATAGATAGACTGCATTTTTTTTAAAAAGGAGAAGACTTGGTTGAGTGCCTTCACCGCTTCACCAGTAAGATTTGTGTGGAGAAATTCATGCCGAAAACTGTTAGTTCAGCAGGAGATCCTTCTGACAAGCGATTAATCTTCATAAACCGACGTACAAAACTTTCTCTGCTGTCTTGTGTAAACCTGAAACCTAAAGTTCACAAATGCTTACACTATTTCATTTCCTAGAAGACTCAAGAAATGTGAATCGTCAAGCACCACTTTTTCGTCGAGTTCGAGCACGTATTTGACACCAAGTTCACACAGGATGTGAATCCTGTTTTGATATTTCAGCAACGCACCATCGACGATTTGACCAAAATGAAATACCAGGCAGATACAAAATTCGCAAGCAGTAATTCCTTTGTACTTTTGCTAAAATCTGAATACCTGTTCCTTGGGTTCAAGAGACAATTGAAGTGACTAATAGAGTAAAGATACTCTAGCAAAATCATGTTGGTTTCGTCATCTGCCAGTGTGGTTTTACGATGCAGAGGTATTCATATTTAAATCAAATGAAGAAGCTATTCATTCTGCTTGCGGGGTTTGGTCCAGTTTGCGATGATGACATTTGGAGAAAAAAGTTCAACCATGAACGATATGGGCAGTACAGCGACACGAATTAAATTTCGCTCAACGGATCAAAAGCCTAAGGTTGTTAAGCCCCATAGAATGTAAGAACAACATACTTCAGGTCCGAAAAATCCTCAACTCCGAGTACACCACATTTCTTCAGACGAACAAGATCTATAATCAAAAAGAAATAGCTTATGACGAATGCTGTTTTTGTCATTTGTTGAGTGTTTTTTCAAAATCGCATAATATCATGCGGAAATTTTTAAGCTATTAAATTATTTTGGATTACAATCCTTATGTATATTTTTTACTGTATATGTAGTTCAGTTACCCCCAACAAACCTGAACCAGTCGATTGTGAATGGGCTAAGACCATGGTAAGTGACACTAGTTCACTTTCGGGGTATCACATTTTCCTTTGCGGTCTAGTCGCCATTTAACTCAAGTTAATGGATTTCATTACATAACTTGCAATGAATATACCATATGAGGGGATGACACTGCCGTTTTGACCATGTGTGGACTTCTTTTCCGAAGTTTTGCAGTTTATGAGTGACTGTAGTTTACATTTTTGTAATAAGGACGGCACCAGCTGAGGATCATTTGATTGGGCACATGCATCACCTCGTCTATAAGAAATTATTAAAGGAAATCATGTCCGATGAATGGAATCTTTGTATTGTTTTCCCGAACCCAAAGAAATTGTATCTCTTTTATTCTCTCTGCCGTTTTCGGCAAACATTTTAAACCGTATTTCAACCATTTGATGGATCTTTATTAATGTGATACGAGGGAAGTCGTCAATGTTTTGTTGGCTTTGAAACGGAAGCGAGTAAAATTGTCGTAGCGATAAACGAGGACAAAACGAAACTAATATTCTGTCTTCGAGAAGGCACACACTATCGGCGAATTGGGCTGAATATCACAATAAGCAGCTATAACTTTGTGGGCACCGTGGCCGTGTGGGTTCGTGCGTTCGACCCATGCGCATTAGACTTTCACAGTCTAGGTTCGAATCCAAGTACAGACAAACAATTTTTCAAAAAAAAATTGTTCGCGGCTCCACCTCTTTCGAGTCACTGACAATGCTCAAAGAGTATAACTGTCTAGCAAAAGCTTCTCAATCTCGCCGTTCGGAGTCGGCACTAAGCTGTAGGTCCCCTCCACTCGTGAGAGAACGATAGCACGCACAACACGAGTGGTTGCTGAGAAGCTAGGCCCAGGTCCACCTCGGACTGTAGCGCCGCCATTATTATTATTATATTAGCTATAACTTTGAACCAGTCAAGAACTTTCTCTTCCTCTGCTCCACGGTAAAAACCACTAACCATTAGCACACACATCAAAGGACCCTTTCTGATAAGACAAAGTTGACTTTGTATTAAACCTTGATCATTCCACATGTTTGTTCATTTGGTACATGTAATATACGTGTCAATTATACCCCCAAAAATGAGATTTCCTTTCAATGTTGTTAACATACCTGTATCACAGCGTTAGGAAGTGTGTCCTCCCTTGGTCCTCGTGAAGAACCATTCTGCATTTTCTGTAAAGAAAAACAAAAACAAAAATTCATTAGTATCGACAAAAAATATCAATTCACAAACGAGAAAAAGCGAATGACGTGGAATTCCAAGATCAGATATTCCTATCCATTCCCGCTTAATCTTCCATCTCTATTCTAAGGAATTGAATAAGCCGACTAAAATTACAATAACAAAACCTCATGCATAAACCGATCCATTTCCACCTCACTCTTATCATGTAGGTGGGCACAATGGTGGGCTCTTCAATTCGAATACAATAAGCCGCACATAATAAAGAGAACAGACAAGCCTCCATACATTAGAATCTGAATTAATAATTCCCCAATAAAAGTGGCTTTGATGGACGCAACTCAACATATGGCTTAGTTTGTCCTCGTAGTGTCTTTGTCTTACCCCCATTCACATTCTAATTCCCATTGACATTCGACATCGCAGCACTAGGGTTTAGCTCAAAATCCACAGGAAATTGAAAATAACCGGCCACAAACGGTCCACCAACGATTGGGAAAGATTTATAAAAAAAAAACTCAAGTGATAAAAAAATTAAATTAATATTTAATTTTAAATAAGATCGCCATTTGCATTGACGATTGAGTCGATTTGTCATAGTTCGTTCGTAAACCGGTTTGGGATCGTTTTCGTAACGAGCTACCTGGTGCGCCAGCAACGATGTATCACACATTGCTGGATTGATTCTATTTACCTTTCATCTCGACGTAGAGTTTTCATCTCGGCGGCACTGATTAAATCCATGATATAAGGAACATCCATATATTACGGATATCTTGATGAAAGGAAACACGCCATGAATCAGAACGCGTAAATCTCTTGCCGCTTCTCATTATCTCAGATTCGAAATAAGCGAAAGTAACGGTGCAGCTGGATTTGGATTTGGATGTCTTCCGAGAAGGTACAAGGTTTATGTGCAGGGTGCCGGTGACAGTTTCATTTTCTGATAACTGTCACGTGGATTGTTCGCATTCCTTAACTGTAGGGTAGAGTTCAATCAAGCCTTAGAATCTATAAGATTTTTTGTTAACTCATTTAAGCATGTACACACATACATACATACATAACTGAGATCACGAAATAAATTGGGGGTTTAGAAGCAAGGCAATGGAATTTCCAATTTATTGCGGACCCTCCTTATGTCACTCCATCAGTGATTTGAATAAACAAACCTGAGGATATACAAGATATCCAGTTCACCTTCAGTTTGTTGTTTTGCCGATTCACTTTTAGTAACAGCTTATACTGTCAAACCAAATAGTTTAAACACAGTTTTAAATGGTGATTACTAAACATCTTTCAATTTGATCAAGTTGTTAAACGGAGCATTTTATCAATCTTAGCGCAGTATATGACGGTATGAAGCGATTGCCGAATTCGAACTCTTGTGAACAATTAATATGTCGTGATGCGCACCATATTAGAAAATATTATCTGAAAAACCCTTGCCTTTTCGCAGAAATTGTTTACCAAGCCAAGGATACCCTGGTAAAAATATGATACAAAATAACACTTTGGGACTGTTGTTGCTCGTACTTTGGTTCGTCTGAATTTCTCACTCATAAAGGTGATCCAAGACATTTCCCGTATTTTATAACGTAAATTGGACCATAAGCAAGAAAGCAGAGCCCGTTTATGAAAAATATATCGGAATGGACCAAAAGGCAAAATTTACAACTCTACAATAATGATCCTGTGAGAACTCTGGCCAATTGGAGTCGAATTCGAGTCGAATTTATAGGTGTTTAAGATTATTCATTAATGTTGGCAATATACAGCCTTGGTCCAATGGATTAGGAACTCTTATATTTTTGTCTTTGCTGTCAAATCACTTATCGGAAGTAATTAGTTTGAATTTTATGGTTTTCGGCGACACTATCTGAGGTTGTAAACGATTTTTATTTTTTTCTCTCATTTCATTAATTTTTTGCTTTTTAAAGATATAACGAATCTTAAAGGGCCCCTTATACATTTGGCCAATGCTGTATGTCAAAACCTCAATAATTGATGTGTCCAAAACCAGATCCTAAGCGCCCCGAAGTTTGTTCCATATAAAGAGATCAAGACTCGTACCATGGTTCTTGTCATCACAGGACACTGGCTCATATGAGCGCAAGTCAAAAGAATTTGACATTGACTTCTGCAGCAGCTGCTTCGATGAAGAAATGTACAGAAATGTAACAACCAAACCAGAGTACAAAACTTTTCGTAACCAGGTAAAAAACCGTTGTCTTTTTCGACTTTAATTTCTTTAACATTCTTACTTCAGTATATAACAACAAATAATATAAGATTAGATATTCTATTATATGTAAATTTTAAAAATCAACCAATCAAGGATGGATTGAAAACCGATAACAAAAAAGCGATACAATCATTCCAGAGCGTTTATTACATTTCGATACCTTTCTTGAAGAACGATTTATCTTTGGCATCAAAATAGGCATTTGTTTCGGTGATCACCTTCTCATTCGAGCTAGCCTCTTTCCGGCGAGCATTTTTTTGAGATCTGTGAACAAGTAAAAGTCGCTGGAGGCAAATCTGAATAGGGTGGTGGGAAGCAATTTAAAATGTATTTGCTGCAATTTCGCCACCGTAGCCGTAGACTTGTGATAAGGTGCATTGTCTTAGTGAAAGATAACTTTCTTCTTCGAAATGTTCTCTTCCAAACAGTCCATTTGGGCAATGTAGCCATCGCCATAGATTGTCTGGCTTTTTTTTAAATGAGTCGATAAACAACGTATAGTACACATCCCAAAATACGTACGTCTTAACCTTGTACTTTGTTGCATTTGCATTTTTATGCATTCACACCGAAGACAGTTTGTTGATTGGATTGTAGAAAAATAACAACTAGATACTGATTTTTCAAGCATAATCATCCTCAACCACGAGGCTCATTTTTATTTATTTTGATAAATTTGTTAATTATCAAATTTGTCGAATTTGTGGTTTAGAAAGACTGTTGAAAAACAAATGCATCTACAACGTGTCACTTAAATCACAAATATGCGGGGGTTTCGCAAATAACAGTGAAGAGTACTCGCTATAGCGACATAACAACCCAGTTTTGCATGCCTAAAACAATGTCACCAATAATACAGCATAGGAAATTATTCAATTACTGCGTAAGTCATTTCATAATCGTTTAACTTCTCGTGCTGGTGATCAGATTTGGCTGCCCAAATCATGCAGTTTAAAGCCATTTGACCTTTTTTGCCTTTAAGGCTTATGCGAACAAGCCCACAACCACCCACTCTTTAGAGGAATAAATTGAGCTCCGTATCAACAAATTTCAGACATATTTTTGCAAAATGGTCAAGGAAAATTTCAACAAATCGTGAGGCTATTTACACAAGGCACCATTCCATACATAATCCGGTACTGTACCTTATAGGATGCTTTTTACAATCTCATGCAAAAATTTAGAAAATTCACTCACTCTTTTTTTCCCACAATTGTATTCAGAACGAAATTAAATCCGTTTATCCCAAAAAAAAGAATAATTTGCAAAAGTGAACAACAAAATTATCCAGTGAAAGTCCATTTAAGTAGCCCCAACATTTGGCGTCTACACAGTTATCCCACGGACAAATTCCATGATCTTCAACGTCGTTTCAACCGAAAAAAGCAAACAAAATTACCTGCTTCGCGTGTACACACGGTTATGTATACTCTCTACGGTTAATCTGATTTTAAAAAGCTTGGGGTACATGCACTAAAGTCTCACCTGGGAAGCGACTTAATTGTGTGACCATAATTACGTGTGGAATCATTTACGACCGGAAAAAAAACAACCGAAAAAGAAACGTAAACCTGTCCATTTGCATAATCGGACCCATAACTTAGAGCGCAATGCGTAGATCCCGAACCTCCACGAATTCCATGATATCTTCATTTCTCAAGAAGGGCTTGTTAAATGAAAATAATTGTGTGGAGTCGGAAAAACCATCTCAGTTACGGCTTTCTCATTAAATTTTGGTTTGAAACGGTTTTTTCAGGCCAACATTCTTTTCTAGAAAAAAAAAGAAACCCCGAAAGGTTTCCTTTGTTAACTGCTTCGTCGCCTGCTTAATGGAAAGGGTATGTGGTAAATCCGGAGAAATAATGCTTCATGACAAGAAAATCCATTGAGTCGTCGAGCAGGGAAAAGAGCTACCATGTGATGGTGTGGTCGCTGAACACCAGCAGCAATCAATGTGCCACATTAGCAGTCGGTGATAAAGGTAGATCAGTGGAAGTAAATGAATTATTCGTGAGATTTCCTCCATCACGATTGACACATCCGAAATGAGCAAAAGAATACGTAATGAAGTTTAATTTTAATTTGGCCTCCAAATACTAAGTCTCCCAAGTGATGAATGGGGTAAGATAGCTTTCCATGTTAGCGAATGGAAGTGTTCAGCGATATCGAATAGACTAAACGATGAATTCACTCTTGGGGAATTGGAGACTTTTGCCTGTAAATGTGGGGATTTTATGCTTCATTCTTCAGCACGACTGTTTCTCACTCGTGATCACTTTTGAGATAGATGTCGCAAAAAAATATCAAGAGGACAATTTGAATAGTTTGATGCTATTGTGCTGGAAGTTTTGGTAAGGAATGTTACCTTGATCACGTCCAAAAATATTTCTCTACGACGTGCATTTTTAAACGTTATATGAGCACATGTGTTAGAGTTAACGTACCGCGTGACTGATCGAATAGTTAAGTAAGCTGACGGCAACTGTTCGTGATTCCAAGTATTGTATTGTCCCAATTATTATATTTTACTCGTATAAAATTTCATTGTTTGTTTTCTGGTGAAGACGAGGAGGGCAGTTAAACAATGGAAAACTAGTCGTGTCTTCGATTATGAACTTAGACAACGCAAAAGTTGTATTGTCACCCTCTGTTATATGTATTGTCACTTAATCGCAGTCCTCATCAGCACAAAAGAAGATCGGATCGCTAAATAACATAAAAAGGAGTATATTTTAAAATGTCTGCCATACATTTTCTTGCATATTCTAAAAAAGGTTTACTGACTTAATTGCATTCTCAGCCCGAAGAACTGTGATCGAGACAGTATTACTACATCTAATCCGTTATGCACAGTGCTTCTGGCAAGATATATAAAGTTGTAACCGCCTTTGGCGATCTTTTGATTTATTGATATTTGCTGGCACAAGGTGAGTCCCATGTTTTGCTAACCCACTTGAATGCCCCTTCAACGCAGACGGTTACATTTAAGTCCATTGCTGTTGGCAAATTATTCGTAAATATGGAAATACCTGCGGCATGTGGCATAGATGCTGGTAATAAATCTCTCGCAATGGCATATCCAGTCAGTATTAGTTTGCAATCAAATCTTAAAAGTTACTAATATCAATTAGAGCATTAACATAGCCCTCCATATGAAGTACAATGTCGTTAGGATCCTTATAATGCGGTAAGCATTTGTGGTGCTTTCAATGAATGGCAAAGATTAGGATGTGTGAGTGCTTAACTCCATCTTTACAGATTTGTAGTCAAACTTTTTGAGCGATAAACTACATGCCCGGTGTTTACTATTCCGATCCTTGGTACCAGGAAAAATTTATTGAGAAGGGCTTCGTCAGAAGTTTTACCAAGTACGGTCCGAGTGATGATATAACAGCGATGCCACTGCAAAATGCTTGTGTTAAGTCAGGTTGAAAAATATTAGGTACAAGATTCACCTTAGCTTAGAGTGCTTTGGTAGATAGGTTATACTGGCCGTTATTCTTTATAGGAAATGCACTTAGACCAAAGTAAGTCCACTTATCTACAAATTGATGTAGAATTCTACACTATACCTCGATGAGGTCGAGAAGATTTCCGGAAAAGTAGTTTCCAAGTGTTTGCGTCTAAGTAATGCCTGGATCGGACAGGTGCATAAGAGGTGGAGAACATTCATCTATACGGCTTTTGCAGATTTTTGAGACCAAGTCTTCTGGCGTGCGCATCTATGCGGCAGTATCCTGTGATGACACCTACCACAATACCAATTCTAAGTCTTTTGAGTAAGATCAAACTATTAGAATGTTAAAGATCTAGTTTCTGAAAGTGTGACATGTTGCCTGTCAACTGGCTAATGTTCTTTTTTGTTTTTCGAAGCTCCAGATTTTATTGGTAAAGGTGTTGTGGTGTCATGCTTGACACGATCGTCTGAATTGCAATGATCTCTCTACCCTGGCAGCCAGTACAGCCAAATGTTAAACTATTCTGTCATGCGGTCGAGAGATAAGTCACAGCTTTCCAAAAAAAAGCCAATTTCAGGGAATTTATGCCTATTTTCCAACACAGCTTCCTGTCTATAAAAATACTCTTATATTTAGCAGTTTCTGAGAAAGAAGAGCAAATTCCATGTGAGGAATTTTGTGTTTCCTGATGAAGAGAATGACTTAGATTTTTTTGTGTTCTTCCTTCTCCGTTTGAAGAGTATGGGGAGAGAATTTTGCACAAATTTTCTTAATATTTGGAGGTATTAAATATTGGAGGACAGTAGCAATTTCATCCGCATAAGCAATTACCTTGCACCCAACTTCTTCGAGTATCGTTAGCAGTCCATTGGCTACTAAGTTCCATAGAAGATGAAATAAGACTCCGTTCTGAGGTGCAGCTCTGTTGGGGAATCTTATGATACTAGCTGAACCCAGCTTTGACGATTTTACATGATATACACCAGTATAGAGTTGGTATAGTTCGTGTATCAATGCGCCAAATCCTGCATATTTCCCAAGATTCGGCAATGCGTTTGGAATTGATATCAGTTGATATTGTTAAAAGATATCATAATGATGAGACGTTTCTTTGGGACGTTATTATGTGCGAGAACTCAGACTTACCTTTCTAAGATTCATGTCGGGACGCAGACAACATAATCGGATCAGATCTGCTGGGAAGTTTGATATTAATACGCCTTTACAGTGGTTTAAGAAAAACAGGATAAGCTTATGAATCTGAAATAGTTGGCAAAATTATTATCGTTTTATCCCGCTTTTTTCTTATTTTTCTTGCGGCGCTACAGTCAGAAATGGACCAAGCCTCAACCAAAAAGCCTCTTGAACTAGCAAGATATTTTGCTCGCTGAGATGAGATCTTCCTCCACTTATGTGCGAGACCTTAATTGTGGACTTGATCTATTTCGTTGTCCAATAGGCTCAAAATCGAAGATTACTCGGAATGGAGATAAGTTGTTCATGCGTTCTACATGGCCCAGCCATCTAAGGTTTTGAAGCAGTAGACGCCTGGCTAGGCTCATAGCACTGTACAGTCCATACAGTTTATGGCTGCATTTTCTTCTCCAAATGTCATCAAAGCAAATAGGATCAATGATTGCACGCAGAACTTTTCTCTCGAATAGACCTATAACATCATCATCCGCTTTCGATATTGCCCATGCCTCTGTGTCGTAACGCAAGACCGGGATGGATGATCACTGTATTATACAGAGTCAAGTTGGTCTTCCGAGAAAGGGCTCTATTACTCAATTGCGTTTTAAATCTAAAAGGCAGCGGTTGGAAAGAGTTACTCTGCCTTTGATACCTATACGACGTTCTGACCAAGTCCTCGATGTTGCGCAACCAATTTTGACATTGTCAGTGAATTCTGAGCTTATTACAATTAAAAGCGTCTTTATCCTAATAAGGAATTTTAATTGCAGTTGCTTATTGATTTCGTTAAACACACTTCGAGAGTATTTTTAGGTCATGTCTTGTGCTTTTGTTAAGATTTTGTTTCTCTGAAGTTCGAAAAGGTTTTTATTGTTTACGAACTTTAAACAAATCCATTCTTCATGGTAAATATTTGCCTACTTCTTTGCAAAATATGTATGTATGTATAAATTTATTAGCTTAAGGCGGAAGAATAATTCCTTAGCATAGCTGATCAAAATCTAATTTGCAGAGAAAATAAATGTATTCAAACTTCAAGTTGATATATTCTCCAACAAAATAAGCCTATAGCCCCTCCCTAGCCAAATTATGGTCATTAAATTGAATATTTTACAAGCATTATCAGTTGGCGATATTTAAGACCTTATTAGACCCTCATAATGAATAGATTTACAAAAAAATGCATTCCAAATGAACTTAATTTCCAATCAATGTATTAACATATCGGCAGATTGTTACGACTGCCTTTGAGTCCCACCAGACCCACAAAATTATGTGACTTTGTGATGTGGCCCTTAAATTAATCACGCAGCTGAATTTTACTGCCAAGACTTTTCGGAACCAATTAGCAAGATCTAATTGATTGCAAGGCTCTTCTACTGAAAGATAGGTTATCTTAAAGTAATATTTTCTTTACATAACTGCTTAAATTTTTGAAGTTTAGTATTTCGTTGCTGCCTGAGAATTACGATGTTTTCGCAGTTGGTGGCAATATTTTATCAATATCGGCGTAATTACCGGTTTCCAGTCCTGACCTCAATTCTCAGCTTTCTACAAATTCCTATCTCATGCCCCAGTCTTCCGGATAAGAAAAGTTAATAATGTTCTTTTTTAGCATACTAGTAGAAGCTTCGCATGAATAATTTTACTGTACCGGCTTAACAAAAATGTTTGTTGCCAATAAACCTTCTTCACGCGCAGCCACTGTTAATCTTGCCCAAAAATTGGGACACCCTTTATGGATTTTCCAATTTAAATTTCCAAATCACCATGGCATTTATGAACAATGTCTTCTTACCGTTAATGTTGACTCGTATTCTTCTGATTTCGTTGAAGAAACTATTTACTAACCCACATGAGGCTGCAGATAGCTGGATAAATCAAACTCTGTTTGTTTTCTCCAAACACTTTTTCACCAAAGTGATCACCACGAAGTGGTCCTAACGAACGTATTGTTGCCTTTGTTCGTGTGTTGATTTATTTCCCCCCATAGATCCAGCAGTCAAATGGGTACATTGAGTTCGTTCACACGAACGTACTCGACTCAAACGGCTAGCTTTAATTGAATAAATCTTGATTTAAAAATGTCAATACGGGATTCTTCTGGGATTCCAATAAATCTTCACCCAACATCGTGACAGAAATATTGGTTAATTCAAATTGACGGCGACGTAAAATGCACGACTTAAGAGAGCAACATACTCGTATCTACATACCTTTCCTTATGCGATGCGTTATGTGTACGTAACGTTTGTCAACACATTCCGAACAATCTAGGTTTACTGAACAGTCTCAACCAGACCTTTATTATGGCAAGCTAAAAAAATGATGTGAAATATTTTAGCGAACATCTGGGGAGAGTGTTCACAAACGTGTTGCACATTCAATGTGATGTGATTTGACGAATGACGAATTGCATCAAAAGTTTGAAACAAATTGTTCGGTTTAAGCAATTTTTACAAAAAAGGAATAATGAAATGTAGTTTCAAACTCTGAGGTTAAATTTAGGATTTAAGACTAGCCTGCCACATAGCACTGGAGAAAAATATCTCTGTTTTCCAAGCTGAGATGATTGCTTTGAAGTATATGTGCGTTGGATCACTTGAATAAAGGTAAGGTTGCATGGAAAAATGTTTTAATTGCACAGTACACTCCAGCGGTGATCAGACGCTTGAAATGAACATTTATTTAATACATCTTTGGCTTAAGAAAGTATACTTAAACCAATAGAGTATGCATCTCGAAATAGGCTCACACTTCTCTGGCCAAAGGACATGGCGATAGAAGGCAACGAAAAATCGGAATATCGGAACCACAATATTGATTGGTTCGGTACCATTTGTTGCTTTAGTCGGGGGATGGTTGAATCAACAAATGGGTCAGGGCGGAACGGGTCATGGTCAACCATGGAAGAATGCTAAAAGGGGAAAATTACATCTGAAGGAAATAGGGTTGCTTGAAGATAATGCTTGCAACTTAAAACTAGAGAGAGAAGGGACTAGGGGACATTGTGTCCATCCCAGTATTGGCTAAAAGAAGGAAAACGATTCTGGTTCATCACTAGATAGGAATTCAATCGATGACTTAAATCTTCCTTAAGTAGATGCTGGTATCGAACTCAGAGAACTGTGGACAAAATCCAGAGAGTCTCCCTGAAAAACATGTGTTATGAAAGAGTTCAAGAAGGTAGGTAAAACAAACTCCATCTAGGTATTGAATCCAGTTTAAATTAAGTTGAAAAGGTTGCAGTTTTAGTAATTAATTATTTGTTTCGTTCTATGATAGTTTCGTCAACTCAGTTTGATATAAATGTAAAACTCGTTTCAATTCGGCTTGGATGTAACAGGGTTTGACAAGGTTTATGTGAATATAGTCGAATATAGTCGAGAATGTTTATTACTGTTTCTGCTGCTGTTGTGGATGTCAACGAATTTAGCTTGGAGAAGTACGCATCTATCATGCAATTTGTATCATATTTTATAGTTGTGCGTGACATTAAAGACTATGGACCCTACGTTCCACTTAGGAACTTACTTACTTCCCCCGTGTAAATTTTGGGTTCTGGGTTCCAAACAATAACCTATTGGCTAATGCAGGGATAATTTGCGTAAATTTGCCATCAAAGATAGTGACGTGCTTTTGGTAATCTCTGCTGATATTGACAATATTTTGTGATTATTCTCTTTTAGATTATAGACGACGCTGATATCATAATCCACAGAACGGTTAATAGAGACACACCGCAAGGTGGTCTACTCTCTTCACTTCCATGGAACTTTGTACTGAACGAACTGTTCGTAGACTAGTAGCAGCCTGCACAGCAGTCAGTCTTAAAACATTTCATTATGGTATGGTCACTAGACCGACCACACCACTTTTCTCGATGAATTCGAGAAGGAATAGGTGTCTACTCTAAGGATATTTTCCTTTTTTCCATTGAACCGTCTTTCAAACGGATATTATGACGATTAAAGAAGCTCTTTCATGGCTTAAAAACTTTGTGATATTCAAAACGACATCAGAACTAGGCTGCGCTTAAATCCCTGTACTCGGACACCTTCTATTCAAAAATCTGCCAACAGTCTCTTGAGATGGCTCAGCATTTTAACATTCACCTCATGTTTGTTGCTGAGACATTACAGGAAAATGCAAACGGATGAACTCGCCAGGCTCGAAAAGGTCTCACCATTTGCACCTAGTGGAAATTACGGCTCATTCTTTTGCTTCAGTCAAACATCTTCTAAAGCTTAATTTGATCCACTAACCGTAGATGGTCGAAGGCATGGTAGTGCCTCATTGCAAATCTGTAACTAATTGCAAGATTTAAAATTTGAATTAGTTTAAAGAATTAAAAACAGAACTTTACTAAGTTTTACCCTTAGATACTCTGAGGGCTGTTGCTACTGTTGCTGAGGCCCCTATCACCATGGCCACAGTTAGGCCTAGTGGGATTTCCTCAAAAAGCTTGGATGGCTCAGTTATGAAACAAACTCAGTTTACCAAAGAATTTGATTACTTCTTACCAGATCTAACTGTGTTATCCGATGGTTCGCAGTATCTGTAATCGGTGACGCCACTCCCCAAAGAACTCCCGGAATCACTACCTGTCGATCAGTGTCTATGCCTTCGGTATCAATTAAAAGACATTATTAAATTTATTACAAGCATTCTTAGAATTCTTTGTTTTACACAGAAATTTCTGTCTGCGCCATTCACTTCTAGATTCACTCAATAATCGCTGAAGAGGACTTCTAACTCTAAACATTCATCGATGTTTGGCGTTTTACCAATTATCCAACGCGCACTGGTATCTGAACTCTGTAACGTATTCGTATTACTTACAGTTAACGCAGGTACAAGGCCTTATGAATTATTGATAGCACGAAGGGGCGTTGTTTTAATGTGAAAACCTCAAGCACTCAACGTGGGTGTAATCGCCGGACGGTTTCACGTTCGCACATCCATACATACACATGTACAGATACTCACACCGAAATCAAACCCATGAACGGAACCACCATTATGCCCCCGCTCATTACCATTCTCAACAGCACCGCACACAATGGCTTCGAATTGATGGATTCTTTCTCTCTTGTGCAAGACTTCTCGAGGATGACTGGGCAAATTCAAAGCAATCGAACATTTCCTCTTGGGTACTTTTTGTGGCTGAGGCCTTCAATGAACTTTGAAGAGACCCAGCGACAGGTTTTCGAACCAGCCGAAAGGTTAACATATTTATTCCGTAAACCGGTTTCATTGTGTATCTGCCACTAGTTCAACAGTAGTATCCACTGAATACATTGAATGTATCCATACAAGTGGAGTAAAGGTGCATATCTGGGATTGGAAACGTTTAGGTGTTTTCCTCTGTCGGCATTTGTCCGTTTCAACGCAGTAGACGATCGAAACGGTTTGCTTATCTTTACATCTTGTTGACCCAATCTTACTACTCTCGTGAGCGGGTAGAGCTCCTCGGGTATTTATTGCCGAGTTGTTAAGAACTAATGGAGTCAAAAAACACCAATCAGTATTTAGGTGATCTAAAGAAAATGAAAGTTACACACAATGACGTGCTATACGATCCGAAATACTGCTGTTTACGACTGTTAAAGTGATGACAAAAGCCATAACGTCGATTTTATGGTGGGAATTCCTTGGCTGCACACATAAGGCAAAGCAAGTATCGATGCACAATGAAATTCGAAGTTTTAATAACTTTTAATAGCCCAGAGGATGTGTGAGAGATCAGTAGCCATCGTATTCCATTAATCGATTTTTAAAAGCTATAATTTTATGAGCCCTGAGTAGAGTTATAACTTCAAGCATCACTTTCTATAGAAAAAAATCAATTTGATTTACTGAAGATTAACGGTTGATGGAAGATTAAGGACGCATTATTGTATGCTAGAGGCCACAAACACCTTTAATTTTGTGGTTTTAAATATACTTACATGTCAAAATTAATATTCTGAATGTACTCAAGGATCATTGATCAAATACTGCACTTGGGGGTAACAAAAGTAGCTTCTGTCTTGTAGCTCAGCTATGAAACTTAGTTTTCCAATTAATTTTATAGTATTTCTTTAGTATGACAAGTAGAGTCCGACCGAACATTCGGCTTCGGCTTCGGCCACCTTCGGCTATAAATATCACCTTCGGCAAAACATTCGGCTTCGGCCAAATGAGGCCGACGCTGCATTGCAACATCCCGACCGCTGTACTGAACCGGAGGAGACCCTCCTCAGCTCGTTGTGCGACGGTGCGGTCGAAGTTGAGTCGCCCATCCACAGTTGATCGGGCAATGTGACAGATAAGCGGTACCGCATTTTTGTCTTGTATCAGACCGTGCTTATCGAATAGAAAATGCTTCTGGGGGGACGAAGCCATTGTAACGTACCTTTTCATGGTATTGTGGGTTGGGGTAGTAAGCCCCAAAGATCAGATTATTGATCGAGTTCCTCACTCTGGCAGTGTGACCTCGAACCATCTTCAGCAGAAAGTTATCCACCCTTATCATGTTCGCTCTGTTGTATAGGACCTCATTGGAATAGAACTTTCATACCTACATACTTAAACCGTCGCATTTTCTCAATGTCATACATATTTATTGAATCAACTACACCTGCGTTTCAAATCTTTCCCAATTGAAATTCAATTACACCAAAACGTTCTCTGCCGAAATATGTATTCTTCATCCGATAAAAGATACAATGTGGACCACTAGCTGTGCGGTGTCTATTAATTATTTAATTACATCTAAGATTAATTTAGTTTTAGAGTCGCACAAGTACCTCCGATAGCTTCAGACAAGCTAAATAAAATGGGAAATAGAATTTTATAAAGTACGAGATCATGTTCTATGTTCATTTCACTTGGAATGTGTTTAATGACGCCGCACGGATTTTCCATTACTGCATGCAATCTTCAAGACAGTGTTCCTCTAAGTGCTGACAACGTAGAAGAAGGAAGGAAAGCAGGAAACGGTGTTAAAAAGAGTATACTTATATGTGAAATTAAAAAGAATGGTAAGACGACTCCCTGAAGAGTTGACTTGATTGGAAAAAGAAACAGGAGAACGGAAAGAGTGCTGTGTTTTGTGATACAAATTGAAGCAGGAATACTTGGAGGAATACTAATTGAACTAATTGAATTGCTATTTTGAATTATGTTCGTAGAATTAAATTAACATATACCCTATCTATGAATATAATCATATGTTTATTCATAATTCTGTCAAACGCATATTTACCGCATAGCAAAGCAATGCTTAGAAACTCTGTGATAGTGCCTACATGGACGACCTCAAAATTATGCTGGCCTAAAAAAAAGACACGCTCTACCAACCAAGAGTACATTTCACAGTCAATCTGTAAGAACTTCATCAAACACTGAGGAAACTAAAGGACAATGAATCAATATTGCCTAAAGCAGTGTGATTTTCTTCAACAGTAAAAAGTCTATGTCTTAACAATTGAAGCCAATGCCTTGAAGATAGACTTTTTGGCGGTGACGGAGCCAAATGGTGGTTTGTTAAACAGTGTTGATGCAAGTAGATTCTCTGGAATGATTATGAAAATCGGTTGACCTCGATATGTCCGCATAATTCTGCCTTCACGAGTATAATAGGTAACACTCAAGTGGTGGGCCTCACAAAGACTAACTAAAGTCCATAGTGCCACCACAAACTCTCTGAAAGACAGAACTTGGCTGAGTTCGTAATAGTCAACAAAATGCGCATCGCAACGTTTTTTTTTTATGTTGCGATGCATCACTATGCTTTAATTTTGTAGGAGTTTCGGAACGGCTTATGTTTTGGGTGCTAATTGTTTCATTTCTTTTTTTTAAATTAAACAATCTAATACGCAAAGCATCATTGTCAAATGTTTGCAATTAAGAGCGCTTGACGTTGCAATTTTGCGCTAATACTGCGGTTACGAATTCCCCCCCCCTCTTCTAGTTCTTGTAGCGCTACAATCTGGAGTGGACCTTGGCTTCAACAAACTTACCTCTCCAGCAAGGACGAACTTTTACTAGTCGTCAGCAATTGAACATGCCAAGTTAGTTAATGTTGGGTGGGCCACTCTGTTGTTGTTCCATTGGTTCATAGTCGAAGATTGTCTGCACGGGAGTTAAGTTATCCATGCGCTCTATATGGTTAAGCCATGTAGGCGTTGGTTCCACAGACGCAGACGGTTCCTAGACTCATGTCGGTGTACAGCCCATATAGTTCGTGGTTGAATCTTATGCTCCAAATGCCATCAATGCAAACAGAACCAAAGATCGCACGCAAAACTTTTCTCTCGAATAGACCAAGAGCTTCTTCATCCGCTTTCGATATTGTCCATGCATCTGCGTCGTAAAGCAGGACTGGGATTATTAATGTCTTGTACAAAGTCAGCCTGGTCTTTCGAGAGAAGGCTCTAATACTCAATTGCCTTCTGAACTCCAAAAAAACAATTGTTGGCAAGAATTTTTCTACGTTTGATTTCGGTAATGATGCTGTTTGTACTGTTTATCGCGGATCCGAGGTAGACGAAGTCCTTCACTACTTCGAAGTTATAGCTGCCTATTGCAGATGTCGATGTTGTGCATCCTTTCTCGATGACAGTATATATTTCGTTTAGTCCCAACCCTATTTTCATTTCGTCTCATGAATTATGTTGAAGAACTTTTTTTGTTTGAATTTGGCATTGCTATTACTGCCAAACTCGAAATCGAACTAAACATAGCCCTCTATAGTTCGCCTCTACGCAAGCTGTCAAATAAGGCTTTGAAATCGACGAATAAGTAATGTGTGTCGATCTGCATTTCTTGGATCTTTTCTAGGATCTAGCGTTGTGTGAAGATTTGATCAAGTGTGGACTTCCCTGGCCTAAACCTGATTTGGGCCTGATAGCTTAGTGACGAAAGGTTTCAAGCGTTCACAGGCACCTCTAAATCAAATCAGTTTTTACTCAAACCCCGCTTTAAACTGTCTCAATACTCACCTCATTCTGATGTCAGGTCGTAGTAACATTTCGGGAAACTGCGAAGTCACTTAACTCGCCAACTGTTCGACAAACACAATGTACTCCGGGGCAGAGAAAATAGCTACAAAAAGGCTTATAATAAGACTTAACGCTACAAACTCCAAAGACCGGTGGGTAGAAGGATCTTTCTCTGGACAATAATCACTCAATCTGTTTGATCAGAATGAGTAGATCATTAATAAGGGTCCTGAGAGTTGTCATCACGGGACAATGCAGTATTGGAAGACACAATGTTGGGTCTTCTTGACAACGATTTCGACCCCGGCTGTAGAGATGACGAAGAGAAAAAAACAATATTGCACATTTTCTAGGCATTGCGCTCTCACGCTTAATAGAAAGATCCACTTAGGAGAATATCTCTTAGATAATCCGATCCATTAGTACCTATCAGTTCTATTAGCTATTTGTTAGGTTTAATTAGAATTACGTTCGCTTGGTATAACAATGCGCCTAAATTGGCTGTGGTGAATGAGCTACTGTTATGTTGCGAGTGGCTTCATACCGACTCCGAACGATGAAGATTGCGCAGCTTTTTATGACAGATTTAATCCTTTTGCGTTATCAACAACTTGAGAGAGATGGTGGCGTAAAAAGTAAAATTTGTTTGACCTGGATTGAAAAATGTATCTTTATCGTAAGATAAGATGCGGACGACTGGATGGCGCAGTTTTTAAATTTTTTTCAAATTAACGGCACTGGAGTACGTTGCTACCTGGCAGTACAATGGACCAGTTTTGAGTCTGAATACTCTAGGAGTGTTTCAAAAATCCTCCAAAGAAAAAAAAAAGATCAGATGCACTTATCCACTGCGATAAGGCTTCCCGGCAATGCTGCTTTCTCGAAGTCGAAGTCCTTCCTCATTCACATTAATATTAGGGAAAGAAATAGTCAGATATCTTGACCTGTCACAATCGGGTTGATTTACACAGGGATTTTTAGTGAAATTTACCGCATCTCAATTACAATTAGCTCGTCAACTTCGTTTGTTGACGAAGCATTTAACTCAAAATAAGCTGCTTTTCTGAACAAAATTTTGTGGTGAAAATGAAGATCTAAAACAGCTTCGTTTTCGGGCGATTTTCTAAAGGTTCAACGCGCTTATTGGTTAAGAGATAACATGAACTTTGGCTGTTTTTTGCTTTGACGAAACCCTGTATGTGTAAAAAGTTTCCTTAAAATTCGATTATACTTTCAACTAGAACTTCATCTCAAGTTCTTTTGCCTAAAATGCATGCTTTCAATAAATTGCTTTGCCCACGTCGTGGACAGAACCTTAAATACGAGTCACTGCGCGCTATTTTATTAGCTTTGTAATATGTATATATGTAGGTTTTATCATTTGTAGATGGCTTGCATGCAATTAATGAAGCCTACACATCGGCGGGTTGGAGTCATCATAAAGAAGTATTTGCTGCCACCCAAGACCCACGCACAATCTCATAACTCATACTCCAGGATACATTAATAAACTTTCCAATGACACCAGAGACCAACTCAATGACAAGTCGACAATCGCACTTCAATTTTCACACCCAGCACCCACTAGTCAGCTTTTCCGTATTCCAAGGATAACTTATTGAGACCACCATGACGTTCTTCACTGCAATCGGCTCAGAGATCACTTCAAAAAGAATAATAGCCCATGAGCGGTAAGAAAAAAAATCAATTAGAAATCGCTCGCACACCTTTTCTGTAAAGCAAAGACACCAGCTCCAAGATCGGTCTCACATTTCAGTTAGTACGAGTACTCCACTCGTAATTACAATACAAGCGGCCTGACTGAGTGCACCGCGATAGCCAGATGGCAGATTGTACTTCAAATGTGCGGATGTGACTTTAGATTCAGCCTCAGACCGAAGCCTAGCCTTAGTCGTTGCCGTCGCGGTAAGTACTATTAGTGCAATTACCTGTGCGATGATATTTTATCCAATTCCCGCTCGGGTCGGACCGGGGGCTGAACGCACACAAAAGACTGTAGCAACGCGATTTCACCGCAATGTTCGAGTAAGTGCATATGAATGTGTAGTGGTCTCAAATGCGCGTAATTTGACTACGGAACGGAAATTATTTTTTTTTCAATCTTTTTCTTTTTCTTCCATAAAAGCATTTTCATAAAAACGAACGCTTATGCTTATGCTCATGTCGACGGCTTAGCAGGCGTGCATAATCACTTGCGCCAACGCATAGGGAGGGCCATTGTCACAGGTCGTCATTCCTTCTGTTTTCTCTTTCTGGGTCCTCTGGACTGAGTATCTTTTTCTCAATCCTCATTCGCGCTGTGATTTTCTTTCTTTCCTTTAGTCGTTTTTTTTTTCTCCCTCTTGAAAACAATTGCACAGCACACTGAGAATGCGAAGAGCAAAGCAAAAACTAGTGTAGTGGCGCTGAATCCGCAGTGGAGACTACTTGATAGGGTGTATCTATTGTGGAATTATTTTTATTTTTTTCTTTCTCTTTTCTCTCATCTTTTTCATCTGAAATGAATGCTGTAATTATGAGCTGCTGACGTAAATTAAAATTGGACTGTTTTAGATAAGGTGTTTGTTAAAAAGAACTGTTCCTCTGAACTGTCAGATTGGCGATATCTATTTTGAAAAAGGAACAGTGTTCTCTGTCATGGTTCTATTTAAAACCAAGTGACTGTTTAGATGGAGTTCTCTGATTCTACTCAAATACACACCTGAAAGGAGTTGGGAATCGGAGTGAATTGATTTCCAGACTCAAACGAAACGACTAAAATCCTTCGTAGTTGTTCATACTTAATTTCAGAAGATGGCAACAAAAAATATAAATGTTGCTCATTAAAATAAGAGAATCCACTAACTTCCTTTGTCTGACTCATAGCAACTTAAACGTCACCGAGAGGTCTGGCAAGTGGGAAAAGATGGATGTGCGATGACGCTTAAACAAAACTGACAATTGCCTCAGGTGAAAGACGCCTTTATGCAGTTTTGTATGCTGTCATTGGATATCGTTTGTCATTCGCAGCATTTACAACGGAAATGAGTGGCAAAGGAAACCATTGCGAACCTGACTCTGTTGCGATGTATATATGTACATAATGCATGCACCCTTGCATCTGTAGACATTTTAACACATATTCTATTAACATTTTTTTTTACATGGTGAGTTAAATTGGATAGCGTTTGAAATGCAGTTGTGATGATATCTAAAAACGATAAGGCAATTGCGATTGTCAACATTTGTTTTAAGAAATTCGAAGCCATTGTTTTGAAAAAAAAAGAGAAATATTTTCACAAAAATAAAACGAATGATTTCTATACCGTTAGTGGATATATCATCATCTTCGTGGGTGTGTGAATGTTTATACCAGAAAATATCAAAACAGTAACCTGTTTCATTTCAGAAACAGAGTTAACAACTCATAGGTTTTCGGTGTTCGCCGCATGTCAAATGGGTTACTTCTAAAGAGCCCAAAAAAACAGCTTATAGCATAGACGTGAAGGATCATTTCAAATTTTAAAGTTGAGGCTTAAATTTGTGAGTTCACTGCTATTGTTTTTTCACACATATGTAAAGTTTTTCGCATTAAAAAAAATAAATAAAAATAGCTACATCTTACAATACTGCAACCGCAAGGAAAAGCCGTAACGATTCTGAAGAATCAAAGCCCAACTACCCGGAGACGCCATTGCGCAACCTCGAGTCTAATATGTCGAACTTATTTTTCTTCTTTAACTGGCGCTATATATATATATCTGGGTGGACGTTGACCTCAATCAACAGCTACGCACGTTTAGCTGATTGGTATTTCTGTGGATGTGTCAACGGAGGCGTGGTCTTCCATTACCGCATTGTCCCTCAGTGGTAGAGTCGAAGACTTTCCGGGTCAGAGCGTTGGTGTTCATTATCATCACCTAGCCATCTGCGACGACACACCATGTCAATGTCACTTGTTGAGCCCATAAAGTTCGTCGATCAGTATTCTTCTCCAAACAACATCAGTGCATACGGAACCAAAGATAATCCGAAGGACTTTCCTCTCGAAACCACCAAGAATCTTCCTGTCCGCTTTGGCTAGTGTCCATTCTTCTGTACATTACAGCTGGACTGGGACTATTAAGGCCTTACAGAGAAATATGTTGGTTCTTCGAGAGAGGACTTTATAGCTGGACTGGGACTATTAAGGTCTTATAGAGAAATATGTTGGTTCTTCGAGAGAGGGCTTTATTGTTTCCTAAGTTCAAAGACATAGCAATTGGCAAGAGGAATCTTTCGTTTTATCTCTTCGTTTGTGTCATTGCTTCCGAGCCTATGTAGACAAAGTCTTGCATTACTTTAAAGTTAAAGCTCTCTATAGTGACGTTTTGTCCAAGACGTCCGTGTTAGTGAATCCTTTTCGTAGATAACATTCACTTTACCACAAGATCCATTAGTTAGCCGCTGCCTTCTTGATGCTCACAAAAGCCCCACTGACAGCCCGCTATGTCGATGATGTTTCGATGATGTCAATTTCATCGGCATAGGCAAGCTGTTGCACAAATTTGACTTACGCACGAACTTTCCGAGAATTATTGAATTATTGAATTGATGACATCTAAGCCTAGGTGAAATGTTTACCTTGACGGAGAAGCGGGCATTCTCCATCGTCATTCTGCAAAGATGGATGAGTTTAGCAGGGATGCCAAAACTAGACAATGCGCAGTGTAGCTCATTTCTACAGAAAATACAATTGTACACGATAAAAAGGTAGTGGGTATCGAAATGGAATTCCTGGGTGTTTTCCAATGCATGCCACCATGTGAACATTTCTTCGATGATGTACTTCGCTGGCTGGAACCCACACTGATAATGACCTTTCAGGCTTTTAACGTAAAGTTTCAGGCGCTTACACACGACAGAAGAGAAGATCTGCGCGGTGTTTAGGAGACTTATACCGCTATAGTTGGCACAGTTTGGAGGGTCTCCTTTCAATAGGATCGGTCAAACGATGCTGAGATTCTATCCGTCGGGTGTACTTCATCCGAACATATCTTTCAGATGAATTAGTTTATGCACATTACTAAATCATCGCCAGCTGCTTAGAAAAATCTTACAAACTATAGACATAGAACAAAACAAAAAACACTTGTTTATAAGCAGTGGTACAAATGGCACTGTCATGTCATTTTATGCGTGTGACTATGTGTGACATAACAATGGACCACTCGATCTAAGTAAGACACGAATTTTCTCTCTCACAAGTATCTCACCTAACATATCCTACATATTATTACAGGGAGTATACAAAAAGTAGATATATTTATGCATTCCTTCAATATATGAGCTCAAAATATGGTTGTTTAACGAACAAAGTAATAACGTCTGTCAAGCTTTATTAAAAGTCAATGAAATCGAATCAATTTGTTCAAAAATTGGCGCAATGTCGTGAATGATAGTTAAGCATACTGGATTTAAATAAATTGTTTATCCTCTCTAAGAAAAATAACTGAATTTAATAAAAAATAATGATTCCGGAATAATGTTGATAGAAAAAACACCAGCGCTGAGTGCAATTTGCATGAATTATTTTTTTTTTCTTAATGAAGACTCAGCAGATTAAGTCTAATCTTGTTTTATGATGGTTTTCGATTCCCCTTCAGAGTAATCTTTCAGTCTAAAGTCTTTAAGTCATTTTGAACTAAGAAGGTAGGTACAATTTATGGGTATATAGGGAGATAGCTGCAGTCCAGATTTGCATAGGTTTGATTCTCAGGAAGCTTTTCAGATCAATATTAAACAGATCTTCAATCTCGTCAATGACGTTTTTGCCCAGAGTCAAAAACGCTGGCTTTGTGACATGCAGTATTGTTTGACATGTTGTGCTTCTCGTAGTAACAGCCTGCACATAGCAAGTGGCATGGCCACAACCGCAGCTAATGGGGATAATGTGGTTTCATTTTTGGGAAGTTATTCTGCTTTGGATGATAATTGCCTTGGATGGTCAAGAGATGGGCGACAGCTTGATACTACTTTAAGTTTAAAGATATTAGATCCAATTTTATGACTAACTATCAGTGAATCAGTTAAAATGCAAATATTGCGATCGGATATTAGGTTACACTTAAGGCACGCCAGGCGCAGGGAGATACTGGTGTTCAGTTTGTTAGAGTAGGCACCACTGCCCACTGCCTCCTTCGTTTTGGATCCGGTTTGTACACAGTTCCCCTCCCATAACATCCTGACCGGGATTAGGGTTCGAAAAATTCTATCGGGAAAGCATTGTGATGCATTGTAGTGAATGTTGTTAGGCATAGTATTTCCTGGAATATTGTTGAGTGTCCGAAAGGTATGCTGCTAACATAAGGCATGTACCCGAATTGCTGTTACTGCTGTCATTTCCTTGACGAATAAATCCAAATGAGCCAGATTAAAACCGCTTCGCCTACACAGGTACAGGAAATTATTAGAATTTTTCTTAAGGTGTTAAGCTATATAGACTTTGCCTAGAATAGGCCAACAAACACAGACAGAGATTAACGGAGACTTAGATCTACTAAATCATACAAATTTGTAGACTCCATTCTTACCTAAGGTATTTAGTTTACAATATGTTACAAATACGTGAATCTGATATCGAATTCAGCAAGGTATTTTACAGCACATAGTGTCTCTGAATTTCTGTTTACTCCTGATTTATACTTTATACTCCTTTTCGCCATATAATTCTACCGCAGGAGGGAAAATTATTTCTTTGCTTTTTTTTACTCTTTACTTAATTCTTGAGAGTCGTGATCCGTTAAAAGAAATTTCGATAGTTAAATGGATTCTCACTTTTATTGAATTTTCATTCTCAGTTCTGCGACCGTTATCATTTAATTAACAAATAATCGATAGCAGTCATTAAATGATGTTCAAACCTTGCTAATCGAACCGGTGTAAGTTTATTTTCTAGATCTCCAGACCACGACACAGTCGCAAAAGGAAAACAAGAGATATTTAATGTTTTAATGTTTTGAAGTAACGTAAAAAACGACGTAATATACTCTTAATGACTCTTTGATCTGTTTTTTTTTATTTTGCATTGGCATATCGCTTTAATTTCTTCACATTCCCTCGAATACTCTCATGAACACTACACTTTCTCCAGCAGATTTTTAACATCTTCATACTTATATGCAAACATACAATCCAAACAAAAGTCATTTCACCGATTCCATCAATTTCCAGAACAAAGCTGTGAAGCCACACACAACAAGGCAGATTCGCGGTGCGGCATCACAAAACACATTCCAAGTTTATTCAATGAAACATGTGTTTCATAAGACCTTTGCTTGGTGCATCTCATCAACCTGTTGCGCGGTATTTCTGCGATATCTCATGAGGCACGGACTGTAGTAAAGTTGAGTTAGACAATAGGTTACAAGCATAGTAGATTATCTGCAGTACCTATTCAATAAATTCTTTGGGTGAAATTGAAGATACCTGCTGTGTTATCCGCTGGAATAATTTAGCTTTACGGTGTCTGCAATTGAATTGGATATATTTGCATGGAGTATCTGTCTTCCTATGCAAAGCGGAATGGTGAAACATGTCTAGCTTCCGGTTTTCTTTTAAAATCACCGCAACTTTGCAAAGCAATTTATGGAGAAGTTAGTACGTTTCTCTTATACGAAGAAGCCTTTACGAAAATATATCTAAATTATAAACCCCTGTTGAATGTCATTGTTCCTTGCGATTAGCTGGCCGGCACGGTTTGGCATTTCTGACTTTTATTTTTCTACATCTTTATTACGTAGACCTGGACCTCGAACACGGTTCTGGAATTTCTAGTGCTGACATGCCAATTGGACCATAGAACCACCATAACACTTTTGATTTAGAAAAAAATGTCGTTAACCAAGTCTAAACATACATATACCTCCGCTTCATTTAAATTTTGTATCAAATTACTCTGTATCTCTATAACTGCAAAATCTAGTCTCCATCTTCCCAAAATACTTACAGTTCTCCGCGTGACCGAACGAATTAAATATGAATAAAACATTGTCATAGTGTCCTATGGTGAAATACATTCTTTTTTCGAACTTACGCCTTCTACTGCAATGGAATGATTTGACACCACTAAAAATCTAGTGGTATAATTTGTTTCAAGAAAAAAAGGTTTAGAGATTTAATTTTAGGGGTTGTATATCGACATGAGTCGCGTAGAGAAATCGAATCCAACCTCTAGGAACCTCTATGCGTTCAAAGAGTGATGTCCTTTCTAGTTACCTCACCATACTTAAGCCACAACAGGGCTCCCTATAGTTTCCGCTAAAACTTTATATCGCCTGTTTGAGCATCTTCCTTGCTAGTGGAAAGTATGAAAAGAAAATCAATTATTCTCGGTGACCAAGATTTCACCACTCATAACTTCAATTGGTGAAAGAAATGTGAATAGAAATAATTTGCTGGATGAAGTTCCCCTAATTCAATCTACATTTAAGACGGTTGTAGCATTCTTTGAGCACTTTTGCTTCATTGGCGCCAAGAGACGGTCTTAATCTTTTAGCCTATGGCTCCAAAAATTTTCCATTTTCATTTACCACTTATTCTCATTACCGTATACAAAAGAACCATAGGCAAATCATATTCAGGTGACCTGGTTCATTGATTGCATTTATTAAATAAAAAAAGAAACTGTATAATGGCACCAATTGCACATCCCCCAAATTAACCGTAACCGTGTGCTTCAAGTACTTTGTCTAATAAGTGAAAAACAGAGGAAAAAATAAGAGAAACTCGGTCTAACCTCTGCTCCAGATTGAAGTGCCCAGCTTATGGCTTGTTGAAAGTCAACTCAGAGAGTGCACGCACGAGCGTTCGTAATTTACGTGCGCCTTCAATTCGAGATAATTGTGTACCCCGAGAGATCAATTTTCATATTCTTGGCACCCAAGATCTCACAACCTCTACACCAATGACCATTGAACTGAAGAAGTACCGCACTGCTGCGGACTGCCTCACTTCCCGGGAGTACCGTCGAAATACATGTACACGCAGATGAATACACAGATGAATACACGGCATCTAGAGCGGAAGTCTGTACACGTGAAAGTACGAGAACTGTTTAAATAAAGCGGTTGTGGAAATAAAGCGTTTTAACGATTCACGGTTGTTAAGGTACGTATCAGCAAAAGGCGTCCAGTGAAAAGGGGTTGTATGCATTGCATACTCGTATGTATACCACCAAGCCCTCAGTTTGGATAGCAATTTCACCAGTTAAAGAGCACAACGCCAACAGTTAGAGCGGAAAGAAGCCCGAATTGTTCAATTTTCACTTGTCAGCGAGGGAGCAGGGCACCAAGTAACTTCCGCAAAGAAGTGAGTATTCATTTAATGCCTGAGTATCACCTTACAGGCAACTCGCTCAGTTGCTACACAATGGTGGCGCGATCATCTGCAACAATTGGACGCCACTGAATGGAGTCCACCTTGAGTGGAATTCACTGAAATGAAATTACCGAGATTATAGTCTTCGATATTTTTACGGAACACTCGTTCGCCTGAAAGGTTGTCATTACATCGAACAACTCAAGTAGTTGTAGAACGGCTGTTGATGGGCATGTGCGAACTAGGACTGGGGGTCAATTAAACTGGTGAGTGGAAGAGTGGTAGGATTAAGAAATGCAAGTCGATTAAAATTTCTACTGCAGGGATTTAATAAGGGAAACCGGTGTTCGGGACGTGACGGTAATTAAAGTTCTTAACTATGGGCTTAGAAGCTAAGCCCAAGTCCACCTCAGACTATGCGCTGAGGAATTGTAATTTGTTTCTGATGTCAGTGAGATTCTTCCTCTCGGTTAAGGGACAACTAAGTGAAGAACTAGTGGACACAGCGGGTATGAGCAGTAAAATATGACGCAGGGCCTTGTGATAATTATGAAATTTCAACTTGAAGCTGAATTTTAACGTAATTATTCGCGGGACTCTAGCTATTCTAAGCTTTCGGCACATTTATGTCTGTTTTACTGTTAGTTCATGTGCAAAGTGGCATCTTAAACATTTGATAGACACGCCATTTAAAATCTATAGGCTTTAATGTCATGCACAAGAATTCACCCACAAACTATTTTGGAGATAGATTAAACAAAAAAGCAAATAAATTTATGGTACACAGATTCTGCCCTCTGTTTTTGACACCTCTTGTTCTTCTTAGGTGGCGCTTTGATCTTAACCGGAGTTTGGCCTCAACCAACCTCTTAGAACCATCTCTTGCTAGTTGTCTCCAAAGTCGCACAAAAAGTAAGTTAATGACAACTCTAGACTCATGCACATTCCCAGCCACATAAATAAAATAATTGATATAGACTATGAACTGGAATCAAAATAGTAATCATCCTAGCGGCACTCCAGAAAACATATCAAAATGCTTTTATAGTTCATTACCCAATCCGTCCACATGGCTCATTAAATAATAGACTATGTCTCAACCAAAAATATGTATATCCGGGATTTAGTTAGATCTACCTAAATCTTCACTAAATCCCAAAGATTCACTATACGATTTGACGTTAACAAATCCCGTTTAATAGTACGTTTACACCGCACCCAAATTCAGCATTTCGGCTAGTTTCTACATTTCAGCCCAAATGCATTGCATTTCGCCATACATTTCTTGCATTCTGGAATGTTGCATTTCAGCGAAATGCAGAATTTCGTCGCTGCATTTGTAAGTTCGTCAAATCGAACAATCCTCTTTACAAATTCAGCACCATTCAGCACGTCATACAATGACATTTCAGCCCGCTGACATAAACAAAAAAACAGCTGTCAACAAAACAATAAATCATTTCAAGTGATCATTGCAATAAAAATGGAATATATACGAGTATGTCTGAATTAGCATTTAAATTCATCTTTAAATTAATATAACAAGCTTAATGGTTCAACCTATTCCCATTTCCAATCAGGAAAAAATATCTAATAAGAAATTCTAACACTAGCTGTCATTTGAAATGCTGAAGTTGCAGCGGGAACGCAAAATTGGATTCCGAATTTTTTTTTCCTGAAATGTTGAATTTGGGTGCGGTGTAAACGTACTATAAATCTGACATTATAAATAAATGACATTTACATAAAACAAACAAACCTTTTCTATGTCATCAGAGAAATTTTCATGTGCTGAATTAAAATTTGTCAAAAAGAATTAATTTTTACTTTTTTGCTACACATTTGTTTCGCTTGCACCCAATGGGAAGAAATCAGAAAGCACAAAACATGATTCAAAATTAATCCTAAACCCCAGTGGAGACGCCTACATATATGATATTTTAGATTTCTCCGCTAAAGTCTCGATTAATTCTTTGGTGGATACCGATTTATAAATTTTAGTTATAAGTAACATTTCAATTAATTTAAACATTGGCAATTTCCTCTGGATTCCATCAAAAGTCAACTTTTGGTCCGCGAAAAGACGTGATATATATTTTTCTGCCTTAGGCTTGCACAATAAAAGCCAGATAATACGCGTTATCTACCACTAAATCTTCAAACATTCGCAAGCAACATTTATAAAGTTTGTGTCTACTACGTATTTCAGTAATCTTTGCGGATATCTTTGCGTGAACGTAATACGAAAAGCAGCGAAATATTTACTGCAATTATAATCCGGTTACCCGGAGAACAGAATAAATGACTCTGCCCACACAAGCACGATGATTAAATTAAACCAACAATAGATTGATTGGTCCATATCAGATTTGTAGTTGAATTAAAAATTCCAAAGCATCCACGCTTCAATAAAACTTGCAAAGAAGCGAGTATAACAAGTTTTCACTGACCAACTTTAGCCAATTTATGAGATGTTTACAAATTTGTTGTGAGAATAAGTCAAATAAAGCCAGAAGGGAGATAGATAACTATTTCATTGAATTTTTTGAAGGTTATCACTTGGGGAATTATTTTTGCGATGTCATAAACTATGGTGTCTATAAAAATGTATTACATAATATGGTGCCGAATTTGAGCTTAAAATCACAAGAATGAATGTTGTCATTGCAGGTTTTGAAGAGTCTTTGTCTAGTTTCTTTGTTAACTGCTTGTGTGTTGTGTGTTATACATCAGACGGCAATTTGTTCAAAATAAAAGATGCTAATTATAATGACGGCAACAACATCAGTCCGAGATGGATTCGGGCCTAGCTTCTACAGCAATCACTAGTGTTGTGCGTGTTATTGTTCTCTCACAAGTGGAAGGGATCTACAGTTTAATGCCGACTCCGAACGTCGAGATTGGGAAGCTTTTTCTAGACAGTTATACTCTTTGAGCATTGTTGGTAATAATTTCAATTTAATATCTGTAAATTAAGACTAAATGAAGATGCGGATAATTTATACAGATGGTTATGAAAAAATAGGTTAATGTTAAATGTCTCAAAAACCAAATGTATGTGTAATGGTACCAATATTTCCAAAATTAATGTTCAAATAAATGGTAGTAAAATTGAGTGTGTTGACCAAATGAAATATTTGGGCATAATTACGGACAATAAATTATATTTAACGAACATACAGAATATTTATGTGGCAAAATTGCTAAGAAAAGTTTATCTTTATGTATAGAATAAGAAAATGTATTTCGAAAAACTGTGCGATTAAAAAGCTGCCGTTGATGCCTTGATGAGATCTCGGGACTGTTTAATATTCTAGTTGCTTTGCCATAGAAATTTTTCTAAAAGTTGGCAGGTGAAATTACAGAACAATGCCCCGTGGGTACCCATGATAAAATTATTTTACTTTTCTCAAATGACTTTTAAAGAAGGTGTCCAGACGAAGAATATATTCTCCACCTCAATGTACTTGTCTGCACTTGGAAGACTAATTCTTGAACAATCTCTGCGACCTTACCGGGTACTTTTTAGAACTTCATGCTTTCTTAAAAGCTTAAACTGATTATCATAATGAACAAATCGGTAAACTACTCGGAGATCTTTGTGGCAGCACAATGGACCTTAACTGGTTTAAATACCCCCCTCGTCAGAGGAGAATACCACAATTACCTAACGTCGACATATTACTGGTAAGCTGTCAAGATTCTAAAGCGCCAGTAATGATTTGGTGCACTTCAAAGTTGTGTAAGGCCAAAACAAATATATACATGTTTTATATACATGTTTGTACGTGTTGAAACAGTGTCAAATGGTTAGGGACTTCAGGGAAGCATGTCTTTGGAACATTTTTAAAACTTCATTTAAATTTATGTAACGTTCCATCATTGAAGCATGCATCAACGGGAAAAGTCGCATGTGGACAAATTTAAAATCGTCGTGAAAATATGAATGAGAACAACTATATGTCACCAAAGCCTCGACAGGTCATAAAACCATTTCTTGTGTCAACTCCACAAAAAGGGCAGTGGTCCTTGACTCGCCGACAACTTCACACATTCATCACTAACGTAATGGTCCTACAAATTACAGCCATTTTCATGTTCACCTCGCCGACTTGTTGGTGTGAATTTATTTGCTAACACTCAGCACTCTTTCGCCTCTTCATTCCGAATCGTAAATCTTAGACCATTAGCAAGACTCTTCTAGGAAGACATTATGATTAATTAAGTTAATTTGGAACCTTTTGTCAGCTGTTCTTTTTCGTGTCATGTTTTATGAGATTGTTGTCGCTTCCCAGGAACAGCACAAGCAAGAGGTCACCCAGAACTAAAAACTTTCGAATTGCGACTGTGAAAATATTCAATAATTACACATGTGTCCGTTTGTGAAGCGTTCGGCTGTTGTGCTGCACGTACATCAGATCGTTTAACCTGGCGCATTGCCCGAGGATAGAGCAATCTTGTGGCAACCTTAAACCAATTACGTACTCCCGTATAAATCAATCAAGTAAAAGTGGTTTACAGAACTTGTTATCGTCAGAACGTTTTGCTTAATGTAATTCTACAAGGATATTGTTAATTTATTTAATGGGTATCTGGTTGGTGGCAATTAATTTGCTCTTGATCGAAGATCCTTAAAGACACAGAATTGTATGAGAATGAATTAAATGAAATTCCACGATGAAGTTGAACTTGTTGTGTCACATCGTGATCCATATAAAGCGGAGATACAAGAGAACTATTCTTCAAAAGTTGAGTTGTATTACATAACTTCTTTTCATACAGTTAAGTAGTTCAAAGTCGAAATCAAGCTAAGCGTGAGATATAGCTCTAATAATAAGAACAAGGTTCTGCTTAACGATTTCAAGGAAAACCAGATAATTGTCATTCTAAAGAAGCTTACGGCACAATATACTGTGTTCAGTCATTCATTTCGTTGAGTGCGCTAGATTCGGTGTTGTTGCTGGCAATGTACGAGAGTCTGAGTCTTTCTTAGTCTAACTTGGAAACAAAATTTTTTCGATCAATACCAACTTCATTAAGCTTAAATTTGAAACTTGCTGTTTAGCACGAGTTCGGTAGCCATCTCGGTGAGTTTGGAAATAACTACCCATCGTTGTATTATATTATACAATACTTTCATTCGGAAGGCCGTAGAACAACTAATATAAAAACGAAGCTAAATCATTCCCTGAGGGAGCCTGCTTCTTCGTTTAGAACAATGAAGTACCGAAGGGCAGAATTTTAACGTGGTCGTTTGAACTACCACACCAACATCGACAATGGTCGACCAATTGAGCTAAAAATTGTTGAAGGAATTTATAAAATTGTATTGGATAATCGTCGACTGAAAGGGCGCAAGCTCACAAACTTGGTATGTTTTTCAAGAAGTTCACCGCAATGAGGCTGAGTTTTTGCGTTGATTCTAACTTAACTAACTAGCTTTAACAAAAGTTAAAACATTGATTCCATTGTCCACAACAGAGGCAAATGAATACTCAAAACAGTGTATTCCAAGGGGAGAATCGTCACGTCTTGGATCTTCAAGATCAGAGAGGAGCTGTTACTAAATTTTATGCCGCATAGAATTGTGGAGGTTGCAAGATGCACTCTATGTAACATGCATTTGGTTTATCGGAATCTGTTCAATTTTAATGATTATCACTGAAAAGATCCTCGTAAAAGCTCTTGGAAAATGAAGCCTAAAATGGCCAAGATTGAAGTGTTCTGTATAACTGCCTGAAAATATCGTTAGGAAAAAAAAAATAAAAAAGTTGCCGCAGTACATGTATGTGTATCAAATTCTACCCTAAATCTAGGTTCGCGTCCGCGTCGACTTAACGACTTTTACATCTTATGGTACCACTTCTCTAGAGACATGCTCAGAGAGTAATTTAAAAGACCTAACCACTTGTGGGAAACCGCATGAAAACTTGTTATGATGTGCTCTTAGGTTCTGATAGGTACTTTGCTGAGGTCGACGAGATTGTCGAAGAAGTAGGCTATCAAATGTAGGCGTCTAAGAAACGCAAGAACGCAAGAATATATATATATATATATATATATACTCGTATGTAGAACTCCTCCTTGTTTAGACAACTTCTGCAGAAATTCTTTGAAAGATATCATAATGTCTCTTTTATAATGTCAATTTAGTGAGATGAAAAGTTTTATTATGGTCTAGATTTAGTTTTTGTCAGATAAATCTAAAAGTCTGACATATGTTGCCAGTCATCCAACAAGCAAAAGTTTGCAAGTAGCTAAGGGCATTATCAAGCTGCTTTATTTTGCTGATAGGGACAGTGTGGTGCCCTAAAAGTTCATCTGCTCTACAATTACCTATAATGTATCATTGGCTCGTCACTCAGCACAAACGAATGTTGAACTGTTCTGTCATCTCGTCAAGAGATGTTGTTCATGTGAATGCGCCCTTGTTTCAAAGTGAACAAACTTAGCCTGCACTGCACAAGTTACGTTCTGCAACATGTAACACTTAAAGCCTTTTCCTACTACTTCGAACTCTTGTTTGTTGTTCTTTATAGTATTTCTATTAAAGTGAATTTGACTGTTTATTTGGTTTCGAATTTTTAATTATACATCCATCATCTCGGAATATAGTCGGGGACAACGGATGCATTCCACGTCTTCAGTCAATATATGATATTGCATTTTTGCGAGCCTTCAGCCTATGCTACATCTCCAACCTTGAGTCGGCGGACGTCCAACTGCTACGGCCACATTTAAGTTTAGATGTTCCAAATCCAAGATAGGGTCACTGAGCCGGCTTCGGCAATAATATTATCATGACACTCTATTTCCCTAAAAACCCCGACATCGGGTAAGACTAGCAAACAATAACTGAGTATCCAAAATGACAGCAGTTTAAACAGATATCTTTCAGAAAATATTTCTTAATCCATTGTAGTATCAGAATGTTTTTGAAGATTGCCGCTATTTCCATATTCAAGCTCAAGTCCTTTCATACTATCATCATATTCTCCAAAAAACAAGTTTTCTGATCTGCCGAATTTTAAATCAAAAGTGAACTTCTTTTTTGCAGTCGTCTGAATAGAGTAGCAAGTAAGCGTTTAGTCTTCTGTGACCTTGTCTCAATTAAATTTCACTTCAGTTCTTGGGATGATATAATAAATTAAAAATGAGGTAATTCCACAAACTTGATTAATGTCATTGCAGACGTTGTCTAATTTTTATTGTGTTTGTGAACTGCGTGTTATGTGCACATAAATCTAAAACCCTGGAGGCATCAAAACTCATCCATCAACGGCTTACTCACTTTCAGTCTTTGTTAGAGAGCCAACTCTTCACCTACAAGTGTAGCAAGCAATCTATACGTATTCACATTCATATAAGAACGCACATTTAAACCAGAGATAGCTTGTTCTGCTCTTCTAATTCTTTCTCATTTTCTTTTAATTATGTAAATATACACTTGCAATTACGATGACGTCCGATTTGCAGAGGGTCGATACACGAATATCCACTCAAAAAGTTGCGGTTATCTCATTTTCCATCCGAAATACCTGTTTAACCAGATCCTTTCACCTGATGCTTAATATCAGTACCGGCATCTACTATGTATGTAATTACACCATTTTATTGGGTTCATGTAGATACTTCGGTATTATCTGGTAATTACAAGTATCTCGTCTCTAACCTCAAACCATCACTTTGAATCGCCGCACAACGGTTTAGTTCCAATCAGAATCAGGATTGTGCACAAAAATTGCGACCATACTACTTCTAATGGAGTGACGCTTGAGGCGTTATGCACGAATGAAGTTACAGAAGTGAGGGACACACCGTGAACAGTGGGCACAGCATGTGGCTGGCTAAAACGCGTCGTAAATTATTGCCCGATGAAAGCAATACCCCTCTGTGTTCTGTTATTAGGCCAAAGCAACTCTATTACCATTTTTTTAATCGACGACACCGTTAAGTACTTATCCTGCTTTCGGTATGCTACCGCAACCGATTGCTAGTTTTTGCCTACGTTTTGACACGGAGCAACGTCCGTGAATCTGTTCACAAGTGTTGAACTAAAATGCAAGCGACGACACAGTGGAGAGTGAAATTGTGTTTGTTTGTGATAAACGATGACCCTCATCGATCTTATCCCGGCAATTAGTGGACATGTTAAGTGTGGGACTATGGACGAGCCCTGCCTCCAGAAGGGAGAAATTTGATTGATTGATGTTTCGGTCGTGTTGGAAATCTGATGCGAGAAAGATGCACTTCCACGTGAGAATTCAAAATACTTGCTCAACTGTTTTCACGTAGGCCGACGAAGAAACGCATGCGCGCAATGGCGAGCATAATTGGGTCATGTTACTGCAACGCGATACGTCTTTTAAGAGTTATTAATTGTAGTGAGATGGTTTTTTGAAAGCGACAGCAAACTGTAATTACATACGCGAGAGTCGCTGGATTTGTTAACTGAATTTCTTTAGACAAATTTATACAAGCGTACAGGTTGTGAGAGTACATGCGATGTTTTGAAAACTGTTATGCAAATTTATTGTTGATTATCGGAATTTACATTTTTTACTGAGGATCAGTACATTTATATTAAGTACGAGTATAACTGTCTGCATCACATTTCCGACATTGCCGATATCACATTTCACGTGTAATGTCAAAGCCTTGACTCCACTCGAGACTGCAGCACCATACAAAGAAAAAAGAAGAAATGTAGTTAATCTATTCAAAACTTCAAAACAAAAATTTCATAAATTACCTTGCATTGATGGATTATAATTTTTTTTTCAAATAAAAATATTTTTCTGTCATTTTCGACTTCGGAGTAAAAGTAATAATGCGCAATAGTTCAATATTGCTTCCCTAATTACCAGTGTATAAGTCCTTATAGCTGCTGTCGTCCTTAAGGTAAATGCTTTTGGACTAAACTAGAGCCTTTGCGTTGCCAAGTGAATCGCCAAAAAAGGTGAACCAACTTATGGGAACCAACTATGAAGTGCTATAATCTTCTGACATCTGGCTGAGAACGCAGAGATTATCGAAGAAGTAGGCTCTTAAGTGTAGGCGTCTAAATAACACCAGATCCGGACAGCTACATAGAAGGTGGGAAACATTCTTCACCATTTGGAGAAATCCTTTAAAAAGAGATAAATTCTGCTGGCGTGCTCAACTATGAGCAGTCTTGAGTCTTGACATCTACTATAATGCCAATTGATTGATAATCTAATTTTAGCCAGATCATTCTGGAAGTGTGAGACATGGTGCCAGTCTCTCATCTGTTGTTTATCTCTTGTTTTGCGTATTCTCGAAGCAGCATTTTGCAAGTAAATAACGGCACCCCCACGCTTATTAATTTTGTTAATATAGGCAATGTGGTAAAAAGTTCGTCTGCTGCACCTAGCACAAACGAATGTTAAACTGTTCGGTTATGTATCCTAAAATCCGTTATCATGCCTGTTGTGAAACCGTCTTCACCCCCGGTGGGTTCTTTACGGTCTCCCTGTTTTGACCATTCCATACTGCAAAAAGTGGTTTCGTGGTTTTTTGAACTGCTCCGAAATATTTCATACGAATAGCTATTGTTTCAGAGAGAATAAACTTGATACGCACTGCGCGCATAACGTATGAATTCAAATTCTTTAGTCTGTATATTGTACGATAATGCATTCTTGCGACATGCCCATAGCCTAAGCAATCTCTCTAACCTTCATTCGGTGGTCGTTCAGTAGACAGTTGCAGACTTTTGTTTCATTTACCAAACTGTTATGATCACGTTCAAATACAGCTGCTTTTGCAAGTGCAAAACAAGGCCATTGGGGCAGGTTCGGTCTACGACGCAGGCATGATTACTGTTGATCGTACATCACACTATAATAATAATAATAATGGCGGCGCTACAGTCCGAGGTGGACCTGGGCCTAGCTTCTCAGCAACCACTCGTGTTGTGCGTGCTATTGTTCTCTCACGAGTGGAGGGGACCCACAGTTTAATGCCGACTCCGAACGGCGAGATTGAGAAGCTTTTCCTAGACAGTTATACTCTTTGAGCATTGTCAGTGACTCGAAAGAAGTGGGGCCGTGAACAATTTTTTTTTTTTTTATATTGTTTGTCTGAACTTGGGTTCGAACCTAGACTGTGAAATTCTAATTCTAATGCGCATGGGCCGACGCACAAACCCACACGGCGACGGCGCCCACACTTCATTTCATGGGTTGTTGACCTGAGAAATATGATAATAAGGTAGGCATTTCATTAAAAATTATAAGACAGAAACATCGTAATGTAACATAAAAAACATCCTGTACTGTACCAACTGTGGAATAACAAATGCTATTATATTTCTTTAACCATTTGTTTCGGCCTCTGCATCGTATAAAAATACATAATGCTCTTATGCCGTATCCAAAACATTATCGGGCACATAAAACAAATGAAATAACAAATAAAAAATAATATTATACACAAAAACACTTGCGTTACAAGTCTGCAAGAGATTCAAATCTGGGTCATCAAGTCTTGAAAAATTTGTAATTCACCCATCAACTGACACCCATTGGATTGACTTCTGACAGTCACTTGAGAGCAGTGCTTACAATTCATCCGACTTCAAATTGCCTACATACTCGTACATTCATGCGCAACTAGATTTCCAAACAAGTTTTGAAACGAAGTCTTTTTTTTGTATGAAAATGTCGTACAGCGCCGTGTAGACACACGCCATTAACTAAATATCTTACGGTTAACACTTTTACTAAACAAAATGCGTGTCTGGTTCGGCGGCTCTTAAGTCAGCTAAAAGTCATTAGTTAATGAATACCCACACTCGGGATGTAGGGTAAGAGCTGTGAGAATCATGATTTTTCCTTCCTTCAACCACGCACATCAGCAACTCAAGACAGTTTTGAGTTGGCCTGTCAGTCAGCTTAACATAAAATTTGTCTCCTCAACGTCGTCGTCACAACCACGAACTCTTTTTATAGTTTCACTCTGACTGACATTTGTATCTTCGTACCTTTTCAGTTACGTTCATTACATATGTAGCTTATCTTGCACGCATCAACCGGCAATTAGTTTACTTGCAATTAGTTGCATGCAACCAAAGTCAATTTTATATATTTGGTGCAAGATTGACAAGTAAATTATCGACAAATATCTACGATCATCAAAAGATACATATCTAACCGCGCTGCTGCAATGAAATAATCTTCGATTTCCTCAAGATTAAGTAAACACCGATCGAGAGAAGCGAGAAATCGAATGGCGAATACACAAGCAGTACGAAAAAAAACCTACAAAATGGCAAAGCCATCGAAATTGAATCTAAAACCGATACCATAACCGCAACCACAACTTCAACAACGTAATCGTTTTTATAGGCCTGATGTTGTAGGCTGTAAGTGTTTGTCTTACGTTTTCTTTCGTTGGCTTTCATAATTCAATTCGTTTGTTCATGGGTTTAAAATTTCAAGAAAGGATGAAAGAGATGGACGTATAAAACGAATATGTGATGGAGCTTCACCACAACACTCTGCAAACGAAACTCTTTAAGAGCTCCACAGATCGCCAATTGTCGATCAAATCTTTGTGAAAAGAGAGGAATGGTGTGGAGAATATATCAGCTTTGATGATCTGAAGAAACGAGTACTGGAACATGCCCGGCAAGTGGACGTGGGTTACTTTGTACAATCTTCCAGATGGATACAGTATTGGAATAAAAAAAACAGTACAGACAGAAAATTATATAGTCTCTTTTGATATTTCTATACTGGCTAAGGATTTTTAACATACAAAATCATTTGCAGCTATTCCACTTCATGATGACTTTGATTTGTTGAAAATCAAGTTGCATGCAAATAATTGCCGCTGTATGCTATTTTCGAAAAAGTTCAAAATGCAAAGACCTGAAGACTCCACTTCTTAAGTGAGCACTTCAAAGTCTTCTACTTTGAGTGATCCAACAAGAGTTCTCTTTTTAAATTTCGCCCCCCATTGTTGAAATTTCAAGATTCAACTAACATTGTCATGACACTTGTTTAGTCATCAGTCGAGGAAGCGCTTCACAAACTTGGTACTCCTTTTGATAATTGAGTGCCTTCCTGCAAAGCCAAGTATAGTGAATTTATTTAATAAGTTTAAACGTCTGGAAAGGTTAGTAATTTGAAGACTCCAATTCGTGTTCGAGCGGCAATATTTGTTGAAAATATCGCCGTCATAACTGGGAGTGTGATGGGAAATCTAGGTATGTCCAATCCGAGAATATCACAATAATTTGGCCTATCCGCAGCCAATATGCAATACGCACCACATTTTGATCAATACTAGAACCCAGTTGATACTAGAATTGAAGGCCATTAGGAAGCCGTATGTTGATTGGGTGCTGGAAATTGGAAATGAGTGAACAGGAACATCAAATTATTCTGACTGAGGAGGCTGATTTTCATTTGTTTACGAACTTAAGTAAACAAAACTGTCGCATACAGAGTTCTGAAAAATCCAAAACAAATAGTGCAACAACACTGCATCAACATCCACTGACAGCTTGATATTGTTTTTAAGGCGGCAAAGCCATTGGGATATATTTTTTCAAAAATTGTGCTAATGCTTTCGTTTCAATAAAAGGATTACGTCACGTCACCGAAAGATATTGACTGATTTTTTCCTGGAGTTCATGGATATGAACGACGTTTATTTGCAGAACAGCACCACAGAGCTATTATTCGCGACACAAAGCCGCAATAAAGCGAAAATGTGATTAAAAAATGTAACAAAAGAAAGAACGATTTGAAAGAGATTCAAATCTCAAAGATTATGTCTAGGCTAAATCGAGATGAATATTTGGCAGATATTATAATCCATTACTAACTTAAAATAAAAATGTATACATATAATGTTTATACTGAAGGTTGAATAACTACTAATAAACGAGTATACATGACAAAAACTATAGTGTCAACTTCAATGGCGACAGCTCTAGACATTTGGTTTAAAAAAATAGTGACATGAAGTGAATGGATTGATACTTTGCATTCCGTTACAAATATTATTATGAGTGTTACTCATCCTAATTAGACAAAGCGAACGTTTAAGGTTCTGCTACTGCTCCTGGTGGATCTGGTGGATACTGGGAGTGAAGAAACGGTTCATGCCTGGTGAGTCTGTATGTAAAGCTTCCGACAGGACTACTTTAATTGACACAGTCCCCACCTAAGAATTTTGAATCATTCTGTATGAATTGGAATTTCGGGATCACAGTCCCTAGGCCACGAGGTAAGCTTAGAGAAAATGTTGCAATCAATCTCTGAAGTCGTAAGAACAATTATCCTTCGCATCGGTAACAACACATATTTGAAGAAGGGCCTCAACTAACTTTTTTGTGTGCAATTGGAAACAGCGAAGGATCGTGCTGGCTGCAGAGGGTTGTTGAATGAGTTTGACCCCGAACTGAAGCTACCCTCGAAGAAGAATAATGGGGAACGAGTTAAGAATCAAACCCCATTAATAGGTCAAGTAAATAGGTTAATAGGTCAAACCTTAGAACAACGATACAATGTACAGTATGCAATGCGCTGATGCGATGGAATGACGTTCAAAGAGGATAAGATCAATAAAAATAGGCTAAAGAAATCATTCATTCATTCCTTGCTATTCACTTTTCTCATTTAAAATTAGTGATATGCGTAAGGTAACAGTATAATTTTTTGCAATTCACAGGAAATAGTTAGTGACACCTTGTATTCACTATAATTAGAGGCAAATGTCACATTCTACATAAACAATTTTTTAATTTTTTCCAAATTGTAAATACGCTGCAGCAACAAAATAATTCTCAGACATTGTCAACGTCTTATGCCCCACCACTTTAAAAAGATTTATTTTCCAATTGGGATTTCAACTGAATGTTACTAAAACATCTTCTTCACGAATTTTTTGTGTATCTACTAATTCAAACCCATTCTCCACACTTTGCTTCGGTGGACTTAGGTTTGCGTTTCGATTTATGTCTGTTCTATTAGATGATGAGGTAACCATTTCGAAGAAATTTTATTTATTTTATTTTGTAAATCATAATGTCCACGACTGATGAAAGAGCACAAAGTGAGCACATTCAATCAGATTCACACAAACATTTCACGCTTTGTTAGTATGTGATAATAATCTGTTTGACTTATTAGTTCCACTTAGATGCGTTCTAAATGGGTAAATGGGTGCTACAGTAGCTTCCTCATTTTATACTGTTACGTCAGGTAATATGTCATTGTAATAGCCCAGGCCGGACATTTGTTTATGCTAAGCTCAATGAAACATAACACCGGATCAATGACACATGCATAAATATGCATGCACATTTAGTACCCATATGAATTTTTTCTCGAGTTAATTATTATATCGTTGTAATAAGCAAAAATAAAACTTTTTTGGTGGAAAAGAAGATTGAAAATATTACTCAAGACATATCATAGATGATCCAACTGATGTGCTGAGATTCATGTCGTCACCCAGAAAGAATTTCCTGATTTGGCGAGAGTAAGAAGGCGCATGCAGCGAATTTGAAAACTTGCAATGAAACCACAATAGGACTATAAGTAGGCCTAAAAAGCCATAAAAAAGCAGTCGACTTTACGGGGAAGGTTCCGTCGCATAAATATTTTTTGATGGAATCATTTCTGAATATCATGCGAGGAATTCAAACGATTTCAGTTGCCCAATCACTACTCATGCTTACTGAACGCACATTGCTGTTGGGCATTTAATGGTTGAAATACATAAATGCAAGCGATAACACTGATCATCGTATCGAGTCATCGATCACAGCATGGAATTGTGTGTGTGTGAAAAAGATAATCTTTGAAATCTTAAATCTTTCATATCTCGAAATTTACACACAAAAGCGATATTTAAAAATGTATAACTCCTAAATGCTTACGCTGAGGTCTATTGCATTTTCAGAGCTTCAAAATTCGCATGTCCATAATAGTTTTGAATGAAAGCACTCATTGAAGCCAAGCTTTTCTGATTTTTTAAACACTTTGGTTTGTAATTGGGAGGAGGACGCATTAAAACCGACTTTGGAGGTCCATATTTTTTAAAAAGTATTTAAGCAAACATCTACCTTATTTCAAAAGATCTGTCGATTGACATATCACTTTTGGGATGCGTCGCTGTTTCTAAAAACATGACAACTCCAGCTATCACGGAAAAACCTCCACTTCTTAAATTTGCGTGCATGAAAAATGATTTCTAGGCCTAAAGTACTTAATTCCAAAATCTCATGCCGATATCTTTATAAATGTGGGAGGTGAAAAAGTGTGACAGACGGACGGGTGAACACACCAAAATTATAAAGGTTTCGTTATTGTAGACGGAATCTTAAAAACAAAGTTTCACAACTATTGGAGAATAATATGCAGTAGGCATTACGTAAACTGACGTAGAAGAGTCAACAATTAAGAAAAAAAATCTACCAAAGCTTTTTGTGTGTTGATCTCTTTTGTGCAGCTAGACGTGCTACTGTTGGGTTCATGGAATGTCGGAGAAAATCAGGTCTAATCAATTCAGTCTGAGTGTAGTTTACCCCATCAATAATAGAGGAAACTACTTTGACTGCACTGACCACCGAAGTACTTATGTAAGTGTACTTAATATCACATACAAAATCTTTCCTATCAAATCACAAGTGTACTTTTCAACAATGAACCCATATTATATTTCGCCAGATACTGCAAAATAACTCAAGAAATGCAAATCAATACGTTCCCTTTTATCGTTGATTTCAGGGCCGCATTGGCAATTTAAATATACAGTGGACCTCCAGTATAACGAATGATATAATGTTCGAGATCATTCTCTATATCAAGAGTGCTAGTTACATCGATCGAATTTTCATTAAAAAAAATTTAAATAAGCGATTGAAAAATTTATTTATTCATACGTTTTTTTATTGGTAATATTAAAGTAATAAAAAATCACTTATACGACTTTGTCTCAATTCAAGTCGAATTTTCAATTGCAAAGCTTTTTTCTTTGCCGTCTGAAAGTGAATATGTTAACCATATCAATATTACCTTGTCGTCCCCATCGTATCACATTAGCTAAGGTTAATGGCATGGTCAATCTTTTTTTTGGTTCTCCACCCTCTATTTCAGAACTAAGTTGTCTCAGTAAGCTTGTTCTTCCAATTTAGTTTCAGTATTGTTCCAAGTTTCTATTTCTGCAATGGTAGTACGACGCTTAAGAGGGAAAAAAAGTAATTTCCGAAACTGATGCGTTTTAGTAAAGTGAGTTACATCTGGGAAAAGACAGTTCACCATACTTAAAGTATTTTGCAATGTCATAACTTCCTCATCTTGCAGCAGTAATGAGAGTGGAACTTCATCCTCCTCATCAAAGTGTTCGGGATCACTAATTAAAATTTTTCTCCAACATTTATGAAGAATTTGACTTGTTTATAAATGCGTTCGTTATATCGGATAGTAAATGGAGTCCATCGTTTGTTATTCAGAGACGTTAATGTCAATCTAAAAACCGGTCGTTATATCTCAAATTCGCTATATCGGGTATTCGGTATACTGGACGTCCACTGTATATGTATATAAAAAATATTAAATTTTTCAGATTTTGCAGTATGGCAAGGGATTATTCTTGGAACTCCATTAAAAGTAGACTTTAAATATCATTAAATGTCACGAAATTCTTTGAATTCATGATTTCATCCAGAAGCTTAAGTTATTTTAGGTTGAGTTTGAATGGCTGACTCCATATTCGGCCACATGTAGCCTAACACCTTCTTTCTGCAAAAAAGAATTTGGAGTGGTCTCTAATCGTACTCTATTTTGGGATGCTGGGTGCGGTGGCGTTGTGGATATGTGCGTCGATCCCTACGCAGTAGACTCACGGATGCAACTCTTTCGAGTCACTGAAAAAGCTGAAGGAGTATAACTGTCTATATAAAGCTTATCAATATAGTCGTTCGGAATTTGTATTAAACAGATGGTCACCTCCATTCGTGAGAGAACGATAGCACCCACATCGAGTGGTTACAAGATGCCCCTGAAGTTGACTCTGGATTATCCAGCTCTACTTCAAACGAAACTGATAAAAAAAAAAACCCTGACCATACGAGAGAAGAGTTCTGCGCAGTTGTGAGACAATGAGACAACGCAATGACCATGATTCAACTAGGGCACACAATTGAAGGGATCCCTAAATCAACCAAATGTACAAAAATAGAGACAGATAGCAAGAGGTTGTTCTGTTTGGAGAGACTTATTTGTGGTACTTTAGGCATAGAAGAAATGCTAAACATTTTGGGAAATATCAATAGCAACGGATGAAATAAAGTCTGCAAAACAGTCATGTCAATACAAAACCCGGGGAGCACATTTATTTTGAATATACACAATATTGTTCGATAATACGTAGTCTTGGAAAGATGTTCCCAAACACTTCTTCCGACTCATGGTAACATTTACTGAATTTTGAACCTTTGAACTGCTTTAAAGTCTAAGCTCAAAAGCATATCTTCTGTAAACAACTTTATGTTGATTAAAGACGCAATAAAATAAGTGTAATCTCATTAACTTCTACTAGTTTTGCATAAATTTGATTGGCACAAATTTTATCCCAGTACGATCTACTGCTTAGTTCTGCATGCTAAATAAGACACGTACAACTTATTTAACTTTTTAACCTCTAACTTCTTCTTTTGCGAGACAATACAGTCCTGTGTGGGCCGAAGCCTCAACTATCTGATTTCGCTAGCTGTCTGTAATTGCGCACACCAAGTTTTTAAAGTGTGAACCACTTTCAAAATGCGCGTCATCGTTACGTTGTCTCACTAGCGTGGAGTGAAAGATTAAGCTAGCATTTAGCATCTTTATCAATGTTTACCAACAGTTTAAAGCTTGAAGCTTAAACTCAAATATTATTTGCAAGCACTGTTCACCAAAACGTGGGTACGAGTCTCGAATATCTACCGTTACTTTTCCATCAAAAGTTCGAGTGTTTTGTGTAAATGGAACGGATTTTTCTTGGCGGAAGTTGCATTTTCAAACAGCAATATCACAAGCTATTGAAGAATTATATCCGGTATAAGCCGTATGGTATCTCTACCTAACTCCAAATCCACATATGTATGCGCATGTGAATGTGCGCCATAAATAATGAAAGAACTTATCAGACGATCATTAAAATTTGCAAGGAATTTTTAAATCAACAAAAAAACAATGAAATTTAACGCGAAAATAAAATATGCAACAAACTAAACGCAGAACATTCTGGACTCTTTACTCACCTTTCGTCTTTACATATCAGAAATATCCATAAATGAAAAATATAATGTTCATATCCCAAGCGATGAAATGAATAAAATTTTCGACGCTTAATCCAAACGCTAGGAACGTGCAAATACTATCAATTACATCAACACACAGACAACACCTCTCACAGAAGGATTCCGCGAGTAAGCAATAAATGATCACAACAAGACACGAATTCGCAATTTTATTTGATTTTATTTTTTTACTTTTTCTCTATTTTTTTCCTTCTCAGAACTTTTTATGCAAATCACTTCAATGCACAGACGTACTTTCACACATTGGATTCAATTTTTTAACTCAACTCTTTTATGGATCTAAAACTATTTCGTTTTTCTTTTCTTTTCTTTTTTTAACACCCTCTGATCTTCGAAGAGAGCTAAACTGACTTAGGAATCTAGTATCGCAAGAATCTAGAACGAACAAGCTGCGGCGGCTTGGACACAGACTACATCACTTCGACTTGGACAAACGCGAGACTCTTCACAGAACCGATCGCACCGAAACGAGTGTAATCCCTGGGGATTTGCAGCCATTTTGCAGTGGACTGAGACTCCCTTATCATTGCCGTGCTTATTTTCGCACATTGGTTTGTATTACTTCTCGTTGTGCACTCTCTGAAGACACAGAAAACAGGATGAAGGTTATCACGAAATCTGCTGCAGGTGACCAAGTATGGAATGCTTTTTCAACCACCGTCAATTCTCCGCCGCCCAAACAAGCGAGTCCAATTGAATGCAAAAAAAAAACGTCAAATGGAAAAAAATAAAACGATCCGAAGCCGTGCTTAAACCGTCCCGCCAATGTGAAGACAGAATTCAAACTCAACTGATCGCTGGAATTCGTGTGCGATTCCGATACACCTTGTATCCGCTGTAGGATAGGTACCTGACTCTCTTAAGGTGCTGCTCGTTTTCTCACCTGTTCGATACCGGTGTTTATGTGTGAGTGTGTAAAGATGATCCAACCAAAATATCGTATTTATTTAAGATCTTGCAAATTTAATGCCGAAAATTGATCTCTAGTTAGAAAACATTTCTTCATCATAAGATCGTAGTCAACTGGGTTTTTTAAGCATCACTGTTTGAGGAGTTAATTCAATGCTCTTAATAACTTTATATCTTCTGTAAGAGTTGGAGTAGTCGTTCTATGCCGCTCTCTTGAAGAGAATGTTAAGGTAAGAGAAAGGAGTACGTCGTTTACTTAAGGCCACGGTAGCATTTGCTTAAGTTTTTCGTTTTCTTATCCGTTGCTTGCCCACTTTAGATTATTACAAACGAAATGATAAGTTCTTAAAAAAGAGACGTTAGTGTGTGATCTTCGGTTCTGGCGGCTATTAGAAAAAAATGTTCAGGAACTAATTTCACTGTTGTATGGACCCTGTTGGAAGTTTACAGATGGTGCCATCGTTATTGTACAACCTTATAAAAAATTAAAGCCAATAATTGTTTCATTAGATGTCAAAAATGTAACCCAAAGTGTCATGATCATAATAAATCAGACAATAACTCTTTACGAAAATAAAAATTCTTCAGAAACTACCCGTGTTGTAACTAGACACGGTAGTGTCTCTTCGATCGTTGTAGTATACGCCGGAAACATTCAAGGAGAGAATCCAAGTTTAATGAGAATAGTGGAGTGCCCGGTACGATGACTTGTCCATAAGTGTAGCAATGCCAGGTGGACCGCTGTGCAGGCCCCTATTCTTCTGCCTTATAAGTCCAACGGGGAAAGTGGAAAAGTATGATTTCAATGACCCGCTGAGACTTATGCTAACTGGCACCCGGTTGTGAAGGCTGCAGGTGACGGCGTATAGTTTAGTCTACCAAACTGCAGCTCTGCAGAATGGGTCGAATAATCAGTACGCAATGCCTTCCTTTAGTCTTTACTTACATCCCGCAGACAATTTACAGCAGTACAGTGCGTTAGCAACCTTCTTGATCACTTCATAGATGTTGAGTTTCGAGCTTAGTTTTTTATGGTTCGATTTACTAAATCGGAAAGTTTTTAATTTCGGTATGTTCATCTGTCTGTCACGCTATCCACACTTTCTACATTTATGAAGATATCGACATGACATTTATAAATAAGGTGCTAAATGGAGTATTTGGGAATGACTGCCGTATATGTAAAGTTGGTGTGAATTTCTAAATGTTGATGCACCTCATCGAGTGTTTATCAATCAATAGGTCTTTCCAAATGAAGTGGAGATTCGCTTTTCATCTTTTTAATTCAAAGTATGGTTTCAGAGGTTCAAAATTGGTAATAGTGCGTTACCCTAGTTTGTAGACCACTGATATTCCAATTCCACAGACTCTGGTGAGAACAGGCGAGACCACACCTTCTGGTCAGCCTCTATTAACCGGTTTGTACATCGAAGTATTACCATGCTTGGTGTTTACAACTTAGCTGGCAAGAGTTTGTCGAATAAGAGCCAAAAGGGGAGCTTCGATTATGTGATTGGTAAGCGCACGTAAGATTGCTCTGGATTCTTCAATTTCCAGAAAGGCTACAAAGGTAAATTCCTTATAATCGAGGGATTTTCAATTTTGACCGCAAAGGAGTGAGGAGCTGTCTTTATAGACTTGTTCTTGTTGTAGGTATGCTGAGCAGTTGATAATCAAAATTTTGAGAAAAATGGATGAAAGTCTGATAAGCCTGAGACGTTGTTTACATGAGTGGAAGCGATTTTTCCGAAGGTTGGAAAGAGATGAGTTGGATCGCCGAAAATACACCTCTTTCCAACTGATTGGAAAATCATACGCTATCTCTCCAACATTTCCTTTTTCCGCTCATGTAATGCCTCTAAGATAATTTCATTTCAACTGAGTTGTCATATCCGCATTTAATATTTGGGAGTATCCAATTAGATCAAAATAAACATTCAATATAAATTTCCAACCCAGATAATCATATAAACATCCAAAGATCACTTATCTTCTACCAAGCTTACCATCCAAGGTCATACAAATGCTGGGAATGGTAAAAGTATCAGGATAAAATATATACAGACGTTTGTTTTATTTAAAATATCGAATCAAAAACGAGCTTATTTGCTTTTATGATACGTAGTTAAAATGTTTATCCAAATGGTAAGAACGAAAAAATTTCAAGCATTTCAGGTCCAAGGAATTGGTTTTCATTTATAAGCGTAGATGTACATGAGAACAAACGTTTTAAATTTGCTTTTTTTAAAATTCCCTTACTATTTAAATCATCGTTTGAAATTATTCGAAAATAAATAAAAATAAAAATTTGAAGAGAAGCCGCTGTAATGTAATCTATGTCAAACTAGTTCCAACTTCAGTGCGTTGCAAAAATTAGTTGTCATCGTTGTCATAGTTTGTCGGTGTTGTTCTGCGGTGTCATTATAATTTTCTGATTTCTCAAGTGAATTACTTTGAATTTAAAATATAAAAATGGCTTTAGCTGAAATTTGTGGATTGTCTGATGCATCATATATGAAAATGAGTCCATTTTCAGCATCTGATCTTCAACAGGAAATGTCACGTTATACGTGCAACTTGGAAAATCCCTACACTTTAGCGGCTCCACCATTCGAGAACGTGAGTAGGCATATTACACACTACCTTTGTCTTACTGAAATTGTTCTATTTAGCCATGTGAGAATTTACGTAAAATTCAAGCTCACGGAGAAAATTCTGGTATTAAAATCGATTTCGACCATGGTACAACGACTCTCGGTTTTAAGTTCCAAGGTGGAGTCATTTTGGCAGTAGATTCTCGTGCCACTGGTGGTCAATTCATTGGTTCACAAACAATGAAAAAAATCGTGGAAATCAATCAATATTTGCTAGGTAAGCCCAATCCATTAACATATTTAAAAAAAATTGCTTATCAGAAAATTAATTTAAAGGAACTCTTGCTGGTGGTGCTGCTGATTGCGTCTATTGGGATCGAGTTTTGGCTAAGGAATGTCGTTTGCATGAACTCCGTAATAAGGAGAGAATATCAGTAGCAGCGGCTAGTAAAATCATGGCGAACATCGCTCATGAATACAAGGGAATGGGACTTAGCATGGGAATGATGATGGCTGGTTACGACAAACGAGGACCCGGTTTGTACTATGTCGATTCAGAAGGATCCCGAACACCCGGAAGAATTTTCTCAGTTGGAAGTGGTTCTATTTATGCGTACGGTGTTTTGGACTCCGGTTATAAGTGGGATTTGACTGATGAAGAGGCACAGGAATTAGGACGTCGTGCAATCTACCACGCCACATTCCGAGATGCATATTCCGGAGGCATTGTGAGGGTTTATCATATGACTGCCAATGGATGGGTCAATATCTCAAACACCGATTGCATGGAGCTTCACTACAAGTATGAGAGCGAAAAGAAAGCTGCTCTGGCTTAGGTTTTGATGTAGCGCTTAGATTTTCTTTTTTAATGTTTTTCTAAAATGTAACCTAGTTGGGAGATAAATTGGATTCTGGAAAATATTTAAACTGTTATTTTTTTGCTTTTGAACATGAAATGGTTGACGTTTTGCAAATTCTCTTACGGTTGTCTGTTTTTCATTAATCTTTTGTAATAAATTTAATAAGCTCTCCAACTACCAATATTTTCTGCTATTTTTCCCCAATTTGAGTTAATTTGCGCTGGCCATTTCTGCGTTTAATGTGCTGAAATGCGTCTGACTTGGAGTTCCTAATAAAAACCAGAGGCCAAAAGACATTGACAAAAATGTGGTAATGAGTGGGATATTTCAATTTATTTTCTTACTACAAAGCTAAGTACAAAACAAATGGTTTCTTTCGGGAATATCAGGCTAACATTTATCAGGAAGCAAACATTAAAAGTTCGAAGGAAGATGGTGTGCAAATATTTTGATTTCTTAAGTACTTATATCTGATCAATATTTGAGCTGCTACATCGATATCATCGAACCGAGTACGGTGGCATTCTTCTTCCTTCGAAATTTACGGAGGCAATGGCCAGACAAAAAACTATTGCAAGCAATTATTGTGTAAATATGAAACCTTTCATGGTGACTGAAGTGATAAGATAGCTATGCATATAAGGAAAAAAAGTCAGGCTTACAACAGATTGACACGATTTAGTGTTTAGAAAAGTTATCATATACCTTGGCGTTTTGATTGATATATTACATACGCTATGAATCACAATTACTGGCAGAAACAGAACGCATTAGGTGTGAGTATAGCTCAGGTAGCATTATAAAAAGAATGCTTTTAATCGATGTAGGGAAATTTCATTAAGAAAAGGACAGAAATTTAAACAAACACTGAACAGAAAATGTACGAAAAGAAGAATTTTCCTAGAAAGATTCTTCCATGCCTGCTGTAGCTACATCTTTTCACTGACTCCCACCATAGAAATGGTAAAATGCAATTTTATGTGGAGACCGTGGTAACAAAAAAAAATAATATTACGCATCATGTTTCTTAAATTATATCGAATCAGCTTCAGATGTTTCAGCACTGAACTAAAAACATGTTTACTAGACACCCAGAAGTGTCTGAACGAATTCATGCTAATTGCAGCAAGACAAGATCTTACAATTGGAAATATCCAGTTTCTTACATTTTTTTATAATGGGATGTTATGTCTCAGTTAACCGCATCAAACAAAATGTGACCCTGCCGATTAGAAGTATGTTCGCCACAGTTGATGAATTAGCTGATCAGCTACTTCACCACTATCCTTAAAGAAAAATTACCCTTGGTATAGGCTCGCACTCCTTATTGCAGACACTTATGACTGACTCTTAGCATGTGAGACAATGCAACAGAGGACGCCCACGATTCAGGAGGCACTTATAATTGAATCCCTAGAGTAATTACACACCTTGCAGCGGTTCTGGGGCTTAAGTAGGATTAATGATACCAGTGAGCTATGGCGACGGACATGCGGCAAAGCATATCCTTCAGGGTCACCCATGTCGCAAAGGTCCTGGTTGAAATCTGAAAACCAACCAGGCTGAGGGCAAATAGCTCAGTCGTGTACGGAGCATCCAGATACCTGTCGACCTCTGGATTAGCTAGCCTTACCTACGTACACGGAGCCCTGCGTAGGCGGACCACCCTTTCTCCGATACTCGTGGGAATCAAATTAAATGAACACTAATAACAAAAACAATAAAAACATAAAAATTGACAACAACAAACCAAGAGAGGTAGAAGGTTCAAGTCGTGAACCGGTGGGGGAACAGGTTAGCAAACCTACCCCGCCCCTCCCGAACCCCAGCCCTTCATCTGGATCGGTGAGGTTAACTTCCCCCCACTCGTCCAACACGGATTTCGGAAAACCACTGCCAGACGGCTCGCCATTAGCTCTAGCACGGGATAAACCCTGCACGAGCAAACAAGCGCGTGCTGCTGCTAGACCAGCAAGGACCTTAACGGACCGAATTCGGAAAACCGCGCCTGTTAAAGGATCCAAAGCCAGCAACCTGTCCACTAAGACAGGTTCTGTCACGGCTCCAACAAAGCAGGCGAGGAAACACCATCTGTCCTCAACGGATGCTAGTACTAGCAACTTTAGGGAGCGGCGCGCAGCCACTCGTATCCTTGACAAGCTGGCGCCCTTCCCTAAAGACAGCTGGAACAGCAAACAAAATGAGTCGTATGATTGGGCCATAAATAGACTCTCCTGCGCCAAGGAAACCTCCGTACCTCACGCGGTCAAACGCGACAGGTCTATGGAGGAGCAAACGGCGCAGGCCCCGGCCCCCAAAAGAACCAAAAACAACACCGGTACTGCCAGACAAGACAAGCAGTATAGCGATGTCCTGAAGAGCCATACCCTCGTTGGCGTGGTTGACAAGGCAGATCCAGATGGGAGCATCTCGGCGGATAAATGGAGGAAGGTAGAGGCCGAGTTGGCCCCTGCCCTTCTCTCTATCTTAAGGGAGCGACCAGGACCTGCTCCAATCTGTGAAGACGGAGGATGGTTCCAGGGGCACGTTAAACTGCTTGCCTGTGCGGACCAAAGGTCGATTGACCTCCTTATCGAGGCCATAGGGATGGCGGGCGAGGTGTGGCCAGGGGCTCGCCTGTCGTTGGACAAGATACCTAGCAGGCCCAGGGCACGCATCCGCCTTCCGGCCAAGCCCTCGGACTCTACGTCCATAATGGACCTTATCAGGTTGTGCAACCCGAAATTGAATACAAGTGACTGGAAAGTCGGCAGGCTGGAGGAGCCTAAGGGGGACACACGTTCGGTGGTCATCATCATCAACGAGGACTCCTTGGCTCAACTTGCTGCAGACGAGTACAAGATCTACTTTGGTTTCGGCAAGGTCCCCATTAAGTTCTACAAAAAGGACTCAGAAAGGGTATCTGCCCCTAAGGCAGATATTCCCCCGACAGATATAGTTGCACCTGGCACGTCATCTGCCCCCAACACGGAGATCTCCCCCTTACCGGTAGACACTTGTCCCGCCGAAACAAGTGCTACCCCCACTGACAACGGACCACCGGACGCATCAGAAGAAGTCCTCACGACAACGCTCAATACTCTGGGCATTGACGACGATACACTTTCGTCGGACTCAGAGCTTGAGCGGTTCTTCACCGCCAACTTATATCGTCCACCCCAGGAGAAGGATGACTTTATGTCTTCCGACTCGGACGAGGCCAATGACACTGTGGTGGAGGCATCTGTAATCAGTCGCAATGCTGCGGGTGATTCAGATTAACCTTCACCACTCCAAGGCGGCCTCCGCCAACCTCCTCATCCGATTAGCCAAACATGGGGAGGACATTGTCCTGATCCAGGAGCCCTGGACCGCGAAAGGTCTGATGCTGGGACTCAGGACAGCGGGCTACAAGCTGCTTTACACCAAAAATGCAGGTAAACCTAGATCTTGCATTATGGTTAAAAGCTCTATTAACGTATTCCTCATTTCTAACCTTAGCGACCCTGATAACACGGTGGTAAGCCTGGAGCTGAGTCAGAGTACGTGTTGGATGACTTCAGCATACCTTGCATACGACAAACCCATCCCACCCACTACACTCACAAGGACGGTCGCTATGGCGGAATCCAGCAACGCTTTCCTCATTATTGGTTGTGATGCCAATGCACACAATCAATTATGGGGTAGCTCCAACGACAACGAAAGAGGTGAGTCTCTGTTAGACTTTATTCTAAGTAAGAATCTAGTTGTATGTAATACAGGAAATGTACCCACCTTCGTTACCAAAAATAGACAGGAGGTACTTGATATTACCCTTGTCTCAAATAACTTCTCCAACTACATTAGTAATTGGAGGGTTTCTGATATCCATTCCTTCTCGGACCATAGATATCTCCAATTCGATCTAAACGGTCTTCCCCCCGAGCTACCTCCAGTCAGGAACTATAGGAAAACCAACTGGTCTCTCTATAAAAGTATCGTAGGGAAATCCCTTTCGGGAGCACCTCCCTCCCCTACTGACGTCAATGAGCTGGAATGGCTAGTCAACTCGTTCACCATTGCCCTTAATGATGCAATGCACACGGCCTGCCCACTCAAAACACGGAAGTTTAACTCCAAGCGACACTGGTGGAATAGTGAAATTGAACATCTTCGTAAAGCCAGCAGGAGGAAGTTCAACAAAGCTAAATCTTCTGGGGATGAGCTCCACTGGGAATCCTATAAAGAATCCCTCGGATTATTCAAATCCAAAATGAAAACGGCAAAAAGGAAATCCTGGAAGCTGTTTTGCGGAAGAATAGAAGATATTTCGGAGACCTCAAGACTCAGAAAAATCCTCTCCTCGTGTCCTGCCATACCAAGGTACTACATGAAGCAGGACGGCAATTGGACTACGTCTAGTAAAGAATCACTTGAGATTCTACTTGATACTCACTTCCCCAGCTGCTCTGATGACCAACCCTTTTCAGCCTTGGGTTCTGGTTATCCCATCAGTAGCCTCGTGAAGCTCACCACTAAGCGCAGAATAGCATGGGCTATTCGTAGCTTCAAACCGTATAAAACCCCTGGTCCGGACGGTATTATACCAGCGGAACTCCAACTGAACTTAGACCTAATTCTTCCATGGTTGGAAACTATCCTCAAAGGTTGCCTAAGCTTGTCCCATATCCCCTTGGGATGGAGACAGGTGAAGGTTGTCTTCCTACCTAAAGCAGGTCGTAGCTCTCATGTAAACCCCAAAGATTTCAGACCTATCAGTTTATCTTCCTTCCTACTCAAAACGTTGGAAAGACTCATAGATATCCATCTTCGCTGCAATATAGACCCATCTAGATTGTCAGCCTCTCAACATGCATACACTAAAGGCAAATCAGTTGATACTGCCCTACACTCGCTTGTATGCTCCATCGAAAAATCCCTTCACCATAAGGAATTCACTATGGTAGCCTTCCTGGACATCGAGGGAGCCTTCAACAATGTCTACCCATCCTCTATCATCAGTGCACTGGTAAATCTTGGCGTGGATAAGGAACTCTGTAGATTGATTTACCAACTGCTCGTCAGTAGAGTTATCATATCGAAGCTGGGTTCTACCACAGCCACCAGACTTGCCAGCAGAGGAACACCACAAGGTGGAGTTCTATCTCCCCTGCTATGGAACATCGTAGTCAACGAACTACTTTTGTCGTTAGATAAGGCAGGGTGCAAGGTGATATGCTATGCGGATGATGCCTATGCGGATGCTGTGGCTGTCTCGGGTAAATATCCATCAGTGCTAAGGGATCTCTTACAGCATGCTCTCTCAAAACTTTCGGCGTGGACCAAAGTCAACGGATTGGGCATTAATGCTTCCAAAACGGAAATCGTCCTCTTCACACGTTAATATAGTATCCCCTCGATCGACCCCCCTACCATTAACGGCACCAGTTGCAACTTCTCGGAGTCTGCTAAATATCTGGGGCTCATCCTAGATAAGAGACTAAACTGGAAGCCGAACATAATGGAGCGTACCCGCAAGGCGACGCTGGCTCTCTACATTTGTAAAAGAGCATTAGGGAAGCATGGGGTCTCCAACCTCATAAGATCCACTGGATCTACACAACCGTCGTTAGACCCATTCTGTTGTATGGAGTGCATGTGTGGTGGCCAATACTAGACAAAGCCATACACTACAATCTCATTAGGAAAGTTCAACGTCAAGCTTGCATTTGCATAGGAGGTGCTCTGAGAACCACACCCTCAGATGCACTGGACGTTATAATGAACCTATCCCCAATCGACATTTTCGGCAAACAACTAGCAAAGAATACGGCTATCCGTCTTACAGCCTCTTCCCAGTGGACCAATAATTCATTTGGCCACTCCACTATACTAAGTTCTTCTAACTTCCCCACGAGAATTCTGGACCATACCACACCCCTTTACTTCCCTGATAGACTTTTTAAAACCCTTATTCCAGATAGAGACTTCTGGAATGATAATCCTAAACCTTTTGCAGGTTCCCTGCACTTTTTCACGGATGGGTCTAAAACCCAGGAGGGGGTGGGTAGTGGTGTTTTCTCTGATGAACTAAATATAAGTCTCTCCTTTCGCTTACCCGACTACTGTAGTGTGTTTCAGGCGGAGATTATGGCGATTAGTGAAGCGCTGTCTTGGCTTAAATGGAATGTAATATCCGCTCGTGATATTTGCATTTTCACTGACAGCCAGGCAGCCATCAGAGCCCTGGAATTGGTCTCTACGAACTCTAAGACTGTAATAGACTGACTCATATTTAGACAAGATGGCCGACCAGTTCAACATTTGCCTGTGCTGGGTGCCAGGACATAGAGACATTCCAGGCAACTGCAAAGCAGATGAACTCGCCAAGCTCGCAACTTCACAGCCATTACTTCCCAAACACAGTAGCTTGGGTATGCCCCTCACAACTTGCAAATTGTTGCTCTCGAGTTGTTGGCGAGTGGCACTTCGTGTCACACCTCCAGGATAATCTGGCCTAGGCTAGATTCCAAAAGATCTAAGGATTTAATATCTCTTCACAGATCGAATATAAGCTCTATCGTCGGTGTCATCACAGGACACTGCCTCATAGGAAACCATGCCATCAGACTAGGTGTCCCGGCTAATGATTTCTGTAGAAGATGCCTAGATGAGGAGGAAGTGGAAAGCGTTTTTTTTTTTTTTTTTTTTTTTTTTTTTTATTTTTTTTTTTATTTTTTTTTTTCCCATTAGTCTTACTTGCTAGACAAAAAACGCTTAAAACTAGCTTAACTAAATTAATTATTTTATCCTAACTTACTGGCCCTATACGGGCGCTCTAAGTTACACATATTTTCCCTTAAAATTTGTCTTTCGACGTGTTAATGTAGTTATTTCCAATAAAAATTTAAGAAAGATACTTACGACTAAGAAAAATTGTAGAAAAACTTAGTCAGCTTAGTAATTTTTTTTTGTTGTCTTAAATCTACATTACTAAAACTACTACTAATCTACTAAACTAAAACTATATATATATATTTTATTTTTTTTTTTTTTTTTTTTTTTTTTTTTTTTTTTCTCCTTACGTACTATCTTAATCCTACCCTATGCCTAATACTGTATGCATACATGCACGTACTCCTTAATATCTATATAATTTTGCAATATAGATGCAACTAGTACGTACATGTATACAAACTACTATATACACTAAAACTTATACTATATAAAAAAATATAACATATAGTTTAGAATATTTTTTTTTTTTTTTTTTTTTTTTTTTTTCTTACATGCTAACTTACAAACCTAATCTAATCCTAGGACACAGGTTGAACTGTGTACGCCGGCCATGGCGATAAGAAATGGCTCGACTTTTGGACCAATATTTTATCTATACCGGGGTGTAAGGGATCGACGAAGGAGCTGGTTCTATCAACCACCAAAATTTTGTGCGCTGCCTGTCTGCGTCCTTTATATCACGGTTGGATACCGCCCTACTGAACCTGAGTAACCCCTCAGTGCTCTGTGTGACGTCTCGGTCGTAGTTAAGTCGCCTATCCACAGATGTACGGGCTACGTGGAAGATTAACGGTACTGCTGATCTATCTTGGATCAGACCTGTCTGATCAAAATATAGGAATGACTCTGGGGAAACGAAGCCACTCAGGCGAACCCTCTCGTTGTATATATAGTTGGGGTAGTAAGCCCCGAAGATCAGGTTATTCGTCGAGGTCATTGCTCTTGCAATGTGCCTACGAATCAGTTTAATCAGGAAATTATCCACTCTTATCATATTCGCCCTATTGTATAGGACTTCATTGGAGTAGAATTTTTTGTACTGGGACTGTGGTGTTCGATAGAGGCGAAGGCAAGTCCTTAGACAAGCCCTCTCAAACACCCGCATCTTTTCCATAAAGCTTGCTCCCACGTTAAACCACACGGGACACCCATAGGCAAGCATTGGCCGGATAAGGGCCATGTAGCAGATAACCTTCACCCTCGCATCGAGTTGGCTGTTGTGAAACAGTCTCTTTGTAAGAGCAAAAGCACCTCGGGCTCTGGCCAGAGCAGCATCTACATGTTTGTTAAAATATAGATACTGATCTAGCCATATCCCCAGATATCTGACTACACTTCGATTCGCCAGTGGCTGTCCGTGTTGTCCAACAACTGAGAACTTTCGCCAATTCTTTTTAGTATCCGCTGAGGCCCTACTCAACGGTGTTCTGAAAAGAATGGTTTCCGATTTTTCTAAGTTGATGTTCAACTTCCAGTCATCGCAAAAACGCTGGATCTCATCGTAGTCACCCTGCAAGAGATGAACAATTTCCTCGATTTTGGGCTCTGATCTGTACGCGATCAAATCGTCCGCGTACGCAATCGCATACTGAAGTGATCCTATCAGATCAGCAGTGTAAATATTGAATAGTATCGGCGAATTGACCGCACCTTGTTGTAGACCATTTTTTATTTTAAAAATACCAGCCGAAGTTACATTGCCATTTTTCACAACGAACTTTCTTCCGGTTAGCATATTGAGCAATATGTACAGGAGTGATTTATTAATGGCTCGACTGTTTAACTTGTAAAAGAGTCCTTCTAGCCAAACGGTATCGAAAGCCTTTTCCAAGTCAACCAGCAGAGCACCTGTGCACTGTTTTTTGCTTTTGTTCCATTTGTTCCAATATATATGTGGAAAGCGTCCCACTCCTCCTATGCTCCTGTCCGGCCCTGGCGTCTATTCGACGTCAATATCTAGGGGCCTACTTTTTTGATGACTTGGGTGAACTTAGTACGGTTCCCATTAATAATCTACTTCGCTTCATTATAGGCTCCAAATGGTTTCCCTCAGACAACTTATTGGTTTGATCCCCATCAAACCAGGTGGCAGCACAATGGATCAACTTTGGTCTAGGTGCACACACAGAAAAGCCACATCTCACCTAACCTAACCTAACCTATAATTGAATCCTTAACCAACTTGTTGTGCATGCTAACGAAGGATCGTGCTAGCTGTTCGTTGAGGCCCAGGTCCACCCCGGACTGCAGCGCCACAAAAAGAAGAAGTTACCTAAATTGATTTGATGATTAAGGTAGTGCTATTATTATTATTATGGTTGAGGGTATATTGCACCGCGACCTTTAAGATCTATTGTGCCCCCTTTCAATATCTTAGTACAATTACGAGTTCCCCTCAAATACAGTTATTTTCAGAGTTGTATTGAGGGTAATGGACTCCTATTGCGCATAGGTGAAGAAATCTGTTCTAGAGTATTCTCTCTAAGCCCGTTTCCTTCAAGAATCTGAGAATGAGAGATGGTTCTAGTGATTGCATTTCTTCTTCTGATAGTAGGTACTTGCCCAGATATCTTTTTCTTTTGTGGGCTAGTGCCTCACAAAATCCCAGTATATGTTCTGGAATTTCATTAAATTCTCCACAAAATCTGCAGAGACCTTCTTCTGATACCCCTAGTTTCCTTAGATGCTCCCTCAGTCTACAGTCCCGTTAGGAAGCCTGTTAGGATACGGAGGTTATTCTTGCTCATTTTGATGAATGCCTCGAATCTCTTCCGGTTATATTGCCCTAGGAGTTTCTTGGCCTGCTTCATTCCACTAGCGCTATTCCAGGTTTCTATCCGATTCCTTCTTTCCAGTTCCCTGAATTCTTCTCTGAGGAGATGGTCTCCTACAGCGCAGAATGGTTCAGGGCCTATGAAGGGTTCTTATGCTCCTTTCCTTGCCAGGGAGTCGGCCATTTCATTGCCTTCTATCCCCTATGGCCATGTATCCAGCAGAGTTTTTCTCGGTTTCTCCTAATCAACTCTTTGAGCTTTTGCAAGCATTCCCATACAAGTTTGGATTTGATGGTGTAGGAGTCCAGTGCCATAATAGCGGCTCGACTGTCCGACATTATTGCTATATCGCAGTTGGTATAATTCCTTTCAAGATTGATCTGAACGCATCTGTCTATGGCATAAATTTCCGTTTGAAAGATGCTGGTACATTTGCCCATGGATTCGAAGTAATTTGCCCTGGGTCCAAAAACTTCTGCTCCAGTTCCTTCATCAGTTCTTGATCCGTCTCTATACCATTTTACCGTGTTGCTGCTCAGTCTGTGGACCATGGATTCATTCATCCAGTCCAGTTCATCCAGTTGAATTTCCTAATCACGTCATCCTTCGGAATGGCCAGGAGTAGTATCTTTTTGACTAGTGCGTCGAATTGCCTCGATGTAATGCACCTGTCTTTACCTATCCCTTCTTTTGCCATTCTCATGATTGTTTTGTTTGCATACTCTGCAACCACTAGATGCAAAGGAGTCAGCTCCAGTAGCACCTCCATGGCCGCAGTTGGGCAAGTTCTCATGGTTCCTGTAATACGGAGGCATGCCAACCTTTGAACTTTGCTGAGTGTCTCCCTCGCGCTGATCAGATTGGTTCTCTTGGTCCATGCTATTGCACCATAGGTTATTGTAGGTAAGGAACAATAGAGATGTACATCCATCTTAGAATACTTGGACTGCATCGCGCAGTGAAACACGACTGGGATGATTAAGGTCTTATACAAAGTAAGATTGGTCTTTCGAGAGAGGGCTATATTACTCAAAAGTTATTCTCCGTTTGATCTCGGTAATAATGTTATTATTAATAATGACATTATTTATTATTATGTCATTCGTCGTCGATGTTTTGCGTTTCTTTTCGAAGACAGCATAAACTTTGTTTTGCCGCTTCCGCTTCAATACCTCATTGCCACTGTGTTCGATCAATAACGTCAATGTATCGCAGCAGTTGCACATACTTTCGAATGATCGTGCCCCTAGTGTTGGCCAATAATTTTTGCACGATTTTCTCAAGAATTAAGTTGAAAAGTCACATGACAGTGTGTCACTTTGCCACAAATCATTTTTGAAGTTTAAGGTTTCGGTGAATTCGTTAACGACCTTGATGAAACACCGGAAGTTCTCCATTGTCATCCCGTACAACCTGACATGTTTAGCGGGAAGGTATATACTAAACATAGCACTGTATAGCTCGTCTTAAGTACGCTGTCATATGCTGTCTTGAAATCTATTCGTCGTCGGTGGTGCGCGATAATTGGTATTTCTTCTATTTTTTCATTATCTGCCTTAGTATCAAGATCTGGATTATTGTAGACTTTCCTGGCTTGAAACCAAGCTGAGAAAGACCTATCAAATTGTTGACGAAAGGTTACAGGCGTTCACCCAAAACGGCTGAGAAAATTTTCTCTGCAACCTCGATATTTGTGGCACTCAAAGGGGTCTCCTTTCTTGTGGATCGTGCAAACCACACTGAGTAAACATGCTTTTCTCCGACCATACAATATAGAGAATATAAATTAAATACGGTAAACTATTTGTTTTTTATTTTTAAACATGTTTCATTTATTCCCCTTTCTCTTCTTAAAACATTGTTATATATGTATGTTATACCTCTACACATCTATATAGCAATATATCTTCTTGTCTTACAACTAAAAATATTTAAAATGCAATTTGTTTTCTTCTTTTAATATTAATTTATTTTATATCTGTAATATTCATGATGATTTCCTGTTTCTATCTTTTCTCAAGTGCAACAATTTAAAAATACATATCTCAATCTTCCGCATGGTTTTAGGTGTATCATATTCGAATTTTATTAATCTAAATTCCTCATCGATTACATCTGCATTCCAAGAGATAACAATATTTAATGAATGGCATGAATACATTTATGAAAAGTATAAAATGACAATTTATTTTATACAAAATGTTTATATTTTTAGTGATGAATTAGAGATGAGATCGTTTCATAGAAAAATTAGTATTCTCATATAGTGTTGTGTGTCTGTTTTACATACATTTTTGAGATTTGTTTATCTTTTTTGTTTTTCATATGAGAAACATTTTAATGTGTACTTATAAATAAATGAGAGTTGTTGGTTATGCATGTGCTAAGATGTGAGAGAAATTGTGTAGCAAGGGATCTTTGGAAGATGATGATTCAATTAATGCGAATACAATATTCAATATGTATTTATAAATATTTTTTATTTTATTTCTACGATCTAAATTTTAACAACTAACATGCTTATTCACATATGAATGCATACCGTTTTTCGGTAAGTACATGATCTCTTTGATAATTTTTAAAAGTGGAAGGAAAAGGATTTTGACTGTTTTTAGGTGTAGTCAGGCAGTAGGCAAGTACTTTTCAGTACTCAGATTAAATCTGTAGATATTCAAATTATCAGTCACTTATTCATAAAATTTTTAAAGTGAAAAAAATAATAATACAAACCTACGAAGCCCCACGAGATATTAAGCTGGAGCACCAGCACTGAAGATTACTTGAATTCAAGAATGAGCTTAATAATAACGAACTTTTCTTCAAGAAAATCACATGATATTTATCGAAAATCGAAACACAGGCAAAACACGAAATAAAATCTAACTATTTTCTGGCTAGAACAAATGAGGACATTAAACAGCATCTTTGGTTTTTCGTGTGAATATTTTGTCATAAACTTTTTATTCACAATTCAATTAATTATTTCATCTCAAGAGAAGCCTTTGCCTAGATTCTTCAAAAAGTATTCGTATTATGTTTACATGATTTTTGAGACCTATTTCGACTTGGAACGACACATTTTTTTATGATAGATATAATGGCGGCGCTAAAGTTCGAGGTGGATTTGGGCCTAGTTTCTCAGCAACCACTTGCATTGTGCGTGCTATTGTTCTCTCACGAGTGGAGGGGACCTGCAGTTTAATGCCGACTCCGAACGGCGAGATTGAGAAGTAATGTTAAATGTGGGTTTAACCCCGTTTGGATTTGGACTTCAACTTGACTTGACTTGACTTTGCCCGTAGAAGTCGACTCTCAACCGTCGTCTTACGTTCGATTATTCCTAATTAGAAAACATGTGTCAAATAAATATTCACACATTATTTTTAAATTTCCCTTAGAAGTGCAAAACATCGTTTGGGGATGGTACCGTTAAATTGCCTTTATATCCTTTATATCTTTTTTGTGACGGGTTTAGGAACTTTGAATAGAAATATTTTACTGATAATTCTGATGTTCGGCAAGTCTGACTTGGTTTTCATTCGTTTCGAAATTCTTGGCAAAAGAAAATCATCTGATGTAAAGCAGTATGTCTCCACAACTGTTATAAGAACATGAGTATGTGGGGAATAGTTGAAATTGCATTTTATCTTATCCACCTACATTGTCAAAATCGGTGGAGAATATGGTTCCCAAAGAATGGCCAAGAAGATTATCAAAAAGAACTGAACGCTGTTTGATCAGAATATTGTGCAAAAAGTCTTGGATGTCAATGAGTATTGATAGGTTTGTCAAGGGAGAAACATAAGAAACATAGTATATAAGTTTTCTATAAAGCTGATAAAATCCATAAAGACATGCATGACAAAAAACGACTCGATTAAATTCAAAATGTATAACAACACTTATCGTTCACTATTTGATCGAATTTATATTGAAAAGGTGCCGAATTTTAAGTCAAAACAAAGATAATGGACTTGGCTTTTCTACCGTGCGTCAGCTAAAAACCACATGCAAGGCAGCGCATTCGGCTTTCGTATTTAAATGATACTAGCGTACTTTAACAGTATATACGATAAATTGTGATGGAATTAGTAATTTTTCAATTGAATTTGGACGATATTTTACTTTCAAAATAGTGTAACCAATACGATTTCAATCAATTCGATATAGCGCAGCTACAGTCATATGCGTTTTTTTAGGATTTGGGTCGGAAAATAGAGATTTCTATTTAATAAGCTTCTCTAACGAACTAAATATGACAAACGTAGACGCCTCACAGAAACCAGTAAAAATTTGTCCAATCGTTATATCTTCACAACAGTGAAATTTTGAGAATTGTCTGTGATGACATGTTTACCAAAGGCGTTGGAGACTTTATTCTTGATAACACTATGGAATTCATTCATTCTACCAGTAGCAGAGTAGTTTTACTTTCGGTGATAATAATGAGAGCATTAATCTCTCAAGGCAAGAAACCTAAGGAAAAAAAAATTGCATTTACATTTTTAAGTCGGCTGGTAAAATAGAAAAAGAATTAATTTCTTAATTAATTTTTAAAGCAATATCAAAATAACTATTTTTTTATTAATTTATTACGCATGTCCACATCCATTGCAAAAATAATTAGTTTCCGGAATTCTATTGTCACTCTTCACAATGACAGCAAACTAATTCGACGAGATAATATCCATGTTCAGGGAGGAAAATAAATGCAAACCCTTTGTATATTCGAAAACAATGAGCAGAAATTTCCTATTTCAAGCGCGAAGCCACAGTATTCCCTTTCAAAATGAGCAAACAACAATCTGAGACATATTTAGAACTTGAATCCTGATTCTTCTAGGTCCAGATTTAATGATTTTGATCTTAAACAGGATTGTTGCCGCAATTTGTAAGAGTTGAGTAATTTCGTTCATGACTGATGTCACAATTGTTTCAAATTATTCTTATATTTTATATTTTATGACTAACTCATGAATCTAGTAGCAGGTGTTGCATGACAACATGATTACAATGCGGCATGTTGGGTTACGTAGTATGAATCATTTTATGTACTCATTAAGTTTGCACAAAGAGTTAGTCAAACTTAATTACAATTATAAAAAAATAAACACTACTTAAAGTATCCAATTATGTCCGATCTAAGTTATCAAAGAGATCATGTTTTAATTGGAAAATCATTTACTTGATCTTTATTAGCTTTTAACTGTTTGCTTACATAAATGTAGTACTTAGCTTTAGCACATTGTAATTGATTGGGTGTCATACCAACACCATCGTCACGTTTTATATTTTGTTAACGAGTTATATATTTTACATTTGTTTTATACATGTTCTTTTTGTCTGATCTTTTTTATTATTGTTTACTTTTACTCAAGGGATTTTCATTTAATTTTAGGCATGTTTTTTTGTATAACAGTGTTCTTTATGTTTTTAAGATAATCAACTGACAACGATTAATGCAGCCTATATTATTATTCTTACGCAGCTATACATGAACGATGAATTTCACAACTTCAAAGTTGAACATAGCCTCATTCAATTTATTCTTATATGCATGAGATTTTGTTTTAAAATTTGTTTCTTCTAAATATATGCTTAAGATTGAATAGAAAAATTAGTTATTTTATGGTTTCTTTGTTTCCTCCTACACACGATTCTACTTATGAAACGTAAGATACAATATATACGTAAGTAGGTGTGCATTGTTACATAATTTCTTGTTTCATATACTTCATTAATAAGATTTTTCTTCTTTTTTTTTACGATGTATTAAAATCAGTCGATTTTATATTATTTAATAATACAAAATATAAAATAACTTTTGTTTTTCTTTTAAAGTATTTAATTTTGTTTTCTTTCATTTTAAAGAGAGTGTTATGAAATATGAATGGCTAAAATATAGTAAAATATAGTTGCTGAGCAAGAAAAAAAGGAAGCCTACTAAGTGGTTGATTTACAGGTTTGTGGTGTCTTGTGTGCTATATTTGATAATTTATTTAAATTTCTCTTAATTTTGGTGCATTCCTTTTTAATTTCTTTTTTTTTACAATCTTTCGAAACCATGAATCAATCGCTTGCACTTCCCTTGGGGAAAAGTATTGCTTTCTGTCGGATATAATATTTATCTCTTCAAGGGCACTCGATATACGATATATATATGATCTGAAAATGTTATTATTTACAATTTCCTTATTATTTATAGCTTTCTCTCTTTGTAAGTAGGTTAAATCACCCTGTGCAATAATAATTGACAAACACACTACTTTGGGCATAAAAATTAATTAATGCAACAGTTGATGATGGAATGGGAATGAACAAATAAAGACGAGCTGAAATCCTGTAATTCATTAGTTAATTATTAAGTTAATAAAGTGCAGTCATTGTCACTGATCTCATGCATTTGTAGTAACACGTTTTTCCTCAAAATGTATTTCCACTTATCAAAATATCTTATCTTTCCCCTTATTTCACCGTTGTTATAAAGTTTTTCAGTGTGTACAATAACTAATGAATGACTGAATTAGAATGATGGGCTTGAAAATGATTCGGTTTTCTGTTTAAGCTTGCATGAAAAAATCACAAAATTAAGTTTTCACTTGTAATCTTTTTCAGTACAAAGGCTTTTTATTGCTACCAACTGAGGGGTATCACTTCTTATTGTTAAAAAATGATTTGAACGAACTACGATCATCAACTTACATTGGTTGATGATTAACCCTATTGATCGTTGCAGGCCTTATGCATTCTTATAACTTCTAGGCGATGGCAAATATATGTACATCCCCTCATAGCATCTTAAATCTAGCGCAAACAAATTTAAGTACTTTCCACCTGCAATTATAATAGATCTACCTCGCCATGAGCTAGACTCATGTCCGGGGTGTGTTGCACTTTCTGGCTCTGATATTTACATGAGAACCTATCCACTATCCTAATTTAAGTGTTATGTCTCATTATGGTGCGCCATGAGTAAGCATTTTATAGAAAATTCGATAATGCAACGCACGATAGAGGGTTGCAATAAGATTAATTTTCCCGGGATTTCGAATTCTACCACCGACATGAAATAGTTGTTTGCGATGCATTTCGTCGTATGAGGCTTCGAGGTCCATAAGAAAAGGGTATTTTTGTTGAAGTGTTGAAGTGTGAAGATTCCATTTTTTCCATTTCCATTTGTCCGGACGAAAAGCCGCACTGTGCGTGCTATTGCTCTCACGAGTGGAGAATCGACTTCGAACGGTTAAGTTTGAGAAGCTTTGTTTGACAATTATAATCTTTGAGCATTATTAGAAACTCGAGAGAGGTGGCGCTATAAAAGTGAAAGTTGGTGTGTTAATCGGGATTTGATCCATGAACGGGTTGACGCGCTTATTCACTAGTCCACTCCGCGGAACGTCACAATAAATAGATATACTTTTATGATGGAAAAAAACTTTATGTTTCTCAGGTCGCAGTGGACGCAACGACTATCGTCAACATAGTGTTGTACAGCGAGAGTAAGAGACAGTTGAATTAGATTGCCGTATCTAAGAGCCTTACTTATTCCAAACCTAGCCAACGTTGGAAGCCTGGAATCCTGATAAAATCTAGAGAAAAGTTCTGCGCACAATATTTGTTCCAACCCTTAACTATATATAACTTACACCAATGTGAGTGAAGTCAGACGTCTGTGTATTTAGCTCGATTGGAACTGTAGTTGTCGTCTCCACAACATTTGCTCATTTTGAACCTCCTGCCCAACATGCAAATTCGAAATGTTTTGATATTAAGATGCATAGTAGAGTACGAAGCTTACGAAAACAATGGCTTATCAAAGTTGGCAAACCAAAACTAGTTGCATTAACTTTGACGTTAAGCGGTCCTTACATGATAAACGATTGACCTCAAGCACGTTTTAGAGAAGGATTTTGCAATATAATGTAAGACTCAGGCGCTGTAAAGTGACAGCATTAGCTGATTAACGTCGTATCTGTGGACCTTACAAAGCAGAGGGATGTACCCTTAATTAATTCGAGTGAAAGGTTCTGCCTGCAATATTTGCTACAACCATAAGCTATACGGATAGTACAGCGATATAAGGTATATTTAAAAGTTAGTCTTTGATATAACGCATCAGAGAACAAGCAGGGCTTGTTGATAAACTTCACCCCGCTTGTTGTTTAACTACATGTTACAGAGGAAATATCATCTGCCCCTATCGGACGCCATCATCTTAATCATCGAACTTAGTGAGGTTCCCATAATCTACTACGCTTCATCCTATGCTCCAAATAGTTTTCCACAAATATTCAATTGGATTGACCTCAATCAATCCGTGTGGCAGCACAACGAATGCTGCATTTATAACAAGTCGTATTCAACGATCCGTCTGTTAGATTCATCCTGCCGATAGAATAGTTGATAGTTGTAATGAAGACTCTAAGTTAAATATAAAATGTGTATGCTATCCACATTCACTTTAGACCATTTAAATTCTCTTTTAAGAAACTTTATTTTAACAATCAGCTGTAGTTGTGAAATGTATGTGGAATATAAAGAAAGGTACGCTCGAGTGGTTTAAAGATCGTTATCGGCGCATTTCCCAAAGGCGGACAGACTTAACTGTACCAAAATCCAGAAAAATTTAGCAAGATTATAATTTGGATAGAGAAACCCAACTCCTTTATAGAACTCTGACCCATATCGCAAGAATAGCAGGGTTCATCACGAGTCATTGGCCAATTGGCCCACACGCAACCAAATTGGGCATCTTCTATAAAGAGCACCCCGGTAGCTGTATTGTTGCTTCAGAAATGGAGACTCTGCCTCACTGTCTTTATACTTGTTCAGCACTGGCTAGATTCCGACGAATCGTTTCACAACATTTAATAAAACAATTTCGATAAATCACCCACATAGAAAAAACTATCTGAGGAAATTTAATCATTATAGAAGTGTGCCTCTGTTTTTATAAATAATCGGTGCGCATAAGTCCTTCCTGTTTTTCTTGTGCTACTGTGACAACTTTTGAATGAAAAATTAATTTAGGTAGACATTCTTTTGTATTTGCGAAGAATCGTCGATCATTGTTTTAGACCTCTTGATAAAGCAGTCACACTAAGCAACAAAAACCTTATCGGCTTCATTGATTAATTTTATATAAACCATACATCTGGACAGTCAACAAACGGTGCTGGTCTAAGTGCTGCTTCAATGCTAAATATTAAAAGTACTTAGAATCGTATCCGAATTCGAATTTCTTAACCCAACTCACTGTAATCACTTCGAAGCCACATAGTCAAACCCACGTTTATAGTAAGTAAAAAACGAAAAAATAAGAAAAGGATTCATCGAAATAAAACAAACATAATAATATTAAATTTCTTTAGTAAATACATTAATTCCCATTTACATCATCATTTTTGTTTGCATATATGCATATAGTAAATTTAAAATCCACATAATTCACTTTCTAGTTTTTGTTTATATATTTTTTTCAAATATCAATAAAGTAGCTATATATAGGTAGTACTCAAAAATAATAGAATTAACTTATAAAGGATAAAAACAAAGAACTAAATACAAGCTTAGTATGTATGTATGTATGCGTATAAAGGTTGGGTGTTGTTTCGTATTTTTTAGGCAATGGTTGTTATTTTTATAATGTTTCTGTTTTGTTCCATTAATTAGAATAATAATCAATAATAGTAGCAATTTACTTTCATACCAATTTAAAGTGTATAGACTTTATTTGTTTATTTATTTATTTTTTCTTCTTTGTTTTGTGTGTGTTTTGATTACATTATTTATGTTTATATAATAAAACTCTACAAACAAATAATAAGGATATTTTCTTTTACATAAAATCTGTACTGTTGTTTGCTGTTGATTGCTCTACATATGCATTCATTTCATTTCTTTTTTTTATTTTACAAAAATTCATGTTTGTTTTTATTTTTCAATAAATAAAAAATATTTGAGATTTTCTTTCTTCTTTTATTCGTTTATGAATTATAATTAGTTTACTAACAAAAACATAGTTTACTTCTTAAAAAAAAACAAAGGAAATAAAAAATGTCGAATAAAGAGAAAACGAGATAAGAGTTTAACTTAAAACAAAATGTTTCACTTATAAATGAGAGAAGGAGATTTAATATATTATGCTTAAAACTAAAAGCATCGATTGTGTATGTGTTGTGTTCTAATTCGTTTGAAATTAAATTAAAAATGTTTTGTTTTTTTATGAAAAGAGAAAGAGTGACAAATGATTTTTTGTTATTCAATTTGTTTTTGTTGTATTCGTAAATTACTTTGTATAAATTGTTTACACATTTGCGCATACCGTGTGATGGATGTTCTTGAATCGATGGATTATTGTTCATCCAAAGTCATCTTATCGTTTGTGTAATGTCGAGAAAGTGGACATGCCACTTAACAAAATTTGATTTTATTGGACAATTGGAAGAAATTCGTCGTATTTAAATCAAAGAACCTGACTTGACGGCGAGATTGTATAATATTTTATATCTTGTGTGGCAATGACCTTACTCCAAGTAATTTTGGTTGGCAATGACCTTACTCCAAGTACTTTTGGTTGAAAAAGGTTCTTGTTATATCAATTACAAAATAGAAGGCGAACGAGTTTACATAGATACGATATATCTATGACATTCAGGTCGCCTGGTCTAGGAAGAAAATCTAATTTTTAGAACCTAGAATCCATTTTTATTAAGGAACGGAATAGAAAAGCTAAATTGTATACAAATTATTTTGAAAGAAAAAAGTAATCTCATTGCGAAAGGTTGCTGAAGTGAGATGTTATTGTTTTAGGCATTGTAAAGGTTCCATGCATAGATCCAAATGAAGTCTTGAATTTGAATCGAAAAATTCAAGTCATAGGAATGCCCAGTGAAATCTTTTAGCACACTAAAAGTATCATTTACGCTTTTTTATCCATTACTTTGAATTCGTGTTTGATTGTAAAGCCAATGCTTCATGTTGTACACTTCGACATGCAACTTTTGAAGAAAATACAATTAAAGCGTCATTTAGTCGTAAGGTCATCTCTCCTTCAACTTCTAATGTGTATACGGTATGCGACAAATGTTTTATTTTTGTTTCATTTTATGAACTAACGTTTATTTCATTATATATTTTTGTTTCAACTTTTCAGTTTGGGTCTTAAAATGTTATACCTACTATAATGTATACGTTATACATACATATATATATATATAAACATTTTATCTCTACATCATTTCAAATACATTATTTAAAACTTCGAACGTGTGCGCGCGCTGCTGTTTTAATGCTTTTCTTTGCTGACCCACATCTGAGTAGTGTCTCACTTGTTTCTGCTTAGCTTAAAGATGAACTTATAAACAAATGAACAACAGCTAATAATTTTACACACATGCATTATATAAGTATGTATATATATTCAAATGTTTCGATTTCAGTTCTTTATAGCGTTGTTGTGCGCAAAAGTGATGCTATTAAATTGTTATAACCTAATTTACCATTGTCCTTTTTATTGTTATTGCCTGCTGTGCATGATGATGATGCTGCTGCTGCTGCTGCTGCCGTTGATGCTGTTGACTCTCCTTCACCCTCCGGTACTGTTATACCTTCAGTTGGAGCTTGGGGTTTTAAAGTCACCACTTTTGTAAGACACTTTCTACCAAGCAATAGATTAGATCTACCTTTGCTGGGGGCAGTTGGTGTTCTAACGTTGGACTTTGTTTTAGTTTTGTTCGTATTTACAATTGAATTATCGTTTAAACTTTTACTCGTATTCATTTTGGCTTGAGTATTATAGCATGCAGTCTTCGTTTTTCCTTTTGCATTGAGCTTTAATGCAGTTATTCCAAAGGATGAGCTGGGTGTGCCAGCGTTGGATGTTGACTGTTTTAGACCAGCACTGTCACATTTGACTGGTGCCGAAGAGGACAAATCACACGTTTCCTCCTCATCAATGTTATCAATATCAATTTCATCATCTTCTTCCTCGGCAATTGGATCGATTATTTCTTCATGCATTTGAATAGTCGAATCGATGCGATTACTGGTACTGGGAAGATGGCAATAGTATCCAGCAGATGCAACTGTTGTTATAGTGCTACTTCCACCTGTTGCACCACCAGCTACAATTCCACATTCATTAGTTGATAGGGCAGCAGATGCAGGAGCAATAGCTGATGCTGTTTCTTCAAAAGACAGTGGTTCATGGCCTTGACCACGAAGACTATGATTGCTGCTGTTCTTTGAGCTACTTGCAGTATCCAATCTCTCCCCCGACGAGAGTGTTATTGAGGTCTTGTCGGATTCGGAATTTGAGCGTATCTTTTGCTTTTTTGCGGTTGTGCCTGAAATATTATTGATGCAGCTAGTTGTGATTATAGTTGGCTGTTGTATGTGAGATGCTTTTTTATTCTTAACTAAGTTACTACTGATCAAAGTGTCGGTTATTTTAGTCTTCAATGTAGAGGCGGTTTTTCCTGTAGAAGTTGCTGATGTTGAATGTGGTTCATTTTTAAAACGATGATGTGACGACGACGTGGACGATTGCTGTTGATCGTCCGATGATGCTAGCGATGATGACTCGTTCTTAGTTTGATCGAGTCACAGGCGTAGGTCAAACGCTATACGAGATGCAATGTTCTTAAATCCAATGCTAGTACCTAATAATACAAATAATACAGTGCATTTAGATGATAACTCTTTTTAAATTGACAGAAAAATGCATATTTCAAAAATGTATATCTACTGTAATTCACTATATAGTGTCGAAAACTTACCCGAAATGCGTTTAAAACGGACGCCATTCAATGACAACCTAGGAAGTTTGCACACTTCAATCTCCCACTGTACAAGCGAATCTGTATTTGGATCACCATGCACGCACCACAACACAAATCTAAAACGGACCACATTAGAAAGTTATTAACATTTTTATAAAAAAATTAGCAAACCTTTCCCTCTGCTCATAATCACAATTATTCTGATCAAGAACCTCGCGGATTTTTTGCATTATTTGATCAGGCATCAATGGAGATGTTGTCTTCATTGACCAAGTAAATCGAAGCACTCGTGGCTTGGCTGATTCTTCTGTTGTTGATCCACTACCATGAAAAAGTCTTGGTATTTGTAAAATTATAATACATAACGTATGTAGTATAGTTCTGGATACAAGTATTGATTCGATTGTAAATTTATCTAGATTTGGGGTTTTTATTGTTCAGTTTTTTTTTATTTATATTTTCATTACTTTTCGCATTATTTGAAACGATTTTTTTAAATTTCTGAATTCTAGGAAGTGTGATTCTGCAATAACTATTCGAATTTTCTAAGTTTAGAGAGTTTTATGTTCAGTCATTTTTTTAATACTATCGTAGTAGATTGATCAAATTTATCATTTGATCAGGAAATACATGCCAACGAATAGGTGAACCTCACAGAAGAAGTTAATTCGTGGTAAACGGTTTTTTGTTCGAACTAAATTTTGAGACCAGCAATTTCAAGAAAACGAGGGAGACAAATGAGAACATGCGAAGAACGGCTGTTTTTAATGATGAAAACAAATTAAGTTAGCCTGGACAGGTTAAGCCGTCAAGTGTTGTTTGTTTTGGGAATTTAACCTTGACTAAAAGTCTAGTGCTTAATAGGCAACGCAAATACCCACTACGCAACAGCAACGCACAAATTTGGGGTTATGGTTTTAAAATTTATTAGTGTGGTTATGTACCGAAAATTCCATGATTCTTACAGCAATTATTGAAAGCTAATAAACTCAGAATTTTGTGGTTAAAGTACGCAACAACAAATAAAAAAAAATTTTATCGTGAAGAATGGTGCTTCTCAATAACAATACGCAGGAATCTAAGTTGGTAACTTAACACATTTCGTAGAATATGTGTATGAACATACATATGACATCAAATCTCCATTAAAGGTTGAATGAAATTATTATTTTAACATCAGAAATAATAATCGCAATACCCAAGGTAATTGTCAAACATATATGAATAAACTATAAACTTGGAAAATGTGAGTTGTATACGTACGGGGAATCTTTCGTGGCTTAAATAATATCTGAAGAAACATTTTCTGAATGTCAGGCTGCGAATTCGAACAATTAGTTCTTTATGCTTTCACCGAGATCTAGAAAGCTACGTTTTCAGATTATCAAAATTCGCATGCCAATGTTTTATCTCGAAATAATTTTGATTAAATATATTTATTGAATCCTTTTTTTATATTTTAAGACATTTTAGTTTAACCCGAACTGTGCCAGTGTAACCGTATGGTTACACACAGTAGAACCAAAGAATAATGTCGTGTGTCCTACACTTAACAGTTAAAATCAATATGAAACAAATATCTACAGCACTATTCGGGAATAGAACGAGGAGGGACACATTATAACCCATTTGAATCTTCATATTCTTTAAACGGTGATCTGAATCAAAAAGTTGGACTGAAGTGAATGGCACCTAAAAAAATCATTGGGTAGAAGCACACTTCAATAATCATTTCAAGACGGTAAAAAAATTGAAAATTTTATAAACTACGGCATACCGTGCGAAGGATAATTACCTTTTCAAATTATTAGGCTAACGAGCGGCTGATCAAAAATGAGAACATATGAAATCGTAGTCAAGTTCGTGGCCAAGTAGTCCCTGAGCGAAGAAATTTAATAAACTGACGGGACGGGGTAACATCGCTCGACAATAAGCCAGCAACGCTGTCATAAGATGGACAAAATAAATGCGAAATGTATGATTTCAGCTGTCCAAAGCCCAGTCTTATGTTAGATCAGCCACTGATTTATGGTAATTGACTGAAAATCGTTTTTACCAGACCTTAAAACAATTGAACGTTTTTTTTAAATAGAAAAAGAGTTTTAGAAGATTAGTCAGTCCAATCGAACCTATAAAAATATTTCAACTGTTTCTAATATTTTTTAAGGCTCCGTTCAAAACCGGAACCATTTAAACTTCGTCCGTCTGTCTGCTAAACTTTTTAAACTTGCGCCTTGAAATTAGGTGCTTTAGCCATAGACATCATTTTCTATGTATACAAATTTGAAAAGTGGGGCCAATTGGAGGTGAAATCAACTGGTCTTCTAAAAATGAGGTGGGTGGAAGCTCGCTTAAAAGCTGTTTGTTTGAGAAATATGGAGATTCGAAGTTGGCTTCAATGAGTATTTTCGTTTTAAATTAATTCGAGGATTCTTTGGATAGCTCGGAAATATTTTCCCACAACGGTAAAACTTCGACATGCGAATCTGTAGATTTGATCGAAAGCATTAAGAAAAAAAATAATAAACATCAAAATATCAATTTATGTGCAGATTTTGAGTTATCAGAGATTTAAAATTTCGCACATAAATTTCGTGCTGAGATTGACAACTCAACACGAGTCTCAATGATATCGCTAACATTAATCTTATCCCTTAAAGGCCCAACAACAAAATACACACAGCTGACATGAGCAGTGATCGGTTATGACGCAAGGGATATGGAACAAATTTTGTTTGTGTTGGATAAATCTTTTTGGGTGCTATATATCTATTATGTATGTGTTGTAAAGAATAGTTGGTTGAATTCTAAGAAGGAAATTCAACTCAAATAGTTTCCTTCCCTGCGCGAGTACAACTCCATTTTATTTTGTTTTATTTTATTTTTTTGCCTAAACACGCCCTTTACGTTAGTTCTTATATTGGTATATCTGAAAAAGCGAATATAAATAATTTTGAAACTCTTTTATGTCAATAAAATATGAAAATGTTGTTTTTTATTATTTTATTAAAACACGTATTGAAAAGTTTCGTTTCCTGGTACCGCTTCTAAAAAACTCTGTAATTTAATATGCGAATGAAAGCTGACCACTAATTTTTAACCATCGGTAATTCCACATGAGTTGATATTTGCTAAAAATACTCTTAAAGGCATTTGATACCTTATAATAAAACTATACGACTTTTGAGTAAAATCTTAACTATAAAAATATTTTCAATGCTGTTATTTCGTTCATATTTATAATTAATAAGAAAATTATCTCTTTACACATCGTTTCAAAAATAATGCAAAAAATAAAGCAGAACTAAATATTATCATCGGTTACATCGCGCCGGGTGTTCCAATAGGTTTCAATGAGTCTAACAAAATAAATTGTATGGACGTACATAGACATGTAATACTATTGTCAAAAATATATATTTATTTATGTAAATATGTAAGCAAGATGAAATAAAATACTTGTACACATCTTATTAATAAATGTAAATATAAAATAAAATTTGAACATAAATGATATAAAGACGAACTAGGTATGTAATCAGATCTTCAAATAAATTATCAAATTAAAAGAAAACAAAACATGCTTAAGTAACGTGTGAAAACAAACATATACTCATGTATGTGTGTGCAAAAAGGGAATATATAAAAACAAACTTTAAAATTATTAACATGGGATAACGCATGCAATGAACATTTAAATAACTCAAGTACCAAATTCAATTAAATGAGTCATTTTTTAATTTCTCAAAACACGGTTTCTACTTATATATTTTTCACAATTACTTTTGGCATTTTTGTACCCTATAACAACGCCATGGGATTTAAAGTAAATTATATGAAGAAAAAAAATCTGATTACCCCTAAAGTCGATAGACATTCATTTATACATTGATGCACTCCTAATAACTTGAATTCTTTCGACAAAAAATAAATAATTTTTTTTCGATTCAGATATAAATTTACAGTATAATTACCTAAAGCTGTTGTTGGATGTATTTGCTTGGCCATCGCTGGGCCTAAAATAAAAAAGATACAAAAAAGAACGCAAAACGTAGTTAACAGAACAAAACAGAAACATAAAACAAAATGGATTTTTTTTAATTCGATTTAAGAGAAGTTTTGAGTAGAAAGCTCAGGAGTTTGTTTGATTTTTAATATGTATGTATGTATCTTTCTCACAGAAAAGACGGAAAGTTAAAACATAATAATGCGCAAAGTTTAAACGATAAAGGCAGTAAATTAGTTGCGTTCTTGATAACAAAAAACGTTTCCCTGTTTTGTTTTATGAATATCGAAAGCAAATGTTAGTTAAAAAAAGAAACAGATATCTTAAGACAGACTTAGAAGATAGGTGTGCACTTTTTACAAAAAAAAATATATTTATATATAAATGTACATTCACAGTTACATAGAGCACAGTTTTTTCCTTAAATATAGTCAGACAGTGATATAAGGCAAAAGCGTTCAGTTTGTTTTTATATGCAGAATTTATGAAAAACACCTTGGGTCAACACCAATGTTTCTTATTGATTGTTTAAAATATTTTTGCATAATTGGGATTGTCACATGGGGCTTGTCGAGTTTCTATATTTATACCTGATTGGCCACATTGTCCTGATCAACAAATATTTCATTTGATATTATTTAATCATGTGGCTGCACTGAAAAATAAATTACTGAAAACAAAACATACGAGTAATTATACTGCGATTAAACTCAATCAATCTAACGAAATGTTATATTCCTTACCATTATTTAGATCTGTGAATACTTCTTAAGCCAAATCGAAACTTTCATCAGTAAAAACACTTTTAAAAAATGTTGTAAATGTCATGACTGCTTTTTATAGGTTTCCTCTTCACAGAATGATCTGATCAATTCCGTTTTGTCTGCTTCCTAGCTACAAGTGGAGTAGAATTTCTACCTTAAAGTAAAATCTTACGGATGGATTTACAGCCACATAATGAACTGAAAAAAAAGTTCTGCGATTTTATAATTTTTAACGCTCAGATCGAATGTTTACTGATTGTTCAAAAGGTTGCGTCAACTTAATTTTTACATAATTTGGGGTATAGCTGGCTTCAATAGTGCAAACAAGTAAAATTTAAATTAATTGATTATCATCAATCCAGCCCATCAATCAGTAACTCTGCATAAACTTGATTAAGAAAATCTAACAAACTACATTCAAATGGATTCTAAAGTTTTTATTTTTTAAAATTTAATTTGAGTTGTGTTTATTTTAACAGTATTTTCAGAAAGACAGTAGTCAGCGCAACTCTGTAACACTTTCTCTTTGTCCGGCTAGTTTTAGTCAGAACTAGACACAAAATGCTCTAAAACCTTCTTTCAAGCCTCTAAATGATGTATATCTGACCTAAAACCACATCTAATCATTAAAGTCCCATATGACTCCAGATCCTTCTGCTTCAATAAGGGTACTAATGTCAACATCTAGTTATACTCTGTTTTGTATTATCAATGTGGACCAAGATGGTCTATGTCAAAGGCTCAGCCACCACCCCCTAACCTAACTTAACCATATTTTTAAAATTTGCGGGCGAAAAAATATTACGAGTACTCTTAAGTGACCCGAATCAAGACCCAGCACGGGCCGAAGGTATTGAGGAAGAAAGGGAAAGGAGGTACCGGTACACATTGGTCTTAAATGTATGTGAATTGTAGTGCGTGGGAAATATTGAGAAATATTGAGCATTCCATATTCGTGCGATTCAGCTAAAAGCGAGTCTTTAAATTTAACTATACATCCGAAAACAGGCTTAAGGGTATAATTATTGACTTTCCTGTGGGTGAATTCATGGAAATGAGAAATGCAAATGGCTAACTCATTTGATCATCGTTTTTTTAAATAGCAATAAAACAGTGACAATGAAGACACATTACGATGTTCGACCGTGTCTATTGATTTCGTGATATTATTGTCTGTTATTAGTTTTATCCCTCGCTGTTTAATTCTGTCTATGCTTAGGCGCAGAGAACTTGGAGGCACCAGAACAAGTTTGGGGCGGATGAATACCTTAAAAATGTAAACCAAATCAGAGTAGGTAAAATATTTCATCGTTTGAAAAAAACCTAGACATTTTGGGGCATTTTTGGCGACCTCAAATATGTGATCATTCCAACTAAGTGCTGAATTGATACAGATACCAAAAATACAAAGTCTTTTGGTTTCATTGACACAAGCGCCATTCATGGATAAAAGATGATCGCTTAAGTGACAACATTGAGTTAAGTTTAAGTGCTTAACATACGCTGTCATTGCAATTCTACGGACAAATAACAGGAACGAATATGTAAAGCTGAGAGGTACTACTATCAGCAATTCTGAAACATTTGCTACCTAAAAATTTGTTTACAGTACTGAAGTTTCGCTCAATCTTGAGAACGATTAGAATGCTAGTGAAATACCATATATATGTTGTGTGTATCCCTTGAACTAATAAATAGGCGATCACCTTCGTTAGCTCTTTTACAGGAAAATGTTTTCAATACTATGATGCGATCTTTTGTGTGACAGTTTCAGCAAAAAATATAACTCATGTTGAACCTAAAATGGACTACAGTGTATTCTATTTAGTTTAAGGCAAAAAACTTGGATAATCTATTCTGCAAAGCATATACATCTTTAATTCTACTGAATCATAAAACAATATTCCATCAATTCGCTGCACGTGCACGTAACTTTACACCTTACGTCTCTTGCTACCACCTAGCTTTGGTAACTTTTCCAATATTGAATACTAAGTGAACTTCCCCGATTTGAGAAAGTCGCTGATTACTAGGGCTGAACTAGAGCTGAGAAGATGAAACTGTTGATTCTTGCTTCTTTAATATATATATTTGAGGTAACATTTAATACAGTTACTTTTATAAGTATGATAGACTATGCATCCTTTATATTTGCGTTTTTTTCGTTTAAAAACAATGACAAAACAGCCCACGTGGCGAAACAGAACATTTTTCAAAGAAAAGCCTTAACTAATATATCGTCAAGTTTCATATTTTTCTTATGACTAGTGTACGGGTTTTACCTAACTCACAAATGCTTCGAAAAGACCCATGCTATAATTCCGGAGATCGTACTGTGATCATATTTAAAATTATGTATTCGTCGAAAAATTCAAACTTGATTCCTTTGGATCCATGAAAAACCATACAGTGGAAGTCACTTATAACGACGCCGCGTATAACAATTAGTCACAATGAGATCAGTTGCTTATAACGACAACTATCCTTTCATTTGGCTGCTTTCCTTTTATTGTTATTGTACACTATTCTACCGCCGGATACAACGCTATCTTATGTAGCGAAGTGTCTGATATAATGACTACTATTCAAACGACGGAATAATAAAAAATGAAAGAAAACACAAGCTCTTCTTGTTAATTTTTATGATTTTACATTAGGTATCACTAATTATTTTCAACATTGCCGATGCAGCGATCGTTCTACATTGAGCAGCCTTGTATCAGTTGAATATTATTGTTGTCTTTTTTTAGCTGCACAGGAAATTTAAATTTAAATTTATTGGTTTAAAAAACTATTTTTGATGTTTGTAAACGTTTTCATTTTTTTTTCTCCCATCGAATATAACTACCGTATTTGACCGGTATCTTTACCATCATTATAAAGGACTTTCACTGTATTTATATTCGTCCTTCATTGTATATAAAAGGTATATGTTTTCTTTATTGTGTATTCGCTGTAAACCTGATTGGATGCTGAAAAAGATGCACTTTATAAAAGCAACCAGTACAATTTGCAATATATAAACCTTAACGAGAGTGTGATATTTTGCAAAATACTGTGCTTAGTTCGGTTTAAATGAATCTTAGTCAATAATTCATGAGACGAATTCAGTGCATTTAAATGAAAGTTAAAGTGCTCCTGATCTGAGAGTCTGAAAAACTCGACTAAAAGTGAAAAGCAGTCGCTTGAAAAATTATCGAAAAAATGTATTGATTGTTAATTGAAAGAAATTCTACTCCCCTCGTCAGAAGTGAAAATCCCAAATGAAAGCCAGCTAATGAAAAAATGTCAATTTGCAATAATTTAGGCACAAGCTTTTAAGCAAGTCTGAGTATTTACATACAAAACAAAAAATATGTTCAGTTTTTTAAACTAAAATAGTGAATTTGCTATATTTTCTTTTTTTTTCTCCAAAACATGCACACGTTCATTTCATTTTCTACATTTAAATAGGCGCAACAAAACATGTAATTTTTTTGAAAACAAAATAAAACATTGAACAGATTTCACATGAATGGATACGAGAAGAAATATAAAAATAATACTAAAATAAAATAATTCAAAAGATTTTGATCAATTTTCGTTTTGAAATTATCATAATTTTTATTATCTTTTTTCAGTTTTTTTTCTTGTATCATTGTTTCATATCATGACAATTTTTATAACTTAACTTTCTGTTTACCTAATCATCATTTTCGTTTTTCTTATACTTCTTTTTCTTTTAAATTAAAATTAAAATTTGTTTAATTATACAATCATACATACATATATTAATGATTGTTTTAAAGTAGATTTTTCTTTTAAAAACTAACTAACTAAATCGATAGCAGTTACAACAAAATTTCTTTGTTTTTTTAAATTGTTTTAAAAAGTTGGATACTTATCGGAAGATACATAACGTTAGTTCCATTTAAATCTCTTAAATTTATTCAATTATTTCAACTTGTTTATGAAAAACAGAACTGTAAACGATGTTTTAATTTAAAATACATTAGCTCTCATTAACCTATATGAAAATGTAAGGAAGATACACAGAATACAACTAAATTGGGATAACTTCATCAAAATTCAGTGCAGTTTTCTTTAGATCTCATGTAAAAATACAAGATAAACAATCTCATTTATTTATAAATACTTTTTAGTACAAACAAAAAAACTGTATTCACAAATGAGTCCAAAACGTGTATACAAAATGGAGTAAGAATAAAATAGCAGTTTAGTTTTATTTCATTTAAATAAAGAAAATTACTTTTTCTTCATTTGCTAAACATAAATCGAAAAATAAATGTTAGACAAGAATTAATTGACAAATTAGATAGGAAGTACTGTCTCTTTGATCAGGTTTGGTGCTACGGTGACTTTTTTTGGGGGGAAGATACATTGTTGGCAGACTAAGCGACTGACAAATCAATTCAAACAAGAATTGGTGCGTTACGAAGTGCCATAAGGTTATTTTTTCGTTTCTAAATTCCTCAATAGCTGGTAGAAGTTAGGTTTACATACCTAAGATGCATTGAAGACATTTTTTTAGGAATGATGAGATCAATATGTAAGAGATACATCGTGGCATTAGTTAATTTTCCTCAAATTGAAACGATATTGAATTTTTTAAATTTGATTGTACAGTTGGCGACTAATGAAACGTGGATCGCTTTACAGCTAGACCGTAAGTGCTTAGTGAAAATTTAAATTCCATACATATTTCCGAACGCTTAAATAACAAAATCGAAAAATGCGGTGACACAAACTAAATGGTTTGATGAATAGTTTCATTTGTATGTCAAGATACGATTTGCGTGCAGCTCAAAAAATGATTTCAATTTAATCTTAACGGTAGTGTTTGATAAGCTGTATTTGTGTGAATTTGCCTGACAGAATTAGACTTATACGATCAGTTTCAATCAATTGAAGCGTACACAAAAGCACCAGATAAAATGACAACTCAATTTATTAAAAAAATGTAATGTTTGTTATCACCCCCCAATATTGTCATGCATAAACTCGAATCAGGAAGAGAAAAACACAAAATTAACATGGATAGAAAAAAACAAAAAATATAGCTATCTTAAAATAGTGATAAATGATTTATATTTTGTTTTATGTTTTTCTTAACGAAGCTTCTAAATATAACCACCATTGCTACCAATTTGTTCAACGCACACATCTACGCAATTGTGTACATGCAAGTGCATTTGAAACGTATATAACCACACAAAAGACAAAAAAATACACGGTGGTTACTTTGCAGGCACTTTTTTTTGTATTTTTGTGTTTCATTAACAATTACTTCTGATAAAGGCTGATTCTTTCAAGATAAACCAACATAAAACACAACAAAACAAAAGAAATAAGAAAGAAGTTTTTAATAATAAACCTGCAAGGAATGTGAATAATAATGATAACAGCTTGGTTTTGTATTTCTTTTTCTTAATACTTTGGAAAAATCCAATTTTATTCTACTTTTACCATTGATCGAATGAACCGATCTTATACATAGTTTTATCTCTAATATATATTTATAATATGTATGTCCATTGTTTTCTTTGTTTTATTTACATTTACATAATGCGAAGAAGAACCATATGAAAATCGAAAGTCTATGATGGTATGAGTACATATACATATGTAATGCTGTGTATTTCTCGTCGGTGTATTCGTATTTATTATTTCTTGTTTCTCTTGTATTCTTATATATCAATTAATTAAATATCATTAAAATATTTTATTTTATTGTTTAAATTGCTGACTTCTGGAGAATGTCCTTTTTGCTGTATTCATCAACATCAACATGAACATCAATCATCATCATCATCATCATCATCGTCGTCGTCGTGGTCGAGGTCGTCACAAATAAGCACAGATTATAACGAAAACATTTATTTTGTTAAAACAAATCACAAAACACAAACTTTTTAGATTATAATTCAAACTAAATTTGTAAACAAGTGAAGTGAAAAAAATAACTAAGCACATATTTTATTCATATACAAAATTAAGAAAAACAATATGAACAAAACAAAATGGAAATCATAATTGGCTACAACTATCATAGAATATGTATTTTATTTTTGTTTTCTTGTATTTAACTTTTGATTGGTGTTTAATGGTTTTCATAAATATTAATATGAACGAAAAAAAAATAGAAACTAATTTTGAATTTATCATAAGTTATATTATTTTGTGTGGATAAAAAATACAAGCTCTTAAATAGTAACAAGATTTCTATTATGATGTGTTTGTAAAATAAAAATATTAACTTACTCGTTTAAACAAATTCATTACTATAAAATAATAAAATATATATAAAGATATATATTTGTGTTAATGTGTTCATATATGTATATATTCAAATATATATTGCAAGTATAAATAAAATGGTCACAGCTGCAAAAAGATGTTAATTCTTCTTTCTAATTTCTTTTTTGTAATAATTTTGTTTATAGATTTGTTATAATACTTGTTTTTTTTAATCAATCTTTGCTTGTATGAAGAATAAATAGAAATTAATACAAAAAAAGCATTTATCACCATCACGACAAGTTCTAACCTACATGATATAAATTTACTTCATTTTGTGTTTTGTGATTTTTTTCGGCATCAAAAATAAATGTTACTTCAAGAAAAGAACATAATAATTATACTAAACGTTTGTTTTTCGAATATTCATAAATCGTTATAATTTATATTTTTTACGGGTTTGGCCTAAAATAAAAGAAAAACAAATAAATAAAAAAATCAGTGAAATTAAATGTTATTTGATTCAAAAAAGAAACAAAAAAAATATAAGTGTGTGTATGTGTTTGTGAAGGGGACAGAGAAATAAGTTTTTGTTTTAATAGAAGTCTCCGAATAAAAGTGAAATTCAAAGTATTAAAAGAGAAGGATTTTATTGAAATTTTCTTTTTCCTTTTTAAAGATTAGCTTATGTTGAGACATTATAAAAATAGCAATAAGATTAAATCAAGACGAGTCAAAAATTAAAAGTAAATAACACAAATAATCAAATAAAAAATTTAAAAATATATATAAAGTTATAAACCGCGATATTAGATCATGAAATGCACAATGACTTTCCCATAAAATGTTGTTTATTGTTTTCCGCTTTTCTTTTTCTATATTACCGTGCATTTTTCTATTGTTTTTATAAAGTTAAAGGATTTTTTTATGTTTTTAGCTGCAGCGTGACCATTTTATAATTGTTAACTTAAAATATAAGAATCTGTTTAAATTTTTGGTTGTATATATTTTATTGAATAAACAGAAATACATTAAGCACATACATTTTCATACACAAATTGCACTTTCAAAGAGAGTGACACAGACGAATACAATACAGATGAAAAAGAAAACAACATTTTGCAACTATTAAATCATTTACTATTAAAAGCACAACTGCAAACGATTTACAAATATATCGTGAGGAATTTCCTAATAAACATTTGGCACAAATGTCGTTGAGGTGGAAAATAGTTGTTGAAAAATACCCACTTTGATATTTACAGTTATTAACAAAATGAGTAATTATTGATATTTTTGTTTAAGGAACTAATACCACACTCATCCAACGAAGGAAACACTTACTGCTTTCAACGGTTCTGTTTCTTAAGTCAGAAACTATCTTTGCTCAAATCTTGAAGACGAAAATATAATTAACGAATTAAATTTCATTTCTTTATTAAGAGAGTACAATTTCCTTTTTGTATTTTAAACAAATTAGTCCAATTTGTAAAATCGATAGCCGCAATATGTACCGATCCAAAACTGACGCACAGCCATTTTGAAATGAACAATTCCTGTGAAGACGTTGATCTTAAAACATTCAATGCTGCAACGCTTAAAAGCTGAGAATAATTATATGAATTAGGCGTGCATGCTGTAGATGTCCGATGATGAAATCCAATTTCGTTGTTATCGTAGTCAAGTAAATGAAACGAAGAACATACGATAGGTGTTTTAATTAAGACGATGACAATTTCCTTTTAACTGATCAGTTTTTTTAGTATTCTGTGTCACTCTTAACTGTGTTTTCGTTTTTAATATACATTTTTATAAAGATTGGGATATGAAATAATGATACCTTGAGACCTAATTCAACACCTTAGGTGTTTTTATTTTTACTTCCATTCGTAAATACGATAAAAAATATAAAAAAATATAAATAAATAAATATTAGTTGGAACTTTTTTACTTTGTTCACAATAATGTCTTCCGAAACATCAAAATATTATAATCTTGTTTTGATTCAAGGAAAAAACCTGTGCACAATGATTTTGTTTTAGTTCAAGCCTTTAATAGTTTGATTAATCGTATGAAAGCTTACTGTATTTTGGTTAACTGTCTTTTTGTTTGAATAATATATATGTATTAAGAAAGCATGTACATACAAATGTATGAAAAAAATGTACGCAACAAGATTGTAAATTCAACAAATAAATAGAGTAGATCTATATATAAATAAAAATGCAAGCACATGCTTTAAAGAGTATCGGAACATATTGAGCTGTTGTTTGCTTAGTATACATAGTAGAAAACGGTATTAATATCTTAAGGTATACACATATTTTAGTTGAAGCGAACATACATATCTTTTTATTGGAATTTGAATATTTGATATAAAACGTTTGATGCTGTGTGCACTTATTGTTTTGTTATTTTTTAAGTCATGAATATTTCCAATTGCAATTCTAAATAACATCTTTTTTAGAGACCGTGGCGAAGTGGGTTGCTGCGTCAAGTCTCTAGAAGCTAGACCCATGTCCACCTCGGAGAGTAGCACCACAATAATAGGTGCGAAGACTTGAATTTATGACTATCTAATTCTTCTGTGAACATTTGCAAAGATTTTTGTGAAATGCAATACCGCGAAAGTTAACAAAAGCAACAACCACTTTGGTTTTCCGCTCCTGTCATATCATGTGATGTTTAGGTGAGCAAAATTGTGTTAAATCGCACAGGAAGGAGATGAGTGATTTTTTAAAACTTATATTTTAGCTCGATAGACATCAGCCATATTAAAATTGGCAGCAAAACACATTGTTCAGAAGTTGTTAAAAAAATGGATGAAAAGGGAAAAAACGTACAAATTTATTGTGGAAAAAGTTGGATACTCCCAATGCCTTAAAATGACACAAAACCGAAGAAACGCTAAACAGGCCACGTAAAACGATATCTAATGCCGATCGCCAAATTGTGAGGCAAAAAATGAGAAAATGTACTTTCCATGTAGAAGAATATGACGTAACCTAACTTTTCGACATCGTCAAAGACGAAAACCTTTTACCAAAGAGCGCTTAAATAGCCAACAGCAAAATGCCGAAAATATCGTATCGACAACTTGACTCCAGTCCGGAAAATGTTCAACAGTGGGACAACGCAAATGATGGGCGTCCACGTTTAAGGTGGCATACCCTAGTGGAGAGGGATCTCAACTAACTTGGTTTGCGCAATTGACGACAGCTGGCAAAAGATCGACTACCCCTGAATTGGCGGCACAAGAAGAAATTTGTGAGTCAAAATTCAGAACAGGCAGTGTGTAGTCCTCGGGGAAGTCGTTTTTGTGTTCTACCATTCATTTGGGTCTACACGAGTTTTAATAACGCAACCATTATTTTGCACATACCGCTGTATATATGTCTAATAATTACAGCGAGCAACCGATTGTGTGTTATTCTTTTCACAGGAATGGAGGGACATATCCTCTACGCATAACGCTTCAACTTCTACTACGGCTAAAGTTTACGAATTCAGCCTAAGAAATTCAATGTATATAACGTGATCGTTTTTATTTTGACTTCTTATTTGGCACCTGCAACGCTAGGTAATGATACTTCAAATTAAACCAGAATCTGAGATAAGTTAAACATTTGTGTTGATATGTGAGTTAAAAGCTCAAAAGAAAAATCTAAACAAAAAATAGACCGTCGAAAGTGAGGGTGTAAGATTCATGAGATAATATTACTGCAATGTTTGCAAGTAATAAAACCTGATAACATTGAGATGCCATTCAAAAAAACAAAAAGCTAGTTTAACGTTATGGAACCAAAGCAAAGTCGAAGTGATATTGTAATTCAGACATAACCACTACGCCATGACGACCACATAAATTCAACTTAATCCTTAAATTTACGAAGCAGCTTCTCTAGTCGTGATCATGCTAACTTCTATTGATATTTATGTTTTGCTTCTCTAAGACGTATGGTTTGTACAAATTCAAACTAAATCAGAAAGTTGATTCTTAAAAGTGAGGAAATATTCATCTTTATCATTGTCTCGAAAAGTGAGTGACGAACTATTTCCTACAAAACTTAAACCAGTAGTTTTATGAGTATTAATGGAAATTTCGAATATTTAGGTCGCGTTTTTAAAATCATGTGTTGTGCAGACTGCCGTTCTTACACGAATCAAATGGATTTTTCTACAATCATAGACGTCTTCAAAGACAATATAGATTACTTTGATGTTGTGCAGCGGCTAAAGAAAATTATAAATGAAAGTGAAAAAACAATACGTACGTGATTTTATATTATCTGCAGATTACTCCTTTTTAAAATATTAAAAAAAATATTTTAAAACTTCATTCACGTTGCTTAAGATCAAATCATTTTGCAAGACTTTTAAATGAATGAAAAAAAAAAAAAGTTTCGACTCAATAAATTTGTAACATTTATTCTCAACACAAAGATGAATTTGTCGATATTTTCCTTGTGTCCAAGAAAACCTTGTTAAAAATGTGTTAAAAAAAAAAAAAAAAAAAAAAAGCATCAAAAGTGCTCAATTTTTAATGTAATTAATTCATTATTTTTAGCAAATTCCAATAATTGCTCTTTTTGTGTTCGCTTTGAAATATTGAAAGTTCTTATGTACAAAACCATGAAAACCTTTCCCTTCACCATAAGTGATATTGCATCGTCTACTTATACATTTATTAACTTATCTTTTGTGTATGTATGTAAAATCTTTAAACACAACCAAAACAAAAACAATATGTCTTATAATATATGCATGTGTAAATATTTTATTTAAGTTGAGACTCACTTAAAATATATTAAAAATAAAAACACAGCCTTTTGAACAATAATTGTCCTCTGTTCGTATACATTCATTGATGACTGGTTTCATTGATTTTAAAACAAAAATATTTGTGTCCCTTAAACAAAACACACACGTAGAAAATGGTCCGCCTTAGAGATATTATTTCTTTCAAACTAGGATTAAGATGAAGCACTTAAAAAACTTCACTTTGACTTACATAATTTCTTTGCAATTAATTTCATTTATTTTATAAGAAAAACCATTGTGCAGCCCCTTTCATTTAACTTTCTAATAAAAACAAAAACATTAGAAGTTCTAAGGGTCATTTAAGTTAAGAGCACTCAAAAAAGTTAAGTTATTACATATCGGATTTTGGAACTTATAGATTATTTGAACGCACACTTTATCGACATCGCCGAAAACAAATATAAAATATAAATGCATAAATAATTAGATAAACAAATCTACGATAGTAGAAAATATTTTAGAAATACACCAAACACCAATTAAAAGTTTATTCTTCTGTAATTATCCTTCACAAATGATAAGTCACAAGCCAATTATTTGAAAATAAAATAAAAAAAGAAGTAAAACAATAAATCAAGTTCATGCAACGTGTTCCTGGAAAGGGGATTCACAATTTAACGGCTAATAACATTTCATCCATTCGCAGAATAACATAACTAACAAGGATTTATCTTTATTTATCACAACTTTGGTTAATGAATAGAATTTTGTCTATGCTTTGATTAAGGGTTATCGCTTTTTCTAACCTATTTCTGTTTTTCCATGTTGTCTACAAGATACATAAATACAATGCATTGAGAGTATGACAAGCAATACCATACGTTAACACACGCATTGAATATATGCTTCGTAAAACAAATTACACAAATTATAGAATTTTACAACGTGTCACAATATCAGATTTCTACAGTAAATAAGCGAAACGACAAAAATATGTGTTCAAATATGTGTACGTTCTTTTGAGAACATGAGGACTGATATTTACACTATTTTCAATCGCCTAAAAGGTGTGAACAATCAACTTAAGCCACTTAGCACTGCTAAAAGAACAGGAGCATTTATACACGTAACGTACATCAAATAATACTAAGCCTACATGATTCAATAATTTACAAGCTTTCGTACAAGCAATGTACATTTCTGGAGAATGTTGTGTTCTGTTTAGGGTGGGGCAAGTTGTAATCTTGCGTAAAGTTGGGACGTGAACAACCATCAGCTGAAACATCTCTCCTAACCTCTATGATCATCCTTTGTCTTGCATGTATATACATGCAGTACCAACTCTTCAGTAAGCAAATAGTATACTATTAAAAAAATATTTGCTATGTTGCTAAAAAATATTAGATTCTACAATAAAATATCTTTCTTTTTTACGCTATGTTAAATACATAAGCTATTGAATGATCATCTTTGTACATATACCAGACTGTGAAATAAGCTCATTGTATAACATCATAGGGATGCCTTACTTAGTTGAAGGATTCAACGTTTTACGAACACACTATTTTGCTCTGTAATGCTGCAGACGCAACGAAAATTATTAATTACGCATTTGAGGATGGTTGGCTTCACGCACAAATGAAAAATCACATCCGTAAACTTGATCTTCAGATATATACATATATAATCACAGTCTAGTTGATTATCAAAAAAGACCATTGCACATTTAATTTTTTCAACCAGATAATAAATACAGTCAAACATAGCAAGCAAATCAATACTGTGGATAATAAATTCGCTGAAAAGCAGAAATCACATTCAGTTTGGAATATACTGCTGCTTTGACCTTATGCCTTACACATAAACATGTAAAAACTGTTAATATACTAATTGTGACGCTACAGTCTGGGGTGGAATTGCGTCTAGCTTCTACCACTCCTAATTTTCGCTTGTAGTGACGGCTCAAAAAAAAAAAATAAATAAACACCATGTGCTTTTTTGATAACACAGTTCTGAAATGAAAGAGGAGATTGTAAGGTTTGTTTTCGTTTAGACTTGATTAGAATCATCTTATAGAATTAAGGAACTTCACAAATCCCTTGATGCTCATCTTGGATCATCAGCATTATGGATTCGTGTTGTGCGTGCTTTGTTCTCTCGAATGGAAGAGAGTTTTCGACGACTCTGATAGACTCTTGAAGCATCGTAAATGACTCGAAAGAGGTGAAAAAAAATGTTTTTTTCGGGAACCGAACCCAGACTTCGGGCGTAGGACTACTACTAATACTACTGTTACTTGGACTTGCAGTTTTTGTCCCTATTCACTGTACTTTTCAATGATTGGCTTATACGTTCTAACTTGCCAGCTTAAAGTCGTCAAAAGCCGCTTGACGTCGCAAGACGCCAACAATGAATCTGATTTGTAAAACAAAATCTAAGTATGTAGGATATACATATGTACTCGTATGTAGTACAATCTGAAATACACCATTGGGTGTCTGGGAGTCTTTCAAAATGCCCCACCTGTCAAAAGTCGGCTTCTCTGAATAGTTTTTAAAATTCCAGCGAAAGTTTATGTGCTAAGATGTTCGCCCCATAAATGATTGCTATAAGAATTTTTCTTAAGTTTTCTTTTTTTGTTTAATACGAGTATGTTTGTCCGATTACTTGTTTGGGATGCTCTAGGTAAACGTAATACAAAAGATTCAGCTCAGAAAAAATGGATAATAAAAAGGAAAAAACTATAAAATGTTATGTTATATAACGAAAATAACTAAAGTGTATGATGAAGCCGTTTAATATATATACAAATATATATTTACGCAGTCCGAGGTGGACTTGCAACAACCGCTTGTGTTGTGCATACTACAGTTCTACTACGAGTAGAGAACGGGTAAGTTTGAGACGCATTTATACATTGTCAGTGACTGGAACGCAATGGGGCTGTGAATTTTTGAGTCTTTTTGAGTATTGGAAGTAAACTTTAACGCAAGAGTTGACGAACTTACCCACTATCCCACAGCGGCCATTTAAAAACAAACTTTAAACTTTATTTCGAAGCACACGGCTAATGCGCTTTTTTCTTGGTTTCTTTAAAAATGAAATTTAAAAAATAACATACTATTCGGAGAAGTAAATTGCAATTGTGAAGAGAATTGCAAAACATCCTAAAAAATAAAGTTCTGCGGGTGGATGGTATCTTTGTTTATTTACAAAATTTGAATTTAGTAGAAATTGCAAAACAAAGGAGAAAATTGAAACCAGGAAAACTAAGGCTTTCACCTTGTTCTTGTTGGTAAAAGAAAAGGTAATAAAAATAAACCAGATTTGAATCTGGTTGACTTTTAAAAAACGGTTAAATGATATGACCCTATGAAAATAATCCCAATAACTCATATAAATGTTCCTACAAAAAAGGTGAGTATTGATTATAATTGAAATCTCAGAGACAAATGGCACATTCGCTGACAACTTATGATGTTGACCATTTTATAACAAGCTAATTATTCTGCAAATGAATGATAATTACAAAAATGTTTACTTCTTTACAAAATAACTCAACACGCATGCAAACAAAAACAGTTCAAAGAAATCACTTGAAATAAAAAAATCTCCAAAAGTGTAAAATTCCATAGTTTTAAAAAGTTTAATTTTTATTTTTGCATGTTCAAAATATAATAATTGATTCTTTTCGATCTAACAGATGTAAGATACATTAATGTTTACATACAAAAATGAATATAATTTTATTTATTTACTTATTTTTCGTTACAAAAAAACAAATATGAAAACAGTAACAATATGCATAACATTGTTAGTTTCATATTTAAATTTTTGAATCTTTTTTTTCTCTTGCGAAATGAAAACAGGACTAAATTTTAATAAAAATAAAACAGATCGATAAATACACTGCACACAAAATAAAAAATAAACAGCAAAATCGAATAAATTTCCCTGAACAATATTACTTTCGTTTTCTTGTATATATATAATTTGCTTTCAATATATATTTGTATATGTATTGATAACCCGAGAAAGAAATTTTAACTGAAATACAAAAATTTGATAACATCAATCATGACAACGTCGCTCGACCTAGGCAGGTTTAAGCACGCAACGTTTGGTATACTGAACTACTGTTGGATAAGATTAATAATAGCAGTGTGTTATTGTTTGCAGTTAAATAAAAAGTAAGAAAACGATCGCGATTACTTCTTAAAAATATTATTTCTATTAAAATTAGTACTAGGAAAATTTGCTTATGAATTTTATATTTATGTTTATATATTTTCTTTCATTTTTATTTAGTTTTTAGCTGTCAATACCCTAAACCTGAAATAAACAACAGAAAAATGCCAAAAAGAATTGTGTTTAACAAAAAATTAAAATTAAAGGGTTGAGAGAAATATTGAATATTATTTGTTTCATTTTTTCTTTTAATTGAATGATGTTAGTTGGGAAGTACAAGTAAGAATTGAATGGATAGCTGTGTCTCTTGAACGGTTGATTGTTTGAAGTCGTAACTTGGCATCTATGACTTTGAAGTGCGAAGAGTTTCTGCTGTTTAATGAATCTGTACAGATTGGGTACTGATCAATTTGTATGACAGATTATTAGATTATCTCCTCACTAACCATATTTTTTAATTTACTTAAGAAACGAATGTAGATGACAAGCAGGCAAGATTGATTCTAGACAAAGGTATAGCTAGAGAAAATCATTTTTGCTATATATTGTGCAAATCGCTTGTGAAAATATGGCGATGACTGAAAACAACGATATATTTTCGAAGTGTCAGTAACTTAATGTATAACAATGAATGATGCAATTTTTTAATTTAAAAATTGTTAATTTAAAAACAGCTATAATAAACGACTACGTACGTAGTTTACTTTTATTATTCTTAGTTTGCTTCTAAATAAGTACCCACATTATGTATGAATGTCTGTATATAGACAATACGTCTTTTCGACAATAAATAAGTGAAAATATGAATTTACTTATACAAAATCTCATGAAAATGATTTAAGAGGTATGAACGCACGCATAGGTATGTCAAAAAGAAAGACGATTTCGGAAAGTTACCGTTATTACAGGATTTTATTTATAGGTCGGCTACAAAGGTTTCGGAGAGGTTATAATATCGTTTTCGGGTAAATAAACTTGTTGTCTAAAAACTCGGCCAGGCTACAAGATGGTTTTGAAGACACTGACGACTTCGATTAGTTTTAGAAAAGCTTTTGGGGGAAAGTTTTATTCTCAACAACAATGAGCTTTGGACAAAAGAGAAATTGCGAGAATACTCCATCCTCAAACACAATGACCTTTTAGCAAAAGAGAAGAACATTTTCGTTTTATTTGAAAATTGTGATGTGTAACAATTTGTCCAATCTGAATTTTTGCCCAAAATTCCACATGTACTCTGCAGTAACATTACATTTCATCAAAAACCCTTAAACATGCCGAAAACAAACAAGATTACAAAAATAAAATGAAGTGAAGACAATCAAAATGCTATTGATTCCAGCCACTTTAAACTTAAATCCAAACAGTTCAATTTAAAACCTTGGACAACTCTCTTCGCATCCAGTTTTTTCATTCCACTACAGATAAGTCACTCTCTAAAGGTTCCGACCTCCTTAAGTTGTTTATGAACACTGATGGTAAGTTTTTTTTGAATTTTCAAGGAAATTCGTTAATTCTACAAAACCTAGAGAGATTCTCTGAAGAAAGTGATTAAACTTTGAAACAGATGAAATACATTTGGATAGACAGTTTAAAATGCTCGAAAAATTGGAATCGCTAAAAATCTGTGTGTGTTCTCTCACGAGTAGAGGGAACCTACAGTTTTATGACAGCTCCGGACGGCGAAATTTGAGAAACTTTTCTGAAAAGTGTTACTCATTGAGCATTGTTAGTGACTCGAAAGAGGTGGAGCCGTGAAATAGGAAAGATATCTGCATCGGAAACCGAGCCTAGACTTTCAGCGTAGGAGTCGACGCACTTATCTGCTACACCATGGCATAATCTAGAAACAACGCTCAACTGTGTAACTTGCTGCGGTCTATAATAAGCTAAGAATGCATGGAATCATAAGTTAGGCAAAATATAGCTGTACACAAATAATCGGAAAATCTAAGCATACATTATGTATTTATGTACTGATGTAGCATGGAGTGCAATAAATAATGCGTGAAAAATGAATTCTAATCCATATTTTGATGGACAAATGGAATGAACAATAAAGAGATAACTGCAGGTAAATTGATAGCCGCCTCAACCTTTGTGTACATAAATTGGAAGCTTAGTATCTATTAAAAGAATATGAAGGAATAATGAGTGAATACGGAGATATATGAACATTGCATGAATACTAGATGTACTTTTAAAGAGACACATAGCTCTTCATTCAATTCCTAAAACTTTTATGAGGTTTGATTAATTGTAAGCAAATTCATAACGATATTTATTCAAACATTTAAATGCGCGATCAAAAATGTATATCACTTCTTTTTTACTTCTCAAACAATACGCAATAAACAATTGTGGATATACAAACCAAAAGCAAAAAATTAAGAGAGACTATACAAGTAAACAATAAGAGAAAAAAATACTCATATGCATGCGGGCAAATAAACGGAAAAAAATAATATTTTCTTTCAGTAATTACAACATCAATCGTCATAAAGCTTAGTTATTGGTTAATGAGGAGAAATAGAAAGAGATTGCGAAAACCCAGGACTATTCTTTAAATAATTTTCTATTTTTATTAATTCATTTGATAGATTTCAAATTTAACATTTATTTTTTGTTTAATGTGCAAATATTTGTTTATTGAATATAAAGGGAATTCTAGTTGCAAATCAAACTCGAGAAAAAAAAACATTATTTATTAATTAATTGTGCTCTAGGTTAGAATTTTTGTTTTTTGTTTGTTTTGTGAAAGTAGTACAGAGAGAGGCGCAAAAAATTAGGTATCTAAATAATGAGTATATATATGTATGTATATATATAAGTAGTAAATTGATTACATTAGATAGAGGTTATTGCTAATTAACATAACTTTAAGGACTTACCGTTTACTAAATCGTGATGATAGTTTTGAGAAAAAACTCATACGTCCCGGATGTGGTGACTCGCCTGTTGCACCTCCAGTTCCTGAATATTCTAGTGCAGTATTGTTTCGCGCTCTGGTTTGGCCTGGTTTGTTTTGATTTTTGTTTTCAATTTTGTTTGCGATTTACGCGTTTTTGGCATTTATATTAACCAATAGGGTTTAGATGAATAGAGAAATAGAAAGAGAGTGGATAGGATAATGTTTAGATAAAAATTGATTCATAATTTATATGCATATATTATATATTTATATTCGTGCAGATTAGTAGATTTTTTTTTCAGTCTGATAATACACATATATGTATTTATGACCTATGTATATATATATGTATATGTTTTGAATTTTGTTTCCAATATATTTATTTAATATTTATTTATACAAGACACAATTTATTATTATTGCTTTAAATTTTTAGTTTGCTTTTCTTTTTTTTTTTGTCATGCATTCGAGATAGTAGTAGTATTTCTGGTTTGCAATTTTGTTTTGCATTTATTTTTACAACAAAGAATCAGAGAGACAAACGTTGATAATGTATACACTTTTCATTTGACAAATTTACAACATCTTCAATAGGGTATTATATTTGTTACAGTTTGATTTTTGTTTATATCACAGAAGTCGTGGTGATTGTAAAAGGGCATGCAGAAGAACGCATATTTTGGCAAACACAAAACACGAGAGTTTATTTATTTTAATGTATAGGTATAAGGCTAGGGAGATAGAAGGGAGAGATGATGAGTTGTTTTAGTTAACAACTAGTAGAGTTAAAAAATTAAAACTATATTAACAAAAAAAAAATCAATGAAATTAAATTCTATTTGGGCGTTGATTCCGAAATTTGACATGTTTTTGCGTATCTTAACTGCAATGGTTGGAGGGGGGTTTGTATATATGAACGTTTGACAATATTTGGGGTGCTGGTTCAGTGACTGACGAATGATTAGACATCATGCATTTTTTCATGGGCTAAAAGGGCTCTAGGAAACCTTCAACATTAACATTAACAGACATCTTGGAGCTGAAATATAAATGGGAGAATCTGCAAAGTATCTGTATATATCTTGCATGTCAAATTGAATGTCAATACGATATCATCTTTAGAATTCTGACCATTTGTTCTCTCATAGGATATCACCTAAGTAATGAGTCTGAAAAAGACCCCATGGCCCACTTTTCGCTATAAGCTGCATTCTATCTAAATAAGTCTAGAATATTGACAAGAGAGAACTGTCTGGACTATTTAAACAAAGCTGGGTACAAAAAGCTGTTCGGAATGAAGTGAACTCGAATACACATGATGAACAGAATTAAGATACATCATTGTTTGAATTCAATGAAGTTGAGTTATAAGAAATTAGCACTTTGTACAGTCTGATTACCATCCAAGTATCACCTCCGATTGCATGTGTGGTAAAATTCTTCTTCTTCGGCTGGCACTAGTCTCGGTGGAAATAAAGCTCAGTCAACATGTCTCTCCACTCAGCATGGTCTTGTTCTAAGCGCCTCCAGTTACATACGTTCATCAGCTGAATTAGGTCCCTTTCCAGCTGTGTGTGCCACCAGAGGCGAGGTCTTCCTTCACCGCGTAGTCCTTCTGGGTTGGAGTCGAAGATTTTCATGTGTGGTTTTCACCAAACCAAGCACTTTTTTGATGATATGTCAAAATACGTGACATTCATTGGAAGACTTCAACGTAAAGCTCAAAGCATCGTTCGATTTCTGCATGATTTGTTTTGTGATAACAATATGAAAACCATGTCTTAAACAACCAGAAAATTAAATTACGGGAAAGTAATTAGTTCTTTAGGAATGTTACTTCCCTACAGATTTCTTTTGCAGTTTGATACCAATCGAATACGAATGTTTTGACTCTAATATAATGTGGACAATCTATCATTTCCAAAATTCATAACATAACCTGTAATAACAGGTTAAGTCTTTTGCATTACTTCTCGGTAACTAACTACCCGCTGTGTAAAATAAATTCAAGGAAACCATGGTCATCTGTTTGTATTTAGTTTTACTCCAATTGATTTTCACACTTAAAATATAAAACTAGTTTCATCAATGAGGCTCATTTTTGGCTTAAAGGGCATGTCCTTAAGTAAAATTGTCGATTTGGAGGGAAGATAATCCACATTAGATTTTCAAAACGCCGAAAAATACACAACTTAATAATAATTGAGCTAGTGAAGTCATCAAACCATATATGAATGTGGAATAGATGTGGTTTCAGCAGAATGGCGCTACATACTACACAGCAAATGAAACATTCAACTATTGAGGGAAAAATTCGATGAGAGTATAATTTCGCGTGATGGACCTATAAATTGTCCCCGAAGATCTTTTGTTTTGATGACACTTGATTCTTTTCTTTGGGTATACGTAAAGTCACTAGCCTACCCTGAGTAACCAATAACAATCAACCCATCACACGCAATTATTCGCAATAGAATGACATTCATCAGATCCAGCCGTGAAGGGCGTATTCTAGAAATTCTGATTAAGAACTAATTGCAGAATATATTATAATATTAATTACATGTGTTTTGTCTTAAAGCACCAGAGATAACTGCATGCAACTATCCCACAAACAAACATGTTCATCTGTTATTTTTCAAAAATACGAATTCAAAAGAGAACATTACTCAGTGCGGGATAGAACATTACTGAATATTAGTATGATGCACATGGTCCAATTCAGTTGTTGCTTGTGGAAGAAAAAAAAGGTATTTCATGCCCATGGAAGCTCCTCCCTTCTTAGGTTTATCTGAACAACAGTCCTTTTTCCTTCCTTTTTAAATAAAATCTGAAAAAATGACTACTTTTTCGCCACAACAGTTAATAAATAAATTTGAATTTGACTAGAGGGAATCATACATTTTGGATCATAGATTTTACAAAATGCTTGCATCATTTGAACGGTCACAACTAATGATATCACATATCATTGTCTTACAGTTTTCGTTATCAATCTGGTCAGATTCTTTGTAACTCTTTTAACACCCAATGAGTCCCGATTCTACGGTTTTTATTTTTGATTTAATTTTGTTCTATTGTCTCAAAACGGAAGTCGAATTATGCATTTCATTTTATCTTTTATATTTTTCGAAAGAAATTATAGTATTCATAATTTTTTGTATCTATTGTGTCTCGGATAAATTACTTAAAAATAATAATGCTATACTTATATGGATAAAAAATAAAGCAAAAAAATATAATTTTGTTAGTAATAATAAAGCCAGTTGATGATAACGACAATAGAAGGCAATGTCAATTTTTTTCTGATTTAACAAATAAAAAATAAACTTTTGGACAAGTCAAGATTACGACTCAAACAAATACTCAAAGAACAAAATGATAAACAGAAAAAAATGTTACTAAAAAACTAAAAACAAAAAATAAAGATCAAAACAAAATACACATTAAGCAGAAAACTCACCCGAATGGAAGGTTGATCGTGATGGTACATTCCTTGGGAAATGCCTGCTAGATTTAACAGCCGATGTCATTCTAAATCGATCGAGCAAACTAATATTTTTTTTTATGCAATTGTATTTTGCAAAATTTCCAACATACATTTCCAATTTAAGACAAAAAAATTAACAAACAAAATGTTGTTGATTGTTTTTTTTTTTTGGTTGAGAGAGAGGCAAAGTGCATTAAGTTATTCAGTTTATAGTATGTTCAAATTTTTGGTTTGTAGTATAGGTTATTGATTGCAAAATTAAGAAAACAATTGCATTGAAAAAATTATTAACATGCGCATTAAGTATAACAGTATGGCAATTGGTTGTTTGCATTGCATTTTTTTTTTTTTTTTTCAAAAAACAGACGATCATATGATGATTGAAATGTGATTAAACATTTTTTTGTTCGAATGATGAAAAAGAGCAGCAGAGCGAGTTGTTGTGGCCAAACGTAATATTTTTTTTTTTATAATTTTTGTTTGTGGTGGTGGTGTTTGCATTCACAAGGAGTATTGTTTATTTTTTTTATGAAATGGCGGAGAAATCAAAAAAGAAAGAAAAAAAAATATATATGAAATTAAAAACTTAAATTGAAATCAACTTCTTAAAAATTTTAAAGAAGAAGTACAATGATTTGTTTTTACAACATAACTAAATTTATACAGCGCTACTCCAAATGAATGAGATTTATTCTAACTACGACTACATATAGACGACAAATATCATTAGCGAGTACAGATGGAGATGAGTGTGAATTTGAAAAAGTCATGAGAGGGAAAAGAAAGCTAAACGCAATTAAATGTAAGGACAATCAAACAAAGGTTTATAACCAAGCACACTCAATATTAATTTACTTAAATAACGGTATATTATATTTTTAAGATCTGGTTGAAAAGAAAAACAAATGAAATTAAGTATAACCCTGGCGGTTTCTCTATATCGTAAGCATTATTTTAAAATATTGTTGAACACCGATTGAACATGAATAACAAAGATGTGCAGAAAAATCCTAACCGAAATGATTGGTTAAAATATCTCTGTGGACGATTTATGTGAATTAGAAGAGCAGAATATGCAGAAATTGTTTTATGAACCTAAGATTCGGAACTTATAATTGCATCGGACAAAAGCAATGCCATATCCCAATAGAATTGCCTTTAATACGACAATGTGGAAAGTAAGATTCTTAAAGAAAATAATTCATTATTCATACCACAAGAAAATTGCCATTTTTGAATGTTGAATGTGCATTATGTACGTCTGTGACTACTTGTAGTATATTCATACTGTAACTTACACATTTTCATACTTACACATTTTTCAATAAAAAGATTAAAAAGTTATGGCATCTAAAACTTAAAAAAAACGACGCACTGAAAACTTATTACGTGACCTTACAAAGAATATTAGACTGTTTGATTAAGTATTTTATCTGGTGAACCTTTTGGTAGACTTTAACATTCATAGTGATTGACTTCCTTAGGTAGAGCAGTAATAAATTTATTATTCCAGAATTTCTGCAAGCCATCGTAAAACGTGTTTGTTTCAGAATCATGTCAATGTTAGTAAACATGGGAAACTAAATTACTTGCTTAACATCCATTCACAATGGCACTTTGTTGTCTTATTTGAACATAAGCTTTACGTGACGGTAGTTGTTACTGAAGAATATAATCGTAGCACGTTAAAAACCTTGTAATCATGATAAATAAACGGCGTAACTTAACAAACAGCCCGCATTACGAATGAAAATGATTGTCATTTTCTGAACTCACTGTTCAACTTAACCCATTCGGCTATGATGTTCAATCAGTATTTTCATATGTACAAAATGATAAGTGTTTTCTGACCCAATCTTATATTTTACAAACATATTTTAGCAAAGTAAGGATCCGTAACTAATAGATCACGTAATAGAACGACGTATACAAGTGTAATTGGACTTTACACGCATAAGGAAAGGTGTGTAGCACGTTATGCAGTAAAAAAAACTGAGAAGTGATTGGAATGACAGTTCTGAAGAACATTTCACGGTCTGGAGAATACATCTCGCATAACCGTGGAGAGTTGGGGAAATTTTGGAGTATTGCAACACAATGTATCGTAAGCGTAGTTGAGGTGCTGTGACGCACAAGAGGAATTGAATGTAGTCAGCTTTATACGTACAAATATATAGGACAATTGATTGTGGTTTAAAATTATTGCATAAGATTCATTTCTGCACCGATTGTTTGATGCAAAATTTCTGTGATTATTTGCAATATGACTTAGAACTTAATTTCGCAACTCAGGGTCATCGTTGTTATTTATTAAAGTTTCATTTGATTTCACTCAAGAATGAATATATACAATTTTGCATTTTTAATAAGTCGATGATTACATCTTTAATCTGCCACCCAAATGTTCGACAGATTTGTAGAGATGTCAAAGTAAAATATATGCAAGTAAATAGCGTAATAGCGATTTTGAGACACACATTTATAATGTTCCACACAGCAAATGTAGACGGATCAAAGCAATTAAAAGTTGATACGAATATCCTTTGAAGCTTAATAAGCATTTTAAGAAATATTCGTAAATCTAAATTCTAGATAATGTTAAACAGGAAAAGAAAGTCGACTTATAATTATAATAATAGCGGCGCGGCGGACTGTAGTCCAAGGTGGGCTAGCTTCTACAGCAAAAAACTCAATTTACGATTTATAAATATCGAAGTAAGATTTCCTTAAATAGTAATACATAGTAAATGAAATATTTCTACCCAGCAACGTGATCTCACTAAGTCGGTCATACAAACTTAATGCGGTGTTAAATAATGAATGATGAATCTACTACTACTTTTGAAGGTTATACTAATTAAATTTTCATAGATTTTACGTTTATGCATATGCGAATAAGGATCAAGTTTTAAAAATATTTATTTCTGCAACCAAGGACATAATTTAACCAAAAACAACAAAAGCTAAATAAAAGCGAATCGAATGTAAATCATTTGAAAGCAATATTAAGCGATTTAGTAAAAAAAAAAAAAAATAAATGAATTAATAAGAGGTTTACATATGCCAAAGTATATCATTCCAAATAAAAGTATTTATGACTAAACTAAAATTATATGAAAAACCAACGAAATCACAACTATGTATGTGTTTATGTGTGATAAACAAAAAGCAGCAGTAGTAATACAGAATACTTAATATACGATTCAACTGTTTTTTTTTCTTTATTTTTAGTTAAAAGCATTCTTTTAAAAATTATTTTAAAAATTAATCGCTTAAAAACGAATTCATAAACTCACCAAAAACAGACGTTTCATCGTAAAAGCGAAAAAAATTGTTGACAGTTGGTGGTAGAACAGTTTAACACGAGTTGTATTGTGCATTTTTTTTTTGTTTTTCAAATTTGGGAATAACGTGATGTTTTAATTAGTCGTGTCCAAGAAGTTGGAAGCACGCAATACATTCGCATCACAGGACATTTTTAGATTTTTTTTTTATTTTCATGTTCATCAAACAAAGACGTAGATATTTTGGAATGACGAAAAATATGGAAAGAAAGAATTAATTAGTATTTTATTACTCATATTACCCCCGATAAAAAAAATCAATTAACGGATTTATGAATAAAAATCTTTAACAATTCTATAGCAATGCTTACTAGAGTTGCTGAAGAAATTAAGAAAATCTGATCGAATATAACTTAACCATGCAAACTAAATAAGGGTTGACTTAACCTAGATTCCAAACATAGGCCAGTTGCAATTTCTAAGACTGTTCAACTTTCAAAATTACTATTAAATAATAATGTTGAAAACTTAATGTAGAAATCTCGTTTTTCTTTTCTCTTTTTTTCAAGTAAAAATAAGCTTGCAGTTCTTCAGGGAGGAGTCTTTTGATATGGTAAACTGATTCAGTCAGTTGGCAAAAGAATGGAAATAAATCTTGATCAAATACAATTCCCTATGAACTCCACTGTACAATTTGTAGTTTTGCAATTCTATTAAAAAGAGAATTTAATTCATAAATAGAATTTTCTTAAAGAGCGTCGAGTGATATTATATAAGAGGAAGGTCTTTTGCAATCGATCGCCAATGTGCATCGAGCGAAAAATGTGTTTATTTTACGGATCGATTTAAGTGCAGCATTGGACAGAATGGACGTAGGAATTCTTATGCCAGATTTTGGTTAAAGAATGTTATGACAAATCTGTGTTGTGCGAATTGAGGTGAATGTGAGAAGTAAATTTTACAGTTTCGAAGTAGCTTGTACCCTATTGTGATCATTGTAATTTTATAACTCTCTACAGCTTAATTTCCTTAAGTTTTTCAAAATCAATATTTGCAATCTTTTGCTTACTTGCAATTACAATCAACAAAAAAATCCCTTAATCTGTCACACGCAAGCGATAATTTGGAAAAGTGCTGCCAAGTTATTCTTTTTATTTGTTTTTATGAAAATTTGTAGCTTTAAGTTTACCGATGACAGTAAAGTCTGCCTGAAAATCAATTTAGCGCAGTACAGGGATAAATTCAAATTATTACACAATAAAAAAAATCGTAGAATAACAACAAAATCATGCAGAACCATCATTTGCGACTATAGTTCTGCATTGGATGCAATTCACTCGGCTGGCTGTTTTTATCTTTCAAAAAGAGCTGACCATTTTATAAGTTAAATGACTTGAACTAATAATTTATAAATATGTTTACATTATTACATTACATTATTATTTCATGGGCAGCGGTGCTTCGCAAATAAAATAAATTATGCAGAGAATTATGCCAAAACATAAATGGTTGTTCATTTGAAATTGTTCTTGAAGCACGCTTTAATATAATAATAATAATAATGGAGGCGCTACAGCCCGAGGTGGACCTGGGCCTAACTTCTCAGCAACCACTCGTTAGGTGTTTTTTTTTCGAGATTCGAACCTACGACCTCGAGCGTAGGAGTCGACGCACCTACCTACGCGCACGCTTTAATATAGTTTAAGGACAGTTTTAATTCTTAAGTTTCAGTTGTGCTTATATTGATGTACAAAGACGGGTCTGAAGAAACGAAAATAAAAAAAATAATGGATAACATAATGGAAACATGTTGGGGATATACGTACACATATGTATCTAAACCTATTTCAGTTGTTTAAGAAAAAATAAAATTTGTATTTTAATCAACAGGAACGAAAAGAAAAGTAAAAAAGAATCTTACTAATCAAATCAATAAAATTCACATCTAATAAAATAGAATAAACGTTAACATAAACGAAACAGAAAACGTTTATCGAATAAAAACGAAAACAAACACATGATTAAAATGTGAGAGAGATCTGTGTTGTTGATTAACAAAATTTATACCTCGATCCAAGTGGGTCATTTGAAGCGCCACTACTGTCAGCTACTGATGGGCCCGGACTAGAAACGGAGGCGCTCTTAACATGGCCCTTACCACTAGGAGCGGCCGATCCACTCCTTGATAATTCGGAAACGGTAGTCACAAAACTGATATTTATTATATTGATTTTTTGTTTGTTTTGTATTGTTTTTTAAAAAAGTTAAATAAATACATTTTCATTTTCAGAAGAAAGAGTGCGCAAAAACGTGCATTTAAATTGCATGTTTGTTTTTGCAAAAATTTTGTTGAATAGAAAAGAAAGAAAAAAAACGAGAACAGAAAAAAAACTTTTCAATGCCAATTAAATTACATATAACAGTTTAGTGATTGCAGTTTCAAATTTAAAACAACAAAATATCAACAAGAGAAACAAAATAAAACAATCTATAGAAGAGAATACACTCAATAGACGAGATAGACTTGTTTGTACACAACGTTTTTTTCTTTTAATTTGAAAATTCATTTTGGTAAGGATAAATTTTGTTGTGAATGAGATATTGTAAAAGTGTTTGTATTGTATTTAAGAATAAAACAATAGCACACCTTTACACCAAATGCTCGAAAAACATAAACTGAGAAGAAAAAAACTTAGAATAACAAAAGGATGACTAGCACAGTTCGTTGTTGGAACCAAACTATTATAGAAAACATCTAACAGATACCTATAAGAAGCAGGTTAAGTGAAAATGCGAATGCATTTCCACAAATTAAAAGAATAAAACAGAATCAAAATAAGGAGTAGTACTAAAATCACAGCAAAGGAGAGTCTGAGATATAGTTAATATGCTAATGAAACGAAATCATAAACGAACGAACAAAAATTGTGAAAATATTGACAAAACGTACTTGGGTTCTGTTGGTAGAACATTGGTCTTCTCCGTCGATGAAGTCTTTTCGCATAGAGTCGTTGATCGTCGTGGTATCATACCACTGGGACCGACTGTTCGATTTCCATTTGTTGGATCATATTTTGATGATGAACGTGGTTTCGCCGGACTGGTGAGTGCTGAAATAAAAACACATAAATCGTATATGTACTTTCATGTGAATATATGTTATGTGCTTTAACTTACAACTATCTCCGGAAGAAACTGGTTTTTGGGTCGCGGATGCGGGTCTTTGATTTTGTGCTGCTAGTCGAGCAGTGTTTTCTTTTATTGTTGCTGAATCAATGGTATTTTGTCGTTTGAAATTACTACTTCTGTAAATAAAAACAAAAATATAAGAATAAAATAAAAATTATGATAAATATATTAATATGTATTGTATTTTCTTTTTCTTGTTTCGTATGATTGGACAAGGTGAATTGAGATTTTTAGCAATATAACGAAGACGCGAATAAGATGCGAAACGAAGCCTACTGTGGAGAGGTACAATTTCTTTAACGCTCTTATAAATGCGAATTTGTGCGGAAGACAATGGCAAGGTTTAGAGAACACCCCCAATTGTTAATGAAAAGTAGAATAATTGAAATTTCTTCCTTCCTTGTGGAAAATAATGTTATTAAAGAAAAACGAACATCTCCCACCACTTGACTGAAAGATAACTATGAAAACTCGTGGTTGTTAACAGTTTCATCTGGCTCATTTATCTTAGTTCAAAGAGAAAGATCAGCCCTATAATAAAACAGTTTTTCGAAATGCAAATCTACCTCCCAAGTGTAAGGGCCATATCAAAGTCAGATAAGGTCCTCGGTTGCATACTTTGGGTAATCCGTGAATCTCTATGTACGACATCAGTGCCGTTGAGAATATTCAGATTAATCATGATTAAACGTAGGAATAATTGATCCAATTTTCTCCGATCCAGGAGCATGATTTTATATTTATTGTACACACACTCAAGCGACTTTAAATGCGAGGACTCACGGAGGGTCGAATGTAACGAAGGTATAATAGACTAAATACCGATGTGGGTTACAAAAAAAAATAACAATTGAGTTAGAAAGTGTGGCTCTACCAAAATGGAATCTCTAAGGCTGACATTCCGTCCAAAGGGAAGCTTGTAGATACGTTGACATGCCTAACACACGTCCATTTTTGAAGGGATAGAAAGTACTTGGATAGTACTGGTTGTTGTCCAATATAACTGTTTTGCTCATATGAAAATACACGAGTGTATGTGAGTTTAGGAGACACATTTGCAGGCCAAATTTCAATGGGCTCAAAACTGATTTGCAGAAAATATGCGGTTAGTTGTTTATGCGCTTTATTTGGCTTGGAGTTGGATCTGAAAAAGTCTGCTCTGGTCCATGTCGATGTATAGCCTAGACGAAGTCATTGACCACTTCGAAGCTACATCTGCCTATTGTGATTCACATTCACACCGACTCCCCAATGTTGCTCATCATTTTCAAAAACAGAACATACGAGTATTTTTGCCCTCATTTACCACTAGACCTATTTTAGCCATTTCTGTTTTGATGTCAGCAAACGCTTCATTGACGGCTCGCTTTCTTCGACCAATCAGGTCAATGCCATCTGCGGTGTACGAACATTTGGAATATCATCCGTTTTAAAAAAATAATGATATGGATTCGTAAGTAGTGAACACTTACTAAAAATAACAAAAAAAAAAACTAAACCTTTAAGAGAACCAGATGATTTTTAGACTTGACGCTGTTCTCTCCGGTTTAACTATGTCAGAACCAAATTCATTTATTGCCCCATTTCTTAAAAGTCATACCATTAAATCACTGCCGCAGAAATTAACATATTTATCATTATTTCTCTGTGATTGAAAATAACTTGCAAATGGAATACGATAACAACGAATTTAGCGAGTGAATTGGAGGCATCTGTCAAGATAGATAGATACTCCTTTTTTAACACATTCCTATGTTTCCATTTTTTACAAAAAAAAACGAAACAATTCAAAAGTATTGATTGGAAGGAAGGAAAACGAACTCCAATACAAACCTAGTCAAATACCTCAAAAAATACAACATACATGTTGAATCATACTCTTTTGTTAACCTATCGTCGAGGATACATCTTTAGTTTTAATTATTTTCGTTACATGGTGCATTTTTTTTTTACAGAAATTGCTTCCTTTCAATTCGGCGGAGCAGGAATAGTATGAATTATCATTGGAAGCGATTCTGCTATTGATTAACATTTAACATACATTTCTATTTTCTAAAAAAAACTTACATTGAAGATCTATCTGCTGCTGTTCCAGTTCCTGTTCCACTGTGATTATTGCCTGACGGAGTTGTTGTTGCCGCTGCGTTTGTTGGACCAACACCTGTTATAAAACGATGGAATATTTCTAAATATTAAAAAACGATGTATTACAATTGTTAAGTGTGGGCGGGGGATAAGACTCTTGTTAGTATGGGAAAATTTTGAATTTTGTTTTTTTGTTTCTCTTTGTATTTAACAATAGAAAATACAATGCCATCTAATTAAAGTTCACTAATTGAATTTGAATTGAATTCCAAAGCGAAGGCATATGCATTGAAAGAAGTATATAAGCATTATTATAGTTTTAAAACTTATTTATAGATAAAAAATATACATTTGTAGTCCTGCAAGAAATTCACTGTCATGCCCAAGATGAAGCAAAGGAATTTTTGATGGATTTATTATGAATAGCAATGATGATGTAAAAATAAAATAAAGCCCTAAAAATGATGTACAATCTACATTTTATTGAGTTATTTAACAATTGGTTTTGAAGCGAAAGACATCCATTTTCATAAGTGTTTATAATAGTAGTAATGGTGGCACTACAATCCGAGGTGGACCTGGGACTAGCTTCTACAACCATTCGTGTTCTGTGTGCTATTGTTCTCTCACGAGTGCTGAAGACCTATGGTTTAAAGCCGATTGAGAACATTTTTCTAGACAGTTACGCTCATTGAGAATTGTCAGCGACTTGAAAGCGATGGAGCCGTGGAATTTGAAATTTGTTTGTCTTGATAATTGAACCTAGTGCAAAGCAGTTAACGCACATATCTACTGAGTCATTGGTTGAATCTAGACTAGTCTAGTGTATAAGAGCCAACTACGCAACGGCGACTAAACGCTTGCGTTTGTTTATAAAACAAGGTCACGTCAGTCTGTGAACTTCTTTAAAAAATAGTACGACATGGTTTGTTGATTGTTGATGGTGATCAATCTTGTCAGTTTTTCAGATAATCTTTTAGCTACAGATAAATATTTACTTATTCCAATTCAGATACAATACATCACTTCACTACACTTGACTTCAATAGACACGGAATGCATACAATTGCCCAAAATCTAGACAGTAATTTTAAGATAAAAACGAATAGCAATCAATGCAATTTTCGATTTTGAACTGTTAGCCTTCTTTTTCTTCAGGTTACGCTACTGTACGGAATGGACTAGAGCCCAGCTTAAACAGCAACCATTCGTACGTGTTACTGTTCTCTTAGGAATGGAGTGGATTTACAGTTTTACGCCGACTCTGAACGTCGAAGTTTGAGCAGCTTTTCTTGACAGTTGTCCTCCACGTGAGTGAAAGTGAAAGTGTCCCGAAAAACAGAGTTGGTTCGTCCGGGATGGAACCTTGGACTTTCTATGGGATCAAAAGCATACAAAATTAACCTTTATACATGTATAAAGCACGATGTTGGAGCGAATATAACAGTTAATGAAGATGTTTCACAACTCTCTTCACTTAAACATCGCGTTCATTATATTTATTCAGAAATAGGATTTTAGATAAGAAAATTGCTATAGTTGCAAAATGTCTACAAGAAACTCTTCACGAACGTTTCACATGTCATTTTATTGGAACCAAGGCTGAGAAGTTAAGCCCAAGACCACCTCGCACTCTAGCACCGCCTTTATTATTACTACATAATACTGACCTACTTACACATTTGTAAGAAATATAAAATGTAGATTGCCCTCATAGATGTATAATACTGTCAACCAAATGAAAAAAAAACGTAGAAGCACATTGTGAATAAAAAAAATTAGTACTTTTTGGACGGGATTCCGGTTTAAAGGAATACATTTTTAATGCATGCAAATAATGTAAAAATAAAATAAAAAATAATTGCAATTCAATCAAATAAAACAGAAATTTAAAAAAATTGTCAACAATTTTTATGAATGCGTTTGCCTAAAGATTGTTTACTGGTTGAGAAATGAAAGAATGACTTAACATTCCGTTATGAAATTATCAAGTGAATCAGCTTTAAATGAACAGTAAAAGAAGATAGAATACAGTAAATATACGAGGATGAAGGGATACACTTACGTAATGTTTCAGCGCCAGATGAGGCGCGCCGACTTGGCTTCGTACTGCTAGCTGAAATGCTTCTATGAACGCCGCGATGTGTTGGACTCTGTACGGACGAATTACCAACGGCGGCTCCATCGTTTCCAGCAATATTACGAAGTGACAGGGACGACCCGGACCGGGATCCGTCGCTTTCGGGCTATAATTGAAATAAAAAACATAATCATTAGATTCGTTTCTGGTTTCTTATAATAGTTTATTGGTTACAATTAATTCATTCTTTTGTGTACAGTGCAAATAAGAAGGTGAAAGGTGTGAAGCAGACATTTATTGTTTTAAATTTTTTTTTAATTTGTTTATTTATGTTTTTTTTTTTGTTTTCACATTGAAATTTGTACACAAATAAAAGAAGCGTTTAAAAGAGGAAGTATTATTCTTTTTTTCTTTAATTAGTTTTAGTAAAGAAAACGTAAAATAAAGAAGAAAATTGATTTTAATTATTAACTTACATCAGTGCTTTTTCTTCCTAGAAGCAAATATGTGGCGAAAACATCATCGTAGCGTACTTGTGACAACGAAACTTCAATTTCTTGCCTATTGTAACCCATTGCGACAAGAGCTTCTACAAAATTTTGCGAATCACAAGATATCGTTCGTGTTTTTCGTTAAATTATATTTTTTATGTGTATATGAATGGAGTTACCAAAACGCACAAAAGTTGAAATTTACGAAAAAAGAAAGAAGAAAATAAATTATATTGATTAGAGAAAAAAATTGGCAATGATTTTTTTTTTTACAAAAATAATATACTGTTTACATTGTACTGATACAAACATACAAACATACATTGTAAAAGTTCAACGACAACAAAATAAGTACTTATAAAAAATTACATACATGTGTCATGTATTTTTTTTTTATACAAAAAACATTTTCACTACATGAGTTTTACTTTTTTTTCTTTTGTTTTGGTTGATAAATTTGAATATATAAAAACAAAAATTTTAACTTCAGCCAAAACACAAAATACATTGTAAGACATTCGCGAAATAAAAAGAAAATACAAATTTAGCCCGCCAGTAATGTAGAAATACATAAAAGTTATAAACTGTCACTTAAAACTAAGAGATAAATGAATGCCGACAGTGGAGGGTTATGCGTCAGCAGAGTACAAAATAAAATCTTAAAAGTCTAGTCTATGTACGTTACGTACGCTGTTAAGCAATTCTAGAAGTTTGACAGTAATTCGGTATATGATAGAATAAAATAAAATAAGTTGAGTTGAGTAATAAGAGACGACCAGCAAGTCTTTCGAATTTGATTGATATGCACACAATTCATAAACTTAGAAGGGAATTGTAGATAATATCTAATATATATCACTCAGACATTTTTGACGCTGGTCAGGAAAGGTTATACGGCACTCTACTGCTGCAAAAAGTCATTGGATGCAGATGTGGTTTACAGCCACCTGTCGCATACTGGCTATTCATAGCAATAGCCCAGTATAATAAGAGCTGGCAGCTTTGTGCTTGATTCAAGCAGTCCCAGTGTTCCATTTGGAATCTCTGCCGTCAAAATTAGTATAGCCTTTCTAATGTCTTCCATTTAAGAGGTGATAATCGCCCTTGCCAACCGCCGCTACTTTAGTTTGTCGAATCAGCTGGGGTCGCAAGTTCTGTCTCGAAGGACCAAAATCGAGCTCTACAAAATCCTAATCCTGCAAGTCCTGCTATATGGAGCCAAAAGCTGGACAATTGGCAGGACTGCTCAGTTGATTCTTGGTGACTTCGAAAGAAAAATGTTTGCGTCTGATATTTGATCCTGTCTGCGAAAAATACGTTTGGAGAAGGAGACATAATAGCGAATTGCACGAGCTTTATAAAGATGTGGACACAGACCGGAAGGCAACAATTAGTAGACTAAACTGGCGCGGCCACATAGAGCGACTAACAAGTGAGTCTTCGAATTCAAGCCCCCTGGTTTGCGAGGGAGAAGAAGACCGAACCAGCGGTTCAAAGACCAAGTAACTTGGTCTTGATGACTAGCAGCAGCGTGCCCGCAGCGTAGGGGATGAAAAGCGGCAATCGCTCAGGATCGGATCCTCCAGACATCGCAGACCTGATAAGTAAATTCTATTTCCTTCTCAAATGTTTGTGAACATCATTAGAAATACTCATAAAATTAAGCCCACAAAAGGGACTCCTGAGCAGCTTCCCATCACCCTGTTTCAACTTGTCATGAGTAACGGATCATGTACATATTATTATTATTGTTGAGGGTATATTGCACTGTAAGCTTTAAGATCTATTGTGCCCCGTTTTAATACCTTAGCACTATTACGAGTTCCCCTCAAATACAGTTCTTTCCAGAGTTGTATTGAGGGTCATGGACTCCTGTTGCGGATAGGTGAAGAAATCTGTTCTAGAGTATTCTCTCTAAGCCAGTTTCCTTCAAGAATCTAAGAATGATTGATGGTTCTAGTGATCATGTACAACAAAAGTCACTATCCTCGGGTACAGTCAATCTGTTTTCAATTAATTTCAAAACACAACAGTGAACGTGTATTTTAGTGTGACTCTCTTTATAATAATAATTATGGTTACAGCTGTACAGTCCGAGGTGGACTAAGGTCTAGCTTCTCAGCAACGACTCGTGTTGTGCGTGCTACTGATCTTTCACGAGTAGAGGGGATGTACAGCTTAATGTCGTCTTCGAATGACGAGATCAAGAAGCTTTTCTTTACGTTTTTACTTTCTGAGCACTGTAAGTGACTACACTTATGAAAGCGTAAGAGTCTATACATTTACCCATTAAACCAATGTGGCCGCAATAAAAATCCATTCTGCCAAAATTAACGCAACCTTTAGGCACTAAAGAGATAACTTGAAATGTGTTTTAATTTCATCAACTAATTCTAAATCTTCACATTTAATCTGATCTAACCCATCACTCAATTGTCTTAAGCCTTTCCACTCATCATTTCTGTATTGGTGGATTAGCAATCAAGATAGTTTAAGAGGTTCTTGCCATTCACAGGTTGGCGTAGAAAACCAAACAAATCGTTGTCAGAAAAATCAATATCAGAATTTTGAAGAGCTATTTAAATGGAAATACCAAAGTACACTCAAGAGATTATTTCACTGCGTGGGCTCATAACATTAGACTGTATAATTTGAACCGAATTTAAGGTTACTCAACATCATCATAATCCTGGTTTAATCGCACATTTCAAGTGAGATAATTATAAATAAATTTAAATAAAAATAAAAAGAAACGCGTTGCACATCAGTAATTTCTGACTTGTAAGACACTCAGCTCTCATAATTTTTGTGATCATTTTCTCTTAAAGTTTCTCATGACAGTTAATTCTCAACTTAAATATATAAATGCATATTGTACATAACTTAATATAAATTAATGATTCTCAGCAAAGCTCTCATTCAGAATAAAACAATTTATTTTACAAAACTCTTTTTTTTTTATAAAAAAAAATAAATAAATAAAATTTCTTTTTTGTTTTTAAGGAAAAGGTTTACCGCACTTACTCCAAATCTTTGGAGCGTCACTATGGTTACAGTTTGACCAAACTGCAATATTATTTGGTGGATGTGTGTGGATGACAGACAGAGAGATGATCATTTTTCGACAACATACATATAAAGAGTGAAGAATAAACGTAATTACATTCAATTAATATATGTTTCTGGTCATTTTGTCTATTTTTATATAATTTCATTTTATTTCAAAACAACTTTGCATAAACAATATTTAACAAAAGATACACTTTTACGGGGATGCACAACTACTTTGTATACACATGGTTTATATGTTTTTGTTTTACTCTTTTTTGTGATTTATACTGTCACTTTTTAAAGGCAGTGGGATGTTTTCAAACTCAGAGTTACACAACATTATAAAACAGAAATTGTTTATAAAAATGAAAATATTAAATAAAAAGAAAACGAAATCTATTTTGAACTACGTCTGACTAACTAAAATGTAAAATTCCTATATTTCTAAAGTGAGATCGGGGAGTGTGATTTATAAGGGTGGCTGTCATAATTTCTCCATTAACGCTATCTAAATTCAGCTATCTGAGTGTGGATCTGCTCCATTTAAACCAGACAGAACTTCTAAATGTCGATTTCCTTAAAAGTTTTAAGGTAAAAGAGTTCAATGTTAATTGAAATTTTAAGGCTAATATTTCTAAACTGGTTGTACTTAACGTAATCATAATATGCATCGCCACATCATTGAGATTGTTTATGTTATCAAGGTATTACTGTATGTCAAGAAATCCGGTTTAGGGTGAATTATAATTACACACAGAAATAAAGAAACTCAGGCAAGACTGAATAATAACATAAGTCGCGGGGATATACGGATGGTGGTGGGACTTCTCACCGGACATTGTCTGATAGGCACCCATGCCAGAAGGTTAGGTATCCCCTATAGCGACTATTGTAGAAGTTGCAGGGACGAAGAGGAAATAGAGTCCGTCCGCCACTTGCTATGCTATGGGAAAGAGACTGCTAACACTAGGCAGTAACTTCTTCAACGAGCTGGAGGATCTAAAAAATTAGAGCTGAGGAACCTCCTGAGATAAATACAACAATCTGGGTGGTTCTAATAAGCAGCCAAAGTGTAGGTCTCACGGGGTGCACTCCCCCACACATAGGGCACAATAGACCTAACTGTTGGTTTCAGTGAGCCGCGATCCAGTCGCAAGGGCAGCCTCTCACCTACCTACCTAAGACTGAATAAATATATTTCTTGTGATTGTTTTCATTCAACAAATTAATTTGAACAAAAAAGGGCGTTGTGGGCGCCATGGCCATGTGGGCTTGTGCGTATGCACTAGACTTTCAAGTTTAAATTCTAGTCCCAGTACAAACAAAAAATTTAAAAAAAATGCACGGCTCCACCTCTTTCGAGTCACTGGGAATGCTCAAAAAGTATAAATGCACAGAAAAAACTTCTTCTCTAGCCACTCCTGTTCTATGTGCCCTCCGCAGACAAAAAGAGAGACCTACGGATTTATACCAACTTTGAATGGCGAAGATTATGAAGCATTCCATGACAGTTGTGTTATCAATATTTAGTGAGTGGCGTCGCCGTGAAATGAACCTGGATTGGATTAAATCTGGGAAGTTTGGGAGTCAGTTATCTATGTCTAATACAACGACAAACACAAGATGTAACACATTTGAACTGCGACATTTTTATCGCTTTACCCGAATTTCAAGACTTTATGTAATATGTTTGCCTATCCCAACATAAATTTTGATTTGTGGTATACAAAAGGATAAGCACTTAATCACATATGGCTGGAAGACAGTATGCGTATGCGACTTGGGATGCATACTCCAATAAAAAATTTACTCTACAAATAATAATACAACGGTCACGATATTTAAATCATTTTCTTAAATTTAATTTGTGAAATTCCAATATGTGCAAATTATTTGTTGTTTACTATCTGTATAAATTTATTATGTTGTAAGTTGGTAATAAGAGAGCAAAACTATGCTTTTCGGTAAATGCAAGGAACAATTGAAACATATTTGTGAACATTGCTGTTGTCCTCATATATTACAAATGTGAAGTTGACTATACAACTTAATTGAAATGGGGTGTATGCAAAAACCAGAACACAGAACTATGTGTCAGAAAAATTAAAAATGCATTGAAGTGCATACTAGGAACAAATTGGAACATATTTGTGAACATTGCTGTTGTCCTCATATATTACAAATGTGAAGTTGACTATACAACTTAATTGAAATGGGGTGTATGCAAAAACCAGAACACAGAACTATGTGTCAGAAAAATTAAAAATGCATTGAAGTGCATACTAGGAACAAATTGGCTGTGCCTTCTGGAAAGTAGTGGAACGTAGATGAACCACCAGGGCACTAGTTAGTACTTTCAGATGTTATTTGTTTTTTGACTAACGAGGATTAAGTGTTACTAATACCAGATAGTGACAGCTCAATGGATTTAATTAGGCCACGGCTCTCACAATCACACAAACCTAACCTAACTAAACCGTTATGTTATTGTCAATGATAACCGACACCAACGTCTACTTTTTGAAACGATATTTGAAGACTGTTTTGAAAAGACATACATAGTATACTACAATCTGTCAGAATTTGTAATTATTTATCGAGAAAAGACAACGATTTTTACATTCTTCCGTTCCTCTGGGTAGTTTAAGTTTTTCTTTCTAATCCCTCATTGCTTTGTTTTTCTCCACATAATTAAGAACGAAAACGTCTTACGACAGAAAAACCACAGCTGACATGATATGTCATATATATGCTGGTATGCTGGTAGTTTTACGGAAACGGTAATCGGGGTCAATTTATTGAACGACAGTTTAAGCTTGAAAATTTGTTCATAGTTCGCTTTGTGTACCAGCAGATGTTGTTTGACTTTGAATAAATATTGAAATACACAGTCTTAGAGGAATTAATATGGAGCAGCAGAACTTGTGGAAGTTATCAAAAAAAGTTTCCGATTTATTCAAGCAACAGTTGAATGGTGTATTGTTGTTTATGGAGGAAAATTAGGACAATTCTCTATTGATATACGCATACAAAGATTATTTGAAGTTAGTCAGTTTGTTGAAAAAGTTAGAGAAGAGCTTGGCCGATACACCAAGCAGATTTAACGTGCGCTTCTGTTAGAGTTGATGGCAATTGAAGAACGAATTTTTGAAATACACGGACTGCATTGCAACTTGAGTCTAGTAAGCTGGATGAGGACCACAAATAATGTGGTGTTGATATTAGATACACCTCAACCAGTTTAGCACCAACTAAAGAAGGGACTGTCGCATCAACTGTATGAGTCTAGTAAGGACGGCGAGCGTGAACTGGCGTGCAAACGAGATAGACCTCAATCAATTTGTTAAATAAGTGATGTAAGGACTGTAGAATGGCGACCACAATTAGGAGGCTCCTACATGACCTTAACCAATTTGGCATGCAGTATTGGTATGAAAAATTGTGCTGAAAAGGTATGTTGTTTGCAGACCTGGTAAAGAGCGAACTACCACGGCTTCTTACTACATAAGCTTAGTAAGAAGGACGTTAGGATGACCTCCACCATTTAGGTGGCGTCCAAACGAGATAGACTTGAAGAATTTGGCAGGCAAAATTGGAAAGAGAAATTGTGCTGCAACGGCCTGTTGGCAAAAGCCTGTACACTGAATAGACTGTCGCGCCAAATTAGACAAATTATGATAAGCCATTTGTACGGCGAAATTAATGAAATTTCTTTCCGAGTATTATTGCAAACTTTGCATAATTTCAATAGGGTCAAGCAGAATAATGCTTGTTGTACCAATGTTTCCAATGATCCACTCGAATTGGCATACCTCCACATTTTTTTTACGAACTTAAAGAATACAAACCAGATCCCCATGTTTAAAAGCAGCATTCTAAAAGGAATGATCCAAATAACACCAGAAATTTGACAGAAAGTTATACCAACTCCTGTTGACCGAACATTTATTTAAATCCTACAACAAAAACATTCCCTTAAAATTATTCAAAAAAATAATGGCTCGGAATATAAAACGCACTCTGCCCTCATATAACGAGAGCATTCGGATGATTTGTGTCACTTCTGTCAAACTCAAAATTTAATTGAAATTAATAAATTCAAGAAAACTTAACGATGTGTGTGTTTGGTGTGTAAAAACAATTTGCTTTCAGAATTAAATGACCCTAAAGACTCCAGTCTTAAACAAGAATAATAAAATAAAAAAAAAGATGGATATTTCATGACAGTAAGTTCTAAATGACAAACTTGATTTTATCGCAGTGAGGAGACAAACTGATAACTTGTTGAACATGTCTGAACTCGTCTGTGTATTTTAGTCCATCTGTTTTCCACACAAAAAAGTTAATATTTCTACATAATAAAAGAAAACTAGGTAAAAAGCCATTCCGCATTCCTTGCAACAATATAAGTTGCTAACTCTCTAAAAATACTAAATAAGAGCTTTGTAATTATTCAATAATTCATATTTGGTTTAACAATACAATGCAGCATTGAAAACATAGGTAAATACTTGAATAAATAACATTACGCATAAAAGAAAACGAACAAAATATACATATACTATATTGAAAAAAGCATTTACACGTTCGCTACTAATTCACATGAAATCAAAAATTAAATTTGAAAATTTTGAATAAAATATTTAACAAAATAATATGTAATACAATACGTAACAACATCAACAGCAATAAATAAAAAACTAAATTTCCAACGATCAACATCATCATTTCAGATGAATCATAACGAAATAAATTGAAACTATCGAACGGAACATAATTCTTTTCATTTCTAATCAATCGAATCACGTAGTGATAAAATGTTTTGTGTACAGTACCCGTCTTACCTATCCGCTTGGGATCGGCTAGATCTTGTTTTGGTTCAATATATGGCTTCAGTTCCTCATCTTCAAAACCCATATTCATCCATTTATCACTCATGATAGTCTCTAGACTAGCACGTTTAGCTGGATTTAATACAAGGAATTTACGTAGGAGATTTTCACAGTCAGTTGACATGTAGAAGGGAATTCTGAAAGTAGTTTATGGTTTGTATTTTTTCTATTGGATAGCTTTGTTTTCTTTCAAAACTTACCTATATTTGCCTCTGAGAACTCTTTCTCGTAATTCTCTAAGTGTTGAACCATCAAATGGCAAAGAACCACTAACCAATGTGTATAATATCACACCCAGTGACCAGACATCAACCTCTGGTCCATCGTATTTTTTTCCTTGAAACAGTTCAGGGGCAGCATATGGTGGACTACCGCAGAAGGTGTCCAATTTAGAACCCGGTGTGAATTCATTTGAAAAACCGAAATCGGCTATTTTAATATTCAATTCGCTATCCAAAAGAAGATTTTCGGCTTTTAAGTCTCTGTAAGAACACAAAGAAAGGAACACAAAGAAAAAAAACATTAGAATATATCTCCGCTGTAAGGATTTTAATTTTTCTTATTCGTACCTGTGGATAATTCTCTTCTGATGGCAGTATTGTACAGCCGATACAATTTGTCTAAATTTAACGCGTGCCTCTTTCTCCTTCATGCGACCATGCAGTACAAGGTAATCGAATACTTCGCCGCCGGATGCATATTCCATCACAAGGTATAATGTCTTTTCGGTTTCAATTACTTGGAATAGTTTAACAATGTTCGGATGGTCAAGCATTTTCATGATTCTAACCTGGAAATTCAAACACAATAAATGTATGTTAACGATTTGCTGAATTGTGGATGACTTAGGGTTGTAGCTATGATTTGTATAATAAGTTTAAAGCTCTACTGATTCTTAATTCAATCGTACAGTTAAGTACAAATAAACCTATTGTGCCTTATTCCATTGTATAATACTATATTGCAGCAATGCATTCAGCAAATATTTTAATGAGCCAAAAAATGCACTGTTTTGTGTAGCATGTAGTGTGACGTCCTGATGAGACCATCACACTACTCACTAGGCGTATAATTTACATGGGCACCTTCGACTTTCGAGCACGGTTTTAGAGTGAAGAACCCTCCATTTTTGTGCGATCGCTGATGCGGCGATTATATTGACTTTATCATCATGAATTGAACGATATTAAAAGTGTTTATGGCTCGATAAGACCCTCAATCCTCTGAACCTCTGAAGGTGCGTGACAATATACAGAAAAGTGAGCGTATTCAAGTGACTGACTTTAGTTTTATATGAATGCATAATCGAATACCTAAAATTTTACATATCTCTTTGGGTATTCTTATCGTGCAATGCACCGGTTTCCTCACATAATTAAACAATTAAATGTGACACACCGCAGACACCTGAAAATTCGCTTATTTAAGTAAACAATGAGCCTGACATGTGTAACTCTCTTTAATGAAACAGCTGCTGTACTGGATGATAGTCTTGCGTGTACTTAGAGATACCAGCAAAATTAAAATATTTGTCTAAATAGCGCTTCTTATTTTCAGCTCATGTTTTCGCAAGTGATCGCGTGCAATAAAATAGAAGGCTCTAATCGAATCAACGTGTGAAAATTTCGCCCTTTTCTTCAATCTGCAATCTTAATGACTGGTGAAAGGCAATGTAATTACACATTTTCTGAACGGGATTTTGTTTGAAACATTCCAAATAAAGTGATCAATTTCAATGCATATGTATGCACACACATTTCCACTTTCTTGAGAGGTATACAAAAAAGTGATAGTATTTTAGCTTTGAATTTGTTTGAAATATGAACATTTTAACATTATGTTGTAGAATTAGAGATAAAAATCACTTACCTCTCTAAACAATTTCTGAAGCGACCCAGGATTCAACTGAGTTTTGTCTATGATTTTGATGGCCACTTCTTTACCAGTCGGCAAATGTTTAGCTAATTTCACTTTGGCAAAATTACCCTTTCCGATCGTTTTAATCAGCTTATATTTTCCAATATGCTCCTCAGTTGCACGCCAACGCATTGGCACACCACCTCGTATTTGCATATTTGGCGAACCCTAGAATAAAACAAAAGAATCAAATTAATATACAGTTTTGTTATTTGATGAAGGAATTTGATAAGTGCACAAATTATGTATACAAAAGAAAAGAATGTACAGTGGATTTCATCGGTCTGGTTCCTGGTAAGTTGTTGCAAAATTTTAGAAGATATCCAAAGGTAAACGTTTCAAATTAATAGTACTTTCACTTACTTTAATATTTGTCCTGTGTACAGCCATTTAGCTATTTTGAGAAAGTAATAAAAAAATTCTGACGTTTCTTTTTCATTTTGACAGATTAGTGATGCCATAATTGCAGTGTTGCCAAGTGCAACCATTTAGTGAAAATTCTGAATTTTAATTAAAAAAATGGAACTTGATATATTGAGATAATGAATAACATAAGTTTAATATTTCAATATTACTAGCCGTTGTTGACGTATTTCAAATTATTTACACAACAACATTTGGCTCTTGCATTCGATTTGGGTCCATATGGATTCCGCATGGAAAGACGCATGAAACAAATCATGATCAGCTGGTCTTGGAGTTAAGCCAATTCAATTTAAAGTCAAGAGTCAATTTTTTCCTTATTAAAAAGCAAATGTTTGTATGTATTGTAGATTTATAAAGAGAAATCCCACATTTGAGAAGAAAAAGAAGGGCTTTCATCTGTGTATGGTTTAAAGACGTTTAAAATAAGAAACGTGAAAATTGTTTGAAGATACAACAAACATCTAATCTTCTAGCATGGAAGTGAAATTATATTATTCATATTAAATGGATAATCTCACCCTTACGTCAGTTTTGTTAAACAAGCAGATCAGTGAATTATTATCCCTCATTTTGCACGAGTGAAATGTCAGACCTAAGCTTAGACAACAACAAAACTAGCCAACTATTTAGGTTGGCTTCTTCTAGATATATTTTATTGTATAAAAGCAAATCACAATCATAGAAGATAGGTTTATTAGTTCTACGGATTAAGTGTACTCTCATTCTGATTAATAACTCTTCACACGAAGTGGATGGTGTTATGAATAAAGAATGCGAATATCTTCGGTTTAGAAGAACGTTGACGTCTTTTTGTTGTTTAATTTATAACATCACCTGGATGTATTTTGCTCTCTTTCTAACCTTTGAATTAACAATAACATATTCCGTGATGGTTTCATAAGTTATCTTTGTAAGAGAAAAAAAAAAGAGACAGTATCAAAATTGCAATATCTGTTCGTAATTCAGGAGTAATTAAAGTGTATGCAATCTGAGATAAATGTACGAGCTTACACAATCAAGAAAATTAGCATAACTGAAAAGTTTTCTTTATCAACGTCAGAGGTTTATCTGAATCAGACGGTTGATTAATTTTTTTGCCAGCTTGACAGACTCACGTGATGTTTTTTTTTGTTGTTTCGGAATGGAAATTAAAAAAAATATTTATCAGGAATCTAAGATCACACAGATTATGATAGTACTTTCGAAAAAGACACACCAGCTATGAGAATCACATTCAAAATCTCCATTGAATGTGTAAATGATCCAAGAGGATGGTTCAAATTAACTGATCAACAAAAAAAAAGTATATTTTTAAACGAACGGTTACGTGACTTTAAAAATAAACATTGAAGTTCAACAATGCATCTATTAACACCTCTTTACAGATTCTTGGATACAAACATGTTTGATAGCTTGAGCACCGGGATCGTTTACTCCCACCACCAACTAATTGCTTACTTCCCATCAGATGGTTATATAATTTAAATCAATAAAAATAATTTTAGGCTGTTGGCTATGTTTTATTGTTCTTTTAGTGGTATTTACGAAAGATCAGGTCTAATCACTTATGTATATATTTTCCTCTTTTTTGGATAATTTGTTAATGCAGCAATCTTTTCCGTGTCAAGAAAAAGACCTTCGATTTGTTCCCACAATTCAACTTGTATTTGTTTAATGGATTCCGATTGATACATTTAGCGATTTAATGTATTTCGTTTACTCAGTCTTGCAAAAGAAAATCGCACAATAAGATGGCATCGTGGAAGTTCATAAATAATTTTCCCCATTTTACAAAAAATTCGAAAAGTATAGCTAGATCTTGTTGAGTACAAAAGCAGTACTGCTTCAAACAAGATTGTTTTCAAATTTCAGTTTTGTATTTCGAAAAGAGAAAGAAGTTATAGTCGTCAGTGCTGCGATAGGTCTAGGTCTATGCAATTGAAAACTGAGTTCCCGAGCCAAATGTACATTTAAAAAAAAAAAAATGTCAAATATATCGGCGGCACCATCATGTTTAGCTTAAATAATCTGAAATAATTAGTATAATAGTATAACCGAAAGTGTTATCGAAAAGGCCAACAACAAACTTTTTGAAAAATCAAACAGAACTAATTTGATTTTTGTTAGGAGTAAGACCTTAGAGTGGATTCTGGTGAAAATGTACTTTCTAATGACGTTTAAAGATTAAAACTCCCTACAGCGATCTACCCAAATTGATTATTTTTATTGCCTTCTCTTGCCTTTTTATTATAACGTGGATGTTTTGCTCCTCTCTACTTATGAGTTTGAGTTTTCAAAATAAAGAGTGCTTCTTATTTTCCAAGTCGATTTTGTTTGGCAGCCATTTTGGTTTGGACGATATTTGCCTGTTGGCATTTGACAATTGTAAAGAGTGGCAGCATACGGTAATGTTTCAAAAACATGTCAAAATTATTAGATTATTAGTATTGACGATAACCATTTTTGGAAAAAAAATTCATAACGAGCGACAAAGCGCATTTTGACTCAGCTGGGTTTGTTAGTCCGATATTACACGGCGCATATTTGTGTTCTGCCTGTTTCGGCTATTTGCTTTCCAACTGTCATTCCGTGTTGCACACTTTATTACACGAGGCATGTTTTGATTCCTCGACCGTTATTTTGAGAGTCGTCTTTCAAATGTATTTCCCGTGTTCAGGGTTGAAACTAAAACAACTAAAGTAATCTGGATGGGATCTTTGATAGTTTGATATTGTCTCATAATTGCATATGAGTTGGCAATCTTATACCGACCATTTGAACTCAGCCATTGCGAACTCTACGAAATCAGGAACCTATATGAACCAAATTCGAAACATAACGAATAATGAGAAAAGAAATGTGAAAAACATACAAGGAAATGTCTATCAACTTTTGCATAGTGCGACATTTGCGCTGGCAACACTTTTGGGTCACAATTAATTGAGGATGTTAGAAGCAATGTTGTAACAATTATTGGTGATCGCTATAGGGATAGCTTGAAATTTTTTTCTGTTCGAATTGGATTAATAAGGGCTATTAATACAGTGCCACATCACATGCAGCTCAGGATACGATGCAAAATTTTGCATAATTTTTTAAATGAATAGTGTTAAAAAACTATGATATCGACTGGCTCACACTATTTCGTGATTTGATCCCTCTGGATTTCTTTCTATGGAGTTACTCGAAACACAAACTTGATGCTTAAAGACAACATTCGAAACATAATTGTTAAAATATCACCAGAAGTCAGAGAAATTGATATGAGATGTGTGCTTAAAAGAGCCCTAGACCATCGGCTTTAAAGTTCCATGCTCATGAACGGCTATCTTCGACAGCGATTATTCAGAAATATTCACTTTTAGCAAATCCCAATAAAAGTTATACTTTTTGGTATGTAACAGATGTGCCCTTAGTTTTCAAATCTTTTTTGGCGTATAAAAGCTCTAGAAAATTAGTTTAAATACCAAAATTAACAATTCGAGGTTTTTTGTACGATTTTCAGATTTGTTAAAATTGAAACCATGATCTACAAAGTGCGGTGGCGATCCACACATTTGCGGAGAAAATAAAATTGCAGATTTGCTACCCACGAAATATATATAAAAACGATTTTCGTAAAGCTCTAGTTCCAAGTTGCGCTTCATGTGAATGTCACTTAAATAAAATTTTAAATCTGAACTGAATGTAACCTACTAATTCCCTAAATAAAAAAGGTACATTACAGAAATCCACATAATTTTTTTTTATTTTCCTAAAAATAGTCGTTAAAATATTTACTATGAGATGGCAACAACTTATAAGCTCCTATTGTGAATGTCGATTTTGATCGACTCGTCGTTGAAAATTTCCTCATCGACGGTTGTCATGTCATACGGCAAAAATATGCAGATTCTTGTGATTAAAATGTTATTTTGTTCAAATTGCTGTATTAATAATTCAAATGTATTGACATTTTATTGTGGGGTGAAGGCAATTGTAGATAACATATGGAACATCTTGTAAATAATATGTACGAAAATATCAAACGCAAGGGTTATTTGCACATATAAGATCCAGTTGCAAGCACAAATGCCTGTTTACATATACAGTGGAATATTGTTCGAACAAGAGCGTTAATTTCCAAATAGTAAATTGCATTGCATTTCCAGTTTCATGTTGATCATTCACAATTACACGACTCTTTGTCGAATGAGTTACACATAACCAAAAATGAAATTAATCAATGCAACCAGCGATAGAAAATTCGCAATAAATGCCATAGTAAACGTAGGCACAGAAAAAAGATTCAAAGAAATATTAAAGACTCGCTCCTATTATTTCAGTAACCGCTGTATTTTGGAGGTTATGCTCGTGGTTATTGTATTTTGTCAAAACTAGTTCTCAATAATCTGACTGCATTAATTGTTGTTTAACCATATTTTTTCTGTGTGGCCTGAAGTTTTCCGTGAACGACCATAAAAACCAGTTTACAACAATCCTTCCTTAATTTTTCTACAGAAAAATTTTTTTTTTCGTGGCACTTATGTGCGAACGATTATTCTCTCAACTAGCACTCCATGAAATCATTATGCAAACAAGATTTCAGACACAAAAACCACCTCAAACGAAACTAAATACCACCCCTGTGTTTATTTGCCATTTCTCTATTGCCCTCTGAGATGAATTTCACAGCCAAATTGGGTTAATAAACTTAATCTACGATTGTCTTATGAATTTAATGAGTCATAAGCTGAAAAAGAAAGCGATAGTATCAACCGTTGATTTATGAACTTTTCTTCTTTAAAACATTTACAGTCATATACTTGTAGCATACGAGTATATACTGCAAGGTTCTTTAAGCATGTACACTTTCAAAACGGAAATGTAGAATTTTTCCCTGTTGTGTGCTTTCTAAGAATGATACTCATTTATGGCTATCAGACCAAGAAAGAACAAAAGAAAAACAAGGTCTCACAGACTCGACTCAACCCACTACAAAAAAAATCCATTCATGGGAATTGAAAACTGAAAAACTAAAAAAAAATCTGAAAACAAAACGAGAAAATGTCATTACACTCCCAAATGGAACAACTTCCACATCGTCGTTGATGTCTTCTTTGGCTAATTAACTGCCTCATGCCAGCCGGTTGGTGGTTGACATGATTTGGGAACAAACTCTATGGCGACGTTGACGAACGATGGGAAAATGGAATTTTATTTTACGCTCGGATGAATGATATGAAACAAATGTACATAAACATGACATGTACATATGTATTATAGAAGTGAAACTTTACCTGCATTTCGGTAGCGTATCGATTGTTACGCATTGACGCAGTCGGCGACGGTGCTGTTGTGGTCGATGGAGGTGGTGGTGGTGATGCTATGAGATGCCTTGCAGCGGTGGGAGTTGCAGATGCTATAGGTGCCGGAGCAGGTCTGACAATTGGTAGTGCAGCACGCGGACGAGTTTGCTTAGCCTCAGTCGATACAACTCTTGGCTTTTGCTGGAGTAGTGCCTCAAAGTGTTTTAAGTTTTCCTCTCTCCGTTTTGCAGCAGACAGTGCCGCATTTGTGGTCCCATTAGCAGTGTTCTTCTTTTCAGTTGCGTCTAGCTGTACGTCCTTATTGGCAATGCTCTGCTTTTGTTTGAGAGCGGCACGAAAAGCAAGCACCTCAGAGTTCTTTGTATCCGATGCCGTCCGAGTGATTTTTGGCTTCTGTACGGTAGTCGTTGCTTTTGTGTACGCACCGGTAGAGTTGCGTGCTTCGGAGCCACGTTGAAACTCTGACTCGCTGTCTGACTCCGCGCTGGTACCGTGGAGGTATCCGAAGTCTGTGCCCGATGCCATATCACTTATTCCCGGTTGAAGCAGATTTTCGTACTCCAAATAGCGTTTGCTCTTCTTGATGATTTCAACTTTGATCTCATCAATGCTTGGTTGTTTTTGTGCTGCCGACGATTGCTTGAAACTTTCTTCGACCTGATTTATGTGCTTTTCAATGGACCCCAAAGCAAATGATACATTATCGTCGTCTTCATCGGGCAGAATGAGTGTTTGCGGCAACATTAGCTTATCGCGTAACACGTTGCTCTGTGGCTTTTGCTTAGCATTCAACGGGTTCAACGAGACTCGATCGTTTCCCTTCTTGGCGTTCTCTGAAAGATAAACGTTGAAGGATTTCGAAACCGGAACTGAGCAACGCTTTTCCACCGGGACAATGGGTGTTGTTGTTGATTCCTTTATAGGCTTCCGCAACTCCACCGTCTGGTCAAAGCTCTCCGATGTCTCGTCTGAGGCAAACTTCGATGGTGATAGCTGTGCAGTTGATGTTTCACCAATATCAATGTCAGCCAACTTTACGTATTCCACTGTCTTTTGCTGTGTCGTTGGTGGAGCTGGTGCTATACCCTTGCGGTGTGAAGGGATGCGAAAACTTTTCCGCATCGTATCGTCCCGTTTTAGATCGGAATCCATTTTTGAATTAATTTTTACTGTTGCACTGTTTTAAATCACTTTGTTTGCTATTGTTTGTTGAATTATTTCTTTTGAGTTATCTATTGATTTCGCAGGACAGACGTAGCTACACTGTGGGGAGAGACAACACAATACACAAGAAATTCGATTATAAGCTCCATGCTTGAGCAATCATGACCTTTTATCATCATGATGATGATACGAGAAAAAAAAAATACTTTTCTTTTTTAATTGAGGTCACTTTGTATGAAGAGAGAGACGAGAGACGAGAGAGAGAACAAAAACGTATACAACGTCCGCGCGCAACAACATAGTTCAGAAGACCCAAAGCAACAGAGTCAACTTATTCTAGTTTTTAAATCAATTGTGTACTTTAGTTAGAATGATTTTACGTTTCAAGCCTATACAGTGGTGTAAAAAAAGTAAATAAACTGAAAATGAAAATAACCGTTAGGGCGAGCCATTCAGCTATGTGGAGAACTTCGGAATTAAAACTAATCAGCCTTGAATGTACTTTCATTTTGGTGAAGCAATGAGTGTTACGTTAATCTTGCCAAAAGTTCACAACTACTGCAAACAGTTTAGTCAACGTTATGTAAGATTTGTCAGTTCAAAAATTTGACATACTTTCAATACTATGCAGAATGATTGTATAAAATATCTCTGGAGAACAATGATAGAACTAAGGCTGGTGATGATTAATTTTCAACTGCGACGATGTTCAGCGAACTACAATACATTTGCGAAAAACAATACTTCACGATTATGTCTCCCCTGAAAATTAGGTCTATCTCACTATTTGGATTGCGATCTTCTATCGGATTTTCAGACCCCATTGGATTAAAATCTCCCATTGTTTCAAGCTTGCCTTGAGTCCACAGACTCATTTGCACTTAATCCTACTTATTCAGGCAGAAATTTAAATAAAGAAATTCCATTGGATAAAATGTGTAAAAAAAAAATGCCGCTTTTAAGAGTAAGTAAACATTTCAGATATGAAAATTCTCTGATATGGAAAAAGTCTTAAGAATAAAAACAGACGTCCAACAGCCTGGATGAAGGTAAACAAACAATGTCACTGCAAGACTTGAAGACAATTAGCAATATAAAGTTAATGACATCAAAAGAAAGAAACAAATTATCACTGGAAGCTTACTTAATTTAAATTAATTATTTTTGTCACATTTGTGTAGTCATAATGCGTCATTCCCATATTTAGAAGTAGATAGCTAATTACTAAAGTTTCGAGTGGAAGTTATACGAGAGTTAATCATACAGACTTTTGCTGTCACAATTAGAAACAGTGGAGATAGTGGAACAGCTAACTTAAGGCTTTTTTACAACTGAGTATAAGTTGAAAAGACAACTTTGCAATAACTTTTTTATGAACAGCACAAAATAAAAAAAAGTTTTAAGAGGAAAAACGAAGTTGAATAGGAAGTCGATTCCCAAGAACGTTGAATACAAGGACCGGAAAAAAAAAGTTGGAAACATTGATAAGTTAACTGTAGAAGAGTGCTGTTTTCAGTTCAGTAAAATTTGTACTTTGTGTTGCCTAATCAGACAAAAATTTAAAGTTTCCGCAAACTTATTTCCTGACCACAGAAAAAAACGAGGTTCTGCAACCCTTTTAGATTTGTGTAGATGTGCGTTTCGCAAAAAGTCAGTTTTAATTGAAATGCGAATTTTCGAGCAGATAAGAACCTACAGAAATGGAAGAAAATACAAACTGGTAACATTTTGGAAGATGATTGTGAATGCTTTAAAGCGGTTTGATTATAGCGGCCATGTTGTTTAAGCAACATCTGTCAAATATGTTATAAATTGTTCAGTAGAGTATAGCCAATCACCATGGAAGGTTATAGCTTTCGATAACGTGTGCAAGTCATCAAATTCTATTTTAAAAATCAGTGCTGCGTTCGACAATCGTTTTGTGTATTACGTGATTTTTATCCACGTCACAAACGTTCTACCAAGTCGAGTATCGACGTTTGTTAGCCGATGATAAGTAACTTCTTGTAGATAAAACTGAATGATATGTATACCATCACATGTGGTTCCAAAAGGACGGCGCAACGTGCCACTTAGCGCATGCAACGATGAATATTGTTCACGGGCGATTTGACGGTTACAGAGATCGTGCGATTTAACGCTTTTAAAAAGATTCCCTTTGTAGAGATTTAATTAGTGCTACTCTGTAGCTTTCTAATATTACTGTACTAATGTAAAAGAGAGCAATGTAGCTCTTATATTATTGATGAGTGTCGATGCAGGTGACACTTGCCGCCAGTCGTAATAAAATCATCAAGGAGAGTACGTGTCTTTCATATCCAAATGCAATTACAACATTACACCATTGGGATTTATCTTAAATCGCAAGTACATGCAAATAAATTGCAAATAATTAATACCCTCAAAGTAACAAAGACAAACCCGTGGCCGGTTTTTAAACTGGGTTATATTCCGTACTAAAGTCAATAAAATGTTCTTTTGAATAAACAAAATTAAGTGAATATCACACATACAGCTTATTTCATTTAAATTCAAAAAGCGGGTGACCTTATTAATTTGCCAGTTAGAAAATATTATTCCAATTTTTAACTAAAGAATTATATTTTAGAAATTGCTTAAGAATAAGAGACATCACCAATCACCTTTTTGAAATTAGTTTGGGTTAATATAAACTTATTTCTAGACGTTTATTCTGTCTAATATGACCGAACAAGTCAACGCTTAGAGCTCTCATCGGTTTCATTACAGGGCACATCACATTGGCATACATGTCTTTAGATTGGGACTTCCACAAAAGGCGGAGTCAAAAACACATTTCCTTTTGCAAGTGCAGTGGCCTCCTCTAGTCCATTTGAGAGCCCTACTTCTTCGACGACTTGAATGAGCTGAACAACATCAGCACCACTCGATTTACTGTTATGGAACTTTTTTGGTATACCTAACTGGAAAAACCTTTAGAATGGGGCATTCTGACACCAAAATTACATGATTCCAGCAGCAATGATTCGAATTGACAAAAGATAGAAGGCTGGAAGAAGAAATATCTCATAGGGAAGCGATATATTTGCAAAACATATTTTGTATTTTCACTCTAAATTGAAAACTCATATGTTAGAATCAAAATTTTGAAAGGATAGAATAGAAATCTATTCTATAATATATATAAATCTATAAATCTATAAATTTATACGATTTTCTAGCATTAATGAGACTTAAACTCTGGGAATCATGATCGGAAACATTGAAAGCTTGTTGGAATATTTTTGTTCGGCAATCGAACCGGACGTTTAAGCAAAATTCGAGACGTCTGTAAAAAAAATACACAGGTATCAATACTTAATTTTCAGCACTCGTAAGGAACTACTAGTTGGTATTGACAAACAAAAATGTTATAACTAAAAAAGCATTAACTGCATACACATTTTCGATCGCTTTGATAAATTTTTAAATTAAGCAAAAAAGTTTTCCCTTTTCTTAATATCACATGATAATCTTACTTTAAATACAAATATACACTTGTGAGGTAAGGGAAAGGGAAGTATATATTAAAATAAAGTCTATTCATGCAGAAGCAATCCTTATAAAGGTTAATGGTAGCAAAGAAAAAAAAAACAAACAAGCTCAAACCTATTTTCAAACAAATCGTCTCTCTGTTGACAGACAACAGCGGGGGGTATGTTCATCTGTATGGATTGCCTATTGACAAAAAAAAATACCACACAAACCGCACGTTGAGGTAAAATTGAGTTCAAGAGATTTTTTTTCTTGCAAAAATATTGCATAATCGAGTGACTACACATCTACGACGTAAGCAATCTCCTCCTGAAGTGTTGTCAGTACATGTGAAATTACGTGCAAACAAAATGTATGTGGCTAAACTGTCACAAAATATCAATTGCAATGCCCCTAAGGAGAGATAAGATACTCTTACAATGAACCCACTTATACGTGAAATTGTTCATAAATAGCAAATCAATGTAATCTGCTTCACAAAGGTTAAGAACAAGCTTAACCTTCTCATCTGCCGGATAACTACTTCATTATGAAAGTACACTACTGCTAAACCTCGCCATTGGCCATCACTAGGGTCAAGTTTACGACAACACTCATCACTACACGACTGAAAGAGGGGGGATTTAAATAAAAAAAAAAAAAAATAAACACCCTAGAGGTTAAACTGAAGGTTAACTATATTCATCACTTTTTTGTTGTTGCTTGTTTTAAACAAATATGAAAGTTTTCTCCACTCTTTTTCGCATCACCATTTCTTTTCAAAGTTTCTCCTCTTTTGTTTAACTTTTCATTTCACCATTTACCACGCTTCCACATTCACCGTAGACGGCCGAAATTAAATTACTAATAAATAAATCTAAGGCACACAATTGCGTAGGAATAAGAGACATTTGCAAACCGGACACTATATCCATCAATTGTTGATTTTGATGTTTGTCTTATTCATTTATATATGTATAAAATATAATTTTAATTAAAAAAAATAGAGTTCGCGCTTTAATCAATGATCACCAACTATCAGATCATCATCATTATCAAACCAACATCATCACCAACACATTAATGTGTTTTAGCCAAAGTGGCTTAACCGACTGACTTCAACACCAAAAGTATAGTATCTGTATACGCGGTGATAGAAGTTTCACACACAAAAACGGGTTTTTTATCTGAAAAAAAAATGAAAAAATAACGTTTATAGGGCTTTTTGGAGAGTTACATTTTGTGATTTTTTTTTAATTTTTGTTTTACGCGATAATAACCCTTTATCCAGCGGCGATACAATAATGATGATGATGATGATGATGATGTGTAAACATAAAATCCTTCACTTCAATATTTTGGATTGACAACACAGTTTGACACAAAGGAATTACAGAGACAAGCTTTATTTAATTTTTTTTACGGACGCACACATACACTTAATGAACGGAATGGACACCACTAAACTAAGGTAATGAACTAAAGTCTCCACAAGGTATTAGACGTTTTCTTTTATTTTTAATGTTTTTTTTTTCTTTTTTTCGAACGTTTGACAGTGAACTTGATCGTGAATTATCGCTTTTCGAGTCTACACTGTAGGATGTGGAGAGAAGGAAAGGAGAAAATGGCGACAAACTCAAATACAGTTAGTATCAAATCTTTCAGATACACTTATCTAGAACCAACAATGAGTAAGATGAAGAGATATACAAAGTACATGAGTAACTAGGCACGATTACGAGATTTAAACGAAGGAAAAGAATAAAAAAATATATATATTTATTTTTCTCTCGCGGTTTTGAGATAAAATTTCAAACGATTGTTGTTAACCTTAACTGAAATTGAAATTTTTTCTTATTTCTCCGTCACATCACTTGGACCTGTCGGCTGTTCTCTATTAGCGACCAATAACAACCACGAAAACATTAGAAGCAGAATTATATGTTTTTTTTCTATACCGGCGGCGGCACGACCGCGACGGCTGCAATCCATCGATTGTAGGTAACTACGGGGCTTTAGATTAAAAAGTATCTCAAACCCGACACAAACAAACGAAAAAAGTCCAAAAACACACTAGACAAAACGAATTTAAAATTCGTAAGCAAAGAACAGAAAGGGGGGCGGCGAGAAATGACGAAAAAAAAATCTCTCTCCACATGGGAAAGAAACAACAAAACTAAGGAAAAAATCGCAGCAGCAACAGCGGCAGCACACCGAACACAGTAACGAGGAGAAACAATCCAAAAAAGAGTGAGTAGTTTGTCATTATTGTCGTCAAAGTGTGTGCTGCTACCACAGCCTGCTGTTGCTGTTGTGCTCTCCTCCACGCGCTCCCAATTGTTTGCGCTGCTACTACTACAACTACCACTGAATCTTGGCTGCTGTTGCTCTGCTGATTCTCTCTTTTACCACCCGATCCCGAGCCCGAGCTCCAAGATCCAGCACGACCCGACCCGTTTCTTTATATCTTTTATGCCACCACTCGAGGGCTTCAAGCCTACAACTATGTTATATGTGGTTTGGTTTGGCCTGATACCCGTCGACGTATCTACTCGTATCTATACTTTTACAAACGCTTTCCGCATGATGGTGATGATGACGGTATACTACACATTGCTCGTTTATATTCGTTGCTTATTGTTGTTGTTTGTTTCCTTACGTATATTATTTGTATCCAGTAGAGGTTGGAAGCATTATGTTGATGACGAAAAAGTTAGTTCGTGTGTTGTACTATACAATCAACGGCTACTAACCAACAGGGAAAAACAGACAGAGACAGAGAGCGTGAGAGAATAAAGATGGAAAATCATTCTCTTCAAGTGGAGACTGTATACGTTTGTATGTACACCTATGTGTGGTGGAGGCCCATTTTTATTTGAACAAATGGTTCGAGTATCTGAGGTAAAACAGAATGAGTAAGAATGACTGAGAGAGACTAAATTGTGTATATACATACATACACAGAAATTGTATTTAACACTACAGTGAGTAACTTGGTTACGATTGAAAAAGGCCCATTCTGGGATTCCGGTAGAGCATTTAACGGGTTCCAAAAAGGTATTATTAACATAACTCTTAATAATACGTGAATAATTTTGTCAAATTGTATAGAATGCAACAGCTGATGTATTGCCGGTTAGCTTTGGTTGAATCAGATCAGAACAACCAGGAATAAAACATGAATGGGGCGAATGCTGTTTAATCCGAAAAGTAATTCGACTCAATCAAATGTGAGTAGGGATTTATTGTTTTAATAATTCCATTATTTTTATTTTATGGAAAGGAAAGTCTGGTTTGGTTTGACTTGAAATCTACGACAAATAAAGCGTATGTATGGTCATGTCATGTTTGGTCAAGAAACTGTCTAAATGTTCAGATGAATTAAATATAACTTTAATTTATCTTTATAGGACCATTGCTTTGTTGACAAATTTCAACTATAGTATTCAATCGTGCAATTAACGTAGCCGTCAATGCTGAGTTTGTGTACCTTTATAATTATAAGAATGTTAACAAGATCGGCGTGGGATGCCATCGATAATTCTTACTCAAAAATCAAAAGTCGAACTTATTTCGAATTAAGATAACTTCGTGCTCATCGTGAGAAATTACTTAACAATTTTGTGGCTGCTTCATATGTTTGAGAAACTCTTTGTTTCTCATAATTTATTTTAAATACTGCGTTACGTTTGGAGACGCTTTCATGAAATGTTGAAGAACTCGGTTTTAGCGGTAATAGTTTGTGTCATGTGAGGCATTTTTCTTAACATTTGTTGATTATTAATTATAGCGCTAGCTGAATAACCAAGCTATAGCATAGCAGGCAAGACCGTCAATACATACGGTGGTTCGGTTCGATTCTGCGCACAATAACCTTCATTTTCGAGACGACACAACACGACATTGCTTCTGTCACTGACAATGATCAGAACAAAGAGTCAATAAAAAGCCCTGAAACTGAAAGCGTTGGTGCAGAAGGTAGATGTTATCCAAAGAAGAATAGGTTCTTCGGTTGACGTCCTAGTTCAGACTAAAGCGCCGCTCAAAAGAAAAAAGTTATAGACTTATTGATTAATTTGAACAAAGAAGTGTACGCCGTTATATTCGACTACCCTTGCTATTACTAACAACTTTAGATTAGAAACTCGGAGTCCTGGTTTCAAAGTCATATAAATACGCTGACGCAGCAGATCGTTTACAGAGTAGTGGAACGATAAATCTGTGGAAAATAAGGAGCACTGCTGCATCTATCTGAATATTTGAAAATAAATCTGTACGCAGATGTCTTCACGTACAAAATGTTGGAAAATATCGTGCCAATGACTGCACGATTTAAACTTTAGCCTGAATTCTAGAAACCAATGGACATTACAAATCGCCAAATAAACTTTATTGTTTTCTCTTCAGTCAAAAAAGGCTGGGATTGATTTCGCTGAAACATTTGAACAGTGCCGCACTTCCAAGCTTCATTACAACGCTCATATGTTGTTTGGGGGTAAAAAGACCTCGCTGCAGGTGTTAAATTAAATCCAAATCTTGACAACAAAGTTTAGAAGTATCTGATGATCTCGTAGTGCCAAGACTCCTCTCACAGCTTTCATGTAGCAGTTAAATTCAAGAGTAAATTTGGTTACAATGTCTTCTCCTTCTTACTGCCTTTTCCAACAAACTTGCTAATTGCATTCTTTTCCGTCATGAATCTAAAAAGTACCCAAGTCCAATAGGATTCCTAGCGAAACTACACATCAGCACATCCTGTTTTTGGATGTACATTTAAGTTTAGTACGAACCACACTAATATATATGATAGAATGCTCTTATCAGCCCATTTCGTCGATCTCACAAAAAATATTTGAAATATTTGCGCACTCGTACATCCTCTGAATCTCTCCTTTAATATCTTAGACCCGCACTGGTACCTCCTTTCGCTCTCCCCTTTAATAACATCAACCCACGATGTAACCTGACTTGGAGCAAGCGCGTGCAAATGCACCTACAATAGCGACGTGCTTTTAATTTTCAAACGATTACAATCATTTCTTTCTTTTTAAAACTTTAATTTTGCAAAAAGTTCCTGTCCATCTTAGGTCATCATCAAAAATAAAAAAAATAAAACGAAACAAGACTAGAATATTATTTCAAGTTTGATACCAGAAAATTTATAAATATAGTGTACGTTCGAGCACACTATGAAGTTTATCAAAAATCATTATCAGTTGATATTATTTATGAACGTGTGCAGCTTTAATTGATTATCAATTCCATGATAATCGTTTAATCAAAAAAAAAATAAATAAATAAAACAGTCGAGGTCTCAGTCAGTAAGGGTGTTGAAGTGTTCATTTTGCAAGTTTTCTACATGGCTTAAAGTTCAAAATGATATCAGCGGACAACACTTTAATTTAGGGGAAATGTAAACCACGTGTATACGATAACTAAGGGAATTTTGAAAAAAAAAGAAGAGAAAAACCTTTATTTAGCATTCTATAAAGATATGTGCAGTGAGTTAAAAGAATTGCAATTTAAACATATAAGTTTGATTGAGAATATAAGTGCATATCCGTGGGTTCAAGTGGATATCATAATTTTCATCAAATATTATCTTGATAAATGCATTAAAAATTCGTTGCGAAAAGAAATCCGGAATTTAGCTTATTCCACTCAAGTCCATAGGATTTACCATTTTACCAACATAAAACTATAAATCCAATCTGAATCTGATATTTAAAATAAATCTCGCTTAAATACTCATGCACCACAAATTGATCAAACCATTTTTTATCAGCAAAAACGCTGACAGTGTGCTGACAAAAAAATAAACTGAAATCTGTTAAAACGTTTCAGGCTACAAACAATTTCTATATGCCTAGCAAGATTTACTTTTAGGTATTTTTTAATTTTTTGCCACTCAAGAGCTCAAAACTTGATGCAAAATAAATTTTAAATCTTGATGGAAACACCTAAATTTTAACTTCGCTTAATTCCAGAATTTTTCGGGGATAAAGCAATTGATTCTATAGCTAGAACCAGCCCCTCTCGTAAAATGTTGTAGTAGCTCATTTATCGAATATGCACAATATTTTTGTTTCCTCGCCAGCTTTGTCACAAACATAAGGTGAATTTGTGAATTTATTCTGTTTGGTGACATATTGTAAGTTCCGTTCTTTCGAAGAATGTCGAAATAAAATCAGAAATTCAGTTCAACCAGTTTTCTTAAACCGTCTCTACGAATTGTATCACTCAATACATTAATCACTGTACTTTAAAATATTCAAAATTTGCTCTCAAAAGCATCTGCACATCTTTTTTAGGCAGGTAGACACTCGTAAATATGTACAAAGGTGTTCTATTGTAAAGCATACAAAAGGGAGGGAAAAGAATATGAAATTTAGCCGAATCAACCTTGACTTAGATGATGAGCCTCTTTCTCCCCAACAGATTCAAATAAACACACATATGTACACTTCATTAAGATCCCGATAGAACTTGTGAACTTGGCAAATTCATAAAATATTTATGAAACATAAAAAAAGCCCACAACTGAGAGGATGTTTTTGGACAGATGTTATTTCTAATTTTCTTCTAGTTGCTGCTGTAATATCAGGTTTATTTATTTATTTTTTTCCTTAATTGTATCGTCAAGTGTCTGTTTTTATGGCTTGAGTTATGCCAAGGGAACAACTTTAAGATATATGCTCGAACAACTACTACAAAACAAAAAGTCACATGAGACTAACAGCTGTGTACATACGTACATATAAAACATATGTATCTAGATACGATGTGAAAAGTGCAAAAGTTATGTGGATATTGCCTTTTATTTTTCTTATTCTCTTTCACCTTACATGACGAAAACGCTTGAAAACAGAAACACGATTATACTTCTCTCGCTCGGTTGGAACGGAAATAAAGATGTTCCATGTGTTGGTCGTTCTTAAAACAAAAAGCTCGACTTAGTTAAGTCATTAGCCATATATGTGCGTTTAAGCTGTGAGTTTCTCAGAAGACCTTTCTTCAACTGGGAGCTTAAAAAGGCAACCTAAAAGCTTTGATTTGAACACAGAAACATTTTTAAGACAAGCTTTAAGTTCGAAATTTACCGAAAAGTCGTTTGAGTTTGACTTCATTTTTTTTTTTCGTGTATAACTGGTTTCCTCAAATAATTTAATCTGATGGTGAGAGATATTTACAAGTTTTGGAATATCCCAGCGCACGAGGAGATAATTTAATTCACGTCAACGTTTTTAACGCAAACTGAGGTTGAGTCATAGAAATGAATACATTAAGACAAAATAAGTTCAAGTTTACTTTTTTTTCATTTAACCCCAAAATAAAAGAGCAACAGGTAGTCATCGATTTGACTGAGTCATTATACAATCGTTTGAGGTGATGACAATCAACAGGAACGGTGTTTACTACAACGTGGGGCCGGTTGCACTCATGAACTCATGGCACGTTTTTGCTTTTCTTAACGTACTTTAATATTTGAATTCGGACGCATTGACAACAATTTTGTAAGAAAGCAGATTCATTTTTCTTCGATTGAAAAAAAAATTTTAAAGAATTTACATTTTTGCTCATGATATAATAATAAAGGGAAATCCTTTACAAAAACATCAACACTTTTTATTCATACCAAACCCTCAACCAGACCTATTACAAATCGGTAAATAAAAGCCAGTACTCTTTTCATCTGAAACTTAATTTCGGTGTAGAAAGAAAAAACCGGGAACAAGTTGCACACATTTAATTGTAGTTGGGAATGTAAGAAGATGAAGATACATATTGCATTGCCTACAGGTCGCTGACGTTTCCTGGTAATTTCTTGTTTTCCTTTCCGTTCTTTTGTAAATCTACAACTTGAATCGTTCCTTTTTACTGTTTTTGTTTTTCGTTCTTATTGTCGGACAGATAGAAGCTTTTTTTCCCGGATAGTGAATAATGAAAGGCATTTCCTGTGAATATGTGAGATATACTGACATTCAATTATATCTGCGAAAGAGGATTTGGAAAATACCACTGAGGCTATGTATTGTATATTTAGTTTATATGAATTGAATAAACAACGAATGACCTTTTGGGTTCGCAATTGTAAAAGAAAAGAAAATTAATATGAAATTTTAGAGTCAAATAATTGTAATGAACCAGATGAGAATTGAGTATCACCCAATAGCTGTAGTCTAGTTTGTTAATATTTCTAGAATTTTAGTGAAAGGAAAGGTGAAGATTGAGTTTCTGAAAAGACTAACGCGATAAGCCCGTGCCGTACCTACAACTATTAAGCTTCATACAATTTCGTTCCCAAAGGAATTAAGAGAAAAATCTAGAGCTGAACAACTTTGTGCTAAACAACAATAAAAAATAATAACATTTTCTTAAATTTGAATAGATGCGAAATATATACACTTGTTGCTATATATATATTTCTCCTCTTCTGATTCAAAGAAATTTCCTAAAATCAGTTTCAAAAACATGAACATTTTTGAAATAATAATTCCGTTGGGTTTTGAACATGGGCAGGAACATTCTATCTCAAATGAAATTTGAACGACGACGTCTACACCGTTGTGCACTTTTACTGTTCTTTTAAAAGACACTTTCAAAACTATGGGTGATTCTGAGGAACACTCAGTTTATTCCTTAAGTTTCAAACAAACTTATGATTTAGGCAATGTCCATGTTGACCTTGTCAAAAGTGAAGTGAAGTGTCAAAAGTGGCTTAACTGTTAAAACACGCAAATGTACTTCTGTGATACAGTCATCTAGGTGAACTAGGGCAATTATCTTATTAAGTCACAATATAAAATGAAGAGATCTTAGACGAGATTACAAATCTGGTAGAACGATAAGATTAGCATGTACCTTCTGATCAAAAAGTGCTCGGAATTCCCTATTCGAACTGTCAAATATAGTTTTGAGCGCCATCTGTCGGAAATTTGTGCGCGATTACTTTGTATATATGTATGTTTATTTTTCTAACAAAATACGAAAACGTTGAAAATGTAATCGGTAACCTTGCTGAGAAGCTGGGCCCACCTCGAACTGTAGTGCCGCCATTATTATTATTATTATTAACCTTAACAAGAAACAACAATGACGAAAAAACAAGCGTGTAAACAATTTAAGATGAGCGCTTCTCAGCCTATCCAAAACACAAAAAAACCACGACAGATTCGATCCAAAATCAAGGACCGTTTTGTTTGATTGACTGTCTGTGGTCCACTCCGAATTTCTTCCGCTAAACAAGACAGTAAATAAAGAATACAATGTGAACGTATTAAAACGTTCGTCGCAAGAGGCCAACATTTTTGTCACAAAACTCGTGCATTCTTAACATTGTTCAATGCACCGGCTTACACATCTCATTTTGTATGCGGTTATTTGACCAAAAACAAGGTTTATACCATTCTTCAAGTTTCGTGTTCACGTGACATGCCTCCTTGTGACTTTTTCCCATTCCCACATGTCAAGTTATCACTTCGCGGAAAGCGTTTTGAGACGATTCGTAGAAGTTGAATGCGATTCGTAAACAGGCTTTTTAAAAGTTTTTTTTGAAGATTTGAGGAAGCGTTGAAATATATGTATTGCAAGGAGATAACTTCGAAGGATATAAAATGTATATCGAATAATAACTGAACCGTTTTTAGTTTTATTAAAACAATCCCGTTAATTTTTGATCTGAAGGTAATTAAGACTTTGTTCGACTCAAATACTTTTTGACTTTTAATAAAAGGTTTTAAAGGACTGATATTGTACAAGGTTTTATTAAACGTGATTAAGCATGATTTCAAAGCCAAAAAAGAGACAAGTAATAACAAACAAAAGACAAGTAATAACCAAGCGGGCTTCTTCAATATTCAATCATTTTTAGACACAGTGTGGTATAGTATAGTTTTTTCAACAGTCTTTTGAAAGGGAAATCAACACCTTTTTGCACACCATAGGCATCATAAGTCTTAAGAGAGTCTCCGTTGAAGGGGTGAAGAAACACAATCTAGATGAGTTGTGAAATAGAATAGATTGTATTTCGGAATTTTTTTTTCAGAATTAGCTCTTGGGAAAACGAGATTGCTTTTTGTGTATATTTTTACAACATCAACAAGCGAAATTGCGCATTAATAATAAAAAAAAATCCACATTTTACTATAGGTCATCATTGCATCGTCGTTACATCCATTCGGCGCGCTTTATAGTCGGACTAGAACGTTATTATCAATGATTATCCAAAAATATTACCTTTTTCATTGGAAAATAGGGTGACATTAATGTAGAAGTGATACAGTTTCAACAAGACGGAAATGGGCACGTCGGACAATAGACTCCAATAAAGATAGATATATAAATGGGTGCCGCAGTGGCTTAAAGCAGCGGCACATTCGGACCAACAGATTGTGTCCATTGTAACCTTAAAACAAGCTTCCACCATGGGAACAATTTGGGATTAAAATCAACCAAATTTAGGTATTAATCTCTTTTCAGCTGAATCTTATACAAATCTTCAATCTCGTCTGACTTTCTTTTGTCTAGTCTTTGTAAAATCCTTCTCATTAGAGTTATAGAGTCAAAGTTAGGTCATCCCCGCAACCGTAATAGTCACAACGGGGCAATCTCGGTGCTCCAATGCGATAATTGTATACAATTTCACGTACGAATTTTGTGTCTTCAAAGGCCTGTACGATAAAGTACTTATCTTGTCTATGCCGATAAACCGAAAACAGAGTCCAACATTCGCTACGTTAGTGACATTGCGCTTCAATCGTGTCATCTTTGCTGTGGCACACATTCATTTCTTCAGCGTAAAGCGCATACAATTCAATTTCCATCTTTAATTTTTTATTTTTATTTTATCTAATTTAAAAATATAATGCCTTTACGCTTGGACAATCGGATAAATCTTTTTGCGTTGTTCTTTGAATTAAGTGTTTCCTAAAACAAAGGAAAATGTAAAAGCAAAAATGCTTTCCTTGGTTTTTTAAAGATCCGTCAACAGAAACGAAACACTTTGAATTTTGCCAAATTTGTTTATCCATCCGTTTGTTTATCATAGTTTCACAATTTTCATAAACATGAAGTCACCTGCTATGTGATTATCCAGACCTACGGGGAAGGAGTCTGCTAAGGATCTGAATAAAATACCCTACATGAAGTCAGATGCTTTAAAAAAAGATTAAAAATCTCTTTTTCGGGAGGTGGCTCCAATAACATTTTTTTTTCTTTGTTATCCTGGGAATAAGGAAATCCTAACAAGTCTACAAATTGAAAATATTTTTTCTTTCGTATGCATAAAAACTGTCTATTGAGATTTTACGACAAAAATTTAGCTCCACTTTTTATAATGACATTTAATAACTTATTTTAAATTACTGATTTATCATTTTGCATTATGGTCAGTTCTGAAAATAAAGACGCACGGTTGGCTTATTAATTTTTTCAATTAATTTCTAAATATTCTTGCGTGTTTAAAAAAAAGTTGTTTCCACAAAAAAAAATTAATTTTGCTCACAAATGTCGGCTACGTTGTCATTTTTGACATTCTGGCAATGTTTTCCCCCTCCAATTGAGAGAAAATGATTTGGCTACATAGGTCACAGAATTAAGCCAATTGGTTTATGAATTTTGGAAGACATTTAGATCTAACTAAGAATCCATCACCTGACAACTAAAAATATTGATAAATTGCCCTTTGAAAATTAGAATAAACATTCAAACAAATAATGGAAGATTACCCCATTCTCTCTACTACATTACTCTCTACTAAGTGTCCAACTAATTGGAAACATCAATAGTAAGACCTATTTTGAGCGCAAAGAAAAAGAAAACCCCAGACGAATCTATTTAGCATCAATCAATGCGAGATGTGTCAACAACTTCAGTGTTAATTGGGCACAACATGATGACACTTTGCAAATATTAAACAATTAGGTACTCATTAATATTTTGCATAACGTCAACGCCTTGCGAGAGACTCCAAACCATAAGTATTCCTTTCTCCCCAATTTATTCATATTTTGTTCGATAATCATTTCTCCAATTACATATAAATTTTCCCATTCATAACGTCTGTCCTTGTAACAAACAAAACCGCTTTCATTTAAATTCAAATTTAAATTAAGTCATCATTATATATCCATTTGGGGAGTGTATGGCAGGGACAGTGCATAATGCCGGAGAGTGTGTATTTCAAAAGTTAAATTCAAGCGAAGAAAAATTAAGTACTTTTATCAATAATGCCTTGAAAATATAAGTATCTCCAGGCAAAGCATATCTCAGGCGGTGTGTTGGTGTGGTGGGGGTTAGATATATCTACGAACATCGGTGATAAGATAGCGAACGAAAAAGCGAAGAAGATAGAAAAAATATCGCGCCCAATGAGAACGCAGAAGATATACAAGTACAGCATCGTCGTCATTGCCTCGTCCTACTTCATCAGAGCACAAGCATCGCGATTTTTTTTCTTTTTTCCTGTAGCCGTCGCGCGCTAAATTGTGTTTTTTATTTCGATTTTATTAAGATTCTTTCTGTTTTCATTTCCATTCTGTGGACACAGACGTGTGTACATGCGGCTACACGGTACTGTTATGTATCTGTGGTGTTGTTATCAAACCTGATAAGCTTTTCAAACACTGTATCTTTCTGAGTGTGCATAGAGGCGACGCACAAATTATTTCTCTCCCTCTCTCTCTCTTTCTCTCTATCAGCACACAAAGTGAAAAATGCAGCAACGTCAAGTTCGGAATATCACTTGTTCTGGGAGGTGATTCTTACATTTCTCGGTTTAATTTTCAAACGGAAAACTTCTCAAGGAGTTAACGCAAAAAGGGACGTATTCACGGATATGTGATATTTATCATTTTGATCGAAGATTCAAACCGAAGGATAAGCAACTAGAACACGAACCGCGCACAGCACATAGCACACACCACACACGTCCTACACCCAACCGGGAAGCTTATCAACTGAACGTTCCTCTGATTGTGCTCTATAAAATGTGAACAAAAAAAAAAACACAAGAAATAAAAGTCTGCCGATTACTCCTATCAGGTGTAGCCATTGTACCAGTATATGTATGTATGTAGAAGGAGGCGCAAAGAAAAAGAGTACAAAGAAACTATGGTGGATGTTGTTAGAGAGTACAGGTGGTTCTTAAAAAGAGCCAACTGCTTGGAATGAGAAGGAATGTCTTGTTTGTGACATATGTATGGACATGTGCTCATTTATGTACTTTATCTGTCTTCCTTTGACTAGAGGATATTCTTGTTATCCACACTTCATCGCGTTTTCAAAGCATCCATATCCAAAGTTCTATTCTAAGAGAAAAAAAATTGTAAACACTTTTGTCAGCCGCTAATGTGCTTAGGATCTACACTGTTCGGTTCATATTTGTTTTCGAAATTTAAGTAAACCTGTCTTCACTCTATTTGGTTACCTCAACCTTTTTTGGTTGGAAGATGATGAGAAGTGGTTTGTTAAATGAGCTGTGATATCCCACATAATATGTGACAGTTGTGAAGGTCTGATTTAAACAGCAATCAATTTGGCAACAAAATATTAGTCCATCTTAAAGTTTTTCATATATATTATGCAGTTTGTACGAAGGTTTTATTGCAACAAATGAAGGAAAACTATTGCTTCGTGGTTAGTAAAAACTGAGAGGCACGCATTAACAATCTGTATCACTCCACAAAATGCTCTTTTTCTTATTGGCCCATGATTCTTTGTAAGTGCATCCAGGTGTCAGTGCATTTTTCACTGATGATGGGCGCCTACCCATCTACCTTGGAGTAAAATATGTCTCAATCATGTGCCGCTGAGGGATTTTTCCTCTTTCAAATCTCTTTGAGTCTTTCTGACTGCTTTGTAGAAGAAACATTTTGTCTGAACTGAAACTATTATAAACAGTCAATCAATGAACTTCCAACTTAAAGTATGAGTAATTGAGCAATTATTTATTAAAAAAAAAACAAATATTCTCAGCCTTTACCCTGAAAACGGTTCTTTAGGCTGACCTTTGAGATGATGCTGAATGGATTATGTATGGATTATGTATGTCCTCAATTTAGAAACACCTGAAACTGAAACAATGATTAATGATATTCAACCATTAATCGGTTGCCATTTTAGTTAATTATTATGTTAGCTAATGAGTTGTATGTATTTATCGACAGTGTTCCAATTAACTTTGAATACACGCTACTTGAGAAAGAAACGTTTATATCATTTCATTTAACTCGATCTGAACGTCCGGTTGAGATTGATGGGGACGAAAGTAAAGTTTCAGTTAAGCGTTATGGATATCGGATAAATAGCCTCCACGGCTTTGCTGATACACGTGCACTCCTTCTTTGGTCGAAATTTTCCGTGACCTATTTGCATGAATGTGACCGAAGTTTGATAGGGCGCACATTTTATTCCTTCAAGGCGTAGGCAGAAAGCCTCAAACTTTGTTTTATAATTTGTGCGCAGTAAAGTGACTACGAATACCCTTAAATCTCCAGAATCAGGACACAGCTCGGGCCGAAGGTAACGAGGCAGAGCTACCGATGTACATTAGTTTGAAAAGTTTGTGGATTGTAGAGTGTAGGAAATAATGGGCTGTTAAGAAAATTCTATATTATTGTGGTACGATTAAAAAGTGAGTCTCCGAACCTAACCCTACCTGCGAAAGCAGGCTTATGTGCAAACTGATGAGCATACCTGATGAGACTAGTATTGCGGGGGAATTTATGGAGGGGAGGAATGCAATTGGTTAACTCACTTGAGCATCGTTTGAGAAAACATATTACGTCGGTGTTCAAACCAGTCTATTGGCGCGATATAACTGTCTCCTATAATTTTTATCGCTCGTTGTTGAATTCTATCTAGTAGGTCTTGGGAGCACTAGATCCCATAAGAGCTTGGGGCAGTAGGCCTATAAAATGAAGCCAAATCAGATGGGGTGAAATATTTCTAGCATCGTTTAAGGAAACCTGGACATTTTGCCGCGTTTTTTTGCGACCCCAAATATGTGACCATTCCAACAAAGTTTTGTATTGATGTATATACCAAGGAACAATTGATTATGTTGTCAAGTTTAGAATTTAATGTTATTAACATACGTTTCCGTGGGCGCCGTGGCGTAGTAGGAAGGTGCGTCAACTCCTACGCTCGATGTTCTCGGTTCGATTCCCAAAAAAAAAAAAACCTAAAATTTTTTCACGGTTCCTCCTCTTTCGGTCACTGACAATGATCAAAGAGTATAACTGCCTAGAAAAAGCTTCTCAAACTCGCCGTTTTAAGTCGGCAATAAACTGTAGGTCCCCTCCACTGTGGTTGCTGAGAAGCTAGGCCCAGGTCCACCTCGAACTGTAGCGCCGCCATTATTATTAGAACATACGTTTCTGTTCCAATTTCACGGTTGAATAACTGGGTTATGAGTCTTGGAACGAGTATAAAAAGCTGAGAGTATAGTCGTTAGCAAAGGAGTGGGTTGAATTAAAAGAAACAGACAGGAGATTATTAAAAAACAAAAAAAAAAAGAAAGACAAAACAGAGCTTTGCCGAACATTTGCATTTATTTGGAGAATATCAGACTTGAACACATCCAAAAAAAAACGTGAATATGACGGGTCAACAAGTCACTACTAATTCATAGAAGAATAAATTCATCGATACAATTAGCACACATTTTTAACAAAAGAGCTTGATGCCAAACTGTCAAATGTCTTAGAAATATCAAGAAAACTAACCTATTTTCATCAAATGGCGCTAAATGGCATGATGCAGACGGTCAATCCTGATCGTCAAAACAGCCAATTACGCAACCAGGAATGGACTCTTTCAATAAATGTTTTTTTTTCCTCTTTACATATCACATGTGGCACCGTTTTGCTGAAATCACATGGCATCTACAATCACACGTTGCAATTTATGCCCTAAAAACTGGATAATCATGTCGCGATAAAGAACTTCTTTTACTCTTATTGTCAGATCAGCCGTATTTTCAAAGAAAAATGGTCCGATGATGTCTCTAGCCCAAAATTCATCAGACAGAAGCGTACACCAAGAAAAATGCTTGAAATTGAACTGTGCAGAACACTTTTAATTGAAAAAAATTAATCAGCGCGTGTGGACTTGCCCGGAAGGTGACAGGAAGTTGTAGAATTAATTGTTGGTTTCAATTGATAAAAATTTTACTGATAAGGTCTTTTTCAACGACAAATATTTGATTTTTTATTGCAACTTAAAAATAGCGACATCGCGTGAATGATGTCAAAATGCACAAATTTAAAAGCACAATTACTACACAAGTAGTAAGTAATCGTGTTAGCTAGGAAGTTTTATTGCCTAAGATTCATGTAAATATCGAACAGTCCTAAAGAAGAAGTTTCTTTGGCAATTATCTCAGCTATTATTCTTCTTTTAACGATTTTAAAACTAAACCAAAGGTCAAAAGTTCTTCTTTCAATTTCAATTCTCCATCTAATTAAAAGCATTCGTTGAAAGTTACATGCTGTTGGACACATTTTAAAACGTCATATGTTCTTGAAAAAACAAAAAATATAACTTCTTGAAATAATGGAATAAAAATATATATTCAAAGCCAGCTTGTATTTCCATAGGCAGCCGCTTCGGTGCCATGAGGAATTACAGTACGAAGAGACATATTATTTAAAGACTGAAAGTAAGACCTTGAACCGTTACTTGTTGAAGTGGGACTTATTTTCGATTTGTTATAATCACATTCGTAAATTATTGTATTAATCTGTAAATTTATCACACTCGTCATAAAAGAATAAATAAGATGATGTTTAAATGTTTACACACGCGCATGTACACTGCTGATCAAAAGTATTAAGATATTTATTCACATGGAAAATAAATGGGCTTATGTGACAAATATTTTTACACAGTCATTAAAAAACAAATGAATCGTCTAAACCTAATCGACGCTTCAAATTAAATCCTTTGGAAACATGTAATAAATAAAACGAAAAGTAAAAAAAAAAAAAAAAATGGTTTCATGATCAAACAATACCAAAGAGCTTTTGAGTTAGGTTCCCTTTAAACTTCATGTTCTCTTAAAATATGACTGTGCGAAAACTTTTATCCACCACTGTGCATATATGTACGGGTAAAAAATATGGAGCTTGCCTTTGCATTGCTGTTAAAAAAATAACAGTAATCAAGGGATACTATTTAAGTTCTGAAAAAGCTAATAACTTGTATTTATTTTATTATTATTATTATAACTTTATTAATCAGTAATAAATTACATGATTAATCTTAAATTACGGTACCAGCTACCAGGGCTTTGGCCTGATTATTTATTTTATTTATTCTTTATTGTATATTATTGTTAAACATTTGTTAAAAATGCATTATATTTAATTTGTCATGAAAAAAAAGCACCTATACGGTGCGACAAATCTGAGATTTTTAATAGTACACCCGTTGAAAAAGTTTTGTCGTACAGGCAGTCTCTTTTTTATTTTAGCCAAAAAAATATTCGTGTGATGATATTAACCAAATTTATACATGAATTAAATCAATAACAGTATATAAAGAATCTTTCAACAGGAATCCTCGAATTTTTGCGGCCATGTTGATAAAGCAACGTCTGTCAAATTTTTTTGAAAATTGTTTAGTATTGTAAGGCAATTCACCATGGAAAGTTATAGCGTTAAACAGAGTGAGCAAATCATAAATTTTTATTTGAAAAACAGTGCTCCTTTCGACAAAAGATCGTCAACAAATCATCTTTAGTGACGAAATCCATTTTTAGATAAATCAATGCTTCTCGGATTTGAGGGATACATCAGCATTAAAAGCATACTGACTCTTTAGTTCGGATTGTGCTCTAGCGAAGTTATCGTTTTCAATGATAAGGAACTTCTTATGTCAATTTGACATGACACTAAATAACAGGAAAATTTTGAAATTATATGCAAAAATGTTGCTACTGCTAGTCTAGAATTTTTGAAAAGAATATAAGGATGTCTGATGGTTTAAGTGCATACGATTGCACAGTGTTTATATTCTTTATAGCCCCAGTGTAGATGTGTATTGTTCTCTTAATCTACAACAAGAAAACAAAACCTGACGTGTTCAAAATGAAAAATGATCCCCAATAAATCACAATTGTAGGTCTTAGTCTGTCTTTAACACGAGTTTCAGACTGCTACCACTGATAAAGATTTTAATTGAAAATTACATTTCAAATCAATGCGACACCTTGTTGCAGTAGTCTCACAGATAATTCGCAGTACATGTGTCATGCACTTGAGAGGGAACACTTCCCAGCGGCCTAGTTTGCGATGCTCGTATCTGAGAACGGGTGTGTGTATGAAACACTTTCGCTGACGATGTTTAATTTTAAATATGCCATTTTTTGGTTGCTGCCAAAATGACTCACAGCTCAAATTTGAAACAGATAAAAATAATTCACTAGGGTATTTCCAAGAATGATTCCATTTTTTTGCGTTCAGCTGGTAGGGAGGAATCTATTTCAGAAGGAATGCCAAACAAGTTTGCATATGATTGGCTACATGTATTTTTTATTTAATTATCTTTGATCGAATGGTTTAGAGATTCTGTCGTTTTGATTTTACGATGTTGAGAGTTTGGTTAATTTTATGGTTAATCATAAATTTAATTTGTCTACGGAACTGGATTAAGTGGAAACACAGGGTCGCGTGGTTTTCGGTTTAGCAAATGAACGGCAGATTAGAGAAAATCTTTGATGAGATAAAGGAATTTTAAGACGAGGTAAACTTCAACCTGTTTGGGTTCATTTTTTAAAACAAGAGACATTTTGTTTATCAAACAAAATGCTGTGTCTTTAAATATTTCTGATAAAAATGAACAAAAAATCTACAAGGAACAGAATGCAATGTATGTACCCAATCCTAGTGAATATTGCTTAGGTAGAGACGTCCCCTTTGACTCCGTTGTTCGTTAAGATTCGAACTATTAGCTGCTTCCATAAGATGGGAAGAGACTTTGAATGTGACGATTATCGAAGGGATTTGTCTTCGTTAAGATCTTCTCTACCATTTTGTTTGGCCCCAAAGCCTAAAGTCGCCATCGTAGCTGTCGTCCAAAGAATCTTCGACTATGAAGAAATGGGACAACACAACTGAGGAGGCATTCGATTGAGTGGCGCACACATGTGGAGGACCTCAATCAACTTTTGTGCGTATCTGGAAACAGTTATCCATCGTGCTGGCTCGAAAGGCTTGTTGATTGAGGTCCGCATTATAGCGATCCGAAGAGAAGAAATTGCGTCACATTCACAAAACGTAAGTCATTGTGAATCTAGTGGAAATGATAACAAAGCAAATTCGCACGTTCGGGAAAATTCAAAATTTTGCACTCGGAATATAAGACTGATTGTGATTTATTGTATGAGAAGCTATAAAGTGTAGCTCACAACTTCAAATAAATTTAAATTCATCTTCTATACGTCACATGGCACTGAATGCTTCGAGTGGATTACAAACTTACTCAACAGACTGATCAGAATTTCCTTCCTGCTAACGACATTTTAATTATGACACCGACTATAGGAAACCCAATAACCTAGCCATGCACTCAAGAGGTTTTGTGTTTTTGTTTTTCATTGCACCCCATCCATCGGCACACATGCCCACTCGAGGGAAACACTTTAATTGCCGATATTCAGTCTTTACTCACTTATGCAACCAACGGCAAGTACCATCGGTATCACAGTATCTCTTACGCAATAAACAATTGAATTGAAAACAAAATAATAAAACATACCCTCGCCGCCTTCTGATTTCTTGCTTTATCCGCTGCTGAGCTACTACCACTTGTGTCCTTGTTGCTGTGCTTCGTGCGTTCCGCCTTACTAGTTGCCACAATGGGTAATCCTCCATTCTCCATCATCGTTACAACGACCTTATTATTCTTATTCGCATTGCCACTACTGCCGCTCATGTTATTCTCGGCATTAGCAGCCGCTGAAGCGCGGTGCTTGCGATCCCGTTCCCTGTCCCGCTCACGGCGTTCCTTCTCCTTTTGCAATTCTTTTATGGTTGCGGGTGTATGACTCTTCGAACGCTTCAAAAACTTCATCATCTGACTTCGCATCTTCGGTTGACCGCCACTACCATTCGCATTGCCATTGCTGGCCAGTTGGCCGCTGCCATCCATGTTACGTGAAGTCTCCAGTCGGCGGAATGTACCATCCGGACTCTTGACATAGCACCCCTCCGACATTTTGTGATACGAGTCGGTTGGCAATTTGTGAAAGTTGCCATCCGGACTACGATAGTAGCAACTGTCTGTCTTGTGGTATCCATCGCCGACGGTGTAGAACTCATTCACCTTCGGGGCAGCCATTGTCGAGGAGCTCAGCTGAGGTGTAATTGACAGCTCGTCCGATATATTCGTTGGCTTTATGATCATCTCTTTGTCTATGGCAGATGGAACACCGACCAACTTCACAAGCGGTGAGAGCTCCTCGTTCTTCTCGATGTTGTAGGCGTTCATCTCGCTGATGGTCACGGGACGTCCATTTGCTATGATGTCTTTGTTCTTTCTCAGCTGAATGGACTCACGCACACCGGCTCCCCGGTAGATATCGGACGGATCTTTGAGTGGGTCGCGCAGTATGACCATTTCATCTTTGCGCAATGGCTGAACGGCGGAATGTCTGTAGTGGCTTTTTGACTTCTGATTCGGATGATGTCGATTCACATAGTTTGCTGATTGGTTGTTATTGTTGTTATTGTGATTGCTCGATATTTGCCCCATGATTAGACGAAAGCTACTCAATGCACACGCAGCTTCAATTTTCTTACCCGCCACTGGGGCAACTTCATACATATTTTTGTGGTGTTATCTCAGTACAATGGGAGCAGCTAACCCTCCCTTGCTGCATGTGTGTCTATATATAATGTATATCCTGCGGAAGTCCTAGAAGTATTTCCTCTTCTCAAATGCTACAGGATGTAATTAACGAAACAAAGCAGCAACAAAAAGAAAATAATAACAAAAATCACTTTCTCTATACAAATGCAAGTAAAGAAGTCTTTGGAGTTCACATTGCTTCGTCTTCTTCGCTTTGGTTTGGTTGATATCTGTGAAAAGAGAATGCAAAAATATTTGTTTTTCCATTATCTAAGAATATCTTTGATTTCCTTTCTTCATACGATACTCTCGCCGTTCGATTAAATTGAAGACTCACTTGCCAAAGAATCACACTCATGATGTGCGAACATGAACGAACACACGATGTAATAGCGCAACGAACTTTGCTCTATTATCGATCGACCAGATAGAGAGATAAATAGACTGTCGAATGCATTTGCTGCTTATACTGTCTGTCTACAAGTTTTTTCCTTTTTTTTTGTGGACTTGTGTTCCCGTGCAAGTGAAGGTGCTATTTTCGTACGCCGCTAACGTTTTATTTTCTCTGTCTGACGTTGGATTGGAATCAAGTTATTTTGTATTTGAACTTCTACAATAGATGCCACAAGAAATGTGTATATTTCATGATACTCGGATTTCTGATAAAATTCGGATAAAAGTATAAAAGGAAGTCGAATTCTTCAAATTCAATGAAAAACGGAAAGGGTTCTGGTTGAGGATTTAAATATATTCTCTTAGGGCATAGACTTTTCAACAAATTCTTGTCGATCGTGAAAGTTTCTGTGAAACAATAAAGTTCAGTGACAAAAAACAAGAGATTGAACAACTCTACCAAACTCAGTTGAAGGGGTATCCGCAAAAACGTTTGGAACAATTGTAACTTGCTAATAGTAATCCTGACAATTTTGAACAAGTTAAAACTTAAAATTTGAATTTTAAATTATTTTGTCAACAGTAAATAAGTCAATTCTAAATTACAGTTATTTGCCTTGTTCTCTCTTTTGGGTGGCGCTACAGTGGGAGATGACTTGGGCCTAGCAGCTTCTACAGCAATCACTCGTGTGGTGCGTGTTATTCTTCTATCACCTATACTTTTCTTGACAGTTATACCCTCTGAGCTTTGACTCGGAAGATATGGTGCTGAAAAAAACGAAGTTCATATGTTGCTCGGGATTTGAACCAAGAATCTTCAGTGTAGTAGTCTCCGCCATTACTCACTACGGCCACAGTTAACGTCTTGTGGTCTTTAAAGTCTAGACTCATATAAATATTCTTCACACATCTCACATAAAACCTTAATCACCTCAAACCCAGCTTCTCATCATAAAAAATCGTTGTAGACTAAATGAGTTTTTCTTTACGAAATCAAACTGAAGTATGATTCATTGGAGGTTGCTTGGAAATGCATATCAGTGGTTGTCGGAATTTCGAATTACTCGTGGAATACAAAACACTCCCCATTCACTCATTAAATTGTCGTTTCATAATGCAACCAGTCGCTAAATCCGCTTGCCGTTTTATGTATGAAAATCAGGTCCAAAGTTCAGTTCCTATGAACTGTCTTTTACTATTCGGATCGTATTTCATTGAATTGTTGTTTGTGTTCTTTGGTAGATATTGACTTTAAAAAGTTTGAAAATTCTCTATGAACGTTTGGCAAAACCACTTCAACCGATTACGTGAGAGTTTAGTCACACGCCGTTGGTTTCATTGAAACTAATTGTTTCTGATATCTGATGACAAATATTGCAACCGCAGATTATTCCTGATACCAATTCAGCTCATGACACCTAACATTAATCCTTCCACAACTGTTCGAGATCATGTGAGATACCAAGCATTCCAGAACAACCAAATTGAACCTTTCTGTTTTAACCGTCCAATGATCTTCCCGATAAGTCCACATTGGATTACATACAAATTAAGTCTGATAAAAAAATGATGAATATATGTATGCCTCTGAAATCTTATTTCCCTTCGAAGGATGCGCATAATTCTGAACAGATTTATGCTGCCTCCTGCAACACGCTGTGGGGGTGTTGATACAGGTAACTTCCCACAGCAGAATGAATTGTTTTGATCAAAAGAAAACAAAAAAAAAACGCGAGCGACAAAAAAAATTGAAAAACACGAATAATTTGCTGTTGGGTTTTAATCTTTTCAAAAATGTGTCAAAATTATGCTTACAAAAATGAAGTGTTCAGATAAAATTATAAACGACAATTGTCTAAAGTAATCTGGAGTTGATTTCTTTTCATCTTTCGACAACTTCCTCAAGATCGAAGTCAGAAATTCAAATTTGACATTAAAACATAAGGTAAATTTGTTTTGAAAACGCTTCCAAAACCCAAATAATTCAGGAACGAATATAAATAAATCATTCGTCGCCAATTTTCAATAACCTCCAGCACAAATGTAGACAGCTGATGCCAAAGATAGAGTGTCCATGAAAATATTTTCGATAAACTTTACCGCAATCTCCTTCACAACGGTCAAAGCCCCGCTACAAAATCACTATAAAAGCCATCACTCTCATTGAAAACATTGAAATCGAACACAGATTGCTAATGGAACCTTGGTATGTCACGTAACTAAATGACAACCATCAGCTTGATCCAATGGAGAGAATTCTCATAAATCAGAATAAATCTGATGACGAACACCTTCAAAGTCGGTGCCTCTAACTTAAATTCGTTAAAATATCCAAAGTTTCGCTCGCAATTGCGACTAAAAAAGCCGCCCGCATCAGTTCGTTTCCCCTTTTGATCGAAGTCTAACCCAATTGTTTGAATGCAGTAGAGGCAATAATTAAAATTCAACTCAAATACGTATCCGTGCCGTTATGTAAAGAAAACAAAACAATGAAACAATCATCCCTCTCATTTATCCACCCGCTTCTAACATCACACTCGTCGATGGGTGTGAGAGGGGCGAACACAAAAACTACGCGTATTTTTTGAAAGGAAATGTATCTTTCGTGCTCCATTCAACTTGTACGAGTAGTTTTTGCTAAAAATAATAGAACGACAGTGCAAAAAAGTAAAAACAAAAAAGTGTATGTACTCGAAATTGTGCTAAAAATAGACTCCTCCGAGGAACTCGAGAATACCGTACATACTTTCGAAGTTATTGTTGTTTCTTTTTTGCGTTTATCTCGTGTTTGTTGGCTTAGATACACGAAATCGTATAAAAATGTGTTAATGTCTGTCTTTAGCTGCAGCACACAACAGCTATTGTTGTGGTCGTTATGACGTGACGTTCAACTACACAAAATTATGTGACACACCAATGACGGAAGCAAGTCTAGGGGTGGCTGAAGGAGGATGGATAGCCTCGATGTTGCCAAGTTTTTTCGGATTTATTTTATTTTGATACATACGTATGTGCATACGTGTACACACAATAAAAACATAATTTACGAGGTACCGATGCGGATCGGGGGCAACGCTGCGGATTAAGCGTTTAATTAAACTCTTCCCATTCGTGTTCTTATACGAATTACAAACGAGATTTGGAAATATTGTCATGAATGTCAAAAATCGAAATTGATCGTTCGAGCATGTTACAGTGTTGTTCAAAAACATTGCAAAACTAGCCACACAACGAGTGGCTTGGACAGTGTCACAAACAAATGTAATTTCCGGGGTAGTACATTGGCGATGAGAAAATTTGTCAGAACAAGGCATATCCTGGGGCAAGTCCTTGGTTTTCGACTTGACTTATTGACTTGCACATCTATTCGTAGACGTCAAGGCAGATACTTATTGGTTAGAGCACCACAAAGTGATCATATAATTCTGGAGGCTAAAGAATTTCTTGTTTTCAAGTACAAAGCGAGAAGGACAAATTTTCAGCAGCGAGTGCACTTAGTTTGCTAGATAGAGGAGAGCAAATTCTGTAGAAAAGGCACCACATAACCTTTTTCTTAAAACAACCAGAGCGTCAATGAGTAAGTAGTTAGACATTTCTTGACATAGTTCGATTCTAAGATCCTTACATAGGGTCTTTTTGTTCGAGGTATAAAGCTACAAAGTGAAAAAGACATAAATGTCAAGGTTATGGTGGTGGTATTATTCGAAAGGTATGTCATGTTACGCCGTTATATTCTGAATATGATTTCTAACATGTGCCCTTCGTAGCTTTTTCAAATACTTCGAAGGAAACGCAGTTTGGGGGTACAATTTTTCATCACTTTTAAAGTAATTGTGGCTTCATATGTGTATGCAATAACTCAGTGAATGGTGGCTTCCAAGTGGTCAAAAGTCACTACAGATTAGGAACTTTACATCTCCTCGCAGAAAATAGTCCAGATATGTGATATCACATGATCTCTGAGGCCAGTTCAATGCTCCATTTTTGCGAGATAATGAGCTCATTAAAGTTCTCCTCCTATGAGTTAATTGTGTCGCCCATTGTCCGGGGTGTAGCCCTGTTTTGTTGACACAAGAGTTTCACTTTGAGGGGTATGAAAAAATCAGTGTACATTGATTCATATCGTTTAACGAGCGGGCCTGTTACATTTTTGAAGACACGTGGTTCAACGATTCCACGAGATTTTTTACGAGTATAAAGGCGCCTCCATAAAGGTTTGTGGATTTTCTTTACTCCAAATCCAGCAATTTTGTTCGCGTAGCCATCACAAAAGAAATCCTCAGGGATAAACAAGATTTTGTTGAAAAGCCAGCGGTACTGATCCCTGATTTTGAGTTTTTTTTTAATTAACTGGCTTTGCAACTGCTTGTGTTTACTCAATGTAAAATACCAAAACATATTGACAACAAATCCACACTGAATCGTCAAATTGTCTGTTCCCACGAACAGTGCTGCCAAGTTAAAAATCAAACATTTATTGAAAAAAATCCATAGGTTGTACCATGTGAATCCTCCGATTTTCACTCAATTCACGATAAGAAGCTCTTGAGTAAACACTTTTGGCAGAAATGAGACATTTAGGGTTCGTTGCAATCATTTTTTTATGAATTATCTATCATACTGTCGAAGGTTCATATTCGTAATCTCTTCCTTTTCAAATATAATTTGGGGCATAATGCGTCACTGGCAGTGAAAAACTTTAATGACGTTTTTAAGGATGTAGTTTACCACGTCGAACGCAACATTCGACGACTGTTTTCTAAGTTCAGTTCCAGTTTTCGCCTTGAAAACAAACGCAACATTCGACGACTGTTTTCTAAGTTCAGTTCCAGTTTTCGCCTTGAAAACAAACCACCTACAAAACCAGAAACTGTAATTGCCGACAATGTTTCAAAACCAACGGTAAAATTAGACGCAACAAAAACTGTGCGGAAAGGTTTTCCGATTTGTCTGCCCGCCATTTTGGTTAACATGCTTTTGAAGAGTTCACATTTCTCAGTCGTGATGTTCCACACCTGTTTTTTTTTAAGAAAAACATCTAAATAATTTTGTTTCTTTACATCTTATGCACATTTTTTTCATTTTTTTATGTTTCTTGTTCCTAAAAACAAAATTAATTATTCCTTCGATATAAGCAACGTTTTTTTTTATATCTGTTCATCTTTTCGAGACTTTACTGTACTAATCAATTTTTTCATTCAGTGCCTACTTTCTTTCAGAAATGTTGAATATTTAATTTTTGTTTTAGTTCTGAAGTGTTCGAGTTTGGTTTGGAGCACCTGTATTTTTAATGTATTTCCCAATCAATTCCAATCAAGGCCCAAAATGGACCAGACCCGGAAAAATCAATAATATAATCAAAGTCAAAACCAATGATCATTTACAAACAGAAATTCTAATAAAATGATGTATGTTTTCAAGGAATATCGATTCATGTCTATAAACGCCGGTACCAAGAACATCCCTATGCTATTTACCATCTCTAGAGGCATCTATCCACAACTTGTAGCATTGCTTTTACCAATTTCACCTTCTCACTAAAACAATAATAATCAAATTTTCGAAGATGTTTTCCTACCGGTAGAGAAAATAAACAAAAACTTCCTTCCCATCTCGTATCACTAACTGCAAAAGCAATTCATTCATCTAATGGCTCATAACCTCACTTTCAACACATACACCATCTTCGCACCGGTGCTCTTTCCGATATCAATATCTGATGAATGGTTCTCGTGAATGGTAATTCGTGTATGTACACAGAAAAACCATTTCCACATTTTCGAACGGATATTAAGTATCCATAAGATATCACATTCGTACACATTTTCAAGTGGATTGTCTGTGTGCTTAATTTTTTTTCTCTGTTGCCTCCTTCGACCACAAATTTTGGTTTTAGTTTACACAAAGCCAAGTCCAGGCCAAGCCTAGATACTATGTATGGCAAAGATTGAATTACTTTTCATAAGCAATTTGCTGAAATTAAGTCAAATGTTTATCGCCGGACACCATACGTGATACTTTGAATTTTCTTGAAGTGGGTACGTTTATTGTGACTTTTTTTCGCAAATTGAAAGATATTAGTCATCGACAGGCACATGCAGGGAGACAGCACAAAGCTAAAGAGAACAACTGAAATCAATTGAAAGATACATGGCACAGAAATTGTGATTGACTGAGATATCACAATGAAACTGTCGTGTGAACACTTGATGAATCAAATTCGAAAACGTGTCATGTCCTTCTAACTGTATCGCTGACTGGACTGAGGCGAACTAAAATGTAGCACGATGATAATTGAATTTAAAATCAATTTAAGCATGAGGTAACCGGTAAACGAATCGTCAGCAGACGGGTGAAGGAATGTTGTCGGATTAATTGTCCTCAAGGCTGCACCATATTTGTTGGATTTACTTTAATCACTTTGCACCTGATCCACAGTCTGTTGAGATACAGAGAACGTTTGCTCAGCCGGCGCTGACTAATTCGCATTTTTTGTGGGAATAAATATCTGAAAGGAGAAGTTTGGACCTTTTGTTTCATTAAGTCGTCAAATCGTTAAGGGTAAGTACGCTAAAGGCCTATGATTCGAACCCGGAGACATTAACTTTCATTTTCTTGTAACCACCTCTCTCGGGTCAAGAAAAGCTTTTCAAACTTTGACATTCTGAGTCGATATAAACCCCCTTCAATCGTAAGAAACAACACGAGTGATTGCTGCAGAAGCCAGACCCAAGTCTACCCCGGACTGTAGTGCCACCCACCTAAGTTGATGAATTGTCTTCATCCGAAACGTATGTACTTAAAACAATTAACTAAGTCTCCATAACCTTGCTCAAGTTCTAAAGCAAGGAAAGATCATTCTCTCAAAAAATTAAAGGCATTTCCGGAGAAGCGGTCTTTTAATTATGCAAAAGGTCAAATCGAACAACAGTTGTAACTTGTTATGCCTTTATGTAGCGTATCCCGACATTTCAAGTCTGAACAAATATGTACATCACTGTAGTGTTAATGATTGCATCAAGCGCAATAGCAGTGAAAAACAAAGAAAGAACAGTCATATTGTTTTTAATTACAATAGGTCACGCAACTCATATGTGTTTACGAATGATTTACATCGTGGACCTAGAAACTCTGAACAAATTAGGCTAATAAATGAGATATACCGCTGTTATGCTCAATTGTGGTTACATGAAAAATTCACGAGGCTCAATGCGCACCACATACTCGTGTGTGTAAAGAAAAAAAATTATAAATATCCTACTCGACTGTAGAATGTACATTTATAGATAAATTCAATGATTCCATACGAACTTCCTAGGTTTTGCCTTGAATTTTAATTACAGTCATGTGCTTTGTGTCCATGGTTGGAGTCCCATTTGAAAATTAGTGCACGATTCCAGTAGGTAACTGAAATGGAATGCATGTGCGATTCGAGCTTTTTCACTTGAATCTCTTCTTATACTCTCTTAAAAGTTTCATTATCTTGTTCTCTAGCTGCTCTTAAAAAGAGAAAAAAAAAAGCTTGACAAATGAAACGTGGTTCGTTTTAAAGAGAAATTTGACGAGTCTCAACGAAACTTAACGAAGGTATGATGTTTTGATTGGTATACACTTCGTTCGTAATGGAATGTTGTGGGTGGGTTTGTTTAAATATTTTTCTTCTCATTCACTGGCAAATATACATATATTTTCTGCTTTAGCAATTCTCATCATTTTTTTTATTCTTATTGCGATTTATATATAATGTAACTATTAGAGTGTAAATGAAGAATCTTATGACATTCCAAAACTGGTTTTGTGACAAAACTTTAGTTCAAAACTATACATTCTCAAGTTATAACAATTAAGACGAGGTTAGCTTGTTTTGTCAAACGTGTTACCAGCTCGTCTGACGATAGAATAAATTAAGTTTTTTTGTTTTACTCAAATATACAGACAACAATGGAATTATTTTCATTTGCAAACTTGTAATGAACAAAGTGCTAGAGAAGTAATTTGTGTTCAACCTTAAAGAAGAATACGTGTGAAAAAAGGAATTACTCCATCTGTTGCACGTAAGAGTAAACATGGAAGATATCGTATACAGCAACCAAAACAAAAGAAAACAATGTCATAAGGTCGTAATTGTGTGAAGTAAGTTTTACACTTATTGACCTGAAAAATGCGAATTTAGGAATGACTTCTTTGATTGCCTATAAGCTTCTGATCGTTTCTTAGAGTAAAATCTTTTAGAAGACAAAATATTTCTGACAATAATTTTCTGTTTAAGACCCAATGCTCAAGAAAATATAAAAAATAGAGATAGATAGAAAGGATAGATAGTGGCACTAACACTATACGTGTTTTCCAAATATAATAAATTTAGCACTAAGTAGAGCAAAATGAAGACATGCCTTGCAGGTGTCCTATCAAAGGATGACTTTCCATCTACATATCTTATCTTCATCTTCTAAAAATACAGCTTTCAACATTGCGAAGATGTTTGACACTTGACAGGTACATGCATATACGTGTGACGACATCCAGTTGATGCCAGTATTTTAATTTTTTTTTTGATTTAGTTTAGAGCAAGTTTTAACCAGAATCTGTTGGATAGTTGTTTACTACGAATAAAATCGAGACGTAAGCTCGAAGGGTAATGGAATCATCTTTTACGTCAATTGTACTTGTTCTTGGCGGATAATGGCGGCATAAACCTTCTGAAGTTGAACAACGCTGACTGACGTCAATGTTGTATAGAGGAGTCCTTTGGTTTATTTTAATCCTGTGGGATTTAAATGTTAACGAAGTCAACAAGAAAGGTTAAAATACTGATAGTGGTATCGCAAAACAATGACACTCTAGCATACTGCTTTTAACCAAAAGATCCGGAAAAAGTTTGTAATTTTGAGTGGAAGTTGATGCTCAAGGGCATTTGAAAATAAATTGTCGAAATAACACCAAAAGTCTACGAAATTGTTATCCAAAATGTGAGAAAGAAATGAGAGTGTGTTGCACCCAGCACCAGCACATACGGCCACAAACCTATCTACCGCATCATTTTTGCGAAATAACCCCAAATTGAATTTTTAGCTGCCATTTTTGGTGTTCTTTCTACCTGCAACCAGTACAAATAAATTGCATGCTTTTATACAGACCACTTAATAGTTTACCAACTTTCAAATACAAAATCTTTTGATTTTAAAGCTGTAAACAATGGTATTTTCAAAACACAAAATATCCGACAATAACAAAACAAAAAACACACAATTGCTTGCAACTTATACTTTTACAGAAAACAGAAAATTGAACATTTGGCTTCAGCAAAATCTTCGGCCTCATTTGGCCGATGGTGATATTTTTAGACGAAGGTGGCCGAAGCCGAATGTTCGGTCGGACTCTACAACTCTCCCAATGTGAAACATTCCTCGCATCGACTGCGCTGCTGCATCCAGTCCATATATATAATGAAAAGGAGACAAGACACACTCTTGTCGAAGTCCAACGCCCACGGTGAAAGGTGTTGATTTACTACCGTTAACCCAAACACAGCTGCTACAGTTTGTGTATAGAGACTGAATGGCCCGCAACAAAGACCCATCAATCCCATACTCCTGCAGAACACGCCAGAGTTGAACTTAGCTAAACTTAACTCAAGTTATTCAATTGTGTTTCTAGGTACATCTTTCTGGGGAGCGAGAGAGCATTGCACGAGTAGAGAAGATGAAGGATTTGTTTGCTCCTCTTCTTTATTCTTGCAGCCACGCCAGAAATTATTGGCGGAAACATCCAGTCTGATGGCATGAATTTTATGAGGTAATGTCCAGTGGCCCTTATTTCTGATCTTCTTAGTCTGATCAAGCAAAGTAAGCGTTTATGATTCAGAGAAGGCCAGATTTGTGTTGCAATGAAGCACCAATGAGGACATTTTTGATCTTCTACGGTAAGTGAATTGAAATAGCAATTGGCATACATGGTTTCTTTTCATTGAATTATAGTGGAAAACTTGTTGTTCACCCAGAGATTTCAGTTTCGCTAAATGTTACTGTGCCCCGCTAAATACATGAAGTGAATGTTGAAGCCTTCGATCATTTCGTTGATAAATAGTCAGAAATTTAGAGTGACTTCGGAGCAAAAAGTGACCGAATCAAAGGATTTGATTAAAGTCTGGATTTCAGTAGTGTATGCTGTATTTCAGGCAATACAGTGAGCCCTTTACTGCCATAATTTGTGTTTGTGTTTTTAAAACACTCCGATATGTTTACATTTCGGTCACTGGAATAAGCTCACAGCCTCGATCCGATTTAATTTTTCATTCATCTCTTAGAGGACTGTTCCATTCTCCAAGGTAAACAGTACAAACAACAGAACAACAGGACAATCTGAGGCAGTATGACATCGCCATAAAGGATGTCGACGCCTAACGTGGCGCACACAAGTTGAGAAGGAGCTCAATCAAATTGGCGTACGCAATTGGCAACAGCTAGCAGAAGATCATGCTTGCTGGAGAGGTTTGTTGGATAAGGGCCAACGCCACAGGAATTTTATTTCTGGGAAAAACAAATGAAATATTAATCGGTTTCTGTAGGAGTAAAAGCATTACTTTCATTTCGTTAGGAATCTTCGATGTCGCTGAGTCTTGACGAATGAAGATCACATCTCGGACATAGCAAGTATGTATACGTAACTGAACACCTACACATTTAGTTTTACTTTCAAGGCTTCAACGACAATCCCTTCTTAGCAATTCATGCCAAAGCATTATGCCCTGCTGAGAAAATTATGGGGATGGTTGAAAGATGACCAACTAAAAGCCCAGTCTCCATGGACACACAAACTAGACATGGAAAACTTTCTTAGTGCAACGAGACGACGCTAATTAACAATAAATTGTTGCGAAACAAAATTAAGACACAACTACAAGTCACCAAATTGTTATTGTCTTGCAGCAGCATTTATTCGAATCGACGCAAAATCAACTCTTCAACCGCATACACATACACTCCTCCCGTGCTTTGAGAACTATTTTATCTCTAGCTCAGTGGGAAAAGAAAAAAATATATAAAATTTATCTCACATCACTTGACAACTTGCGCACATTAGATACTCCCCGAGAGATATACGATGTGCACCTCATCTACTCACAGAGCAGTTTATGAAATACAAATAAAATTTTACTTCATCACGACAGCGGCGACGACCACGACAATGCCCACGGAGAATGTACGTACGTAACGTTTGTATCTATTCTGTCATGGGATAGAAAACCATCAGCAGGTCGTTGTGAGTGTGTTAGTCATTAATTATTTCTTTTTTTTTGTAAGTCACAACGTTAACGCGTCGGTGATCTTTGGCACAGAAAATATAAAATAAATGGAATAATTGCCATTTAATTTACTAATGACAGGTCTTGGAACAAAAACCAAGACACCACGAAGCACGAAAGCGTATCTGTGTGTGGGATTTGGGAGTGTGCATTTATGTGAAGTCACTTCACGTCTAGTGAGAAGTATACAACCTAGTCGTTTGCAGACGAATTTGGAATTTTGAACCGGATTCTTTTGGAATAATCTTCGGCTGAAAAAATAACAAACAACTATTTTGCATTCGATTCTGTATGAGGTCTTGATATTCTTTTGTAAGGGGATTATTTCTTCGAAACTAAGCCGGATGGATTAGCTTTTTCCACAGTTTTTTACTCTAATCGTTGGAATGACCATTTGTTGGGTCAAACTTGCATGGAATTGGTAAACTTTTCACAGATTTCGGATGCGAATTGAATGAAGCTTTAAGAAGGTTTTGACTAAGAGTTTCTATAAATCTATTGTCAACAAACCGCCTCCGAGTTAAATCACCCTGTCAACAAACTCACAGGTCTAGACTCAATCACATCACCTAAGCAGGCTAAGCAGGCTTAACCCAGTGACTAATAGCAAAGTAAACGACGCGCTGTCCATCAGATTGTTTGAGTCGAATATGGTCAATGTCTGTGAGGCAACGTGATTACTTCAAGCAAATATGAAGCTTCGGCAGATCAAATGCAGACGAATTGGTAGACTTTATGTGCCATTAGTCACCATTTTGACGAGTTTTAATGTATGAAAGTTTATTGATGACGAAAAAGTTTGGTTAAGGTGGTTACTCATGGCGGAAAAGGTGATTACGAAATGTGAATCTGAAATGGATTCCCCGCGCATAAAGGAGGATTCATAGACAAATTTATTAAGAAATGTGCGGCTTTTTAAACATCAAACGATGCAATGTGATTCAGCTGTTCATGTTAGCAGAGCAATAAGAGGCAATCCGACGTGCTATGATGCCATGAAGGGACTGTAAATATCTTGAAACCTTCACTTGTGTATGACCTAAGTTTTCTGACTTCTGACTTAATCTAGCGAAAACGAAGAAAAGGGGTCTGCCTTCTCCTATTGTGCATCTCATGGGACCTACTATTTTATACCGATTCACTAGGAACCACAAAGTTCGAGAATTTTTTCTTGGCAGTGGCCGTGTGGGTTCGTGCGTCGACACATGCGCATTAGACTTCCCAGTCTAGGTTCAAATCCAAGTTCAGACAAACAATTTTTCAAAAAAAAAATTGTTCGCGGCTCCGCCTCTTTCGAGTCACTGACAATGCTCAAAGAGTATAACTGTCTAGAAAAATCTTCTCAATCTCGCCGTTCGGAGTCGGCATTAAACTGTAGGTCCCCTCCTCTCGTGAGAGAACAATAGCACGCACAACACGAGTGGTTGCTGAGAAGCTAGGCCCAGGTCCACCCCGGACTGTAGCGCCGCCATTATTATTATTATTATTATTATTATAGTTATACTCTCTGTTATCTGTGACTCGATAGAGGCAATGGTATAAAAACCAAAGTTCGTAATGTATGTCCGGAATCGAACCACGAACCTTTAGCGTATTATTTGACGAACTTCAAAGAGGTTTATGTTTCCCTTTTTTTTGACTAATGTAACTTCGAAAGATATCTTTTCTTATTGATGTCTAAATGATTTGAGACTGATCACATTAATTGTACTAAACGAAAAAGGACGATAAATAATCTTATCCTAAATATTCTATAGTTTCTCAAGTGAATATTTTTGCTTCACAAAACAAACGGCATCGCTTGATTGAAGATTTGTTTGAGTTAACATTTTCGTTTATACAAAGGGTGCGCCATATTTTATGTGTGCATGCGACTGTTTGGCCGTATTTCAAGCGACATTGACAGTCTATCGGCAATACTCTTTGAGTCAATTGCACTTTAAATGGAAACTAATGCAGACCATCCTTCAAAATGCACCGCAAGGTGGTTTCACTGACGCCAACATGGAGAGCGCGATGATGATGCACTCTCTTACTCTCTTGCCGCTTCAATCGGTTCATTGAAACGGCCGATGATGAACGCACGTCGACGATCTCCCACAGTCACCTAATGACGAATATTGTTGTCGAATATTTCGGCGCGTTGTTTAGGTGTAAAGCGATTCATGGTTAAAATTGTACTGAATTGACGTTTTGAAAACAAGTCAAGTCGGCTGAGAAATGTCAAAGTTATTCAATGTTTACATACTGACATAATTGGAATTTTGGTACATCAGTTCGGAAAGATGAACGATTTTTTTCCATCTTTCTTCCATGCACCAGTCTACTATAGAGCAATTTTTTTTTTTTTTATTTTTTTTAAGAAAAACATCTAAATAAGTATGTTTTTTACTTGTGAGTAATATTTTTTGATGTTTCTAGTTTTTTTTTTAAATAAAATGAATTGTTTTTGATATATGCAAAACGATGATTAAATCGAAAATCATATTGATTTTGACCAAAACCAAATGTTCAGAGATAAGACTTTTTTTGATTGAAAGTCTGTGTTCACAAGCTGCATATTAAGCAAAAAAATTTGTGGGCACTGGTGGAATCATACGTAATAATAATTTATAGTAGAATTTATCAGTTCAATTGCGTGAATAGTGTCTTGTCTGTTATTAAATTGAATGTCACCTCTTAAAAGCAAATGAATCTGTTAACCAGAACGATATGGTTAATGGAGAGTGAATGACCTTGAACTGAGGTTTCAACAAAACAATATGCCAACAGAACAAACCGCACTGTTCACACTACAATAAATTCATTGAAGGAAACATTCGGAGAGTGAATTACTTCGTACGGTGGACAAGTGAAAGGCCTCGAAGATTATGTGGAAACATCTGAAGTCGCCAGTCTACACCAATAAGTCAGAGGAAGTCGCTAATCCACACAATTAAACGAGATGCCGCGGATGGGTTGAAAGACAATATTCAGCGCATAATGATCGATAAACGTTTCCTGAAACAACACAAAAATGCGGATCCACGCTCTGGGCACACATCTCGTTCATAACTTCTCTGAAGTTGAGATCCAAAACTAAGAGGAAAACCTATGTAAAGAGTGATCTAGAGTCATTATATGGTCTGACTAGCAAACGCTTCATATCATATCATATCAGCCATCATTCTATGCTGATAAATACATTTCCCACAACTAGGACATGTTCTCTATTTGATACTATTTGACAAGTTTCTATTGGTTGTACCAACATGCAATGTCTGTGCACCTCCTCCGCTATTTTCTTCTCTAAGTCTGAGTAACTGACTCACAAAGCCAAGCCAGCGACCATCGGATTACAGAAAAATATAGGGGAAATTCCACTATTAAGGTGAAAGACTTCTGGTCAAAGACAATCAAACAGTGTGCACAACAGACTTCCTGTTGTAGGTTATACGATATCATGTGGTTATAATCTGTTCTTCTTTCCTCCTTGCATTCTTAAGCCAGGAGACCAGGCAACAGTTTCTTGACGCATATCACAGTGTTCATCAGGGTTTGAGTCGATAATTCTTGTACAATTGTACCAGAGGAGTGATGTCAACAACATTTACTTCCCACATTGATCCCAATTTTAAGTTGCTCCAAGTTTCAAAGCACGCACCGCCCCAAAGTCAAAGTCAATCGATAGACATCCAAATAGTAATCATAAACCCTGTGTCCCCCATTCAGTTATTAAAATAATTGCGGTTGTTACCTTTGACGTTCAAATGTTAACCGACATTGACAACATTTTTATCGACTCTACCCAAATATGAGGCAAACCATGTTTAGATTTGTATGTCGCTTCATGAGGTGACGGAAGAGAAGGAAGTTGACGAACGTGTCTTTTTGTGTGTTCTACAAGGTATAGCGGTATAATGTTATCACATTATAACCAAGCACTTTTTCGTTGAATTTTTCCACATGCTTTCAGTGCTATCTGTTGTTGTCTTGGCTAAGTGCGTTTACACAAGCACGCGCCTGCATAATGCAATGTAGACAATCTTTGCTTTAGAAGCCGTCAGTTACGTATGACGTCTGAGCAGGAATGGGACTAGAAAAATGCAAAAAGCTCCCACCAAAGACAAAAGACGATTAACTGATGCGGTTCACTTATTCAGCGCAAAAAAAATAAATAAACTGAAGAAAGATGTCGCAATAATCCAATTTGCCACTTGCAGTATCCAATTAGTCGACCGACCTTATACCTTGGTTACACATGAACGTCGTGGCATCGTTTAACTGGGACCGTACTCTGTGACACCCTCACTCAAACACACACACATTCAGTTTGTCTTTCAACTGTCAATTGACATATATCTCACTCTTTTTCTCCTGAATATTGGCCTGGACGTCGATGTCAACAAACAACGTTAAGCCTACATCCTCCGACAGAAAAAAAAAAAAAAAAACAAAGTTGACCACTAAAGCTTCAGCTGACTGCACTAGCCACTGGTGTACCCTGTACCCCCATTCCGATCAATCCCATGGTTTGCCTGAATCTAGAGTACGTCCGACGAATAACTAATTCTAAATTTACATATTTGCCGTCTGCGTATGTGTCTGTGTGAATGAGACTGAGAAATGGGACTGGTGACAAGTAGAAAGACGGTTATGCATATGGTATCTGTCTTATTATTCTGATTGCGGACAAATAACAGGCTGTAGTACTTTTGTACTCAATTTGGTGTGGTAATATATTTATCTTAATTATTTGTTTGTTGGTGCTCTGCTCTTTCAGTCGTCTCCTTTGCATTTGCCTTTTCTTTGCGTCTATACTCTGAAGTGTACATTGCGTCTATTTCAATTTAAAATAAACTGACAACTCGCAGAGGGAGTCTTCTTTGGAGATGGAATTGTATGTGTGTGTGGAATGAAAGGCTGCTTTAGTTAGCCGAAGAAAGAGTGTAGATTACAAGCTAAGGGTCACGAGTATATCCGGACAATCGGCGAATGTTATGCAACTGATTAGGGAAAGTTGAATGCATTTGCGAGGGTTATGCTGACTGCTAATTGAGACTCAATTGGCGCTTTCTTTATGCCCGTGAGGATGTGTATGGCTTTGAATATATTTCACAGTAAAATATTTTATTACGTAAAAGATATTTTTTGTTTAATAGTCAAGAGCACATCCTGTTCTGTTGTCAAAACCGGATCAATTGCAATTGATTGCTATCGTTTAAAGTTGTTTTAACATTCCTATTCGAAGACTGGCTGGTGGCTAATAGGAAAAAATGACTTTGTTTTTTCAAAAAAAGATATTTATGCAATTTTGTAAAGCAGAGTCTATTCCCATTCACACTTTTTCTTCGCTTCGTTGTTTACAATAATTTCAACTTCTGACAGATGTTTTGTTTTGAAAATTACTACAATCCGTCCTATAATAGACTAACACAGAGTTATGCTGTTAAGCTAGTAGAGCAGGAATTTAAGATAGTTCAATCTTTTAAACTTTGTGTTCAATAAAAGAAGTTGACTATTGCAGAGGATGAATAAATATACAGATGCCGTCATCAGATCTTACCAAACCTGTAAATACGCTCTTAATGCCAAGCAACTCAGATATGAATTTAAAATCCCAGTCGTTTTGAAAGAAATGTCAGAATTGTTATGTCAGATGATTCTGGAGATGCTAGTCATGTAGTGTACACGATCTACCTTGAATCTGATGTAACAAAAATATTGCTCCATAGGCTGAGATGGGCTAGTCATGTAGTTCGAAAGCACATAGGAAAAGTCTTTAAAAACTCTTTGCGATAGAAAAGAGTGAGACAAAATCTGTTTGTGGATCAGAACAGCTCAACTAAGTAATATCGAGTCGTTATTGGGATTGGTAGGTTAGGTTAGGTTAAAGAAGGGGAGTGTGAATCCCTTCATTTTTTTTTCGGACACAAGTTCATAAGCCTATCTTATCACGTGATGGATGAAACCTTTGGCGAAGCTAGGCGCCGGTTCGGAAGAGCTGGGCAGTGGCACAGCACATGTTGGGTCTTTTCAGTCTCGGCCTCATCACCGCAGCTCCTGCAGCGATCGCTGGACTCTGCATTTCATTTTCAAAGCATACTTCCAATGGGACATTGTCCTCTGATTACTCCGACAAGCGCGCGAATCGAGTTTCGTTCCAACGCCAGGAAATTCTTTGCTTTACCAATGTTAAGCTCTAGCTACGTTGATCTTGTCGTGTGACAATCGTTTCTTACAACCCAAGCCTTACACCTTTTTCGTTATGAGCTTTTCGTTCATGAGCGGCTATTTACTGATCAGGAAGCAGCTATATTTTTGAAAAAGAAGACCAAAAACGGTTATTTAAAAAAGGAACAGTTGACGATCATATGTGGGTTGCGTTTCAAACTTTCTTTGAGAAGCAATTTTAAGCTCAAACGCTAGTTTTTGACACCTATTCTTTTTCAAGTAAGTGAATTAGAACTCCAATAAGCTTTAATTTGAGCTCATGATGTGTGGCATGGTGTACTCTGTTGCTATAAAAGTTAGACCTTAATCCATCTTGGACTGACTACATGACGAAGACGTATGGTTTCCTCCTTTCCCCTTCTCAAAAAACTAGACGATGACTTTACTCATGATTTTTCAGAAATAGATGCCTTCGAGCACCACGTCAAAAACATCAATATGGGCTAGATTATGCAGTGTTGTAGTTATCGCAGATTGATAAACTGAGATATCTTTCTCAAGTGCAATTTGACAGACTAGTCTCAGTTCCATAGAGAAGATACATTCCAGCTTCCCATCTCTCATGGATCCATTCGTAACGATAACTATCTCTCTATTTCTATTAGAAAATGTTCCATTTTCAATGAAGTTTTGTGGTAAATTTCGGTTAAACACACTCTACTTAATCCATTCCCGTTCTCGTTTTTTTTTCTTGAGATCCAGAATCTTCCGATTGCTCGTGGAAGACATTTGCCATCTCGTTGTATTCGTAGTGCTGAGGTCACCGCTGATATCGCAATAAATAAGGCCAGCGGTAACAGTCCTAAGAACACTTGCGTATGTGTCACATACTAAATCGGTTATCTATTTTTGTTGGCCACCTAAGTCGCGGTCGAAGTGTACAGCGTTCTTCCACTGGGTGGTCGGTGACGAAAATCTAATTCAATTTTATTTCTGATTGTTTTATGACATAGATTTGGGATATTAAATTCATGTAAATTACCTCAAAACGAGACAAGAATATATAAGACACAAAATGAAAATGCCTATTAACGTCTTTTAGTTCTAAATTAAGACCATGAGGAAACTTCAGAATTCATATTGAAACACTTGACCATATGTTCACATTAGAAGGCCTACCGATGTGAGTGAACTTCCTTCAGAAGTTAATTATATGGGTTAGTGGAATAAAAACGAACGAGAGAAGTCTATACAAAAACTAAGGGCCTGTGAACCGTCAGAATAAAAGCAATGCTTGTTTCGAAGAAGGAAACCTTGGGTTAAATATTTAATTTGATTGAAATCGATCGTTTTCAACTTCACGAGAGACTTTTTTCTGTAGGCCATATGCAGTTAATCATAAGCCGAGCTGGATGTATTTTGAATTTAGAACACAATTGCTTCTACGAACCCCAAAGTCACCCACACATTGCGGTCTACTAGGGGAACACCTCCCCCAGTTAACCATCCGTGACTCAAATAACTTTTCCTTTAATGATTTTTTTTTCCTTTCAATTTTCCCACAAAATAAATGACTTTCTTGAAAAAATGTTTCCCATTCAATAAGCACTTGGTATGCCATTTGTTTCACATTCACCCCACCACCGACTTCCTACATCGTCTCGTTCTGTGTCAATTTTTCGCAATATTTTGTTCCAATGATTTCCTTCTTTTTTTTTTCTTCTTCTTTCTATGAAAGCCTTCAGTCACTAGTCATGCATGTATAACAACCGGGGCGTCCATCTAATGATAGCACGTACACCAGAGTATCTAGCAAAGTGTGTTAATGCAATAAGTGTGAGATACCACTTGTCTTCGGCATGCTGGTGGTTTTTTTTTTTTCTTTCGTTGGTGCTCACTTGTGCGAAATGAGAAGCAACAAAATATAAAATGTATTGTATATGTAGGAACAAATATCATAAACAGTCAGTGAATCGAAAAATAAATATATTGAGCAACGAACAGATAGATACACAGGGGCCTAGAAACGGTGAAGATGGTGGAGAGGGGAAGATACGCACAATCAAGAGGTAGCAGTTTTGCTGTGAAAATGTATTACTCCCCCCACAGACAAGGAAAAGGAAACTTTACTTAATTCACTCAAACGTAGAAGGAAGACGTTTAAACAATAAGAAATTACAAAGAGTCCATGAGTTCATTTCACATTGAATGCTGAATGCGTGCACGTACACGTGTGTAAGTAATTTTTGCCGACTCAGGGGTGGTGAATATGGGCTGGAATGGGACCGCAGTTGTGGATTCGGTTTGGGATCCTCAAGGAATTTTAATGCTACCTCATGGAAAGTCAAACAAAATGAGTCTCGGAAATCGAAATGAGCACAAAGGAAGATGAATTCTAGGAGAAAGGAGAACATTTGAGGATGTGTAGTTAATTAATTTTAGATTTTTATAGAATAAGGTGTTTGTTCTTTGTTCTTTTATAAAATTATGACAAATGAACGACTGATGGTTCAATATCGATAAATGAAGACTACGACGAAGGCAATTAAAGGCTTTATAAGCGTCACAAATGCTTGATGTTGCATTTCACATATTTTAATGTATGTACATAGTATCATTATTTTGATCAATTGATTGCCTAGGCAAGTTGTACTGGACTGCCTTTACTTCGGGCAACGCGCTTAGGTTGAGGACAATGTTTTCATTAATTGCTTAGGAGTCTCATCGTCAAAACAACACGAAGTTAATTGGCTTCTGTCCTGTTCTCATGTGGAGATCTTTGCAGACACTAAGGCGTTTACAACAATGGCGCCCAACGCGAGGCCCAACAGTATTGGCCTCAAAAGATTATCGACGATTTTTATGCTGACGTCTGAAGCAATATTCTGATATAGATTTGAGCTCAGCTTGTTATTATTCTTTCACGAATTTATGGGACCTTAAGCCTAAAAATTAACGTCGAAGTTTAAGAAGCTGTCCTTGACAGTTCTGTAAACACTGTCAATGCCTCGAGAAGGATGCTGCCGTGACAATGAAAGTGGGTGTGTCAGGGATCGAACCATGAACTTCCAGGGTGGGAGTCGGTGCTCTAGGCGATTAAGCCACGGCTTCCTTCATTTTATGCTAAGCTTATAAATAGATCGTGACGGGCTGGGCTACTAAATTTATCACAGATTTTCAACATTTCTGTAGTTAATCATACCCCAGATTCATCTATTTTTAAGGGGAAGTACTATCTCTCAGAGTCTTAAAACTTGTATCCACTAGCCGATAACTCCGAAGTCTACCCAAGAGCCCTCAAAAAGACCACTGCCTAAAAGTTTTCATAAATTGTGATTAGTCACAGGATTTCTACAATATTGTCATAACTTTCCATAAGTTGCAAATACACCCACCGGTCAAAAGCATTTTGAATATTTTTGTAAAATAAGGAAAGGCTAATGGATTTCCCGTGGAGAAAGGTGTGAAAAGCTGAAGAAAAATCTGTTGCGTCAAGAGCGAATTTCAACAACATTATACACAAATATGCCATTAGTGAAAAAATAACACAACCAATCACTTTTGATGCTATCCGATGACGCTTTTCTCATCAAAACGTTGAATAGATTGTCAACTTGATAATTATTGCATCACCTTGAGTCGGGCATTGTCCCATCGCAATAGAACAATCATTGTTTTTATCGGAAAATCAAATCAAACTTCAAAGATCATTAACGCCCTCCTAATGTTCAAAAAGAAGACATCAACGTTTTTATGGAAAACCTGGTGCTCGCATCCACTCAGAATTCACCGCACTTGTCAAATTGATTTGACAGCTAAATACCGTAATAGAAAAAAGCCATTCCCCGTCTCATAAGTCTCAGCACTTCAACAAATTCATTTTGTTAACCAACAAGAAAAAGATAAAAACAATAACACACGAAAAAAAGAATAACAAATCATAGCCCGCCTTTGTTATGATCTGCGAGAGATGCTTGTTTCTATTTTTTTTTTTTTCGCACACCTGCTGGCACACAAAAAATGCTACAAGAGCTGAGAAGAAAAAAATACGAAAAAGAAAACCAACCGATGCCAACGGAGAATCACCGCAGAAATCTCGACTAGTATCTTGTATCTCTTTTTTTCTGTGGGAGCTTTTGCGCGTTTTGCGTCATATCCACATTTAAAACATGAGGAAACCGGTTCTGGAGGTGGACTGGTAACAACTGCTGTTGCTTTTGAATTTGTATACAGCTGTCTGCGTTCACATTGCTCATAGTTTCAGGTTTTCTTGTCTCCTATCTGGCGTCCCTGGTGTTGTTTGCAGAAAAAAATGTATTCTCCTTGTTTTCGTATTGAATCTCTTGAATCGATGTCTTGACTTATCATGTGTAACCAACCACTTTTGATTTTTCTTTCGAGTCTGTGGACAGGCAATCGAGTGGATTCAGGTTATTGTAATTACAGGTGAATATTACGAGTGCTAAGTGGAATAAAGAGTATCTTACATCACTCATGTTAGGCAGAGAACTGGATTTTCGTCATGAGGACAATCGATTGTGTTTGACCCATTTGATGATTCAAGGGGGTTTCCTTTCAGCGAATGTCAAGGAAGACAAATGCTGAGGAATCACATAAAACTTAAAAAATTTCTCAAGATTAAATGTTCTCCTGATAGGCGAAGATAGGTAAAGATTAGTCAGTACCGTCCGCATCCAGTGTGTCATCAGCAGATCATTTCAAGGTTAATTAAGTAACGCTCTTAATCAGACTTCACCTCGTTTCATCGATTCGCCGATAATCATCGAATTTAATGAGCGGATGTTGTGTGTTCCTTTGAAGTTTTCCCCTGGGCTGTAATTTCTTTTAAGTTTTCCTTAGATCTCTCACATTTGTGAAACGGGACAATCTAGCAGATTGCGGTTCTTTTGAATAAGCAATTTTAGAATTCGGTTGATTTTTATTAAAACAATGAGTATTCCAACATTGTACACTTGTACACAATTTTACAACCGATCAAAGTTCAAAGTGGAAGCTTATTCTCATATAAGGTATCCTCTTGTTCCTGCGTCAAGTTATTATGTCACAGATGGGCAGACGGTGGCGCTGTCGGAAGTAAAGGATCAGCTTTGTTTGTTCTAAAAACCGATTTTCCAAGAGGTATTGCCTTCTTGGCTGGAGTCATGTAGAATCTGTTTCAAAGACAATTTAGTGTATCGACAACAAGACAACAAGGTAATATATAAGTAATATAATATAATAAGTAAAATAAGTAACTTTTAAATTTGAGCCCCGTTCACGGTGACATCAAAGTATCGTTTCAAAATGAGTTATTAGCAACGATGTCGATACTTCCAAGAATTGGAAAAATCGATTACCCCTTGGTTTACTGTCATTTACTTATGACGTTCGGAAAGCACATTCCGCCGGATGCGTTCGTCGATCCTAACAATCTCAAGAAGCACTTTCAGCGAACACGCTAGAGGCAAATGTTACCACAATGGTTGCGGTAACTGCTTTGACAGCTATTGAATAATTATAAAAAAAAAAATATTTAAAAGCGCCGGTTAATCATCGATGGTGTCGAAGGCATCAGAACTGGTTACAGAAAAAAGAACGCCAACTAAATGTCTTTTGGTATTTCATTGCCACATTAAGTAGTCAGACAAAAGAAAGACAGTTAAAAACTTGGAATGTTCTGTAAATGTTAACATTTTTAAGTGCTTCATAAACCGCTGTAGTTTAGGCCATCTTCTGAGATGCTTTCGCTGTCAAGTAAGAACTCATTCATATTCCCACGCAGAGTACTACTGCAAATTACTAGTTCACGTCTTTTCATAACCACTTTCTCGCCAGTTAAATGACGAAGAAATAAACGTGCCCGTAAAGAATAGAACTAGTTAAGTTCCAAGTGAAAGTTGCGTCCAATGAGGTCACAAAAGTCTACCCCAGTCTTCTTAAAATTTCAAACACTCCTCTCAAGCCAAGATCAAACTTGTTTCAATATCTAAAGCAAAAAAAAATTAATTCATAACAAATTACATAAATTTTCAACAATCCAAATGGCACCTTAATTTCCAGAGGTGATTACACCTCGAACCTTGATTCAAACTCTGGCATAGAATGAATACGTTCACACACGCGTCCACACAGAGAAACACAAATCATTAAATAATTATCTGCGCTTGGTTTGGTAGATACACTAATATCCGATGTTTGGTTGATGTCATCTGACAACGACGCCTCAACCAACGAACAAATTTAAACAAAGCTTAGATCATTTTGTTTATTCAGCGTGTAGGGCTAGAATTTTGCTTTGTTTTTGGTGAGTACTAGTGTAAATTCATCACATGCCTGACAAGATCTCTCTCTCTCTCTCTCTTAACCTGGCCACCACCCTTGTCAGTCTTATTGCGTTACATTTCCCCTTTTGGGCAACAAACGAGGAATTGCTGAAATGAATCTCGAGGACTGAAAGTCACTAAGAGTATAGGTATGTATTGCTTTTGTAATCTGTCGAGAGTCAACAGACATCGGTTCACAATCATTCGAGCATTAGGGGGAAGTTGGCAATTATTTGCGCAAACAATCTCGTCGTGCACGGTGCATGGGAACGGTTGAGCTATCGGAAATTTTCCAAGCCCTCAGCAGCTCCAACTTTTCATTGTTTAACTTCACCGTGTAATATATGGGTTAAGTCTGACAATTATCACATGTAAACTGTAACAGAGTATAATTTATTAATGTCATCCGTTGTTGTGCTGGCCGTTATCGTTGCACCAAAAGGCGCTGGTTGACTGTTTCAATTGTATAACACTTGTCTTTGGGGATTAGGCTGTTGTGTCTGTCAACGAGTGGGGATTCCATGAAAATTCCATTAAAGCAATACCGCCATGCTCATGCCCATACTCGCATATTGTACGACGCGCCACACTTTCTTCATCCATCTGTGGACTTAAGGCGTGAGAAGATAGTCAATGGATTCTATTTGCTCATCGGCGGCTGAGTTTGATTTCGTTGATGTGTTACCTCATGGTTGCAGTAGACAATTGCCGGGTATTTCTGAGTCAGTCTTGTGCCGAGGGATGACTCAGTTTGTGTGCGGCTTAATTGTGCATTAAAGACAATTTAAGTGGAAACGACGCCAAGGTTTGTTGCCACTAATTGTTTTTATATGTTCAGTCAGTATTTCGCGCACAACTATGGTTTCAATGTGACCTACTTGGAGGGAAGTTTATGTTTTCGAAAGTGATAGGAAAACAAGACTTTTATTTCGAGAAACTGTTAACAAAAACTCAAACAGTTATGAGGAACCATTGTCGAAATGTGTTTGACCTAGATTTTTGAACACTCCCAACGTTGGAACTTGTGCAAGTTTGGATCTGTTTGAATAGAGATACACTCTTGATGTTCTTTTGAAAGTAAATTTTGAGTTTCTACAGAAAATACAACCATCGTGTGTAATTTCTTGTACTTAAACTTGGTTAAAGTTCCTAATTAAACCCGTAATGGTAAAAAATTGTTTAATTTCTTTTGGCAATTTTCCCTTTTCTCTTCTTCGATTCGATTGATTGGCGTTTATTGCAGGGATACACTAGGACCCAACTTTTCCAGCAACCATTTGCATTGTACCTGTTATTGTTCTCTCACAACTGAAGGGAACAGAAAGGGAAACTTTTGTTGACAGTTATAAAGTCTGAGCATTGTCAGTCATTTAAGAGAGGTAGTGGTGCAAAACTGGAACTTGTGTTCGGGATCGAACTATGGACTTTCAGCATAGAAATCGATGCATTCGCGCACTAAGCCATGCCGCCCAAAAATGTTTGCCCTAATTATTGCCAAAATTGGTGTTGAAGTGCCCTAAAAGAACGTAAATGTCAGCCAACACCTCAAATATCCCTTTTCAATCACTATCATCAAATTCAAAAAAATAACAGTAACTTGGTTCAAGTTTGCGGTAAGGATGGTAGATCCAGAAATCTATATTTCTAATCCTCTCGCGTCTCTTAGCCAATATAAGAACCATTTCAATTGATGTTACTCCAAAAAACCCAACATATACCTAATACGTCTTGTGATTGACGTTATCGGCAACAAATTACCTCACTTCCCGTGTCACATCACTCATTTTGTAATTTATTTTATTGTAGACAGCAAGTTGCTATGAGTAACGTGACTTGTGACATATATCTTCCAAGCATTTATTTAAGCCTGTTCCTTCAACAAAGTTGAATGAATGTCAGAAATATTCACTGAACATCAGTCAGAAGCAACAACAGCTGGTTCATTGGACTTCACATCTCTTAGAAAAATAAGAAGGCTCTTCAGCGATAAGGCGTGATCTCTTATCGTATCAGTTCCAAGGTTAATGCAACCAATGATAGCAGTTTTCACAGAGAAAGAATTCTGTTGTGTCGTTGCGACTTTTTTTTGCAAGCAATGCAGATTATACTTTAGCTCAACATTTATGCAAGTCAAATTGGAGACAACTTTGCCAGAGCGGCATTCACTGGTTTAGCTTCTTGTTGCCTTCTTATCGTGACGAGGTTCTTCAGTTGTGAAATGATAAGGCGGCTGTCACTTAAATAATGTGAAGACCCATCGCGAAAACAGAAGCAATGTTGTGATCTTGTCGCCAACTGCTTCCACTGACAGCAGTGTTGATTGAGTTCAAAGCACTGAGATGGTAGATAAAAGCAAAGACTTGTATAAATATGTCTATACACTCAGGATAAACTATGCCGTATCCACCAACGTAGCTTGACTTCATCCGACACTCCCAGAAGATGTGGATTACAGTCTGTTTTTTTTTTTTAGTATCAGTTTCTTCCGTTCTGTTCTGTTTACATCCGATTTTGATAAATTTGCAATGGCTACCATAAACCCCAGATTGATCGTTGCAGACACATTTTCTCAAATTTCCATTTTGAAATCATGCATAGGGTACAATCCGAGACTTGGCAGTTGTAAGGTACAACATTCATCTAGGACTGAACAGTGTACCTACTGCCAAAAGTTTTGAGAAACGTCAGAAAAATTTTGTGGGATCGATCCGAATAGATTCAAGCGGCGTCCATTTGATCAACATTACCCCGCTTGAAGTGGCTGAAAAGTTTATCAGAGATTGTCCATTGTAAAGACCCTTAATCTTATAAAATACTGAATGATTCTTTGGATCATTACAGAGAAAAGAACTGTATGCGTACTTTCCCATCCCTAAAATGTGTCAAAAAACAAAACTGGGCTGCGAAAAACTTGTTAAACTCTCTTTATTTTCTATTATAAAGGCACTTTTGTTACTTGATATCTAACCAATAGCTCTTAATGAAGGCTTCGATTTCTCGAACAGAGGCATCATTTTTCATGTTATCGGAAGCAATTTTTGCAAAAGGATTATTTTATTCAAAAACAAAACAACCAACAATTTCTTTTAAGTACATCATTAAAACCCAACTTTTTCTTAAGTTCGAAAATTCGAAGTCCATAAAATCCGAGCGTTCAAGGACAACAACATTCTCTATTTCATTATCATCTCCATCTGTTGAGCACATTCGTTTCGCATATCCTTTTGGAATTTTATTTCCCTCAGCTGTCGCCTAACAATGTGTCACAAAGTCACACTCGTGGCAGCAAACTTTTAACCCCTACTATGTACTTTTTTGTACTCTGTACCCACTTTATTTTAATGTATTCTATTATTTCGTGATTCGTTTTTGTGAATCAGAATACTACTCGTAATCAAATTCAGGAAAACTTTTCTAGCATGCCCTTGCGTTGCGTCAACTTTTGTGATGTAAACAACAGCGCTATACACACGCAATGTTATTTTAACGACATACGTATATTCTGTGTAGTCTGTACCTATTTTCGACATTTTATTTGTCTCAAATCGCTCTTTGACATTCAATCACATCTTGAAAGGGAAATATTGATTGAAATACGTCAGGGAACAATACCTATTCATACAGCACAAGTGTCAGAAGTGCACAATTTTCTTATCCGTCACCCATCCATTGTCAGTGGTTACCGACCCAGCAGACCTCAGTAGCTTTCCGGGCACGACATGAATGATTCCTTATCGACATCTGGAAGAAGTGTATCATGTCTTTGTTTCGCTATTTATTCTATCAAGTGACCGGACTTATTGTTTTGATTTCCACTTGTCAAGCCAAGACTGCGCGAGTAGTAAGTGGCCTGAGGCAACCATGAGTACACAATGTCACACAAATGAAGCGCTGTCTCTGTGGCGTGTCGTGTCCGATACTGATTCATGGATTATCGTTTGAAATAATTTATTAAAAAAACAAATGTTGTGTACATACATATGTACATGTGTAGTTTTGAGATCGCAATGCGTTCCACAAATGATTGAGGGAAAATTACTGAACGCTTTTTCAATACAAGACCCAGACGACTCTGCATTTGTTTGATTTCAGCTGTTTACAGCGATACTTGGTGTTTGCATAAGAGAATGGGGAAGTATGTCTTATCAGAATTTTTTTTCTTTTGAAGCATCACCTTGGATACGTCTTGAAACGTCTAATAGATTATTTGTTTGCAAACAATATTGACTCAGTAGTCTGTCCAAACAAGTTAAGTTTTCTAAAGGGGTTGACGAAGGGGCTTGAATGGACACACACGCGAATTGAGTCCACTGAAAGCATGCCTTTCGAATACGTTACGGAATATAGGGACATCCAACAAGAGGTGTTATTTTATATCTCGCACCATTTTTTAATTGTTAACAGTCAGCTGTCATTGCGGTGGCTTTTGATAAGTCAGAACTATTATTATTTAATATGTATCGGTTTACACTCGCACAATATGTTATAAGTGTGAAAGTTTACTGCTGTAAAAATATCACTGAAATAATTTGTATAATATCATCACTTATACTCGTCATCAAATGCCTTTTCGCACAACTGTGGAAAAAATGAACAAGACCGTGATAACACTTATTTCCGTTAGTCTGGGCAAAAAAACAAACAAAACTATAGCATCTTAGACCTGGAGGTGTTTTTGGGCCATATTCTTTCAAAATGATGTTTCAGTGAATTGTTTGCCGATAATGGCCTCTCGAAGAAAACTCATTTAGGAGATTTCTTCTTTAATATTTTGAACCAACTGATTAACATCAGTACTTACTTCAAACGCTTCATCTCGAGCTCAAAATGGTTCTATAACCAGGAGATCTCCCGTTCCGTGTGGTATTAAAAGAGGGCTAAGCCTAAGTGTGACGGTAGTTTGCAGCCTGCTGCTAATTCCTGTAAGTTTTTCTGAACACCAATCGTATTGAAGCCAAACAGCATATTGTGCTATTTGAAGTCTAGGCCAGTACTATTCACAAAAAGAGTGTAACACTGAGCTTGAGTATTTGAAGGAGTGGTATATCGTACGATTTGTAAAAAAAAACAGCTTCTTCCTTCGCATCAGCTGACATCCTCAGTAGAACAGTAGTATGCACAACACGAGTTGTTGCTGTTAAAGCAATCCGAAAAAAAACTACCATGTTATGTTACAATGTTATTAAAATTCCATTATACTAATTTCATGCTCAGGACCTCATTGATCTGACTTCTGAACCTGTGAACAATCATGAATGTGCATTTTATGCCAAAAGAAAATCTAAAAATCAATAATTATGAATCAAATCCAATCAACGTCTTGGCCGGTACGTCACGTTGACGAACACTTGCTCATGAGAGCCAAAATTAAAAATTCTATTGTTGACAAAGACCAATGAACGCTCAGTTAGCGCGTTGGCAATACTTAATACAGTGAGTCATTTTATTTTTTCATGAATTTTGCAAAAATTCGGCACAAAATTATTAGGCACTGACATTTCTATTTGACTGTCCTCGCTTTTTGACCATTACGAACAAATTTCCTTTCATTTCTTACAGTTTAATGATGGATAAAACTGATAGCAAACTTTATAAAATGTCATATAGATCTTCAGAAATATGTACAGGTGGACAAAATTTGTCCAAAACAACATGTGCAACAGAAGGCAGCCAAGATTTTACTATCCCGAAAATAGCTTGATATTTAAAGACAAAGACCACACTACACTGTAGCGCCAAATCGCAAGAACCCAATCGAAGTCGGAGCATTTTTAAAATTTACCAAAACGACGCCGATCTGTTCCAAGCAATTAATAGATGACATATATTTCACTAATAGAGACCTTCCCTCATCCAGGCAGTAGCAGTCCCCGGATTATTAATAGCTCCCTTTATTAACTCACGCTGACTGACAAGACCGCCACACCGTGATCGCCGCGATGAGGTGACAACATCTAGCCCATAATTTATACATGAAAAATACCATAAAACCTTCTGGCTATAAATAATAAATAATTTCCCTAAAACGAAACGAAAACTATTAATTTCCGAAAACACATCGCACATCAAAGCCTAAAGTATCGATTTGAAAAAATAATCAAGTTCCGGGATGAGAAAATTGATTCGTCGAAAAATAAGACCTCCAGCGGGTTTCCTTTCCCCAGGTGTTAGTCATTGCCGGCTTGGGTAAATAAATAAATGCCTACACATAAGAAAACCGTCGTTAAGCGGCACCAAAGAGTAATGAATTGAATTGAATATCCTTATCAAGTGCGCCGCGCCAAATAGACGTGTCAGAGAATTGCACGAAAGGAAAATCAAGATATGAACCTACATATACATCTTTTATAGCCGCTGCACGCTCACACTTGGTCTTCGGCCAGCCATCCATGGGTTGGCGTCCAAAAATAGACCAAACGCAAACCTATAAATACGTTTGAACGCCGCGAAGACCAGTGGAATGCATTTAAATAAAAATAAATACGATCAGACCAACTGCTAAGACGAAATATACAAACATGCGTTCCAATACAGCGTATATGTCCCTTGGAGGTCTTTTCGACACTCGAAAACAATTACAGTACGAGCGAGTACAATTAGACTCGACATTAAATTGCTACGGATCACGACTTCAAAAAATTATCTTGACCTTCGTGAAGGAGTCGGTGGCGGTTGTGACTTTTCACCTTCACTTCTTCACATTGTCAAGTTGAGAAGTGAAACGTATTACTTTGTTTCCCATCACAGTTATTAAGTAAGTTAACAACGTAGGAGAACTTCTGTAGATAATAGTGCGCCGTTTTAAGGCATCTATTTGCGTCAGCGAGATCAGTGAAGATGCGGGGACAGGCGGCAAGCAGAAGCTTTTTGCTTCTTCTGGTGATTTGAAACGCGTGCTTGGATTTAACCGCCCCTTATCTCATTCCGGAATTAAATGTGTTAACCATGTACAAATATATTATATTTTCATTTTGTGTTTACATATGGAATTATTTTTGTTTTGAAAAACCATCTGCTTGAGTGATGTGTCTTCCGCTTCTACTCAGTCCTGACCGGATGATCTTTCAAATGATGATTGATATCTAATAAATCAATGAGTCACATTAACCACTTTCAAATGATGTTAGCTGACATAGCAACGAAGGGAACAGCGTGACGTTTCATTTAGTTCTTTAGAAATTTTTCATTTCACGTTTAAAATGACTGAGTTAAGTGTTAAATGATGAAATTTAATTCTTCATGGTTAGACGTTGAAAGATGAATGTAAATGAATCTGGGCCACATTTCCCAGATCATGTCAAAGTGAAGACTCTTAATCTAGGTATTGAAAGGCGAAAAGAGGTCAGAGGTCAGAGAAGAATCTTACTTGTCAAGGTAATTCCTTATTTTGCTTTTAGTTTACAATGTTTCTGACGTCTGAAAAAATGATGTGCTGTTTGGCCGCGATTTCAATTTGGATGACATTTGTCAGTTCTTTCGGCAGTTCGGGGGACGATAGTCGTAGGGTAGAGCAGATAAAGTCACAACCAAGTATTAAAATTATTAAAACATCAGCAGAGACGACCATCATAGTGAGCGATGAATCACATTTCGACCTGTCTAGCTTCTCTGAGTTGATTCCTTCAATGATCGTATATCCAATCAAATCATAAATTTGTGTTCTAATGAAAAGTATTTTAAAAAAAGTGCATACAAAAAACACTGTATTTCAAGTAGCGAACAACTTGGGTTAGAACCCCTGAACCGAAGGTCCAAAATCATGCTCTACAAAATACATGATTTGCCATTTTGTCATATTGATCCGAAAGCTGGGCGATAAGCAGGACATCATCTGATTCTTGGAGCCTTTGAAAGAATAATTCTGCGTCGAATACTTGTCGAATGGAGAAGGTCACATAACGACGAACTATACGAGTTGTACCAAAGATATAGATATAGTCCAACATACAAAGATCCGTTGACAAAAGTAACTTATGGAATCCATGTCCAATAATAATAATAATAATGGTGGCGTTACAGTCCGAGGTGGACTTAGGCCTAGCTTCTCAGCAACCACTCTCGTTGTGCGTGCTAATATTCTCTCACGAGTGGAGGGAACGTACTGTTTAATGCCGATTCCGAACGGCGAGCTGGAGAAGCTTTTTTCTAGACAGTTATGTATATTCTTTGAGCATTGTCAATAACTCGAAAATGTTGGAGTTGTGAACAATTTTTTTTTAATTTTAGCTTGTTTTGTAATTTGAACCTAGACTTGACAGTATAGTGCGTTGGGGTCGAGCACAAACTCACAACGCCACGACGCCCACATAAGGAAAGGGCTTATCGTAGATGCAGGACTACTTAGTCTTGGTGAATGGAAGTAGCGCGCTCGGGACCGTTAAGGCTGGAATGCATAAGCATAAGCTCAATCTCAGTCCATTCATAGGTCATTGCACTGAAATATGTGACATTGATTTGATGCATTTAATGAGAAATTAATGCAAATATGCACAAGTTTACGACCATAAGTTGCTGCTCTAAATCTTCCAATCTTGACTTTGGCTTTGGTTTAGGAATTTAAAACAATAACTTTTCGACACTAAAACTGAATGCATGATTAACACATTTATAGTTCCAGCAAGACTATAACTTTTCTTCTTTCTGAGAACTGATTCGGCCAATAACCAAATACAAAAATAAATTTTCTCAAGAAATTGTGATTAATTGTTTATTTTTTTTAACTCCACAAATCAGAAGATCTTGATCACTTTAAACAGTCAATATTCGTAGCGTGGGCTGATTGATATGTCTTTAAGCGCGAATAAACTGGATTTATAAAATAACCCCGAATTCGTCAATCAGTTACAGAGTAGATATTTAACGGACAGTGTCTATCATAATCTTAAGTTAAATATTTATTTGGAGATTACATTGGAGAATTTTGTTTAATTTGGTCATAATTTTATACATAAATGTAGTTACCCTCTATAGCTAAAGAAGAGCTCTACAATTTTCATTTTTATGTAACATCCACTGCTGGTGCAAGAATCACGTACATTTCGGATTAACAGTTGGAATCAAGTACTAAATCTTTGCGTGGAACACCCTGTACAACCAATGAAGTAATTTGTCCTTTTCGCTGGAATATAGCCCCAACTATTAATGTAAATATGATGTACTCTTGGAATAACAAATTGAAATCAATTTGTGAGACTCCTTGGGGAAGCACTAAGAATCATTGATGTTTTAAACAAGTTTCCGAAGGATTTCATTTCAATGAATTAAGTTATTATGCTGAAGTAGCAACAATTGCTCAGAAAAGCAGTATGTTCGTTGCCATTGGTGTGACCTTCCTTAGGAAGTGAACAAAAAGGAGCAAAATGTCTTGAAAATAAGCTTATGCTTGTCTAAGCCTGTAAGAAATGCTGCACACCTATCGTAAGATCAAACGTAACAGATTCTGAAACAACAAGAGGCCTTTTTTGACAGAAGAAATCGCGATAGCAACCAAAAAATCGGTGAATCACAAACGTCTAGTAAATTTATCAATATGTCCACGTGTGACAATGAAACTTATTAATAAAATAATAGCTGAAATTAAGAGAACTTTTTTTGATAAGGTGTGTTAGTCATGACGTCAAACGAGAGTTCTAAAATTATCTATCGTTTATCGAACTTTCGTCCACCGTCATAGACTGTTAATTCCATTGTAGAGGTTTTTGTAGCGCTTCCTATTTGAAATAATAATATATTATTTATGTCGTGGCTTTATGCCTTGCAGGCCATTGTGGCTGTCATAAGAAGGCCTCAATCAAGCTGCCTATCATGGAGTTCGTTTCATACGAAGGGGTTTCATGCAGTGTTGCAAATTGACAGCTGTCAAATATTTCACGCATATAATTTTGAAATCAGGCAGCACTTATTTGGACGCTTGTTGCGAAAAATTATGCCAACTATTTTAGATTAAAAGGAAGACTTCACGTCATATGTATGTTTTATTAAAATGTTTATTTACAAAAACTGCTTCTATAAGTTGAAGTGTGAAGCAGCCTTGGAAAAGTTTGCAGTTGCAAATGTGTTTGTTGTGAAATTCTTAGGAAATTACTGACTACTGTTGCTTTAGATTTGTTCAGACCACAACCAAATAAATAATGTTGCATCTGACAGCTGTCAAAAAGGAATTAGGCGACAGTTTAAGTTCTTGGATGATATATGACAGGGAAATGGCTACACCGTTGAATGCTCCTAGTCAAATAAATTTATTCGAGCCTATTTTAGATTATGTAAATAACTTTTTAAAGGGCTATCCAGTTGAGGAGCTGAATACACCATCCTTTCGAAATACTTGACATTTCAGAGGTCGTGTTCCCGCTTTAGTGTGCATTGGACATTGTTAAATGACTAAGTAATTTTAACAAAGAACTACTTCCACGACACAAAGTTCTGGTGCTCAAATAAAGAAAAGCAGAAAAACAGTTACCCCTTGTGAAATCCAACAAAAAAAAAAGTGGCACAACTTCATTGTTTGAACACACTTCATATGAGTAACCTAACCACAAAAAAATTCCACAATGATGACCAAATTGTTCCCTTCTTCTTTCATTGACTGATAACAAGACTTATGCAAAATTCTGATATGAATTCAAGTTGAAGGGAATAGAAGCAAAACGATAAAACGAAAGAAACAGGAATTATCTGAGAAACCAAGCCCATATAAATATGAGACCTTGAGTCGGCGATATTTTACGTATGTGTACGTCATTGAAACATTTCAAAATTGAATTTTTCATAGAAAGACTTGATTGTTTGAACTTTAAATTCACACATTTACACAGATATGAGTTGTGTATCGATGGATATGTCTATCTCGTGGATATGTATCTTCTGATTAGACAAAATTCATCTTTTGTCATGGCAAGAATTGTCTTCAATTTAATCGGCGAAGAATATTAAATTTTTTAAGATTTTAAATATACCTACATCTGTTTAGTGTTCTCCTTGTGTTTAGATTGCGTTCGAGATAAATTAATTTATTTGCAACACCCCCACTGAATGTATTGTGTGTATCCCTGTGCACTCACAATCGCGTAGATCTTCCACCTCTTGGATTGGATGAGGTAAGGGGTTTTCGCAAAAAATGTATATCTTTTTTTTCTTACGGCGAATCACACACTTTGCCTTTTGGATAAACACATTCTTTAGATGTGTTCTTTTTTGTTTTGAATATAATTCACTTCCTCTCCTCTCTCCCTGTTGGTCACAATCTCAAGGATTTATTTTTCGCACCACACCACCATAAGGCATTCTTCGACTTTGCAAAATCTCACAGGAAACTCTCACTTCACGTCAATTTATCACCACAATCAAGCTTATCATTCACTTTTCTTCAATATTTCCTTTTGAGACCATAAAACGAACGAAATTGAATTGAAACTTGAAACTGAAACCAGTTTCTCACATTTCTCAGGCAAGACGAGAAGTAAAAAATCAACAGAACTTCACGTTCGAATATGAATTTTTTTCTTTTCTTTTCTTATTCTTTTTGCTTAGGCACACTACTACTTCATAGATATCCTCCAGTCGTCTTTTGGTAAGCGAAAGATATAAAAAAAAATTTAATATCTGGATTCCTATCCGTTCTTTGATCATTCGATATCAACCAACCAACGACGACGAACGATGAAAATGTGAGACGCGATCAAAACAACAATTCGTTCATAAGTGTGATATGTTGGCGAAGACAATTTCAAAAAAAAAAAAAAATACAAAGAAAACTGTTTTTTTTTTTCGTCTATTCGAAAAAAATTAAAAATGAAGTAGACAACTCAAAAAAACTTTGTTCAAAAAATTAAACGAAAAATTTAAAATAAAAATTGCAATCTAACGCCGCGCGCGTTCCGCACTTCAATGAGCCGCGAAGAATGTGTTTTCTTCGACTTATCGCTCTCTTCCTTCGCTCGAACCGACCGACCGACACCAAAAACCACACACGCTCTCTCTCAGTCCAAGTGGCGATTGCGAGTGGAAGTCATCTTCGAAATGAATGTTGGTTGTATCTATCTATCTATCCGTATCATCATGTCGTATCGGTGTATCTGTTTTTGTTTGGGAAGGTGCGGCGCGGCGAAATAAGCACACACGTTATATCGTTTCTTTTTTATAAAAAAAAAAAAAAAAACTTTTTTTTAACGAAAGAAAAATACGCCCCAGAACTATACAAAAATTTCAACGTCAAACTACGATACTTGCTCTCTTATAGCCAGAGGCCTCGCGAAAAATGAAGAGAAACTGCTCACAGCAACACAAGTGCTAATCGAAAATAAAAGGAATTAACCCATGAACTCTTGTATTTTAATTTGATTAAGTTTACTCTTACGCACACGTACACAACACCCGCTTTCATGTTTAGCTGTGTGAGTTAGTCTCTTTCGGGCGAAACTTAACGAAGTAGATACACACCACGGCTACAGCCCGTCCACAGGTTCTCTTGATTTATTCGAACCCAACAAGTGGAATGTGCTATCACTGGTCAAGGAGAAGAGGCGATAGACACGAGTTTATTGGATCTTGGACGTACTTAAGGAGAGACTGTCGGTTGTTGGTATGCAAACGACTTTTATTTTCTTTGTTTTCTCTGCCATTGTTTTGTATTAAAGAGGGGAAACTATAAACACCACAAATGATCCGTACAAAGTAAATTGTCGATATTATCACAATCTGAGAATTGCCAGATTCGAATGAATTGAATGCGGTGATAAATTAATCATGTATCCCTCTCTCCATGCCTACCAGGACTTTTCTTATCAGAAATATGTTTGTGAGGTGAAGTAGAATGAACGTCATTCATTCCTAAATTCATTCGAGTGAAAGCCCCGCCCAAAACATCAGAAACGATGAACACAGAGTATATTGGTTTGCAAAAGAAATTGATGGTCTGTTATTATATCGAAGCTTGGTAAAGTGGGACAAAAGTTCGTCGCATTATTAACCATGGAAATATAAAAACAGAACAACTTGTGCGCTCGAGGAGGACACAATGCTTTAAGCAGTTTCCTGTCTTTCTTGAACTTCTTTTAAGGGCCAACTATAATAGACATGAAAACTTAAATTTATATCGAAACGAAACGAAAAGTAACAAGAAGCATTGACAAATTTCAAAGTATCAACAATTGCATATAGAGACTTTAGAAAGAAAAAGCCAACTGACATTTGCATACGTACATACGTAGAACGATTCATTTCGCTCCCACTGAAGTAGGTAAAAGTTAACGAACTTACCGAAACGGTTACATATTATTTTTGTGTAATTGCTTGGTTCTTTTAGTGGGCCTTTACTCTAAGACTATCACAGATAGGGTGTTCCAGTGATAGTTTCATAACCTGGAAACCTCGATTTCTTTTCGGAAAATACCCGGTTTCGTTTTTGAGTTTAGTATTTAACACTTAGACGAAGAAAGGTAAATTTGTACGCCCAGAAAAGTGAGTTCCAAATCATTTTTATCGACTTCAAAGCAAGTCCTTAGAATATTTGCTGTCGTTCAGAGACAACACGGCCACTTGGCATTCTCTACAACAGGCTTTGTCGCAGCTGCATGGATAGTAACGAGAGGAAAGGCTGATACTGACATCATCGTTTCCAGCATAACATTTTAGAGACTTACGCGTTAATTACATATCAAACGAAACGAGTTGGTCTTGATCAAAAGTCGAAACTTTGCTCTCCACCTAGTACAAAGCATTAGGTTAGGTTAGGAGGCTGCTAGTGAATTCACCAGCGCACTAAGACCATGTTGGTCCATTGCGGTACCCACAGTCAGACTACTACCACTGATCGACCGCAGCAAATGATGTCTGGACCAGATTTGAAAAACCGGATAAAAGCGTATTAACCTTGCTTTCACGGGGATTCGAACCTGGACCTCTCTAACGTATGCCATAACGTATGCACTTAACCAACTGCGCCATCCAGTCGTCATAGTACAAAGCATTTCGAACGGCAGTTATAATTTTAAGGCAGTTTAAGAATTTATCCATAAACCACTCCATAGTGAAGATCTGATGAACCGACACTTCTACTTTGGTTTGCCCAAATAATTTGAGTCAAAACCGAACTCACAGTTTACAAAACTCTCAAGTTGTGTTATACGGAGATAAAAGCTGAACTATTAGCAGAATGATTCTCGATAATCTCGAAAGAACATTTTTAAGTCAGATATTTGTTCCTGTCTTCAAGTAAAGCGAATACAGATGTATTCTCCCGTACAACAGTACAAAACATACATAGTTTGGAGGACAAATATCGGTTAACTTCAAAGTTTTGGCCATACTGAGGCAATGCACGCCAATGAACTAACTAAGAGAGTCTTCGAATCCGATTAACCTGGATCGAGATGACCGATCCTTTGGTACAAAGGACAACTATTTAGAAGCAGCGTATTCGTAACCGTCAGCATGTTATATGTTGCTGGCCTGATGAGTAAGTAAGTCAATAACGAAGCATATTTGATTCAAATGAGTACACTTTCAGATGATAAGTTGATTCCCTAACAAATGATCCAACGAACTTTCTCCCAGATGCAAATGAATGAAATGGTAGAAAAGGAAGACGCTAATTGAACTAAATGCTCACAGGTTAGCCTTAAGTAAGCAATTCCTGGGAACCTCATATTCAAGTCAAATCAAATTCAAATTATAAACCAAATTTAAAGGGGTCGATATGAAACATATCCAAAATTTATTAATGCTCCTGCAGTGCTTAACTTCGCATCCCATTAGCTTACAATTGACATATTTTAATATTTTGCGTGACTATCCAATTGACCAATCACAATTATGTAGTGAAATGCTAGCTAACCGCAACTTTGTACCAAAACCAGTCAACAGTCAGTTCTTCATTTGAACTTACTTGAACCCCAGTTCAAAACCATTGCAAAGTTCAGAACCAATGGCATTGCGCACTCAGTTTTTCTTGCGTCATTTCGTATGTTATGGCATTTTCGTAAGATACAGTTGAAGAAATCGCTTTTAGATTTCGAGATTACAGCTGTTTTCTGTAAACTTTGTCTGCAATTAACCAGGTAGTGTGTTAAGTATCAGGAATGACATTGAAGCAAATGGTATGCTGGTAGCATAATTATTTAGAAAAAAATCCTGTCACCTGAGAAATAATTTCTATATGTGGCTTAGGGTGGATTTTACTTTTGAAAGTGAATAGCCAATGCAATATAATGGAGACATAAACTTCATGTCGCAACAATTTTGCTTTAAGCTTTCGAATGGTAAAATAAATAGAAATAGATATTCTAACTCTAACGGAGTATTTGACTGTCAGCCTATATTATAGCCATCTTTCAAACCTCACAAGCATTCAAAGATAGACCTCCCTAGGAGTATGTGAATTCCTTACCTGTCCCGATATTTTCCGCAGCAAAAGAACGGCCTGAATGATTCTCAGGCAAAAGAAAGTAGGACTTTGGGATAACAATTGGTGAATGAACCTCTCTATACAAATATTGGAAAATAGACTGTCAGAAACCCTGGCCTGGTGAGGATGTTTGCTATTCGAATTCTTGACAGGAGCAAGCGGCTGAAGCAAGTAGCAGTTGATATAAGAGAATTCACCCTACATACTGAAGAATTAAAAACGAACGCAAATACAGGTTCTGCGACTTATTTGAAAAATCTCTGGACACTAAGTGACGACTGCGGCGTCTTTCAAGCAAATATGACAACAGTGAATGATGAAGTGAAAAAATGTCTTAACTTGGCAAGTAGGTCGTTAATTACATCCTCTGACAGCCAACTGGTTAAGCTGCAAACTTAAGGGTGGATGCCTACTGTAAGCGTGGTAATCCAGGGTTAAGTGCCCGGTCATGAAGGAATCGAAGAAAAAAATTAGGATTCGGAAAAATTTCTTCAAGTCTCTCAGGAAGAAGATAGAAGACGAAGCCTTGAAGCTAATAAAGGATTGCTGAGTTTGGATACTACTGCAACGACGCGAACTCTGTGGCTGACGGCATTGAACAAAATCATCAATGATCTACCTCAGTCGCAAGGATATACACATATCCGAAAATCTTTACCGGAGACTATACGATAGGTCATTACCATACTATTAGCATCTTTAAACGACACAACTGACCCAAACTATTGATTGGGGCACCCTCATGCATACACAGCCTTGGCCAAATGTATTAGACACCCTTATCTTTTTGTCTTTTCTGCCAAATCACTTATCGGAAGTAATTAGTTTGTTTATGGTTTTCAGCGACACTTTCTGAGGTTGTAAACGATTTTTATTTTTGCCTTTCATTTTACAAATTTTTTTGCTTTTTCAAAATATATCAATTCTTAAAGGGTGCCCAATACTTTTGGCCAAGCCTGTACCTACCTACTCATCTCAGAGACAACGTTTAATACCAAAATTAATGACACAATTGGCAAGTCAAGAACATGCCAGAATTTCGCGATTTGTAACCATCAGCCAAATGCTGATGCTGAGAAAACGAAATGGTATCCTAGAGACGATTACAATTATGTGAAATGCAGAAAGTGACATAAATTGTATCACTGCTAAGAAAAGGCTACACCCAAGGTGGAGCAGCAATGTATTTTTTTGAAGGCCAATGTTTACATATTCTTCTAAAGTAAGGCACATCCGACGTAAGCGTCCACTGCGCAAGCTATACAGCTAGGGATGCAAACGATACATCGATGTTTCGTTCATAAACATTTGCTAACCGATACATCGCCGATACATCGACGGCAAAATTGTCAAACATCGACATCGTTCATTCATTTCGTTAAACATTCCCAAAATGTGTTATATATAAAATGTGCTTGTATTCTTGCAATAATAATGGGGTGTAATCTTTTACATCTACACCTGCTAGAGATGCGCAATACAATGTAACTTTTTGCATATCTTAGAATCTCATTTTTTAATATCCTACTCCGAACCTCCAAGTGGTTTACTTTGGGCATCGAGCAACCCTGAAGGAGACCGGGTATACAACTCCTATGGAACTGTGGGCTAATCGGAGAGGGCTCATGTTTCGTCATGTATTGGCTGGATGCGTAAGCATGGCAAACCTTGTGTCAACAGCCAAACTAGCGCCTGTTCACCAACGGGGTGCGGCTGGGAACGGGTGTCGGTCTTTGAGCAAGCGACTCGCTATATAAACGTGCATGAAGGGCCCGCTCGGTAACCCAAATCCCGAATCGTAGAATCCTCCAACGTTACTTTGGGTTTTTCGTTGGCCCGATAAGCCACAAAGTAAAAATTCAATCATCAACGAAACGGAAGACGGAGAAGGTTTTTGGGTTGAAACTGGTACGACTAGTATGTTTTGTTGTTTAGGTATAGTACATCGTAAATATAGCCAACAATTCGTGTGATGTAGAATATAAATAAAACATCGGAAAAACATCGATGTATCGTTGTTGATACCGATGTTTTTTTAACATCGATGTTTGTCCTGGAACTATCGATGTTTCAAACATCGTTGTTTTTAAGAACGATGTTTGCATCCCTATTGACAGCTAACAAAAAAAAAAAACGTTAAATGTGGCAAGTAACGAGTATATTTCGCAATTCTTCGTGGGTCACTAGGTCAATGATGTTTACTGAAATGGTTCTCTCAATATTAATGCAAATTGACTTTAAATAGCATCACACTTCTGACACCACATGATTCGCGAAACTTATAAATTTTGATTAAGACCAAACATCTGTTGGCAATAAAGTTCTAGGTTGAAAGCATCATGCTTCACAAATCAATTACCCGACGTCCGTTCAACTTTCGATTATTAATTTCTTCACAAACAATTTGATTTAGACAATAAACTAGAATCCATTAGACGCCTCTTGACAATTTAAAAGCAATTCATAGATATTTTTCCTCAAAAAATAGTATGCGTATGTATAATATCAACGTCATTGACCCGTTAAAAGGTCACAATTCCAACAGGCCTTAAGGGCCAATTTGGACCTCAAAACATTCCACACATCCATCACATGAATGCCCACTCAATGGCCCTTAAAAATTGAAATCATGACCGATGCCAATTTGAGTTCAATTGAGTCAACAAAAGCCATGGATGCTTACCCAAAAGATACAAACAAAAAAAGACTCTGACACACAGATTCCATCACTAAATGCAGAGAAAAATGTTGTTGTGGTACTTCATCGTCATAGTCTCTCTCACGTCCGCTGACTCTCGTATTGGCAAATGGATCATCCAAACCAACTGTCGGCATGCGATTCTATTTTTAGGCCCAGCAAAGGTTATGTGAAAGCTTGCGTATGTTAAAAAAAGAAAAAGGAACATTACACTTGCGCCGACCGTGAATTTTAATTGCCAACGAGAAGATTAGGCTTGTACTTAAGATCGTTTATCGTATTAATCTCAATGGCAAACGAGATTAGGGAGCACAGATAAAAGTGTAAAGATACACAACAAAAGCCAGTGAAAGATCTGTCGCGTTAACAATGAGTGACACGTGCAGATGCATGTCGCGCTGAAGCTCGTTTCGAATTACCCACTAAAAAAAGGCGGGGGCTAGCGCATTATAGATGAAAACCGAACAAATTACACAGAACCACATATGAACACACTCGTATCATATGCGCTTTGGGGCATGTGGTGTATCATTTCATATTTCAATGGAATGCTGTCAATTGGTTAGACAGGGTGGTTAGTTGGTTGGTTTATTTGTTGCCGAGATGGAATACTTCTGATGGAGTGGAATTTTTTGATTGACCTGCTGCTGGCATGAGGTTCGTTGAAGCTAGAGTGTGTTAAAGTTTTTAAATCAGTAAGAAAATCATGGCAGTCTCTACACAAGTAGTAGCAAAACAAAGAGACTGCAAACGTTTTTATACTTTTTCGAACGGACATCATTTTGCTACGTTTTTTGGGAACCCAACGCGAGTTTCACGATATGTGCCCAAATAAGACAAAAAACTGAAATGATTCATAGAAACTACTTCCAATGAACTTGTAACTTATCGCAAGCTTTGTCCTAATATCGAATATGCTAACACTTCTTTAATATGAGGAAGTTGCTCATAAAATCTGAAACATATTCTTCCAGACAAGGTCACAGACTGAATAAATAGTTAATAGAAATCAGCTTTTATTTTATTTAAATACGAGGAAGCACAAGACATGTTTTAAAACGTCCAATTTATGAATATTTGACGACCTAGCTCACGACTAGTCATTCCCTATATAGGGTGTTTATTTTTAAAAATTTGACAGCTGTCTGCTGATTTGTGATCAGTTTAGATATCCATATTTTAGAAGTACTACCGCTTACAACAAAATATAGATCTTACTCGTACATATGTTCGTAACAAGCGAATATGGCACACGGATTTTTACAATTTTAACAATTTCTGATGCCATAATAATAGTGGAGTAAAAACCGATCCCTCGCCCATCATCTAAGACAAAACGTCACAATCGACATCTACAATTTTGAGGTAGTGAAGGAGTCTGTCTTTGGGCAAACATTAACTCCACGAAGGACTTTTTGATGTAGATCCTACGTAAATTGTCCTTAACAATCGCTATTACTTCGGCTTGTCGAAACAACTTGGGTCACCAATCCTGACACTTAGGACCAAAATCATGGTCTCCAAAACTCTAATCATGCCAATCCGAAAGCTGAACGATAAGCAGGACTGATTCTTGGTGCCTTAGAAAGAAAAATTCTACCGTAGATATTTGGTCCTACCTGCGATAAAGGCGAATGGAGGAGAAGATACGACCGAGTCCGATATAGTCCGGAAAGAAAAAAATCCGCAGACTAAGCTAAAAAGTTATCGTGGATGCAAGGTAACTTGGTGTTGATGACTGGAACCAGTGGGCCCGGAATCATTAGCGATGAAAGGCGGCAATTACTCATGCTCGCACTTTCTAGGTGTCGCAGTCCTTAGTATACAAATGTTCGTACCTACTTCACTTATTAATTTGAGTGATTTGATAATACATTACTTTTAGTCCGCCAAAAGACAGGCATATGATTAATTAACACCTACAGCCTTGGCCAAATGTATTAGAAACCTTTCAAGATTTGTTGTATCTTTAAAAAGCTAAAAAATTAATGAAATGAGAGAAAAAATAAAAATCGTTTACAACCTCAGATAGTGTCGCCGAAAACCATAAAATTCGAACTAACTACTTCCGATAAGTGATTTGGCAGCAAAGACAAAAAGATAAGGGTCCCTAATACATTTGGCTAAAGCTGTGTACATATGTACATTTGAGCTAGTTGAAAATTTTTGTTTTATAGCCTGTTTCCTTATTAGCAACACCCCGAATAGAATTAAGCTGGTTGTCACGCTAAGTTCCTTTATCATAACTTAGGGAACCACAGAATTTCTGAACTCTTTATACTCTGCCTTTGGAAATTTAATTAGTTTCACAGTTTGCTTATATGGAAACGGAAAATTGCAGTTTAAATATTAAGGCGATGTTCCTTAACACGCAAGAACACTAATTAATCGATCCTTAGGGCAGTTTGGTGTTTGCCTCCTTTAGGAATGTCAAAGCATTTACCACGACGACGAAGTGGTAGTTTCGACCTTCCGTCACCTTGTGCTACGATAGTAGTACTTAGAGACAGTACAAGCATTTTGGCCCTCATAAAAGGAAAAGAATAATATGAAAACCCTAATCCCTTAAAACTATCAAAGACACCACAGACAGCTTATCGCCACAAGAAAGCAATAGACTGCAAATGGAGATCACAGCCACGCATTGCCGACTTGATATTTTTGTAAGTATCAGGCCTGTACTGTTGTTTGGGATTTCTGCCGGGTGACTAGCTTTCGACAAATTACCTACTACAATTTTCATAGTCACATTCAATGGTAGGACAGCATCTGTATCAGTGAAGCACTAAGAACCGTCCCATCTGCAGCTTTACACATAGCCTTCCATTTCATCCAGTATGCGTACACAGCAAACAGTATAGAAAGCGCCGTATATATTCGACGACTGGATGGCGCAGTTGGTTACGTGCTTGCCCTAAGTTAGAGGGGTCCCAGGTTCGAATCCCAGTTAAGTTAATACGCTTTTATCCGGTTTTTTAAATCTGGTCCAGTCACCATTTGCCGTTGGGATCGAATTAACGGCACTATCACTGGAGCGGTCGATCAGTGGTAGCAGTCTGACTGTGGGTATCACAATGGACCAACATGGTCTAATTGTGCTGTCGAATTTGCTAGCTGCCCCTTTACCTAAGCGTCTAGTTAGCTCACATCTGTTGAAAGAAATTGACAAATGGACACATTTTTTGAGTAAGATTGACTGATAACCATGAGTGTCGCGATTTTGTTAAGATTATCCTCCATATCAGCTAGCGTATTCCAGGAAATACCAAAAGCAGGCGACCAAGACCATGCATCATTTTCCAGATTGTTAGCGGAAATGTGTACACAGGTACAACGAACTTCGTGCAATCAATCAAAATTCAAAAGTATTCAGGCTTGTCAAAGTGAATATAAAAAATTCAACACAATTTGAGTCAGATGAAAACACCGAAGACTAGACTCTTTTCGCAAACTTGGCAGCACCACTCCTCTTTCCAAAGAAAACAGTACAAACAAGACCACCCTGTCGAATCACGTGCCATATCAAACAAAATATATATGTCGCATACACCATACAAGAGATAATTCATAGAAGCCACAGTAACAATTCTAATAAAATTAATTTATTTATTTTTAATTTTTACGCTCATTCTCTGCGGCTGTGCCTCGTATCTTCCTCCGTTGCTGGAATCAACGTGACACTTAATTGAAAAACGTCCAACTCATTGAAAGCTCATTTCTATCTTGGTCAGCCCGCCGCTGTATCTCTCAGTCTCTAGCCACCATATGTGGCTGTGAATTTCTCTTTCTTCACTCGGGCTCCCCTTCTTCAAATGAAAGAATGTATATTTGAATGCCGGAGCGACACACCACACCCACACAAGTGACAGATAGTAGGTGGAACGAATACAGATATTATTCAGAGACTAAGTGAATTGACTCCACGGATAAATCGAGGAAAGTTGAATTAACTTTGGAATGACCGTCACACTGAATTGAATCAAAAATTGAAATAAGAATATATTAGACAGATACTAATTTGTGCAAGTTCGGTCTGAGATACACAGATCCGGTGTGAAAAAAGGTCGAAAACCTGACACACACAGAGCGTCTCATCCTCCACTAAGCGGCCGTGGTAAATTGAATCCTGCACAAGCTTATCAAATGTTTAAACTTTGACAATTGCAACAATAAATCATAATTAATTTAAGTCTCATTGTGTATAGAGAACCGCAAGCTACACACGAAATAAATTCGAACGTAATTCGTATCTTGCAGATACTCGACGTTGTAGGTTTTTTTCTTCTTTCCTTTTGTGGTGTGCGGTGTGTTGTGGAATTGAAAACTTTTGCAATTACTCTTGCTGTGTCGCTGTCGTTATTGTTGTTTTGCCGACGTTGTCGTCTTCACTCTTGATTATAGGCTTTTTTTTTCCTGTGTGCCGGCGGAATGACTTCGCTTTGGTAGATAACAAGTCATGTGGATATATCCAAGAGGAATGAATGTTTGTCAATTACAAATATGACGCACATTTTAAACGTTTTCATTTCGATCCCACTTAAACTGTGATGAGTTCATAGATTCCTCTGGTCCAGATGGCACGCGCACTGCAACGACTTTCCAATCATCATTCACACTTAACTCCGCTCAAGGTCAGCCACAAACTGAAAAACAATCGGATGCAATTGCTGATAATAAGACCATCCTCACTCTTGACTGCCCCCCGCATAGTCAACACGGTAAATAAGACGAAATCTTGAAAGTGACAACTCACATAGAATTCCTCCTGTAGAAAGCGGACAGCTTGACATGGGTTGGGTTTGCCTGTGTCAGGGTTGTTTATCTTCTATCAACTGTCTTTAGACATTTAGTCTTAAGGTTCAGACATGTCCTATTCCGCAGCATGACATATGTGTGTCTGGTCTGTTTGGGTTATTTTCTTTGATCTCTTGAATTATTTCGCCTTTTTATGGGGCAATCATAGGAGTGGATGGAATTAAGTTTCAGTCTAAGCAATTCTACCGGTTTTTGGAGTAAATTGAGTTAGTCTAACAGTTTGGTGGTTAAATTGAAGATTTCAAGGATGAATGCTGAAATTTAAATTTCAAGAAATTGCAAAATTGCCTCTCGGATGTGCGAAGGCTGTTCGATAAGTCAGTGAATTTGATGTCAGATGGCGCTTAGTTTGAATTTTTTCTGACATCTTTGTTTCTTTCCGGGCATAGACAAACAAATTAAATAGATCTATCAAACACATAGCTTTTTACAGTGAAAGAAAGATCTTTGGTTTGTTAAATTTGACCAAAACGGAAAAGTGAGTTTCGTGTTTTAAAGCAGAGCGGTAAAACAATTAAAGTGATTAAAGTCAGACTTAAAAAATAACGTGGAGACTCTCCTCCCTCGCATTGAATGGGGCACAAGTGGTTGACTGAATTTCATTGCATTCGTACGAACACAAAAGATAGCGAACGCCCAGGACGTCCAAATGACGTCGTAATGAACAAATGGTCAAGAAAATCCACCATATTGGAACAGCTAAGATTGTAGCTATTTTAAATGAAAACGTCATTCGAATCCTGCTTGACCTGAACAATTTACTGGTAAGATGAGTACCGGAGTTTGCTGAGGGTGGAACAAAAACTGATTCTGGTAAAGAATTTGGAACTCTTCAAGCGTCATTCAAGTGAATTTTCACGGTGTTGAATCCTGGATACAGCACTACACACCAGAAATGAAGGAACAATCGAAACAATGGACTTCTACAATGGAGAACGTGCTCCAAAAAGGCAAGAACGCCTATTTGGAAGATGTACGAGGAACCACACTTTTGTGAAGACTTCAAAAAGCTAGAGTTTCGTTCGGGAGTGTAAAATCAATTTGAAGAAAAAAAAAGACAAGTACATATGTCATTTCAAAGTCACAGACTTATTGAACAGCCCTCTTACTTAAGGACCTTCTATAAAGTTGATTTCACCACGAATTAAATGCTGAGGGTTTTCACTGAACTATCAGTCTTGAGGGTGAACGCTGTGGCCGTGTGTCGACCTATGCGCATTAGACTTTCACAGTCTAGGTTCGAATCCAAATTCAGAAAAACAATTTTTCAAAAAAAAAATTGTTCACGGCTCCACCTTTTTCGAGTCACTGACAATGCTCAAAGAGTATAACTGTCTAGAAAAACCTTCTCAATATCGCCGTTCGGAGTCGGCATTAAACTGTAGGTCCCCTCCACTCGTGAGAGAACTATAGCACGCACAACACGAGTGGTTGCTGAGAAGCTAGGCCCAGGTCCACCTCGGACTGTAGCGCCGCCATAATTATTATTATTATTATTACTGTTGTCAGTCTTGAGTAATTCAGAAATAATATTGAATAAATGAGTCTGGAATTTAAAAGGTAAAGATATGAGGCGGCTTTCGTATCATATTGCGATGAAAATAAACGCCCCATTAAAACCAAAGTTTGATCAGAGACCACTTAGATTAACGGGTCTAATTGAAGTTTTGACAGGCTAATTGTTGCGAAGGGACGAAGACACAAAGTTACTCGATTTAAAAATTGGAGCGACATATGTAGCTGCTTGAAGGGTAAGCTTTTACATCGGAAGTCGAGGAAGGCGAAAGGAGAAAAAGACCAAACCGCAACTTCTATGGCAAGCATAAATACGTCGCTATTATTCGGAAAGCAATTAACCATCAAAACTTCGAGTCCTATTCTCAAGGTTCGAGGAGAAAAGAAGAGATGATCAAAACTATCGTATCTAGACCTGGTAATCACTTGCTAGACACCTGGACTTAAGATGATATTCACTGTCAAGTCTGGAAGGTAGCCGTAACTCCTACTCAGATAGTCCAAAGGTCGTGTGTCTATATATAAGCTTTCGGAGTTTGACGAATCAGATCACCGCATTGGATCGCTTTTTTTTCCTCTTACATGATTCATCTTAGTCAGTGAGCCTGTCTGGATATCTTTACGTTTCCTATCTGATATCGATTCTTTGTATTAATGTCAGCATACCAGTGACAAAGACAAATTTGGCCAATACCGAACATTGTGTGTCGCAGTCCTTCTTTTCTCTAGCCATACTGTAAATGTATCATCTTTTAAAAAAAACCTTAATGTTTTCAGATGTGGGTAGCGTCACTAACCCTTTCGGGATGGTAGAGCTCTTCGCCTCAAGCTTAGAACTTCTTCATGGGCAGCGCCTGTCGACATTTTTGTTGTAATTTTTGCATCTACATCCTGTCATGGACGATAAAACCTTCCTTAGTATTTCGACATGATCAGGTATCCACCATTCCACTACCTACAATAGTATATGGTTCCGTACCAGGCAACACTGAGGGTAATCACTGCATTGCCAAGAAGGGAGTTTACCATCCCCGACTGTTCCCTTACCCAAAGAAGTGTGACTCGGTCGTTGGTCTAACAAACAAGAGCGAATTTTCTGCCTGTTGAATGCTTTTGTGAAATAAACTCAACAAGCATTGTTGCTTCAGTAGTATAGGCATACCCCAGAAGTAGTCCTTATTATTAGTGTTTTTCGTCCGAAACAAAAGCCCCTAATTCGATTTCTGCTGGGATTCCTTTATTTGCGCTTTCATATCTGGTATACGAATTCAGTTTGGAAGAAAATCCTAATGAAAAGGCGAATCTTCAGATGTTCTTTGCGTACTTTTGAAGCAAATCTAAAAGCATTTTGAACACAACTTTTGCGCAATAGCAACAAAAGCATACAAAATTCAGTAGGCACATCGTTTTGCACCCACTTTTTCCGAACTTGTCTCAGATGACATACAATTCATTAAAATGGCTGGGTTTTGAGATAAGCTCTAAGAGTCAGAAACACATAATGTGAAGAATAAGTTTCGAAAACTTCATTTTATCCATCTTAGTGTGTTGCAAAAGGGAACAAGCCTTGTAACAATTGCTTTTCTTTGACAATTTCATAATTCGGGTTCTGAATTGTATTTTATTTCCATGAATTCAGCTCGGGGTAAAAATCCCACTGGAAATTCTGAAGAAGTTAAAGAGGGAGCATTTCTTGTTCAGAGAATGGAAAAGTATGACGAACTGAAAAGTTTTTCTGTACCTACTTTATGGCAGAAATTAAATTTGAAAGAAATAAAAGGTATATAATAAAACCAAAACACTCTAATTATTTTTTCTTTAATTATTATTCTCTTCTAATATCAAATAAACTAAACGCCTCAAAATAGACACAAACTCTCATCCACCAGTGTATGCCAACAACCCACGTTGTACATATTTTATGAAAATTTGAACACAATAATTATTATCGGGCCACAGTAAGTCAAATCTAAAAATAAACCCTCCTCCCTTCACTATCTATGACTGAATGCATGTTTCCATATGGTTTCTCATACCAGCTGTCTTCGTGTTAATAAATATACGTTTACACACGAGTCAAAATGTGTATAAATGTCAAACACTAAAAATATTTAAAAGAATAAAAAAAAAAAACACCGAGGTAATTATGTGATTTATGTTCTTGACAAACTAATAATTAGCAGATAGTACGAATATAACGTGTTTGAATGTAAAGAACATAACCCACCACCATCTGTAGGAATGAAAAAGAAATGGTCAATTTTTGAATTCTTCGAGTATCAATTTGGACGAATCACATTACAACAAAAAAAGGGGACAACAACGAACCAAGACCGATGAGATAAAAGCTGTTTTTTAAATTCATTTTAAGCTAAAAAAAATCATATTTAAATATTTTGTTTTGTTTTCTATAAGATTCCATGGAAATGTGGCCATCAACTTTCAATTTGATAAAATAAATAAAGTGAGGTTATGTAATTAATTTAATAAAAATAAAGAATACCAGATATAAGCCATCGACGTCAAATGCACACGCTATAAGCTTTTGGAAACTTTCAACAATTGTAGCGAAGACACAAGAAAGCTCGGAGTATAAGTTGTACGTCTATCTTGTGTGCACACCACACGTCGGTAATGTAGTTAAAGCAATTGAAGTTTGCCGTGTTTCTAAGCACTAAAAAAGCTCAGCAACATGTGTCAGAAGTGAACTTGCAGGTTTTTTGGGGTACAATTTGGATATGAAACATTTCAAATTAAACAAGTTTTAAGCTGAAATTGATATGGCAAACGAATTGAAAATTTCAAACAGATAATACTTAGGCACTTCAAAAGTTTATACAATTATTTGTTTAAAGCTTTTGACTACGGGGTCAGTAAACTATCGATATTTTCATTTATTGCGATTCGCTTAAAAAAAGTAGCTTTCTGTTTTGGAAAATTATGTTTTTTGAGTCAATCAGCTTTTGGAATTGGATCATCAGGTCAATTCAGTTTTACAAATCGGGGTAAATCGAAGAAGTTCATTTTAAGGCGCTTTCAGACTAGATTTTCAGCAAGCTATGCCTGGGCTATGCCTGACTTGGCGGCAATCAAAAATTTAAGTTTTGTGTGTATTTTGATATTTTCAGCATTAAGTTAGACATACAAGAGGTGTCATCTTTATTAAACTGTCAATATTAAATTCTTATTGGGATGACGTCTGACCAGGAAGGACAACTAGTTTATTAAGTATGACTCGGTAAACACTGTCACAATGTGCTGAAATAGAAAAAAATTACCTGCAAACGGTAAAAAGATTGTGGACCCGTTATGTAAACGTTATTTGCGCATCATGAAGTGAGTTCTTGCGCAGTGAATTTAATTGATAAATGTGAACATTTCAAACAGGTTAGTGATGTGAAGACTTCATCTCGCGGTGTCCGCCAAGGTCAGACACAAATATGGCCGACATAGATGAGAGCGACGGAAAAGTCACCCAGGTGCATCCATTTCGGTATGATTACACCAGTTGGGCCTAGGCAACCACTTTGGATCGCATTTAACGAACGATGTTGACTGACATTTTTTGCCTGAAATTGATGATATGGACTGGACGATGTTTATTTTAATCAGGATGAACTCACATGACACAGCTGATGAAATAGTGGCTCTTTTGCGTGACAAAGTCTCTTACGTGTGATTTCTTCGTCAAGATCGTACGATTATGCACTATTCGACCCTTTTTCGAATCTTATCGTTTAAGAGCTACGTTAAAGATAAGATCTACACCAATGCCACCACTTTTCGTGAAAGTAGTGCGTTTTCTTTTTGGTTTAAAACGACACCTCTTGTTGGATGATTCACAAGCACACTTAAACTATGTTGGTTCATTGTGATATCCACAGTCAGATTACTACCACTGATCGACCGCTCCAGTAATAGAGCCCTTAATTTGATCCCAACAGCAAATTCGGAAAGAAACTCGTCTGGATAATCCTCTACAAGATTATGGACTTACCAAAGATTTTGAACACATCGAAAGCGTTTGCATAAGCTAATTACAGCACTTTGGGCGCCACATTTGATCATCTTGTTACAAAAACGCATCCGAGTGAACATTGTCAAGGTCCTTGAGTGAAGCAGAAAGAGTCAGATTGTTTTGCTTCGATCAACCACTACTCTTGTTAGATGAAGGTTCAGTAAAACAAGTGGACTCTAAAGTAATCACCTGCCTCAAAAGAGACAAGGATGCTTTCACTGCTAAGGAAAATGATCGCAACTGCTTTTAGAAGACACGAAATTGTGTTGATAAGGAGATTTTCGAAAGAGTAGGACCTCTATTTAGGACAGCATGACGAAAACTAGAATTGGGAATGGATAAAAAAATTTTAACATTATGTGCCCAAGATTCTGCAGTTTAATTTCTCAAATAAAACAAACAAACACAACATTCAATCTCAAAATCCTAACCACCATTTTTATTAAAATAACTTAAGTTCCGTCGATAATTCACTCAAAACTCATTTGTTTTCAATCAACCATCTTACACTCATTTCCCAAGGCTTACAGACGCAAAAAAAACATTCGATAATACTGAATCATAATTTGCCGCCAGTTTTTGAACATTTGTCGTTATTCACTCAAAATTATCAAGAAATTCACCAACACGACATCTGCCTCAGTCAGTGAATGATGATGATGATACCCCCGAGCACATGTGTCCTCTAGACGCAAATGTTTTGAATACACACACTCATCAACCATTCGGAAGACTAACCTCTTCACTGTGAGAATCTTCAGAAACCCACATGAAAGCGGAAAACGTTTTTTCGTTCCTTGTTTTTTTTGAAAAACGCAAGCGTAAAAAGCTGGCATTTTTTTGTTGAGATGTTTTCTTTCTAAAAATATAGTCTCGTCCATCGATATGCTAAGAAGTGGACATTGAATGGATACGGTCTCCTTTTTTCTTTTTTATTTATAAAAATACTTTTATGTTTCACGAAAGAAAAACAAAAAAAGACGAAAATTCAGAAAAATTGATTCCGGGTGTGTAGTCTTCTACAAATAGTTGCTTTGGCTATGCTGTGCGAAGGCTGTGTGGTCGAGGGATGTCATAAGATGAACTTATAGTGTTCAGATGATAAAATGTGGGAAGAAGGGGATGCGCGTATGTCTCGTGTGTTCCCAATATTTAGTTGAACACATTTTGCTTAAAATTCGAACATGTAGTGAGTATTTTTTTGTGAAAAGGAAAAGTGGTTGCATACTTTGACCTTCAGGCAGTTAATTTTACTTTTGTCGCCAGACAGGAATGTTGGATGTCTTGTGGTATGAAAATAGATATGGATTTGTTTTTTTAATTACCAAGCGAATGATGCGGTCAACACAGAAGACCGTGGTTTCTTTCAAGTCACAGGATCAATTAAAATAGACTTAACCAACTTCCAGATGATTTTCGAAAACTCTACGAGTAGCTTTTGTATTCTCCGAAAACTGAGGAGAGTCCGTTTTGGTAATTTCCTTGATTAGACGAGGCATTCAAAATTGGATAAAGTCTAAACAAACAGCTTAACAAAAACACAACTTTTCTTAATTTTCTAAATTCTTTAATTATACAGGATGTTAACGTTAAAAATTATGTGATGTTTCTGGCTAATACCTTTACAGCAACCATCAACCTGTTAGGCGACATCTTGCTTGTCCTCAGTTTAGCAAATCATTTTATAAAGAAAAGCTTACAGACGAAATTCTAACGCAGCTGTCGGAAAAGTATTTGCCATGTGTGTTTTCGCATACTTTCCGTAGAACTCTGTTGCATACTTCCTTTCAGGTAACTGTTATGTTCTACAGGCAAAGTTCACAGCTATTAGGGGCGTTCACACCGTACTACACGTTGTATGATTTGGTCGTCGGGCTTTATTTGATGGACAAAATTTGTTCAGTGTGAACGCTCTTACGACAAGTCGTTCAGATCGGTCGTATGGTAGTTCAACTTTTTCCTTTGGTCGGACGACTTGTCGTTGCATGTGAACACCTGTCGTCCGACTTCAGAGCATTTTTTCACTCTTGTTTGTGATTTCGATGAAGCAACATCAGCACGGGAGAAATCATATGACATATGACGTTCAGTTATGTTAATAAATTTACGGAAAAAAGGAATTTCTGTTTTTATAAAAACTTTAACACATTCGTTTTGCGTGGACCAAGGAAAACGACCTTGGAATCAACGCTCATAAAACAGAAATCGTCCTTTTTACAAGAAAATATTAAATTCCTACCATTGACCTTCCCACCGTTGATGGCACCTGCTGTAGATTCTCCGAATCTGCCAAATACCTAGGGCTTATTCTAGAAGGTCTCCTTTCTATAACTGGAAGCAAAATGTAATGGAGCGCGCCCGTAAGGCTACGCTTACTCATTACGCAAGTAAAAGAGCCATAGGCAAAAAATGAGGTATTCAACCTCACATTATCCATTGGATCTAAGTTGCCGTCATTAGACTCATACTGTTGTATGGAGCGCATGTCTGGTGGCCTATCCTAGATACAGCCATACACTACAATAACCTAAGGAAAGTTCATCGTCAAGCCTGCATCTGCAAAGGTGGTGTATTGAGAACTAGGCCATCTGATGCCTTGGACGTTATCGTCAACCTAACCCTACTTGATATTTTTGGCCGACAATTAGCAACAAGCACCCCTGATCGTATTATTGCCTCTTCCCAGTGGACCAACACTCCTCCTCAATACCAAGTTCTTTAAACTTCCCGACTAGAAATTTAGATCACATCACACCCATTACTTTCCTGATTGGAACTTTGAAACCATAATTCCAGACAGAGACTTTTGGAATGTCAATACTTAATGGGATGGGGTTGGCAGTGGTGTTTTCTCCAACGAATTAAACATCAGCCTCTTTTTTCGCTTACTCGATCACTGCAGCGTGTTTCAGGTGGAGATAATGCCAAAAGTGAAGCTCTGTCCTGGCTCAAATGGAATTTAATATATTAAATGGAACTTGCCAAGTTCGCTACCACCCGAAACACAGCTAAATGGGTATGCCCCTTACGACTTGTAAATTGTTGCTATTAGCAGATGCAACTCATAAAACAAATAACAGGGCGAGAGGAACTACGTGCTACACCTTCAGACCGATCTGGCCGAAGCTAGATCTCAAAAGATATAAAGAAATAACCTCTCTCGATGGATGCAACATAAGTAAAATCGTGGATAGCATTCCATATCTCTGCTCCTGTTCGACGCCAACATCTGGGGGTCTACTTTTTGAGAGCTTATGCGAACTAAGTGAATGAAATCAACAAGGAAGACCTAAAATTAAACTTCTGGAACAGAATGTACGCACAAATCGATAGTTTCGTTAAGTCAATCCAGGTATTGAACTGCTAAAACCACATTGACATTATCCAGATGTCCTTGTTTACTAAATTCAATACAACTGAAGAAAATAACAAACTCGGAACGATTTAATTTTATTTGACTCTTGAAGAACTAACAATCGATGGGTTTTCAGTCAAAAAACAGTCAGACCTTCAAGAAATGTTGTTGCGACTAAGCTTATGCAAAAAACTTATTGCGAAAAAGGAGACACAAAAAAAATCGAGAATGTGAACATGATTTGTTGTGAACGCGTGGATTGAATAAGTAATCATCGGTAAGAGATACTCGTATGGAAATCAGATCCAAACGATGCTAAGCGTATGAATGAATGCAAAGTAAACTGCAATGAACGAGATTGTAATGAAGTCTGACTCAGCCATGAATAATTGAGAGCGCATGAGAATGAGGCAAAAAACCACTCCATAAGCCAACCATCCATCGGCAGGGGATGAAATTGTGTAACATAATTATGAACCGCATTCTCTACGATTATGGCTTTCTCTGCAGTATATAATGCACGTCCTCGTTCTGCTTTTAAGGAGTCGCATCCCAAACGCATTGCGTCATGAAAATGGAACAACCACCGGAAGACTGAACAATGAAGTAGAATCATTTATCCTGTGGCTCATTTATCCATTTTTGTTTCTTTGTTTGCCTTTTATGTCCTTCAATCATTTAATTCCCCCATCAATGAAGCCATATTGTCAATTGTTATGATTCTAGATCAAACCAATGTTTATTGGATATAACCTACCGTCAAACATTTGCTGTCGGAAAACTATTACGTAAACATGTTATGGGACAACAAGTACTCAACGTCTCTGTCTGCAAACAATACTAATCCGTACTGACATGCAAGAGTAATAACCGCCGAACGTTGTTTAACACACCAACACAGCCCTGTGGCTGTGCCTTTTGCCCGGGTAGTAACTGACTGCAAGGAGGAACTAACTGCGCAGAATCCTGTTGTTGTTTTTGCTTTTCTAAGCGATGAGATGATAACATTAAAACTACTTCAGAGTACTTCAATCCAGGAAAAGCTATTTTTGCAAACAACAACGGTGTTCCCGTTTGAGTTATCAGTCCTCCTCCTGTCGAGCCGAATGATTGATTTGCCGTCGAAAAAGGAAAAAAAGATCAGCATTGTGTTTTGCAGACGACTGGCGTCAGATAGCAGCAGCCAGCCTCGGCATATGTAACGAAATCAATAGGAAACCGGGAAACATTTTTTTTCCTTTACACCAAACATCACCTCTTCCATTACTGGGCCATCAGAGAGGGTGGTTTGAGAGAGCTTACTCAAATTTATTGATTAAAATGTTTTCCCGCATACAGGATAAGGAGGATGGTGTGGTGTGTGATGATTTCATGCGTCAAGATGAGTTCATGGTTTGAATGGCTCATCACATCAAGAACTAATTGAAATGCTGTTGAATGTGAAAAAAGGAGGAAATGTAAAATTGTCATAAAATTTAGTCAATAAAGTCGAGGGAAATTGGAAAGTTAGGAGCCATTTTTTTAACGGTATCGTAAACAAAGTGAGCTGAGGAAGGATTTAAATTCATTTTTTTAACGATCAATTGATGGTGAAGAATTATCAATGAATTAACTGAACTGTGAACTTTGAGCATCTGTGTAAAAAATATGAAAAATAACGTTTTTCTTTTTAAGAGGATGAGAAAAGGGGCTTTACGTGTTGTTCTCGGAGAATATGTTCTATTTAGATGATTTGAATTTGTGTCAGAAGACAAATGTATGTGGCAAAACATGTAATATAATAATAATAATAATGGCGGCGCTACAGTCCGAGGTGGACCTAGCTTCTCACCAACCAACTCGTGTTGTGCGTGCTATTGTTCTCTCAAGAGTGGAGGGGACCTAGAAACTTTTTCTAGACAGTTATACTCTTTGAGCATTGTCAGTGACTCGAAAGAGGTGGAGCCGCGAACAATTTTTTTTTTTTTTGAAAAATGGTTTGTCTGATCTTGGTTTCGAACCTAGACTGTGAAAGTCTAATGCGCATGGGTCAACGCACGAACCCACACGGCCACGGCGCCCACGGCAAAACATGTATAATATTGTATTTTTACTTAGGATCATCAATATAAATATTGGTCAAAGTCCTTACATTTCAGTGCATAAGAGGATCCGCATATGCACAACTTTTGATGATGTTTATGCCGTTTATTTTCACGGACTTTTATTTAACTTCTTGACCGTCAGGACTACTTAGTTATCCGCAGCAGCAATGATCAAATTACAGAAAAGGTAAAGCCAGTTCAATAAGTGCTTGATGTATGCTGTTCCTTTGAAGTTAGACACGATTTCCACAGCTCTTTGACAAGATTTGAATTCTGAACTAGTGAAAAGTCGAAGTTAAAACTTTGAGCCTATAAAAGAAAAACTGTGGTTGCGAAGAAACGATAGAGGGTCTGTCTGTAGCCGAGCTAAAATTACCATTTTTTAGCTCTGAAACTTACTAGAGGGTAAAAGCACTCTTGAACATCACCCCGGTAATCTAATCGGTTCTTTACAGAGCACTGCGCAATTTGACTATTGCAAAAAGTGGATGGATGAGGAACAGGAAGAAACATCTTCAAACCTTCTCTGTAACTGTCCATCACCATTCTTCTTGATAAAATGAGTTCTGGGAGAATACTTTACTTTTTGGTGGCAGCATAAGGGGTTGAAGTTCGCACTACCGAAAGCAGAGGGCAGCCACCTTAGGTTAGTTGTTTAGTTGGCATCATGAGAAATCAAGTGGTAAGTAGGACACTAAGACACAAGCTGTATGTATAGTGCTACTAAAGAAATCTCAACTAGGGGTTTAGGGACGCAGTGGAATAAAGCATTTTAAGCAAATCATGATAATCCAATCACACTATTGTTGGTTAAACTCTTTCAATTATATTCCTCAATCGGAACCATAATGAATTCAATTCTCCGCATGAAGTTGCGAACAAAATCTCGTTTCGAAAAATTAAATCTTCTTCGAGTCCTTTTTCGATGAATGTACATTACGTGATTTTCGTGTCCAAAAGAAAGCTTCTGTCAGCAGTCGCTTAAACCTTCAAAGGCAGACCAAGTTCTCATTCTTCTACGACCAATGTGAATGAAATGAGTATAAATCGGGGAAAATTGACCATTCAATTCAATTCATACGCATACAGTAGACTCCCTCTAAGTCGAATTTCTCTCTAACTCGCATTTTTTTGCCATATTTATTATGGCATTCCCCTCATTTCCCATACAAAAATCATACTCTAAGTCGAACTCCCTCTAACTTGAACTAATTTTGATATCCCGTGAAAATTCGTACAGATTAAGCTCGTCAGTCAATTTGATTCGTGCATTGAAAGTTTGTTTTAAAAGCAAACAAAAATTAAGGCTGCTAAGTCGGTCAGTATAATTCCACTGCCTAAGGCTGAAAACTATTCATATAATCTCCATTAAGTTCACGATGCTTAGTGCTGTCCGGTCTCCACCAAAAATAAGGATTCATGATCGCTAACTTGATGTCATACGCGGAAGGAAGTACTTATATATGTTATTCTTTTTCAAATCCTCAAATCAAATACAAATCTGACTTGTTTTTCATTTTCTTATAGGCGTAGATGCAATTACTTAAGAGGATTAATACTGTCGGATATATTGAAATGCGAACAAATATAAGCGTGTATGGTCTGCACCATTGGAAATACATATGCGCGTATATTCCATTTAGAAATTCAAAATGACTGCTTAAACCTTCTTTTAGCATTCAGCAGAGCATTTATATTTAAGATTTGCACAATGAACTAGCCTCAACAAACTGAGGTAAACTTCACATGGATTCCAGGGAATAAACACTTACTCGGTAAATAATTTCCACTTGATGTGGTCAAAGCCATAATCACATCACATTTCCTAAAGAGGGTCAGTTTTAGAAAAAAAAAACTGTGAAACATTCAGGAAGACATGGCTAGCTTACAAGACAAAAAGATTAAAAGATCTTCTCAAGAGACCCCCTGTAGACATAGAGCTCCATACACATACAAAATCATGCAGTAATTTTAAGTATCCCTCAAAACTTACGCTTACGGCTACATCTGTAACGATGAAGCAGAAAGAGAAGCTTCTTAGAACCAGATATGAAGCACACTTTTTACGCGGTTCTCTTGACGACATCACTTAGAGGACCATGGGTTGAAAATGAAAAGTTTCCTGGATAGTCTTAGAATCCTCGACAACAAACTTTTAAAACCACATATCAAAAAGATGTGATATCAAAACTGCATTTAGTGCTAATCGGGTAAGTACTCAAAAAGACCACAACCTCTCACACACACAGACAATTGGAGAGCAGTCTTTTGACAAATTTTTTTTCCTTAAGATTAATGCGTCATTAATATAAAAAATGGTTAAAATAAAACTTTGGTTGCAACTTGTTGGTCATTTAACGCTCATAATCAGTTGAGTGTCTAGAATGAATGAGGAAACGTGAATCACTTCTAGACTCCTTTTGATGACCGTAAGAGGCCTTGAGATTCAAAATTTATCTCGAAATTATAGCTACAAAAATAGAAGCAAGTAATGTTGAGATTTCGAAGAAATCAGTAACATCGTAGATGACAACAACGAAACACCGTATGAAGACGAAATAAACAACCACACAGACAACAACTTAAGAATATCGTGTGAACCACCTAGTGTCAATGAGATAAAAGAAGCTATAATGAAAATGAAGTGTAACAAGGCAGCTGGTGAGGATGGAATCACATCCGAACTGCTACGCGCTGATAGCAGAACATCAGATGAACTTCTACACCCTCACATCATAAGGACATGGGAAGAAGAAAGGCTTCGCACATCTTGTAAGAAAAGCATAATCGTGAAGATACCAAAGAAAGGTACCTTCAAAGAATGCAGCAACTGGAGAGGAATAATTCTACTTAACTGCATATACAATATACTTGCAACAATCATACAAGAGAGACTTCAAAACAAAATCGAAGGAAATCTACGAGATGAACAGGCTGGCTTCCGCCCACATAGAAGCAGCGTAGACCAAGACAACACTCTGCGTATAATAGTTGAGTAGTCTATAGAATGGCGTACGCCTCCATACTTGCTGTTTATCGATTTCCAGAAGGCTCTTAACACCATCAAAAGAGTTGCAATATGAAGAGCACTAAGTAAGAAAGGAGTACCCCAGAAAATAATTAACATCATAAGAGCAATGTGCGAAGATTTGGATCTCGCGAGACATATCGAAGGAAACCTCTCCGAATATGTAGATAGGTTCTGCTACCTGGCTAATATGACAACAGACGGCGGCGCAGAAGATGTTGAAAACAGACTTCGAAAAGCAAGAACAGCATTCGGACAGTTACGACCTACATGGAGGAGTTCACAGATTTCCAGAAACACGAAGCTCAGAATATTCAACTCATGTGTCAAGTCAGTACTGATATATGATAGCGAAACCTGGTTGATTTCCAACAGCATCATAGAGAAACTTCAGGTATTCAACAACAAATGTCTCCGTACCATATGTCGAATATTTTGGCCAACCATCATAAGAAACGTGGATCTGTTAGAAATGACAAGAGAGGAACCAATTGTGACACAGATTAAGACACGCATATGAAAACGGATCGGACAAACCGTCAGAAAAAAAGCCGAGAGCATTACCAGAATGGCGTAAGAGTGGAGCCCTCAAAGGTAAAAGATCCAAAGGTCGTCCCAAGAATACCTGGAGACGATCGGTACTCTTAGAACAAGGAAAATGCAACCTCACTTGGAATAATGTAAAGATAACTGCAACCAACCAAGTGAGATGGTGATGCTAAGTGAAAGCCTTATGCTCCCAAGTGGAATGATAAAGGAGAAAAAGAAATGTTGAGATGGCTTATATACTGACGGTAGATCTATACATCAGACACGAATTCGAGTAGAAAGACAGTTTCATTGGAAATTGAAATATTAATGTAGAACTGTAGACTTGAAATACATTTTTAGTGTAGTGTCAAAAGAAGTCACAAAGTTGAGGGAATGTAGTGTAGTGTCAAAGTAAATCACAATGTTGAGAGAGAATATTGAAACTCTATAGAGCACTCAATTCTAAACAGAAGTGCTGAAAAGATTTGTTCCGCAGCGCTTTAAAAAAAAAGTTCAGTAAGCTGAAAGTAATTAGTTATCAAACTCAAACTTCTTTGGACGCTCTGATAACGATAGATGTTCACTTTTCTGCTTCTTACTCGATAGGATTACCGGCCGCACGTTTCACACAAACTGAATATGACGACGATTTGATAACGCAGAAGAGAAAGTGATTCACAAAATCCTACTTCAAGATAAGCAAGTTTGCAAACGTTATCAGACTCTCCGCTACCAAATCCATAATTATTCACCCTGCAGTGTCTAAAAAACAGTAATGGGAAAAACAGGACAAACACAATATGAAATTCCAGCACATAAACGTTTTATTCGAAGACAAACCTCACCCCGATTCAGGGAAACCACCTCACTAAAAGCCTCACGAGGGACAGAAAATGGGTACCAGACCAAGTGATACAAAGTATTTATAAGCGCCAAAAGCCTGTTGCGATTCGCCTTGATCTTCACGCCAAATGCCCAGACAAACAAGACCATCAGCTCACACATGGTGTCCGCAGATGTGAAACATTCAGGCCAGACCAACTACCAGCTACTCTTTACACAAAATTTAAGTGAACACAACAAATAAATCGAGCAGCCCCCACCGACGCAATTCCTGCGTTAAGTCCTACAAAAGCTACAAGCAGGGAGTGAGGGTGGGGATATGTACACCAAACATAATAAGTAAGTAAACAAACATTGGAGGGGTGAAAATAGAATTTAATTAGCCAAAGTGTGCGTGTCCAATGACGTCATGGCGGAAAGCAAATCGATGTCGACGACTACGAACGCCGCCACGTTGAATTGAAAGTTGATGACTACACGCCCATGAGTTGCAATAGATACCACAAAAATTGATAAACTTGTTTATAAATAGGACTCACCTTAGCCGAGGATGACCTTTGCTTCATTGCAGACGAATTCGAATGTGAGTGAGATAGAACAGTTTTGTTGATGCCGGTCACAGTGCCCCCGCCTCCGCCACCTCCGCCGCCACCAGACGACGTTACAGACGGTGTATGATGATGATTTGTTGTTGGGGCGGCAGCAGCGGCAACGGCAGTACCCACAACACCACCGCCGCCACCACCACCACTGACACTATTTGTTGTTCCGGTAGCAGTTGCGGAAGACACCGATCCCGATGTTGCAGACGATGTGATGCCCGATTGATTTGTTGCTGCTGTACCAGTGCCACTACCTGTCGTGACAACGGTCACCGAATTATTGCTCACATGATGCTGCAAGGACGCCAGGGCGTTGCTGACCATCGAGGACGTGGTGGTTGCAGTTGTTGTGGAGACAGCTGTGCCCGATAGGGGTGGTGTTGGAGCTATGATGTTGGCATTTGTCGAATCATGTTGATGATGATGTGGGTGCTGATGATGGTGATGGTGGTTATCTTTGATCGATTGCACCGAACTGCTGCTGTTGTGTGTGCTGTGCTGCTGCTGCTGCTGTTGTTGTTGTTGTTGCTGCTGCTGCTGCTGTTGTTGCTGCTGCAGGGCGACGATTGCCGCAGAAGCGGTCACCGCCCCACCACCTGACACCGAGCCCGGTGTCGATGTTCCACCATTCTTTACATGATCGGCGGGTAGAGATTCTGGCACGGTTTGCAATGTTGTACGCATTGTGGCAGACATAATTGTTCATAAACGCGATTTCTAGAGATTTTCTTTATTTACCTTTAGATTCTTTTCTCTTACTTATTTTTGTATCTTTACTTTGTCTACAACTAGTTTGTATTTGATTAATTTGTTTTTCTTTCCTCTATGTATCTTAGTTTAAGTATATATTAAAACGACGACGCTGACGATGACGACAATGATAGATTAGAACGAATCTTTCACTTTGTTGTTGGTTTCTTTTTCGGATTGCAAGCGAGAACACGAGATGATTGGTAACTATCTTCTCTCATAAGACTCATCGATGAGTGGAGGAGTGGATGTGCTGTTTATGTTTGATTTGAATTTATGTTCTTTTTTTTATGTTTAGATGGTTCGCTCTCCGAAAGGAGAGTGTACGTAACGCTTTAAAAACAAAAGAAAAGAGTTGAAATTGAAATAAAGCCTAAAAACACAAAACTAAATGTGGAAACTAGGGGAGACACGAAGTCTTCAAACGTTGGGATTTAGAGGTAAACGCTAAGCTAAACACACGCGGAATGAAGAGCGTTGTGGTATTTGGCTTCGTGTTGGATAGTGTAGGTGCTGTTGGCGTCAGTAAATGTCGGCTGTGACTGGAAATTACTGCATGGGAGGATCATCCATTTAAAGACGGTTGTGCTTTATCTGAAAAGAGAGAAGAAAAAAATTATTTGTTAAAAAAGTGGTTCGCTTTTAAGGTAAATAATATTAATACGCAACAACTTTTGCAACTATGGCTATGGCGGTAAAGTTTGAAGTTTAGCATACCAAACGAATAAAGAACACGTCGAATAACGTCGAATATTACGCTCGAGATCAAGTTTTCCATGTAAACTCTCCACTGTTCATTCCTATTGTTTCACTGTAGCGAACCTGAAACCATTAGTCCTATGACTTTTGACACCGTTTGGGAGGAAGGAAGGTAAACGGGAAGAAGTCGTGGTGACTCTGATAGAAAATAGAAACCAATTCCCTTGTACTGCAACGCAGTCTTATTGCGTGCTTTTCACACACCGGTCGTCCGATAGCGATTTATTTTTTATTTACAAACGGCCTTGGAAAGTATGATCTCCCAGAATTCTATTTCTCAAATGACACAGGCTATTGCTGTGGCAGAGATAGTGACGGCTGTCCTCTTGTCCCTCTTCATCGCCACATCTCTTACATATATGGGCTTCAGTGAGTTCCATTTGCATTGCATGGCTTTACAGAAGATTATAAGTAATTCAACAACAACAGTGTTAGCAAGTGTTTGTCACACAACAAACGTTGGTTTTAGCACTGTCGTAATTAAGAAAGTAATTTTGTAAGCGACCAATAAGAACCATCTTCTGTTTGTGAATTCTAGGATCTTATTCCAGATAGAGATATCTGGAGCGGTAGTACTCCAACAAGTTCCTGCGCTCGGTGTCAGACTATAAATAAACTCCGGACATTTGTAGGTTCAGGTGGCTGACTGTAGACCAGTCTCACTTAGGCCCATTGTGGTACCACGCACGTCAGGCATCACCTTGTCATAAAACCATTTGGTGCTTACTATGAAGCGTTTAAAATGATTGATGCTGATGCTGTTCAGCTCAGAGGATGCGTTACAGTCTCCTCCTCTTTCTCGACTCTGGAACTTCTACAGAAGTCGTCTAAGGGGGGCTCTCATCTAACGTACATGTGCGCACAGTATCCTGTAATGACACCCATTAGAACCCTGAGTTCTGGTCTGTCCATTCAGAAAGAATGAGCGCCTAGAGATAAGTTAAGGCAAGATATACTTTGCTATGAGGCACCCACTGCCTTAGCACCATCTATGATTAATAATAATAACAGCGGCGCTACAGTCCGAGGTGGACCTGGGCCTAACTTCTCACCAACCACTCGTGTTGTGCGTGCTATTGTTCTCGAGGGGAGGTTACCTACAGTTTAATACCGACTCCGAACGGCGAGATAGAGAAGCTATTTCTAGACATACTTCTACATACATATTTCTAGATATATTTTTTGACCATTGTCAGTGACAGAAAGAGGTGGAGCCGTGAAAAAAATTTTAGTTGTTTTTCCGAGATTCGAACCTTAAAAATAATAATAATAATGGCGGCGCTACAGTCCGAGGTGGACCTGGGCCTAGCTTCTCAGCAACCACTCGTGTTGTGCGTGCTATTGTTCTTTCACGAGCGGAGAGGACCTACAGTTTAATGCCGACTCCGAACGGCGAGATTGAGAAGCTTTTCCTAGACAGTTATACTCTTTGAGCATTGTCAGTGACTCGAAAGAGGTGGAGCTGTGAAAAAATGTTTGATGTTTTTTCCGAGATTCGAACTGACGACCTCGAGCGCAGCAGTCGACGCACCTACCCACTACGCCACGGCGCCCACAGATTCGAACCTTATACCTTGTAAATTCACTAGCAGCCCCTAACTTAACATAACCTAACCAAAGTCGATTTGTTTAGCCCGATTCTTTTGCACCCGACTGTATGTATGTACATATATTAGTGCTCAAAGAAAAACAACTTTGACTCATTCCCCCAACTTGTAGGCGTTTTCTTAAAACAGAAATTGGCAACTGGGTCTCAAAACAAACATCAGATAACTGTCAGTCAGACGTTCATCATACCTAAACGATGTCAGGGTCAAATTTGCTACCATATTATGCCTTATCTTGGCAACACACTGGTTAGGCTATAGGTAACCCTTACACGTTTCCAAAAAAAGCAGCTCTAAAAAAGAAAAATGTTCAACTAACAAGCAAGCATGTTACTCTCGTTAGCAACATTATAAAGCCTTCACACTTAACAATTTAAAAAGCAATAAACCACCGGGAAAGAAATAAAATGTCAGCACTGACCTACATCATTTCACAATCATAACTTTTAATCGTTATTACTCAATTCCACAGCAATTTGATACCCCCTCCTCTTAGCCGGAGGAAGAACGAAAGAGGGAGAGTCAAATAAGAAAGGTGAACTAATACATAATACTCACTCGCCACCCCCCCTTCTAGCAGATCAATCTACTCGGGGCAATTAGACGAGCTGCATTAAGGCACCAACACTTAATAGCCTCCTTCCTATCGGCCCACCATTCGCATTCTCCCTTCTGGAAACAACTTCCATGTGCAGCCTTAATTAAAGCCACCATTGTCACAGGGGTTCCATTAAATGTCATGTACATGTGTGCATGTGTATATGCATAGATCTAGTGAGTGCAACATTCACCAGGCCGAAGCCGACAGTTCGTCGTCGGCACTCAGGGGAAAACAGCGGTCAGCCATTACATGCACAAGAGCACAAGAATGTCCTCTGCCTCTCCACCAACCGACCCTTCGCAGATCTTGTTCCATCTCTCTTAAGGGGGGTCCGCTGTTTAGCTTGCTAATGACTCATACATTCCCGACGTGTGCGAATTGCTTGCTAATTGTGTTTTCCAGTTATTGGATCTCAGGAGAGACGAAACAAACTTAAAGAGACTACAGATAACTCAATGGTTTGTTAATTGATTTTCCTCTAGCACCCAGAAAAGGTTCTCCAAGAAACTGGCTTGGATCACACTGGGCACGAACCACAACAGGTGCATTGCTTGTCAGTTGCGCAACTTGCGGTTGCCTTCTAAGGAACGACACGATGGGAAACTTTTGCAGATATCAATCTCATCATCAGCAGATGCGGAAAATTCGCTTACGTGTTTAGTTTCTTTAAGCAGAAGTCTATTCCATCTCAAGGTCACGTCGTCACACATCCAGATGGCTATCCATCGAACGTCCTGCATAGGTCCGCCAAGTCCAATTAAATCATGTCCACTGGCATTTATTGTGGTAACCCCATTTGCTTTGTCATCTAGTGCAGCGTGCCATGCATCGAGGGAACAATAGAGAGGAAGTCGTCTGCAGTGCCGCTGCATATAAGCAACCCTCAACTTTTCTGTGCAAGTGCTGAAACTGAAACAATGAAACTATGCCGGGCACGCATGGAACAGCTCGAAAGTAAAAGTTGTTCGCTCTGTAATCTAATTTCCGAGCATGAGTGAGAATTTAATTTAATGCCGAGGGGATACTGTGTTTGAGTTGATTAACATTTCCACACCGGCTTGACGCTGTCAAGTTACTACGAGGTGATGACATCTTGCTACTTTTTTATTTTGTTTGGACTTAGTTCGAGAGTGGAAGTGGAACTTCCAACAATAGTCGCTTTAAACACTTTATTCTTCTGACAAATGAAAAATGAAGCTGAAAAGAAAACCATGGCTGCATAAGGGGGAAACAGGTTTTACTAAGTTCAAATGGAAAGTGTTATTTAAAGGCTTAAGAGGATAAAACTTAACATGTCTGCAGAATTTGAGTCTCCTGACGATGGGAATACTTCATCAAAGTTTACCAAAGCAGCACTATTTTGGTGATTACATTCCAAGTATGCCAAACGAAAGTTTGGCTTTTGAACCAAAAACGTCGACAAAGGATCGCTGATACTCATACACAAGCAACTTAAGATTCTTAATCAATGGAAAATTGTAGTTAACTGGATGTTTCCGCGTTAATGGAATTCTCTTGCATCTTGTCTGAGCTACTTTAGAAGGGGTCGTATAACACGTGGAAAAATTTTAGATTCATGGTGCTGTACAAACTCGGACAGTTTGTGATTTATTTATTCATTTCCAACTGTCACTACTGTTGGAAGTCTGACAATTAGACGCTGGAAAGTCTTCTGCGTATTTTCACAGATGGATCCAAAACAGATGAGGGAGTGAATAAAGTGTTTCCTCTAAGGTTCTCAACATAAGTATATTCCTCAATCATGCGGAATATTGTAGCGTCTTCCAGGCGGAGACTATGGCAATAAAAGAACTCTGTTTTGGCTTAAGAACAATGTGATATTCAGCTGGGATACTATCTGTTCCGAAAGTTAAGCGATAAGGCAATTAAGTCCCTGAAATCGGTAATTTTCCTTTCCAAGACATCCCTGAATTGCTGTCGATTTCTTGACAAGATAGGTGAGCATTTTAATATTCACCTCATGCGTATGCCGGGACTCGCCAGGCATGGAAACTTCTCACCACAGGCACCCAGCGCAGAACAAACGTTCATTCCGTTCGCTACAGAAAAACATCTCCTAAAGGAACCCACTACTGGAAGCACCACGTGTCTCATTACAAAGCACATCTGGCCTGAGCTTAAATCTGAGAGTTAATTCTGGCTAATCAGAATGGACGGATCTTCTCTCATCGATGTCATCACGGGACACTGTTCTATTGGCACACACGCCTCAAGAAACTGCAGAGATGTGCAAAAGGAGGATACAGTGATATATTTTCTTTACACTTGCAGCGCCTCTCCAACCGTAGGGAAAAGTCTATTTCTTTGATGACTTATGTGAGTCGAAGGACATCAGTATTAATCATCTCAAACGTTTCATTACAAGCACCAATTGGTTCAATGTTTAAGAGACACCCGATCTACGTGGTACCACAATGGGCGTATATTGGCCTAAATGTGACTGCTTACTTGCAGTCAGCCACTTTAACCTAAACTTACCTGACACTCGCAACCGCAAATAAAATTAAAGATCGCACGCATGCCTTGCACCATAAAATTGAACTTACATTATGAACGAATTTGGTTTGAGAAGATATGGCTATTCCTCAATTAAATCTTCAGTCCTAAGAAATGTCGATTGACATGTGGTTCTGTACTTGATCTATCCACCGGCGTTTACTTTTTATAGCAGAAGTAAACAAATTTCTTAATCATCCAAAAAGTATAATTGACCATTGCGGTGCTATGGTCAAATCATCAATGTTCTTCTTCTTCTTCTTCGGATGGTGCTACTGTCCGGCTGGACTTGGCAAGTTAAAGTTAAATGAGCTTTTTTCTAGAAACCCTCTGAGCATTTTTACGTTTAGGTTACGTTTTTGTTCTACTTAAAATTTTCTGAGGTATTGGACACAGTCAATCACATTAACTTATGCAGAATCTCAATTTCTCAATAAGTGCTGGTAAACATACTTATTCTTACTTGACTGACAGAAATTGTGCAGTGCAAACTGGAGAGAGCTTGTCTAATTTTCTTCCAAATAATTGTGGTGTTCCGTAGAGTTCAATTCTAGGTCCGCTTTTATTTCCAATCTACGTCAACGAACTTCTGCACTTAATTAATAATTGTTCTATTTATATGTACGATATGTACGAGCATGCAAATGATGTCCAATTGTACATTAGTTGCCCACTTGGGCTTATTGAGCATGGGTCAACGATGATCTTGAAAAAAACATAAGCATATCCAAATCAAACGAAAACGGTTTAAAATAAAACCCAAAAAAATCCAAATATTTGGCAATCTTAAGAAGTAACCTAGGTCTTGTCTATTTGTTGAACACTGTACGCATAGAGTATGTCGAAACTGTAACCTTTCACTGCTCTTTTACTTGAAACAACCATAAAGATGGACTTGTTCAAATTTATTACATGTTTCTAAAGGATTTAATTTCAAACGTCGCTTACATTCAAACGAATAATTTTCTTTGAAAAGGACTTTTGTGTGAAAACTTTTGTCCGCCACTGTACATCAATAAATCAATTAATCAAAACGATAGAACAACGGAAGTAGTAGCGGATTGGTGACACTTTGTGACAGAGATACAACAGCATAACTAACCAAGTTTTGTATAGGAACGGTAAACAAAGTACGGTAACAAAATTTTGGAAAAAAAGAAAAGTGCAGCTTAGATACCGTTGTTAATAAAAAAAAAAAAAAAGAAGATATTTCATTTCCCTTTAATGACAGGATGACTTCACTTTATAGTGTGCTCCCTTTAAAATAAAACAACAAATCATGTGGAAATTGACATGCAAACGTAATCCATTTCTGAGCCACTGTTTATCCATTATAACCCCTCATTTACGTAACCACTGCTGTAACCTTATTGAAAACTCATTATATCTTGCAATCAATTTCTCGGAAATAATCGCAAAGATTGATGTAAACATCGATTGCGCACTGACTAATAACAAATAGGAAATCTAGACCGCTAATTGCATTCCCGACGAAGTCGAAAATTGCAACGATTTGGTGTATCAATTTCTATAAATTTCCGTGCAGTGATTGGTTACGAATTGATTCACCACGTGAACTCGATGGAAATGGGATCATTGTTGTTTTGTGGATTCAAGGATTTGTGACCTATGGATACTGTTTTTGGGATCAAATGTATTTTCAGTCGTGTGTATGTGTATGAACAAAATGCAAATGTTGAATATATCACCATTCATAAACGAATAGCCTTCAAAGCTATAAATATAAGAATAATCTTTTAAGTTTTAATAACTTTTATATTATTCCTTTAGAATTGCATTAAATTTGAGATGCAATAAGGAGCGATTTGGAAACAATTCTAAGGATGGTTCGAAATGAGTCGCAGCTTTTCTTCGCTTATATAAAACTCGAACCCACTCAGGGATTTACTTACTGACTTGGCAGACAAGCGACTCGTAGAGAGTCTAAATCTGAGCTGAAACTTCCTTCTTCTATCATTGATGTTCATTAGAACGCTGCATTCATTCCTCAAGACTGAATTGTCTTAAACCAGCAAAACAGTGATCCTTATACCGGAACTTTCCTTTCCTTGCGAAATAGGGGAATCTAAGTCGAAGTCGCTACTGACTAACTCGTCAGACAGTGGAGGGTGATGATAGAGAATTCTCGCGGCACCATCAAGATAATGAACTCACCAAAACCTTCAGTGTGAAAAACGAATTCAGGCAAGGCGACGCGCTGTCGTGAAACTTTTATTTTTTTTAAAACTTTATATTATTAACTTTTTTAAACACAATTCTTGAGAAGATCATGCAAAACTCACAGGCTGAAACCAAAGACACGATCTTCCAAAATTTCATACAACTGCTGGCATACGCGAGCGACATTGACGTGATTGATCGAGCACAACGAGTCGTCAATGAAGCGTTTCCATTGGCATTGAATCGGAGGCCCCAGGAATTGGTTTAGGGATGTATAAGAGAAAAGCAAAGTATATGCTGTTTTCAAGGAAGGACCGACAAGATCCAGAACTAGCCACAACGTCACAATAGGCAGATATACCCTCAAGGTAGTCAAGGACTTCGCTTATTTCGGTTCCCAAGTAAATAGTACGAATACTATTAATACCGAGATTAAACGCAGAATAACTCTTGCCAATCGTTGTTTCTTTGAGCTCAAGAGGCAATTAAGCAGTTAGAGCCTTCTCTCGATGGACCAAGCTGACTTTATAGAACACTTTAATCACTCCCGTCCTTCAAGAGCAGATGTCTTTTTGGAAGAAATGTTTTGTGTGAGGTCTTTTGGTTCTGTTGGCGTTGATGACATTTGAAGAAGAAGTTGTATAGTGATTCATCGCCTAAGATCGTTAGGCCAAGTGCATGGACAACACTGCTTCAGTCCGAAGATTTTTCGGATCTGAGCCGATGGGACAACGTAATAGAATACGCCCGCGAAAACGATAGGGCACACAAGTGTCGATGGTCCTCAACGAACTTAGCATTGTAATTGGAGGCAGGAGGCTAAAGATCGTGCTAGCTAGAGAGCCTTGTTGTTTGAGGGCCAGTTCCATTCCGAAGTGTAACACTCATCAGAAGTTAAAGAAGAAGAAAAAAAGAGTCCAATGAACTTCAAAGTTGGATGACATCGTTTGAACCAGTGATTTCTGCAAGTCCGAAAGCATGAAAAATGTTTCAACTTCAAAGGAGTTACAGTTTCCTATCAAGGAAAAGAAATGAAAACCTGATGACAACGACGTATAACTCAGATATGTCATAAATTTTTTACAGATCACGAATTAGTCATTATCTCAAAGTATACATTTATTATCCTATTAACTCACAAAAGCCTCAAAAAACACAATTGATCCCCCTCGCACTTAACCTGCATGAACATCTATTTAAATCTTTATCGATTTGCCATCTATCCTCATTTTCCGCGCAATGAGTCATTCCCGGGTTTCTCCCAGAAAACGATGAAAAATCACATGAGTCATCAGGAAAGAGTGAAAAGCTGGTGGGTGAGAGATGAACACATAGACTTCGATTGCTGAATAGTAGCCATTTGTGTTGCTGACTTAAGATACGTTTTTTTTTCTTCTTACACGACGAGTTGCAATATAAATCTCCTTGACACCCTGCTCCAACAACAATGAAACATAAAGACATCTGATGGTTCACTTGTTTAACAAAATGACTGCAAATATTATTCTTCGTTCAGTAGGGTAACAGCAATTTGAAGGAGGGCTGATCAGCAAACACGATACACCGCGAACACTAAAACTAAGAATCTGCCATAGAAACGCCTGTAAAACTCAATTCAAGTGAGGGAAAAACTGCTTCCAAATAATGACAGATGATACATTCACTTACGCCCGCTTATGGGTCCGAATATCTCCCGCTGTGTCAAGTCAAGCGAAGGCCATTCAATTCAGAACACCCATGTCCCCCCGTGGCGAACAATCGAACACGATAATCGAAAAATTCAAGAAATTCAATGCCCACGCACCCCAACCCCTCCTAAGTGACAGTAGACAGATGATAGATACCATCGCTGAGCTCTTTACATCCAAATTGACTCGTTTTTCATCCCATTGACTACATTTATCGGCTGTGTTTAGATGCTTCCAAGTCAAAAAGTTTTACATTCACACAACCGTGACGTGTTGAAAGGATTATGAGGTAACGAACGCCAACGCATAAACTTGAAGATGTGTGCGCGCACTTGGCGATGAAGGAACACTTGCAGTATTTATGAACGTGAGTCCTTAACCTTACCGCTCTACCAATGCAGTCGCACATGAATGAGCACAATACCAGCACCGTTTCTGAGATCTCCGTGATGCGAGAGAAGTACTTCACGTTTATGCTTGAACGGGCGGCTCATGTTGCTGCTCACCTTGGAGTGTAGAAAAAACCTTGGAATGCCCTTTTTTTATAAATTGAGTTTGAAACGTTTTTTCTATTTTCCGCTTTTAACCGTCATGATGACTTTATAAGCTAGCCCATTCTGCTTAAGTTGGAAATTCTAATGAAATAGGAAAGGTCATGAATGAAGTGTCATTTGCGTTTCCAGTTTACTTTTAATTACCGTTGCTCCAAGCCAAATTCACTCACTTGCTCAATACTTCCTTCCGAATATCTATTTTCGGTTTTTGCCTTAAGAAAGAAATTAAATTTGTAGAAATACTCAACAAATTTTATTCTTTCAATATTTTGTTTCAGAAATTTTCAATATTGATTTTTTTTTAAGTGACCAAGTTTGTTTTGGAGCCACTGTATTAAAAGCAATAAAATATTTAATTTTTTATGGAGGAAGAGATCTGCTGGAATAATGTCCTTTTCTCGTGGGTCTTTGCTAGATTCGTTGTGGGCAGTACGTAGCCCATTAACAGAGAAAACTTTGCCACGTGCTTGCTTAACTTTCTGTGTCCGGTTGCGTATTGGGGGACTGCCAGACCGAATAAGCAATCAGCCATGGCAGTCTAGCGAATGAGTCACTAAGTTGCAAGTTGTACTTTGAGCGGATAGAGCAGACAGATATGTAATGGAATAAAGGAAAAAATTTACTACAAAGACTGTATGTGTATAAGAGCATCCGATTCGAGGTTACTCACCCGAAATGTGTTGAAGTGTGAACACATGAATGCATGAACAGCAATTCTCTGGCAAGGAGTGTTATGTGTCAAAAAGACAAACACTTAACAAACCAAAAAATCAGGACACAAGACGGAAAGAACAGTGCCTAGAACCGTCAACACGGGCTCTGTTCTTGCAGCCTTATTAGCTTTTGTAGCTTTCAAAGGGATTTCACAGAAATCTTGTTTGACATTATATGCAAATTCCTTCCGCATATCACCCTCAATGCATGCAAAGTTAACTGATGAATAATTGCCTATCATGGAAATGGTCTTCCAATCCATTTCAACTCCAACCAGATAGCACAACCACTTGCAACCTGCGCTCAGTATTACACCTCTGACATAAACTGCCGCTTGGCCATCAAAGAGGTGGCTGAAGCCATTTTAGGCTACCTACCACCCCCGACAAGATGGCCTACCATCAAAGCTCTTCAAGGCCGGCATCAGATCATTTGTAGAATTTGGGAAGACGAAAGCATCCCCGACGACTGGAATATCAGCTACATATGCCCCATCCACAAAAAACGCGATCCTACCTCTTGCAACACCTATAGAGGTATATCTCTGCTCAACTTCGCCTACAAGATCCTGTCTACCGTACTGTGTGAACATCTAAAGCCGTTATGCACCGCACTAATCGGCACGTACCAATGCGACTTTCACCCCAACAAATCGACGATAGACCAAATTTCCACACTAAGGCAAATTCTGGAAAAGACCAGCGAGTTTTAATTCGACACACATCATCTTTTACTCGATTTCAAAACCGCATACGACAGCATTCATCGCAAGTAACTGTTTGAAGTGGCCGGAAAATTGATCCGGTTGTGTCGCACCACGCTAACACATACGCGATGCACCGTGCAGTTCGGCTCAAGGACTTCCGAGCCGTTTTAAACCTGCACCGGATTTCGGCAAGGAGATGCGCTGTCGTGTGATTTCTTCAATTTGGTACTGGAGGAAGGCACTTTCTTCTACAAGTCGGTCCAACTGTTGGGATACGCAGATGACATCGACATCGTCGCGAGTTTCTAACGCGCCGTAGTGGAAACTTTCACGGCGATTGAAGACCAGGCGAAACGAGCTGGTCTTAAGGTCAATAAGGATAAGATGAAGTATATGATGTCGAGCAAGAAACGATCCGCCGCACACCACCTAGGGGAAAACGTCACAATCGACAGCTACAATTTTGAGGTAGTGAAGGAGTTTGTCTATCTCGGGGCAAACGTGAACTCCACGAACGACATCACAGTTGAGATCCGACGTAGAATCGCCCTTGGCAACCGATGCTACTTCGGTTTGTCAAAACAACTGGGCTCAAAACTCCTGACTCGAAGGACCAAAATCATGCTCGACAAAAGTCTTATTTTACCAGTCCTGCTATATGGAGCCGAAAGCTGGACACTAAGCAAAACTGCAAAGCTGATTCTTTGTGCCTTCGAAAGATAAATTCTGCGCCGGATATTTGGTCCCGTCTGCGAGGATGGCGAATGGGGGAGAAAACACAACTGCGAACTCTATGAACTGTACCAAGATGTGGATGTAGTCCAGAAGGCAAAAATCCGTCGACTGCAGTGGCTCGGCCACATCGAGCGCATGAACAACAACGCATCAGCTAAGAGGGTCTTCGAATCCGAGCCTTCTGGTTCGAGGAGAGGAAGACCGAACCTCCGGTATAAAGACCAAGTCATCGCGGACGTAAGACAGCGTGGTATTGATGACTGGAAGCAGCGTGCCCAGAACCGTCAACGATGGAAGGCAGCGATATCTCAGGCTCGGACCCTTCATGGGTAGGACTTTTAAGTTAGTAAGTAAGACAAGTCATCAAGTCAAGTTTGACTCCCTTTTTTATTATTTTTACATTCACCACTCACTATAGCCAATTCGATCTATCATGTCAGTATCATTCGGTTTAGCTACACATGGGTATTTGAGCAATTTTCTTAAGCGCCTATAGTATCCTGCACAATCTGATGATTTTGCGGGAACGATTTGATATCGAACTGCATAGAATGGTTATCCACAATGGAAGAGAAGAGCATATGGGAATATTCAATACTATGGAGACTTATACTCCATAGTTGAAACAGTAGGGAACTCCTCATAGGGAACTTCTTTCTTTTGGATCGGGCATACCATACGCTATTCAGCAGGCATGCTTTTTTAACTATTACTTGCGAAAATTGTCTTACTTAATTGAACATCAGTTATTCTACTCCGGATAGTTGGGGTACGCGAGGAGCGACATTAAATCGCTGGGGCAACCATATTGTCCATTTTCAATGGCCATTCTAGAATCATAAGCAGACCCGATTTGTATGCATTAAAAAAAAGAGTTTGGAACATACCCACAATTCTGCAAACAACCGTGCTACTCTCTTGCGTGCTTCACACCGAAACAATGCTTCACACCGAAACAATGCGCCGAAATGGTGAAGCTGTACATTAAAAATAGTCAGTCGTTCAGTTGCCAGCAATCACCGTCTGACAACACTATTCGTCGTTTGGTTCAGACGACTGGATGGCACAGTTGGTTAAGTGCCTGCGCTAGGTCAGAGGGGTCACAGGTTAGAATTCCAGTGAAAAAAAAGTTAATACGCTTTTATCCGGTTTTTCAAATCCGTTAGGATCACATTAACGGCACTATCACTGGAGCGATCGATCAGTGGTAGTAGTCTGACTGTGGGTATCACAATGGACCAACAAGGTCTAAGTGCGCTTGTAAATTCACTAGTAGCCCCCTAACCTAACCTAACCTTGTGGTCGAATTTTGGTGAAGACGAAAAAGTGGGGAACCGTCGACAGGAAGTTCATCAACGCCCAAGAATTTGCAATGAACTTGTTGAAGCCACGTGTGCCGTGCCGTCACCGGGCTCAGCATTTTGGCGTTAGTAAAATCCACCTGCGACGCATTTTATAGGATGATTTGCATTTGTTTTTGTACAAAGTGCAATTGACTCAAAGAATATTGGCGACAGACTGTCCACGTCGCTTGGAATACAGCCAAACAGTCGCATACCGACATAAACGATGGCGCACCCAGTATGTATGACTTTGAAAGATCAAAAACGAGATGTAAAAGGCGCTCAAAAAATTAAGCCAAAAATTTGGTAAAACTATGGTCTTATATGAAGAGACTCTTCTTAACATCAGTGAATTTGTATAGTGACGTAGAATAAGGCAATGCATGTATTCAGCAGAAAGATCGTTCACAAATGGGTACCATTCTTGCGCTTCAATATATCGTCACTGTGGTACCTACTGTCATTAACACATTTAAATTTTTTTTTTTTGTTTTAATTTGAATTCTTTTTGATTTTAAGGAATAATTAACAGCATAAAGGTACAACTTGTTGATGACCATAAGATGTTTGAAGTACAAATCCAATTCCAAGTCTCTTTCGTTTACCTTAAACTTTTCCCAACTCATAAGGTAAATGCTCCAAATATTGATTATGAGCAAATAACCCTCTAGATCTGAGTGTATGAAAACTTTTGAAAATCATAAAACTTCCCGAAAAATGTCAAGTCAAATTCAAATTCAACCGACAAATATTTAAATAAACTTTTATTTCGTCTTTGATCAAATACACATTGTTGTATCCTTTCCATGGTTGCGACTTTCCTGGTAAGCAAACACCTTCACAATTTAGTGTGTCTACCCCCTGTTTCCGGTAGAACAGGGAAGCAGAGCACGGGAAAGAAATTTCTATCTTTTCAGTCACAGTCACGGCTCGCCTAGGAACATCATCTGAATACGAAATGAAAATGAATAAAAACAAACTTCGTTCTCTTAGATGATAGGGAGTCAGTCATTCACATTGGTAAACGCGCACACGAATTAATCTTTTATCAGTTCGAGGGAAAACTGTCTGCAGTTAACCAACCGCAAGTTTCGACAACTCAACTCTGCCGCTGCGGCAGTCAGTTATGGTTACAGAAATTTAATGACCAATCCACTTGATTATGCAAAGGGATTCGTGTTCGTTATGCACTGGTGGGTAGTAGAGTTTGGTCGTCGGGAGTTTTAGTAAAGATCGATGGTTCGTGTTTTGGTGTTTTTTTTTTTAGCATATTGCTTTTTGCAGTAATCGCTGGGATCAGTAGTACTTGATTAGAAGACTTTTAACAGTTGACAGTTGAAGTAATGTCACGGGAAGTCATACTAAGACTTTTTAATTTAATAACCAGACATTAGACCGGTTCCCTATAAATATCGGTCGCCACTTATGGCCCAAAAACAAGGTAAATAATTACAATGCGAGAGAAGTAGTTTAAGAAAATTCCTGGATTTCCTTGTGTGAAGAGGAGGATTCGAAACTGATAAGGGGAAGGATTTAGGTGTCCTTTAGAAGGATCTCAATATAAGCTTACCATTAGGCAACAACTAGCCGTAGTCGCGTGGAGCCATACGCAGTTGACTTTCCAGTCTAGGTTGAAATACTAGTTAAGACAAACAAATTTTCAAAAAAAAATGTGTTCACGGATCCACCTCTTTCGATGGTCAATGACAATGGTCAAAGAGTAGGTATAACTGTCTCGAAAAAACACTTCTCAATCTTACCGTTCGGAGTCGGTATTAAACTGTCATGAGAGAACAATAGCACGCACAACACGAGTGGTTGCTGAGAAGCTAGTCCCAGGTTCACCTTGGGCTGTAGCGCCGTCATTATTATTATTATCTTATTAGGCAACAACTATTTTAGAGCCTTTCGGCGGGGACTTTGTCATGACTTACGTAAAGGACCAGATAGCAATAATAGTTTTTTTCAATTATTTATTTTAGCGGTTGTCAAAGTTACCAATGAAATCCAGCTGTCAAAATATTCATTAGGGTTTGTCATTTTATTATGCATCGTTACACGCTTGCCAAATGAGCAGTATTTAACATTAACAAAAATAACATCAAAATTCCGACTTAGTGATGTGAATTTTGTCATGAAGGCGATCCTCAGGTTGCACCGTAGAAAAGTTTCAGCTTAAGTACACTCTTTTGGACCTTAAGCCACCAGCCAGTTCGGCTTATTACATATTCCGGTTTGATTTTGGCTTACATCCGAATAAAATTGTGCTGACGCAGTTAAAGCCGAACGACCATAGACAACGCTGTGAATTCGCTAATTGGACCCAGGAAATGTTGACCCGATTTCCGGATTTTGGACAAGAAAATCATCTCGGACGAGGTCCATTTTTGGTTCAGCGGCTATGTCTGATTGTCGTCGCAAAATTGTCGTTATTGGAGCGAACACAATCCACTAGTGTACGACCAACCATCAATACATCCACAAAGATTGACTGTTAGATGCGGTTTATGGCATGACGGCATAATCGAACGTTGGTCCTTTTGAAATGAGGAAGGAGATACCTTTTTCGTCAATAGTCCCAGATATAGAGCGATTTTAACCGACTTTCTGTGAACAGAGCTCGACAACATCGATATATCCGATCTGTGGTTCCAACAAGACGGCGCTACACGTCCTAAAAGTGACGTATCGCTTAAAGTGGTGAAGGAGAAATTTCGAGAGCGCTCATTAATTGGCCGTCACAATCATGTGATTTGGCAACACTTGATTATTTTCTCTAGGGCTACGTCAAGTTCTTAGTTTATGCTAACAAGCCGACCACTTTAGGCGAGACTGAGACTACCATTCGAGAAGTTACTGCCATTACGCCCATATATTAGAACGAGTCTTCAAAAATTGGACCGACCGCTTGAAGCACTACCAGCGAGATATGGCCATTTGAGTGATGTGGTATTCCATACACAATGAATGTAGCTTAAACATAAAGCCGAAATCTATTTTATATCTCACATCGTTGTTATTTTATTTTTTATAGTTCTTATCTGGTCACCCTGTACAAGAAAAATTTACTGAAATTCCTAGATTCCAAAAAATATATAAGGTGCAAGTTCGTCATTGTCAATAAACAATTTATTCAATCATTTTGTTTTTAATTTCCCATGAACTTACACAAAAATAAAGAAGTAATCTTCTCAGCATACTCTGTAGTAAAGATGTCTCATGGATAATTCGTGATACAGTATTCTGATCTCGATTTTAAGCACGAATATCAGTCAATGTCTGTGATACTAAGACATCATCGATGGCCAGGACTTTAAACTATTTAATTTTACAAACGGAGACTGTTTTTTATTCACAATAGAATCAGAGGTGATGTTAAATAAGGCCAAGTTCTAAAATGTTTTTTAAAAGCGAAATAAGACAAATTTTCCGTATTGGAAAAACAACATAAAGTCAATATGGCATGATTTCGGTTTGAAAGGGTGAATAACCCGCCTTCGAAATTTAGTCCTATTTCCATATCAAACGTGAAATAACACCAAATTGGGAAGTAATGTGGTATGACACAAGCCAATCGTGCGTTTGCGTTAAATTTTTGGAAAGAATGGAGAAGATTCACACAAAACTAAAATTTTGGAACAGAATTTGTGTAACAAAACCATGGAAAATGAAAATCAAATTTGACACTTCACGTCACCGAATCGACGACATAGACCAAAAGACTTTAAAACATCACATGACGTAGATCGATAAGCCCGACAAACAACGCATACTCCTCCTTCTAAACAAGAACATGTCCAGTCCTTAAAACTAATCCAAATAAGATGGTGTTTAAGTCTGAATTGATAACAATTCTGCCTGACATTACTCATATTCCACAAATCCTGTCTCCGGGATCCGACTCTTTCGAACGGAAAGCACTATTAAACAATGTCCCTGGCGATTGTCAGGTCAAAACTGATTGAAGGTACATTCACACGGAGCAAAAGTCACGCAACCTTCTCGATGTTTCTAAAGAGCAGACAAACCCAACAGACGCTCCCAAAAAAGATTGTCCCATGAAATAATAGCTAAAACAGTGAAACACCATTTAAAGCACAAGAGTGCGTGCGCAATCATTTGAAAACTGAAATGCAAACGTACTCAATTTATGCATGGTCAGCGCACCACTCTTCGCTCGTTTTTGTCTTCACTTCAAAATTTGCAAAAGCATGCAAATGAACAAGTTCTCTTCAAGCAAACTCCAGGACTACCTTGAGACACATTTCAATAATTCTTTGCACGACATTCTGCGCTAGAAGTCCCATCAATCTTCAGTGAACTCCCCCTCCTCTCTCACAGTCTCGTTCACTTCTTTGCGTTCTTGTTCAAATTCTTGTCTTCTTCGTGAGTTTAACCTCGTTTTCATTGGTGCCACCATCAGAACCTCTACAGTTCGCGTATCTGACTGCACTTGAAGGTACCACCGGCAGCAACTCTTACACGTCACCTTGTCGCACTGCTAAGTAATGAAACATGGGTACCGAACTTTAATAAATACACCCTAATGAGGTCAGCACACAGTTTTCTTTGGCGGATGACTTATTTTTCCGTTAGCACTACTCTTCCTCCTCTTCGCAGTTTTGCTTCTTTTTCTGTTTTTCTTTAAGACCTTTTATGTTTTGCAACTTGAATGGTTGAGGGAAACAGAAGCGAACAAAAAGCTGTTTCTTCGCATTTTAGGCCATTTAAGTTGACCACTGTTCACGAATGGAAGAGGTAAACAGTAAACACACATAAATCACATATAACCCATAAATCAACCGTCATTTTCAATTCACAGTCACACACACATACAAATACACACGCGGGGATGGTGGGGATAATAGCAAATCTCGTGCAAAGTGCATTGACACACTGTTACGCTTCCACACTCACATTTTCATTTTAAAGCAAAACTCATTGGACACGCTAACGCAGTCGTCTACGAGATACAGCCGCCACAGCCGTTCCGTTTCGGGAGCTCCGCCGAGCTGCCACTTGCACACAGTACCCGCTCGCATCTGAGTCACGGGCTGCTACCGCGGAATTGAACTATTTGCCTGCACGCAGCTGCCGCTAGCCGGTAAATGAAATTTACATATTTATTGTTATGGCTCTGTATATGGAATGAAAATGGGAATTAAGTAATTGGTGTCACAGAAGTCGCGGTGAGGCGAGCTCGCCGTGGGATTCGGGACTAATTATAAACGTCAGGTCGGGTTGAAAAACTCATTTGACTGACAGAACCGAGACACATCGTTGGTGGTGAAGATTTTTAAAAGCGCTTATGATTCTGAAAATGAATAGCTCAAATTGGACAAAGACAACATGGAGCCAGTATACGAATTGTACAATTTGAATGTGATCCGGAAGAACAACATCCGAAAAGACATCTGCGTGGCCTTATTGAATATGGCGAAAGGAGGATGTTGGAATTGTGATCACCTGGAAAGAGTCAAGGTCAGAGATTGAATGAATTTGGAAGTCAAAAGTCTGTTTCTTCGAGGCCTACACTTGCGCTTTAGGTCTGGGTTGCAGAAGATGGGAGTAAATCAGAAGGTCTTCCGTTGAGAAATGCTCGTTCAATTAAGTCATTCATTTTATTTCAAAAAATCCCCTTCAACTGTTTGTTCGATGAAAGACAGCGGGATATTACAAAAGTTGCTGCTAAAACTACTTAAAGTTTATTCGCAAGGGAGATGGGGGAATTGCATACCCTCGATTTTGACAAGGACAAAACAGCAGTCTTGCAACTGAAGTCAAACAAAGGTAATGGCGTAGACGGACTGCCTGACAAACTCTGATAGCAGTTAGAGATAATCTGGTTGGGCACATGCAGACTCGTCCATAAATACAGAAAATATCTTTGACTGCGTTAGCCACCGACATGCTTACAAGAATTCCTTAGCCGTTTTGTGTCAACGATTGAAGCCGTATGCCGACAATTTGATGATTTCTCCTCACAATAGACCAAATATTCACACCGCGACGGATCTTGATCTAGTCTAGTTTCGACATTCCTGCCAAACACGTTAGTCTGTGCAGGATGAAGATAAAGAACTCTCGCTGCTTCGTTAAGCTCAATAACCTGGACAACCGAGACAAACAAAAAAAGATTTGAGATAAGGCAAAACTTGCTGAATATAATCCTCTACCTTCCCCCACTTAACCTCTTTGGAAGACAAATAGCAGCCGGCACACCCGTTAGATCCAAAACAGTCCATCTGTGGAATAATTACCACATCGGTCACAGTAGCATTCTCTACAATTTCAAGACCCTTCCCCAAGACACCGATGTAGTACTACCCCAATCTCGCTTCGAAAAAAAAAACTTCTCTACCAGCATCCCCTCTAGATCTGACTGGGAGTGTGACAATCAGACGCTGAACGGTCCTTAACGTATTTCCATCTATGGATCCAAGACGGATGAGGGAGTAGGCTATAAGGATCTCAACGTCAACATGTCCATCCATCTTTCGGAACATTGTAGCATCTTCCAAGCTGAGACAATGGCAACAAAATATGCCATATTTTGCTTAAGAACAATGTGAAGTCCAGGAAGGACTTTGCCATATATTCGGGCTGCCAAGCAGCAATTTAATCCCTAAGCTCAGTCACTTTCCATTCTACGACCTGTCTAAACTCCCACTGATCTCTTGACGAGATGAGTGAACATTTTAACATTCAACTCCAAGTGGGTGCCAGGAAACAGTGATATTGTGAAGCCGAAGATCTCGACAGGCGTGGAACCGTCTCATCACTCTTAACCAGTGGATAACAACGCCCAAACCGTTCGCTACAGTAAAACATCATTTGAAAGAGCACACAATTAGAACCACTAATCTTAGATGCTCAGAAGGCACCACACAAAACACATTTGGCCAAACTTAATTCTAAACGTACACTCTATCAAATCAGAATGGACAGATAATCTCTTAAGACTCTCAACGGTGTCATCATAGGACATTATGCCATTGCCACTCCCATATAACGACGTGTGCAGAAACTCCAAAGACAAGGAAGAGTGGGAGACTGTGACACATCTCCTCTGCACTTGTATCGCCCTTTCCACCTGTAGGAAAACCTGCCTTGGAGCCTACTTTTTCAACAACTTGAGCGAGCTGGAAAACGTCGGCATCGGTCAGCTTATAAGCTTCGTAGCAAGAACCAAATCGTGTAATGGATAGGAGATACCCGCGTGGTACCACAATGGATCTATTTTGGACTAAGCTATACTGCTAAGACGACTGGATGGCGCAGTTGGTTGAGTGCCTTCCCCAAGTTCGAGGGATCCCAGATTCGAATCCCAGTGAAATCGAATCTGGTCCAGTTACCATTAGCCGTTGGGATCAAATTAACGGCACTGGAGTAGGTAGCTACCTGGCAGTACAGTGGACCAGTTTTCAGACTGAGTGCTCCAATAGTGTTTCAAAAAAATCATCCGAATATAAAAAAAAAAAAAAAAAAAAAGAACAAAAAGCTATAGTGCAGTCGGACGCTTAAACCTAACTTAAGGCAAAACTGACGCAAGTTCGTACAACTGTAAGCATACGAAGACGTTGACGTTGACGTGATTGGTTAAACATGACCAATAAAGCGTTTTGCTGACATCGATACAGAAAAGGCTCATTTGGGTCCGGCGGTAAACGCCAAAGTCAAAGAAGTATATGCTGTCTTCGGGAAAATACATACAACATCAACGAATTGCGCAAAATGTCATACAACTTCGGAGTAGTTGAAGACTGAATCTAACTCGGCTAAGTTGGGATTATGTTGTTTAACAGCTATTAATGCCAAAGGATATTCTACTCCTATCCCGTGGGAAAAAACAACAGAGAAAACTCGCTTTTAAAGACGATCACAAAACTTAAGAAGAACCTCAATCAAATAGACGAGAAAACAGCAGACAGCTAGCGTTGCAACATGGTGGCTGAAGATCTTTTTTGTTTGATTCCATCTCAAACCATAGTGTCACAAACGTACACAATGCCTAAAGTGACGCCTAATATGCGAATGGGCGCCAAAACCTTGGCCCGGAGAGTCTTAAGTCTTACCCAAAGGGCAACGCAAAAAAAAAAAAACGACAACAGAAACGTAGGGAAATAGCGGCTCTGGAAACAACTGCTAGAACATCGCGCTAACTGGAGAGAATCTTCAGTTAAGACCCAAGACCAACCCGGACTATGTAAAGCACAACCTAAACGAAAAGAAAGTAAAATTAACACGATTTTTCACAATCGATTGCCTTTAAGCAAACTTTCAATTCACCCGTTGTGAAGCCTTGTCAAAACATATTAAACACAAATATCAAAGAAGAATTAAATATGAGGGAAACGTTTTGCAGTTATCGTTTTTGGAAGATCTATCCATAAACGAACACAATTTAAGTTTATTTACGTGTCATAAAACTTTGCGAATGACTCAGAAGGAAAATGCTTTTCATTAAAGTGGGTTTTATTAGGCGTTGTTTTATCACCAGGCATTTTTAATCATAGAATTATCATTCAAACGTATAATTTTATCGTCTGCTCTTCTGACGGCCTCGAATTTCATTGCATGGCAAGTTTAATATATGTACATACTTCGCACCGTGTGGAATGACTATCCCGTTGTCATTTTCTTTATGGAATTTTTATGCTAAAATACTTTTTACCAATTTTTTGGTTAAGTTCATAGTACCAGCAAATCCTAAAGATTGTATACAAAAATCTGGTCACCAACATTTGAAGTAGATCTTTGACTATTACCCAGATCATGGCAGTATTCGAACATACAGATAGCTCAATTCGAAATAGTTGCAATTCGAGCATCCTAGATTAGGCATATTCGACTTCATGTTACCTGTGCGAGATTTCCTTTGGAAGAGTGTTTCGTAAATTCGTTCCATTTTAACCCAAATACAAACAAAAACAATTCAAACTGCATGGATCAGAAAAGGCCTCTGGTGATAAGTCGGATTTGAAGATTTGAAGTGTTGATCAAAGAGGAACTGCGGAGTCGGCGAGGGTGTTTTTTCAGATAACCTGAGTATCTCTGCAGTCATCAGACTACCGTAGGCGTTTCCAAGTGAAAATTCCATCTAGACGCTGGCCCACGGCAAAACATACTCGTAGCTGTTTTAGCTGAAAAACGAGCTGCCATTAAGATTATTGCCGCAGTGAATAAGTGAGTAAGCCTTATAAGCGAAACAGTACAGGATAACCTACATATATAGCACAGTGTTGATGATGAAATTGTCAGGTTCTTAATTTCTCGGCTACGATGGAGGTGTATATTCTAACAGGGGGCCGTTGGTTAATGTAAGGATCTTCTCATATTTAATAATTGTACCCAACTTTAGTTGGACTAGGTTAACAATCTGTGCAGAAAACGATGACAGGCTTACAACATAGCAAGAACGAACGAGGGCCCTTAGAGATAGAAGATCAACGATCAATGCAGGGCCACAGTCGATAGGTGGTTATACAGCCATGCAGTGATCCTTCGAAAGACCATCAAGAAATTATTAAGTTTCCTCAATTCCAAGCAATGGTTCTAGTAGTTACAGGAAATTCAATTTTTGCTGTTACATATCAGATGTTACCACTTTGCACGCAGATAGGTGATAGGATGCCCTTGCGACTGGGTCGCGGCTCACTGAGACCAACAGTTGGGTCCATTGTGCCCTGGGTGTGGGAGGGTAAACCCCGTCAGACCTACACTACCTACACACAGAACCACCCAGATTGTTGTATATATCTCAGGAGATGCTTCAGCTCTATTTTTTTTTTGGATCCTCCAACTCGTCGAAGAAGTTACTGCCTAGTGTTAACAGTCTCCTTCCTCGTAGAGCTGGACAATCGTATACCAGCTGGCGGACGGACTCTATTTCCTTCTCGTCCCTGCAACTTCTACAATAGTCGCTATGGGGGATACCAAACCATCTTAAGAAACTTAACAGCATGTTGACATAAGGTAGTGCTACAGATTTATCTAACTCCGAGCCCTCCTTTGCCAACACGTTCGCTCTCTCGTTTCCTTGAACTCCTGTGTGTCCCGGAACCCAGCAGAGAATTACCGTGTTTAGCCTGGAGACTTTGCACGTACATTCAACTTCTGTGAGTTTGCACAAAAAACACTATACACAGCATGGTCGCCAATCTCAGTGTTGTGGCATGTTCTGAGCGATGTATGGTGGAAAATTGGAGTCGGGTATCCGACCACATCCGGTTATCTTTTCGGATGTACAAAATATCCTCATAAGGGGGAGAGCCAGTTTGAAGATCTAAAGTGACAATCTTGGTAACTGTGAGGATGGTCTGAAAAGTCTCAGATCTAACAAGGATACAAGACATTTTTTCTTCAAATTTATTTTCACTTTTCTACATAATCTTCTTGTAGGTCTGGACACTGCTCCCAGTGATGTTCCCGTCTCTTACACACATCGAAAACAGTACTCGACGTCTTTCTCTTTATACGAAAATTTCTCTCCTTTGGCGCAGCTTAGGGAACAAAAAAGTCGCTTGAAGCAAGATTTGGTGAACAATGAGAGTGGTCAAGTGTTTCGCCCCTAAACTGCGACAAAGGAACACATTTTTGGGTTGCTGAAATTCTGGTGACTACATTTCAGAAGGTGCGCAAACACTTTTCTTAGCTTTTATTGACGAATGCTGTCGTATTTTTGTTGAGATAAACTTTTCAAATCCCCCTCATATATGGAGCCAGTAATTCAACATTGAAGCGGAGCAGGGGTAGCTAGCTTGTAATGCTGTATACAGAGCAGAATAGTGTAATCGAGACTTTAGTAAGTATTCTCATCAAACTGATGCAATCATCTTAAATAAAGGCTCTCAAACACAGCAAGTTGCCATCCGTTTCAAACTAATGACTAACAACCAGAGGCATCATTTGTGAAGCTAAGTGCTTTTATATTCACCAGGGGTGAGGTATGACTCCATATGCTTTCTTCCGTTTTACATAAGTACGTTTTGGTTCAAGTCTGTGGGGACCTGATACATCATGCTTTGAGGAATGCTTTCATCAGCAACACCACAATGAGAGGATTGATTGAGAGAGTTGAGGCGTCGATACGATAATATGAACGGCGAGTTTTTTGATTTCTATAAGCCTATAAAGAAAGATCATTTGATTTAGGGTATTCATGTTTTTATTTATTAGGAGTTACAACAAAGGTCTTTATTCTATGCGAGAAAAACTGAACATCTAAACTTAGTCAACATATTTGAAGGAGACTTAATGGACCCTATTAAGTCTGCTCACCGCAATGACTAATACCCTATGCACTTACAAAAATAAAAAAAAATAGGTGTTTAAAGTGTACAAACACATCGGACAGCATTCCAGATTTCAAACGCGACTACGAAACTTTCCGTTGTATAAGACATGACAACTGGACAACTCTATGAAATTAACTTTTGCACAGGTTCAGAAATTTTTTTCAATTCAAGCAGCTGAAGGCCTTCAACTTCGAGGTTCATTTTTGTTCCCTCATGCACTTAGGAGAATTCCTTTACCACACCAAAACGCCTGCATAAGACTCTGTTGCAATAAATACAATTCAAAACATAACTTGATAGAGCATAATTTTACTCAGTCTTGAAAATGCATCAGAAAATGCAATACAAAAATAAAAAATATTTATTGTTGACAGATGGAATAATCAATAATCAGTCTTGTTATACACTTCGCAAGTTGCATTTCTTTGAAACCAATATCTTGTCAATGAAACGGCAAGTCATCCACGTCTCCAGAAACCGACTGCTTTCCCTAGCAGTACCTTGAACCCATCCAACCCCTCTCAATCAACACACGTCATATCAGCCATCGAAAAACAAGTCTCAATCATATGAGATACAGCCTTTAATCTAGACAAGCGTATTCACTAGCAAAACATACGTTTAAAAAAAAAAACATAAAGAGTAAAATAAACAATTCACTAAGACAATTCCAAACGAAGTGGAAAAGTTATAGTTTGTTGGCTGGCACAGTTCATAAACCATCACAAAAAACGAGGAAATAAACCAAAACCAGTTTTTTCTTACAATCTCCAGCCCGCAGGTCTAGGGGTGCTGCTGCCGCCACTCGTCAAGTTGCCATGAACAGATCTCTTTCGAGTCGACAGCACACTCTGATTGGGGATATCTACACAACCGTACTCTTATCTGCATTAGTCATCCTCAGTCACTTATGAATGTCTATTTTATTGCGGCATTTTTGTTTTAAATCACAAGCTTTGTCTACACTTCGGTCGGTTGGAAACGACTTTTTTTTATCAATTTGCTCGCTTGCTCGGTCTGACTGATTTCGAAAAGGAAATTTAATTTTCATTCGTTCGATGCACTCATCTTTATTGAAAACGTATGAATATGTAATTATCAGTGACGGATAAGTGATGGAGCTTTGGATTTGCGATGCAAATTTGAAGTTGAATTCAAATTCGCTTAGGAGTCTGTTCAGAAAGTGAAAGTCCAAAGACATATCAGATTTGTTTATTTAAATTTTTACAAGGTTTACCACTAACCCTTCAAAGGAAACGATGCAGTTATTTCTGAGCATGCGGTTATTTTGTGGATTATTCACTTTTACTCGATAAAAAGTTTTTGCATTTTGAAGATCGAATGTTCAATGATGACACATTTTGCATGGCTGTCACTTTTCATTACCATCATCGGTAGGGTCTGACCTCAAACGTCTCTACACAGGTTTCGAGCCGATTTTGAGACTGTGCCATTTAATTAAGCAAGGCTCGTGAAGTTCTGGTCAGGGCAAGGCCTGACCAGTCAGAGATACTGTTTCTCTTCGCTCATGCAAGGTAGGTGTCGGAACCAAAGTGTAGTTAATCATGTCAGTGTCTCCGCAATCGTTCTTAATTTCTGCAAGCCCTGGCCAATCCCAGAGCCTAGCGAGGCCTACTCAGTCAGAGGTACTGTGCTTTTTCGATCATGCGAGATACTTTTGGGAACCACAGTGTATTTCATCACGGTAGTGTCTATGTATGACATTCTGATTGAATTCAGTTAGCAATGCTTCTACCTAAGCACCAAGGCCTCGGAAACATATACATAATGAGTGTACAGCACTATTTTAAATGTATAGTCGTTTACCCTACATTTTGCTCGCTAACTCGTGTTTTCGAGGACCACCACTTTCTTTCATTTACGTTCAGTCTTGTCTGGCGGCAACCCACTCGATCTCGATCAAAAATGGTTCAAATCTTACAATCATTTCGACGTCACCTGCGTAAACCAAAATTTAACTAGACATTGTGACGAAGGTAGCTCTTGTCCTAGCACCAGATTCACTGACTGTTTTCTTTAGCGATCAAACCCTCAAAAACCGTCATAAGCTCTTGTCTAACGCTGATACATTTTTTACCCAAAATACGGCAAAATCTACCTGGAAAACAGCGACTTTAATTTGGACAGCTCACATAACAAGAAAGAAACAGGGACAATGAACCGTCTTTAAAAGACCAACAGAAATTTGAGCAAAGCGACTGATTGAACATCGATGTTCTCGTTAGATGAGTAATGAATCTACGAGTGCCTCAGCAATTATACGGTGTCTATACCAAACAAACAATGTCCAACTGAATAATCATCGTGAAATAAGGGCTGAGTCTAATGAGGTGTTGATCTTTCGACAACGATGACTCGTATATAAACATCGGTTCAAAGACCTAGAGAGTTAGGCACAATTTGAAGTCATTTTACGTAATTTTTTATAGGTTTTCAAATGAACTGAATGTCAACACTTAATCACTCTCGTAATAGGGTGTTTATCAAAGGTGAAGAGTTTGTGATGATTTAACATGTTCGGTGAGACATTTAGGCTGCAAATCAAATACTTTAACAGCGATCGGATTCAACTCCTTGTCTTATCTCTGCATTAATTTAATAAGCAGTCTATTTAAAAGTTAATGGTTTATAGAAATTCTGGTATCTGAAGTAAGTTCTCTGGTTTATGCCTGAAAACATTACTCCCTTCCTTTTGCTACACTTTTTTGCGTTACGTAGGCAGTACTTCAGGCATACTTTGAAATTGCAATCCAAATTTATCAGCTGGTTTCGCAAACGCATAAAAAACACTCAGTTTGTATGAGAAATGTCAAGAAACTGATTCAAAATGTTGAAAGATTTGCGTGGGAGAGTGCCATATTTACGTCGTTTTCATTCGTCTCACGTGTTAACAAACAAACAAAACTGGCACAATGCAGTATTTCGGGCCATTGTATTGCTTGGCTTTGTAGTTCAACATCACTCGATGGTAGCACCAACACAGTATTGTGTTTCAAACATTATGGCAATCAGAGCTAAATATCATACAACGAACCGTGTGTACTCTACAGTGACTACGGGTGAGACGTCTGTGGATGTATGACTAAACAAATGTAAGTCATAGAGAGTGTACATATACAGTGTATTAAGCTCATATTCGTACATCTGATCTCTACCACATTTCCTTGCTCTTTATCAAATGTCAATAAATTTTAAATAACTACTGTGGTAGATAAAGGCAAATCCCATAGACAAAATTTCATCTAGTTTTGAAATTATTTAACCTGAGATCTGGTTAGGTGATTTGAGAAGAGGAAACGTACCTCAAAAGTAGCTCAAATTCACATTCGTACACAAGGTGAACTTTTGTGTCAAAAGACAGTGGTGAACATTTTATTTATGCGTTTGTAGAAATTGAAAAGGTTTTTGATAAAGGCTATCATGATCCGTTATAAAATAAATTAACGCTGTGTTGAATAGTAGACTTATAAAAGCGAACTAACTTGAATCAGAAGGATGGCTTAGAGAGGTTGTTTGTTCCCTGAAGAATAGAATGGACTTTACAACTATTGGATATTCTAATGAATAAGCTATCATAAGAAAAACGAAAATTTGAGGATAGTGCTATATGTACGACCTAAAAAAAAAGAGTACATAGCTTTTCAAGCCGAGGCTGCGATACAGACCAGAACTTTAGAGTGTAACCTAAAACGACAGTTTGGATGTGTAGGGCAAAAATTTTGGAACCAAAGTGACAGAAATACAGCCTTGGCCAAATGTATTAGGCACCCTTTAAGATTTGTTATATCTTCAAAAAGCAAACAAATAAATGAAATGAGAGGAAAAAATAAAAATAGTTTACAACCTCAGATAGTGTCACCGAAAACCAGAAAATTCAGACTAATTACTTCCGATAAGTGATTTGGCTGCAAAGACAAAAAAATAAGGGTGCCTAATACATTTGTCCAAGACTGTACAGTCACATTTGCCAGAAGGAATAATAAATTAAACAACAAATTCACGAGATATATCAATATTACAGATTATTGATATAATTCGGCACCGTTTTTTTGGAAGCACATGTTTTGTAAATCATTTTTGTTGTTGTTATAGCAATGTCTCTAGTTATCTCAAAAAAAATAGGGCTCGATATGATGCTAACGCACAAACAGCGCCCAATGCAATTACTTTACGATTATTATTTAATTATTTTCTTTATTAACAACATCACCCTATTCCGAATGTACTGTCATCATAATAACTTTTTTGCCAAAAATGGTACTTATTTAAATAAAGCCGTTTAATCATTTGTTGTTGTTGCGAATGTTATCAGCTGCGAATGCTATAGTTACCGACCACTAATTACTGCTGTAAAATACTAACTATAAAAAAAAAAAATTATTAAGCTGACTAGTCTTAAGTATCTTTCTTTAATTTTTATTGGAAATATCTATATTAACACGTCGAAAGACAAATTTTAAGGGAAAATATGTGTAACTTAGAGCGCCCGTATAGGGCCAGTAAGTTAGGATAAGATAATTAATTTAGTTAAGCTAGTTTTAAGCGTTTTTTGTCTAGCAAGTAAGAGTAATGGGAAAAAAAAAATACTAACTATAAAATGTCATCAAAATAGAAACGGCATTCAAACAAAATCGACTTGAATTGTAAAGAGCAGTCTGTATTTCCTGAAATACAAGTACCTTAGACCTTAGACCTATGACGTGTTCCGTTAAAAACAAAAATTCTACAGAATACCTTCAGTAACCACTGGAATAAAAACAGGGGCTCTGTTGACGACGTAAAGGCCCAGTTATGCATTTAACCCAAAAGCACATTTAATAGTGCATTTTTCAATTTATATCGGTCCAAAGTTATACCTGTCCAAAGAAACTCGAACTAATATATTTACGAAATGGGTTTCATCGCTGTTATTTTATGACAATAGAGTGCATCAATTTTCAATAATTAAATCGTAAAATTACCGATACAATCGATCGTTCGGCTTAAAGTATTGCGCCAATTGAACCTTGTTAACTAAAGTCACTGCGCGAAATCTTCTACAAATTCCTTGAAGACAGTGCAGTTAGTTGTTCGGAGTCGGCATAGAATTATAGATAAAATACAATAGTGGAAACAAAACGAACGCCTCCCAAAGAAATTAATTTTTAATTTAATTTTTTAAATTAATTAAACCCGACAGTGTAAGCCATGTAAAAAAAATAAGATAACAATCTTTCACCAGATTTTATGTACAGGGTGGCCCATCTAGTGTTTTTTTTTTAAATCATAGGTTATTTTGACACTGACAGCTGTTTCTCGCTCGAAATCTTGACAGAAAGTTGATGCTTTATTTCATAATTAATGGGAATGTTTGTTTTAACTAATAAAGCCATGGAAAAAATTTAATTTTGTTCATTTTATTGCATTTTTAAAAATAAATTTGTAGTTGGGTTATACCCTGTATATAGGTATCTCTGAAGTTTCTAGTCCTTGACCTAACTTAATTTCCGGTGGAAAAAGAAAATCTTACACCAGTTTCTGATTTTTCCCTTTTAACAGTATAACTGTATATAAATTGACACAAAAAATAGACATTTTGATAAATTTCTCCGAATTTCGAACGGAAAGATAAAAGTCCTTACTCCCATCATGGCGCACTTAACACGCCCTAGATAACAACAAATTAGATGTGACTGCACAGGCTTTCAACGGAAATTCTCTACCACACCCAACCGTAAACGTAAAGCCAATTAACTCCTTGACCAAACAAAACCTTTTCGCCGACAAACAACGTTACTAACCCTAACGAACTTTAACAACTTATCATAATTAGTTAGTTGACATAAATAAAAGATAACCATGAAACCGATACGATTATATCGAAATCGATATAAACAATCGTTTAGTTGACAAGAACAGCCTGAAAGTTTTGAATAAAAGATCTCCCTAAAGACTGACGTCAACCGGGACGGGACCACAAGCTGACTGTTTACATCCCCTGTTATACCATTAAACATCGACACAGATATTCGAGTATAACTCTCCTTCTTTTTTTGGTTTTTGTTCCCAGAAATCAAGCCTTATAAATTAATAAACAACGCCTCTGGGTATACACACACACCGTCACGATGTAGTTGCCGCAAAGCAGGAGTACCTATTATCTTTGGCGTTAGAACAGTGCCCAATTCCCCACTGGCATTCATCACTTATTTTTGTTTTTCTGTTTTCCTTTAACCTTGTCAGTCCTTGCTATCACGTTAGCTAATTACCATTACTCAAGTTTCATTAGAGAAAAGGAATACAAAAAAAACAGCAGCAAAAAAAAAGAACCGAGGACTAACTAAATAAGGTCATCCAGTCTCAACTGAAAACGTTGACATGTCAATTGCCGCCCTTACCCAAGCTCCACGCTGTCGCGCAAGTGCTGCCAACGTTAACGTTTTATCGATTTTTCGTACTCTCTTTCTACCCAGGGGGAGGTGAATGGATGGAGTGTTGGTGTGTGTGTATATGTATGTGGGACAAGCATTTATGAACTGTGAATGGAAAGCCTGTGAATTTTCGTACACAATTTCGGTACTAAGTTATATTCTTCGCAAGCACGCAGTGCTCACAGAGTTGTGAGGACTTTCTTCTATCCTCCCCCTTTTTGTATTTTATTCTTTTTTTTTGTGGAAATTCATTTCGTTACGCTAATTAATTTCCCCATTCCTTCCTTCGATTATTCATGTGAAAATTACGCTGCAGTTTAGAGAAGATGTTTCTCCCTCCCCCCCTCTATGCTATAATCTCATGTATCCATCAGATCATGTCATTAACTCGATTACAGGACGATAACGAAGCAATTAGGGAGCATAATCAGATGAATGGAGATGAAAATTGGTAGAGCCTTCCACCTTTTCGGTGGAGTCTTTTTCTTTGTGTGTATATACGTAGTTGGGATGATTCTTTATCGTCTTTTGTCATGACGTCGAAAATCGATAATTTTCTTGTGAGGCTTGTCGGAGGAAGCCCTGTTGGTGATAAATCTATTTTTAGCTAATACCTCACTTGTGACACTCACGTGGAAGGAGATTGGATGATCAACAACGATAAACAGCTTCGATTTACGCGAAATACTGTGATAAAATCATGGTGGCTGGAAATACATGCACATCAAAGACCGACCAAAAATTCTTTGGGAAGTAAGAAGTAGAATGGGGTCGATGCTGTTTTGCAGAAAGTTAAGTACATAAACTTCTAAAATATTTTTGTGATCGAGATATTTTCCTTTCAATTTCCCCAGAGCGATCATTCCGCGCGGAATAACTGTACTATATATGAAACTAAAGTCCGTCGTGGCGTAGAGGACAAGTGCGTTAACTCATACGCAAAAGGACTATTCCATCCAAAACACACCAACTTTCATATTCACTGCAGCACTTCTCTAATGTCACTTATTGTGAAGCCTGACCCTTATGACCCTTATTGATTAACTTTTTATTCTGTATATGCGGAATGAGCGCTTAGGGTTCAGGGAAAACAGATTTGTTTAGCTGTGAGGTCGTAGTGCCTTTGGTCTAGCTGCGCTTAATAGATCTCGCAGCCTGGACCTTTATCAAGAGTTTTATTGTAAGGATCTTATGCACCGGGTTACAGTATAGAATTTGTCAATCACTTGGCAAGTTCGTCAGTTTTGAAATTTTTCAGAATATAATTATGCCCCGACATCCAAATAAGATGAATCCTTAAATGCTTGTTCAAAATGTATTGCGTTGAACACCTACTTGATTGATTTTTTCACAATATACCGCAAGGAGCTGTACTATCAGCTCTTTATACCTCATCTTCAAGAAAGGCGATCCTATGTCTTGCAAGAACTACCGAGGCATAGCCCTGCTGAATGTAGCATACAAGATTCTGTCCAACGTACTGTCTGAACGTCTGAAACCTTTCTGCAACACACTAATCGGCACGTGCCAGTGTAGGTTCCGGTTCGACAGATCAACAATCGAACAAATTTTCAGACTGAGCCAGCATCCATCGTCTTGAGCACTACAAGGCGATGGCCGAATTCGGGATCCCGGGAAAACTGATCCAACTGTGGCATGTCACGCTGGAAAGCACGCGGTGCAATGTGCACCGAACTATTGCAAACATGCACCGGATTTCGGCAAGAAGATGCGCTGTCGTGAGACTACTTCAACGTCGTGTCGTGTACTGGAACAGATAGTGTGCAAGGTAGGCGTCAATACAGAACGCACTATCTTAAACAAATCTGTTCAATTGCTTGGCTATGCAGACGACATTTACATCATAGTTCACTCCCAGCGAGACGTTATAGAAGCTTTCACGGCCATTGAAGAAGAGGTGAAATGAGTTGATCTTGAAGTAAATGAGGATATAACCAAGTATTTGCTGTCAACAAAGAATTATCGGTGCACCACCTAGGACAGAACGTCTCTGTTGGCAACAATAATTTCGAGGAGTTTACATACCTCGGAGTAAATATCAACCCCGCGAATGACACCCTAGTGGAGATTCGAAGAAGACTTACCGTAGGAAACCGCTGCTACTTTGGTTTGGCGAAACAAATAGGTTCAAAACTCCTAACTCGAAAGACAAAATGAATGCTCTACAAAATGCTAATCCTGCCTGTTCTACTGTATGGAGCCGAGTGTTGGACGATAAGCAGGAACCAACCTATCGCGGATGCCAGTGCGCTTGGTCTGGATTTCTGGAAGTAGTGTGCCCTGGACCATAGGGCATTGAAGGGCATTGTCTCAGGAAGAGATCCTTCACGGGTTGGGAGCCCGCTAAGCAAGCACCGCAAAGAATTTCACTATCTTACCATAAATCATTTTGCAGAAGCATAATTTTTTTCTTTGCTGATAACTCACCTGAAAAAGAAAGAGAAAAAATAACGTTAGAATATTTTCGTTTTTCTAAGAAGGATACGAATAAAAATATATGCAAATATAGCATTTACTGTTCTATTCTCAAGACTTTTCTCTCAAGGGAAACATTTAAATCAGTGCAGGGTCCTTTTCATTTACATTTTTAAGGTCAACATAAAGAATTTTTAAAGAAGGAAAAAATTTACAATCCTTTTGAAGTCAATAATCATCGTGAAAATGGAAGAGTCTGTGTAGATACATACAGCCTTGGCCAAAAGTATTAGGCACCCTTTAGGGTTCGTTATATCTTCGAAAAGCAAAAAAAAATAAATTAAATGAGAGGAAAAAATAAAAAATCGTTTAAAAACTCAGATAGTGTCGCCGAAAACCATAAAATTCAAACCAGTCACTTCAGATAAGTGATTTGGCAGCAAAGACAAGAAGATAAGGGTGCTTAATACATTTGGCCAAGGCTGTATATGATGTATTAAACGGCAGCTAGAGTCGACAAAAAATTCAAATCGTGAAAGGATTTACACAACTGCAGATGTTGTAAAAAATTAAACATACCATTTTTAACCGGAATTCTTAAAGAAATGCCCATGTTTGCATTCAGCGTTTAAGGTAAAAGGACAAAAAATTACCCAATGTCTTTTGAGAAGAAATCTTAAGTAAACGAAGATCTTCAGAAGAGATTAGACACAACGACGTTCAGACCGGCCCTTGTACATTGCTGCTCTCGTACGTGATCTTGTGGCGTTTATCGTAAGTGTTTCTCAAGATAGTGTTAAGAAAAACTGGCATAAGGGTAAAATGAAGGCGAATAGAGTACAATACCCAATATCCCTTCCATCATATCCAACCACTGCGCATGCCTGATGTATTGCGTGGCGTTAAGGGTTGAAATGAATGTGGGAGATCCACTGAGACTCGTCTTCAGTTGCCGATTTTAACAGGGAGTTCATGTACGAATCGATATTTTAACATTTGTCATTTTTTATTGCTCGAAATATTTTTTAGGGCAAAGTACATATTTAAACCATTAATTCATATTTGAAAGAACTTTATTGTGGCGCTCTGGCGTATTGAGTAGATGCGTCGACTCCTACGCTCGAGATCTAAGGTTCGATTCTCGAAAAAAACATTTACATTTTTTCACGATTCCACCTCTTTCGAGTCACTAACAATGCTCAAAGAGTATAACTATCTAGAAAAAGCTTCTCAAAATCGATTATTAATATTATTATAGTTTGAAATTGGAATTTGGGACGCATTAAACTGATTTTGCAGCTCCATATTTCAAACGGCACGTTATCAAATTCCTGGCGCTACAACTTACTGACTTTTCGTTGAGCCGTGGCACAGTGGCGTAGTGGGTAAGTGCATCAACTCCTGCGCTCGAAGTCTGGGTTAGATTCCCGAAAAAAGTCACTTAGATTTTTTCACGGCTCCACCTCTTTCAAATCACTGACAATGCTCAAAGAGTATAACTGTCTAGAAAAAGTTTCTCAATCTCGCCGTTCGGAGTCGGCATTAAACTGTAGGTCTCCTCCACTTGTGAGAGAACAATAGCACGCACAACGCGAGTGGTTGCTGAGAAGCTGGACTCAAGTCTACCTAGGACTGTGGGGCCGCCATTATTATTATTACCTCTCTAACAATGTTCGGACAGTAAAATGTCTCAAACTTCGTCGTTCGGAATTGGCATAGTGCAGCAATTGCCTACACAATACGAGTTGTTTGCTTTTGAAACCAGGCTTAAGTCTATCCCGAACTGTAGCGCCACGCGAACAAGAAGAAAGGGAATACCCTAACTTTGACATAACCTATCCCTAAGCACAAAGAAACAGTTGCAATCAACTTTCCGACAAATGAAACCGTCATCGCTTTAGAAGGACACCATTGATATGTGAAAAGAAGTGGTGAATAATACAGAAATCGTATGTAACTTCATCTCATAAATACTCCTTGTAATGACTTTTGAATTAATTCTAAAAAAAAATTAAAATTTTCGTATCAAAATTCGCTCTTTCTCTTTTCGCACATGCATACGCCAACAATTTAAGTCGCAATTTAAACTGTCAAATGTCACTTAAAAACCAGACCCAAGTTCCATGAATGTCTCATAGCAAACGCTAAATATACTTCACCACACCTTAACATTTCGAATAAAGTGTAAACCTTAGCACTTAAGCTCAATTCCCATCGCTATCAACGACACACAATTTTTCCATTAATACCACCACTCATGCCTACGTCTCGACGGAAGAAGTGCAAATACAGGCTTTCTTGTTTCACCACCTGCCACATCAAAGCCAGCAGGCATCAAGAGCATATTTCCATCATTAACAGCTCGTCAAATTGAAGAAATTCAATCCCAAAAAAAAATTAAAAAAACAAACCGCTCTCCAATTGCCTATAAATCAGCGGCGCCACATCGACGAAAGTTGGTGAAAAGTCCAAGCCCGCAAGGTGATAAAGGCCATAAAAGCCAATCAGTGCCTTAATTTCTATTTCAATTCGATACGTATACGTTGTCTGGTGACACATAAACCATTACGGAGTCATTGCTTCGCTCGATCTCGTCGTGTCCCCGCATAATCTCGATCTCAAGTCACATCGCACGACGCACATGGACCGGTCAGACATACGACTCGCACATCCGTGAGTGATTTTGATGTAAATTAAGATCTTTAACAGTTTCGTCCGCAACTTTCGCCGGCTAGCAGCAGCACCAGCAGTGGCGGCGACGGCACCAAAATGAAACTCACGAATGCCCAAACTCCTAGTCGAACTGCACGTTCAAGTGAAGTGGCAGCACAAATTTGCCGTCAATTGTCGTGCGCTGAAGTGCCACGCACAAGGCATGCCCTGCCCAGCGGCATGTGCCCGCCAGCGGCGCAAGAACTAGTTTACATCCTTGCAGAGCCAACCCCACCAAACAGGTATTTTCCAGCCTGCGTTACGGGCTCGTAATTTCGCATTCCTCCATTACACAGCGTGTGTGCCCGAGGTATCCGTGATCGTTAATTGCCGGTAATTATGACTCGCTCTCCCCTCTCCGCTTTGAGACGAGCGAAAATGCCCGTGCATACGCCCGGTGAGCGGGTATCCCATGGATGAATTATTGGAGAAATTGTCACAGGCACTCATTATACAGGATGTACCCGTTCGCCGAGACCGGGAAAATCGTTCAATCTCTCTGCGCCGAACGACTGCGGCATACACGTGGTTCAACCGATGCGTTTCCTCCTTTGACGGAGTGCTTCGCTGGAAGAGACAGACAATCCGACCACTTAACTGGTATGATTGGTCTCTTTTTCATCGGCGAAACAAATTGAAACAAAGAAGACAAAGTGGATGAACGGTTGATCGATTGCGATTAATTTCGGATGAAATGAAATTTCTCTGGGATTCGAACAGGGAAATTGATTGTTGAGCTGCGAGGCGTCACGTCTCACGTGAGTTCTTTCATCCCGGAGAACATATCTCATTCTGGTGTGTGTGTGTGTGTCGAATGAGACAATTGGGGATCGTTCACTGCGATGTGTCCTTACGCAAACGTGCGAATGGTGACTGGGGGAATTGAGAATCTATGCTTCTGCTTCTTCAATAGGTTTTCGAAGTTTAATCGAATCGCAGGCCCATTGCAATGCAAGGCAAATATACATAATTAAGGCCAATTTGTTTGAATTCAAGAGGACGGCGATTGTTTCGAAATGTTTCATGAAACCTACGGATGCTATCTATGTTTTCCTAGACATACTGGATGATCGAAAAGTGGCATTCGAATCCTCTGAGTGTGATTTCAGGTGATTTTGGGCTAGTGGCGAAATCTGGACACCATTCAACTTTCCCAACTTTTCGGTATGAAAACCTAAAGAACGTTCGTAAACCAAGCACTAACAGGGCTATATCGCTCACCCGAGACATGCATATGTCCCAGAAATCGCCCATCACATCCACTTTAGGGACATGAACCAATTCGAAAACGATTACAAGGCGTCACGTCCAACTTCAGCTCCAAAATGGAATGAGTTTACTTCTGATGCCTTGTATACACATGTACATGTACACACGTGACATTTCAAACCGACAAAGATACTATCAAGTGATAGAGCCTTAATTTCACAACAAATCCTTAGCACGGCCGCCACCGCCGCCGTCACCTTTTCGTCGTAATTAACATTTTATTGACCTATTCCTACAAACTCACGGTAATTATATACATCCGACGTCGTGTGCAGAGGTATCCATCCATTTTTAGAATCGGCCAACCGACCACAATGATAAATTTTTGAATAGCCTTTCAGGATACGCCTAGATACACGACATGTCATTACCGTTTGAATAAATAAATAAATAAACACTATTGCTCGTTGTAACGATGGGATACAGAAATACGCACAGGTTGGGCCGCTCACTCACACATATTGAGGTTAACAATCGCTCTCGTAATATATCGTGCTTGTGTAGCCGTGTAGTGTTTTCAAATTTTCACTGTCAGTTGGTTTCTATTGTTCGTGGGTGAGTCCCCATGTGCCTGCTGTCATCCCTTGACGACCTTGACAGCGTTATGTTTGAATAGGTATTACTGCGTCCATTTTGTCGAATACTCTCTTGAGACATGCGAGCTCTCTTCTGTTTTTTTTTTCACTCTTTTGTGTACTTTTTGAATGCACTCACACTTCTCTCCCGCTCTTCTTGTGTCCCTGTGTGGTAATGGTGGTGGTGGATCCTTTTATCCTTTCAACCATAAAAGCGTTACAACCTTTTGAGCGATGTACGGCAGAGTTATAAATTTCAAATGAGAAAATTGTATCCTTAATTGGATGGCTGTGGAAGGCTGTGGAGAACTAGGAGTGGCCCTTCGGAAGTAAATGTCAAACAGATGCTGTGTGGATGTGAAGAGTTTATACTTCACCCATTCGCTTTACTTAATTCCTATTCAGTCTTGGTGGCTTTGAACGAAAATGGTTCCCTCATTTCGTGACAAGTCGACAATGATGCGTTCGTAAGGACTCACGCAAAAGTATCTCTGCTGACAATAAAAAGTTCGTTAGAGTGGGAAATCTCAAACTGTCGTTGTGGTTGTTTGTCTTTTTATGGACATTTTTTTAATTTTTACAAGTGGTCGAAAATGGTTCTTTACAAGAGTGAGGTCTATTAATTTTTTAAATTGATACTGAAAGACGCAGAATAAAGGGTAAGATGGTGAAATTGGTAAATCTGTGGACATTGTCGAGGAAAAATGTTTACCACTCACCAGGATTAAGTTTTTGTGACCAGTGTTCCAATGACTATCACCATGCCCAACCATAGATGACGTAGGTCTGGATTAAAGGCTGTCATTTTATTTCTCAGTTGGAGTGTACTAAATGTGCTTGCACTTAAGACAAAATAGTTGTACACAACTTTACAAACTACAATCGTTTCCAAGCCCCCAAGTTTTTGTGTCTCGAAATGATGTTTTGTATTTTTGTGGCAGTCTACCCTTAAGTAATTTCCAGAGAATGTATAAAAAGGCTTAAGGCACTTGGTTCTATTCGATGCATAAACCTTTCTATAATATAATTCTTAATTTAAAAAGATAAACCCATCACAAGAAATGGAAGAAATTTATTGCGTCCTCCAAGAACGCCCATAAATAGGAAATGATGGCAATAGAAAGGGTTAACAACCTAATTTTAGCAGAAATACAAGTGCATCCGGCCACAATCCTCAAATTTCAGAAAGCGCTGACTTTTTGTTTCTCCAATCGCATACAGCAATCCATTGGATGACACAATATCTGACGGTTACCAACCACCTGAAACTCGCACCAAGTCAGTGCACGTCTCGTGCACGTTTGTCATGTCTGAAGTCCATTTTCGAGAAACTTTTCATGAGACTACTCTCTGATAATCTCTGAGAGATTATCTCCGACAACGCTCTGTAAGCCATTACTAACAAAGTCTCATACATATTCATAAATTAAAAAAAAAAAAAGCTAAATAAACAAACACCCAAGAGGCGAGCAGTATAACTTCAAAGCCATTTGTTCGAATACATCGCTCAGCAGGTGAAACTAGTTCTACCACATGCATGTGGCTTACCGTTGAATGGAAAAGCATTAGACCCGCGGTCGCATTGCCCCTCACCGACGAATCGCTCCTTTGGCAAATCCATTCAACATCGTGGTTTATTATAATGAGACATGGCACCTGAGATTCTGAAAATTATAATCTGAGAGTAGCTAACAGAGTCATAGCAACAACTAGCTTGTGCTCCCTAGTCAACAACTCGGGGGATGACAAATAAAAGGAACAAAGCCGGGTGATGATGTAGGGATGATGGAAGTTTTGTCTTCGCAATGCTGTCAGTCAGTTTGTTTGGCTAAACAAAATAACGCCACATGAGCAATTAAACACCAGTTTCTCAGCGATCTGCAGTCACGCTTCTTTGTCTCATCTTCACGAGAACGCAAATATGAATCGCATAGAGGACAACGTCTGCTGCTCGGAGATGTGGGCATTAGACGAGTGCATGATAGGGGATGACATCTTCTTTGTGAGTCTGTGCAGTGAATAGTTTGAAATTTGTTTTGTAACAAACTTTGAGAGGTAGCTTGAACTGGTTTTTACTGGATCCAGACATTCATACAGTTGGAAGTGCGACGCAGGAGATATTCAAATCGAGAAGCGTTTCATCATCGCAACACGATGGTGACAAATGAACGGCATTGCGTTCAATGAACAGTGTTTCATTGTGCAACCTTGAGCAAATAGCGAATGAAAAGGATTCAAGATTCTCGAGAATATTTAATTAGCAGAAACTCTGTATTTGAAAATTATTTAAGCATGATGCACATTTAACTTCCAAAACGTTTAACTACCAAGCTGTTTGAACGACGTCTTCAGTGGAATTTGACAAGGCTAAAATTTAACTGTATTTACTCCGTGTGCCTCTACATCTTACATCAACACCCGAACGATTTTATTGCTAAACATTGGCAATAAGATCTAATGTACAATGTGAAAGTTATACCCTTGTGGGGTCTACTGTGCTGGAACTAAAAAAAAAAAAAACTAACAATGTGAACGTCTAAAGTCATTTTTTTCGATAATTCACTAGATTTTTAAACTTCGACAAATCTTTTACAGTACTCTTTATTCTTTGACGTGACGCTGCAGTGCCGACTCCGAACAGCTAAGATTAAGAAGCTTAACATGACAGGTATAGTCTCTAAGCATGACTCGAGAGAGGTGGTGCTGAGAAAATGAAAGTCGGTGTGTTGACCGGGATTTGATCCGCGGACATTCGGTGTCGTAGCAGTTGACGCACTTACTCACAACAACACAGCGGTCACTCTTTTACTAGATTGACGAATCCTAAATAGACACCCACAACATTCTCCTGAATATTGCAAGCAACAACATTTTTTGTCACGAGCCACGAGTATCTTACCAATTGTTCCCATTCGCTAACACGCGATGTATGTTCTGACTCAGAACTATTTACCTTTTCAAAAAATGCACTGATGCACTGATCAGATTAGAAATGCAATGTCATCTTTTCACTCTTTTAAAGCCGGTATGTATTTTTGTGCTGGGTTGTATAGAAAACATTGAATAAGGATTAAATCAATGCTTATCACTCAACGTCGATAGCTGCAACTTTGCAGGATTCTTAAGAAATTATATAATAAAACAGTCATCCTTTGGAGAATTCGTTGAAAAATAATCATAAGCAACCGTTCCTATTTTGGTGTGTTTGAGCAACTTTTCTTAATGGAGGAGTCAAAATCATACCGTACAAGAGTATAAAAGGACAAGTCGTTGTGTTCGTAGTCGAGACATTAAGTCAGCGGGTCAGCGGAAAAATGAAGAAAAATCGCATTCTGTGAATTATTTAAGAATAAGAGGATTATGGCGGAAGGTAATTCTCTGCCAATTATATTATTTTAAGTACAAAAGCTGCATGTCTATCATGCTCCATACATACTCCATACAGCAGACCTGTGATTGGAAACTTGAGTATAAAGCAGCCCTGGTTGAAGTCTCTGCGAATTAAAACAAAATTTGAGCCCAAAGACGCAGTAATTGGCAAAAGTGATTGCGCCTGATATCTAGCTGATGTTGTTTCTTGTCGTAATCACATTTAGACTTAGGACTTTATATATAGATTCTATAAAATCCGTTATTAACGTCTTTATAACCGCAGCTACAACTCAGTCTATTGTGATTTCTCAAGAAATGATGACCATATACAGATCAACTATGAAACTTAGACACGTTTTTCACAACACCTCTATATAAATGTATTAAGATCAGTTAGACAGAGTTTACTCCGGACTATAATGCCGCCCCAATAATTATTTGTTGATCCTCGGACGTCTAAGAGGTGCACACAAGTGCAGAGGGACCTCAACTAACTCGTCGTGCACATTTCACAGCTAACAAAAGCTAGAGTAAGAGACGTGTTGGTGGGGACCCAGTTCCACCCCGGGAACTTTAACGATGCAAGAAGAAAGGTTTTTGTCAATGTGCACTTAGACAAGAGTTGATCCATTGTGCCGCCATATAGATTGATTGGTATCAATTCACTTGTCCATTTGTCGGAAACCAGTTGGAGCTTTGGATGTAGCGTAGTAGATTGCTAATAGGTGTCTTACTGAGGTCACATAAGCTTTCAAAGACATAGGCCCCCAAAAAATGTTGTCGAAGGGACGCCTGGGATGAACAGGTGCAGAGAAAAAGTACAATGTTCCCCACTTATTTCTCCTCTAAGCACCATCTGTAGAAATCGTTTGCCAGAGTGTCGGGTGGTTGCGATCCTGGCTAGTTCGTCTCCGAATAGAATACTGAACTACTGGAATGAGGCCTGGAGACGTATAGCAACGTTGGCTGGCATTCGTCGGACAAATAGATCTATGGGGGTGAGATTGACCATGACGTCCAGTGCGTCTTAAGGTGTGGTTCTCAACTCGCGTTCTAGAGATTTTTGTTCAAAGACAATTGACGTTCTGTTAGATCAACTGAAGGTGATGATGAGCAAATCAAAGCCTTAATGGAATCAGATTGTCATATGACCGTGCGAGAGATTGGAGAGAGGTACCATGCTTCCCAAACAAAGGTTGAAAGTCAAATCAAATGTCTTGGGCTTGTTAATCAATTTGTAAAGTATTAAAAGAGATTCACTCAACACAACGGATTATAAAATTTGGTTTATAACGATTGAAATGAAATTGATCGTCTACGACAACATCAATCAACAACGATTATGGTCTAAGCATGATGGACCAGCACAAACCACAACGAAAGCTGAACTACATTAAAAGGAGGTTATTTTACCAAATTATGATTATGAATATGAATTACCAGATTATGAAAGTGTTGTGTATTTTGAGCTGCTTCTTAGCAGTCAAACGACTGACTCAGATGTTTGCTGTCAACAACTAAATAAGCTTGAGAAGAATCGGAGAAGAACGGTCAGATGTGACAAATCGTAACGGCATCCTGTTACACCATGACAACGGTAGACCACACATATCTTTAGTAACTCTTGAAAATTAATTAATCTTGGCATGCGATGTCACGTGCACCATACAACCCCGACCTTGCATTATCGTATTTTCATTTCTTTCGAAATTTGCAAAAATCTTTAAATGATTAAACTTTCACCACTGATATTGTGTGATTGCAAGCCATGTCGTCCAATTTTGTGCTTGTAAGGAGCACGTAACATGAAGTTTCCAGAAAGATGACAGAAGGTCGCCAAACAAAATGGAAAAAAATTTAATTGAATAAAGTTGATTTTTTGTATAAAAAAGTTATACTTCGCAATAAAAAGCGAAATTAGTTTCTGGCAAAAACATCGTCGAGAATATTGCGAAAGCCGGGAGGCAGCCTAACAAAAAAAAGTCGATATTAATATTTGGTCCCATAAATCAATGTATGCACGTGGAATGATTCAGCAAAAAATTAAATAATGGTTTCCTGTTCTCAGTAGTGGAAACTGTACATGCTCGAGCTGCCGTAAGTTTTTGGTGACAAAAATCAACGAATTTAATAGAGGCGGATATAATATTTAATTAACAGTGTTAAGTAAATAATGCAGACTGAAAAACAAAATGCAGTGTCTCAAATAAATGCAATAGGTAGGTAGATAGATATGTGGGTAGAAGCCACGTCTCACCTAGGTCCTTGAGGACCCATTGTGATACCCAATTGAGGAATGGTATCCCCTTATTTCCCTAGCCGTACTCATGGTCGCTCGTTGTACTGTAGCCATCTCGATGTTTTTACGAACCTGTAAAGATATATTAGAGGTTTATTTGAGATTTCATGGAGATCTTGGAAGAAGTATTCTCCCAGTGTTCTGTAAAGCAACTGACAAAGACTAGGCCAGTGGCTGAGGTAATGAGAAGTATCGTCTCGTTCCTTTACATCACCACAGCCTCTACAAATGTTGTCGTTGGTGAGTCCCATTTTCATGGCGTGGTTCCTAAGACGATTATGACCAGTGAAAGCTCCAACCACCATCGTTAGCAACTCCTGGTCGCACTGAAGGATTTTGCGGTTTTTGTTCGATCGTATCTGGGCCATAATGCTTTAGTAGTCTCGCATGGAGGTAGGAGGGCACGCCATCAACTGTTTGCCATTTCAAGGATCTTATTATCCACCTTTTTCCTCAGCTCTGAAAGGGGCGGCTTGATCCGATGATTAACTTATGACTGGGCGGTCACTGACCCTTTTCTGGAGAGGTCATCAGCTATCTCATTGCCGGCAATGTCCCTGTGTCCAGAGACCCAGCACTATAAATGCCATAAGTGCATGAAAACTTTCTGGGAGGTTTTGTACTAATTAATGCAGCATAGACGCCTTGGTGAAGTGGGTAGGTGCGTCGACTCCTACGCTCGAGGTCGTCGGTTCAAATCTCGAAAAAACATCTAACATTTTCTTACGGTTCCAACTCTTTCAAGTCACGGACAATGCTCAAATAGTATAACTGTCTAGAAATAGCTTCTCAATCTCGCCATTCGGAGTCGGCATTTAACTGTAGGTCCCCTCCACTTGTGAGAGAACAATAGCACGCACAACACAAGTGGTTGCTGAGAAGCTGGGCCCAAGTCCACCTCGGACTTTAGCGTCGCCATTATTATTACTATTATTATTATTATTATTATTATTATTAGAGATCTCTAAACCAATCGAGAACCACGAACAAAATTCTCACTCTACAAAAACTAACTAAACTAACAAACAATTCTTAACTTACTTTTTAAAGCAAAAGGTTAAATTTATCTTAAAAGAATCTGCAAATATTGTATAAAAGGGTTTCTCTTACATACTTAAGTACATCATTCCCATTGCCGACCAACGCCTTTCAATATCAAGCACGTTGGGGTTTAAAAATATAACCGAACCCATAGTTAATTTTTAATAGTGTTTATCTTGTTCTACGTCGTAAGATCGTCCCAAGGGTTTGTTTCCAATTGTTGTCCATCGGTGGTTTGTTTACAGGTTCAAAAAGAAAACTCCTTCAATTGAATTGTCTGGATAATGTCTGAAGTAAACATTAGACCATTGAAAAAAAGTTGTTTTTCTTATACAAAACGGGGACAAAAAAAAAAACTAAGATCTCAAAAGAACGACTGATAAGTTAACTTACTCAGTATTACTCCGATTGTTGTACATACAAAAAACCCTGCCTCCTTACATACTGTTTTCACAGCATTTTTTTTCAAATCTTAAGCATTAGTCTTCTTAAAAATGATTCAATATTGCAAATTCTAACAATTATAGAAAAAAATTCAAAAGCGTCCTTGAGTGTCCTTTCGGTATTACTTTCACCACAAAGGAAACAACCGCCAACCACCAAGGAGAAGCCATTTCGCATCTTTTTTCGTATTCAATAAATAATCGAATAGGATACACAAAACAAAGTAAAGAAAAGAAATAAAGACTAGAGGGGAGAGAAGCAGATGAATGGATTTACGATTGAAACGACGACTGTCATTTGTTTCGTACGTGATTTGAATAAATGAATACGAAGGAACCCCAACAAAAGGGAGTAATGTGTCGTGTGTGGTGGTTACAAAGTGCCGACTTTACGACTACTTCCTAAGGCAGTGACTGACTTAGGAAAAAATAAATATTCCTTTTTTTTATCAGTTTTGAAGGGTTTGACATTAAGTACAGATAATTTTATCAGAAATCAGACTTAGGAACGAATTTCAACTGCTCAGATGGTTCTGCTAATGATCTTGACAGATACATTTCGAAACAACTCTCACTCAATCTGACTACGCCCTCTTCTTTTTTGACTTTACTTTAGTTAGACTTTTTCAACATCCCAATTGATCGCACTCCTTCAACACACTTCATGGCGTAATTCCAAAACCTGAAAACCAATGGTTCTAATTTTTGAAATCATACTAATATGACTAGGAACTCTTTGTATGTCTCCTCCCGTTGGCTTTTGATCTAACACAATTTGAAGACTCAATTTAATGCATTAAACATCATTAAAAAATGTTTCTGTGTCTTAACACCTTTCCAAGACATTCGTCCCCAATATGTGCACAAAATATTTGCGCATTTTGAATTGTATACAGCTTTTTTGGCTGTGTCAGCAAACATTGAACAAGCAGGGCGTGTTTGCTGAACGGCTCTTTTTCCGAAATAAAATAAAAACCAGTCGACCCCGACTACAATTTTGTGCGCAGTTGATATGCGCCAAAAACCCATAAAAGAAGAGCATATACTTCATATACTTCAAAATCATGCCCGAAATGATGGACTAAATGATGGTCCATAAAAAACGCAAACGATTTAGGTTAAACATTTCCCAGTGTGCATGGAAACTTGAAAAATAGTAAACAACAGCATTTCTGTTTTGTTCGTTAGTACAGGGTGTTCTTTTAGATGGTTGAATTGGCACCACTTTTTCTAAAAACAAACTATTTCACAGTTTTCATGTAATTTGTATCCGGTTTGGTTTGTCATTTCAAAAATTGTAGTCGTACGTTCAGTGGACAACATTTTGGTAAGACATGAGGCCCACTTTTGTTTGAATTGCTATGACAAGAATGCGCAATTTTAATATTTGTTTCGTTTTCACAAAATTCATTATTTGGAGGAACATAGTATGTCAACAAAAGGTAAAGGACCTTTGGAAGCATTTTGTTGAAATACATGAGTCCTGAATATCCACAACTGCTTGTGCAAGGCGAATATGCACGTAATAAAGAACTCCGTAATACCGCTCCTTTTAATAGGTGCTGAGCGAAAAAATGATTCATTTTCCAGTAAATGACACTTTTGAAAATACAAGTCCTGTTCGTACTACTCTTTTCCAATTGGGGAAGAAGCCCTGCTGAACACATTGAACATCGAAAATTCTTACCTTGAAAAACGTGTGTCCAATTATTAACCTAAAGAATAATCACCATTAAATGCTCCGATTTGACGTCTATTTTGGGAGCACCCTAGATTTTAGTCACATAGAAAAATGCATTGTAGAAGAACAAGTATCAATAGTTACCGAAAGCATATACCTCATCGGACCACATTGTTTATGGGCGCCTCAAATATAGAAGTCTGTTCGAAATGCTAACTGAAATCTAGACGAAGATGAAGATTGACACTAATCTCAAGGCTTATTGATTGAGGCCTTAGACAAGGAACGTGGCCGCGTTAGAAAAGAGGCCCTATAAGCTTAATACAGTAAGATAATGCTCAAAACTGCAATAAAAGGCGAAAATATATTCGCCAAATGCTATGACATATTCGTACAAATGTATTCAGTTGGGTCCTGCAGTTGATTTAAACTTATGTACTTACACAGCCGGTGACATAAAAAAGGATGCAAAACGAAAACAACAATTAGTATGAAAAAGAAATATTATTGGCATAATGATGATGTTAAAGGCGAAGAAATCGCATATATGATGACTCTGAAAGACGTGACGATGAAGAAAGTAATAGAAAAGAAAAACGTCATAGAAACATTTGAGATCTAAACAATGCGACGCACTGTCAAGAATCTGTGAATTCTTGAAAAATATGTTAAAGGATTTGCCTGCTTACGCGGATGACATTGACACCATAGACAACCACAACTTTGAGGTAGTAAAAGATTTCGTTCACCTAGGCTTTGCAGTCAATTTAAATAACGACATCACCACGGAAATAAATCCGAAGGATTAGTCTTGTCAACCGCTGTTCTCTGGGCTTTGGAAGTCAATTAAGAAATAATATCCTTTTTCGAAAACCGATTAACCTTAACAGTTTCAGTCATGATCTACAGCGCACTAGCATATACGCTTTCGGGAGCAGACGAATAGGTTGTTTGTCGCTCTGAGAGGAAACTCCTTCGTATTATCTTTGTTACAATTTGGAATGATGGTGTTTAGAAGGAAAAGACACAATGAATGGGCTGAACAGCAATATTGACTCCCAGTACTCAAACAAAGTCCTTTACAAAACGGCGATCATGGTAATCGTGGATAATTACTTGGATAATTAGTTGATTCGGGAGCATACAACACGAGCTATGAACTGGAGTAACAATCTGTTTTTCCGACATTTTACACCAACCCTCAGTACTACGAAATGGTACGGCACAACGAAATGGTACGTTGTGTGTATCAAATTCATATTCGTACACCTGAGCTTCTTTTAGAGTATACTGCTTCCTCTTATCATATCTCCTAACCAGATCTCAGGATAAATAATTTCAAAACTAGATGTATACTAGGACTTGGGATATTGTCCTTGCCTCTGCGCCGTAAAGCAAGACTGGGATGATCAAGATCTTATACAAAGTCAACCTGGTCTTCCGAGAGAGGGCTCTACTACTCAATTGCCTTTTGAGCCCATAAAAACAGCGGTTGGCAAGAGTTATTCTGCGTTTGATCTCGGTACTGATGTTGTTTGTACTGTTTACCGCGGAGCCAAGGTAGACGAAGTCCTTTACTACCTCAAAGTTATAGCTGCCTATGGTGACGTTCTGGCCAAGTCGTCGATGTTGTGCGTCTTTTCTCGATGACAGCATATACTTTGTTTTGCCCTCGTTTACCGCCAGACCCATTTTAGCCGCTTCCGTTTCAATGCCAGCAAACGCATCATTGACGGCTCGCTGTGTTCGCCCAATCACGTCAATGTCATCCGCGTAAGCTAGCAGTTGAACGGACTTTTGGTAGATCGTGCCTCTTGTGTTGGCCAGTGAGTTTTGCACGATCTTCTCAAGAACGATGTTAAAGAAATCACATCACAGCGCGTCGCCTTGTCTAAAACCTTTTTTTAAAATTGAAGGTCTCGGTGAGTTCGGTACCGACCTTGATGGAGCAGCGAGAGTTCTCCATCGTCATCCTGCTCAGTCTGACGAGTTTGGCAGGAATGTCAAAACTAGACATGGCGCTGTATAGCTCGTCTCTATACACGCTGTCATATGATGGTGTGTGTCGATCTGCATTTCTTGGGTCTTTTCCAGGATCTGCCGCAGTGTGTAGATTTGATCGCTCTGCTACTTCTCCGATTTAGCAATAATAAATAATAATGGCGGCGCTACAGTCCGAGGTGAACATTGGCCTAGCTTCTACAGCAACTACTCTTGTTGTACAAGCTATTGTTCTCTTACAAAGGGAAGGGACGTCGTCAAACGTGCTTGTGTCAGGAATCAAACCTACATTTTCAGGGAATAAGCTGAAGCACCTGCACATTAAACCACTGTGAACACATGACCGCTATAAAACAAACAAATTTCGAGCGTCCCTATTGAAAGACCCTTTGCAATGGAGGTATGAAATATGAAACTAAAACATTATCAAGATCAAAACTTCTCCAGATCAACATTTGCATGCGAAACCCTTCAAGATTCGATTCATTATTTGCATACTACATGTACTAGGTCTCAATAAGAAAAGAATGCGCACAAATCTTTCAAATCGCTAAATTCCGCTGAACTACAATTGACCTTATTTTGCAACTTAAGTGCACAGAACCAATGGCATTTTGCCGTGAAGTAGTCTATAAAATCCAGAACAGATTGTTGGAAATCTAATCAGTTCAGCAGTCGGTTAACATTCAGGACTGGGTGGTGATTCATTAACTAAAAATAAACAATGTTATTTTATTTTAACGAAACCGACAACCAGCAAAAAATGTTTGTCTAGCAAACCTTTTTTTCAGAACTCTAATCAATGTGCAATTTTCATTAGAAACTTCTTCGGAAACAATGTAAATTGATATTTTATTTCTACGAAAAACATCACCTTTGCACTTCAGTCCGAATGAGTACTCAGAACGAGTTTGACAGTAAACTTTAAAACCCACTCCATCCACCATCCACTCTCAAGCTCAACCAGTAGCCACCCCAAGACATATCTTCAGTTTATAAATACCATCAGTAGTAGTTAGGTTTACATTTTCTAAATGACCTACTTCGGCGAATCCGAATACACAAATCAATTCCTCTCCAATTAACAGAGATAATACCCCGCCACTGGAGGTACGAGTTGTGTGCGCCCGCTTACTCAGACAAGTGTCCGCTGAAAGTTTCAAACAGCATCATCAGCTCTTAACGTTTTCTGCGAAAAATTTCCAAATGATTTAGAACCGTGTGCTCCGAAGTGACACTTCACTACACACTTCACAACTTCTGTGTGCCGTGAATTCGATTAAAAATATAAAATTAGAACAACGGCTGGGGAAAAGATGGATAATTTGTTGCTGAACCCGGCCGCACACAGCCGAGAGATACTCACGTAAACAGATGCTTGGTTAAGCCGGACGATTCCCATCTTGGTGTGAAGCTCCTCCTGGGTGGCTCTCTATCCTGGTATTGATCGAATAGTGTTGATGGTGAAATTTAATTAAAATCCAATGGCTCTGTGAAGAACCCTTGGGAACAGCGCGAGTGAGAGGAAAGTGTGACCCTCCCTGAGTGGTTGTTATCGCGAAGAAGGTTTGTTGTTGCTGATGTTGAAAGACTAACCAGTGACCGGAAATTAACGTTCAAATTTAGAAGATGAGTGAGAGTACTTTAGGTTCTTTTTTTGGCAATTTCATTTCAAACGATGACATTGCCAACCATCCGGTGGACCTTAAACTAGTTGCTGGAGGTGAAGGGTGCTTCAACGCTCAAGCGATTTCAACTGTATACAATGGGAAGGTCTGGCTAACCAATTAGACGATTAAATTTTCCGGGTTTGCGCTTCGTTTGAGGCAAGAGATGGATGCGCTTTAGTGTTCAATGAGGGTCTTCCTTTTTTATGAATTAATGTAACGAGTCTCTGGAGATAATATCCCATGTTGGATTTCGAAGGCTTGCACCAATGGTGGTTATAAATGGTTATAAATTGAATGGGAGGAAGTGAAATAATTTTTTTAGTATCCTATTAGTAATTTTGAGAGTCAAATAAAATCGGATTTTAGCTAAAACAGGAGGTTTTATCCGGCATAAAGCGAAAAGTGAACAGATAGATATTTAATTGCCTCGTTCAATTAGTTGTAAAATGAGAGAATACTTGTGTTGCTCCTTTTCTGACATCGATTCAGGACCGTTGAACTGAAAAGAATTTATCAAGGGAAGTTAAAAAAACGGCGATCAGCGGCAAAAAAGCTATGATGATGCTATTATCATCATCCAAAGATACAATAGACAAAAAAGCGTTTTTGTATCTCTTCCTCAAAGAAGCTGCACCACATTTGAGCGTAGGACGTTTAAAATTGCATGTTTTCTAAAGATTCTTCTCATAAGAGCAAGAGTTCCAATCTCTGATAGAATAATAACCTCCAAATAGACGTTCTTGGACATAAGTAAAATTAAATGAATGGCTGGCTTGGAGTCTTATCAGATGCTTTCATTCATATTAATACGAGGAACTCAAACAAACTTTTAAAGACTCAGTTGATTTTGCTTTGATTAAGAGAGAGCCTCGTCAAAAAGGTCATAAGTTTACATTTAAGACCAAAGCACAGGAGAGAGGCGGACATTACACAATGCAAGGGTACCATTATAAGATTGCCTTCAGTGAAGAAGTGATCTGGAACCGAGCAACTTATGGAAAATTCTGAAGTCAAACAAACGGATCTCGTTGGTCTAATAGGGACGTGGTATATACAAATTATATGCAATCGTTTCCTAATGAAAAGGATTTGGCAAACATTTCAGTCGAAGACAGATACACCATAGAGAGTAAATAATCATTAAGTTCAATCTAAATCATTAAGATTTTGTGTATAATTTCAAAATCCTCGTATCTCCCAAATTGACAAATAAATAGACAGTGCCAGAGTACTTTCGTACTTTCTTCTTTTTAAGTCCAACAGCCTATGGAGCGTATTCCCCTGAGGTTTGGGTGCCTTCTAGTTCTTCTAGTTCCATCAAATATCTAAGCGATGCTTCTTACATCAGTCAAGATTTTGGTATACATATGTACCGAGGTGCGTACTTTCTCTTCAAGCCAAATACCAAACTTGATAACTTGTATTTTTTATATAAATAGTGCCATGCACAGCGATCAAACTGAGATCACTCAATTTTGGGACCAGGAGTCTATCTGATCACCTTACAATTCTATTAGTACGAGGTCCCATACCACAGGACAAATACTACACTCTCCCTTCTCTCCCTCCTCATACAGCTTCTAAGGCTTTCCATCACCATTTCACCCAGAACAAATAGGATGGGTGTTGGACAACCATTACACATTTTTCACATATACATTAAAAACTGAAACGGAAGTGTGTTTGGAGTATTAATAACGCACCTCTAGGCGTATGCCTAATTATATCAGTTTCTTCCTGTGGGGAATAATGACTCTTAATGAGGCACTGTTATGTCTTATGCACAATGTGGTATCTAACAGTGATATCATAATTTGTACAGACAGACAGGCTGCAGTCAAATCACTTGACTCAGTCACTTTTTCTTCAAAGCTCAAGATGACCGAGCACTTCCACATTCATCTCACAACGGCTCTACGTTGTCCTAAGTACGACTATAACCAGACAAACGCAGTCAACCTTACTCCAAATTGCACTGCAGAAAGATAAAAAAAAAAGTAGAAATGGTGTTCTCCGAATCTCGAAATAATGTAATTCAATATTTCATCAATTCGACATGCATCGTAATAATTGGAGAGACCATTGTTACTGTGTAAGTGTGGTTTCGAATGTCCCAGATTCGTAATTTTATAACGAAGATCAAATCACATAAAATTCGAACAACATCATGGACCATCAACTCAAATCTCTTCATGTAATTGGTTCTAGGAACGACATGAAAGATGCTAATAGACAATTATCAGAACATGAGTACGGTGTATCCTGAATTTTAACAACATATCCTCTTAATGTATTCCAGAAAATTCGCAGACCGAAAGCAGGTCCGTTTTCGTTCTGGAAAAAGTTTGAATACGAAGAAGGCAGCACAACTATAATACTTCGCAATGATACCAATTAGAAGTTGGTACAAATTTCCAAGTAAACGTCAACAATGTATGATTGTCCTCGCCTTGAACCTCTTGAATTCACATGCCAACTTCGTAGTTTTATAATGTCGTCGTTTATAATGTTTGCATCAATTAAGACATGACTGCTTTTGACTGTGAAAAGCAATTTATGCATAACTTTTCAAAGTTTTGTTAAGAGACCACAACAGACCTCTTGGAACCACATGCCACTCACATCAACGGCTTATATGTCATGCCCCAAGAGGTGGGTAATTCTTCTTTTTTGTACATTCAACTCACAGCATCAACTAACAAGCATCACAATAAGTTGGATGACGTCCTTCTCCACTTTTGTACGTCACATTAAATGCAAGTGTCTTTTGTCCAGTCACCTCACAGTCTCAGAATGGGAAATTATTTGGACCGAAGGAAAGTCGTCAGGGCCTACAGACGGGCCTTAGACATTGAATCCGTAAACACCCGCACAGCCCAAATAGCTCGTGGTTGAACCGTCTCCTCCCCAATCGGAACTAAAGACAGGTTTCGTTCTTCTCCCCTGGGATCAGAGGTAAACTCACACACTTCCACCAGTCTACGTTGGAAGCTTCGCAGTGCACACTATCCATTCAATTGAATGTACTTCAAACTGTTGACAAGAACCGTTTTGGATTCTACTGCAACAAGTCTTGAATTGACTCAGTTTCTGTATAATTAAGCTAACGACACAAAATCAAACAAAGGCGTGCGATATAATTAACGCAACTAGGTGTACCCGTGCACGGTTCCCTTTCCTAACCGCATGCCTTCACAACCGACTCCACCCTATTCAAACAACGCACAGCTAAAAAAAATAGAGGAAAATAATCTTTTCTGACTCAAAATACTTTTCAACAAATTGCGAATGAACTTAGGTAAACAAATTTGATTTGCGAAAGTTCATATATCCGAAGCGAAAATGAATGTTTACCCCTTTTCCTCTCAACGCCTAAGTGCGCATAAATTTGACGAAAGTGTGGCCACCTCCCTAACATACATACATACATACATACATACATACATACGACTAAGCACGGCAAATATTTGACAGACAAAAAAAAGAAAAGAAAAACAAGAATGACAACAATGTCAAAGAAGACGCATGGCACTGAAAAGAAAAACACCGTCAAACGGAAGAGAATGGCTATCGGCCGTGTATGGTTGACTGAATAAATAACGCGAAATATTTTTAGCCCCGATTTTATGATTTTATTGAGGCCCTCAGCAAATACGTCATACACACCTCTTTGCATTTCTCTCATCTATGTTTACATTCCACAGACACCAGAATATCGTCTAGGGATTAGACCAACTCTTGTCGGCATCCGACGGATCGACGCGCGCACCTAACCCACAATCAATTTTGATTAATCATAAACACCAGTTCACCCGGTTGTATTTATTTTAATTAGCTAATGTTGCCACTGGCCCGGTCGGTCTGCACGTAGGAGGACACAATTTTCCAAATGAACCTCACATTCTTCGACGAACGGAGAAAATGTTACATACGCAGGAGACGACCGATTTATGTGTCGTTGTAAAACTTTTGCCCAAAGCCCTCGGTAGATTGTCTCGCTGTTTAAAGGTGAAAAGGTCAAAGGTGAAGCATTATTTTCCTCTCTACATCCTTCCGAAGTCCCCCTGCTGTGTGAGTGTGTGTACTCAGTTTTATATTTCGTTTGCCTTTTCATAAAACACAATTAGGAAGAGGGACCCAGCGCAGATTCACATTTTGCTCTTTCCAATTTTGACAAGTGCGACAGGAGGAAGCAGATGTTTGACTTTAAAATAAAAAAAAATCGTATATCGTCCCTAGAGTGGGGTAAGACGAAGAATAAAAAGAAAAGAACACATTTAATCGATAAATCCGGGACCAACAGGTTCACAGCATACGTCCTGTTTTTCCCATCTACCATCGACCACAACTCCCGGGGTTTTGTTGCGTCGTTTTTGTCCATCAACTAAAAGGATGAAAGAATTTGAGACAAAAATGTGTGTGTATCCTTTGGCGGAGAGAGCGTGAGCTTCACTAAGGAGTCGCAGCAAATTCACAAAAAATCAGCGAGTTCCATTTCTTGGTTAACCATGTTTACTCGTACGAAAATTTTTTTGGATTAAGGACAAACCATGTTGACGACGATGACGATGACGATAACGGTGATGATGGTGATGATGGTGGGATGGATATCAGTGTGAAACATGGATTTGAATGAACTCGCTGCGAGTGAGGTTCATTGACTTTTTCCCAAAATCATGTAAGAGTCCGGGCAGTGATTGGTGGGGGGATATATATACTCTGCTAAGTTCATTCATACTTTCTTGTTGCGTTGCCGATGTGGAAGTTCATTCACGCCTAAGTCCAAATACCCATGTGGGAGTTCATTGACGCCGAAGTCCAAATATAGCTCTCCAAATAAACCTTGAATCGATTGGAGAGAATAAATTCATGGAACATTCTTATCCTTCAGAAGCTGATGTTTCTCCAGTTCTATCACATCTCGCCATCTGCTGATAGCAGTGTGCTACACATCCAATGAGGACAATCATCACAATAGGGATATAGAGGAAACATTTGTCAGAAGGATCCTTCAAGTGACATCAAAGCTCGAGTTGAGGTTGAGGACGGGTAGCAAGAATTCATTGAATGGAATTATTTAAGGGAAAAGAACAAGATTTGAACAAGACTGAAACTATCACGTGTGCCAAAAATGGTAACATGTTTTATGAAGAGTGTTCAAATTCATTACAGATGAAAGTCCAAAGAGAGGCCAATGCCGGTTTTGATTAAATTTATTAAATGATTGGGAAGCAGGAAAATAATCAATACATACGAGTATATTCAATGAAGACCTGGCAAAGAAATCATAAAGCAAAACTATCATTCTACTTTACTAATCCAACATCACGATGGGACGTTGCTTATCCGGCAGAGCAGAAGAAACAGTCTTGTATCTAACCGATTGTTGTACGTCATCCTCGTAGCAAAAATAATACATTGGGAGCATTCAACAATGTAGTTTCTCCAAAAATGTACAGTAAACAAAAGTCTTAGTCGTGGACCAATTGAGACTTGTATATAAATCCAGAGAAAAAGAGTTGCTGCTCTTCACACTCCAGACTTTGGAAGGCTAAATGTCAACGGCCTTGAACCCAAATTCTCGAAGACAGCTAAATGCATAGGCATCAGTCTTGATCACAAATTGACTTGGAAGGAATCGCGAAGCGAAACACAAAATCGTCTTAAACACGTGCAACGTGCGTTTAGAAACACGAAGAACCTTTGACCAAGTGTGGTGTATGCGCTATACACAAAGAAAGTGAGACCCATTCTAAGCCTCTTGCATAGGAATATCATCTTTCAAACTTGAAGAATCCCTCACAGAAATCGACGACTACAGGGTATTTAAAGCGAAAGTAGCAGCAGTCAACAGATCACCACTATGCATAAAAGAACTTCAGCTATTCGATAGATCGTTAACAACAAAGTGAGCAGATAGGAACCAGATAAATAGCACAACAATGATGTGAGACATAAAATTGATTTTGGCTTTATATTGAAGCTGAATTCATGTCATTATGTATTGTAGCACGTCATTCAAATGGACGCTTCAGCTTCGCTGCCAGTGTTTTAAGCGATCGTTCCAATTCCGGATGACCAATATGTGCGGCATTATTCCGGTAATAACGTCTCGAATGTTCGCCTCGAGCTCGTCCAAGGTGGTTATCGTAGACTAGACGTAGCCAAGACTAAGGACTTAACGTAGCCCAGAGAAAATTATGGAGAATGGTTATGTCGCATTATCGCGGTGATCACCCAGTCGTCAAATTTCTTCTTCAGGGTGTCGGAACCACAACTCGGTTATATCGAAGTTGTCGAGCTCGGTGCACAGAAAGTTGGTTAATATCGCTCTACACCTGAGGCCCATTAAAGTTACCAGTGTCTCCTTTGCCAAGAGAACGTCCGATGATGCTACAAACTTTTATAAACCTCACAGAACAGTCATATCTTTGTGGATGCATTTATGCTTGGTGAAACACTTGTGAATTGCGTTGCTCCAATAAAGGAAAATTTGCTTGTTGGCATGGCCGCTGAGCCGAAAATGCGCCTCATGCGAAAAGATGATTTTTTTGACCAAAATCAGGATCTCCGGCCAACATTTCCAGCGTCCAATTAGCAAAATCACGAGTTGTCAATCTGTCAATCTGTCTGCTCGGTTGGTGACTTAAGGTCGAAAAGAGTGTACTCACGCTCAAAATTTTCCACGGTGCAACAAATTGACTTATGAAGGTGACCGTTCGGAATTTTGGTTTGATTTATAAATAATTTCCTCAAGTTTGGCATGCGTAAAACGATACATGATGGAATAGCGAACCTTACTCATTGGTAACTTTGACAGCTGCTGAGACATAACAATTGGAAAAACTATCATTGCTATCTGGTCACCCCTTATATGGAAAAGATCACTTCCGGCTGAATAACGAATAACTACGACCTCTGCAAAAATCTCGTTGCCCAAAGTGCAAGGCCGCACCCTCTCACGAGACACTGTCTCGTGGACTACCTTGCTCGACAAACGATATACTCACATGTGTGTGTGTGTAGAAATTAAAAGATTCAGCGGTTAGGGAATCCCTGGAGCACCTTCTTACCTCCTACCAGACGATTATTCGGCCAAAATCACACATAAAATCTAGGACAATAGTTATTCAAACATCAAGCGACGACGTTTAGAAAAATTTACTCATTAAATTCGGAAATGTTTCTTCAATAAAAGCAGTTATCACGACAACTGCTTAAGTTAATTTCAGAAGTGGTGTGAAGGTATGAAGTGGTATCGTTACGGACGAAAAATGGTGTACGTAAGGCTCAGCCGCCATCCCCTTCCAATCTTGCCTTTTTATTGTTAACTCGCTTTTCGTGGTGATTTATGTCGCTGCTTGGTTTTGAAAAGCTGTTGTTAGAAGTTAGAAACCACTTCTAAAAAAGTTCCTGACAGGAAAATATTCTTCGATAGCAACCAATTCGGTGTCATATTTCTATGACGGTGACAAGTTCAATGGAATGAAAAACATTCGAGTATCTGACGGGCCAGGTTTGAGTTAAAGCATTAACTTACCAATACGACGGATAATAACGTAATAAAATTTTGTACATACACTGTTGGCAGACCACCGAATACTTTGGGGCAGTCCACAATTATCATAAACTTGGTAAACAACTTGTCTCTGGGGATTATCGTAAACTTTCTGCTTTTATTGACTTTTCATAGTCACAACAATTGATGTGACCATAAAACTTGATTTAATTATTTGTGTAAGGACACACATAAGTTGTAGTTCAAGTAGGAGTGCAGACACACGGTCACTTGATTATGGATGAAGAGCACATACTTACAATTCTTCCAGGTATCAAAATGTCTTCATTTTTGCGCATTATCCAGTTTTGACATCCTTGTATAAAACTGGCACATTTTTTGCAAAATGACGACGAAGAATGTCCGTTGATCCGTCAAGTTTGGTGACGACCTCAACAAGACCTTTGATGTCAAAAAAGGGATTAAGACTAAGTGACGCACTATCATGCAATTTTTCTTAATATCTTTCTCTAGAAGATAGAGCGTAACTAAAACGTCAACAGCGGAGGGCACGATCTTTCACAAATCTGTGCAACTGATCGCATATGCCGATGACGTTCACATCATCGGAAAGATAGAGCGGGCTGTCAGTGGGGCTTTTATGAGCGTCGAGAAGGAAACGGCTAAGATGAGACTTGCGGTGAGTGAGTGAACAAAACTCCCACCAACACCGACGTCTGGGACAAAATGTCACTATAGACAGCTACAACTTTTAAGTAGGGAAAGATTTGGCTTAACCAGGATCAGAAGTAAGCTCAAGCAAAGACACCACCGCGGAGATAAAACGAAGGATTACTCTTGCCAATCGCTGTACATTTCGGCATAGAAAGCAATTGAAGAATAAACCCCTTCTTCGAAAAACCAGATATCTCTAGATAAGACCTGGATCGCCCCAATCCTGCTGTACAATGCAGAACCAAGGCGGGCAAGGCGATTATTTTTAGCTTCGAGAAGAGGGTCATTCGGATTATCTTTGATCCTGTATGCATAAGGTGTTTGAATGAGGAGACAACGACGAACTTTACGGGCTGCACAGCGACATCGACATCGATCTGATCAAACGAGCTAGGTCATGTAGAACGAATGGACTTTAACGCTCCGTACCGGAAATTCTTCCACTCCTTCCCCGAGAGACAACGCGGTAAAAAAAGACAAAACCTCCGGTTGCGTTCACAGCTGAAAAGGGACCTCAGTCAGCTGAGCATGCGTTGCTGGAAGCAACTAGCACAGTGTCTTACTGCATGGAGAGGAATTATGACAGAGGACCACGTCCACACCGGACTGTTGCACCGGCTGAAGGAGAATATCCCACACAAGCAATTTCAGAACTGAGTAGGTAAATGCTACCAGTACGTCCCCCGCTTCGAATTCATTAAACCTACAGGCTCTAAACATACAGTAAAGGACTCCATTGATAATTAAGTGCTTCACTACAGCATACGTTTCCACATGTAACAATATTTCTGTGTGCAACTTCAACTGCCGCCCACAATAAGGATTGTTTTTTTTTAGTATAGTCAAGAGGTACATATTACTTTGACTATCTCAATTCACCTTAGGTACTCGAAAATTGTCAATAGCATAGTAGCCACAATAAATCACAAAGTCATAATTGAGCACACAACAAAAACAATCTCAAAAAAAAGTACAGCTGCAGGGAAGTGATTGCACTCTCTGAATATTTCCCAGATCAACGTTCAACTTCAAAACATTTTCAAAAATCCAGAAATTATTCAGCTTTCATACAAGAATAACCTACGTGAATATTTAGGAGTACTGACGTGATAGTAGCTTAGGAAAAATGAAAAAAAAAACTCCAACATAACCGGCTACACACGGACTTCTGCAGAAGTGGCACTTGTGTTCAGAGAAAATCAAATCACCCATTGAATGACTGAAAGGATTTTCGCAATATGCACATTTGTTCGATTCAAGATTGTTTTTCCTTTTGAATCCTGTTTGCCGATGTATTTTGTTTCTATGTTTCTGATTTCCCGGAAATTCATACAATTGTGAAGCGATTTATTGTGTTGTTTCAAAGATAAATCTTCCCACTTGCATCCGTATCCCCTAAGCATAACATATTCAAAAAGGAATTTCTTGATATCATCCGAAAGAGAATTTCCGGAATTAAAGAAGAATTCTAGGAAAGTCGGAAGTTACATGCATCCGTGATGCACAACAAATTAGTTCCACGGTATTTCACTTCCTGTGGGTTGTTGTGACAACCATCAGCCACCACCCTTAACCCTTAACAGATTACAAGCGTTCAATTAGAGTTTTGCAATATGCACAGCGTAGAAAAACTGGCGTCAAGTGCCGTTGTATGCAAAATTCAGTATCAGCCCTTCCTGATGTTCTCATTTCCAAGATTTCAATGCACAGATAATGACTAATTCCGACAATTATAGGGAGAAAGAACGCCCATAACAGTCGATTAATAAAAGGAGAAAAAGGCTCAATTATTCACTCACATCAAGACTGGAATTTCAATTTCACAACACTTCTAGTGTCAATAACGTTTAATTATCATAAAAAGGCTTCCCGATTTCGAGCATCACCCCGAACCTGCCAAGCCAGTCGGTGTCTACGGCTCGTGTGATTGTTTTCATGATATAACGTTGTTATATTGGCTTGCCTACATATATGACGTCTTTATTTGCAGCGTTAGGCTGCAGTTCCTTAACGTTTACTACTTTCATTTATCACCGTTTAATTGCGCAAAGTTATGGCATAAATTCGTGGATGGGCTTTTCGTGGCGAATAAGGCATTACAACGAAATGTTTTGAAGGTATTCTCACAGGTTCATAAAAGATTTAAACCGCCCAAACACGAAAGAGGAATGCGCCTATGCCTTGCGGGTTGTAAAATGCTTCTTGCGAATTGGTGACACCTGAGAGCTTCATAATTTTGTTTGTAGGAGAAATTAACGTGATCAAATGCTCTCCGACGGCATCTGTTTGGTTTTCAAAGAATTAAAAGCTCTTTGGATTTTATAAGCGTTCCATTGCGAGCAACGTTGTTTCTTTGTAGGCTCAAGTATGTACTGAAAAGGTTGGCGATAACCTTGGGACTCTTCCCTAATCACGTCATCCTAAGGCTGGAACGGATAATCGCTGTTGGTTACTGTTGCTACTTGGGATTGTTAAAAGTCCTTAATGGAACCAAAAATACTTCTGGCCTTCAGAACGCGGATTGTGTTAACAGATTTGACGGATATTATGTATTTTTGTGTAAAGTAGATGACGTCAAAATAATGATCTGAGCAATGTAAATCAAAATAACAATTTCTTTTGGAGTGTTGCTGAGAGTCCAGGAAAATTAATTCGGCATTTCGGGAAGAATTGGACATTTTGAGAAGCGCTCCGCTGCCTATTTTCATGGAAGATTTACATTTTCATGCATACAAATTGCAATTCACTCAAGTACTGAAGCCCACTAACCACGGACAGTGAGAGAGTTCTTCGAATGTATTAAACACTCTAATCGAAATCCACAGATATCAGGCTCATCCACTAATCGTCAAAACTGTCGAATTTGAGTTTAAAAAAATTTTGAGAAATGGATTTGATTGTTGAGAATCCGAACTCACAAGGTTTCAGCGGCTGTCAAGACGACTGTTAATTGAAGAGTTTCTCTTTGGAAAGGCGGCTGATGATCGTTATGGCGACCTGATAATACAGTTAAATTGTATGATAGGAATATGGACGACATGTGGTTCCTAGAAGACGCATATGCCATACAGCCCAATAAACAATTCAATTTTTGTTTGAGTCGTGTAACTTCTTCTATTGATTATCGGAAATGTACCGTCAAGTATGTGATTTATGTAAGGACGATTTACTTTTTTTAAGTCCAAGGCTTATGTTGACAAAAAACTCGACCATTCACACCTTGAAGTAATAATTTTAGCGCTGTATAAATGAAATTCATGCGGGAAAGACAGCGCATGTACCAAGAAAGCTGTGGAAGTAATTTATCCGATAATCCATCTATAACTCTACACTCTAGGTTTAATTTAAAACCCGTGTTTTCTATGAAAATTATTTCTTGAGCGAATTTTGGGAAAACTTTTACAAAATTGTGAACCGATGATTTTCCGAACCGAACAAGAGTTCGGTATCAAACAACAGCCGGCTTGTAGGAAGAAATGAGATAAGCGTAGAGATAAATCCCAGAATCAATTCTTCTTACCGAAGTTTCTTTGCCTCAAGCGCTAAGAGGCAAAAAGTGACTGCTAATGAAACGAAGAACGTCGTAATCGATCCAACAGACAATGTTTTGTTCCATTCATAGAAACAGCAAAACCAAATTCGTGACGATTATTTGAAAAAAAAATCCGAACTAAAGAATCTTCGACTTCGAATCAATGAAATCTTGTTGCAGACTATGAATAAAGTTATACAGGAAAGTTATGGGACTTCAATCGACTTGTCATACACCACTCGACAAAGCTAACAGCGAAAGGAAATTAATTGAAAAACAGGCACACGCAGGACAAAGAAGCCATTGACAAAGAAGTTTCGAAGAGGTCCATAGCACTCAATAAAAAAAGGATTTTGCATTTGCTGCGTTCTTTTTCTAATTTCAAACTTATTGCCAACTAAGAAATCATGTTACACAGAGCAATTTGAAATGTACAAATGAAGGTTCATGCCTTTGGAACTCACCTGAAAGTAGAAAGAAGGAAATCATAATTAAAATGCAATCAATTTCAAAAAATATATTTAGAGTGAATTGAAAATAAAGAAATTATGAAGGTTAATTGAGATTTTATTTCACTTCTACTCCGAGCCTGCGGGACAGCGCAAAAGAGGGCGTCCACGATTAAGGTGGTGCCCACACGAAGGACTTCCAAGTTGGTGAGGCAACTTGTTGTTTGAGGACTAGGACCCGGACAAGATGGTAGATTTTGCCAATCTGTTTCACGGATAATATGTGCATCAAACAGGTAACCTAACCTAACAGGTATGTAGATCCAGTGAGGAGCAAAACTGAATCAATAAAGAATATTAATAGTAATACTAACAACAATGACGGTATGGACTCATGCACAGCCCTGCAGCAACCACTCGTGCTGTGCATGCTATTATTCTCTCACGATTTATAAGCTTTTTCTAGACAGTTATACTCTTTGAGCTGTATGTGGAGTCGTGAAATTAAATTTTTTTTTGTGCTGGGATTTGAACCCAGACTGAAAGTCTAATGCGTAGGAGTCGACCCACCACGCTACGTAGCCCACGCAATCAATAAATTAAATATAATAAAAATGCCTACTTAAAGAAAGTAGTGGTACGCTTTAACCATGCAGGTGCCATAGCGGCTTACTGCCGCGGCTCTCTCAGACCAACAGTGTGAGTCCATAAAGCCCCTCGCTTTAACCATAAAGTGTGCCACCAAGCAGTGACTTCTTGTGAATGTAATAGAACCTTCATAAGCGACTGTTGATTTTCTTCACTCCAAATCGAACATTCCGGCAATTATTAGCTTAGACATTCAACCAGAATTGAGCCTTGTCACTGAATAACTAAGGCACGATAAGCGTCGAGATCTAAGCGTCTAACCAGAATTGAGCAATGTCACTGAATAAGTAAGGCACGATTTTGGAAATTAATTCGCACTATTTGCAAAAGTGCAGTGATTTTTCACCACTCTTTCAAATATATCGCTTGTAACGTTGGCAATTCCGCGTTCAATTGCACATGAGCTTCTTTAAATTTGTTGGCTTATTGGCAACGTCCTAACCTAACCCCGGCCATTCAACCGCACCATATCTTGAAATAACACGATTACCGAAATGGTCCTTCAATGGATCAATTGTTCGACCAGCTGTGTAGGATATGGCACCATATTGTTGAAACCAAGTTATCTATTATAGTATGCACCACACGTATATTGGGATGTTTTATTGCGACCGAAAATTTGAGTAACCGCTCTTAGATGTGACCCAACCCTGACCCTTCTGTACAATGTTCATACCTAATCATCGTATAAAGAGGCGAAAGCAAAGCCAGTCTATTCGGCTTGAACCAGTTTATACATTAGACATTCGGTTGATTTTTTCTTGTCAAAAAGATTATGAAGAGTAGCAGTGCCGGAACTATTCTTCTCCCGATGTTGTGCGTCTGAGGCCGGTAAGAACCGGCCTAATGAGGTATAAAATTAAGCTTATTTTTCAATACAACTAAAAATTGTCCAACAAATTGTTATGGCGTCACTGAATTAACCGAAAGCGCTGGGTTAAATTCCGCGCGAACCCCTTTTTGTGTTTTCGTACTTTTTTTTCTGCCTTCGAATTTCCTCCACTCGACAAACTCTGGATATAGTAAAATGAAAACATACTAATAACGAATAAATTCCCAATTGTCAAATAGACTGTCACTACGAACAATGGTGCAAAGTTGAAAAAGTAGAGTAAGCGATCAATGTTTAGACTCTATTTTTTTTGGGTTGCGCCCCTTTTTTTACTACTGTCTTAAAAGATTTGCAAATGTTTAAAAGATCCTGCTAATTCAGCGTTGGCAAACTTTAAATTGCTTCAAAATTTCATGCCCAGCCAGAGCATCCTATTTTTCAATTATTTTTTTCCCTTTTTTGCGGTTACTTCTTAATCATTGCTCATTTCATTGCAAAATCAAAAACTGTAAAGTTTCAATTTGCAATAGTCGCAAAGGTTGTAGTCATGCATTATTGAATGCCAAACCAGTGTAAAGGCTCTTTCTCGTCGGCAACTATAAGCCATAAAGAGAATCGGAATTCATTTGGATAGGACTCACTTTATTGACAACTTCATGTGTTGTTTACTTGATCAGCTCGAGAAAATGAACTTGTCTCGCAAATGTTAAAGAAAACCTTATTCAGCCTAATTCTACATGCCGTACTTTTCCTGACACGAACTTTAAAAAAAATAACTCTATCCCGTTTAACCCAAACGAAACGAAAAAAGATCTTAATCTGGCTATTTAAATTATCTATAAGTGTCCCAAGCAAAAAAAAATAATAAAAAAAACCGGATTCTAGGCACCTAAATATAAAAAACGTTTTAACGGGAATTACTCATGAAGCCCACAGGCTTTATCAAAACCCCGTAGCCTGTCGAATTGAACATTATTTGTTAACTGCGCATTTTGATTACAAATCAGTCTCGTATCAAATCGAGTAAACGATAAGTTTTCCGGTCACCTTAATATCACCCCGGGAGTAATATAACATTTCAAAAACAACGTGTCTCTTTGTGTGGCCACGATGAGATCAGAAGACACTTCCATGGCGAAGGCTGATGATGTGTTTTTTTTTGTTCTAGACTTTGGAGTGATAAGATATTCAAGGAATTAGGTGAAAATACCGCATTTCCAATAAGGACATATATGTACATTACATTTATTTAATAGCATAGTTCTGCTAAATAAACAAATAAATAAAACAGACAGAATTGTGAAATAGGTCTGAAATTTATTTCACGTATAGTACACATGTTCAAGTTGCGAAAATTCTATCTCGTTCAGTTGCAGTGATTTTTTTTGGAACCACCACACTTTCACTTTCAGACATATCGGTCGGAACGTTGAAAATTTCTCGTTCGATTGTCCTTCAGCTCCTCTAACTTATTTCCAGCGTTTTAACAAAACCCCGGTTATTCGACCGCACCATATATTGAAACAACACGATTAATGAACTGCCACATCAATAGATCAATTGTTTGACCAGGTGTGTGGCATCCAGTCATCAAGACCATGTTGTTACCCTAAACCCAGTTTGTTTCACTTGTTCTTCTATCGTTGTGAATGTACACATAACAGCACATTGGGAACGTGTGACAATCTCGATATCATCGGCGTAACTCAGCAGCTGAACAGATTTGTAGAAGATAGTGCCTTTCGTGCTTAGACCTGCCCTCCAAACTATTTTCTCCACTAGTCGTTTTGAATAATTTCCAAACGTTGCTAGTTCGCGAACTTCTCATTGTTAAAAATGTTTTTGACGGATCATAAAAAAAGTTTAATCCTGTGTTTGTAATAAATACAAAATTGTTGTTTCTATTGAAAAACCCTTTAAGAAACACAAAAAAAAATGCATTCATAAATGTCCCACAGGATATACCCGTCAGATCCAGAATATTGAAGTGAACAAAAGTCATACAACCACAATTTTAGGACGTAAGTTCTATTAAGCTGTCACAGACCATGCATTCGAGTGTACTTGAAGAAACTTTGGACAAAGTTTAATTACATCTATGAGAACTTTAGCCATCAACTCAACTAGGTATGAGCCAAACTTAATTACGCCAAGAATGCAAGGACATACGGAGGGAGTGTGACTGGAGGAAATATTTCCAAAGAAGAAATTACTACTTTCAGAAAATAACTTTTAAGACTATATCAAATAAAAAGGGAAAATACAAAGAAAAAGTAGGAATGTGTGTTAATTGAATACTTACGACTTTGCCAACAACTTCTAAAGTCAGTAGCTTTTCAAATTCTTTTCTAAAGAAAGCCATTTATTTGTTGCTCACATAGTTGAAGGGTACCTATTAGTGGCAGACTACAGAATATCACACTTAAGTCAGGCTCGTTTTGATACAGCACTGTACCGGCCATTGAACTTTAGCTTGTGATGTAGCAATTAGTTGCTAATATGTCTCGGATCGAGATGCAACTATAGTTGCAGGGAATGTCAGTAATGGTTTCCGCATTCTTCTCATCTCAGCAACTCCTACAATGCCAATTACACAGTTCGCGATAACAACCTCAAAGTGAGTCCTAAGCGCTGAACTGCTCATTCTAATTAAACAGAGCAAGCTAAATCAGTCCAGATTTGGTTTGTTGCACCCTCAGGCCTATTGCATTTGGAATTAGTCTCCGCAGACTCAAACTGGTTAGTTGTAGCTAAGGACAAATCGCGAAAGTGTGATGTCGGTATCTTAGGGAAGGAATCCAAATTTTCGAAGAACAGACAGCCACATTCTACTTCGATCCATTTTGAAGACATTTTCCAGAGAGCAACAATATGCGAACGGATAACTGGCTTTGTGCTTTCCAGGAGGTACGATGGGATGGACGGGGGGCAAAAAGAGAATGAAAAACTGCAACATCTACTATGGCGATTGTTGCAGAGAGCGAGGACAACGTTGGTTCCGGTGCGAGCAGGCCTAGTATAGGTGTTTTAAGCTTTAAGTAGATAAACCAGCGCCTCGTAACAATCCGCATCAAGGCTAAATTCTACATCATCAGTCTAAGTCTCTGCCCACGCACCAATGGATGATTTCCTAAATAGAACATACCATCAATGTTTCAACTGAGACCAAAAAGCCATCTTTTCTAGTCATTGGAAAACACAGCCTGCATGACAGAACGTATACAGGTTTGTGAAATTTGTGTCGAAATCTCTTTGTGATTGTGAGTATGTGATTCCCTCATCCCAACAATCGAAAATGTAGGGCAGCGGAATAGAACGTCTTGCTCTTGTCAAACAACAATTTGACGTCGGGAAGCAACAATCGCAATCGACTCCTAGCAACTTTGTCCATCGAGTCTCCCTGAAGCTCTTAGAGAATCTGATCTAATCCGCCTTTAGGCGGAACAATCGTTGAACAGTGGAATTGTCGAAACGCCATGAGAGAAGCTGACTCCGATGTGCTGGGTTTTAAAACTTCTTCCAGAAAAAATATCTTATTTGACAAAGAGCGCAGGGAGACAGATTCAGCAAAGCAAGCAGCATATACGAAAAAGTTCGTGATGTGTTCGTGAGCTCTACAAACTTGAAAGAAGGGAAGAACACCGACTTCCCAGAAGGAAAAATTAAATACTGTTCACAAGTTTTACCAAAGGATAAAACAACTAGTTCACTCATTAGAGATTGGAGACAGATCCTTGGTTGAAAAACTTAAACGTGAAAGGGCTGAGGTTTCAACAACACATCGCAATATAACAAAGCGTATTTAATTACACATACTGGAACAATAAATTGCCGCCCACGACAAATTTAATAAGTTGAACATAAACACCAAACTCACACTGATCTTATTCAATAATTTAGTTCGAGAAGGCCGACGTCGAGTGATGTTAATCCACTGAAAATAAACCTGGGATGAAGCGTAATCCAGTTAAATATTCATTAAATCCTTAGGATTTACAACATAAATTTCATCTAAATCCGAAATTTTTAATAAATCCGTCGTAAATCCACATGTGGGTAAGTCCATCGACTCCCACGCTTCACACGGCTGCACCTCTTTCTAATCAGTAGCAACGTTCAAAGAGTATATAAAAGTAAAGAAAAAGTGTCTCAACTTGGACGTTCGGTGCCCCCTCCACTCGCGAGAAAACGAATATCACGCACAACACCAGTGGTTGCTGCAAAAGCAAGCCCCAAGTCCAGCGTGGATTAAAGCACCGAAATATTGTTATTATTAAAACCTCATGCGACACAAATCAAACAAACCTTTTTTGTGTCAGCAAACATTCATGTGCTGAATTGTAGTCTGTCAAAAACGTTGCAAGCTTACAAAATATGAATAGCTCTGAGCCAGGTTTACTCTTCTTTTGAGTTAGCTTTTCTCAATTTGTCTGCTACTCAATTTATATCTATCATTTGCTTTGTTGTATGAGCTAAACAAGAAAGACACCAAAAACGAACATGGTGCAAAATAAATACCTTATCTCGTTGAAGCCGACCAAATCTAAAGCCCGCATTTATACATTGTTGATGGCGATACAGCATAAGCTTAAAAACATAGATAGTAAAACATAGATCTCTCGAAGAAAGCTTAAATTTTACCTCTGAACAAAAAGAAAAATCAAAAGAAACAAAGATAAACCATCTGCTTGTCCATAAAAAGCACAATGGATAGATTCAGACAACAAATGGAGTTATGTACATCCTTTACATCTGCGTTCGAATCAATCATATGTTGACACTTGGACTATTTCAAGAACCAATAACACATAGAAAACCGTTCGAAACGACACCCTACACTCACACAAAAATAGACCAAAAGCAAGCGACAACACCGTGATTTCATATCAATACATTGTTACAACGACATTTTTTTTTCGAAAAAGAGGAAGAGGACAAAGAAAAAGAAAAACAAGCAGCCCCCAGAGTTCACGTCAGGTAATTACTCAAAATTATCCGCTTTTTGTTATTCTAGAGGTCTTCGTCGTTGTCGCTGTCTTTGTCACCGTCACCTTCGTCTTCATCTTGTACATTTACACTAAACCCCTGCCGCCGCCGTTCACCTCGTTTACTTTCAAAACTTTCTTCTTTCTTTTTGGAACCTCTTTTCGCCTCACTTAATTATCTAGAGAATTTATTTATTATTCTTCTTTTTATTTTTTTCGTTTTCCTCTTTTTAGTCTCTGTGTCAGAAGATACAGATAAAATAAAAAGACTGAGAGGAGAAAGGGCAAGCGCTCTGCGCTACGGCGGCGGCTGTCATTTATATTATTCACACACGCGAGTATCTTTCGAATTCATTTGTATTTTTAGATAAAACCAGAGAAAGAGGAAAAGACGAAAAATTACGTCAGTGGCCATCAGTGGGTTGTCGGGTGAGGGCTACTTGAATGCAAAACCAACAAAATTTTCTGACTCTCTGACAAGAAAGTTCAAAAAATCTGTCGTTCCACATATTTTGTTTTGTTTTTTTTTTTTTTGTCAATTTTCGGTTTTTTGCCCCGATTTTTGGTCTTCTTCTCGCGTCTCACACTTCACGCAAATAGCCACACAAGCACACGTACTTCACTTTTTCTTCTTTTGATGCGTGCCAATGTAAACCGGTCATTAAACCACTAGGCGCATTGAGCGGAACCAGTTTTGTGGACACACTAAGAGTCTCATTTACACAGGTCTCGCGCTGGACGACGTTGGACGGGCGGGCGTCTTACATACACATTTTCAGAGTTCGTTTCAACTTGTCAATGCCCACAGAGACGACGTACGACCGGATTTTTAATACCTCATTTGAGTGTACGGGTATGCATTTGAGACAAATCACGTTGCGGTTGTAATTTATAGAAATGTATCCCTGAGAAGAGCGCGCGCCTACAGTGACATGGCATACACGACACGCACCTCTTCTCACACATTTGAGGTTGACTGGCGATTAATGTGCATTAGCCGAGAGTCAAGAATCACCGAGAATGGATGACAGAACTTGTGGGAAGCCTCTTCGCCGTCAAGTAAGTCTCGATAATGCCAGGCTACTTGAATAAGTAGGTATTTATAATTTACGAGAATAGCTGCCACTTAACGACTTGCTTGAGTGTTTCGTATTCCCTTTTCAATTGATTGTCAGGTAGGTGAACTGTATCAGTATCTTCTGCTGTCTCTTCTAGTTTGAGTACCTTATTGGATGAGAATACAATTGAAGGGGAATGTACATAGGTGGGCGTTTGAGACAGATCGATTGTGAAGACATCAGTGGATTAGGCCAGCTAAGCGGACACAACTTATTTTCAGAATTTATAGTCTTCTTGTCCAGTGCATTAAAGCCAACTGTTGTTCGATTGTAAGTGTCCTACATACGTTTTCTCTTATTCTCATTCTCCAATACGTAAATCTGCTTTGAAAACGTTCTTTTCGAAAGTGTCTTCGATGTGCTTGCTTCATCTTTCGCATTTTACTAACACAATCATCTCTAGAAAGTAAGTGGGTTCCTCACAACAATGTCAAGTCTTGGGATGACTGAACTATGTAGCATGGCGTCTTTAAAATACGTCAAATGTCATGACGCCCAAAGTGGATTCCAAACAATTGTGTTTGATTTGTTATTTTTATCCATCGAGATACAATTCAACAGTGATGTAATTTTCTTGTCGGTCAATCGAAAGGTGAATCAGTCTTGTAGTTTAACCTTTAGTGTGATTATTGCATTACTTCAGTATCACTGTAATTTTATTTTATTTTCTTTTTTAAATGTGAGTGTACCTCAACTTCAACATCACTAGACACCCGAACTGTACATACGTGTGATTGCCAGATTTTTACATGGTTCAAACTTAGAACGGAATTGATACAAACGTTCTGAAAGGGATATTCTTGGACAAATTTTGTTCATTTCATAGCCCTGAAATCAACAGCAAAAAACAGGGCACCAGCAATGTTTTATTCATGAGTGTGTAGGCCGCTCATCAAACTTTTACCCTCAAAAGACAACTCAAAAGCCAAGTGTTAAAATTGTCAGCAAATTGAGCTGCAGATGGTGTTTAAGAAGTCGAAGTCCGGCGCTGAATCCATTCATGGGAATTTATTCGACGAACATGTGAGGAGTACTACGACTTAACGACAGATGTCCTTGTGATGTTTTGAAGAATATTCTTCAAAAGTGGATTAAAAAGTGAATTTTAGAAACAATTCATTATTTATTATGTCTTCATTTTGACTTCAAATGTCACTGAAAGTAACTTCGACTACAAACTTAGAAATAAAGTCAGTATGAATGTTTTATTATTAGTGGGCGCCGTGGCGTAGTGGGTAGGTGCGTCGACTCCTACGCTCGAGATCGTCGGTTCGAATCTCGAAAAAAACATCAAACATTTTTTCACGGCTCCACCTCTTTCGAGTCACTGACAATGCTCAAAGAGTATAACTGTCTAGAAAAAAGCTTCTCAATCTCGCCATTCGGAGTCGGCATTAAACTGTAGGTCCCCTCCACTCGTGAGAGAACAATAGCATGCACAACACGAGTGGTTGCTGAGAATCTAGGCCCAGGTCCACCTCGGACTGTAGCGCCGCCATTATTATTACTATTATTATTATTAAATGAGAAAAAGGTTTTGACTTCAAATGTCACTGAAAGTAGCTTCGACTACAAACTTAAAAATAAAGTCAGTATGAATGTTTTATTGATTATGGTTACCGAACGGCCATTTAATACAAATTAATAAAACCGAGACCGTACGGTAGTCTGAATGTTGGGAATAATCCCCGAAATGGTTTAATGAATCTGTGCAGACATGAAGAGGAGTTTGCCAAGAGTAACTACTTTTGTAGTTCTTTTTTTTTATTTATAAGAATTCGAGCTTACCTTCAATTTGAATCATTATTTTTGAATTTGTACTGTTTTTACAATTTTTCAAAAAGAAAAAGCCAATTATCTCGTATTTCAGAATTTTCTATTCCTATAGACACGACGTCTAAGCGAAAGTTAAACCTTTTTTGAAAATCAGAAAAGGCAAAGTGAGTAAAATGATCACGAATGAAATGTTGACACTTTGTTAGGTTTGATCAAGGATCATTAATGGGCTACATACTCCTCTCCCGCCCATTACCTCTTCTCCCTTATAATGGAATAACGAAATTTCACATACTACAGCAAATACATGACGCAGAATTATGAAATTAATGTAAATGTCCCAGGGAATAATTAGATCCACTGGAAAAAGGGGGAATACACTCTCCAGATGGAGGTGAAGCGGAGAGCACGCATGAAACGCTTGTAAATAATAAAACACGGCTACCATTTGTAGCCATGATACAAGAATAAGGGGTATATTGCATATTGTCAGTCTCAATTTTTTGAATGTGTGAACAATGTGGTAAAGAACATCTCAAAATGGAGACCGAAAAACATGGACATGAGTTGATGGGGTTTCAGAAGGAGGTTGATATGAACCATTGGTGTCACAGTTCGATTTTACGACCTGTCACTCTTATTATATATCAAGATTTGAAGGAAGTATACAGCTGTACTCGCAACGAACATACGACTCAGTCGAGACAGAAATTACTGAGCTCCAATGAGTGTTAAATAACTGAGAATGCTATAAGACTTCCAATTCCATTACTTTGTACAAGAGCGAAGCAAAATAACTAGAAATACCACTAGAAGGAGAAAAGCTAAAAAGAGTCTGAACGAAAGCCAGTTTTTCGGCCGAAGCCGAATGTTCGGTCGGACTCTATTGTAGCATACTTTACAAGTTGCTTTCGCATCATTTTTACGAAATAACCCCAAATTGGAGCTTTAGCTGCCATTTTTTATGTTCTTTCTGCCTGAAACCAGTACAAATAAATTGCATGCTTTTATACAGACCATTTAATAGTTTACCAACTTACAAATGCAAAATCTTTTAATTTTAAAGCTGTGAACAATCGCACTTTCAAAATACAAAATATCCGATAATAACAAAACAAAAACACACCGTTTCTTGCAACTTCTATTTTTACAGAAAACAGAAAATTCAACATTCGGCTTCGGCAAAACCTTCGGTCTTATTTGACCGAAGCTGAATATTTTGTCGATGGTGACATTTTTAGCCGAAGGTGGCCGAAGCCGAATGTTCGGTCGGACTCTAGTTATAATGTCATTGTCCAAAATAGCCTGAGAAGAGTTTCGAATAGAACTGCAAGGCGTTCTAGATGTGGTCTTAATCCCATTCTGCTCTTTGTAATAGCTCAAGATAAATAGAAAAGTTTAAAGGACTTTTATTAATTAAAACGCCTTGATAATTTCTCCAATTTCTCCACGGATATATTTATAAGCAACATAATGAATGAATTCATAGTTATCGTTAGTAATGTATTTTTCCCCCATCTTTCTTGCATTTGATATTTTCCCCACCAATCCTACTTCTAGTCTCTTGAGCCCAACCACTTATTAGGCCAATTTTTCACTCCTTTGTAAGAAGGGCTGTAATAATAATTAGAAGTGTGACGACGGGTGGGCAGAACTTCCGCTTTAATATTAGCCTTTACCATTCCTGTCCACTTCCGTTTCAATACTCGATCTAATTTATTCAGTTGTTGATAATAACGAACATCATTAATAGTCTCACCAGATCTTAGCAGTTTACAGTACAATATTCAATTCTGGTCCCACCAAATAAACAGCATACGTTTTTTACATGGATATTGCATACTGGTGTCGAGGTTGATGATTGGCTTGTATTTAGCCATGATATTTTGCGCTTGGGGTTGTCGAAATAAATGCATTTTTCATCGTAACGTTTCTATGCAAAAGAAAACTTTTCTTTTGTGTCAATCGAACAAAATTTCGACTTTTTCCAAATTTCCTTCTATTTTAGCTTCCCTAGAACTTTTAAACATAAAACATTTTATTGACAGATTACTATACATGTTAAAATTGACGCAAATCGCCATTTTTTATCATTTCATATTCACTCATCTATTAAATATGACAAATTATATTGGAAGCAAAGATAAAAGACTGCATTTTTTAAAATTTTGATTTTTGATGGTCGAAGACGTACAGCTTATCGTCGTACAAAAACGCATAAAAATCAATAGAGGCGAAATTCATTTATAAATAATGAAATTGGACTAAAAATGTATGGATGACTCGACTGTTAACTGGCCAGCTTAGCTATCAATGTAAAGCAAAATTCCAATCGTCTCTTTAATATTGAAGGTAGAAAAAGATATAAAGTCATCCAACAGGAAGTGTCATTTTTAATTTCACATCATTGTTGAGCTGTCATCATTCAATGAGTTTTTATTTGTAAAAACTATGAGTTCATTATGAAACAAAAAACACTATTCACTAAAAGCTATAAAAATATCACGGAATTCGTACTTTTTTTGGTCATCCCGTCTCTTCCCATATAGTGAGAGATGTGAAGACTCCAACTTCTGTTTATCTGGCAAGTTTTGCTGAAAATATTGCCGGGATAGATGAGTATAAGTGGAAACCCGCAATCATCGATTTCAAGACGATTAGAAGAATCGGTCTTGTCCGGAACCACTTTCCACAGCATTTTGCATCAAGATTTTGGCCTACATGGTTAAAAAGTTAACTTTACACAAAAATCGCAACTATCAGACATCGCACAATGCCGTACTACTTTCACTTCTTGGGTACTGGAAGTGAATGAACTAGATCGGGGATTTTACACAGTGTTATTCTAAGTGATGAAGCTCATTTCCATTTGTCTTTGTATGAGCACAAATAAAACTTAGAGCACACAAGACATGTAGGGGAACGACTTCTCCATCCACACCGAGTGACAGTTTAGTGCGGTTTTTGGGCTGAAGTTTTTGCTGAACCATATTTTCGACCGTGAATAAACTGCGTTACCGAACGACTGACTGTGACTGACTTCTTTTTGCCTGCAAATGATTAAATTAAAAGGACAGCTGGTAAAACGAAATTGCGTGACAAATTTCATGTACACGTGATTTCTCAAAATGAGGACTTCATTTGACAGCGGTATACCATAAATACCGTCAGCCTTTTCCCTTTATGGCTATGATTAAGATAAAATCTACCCGAATATTCCATCAACAATAAGAGAAAGAAAAAAGAACAAATCAAAGCTGTTATTCTCGAAAGACAGCCACAATTATGCGAAAACATGGTGAACAATTTTCAAATTTCATCAAAAGAATGACTATTTAAGGGCAGAGCCAAGGCAAACACTTGTCAGTTATTGTTTTCCAATACTTAACCTTACAATTTGTATTTTAGAAAGGAAAAAAAATATCACAACTTTTCGTAAAAATGTTGCATTTTTCAGTTGCTTTAAAATGACACCTCTTACTGTATGACGACGCATCAGCAGAATTGTGACCTCGCACTTGAGAAACAGATTAAATTATTTGAACAAAAAAAGGCGATAAGACAATTAACAAATTAATTTTTATTATTCCAACTACAAGCGCGTACTTCAAGAAGCGCTTAGAACAGTCCGTAAGAAAAACATTCTTTACTTACATCCTGAACATCGAACCTTGATTTCAATCAGAAATCCTTACTCTGTGTAGATTGAGAAAGATTATTGCTTTGAATGCATGAATTGATATGACCAGCAGAAGAATCGTCATCACCGCAACACACCCAAAATCAGCTCATAGATTTTATGTTAGATGAGTCAAGGGCCACACAATGACATTGCCGAGACCAAACTGTAGACTATTTCAACCACAAGGACTTTCAACTTTTAGTTTTTATAACTCATAAAGTCAGCAAGATAAATAGCGCACCTTACGGCACAAAACTAATTGCGAAAAAAGAAAATGTTGTGTGCGACGCTACCTAAGATCCTTTAAATGAACTTGGACAAACTTTTGTAGTAGTTAACAGAGTTCTACGCATCCCTCTCTCAGTACGCAAATGATATTCAATTAAAGGCAATCATTTAAACATTTTAGGAAAATTGAAAAACCGCCTATCATTCAAACCGCCACCAAGAGCACACTTTACATTATTTTAAAATTCAAAATATCCATTTCGAGGGAAAAGTCAAATTTATTGTAATGGACTCCACCGCAAACAACAGAATGCGAATACAAAGTAAAAGCCCCTAGAGCACCCGTGAATTATTCGGATGTTCCCTGAAACGCTTTGTGTGTACACGCTCACCACAAATGGAAAGCCGAAAATAATCGAAAAAAATGAGCACCTACCTACAACTCACCATTTTGGGTATAATTGAATAACTTTACATTAAAATAAATTCTTATCGTAGACGCAAATAGGGATAAAAATGAATACATAGACTTCCGAGAAGAAAAAAAAAGTAGCAAAACAATTTCAGGAAGTTCTCCCCATTTTCAGGCGTTGGTTAGGTACTCATTCTTACCGTTTTTGGGCGATGTGTTTGCTCTTTCTTATCCTTATTAAAATGTTTCAGCATTTAGGGAGCAGATAATTGAGAGATGAGAAGGGATATATAAACTTTGGCGCGCCACAAAATGTGACGAGACATTGTTATTGACTAGGCAGTGATCCACTGTTGTTTGCAGTCGAATCAAAATATGCACTCTAATTTGAAAATGCCGTCAGCTGGGTGGGTCTCAGGGAGTTTTGCCAAAAACGAAAATTCTTTGTCTTAATTGATTTTCAAATTATTTCACATGAAATTTTGAAAGAAAATCTTTATGTGTTGTTGTCTTTTCGGCCATACACTGAATTGGTTTCTTTGTTTGTTTGATTCGGAAGAGATTTACGAGACTTTCAAAAACCAAGAAAAGCTATAAAATGCAAAAACATTCAGTATGAATGAATTCTGTTAGTTGAAGGAAATTAATAAATGTCTAAAGCATATCAGTGTATTGACGTGATTTAGATCGAATAAGATGCATATAGTTCAGTTGGTCATTCTATGAACGAATGATGGAACGAAAATGTGAATGATTTCCTCAAAAATTCTATGCTTAAATTATATAAAAGTCTGTCTAAATAGATCAGCAAGTATGTTATATTGACACTTCATGCAAAACAAAAGAAAAACTATTAAACGTAGAATAGAGCCCTCATTGATCCACATAAACAATTGAGTCTTTTCGCAATTTAAGCCCTAAATTCCTTGTAAGTACATTCTTGCCACCTGCAGTGATGATGGACACTGTTGATAATACATAAGTGATTTATGTTCAAGCTCTTCCGGTTTCAATGGTTTTGAAGAATCCAAAATTCTAAAATTTCCGCGGATTCACTTTAGTGAATATACGATTTTTTTAATTCCAGCCGCCATGCACTTTTACTACTTGTTGCGATTTAAAGACATTTTGTTTAGCTATTGGAAGGTTAAAGGTCTGAAACGATAATTTACCTTGCTTTATGGAAAACGTCAAGACTGATAAGGGGTCAAACTAAGGCTGTGTAATCTTAATAAATTTGTAACAAATATTGGTTCCAGAAGAACAGTGAAGTACACAAATAAATTCACTTCACTAGGGTCTTTGTTCAAGTAAAGAACTAGAAGTAGACGTTCTTATTTCGAACCCTAATCAGTCCTAATTAGCATCTCTATCTCTAGAACATCTCTTGAGAATGCTCAAAATTAACACACATTGACTGTCAGTCCAATTTTGTTTATGTTTCACTGGAAACCAACAACTTTTTGTTTTAGCCACTAAACATTGTTATTGTACATAGTTATTCAACAACTAATAAAAAAAATACTATATTATACTTCCTTTAAAGCAATCTCCATTCATTTCAACGCTTTTTTCAATCATAGGCGGAATTTCAAATCGTCTTCAGCGAAATCTCCTTCATTGCCTCAATCTTCTCAACAAGATAGCGCGATTCGTGGAATAGGGAAATGTCATAAGGGGCCATGTTAGGTGAGTACGGAGCTTGCGGATCTCTATGACAGTTGTTTTTGGTCAAATAACCGCGTACCGGCGTTGGATGCCGGTGCATTTTCATTGTGAAGAAACCACGAGTTCTGGAGATTTCTCGCTTCTTGTGGCGAATGTTTTCCTTCGAACGCTTCAATACGCTCACGTAATACTCTTTATTTACTGTCTTGTCTGGCGGAACGAATTCGGAATGCACCACACCAAGATTATAAAAAACCGTCAAAACATTGATTTTGGATCGAATGGTTTTACGTACTCGCTTTTTGTACCACTCGTACGCTAGTGCTTTCAAGGTTGTCCAGTCTCCTTAGGTTATTGTTCATTCAACGCTTTCGCATACGGTATTTTGTTAGAAACACAATTCAAGGAAACTCTTTGCTCAACACTTCCGAAAGTTGGCGCTCAAAATTTCGTCAACTAGTGTATTAACCTTGAAAAAAGATTTTGAAACATCGCAAGTTTGTTTAAGTGAAGAATCCTGGGTACTTTTTGATCAGAAACCATGTAGTCACCACTAAATTCAATGTAGAAGAGAAATGGTTACGTAATCAAAATTCACCATTTTGGAGAAACCCGATTACCTTTCATCATTCGGTACTTGGATACTCCTTACCACTAATGAAATATCGACAACGAATTTCTTAGGAATCAAACCTATTAAATTGAATGTTTGATTTAAATTAATTGTATTTTCGAACTAAAATGGGATGGCGATCGTATGTAGAATTTCACGAATTAACATTCGTTGTCAGCGTGTTTTACTCTATCATCCCATCAAGCGCAATTCAATGCAGCATCATCTTATTTAATAGCACACATAACAGACAATCTTATTTTGGATCTACAAAATCAAATGCCGAATAGTGACCCAGTACAGAGAATAGGAAGCCGAAGACAGAAGCGAATCTCAAAAGCTGACATGCATGGCTTTAAAGCAAGGAGATATTCGCAACCGCAGTACCCACTATCCCGACAATTGAAAGGCAGCAATAAAAAGCAATTAAAACCAATTCACGAGTCCACTCGCTTTTTATTCGTGCGTTCGACAGTCACCTGGCTCTCAAATTAGAGACAAATAATGTCGCACATCTATGCGCTAAATCGTGGAGAAATATAAACCTAATTCATGGCTGGATCCAAAAGCATAGTAGTATTCCTAGCAAGGAAAGGACCAATGATTTATTTAATTCCATGCCGAAATTTGAACTTACTCCAACTACTTTCCCACATTTTTAGTCAACAAATCACAGTTATTCGCAAAGACAACAACCTCTTGAGTCTAGTAAAATCTCAAGTCTGGTCTGGCGAACTATACACTATACTATATTAAGAACAAACAAATCCTCTCCATAAGCAGAGATAAATTGGCTACCACCACAAGAATGACCGCTGAACACAGCCTTTCCGAACAGGGCTTTCCGAACTAGCTCTTCCACAGAAGAGTGAAAATAAACGGATTATGAACGTTCCCCCTAACAGCCACATTACCGAAGCTAATCTAACCTAACTCGGTCCCGTTGTCAAATGTATGTCTCAACACTCTTTAATCAAATCGTTCATTCTGTGTATGCTGAAAAAAGCTGTCAATAAACTACCTTCGTCTGTCGCTCGTTATTCACCTTCAAATCTTTTTGGTGGTATGAAATGTTATGTCTAGGATTCGATTCTCTTCCACTGTTCATCGCTTGAGTGAAACTTCAATTCAACTCCAAGAATTACTCACAACGTAGTTTCCACTGACTAAATGAGCACACAATAGCATCAATGGAAGTGTCTAAACTTTGACCTCGCATCACTTTGCCAAATTGAATTGAATTGTGGGATGCTACTTTTCTGTCTTCATTCCTGAGGGGGACGACTTAAAAGTTCCTCAGTAACAGCTGTGGATTTTCTTTTGATTTCTCCAATGAGTTCGCAAGCTTAAACAAGAAATTTAATTACCCAATGCAGCTTTTGACAGCTAAAGCTATCACTGTCTGCAACAGTAAGAAAAGAAAAACGCCAAAAAGTAGAATCAACACATTCGTCCCTTGTCAAAAATTCGATCTTGTTGTCGAGTACTAGGCGTGAAATGCCATGTAATTAAAATTCCGTAGGCATTGAGGCGAATTACTTAAATAAATTCCACCCCACGCTGACCATGAAAATTGAAATAATTCAGAGCACCACTGCCACTGGGGAGCGTAAATCTGTTTGACACAAATATGAGGTGATTGCCAGCCCACTTGAATATCGAGTTCGATACCATAAGGTGCGTACATTGACCCAATTTTTTTCGTTCTCTTTTTTTTTGAAAAAGAACAATGACGTTCTTTTTTCGATTGAGATGAGAAGAATGCATGGAGAGTGGATAAATACCGTGATTTGTGGTCATCGCATGCTGTAGGGTAAATTAAAGCGATAACAATTAAAGTCAAGAATAATTTATTTAATGCATCAATTCTCGTGTCATTTGGGACATGAAAGTGGAATCGGGTACAGGTGGCTTTCTTGAAAGATTGAAAGCTAAGTATATAAACAAAAATATGTTTAATATACTAATTTGCTAATTCCCATGCCAAGTTTGACCGAGCATCCCGATTCCAGTTATCAAAACCAAGTTGTCTTGCATCACCGATCATTCGATCCCCGTCCCAAACCAGCAGGCTTAGATTTTAAGACCCTCTTAGCCGAGGTATAAGTGTTCATGCGCTCGATGTAGTCGAGCCAGTTTCGTCGTCGGTGGATATGTTTTCTCCGCCATTTGCCTTCCTCGCAAACAGAGCTAAATGTCGGACGTAGAATTTTTCTTTCGAAAACGCAAGAATCAGCTATGCCGTTTGCTTCGATGTAGAGAAACTCCTTAGCTCTCGATTGTAACGATTTGACAGGTGGTGAGCCAAAAATCGATATTTGCTTGACAATACATATATATTTTGTTTAACCTCATTTGTTTATCTGTGACCAGCTCATTTCGCCTACGCTTGAATCACCGTGAAAGCTTTCGCTATGGTACACTGGAACGAGCGACGATGTTGATATCATCTGCGTAGCCTAGCCACACGTTTAATTGAAGATAGTGCCTTCCGTGTTTAGACCTGCTCGAGGCACTCCAGAACCAGATATAAAAACATTTGCTTGCCAAAATTCGGCGCAGGTTCCAAACGTTTCGAAAACGCGTCGTATAATGCGATCGGATATCGGGATTCCGAATTTGGTCATCCCATCGAATTGTTCTTTGCGATGAATGCTGCCATATGTGACTTTGGAACCGATAAACAGATGGTGCTTAGGTACGTCCTGATTAGCGCTGTGCAAAAAGGCTTCAGACGAAGTAAGCTGGACTGGATTTTATTGCAACATTGAGCAGTGAATGAAGTCGATAGTTTTTGCAGCTGGTGGGATTCTTTTTGTGGATGGAGCATATGGAACTGATATTTTAGTCGTGGTTCATGCTTTCGTCTTCAAAGTTCTTCAGATGATTCAGAGCGTTGATAGCGAGCCATCTGCCTTGTAGTTCTTTCTTAATGCTTAGTGTCAGTACTCATTAAGAAACTCAACTGGAATTAAGAGTTCCTTGTACCACATCAGCTCCGGGAGTTTACAATGTTTTGAAATTCCAGGAGCATACTCCCCAATCTTTCGCACCACTTTGTAGCCGAAGGTCCGTCCGTCCATCCCAGGCAAATGGCCGCAAAATTGGATAAGGTAAAGTTGTCCTATCTTTCATAGAGCATTCGCTGCATAGTTATTACGACTATTAAGAGAGCGCCGTGGAGAGGTTGTGTGCATCCGTTCATGTTGTGCGTGCTTTTGTTCTTTCACGAATTAAGGAGACCTCTAGTTTACTTCCGACTCCAAACGGCAAGATTGGGGAGATTTTCTAGACAGTTATACTCTTTTGAGCATTTTTAGTGACTCGAAAGAAGTGGAGCCGTAAAAATATCAAAGATGTTTATTCGGAAATCGAGCGTTGGAGTCGAGGCAATAACCCACTACGCTAAATTGGAGGTAATAAAAAACTTCATCTACCTCGTCTCCGATTGTACTAACTCCCGCATTGAAAGAGAACGCGGAATGACTATTACCAATCTTTGGATTCAAGAGACAATTTAGTTATAGAACTCTTTCTCGAAAAACATGTTGACAACCCCTTTTTAAGTCCCTATTCTACCCAAAAGAGCATTGACATGAACAATAACGAAAAAGGGCGAAGAAGCCGTTGGTCGTCTCGTGTGATCTTTGTCTCTTTTTGCATCGATAGCTAAAATTTGATTGAAAGCCCATATCCATCCATGTTTCAATCAGAGAGGACAGTATAATAATTAAAATACTTGAAGACATGCCAACAACTTGATCCCTAAATGTATCAGAGATGTTATAAAAAAAATACGTTTTTTTTCATCATTGCATGTCTGATAAGCAGCATTTAAGCACTCATCAGCTTTAACATTTTAATCATAAATTTTCCGTCTATCGCAAATTTAAAATTCGATCAAGTTTTCCAGCAACACTGCTGATATTTTATACCAACAGACATAGATAAACCTTTTTATCTACCGACAGGTTTTCTTACCGTTTGTAGAAACTTTTGTTTTTCCATTGCCGCTCTGAAAATATTCGATTAAATCTGCATTTCTATGAGTAGCAACATCATTATCTTTATGGGTCTGCTGAATATTGAGGGATCCAAGGATAACAATCCGCTTAAATTTGGTGAACAATAACCGAGGAGTGTGCTGTTCAATTCTGTTCACAACACAAGCCATTAACATTGGCAACGACGCTATTTATACATAAAATTTGATGTGGAACACTATTAAATGGCAGAAAAACGTGGACTGCAAGAATAAAAGGAGAGATAGCCTTAAATGTATGTAGTCCCATGACAGTCTCTGTCTCGTATAAAATATCACAACCGTTAAAATCTCTGACCACAAACAAAATCAAACAAAAAAATCATTAAAATGTATCAAATCGTTCCGTAGGCCTACATTCTTTAACAGAAGACGTTAACATCGATTGAATACATACACAGCACGTTTCCAAATTGGTTGAAGCAAGCACCTTGGTACAAGTCTCAATGACGCCGTGTCATCCAAACATATTCCGCAAACTCTGCTCCTAACTCATTGTCTTGTCAATTACCAAATGAAACCATTAAAGACGAAAATTAGGCCAACCACCAGAGGACTGACACACATTCCAAATGATAAATTAACTTACACCGCGGAAAGTATGACATTCATACACATTTGTATGTATCTAGAGCTCAAAGGGATCGTCGTCAAACGAAATGTATTCACGGATACATTCCCTTGATGAGTAACGAGCATTTATGTGTGTATGTACATCAATACAATTTTGCTGAGATATCCTCCTTAGCTACAAATTAAGCAAAAAAAACACGAACGCTAAGCAGATACAGCATAAATTGGTTGACTGGCCTATTTTCTGGCTATTTCGGGACACAATGTCCCTTCATCTTCCCGTTTCTGCGTCCCATCCCAATACACTGCTCGTAACTAAGTCATAAAGATAACTAACGAAAATTGATCTCTCGCAAAAGGAAAACCATTAACATTGGCTCCAGAAAAACACACACACACACACAGAGAAAACTATCGTCATCATCGAAATATCGATTTTGCTGCGATAATTCGTCCAAAACTGTGTAAACGTGAACCTAATGGTGGCCTTGAATGTCCATCCAATTGTTGGTTGGGGGTTATATAAGAATGACAATTGGATTTAAATCTCTGTCATGGTGTGTCGAAATTCCAATATCACGGTAAGATTTGACATTCACTTGATGTGGAGGAAGGTCATTGCCGGCACTTGCTCGAGACTTGCAACAACTGAATGATGAATGGAAGCGCACAGCACAAAGCAAACCATGGTAAGAAAGGGAGAGAATAGTCTGCGATAAATGCACTTTCTACAGCGAGGGTCAGAGGAGTGGTAAGCACTTATACTCAAAGCCATAAAAAAAATTAGAAACTTAGACATCTTTGTAAATTAATTTTACTTGATTATGAACTCTGCGCCAATATGGATTTTTTTTTAATTTTCTAATGAGATTTTAAGTGTGCCGGTGAAATGGGCATTTCAGAGGAGAACGAGCAAACACTAATGAACTGTCCAGAAATTGTTGAACGATCGTAAAACACGGAAGTACCTAGTACACATTCTATCAAACAGAAAGCGAAGTACTTATATAGTCATTTTAACGTACTTTTGTATCCAACACTTTAAAACCTGACGTCAGAAGGTCAAATGTCTTAGATGTCAGACTTAAGAACGAGTTCAACATCCTAAGCACGAATAAAGCCACACGCTTATATGAAATTAAAGCAATTTGTATTTATGGTATATCAAACTATGTGAACCACAGCATCTTTTCCCTAGAATAAAAGTCTTGCCGAATTTTTCGGCAAATTCTGCATAAAATTGTACCCTGCGGTTGCTGAAGAAGATACTTCAGCTGCCACAGCGTTAAACAAATATTGAATTTAGGTATGGAATTCGATCTCGTTCATATAAACACCACGATTCATCGATTTTTTGTAGCCAATTTTCCAATACTCTTCCACACATGTCGGGCGGAATGTTAGCAATTTCGCGGTGGATATTGGTCTCAACCTTATCCAACGTTAGCTAGTTGGCATTAACCAAAAACTTAACGTTACCCCAGAAAAAGAAATTAAATACTTTAAATCATATGAGCAAGTTTGGTCATTCACCATTTTTCAAAATTACATTTTTCAAAAAAACTTCATCTTTTAGAGATAAATTGTTTGACGAGCTGTATGGCATGTGCCACCATCTAGTTGAAACCACATATACAGCCTTGGCCAAATGTATTAGGCACCCTTTACGATTCGTTATATCTTTAAAAACCAAACAAATTAATGAAATGAGAAGAAAAAATAAAAATCGTTTACAACCTCAGATAGTGGCACCGAAAACCATAAAATGCAAATTATTTATTTCCGATAAGTTATTTGGCAGCAAAGGCAAGGAGATAAGGGAGCCTAATACATTTGGACAAGGCTGTATGTATGTGTTTGATGACGTCAAGTCCCTCCACTTTAGACCACCGACAGTAACATGGCGATCACTTTCATCGATGGAAAAATACGGTCTAATTACAGACTCGGTATAAAATCATATTTGTGGATCCAATCTTGAAGCACACTGCGTTTTTTGCTGTCTCATATTTTGTGGGCGCCGTGACGTAGTAGGTATGTTCATGGACTAAAATGCGGCGAGATTGAAAAGCCTTTTGTAGAAATTATACTCTTTGAGCATTGCCAGTTACTTGAAAAAGGTGGAGCCGTGAACAATTTTGTTTTCAGTGCAGGTTCAATTCTCAATTTTACAATTTATGCTTCTCATTATGCTCAGAGAGCATAATGCCCGAAACACAATACTGCTTTGGCGTGACGTTTAACTTCCAACACAAGTAATACAATGGCACAGTCCGAAATACTGAGATGTGCAAGCCTTCTCACGTTTGTTAAAAAAATGAGTAAACAACGTAATCTCTCCCGCAAATATTTCAAGGTGCTAAAACATTTGCGTACGACAGTTGTACGAAATTTGATTTTTTTTTATGTTTGAGAAACCGAAAAATTTCAGTTAAAAATACCGGTATAAACTTTTTGTTTTGCTTTTGCGCAAGGCGAGGCGCATGCTGATTACGATATTCTTTAATAATAATAATAATATAATAATAATGGCGGCGCTACAGTCCGAGGTGGACCTGGGCCTAGCTTCTCAGCAACCACTCGTGTTATGCGTGCTATTGTTCTCTCACGATTGGTGGGGACCTACAGTTTAATGCCGACTCCGAACGGCGAGATTGAGAAGCTTTTCTGGACAGTTATACTCTTTGAGCATTGTCAGTAACTCGAAAGAGTTGAAGCCGTGAAAAAATGTTTGATGTTTTTTTCGAGATTCGAACCTTAGACCTCGAGCGCAGGAGTCGACGCACCTACCCACTACGCCCACGATATTCGATATTACGATATTCTTTAAAATGGCTTAATGGTTTTTCAGCAGACAAACACGACGAAGCAAATGTTACAAGTCAAATACTACATAAGACATGACTTTTTGGTAGATGGAACTAGCACAGATATAAACAAGATCATAATTATAATGCGTTTAATGTTACTTTAAGTGTAACAGGCTCGCCTTCCACTTAATTTATGCATGGTAAATTCTTTAGCTCTTTGCTTAGCTACTTTACGGACAAGATAGTATCAGTGCAATCTTCTGAAATCTTACAACCAATTATTACTTGGTGTGATCAGCTTTCTGGCACTAAAACAATGACTTAAATATCGCATCATATAGTCGATCACGTAACTGTTTCTTTCTTTATGTCACTTGAACGCAATTTTAGTCAGTTGTTAACGGCTAAAAATAGCATCTAACTATGTTTTTGGTATTCTGTCTTTTTAGTTCTCATAAAATTTAGGCAGATACCCTAAGGAGCCTCAAAGACTTATAGATCACCACCTTGCTGAGGAGAAAATTTATATATGCAACAATCGAAAGTGTGCCTAAGATTTCTACGGAAAATTGTTGCCCGCAAATCGTGGAGACAACGGTGCTGTCGTGCAGCCTGAAAGATCGGTTAAGGTACCCGAAAACTGAACGCAATATTCTTACTAAGAATGCAAGACGAAAATAGTAAGAGGCAATAACGTTGAATATGTTCCTTAATATACGTACAAGATAAAAAAAACATGGTGGCTATAGTATCATGGTCTTTAATTGCTGCGTATATTATGCTTTAAGCTTAATACTCCTAATAATAATAATAATAATAATGGCGGCGCTACAGTCCGAGGTGGACCTGGGCCTAGCTTCTCAGCAACCACTCGTGTTGTGCGTGCTATTGTTCTGTCACGAGTGGTGAGGACCTACAGTTTAATGGCGACACCGAACGGCGAGATTGAGAAGCTTTTTCAAGACAATTATACTCTTTGAGCATTGTCAGTGAAAGTCTAATGCGCATGGGTCGACGCACGAAATCACACGGCCAGGGCGCCCACAGTTAATACTCCTACTAAGTAAAATAATGATTCAATATGTCCTCGTTAACATTCTTCAAGAGGCTATGCTGTTTTAAGCAAAAGAGAACATGCAACTAAGATCAATCTTCCAACAAGATAATAACCCCAAGCACACAACAAAACAGGTAGGGTCTGGTTTTGGTTCAACAACATCTTTGTCATCAATTGGTCGCTCCAATCAATAACCTTAGGCACCTCTAAAAAAATTGGTTGCCACTTTGAAACAAAATAATTTCAGCCTTTTTGGCCACAGTAAAGTCTGCATGTAGAAAGCATCCCATTGGGAAGACACCATCTTCTGTTAAATTAAATACTTAACAACATTTTAAGCCAATAAATACTGGTATTTTACTTTTTTTTTAATGTGTTGTTTTGTGTCTCGCTGATATAAATTTTAAGCGCTCATAATAATAATTTTTATAATATGAGTGGCAGCAATTCATAATTTGCCATCGCTGTGTCACCTGATGTATACATTTTACGTAAGCGAATTTCTTTTTTGTTTTGACAATTTAATTAGCACTGGCGTGTGTTAAGGTAAGCTAATTAAAGACATATTAAATTTGTGGTTAAAACAATACTTTTTTTTTGTAATCCTCTTGCTTTTCTTACGTTTCTTTTCTAAAGCCCAAAAGAAAACCGGAAAAAAGGCCAAGAATTGGTCGTATTTAAAAATGTCTTCCAAATGTATGTGCGTTATCTGGCTCTCAAATAATGCACTCGGCACCGAAAGACCAACCTTTCCTATGGTCGTAGTTATTCGCTATTTTTACATAATATATGTTTTATCAATTATTTCAATATTATAGTGACAGGAAAAACTTCAGAAATAAAACAAATTTAAATATTGAAGAGTTTCCGAAATCCCTATCCATAATAGGGATAAGTATAGACGACAAATTTTACAACTATTGAAGATTATTGAAAATAATCGTGCAGATCGCTGAAAAATATTTATATAGCCCGACAAACCGTGAAAAATAATAGATCCGAAGCCTTTATTTTACCACTACAGCCAAAATCGCTTACAAAGGCCGATATTTCCATTTTTTAAATAAAATATTTTTTATAACGACTTTATAACGACTAAATACCGGATAAAAGCGTATTAACTTTGCTTTCACTGGGATTCGAGCTTGGGACCCCTCTAACGTGGTGCAGGCACTTGACAAACTGCGCCATCCAGTCGCTTCTGGGCGAAGTAACGTCCAGTGTCTTTTCCATGATCTGTCGCAATGTGAATATTTGGTCGATAGTAGACTTCGCTGTCCCGAACCTGCACTGATATTGACCAATCTGATTGTTTACGTAGGTCTTCAGGCGCTTACATAAAACAGCAGAAAGGATCTGACGTGCGATATTTAGGAGACTGATCCCTCTGTTGTTGAAACAGTTTAGAGGTCATCCGTGCTTGATCTGCTATCTTAGAGTTATCGATTACAGCGACCTATCGTTTATAACGACTTAATTCGTCAGTCCCTTGAAGGTTGTTATAACCGATTTTGACTATGTATGTTTTTTCTGAAAACTTGCAAAGGAAGGATGCAGACAAATTTGCAAAATGCAATACCGCAAATTTTTCAACTGCCAGTTATTTTTACGAAAACAATAACCGTTGCTTTGGTTCTCAGCTGCCGTTAGAAAGTCATCAGGGGATGTTCAAGTGTACAGAAGAATAGGTGCGTTGTATAAAATGGCCATTGAATTGTTTGAGAGGAAAGAGGAGATGGTTTTGTGAATAAAATTGGATGATCAAAAGCAATAACTTAAAACTGCACAAAACCAAAGGCCGGCGAGTCAGGGCACGTAAAACCACTCCTTCAACGACGGCCAAAATGTGACCACGTATCGACCCATATAAAAAAGACCGCGGCTGAAAATACGTCAACAATAACGAGACCTTTTTACCAAGAACTTTCTGGTCGAAGCCCACGAAAATGTCTGTTCCTCAGTCACACCAACCTTACCTAACCTAACTTCTGGACATCGTCAAGGACGAAAACTCTTTACCAAGGAGTACTTAAATTAGCAAGCTGCAAAATAGCAAACCCAAAATCTCTTATAGTGTGGATGAGTCAAAGTTTAATATATTGGGGGCAGACAGTGTCAGGCAATTTGTACGAAGTCTTGTTTATGTTCCACAATTTATTCGGATTTACACGAGTTTATCACGCTAATTTTTTGCACACCACACCACAACGGGAAGATCGTGATGATAATTTGTAGATATTCCCGTACAAATTCCAACTTTACCAAAAGGCAGATTTTGAAACCACGCCTTGCAAGTATATAAGTCTTTGAAGTCTGAAGTTCCAGTTCCAGGCCGATCTAAATAGTTTTAGCCCCATAATGAAAGCGTGACCATGTGATTATTTTTGAAGCCTTATGGAAGAAATAACTACATTTGCGGTGTCATAAGGTACATTACCGAAGTCACATGTTTCATTAAGATTGTGAGATTCGTATGAAGTTTTTTTTAAAAATCAAGGTATTATAACCGAATGCTGCGGACCGAAGTGCAGCAGAGGTGCTAGATAAGTCATGGTCCTCACTAAAGAGTGACAAGTATCGCTTAAGTCACAAGCTCCAAATCATACTACCGTAAAGAACTCAAGACGTCGCTCCGCGTACTATGACTGCAGTATCAGCTTCATGAGCAGCTGAACTTGTTAATATTGGCGTATAAGGACCTTCTTTCAATCAAAAACCAGATAACATTCAATGTACTTAAAGTTAATTTATGTACCGAAAGCGTCAACAGTTTAGAAAGGAAGATATAAACTCATACCCAAAAATCTTTAATTTAGTTGCAATTAAAAACCGAACCCTGTGACTAAAACCAATTTAATTTTAAACTCAAACTCATGTCTGAAATTGTATACTTAACTTTCCCTCTAATTTATCACCTCTCTGATGAGTGAAAACAGACACCGGCATTTCACACTTACCACAAAATTCCCACTAACCTCATGAACGATACGAAAAATTCATCTCTATATTAAGAAACTAAATAAAATCAATTATACCTCCATGGGGGTATACAGAACCTCTCCTATATGTTTCTCTAATGTTTTGATTCCTAAGGACACTGAAAACGCATACTGAACCTCATTCATACCTGGAAATTAAAGTCACTGCCCCACCTTTTCTATTTGCAGTTCGATCACCCATCAAAAATTCCCGTGTTGGTATATTTGTGTATGTAAAACATTTCTCGTGCAGGAGCAGTTCACCGGCAGTACCCCCTTGGGAAATAATAAAATTTAAATAAGAATTCAGAATAGAGTTTTCGAGTCTCCCATGCTATTCTGCATGCATTCGGAGCAGAAATGACAACCAGAAGTCCATGTCGTTGAAGCTTTTTGTAACTTTTGTGTTTGTTCAGTTCACTGTACATTTGCACAGTATGTTATGTGGAGTAGATATAGTCAAACATTGGTAGACTAGCGAGTGGGTTTTTTCATGCAGTTACTGCCCACAATTCACCCCACCATCAAACAGAAGTCCCTCTTCCTCTTATTCAAGAAAAAGGTTTCTATATTTGAATTTCCAGAGATGTCCAGAAAGGATACGTAAAAAAAATGACATCAGATGACTTCAGACCTTGTTTTCTATGCTTCGAATGCGAAAAACGTTCGTCGCCATGCATATACAAAGAAGGTAACAACTTCTTTTGCCCGCACACATCGTCCCACTTAATTGATTATAGCAAAAAAATGTCTTTTGGGAAAAACCACTCTGCTCCTGTATAAGGTGTCTGCCAGTTCAGAAAGAACATTCTCAAAACAAAAATAATTGTATTTGAATTCAGTCACAAAAAAATAAAAACAAAAAAAGGAAGAAAAAAATGAAATGAAATTAAAAATTCCCTAACTAGTACCTAACCAAACACCAGAGGGCCGTAAGGGCGCATCCCACCTATGGCCTGGCCTGGGTCTGGTTGTGTGCGGATGGAAAGGCCATAGCCACCATTTAATATGCAACGTTTATTGATTCTTACCGTTTTCTTTCTTTTCCCTTTTTTCGCCACTCAGAGTGTTTTTTTTTTCACTCTTCGCTGCTGCTGCTGGTTCTTGGTTCGTTCTTCTTTCTATGGGATAAGACCACGACAATAACGACCACGACAACGACACCGATGACGACGATGGTGATGATCTATTGCAGTCAGTAATCCGGTTTAAATTTTTTTTCTTCTCTTATTCTTCTTCTGGTCTGGGGCTTATGGGAAAATCAGTTTTTCTTCTGTTTTATCTTTTCTTTTCGACAAGACAAGAGGAAAAAACAACAACGCCTACAAGTACAAAGTCCAGTTGGAAAATCCCGCACAAAATAGCCAAAAACGAAATCCGACTAATAGCAACTTTGTGGAAATTTGTTGTTCTTTTTTTTGTATTAAATGAGAGCAATAAGAAATGATTTTTTTTTTTGTATTTTAACTCAAGAACTTTTCTGGTTGTCGGCCATACAACCGACAACTCGCACACACACTCACGGTCCCGAAACAGCCTCCTTCACATATCACCGCAAATCTTGCACAAACACACATACACAAACACAATTCCAACTGCGAGCCACCGCAAACGCGCAAACACTCTCGCACGGACTTCTCTACACATCTAAACGACACGGTTACACATGGATTCAGGAAAAAAAATGAAAAAAAAAAAAGAATTTTGTTCTCTCCCTCTGAATGTGTATTAAAAAAAAATCGTCGATCGAATAAAAATTCTTTTCCTCTTACAATAAATTTTTCACTTAAAACTTCAACAATTCATAAGTGGAATTGCAAAGAAATCCACTTGGATATGGAACGAAGAAAATGTATCCTTTTACAGGCACCGAAATGTTCACTTTTCTTCACAGGAACTCTCCAACAATCTTATGGGATAGATGGAGGTGGAGGTGGAGGTGGAGACAAAAAAGCATATTTCGCGTACACTTACGATGAATTATCAACTATTTCGGATAACATTTAGTTCCATTTACCGCAATGGATTTGATTTTGTAAAAATTTTTCAATTTGCACGGCAATTATTTGTGAAATAAATTCCCAAATTTGCACACACGAAATTCACTCGGAAAGAACAACGGCAGCCATCTTTGATTCGATGTACTAATGGCAAACAGAGACGGACACAGAGGAAGAGACAAGAAATGCTTTTCTTGCGACTGCGACAACGACTCTCTTTTTCTTGTCGGTTGCGATTGAAAATGTCGGGTTTCGGGTGCTCTGTGTGATGTTAAATTTCCCACTTTTTCGCTTTTTTCTTTCGTTTCGTTTCGTTTTATTCACCCACCGATGATGGTCTCTTTTTCACAAGGAAAATTGTCTGCATACACAAAAGAATGAACGAAAAAAAAACGAACTTCGATTCGTATACGGTGATGACGTAGCAACTAGGAGTTTATTTCATATAATGGGGTGGAGGCAGGTATCAATGAAAAACCAGGTTGAATTTAATATTTTTGTTATACATTTACACTGATTTCCCACTATTCTCCGTTACAGTGTCACCTTAGCACAAGAATACGGAAATGACAATTGAACTGAACAAGAAAAACGAAATTAACGGGAACCAAGTCCTTCAACTCGTTCGGGTCGGGTTGGACCTGCCGCGCTGTGACTCTGAGTCAACACACAATGATTTAATCACAAGTGTGAAAGAGGTAAATGGATGGAAGACCGTCACCGTTGTCGTCATCTCGTCGGAGGACACATCGATGGAGCCGACACTTGCTCTTTTCTTTCGTGCGCAGACGAAAGGTTGTTGGAGTAGATGTGCAGGAATGAAAGAGATGGCTATAAGAGTAAAATTTAATTCTGATATTTCCCAGTATACAGGAATGGCTGAGAGGCACCAGCACCGGGCAAATTAGTTTGGTGCATTCGTCTAGATGGGATTTTTTATCAAGTGCAATCGTTCTCAGAGAATGGTTGACCTATAGGAGATATTCAAGTTGCTATGACGTCAGAGCGGTCGAAAGTACACAAAAAAGTTGAATTTAGTTTTTGGTTTTCTTTGAAAAAAAAACAAATTTAACAAAAATGTAAAACAAAAGTTGCTTTAAAATGTTAATGGGCACGTTGACTAAGCCCTTACGAGCCACTCTGGTAAGGACTCGTGGTGAATTTGAAAATTTTTTTATTATTTTTGTGACAATTTTGCCTGTAACGCAATACTGCGTTGGTGTTACCCTCGTCTGACTAAAGGGCCAACCATAATGATCAGCTGTCAACTGACGATTGCATACGGAGAGAGCGATTCATTTCGCTCCAGCGTGTAAGTAGGCTAAAGTGATCGAACATACCGAAACTGAGCAAAGCGGTTATTATAGTCTCAGTGTATAATTTTTGTGTATTCGATTGATTGCTTCCGTTCTCGTAAGTTTCTGTACGGCCATTATGATTGACCCCTAAGTTCCAACACAATAGGGTCGTTCACAATGTACTACAAGTTGTACTATTTGGTCGTCGAACTTTGCTTGATGAACCAAATTTGTTCTATGTCGAACAGTGTCAACGCTTTTACGACAAGTGGTTCAGATCGGTCGTATGGTAATTCAACTTTTTCAACTTTTCAATTGGTTGAACGACTTGTAGTTGTGTGTGAACACATGTCATACGAATTCCGAGCATTTTTTTCACTTTTGTTTGTAATTTTGATATTAGCGCGGAAAAGAACTTACGTTCAATTAAATTAATAAATTAATAAATTTACGTATAAAATAAATTATTTTTTTTTTATCTAAGGTTTAACCCATATTCATTATATCCTTTATTCTTTTCTCTAATTCTCCTCGATTTTCATATTCATATTTACACTTTGAAGTTTCTGCCATAAATGAATTCTGTCAAACATCTAGTACAGGGTGAACGCAAAATATTTGTAGGTAGTACAACCTGTAGTACAGTGTGAGCGGGGCTAATGGTACAGGCCGAAATACTTCGTTGTGCTACCGATCTTACGTTTGTTACAAAATGAGAGCAATGTAATCTCCTCTGACACTTCCCACTTGACAATTGAAAGTTTTTTTGTATGTTTGAGAAATGATAACAGCTGATAAATTTGGATTGTCATTTTGAAGTATACTTGACTACCTTCGTAACGTGAAAAGAACAACGCCTAAAGACGCGTTCTTACCAAAGTAAAAAAAAATTTGCCCTGTTGGGTTAATACGCTTTCACATGCTATCTGTACTCTTTGATACCCATTTCTTAAATTTCCTTAACAAAAACGTAAATTTTCAAAAACTGATTGGAAACGCACATTTCAAAACTTTATATTGTCCGGTTTATACACCAAGAGACAAGCAGTAAGGCAGTAAACAACAAACATGTGCCAAACAATTTATTTCTGGTCTTGTATGTGTAGATTTAAGGGATTGAAGTGAGAAGTAATTAGAAAAGATTCACACTGATTGAAATAATTATTCGTTCGCCAATAAATTTCAAGTTTTTTGATTGGGCACTCTATATCTTGATATACTACATATGTGTATATGGATATATTGTTATACCTACACGTAGACATACACATACATATATAGGGACTAAATTTAAATTGGCAAGAACCTAATATCCTCATATTAGAAACAAATTAAATACATTTAAGAAATTAGTCTCTGCTGTTTGTTACGAGCTACATTAATCACAAATTTAAAAACTCAGTTTCTTCCACTTCAAATGCATTTTAAGAAATAAACCTGAACCAATCACTCACAAGTCATAGAGATCAACTCGTAAATGATGATTACATGAGCGGAAGAAGGGAGAAATGTCGGAGAGAGCTCGTATGATTTCCCAAAAGGTTGGAAAAAGATTTGTTGGATCGCCTACTGTTTGGAATATCTCCGACATTTCTGTCTTCGTTCGCTCTTGTAAACACCGTCTCACATTCTTTGCCCCTGAACACTTTTTGACAGCTTATTGTATTTGAAGCGTCTGTGTAACATGTGAGCTGTTTTACATATTTTACATTGCTCAAAGCAAAAGTCAGTCAACGGCAAATAAGTGTGCGTGAAATATAGTTGGCAAATATAGTGGTATGTGTTGGACGAGGAGAAAAACAGTTCTGTATTGATTTCTTCTTACCACCATTAAGATCCGGATGGCATTCGATTTGAATTAATCTCTTTTTTATTTCACCTAACAAGGCAAAAACATTAGGACCTCTCTGACTAAGAAAACACTGAAAGTATTGACAAACATTCTAAACTTATTTCTACGTAAATTTCCTCTTCCTCTTGATATTTTATTAACATCGTTATTTGATCATTGTTTATAACAGTTTTCTTCCTGAAATTTGAAAACAAGCTAAACTTTTACCGGTAGCGAAGAAGAAAGCTACCAAAGAAATCAGAAATACCTCACTTTTCAATGTTGAAAACTTTTTGAGTGGGTTTTTGTTGGTTGATAAATTAAATAAAAAATAAAATTTGTATGAAGGAGCTAGGAGATAGTATCCTTAAAAACAATTGGTTTTGAACAATTTAACTCCAACGAGCATGCATTCGTTATCTTTCATAGCAAAAAAAATCCACAATTAAAAATAAAATAAAATAAAAAGGTACAGCGGTTTTCCTTTCATAATAAACGACATAAGAAACGATCCTTTCAGGTTATTATTTACGAACATCCGTCTCCTCTATCGCGTTTCTGATGCTTTTTCTTTGTCTTCCTGAGAAGCCGGTTCTCTTTCCTTCATTTCTGTTCGTAGAGCTCACGAAAGGCTCTCGTAGTTCGATTAAGCGTTGCCTTGTAGGCTCCATGCTTTGGTGCATATGCATACATGCAGTCATTGTCAGACCAGAGCTTCTTTCTAGGTCACTACCTAGACTAACTAGACACCTTTTACCTGGCAACTTGTTACAATACTTTTGAACGACTTCAATGAACGCTGTTATGGGATTTTTTTTGTACATACGAGGTTAGGTTAGGTACAGATGGCCGACTGCAGGATAGCACCAACTAACTTAGGCCTATTGTGGTGCCACGCGGATCGGTTCAAACCATTTGGTGCTTGCTACGAAGCGTTTAAGCTGACTGATGACGACGATATTCCGCACGCTCAAGTCGTTGAAAAAGTATTCTCCAACGTAGGTTTTTCTGCATGAAAGTGAAAGGTCACAAGTGCAGAGGAGGTGTGTGTATGTGTATAGCTCTTCCTCTTCTTTTTCGTGTCTGCAGCTTCTACAGAAATCGTTGTAGGGGAGTCCCAATTGTAATTGTGTGCTCTTTTCGAAGATGTTTTGCTGTAGCGAACAGCATGGGCGGCGGTTCTTCACTGGGTAAGAGTGATAAGACCGTTCCACGCCTGGCGGATTCATCGGCTTCACAATTCACAGGGAAGGCACTGTGTCCCGGTACCCACATAAGATTAATATTAAAGTTCTCAGCTATCTCGTCAAGAGATCGATTCACGGAGTGGAAAAGAAGTGAGCTCAGGGATTTAACTGCTGCTTGGCTGTCCGAACATGTGGTGATGTCCGAACATATGATGATATGATGGATATCGTACGGAGTCGGCATTAAACTGTAGATCCCCTTTACTCATGAGGGAACAATAGCACGCACAACACGAGTGGTTGCTGAAACGCTAGGCCCAGGTCCACCTCGGGCTGTAGCACCGCCATTATTATTATTATTATCCTTTCTTCTTGTTATAAGCTATCCACATTTTTTCATCCTAGTCCATCCGAGGCTGGCCGCATTAAGTAAATGTTATGTGATCTTTGTCTTGATCACAACAAGCGTAATATACCGTGCGTGTTGCTATGCTCTGGAAACCACATGAGAATCACCTTAGAGTGATCCGCCGATGAGTCTAGCTCAATGCGACGTTCATTGACAAATTTTAAGGCTATAGTGGCCAACGCAAAACCGTTGCTAGCTATATTAGGCCCTGCCCGAGTATGCGATTGTGATCTCATTTAGCGGCAACCTTTCCCTATAGCTTGAATTTCTGGTTGGAAAGCAGTGACGTAATATGTGAGTCTATAGGCTGGGGAGATGCCTGAGATGTAGTACATACTCGCGTAGACTCCGCAGTTCATTTTTGGACACGTTTTACAATGAGATGAAGCTCATGCTCATATGCTTCAGTTCCAAAGTCCAGAGTCCAACTGTAACCATACGATCTTGCGTCCAGTAAAATATGTAGTAGAACTGTAAGAACGTTTGAAGAAGTTGACCTTATAGCACATGCTTGCTGAATTTTTAAACGTTGTATTTTGTTTCTATGGACTGATCCCCATGCCAATAACCATGATCAAACTTGGTCGAAGACTCTACGTCTTTCCAAAAATGTTCGCTTATCCAGATTGACCTTCGAACTTATTATAAAGATATAATCCTGGGTATGTACCTAGCTCCTGACGATATACATAGCGATTGACTGCTTAGAAAAGGCATTTTAAAATTTTTAATAGTGTTTTTGAATTTTAGTAATGAAAAGTGTTATATCTGTCTTGTCTCAGTTAATGCTACAGCTTGTTGCCACGGTTCTGTACTTATTTTACAAGATCTTACTGATCATAGCGGAAACCTTCTTGATACTAGGATCACCAATTCGTCATTCACGTAAGCAACTACTTATTTATTTTACTATTTTTTATTTATTTAGTAGTAGACCAAAATTGTTTACAACATTTTACTTAATTTGACATGTAATTTTAGAGATTTAGAATAAAATTATTCTTTACAACTAAAATGTTCTTTAATTTTTATGATGAATAAAGTAAACAACTACTTTAATCGTTCCTTTATGACCATAAGGCAGGTGTGCGATATGCTTTGGCGTATTCCGCTGGATTTGATATACAATTCTCAAGCGTAGATTGAATACATCTTCTGCTGAGCATAGAAACAATCCATTGGCTAAGATGGGGGTCTATAGCAGTTCCATTAAGGATTCAAGAATCACTTCTGAAAATGCATTATTAACAGCGCTTTCTATCTATAAGGTGACATGTGTGTATTCCTTAGTATAAAGGTTTTTCAAGAGTGCTTACCACTTCCTATACAACCGTTAATGTAAATTTTTCTTTAAGGAATGCTTATGGAGATGAACACAACCGCCAGTATTTCTGCATTTCCTACTACGTACAGATCCCTATTTATTATCGCCCAGCGTACAACTCCAAAAAGTAAGAACTGAAAAGATTAGAAGTAGCATCCATTAAGATGTCATTTATGAAGTTCACGTTTGCCCATAAGTGAAAGAACAATTTCAGAACTAAGGCTGTCGATTTCAATATTTTGTTCTTGGCGATGTTCCGGCGATTCATTTTAACTAACTTGTCTTACATTCTCTTCAATTGTCGTGAATAATATCAATACCCCAAGAATCTGAACACTAAAGAAATTGATGCTGGATGTGTTGACACTTGCCGGTCTATCTTTTCAAAGATTAAATCACACGACCATCTGTCTCCATGTCGAAATCCGGAGTGAGTTCGAAACGGTTTGGAAGTACTACAAATTTTCATCGTAGAGCTCTAAACGATAAATGATGTTGTGTGGCTTTGTATTTTAATAAAAGGTGGGGTGTATCGACTTGAAACACATTGTCTCTCTTAACAGGATTTAGCTCATTGTGTAGATTTGGTTTATCATATATCATTCTGCAGATCAGACCCCCACACATCTAATACGAGTGGTGCAAAAACGGGTTAAAACGTTTGTAGACACTAGAGGGGATCTTGCAGGCATATACTCGTAGATATGATATGCATATGAACTAGTGGTTGGACATGGTGGTTTCCCTAAACTCAGTTAAGGGGCTAATCGACTGGAGTTTGCTTTCCTTCCTGTCTTATCACTCTCTCTCGTAGTCGTGTCCACTAATCGGCTGCTGAAAGTACTGCCTAAAAATATTTTCTATTCCCTACGAATTTGTGACAAGATTACCCTCACATTTTATTGAAGTTTGAATGCCTAATTTATAATTAACGGAGTTTTTTTAGGTCTTTTGTAGAAATTTCCTATTTTCCGTTTTTTCGAAGTGAGCTTTTTTTAAGATGGTGATACAAAACATACTTGATCAACGTCGACCAACAACGCATCAAATAATTTCCTGATGCTCAATTGGTTGAAATATGCGCATCTGATGCACGGAATGAAGCTTAAATGAACGTATGATGTTTTAAAGTTATGGTATTTGCGTTTATGAACGTGATGCAATGGTTATGCCACAGTGATTCGTTTCTGAGTTCCGCTGCAGTCTAGCTGTAGCTGTTGTACCCAAGAATCCTCCGGTTTGTTGGTGGTTGCAGGTTCCTGACATTATTGTAAATATTCCAGCTCTGAAGCATTCTACTAACTTAAAATGGTGAGAGTAAATGTTTGTTTCTGTGAATGTTCGTGCAATAAGGTCCTATACAAAAGGGCGAACATGATAAGGGTGGAAAACTTTCTGCTGAAGATGGTTTGAGGTCATACTGCCAGAGCGATGAACTCGATCAAAAATCTGATCTCTGGAGCTTACTACCTCAGTCCATAATACCATGAAAAGGTACGTTAAAACGGCTTCGTCCCTCCAGATACAAGACAAAAATGCGGTACCGCTTATCTTTCACATCGCCCGATCAACTGATGATGAGCGACTCAACTACGACCGCACCGTCACACAACGAGCTGAGGACGGTCTCCTCCGGTGCAGTACATCGGTATTGAGTCGGGATGTTCGGGATGTTGCAATGCAACATCAAAAACTTCTGGTGGCTGGGAAGCGAGGGAACTCCCTCGTCGAACCCTATAGATCCGGGATAGAACAGGTAGTACTGGTCCCCATACGGGAAACAGTCGGTCTCGCAGCGGATAACTATTACTCGATCAGCTGTAAACCTTAAGGTAAGATATATGTATGTAAATAATCAAAAAAATAAAGGAAAAGCAAACAAAAAAAGGCATATATGTATGTATGTATATGAGGTATGCTTGTATATAGTACCACATTTGCACACTCATACTTAAACATATTTTCTATATATGTGCAGATTAGTTATAAGCTATTTTAAGGTAGGTTTTAAGTTAGTATCTAAGTTTTAACAAAAATGTAGTCTTAAGTTTTTTTTAAATACTTTTTCATTGAGCTAAAATTGAACCAAAATTGTATATAAAATCAGTTAGGTTAGGTCGAAAGACATAGATTACGATTAAATTCAGCTTAGAGAGCCCGTAGAGAACCAGTAAGTCAGAATTAAGAATTATGTTCGTTCAAATAGGATAAGCATTTTGCCTAGTACATAAGCACAATTAATTAATCAATAAAAAATGCATTAAAAACGAAAACGATGAATTTTCGTGCAGTGTAATTTGTTTTTTATTATTCTTTTACCAATGCAAAGTTACAGTATCGTCTTATAGATTCGATGTCGACCGTCGCTCATATGTTACAAAAATTTACAGCTATACATTTTCTATACATTATTGTTTGTCTCGGTAGTTAGTGTTTAATTGCCTAGAAAGTGTGCTGCGTCCATCTGTTCACTAGTCACCGGCTGCTAGTAAAAAAAAAAAAGACCACAGACCGTATTTCGATTTGCGTTGCATTCGAATTGCATCCTTTCTCGCCAATTAAGGGCAATGAAAAAAATGTTGACCAGTATGTGCGACCATTCCCCAAATAAAATGAAAACCATTCTAAATAATGTTGAAACATTTATTTATATCGTTTTGTATAAATAATTTATAATATTTAAGTAATTCAATAGTTATTAGTAAAACACATTACTTCGTTTAAAATTTCGATTCAAAAAATATAGTTTCATAGGTACAATAATAAGAGAGGAAAGGGTGCTTAATTGTTAGTAAAACCGAAACTAACACACAAATTAAATTAAATCAATGTCACTGAAAGACTATATAAAAATTTAAGTTGAAATAAACTTTTCACAAATACAAATGCAGAATCAACTTAAATTTAAAAGCAAAATTTTCAAAGGTAGGTATAGGTGTTTGGTCAACATATTAAACGGAAGAGCTTCATTTGTTCACAATAATCGAAAGTACTTGTTACGGTGCGCATGTTGAACGCATTCTGAATTCAGATCTATTTTGATGATACACAACTATTTGGCGGAGATTCATTGTCAGAATATTTAAGCACTTCTGGTTGAAATATTTAAGGAGGTGTTCAATTTGAACTTTACAACAGTGTTAACAATATTAGTTTGTGTTTCTAAGGTGTCGATGGTGCTAGTTAAGTTCTATGAATATAATGTCTTTTCTATCCACTCGTCCATGCTGAATGTGGCTGAGTTTGTGTTTTCCGAGTCTCTTTCCTTGTAGATGTCTGAAAATGTTCAATCGTGTGAGTGATTGCAGATGATATGAATATGATAAACTTACCGATGAATGTTTTAATTTTGACCGCACACATGAGAAAATCATCGAATGCGATTTTCCCATCCCTTGATCCATAACGATGCGCCAATGCATTTAGAATGCGATTGTTTATTTGATAACCGGCCGATTTGAGGGCTTCGCGGAGTTGGAAACCTTCAATTCGTCCAGTATGACCAGTGTCGTATAGTTTGAAAACAGCCTTCCATTTGGCGATATCGTTGAGTAAAGCCTCGAACTCTTCGAATCCTAGTTTGCCGGACTGATCAGTGTCCAACATGGCGACCATTGATCGGCAAACATCTTTGGAGAAGCCGGTATTATCCTCGAATACTACTAAAATAAAAGAGAAAGCAAGTCAGTGAATGTTTTTCTTTTTGAATATGTGATAATAGGTTTTATTATACACAGGGCTGAGATATAAATGGATGTTAGTCACACCGTGAAAGAAGAAATGAATGGTGCATTGAACAAAAATCGTGCATTCAGAAAAGAAAATATTTGCCCAGCAGTTTTTAAACACAGTTTGATCAAATTCAGCATTTAATAGTTTCTGTTGCATAGCGTTGCGATATAAAATGGCTTACAATATTTGTTTGCGAAGTTTTTAAGATAACTTAAATTACCTATTGAAAACCAATCATCAGCAGAGTAAAAGGAATAACATGTCGAAGAATAATACAACATTGTTGGACATTTTATCATTCGAACAGACATGAGATTAAGCTGAAAAAGAACGAGGAAACGCCAAGATCAGTATTGCTGCGGCTGTGTAACAATTCTACAAAAGGCAAACGGATCTATACACTTATCCTCATTAACGGATGGGGGCTGCAAAGAAGATCTAGACAGTTTCTGACCGGTCATGGTTAGGTTAGGTTAGGAGTGGCTGGAGTGTGCACTTAAACCAGTGTTGATCCATTATACTGCCACACATATTGACTGAGGTCAATCCAATTGTTCAATTGCGGGAAATCATTTGGAGCTTAGGATGTAGCGCAATAGATTGCTTATCGGAACCTCACTAAATTCGCATAAGCTTTCAAAGAAGTAGGCCCCCAGATATTGGCGCCGTAGAGACGCCAGGGCCGGGAAGGAGCAGAGGAGATGTGAAATGCTCAACACTTCCTCCTCATCTAAACAGCTTCTGCATAAATCATTATTCTTCTAGCCTTCTGGCGTGATCTCCTATGAGGCAGTTTCCTGTAATGACACCGACGATTTTACTTATGTTGAATCTATTGAGAGAGATTATTACTTTGGATCTTTCGAGGTTAAGCTTGGGCCAGACCATTCTGGAGGTGTGGCACGTAGTGGCTCTCACCCATCTCTTATTTGTTTTATGGGTTGCATCTGCTAATAGCAACAATTTACAAGTCGTACGGGGCATACCCATGTAGCTGTGTTTCGGTAGTAATAGCTGGGTGGTAGCGAACTTGGCAAGTTCATTCGCTTTGCAGTTGCCTGGAATGTCTCTGTGCCCTGGTACCCAACACAGGCGAATATTGATATGTGTTGATGAATATCTTGTCTAAATATGAGCGACAGTTAATTACTACTTTGGAGTTTAGTGAGACCAATTCCAGAGCCCTGATGGCTGTCTGGCTGTCCGTGAAAATGCAAATATCACGTGCGGATATAACATTCCATTTGAGCCAGGACAGAGCTTCACTTATTGCCAATATCTTCGCCTGAAACACGCTGCAGTGATCGGGTAAGCAAAAGAAGAGCCTGATGTTTAATTCGTTGGAGAAAACACCACTGCCAACCCCATCCTGGGTCTTTGACCCATCGGTAAAGAAATGCAGGGATCCTGCAAATGGTTTAGGAATGTCATTCCAAAAGTCTCTGTCTGGAATTAGGGTTTCAAAGTTCCTATCAAAATTTCTAGTCGGGAAGTTTAAAGCACTTAGTTTTGAGGAGTGACCATAAGGAGTACTGGTCCACTCGGAGGATGGATATCTCCACCAGGAGACAAATGACACAGGACAAGGTGGCTATCAAAAACATCTCCACAGAAGTGAGCACGATAGCTCGCTTTCAATTCGGAATAGTCAAATGAGGAGAAAGACAGAGCAACCAATGTTTTAGTGAATACGTTTCATTTCAAACCCAGGAAATGCCGTGCGCCATTTGAGAGGATTGGAGAGCAACTAGATGGAGCTAGTTCCTGTATAGATTCTTGTTGATAGATTGGTATTTCAGCAACCATTGTGACAACATATTCACAGGAAAGGTAACTTTTCCAACGAATTGTTGACAATGACACGAAATTTTGTCAGTAGCCAATGTAATATCAATATTATTAATTTACTTCACATTTGTCAGTGATCAATTGTTAACCAGTTGACAATCAAAATAAGACTCTTAGTATCTGGATTTCTCCACAGTTCTTCTCTAAAGTTTTCGTGCTAACGCCTTTCGATCTATTTGTTCCAAATACCGGATTTTGACGTAATAGGTGTAACAGAATCTCTTCTTCCTCCAGGCATATCCCGCAGTTACATCTTCAAAAAGCCCTATCCTATTCAGATATCATTAGATTTTATAACCTGTGGATACCCATCTTGATGTTTCTCGCCCTCAACATCGGTGCTGATTGGTCTGGATCTATTTGCTACTATAGATAGTGGAATGCTTGAACACCTCACCAACAAATGTTCAAGCATTTAAGTGAGTTGCTTTTAAGTGAGTAAGCCGTCGTTCTTGTAGAGCAGGGCAATGGCAAAGGAGATACTTAACTGATTTAATTTCTTCTTAAGCCCTACAGAAATCGTTCGCCGGGAGGTTTAGTCTCTTAGTCATTACACCTATCGTGCAGTGGCCAGTGAGAACCCCTATTAAGATGCGTATGATTTTCTTATTGTTGGATATGAGGGATTTGGTCTTGTTGATATCGTATTTTTGTCATAAGCACTGGGATATGACGCAGCCTGGGTGTCTTTGCCACTGTTCGTTTGCTGATGACACAGATACTAGCTCAATGAGTCTTTTGGGAAGATGGATAGTATTGTCAGCGAATTCTGCGCCTAAACTTGAACCTGTTCGTGCCAGTTCATCTGCCTTTTCTTTTCCATCAATGCTGGAAAGTCCAGGAACCCAGCACAGAGGGATTTTGTGGCGGTTCAGGCTTTTAAGCTCTTTATTGCAGTCCCTGGCAGATTTGGAGCTTACGAGATGGGAATTTAATGCCTTCAAGGCCGCTTGACTGTCCGAACAAAAGGTGATTTCCATGTCAGAGAGGTTCATTTGCTGTACAATCTGAGCAGCTGCCTTAATGGCAAAGATTTCTGATTGAAATACACTAGAATAGTCAGTAAGCCGATAGGCATTTGTTAAACTTAGTGTCTCACAGAAGATTCCCGCTCCCGTAACGTCTTGTTTTTTTTAAAGCGACTGGATGGCGCAGTTAATTAAGTGCCTGCCTTAGGTTAGAGGGGTCCCAGGTTCGAATTCGAGTAAAAGCAAAGTTAATGCGCTTTTATCCGGTTTTTCGAATCTGGTCCAGTCACCATTTGCCGTTGGGATCAAATTAACGGCACTATCACTGGAGCGGTCGATCAGTGGTAGTAGTCTGACTATGGGTATCACAACATGGTCTAAGTGTGCTGGTGAATTCACTAGCAGCCCCCTAACCTAACCTACGAGTAACCTAACGTCTTATTTTCGATCCATCAGTGAAAATGGGTGTGCCTTTGATGATGTCAGTCTTTTCCCAATCCTGCCTATCTGGGATAAAGATCGTGAAGTTCTTGTCAAAGTCATACTCGGGTTTTGCTGTTGGCAATAATGTCCACAGATTTTGTCCAGCATAAAGTTCGAAGCATGGGAGTATAACCGAATGGTGGTCGACAATAAAAACTTTATACTATATACTTTTTAAACACTATGAACTAAAAGAAGATGGGATGAAACATACACTATATCTATATCGAAAGCAGTGGATGCTTATTTGAAATAAAATAATAAATATAGAAACTTCTCTAACTCGAAAGTCGAACTTTTATCGTGAAACCTGACTTTCGTTGCATTTTTCATATATTTTTTGCTCCCTAACTCGAACTATTCGAAGAGATATTTCAACCGTAACTCGAATTTTTCGGGGAATTTACTCACTGAACTACATTTTCTTAGAAGCGTACAAGGGTCCAATAGAAAGTGGAAGATTCAGAGGAGGATGAGGACGAAGATCCAGCACCTAATACCATACCAACTTTTGAGTAACTTTCCTCTTCCATTGAAAAGATAAGAGCTTTTGTTGAGTGCAGATCTAATGTTCCTGACAATATTTATATACGAGTATATCTTTAGATTCAGTGAAGGATTTTGTAGAAAATGAGATTACAGAATTTTTTAAAATGAGCGAGTAATATTATTCCCTTACAGTTTGCGTATTTTCTATAACTCGAACTTATTTTCTAGTTTCTTCATTTAGGGAAATTCCAGTGTATTTAGAAAAAAATAATACAGAAAAGAGGAAAAACCAAATTAGTATATTAGTGTGCAATACACGCAATACCCGTGTGTACCCGCATCCGTTTCGTTTACCAAAGATGCAGAACAATGAGGTGTTTCGCTGGATTATGTACAAAATATCACTTTTCATTCCATTTTCATTTATTGATATATATGTACATTAAAATAAACATTTTTTGAGCATGATAGTATTGATAGAAGAATTTCTGAATATCAGGCAACGAATTCAAACTATTTCAGTTAAATTTTCTTCTAACTCCAACCCAAATCAACTATTCATTACTACTTACGTACATACAAACAAACATATGTACATACAGTACCTCACAAAAGTATTCGGAATCATGTTTTTTTCCTGGATTTTATTATCGTTAAACAACAAATAATTAATATAATTGTAATAAAAAATAGCTTCAATTCAACACTTATTCTCTGTTAACAAAAAATCAGAAAAAATAATGCATTTTTTCTGTCTGCAACAACATCAAAATGCAACAAACTAGGATCCAAAAAAAATGTTTTCCAAATATTTTTGGGAAGCACTGTATATAACTATCCTATTTTATCTAACACAGAAGATCCCTTGCATCATTCCCAATCACTGATCAGCTTGCTGTGTGTACATTGCTGTGGGGCATTTAGGGGTTGAAATGAATGTGAGAGATATCACTGAAACTTCTGTCGAGCTATCGATCAGCATCGAGTTTTTGTGTGAAAGTATATGTATTTGAATTATATTTTGATATTTATCATTTCTTAATTATATTTCCAAAACTATTCGGGCCAGAATAGTTTCAAATGAAAGTACTCATTGAAGCCAAGTTTTTGTGATTTTTTTAACACTTTGGTTTGAAAGTGGTAGGGGGACGTAATAAAACCGATTTTTTAGCTCCATATTTTTTAAATCGTACTTTGGATAAAAAATATTTTAAGCAAATCTTATTTCAGATCTGTCGTTTGATATATTACTGGATGGGGTGTGTCAATGTTTCAAAATCCATGGCAAGTTCACCTATATGGGAGCCACTCCCAAATGGCTCCACTTCTTACCTTTGGGTGCATGGAAAATGATTTGGACGCCATGGACTAGTGGGTAAGTGCGTGGAGTCCTACGGTCGAAGTCTAGGCTCGTTTTCCGAAAAAAAAACATCTTTGATATTTTCACGGATCCACCTCTTTCGAATCATTGACAATGCTCAGAGTATAATTGTCTAGGAAAAACTTCTCAATCTCGCCGTTCGGGGTCGACATAAAAATTGTAGATCGCCTCCACTCGTGAGAGAACAATAGCAAGCACACCACGAGTGGTTGGTAATAAACTGGGCCCAATTCCACCCCGGACTATAGCGCCACAATTATTATTATAATTATTATGGAAAATGGTTTCCAGGCCTAAAGTACTCAATTCCAAAATTTCGTGCCAATATCTTTATAAATGTAGGAGATAAAAAAGTGTGAAAGACACGACAGACGAAGACAACGAAATTATAAAGGTCTCGTTCTGTAGACGGAACCTTAAAAATGGTCACGAGTTCATATTTCTGAGCCATTAGTGCACCCATTTTCCAGTTCTGATATTTGAAGAGTTCACATAATCGAGATTGTTTTATATTATTAAAAATGGAATAACACAAGCTTCTCAGAAAAAAAAAACTTTACTAGAGGAAAATTGCTACGGTTTCATCGTTTAAACATACATAAACTTAATTCAATTTTTGGAAAAAAAACAACCAACCACGAAACTGTATTGAAAGTTAATAAAATGCAATCGGAATAGCTTGTCTTAATTTAATGAGAAATAGGCTATTATGCTCTGAGCAATTGCCTATTGTCTTATGATCCTCATTTATTTTGCTGTCCTTCTTAAGTCAGGCTAGTAAACAGTTTAATATTGTTAGAATATATGTGATAAGAACAGTAGGAAAGTACAGAGCGTAAATCATAAAATAAACATAGAAAACAGTAAAGGCCCGAGCATCCACCTCTGAGGAACACCCTCAAATGATACCTATCACTAGTCATGCGCTTCACAGAGGAATTCGAGTTCGATTAAAGTTTATTTTTTCACCACCAAGCTGAAACTGTTCCGCGATAATGTTCGAGTATTGTGAATTATGAAGATGTCGCACGTGAAAAGTGATCCATCACAAGAAAGCTACAAGCGCACCGGGTGGCAGACTAATAGAGGGTGCCATCAGTTGACGTTTGATGTTGGAAGAGGAAACACGAAGATCCATGTTAGAATGTCAGGATACATTTTAAACTGAACTTATTCATCGGTCTAAGGCTATGGAAGACATTGCGTCACAGAAAATATTGCTGTATGCAACGGAAGAACTGCGTACTATTGTTCCAGTGATTACCTCGACATTTATAGAACTAGCAGACAACAGTATCATACTGTAAATCGGGCGAATACGTAGGTAGCTGCAAAAATAAATTTAAAAGATGCAGAAATTTGGACAGCCTTCGAATTTTAAAGCTTCATTGTTAAGTGGGACTCGGTACCGAGTCTGTCATTGGCGATGGGAATTTATTTAACAATTTTCGTCTCAGTGTAAACGAATCTTTTCAAAACTAAAATTAATTAAGACGTAAGATCAACAATGAGCCAAAATGGGTTGACTAATCTGGGTATATAATCGAAAAGCAGCATACAAAAAATATAGATTTTAATGATTTACTCGAAACATTTAATGCAATAAAAGCTCGAAAGCATCTTTAAATAAAATATTTGCTTGCGTTTTTTCTTAAATTTTTTAAGGGGTGCTTGCTTTTTCGCCCTTTGTGCCACTGTCTCTTAGTCCGCCCCTGGCATTATGCCCCACAAAGACGTAAGTAGAAACCAGAATACCAAAAAAAAAACTATTCTGAGCGCCTTGGAACATTGGTTATTGAAATTCTTGATCCGCAAATGTTGGTAAAAACATTAAAATTAACAATTAATGATCACATATGCCCCATAGAAAGAATTTAGTTTCTCTAGATTTTATGATGATTTCAATTTGCACATTTGCAAAATTGCACATTCTGAACATTTTGAAAGGGAATAGAAATAAATATTTATATTCTGCGAAAGTAAGTAACACAGCCTTCTGAAAATAAATCACTGCATCACTTATTTACATATTTAAATACATAGAAGGCAGTTACAATTAGATCGAGCAAGAAACGGGCTCTTCATGTTTTCATTTTTCTTTATTTCATCGCGAACATTTGTTGAATGGGAGATGATAGGGGATATGAACTAGTCTATTTAAAATTTTGACGCTGTCTCTGAGATTCTCAGATTCATATGTTACACAATTTCTCATGAGTGTTTTTCGATGTTCCGAAAATAATACTACATCAACCGATAATGAAGCTTGAATGTTTTTTTTACATACACACATATTCTTGTTTTGACATTAAAACGACAATTCACCGTGGACCTGTACATTCCAATTTTGCTTTCACAATGGTGTGCAAATTAATCATTCTTTATAATTGCTCGAAAAACTAAACCTGATTTGCATGTAATTGATGCAGCTTTAGAGATGCAAATAACACATTCAAATAGTAAAGGTCAGGTGGTGTTTTGCCAAATGATTTTCATTCCAATTAACACTAACCATTCAATTGACTACCAAGATATTTTGCTAGCTGAAGATGTCTGGAAGTTGACCATGATGGAGGATCAAACTATGTAGTGTTCCATTAAAAGATTCTTCAATTGGAGAAGCTGATAAGAAGCTGTAATGGCTTTATAATTGCTTCAGAAATGTAGGCAGGTAAATGTTGTTTCAATAAAAAGCACTAGGTGTCTGGTTCTGATATCACAGATATAAACTTGTAAGGGTTGTTGTCAAAAAATCTTCTTAGAGATTTCGTTCTCTCGGTTTGCCTAGTGAGCGTTCCTGGCCCTAACTCTTTTAGAAAATCACTTGTTCTTGCTATGTTTTAAGTTTTCCATGTCCTCTTAGATGCGACGCAACTTGTTAAGCTAGACCATCTAGGGCATCTAGGACATTGACCAAACCAAGTGGAATATCCACTTCCTTTACAGGTACGCATTCAAGAGCGAATCCCGGCCTGGCCACCTTTCCATCACAGAGTACACAAATCTTGAGACTCATACTTGGGTTTACCATAGACCGTTTCGCTAAAGCGGCTCATTGCGGCATTCCCACACTAGCTTATTGATTATAGTCGCCGATAGCTAATAGCTGTAATAGCAGCTTGGATGTGATTTTATTTCATGACAGACTATTTGTATTACAACAAACAACATTGGTCTGGTCGGAGAAGCTACAGGCTGTGACGATGGGATTCTAAAAAAGATGACTCGATACATGTTTCAGACATCTGTACAGGCTCACTTCTGAAATTAAGCTCATACGCCCGCTCTCCCATTTCGCTCTTGTTGGGAAAAGTATGTCAAAAAGGACATGGTATCAGATTAATAAGTTTATTGTCTGCATTGCTTGCATAATATTACAGAGGGAGGAAGCTGAAAATCATCAAGACATTGAACCTTTGGATGCTGTGCCTTAGCGGCTACCCAGATGGATTCGAGTTCTTGTAAACTGTTGTTGGTATGTCGCACATCTTCAGATTAAAAGATTAATTTTTAAAATGACTTTTCTTAGAAATTTGATCACCCTGTTTAATTCTGTTACAGGACGGATTTCGGAAAAGCCTCTGGATCAGAAAAATAAAGCTTTAGAACGACAAGCCCTATGGGCATGTCCACCCTATCACATCGGACACAAACACAGAAAGATAAAAAAGTCTCTATCCGAATTCTTGACAAGAATGATTGGTCGGAACAGGTGGCAGTGGATAAGAAGTAACATAACTTAACCAATAAATGGATAATGTTGTACTCCGACAGCCAAGCGGCAATTAAACCAATAGCGGTCGATGTTCTCACTTCAATACTGGTCAAGTTATACATAAAGGGTGGTCCAACCATAATGCACGATGTTAATTGTGAATCACACCTTAACATCAAGTTTTTTGCCCAACTTAATTTGACATTTCTTTGTTTCAGTGTTTGACAAATTTAACCATGGAGAGGTACACAATTGAGCAGCGCGTTAAGATTGTTGAAGCCTTTTATGAAAATGGGCATTTCGTGCACTTCGTGATTTTTTTGATAAGCGTAATCGACCAAATGTGTTCACAATCGGTAGAATTGTGCGCAAATTTCAGCAAACCGGGTGTGTAGGAAATGGGAAAACACCTGTGCATGCTTGCCCAGTTAGTTTTGCGGAAAACATTGCTGTTGTTCCCGATAGTGTGGCAGAAGAGCCCAACAATTGGACATCTCAAGAACATCACTGATGCGAATTTTGAATAAAGATTTGAATTTACGCGCTTACAAGTTTCAGTTGACTCAAGAGTTGAAGACTACTGACCATTTCAAGCGTCGTCAATACGCCGAGTGATTGGTTGAACAGACAGAAGTGAATGGTGACTTTACAAAGAAAATCATCTTCAGCGACGAGGCACACTTTTGACACCGTTGGACTTCTTTCTTTGGGGATATTTAAAAGAAAAAGTGTACATCAATAAGTTAAGAACAATTGAAGAGATAATTCGGCACATTAACGACATTGAACCTCAATTATGTCTCAGAGTCATTGAAAATATGGACCATCGGATAGAGGTATGCCACCGAAGCCGTGGCGAGCATTTGACCGATATTTTGTTTCACACATAATTGTCATAGATCCTTCTATCATAATAAAAAATATTAAGATAATTCTCTGAAAACTTTTTGTTTTGTACCACCCTATATAATGCGATATGGAAATTTTGCCGTGAATGTTATGATCGGTACCAGAGGATATAGGGAACCACGGAAACACAAAAGCAGACGTACTCGCAAAAAAGAGTTCAGAGTTGGAAGTCTTTTGTTTTACCCTATCCAAGAACAACATAAACCCTTTAAAGAAGAGACAAAACATTGCAAAAAGCAAAAACAGTCGAATAACGATAATTCGAAATGGCAAGGGAACAGCATTTTTTAAGTATTACCGCAGGTCACGAATTATCGGGATTTTTAACGAATTATCGAGATTATTAACGAGGTAGAAAACATAAAATTACGAATTAACGGGGCTTGTGAACTAAGAATAAAGAAACTCGTAATATCATAGAACAAAAAAAGTACGGTGTGTGAGGCGACATCAAGGCAGCAAAATTGTCTACAAAAGTCAACGGTAGTTAAACTGAAAAGTTTTTTTTTGCGTTTTGCATTACGAATTTTAAGAGGTTTTAAAAACGAATTAAGATTTATAAGAACTGTTTTGCTCTTTGCAATGCAAATAAAATACGAAATAACGAGGGGAGCAAAATTTATGAACATTTTACGAATTAGCGTCGATTTTTCAAGGGACTAGCAGTTTGTTATGAATTATTGAGGTTTCGATTTATCGGGGTACGAATTATCGCGATTCGACTGTAAACAATTGTTGATCCTAATTGCAGATTTGTTGCTGACGTTGAATTAAAGGAAGTCATCACCATTCGCATAGTTGTTGGAGTCCTTACAAGAGACTGTGCAAAATCTAGGGCATAACCCAAAGCGACTGTTATAAAAGTCGTAGGGACAGAGAGGAAATAGAACGAGGCTATTCGGTAAGGCAGCATTTGAAAAACAATCATTGCGTAAGCAAGAGCAACGCATGAAGCGAATAAAGCACAAGCAAGTCGATTTTCAAATCTGCGTAATTTTGTTCAAATTTGTGTGTCACTGCGATTTAAAATGATGTGCTTTGTCAGATACGAATTTCCAAATGCTATCTTTTGCATTATTTGCGAAAAGTTTGCATTTCCATATAGATCCATTCTCTTTGCCACCTCCTTTACGATTCCCCTGCCCTAATCAAATGAAGATTGCAAATACTAGGCTAGAACTTCTTTGATGAGCTAGAATATTATGATATGATGATTATGATATAGCTGAAAAACCTCCTTTAATTCATACTTAAATCACGGTGATTTCAGTCCCCAACGGAAATAGACCATTTAATACATTTAGATTAAAAATTCCTTTCGCCAATTCCTTAAACCATTAGTACTTACATGTCTGTCATTTAAGACCCATTTTCTTAAAAGTAACTTAACAAACATTCATAACTTATTTTGGTTAATTATCTTAACTTGGAATTGATTTGCGCGGTCTTTCACAAAATGAGTGTATGTACAAACTATCAATAGCCTACTGTACAATTGCTTGATAATACTTTGTGCTTATGGTAGCTACAAAAATACATTAAAACATAAGACACAGACTGTGGCATTACCTATCATTTTTATGCGACAGATTAGTTTCAGTCAAATTACCTTAAAAATTAACATAGCTATATGTTGTTTTTTAATGCAATCAATTAAATTTGATTTATGGAATATTTTCTAATACAGAAATAGAACAAAAATATCTTTATCTTTTTGTAGTTCATGACATAAAATTGTTGTGTAAATTTTTAGTGTATCTTTGGCATAAGGGTGGTCTTCATAGTCCGACAAGTCTGACAGACATTTTGGGATAATTTTGGAGAAGTAAATGAGATGGTGGATTTATTTAACTACAATCTTTGAAATTCATTTAAAAATTGTATTTTTATTGTTTGTTTAAATTTGTTAAAAAATTATATTTCCACCAAGTTGGATAGATATGCTTTTACACCATGTTAGAGTTAGGAAAGGTGTTTACACCATCCGATTTGAGTTCATCCGACCATCCGATGTGCCGAACCACGTGGTTTTATAATGTAAATTAACCGTTTTGCTTACATTTTTCTACTTTTATATTGTTTTTATACAGCAATTTACATATTTTTGCCAACAAATATGTTTATCCCGAATAATGGAGGTCAATCAATTAGGATGAACATAATCTACTTTTCTTAATAGTCTCCGGATCATTTCGTCGGCGGTTGATTAAACTAAGAATTTCCAGACGACAGCATTATTTTATTTTATTCTCGATGCTTGTCTTTTTTCGTTCAACTAATCAGAACATTTGTATTTCTTAAATGTAATGCAATGTGTATAAAAGTCTATTATATATTTTTGGAGTAGATTTTAACCGAAATGTAGCCCTCTTTCTTGAGGTAGAAATATTGGGTGCAAGTACTCATATGCGTTCAAATGGTAACTTTGTACACGATATGGTAACTCATAAATCATTGAAAATTATTATTTGATTTAATAGTAATTGAAACACGATGTTTTTAAGAGATTATTTCCAAATTGGTCTGATCAAGTGTTTTTTTGGAGAATGCACTATTGTATTAATTTTAATGTTAAAAATGTGGACGTGTGCAAAATAACTTGGTAAAATATATATTCAAAAGCGATAAAAATAGCCGTAGTTGTGAATTAAAAAAAAGTTTAATTTCTTTACAGCTTACATGTATACGAGTAAATATGTGTAACATGCGACCCCATATTTCTGTTTTCTGTTTCTAATAAATATTGCAAATTTGTGATGCACTTACATGGTTCTCATTACAAAAGGCCCATATAGTTCCTGTAGACAATGAATAACGTATCACATGTATGTATGGCTAGCAAATATCCTCCAGCTAAACCAAATGCACTCAAGAAAACAAAAGCACGACTTAAATTACATACTTAATATACACGACTACCTTACTAACATGTATGTATACAGCGACTATAGCAGATATAAAATAATTGTTTGAATTCGTACTAATTACAAGTCAAATACGGAAACTTGGTTTGCAGGAAAATGTTTTAAGGTATCACGAAATCTTAGTTTTTAATTTGTGATGAAAGTTGAAAATATATCAATATTAAATATTTTCTGTGAAATTTAATTAATATCTTACGCTATTTAAATTACTGAAACTAATGATTTATTTAATAAGAATTATTTAGTTATTCCTCAATTCGAATCATATAGCAAAAGTTTCGTTTCTAATTTACAATTTAAAATTATGCCGTTGTTTAAAAAGATTTATTTTAATTTTAATTTTTCCTAGGACTTATGTTTTCGACAAACAAGCTTTATATGTTACGATTTGAAACATTTTAATTTTATTACTTAACGTAAAGAATTCGAGTAATTTTGTTTGAGGATTTTTTTTTTGTTTTTAATTTCTCTCTCATTTTAGTTATATTCAAATTAAGCACACATTAGATTTGTGTATGTGCATACATTCACATACATTTATTTTAACTAAAGATAAATAATTTTATGTGATAAATACACGTTATTTATTATTATTATATTATTATTACTTTGTGAATATTAAATGCAAAAAATAAAACAAAAACTCCTAGTCAAATAAATGTCATAACGTATTTCTCATTTTTATCATATTCTCTTTTGCGTTTTTAAGATCATGTCCCAGGTGATTTGCGCATTGAACTTTTATATAAACATGTGTATGAATAGACAATCATAAAAAGTACGATAACTATTTTTAAACACACATCATGTTTCAGGCTTCTATAAAATTTGAACTAACAAAAATATATTTGAACTGTTTTTAATCGATTGAATGTCTGCATTTTTTACGAATTTCATTTATGTTTATTATATAGATTTTTTATCATTCAGTTTGGTTGAAAAATGTTTTTTAAGTACATCATTTGATAGAAAAAATATTCAATAATTGAATAGCCAAATAAACAAGAACTAGATGACAACAATTTGATTATACATCTTCATCACATATTCAAACCAATTAAATTGAAGAGCAATTTCGAATGAAATTGAAAATATCTCATAAAATGAATTTGAGTTTACAGTTTACCAATAAAGGAGTATCAAGGCTTCGAAATGAACAAAATATGATAAACATCTTTTACATTTGAATCTATTTTGTGGGTTGATTCGTTTTTGTTTTAATGTTCGGAAAATTTCTTAGATTCTGAGCAGCTTATTATCATTGGTCAGAAACAAAAGTTCAAAAGCTCTGTGCGCGTAATCGCATTACATTGGTGATCTAATAATATTATTATTTTAACAAATAATTCATCCATCAAGCATTTATTTTCAAAAAAAATCAATTGTCTACAAAAATTAATGCTCATTAGTCATTACGACTCAACCTTAAGCATGTCATACAAAATTGATTTTTAAACATATACATATTTTAGGAAAAAATAAATATACTGTTGGTTTCTATTATAACACATGTCTGGCAATTATGGTTATGTGGTTCGGTTGACCATAAAATCTGATAACGACGGTTCGACAGACGCAATTTAAATAATTTTCACTAACAAATAAATCAAAGAAAATCAATAAAAAGTAGCCACCGTAATTTTGACCATCTCAACAGTGTTGCTGCTGTAATAATTTCGTACACTCACTCCAAGCCAAACTCGCTGTCTTGCTCAATACCGCCAAGTTTGGTAATTGCAAATAAAAATAAAGGATTGGCTTACAGCCGTGTGGGCTTGTGCGTCGACGCACATGCATTGGACTTTCAAGTCTAGGTTAAGATCCCAGTTCAGACAAACAATTTTTCAAACAAATATAATTGTTCGCGGCTTCTATTCTTTCGAGTTACTCAAAGAGTATAACTGTCTAGAAAAAGCTTCTCAATCTCGCCGTTCGGAGTCATCACTCGTGAACAATATCAAGCACAACACGAGTGGTTGCTGAGAAGCTAGCGCCGCCATTATTATTATTATGTTTATTAAGACATTTTTAATACTTCTTTTTTTATTTTATTTTTGAGCTAAGCGAATTTGGCTTGTAGCGACGGTATAAAAAGTCTTGACACACCAATTGCAAAATCCTCAATAAATCTTTTCATTAGTTCGGGACTTATTTATTTTCTAGTCACACATCAAAACATCCATATAATAATAGATATTCAATGCACAATATTTTCTCATTGTAATTTTAATGTATACATACAGTCTTGGACAAAGGTATTAGGCACCTTTATCTTTTTGTCTTTGCTGCCAAATCACTTATCGGAATTACTTTATGGTTTGAACCAGAAAAGTTCGATCACACTATCTAAAGTTGTAAACGATTTTTATTTTTGAAGATATAACGAATCTTAAAGGGTGCCTAATACGTTTGACCAATACTGTATATTGAATTGTTTATTATATAATATCTAGTTTATTTAAGGTAATATTTATTTAAGGTGCAGTTTTAAGAAATATGGTATTTATTTTTACCTGTTCAATCCTTTGGACTGCAACCAATTTTTTTGTAAGCTCTAGACCTTCCTCTTATTTACTGACTTAAGTTATAATTGCCTTATTATATTACATAGAAACATAGTAGTTCGTTATTTTATATGAACATTTTTAAAGGGTTTACTCCACAAAGCCTTGTGGTAAATATTCATATTAAAAAAACACAGACTAAAGCGTGACAAGATCTCCTCACAATTCAAACATTTATATTCTCAAATCTTTTACTGCCAATGTCGAAAATATTGTTTTTATCTTTGTGAGCTCGTATTTGTTTTCCATCAAAATAATTTCTCAAGTTCTTAGTTATTATGAAAAACGTAAAATAACTGCAGTTTATTTTAAATTGTATTTACATTTTATTTACTGTGAATCAAAGAGTTAAAGCACGGCGGTATACATTTCAAAATACTACATTTAAAATAAAATATATGTTCTTATTTGTTTAATTTCAGGTGGTAATGTGTGGGTAATTAAAAATACTTTTTCAAATCAAAACTCTATGCACGCATGCCATGAATATCAGTGCAGGTATGATATATTAATACCAGTAACTTGTTTAGACATCTTTTAAACTTAATTCCAACTTAAGGCTTCGGTACACAAAGCGCATATCACCTGCCTTACAGAGCGCGCGTTTTCACGGTGAATTCAATACGACATTGAGAGGTGGCAGTAAAACGCGATTTTGTGATGAATTACTTATTATTTTATCATTCAGTGTTGACGCGGCGCGATAGAACGGTATAGCTGATTTTTCAGTTTCAATGCGAAGCAATTCATGAAGCTCTTTAAAACAATTTTGGGATGCTGAAATTGAAAAAAAGCGTTTTGTCTGATTCCACCTATCCGCACAACCGGTTCTAATCTTCGATTTCATTCCCCTTTTTGTTGTTGTTATTTTTAATAAAATTAATATCCGTGCTGATTGATGCCCAAGATTGAAGTGGCACAGAAAAGTGGAAAAATACCTCAACCAACTTGTTGTACGCGACTGGAGACAGCTAGCAAAAGATTGTGTTGGAGAGGCTTGTTGAGCAAGTAGACATGTTTTTGTTTAATGTCCTCAAAGTATTGTGAGGATATACGATCTCTTCTTGCAAAATACTTATATCTTAATGTTTATCTGGTTTCTTGTTTATATATGTAAAATATATAGCACAAATAATTTTTTTGAATATGTGGCGGTTGTCTAGCGTACGTGAGAGTTGCTTTGCATTGCTTCAGAGTAAAAATAAGAGCGTGGCGAATAATAAAGTGTGCTTGAAACCTAGTCGGCAAATACAGTAGTATGTATGTATATTTTTCGATGGACGAGAGGGAATGAACCGTTGTAAATTGAAGATCGTTATCTGATTGATTTGTCTGCATTTTTTGAATTCGAATTTGACCAGAATTTCAACATCCCCATCTACACCGTGTAATTTTGTACATTATTTTCTTGTAGTTTTTTGTTTGGTTCTTGCCATCCTTTCGTTAGTCATAATAGGTTTCATCAAAATAGGTTTTAATTTAATTCGTCACTCAATATCAGGCTAAATAAGTACGATGGGTGAACATAATGTAAACTAGAACTTATTTTTTTTATTTAGTTTTAAAATTGATTACGCTGTGCCTACATTTTTCGTTTCACTGTATTTTCAAAGACATTGGAAGGCAAAAAAAGTTCAAACTCAATAAATTTAAATCAGTTTACAGTAAAAAATTACAAAAAAAATGTTTACAGAATTTGTCTTAACCGAAGCCAAAACCAATTTTTTGTAAACACTCCCAACAAATGATAATGATTTTTTTTCACTTTTTATCACTTTTAGCATGCTGTCGAAAATTAAATAAATTCGTGTTTATGCGTGTCAAAATAACTGCACGGCATAAATTTGATTATACTCTATAATGGCAATGTATAATAAAATGTTTAGGTACAACATTTTTTCAATCCAAAATAATGCTGCTTTCGGCGGATGATTTTATCAATACAAGATAGATATAAAGCAAATGTCATAAATACTAATACTATAAATAGACTAAATTATTTTTGTAGAATAATGATAAAATCATCAAGCCAAATGGAAAATCTACACAATTTTAGTAAACAGCTCCCTTATTTATATTTTTTTAATTCGTGGGATGTGAGTAATACAAAAAGTGCAAAATCTATTTACAACATTTAACATCACATTTTGTTGTACATTAATATAAAAATATAATATAAAAAATAATAATTGTTTGAGGCGATATAATTCCATAACGAAGTTATTTTTTAGAATATGACACATGTTTTGGTCGTAGCAAGAAAAAAAATGCGATCATAATCAACAGCAACTATTGAGGTATAACATATGAACACAAATGCTTTTATGAGCGATCTACCCTTGATGCCCTTCTATTCAAATAAATTGTTTATCAATCTTCTTTCTTTTCAGCCTATCTCGACTATTAATTAGTTATCATTTTTTTCTTAGAATTTTACAGAAATCATTTGCATATCGCATACATTACACGTGATTACAAAGAAATGTGATGCCAAACTAGGCGCAGAGTTTTAATCCACTTATTCCGTAAGCTGTAATATTTATACACAATCTAATACTATTTTCACCTCGTGAAATAAATTCAATAATTATTGACGTTAACCCAGAGTAGGAGATTCTCGAAAATATTGCAAGCACCACCCAACATAACATCAGGGTAAAATTAAATGACTTGAGTGCATAATTTTTAAATTGGTGCTATGTTTGTACACGCAATATGACAGACATTTACTATATGCGAATATTTTCGTGGAAGACTCATGCAAACTTGTGCCGATGAATTTATTTCGAGAACCTCCTTACAAATCCAATACAATCCCCAAACAAGCAACTAAACTCAAAAGTAGCCCGTTCTCTACCAACTTTGATTGACTTTACCCAAATAAGATTTTGAAATTCGAAACTGAACCAAGTGAGCTTTGAAATGTTCCAAAGTAAAAATATCAATTGTTTAAGAACAGGCTACGTTTTCGCTATTCGTTTGAAAAAGATGAAGAATCTCAAGCAAATTTATCAAACAAACGCAAGCACTTCAAGGAAATTTCATGAAATAATTAAAAAGAAAAACAATTCAAATAGAAAAAGAATAGATGCACTACATGAAATATTTTGAAAACAGTAAGAATATGATGATAGTAAAGATGGGATCCAAAACAAGGAATAGGTTCTAAAAGCATTGACACAATAATTCTCACCAGGATCAGCTGCTTTAACTGGATTCATACTTGTATACTCTGGTGGTTGCTCATTCAAACCAAGAACGCCCTCTAAAGGTGTCCCCTTACAGAATGGACCACAAATTAATGCAAGTAAATTAAATCCTCCACCGCCGTCATCACCATTCGTTGCAGGACCTGCTCCAACACTTGCATATTGTTGATTCACTGACTGAGGATAACCATTCGATGGATGCTTTGGCAAGTCTACAGGATTCGCAAGCGCATACAATGCATTCGGGATCGCAGTTTTCGATTTTGTTTTCGGTTTTTTTTTGATTTTGTTTTGTTTAGCGTATGAGCGCACAGGCAAAATGGTATTTTCGTTTTATGTATGTAATTAAAAGATGTAAATAAACGAAATGAATTACTTAATGTTTCTATTCAAGTCTAGCATTATTGAAATGCAACAAACGAAATTAAACTTAATTATTTAACATGTCTTTTTTTCTATTCTACATTCAAGCTACAAACTCAAATTAAAATATACTTAACTTCAGATTAACAATTGTATCATTCAAAAGTCAAACATTGTGCATAATTGGCAACCTAGGATATGCTTTCAAGAGGTCTGAAAGCATAAAGAATTAACAATTTGAACATGAGATCACATAAAAGCTCAGATTATTTTTTTGAACTACAATGATTGACTTGGAATGACCATTAACTAAGGAAAAAATTAAAATGTAATTTGGACTGTAGCATTCTCTGAGTATGACAAAAAAGGTTTTAATTTATTCTACATACATGAAGTGTGAAGTCGTATGACATTCCAAATGTTTCAAATAATATAGTCAATTTCTAAAACTTCTACTGACATGAGAAATTGTGCATGTCGAGACATGACTTTTTGATAGTTTTCCCGTATTCATTGTTAAATATTTTTTTACAAAAAAAAACAGCGCCAGTGGTTTTAATTCGAACGAAGTGTTTTGTTGCAATTTCGATTGCAGTTTTTAAAATAATTTATACTTTGCGGCAAGTAGCAGATATTTTCTAAGAACCTAGCGTACAGCACAGCACAATTGTACTTTTGATGTTACCGCTTTTAGAAAAGCCGAGTGTTTTTCCTTGTTTACACATTTTAAATGAATTGATAAGACGTGGAAAGTTTCCATTCACTTCTAATCGTAATAGTAAAATCTTGAATTGTTTAAGCGAACGATCATTTTTTTATAATGCAGTCTAACTTAAGCTATATGCATATAAAATATATGCATGCGATTAGCAAAGTTTTTGTGTAATTGAAACAAATGTACGATATATTGCACATTTGAGAGCAAAATAAACACGAAAGAGAAGTCTTAGGGCAAGTTCATGTTAAGGAAAATTAATATTGACCATGAAAATTTGGCGTACAATTTGCTGAATTGTACTTAAGCTTTTATTAAAGTAAAGTCAACTGAGAGTAACCAATTTAACATTCCCGATGCCATGATAATGGCTGGTGCTGTGAGACAATCCGAATAGCACTGAACAATGAGAAGTGTAAGTCGAATTGAGAAAATAACTATAATTTTATCTTTTGCATTCGAATGTGTTTTCAAACTCAATTGATGACTGTATACACAAAACAAAGGCGGAAGTTGCATAACTATTTATTAGAGAAGATAGGTTACTACGCTACATTAGATTAGTTCTCATATTGTATAAAATAGGTCAACGCATACTAAAGGAACAATTCTAATGGCCTTACGGAAACTGGAGAGAACTGAAGCAAGCAAGCGAATACACAAAAATCATACAATGTGATTAAAAGTAACAGATTTGCTTAATTTCGTTAAGATAGATGCCTTCTTACGGGGCGAATTCATTTCTAAGCGTGCAAATGTCAGTTGACAACTGAATTCTCCTTAAGCTTCCATAATCAATTATGGACACTTTCAATTGATGTCCGCTGATGCTTCTGGTTACTTTTCGTTTGCTTTTGATATTGGCCTAAGTTTTCGTGCGGCTATTATAGTGTAATAAAGTAGAATTTCGAAAACATAAACGGTTGTATAACATGAACAGTTCGGAAAAATGAACGATTTTTTCTTATCTTTCTTTCGAGCAGCAGCCCTTTTTTAAATCCAAATAAATCTTTTTTTTACCTCTTACGAAATAATTGTTTATAGCTTAATATCATTTCGGCTTTTAAAAATTAAAATGAATTGTCATTTTGATATATGCAATGTTATCTTACATTAACTAAATGTCGATGCTTGGAAAGATGAACAGTTCGAAAAGAAGAACGGGGCCTGTTTTATATCTGTTCATCTTATATCTGTAGTAACCCTAAATGATTTTGATCAGTAAAATGTTCTTCGAAGAAAATCATTAAAGGCGATCAGATGTGGTACATTGCTTAAAGGTGAAAATGGCGCTTAAGAAACCGTTCTCTACGTAGGATCTTTTTTAGCGGAATACACAATTAAATGAGTTGTACTGTTATTTACAGGTCGCCCAATTTAGATATCATATATTTAAAATACATCTCCAATATGCCTAAACAATGTGAAGACTTCAATACATATATTGTATTCCTCTCTGGAAGGTGTTAGCAGGAATCGAGAAATCCTAGATGGAAGCTCGCAGCATCGAAATATCTTGTTCCAACAGATGATAGTTCCGAATTATTTTTTTTAAAGATTCCTCTATAACATGTATTTTAGGAAAAGCTTTCATAGGGCGAGGGTGTATGCAGAATTTGTATAGCATTTGCTTCTGAGATTAAAAAGTAAATATCGAGGAGTAGTTTTAGACCCTGTTCACGTACGTCAGCGCGAATAGTTGTCCCACAGGCGACCCAGTCGACAACGCTATAGAAGACGCTCACGACGCCGATGGCATACACAAATGGAGAAGAATCTCAGCTAACTTAGCATACGTTATTGAAGGCAGCCGACTAAAGATCGTGGCAACTGGAGAGGCTTGTTGGCAGGTAGATGATTTGAATGAATGTGTAATTAATATTCGATGTGACGTGGCGGTAAAGTGCTTCGGCTTATCGCTCAACATCTAGTGTTCAACTCAAACCTTTTGAGGTAATCGCATGTGCGAACTTTAGTTTCAGGGTATAATTTCATTTGAGTCACTGAAAATGACCAACTGACAACCGACAGTTGCTTACGACTAACAGGCTGATACAAGTTAAAAAAGAACTCAACCAACTGACCTTACCTGACCGGAGAACGTTATTAAAAGACCGTGTCAGAAATATATAGTGACGTTTTAAGAAGAAAATAAATTCATCTACTCTAAAGAAGTCATTAAACAGATCATAACAGTCTGTTTATCAACTGCTTTAAATTCAGTCTATATACACTTTATAGTAATACAGTTGGGAAAAATTTCTCTAAAATAGGATTGTACACTATGCAAAGAGTAGGATTGACAAAATATAGGCTTTCAACAAAGCAAAATAATTTACTAAAACTTGGGATAAATCTAATCAACGAACCCCGAAATAGTGGTCTTACCTTATTTGATAAAACAGAAACCTGAGACACTACTTGAATGCACGATTTTGGTAATTAAAACATTTTGAGTACATGAAAGCATAAAATAAAAATGTTGTAAATCCCTATTCATCTCCACCTCGCGAAATATTTTCAATCAAAACCGTGCTAATCACTTACTTCATTTGACTCATGAAGTAAAGGCACACTCACCATCTTTCATGGAGTGATCCAATATACGTTTCAACTCCATCCAATCAACTTCCTGATCAGCTCCGGCAATACTTTGAAATAAGCGTCTAAGGCTCTCTCGTTGCGGATCGATTGGCGCTGCGGGTATGGTGGGTCCAACCTAAGGAGGGGAAGTAAATCATGCTTTAAATGTATTCTCAAACAGTAATGAAGTTCGTTTCGAATTTCTGGAATCTCGATTTGCATTAACCATTCTGCGTTAACATGGTTTTTATGTGCTTATTGCCAGTACGAGTATCATAAAGTTTGTTCGCATCGAAGTTCCATAAATTCAAAACATTTTATGAAGCATTTTCTGATGGTTTAGATGAATTTTCCAATCCCATTAAAGCAATTAGCACTTCAACTAGTGCACTGAACCCCCGACATGATATTTGTACGTGACTTTCCGCCAATTCATGAACACAGTGAGAAATTCAATAAATTGTTTGCATTGCTTTTTTGGAACGTATTCATGCATTTGTGTGGGAGGTCAGTGCATGTCTTAAATTTAAACTTGTTGATATGCTTATTTTCCCCTTTCAAAGACATATCTGTTGCATTTGATTTTGTTAGTCTTTGCGAAAGCATTTTATTATTTTTGTTTATTTAGAAGCGAAACTGTTTTTATTTAAGCAAAACAACAGAGTCCATTCAGGAAAAAGTAATTGACAAACATTTTGCACAGAGTTAGATCCTCAATGAGATGCAATTAGCACATCCATTTGTAAAAACAAAAAAACATTATTTATTAAAACAGTTTGTTGGTTTTTGTTATCTTTATTCAAAAGCTATTCTGTGGGCTGAATTTATAATTGTGTCTATAATTTGCTAGCAGGTATTTTAGTAGTTGCGTCATTCATCTAATTCGTCCTATGAAAATAAAGACAAAAAAAAAGAAAACAAAACAAAGGGAAAATAATAGAACTGAAACATTAACCAAAACACAAAACAAAACTTAAGGTAATCTAAGACAATAATTGGCTATTTACGAAGGAGTTTCAGTTACCGGGTTTCATGCAAGCAAAGGCAGGTGACGAAAAACACATTCACGAAGGGAATTATAACAATTTTATTTCTATATGCAATTTCCTTGCAGCACATGGGGCACAGGGGAACAAGAATCAAAATGTTCAATCGTTTTAGTTTACATACTTTGAAATGTTTATTGATCAAGCAATAATCGAAGAAAAACATGAGATACACGAAAGCCCTGTAAGATGTGCAGAATGCAGATTTATACAGTTTACATGCAACAAAGTCGTGTTCAACAGAAACAGAATGGTGTTATAAAGATTTATACCTATTTTATATTATTGAGACGTCATAGGCTTAAGGGGACGAACACTCGATGCCGATAATGTAGTATTTGTATAAAAAGAAGAACTAAATTTTTGAACTGTTTAAAATGGAGGGCTATAAGTTCAAAGCCGTAAGGAAGTTTGAGGATCTCGAGTCACTAACAATGCTCAGAGAGTGTAGATGTTAAGAAAAGTCTTCTCAAACATTCGTTTGTTCGGAGTTGGCCCCCTCTTAAACTCAGAGAACAATAGCACGCCCAACGCAAGTGGTTGTTGCAGAGGCTGGTCCAAAGTTCACCACAAACTGTAGCGCCACTGAAAAAGGACGTTCGAGATTGCGAAGTTGATTTTAATTCTTTCGAAAGGAATACGTACATAAGACACGCATTTTATAAGTTGAGTGAAATAATGAATGCAGAAAAGAATAATACGTCAACTAATTTGTGCATGAAAATGACAATTCTATTTGTATAGCCTAAGTTTTCAAGCGCATGAAAGGTGAACAATATGAGATGCTCATGTTCATCTCTCAATATTCGTACTTTACAAGACAAACCGGACGAAACAGATTTGTTTGTTAGGTTAAGTTATGTACTATTAGCAAACTGCAGTCACACTTAAGTTATTTTAGGGGCATTGTGAAGCCGCACGGATCGAATGGTCTCCCACCCATTGAATGATTCGGAGCTTGTGATGAAACAGTTTAGTTGACCCAGGCTGATATTTTTCAGCACGCTCATTGTTGAATAGTATACCACACATGCGCATTCTTCTGTGTTGAGGGGCTCTTCACCTGATGAGAAGGTGATTGATTAATGGTTTCCCCCTGTTCATCTCTGCAACTTCTACAGAAGTATTTATAAGGGAGCATCTTCATATTAGTTCGTTTACCAATTGCAAAGTATGACATATTGATCAGGCATAATGTGTGTTTGAGGCCAGATTTGCCCATAGTGTCCAGATTTAAATGTGCGCTAACTTCATTCACAAACAGGGTTTAGTTGATCCTTAGATTTATTAACGACATACCAAAAAAAATTCTGGAAGCGTCGTAATTAACTTTCAACACAAAACAACTCACAAAATTAAGCAAATTCAAGTAGCTGCAGAAATTTCGAATTCATGAAGAATACCATGGACAAGATTAGGTATGTGAATATTTTCAAATAAGAACTCCGCATCGTTTTTTATTTAGTGTCTTGAATTAACTTTTCGTTTTTTTTAAGTGTATGTTCAAAGTTAAAATTAAGTACTCTTTTATATTTCGCTAAGGAATAGTCTGCTTCATTTTTTTTTTGCTAACCAAGATCGAACGGACAAAAAAAAGCAAATGGTCAGCCATGAAAGGATATAGAAAAGCACGGATGCAATGCAGACAGACGCAATTCAGAAAAAAAAGTTCTAAGTATGGAGTGAGGAATTCCAGAAGGTATTCAATTGCGCTAGAGGAGCAGTCTTCAAGCAATCAATTATGGAATCAATATACAGTAGTCCGGAGCAGCCAGAATATTTGAACAATAAGCCGTGCTATATGTGAAAATTTACGATTTTTGTATTATAACAGCATAACAAAACATTAACAGCATACGAAAAATAAACCTGCAAAAAATGCGCAGCGCTGTCGCATCTGTCTGATTGTGGCTATCCTGTGGCTTCAGATCTGAATATTTCAACAGTCATTTGCACAAATACTAAATGGTAAACGCAGCCGTTTGAATTCTTAAATGCCTGGATGAACAATATATATATATATATATATTACGCCAATAACCATCATTAGTCAGTAAAAGCAAAGTAATGGAATTTCAGTTGGATCTCCCCTAGGCAGATGCTGGCGCGAGTTCAAAGAAGAATTGCGGAGTAATACACAGGCCCTCCTAACTGAGATGAACAGTGAAACAGGGACGATGACACCAAAACGATGGTTTGCTTCGATATTCCTCGAACCTATATGTAAACTATTTACGCAGTGTTGGGTATGTACCAATGTAAATACGAGATAAGGTGGTAACTTAACAACCAGCCAGGCTGCACTGAAGTCAATAGGATCCTGTAATATGAGATCAAAGACTGTTATGAATTGCCGCGACTCACTGAGGTTCATCAGCCACCACAAGGTCGAACTCTGCTGGTTCCCGGGCCACAGCTCAACCGCAAAGAACTAGAGAGCGGATGAATTGGCCAGACAAGGGTCTGAAATGGATATCAGTGAAGCGGACACGTCATTGCGACCATTGATCAGTGCATTGTACTGGATCATAAGCGAAACAATACATAAACAGGCCAACTCGACTTGGCTTGGAAGAAATGACTGTCAAACGACAAGATCTTCGTGGTCAGAGCTTAACAACGGCAAAACTAAGAAACTTCTGGCGTTGGACCCAAACTCGATCCGTGTGTTCGTCGGACTGATCACAGGACACTACTCCATCGGAACAATGCTCCGGAAGTGGAATGCGAAATAAAGCGATCTCTGTCCGAGTTGCAGAGATGAGGAAGAGACCAAGACGATTCAACATCTGCTTTGCCACTGCCCAGATTGGCGACTAGCTTCGCTGGGCCAAAGACTCTTCACAGAGATTACGGACTTATAAAAGGAGTCCACAACAGCTATGAAGCAGCTGAAATTGTGGCAGCCTTAAAAGAAGAAGGAGTACCTGTAATCCAGGTAACACCCTTTAAAGGCATCGATAGAAAATTCAACAACTTTGTTGTTGAAGTGAGCAAGGATGCCGATATCCCCGCGATATATAAGAAAACGTTGCTGCTGAACCAGAAGGTACACTGGGAAAAATTCAAATCCAACGGAATAACGCAGTGTAAGAACTGCCAAAAGTTTGGACACGTCGCGAGTAATTGCGGCATGAAGTACCGGTGCGTAAAGTGCAAGGAAGAGCACGCACCAGCCAACTGCCCGAGAACGGAAAAAAATACAAAGGATGCAGCGGTCTACTGCACAAACTGCAGGAAGGAGGGACACCCCGCGAACTACAGGGGTTGTCCAAAATATAAGGAGAAGCTGGAGGAGCGGAAGAAGGTGGCCGACAAGAAGAAGGCGCAACAACAATTTGCGGAAAGTTCCGCAAGAAAAACAATTTCGACAGGACTAAGTTTTGCCCAAGCAGCCGCCTTAGCCAACAACACCGCAAAGAGGACGACCAAACCTACGACCAAACCTGCGCCCACAACTGCAGCAGCTGCGCCGAAGACGAGTGTCCAACCCACACCCGCAAGGAAACCTGTTGCGGAGAAAACCGGGAAGGGTTTCAATCTCCTCGATGAAACCCAGAGACTCTTTGGAATGGATTTCCTCACTCTGCTCCAAAAATCCAAGAGCGCAATACCATTTAACTATGGCAGTCTTAACGACAGCCAGAAAACAGTGGTGCTGTGCAAGTTTATATTTGAAATCTCTTCTCAATAAACCTTCTTAGTGTATTCACTTACAATGTCAACTCGATTTATTCAGTTGGCAAAAGGAGTGCACTAAGTATATTTATAAAAAAATAATAACCCAGATATTCTTTTATTACAGGAAACCAACATCAGCGCTCGTAACCCCTACAAGCCCGAGGGATACAATGTCATCAGGGAGGATAAAACTTCGTGGAAACGTGGAACAGCGATTGTGGTTAAAACAATGTTTGACCATGACACAGTGGAGATTTCTGGACTACACTGTATGGAAGCAACAGCCATCGTCATCAAAATGAGCGGGTCAGAAACCCTTCTGGTTCCAGCGAGCTGTCAGAAACTTCCACGAGGAGGACTTCAAAAAAAGACTGGAAGAGATCAGACCAGGACCCGACACCTTCAGGAAAATCGGTCGGATAGTAGGGAACACAAACAAGATGCCACAGACCATCATGCACGAAGACCGAAGCCTCACAACGGATGATGATAAGGCGGAAGCCTTCGCTGCTCACTTCCATGGAAACTTCAGGGACCGACCACCAATTCATCTGCCAGACATCATCAATGAGGTTGAGACGCGGGTGTCTGCGGTGTCTGACTTCAACGACAGCATCACAAGCTTCAATGAGATCAACACATCCGCTGACCCAACGAATGGCAACATGTTCACTACCATTGAGGAAGTCAGGAGCATTATTCACTCCGGCAATGCGAAGAAGTCGTCGGGTAATGACCAGATCTCCAACTTCTTGCTAAAGAAGTTGCCAAATCTGGCACTGTTACTACTGACGATCATCTTCAACAATTGCCTGAATAACAGCTACTTCCCAACTCCTTGGAAGGTGGCTAAAGTGGTTCCGGTCCCAAAGAAGGTTAACCGTTCACTCGTGGAGGGTTATCGACCTATTGCCTTGCTATCTTGCATAAGTAAGGTTTTAGAATCGATAATGCTTATAAAAGTGAACGCGATAAGCGAAGAGCGCAGAATCCTGCCATCATACCAGTTCGGTTTCAGGCCTAGGCACGGAACACTTCATCCACTGCTTAGGCTGCACAATGATGTCACGCGGGGACTCAACAAAAAGGAAACCACAGTGGCGTGTCTGTTGGATATTGAGAAGGCCTTTGACACCGTCTGGGTGAAAGGGCTCATCTTTAAACTTCTCGAGTTTGGATTCCATCTATACTTGGTAAGAATAATCTACAGTTTTCTAACTAACAGAGTTTTCTTTGTCCAGGTTGCCATTGCAAGGTCATCAATGAAGGATATCAACGCTGGAGTCCCACAAGGTTCGAGGATGGGACCAATTCTCTTCAACCTTTATACCGCGGACCAACCAACCAGCACAAGTGGATGCAGGACACTTCTGTATGCAGATGACTCCTTGACATATGCAACTTCTCTCTCACCAGAGATAGCGGCACGTCGAGTAGAGCATCGCATTCGCCAACTATGGGACTACTACTTGAAGTGGGGGCTTAAAATAAACAGTGGCAAGACGGAGCTCATATGCTTCCGGACCCCGTCAACAGTCAGCAGGAGGAGATCATTGGCGACGAGGTGCCACAACATTAGTATTTCTCTCCCGGACAACTCAACAATATCTCCCACGCAAAGGACACGATATCTTGGAGTCAACCTCACCGAGAGGTTTAGATTCAAGGACCACGTGGACATCATCCTCAAAAGGGCAACGTTTGCACTGCATTTAATGCATCCGCTGCTCAAAAGGAGGACTGGTCTGAGTCAAAAGACTAAGTTGCTGATCTATAAGCAGCTCATCAGACCCGTAATAACTTACGGATGTCCAATTTGGTTCACGATAAACCCCACAGCCATGGAGAGAATTTGCCAGTTCGAAAGGAAGATTTTGCGTACATGTACCGGCCTTCATCGAAATCCCTCTACCCGGAAATTCTTCTCAAACAGAAGAATCTACGAAGAAGCCAAAATCATACCCATCGACCGGTATATTATCCAACTCGCCACCAAGCTGTTGAACAACCTAGTAGACCATCCCAACCAGGACATACAGGAGCTGCAAGAACATCCGCTAGAGCCCAGCCATCGATATCTTCACGTCAGGGCAATCACTGACCCCAGATTTTATGACCTTTTCTACAACGAAGCAACGCTGTTCTACAAGAAGGACAACACTGGACATTACCGAGGCTAAATCTCGGCACAAATTTTATTTACTTTTCTTTTTCTTTTTTACTCTTTATAACACAATTTACTGTATTTTATACATTACTCAAAACATGTATTAGATTAAGCAAGCCACTTACATTGTACGTTAGGACAATTTATATGACATTTGAAATTCGTCGGGCCCCTATTGTTGAGCCGACACTAATATCTTAGTTTTAAGTCTATCTGTAAGTCAATTTGTAAATAGTTTGGACGAAATAAAAAGCATTAATCTAATCTAAAAAAAAAAGGAGTTTAACCATCACACTCCCCTTCCAAAACCTAACCTAACCTAACAACCTTGGGAATAGTTTGTGGCTTGTCAACTTCACTGCATAGAAAGTTCAAGTCGGTTTTCATAGAGCGAATGAGTGTATCAACTCTTTGAAAATTCTCATGGCTGTAAGTGCGTCTCCGCATTGTGGGAGACAGTCACTATAATCTACCAATTTAATGTAAATGGTTGCCAAATGTAAATGCAAATCCTAAACTTAATACCCTTGGCCTTTATTAAGTACTTCCACTTTTGTGCTCTTAACTTATGTGATAGAAACTTTCTTTACATTTTCCCTTGTAAACGAAACTCCAGTGATTACAGGCTTCCTTTATTAACTCAAAAAAAAATCGAACAAAATGCTTGCCAAAAATATAAATTTTGTAACTCGTTAGATGTTGATGATCAATATGATCATATTCAAAAAACAATTCCAAGAATAAAAAAAAAAAGTAAAATTTTGTTGGTCATTGTGGGTGACGCTTAAACTTACATCGGGAATGCCATCACCATTACCACCGTCATAGTTGCTAACCTATATTTATTTAAAGCGGATTATTACTCGTGACCATTGAATTATTCATGCGTGTAATAAACACAGTTACTTATGTTCCTACGCACACAAGACAGTGAAATGAATTTTAATTTGAAAATTATTAACTGAACCAACGATGGTTCATTTTTAAATTAAATTCCTTTCACTGCTTGTGCTTCGAAAGACCGTAAGTACTGAGCCTTTGCTTGTGTTGTTAGAGATGAATGCTTTTATTGTTCGTGCGATTTGTGGATTTTATTAAATCTATCATGCAATTATCAATTAGTGTGTATTTATTTGTTGTGATTTTATTTGTTTTGCGGTTCATGTGAAACACACAAAAGCAAACGGAGACGTTTGACATTTTTTTAAATAAAAAGCATTACACTTTGCAACTCAATATAAAATTATTTGTTTTAAATAAAATGTTTACTACATAGCAAATCTAATTATAAACAAAGTTTGGGTCATGTGGTTGGTAACGCTAAATATTGTTTATTAAATTTTAGATGAACTTCATATGCGTCGCAATGTTATCAAAGCTTGGCTTGCTTTACTATAACAGCCAAAATCGATTATAACGACCTTCAAGGGGCTGACAAATTTGATCGTTATAAGCGATAGGTCGCTGTAACCGATAACTCAAAGATAGCAGATAAAGAACGGAGACCTAAGAGTGTGGTCGTTATAACCGATGTCGTTGTAAACGATTTTGACTGAACTAATTTGGTTACTGCTGCTCTTGTTCCAGAAAATGAATCAGTTTATTCACGTATATTTTAACCTCAAGTGTCAACCTTTACTTCAGTAAGTAAAACGCGAGTCTTGCTACTTTGACTTATCTAGCTAGCGCCTAAACTATTTACTCCGAAGATAGATATTATTTTTAGTAGATCTCATTGATTGGCAATGAATCTAGAAATCTAAACCGATACTGAACTAGCCCATTACTTCTATTTTACTTCAGACTTTGTTTATTTTGGAAAAGGATGAACGGGTACCATTGTGAAAAGGATCATTAATGTGAAATTAATAATAACTGATTAGGACTCCAATGTTAACACTTAAAGTCTTTAGGATATTTTTACTATCTGAAAGATTCATCTCGTCAATTTTTTGTACACATTCCGTTAGATCATATTAGGATTTAACAAACTAGTCCTTAATTGGCGGTTGTACTAAGATGCCTTCTTCTCTTGACAACATCGGTGGCCTTGGGAAAACATCTATCAGCAATCTACTTCGCCTCACAGAAAGACCAGTATATCATAGAGCGTTTGAGTGGTTCTGTGACCTAAGTGGCAAAATAAAGGACCTCTCTTGGTCCAAATACGTCCCACTTAATGGAAAGCATTTTTAATGACTAATGTAATGCACGCACGAGAGATCTCCAGGTCACTCGATCCTCCGCCATCGACTCTAACTCATCAGGAGCTACATATGCCCAAGCGCAACCAGGCGACTTTTTGGACTTGGTCCAACCAATGATCTTGCAATAATTTTGTATTTCAACAAATTATGTTCGTTAAAGGAATTAGAAGTAGTAAACTGATGAGGTCAACACACTGGCACTCCTAGGTCGATATAGTTTTGTTTTTTGTTAAACCCATACATGCCACTAGAAATTTTTGCGTTCAAGGTTTAATTAAAAGATGGGGAAATGCAAATCCAAATTTTTATTCAATGACTGTTTAGGATTTTATAGTCGTCAGAAGAAGGCAAAACCGCGGTTCGAAGGAATTGAAAGTGACATCGATTGAGAAAACTAACACACACAACAAAGTTGGCGGTAAACAAGGGAATTTTTATTCACACTTAAAAAGAGTTCCTTTGAAGTTATCAAATTGTTGACTATCAAAACCGTCGCTATATACAGCAGTTAACAAAAATCGTAATCTTCTTGTGGCGCTCCAGTCCGAAATGGACCTTGGCTGATACTTCGCTAGCTGTCACCAACTGCGGAAAACAAGTTGGCTGAGCCCTCTGAACTCATAAGGACATGAATGGAAATCAAGCCCTTAAAATGTCAACTAAGGTTCGGTTAAAAACCAGGTTCGAATACCAGTGAAATCGAATGTGGTCCAGTCACTATTTGCCGTTGGGATCAAATTAACGGCACTGGAGGAGATTGCTACCTGGCAGTGCAATGGACCAGTTTTGAGTGTGAATGCTCCAGTAGTGCTTCAAAAAATCCTCCGAAAAAAAAAGGTTAGGTTAGGTTGGGTTACTGTGTACTCCCTAAATAAGGACGCAGTTAGCACAACATAGATCTGACTGCAATTATGCAAATGTGAACCAAAAACAAGAATAACATTGCTGTACATAAAAAATGATCCGTAGGATAGAAAATAATGTCAAAGCAACGCCTCTTTCCTACTGTCGGCGATTGCTTCAACAATCACATTTATTGCTTACTTTAGTTAGCCTCCCGCATGCAGTAGTAATCAAGCAAGGCATTTGTAATTACTCTACACCATTTGGTAAAAGCAAAACTTTTTGATCTCTTCCTCCCACTGTCTGAGGTGTTTCTCCTGGATAACGGTAGGGGGTGAATTAAAATGTGATTATATGTACATAGTCCAAATCTAGTTCATTGCCATGTTGACTGTCTTCTACAATCGACCCGACCATTTATTCCCGTTGCGTGTGGCACGCTCGATTGAACCAAGGGTATTAAAATTAGTTTAATTAAAAATACACACCCACTCATTAGCAAAGTTCGGTGAACCTCAAAAAGAGATTCCTATTATATCGCCAAGGACATATTCCCCACAAGGGCGTTCTAAGTGTCTAGCAGTTTGTGTTGACTACTTCAGACATTTTCTCATTTGTTTGCGTCGTTCGCACTTATTATGAAATAGTTTTTGTTTAGAACTATTCCACATGTAGTATGCCTTGAAGTCAATTTAATAAACAATACGCAGTGTCCAACCAAATACCCAAACAATTACAATATAGTGTTATACTATGACTCTAAAAGTCTAATTTGTATAGATAGCAAAATAATTTTGATTCATCAATAGTACGATAAAAAGTTTAGAAAATTGAATATATTTCCGAAATAAATAACTCACCCTATCATCCACATCTCCATATCCAACATGGTCGTCGTTTTCTCTTAAAAATATTAGTAATAATTAAAAAACCAAAAAGAAAAGTAAAAACACGAAATCATTAGCAACTGTATTTGGAATTAAGAATAATGGGATATTGCGGGGTGAAAAATATATATTGCATACGTACTCCATATTACTCTTTGTCTCCGAGAAGACTCGAATAATAAACTCTCCCTCTTCATTGGGATCAAATGTTGATGGTACAATTAAGTAGTGACCAGGTGGAAGTTTGAAACGAGCACAAACCTAAAACATGTTCACTTCAGTAAAGATTTTATTTGAAAAGGTGATTGTGGTCCGACGTTCTCACAGGTGATAGTAGAAATTTTATGGTGATTTTGACTCTTGATGTTTTGTCGGTTATCAAATAAAGAATGTATTTATATGGGGTGAAGCAGGATCTGTTCTATTACTTAGTTAAGCGGAATGATTTTGTGTATTTGATTCAACTTATCATTTTATTTTGTAATTTCGATGTCTTTTTGGTATACCTGACTGAAGACTACAATGGTTGAGGGTATATTGCACCGTGACCTTCAAAGATTGACGAAGATTGACAATTATAGACTTACTCCACTTTAAGCAGACAGGCTCTGTTTTGCTTGGTCGGCGACCATAAAAATGCAAATGTGTTTATGGGATCAAACACTAACATTCAAATTAGCTTTTTTGGTCAGTAATTTTCAAACTTTTCCGCCTTTATATAAATGAAGTGAAATCTGATTTTTGGATGAAAGGACCTAGGAGGTAAGTAGTGCTACCATACACACATACACACAATGATACGCAGGCAAATCAGTCATAATTTTCTTACAGGTGGTTTGATGGTTTCAGTCTCAATGCATGTGCAATTTTTTTTAGCTACTAATAGTTAACAAGAAGACGTTAAGGACTGGTTAAGTCTTGGTGTTCAGTAGGGAGGGCATAAGACCTCCAAAAGTGCATTCTTCTCAACCTGAATTATTATTTCAATTTCCACATATAATTCGTTGACCAGAATTTCCGATTGAATGTGGTCATTCCCTTTACAGGTCATCAAAATATTGAAAATTGTGAACGGTTAGTTTTTTTCCAGTGGAAGGGGCATTTTTTCCCAACATTAGAAATTTGTGCATATCACAGAATGAAATGAGTGAAAAATGTTCTGCATTGCATTATAATTTGCCTGGAAGTACATCCTTTACTATTACTACACATATTGGATAAACACTAGATTAAGTATTTATGTGCTTTTCGTTTAATGCGATTAAGGAGTAAACATAAAATGAATAATGACAATAGAGAGCTTTATGATGCTTAAAAAACAGGCGTATGGATGGCATGTGGATTACTGAAACCATGTCCAAAACAATGTGTTTTACACTCAGAATTTATGTAGTATACATATTTACATGGTATAATCATGGGTAACCACCCATTAGACTTATGTAACTGTAAAGCAGGTGTTGGAACTACTAATCATTACCCCATATTGTAAAAGTACTTTGTTTCTGAGTCTGTCGAAGTACAAGTCATTTATTTGTTTACTGTGTTCGACCAATAGGGACAAAAAATACGTTCCGTCTAAAATCAGAACAAGCCTTGGGTTCGAGTTGTTGTTAAATTTATACCAAATATTCAATTTACAGACGAAATATAACAGCTGATCTATAGCACAATGGATCCAAACTGTTAGTGTACGTGAGCCACGATTGTAAGTTGCTAGATGACTCACGTACCTACCTACCTAGCCGATTTAAGAGGAGCTGATTTAAGTTCAAGCTTAGATATAATTAGTTTTCCTCATTTACATGTCAGGTGTTTGAAGTTTGAGTTGTAAAGACTAGACTTCACATTGTTTTTTGGTCCGTATTGGAAACAAACACACTAGGTGCAAATTAATAATAAATTCACTTGCTTGAGCTCCTTCTGAATGAAGTCACCAGTAAGTCTGTCTTTTCTACCACTGGCAAAACATAAACGCTCCATTTTATGTTCTTCATTTGTCTAAAGTCACACATTTTTCAGCCTTGCATCACCTCCATGTAAGTAAACTTTTCATCACACTTGATTCAGAACTATTAACCACAATCACCTTTTGTCCCTTGCATACCTCACGAGTGTTAATGAAATGCGGTGAACGTGCAACCGATGCACGGTACTTGAAGAAAGTCAACGGTTGTGGCTTTGTATCCAAATCCCTGCCAGCCAAATGATAAATGGCAAAACCAATTGTCAAACACTCCATTCCCATATTACGCTTTGACCGGCGATTTTTCTGCATCAATGCAACAATTACGGTACATTTACCATCATCATCCTCCTCATCGGGATCCATCAAGTTGATGACATACTGAGGATTATGCCAGAAGGTTTCCAAGAAATTACGACATCCTCCGGCAGTTACACCAGATATCCATTCACCCTCGAACATTGACATTTCCCATTTTCGTTTGCCATTGCTCTGTTGCTCCTCCGTGAGGGAGTCCGGCGACAAGTTACAAATCTCCACACGGTCGAAATGGTTAAGAAAATCTTGGAATGACATCCAAAACTCACCATCCCTATCGAAGGTCAAACCGATTTCGATTTTCTGATCTTCTGGGATGTAACGCCACTCGGCTGAACTGTCACTCCATGGACCATTCCACTCAGCTTCATTACCCCATGGATTTCGCATACGAATCATTGGAATCTTTCCTTGACGGTTAGGTGTAACAATATCAATAAGTGCTACTTTTGTTATGGAGTAAGCATGGCCGCGAATTAACCCTTCCGGCGTCTCAGCTTCAGTTACGTTTGGATCCGGTTCTAAGCTGCAGCCCATCATCGAGTTGCGTTCGGCGGCTTTTTGAAGAATGTTGAATAGATTTGGTGGTGCTTCCTTAAGGTCATACCATTCAGTAACACCCCCTGTAAAATCTTCCATAGCCTCACATGTGGTACCACCTTTAAGTGCCTCGTAAGAACCATGCAGTCTGTTGAAAGTAATTTATTACAGTTGAATTTACACAGCCGAATTAAATAAGTTATCTCACTTGGCATAAGCCTTCTCTAGCAGAGCACTCCAGAACTCATTCTTTTCCGTTGAGTGCATGTACATAAGTTCTCCACGATACGTTGGCAGACGATCATCAATGACAATATCGATCCACTTACCATACTGCCAGAAACAAAAATGGAAGATACCAGCGTAGTTTTCGAAATCCTGCTCTGGTGGTACAACCCGGAAGAAGAGGTTTTGGAACTGGGTCAGATTAGCTGCAGCTGCCAGCAGCCAACAATCACCCAGTTCACCTTGTTGTACATCAAAACGAGAGTACCCTTCGACGAAGAATTGTGGATCGTCGCAAATTTCCTGTCGATAATAGAATTTAGACTGACTGGAATCTTTTGAGCTGTAAATGACTTACGTGTGGTCTCATCCATTCGACGTAACGATCCGGACGGCGTGAAAACATAAGCGATTCATTCGTGGCTGGAAACAAGGGATCTTCAAATAGAGATCCTGAGGAAAGGCACTGGTTTTTGAGAGATTCGTAGTCCTGGACATCAGTGTGAGTGCGAAGACCACTTGCTTTCTCTCCAAGCTGAAAGAAAAAAAAGGATTAGTATTAGAAAACTAAAAAAGAAAAGAGGGATTTGTTGGGAAAGGATTTCGTCATAGTGTATGCCTGGTGGATATATCCTTCCTCTCCTTTGGGATAGGTTAGGTATACTCATGAAGATTTACCTCATAATGCTAATGTTCCCTCTTTCTAGGGATTAGCTTAGGTAATATATCACACCAGTGTTACCAAATAAGTTACATCAGGTTGACTGATGATGCGAAATGAGGTAGCCACATAATTTAGAGTGCTTAGTGGGAGGTGTTTTCAAGAACTGAGATCAGACATTATGTAAAAACTGCATTACTTAAGTTTTTGTGTGGATATTTAACTTTCATTCAATTTTGCTTGCAACGTGATATGACATACCGAAATATTGTTCCTTCGTACTTAAAAAGAGATGCATTTAGGAAATAATGTGGTATTTGTATATGCAATAGACACTCAACGGCTTCAATTTAATAATTTTGTTATCCAAGACGGCTGAGGGCACATACCTAGGAGTCTTCTCAGCATCGTCGGATATATCTTTGTCCTTTCGCCTGTCTAACCATGGCAGAGTATTCCAAGCAGAAGTCAACTGATAGACTGTCAATAACTCTGATAGACGTAAAATTTATTGATATATAGGCAGTTAGGCGGCTATTAAGACACTGGACTCACCATCGGTTAAATACGAGATGGTAAAAGTTTGCTGTGTATCTCAGGCAACAAAAAAGCCGACGAGCCAGCTAAGAGACACCCTTTCTCTCACTACATACACGCTATACGAACGACTGGATGGCGCAGTTGGTTAAGTTAGAGGGATCCCAGGTTCGAATCCCAGTGAAAGCAAACGCCTTTATCCGGTTTTTCAAATCTGGTTCAGTCACCATTTGCCGCTGGGATTAAATTAACGGCACTATCACTGAAGCGGTCCATCAGTGGTAGTAGTCTGACTGTGGGTATCACAATGGACCAACATGGTCTATGGTCATGCTGGTGAATTCACTATCAGCCCCCTAATCTAACCCATTTCTCACTACAGGTAATAAACTCGCTTTTACATATGCTGTCAATATCACAAATAGGAATTGGATGGAACAAGATACTTGTAGATCAACCAGGCTAATTTGGCTCATACCAAGTCGATAAAGGACAAAGACATTAAATAGCAATAAATAGGAATAATGTTGCTCTCTTCTAAATCACCATAAAAATCTGCTTAGAATTTGAGAAAATCAATATGGTTATAGTTAATACATTTGCATAGGAATCATCGCATTTTCTTCGCAAAATTGTCTTCAAAATTTCATATTCCAAAGACACGAAAAAATTTATTTTCCAGAAGGATAATATGCTCATCAGTAATGAGACAACGTCTTGTATAATATTCGATTAACGTGCTGAGTTGCTCAGCATGTCCATCTAATCTGGCAAGAACAGTATGTGGGCAAAATCTCGAGTCGCCCGCAACGCTAAAGGAATATTATATCAGAGAAAGGGGAACATTGCTAACGGTGTGTAATGGTGTGTAAACTTTGTAAAATCAATCCTTTTTTGTCGCTATTCATTGATAAACAAAATCTAAATCAAGCAAATATGAAAGGGCAAACGATTTGTAATCCCGAACCTATTTCAGATGTGTAGAGATATGAGCTACATATATTGAAATTACTATGGAAATAAAAACGTCTATTATAATATGTATATATTGGCGCTACAATCCACTCATAGTCCGCATACTTTTATTTTCTGACGAGTGGAGGGGGACCTACATTTTTGTGTCTACTTCAAAGGGCGAAATTTCAGAAACTTTTATCGACAGTTATACTCTTTGTTATACTCAGTGACTCGACGGAGGTGGTGTCGTGAAGATAAAAATTATTGTGTCTGGAATAGAGCATTGACCTTTAGTGTAGGAGTCGAAGTACTTATCCATTAAGACAAGGCGGCCATATTTTTTTTGATTGACAAAGAAGAACAAAAACACTAAAGCGAAAGCGAGTTCCAGGCAAATGCAAGTAGTAAACCGTACATTGACCCCATTATTGATATTCTGTCCCTGTTTAAGGTTGCTTAAAAGACTTCTCTGAAATTATACACTCACAATGTACTCGTATATTACAAATAATGAGCAAGTACACGTTACACGCATACTAGTCTTCGCCACTTCTGCCACAAAGGGCAGCGACGAATTGTGCGTAAAGAATTTTGGGTGGCAGCCAACCACTTGCTGGCTGTATATTGGCATGTATGAATTTGAATGATGCACAGCTCCATCATAATTTATATTTCTTATTATATAAAGCAAATTAGACAGTAAAAAGCTTCCAGTGTTGCCAGGTGACACTTTTTCTTAGAACATTGCAGATAGATTGCATATGAGGTGAGGAAAAGCCAATAAGATACGAGCTCTTACCAAAAATGTTCAACTTTTCAACTAAACAAGACTTTCATTTAATCGATGAAAATATAGTCTTGATGGCCCATTCATTCCATTTCATTCCTCAACGCAAACAAGATAAGAACAGAAAAGCAGAATTTACAGAAATCAACACTCTCTGACGAAATAAGGCTCTATTATGTCTCCTCTGCCCAATAAAACTGCAATCAAACTGGAGGACTCGAAATAAATGTACCATACCACAAATAAATCAATATTCACACCTAAATCAGAGGTTCTTTATGCATATCGCACTAGTGGTCATTATTAGGACTATGAACTGTCATGACAAAGGGTTCCGACATTCGATTATTGGCAAAATTTCAAACAAGCTTTGGATAAGTCGTTTATTTTAATGCTTGAAAGAGAGATCTAAGTTACAAGTGAGCGCAACAAATATCCTTCATAATAAATCCTTATGTTGTAGTCCTTTGATACATAAAGTAAGACACATTTCAGCAACAGAAAAAAATTATTAAGAAAAAGAGAATAAACATGCCGGATATAAGGACGGTAATTTGAATTTGGTTGGGCTAAGTTCAACTGAGACCTTCATTTGAAAATCCTTTTACACTATAAGCATAGAAATATATTGTTCAATGCAGAAGCTTAAGTGCTATTTTTCAAATTAACATGTTGACTGCCAAGGGCTTGCCCAGGACGTCAACTTCGTCAACTTCTTGCCCAGGACGTCAACTACGGTTTATCTCGTATTATGTTTACTTGCAATATTTATGCAGCTACTATAAAATTCGTATTTTATTAGTGTAAATATTAACAGATGGCCTAAGGGAATAATGCAAAAAAAAGACGAGGAAAGAAATTGTTAAAATTTGTTTAGGAATTTAGAAATTCATAACCTCAATAACGACCTACATTCATTCACATCTACAAATTTCTGTAGACGTTTTATGACTGTAAAAACATTTGCTTCAAAAACGAATACCACCACATGACCTTGAGCACACTCTTCACTTGTTGATTAATTGAAACTTAACAAAGGCAAAACAAAATAAAACAAAGACTGAAAAAAGGCGAATGGAAAAGCTTACTCTATAAATTGGTTTCCCATCGAATGTTTTCTTTCGTGGCATGACAGCATTAGAGAGTGGTTTTTGAATAACAATTTTCTCTGCCGTCTTCCCATCATTTTTTTCTTCATCCATCAATGGGAAACCATCACATTTCTCATCCAAACTCAGACAGGAATCAACAAACGTTGTTTTCATCAAACGAAACGGATCTTCTCGATTTTGTACATCCACTTTGGTACACACGGTTTCATGCGAGGCATATATTGCTTCAGCATGCTCCTCAATTGTGTGCACGTTTATAACTGATGCGAATTTTTCCTTAGGAAAAATCTTCAGTTTGAACGTCTCATCGCGCTTGTAGACGGTTTTAAAAAAAGGCACTTCGACTTTCGAAACGTAAGGCATTTTGGTGATATTCTTTCTTTACTCTTTCTGAACAAACTCAATGATGGTTCCACTCCACACAAACACTTTACTGAATGATTTAATCAAGTTAAACCAGTGAAAAGCCTTTTGTTTAGCATATGCTGTATTTTCACATATCAAAAGCAGCTGTTGTGTGCGATAGCGGGTGCCTACGTTTTATCAAAAAGATGCGGTTTATGCAATCCACTTTGTGTGGCAATGGAATAGGCCTTTCCCAACTCACTACTCATTTAAGAGAGTTTGTTTATTTTTAAACTAATTTTAAAGTCGAATTTTCACTCCGGCACATCAAGGCAATGGACAAACTGAAACTGAAAATCGAGCGGACAAAGCTAAACCCGAAGACTCAAAAGGGCGACAGCAACAGCGACGACATGATGTCGGCATCCACAGGGACCGTATATCTCCATAAAGTCGTGCACTAACAAAATGGGGTTGGTAAGACTACTATTGTGTGTAATCTTCCCTTTTTTCTACTATCTGTGTGAACGCACATGGAAAGAGACGATAGTGGAAGGAGTTAGACAGGGTTGGAACTAGTAGGAGTGCCAGTCTTCCAGATACGATTTTCCCAAATGCCATTCAAACATGACAGTGGAGTAGATAGTTGGTATTCCGACATGTTTTTCCTTTCACTGGTGAGGGTGACTCTATTTTAATAGGCAACATTAACTTAACGAAGCCAAACACAACGTTCGCACCCTTGTCGCGAAAGCAAAGAGCGTGCTGGGTATGATGTCAGACACAACATAATTCCGAGGAATCATGAATGACGAATTCTCAGTTGGAAGCATAAATTTAAGGAAACTCCGGATACACGAGGGTGCAAGAAAATTACATACATCATGTATGTATGTATGTATGCGTATTGGAAGGCGCCGTAAATTCGACTATTTACTCTGGATATGTCTAGACTACTAAAGTTCGGCGGCTGTAACAAGTGTTTAAATTGCAATAAAAAAGTAAAACGAATTGGGCTGACCGCGAGGAGTGGGTTAACTTGTACTGCAGTGAGGAGGTTAAGAGCATGTACATGGTAGACATGGCAATAATTGATTGTGATTTTATTAAGCGTTTAGCTTTTGATTGTCAAAAATCATAGAAAACTATATAAAATGAGTTAATAAGTCATTCACTTTTTTAAAGATTAGAAAATTAGAAAATGTTGACCACGACAGTAAGTGGTCCATACGGAGAGTCCAATTTTAAATCACTTTTTCGAGCATATTGGCTGGTATCTCATTATAATCGTTTGCAATGTTGGCTTCAAAGATTGCTATTGACATTGGATTATCGGCGTAGATGAGTAATTAGACATCAATCACACGTTCTAGCTGGTCAATTCATTGGTCCAAAACGAGAGATGAATTGCTCACCGAAATCATTTCTCATTAGGTCTATCGAAGTACATGCTGTATGGCACAAAACGCAGTCTGTTGGAAATTCGAACTTTTTGAACAATGGCGGGTGTCATTGAGGGGGGTATCGTTGTTCTCAGAATCAATTTTGGCCAATGATTCCGCTGAACCAAAAGCCGCACCAAAGAGTGCCGTTTTCCGATGCATTGGCAGCTTTTATACTGCCTGAGGTTAGAAACCGTACCAAATACGGTAGTTTTGTGTATCAACATACCCATTTAAAAAGATGAAATGACAATGCCAACTGGGTATGTTTGACTTTGACATATGTTATACACCATGCGGGATCTGTCAAAAATAGAACATTGACAAGCCAAAGAGCAATAAAATCACCCTTTCCATATGATTCTTGAGTATTGAACCGAGATGCTTATGTTTATGTCGTACATACATACGTACATTCAGCTACGGAGTATCAGTTGTAAATAACGTCTAGGATTATATTTGAATGAGCTATTAATGCTGGTCATCAGTTTTAACGCAAGTCAAAAGGATCGATTATGGATTAATTATTCCAATCTGCTCAAATTAAAGAAGACATTTAGCACATATCCCACAGATATTTTGAGAGTCTGTAGATTCATATTGTACTTCCAATCGGAATTGTAACATAAATAACAAGCAATATACAGACGTCTTTACTTTTTTATATTTGCATTCTTGTCTACATCTGAACGACACATGTTGAAAATATGAAGGCATTTTTCATGTAAAATACTACAGATGTTCTAAAGTGGCTCAATGATTGGTCTGCCAACAATTTCGTCTAGAGTCATTTATTAAAAGAAGGGCATGGGACTCAAATACTATAGTTAATTTTACGTGATTGAATTCCTAGTGTGCTTAGTTGAGATCAGATTCTAGCGATAGGCTATATATAAATATAACTTCACTTAGGCCAAGTTTGGCCCATTGTGATACCATGCGAAAAAAAGTCTTTTAATACTGATGAAAAACGATGATGTTGATTGAGGTGCCGTGAAATAACGTTGGCTTTTGGAATTCGGCGTTATTTCACTTTATGAAACCGAAATAACGCCGAATTCCAGTATGTGCGCACCTACTTCAAATTGTACATGTGGTCTAGCAGGGGGGTTGCAGGGGGGCAACATGCCCCCTATACCTACTTCACTTTTTGTGTGTGTATATGTACATATTACAACCAACAAACATTGATTAAAGTTCACTTGTTTTTCTAAATAGTACGGCTTTCTAAATTCTATTGCCTTCTATCTGAATTCGGCTTTATTTCACAAGCAATGGTCGGCGTTATTTCACTTTAGCAAAGTGAAATAAGACCGAAAATGGAAATTCGGCGTTATTTCGCTTTCATAAAGTGAAAATGAATTCCAAAAGTCGGCGTTATTTCACGGCACCGTTGATTGATGCTGATGTTCCTAAACTCACTCAAATTTTCGAAGGAATATGCTATACATTACACGAACAGAGAAGGTGGGGGATTGTTTTTTTCCTCTTTTTCATCTTTGCAACAGGGCTAGTAGTTATTGGCAGGAAGACCCAATCTGTTGGGGTGTCTTCCAATCGTGTTTATTGCTGATCATCTTATTCTGATCAAGTGAAGGATTCTGCCTTAGCGACGGCCAGTCCCTTCTGAGAACCAGCGTGTGATGGAATTTGTTCGAGGTAGTACGAACAATTTCAGTACTTAAACGCAGAATAACTCTTCCCAACCTCTGTTTTTTGGATTCAAAAGGCAAGTAAGTCACAGAACTCTCTTTTGAAAGACCAACCTGACTTTGTAGATATGGATCTGCTCTACGGCGAAGGAACATGGACAATATCCAAAGCGGAAGAATAAGCTCTTTTCGAAAGAAAAGATCTGCGTGCGATCTTTGGTCCTGTTTGCCTTGAAGGCGACTGGAGAAGAAGATTCACTAACGAACTACTCAGCTGTAGCCAGGCCATGTAGAGTGTATGGACAACTACTCTCCGGCTCGAATTCAACTTAGGGTCTATGGGACAACGCAACAGAGGACATCCTCATTTAAGGTGGTGCAGACCGTTGGAAAGCGAGCGCAACCAATTTAGTGTGCGCAATTGGATACATCTTGCGAAAGATCGTGCTAACTATTGAAAAGGCTTTTTGGTCGACCCCCAGGGCCATACCCAGGCCGTAGCGCCACAAGAAGAAGAAAAGTGCTTCTTTGTCGTTATTTCCGTCTGAGATACGGAGATACGTCTGAGATATGTTCAGGCAGACGTCTAGAGATGTGTATATTGAGGTCACGGGAATACACTTCCAGTCCCACCCCCGACTTCTTTTTTGAACTGTATGTGAACAATTTTTAGAGAATCGTCCAACGTCCGAGGGCCAGTCGCCCAGAATTGAATTAAAGCTCAGGATGTATGGAATCTCAGTATAAATAAAAGTAAATGATTTTAGAATTATGGAGAATTATGGACCACTCTGACGACTTTTCCACAAGTTCAGTGATCTCAATCTGACTTGTTGTTGAGTTGTTGAGGGCTGTGCGGATAACTGTCTAACGCAGCACCCGTTATAATCAATCCACTGATTCAGATGCCAACCTACATTTGAACGCGCCGACAAGGACAGTCGTAAAGTGGCTAATTTATGATGTAATATAATTATTTTGAACGTCATCAACAAATAACCCCTATTGTTTTAAAAGGATACGATCATAAATAATAATCTTTCAATACAAGAACAGTAACCAAATACTCCCGAATATAACATACCCATGACCGACAAGTCAAATATCGAGACAGCATCAATTAAATTGCTTAATCAAATACGATTCCTGCCTTACGAAACATACGAAATAAACAAAAAAAGCTTCAGAACCAGAAATGTTGACCGGTTCTCAGACTTTGTAAACAAGTTTTTGAAATATTACTGTATTTCAATCGTAAGCACGTGGTTTCTCGACTGCACGGGTGAACTGGTTTTAATAGACGTCATAGTAAATAAGCACTCGTACATCTCTAACAAACTTGATATTGGAACTTTTCGAGCAATGAATATTGAATAGAATGACGGCAAAAAAAGGATGAGGTGCAAGGTAAGTTCTCTTTATTCGGCGAATGTTGCTGAATGTTATATTTTATACGTTCAGTGACAATTTCAAATGAAAATTAAATAAATTCAATCACCAAATAAAAAAAACTTTATAATAATGGCGGCGCTACAGTCCGAGGTGGACCAGGGCCTCCTCCCCCTTCTCAGCAACCACTTGCGTTGTGCGTACTATTGTTCTCTCACGGGGAGGGGACCTACAGTTTAATGCCGACTCCGAACGGCGATTTTTAGACAGTTATACTCTTTGAGCATTGTCTTCTTCTTCTTCTTAGGGCGCTACAGTCCGAGGTGGACCTGGGCCTCACTCAACATGCCTCTCCAGCCAGCACGATCTTTCGCCAGCTGTCTCCAGTTTCGCACACCAAGCCGGCAGAGGTCCCCCTCGACTTGTGTGCGCCACCTTGTTCGTGGACGTCCTCTGTTGCGTTGTCCCACAGGCTCAGAGTCGAAGACTCTTCGGGCCGGAGCTAAGTTGTCCATACGCTCAACATGGCCTAGCCATCTTAGGCGTTGGATCCGTAGACGCCTGGCTAGACTCATGTCGCTGTACAGCCCATACAGTTCGTGGTTGAATCTTCTCCTCCAAATGCCATCAACGCAAACAGGACCAAAGATCGCGCGCAGAACTTTTCTCTCGAAAAGACCAAGAGACTGTTCATCCGCTTGGGATATTGTCCATGCCTCTGCACCGTAAAGCAGGACTGGGATGATCAAGGTCTTATACAAAGTCAACTTGGTCTTCCGAGATCAAGCTCTACTACTCAATTGCCTTTTGAGCCCATAAAAACAGCGGTTGGCAAGAGTAATTCTGCGTTTGATCTCGGTACTGATGTTGTTTGTACTGTTTACCGCGGAGCCAAGGTAGACGAAGTCCTTTACTACCTCAAAGTTATAGCTGCCTATGGTGACGTTCTGGCCAAGTCGTCGATGTTGTGCGTCCTTTCTCGATGACACCATTTTAACCCATTTTAGCCGCTTCCGTTTCAATGCCAGCAAACGCATCATTGACGGCTCGCTGTGTTCTCCCAATCACGTCAATGTCATCCGCGTAAGCTAGCAGTTGAACGGACTTTTGGAAGATCGTGCCTCTTGTGTTGGCCAGTGAGTTTTGCACGATCTTCTCAAGAATGATGTTAAAGAAATCACATGACAGCGCGTCGCCTTGTCTAAAACCTTTTTTGACATTGAAGGTCTCGGTGAGTTCGTTACCGACCTTGATGGAGCAGCGAGAGTTCTCCATCGTCATCCTGCTCAGTCTGACGAGTTTAGCAGGAATGTCAAAACTAGACATGGCGCTGTATAGCTCGTCTCTATGCACGCTGTCATATGCGGCCTTGAAATCGACAAATAGATGGTGTGTGTCGATCTGCATTTCCTGGGTCTTCTCCAGGATCTGCCGCAGTGTGAAAATTTGATCGATGGTGGACTTCCCGGGCCTGAAACCACACTGGTAAGGACCTATCAGTTTGTTCACGAATGGTTTCAGGCGTTCACACAAAACGGCAGAGAAGACCTTATAGGCGATGTTAAGGAGACTTATCCCTCGATAGTTGGCGCAGTCAAAGGGGTCTCCTTTCTTGTGGATCGGGCAAACGATACTGAGATTCCACTCATCGGGCATGCTTTCCTCCGACCATATCTTACAGATGAGCTGGTGCATGCGCTCTACCAGATCACCTCCAGCTGCTTTAAACATTTCGGCGGGCAGACTATCTGCACCAGCAGCTTTATTAGACTTCAGTCTCGATATCGCTATCTTGACTTCGTCTAGGTCGGGGGGACGGTATTCTCTTCTATCATCGTCCGTTGTGTTGAGTGGAACATTCTGCCTGACAGCGGTATTTGTGTCCTCATCGCCGTTCAACAGTCTGCAGAAATGATTTTTCCAAATTCTCAGTATCGACTGCGAATCTACTACGAGCATTGTCAGTGACTCGAAAGAGGTAGAGTTAAGTGTTTCTTCGAGATTCGAGCTTTAGACTTCGAGCGCAGGAGTCGACGCACCTACCCAATATGCTACGGCGCCCACTAAAAAGAAACTTTGGAGCTCCATAATTTTCAAATGGTACTTTGGATAAGAAAGTGTTGAAGCAAACCTCAACCTCATTTCAAAAGATCTGTCTATTAATATATCACTCGATAGTGTGCGTCATTGTTCAAAAGTCGATGGCTATTTCACCTATACGGGAACCACCCCTAAATGGTCCCACCGTTCAGATTTCCGTGCATAGGCAATGATATATGGAAGCAGACAGTGGTAGACAGTTTGTGCGAGTCCACGGGTAAAAGAGTCTTGTTTGTGTTCTACAATTTCTTCAGATTTACACAACTCTTAATAACGCAGCTTTTTTTTTTAACGCGACTGTATATCGAGTTGTTCTGAAAGCGTGTAGTCAGTGTAACATGCTGCACCGTCTGCTGACTTGAAATTCTGGTGAAGCAAAATAATGGTTCAGTTTTAAAAGCTTTAATTTTTCAACGCCTTTCAATTATCATTTGATATTAATCGACCAAGAAGTCAATATATGGTATGACAGATTATAAAGAAAATAAAATATTTCATTCTAAGTTCTTTTGATAGCACACGGAAATGGGTGAACAATAAGCCAGAATCAGAATGCATCCCGGTTCTCATATTTTCTCCAAAAGAAACAATGTTTTCTAAAAGTTTTTTTTTCATAAATTCAAACGCATAATCAACAGCTATAAACATCTGAACTTGCGAATACATTCAAAATTTCCTAACCATTTGTCCCGCTGATACATAAGAAAATTATTTTTCTCTTTGCATTTATTTTTGCTTTTATGTTTATTTTCATGTCGACAAACTTGAATCAGCTATGCACTCTCTATATTTTCGCCGATAAGCTAAAATGTTTCAAAATAAACTTGTTGTTGACAAATATATATTTAGTTATGCGAGTAAATGTCAAGATATTACTTACGACTCTCATATTCTTTATACTCGGGAGAATCCTCTTCGTTTCGGCTTCTTTCTTAATAAAGATCTCATTAATAACGCTCCCCACGATCTCTTTGGCCGCCCCTGCAGCTGCTTCGCTGGCGGCATTGAGAAACTCTTTGCCGGCCTGCTTGAAGAAACCCTTGAGCTCATCCATTTTGGCGCCTCAATATGCTCTGCTAGAAATTGTTTTGGTGTAAATGCAAAGTTTGAATTTTTTTGTGACAATGAAGAATGCTACAAATTGATTGTTTGGAAATTTCTCTTTGGCGACGTCATTAAATAATGTATTCAAAAAGTATTAATCTTTTTTAATACTTTTACTACGAGTTTGACTTTACTAGTGTAATGCTCCGAAGTGAATCATTTGACAAATATAATATTGATGCCATTTATAAGCGTTTGTAAACAACACCGCACCTAGCAACTCATTGTAACCTTGGGTGAGAACAATCCCATGATATGCTGGATAAATCTTTTGATGACTAATAGTCGGTTAATTGAGATAGGAATGCAATTTTGCTCGAGTAATTCGTCATGAGTGGAGGAATGTTAAAAAATACACAACCGGGTTTTTTCATTAAAGGAAGGAAATTCTTTTCAACTCTGTCGAGGAGTTCACAAATTTTTCAGTTTAACTGTGAGGTGAATTAAAAATTGTAAAATAAATTCCCATCACGTAGCACCTGCTTTCAGTTAACACTTAAGCTGAAGGCAATTCGCAATATTGGCTGGCTAACAGTTTTGATTGAAGGCGTTAGTTCAACCTAGGTAACGTACTGCGGTGGAATTATTGATGACATAAAGGTTTTTTGTTTTGTTTTGTTGGTAGGTGTTACCTACTGTCACGGTTAGTTTGCGAACAGATACTGTCATACCGAGATTAAGTTCGATCGTAGGCGAGTTCGAACAATTACATTCATGAATGGTTTTGAAAAGAACAAAATCATTTGTTAGTTCATCCTCAATCCGATCAAGTCTTGAAATAGTATTCGAGAGTAGATATATCCGTTAACAAGGAACAATTAAAAGGCTTAGGGCATTTATTAGAGGATGGAATGCACTTTAACTTAATTGTTCTTATGTAAAGATTGCGGAACTTTGGCAGGAAAGTACTAATCTACCGGAAACTCGGCAGAAAGAAACAATAATACTCACTCTCAATGCAAATTTAAACAAAAGCACTGAGACTTCTGGACACAAAATAATTGAAGCAATCAACAATTAACAATTATGGTAGAATAGGAAGGCAATGACCCTGGTGATAAAAAGGGATTGGAAAGAGTAGAAGAAAATTCCAAAAATGTAAGATTAAAGTAACTGACTTGTTTTATGATGCTGAGTGTAAGTCGATTCCAATAATGTTCCTCAGGAGCCTCAGACAAAATTTAGCCAAAAATCATCAGGAACAAAGCTTTAACTGAGGACTCTCGATTCGTTTTAGATTTCAATGTTGTCTTGATCAACGCCATGATCGAAGCGATCTGCTCGAGAAACTCTGTTCGAGTAATATGAAACATCAACTACTTTGCACAATGTTCCATTTGAATACCGTAAAAAAAACGCTCTCTAGAGAGCAAGAAATTTCTCCATGCTACTACTTTCAGCTTGACAAATTTTTACAAGCTGTTTATATTAGGTTTTCATGTCTGCCGAATCTGTGTGCGGCACAACAACCAAACTCATACCCGCACACTTTTCTTACATTATTCAAGTGTCTGACCTATTCTTTTATATTCAACGCGTGTGTTTTCTTTTAGACAATTTTATCTTGCTTTAAGAGAATGTGAGAAATGTGGCAAGTAGCAAGGAAAGTACTCAAACAGACTTTGTATCTCTTGGGAATATCTCGGAAATTTTTAAGGGAGTACGCATGCAAGCACATGGCGGTGCTTTAAACAAAAAAAAATACTTTTTGTCGACCAACATGTAAAGGAAAAAGCTGACTCAGACCAAAATAGCTAAAAATATAACGTGGACAAGATGTCTTACTAGGAAAACCATAAAAACGAGTTTTCTTATGTCCTATTTTTGACAATGTCCTATTTTGATGACGAGTACCAGGATTTGCCTTTGGAAATTCAATCAGATTTTGGATAGTATTCAATTATTTCATGAATCATAATTTAATGAATTATTTGTTTTTAATGCAAGTTAACATTAAAAACTCTCCGCAGTTACCCTAAGAATTTTTGCCTTTTTCTCTTCGCTTTAGCATGTAAAAACCAAATGCATGGAAGAAAATAGTAGACAATCATATTGTCTGGGTTTTAAATGGAGAGTGGTTGTTTATTTTTTGATGAAAACAGTAGCGAATGACTGTATTTTTGTTTATTTTGAGCTTAGCGTGCAATTAACTGCTTCCTGTAATAACGGAATTTCGCAAATCAAATAAATAACTCACATTCATTAAATGAACCACAAAACCGAAGATTCTTCGTCTTCCAACTAAAATTGCAGACTATGCATTAAGAGTCATTAAGCAAATATGTATATACATATATACTTTTGCTTCAGATTTTTAAAATGAAATTGTGCTTTCATTCATAGATTTCTTCCCAGATTGTGCCCGTCGCCGTCATCATACAAAATGTTATTCAAGCGAATGTGGGATTGAGATAAACATTTTCAGAAGAATGTATGAACATACATACAGTTCAGTTCGACTTGGAATTTTTCATTTGTTGTGTGGGACTATGGATTGATCAATTCTTTAGCAATTTGAAAAATAAATTGATCCTCAGACATAATTACTGTGCAAGTCAATTGACAATTGCATGATGAACATGCTTTAAGATGGTTCGTATTTTATGAACTTTATGTCATTCTGATGCTTTTGATTGGTGACATGAAACTCAAAAGAAACAACATGAAACGTTCAATACCGGTTAACCGTTAGTTTAATTTCCTGACACCTATTGGTTGGGTATATGGACAAGCTAACAATTCATAGGCTTTGTCAACAATTCAAAAATTTACGATTTAAGACAACGTCCATGGTGTTATGGCCTAGATAGAGCCCAAAGTTAAAAAAAGGTTAAATAAAACTTCGAAATCAGACTGAAGGAAGTCATGAATTGACAGAGCACTCTAGGCGGTGACCTTGAAAAATATTTAAGTAGGTTGAAGTGCCTTCATAATACATTTAGATCTGAGTTGGGTATGAAGTTCGGACAGAATCCTGCCGGGACAATGATGGACAACTGATAGTAGAGTCGCAGTCGATACTGCGAATTTGGAATAATCATTTCTGCAGACTGTTAAACAGCTATGAGGACTAAAATATCGTTATCAGGCAGAATGTTACACTCAACATAGACGATGATAGACGAAAATTCCGCCCCTTGACCTAGACGAAGTTCGTGCAGAACTCACTGGTCAACATAAAATGCACGATCGCTGACGCAGACTACATTGACGTGATTGGTCGAACACAGCGAGTCGTCCTTCAATGAACCTTCAATGAATCGAAGGCGGCCAAAATGGGTTTAGCGGTGAATGAGGGAAATAACGAGGTATATGGTGTTTTGAAAGAACGAAACACAACTTTGGCCATTTGGCCACAACGTCACCAAAGGCAGATATCCTTGAAGTAGTCAAGTATTTCGTCTATCTCAACTTCGTCACCGTCAGTACTTATATTTAACGCGGAACAATTCTAGGCAATCGCTGTCTTTGAGCTCCAGAGGCAATTGATTAGTTGAGCCCTTTTTCAAAGGACCTAAATCACTTTATATAACATCTTGATCATCCCTGTCCCGCTATATGACGTGGAGAACCTCAACCAATTTAGCATGCGCCAGCAAAAGATCCTGCTAGCTGGAGAGGTTTGTTAGCTGAGGCACAGGTCCACCTCAGACTGAAGCGCCACAAGACGAATTATCTATGGGTTGATTCGCTTGTTCACTTGTCGTAAAAAAGTTTGAGATTTTAAAATTTTGTCGAAGAAATAGGCTCACAAATGTAAGTATGTCTGAATGACACAAAACCCGGGCATGTGAAGTAGGAGCGTAGAACATTTCTCTCTTCATTCTCATCCAAAAAGAAAGAAAATCGAAAGAAAAACTTAAAATCTGCTGGTGTGCTTTCCTAGGAGACTGGGTCCCGTGATCACGCCTGCCACAATTTTGCTTGAGATCAAATTTGCAGATTGTTTAGAATTTGTATTAAGCAAGTTAATTCTGGAGGTATGACACGTTGTGCTCCAGGACAGTGATTCGTGAATAACCATTATCTCTACCTAAAACACGCTACAAAGGTCAGGCAGGCGCAGGGAGACACTGATGTTCAGGTCGTTGCATTTGACAACACAAACCACAATATTTAAGATCATTCTCATATAAAACATAACCACAAATAACTACATTTTTAGCTTTAAATTTCTGTGAAATCTACGAAAATGCTGCAATATTTAGTAAATTCTTAGTATCTTTTGAACATAGAAAATAATTCATGCATCAATGACACTACGAGAGGTTAAATGTTTTTGATTGATACATCAAAGCTGACAGCCGCCTTCTGCTTTCAAAAATATTCCCAGCAATAAGAGTAAAGGAGAGAAGTATCTATTTTGCAACGATCAACTCTTTCTCTCTCGTGTTTCCAGAGAGATAATCTTTGGATGCGACATCACCACGACGCACGAAAGCTCTTCTCATCACAGCAAAACATCAATGTCAGCGCAAACGTCAACCAAATACACACTTACAATCTAGTTTTGAAAGCGATATCTGTAGTGTAGAAAAACTTTAGGTCTAAAGTAGTCACTGAAAGCACTCAGGGGGATATCCATACATGAAAATGTCATTCTTTTCAATTGAAACTTGTTTTTGCCGCTAGCATCGCCGGAATTTAGTCAATAATTAGTATGTTCGTAACGTTCGCTCGGTGTATGTTTTTGGGATTGGGTGCCGTATTTTTAAATCGCCGGCTGTATACTTCACGAGATAAATATATGTATGACATCAAATCGACTCAATTGGATAAACTGCTTGAACTGTTTAGACCTTTTCACTTAATTAAGTGACAATTCCTGACAAAAAAAGACGTATACATTAACGGATATACATAGATATGTGTAGAATAGTTTTACTGCACACATCACTCCTGCCGCAGCAAGTGCTCTAGTTTGACAAGCAACAAATTTTCGATCGCATTTAATCGGCTGGAATGTAAGAAACGTGACTTTTCTCAGATTAAGGCCGCACTACACTTAGTTTTACTCTTACTTTGGTGATTAAGACAACAATCCAAGCACAACAAGAACATGTATCCAACCTGAAGTGGTTTGTAGTGCTTCAGAAGTGGTTAATGGTCATGAGGCTAATTGAGATCGTTTCGTAGCAGCAGTATATCTGGCGTTTAATTTGTTTAAGAGGCATTTACTATATAATTTTTCTATTTCATATGTTCACAAGAAGGAATCTTGATCTTGTCACGTGATACAAGAAGTTAACTACTTTCAGATTCGCTCCGATTGCGGTTAAAGATTTCCAACGGTTCTTTTTCGTCGAAGGGAATATTTTATTTATATTTATGATGACATAAGCCGATGAAAAGCAAGGAAAAATCCATGTCAACCATTAAGTAAATGAAAAGAAAGAAAATGTCTTTTATACTGTAGCATGTTACTTCACAGTATTACCTTAAAGCTAATCTTGGCACAGACAAATAGAGAACTGATGACTACACTCATTTCATTCGGCAAAAAAAGATCGCAAATCTCGACACGCTGCATTGAAAGTTACGGGATGGAAACCTTATTCCACTCCTTGCGATGATTCCCGATCCCGGCAAATTTCGAATTTCGCTTGTGTAAATTAAATTACCAGGATTCCTCCCCTTGTGGTGATACCAGAACATTTAAAACAGTGGACTGCAAAGGGGTTAGCTTGGTTCGAGAAAGTCGTAGACAGTTCTATCGAACAAAAGGGGGATGGCGACAAATTTTTGATATCACATTTTTGGCGTAACTCTTTCAGTGATAACTCATATTGTGCGTGCGACTGTTCTCTAACAAGTGGAAGGGACCTACATTTTTATGTCAAAGTTTGATAAGCCTTTACTGACAGTTGTACTCTTTAGGGATTGATTCGAAAGGAATGGTGCCTTGAATATGTGTGTTGTTATGCAGGAATCGAACTTAGACCTTCATTTTAGGAGTTGTATTGAATTGAATTCACTATGCAGTGAATATAACAGCTTTTGTGAATATAAGAATTGAACAGACTTTCAGAATAGGGCATTATATATATTGATAGACTTAAAGCAAAAAAAGCTGTATTTGAAAAATAAGAAAGCGAATACAGCGCGGGAAATTTTCACGTTTCGGTGACGCCTGTGGGCAAAGTTTAACACTTTATGAAAAAAGTCACCGTATTTATCAGATCTGGCAGTAGAGAGCTTTGGAAGAGATCTGGCAGTAGAGAACTTTGGAAGAGAAAAAGAAGTAATAGCATCGTAAGGCAAATATGTTTAGAAATAAAACCACATTTCACGAAAAAAATGTTTGTTCCCATGTTGTGCTATAAGGGCTAGTGAGAATCTATATCTGCTGTCACGCAGATGATGTGAAAATACTTATGAATAATCCATCATAGTAGACTCTAAGTTGATTTTAAGCCATATATAAAAAAGAACGGTTTATGTTGGGAACCTGTCTATCTCGGAACTTGGACGCATATTTTTCTATTTTTATCACCTTACGCATGGAAAAAACTGTGAAAGTTGGCCACAAACAATGTTAACCAGCACATTTGAACGCACATATACACTTGCAGCACAACAATTCTAAATTCAAAGCCTTACAAATAGATTACGAGGCAAAAAAAAAACAGTCTTTTGTAATAGGCTGAAGTAGGAAAACCGTAACAAATAATAAATTTCTAAATTAACTCAAAAAACTAACATCCTTACAACTTGACTATCTGCCTAAGTTGGCCAGAAATGTTACCACCGCGGATGACCAACTTGGAAAGGTTTTACTGTATTATTGCTTTATGTTTTCATGTTAATGTTATGTTTGTCTTTTGTATTATAAAATAAAAGTTAGATTCAAAGTTTTTCTTATTAATGTATACGGAGTTCTGACATCAATTTCAATTTCAATTTTCAATTCAATTCGGAGACCCTTTCTTTGCGACTTTTTATAATTTTCTCAGCGGCAACCCTGTTTTATGAAACTGGCTTAGTTATTTTTTCTTTGTTTTATTAAACTGCCTGACAGAATTAACTATGTTCTTCCTCAGGGGTTTGAATATCAGAACCATTTTTAAAGAAACTTCATCTACATCCACCCTTTGTAATGTATACACTAGGCAACAGACGTTCCAATTTGGTACATTTCAAATTAGAAGGATTTATACGAAAAACAATGCACATGCCTTGACCGAAATTCAGACAATTGGCAAGGAATTCATTAAAGAGCACAACCTCATAAAGTTTGAGAAATATCGATTTGAAATTCATTGATCTTCATTGCGAATATCTGCCATAGTATTTATTGATTTCGTATTCAACTTGGTGAACTTGAAGGCTCTCTTATACCGCATAATAAATGTGCAGTAAACGTTTATTTAAGTCTTACCACGAAAAATCATAACATTAGGCAAAATTCATTCATTCAAAAGTTAGTCATTCGGATTGTGGAGTGTGACTGTGCTATTATTTATAAACCCAATCGATCGATGGAAATAATATTCATCAATATGTTTTCAATTCGCATCTGGACTCAAATCGTTTCGCCTGAAGTAATTTAGATGACTAAGCTTAAGTGACGGATGTTATGGGAACCAACAACTGCTGCTATTTCGGTCTGTACAAAGAATACAAAGACTTGCTTGTACAGCAGACACTGGTGTCTTCCACTACTCCTACAGTTTGGTTGAAATAAAATTCTGGTTCACATGCTTCCTATAAATCAATAATTAGCCAATCATAAAGCTGGGACTTAAGATTAAAAGACCATGCAAGCATATTGAACCAATTATCAGTCAAGGAAGTGGATAATGACTTTAGACTACTCTCCCTTGGCTTCAATAATACGACCAGTAGGATTTACATTAATATGTGCGGAATATGGGCGCCGGTTCCAGTAGGTTTTTTGATTACAGCAGTGTTTTCCAAGCAGAGGTCCTGGCAGTCAAAGAAGCGGCCAAAATGGTATCGCTGTTAAGCATACCACCAGACGACAATAAAGCCCAAGCTAGTTGCAATCTTTACTGGGTTCTTGGCTACGGAGACACGGCCAGCTATGAAGTAGCTGATATATATAACTTGGATGATTCAACCACGAATTGTATGGGCTGTAGAGCGACACGAGTCTAGCCATAAGACATGACTTTGCGCCAGTGAGACAACGCAATACAGGGCGCAAACGAAACCAATGGTGCATACAATTGGAGAAGAAGCTCAGTCCAATTGGCGTGCGTAATTGAATACAGCTGCCTTAAGATGGTGCCAGTTGTAGAGTCTTATTGATCGAGATCTCGGACTGTAGCACCAACAGTAGAAGAAGAGAAAGAAGAAGAAGGCCGCCTTGATGACTGGAGAGCACGTAGAAGCAGTAGCATGGGATGGAAGGAATGGGTTCATATTTAATAATGGATCCTGAAGGACCAAAGTTAGACGTGGCTTTGGTTTCATCAAATCGCTTACTTATCTATTTAGCTAAACCTATTAGTTAATAAGCCGAAACACAAATCTTATGGAAAGGAAACCAGCAAAGGCTCGAGTTTATTAAAGAATGTTTGAATCACCTTCTTGAAACTATACCTCGTTCTTTTTAACGGTAGGCGAAGTCACAAATCAGGCCGCCGTTAATGAGTTTAAAATACTTAAAATATTACAACTAACTTCCAAGAACACCAAAGAATATCGCATCCGTCTTTCATTCAGAAGAAGGGTAGTCATATTTTGAAAATTGTACACATGCATCCCACATCAAATAGAATGAATGACGAATTCGTGACGAAGAGAGCAAGATATTTTCGAGATTGGTTCAGTGCACGCAATTGGGCTGAATTTTACTCTCAAGGCCAGCCAACGAACTTTCTCACCCGTCTATACAATGCCGCTTCTTTATGAATTTATATACATCGCTGGCTTAAGGTGTAGTGATGCAAATATACAAGTGTATAGACTTTTTATTAATATCGTCACGAATAAAGAAATTGTACTCAAGCTACGACTGAATTACGGTTTCTACACACACACGTACATGTTACTCAGACTGGCCCTACCATTTTTGGCTTTCAAGAGTGGGTATGTTCACAAATATGGTCAAAGCCAAAACATTCCCGAATGTGTCATGAATCCAAAAAAAAGTCGCCATTGAATACGATTTGGGAATTCATTTTCGAAGTTTTTCGTAGCATGAATTTATAATTTTGTTAATTATAAAGCTCGCATTTGTATGTTAATCATTTAGTCATCAATTTGGAGCCTTGGTAAACAACAAGATCATGGTTGGAAGAATATGCTTTGATCTCAACCGGTCATGTGCTTTGCAAGAACAATGCGACACTAAATTCTTAAAGTGATTTATTTAATGCTTAAGAAAGAACGATTTTCATTTAAATTTAAAAAGTCGAAAAAATGGTTTAATTGACACAAGTAGACATCTGGAACGCAATGCGATGTGAACTTCAAGGCTACAATGAATCGTATATGATTACGAGTGAAGTGCGTAGAAAACCTAATCGCGTTAGCAGACACACGGTTTTATCTGCTGTTCAGATCTTACGAATTCTCAATTGAAGTTATAAATAGTCTTGAATTTCAATGATTAAGGAATAATTTAGCCACATCTCTGTGATAATTCCCATCATTTACAGTGGTGATAGCAAGAGGTGGTTAATTTTTCTAAAATTAAGTTAGTCAAAAATGCCATAACTTACTACCACTACCACCACAAGACTTTGTGAACTTTTCGTTAAGTTGTATAAAGTCAAAAGATGAAGCTAAAATTTAACATTTTTAGAATTTACAAGCTCTGTTCGAATCGCTTTACTTGAAATTGTATTGAATGACTTGTCGCATTACCTATATGTATATTTGGTAAGAACTTTGGTACAAAATTTTCACGAATTGCCTAGCTCTAATGTCAAAGAAGACTTTTGACAAGGTGTCATGTGCATTTTTCAACATAATTCTTGAGAAAATTGTGCAAAACTCAATGGTTAGCACAACAGGCACGATCGCGGATAATATTGACGTGATTGGTCGAACGCAGTGAGAGCCCATTTTTAGTTGAGCGGCTATGTCAACGAGTAAAATTGTCGTTATTGGACAATATCCAAGCATCAATGTATCCACAGACGTTGCCTATTTGGTTCGGTCTACGGCATGACAGCATCATCCGACTTTATTTTTTTCGATATGAGGTCCGTTACCGGACCGTCAATGGTCCCAGGTACAGGGCGATTTTTACTGACTTTCTGCGGCCATAACGCCGCACATATTGGACCGACCGCTTAAAGCACTGCTTCAACAAATAACTTTCCTAAAAAGCGCCCAGCACACTTATAAGTCACAAGATCTTGTCAGTGTCAATCTCTAACTTCCAAATAAAACCAGAGAACCTGTTTATAGATATGACGATAGGAAAACGTAAAAAATTGCGATCTATACTAAATCTTCTTTTGATATTTTTGCATACTTGACTGGACTTGTCTATTCATAGGTTGAAAATAAACGTCATAATTGTTACTCAACATAAATGGGAGTGGGACAAGGCCACGTGTAGCATGAAACTAATCCGCATCAAACCGTTTCTAAGGTTTGAAATTCAAACCTTTGAAAATGAATCCAGTATTGTGCTTCAATCGGTGAGTATGCTTCAATTTTGTGTATTTTATAATAACCAGTTTTTCTTGCTATCTTTAGTGGTAACGAACTAGGCTAAACCAAGACTATAACTTATAAAAAAGGAAAAAGGAGTGTTGGTTTTTTTTAACTTAAATTAATAAATTTAAACTTAAAAAATAAATTATATGGTTACATCCTATGGATTCGAGTAAAAGGCGTCATCACTTTATTGAACACGTCAGTCAAACCTGTCAATGTCGGTAACAAACTCGCCGCGACCTCGAACTTCCTAATCGTTCGTTCTTCATTTTCAACAGAGACGGTTGGCTAAAACAGTCCTTTCATTACACCAAATTGGTCTAATGTTGATATATGTACGTCACAAAACCTCGTCAATATCATAATGGAGTGAAAAAGCTATTTGTCAATCCTGGAGAGGAGGTTCTGTGGTTCCTCTTTTAAGTTTTGTATGATGGTGGACTGCTAGCAACACAAAAAATTATATGAACATGCTCAATCAAGTACAAATGTCAGCCGCTGTTTGTACAATGGGAGCGATAAGAAGCACGCCTCAAGCAGGGTTGGACATACTTCATCTCCTTCCCCTGGACTTATTCATAAAAGGCTGAGCCGCAAAAAGTGCTCTCAGGCTAAGGGAGTTATCTTTGTAGAAACAAGCCAACTATGGATATGCGGCCATAATCAAGACGATAGATGATCTGGGAAAGAAACATGGTTCCAGTAGCCTCGTAGCTACAACCGACTATATATCTATTCCCCGACAGAGACAAGTGGTTATCGAATGCCGTTATCAACGACCACGAGATTGCCCTTTTCACTGACGGATCAAAAATGGACACAGGTACTGGGGCCGGATTCTATTCGGCCACATTGCATAAACAGGAATCATTTAGACTCCCTAACTTGTGCAGTGTCTTCCAAGCAGAGATCCTGGCAATAGACAAAGGATCCTGTACAAAGAGATCAAAGGCTGCTACGAATTGCCGCGACTCACTGAGGTCCATCAGCCACCACCAGGTCAAACTCTGCGGTTAGCCATCACGTGACAGGATAGGTTAATAGATTGTGTACTCCGCAATTAAAGGGATTCACAATAGACCCCTTGGCCTCCGAGTGGAAGTGATGTTTTAACCATCACACTCCCCTTCCAAAACCTAACCTAACCTAAAATGGCGATTAGATAGAAAGTTTGGAATACGAATTGTACGTATTGATCCAGTGCTTAAATGAGCCAAGTACCCCAAATCTGGTTCAAAGACCGTCAATTCAAAATCAGTGGGAACAGAGGTTGATCCCCAATTAAATACAAGCTGAACCAAGTCACAACTTATTTAACATGCATCAATAGCGTTTTGACTGTAGAATCATTCAAATAACCGTGTAAACCCATGCATGAGGTTCATGTCCATAGATTCTACAAAAACTCAGGTACATATGTACGTGTCCACAAAAATAATATTATTTCAAGTTATTTTTTTATCGCATGATTAGTAAGTTACTGAGTGTGCCAAAGCCGTTATCATCAAGTTTGCATCATACTGTGAACAACTCTCAATCTGCTGTTTTGGATACTGCCTAAACCCCTAGGGTGGTATATTTGTAAGAGATTTTTGCACACACAACAAACAACGTTTTTATTTTTTTTCGCAATTTAGCAGAGAACGGGATGTGTTCAATGTGTACCTACATGCCTACAAATAATTTAGAATTACAATAAAATTACTCTGCACGAGTCCATTCACAAACAAGGTTATTGCAGTCATGCGACAATAATTTTTGAAAAAAAAAACAATCTGCTTGACAACAAAAATCACTGGCCACGTCCCAATGACTATTGATTTTTTTAACTGGATACACTAATAGTCTTCACTGGCGAGGGTACAGCTCCCTAACAGTAAGATGAATACTGACTTCTTTTCTTTTGTAACCGAATTTACGCATTTTAAAAATAACCGCCTAAAATAAGTTAAATAATTGGTTCAGATGCAATTAACAAACATATCTTCGCACACATGGTGTCACAAGGCGGAAAAAGTAAAAATAACCAAACCAGTTCTTCGGGTGAGCCACAAATATTCACGAGAAATAATTCGCCGGGTAAAAAACCTAAAAAGACGTTCGTCTTCTTTTCGTGGGTTGATTGTCGTTAAAACAGAAACCATGTTATCTCTGGTAGAGGCACGGGAAATCATTAAAGTGAAAAAATGTGCGTATGACTTTTAAACTGGTTAGATACGTGTTTTGCTGATGCTATGTAGTTCTATTTATTGCTACAGATCTCATAGATATTAGAAAGATAATAGCAGACTAACGTTCTGGATCATAGATACTTGGAACGGAAACGAGAAATAAATAGCTTTTCAATTGATCACGGCTACATTCTTCTGACTCGCTGAGTACCAGTTAGACTAAATTGAATATGCATCTTTATAATTTATGCTTGAATGCAAATAAGACTGAGTAAGTTGTCTGGTGTGGCGCTACTGCAGTAAATGTATGGCAGAGGATTTATAAAGAACAGGCTGAATATATTGAATTGAAGCACATGTTGTATATATATTTAAGTGTATGAAGAGAAAAGATAGGGTTTTGGAAATGACAAAAGTTCTCTATCACTTCAAGAGAAAAAAAAAAATAAATAAGTAAAGCGAGGATTTCTTTTTTTATTTAATCTTAGGTTAAACATATTTATCTCTTAAGAATTTAGTACTGATGAGAATGGAATTTCTTAAGTCCTGTTGGCCAGATTCCCCTTTTAACTCGACCTGTTACTCGGTCACTCGGGGATGATGTCTTTAAAAGTCTACTTTGCAATTTAATCAGGTGAGACAGGTTTATCTCGAGGAAAATTTATAGCATTCACTGCAGCGAGGAATACAATCATTCACCACATTCTTTTGCAACAATTAAGTACGGCTGATGGCAAGCAATCAGTATTGAGCTGCATACCAAATCGAAGAATAATTTATGACGATTAAATTATTAATAAAATAGCTGACTTTCACCTGAGTGCAATCAAGCGAGAACAAATACTTATTCACACCTAGAATTACTTAGAATACTTAGAAGGAAGTCATATCCACACACACATAGTAGGGCAATGCAATTTCTTCTATGTCTGTCTCGTACAATGATTTTTAATCTACCTTGAGGTATCAATTATAAGTTCTAACTTAGGACATGAGTTTTTAAGGTAAATGGGGGGAAAACAAAATATGCAGCTGCTATCGAGCAAAAATCGTTCCGTTGGTCACTGCATTGTTCAAATAAACATTATTTACAGCTAAAGCCTTGAGGTAGTCAAGGAGTATGCTTACTTTAGGGCTAACATGAATTACATAAACGTTATCTTAGTGGAGATCCGATGTAGAATCACATTTGGTAACCGCTGCTGTTTCGGATTGTTCAAACAACATTGGTCAAAAATTCTGACTCGAAGGACCAAAATTATACTACCAGTCTTGCAGTATAATAATATTTGAAGTCGAAAGCTCGAAGCTAGGCGGCAAGGCTGATTTATGGTGAAAGAAACAATGCGTTGGATATTTCGTTCTGTCTGCGAAGAAGAGAAACGGAGAAGAAGACACAACTCTACGAGCATTCAAATATGTGTTCGCTTAGTCGATTACTAAGCTGGTTTGAAAGAAAGACCGATCCGTTATAAAGAACAAATGACGATGGATGTAATAATAATTTGTCTTAATGTCTGAAAGGATCGCTGGGTCGCTGGTCTGAGAAATAACAAAGAAGTAGTTCTTAGTTTAATTTTAAAGAAACACATTCTTCTGATTTTGTTTAGCCATAGACTCTTAATTTCTTAACGATGGCAAATACTCGCTTTGAAAGGATTATTTTGATGGTTGCTTCAAATTTGTGTAGTTCAGAGAGAGAAACATTGTTCAATCTAACAATTAGGACTGTTAGTCTATACAGCATATACGTTTGTTTTGATTTGGAGCGAAGTGCCGAAGCTGCCTTCTATCACGGCCTGGGAGAGCATACATTGTGAAGGGACACAAATCAACCGGTTGTGCCACACTGGAAGCAGTTAGCAAAATATTCTTTTCATTGTAAAAGAATGTTTGTTGTGACTCATATTCGTCTAGAATCGAAACGTAATTCAAGTTATTATATGAATCACTCTATCCATAATTTTATAAATTTCCTTGTTTGAAAGAATCTGCGCTAATTTCATGTCCACCACAGTTGTCATAGAACAGGTGAAGTTGTCTTTAAACATATTGCTCTTTAAATGTATTCCAACAAATTAATTTTAATGTTTTCGCATTTTGTGTAATAAAAGTCGGATTGAAGAAAAGTCCGTGTAAATTATATGTTCCGTGTTGTTTTAATCACATCCCACAAAAACCATCGAATTCAATTTTTCCCATACCAAGTTGTGGTATCAACTTAAATCGGCTTTTTTAGTAAAAACACATGATTCACGTCGCATAGGCATTATAAAAATTGGATGAAGAAGAGGTTCACATACACATCGGGCTTCAGAGTTGTAGATGAAAAAGAAGAAGAAAAGGAAGTTTGTCGAATCATGAATTCTTCGAATTGTATCATGTGAAAAAACGCGCCAACTGATATAAATTTCTATGAGTTGAACACTAACATCTCTTTGATAAGCGTGACGGCAAGATTCTATATGCATGCTTCAGGAAACTTAAAGTAAACACCAATCTTTTTTTCAGAGTGTTAATTAACTGCGAAAAGATTTTTCATATTTTTACCTCTTAAAAATATTCATGACGAATCTTAACCTGAAATTAACACTTAACACATAATCAAAGAAGGAAAATGTTATTATGTTATCGAACCTTGTTTAAATATTAACAATACAAAATTCTGTCGGCGGTTCAAATTCGGACTCTCTTCCTTTACGAATTTAATCTAGCAACTAATGCGTTGCTGAAAGCGAAAAACATGAATGACGCATTTAAGGATGTAACAGTAAACGAACGTAACATTCGACACTGATTTGCTAAGTTCCGTTTCAGAGATCATAGCCTTTAAAATTAAACACGTGGAAAAGCAGAAACCGTCACAAACTATGCTGTTTTAAAAGCAGAGGTAGACTTAGACACAAAAAAAAAACGGTGCGGGACATTGCACAGAACATGGGATTATCTGCCATGACAATAAGTCGGCACCTATCTCTAATAGGAAGAGTGAAGTGCCTAAAAATCGTACATTTCATGTGGTACAACCTAATAAAAAAAACACAGTTATTCGCATGGACTATAACTAAGTAAGGCTTATATTACTTCAATTCTCAATGCCCAAATCTCTCCGAGAGTTATGCGACGAGCTGTATTTACCACTATTATGCCTGTTTCTCCTCCAGATGTCTTCTATGCTAGTGATCCAAAGATCATTGCACTGATGATAACTTACCCACTAAAGTCCATGCTGTTTTGCATGCGCATGCAACGGTAACTAACCCTAGCTACCACATGTCAATGACGACAACAAATAATATCTAGTGTTGACAGTAACAGCCATGTAAACAAAGGCGAAAATAATAGGAACTTGGTGATGCATAACAAGTTAAGTGCTGTACACATGAGTTGATTTTTCCGACAGCGATTTTCGTGAAATAACCACTTTTTAGCAAATAACAACAAAAATGTATACTTTTTGATATGTAAAAAATTGCACTTTTAATCATCGATTCTTCTTCAAACTTCATGTGAATGAAGTGGTTAATCAACAGCAAGTTATTGTGAGAAGTGATCATTACTTAACTCTAAATATTGTCTCTTTTTTTAAATGATTGCCTTCATCCAAATTTTGGTTTGACAGGAAGCCATAATATAAATCATTTTTTTCATAAAACAGATAATCCTGGTGGTATCCTGGAGAAGGAATCCAGCCGCAAGGGATATAATATATATACTGATCTTAAGGCGACTTTGAGTTTCTTTATAATAGCATTTCAAATATAAAGGGCCTTTCATACGAGGCGCGAACTGTGAACGCGAATTTTTCGCAATTACCATATTTCAGGAAATATCGACAAAAATGTACACTTTTTGGTATGCCAGAATGTGCGTTTTGAATTATCGAATTTTTTCATGAAGTAAAAATTGAAAAAACATTTTGTTTAAATAACAATATTATCGATTTCGCATTTTTTCTGTAAATCCCTAATTGTCAATGAGCCGTTCGCGATCCACAAATTCACGAATACGGCGCTACAGTTCGAGATGGACCTGGGCCTAGCTTCTCAGCAACCACTCGTGTTGTGTGTGCTATTGTTCTCTCACGAGTGGAGTGACCTTAGACCTCGAGCGTAGGATTTGACGCACCTACCCACTATCCCACGGGGGCGCGAACATTATAAATTATAAATTTCACGCTGACAATTCGCGGCTATCGGCGAATTCCATGTGAATTAAGCGAATTTCACAGTTTGCCGTTAATGTAAATAGCTCTTAATACTTAAGAAGATATCAGAAAAGGTCCGCCAGACTTGATATCCTAGTCTAGAACACATTAAAAACCTTTTGGGATTTTAAATCTTGTAGTTTTTTGTGCAATTTTGCAAATATGCATTACTCAGAATTATTCTGCAGAGACTCTTAATGGACGTATGTTTTTCAACGACAGTAGATCTTACATTATCAGATGGATAGTGATACGTTTTTCTGCAACAAAATGTTTCCATTTTTATGAAATCAAACATTTTTAAACAATAGACAAATTCTCACAAAAAAAAACGTTTCTTAAATCGTCAATAAAATAACTTCACGCTATATTCGTCGTACTCAAAAAAATCTGAATTGCTTCGGGGAGCATTCTGGTTAGCAAAGTAATAGCTCTTATTGTTATGGGACTAATATCACAACCGGTCTACATTGGCCCAAGTGTGATTGCAATCTGCCAGTTGCACCTATGGGATTGAGCATTCTGTCGTATAATTTTTGTTTGAAGTTGCAAAGTAAATAGTAGCTGGCGTTCTTTTCTCTCTTGAATCTTTCTAAGCATAAACTTTAGACTCTTTCCTCACTTTGAGTTTTGTGGATAAACTTTATATATTGTCGTATCTTGAATTGAATATTGTCGTATAAAGTAATCATGATAGCAGCTATTTAATGATTATGGGCGCAGCTTCCGGGCATGGTTTTGTGTTTATAATTTGCGCCTGCAAAAATGTTTAGAAATACCCTTAAGTGTCCGAAGTCAAGACACAGGCCATAGGTGTACGTAAGTATAGAGTGAGAAAGGGAGAGGCTACTGGTACATAGTGAGTTGTAGTGAGTTGGAAATATTGGTTTGAGAAGGGCATTTCATATTCGTGTTGTACGGCTAAAAATGAGTATCTGAACTTTGCTGTCCGTCCGAAAGTAGTTTTAAGGGTAAACTGATGAGCATTCCAGCCAGATTGGTATTGCGGGGGAATTTTAATGGGAAGTATGGAAGTGACTATTCAACTTGAACACCGTTTAAATAACGATAAAACAATGCCACATTTCGCCGGTGTTCAAGCGAGTTTATCGATTGTTGGTTGTTTGATTTGTTGGATATCCAACAGGGTGGATATCAATTTGAGGAAATTTAAGAATTTCAAATGAAACCTTTGGGTCTTAAGAATTTTCTTGTAATGTGAACGTGTGTGCGAGACAATGTTCTGAAGGATACAACAACAGAAAGAAATTGATCACGCCAAAATTAAATTAATATTTTTATAGGGTGGCATTTTCTTTTCCAATTGAGTTTGTTGTTGCTAGTTTCTTTATCAACCACTCATGCTGTGCGTGCTAATATTGTCTCGGTAGAAGACGAGACTTAAAATTATATGCTGACTCCGCATTTTGAAAGGATTTTGAGAGGTTTACCTTGACAGTTTTACTCTCTGAACATTGTCAGTAACTCGAAAGCGGTAGAAAATATGAAAGTTTTTGTATCTGGAATAGAATCTTTAGCGTAGGAGTTGAAGCACTCAACCATTACTTGGTGGCGGGATTGAATCCATATCAGTGGCATGATGCGAACAACAATATAATACAAAACCGCACAAATTCCTCCAATCTAGAAAGAATTGTTGAATACAAAGGGGAGCTATTTAACTTTTCATCATTGCATTTACTTGTCAATTTTCATCACTTCGTTAAGCCCTCTATTGCTAAGATAAATCCTATTTAAAAGAAATCTGTTCGATCGGTTTCCTTATTGTCCATCTATGTGAAATGTATAATAAGGAGCTTATGACTACACTAACTTGTGGGCAATGATCTGATAGGATTACAGAAATGTTTATAAGCAATATGATGGTTTTCATTCAAAGTTGTTTGCAAACAGTCAACGCTTCATTTCCCTGTAATATAAATAATTTACCATAAGGATTCGTCAGATAATCCGCAGGAATTGCTTGTTTTAATTACATATTTACTAGTCATGAGCAACTAGTCGACTTTTTTAACCCAATTTTCAGCATCTTTGGTTCTCTCGAACAAAAATTGTGTCTAAATGCCCTCGTAACAAAAAGATTGCAGCAATTCAAAATATTTATTTTTTAAACGAATCTCATTGCATGAATTGAACATTTTTTTATGAATTTTAATGGTTTGGCAACGGTTGTTGTGACATGATTCATGGACTACGGTGCATAAAAACCTTGACCTCAACTTCAACACAATAACAAAAAGAACGTGTTCACAGCACTACGGCATGGAAGATTGTATCATTGTGAAAAACATTCTAAACTCGAGTTAAACTTTGCGAAAGAGATGGGATGTGCATCAATTGGCCCGTAGTATGCTGCGATGGCATATAATTTTCTCCTATGGGTGGGTGCGGCATTTTTACTCTGACTCAACATTCACTTAATCCACTTGGATTCCGAATTAAAAATCGGAATGCAGTCGCTACTTTTCTATAATTTAATTGGAAAACAATTAAATTCATTTACTCTGTACATAGAGGAGAGATCTTTGAGCTTTGAAATCAGCACATCTGAGCACAATTTCTCAGTTACACTTGCTTGCATATTGAGCTGAGTTTCAAGAATGATAATCGCTCAAATTATTGAGATTCCTAAACCAAATTGTCCAGTCATTGTTTCACCATCCATCTCATCCCAATGAATCAAAAGCCGACTCGTCTCGACTGAATTCACAAACACCCAACTTGCCAAGCAACCTCACTGATTCGAGGAAGCAATAAAAACAAATATCTTCCAACTTGGCAGCAGTTGAAGTTGTTACAAACAAACGTCGGCAGCCAATTCAGGTTTCTCACATCTGACGACTGCGACTATTCCAACGTGAACAGAAGTCCATGCGTCGCGGATTTGATGACATCATACCGCTATCAATTAACCTGACCGCACACACCTGAACGACTATATCACAATGAGTACCCCCACTGGTCGTGATACCAATCAAAAACAATGCAAACGAGCCACTAACGAGCGATTCGTAACAGATAAACTTATCTACTTCGTAAAATATAACAATATGCTCCAAGCAGAGGGTGTCACTCTATTTATTTCTAGTTCTTGGTCGCACTTTTGAAACGCGAAACGATTTTTCCACGACTCTGACACAGGGAAAGTTGCTCCCCTTTTCACTTAGGCATCGTTGAGTATTTTTAGCAAATCAAAAATACAATTCAAATTGCTTTAATTTAAATGACATCACCACTTTTCGAATTCCATTTCACAATTGACAATAAATCTAGTCACTAAGAGAAATTTCCAAAAATCGAATATATTCAATAAACAAATGGAAAAAAATATTTGTACACACCAGCACTAGCACCCGGGACGTGGGATTAAATTAAATTTTTCTGTAGTAAATTATAGCTGTTATTGTCGTCGTTTCAATTTGTTTAAATTTGATTTGCCATCTAGGCAGGGAAGGGAAAATAAACTTTTTTTTTTCTTCGAGTTCACTCGGAGAACAAATTCACTTTGAAGTAAACGTCAAAAGATTCAACACACAACTAGAATTTCTGCAAAAGTTGATGTTTAACAAGTCTGCAAGAGAAACTTCAAAATATTTGCTCGTACGTTAGAGGTTCTCAAACTGCGGTGACACACTGGGAGCGCGATGTATTTGTAAGTGGGGAACATAGAAAAGTGTTGCCGTGAAATTTTATTTAAGGGAGTTAAAAATGTAGTGGCAGATTGTTTGGTTTTCGCTTAAGATATTTATTTTTGCATCGAATTGACATATCTTATAAGATTATGTTTTCCGAGAATTTAATTCTGAAGCGTCTATCCGTTTATGCAGAAAAGACTGAATAATCGTATGAACGTGAAGGCTGAAGAAGTGTACCTGTACCCTGGACAGACTCGGATTTATCACGTTGAGGAAAAGATTGAAAATACTGTCGAAGATTGCATGCTGAGTGGATGCGAATCATCATGTCTGTTGGGACAAAACCTGTCAACTCAAGACTTGAATAACTGTTGTTCCCATCCTCCAAATGTACTAAGGAATTGAAATTAGTCTTTGAAATATTAGAATTTGAAACAAATTAGCTATGGGCGTAAGAAATTCCTACGGCTGTAAAAAAAACAAAGTCAGGGTACTCGATATGGCAGTATGTGGTAAAGTAACACCGTGTCCGAGCTTCCAAACGTGTAGCCCAGGTCCGGGTGGACCTGGACCTCAACCAATAAATCTCCCCAGCTAACACGATCTTTTGCTAGCTGTCGCCATTTGCGCGCGCCAAGTTGGTTAATGTCCCCTTCCACTTGAGTGCGTCACATTAGATGTGGACGTCCTCTGTTGCGTTGTCCAACAGTTTCAGAGTCAAGCCTCTACCTACAACAAAAAGTGTAATCAAGTTTGATGTCGTTGATTTCACCCACCGTGTATGTCCCGAGGTCATAACGTGCTTAATTACAAAGCAAATCTGGCCCAAGATTAACTTTAAGAATAAGAAGTCAAGCACTAAAGATTCTTATAGACGTGTTAACAGGACACTGTCCAATTGGCATAGCAATAGAAGTGGTCTCCCATTGGCCCCACTCCTCCCAGAAACCCTCGTTTACCCATGGGCTTGTTATGTAATACTTCATACCTCTTTCGAAGCACGAAGGTTTTATCCCTTATATAAGTTTGGTTGAAATCCCTGTGTTTGTGGTAGGAAAAGAGTAACATAAGATATATATATGTAAGTGCTTTTACTTTAAAAAATCAATAGTTCCATTTCGACGACCAAATTTATATTTGAAAGGATAAGATTTAAATTGTCAACTTATGTGCATAAATATTCCCTCTGTTTAAAATGAAGCACATCCGATTTTGGAAAATTAAACCGAGCCTGGGAAGTCATTACTTGAACAACAACTATGGAGTGATGGTGGAAAGCATTAGTTGTAGACAAATTATAATAATAATAATAATGGCGGTGCTACAGTCCGAGGTGGACTTGGGCCTAGGTTCTCAGCAACCACTTGTGTTGACCGTGATACTATTTTCTTACGAGTGGAGAGGAAAAGCTTTTTTAGGCAGTTGGTGGAGGTGCAAAGTTCGAGCCGTGAAAAAATGTTAGGTGTTTTTTCTAGATTCGAACCTTAGACCTCGAGCGTAGGAGTTGACGAACCTACCCACTACGCCACGGCGTACCTACCTACCCACTGTAGACAAATTAATGTCCATTATTTTAGCATCGAACCCACCACAATTTGCGTATTTCGGCTGATCTGAAGTCAGCCACTTGAACCCAAACTAACCTTATTTAACGACTGGATGGCGCAGTTGGTTAAGTGCCTGCTCCAAGTTAGAGGGTCCCCAAGTTCGAATCCCAATGAAATCGTATATGGTCCAGTCACCATTTGTCGTTGGGATCAAATTAACGGCACTGGAGTAGGTTGCTACCTGGCAGTACAATAAACCAGTTTTGAGTCGGAGTGCTCCAGCAGTGTTTTAAAAACCCAAAAAAATCCGAAATCCGAAAAAAACCTTATTTAGCATGGAGCCAGCTGTTACATTAAAAAATGTTATCTTTCTCTTGGCTCTTATAAGCCGGCAATTTCAATTTTTCCTATGAAAAGTGGAACTGAATTGAGTTAATAACAAATAGCCCTTCAATTATTTAACTACCAATCAGTAAGACGTTCACATGTCTAGACCTCAAATCGATTATGAGTCAACTGAAAGTTTCATGGTCATAAATTGTAATATGTTAATTAGTAATGTATTAGCTCGAGCCAGATAATAATTTTAATGGTTTTCGTCTGCAACCTTGTATTTCCCAAAATGTCCAGTACGAGTTTGTTTTTATCGGAAAAATAAAAATTTCATTGATGCAATGAATGAACCTCGAATAGTAAAAACCTTCGATGGAATCTAGATGCATCCGTCTGCCCTCCGTCTAAGAGGTTGCAATTGTTGGAGCTTAACTTATGTGAGGAACAAACGGAGACTCTCCATAAGTTTCTAAAACAAATTAAAATTTGAAAACTTCGAAGTGTGATACCGAATCGTAATAGCAGAGAAGGATGACAAGGAAAGCTTCTTCTTCTTTATATTTCGCTCTAGCACAATATTTTGTTAGCGGTCTCCTGTTGCGCACACCAAGTCTGCTAACATAGGCAAGAGTTATATTGCGTTAGATTTGTGTGCTGACATTTTGGACAGTTAGGCAATGTTGTATCTCCGTTTTCGAAGACAGCAAACAAATACATGTCTGACTCCGTTTACCGGCAGGCCAATATGAGCCACTCCCGTTTCATTGTCACCAAAAGCCTCAATGATAGCTCGCTTGGTTTGACATAACACTTCAATGGCATATGCGTATGCTCTAGGTTACCTAGAACGGGAGAGAGGAAGACCATCCACATCTAACCAAAAGACGACCCGTCCCTACCTACTGGTGATAAAGTAACAGTAACTAACAGATGGCATCAATGAAACCATGCCATAGATGGAAAGAACTGTGGTGTTGCAGGACATCAAAACTAATTTATCCTGCATTGAATCTCAACAGAACCACCACCAGACTTCTATTAATAGGTAGGACAATGAGTTGTGACAAATGAGCAAGTGATCAATGGTAGGAAACCATGCACCATGTTAAACTTAACTATGAAATTCGATTTCCATCATTTGACCACCACAAGCACCCTTCAGCACGTATCGGCCGGAAAGTTCGAATTTCGCGATATTTTTCCTGAGTTTCTTAACTGGACATGATTAATTTGATCATGTACTAAGATCGTTAGGTAAAATTCTACTATGTGATCTTTGCCTCATTGGCACAGAAATATGAATATGTTGAATTTATATATTAAAGTAAATACAGCCTGTTTGGTGGGACGATTATTATGACCGAAAATTGGGAGAGCTCTCTTACATTTGTCACCACCGACTTCGTAATTTCCAAACCCTGCTGATTACCCTGATGATAAATATGCAAATCTTTTCGTTCTTCGAATACGTTTATGGTGTTATCATTCATAATCCCAGTTCAATATTGGGCTTAGTGGCTGCTTGATTGTGCACTTCTGTGACAGTTTATATACAAATTATATATTACCCAGCTGAAGCTTGCCTGAAAGTTGATTTGAATGGATTTGTTATAACGTCTTTGGGTGTTAATGCTGATTCATTTACAACTGCAATTCTTTTTTTGCAGAGTGATAGAGAGCCATTGCAACGACTGCCTGCACCATGTTTCACTGTTTGCTTGACTTGAAAGGTATACATATCCAATCTACGAAACAATCTTCTTACAAGACAAGGGTCCCAAGTACTACTACCAAAACTGTGAAGAACCAAAACTTTTAGACTACGTAGTGGATAGCACGGGTTTTGAATTCTTTGAAAAACTGTTAAATGAAAGCTGTCTGATTTTGAAAGAGCTTGAAAGAGTTACGAATTCTAGAGGACTGCAAATTCTTCACAGTGCTGGAAAGCATGCAAATTCTTGGTGTAGTGTGTACATAAATTCGACGTCTCTTGCACTGAATATTTATGGGTAGATTACCAACGCAATACGTTTTATTTTTGTTTCGTTTCACTGTCAATCCTTAGAGTATAACGGTAAATCAGTAAAGCAGATTCTGCCGTTTGAAATCGAAAAAAACTGTCTTTCCCCTCCACTCACAAAAGATAAAATAGAAGGTAAAACGCTAGAGTTTGCTGGAGAGGCCAAGCCTAAATCCACTCCGTGGAAGTTCCTGCCTTCGCATACATATGTACGTACATACATAGATGAAAAGTTGGTGTGGATTTTAAATGTTTGACGCACCCACACCCAACCAAATGTAAAAAGTGAGTGAAGGTTACATTTCCAACTTTTTGAATCATAGTCATGCTCGAGAAATAAACCCTGTAAAAACCAAAATGCCTAAAAATCTGAAGAAAAATTAAAAAAGCCGGTTTTGGTACATTTCGATCAAAATTTCAAGCATTTTACCGCTAATAGATTTTGGAACTATTGACCAAATAGGGTACCTAATACACGTACATACAACATTTTAAGCTCTAAACATTTTTATGGATTTTTTCTTTAATTTTGTTTATATACTTAATTCAGTTCGAAGTTAATGGATGGCGCAGTTGGTTAAGTGCCTGCCCTAAGTTAGAGGGGTCCCAGGTTCGAATCCTAGTGAAAGCAAAGTTAATACGCTTTTAACCGGTTTTTCAAATCTGGTCGTCACCATTTGCTGTTAGAATCAAATTAACGGCGCTATCACTAGAGCGGTCGATCAGTGGTAGTAGTCTGACTGTGGGTATCACAATGGACTTACATGAACCAACAACAACTATAAAACATCTCCTACTCCTTTGACGACTTGAATGAGTTGAACAGCATCAGCATCAGTCAGCTTAAACGCTTGACAGCAAGCATCAACTGCTTTTTATGGATGGGAGATACCCGACCCGCGTGGAACCACAATGGGTCCGCGTTGTCCTAAGTAAGACAGTTAATCTGCACTCATCCACTTTAATCTAACCTAACCCAGTAGAGAATTCAACCAAAATAATTTGATATTCAAATTTGCTTCTTCAAGTTAAATGCGGCACGGAGCCATCAAGGCGCGAGTGTAACCCTATTGTCTATTATATAAATAATATATTTTTAAAAATGTGCCTTTTAAGCTGATTGTGCTAATTTAATTCCCACCAATGTAAATGACAACGAAAAGACTATCTCCATACAAACTCAATGTATAAATATGAACAAAATTTCAGTAGCAACTACAAAAAATAGCTAAACAAACATTTGTTCTTTGGACTATTCACTTCCCAATACGCTACCAGGCCTTGTACATATTCGTCTTCCAAACGTATTTCTCATCTAGTTCCGTACAACATTTGAACGTATGTAATACTATTGAATGCCAATACCACATCTGCATTCCCCCACACCATTTCATTAAGTTAGAAAACATAAACCGCATTTCCAGCCAAAAATATCCCTCAGTACTGCATGGGGCAATACAAAGAGTTTTCCATTTAGTGTTGGTTTTCTGGCACCTGGCCACATTTTTAACGGCAATTCGGCTCCCTGTATACAGATACAATTTATTTTGCCCCCGAAACATCAATTTCTCAGACACTCCTGTAATTTCGCAAGAACAAGACGTGGAACCTTCTCAGTAAACTGACTCAATGAAGTGTGGTGAAAATCGTAAAGCTATACACATGCGATACAGTCCCAACAAAAGTTAAAAATGAATCATGTCTATATTTAGCGGTCACTGGGAGAGGAGACAACTCATCTCTCGACCAGACATTGCTCAGTACAGATTTTCCCAAAATATTTTCCTTGAAGGCATTGAACTTGAACCAAGCAAAACAAATCTTCCATTGTACTCATTCTTCGGGTACACGACGGTTATTCACGCTGTTGACAAATTTGGTCGGTCCGCGAACACCTTCCGCGTTGGCGGAAACAACCTGAGAGTCAACAGTGGTGTATACAAATGTTCAATGACGCAGTTTGACTTCCCGAAAGAAGCATGACGATTATGGGAATAAGGTGATTCTGCACAAATAAAAAAGACAAAGTGATGAGTGTACTTACCCAGAACATGTTTTCATTTTCCGGCACTTTGATGGTGTGGAACGGTATCTCCGGTACGCCCATGGAGGGTTCTTCTTCCTGACTTGGTAGAGTGATATCGGAATCCTCATCACCCTTCAGAGTAGGATACAAATTAGATGGTGGGTCGCGGCGATTCAGTCCGCCGAACGAGCCTGCTCCGTCTGGAAATGAGGAAAATAATTCGATCACCAGACTTCAGAGTGAGGAAGTGCAACTGAAGTCTGGCAAGTACCTGGTAAAGTTGGTATAGAAGGATAGATACTGGAGTAACCAGAACTTTTAGAACTTTGGGAGACATTGTCGTAGGGCATTGGCATTCCGGGGAATCCAGAGCCACCGGGATATGGAAGGGATGGGATAGAAGGAGCACTGGGATACGGTGCGTTGCCATAGGGAGTTGGCATTCCCATGGATGTTGGATAGGGCGTTGTGTTTGAGTTTGGATATGGTGCTGACGCTGGATATGCTGATGTTGGATACGGAGATGTTCCGGGAACTGGTGGCGCTGATGGATAAGACAGGTTCGCTGCAGCTGGATACGGCAGTGATGGATACAATCCAACTGGTTTCTTTTCTCGTTCGCCATCGGAATAGCCGAGCGCGGCTAAATTCACTAGACCGAGACCGCTTGCACCGTAATTTTTCGGATAATAATTATTGAAGCTCGGCATTTTTACTTGATCACTAGTTTACACTGGTTCCGGCTAAGATTTTATGGGCTCTTTTGGGGGAGATATGCTAAAACGATTGAGACACAAACACGCACATTTGGTTATCACTTTGGACTTGGTTGATTGGGATATATGCAACAATTTTATTTGCAACTGTCGGATGATTTGAATTTTTTTATTATTGTTTTTACAAGGGACATGTGACTTCAGCCAGGGAAATGTGTGCTGTGAGAAAATGTAACCAATGTGGCCGTCAAACCCTATTGATTTGACCAACAATTAAAAATCTGAGATCTTATGGGAAAATTCTCATATTCAGAAAATATATGAAATATATGAAAGCTACATACTATTCAAAAGATAAATAAATTGTTACGGTTTCTGAATCCCTAAAAAAGGCTACCAATGCCGTAAAGCAAAAACATATGCTTAGTAATGGAAGTGGAAGTGCGTACATTGTTGGAAGCTCGTCTGTGGTACCGCATGGCACGAGTGGAAGGGACCTACAGTTTAATGCCGACTCCGAACGGCGATTTTTGAGAAGCTTTTTCTAGACAGTTATACTCTTTTATACTCTAAGCATTGTCAGTGACTCGAAAGAGGTGGAGCCGTGAAAAAATGTTAGATGCTTTTTCGATATTCGAACCTTAGACTTCGAGCGTACAAGTTGATGCATTTACACACTACGCCCACAAGATACAATATAAGATTCAATATAAACGAATATATTTTCTGAATTTCTAATATTAAAACAAAGTTTAACCGTTTTCGTTGCATTCAACACATAGTGAAGTTACGATTCGATTCGAATCACTTGTAATTTTTTTTTTTACCTGTACAAATCCATTTCTCGTAAAAAGGGAAAAAGAAACATAATTTACAGTTTTACCAAACTGATATTTGACGTCGTAGAAGGTAACTGCTGTCAAAATATGTACTGAAGATGAAAGTGAATATAAATGGTTTACAAACTTCACATACATTTTTTAATAACTAACCTGTTTTAGCTTTTTCCCAACTAATGGTTTTGTTTTAATGATTTATAACCTCAATACAATAAAATTTTTTTCAAAATTCTCCTTTCATTGCACACAAAACTGTGCAATGCAACAATGCAACAAAAATTGTTTAAGTCCGTTTATTGTTCACCTTCTTTATACAAGAACTTGAACTGCGGTGCAAAAAACAAGTTCTCTATTTTGGATAAAATGAAAATTATTCAAAATTTGCCAATATGCCCTGTTAGTTTAATTTAAACAACGACTTTATTCTGTATGCAAGCATTTACGTTAAAAATAACTGACACATTTCAGTAATTGCTTTTGGGGAATTTATAGAACGGAACGAAACGGACAGAATTAAATACCATGATATACCTATTATAGAATAACTTCAAAAAAGTTTTTAGTCAATTGTCAAACTATGTGATATGAAGATGATATCGACATCGTCGCATGTTTCCGGAATGCCGTTGTAGTAGCCGAAACTAGCTGGTCTAGCGATAAGCAAGACGGCAGCGATGATTCTTGCTGTATTCAAAAGAAATATTTTGGGACGGATATTTGCTCACGTCTGCGAGACATAACTGTGAGCTCTACAAGCAGAACAGTGACCACCAAAGATGAAATGCAGCATTATTCTACGGGTCGCTAGACGGAGAAGTAAGTAAAGGCAGTTTTTCAGCGTTTAATTGTCGGGATCAAACATTTTTTTAAACACTACTTTTTTTTGGCTTGAACTTTGTCAACGTATTAGCTTGATGCTTGAGGTCGCTTTGATAGGAAAATATTTTACTGGTTGGTCAAAGATGCGAGTTGAGAGAGAGAGGGAGAGACATTGACCGATCTTTATGTATATGTTTTCTTCCGACACGAAAGAGGTATAATATCTAAAAATACAGCGCATCTTCCTTACGAATACCACATATAATATTCGTCGGTTACCTTCCTTCTGAAAAACCCCTTACATTCTCCAGGGCTAAAACCCATCGAACATCTTTGGGAAGAATCGGAGAAACGGATTTTAAAAATGATAACAACAACCAAAGATCGACTTCTAAATGTCATATCTAAAGAATGAAAAAAAAATCAACAACAAAAAAGTTGGTAATTTCCATAGGCAGTAGATTATAAGTAGCGGAAATGTTGGTAATTTCCATGAGCAATAGTTTAGTCGAATTGGAAAGAAATGGTATCCTACAAAGTACTGATATTTCTTTCTGTTTCGTTTGTTCGTTACTACATATTGTATTTTGTTTGCATAATTGAAGTTTTAAGATAACATCCAATTTTCTGTTTTAACAAAAAAAGTCTTAATGTCTTAATAAATGAAAATGAATGATAAGATTTAATGAATTACGCTATTTGCTTACTTTCATAATAATTACATCATAAGTTTTCTTTTCATAACTGATAACCTATCTAATGATGAATTAAGTTATGGAAAAAAATACACACGTATGTATATAGTGCTTTATTTCCATCTGTTTTGTCCATGCTTCTATTCATCATTGTATACTTATCTCATATGTTAATATATTTGGTTTATTAATGAAAACGTGGAAATGTATTGAATTACGTTCATTCACAAGTTTGAAAGATTCAATGACATTTAACAAACAGATAAAAGTCGAATGAACTATTTTCATTCCCTAATGAAGGTTAATGAAACGAATGGAGCAATTGGTTTTCATTGCGTGAACTTGCAAAGGAACCAAAAACTATCGCTTGAATGAATTGATGGTGCGTGCACAATTGCAAATTCGAAAGGCAATGGAGAAGCATGCAGCTCATACATTTTATGGCCCAACAAGTTTTTCCTAATCTCACTTCGGACGTGGTATTTTAAACTGAAGTGGAGAATTTTGTCTATCGATCGAATAACGAACTATAAATATACATAAATACACATGTGGATCGAGAAAAACTTGAAGTGGTCTTCAGGAAATGTACAAAGGTCTTGTTAAGATTGGTGCAAATTTTATAAGCTCTGTAATAAAATGGAGGTATGCATATGTTTTTTTCTTTCTCTGTCTTCAGCATTAGACTTGTGTTGTACAGATTTGCTGTTAACTTTTTATAGTTTTTCGTAGGAATAGATTTATTTTTTTTTATGCATCAGGTAAGAATCTCATTTGACGCCATAGTGGAGAGAATATTTTTGACCTGCGTTCAAGAAAGGATTCCTCTAATCCGTGCAACTTCGGGTGAAATAGTCTCCCTCTGAACATCAGAAAGGTAGAGAAGGCGATCAATCGAGTCCTGCTGAAAAAGCTTGAGGAAAAACATACAATTTCAGACAGTCATACCATCCTCTTTTTCGGAGGACAATCCTCCTTTTCAGCTATTTGTCCATATTTTTATTTCAAATATCCTCCTTTTATAATAATAATAATGGCGTTACAGTCCGAGGTAGACTTGGGCCTAGCTTTTCAGCAATCACTCATTTTGTGTGTGCTATTGTTCTTTCACGTGTGAAGGGACCAAAGTTTTAATGACAACTACGAACAGCGAGATTAACTAAATAAACTTTCTTTCTCTAGACAGTTATACTCTTCGAGGCATTGTCAGTGACAGTGGAAAATTGTTGCTTATTCTATATTCTTTTATTTGAACCTAGGCTTGAAAATTTTCTTTGAACAATTTATGGAATATTACGTTATTTTCAAATAAAATCAATTTTTATATATTGTATTTTGTAGAGAAAATTATCAACTTAGTGGAACAAAGATCTATTCCCAACAGTGATAAGCATTGGTGATGGGCAAATGGTTGACGGTGTATGTGAGCAAATAGGGTTAGATTTGGATAAATTTCAATATTTGAATATTATTTTAAAAAATATGCTTGAAAGTGCCAATCAACTCGGCTTGGGCTATGACTTAATATTTTAGAATAATAGTGATCGTAAGTCTCCTGACTACATTCTTAAGCATTAAAAGCATTTTAGGATTCCAAAACAGCAGCATATACCTCCGAAGTCGTCTTACCTTATTCGTGTATTCGTCAGGCCAGCAGGCCTGCTCAACGAAAGACTTGTTGAAGAAAATCGAAGAAACTAAGGAAAAGTCTTGGTTGAATCAATGAGGCAACATTTAAAGCAGCTAATTTTCAGAAGAAGGTACCTAAAAGACCTTTACAAAGATAAATTTTCCTTGTTTTGGTTAAGTTCTATGCAGACTTTTTGTGCCTGAATTTCAGTGGTATCTTCAAATAATTGGCCCCATTTTGACCCTTAAATGTGAAATATTAGATAACGGTAATGCCTCGAGAAAAGGATACACAGGCATTATCTATTTACTCATTACTGTATGTTGTTTTTCTTTATATGCACGCACATATGAATAAATATGCGTTTAAGATAGCGACAAAAATGATGTACCCCCCAAAACTGGCTTGTTCTAGTGCGGAGTCACTTCTCTAACAAGATTTGTCATCTTGAATGGGAGTCCAAGTGACACATTAAGGTCATAAAAATGTGTCACCATAACAGAGGACAAGTAAATCAGAAAATCACTGGACAGACAGTGTGAAGCCAACATTAAATATATCATGGGTCCGGAATCCTGGAAAAAGTTTAAACGACACAATTTCTGCTATTGATACACATATATATGTGTAACTACGAACTTAGCACTCCACCAACAACTGGGATAAAATGCAGCAATGGGTAGCTTTTACTTCGAAGAGATAAATGGGTTCACTTGCCGCAGTAAATTCCGCAAATTTAATCCGTTTCCATGTAGTCTAAGGCGAGGGTAGCCAAATGGAACTCCAAGTTTTCGGGTTCAAGAAATGTAAGTCGACACGCATTACGTTTTCGCCGGTTTCTACACAACATACATATAGACGAACTAAACAGTGCCAAATTTAGTTTCGGCGTCCGTGATTGGGGGAATATAGTGAGCCGACAATGTTTTATATGCCTATATATGTTTGTATTTAATGATAAACGACTTAAAGATGCTTTGTGGTGAGTGACGACAAAACCAAAAGCCCTTATGCTCGACTTAACAGACTTAATTCAGACAACAAAATGTGTATATAGAATTTTTAAGTTTAAAACGATCTTTAATGACCATCTTGGTTTTTGTTTTGGTTTAAGTTCCTCATGTTGTAAAAGTGTACCCTATACATATAACACTTCTTTACCCCCAGTTAATCGAGCTATGAAAAATATAGTCTATTAGAGCTTCTACTGTCAACGGATCCAAAGTCTAAGGTAGCCAGATAAAGTGAAGTATTTGCAAAAAACTTGACCCTGACCCAAAGTCTATTGAAAATCGATCCATTGTCACAGTGTCAAGAGCAGAGTCAGTCTCAATGGGCTACCACGATTAAAGGTTTTGCCACACAGAGCGCGTTTTTAACGCCGCGATGAAATTATTATTCGCGGGGGTAAGATAACTTTGACATATTTCGACGTTGAAAATAAGTTGTGATAGATGATATGTATCAATATATTATAACGCGGTTGTGGTACGCGCCAGTGAAACGCGATGTCAAATTGCGCTCTGTGTGGCAGAGCCACAAGTTGACACATGCTGCTCTGGTGATATGGCTGGTGTGCCAAACAAATCGATTAATCATGAGTAAGGGGTTTATTAGAATACAGACAAGGAAGTTTTAGAACAGCCAAACTATTATAAATAGACTGGAAACAGAAGATGTATTGGAAAAATAAACTGTCGCACGCATGAATCCATGAAACTACAACACCAGAAGTTAATTTTCACAGATGGGCCAAAACATAAGTTGATCGAATTAGCTTTCGCAATTGTTGATCAAATCTGAAAAAATGTTTCTAAAGAACTGCTCAGTGATCGAGGCAGCAGATAGAGTCGCGAAATTGGCAATACACGAGCTAAGGAAATAAGAGTATGCTAAGGAAAAATAAATGACTATTTACTCTAATACTAATGCAAAACTTAACTACCCGTATATTTAACGTACTTCTTTTATCTATGCACATCATCATATACAATCAGACCAGAAATTAATTAAAATTTCTCCCTATATCATTCCTGCTCGCCCTTCCTTCATGCTCAAAATTGTTATCAACAAGACGAATTAAATTAAGTACGTATGCAATTATTCCAATTAGATTATTCAAGTGTGCATTAAAAATCAATAACGAGATGGAGAATTGATTATAGGTACTAGCCTTTACGATATCAGGGAAATGGCAACGCTATCTGATTGTACTGGCTTCTATGTTTTTTCTTTCCAAAAAGTACTTTTGTCGCATAAAACTATCTGGCGGATTCTTTGTGAGCACCCGCAAGTGTCTGTGGACAAATATAAAAATCCCCACCTCACGGGAATAATTGAATTCATTAAAACTCTGATGACGAATCTTCTATCTCTCTGAATATAAAGCGTTTCATGTTTGCACAATGATCATTCGGTGATTAATTTTACGACAAAAAAGAGTGAACCATTTGACAAACTGTTGCATCTATTGATACCCTCGGACCGGTTCCATGGCGCATGACTTAAAAATCTGCAAAATAAAAACTATAAATTGGGAAGCATACATATTTTAAGGTCAACTAGCCGCACGAACAGACTTGTTTTATTTACCAAAAAAAACCTTGACAATCACAGACAATTGTGTCGGGGTTTAAAGAAATGACAACAAGTTTATGCAACATGCGTTGACTACCGAGAGCTTGTGCGCTCCCCCTTCCAAGTAATTTATTTTTATTGACAAACGCATTTTGGCGTGAAAGTCATCCGAAAATCCCAAATAAAATTGATTGCAAAAACCAAAAACCTTTCGGAACACTTTGATTCTTTTTGGGGAAGTAACACTTTGAAATATTGCAATGAATCACACAAGGCTACTGCTCATAAACAAACCTTTATTTAATTAAAAAACACGAATCACTTTTGCACTCGTTTGATGGGGAGCTTTCCGTTTGATTTTCTTTTATCCGCGTAGGGGTAAAACAAACAAGACTTATCGCGCGATAAGAATACGATTAAAGGGACCGCCTGCTTTGTTTGTTTTTTAATCGATTTGGGGACTCAAAAAACTAACGAAACTGCGAACGAACAAGAGTAGTACCTGCTCAGCGTCGACCACGAAATCAAGCGAAGAACTAAAATTAGTCGAGAGACGATATTGCTTCAGCCCCCAAATGAAATGACAGTTTAACATATGGTTACAGTCGCTTACAAAACGAAGAGCATTAACAGTTTGGGAGCACGTAGTTGTAGAGTGAGGTGAACTAATATAATTGTCATGTAGAATTTTGTAGCCTCTTTAGCTCAGTGGCAGAGCACTGGTCTTGTAAACCAGGGGTCGTGAGTTCAATCCTCACAGGAGGCAACTCTTCTCTTTTTTTTTTTACTTGTCACGATCTATTTTGATACAAATTTCAGTCGAATCGTGATGGATGTGCTTTTATTTAACTTAATTGAGTTGGTGAAGTGGAAATAAACAAGTTACGAGAATATTCTTCATTTCGGGGTAATTGCGTCAGAAAATCAAAAATATTTGCTCATGTTTCGAAGGAAAAATAGTGTTATTTTGAAAGAGTAAGCTTTTTGAAGAGACAGAAAAATTTGTCGGAGGTCTACGAGTATGTTGGACACATGGGGATTCTCTAATTGATTTACATCCGAATGACAGTTATTTGGCAAAACGTGGAGAGATGGCAGTAGTCGTAGACGCGTAAGCAGTCGAGCTGATTGTTTTTGTAGGAACGGTGGATAGACGAGTAAAAGCAAATGTGGCAGAAACAAGCAATGCGTTGGATCAGGACTTGGTGCTTCTTCAGAAACGAAAGCTTATCCAACCACTACAACTTACAAGTTTCATATGGTAAGTATAAGATCGGAAATCTTGTATATTGTTAAAATCTTTGAGTTTTTTGAAGACAAGAGAAAATATTTTCTTTTAATTAAGGACATTTTTATAAATCATCAACAAGAACTTCGGTTTTCACACTTTGAGGCGATTTGTTACGATTTTTGACCGATGTGTGGAACTCGATTTGTAAGAAAGTTGTTACCCTTGCTTGTGCAACGAAAAACAAATGAACTAGAAAGTGTGCAGCGTATATGGTCATCGTCACAGCGAAAGAGAGATGAGCATGATGTTGGTCGATACCAGAGTATCAACAAATTGCCCGCTGCCTTGATCTGTGGCTCATAGAGAGCCTAATACCATAGAGTGGATCTTTGCCACTATGTTGTTACAAAAGAGCTATCGGATGTTGTAAATGAGGATTACAACTGGCTGTACATAGCAGTAGTCAGACCACTCTTCGAAATTCTTGAGCTGGGAGGTTGCGAGAAATCTTTTCTAAGGCGGATGAGAGAAGAGGGCTACGTGTCTACTCAATTTCGGTGTATTCCTCCATCTTCCGGAATATAAAAGCGTCTTCCAGACTGAGACAAAAATAAAGAAGCTCTGTCTTAACTTAAGAATAATGTGATAGCAAGTAGCAATTAAATGCCTGAGCTCGGTCATTTTCCATTCTAAGACCTCCCTGAATTGCCGCCAATCTTTTGGCAGAGCATTTCAATATTCACCTCATGTGAGTGGTGGGACACAGTGGCAGTACGGAGAATTGCGAATCCGATGAATTCGCCAGACGTGGAACGGTCTCATCAATCTTACGCAGATCCTCCGGCCATGCCATTCGCTACAGAAAAAATATTTTAAAAGAGCCCACAATTAGAACCTTCTTTGATGATTTTGATTTTTGATGGTCCGAAGGCACTGCATGCCTGACAAAGCTTAATTTTTAGCATTCACTCTATCTAATCAGATTGGGTTTCTTAGAACTCTCATCACAGGACACTACACCATCGGCACACGCACCTCAGGATTGGGACTCCCTCACAACGACAACGGCAATGGAAGACACTATAATCCATCTCTGCACATGTAGCGTCCTCTCCAAAAGCAAGACAACCTACATAGAAGTCTACTTCTTCGATGACTTAATGAGATAAGATAAGAGATCGGCGTGGTACCACAACGGCTCTATGTTGACCAAAGTGAGATTGCTAACCTGCAGTCGACCACTTGAACCTAACTTTACCTAGATTGATGCTAAACAGAAGTATTCATGGTCGGGGGTTTCAGCTGAAATGAGTCAGTCATTCATATTTTGGAAAGAAAAATTTAAAATCCGCAATCCACAGCCCAAAGAATATAGTTTGGTGGCATTTCGTGAAATCTAAAAAAACATTTAACATTATCGAACCCAAGGCGATCTTACGTTATTTTGGAGTCACAGCTGTTAGGATTTTGTTTCCTCTTCTTCTTCCTTTACTTGTGCGGGGCTACGATCTGGGACTGATCTGGGCATCAACCAACATGCCTCTCCAGACAGCATATCCTTTTGCTGCCTATGTCTCTAACAGCGCACACCAAACTGCTTGAGATTCTTCTCCACTTGTCCCCTGTTGCAATGTGCAATAGAGTCGAAGGTTCTTTGCGTCGGAGCTACGTTCTCTCAGCTCCCTACATGGCTTATCCATAATCCGTAGACGTCTGATCACGTCGCCGTACAACCCGTCCAATTCGACGTTAAATCGTTTCCCCAATCGCAGCAGAGCTTTTCTCTGGAAACGCTTTTGATACTGTCCATGCCTAAGTGTTGTAGAGAACTGCTGAGATGATCAGGGTATAAAACCAACTCGGTTTATCGAAAGAGGGCCTTGATTCACCAGCTGCTTACTGGAAGATATATTAACTTATTATTGTTCATATTACAAAGCGAATATTTGTGAACAGAGGCACTTTACAAGATGGAACGCTCACGCTTTTTTTATGAAATCTTTTTGTCAATTGATCGCTGTTAATGTTAGAGGAGATAGGAAGATGATGACCGTTGCCATTTGCTGCAAATCTATTTCGAAGATTAGGGAAAGTATGATCATCCTCTGTTGGACTAAAGTCTGGTCTTTCGCAAAAAGCGAAATTCCCCCCATTTCGATCCTCAAACTTTATGAACGGCAATTCCCGCTTTGCAAAAGAATGCAATGTTCTTGAATCACATTCTAGATAAGTTTTGAAATCTAGGATAAGGATGGTCAATAGCAGGCTTTATTGCTGCTTTATCACACCATATGCACGACGTTACTGTCTGTACCTGGCCGCTCCTCCATACTAAGTTCTTTAAACTTCCCCAAGAGAATTCTGGACCATACCATACCCCCTATACTTCCCTGACAGACACTTTAAAACCCTGATTCCAGATAGAGACTCCTGGAAAGATAATCCAAAGCCTTTTGCAGGTTCCCTGCACTTTTTCACGGATGGGTCAAAAACCCAGGATGGGGTGGGTAGTGGCGTTTTCTCTGATGAACTAAATATTAGTCTCTTCCTTCGCTATCCCGACTACTGTAGCGTGTTTCAGGCGGAAATAATGGCGATAAATGAAGCGCTGTCCTGGCTCAAATGGAACGTAATATCCGCTCGAGATATTTGTATTTTCACGGACAGCCAGGCAGCCATCAGAGCCTTGGAATTGGTCTCTATAAACTCTAAGACTGTAATAGACTGCCGCTCATCTTTAGACAAGATGGCTGCCCAGTTCAATATTTGCCTGTGCTGGGTGCCAGGCCATTGATACATTCCAAGTAACTGCAAAGCGGATGAACTTACCAAGTTCGCAACTTCACAGTCATTATTTCCTAAACACAGTAATTTGGGTATGCCCCTCACAACTTGTAAATTGTTGCTCTCATTAGAGGCAACTCATGAAATAAATAGCAGATGGGCGAGTGGCACTACGTGTCACTCCAGAATGATCTGGCCTAAGCTAGATCTCAGAAGATCTAAGGATTTAATATCTCTTGATAGATCGAATATAAGCACAATCGTCGGTGTCATCACAGGACACTGCCTCATAGGAAATCATGCCAGCAGACTAGGTGTTCCGGCTAATGATTTCTGTAGAAGCTGCTTAGACGAGGAAGAAGTGGAAAGCGTCTCACACCTTCTCTGCTCCTGTCCGGCCTTAGCGTCTATTTTACGCCTACATCTAGGAGCCTACTTTTTCGATAACTTATGTGAACTTAGTGCGGTTCCCATTAACAATCTACTACGCTTCATTATAGGCTCCAAATGGTTTCCCTCGGACACTTTATTGGATTGACCCCGGTCAAACCATGTGGCGGCACAATGGATCAACTCTGGTCTAAGTGCACATCTTAGCTACTTCATACCTACCTACCTACTGTCTACCAAAACGGCTGTTGAACTACACTTACTCCTGCTGTTGGTGTCCTACGAAGGGGATAGACTGAAATCTCTTTAATCAGGGTTCAGTTTCGGACACACCAATCACCAGCTCAAAGAACATATTACAAACCTTGTTACGTATTTTACCCAGAACAATATGAGACTGAAAATTTTGACGTTTTTGAAATCAAGCAATACAGTATAAGGACTTCCGCTTTTTATCTCATTTCCTTTGTCTTAGCAACTTTTTATGTCACAACAATAGACTATATATATATAAGAAAGCTTCAACTATCTGCCAATAATTAAATCCTTCTGGCTTCAAAGTATTATTTTCTTCTCTAGTCTACTAGGGTTGATGATGTAATGATGCTGTAATGATATCACAAGTATTTCAACACATTATTTTATTTCCCGTTTGCATGTAGTTTTATATCGAATACGTTCTCGAATAGCCTTGAAACATGCATGTAACCGGGCAAGTTTCCAATAAGAGAGAAGTGATACTTTCTGTGTCTGGTAGGTTATTATTATTATGGTTGAGGGTATATTTCACCGCGACTTTTAAGATGTATTGCGCCCCCTTTCTATACCTTAGCACAATTACGCAAAAAAGGCTAAAATATTTGTTTCTATATACTTTTATTAAAAACTTAAAACATAAAAATATTTTCAATATTTACGTAAATAAATTTTTTATGAAGATTAAATTGTGTTAGTTCATAAAAATGTGTGATCAAAAAAAGAGATACATTGTAATTTTTTCAAAAATTTTTAAATTAAGAGCTAAATTGCTTACTTATTTCAGTTGCAAAACCGGTTACCACTAATACCCTGGGAAGTTACCGTTTTGCATTATATTTTCTGCCATCCTTTTCGGCATACTGCTGATGAATGCTTGAGATGTCTCTACTGGTATTTAATAACAAGTTTTATGATTATTAATAATTATCACTGTTCGTCTGTATTGGTAAATATTTGCTCAAACAATTTCTTCTTTAAATGCGCCTACATGTTTTCAACAGAGTTTAGGCCTAGAGATTGACTTGGCCAAGCTAGCAGGTCGATTTTGTTGTGAACAAAGCATTTTTCTTTACTAGTGTGGAAGTATGCTTTGGGTCGTTATCCTGCCGAAATAACCAACGCAGAGGCATGTTTTTCTTGATATATGATAGCATTAACATTTGCAAAATGTCTTTGTACTCGCCTGCCGTCATATTGTTTGTAGTCTGGAATGTGGGACGAATATCATTCTAAGAAAAACATCCCCAGGCCATTATGTTGCCGCCTCCAAGTTTCACTGTATTTTTTATGCATTTCTATTTAGCGGTTATGGAACTCCTTGGCTCGAGAATCTCTTCATTCTTTTCACAGTAATTTCCAAAGATATTAATCTTTGTTTCACCGCTCAACAAAATATTTCGCCATTTATTTTCACCGATATCGCTCGTCCTATTTGTAAGTGTCAGGGCAAACTGTACCCCCATGCTTAAATTTTTTTTTTCTCATTAGGGGAACTTTCGTCCGAGAAGTTTGGCTTTTTGTCAGCCATCACGAACTCTTGGAGCACTAACGATGTTGTTAATTTCTGCGGAAATAGCTTTTGATGACTTAAACTTTTTGATACCATTATTATATGGCGATCATCCACGGGGTTCGTTTTTTTTCGATCTGCCATGAAATTCTTTTTGGGATGCAGCTTTTAAAACATTTTGCGCTAAATAAAGTGACCGTTGTACACATTTCGCGATTTCACTCAGAGATTTTCCTTTTTTTTTATGTGCGAAAGAAGCAAAACTTACTCTTCTGTAGTGCATTGACTATTTCGAGCGATGGTAAACCTAAAATGTTTATTTTCTTTTTCTTATTTGAAACCAAACCATTGAATTTTAATCACAATCTGAAGTGTATCTATTTTTTTGATCACACGATTTTTATGCGCTAACATAATTTTATCTTCTTAAAAAAATTATTAACGTTAATATTGAAAATATTGTTAAGTTTTACGTTTTTAAAACGTGTATAGAATTCAAATATATTAGCCTTTTTTGCGAACTTTAACCATTTCTTTCATTGTGCTACGCTAAAAACGAAAAATGTAAGGTATTTGGAGGTGTATCTATTACTTTGATCAGGTGTGTATGTCTAAATATGTTTTTCGGCGGCACTTGCGAACTTTTGTTTTTCCTTTTTTTTTGTTAATTTGTCCCTTGTTTATATATAATTGTCGAGCTTATCGTCCACTTTTTTCTACTACTCGTAGAGTATTTTAAAAAAATATTAAGTTCTTCGGACTACTTCCGCAAAAATTAATTAAAATACGCCACTCTTCGAAAACACTGCCGGATCGGATCACGTTTTAACCAAGAATCTTCATTTCTGTCAAAAAAACACTGATCCTCTCTAGGGATTCCAGTCCCTTCCACTGGAAAGTGGGACAAGGAGTCGGAGTCAATTTTTTCTGTACGTAGTTTTTATTATTTGACATGTAAGTGTCAATTTATTTGTAAACAGAATCAAAACAAACGTGTTTTGAGTCTGTCTTACAAAAAATATGAAACTAATTTATTTTATGGGTAAGTATCACTAAAATAATTTATATTATATAAAAAAAAATTCTACACAAATTTAATTTCACAGGATAATGAAAGACTGGACAGAGGGACATCTTTGTGGGACGGGTATTTACATGGTGAGTAACATCATACATATGGATTTCAACTAAATTCTTTTTTTTTTCTTTACAGATCAGTTGCTGCATGTTGCAGCCTGTCCCAACAGGCTAGGCTAGGCTAGGTTCCAATGGCGAGAGGTAAGACTTATTTTTATTCCGAAAGCGGGAAAGCCAAATCATACCACAGCCAAGGACTACCGGGCCATTAGCCTGTCATTCCTTTTCCTGGCAACATTGGAACGACTTATTGAAATATATGTAAGGAATGTGATGGGCGAACACTATCTTTCAAAATCACAACACACATATATAAAGAACAAGTCAATGGGTACTGCTCTACATAGCGTGGTTTTCACAGCAGAAAGATAATTGAAATATTTTTGGATAACACAAATAATTCAATGGATCATTCAATTTTGTGCAGTCTTCTTCAACGGATGTACTATTGATTATTATATTATTAAAATTTGTATACTGTTCTTTTCAGAATGTTTTCCTTTGCGTGATTGATTAAACTTTTTGTGCTGCTTTCGGAAAATTGATCAAAATCAGCCATAGCTATTCTTTTAAGAATATTTTCATATAAGCTATTAATTAAACTTTTGTTCTGCAAAATCTGTATAAAGTGTATAAATTATACACTCTTAGAAAAAATGTTGCTTATTAACTTACTGTGTGTTTGTGAATTTATGTTAGGAAGCTATTCGCAGTGAGGAATAAGTGTTTTGTGTGTTTCTGAATTTGTTTTGTGATTGTATTTGTGGTAAGTAAAAATAATTTATATTGGAGTGATTAGCGAACGTTTTAAATAATATTGTGTGTACTTATTGTACGTACTCTTATCTAGGATGAGCCCCAAATATTTAGCAGACGTCTATTCGACGCCTACATCTAGGGGTCTACTTTTTCGATAACTTATGTGAACTTAGTACGGGTCCCATTAACAATCTACTACGCTTCATTATAAGCTCCAAATGGTTTCTCTCGGACACTATTGGTTTGATCCCGGTCAAACCATGTGGCGGCACAATGGGTCAACTCTGGTCTAAGTGCACATCTAAGCCACTTTATACCTACCTATTGTACGTACTTATTTTCGTAAGCGGAGCTGATTGGTGTTATACACTTGAATTATTATTTTTAAATTACTATAATTAAAATATTAAGTGTATATTTTAAATTTTATGGCTAAAATTCCAGTCAACGATTTCTTTTACGTATTAAATACGAACAACTACGTGGAAGAGGATATTGTGCGAGCTTTTTACGATATGCTTTCCAAACGAACCCAATATAGACCTCGAGAAATAAGTCTCATCTAACACCCACAACTCATTGCGCCAGTGCCTGCAACTGATTCACTTCTTCAACTTTTATTTGGGGGAAATGTAGAAGCTCTTTTCCCGTACTTGGACACATCTTTAAGAAGTTTTGAAAATGTGCAAATGCAAAAACAATTATATTGACTGTGGTATTTTAGCTATCGCATTTGCAACAGCTTTAGCTCTGGAAGTTAACCTGATTTCCAAAAATTATATTGTAAGTGAAATGAGAGCGTTTTTATACCAGATGTTGTCAGATGGTTCACTGCGATTGTTTCCAACGACTCTTAAAATTGTGCTTCGGAGACCACCCTTAACTTATTTATTAATAATAAAAAAGGTGCAGAATCAAAAAATAAAAGATAGAAAAGTGTTAACAATAATTAAAGATCAAAACAAAAATCGAAGACGAAAGTCTATAACAAGCATTGCTGCAGAAGAAAATGAGAAAAAGAGAAACAGATTAACAAAACAAAGGGGGCGATTGCAAAGTCAAATTGTAGAACAAGAGCGGGATATTCCACTACGAAGAAGTAAACGCCTTAACCTAGTGGAACGATCCAAAGTTAGTAACCCTCCTGTTCGCCTAGTCCTGAGTACAAAGTAAAAGAACAAGCTCGCAATACGGATGCTTCCTATAGAGAAGAACAATCTCGTAATATAGACACTCAGCGGATCGCTAGCTTTGATTCCGTTTACAGGAAAAGGGAACAGAGTAGAAATACCGAAGGTCACACAATTTCTCGATTAAAAAACACTGAGTGGGAAAAGGTATGTAATAAATACCTTGAAAATAATAAACGAGGCCACACTTACCCCTGCTGCTCCTGTGAACGCTTATGGCACACGAGTTCTGTAAAAAAAAATACTTAAAATTTCCATCAAAGCCAAATTCGGCAAGGAATCTGTTTTAAGTGTCTTTCACTTAATCATGAATGATACTAATGACAATTTCTACTATACTTGTACAAAAGCTATTGCGGAAGATTGGGTACCACGTCTCACTCGGGCAAATTGTCTAATCGAAGCTATTTAGCGTCGGCTTCTACGCTTCGCCTGGACCGATAGAAACAATTTAATTTGGAAACAAAAAAACATACTCGCAACGTCTGAAACTTATCCTCCTCAAAGCTCTTGAAAACCGTCGTAACATTGCCGATTTGCTTTTCCTCCACCACCACTACGATGGAAGAGAGACTTGTGAGTCCCCGCCACATATTTTTGAACATGGTCTTTTAGGAAACATAAACAATGTTCCTGTCCAAGTGAACAACATGGTAAAATCCTTGTCTCGAGCTTCCAAGGATGATAGTGTTGTCACTGTAGAGTTAAAACGTAAGCTCTGCTAATAACATGACAGAAAAGAGCAAGTGCGCCCGGACATAGTTCGACATGTTGCTCACTATTTATCGCAGTGCGATACGATATTGTATTTGATCGATTATGAGTTCATTCTGAAGATCAGAACAATTAAGAAAGTGTTGTATGTACCTGTCATTCGTTGAACAACGATAATGTTACTGCAAATCCAGGTGGTCTTGAAACGTTGCTTGATGATATCAAAGACATTATTGTAATGGCGCCTGGAGAAGGTCAAAGGCCAATTTCTCTGCTTTTCGACAAACATTTGGAAGAATTTGCATTTATCATGATTCATTATAAGATTGAACGCAATTTTAAAGTAAAACTAAATCATTCAGAAATAACAAAATCGAAAATTACAAGCGAAGACCGACGGGCGGTTTGATCTGATTATTTATTTACTGCTCTAAAAAACTAATAAATGATAACAACTAAAAATAGTATTTCAACTTGCCTTCGAAAAAAACGGCTTGTGGAGTTCCCGTTATTGCAGCGAACGTTTTAGATGAAAACTAAATAAATACGGTGCAAGATATCATGTGCAGCAGTATTAGGAATTCGCCTTCCCATTGGGAGGCTGAGAAAAAAAAAGTTATGGCTATAGTGAGACAATTTGGTGTTCCAACTTTTTTTCATATTATCGGCAGCAGAGTATCGATGGTTACAACTCTTGGTCATTTTTAAGAATGTTGAAGAAAGAAGGAAGACATAACCGAGATTGAAGCAGAGCAATTACCGTACGAGGTGAAATGTAAGCTCATTCAGGATGATCCTTGTATTTGTGCTTCATATTTCGAAAAAAAATTAAAACAAATACGGAATACTTTGTCTAGCCTTAAAGGTCCTTTTGGAAATTATGAAATTACAAATTTTTTTATCAGATAGAATTTCAACACCGGGGGTTTCCTCATGCCCACATAATGTTATGGCACAAAAATATACAAATCACTTTTTTCAGGAATTGCAAACAGACATAGGTCACTCGGCTGGCACAGATGCCTCAAAAAGCGAAAACGGAACATCATTTGCCGCTGTAGACAGGAAGCACGCTCGACTGTAGTCATTGTTGACACTGTACTGGACTTCAAGAAAATCGGAAGTAAATACTTTTTGGAACTCCACCCGAAGGTTGCAGCAAGTTTTTCGTACAACTCCATTTTTTGCTGATATCCCAATAATTGTATGTGACTTTAGACAAATGCCACCTGCTGGAGACAATTGGGTCTAACAGGCCAATACTAGAAATTGTCTTTCAGATCTAGCGGGTACACCACTTTGGGACCAATTCATTATAGTGGAATTAAAGCAAATAATGCGACAGCGAGATGTTGCTTCTTTCGCAACAGCTCTTTATAACATGGCTAATGGAGAAAATACTGCTGACGGCATTGGACTGATTAAAGACAGATGTTACCCTTTATCAATTTCACCGGACTATACAAGAAAAACTATCGACTTATATTCAAGCAACAGAAAAGCAGATAAAGACAACGAACAAGTTATCTTAAAAATGACTACAGAAGGAGCTATACGAAACGCTACTGATACCGTCTCCGGGGAAACTACGTAAGTTATGAAGGATAAAGCATTAAAAACTGTAGCAAATCATCATACTCAATCAACATACACATGGGTTGCCTAATAAGATAATTTTAAAAATTAATGCGATTTATATGATGACTGTTAATATAAATACTATGGATGGGTTGGTTAATGGCTCCACTGAAACATTAAAAGCAATTGACTTTGCAGTTAGTAAAATAACTCGAGATCGGAAACTATTGCGTATATGGATACAATTTCAGGATGAAAAAGTTGGGGCTACAGGACGAGCTCAAAGTATAAGTTCACTGCAAAATCAGAAGGGTCAGATAGAACAAATGTGGACACCTATAGATCAAGTCACTTACACCGTAGAGCGATTTAAAAAAAGTAAATTTCCCATCATGCCTGCGCATGGTATAACCATAAATCGCAAGGATCCACATTAGAAACAATAGCTGTGCACCTTCGGACTGGCATTAAAAGATCAATGATGAACGTTGATTTTTCAAGAACGACATCAGCGCAAGGATTGTTCATAATTACAACGGATAAGTTTAAACCTCCAATGGCGCCAACAAAAGTGAACGCGGTAGAAGAGGATATGAGAAGGCTTCGACAAAAACTGTTAATCCCGGTCTATCGCTTCTTAAGCGAATCTCACCTTAATACACAAAACATTTTTCACAATGTCCAATCGCTAAGAAATCACATTAAAAATATTACCTCGGTTTCTACAATAGCTGCGTTGGATATTTTTTTGGCTGTAGCAACATAGAGCTTTTATAAGGTAACCTTTCATTTACCCGGATATAAGGAAATTATTAGGAGAGATGGACCTAACAAAAATTCGGCCAACACTGGAGAAATTGGAGTAGCAGCTTTTATCAAATGTAACAACTTAAAAAAAGTTGAAATTTGTTCCCTGATGTTCCGAAAAACTTCTTTCATAAATTATTTTTGGGACGGAACCTTCCCCGTGCGAGTACAACTCGTACTTGCCCAGTTTATTTTTAATTTCCCAGGTTCAACTGGTTCTACTCCCTTTTAGCTACCATCGACCTTTGTGGCACACATAAAACGAAATGCATTAGCTAAGTATATAATATTTGCTATTTGGTGATTCCTCAACCAAATTGTCACCTGGAGTGATTTTTATCGAAATTCCAAAAACATGATCGCATACAATACGAGAGGTTGCTGGAGAAGCTAGGCCCTAGTCCATCACGGATTGAAGCGCCGCAATTATTATTAGTTAAGTGGAGTAAACTGTACATGGGCGTAGCCGAGATAAATTAAAAAGAGGAAGGTAATTATCATCGCATTGGTGACTAAAAATATCGCCAGAAATACTCCATCATTAACTTCAACAACCGGTAAGAGTTTAAAAAATTAAGACCGAGGTGGGAATAGAATCAATTTTTCATAGACGCCCGAAACGCATCAGCTCAAAGTCACGGCTTTCCACTAAATGGTTGCAGACATCGTGTGCGAGTCCCAAAAAAATTAAATTTAAAATTGTTTGCCAAAGAAATTATTAAATAGAAACTAAATAAAATATTATTTTATTAAATAGAAAAAAATAAAAATGTAGTTAAAAAAAATAAAGAATTTTGAATTCAAAAGGGAATTAAATTACAAAACAATAATTATTGTAACTCTCAGCTGATTGTTTTGCGTGTCTTGTGCCGTCCCAGCCTAGGTGTGCGTTCCATCGTCGTGGTTGTGCCGCTGTGTTTCGTTTTTCTCTTTTCCTTGTTCTTGCACACATCTTGTACGAGAAACAATGACTCAACTTATAGCAAACTTGTGACGGAAGATTTGTTGGTGGATTACTCTAAATCTGCATTGTGGATCTGATCTCGGACATCACGTGGATTGTGTTTTGTTTTTCTGCTTTATTTTAATACGTCTTGTGTGTTTTACGGTTTGTATTCTTTTGGGGCCTACGAAAGAACTTCTTTGCGGTCAGTTATGAAATATTCTGACTTAAGTCTGCTTGAATTCAGCTTAGTGCCACCATTTAGTTCTTTCCTCGGTATCGCCACATAAGTGATGAGTTCTCTTCCTGGGCTTGTATAATTGGTGGTATCAGCTGCAAAATGAAAGATCGATCTTAAGTTGTAGTCTAGTGAAGCGCCTGGTGAGATTTTTTTTATAATTGGTACTCGTAAAAGGGGTTACGAATATCCTTATGTGTCCGAAATCAAGATACAAGGTCGAAGGTATAAAGGGAGAAAGGGAGGTCTTAAATGCCGGTGGGTTGTAGCTAGTGGTAAATACTTGGCTGGTTCCATATTCGTGTTGTGCGGCTAAAAAAATTTCTTAACTTAACTGTATGCTCGAAAGGGGGCTTAAGGGTGAACTGATTAGCATTCCTGGCGCGACGAGTATTGTGGGTGAATTCATGGAGGGAACGAGTCTATTGGCTAGTTCACTTGAGCTTGAGCATCGTTTCTTAATATAACGATAAAACGGTGACAAAGAAGAGACATTACGGCGATGTTGGAGAGAGCCTATTGGCTTCGAGATATTACTGTCTCGTATAAGTTTTATCGCTCGCTGTTGTATTCTATTTAGATAGTGTAGGGATGACTTGGGAGCATCAGGCCAGATATGAGCGTTATACTAAAATTTTGAGCTGGATGAAGGTTTTATAAATTTAAGTCACATCAGAGGGGATTAAGTATTTCTTGCATCGTTTAGGTATCCTATACATTTCGCAGCATTTTTGGCGATCGCAAACATGTGATCATGCCAAATGATTGTTGTGTTGATACACATACCAAGGATGAAATGTCGATTTCATCGACACAAGGGCCATTTGTGGATAATGGCTGATTATTAAGGGTTCACTTTAATGACAGTAGACAGCATTGAATTTTGAAAGCATTATTATTAAATCATTGTGCTAGGTAAGGTTAGGTTCAGGTGGCCGTTGTTAAGTTAAGTTGAGTTTTGTTGTTATTGTGCTATACAGTTTGGAATTCAACGTATGCATGCTTGCTTAATATACACATTGACAGCAACTGTCCCAATTCTACGACCGAAGGACTGAGGTGTGAACCTTGAAAAGAACATGAAAATCTGAGAGTACTGTCATCAGCGAAGGAGTGGATTGGATCAGAAGATCTCTAGGAATGAAATGATTGGGAAAGAGGATCGAAGTCAAAACAGAGCCTTGGGAAAAACCGGCAGATATATGGCGAATGACAGACTGAAGCTTATCAAACAGTCACAATCCGTGGAAGAAGAGAATTATCGATACTATGGCATACATTTTGGACAAAAGAGCCAAAACTCTGTTCAATGCTTAAGAAATTTTAAGCGCTGCCATTTTGACTTCGCTTACATTCTTCAAAGATTGATTCAACTTAATGAACCTGTTGGTGTATCACACTGAAACTTTTGCGAGCCACAGAAAATAAATATTAATTAAAACTAATTTTTATTAAATAAAAATAGAAAATAAAAAACAGAAAAAAATTTAATTAAAAAACAAATAATTTAAATAAAATGCATTGCGACTCTCAGCAAACAGAACAGTCGCTCATTGTGTGCTCTACCAGAGTGAGTCTTCCGTCTGTAGAAACGTCATCAGACCAGAGAGAAATCGTCTCCAATAGGACAGAAGGTGTGTTTATTGGATCTGTTGTTGATCTCTGCAAAGTCATGGCCAATATTTCATTCAGAGGTTGAACCATGGTAGTAAACTGAAGAAGTGCCTGACTTGCTCTTTAACGGCGGTTGACGCTTCTATCGATTGTAGTACAGTAAACTTCATAGAGTCTAAGAGAACATTGCTAACTAGATTTTACAAGATTTTACAAATTGTTTCAGTTTAGCAGAGTTTTTAGTAAACCGAACTTCATATAATTGAAACTAGTTTAGCCGTAACTTCTTGTTTAAGTTAAACCATTTTTTCAGTTAAGCGGAATCGACTGTAGCTTAAAATATGAAACTCAAAAATGTTTTAAAATTTTGATTTATTTATTTATTTATTATTTCAATTCACTTAAAATGTACTTACTTACAATTGATTCATACAAACTTAGTAGAAAGTAGATAATCATTCTGTAACTATATAAGTTGGTGTTGAATAATTGCCATTACATTAATTTAAAGTGGGGTAAATACTACACAACAGCGCTTATAAAAATTAAATATGTACAAAGTTAACTGACTTTCCAGATTGAGAATGATGACAATAGTAGATATATTTTAATACACACATCCAAAGACAGATTCAATATTTACATAATCGATACCGATATTTTTCAAAAATTCATTAAAGTTGTATGTTTGTCTTATCACAGTGACAGCAAAGAAGTGAGAAAATTTAGCTTTATGTGCGGCAGCGACAATTACTAAATTTGATTATTAACTCGTAAGCTCTAATAATCCGACGATCTGTTAAACATTTTACGACTAATAATAATAAAAATAATAATAATAATAATAATAATAATAATAATGGCGGCGCTACAGTCCGAGGTGGACCTGGGCCTAGCTTCTCAGCAACCACTCGTGTTGTGCATGCTATTGTTCTCTCACGAGTAGAGGCGACCTACAGTTTAATGCCGACTCCGAACGGCGATTTTGAGAAGCTATTTCTAGACATATATACTCTTTGAGCATTGTCAATAACTCGAAAGAGGTGGAGCCGTGAAAAATTTTTGGGCAACCTACAGTTTAAAGCCGACACCGAACGGCGATTTTGAGAAGCTATTTCTAGACAGTTATACTCTTTGAGCATTGTCAGTAACTCGAAAGAGGTGCAGCTGTGAAAAAATGTTTAGTTTTTTTTCGGGAATCGAACCGACAACATCGAGCGTAGGAGTCGACACACCTACCCACTACGCCACGGCGCCCAAATTTTTACGACTACGTTTATAAAATTCCCTAAGGACTTTGAATACGTAAAGATGTCTTAATGGAAGAATACGTAGCTGTTTAAATTACGGCCAACAGTGATTGGAACGATTTTTACCACAGATTAATTAAAAATTTGTGTGTTGTCATAGGCACCTCCCCAACTCGTAATACCATATTGTAATTTAGAATTTGCAAGTGCATAATATATCATAGTTAATACAAGATGTTACCCTACTGTTCTAGGGTCTTAAAATATACATCTTTCGAATTGCCTGCATCTATATTTTTTCATAGCTTGTATATGTGCTTTCCAATTCGAATTGAAATCGATTAAGGCACCCAAATACTTGTATTCATTAACAAAATCTATTTTAAAACATCTCTCCGAACTTCCAAGATTATCGATATAATTAGCAGTTCCACATCAATGAACAGGTAAAGAAAACCTCTTACACTCGTGCGAATGAAATACAATGTTGAAATCAAAACGATCGCCTCTCTTCGTATTAAAAGTCATTAACTTGGTTTTATCGCTGACAACTAACTTATGCAAAGAAAAACACCGCCTTAACTTAGGAACATCTTTATTAATACTGGCAATGCAGTTAAATGCATTCAGTGCTTGGCACGCGAAAGCTATATCATCTGCAAATCCTGTGGGTTTACCATTGAAAGATTGGTAGAACAAAGAGTTTATAAAAATCCTCTATTAAGAGGACAAAGAACGGAACTCCGTGCATTTTCTAGATCCTAGATTGATTTTCCAACAAAGAAAGCATTCGGGACTTTAAAAGTTTATCTAAGTGTTTGGAAAAAGTTGGAAGTAAAGAGATGGGCCTATAGTTTTTCATATCTCTGCGCTTTTCTTTTTTAAAAAGAGGTATAACCACAGCACTCTTTAGTGACTGCGGAAAATGAGCTTTATTCAAATTTTGATTAAAAAGTTAGGTTAGGTTAGGTTGAAGTGGCTGGAGTGTGCACTTAGACCAGTGTTAATCCTTTGTGCTGCCAAACGGATTGGCTGAGGTTAATCCAATTGTTCATTTGTGGGAAACAATTTGGAGCTTATGATATAGCGTAGTAGATTGCTTATCGGAACCTCACTTAATTCGCGCTTCGCTCGAGGTTAATAGTTACAGATGAGCATATCATATAAGCACATCTTTCACCAATTTATGTGACAAGCTTGGGATAGTAAACAAAACCCAAATTATAGATGTTGTCAATAAATACGCATAAAAACCCAAACCATATGCACACATGGTACATATGGTACTTTGCCTATCCTTTCCCGTGTCACCAGATACCGACTTCAACTATAATCAAGGGTACAGGGTTTTCCTCCTTTTTTTTCCGCGTCCAGCAATAAATTAGTTCTAAGAACCTATTGAGACACGGAATCATCTGTGTCGACAATTTTAGTATAAATTAAGAATGTAAAAGAATGTAACTTCAGTTCGTTTTTAGAGTCGCCCAATAAAGGTCATTAAGTATTAAGTTTGTGTTTCATTTTTCATTTGTAAATAAAACTGTTAATCTGTATCACCCGCATCACATGCCTCCACCACTGTATTGTCAGCCTCGCCCGAGTCGGATGACGAGAGGTCATCCTTCTCTTGAGGGGGACGATACAAATTGGCGGTGAAGAAACGCTCAAACTCTGAGTCTGACGATAGAGAATCGTCAATGCTCAGAGTTGTGAGCGTTGTGAGGACGTCAACTGTTGTATCCGATCGTTTGGAAATTGGCGTACTACTTGTCTCTGTGGTAGGACAAGTAGTGACAGGTGTGGGGGATAAACTCTTGGTCGGCAAGGGGATTAGGGGGCCAGATGTCCTCCCCGTGTCCTTTTTATAAATTTTGAGAGGGACCCTACGCAAGCTGTAGTAGATCCTGTAGTCATCAGCAGCAAGATGGGCCAAGGATTCCTCGTTAATGACAATAACCACCGAACGAGTACCACCCTTAGGCTCCTCCAGCCTGCCGACTTTCCAGTCACTAGTGTTCAACTTCGGGTTGCCCATTCTGATCAAATCCAGGATGGAGGCAGGGTCCGAAGGCTCGACAAGTTGACGGATGCGTGCCCTGGGCCGACTTCCGCTTACCCTGTCTAAGGACAATTTCTTCAGACGAGCCCCTGGCCACACCTCACCTACCTTACCCATGACCTGTAATAGGAGCTGGTCCGCACAGGCAAGCAGTTTCACGCGCCCCTGTAACCATCTAAGTCCTCAGATTTCAAGCAGGACCTTTGCAGCATGGGTTACCCTGATGCAATTTTTTTAATTGTTGTTCAAAAATAAAAATTTTCATTTTTTGGTTATTTCTTATGACCTGTGGAGTACGACATTTGTCTTCAATTTTTAAGTAATTTGCTTAAACATATGAGAATTTCTGGCGAAGCGTTATTTCTTCCGTAGTTATATAACGAAGAAACTTATTTTGAGTCGCCATATTCATCATTTCGTATATCATGGAAGTTGCCCCGTCTTCTTAATCCGATTGATTGACATTCTCATTTTGGATTTCCTCATTCTTCCTTCACATCCACACTTGTAGTTCATGTGTTCAATGGTTCAAGTTCAAACGATGGATGACGAAGGAAAAAACCTTACATAAACATCGAATTAGAAAATGTTGATGAGGAACACTCCCTACTATACCGTGTTAGATAAAACATCAAACTTCGGCTTCAAATTGACTTAGAGTGCGGAATACCCAACTGAATTTTAAGATTTAAATTTAAATTTAATTAATTTTTACTTCAAATTTGTAATTTAAATTAAAAAAAAAATGGGAGACATAATTTAAAATAAACATAATAATCAAATCGATGTAGGTGTTAGCGATTAGAATTGATCCAGCAACAATTTGCACTTCTGATTCCGCTACGTTTTATGCTACGCACTCGTAAACAATGCACCAACCCGCCTAAAATCAAACAGGAGTTGTGACCGACAATGATCAGCCGTGGCTTGTGGATGAAGGGACGAGAGGAAACAAGTTATTGCACTATAAATGTTTCTTTTCTTGTGATTGGATACTCGCGGGAAGGGCCTGCGGATTTTTTTGTTTTTTTGGCATACGCGAGCGTAGGTCATGAAAAACAACAATACAAGCTTTAGAGAATGCCACGTTGTTGGTAGCAAGTGGCAATGCTATTTTGTTTATTTTTACTAGGTTTTTCAGACACGGTAAACAAAAATGCCGCATAGTTTAAAGAGAGCAAGGCTTAAAATTTAGCAATCAGTTAAACGAAACGACGGCGGAATTAAAAACCTTCTTGAAGCAATCGAAGTAATATGCACGGGCCGAAGGTATAGATGCAGAGAGGGAGAGGAGATACCTGTGCACATTGGTTTTAAATGTCGATGGATTATAATGTGTGGGAGACATTACGTCGATGTTCAAGCGAGTCGATCGACTTCGAAATATTCTTGTCTTCTATGAGTTTTACCGCTCGCTGTTGTATTCTATCAAGTAGGTGCAGAGAGGTTTTGGGAGCACCAGGCCAAACCTAGGCTTTTCGCAGCATTTTTGGCGACCTCGAATATGTGATCGTTCCAACTAAGTGTTCACATACCGAGGTTCGAAACGAAAAACTGAACTAGTGCGAAAGGGAGTTTGTGCCATTTTAAAATCTACGCTTTCAAGTACAGGTGGAGACAAAGTGCAATCTGGCAGCGTTGAGCTGGCTGCAAAATGTGCAATAAGTAGATTGGCTTTGTCCAAAGAGCTGACAGCTGGGATGTCACTGTAAATGAACGTGGGGATAGAAGACGAGGCTGAATTCTTAATGTTTTTAACAAATGACCAAAAGTTTTTGCTATCCTTGGGACATTGTAGCACTCTTTGCCTCAACTTTTGATCATAACAGAATTTAACACGTCTAATTAACGCATTGTAGTCATTTCGGATCCGTTTAAACTTATTCCTCAGAAGGGTTGGCTTTGTAAATCCGGAAACGCAACTCTTTCATCCTGATAGCCTCTTTACAGCTCTAGACATACCACACTTTGAGCTTGATGCTCTTCACTCTGTGAGGAATGAAGGATAATATTTGTGATCATATCAGCAGCCGATTCCACGTCACTATCGAGGCAGCATAGTGACCAGTTAAAATCCCTAAAGAAGTTGTTAAATCCGTTACAATTGCTTTTCTCGTATAGTCACACTGTTCTTTTGGGAATTTGTTCTCTAACTGTGAGGAGTAAGCATTTGTTTTGAACAGCTGATTGAAAAAAGGGGCACTTTTACGTTTCGATCGTCTCGTTACTAAGATTTCAGATTTGTTACATTCAACGTGTTCTCATTAGTTTGGACAACAAATCCAATATATAAATAATTGATATTGCTGAAGGAGAACAAAAAGATAAGTTCACACCTAAGGTATTATTTGCAATTCATTAACTTTATTATTACTTCATCTTTTTGTCTTATTTCCAGAGGATGATGTTCAACGTCTGCGAAGTTCCGTGCGAAGATGCAGTTTTCTTGGGGAAAGAAAAAAATATAGTTTTGTTTTACTTTTGTAATAATTTAATGATTAATAAGTGTTTTTAATGTGTTGTATAAGCATTTCCACACTACCCTTGAGATATGCTTTTTGGTGCGTTAACCGTATTTTTTTTTTCACCGGGCTAGGTTTTTCCGGGAACCCTATTGTTCTAAAATTAAAGAAAAATTATTCATTGCACAACCAAAAAGGAAACAGTTTAAAATACTTGACTAAATTTTGCAAAAATATAAACAAAAAATGTACATTTATAACTAAGAAATATATTGCCGAAAGAAATTGGAACACTAGTGATACTATTTATGAAAATTCTTACAAGTGAGAAACACATATAAGCCTGTTTTTGAAAGTGGGATCGCTCAAGTCCCTATTCCAAAATTTAACCAAAAAATATATCCTTATTCTAAAAAAATACTGCAAAATGAATTGCTGAAACAAATTTTCGCAACACTCACATACTCGTACATATATTCTTCATCTAAGTGAAGTAATGCAGTCAGTCGGTTGGTCACACCTTTAACCCTAGGATGAGCAGCTGGGCCTAATCAGGCCCAATTTGAGTTTGAACATACATAACTTTTTTTTTTTCCAAATCAATAGGACCGAAACGCACAAATTATCCTTTGAAAGGAAAAATATATACTGGAAAATTACCTAATGCAGAGCGAGAGGTGAAACAAGGCGAACGAGTGGTGTTATCATTGATACAACGATATCATGATTCCGGTCGCACTATCTATTGTGATAATTTTTTTTTACCTCGTTGTCTTTGGCCGAGCATTTGCTTCAAGTTGGACTGGCCATTGTGGGAACTGTTCGCTCTAACAAACGTTTCGTTACACATTGTGTTCGTACGTACTAAAGCTAAATAAAGCCGTCATTGTGTTGTCGACATAACATTATACCTGCGCTACCGACCAAGAAAATACTTCAAAAAAACCGAATTGGAGTATATAAGGCACCAATTTTGACTACATTATTTTAGATAGAATCACCCACAACCTCTGCATTAGCTGCATCTGCCTTAACCGCTGCTGGGCAATCGAAAAAAGAACGGAAGGATTGTGTTAATTGTAGAGCCGAAGGCGAACCGCGCCGTAAAACATTCCATAGATGTATTTTTTGCCATGAGTTTATGTGCCTGACACACGGAAAAGTAGAAACAAGGACTTCATGCAATGCCTGTGCTACCAATAATTGAATTCTGTATACTTTTTCCACATATATATATGTATATCCGTTACATATAGATAGGTACATCATGTACATCAAAATCTATGACAAAGTCTGTTTTTTTCATTTATTCTAATGCATTTTCCATATAATTCATATGGGCCGATTGAAGCCCAGCAGGCTATGTTACCGCCTCACAAACAGCTGCCCATTCTAGGGTTAAGGTGGTAGCATTCATTAAATGATTTACAAAAATGATTATCAAGTTTGCGAATGTATTCAAGTGTGAGGGTCGAATATCGAATATATTCAACGAAGTCTGAGGGAGGCGCAACCAAGTTGGTAAACATTAGGCTTGTCGATGCTTGTTATGTGGCTAGTGTTGGCAAACGCAAACTACACGAATGGCTTTTAAAACATTTTCGGAAAAGCCAACCAGACATACAAAACTATTCTCCTTCAAGAGTTCATTCGCATTTATCTCTTTAATTATATTTTTCGTGAATGCTGATTTTAGTCTACCTTCCTGTGTTTGTGGCAGCAAAGATGTATGTTTAACCAGTGCCTGGGTGCTGATAGCCTGTGATCACGCAATTTCCACGCTTTTACAATTGACGGTTCGTACAATCTTCAAATATTGAAGTCCCCAAAGCTTCTGGAAAGCACTTTTAAACTGCAAAGCAGTAAGGCGGCCGTTATTTCCGCCCACACTTCTTGCCACATTGAAGAATTTTTCTAAGCAATCCTGTTCAAGGTGTCGAATTAGAATGTACTCAAACTGGTGTTGTTCTAAATATTGGTATAAAGTCGTTAAAGACGAAATATTTAGCAAAAACGGCGTATTACATGTGAGCTCTTAATTCTCACTCGACTCTATTATTTATTCACTCCACCTTTTATACAATTCTTTTTACAAATTATATTTGACACAGCATAAAGTTTTTATTTCAAAGGCATCAAATTATTCGCTACCGTAATATGACGCGTTTGACTGTGGGAAATTGGTGGTTGAAGCGATGAAATGATGAATAATCATGTACAACTTGTACATTTACTTACAATATAGGACTGATTGGAATGGGGAAAAACCAAACATTTGAAAAAACAGAGGAAAATATATTTTGAAAAAAGATAAATAAAAGGAATACTTACATGGTATCATCTCGAACGCCATAGGTATGAACTATATTTTCACAATCAAAAACACAACGTTTCATTTTTTTGGAACTGAACACCAAAAACTGTTTATGACCTTTTTTTGCTATCATAATTGCTCTATAATAATGCATTTTCTATAATTTCCGTTTGAATCGTTTCTATTTTTTAATTATTTTGTTATTATCTCTTATTTAAACTTTTTTATTTTTTTCCCCTGAACGTGAGTTTTTTGAATTACTATTTACATAAACGCCCGGCCAAGTCATTCACCACGAAAAGAAGGGGAAGTTCAACGAAAGTGTTACTGTTCAGTAGGAGCCTTCATTTTACATGGATAATTATGACTGGAAGGAATATTGGAACCTAGTGGACTTATTGGTTGTTATTGAATGACAGAATTATTATAATTAAAATTGTTATTATTATATTATTATATATGGATAGGTTCGATATATTTTCTATTTATTTTAATTTATTTTGGAGTAATAAAACAATCAAAGCGATAAAAGAAAATTTAAAAATGTACGTGCTGATGTGGAGCCTTCGGAGAAAACCAAATAACATAGTTAAAAAAATTAGTTTCATCCTTGAAGTATTGAGATAACTGAATTTAGACTTTTGTGTTTTTTGAAAAAAACATTAGCTGTTGCCCGCGACTTCGTCCGCGTGAATATCAGCTACCGCGGTTGGATAAATAATATTACTATGTCCTTCCTTGAGGTTTAAGCTTAATAAAATATATATTGGCGGCGCTACAGTTCGAGGTGAACCTGGGGGTAGCTTCTCAGCAACCACTCGCATTGTCCGTGCTATTGTCCAGATTTCAGGAATATGTACAGACTCAAGGACCTATTAGCGATAGGAATAGCCTGACACTTGGAAGGATTCAATATAAGTCCATTCCTAGACGCCAATTCATTAATCGCCAATAGGTCCTCATTCAGTTGACGAGTAAGCACATTGACTTTTTCAAAGGGTTGTGATACATAGAGTTGAACATCATCCGCGTAGAGGTGGACATTAATGTGCTTACATACAAGTGGCAGGTCATTAACATACAAACAGAAAAGTATGGGAACCAAATAGAACCCTGTGGAACACCTTTAGTAACAGCCCTCTGCCTGGAACTTGAGCTTCCAATGGTTACCTTTTGCGACCTGTCGCACAAAAAACTTTTTATTAATTTTGTGACAGTACTGCTGAAGCCAAAGTAATGCCTTAACTTCAAGCATAAAATTTCATGGTAGACTTTGTCAAAAACCTTGGAAAAATCAAGAAGACAGAAAATAGTTAGCATCCCACTGTCGAATCCTAGTCTTATATCCTCAAGAAATTTCACCATAGCAAAAGCACAGCTATGATTTTGCCTAAAACCAGATTGACAAGGATTCAACAGCGAGCTGGTGAAAAGGTGACCTTGAATTTGCTCAGCCAATGCTCTCTCGAAAACTTTCGAGAGACATGGTAGTATATCATTCACATTCCAAGCATGTGGGAAAGTTGACGCCATGATACAATGATTTATAACATGGGTGAGGGCCTCAGTATGCTAGGTAAAATCATTTTTATAAAGCAAAGTGGTATTCCATCCTCTCCAATTGCATTTGATTTTACATTTACCGGCCAAAAATCAACTTGATTGTCAAAAGTACCATCAGGAGCACTGAAATCAAATCCCGTAGTATTAGTAGATTCATTTCCCAAGAAACAGTCATTTAACACTTCTATATTCCAATCATGGCATCTCTTAAAAAATTGAAGTTGGAGTAGTAAATACCCAGGGTATTTACCCAAATGGGTATTTATGTGGGTATTTATTTTGAATGGGAAGTTGTTGCAAAAATTTGTTCACGGGGTACATGTTTTTATATTTAATTACAAATTACATAATATTGATCAGATGTTTTTTGAACATAAACTAATCTGAAGCGCTGGAATCAGACGGTATTGGTAAATTCTTATTTGAAGATATCGATTCTACTGATTCAATGGTTTTCGATCTGCTGGGTATGCATTATAACTGCAACTTGGTTCATTTGTTGTTTCCGTTGTCCCATATATATTAATACTAGAACCCAGTTCGTTTTCTTTTTTCTCATATGTTCTTTCTCTCTGTTTCACTTGCGTGTGCAACTCTATGTTCCAAATATGGGATATGCACGCTAACTTCTCTGCGCGTTCAGTTGTAAGGTGATTTCTCGAACTCGAGGTACTCCTTTTCTTCGCCTATATTGGCGGGAGTTCCTCTTCTTCGGTGAGAGTTGCGTCCAAGTCCTCATCTTCATCTGATGACTCGGCCTCTGTCGAGTCGCTGGAGATTTCGCTGACTTGGTCAGACTCCATACCTTCCGTAAGCTCATAAAGCTCAGCGCAATTGCCTAGCTTTTGGTGGATTGCAGCCGCAAACTCTGGACCATAAATGGCTACGTTCCGCTTGCAGCTAGTGACGACCTCCTCGTACAACTTCCGTACTCTGGCTTTTGCCTGGTCCTTCTTGTCGATGTCCTTCTTGAAGATTGATTGACGTTTTTTATAAAACTGCGAAAATTATTTGCAACATTGTTTACTTTTACATTGGGTGATATATTTCGGCTCTCATGAAAATTGACGAAAATCTTTTTTAATTCTGTTTGGTCGGTAGGAAGACCTTCTTGATGAAGTGATACCATAACATTTGTTTTGGTTATTCCGTCAACGCAGATGGAGTCGTCCTAATCATGTAAATACGCCAGATAGAGACGAACGTTGCCGTAAATTTTGCGATCACAAAGGCGTGATTGCGTTTAATAGACCCTTTCGGCAAAAGTAAAAGGGTAACAAGATCGCCACCACCACGATCTAACAAAAGTATGAGCAAATCACCGCCAACTCTAACTACTGCGTCTAAAACGCAAGTAATTCAAACTCCGACCATAATACATTCGTCGGTCCAAGAAAAAGAGACTTTAGCCAAATTCAAATGTCTCGAAGATGAAAATGCGGAGCTACGGTCCAGGCTAAGTGATATGGAAACTCTCTGCAAAGAACTTAAAGATGAACTTAACAAACTTAAAACAGGAAAAATCGAACTTACTGAATGTAAATCAAGTTTAAGTCCGAATCAAATAAAAAACGTGGAATACATTACTGATGAGGAAGAACTAAGTCATGAAACCGATTGGATGTTAAAGAAGCGACCTGGTAAAAAACGAAAAGCCGGTTCTTCACCCCAAGTGATTCCTCAGCCGGAAAATAAACTCACTGATAATACAAGAGTCACAACCAATAAAGGAGCTATGCCATCAAAAGAGCGATTACCGCCGCCGATTAATGTAATTGGAATTACGGAATACAATAAGCTGTATTCTATTCTAAAGTCAGCGTTACGAACTGAATTCAAAGTGACGTCGCGCAACAACAGTGCGTGGAAGATAAACGTCAAGGACTCAGACAGTTATAGGGTACTATCCAAGAGACTCAACACGGAAAAAATTCAATGGTACACCTATGAGAAAAAAGTAGAAAGACCTATTCGAGTCGTAGCTAGGGGACTTCACGCCTCTTGTCCAAAAGAAGATGTCGTAGAGGACTTAAAAAATAAGGGCTTTAAAATTGTAGACGCTACCAACTTACAGTCCAAAAAGAAACAACAGACGGAAAGTGTCGAAACCACAATATTTCGCGGCTTACCTCTTTTTATGCTAACTTTTGATAAAAGCGAAACTTTGGAAAAAATTTATAGCATAAAAAGTATTCTTAATATGGTAGTCAAGATCGAGACGTTACCTAGAAACTCGAAATTGATGCCTCAGTGTAAACGCTGTCAGGGGTTCAACCACACCCAAGCTTACTGCCAGAAAAATCCGCGATGTGTCAAATGTGCGGGGGAACATCTGACGGCAGACTGCAAGGCAAATAAAGGGTCTCCAGCTACTTGTGTTAACTGCAAAGGGAAGCACCCGGCTAATTACCGTGGCTGCGAAGTAGCAAAGGAAATTCAAAAAAGGCGAGATAAAGTAAAAGCCACCCAACGACAAGCCCCAAAATCGACAAACCCGAGGAATGTTGTAAACGTCGGAAAGAAACAAATGGTCACTCGAAAGGATCCTGATATAAAAGCACAGACGCAAACTACATCTTCATTAAATAGAAGATCTAAAGAGATCAAAGAAAGGTCGTCGCAAGTCGGAGCGAAAACGTTCGCCCAAATGGTAGCAACCGCTAGTGATAATGAAGATAAACCGTCAGATCCGGTATCGCATGTCTTTTCGGTTATCCTCGAGAAACTTGAAGAGCAAACTAAGACGAACAAACTTATTTTCGAGAGACTAGTCAATCTCGAAAACAAGATTAACAAAAAGCGTCCTATAATATGAATAAGTCCCTTAAAATATTAAATTGGAATGCAAACGGTTTATTGCAAAAACTTGACGAACTGGAACTATATTATATTAAATATATATATTATATATATTTGATCTCTGAGACGCACCTAACGAGGCAATCCCGTATAAATTTAAAAGGTTATTACGGTTATCATGCTTACCACCCGTCAGAAAGGGCAAGAGGCGGATCATCCTTGTTTATACGAGATAGTATTGAACATATGGTTGAAGCAAATATAGAGTCCTATACAATACAATTAAGAACGGTTCGAGTAAAAAACCGACATTACTCATTTAATGTCTCATCTATTTACTGCCCTCCGCGCAGTATAATTGATCAAAACGAGTCTGAAAATATCTTAAATATTCTTGGCCCAAATTTCATAATTGGTGGCGACTGTAACGCAAAGCACACCTTTTGGGGTCCAAGACGCATTTCGCAAAAGGGTAGGACACTGTTTAAAGCTGCCATGAAACTCGGTTGCGATTTTCAGTCAACCGGTAGACCGACCTACTGGTGATGTCGTGGACTTCTTTGTAATGAAAGGTATTTCCCGAAACTATTTAAAAGTTGCAGAAAGCTTTGATCTCAGTTCAGATCATTCTCCTATTATCTTGACAATGAGCGAAACCCTCATAAAGAAACAACAACCGCCTACCTTGACTAATCAACGTACAAATTGGCAAGCATTCACAAACTATGTGAATAACCACATTGAACTTAGTGTCTCGCTAAGGACCCCATACGAACTAGAAATGGAGGTTGACAATTTTATAGAAACCATACAGCACGCTGCGTGGAACAGTACACCACGCATAAGAAATTCGCCAGGAAATCACATCTTGCAATATCCACCAGAAATAAAGGAAATGGTGAAGGAAAAAAGAAGAGCGTGTAAGAAATGGCAACAAACTCGTGCGCCACAGCATAAAACTCGTCTCAATCAGTTATGCAACCAGTTGAAGGCGAATATTAGGGCATTCAAAAGTAATATTCTTAACTCATACTTAGTTAGCTTGTCTGCTAAAAAGGAATCTAACTACTCGCTCTGGAAAGCCGTTAAAGACGTGAGAAAACCCCAAGCCCATGTAGCACCAATAAGAAAAAATCAGGACGAATGGGCGAAAGACGATAACGAAAAAGCGGAACTCTTTGCTAATTATCTAGAAATTACTTTTCAACCGTTCGATGGATTAACACCACTTGAAAATATTAATAGAACTGAAGTGACAGATGGCAATTATGCGATTAGGATCGCTACGCTTACGGAACTTAAAAAGAATTAAATAAACTCAAACCGAAAAAAGCTCCTGGATACGATTTAATCACAGGAGAAGTTCTTAAAGCGTTGCCCAGGAAAGCGGTTCTTAAGTTTCTGTATCTCATCAATGCTGCCCTTAGACTAGAACACGTTCCTAGTCAATGGAAAGTGGCAGAAGTGATTATGGTACCGAAACCTGGGAAACCGCCAACTGATAAAAAGTCATATAGACCGATCTCACTTCTTCCGATAATGTCTAAAGTATTCGAAAGAATTCTACTTAGACGTTTAAGTCCGGTCGTGGAAGAAAAACGCCTTATTCCGCACCATCAATTCGGCTTTAGAAGTAAGCATTCTACTATCGACCAAGTACATCGCATAACTGATGTAGTGGAAAAAGCACTGGAACAAAAATATATTTGTTCGGCAGCATTTCTCGATGTTTCTCAAGCCTTTGACAAAGTTTGGCATGAAGGCTTGAAACATAAACTAAGTCAATTTCTTCCGGGAAAACTTTTTAGAATTATCTCCGATAGAATGTTCCGTGTAAAGTATGGAAACGAATACTCTGCATTCAAATCTATAAAGGCTGGAGTACCACAAGGAAGTGTACTTGGTCCTCTCCTTTACCTACTTTATACCAGGGATATACCGGAAGACGAAGGCACCGTATTAGGCACATTTGCTGACGATACTGCCATTTTGGTAACAGCCAAAAGGTTGAAGAGTCAACAATGAAATTACAATGTGCTCTAAATCGGGTATACGAATGAACAAAAGTTTGGCGAATCGCGCTTAATGAAGCGAAATCTGTTCACATAAACTTTTCATACAGGAACATAAATAATCTACCTGTTTTCGTAAATGGTGTCCAAATACCCTTCGGGAATGAAGCGAAATACCTCGGGATGACCCTCGACGTTAAACTTAAGTGGAAGGAGCACGTTAAAAAGAAACGTGAAGAGCTAGAGAAGAGATATAGAGATATGTACTGGCTCATTGGATATAATTCAAAGCTAAGTATTGACAACAAATTGCTTATATATAAGCAAGTGCTAAAACCTGTCTGGACGTACGGTGTACAACTCTGGGGTTGTACCAAACCAAGTAATAGGAACATACTACAGACTTTTCAAAACAAAGTTCTAAGAACCATCGTCAACGCACCTTGGTATATAAGAAACGACGATATCCACAGAGATCTTGGAATTACAACAGTCCAAGATGAAATTAAGACTTTTGCTCGTAAGCATAAGCGCCGCCTAGAGGAGCACGTTAACCCTGTAGTCCTTCCGATTCTTAATAGAAGTAATGCTATCCGCCGTCTTCAAAGGACTAGACCACTTGATCTAGCACTGTGAAATCAACCCGCGAGTATTAGCGGTGTAAGCAGGAACTTTCAGTGGAGAGTCACCTGCCTAATGTCTCTAAATTACGAAATGTAAACTGCTGGATAAGTGACTAACTTAGTTGTAGAGTAAATATATTTTATTTGAAGGGAGGTGTTTTTACTGGGTAAAAATCCCTTTCGCTATGAGGGAACGGTCCCCATAGTGTCTTTTGAAGATATTCACCTACCCTCGCAAAAAAAAAAAAAAAAAACAAAGGCGTGACAGAACATAGCGGCCATCTTCAAGGAACAGTGGGTCAAGGAACGATTTAGATTCAGTAGGTAAGTTGGGGCGGTTGAAAGGTGGTTTTGCAGAGGTGGGATATGCAGAGCGATGTGAAGTGGAGGGAGTAAATGGCGCAGAGTCAGGATTAAGATTTGATGTTGATGATGGGTTGAGAATGTGGGATCTGCGGAAGTTTGGATATTTGGCACCAGATGTTCGATCAAATTTGGTTGAGTTGTCAAATTGAACGAAATTCGCTTAGGAGGCACACGAATTTGCTTTGAGAAGCCCGGAAAAAATGTCAATTTTAAAGCTTCAATTGGGATCCTTGTTAGAGGAGTGAGCTTGGCGGGTGTTACTAGGATAGGGGGGATATTATTTACACCACTCAGGTTAACAGGGTGACTAGATTTAGATTTTAGAAATGCCGCCAAACAGGTTCGTAAGCAGCCACTCGTATTTACTGGGGATGTGGAACAGGAAGCGTCAATTTTTCAAGTTCTTGCATTTAAAGATGTCAAAAAGAACCTTTCTTTCATGAACTCCTTTAGCTGTGTAGCAGTCATCTTTCGTAGGGATCTGCTGATGATAAATTCCTGAAGGTTTTTTAATATTTGGTCCCACTCTGTCTTGGACCATGATGTACCGAAGAAGTGGAGTTTGTATGGTGGAGATTCAGACTCATTGGGCGCTTGAGAGGTGAAGTCAGTTGGGCTTTCGCCGGAAATGGCCGTTAGGTTATCGGTTGCAGGACTAACATAAGAAGTTCCTCCATTAGTGATATATTGCTTGTTGTATCGTGCGCAGTCGGAGAGTTCATGTTCCTAGCTGCGAGATGTTGGATTTCTTCCCTGAGTTCAATGATGGCTTTGTCCATATCCATATAAATGGAAGATAGACGGTCACAGGCCGAATTTATCGCCGATAATGCAATGCTGTGGGTTATGTTGTGAGGATGTAAAGTCGAGGAGGAGGTTGATTGCTGAAGCACATCGAGATCCAAGCGAATATCATTAATGCCTTCATTGGTATGGCGCAAGTCTTCACTTTTCGATTTTATCATTTCCGAGAGCACTGTGAGCTTTTTTTCTAGTTTGTTAAATTTTATTCAAAATAAGTCATTGATCTCCTTGGCCATAATGTTCTGATTATCGGAGGAGCTATTCAAATGTTTTTCCAGAGCCTTCAGACTACGAGGCTTTGTATGATTTTCTAAATAAGATTGGAGATCATCGATGGACTTGGGAATAAGTTCTATAGCGGAAAGCTTATTTAAAACTTTTTTATTATGGTTTGATAAGTCCGAAAATAGTGAGGTCATTGCACTTAATCGCTAGCAAGATGTGCGATAACGACAGTTCTTTGCAATCAGGGAACACGAATTGCATCGGTTTAAAGTTCTTTTAAATAGGTCAGAGAGCGACCTTTAAGGCCAATGCACACCGGTTGATACGATTTTTGGCACAAACCACTGCAAGTAATTAGTTCATTTAGGTTAACCGAATCGAATCCGTACGTTTCGTTTGCACAGCACTTTTCCATTGTTGAGGTAGGCTGAGAAAGTAGGTTGCGAAGTGTCGTATGGATTTCACAATAAATTGGACGAACAGCACAAGTTAGAGTGGATTGCGCGCAAATTGGATGGCGAAGAGAAAAAGACAAGGGCTAAATTGTTACGGAGCGATTTAAAAACGCGTCTGAACTGAATATTAGATCAAAAGAAGCGGTGAAATATTTAGGAGTAATACTCGACAACAGATTACGTTTTAATACGCATGTGGATCATGTGAACAAAAAAGCTTACAAAATACAAGCGGCACTTTCCTGGATACAGGCGAACTTGGTCGGGCCCGGATACCGAAAACGGATCCTTCTAGCTAGAGTGGTCAGAGCGGTTGTCTTATACGTTGCACCAGTCTGAGCGGATATCCTGAAAAAGAAGTACATAACACATGTCGGAAACTGTCATCGATTTACCTGGTCGTTAAGAACAATAAGCGGCTGTAGGATGATTTCGGACGAAGCCGCATTTGTAATAGCGGGAATGATTCCCATTGATATCCTTGCGGACGAGATGAACAGGATTGACCACAGGAAACCCATAATGCCAACTCAGACTGAGGAAATAAGGAGTATAAAAGTGGAAGAAAGATCTCGTTCAATAGCTCTGTGGCAATCTCGATGGGATAACACCACAAAGGGCAGATGGACTCATATTTTGATTCCACAAATTGATACATGGATTAGCAGGTCACAAGGAAACTGCAACTATCATCTAACGCAGTTTCTGTCTGGCAATGGTGGTTACCGAAAGTACACGTTCCGATTTGGATATGACGACTCGCCGTACTGTCCAGAGTGTACAAACTAAGAGGAGAACGTGGAACACGCAATCTTTTCCTCTTTCACGGAATGGAGATGTAATTTACCACACCCACCAGATCTAGTAAAGAGAATGATGGAGTTGGAAGATTGCTGGATACATGAGGGAGCATAAAAAATATATTATATATATATTATAAAAATATAAAAAATAATATAAAAATATAAAGTTTGATCTGCGGAGAGTAGAAGCTGCAAGAAGAACGGCAGCAGCAGCAGAAATACCAGAGTCAGCTGAATCACAGGATTAGCATTAATAGCCTGTCAGCCCCGCGAAGTAATACCTAACGGCAGTTCCGCGGGAGCATGGTAGAAGAGAGCACTACTTGGGTTTGCGGATCGTGAATGCTGGTGGCCCTATTAGTATCTTTAGTAGATTGCCACATCCTTAGAAACAACCGAAAAAAAGAGAAATAAAAGAAAAAAAAAATAAAAGGTCCGGCTGAACACATACAGGGAGAGCCATAGTTGGACGAGGTGTGTGAGCTGTGGCTCATCTTGTTGGGACCACAGTTGCGAACTGTTCCCTACCTCTTGCCTTAAACAATTTTTAATCATTGCCCGGTGTTGAAAGCCACCCACATTAACCGTAACTTGTTCATCGTTTTCAAAAAATATGGTCCAATGATTCTTTCTCGGGTTATTCCACACCATACTGTGCATCTAAGTGGGTGCATTTGATCTTCAATGTTTGAATGCTCCATATTCAGCAATTTTGTTTATTCACATTATCGTTGAGGTGGAATTGTATCTCATCGCTCATTATGAGTTTGTGAATAAACTCGTTGTTCTCTTGGAACAAGTTTTGAAAACACCGAGCATACTGAATGCGTATTTGTGGATCATTTTCTTTCAACTCATGAACCAATTTAATCTTATATGGAAAAAGGTGTAACTGCCTCAAAATTCTTTACAAAGACCGCCTAGATATCACCAACTGCTGAAATCGTCGCCTGGTGGAAGTTTCGGGATTTTCCTCAGTACTTGCTTGCACCCGAGCAATGTTCACATCATTTCAAACTGTAAGAGGTCTTCCAGCACGCGGAAGATCGCAGACAGTCCCTTGTTGCTGAAAACTTTGGACGAATAGGTAAATTGTTGGAGCAATGGGCGATTTCGTACATGAAAGAAATTTCGATATGATCTTTGTGTCTGAATAATTGAATGTCGACTTTCAAAATAAAATTGAATCACTTTGGTTCTTTGTTCTGTGCTGAATCTTCCTATCATAAGTTTTTCAAAGTTAATTAGAAAAAAAAATATATACGTGAACAATAAGAGTATTTAATAATGAAATCTCAACGTTTCTTATGCGCCACCTGTACAAACATCTTCGTTTTTTGCTAATAGCTCCAAACCTATTGCAGCCGAATGCTCGAAATGGTTTTAATCGAAAAGTCTCATAAAAGCATATTAGTTGGATATTGTTGAAAATGCTAAGTGGTTCAAGTGCTGTAAAGAAAATGGAAAGGCGAGGCAGTTTTCACAATCGGGACGCCGAAACAAAAAAAAACCCTATACCTTAATTCAAGGAAGTGCCGAAATAAAACAGTTAAGTTTATGTATTAATATATTTGTAATTCTTAGCGGTTTTATTATTAATTTTTACACATTTTATCTGATTTCTTTTATTTTTTTCTGTTTCACATCATCAACTGTATGAATATCTGTGAGTTCTTTTATCCAAATATGAGTTAAACATTTTTTCTTCATTCCATCATATAAATAAATATTTTTTCTTTTACCCTTACAAATTATTTCACATACATAAATATTTTGTTTCTTTTATTTACTTTGATCATATTTTATGAAAAAATGCTGTAAATATATTTATTTTGTTTTTTTATTTTTTGTGTTATATTTTGAATGTGAACATCTAAGTACATGATTGTTTAAAGAAACGTCTGACTTGAACCGATGATGACATCTTATTCAAAAACCAAAAAGAGAAACAAGGATTGATTTCAATTTGATTGGGTTCATGTATGATTTTCATTTATAAAAATAATGTGTTTATTTCTTTTCTTGTGTTTTTATTTTCTCTACAATATGAACATTTAATATTTAATTTATTTCTAAATATACATATGCACTTCATTTATATATTTAAATGCTTATTTTGTTTTCTTTTATCTTAATTTGGTGTGTGTTTTTGTTTTTTTGAGTGTGGTGTTGTTTAAATGAGTATAATTATTTAAGTGCTTAGAAATGTTGAAATGAATGTGTGTTTGAATTATTATAGATATCCTGTGAAAATGGAGAGAGAAAGAGAGAGAGAGAGTTGTGATTATCAACTAAAATTGTACACATCATTATCCGCCCAAGGGCATATCGAATTGTTTTTATTTATATTTTTCTTCTGACTTTCACTTAAAAATAATTAAATGTTTTTTTTTATTTTTATGTATAAACATAAAAATTTTGTTTCTCCTACTTATGAATTTGATTTGGAGTTGTTTGTTTTTTTTATTTCATCAATATTTTGGTAAAAAGTTTTTTTTCTTTTCATTTAAAGCATTATTTCTTTGGGTTGTTTCTTTTTTGTGATGATCCTTTTTACAAATTTGTTCATCTTAAAAGTAAAAAATAAAAGTTACATATCGTTACCTATATACAATTAGATAATTGATGTTGTTTTTTGTTTTAGGTTGACCTTGAAATATTGATAAATTTGATAAATTCTACTTATTACTTTTTACAACCGGATTTACGATTTATTATTGTTATACGTTAATGTACATATATATATATATTTTTTTATTCTTATAATTCTTTTGTCAATTGATATAAAAAGAGAGCTGAAACTTTTATGAAACTGTGATACATTTTCGTATTTCTGTGGATGTAGACAAACTTCAAAAAAACGAAAATACTGTCTGAAAAGGATATAATGCATGTGAAATTGGATGAAAAGCAACTTGCTTAGGAAAATTGCACGACAATAGCTCATGAAATAGAGAAGGACATCGTCTACCTTGGCTCCGCGGTAAATATTACAAAGGAAATAAGTACCGAGATTACTGTTCTTGCCAACCGCTGCTTTTTTGGGCTCAGATTGAAAGACCAAGCTTGTTTTACATCACACCTTGACCATTCCTGTCCTGCTCAACGACGTAGAAGCATGGTCAGTATTGAAAGGAGATGAAGAAAGTTTTGGTATTTTCGAGAGAAAAGTTCAATGCGCTGATGGCGGTTGGAGGAGAAGATTCAACAACGAACTGTATGGGCTGTACAGCGACATGACGCCTAAGATAGTTAGGCTACGTAGAGCGCATGAACAACTTAGCTACGGCTCAAAAAATCTTCGTCTCTGAGCAACTCTGTCAACGCCCAAATTGGCGCACTTAAGTGGAGAGTGATCTCTACCAACTTGGGGTGCGCAATTGGAGACATATTGGTTAATGTCTAGTTCCATCCCGGACTTTGCGCTTATTTGCAAAGATGGGTACACTGATATAGTCAGAATTTGAAATTGTTCCACATTTGCCACACTTTCTGCCCATACAGCTATCAACTGCAAACTTGTCAAATGTGTGCAAAGGTCGGCAAGTATTTGCGTCTGTGAAACGTTAATAACATCATCATCATCATCATCTGCTGGAATTACCCTATTTCCCCACCTTCACACATTGTACATATAATATGTTAGGGAAGTAGCAGCCACCATAGGGCTTAGCAAAGATAATGCACCGGACACAAAACAATGCTTTATAATATTCACTTTCGGGGTATACTGTTGTTCCTAGTCAAGTTCACCGAGAAGATTCTGTCTAGACACGGTGCCTTACAGTCTTTTTTTTTGCACTGATAGGCGCCCGACTCCAGACCAAACCGACACACGTAGACGAAATTAACTAGATGATGGCTGGGACAAATTTCCTGAATCGAGTTTAGGGAAAGTTAAAAAAATGAATCTTCTTGTGAACTTTACAAGCGATACCATAGCGCAGATTCGATGTTGAATCGACCTAGTTAATCGCTGCTCCTTCGGTTTGTCCGACAAACATTGATTACAAAAACTCTAATCCTGCCAGTCTTATTATACACGATAAGCAGGACGACGTGCATCTGTTTTCGGTGCCTTCGTAATAACAATTCTGCATCGGATAATTGATTCTGTTGGCGAGAAAGGTGAATGGAGGATAAAGACACAATCATGAATTCAATCTAGTACAGGGATATGATCATATTGGACCTCGGCTTGACCGAGTTATCGAATACAATGTAATTCTACACCCATCCGGTCATTAAAACCGTTGCAGCTGACATCGAAATTGGTCAAGTTTTCAATGAAATCTATACTGCAGACATAATGATCTCTTGTAGGGTACAAGGGCATATGGGGACCTAAAGAAATGACAGCGTGGACATATTCGCAAAAAAGTACTTAAAGATGGAAAAGTCTCTAGCTCAACTCCATGGAAATACGCCCGTACATCTTTAATAACGAAGATAGAAGATGAAGCATTGGAAAAGGCAGATAAATTGTGGTTGAATTTAAATAGTTGTTCAATTAGTACTGTGGTCGACGTTGAACAAAAGTATCATTGCCAATGGTAAACCTTAATCAGAAGGATGTACGTATTGTGATCAGAGTCCTTACAGGAATATCCGCAATAGACTGTATTGGAAAGCGTCTAAGTATTGCCCACAGCAACTGTTACAGAAGTATGCAGAGACGAGCGAGATTGTAAACACAAGGCAAGATCTCTTCTTGGATCAACTTACAGATTTGAGAAGGAAACCCTCCTGAGATTCAAACACAAATCTTGGTAGTTATAATTCTCAACGGAAATCAATGGATGGTAGTTCTCGGTGGTTAGGAGTGTAATAGTCCCAAATCGATGGCTTAAGAGAGGCGCGGGTCTAATAGAGCATATACCTACCAACCTACATAGCGCAGAAGGCTAATACCCTTCGAATATACCGGCTTGGACATATCCCGAGCAGGAATAGCTATGCACCGACTAAGACAGTCTTTAACTCTGACCCTCTTAGACCGAGATGAAGATCGAAGCGCCGTCCACCCAGGACTGAAAGGAAAGTGGAAAAATGTAACTATACCTGATGCTCAGATCCTTCGTGAGCCGCTGATTGAAGAAGAATGTCACTCTTCTTTTTCTTCTTCAGGTTCTTCAAGGTGGACTTGGCCCAAGCAGACACTCGAAAGGACATACAATTTATTGCCGATTCCGAAAGAAAAAGTTTGAGAAACTTTTCTTGGTAGTTATACTCCTTGAGCATTGTGCAGTGAGAATCAATGTTTATGTGAGTGGGATCGAAGCATTGACCTTCAGTCGAATCAACGCAGTGGGTCGGTGGCCACAAAGTGATTAAGTCACTAGCTTTGTGTCAATGTCAATGTTTGAAATCGAATAAAAGGCAAATTAAAAGTCTGTATACAATGAGGATATGGGAAGGAAGAAAGAAAAGTTTGTGTTTTGATCGAGATAGACTGTAAAGCGCGAAAAAAAGGATAATTAATTCTCTTCTTTTCCATCTGTATTTGTTATATGGCAAAGATATCTTGCGAAGGTGTAACTTTGATGTGAAGCATTTCAAAATACTCTTCTCATTATGTATCACACAAGTTTCATGTTTCATCTTATATTTATCCACAGGGAGGAATATGTCAATATTATCCTTCGACGTATTCCTGTCTGTTTAGTATCCTGTTTATTTTTTTCCTTATAAATTGAGTCTTATTAAGTAATTATATTTGAAAAAGTTCTTATTTTTCATTTATTATTTTGTTTTTTTTTATAATTTTCATTCGTTGCTATAAGTTTTTTGTCTTGTTTTTTTTTTTATTTATTTATATCATCCTTTCTTAAAAGTGATTACCATCTTGGTGAGAATTTATCAAAAATTTCTTTAAAAATAACTCAAATTGTTTGAAAAGAACTTATCAAAACTTAACACCGTCTGTATCAAAAGGAAAATAGTTAAGTAAACTATAAGCATACACGTTTATTGTTCAATTTTTTTTGTTTCTTAAATTTTGTCTTCACTTTTTCTTTGGTTATTGATTTTATGTATTAAATGTTTGACTTAACTCATGTACGCATTCTATTTATGTATATTTTATTATTTCTATAGTCTATCTACACTATCTCTCGATCTGTTTTGTCTTTCATTCTTCCCTTTCCCGTATATATGTATTTAAACAAATTTCTTTGTTTTACTTTATTCAATTTAATTTATCTCAAAACTTGTTATTCATTTATAAATAAACATAATTTTACAAGCTCGTGATATTTGTTTCTAAAAAATATTCTTTATTTATTTACAATGTATTCAACGATTGGACAATATAATAATTTACTTTTTTTCCTCACACATTTTTTGTATAAAAACTAAATAAATAAAACAAAAAAAAAATAAATTGCACCATTTTTTCCAATGAAATAACTAAAGCTTTTTGATTTATTTGTTTTCGGGTTGTGTTAGTTTAATACGATTTCTTCCAAATATCAAACTTAACGAATTTTAAAATACAACCATGTTTTTTTTTATAAAAAAAAATCATATCATTGGCAAAATTATAAACAAAGCAATTTTATTACTTATTTAATTGGCATGTACATGCAATATTATATAATTTTTAGTTGCTTGAGAGCAATTTTTTAAATGTATATAAATATACGTTTAATATAATTTTCATTTAATAACATTTCCTACATGAAATTCACTTGTGGGGAGCATAGTCTAACAAATCAAAGAATTATTATTTTTGGTCAGATTCTTGGCGTCAATTGTGTTTCGGTACATTATTGTTCATGTCCACTTAAAGAGACCATTGTTATCTTTAGGCCCTGAATAGCATGTTAAACTATTTTTAGAACCTAGCACATTTTACGGTTTGTATTTATTCCATAAAAAAATAAATCAAGTCACTTGGCAGCCAAGGACTAAAAGTCATAATGCCTGACACGGTGCACAGAGCCTACTCTAGGAAAATCATCTCATTTCTGCAGGATGCTTACAAAAAAGGCTGTTAAAATATATATGAAATAGAGTCCTCATTGCTACACAAAGAATACACATTGGATATTGAGGATGCCTTCAACAACATAGATAGGTATGTATGCTACAGTTCTGAAACCTTGAACTTTGCAGCATGTCATGGCAGCTTTTACGTAGTTTAACATCCCAAAATCCATAACTGAACTTGGCAATAATTAACTAGTTAACAACGTTCCGGGGAGTAGTTAAAGTCTTTGATAACTTCCTTTTTGTATGTAGAATAAAAATGCTGATATCCAGAATTCGAATCGAATTGCAAAATTTGTCTAAAGCTACAATATTATCAATGGGATTGGTCAAATAATACCTTCTACACACACACCAATGCACAACCAGGACCTGACAAGGCGGAGGGTGGCTGACATTGGAACATTGGATCATTTCAAACTTTGTGGCCGGTGTTGAACAAGAGGACATCATTATCAGTGATCAGCCCTAGTCGCGAGGAGGTACGCATTAAGGTGGACGTCCCTATCAGACACTACACACACGCGCAACGCTTTTAGAAATTCCCTATAGCTAATACTGCATACTCTGCTGGGACGATGAAGAAATAAAATCTATTCGCAACCTCTCTGCTTATCTCTCTCTCGCAAACCCTGCTTATCTCCCTCCGGAGATGCGTACAAATATCTAGGTGGAATTAATTATCAACAGAATATATAGATCTCATGATGATAGTTCACTTGAAAGCCTAACTGCCAATTTACCATAACAACTGCATACAATCTGCAGAAAGAAGCACGCCGCTGTGTAAATCCCTGCCACTTCCTGTACGGATATTAACATTGAACCAGTTTTTCTTATTCTTTTTCTGTAAATAGCGTTACAGGTCCCTCCAAAGACCTGGTACCTGTACCAGCTCGAAAGTTTGAAAAGTTTGAAAAGATTTTCTTGACAATCCAAGGTGTACTTGGTTCAAGAGCTATCACTCGAGCTGTGCGTGCTAATTTTATCTCACGAGTAAAGGGTGGCACAGTTTAAGTCAATCTTGGAACGAACAGATTTAGAAAGTTTTTCTTGCCAGTTGTATTCTTCGACCATTGTCATTGACTTGAAAAGGTAGAGCCGCAAAAATGGAAGCTTTTATTTGGGGGATTGAACCGTGGACCTTCCGCATAAGTGTAGACGCACTTACCGACTATGCCACGGCATGCTACAAAGTCTTAATAAGCACGACATTAAAGTTGTCCTATATGTGGATGGTCGTATTTAAAATACATAGCAATATGGGCGACATTCAAGACATTCACGCTCAAAGAAACTAGTTCTAAATTTGGCGCTTCGGTTTCAAACTAAACCAAGTTTGGAACTAGCGATCTTTGACAGGAAACTAAATTATAAATTAATTATTGACGAAAACATTAACACGGCTCAAAGTGCCTTCTATATCTTTAAATAAGAAAGTGGCTGTCGTAGAGAGACCAGTAGAGAGACTATAAGGGTTTGTGATACCATGGATAAAGTGCATATAAAAATGGAAAGAGAGAATCGAGAAAGTTAGCCCAGAGAAGAGATAATTGTTGCTCTTTATGAGGAAAAGGAACATTCCAGAGTTCCTGAGGCCAGATATCAACGGTCTTGAATTCGCACATTCGAAGACAGCAAATTATTTAGGCATCACCCTTGACTCCAAATTAAACTGGAAGGAAAGTTCGATACTCTCTAATACCGATTCATTTATTTAAGAATTTAACTGTCCATGTTCAAGGCAGAATCAATTCATTCTTGAACCGTGACTTACTTGTATAAATCACTATTTATTTTGAAGTCATTTCAATTCATTAATTTCGATTATTGCAAGTCATTCAGAAGAGTAAAAACTCGGAAGAAAGTCTTTGAATTGAAGAGTATGCACTCGCATTCATTTTAAGCCTTTGCACTGAAGTTACCTATCCCTTCCTGACTCAATTTTTTATCTATTAAGAGGGCCATTCAGCGGCAAAAGATCAGTCTCCCAGTCTGATCTGGGAAGAAACTAGTTGCGAAAATGTTCTCGGATTGGATTAAGACGAAAGTATAGTTCTGTCCGGTGGAAGAAATCAACCGACGACTGGAACACAAGTGAAGTGCATTCAATCTATCCTGCTTGCGTCTGCCGAAATAATGCTTGTAACACAATACTGTGTTAGTACTAACAACTTTGCGTTACGTACATACTAACGTACATACATACACCTGCAGGCATACTTTGAAATTACAACGACATGCTCTGAAGGTTTCAGCGGAAAAAAATAGCCGGGATATTTTTACAAAATCAAACACATTGTGGATAGGAAAATGTTGAAAGTTCTTAATTTTTTGCCAGGCTTCCACTAAATGCAGCTGCAGTTGACCTTTCGTTGGCTATGCATCATGCGGAGTAAAGGGAGGTTTATGGGTTTATGATTACCAACGCGACGGGTAACAAAAATCTTGTCATTATAATTTGTTAAACAAATTATGTTTGGTTAGCAATTCCTTTCAACAAGCTACTCCTAGTTATCTCAGTTATCTAGCACTGCAACGCCGGATGTTTGCTCTTCTACCTTCTATTTGAACTAAGCATGAACAACAAATGACAGATTTGTTTAAAAATGTGCGCGATTTGAAAGATGCAAGTATGCAATGCAATAGAAAACTGATTTCAGTATATTATCTGAGTTCGCGAAGTTTGCTATGAACACGGAAGACAACAAGTTAGAAATTCGTGTGGACTGTGGAAGGCATAACGAGCTCTTTCTTTTGAGATTGTGATAAAGGAATACTCGTAAAAAAATGTTTAAAAAATTAAAAGAGGAATAAAAAATTAAAAACAAACAAATTTAGATTAACTCCCCATATTGAATTTATTGAAAAAAAAAATTAAACAAAAGACGGATTAACAAAAGAAGATAACATTTTTTCAGTTTAAAAAAAATATTTTTTTTCTATTACTAACCTTTATCTCTGTAATTTTTTTTTGATTTTTTTGTTTTCATTTTGAAAAAACTACTCATTTGTGTATATATATTTCGCTACAAAAAAATTAACATAAATATGACAACAACTGTGTTTAAAGCCAAAAAATTATGTCACATGTATTTGTTTTTTTTTTTAAGATTTTTTGTTTTTTATTTTTTTTTTCATCTTGTAAATAATATCTTAGCACTTTTTTTCATTTTTAATATGAAACAACCTGTGTAAATAATTCAAATATATAATTTAATATAAATAAATAGAGTTCATGTTTTTTTTTTCTTTTTTTTGTGCTATAATACTTTTTTTCTTTATTATTTTATTTGTTAAATATAACAAATTTATTTGTTTACGATTAAAAAACAGAAAAAAAAACTTAAGAGAAGTTAATTATTCTCTCGATTGGTTAAATTTCTTTTATCTTTTACTACATTACATACAGTTTTCTGTTTTTATTTTCAAATATTTTAATTTATTTGAGCTTTTTCTTTTCTTGTTGTACTTCATTTAATTTTCAGTAAGAATTATGATCTTTAGCTTTAATAGCTTTATTGAATATACCATATACTCGTACATACATATTTAACAACTAGATTAACTTAATTGTATCTAGATTCACCTTAGGGTTACATATGAATGATTTTTTCCTTTTCTTTTTTTCTTGCTTATCGTACTCTAGGTTATATATAAATATTTTAAAACGTATATTTCAGTATATAGTATATTTTTTGTATTACTTTTGTACACAACATATAATTAACAGTCATAATTACATTCACTCCATGAAATCATATGAATCGGCTCGTGGTTAGATTGAAATTCGGAGTCTGATGTGGGCGTGTTGAGTGTGAACCCATCGGCTGAAGGTATCCCAAACAGAAGTCAATTAAACAAAAAAATACCGCAAAACCATTCCAACAACTTTTTATCCCTTATCCTTAAATATGATTTTTTTACATGATAATTTAAAAAAGTTTCCCTTTCTCACTCATAATTTATTTGACTTAACCTAGAACTAATTTCGGGACCAGTCCTTCAACAGCTGATCTCTGAATGGTTGTCTTTGCCCAGGTTGTATCGATCGCTGAAGCTCTGTATCGTGAAAGGAGGCGCTGAGTTACCGGTGTGCGCGTCATTCTGCACGCCATTGGAATCGTAATTATTTGGCGTGCCTCCAGCGATGCCGTTCATTTTCTCCGTTGGAATTTCCGATTTGATGGAGTTCATCATTTGGATGTTGGCGTAGGACTGCTTTGTGGCTGCAGAGTTGTTGAGTTGGTGGCCTTTGCTCAAAGCAGACGGATCCAATGTAATGCCATCCAATTGGTTGAATGACAATGGCGGCTTGATTGTGGTCGGTGTTGGCTGTGGTGTGTCAAGACTGATGAGCTTTGGGCCATCATCATCGTCGTCGTTGCACATGTGTGCTGTCGTTGTGGACGTCGTCGCCGGTGTCGTTGTTGTCGATTGTGGTGACGATCGATGGATGTTGTTTGCGTGGTTCATGTTCTGCGAATTCAGATGATGGTTATTGTGATTCGCTACCACTGACATATCATCGATGCCGTTCATGCTCAGTTTTGAATCATGTGACGACGAGAGCAATGGCTGGTCGCTCTTCGAGTTTGGCATTATGAACGAGGTCTCCCAGCAGCCATTTTCGTCTGCGGCCACTGGGGCTGATGGCGATGTGACAACAGGTGGCGTGCAGGTTGCCATGCTGTCAATGATGGTGACGCAAGTCGTCTCCTGGAGCAGGCGATCTGTTGTGCTGCGTGGACCGGGCAGTGGGATTAGGTAATCCGATGAATGCGGCACCTGTAGACAGAAGTCGTCGTTACCCGGAGGTCGCATTATAGTTTGATCGTGCTCGGATGATGGCGGCCGGAATATACTCGGTAAGGGTAGGTTGAGCAAGTCTTCATCCTAGAAAAAATAACTAGTCTGTTAAGGACGGGGAACAATGAAATGGAGCTTTGATTTGACAAACCTCTGCGCAAATCTTCAGTCTTTCGAGTAGATTTGAAAATGTGGGCCGCTCCTCCGGCGTAGGATTCCAGCACTCTGCCATGAGCCTATAAATGACAGGTGGGCACCCAGGTGGTGCATCTAACCGACCCCCATTCGTTACGAGATGCATGACATCTCGATTTGGTAGGCCAGTATATGGCATCAATCCCAAACTAAAGACCTGAAAGCGACACTTATCTTAGCAGGGCTTCACATTTTTAGTTTTTATACATACCTCCCACAGAAGGACGCCAAATGACCAAACATCCGTCTTCGATGTGAAAATTCCATCGAGGAACGCCTCTGGCGGCATCCACTTGATCGGCAGCATAGCCTTGCCGCCCTTTCGATAGTAGTCACTTCGGTAAATGTCCCTTGCCATGCCAAAGTCGGCGATTTTAACAACTCTTCCAGGACCCTTACTACTGAGCAAGCAATTCCTTGCTGCTATGTCGCGATGAATAAAGCGTTTGCTTTCCATGTAGCGACATCCCTTGGCGACGTCCACTGCACACAATATCAAATCTCTCATTAGTAGTGGTGAGGGACGTTCTGGTTTGTTGCGTCCCTCACGTAGGAAATTTTTCAAATCTCCACCGGCCAGCAGTTCGAGGACAATGAATCTTGGATGCCGATCAAAACACACACCAATCAAGTGAACAATGTTCTTATGCTTGAACTTAGCCATGATTGCGGCTTCCATTAGGAAATCGGCCTCAGCTTGTCCCGTTGACATTTCGGGCAGTGTTTTGACGGCTACTGGCATCTCAATAGTGTCCCTATCATGGTGTCTGTACAGACCCTGATAGACCTCACCAAATGCGCCTTGACCTAGGGCTCTGCAGAGAACAAGGAGAAAATTGGATTAATGAATACCTTTTCGATTTCCAAGGACTATTTGTTGCTTACTTCACTAAACTCAAGCTTTCTCGAGCAACTTGCGGCAAATTTTTGACCTCGACGTTTCCATTCAGAAGGCCATCACAACCGTAGTTTGGATTGAAATTAGTCAGAGCCGGATCATCACCGTTGTGACGCAACCGACTCAGCTGCAGATCCTGCTCCATCAGCAATTTGTGACGAAGCGTTGCTTGTTTCTTTCGTTGATACCGATTGTCTGCGATGAAAAGACGAGTGATTAGACAGCTCATATGAAACTCAAATTAAGTGTACTTACAAAGAATCAATATTAACGAGCTAAGGGCCGCTCCCAGCAGTCCAATCAAGATTAGGAAGAACGCGACCAAGTAGTGCAGGGGAATTCGATCAGGTGTGGTCGACTCGCAGGCTGTGTTGTTTTCCTTCTTCAAACGCCAGCCATCTGGGCAGATGCATCTCGTTGTGGAGCGGTACTCGTCCAAAGCAATACAGCGATAGTCACAACCGCATCCTTCAATCGCTGGAATAATGATGATGGAACCTGAGCCGCTACTTGCACCCTCGTAAATTTCGCTAAAGTCCTTCAGAGTCCGTGTGCTGCTTATGAAGGATGTTCCACCCTCGCCATTCGATCTGTTGAGGTACACATCACCGCCGGCGTAGCCACCACCACCACCGCCAGTGTTGCAGCCCCCACCACCTCCACCGAAGCCACCTTGGCCATGAACATTTACTGGACCATTGCGGTTCTCTTGACCCTCCGAATAGCAAGAGAATCCACCGCGTCCTCCTTGGAGCAGTGCAGCTCCATATCTTGGGCTGAGTGCTGTGTCGGGCTTCGCTTTCCAACCGCCACCAGGGCCAGCAGTCTTTTTGTGTATGCTCTCTCCCTGAATCTGACCAGAGACATCCAGTTTTGTCGGAATGGCACCCTGGCCATGCTGAAAGTCTTCATCGATGTATTGCCCAATTCCAAGGCCCCCACCACCAGCGGCAACAATTAGTGGGACTGCCTCGTTTTTAGCTGAATTAAGCTGGAAAATGTAGTGAGATGAAGGATTTAGGAACAGATCGAAGTATTTTATAATTATCGTAGCTAGACAGATTGTTTATTTTTTCATTACGGATTTTCGTAAATCATTCGAAAGGGCAAACAGAAGGTCATCAGAAAGAAAGGCCAGGTTTTTTGTATAGTAAGGTGTGCAGCAAAAAACTGTAAAAAGACAGCATTTTTTTTTTAAAAAGCAGTCGGTTTTGCCCACAAAATCGCAGTGATTCAATCCTTATAACTAAACAGAGAAGTTCATCGAAAGCAAAATACACAGCGGTAAAATTTGCTTTAAAACTTGTTTTATAAAAAAAAATCGGAAGATCAACGTAAGTTACCCTTCACTTAACCGATACCAGCATACAGGTAATGACGTGATGAAATAGAAATAGTGAAATAGCTGAAATAGAAAATAAGAGGAGAAAAAACAACTTCTCAGGAAGAAAATAACGCTCGATCGAAGAGATGAGGAGGTGCTATGGTAGGAATGATGACAGAGGTTTTAACAGAGAGTAATCGAATTTTCAAAGGTGTTCGAACAGAACTCTGCCATTACGGAAATGGACAACTTGTAGTAGAGTCGTAGTCATTTCAGAGATTTTAGAAAACTTATTTCTGCAGACTTTTAATGATACAAATGATGATTATACACTCAAGTTGGACAAGACAAGTTGATAGCAGGGACGAGGTTAAGACAGCAATATCGAGACTGAAGTCAATCAAAGCTGACGGTGCTGAAATTTTGAAAGGAGGTGGCGATAAATTTATTGGGCGCATGTGATTTGGCTGGAGGAAAGCATGTCCGATGAATGGAATTTCAGAATCTCTTTTGACTGTGCCCATAATCAGGGATAAATCTCCTTAACATCCCGTAGAGGATCTTCTATGCCAACCTTGTGATCGCATGAATAACTAGGGAAATCCATAGTAGGCCAAATTTTCTAAGTACGACAGATCATTGAAAAAATGCAAATCGATACATATATATAACAGTCGCATATAACAGCGTGCATAGAGACGAGCTATACAACGGAAAACTCAATAGGTTTTGAGGACGATGGAGAACTCTTGCTGCTCCATCAATGTTGGTACGTAAGCCTTGTAGGCAAAATTATGTTTTATTATATGATTTTTTCAACATAATTCTTGAGAAAATCATACAGAGCTCACTGCCTAAAACCAGAGGCACGATCTTCTAAAAGTGTGCACAAATGCTAGCACACGTGGATGACATTGACGTGATTGACGGAACACAGTGAACCTGTAATAAGGCGTTTGCTGGTATTGAAACGAAAGCGGTTAAAATGGATCAGCCACTAAGCGAGGCAAGACAAAGTATATGCCGTCATCAAGAAAGGACGCACAACATCGACAAATTCACCAGAATCTCACAGTAAGCAGTTGTAATTCGGGGTAGGAAATGACTTTGTCTACCTCTAACCAGCGGAAAATGAAATGTGCAACATCAGTAACAACCCTGCTTTTTTTCGGGTCGTTAGGCAATTGAGTATTACAGCGCCCTCTCAAGCGACAAGAGACTTTACTTTGTATAAGATCTTAAACATCCAAGTATTGCTCGATGGCGCAGAGATATAGGTGAAGATGCTCTTAGTCTTTTCGAGAGAAAAGTTCACGTGACGAGCTGTATGGGCTGTACAGTGACATGACTTTAGTCAGGCGTCTACTGACCCAAAGCCTAGGATGGCTGGGCCATGTAGAGCGTATGGATAACTTAGCTCTGGCCCGAGGAATCTTCAGTTCTGAACCAGCGGGACAACGTAACAGAGACCGTCCCGTGGGAAAATGCATCACTTAATCCGTTGTATGTACTTTTTATATATATTTACAAATAATATATAATAATAATAATAATGGCGGCGCTACAGTCCGAAGTGGACCTGGGCCTAGCTTCTCAGCAATAATAAAAATAAAATATATTTACAAATACATTATAGAAATCTGTTTATAATATCGGTGTGTCCGTCCGTCCGTCTGTCTGTCACACTTTTTTATCTCTCTATCACTTTTATAAAGGTATTGATATGAAATTTTCGAATTAAGTAGTTAAGAAGAAATCTAGAAATCATTTTTCATTCACACAAATTTAAAAAGTGGGGCCACTTGGGGGTTTTTCCCGTATAGGCGAATTTGCCGAGGATTTTGAATCATTGACGCACACCCTCGAGTGATATATCAATCGACAGATCTTTTGAAATGAGGTTGAAGTCGGATCCAACACATATGGACCTCCAAAGTTTATTTTAACGCTCCAAAGTGTTTAAATGTCTAAAATATCTGGCTTTAATGTGTACTTTCATTTAAAACAACTTCGAGCATTCTGGCCCAAATAGATTTGCAGATATTGGCCAAAGACGATAAAAAATTGCCATGTGAATTTTGAAGATCTGAAAACGCAGTTTCGTAGGCCTCAACGTAAGCGTTAAGAAATTATAAATATCAAAATATCGATTAATGTGCAAGATTTGAGATATATAAGCTTTAATATTATAAATATTTTCTACGCGATGATGAATATTATCTCTCGCACTCATTTCAACCACTAAATGCCCAATAGTAATATACACACCGCAGGCATGAGCAGTGATTGGGTATGATGGAAAGGATTTTCTGTGTAAATTTGGATAAAGGTGGATAAAGGTATACTCGTATGTATGGATTTGTTTGGATTTATGAATGTAGTTATGAATAGTTGATTTGGGTTGAAGATAGAAGGAAATTTAAATGAAATACCGTCAAAATCGGTTATAACGACTAGAGTTGTACCGAATAGTGATTTGGCCGGATACCGGATACCAAATATTCGGCCTGAAGCTAGGCCGGATAGCCGAATATTCGGCGGCCGGATATCTGCCCAAATTAAAAGTATAATAGTTTGGTGGTCTGATACTCAAATCAGACCGGTACAAGTAAAACCAACTTAAACATATTTTTTCCTTCTCCTCCACAAGATATTCTTACTTTCTACACAGCAAAGTTTTTGGGACATTTTTGAAGAGGTTGCGGAAGGCAAGTGAGATTGAGTTTTCTGCCAAAAAAATACCGCCAACAAGATTGACCTATACATGTCTCAAAACATTTTATTTTGAACGGAACAGTGACCCTTGGGCTTGATGGACAGTAAATGGAAGACAGTACCCAATTTCGCTCAAATTTCCCAAAACTTATTTTTCATCTCCATGTAGCAGTGTATACAGTAAGAGACTCTTTTCTGAAGCATGCATCGTATACGAAAACAAACGTAACAAATTATTACCCCTGAATGGAGAGAAACTAATTTTCATTCATCAAAATTTGGATTTAGTAAGCTTCCAATATTAAATTGTTTTTTTTTTTTACTGAAAAAGTGACTATCTGGTATTCGGCCGGATATTAAAAGACTATTCGGCTCCGGCCGGATATTACAAAAGAAGCCGGATAGGCCGGATACCGAATACTTGCCGGATATCCGTCACACCTCTAATAACGACCTTCAAAGGACTGACGATTTTGGTCGTTAGAATCGATAGGTCGCTGTAACCGCTAACTCGAAGACAGCAGATAAAGAACGGAGACCATCTAAACTGAGCCAACAACAGTCTCCTAAATATCCCATATCAGATCTTCTCTGCTGTCTTATGTAAGTGCCTGAAGCCCTACGTGAACAGATTTGGGTCAGCGAAGTCTACCATCGATCAGATATTCACATTGCGACAGGTCTTGGAAAAGATACAGGAGCTTCAAGTCGATACCTACCATATGTTTATCGATTTTAAGGACGCGTTTGACAGTATTTAGAAAGACAAGTTATACAGCGCTTTGTCTAATCTTAGCATTCCTGCAAAACTCGTTCGTCTTTGTAGGATAACGGTGGGCAATGGCCGCTGCTTCATCAAGGTCGGTTAAGACTTCGCCGAGACTTTTAATGTCAAAAAAGACTTTAGACAAGGCGACGCGCTGTAAGGCGATTTTTTAATGTCATTCTTACGAAGATCGTGCGTAACTCGAGCATCAACACCAGAGACACGATCTTCAACAATAATATCAACCAATAATAAACGCGAAACAGAAATAATAACATGTCAACAACCGGTAAGCTGTAACATATCCCAAATTCCGTGCACACAGATACATCACATCTACAGATAAACAGTTTATCGTTTTAGAAAAAAATGCGGTCGCACCAACAGCTGCGTCGATATTAGTCTTTATAATCAATATTTTATAAAAAAAAATAGAAAAATCAGCCTTTGTAAGCGATATGTCGTTGTAAACGATTTGTTTTTCAGTGGGATTATAACGGAGCTCAGCCGGGACCTAAGAATTTGGTCGTTATAACCGATACGTCGTTATAACCGATGTCGATATAAGCGATTTTGACTGTAGTTTGAATTCATTGCCTGATATTCAGAAATTTGGTCGCACATCATACAACTCGCACTTGCCCAAATTATGTAAAAATTACATTTAACATAAATCTTGCTAAACCAAAGGGCCAAAGGGTTACCGCAGCGAAAAACCTACGTCTTGTGGAACCTTTTAGCAAGGTAACACAACAAGAGAAGAGGCTCACCAAGTCGTTATCAATTCCCTCCAGGTGTTTGCCTACTTTAATGACAGCGACATCATTGGAAGGTTCGACTCGTATAAATGTAGCGGGCGTCAACAAAATGTAAGACTGCACTGCAAAAACACAGTTTATATAAAGGAGCCAGATCTTTTCAGTATAATTTATGGTAACCGGCATAAAAAACAAACTGCTAACGTTGAAAGAATGAGCGTCCACCAAAAAAACGCAATTCGTAAGAATGCCTTCTTCGTCGTCAAAACCCCTTCAAAATATTGAGTTGTATACAGGACAAACAAAAAAACATTTCTCTGCTTCACCACCAAACAGCCATAATAAATGTTATACTCACCAAAAATACAAACGAACCGCCGCCACCTCCACCGGCACCATTTTCAAGGAACATATTCTTCACCATGTGCGCCTTCGAATTGAAATTGTATTTACTCAGATCCAATGCCTTCGCATCGGTCCGACAAGACTCGTCTCTCACAGTGAGTGATTTTATGCAAGCGTTTTCACCCTGTTGTCCAACCAGGAAGTACAATTCTTCATTTTTGTGCAATTCCAGAACCGATAGAGCAACGGCACCACGTGAAGACCCAACTCCACCAGAACCCAAACCTCCGCCGGCTCCCTTAGCTATGATCCTAGGATTATTTTCATAAAACTCAAGATCTGGGGGGATAATTTGGTTGAGACTTACGTGTAGTAACCCTCTCTGGGCACTTTCCATTTCTGCATGCCCTTGTACGTGCTCTGGTCTTCAATCACTCGAACCTGGTTAAGGATGTGCGATTTATTATTTTCCCTATAGAACGTCTCACACTGTGACGAAGTCGGTCCAATCATTCCGCGTCTGTCGCATGAGGTCAATTCAAGATCTGAAAGACAAGAGCAGACATTGAGCCAGAAATGAATAAAGAAAGGGGGTTTATAGGAGTCTTACATGGCTTCTGCTTAAAGTCTTTGTGCGAGGTACTTCGTATATTAGGGCGCATGTCCCAGTAGTCGTATCCGTTGAGGTCTTCCTTTGGAATATTCAGTCCAAAGCATTCAGGACTCAGTGAGAAGTCATCGAAGCCAACATCCGAGAAAATACGCATTCCCATTCTCGCTTCAAGCTGAAAAAAGTATCTGCACGAAGGGAGAATGAATATCTTTCGTTCCCATTCCAACAAAAGCGTAGAGGACGTCGAAAGACGAAACAATGAAACTTACTTGTTAGTGATGTTGGGAAGGATGTTCTCCGACCGTAACCATTGCATTCCCTGATTCTTTGTGCTCCACCACAGGGTGGTTGTGATGTTTTCCTTGTCCGTTATTTCGGTCACGGACATATTGATGCTTCCAGGATTCTTGCCATACTGATGAATGTAGTACCGTATCATGCACGAGTTGCGATACGGTGAGTTCGGGTCGCCGTGCACGCTAGGCGGTGGGTTGAAAATTCTACTAACGAGTATAGCGTTGCTAGCAAATCCTACTTTGCCGCCTGGGCCGACATAGTTTTCGCTTCTGTTGACTTGCCCATGCTGATTCATGTTCACCAGCATGTATTTGCCTTCAGTTTGATTGTACATCTCGTACAATGTGTGATCACCGAATGGGCCAGTGTCAAAAGTTGGCGATGGACCTTCTTGCCTGGTCCACGATAGATATGTTCTTTTGGAATCAGTCCAACCGCACCAGTCGTTGTTAAAGTCGCATCGAGCTCCGTAAGGTATTTTATCTGAAATTATGGAATAAGTGAATTTGGTGATTTAGTGATGATCTTGGAATAAGTGAATTTGGTGATTTAGTGAGGATCTTAAAATGATCTGATTTTGAAAACTATAAAACTAGCTTTTCAGCTATTTATCCAAAAATGTCTGTCCAAGTTCTACTATTTTTGTCAATGATTTCAAAACTATTGGAACCAGAATGTTCGAAATCAGATTTTAAGGAACATCGGTGAGAAAACTTGATGACGTGTACAGGGTGACCAAATAAAATAGGAAGACACTTAAATAAATGGTATGAAATTTAATTCCCTCTGACTTAATTTTGAAACTACATTTCTGCCATTATAGCACATCATTCAAATGGCCGCATTGACTTCGCTCCCAGTACTTTAAGAGATCGGTCTAATTTTTGATGATTCGATCCAATATTTGTGACGTAATTCCCGCAATAGCGCCTCGAATGTTGGTCTCGATATCGTCTAAAGTGATTAGCTTGTTAGCAAACTAAGAACCTGGCGTAGCCCAGAGAAAATAATCGAGTGGTGTCAAGTCGTATGATCGCGGCGGCCAATTGATGATCGCTCACCGTGAGATAACCTATTTGCCAAATTTCTCTTTTACGACTTCGTACGTTGCGTGAAGAGGGCATGGCATAATACCCAAGCCACACTGACAGAAACCGAGCACGAAGGCGTCTAGCCCTAGTAGTGGTCCTATAAACCATAAACGGACACAAGAAAAAGAATAAGTGACTGAAAAAAGCGTCAAATTTCATTCGTAACATGAGGGAGAGGCAACAACATTCGCTCCATCTTGACCTTGAATAAATAGTTTCAGTTCATTGTTGGCAGTGTCCCCTTAAGATCCCGAACGAACTTTCTTTCTGCTCTCAAACAGATGTCCAAACTCCTTTTGTGACCTGCAACATCATTCGACTCACAAAACTGTCGACTATTCCAAACGTAAGTAGACAGTAGACAAATGTCTTCTACTTACCCATTACGTCACTCATTAGTTCAAAAAGAAGCTTACTGTCACGTCAAGGAGTACATCACTCATGAAATGGTTACGCGATCCCTCTTCAACCATTCGTCAAACAACGAACAACAGCGGCATGATGAGAAAAAATAACGTTATAACGCCTCAACCACTTAATTGCAAATACCCTGCCCTCATTAACCCTCCAGTCAACGATGCATTAAATGACTTTTAATAGTTCGATTCGATGTCACACATGATGACACTTTCTGCGGGCAAATTTATCAGCCCTGCACACAATGTTGCATCAATACACACCACAAGAGCGCTAGGGAAGCGCCTGCGAAAGGCCAAGGTTCATAGATAAGAGCGTCGTAACATTGTCAAATCGATAAAGCCCATCGCTATGCGAACCCATCCACTTACCACACTGCATCAGTTCGTCTTCGGCGTCATCACAGTCGCGGTTGATGTCGCATATCCTGGCCAGCGGAATACACACCGAGACCTTGTTCATCTTGCACTTCACCTGTGAGGTGCTGCACTTTTCACTCCTAGTTGTTTCCGGGAAGCAATGGGCCAGGCGCAGATTGTCAATGGCCACGTGGGCTTTCACATTTGACTGTACGTTGGGTACGATTTCAAGAGCAATACGGAAATCCCGTGTGATGCGGCCGATTCGAAAGACTTGGTGCTCCCACACGCGGAGGTTGGTGCCCTGTATTTCGGTTGGCACCCAAGGACTCATGGCGGAGTGCAGCGGAGAGATCACAATTCGCAACAGGCCATTTTCCAGTGATCCTTGGTGGATGTACATTTCAAGCTGACACTTGTCCATGGTTGTGCTGAAGGCCGGCGAAGTAAGGTTGACTTGATCGGTTTCATTTGTGACCCGCATGTACAAGAAATGTCCTGAAAATGCAAGTTAATGTGAATCAAATTCAGAGTAAGAGAATAGGGAAAAGCTTACCATTAGCATCTCCAATGGTGTCTGCAACTGGACCCGACATGAGTCCAGTCATGTTTTGTGCGGTCAAATTCGTGCCGGACATGATATGGAATCCCTTGTTTTGATTGTCCACCCATTTCCATGCGCAAACGGTCTCGAAGTTGCACTTGATACCAAGAAGATCCTCCATTTCAGATGACGGCGGGGAGTCATATGATGCGTATTTGCTCTGAAACGGGGTTATATGAGCATATGCCTGTCGTTGGGTTAGTAACTGATGGCATTAGTCAAAAGTTGATGAAAAATTAGATACGAATACATGTTAAAAAATACACTTGGAGTAAGGGATACACATGCTAATGGATGGGCGGAAAACGATGGCGGTGGAAGATTGCTTTATAGAGTAGCTTGAGCAGGTCGGTGTGTAATGTCGTCAAAAAAGAGGTATACTTTTTTTTAGAGCTTTTAGCTTTGATATTCAAGTTGGTGGTGCTGTTCGTAATGAAAGTCATTTGTCAGTTGGAGAGTTGATCTGTTGTCAATTTTTGACTTTTTGTCTTATAAATAAATTCACGCCAGAACAACGTGTGAAAAGTTTGTGAATTTATTTTGAAACTTATTTAATGACGATACACCCTTCGGACACTTGTCCATGGTTGTGTCTACGTCATTTATGGGGACCCCAATGATTTTCCAACACTCGGCATTTTTTGAATCACAGGTAAGAGTAAGTTTCGATGATGCCGGACTGCTTTGGAACTATCACGTATTTATAACTGCGCACTAGGACGAGGGGAACCCTGGGGAATATCACCGAGATACTGGATGTATACGATGCTTGTTAGACAAATCATTTCTAATGCTTTAGTGGCACGGTTCAGATAAAGTCTAAGGTCTAGCAGATTAGATATTGTTGTCGCGATACAATATGTACCTTGGAGGTGTTCCCGTTACCGTTGGACTTAATTATTAACAACGCAGCGGTGGGACTGGCAAAGCGCATTCACGCCGTACCATTTATGAACATATGAAGATTTTGAATCTTATAACAGCAAGCCGAATACGCCTGCGGTTAGAATAGCTCAAGTGCGTGTGACCAAAAGCTACCACAAAAATCAACAGTGGATCACTCCGAAAAAGAAGACTGAAGATAGTAATTTGTAGAGAAAAGTCCAGTATAGAGCGCAGTACGGGTACAGGTAGCTTCTCTAAGAAACCAGGACAATCCTTCCAAATGACACTAGAGAAAAAAACCTCAGTTTATCAATCTGAAACGACTGTATTACTGCATGCGTTGGGTCACCCAAATAAAATTCAGGTTGCGGAAAATTGTTTTAGCAAAGCAAAGATTAAACATAGTGCTGACTGTCTTCGTACCATTTGCTCAACAAATGGGTCATGGCAGAATACCAAAAAAGGTTAAAATGACAGCAAATATGTCGTCTGGCGCTGTGCAGAAAAAACTTCTTAGGTTGGGGAGGGGAACATCAAGATGGGGGTTGACGCTATCCACATGATGGGCTTCTTGAAGATTATGCTTGTAGAGTAAGTTAGGTTAAGTTGAAGTGGCTGGAGTGTGCACTTAGAGCAGGGTTGATCCATTGTGCTGCCACATGGATTGACTGAGGTCAATCCAATTGTTCATTTGCGGGAAACCATTTGGAGCTTAGAATGTAGCGTAGTAGATTGCTTATGCGAACCTCACTCCGTTCGCATAAGCTCTCAAAGAAGTAGGTCCCTAGATGTTGGCGCCCAAGTGACGCCAGGGTCGTGCAGGAGCAGAGAAAGATGTGGAACGCTCTCCATTTCTTCCCCGTATAGGGAGCATCTGCATAAATCATTAGCCGGAGTTCCTAGTCTTCTGGCGTGATCTCATATGAGACAGTGTTCTGTAATGACACCGACGAATTTACTTATGTTGGATCAATCGGGAGAGTTTATTTCTTTAGATCTTTTGAGATCTAGCTTGACCAGATCATTCTGAAGGTTCTGCTTGTAGAGTATGCCTGGAGGAAAATGAGCAGATATATTAAGTCAGTGGCTGCAGAAGAAAGCTGATTTCGGTGTTTTACTAAATACATGAATGATGTGGCAGATTTTCTTGACGTGAACATAAGGAATTGAGATGAATCGGGATAAATGGGATCGACACCCCCAAAGTCTTGTATACAAAAATATATACGGTTTGTTGAAAGCCCTTTGGATCAATGATCACTACTTTTTCCTTTAACGAGGAAAAGCTAGAAAAAGATGGCGAAACAATCACTTTATTGAATTATAATAATAATAATAATGGCGGCGCTACAGTGCGAAGTGGACGTGGGCCTAGCTTCTCAGCAACCACTCATGTTGTGCGTGCTATTGTTCTCTCACGAGTGGAGAGCCGACTCCGAACGACGAAATTGAGAAGCTTTTTCTAGACAGTTATTCTCTTTCAGCATTGTCAGTGGCTCGAAAGAGGTAGAGCCGCGAACAATTTTTTTTTTGAAAAATTGTTTGTCTGAACTTGGAATCGAACCTAGACTGTGAAAGTCTAATGCGCATGGGTCGACGCACGAACCCACACGGCCACGGCGTCCACAATCACAATATTCAAGGAAACTTTTATTGAGGGCATTATCACGCGAAATGAGGCAGTGAATTGACCTCTAAGATAGATCATGTGGTATCGAACTAATTATTCAAGTTACCACGAAAACTAAAAACATTTGTGTTGTCCTTAGGCAGGTCTTGCAAAACTCATTGACCCACACTAGACACAAGGTCTTTTAAAGTTCGGTACAACAGGTCCGCATCACTTTTAGCTGTGGTTGAAAAGGATGATACTTAGGTTGATTTGGTCAGAAATTAGGACAAACTGAAATATATGCTGTCACCAAAAATTGTTGCACACTACACAAGACTGACAAGAACAGAGAGGCAGATATGTCTCTACAATCAACAGCACAATTTGTCTATGGCTGTTTTTCTGGGCTCCAGAGACAGCAAAGTTCTCATTCTCATAGACCACGGTGGTTTTATATTGGATATTGAACATCTGGTCCGGTGTACGTCACAGAAGCCTTTGGTCGTTTTGAAAGAAAGCTAGCTCTGCATTGATGGTGATTGAAGGAGGCGATTTAACCATGGCATCTAGGAAACCCGAGCTTAAGCCGACTTCGTTTACAGACACGAAATCACAGCCACTATTATGGTCGTGCACACAAATTGAGGGGGATTTCTACCAAGTCTGTGAATGATATGAAAATAAGACGCGTGTTTAAACTTCTTGGAGGTCGATATATAAACTAGTCGACTTTTAAATACGCAAAATAAACCAAGTTTAGATGAACAAGCTATTAAGGAATGATGAGCAAACTGTCGGAACTAAATTGGGTGTTAGAAAACATGGATCATGTGATGGCTAGTTTCCTTAGTCAAATGAGGAGAGTAGATTGGCAAGTAGGGAAGATTCGAAAGTCTAAGGGGTTTATCTGCATCAAGATGGAAATCCAGTTCCAGTCGGGGGAGTGAGGAATGAAAGCATTTCTAATTTGGCTTGTAACATGCACATGGACTTTTGAAATAGTTTGCATTTGTAACTGATGACTCAACGCTACATCTGTTTCACGGTTTAGGGTATTCAAATCTCATTGACGTTCTTACTCTCGTACAATTCCGAGAAAAGTGAGCAAACCAGAAAAGCTACAGATGGTTGCAGTGAAAAATCTGGTGAATTAGTTTATAAAGATTTAGAAAGCTTATATTTATATATCGTTTTCCATAGCGAAAAAACAGAAACGACAAGAGGATCAGAGAGTGCAACAGAGCACAAGAACGTTAATCTCCAGAACAAAGTGCCCATATCATAAGAAGGGCGGAATGAGAATTTAAAGTGTCAAAAGCAACTATCGTATGAAATATAGGGTGTACAAGTTGTTCAGGTATCAATCTCCACATCAATTCACGGGTATGCTGCATTAGCTAGGATTCCAATGATGTCATTTATTAATTTGTTTTTCCAGTGTTCAAGTAATGTATAAAACAAAATCCTTAAAGCATTGACGAAATTTAGACTTAACCCGTCAAAGGGATTCGTTGGAGAAGGGCAAGATATTCTACTTTTTGCCGTTTGGTTTTTTATGAGTCGTTTCTGAAGTTCTTCTAAACTAAGGCAGTAATCTAGTCAGTCACGGAACCACTGGTTAAAGTATTTCCAACATATGTCTAATTGTCACATGACCAAAATAGTTTTAGGGTACAAGGAAAAACAAACTCCTGTTGATCAAAATGAACCATCAATGCTATCTAGCATTGACTTTAAATCAAATTTTGGACTGAAAATTAAAGTTGTTACCCATATCCTTCCATTGATTTTATTCTCACATATACTAACACACATCGTCACAATACCGAATTCCGGGATCCTGGAAAAACTGATTTGCTTTGTTCCGCTTTTCAGTAAGAAGATGTGCTGCCTTTTGACATTTTCAATTTACTGCTGGAACGGATTGTTGATTATGCATTTCTAAAGCAAATGTTAAAAGCTCGAACGAGCTTTTACCTTCTCAATAAAATGAAGGTATTTTACCCTAAATGCACACGAAGAACTTACATTTTTCTCTATTACATGTTGCAAACGATAAAGAAGAGGCTAGCGGTTAAAAGTTAAGGATTCAAAAAAAAAACAAACCGTTTTTTTTTTGTGGAGCAATATTTTATAGATACAAACGTCAGTGCGCCCGGGATCATCAAGGATGAAAGGCGGCACTAGCTCCGACTCAAGCGCTCGTTGGCCTGGTAAGTAAGTAAACAGTATGCACGATTAAACTTAACTGATACTAATTCAAAAATTCAGAGAGTTTGCTTCAACTGTTGATCTTAGAAACTCTATTTGCCATTTCCCAAATCGTTCAACGCGAAGCATTGAAGAGTGAGAGTGTTGCTGAGAACACCAATTCGGTACCATAGTCAAGAATTGAAGATGCCCAAGAAAAAGAAATTTGCATCTTCATTCAGAAAAGTGCAGTTGACTTAAAAACAGAATTCCACTGACTATGTACGGAAATAGAGTTCATTGAATGGACTATAAAGCAAAGTTATCCGCGATATTTTTTCATTGCAATCTACAAATCGACTAAAGACAAAATTTAGACTTGGTCAAATCCTATAAAAGAAAAGGGAGTATCAAATTGATATGCACCACATCATTCACCGCAAAGAGCTATTCGATGCGGTGGACGAATTTAGGATCACAAATGTATCCAGTTGTGTCGGAATACGCTAAAAAATACGTAAACCCTTTGGACAGGATTTCAGCAAGGAGATGCGTTGTCGTGTGATTTCTTCTTTTTAGTTCTGGAAAATATAGTGCGATGGGCAGGTGTAAACACGGAATTCCCTATCTTCTTCAAATCGGTCCAGCTGCTGAGTTAACATCGATATTGTCCCGCGTTCCTAGTGGGTCGTTGTAGAAATATTCATCACGAACAACATTCGGAGCAAGTTGGTCTTAGAGTAAATGATGTATATGTTGTCGAGCAAAAATTGAAATCGAAATCTGCAATTTTGAGATAGCTAAGGAGTTTGTCAAGTGTGGGGCAAATGTGAGCTCCACAAACGACATCATGTTGGAGTTCAACGCAGAATCCCTCTTCGCAACCGCTGCTACTCGGTTTGTCCAAACAGCTTGCGTCAAAACTCCTGACTCGAAAGTCCAAAATCTTGCTTTCCAAAATCCTAATCCTGACAGTCTTGCTATATGGAGTCAAAAGCTAGGAGATAAGCAGGAACTGATTCTTGATGCCTTCGAAAGAAAAACTCTATGTCGGATATATGGTCCTGTCTGCGAGGAAGGCGAATAGAGCAGAAGACACAACCGCGAACTCGACGAGCTGTACAGGGATCTGGATATTGTATGGAAGCTTCATCATCGAGCGAATGAGCATTTATGCTCCATTTAAGAGAGTCTTCGAATCAAAGCCTACCGGTTCAAGAAGAGGAGTACGACTGAATCTTCGGTATAAATGATGACTGGAATGATATGAAAATCCGGATAAAAGCGTATTAACTTTGCTTTCACTTTGATTCGAACCTGGGACCCCTCAAACTTAGGGCAGGCACGTAACCAACTGCGCCATCCAGTCGTCTACTTCTTCCAAAGATAGTATTACATATAGAATGGTCAGAGAGAGTTGCGTTATGACTTCCTGTGGCGCAAGAAAGATGCATACATGCTTGTAAGATGTTGTCTTCAGTTAATCTCTGCAGTTTGTGATGCAAGAGATGCTAAAGAGAAAGTTCTTTGGCTGCAGCTGCGGATCTAGAGGTACCAAGCCTCATTCAGATTCACCATCAGTCGTGTATCAATGATACCAAAAAGAGCTAGATTTGAAATTGTTCTTTAAACTGAACAAGAAACGAAAGCAGTCCCAGTTAACATACAAACATCCAGTTGGCATCCAAAAAGCTAATCTTCGTGAACTATATGATAGGAAAAGTAAAAAAGTGGATAGTCAAATAGAACCTCAGCTGCAAGTCTAAAGGCTTTGTAGGCGCTAACAAGAGTTACATTCTGAGCAGCAGTGTTTACACGAGTCCAGACACACTCCTTGAAGACAAAATCCTAAGCAAAAACCTCCTCTATTTGAGCACGTCATAAAATCGTTCAAATCATCGATTGGGTGATGCTCCTTCTTCACTTCAGTTAATCATTTTCCTTTCAATTAACCCCGCCATCTGCCTGCAGAGCTCATCCCAACCCCTTCACAGGAGCAGTCATTAATGTACCGCTCAAGCGGTTAACACGAAGATGGAATACCCCCCCCTTTTCCGGTGGTGGTCGAAGGGAGCACAATTAAATCAGCCTTGAAAGTGTAAAAGTCAATTTGCGTCCGGTTTACGTTGCATTGGAAATAGAATTACACCACCTCCTTCCGCCTCCACCAGCGCCACCCATCAAAGGGAAGTGCGAATGATATCTAGTCCATCAGGAAGGACGGGAAACAAAATAACACCGAACAGTGCATTACACTCGCATACTTACATATTGACTTGACTTGATGCGTTCCTTAATCTCCTTCAACGGATTTGTGTAGAAATTGTCACTAACATCAACATTAAGAGTGTCGTTATCATCTGGCCCCGGAGCATCACTAAGGGTCTCGGTTGTAGATGCATTTAGGTTTTTGCCTCGCAGTCTTTTGGGTGGTATCCGTGTATAATTCCCTTGCGGTAGGGAATTGTAGCCGAACCCAAATCCGCTGGGTAGCATTTGCGAACGAGGTGGATCCGGTTTCCTGAGTTCCTTGCGAAGTGCATCGAACTTGGAGATGCCTTTTCGGCGACTGTTCTCTTGCACCGGTGGTATTATTGAACTGTTCAGTTCATCGAAATGATCATAGTCCAGGTCAAGCGGTGTGTTATATGGCATGGGTAGCTGTGTTGCCAATGAAATGGGATCTCGCACCATGCCACTACTGCGTACCGATGTTTGCTTCTGTGCGAGCACCTTATCGATGTGTGAGAGTGAATTGGTCGTGTGGTTGAAGCGTGGACGCTGACCCAAAATGAGATGGGACATGCAGAGCCAAAGGGCCAATGCTAGGATTCGCTGATAAAGTGTCATAGTGTCGAGTGATCTAAAGAACTGAGCGACGATGATTTAAGAATGACAACGAATCGTAATCACGATTGTGGTTTCTGTTGCTGCGGGCTTAAGAAAGAATGCTTTAATTAGTTGTTGGAGTTTAGTACACGCGCACCACTGCAGGTGCGGTGATTAACTTGACAGAAGTTCTAAACTGTGCAACTTGTCAAAGGTGTCCAATGAGGGAAATATTTATTGTTCTTGCATTTTTGTTTCATTTCTGAGTTTTGTTTGTCTGGAGATTGGTGTTCGTCTTGAGAGATTCAAGCGCAAGTTTTATCACACACTTGGTCACAACACTTTTCTTCACTGAAGGTTAATCTGAAAAGAAAAAGAAGACAAAAAAATTAAGGAGTTGTTTTTCGAATGATCTCTTTTTTTCAATATTAAGAATATGCTCGATATCAGAAATAAAAAATTAAATAAAAAAGTAATGGACAGTTCAGCTTCAGTTGTTCGTTGTGGATAACGGGATAGAGTTCACAGAAATATCTCAACAACACTCTTTACCCCGGGAACAAAGATACAAAGATGCTAAACACATCACTAGTGACGTTCACTTGGTCAGATCGATCAAGAACCGTGCAAACTTGCTTTTTAAAGAGGTCTAAGTTGCTAACAGTTTCGAGACATTCAAAGCAGCTGGTTTAGACGGAATCAGACCGGTGGAATTACATCATAGTCTGAAAAGAACAGCACCGTTGTATTATTCTATGTTCAACAGCTGCTTGAAACTAAGCTACACTCCAAGACCCTGGAACTCGCTCAAGTGGTTTTTATATCAAAGCGTTGGAAAACTAGAAATAGCACCTCAAACAATTTTGGACCTATCACCCTTTCATTTCTTCTTCTGTGAATATCAATCGTCACGGAAACGATGTTGCATACGTTTCTCCATAGATATCACGCGGAAACTGACGGATACCAAGGTAGTTTTTAGACCACGAGACCGCAATTGTTGGAGAAATACCTGCAACAAAAGATATACGAAAATAATCCAGAATGCAAAGATCCTGAAGTAGGCAGACTAGATCGTTCTCTTGTGTGGATACCGTGGCATTGTGGGTATTTGCGTCGACCCCGCACTAAACAACAATTTTTCAAAGAAAAATGCTCTCGGGCCCACCTCTTTCGAATCACTGACAATGTTCAAAGAGTATAAATGTTTCTCGCCATTAGGAGTTGGCATTTAATCTCCTCCAGTCGCGAGAGAACAATAGCACACACAACTCAAGTGGTTGCTGAGAAGCTAGGCCCAATTCCATCTCGAACTGCAGCACCGCTTTATTATTATTTTTAGATCGTACCCTTAAAGGACTTTGAATTTTATTTTACGAGTAAGGCATAGAGAAAACTGAATATAAGACACAAATCCTGTTACTCTGGAAATGTACACGGGTGGATTAACAATATTAACGTGGTAGCTATATAACCAAAAGAAACCCCAAGTAAGCGCGAAGCTATAATAGTTTTCAGAATTATTTAAGAGCAACTAGAAGCAGCTTTCGTAATCAACCAGCATTTGCCCTAAAAGTAGAGGGAACATTTTGCTAGAGTCTAAAAGGGACATTTTTCCTTTTGATCATAAGTGCTGAGAATCATATCACTAGGAACCGAACGATTTACGTACAGTCTTACAGCCAAATTCAAACAAGTTGACTAAGCTGATGATGGTTGCTTGTTTCTACATTCACCAATTTTTAACATTATTATTTTAGTTCGATACATCCACATAGAAGGAAATGTAACCAATTGTGAAATTATATTTAATTTCGTCGACTTATCGAAGCTAAGTCTTCTTAATTGCTACTGCCAAAAATAGTAATGCCATAGTCGCAACAACAAGCTAAGACTGTTGATATAGAACATAAATAGCGACAGACGGCATTACTTCGAACGTTCGTCGACTTCTTTGCGGGAGAAAGGAGTCAGAAGTACCCACTGCAGTCGCAGTAGATTTGTCGTACTTTACGATAAGGCGTCTATTGAATGGAATCTGTTAAGAAGATCCAATAGTCCGAGAATAATGCTTGCAGTTGAGGAGTAACTAGAAATTCAAGAAAATGTTCTATAGTCTATAAGTACTGCTTATAGTCTTAAGTCTATTACTGATCGTTGGTCAGACAGCATTAAGAACATTCCTCCATCATTTGGGATTCTCCATGCGATATTCAGGACCTTTTTTTTCCTCTTGTACAACCCTGCCGTAAAGGCAGCGACACTGCGACCTAAAAGGTCTATTGTATCGACGGGTTGGAGTTAATCCAAAAGATTTACCACTTCCTTATGAAAGATAGTATATCTTTTGTAGTGGAGTTTTTCAATTCCACTGAAGTCAGTATTTCCCTATGGAGAATACGTTTCCTTAACCAATGTAGTGCCGAGCATTCACATAAAATGTGCTGGGATGTTTCGTCTTCTTCAAGACAAAACCTACATTCCTTGTTTTGAAACAAGTTCATTTTGTTAAGGTGGTCAAGTCGCAGGGGCCAGTAAGAAAGCTCGTTAGCTTTCTTATGTTCTCCTAAGCTATTGATTTCCTTATAGGAATAGGGTCTGATCAATCGCTTGGATTGCCTGAGACCTGACCCATTGGTCCAATGATCTAGGCGAAGTTTGTTTTCCCATTCGTTAATAAGCCCTGCACCCGTTGTCCAATTGACACTGCAATACGGTTCAGGACCTAAGAACGCAGTACCTGAACCCGCTCTAGCAAGTTCGTCTGCGGATTCGTTACCTGCAATCCCTTTGTGTCCAGGGACCCAGCCAAGTTTCACTTTGTTGTGTTTGGCTAGGGATTGCAGAGCATCGTGGCAACATTTGACGGCTTTGGAGTCTATTTGACTGGACGATAAGGCCTTAAGTGCTGCCTGGCTATCTGAAAAGATTTGTATAATTGCGCCCTTGATAACTTTACCAAGATTATGTCTAGCGCATGGATTTCGACTTGAAACACAATGGGATTAGACCCCATAGGTACAGAGATCCCAGTGTTGGGTCCACAGACACCAGCTCCGACTCCAGAATCCATTTTTGATCCATCTGTGTACCAAACTAGACTACTAAGGTCTAGTGTTGGAACACCATTGGACCAGTCTTCCCGGTCCAATAATTCAACATCAAATGACCTGCCGTAACAGTTCTGCCTGACCATAGTGCCCGGCATTGTACAAAACATGTCTCTATTAGGGATTGAGTAGAGTATCCTAAGGTGACCCACTAGGTCACCTGGTTTGAATGGATATTTTAGCTTCTAGAGCTGTTGTGGGGCAGGTGCGCATGGCATCTGTTATGCCAAGACAGGCAACACTTTGTAGTAATTTGTTTGCCGATGACTGTTGAAGGGTTTTTGGCCACCAGACGATGGCCGCATATGTGATAATGGGTCTCGCCATCATTGTGTACAACCAATGTATAATTTTGGGAGAGAGACCCCCAAGTCCTACCGTATCGACTCGTTCGTTACCTGAAATACTACTATACTTAGAACAGCCAGCATAGAGTAATGTTGCAACTGACCTCTATCACCTTTAGAGGGTACAGTTTTGACATCTTAAAATTCCAGAGTCCTAGGTAAAGTGATTTTTCGTCTATCGCATTCATTGACAGTAAGAGAAGAGCCTCTTGAATAGCTTTACATTTTGTCTGGAACACACTTCAATCAATTGGCATGCGAAGGGCCAGAGACATCTTCGACGATGTTGTAAAAACTACTAGATTTGCGCCATAATCCGTCTTGGAAATATAAGAATATCAACACTTTCTTTTTTTTCGTCCGTCTTTTTTTTTAGTAATACATGCTGTGGAGAACAGTGCCAACGCTCTGTCTTTCGAACAAATGTTGACATCAGTTGTTGTGCATGATTTCGAGTTACCGCATAATTCTTTATTTTATTGGAAATTCTTTAAAGTCTTTCCACGTTTTGTCATTAAACTTTTCAAATCCATGCCAACCCCCTTAATTGCAGGCAGAAGGTGGGTTATCATTTGCTGAAGTATATCTTTATTCCCCGCCTCGTGGCCATTAACGAGATTGTTGCATAAAAAATATATCGTAATCAATTCCCTGAATATCAGTGATTTTGTATCTCTCATTATTTCGAAGAGCTTGTGCCCTTTGCTTGCAATCAGTTCTTCTCTTCTTACAAGACTTTTGACGTTTTCCGTATTTTATAACTAGATCATATCCTTGAGCTACGACAATGTTGGCTTATTTTGTTTATCGCAGTTGTTTCTTGTTTTTCTTGTATAATTTTGAAATTTGAGAGCTGTTAAGCTCTTGTTAAGGTTCCGTCTACAGAAACGGAACCTTTATAGTTTGGGTGTGTCCGTCTGTCTGTCACACTTTTTTATCTTCTACATTTATGAAAATATCGCATGAAATTTTCGAATTAGGTACATTAGACAAAGAAATCATTTTCCATGCACCCAAATTAAAAAAAGTGTGGCCATTTGGGGGTAGCTTCCGTATAACTGAAGTTGATTTTGGATTTTGAAACATTGGAGTACACCCTCGAGTAATATATCAATTGACGGATATTTTATAATGAGGTAGAGCCTTGTTTAAACATTTTTCTATCCAGTGTACTATTTGAAAACTATCGGGCTCCAAAGTCGTTTTGAATGCGTTCCCCATTCTCACATCCGTATAAGGTCACATCTGGACGCAAAAAGTGAAGCCGGATGACCATAGACAACGCCGTTAGTTCGCTAATTGGGCGCTGGAAATTTTGACCAGAGATCGGGATCTTGGCAAAAAAAATCATCTTCTCGGGCTCGGCCCATTTTTGGCTCAGCAACTATGTCAACAAACGTTATTGGAGCGGATATAATCCACGAGTGGTTGAACACAAGCAGCGGCTTATGACATGGCAGCAACAGCGGGTCTTATTTCTTTCGAAATAAGAAAGGAGACACCGTTACCTGAACGTCACTGGTGTCAGGTATAATAGAGCGATATTAACCGATTTTCTGTAGCAAGAGCTCGAAAACATCGACATATCTGAGCTGTGGTTCCCACAAGACAGCGCTATATGCTATATAAGCGAAGCAATGCTCGAAGTTGTGAATTAGGAATTTGGCGACTGGATCAACGGCGTGCTTTCATCATTTGGCCACCGTGATCATGCGGCTTGACCACTCTATTTTTTTTCTGGGGCTCTTTCTAGTCGCTTAAAATTCTAAAAAAGTAAAACTGTCAAAAAGAAAACGAGAAAAGAAGAAAAAAAACCTCTGTGGGAATACCGTCAAGCCCTGCATTGTACTGATTGGTGGTGGTAGTTATCATATCTATATTTGGGGCGTGTTACATATTCGAACAATTGTTATACCGAACGGCTCAGTTTTGTTTTGGCCCTCATCCCAACGATAAACCATCGAGATATGTTACTGTGACCAGCTGTCACCTCTCTTTCGGGGTTGCTTTATGACCCAATGACGTCTTCATCTCATAAGTCGGAAAAATTCGTCTTCAGTGCACAGATTTAGAGTAGTTTTTGGTGAAAATACCTGCAGACACTGTCTGCGTGCTTCCAAGAAGTTCTAGGATGCAACCACGGGTATGTGTAATATTGGTCTGCGGCGCTACAGTCTGAGGTGGACCTGGGCCTAGCTTCTCAGCAACCACTCGTGTTGTGCGTTTTATTGTGTTATTCTGTCACGAGCGGAGGAAACCTAATGACGACTCCGAATGGCGAGATTGAGAAACTTTTTCAAGACAGTTATACTCTTTGAGCAGTGTCAGTGACTCGAAAGAGGTGGAGCCGTGAAAAAATGTTTGATGTTTTTTTCGAGATTCGAACCGACGACCTCGAGCGTAGGAGTCGACGCACCTACCCACTACGCCACGGCGAATATTTTATCGGAACTAAAATCAACATTTTGAAAACATTCGGGTTTCGAGAAAAAGATATTCAGAAGTCATCAGAATGAATGTTCCATAGTTCATTTCAAAAATGACATATTCTCTTTTCAGCAAAAAAAATCGCTCACACTCTGCGAATCATAAACTGGACTTTTTTTGAAGACTGTTATCGGAATATGTTTGTTTGTTGATTACCAATAAAGTCAGGCCATATTAAAAAGAAATGTTTGTTAATCTGGCAGCTGACATCTTTTTATTCACTATTTCTGTGTAAATCAGAATCAGAATCAGAATCAAAAAATCATTACAAATTGTATAAACGCTTTTTGGAAGTGAAATCCAAATTTCACGGCCAACACAATCAGACAACTGAGTCGTTTATCCTTAACACAATTTCCGCGAAAATTAAAAAATTTTAAATTGAAAAATTTCACTTCACTATCTTTGTGTCCATCGACTTTATGGTGATTTGACTTTGCGCAAGGATCTTCAGTTGCAGACTTCCCAGATGTGGTTGGTGTAATATTTGAAGTCGTAGTCTTAAAATTTAATGTCCAATCTGTACGGCGAGATCGAGAAGCTTTTTCTAGACAGTTATACTCTTTGAGCATTGTCAGTAACTCAAAAGAGTTGGAGCCACTAAAATATCGAAGGTATTGTTTCGGGAATCGAACGCAGACTTTGAGCGTAGGAGTAGATTCACCCACCCACTACTCTACGGCGTTCCATGATAACATCAACTCCATAAATTATATTGAATGGCTTGGAATCCAAGATCGTGTAATTTGACATTGCATCGTTTATAATGCATATATATAATGGTGACTGAAACCACCCCGTACTCTTTATGAATTTAAGAAGATCCAATATATCTGCATTCGCTAAGTCCGCTAAGTTGTGAAGAATCTTTGGGCTAGTGAAGCTAGGCGCCGATTCTGGAGAGCTAGGCAGTGGCAAAGCAGATGTTGGATCGTCTCGCTCTCTTCCTCATCTCGGCAGCTCCGGCAGAGATCGCTGGATTCCGCATACCATTTCCGGAGCATTGTTTCGATGGGGCAGTGTCCTGTGATAAATCCGACGAGCACACAGATCGAGTCTCGGTCCAACGCCAGAAGCTTCTTAGTTTTGCCGTAGTTAAGCTCTGGCCACGTTGATTTTGTTGTGTGACAATCATTTCTTGCAAGCCAAGTCGAGTTGGCCTCTTTTTGTATTGTATCGCTGCTTATGATCCGATACAATGCACTGATCGGTGGTCGTATTGACGTGTCCGCTTCGCTGATGTCCATTTCAGACCCTTGTCTGGCCAATTCGTCCGCTCTCTTGTTCCCTTCAACTGAGCTGTGGCCCGGGACTCGGCAGAGTTTGATGTTAGGGTACGTTAGGGTACGTTGTATCTATTTTGTGCTGGCCACAGCTTCCTTTCATTGTTAGCCAAGCAACAACAGCGGCATAATTTTTAAAAAACTATGGAGAGAAAATTTCAACTACTTTTAAAAAGAACAGTGACTTTTGTGGATGATTTTTTCATTTTGCTTTTTTCATCTTGAGCCGCGAACTTTAAGAAGCTTTGAACTAAAGCTATACTCTTTGAACATTGTTAGTGTGCTGAGATAAGCGGTGACGTGAAAATGAAAATTGGTGTCTGGAAACGAATTAACTTGGGAGACGACGCGCCCTTACCCACTACGCCACGATATAAGTTTCACTACTATGGAGCACAATTTAGTGATAAACAGCGATTTATAAGACATATGATCCCCAAATGGTCAAGCGAATTAATTTCAGTGATGGGTTGAATCTTGTAAGGTCAGAATCTATATATCTTCAGCAAAGTTTTTCATAAATATGAATACAACTGTAAGTGTGTTAATGAATCTTATTATTAGCGTTCTTCTTCAGCAGCTACGAATCTGTGAAGCGTGCATCACACGAGATATTATGGATTGGAATAGGAAACCGAAAACCGAGGATTGGACTTTTTGACATACCACCAACGCTGAATAAGTGGTGTTAAGACCCTGAACGCTTCTTTGTGAAAGCATCATATAAATTGAAGTATGCCTGGAATGAAAATGTTGTGTGATTTTTTACTCAAGCTTATTTGCGGTAAGCGAGAGCAAAACGAAGTATAAGCTGTATTCGAAAAGGACGCACGACATCGACGGCTTATCTAGAATGTCACAAGAGACAGCTACAACTTCGAGTTGATCAAGAACTTCGTCTAACTCGGCCCCACGGTAAACAATACGAAAAAAAAACATTAGTACGGGCATCAAACACATAAAAATTCTTACCAACAGAATTTTCTTTGGCCTCAGGAGGCAATTGACTAATAGAGCCCTCTCTCAAAGGATCATCCCAGTCTGGACCAATAACGCATAGGCATAGACTACATTGAAAGGGGAGGTGAAGAAGTCCTTTCGACAGAAACGTTTGACTTGCCATCTTTGTTCTTGTTTGCGTTGGTGGCGATTGGAAAAGAAAATTCAACCACGAACAATGCAACAGCAAAAGTTGAAAAGGACCTCAACAAACATGGTGTTCGAAATCGGAAACAACTAGAGAATTAGCTGGAAAGGCTTGTTGGTAGGAAAATAATTTTCGAGCATTGGTTTATGGATAGACGTCAATTCGGGTAAAAATGGTAAACCACAATTGGACGCAAATAAGATGACAAATGATTGGAAAATGTTATTGTATGTGTTTGAATTTTAACTGGTTACTGTGTAGAAACCGAAATGAAAAAAATTCTTGATAGTTACCTGAGTAAGAGCCCAACAAGACTAAATAGTGAATCGGAACGTTTAGAAGTATTAGCAAAATTAAATTACAAAAAAAACTCTTAAAGAAGCTTGGACCAGATATCTTTTCCAAGCTTAACTATTTCGTAAAAAACGGGATAGTGAATGTTTTAAAAAATACAGTGGGAGAATACATACTAATTAAAAATGCATGCGATTTTTTTGTGTTTTTCTGGGTAAGACAAGCCTCTCTACTAGCACGAGATTTAAAGTTCACCAACTAAATCTCTATTGCGTTATCCTATAGCCTCGAAGTCATGTGTATTTGGACTGTAGGTGTGTTGCGATACCCACATAACAACCCACATCCCTGATCAAATTTGTATTACCTTGTAGATTGCACGTCTTATTGTTAAACTTTTCAATTGCTTTTCCTCTTTCTTTTATTACCTAGGACTTCAGTAGATACCATAAGGAATTGGTAAAATTTCCAATTTTTGATAGCACGAACGTCGATGGCGTATTAAAGTGTATTAGATACTGGGGATCAATATTTACATGTTGCAGATGTTGCTCTGGTCAGTGCCCCAGTTGCATTCGTTCTAACCGAGACGCCGATTACAATTTCACACCAGCAATGTTCATTCCTTCATCAGTTGGATGAAAAGCACGTTTCCACTTCAGTCTTTATGTAGGCTATTCTGCGTCTGCACCTGATACTCCACAATTTCCATAGCTTTTGTCAAAAATCCCAAATCCGATTCCCACAAGTCAAATTTTCCTTTTGATAAGTTTTTGTTATTAAATTTGTTCTAACTTGTAAAATTATTTTTGTAAAGACTTAGCTTGTAAATTTCTAACTAACATGGGCCTTGTCCAGCCAATGTTTAATGGAAGCTTAATGGAAGCGAATCAAGTATTCACAGAGCTTTGCATTATGAGGTTCTTTTCAACAGTGTGAACTTGAAAAAAGTGGGAAGTTTCTGGTGAAATTCCTTCCAAAGCATACTACTAGAGCGATGAATTCAGCCAATGAACCAAATCAAATCCATAGTACTACAAAAAGGGTACTGCAGAACCTTTTCGTCTCCCTAGAAACATTCAACAGTTAAAAATGGTTTGCCGAAGGACAGAGAAGGCATACCGCTTATCTCTCACATACCCCGTTCAACTATGGACCGGCGATTCAAATATAGCAGATTTGTTGCACAGAGCGTTTAACAAGGCGGTATCAATCTTAAATGTTGAAAACGTAAGGGGGAAATCAGAAATTTGGTGGCTGGGTAGAAGAGAAAGAACTCTTTCGACGAACCTGGGCATGTACAGATACCCGAATGGGGAAAGTAAGTCTTTGTTTTGACTTGACTTTGGCGTAGAATATGGCCAGCTAAACACCGTAGACTAAACCAAATATATGTTGAATATAGTGTATAATAAAAAATAAACATAAAAGGTATCTTCACCAAAAGCCTAGGCGTGCTAAGAAGGGCTAGGATAATCACGGTCTTATATAAGACTAAGTTGATCTGACAAGGGAGGACCCTATTACTCCCTTTAGCAAAAAAAAAGTTTCCCGTTGCCGTTTCAATTCCAAGGAACTGGCAAAAATTAATTTTTGAACTCTATGCATGGGTGTAGAATAAGGATTCTTTGGTTGGGAATTTTGAACCAGTCTGACTCCTGTGGCGGAGTGGGAGAAGTGGCTTAGCTGAATGTTACTGCTTCGATCACGGGCGCACCTCCTTTCTTAAGTCGCTGACATTTCTCAGAGAATATACGTCTCAAGAAAAGCTACTCAATCTTAGCTTTTCGGTGTCGTCATAAAATGATACGTTGCGTCCATTTCTGAGACAGCAATAGCACACACAACACGAGTTGTTGCTGTAGAAGCTAGGCCTAAGTCCAACGAAGCAGAAGAATAAGATGAAGCCCCAAGTTAACTCCAAATTGTACTTGCACCTTAAAAGTCGACGGTTCCCAGATGATAATCATCTTTTATTGATGAAGTTAACATGGCGTGGTGTAAGCGCCGTGGCCGTGTGGGTTTGTGCGTCAACCCCTACGCACTAGACTTTCAAGTCTAGGTTCAAATCAAAGTTCAGACAAACAATTTAAAAAAAAAATTGTTCACGGTTCCACCTCTTTCGAGTCACTGACAATGGTCAAAGAGTATAACTGTCTAGGAAAAGCCTCTCAATCTCGCCGTTCGGAGTCGGCATTAAACGAGTGGTTGCTGAGAAGCTAGGCTCAGGGCCACTTCAGACTGTAGCTCCGTCATTATAATTATAACATGGATGTGGTCGCTGTGCCTTTATGGGTTAGAGTATGCCGAAGGTCAGAGGTTTAAATTCGTATTAGCATACCAACACCACATCTCTCGCGTTATTAACTAATTTTCAGATTGCATAAGTGTCACTAAAAGGTTCTGAAAATTATTCATCAGGAGTCATCATTATTATGGAAACACACACTATGAATTGCTGTAGAAGCTAGACTTAATTCTATTATGTACGAAGAAGAAAATTTGGATGAAGGTCTAGGTCCATTCCAGATTATAGCTCCATCTTAAAAGAACAAGATCATCGAAGATGTCACGAAAGACATTGAGCTCGACTCCTAAATGGATGAAGATAACTAGGCCACGATGATTGGTAATCCTTCGAATGTCTGAGGGTAGTTGAGTCAGTTGGCCATTCAATTGAGGTGACAGGACCTGAACAAACTATATCGAAGTTGAATTGAATAGAGCAAATGAAACCCATTAAATATGAATGTCGTTAATTTAGAAGGCGGCTTCTTGACACATTGTTAGGCAATAGGCACATTCTGCCTGTACCCGGCTTCTGATCAAGACTGGAGTCATTATAATAACAAAGACGTTCCATGGACCCAATGTCTGTACATGAAATCACAAATGACTGACAACAGCTGAATTTGTGCGAGCTATTTAGAAAATATAGATTCATTCAAAGGATGCCATCAATCAGCTGAAGGGCCAGACGGGCTATAAAGCAAAATCTTTATTTGTTTTCACTTCGGTGAGATACAAATTTTGCACATTAAAGAATCGATGCACCATCCCTACACTGGGCGCGATTCCTCTCTACCCCAAAATGCAAGGGAGCTATGCGAAGTTGGCTTTAAATCTAAAAATAAATCAAAATAATATTTCTATTAGTTTGCATTGCACTTGCAACATCCAAACGCTCCAAGACAACCCCAACTATTCAAGCTAGATCCAGTGCACAAATGAGAAAAAAACACACAGATTTAAATAAAACATATAAATATGCGCACATCTGTATAGGCCTCGCCAAGGAACAAGGAACATCCATTCTCACCAAAACATAACCTCAAGCATCAGCAAAAAAGGACACTCTCAGAAATTCCATATAGTACACATACCCGTACTAGCAGTGCGACGGGAAGAAGAAGAAGCAGAACAAAAAAAGTACACATTTCACCAGAAAGGGGAGAGGGGCTTTGTCGCATCTAGAAAATATACGCGAAATTAATTACGCGATATTTTCATTTTCACCGTTTATTTGGTTCTTGTTTTTTTTTTCTTTTCGTCGTCGTCGTTTTTTTTCCTTTTTTACAATTTACTACTACTACAACTAACACACGTTATGCTTACAAATGCATCTGACGACTTAGAAGACTAGCATCCTTTTCTGCAGCCGATAGAGTATGGGTAGATGCGGATGGTTCAAAGAGATTTAGAGTTTTTTTTTTTTAAATATTGTCGGCTTAAATTTGTATCCACTTTACGGTATTTTACTCCATCTTTAAGTTTAAATTTTTCATATCAACCCAAAAAAATTGTATCCATCCATTTGTTGGGTGAAAATATCTATTGTTTGGGGATTTTTTATGAATTTTCGGAACATACGGAATCAAAAATCACTCTTCACTTTTGAATTTTCACAGAGAAATACGAAAAAAAAAAACACAAAAAAGAAGTAGAAACCATTCTACACGAACCTTGAAAGATTGTATTGTACGTTGGATCTAATGGTGGACAATGATTTGCGTATCTTTTTTTTCTTTCGGGAAATTTCACACAATCCAAAAATTTCCTTTTACCAACTTTCACAACAACAAAAAACTTTTAACTTTCTTTTCAATTATCTTTCAGTAAATTTTTGGATTTTGTAAAGTTTTTTTCGGTTCGAATTTTTGTTCGGTTTTCACTTTTGGGGCGTCGTACATTTTCACTTTTAACATTTCTTTTACACATTTATGTGATGCTGCTGTGCCGTTGTTGTTGTTGTTTGAGATATATTATTTTATTACAGGATGCTACTGCGTCAACAGGATAGCATAACATACAATGAAGTAGATATAACACTGAAATTTTTGCAGATACACACAGAGATACACTACGCGAAACGACTGGCCACCCCATTTTGGAGCAGTGAAAATAGTACAGCATCACACACTGAATAGAGACAAAACGCTAAAACGAATCTCGACAGAGAAAGAAAGAAAGAGAGGCGGAGAGTGGGAGAGACAGAGACTGAGCGAAAGAGCATCAAAGCAGATAAAAAGGAAAAAAAGAACAAAGTGAAAGAGAAGAAGAACGCAAAAAATAAAAAAAAATAACTCCTTAAAATGGATCCTTTTGCAGAACTTTTGAAAAGAATGAAACAAAAAAAATTTATTTCAAACAAACATTTCTAGTCGAAAACGAATGAAATTGAACAAAACTTCATCAACTACAAACACTTACGTAAAGTATCTTAGAGTTTTTTCACAATTTATGAAATTTTGAAAAGTATTTGATAGAAAATTTGATTTGATTTCTTGAAGAAAAAACTGCTCGAGCTTAAAAAATAGGGAGAGGAAAAAACACTGATTTTATTGCGAGGATAAAAGTCCTGTATGGGTGGTCGGTTGTCTATTTGAAATTTGAAAGAGTATCCTCGCTCTTTTGTTGGGGTTCTTGGATATTCATCTCTCAGTGAAACTCTGTTGGATCTGCTAGGGGATGCTATTCATATGGGTGGAATTCGGGATATAGATTGTGTGTGTGCGCTTGTGTGAGAGAAGCTTTTCTTGTTGGTCCTTCTTTTCTTACTTTGCTTTGCTTTGTCTCATTTTTGTCGTCGACGTAGAAATGTTAAATCGGTGAGAGAAGCAACGATTCTACAAATCTTTGCGTACGTTTCGAGAGGTAGGTAAGTGCGATTATGTGAAGAGGGTGGGATACATTTAAGCAAGCGTGCTACTGTTGAGTTTCAGACTTACTCGTTGTACATATGCAGAGATGAGATGTGTACAGATGCGATGATGGAAACTTGGCAGAGGAAATATTCAATTTTTGGTGTACGGAGATACCAAGTATTTGTGCAACGTAAAGTCGTCTTAGGTGGAAATTGAATTAGTTGAGGTGAATTGGGTGTAGAATCGTTCAGGGAAGTGCAGCGTATTCCAATCATTCAGTGATGCTAGTGACGGTTTATTTTCCTTTTTTTAAATTAATCCTCCGTTGTTGGTGGTTAATTATGTATTTTAATTTCCATTTGAATACCGTTTGCAGTCTTGGACTTTTGAAATTTGGTATCGTTAAAGTTGTGAACATTCTTTATGGCAATTCCACAATGCAAGCTGTTGAAATGGATAACTTTAAAGGGTATTTGTGGGAAAGGCTTATATTCTTGGTTGTGCGCCATTTTTGATCTAAAATTAACGTTGACAATTGATGATTGATTGACGTTTAATCAAACGTCCTCATCTTCTCGATTCACTTTTCTGTCTTTCTTTTTGCTTTCTTATATGTATACATTCTTATGGTACTATTGGCTGACAAAAGAGAGTGATGCTAACTGACTAAATCTAACAAAAAATTAAACTATGTATATAGGATTGAGTAGAGTATAGTGTGTTTGAAAAGTTTCGAAATAGAGTCGCAATCGATACTGAGAATTTGGAAAGATCACTTCTGTAGACTGTTAAACGGCAATACCGCTGTCAGGCAGAACGTTCTACTTAACACAACGGACGATGATTGAAGAGAATTCTGTTCCCCCTAGACGAAGTCAAGATAGCAATATCTAGACTAAAATCGGATAAGACAGTTAGTGTAGACGGTTTGTCTGTATAACTCTTTAAAGCAACTAGAAATGAGGCCACATGCACCAGCTCATCTGTAAAATGTAGCCGGAGAAAAGCATGCCCGATAAATGGAATCTCAGTATCGTCTGCCCGAGCCACAAGAAAGGATATTTTATTGACTGCGCCAACTATCGAGGGATAAGTCTTCTAAGCATCGTTTGTAGGATCTTCTCTCCATTTTGTGTGAGCGCCTGGAATCTTGCGTCACCAATTTGATGTGGTTTTCGGCCGGTAAAGTTCCACAATCGACTAAATGTTCACCCTACGGCAGATACAAAAAAACTCAAAAAATGCAGATCAACACTCACCACCTATTCGTCGATTTCCAGGCCATATATGGCAGCGTGAATTTTTGAAATTTCTCCTAAACTTGACGACTTGGCCATAACGTTGCCATTGGCAGATTTATCTTCGAGTTAGGGAAGTCTACCTCAACTCCCAACTAAGCGGCACTTATAACACCATCGCCGATGTTAAACCCAGAATAACTCTGTCCAAATTGTGCTCCCTTGGACTCAAGAGGCATCTGAGTAGTAGAGCCTCCTTTTGAAGGACTAAGCTAACTCCATATAACACCTTGATTATTCCTTTTCGGCTCTATAAATTGGAGACATTTACAATCTCAAGATAAGATAAAGAAGCGTAGCGTCCTTTCGAGAGTAAAGTTCTGCGTTCAATCTTTGCGTTCACAAAAATTGAAGAAGAAGGTCTAACCACGAACCGTGTATGGGCTGTACAGCGACATGTGTCCAGCCAGGCGTTCAGCGAATCAACGCCTAAGATGGCTAGGCCATGTAGAACACATGGGCAACATTGCTCCAGCTAGATTCTGCGACTTTGCACCATTGGCACAACACAATAGAGGACGTAACCGAAGGAATACCACGGACTGTTGCGCAGTCAAAAGAAAATGGATAACGCCATACCTAGTTTCGATGTCTATCCCATAACCATCAGGTTCTGAAGTATGACGATGTAAGATTCCAGATCGGTAACAAAGGACGATATACCAAAGGTAAATACAATTGTCAACATACGTCGACATCGTCAATCTGATTCGGTGAATACAGCGGATTTTGAAAGTGAAGTGTGTGTCTAACGATAAATTGGCAACAGAACGGAACACAGTTGTTCCAAAACTTTCAGCACAGAGCTCAAACGCAGATAAACTATTGTCAATGGCTGATTTTAGAGGGCTTAAGCCGGTGGGTGCGGTGGCGTATTGGTAGGTGCCCCAACTCCTACGCTCAAAGTCTGAAAAAACACCTTTCATTTTTTCAGTGCTCCACCTCTTTCGAGTCATTGACAATGCTCAAAGAGTATACATAACTGCGTTCGGAGTCAGCATTAAACTGTAGGTCCCCTCCACTCGTGAGAGAACAAAAGCACGCACAACACGAGTGCTTGCTAAGAAGCTGGACCCAAGTCCACCTCGGACTGTAGCGCAGCCATTATTATTGATCATTTAGCAAGGAGGTTTCTTGCTTGTGATCTTTGGTATGAGTTGCGGTTGAAAAAAAAGGCATAGCAAGGTGCTTCAAAATTGTGCTTTAAGAAGTCGTAACTTAAAGGATAAACAACAGATGGAGGAAACTGGAAGATGTACATATGGACATGTGGCTCCAACAAGACTCCGAGTGAGTTCCTCTTCGTCCGATTTCGCGATTTGAAGATAAAAAATGGCCGATTAAAGCCATCAGACTTATTTCTTTGGGATTTTTACAGTGTATGGCTTATGTCAACAGACCGGACTGGACTGCAGCTTTTATTTCGGTATCAAAATTAGTAAGTTTGTTTCCAGACAATAATTTTTGACAATCGTTGCTGTCTGGGAAGAAATGTTGTATGTACAGTCTCACCCAGGTAACCAAGTGATCGGTATCAATTAGAAAATTTTACTCGTATGTAGTTCTTTTATTTTAAAGACTTTAAAGCTCACATTTGTTATATATATATTATTTTTATAAAAATACATGTCTTGCGGAAGCACGAAGATTTTTTGGTTAAATAGATACGTAGGTGGGTCACTTAAATTGGTTCCATTGTACCCCTGGAAACTAGACGTCAATCTCTTCTTATCTCCGAGCAATGTCTTCCATAGTCTCTAATCCTAAACGAACAGAGCTAAATTCTTTGCTAAATGTTATAGATTTGTTAATTTAAATTTTCAACAGATCTATTGATGCATCTTATTCTCGTCCTAATTCTCCGACTGTTCGTTCAGATTTGTGCAAAAGGCTTTAGTTTTACTCTCCCCAAATAATTACCTCCTATTCTCCTTCTCAGAGCGCACAGAGAACAGATTTAAAATTGCCACGTATTTACATAACTGATAATAGCTGAATCAAGTCTAGAACATTTGCCGGGTGAAAGTGGTTTCGCTTGACCCTACTCAAGGCGTCTTAACTTGTCTACTGGATATTCGAAGTAGATGTTGCAGCGAACTGTTCGTTTTCACACTCCAGTACTCGTGGTGGATGCGGATTACATCCCTGGATTAACTTAAAATGACATAGAATGCCAAAATAAGGTCTGGCTAAAAAATGAAAATCATACGTAAAGAGGAAGTAAATTTTACTATTACTACGCTGCAATATGTCCTTGAACGAAAGCTTTCGCGCCTAGGACACAATCGCACATGTTGAGGAAAGCTCAACCTTGCGCAATAAAATGTTTTGTACATGGGATGCAAAAGGTAAAATTGTTGAACGTCGAAGAACTCACAATTCAACCAAAGCGACATCTGTAAACGAATCGAAATGAGTGTTGGAATAGTTAGTGGTAAAAAATATTTCCGATAAGAGATTTTGAAATGGACTTTAATCTTAAAAATAAGGGATTTAGAATTAAATAATAAATAAATGGTTCTTGATAAAGCTACAAAACCTAAAAGTTGTAATAAATAATAGTAAGCAAATGTTGGCATGGGCAAGGCAACCAACAAACCTGTCTAGCTAGCAATCTTTGGATAGCTGTAATGCACAATAAGTTGGTTGAGGCTCTTTTCTACGTGTATACACCATCTTAATCGTGCACTTCCTTTGTTGAGTTTCCCCTTTTTCTCTCCGTTTCCAATTTGAAAAAAAAACGGAAGTACTTCCCTAAAATTTTTCGGAAAATCACCAGGTATCACAACACGATACGATCTATAACACAGGCGATTTCTTAGAATAATATAATAATAATAATAATAATGGCGGCGCTACAATCCGAGGTGGACCTGGGCCTAGCTTTTCAGCAACCACTCGTGTTGTGCGTGCTATTGTTCTTTCACGAGTGGAGGGGACCTACAGTTTAATGCTGACTCCGAACGCCGATTTTGAGAAGCTTTTTCTACACAGTTATACTCTTTGAGCATTGTCAGTGACGCGAAAGAGGTGGAGCCGCGAACAATTTTTTTTGAAAAAATTGTTTGTCTGAACTTGGATTTGAACCTAAACTGTGAAAGTCTAATGCGCATGTGTCGACGCACGAATCGACACGGCCACGGCGTCCACGATTTTTAAAAATGCTCCATCAATTTAACTTGTTTTCGAAACAGACATAAAATGCTTTGAAAATAATTAATAATCAAATAAATTTGATGAATTGTTAGGGGATTAGCTCAAACCCTTGGTAGGTACAGCTTAATATTTTTTTTCATTGTAATATAATTTATTTATATTTCAATAAAGTTATAATAATAATAATGTTAGGGGAATATTTACATATGTTTGAGAAAAAACTTCGTATAACGCACACCTAAATTTTACATAAGAAACGTTAAGATTTAATTATTGAATACTTTTTTGTTAATTTTTTTTTTCAGTATTATAGTCGAAAATCTTGGAAAATTTATGATGGAAAGATTCAGCACAGAACAAAGAACCAAAGGGGTTCAACATTATTTTGAAAGTGGACATTTCTTCAATACTGATTGGCCCAGCGTTTTCAGCAACAAAGGGCTGTATGCGATCTTTCGCGTGCTGGAAGACTTCGTACAGTTCGAAATGATGTGAACATTGCTCGGGTGCAAGCAAGTATTAAGAAAAACCCTGAAACATTCACCAGGTTCTCAGCAGTTGGTGATGTCTAGGCGGTTTTTGCAAAGAATTTTGAGGCAGTTACATCTTTTTCCATATAAGACACACAGCCACAGCTCATCCGACTATGGCTCTCCTGAGTACAATTTTTGTTAATCAGATAATATCGCGTTCTTCTGATTTTAACTGGCCAACGCGTTCGCCCGGTTTAACGGCACTAGATTTTTTTACCTAAAAAGTAAGATGTATATCAATAAGCCAAGAAACATACAACAGCTAAAGATCAATAGGCGAGAAAAAGTGAGGGCGCTGGGACCTGGAATTCTAAGAAAAGTAATGGAAAGAGCACGTCAGGTCTAAGCAAACAATGGGCACCATTTGAGAGAAATTATTCTTAAAACATAATGTGAACATATTTCAAAACCATAATCGAAATTTAAATAAATGCCACGGTTAAATAAAATCAGAAAATCATCAAATAAATCTTAAAGTTTCTTATATGCCACTCTGTACTTACAGTATTCATGCCTAGAATTAGAGCATCGTTAGAATAACGACTTTGTTGGATTTAATTCTTATAAGATTTTAAAACTAAAAAGGAAACAACGTGGGGATTCGCTTTCTCATGTAAGTGAACTATTCGAAAATGCATTGGCAGATTAGAAATAAGCTTAAGGATTTTGTTTTGCGCCATTTGGAGTACTTTAAGTTGGCAATCTCCACAGTCAAACCATACGGAAGAACTACGTTTATAAAATAATTCACTGGAAAATTGGTTTGAATATAAAATTTTATCGAGGGGCAAAAAAGATTTTCGATTGTCGAACGGATAAAGAATTTTTTTTTTAGATTTATTTATTTTGTCAATGGCCCTAGATATACACTCCTCGACACTCGATCACCCTCACTTAAAATTTCTGCATAAATCGTAAGCAGTGGTAATATTTTTTTGGACCCATTGTTAAAACTTTTATTTTCACTATCTCTCTGCTACGTGATGGCAAGCTTGTAAAAATTTAAGTAAGTAAGTGGGCACTGTGGCTTGCGTGCGTTTTTACTAAAGTTAAAAAACAGCTTTTTCTTATTATTAATTGTTTCTTGTCTTATCAATAATTGTAGGATAAGTCGAAAGATATGATTAAGTTTTAAGTGTAGCTTAGAGTGCCAGCCAAGGGCCAGTAAGTTAGTTCATAACAAGTTAGGTAAACTAGTTTTAGTAATTTTTCTCTAGCACGTAAGGTTAAATTAAGTCTTAATAAAAATTAATTAAAAAAAAAATGGGTTTGTGCGTCGACCCATGCGCATTAGACTATCACAGTTTAGGTTCGAATCCAAGTTCAGACAAACAAATTAAAAAAAAAAAATTATTCACGGCTCCACCTCTCTCATTGACAATGCTCAAGGAGTATAACTGTCTAGGAAAAGCTTCTCAGTCTCGAGTCGGAGTCGGCATTAAACTGTAGGTCCCCTCTACGCGTGAGAGAACAATAGCACGCACAACACGAGTGGTTGCTGAGAAGCTAGGCCCAGGTCGACCTGCGCTGCAATTATTATTATATTAAGTAAAAAAGGAAATCGCCATTTTTGTTTTTTTCCCCTGTTTTAAGCGCGACACTTGATTACCATCGTCAGTTTGTTTTCAACATTCAAAGCGCAAGTAAGTAAGTGAAGTGTTTTGTTTTATTGCCACTTGCTATTCATTAAAATTGTTTTAGTTGCATTTTAGATCTTATGAGTTAGGACCTTTAGTATACTTCCTTTAGTGTCGTCATCAATTGCAGGTCCATGCGAATTAACCGCAAACAACTGCTGCCCTCAAAGTCAACACAACGAACGCCAACCACTAAATTCAGTAAGACTCACACAACAAAGTCGTCGATAATTGGACCTCCCGAAAAGGAGCCAATAAGCAAAGCTGCGTCGAATATTTGAACGACTTTATATATCATACTTAATGCCATAAAATGTTGTTTTTAAAATGAGTGGATATCACTCACAAAACTTGTTTGTTTTTGCATTTTAAAATTGATCGTGTTTATTAAAATACCCTTAAGTAGATTGAGCTAAAAAGTGCGCCGTATTTTTATTCCTGACGCGTACAAAAAAAATTTTAAAAAAATCGGAGGTGAATGGAATGTTATCCAATCCAATTCCCGGTAGTAGCCCTGGCTGTAGATAAGTATGCAGAACATTTATTTCGCAGATATCTTAGTACGCCAGAAGTTGAAAAATTCAAAACTCAATTATGAGACGAAAATAAATAGCAAAGTGTGTAATTACCTTGACGACTTCTTTTGTCACAGCTGCCAAAATGTTTTCATCAGATATATCGTAATCTACGGGTCACGTCACTACGAATATTATTTATAAATCTTTTTCCGCAAAAATTTATTATTAATTTTAAAACAAAAAAAAAAGAAGATACACAAGCACACAATTCTATTAGAGACAGACAGTCGGATAAACTGATGACGTTAAAACGTATCTACGACGTATTCAATGCGAAATACACACTCGCGCTTACATTAAACGAACGACCAATAAATGTCGGTGGTCGTGCCAAAAAATATCTCGTTCTCAGCTATTAAATTTTCACAAGATACATCACAGAGTGTGGGTTTTCTTAAATGTATCTATCATCACCGATACATGTATGTGCACGCGATTTCGAAAATATTCATCTACGACAGCGATTGCAGTGAACGCATAACAGCCGGAAACAGTTTGCAAAAATTTAAAATTATAAATCCATCGAAAGGCGCAAAGATACACAATGTACACTCTCGGCGATTGACTCTATTAAGGACTAACGTTCATTCACTCCGCTGGCACACCGATTTAATTCAATCTCAAAAGACGATCCGCATCAAGACAGAGATCAGCAGATAAACAGACGAATTAATAAGCAAACAATGTGAGGCATTCTTATAGTCGAGCACGGTGGGATTTGGATACTTCGAAGTCGGTGCTGCACGAGCGCAACTAGAAGACACTTTTATTTGCTTTTAATTTGTTTTGTGCAAAATCACTTGTCTAAGGGTTGTTGTTGATTTGATGGGAAGAAAGTCGTGTGCACAAGCACAGCGCGCGGAGGAAAAACTCAAACTGATCTCTTGGTGGTGATCGTGGGCAGCAATAGACCTGCAGTGAGTAGAGTGTGTGTGCGCAGGATCATTGCTCGTATCCCCTAGTCGATTCAAATGCTCGCGCGGAAAAGATTAGAGTGAGAGACATGTACTCCTACGTGTGCTAAAATGTCCAGAAGACCGAAGACATTCGGACTGCGCGACACTGAGTACACTGAAAAAAGACCGAGCAAATTGCATCTATTTTTGAATCAGCCCATCTCTGTCTGTTTCACTTGCTGTTTTGATTTGCTTTTTTTTCTGTGGTGTCGTCTTTTAGTGAAAGATTTTCCTTTTAGGCGTGCACTCGACATATGACGTGACGTTTCGACCGGCGAACGGGCGACATAAGAATTTTGTAAAAATAGTTTGGAAATGCTCTGCATTTCGTTTGCGTGAAGATGCCTGAACAGGGGATAATGTGGATGGTGTGCGCTGAGAGATGTGAGATACTTGTGTTGTTAATTTAAATTGTTTTATTTTACTCCAATTGCGGTGGGGATTCGCAATGGGATTTGCGCGACTCCCTCTTTGACTTGGCTGCTGTGACAGTTGGCGTGCGTGCGATTTATACTATTGTGTGTGGTTCGTGGTGCGTTATGATGAAGCTCAACTTGATGTGTAAATTTAATTGTTGTTGTTTAATTTATGGCCATTATTTGGATTGGTTAAGGGAAAACGATTCTAGATTTTTAAGGAGTGACGTCTTTAAAACTGGCACTGTGAATCTGTTGGTTGGAGAGTTGGCTGATAATAAATAAAAACTTTATTCGCCATATTACGATTGAATTAATTTAACACACATTAGTTCTGCTTCTTTTCTATCTTCATAAGGCCCTACAGTAAGGGTTGAACGTTCTCGAGCCAGAACGATCACTTGCCAAGTCGTCTCCAGAGACGCACAACAAGGTAGTTGAGATCATTCTTCTTGGACCACATGAATTGTGGACGTCATCTATTGCTCACAGGCTCAGAGTCGAAGTTTCTTCGGGTCGGAGCTAAGTTGTTTGTACTCGCTATCTAAGATAGCCACATTTGACTTTGGATTCGTAGACATCTGGCTAGACTTTTCCTGCCGTGCAATTTGGGACTGATTCTCGTCCTCCAATCACCATTATTGCAAAGAGGACCAAAGATCATATGCACAATTCTTCTCTCGAAAAGACCAAGAGCTTCTTCACCCGCATCATTCTCTCCATTCTCTTCTCCGTAGAGCAGGACTTAGATAATCAATAGCTTATTCAAATTCAGCTTTGTCTTTCGAGAGAGGTTTCTATTACTCAGTTCTTGGAACTCAAAAGAACAATGATTGGCAAGAGTCATTCTGCGTTTGATTTCGGTACTGATGGTATTCTTAAGGTTTATTTGGAAGCGGAGGAAGACGGAGAAGTCATTGACTGCCTCGAAGTGAAAACTACCTATTGTAACATTCTTGCAAAGTTGTAGATGTTATGTGACCTTTCTGGATAATAGCTTGTACTCAGCTTTGCCCTCGTTTACCGTCAGATCAATTTTAGCTGCTCCCGTTTCAATGCTACCGAACGCCTCATTGACTCTAGCTTGCTGTGTTGAACCAATCACGTCAATGTCGTCCGCGTATACAAGAAGTTGAACGGACTTTGAGAAGATCATGCGTCTAATGTTGGCCAGTGAGCTCGGTACGATCTTCTCAAGGACGTCTGAAAAAATCACATGACAGCGCGTTACCTTGCCTAAAAACTTTTTTGATATTAAATGCCTCGGTGAGCTCGTTACCGACCTTGATGGAGCAGCAGGAAATCTTCATTGTTTCCAGCAAAACCTGAAAAGTTTATCAGTGATGTCAAAACTAGACATGACGTTGTACAGTTCGTCCCTATTCACGCTGTCATATACGGCCGTGAAATCGACGAATGGGTGGTGCCTGTCAATCTGCATTTCTTGAATCTTTTCCAGGATCTAATCTAAAGTATACGCTATGAAGATTTGGCGGATGGTTGATTTCCCCGGGCTGAAACCACACTTCTACGAACCTATTGTTGACAACCAGTTTCAGTCGTCGCACAAAACGGCAGAGAAGATCGTACACAAGATAAATAGACTTATCCCTCCAATCCTTTTCTAAGGATTGGGGAAACGAAACTGATATTCCACTTATCGGGCGTGCTTTCCTCCGACCATATTTTACAGCTGAGATGGTGCATGTACCCAACCATGTCATCTCCAACAGCTTTAAAAATTCTACAGACAGTCCGTTTGCGCCAACAGCTTTATTCGATTTTAGTCTCGATATCGCTATTTTGGCCTCGTCTAGGTGCCGGGGGGACCGAATTCACTTCTATCATCGTCCGTTGTGTAGAGTGGAACATTTTGCCTGACAGCGGTATGTGTATACTCATCGTCAATTAATAGTCTGAAGAAAAGATTTGTCCCAATTCTCAGTATCGATTGCGACTCTACTACAAGTTGTCCATTCTCGTCCCGACAGGCTTTTGTCAGAATTTTATGTCCATTCGACAGAGGGTGCTCTGGTAAAACTTTCGGACACCGTCCCTGCCATAGCACCACTCCATCTCCTCGATCGCGCGCTTCTCGTGCTTTCTTTTTTTCCCTGAGAAGCCGGGACTCTTCTCTTCGTTTTATTTGTGGAACTAACGAACATCTCTCGTAGTTCGATGCAGTGTTGCCTTGTAGGTTTCTTGCTTTGCTGCATGTGCCTGTCTGTATTTTTATTTGAGTTCGGATAGTAGTAGTAACGAAAATGCAATATTTAAAACGTAAATCTTTCAGTTTTCTACTCGCTTATTTCAGCTTCTTACTCATTATACCGCGCAGAAATACATTCTAGAATCTGATTACGTTTCATATTTCCTGTTTCCAATACATGTACTCGTATGTTTTTACGACATCATCCCTTATCTTGCAGAAGGGTTAATGACATGTAAAGATGTTCAATGTCCCCTTTTGAGTCTGTTATTCCATAGCACTCTTTTCCCAAGTGCAAAAAAGGCGCTCCAATTAAATCCCCCCTACATACTTCATTTAGCTTGTGTTAACACTCCCTCATGGGTTTAAACTGAATAACGCAGAGGTCAAGAATATATTATCGTGGAGTTTTTTTGATCCACTTTAAATGGTGACTACGTTAATTCACAAAATATTTTTGTCGGGTTAAGTCGGCTTATTTCAGTTCCAGTATTAACCCCTTCCCCGTTAGCGAACCTTTTTCACTGGTAACATCCTTTAATTTGAAGAAATTATCTCCATATGTCAATATTATTGTGTTAAGATATGAAGTTCTGAAGAAATAGATAAGTGATGCCTATATCATTAGATGGAACTGAGCGGTTATAATAGACCAAAGATTACTTCATATATACACTAGGTGCTAATGAGAGGTGCGAAGCCCATTCTTTTAGTACTTTAAATATATCCCAAATTTTATAATTCTGAATATTTGCTGATATATTTCAAATTGTCTTTTTCTCCTGTTAGAGAAAAGGGGTATGACCAATGCCCAATCAATTCTAATACAGTGCCAATATTTTATAATCGACATCCATACAAACAAACATTCGATTTTATATATAAAGATACATACATAAAACTCAATTTTAAGGTTGGCTCACGTCGTCTCATAGAATTTACACATCCATGACTCCGGGTAACTTGCTGTTGCAAACGGTCGCCCTCTAATCGTTGCTCTTTAGACTCGTCTGATTCATGAACTTTATTCTTGACTTACGTACAAATGTGAAAATAAAAAATTTTAAGTTGGCTCGAATTCTCTTAAGCAAAAAAGCACAACTAAAGTTGGTTAAGTCATTCTTGATAACCTCTTCCCCCTTTTTGGAGATCAGCCCGAACAGACAGACACTACGAATTTATATAATAATAATAATGGCGGCGCTACAGTCCGAGGTGGCCTGGCTTCGCAGCAACCACTCGTGTTCTGCGTGCTATTGTTCTCTCACGAGTAAAGGGGACTGACAGTTTAATGCCGACTCCGAAAGGCGAGATTGAGAAGCTTTTTCTAAACAGTTATACTCTTTGAGCATTGTCAGTGACTCAAAAGACGTGGAGCAATGAAAAAAGCTTTTTTTTGAAAAATGTATTGTCTGTACTGGAATTTGAACCTAGACTTGAAAGACTAGTGCGTATGGGTCGACGCACAAACCCACACTACCACGATGCCCACGATTTTATATACAGTATAGTGTGAGGCTACAATGGACTTTGACTGAACTTCTACAGCAACCACTTGTGTTGTGCTTGTTATCGTTCTGTCACTAGTGAGGAGAACCTACAGTTTAATCCCGACTCCTCGTGGCGAAGTAGCTTTCTTGAGCATACTGTCAAGGGTGGAACCGTGAATTTTTGTCTGACTTCGGGAATTGAACCTAGACTTTGAGCGAATGAGTCGTCACACTTATCCACTTGCCACGGCGGACACATTTATTAAACATTTACTCATGTTTTCGCATGAGTCACATATCCAGTGTGGCAGGAAGGAAAATCAGAGAAATATCGTTGATTTATTGGATTAGAATGTAGAACAGTTTTAGTTCTGTCCGGTTTGAGTACAAGCTTGATCAAGGTGGCCCAACAAAAAATAGAACTTAAGTATGTGTTCTTATTAGCAATAACACCTTCTCCCATACGAATATGAAAGCAGAAGGTAAATCATTAATAATCAGATATCACACGTAGGACCAAGGATGGATTCATTAGATATGCCACTATGGAAGGAAAGAAAGACAAAATGTTAGAGATTACATGAAGTTACATGAAGCAGCTAGGTGATTTGTCAGCGATTAATCAGATAAAAGTTTCTGGAGGAGGATAAGGAAAGTTAATTTTGGTTTAAAGAATACGAATAATGATAGGAGGTATGAGACGATGAAGGATTTTTATTTTATTTGTTTGCCTTCCTAACAATGTAGTTATTATAACTACATCTGCGGCAACAACAGGGAACTTATCTATGACTACACAACAGTCGACTGTGTAAGTCTTTCAAAATAAGCCAACATGTTCGTGCAAAACACGGACATGTCACCACCAAGTCACTAGAGTAGTATAGAACGATCAGTTGAAATTATCAGTCAACATGACTATACGAGCCTTTTCAAGTTGGCTCTAAAAACCTCCAATGAATGATACAGCCTTTGCTTGGCACGCATTTTACCGCGCACCGGTTGCGAACTCATGATTTCAAGCGCCACAAAAGAAGAAGGCCTAGCAATAACTATTATATTATATATATTTTGTATATATATTTTGTGCATAATTTGCAGGATACGGAAGCCGAGAAGGGACTAGGATTGTCAACTTAGTAGTAGTAGAGTATTAGAGCCGTAGTCGATACTGAATATTTGGTGCAAAACTCTCTTACCAACACAAGAGGCAAAATCTTCTAAAAGTCCGTACAACTGCTAGCACACGCGGATGATATTGACGTGATTGATCAAACTCAGGAGACCTCAATAAGGCGTTTGCTGACATTGAACAAAAGTGGAACAAATTGGTCTGGCAAAACGAAGTATATGCTGTCATCGAGAAAGGACGCACAACATCGACGACTTAGCCAGAACGTCACATTAGGCTGTTATAACTTCCAGATATTCAAGGACTTCTTTTACCTCAGCTTAAAAGGTAATTGAGTAGTAGAGCCCACTCTCGAAAGATCCGAGCCCTGAGGCATGGACAATATCGATAGCGGATGAAAAAGTTCTTGCTATTTTCGAAAGAAAAGTTGTGGTCCTGTTTTCTCTAATGGTGATTGGACTAGAAACTTCAACCACGAATTGTGTGGGTAGCATATGTATATACAAAGCCATGTAAAGGGTATGGACAACTTAACTCCGGCCGGAGGAATAGGCGTCCACGTCTAAGGTGGCGCACACAAGTTAGGAGGGGCCTCAAACCACTTGGTTTGCGAAATTGGAGACAGCAGGCGAAGGATCGTGCCAGCTGAAAAGAATGTTGGTTGAGCCCCAGGTCCACCCCGGACTGAAAAAAAGTAGGATACCGATGATATGTGGTTTTAATAACACAGCATGAGTCATTTTCTGGTTGTGTCATCTCGCGGTTTGGTTATAAGATTTGGTTGACAATTCATGTCATTTAACGCCATTGAACTTTTTTTATTGGGAATAATTGAAGTGTAACCCTTAAGTCAACAAACAAAGGACCAAACCTGGGAAGAACAACTCGAGGATTGCGCCCATTAAATATTTCGTAGAAAAGTGTTTATGTGCCAGCAAACCATAGAAGCCATTTACCCATTACTATGTTTTATATATAGCCCTATACTGTATTCGTACTCTTAATGAAACAATCACAAAATTGGAAAATTTTATTTCTTGCCTGAATTTTGGAAATTGTGTGCACATTTTTTGTAAATCATTTTTTATGGATCATTCTTTCGCTGTTTATCTTCAAACTGGCATAGTGGCTGTTAACAAACGACTGAGCAATCCACCTGGGCAGGCAATATTTCTGTGTGTGGAACACCCGAATCGAATCAAATGCATCAAGTTATCACTCAGTAATATTCAGCCGAGAATTGAATAATGCTCTCTTTTAAATTCTTATTTTTCAAGAACGACGGATAAAAACAATTTTTGTTCAGGTGCAGCAGCAATATTTGCCAGTAGTACTATATGTATGCAGTGAAAAAAACATTAAAATTGCATATAAATCGTCCCTGTGATCAAATTTCCTAAAATTCAGCGTAGCACGCGTGAGACGCTACTCGATCAACGATCATCAGAAAATTAGGACAAAATGTCGAAAATGGAATGAAAAGAGATAAAAATATGCACGCTTCACCCTTGTTCATTAAGCAGAAGAAAGCTGCTTTTGGGCACATCCAAGCCGTCTCCCTCTTGCTTGATAAAATCGTATATTCCTCCTCCTTTTTCCGCTCATGTAATCACTAGAGTCCGACCGAACATTCGGCTTCGGCTTCGGCTTCGGCTTCGGCCACCTTCGGCTAAAAATATCAACTTCGGGAAAACATTCGGCTTCGGCCAAATGAGGCCGAAGATTTTGCCGAAGCCGAATGTTGATATTTCTTTTTTCTGTAAAAATATATGTAAGTTGCAAGGAACGGTGTGTTTTTTGTTTTGTTATTGTCGGATATTTTGTATTTTGAAAGTGCGATTGTTTACTGCTTTAAAATCAACAGATTTTGCTTTAACAAGTTGGTAAACTATTAAGTGGTTTGTATAAAAGCATTCAATTTATTTGTACTGATTTCAGGTAGAAAGAACATCAAAAATGGCAACAAAAAAGCAACTTGCAAAAAAATATGTTCGGTTTCGGCCCAAAAACTGGCCTTCGGTCGGACTCTAGTAATCACCCGCATACATTGTGAACATTGGATTGACTGCGTGAACATTTATTGCCAATGCGAAACCATCGCCACTACCCGCTCATGAGCTTGCAATTCAACGATCCATTTTATTGCATACATCGTTCCTATAGTGTAAGCAGATATGTATGTAATTTAATGTTGAAAGGAAGTTTTACATTTCCAACCAGAAGATCATTGCCAACAAAATATATACACCTTCAGTTTCAAAGTTTGCGATTTATTGCCTTTAAATCAAAAACAGCTGCAGTACGGTTGAAAAGTAATGTGCTCCATCGCCCTCGTTCATTAAGCAGCATCAATGGTTGTTTTTATTCCGCGTTTGACTCTGTTTAAAGGGGGAGACGTTTGTCGTGCCGCTTTCTTTGTTCCTTGAGAAGCAAAAATAAACAAAAATCAAAACAAAAAAAAAGAAGGAAAAGAGATGTGTCCCTCAAATGCACACACGAATCAATGATCCGTGCGACAACGCATCATTCCACACAACAGCCGAGGCTTGCTTGCACAGGCGTCAAGTGGATTAATTTCCCATCCCTTGGTTTCCTTTTCAAAAAATAATTAATGTTGCAATGCCAGGTCGAGGATTTATGTAATCAGCACAAGGAAAACACAAACCCTACATAAGGGAGCGAATCAGCAGAGGAAACAAGAGAACCAAAATCTTGAATGTGACGAGGGTGCGGCTGATACCTGGTGCCTACAGAAGCATCAGACAGAATTCCGTATGAAAAATAAACAAATTTGTGAATCAACTCAAGTGGTATTCTCTTTGTTATCGTCGGCACAGCTGGAGACTGGCGCTAGGTCGTTTGCAATAGATGTCCTAATATTGATTGTTGGGGATCATCCGGTCACCACCGACGCAGTGGTTGACTGGATCACATTGCACAGGCACTTGAAATTCGGTTTCGTCATTGGGTAACTGTGACGATCTGTGGGAGGTGAATTCTTTGAATTCCAATTACGTGATTGGACTGGTGTGAGAAAATTGGTCCCGAAAGAAGAGACAAGGAAGTATAGAAGCATATCCTTCAAGAAGCAATGGAATTTGATGTGTGTACGCGATATGCATTGGCAATTGAAAATTTTCTAAATGGTATTTTTTTTTGGAAACTTGTTGAAATATAATGTAATATGTAAAATGTGTAATATTTTGATTTAATTACAGTCACTCATGCAAAATTTCGTGAAAACGATGTTTAAAATTCTATTTGTCGGCTAGTCATCAACTGCATTGTATCACAAAAAAAAGTTTCTTTGTGAAAAATTAAACCATTGAGGGAAATAGGGAGATAAGTTGCTGCCCAGTTGTTAGAGTCGAAACTTTCTGAATAAAAGGCCAACACAAACTTCAATAGTGACCATTAAAGCTTTTTATTTTTATAAATATTTCATTCAAAATACATATGTAATTCACACCTTAGGTACACTTTAAAACTTATTGTGTTGATCCGGCGCTCGTTTTCTTTCGACTGACTACTCTATTACGAGGAAAAAATGTTTTTACATTATGCACACACATGTGTAGTTATAAAGGGTGTAACAAAAATTCGCATGTGACATATAAAGTATTTTTCGATAATTTAGTGTATTTGAGAAATTAAGTATTACGGCGGTAACATTCTCCCCCCCGTAAGCAAGTTCTGGTACAGCGAGCTTACTTCAAAGCTTTACCGACGTCCAAGACAGCAATCTTACTCGCGGGTCGCTCTAGTATTCCGGTTTGAGTCCTCACTATTGCTCGCCGGACTTGACCATCTTTCGCAATCATTGTGCTCTCTATAATGCCTTTAGGCCAGCAGTTTCGTAGTAAATTCTCGTCCATGATAACAACTACGACACCCGCTACTATGGGAGATTTTTTAGCAAACCACTTACCCCGTATTGCGTGCTAGTATAGGTGCGTATTCTTTGATCCATCTATACCAAAAACGATCGGCGAATAGCTGGGTTTGTCGCCAACGTTGTCGAAGGTCTGAGTAGTCGCTACATATGGGTTTATATCCGCTCGAAGAGCCCAGCAATAAGTGATTTGGTGTGATAGCTTCATCGTCTCCAGATTCCAGTGACACAAAGGTAAGGGGACGAGAATTTATGATGAATTCAACTTCCCATAACGCGCACCGCCGGCTTTCGTCGTTAAAGTTCATCGGGGTCATGCTATATAGGATGTTCTTTATGGATCGTACCAGCCTCTCCCAGGCTCCTCCCATGTATGTTCGTCGTACGTCGCGGCAACAACTGAATAGTCAATATTTTTACACTCCTCTCGCAGGAACTTCTCCGTGGCCTTAAAGTTGGTGCCATTATCTGTGTAGATTTCTTTGGGCATTCCACGACGTGATATGAAGTTCCGTATGACCATTACACACGAACTTGTGTCCAAGCTATGGGCCACCTCGATGTGTACAGCGCGTACAGTGAGGCATGTAAATATTACGCCCCATCTCTTTTCACGCCTTCTCCCGACTATTGTTGACAAGGGTCCGAAGTAATCGATGCCGACGAACGTGAATGGGCGTTCAAACACTGCCAATCTTGCAGCAGGTAAGAAAGCCATTTGTGGTATTCGAGGGGTAGCATAGTAGTTCCCGCACCGTTGGCAGTTCTTTCGAACTGTTTTATATAGGACTCGAAGTTGTGGGATATAAAACATACCTTTAATTTTGTTAATCGTCGTTTCGTGTGAAAGGTGGTGGTGGTTATCGTGATAGTGGCGAGCGATTAGAAATGTGACGTGTTGAGTTCTCGGCAATACCGCAATCATCGCGTTCCAGGCTTTTAATTTCTTGATGGTATTCGCTTATCTGTGCATGTTTATACAGCAGCGTTTTTGCATCTTGAAGCATCTCAAAGGACAATTTCTCTGGACTTGAATATTTTCTGACCACAGCTTTCAGTTTTTCGACGCACAATATAAATGTAGCTACCGAGCGGTAGAGTCGTCGCCACTTGGAGAAGTAATTCACGTTCATTTCAGGTCGTATACGCACCATTTTTTGTGTATGAAGCAAATAGCGTCTAACTTCTGTTTCATCGGTAGGTCCGAGGTCATCACACGTCAGCCAATCGCTCTGCTTGTTCTTCAGAAAAGACGGTCCGGAAAACCATGAATTACCATCCAGTTGGGATGTAACCTTTGTTGCGATATCTGCTGTATTCAGCTTTGAGGGTACCCACCTCCACTCTTTTATGTTAGAATTTTCTAGCAGTTCACCAACCCGGTACATAACAAATTGTTGAAAATTCTTTGGGTCTATTCGTAGCCACTTCAAGACATTTTTAGAGTCTGACCACCAAAATCGAGAGCTTATGGGTATACGACGTACTTCTTGTACTTTGATCGATAGTCTCATTCCCAATACAGCGGCCTGGAGTTCGAGTCTCGGAATTGATATTGGCTTCAGTGGCGCTACTTTGGATTTGGAGGCTACCAAGGTTACAGTGACCTCATCCCCACATTGTACACGAAAATAGCAGACTGCAGCGTAGGCGTGTTCACCAGCATCCACAAATGTATGTATTTGGATCTGCTCAGCTGTTTTTAGTAGCCGACTATAACAGCGAGGGATTTCGATGAATGATATTAGCGGGATCACAGCTTTCCAATGACACCATTTTATAAAAAGATTTTCAGGAAGTGGATCATCCCAATCGATTCCGGAGCGGCAGACTTCTTGCAGGAGTATTTTTAGACCAATCGTGAAACAGGAAAGGAATCCAAGGGGGTCAAATATTGACATAAGTACCTGTAGGATTTCCCGCTTGGTTGGTTTTATATGATCGCTTAACACATCGCGTTTTAACCTGAATCGAATCTGAAAATATACTTAAAAACGTCGTTATTAGGGTCCAAATACATACTAAGTATTTTTTCGGGGAATCCCAATGTCTTATGTGCTTGTGTGACAGATTCTTCATTATTTAGGTGCGCGATGACCCAAGAAGAGTTGGATTCCCAGTTGCGTACGTTAAACCCAGCTTTTGAATGTACTTCTTTAACCTCCCTTGCTAAACGTAAACCATCTGTCTCACTGTCGACACTATCGATGAAGTCATCTACGTAGTGGTATTTTTTGATTGCCTCCACGGCCCGAGGATAGCGTTCTTCAAACTGGTCTGCGTTGGTGTTACGTATGTAGTGGGCAATACATGGAGCGCAATTGATCCCAAAGGTTAAGGCACTCATCACATATGTGCTCGGCTGGTGAGGCGAATCGTCTTTATCGCACCACAAGAAACGTTGCACGTGCATGTCTTCCCCTCGTACCTTAATTTGGTGGAACATCTCTGCGATGTCGCCACAAATTGCCACCTGACCTATCCGAAATGCTAGTAGAACATCTACAAGTGATGTCAGAAGATCTGGGCCGCACAGCATGAAGTCATTCAGCGAAAGGCCGTCGGATTTTGCAGCGGCGTCCCACACCAGTCGAATTCTATTTGGCTTATTCGGGTTTACGGTAACAAAAATTAGTAAATACCTCACTCGCTCCCTGCTTACTGCGACTTCTTCCGCTGTCAGCTTTTTAGCATACTTCTTCACCAAAAGATTGTCGATTTCAGCTTGCATCCTTTCTTTCAGCGTTGCTTCTTTTTTAAACTTTTTCTGAAGACACACCAATCTTCTGTATGCTGTTGTGTAACTGTCAGGTATCGTCTGATGATCACTTCGCCAGAGCAGTCCGATTTCATAGCGTCGAGTCAATGGCTTACATGTAGACCTCAGTATCTGAAGTGCTCTCTCATCCTCCTTTGAGCACATAGTCGTTGATGACGAATCCAAAGCAAAGTAGTTCTTAACGGATTCATGAATATCATCGTAGCTTCGTAGGCACTCACAAACATGGATATTGAGACAATAAACATCTTGGCGTTTGGAAACATACCCTTGTAAAGCCCATCCTAGTCGCGTTTTCGTGGCGATTGGTTGCTGCCAAGAGCCTTCACGTATTTTAAGTGGCACTGCCAACTTCCAGTTGTTCGCTCCTATGAGAACTGTCGGCCGTGCATTCTTATAACACTGGATTGGTATGCCTGCCAAATACGGATACTGCAGAGTGATTTTGCTCATGTCCAGTGACTGCCTTGGGAGTGAAAGATTTTCCACTGTGTGGACCTCATGCAGGATGTGTCTGGTCTTGCTCTGCTGGTTTGAGATCTCAAATGATGTCTTCTGCGATGATCGTTCTGAGCGTGTCCTGTCGCCAGTCCAACGTAAGCATAGGGGCTCGCTAACCCCCGTCAAACCTAGACTATCGTAGATTGCTTGTTCGACTAGAGTTACTGACGATCCTTCATCTAAAAATGCAAATGTGTCTATGAAACGAGTCTTAGCATGAATGCGAATAGGAACGATACGAAAGTAGGGTTTCTCTAATTCGTCGGTATCACTATGTGTGTTCAAATTTGCAGCAATTTCACTTTCACTTACTTGGTTATTTTCGTGACTTACGGACATAGCAGGTTTGTGGAGCAGAGGGCGGTGTTTTGCTTTGCAATTGTCGACTCCACATTCTTTGGTGACGTAACATCTGCGGCGGTGAATATTGAGACACTGTCGACATAATTTGTTAACTTTAAACATCTCCCATTTTCGGTCATATGGCATTTTCCCGATCGTTGCACATTGCGAAGTCTTGTGATCCGTTGATTTGCAGGCTACACATGATGGCGTCCTCTCTGAATTTACCTGGGTATGAGTGTTCACTATTCCGCTCTTCTTGGATGAAATTGGTGACACAACTTGACTGGCAGCCTCGGCAATTTGATGTAACCAGCTGCTGAATGCTTTTACCACTGGCACTTCTTCTTGCTTTGACTGCATATCCCAGCTCAACTTGTACTGTCCTGGTAGCTTATCGACGAATTCCTTAACTAGCATCGGGTTATTAAGGTGTGCTGACATATGACAAGCTTCAATGGTAGAGCAAATATTACCCACGCATAACGCAAATTTGATCATGTTTTCCAATTTATCCTTTGGCGGTGGCATTTTTCTTGCTTTATCAATCATGCATTCCAGGATATGTTCTGGACGACCGAAGCACATTTTAAGTGTCTGGATTATCTCTGGTACCAAGCTAGGTAGAAGCAGCTTGTTACGAACCGTTTCACGTGCTCTACCTTTTAAGCAAGCCTGTAGCCGCATTAGATTTTCAGCATCGGAGTATCCAGCCAACGCAGTGCTGTTTTCGAAACTGCTTAGGAAAAGCGGCCACTCTTCTGGATCACCATGGAATTTTGGCAATTCTTTTGGGAGCACTTGTCTTGCTGCCAGTTGCACAGGAGATGGTCCAGGAGCAAGCCTTGTACCAATCATAGGTGGACTTACATGTACATTGTTTTGTGGTGCAAATGTGTACCCATCAGAATTGTTTAAAATTTTGTTTTCCTTTCCAGATGAAGTTGCTGAAGTTTTCTCTCTTTCTCTAACATTTCCATTTCCAATTCTTGTTGGCGGCGTGAAACGTGAACGTATTGCGAAGTTGTTGCTTGGAGATCTGTCACTTGTGTAGTTACATGTTGCGAAGATGTTGCTGGGTTAGTTGTCATTATTGATGGTATACATGTAGGTTGCGGTCTCGATGCCCATGACGTCATTGTATACGTATGGCTGTACGTTGTTGTGCATGGTACATGGTTCACAAATTTTGGCGGTGTGGTAGTAAAGTACGGCCTAGTGTCATTCGCATGATATGGTACCGTTACCTGATGTACTGGAAGCGAAGAAATTGCCGTTGTGACCATGGGATCTGAGCGGAGTGCCAAGAACGGCAAGCCAGCAATTCCTACCGATGATGATGATGATCTAGCTGCATCTGTTGGTTGTTGTTGCTGGTTTCTCTGCATAACCGTGATCACGGCGGGGGGAGGCTGCCTTATCGTTTCTTGCATATTTGGTGGTGCTTGTGGTGAGGTAGATGCTGGAAATGATAATGCTTGTGGTTGCGTCGCGAATCCGAAAATTTGGCCGATATCATGCGTTCCGGTCGAAGGAGCGGCAGCACTCGTTGCGGTTGTAACTGATCGTGGATAGGTGCAGGAATTGCAGCTCCAACTGACATCAGCTACATTGCTATTAACTCCGACACAGTTGTAATGATACCATTGGTCACAATTATGACTTTGCACCATAAACTCGTTATCTTGCTCACTGCACAGAGTGCAAGCCGTAGCACTTTTTAAGGTTCCGTCTACAAAAACGGAACCTTTATAGTTTCGGTGTGTTCGTCCGTCCGTCCGTCCGTCGTGTCTGTCACCCTTTTTTATCTCCGAAGTTTATGAAGATATCGGCATGAAATTTTGGAATTAGGTACTTCAGACCTAGATGTCATTGCCTATGCAGCGATTTTAAAAGTGGGGCCATTTGGGGGTGGCTCCAGTACAGGTGAAGTTGACATTAATTTTGAAAAATTGTCGCACCCCATCGAAATATATATCAATCGACAGATCTTTCGAAATGAGGTGGAGGTTTCTTTCAACACTTTTTTATCCAAAATACCGTTTGGAAAATATGGAGTTCCGAAGTTTTTTTAAAAGCGTCCCCCCTTCCATTTCTAAACCAAAGTGTTTAAAAATCTGAAAAAATCACAAAAACGTGGCTTCATTGAGTACTTTCATTTAAAACCATTTCGAGCATTCTGGCCCTAACGGTTTTGGAGATATTGGCCAAAAACGGTCAATCATCAACATGCGAATTTTGAAGATCTGAAAACGCAGTTTTGAAGACATCAATGTAAGCATTAAGAAATGATAAATTTCAAAATATCGATTTATGTTGAACTTTTGAGATATCTAAGATTTAAAATAAGAACAATTTTCATTTTCACACATAATTTCATGCTGTGTTTGACCACTCTATTCGTTGATGAGTGTTATCTTTTCGATCTCACGCCCAACAGAAATGAAGACGCACACCGCAGGCATGAGCAGTGATTAGGTATGTATGATGGAAGGGATTTTCTGCGTTGGATAAACTTAGATAGAGGTATAGATATGTGTATGGATGAATGATTGTTTGATTGGATCTATGAATGCACGAGTATGAATGAAGGGTTGATTTAGGTTGAAGTTAGAAGAAAATTCAACTTAAATAGTTTGGCAACGTCGTTTGATATTCAGAAATCATCCATCAATATTATGCGATTTCCCCGTGCGAGTTCAACTCGTACTTGCCCAGTTTTTTTTTTGGAATACATTTAATCCCGATTTGCAAATAATGAATCTATTTTCAATTTGGTTTTACGAAAAACTGCAGTTTCCGATTTAAGACCTTTTTGCCTAACGTCAAAGATTTGTAAAATTTGTGAAAACGAAAGCGTACCCAACGATTGAAATATCAGCTTCATACGTACAATTAATTCATTAAATTTTCAATTAATTTAGTATTTAAATTGAACTAATACCAACTGTTTTACACAGTCATTGAAGACAATTATTTGCCACTATATGTAATTATATTGAAACTTGCAATTGTTTTTTCGTGCACCAATTAGAGGTTACATTTATAAATCTACGCAAAGTACACAATTTTTTATACGATTTCAAAAATTATTTATTTTTTGTAAACTAGAAATATAGACTTTTCAGAATTTATATAGGATGTTATGCCTTTGCAAACAAACTTTAATGAATTTGAAGAAATTGGTTGGTTTCACTTCTAGTTCCAAAGAAAATTAAGAACAAATAATTCATTGACGAATTTTGATATGGAGGGTCTCTTCGAAATTTTCGTGTATGCATATATCACGCTTAATACCACCTTACGTGATGTGACTTGGCGCGGAGTTATGTGACATGGCGTGATGATACGTAATACATATGTGATATTATATGACCTTGATATGAGATGACGTGACGTGATATGACGTGATATGAGGTGACATGACGACATGACATGACGTGACATGACATGACATGACATGACGTGACATGACATGACATGACATGACGTGACATGACATGACATGACATGACGTGACGTGAGGGTGACGTGAGGGTGACATGAGGGTGACGTGAGGTGACGTGAGGGTGATGTGAGGTGACGTGAGTTTAACGTGAGGTAACGTGAGGGTGATGTGAGGTGACGTGAGGGTGATGTGAGGTGACGTGAGTTTAACGTGAGGTGACGTGAGGGTGATGTGAGGTGACGTGAGTGTAACGTGAGGGTGATGTGAGTTTAACGTGAGGGTGACGTGAGGGTGCCGTGAGGGTGACATGAGGGTGATGTGAGGTGACGTGAGTTTAACGTGAGGTAACGTGAGGGTGATGTGAGGTGACGTGAGTGTAACGTGAGGGTGATGTGAGTTTAACGTGAGGTGACGTGAGGGTGACGTGAGGGTGACGTGAGGGTGACATGAGGGTGATGTGAGGTGACGTGAGTTTAACGTGAGGTGACGTGAGGGTGATGTGAGGTGACGTGAGTTTAACGTGAGGTGACATGAGGGTGACGTGAGTTGACGCGAGGGTGACGTAAGGTGACGTGAGGGTGACGTGAGGTGATGTCACGTAACTTCGCATCACGTCATCTCATTTCATGTCGCATTACGTCACGTCATTCTATGCCATCTCATATCTTTCGACGCCACGTCATATCACGTAGGGTGGAGTTAAGCGTGATATATGCATACACGAAAATTTCGAAGAGACCCTCCATATCAAAATTCGTCATGAATTATTTGTTCTTAATTTTTTTTGGAACTAGAAATGAAACCAAGCAATTTCTTCAAATTTATTAAAGTTTCTCTTCAAAGGCATAACATCCTATATATTTTCTGAAAAGTCTGTATTTCTAGTTTACAAAAAATAAATGATTTTTGAAATCGTATAAAAAATTAAGCACTTTGCGTAGATTTGTAAATGTAACCTCTAATTGGTGCGCGATAAAAAAATTGCTACGTTGACGTTGACCAATGACAATTCCATGCTGTGATCGACGACGTGATTTCTTTAACATCGTTCTTGAGAAGATCGTGCAAAACTGACTGGCCAACACAAGAGGCACGATCTTTCAAAAGTTTGTTCAACTGCTAACCTACGTGGATGACATCGACGTGATTGGGCGAACACAGCCAGCCGTCAATGATGCGTTTGCTGGCATTGAAACGGAAGCGGCTAAAATGGGTCTGGCGTTAAACGAGGGCAAAACCAAGTATATGCTGTCATCGAGAAAGGACGCACAACATCGTCGAACATTGGCCAGAACGTCAGCATAGGCAGCGAACACTTTGAGGTAGTTAAGGACTTTGTCTACCTTGGCTCCGCAGTAAACAGTAGAGGTGTGACGGATATCCGGCCTATCCGGCTTCTTTTGTAATATCCGGCCGGAGCCGAATAGTCTTTTGATATCAGGCCGGATATCGGATAGTCGTTTTTTCAGTAAAAAACAACAAAATAAAAAAACATTTACTGACTACCAAGCCCAAGGGTCACATTCCGTTCAAAATAAACTGTTTTGAGACATAAGTCGAGTTCGTTGGCGGTATTTTTTGGTAGAAAACTCAATCTGACTTGCCTTCCGCAACCACTTCAAAAATGTTCCAAAAACTTTGCAGTGTAGAAAGTAGGAATATCTTGTGGAGGAGAAGGAAAAAAGCATGTTTAAGTTGGTTTTACTTCTACCGGTTTGATTTGAGTAACTATTATACTTTTAATTTGGGTAGATATCCCGCCGCCGAATATTCGGCTATCCGGCCCAGCTGCAGGCCGAATATTCGGTATCCGGTATCCGGCCAAATCACTATTCGGTACAACTCTAGTAAACAGTATAAACAACATCAGTACCGGGATCAAACGCAGAATAACTCTTGCCAACCGCTGTTTTTTTGGCTCAAAAGGCAATTGAGTAGTAGGGCCCTCTCTCTACTAAGCTGATTTTATACAAGACCTTGATCATCCCAGTCCTGCTGTACGGCGCAGAGGCATGGACAATATCCCAAGCGGATGAACAGTCTCTTGATCTTTTCGAGAGAAAAGTTCTGCGCGCGATCTTTGGTCCTGTTTGCGTTGAGGGCATTTGGAGGAGAAGGTTCAACCACGAACTATATGGGCTGTACAGCGACATGAGTCTAGCCAGGCGTCTACGGATCCAACGCCTATGATGGCTAGGCCATGTATAGCGTATGGACAACTTAGCTCCGGCCCGAAGAGTTTTCGACTCTAAGCCTGTGGGACAACGCAACAGAGGACGTCCACAAACAAAGTTTCACACACAAGTCGAGGGGAACCTCGGTCGGCTTGGTGTGCAAAACTGGAGACAGCTGGCGAAAGATCGTGCTGGCTGGAGAGGCATGTTTAATGACGCCCAGGTCCCCCTCGGACTGTAGCGCCCCAAGAAGAAGAAGAAGATCGACGACTCAAAACGATGATGAGTGTTACCGCTCACATTCCATTCATTTCAACCCCTAAATGCCCAACAGCAATATACTCGTACACACCGCAGGCATGAGCAGTGATTGGATATGATGGAAGGGATTTTCAGTCTAAGATAAATTTTTTTAGAGGTATAGGATGGCTGTTTGTTTGTTTGTATGCACGAATGTAGTAATGAATGGTTGATTTTGGTTCAAGTTAGAAGAAAATTTGACTCAAATAACTTGAATTCTTCGCCCGATATTCAAAAATGCTTCCATCAACAAATATTTATGCGACGGAACCTTCGCCGTGCGAGTACAACTCGCATTTGCCCAGTTCATTTGATTTTTCCTTGGAGGCATTTCTCCCGAGCGCGTAATGAATATAGACCGTTTACCGATATAACTGATAATAAGTTTAAGATAATAAGCTTTTTATTTTTATAAATATTTCATTCAAAATACATATGTAATTCACACCTTAGGTACACTTTAAAACTTATTGTGTTGATCCGGCGCTCGTTTTCCTTCGACTGACTACTCTATTACGAGGAAAAAATGTTTTTACATTATACACACACATGTGTAGTTATAAGGGGTGTAACAAAAATTCGCATGCGACATATAAAGTATTTTTCGATAATTTAGTATATTTTAGAAATTAAGAATTACGGCGGTAACACCAGTAATTACCATGGATTAAACGCTTCGATTTAGGGATTCCCTCACTATTCATTCAACAGAATTCCTCCGGTGCCAACATTTGTAAAATCACGAATTAGACCGCTCTACCAAACTGAAGAAGCTCCTTAGAGTTGTTTGCGATATTGGAAACGTAGTTTATATTGGGATGTACATTGGGAATCCCTCCAAGCAGATACCCTTGTATTGGTTTCTAATTCTTTCATTTCATTGGATATCCAACACTAGTATCGGCCTGTAATGTCTACCTACCTTGAAGTTTAATTGGTTACTCAAGTTTTAACGGTTGCTCTCAGGACACTAAACCCACTCTCCACTCAGAGCTCTATAGACATTGCTGATCTTCTTTAGGAAACTAATTGCCCAGAATGAATGAATCCTTTTCCGGTTTGACGGAGGGTTGCAATATTTTCTAATACTCCGGGCTCAGAGCCGGATGGACGGAGGATGGTGTATATGATTACCGATTCTGGAGGGAATCTCTGAATCCAATGGTCCCAATGGACTTCTTCTTTAAGGATTCAAAGATTGCTTGACATTCCTTCTTCGATATAAACGTAGAAAACCCCTTTCATTAGCAATGATTTGTTATCGCGAATGAATTTGTCAACGTCACATTACAGATCATTTCAAAGATAAAAATTGTTCCCCAGGACGCCATTCATTAAGTCGCATTCCAGGCAAAAATAAAAACATTCCCCTTATGCTGGAATTTCCTCCACTTTTTTCACTTTTTTCTGTAGATTCTCATTATTTAGCATTAATTAGATCTATACACACTGTTTCCTGTTCTTACGTCAGTACAGGACTATGGACAGTATTGATAAAAGCGCCTTGACTATTGTAACCAAGGTCACCAGGTCTAATATCATATTTGTATATTGTTTTTCGAGGAATATCAAAGCAGATCACTGGCTCTTTGTTAGGGAGAACTTCGAGATTTCTCCACAGTTCTTCTCTAGTCTCGATCCCTCGTGTTAGCGCATGCACCGGTATAAAGGAGATCTTGTCCATCGTCCGAATTTTCATTTATTTATGACCTAGAATTCAAATAAAAATGCACATTTGCTAGCTGTCTCCAGTTACGGACATCAAGTTGATTGAGGTCTTACTCCATTTGCATGTGCCGCCCTAAACGTGGACGTCTTCTGCTGTCTTGTCTCGCAGGCGCGAAGAAGAAGAGGATTGTTCTCTCAATAGGGTGGTTAGGAACCTTGGTTGCAGGGCCTTTGTCAACAGAATTTGCTATCTCTCCCTATTGATTAATTGTTCACAAAGTGTTAAGTAACCAAATTCTCTATGCCGCTAGAGTGATCCACTTCTTATGGCGCCATTTAAATTGAAGCAACGGATTTTTCATTTGAAATGCTTCCACAATGCACCTCAAAATGTTGCAGTTGTATACTTACTCGTACATTTTGGAGTTAACAATATGCCCTTATTCGGATTTGAACTAAAACACAATTATCCCTTGTGTATAACACATTTATTAAATACATATCTAAAGGAATTACAATAAAAAAACGATTCTAACTTCAAAATTCACATTCTCATCAGTGTCGTTCAACATATCACTGCTTATCCTCATTAAAACACAAGACATTTAAACATTTATCAGACATTGAGATGCAAGATTAAAAAAATCCGAACAAACATTTCTTAAATACTTTTCATTAACTATCCTGTTTTTTTCTGTTTCCAGTTTGTAAATTCTTTTTCCTTAAACATACACTTCTCTACATTTTGTTTTCTATTTTCACATCAATATACATTTTGTGTTTGTTTGCTTAGTCATAGACATACATATGTATACATATATAAAAAAAATCCAACAAGTAGTCATTCATTTCAATGCGCTAAGCTAAGAACTTTCATTATATTTTTTTACCTGATGTATCGTTTGTATCTTGTATCACTTGTATTTTTGCCTAGTAATATTATTGAATTTTCAATTCCTTACACTTATCTATATATCGGAACATACTATCATATAAAGGTTTAAACTTTCTTATTTACCAATGATTGAGGCATAGTTTTTCTTAAATTTTAATATTTCTTTGAATAATTTTCACATAAAGAGATTCACATATAGATAAACTTCAATGGGTCGATAACAGGAAAGGATACGAATTGAAGGAATGGAAAATGATGCTTTGCTAAGGCCAGATCTGTGAAAGACATACTTTTCTGAAAACAAAAGAAAAATGAAAAAAAATGATCAAGTCAAAGGTTTGGAGCTTTGCTAGGCAAGGGATGTACTCTGAATCGAGAAGAAAAACAGCAAAATGGTAATTAGTAAGCATTTTTCAGCAAAAAGATTAGAATTGTATTTAAACATCAAACGATTGGCGATTAAGTCCAGAAGAATCAAATACAAATTACCTGATTTCCAATGTTTTCAAGTTCCAAAGAAGAGCCCAATATTCAATTTTATTTTCAAAAAAAATTGACAACCAAACACTGCAAGGCTTCTAAATCTGATCAACAAGAATTTCATAGAATATGTGTAGGTAACCGTATCAGTGCCTGCTAGGCTTTGAGAAGGTTTTCGAGTTCGTGTGACTGAAAGGTCTCTTCTACATATTCACGAAGGTTGGTAGCACAGAGACCACTGCTAGGTATGATCTGCGATATGATTATTGAGATAAAGTCTATTGTCAACTCTGGCAACTTTAGTTCACCGAAGCTATGTGATATTTAAAAGGGCTTACTACAGGGTGTCGTTAGTCTCCAATATTACTTAACACAGCCATGTCCACTAACGATTTATCGACATTAGAGCCAAAAATCAACACCATTATTCGCCCTCGGAAGCTTTTAAAAACCCAAAATAATTCTATTCAGAAACTTGCTTTCATGGACCTTTAAGATATCAGACAAAATTGTCGAGAATGGGTCATGAGTGGACAACACAGTTAGGTATTGACCTTAAAAAAGCCATGAATACTGGGGACGTTTATGCATAAGAACAACATGATTTTTGGACCACTTAATCCAAATGAGGGTAAAGTGGACTCCGATCTGATCTTACGAGTATTTCGCATAGAGAACTGATATTAATATTGATATTGATACTGCCAAATAAGGATGATATTCCCTTTTTTCACCGTTGAACGGCGAAGATATGAAAAAACATAACACATCGTTGCCCCAGAGTGCCTTTGCTTTAGTAATTGCTTCAGAACTATTCGTAACAAAGACAGCAGTGAGAGTCGTAAAAGAACAGGCTTTGCCTTCGATGTGGTTAAAAGTGAGATGTCCAGAAGAGATATAATGATGAAAGAAATAAGGGTCGATCGACAAGGAATATTTGCGAAGTTAAGTTGAAAGGGAATATTCGATTTCAGCTCAATTGGAGCCGGTCATCTGGAGCTTTAGTTAGCAATAACAGCAATAAAGCAATAACAATTAGGGCACAACGCTTATTCATCTTTTGAAGAAAATATTTCCATATCACTACGATTATCTGTAACCGAGTAGCACGCTTACTTTTCAGTTTTCACTAGAGGGAGTACTCTTACTTAGCTACTCCAAACTTCAACTAGTGTTTCGTCTTCAGACTTGACTTTTTGTAGTACCGAAACTTTTTTGTAGCACTAGCAAATTATGCTTAAATATGTGTAGGACTAGGAGCTTCGTTAAACGGAACAATCCATATCCAATATACTTCTTAACTCGAAATGTCTCAAAACAGTCCCAGTCATATGATTTCATGTGATATGATCTAGATATTGTACATTTTGGAGATTAAATGAAATCCGGCACACAGGACATGCATATAAACGACCCGTTGACTTGCATAGCTTTACGGTTTAGGACTTTATTAACATACATGGTAATTGGACGTGTAAGCTATCATGTGAAGCATCAAAAATCATTTGGACCGTCAATCAAGGTCTTTACCCCCGAACATTAATAAATCGTTAACGTTGTAGACCTACCTTCCACATTTCTCGCAGAGTTTGAGACCAGCTACTGTTTTCACTCAAATGGAGGAACTGACTGTTGACGGCTTGTAAAGGAGTTTATCGATTTGTTGGTTACGTTTTCTTTGAAGGTGGTTTGAGGAAACAATTCAACCGCGAACTGTACAAGGTTTTCAGCGACATGACTACGGCAACTTAGATCGAGCAGTTGTCACTCAACAATAGACGGGTAACTAGAGCTATGTTAAACATTGTTAGCGTGATCTGGTCAAAACTAGATCCAAACTGTGTGATCCCTCGCAAGAAATTAAAAATGGCTACAATAGTAGATGTCATTAGGAGAGACTAGCTCACAGGTGAAGATGCTTGAAAAAGACGTATTATCTTCTCTAGAAGCTATGGAAGGAGGTGAAGAATGTTCTCACAAGTGGATAAGTCAATCATGCTTTCCGAATTAAATAATGATTTTCGGACTGAATTCACACAAATACAAATGACAAACCAATCTTTCCACAAATCAGTTGACACTCGGAGTACGGATTCATTTTGGACGGTATACTTAGATGTCCAGTTATAACTACAATATATATGTTGGCGAATGTCTTTCAGCTGCGCAAGGCTTTAACTGCGTCCAATCTTTTAGATTTAAGGAATACATCAAACCCAATAATAAATGCTGGCAATGAATGGACATTTGATATTTGCATAAATTATAAATAATAATCCTTTTTTGCGCAAAACTTAGCTTAGTTTCGTGTAGAAACTTGCTCAAGTCCGGAGACTCTAACTATGTTGTTGGATTGTGTGTGTAGACAAATAAGTTGCTAATATGGTAAACAAAAGTCTTTGTTTTAAGGCTCATGCATAATTTTAACGCCCTTAGAACAAGGCTCATACCAAGCATTCCTAAGCCAAGCTAGTTTCAAAAGATATTCTTTTGCCTTTGGAATTAGACTAAATGCCATGAAAGCTTTAACAATTATAATAAACAAATATAATCATTTATTACTACGAAGCACAAGCCTGATTCTTTAAGATGAAAAATAAAATTGTCTACCAAATTCAATCTAAAGCAATAGCATCGTTCACATATTCTGCTACAAAAAATACAAATAAATAAATACATGAGAAATTAAATCATTTTTTGAAATTCTGGCATTAACAAGAGCAACAACAATCGAGCAATTGAATTTATTTTTTTTATATTATTTTATTATTTTGTTTTTTATTTAATCACAACAAATGAATGATCTATACTGCTGTGTGGTCAAAAATATTTAAACTCAGGAGTCAGGGTAGACAGTCTAGCAGTCTCCACTAAAGTAAGACAAATATGACATGACACCGTCGGATCAGATGTGTGAATAGATTATTTTTTTTAAAGCGCCTAACAGACGCTGAGGACACAACAGTTTATTTCGCAAAACACATTTGAATTGCTAACTGTATTTAAGTAAAACTATGTATTCAACTAAACTATTGGTTACATAAAGCAAGCGAATGCATTTGTACTTAAAAAAAAATCAATCCAAAATTTCAATCCAGATCCCATCTGACTGTTTATATTTCGACTAAAATCCAAAATCAAGTTCAATTTGGTGGACCATAAATAAGATCACCTCCATTTGCTTGAGTTTGTGTTTGAGATGTGTTCGCACTTTTGGAGATTAGTCCTACGCTGACGCATCTTTCATCACTTTTTGCTCGCAAAGAAGATTTTCCGCTTTACTTTGTCATCGTTTTGTAAAATATTAATTTAAAAGTTTATTCCTGGCAGTCGGAAAGAAAAGACATACAAAATGTACTTTTTCTCTTGAATAAAAAACTGCACATGTACTTGTCATAGACTTTGCCGCGGCCATCGTCTTCATCCTGCGAGATGATCTCACCGCAGTACTCCGAAATGAACTCGTTCTTTCGAGCGCCTTCTTTCAGGAATATATTCCAGCCAGCCACATTCGGAGGGTGCCATCAGAAGGTGCTTATGCAGTACCCGCTGAACACTAAAGTTTTTGCTACGTTTTGCGTTTTATCTTGGTTATATTGAACTGATTCAAAGTTATTAAGTTATGACTACCGTCTAGCATTGACTTCCCTTAAAACAATGTTTTCAGTTATTTAGTTACTTAGCCCAAAGTACTAAGCAAACGGAAGGCGGGACCTTAAGCCAAATAAGCCATGCAAACATTTTGAAGAAAAGCTTTCTATTAACAAGCCATTCCGCTGGTACTTTCACACGAGAACTTTGGCGGTTCCACGAGGGAGATGTGAACAAAGGTGAGCAAGTTCTCTGAAGCTCCAAATTTGAACAGTTCAATCAAGCTATGTTTTCAATGCGTAGTTCCTGGCAGTCATAGAAGTGACCAGAATCATTATGGTTCTTCACGAGATAAAATGGAATCAAAAAGAAGAAAAAAGTTGTAGGTCTGGTCAATGTGCGTCAGCAGACAAGAAATTAGGAAATTCAGAATATCTGCATTGGCACCTTTTTGTAAAGAAAATAGAGGCCTAAACATTCAATAAACATATATAAATACAAAGCCCATGTACATCATTCACCATTCTCCACTTTATAATTCCTAATTATGATCACGATAAGACGACTGGATGGCGCAGTTGGTTAAGTGCCTGCCCGAAGTTCGAGAGGTCCTAGGTTCGAATCCCAGTGAAATCGAATCTGGTCCAGTCACCATTTGTCGTTGGGATCAAATTAACGGCATTGGAGTAGGTTGCTACCTGGCAGTACAATGGACCAGTTTTGAGTCGGAGTGCTCCAGTAGTGTTTCAAAAATCCTCCGAAAAAGAAAACAATTAAGATCACGGAAATCTCGCCCGTCTTTGTTTAGTACACAAATGCATAGGGTGAGAGTTTGCATTAAAATTTTTGGAACTTGGTTTTTATAAAAATCCCCTGCTCAGTAATTAATTGTTGATTATTCAAATATATTTGACCAACCGGCAGTAAAACAAATACAAGAATTGTGAAAAAAATTAAATTTTAGATGTTTCTTAAATCTTATTCATTATTTAAAATATTAATATTTTTTTAGTAGTTTCAGTGCATAGTTTTGAGCCATAACTGTTTTTTGTTTCTTTATCTATCATTTTTAAATTTATTTATTTTATTTGTATAAATTGATAAAATAATTTTTTAACAATTAAAATACTGTTTCTTTAATTTTTTCTGGTTTTGTGTAATTTCACTAAAATTATCATATACGGCCCCTAATCCAGCTTTTAATGAAAATATATAAGTATATTTATTTAATTTATTTTGTAAATATTTTTAAATTTATCTCTTAACACATTTATTTTCTTTTTATTTATTTAATATTGATTTTTGGATGAAATCAAAAAAGAACAACAAATGACCAGCCAAACTTAACTCTTTACATAAGTCAACTATTTTTTTTCCAAAAATCACATATAATACAATTATTTATATATTTTAAAAACATTTCATTTATATTCTCTTTTTTTATTAATTTCAATAACTATGTATGTAAGCACTAGGTTCTAACATAACATTTTTATTCTAGTTTTCTTTGACAGTAAATCTTAATAAATTCTTACCTTTGTCATTACAGAGACTACGATTTTTGTTTGTTTTGTGTTATTCATGGTTCTCTCCTGCTTAGAAGGTTATGTTTCTGTTTTTGTTTTTGTTTCTGCTTGATCAACAACAGATTGACAGTGAATTTTCGATAGAAATTTAAATATTTATTGTCCATCTGTTGGGTACAACATCTTTTGAAAGGATCTGTAGAGGTTATCACTTTGATTAAATTAACAATTTTTTATTTAAATCCATGCCATTTCACCTCGGTTGAGAGATTTGAAAGGAGAACAAATTTAATTTGTATACATTCAGACTATAAGATTTGTGAGATGTGATGATTTTATTGATATGCTTACTTTGTATGATTCTGGAAATAGGGAAGATCCATTGAGCGCTGAAATTTAAAGTGCAACTGGAGGATTTGGGGCAGATGCAGAAGCAATAGATAGAGGGGACACAACAGTCACTGATTATCTCCTATTGTCGGCTCAAAATTGTGTATAACTACGATTGGATTAGTAGTCTCTCAGATCATCTACTTTTACTTCAACTTCCCCTTAAATTCGATGAAAATAATGTAAAACCTTAAACTAACATATAGCGACCATATACGTTTTATCAACAGAAGAATGATTTAAGCCATTCAACAGATTTATTGCTTTTTTCCTACCGGGAACAGTGGGTACGTTCCTGCCTTAAGAATGTAGGCATCACATAACCGGATCAATAATAATGCATTTATACCGTTGTTCTAAACTAGAGTCCTTAAATCGCATACAACGAAGGTATTTACATGAAAAATAAACAATCAGAAACATGTACGACGCGGCTGGTCAGTCGCAAGAAGTTCACTTCGAACTGAAACTAGGGCTGCCTTGTCTGCGTAAATGTACTTGCGAAGTGATTAGAAGCATAGTAGGTAGGTAGGGTGGCTTCCCTCACAGGTGAAGGATTCACTTATATTCAGAGGATCCATTGTGAAACCAATAAGCCGGCTTCCAACCGCCACTCTTGAAAACATTTTGTTTTCTGGATGAACATCCAGATTTTCTTGACATTTATTTCTGACATGTCCGTTAATTCATAGAACCGTACCTCTTTAAGGACTCAACTGTTGATGGAGAGGCCCGACAAGCCTTACAGCTTGTACACACTGCTTTCATTTATGTAGAACGTCTCTTTTTGCATCCACTTTGTCTTGGTCGAAGGTTTTGTATTCCTTTTCTTTAAGCTCAGAGGCAAACTAGAAAACAGTTTTAGACGAAGCATTGTTGTTTATTTGTGCGACGTCATCGAATGTCTTGTGGTTTTTGCGCGGTTGCAGAAAACTCTGAATCGTGGACAGAGGATAGGCTATGGTATTCCTGACAGGAGCTGTTAGAAGTGGATAATTGAGAATTCACCCTGAAAACTGACATTCAAAAACCAAAGCGGGTGCAAAGCTGGTTACTTTAACGACCTATTTAAAATATCTCTGACACTAACTGACGACTGCACGCGCCACTGAAAGCAATATACGCCGCTATCCTTAAAAGACTTTTACTATAACGATCTATCAAGTTATGCAGACGAAATGGCGACAAGATATCTATAGTTAAAACAGTTATTCTCTGGGGTCCAAGGAAAATGAGATGCGAACGAATTCGTTTAGAATTTGAGTAACTCGCTCTCCCTATGCAGTTGTGGCACAAAGCTTGCCGAGGAAGAAGATTGAATGCAAAAGCTTTAAGAAAAAACGGTTTTCACTGCGTCCTACTGCGTGCTACTCCTCTAGCGTTTGCAATTTAACGGACACAACTTAAAGAAGTTGAAATATCACTGAGATCATGGAGAAATGACTTTACAGTCCTAGACCTATTAAAGCGTACTTCCGCTTATACCTTTATTCCTGTCTGCAACCCGCACATTTTCCAAAATATGGTACTCGTGTTGTGTGCAACAGTAAGCTTCTCAAAGATTTTGCAAACAACTTTATAAACAATCATCTTTTGGGTTCAAGTCCAGTAACAATTTACAGCAATCTAAGGACTAATCAGCTGCCAGCTGCCAAACAGAGCGATAAGTGTTGCCAGTTCGACAAAATAATTTCCAATAATATGCCATATACCGTTAGCTAGCTACCTTAAGTCTCGAGATTTTTGACGGGGTGATATACGAGTGAAGGGCAAGAGAACCTCCGTCCAACAAACTTAGCCGTGCAGCCATAGGCGACACCTTTGCGTTCTACTGCGTACCCTTCCTGCGATACCAAAGCTTCGCAGTTGCCCAGTCTAGCTTTGGAATATGGACCTGGATCTAGATCCTTGGTTCATCACTGTAGAGTGGTTCCATCAAAGCTTTCTTCCGCCTACATCTTCAATCCTCACTGCAACACAAACTAAAGGATATTTATGCAGAAAAATAAATCCCTCCCGGATATTAAAACCTAAACATCGTGTTTTTCAAAAGATTACATGTCAAAAGCAAAACCCTCATAAAAGTGCAGAAAACGATGAATTTCCAAAGGAACTTGTGTCAAAATCAGTCTCTAATGAAAAGCGACTTGATCTACGTGCTTAAACCTATAAACGTACATTTAGAATTGTAATTTGTTTAAGTATCTAGATTTGAATACTGAGAAAAGGACATCATACAAACAACATGTAAATTTTAAGAGAAACCTGTTTATCCTGCTAGTGTGAGCTTAGAAGCTCTTCCCTGCATCGGCCAGACGCTTTCGTCGGCTATCACGTCGCCTGTAGCGATCTATTGTTCGACCCCTGGTCTTCTCCGGGCAAATGGCGTCCGGCGAGCTGTCTACCTTCTTTAAGACGATCCTAAATGTGAACGTGTGCTTGGGTGATGCACTAGCTGCACGCCTGGGAGAGGGCGGCTCAAATTCACTGCCACTGGAGAAGCCTCCTCCACCAACGGAACCACTTGACACGACCGCTCCGGGAACACCAGGACCTGTCATTGTCGTTGATGGGCGTGGCTCAAATATGGACGCACACCGCTTGTCTGTGCAGAGAAACGTCTTGACTTCCTCTTCCTTGGTTGCCTTGATTGTCAGTGGAAAGTGCTGCTTGGAAGGATCTGCATACGGACTACGAGGATCGTGGGGATGGGGGTAGGAAGAGCTAGAATCATAACTGTCGCGTGAGCTGTAGTTTGAGGAAGTTTGGTTGGATAATGGGCTGCGAGCCCTTGAAAAGGCAGTAAATGGGGACACATGAAGCTCCTTTGAGCGGGAATGATCAGCTTTCTGCTTCTTCGTCATCGGGAAGTGAGGCGACCTGACTGGGGTGTGGTCAGATGGAATGTAGTCGAAGTGGGTCTCTAGGGAGGACTTGCGTCCGGAGGAACCTGATCGTTGAAATGTCTCGGCGTCAACCAACTCGATGGACGACTTGCGAAGGTCGATGTTGGACCGCTTCTCTTCAATGATGCGCCCATCGATGTCTACAATCTCGAAGCTTGACGTCTGATCCTCATAGCTGGTGGACTGATAGCGGGAAATGTCAAAGCTAGTGTCACGGGATGAGTATCTGTCCTCGAAGCTCGACTCGCGATTGCGGTCGCCTTCGACCATCTCGAAGCTGTCGCCTCCCGAGTCGAGGCGGTTGAGGTTGATCAAGTCGGTGTCTGTGTCGCCACCGGGACTGCGCAAGTTTTCTAAGAATGGAGACCGTGGAGGGTCAAAGGAAGACCGCCTAGAAGGTGGCTCAAACTCAATCGTGGGCAACTGTAGTGGGAGCTGCCCGCCCTGTGCCAGGGAGTCATCGTCTATGGAAGCCGATAGAGCGCGGTTTGCAACTGCCCCAAGGGCTGCTGTGATCGCTGCCGATTCATTTGCGGCAGTTACCGCAGCAGCAGCTGCAGCAGCCGCATCAGACTCCCTGCGCAGTTCCTGCAGATTCACGTATATAGGCTCAGCGCTGTACACCTTTAGGTGCTGCTCAATCTCTGCCCTAAACTCCTCCATGGCTATCTCATTGGAGTCGACTTCCTGTTCTTCACTAATGCGCGGCTCAATGGGCTCCCTACTCTCCGAACGACGAGGCGGCAGGACCGTCTCATTAGACAAAGCGACAACCTTAAGCGAGTTGGTCACCTCTTCTACAAATCCCTCAATGATGGTCTGATTGCCGCTGCCATCCTCCGATGGCTCTTCCTTGATCTGTTCGTGTTTAATATATGACTCACCTACCTTTTCGAAGTGAACGTTGGCCAGCTCGAATGGCTCGGCTAGATTGGGGGATGCTGCGGCTGCTCCCTTACATACCTGCTGCTCTAGCTTGGTGTCGCTGTCGGTTCCGGAAGCCTCATCGCCGCTTGATTTTTTGGCGGCTTCCTTGGCAGCTGCCACCTTCTTGTCGTCGCTGGTGCCAGATCGACGGAGTTTGAGTGACATCTTGGTGTAGTGTGCCAGTTTGAGGGACATCTTGGGTTCAAAGCCGACTTCGGACATCTGCTTGACCACGGCGCTCTTGGCGGCGGTACTCGAAGCTGCGGGGCTGGCTGAGAATGTGCTCTGCCGAATCAGGGGGCCGCTGGAGGAGCCTGATTCTGCTCGTGTGAATGCATTTGCGAAGCGGTTTGTCCGAGTCGAGATGTGCTTAGATGGCTTCCGCACGAAGGCGAGTATTTCCTTCATCACGCTGGTCTTTTCTTTCTTCTCAGGTACTTCCTTGCTCTTGTCCTTGTCCCTCTCGCTGTCCTTCTCCCTCTGACGCTCGTGCTCGCGGGCTGCCTCTGCTGCTGCGGCTGCGTTGGACTCTGCCGTGCGCTGGACAATCTTGCAGGTTTCCGTCGGATTGGAGACTGTGATTGGCGGAATTGGCATCGATGAGATGGGGCTTTTCTTATCGCCGAAGTAGATCGGTGTGAACAGTCCCAGGGATGGTCTCTTGATGGACTGAGCCAGCCCCAGTGGAGTACGCCCGTTTTCATCGGGTGTCAGGGCTCCATCACAGGTCCTCATGCTGTCTTGCACGTGCACCGTCGAAGTAGGACTACGTCTGCTTTGACTGTCTGCTGGGGCCCCCACGGGGCTGCGTCGTTCCTGTGTGTGTATGCTGAAGGTTGGGCTTCTACGATCGGTTGTCGGGCTCCGTGAGGGACTGCGTGCATCAAAAGTGTTCACCGGCAATTCATTGGGGCTCTTCAACCGATCATGCGACAGCAAAAGTGGACTGCGTCTACCTTGTGGGCTGCGGTCGTTGCCGTAGCCGACGGGACTGCGACGGCCCTGACTCAAAACCAATGATCCCGTCATGCTGTTCTTGCGACGATGTGACGCACGGAGCGTGCCCTGCCTGGAGAGGGTGGTTGGGGTCTTCTGCGAAACACTGCTTGGGCTCTTCGATTCCGGCTGCGGGAGTATCGGACTTTTTGGCGTAAGTGGGCTTCTCTTCTTGTCGTTGGTATTCAAGGTCAATGCCCCGGCACTGGTTAGGGTGCTCGAATTGGGACTTCGTCGCTCCGATGGACTGCGGCGCGTGCGGAAGCTTTGGGACTTGGCCTTGCGAATTTTGGGTAATGAATGGTTTTTGGTACGATGGGAGGATGATGCGGAAGAGGAGGAGGGGCCGTTCAACCTATGTTAGTTGCTATTATGTGGGCCACTTGTCGGATCGCTGCTGCCGCTGGAACTTAGGGTTGTGTTGGAACCGTATGGATCCAGTGAGCTCTGTACTGACATAGATCGGCCCTGATTCTGGCGGGCTCTTCTCACTCGGCTAGAGTTTGGAGACAATTTTCCGGGATCGACACTTTCTGGGTCTGCCTGCAATGGTTAGAATCAGACACGGGGGGACACAGGGGGTCGACGTAGGATATTTTTTGTTGGTTTCGGTTCGATTTTTCTTGTTCTAATGTCGAGTAAACGGATATAAGGATCCGTTTGGTTTGGATTACATACCTGATAGGCCAGAGCGTTCATGATGATGGAATACGGCACCAGTCCCAGAGGGTGTATCTCCCGCATGAGGACATTAGCGGGGATCTTGTGGAATTGAATGTACTCCAAAAAATTGCCAAGGATCTCCTTCAAATCTACATTCTGAAAGAAGGAATGAGAATGAGAAACGGATACGGTTACAGATGCATATGAACTCACAGGATTGTTGTCAAAATATTTCTTGCTCCACATGAGAGCGGCTTGGAATTTGGTGAACTCATCGGCACGCAGCTCCTCTCGTGCCAAGATTAAACGAACGACGTGCTGCGGAAGAAGGGTGAAGCTTCCCAAATTGAGGACTTCATTACCGTGCTCATCAACAAACTCCAGAACCTTCTGGACTAAGCTTTTCGTGCATTTGTATTGAATGTAGCGTTCGGCTGAGGCCAAGAGGGCGCAGACGGTGTCAACGTTGATGCAGCACTGCACAAATCCAGCGCAGGCGCGCCGCAACTCCTCTAGTCCGTAGTAATCAGCTGCATTCATCACTCCTGAAAGGATAAAGCAAGTAAGTTCTGAGAGGCAACATGTTGCAGGATGCACAATTACCGAGCAAAGTCCTGGGTTGAAGTGTCACACATCCCGTGTGAATGTACTCAATCAGCTGTCGGAAGACGTCGGGTTCGAACTCCTCGATAATTAAGGTTTGATGCTGCTGACCGGACGGCTGTAAACATATTCATGAGCAAATGTTTAGAAAAATGTTGCTGGGTATTTGTGTGAGCAAATGTGCAAACTAACTGGAAGATTTGGCGTGAGTTTTAGAGTCTTTCAGGCAGTCATTGAGAAAACGTAACAGAAACAGATGAAAAACAAGAGACACATTGACACAGATGAAACATACATAGTAGAAAGCATAGTTGCAGAACAAACGAGCGTAAGTAATTGGAAACTCAAATGTATTGTGATTCTAAAACTTGGATATCGCATGTACTTAAATTCAATCTTTGTAGCTGTTGGAATTGCACTTGATTCTAGATTCAATTTGGTTCCGATCAATTCAAAAAGGATAGAGGCTAAAACAAACAAGTTTTATTTTCTTCGGCTCATTTCCAGTGAAAAATTGGGGGACGTTTCAAATTTTCACGGACAAATTTTCAGAACTACAAAGAGAAGACCCCTATAGACTTTTGAAAAAAATGTGTAGTTTATGGGGAAGGAATCTTATCATAATCCTTTCGTTTTCAAAATTTTAATGTCAAAGAATGACTACAAGCTCTGAAAAAAATTATTAATAATATAATAATAATGGCGGCGCTACAGTCCGAGGTGGACCTGGGCCTAGCTTCTCAGCAACCACTCGTGTTGTGCGTGCTATTGTTCTCTCACGAGTGGAGCTGACCTACTGTTTAATGCCGACTCCGAACGGCGAGATTGAGAAGCTTTTTCTAGACAGTTAAACTCTTTGAGCATTGTCAGTGACTCGAAAGAGGTGGAGCCGTGAAAAAATGTTTGATGTTTTTTTTTTCGAGATTCGAACCGACGACCTCGAGCGTAGGAGTTGACGCACATACCCACTACGCCACAGCGCCCAAATTAATAACATTTTTAAAAAGACGAACATGACAAGCCCACAATTTTAAGGCTTTACCATGTGCTAATGTGGAAAAGCGATCTAGACCTAAATGTTTTTTGTAATTATGTCAGGCATTTTCGACGTCCTTTTCTTTATTGCCAGTTACCTGTTTCGGTCGAACATAACAACGTTTCAGCATTAATATAACATTTTGCAGCGATGAACATTTGGGAGAAAAAACGTCTCTACACATCTGACTACCACGAGGAAGTGCTCTACCCGAATTCCGGACAAGAACTATCAGCGAATGGCGACGAAGAGATCTCCATACTGATGACTCGAAAACAGGTGCAGGAACGGAGGCAGGGGTCTTCTGCGATCTCTTTGAAAGATCTTTAAACCTAAGTGACGGATTTAGAGTTTTTCAAGCAGAAGTGGTGGCGAAAAAACGATAACTTATAGCCAAGCGGCTATAAAAGTCATACCGTCGGATATTGTAAAGTTGAGACTAGTCAAGCTATGCAGACAGAAAATCAACTTAATCTCCAGGGTAAATACGGTGACACACTGCTGGGTACCGCTGGGACACACAGGAGTTCAAGGAAACGAGAGAGCGGACGTGTTGGCAAAGGACGGCTCAGAGTTAAATAAATCTCTAGCATTACCTTATGTCAACATGTCGTCAAGTTTCCTAAGAAAAGAAATAGAGGACGAAGCCTTAGAAAGAGTTAATGAGCGAGGGCTGAATCTGGACATTGGATCAACGACGAGACCCTATGGCTGGTGTTGAACAGGAAGAAATTCTTATCAATAATTAGCATAAGTCACATGGATATTCGGATGATGGGCACATTGGACCCAACTGTTGATCTCAGGTGAGCCGCGACCCAGACGCAAATGCATTCTATCACCTAGACCTATATTGACCACTTACCTGCCTAGTAGAGGCTAAGATTACATCGTGGTATTAACTACTGGGTATTAAGCATAATTTTCGACCAAATACGAATTGGACCTCTTTAGCGATACTAGTGAAACAACTCAGGTTTAGTCGTGTTAATTGATAAATATAATTGAAAAATCAATCTAACGCTAAACTTCGGAGAAGAAAGAATAGTCAAGACAGTAGCCTTCAACATTCACAGTTTCGAAAAAGATGGTTCTGTCAGCCAGTCGGCGATGGTGAATATTTTAGTGGAATAGTCACGGGACTATTATGAGCACGTTAAAAACAGGAAAATTTATCTTCCTTGATTACTTGGTAAACTGTGGGCATAAAACATGACGGCATTTAAGAAGAAAAAGTGTTGATAAAACTACATTTGATCGTTGTGGTGGTACTATACAAAGCTTATTCATCATAAGGTACTTCTGTATGATCATTTATCAGACACGATTTCCAATACGAAAAATGTTGTCTTCATAATTATATTATATTTTGTCTTCATATAATTATGATAAATTCCCCGAGTAATCTATAATAATAATAATAATAATGACGGCGCTACAGTCCAAGGTGGACCTGGGCCTAGCTTCTCAGCCATCCACTTGTGTTGTGCGTGCTATTGTTCTCTCACGAGTGGAGGGGACCTACAGTTTAATGCCGACTCCGAACGGCGAGATTGAGAAGCTTTTTCTAGACAGTTATACTCTTTGAGCATTGCCAGTGACTCGAAAGAGGTGGACCCGTGAAAAAATGTTTGATGTTTTTTTCGAGATTCGAACCGACGACCTCGAGCGTAGGAGTCGACGCACCTACCCACTACGCCACGGCGCCCACCCGAGTAATCTATCATGGGGGAACAAATCCACAAATTCACTCGTAAAAAATAACATCTACAATCACTTCCTCAAGATCGCCAACGAAAGATGGACCAAGCTGGAAACATGTGTCCTATCCAGAAGCTTATGGCCCAACTACAACCAAAAGAGAACAAAATACCTGCTCAACAACAGTAGAAGAAACATATCCAGAATCACAGCGGTCTGTGACACTGACACTGGGCTGTTGGTTTGGCTAACTCGCACTGCCGCAGCTGCCGGGTGGAAACTGAACCAGAAACCCCCGAGCACTTTCTGTGCAAATGTCCGGCTCTAGCTAAAGTCAGACAACGCACTCTGGGCAAAGCCTTCTTCAACACCCCTAATTATCTCTCATTCATAGTCTGCTCGCCTTCATAAATTCCACAAAGTGGTTTTAAAATTAGGCTAATCTGAGTGAATACACACTCCTTTTCACCCCCTTCTAACAAATTAGGTATCCCATAGGATGTGGTATCAAAACGGCGCTTTTATGGCGCTAATTGGGTGCAAAAACAGGATCTGTATGTCCACCGCCACATTTACCTACCTACCTACCATCTGTTAGGAAATCAGAGTTTTAAAAACTGGAAAACACTTTAAATGTGATAAAGTAGAGCTTTAACACTTGAAAACTTGAAAAACTACAGAACAACGAAAGTTGGTTAAATTTTTTTTAAATTTAAGCTTGCAAAAGGGTTGTGAATACCCTTAAATGTCTGGGTTCCAGACATAGCACGGGCAGAAGGTATAGAGGCAGAGAGGGAGAGGAGGTACCTGTGCACATTGGCCTTAAATGGCTGTGGGTTATAATGTGAGGGGAAATATTAGGCTGGGAAGAGCATTCCATATTCGTGTGGTGCGGGTAAAGAACGAGTCTCTGAACTTTACTGTACTTCCGAAAGAGGGCTTAAGGGTATATTGGTGAGCATTCTTAGCGAAACGGGTATTGTGGGTGAATTCTTGAGGGGGAGGAATGCAATTCCCTAGCTCGCTTGAGCATCGTTGGTTGAAATAACGATAAAACAGTGATAAGGAGGAGATATTACGTCGATGTTCCAGCGAGTCGATCGACTTCGAAATATTGTTGTCTCCTATGAGTTTCACCGCTCGCTGTTGTATTCTATCTAATATGTGCAGAGAGGTCTTGGAAGTATCAGACCATATATGTGCGATATACTCAAGCTTGGGGCGAATGAAGGCCTTATAAATTGAAGCCAAATCAGAGGGGGTGAAGTATTTCTTGCATCGTTTTAGGAAAGCTAGACATTTCGCAGCATTTTTGGCGACCTCGAATATGTGATTATTCCAACTATGTGTTGAGTTGATACACATACCGACGATGGAAAGTTTTTCGGTTTCTTCGATGCAAGTGCCATTCAGAGATAATGGCTGATTATTTTGAGATCACTCGAGTGACAGTAGACAGCATTGAGTTTTGGAATCATTAAATTCTAATCGATTGTTTTTACCCCAATTAAGTACGCTGTCAAGGTCGGAATTTAATGTGCTTAACATACGGTGCCGTTCCAATTTTACGGCCGAAGAGCAGGGACGTGAGGTGAACGGGTGCATGGGGGTACTGTCATCAGCGAAGGAGTGTATTGGATTAGAAGTAGCAGACAGGAGATCATTTATAAAAATGAGAAAGAGTGTCGGAAATAAAACTGAGCCCTGGGTAACACCAGCATTAAATTGGTGAGAATCAGACTTGATCCCATTTAAAACAACTTGAATTGAACGGTTTGGAAAATAATTTCTAATCCATAGAAGAAGAGATTCATCGATACCATAAGTACGCATGGTATCATGCACGCCTGATGCCAGACTCTGTCAAATGCTTTAGAAATATCAAGCGCAACGATCTTGCTTTTTTCTGCATTGTGCAAATATTGGTCCCATTTTTCTGTGAGATATGTCATCAGATCACCAGTGGACCTGTTGCCGTCGATTTGAGATTTGATGATTTGAGAAATGAGAGCGCAATCCGAAGCATTGTGTGCCGCAAGTTCTGCACCCACTTCCGTTGTGCGAGCTATTGTTCTCTCATGAATGAAAGGGACCTACAGCCTTGACCAAATGTATTAGGCATCCTTATCTTTTTGGCTTTGCTGCCAAATCACTTATCGGAATTAAAGAATTTGAATTTTATTGTTTTCGGTAACACTATTTGAGGTTGAAAACGATTTTATCTGTTTCCTGTCATTTCATTATTTTTTTTTGCTTTTTGAGCCTATAATGAATCTAAAAGGGTGCCTAAAGATTTGGCCATGGCTGCATAGTCTTATGCCGACTCCGAACGGCACTTGGATTTTTATACTCAACAAGCAGTGGAAATGACAAGAAAAGTGATGCAGTGAAAACGAACGTTTTTCTGTCCAGAATCGAATTATGGTTAACGGGGTTACCCACTACACCACGAAGGACTTTAGTTGATAATTGCAAGTTGAAACGTTTGGATAGTTGAGACTAAGGGTGAGCGTGATGAAATAGAAAGAAGATTTCAACCCATTTATTTCTTCGCATTGGATCTCGTAGCAGAAGACGATTATGGCTACATCAAAACCAAGTTAAAAGGGGCATCAACCAGTTTGACATGCAACTTTGGAGACTGATAACTAAGATATCACAATTTATCTATTGAGGTTTCTCGGATAAATATCATGAATATTGCAGCTTCATCTAAGAAATAACAAAGGATCATCAAAAGATTTAAAGGCAACGAAGACACTTCGTCAAGAAAAACTTTTTGTTGAGTTTGTGTTCACTTAATTAGTACCAATTGTTAACCTGGTATAAGAATCTTAACCAAAGTTAAACTCGCCTTTGTTGGTAGTTTTTTGAGTTAAGTCAATTTAAAACTGCTTTAGTTAGGAATTCAAGTATTTTGACCAAACGCAACCGAAAATATGTTTACCATCTGAGCTTCTATACAAGGTGCCTTCTAAACTTTATGCTTACATTCTTTTATCTCAAAAAAACACTTAAGACAATACATACACATTCAATAAACCAAATAAATTACATTTACCAACAAATGTATGTACATAAAAATAAATGGAAACAAAAAGACGATTACATGAACAACACAGTACATCAGTCAATTTGGATTACCTCCGGAATCGGTGCCAATTGTTGGCTGAAACCACTCCTCTAATTAACATGAAACATAAATATATACAACAATTATATACAAATTAATTTTGAATAATTTATAAAAACAAATGTAATATAATTTTGAAATAAGTTTGTATAATTATTTAATGCCAATGAATCATAGTGATTCTTGAGTTTTACAAGATTTACTGAGATGTTTTTTTCTTGAATATGTATACATCTTTGGACAAAAACGCAATCCTATGTGGAAATTTTACATTTGCCTGGATTTATATGAAGTAAGTCAAAAACTACACACAAGGCCACTCAAGACCACTCATTACACCTGCACTATTACGTCCAATTTAACATACAGACAGTACAATGCATATCGAAGAAACTCAACTAGAAAAGTTTTTTTTTTTTTAAATCAAGAGGAAACAAAAAACAATTTTACATATTAAATCCTGGAGGACCCATCTATTGGCCTTGCGACTCCTGATTAAAATCGGCCCTCATATCAGTAAAGAAATTTATTTAATCATTCCTTCAATCAGATCTTACTTTTAACTCATCCCTGACCACTTACTCATAATCAATGGTTCTCACGCAAAAATGGAAACATTCAATTAAAATTAGTTTCACTTGACTGATCATTCGCTGGCAACCGATCGCTATATTAGGTAAGTAGGTAGGTATGTGGGTAGACGGGCGGAAGTCGCATCTCACTTAGGTCCTTGAGGCCCCATTGTTATACCCAATTGAGAACTGGTATCCCCTTATTTCCCTTTCTGTACTCATAGTCCTTCGTTATTCGCCATCCCGATGTTCTTACGAACCTGTGAAGATATCCTAGAGCTTTATTTGAAATTTCTTGGAGATCTTAGAAGAAGTATTCTCCCAGTGTTCTGTGACGTGACGCAGCTGAGAAAGACTAGGGCAGTGGCAGAGGAAGTGAGGAGTATCCTCTCATTCCTCTACACCACCACAGCCTCTACAAATGTTGTCGTTGGAGAGTCCTATTATCATGGCGTGGTTTCTAAGATGATTATGGCCAGTGAGAGCTCCAACCAGCATCGTTAGCAACTCTTTGTCACACTGAATGATTTTGTCGGGCTTTGCTTGATCGTATATGGGTCATAAGGCTTAGTAGTCCCGCAAGTAGGTAGGGCACCCCATCTACTGTTTGTCATTTTAAGAATCTTATTATCCACCTTTTTCCTCAGCTCTGAGAGGGACGGTTTGATCCCATGAATTGCTTGTGACAGGTCGGTCACTGACTCTTGTCTGCCAAGTTCATCAGCTATCTCATTGCCGGCAATGTCCCTGTGTCAAGGGATCGAGTACTGTGAGCCAAGAGCCTTCCGCTCTTCACGATAGCATGCGACTAGCTAGGACTTGATTTCCTTTGCGGATATAGCTTTCATGGGCGCTTTACTGTCAATAAGAATGGTAATATTAGCTGGTGGTATTGTCATCATTGATATCGTTCTGGCCGCTTCTTTGACCGCCAGGACCTCCACTTGAAACACACTGTCATAATCAGGAAGTCTGATTGAGCAGTGCAAGTTTAGTTCATCGGAGAAAATCTCCACGCCTCCACGCCATCTTTGACCCGTCGGTGAATACCTTCATGGTCGTGTTCATTGGTCGCCCACTCCTCTCTAGTGGGGTAAATAGAAGGGTCTCTCAAAGTCGAGGAATGCGAGCCTATAGTCGCTCTCGACTTCTGATACTGCAAGTCTGTTAAGAATACTTGCATATCCTATGATTGACTGATCCTCAGAGCGCTTTTAGCGGCTGTTGCCTGCTTATATAGGTCAAATGGTAGCATGCGTTGGATCGTTTTCAATCCAGCTGTTGGGATGGAGCTGACTGCTCCAGTAACTCCCATACACGCAAGTCTCCGTATTTAAGATTAATGGCTTTCAATGCTGCCTGCCACCAGACTATGCTGCCATACGTAAGGATGGGTCTGACAATAGCGGTGTGCATCCATAGGATGGTCTTGGGGTTTGGTCCCCATTTTTTACCGACAATTTTGGAGCAGATATAAAAAGCGGATGTTGCTTTTTTGACTCTTTCATTGGCATTGAGTTTCCAGTTTAGTTTTTTGTCAAGAATGATACCTAGGTATCTAGCATTGTCGGATAACGTCAGTGGGGATCCTTCAATAGCTGGAAGTCTAAACTGCGGAATGACTCTTCTGTTAGTAAAGAGGACCAATGCGGTCTTACAAGGATTAACACTTAATCCGCAGTTTTTCGTCCACTTAACTAGTATTTCCATAGCGCCTTCAAGCAGCTCACTTATAGTCGGGAGGAATTTGCCTCTTGCTATCAACACTAAGCCGTCTGCATAAGCAACTGCTTTCACTCCCAAGTATCTGAGTTGCTTCAAAACGTTGTTAATGACTAGAACCCAAAGCAGGGCAGAGATTACCCCTCCTTACGGCGTACCTCTAGATGCAATAGCTTTAACAAGCTTCACCTTGTCTTACGTGAAAGCCCGCCAGATATCCCCGTCCTTGATATTGTGCTCCTTCGATGTCAAGAAATGTATAAATCCAATCGAATTATATTTATTTGAAGGATGTTGAAAAAATGAGAGACTGTAGACATTGACGCTGTAACGAACATGGGCATTTACTAGTTTTCGAGAGATAAGATGAGTGTTTAGTCGTTGAAGTGTTATCTTGTTTCCTGTTTAAATATAAACAACACTATGAACTAAAGTTGGAACATGATATAGACCCAAGCTACTATTGAAGATCAATAATACAAGCAGATCAGATTGAACGATTTTTAGTTTTGCTATTTGGGTATTAGTATGGGTTGAAAATGGACGCTACTGTACATATAAACCATGGCATTGAAAAGATATTAACCTAAACGTTACGCAAACTATTCAAGCGCTTACAGACGCGAGAAAAACAGTGCTCAGTAAATCTTGTAAAAAGCTCTAATATTTTATATCTATGAAATAAATAAACGGGGTCAAATGAATAAAGGGTAGCATCACAAGATTGAAATCAATTTCATACTTCAACGGAGTGGATTCATTGCTCGCATCCAATAGATATTTACTTTTTTTTGTCTCTATTTACAACCCACCCCTCAAAACTGAAATGAAAACTTTATCCTCAACATGAAGAACAAATACATTCAAAAAAATGAAACCATAAACCAACACAAAGGCACACACAAATTGTTATACATACCTGTTGGTTGGCATTCTGCAAATTGAGCAATGGCTCTGAGGACCTTTTCAAAAACAACCGCAACTTGTTCTCCTTTGTGGATGTTTCACGTTTACGCTGCGGCGATGGAGCTGAATAAAGCATTTTAGCGAAAACCCGTGACCGTGATGCTAGGACAGCCTGGAAAAAAATCAAATTGAAAAATAGAACAAAATGGAGGCGGTGGATGGGAACGGACTCACCTTCACTGCACACACTGGTTCACGGGTATCACCGACCAAAAACGTGACATCACAAAGCTCTGGCATTGATGCCAGAAACTTCATGTCCTCGGCTAGGCCGGTCTTATTTTCAAAAGTTGACAAATCTGGCTCGGCGTCTGCCATGCCTGGCAATGTCAAAACTTCGGGCATTGGTTCTTCTAAAAATGTTCCTTTATTTATGTATCTTTTTTTTCTTAAATTATTTGAATTTTTTTAAAAAAAATATAAGAAATAAATCTACTGAATACGAAAATTAAGTGAAACGTGAATATATACCAATCAGAATTGTACAATTAATAAAAAACGGGGAGGATATTGCGTCACACATGCTAGAGGAGGAGAGAGAGAGAGTAGTGAGTGGAGAGAGTTTACCTTTTCTGCACAATTGTCCTTGAATATAGAAAGTCCTTGCATATAAATTTATGCAAACCATGGGATAGAGTCTAAAGCTTTCTATTTGATATCTTTCAGGTTTGGTCTTTTTTTTAAACTTATTTCTTTTTTCATAAATCAAACGCAAATATATTTTTTGTTTTTTTTTTCTTGGCTTTGGGAAATCTTCCACTTACCTGTTGCGAAAATGGAAACTTTCTGTTTGCTTATCCTCACTCTCCGTTTTTTTTAATCATTATACATTGACAAATGGATAAAAAAGAAAACAACCAAAAAATAAAAAAAAAAACAATCAAACAGAAAAAAAAATTACAAGATTCTTTATCGAATTCTCTGGCTTTTTTTTGTTATTCGGATGGAAGTTAAGAAGTTTTCAAAAATAGCAAACACATTCTACAGTCAAGTTTTTCAAAAAACTTATGTTTTACTGGGGCAAACATAATGTAAACAGGGAGGGCGCATTCACACACAATCACGTACGGGATTCACTGGAATTTAATACAAATACATATGCATACATACTGAACGTATGTATAGATACAATTTTCATCTCTATTCCTATTTTTTTTCCTTAAATTTTCTTACACAAAACGTAATGACAATATTGAAGAGAATAAGAAATTAAGAAAATATATGTAAAAAATACTTTTCTTCAAAACTCATAAGCAAGGACGAGAAAAGGGGAACTTTTTTATGAAAAAAAAAACACTGTATTCTGAGGAATTAGTGGAAAAAAAAAGACAAGATATATCGAACAATTCAGACAAAAAAGTGACTTTTCTTTGATGTTTTTACTTTTTTTTTATTCGGACTTTATCTGATTGCAAAATATGTGCAAGGATATTCTGAGAAATATCCTGTTTTCAATTCAAATATGGAGGTCACACAGAAAAAAAAATTCTCTGAAAATGTAGGGCGCGAGCGAAGAACGATAAACGATGATGTTGCTTTCACCTCGAAGGACTTTTTGATTCTGATCACAAATCAGTCATATAAAGATGCGTAACTTTCCAGATGGAAAACCCCTAGCCCATTCAAAAATTTGACAGTTATTCATGAATCTTCCAATAAATTTGACAGTTATCGACGAATCTTCCAATAAATTTGACGGTTGATGATGAATGCACAAATACTTTCTCATTTTCACTCACACTAATTTGGATTCATCATTACCCCTCGAAAAGGGCGGCTCATTCATGAATGGTTACCCACGGCAACGTAACAAATTCATGAATTGTCCTCAGTTAAGTCACCAATTCATGAATTTGACGGTTATCCGGAAATATTTTAAGGACTCTGTTCGCAGGCTTTAGTAACTAAAGCTGATTTGTATCATTTATATTTTATAAACGTAAATCAAACATTATTTCTTCTGGGAATAACAATTATTTTTAGGTATTGGTAAATGTTTTAAAATGCCTTCAGATTTTAAATTTAATCAAATAATTGACAATTTACTTATATCGTCAAATAACGCAATTTTAAATCAAAACAAATATAATTGTAGAATAGAACACGTCGTCCGAATGGTATTCTTGTTATGATATTTTCGATTGATAATATCGAAGAGTTATTTAATTATTATGGAAATGAATAGACAATTTTTTGATCTTAATTCAAAACAGAATTTTAAAAGATTTTCGAAATATTCGTTTAAAATTTGGCTACAGATTAAAGAAAATTAGACCAACCCTTGTTTCTTTGTGCAAAACTATCGTAAATCTAGAAAAAATTTGTGAACAAATTAATATGGTTTAAAATATTTTATACTTAAAACTGACTAAATATAAATTTAGGCAGACAAGGCAATTTTTTACGTTTTACAACATTGGATAATGTTCTTCAATTCAAATTTATGTTCCGCTCATATTAAATGGCTTTTTAGGATCCCGTTCCAGAATGGTACAAACGTAACTTTCATCGTTTTACTTTTGCAAAAGCATGTTTTCTTTTAAATTAAGAAATTAAGAAGAGGTGTATCTGCCGTACAGGCATATTTTTTTTTTAATATAATATTTCGTATAATAATAGAATTGTAATACAAAGAAATATTGAACTACATTTTTATGACCAATAACATTGACCTAATTTTATTGTTTATAAGGGAACTTGAGTCCTTCAAGAATGTCCGAAACCTTTCCAAACCGAACTGGTTTCAATATTTATCCATTTTCAAACGTATTCCTCACAAGTTTCCAATAAATGTTTCAGACCCTAAAAATTAAAAAAATAGTGCTTAACGAATACATTTTGTGAACACTAACTTCATTGTTTAGCTCCTCCTACTTTTTGTTTTTGAAAATTGCCATGACAACATTTGAAAAATAAATAACAAACTTCTGAGTGTTTAGATGGCTCAGGGAAAATCGCATATGCATGAAATGTTTTCTGAGGAAAATATGTCGAAAATGGAACTATATGGGATAAAAACGGAACGGCTTCACCGTAAAATCAAATTTGAAGTAAGATTTTCGCCGAATCTACACTATTTCATTCAAACTTGTGAAAAATCAAATACGTTATTTTCGATGCTCCTGCCTTCTTCCGTTCATGTAAACACTGTCCATGCCCATTTCACTACATCAGCTTGGAGGGGAAGTCACACGTATTCTCGGTAAATCGTGTCGGTGAAAATGTTATAAAAAACGCTGTCAGATGAAATTAAGGGGCAAGAGAAGTAGGAGTTGGATATCTATATGTGATTGATTTGTGATTCTGATTGAGAAGGAAAATTAAATTTGTGTATACCGATGGGGCACAAAGCAAACGAGTGGTGGGGAGTGCGCACGCAACAGTTCGGTTTGTTTGTTGAAATCGATCGATAATGTGTATGACATTGGACATGTGGGTGAGTGGGGAAAGCTTTAGCCTTGTTATTTACAGAGAAAGGATTACAAAAAAAAGTGAGGATTTTTTTTTCTTTGGAGTACATATGTACGTACGGAGATTTTTGAGATTGTTGTAACAAATTCGTTCTTGGGACATTCACGAGGAATTAACACTCAACAGGTTATGTTTGGACGGGAAAAAGGAGGGGTAAAATTCAGAATTCAAAGTTTATTTCAATGTCAAGGGGAAAGGTTTAAGGAAACGGTTTAGTCCTGAGGAATGTGCGCGATTAGAGAGACGCCATGACCGGATTTTATTTCGGGGAAACTGGTTTTGCAAATGGGATCTGTTGTTTTCAATTAAATTAGGTCGTCTGGTTTGTAGACATAAAATTTATGCGTTCTTATTTTCAAAAATATCAAAAGCTAGGTTAGATTATCATTCTTGCCGTTTTTCTTCTTTATGTGACGCTACAGTTAGGGATAGACCTGGGCCTCAACCAACAAGTCTCTGCAGCTAGCACGATCTTTCTCACTTCCCGGGAAGTATAGCTGATGTATTAACTAGTCCAGGAAGGGACTCAACCAACTCATTTTGTAGCACATTCCCCAAAAACATTAATTTTGATATGTGGCAATAAATAGGTTTTAGCCTTATAATAGATTTAATCTTGATATTTCTGTTAATTTTGCATTATTCCTGCAGAACTACAAAAAGTTGCAGATCTTCCCTGGCCGATGAGCATCTTGGAAGGAAGTGACAGTTATCTTCATTATTAAATTATTATTATTAAACATTCGGTATTGGTATACTAAATTATTACAATATTTTTTTTACAAAAGAAAAGTTAACATGGCAAGATGCCGTCTGTTGTGAGTTGACGTTACATTAATAAAGAGAAACAATAAATCACAAAAGTAAACAGATATTCTAGAGAATAGATATGGAAGAGAAGCACGACATTAAATAAAGCTATTTCGGTAATTCAAGGCATGAAAGCAAAAACGAAGAAGCAGGTTCCATTCCATCCCTCTGTTCCATTTAAAATATTCTTTGTTTCTTCAAGTGTGAGAGACTCTTTAGAGAAGTAAAGTAAACGCAATTCTAATAGTATAGGACAGATCGCGATAAAGTGGTAAATGTTCTCGTCCTCGTTACGATTGCAAAGCGTGCAGATAGCATTAACATCATGTCGATGTGGCATGTAATTAAGTCTCAGGAGTTCGGTTCTAGCCCTAAATATTACACTTATTTGGTAAGTTGAATATTCTGTGCTAAAATAGTAATGGGGCCCTAACGTATGGTTCAAATGTTTATACACATGTCGCGAAGAGGAGGATTGGGCTCTATTTATACACTCGTTATAGACATAATCGTCGTGTTTCTTTATGCATTCATAGAGCTTATCTTCCCATTCATTGACATTTGCCTCTGTCAGACCCAACTCAATGTTATGTGAGCATCCGAGCTCATTCCATTCTTTGAAAGGTGGTAGGTTATATTCAAGCACCATCTTGAGAAGCCTCTTCTGAAGATTATTGTTTGGCCTGCGCATCACTTTAATTAAATAATCAGCATTTGCTTTCAAGTTTCTGAGGTAGATTTGAGGAAGACCAGATTCAACGTCATTGGCATATGAGGGAGTAGTTGGCAGGAGTTTGAAGATCCGTTTAAAGAAAAACCGTTGGACCGATTCGCACTCTTCAAAGTATTTATAGCCAAACACTTGGTTAGCGTAGCAGAGGCATGCATTAACAGTGGCATTGAACACTTTGAACTTTGAAGCACAGCCGATACGTTGGTTGCCAAAGAAGCTTCGCCACATTAGGTTAATGGCAGTTTCAGCAGCTACTGCTTTTCCATGTATATGTGCTTTCATGTCGAGATTCGTTTTTATAAGAAAACCCAGGTAGTTAAACTCATTGACAATTTCGATCGGCTTGCCCTCCAAAGTCCAGTTTTCTTGGGCAGTCCTGCTACCCCTACCTGTGCCGAAGACCATAATCTTTGACTTTGAAGTGTTAATCTTTAAATCCCATATGTCGCAGTAGCGTTTCAATCTATTTATTTGCAACTGAAGAGTATGTGGGCTTTCAGTCAAAATAAGTAGATCGTCAGCATACAAGAGAACTTTAACCTCAACTTCACCAACTCTGACCCCTCCCGGTAGATAATTTGCTATGTCATCTATGTAGAGAGCAAATAAAAGTGGACTTAGCACACAGCCTTGTGGAACACCTGTCTGAACGGCAAAATAGTCTGACAAAACACTACCATTCCATACCGTAGCCGAAGTTTGTGTTGTAAGTTCTTTGTAGACTCTAATAAATTTGGTCGAGAGTCCCAGGATAGATAACTTGTACAGCAAAGAATTTCTATTCACTTAAAATCGACAAAAAAGGCGTATAGTTTCTTCCCCCTTTCTCTGAATCTTCTAGCTATCGTTGTTAATGCAAAAATTTGGTCTACAGTCGAGAACCCTGCACGAAAACCTGCTTGGAAAACACTAAGACGATTGTTGGTTGCACCCAATCTGTTAGCCTATGGTATAATATTTGTGTGAAGACCTTTCTAAAAGATGAGAGAAGGGAGATGCCTCTATAGTTTCCTGGGAGACTTTTCACAGATTTTAGAAATACTTCTGGTACTTTCTCTGAGTTTAATATTTTGTTATAAGAGATCAGCAATATTTCGAGACATGCGGAAGAAAAGTTTTTTAGGAACTCAACCGGAATGCCGTCCACCCCCGGAGCCTTATTGTTTTTCATTTTTCCCAGTGCTGTTATTAGCTCAACCATCGAGATGGGAGCATCGAGCTCAGGGACTATGGTATTAGGCAGGGCATACTGGAAGTTTAGTTGGTCCGTTACTGGGCTTAGCAGTTGTCTAAAATGATTTGCCAGTATTTTAGAATCTATAGCACAAATTGCCCGTAAATTAGTTCCACTTAACAGACACTTAACAGTTTTCCAAAAGGATTTTGAGTCCTTGCAGTCATCCATTTTATAAGCTAATTTCTTATAATAATCTGCCTGTTTAATCTTACAAACCTCCTTGTACGTTTTATTTGCTTTTACATACAATAGCCTGAAAACATCAGCGTTGGTTTTTCTAAATAAGTTCAGGAGCGCAAATGATTTACTTCTCAGTTTCCTACACAAACCATCAAACCACACTGCTGAGCTAGCTGTACCAGGTGAGAAAGGTTTTGGACAAGCGGAACTGGTGATTGCTTGTGAAAGTGATACTGTGATTTGCTCACAAGAAAGAGTGGCTACATTTGAGAAATTATTTGCGTGATTATCAAGTCTTCTCCTATACTGCATTACAAAGTTTGATCTCCACTTTATCTTCGTCAGAGGTACTCGTGGTGAATTAGGCTCAAATTTTACAAATTTTAAAGTTGTTACTGTCGGCAAATGTACTGAAAAACTCGCTGCTAAAACTTCAAAATCATCTACTAAACTAGGCCATTCACCTTTAGCCAAACAATAATCAATCACTGAACATCCTTGACCAGAAACAAAAGTTAATTCCCCTCTGCAATCGCTACTCGTGACTCCATTTACCATAGCAAAGCCAAAGTCCTCAATTAAACTCACAAGATGTTTGCCGTTAGCGTTTAACATCTCATCCAAAGAATTTCTCACATTATTAAAACTAAGACAGTTATCTTCATACCCAAGACTGAAAAAAGCTTAATTACCAAGTCTCTTCTCCATTCTTCTTAAAACCCGTGAGAGGCTGACAGATCATTACATCAGAAGCACTGTCGCTTCTGGTAGATTTAAGGCAAGTCAGTAGAGAAAGCTCTACATTCTCTTATAGGCACGAACGAAAAATCCTTAGATACAAGGAATTCGCCCTTGTACCAGATGAGAAGATGAGAACGATAGGAAAATAAATTGAAATAAAACGACAACGGTATGAATTATAATATTGGAGCTAGCTTTATTTCAAAGCTACATTCATGTCATTATGTCTGTAATAGCAGATCATTCTTCGCTGGTAGAGCTTCAAAACGGTTCGTACAATTTTTGAAGACTTTATCCAATACGTGCGGCATTATTCTGACAATAGCGTCTCGAATGTTGGCATCCAGTTCATGTATGATTAGCTTGTTAACGTGGACTATGGAATTCAAGTAGAAAATAATCGAGTGATGTCAAGTCACATGGTCGCGGCGGCCAATGGGTGAACGCTTACTGCGAGACAACCCAGTCGGTAAATTTCTACTTCACAACTTCGAGCGCATATTGCTTGTATGGCATGTAGCACCATCTTGTTGAAACCACAGCTCGGATACATCGATGTTGTCGAGCTCTAGCCGCAGACAATCTCTTAACATCACTCTTTACCGGAGACTATTGACGGTAACTTTGTCTCCTTCTTCATTTCGAAAGAATTGATGACGGTGCATCAAAACGTCAATATTTGTACAAACGGAAGAAGACTCATCGACCAGAGATTTGAGGGGTATATTTGTCCCAATGGGCCGGGTAATAGGCATTGCCTTGTATGTATACATCCACCGCCTCGAAGGGGGGATGTCGCAGAACACTGTTCGGTATCCCATCGATTCCCACTGACCTCTTCTTCCTCAGTGAGTTGAAGATACCCTGGAGTTCATCTCTCGAAATAGGGATGGAGTTGTTTCCATCATCGGTGACGGCATTACTTACCAGAAAATCGTCATTGAACCTGGTCGCCATTGACTTATCTCATTCCGAAGATAGAAGTGCTTCAGCAACGCTCTGTTCTCCGAGTTGTGCTTAGGTAGGACAACAGGGTTCGTTAACCGTGTGCACTTTCTGGAAGACAGCAGCAATTGCTCTCATCTTCTCCTGGGGATCCTCAATTACAAAGAAGTCGTTCTCAAGCAATGCCCCATTTGAATTGACGCCACCTAATGTCAGTAGGTTTGCACACCACCAAGCTATAATCGGAAGGAGATTGCAGCTACCAGGCACAAACTTCTTTGGCGGGCTTGAAGACCTGAATAAGATTGAGTTTTTTAGTCAGACCTAATTTATTCAAAAAGCTGGGGTTTATTGTAATAGTCAGTGGAATATATATTTCTCATGGTGGTAGTTACCTTTTACGCCATCCCCAAGCGCACAGACTACAAACCGATAGGGCTCTCGAATACCTTCCCTAACAACTTTTCTCTGTGACGTTCGGTTTTTCCAAAATGTTTCCTAAATTCTTTGTTGAGAACTCAAATGTAGATCTGAACCGTAGCTCGGCATTTTCGCTTAAAAATCTGTGGAACATAGCTAAAGTCTCTTGTTCATAGATTGATGATGTTAGAACCATAAACTCGAAAAATTGAAGGAACTACACACTATTTTTTCAGAGGAAGCCTCAAAGCCCAAAAGTCACAGTATATTCATAGTATATAGCCGGAATCTTTTCAAATTCTCCATGTCCGTCTGCCTGTCTGTCACAGTTCCAATATTAATGAACCTGTCGACATGCAATTTTAGAAGTAGGTGCTTTAGATGCATATAAATATATGAGGCTAATAGATAAAAGTATTCGAAAAATGTTACTATTGTTAGTAAACAAATAAACCCAAGAAATAGAATAAATAAATAAGACATTTTTGCTAGCGTCAAACTACTCGATTAGTCAAGTAAAATACATGTCTCTGCGCTCCATATTACGTTCATGTTTGGTAGTACATAAATCAAGAAAAAATAAAAAAAAGATGTAGTTGGTTATGAGGATGACGTTTCTCAGAGTGGGTTTCTTCTGAGCACCGAAGGCGAAAAACCATCTCTTACTTTTTTCTCCCTCTTATAAGCATTCCAAACTTCGCGATGTAGCACGAAGTCCGGCCAAAGTACGGAGGGGTTGAGATTATGATATGATGGAATGAAATTCCAACATCTCTCTTCTTTTTTTTCGTGCGGGAATCGAACCCACGCACGCAGAACAGAAAGAAGAAAGACACACGATTCTACCGATTCACCTACCAGATGTGATCGTTTCATGCTTGCCTGATGCCTCTTTCATCGAGCAGTGAAAAGTGTGGTGAATAAAGTGTGGAAGTGCATACTTTTAGGATACAATTTTATTTATGTGTGAACTTGTTTTATTTGGTAGCTAATTCAATTGAGATAAGAAAATGTTCTTTTTTTGGAAAACGAACTTGTGGAATTTATGTGCAATTGTGTACAGATTGATTTCGTGCTCGAGTAAATGGGATGCATATTGTTGGAGAAGGGATTTATTGTGATATTTTGTGTGGTACATATTGTGATAATTACCAACATCGAAAGTATTATTTTTTTTCATATCTCTATCCCCAATCACACACAATCTACTAGCTGTGTGTTTTCGTGCACATACATAGGAGTTGAAACGAATGTAAGATTTTTTAAAAATGCACTTTCGTTTGCAACCAGGAGGGACATCTTAAAACTCACTTTGGAGGGGAACGTAGAGGATCAGTAAAACTGAATTTAAATGTCGGGAAGCAAATTTCCCCTTGATGGGATCCTTAACATTTTAAAATCCACTCCAAGTTTACATACATATGAATGTATGTATATTTGTTCATCTCATCAAAATTGGAACTATGGAACTGCGACAGACAGACGGACATACATGGAGAAACTAAAAGGTAGCGAGGGATAATTCAAAGTGCAACTTGTGACTTTGGGAACATTATATGGCAATCTTGCTTGAAAAAATAAGTATTCGAAATGAAAGTAGTTCCGAGTTCCGTGCTTATGGTTTCAACTATTCCCTACAGTCAAACCAAATGATAACATCATAAACACTTACCTGGAGAATTGTCTCACCGTGATATTCGCTATCAGTCCATCGGACGCTCCTCGTTGCAAAACTTTTGTCTTTTCGGTTGTCCTTGGAACGTAGGAGTTTTATTAGTACAGTCGAACACTCGACAATTCAAAGTTATCAGATTGCATAGAGGTTTGAGTTCAAACTTGTCTCATCGTTTTAGACCTATCAGTATCCTTCCGTGCTTATCAAAGGTCTTAGAGAAGATCATAGCGAAACGGCTCCTAAAACACCTGTGTCTTAATAACTTACTGTACGAAGCTCAATCTGGTTTCAGAGCTAACCATAGTACTTCCACTGCTATGGATTTGATAAATCTGATGAATCACAAGCTCGCCAAAATTAATTGTTGGGCTTTATTAAATAGATTAAGTTTAAATCCGAAGAAGTTACAGATATTTCCAATTTCAAATTTTTTAATGTCCTTTCACTCCCAATCGAATATCGTACTTTCTGGAGAAAAACTTGAAATAGTTAATACAGTGACTAGTCTAGGTTTTATTATTAGTAGCAAATTGTCCGGATATGACCACACAAATAACGTAATTAGACGTATTTATGGATGGCTGCAGAAGTTGTGGTTGAGCTCAAGTTACACTCCAATGGATACTAGAAGAAAACATGTTACCACCCTCATCCTACCATTGATAACTTATGCTGAAGTTGTCTATAGTAAAGTTGATTCTTTGTCACAAGGAAAGCTACAGGTAGCGTTTAATGATTCTATCAGATATGTTCATGGCTTACGCAGATTTGATCATGTATCTCAACATACTAAAAGCTTAGTCGGAACATCTCTAGACCACTACATCTATGCTAGAAACATAAATAATTCTCCCATTTATCTGTTTAAGAAACTTAATTTTGCTCGATCAGTCAGAACACATGCTCTAATACCTTTTCGTCATCGCTTTACTAATTCATCGCGCCTTTTTTACATACATGCTATTAAACTTTGGAAAAAAAAAAACTTCCTCTCTTCTTCTATCCCTCTTACTTACTTACTTAATTTATGAATTATATACTTGTCTGAATTGTTATAACTTAGTACTATAAAAGACGTACGTCTTATTGTACCCTTTATACTTTAATAATAATAAATTGAATTGAATTGAAACGTTGCGCAAGCACTTGTTATTGAAATGAGTAGTTTGACACACACTTAAGTTTGGTTAGTTTAGTTTCAGTTTTCGTTGGCAACAGGTTAAAGACTTGTTCCGAAAGACTAATAGCATTATCTACAAACAGTGTCGGCCAAAACAATAGCACCGAATAGTCCGCATAGGATTTTGTTCAATATCTTTGTACTTGAGATATTTTAATAATTTTTTTATCAATCAGGAATAGTTTCACTTATTTATAAACGAAAACTCAGTTCCACTAGATTCCTACAAACTGAAAATATTAAGGAAGAGTGAACAAGCGTTAAAAATTGCAGCGACAAAACTAAAGCACATAATTAAAAGTCAACACTTTTAAAATCCGGATGTTAATATTTGAGTGAGTATCCATTTTTTGATAACCGCTGCACATCTTGAATGCATAGAATTAATAAAAGTGCTGACAACAGCCACAGGAATCCTTTTTCACGACGTTATAGGTTTAACAAAATGTGCTCTCTAAAGGTGCTCCTTATTTGGGTGGCTATTCCGTTCAATTCTCGGATCTATAATTTTATATAGATTATCTATGAGATTTGAGATCAGAGGATTGAAAAATCCCACTTAATAGGCAAACTTTACTCAGAGAGAGAGTCTTTTTTCCAATGTAAGAGGTGTGTTCTGGATAGTTGTTGTGTTGAAAGATCCATTTGAATGGCTTTTCCTCTTTTGCGCGGGGCAATATCACGTTCTGTAGTACATCACAGTGTAGAAAGCTATCTATTATGTCATAAATGATGTGAATTGGATCTGCTCAAATGCGGAGCATGCTGTTCGGCTGCTAATCAGTAGGATGACTGCAATTCCAGTATCGAGAATCAAATGCATACATTTTATTTCTCAATAGCAATGAGATAATACGTTTTTCTTGATGATAACAACTTTAAACTAAACTAAAATGGTCTCAATTCATTGCAATCATTTTTTTCAGTTCCAAGTCCGAATTAAATCTTTTTAGTACACAAAGTTCCTGGGGGTGCCAAAAAGTCTAGGTTTTGGAAAGTGTACTTAGAACTCTAATAAACATCTAAAAAAATATATGTTTTCCTTTTTACATCATTTTGAAAGATTTTAATACATATAATATATATTTGCTCATTATTTCTAGTAGCCGCTAGGAAAGAGTTAACTGCTGTACACATAAACAGCGATTTGCGCTCAAATCAATTGATCAATTGAAGAGCATCAATTTTAAATCCTCTGTATCTAATCGTTTTACCGCTGATTTTCATCCTGTCAATTAATGACGTTGACAACATTATACAATTCTCTCGTCTATCAGTTTATGCAGAGGACATACATTTTTACAGACATTTCTACCCCTACGCATGCACGTCACTACTTGGTGTACAAAAAAATGTATTATACATGTTATCAAATGCCAATCTATTACATATTGACGTAAGCGCCTTCCGCCTGCCTCTCGAACATATTACATTGGCGACGAGCGGGTTCACACAGTTACTTTACTGTGCGACTTGGGTGTCATTTGCGTAAGGAACTTAATTTTCGACCTCATGTCGAAAATATTATTAGTAGAGCTAATTCTGCTCTCGGTTTTCGGAAAAGCTGGTCGAAGAATTCTCGAACCCTTACGTAACGAAGTCCCTCTACTGTACTTTTGTTAAACCTATTCTTGAATACGCTAGTCAAGTCTGGTCTCCCTATCATGGTACGCAAACGTATCGAATTGCGTGTGTCCTTGATCTCACTAATACAATCTACTCATTTATTAATCTGTTGTGCTTGTTGAATATTCAGACACTTGATAAACACAGAAAAGTTGCTGATATACTATAGAAGCATCAGCTATTAACAGGCATCATTGATTGCTCCAAAAGATATCACTCAACACCAATTCTCGTACCCTCAGAGTAGTAACTCTCTTCCATCTCAAGTTTCATCGTATTAATTACGGTCGTAACGAACCATCAATTGCAATTTCAATTGTTGGCTGGTAAAGAATGAACGATTTTTTGAATCGTGAATTTTGGATCGCTATTGCAGTTTAAAAAATCGCAAATGGAATGTTTGAAACCCAGGAAAAAGTGTTTATTTTAATATTTAAACTAATTTACTTTAGTTTTTGATGTTCGCTTCGAGTCCCTTGAAAACAGTCGTAACTAAGCCGATTTCCTTTTACTGCACCTGCTACTTACCGGTTACACCGATTGTCCCGCACTACTCGAATTGGTTTCCTTTAGCACCGATCCCCACAATCTAAAATCCATATCGCTCTTGAGTGTTAGATCAGATCGTACCAACTATGGGTTCAACTTACCTATGTCGAGAATGCTACATGTGGATAACACTATGGAATACTCATTTGGCTTTCACCTTAGCAAAACATCCCTTCGAAACTCACTCCAGACCCGTTCTTTTCCTTAGCCCTGCCTATTCACCCTAGCAATTAAGTTTAGATTTTTTAAATTCCTTGCTTGTATTAAGCGTAATAAATGGGGGTATTGCCCCCACTACACTTTCTCCTTTCAGCATTTTTTCCCTAACTTTATTCCTATTAGTTTTTAGTTCTTATGGAGCATCTTATGTTGTTTTACTTGATGCAATTTTTTGAATTTTCTGCACAACAATTTGACCGATTTGGTTGAGGAGTGTCCTCATCTTAGGGAGGAAATAGTTTTTCAACAGGACCGTGACCCCAATCTACAGTCAAAAATATCAAAAATTGGCTCGATTAAAAACTCGTGGTCTATTGTTAAGAGGAAGATGAGTGTGTCCGAAAGTGCACTGACGAATTTTGATGAGTTGTGGCTCAGACAATAAGCTGAATCAAGAATTCCGCATGAAACCATTTAGAACTGGTTGGAGAGTATGCCAATCGTTTTAAGAAAAAAAAAGCGGTAAAACATTTCCTTTTGTACAGTTTAACTTAAAATCATGGACAGTGGAGTTCGCTTATTCTGTATGATATAGCCACGTTAGGTGGTGGATCCGACACAATTGATCAGCTCTGGTCTAAGTGCATTTCATATGTGCTACTATGTGCTGGATCTTGGCCAGAACCATATCGCTGTACAGCATATACAATTTGTTGAATCTTCTTAGATTCACCGTCAACACAAAAAGGACAAATAACCAAACACAATACAATCTTTTGAAGAAAATGGACTACTCATTGAATAAAACACTTTTGGCAGCCAATTTGTTAAGAATTAATTCTGTATTTAATGTATTTTTCTATTTCTATAAACATGAGTAATTTAATTAAACGGATACCCGTGTATTTAGTTATCCTTGCAATATTTGGAAAAGTGGCAAAAATGTAAGTTCGGAGACACAATTTCTAAGACAATTCCGTGATAGTTATGTGCTATGCAATTATTTCTAAATTGGAAAGAATTTCCGCATTTTTTTTCCCTAAATGACTTCCATCAAAAAAGCACAAGCCCCATATACACGCTTCATTGTCTGAAAAGAAAAAAAGTCTTAGACATGCCCTTGCGTTTGGATTCAAATTTTCGCACCTCGGTAAACGTTTCGAGAGAGAGTCTATACAAACCACCAGCCGAAAAAAACACATCCCTTTGTGACAAGGTCAAAAATAGTAAAAATTTCCGCTTGTCCTCCGGTCGTTCGATGTTATTCCACTGACTGCTGTAGATGGCTACGCTCACCTCCCTGAACTGAAATTAACAATCTGATAGCAATGTCTCAACGCTAGAGATCATTTACCTTATTGGAGACGACCTCTCCAAGAAAGCAATATAAGAACAAGTGATATGAGCTAGCAATCATTATAACAGGACCACCGCCAAGTGTTCCCTTTAAGAAATGTGTGAATGTACATCATAAAAATTTAATATATATAAATTTTAGAAAAAAATCGTCGTATAATATTTTGTTAGTTATATATTGTTTTGAATAACAGCTGCAAATATTTAAATTTGCTTACAATACCCATACCAGTTTGTAAGAGACGAGATCCCTTATTTCGGCGCTCAATTTTTCCGATCTATAATTTCCCATCGATTTTATATGTTAATCGTGAAATGAGAAGGACAACAAACTTAAATGAGCGATGTCTACTCTTTTATAAGTTTAAAGAAGTGCTTGGGGTCGTTGTCGTGTTGAATAATCCATTTTTGTGGCATATCCTCTTTTACATGGAACAGTATCACTTTGTGGATTTTAACCTTGCACACAAAACGAATTTTCTTCTCCTCATCCATTGTGTAGCTCGATACTCCATTTGCGGTGCCACGGTTTTAAGTTGCAGCGCCTTTTGATACGCTTCGTCTTTGCTTGCTTTCTCTGCTTACACTTGCCATTATATCACGAATTTCGAGTCGGTGGAGGTATTGGTAAGAGGTTATGTAAGAACATGTTTTTGTCATTTTTGTTCGACGCGACGTACATAGGTATAATAGAGAGTCTCTTGTTTATTGTAGTTACTCTTATTCGGAAAGCTCTGGTGTGCTCTATTGTTGGAACTCCTTTTCGTGAGATGGTACAGCATTCCGACAGTGATTAGTCGAGCTCTGAATCTAGCTACATTTAAAAAGTGATCAAAGGTGACGTTTACCTCCTTTAATCTTCCTGTTAACCAACTCAACCGTCTTCAGTTGATTCTGGCTAATGTAAAGTCGTTCCACTACTCCTTCTTATGACTATTATCAATAGAACTTACACTCACCGATAAAAGTGAATACAATGAAACGGTCAGAATTGGTATCGTAGTTATAAACGTAAGGGCCACAACAAGCGTGTTGATAGAGCCAACTTTTTGGGTGAAGCTGCAAGAGAAAACCTAAAAACTTGAACTAAAGTATTTAAAGAAAAGATTTACTCCAAAATGTTTTCATGAAATTTTATGCAATTCGCAATAAGCTCGGATTGAGCTTCGTGTGTATTGTAAGCGGAATCAAAGTCACCAATTAGTTGGCAGTAATGAGTGCATTGGTCGAGTTGGAAAGCTATAAAGCACGCTTGCAAGAATGCCGGGATGTCAAATCCTAGAGGAATGTGTGCATTACTGTGGAGTGAAAGTGTATTTGACTTGATCTTACCTAGTTGAATTGTCGTTCCATAGTAAACGCTGTAAGCTCCAAGAATGTAATTGATTTCGAAACCGGGATGACTGGATTGACTGCAGAGAGAAATATAAGAATATGAATCGATCAGATTTATGTAGTTCGGATCTAACAGTAATTCAAAACGAATGAATGGTTTGAGACTCAATGGATAAGTGCTTGGGAGGCTTCCTTTGCATTCTTAAGATCACCACGCGTTGATTTCTTCTCCTTCTTCTTCTTCGGGTGACGGTATAGTCCGGGGTGGACTTAGGAATTGACCAACATGTCTATTAAGCTAGCGCGATGCTTAGCCAGCTGTTTCGAGCACCACAGTCCAAGCCCCTATTAAATTGTGTGCGACACTGTATGTGGTCGTCTTCTGCTGCATTGTCCCTTCGTGTTAGACTGTAAGACTCTCCGGACCGAAATTATCATGTTATTCGCTTCAAATGCCCCAGTCGCTTCAGGGGTAAATTTGTAGACATCTGTCCAGGCCAATATGGGTTAACAAGCCGTAGAATTAGTGTTTGAATCTCCTCCAGTATTCATTGCCAAACGTTTCAAACGTTTTTTCACTCAATTTTGAAAAGGTTCATGCTTCTGCACCTGACATACGGCACGACCGAGTTGCTTAAGGTTTTGTATAAAGCCATTTTGGATCTGCGAGAAAGGACCGTGAAACTTAATTTTCTCTTAAGCTGAACAGCGACGGAACTTATTCTGTGTTGGATTTCTATGCTGAATGCGCTTTCCGTCGGTACTGTGGAGAGGAGAAAGATAATCACTTGACTTCTTTGAAGTCAATGATGTCAGTTCTTCGAGTCCGTCAGACCAATTTTTAGTCATCTCGGAATCAATTGCTGCAATCGACTTTTTGTATACACCAATCTTGTTAATGTCATCCATCATAAGAGCATATGGACTTTTGATGGATTTTACCGCAGAATCTTGTCAAACAATAACATAGGGGTTATGCGATAGAAAGTCTGCGTTAGTTCGTTATCTACCTTGATAGAGCAACTAGAAATCCCCTTCTCCCTGTCGTAGCCTGAGGACTTTAACAGGATACGTCGTAAAATTTATATTTTCATTGATCCTTAGCCCAAACAAAGTCCAAAACTGTATAAAGGGACGCATGAAATTTTAAAAATATTTAAATCCAGGTGACCAAATTGAATTTTTAAGGAATGAAATTCCAAAACGCTACCAATGCAAAGGTACTTACGAAGAGGAAATGAGTAAAAAAAATGAACACAACACAAAGTTAGAACAAAAATAAGATTTTTAAAACCTAATAACCGTCGCTTAAACTCATTCTTTTTGCATGCTGTTCAAACTCTAAACGTGGTCGTCCGAAAATTGTATTGAAGAAGGTTCAGATAAGACAAAACAACAAAAAAATGAAAATCTGAGAAATCTCTTGCCAAGTTTGCCTATACGAATGAAACGAGCTTAAGAGTTTCTGGACGCTGCAAAATTAGCAAAATTAATGCGAGACGTAATATCACTTCCAAATCATTCTGAGAAGTGTAGAAAAGCTTTAAGGGAGTAAATTGAACCAACTTCAATGACCGGTGAGGAAGCATTTGCAGTACGAACTCGTTAGATCAAAAGCTCCTAAGATATTTGGATCATATAAAACAATTTGGGGCTGTAAAAACTGCTATCCTATAGCAAAATGTATGAGCATAGCAGAGACTTTTTTAATAATAATAATGGCGGCGCTACGGTCCGAGGTGGACCTGGTCCTCAGCAACCACTCTTGTTGTTCTGAGATGAGTGAAGAGGACCTATAGTTTAATGTCAACTCCGAGAAGAAGAAGAGAGAAGCTTTTTCTAGACAGTTATACTCTTTGAGCATTGTCAGTGACTCGAAAGATGTGGAGCCGTGAAAAATCTTTTTTTGAAAAACTGTTTGTTTGTACTGGGATTTGAACCTAGACTCGAAAATCTGCTGCGTATGGGTCGACGCACAAGCCCACACGACCACGGCTCCACGGCGCACGGCACTTGTGTTAATACATTTACATTTACAGCGCTTAAAAAATCACTTATATGCGTTAATATACTTTCGCCTACTAACAGTCTTTTTAGTAGGCATGGATTCCAGTAAATTGCAAAATGATTGATTCAATGCCAGCTTTTCGGTTATTCTGCCCCATTGTGCGCTGTAAGAGTTTCGGGAGATGATTTTTCTAGATTACATTTTTAAAAAAATTAGTTTTCAAACATCAATTGACAATATGAAATAATACGAACAGTTGAAAAACTTAAACATTTAAGTTGTTACAGCTGCAGAAGTTTTATCACATGTTAGCTGCAAAGCTAACAAGCATGACCCGTTTTGGTGTTGAGGTTGGCAATGTCTACTTCAGAACCCCGAAAAATCAGCCTTTCCTCACGATTTTTCACTACAATTGACTAAATTAAATTCTCGAAATTTAAAAGTTTTCTCACGCTGCTGCTTTAAGCTAAGTAAATTTCTAAAAACTATTTGTAGTAAGTGTTTATATTTGAATGCGTAGTATTTTGTTGTGTTCAATGTATTGGTTTACCATTTTGCAATTTTAGCTTTTTCTAAGAGCATTTTAGCGCCACTCCTTGAATTGGCAGATATTTTGAGAAATAGCTCGAAAAGTAATCGAACAAATCTACTGAGTAAAGAAAACATATGAACAAAGAAGGGCGCAGTTCTTAAAGTACGGAAAACATAAAATAAGACTGCCTTTGACGACGAAGCAGACAATCAATTATTAGGAACGATTGCACGGGTAACATGGGTTTCTGTTATATTTTCTTAGTAACAAATTGTTATTTAATAAATTAATAATTTTTTAATTCGGTTAGGTTAGGTCGAAAGACATTAAAACATATAATAATAAGATTAGCTTAGAGTGTCTGTGAAGGGCCAGTAGGTTATAATTGAAATATCTGTCCTTAGTATAAAGTAGTTTAAGCATTTTTGTTCCTGTAAAAATGAGAATAAAAACAAAAAATGCAAAAAAAAAAAATTGGTTTCCGTTGGGGTATTTTTAACTGCGTCATTAAGGCTCAGCCATTAATTCTGTTGTAATACAGCCGCACGTTATTCTTTTCACAATTAAACATACCCACATCCATAAGTGAGTGTGTATGTAACACCTAAACACTTACTTTGTTCCTGCAACTTCCATCAAAATAGGCATCATGTAATCCTTTTCGGAAAACAACGGCAACACTATGAAACTGGTCATCGTGAGAAAGTATAGAAAACAAATCTTAATACAGATCCATCTGAAAATGATAGAAGATTAATCCTGGGCTCCACCGAAGATTAATTTATTTTTATCCACCTTGCGGTCCTGTGATACTTCCTGGCCAGAGTTTTTTCCCACAGCTCTAGGTACCTACTACTTGTGCCGCTTGCAATATTATCATTCAGTTTCCTCAGCAGTTCATTGTGGTAAATCAAAGTCGAAAGCTTCATAACAATACTGCACTCCGTAAAGAAAATTATGAGGCACGAGATCTTATCGTCAACATCGTACTTGCTTGGTCCTATCATTCCCACCAGACATGTCACAGAGATAAATACTTGAATTAATGGTAGCACAAGTAACACAACTTTTTTCCGTGCCGTGTCACAGAGAGGTGCTTCAAAGTAATTAAGTCCTGTTAATGAATATCGATGATTTCAGCAAAATAATGTTTTGAATATCCTAACTCACGGGAAGTCCCTAGGACTATTGATATTCTTTGAAAGAATGGTGCCCACGACAAATTTTCTGAACCTTGCCTTGGCATCTTGATGAATTTTTGACTGGATTGGATTGCGTTTGCTTTTATATCTGTGAACTGATTGATTTCGTTCATCAATTAACAGGGTGTTGGAAGTAATTGCTAGGGAAATGCGTGACAATTGCACCATGCTTAGGTGATGTAATTACAGTTATTTTGTTGAAGAAGTGAACATGTTGTAAATGTAACGAATGCAGACATGACCAAATGCTTGTTTCTATGCACTAAAGGAATGATTGAAGAAATATTCTCAGGAATTAGTCATAATTCAATATTTCACATTTTTTTTACTTTTTACAATACTTTGTTTGGTGTTAGTTTTGGTTAACATGATTTGACAGTTTATATTAGATAGGTTAGCTTAGGGGTGGTGGCTGAGCCGTACATACACCAGTCTTGGCGAATACTGATACCACTTCACAGAGTTAACAAGGTCTTGTATAGAGTCAGCTTGGTCTTCCGAGAGAGGGCTCTACTACTCAATTGCCTTTTGAGGTCAAAAAAACAGAGCCCGTTGTGTTGAGTGGACTTGGAGTTAATCCCAAAAAATACGAAGTACTTTTCACGTGGAAATATGCAATTTCACCCTCCCTCACTGTGTGGCACAAGACTTTGCACTCAAAGATAGCATTCCATTTTGGATCTCATCATCGATCACAAACTAAGCTGGAAACCCGACATCATGGAGGATTAGGAATTCCACTATGGTACTCTACTGCTGCTAAAAAGTCATCAGCTGCAAATGGAGATTACAGTCAAACATTGTATACTAGTTATTCACGGAAATAGTCAAACAAGTACTAAAGTATAGTGGATAACTCTTAATAAAGCTATGAACTGTTTTGAAAAGGTTGGTAAACATTTCCATCAGTGGAGCGGAAAAGAAACCGCCATCCGCTGCACTGAACATAATTCTCTACTTTGCTCCACTGGACGTTTTTGGTAGACAGGTAGCACCTGGGACATGAATACCATACCGGATAAACTACCATTCTCGACAAATTCGAGTTCCTTCCTCAAGACACTGCCCTTCTACTATCTCAACCACTCTTTGAGAATGACTTTTTAATCGGAATACCCTCCAGATCTGACTGTAAGTCTTGCAATAAGACGATAGGAGGTCCTCAATAGATGGATCCAACACGGGCAAGGGATTAGAAATAGTTGTCTACTCCAAGGATGTCAATATTAATGTCCCTCCATCTTCTGAAATATTGTAGCGTCTTCCAGCCTGAGACCATGGTGATAAACTAGGCTCTATCTTGGTTTAAAAACAATGTGATATCCGAGAATATCATTATACATATATTTAGACAGCCAGGCTGACATTAAATCCCTGAATTCGGTCAAATTTTATTCCAAGACCTCCCCGAACAGCCGCAGATCTTTAAGAATTTTAGTATACATCTCTGGTAGCGACTAGATGGCGCAGTTGGTTAAGTGCCTGCCCCAAGTTAGGGGGTAAATCGAATCCCAGTAAAAATCGAATCTGGTCCAGTCACCATTTGCCGTTGGGATCAAAATAAATAAATAAATAAATTAACGACACTGGAGTAGGTTGCTACGTAACAGTACAATGCAACAATTTTGAGTCTGAGTGCTCCAGTGTAGAGTTGGGCCTATGTTGGGCTAGGACCCGTACCTAACCTAACCTCTTTGAAGTTGCCTTCACTTCAATATGATCTCGAAAAACGCTAAACTCTTTTGTTTCAAATTCTGCAAATCGTATTCTCTTTTTGAAAAAAACTTGCGGTATATTTAAACAATTTTATTGAATGTTATAAAAAAATTACAATTCATATAATTGTTACTGATGACAACAGATTAATGAACCCTTAAATAAATTAAGTCAAAAAAATTAATAATAATGCAAAAAGCATTCAACTGATTATCCTTCTCCACCAACTTAACTTAGGAAGATGAAAAAATGTAAAATATTCCACACTGTTCTACAAGATACCGAACAGCACGTAGACAACAGGCAGTAACAGAGCTGCTTTAGCATTGGTCAATCCAAACGCAAAGCCCAACAACTTCCAGACGCCCAAGTAGAAGAGACATTGAAGGAGAACATGGAGTCCAAGTAAACTGAAACAAAAAAGATCAAATAAATTGAATGGACTATCTTTTTCAGAGAGAATCTACATACATTTTCTCCTTCCTTTTGGCAGCTTCCAAATTGCTAATGGGCTCATTGTTCAAGTACTTACGGACACCAAGCAGCATGTTGTGGAAATACTCTTCCCATTTCAAATCGCCAATGTCAATGAAGAACGTCTCTTTATCTCTCGGATTCAAACCCTTAGCTAGTTGCAGTGTTCTCGAGTTGTCATACTTCCATTCGGTGAAGATGAAACGCTCCAAGGTGTTCAACGAATTCCAGACATTTGTGTGCAAGCGTACTAAGCTGTGAACAAAACAGTCAATCATTTTAATAAGACACACATCGAAAGAAAGAAAAAAAAACACTTACATGGGTCTGCCACCACCAAGCTTTGTGACGAAGTCCAAGATGTAGCCAGGAATGAAGTGGAAAAGTATAGCAGCGACTCGGAATAAGAAGAGGCTCTTAACAAGTTTTAAATTCGGATACCTTCAAATGTAACTCAGATTAGAGGTGTGGCTGAATTTTTCGAGTCAACAACTTACCAAACGGCAGATTTGAGAGGGTACATGTGCATATACATATTCATTTTATCAGCCAAAGCCTCGAAACGGAATGGCTTATAAGTACTGGAGGTGCAATGGAAAATTTGCAAGTCCACTGGGGTTCCACCATTTCTAACCCTGAAAAATAAGAGAAACAAATTTTATTCTAACTTCACGGACAATGTGGGGGATCTGAATCGGAACAAAAGAAAATAAAACGCCACTGCATGATACTTTCGAGACCGTGACTATATCGTGCATACGTTTTAATGGTTCTATGCTTGATGATTAAAAGAATCGGGTTAGAACTGCACAATTGGTAAAACAGTTGACTGCTTCTTGCAATGTGGAGGGCAGGAGAGGAATGCTTGTAAAAAAAAACAATTTCCTAGGCTGCGTGACAGCAAAATTTCTCATCGGGCTGTATCACCCGTATTCGCCTAACGTTTGTTTGATAACTGACTCGTTATGAACTAACTTTTTCAGTTTTCTTTTCAATAATGCAGCACAGGTGGCCTAATGGAAATTTCATTGGAAACTCGCATTCGAAAATGTAACTGGATAAGCGAGTCATGCAAATACAAGGGCCTGTCCTAAGCCTGTGTCTTCCAAATCCTACTTTCATCCCTACGTGATAAAATCTGGGAGCCGTGTACCTTCGACAGTTGATGGTGGAAGCGATGATGAATGACTTTCGGTTCTGCACGTGGTATGTGGGTGGACCACAACTGCTGTTATTTCCATTTTTACACAGTCAGCAGCCATAAAAACACTGAAAATGGTGTCAATAAACTCGAAAGTAGTAACAAGCTGTCATTTATCTCTTACCGAGATGATGGAACGTTTGCCTATGCTTCGTGCTATCAACATAGTCATCCCAGACATCTGTAAAGCACCTTTCATATCATAGCATAGGGAATAACTTTTGGCTGCTTGCAAACTGTTGCTTTGGGAAATCGCTACTCAAAAGACCAACAACAAATCGGTGACTGTCATCGTCTTCCAATCCTTCAGATTGATCGGACCTAAACATGGTCCAGTGTTCCACAAACTTGATATTGCTAAATATATCACAAATCGACACTATATTAGGTTTCGTTACAGGACATGGATGAGAAAAAACAGAAGACTCGGTATCTTCTCAAGTTATTTCTGCAGAAGTTGCCTAGATGAAAAGGAAGCGGTGTGGAAGTCTGTTCTTTATCTTGTTCACCATTAAGCACTTGTACGGCGTTAGCGTTTCTTAGATATGTATATTTAGCGTTTCGATAGATATTAGATAGATCGAGAGATTACGTTAGGTAATTGAAATAAAACGGTCTAAGTTAACCAATAGGAAAAAAAGTGTTCCTTTTCGACAGGGTGTGTGGTCACGTCTTTAACTCGATCACTTTGGTGATGAACTGAGAACTTTCAATTCCAGATAAAGTTTTTCAGACTGTTACTTGCACCGATTTGCACAGAATTCTCTCTGTGGAACTATACTGGCTCCAAGACAAGTCGTACTCAGTTTTTGAACCAAAATCGTCTTCTTGCATCATGACTTTACCGAAAAACTAGTAAACAACTTCTTCAATGCACTCTCAGTTGTGTAAGTGCGTCCCCTGCGTGAGTGACAGCCATTATTACCTAATAAATAGGTACACATGTGTAATCGAGAAGAAAAACAACTAAAATTTGCAAAATATATCTTAAAGAATGTTTTTTTTTCAAACATAATATCCGAATATTTTTTCTCTTCATTACTTTGTTGGAAAATAAGACGCGGGTTTAGGAAGAAAATGTCGGAGAGCTGTTGCACATAGTCGGACACCGAACGCGATAGACGTAGTACAGCTCAAGGATTCACAAACGGATAGAGAGTATATTGACAAAGACACTAAGGGCACTTCATCAGATGGATAAACAAAACGAATCCATAGGAAGATCAAAGTGGCGATGTACACATAAGTGAATATTGGTAACCTTGCGGGGTTGTCATCTGTGATCCTCTGCATGATTTTAAACATTTTTCTATCCACAAACCGAAGGCTTTTTTAACACTTTCGCGGACAGGCGCAGATCGACGAAAGTTCGCATTTCGACATTAAGATAATAATAATAATATAATAATAGCGGCGCTACAGTCCGAGGTAGACCTGGGCCTAGCTTCTCAGCAGCCACTCGTGTTGTGCGTGCTATTGTTCCCCCATGAGTGGAGGTGACCTACAGTTTAATGCCGACTTTGAACGGCGATTTTGAGAAGCTTTTTCTAGACAGTTATACTCTGTGAGCATTGTCAGTGACTCGAAAGAGGTGGAGCTGCGAACAATTTTGTTTTTTTTTTTGAAAAATTGTTGCTTGTGCCATGACATTAAGATAGTTATGGTTATAAAGATTACAATGAACTCGGTTTGGATTAACTAATTAGTGGTTTAATTACTGCGCTGATCTGATCTAATTACTAGCCCTCTGGTCACATTAGGTGGTGTTAAAGTTATACATTATAACACGACTGTTCTAACCCTACTTATTACTTATACTAAAGGCTAAAATACATAAGTAATTATATTCGCTTAATGGCGATTTTCTTACAACATAAACTTGGAATTGGAAAAATACAAACTGTTTACGTCTGAGACTCAAATGCGACTGAAATATACTAGCATTTTATATCAATGTGCAAAGCGCAAACGTACCTGTCTCAACTTGTCACGCCATCATATAAAAGACAGACATGATAAATTCAATTTAATGTATTTTGTATCAAAACCCGAACTGCTATGATGGTGCTTTATTTATTATACTTTATATTTATTATACGATGGCTACAGCCGTCCTGTCACCATTATATAATTTTACATTGACGGCTAGAGCCGTTCTGTCCGCGAAAGTTTTAAGTTGTACTCCAATTTTCAAAGCAAGCGACTTGATGGCGCAGTTAGTTAAGTGCCGGCCCCAAGTTAGAGGGGTCCCAGGTTTGAATCCCAGTGAAATCAATCAAATTAACGGCACTGGAGTAGGTTGCTATCTGACAATACAATGGACCAGTTTTGAGTCTGAGTCTGTAGTGTTTCAAAATCCCCGAAACAAAAGCAGGAGCAATATTCGGAACTAAAATAGTTCACACAAACCTAAAATACCTAAGCCTTACTGATAACTTACTTTAAGTTATTAACGTAGTATCCAGTGATAAGAATTTGATTGACAACAACGTCGACGGGAATATAATCCATTATCAATGACTGATCCATTGGAAGACGTCGAATAACACCCTTAGAGGCACCCATGAAAAATCCAGGAGGCCCATTCTTCGAGATTGTCCACCCGGGAATTGGTTGTTTCCATGCAGCAGTTACTGTGATGGAAGCGAATTAATACAACATTTTCTATACACGATAAATATGAATTATCTTACTCATGCTTGGACGGACGATACCACATGGGAAATTATCAGCGACTTTGTTCACTTCATGCTCTGCCAAGTGTTTTGTGAACGTGTACGTATTTGGGTGATCCTTTAAGATTCTGAAATAGAAAACTCATAAACTCCCATCTTAAGGAGGCCGCCTATGTCTTACTTTGGCTCTAGTTCTTTAAGGGCTTCATCGTTCAATGTCTCGGCCAAGTGGATAACTCTCTCGGGATCATCAGGTGAGGGATATAAGATCTCTTCTGCTTCCAAAAGATATGAGTTGACGAATGCGCTGGATACATGAACGAGCGCCTGAATAAAAATAGAACATGAAAACATAATATGAATCGGAATTAATAATAACAGTAATGGCGGCGCTACAGTCCGAGGTGGACCTGGGCCTAGCTTCTCAGCTATGAATCGGAATCGAGTTGATTAAATTTACCTCTAATTTTGGAAGTTGTTTGCATAGTTCAGCGACACGTCGTGTTCCCAGCAGGTTAATATTTGTGGTCTCCTTTAAGGTTTGGAAGAAATCCAAGGTAGCAGCCGAGTGGAAGACTACGCTGACGTTGTCGGCCAAGATTTGCTTATCCTCCTCAGAGATTCCTAAGTTTTCTGTACCGATGTCTCCGTTGATTGGGACTAGTTTTGCGAACAATGCACTTGCATCGCCCTCGTTAAGTTTGTCGAAAACAGAGTTCTTTTGCAAGTCTTTCAGTCGTTGCTCGATTGTTTTTTGTTTTTTTGGACGCAATAGCAGGTAGAGTTTTCCAATGTCGGGTAGATCACGGAGGATTTTCTCAATCAGGCAAACGCCAACAAATCCTGTGGCGCCTGTAATGAAAACGTTACGACCAGCGTAAAAGCTTTTGACGGGTGACGATAAGCTGAAAATAAAAATAGAAAACAGATTTTAAAAATAGTCAATTAGTTTCTTGGAATGATTTTTTTAAAGAACTGACATTTGTCATTGTTTGCCTCAATGGAATAGAAGAAATGCTTGACGATTTCGCACAAATTCTGACTTATTTCCACTTTATCATCGGCTTTCAGCCAACATAGACTACAATTTTCAATTTTCTTGGTTCCATCTCTTCCGAGTTACTGACAATGTTCAACAAAGAAAACCCCGCCGTGCGAATACTCTGAAAAACTTGGTACCATTTTCTGATACACTTCATTGAATTCTTTGACACTACAGCAGACAACTTCGTAAATTTTAACATTACTTTTTGCATTAAAAAACATGACCGAAACCAAGTAAAAGCTTGATAAATACTGTTGGGACTCTGCATCATCAATTTCAATGGTGAAGATATTGTTTACAGAGTTCGGTTGTGATCGTACCAGGACAAGTGACGCCAAACGTCCAGGTCGCTCAAAAGAATTCGTCACGTCAGGAATCGTCGATAAAATCCATGGAATGATATTGGACGATCCGAGAATTAAAGTGCCTTAGGTGACTGAGGCTGTAAGAATCTCAAATATGCGTACATTACATTTTACATGAATATTTGGACATAAAAAAGCTATCCGTCCGATGGGTGCTGCGATTTCTTACATTCAACCATAAGCCCAACCATGTGACGACTTCAAAAGAGAGCAATGTTTAGCTGTCATCCGAAAGAGTTTTTGCGCAGTTTTACTACCACGAACCTATCACAAGCCAGGACCCAGGAACAAGCAAAATAGTGGATTTATCCGGGTGAACGTGCACCACAGGAGGCCAAGGTTAGCCAACGAGGTCATAGCCACAATTTGTTGGGGTGAACGCGGTGTCATTCGATTACCTTAAAAAGAGTAAAATAATATTTTTTATTCAAAAATGACTTGTTAAACAGTGTGGGCGCCGTGGCGTAGTGGGTAGGTGCGTCAACTTCTACGCTCGAGGTCTAAGGTTAGAATCTCGAAAAAAACAGTTAACATTTTTTACGGCTCCACCTCTTTCGAGTCACTGACAATGTTCAAAGAGTATAAATGTTTAGAAAAAGCTTCTCAATCAAGCCGTTCGGAGTCGGCATTAAACAGTAGGTCTCCTCCTCTCGTGAGAGAACAATAGCACGCACAACACGAGTAGTTGCTGAGAAGTGAGAGTGGGAGAACCATTTGTCTCACTCTGAGTCAGCAGAAGTTGGTTTACATTTATAAGAGCTCGAATTTTCAACGATCATGATCAAAAGCTCAAATAATAAACAAATCGAAGAGTAACAAAATAAATCTAAAGAAACTTCTTCACATAGCCATTAGTACGCTATACAGAAAGAGCACTTTATTACAGGAACCACGGTAGCTTTTCTGGATACAGAATGAGCAACAATGTCTACCCGTGTGTCATCGTGTCGTAACGCAGCATTCAAATAATTATACTCACACCATTTAATCACCGTATTAATCTTGCTTATTGCAATGTACAACGTTGAAACAAACTCTGGGGGTCAAAGACATTAGAATCCTCTCAATTCGTGCTTGTGTTTATTTCATGTTGATCAAGCGAATCATCATTCCATGTAGTGATTTGCCTAGCTGAGAGAATAGAATCAGGTGCAAGTCTTGCCAACAGATGTTGTGTCTCTTCGACGGTTTGATTATAAAAATAATCCGCTGGTAACCCTCCTGATAAATTTGGATGGGAGGATCTTTGTCATAATTTAATAATTATGATAACTAAGCAAAAATAAACTGAGCAAGTATATTTTAGGGCATTAATATTTTTTGAAAGAATCACTTCTGAGTATCAGGCGACGAGTTCAAACTTTAACTCAAAAAAATTTTTTTCTAACTTCAACCGAAATCAACTATTCATTACTACATTCATACATACTAATAAACAAACATCCATCCATACGAATGTCTGCATCCAAATTTATCTAACACAGAAAATCCCTTCCATCATACCCAATCACTGCTTATGCCTGCTGTTTGAACATTACTGTTGGGCATTTAGGGTTTGAGATTAATCGAATGTGAGAGATAACACTCATCACCGCTCATGAAGTTTTCAATCACAGAATGGACTTTATGTGCGAAAATAAAAATACAGTGGATACCGCTTAATTGGGGCAAGTCGGGTAACATTTGTTTGTCCCAGTTAAGCGGCTGTCCCGATAAAGCGATGTCGCAATAAAGCAGAATCTATTGTATTTATAATTTTAAATCTTTGATATCTTAAAATTTGTACATAAACCGATATTTTGATATTTACCATTTCTGAATGCTTACGCTGAAGTCTTCAAAACTGCGTTTTCAGATCTTCAAAATTCGCATGTCGATGGTAGACAGTTTTTGGCCAATATCTCGAAAACTATTAAGTCCAGAATGCTTCAAATTATTTTAAATCAAAGAACTCCATGAAGCCAAGTTTTTGTGATTTTTTCAGCATTAAAAAAAATTTGGAGCTCCTTATTATTCAAATGGAACTTTGGATCAAAAAGTCTTGAAGCAAACCTTCACCTCATTTTAAAAGATCTATCGATTGATTTACCCGGCGGGGTGCGTCAATGTTTCAAAATCAATGGCAAATTCACCTAAACGGGAGCAACCACAAACTTTTTAAATTTGTGTGCATGAAAAATGATTTCTAGGCCTTAAATACTTAACTCCAATTTCATGCCGACATTTATAAACGTCGGAGATAAAAAATGTGACAGACAGACGCAAGGACGGACACACTGATATTATAAAGGTTATTACATATAAAGGATATTAAAAAACATTCTTTTTGTACAACACTTTGAGAACACTCATCCCAAGCAATTTTATCTCTGATTGTCATACAAAAGTTTTGTCACTCTTATTGCATTGCTGGTCCATTTAACCAATAGACTTAACATTTGGTGGAAGAAGTTTACAAAAAATGTTTCTCGTGGTCAGAGCGAAGTTTTTCGATAGCCGAGTCCACTGTACAATAAAAGAATTACCTTTGGAGGCAAATCATTTTGGGCACTGAATAGAAATGTAATTAAATTTAAAATAACTTTGATGTAAATCTGTCGTTACTTCATTTACAAACGATGTACCATCTTTTGAAAAATTACGCTGTATGCGTCTGAAGAATAAACGTTGTCCAGCGGACTTTTAAAATTTAGTAAGCAACGTGGCTTGGCAGCTTTTCCGGTCACAAGGCTTAATTTCGTCTTGTCTATCTGCACAGGCGCTCAATATAAAATTCACTCTTTCTTTATTTATTATTTTGTCTGGTGCAATCTTTTCACAGAAACCATCGTAGGTTTTATTACGAAACCTCGGAAAAAATGTCTAATTCATCAGCGTTGTAGTTATTCGCTTGTGATTTCAATTTCACGCATTTTTGACATGTCGATAAATAAAATTTCACCATTCACCTTAAGATAGCGTATTCCGGTCCTTGCAATTAAGAAACGGGTTTCTTTTGCGTTTATCTAAAAACCATTCGTAAAGTTGCTTTTCCATATCAACATATTCTGGCTTATGTTAGGTTTTCTTCTTCATTTCCTTAACCCTGCAGCATAAATATTTGTTTACTCGTATTTTTTTATTTTTGAAATTGCAGCTGAAAATCCATGGCCAATCAGTTGGCCTTCACCAAATTATATTTAAATGCTGCACTATTTGGCGATGTCCTGTTGACATTGCTCCATTCACATCCAAACACACACTGTAGTAAAGCAATACGAATTCAAATGTGGTCAGAAGCTTGTATGTAATGTATACATTCGCATTCGAAAGAAATTCATAGCTTAACATACTTAGTTCTTGCGCGTCATACCTTTTCCGAGTTGCTACTACACTTTCTTGAACCTTGGTTCTATGCCCACTGGTTCTATGTTGTTGAAGGATCTTTTATATCCAGAAAGGCTATGAACGTATAAATATTCAGCGAATATTTAAGAGGTGAACCACGCCTCATAAACGATTCTTTAGAAAATTAGAGCCACCGGTTCAGTTGCTCTAACCTTGCTTGATTATCAGTAAAAAAGATAATATTAGGGATTTTTTTATTATTCAGGAGATAGATTAATAAAAAAATAGACACGCCTTAACAGCAAATTTTCGAAGCTTGCCACACTTCTTTCACCGTTTTTACAAACAGTGATCACATTATGAAACTATTCGTCTTCGTTACCGGCAGTCAACAAAGAAGACATTTCTCATTTCACATGGGACACAGCGTCAACCTCTTGGACTTTTTACGTTGTAGCTTCGCAAAACTATACAGCTACGATCTTTCCAATTAATATTACCACATAATGAATAAATTAATGAAAATCGGTTACGCAACAACGGCTTGGTTTGGAACGGATTAGCCATTAATGTATTCAGTAGATAAAATTGCAGAGGTGCAGGGAGAAAGTGTGTTATTGATGATCGCCTCTAAGGCAATCAAACGATTATTCACCGAAGATCTATTATCTCGGTCCAAAACCGAAGAGCGCATATATTAAGATGAAACGCAACGGATCTGCTACACAAATGGCGCGTGGCTTATTGCGGTCTTGAAACTATGCGAAAAAAAGAAATTAACTTCCCTCCACAAAGAAATCGAAACGAGCATTTACATATTTGTCTCCTAAAGATTATTCAATATTACCACATAACGAAGTGGAAAAAAAATCGAAACTAGATTTCTTTGAAATAGAAGAAACCAACGACCACGACCACGGCCATATAAGAATCTAACCTTTAATCGTGTGAAGTGATACGACGCTTATTAACCGTAGGATGCCTGTTGTTGAAATCGTAAACATTGGGATACAATAACACCGCTCTGTCTTACTCATATGAATGTTTTCTTACACAAGAAGCTGGTGACTTAATGACCGGACATCTGAGATTTTTTGAGGTTAAGGCTAACGAAGTTATTGTCAGAGGTATGGGATTAATGACTGTTCGGACACACGATTGATCTCGAAGAGACCGTTGAGACAAGAGGTATGTGAAGATTTGATTAACACATTTCTTAACAATAAGCTAACTGTAGGTTGGATTAGGTAAGGGTGGCCTTTTTTGATGCCGGGCTGATTTATCTTTTCTCTACTCGATTAAACCAATTGGAGCTTGGAGTGAAGCGCATTAAGATGACTTACGGCGATATTATTCATCTCGTTTAGATTGTGGAATAAGTATGTTACTAGGAGCGAAAGACTTCTACACTTGCGTCCTAGCACAGTTTTCCTACATTTGGATAAAAGGGGATTATGATAATCCAGCTGCGGGATTACGCCGATGCCATCGACATTGTCGCGCGTTTCCAGCGAGCCGTAGTAGAAGTATTAACGTAAATGAGAAGACGAAGTATATGCTGTCAAGTAAAAATCGAAACGTCGTCCATCGTCTAGAACGAAACGTAACAATTGACAGCTATAATTCGAGTTGTTATGGAGCTTATCTAACTAGTTAAGGAGCAAATGTAATCTCTAAAAACGACATCTTAGTGGATATTCGACGTAGAATCGTCGTTGGCAACTGCTGCTTCTTTGGTTTGGGTGAAAACTCCGGACTAGAAGGATCAAAATCATGGCCTACTAAGCTCTAATCCTGTCAGAGAAATGAACAATAAGCAGGACCACCGAGCTGATTCTTGGTGTCTTCCAAAGAAAAATTCTGCGTCGGTTATTTGGTCCTGTCTGCAAAGACGGCGAATGGAGGAGAAGACACAAAGGTGAATTCGTCGAGCTGCAAAATGATGTGGACATAGTCCGGAAGGCAAAAATTCATAGACTTAACTGGCTCGGCCACATCCAGCGAATGAACACCAATAGCCAAGAAAGCCTTCGAACCTGATCCTCCTGATTCGAGGAAGCGAGGAAGACCGAATCTCTGGAATAGGTACCAAGTGATTGCGGACGCAAGACAACTTGATCTGGAGCAGCACGCCCCGGACCGTCACCGATGATGCTGGCGGCATGGTATTACCCTTCAGAGGTCGCAGGCTTGATAAGAAAAAGATGAGATGAATAAGGGTAAACTTGATCTTGAAAGTTTGAAACTTTTTCAGTCTTGGTTCGGTTAATCGAATGTTGGCCTTCTCATCTCATTTTCAGTTCCACTAAAGGGGTCGCGGGGGCAATGCATGCACGAGAAATCTCCAGGCTCGATCCTCCGCCATCGACTCTAACTCATCAGGAGCTATGCCCAAGCGCAACCAGGCGAGTGTTTGGACTTGGTCCAACCATCTCGTCCTAGGTCTGCCAAGCGGTCGCCTACCTGATGGAATCGCATTCAAGACACGCCTCGGAAGTTGTGATGATGGGGACATTCGTGCCACGTGACCAAACCATCGAAGTACAGCCCTTTACGTACGAAAAAGCAGCTGCCCAACATTGACTCACGCACTGTCGTGTTTCTCACCCTATCCCGGCGAGTAATACCCACAACAGCACGAAGAAATCTCATCTCGGCAGGTTGTATTCGCGATCTTATTCTTTCGGTCATTACCCAAATTTCATGACCATAGGTGAGAGTTGGAACAAATACTGCGTTAAAAACCGCTAACTTGGCTTTGACACCAAGCTCGGCCTTCCTGATTACAGATCGATCAAGCTGTTTAAAAATTGACCCAGCTTGACCAATCCTACAGAAAAGCTCAGCATTATTCCTCCCATCACTCGTGAAGAAGACCCCGAGATACTTGAAGTTTTCCACTTGTATCAATGGGACTCCACTAACATGTAGAGTGCATTGAACAGGGGTTCTGGAAATAACCACAATCTCGGATTTGTTAGCCTTGTTGGGATTAATAGAGAGTCCCTGACTGACCGTGAACTGATTGTGGCGTAATAATTAAACATGTTTCTGGAAAAGCAAGAGGATTAAATTTGCACTTATAGTAACCAGATAAGAGCGGAAGGTTTCGGTTGAACCCAATGAAGTATGCATTTTTGTTTGCCCTTGTCTTTTAACTTGTCTATAAAAGCTTTGTGCTTCAATTGGAAATAAATTCATGTGTACATGCATTATGTATACATATGTCAATTTGCATCACAGTGATTTACCGTATACTTTCAAATATTTTCTTGTTCACTGAGCCCGGGCAGTAAACAAAGGCAGTAAAAATTAAAAATGTTCGCTTTATGGGTGCACAATAACCAGTTGCCTATTAATCCTGCTTTCGACAATAATTTAAACTGAAATCGTAATACAACCAGTTTTTCATCTTGTTTCTTTTCACAACTTTTTACAAGTTAATAGTAAAATGACTTGCTATGAATGAACCTGCAAACTTGCTTGACTTAACCTTTTGCAATTGCAAATCCCAGCTTGAATAAACTATTTACCAAGAGGGTGCTGAAATGTAGATTAATACTGCATAATTTTCGTTGCAGTAGTTGCTGTCCCCCGATTGACCTCTGAAGCAGCTAGAAGTTGACTCAGCTTCGCCAAGGTAGGTAGGTGATAGAGTGCCCTTGCGATTGGGTCGCTGCTTACTGAGACCAACAGTTGGGTCCATTGTGCTCTTGGTGTGGGGGAATTTGAACCACCCAGAATGTTGTATATATCTCAGGAGGTGCTTAAGCTCTATTTTATTGAGATCTTCCAGCTCGTCGAATAAGTTATTGCCTAGTGTTAGCAGTCTCCTTCCCCGTAGGCCTTGACATTCGCATAGCAGGTGACGGACGGAGTCTATTTCCTCCTCGTCCCTGCAACTTCTACAATAGTCGCTATGGGGGATACCTAACCTTCTGCCATGGGTGCCTATCGGACAATGTCCGGTGAGAACTCCCACCACCATCCGTATATCCTTACGGCTGATGCACCGGCCATAGGGGTCTCGTCGTTGACCCAATTTCCAGATTTAGCCATCGCTCATTTGCTCTTTCTAAGGCATCGTCCTCTATTTCTTTCCTTAGGAAACTTAACGGCATGTTGACATAAGGTAGTGCTAGAGATTTATCTAACTCTAAGCCCTCCTTTGCCAACACGTCCGCTCTCTCCTTTCCTTGAACTCATGTGTGTCCCGGTACCCAGCAGAGAGTCTCCGTGTTGATTTCGTTGACATTCTGTCTACATAATTTGACTAGTTTGAACTTTACAATAGCCGACGCTATGATTCTTAGAGCCGCTTTGCTGTTGAAGTATATAGTTATGGTTTTCTCCGTCAAACTAAACTCCTTAAGCGTAAGCACCGCCTAATTCAATGCACCGCTTCTGCATGGAAAACGACACATCTTCGCTTAGGTTTAGGGATCTTTTAAAGAGATCGCAGAAGACCCCTGCCGCCGTTCCTACACCTGTTTTCAAGCCATCAGTATGTAGGGAGATCTCTTCGCCGCCATTCGCTGATAGCTCTTCCCAACCTCTCCTGTCCGGAATTCGGGTAGAGAACTTCCTTGTGGTAGTCAGGGTTGGTGGCAGATAATCCGACGTTTTGTATCTGTATGATGCTGTCCATTTTGAGAGGATGGACGCGTGTCCATATGGCTTGTCTTTCTACATTTTGATTTCCCTGATTCGCATTGCGGTTATGCAACTACAGAAAATGTCAAGAGGGGTAAGATAGAGTAGGAGCTCGAGCGCTGCTGTCGGCGTTGTCCTTAGGGCACCCGTGATTCCTAAGGAGACCGATCTTTGGACCTTCGTCAAGCTAGAAAGAACGTATTTCTTCTCCAGTGCTTGCCACCATACTGTTGATCCGTAAGTTAAGATGGGTCTTACTACCGCTGTGTATAGCCAGTATAGCACACGTGGTCTAAGACCCCAGGTGCTTCCAAAGGCCCGCTTATATATGTAGAATATCGCCAAAAAATCATATTTAGCGACTAAGTCTATTTTTGAACATATGGATGTTCAGTGCTTATCCACAAAACGAAGACCAAAGGATTAGCCTCCTCAACACCGCGTATCAAGTCCTGAAACCTTGTCAATAATCCTATACTCGTAGGTTCTTATCAGCGCAGTTTCAGGGCAGAGCTATCCACAGTAAACCAAATCTTTACAACACGTCAGATCCTGGAAAAGACTCATGAAATGGAACTCAGCATCCACCACCTAAATAATAAAGTTCAATGTTGCAAGCGAAAGAGTACATAGGTAGCTTTGACATTCCTGCCAAACTCGTCATGTTTTGAACGCTGAAGGTAGAGAACTCCCGCTGCTCCATTAAAGTCGGTAACAAACTCACTGAGACGTTCAATGTCAAAAAAGGTTCTAGTCAATATGACGCTTTTTCAACATAATTTGAGAAGATTGTGCAAAACTCATAGGCTGGTGGTCTGTTAGAAACAAGATCTTCCAAAAGTCCGTACAACTGCAAGCATATGCAGATGACATTCACGTGATTGGTCGAACACAGCCCACCGTCATTAAGGCGTTCGGTAGCATTAAAACGGAAGCAGCTAAAATGGATTGCTCTGGCGCTCTCTCTTTTGAACCCATGGTCCACAGACTGAGCAGCAACACTATAAAATGGTATACAGACGGATCAAGAACTGGTGAAGGAACTGGAGCAGGAGTATTTGGACCCAGGACAAAATACTTCGAACCCATGGGCAAAAGTACCGGAAATTTATGACATAGACAGATGCGTTCAGATTTTCTTGAAAGGAATTATAACAACTGCGGTATAGCAATAATGTCGGACAGTCGAGACGCTATTATGGCAAATCCAAGCTAGTATAGGAATGCTTGCAAGTAAATCGAGTAAATCTCTGCTGCGTACCTGCCCATAGGGGGATAGAAGGCAATGAAATGGTCGACACCCTGGCACGGAGAGCAGCATCAGAACCCTTCATAGGCTCTGAACCATTTCGCGCTTTAGGAGACCATATCCTGAGAGAAGAATTCAGGAAACTAGAAAGAAGGAACAGAACAGAAACCTGGAACAACGCTCGTGGAATGAAGCAGGCCAAGAAACTCCTAGGGCAATATACCCGAAAGAGGTTCGAGGCATGCATTAAAATGAGCAAGAATAACCTTCGTATCCTAACAGGCTTCCTAACGGGGCACTGTGGACTCAAGGAGTATCTAAGGAAACTAGGGTTATCTGAAGAAGGTCTCTGCAGATTTTGTGGAGAATTTAATGAAATTCCAGAACACATACTGGGATTCTGAGAGGTACTAGCCCACAAAAGACAAAAATGTCTGGGCAAGTACCTATTATCAGAGGAAGATATGCAGTCACTAGGACCATCTCCCATTCTAAGATTCCTAAAGGAAACTGGCTTAGAGAGAATACTCTATACAACTGGAGCATAACCCTCAATACAACTCTAAAAACAATTGTGTATGAGGGGATCTCGAAGTAGAGCAATGGTATACAAAGAGGGCGCACAATAGATCTAAGTGTCGTGGTGCAAAATACCCTCAATAATAATAATAATTTGTGATGAAAAGATTTTTCATATTACGGTAGTTTTGACCCGCCAGAGTGAAGTTATCCGGCCGAAGCAATAAGTTATGCTGATGGCGATTGGAGTAGACCACAGTGACCTGAGTCTGCTCAGGAGTTTGTAGATCCAACGAGGCCACAAAAAACCTATAAACAACTTAGTTCCGGCTAGAAAAGTCTTCCAGTCTGAGCCTTGTGGGCAGCGTAACAGTGGCCAATCTCGTTTATGGAGTCGCACACAAATGGAGAAAGACCTCAACCAATTTGGTGTGTGTAGCTAGAGAGAGATAGCAAAAGATCAGTCTAGTTGGAAAAGCTTGTTCGTTGACACCAAGGTCCAACTCAGACTGCTACAATAAGTGGTTCCTCGAAGAAAAAAAAATGAAAATATCAATAATGAATGATATTTGAAGCTACCGTTAGCACATTCAGATCGGGAACAAGCTGAAAGAATCTCTCAGCTAGGTGCTAACCTGCGGAATATTAGAGAACATTTTTTTTCATTCTCAGAGCTATAAAATAATAAACAAACAAACAAACATTATCTCCATTCAGTTTCTCACACATTTTCGTGTTATGCCACAGTTCTCACACTGAATGGGAAACCATTTTCCAAGACCAAAGTCGAAGAATTTTCTTCAAATCTCTTAGGGTATTCCCAATGATCACATGAAAACAATTACAATTTTTCCTCAGCTAGTTTATGACACTCAGACTCTGATCAGCAGCCGTTCCGTTAGTAATCATTAAATAATCACTGCAAACCAAACGAAAGTTTTGATTTCAAACAAATTGGTCAATTGTCTCAGTCCTCCTACTCCCCAAATCAGTTTGAACCCACACTAGCACTGTAGTTGATTATCAGCGTCCCAAGCGATACTAACTAGACCATAAAACACTTGTCATAAATTATGTCCACATATGGACACGTATGCTTATCAACACTCATGTGTACGTACGGATGTGTTTGTTTGTGATCGAATAGATTTCTAATTCGCTGTGATTTCCATAATAATGTTTGTGATTTTTTGACAAAGTCGGCGAAAAAAAAGAAAGAAAGTGAAAGTCCATCATCGCTTGGAGGTGAATTTCATTTTATCTTCACTTCTTCGTCTTCTTTTGTTTTGTTTGTAATTATTCTTTTGCATCACTGAAACTAGGTCTTGGATCAACTTGGAGTACGTGTCTCTTGCAGGTTACCACACGAACTATGTTATTCTAGGGTAAACAGCTAACACGATAGTTGTCCACTTTCGTAATGCAGTTGAGATAAACCGCTTGAGTTTGTGAATGGAGTGTAATGACGCCGCTGGGTTTGTTTACCCAAAGACCTACTATTGGGGTCGTGATTTGTATTATGACTCAATCTGAAATCTGCTGGACGGCAAACTTAAACAAACATTTTTGTTTCTCTCATTTCTTTGCAGCAGCTTCGTGGCGTTTGACAAGAAACGAGTTTATGTATCTTTGTTGTTTGCATCGATGCATGTATGTGCCTGGAGTCAATAAACTTTAATTTCGCATGTGTTAGTTTGGAAACATTAAGAAACACGTTTAAAAAATTCTCTGCGGAAAGGGGAATCTGGACTGATTTGTGCTGAGCAATATATAATATAATAATAATGGCGGCGCTAAAGTCAGAGGTGGACCTGGGCCTAGCTTCTCAGCAACCACTCGTGTTGTGCGTGCTATTGTTCTGTCACGAGTTGAGGGGAAATACAGTTTAATGCCGACTCCGAACGGCGAGATTGAGAAGCCTTTTCTATACTCTTTGAGCATTGTCAGTGACTCGAAAGATGTGGGGCCGTGAAAAAATGTTTGGTGTTTTTTTCGGGAATCGAACCGACAACATCAAGCGTAGGAGTCGACGCACCTACCCACTACCCCACGGCGCCCACTGGGCAATATATACATAATAATAATAATAATAATATAATTTGTTTGGATTTAGTAAAATGTTTGACTGTAGGGTTTAGGGCAGAGGAATAAATTAAAGAATATTAGAGAGAGGCAAAAAATCATGAATTGTGTAAAACAAAACGCAGTTTTGCAATCGTCCGTATAATTATTCGTAAATGCTTTGACTCGTTGACGTAAGTTCGATTTCGGATATTATTTACTTACTTACTTGAGGTGGCGCTACAGTCCAGGGTGGACGGGCATCAACCAACAAGAGTCTCCAGCCAGCTCGATCTTTACCTAGCTGTCTCCAGTTTCGCACCCACAATTGTTTGAGGTCCCTTTCTACTTGCGTGCGCCACCTAAGTCGCGGTCTTCCTCTACTGCGCCGTTCCTCGGTGATGGATTCAAAGACTTTCCGGGTCGAAGCATCATTCTTTCTACATGACCTAACCATCTTAATCGTTGGACCTTCACCCTGGCTAAGTCGATGTCGCTGAACAGCCGTACAATTCGTTGTTAGCTCTTCTCCTCCACTCACCCTCTGTGCAGACGGGACCGAAAATCATCTGAAGAATTTTCCTCTCAAAGCACCCAAGAGCAACCTCATCCGCATTTGACAAAGTCCATTCTTCGACGCCATATAGCAGGACTGGGAGGATTAAGGTCTTATATAGGGTTACCTTGGTTGTTCGAGAGAGAGCATTGTTTATCAATTGCTTTCTTAGCCCAAAGAAGCAGCGATTAATAATAATAATAATGGCGGTGCTACAGTCCGAGGTGGACTTGGGCCTAGCTTCTCAGCAACCACTCGTGTTGTGCGTGTTATTGTTCTCGGATCTACTGTTTAATGCTGACCCCGAACGGAGAGATTGAGAAGCTTTTTCTAGACAGTTATTCTCTTTGAGGTGGAGAGGTGGAGCAATGAACAATTTTTTTTAAAAAATTGGTTTTCTGAACTTTGATTTAAAGTGAAATGAAAGTCTAGTGCGTATGGGTCGACACACAAAACCACACGGCCACGGCGCCCACAAGAAGCAGCGATTTTCAAGAATTATTCTTCGTTTGTCATTGTCTGAATTGATAACGGTTCCTAGATAGACAAAGTCTTTGACTACCTCAAGGCTATATCTGTCTACTGTCTACTACTACTCAACCATGCAGTGGTGATCAACTCATATCCCCCCTTTGACCCTGAATATTTTTTTAAAACTTGTTGTATTTGTGATAAATGTGAATACATGTTCAATTCAATTCTTTGATTTAATTCAGCTCAATTTACGCTTTCATCACATCACAAAAAGAAACCACAATTCAGAAGAACCAACGAACCTCAGAAATGACTTTCTAACTAGTGACGAAAGTTTATTTTAGGCTCAGTAGTAATAATGTTCAGAAAATAAAAAAAAAGTTAAAATTATATCGATAAATATTTATCAATTAGCAGTCTGCTCTGGGTTGTTGCTTTATTTGCGTGTTATGGTTCTCACACGACTATGTTGGAATTCTATCACGATTATTCGCTTCTCTACTTAAAGTTTTAAAGATTCTCTTCAGCGCCTTTTTCTTAGCAGCAGAGATTTGATTATAAAAACCAAAACAAGCAATTTTGTGAATTTATTACACAAGTTTTATTCAATGATGTCACCGAACTGGGACTTGAAATCGATGTAAGGCGAGCGACAGTTCCAGAAAGATATTCTGTAAATAATTCAATGAACCTTTGGAGAGGTTTTGAACATTTGTAAAGTATTCTTAATAACGATGGAGTTGAATACGGTAACACTACCTAGATTATATGAACAGATTTGGCATGAAGATTCTTCGCATTAAGGTCGTGTGATTCTACGTATAAATATACAAGCTTTTGGTTAAAAAGTTTAATTAAGTGCGGCGATTCTGAAAGAAACTCTATTATCACTGTGTGACGTTTTAATACCACAGCTCTGAAAGGGAAAGGAAATGGAGGTTGTAAGGTTTTGTTTTCTTTTTTTTTGAACTTGAGAGAAAGAGTCTCCTTTTCTGATGCAACATCGCAGCTACGGAAGTGATCATTATGGGGATTCACAATTTGGGTACATACATGTTCGCCTACTAGCCAATGACCAGTAATGATTTCTCTTATTTTTGCGCCATTGGTTCGAGTTCTGTAAAGATCTGTTTTTTGACCGAATTATAATCTGGTCAAGTTTTCCATGGTGTTACACAGTCATTTGTCTTGACGAAATGCGCTGATATTGTTTCCATGATCTGGCTTGATCTTCATTGCGGTCGAAGTATGATGTGTGGATAATGCGGATCACCTTTTTCATTTCCAAGAATGTTGCTATGTCCTGGAACCCAAACTAAGGTGACGCTGCACTGTTCCTTCAACGAAACGAGTTAGAAGCGACATTCCCTGACTTTCTTTGAGGTTATACAGGCCAATTCGATAGCCCCTTGACTGTCAACTATACTATCTATTGGTCCAGTGTTCTGGTGTGATCTTTTACGAGTAATACAACATATTCCATTTCCGCTTGGAAAATACTAGTATAATCTGGAAGTCTGAAGGGAATGTATATGTAAAGTGCTTCGGAGTAAACACCAAAACACTTCTTCCACAGCCGATACTTTTTGAGCTGCACTGCGACATTGTGAATATGCTCCATTAAGTGAAACTAAGTGAAACGATGCCGACCAGGGCGTTACTAGACAGCACCATTCATTCAAGTTTACTGCCTTATTCGCTCCCCGTTCCAATGGAATGGCGAGGCTTTGGTGCAGACCATGAGAGGTAAAAATCTGGGTTATGATCTACATAGATACCAAACTAAATTGGAACCAAATATCACATCGAAGAGAACATCCGAAAACTTCTACATCAGTGCAAACGAGTATGTGGACAAAGAGGGGTAATATAATCGAGGTCAGCAGACTGGATGTACGCGGTGACTGTGAGAATGATTTTCCCTGAGAAACTTTGACTAGCCTGCCTTAATCTTAAAGGTCAGAGCGCCGAAAAAATGATTTCATTACACTGGACCATCAGCTGGTGATCAGACGCACGGAGCAAATAGACATCAATATAGCATGACCTTACAATGTGCACATTTCAAAATAAAATCACACTTCTTTTGGTAAAAGGACACGTACCGAAGACAACGACAAGGCGGACTCCCTAAGAAAGTAGGGATACTGACTATTTCGAGACAATTTACTGCTTAAGGCAAGGGAAGGGTTGAACTAATGACCAACAAACGGAATATGGCGGAACACCAAAGAAAGTGGTCAACCAAGGAAGGATGAGGACATATTCTGAGCGGGGAAAGTTAAAAGAGGGGGCCAGCGTTGTCTGCAGGTCAAAGTAAGTTTAAGTATCATCTGCAGAAGGTAGGGCATCTTGAAGACGATGCTTGTAGACTACGACTAGAGGAGAAAAAGACTGCGACACGCATATTGTCTCAGTTCATCGTTTTGGCCGGCAGAAAGAGAGAAGTTCTGGATCATTGCTGAATGGAAACTAAGGCGGTTTGATCTCTTGAATTGCTTGTGACAGTCACTGACCCTTTTTTGGCAGATTCATCAGCTTCATTATTGGCGGCTAAGCCCCTCTGTCCAGGGACCCTGCATAGATTAATCAAGTACTGTGAGCCAAGAGTCGTCAGGTCTTTGCGATAGTATGCGACTAGCTTGAACTTGATCTCCGTTGCGGATATTTCTTTCTTGGCTGCCTGACTGTCAATTAGAATCGTAATATCAGCTGATGGTGTTGTTATCATTGATATCGTTATGGATGCTTCTTTGACCACCAGGAGCTCCGGTTAAAACCCAGGGAGTCAGGGATCGAGTCTGATCGAGCAACGCAAGTTTAGTCCTTCGGAAAATATTCCCGTGCCTGCTTCCATTTTTGACCAATCGAAAATCAGTAATACACCTTTATGATCGTATTATTGATGAGTTCTTTTGTCATCCATTCTTCCCAGGCGGAAAAGTGGCAATTAAAAGATTTTTCAAAGTCGAAGAAGGGGAGTCTATACTCACTCCCCGCTTCACTTACTAATAGCTGTTAAAGATGTTTGCATGACCCGTGGTGCTTTAGCATCAGTCGCCAGATTGACTGATTCTCGGGGCACTCTTAGAGGGCGATGCCTGCATATAAAGATCTAAACCAAACACGCATGGGAATGTTTCTGAGCTAGCGTTGGGGTGGTGCTAATTGCACCAGTAACTCCAATACACGCGAGTCTCTGTATCTTCGCCTATAATTTTACATTTGTGAAGGCGAATAACGCCAAAGTTCACTACACTGTTTCCGGCTACAACCTGAGCTGCTAGAAGAAGTGACTACAAATTTGAATTGATAACACATACATATATTCACTTCTCTTTCTAAGAAAGCCAATGGCCACAAGAACGATTTGTATATGCTGTTTATGTAATTTATCTGCATTACTCGCATATTCATTGCTACCAACATCAATTAAATAATGTTGAGAATATTATTAATGACTTAACACAAATCTATTCATTGCTTGTAACACTGGATAGTCATCATCATTTAAAAATGTTTCATTTAACAATAAATGCTTTAACCCGACCGTCGTTTTATGCATATCTAAATTATCTTATTGTCTTATCTAAATTGTCTTACGGCAAACAAATTCAACATGCAAAGCAAACTTTGAACTCAATATGGACCAATTTGTTGCTGCAGCACATTGTGTGCTCATCCTTTTCGGAAATGAAGTAGAAACTGCAGAAACTAGGAACAATCCGTACAAGTCATCGTAGATAATTAAATATTGATGTCGAGGTGAGAACTTGTGCATGAACAACAAGTTCTTGACGGCGTTAAACCTGTCTGAAAGCCCCATACAAAAATCTAATCAAGTAAGTCAATACTAAACCAGTTTAATTAATCAAAAAGCTTTTGCGTCTGATCAAAGACCATTCTCAAGCGCAAGAATCGAAAGATATCACAATCATCTGAGGCGACGTAGGGTTTTTCATTAAGCATTTATCAACTTTGTAAAGGGTATTGTTAAAAGGTTGCAATTCATTACAAGCGTCATTTCAAATAAGAGCATTTAGGTAAATTCAAACAAGCCCGGTCGAAGGAAAAGGCAACACAGAATAAGATAAAAGCACATGACATACGAGCAGGTCATACACAGCGAACTCATTCTTTCAACCATTCACTACCACGACGACAGAGTGTATACGGTTCGTAAAGATAATAATAATCACGTTAAAACCTCAAGTAGTCAAACTCCCATCTGTGTTTGCAGTTTGCAAGTCAAGGTTCTCGGTTCAACAACACAGAGTAAGCGCCGTGATGACTGTTCGATTTCAAACGTTCGGCCCAAAAATAGCACTCAACTAAAACAGTCAAAAATTATACTTTATGGAGTATTCGATCCCACATCAAAATGTGGATTGAGTTGTACGAGTTTGTTAGAATTAATCTCAAGTCATTGTTCGGCAAATTTCATTGAGTTGACACAAAAATATTCTTCCCCCCCTTTGGTATTCAGGTATCGGAATTGATCTTGGGGGGAATTCCATGCTGACGTTTTATAGAGATGGATTTCTTTGATTCTTATTCCACGCGCTTATAATTAAAGTAAATCCATTTCTGTGAGACGTTTTCTTAACACAGCAGTTCATACAATAACAAGCATTTAGATATACATCTACTCCTTGTCTTTGGAGACCCATCAATCATAAGACACGCTCCCATAAAAAGCTATGAATACTTTTATGACGTTCCCTTTATCACATATCGGAAACTTAAGTCGTAGAGATCCTTGCGTATTACGATCAAATGTTGGATTATGGTTCCACAAGTAGATTTATGTGGGTTTCAGAGATAATTTTTGATAGCACTTGTGATTGATCGGAAGTTTGCTACTCAAAAAAGCGACGTTCACATTATTGTCAATGTTGTGAGTAGTGTGTGTAATCTTATAGATGACTACATCAAAACTTTAGCGAATCGATTGTCAGCGACATTCGATCAGATCTATGTACTCTGTGATTAAATTGAAAGGTGATCTTTTTATTCAAACTACGCAGGGTGACTGAATCATCTAAATATTTTCTTTTGGAATTTGGTAGCACTGTTATCGACACCTGTGCCAAACATCATGCCAATATCCGCAGTAAATGTTGAGTAAAGCCGGCAGCAGATGTATAGCAATACAGAATGCATTGACGCATGCGAAAGAGACGTGCAGTAAATGTTGACATCTTGTCGCATTCGTTTGCTGTCATTGTCAAAAGTGACAATTGATTTCGGGAAACAAATCATTTTTGCCATGAAGGTTAGGTTAGGTTAGGGGGTGCTAGTGACCAAATGCTACATCACCAGCACACTTAGACGATGCTGATCCATTGTGATACCCACAGCCAGACTACTACCACTGATCGACCGCTGCAGTGATAGAGCCGTTAATTTGATCCCAAGGGCAAATGGTGACTGGATCAGATTTGAAAAACCGGATGAAAGAGTAATAACTTTGGTTTTACTGGGATTCGAACCTGGGACCACCCTAACTTAGGGCAGGCACCAACTGCGCCATCCAGTCGTATTTTTGCCATAAATGTGGGAAATGATAATAAGTCAAAGAAATAACTTTTTTATTATTTCTTTTTAAATGTTGTATGATACTTCTGAGTACAGTGCGCCGAGTTTCTTGTGCGAAAAAAAAAGCACAAATATGTTCGCAGTTTATTTGCAGTGAAAATTCACGGTGGATTTTTGAATTTTCCTATCAATTATATTGTATCATATATGTATAATTTTGTAATTCTTGTTATTTTTTATTTTCCTTGATGAACTCTATTATTTACTTTATATCAATGCGTGGGAGTGCACTAAGCACATGTGGCCACTTACAATTTTTTAAGGAAACATTTTGAAAGTTGTAAATTATTTCACCTTTTAATTTGCTCCGAGTATTATATCTTGAAACTTTTTGGAACTGAGTACCCTTAATATGAAATTGGTGTTAAGCTGTCGGTCATATTTTGAAGAGTTGATGGAAAAGTTAAAAATTCTCCCGTACTGAGTGCCAGTTCATAGGTCATATTTTAAGAAACTCGAACTTTGTAAACATCAGCAGTCTGCCCTCTCAACAAAACACGGTGGCATGGGTGTGAGTTTAGCTATGTACATGCAAGCTGTTGCTTCATGAAGTTAGAATTGAAAAAAATTACAATTAAAGGGTGACTATTATACAACTTCTCTAGATCTGGCCACAACTAGATCCAAAAAGATCTCTTAAAAATTGGCACAATGGAATGGAACATCACGTGGTACTAAAAAAAATGTCTGGCTGTACAATGAATCTTTCCTGTTCTTAGTGCGTCCCTCCTGCTTGGGCACTTAATACCCATCTAACTATCTTGGAACTCTTTCTGTTATTACTTGCAATATTTCCCCTGCTAGACAAGACCATGTCAACATAAACTAACTATTTTTGAAAGTGACGATAATTTCTCACATTCTTTTAAAACTAACATCTTTCGAATTTAACAACTGCAAGGGAAAAGGATAAGAGTTACCCTCTCATTTTTGTCCTTTCAACAACGACAGACACAAAACGTGTTGTGAGAAATTCAAACCCTGGTTTACGTGGCCTCTGATTGGCCAATGACTCTCTAGATCTTTTAGACTAATCGTTTTGGGGGTCAGGGCATCTTGTAACTGAACCAAATATATATTCAGGTGCTTCAGTCCGAGGTGGACTTTGACTTAGAGCTAGCTTCTACAGCAATCAGTCGTTTTGTGCGTGCTATTGTTCTCTCATGAGGGGAATGGACCAACACCCTTTTGTCGACTACAAACGAAAAACTTTGATAAGCTTTTCCTCGGTTCTAAAGACGTGAAATATGAAAAGTAGTTGTGTCAGGAAAAGAAGCTAGACTTTCAGCGTGGAAATTGTGGCATTTATGCGCTACGTCACGGCGACCACAAATTGGGTCAAATACTTTATGATATAATGACGTTAACTAGCCTACGAGATTGGCCTGATGTAGTAAATGCTGTATCATTGGGATATACAGACTGATATCGACAATGAGTTGTTAAGGACTAATCGCGTTTCAGCTGGCGAATACTGTTTCCATCATATGGATATCTATTAAGTCCTTTGGGTTCAGCATACACTGCAAATGCCTTGAAAGCGCTTGTTCAAAGTGTTTTTATGAGATACAACCACAAATGTTTGAAAACTTGTTTAAAACAGAATGTACTTTCTCAAAAATGGTCACAACACAATAATTCTTCTCGGTGTAGGTAGGCATTTTTTGGAGTTTAACTCAATTTTTTATATTAAAAAAAATATTTTCTTTCTATTTCTTAAAAAAATGCAGAATTCATTGTGTTGGTTATGCATGCGTTTCTTTATAAAAGGCATAATAACTGTCATCTGAGGTAAAACTAACAAAAAAACATAGTAACACATTTACGGATGAATCAATATGTTGTTTTATACGACGCAATTAGTACAAGATACAAAAAAACGAAGAAGAAACGTGCAAAAATTGTATATATACTACTATCATTGTGGTTAAGAAACAATTTAAGAACAGATGATTGCTCATTAAAATACCAGTCAAGAGAAACGATTCCAAGGAACAGTACATCTACAAATTCGCGGAAGACACTGGGGTGATTGATGAATCAAATTGGTACTGATAATGAAACAGAAGCTGTTGAAACGTGTCCGTAGCTAAATTAGTCATATAAGTCAAGCCGGACAGAATATCACAACGAGTAGCTATAATTTCGAGGTGGTAGACAAGTTTAATTTCCACGGCTCCGCTTTTAATGGCTAATGTAACATAAATGTGGAGATTAAAAGCAAAATCACTTTGTTTCCTTAGATTCAAGAGCCAATGGGGAAAGAAGAATCCTCTCAAGTAAGATCTGAAAACACTTACGAAGCGGAACCAAAGAATCCACTGTCATTATTCTTCAATTTCGGCAACGGAAATTAAGTCCAAGCTAGACGCGTCCTGCCGCAAAGAACTTAAGGATCTTGGCTCATATCGCCAGTCAGTTGTCTAATTTTAACGCAAAGCATTTTCCTATCGTGGAACAACTTACAATATCTTTGTTGTTAAGGTAAGCATCTGAACAGACTTGACACAGACCAGACCAAGATCTTTTGAAGAAATTGTTCAGATACAGGTTGATTTGGTTTATCTGCTATTTCGGATAGGATGACATTTGTCAGCTGGTACTTGATGACAGTAGTAAAGACTGATCGATAACAATTTATTACGGCTGCTCCGCCACAAAATTAAAACATTCTAGTTAAATAATGTTTCAATTGTGATACATGGACAATTTTACGTAAAGATTGGTGTACATTCTGAACTTTGTTAACAAGCAGAAAAGCCGCTATTAAAAAACCGAAAGCCCTCTGTTGATACACCAAAGACCATTACAAACTGGTAGAGTAACTATATGGGATGGTAGCATCATTGGGCCATATTCCTTTGCGCATTTTGAAGACGATGCTGTAGCAAATACTCGGGACACGTTGCAAAACTTTCTTGTGCCTAATTTGGATTAATTACAGTGGAATCCCGATAATTCGAAATAGTAGGGGAACAGCATTTTTTACGAATTACAGCAGGTTACGAATTATAGAGATTTCGATTTAACGGGGTGGCTTGTGGACTGAGAATAAAGAAACTCGTAATATCATCGAACATAAAAGTACGATGTGTAAGGTGACATCAAGGCAACAAAATTGTCTACAAAACGGTGGTTAAACTGAAAAGGTTTTTTTTTTTTTTTAGTTTTTTAACAGTTTGTTACGAATTATTGAGGTTTCAATTTATCGGGGTATGAATTATCGCGATTCGACTGTAATATAGTTTAAAGCACATGTGCTTCCAACAAACAGTGCATCATCACACACAGCTATTGCATTTGCCCGAATAATTTCAAAAAGGAGTGATATTGAATTACCCCACGATCGCCTCATTTTGCCTTCTCGATGTCTTCCTATGAAGGTGCATGAAAAAAGACGTCCACCAAACATTGAAGCTTAGCGACGACATCGAAATTAAATTGCTAACACAACATTAGAAGTCGGCCAAATTGTTATGAAAAAGGTGTTTAGAGATCCGTTTTGATCGTGGGGATCAGAGGAATTCATATTCTATATCATTGTCATCGATTCCTTAATTATTATTTGAAGGTATAAATGTGTCTGTTTCCAATGAAAGAGACAACTATTTAAAAATGCCAAAAAAGGGTTTACGGATGCTCCCATTGTTCTTTGTGGGTAAAAAATAGTTATGTCGAGCTACTCGTAATATATATTGATATTTTGTATAACAATTATATAAATCTAAAATTGTTAACTTTAAATATATTAAATTTGTTATTTCGTTGCTCTACCCAATTTGTTTAAGGATAACACCAATTGTAAGAATTAATTTCTGTACATATATATATATATTAACTATTTTGAATTACAGGAAATAAAATTAAGTTTATATTCTGAAGAATTGTTCTTCGCTGTTTTTACTCTTTGGATGTTCAAGAGTTCCAGGTACTTAATTTTATAAGTTGGAAAATTTCTTTTTGGGCTTGCAGCAACAATCATATATTCTATTAAAAAACGTCCAAATTAAAAAGTGTTTTATTTATAAAAAAGGTCGAACTGAAATATAAACTTGATGTTTTTTGAAGGGTTGTGAGACAAGTACCTACTTCTTCCCAAGTAGAAACTAGTAATTTAAGACGTGCTTCCTGTTCTACGTGCATCAAATTAGATTACGTACATGATAAAAAAAAGCAATGAAAATGTTCGAAGAGCCTGTTCTTGAGCTCAGTTGCGGTGATCATGCGATCCAGCGAATAATCTCTAACTTTATGAAGGAATCCGCAACGAGAAAGAAAGCAAGGACTATCTTTGAACAGCGACTACATAAAGTTTAAGAAGTACTGAGCAAGTTTGTAGAAACAGATTCATCGCTGCTCAGAGTCGACATAAAATTGTAGTTGTCCTCAACTCATTAGAGAACAATAACACCCACGACATAAATAGTGGCTGCACAAGCACCATCCGGAGAAGATTTATAAATAAATTAAATGTCCAACACTCTCGTTGATCGCATTACAAGAAATTCTTGTCAAGAATCGTTTATGCGAAAGAAAAGATTATTACAATTTACCAGCTTGAAAGGTCGGTTCAATGGCAACATGGACTAGAAGAAAAGCCATTAAAATATCGTTGAGACAATCAAACGATAACAGACCAACAGACTGTTCACTAAAAAGTCAGAACGAGGGATTGTCTTTGACCGATGAAGATACCATCTAGCACAATGAGGCTATGGCAGTCCTGTGAATCGTTCAACTATATCATATGGGAATTAAGTGAACAGCATCCGCGGTTTATTTACGATCAAACCAATTTTGTTCATATAGAAATGGATGTCTAGGAAGACCCTATTTACTGTATCAATGAGAACAGAATCGCAATGAAATTTCCGTACTGAGAAAGTCGTCATAGCGATATGTATAGCAAAATAGAGTTGGAACCGATCAATAGGTCGATGCCAATCATTTAAACATTGCCGGAGAAGCAGAATGTCATTGATGGAAAGTCATTTCGAAACACTTTATTTTCTCGAACTAGCTACTGTATATAGAAACGGAAATTGGCCGTGATTTAAATCATCCAAAATTAAATCAATTCACGTACATACTTGACTTGTTAAAGAATATGTTTTCTTGAAAGGGCAAAGAAGAATTCTGAGAATTTTACGCTATTTTGTGTATTGTGAAACCTACAGAAAATTAAATTTGTTAAACAATCTGCACTACTTTTAAAAAACACCTTTCAACTGGTTGACAGAACCAAACAAGTGAGCCGAGACGACTATCTTAACAATCGCTATACGAACTTTCTTAACAGATTTCAAACTAACTCTCATTAGTGTACCCAGGTGGAGGTTATGCAAATAGAAAACTTAATTATCTTGCCCGGTAAACGAAGATTCAATGGCAGACATACCGACATCCATGGGGCAGATCATAAAGCACGATTCTTAATTGGAAAACAATATTAAAACCACAAATATACGTGAGTATGTGAGATGAAATTATCCATCGGTAATTTTCCTGTTTCACAATCTATTTACATGACAATTACGATAACATGTTCAAAGGTAGGGTTACTTACTCGGACATTTTGAGGATTCCAGTTGACTGCTTCCCACAATTTGCAAATGAAATAAAATCCCAAAAAAATGTTTACTTCACAAAACTGAAAAATCACAAAGACTAAGGGTATCGCACTAGAGAAACCACGTAACTTTCTTTTTATTGCTTTTATTCTTTTGCGGTTTCACTAGAATCGGCAAATTGGAATGATGATCCGCGAACTAAGCATACGACGCGTCAAATACCACCGAAAGCAAGGGAACAACTGAACTGAACTGAACGTGAACCTGTTGAATCCAAACAGAAAAGACACATGAAAAATGTTGGACGGAGCTTCTGCAGTGAACGGTTGCGGTAGAGATAAACCTGTGCAGTGACAATTATTGATGGGGAACGAGAAGACACCAGATGTTATTCCAATCGTTCATTTCACCCAGAAAATCCAGTTGGATTTAGAGTGCGATCTGTTGTTGGATCTGTGCAATTGGATATCAAACGGAATGTTCACACTTTGATTGAACTGAAGTAAGCTTCAGTTAGCAGAGCTTTTTGATCATCGATAAAAATGTAGTCACGTGATTTGTCTCACTCTTTCCAAGATGATCGCTGCGAGAAGATAAAAAATTGTGCTCCAGCTGGAGATAGTCGTTGTTAACCTCGTCTATCACTTCGAGGTGAATTCGGTTCGTGTCTTAGGAAACGATCTAAGTGTTTTGTAGAGCTCTTTTAGGCTCCGAAAAGTAAAATGTGATCACTTTGTGTGCGGCTAAAAAATTAGTTATTTTTGGATCATACACACACCTTACTTTCAGTGCTTTAAATCTTGAACCCAGAATCAACCCGAATATTTAGATATTCCAATTGTTATTGATGATTCAGTTGATTTACGTACACTATTCCAGCGACAATCAGAAGATTTGTTGGATTACAACAAAAAAACATCTACTTCGCACTATGTTATGCTTCAATTCGCTGAATCCCCTTCGCCTAAGCAAACATTTCGTTTTTTTTCTCGTGAAAGTAATTGCTCGAGAGAGAGTGAGTTATTTCCTCATGCTGCTGCTTTCAGTTATCTGAATTACTACGAAGAAGTACGTTTCACATCGGTGTTCGGCACAACAACCAACCGCGTTAGCAAAATGTAGAACCGTGCTCTCCGAATAAAAGATTGCTGTTATGGAATCAGTCTAACAATTCATCTAGAGACAGGGTCTATGTTAAGCGCAGAACTGAAATTCGCTTCGAAGGATACCCGATATAATGCCTGAAAGACGACGCATACAGAAGAGCCTCAACTAACTTAATGGCATAGCTTGAAAAAGCTATTAGAGAGATCGTTTCTGCCGGAGAGGTGTTTTGTTTTCAATCTGAACTGTGGCTCCAATCAAGAAAAATAATACATTATGTTATACGTTATATAAGAAACCCGAATCAAGACACCATATTAGGTTCCTTTTCGCGTCTCTTCTACGATTTCTCTTAGACTCTGCGCTTCTTGTCAGTTCTTTTTTGATCGCTATTCCTCAGATTAACCATATCAACAGGTCCTTACTGGAGATCGGGCTTATCTTATGAATAGTGACTCCGAATCTCGTTTCTTATGCAGGCCTATACATAATATGTGTGCCCTAGTGTTGTATCATTGAAGGAGTATTGAAACGAACAACTTTAACTTAATAAAAACATATATTTATATAACGAACAATCGAGAATATTTTAGAAGAAGATAATTTGAATTGATATTTAGAATAGATGACCGGTTGTTGACAAAGTTAGAATAGGAAAATATGGAAATATGAAAATATGGAATTAGTAATTTCATATGAAAGAATAATATGCCTACTACAATTATTTTACAACAAGTGTTTTTGCAGCAAGTGCTCATATAGTTATAACACCTAGCCTCTTCTTCCGTCAAGTAGAGCCTACAAGCATCATCTGCTTGAGATGATATTTGAAGTTCCCATGACCTGTGGACCTATGCCACTTTGATGTTTCTCGCCCCATACTCAGAACTTTTTTTGAGCAGAGCCAGAATACATTTTAATTATCATCTTTATCTGCCACATTCTGACCATTTTAGTGGTACTTCGGACCAACCTACTCCAAATAATTAGCAATGAGGTTTATCCCTACTTTGGTAGAGAGACAAATTTTTCTTTACTTTTAATTATTCAATTCGCAAAGCAAAATGTTCCAAAATTATGCCGATTCCGGTAAGCTCATTAAACTTTCTCAATGTAATTTTTAAAGCTTTGTAAAGCAATGATCTAAAGAATTCTCTTATCCCTACGTGACTGAAACGCTCTACATAACATTCGTTCCCCCTCTCTTAGAAAACGTTTTTTTAAGTATTGTATCCTTATTAAGATATTCATCCAGAATAGAGACCATATAATGTCGCTTTCTTCGACTTTCTTTTCGCGGCCGACTTTGACGCGTTCCTTTCATCCTGCATCCATACCTCGACAGCCTTCAATTACTTTATGTTAAAACTCTGGAATAATGGAGAAAATATCAGAAAATATTTTAATCAAGATTTTGGCTCCAACAAACCGAAAGGGCTAATTTGCACATTAACACTTATGACTCTAACTGTAGCACATTTTGGTATTTTTCTGCAGTTAGTCTAGTCCCAGCTTCTTAGAGAAGAATCCAGCAGATTTCCCTCTATCAGAAAACGTTAGTATAGATAACTTCAGAGAAGTTATTCCATCCATAGAATTTTCCTGATTCTCCTTTAAAGTAGACGTGCACGCCTGTTACGCACTTTTCACAACTGATTGCAAGACATTCAGCCGTAATTCTGTGGCTCAAGTGGTTTGTGAAATATTTAATTCTGCCTAAATTATCTCTTTACGTTAAGGGCACAATAGAGCCAAACTGTTGTTTAATTAGTCTGCGACTGTAAGCTGCTAGGACACCCGCAAACCTACTTATCATCCCTCAACACTTTATGAGACTTTAGCTAATCCGTATTCAAAGGGATCTTGACATATTTAGTATATTTTCCTTTACAATTTATTTCGACTAGTTTTTGAATACAACATCAATTAAGTGCCCACCTCTAATGGCCAAAGCAAAATGTGCACTTTTTGCTCCGTTTTTCATAACTTTTTCAAACATATCGGACAGTATAGTGACTATTTCGGCACGAATGTAAAATAAGCCCACAAGAACAAGGTCGGAGGGGTCAAATCCGGAGATCTGGGCGTCCAGTCTATGTCGCCATTTTTTTAACAGCACGCGTTTAGGGAATTTTCGTTGCAGAAACTGCCTCGATTGATTTGCAGTGCGGCATGACGCACCGTCTTATTAAAACCAGTAACCGTCCAGACTGTTTTTATATATTTGTTTGCAGACATAATGAGCCAACATCCTCCGATATCGATTCTCTTGAAAAACTATGGTTTTGGCACAAACGGTCCAAACAATCATTCATGAATATCGTGTGGATTCTATGTTCCCCAAAAACCGAAACTTTGCTTGTTAACGACTCCAGAGAGTGTTTTACAGTACGTTTACACCGCACACAAATTCAACATTTTAGGAAAAAAATTTCGAAATCCAATTTTGCGTTCCCTCTGCAACTTCAGCATTTCAAGTGACAGCTAGTGTCAGAATTTGTTATCGAAATTTTTTGCTGATTGGAAATCAGAAGTTGTTGAACCATTTAGCTTGTTATATTAATTTAAAGATGAATTTAAGTGCTAAATCGGACATATTAAATATATTGCTGACTCAATATAGAGGTGTGGAGTTAGCGTTGATATTTATGTCCACTCAAAGCTTTCGACTAATGAGAAAACAACTGTTTTTTGTTTATGTCAGCGGGTTGAAATGTCATTGTATGACGTGCTGAATTTGTAAAGAGGATTGTTCGATTTGACGAACTTACAAATGCAGCGACGAAATTCAGAATTTCGTTGGAATGTTGCATTCCAGAATGCAGGAAAGGTATGGCGCAATGCAATGTATTTGGGTTGAAATGCAGAAACTAGCCGAAATGTTGAATTTGGGTGCGGTGTAAACGTAATTTAAATGGTCCTCGTCGATTATCAAAATTTAATTCCGAAAATCAGGTTCAGTGTCAACCGTTAGGCCGTATTCCAAGCGATCTAGACGCTTGAGCCATTTGCACTTTCTTCGGAAACAAATGCGGCGCAAGGTGGTTCCAATGATACCAAAATGCTTAGCGATACGAAACGTGTGGGTTATCGGCAATACTCTCTCTTACAGCTTCAACCAGTTCATTGGAACGTCTTGGGCATGTCGATAACCTCCCACTGTGGTGTCAGACGGTGCTTGTTGGCCACTATATTTTCGACGATATGCACGTTGAGTTAACACAACTGAATGATTATTTTCAATATACAACTCCACTATTTCGCTATTGTTTTCGTGTGCAGTGATTCTTGGTCACAATTTAACTGAATTGTTATTTCAAAAACATGTCTTCTTAAGTCAATCGGTTAAAACGACTGTATGGCGCAGTTGGTTAAGTGCCTGCCCCAAGTTAGAGGAGTCCCAGGTTCGAATCCCAGTGAAATCGAATCTGCTCCAGTCACCATTTGCCGTTGGGATCAAATTAACAGCACTGGTTGCTACGTGGCAGTACAATGAAAAAAAAAGTCAATCGGTTGATAAATGTCAATGTTATATAATGTTTACATACCGACATAAAATATGGCGCCCTGTACTTTATAAGTAAAAGTATTTATTATGAAACCCTACAATCAGGATGGATAGGGCTTGTTTAGGACCCCAACGTACTTTCTGAAGAACAGTCGTTCTGCACCAAACAAGAAAACACATGTACTATGCAGTTATATTTATTTGGCCGCAATTGTTTACCAGATTGTCACTTTGTCAGATTCTGTACTTATTTAATTTTCTCTGGTTATATTCCAAATTCAGTTGACAAGTACGTAAAACAATTTCAGCAAGTTCAAGATTGCTCATTTCAAACTCAATTTCCCATAGATGACCCTCTTTAAAGACATTGTCGTAGTAGGCCTCAACAGCCTTTATGAAATTTACACTCTTCCCATCCAACGCATCTATCGACTTCAGGAATCTGTAAGCGGCCCTGATACTTTTGTCCCCAAGTGACTTGCTTTCGATCGACTGTATGAGACTTACGACAGAGGGGCGACTTATAAGCAACGCCTCCCGGACGAGGAACTTCGGCTTCGGCATGGATCTTAACATCTTAAGCACAACAATGACCTGCATTGCCAATGTACCGAAATATGTCGGCCTTAGCCTTTCAACAGTCAGTCTAAGCACCTCACTCTGCATGAGCACCTTAGTTATGCACACGATGTGCTGAAAGAAATTATAAAATGTAATAGGAGACATTGGCGTCACCTCTTCAATACTCAAGAGGAGATTTGATATCGTGTTCCTCGAGTTGGTCATGCATTCGGCGATGTTCACATCGCGTACCCTTTGAAAAACGTCCATGTACAACAGATTTAAGTTGAGAGGGTTCAAATACTCGTCGGCAGGATGTTTGTAGTCTAGGTAGAGTTGTTTGAACTCATTATAGTTTTCCGAGAGCGCCTGTTGCAGACAGACGGCCTCAAACTCCGAGCTGCAGAAGTCGGGCGCCACGTGTCCAAGCTCGTAGTTGGGAATACGAATTGGATTGACGGGAGAAGGCACGTCTCCATAGCCTGTCACAAGTTTCTGTACCAATTCCACCAGCGCATCGCTCTTTTCTTTCATGTCATACTTTATGGTGGGAGCTATTAGCTTGACGATGTCCTTGAGTATGGTCTGACTTTCAGGACAATGTCGAATCCTGAACCCTTGGCGGTAGCTATTGTCATCAAAAAGTCCAACTCCGGCATAGCAATTTCCATTAGTTGAGAAAACAATTCCGGCACCGCTTTTCTTTCCTTGACTCCACTGGCTTATGATGGATCTCCTGCGGACTGTAAGCATTCCCAGTCCATGCCGCTCACCCTTCATCCAATAGCCGGTGTACTTGGTTTCGGCCAGTGTGTACGGGGTAGTTTCGTCGATCCAATTGTAGACTCCGTATCTGAAGTATAAGTCCTCCATCCAATGCCCCTTATATGTGTCTCCATTTTTGAAGGTGTATGTTCCAAACTTTCGTAGAGCGGATTCGTCAAAAATTCCATTGAAGACCCCAGAGCATTCATGCACTTCTCCCTTCACAAGTATCCCGTCCTCAAAGTGACCTTTCAGTTCACGTTTCCTTGACTGGAAGGGAAACATATGATGAAATGTGTGGGCTAGAGATTGATTTGCTTTTTTTTTAATTACCTTCCAGACGCCCTCACCGTGAAATATCCCGTGCCTAAAGTTGCCATTGTATTGAAAGCCGTTTGTTTTGTAAAGACCGAGACCATGTCGTTTGCAACCCAAGAATTCGCCTTCGTAGATGTCTCCATTTGTATATAAGAATCTGCCCAAGTGCTTGGTGAGACTTCTGTCAAACGAACCTAGGAAACACACAACGCCATCAGTGATAAACCGAAAGGAATCACAAATCACAAGAAGTCACCTCGGTAACTTGCTCTACCAGCATATTCGTATTTTCCGCAGCCTTGGAATCCATGTGGACCCAGCCATCCCGAGTAGAAGTTCTCGTTAAGAAATTTTAATTTGGCGAAGTTTTTGTGGATCTGCAATGAAATCAACTTGAAATCTGTGTGACTTGCGACCCGATGATGATGAACTTACCTCGCACTCGGTGGTGCATAGCGGAAGTAGGTTGTAAAGCAGTTCTCTCATGACGGCATCCTTACGATCTTCCGTAGCAATTACCGATTGCTCTGTCTTATGGCTGTCCGGCTTAGCTGGATCTCTTTTGATACTGCCACTGGCACGTTTAGTTAATCGTTTTGATTTTTGTATCATTTGTAAGGAGAAAATTCAATATATTGTATTTTAAAAATTCTAAAGCCTTCTTTTATTTCAGGTTTCCAATGAAACTCAGTGCCTGAATAGAATTCATTCCTAAACAAATAGCTTCGTATTCAGAAAGATATTTATCTTATTCATAGCTTGTCTTCTTAGAAAGTGGAGTAAAGTTGTGTTGCCTTTCTTTGAAACATGTCCGTTACATAAGTCCATTCTTCTTCGTCTTATTCTGATGGCGCTAAAGTCCGATATGGACATGGGCCTCAACCAATAAGATTCCCCATCTTTCGCGATCTTTAGCCAGCTGCTTCTAATTACGCACGCCATGTTGGTTGAGATCCATCTCCACTTGTGTGCGCAATCGGTTTCGTTGGTGTTCTCTATTGCGTTGATGCACGGACGCGGAGTCGAAGACTCTTTGCACCGGAGCAGTGCTGATCATGGACCCAGCCATCAAAGGCGTTGAATTCTCCATCGTCATCCTGCTCAGACAGGCGAGTTTGGTAGGAAATGTGAAATGAAATGAATGGCCCTATTCACGCTGTCATATGCGTTCTTGAAATCGACGAAAAGGTGGCGAGTGTCGATCTGCATTTCTTGGGATTTTCCCAGGATCTGTCGTTGTGTGAAGACTTGGTCGATGTTGGACTTTCTAGTCTGGTCTAAAATCGATATCGACCTATCAGATTATTCACGAATGGTTTCAGGCGCCCATACAACTCTATCGAAAAACTTGGATAGTTGATTTGGGTTGAAGTTAAAAGAAAATTCAACTGAAATAGTTTGGAAACGTCGCTTGATATTCAGGAACCTTCCCCGTGCGAGTTCAACTTGCACTTGCCTAGTTTATTTTCTTCTATTTTTACGTTTTTCTTATTATTCATTTGTCAATTAACTATCAAATTCTTTATTTTGTTAACGTATGCAAATTATATTACTGTACAGTACATGTTTCAAATCGCTCTCCCGCACTCATAAATTTGCAGTGAGTGAGGAACGCGTGAGGGTGGTGGTATACTGCACGTCGCTCATGCATCGATTTCCGTTTTTCGTTCACTTGGATGGAAGTCCGCGCAGCGAGCAGAACCGAATAAAAAGGAAATCAGAAAAAACATTCGACACTTAAGTTTTTTTTATTCGTGCAACTATCAGATTCGCAAACAGATACTGAGAGTCCACTCATCGCGCATGCTTTCCTCCATATTTCAAATTTAAGTTTTGGATAAGATGGTGCATGCCCCCAACCAGGTTACATCCAGCTGCTTTAAAAAGTTCTGCAGACAGTCCGTCTGCACTAGCAGGTTTATTCGACTTTAGTCTCGATATCCCTATGTGTTTTCCGATGACTCTAGTAAAGATGTCCTCTTTACCCAGCTTGGGCAATCTCCTAGAACGATCTTGGTGCTATAGTTGGAGCGTTGATCGTATGTTCCTTCTAGGAGATCATAGTCATTCTTTCTATCGTCATCTTTGCCGTCCGTTGGGACGTGTGTGCAGATTAGGCTGACGTTGTAGACTTGAGGCTTAAAACTTCTTGCCCAAGTCTGCATCGAACAATAAACACGCATTCGAACTAGTGCTACCTTCTCTCTCTCTGTAGCAATCGCCGAAGTAAATGTTTCAGTTTTTCATCCTCTTTTTGTCCGGCGAAACTCATCGCACCTTCTGGATTGCGGCGATATCTGCCTTGTAAACTTCTACATCCTCCTCAAGTTCATCGGCTGCACGTGGTCTTTCAAGTAACCTCACATTCCACGTGCCGAACGGAACATCTTTATCCTAATTTCGTTGTGCATGGTTATCAGCTATAAAGTCATCCGTACCTAAGGTATATTTTCGGATTATAACTAAGTAGTTTTCACACGACGGGGAAGTTACCGCTGCGCGGAAACCCCCGAACGTGGAGGACCGGGTCCTCATTGAAACAGAGAAGCCGCTGCACGCATTGTTTCACTTCTAAGCGGTTGCTTTAAAGACTAACCAGAGAGCCACGAGGAAACTTTATGTAAATTTGACTTGTGAATTAACAGGGATCGTTGCTGGCATCTCGCCAGGTTGAGAGCAATCAACAACGTTACCCTGGATGCACAGGCCCATGCTAGATTTGTCATCTAGGTTCTTCTTCTGAGCAGACTTACAATTATAGTTATAGTAAGTAGCTGCTCAATTTTGACTTTTTCTAGAGAGCGTTTAATTGCCTTCTTTTGTGCATTGTTAAAAACACACTCCGTGTTGAGAAATGTAGCAGATCCATAATCTTATTTGTGAGAGCTCCTTCAATAGCACTGACCACTTTGTGAAGTGCCGTTTTCATAAATTTACCTTTCGTATACTCTTAAGCATGTTGCTGTGTATAAGTAAGTACAAGTTACAGCGAATATAAGCGTTGAATAATTTCTCAAATGTGTCCATTGGTACTTAGGTTAAGCTGAATGGTCTTTAGCAGATAGCCTTTCCGGCTTTAGGAATGAAGACTACGTTATCTTCTCTCAATACTTGACGATATGTAGTCAAGTGATAAAATGCAGATGTACATTGGATAGATACTATTCATCCTCGGAGGTTTATAGAGGACGAACGTGCTTATAGCCCAGCTCAATTTTTCTTCGTCAACCACGACTTCTGGAACATGGAGTTCACCAGCTGTTCCATCTTCTTACGTGAGGGTATTACTACCAAAATTGGGTTCAATTCCCGAAAAAAACACCTTTAATGTTTTCACGGCTCCACCTCTTTCATGTCACTGACAATGCTCAAAGGGTATAACAGTCTAGAAAAAGCTTCTCTCTCCTCCACTCGTGAGTGAACAATAGCAAGCACAACACGAGTGGTTGCTGAGAAGCTAGGACCAAGTCCACTTCGGCCTGTAGCTCCGTCATTATAATTGTTATTATTATTATTATAAATTTTATAAAAATTAATAAATTATCAAAATAAAACATAGTAGTGTAAGAATATTTTTATAAATTTATTTTCCATAAATTTTCTCTAAATTTAGTTGAACAAAAAAAATACACAAAGTAGTAATTATAATGACCTTCGTTTATAATGCCTTAACTTATCGGTAATCGATTTAATTTAGAAGCAAAAAATTACTTATAGCCACACAAGGAAGCCCCAAACCAATGTAGCTAGAGTCAGTCCAATATGAACTCCAAATAATGCATTAAAGATAAAAAAGAATGCGGCAAAGATGAGCACATATCCGAGATAGTAAAGGATGTCAAATCTGAAAAAAATTAAACAAAAATGTAAGCAAGAGTAAAGCTAAGCAGTTGAATGGTCGTTAACTGTGGTTACATATGTAGTAGTAGAGTGGGCTAATTCAGTGAATGAATCATTTAACACTTATCGTTATCCTCCAAAAATAGCTCACTTCATTGATTAAATTCAAGCAAAAAGATTTTTAGCATGTTTTTGATTACATCGTAACAAATGAAGTGTCATCTGTATTGGAATAAGGAACTGCTTACATTTTTGCAGCCGAATTTTTGTATATAAGACTTTCAACTTCCAGGGTGAAATTATAATGTCAACGTTGAAATAGCAATCTTATAGCTACCTCAGCTAGGGTGCCTCTACGGATCAGCCTATTCCCAAACATTTTATGGGTGTTTAACACAAGACCGCGTCATCAGAAACCATCAGAAACCATATACGAGTATGTACATAAGCCCTTCTAAGCAACTACTGGACAGTAAATTAAGCTGAAAGCCAAACATTCAAGACCGTATTAGGAAGAAGGTAGTTGTCGTCTACACCTGAAGGAAGACCCTCGTTGCCAAATGGTGCCTCTGACCGAGAATGACCCACTGGATGTACAAAACAATCGTCAGACCAGTATTAACATACGGGATTCTTATCCTTGTTTGGTGGCCGGGACAAAAGATAGGAAGATAGGAATAATCCATAGATTTGCGTGTATTTACATCACAGATTACAGAGGCACTGAAGTAAAACCCACAGCAAAGGACCTATGGAATTAATTCAGAACACAAAGCTTCCGAAGTACACTGATTATATCGCACCATTCGAGAACTTCGAATTTGGTTTTAGAACATTGATCCCATACAGATCAGACTGGGCAAAAGATTTAGTCAGGAAATCTGCTATTCTGGAAGTATACACAGATGATTCTGGACTAAAGGTTTTCAAATCATTACGAGAGAATTTACTCTCTCTTCGAATGCCTAATCATTGCAGGCAGAATTTAAAGCTATCCAAGAGGCTGCTGGCTTACTGACAATAGATACGATAGTCATTGCAAATGAGCGTGGGAATAATGGCGTTAATTCGCATTTGAAAGTGAATTAACGCCATAATCCACTTATGGCTTTAATTCACTTTCAAATTTGAACTAAAGCCATATGGCGTTAGTTCATTTTAGGAAGTGGCCTTAGTTCACATTTGAAATTGAATTAAAGTCACTCGCATCAATCTCAATAATTTACATTATTTACATGGTCCTAAGAAATGAGGTAGAAACTTGTAGGGAAAAAGTTTACGGCGTATAAACAGTAATGTTGGAACCCCCCTGCTGGACCACATGTAGGATTTGAAGTAGGCGCGAGACTGAGTGTATCCATGATTTTTTTTATCCATGATTTGCATGAGTTTAAAGAAAGTAAATACAATCAAACTCGCACTTACTCCAAATTGCATATGTGGCTAAGCAGGGGGGTTCCATACATACCTCATATGTATGTATGTATGTAAAGGGCAAGAGAGGTAGGTTGGTTGTAAACTAAACGTGGTCCGATCATGGTGGGACATTGGACATTTACATTGTATGGCATTAGTTCACATTCGAAAGTGAACTAACACCATATGGCGTTAGTTTAATTTAATGTATGGCTTTAGTTCAAATTTGAAAGTGAATTAAAGCCATAAGTGGATTATGGCGTTAATTCACTTTCAAATGCGAATTAACGCCATTATGGCGTTAGTTCATATGGCCTTCGTTCACGGCACCGAATTTCACACGTCTAATGTATTATAGTGATTTCTGGGCCCCTTAAACTTATTCCGGTTTTCCTCAGTAGGGTTGGATTTTTAAGTCTGGAAATTAAACTTTCTTAACCTGATAGCCCTTCAATTCATATCTTATACCCAGCAGATGAATGTTTGTGAATATATCAGAAGTGGCATCCATGTCACTATCGAGGAAACATAAATCAGTTAGGATTTCTATAAAAATCGTTGAGTCCGCCCCAATTGGCTTTCTCATAATATAGCCACACTTTTCCTTTAGGAATTTGTTGCCTAACTGTTTGGAGTGAAAACGAGATATTAGAAAATATGACAAGTGGTCAGACGAGCATAGAGCTGACAAAATGCCAAATTGCCAATAGAACATTTATCAGGATATGAGGTGAGAAGCAAGTTGTTGGCGGAATGGTCTGCAATCTGCAATCATTTACTAGCTAGGTCAGATTGTTTAACTCATCGAAGATCTCTACATACCGTCACTCAGTGCGCCGTGGCCGTGTGGGCTTGTGCGTCGAACTATACCCACTTGAATTTCACATTCTAGTTTCAAATCCCAGCACAAGCAACAATTTTTCAAAAACAAAATTGTTCGCGGCTCCTCTTCTTTCGAGTTACTGACAATGCTCAAAGAGTATAACTGTCTAGAAAAAAGCTTCTCAATCTCGCCGTTCGGAGTCGGCATTAAACTGAGATCCCCTCCACTCGTTAGGGAACAACAACACGCACAACACGAGTGGTTGCTGAGAAGCTTGGCCCATTATAATAAGATATATAGACGTATACAGTGAAGAAATCCGCACTTAGGCCTCAAACGGTACTCACATCAACCCTACAATTTCCGTAGGTGTAATGCCCATACCGAATGGAGATGGTCCGTCAATAATTTGTATTTCTGGTTCCGCTTTTTCAGATCCTACGCAATCTTAGTCATTCTAAACTCTTCGAGTCTGCCACGTTTTGTTCAAAGTAACAGAGTGTCGTCTCAGATAACAGAGATACCGAAGGATGAGGATCCCAAGTATAGGCGTTCAAGATATTTGAGAAGAGACCAAGTCCTTTGGCATGCTGAATTATGTGGGGTGAGTTTTTGACAGATTAAATTTTTCTTTGCGTTTTGAATTGAATTTTGGCTAGATCATTGCGATGGTGTGAAATATGCTTCCAGCCACCCAAGTCTTATTTGTTTTTTGAAATGCGAATACTAGTTTGCTGGTAGCTAAGAGGATTCCTACGTTCCTGTGTTTGGTTGATAGAGGGAGTGTGGTGGAATGCATTGCAAGTTCGTCTGCGCACAATTACTTGCAATGATTCTATAGCGCGGCACACAGCACGGGCGAAATGTGCACTGTTCCCTCGTGTCGTCGAGAGCTACCCAACTTTTGAATTTATAGAGACTAGTTCCAGGGATTTTATGGCTGCCGTGACTTTTCGTGAAGATGCAGAACTTAAGCCAAAATAGGCTTAATGAATTGCCAAAATTTTAGAATTATTCTTTCATTTGACTCGTCGCCAACACTAATTCCCTCCATCGCTTTGGGTTCGTCCCTATGGATACGAACAGATTTCTCGAAGACATATTTATGCCACTCCAGAAATCTTTGACTGGAATTAAGGTATCGAAATTTCTGTAACAAAGTGTGGTAAGTGTGCAGCGGTAGGATCGATGGTTACAGGTTTTTCTAGACTTTGTATTGTGGATATCTTCAATTTAAACTGCATAACTGGGAAGAGAAATTACGGCAGATCGCAGTGATCGTTGCCATTTATCGGCCAAAGGGGTAGGGTGTAGTTCTGAGTGCAAATCTTTCCAACGAGCTTACTGTATAGACCTTGTTTTTCTTTTGTTTATCACCATTCACTTTTGAAATTTCATAAAATTACTTACGCCATCCAATAACTCCGATGCCAAGATGATGTGACTGCAGACTCCTTGAAGTAGAAACGCCTCACACCGATCAGACAACGGTCGATGAACTCCGACCAGTTGCACTGTGTCGAGTCGAAATTGTATCGTGCCTTGTCCTTTTCACTCAATACGGACATTATTCGTAGAGCATTTTTCAGTGAATATCGAAAGTCCTTATCTAAAAAGTAGTCGAATGCTTTGGCTCCCTTGTCAAAAACCCTCATATACTCTAGGGCCCTGTAAAGAAAAGAAGAAAGCCTCAAAAAGTTGTCAGAAAAGAGGCGGTAGAGCAACACTTACGTATGTTGAGGCATGCCAATACGCAACACCTTTTCGGGAATGTGAAATATCATGGCAGGCAGAATGTGGAAGAGATAAAAGAAAAGATTGTATCTCCAGCCATTTCTGAGCTTTGTCTTTGGCTTCCACACGAAGTTGTCTGGCGGGTGACGCTTAACGCTGGCGTTCATAATATCACAAAACTCCGACAGCGTCAGGGGATTCACTTCGCCCGACGTGCAGTGGATGACTTCGGGGACGTCGATGGGTCGTGTGCCGACATACCAGGCCATCACAAGGGATGAATTGATGACGTAGTCGCAAGGTATGATGTCAATAACGGATGTTGCCTTTCCACACATTGTCCGGAAGATGCCTTTGATGAACCCTGCCAAATAGCCGAGGTGACCGCTGTTAGCGTTGCCCACCCAACCCTGCATCGGGTGCTCCCACGTACCATAAACTGCAAACAAGCGCATTCAGATATGGGTCATGGAAAACTACTAACATCTCTACTCACCAATTGAAGGTCGTACAATGGCTGCTGGCAATCCTGACATCTCAGAGATCATCAGATTCTCTGCTAGGTTTTTGGTGAAGGTATACGTGTTGGGGTGGTCTCGTATGATTTCCTTGCACTTTGCGTCTGTAAAATCGTCCCAAACAGTGTCGTCCTCGGCCATCTTGACCATTTCGTACGGGTCGAACTGTGACTTGTAGATGTCCTCGAGGATGAGGCCTCGGTTGTTGCTGTTGCAGAACGCCGTCGAGCAGTACACGTATGCTGACAGAGTTTTCAGTTTCTTGGCGAATTCAATGGTCCTTAGGGTTCCAGTGAGGTTTGTCCGAATGGCAGTTCGTAGTGGAGAGCTAAATTTGATGGTGGCAGCGCTGTGATAGATGATGTTGACCTTTTCGATCAACTCTTCCAAAAGGTCGTCTTTGAAACCGAAGTTCGGCTCGCTCAACTCGCCAACGACTGGCACAACCTTCTGAAGGGTGGCTTCGTTGTATTTTTGAAAGATCTAAAAGGAAAGATAGACAAAAAGTGAGTTCTAGGTGTTGGAAAAGGGTTTGAAGAATTTCTTACAGGCTTCTGAAGAAGACGGGTTATCCGGTCGTTCGGATCGACTTTACGTTTCCCTCTGACAAGAACGTAAATGATACCAATGTCAGGATGTGTGTCGAGGAGAGCTTCGATGAGGACAGTTCCCAGGAATCCTGTTCCTCCGGTTATGAAGATATTCTTGTTGGCAAAGAATTCTCCCACTGAGACAGTGGTGGCATTTTCGATTTTCCCATTTACCCTTGAGACTGGTTTGTCTATGCTTCCGTTCTGTGTTATTACTGCCATCGTTAAAGTTTATCGATTGTGTTCTGTTGGAGAGAATAAATAAAATATTCGTTATATGACAAATACATTGATCGAATAGATTTTTATTAATTTGAAGTGATTTGTCAAATTGTGACTTGGGCTACAAAGTTCTGTTCTACAGAAAGTATAGATGTTTGGAAGGCTCAATTCAAAACACTGCGCGCCATCTTTGATCCCATTTGCATTGATAGGTGATAGGAGGACAATTCCAATTGGGTACTAAAATGAACATTGTATGGTTCATCTGGTTTTCCCAAGACAGCCAATGGTCTATGGTTCCAACGTATAATATAAAATTCGTATGAATACCTGGTTGCAACCAAAAGAATCTACCACGCAGTGAGACGTGGCCAAGTAGACGAATAGAGCTAAATTGGTAACAGAATTTGAAGAAGAGCTCAACCAACTTAAAATCTATTAAATTATATTACATTATTTTAATTACAACTCTTAAGATTCAGGTCGAGTTACAAACTGTTTAGTCCTGTTTACATTGACTGTGACGTTGCTTCAGCCACGAGCTTAATTCTGAACAGCTGCATGCATTTTATACTTCATTCTTTGAAATAAGATGTAGATAACCTATCTTCGATACAAGCCATTTTTTGAGCCAGTGTGCAACGGAAGCCGACCACAACTAAGGTAGTGCACACAAGAAGAAAACCTCAGCAATCATAGCATGCGTCACTGAAGTAGTTTATTGATTGAGTCCTAAGTTAGCCTTGAACGTTCACCCGAATAAAGAAATATCTGAAAAAGTTTTACATCATCGGCTCTATAAAGTGAATGCGGTCTGTTTACTGTCTTCTATTGTCTGAAATCGACTTCAAAGTGCTCTCTGAACCGACCCTTTTTCGTTTATGAAAATAATTTTTTTTTTTCAATAAGAAAGTGATTCTTAAATCGGTATTCGTTGTGAACAATTCTTGAACGTAGAGTAAAGTAGAGAGTCTCCGTAGCACATGAGGGAGCTGGCAAAGCCAACATCTTGTAGAGCAGTAGAATGAAGAATTTTCAATGAAATGCTGTTTTTGTCAGCTTTCGTATTCATCCAGGAAAAATGCATGCTTGGCAGTTTAACGAACTCCTCAAGTCAGAGGTTCTGCGATGCTCCACCAATTGGGTGGTTTGATTATTTTTTTACGAAAGCCATTATTTGGGTAGGATCTCCCGATTTCTTCGAGTGCTACGGGATTCAAGGTGAGATCCACGATCGGCGCTTAAAAGTTAAATTTGCTGCAAGATCTTAAACAAACCACAAAAACCGCTGCATAATTGATTCTCAGCATTTGCATTATCCCACACTGATTCACGCCATTGATGGTGTGAACAGAAAGAATGGTTTTGTCAGAAGCCACAAGGCCCATCTGAAATTAGTGGCTAAGCAGCTTTTCATTTGAAAGCTAATGGGCCATAGAATTCCTTCATAATTGTTACCACATATTTCAAAACAAGCAGACATGATTGTATACAACTGCTCCTCTGTAGACATCTTATTTTACAAAGTGATACAAATCTCAAACATTGTACACAACAAAAGGAAACCCGTCTTCACATAGCCGCACCGACTTCAGTCAATACGTGATCTTAATTCTCACGTAGACCATGGGTAGATGACTTCCAGATTGTGCTGCCTTGTGGTGTGTGCTTGCATTCCCTTTCATATTGCCGAAGTCGAATGAGGGAACAACCTTGGAGAGTTGTATGAGCTTTGCATAGGGCGTGTTTCTTTTCTCGGCGGGACTGTATTGCGGAAGTATTCGGCTTAATCATCACTAAATGACTTGGCAATTGTTTGGATCACAAGAGAGATGAAGATTACACGGCGACCTTGAACCAATGAGAATCGGATTCATTTAATGTACGGGAGCATCGACATTTCTCTGTATGTATTTTGCCTTGTGGGCGCACGGGAATTTTTTCGAAGATCTTATGTAAATTTCCTCGATAAACTTTCAACGGAGCTCCTTTCAACAGAGGGCACATCAGGTGGTACTGGAATATATTGAGAAGCCATTAGCCAACGATACGTTTTCGTATCAGGTGCTAGTATCATTTTTATGGCTGAGAGACTGTAAGGCATGAACTAAACAAATTGTTGGCTGAATATAGTATCTCTTTGGTGATTGAGAATTAAGAAAACACTCCAAGTAGCTCTCAAGGTTGGTGGTTTTATGATTGTTGCGAGTTCGCTAATCCAGTTACCATCAAAGACTCTCTGAAAAAATTATTGCATCACGTAAAGGGTGAATGATTGCTTAAGAATCCTTCTCTTGTGGTTGTGGTGAAATGATTAATGTGGATTTAAATCTTTCTTTGAAGCTCTGGTGATAAAGGTTTAGCAAAACTGCTTGGTTTGTTTTCAGAATCTTACCGATGGTAGCAAGGAATCAGATAAACTTGACTTGATCAGAATGTCAATGAAGAGATAATAAAGGATTAATGTATGTACGCACGTTTTCCATCGAATGGCGTGCCCATTGGTTTCGGTATTCGGACTAAGAATATTTTATAGGAGTACATTGACGAACATTTTTGAAATTACTTGATTTTTTTTCATTTTAGATGCATTTTTTTATTATTTTGTTTTTCTTTAAAAATCTTATTTTCTAGGAAAAAATACTTAAACTAGATATACAATAAATGGTTTCTTATACTATCTTACTGGCCCTATGCGGGCACTCTAAGTTAATCTAGGACTTTTTAATTAATTTTACCTTTCGGCTTCTTTTGTGTTTTTTTTATATATTTTTTAATAATACTCAAAAAATACTTATACTAAGAAAATCTTAAATAAAAACTTAGTAATCTAACATTTTTTAAATTTATATTCTTAACCTAACTTAAAATAATCCTACCTAACTAACTTAAACTAAACTATCCAACATTTTTTTTATTTTTTTTTTTATTTTATTATTTTTTTTGTTTTTTTTTTTAGATTTTTTGTATTTTTTTGGATTTTTAATTTTTTTTTTCTTAAATTTATTCTAGTCTAATGTCTTAACCTAAATGTAAATTGGCCGTAAGGGACCAACAGTTAGCTGATTAAGCTGGCGACAGCTGGGACGTTTGATGGGGCTGCAACCACCAGTAGAACCCAGGAACTTTGTCACACTCCGTTCTATCGCGAACAGAGATAGATCTACTGAACCGGAGATCATTCGGACTAACGCTTGCGATATCGCCCTCGTAGAGGAGTCGCCTATCCACTGTCCTTCGCACCACGTGGTAGATCAATGGACATCCCTCTGCATTCTGGATTAAGCCAATCCGGTCAAGGTACAAGAACGCCTCCGGCGGAATGAATCCACTTCGGCGAGCGTTCTCATGATATGCTTCATTGGTGTAGTAAGCTCCAAATATCAGCTCGTTTTCCGAGGTCATGGCTCGTGCAACGTGCCTTCGAATCAGCTTAATAATAAAATTATCCACCCTGTTCACGTTTGCTTCGTTATACAAGAACTCGTTGGAATAGAATTTCTTGTACTCAGATTCTGGGGTTCTGAAATTACTTGATTTAGCACATTATATTCACACAAACCACGTGATGAAAAAACTGTCAACGCATTTTAGATTTGAAGAATTACTTAAAGTCAAGCAAATATCAGAAATATCTGAAATGTCCATTAAATTTTTTACAACTGTTCGAAAAAAATCTTATTTGACTCCGAGTGTCTGGAACAAAAAACGTCAGCTGTTAAGGTAACGCCCAAAGCAGAGAAGGACTTCACCGAATTTGGGATGCGTAGCTGGAGATAGCTGACTAAGTACCACGGTCCTGGAGTGGGTTATTGGTTTGGGTCTAGATCCACCATAGATTATTCCACCGCACTAGGTGGAAGGAGGATGTAATCTGGTCGGGAGCATGCACCATGTCTTCTGTCGCAGCAAATGAATAGGCCCTCAATATTTTAAGAAAGATTATCCCGTTTAGCATGCAAATAGTATGAACACCAGAAAATAAATCTCGCAAGCCTAATAGACTAAAGAATTCCACTATAGACCAAATTTGCAATCAACAAAATCGGCAGCACCTTTCCGTCACATGTGACTTTGTGCATGTTTCTACTTCTTCCTCGTCTCTGCAGCTTCTGTAGAAGTCTTTGTAGGGTGCTCCCATTCTTCTTGCGTGTATGTGTACAGACATAATCCTTTAACATAATTTTTCAAATTCGTCTGAATTCAAATCTGAAAACACTGATCTGATGAGGCGAACACAGGGAATCGTCATGGAAAGAGCCACACACCGACAACTTGCCAAAAACGTGACAATACGCAGGTATAACTTTGATATGATAAAAAACCTTGTCTAACTCAAGTTTACAGTGAGCTCTATAAATATCTTCATCTTAGCAATCCTTTGCGAAACAGCGTTGCCAACTTCAAGATGCAATTGATTATTAGCGCTTTCTGTAGGAAGAACACGTTGACTTTGTACAAAACCTAAATAATCCCGTCGCATGGATAAAATCAAAATGAAGTGAAGAAGCCAGAGAGAAATCTTCTACGTGTGATTTTTCGCCTAGTTCGTTAAGCATCACCACAAGTGTCGCCATGATTAAAGTGGCGCATACAAATACTTTGTGTGATAACGACAGATCATTCGGTTAAGAACCAGGTTTCCAATCACCCCAATAAGGCTCATCTAATGCAGAAATAGGAAAGTTACTCAACGTCCAGAAAAACACAAGTCGAACAAAAGCAATGGGAGATATGTCTCAGATTGGAAAGCAAGCGATGTCTGGATGTATAACATCAACGTTTTGGATTTTATCGTAGAGTAGGTCATTAAGTTCGACAAAGATGAAGGAAAAAAAAAACTTGTTTGTGATTTTTTTCTAAGGACTTGTCTATTTTTGATTCTATTTTAGCTGGATCCCCTAATTTCGTCCACCGTGGCGTAGAGGTTAAGTACGTCGACTTGTATGTTGAGGTTCAATAAATCTGCTGTGAAGAGATTATTTCAAAAATTGAGTAAGAGTGGGTCTGGTAGTGAACTAAGAAATTCTGATCGACCATCAGCATATCGTTCAACATACAACATCGAAGACGTTCGCGAAAGTATTTCTTAGAGTCCAGCAACATCGATTGAGCACCGTGAGCATGAAATGAATAAGCCACTTACTATAGCTTATTCCCTCTTAAGATTTGTGTCTTCTTTCATATAAAGTGCAATTGTCTTAAGAACAGAAGCCCAGAGAGTTCATTAAATGGATTATAGAACAATAGCTATGAGACTCAACGCATACGAGATGAGTGACGTGATTTTGGGCTGGAAGCATTTTTCTTTGAGCATGGGATATGTCAGGCAATAGCAATTGCTAGCCCGACACGATTATTTAATTTTTCTTCTGCCATTTGCAAGAGATGGATGTGGACGATATGCTGTCTTAACGACACTGTGCCACAAACGACACAGTCCCAGAACCACAGCCATTCACTTAATATACCGTTACATAGTTCCGTATACCACTTGATACAACATTATTTATGAATAACAGATTCCCAATTTTAGGTTAGGAAGCTGTGTTTTCTATCAAAACCACTTCTGGAGTAAATTTTGGGACACTTTTAATAACAACAGAAGATCACTCGCTTTAATTGACGCCAGTTATGTTAAATCTTACCCAGAACTTGATCTCATATGTCAACTCGGTAGTTCATGGTTTTCGTAAAAAGACTTGGTAGAAACGCAAGTGCACTGAACTCGATTGTTGGTCTAAATGTGCTAGGAATATAAGCTGGTATGGCACCCACAAACGCTACCTTAACTACTATAATCGCAAGTTAAGTTAAGCTTTTCAGTAGGCTCTGCTTGCTGAACGGGCAAGTAATAGTTCCTGTCACCCAGAACCAATTTCGGGAAAAAATTGTGTCAAAATATAAATCGGGCTATAAATTAATCCTCAGTTCGACAATTTTACAAAACACGAACCATGAATGTGAAATTTTTCACTTCTCATTACGCCTCTAAACTTTGAAGAAACGCAGGAAAATGACTGCATATGACTCTGTAGCTCCGAAAATTAGTTTACTTACTCAAGTGCTTAGTCTAATCAAAATAAACTGCAAAATAGACCTTCAATAGACTACAGCTCTCCAAAGGTCTTGATAAAATAATCCTTACATCTAATGGACTTACTGATAAATCGTCTTTCGAAATCATTAACGGGATCTGATTGACTCTTCCCTATAATTTCATAGCAACCCACAAAGCAACCGTCCAACTCTGACATCATTGCTTTGAATGTACACATTAGAGTAATCGACGGTAAGCACTTTGCACTCACAACGCAAACAATCAGTGAGCTCGGACCATTCACAAAATATTGACTCAAAATCTTAAAACGACTTACCGGCCGCCACAAAAGCTTAAATTCCCATTGGCGTATGTAAACACACCCGATGCCCTTCAACGAAAGTGATTTACCCCACCCAAGATGTAGACAATGCCTCCCATCACGTTACTATAAAATTAGACAAACAAACAGAATCACCGATGCGATCCCCTCCAGAGCGGTCTGATAGAGACATTTTAGTGTGCAGTCACATCACCATGACCATCAATTAAACAGGTCCACTTCGAAAGATATGAGCAACCTTCCGTCTATTGCTGTGTGTCAGGGACTAAGTTGAGATTTGGTTTAATTTCGGGAAAAAGTATGCTCGGCACATACTCGTATCGGTGCGGCCAAAGGAGGATTGAGATTGGCAAACAAATCAGAATTTTATTGCTTGGAAAAGGTCGATTCTTGTCAGTTAACCTCTACTGCATTGTTGTTATTGGGGTAACTGGTTTCAAACCGCAATTCATGACATAACACAAAAATGACGGCACATTTCACTAGGAAGCGAATATTCACTGCGTTCAGTGAAAGGTTAATTTGCATGTCGGTTACAGAGTTGTTGGACTATAGGACGAAGGAGCAGGATGTCTTCAAATTGATATTCATATGGATGAGCATATGGGTATAGCGGTAAGATTCTCGACTATGAGCTGTTCAGTAAACCAGTTTTTGAATCCAAAGGGGATTTTCTCAACCCATTCAGGCAATCTTTGGTGACAGATGACCTTAAACAAATTAATCATTTTTGAATGGACACTAGTGGGATAAATTATTCGGCAGTATCAGTTGGGGACGTCTTTAAGAGTTTTTTTGAATATTCTCGTTAAGGAAATCAGAGACCTTAGAAAGCCGGGGAATAAGTGAAATTGGCTTCGCGTTTCTAGAACTCTAAGTAAGAAGTTCATTAAGTTAAGAGAAGTTTCGGAATCTAAGGATCTCCCCCGGATTTCCATTGCGACACCGTTTGTGGATTTAAGTATTACTCTGGGCTAATGAGGTTATTAATGATTGACGGATATACATTAAACAGCATACAACGTGTATTGACATTTGACCTCGAACCGTTCTTGTTCTTAAGGTGGCGCTACAGTCCGGGTTGGACTTGGGCCTCAACCAACAAGCGTCTCCTAGCTCCGTCTCCGTCTCCAACAGCTCTTTGAGGTTAATTTAAATTGAATGGTTAACGTCGACTGTGGCCGGATGTAAACAAAATCACTGTTTAGAACAGAAAGCGAAAAGGTGCGATATAAAGGCAATATATGAACAATTTTACAAAATCGTACGCAATTACTTATTCCCAAATATGTTTCAAGAACTCATCTGGCCATTCCACCCATGAAGAGCTTTTTAAACAAACTCTCTTGTGCTTACCATCGTTTTCACACGGCGGATGACTTACAGATTTATGCAACAAAGTTTGGAAATCTTTCCGTCACACGCATATCTTCGAAGCAATTTATTGGCAAAATTGCGTGAAGCGTTGCTTTGATACGAAAACTTGTCTTGCCTTCATCGGATGTATCGTAGGTGACGCACTTAACCACTATTCATGGCGTTCATAGATATATAAAGTTTATCTAATTGCTGGAACACAATGATGGCACTGTCATAGACGTGTGTATTCAACTGTCGAATAAGTCGCTTCATTACAATGTACAACTCTTACGAGCGGACGTCAAAGGCAGTAACATCATTATGTTCCCTTGCGTACCAATTTAGTCAGAATGAGACACGACCCATTATTTTAGAGGTTGTGATGGAGGGAACAAAAGCAGCTAGTCATCTTAACGATAAGGAGCATGAATTTAATGTTTCCTACTTCACTCAATAGTAGCAGCTGGCCAGAAAATTGAGTAAGAAAAATGTAACAATGCTCACAGATCGTTGTCATTTATTTTTCCTTGGATTCAGGCACTAAACCATGAAGTCTTGCCTGCCTATTTGGTTATAAGTCTTAAATAAGCAATAAAACGGAGACTAAACTCATTTCGGCGACAGAAAGTCTTACCAAGACTTAGTATTTAGCCTAGTATTTGAAAAAGATCCCGGACATGAACTCAAGCTAAGCATGTTGTGACAAAAATCGTTGTTATAACAAAAATAAAGTTTGATAGACTGCTGTGGATCGGTCGTCCATTTGGTCGATTGAGCTTTTTTATTTATGGCTGCTTGATAGGTTTACAATCAAAATCGATAGTGTATTTTTGGCGGGAAAACGGAGGCGACGACATAGACACTACTGTTGTCTTAATGATATTAATGAAATAAGCAAAAAGTACTTTTTCTGGAGAAAGTTAAATCTAAAGGAGACTTAGAGACTTAATTTCACAAATATGCATTATTTGATTTGTGTGATTTACGTTGGTGGTGTCCTTAGGTTATGTTAGGTAAATGGGTGCCCTTGCTGACATAAAAACATGTCATCGTATCATTTAGATCACTCTGAGTCCATTGTGGCCAAAAAGTTTGAACCGTGGAAAACCTAAAACTTCAATGTATCGACAGCTAAGTTAAACCACTCAGATATAGATATGTATCTCAGGAGTTTGTTAACCTCTATTTTCCCTAGATCACCAGCTCCGAAAAGAAGAATCTTCCTAGAGTTTTCTTTCTCCTAACGATTAGTTAGGAGGTAATAGTGGTGTATATATGTTTCTTCGTATCTACAGCTTCTACAAAAGTCGTTATGGGGTATCCTTGCCGTGCTGCGTGATTTTCTATCGTGCAGTGCCCTGTCACAAACCCAACGGCTGTTCATACATCCCTTCGACTTTTTTGCGATCGGTAAATCGCCTCTTGTCGTAGACTGGCCATAACGAATTAGCTGTAGCATATGTGTCTAATCGACACCACCGTTTATTAGCTTCCTTGTTAGGTTCAATGTCTATTTCCCTGTGCAAGGTGCTAAGCGGTGTGCTGGCCTCAGGTATGGCTCGCGAAGAGCTTAGATGTGACCCAACCCTGGCCAGTTCACCCGCTTTTTCGTTACCGGAAATTCTCTTGTGGACGGCACTCAACAGAGGGTCACCTTATTGGCTACTGAAATATCGTCCAGTCTTTTAATGCACATTGTTACGAACCTGGATCTTATGGATGTTGACTGTAACGCTTTAATGGCTGCTTGATTATCAACTTTGAAACTGATGGTTTGTCCTGAAATATTTTCCTCAACAAACATATCCGCAACTGGTTTTATTGCAGCAACTTCAGCTTAAAAAACACTACAACTATCCTCAAGTCTGAGGGACCCAGACTACACAAAGCTCTTTTTAAGGTCTTTATAATTGTATTTGGGGTGCTTCGAAAGAAAGATTCTTTGTGGAATAGTTGGCCCCATCCACTAGGAGGACAACACTACTTTCGATATCTTCTTCTTCTTCTTAGGGGGTCTCTCTCTCTTCTCAGGGGTCGACTTGGGCCTCAACTTACCTTTCAAGATAAGTGGTCCATGCGCTCTATATGCCTTAGACATCTTAGACGTCAGATTCGTAGACGCCTGTCGCAGTAAAGGCCGTTAAGTTCGTGGATGATTCTTCTCCTCCTATTGTCATTAACGTAAACAGGACCAAAAGTCGCACGCAGAACTTATTTATCGAAAAAAAACTAGAACTTTTTCATCAGGTTCATTGTGGGCGACGTGGCGTAGTGGGTAGGTGCGTCGACTCTTACGCTCGAGGTCTAAGGTTCGATTCCTGAAATTATTATTCTACATCAGCTCTTGACACTGTGCGTGCCTCTGTGTCATATAGCAGGAATGAGATGATCAAAGTCTAATACAAAGTCAGCTTGGTCTTTCGAGGTAGGGCTCTATTACTCAATTGCATTTAGACAGGGAAAAAACAGGGATTGTCAAGAATTATTCTGCGATTTATCTCAGTTTTGATGTAGTTTTTGCTGTCGAGGCAGACAAAGTCCTTGAAGTTTTAGCTGCCCATTGTGACGTTCAGACCAACGTCGATGTAGTGCGCCATTTCTGCACCACAGCATATACTTCGCTTTGTCCTCGTTTACCACCAGACCCATTTTAACCGCTTCCGTTTCGATGCCATCTAACGTCTCAATGACAGCTCGCTGTGTTTGATTATTCACGTCGCTGTCATCCGCGTATGCTAACATTTGTACTTTTGGAAGATCGTGCCTCTTGTGTTGGTCAGTGAATTTTGCACAATCTTTTAAAGAATCATGTTAACAAAGTCATATGAAAGCGCGTCGCCTTGTCTAAGTCCTTTTTCGAAATTGAAGGTCTTGGTGAGTTCATAACGACCTTGACGAAGCAGCAAGAGTACTTCATCGTCATCCTGTGAAGTCTGACGAGTTTGGCAAAAGTGTTAAACCTAGGCATTGCGCTGTATACTCTATGCGACGAAAAGGCGGTGTGTGCCCATCTGCATTTTTTGAGTCTCTCCAGGATTTGTCACAGTATGAAAGTTTGATCTATTGTGGACTTCCCTGACCTGATAAACGGTTTCTGATGTTTCTAAATGCACATTTCTAGCACTAGCATTAATGATCTTAACCATTTGACTGACTTCATCCTTGAACAAATACAGACCAATAGATGATTTCATTAGATTATAAAGTACGCCTTTTGAGTATAGCTATTTCCCTATAAATGATTGTGGACTTTCTTCACTCCACATCCGATAAAAAATTTGTTTACTGACGTAATCATTCAAAAAGAAGTTAGCCTTTTCGTTGAAAAACATTTTTTTGTGAAATTTAGCGAACTGAACCATGATTTACCAATAAAGGCAGCAAGCTTTGCAAGGCGTGAGAGTATTTTTGGTGAAAGTGGTGGACATGTTGGTAACAAAATAACTCCCAATTGTTAAACTGACACTACGATCAAGGCTCCCCAGTTGAAAATCAAACCTCTATAAAATAAACTGGGCAAGTGCGAGTTGTACTCGCACGGGGAGGTTCCGTCGCATAATATTGATGGATGATTTCTGAATATCAAGCGACGTTTCCAAACTATTTCAGTTGAATTTTCTTCTAACTACATCCCAAATCAACCATTCACAAACAAACAAACCTTCATCCCTACATATACCTATATTTCTATCCAAGTTTATCCAACACAGAAAGTCCCTTCCATCATACACATACCCAATCACTGCTCATGCCTGCAGTGTGTGTGTGTTCATTTCTGTTGGGCATTTAGGGGTGAGATCGGAGATAACGCTCATCACCGAATAGAGTGGCCGAACACAGCATGAAATTACGTGTAAAAATGAAAATTTTTTCTTATTTTAAATCTTAGATATCTCACAATTTCAACATAAATCGATATTTTGAAATGTATCATTTCTTAATGCTCACGCTGAGGTCTTCAAAACTGCGTTTTCAGATCTTCAAAATTCGCATATCGATGATTGACCGTTTTTGGCCAATATATCCAAAACCATTAGGGGCCAAAATACTCGAAATGGTTTTAAATGAAAGTACTCAATGAAGCCAAGTTTTTGTGATTTTTTCAGATTTTTAAACACTTTGGTTTAGAAATGGCAGGGGGGGACGCATTTAAAAAAACTTTGGAGCTCCATATTTTCCAAACGGTATTTTTGATAAAAAAGTGTTGAAAGAAACCTCCACCTCATTTCGAAAGATCTGTCGATTGATATAAATGTCGATGGTGTGCGACAATTTTTCAAAATTAATGGCAACTTCACCTGTACTGGACGGACGGACGGACACACCGGAATTATAAAGGTTCCGTTTTTTGTAGACGGAACCTTAAAAAGCACCCTTTGAACAGAGGTAGTCCGGACTGAATGTCTCGGCAACGTCGAGGGCACGAACAGCGTGAGTGATTGCAATTCCCAAACCGAACCATGGCGGAAACGTGAAGGCTTAGTCTAGAATACAAGACAGAGGGTGCCCGAACGGTTAAAGCTGCACTGCATCATTAGCTGGGCATAGACTGTCCATGGCTTACCAGCCTCACAAAATAAGAATATTATATAGTAAGAATAGTAAGAAAGGCAATAAGTAAAACAGTCAAGCAAAATCAAAGAAGTGTTGTAGGCTATGTATGTATGTTTAAATCCAGCAGCTACACCCTTTGCAACTTCTTCAACAATCGCTCATATTGCTCTGGCTACCCTTAAAATTCCATAAAAATGGCAATATCCAAGAGACTCAATAATTAAATGCTTTCACTGCAGACATCAATTTTAACGATACTTGATGAAAAAGAGTGAATCAAAAGCTTTTCGTCTAAGAGACAAGACAATTCATCTGCTAAAATTCAAATCGGACTACTTCACACTTTGCTGATGACTTGTGGCACGACCTACAACTCTCATTTCTATTCTCAATTTAGTGCAGATTTCCATTATCAATTCGCGAGTCATTGAACAGTCACTTTCACATTCTTTCAAAAGAAATTGAACAGAACCCGACGTAAACCGATACATAAAACAACGTACACTAATTTGATTAGCACCAATGCTTCAGGCAGACTTGTCTTGTATATACATATATATATGATCCGACGAAATTTTTCACAACACCCAAAACCACGGCATAACTACATATTCCCCCTCGTAATTGTGGGGCAGTTTATCACCACTCACTGTACGAACTTGTCACAGAATTATGTTGCAAACACGGCCGATTGCTTTTTTTCACACGTCAATCGATAGCTTTTAGCACTCAATTGGATGAAATTAATTGCGTCAAATTGGGCGTACAACTCGCACTTGACTGCAGTTAAGCAAAGAAGTTCACCTGTTTGTTTGCTTGAAACCGTTTTCTTAGTTCAAACGATGGTAAACTTCGAGTATTCACTTTCAATGAGACAGTGATTGCACTTGGTGCTGACGCTGACATAAAAGCATGTTGTTCATCCCCCCTGGCATTTGTAATGCGATACTTCTTACGTAAATGCATTGTTCAAGCACCGTAAATGCGTTACAATGCAGAGTAGTAATAGTCGGGTAGGGAAGAGTAGTCTTAAATGGAATTCAGTATATATTAATGTGTAATGTTGCTTTGTTCTTGGGATATATCATATTTAGCTTGAGGTTTGTAATCAGCAAAAACGAAAATGGATCAGCAAAATGCCTAACATTGCTTAATACTTTGGCTTCCTTACATATTGTCCATTCAAAGCCAGCTAAGATTTACTCCAATGGTAACGTAACTTCTACCACCGTCTTTAACATAAAAAATGGGTCGCCGATCCTGTTCGCTATATTCCCTAGCGATCTCATTAGTTCCTTGCCAAACTTAATTGCGTATGCCGATGATCTAATCGCGTACAGATCAGGTCAGAAGGTCGAAGTAATAAATAGTTTGTTGCAGGACTTGACGATTTTATTCAACGATTTTGATACGACTGATACCAGACGTGCGAAACTATCCTTTTCAGAACCCCGCTGTCCAAGGCCTCAAGGGACGCGAAAAGAAACTGGCGCAAGTTTGGCATAGTTGACCCACAGGGACAGCTGTTAGCCGTGAAAGGTGTAGTTAGATATCTTGGCATTTGGTTGGACCAGTATCTGTATGGTGGTATACATACAGCTACAGCTCTGATCAAGGCTAAGAAAGCCTTTGCTGTGGCAAGTAGGTTGTTTTACAGCAGCCAACTTGATACCAGAGTGAAGGTGATCTGCTACATGGCCCTTATCCGGGCAATCATGGTATATGGTTGTCCAGTGTGGTTCAACTTGAGTTCTTCCCAGATGGAAAAGTTCAGGGTGTTCGAGAGGTAGTTTCTCCGGGCCTGCCTCCAGTTGTATTGTACACCTGAATCTGAGTACAAGAAATTCTATCCCAACGAGGTCTTGTACAACGAGGCAAACCTTATCAGGATAGATAATTTTATTATTAAGTTGATTCGAGGACACATTGCACGAGCTATGACTTCCACCAATAGTCTGATCTTTGGGGCTTACTACCCTAACATATTGTACCATGAGAAGGTGCGCCTTAACGCCTTTATTCCGCCTGAAGCATTCCTCTATTTGGACGAGAAAGGCCTGATACAGGATACAGATGGATGTCCTATCATCTTTCATGTCGTACGCCGAACAGTGGACGGGCGACTTCAATACGAGCCGGACGTCGCTCGCAGCCACGAAGATCTTCTGCTGTTCAGTAGGGCGATTTCTGCCCACGATAGAGCAGAGTCTGCCAAAGAACGGCATTTCTATTAGTGGTTACACCAGAATCAGCTTTCGAAGCTGCTAGCTTCTCAAAAGCAATGACGGGGTAGCTGACTCTTTAGGGCCAACATACATATGTTAAGGTAGTTTTAAGTATAAAAAAAGTTTGGGGGGATATTTTTAAAGTATTGTAAGTGACTCGAGAGAGGTGGTGCCGCGATCAATTTTGTTTTGAAAAATTGTCGCTTGTGCTGGGATGTGAACCTAGACTTGAAAGTCTAGTGCGTATGGGTCAACGCACAAGCCCACACGGCCACGGCGCCCGCTATATAATTTGTAGAACTTAATAACTTTTTTATGTGAGGTCCCTGAACAGACCACGTGCAGCCGATGAACTCGCGGAGGCCCTAGACTGCTATAAAGCAGACGTTACCGCAATCCAGGAAGTGCGATGGGATGGGCCGGGCAAAAAGAGGATGAAAAACTGCGATATCTACTACGGCGACTGTTACAGAGAGCGAAGGCAGCGATTATTTGGATGTGGATTTGTTGTTCGAGGCAGACTTAGGCAAAAAGTCTTAAGCTTTAAGTACATAAGCGAGCGCCTCATAACAATCCGCATCAAGGCTAAATTCGGCAACATCAGCCTAATCTGCGCCCACGCCCCAACGGAGGACAAAGATGACGATAGCAAGGATGACTTCTATGATCTCCTAGAAAGAACGTACGATCAATGCCCCAGCTACGACACCAAGATCGTTCTAGGAGATTTTAACGCTAAGCTGGGTAAAGACGACATCTTTGCTAGAGTCATCGGTAAACACAGCCTGCACGACACCACGTCCGAAAACGGACTCAGGCTGGTGGACTTTGTTACGGGGCGAAACCTCTCTGTAGCTAGCACGCGGTTCCCACACCTCAACATTCATAAAGGGACCTGGCGGTCCCCTGATCATTCAACCGTCAACCAGATTGATCACGTTGCGATCGACGTCAGACACTCCTCCAGTATTCTTGATGTCCGAACTTTCCGAGGCGCCAACATCGACTCGGACCATTTCCTTGTTGTAGCCAAGGTAAGGACACGGATATCGAGAGAAGAACGGAGTCGAGGAAGCCAACCACGGTTTGACGTCGAAAAGCTACAATCGCAACAGACTGCCAGGAACTTTGCCGATCGAGTCTCCCTGAAACTCTCCGAAAGTTCGACGCCGCCTGCACTAACAATAGACGAAGAATGGAAACGTTGTCAAAGAGCCATCAGAGAAGCCGCTACTGATGTGCTGGGTTTTCAAACGCCAACAAGAAAAAACCCCTGGTTTGACAACGAGTGCAGGCAGGCACATGCAGCAAAGCAAGAAGCCTACCGGGCAACGCTGCATCGAACCACGAGAGCTGTTCGTGAGCTCTACGAACAGAGAAGAAGGGAAGAGAACCGGCTTCTCAGGAAGAAAAAGAAAGAGCACGAGAAGCGCGCGATCGAGGAGATGGAGAGGTGTTATGGCAGGAATGATGTCCGAAAGTTTTACCAAAGGGTAAAACTTTTATCGAATGGATATAAAGTTCGGACAGAAGCTTGCCGGGACGAAAATGGACAGCTAGTAGTAGATTCGCAGTCGATACTGAGAATTTGGAAAAATCATTTCTGCAAACTGTTGAACGGCGATGAGGACACAAATACCGCTGTCAGGCAGAATGTTCCACTCAACACAACGGACGATGATAGAAGAGAATACCGTCCCCCCGACCTAGACGAAGTCAAGATAGCGATATCGAGACTGAAGTCTAATAAAGCTGCTGGTGCAGATAGTCTGCCCGCCGAAATGTTTAAAGCAGCTGGAGGTGATCTGGTAGGGCGCATGCACCAGCTCATCTGTAAGATATGGTCGGAGGAAAGCATGCCCGATGAGTGGAATCTCAGTATCGTTTGCCCGATCCACAAGAAAGGAGACCCCTTTGACTGCGCCAACTATCGAGGGATAAGTCTCCTTAACATCGCCTACAAAATCTTCTCTGCCGTTTTGTGTGAACGCCTGAAACCATTCGTGAACAAACTGATAGGTCCTTATCAGTGTGGTTTCAGGCCCGGGAAGTCCACCATCGATCAAATCTTCACACTGCGGCAGATCCTGGAGAAGACCCAAGAAATGCAAATTGACACACACCATCTATTTGTCGATTTCAAGGCCGCATATGACAGCGTGTATAGAGACGAGCTATACAGCGCCATGTCTAGTTTTGACATTCCTGCTAAACTCGTCAGACTGAGCAGGATGACGATGGAGAACTCTCGCTGCTCCATCAAGGTCGGTAACGAACTCACCGAGACCTTCAATGTCAAAAAAGGTTTTAGACAAGGCGACGCGCTGTCATGTGATTTCTTTAACATCATTCTTGAGAAGATCGTGCAAAACTCACTGGCCAACACAAGAGGCACGATCTTCCAAAAGTCCGTTCAACTGCTAGCTTATGCGGATGACATTGACGTGATTGGGAGAACACAGCGAGCCGTCAATGATGCGTTTGCTGGCATTGAAACGGAAGCGGCTAAAATGGGTCTGGCGGTAAACGAGGGCAAAACAAAGTATATGCTGTCATCGAGAAAGGACGCACAACATCGACGACTTGGCCAGAACGTCACCATAGGCAGCTATAACTTTGAGGTAGTAAAGGACTTCGTCTACCTTGGCTCCGCGGTTAACAGTACAAACAACATCAGTACCGAGATCAAACGCAGAATTACTCTTGCCAACCGCTGTTTTTATGGGCTCAAAAGGCAATTGAGTAGTAGAGCCCTCTCTCGAAAGACTAAGTTGACTTTGTATAAGACCTTGATCATCCCAGTCCTGCTTTACGGTGCAGAGGCATGGACAATATCCCAAGCGGATGAACAGTCTCTTGGTCTTTTCGAGAGAAAAGTTCTGCGCGCGATCTTTGGTCCTGTTTGCGTTGATGGCATTTGGAGGAGAAGATTCAACCACGAACTGTATGGGCTGTACAGCGACATGAGTCTAGCCAGGCGTCTACGGATCCAACGCCTAAGATGGCTAGGCCATGTAGAGCGTATGGACAACTTAGCTCCGGCCCGAAGAGTCTTCGACTCTGAGCCTGTGGGACAACGCAACAGAGGACGTCCACGAACAAGGTGGCGCACACAAGTCGAGGGGGACCTCTGCCGGCTTGGTGTGCGAAACTGGAGACAGCTGGCGAAAGATCGTGCTGGCTGGAGAGGCATGTTGAGTGAGGCCCAGGTCCACCTCGGACTGTAGCGCCCTAAGAAGAAGAAGAAGAAGAAGAATAACTTTTTTATACAGTACTTTGTTTCGGAAATATTCAGTACTGAATTTTTATTTAATTTTTGATATGAGTAAGTTTGTGTTGGAGCGACTGTAGTTATTTGCAGAGCAACCGTACTAATTTGAGCTACGCTAACAAAGAAATGGAAAGAAATTAGTTAAGCCGTTGGAAAAATAGCTGACCACTCCTCTCTTGCCTCTCAGGCAAGAGAATTGAGAGCTCCTAACAACAGTTTCGGCAAAGACTACAGAGATATGAAGGAGGTTGAGACAATTCTTCATTACATCGGTAAATGTCCAACTCTTGGAGTAGTTAGAAAAGGAACGTTAGAAAAACACTTTTTCCGTATATCGTGGGTTGAATCCCTGACTAATTTGTTTGTGCATTGACAAATGACATTGGTTGTGTTTACATAAAATTTAGAAGACTGGAGAGTTGTGACTCAGAGAGTTGTGAGTTGATACGCCGAAAATTCACTTCTTCAACATGTGTGTAAACAAAAAAAATTAAAGCAATAACGTATAATTTTTCTTTGAATCCTACTTCATTTATTGGGTCCCATCTCCCCCCTCTTCCGCATAGGTTTTTACTACTCTGAGCATTACAATTTCTCTTAGAGAGGTGGTACCATGAAAGTGAAAGCTATTGGATTGACGCGGATTCGAACCCACAACCGGAGTCGACGCACGGCGGCCACTAAGTCAAGTCACGGTAACGGTCTTCTCCTGTAACAATCATCCCAACCTAACCTAACCTCCCTTATCTAAACGGATAAACTCTATCCCTATCATAAAATGCCAGGTACCTAAAAATCTATCTATATCCTAAGCTCAATTGGAAGGTCAATCTAAATGAGTGGATGAAGAAGGCATGCGTATTATTCGACGCCTGCAAATAAATTGTTCGAAAAGAGGTTGTGTCTGACTCTGATTCCGCGAATGTTCGCCTACACAGCTGTAGTATGACCTTCTCATATTTATACATTTTTAATTCGGTGGTAGGATGCATAGAAAGGCATGCATACGCATCACAGGTGCTCCGAGAGCAACTTCTTCAAAAGCCCTGACAGCTTTGATGCATCTTTTACCTATCGACATAAATATCGAAAACATTGCAGCACATAGTGAAATTGGACCCAAAGGGACAGTATCCTGGATTCAGTGCCGAGAGATATCTTATTATATCCAACAGACTACATCATTCCAAATGAGATTTCAGAAAGTCTGCGGACGATAATCTCTTATCAGCAAGAGCTGAATGGGAAAGCCAGCGTATCAGGCATGAACGTATATACAAACGGCTAAAGTCTGCGATTCTGTGCAGACGTATATTCGGAAGCGCTGAGTGTCTTCACAGCCTACAGACTTCCAGATTACACTTAGTCAAGGACTGCCACAATGAGCTAGCCCCATAAGCGGAAAACTATGAAGCAACAATTTTTTGGATTTCGAGTCATAGCTGCATACTCAAGAATGAGAAAGCTGATAAACTGGTCAGGCAGGGGGTCAAGATAAGGATCGCATCACATTTCTTAAAGGTGGTCAGCCTTAGATGTTCTCGGTTAAGTAACTGTGCAACATCTAGGAAGGAATGACTAGCTCACAACAAACCAAGCAAGAACGATCTTTTAAAGTAAGCTCGTACACATATCGGGCGCCGGTTGATACAGAATCACAAAGTCAGATTACATTATCCTCATAATGCTCTTTGCCGCGTAGCGATACAGAAGAAAGAGAATCTTTTACACACTTTTAGAGATAGAACTGGACAAAGGATCTCCAAGCGGTAAGTCAAAGAACTGGTAATCTTCCTGAATTTCACGCGATGGTTTAAGTAGCATCGGGAACAAATCCTTACACCCACTTAACAGAGCTGTGATATCACAACAAAACAAAACAAGACACACACTACCTATTTGAATTATAGATTTACTCATAAATTATTTGTTTTTTTGCAATAAACTTTTACTCTGTAGTCAATAAAACAATTTAGGAGATCTAGTTGACACATCTTGTGATCTGACAACAAGACATAAAATAAATAAATCAAAAAACCTTGTTACCCAATTCGAGGAGCGCAACAAATATAAATCAAATTCGATATGCGATCTTCATGAACCCAAAAGTAGTTTTGCTGATGTCGACTCGTGGCATGCTGACATTGAAAATTGACATCCAAAGTCGCCACGAACTGAAATCTCATCAACATCATCGTGCATGCATAACTAAACAAATTTATGAACGGGTTGAAATTTGAATTTTTCGTTTTTATAGACTCCCAGTCACCCATACATGAGGTGACACACTCCACAAGTGTGCATACACGTTTTGCACCCATACCATCGACGCAACAATCTTCAGTGATGTGGGATCGTTTAGAATCATTTATGCAGACGATCGTAAAAAACGAAAACGCAACTATCACTATGTCGATGAACTGAATCATCCAGCATCGAAACAAGCTCTCTCAGCCAAACATAAGCATCCAACAGTTCCGTGTTTCTAAATCTCCCGATACGCAGATAGAAGCAGACTTACGAGTTAGCCATGTCAGCGCTTGACATTGATCGGAGAGTTCATCAACTTCGCGTGCCAATGGTGGATGTTGATCTGTCTGAGTCTGTCTGCTTGTAAATTCCCAGCAGTTAGGCGAATAAAAAATAGTTTTGGTCTGTGCTGACCTGTTAGATGACAGATAACTCCAATTGTCCAAAGACGTGGGCTCACTAATGTGCACTTTGTGTGCGAAGTGCGTTCGTTGTGACGTATTTTGACGAATTTCGCACAGAAATTCCACTGTGAATCGAATGAATCGTACCGTTTCGATTGTAGCTTTGCCACAAGCGGTTCCCCGCATGAGGTTAGGTATTCATGAACAGCACCTTCCGATCGGGTCTAGCCCGCACGTTTCCGCGATGTGTTTGGAGTTCCAGATGAGTCGTGCGATGAATAAAACATTTTAATTAAATAAAACCAAATCGGTTTCATGTATATAATAAGAATGCAAAGGTATGATGTGTTTGCTCCAAGTGTGCGGACCTGTCAAGTAGGACTCATCAGCCGTTATGATCTTCATCAGAATTCAAACGCCAAATGAACGTGACCAGCGTTGTACTGAGAGCTGAGTTCTGAGTACAACAGAGCATATTCAACGCTCTGGACGTTTGCCAAGCTGGATGTACACTAGGTTCGATCCGGATTAGGTGCTACGAAGGATGACATATGAATTTTATCATTTGCACTGTAGATGGAAATGAACGCATTCTAGAGGCTTTGAGTGTTTCATTGGAAACATTAATCGCAACTGGAATCAATTGTGCAATGCAACAATGGTATCTTGGAGGAGGTTTCGAGCAAACAGATATAGAAAAAAAAATTCTTTGAACAAGTGGCTATTTTAATTTTAAAGCCTAAACTACAAGTGATCTCGGGCATAATCCTTGTCTAGGTAGGGGTTATCTTTAAAGGAACCCTTACCCTGTCCCACATCCCACGAAGATCGAGAGAAGCTGAAGTGGTATTCATTCTGAAGCAGGGTGTAACTCGCGTGTGTCCCCCAAAGATCTGAGATCCACCATCGCTGCACCATAGATCAATCTTTATGCTGTCAGCCTCACAACATCCATACTGTAGGGACAGATCAGTTGAAACTGCCTTGCTTTCACTGATTCGATCCATTGAAAAACAATTCTACTTTAATGAATTCACTATAGACGCATTTCTTGACTTCGAGGGAGCCGTTAACGGCGTTTACCCGTGCACCATTTAAAATCCACCGACGAGTCTTGGAGTGAATGAGGAGATTGATAGGTTGATTTATTAACTGCTTACAAGCAGGAAGATCAACGCTATGCTGGAATCTACAACTGCCACAAGATTTGTGGAACCCCTCGAGATGAAGTTCTCTCTCCCCTGCTTTAGAACAGAGTTGTTAATGAAATATTACTGTTGCTACAAAAGGCGGGAGTGTACGCGGATGAAATTGCTCTAGCACTCTCAGGTAAACATCCATCCACATTACGGGATCTGATGCAAAACGTATTTTCCTTACTGTCTAAATGGACTGGAAAAAACAGTCTCAGCTATAACGCTCTTAAGAATCGAAATAACACATTTTCACTTAATTATTCCGATACCTCACTTCTTGATTCTCATGATTTCTATAGAGTCTGTTATAATAAACTTCCTTCCCAACAACATTGACTACTTTAATGCTTTGCCGACAAATCTTTTGTCGTAACCCTTCGTAAACTCCATAGAGACATCTAAAGTAACTACAAAGGGGACGAACTTCTCAAACATGCTGTCACATTACCACTAGATTAGATTATATTTACAACGCTGCTACGTGCAAGCTGTTGGTACGAGATGCTACAACTCATTCGATAAATAATAGATGCGTGAAAGGAACAACTTGTCACACCCTTAGAAAGATCTAACCTAAGATAGATCCCAAACGATATAAAAATCTGACCTCTTTTGGCACATCAAAAATTGGTATTATGATAGGTGCCATCAGGACGCATAGGACTAGGTGAACATGCAAGAAGACTTGCAGTTCTATCTAGTGACTTCTGCAGAAGCTATCGGAACGAAGAGAAAATGGAAAATGAACTAAACCTTCTCTGCACATGTTCGTCAAAAACAAACGAAAAGCAACTAAAGGCATCGTCAAATTTCAAAGTGTCCTTATCGAAACTTACGCAGAATTCAGTAGTCAACTGACTGACATTTGTATAAGTCGAGAGCGATTCATTTTACACCCGCATAAGTAGGCAAAAGTGAACATGAAACTGAGTGCAGTAATTATTGAAAGAATAAGATCGAGAATACAAGCTGCCGAGATGAGATTTCTTCGTGCTGTTTTGGGAATTGCTCGCCGGGATAGGGTGAGAAACACGGCAGTGCGTGAGGAACTCATTGTTGGGCAGCTGCTTCTTCGTACGGAAAGCGGTGTACTTCGATTATTTGGTCACGTGGCACAAATGTCTCCTTCATCACGACCTCCGAGGCGTGCCTTGAATGCGATTCCATCAGGTAGGCAACCGCTTGGGAGACCCAGCACGAGATGGTTGGACCAAGTCCTTAAACTCGCGGTTACTATAGTCACAGTGTATCCTTTTTGTGTACTCTCTCAGTTGCTTTAGAGAGACTTAATCCGTACGGTCATTACAGTTGGGACTTTACCCTCGCTTGTCATCCCTACTGCGATATTTCAAACAAAAATTGTCCGCTCTCCTTACTCGTCTCTAATTCCTATACCGTACTTTGTCTACCTATATATGTGTATATTTCTACGTGAGCTATTAAATATTACAATATTGGGCTTATCTGCGACTACTTATATGATTGATGAGGATGGCCAAATGTCGCAGAATCTTCCTTTAGATGGTTCATTGAAGTGGAAATGACTTCAACTAATTTGGTATGTTCAGCTGAAGACAGACAGGGCAAAAAGATCATGCTTGCTAGAGAGGCTTGTTTCTCCAGGTACTTCCTGGACAGTAATGCCACACAAAAAACGGATTTCGTTTTCCAAACAAAAATGTGGCGTTCTCCTTTCCTCCGTAAACGCGGCAGCAACTGGCAAAACCTCATGTTTGTCGTCATGTGTTTAATGCATCTGCACAAGGCAAATAATTAATAGTAAAACAACTCAGTTTTTGCACCGTCAGTGCTTCGCGACCAGATCTCAAGAAATGTAGGTATCCATGTATTTGCCTCTTGCCGGATTTTGCCTTGTTTACTTCACAAATATTAAATTTGCGTGACATAAGGCGCCATATGTAAGCACTAGAGTACCTTCCGATACTGTGGTGGAACCTGAAAACTGTCTTTCATTTGCTTTATTATGGCATTTCATTCTGTACCGATGCTGGAGCTCTGCATGTACATATTAGCTGTGTACACACTCTTTAACGAGCAATAAAATTGCCATTAACAGTATTTACTTGACAAATAGGTTTTAGTCCTTATCACTAACATGATCATAATGGTATTACTTGGATTTCTTACTTTTGAAAAATAATTTTATTAAAAGTTTTTTTTTCTTTCCTGGGGAAATACAAAACGTGAACTCTACGAGATGTGTAAGAGAATTGGCTCGGTCATGTTAGGTGAATGAACATGAATGCTTCTGTGTGGATGAACACACCCTCCTCCTGTTATCGAATTCGGTTGAGAAGGAGAAGACCAAGTCGCATTTCAGATATATATACTCGTATATGTATATAATACCTAGGTATAGGATCCCTACATCCGTTTACTCGACCGAAAAAAATTGTCTCCAAACTCCAGCCGAGTGAGAAGATCCTGCCAGAATTAGAGCCGATCTATGTCAGCGGCAGCAGTGATTTAATAAACGGCCCAGGCAATAGCAACTATTGTGGTTTAACGCCCTATCTCCTGCATCACCTTCCCATGGTATCAAAAACTCATTCATTGCTTCAAATTCGAAGGGCATTTGGCCCAAAGCTTCCACACGCCCTGTTGTCAATCAGAGTGGCAAGTCTCAATTTAACCAATGCCGGAGGATTGATATTGAATACCAACGACAAGAAGAGTCCACTAACACCAAGAAGTTCGGTATTCCCACAGCCCAAGGAGTGTTTCTTAGAAGACATAAACTATTTTCTCTACCTTCCAGGTAGTGTGCGTCACATCATCGACGCAACACCAGCATCATGGGACCATTGGGACTGTAACCTTGTTCGCAGCTACCAATGCAGACGCATTCCGCATTACAATTGTTGCGCGTAGTCCCTCACGGATCCAAAAAACGGGCCACAGAAGCTCAACCTCCAGTTTACACAAGCAGCACTCTGGGGGCTCCAGTAAACAATCAAAGAAGGAGAAGTCCTTCTTCGACCGGACGCTTCCAAAATAGTATGAAAACTTGTGATGGGGCCCTGATATATTGTTTTTGTACTAGTAGTTCGAAGCTCTTAGATAGTGCAGCAGAGGAAGGCACCAGCTGGCAAAGTGAGAGCGAGCATGAAAGAGAACACCCACATTTCAATTTTTACAGAACTCCTAAGAGAAAGAGCTGATATCCGCTATGATAAATATCAGTATAAGAGTAGTAAGTTTTGAGGTCGCCTTAGGCCGATTCGACAGTGGTGTGGAAAATGCTTCTAATGAGGTGGTAAACACTTCCCGTATAATCCTCTCTAGAAGAGCAATGTGTTACTCCGACTCATAAAGTTAAACCCCTTGAGTGTAAGTGCATTTCGAACTGCAAAAGAAAAAGACTGACGGATGATAGCATAGCGAAAATTCGGAAATTGAACCTGAGTCGACGTACTTGTGGCATTACGTCAACCATATAATGGATCTCTCATATTTATTATGTTCTGTTTCACATTTCAAATGTGCGCATGATGAATCAATGCTCATTTCAAAAGACTCTATTACCCTACAATCTAAGCCCAGGAAACACTCCTTCACCCAATAACTCTGCTTGCTTCCTCTGCGGTCTTTCAGTTGAAAAACCGAACATCATTCGCAGCGAACAAAATAATTCACATACGTGCTTAAAGTCGGCCGGAGTCAAGAAAAACATTATTTTCGGGGCTTACACTCGTGTCAGTTTAATTCTTAGCACGTTCCCTGTCAGGTAAGCGGTCGCCAATTTGTTCGTCATGATGTACAGATAAGTGTGTCTCGACCGAATCAGTATGTTGTCTGAGTAAGCACATTGCATTACGACGGTCCATAAAAATTAACGAAATTCATGGTCAAGAGCGTGTAGCATAGTAGACCATCTGTTGAACACAAAAGCGTGGCAATTAAAACCTTTAAATGAGCGTACCATGTAATTAAAGTGCCGGATACCCTCGGTGGATCGGAAGTTGAAATCACTTAAGCCGAAACTTGATTTCACTGAGAAACTTAATGTACCTAGCTCTGAAGCACGTACAGTCGATAAGTTTGTATGACTGCAGTCAGCTGGAGGATTAAGCAAACATGCGCAAAGTGGGTTATCGACTGATGGCATCTTGCGGTGTGACAGATCAGATGGGCAATGTACGGACGAATGCAATAAATATTCAACTGGGACGCTTACGCGCGTTTCAGATGGATAATAACCACGTCTGTTCATATTTAATGTATTTTCCGTATAGTTTCTGATACATTGAATGTGGACGTGACGATGGAGGATTCATAAATGATTTTTTATTGAGACATTTACAAGTCAAGGTCCACAAACTGGTAAAATTTTTAAGCCACCACAACTCGCAAACGTAATTGGTTGTGAGCTGTGGTGCAACACATACACTACCCGTGTCTTTTTGGTCGCTATAAATAGCAAAATGAAGCAGGATCCAAGAAAACGATCCGTTATCGATAGTCCACGTTTACTGCCGATATTTGTGACAGGGATATACAGTGAGTTGCTGTATATGTTTTAAAATTAAGTCCTTTTTTAGATTTTTCAAGCAAAACGTTCAAATATTTTCGGGTGCCTTCCTAAAAAACCATGCTATAACCCTACCGGCGTTTGTATTTTTTTTATTATTCAACTTCACACAAGAAGAACCATGCTTCGTTAGTTAGTAAACTCCTTGTACTCGTGCTGAAAGAGTTTCAAAATTTCCTTCCAAAACGGGTTGGCATTCTACAAATTGTTATGTTCCTGTAGGTATTAAACTTATCAATGACATACAAATGTCAAAATATTCAGTTATGTTTGCCATTTCATAAGGCACAATTTCACGTTTGTCGAACATGCGGAAATGATTTAAAAATATTGTCGAAATTTCGGACGACTATAGACATTGCCGTTTATTAGCTGATTTGGCGCTAGAAATATTGGCTGGAGTTTTTGGCCAAGATACCATCTTCTCGGACAAGACCCATCTTTGGCTCAGCCGGTATGTCAACAAGCAGAAAACTGAAGGGATCATTTGTATGACGTGCTATTCCACACATAGTGGCATTAATGCATTTAGCTTTCAATAGAGCTCGAATCAATTTTGTATCTCACACCGTTGTTATTTTATTTATATTTCTTTTCCTATCTTTCTTATCTAGTCACCCTTATATACACAATGCTACATGATTAAAGTGTTCCTACAGTTGTATGTCTACTCTTAACAGCGAAATCCGACCAACTTTTTCTTGACAGCTTTAATCTCCGAGCATTCTCAGTGACTCGAGAAAGGCCATGTCGTGAAAATGAAAATTGGTTTGTCTGGGAACGAACCATGAACTTTCAGCGTGTTTATCGACGTACTCACCACCTCATGGCGGCGTCTTTTAAAAATAACATAACATCGAATTTTAACAAAATATTTGAATACACTGTGTCGTCTATTTGTTCTGTCGTCTATCGTGGAGTTCATTAAGACCAACGTTTTCCAGAAAATGCGAATACATCACAAATGCATTATTTTTTTTAAAGAAAAATGTGGCGACTGCATGATCAAATATTTTAACGACATTTTTCTTTAATTTTTTCTAGTCAAAGGATGGAAAAAAAGTTTTTTACATAATTCGTTCAATTTGCATGCAAATCAGGGATTGCAAGATAGACAATAACTCTTGTGTTACTAGCGAGTTCAACTTTGAACTGAAAAATTCAGTTTTTCCATATAGTCAAGGATTTCGGCTGAAATTGTTTATATAAATCAGTTTAATTGATTTATCATTTTCACATTCAGTCTCATTCATTTCAGGTATTCGAATGCGAAGAAAATCCACTTTTGAACCAATGGCACATTTCACACGAAAAAATGCAGAACAACACAATTCACTTGCATTTTTTTGCCGAATATGAACGAATTTTTGTCGAAGTGGATTTGTTGACTACAAAGTTTTGTGAAAGGATTTTCTCGATAACTAAAACGAAGAACTTACAATATCATAATGGATAGGAAATTGATTCTAGAATTTGTAACTGAAGAGGAGTTGGTTAGTTGGAGACCCTGTTTCGCCCATAAGCGGTGAAAACTGTTTGATTATCGACGTGTTTCGCACGATATTCCTAGAAATGGATTTGGAATGAAGTAATTACAATCCATAGTATAGTATAGTCGTGGACAAGTGGACATACGAAGCAAGTCGCTTAAAAGACACTTGCTAGAATAAAAACGAAATCATTCTAAATAGATGGTTTTTTGTTTTAAAGAATTGGTGTCCTCCGTTTGTTTCATTCAAAGTTGGGCACTCTAATTGGAATTCATACGATCGATGTGATCTAGCACTAAACTTTGTCTTCCTACGTCCATATACTTCAACAACCCAAAAAGCGAGATGTTATCTCGTCTTTTTTATCGCCGACAGAATCAAATATTCGTCGAAAAAATCAAGTCAGCTCTGCCATTAAGGTTTAAGCATTTAAGTTATGTTATGTTAGGTTAGGGTGCTGCTAGTGAATCCACCAGCACACTTAGACCATGTTGGTCCACTGTGATACCCACAGTCAGGCTACTACCACTGATCGATCGCTCCAGTGAATGCATTTAGGAATGTAAAAAATTTAATGGTCTAAATACGCCGCGAGATGACATCGCTCATTCCCACTTCACTGAATTAAAAATTGCCGAAGTTGCATATCCCCTACTCAAAGAAGCCATACGAATAAAGTTTCTCCATTTTGATGGCTCAGCATACCAGTCTCATGATTGAAAAGAAACCACAAACTCAAACGCAAGCTTTTTTTAATGATGTAACAATCGTCTTAACAAATTTCAGAGCCATCAATTCAAGTGCTCAATCTTTGGAAACTCAAGAAAAAACCCCCATAAAGTCAAATGTGTAAGCATGCCGCTTATCTGCTGACTAAAGATTTAATCATTTTAACTATCCCGCGGTCACATTTCCGTGACAGATTTTCCCCACTCAATGCGCACTGTGCCAAAGTGCAGGTAACCTCATCTCAGGCGTAAAAAATACCGCGCAATATGTACTCTTGCCATGTCACAGAAATCCATTTCCACCTTATGAACTACTTAATAATTTCAACAAGAAGTGTCTATCGTATTTCCACAAAATAGAAACTGGGTAGGTCAAGCTTTATGCGTCCACAACCACAGTAATCATTGACACGTTCTTCTTTATCTCTGTCTATGATAAAATTGCGATCACGCCACAGTGCACCGCGACTTTCAACGTAATCGATTCATTTTGTTTTTTACTTATTTTGCTTCTTTCTCTAATCATCTGCCGAGTGTCGTCGTGGACTGTGCCGATGATGTCTAAAGAAGAAGGTCAAAGCCAATCACTACCACCAACATAATCTTCTCTGTAGCATAGATGCACATCTCAAGATAATATTTTATAAAGAAGGTCGAACGGGTAAATGGAAATTAATTCACGAGTTGGGTTGTGGCGGAATCGGCGGCTTGAAGTTTGTATATTGCACACAGTGTATCAGAAGACTTACGGTTATTTTTTTGATTTTTGAACTATTTTACGAAGACAGTCTTAAAAAGCATTGAGTCTTACGTTGAAATATCGATATCAGGGAATTGAGTACAGGGAATTCACCCTTGTAGCCTTTCTTAACATTGAAAGCCTTCATCAAATCTGGAGCAATCTTTCAATCCCTTACCAATCTCGGAATTGAAGCGGCCCCTTTGGCTGATATTCGTCAACTCTAACATACCAGCAGAGTAGTAAATTACAAGTTTGCTCACACAACGATCCGTAAACTGGTTAGTAGAGGCATCCCACAAGGCGTAGTGCTGATCATAGGATGAATCAGGAGAAGAAGGATTATAGCAAAAATCGATCGGTCGCCCATTATCTAGGACAAAACGTCAGAGTCGACCGCTACAATTTTGAGGTAGTCGAGAATTTTGTCAAATCAGGGCGACATCTTGGTGGAGTTCCGAATAAGAATCGCCTTTGGCAACCACTGCTGTTTCGATTTGTCGATACAACTCCTGACTCGAAGGGACAACATCCGGCTCTACAAGACCCTAATCCAGCTCATCTTGCCGAAAGCTTGACGATAAGCAGGACTGCAGGGCTGATTCCTGTTGCCTTCAAAAGAAAAATTATACGTCGGACTTATGGTCCCATCTGCGAGGAAGGCGAATAGAGGAGAAGACCGCGAACTCTACGAAGTGTACAAGGATATGGACCTAGTCCCGAAATCAAAAATCCGTAAAATTAACTGGCTCAGCCACATCGAGCGAATGAACACTAATGCTTCAGCCAAGAAAGTTTACGAGTCCGAGCCACCTGATTCGAGAAGAAGAGGAAAACCGAACCGGTATAAAGTCCAAGTAATCGCGGATGCAAGACAACTTAATCCATCCTTATGACTTGAAGCAGTATGCAGTGGACCGTCAGCGATGAAGGCGGCAACTGCTCAGACTTTGACTATACAAGTGCGATCAAGGGAGACCTGGGTTGAGTGGCTTGAATTGATTCAGAAAAGACATCATCATTTGTAAGGATTGTCGAGCTGCAATAACAAGCTTAGATTTCTTCGCTTTTCTTTCGAAGACCTTACTTATATGCTGCTTAGCTGTCACTCTATCACTCTACCCATGTGAGTGCCGAGACACTGTGATATTCTTACAAACTGTGCCATCGAACTCACTAGACATGGCACAGTTTTCTCGATCAAAAGAGGGCGTTTATGCATGCTTTTAGCTACACCTTATTAAGCTTGATAATAATACCACCGATCGCAGGCGGTTCAAGGGCACGACGTGCCTCACAGACAAACAAATTTGGCCCATGCCTAAGCTGAAACACACTCTCTGTCTAATCAGTATGAGCTGAGCAGCATCGATATTATAACTGGACGCAAACATGCTAATATGCTGGGTCTGTAAAAGTTGTAGAGGTTAGGGAACATGAGAAAACTTTCTACCTCTAAATGACTCCAATTGCCGTTTCTCGGAAACTCCTAAATATCTGGGCCTTATTCTGTAGATGAAGGTCATAGTGAAGAGGGTCCTGAAAAATAGCTCTCTATGAAAAGTGAGGCCTATAACCTACTGTACTACGTTGTTTGATCCATCTTAGTTTATGGCATTTAGTTGTTGTGGCCTTACTTTGACACAATTATATACTAAAATATCCTAAAGAAGGTTTAGTGGCATTGATCTATAAGCATAGGTGGTGCGTATAGAACCACTCGCTCAGATAGATAGATGATACCCTGTTTAACCTGAATCTCTGGTCAAAAAGAAGTGGTGAGCCCTACTTAACCCCATCGAAAAACAATTTGTTTGTATCTACAAGGATATACCAAAAGCGGAGGTAAGAGCAGGTGGTGACGTCTTCTCAAATGACGATATGTGTTTCCTTTTGCCTTTCTAACCATTGTAGCATCTTTTAGCAGAAATTATGACAATCTGTGCAATATCGTCGTGGCTTAAATGGAAAGTTATATATAGGTGTTGGAACAAGTATCTATAAAGTCTTAAACTTTCGCCTGTTCTGGATGCCGGCCGGTGTATAGAGAAATTCCGTAACCATAAAAAAACGAACTTACTAGGCATTCCATCACACTGTCTTTAACACCAAAATATGTCAAAGCGATGATGCCCTTAACTCCTTGCAAATAGTTGTGTTCAGAAGTCGCACATTCAGAGACAACGAATGGGTGACTTGTACTCTGTCACACCTCCAGAATGACCTTCCTCAAGAGGCCAAAAATGTACTTTATGGTAGACGTCATCATCATCTAGCTCGTTCAGATTATCGAAGAAAGATGCTTCCTTCTGCGGAACCAAAAAACATTACATGATCAAAGCAGGCGAGTAATTGTTTCCTTGTCTATTCTGCGGCAAATTCGGCAAATTCGGCAGGTCTCGTTAGCGTTGTCTTATGATAAGTCTGTCCGCAATGACGCAAATTACGGACCTAATTGCTTATCTCCTCAGACTGATCAAACAGAGTGAGCGCTTAATTCAAATTCATTAAGAGTGCCTGGCAGTACAATGGACCAGTTTTTGAGACTGAGTGCTTCAGTGCAGCGTTTTAAAAACCTCCGAAAAAAAAAATAATATTTAATTAATGACGGGTATTTAAAAAATTGTGAGCGCCGTGGCGTAGTGGGTAGGTGCGTCGACTCCTACGCTCGAGATCTAAGGTTCGAATCTCGAAAAAAACATCAAACATTTTTTCACGGCTCCACCTCTTTCGAGTCACTGACAATGCTCAAAGAGTATAACTGTCTAAAAAAACTGTCTCAATCTCGCGGTTCGGAGTCGGCATTAAACTGTAGGTCTCCTCCATTCGTAAAAGAACAATAACACGGACAACACGAGTGGTTGGTTGGACTGTAGCTCCGCCATTATTTTTATATTATTATTATTAACGACGGGGCACGTGGTGCCTGCTGCCGTAGGTCCTTAGCGAATAGCTTTCTAAAAGTTGGGGATCTATGCATGGATGTACAATTACTGATTTCGTCACGGTCGTAATTATCTTTAATATCATCTACCCCCTCGGCAACCAAATGAGATGATCTGTGAAGATTTTCAGTGAGCCACTCAGCTCCCGATGATCTGAGAGAAATGCTGGTTGTGAATTTTTTGTGGAGTTGCTGGAGAGTATGCATGGTTGTCCAGTGTCAGTGTCCATGAGTGGTATGTTTTCAACTTAAGTGCTGCGCAGACGGTCATCCATCTCCTGCATATGTCGACCAGAATAAGCTACATCCAGCGATATGGTTTCCAGTGGTGCGCTTATGCAAATGAACTTCGACCTTTATGGAGTTTGAGGAGATGACAGTTTTGTCCAAGGCTGTCCATCAACCGGTAACGCACTACGTCATTCTCATCTCAATATCTCATCGAAGAGCCATCAAATTCACATGAAATGAAATGCCCATATCCGGGTATGTCAACAGCCGGGCTACTCACAAATAAGTTTCTGCCCCCTCCTCTATAATACTTGCTCTCTTAAGTCGTTGTATTGATTGAAGTGCCTACTTTGGCTAAGTGACACTTAGTTATAAAAACACTTATCGAACACCTTGACATTTATTTTCAACAAACTTTCGGTATGGAGTTTCTTTTGGATTATCACATGTAACTTGATTAAAACGTTAGGATAATTTAGCACGTGGTTCTGTTTGTTTTCATTTTGAATATCGTACCCTTGTCTAAATCATTTTGACAAATTCTATCGATTGATGACAACGATGATATTTGAGCACATATTATCTTAATGTAATGATTCTTTGGCACCAGTCATGGTCGAAGAAACGAACGACTGTCAACTAGCATGTACCGATGAGGGGAGACAGAATTGAATAGAAGCTTAGTTTGCTTTTGTCAAGTGTTCAGAGAGTACAGTGACTTGGATTTATGAAGTGTTTTTCTCATTTATGAAAGAACTCATTGTTTTATACTTTTAAGAACTATTTTAAGGGATCCACTGGTTAAAGGCTCCGTGAATGAAGACTTTAAAAGAGGTAAATATTTTTTAAAAACTATTAAATTCCCAAATAATAACTCTGGAAAGGTTGAATTTTCTTCTTGAAGATGCGGTGAAATACCCTCGCGGCTAACTTATCCTTTCATAGAATTAATGATATTTACTGACTTTTGAGGGTTACAGCAAAACCACAATCCTGATTATCATCATTACAACGGTTTGTGATAAAGCAGTTCTTCCCAACTGCTACGATTCACTATTCTTCGCCATGTTCCGGTTGTGTGGTCCCTGGCCTTGATTAAGTAAAGGAATGCTTGACTGAGTGCTTGACAAATGACTCACTTGAACCATTAAAGTGGGTCCATTGTGTCTATAGTAACAATTATTAAAATACCCGGATGCCTCAATTTTATATACGCGATGGGCCATCTAGTGTTTTTTTTTTTAAATCATAAGCTATTTTGACCCTGACAGCTGTTTCCCGCTCGAAATCTTGATAGAAAGTCAGTACCATACCTCCGCGGAACGAAATGAGTCGATTTACGCTTGAACAACGTTCGGAAATATTGAAAACTTATTTCCAAAGTGAGTGCTATGTAGCCCAAACAGTGCGTTTTTTGAAAAGAAGTTTTGGCCGAAATGAAGCGCCCACCGCGACTTCTGTACGCAAGTTTGTGCAAAAAGTTCATGACTCTGGTATGCTACTGGACAACACTCATGGTCCCCGTCGTCGCACAGATGAGAATGTGGTTGCTGTGTGGCTGCCGAGAGTGTGAGACTCAATTCACGAACATCAACTCGCCATCGAACTCAACAGCACAACATTTCATGCACTAGCCTGAGGAGAATTCTGCACAAAGATCTCGGATTATTCGCTTGCAAGGTCCAATTGACTCAGCAATTGAAGGCGCGCGACCATCCACTTCGTTATCGCTCGCATTCGCAGTTTGGGCCTTAGAGCAGCTTGAATTGGACAACGATTTTGGGCGAAAAATCATCTTTTCTGACGAGGTGCATTTTCATCTCGGCGGCTGCGTAAACAAACAAACTTGCTGCATCTGGGGCTCGGAAAACCCGCACGTTATTGTCGAAAAATCAATCAATCCACAGAGAGTGACAGTTTGGTGCGAGTTGTGGAGTGGTGGCATCACTGGACCATTTTTCTTTGAAAATGAAGCTGGAAACAACGTTTCGGTCAACGGTGGGCGTTATGAAGCCATGTTAACCGACTTTTTTTTTTACTGAAATTGAAAACATGAATTTGGACGACCTCTGGCTCAAGCAGAATGGCGCGCCATGATACACAGCCCATTGCAATCGATCTTCTGCGCCCCAAATTTCCAAATCCAATTTTGAAAAGTAACTTGTATTTGGCCCATCCTGTATAATAAGTTCGTCAAAGAACTTTTTGACCCGTATCTTGAATCTCCTTCTTATTATAGATAGAACAATCCCAAAGCAGGTGACTATAAAATTACAATTCTTTCTCTTTGTATCGTTTGGTTCGATACTGGTCACAGAGCTCGAGTCGTTAAACCAAAATCAGATTCAGCCATCGTTTATATGCTTTTTTCAAGACTTCGTTTTCTATCTTCTTCCTGGGAAGGCTTAGCGGCGTTCTGCAAAGGGAACACCTTTATGCTAATAGACATCACTATATATACACTTATACAAGACGTAAGCACGATGACCCTACAGCTGAAATTTAATCGAGGTTTTTGTTTGTATACCTTGACCAATTTCGATGTCAGAATATTCGCCGCTACGACTCGAATTGCCTCTTGGCTTTCCTAGTATATAGTTATCGATAGGTCTATCAAGTTAAGGCTTTTGTGGATAATACTGCTTCTTTTTTTTGGCATTACTTGCAATTGAAAGATCCTGCTGTCGTCGCTTAGTGTCAGCGATTTTTTATAGTGATCGCCGAAAGGTTATAATCTTGTATCTTCGTTCATTTCTCAGCCGCCAGCGTATAGGACAGGTTCCGTCTTACACACTACTACTTGATTTAGTCAGGAGCGGTGGATGTTAGTCTGTCTTGCTATTGTATATTGTGTAGTAGAAGCAGACCACAGTAATAAGATGGACATAAGGTTTGTCTTTGCAAAAGTAATAAAATGCATATAGGACTTGTCGTTCCTAAAGATGGTTGTGGTCATAATGCTGCTCCAGGTCTTCGAAAGCTTAACATCAGTGCCATTTCTAGTTGGGCGTACGAACCTAAAGGTATGTTACTTTTTTTCGTAAAGATCAGGAGGAAGCTGCCCAGTAATTATCTAGTATTAGTCAGTGATTAAGACGCTTTCTTAGCTTTGAAAAAATGGACAGATACTGAGATGACAACGTCGTTCCTCTTCAAACTGGAGTTAGCTTGTAAGCAAAAAAAAAAATATTCTACTTACATCAAGTAACAAGTTCCAACAAAATTCATGTTGATACAGGCATTACCAAAAATGTTTGTTCAATGATAAATCACACAGCTTATCAACACGGTGCCTTTGCCAAGTTAGCAATGCTTTTCAAATATTCCATGTTTTTTCACCATTTTAGGTTCTATAAACACAAACGTATGTGTAGGTGATGAAAGCTTCACTGGGTTTCGTTCAATCACGTAGATACCCGCCCAACATGTGCGCCCAAATTCAATAAAAAAAAAAAACATTTAAAAACTCGACCTTTGATTCACGTGCACACCACAACGCGTTTCCGCTAAGATAACATCACCAGTCAGCAATCATTAGCGAGCTGAACATAAAGTCAATCAGTTCAATGATAGATTTTCTGGCAATAACTTAAGCTAACCATCCATTCGATTAGTTAAAGTGAGCACATTAAAGTTCCCCATTAGCTACTTGTTGGTCAGTCGATTTTAGGGGGCCTTGAGTTGATTTGAGCCAACGTTTCATTGCCAAACCCAGAGTCTTAACTATACGCCCTGATTGATGGTGCGCTACTAATCTTCCTTTCCGCACCTAACGACAGTCTGTCTTGCTTTTTTTTGAGCAATTTGTATTGTCTCTCCCCCCCGCAATTAGTCATAATCATTTCATTCACCTTAGCACAATTTCAAACAATCTGCTGAACGATGCAGATGTTTGTGAATCCTTGAGATACTCACTTCGTTTATGACTAATGCATGATGGTGTCATTGAACAGATGAGATTCACATCACGTAGCCTATATAACAATAATGGGGAGATGAATGGACTGAGGTGTGTGTTTATTCGCAACCAAAGAACCCGAGTCACGAGGAGACCGATATATGCCTAGTGGCCTCAACTGATTGGATTATGCATGATTTGCGCAAAACTTAATTGGTATGTATCGGTGTCAACTATTTTTGCCGAATCACTCTGTCATTTCCGATATGGATAGCATAAGTGAAAGAGCCCATAAATTATCTCAGCTCAGCATAGGAGTTTCATAGTTTCATAGTTTCTCTCCTCTTGGCCACAAACATAAACAAACGAGGCGACACACACACACGGCGCATCTTTCACTAAGCCATCGTTTAAAGTAACACTGGTCAGGGGGTTATGCTGAAGCGTGTTGTTTTGCTGAACTGATTGTTTTTTTTTTTTTCATTTTACTCACTTGAATATAGGCTTTCAGATACATTCGCAGGGAGAATAGCTGGTTTGCCGAGTGCTGAATGCTTTACATTAACCGTTATCTTTCACATATCAAGACGTTGAGGTCTCTTTCATTGGGGTTATTAGCCGTGATAGAAAGTGAGAGAAAAACTGCGAGACGACTGAAGATGAAGATTCATAAACTATGCAAATCCATAAACAGTTGTCGACGTGTAGGGAAATTAAAATTTCATGAATTGGTGGGGGGTTTCATGAGAATGTCATCCATTTGTCGGCATCTCATTGATTTCGCGGCAGTAGAAGGGGCAAAAAATTACTTTATTATTTCTTTGAGCTACATACATATATTTTCAGTTTCTTTTCGTTCGATTGGATGGGAGTGTGAGTGGAAATGTTAAGTGCAAGGATACCAAGTTAACATAAAATTTATCATTGACCGGAAAGTGTTAAACTTGGCGAAATTAACTAATCAATTTAGAGTCCGGAAGTTGACAAGTTTTGTCCAAGAAAATGCACAAGAAATGTCCCAGTTCTTTGTTTAGTCGTAGCTTCCGATCCAAATGATTATAAATTTATTAAGTTTGCCGATTAGGTTATCCTCGGCTTCCGCAGAAGTTGCTTTGAAAAGGAGGACGGCCTTCACATACAATTTGTATGTTCGGCTATGGCGTTATTAAGACGCTTGGAGTTATGAAAGAAACTACCTCTTTGATAACCTCGTTAACTTTCGATAGCAAACAAACTAGTTCGCTTTAAAGAGCGTATGAGCGGCCCACTAGGCTGTACCCACATAATGGCCCTTTGTTCTGTTGGTCTAAAGGGATCCCCCATTGATGGAAAAAGCCGCTCAACCTACTACAAGATCCAGGCAACAAGACAGTGCAAATCGGCACGCAGCATCTTTTAGTCCAGATACCAACCGATAAAACCAATTAACAATGTACAGTATCCAAATCTTTGGGAAACAGCGACTGCGCAAACCATATCCAAACGAGGAAGGATTCATTCAATCCTATCAGCTTCCGGTCTATTAGTCTCCTTCCGAACATCAGCAAGGAATTCAAAAAGTTGATTAATAGAGCCTTGCTTAAGTGGGCTAAGAAGGAACATATAATTCTGGATAATCAATCAACTATCCATGCCGCTAAAACAATTCACGGTTGCCTGCCGTTACCAATTGTGTAACATACTCACTAATAGACGGTTCGTCGACAAGAACGGGAATGTGACTCGCCAGGTACATTCGAAGAAAAAAAGGCCTCGAACAGGGTACTGCTAATTCGTCGATCCTGATCTCATAAGTTGTCTTCATCACGCAAGCGTGTACGCAGATGACTTGATAGCGTACAGATCAGGTCCAAAAATCGACGTCATTGTCATAGAGTGATGATCTCGGTTAGCAACCTCATTTCCGGTTCTTACTACCCCAATACTCTGTACCACGATAAAGTGCAACACAACGTCTTCGTCCTCCCAAAAGCATGAATTTACCTAGACAAAAACGTCTTTATACAGGATACATTAGTGATACCGCTTATATTTCGGTTTCACCGTTAGACTGTAGACGGGCGACTCAAGTACGACCGATCTGTGGCACAGAGCGCTGTAGAACGTCCCCGGTTTAGTAGGACGGTACCGACCTGCAGTGTTAAGATGCATCAACTGAAATTTTAGTAAGATATATCCCAAAACTGAGAAAGACGGTCTTTGTATTGTTGTGGATTAAGTGTCTGTTCTTCGCCCACGAAAGTGGATAGCTTGCTTATTATATTGTCGACACGTATATTAATGTATATAAAATATAAAAATATATATATACAGGTACATATATACACGTGTATATACATATTAGGTTAAGAAACATCTTCTGGCCTGTCGAATTTGTACAAGAAATGTCAGCGCGTTCTTGAGTCTTACCCTAATAATGTTTTATATAGGGTCGTACTATAGATTGTCTTCCGCATTAACGGTCCGGAAACACATTCATCTTTAAATCAAAGCAAAAACATATGCATGTATAAGTTACCTGAATAAATTTCTCTCTATGTGTAAATATCAACGCTGTTGTAACAAAAGCGTTATCCACGTCCAATTTGAAGCTTTAATGTGCAATAAAAACTTATAAATTGAATCAAGTCTTGTCACTCTATTAAACTTTGAAAAACAGGAAATTTATACTGCATTTTTTTATCTGACAAATTAGATTTCATCAGGCAACTAGATGCTGATATCAAAACACGTTCAAATGACTTTTTATTCCTAACAAAGATTCTTATGATCAACTGATGAGTAAATGCTCTTAATAGCCGCCGCTGATTTTATATGAAAAATTTTAATGAATTTCATTGTCAAATGAATAAGCGTTATTCAGTGAAACTTTATGAACTTTGGAAACTAGACTTCCGCAAGAGGAAAGGTCATATGGGGAGTATTTTTTTAGGAGTAGAGGAAGAATGAGAAATGGTTGTAGTTTTGGATTTGGCTGTATTCAAATTGAATATTACTTTAAGCATATGCCCAAAACGGCTACTTCGAATCTGGAATCTTTCAATACCTGAAGCCATATGTCGGTAATACCGCGAGATGATCACACTAACCCATAAAAAACACAAAATAGTAACGTATTCGTAGGTAGAAAGACGTCGTTATTAGGGATTGAAGATGTTTTTCTAGTCAAGATCCGTTATCTTCACACTACGACAGATCGTAGAAAAGACTCAAGAAATGTCTAGTTTTGACATTTCAGCCAAACTCATCCGACTGTGCAGGATGAGGATGGAGAATTCTCGGTCAGTAATGAATCCGACGAGACCTTCAATGTTAAAAAAGGATTTAGACAAAGGGAGACGCTGTTATGTGACTTTTCAATATCGACATAGATCGGCGCCGCGGCCGTGTGGGCTTGTGCGTCGGCCCATACGCACTTGACTTTCACAGTCTAGGTTCAAATCCCAGCAAAACAATAAAAAAAACACTGAATCGGAGGCGGCCAAAATAGGTTTAACGGTGAATGAGGGAAAAGCAGATCATATGCCGTCTTCAAAGAAGGACTTACAACATCGATGACTTGGCCAGAACCAGCTATAATATATAATCTCCAGAAATCTCTAAGGCTTGGGTAACTTTTCGCTAGTTACGGACTTTGCTCCAATACACAACAGGAGGGATAATTTGTTCAAATGTTGGGCAAATTCTCTGTTGTGGCTGCAATTACCAGACATTTATAATAGTATGATTTCCTAACTATAGTTGTCGGTTCGATTCCCGAAAAGAACACCAAACATTTTTAACGGCTCCACCTCTTTCGAGTCACTGACAATGCTCAAAGGGTATAACTGTCTAGAAAAAGCTTCTCAATCTCGCCGTTCGGAGTCGGCTTTAAACTGTAGGTCATCTCCACTCTTGGGAGAACACTAGCACGCACAACACGAGTGGTTGCTAAGAAGCTAGGCCCAGGTTCACTTCGGACTGTAGCGCCGCCATTATTATTATTATTAACTATAGCTTCGTTGTTCTACATATTTAAGTGCTTTCACCAATATCACAGTAGTACCTAGTTGTCTTAACATTTTTGAAAACCAAACAAAGAGGAAAGCAACATTTTTGACTAGCCTTGGCATTTTCGCCGTGCCGTTCATGCACAGAAAAAATAATTTTCAAATTTCACAAGTCCACCTCATTTGACTCACTGGCAATGCTCAAAGAGTATAATTGTCTAGAAAAAGTTGATCTATCTCGCCGTTCGGAGTCGGAATTTAACTGTAGGTCCCCTTCACTCTAGAGAATAATAACAAGAGTGATAAAAGGAGAAGCTAGGCCCAGGTCCACCTCGGACTGTAGTGCCATAATAATATTATTATTATTATTTACATTTCCACCACTGGGGACGTAAGAAATATGAAGATTAAATAGTGTTCACAGTTAACATATTGAATAGCACCTCTTAAAGAGTTACAAAAAATGTATATGTATACCTACATAAGAACTCCTGCTCACGAAAGGAATAATTTTCATTTAATTATTCTTATACCTCACTTGTTGATTCTCATGATTTTTGTAGAGTTGTTCAGAGAATTTGTACGTCGTATCATTTTATCTCATATACATTTATAAAGATATCTGCATGACATTTTGGAATTAGGTATTTTAGGACTAGAAATCATTTTCGATGCACGTAAATTTTATTTTGTTTAATTTGGGAATGCCTTCCATATAAAAAGGTGAAGTTTTCATGAATTTTAAAATATTGACGCACCCCAAAGAGTGGCATATAAATCGACTGATCTTTCAAACTGAGGTGGATGTTTGCTTAAACACTTTTTCATCCGCCCATTTCTAAACCAAAGTGTTTAAAAATCTGAAAGAAAAACACAAAAACCTGCCTACAATGAGTAAATAGTCTTGAAGATATTGACCAAAACCGCTAAGTCATCGACATGCGAATTGGTGCCAAAAAGGTATTCATCGGTCCGATGAATGAGTTTAAAAATTGGTCTTAACACAAATTCAAATACTTTGCTAATACGGAAGTGCAGACTCAAAGAATGCGGAAAAGGTACAAATGCGTGACGAAACCAAGTCGAAAATCTCAAGATTTTTTTCTTACTCTGAATAGACTAATAAAATTTAAAATATTCTGCTCTTTGAGTTTCACATATAGTTCCAGCTATCACCGTGCTGATAATTCCCAGATTTTTGTATTATTGAATGTTTGTAGTTTACTTTAAGGAAATCTGAAGGCATGATATTCGACATGGCTTGAATAGAACAGCGATAAGTTTGAGCTTGTTTACATTTAAATTTTATTCCCATCTGACTTTATTTTATTACTTCGTATTAAACCTGTTTCTTTAGGCAAACTTCATCGTGAACCGTGATTCACTGATTTGTTTGTTCACAGTAATTTTCTTGAAAACCTTATGTTTTTCATATCTTCGTGATTCACCTAAGAAGGCCTTTGAGGAATTTAAAGCTCAAACTTTAAAATACTGTAATCACCCGATATTCAAGCTGACAAAACTTCCGAGGTTGAAGTTAAAAACGTATTTAGAAAGTTAAAATAAAATAAATAACATAAAACCAAGATTACTGGACCATTTCAATGACTCTGGAACACTATCAGACGACCAACCTATACACACTCACTTCACAAAGAAAGAAGATGTTCGGAAATACTATCCCACCTTGATATTGCCTGTGTTAAATAATTGTAGAGAACATCCATTAGTGATCTTCGCTGATTTAAAAACAAAACTCTTTGTCTTTAACAAATGATTCCAATGTTAGAGAAAATAAAAATTTGGAAAGGAATGTTGGTTTGTGACTTTACCGGGGAGAGATCAGAGAGAGTTCTATTCTGGATTTATTCTAGAGCCACTCCCCTTCGTAATGTGTGTAAACTTAATGCCTTCAGTCTCGCAAAATAGTATCGAACAGCAATATACCGACATAAAAATTTAAATTGTGCAACTCCACCCAAAAACTCAGAGATTCACGAAATTAACCTTTATCGTCACAAAAAATGGACTCACTTAACTCAATAAAAATGCAAATTAATGCATATTTTATGTCAACATATCCTAAGAACACTATTTCACAACTTCGAATGCTTGAAGAAAGTGAATATGGCAGTTTGTATTGAGATAGTGAAATATGCCAGTATCTGCAAGGTTGAGTGGGACAATCAGATAAGTGACTTAAGCAGTCTTTTTACGTTGTATTTGATCATGGTATCGCGAACTCAATTCCTGTTTTCAAGGATGACTACTTCCCTTTGGTGACATCAAATCTTGTGAATAATACCCACCATAGTAATGAGGTATAAACGGTTTGAAAAGTGAGTTAAATACTGTTAATTAATCCTAGTTGATCCTAGATTATATCACCTATTAATAAAAGTTTAAGAGACATCCAAATAACACATGAACAACTAATAGTCAGCTGTTGTCAACAACTGTGGACGCTCGTTTGAAAAGCAAACATTTAAACTTAAATTTCTTTACAGACAGGTGTTTCTTTGCTTGCAAAGCAATTAAGAAATTCACGCTACATTTTGCAATACTTCCAAAACAATCGGAACAACGCTTCATAAGCATATGAAAAAAAGTTCGTAATATTAACGAAGAAGAAAACTTACTGACCAACATTCTGACATACGCCAGTATTATTTGGAGGTAAACGACGAGAGGCATGAGTCTACGGAAAGAGATGCACACCACAGACTTGCTTGGAAAAGAACTTCGCAATGGGGAACTTTATTTTCGAAGTGATCTTCACAGACTTCGTCTACCTCGGCTCTGCGGTAAGCAGCACTAGGATCAAACGCAGAATAACTTTTGCTTATCGTTGTTTTTTTTGGGGCTCAAAAGGCAATTCAGAAGTTAAGCCATTTCTCGAAAGATCAAGTTGGCTTTGAATATGCTTATAATATCAGTCCTGCTCTAGGGCTTTATCAAAAGCTGATGAACAACCCCCTGGTTTTTCAAAAGAAATTTCTGACGGTGACTGGGGGAGAAGATCCAACCACAAACTATGCAGCATCTAAAGATTGGTAGGTCACGTGGAGGTTTTTGGAATGACACAAAGAAAAAGGAAGGTACAAGCGGATAAGGTTTCCCAGGATCGTATTAGATAGTTCAGTACAGATATGGCATAATTATCCTGCAAAGACTGCCGAAAGTCTTTAAATACTAAATGCTATGCTGTTGGATTGCTCTGCAGACTGCAGCACACTGTAGCTCTGTCTAAAGAAGATGAGGAATAATACAATTTCAATACTGGCATTACGGCATCACAGATGGAAGGTTTGGTCTGTGGCGTTGGGTCAGATCAGATAATATGTATCGTTGACCACCAGCTAAAAGCTAGCTAGTTAGTCAACTTTTACGACACGTCAGGAGTAGGACTGTTAATTCACAAAATAAAGACAAAATGGAAGTTTGCTAAGCCACAGTTCTGAGTCACGCTCTAATAGTTTCCCAATAAATTTAAGTTTTCAGTTGAATGCATTTTAATGAATGCTCAGTTCAATGAAGACCGTGGCTTGAAGTGGCTCACAGGTTTTTTATGAACTGTTTGTGAAAAGAATTCTAGGGGGCAGAAGTTTAGATCTCAATGTTGGCTTAAAATTATTGAATGCAACCAGTTTTCTAGAACTATTACTCTCGAAATAGAACTTCCTTAGTTCTCATTGGTTCACTGTTTTTTGGGTTAGTACGTTATGGCTGAACCTCACATGGACTAATCTGGGTTCACAGTGATACCATTTCACGAAGTAAACTTATTTGTTGACATTAGTCCCTTTATAGAGGCAGAATGATCTAAAGATATGTGGCAATTTAATGAGTTATTGTGGTTTCACCATAGCCACTTCATCGAGTGACTTAAAGGAATGTAATCTTAGCTTTTTGTTCGTAGCTGAAGAGAAGATGTATCAAAGTTTCGCACTGGAAGCTAACTATACGAGTTTGGTGGTCCACGAAACAGTGACCCGTGATGATGCCAACCAGCTTGCTGCACTGGACCGTTGCTAACGAGATTATAGCCGAGAAGACCTTGGTGTATTGAAGGAATTGTTCCTTTTCCGTATATTCCTAGCCATGCAAGTAACATAATCGATCAGGGGAAAATGTGTTGATTTCGAGCTGTGATATTTATTGGTGCAGTCTGGATTAGCTTGTTTGTCAGTTATTTCATTTCCCGGATTCCTTCATGTCCAGAAATATAGAAAAGTTGTGGTATTCCTAAACATTTTTTTTTAGTAACTTTTTGCAATGACGCACAGTTTCTTCCATTATTTTGTTGCGTTCAAGTGTCTTCCGTGCTGCCTGCTGCCTGCAAATGTGTTTATGTGAGCACAATCAGTGATACTTGTTCTGCTTCCTCCTTCTTTTTAGGTAGCAACGAATTCAGCAAATTGTAGAATATATTTTGTGTGTGCGTAGTGTTTAAAACTCCAACCCCAAGGCTTCTGCTTTGAGCTTTCTGTGTAGAAGTTGATGCAATTTGCTGGATTAGCACTGTGTTCTGTCTAGTACCCTCTTTTAGAGCTAATTACCGTAAATTTACGGATTTCTGGTGATCTGTATTCGTACTGGCCATTGTTTATCTAAACTTAAAGCCATCAGTCTCTTTTGTTTTTAATAGCGTCTTCTAAACGATTCTAGGACGAATTTAGTGACGCAGTTGCTGTTATTTCGAATGATTTTTATGCACATAAGGCGTCAAAGCCTTTCAATCTATGCAAGAATGAATCGTTTTCCAGGGGCTTTGCAATATACCCTGCTCCCGTACAGAAAGATTGGGCTTACTAAAATTGGGCAGATTTCGTACGTCAAATATGATTGCAGTCCGCACTTCGATCCGAACATTCGTTCGGCATTCTGTGCCATATGTGCTTCAAAGCACTCTCTTGCTTTCACAAAAAGTAACCGTGTAGTGTGGATTTCATGCCAGAGGTGTGATTGGACCGTTTTTAAGGTTCCGTCTACAAAAACGGAACCTTTATAATTTCGGTGTGTCCGTCCGTCCGTCCGTCGTGTCTGTCACACTTTTTTATCTCCGAAGTTTATGAAGATATCGGCATGAAATTTTGGAATTAGGAACTTCAGACCTAGATGTCATTGCCCATGCAGCACGATTTTAAAAAGTGGGGCCATTTGGGGGTGGCTCCAGTACAGGTGAAGTTGACATTAATTTTGAAAAATTATCGCACCCCATCGAAATATATATCAATTGACAGATCTTTCGAAATGAGGTGGAGGTTTCTTTCACCACTTTTTTATTCAAAATACCGTTTGGAAAATATGGAGCTCCAAAGTTTTTTTAAATGCGTCCCCCCCTGCCATTTCTAAACCAAAGTGTTTAAAAATCTGAAAAAATCACAAAAACTTGGGTTCATTGAGTACTTTCATTTAAAACAATTGCGAGCATTCTGGCCCTAATGGTTTTGGAGATATTGGCCAAAAACGGTCAATCATCGACATGCGAATTTTTAAGATCTGAAAACGCAGTTTTGAAGACATCAATGTAAGCATTAAGAAATGATACATTTCAAAATATCGATTTATGTTGAAATTTTGAAATATCTAAGATTTAAAACAAGAAAAAATTTTCATTTTCACACATAATTTCATGCTGTGTTCGGCCACTCTATTCATTGATGAGCGTTATCTTTTCGATCTCACCCCTAAATGCTCAACAGAAATGAACACACACACACCGCAGGCATGAGCAGTGATTAAGTATGTGTATGATGGAAGGGATTTTGCTACAATCAACAGAGGTCTCTATTGTGACATGCCGGAAGACTATTGTTGGCCAGAATTAGAAGGACGAATCAGTGATTCCAATAAGATGGTAACACATGTCACATAGTTATTGAAAACATTGATCTATGGAACGGGAAGTTCGGTAATCGCTTATAGTTGAGAAATGGTTCGTCATTCTCTTATGCTATTTAAAGGCTACGTACTTATTTTTATGGCGTTACTTTAAGTTATTTGCTTACGCCAGCAAGGCAACAACGTAAAAAGAGCTCTGAAACAATATCGAACACGAAATCCTTCCGGCCGATATGCATGGAAGAGTGGTGGAAAATGGACTTCAAAGAGTCGACCATTGCAAACCTCATATGAAGAAGATTAATTTCCATACTTTAATTAATTTTAGCCCAATATTTCAATTGTTCGTATAAATACAAAACTGCTATGTACTTTTTTTTTTGCTATGTACTTATTGAAAAACGGTGTACACAAGTGGAATTAAGTTTTAAGGTGGCAAAGAGTTTATCTCTATAGGATGCAAGCCCCTATGAGCAAATTGTCTTTCAAGAATGTTTAATGGTAAGTCGAAACCCAAAATAAATCATTATTATTTCAACACTCCACAAACTAAAGAATGATTAATTAGCTCCGAAACGCAAACATTGCATCTTATAAAAGTGCAGCTCAGGCCAAACACCAAACACCACCTGTAACAACTGTAGCAACAACAAAACGAAAAAATATTGCCTTGATACCTTCCTGTTGGTTTCTCATTTGCGCACAAAACAACGTCAGCCACTCAACTAAGTCAATGAACATCCGATAGCCTTCTTTGTCTCTAATGACGCTGACACGTGCACCACATAGTCAGCAAAATAGTTTTCTTTTCTTTTTCGATTTCGCACACAAAACCATTAAAGTTCCATTTACCCCCATAAGCATAATCACTCACAAATATTTTTCCACATACCAACCAACAAAAAAAAACCTGCTGGCCGATCAGCCAACCTCAGCATAAAATAAAAAAAAATAAATAAATAAATTAGTGATCAAATTCGTACACAATCAGTCCTTGAGAAATAGAAACCGAAAAATCCGAAAAAAATCATATCCATTCCACCAAAGCAAAGAAATCAAATCGAATGTTTTAGGGGAAATCTCTGGCTTGATGACATGTGTATGCATAACCAGCGATTAGATACGATTCAACCGAACAGCAACAACACAACAATCACCGATCAACGAATGAAAGTTGGCAACATCTTTTTTTTTTTTGGTACATTGGCATAAAATTAGAGAAGAAAAGCAGAGAATGTTTGGCTGAAACAATTAGCCACCTTACACGCACGTCCATCTAGCCAGAGATAGATTCACGGCTTTGAGGGAAATTCAAAACCAATTTAGGTGGTGGGTCACATAATTGCACATTCGTACAAAACCACTTACCTCGGTTGGAAAGTCTGAAAATTGTCGTAAAGAATCTGCAGTTCTGCCTCCCCAAAATAATGTGTTCGCAATTATGTTCACTTATGAAGCACCAAAGCAGGTGCGTTTTTTTTTCAGCTGAGTCCGCACTTCCGCACTGAAAACTTTTATTTCGTTTTTTTTTTGTCGAAGGTTTTACTTGAAAAGCCCGCCGAAGAATGACATTTTCATCGTTTCCTTTACGAACCTACTGTGTTTCGAAAACAAAAAGAATTTTGACATCGATTAGCACCAGAAATACGTATTTTTTTATGATCGATAAATCGATATGTATCGCAATCGAATTTTGAAATATTCGCACCTTAAAATCAACTACTCCCGTCAGCCTTTCTGTAACTAAAAACGCACGGCACACAGACGCTCGTCGATGAATGACTGACTTGCGATCGCGCACGCTCAAATCTTACTGAGCCAGTGATCAGTGGCGTAGAAAATGTTGACGACTACGACTGCGACGACGACGACGATGATGACGAGAAAAAACAGCGAAGAATATCCGCCGCTGTGCCAAAAACCCAAGAGACTACGTCCAGTCAGTCAATCAGTGAGCGTAAGACATGTATTGTTTCAAGAAAGGCCCCGACGAAGCATGCTAAGCCAGAAAAGATATGAGATTAAGCCACTCAACTACAACGATTGGTGTGGTAATTTCCTCCGCGACACTGCTGCAGAATGAAACGAAGACACCTGTGTGTGTATCGCACGTTGTGGCGTTGTGGTGTATGAACACGAGGTGTGTAGCGCCAATTCATTTCTGCCAGGTTATTAATTTCCTCGGTAGTGGTTTGGATTGAAACATGAAATGAGAAAGCACACATTATGTTTAAGAGATTTCTTGGTCGAGACTCTCTTGAAGTTGTTTTGTGGACGTTGATGGAGGTGTGAGTGAATGTTGTGCTTCCGGCATCTGAAGTGGCTGGCAAACAGAGATTGGCATCCTTGGAAACGAAGAGAGTATGCTCAGGGCTGCGATGCGATGCGATTCGAATCGAATTTAAATTATGTGATACTTGACGACACAAATTCAGAGAGTGGCACATTTCAAATCTCGTCCACAAATGTGCTTTCGGCAGGTTGGAAGGTTGACTAAATTTATATTGGGAAATACGTTGATCGCTATTCTGGGTTTATTGTTATTTTAAAGAATTTTTTTAGATTTTATTGCATACAATTGGTGTAAGTTTTAAAAACAAGAACATCAAAGACATAGCGGGAACTAAACCGTCCTAGATAAGATATGTAGGTATCGCGAAAAGTCAAAGCATTTTTTATCTTAAAACTGTTTTCAATATGTTAAATCACATGAGACCATGCAAGAACACAAAAAGAAACAGAAACAGAAGTTATACCTAGCTGTAGATGGGGCACCAAATCAGTTAAAGAGAGATTTACTTGGTCTTGACCATTCGAGTACCTGTGAACAATAAAAAAACGTTTTCATCGTGTTCATCATTCGTTCGTTTAATTTCGTCGCGGATATCAACTGGGAACCCAACTTTAACGAACTATTGTAGTTTAGAGTAAAGCAATAACTCAAGAACCAACTACGCATGGCTTATCACAAGGAACTGCCTAATTGCTACTATTGAGGAGTTCCACCTAATTCTTGAGCGGCGAGGAACCGCAATTTTTTCGACAATGAGGTGGTGGGGCAGCCAAGAAAAAACAAAACAAATTTTGAATAACAAAGAGAGGGAATTAGAGTTGTACCGAATAGTGATTTGGCCGGATATCGGATACCGAATATTCGGCCTGCAGCTTGGCCAGGATATCTGCCCAAATTAAAAATATAACTGTTTGGTGCTCTGATACTCAAATCAGACCGGTACAAGTAAAACCAACTTAAACATGTTTTTTTTCCTTCTCCTCCACAAGATATTCTTACTTTCTACACAGCAAAGTTTTTGGGACATTTTTGAAGAGGTTGCGGAAGACAAGTCAGATTGAGTCTTCGGCCAAAAAAATACCGCCAACAAGCTTGACTTATATCTCAAAACAGTTTGTTTGAAATTTTGAACGGAATAATGGCTTGGTGGTCAGTAAATGGAAGGCAGTACCCAATTTCGCTCAAATTTCATCTCCAAGTAGCAGTGTTTACAGTAAGAGATTCATTTGTGAAGCATGCATCGCAAACGTAATAAATTATTACCCCTTAATGCAGAAAAACTCATTTTCATTCATTATAATTTGGCTTTAGTAAGCTTCCAATATTAAATTGTTTTTTTATTTTTTTGTTTTTACTGAAAAACGACTATCCGCTATTCGGCCGGATATCAAAAGACTATTCGGCTCCGGCCGGATATTACAAAAGAAGCCGGATAGGCCGGATACCGAATACTTCCCGGATATCTGTCACACATCGGGAATACCGGCAGTTTGGAAAATTCAACACTTGGGCGTCTAAAATCTGTCGACTGTGCAAGTCTCGGCATTCTTTTTACCATTGTGTGAATTTTCTGACATTTTACTGCTGCAAGCCCTTCCTATTCTATCCTATCAGCAATTTTATGTCTTTTGGTGACAAGCAATGTGCTTCGAGCAGTCATATTGACAGAAAATGTAGGAATGCTATGGAATCTGGACCGTGCTGACGATATGTGCCTCCCTTCGCAGTAAATAATGGAACTCCATGAAATGACTTTGAAGGTATAGAGGGAGGCAAACATTGTCTGGCTGAAAATAAATGTAAAATCGAAGTTGTTCCTCTTGAAAGGAACATAAACAGCTCAGATATATATAAACTTTTGGACAACCAGTTAAAACAGTAGAGGAATTCTTGGAAGTACTGTTTCAACTGGCGAAATACATATTTGTTTTTATTCAGATAAAATATGGATTATTTACAACGACCTAAAAGCTTGGCACTAGGCTTGATGAAAATACGGATTTGCTTTTCGACATACATACATAATAAGGAAAGACTTATCCACAGAAATAGTAACTCAAACAGCATTTCCAACAGCTACTCAAGAGCATGCCTAAGAAAATGTGATAGGCAACGAAGAACTCCGTCCGATGAAATAGTCTATCTATCTAGCATTGAAGAAGTCGGCACCGCTATTTAAAAACCAAGAAACAACAATACGGCTGAGGTGATCTACCACTGGTAGGCGGCATGCTCTAAACCATTTGGACTGTGAAGATCAAAGCCTAAGGAATGGAATGTAAGGTCTATATGCCATATCCACTGTTAGCGGAGCGAATAAAAGAGAACACGTCTTAATACAAAGATAGGTTTTATTCAAGTAAGTGATTAATCGTTGAAAGCAATCAACGTGGGTAAAAGTAATAGATGAATATAATAATATGTAATAGAATTAGGGTTGCAACTAATTGTAATTCAGAGAAACTCCATCTCAACCATAATTCAAAAAGAAAAAATAAAAGTAAACCCTATTTGTTTTATATAAACACAAAATTCATGATATTAAGTTTGAAATAATTTCTTTAACAATTTTGTATGCTTGTTCTTATTTAAACATTTTGTAAAAATAACTGCTACGTTATCAGTACTTGGTATGTAAGTGATTGAAATTACATTCTTCGAACATTTATCTTTTAAATAATGGTATTTAATATCAATATGCTTACTACGTTTTTGTGTAATTTCATTTTTTGCGAATAAAACGGCACCTTGATTGTCACAAAATATGGTAGTTGGATGTTGCGTATGTTTTAAGAACTCCATTTCTCCAAGCAAACTCTTATGAAAAACGACTTCCTTCGCGCCTTGACACATGGCGATGTACTCAGCTTCCATCGTACTAAGTGCAATGACATTCTGTTTTTTCGATTCCCAAGCGACTGGTCCACCCCCAAAATAAACAATAGGATTTGCGATCAATTGCATCCGAACCCCAATCAGCATCTGTGTAACAAATTAAACCATTATTGTTTTTATATGTCAAACAAACCTTGGAGTCATTTCTCAAATAGCGAAGTATGTGCTTTGCTGCCATAAAATGTTCCTGGTGCGGATGAGAGCTAAACTGGGACAATTTAGAGACAACATATGCAAGGTCAGGTCTGGTTATTGTCGCCAAATAATTGAGTCCCCCCATAAGTGATTGATACTCTTTGATGTTCGTTCCAATACAGTTATCCTTAGAACACCTTTTTAAGACAGTTCCACTTACAAGTGGTGTAAGTGCTGGTTTGCAGTTTTCCATACCCCAGTGAGTAAGGAGATCTTCAACATATCTCCTCTGGTGAACAATTATATTTCCCCGGGGACCGTCCCTCTCAATTTCCATTCCGAGGTAAAATTTTATCGATCCACGATCAACAGCCTCCATGTGCCGATTCAAATTTTGCACAATATTGCAAAGCACTGCTTCCGATGAATAAGCTATTATTAAATCATCAACGTACAATCCAATTATACTAATATGTTGTTTGTTTCGTAAAAAGTATACACAACTATCCGTTTTGCATCTCACAAAACCAATGCTTAATAATATCTCATTTATCTTTTTATTCCAATCCCTTCCGGCTTGCTTAAGTCCATATAAAGATTTTTTTAGTTTACACACTCTCTGTGGATGTTTCTGGTCTACAAATCCACTTGGCTGGCGCATAAACACATCCTCTTCTAAATCTCCGTTGAGATAAGCCGCTGCGATATCAATGTGCTTTATAAGAAATTTGAACTGTACTCCAAGTGACAAAATGAGACGAATTGTAGCATGTCTGACAACTGGTGCATATGTTTCGAAGTAATCTACGTTTTGTTTCTGGAAACATCCTTGAGCTACTAAGCGCGCCTTGTACTTCTCAACTTCTCCATCTGCATTTCGTTTCGTAGTAAACACCCATTTACAACCGATGATATTCTTGTGTTTTGGTTCACTAACTAGATCCCACGTATTATTCTCGACCAATGATGAATATTCTTTTTGCATGGCATCTTTCCATTTCATAGCATTACAACTTTTTAAAGCTTCAGTGACAGACATCGGATCTGGTGATATTGAAACCATTTTGTTTGCAACTTCTTTGTTTCTTCTTCAGAGACCAACTCTGATGGTCCAGAATTGATTTGAAATTCTTGGTCTTAATCTCGATTTTATACAAGAATTTTCTTCGACGTGCTCCTTTTTACCACCAACAACATTAGCAACATCTTCTCCGGTAGCGTACTCGGAATCATCATTAGCAACATCTTCGTAGACGTAGTCATCAGCAGTATCACCAGTATCGTCCCAAGCATCGCTTACAACGGCAACATCTTCATCAATTATGTCTTTGTAATTGTCTGCATAAAATGTAAAAGTGGAATTTGGTGTTTTGTTGGTCGACAATTTTTCATTTTCAGCTTCTGAGAATTTTTTCTCGAAAAACGTCACATCTCTAGAAATAATGGTTCTTAGATGTGTATCGTAAAGCCTATACCCTTTCGTATGATCAGCATATCCGACAAAGGATAATATTTTTCCCTTTGGTTGCTTAATCAGAGCGACAGCATCACACCCAAACGTTCTCATGTGGTTTACCGATGGCTTATACCCAAACCAACATTCGTATGGCGTTTTGTCTTTCAATACTATTGTCGGGCAACGATTCCTTATGTATGTGGCGGTATTTATTGCCTCTGACCATAAGTATTGTGGTAATTTTGACTCCTCAAACATGCATCGGGCCATCTCAACAAGGGTTCTATTGGCCCTCTCGGCAATGCCATTTTGCTGAGGTGTGTAACTCACTGTTCTTTGATGGATTATTCCATTTGATTTCAAGTAATAATCAAACTCACGGTTAATATATTCCTTTCCATTATCACTACAAATACATTTTACTCTTTTACCAGTTTGCCTCTCCGAAGTAGCTACAAATTGCTTGAATACTTTGAGAACATCGGATTTTCTCTTCAGAAAATATGTGGTCGTGTATCTTGAGAAATCATCTATAAAGGTGATAAAGTAGATGGATCCTCCTTGCGATGTTACACGCAAAGGGCCACAAATATCAGTGTGAACTACATCAAGTACACTGGAAGTAAACAAAGTATTGTATTGATGAAATGACTTTGTACATATCTTACACAGGGCACATGTGACACATTTAAAGTCATTTGGTTTGTAGACACTCAAACCGCGAACCATTTTCTTTTGTGACAATTTGTATATGTCTTTCATATTTAGGTGTCCAAAACGTTTGTGCCAAAGAAGAGATTCAATTTCTAAACGAGCACTTAAGACCATTTCTTTATTTGACTTTAACTTTGTTGAATATATTCCGTTCTGCAAATATGCTACAAAAATCGATTTATTATTATTAGAATTAACAGAAGCTCTGTCACCGGTGAATTCCACACAATGCCCATTGTTTATGATCTTACTGACTGATATAAAATTAGAATTAAGGCCCGGTACGTACAACACGTTGTCCCAAATAATGTTGTTATAATCGGATTTCAAAATCACTTGACCTATTCCATTTGATTGCACGTTATCTCCCGTTGCCATGAAAACTTTCTGTGAATGTTGCTTTATTGACGAAAACAACTTCTTGTCAGAGCACATATGAGAGGATGCGTCGCTATCCAAAATCCAGTCTGCCTCCAATAAGGAACTTTTCTCTTGAGTACATGCGCTGAGAACAACGGCATGGGCTTGAGACTGACTCAAGCTTTTGTTTCTACACTGCGATCTTATATGTCCTCTCATCCCACAGCCATAGCACTTGACGTTTCTCTTGCCTTGTTTCTCGCTGTTCCTCGATGAACTTTGTTGCATTTTATTTCGCTGTTCCTTATGTTTGGCTGTAAATACCAGTTCGTTCGTTTCACCCCTGTCACTTCGTCGATGTTCTTCTTCTAAAATCTTGTTTTTTAGTTGACCAACTGATGGAAGAGCATCGCGACTCTCTATGGCAACCACAAAATATTCCATTTCGTTTGGAAGACTGCACAGCATTAAAATGCTTACAAGATCATCTGGGATCTCAACATCAATTTCATTTAGGGCATCAACTATTGAGCAAAATTCATTTATTTGACTGGTGAATTTTTGCCCTGCTTTAAATTGAAACCTAACCAAGTGTTTGAACAAATTTACTTTACGGGCAGGACCTTTTCCTTTATAGGTTAATGTTAATTTATCCCACGCTGCTTTCGAAGTACAACATCCTTTTAAATGTATCAATTCAGAAGGTTTAACACATAAAGTTAACATTGCCAAAGCTTTGGCATCTGTCCTTTCCCACGCAATTAGATCCGCATCAGTCAGCTTTTCGTCCTTGATGTTCTCTATCACATGCCAATAATCCAATGTGATTAACAAGCTTCTCATTTGGACCGACCAAGATGTGAAATTATCACCGTCGAGCTTATCGATTTGCATCGGCGAACCAGACATTTTATTTTTTTTCAATTAAATCAATTTTCTGTCCGCACGTACAGGTTAATCTATTGAACGAATTATTTTTCAAACTTCTTCTTGTAAAATAAAGAAAAATGTCTTTTAATCACTAGGAACAAAAATGGAATTCGAATTAGCGTGATCTGGGCCCATAACCTATGTTAGCGGAGCGAATAAAAGAGAACACGTCTTAATACAAAGATAGGTTTTATTCAAGTAAGTGATTAATCGTTGAAAGCAATCAACGTGGGTAAAAGTAATAGATGAATATAATAATATGTAATAAAATTAGGGTTGCAACTAATTGTAATTCAGACATCCACAAACAAAAACTTCTTGAAACAATTGCCGATGTATATCCCTGCCAAAAAATCGCCTTTAGAAATCTGTTCAGCACACTGTACAAATGTCTAATGCCGTTTGGAATCACGTAAATCGGCACATAAATGTTCGGTTTCTGTGCAGCCAACTTGACTACAGAGAATATTTTTGCAAATCGATACGTAGTTACTCTACGTGTCACAAATATGGCCCACTTTGGTAACATGGCTGACCACAATATTGCAGAACTGGAAAAGCATACACATACCGCTATGCGTTCATTTCATTCATTTTCGAACCGGTTGGTGGTCATTGAAACTTGTTTAGTCCAGCTCAACAGATGTGCGCAGTAAAGCACGTGGCAGATTTTTAATTACTGTATTATAATTTTTGGGTAAGTTTTGCTAAGTGTTTTTGTATACAATTTTGTAAAAATAGGTTAATGTTTTTATAACATTGTGTAGTGTTCAAATTGAAATATCATTATATGAAATCAAAATTATTCAATAATTTATAAAGTGTGTGATAATAAAAAAAAATGGTTAAAAAGCCCGATGTTGGTAATATGGCCCACCATAGATTAACACACTATTATGCATAAAAATAACATGATTTTTTATTTTTTTAATGGTTTCGAGAGCTACACAACCGCCAAAAAAGCGAATATTTCAAATACTCGACCACGTAAGGGACAATTATCATTGTCGATCCTTAAATGTACTGTTTGGTAAGCCAATGGCAGCACGTTATTTAAATTCTGGCGAAAAATGAACAATTGGTGAAGCTTGCAAGTTGAGACTTGAGTAAACGGCGGAGCAACAGAAAGGCAAAAATATTGGAGTTTTAAAAAATAAGAAATTTATTGAAATTGATTGAAACATGAAATGAGAAAGCACACATTATGTTTAAGAGATTTCTTGGTCGAGACTCTCTTGAAGTTGTTTTGTGGACGCTGATGGAGGTGTGAGTGAATGTTGTGCTTCCGGCATCTGAAGTGGCTGGCAAACAGAGATTGGCATCCTTGGAAACGAAGAGAGTATGCTCAGGGCTGCGATGCGATGCGATTCGAATCGAATTTAAATTATGTGATACTTGACGACACAAATTCAGAGAGTGGCACATTTCAAATCTCGTCCACAAATGTGCTTTCGGCAGGTTGGAAGGTTGACTAAATTTATATTGGGAAATACGTTGATCGCTATTCTGGGTTTATTGTTATTTTAAAGAATTTTTTTAGATTTTATTGCATACAATTGGTGTAAGTTTTAAAAACAAGAACATCAAAGACATAGCGGGAACTAAACCGTCCTAGATAAGATATGTAGGTATCGCGAAAAGTCAAAGCATTTTTTATCTTAAAACTGTTTTCAATATGTTAAATCACATGAGACCATGCAAGAACACAAAAAGAAACAGAAACAGAAGTTATACCTAGCTGTAGATGGGGCACCAAATCAGTTAAAGAGAGATTTACTTGGTCTTGACCATTCGAGTACCTGTGAACAATAAAAAAACGTTTTCATCGTGTTCATCATTCGTTCGTTTAATTTCGTCGCGGATATCAACTGGGAACCCAACTTTAACGAACTATTGTAGTTTAGAGTAAAGCAATAACTCAAGAACCAACTACGCATGGCTTATCACAAGGAACTGCCTAATTGCTACTATTGAGGAGTTCCACCTAATTCTTGAGCGGCGAGGAACCGCAATTTTTTCGACAATGAGGTGGTGGGGCAGCCAAGAAAAAACAAAACAAATTTTGAATAACAAAGAGAGGGAATTAGAGTTGTACCGAATAGTGATTTGGCCGGATATCGGATACCGAATATTCGGCCTGCAGCTTGGCCAGGATATCTGCCCAAATTAAAAATATAACTGTTTGGTGCTCTGATACTCAAATCAGACCGGTACAAGTAAAACCAACTTAAACATGTTTTTTTTCCTTCTCCTCCACAAGATATTCTTACTTTCTACACAGCAAAGTTTTTGGGACATTTTTGAAGAGGTTGCGGAAGACAAGTCAGATTGAGTCTTCGGCCAAAAAAATACCGCCAACAAGCTTGACTTATATCTCAAAACAGTTTGTTTGAAATTTTGAACGGAATAATGGCTTGGTGGTCAGTAAATGGAAGGCAGTACCCAATTTCGCTCAAATTTCATCTCCAAGTAGCAGTGTTTACAGTAAGAGATTCATTTGTGAAGCATGCATCGCAAACGTAATAAATTATTACCCCTTAATGCAGAAAAACTCATTTTCATTCATTATAATTTGGCTTTAGTAAGCTTCCAATATTAAATTGTTTTTTTATTTTTTTGTTTTTACTGAAAAACGACTATCCGCTATTCGGCCGGATATCAAAAGACTATTCGGCTCCGGCCGGATATTACAAAAGAAGCCGGATAGGCCGGATACCGAATACTTCCCGGATATCTGTCACACATCGGGAATACCGGCAGTTTGGAAAATTCAACACTTGGGCGTCTAAAATCTGTCGACTGTGCAAGTCTCGGCATGTAAGTGCTGGTTTGCAGTTTTCCATACCCCAGTGAGTAAGGAGATCTTCAACATATCTCCTCTGGTGAACAATTATATTTCCCCGGGGACCGTCCCTCTCAATTTCCATTCCGAGGTAAAATTTTATCGATCCACGATCAACAGCCTCCATGTGCCGATTCAAATTTTGCACAATATTGCAAAGCACTGCTTCCGATGAATAAGCTATTATTAAATCATCAACGTACAATCCAATTATACTAATATGTTGTTTGTTTCGTAAAAAGTATACACAACTATCCGTTTTGCATCTCACAAAACCAATGCTTAATAATATCTCATTTATCTTTTTATTCCAATCCCTTCCGGCTTGCTTAAGTCCATATAAAGATTTTTTTAGTTTACACACTCTCTGTGGATGTTTCTGGTCTACAAATCCACTTGGCTGGCGCATAAACACATCCTCTTCTAAATCTCCGTTGAGATAAGCCGCTGCGATATCAATGTGCTTTATAAGAAATTTGAACTGTACTCCAAGTGACAAAATGAGACGAATTGTAGCATGTCTGACAACTGGTGCATATGTTTCGAAGTAATCTACGTTTTGTTTCTGGAAACATCCTTGAGCTACTAAGCGCGCCTTGTACTTCTCAACTTCTCCATCTGCATTTCGTTTCGTAGTAAACACCCATTTACAACCGATGATATTCTTGTGTTTTGGTTCACTAACTAGATCCCACGTATTATTCTCGACCAATGATGAATATTCTTTTTGCATGGCATCTTTCCATTTCATAGCATTACAACTTTTTAAAGCTTCAGTGACAGACATCGGATCTGGTGATATTGAAACCATTTTGTTTGCAACTTCTTTGTTTCTTCTTCAGAGACCAACTCTGATGGTCCAGAATTGATTTGAAATTCTTGGTCTTAATCTCGATTTTATACAAGAATTTTCTTCGACGTGCTCCTTTTTACCACCAACAACATTAGCAACATCTTCTCCGGTAGCGTACTCGGAATCATCATTAGCAACATCTTCGTAGACGTAGTCATCAGCAGTATCACCAGTATCGTCCCAAGCATCGCTTACAACGGCAACATCTTCATCAATTATGTCTTTGTAATTGTCTGCATAAAATGTAAAAGTGGAATTTGGTGTTTTGTTGGTCGACAATTTTTCATTTTCAGCTTCTGAGAATTTTTTCTCGAAAAACGTCACATCTCTAGAAATAATGGTTCTTAGATGTGTATCGTAAAGCCTATACCCTTTCGTATGATCAGCATATCCGACAAAGGATAATATTTTTCCCTTTGGTTGCTTAATCAGAGCGACAGCATCACACCCAAACGTTCTCATGTGGTTTACCGATGGCTTATACCCAAACCAACATTCGTATGGCGTTTTGTCTTTCAATACTATTGTCGGGCAACGATTCCTTATGTATGTGGCGGTATTTATTGCCTCTGACCATAAGTATTGTGGTAATTTTGACTCCTCAAACATGCATCGGGCCATCTCAACAAGGGTTCTATTGGCCCTCTCGGCAATGCCATTTTGCTGAGGTGTGTAACTCACTGTTCTTTGATGGATTATTCCATTTGATTTCAAGTAATAATCAAACTCACGGTTAATATATTCCTTTCCATTATCACTACAAATACATTTTACTCTTTTACCAGTTTGCCTCTCCGAAGTAGCTACAAATTGCTTGAATACTTTGAGGACATCGGATTTTCTCTTCAGAAAATATGTGGTCGTGTATCTTGAGAAATCATCTATAAAGGTGATAAAGTAGATGGATCCTCCTTGCGATGTTACACGCAAAGGGCCACAAATATCAGTGTGAACTACATCAAGTACACTGGAAGTAAACAAAGTATTGTATTGATGAAATGACTTTGTACATATCTTACACAGGGCACATGTGACACATTTAAAGTCATTTGGTTTGTAGACACTCAAACCGCGAACCATTTTCTTTTGTGACAATTTGTATATGTCTTTCATATTTAGGTGTCCAAAACGTTTGTGCCAAAGAAGAGATTCAATTTCTAAACGAGCACTTAAGACCATTTCTTTATTTGACTTTAACTTTGTTGAATATATTCCGTTCTGCAAATATGCTACAAAAATCGATTTATTATTATTAGAATTAACAGAAGCTCTGTCACCGGTGAATTCCACACAATGCCCATTGTTTATGATCTTACTGACTGATATAAAATTAGAATTAAGGCCCGGTACGTACAACACGTTGTCCCAAATAATGTTGTTATAATCGGATTTCAAAATCACTTGACCTATTCCATTTGATTGCACGTTATCTCCCGTTGCCATGAAAACTTTCTGTGAATGTTGCTTTATTGACGAAAACAACTTCTTGTCAGAGCACATATGAGAGGATGCGTCGCTATCCAAAATCCAGTCTGCCTCCAATAAGGAACTTTTCTCTTGAGTACATGCGCTGAGAACAACGGCATGGGCTTGAGACTGACTCAAGCTTTTGTTTCTACACTGCGATCTTATATGTCCTCTCATCCCACAGCCATAGCACTTGACGTTTCTCTTGCCTTGTTTCTCGCTGTTCCTCGATGAACTTTGTTGCATTTTATTTCGCTGTTCCTTATGTTTGGCTGTAAATACCAGTTCGTTCGTTTCACCCCTGTCACTTCGTCGATGTTCTTCTTCTAAAATCTTGTTTTTTAGTTGACCAACTGATGGAAGAGCATCGCGACTCTCTATGGCAACCACAAAATATTCCATTTCGTTTGGAAGACTGCACAGCATTAAAATGCTTACAAGATCATCTGGGATCTCAACATCAATTTCATTTAGGGCATCAACTATTGAGCAAAATTCATTTATTTGACTGGTGAATTTTTGCCCTGCTTTAAATTGAAACCTAACCAAGTGTTTGAACAAATTTACTTTACGGGCAGGACCTTTTCCTTTATAGGTTAATGTTAATTTATCCCACGCTGCTTTCGAAGTACAACATCCTTTTAAATGTATCAATTCAGAAGGTTTAACACATAAAGTTAACATTGCCAAAGCTTTGGCATCTGTCCTTTCCCACGCAATTAGATCCGCATCAGTCAGCTTTTCGTCCTTGATGTTCTCTATCACATGCCAATAATCCAATGTGATTAACAAGCTTCTCATTTGGACCGACCAAGATGTGAAATTATCACCGTCGAGCTTATCGATTTGCATCGGCGAACCAGACATTTTATTTTTTTTCAATTAAATCAATTTTCTGTCCGCACGTACAGGTTAATCTATTGAACGAATTATTTTTCAAACTTCTTCTTGTAAAATAAAGAAAAATGTCTTTTAATCACTAGGAACAAAAATGGAATTCGAATTAGCGTGATCTGGGCCCATAACCTATGTTAGCGGAGCGAATAAAAGAGAACACGTCTTAATACAAAGATAGGTTTTATTCAAGTAAGTGATTAATCGTTGAAAGCAATCAACGTGGGTAAAAGTAATAGATGAATATAATAATATGTAATAAAATTAGGGTTGCAACTAATTGTAATTCAGACATCCACAAACAAAAACTTCTTGAAACAATTGCCGATGTATATCCCTGCCAAAAAATCGCCTTTAGAAATCTGTTCAGCACACTGTACAAATGTCTAATGCCGTTTGGAATCACGTAAATCGGCACATAAATGTTCGGTTTCTGTGCAGCCAACTTGACTACAGAGAATATTTTTGCAAATCGATACGTAGTTACTCTACGTGTCACAAATATGGCCCACTTTGGTAACATGGCTGACCACAATATTGCAGAACTGGAAAAGCATACACATACCGCTATGCGTTCATTTCATTCATTTTCGAACCGGTTGGTGGTTATTGAAACTTGTTTAGTCCAGCTCAACAGATGTGCGCAGTAAAGCACGTGGCAGATTTTTAATTACTGTATTATAATTTTTGGGTAAGTTTTGCTAAGTGTTTTTGTATACAATTTTGTAAAAATAGGTTAATGTTTTTATAACATTGTGTAGTGTTCAAATTGAAATATCATTATATGAAATCAAAATTATTCAATAATTTATAAAGTGTGTGATAATAAAAAAAAATGGTTAAAAAGCCCGATGTTGGTAATATGGCCCACCATAGATTAACACACTATTATGCATAAAAATAACATGATTTTTTATTTTTTTAATGGTTTCGAGAGCTACACAACCGCCAAAAAAGCGAATATTTCAAATACTCGACCACGTAAGGGACAATTATCATTGTCGATCCTTAAATGTACTGTTTGGTAAGCCAATGGCAGCACGTTATTTAAATTCTGGCGAAAAATGAACAATTGGTGAAGCTTGCAAGTTGAGACTTGAGTAAACGGCGGAGCAACAGAAAGGCAAAAATATTGGAGTTTTAAAAAATAAGAAATTTATTGAAATTGATTGAAACATGAAATGAGAAAGCACACATTATGTTTAAGAGATTTCTTGGTCGAGACTCTCTTGAAGTTGTTTTGTGGACGCTGATGGAGGTGTGAGTGAATGTTGTGCTTCCGGCATCTGAAGTGGCTGGCAAACAGAGATTGGCATCCTTGGAAACGAAGAGAGTATGCTCAGGGCTGCGATGCGATGCGATTCGAATCGAATTTAAATTATGTGATACTTGACGACACAAATTCAGAGAGTGGCACATTTCAAATCTCGTCCACAAATGTGCTTTCGGCAGGTTGGAAGGTTGACTAAATTTATATTGGGAAATACGTTGATCGCTATTCTGGGTTTATTGTTATTTTAAAGAATTTTTTTAGATTTTATTGCATACAATTGGTGTAAGTTTTAAAAACAAGAACATCAAAGACATAGCGGGAACTAAACCGTCCTAGATAAGATATGTAGGTATCGCGAAAAGTCAAAGCATTTTTTATCTTAAAACTGTTTTCAATATGTTAAATCACATGAGACCATGCAAGAACACAAAAAGAAACAGAAACAGAAGTTATACCTAGCTGTAGATGGGGCACCAAATCAGTTAAAGAGAGATTTACTTGGTCTTGACCATTCGAGTACCTGTGAACAATAAAAAAACGTTTTCATCGTGTTCATCATTCGTTCGTTTAATTTCGTCGCGGATATCAACTGGGAACCCAACTTTAACGAACTATTGTAGTTTAGAGTAAAGCAATAACTCAAGAACCAACTACGCATGGCTTATCACAAGGAACTGCCTAATTGCTACTATTGAGGAGTTCCACCTAATTCTTGAGCGGCGAGGAACCGCAATTTTTTCGACAATGAGGTGGTGGGGCAGCCAAGAAAAAACAAAACAAATTTTGAATAACAAAGAGAGGGAATTAGAGTTGTACCGAATAGTGATTTGGCCGGATATCGGATACCGAATATTCGGCCTGCAGCTTGGCCAGGATATCTGCCCAAATTAAAAATATAACTGTTTGGTGCTCTGATACTCAAATCAGACCGGTACAAGTAAAACCAACTTAAACATGTTTTTTTTCCTTCTCCTCCACAAGATATTCTTACTTTCTACACAGCAAAGTTTTTGGGACATTTTTGAAGAGGTTGCGGAAGACAAGTCAGATTGAGTCTTCGGCCAAAAAAATACCGCCAACAAGCTTGACTTATATCTCAAAACAGTTTGTTTGAAATTTTGAACGGAATAATGGCTTGGTGGTCAGTAAATGGAAGGCAGTACCCAATTTCGCTCAAATTTCATCTCCAAGTAGCAGTGTTTACAGTAAGAGATTCATTTGTGAAGCAAGCATCGCAAACGTAATAAATTATTACCCCTTAATGCAGAAAAACTCATTTTCATTCATTATAATTTGGCTTTAGTAAGCTTCCAATATTAAATTGTTTTTTTATTTTTTTGTTTTTACTGAAAAACGACTATCCGCTATTCGGCCGGATATCAAAAGACTATTCGGCTCCGGCCGGATATTACAAAAGAAGCCGGATAGGCCGGATACCGAATACTTCCCGGATATCTGTCACACATCGGGAATACCGGCAGTTTGGAAAATTCAACACTTGGGCGTCTAAAATCTGTCGACTGTGCAAGTCTCGGCATGTAAGTGCTGGTTTGCAGTTTTCCATACCCCAGTGAGTAAGGAGATCTTCAACATATCTCCTCTGGTGAACAATTATATTTCCCCGGGGACCGTCCCTCTCAATTTCCATTCCGAGGTAAAATTTTATCGATCCACGATCAACAGCCTCCATGTGCCGATTCAAATTTTGCACAATATTGCAAAGCACTGCTTCCGATGAATAAGCTATTATTAAATCATCAACGTACAATCCAATTATACTAATATGTTGTTTGTTTCGTAAAAAGTATACACAACTATCCGTTTTGCATCTCACAAAACCAATGCTTAATAATATCTCATTTATCTTTTTATTCCAATCCCTTCCGGCTTGCTTAAGTCCATATAAAGATTTTTTTAGTTTACACACTCTCTGTGGATGTTTCTGGTCTACAAATCCACTTGGCTGGCGCATAAACACATCCTCTTCTAAATCTCCGTTGAGATAAGCCGCTGCGATATCAATGTGCTTTATAAGAAATTTGAACTGTACTCCAAGTGACAAAATGAGACGAATTGTAGCATGTCTGACAACTGGTGCATATGTTTCGAAGTAATCTACGTTTTGTTTCTGGAAACATCCTTGAGCTACTAAGCGCGCCTTGTACTTCTCAACTTCTCCATCTGCATTTCGTTTCGTAGTAAACACCCATTTACAACCGATGATATTCTTGTGTTTTGGTTCACTAACTAGATCCCACGTATTATTCTCGACCAATGATGAATATTCTTTTTGCATGGCATCTTTCCATTTCATAGCATTACAACTTTTTAAAGCTTCAGTGACAGACATCGGATCTGGTGATATTGAAACCATTTTGTTTGCAACTTCTTTGTTTCTTCTTCAGAGACCAACTCTGATGGTCCAGAATTGATTTGAAATTCTTGGTCTTAATCTCGATTTTATACAAGAATTTTCTTCGACGTGCTCCTTTTTACCACCAACAACATTAGCAACATCTTCTCCGGTAGCGTACTCGGAATCATCATTAGCAACATCTTCGTAGACGTAGTCATCAGCAGTATCACCAGTATCGTCCCAAGCATCGCTTACAACGGCAACATCTTCATCAATTATGTCTTTGTAATTGTCTGCATAAAATGTAAAAGTGGAATTTGGTGTTTTGTTGGTCGACAATTTTTCATTTTCAGCTTCTGAGAATTTTTTCTCGAAAAACGTCACATCTCTAGAAATAATGGTTCTTAGATGTGTATCGTAAAGCCTATACCCTTTCGTATGATCAGCATATCCGACAAAGGATAATATTTTTCCCTTTGGTTGCTTAATCAGAGCGACAGCATCACACCCAAACGTTCTCATGTGGTTTACCGATGGCTTATACCCAAACCAACATTCGTATGGCGTTTTGTCTTTCAATACTATTGTCGGGCAACGATTCCTTATGTATGTGGCGGTATTTATTGCCTCTGACCATAAGTATTGTGGTAATTTTGACTCCTCAAACATGCATCGGGCCATCTCAACAAGGGTTCTATTGGCCCTCTCGGCAATGCCATTTTGCTGAGGTGTGTAACTCACTGTTCTTTGATGGATTATTCCATTTGATTTCAAGTAATAATCAAACTCACGGTTAATATATTCCTTTCCATTATCACTACAAATACATTTTACTCTTTTACCAGTTTGCCTCTCCGAAGTAGCTACAAATTGCTTGAATACTTTGAGAACATCGGATTTTCTCTTCAGAAAATATGTGGTCGTGTATCTTGAGAAATCATCTATAAAGGTGATAAAGTAGATGGATCCTCCTTGCGATGTTACACGCAAAGGGCCACAAATATCAGTGTGAACTACATCAAGTACACTGGAAGTAAACAAAGTATTGTATTGATGAAATGACTTTGTACATATCTTACACAGGGCACATGTGACACATTTAAAGTCATTTGGTTTGTAGACACTCAAACCGCGAACCATTTTCTTTTGTGACAATTTGTATATGTCTTTCATATTTAGGTGTCCAAAACGTTTGTGCCAAAGAAGAGATTCAATTTCTAAACGAGCACTTAAGACCATTTCTTTATTTGACTTTAACTTTGTTGAATATATTCCGTTCTGCAAATATGCTACAAAAATCGATTTATTATTATTAGAATTAACAGAAGCTCTGTCACCGGTGAATTCCACACAATGCCCATTGTTTATGATCTTACTGACTGATATAAAATTAGAATTAAGGCCCGGTACGTACAACACGTTGTCTCAAATAATGTTGTTATAATCGGATTTCAAAATCACTTGACCTATTCCATTTGATTGCACGTTATCTCCCGTTGCCATGAAAACTTTCTGTGAATGTTGCTTTATTGACGAAAACAACTTCTTGTCAGAGCACATATGAGAGGATGCGTCGCTATCCAAAATCCAGTCTGCCTCCAATAAGGAACTTTTCTCTTGAGTACATGCGCTGAGAACAACGGCATGGGCTTGAGACTGACTCAAGCTTTTGTTTCTACACTGCGATCTTATATGTCCTCTCATCCCACAGCCATAGCACTTGACGTTTCTCTTGCCTTGTTTCTCGCTGTTCCTCGATGAACTTTGTTGCATTTTATTTCGCTGTTCCTTATGTTTGGCTGTAAATACCAGTTCGTTCGTTTCACCCCTGTCACTTCGTCGATGTTCTTCTTCTAAAATCTTGTTTTTTAGTTGACCAACTGATGGAAGAGCATCGCGACTCTCTATGGCAACCACAAAATATTCCATTTCGTTTGGAAGACTGCACAGCATTAAAATGCTTACAAGATCATCTGGGATCTCAACATCAATTTCATTTAGGGCATCAACTATTGAGCAAAATTCATTTATTTGACTGGTGAATTTTTGCCCTGCTTTAAATTGAAACCTAACCAAGTGTTTGAACAAATTTACTTTACGGGCAGGACCTTTTCCTTTATAGGTTAATGTTAATTTATCCCACGCTGCTTTCGAAGTACAACATCCTTTTAAATGTATCAATTCAGAAGGTTTAACACATAAAGTTAACATTGCCAAAGCTTTGGCATCTGTCCTTTCCCACGCAATTAGATCCGCATCAGTCAGCTTTTCGTCCTTGATGTTCTCTATCACATGCCAATAATCCAATGTGATTAACAAGCTTCTCATTTGGACCGACCAAGATGTGAAATTATCACCGTCGAGCTTATCGATTTGCATCGGCGAACCAGACATTTTATTTTTTTTCAATTAAATCAATTTTCTGTCCGCACGTACAGGTTAATCTATTGAACGAATTATTTTTCAAACTTCTTCTTGTAAAATAAAGAAAAATGTCTTTTAATCACTAGGAACAAAAATGGAATTCGAATTAGCGTGATCTGGGCCCATAACCTATGTTAGCGGAGCGAATAAAAGAGAACACGTCTTAATACAAAGATAGGTTTTATTCAAGTAAGTGATTAATCGTTGAAAGCAATCAACGTGGGTAAAAGTAATAGATGAATATAATAATATGTAATAAAATTAGGGTTGCAACTAATTGTAATTCAGACATCCACAAACAAAAACTTCTTGAAACAATTGCCGATGTATATCCCTGCCAAAAAATCGCCTTTAGAAATCTGTTCAGCACACTGTACAAATGTCTAATGCCGTTTGGAATCACGTAAATCGGCACATAAATGTTCGGTTTCTGTGCAGCCAACTTGACTACAGAGAATATTTTTGCAAATCGATACGTAGTTACTCTACGTGTCACAAATATGGCCCACTTTGGTAACATGGCTGACCACAATATTGCAGAACTGGAAAAGCATACACATACCGCTATGCGTTCATTTCATTCATTTTCGAACCGGTTGGTGGTCATTGAAACTTGTTTAGTCCAGCTCAACAGATGTGCGCAGTAAAGCACGTGGCAGATTTTTAATTACTGTATTATAATTTTTGGGTAAGTTTTGCTAAGTGTTTTTGTATACAATTTTGTAAAAATAGGTTAATGTTTTTATAACATTGTGTAGTGTTCAAATTGAAATATCATTATATGAAATCAAAATTATTCAATAATTTATAAAGTGTGTGATAATAAAAAAAAAATGGTTAAAAAGCCCGATGTTGGTAATATGGCCCACCATAGATTAACACACTATTATGCATAAAAATAACATGATTTTTTATTTTTTTAATGGTTTCGAGAGCTACACAACCGCCAAAAAAGCGAATATTTCAAATACTCGACCACGTAAGGGACAATTATCATTGTCGATCCTTAAATGTACTGTTTGGTAAGCCAATGGCAGCACGTTATTTAAATTCTGGCGAAAAATGAACAATTGGTGAAGCTTGCAAGTTGAGACTTGAGTAAACGGCGGAGCAACAGAAAGGCAAAAATATTGGAGTTTTAAAAAATAAGAAATTTATTGAGAATTTTTTTTCAGAATACCACGGCTTTGATTAGTTAGTAGATAAGTGTTCATAAAAAGTCCAAAAAGTTCCTTATTTTGTAAAATATAGACTTTTTGGTACAAAAAGTTCTTGGTGGTGCCAAAAAGTCTAGGTTTTAGAAAATGGTCTTAGAAAAAAAATCCAATAAAAAACTAAAAAAAATATATGTCGTTCCGTTCGTATTACTTTAAAAGATTTTAATGCAAAAAGCTATATTTTCTTATTATTTCTAGTAGCCGTTAGGATAACCCTCTCCTAAGTGCCTAAAACTACCTTGAGGCGTTTGGTTATACAGACACAAAAACAAGTGGAAGATTTGGTGTCTACTAAGTTGGGCAGAAAACCTACCTTACCTCTAGAACTCGAGGGACGCAAAGTTGTTCAGTCTAACAAGAAAAGACATACGATCATTAGCATTTCAACTAAATATTAAATATACCGAACCCCTTTTCATTGCAACAAGAAGCTGCAGGTAGAGTTTGGCTTCGGCTATTCCTTAAACGCCATCACTGCCCATCACTGTCCTTCCGTCAACCGACTGGGGCGCCTATATGGTCCATATTTAACACAAGGTGATCCATATTTGCATCACTTTATTTAAAAGTGTTAAAAGTGGGGCTGTGGCGTAGTAGTAGTAGGTGCGTCGACTCCTACGCTCGAGGTCGTCTGTTCGAATCTCGGAAAAAACATCAAACATTTTTTCACGGCTCCACTTCTTTCGAGTCACTGACAATGCTCAAAGAGTATAACTGTCTAGAAAAAGCTTCTCAATCTCGCCGTTCGGAGTCCGCATTGAACTGTAGGACCTTCCACTTGTGAGAGAACTTGTGAGAGAACAAAAAAAGTGAATTTATGTAGCACTGGCTGTTTTATTTATAAAAAAGTTATGGGTGGGCCATATTTGCAACACTTACTATACCATCTTTTCATCCACTTGTAAGTCACATACGACTGCATTCATCGATTATTCGATTGCCGAATTCGGAATTACGGAAAAATGGATCAGCGTCGCGCCACACTAAAAATGTACGCGAAGCACGGTATCAACGGTTCTAAATGATGCCATGTAACTTTATTTATGGAGAAGATATTGTTACGAACTGGTGTCAACACAAGAGACATTTTCTTCCTTAAAACGGTGTAGCTGTTGTACCCTTGTAGAAAGAACAGTGACTTATCCATCAATTCTCGTTCTATAATACCGAAAACTGGACGAAAAAGTCGAATGTTATGAAGCCATACATTAGACTTAATCGTCTAAGTCGTAGTCTTTAGTCTTTGGATAAAATTCGTTGTTGATGATTTGCGCTTCCTAATTAGATTTTAATTTCTTCAAGTAATTCTCGGGTAGTTTTATTCGTAATTTTACTTATCATTCGGACATTTTCTCGGTTCGACTCCTCCATCCATATAAACAAACGTCTTTCCTCCATCCATACAAACAAACGTCTTTCCACTTTAAACAGGTAGCAAATAGAAGACTTGTTACTTTGTTCTGCAATAAATCAGAAATGACCAAATTTAATGGCCTGCATACAGCGAATTGAATGATCTCGAAACAAAATGGCGTATCACAAAGTAATAAACTTAATTGTTTACATTTCATAAGTCAATATGGCTTCCGCTTTTCTCTTTAATATGCAACAAAATTACTTGCAAGGTGCTTGAATTTATCTTTTCAGTTTTTTAATTCCTAAGCCTAATGGACTGCACACAGTTTTTTTTACCTAGATGCTCGGTTTATATTTGAAAGGTTAAACAAATTATCTCATGAATGAATCCGTATGCAGCAAGGTTGTTTTTGAACTAAAATACGTATACAAATTTTAGGCGCATTTTAATATAGCCTAAAATCACAATGACTGTACAAAAGTATGCAACAATGTTGATCAGCTTTATCTGAAGATTCTTAAAAGTATGCACAATTTTCATTGATTTTTAACAAGCGTTTGCAAAGCCGGGATTCACAGCACGGAATTCGATACTGTGTGCAGTGGGAGCGGTGTAGAACAAACGGTAGAGGGGTGCTACTTTTTGAATGTTTACTATATACTGACGTAGTACTCTATAACAAGGGCAACGAAACCATCTTCACAACCAAGAAATCTAGACCTACAAGCTCCTTAATTCACACTAAGTTCTCTGTATTCCCTTCTAGCCGCAGGTACACCGATGATCCTGACAAAATTATTATCTCACTCACCATTGCTTTCAATGAGTGTTTGTCTACCGCTCGTCTCTTTAGAGCAAATGAAGAAGAGTGGTCATTATTGAAGCTCAGAGTTTGAAACTCTCTGGAAATGTTTGATAACAGGAACTCTTAAAAGGAGGCACGGAGCAAATTCTGGAGACTATTCTTTGAACAAATTCACTTCCCCAATAATTTTCAAAATTTAACTGAAAGCGTAATATAACTTGGAGCACATCTAGTGAAGTCTCTTCAAATTTAAATAGAAATTACCTTCCCCGGCTGTTCAGGCAATGACCTTGTGACGTCCAATAAAAGAGCATCTCCGTCGTACTGCAGCACTTCAGCAAACATCGGAAACGGGTGGTTTGCAAGTTGATGGTATATGCGGGTAGGATATTCACATACATATTCACTTAAACGGTGGAAACGTCAATGCACAAGTTTTTAAAATATGCAAAGTCCTAGTGAATTTTTGTATTTAGAACCATTTTGTTAATCTGTTTCACTGATACTCTATTTCAGTTGATCCTTTTTGATCTCTTTGGCAGACAAATGGCGGCGAACACTTCTATTAGCATGTCTTCACAATTGTCCAATACTCTACTACAGTGCGACCTCAATAAAAGCAACTAATAGAAATTAGGGCAGTTGCTTTTATTGAGTTTGTTGCAATAATCGAGTCAAAAAATTGTAGGTGCCAAAAATGAGACAAAAAGTTAAAAACTCAGAATAGTATTGTAAAAAGAACGTGTTTTCCATTGGTAAGCAGACCAAAACTGATAATTTAATTTAATTCATAACAATAAAAAAATCCAAACTTTTTTTTTTTTTTTTAAATTTGAACACTTTTGATTATGTCTTTTTCGACGCAGAATTCTTTTCCACAGCAGACTGTCGTATATTTTCCAGAGCTAAAATGTGAAGCATCATTTTTTTCAGCTCATTGTAGGCAAATGTTTAGTGCTCGAATTGCAGCCTCTACTTCAAATTCTTTTTCGTCATCACATCGGATTACTACTAGTCGGTTCCAAATTGGATTCATTTTCGACAATCGAATCAGTTATGTCCTGGGAACGGTCAACTCTTGAAACAAATCGTTAATCGATGATATTATTTTGGGTTCTTTTAGGATTTGGTCCCTTATAAAAAATGTATTCATGAGTTCATGAAACAATAGTTGCTTTTATTGAGTCGCCATTTTTTGAAGAGTTGCAATTACTTTGTCAGCAACGGTAAGATTTAAGGTGTTGCTTTTATTGAGGAGTTGCACGTATCGGGGGTTGCTTTCATTGAGGTCGCACTGTATTATGGAAATTGAAATGCATACCTAAGAACATTGACCCCACCAATCCAAACCATTTCCTAGACAGAAATTTTAAACCTTTATCCCCAGATATCTGGATCTTTCTCCCTTAGAAGATAGTAATTGGTGGCCTCTTCTCCAGTCAAATAAATCCTAGTCTCTTTTGTCGCCTTCCTGATCATTGCAGCGTATTTCAGTCACGGGTTATGACAATTCTTGAAACACTGTCCTGGCTTAAGAGAAACTTTGCATCTGTATGTTCACGAACAGTCAGGCAGCTATAAGATCTAGAAACTGCTTTTTATAAATTCCAAACTCACGGCGAGATGACAGAGCTGTCCAGCCTTCGCCTGTGCTGGTTATCATGCCGTATTGGACAACCTAACGTACTTAGATAAACATAAAGAAATTGAAGTTGGTATAGAGCCGCTTTGGATTCATCATTCTAAAAATAAAATCGTGTCTTCGCCTGCTTGTAAACTGTTAGTTAGGTTAGGTTTTGGAAGGGGAGTGTAATGGTTAAACATCATTTCCACTCGGAGGGCATAGGGCCCATTGTGAATTCCTTCATTTGTGGAATACACAATCTATTAACCTATCCTGTCACGTGGAGCCTAAAACCACCCCGTTCTACTTATGAATTTTGGAAGATCCGAAATATCTGCATTCGCTAAGTCCGCAGTCTCTGTGAAGAAACTTTGGCCCAGCGAAGATAGGCGCCAATTCTGGAAATCGCGGCAGTGGCAAAGCAGATGTTGGATCGTCTCGGTCTCTTCCTCATCTCCGCAGCTCCGGCAGAGATCACTGGATTACGCATTCCATTTCCAGAGCATTGCTCCGATGGGGCAATGTCCTGTGATCACTCCGACGAGCACACGGATCGAGTTTCGGTCTTACACCAGAAGCATCTTTGTTTTGCCGTTGTTAAGCTCTGGCAACGTCGATCTTGTCGTGTGACAGTCATTTCTTGCAAGCCAAGACGAGTTTACCTCTTTTTGTATTGTGTCGCTTATGATCCTGTACAATGCACTGATCGGTGGTCGTAGTGACTTGTCCGCTCCGCTGATGTCCATTTCAGACCCTTGTCTGGCCAATTCGTCCGCTTTCTCGTCCCTTGCTATGAAAGAGCTGACCCGGGACCCAGCAGAGTTTGAACTTGTGGTGGCTAACGGAACGCAGTGAGTCGCGGAAATTCATAACACCCTTTGATCTCGTTGTACAGGATCCTATTGACTTCAGCGCAGCCTGGCTGTCTACAAAGATGGTGACATCTGATGGTGGGATATCGGTTACTTGTATGTTTTTGGCTGCTTTCTCTATTGCCAGAAACTCTGCTTGTACACAAGTTAGGGAGTCTAAATGATTCCTGTTTATGCAAGGTGTACGAGTAGAATCCGGCCCCAGTACCTGTGTCCATTTTTGATCCGTCGGTGAAAAGAGCAATCTCATGGTCGGTGATAACGGCATTCGATAGCTATTTGTCCCTGTCGGGGAATAGAATTGGTATCTGGAGGGAGAAGTCATTATGAGGAGATATATAGTCGGTTATAGCTACGAGGCTACTGGAACCCTGTTTCTTTTCCAGATCATCTATTATCTTGATTATCGCCGCATGTCCATAGTTGGCTTGTTTCCATAGAGAAGACTTCCTTAGTCTGAGAGCACTTTTGCGGCGCAACCTTTTATAAATAAGTAAACTGTTGCTTCGTAAACATACAATGTATAAAACTACAGAAAGATACCGCAACTACTCTACTAAAATGATCTGGGCAATGATAGACTTGCTCCAAAAGCCTGCTCATTCTCAAAATATCAAAAATTAGCAGGTTGTGTCTTTGCAGGACACTGTCCCATAGGTTCATATGCCAGAAGCCCTAAGCCCTATCCTTGCTTTAACAAGAGGTTGGTGTTGAAGTTTTGTACCAGTTTGGTTTTCGGGTCTCGTGAAAGAATGAGTTCAATGAGATACATATCAGAAGCTTTATGGCAGTGGTCTGCAAAATATGGCAGTGGTCTGCAAAATAATAGGCGTGTTGTTAAAACTCGTGTAAATCCGAATAAATTGTAAAACACAAACAAGTCTCAAAACAAACTGCCTCGCACTGTCTGCTCCCAATGTATTGAAATTTTACTTATCAGTTCATAAGATATTCTGCTATTTTGTGGCCAATCCAAGTGAACTTTCGTTTTTGATGATGTCCAGAAGTTTTGTGACTGAGAAGTTAGCAATGGACATTTTCATGTACTTCTTCCATGGTTAATAAGACTCCTTCTTGTAATTGAAGTGTTTATACCCAGACTCGGGTCTTTTTTAATTTGGACCGATGTGGCAAATTGCTCGTTTTTAGCAAAATCCCTGTCGCGTTTCTTCGGTTTTGTGCCAGTTTAAGGCCACATTTTGGGAACATCCAAGTTTGAAATTTATACGTTTTTTTCCTTTTCATACATTTTATTTTTTCGTACCGCATCCGTACAATGTGATTTGCGACCAATTTAAATATTTCCGATTCCCATCTTTTATTCATATTAGATAAACGAGCTAAAAGCGTTCAGTCTTTCAGAGCGATCCAACGCAAATTAATGACAATTTCATACAACGCATCTATGATGTAACGGTTGTTGTTATTGTAAACATAACGGGCAAATGGGAAATTAATCCACGTACTTGCCAGGGCCTCGGCAGTAAACAAAGCGGATTTATGTAAGATAAGGCATTCTCAAGATTACAATACAAAGCTAGTTTCGGCTGACTGGCGCCACAGTACGAAGTTGATTTTAAAGCCAATCAAAAATAATTATAAGCACAATTTGGGCAATCTTAATTTCTTGCATGCATTGATGGCATTCTATTCCACGACAGATTATGTCAAAATCTACGAGAAGAGGAGAGTAGAGTTTGGTTTTGCCTGAAATGTACCTTCGACTCGCCTTATGTGCTTATGACACTCAAAAGTAGCTCATATTCTCTGTGTAACAACTGATGGGATATCTCAATGTGTTCAAAGGCTTTTAGAGCGTCTAAGAGACCTTTTTTTGCATTTTGCAATAATGCACAATGCAATAAAAAATATTGAATTCAGTAAACTTACATGCTAGACAAAAAAACGCTTAAAACTAGCTTAACTAACATAATCTTATTCTAACTTACTAACTTACGGGCTCTCTAAGCTGCACCAAATTAATTATAAATGTCTTTCGACGTTTTAATTTTAAATATTTTAGTTCTACCAAAAAATCATGCGTAACAACTAAGAAAATAAGAAAAAAACTTAGATATCTTGAAATTTTCTTTTTCCGTGTCTAAATAATACCTTAAATCTAAATCTAGGGTTTTTTTTTCTTACATGCTATCTTATGTACTATCTTAACCTAAATTAGCCTATCCTTAATCTACTGATGCATATATGCACATACAATTTAATATCTATGTATAGATGTACATACAATGGTAGTGGAGATAGAGGAGAGTATACTCCTCCAGGAGGAGAGTGGGGCATTAGCCCCCAACGAGCAATAAGCAATAAGCTCCCACAAACTTAAGGCGGCCCAGGTGAACATCCATCATGCTATAGCAGCATCTGCTGTAATAGCAAGGATGTTCACAATGGAAGCTCTGGGCTGCGTACTTATCCAGGAGCCTTACATCCTGAGAGGTACAGTCAAGGGACTGACATGCAGGAATGCAGAGGTAAATTGGGACACTCGGGTGCCCAACCCAAGAACTTGCATTCTTATTAATAAAAATATTAATTATGTTCTTATTCTTGCAGAATACCATACAAGAGACCTTGTGCCCATTAGGGTAACACTGGCCATGGCAGGAGGTGTGCAGCGAACCGTCGTCCTGGCATCGGGGTACTCAAAAAGAGATAACCAGGAAAGCGACACATGCTCTGATGATTTGTCGAAGCTTGGCGGGAAAATCCTGGGGATGCAGTCCAAGTATTCTAAGATGAATGTACATCTCTATTGTTCGACCTACAATAACCTATGGTGCAATAGCATGGACCAAGAGAACCAATCTGATCAGTGCGAGGGAGACACTCAGCAAAGTTCAAAGGTTGGCATGCCTCTATATTACAGGAGCCATGAGAACTTATCCAACTGCGACCATGAAGGTGCTACTGGGGCTGACTCCTTTGCATCTAGTGGTAGCAGAGTGTGCAAACAAAACAATCATGAGAATGGCAAAAGAAGGGATAGGTAAAGACAGGTGCATTACAGCGAGACAATTCGACGCACTAGTCACAAAGCTACCACTCCTGGCCATTCCGAAGGATGACGTGATTAGGAAATTCAATTTCTAAAAGAAATTTATCAGCAAACTCAGCACCAAAAGGGACTGGAGCAATGAATCCATGGTCCACAGACTGAGCAGCAACACGGTAAAATGATGTACAGACTGATCAAGAACTGATGATGGAAATGGAGCAGGAGTTTTTGGACCCAGGACAAAATACTTCGAATCCATGGGCAAATATACCAGCATCTTTCAAGCGGAAATTTATGCCATAGACAGATGCGTTCAGATCAATCTTGAAAGGAATTATACCAACTGCGACATAGCAATAATGTCGGACAGTCGAGCCGCTATTATGGCACTGGACTCCTACACTATCAAATCCAAACGTGTATGGGAATGCTTGCAAAAGCTCAAAGAGTTGAGTAGGAGAAACCGAGTAAAACTCTGCTGGATACCTGGCCATACGGGGATAGAAGGCAATGAAATGGCCGACTCCTTGGCAAGGAAAGGAGCATCAGAACCCTTCATAGGCCCTGAACCATTCTGCGCTGTAGGAGACCATCTCCTCAGAGAAGAATTCATTGAACTGGAAAGAAGGAATCGAATTGAAACCTGGAACAATGTTCGTGGAATGAAGCAGGCCAAGAAACTCTTAGGGCAATATAACCGGAAGAGATTCGAGGCATGCATCAAAATGAGCAAGAATAACCTCCGTATCCTAACAGGCTTCCTAACGGGACACTGTAGACTCAGGGAGCATCTAAGGAAACTATCAGAAGATGGTCTCTGCAGATTTTGTGGAGAATTTAATGAAATTCCAGAACATATACTGGGATTTTGTGAGGCACTAGGCCACAAAAGAAAAATAAATCTGGGCAGGTACCTACTATCAGAAGAAGAAATGGAATCACTAGAACCATCTCTCATTCTCAGATTCATGAAGGAAACTGTCTTAGAGAGAATACTCTAGAACCGATTTCTTCACCTATGCGCAATAGGAGTCCATTACCCTCAATACAACTCTGAAAAGAACTGTATTTAAGGGGAACTCGTAATTGTGCTAAGGTATTGAAAGGGGGCACAATAGATCTTAAAGGTCGCGGTGCAATATACCCTCAACATATACTACATACAACTATTTACACTTAAAACTTAAAATATATAAAAATATATAAAGTTCGTTTTAAAAATCAATTTTTTTTTAAACTTAAGACTAGGACACAGATTTAACTGTGTATGTCGGCCATGGCGAAAGTACATTGGCCGACTCTTGGACCTATTGGTGTTATCCCGGATTATAAGGAAAAATTTGGTGCGCTGTTTGCCTACATTTTAATGTCTCGGGTAGATACCGACCTACTGAACCTGAGAAGCTCCTCAGTGCTCTGTGCAACGTCTCGGTCGTAGTTAAGTCGCCTATCCACAGATGTACGGATTACGTGGAAGATTAACTGTTCTGCTGATCTATCCTGTATCAGACCTGCCTGATCGAGATGTAGGAATGACTTTGGAGAGACGAAGAGGTTTAGAGAACCATCTGGTGGTATCTATAATTCGGGGAGTAAGCCCCGAAGATCAGGTTATTCGAAGTCATTGCCCTTGCAATTGCTCTTGGAATTAATTTAATCAGGAAATTGTCCATTCTTATCATGTTCGCCCTATTGTATAGGACCGCATTGGAGTAGAATTTTTGTACTGGGATTGTGGCGTTTGTTAGAGGCAAAGGCAAGTCCTAAGACATGCCCTCTCGAACACTCTTATCTTATAACCACACGGGGCACCCATAGGCAAGCATTGGCTGTATAAAGGCCATGTAGCAGATAACCTTCACCCTCGCATCGAGTTGGCTGTTGTGAAACAGTCTCTTTGTAAGAGCAAAAGCCAGAGCAGCATTTACATGTTTGTTAAAATATAGATACTGATCTAGCCAGATCCCCAGGTATCTGACTACACTTCGATTCACCAGTGCCTGTCCGTATTGTCCAACAACTGAGAACTTTCGCCAATTCTTTTTAGTATCCGCTGAAGCCCTACTCAACGGTGTTATGAAAAGAATGGTTTCCGATTTATCAAAATTGATGTTCAACTTCCAGTCGTCGCAAAAACGCTGGATTTCAGTAGTCACACTGCAGGAGTGTAACAATGTCTTCAATTTTGGGCCCTGATCTGTACGCAATCAAATCGTCTATCGCGTGTTGAAAGGATCCTATCAGATCAGCCGTGTAAATATTGAATAGTATAGGCGAATTGACCGCACCTTGTTGCAGACCATTTTTGATCATGAAAGTACCAGCAGACGTCAAGTTGCCGTTTTTCACAACGAAGGGCACAGCGCAGGAGACTGTATCAAATACAATACACTAGTCAACAGACCAAATCGATACCCAAACTAGATGAAAATTAACTGCGAGGGCGTACTGTATTGTAATCAAGCATCAACTGAATCAATTAAACTCAAAATGGAGTCTTCAAATATCCATTTTCGAAAAATAATTTCTCCAACTGCCATCTCCAACTGTTCAGTTTGAATTCGTTCATCCGTGACATGAACCGGAACACACAACATAATCACCATACTTTCGCACTGGTGACTATTCTCACCACTGCCCCAAAAATAGTCGAATCAAATTCACCACACACGCATGTAAACCGCACCTGTCAAGCAGACAGTTGCTTTCTAATTGACAATCAAACCTATAATTAGCCCAAACATTCATCCCCAAATTTAACACCTCCTCTACCAAGCAAACTAAGCGCAAAGTTTCTTGAAACCCTTAGCCATGCCCCCTCGTGTAGACGACTTGCCGCTCATTTGACCGTCACGCTCTTCACGAAATGACAGCCAACGTTTTTTGACACTTCGATTCATTTATTCTTCCCAGCCAGCACATGCGCCCAGAACTGGCAGGGCTCACGACACTGAGAAAAAGAACGACAAGCAGCATTCACGCAATCACCTCAGTTAGGGGCAACTCGACCCGACCATACAGTGCACAAGGGTGTGTGCATCGTATAACACACAAGTAAATGTGTCACCCGCCGTCAGTTCTCGTCGCGTGTGTTGTGTTTTTACCCCTCGAAAATAAGTTTAAACAAATTAACTAACAATTCCCTGTGATTTTCTTCATCGAACCCGAGTGACTCCCTGCGCAGTGATCCTTCCCAGCCGCCGAACAGGAAAACAAGAAGAAAAAAGAAGGAAAATGTTCCGCCCGAGCAGTTGAACTCATGAGATGGTGGTGCTACAAGGTATTTTTAGAAGTATTTTTCTATTCTCGCTACTCTTTTGCAAAACCAACCAAGTATCTTGAAATTAAAATGAAGAGAAAAAAGTAAAGGAAAAAAACTGCAGCCAAGCAGAACGGGAAAATATCTCATAAAATATGATTCTATCCTCTTGACGAGGGATAATCCTAGGCATCCACCTCCTCAAGGGGGCTGAGGCGGATGTACCCTGATGGAGGTGGAAGTGAATAAGAAAATCTGCCGGTTTAATTTTTGATATAATGGATATCCAGATATCTGTATCTGCGAGTGTATAGTTAGGCGGACGCGTAACTGTTATACGGAATTGGAGAACTTGACACTTTTTGCGCTTGTTCTTCTTCTTTCAAAAAGGGGGTTGTTGGTTGGCATTGGTTAGTGGAAAAGAATTAATTGAAGCCTCGTGCTTCCCGGCGTATGACAGACATTTCGCATTACAACTTCCTTTCGGAATTGTGTTCTCTTTGGGACACGCGGAGAGCATGATTACACCGCACAAGGCCCTGACACCCTTGCGGATACTGGATACTGAATACTCTATGGAAATGCTTTGATTGCGTCTGTGTGTGTGTGAAATAACAGACATTTCATATAACATCCCTCTGAAATGAAATGAGTCAAATCATCGAGAGTAGCGAGAGTCTGGAGAAATAAGAAATTGAAACCAATGTTATTCAGCGGTAAAGTGTTGCCGAGTTGATGTTAAATGTACTAAGCCGATGTGGGAACACACAGACTAGGTGTAACCACTTCAGAGTCAGACTGGGAACTTGAAATGTTTTTTTTTGTAGCAGGCATAGTTAAATGCGTGCGTCGACCCATGCGCATTAGATTTTCACAGTCTAGGTTCGAATCCAAGATCAGACAAACAATTTTTCAAAAAAAAATTGTCAGCGGCTCCACCTCTTTCGAGTCACTGACAATGCTCAAAGAGTATAACTGTCTAGAAAAAGCTTCTCAAAATCAGCGTTCGGAGTCGACATTAAACTGTAGGTTCCCTCCACTCGTGAGAGAACAATAGCACGCACAACACGAGTGGTTGCTGAGAAGCTGGGCCCAGGTCCACCCCGGACTGTAGCGCCGCCATTATTATTATTATTACCGTCCTATATCGTCAATAAAGCGTTAAATTTAAACTTCTAAGTCGTCCGTCGTTTCAAGTTTATCAGCGGAGTCGAGTTGTTTCACAAATCCGTATTAAAATGCATTAAATGACACGAATTTGAATTTTGAATATTTGATCTACTTTGACGTAAGCCTCAATCAGTTTGCACGATCTTCCGCTTCCGCTTGGTTAATAATTAATAATTAAAATTGGTTGCGTCCCTTCTCTACTTGGGTGAGCCACTTTAAACGCGTACGTTCTCTAATACGTTTTCCCACAAGCTCGGAGTCTGGGATTCTACGGGCCGGAGCTAATTTAACCATACACCACCTTAGACGTTGGATCTTGGATGCCTGACCCATTTTATTGCATAGCCTGTCGTTAAATCTTCTTCTACAATCTCTATCAACACAAACAGAGCCAAAGATCGTACGCAAAACTGTCTCTCGAAACTACCATATTTCTTCGTCCGCCTTCATCCGTTCATGCTTCTGTGCCGTTGATCTTTCGAGAATAGGCCCTAATGTCCAATTGCAACTTTAGTCCAATGAATCAGCTATTGGCAAGAGTTATTTTTCGTTTGGTCTTCGTGCTGATGTTATTGGCACTGTATACCGAAGAGCCTAGTTAGACGAAGTCATTGACAATTTCTGCCCATTGGGACGTTCTGTCTTCGATGCCGCCCGTTTCTTTTCGAAAACAGAATACACTTCAATACTAAATCGATAACGTGAAATTTAGCTCTGATCAATAATTTCCTTCACGATATGCTGCTCCATTTTGTTGAAACCACAACTCTTCATCTGTGCTGACGAGCAAAGAATTGATTTGTAAAGATTGCCGTTCATTTAAGAGAAATTTGGATGAAAATATTCCACAAAATCAATAACTGTCCCTGTACAATTTCACGTCTAAGTAATAGATAAATGGTTTTATTCACTATTCAGTCTGAAAGCGGCAAATATTCTTCTGGGCATCGCCATTCAACTAAAAGTAAGATAACTTACTGAACAAAATTTTGTAGTGAAAATGATCTCTGTTCTTTCACCGAATGCGCGACTTAAATTTGTGAGTTGATGATATGTACAAAAATCAGCTATAAATTGATTGTCACACAAAAAGTGTTGCCAAATATTCAATGGTGCTCTAGAAAAATGTTGGAGGGTACGCTGTCTTTAAACGTAAATTATGATGGTGTTCATAACTGAGTTTTAACTTATATCTGTTCATTAGGCCTTCCTAACCAATAAAGAAATTTGGTATACAGAAAGGATTTCATCATTTCTGCGGAAGGTCTCTCAAATATATAGGCAATCATTTCAAAATTCAGCTCAGATGGATGTCGGAACACTGTGACATTCGTGTAGCCGATGAACTCGTCAGACATGGCGCAGTCTCTTACCTCCTTCCTAAGGGAGAGCTTCCGTACATACATGTAACTTCAACTAAACATTCAATAAAACTTGATTAGACTAATTCAGAGCCGAAGGATTCCTTACTCCAAACTTATCCTGAAACGCTCGCTCTGCTTAATCTATACGAGAAGATCAACATTTAAGACACTCATCGGGGTCGTAACGGGACCTTGTGTAATTGAGAAACGTCATTCTTATAGTTACTTCTGTAAAGTTGTAAAGATGAGGAGGAGGAGGAAGCCATTATTCACACTCTCTACACATTAGGTGAGGAATACCTAATTTGGGCATATTAATAATAATGGTGGAGCTACAGTCCGAGGTGGACTAAGGCCTAGTTCGGCATCAGTTGGGGTATACCGCTCCAAAAATTTCAGCGACCTAAAGAACGTAAGCATCCGCCAACCTCTTCACAGCAAGCTAAGCTAAGCTAATGCTTCACAATTTAATGGAAAACAGATTCTTTAGTCAACCGTCTTGTTATATTGAGTGTATGACCGAAGTTACGGTATCGAAGGGTACAATTTTGGAATGGACAAAACGTGTATAACCAACTCAATTTCAAGACCCCTTATATCATAATTTTCATGTTTTCCTAGCTTTCTTTCCAATTTGTCAACGGTTTAAGTTTTTTTGAAACTAGTTCCCTTGATTTTAGCCCTAGATAGCGCCTCACTGTCTAAACCATGAACAATAACATATTTACAAGCAAGTATTAGAATTGAATCGTTATGGCGTAGATGGTAAGCTTGCGCTTTCATCCCTTGAAGGTCCATGGTTCGATATCAGGCACAATAACCTTAATTTTCTCACCCACATGGAGTATAACTGCCAAAATATACTTCTCAGACTTCGCCGTTCGAAATAGGCAAAAAGGCAAAGATACCTATGTACCTATGTCAGTTGGAAGGTTTGGAAATGCGACACTTCCAAAGTATTGCAAAACTATCTTAAAAAATGTTGTTAAAAAAAGTTCGGTAAATCCATTTTTTTGTAATTTTACCGAACAAAACCTGCATGTTGCGGTATACTCGTCAGTTTCAACGAAACACTAGTAACGAATAATAGCACAAACACGACCCTGAGGCAAGTAACTGATAATAGATCAAGAATACTTTGAACTACTGTTTTTTCGCAATCACGCGCCCTGCTCAAGTTCAACGCAGTTGTAAATTCTGACTTAACGTTTTTGTCGCAGTAGAGTTCACATTATAAACGAAATCAAATTTAAGTTTTGGCATAAGCGCTCTAAGCGTGAGAACTCTGTAACAGTCGTCTTTTGTTCGTTATGCTTATTTAAAAACGTCGACTTTTACACGATTATTTCCATACAGAGACTAGGAAATCCCCTGTTTTCTTCAGTCTCTAAGAGAAGGATTCTAAAGTTCCTCTTTATTACTATATCGCATAAGATTCGTCGAATTTAAGTTTTCAAAGTCTGATAAATTCCTATGCAGCGGTATACACTAATTCACAGTCACCAGCTGTCGGTTGACCATATAATCAGTGACGATGAATTCTTACCAATACATTCATCATTCAAACTGATGAATTTTTGAAGAAAGTAGCTCATCAGACAGTGATACCATTGACAATTTACCTAATGATTGAGACTGAGAGTGAATTCAAGTGACTTCAAAATATACGTTCCCAGACACCTGCCAGATCACTGCGTCATCCAAGCGGAACCAATAGCTACAAACGAGACATTGTATTGGCTAAAGCACAAAGTGGTATCTAACAAGGATATCATCATTTGCTTTGACACTGGGTCTCTTAAATCTCTCGATTCAGTCACTTTTTGTTCACAAACCGCTCTAAGCTGTGGACTGTACATATGTATGAGTACTTCGCATTTTACCCCATCTGGTTGCTGAGGTGTAATCACATTCAGTGAAATTGCTTAGCCGACGAGCTCACCAGTGTGCACTAAACTCTCCACTGCATCCCGAGGGACAGAAACCCTTTATGCCTAATGCCATCATAAAACTATTTCACACTATAAATCCACCAACCGTAAGTGGCATGTAGTATCTGGTCTTCCTTGAATCGTTGGCTGGATCAGAATGAGAAGGTTAGCAATCATCGATCAACGATCAGGAATTGACAGGTGTCATCACTGGACACTACATCATGTGCATGCCAACTGATTCGGTCATTCTGCTAACTACTTCTATTAAAGCTGTGCAAATGGAAAAGGAGGGATGGAAATAAATGGAAAGTGGATTTTCCGCTCAGCAGAAAACACGATTGTAATTCATTTTTTGACCCGTTTTTGTCTATCGCCCACAGTATTTCTTGGGTGACTCATTGATTGCTTATTTTTGCACATGGCATTGATACAAAGATTGCAGGAACTGCTTTATAAGAAGTTTTCATGTCACTTAACGTCAGCAAATTGACAAAGACCCAGAGGACACGCATACCGGGCACAAATCAGGAATTGCGGACACCAAGCAAAAGTTAAAATTGCACGTTGATACCCACCAACTGCTTACGGTCATTTGAGTTTAGACTTGGAACAAAGGACAGGAGATCTTGGTAAGATCTCAATAAAACGTAAAGCTCGCAAATGAAATAAATGAAATAAGGATCATAGTTTTGATAACGGAAATCAATTTCCGATAACTTTTCCAAACAACTCGATAAGACAGTGAATGTTGTGTTCAAAATCGATCATCATCTCTGGAATGTTAGTGTAAATCAAAAACTAGTAAAGCACTTTCAATCCTTGAAATGGTAAAAAACAAAACTTGAAACAATTCAGCTAACAGCTGTCAGATGTCATCTGTCACATTTCTCTAGTGTTGCCAACTTGAAAAAGTAAACTTCAAGCATAATACTCTGCATTATTATTATTTTGGTTATAAGCTTTCATTAGTGTTTCTGCTGATACATATTAATCAGTCAGAAACTTCGACGCCCGTTTTCGTAATCGCATCGGTTGCTACGATTGGTACCTACTCACCATTCGATTTTATTTTAATTTTCGAAAGCCTACATTTTGTATAATTCATCTAAATGAATCTTGTCTCAACTTTACTTCACCATCATTCCACTGCAATGTAGCATGTGAGTTGTTAGTCTCATTCGCCTTAATATTCACATCCTGATTATCAGCTACTATGTGGACTATCTTGCCTCCTACTGCTGTTCACTTTCGGTGGCGGTTGACGAAGGTGATCTTTTTCTTTATACTCACACATACTTGTGCCTCATTCCCTTGGTAAGTTTCCAGAGTTCAATCCAGTACTCAGACGTTTGCCTCCTGTATCCCGTGCTCTGCATTCCTGCGACCCTCTCTTTTTCGCTGTGAAAGTGATCACTGTTAATTCTCATTCGTCTAGTTTTGTTTCACAACCAAAATTCTAGTCCAACACTACGCCATCTAAAAACAAACCCTTAAAAAACAGACTCGTGCCAGCCACACGGCAACACAATAAACCGGTCTACCTCCTTGCAAAATACAAAACCACCCCTCATTTAGCTGGCAAATACAATGGATTCTCTTATACCAAAGCCCAACTTCCTCTTCCTATCAAGCCCAAGCATTACCCACCACCAGAGAGCGAACGCGTGAGATACTTCTTCTCGCGTAGCATACAGACAACCGAAACTACTATCAATATGGCGTTTTGCATTGATTTTCGGTGCGGTAGTGTGCGGTTCCACTCGCTCAAACAAAAAAATATCTTTTTCAATTAAATGATTAAGTTTAAGTTAGAAAATTTATTTTAAAAGAAAATGCCCAACCTCTCCTCGTGTGGTGTCCTTTTTGAAAGTGTGTGCAAAAACGAGAGCGTGTGATTGAGTGTGTGAATGAGTGAGGATCCCCAAGAAGAGAGTAATAAATCGTTGAATAAAACAAAACAAAAATTATGCAATGCTCCAGTGATTGATACAACTGGGGACTCAATTCATTTGTGTGTCCTTATTTTGTAAGTGAATTCTGCGGAAGAGCACACGTCACAAAATAAAGTGAAAAAAATAAGAAAAAATCTCACGAAATATCTAAGGGATTTCTCCTTGTGGAGACAGTTGCATAAAAGGGGGGGCTTATTTTTTTCTTCTGTTGTTTCCCATATTTTTCTTCGTTTTTTTTTTCCTTTCATTTATTGAGTGTGTGTTCATCCTAAGCGATGAGAGTAAAGTTATCCTTCTTTTCTTCGGATTCGTCTCTTCATTTTCCTTCTATTTATTGATTTCCATACTGGTTCGTTGTGGTGCAAGAAAAAAAAATGAAATTAATTTGATTTCCCTCAATAAAGTGCCGGTGTACGGATTGAAAAAGAATGTCTTTCGTGTATTTTTTTGATGTGAAGCAATAAACGGGAGAATTGAGGGGGAGACAACAAAAATCACTGCACAAAATAACGGTGTCCAATGTGTTATGTCATTTCATCCCCTTTTGAGTGCAAACATTTAAAAAAAAAAAAGGAAATTAAATTAATTCACCACAAGGCTAAGCATATAATATAAGAAACGAACACCAACAAACCTCCTTCAGTGCGGGGGCTAAAAGATTTCTAAAAAAAAAAAGGAAATTTGTTCTTTTTCTGTTTTGTTTTTGAGAAAATAGATTTTATTTGTGTACACATTTTTTTGTAGAGTTCTGTGTCATCATCTCCACCGTCAGTCGAGTGTGTAAGTTTTCGCGTGTGCCACAAAACATACGAGTATCTAAGTTTGTATTTGACGACAGATTTATGTTTTTTTTTCTTAGTGTTTCCTACTTTTTTTGAGTGTTCTTCCTCGGTTCGGTTTCTCCACAAACCTGGAGCTATAAAATAAAATCAACCCTCTTTCAAAAATCAAGAAGAAAAATAATATTCCTTCCTCAAACAATCATCCCTGAGTTACCACGCAACGCAGCACAAAATACCAAAAAAGAGCAAATATCCATGTAAAACCGACAGAAGACGAGAAGCATAGAGCACAAGACACGGAGCACTGGGACATTCAGAGGAGAAGCTCTCAAAACTATATCATCGCTTCATAAGTTTTATTCTTGTACGCTAACCAAGGCAGGAGCGCCAGGCAGCAAACAGCAGGACACTGTAACCCCAAAAACCAAAAAAGGGGGTGAAACACCACCACCACCATCACGACCAACTACCATCATCATTGCCATCACCAGAGTGAGTTCTGTTTCCACACGAAGCACGCTATGAGTGACGAATACTTTCCCTCGAACCTCAATGAAAAAGAATTCAAGAAAAAGTAAATTAACAAAAAAGATCACACACACACATCCATCCGTATAACAAATTGTTACCCAAAGAAAAACTACTTGATAGAAATGATTCAAAACTGAGATCTCATTGCCAACAGACAAATTTGTCATAATTGAAAAAATCATGTTTTCGATGATTTTTTACTGAAATTTTCTTCGAATTGGGATTTTTTTGTGAACAGTCATCGTCCATCGTTGTCTCATTCTTCTTAGCTTGTCACTGTGCGTGTGTACCAATTTGTGTTCTTTTTGCAAAGTGTCTAAGTTTCATAATAGAAAGAGCAAAAAGAATAAACCCTAAAACAAACAAAAGAGAAATACTAAATAAATAAAATAAAAGACAATAGAGGACATATTTTTGTTGCTGTTCCCCGGTGTGTAAGAAGTGTGCTTCAGGACCTTTGCTAAACATCAACTGGAACATCATTGACATTTCTTTTCAATCCTCCCTCAAGGTGGTTTATCTGTAAGTACTTCATGTTTAGATTTTGTCGCAACATTCGACTGCCTCATTCTTCTGCACACGTCCGAAGGGATGTGACATCTTGTTTCATTTGTTTTTGTGCTTTGACATAAGAATGCAAGTGTCAATATGTCACCGATGACAGTTTTGAAATAAAACATGTTCTAATCTCAACAAGTTAAATGGCCTCCACGAAGATACATGGTTCGATATTTTATTTTTTTTTTTTCAAAATCTAAAGACCGTGTGACGGGGTCATTTTCGTTCAAGTTATTTGGTCAAGTTCAAGTATTATTGTCTTTGCGGAACTGACGTTTAGCATACTTAAGTGCAAAGTGGCTTTCATGGTTGCTTTCGGGGTCACACCGGGTGCATAAGAACTACTTAGTGGACGTCTGGCTATCGATTTTGAATGATAGACGTTGTGCGAAAAAAAGAACATGACGAAACCATGTTGAAAAATGTCAGATAGGATTGTGAGATATTTTCTTTTATGGCAAAAAGGGTGAAGTTCGAATGTAAATACGTGGAAAACGAACAGAATAAATGTCAACTGTGAGTGTATGGACATTTCGATTGGCATTGCAGTGATTCATTGTCATATCATAACTACTTGTGAGATGGAAATACTGTCAGGGTTTTTTTTTTATATTTCTGCTTAAACAGAAATCTTGCATTTCCTCCTCCCTTGAAATGTTGAGTGGAATAAAAGGAACTCAATCTGCAAATTGGAAGTTAAGCTAAAAAAGCTATCAACTTTCCAGCGGCAAAGATGAATTTGCAATTAAAAAGATTACACACGCTTGGATCACCTTGTATTTGTTATTATTTTTGGGACATGAGGCCTCTTTCTTGAGCAGAAAACTCAAAAATCCAAGAAGTCAGTGGGAACATTTTACTCGCTACAAAAAGCATCTTAAACGTGACTGAATACCAGAGGCCAGAAGACTCTAGGACAGCCTAATTTAATAAAATTTGACTACATTGTCTCTCATTTCTTTACCCGACTTCTTGGGTTTTGAAGTCTTCCATTCACGAAAGACGCCTTATGTCCCAAGAAGAATAACTCAGCCCTGACAGCACCTATTGTAGAAACTTCGGAAAGACTTGCGGTGTAATATTAGCGGTGTTACATAAAGACCTACAGATATGACTTCCGATACACTCGAGAAGCTGATAGATCATCACATCAGAAGCACTGCCACTTTTGGCAGTATTTCGCCTGCTCGGGATGTGTACAACAAAGGCAAGTCAGTAGAGCCAACTCGGCTTGAAGGAGCCTTCAACAACATCGAACCAACAGCAATCATGCTTAAACCTCGGAATCGAAAAGTCCGTTATGGCTTTTATTCACCAGCTACTTGTCACCTAAGTTATAAACTATGTGATTCTAGAGTACGCAAAACATCAAATACAGGAACACCGCGAGACGGTGTTCTCTCTTCTTTTTCTATGGAATGTTGTGGTAAACGAACTGTTGTTGAATCTAGAAGGGACAGAATAAAAAGTCGTTGCCAACACGGACCTCGCACCTACTTCAAATTCCACATGTGGTCCAGCAGAGGGTTTTTTTTCCTCTTGTACAACCCTTCCGTGGAGATAGCGATATTGCGACCTATAGATATCTATTGCATCGACAGGTTGGAGATAATCCAAAAAACGTACTGTTTCCCTTATGAAAGATAGTATATTTTTTTCCCTGAGGAAAATATGTACGTTTCCTTAACCAGTATAATGCCGGACATTCACATAAAAAATGTTCGGATGTTTCGTCCGCTTCGAGGCATAACCTACATCCCTTGTTCTGGCGCAGACTCATTTTGTTAAGGTGGTAGTTCAGGCTAGGACTCTTGATACGGGTACCCGCATTTTTGGGTATTACCCGGGAACCATAATTTCGGGTACCCGTAAGTTATTGGGTACCCACCATTACTTTGGGTACCCGTTTCTTTTTCTTCTTTCACTCATTATTGATTTTTATAATTCAGCTTAAGACACGATAACAAAGAATGACTGAAGCGAGCCACACATTTTCAAAACGAAGTTTAGATAAGATCCAACAGTAAACTGATAAGAACATTGTCATCAATGTGAGACAACATGTAGACACGTAAACATGGATTAAATAACGTTTCTTTCTGTCCGCATGCTTGATCACTGACACCGACCGCATGAGCAAAAACTTAGTGGGATGGTTTCTTATAGCATTTGGCTTAAATCACAAAACTCGACTTCGACAGCATCCTTCATTTGGCTTAAACAATGCTTCTATCTTTACTGTTTCAATCCCCTCTCCCTCTTCCCCTGCCCACTCACTCATACTCACATCTCTAAGTTGTGACTTGGGTACCCGATAGCCGGCCCGTATCCGGTAGCTGACATTCCTGGGTACCCGCAAAGTTGGTCATTACCCGCAAATGCAGAATTGGGTATTACCCGGGTAAGATCAAGAGCCCTAGTTCAGGCCGCGGTGGCCAGTAAGAAAGCCCGTTAGCTTCCTTAAATTTTCCTTATCTAGGCTAAGGATATCCTTGTAGGAATAGGGTCCGTTTTGATAATTTGGATTGCCTAAGACCCGACTCATTGTTCCATTGGTCTAGGCAAAGTTTATTTTCCCATTCGTTAATCAGCGTTATAGCTGTTGTCCAATTAACACAACAGTACTAGCGAGTTCATCTGTAGATTCGTTACATGCAATCCCCTTGTGTCCGTGTGTCCCAGCCAAGTTTCATCGTTTGCAGTGCATCGTGGCAACATTTGACCGTTTTGGAGTCCATTTGGTAGGACGATAAAGCCTTAAAAAAAGATTTGTATTTTAGCGCCCTTGATACCCTTGAGAAGGTTGTGTCTAGCGCAGATCTCAATGACGTGGATTTCCGCTTGAAAAACTGTAGTACTCGACCCCTTAGGTACAGTGATCGTATAGTGTTGGTTCAAAAGACTCCAGCTCCAACTCCAGAATCCATTTTCGATCCGTCTGTGTACCATACTAGACTTATGGTGGTGTGTGTTGGTTTGCATTCCATGTCTTTTCCGGGATCTGCCGTAGGAAGAAATTTACACTAAGCCGACATAATTTCGCCGTCGATTCGGTCATGCAATTGGTCCCTTTCCATTAGACCAACAAATAAATACACTGATAGTGTGAGCCTTAGGTAGGACTACCATCCAGTCTCTTTCTCTGGCAACTTGTCTCTTGTGATTTTCATTAAACTTTCGATATTGAAGACGCAATCCAACACTGCGTCTTGTCTTTTCAGGAGTAATATTAATAATTCAAAAAACGAGTGTCCTATTATATGCAAGTTTTTGTTCAACTCGGCTTGCTCTTCTCTTCGAGTCGTCTTCGACAATATTCGAGTTCAGAATCAGCTCCGTTGTCTTCCTTTTCGTCGAGCTTTCGGGTCTGTATAGTATGACTGCCATATTTGATGCTCCAGTTTGTATGTCTTCAGAAGTCACTTATGTGTTCCCTGAATTATTGGTCCATATTTTTTTCCAAAAATGGTAGCGACCAGAACACCGTTTGGCAGTTGTTTACGTATAAAATAAATTTGATAAATCCACAGCCATCGTTATTTAACGATAGAAAATATTTGGATTAAATAAATGCCTTCTTGAACAACACAAGCGGTAGTTTCCTCTGTTTGACGCGATCATAGCTCACCTTTGATGTGCCCATCCTTTTCTGCCCATCCTTTGAAGTCAAGATCTAAGTGTAATCAACTGAAAAGAACTTAATTTTCGCTGTCTTATTGGCGACATTCTTAGCGCACTTGGTTTTGTGAAACAAGGGGTGAGCTTCAAATCGTAGTACTAATGCAGTATTGGAATGAAAAACTTTTAAAACACGAAAATACAACAGTGATGTAATTTATTGCAAAAACGTGCGGGTGGCATGAATGCAGCCGGTGCTCAGCAATACCAAACAAGGCATCATGAATTAATTGTAATGTGATTTTATTTTATATTTGTTTTAATTCAATCTCCAATTGTTAAGTTCAATATTCGAAAGATTCATCTCTGTTAATTTTGCTAGCCGTCCCGAAACGTCTGCATAGCATCACAATGGCAGTGATGCTTACAGGATGCTCATTTTTGTGTCGTTTTGGAACTCAGCCAATGTCTTCTTCTTACATACATATGTGTACACATGTCAGGAAATCATTTCCTATTCTCACTTTTGCTAGTTCAATCCTCAAGTATGTTAGCCAAGCATGTTCGTCCTCTCACGGTGAATAGCTACTGGGAATTCAGTCAGGACTAACACGATGACTCGTAAGTCGCGACTCAAACGATGCAAAGAAAAGAAAATGAGATGAGCACAACAACAACACCTCGTGTGTCGTGTACCGATACCTTCATGACTTTTTTTGACGTTATTCTCCTTCGCTATTTGTCTATTTTGCTCCATTTCTTTTCGTCACCCATGTGCACATCGATGAAAATGTCAGAAGAAATATTTTTTTTCTGCATACTGCTCTACAGCTATTGATGTATAATCTAATAATTTATTAAGTTTCTCTTATTACATGTTAACCTTTTTTGTCAAAAGAAAGGATATTTGTTTGTTTGTTCAAACCGTTAAGAGTCCCCTTGTGGTTATACAATTCTCATAGAAGGAAAATTCAAAACAAACTGTCAAAAGGAGTCATGACTCATGACTCAAAGTCAACATGTGAATACTGATTAAGACTGTTCATGCTGAAAAATCTCCGACATAGTTTTTCTTCGATAATTTTTAGCTCTCCTAATTTCTAAGGTTCAACTTTAGCAAATTCAATTCGGTTGAACGCGTACAACTAGAACTTGACAATTTGGTGTTTGAAATCTTTTCTTTGAAGAAGGCGAGAGGATTGCAACTAGAGTTCGACCGATGGCCAGTTTTTCGGCCGAAGCCGAAGCCGAATGTTTGGTCGGACTCTATTTGGAACATATTTTGCAAGTTGCTTTCGCATCATTTTTGCGAAATAACCCCAAATTGGATTTTTAGTTGCCATTTTTTATATTTTTTCTACCTGAAACCAGTACAAATAAATTGAATGCTTAATGCTTAAATCCAAAATCTTTTGATTCTAAAGCTGTAAACAATCGCACTGGGGCGCCGTGGCGTAGTGGGTAGGTGCGTCGACTCCTACGCTCGAGGTCGTCGGTTCGAATCTCGAAAATAACATCAAATATTTTTTCACGGCTCCACCTCTTTCGAGTCACTGACAATGCTCAAAAACTGTCTAGAAAAAGCTTCTCAAACTCGCCGTTCGGAGTCGGCATTAAACTGCAGGGTCCCCTCCGCTCGTGACAGAACAATAGCACGCACAACACCAGTTTTTTTGGTTGCTGAGAAGCTAGGCCCAGGTCCACCTCGGACTGTAGCGCCGCCATTATTATTATATTATTATTAAACAATCGAACTTTCAAAATACAAAATATGCGACAATAACAAAACTATCTATTTTTACAAAAAACAGAAAATTCAACATTCGGCTCCGGCAAAACCTTCGGTCTCATTTGGCCGAAGCCGGACCGAATGTTCGGACGGACTCTAATTACAACCCTATTTTTTTTTTCTCTTTTTTTTCCTGACTGTTTTGTCCTTTTAGTTAACATTTGAAGCTCAACTACTCGAAATACAAATGCAAGACGCTGACCGTGTTCTCAGGAAAAGGGAATACCTAAATTCGCTACATTCGCGCACACCAAGCTGGCTGTCATTCCTTTCCACTCGTAATTCTTCTTTATTGTGATGGCTAATTATTTTAGAGTAGTATTGTGACATCCGCAAGTTTCTTGTATTCGAACATTTATTCGAAATAATTTCGGATACCCGAAACTACATGACGCTGTGCGACACTAGCCGAACTACTCGGTTATCAACTATCGTGGATCCAACCATTCGGATATCTGGATAGTATCAATATCCGAACAGCACTAATTTAGAGCCGGGAATTCTTGGGGCCAAAGCTAGTAAGTCCATTTACTTTGCTTGGTATTACCACCAAAGGATTTGGATCCGTTTACATCTGATTACTCGTACACTTCTACTCAAAGGCAATGCATGGAGTGATCTGAATCTGATGTTTTTAATTTATTTTCAGACCTTTATCTTTTACCTGGGGTCTAGTCATTTTGGATGTCATTGACCAAATTATTTGTCTGCAATATTGTTAACTTTTTATTCCTTGCAGACGTCTTTTACAAACTGTTCGGAATATCGTCGTCCTTCACTAGAAGCCGACTATTAGGTAGGTAAGTAGGTATGTGGGTAGACGGGCACAAGCCACGTCTCACTTAGGTCCTTAGGGACCCATTGTGATGCCCAATTGGGGAATAATGTCCCCTTTTAACCCTTGTCGCACTCATGATACTGCGTTGTGCCGGAGCAATCCCGATTTCTTTATGAACCTGTAAAGAGATCTAAGAGGTATATTTGAAATTTCTTGTAAGTCTTGGAAGAAGAATTCTGCTCTAGTAGTCACACATGTAGACAGACCGCGCCATTTATTGTTTGCCATTTCAATGATCATTGTATCCACCATATTCCTCAGCTCTGAGAGTGGCGGTTTAATACCATGAATTGCTTGTGACGCGTCGGTCACTGACCCTGTTCTGGCAAGTTCATCAGCTATCTCATTGCCGGCTATGTCCCTATGTCCTGGGACCCAGCACAAATTGATCGAGTGCTGTGAGAAGCCGACTATTAACATCTTAAAACCCTTGTTGTGGGATTTAGTCATCAACGAAACGAAGAAAGAGCTTTAATACTCGAGATTGGAAGTAATTACTCGTACTTATGCAGACGATGTTGTATTGATACCTTCCGACTTTTAGTTTAGCATTAGTTAGGTGGGCGTTCTTTATGTAGACTAACCTAGACAGATCGAGTTGGGCCTGCTTTCTAATAGAAGAGTCATTCCACAGTTTAGACTTCCTGCTATTGAAGGATCCATCTTAGCATTGTCAGACAATGCTGGATACAGGAAATTAAATTGGAAACTCAATGTCAATGAAAGGGTAATAAAAGCGACATGCGCCCTACTCATCTGCGCTAGAATCGCAGGCAGGAAGTGCAAAACTATCATTGGATGTACAATACACATCGCTATTTTCACATTCTTATGTACGACAGGTTTGTCTGGTGGCATGCGGTATTGAAAGCCGTAAATTTAAAGGCACTAACGAAGATACAGAGACTCGTGTGTATGGAAGTTGCTGGTACAAATAACACAATCCTAAACATGTTTCCCTTAAATCTAAATATGAAGGCATCGTCTGCGCCCTGAGAATCAGCCAATCTGGCGGCTGAAGCTCAGCACCACGGATCATGCAAGCATCTTAAATAGGCCATAAGTAGATGAAGCGGAGAGTGAATTGAGACTCCACTTCCTTGAATTTGAGAAACCTTTTAATTGCCACTTACCCATTAGAAAGGAATAGGTGGCAAATGAACCCGTCAATAATACGAGCATAAGGTACATACCATGGGTCGAAGATAAAAGCGGGTACAGGTACGGGCGCGAACCTATTCTTCAATTAACAAAACTTGCAGTGCGTAATCAGACTCCCTGACGGCAGTGTTTTTCAAGCACAGGTCATGGCGGTCAAAGCAGTGGCCAGAATGATATTATGATGATGATGGCTGTACACCGGGTGATATTATCATTCTGATTGACAGCCGGGCGGCCATTAGAGGAATACCTGCAATGGAAGTCAAGTCCAAGTAAGTCGTCGCAAAAAGCGGAAGCGTATTGGCTCACAGCAATTGAGCAGACATAGCAGACAGCGAGGCGAGGTAGCTGATGAACTTCGCAGAAAAGGGCCATTAACTGACCTGACACAAGCAATTCAAGGACAATTCAATCAATACGCCCCTCTTCGAGTTAAAGGAAAATGACAATAGAATCCTGTAGATAGCAAAGAGAAGGTGCTGTACCCTATCTAGCTGACAGAGTGAGACCACACGGAGATTATGGCCTGTATCTGATCGAGCTAAAACCGACCAAATCATTCAGTGCGACAAAGGGTTGCTGACGATGGTAGTTGAAACTCTCACCGGTCATAATCGTTTTAAGAACTCTGTCATAGAAATGGGACTCGACAACATGTGTAGAGACTGTGGTGATGAAAAGGAACGAAACGACATTCCTCACTATCTCTGTCATTGCCCGAGTCTGTGTCAGTTGTGAAGCAGATCACTGAAAGAGCATTTCTTCAAAGATCTTCAGGGAATCACAACTAAACCTTTGACATTTTTTTCATGTTTATAAGAACAACATGATGACTGATAAATGCCTAAGGACAAGGAGAGCGGTACGAAAGAGGGGATACAAATCCTCAATTGAGCATCACAGTGGGTCCTCTAGGACCTAAGCGAGACGAGGCTTCTGCCTTTCCACCCAGTAACTTATCTACGTGTGAGCATCGTTCATAAGCTTTGATGATCGAGAATCCGTAGATTCGTAGATGCGCTGAGCGGCAATTATGAAAATTCTTGTCGCTTTTGTTCAAGCTTTTGAAATATCCGTTTGATCCCAGAAGCGAATGGTGACCGCACTGCTAAGCACCAAAGAAAACGTTACAAAACTGGAAAATAATTTTTCTTGATCTTTCCCTTCCGCCTGTATGTGCCCGATCAGGGATACACCAGCTCTAGCCTGTGTTGTTTCTAGATTGGCCAATGAAATTATTCATTTTTCACGTTGGTATCCAAAGATCCACATCATATCCACACGTTACCACCACATACAACTTTGTTCCTGCGTCATTCAGATATTAATATTTGTCTCGATATATTTATGAATTGTCCCTGAATTTGATCCCTTGACTGAACGACAACCTCGCCGCATGCCACATATATTCTGTCGAGCAAAAAAAAAGCCACAGTTCTTCACTCTTGACTCTTGACCGCGATATTCATTGTATTTCGCAGCACGTGAATGTGAATTACTTATCACCCCCACCAACTTATCGCATTCATCTATTGTACTTTCTGATGCCATCGTCTACTTAGGCTCTTCTTTTCCTTCTTAATTATTTTTTGTCAGCTTCATTTGAGCCACTTGTGCGGTGAAGACATTTCACTCAAATTCATTATGTCATGCAATCGGATTTCGATATATCTGTTCGTTTGCGTTATTTATAGATACAAACATACAACGCGATTGTTGTCACTTAAATGGTGACATAAATAATATAAACGCGATACGTGATACACAATATCTACGAGATAAATTAACGCTCAGTGTCTGGAGTGCGGTGACAAGCAGTCAACTAATGACGGTCTTAATTTATATTGAAAAAAATTATGTGTTCCTATGACAACGCCTAACAGTATGTGATGCTGGCGAATGGCAGATACATTCGAAACCGGTTGTTCTGTATCAGATATCATGTTTGAGCCATTGGCACTGAATGCGTTCTCAAATTCATATAGCCCTCCGTACGTTTGAGGTGGAGACAGGGTGTCAAAAAATAAACAATAAAAAGTTTCGATTACTTCAAAATAATTAAGGCATCGATTCAGTAGCAGAAACGTCCATCGGTCTAATATGTTTTGTTTGTTTTTGATTCACGCGTCTGCTTCAGTACCTGAGCCTCAACTACAATCCTCTACAGTTAGCACGAGCGACGCGTTGAGTTTGTTGAAAGTCAGAAAAGTGTCGTGAACTATTCGTGCTTGGTGCCTGCTTGCTGAACTGAGCTCTATGAATAATAAATGTCCTAATTTAGCGATTGGCAAGAGGAATTATGAATTTTACGTACTCCACATTGGTTCTCCTGTTTACTGCAGACACGAATACGATATACAAATTCTTCACCTACAGGTTAGGTTAGGTTAGGATTGAGTGGCGGTCAAAATATCACATAGACCTGTGCCAGATCCATAGTGTTACCACCTCCCTCAGGAAAATCTGGGTTGATTCAACATTATCGCCGTTGTTAATAAAGAATGTGCGTAAAGTTAATTAGATTGTGTAAATTGACATTGGTCAACTCCTGGTCAAGGGAGTCTTTCCTCCAATTCTGGACTAGAACACAGAAAATACTCCAGTATTTCGATCGCATTCGGTACACTGCAGTGCCAACATATGTTGGAAAATAGCTGGTTTAGTCTGCGAATATGTTTTACAATTAGACAGTGTGCTGCAAGGATATTATATTCACTCGACTGTGCTACTATTTCTAGACTTTGTAGCTAGATATTCTCCTCATTTCAGGGACTCGTCTTTTATTCCCACAAGTACATTGGTGCCCTGATTATGACACTTTTGGACTTGAAAGTATTGTTTTTCAGAATTTTGAGCACAGGTTGTATGTCCAATAAGATATTTATGAGTGAACTGTAAGTGGTGCTTGCAACTCTACTAAAGAGTGAATGATATTTCACTCACTCACTCACACTCGAATTTTTATTTTTCAGCAGCCTTCAAACTTTACCAATGATGTCCAGCTGTCAAAATATTCGGCAAGAGTTGCCATTTCATCATGCATCGTTTTATGCTTGCCGAACGTGCGAAAATTATTAAAAATATCGCAATTGCAGCTCAATTGTAAACACGCTACGTGAATTTCGTCACGACGTTGGTCGTCATCACTTTGCAGGCATTCGTCGTACCGTGGAAAGGTTTGAGAAACATAGTCGCCGTCGGAAATCGCTAATTGCGCGCTGAAAATATTTGCCGCATATCTGGATTCAACTTCTCAGACGAAACCAATTTTCGGCTCAGCGCCTATGTCAACAAGGAAAATTACTGGTATTGGAGCGAAGAGAATCCACATTTGTTTGAATATTATTGTTTGGTTCAGTTTATGACATGGTGGTATCATCACACATTATTTCTTTCGTAATGAGGAGGGAGACACCGCTGCCGACAATGGTTTCAGGTACAGAGCGATGTTAACCGATTTTCAGTGGCCAGGGCTCGACAACATCGATATATCCGAGATGCAGTCCCAACAAGACTATCATACAGACAATATTTTGTCACTCGAGTTTGTAAAAGAGAAATTTGGCGACTGGGTCATATCACGGCGACCGTTTATCAATTGGCCCACTAGATTTTTAACTCTAAGGCTACGTGAATTTCTTTTTTTATGTTTTCAACACTACATTGTATCACTCAGACTCAAAACCTGGCCAATTGTATTACCAGGCACCAACCTACTTTTGCTGAAATTTCCTGGTCTTTCCGAGGTTTCATCGCTTAGGCGCACATTTTGGTGTTTAGCAAAGGTGTAGTGGCCCGTTTGTATGGCGATAAGTTGTCTGAAATCTTTTCTGTCATGAGATAAAAATGCCGCGCGTTTACTATAGACGTTTGGGAACATGCGCTTGGTCATCCGGTGCCACATCCGGTTATGTTCCTGAGAGGTCCAACCATCGACAAAAGCCCTAACCAAGGACGCAGGCAATCCCAGCGCAGCGGTGCTAAGAATGCCTCATCTGATCCTCGCCTAGCAAGTTCATCGGCGATCTCATTTCCCGCGATCCCGTGGTGCCCCGGAACCCAGACAAGTCTTAGCGAATTTATGCTACCGATCAAATTCAGAGAAGACTTGCATTCTTGAACTATTCTGGAAGTTGTTAAAGGGTTGACCAAAGCCTTAGGCACAGCTTGGCTGTCGCTACAGACGCAAATACTTCGCCCCTTCCACCTATTCTTCACAATATAGTTCGCAGCCATTAGAATCGCATAGGTTTCCGCTTGGAAAACCGACGCAAATTTACCTAACGAGGTGTGCAGTCTAAAGTTGTCACTCTCCACGAAGGCACCAGCACCAGATCCTTCATTGGTCTTGGAGCCGTCAAAGGGGTCAAAGGAAATGTCATGCACAAGGTCATCGAAACTCCAGTGCCAGTTGTACCAAAAACCACTTCTTTTTAAACGGTTGAGAGTACACCCCATGATGTGGATATCTAGGGGGGGAGTGCATCAGCAGCAATGCATCAAGAGCGGAGCCAGGCGTAATAGGGAAGGCACCTATGCAGCCGAGACATACCGTTCTTTGAAGCTTGGTGAAAGCAGCAGTTATGTATTTACGTGAAAGCTTATTCCACCAAACGACCGATGCATAGGAGAGAAGGGGCTGGACAAGTTAGTTCGAAACATTTGGTGAGGCTATTGGTCAAATCTTGAATATCTTTCCCAACCTTCCGTCTCGTTCTGAACCTAGGGAGAGTTTCGATACGTTTATCTAGCTCATTCTTAAACCCTATCTAGTCAAGTAAGTCCTTAGACGACTAATAAGCCAACCATGTTGGACGAACTCGAAGCCAACATTCGAGACACATATTAGACCGAGTCGTCAAAAACCGAGGGGGATATTTGAATGATGTGTAGCTTTAAAATAAAGCCAAAATCAATTTTATATCTTACACCGTTGCTAGACGTCTGGATGGTGCAGTTGGTTAAGAGCTAAGTTAGAGGGGTCCCAGGTTCGAGTCCCAGTGAAACCAAGTTAATACTTTTATCCGGTTTTTCAAATCTGGTCCAGTCACCATTTGCTTTTGGGATCAAATTAACGGCACTATCATTAGAGCGGTCGATCAGTGGTTTTAGTCTGACTGTAACCTAACCTAACCTAACCTAACCTAACCTACACCGTAAATTTCTTTTTCTATCGTTCTTATCCGGTCACTCTTTAGTTTCTTTTTGGGGCGTACTACGAATGTCTAAATTACTCTAAGCGGTTAAAAGTACTTGAATCCACTGCCACAGTAAGAGAAATTCACCGCCAACACAGTCATTTTATTTTCAGCCATATGAGTAGATGTTTGTGCAGCAATGGCTACTTTTCTACTAGGATTGTATGTGTAGCAAACGATTCCATCAGTAATCTGGCCACTACATGCACATGTACCGTTCTATTGGAATGCCCGATTCTGACAGTTTTTTTTAAGCGAAGACCTGGCAGTCAGCATGGAGTGCTGCGCTGGGTTTCTTGACGAAGGGATATAGCCGCCAACGAAGTAACTGATGAACTCGCAAAAAAAAGATCTGATATGCAAACCAATGGATTAAGCCACCTCTCTCTGACTTAGAAAAAGGTGGTCAGCAAATAGAAAGTGTCACTCTTTAGCCTCCAGCGAAGCTACACGAATTCTATGGCCAAGGTATATTATTGCAAGATCAAACAAACTTTTTCAGTACAACAAAAGTTGCTAACAAAGATGGTTGGAGCACGCATACCGTTAAAACCGTTTGAAATACCAGGCCATGAAAATGGGGATAATGTATGCAGGGGCTGTGGTTACGAAGAGGGACATGGTGACACTCCTTACTACCAACGACACTGCCCCAACATCTGGCATCTGAGATATAGAACACTGTAAGATAATTTCTTCCATAATCTTCATGAAATAAGCAAAAAAACATCTCACCAGGTCTTCAAAAATAACCGGATGCTGTTTGTCAAGGCTCTAGCGGTACTAGCTACGCCCCATTCGGTAGTTATGGTGCGTTAACTCACCAGTTTGTCAATCAACATTCGTGTCAATTGACTCCTATCGTCGACAGTGCACAAACTTTAATTCTCAATCAACCAAGGCCAAGACGTTGTCAATAACAACACACATTTTATTTTGACCTCGATAACCGCGACTATACTTGTCTTTTTCGATGGCGCTGAGAAACCGAATTAAGAAACCCTCGATCTATTCAAGAAAAAAACTTCTGGTGTGCTATTGGAAAAGACGTATGTGACAAGAGCAACGCTGAGTCTTGAAATGCGTGTACAACTCTAGAACCAAGGATGTGTATCGAAAGCTTAGTTCTGGTGAGTTCTCGTGACCCACGCAAGTGGTGAAAAACCTCAAACAACTTGGTGTGCTTAACTGGAGGCAGCTAGCTAGATCATTCTAACTGAGGATGGTTGTTGGTTGCGGCTCAGGCCCACCCTAGCCAGTAGCGCCGCGCAAAAAAAAATGCTTTGGGTTTGCTCAGATATCATCACCACACACATCACCTCACATCACTTCCAGGATCTACTACTGAATACTGACAGACCATAAGTTTGACCAACAAACCTTTAACCGTTCAAAGTATTTTTTTGTAAATGCTGCGACAGTCAGCACGTAGTCGATCTCGTCGTTAAACGAACGCAACTTTGAGTATTTTATCACCCGGTCTTTTCTCTTTTCACCCCATCTCTACCTTACCCTAATTCTCTGAACAGTCAGTTTGCTGTGAGTAAAAGAAGTCTCTTTTCTGTGAAGCTTTGAACCATGAGTTTGTGACTAAACGAAGGTCTTTATTGCTACTGCCATTTGTTGGCATTTGCATCAAATTCACATTTACATTCCTTGCTATCTAAAAGACATGCGAATACACAATAGACGAGAAGCGTAGGCTCCGCCAATCCTGCAGTGCGTTGCATTGGTATTTTCGCAGCAGGGTTGTATAATCTTCAGACGTAATATGTAAGGCATTCAATCAATTGAGTCATTTCCAGACAACTGCTAAATAAAATTCCTCTATGAAGTGTAAAAAAACCTCCATGCGGTTACTCATGTCTCCAACCAACAAACTTTCGACTTGCCCTTGATTCATTTCATTCTTTTTTCTCTTTTTGTTTTTGACTTTTAATTTCCAGCAGAGACTCTGTCCAATGATTCATCATGCTACACCTTGCATTCACGTTTACTTACACAGGAATTTATCGATCTAGATATCACCAGACGACGGGCTTGTTGCATCACAATACCGAAGTCATTAGGGTTGAATGAACTTGAAGTGTCGACACCCATTTGGTTCGTACTCACTTGCCAGTGAGAGCTGCATCATCAGGCAGAGGAATTTTAAGACCACCACATTACTGAAATTCGGTGATGCTTAATTTGGGTGCTTGTGGGTTAGGTTACTTCGCACAGTAATCTCTGACAGAGAGACTTTCATTGAAAGCGTCGACCTCAGTTGGCGCTTCATGTAGCGGTATGAATGATACACTGACTTTTTTGTGTTTGTTGATCGTTAAACAGATGTTAACGGATTTTCATTAATTATTTGTTAAACATCAAAGTATACCTTGAATTTATATGTCATTTCTTGCTCCAGAAATATTTTACGTGTTTTTTTCACATATCGTTGAAAGTTGTCCAATGCTGTACAAAAGCTTGGTTGACTGGTTAATTTAAAAGGGGTTTGCGCTTGAGCTAAAGCTGTTTTTCATCCTTGACTGTTCTGAGCATTTTACTTTAAGTCATCCAAACCAAGTTGTCTTGCATCCGTAATCTAAATATCTCTTTGTATCGGAATTTCTGCCTTCCTCTTCGTCATGAACCAGGATTCGAAGACTCCCTTAGTCGGGGAATTGGATTTTTGCCTTCTGGACTTGCGATTTAAGGAAGCCCCTTAGGAAAATATTAAAGTAATTCGCATCACCTCTGAGTGAGATATCAGCTCTGTAGCAGGTAGTGTCATCCTATTGGAACTATACATACATATGTATGTCGGTCACAACCATATTATTCAGCGAAAAGATGTTGGTTATCGTCGATCGGTAGAGTTCCCAGCTCACGCACCGTTTCAAGCTTGCCTAACTTGGGATAATAATTGAAAAACATTCCCGAAATTCCGGCTCAGTTGGAAATACACAACCTGAATTTCGTCGTGAGGTCGGTCGTCATCATGGTCTCAGTGTGCAGGCAATTTGTGCAAGTGAAAAAGTTTGAGCGTGAGTACACTCTTTTGGATCTTATGCCATCAGCCAGACAGAGATTGGTGCAAAATGAAGGAAATATAACCACCGTAGTGGCCAGTAACGAAATTTAGATTCGCTCCGATCAAATAAATTGGTCATCGACAGGGAATCAACCTGGCGATTTGGGCCTACATTCGTAAAAGATTGTGCTGGCGCAAAATTTAAGCCAAGGCAACGTCAAGTCCTTACGCTAACATTCAAGACGCTACTGCCGGAATAAAGCCGTACATATTGGACCGATCGTTTGAAACACTACCAGCGAAGCCGAGGAGCCATTTAAATGATGTGCTATTCCATACAAAATGACATGAGTGTAGCTTCAAAATAAATCGTTCTTATCGTTTTATCGTTCTTATGTAGTCACCTTGTATTATCTAGACAATGTCGGGCTTGTTGCAGCTGATGCTTGTAGAATATGGCTGGAGTTGGATTTGGAGCTGCGAAAATGAAAATTCAGTCTATGAGCCGCATTTCTCTTAAGTAAATACTGCTGTTAATATGAGGAATCGAGATTAGGAAGAACTTTTAATTTTAATTTTTAATAGTTTACAATACAGAGTTGAGCAAAAACAAACAAAATAATTTGAAGGAAAATACAATAAAAACCTTTATATCAAAAAAAAAATTATAATGAATAAATAAATAAAAAAATGAAAAAAAAAATAAGAAGAAGAAAAAGAAGAAGAATGAATAAATATTATTAATCTGTAGGTTTGAAGAAGGAAGATAACAAGGTTTCCTTTTTCTAGTGAAAAAGATGGCTTGTAATTTGTCTTCATTTAGCCTGATCTTCCATTTGTTGTAATAGCTTATTATAGTTTCCATCCCATTTTTAAGGTTCAGTCTACAAAAACGGAGTCTTTATAATTTCGATGTGTCCGTCCGTCCGTCCGTCGTGTCTGTCACACTTTTTTATCTCCGAAGTTTATAAAGATATCGACATGAAATTTTGATATTAGGTACTTCAAGCCTAGATGTCATTGCCCATGCACCCAAATTTAAAAAGTGGGGCCATTTGAGGCTGGCTCCAGTACAAGTGAAGTTGCCATTCATTTTGAAACATTGTTCCACCCCATCGAGTTATATATCAATCGACAGAAATGAGGTGGACGTTCGCTTCAACACTTTTTAATACAAAGAATCGTTCGGAAAATATGGAGCTCCAAAGTTTTTTTTAATGCGTCCCCCCCTGTCATTTTTAAACCAAAGTGTTTAAAAATCTTCATTGAGTACTTTCAATTAAAACCATTTCGAGCATTCTGACCTTAATAGTTTTAGAGATATTGGCCAAAAACTGTCAATTATCGACATGCGAATTTTGAAGATCTGAAAACGTAGTTTTGAAGACTTCAGCGTAAGCATTAAGAAATGATAAATATCAAAATATCGATTTATGTTGAAATTTTGAGATATCTAAGATTTAAAATTATAACTACTTCCATTTTCAGTGATTGGGTATGTGTATGATGGAAGGGATTTTCTGTGTTGGATAAACACAGATATAGGCATATGTATGGATAAATGTTTGTTTGTTTGGATGTATGAATGAATGGTTGATTTGGGTTGAAGTTAGAAGAAAATTCAACTGAAATAGTTTGGAAACGTCGTTTGATATTCAGAAATCATCCATCAATATTATGCGACGGAACCTTCCCCGTGCAAGTTCAACTCGCACTTGCCCAGTTTATTAAAATTATTCTCAATGTTAAAAGCAAGCTCATGAGATGAAAAAATGGCTGTATCATCAGCAAAGATAGCTGCTTCACAATCAATACCGGAAAACGTGATGTATATATGTTATAAAGACAGATCTTTGGGGTACACCTGAATTGAAATACACAAAATTAGAACACCACTATTAACATGCACCTTGAAACAGCGATCAGACAGAAAACTTAGAACTATATTGCACAGATAAAGTGGAAAGTTTAGGTCGAACATTTTGAAAACCAGACCATTATGCCAAACAGAGTCAAAAGTTGTTTCTATGTCAAGTAAAATCATACAGATGATTTGCCAATTGCACGGTTATTTCTAATATGGTTACAGATTCTCATTACTTGATGCGAGTTATTATGAAAGTGTTTGAACCCAAATTGTTTTTTAGAAAAGATTTGATTATCAAGTCCCGGAAATAGTCCGGTCGATTGGCCACGTCGCTTATGCGATTTAATGTCGTTGGATCTCTTTATTTGGGGTTATGTTGTTTTTGGCTATGCCGACAAGACAACGTCAGAGGAGCTGAGGAACAATTTAGAAAGCGGAATTCCAAAAGTTCCGGTCGATATGTGTTGAAGTTTGTTTCCACCACCCACAGAATCGTTCACAGCAAACTTACTCGCGGTGGCCAAATGAATGGGATCCTGGTCCATAATAATAATACTGGTGGCGCTACAGTCCACTTTGGCTTTACTTCATCATTTACAACATCGAACTCCATACTGTAATAAATTTCATTCCCATATCTCAATAACTCTGTATTTCATTTAAATACAAAATCGGTATGTCCCTACTAAGAAGATCAGTCTTTCACCCTTACAACATCCACAGAACTGCAAAATATGATCGTTACACACATTTCTCATCAGTAAACACTTGTCAATGTCATAACTCCAGTTTAGAGTTGCTGACTAAGTTCGTCTGGTGTTGCCTTAATTTGTTTAACTAAAGGTCCCTACACAAATACATAGTCACCGCCAGCACATTCGGATTCTGAGTTAAAAATACGCAGCAAGCAGTATCAGCCAACATTTGAATTACTTCCTGTTTTAGAGACAACATGACGTAAGCAAAGATTGACAATTGACATAACAATCTCACCATCGTCACCATCCCACTTGAGTGCGGGACAAAAAAGTTCTCTATTCTTGTGATTGTGGACAAAAAATGTTTTAATTGACGGCTAAGCACGTATGCTGATGAATAAGTGTTAAATTTATGAAATTCTAACTATGTTATGTGTTGAAGTATATTGCGTGTGTGTGTGTGTTTGTATGTCAAACAGTGTTCATTCACCCCATTTCATGGTGTATTTAAACACACTCAGCGTTGATCTTTTCAAGGTAGGCACACAACAATAAACTTTGAACTTAATAAATGAAAATCTAATTAAATTTCCTCTCCATTTAACGAATCTATTTTTATCCGAGAGATACATGTGAGGAATTAGTTTGTTTTGTGTAATTAATTTGGTTCATTGTGTTGAATGTATCGCTGCGTGATGGGGCTGGGATCACTGTTATTCTCAATTAAATACCCACTTGCTTTTGGTATTCCAAAAAAAATCAGAAACAAAGTTTTGTTTTTCTAAATCAGTTTGATATAAATTAATTATAACTACATTCCCGACATTATTAGCACTTGAATCTTTCTTAAATCGATGCTTATATGTTTAATTCTTGGCAGAGGGGAAATGTGGTTATACTGTTTTTTGGTTTAAAATTGTCTACTGTAAAGTTTCGAAACGGAAATCCACGTTGGAGTAAAAATTTGTTCTCCCAAGGCCGAAACTGCGTGAGGTTATCTTTAAACGGGCGATACCTACTCGATGTCGAAATAATTTTACTTTTACTCTATTCTTAGAAGTGTGGTTGTAAAAAAAAGGTTTAAAGGATTGCTTGCCACAATATCTCCGACGTTGCTTCTTCGCAGTCTTAGCTAACGTATCCTTCCCTTCTTTGATAGTTCTTATACTTCCCAGAAAGAAATTCACTTGTACAATTAACAGGACGTTTATCCTGATTCTAGCTGAATTTTCAAAAAACAACGCTTTTATATCTTACATCACATTTATCATCTGTTTATTAAATTTTGAAGCAAATATGTAAAAAAATAACTCTAGATTTATAACGGGAGTTTCAAAACGGATGCACATTTCTCTATAAGTTGAAAGACACAAACTTTTCAAAATGTTCAGAGATTTGCATAACAGAGTGCGTTGTTTACGTTGCTCTGATTACTCTTCTTTCTTCTTTAACAAACGTTAAGTTCCTAGCACAACGCAGTATCACAGTGTGATTGTGTTGAAAATTAAACGTCTTTCAACGGTAACACAAACGCAGTATCTCGTTTCATAAATAAATAAATCATAAAGCTTAAATCACAAATTTCGATGCAAACTTTTGTCAAATTTCGTTAAAATTGTCTACCTATACCCAAGAAGGTAAAAGGAACAGTATCTCTCTCAGTTATTTCGCATAAGCAAGCTAAGAAAGATTGCGATGTCTACTTCCGAAACAGATCTCGTGATCACAGGAACTAGTTAGCATAGTTTTTATCCAGACATTTTTTTTGTTTTTCGAATCATGGGTTTGGATCTGAAATGTTTGAACACCAAAAGAAACTGCGACTTCCGTCGATTATTCTCCTTGGAGACCTTCACCAGGGTGTCATGTTAAACGAAAATTTGAGCTCTGTAGTTAGCGACCGCTGAGACGTATTGGCTAATAGCGTAATAGCGCCTTCTATGCTGAAGGTGTTTACAACGGGTCTCTCTAATAACTGAATATGCTCCGAGGCAAGAAAAGCTTCTCAAAACTTCGCCATTCGAATTTGGCATAAAATTGTATGTTTTCTGCACTTTTAATAGAACAATCAAAACACAACTCGAGCGTATGCTGTAGAAACTAGTCTATTTCGGACTGTAACGCCACTCAGAGAAAAAATGTAAGTTAAACTCCTCGCCTTCATAAAACTGTTACCTATGGTATGCATGCAATATGACACTCATTCATATTCCAAAATTTGCCTTGATCCTAGTTTTGAAACCACTATAAAAAGCAGCCTCTATTTATTACTTGTGGACGCCGTGGCGTAGTGGGTAGGTGCGTCGACTGCTACGCTCGAGGTCGTCAGTTCGAATCTCGGAAAAAACATCAAACATTTTTTCACGGCTCCACCTCTTTCGAGTCACTGACAATGCTCAAAGAGTATAGCTGTCTAGGAAAAGCTTCTCAATCTCGCCGTTCGGAGTCGGCATTAAACTGTAGGTCCCCTCCACTCGTGAGAGAACAATATCACGCACAACACGAGTGGTGGCTGAGAAGCTAGGCCGAGGTCCACGGGCCTTATTACTTAGCAGTTTTGTATTTACATGAATGGAATTTACATCCCTAACAAATAAAAACTTATTTTTATTAGTTTCGGCCAGTAGTAGACTAATATTTATCGGGGACTTTTACTACTTGTGTGTACTTAAATGTTATTCATACGGCCCTTGATAAAAGTGAAAGGAACGAATTGCTTTAGCGCATTATTTTAAATTAATTTTCGAAATACTTAGTTATTGATACTTGTTCATATTTCCATCGATGAGGTTAAGCCCACCAACCCCAGTTGCTTAGCACGCACCCCTAACCAACAGAGTTGTGATGTCTTCAGTCGTTGGGCGGAAATGACGTCGATTTATCGCTTTATTGACCTTTTTCATCCAAACTAAAAAGGCATAAATATACTTTCAGGTGTAAATTGGTGAGTTTTCCAGAATGAGAAATGCCTAGTAGCGTACGTGATAGTAAGTTCCAATTTATCTTTTTTTTGGCTAACGAACTTTTCAAAATTGATTGTCTTAAGACAAAACTGCTCCAGCCCGTGGGACAACACATTAGAGGTCGCTCACAAGCAATATAACAAACTAACTACAGCAAATTGTTTTAACTTTTTACTTTAACCAACCTTCGTAAAAATTGGAAACAGGTCATGTGCCACAGTGAACATTGGAAAATGTGAACCTCGCAAAATTAAAACTACCCCAAAACGTGAACCAGCATTTTTTACATTGACTGCTCTAAAACTTGAACAAATCTAAAAGCTCTAAAACGTGAATAGATTTTTTTCAACATTTCTGCATAAAAATGAACTGAATGAATTGTCACGACTTCTAATTTAACTGCAGACTGACTATCAGCTATCAGTTGTTGAGGAATGGAATGAAAACAATTTCGAATTTGATCCGTCTCAGAACCACGAACGTGAGCAGGAGGAAGACGACGATGCATATTTGGAAAAAGAAGGTGTTCAAAGAGTTAGGGCAACTAAAGTAGTTAAAATATTTAACAAGGCTTGATGTACAGATGAAGGCATTGACCAAAGTGACATAAACGTACGTATACGCCTAAGAGAAAATGCAGTTCTTCAGATGTTGGGAAAAATAAAACAGAACAAAATTACAGATTATTTTGTTAAATAAACCTTTTATTTTTAAAAGTTTTGATGTAAAAAAGAAATCTAATCAATTTTGTTAATGAGCCGTACTAGTATGTGTAAATATGTAAAAATATTCATGAATTAAAGCAAATAGACGATAAAATCGAAGAAAATGTGTTTTATTTTAAGAGCAATAGTAAGACAATGCGGAAGGAATACAATTTAAATCATAAAATGCTACATTGCAAAACATGAACAATCTCAAAAACATGAACACCCTCGGTTTTAATTAGTTCACGTTTTCCAATTTTTACTGTTTTAATGAGACCTGAAGATTCTTAACTAAAGAAAAAAAAATAGAAAATATTTATCGAGATATCTCCAACAGAAGAATATGAAATCGATTCAGTCTTGCTAAGCTTGCAAAGACAAGTTCGGCAAGAATTATTCAGCTCTTTAGGAGCAATTGTATTGAAACTTTTGCACCAACCATATCACTGACCTTGGTCGACGGGCTTTTTCGAAGCATTTTGCTCTATTACCTAAATTCTGTAATTCACATACCAAGTCACCGTCAAAGTACCATAAACGCTTTTTCGCATGTTAACCACCCCACAGCGATACCAAAACCAAAGAACAAAATGGTTAATGAGTCATTATTACAATTTCGTAAATAATCGTCATATGGCACGAAATAATGCCTTATTCAGCCTTGTACTCAATCAAACTTCTTGGTGGATGTCGCTTCAGTTCAGGGTGCACTAAGGCCCCAAACTCATTCAAACTAGCAACAACTTAATGTTAAAGACTGTAGACTAAAATGAGGACATGAGTGGGAGAGACATCTAAACATTTCTTGTATTTCCTTTTCACCTTCCCAGATGTTGATAGAGTTTTTGAACTAGGTAGGTAGGTGATAGGGTGCCGTTGAGACCGGGTCGCGGCTCACTGAGACCAACCGTTGGGTCCATTGTGCCTTATGTGTGGGGGGTGTACCACGTGAGACCTACACTTTTACTGCTTATTAGAACACCCCAGATTGTTGTATATATCCCAGGAGGTGCCTCACCTCTATTTTTTCAGATCCTCCAGCTCGTCGAAGAAGTTACTGCCTAGTGTTAGCAGTCTCCTTCCCCGTAGGGCTGGACAATCGCATAGCAGGTGGTGGACGGACTATATTTCCTCCTCTACAATAGTCGCTATGGGGGATCCTAACTTTCTGCCATGGGTGCCTATCGGACAATGTCCGGTGAGAACTCCCACCACCGCTCGTATATCCTTGCGACTTAAGCAAATCATTGATAATGATTTCCTCCTATTCAACACCGGCTATAGGGCTCTCGTCGTTGACCCAATATCCAGATTCAGCCATTGCGCATACGCTCTTTTTAAGGCTTCGCCCAATTCAATTATACCGTGTAAGTTTCCTTAGGAAACTTAACGGCATGTTGACATAAGGTAGTGCTAGAGTTTTAGAGCCCTCCTTTGCTAACACGTCCGCTCTCTCGTTTCCTTGAACTCATGTGTGTCTCGGTACCCAGCAGAGTCACCGCGTTTACTTTAGAGATTTCGTTGACGTTCTGTCTGCATAGCTTGACTAGTTTCGACTTTACAATATCCGATGCTATGGCTCTTATAGCCGCTTGGCTGTCGGAGTATATAGTTATCGTTTTTTCAGTCAAACTTAGCTCTTTAAACGTAAGTGCCGCCTTATTCATTGCTACCACTTCTGCTTGGAAAACACTACATTCGTCGCTTAGGTTTAGGGATATTTTAAAGAGATCGCAGAAGACCCCTGCCCTCGTTCCTGCACCTGTTTTCGAGCCATCAGTGTACATGGAGATCTTTTCGCCTCCATTCGACGATAGCTCTTCCCAACTTCTCCTATCCGGAATTTGACTAGAGAACTTCCTCGTGGTAGTCAGGGTTGGTGGCAGATAGTCCGACGTTTTGTTTCTGTGTAATCATATCCATTTTGGGAGGATGGACGCATGCCCATATGGCTTGTCTTTCCACATCTTGACTTCCCTGAGTCTCATTGTAGTAATAACCGCTCTGCTACTACAGAAGATTTCAAGAGGGGTAAGATGGAGTAGGACCTCGAGCGCTGCTGCCGGCATTGTGCTTAGAGCTCCCCTGATTCCTAAGCAGGCCGATGTTTGGACCTACGTCAAGCTAGAAAGAAGGTATTTCTTCTCCAGTGCTTGCCACCAGACTGTTGATCCACAAGTCACTCAATGACGAAAAATTCAAACAGATTTGTTAGTGATTTGATTAAGTATGAATTGAAAAAAGGAACAATTGAACAAAAGGAGAAATATAGTAATTCTCTTGCAATCGCTAACAAGACCCCCGTCAATTCAATTCTTTTTTCAATTTGTTTCCACAATTCTTAGCATGTTTTTTACTTTTATTCTAAACCCTTTGCAGTTCAGACATTTGACATATTTTTACGATCTGATCAACATCCCCCATTCAAGGATACCGAGTAAATTTCTTTGGAATTCATCTTTTCAAATGTTTCAGATGTTACGGAGTATTAAAAGTGACGACAGACAGAGACAGAACTGAACCGAACCCTTAAGAACATCAAATGGCACTCAGCATTTCTGCTAAAATACATGAACATCCTTTTGCATATTTAACATCCATGTTTACTTAAGATGTCAAGCGAAAAACGATAGGAGCAAGCCCTTTTGAAAAGAGTTTTTTTTAGAACCACCACAACATTGCCAGTTGTACCAAAATTCAAACTTATGTAATCTAGTCCTTCCTCGAATTCATTCACACATTATCCTCATCACTGCCTTAGGCCGGTCGAAACCAATATGCAAATGCAATCCAATTCAGTCCCAATTCGAACGTATTCGAGGCCAGACCACGAATAGATTCTCCGCCCACTGTTTGTTAATAATTTAGTGCCCTCTACGATGTTGCGGCTGCACTTTTTGTTCCACCCGTCCACCTTGTGCTTAAGTTGAGGGCCTTTGCATGAGCTGTGATTTTGTGGTTACTGCATAATTAATGGACAAGTGGAACTGCTTAGGCTGTCGGTAAACCAAGTCTATTGCACTTGTCATCTGGTAGGTAACGAGCTAATGCATTGCTTCCATCGACGAAACAAAATGTACATCATATGCAATCTTTACACAAGTCGAACTGAGTTTAAATATTTGCACTTTTGTTCCGAGTTTGCTTAGGCTTGTCAACGCGAATTTTTAAGTTAAGACGAATTATATTTTTTAATGAAAAACGCTGGTGGCCTCTCCAGTCACTTTGTTTTCCCACGTGAGTAATGATTCCTGCCACGGTGCGAGAATATTTGATTGCGAAAAGTAAAAAAGCGTACATGTGTCGGCATATGTGGTTTTAAGCGTACACAATCTCCTTAGTGGACTCAGGGTAGCCTGAAAAACAATTCTATCCCCTGTCGGGAGCCCACTTGTGCAGTGATATTAGAAGTAATGGACAATACTTTTGAAGTACTTATTGATACAGTAGACGCGACTCGGTTAAGTTCTGTTAACAGTTCGTCAAAATCAAATTTGTTTCCCTTCAACTTGTGAAGTGAAGAATCTTTATTTTGTTATTTATCTTGAAGACATTCATTTACTTTATATAAGAAGCCATTATGAATTGTATACGTAAAACTATGAGTTTATCACCATACATATTTTGAACCATTACTGTATCGAAGTCGTACTTCTTCTTCTCGCATTATTAAGATTCTCCTTAACTGGATAAGCCTCCTCTTACGATCGTTCTTTCTTGTGTTGTGCAATGGACTGAAATTTGATGACGCTTTAGGCCAAAGCAGTGTTGACTATACGATTTACGTACGTACGTACGTACTATCAACGCAAACGGGCGCCAAAGATCACAAGTAGAAGTTTTCTCTCCAAAAGCATCTTCATACGACAGCGTCTATGGTTCTACGCCATAAAGCAAGACTGGGGTGATCAGAGTCTTATTTAAATTCAACTTGATTTTCTGAGAGAGGACTCAATTACTCAACTACCCTTGAAAAAAAACATCAATTGCGAAAAGCTGTTATGCATTTGATCTCGGCGCTGACGTCACAAGAATTGTTTACAGCAGAACCGAGATAAATAAAGTACTTTACTATCCTGTTGGGAGGCAGCTAGCCTCTTGTGATATCCGCCTCAAGTGCCAACGGTGCCAACGACAGGCGGTTTGATTGGACCAATCCGAACTTTGAAGTCAACTAAATGTGAGTAAGTCTCTAAAAACTCAGACATTTTTATCAATGTTGTTAAGACTACAAATTTGCAAACTCTTTGAGACATTACCAGTTACATATATTCAATTTCGTAAATAATCGTCATATGGCACGAAATAATGCCTTATTCAGCCTTGTACTCAATCAAACTTCTTGGTGGATGTCGCTTCAGTTCAGGGTGCACTAAGGCCCCAAACTCATTCAAACTAGCAACAACTTAATGTTAAAGACTGTAGACTAAAATGAGGACATGAGTGGGAGAGACATCTAAACATTTCTTGTATTTCCTTTTCACCTTCCCAGATGTTGATAGAGTTTTTGAACTAGGTAGGTAGGTGATAGGGTGCCGTTGAGACCGGGTCGCGGCTCACTGAGACCAACCGTTGGGTCCATTGTGCCTTATGTGTGGGGGGTGTACCACGTGAGACCTACACTTTTACTGCTTATTAGAACACCCCAGATTGTTGTATATATCCCAGGAGGTGCCTCACCTCTATTTTTTCAGATCCTCCAGCTCGTCGAAGAAGTTACTGCCTAGTGTTAGCAGTCTCCTTCCCCGTAGGGCTGGACAATCGCATAGCAGGTGGTGGACGGACTATATTTCCTCCTCTACAATAGTCGCTATGGGGGATCCTAACTTTCTGCCATGGGTGCCTATCGGACAATGTCCGGTGAGAACTCCCACCACCGCTCGTATATCCTTGCGACTTAAGCAAATCATTGATAATGATTTCCTCCTATTCAACACCGGCTATAGGGCTCTCGTCGTTGACCCAATATCCAGATTCAGCCATTGCGCATACGCTCTTTTTAAGGCTTCGCCCAATTCAATTATACCGTGTAAGTTTCCTTAGGAAACTTAACGGCATGTTGACATAAGGTAGTGCTAGAGTTTTAGAGCCCTCCTTTGCTAACACGTCCGCTCTCTCGTTTCCTTGAACTCATGTGTGTCTCGGTACCCAGCAGAGTCACCGCGTTTACTTTAGAGATTTCGTTGACGTTCTGTCTGCATAGCTTGACTAGTTTCGACTTTACAATATCCGATGCTATGGCTCTTATAGCCGCTTGGCTGTCGGAGTATATAGTTATCGTTTTTTCAGTCAAACTTAGCTCTTTAAACGTAAGTGCCGCCTTATTCATTGCTACCACTTCTGCTTGGAAAACACTACATTCGTCGCTTAGGTTTAGGGATATTTTAAAGAGATCGCAGAAGACCCCTGCCCTCGTTCCTGCACCTGTTTTCGAGCCATCAGTGTACATGGAGATCTTTTCGCCTCCATTCGACGATAGCTCTTCCCAACTTCTCCTATCCGGAATTTGACTAGAGAACTTCCTCGTGGTAGTCAGGGTTGGTGGCAGATAGTCCGACGTTTTGTTTCTGTGTAATCATATCCATTTTGGGAGGATGGACGCATGCCCATATGGCTTGTCTTTCCACATCTTGACTTCCCTGAGTCTCATTGTAGTAATAACCGCTCTGCTACTACAGAAGATTTCAAGAGGGGTAAGATGGAGTAGGACCTCGAGCGCTGCTGCCGGCATTGTGCTTAGAGCTCCCCTGATTCCTAAGCAGGCCGATGTTTGGACCTACGTCAAGCTAGAAAGAAGGTATTTCTTCTCCAGTGCTTGCCACCAGACTGTTGATCCACAAGTCACTCAATGACGAAAAATTCAAACAGATTTGTTAGTGATTTGATTAAGTATGAATTGAAAAAAGGAACAATTGAACAAAAGGAGAAATATAGTAATTCTCTTGCAATCGCTAACAAGACCCCCGTCAATTCAATTCTTTTTTCAATTTGTTTCCACAATTCTTAGCATGTTTTTTACTTTTATTCTAAACCCTTTGCAGTTCAGACATTTGACATATTTTTACGATCTGATCAACATCCCCCATTCAAGGATACCGAGTAAATTTCTTTGGAATTCATCTTTTCAAATGTTTCAGATGTTACGGAGTATTAAAAGTGACGACAGACAGAGACAGAACTGAACCGAACCCTTAAGAACATCAAATGGCACTCAGCATTTCTGCTAAAATACATGAACATCCTTTTGCATATTTAACATCCATGTTTACTTAAGATGTCAAGCGAAAAACGATAGGAGCAAGCCCTTTTGAAAAGAGTTTTTTTTAGAACCACCACAACATTGCCAGTTGTACCAAAATTCAAACTTATGTAATCTAGTCCTTCCTCGAATTCATTCACACATTATCCTCATCACTGCCTTAGGCCGGTCGAAACCAATATGCAAATGCAATCCAATTCAGTCCCAATTCGAACGTATTCGAGGCCAGACCACGAATAGATTCTCCGCCCACTGTTTGTTAATAATTTAGTGCCCTCTACGATGTTGCGGCTGCACTTTTTGTTCCACCCGTCCACCTTGTGCTTAAGTTGAGGGCCTTTGCATGAGCTGTGATTTTGTGGTTACTGCATAATTAATGGACAAGTGGAACTGCTTAGGCTGTCGGTAAACCAAGTCTATTGCACTTGTCATCTGGTAGGTAACGAGCTAATGCATTGCTTCCATCGACGAAACAAAATGTACATCATATGCAATCTTTACACAAGTCGAACTGAGTTTAAATATTTGCACTTTTGTTCCGAGTTTGCTTAGGCTTGTCAACGCGAATTTTTAAGTTAAGACGAATTATATTTTTTAATGAAAAACGCTGGTGGCCTCTCCAGTCACTTTGTTTTCCCACGTGAGTAATGATTCCTGCCACGGTGCGAGAATATTTGATTGCGAAAAGTAAAAAAGCGTACATGTGTCGGCATATGTGGTTTTAAGCGTACACAATCTCCTTAGTGGACTCAGGGTAGCCTGAAAAACAATTCTATCCCCTGTCGGGAGCCCACTTGTGCAGTGATATTAGAAGTAATGGACAATACTTTTGAAGTACTTATTGATACAGTAGACGCGACTCGGTTAAGTTCTGTTAACAGTTCGTCAAAATCAAATTTGTTTCCCTTCAACTTGTGAAGTGAAGAATCTTCATTTTGTTATTTATCTTGAAGACATTCATTTACTTTATATAAGAAGCCATTATGAATTGTATACGTAAAACTATGAGTTTATCACCATACATATTTTGAACCATTACTGTATCGAAGTCGTACTTCTTCTTCTCGCATTATTAAGATTCTCCTTAACTGGATAAGCCTCCTCTTACGATCGTTCTTTCTTGTGTTGTGCAATGGACTGAAATTTGATGACGCTTTAGGCCAAAGCAGTGTTGACTATACGATTTACGTACGTACGTACGTACTATCAACGCAAACGGGCGCCAAAGATCACAAGTAGAAGTTTTCTCTCCAAAAGCATCTTCATACGACAGCGTCTATGGTTCTACGCCATAAAGCAAGACTGGGGTGATCAGAGTCTTATTTAAATTCAACTTGTTTTTCTGAGAGAGGACTCAATTACTCAACTACCCTTGAAAAAAAACATCAATTGCGAAAAGCTGTTATGCATTTGATCTCGGCGCTGACGTCACAAGAATTGTTTACAGCAGAACCGAGATAAATAAAGTACTTTACTATCCTGTTGGGAGGCAGCTAGCCTCTTGTGATATCCGCCTCAAGTGCCAACGGTGCCAACGACAGGCGGTTTGATTGGACCAATCCGAACTTTGAAGTCAACTAAATGTGAGTAAGTCTCTAAAAACTCAGACATTTTTATCAATGTTGTTAAGACTACAAATTTGCAAACTCTTTGAGACATTACCAGTTACATATATTCGCGCGCTGAAGATTCCATCGCATCATTTTTGACGCATTTCAGAACATTGATTTGTCGATCCCAGCAGGGAATTTATGTGCGAGCAAACAGTTTTAAATTTTTGATATCTCAGAATCCTAATTATAATCCATATTTTGATATTTATCATTTTTTGATTCTATTTTTCTTTTTTTTTCTTTCGGAGGTTTTTTGAGACACTACTGGACCACTTATACTCAAAACTGATCCATTGTACTGCCAGATAGCAACCTACTCCAGTGCCGTTAATTTGATCCCAACGGCAAATTGTGACTGGACCAGATTCGATTTCACTGGGATTCTTGGAGCAGGCACTCAACCAACTGGGCAATTCAGTCGTATAACATTTTTTGATACTTTCACATAGATCTACGAAACTGGATTTTCAAATTGCTGTCTTAACACAGATCACTTCAAAAAGTATACTTACTAACTTACTTAGCGGGCTCCCAATCCGTGAAGGGTATCTGCCTGAGACACGTCGTCGTTAAAGCGGAGGTTCAGTGTTCCTTTTCTATTCGAACCTGTGGGCTGTGATTCGAAGATCCTCTTTGCTTTGCCAGTGTACTCGTCGTTTTTTGTTTTTTCGGGTTTCATCCGACAACACGATTTGGGAATTTGGTGCGCAACAAATCGATTGTGGCATGGGCTGTGTAGTATAACGCGCCATCCAGCATTCACTTTGGAAATAAGTTTTAAATATTTCCCAACGTTGTTCAAGCGTAAAGCGACTCATTTCGTTCGGCGGAGGTATGATACTGAGTTTCTGTCAAGATTTTGAGCGGGGAACACCTGTCAGTGTCAAATAACCTGTGATTTAAAAAAACGACTAGATGGGCCACTCTGTATGTACAAGATATCCATTAGTAAAATCTGAGGTCTGCAAACAAATACGGTCTACTGGCTCTATTGAGCGGCCCATATTGAAAACATATGTATGCTATAGCACCCTAAGAAAGATTGAGAGACAAACGTGCAGATACAGTGCCTCAGACGCGATTAGAACATTTTTTGATTTTAAACTGCTATCCGTCTGGGTTCTCCACGCTACTTCCTTGAAAGAAATTTTGGAATCTTATTTTAGATCCAGATTTATATACCCTTCAAGAAAGTTATACATATCAAAAACAGAGGAGAAATTGTGTAGTTCGCCTCCTGATATATTTAGTGTGTTACGGGCTGTCGTTATAAAGCACTGTCCTTAATACAATCTTATATCCGCTGATGGTATTTTCATTTTCATGATCTTTTCTAAACTATATCCACAAACTTGATATATCTAAATGGGTCAAAAAATTAAAATTTATGATAGAGCATGCAAAAAGACTCGTTCTCTGCTCAAACGACTTCTGCAGAAGCTGCCTTGTTGATGAGGAATTGGACAATATTCTCCACCTTCTTTTCACTTGTCCGACTCTTGCGCCTACACCTGGAAACCTGTTCCCTTGACAACATCTATGATCTCAACGAGGTACCTATCGGTAGTCTACTTTGTTACACAGAAAGCTTCAAATGGTTTCCTAGAAGTGAATAAGGAGACCTCTTTCAAGTCGTTGACAACACACGATGCCTATAACTGTTTAGAAAAAGCTTCTCAATCTCTTCGCTCGGAGTCGGCATTATACTGAAGGTCCTTATGATGCAACAATAGCATTCAAAGAGAAGATGTTCCAATGTTTTTCTTGGGTTTTCGGAATACCAAACTGTCACATGATTTGTTTGTTTAGGTTCCAAGACAAATGGAAATAACTTCCATCACTTGGAATAAATATGTGTAAAAATTATGATGTTGTTCATTCTTTTCTTGCGCTCGATCAGCGAAACTACGAAAATATGCTTGACCAGCCGGCTCGGTTGTCAACTGGATTTTAAACCACAGAGGCATGGATGTTTATGCAAAATAAGGTGCAATTTTGGGGGCGCAGTGACGGATTGTGTAGGTGCGTCGACTCTAAGGTTCGAATCTCGAAGAAATCACCTAAAATTTTTTCACGGCTCCACCTCTTTCGTTTCACTGACAACGCTCAAAGAGTATAATTGTCTAGAAATAGCTTCTCAAACTCGCCGTTCGGAGTCGACATTAAACTGTAGGACCCCTCCACTCATGAGAGAACAATAAATAGCACGCACAACACGAGTGGGTGCTGAGAAGCTAGGCCCAAGTCCACCTCGGACTGTAGCGCCGCCATTATTTTTATTATTATATTAAAGGTGCAAATTTGCGACTTCGGTCCCAGCAAAGTCTGTGATATTTTCAGATATTGATATTGATATTGTTGGTCGAAAACAAGTTCGAATCTTTACAATACCAACCCGTCCGAGGACTTCAAATTTCTCGATTGAATTCGTTATATGTGCGAGAAGTGGCTTGATGATAATGAAAAACAGGAGCAAATTTACGAAAGGTTTCAGCGATATTTTCACCATTTTTGACAAGCATTTTCACTATCGATCCCTAATTAATAGATTTTACTTATCAAAAGTCATCGGTGTAACATTTAGGAGTTGACAGTTCAATAATGGCGGGAATTTCAAAATGATGCCGCTGTATGATCCTATATAAATAATGGAGCATATGTCCATTACCAACTCGAAGTTATAGGCCATTGGGACGTTTTTACCAAGCCGTCGGTAATATGCGTCCTTTTGTCATAAAATGTTCATTATTTTGATCTCATATATCGCTTGATCCAGTAGCCTGTGAATACCTTATGGAAAGCTCTTTGTGTCAGCCCAATTATGTAAATGTATGATTTTCTGCCTCTTGATGATGACATAATTGAGGTTCAAAAACCTGGCCCTTTGGATTGTTGTACATTTTGAGAGCAGTAGTGTCACCGTGGCGTTAAGATTGCTGCTCATTGTTCGCCTTTTTGTCTTCTTTTAATGTAGCTGTTTTTCTTGTACGTAACGTTAACTTAACCATCATCTTATTATTCGCGTTTGGATAAGAAAACCACGGCACGATTTATTGGAAACAAAATCAAACTCAAATGACGAACGAATTAGATGACCATATAAAAGGTTTTTTTAAACTTCTGATCATAAAATCTGCATCGCAAGCTGAGTGAACTAGTTATTCAAATTAACGTGATTTGTTGTCACCAAAAAGAAAAGCATCAACATCGTAGGAATGCGGAGCGACGTCGTGTCTAATTAACTGCCGCTGGTGTTAGTGATTAGTAAGTAAACGGTGTTAAACTTTATCCCTCATAAAGCTCATGTGTCACTTACAAAAGATGACAAAAGCATGCCAGAAATTTGCAAGGCAAGGCAGTTCGAATTCGATGTCTCAGAAAATTCTCCTTAACTATTCGAAAATAATTTATGTATGAATTTTCTATCAAGTGTCACAGCATAAGAAGAGAGTGAATTAAAATTCAAAGTTTTCCATCTGCCAGAATAAAAATAATCATTCACAATGACGTTTGGTGGAGGGTGGCTATTGTCGTCAGTGCCCGGCTGAAACGTGACTTAAATGCTTTGCGAAAGAAATAATTGTTTCGTGACACGAATTCCTGAACATCCGGGCCTAATATTTGAATATACATATACAGTGCAAAGCCACATTTAAATACACATTTACAAAAGGTCGAAACAAATATATCGTGGTCGAATCTCAGGCAGAGAAAAGGAGACGCAAAGAGAGCAAAAAGATTTCAAAATAAAACTGCACCACAGACATTACCCGATAGCGGTTCAGTGACCGTTTGTTTTGTACGTCAGTTAAACTTATCATATCTACCCATAGACACATGCGTATTCGACTTTGAACTGAATCGGGTTTTCTTCATATGAAACTTGGTAACAAAAGGGAAATTTCTTTTTTCCTCTTGTCTCCGCGTGCAGCGCCATGTTGGGACGGAATTCTGGCCGTAATCCAATGCAGCATTTTAATTAGTTGGGCCGGATTTTATTGACGCTTTGTACAGAATCGGAAGGTTAAATAATGAAGTTAATTTGCTAGTGGTTGCAAGAAGCAATTTTAGTTTCCAGACAGATTTTCATAAGATTCTGTCAGTTTGGTAGTCAATTACCCGGGCTGGTGCACTAATCAATTACGGAGACATCAAAGAAATTAAGGTTTTTTTGAGAGAATTGATGATGCAGTGGTAATCTGGCCTTAAACAATGCTAGACTGGAAACTTCTATACGGTTTAACGTATACTCGGACTGCTGTTGTGTGGTGTGTCCTCAAGTTAAGACTTGTATCGGTGTCCCCATAGAAGGCTATGCGCTAAACGCTAAAGTATGGAAGTTAATAAATGATAAAAAAAGACAAGCAAGTCCAATGCAACAATGTCATCACCTTCAATGCTGAAGTGAAGCTGCTGAAGTATAAAGTCGGGTTCATGAAAAGAAATTGTGACTAAATTCAGTTGGCTCTTTGAAAGAGCATAAACAAGATGTACCAGTAAACAATTTAACACTAAACATTCCCCAATTGCACACCGCTATAAAGGCTGAAGGAGCAAAACAAGCCTTAACAGTACATAGAAACTGTGAATACAAAGATGGAGACCTTGTGTGACATCTAGAGACTCTCAAAAGAGTTGACAACATTTGAGAGTTGACACGAGTCAGTGATCTGATGTCTCCGAAGTTGAATTTCAAAATATACTACAAAGTACTCATACCAAGCAGAGAGGAATAGAATAACAATCCCCGTGGATGAATGATGGGGCACAGATGGGTCGAAATCTGAAAACAAAGCAGGAGCTGCAATGATAGGACCAAGATACAGTCTACATGCCTCTCTGTAATGAGTCAACAATATTTCACGCTGAGCTGTTCGCAATCAATGAAGCAGTACACCGCATTAACGACAGAAAACCCACCAATACTAAAATATACATATTCTCAGACAGCCAAGCGGTTCTTAAGGTGCTAAAGAGTTACAGATTTAACTCTAAGGCTGTTGGGGAATGTCGCGAAATACTAAACAAAGTGGCAGAAAACAACAGACTAAAGTTGATTTGGGTGCCAGGCCATGAAAATCACGAAGGCAATGAAAAAGCTGACAGACAAGCCAAGAAAGGTGATCAGATACCTTCTACGGGGCCTTCAGCCCTTTATGGCTTCAATAACACGGATACAAACTTACATCTACACAAATGGATCATCAAACAAAGGAATCAGGTTCGGAATAGGCAAGAGAGTGTCAAACACTCAAGAATGTTCATGGAACAAAACTACAATCCCAAACGAGCCAAAGAAGCTCTAGAACTTAATAAAGCAAACCTAAGAGTGCTATGTGAAGCACTAACAGGACATGGGGCATGTAATTATCACCTTGACAAATTGGGTCTCAAGAGCACAGAAATCTGTAGGCGATGTGGACAGGCCGAAGAAACTATGGAACATATCATGACAGTCTGCCCAAGTCGTGCCCGAGAAAGATTTAAAATGTTAAGCCGAACAAACGTACCAGGGAAAGACTTTCAAAAAATCCCATCTAGAGAAGTTGTCAAATTTTTGAAGTCAGCACTGATATCCTATATCAGTACTAGTGTTATTGTTAGCGTACTAGTGTAACAAACGTGACACACCCCGAGTTCTTCAATTCAATTCAATCAGTAATTTAAGTATTAATTAGTCTTGTCATAAATATACATAGGTTCAGGACTGATCGCGAGTGATCATGGCGTTGACATTTACGCAACATTGTACGCATGCAAAAGTACAAGTTTGATATAAAATGATCCTAAAAATTGTTGTACTACAATAATAATAATAATATTGGTGGCGCTACAGTCCGAAGTGATCTTGGGCCTAGCTTCTACAACAACCAGCGTGTTGTGCTATTGTTCTCTCACTAGTGGAGATTGAACGAACGACGAGATTGAGAACCTTTTCCTAGACAGCTGGAAAATTTCCTTTGTTGCTGGAAAATTGTTGTCTGTGCTGACTATAAAATAAAAGTTTTATACATAGGAGTCGACGCACTAACTCACAACATTACCAAAATCCAATGAAAAAGCACTCTGTCGAAGATAGCATTCGATCTAATAAAGCTTGATGTCTGTTCAGTTTAGTCAATCAATGGCAGCAAGTAAGGCACGTACAGCATATAATCAAAATTGTTTGGCCTAAAAGACTGGCTGGAAAGACTTATTGGCTGATGTCTGGTTTCACACAAGACTCTAGCCAGTAAATAATGCTTAAACAAATTTCTCTCACAATGTCCTTCAACACGCATACGCCATATCATGTCATAGAATGAGTTTGATTAAAAAGATGACTTGCACAAATTATTTACTTCCCTAGCTTTACACCGACAGTTCAGATGTGCATGTCTTGCCAAACATTTTCGAGGATTTTAGAGAGATATGAGGAGAATGTGGCATGAAAATTGTTAAAACAAAAATCAGCAAGTAATTTCCTTGATGAATTTGTGCACAATACTACCCAGTGCTCTCGCCTTTTTTATAATTTGCGAAAACGAATCTTCATAGATACCATTTCAACGTATGTTCTATTCCCGGAGTATCAAACTTATGCTTGGAGCCCACGTACTTAACCACACATCAATAGCTCTACTCACAGGAATACCATTAAGTATTACCTCGCCAGGCTGGTGAACAGTTATCCTTTATTCTATGGGCGTCTTCGGCTTTTGCTCCTCGCAACTCGTACTGTAATCTAACAAAGAAGTCAGCCTTATCGAGCTTCGCCTTTTCTTCTTCCAAATCTGTGGAGAATATTTCCGAATTGTGCAAGATGATAGATATGTTCCTCTATCTTCCTTGTCGTCCAATCTTAAATGAAGAATTAACCTGTACGCAAGGCCTGTATAGCCATGACAATCTTCTCCATTTTCGGATGCGAACAATTGAACGTCAACTGTGACATGTGAGTGTGAGTGACATGACGCGCTGTCATGCGACTTTTTCAACGTCATCTTTGAGAAGATCCTCCAGAGGCCACTGGCCAAAACTAAAGGTACAATCTTCCAAAAGTACAACTACTGCACGACATTGACGACATTGATCGAACTCAACTAGCCGTAAAAGAAGCGTTTGCTGGCATTGAATAGGATGCGGCCAAAATGAGTTAAGCGGTGAATAAGGACAAACAAAATGGTATGATGTCTTCAAAGAAGGACACACAACATCGACGACTTAGCCAGAATGACATAATAGGCTATATTTTCGAGGCAATCAAGGACAACGATGTCCCTCGGATCCCAAGTAAATAGTACGAATGACATCAGTATCGAGATTAAATTTCTCTGGACTCAAGAGAAGTAGAGCTTCTCTATCGAAGAACCAAACTGACTTTTTATAACACATTTATCATCTCTGTCATTTGTTTTGTATATTGCGCGAAGACATGAACAATCTCAAGTTTTGCATTCAATCTTTGGTCCTATTTGCGTTGAAGACATTTGGAGAAGACGATTTAACCACGATCTGTATGGGCTGTACAATGACATGAGCCTAGCCAGGCGTCTACGGATTCAACGCCTAAGATGGCTAGACCGTGTATGTAGAGCGCATGAACAACACTGCTCCAGCACAAAGAGTCTTCGGCTCCGCGCCAGTGAGACAACGCAAAGAAAACGCCCACGAAACCGATGACACACACAAGTGGAGAAAAACCTCAGCCAACGTAATTGGTGGCGGCTGATTAAACATCGTGCCAACTGGAGAGAGTCCATCCCGGACTGTAGCGCCACCAGAAAAATAAAAAAAGTCTATAGTTGTCGACCCAGTTTATAATAATAATATAATATAATAATGGCGACGCTACAGTCCGAGGTGGACCTGGGCCCACCTTCTCAGCAACCACTCGTGTTCTGCGTGCTATTTATTGTTCTCTCATGAGTGGAGGGGACCTATAGTTTAATGCCGACTCCGAACGGCGAGATTGAGAAGCTATTTCTAGACAGTTATACTCTTTGAGCATTGTCAGTGACTCGAAAGAGGTGGAGCCGTGAAAAAATGTTATGTTTTTTTTTGAGATTCGAACCAAAGTCCTCGAGCGTGGGAGTCGACGCACCTACCCACTACGTCACGGCGCCCACGGCTACTCAGTTTATTTTTCCTAAATTGGTTTGACTTACCCTTAAAAAAAATGTTTAGTAATAGTCAATTTATTTTGCAAATAGTGCACGACGCTAGGCCTCATCCAACGGCTGAAGTAGTTTTAAAAATATGTAAGTTCTCAATCAGACGCTGGAGGTTCCCAACGTATTTTCTCAAAGGGATCCAAGACCCTCTATCTTCCGGAATACTATACCGTCTTCCAATGATAATAAAAATCGTTCTATCTTGGCTTAAGAACAATGTGACAATGGAAGAACATCACCATATGAATAACCGTTAATCTCTTGACGAGATGGCTGTGCAGATTAACATTCACCTCATGTGGGTGCCGGGGTACAGAGACGTTGCAGAGAATTACGAAGCCGATGAACTCGATAAACTGGAACTGTTTTGCAAAGAGCTACAGCATATACCGATCACTGTGCCATTGGCAAACATACCTCAAAACTTGGACTTCCTCATAACAACTTCTGCAGTAGACGCACGTGCAGGGCATTTTCTACCCGTAGTTATACCTAACAAAAAGCCTTCTTCTGTGACTTACAAGAGCTGAATCACTTCGGCATCAGTCAACACAAGCGCTTTATAACAAACACAACATTTTTTAATGGGTAGGAGAACCTCGATCCGCGTTCTTTCAATTTTACTTCAATGTACTACAAAAATGCTGGAGCAAAGATAACATAAGACAACATTTTATAAATAACAGCGTATTTTTCGATATACTCATAGATACCGATTTTTTTTTGTCAGGAAAAAACACACAGCCAACCTTAAAAAATGAAGTCATTCCTACAGGGCGCTGCAATTCACGAAAACCATACCCTATAAAGACATCTCTGAGGTCATATCTGCCCAAATTTGACTAAGGGGTTAGTGTCTCATGTCAAAAAAAAATTCAAGGCAAAAGAAAAAAAAACATGTTCATCACTATCACTCAAGTCGTTAAACTTGACTCAATTGACGGAAGCAGCCCATGAATTTATTGTCATATTGAGGACAATTGATCGACAAGCTTAATGTCACAGAATACCGGAGCCGCTTTATTAAACCATAAGTAGAGACTGGCCACTAGTAGGCAGTAAAATGAGAAACAACCCTTAATTACGTACATACAGTTTGTTTTTTTCATTAATTCCGAAACAAATTCCAAGTCCTGACGTATCCGCAAACACAATCAATCTAATGCAATAAGTTCCACGACAATTTCTGAACTGTAAGCTACCACGGACAGTTTTATGTGAGAAAAGTAGCAAATGACAATTGCTTTATTGACGAAGGTAAACTAAAGGGAGTCGAGAATTGATAAAGGCCAACCACCCTCTCCACACCCCCAAAGTGTGATAAGGGCATGATATATGACATCAGATTTTGTTTATTATTTTATGAGCAATATACACTCGTATGCATGTCATTGGTTTCGATTATCGGCAGGGGTTGGCGAGCATGACATGCAAAGTATGATTCATGGAATCGAATTCATCCAATAACTATTTTAATTAGACTAAGCAGTATCAATGAACCGAACAAGTCTGAATTTTATGTTTGCGGTATCGATGGACGGTTATATACACATGTGTATACCCTTAGCTAAATACTTATGGTTTGACATTAAAATACCAACGCAAAGTGAAGTAGGTCTTCACCGGCAATCGACAACTTAGAAAATGTTGAAATTACTAGGGATATATATAGAAAGGTCGCTTCAGTTTGGCTCTTTTGTTTGATTTTTTAAGGTTCCGTCTACAAAAATGGAACCTTTATACACTCGGTGTATCCGTCCGTTGGTCTGTCTGTCACACTTTTTTATCTCCTACATTTAGAAAGATATCGGCATGAAATTTTGGAATTAGGTACTTCAGGCCTAGAAATCATTTTTCATGCATGCGAATTTAAAAAGTGGGCCATTTGGGGGTGACTCCCGTATAGGTGAAGTTGCCATGGAGTCTAAAACATTGACGCATCCCCTCGACAGATCTTTTGAAACAAGTTGTAGTTTTGCTTTGACACTTTTTGATCCAAGGTACTGTTTGAAAAATATGGAGCTCCAAAGTCGATTTTAATGCGTACAACTCGCACTTGCCCAATTTATTTCTTTTTAAGATTAAATCAGCCTGGCATCATTTTTTTAATCAAGGAATCAAGGAAAAATGAATTGAGTCAATGGCCAATTGTCATCGGCCGAAAAACGAGATGTCATTGTTTAATTGGTCTTCACCTCCGACCCCGATTATTAGCCAATGTCATCTTTTAATCTTATGCTGGGCTCGAATAGACCTGCTCCCCATCATTGTCTCAGCGCAGGAACGACCTATCCCAATGTGTTCTACCACAAAAACTGACTCAAAAAAAACTGAACCCATTTGGTGAAATTTATCTCTAGCGCAACCGCCTCTTTTCCTGTAACAGTTTCTCCTAAAGGAAGATTGCTTAAAGTTTGTGGTCGTAGAGCCTAAAAATTTCCCTAATCTTCCAAAAGAATTGATTTACTGAAAAAGATCCAACATAGAAACCATCCATGGGAAAGAATACGCATCTGCTTACTTGATACGAATATCATACGAGTATCACTTGATGAATATCATTTTTCGTAGCAACGATATGCGCCCATAAAAATTAACTTCATAAAGGACCTTTCCTAAATTTAGAACAGTTATTGTTTTAGCAATAACTATAATTTTTATAGTGGGCGCCGTGGCCGTGTGAATTCGTGCGTCGACCCATGCCCACTTGACTTTCACAGTCTAGGTTCGACTCAAGGTTCAGACAAACAATTTTTTAAAAAAAAATTGTCCGCGGCTCCACTTCTTTCGAGTCACTGACACAATGCTCAAAGAGTATAACTGTCTAGAAATAGCTTCTCAATCTCGCCGTTCGGAGTCGGAATTAAACTGTAGGTCCCCTCCACTCGTGAGAGAACAATAACATGCACAACATGAGTGGTTGCTGAGAAGCTAGGCCTAGGTCCACATCGGACTGTAGCGCCGCCATTATTATTATTGTTATTATTATTATTATTATTGTTTTAGCAACCTAACAATAGCCAGCAACGTGCTTGAGTCTGAAAGATGCTGAGGAAGAAGCTGGATCATATTTTCGATTTCTTTTCTTCTTATTCTTAAACAAAGCAGTCTTTATTTTTCCATGGATGATGGTTGAAGCTGCCACCAGCAGTCAGCTTTTTAGAGATTCTGTACATGGTTCTGCTGTCACACATTCATGCTGCGGGGTGTCACGTAGTACGCTCCCCTGTACATCCCTCATCTTCATGCGATATACCACCTTTAATAGGCTTCACTCCGAAGCTCCGTTGGCTTTAATGAGTGTGTTCATTCGTTAGTTCGCCGTCAGGTATCATCAAAGAGCCACGTCATCCGCCCTTTGGGAGCTCAATTGACAATGCTCTCAGCGCCTCTTGAGAAAACTGCGGCCCAGTGCTCTTAGATGGTTGAGGGCATTGAGCTGCGGATTGTGATCACACATTGAGTGAGATGATTTGTTAATTATTGTCGTATAAGCGAATCGCGTAGTCTTTCAACGTTTAACCTGCGTACTTCGGGTTTCGAGCAGCTCTTGTAATAAGTCAAATAGTGGGTACCATAAGATAGTGGTCTCGAACAATCCCCACGTCATCCTCTCACCGAACGTCAAAGAGACAGCTCTTAAGCCGCTGCATTATGACCGTCAAATTTGGTTGGAGGTTGTTCGCCTGTTATTGGAAACTCGAGTGACTTTGTGGCAGGCTTTATGCTTAAACATTTAAAACTTGGTGATTGGCAAAAATCTACGTACCTCTCTCATTGCGGTCAGCTATTCTATAACATGTCTGTGCCGTCCGTTTTTGTTGCCTACCTTGAGGTTCAAATCCCCCATCATATGATAATATCTGCATATTGTGTCCTAATGGTGACGGCTCTGAGTTGGTTAGAAAAGTTTTCCTTGTCGTCCTCAGATGAGTGTTCTGTTAAGAAGTAACACTGAATAAAGATATAACATCGTAGTCTAGTCCGAAACTTGGCCGTCAAAATCCAACATAGGCTGCCAATAAATTAGGCCTTTTAACGGATTGTTCTAGCAGCAATCCAACTTCACGTTACCGCGCCTTTTCAGATGGTCTTAAGAGTGGAGCAGAATTGCATTACGTATTGTGCACTGAAACTCGCCCACTTCCAGCCATCTTATTTCACTCACCCCAAAGATATCCAGTCTATATTGCATAGATTCTTGCTCGAGTTAGAGAAATCTGTCGTTTTCGGTCATTCATTGCCCTAGTCCGGCTACAATAGCGAAACGTCATCAACGTGTGTCATCATTCCTTACTCGAGGTGTAAAATGCATGAAAAATACGTACACATTTATTTTGTAAACAGTTTCAAAAACCAAAACATGGTAACCGAGGCAGGCCACGTAAAACGACATTTTAAATCGGTGCCCAAATTGTGAGGCTTGCCAGAAACGAGCCATTTGCCACATCGACCCAAATAAAAAAGACCTGAGCCTAGCTATAAACGCGTCAACAATAAGAAGGAGGCTTATTAACCACGTACTTTCTGGTAGAAACTCAAGAAAATGTCCGTTGCTAACTTCTCAGTCACATAAAACTGAAATAATATTTTTCATAAACGTTTTGCGTATTTCTGGGGTTGTTTGAGCAACCAAAAACTGAGTGTAATGTAGCACCATTTTGTTGGAACCACATTTTCTGTAAGCTTCAGAAATCCAATTCGAGTACAGGAAAGTTTTGCAACATATCCCGATAGCGATTACCGTTTATTTCTAAGCATTGGGCTATGGTGCACCATGCAGTTTCTCTACGAACATATTTTGATGTACCAATTGAGGGTTTTCAGTAACTCAATAGCACCTATTATGTTTATTAACAAAGCCAGTCAATTCGAAAAGCATTTGTTGATCATTTTTTTTTTGCCAAAAATACTGATCGATACTGAGCTGCAAAACTCGATCACTCCATTATTATAACATTAGCTACTCCATAAAAAACTCTTTTCGCCCACTCTGTCGACTGTCAATTGGCAACTGACAAAAGTCGATAGGGCGACAAAACATATCGACGTGGAACATAAAAAACCCTGTAGTTTCTTGTTTTGTTCTGTACTAATTTTATCAGTTGATGAATGATAAATGATAGTAAACTCTGATTGGCTAGGCATTGCAAATACAAGGCGGATCATTGAGTGTTTTTTTTTTAATCATAGGTTATTTTGACACTGACAGCTGTTTCCCGTTCGAAATCTTTACCGAAAGTCAGTATCATACCTCCGCGGAACGAAATGAGTCGATTTACGCGTGAACAACGTGGGTAAGTATTGAAAACTTATTTCCAAAGTGAGTGCTGTGTAGCCCAAACATTGCGTTCTTTGAAAAGAAGTTTTGGCCGAAATGAAGCACCCACCGCGACTGCTGTACGCAAGTTTGTGCAAAAAGTTCGTGAGACTTGTATGCTAGTAGACAACTGTCATGGTCCCCGTCGTCGTACAGATGAAAATGTGACGGCTGTGGCCGAGAGTGTGAGACTCAATTCACGAACATCAACTCATCATCGATCTCAACAGCTCAACATTTCATGCACTAGCCTGAGAAGAATTCTGCACAAACATGTCGGATTCTTCGCTTACAAGGTCCAATTAACTCAGCTATTGAAGGCGCGCGACCATCCGCTTCGTTATCGCTCGTATTCGCAGTTTGGGCCTTAGAGCAACTTGAATTGGACAACGATTTTGGGCGAAAAATCATCTTTTCTGACGAGGTGCATTTTCATCTCGGCGGCTGCGTAAACAAACAAACTTGCCGCATCTGGGGCTCGGAAAACCCGCACGTTATTGTAGAAAAATCAATGCATCCACAGAGAGTGACAGTTTGGTGCGAGTTGTGGAGTGGTGGCATCACTGGATCATTTTTATTCGAAAATGAGGCTGGGAACAACGTTTCGGTCAACGTTGGGCGTTACAAAGCCATGTTAACCGACTTATTTTTTTACTAAAATTGAAGACGTGTATTTGGACGACCTCTGGTTCATGCAGGATGATGCGCCATGCCACACAGCCCATGCCACAATCGATCTTTTGCGAACGAAATTCCCAAATCGTGTTATCAGCAGTCAATTGGCCGCCTCGGAGCTACGTTTGGACTTTTTTTGTCGGGAAGGACCAACAAACGGGAAACTGTTAAAGCATTTATCACAAGCAAGCACTAGTCCGAAACCATTAACAAAGTCTTGGAAAATTGAGGTGACAGAATGCGCTACTGCGAAGCCAGCCGAGGCGGCCACTTGAACGACTTTGAATTTCATAATTAATGGGAATGTTTGTTCTTACTAATAAAGCCATAATACATGGAAAAAATTTAATTTTGTTTAACATTTTATTGCATTTTTGAAAAGAAACTTGTATTTGGCCCACCATGTATTTTCTTCCACACCGTGTTCTATAAAGCTTTCGATCACTACACTACATCCCCTCAATTTGTTATGGAGGTTGTTTGGCAGATGTGTTTAATAATTTTGAATTACATTTATTTTTGTTGCGATTTGGATTCTATGCACACATACATTTTTTAACCTGAAATACTGTCTGTATCTTATCTTATCTTTATGATTTCATAAGAAGATTGCCTCCACTTCAACTGAGAGCAAGGAACTACCCCCAGTTTAATAATCACTTTTGTGTATAGATGCAAATTGCAAAATTGAAGGATTGTCTTTTTTCGGGGTAAAAAACTTGTCTCCGAAACTGGCAAAATATTCTTGCATAATCCTGGTTCGTGCAATGTTCCTCATGAACATTGCTCTGCAACAAAAGAATGTGCTAAAAGTTTTGTTCTTTATCTACGAGTTCCTAATGTCTCAATGTGAAATTCTGTGACATAAAAACGTCACAACGGAATCATTTAAATTCCACCGGCTTAAGGAACAACTATCCACAGACTTTATTCTACTTTTGCAAAGTTTTAGGCCACACACAAAAAACTACCTGAATTCAAAGTTTCAAATTACACAAGTCATCTTAGTGAAACTCCTGTCACGAGTGCCTACCGTCGAGTGATTCTACTCTGCAGATGATACACAATATAACCATAAACTTGTCCCTGTTCTTAAGTAACATCAGAAGTTATTGTCCATGGTTAGCAGTACGCTAAGTGGAACAAATGACTCTGGTTCTAGACGGCAGCTTGATGAGGTAATAATGCAATTATAATGTTAACTGTTGTATGTCTCATTTGAACATTTCAGGTTACTAAACATTCGTCAGACTTGCAAGATGCGTGCGAATTTTTCACGGTTACAAATTCACAATTACACTTCACCGCGGATTCTCATTTTTTTCCCGTCAAAATTCAACCTCATTACACTCAATTAGGGTAGATCTTTGTGTATCTCTTTGACTAGCTCCTAAGAAAGTACAACTAGAACCAAAGATCTTTGAAGAGGAAGCCAATAGCCACTCTACACATCTTGTAGTGCGCTAATGTTTGCCAATGTTTCTGAATTAAATCATAACTGTGGGATTAATTAAATGGATGAATCCTAAAGCGGAAGGAACGTAAGTAAGTCTCTCAGACATTTCTTCCCCCAAGTGCAATGGAAAAATATCAATTACTGGCGTGTGACGAATAAATTACTCTCGCATTTTTAGAGGTTGTTATCATTTAATTCATTAAATGTGCTTGCTGGTCATTATCTCAGATATGCTGATATGATGTAAGCATTGAGTCTTATACAGGCAGTTCTGTCTGGTTTGATTTGATTGAAAAAATGAGGTTTATGGTGCGAAATTTGAGTCACATGTTTGTGGGGGGAGGAAGTTGTCGACACGGTGCCATCACAAGAAAGTATTTGACAACTATACATTTTAAATTTAAGATGAGGGAGAAGTCAACTTTTGCAACTTCTGCGAGTTCCACAGGTCTTTTAAATAGACAAGAATTTATTTTTTATAACGTACGCGAATGTCTTTGAATTCAACAATATGAGCAGTAGGGTTTTTTATGACGAGTGATTTGACATGAAGTAGGTACTATTACGCCGGGAAAAAAAGCAGCCTTCCAGCTCGATGTAAGAAATCCCAATTCCAGCCGAGGAAGTAGTTCTTCCACACAGGAGTCGACACAACTACGCTCAGATGGCTTACCACAACAGCCGTTCACGGCTGGCGGTAATGGTTTAGTAGTGAAGCAAGCCCCAGATACTCTGCAGAATTTGTCCGACGACTGGAATATCAGCTCCCCTCATCCACAATAAAGATCAATCCTATTTCCTGGAAAAGATATCGCGGTGCTTAATATAGTCGGGATGCGATACAATCTCGTTGCGCAGTGGATAAGTCCGTAGACTCCAAAGTCAACGGTCCACAGTTTTCCAAAAGTAGCATGAAATCGTAAATCTGACACCGCCCAATATAGTAATCCTAGCTTTAAGGCACAGTTAGGTTCCCTTTGTTGTTCCAGTTTATCTTAAGAAGGCTTTTTATTTGCCGGTAATCCAACATAAGCCGAATTGTTGTTTTGGGGAATTGCATGTGTCTTAATTTTTTTCATTTGCCTTACCAATGCTGATTTCGGTCGAAAATGCGTGCGTATGGTATCAATAAATCTCTTCTTCTATGGATTAGAAACCACCTCTCGAACCATTCAATTCTAGTTCAAGGTTCATATTCACCAGAAAAATGGTGGTGTTCCCCAAGGCTCTATTTTGACTCCGACTATCTTTTTCATTTTTATAAATGGTCTCCCGTCAGATATTTCTAATCCAATCCACTCCTTCAATGATGATTCCCCTCTCGACTTTTCATATTCGTTCCAAGACTCACGACCCTGTCCGTCGACCATAGAATTGGAACAATAGTGTGTATACATACGCACATTGAATTCCGGCCAAAAGCATATCAATTGGGGTTAAAATAATTGACTGAAATGCAATGCTCTAAAAAACAATCTTTTTCAACTCTCACTTCAGCGTACCCTTAATAATAAGCCATTATCCATTAATGGCACTGGTGTCGATGAAACCGACAGGCCTCAATACAGCACTTAGTTGGAATGGTCACATATTTGAGGTCGCGAGATGTCTGGGTTTCCTTAATCGATGCAAGAAATACTTCACCTTCTCTGATTTGGCTTCAATTTATGACACGTTATGCCTTTTTCCCATCTGTTGTTGATCATTTGGGGTGTTACCTCTCGCAACAAAAGTCTGCATATAGCAAGTGGTCTACCCACGTTGTAAACGCCACCTAGTAGTGGTAATATGGTTGCATGTTTGGCAAGTTCGTACGCTTTGCTATTGCCTGGGTTGTTTATATGGTCTGGCAACCAACACATACAAATGTTATACTATCCGGCCATGTTGTTAGGAGATGAGCGGCATTTTGATTCTACTTTGAATTTATAAAAACTAGCTCCAGGACTGTAATGGCTGCCTGACCATCTTTAAAAATTCAAATATCGCGAGCGGACATTGCGGTCCACTTAAGCCAGGATAGTTATATTGCTATTATCTCCGCTTGATACACGGTACGTTTTCGATCCATTCATATAAATGTGTACGGAGTCTGTTAAAGGTATACAGTTGCTTTTCTATAACTTCCTGATCAGTATTCAGGTTCCAAATGTCTGTCAAAAAAGCATTGTGATGTTACTTACTAACTATGTCACGTCAAAAATCAAAGAAATCAAGAATCTCTTTGCTTCGCCCTCGAATTATTCGTATTTTTCTACACAGATCTAAAATTTTCAAAACCTTATATGTTATATAATTTAATCAAATTTAATGCGTTTGCTGTCCCTCGTTCATTGTTATTACTGCCTCACATTATGCGGAAGTACACGAAAAATTACATTCTTTCTGTTGAAGTCAGAATACGAAACCTGGCAATATTCGATAACTTGACCCTCAAGATTTAATGTGCTTACGCTGTCGTCATTATTGCTGACTGCGTGGTCCTAAACTTTTGGTTTCCAGTGTTTTTATATGCACCGACGAAATTGTTTTTATGCAAAATATTATTACGATGACCTTGCTAGCATTTGTATTTTGCGATTATATCAAGGTCGAGTTAATTAACTTTGAAGTTCGAATGAGTAACCGCGGAAGCATTTGTCGTGAATAATTTGATTCGAATTCAGGATACTCGCATCGTGTAAGATGTTATCGATAAGGTTTCTTCGGCTTCATGCGATTTTTTATGTCCTTGTACTCCCTTTGGCGTCGTGAAGTAATGATTACGTGCGTCGACTCATACGCAATAGAATTTCAGTCTTGGACCCAGTAAAGAAAATCTAATTCTCCATTTCACGGATCCACATCTTTCGAGTTACTGACAAGGCTCAATGAGTATAACTCTCTAGGAAAAGCTTTTCAATCTCGTGTTTCGGAGTCGGCATTAAATTGAAGGTACATTTCCCACGTGAGAGAACAATAACACGCACAACACGAGTGGTTGCTGAGAAGCTAGGTCCAAGTCCACCTCGAACTGTAGGCCACAATACATACATACATATGTACATATGTAAATGTAAATTCTGAAATCAGTTCTGTAAAATAAAGCTGTAAACCGTATTAAGTAATCGAAATGTAAAGTGTCGCTTAACAACGAAACAATGAAATCCCACTTCCACAAACTGTGGTTATGTCATTGAACATTGCGAAAACATCGAGCAAGAGGTATCCGTTTCTTACTGATTTTACCAGCAACATCTGCTACTGTCAAGTGCGTGTTATTCCACTGCTGCATATATAACGGTTAAAAGGAATGCATTGGTCCCACAAAATATGGATATTTTATTATTCATTAACCAAAATAACAAATATTTGCAATAAAACCAAAACAAATAAGAAAAACAAATAAAAGTTTGCTTTTTATACAACACGCCGTATTGTTTACTTGTTGTACATTTACACTGTCAAATGTAATCGCACTTACGTACATGAATTTAAGCACAAGTCGTGTCATCCGTTTTTTTATTCTCCTTTAAAATATTGTTCACTATACACACTTCCACTTGTGTATAAAAACAAGTTCGCACATTTCACGAAAGAACTGGATTTGGATGTAAAATTGGACCCAAGTATCCGACACTATCCGGGTAACCCGGATGTCAGATTCTGTATCCGGATCTTTTCGGATACACCGGATACCCGAAATATCTGGATATGTTAAAGTACTTGTGTGAAACTTCGAAAATATGGTATGGAATGAAATAAACCGCCTGAGTGAGAGTAAATAGAAGCAACGCCAAACTTGGCAAGCGGATTTGTGTTGGCCGATAATTGACGACCTTCTGTATGTTAGTTTCTCATTTATCTGGTATAGTAACAAGATGATAATTAATCTGATCATGATAAAAACGATGAGTCGTTGATCCTACGGACAATAGCCAAAACGTCATCCATGGCTGTTTTTTAGACGCCTCCATTTAATCATTCAGGCTACTTTAGATACAATGAATCATTTAAGATTTTTGAGTAGTGTATACACACTGTGAATAATTGTCGGTCTATCAGAATTTTAAACAAATCTTGTTCGGTAGAGAGTCTTTTTGAGTTTTCCCTCTAAATCTGTTTTTTTTTGCGATTTATGCCTTCAATATAATTTAGTACGTCAGTTTTTTTAATTTATTGTCATCTTCAGATTCAAAGGCCTTTTTTTTTTGCTTGGCGCCACATCAAAAGGAGAGATACAAATGTAAGTTCAATTGCCAAATGTCAATTTGATTTCTCTGTTTACTTTTGAACCAAAGCCAGGGTTGCTACGTTTAATATTGTGAAAATAAATATTTCACAAATGTGTATCACAAGTACTTAGTTATATTGGCCGCATCGAATGTATGTCAATAATTTGTTCACTCATCACTGATCATGCTTGAATAACTTGAATAACTTTGCCATTTATCAACTGATTGACTTAAATAGAAATGATTTTGAAACATCAATTCAGTACAATTTTAACCATGAATCGCTTCACACCGGAACAATACACCAAAATAGTAACTTTGAATAGAGCACTTACTCTGCCATTGTCCCGCCTTTGCTCGGATCAGGTGGCAGTTATTCGGTGCTGATGAGGTGAGAGCTGATGATGTAGGCTTCTCATCGCAGAAGCGCCTTCGGAATACCAGGAAATTTCATTAAAAGTATGTTGCTACCTGGCAGTACAATTTACCAGTTTTTGAGTCTGAGTGCTCCAGTGTAGTATTACAAAAACATTCGAAAAAAAGAAGAAAAAAAAACTTTGGAAATAGTCGTTCACCTTCTTGGTGTCGAATTTTGTTGAGCACGAACATCGTTAACATACCCTTTATCAACACCCAAGACGTTCCAATGAACCCACATGCCGAGAACCTACAAGTATCGTATCGTTACAGCGGTCACCATTTAGCCGTCAGTGGAATTTCTTTGCGGCGCATTTTGAAGGATGATTTCCATTTGTTTCCATATAAAGTCCAATTGACTCAAAGAGTACCTTCCAGCTCCTGAACCTCGTTTTTTATGAGATCCAAAATTTTCCTATGTCCATAGAGGACACTGCTTAAAGTCATTCGTCATCTCGCTCTATTCGAGAGGCTGACAATGCTGCTGTTTTTAAACCGGAACCGTCTACAAAAACGGAACCTTTATAATTTCAGTGTGTCTGTCGTGTCTATCACACTATTTTATCTCCTACATTTATAAAGATATATCATCATTGCCCATGCACCCAAATTTAAAAAGTGTGACCATTTGGGGGTGGCTCCCGTATAGGTGAAGTTGCCATTGATTTTGAAACATTTACGCACCCGGTCGAGTACCAATATATCAATCGACAGGAGCTGCAAAGTTTTTTTTTCATAGCGTCTTCCTCTGCCATTTCTAAAACAAAGTGTTTAAAAATCTGAATCAATTCTATCCCAAATAGTTTTGGAGACATTGGCTAAAAACGACAAAGCATCGACATGCAAATTTCTAAGATCTGAAAACGCAGTTTTGTAGACCTCACTAAGCACTAAGAAATGATAAGAAATGATAAATATCAAAATATCGGTTTATGTGAAAATTTTGAGATATGAAAGATTTGAATTTATAAAACACATAAAGTGCATGCTGTGATCGACAACTCCATACGATGACGAGTGTTATCTCTCCTTTCGATTCATTTTAACCCCTAAATGCCCAACAGAAGGGATGACCAGTGATTGGGTATGAGTATGACGGAAGGGATTTTTTGTGTTAGTCAAATTTGGATATAGACATTCGTATATGTATGGATGGATGTTTGTTTGTTTGTATGTATAGAATGTAGTAATGAATAGTTGATTTGGGTTGAAGTTAGAAGAAAATGTATTTCAGTTAAAATTTGAACTCGTCGAAATGATTCTTTTAAAATAATATTTATGTGATTTAAGCTCAGACAAAAAAAAAAAAGTTCTATGGCCGAAGTTATAAAAAAGTGGTCTCACCTCTCCCAGAACATCTTCATAAGAGTAAAGACGATACCCATCGTACTAACATTGATCTTGAGCATAAAGTAAATAATACCCCGACTTAGGCTACCCTGTTTTACGCGAATTCGGAGATACGCGATTTTTCTTTTTGATCATCGCGCTCATCGGCATGTTCGGTGGATGCTGATGACGTCCAAGAATTGCTGGATTCACATAATCAAGAGCTAACAATTGAGGAGCTTATAGAAATGCGTGAGCATGATCAACCCATTGAACAAACTGATTCGTTAGACCCAGTTGAATCGGAAAATCAAATGACGATTTCAAACTTAACAGAAGGCCTCAGTATAATTGAAAAGGTGTTACAATTTTAGAAAAAATAGATTCCAATGAAGAGCGCGTGTTTACTACAAAACGGGAAATAAAACAGCTACTGGCATGCTACGAGAAAATTTTACGTGAGAGGAAGAAAAACTTAACTCGTCAGGCGGCATTGTTAGAATATATGAAGCCTTCGACATCAAAATAACTTTGATTTACGTTGTTTTATTCCTACTAATGTAAATTGTTTTAATTATCTTACATTTTATTAAACATGTTTCTTCTAAATTATTATTTTCTTTAGACTCTGGTCTCGATTACACAAACTTTATACGTATTTATATGCACGGTTGAACCCCGACTTACGCGAATTCGACTTACACGGCTATCTCTTGGTACCACCTATCGCGTAAGTCCGGGGTATTACTGTACTGTCAAATAAAAATCGATCCGTCGCTCACCAACTTGGATAAAACACAAAAATTCCATTAAATTAGTAATTTGTTTGTGTTCCATCGAGATAATACATTCTGCAATTAGCTACACAGCTTTGGGCATATGTCCACCACTGCTAGATCTGATGAATGTCATTCGAAAGGCAAAATTTTTGACCACTTCTTCAAGCGTTTGTGGCCGTATGTCGTCAATAACACGAGGAATGTAAGCTTAAGCTAGTACTAACATTGATTTTGAACAAAACGCAAAAAATTCCAAATTTGTTTGTCTTCAATTAAGAGAATACATTCTGCTGGTTTGTCAGCGTAGTCTAGCGACAATTTTGCGTGTTGACATTATATTGAGCTACAAATGAGCCTCACATCCCTAAACACAATTTTTCGATAAAGAATCTCCATAAATATGACACAGAAACGTCTATGTATCACGATAAAATTGCAAAGACTAATCTTATCTTCAGCGCCCGCAAGTTCTTCTAAAGGGATCGCGGGGGCAATGCATGCACGAAAGATCTCCAGACCACTCGAACCTCCACCATCGACTCTAATTCATCAGGAGCTATGCGCAAGCGCAACCAAGCAAGTGTTTGAACTTGGTCCATCCATCTAATCCTGGGTCTACCAAGCGGTCGCCTACCTGATGGAAACGCATTCAAGCACGCCTCGGTAGTCGTGATCATGGGGACATTCGTGCCACGTGACCAAACCGGGGCCCGGACATATGGCCAAGCGACATAAGGCCAAATTTTAGCATTTGGTCTTATGTCTCTTTCTCAAAGGGGCATAAAGCCAAATTTAAGAATTTGGTCTTATGTCGCTCAACAAAGCGACATAACGCCAAATTTTTTTGAGACATAACACCAAATAATAATATCAGTAAACATCAAGTGGGTCATAATTCCACAATTTTTAATAACATGTATATGTGTAATTAAAATGAAATTGAACAGTGGAGTAAGTATTAGGGAACGGGTAAAAAGTGAAGTATGAGGGTTCATGCTGCCCCCTGAAACCCCCAGCTTGGCCGCAGATAAGTTTTGGGATAGGTGCGAGGTTGGTGGTATCCAATGTTTCCTTATTTTCATATTTAGAATGGATTTGAAAAAGTAACATATATCCAACTTTGCACCTACCCCAAATCCTATCTGCGGCCAAGCAGGGGGATTTGGGGTACTTTTTCATTTTTTATCCGTTTCCTCTTAAATGTCTCAGAATGTTTAATGGAAGGTATATTTTAATAAGGTAAGCCTAAATCAGATATACAGCGGAAAGCGACATAAAGCCAATTGGCCTTATGTCGCTTTGTGAAAGTAACATAAGGCCAAAGCAAAAATTTGGTCTTATGTCACTTTGATAAAGCGACATAAGGCCAAGTTTTAAAATTTGGCCTTATGTCGTTTGGCGTTATGTCATGGCACCGACCAAACCATCGAAGTACAGCCCTTTCCGTTCAAAGAAGCAGCTGCCCAACGTTGAATTCCTGACGCACTGCCGTGTTTCTCACCCTATCCCGGCGAGTAATTCCCACAACAGCAAGAAGAAATCTCATCTCGGCAGCTTGTATTCGCGATCTTAAGTATCTCGGGGGCTTCTTCACGAATGATGGGAGGAATAATGCTGAGCTTTCCTGTAGCTGGGTCAATTTTTAAACAACTTGGTCGATCTACTGGATAAAATTACACTGTGGCGCTGTCCCACTGGTTCAGAGTCGAAAATCCTCTGAGCCAGAGCCACGTTGTCCACGCACTCTACAAGACCTAGCCATCTTAGGCGTTGGAACCGTAGACGCCTGGCTGTCGTCATGTCGCTATACAGCCCATACGTGGTTAAACCTTCTTCTCCAAATGTCATCAACGCAAGCGGTACCAAAGATCGCAAGCAGAACTTTTTTCTCAAAAAGGCCAACTGCTTCTTCATTCACTTTCAATATTGTCCATGCATCTGCGCCGTAAAGCAGGACTGAGATGATCAATGTCCTGTACAAAATCAGCTTAGCCTTTTAAGAGAGGGCTCTATTACTCAATTGCCTTTTGAGCCCAAAAGAACATCGTTTGGCAAGGGTTTTCTGCGTTTGATTTAGTTACTAAATGATGTTGTTTGTACTGTTTACCGCGGAGCCGAGGTAGACGAAGTCCTACACTACCTCGAAGTTATAGCTGCCTATGGTGAAGTTCAGGCCAAGTCTTTTATATTGTGCGTTCTTTTCTTTTTTTCGATGACAGTAGATACTTCGTTATGCCCTCCTTCACCACCAGGCCCGTTTCATCCGCCTCCGCTTCAATGTCAGCAACCGCCTCAGTGACGGCTCGCTGAGTTTTACCCACCATGTCAATGTCATCCGCTTATGCCAGCAATTATATGGCTTTTGGAAGATCGTGCCTCTAGTGTTCGGCAGTGAGTTTTGGACAATCTTCTCAAGAACGATGTTAAAAAAGTCACATGACAACACGTTGTCTTTTCTAAAACCTTTTTTGACATTGACAGTCTCGGTGAGTTCGTCACCGACCTTGATAGAGCAGCGAGAGTCCTTCATTGTCATCTTGCTCAGCCTGACGAGTTAAGCAGGAATGTCAAAACTAAACATGGCGCTGTATAGTTCTTGTCTATACACGCTGTCATATGCGGCTTTAAAATCGACGAATATGTTGTATATATAGATTTGCATTTCTTGGGTCTTTTCGGAGATATACCGTAGTCTGAGAATCTGGCCTGTTGTGGACTTCCCTGCCCTAAAACAACAATGATAAGGACCTTTTTTGTTTACAAACATTTTCAGACGCAGAGAAAATCTTATACGCAATATTAAGAAGATTTATCCCTCGATAATTGTCACTGGGGTCTCCTTTCTTGTGGATCGAAAATGAGAGTACTTGGCCTACGTAAATTATTCCAGTTAAAACTTTTCTGCTAAAAAATGACACGACATTTTTCCAGACCATCCCTTGCTCATAAAAAGGACGAATATCACGAATATTCTATTTTCCAAACCCAAGATGCTACCTCCAACTGAATCACCATTCAGGCGACTTTTCTTGATAGAAATTGCTGCCATTATTTCTTTTCAATCTAAATGCGGTAATTGGTGGCAGTTGAATAAAATTAGGTAAGGCAAACATTAAACTGTTTTCGTAGGCTCGATAAAATCTAGTATCATTAACTTGTTGCAAAACTTTGTTGCGAGCTGGTAGACCTTTGATCTTCTTGCAATACAGATGCCTACTCAGTAGGTTTTGGTTCGCTCTTCCGTCTGAATTTAATTGCTGCTGTGTATTGCTTGCTCGGATGGGCAATGTAATCTCACGTAATGGATTATTGTGCCAGTTGGTTGGTTGGTTGGTTGGTTCAATCCGCAAAAATGTTATCTGACCCTTGCCTTTCCTCCTATTTCCTACTCCAATCATAGGTAACTCAGTCTCTCTGACTTTATACCACAAATGAGAGAATTCGAATTCGATGTATGTATCTCCCAACACCAGCCCATCTGAACATAAGTGCAGAATCAATCGAAGAAGCATCCAAGTTCATTACGCACCTCAACTCAATGCACCGGCCATTGAAAGTGCACCGGACACTGAAATCGTTAAATGGAAACTCATGAGTCTTCTTCTTCATCAGTCCCGTGTGTCTTCCTATTCGTAGGGGCCCTGCTCATCGTCATCGTTATCATCGTCATCACTGTCGAGTCACCTGTTGCTTGCGTCGAATACGTACGAACCCTACCATTCTTTACACATAAAATCTTTCACTTCTTCATTCACCATTTCAGTTCACTTCAGGCCGGCTTCAAATGCTCACACGTCGCAGTGAAACGGAATCGCGCAACGTCCCAAAGATTATTGTTTTATTATTTTTTTTATTTTTTTATTTTTTTAAAGTGCAATTGAAGTTTCTTTTCGTTCACCACCCCGAGTTCTCCGCCAGCCGTTCCAATGCAGTGTCTGTCATAATTATGCTCGTCAAAAGTACTTACTACTGTTTACCAATACAATTTACACCTAAACATCGTTATCGTTCGATCCGCCTATAGTTCCCTGGTTTTCGCAGTTAAATTTCGAAAAAAAAAATTAATAATAAATTTTGTTATGTGCTTTATGACCCACTTCCCGAGTCAGTGGAAAGAAGAAAAATAATTAAAAAAAAATCAAAAGAAACGAAAATAAAAGAAAAACCAGCATTGTGACCCACTTCCGCGTTTGAGGTGCAGAAAGAAAGAAAGAAAGAAAAAAGAATCAAAGAAATTCAAAATCAAAAGCAGCAGATACCGAGAAGAGTTTCAAGAAACCAGACCCGGGCCATGGTACCAGACCAGTGTAGATGAAGTTTTCTTCGAGTTCTTCGTTTTCTTCTGCTCTCACCTTGAGAGACCATCACAGCAGCAACTTCAGCTGGCCTCTTCTTTTTCGAGTGTAAATAGGAAAACGTTCTGTGTCGTCTCTGTGTGTTCCTCAATGAGGAAGGTTTCGGTTTGACCGCACTCTGTCTTCCTAGATACGCCATCAAGCGCGCATTGTGTTTATCTGTGTATCTTTCTTTGATTGAGTTTCGTTTTTTTTTTGTCTCTCTTTTCTTGTATTTGTGTTTTGTTCGGTTATAAACTGATTTCCATCTTAAAAAGTGAAATTTTTCGTCTTATAGCCAAATACCTTAGAGTCATCGAACACCCAACAGACATTCCAAACGACACCGAAGGTATGTATGCGCGAAAAAGAAAACACAAACTTATACACTACTGTTCTGCAAAGTAAAGTGAAACTATTGACCCATTTCTTTTCAAACCGTCAAACCACCGTACAGTGTGGTTAAAAAGTGTCAAATCACTTGTGATGCTGGCAAAGAAATAGGAAATGATTGCCCTTCTTGTATATGTATCTGGATGACCGTTACACCCTGTTTTTTTATGTGCTTTTTTTGTCTCTTCATCTATCAGTTACTGGCGCACAAGAGTTTAACTGAAATTGTATGTGTTGTGTCTTCTCTTTCTCGTGCATGAAAGTATGTTCGAGGCAGTAGCCAGTAATTGGTCAGTGGGTTGAATGAATGACTAAAACGGTATGTAAGACATGCAGACACAAACGTCTCTGTGGAATTAGCACAGTTGTTTATTTACCGTTTAATAATGACAACAACGCGTACTAGATGGGGTTTTTTTATTTTTGTTAAAAAATTTCAAATAACCACACTGCTGCAATGTGTTAATCAAATTTCGTTCGGATTTTCGATGTTGTAACACGAGACTGGGCACGGGCATGGGATTTCGTACGAATCTAGAGCCATTCATCCTCTTCAGCAGCTTCAAGAGTGTGTAACGGCTCGTTAAAGTGTAAATATGATGAGTGTTATATACGCTGGTCTACTTTAAGATTTAAACTTTTTTTTTCATTTAATTATATTTTGTTGGAATTTTATTGCGTTTTTTTTATGACCATTGGTCTTTTTGTAATTTGGTCAAAGACGTAGTGACCTTTGTGAGAATTTGCTCAAAATTTGTTTTATTCGTGAACGGATACAGCCCGTCCCCGATTGGTGGGTATAAGTAATTTTTTTTTTCGTATGCCCATCCATACGTATACCTACGTAACGCAACACGATTAAGTGTGAAATATAAAATCCAACAAATTGTCCAACTCTCACTCATTGCGTGGAATTTCGCTAACGACGCATTTGAATCATTCATTCATTTCGGTGTTGTGGAATCATGAGATTGTTGACGCAGACGCAACAGACTTGGTATGAAATTTTTAAGGGCAGAACATTCATGAAAATAAGTAGAAATTTGGCATCACTTGTAAATTTCGACTGTTGAGAAATTGTAAAAATTTGTTTGCAAAAGGATGTCGAGTATTTTCTTTTGTTCACAAGAAGAACTAAAATTAGCTTTCGGTGCTGGCACTGTTCCGTGAACATTTTTTTTCAAACTAATTCATTTAAATGTGATCTTGTCGACTTAAAAGTTTTGCTAATGAATATCAAATGTTTTTTAACAGTCATCTAGAATGTAAAGAAAAATCATTTAAATTACGTCGTGCTTGCTTTAAGAAAGGATTAATTTTGAAAACAATTGGATCATGCCTTTCATTGATTCAATGAAAATTAACAAATTTTCACATCACCCCTTGCAGATTATAGACCGTGGCAGGTATTATTCAGTCATACTCAATCCAATTACGATTCTTAGATTTATTTTTGTCGGTCTAATTGGAGCAGGGATTATAAAAGAGGGGATAACGGGAAATAGATGTGATCATGTCGATTGATATGAGGGATGTGCAGACAGACTTGTGCCAACGACATCAAACTCCCTCGGTTCGTCTCGAACCTCGTCAATTAACACTGAAAGGTCGTTTCAAAGCATTAAGAGTGAGTTAGGTCACTTCAAATTTAAGTTCGGCATAGGAAAGGTCTATATTTTAGGTAAGTAGTGTCGTTTAGGTTATCCTCGTAAGCTACTTCAGTTCCCTTTGGTGGTAAACTCATAAAACTTGGGCACCTTTCATTTCCTGTCCTTCTTTTTCCCATTTCCCTTTTCCATATTTTTATAAACTTGCTTTCCGTGATCAGTTAGAGTGTAAGGCCTTCTTTTATCTATCTTTTCACCTCCTTTTATGCTTAAGTAGCTCGAGATTTTGATACAACCTTCTGGTGTACGAGCGAAGGAGCAATAAAAGAACTGCTAGAGTAAGTTCATAGTTTTGTTTCAAGATTCTTTAAGATTTATACAAACTTTTGAGAACTAGTCATTTCTAATAATTTAACAATGGACTCCCTTCAGCATGATTACACAAACATTTAATTTTGTTTTTTAAAGACGGATAATAACTGGTGGCCATGGCATTGGGTTAATTCTTTAGCAATAACGTTACGAATATTTGTATTCAAGTCGTCTGCCATATCTGGTTTTTCAGCTAAAACTAGTAACATGACGTTTATAATTTTTTTTTCCGGAAGATTTTTTGAGACTCTACTGGAGCACTCAAACTCAAAACTGGTCCTTTCTACTGCCAGGTAGCAACCTACTTCTGTGCCGTTAATTTGATCCCAACGGCAAATGATGACTGGACCAGATTCGATGTCACTGGGATTAGAACCTGGACCCCTCTAACTTATGGTTTTCACTTAAAAAACTGCGCCATACAGTCGTCAAGTTTATACTTAAAACGTTATGTGTGTCCTTTCTGTCCTCGGAATCCTATATTAATTTTAGATTCATGCATTTAAAAGCTCCTACGCAATTAAAACCAAACTGGATAATTTAAATAAGAACTCCGTTCCTCTATTTCTTCCTCTTGTTCGGGTGGCGCTACAGTCCGGCGTGAAATAAGGTGTTTAAAGCAACAACCTGCGTCCTATTCTTCTCTGACGAGAGGAGACCCACAATTTTATGCTGACTCCGAATGGCGAGTTTGAGATCCAATTGCGTTTTGTGATCACTCTTAGTTAATCGAGAAAGGTGGTGCCATTTATATGAACGTTGGTGTGACTGGGAACACACTTCAGCGTAGAAAACGACGTATCCACCACGTCACGTGGGTCATCTGTCCCACTAATTGATTGCTATCGGGAAATGAAGGCCAATTTAATTTAATTGTGGTCGTATAGCGAACATTTACGGCGACCAGATACTTGTTCATCTGGTACTGGACTCCACTAAATAAAGAGTACTATTATCCTATATCGTAAACATGCGTAAGCATGGCACTTATTAACATTGAACCAAAAACTCATTCGAATAAATATTTCTAAGGCCCTGTTGAAGCAGTTTAGCCGACACAATTTGAATATTTTGTGTCCAATCATGACTTAAGGTGAATTTTAATACTGTTATGAAAGCTGGACGACAAAAGGTTGAATTTTCTAAAAAAAAAAAAAAAATAAGCTGAGAGGATTTCTTTGGGCGAGAAATTCGGCTTGGAGAAAATTTAATTCGCCTAATTTTTTGTTTCAAAAAACGAATCTTATGTTGACGTATTAGGTGCACTAACTTATAATTTATATTTTAGAATACTGCAACATGCTGCATTGAAACTTTAACTTCAACGATATAATTTTAATCGTTGGACTATAAGTCCATGGTTCGATCCCGGACACAATAACTTTCATTGCCTCTCTCGAGTCATTGACAATGCTCACAGACTATAACTGTCAAGAATATCTTTTCAAACTTCGGCATTTGGAGACAGCGTTAAAGTGTAGATCCCCTAGACTAGTAGAGGCTGGGCCCAGGTCCACCACGATCTCTAGTGGGTACCAACTGAAGAAGAAAGTAAAAGATATTATTCGCAAGTCTTGTGCATCCCTTCTTTATTTGTTTTTTTCCCTTTCCAGACCTATTCGACAGCTCGGGTCATATTTTTTGTACTTAAAACTTTTTAGAGAATTTTGTTAATTTTCTTAGAGATAATTTTTAAATGTTTTAAGAGTTTTCTTTACTTCTCTTTGGCTTTGAGTATTAACTCGGCACTTATCTATTGTATTTTCATGTACAATCAGCGTAAAAAGTGAGAGAAGAATCAGTCATCTGCTGAAAGCTACCACTGAATTAAAATTGACCAGAATGAGCTAGAACAGACGTGGAGCTCCAAACCAAAATGAAATGTAATCTATTCTATTCTATTTATGAGCATAAACATAAAACAATTAACCAAATTTAGAAGAGAATAGTACAAAACAACTTCAAAAGTGAGTGTACACATGGTCGTGTCACTGATTGTAAGACATAACGGTTCGTTTTAATTAAACATTTTTAGGAACCGGTATATACGAAAACTGGAAACATTGGTTAAGACATACAAAGTACGATTTCTTTCAATAAGATAATTCTGTTTAGAGGTACTCATAGGTGCTAAATCACTTTGGTCGTTTTTTTAACCCTTTTTCGTCTTGAATTTAATTGTTTACTTTAATTGCTTAGTATGATTTCATGCCTTATTTGAGGTAACAATTTCTGGTGTAGATCATTCTACAGACAGACTTTCATCCTATACCCGTTTTTGTTTGTCGTTAATATTGATAATATTGGGAAAAGCGGCTGACAATAAACATTTGAGTTCGAAGTCTTTTTCGAAATCGCGAACTATTTTTTTTATACAAATGACAAATGAATTCATTGACTGAATTTATGTACATAAACCTTAGAAGGCTGGAGTATCACAAAAAGAGTGTATGATTTTTACATGAGTTATAAGGAAATGGGTTGTTACTCAGAAAATCCACTTTCAACATGTACGAGTATGTAAATAAAAAAAATCAAAAGTGACTGCCAATCATTCATTTGAATCTTACTTCACCTCGTTATCTATAGCGATGAAAAAACACGGGAAATGACTGTTCACTTACATTTGACACTAATAGTATTTGCGCGTGGGTTACGACCTCTTTAAAAATTACCAAGAAATTTGATTCCACAGTGACAACTGGATGGCGCAGTTGATTAAATCCCTGCCCTATATTAGGGGGGTCCCAGGTTCGAATTCCAGTCAAAGCTAAGTTAATACCATAAGCCGTTGGGATCAAATTAACGGCACTATCACTGGAACTGTCGATCAGTGGCAGTAGTCTGACTGCGGGTATCACAATGGACCAACATGGTCTAAGTGCGCTGGTGAATTCACCAGTAGCCCCCTAACCTAGCCCACTTAACATCTCTTACGAATCACTGCTAATACTTAACTGTCAAAAAATCTTTCAAAAAATCACAATTAGTAGTTTGCATAACTTTTCATTCACATCATATCACGACTAGTTGTTGAAAAAGCTAGACAATGGCCCTACATACGCTGTATTTGCCCAGACGAAATGGACTTAGGAATACAAAATAAGGTACACTAAGTCATAAAATGTTTTAAGAATCTCTTTGATCTAGTTCTTCTGTACTTTGATCTCATCAGCCCTACTTGTGCGTACCAGATTTTGACGTTGTTACGCTGTCTTTTATTGTATTGAAACTTCGCAAGAATGCGTAACTTTAAATACCTTTTGTCAGATTTTGACTTTCGAAAGGTTGATGAATTTATCAGTGGATGCCAAATTCTGGAATTTGTATCATTGAGAAATAATATGTATGTAATTTATCTAAGAAAAGGCTGTCTATACAAATCATAAATGTCAAATTGTATTTCGACCAAATGCACTTTGGCTTTGTGCTGACTACTTGTTCCTTAAGATATCTCAGGCCACTGTTAAGCTGATGAGTTATCCAAGAAAGGCACTGGAATAGAACTCTCGACTGTTACAGGAGAGACCCATGTCAGTAGAGACGTAAAAATGCAAATCTCTGAATAAGCACTGGTACAGACAAATGAGAGACAAGATCATCGCAAACCAAGAAGCATTCTTAAAATAAGCAGGAACAACATCGGTAACCTAATTGGTTTCCTTACAGGACATGACTTCACACCTTCTCTGTAGCGGCGCAACATTAACAAGTTCTGCGAAAGTTCTTCCGAAAAGAATTAGTAGACATATCCGGTACGTATGTATGTCATAGTAGATGTTATTGGCAACACAATGGAACTTATTAGTTTAGGTGAACACTACAGAGTGTGGAGTACCTAAATTCTTGCCTCAAAAATCGATTTCTGAACAAAGACTTTAATCTCAAAACCAGATATGATCGCTTCACAGCATATCCTGCCCAAAAGAACATTCATGAATAAAGAAGAATTAACATAGAAAACTCTTTTTCTAGGCGCTTCTGGCGCCACAGTCCGCGGTGGACTTGTGCCCAGCCTCTGAACCTCATGTTATGTGTATAATAGTTCAAGAGTGAAGAGAACACACAATTTTTTAACGACTTCAAACAGTGAAGTTTTAAAAGTTGTTCTTAAGTTATTGCCATGCAAGTGAGTGCTGATGTGTTCGAGATCGAAATGTAGGCTTTCAGGGTCAGAGCCGATGTCCTTATTCACTAAGCTACGATTCGGCGGCCCAAAATATTCTAGCTTAGAGCTTTTCTGACGAAGAAACAACCGAAATATTACTTTTATTATACTGTTGCTATTGGGGTAAATCTAATTCTTTTTACATTTTCCTGACATTACGAGCCTTTCTATGATTTAATCAAATATATGTATTTGCAAAAACTGCTAGTTTTTAATATTGTCTAAATTTCGGCAGACAGGTAACAAAATATTGAATACTCTGATCTTAATCCCATCGAACATCTATGGGACACATTGGGCAGTGTAGACAGCAACTTAGGTCCATTCTAGCTGAAGAATAGCATAAGCTATTTGTCGCAGATCAAAAACCCCTCATAGATTCCACGAAAAACCGATTACAGGCTGTTATTTTTCTATAAGATAAAGAAGTGATTTTAGTTTATGACGAATACTTTTCTCCATTGAGAATTGACGATGTTTATGTTTTGTTATTTTTGTCTTTCTTGAATTAATTTGTACGAGGTGGAGAAATTGAGTTTATTTTTAGCAAAACCATAATTAATTCGGTTGCGTTGTTTGGATTTTATTGATGTTTTGAGCCATCATCTATTGTTGCCGAATACTTTTGTCCATCAGTGTACGTTTTCCCTTTTTTCGAATGCGCTAAGTTCAGCAAGAACTTGGCCCAGGCCATCAGCCCTCTACCGTTCAGTTTATTCTTCTATTCAGGACAACCCTCTACTAACATGCAACAACATTTCCACATAAAATTGTATCCAAAGCCTTACCACACCTGTCAATGTCAGCAGATGGAAAAAAATTCAAAAACCATCCACTCCCCTCGATCGTACGCTGATCACTAATTCACATTCAAAATCTCGACCACCATGCCGCAAGATGTGTATGAATTCATTATGCTATACACTTTTCTCTTCAAACTTTTATTAGCGCACAAGGCCAGGGTCTAACTTTCCATTTTATAACGCGTATAAATGTCAACCGGATCGACTTACATTCCCAAGTGCAAAGGTTCCACAATCGAAACGATAAAAACTTTGCCAAATGCAAAACGTTCAAATTATGCAAATATTGATGTCAATTGTTGCTTTTTTAACGACTATCATCACCGCCACCGACATGATCACCAGCGAACAATATCGCCACGATCATCACCTGGCCTGCTGGCAGCATCAAAAACTTACTTTCTTGCGTAAGTTAATCTGCCTTAACCCACATACCTACATCAGATCCGCGATACAATGCACGATTTGTCAACAACCGATCTGCAACAGGTGACAATGACTTCATAGACACTCGCACACCACACAAAGGAGCACTCGCCCAGGAGACATGCAAAAGTATGTCAACATTGTCAAATGCATTTCTAGAAAATTTCGAATCCGTGTATCAAAGTCAATAAGCTGGCTTTCGCTTATTTACCTATTCTTTTAACTCAGTCTAATGTCAATTGAGAGAAAAATCCCAGACGTGAGTCCTTTGTTTACTGTGCATGCATTCGCGCGTCAGTCGCGTTTAGAGAGGAAGAACATTCTCTCCTGTAGAATGCATGCAGCGGCGGAGGTGGGCTGCTTTGTCGGCGGCACAGGGGAAACTTCCGCACTGAGATTTTGTTTACCTGTTATCATGATGGTGGTGTATGCACATGTTCAAATGGGTGAGCTCACAAACTCACCTCACTTGGCTCGGATATATTGGCAATTGGAAATTCGACTCAATCAAGTATCGAATCCGACGCCGATCTATTTGGACGTTTCTGTTTTTCGAGTGGTGTTCTCTTTCGTTGCGAATGCTTAAAGTTTTCCATTTTTTTGATTAATTTCTCTTGAGTTGGAATTTCTATTTTGATGTAATTCAGAGTCGCGCGATTTTTTTGAAAAAAGAAAGAACTAGAACCTAGCCAGAAAGTAAGAAGGATTGTGTGTCCAGGATTCAAACTCATCCAAAAAGGTGATTCGTACTTGAAGATAAAGATAGTTTAAATTCCTGAAAAAGTAAGTACAGTTTGTGAAGTGAAGAGTCTTAGGAAACTTGACTGAAAGTTTGTGCGTTATGTGTCGTTGTTACTTTCCATTTATTATGAAGATTTGCCGATGAGAGCTTAATGCGTGAATTCTTACGGAGTTCTGATTCAGCAAATTCAAATACAAATTCGTAAAGAAATTCAGTGTGATCACTTGCACCATTTGTGAAAATAAAGCACTGAATAATTGGATATACAGGATGTTTCAAATGTTCAAGCGCATTTTGGCGGTTTAATTTTGAGGTAGTTTTTCTACCAATTTGGACTTCCTCCCACAAAACACTATGAATGTGAAGTTTTAAAGTACAAATTTTGAAACTTCTTTGTAGAACTGTTATCAGGATTTCCGTTATTGGTATAAAATAAAAACATTCAACTCGGTATGTGTTCAACTCTCATCTATTGTCATGGAATATGAACGGAATGAAGATGAGCTGCCTGAGCACTGTTTGAAGATTATAGGACATCCTTCTGTATCCTGGATCAGACATATCATGCATAAATCGGAGAATGCTTCGTGAGGAATAAAGTCGTTTAGGCGCAATCTCCATGGTACATTGTTTTTGGGGTAGTGAGCCCTAAAATATTTTCAAATATTTTCAAATCAGCTTCACACAGTCTCATCTCTTCCATCCTAAGACAGGTCCGAAGACACTAGCTTTCGGACAACTTCATCTCATCTATCCGGGGTCCCGTTGAACCTTTAGGGCAATGCAGCAGATTACTTTCACCCCAGTATGAATTTGGACTGCCTCAGCAAAGGCCTTCTTAGCTTTTGTTAGATTAGCAACTTTGTGTCTATCGAAATATAGATATTGATCAAACTGACTCCACATTCCATTGCTAAAGGCTCCCTCTGCGTGTCAACTATGCCGAACTTTCGCCAGTTTCTGTTTATATCCTTTAAGTCCTGAGCAGAATAGTTTCACTTTTCCGAATGTTGATTTTCACTTTCAAATCGTCGCAAAGTCCTTGAACTTTGCCAAAGTCACATGATTTTTACCACTTCCACCTTCGGACCTGATCTGTGCGATCATCTGTCTACTAGATCATTAACATATGCTATCAAGTGTGGAATGTGATAGTGAATATTGCGAATAAGATCGTCATGGCAAATGTTCCTTGTAGAAGTCCCGTTGATACTTTCCGCAAAAAAGTTTCTACCTGTAGTCATGCAGTAGATCGCGTATAGAAATGGTCTACAGCTGAATGCTGAACCTGGCCAACTTGATAAATAGATCTTCTAGCCATAAAGAATCGAACGCCTTTTCCAAGTCAACCCGGCAAGCACACGTATGTATATTGAATTTGGCATTTATTCCAATGAATGTCCGAAACCAGTTGGAACGCGGCATGAATGGTCTCGCCCTCACTTCTCTTTCAGATGTCTAATAACTATCTTTTCCAATAGATTCCAATAGACTATCCAATTTTACATTTGTCGGGATAGAGGAGTCCATATCTCGTTTGGGTGAGTCGATGCACTTTCCTGCTAAGTTACGGCGCTTCTGCTTGACTATATTCACTTAATAACTGAAATGTTGGATGTTCGCTTAAAACAGTTTTTGTACATCCAGATCTTTTATAACAAAGAAAATTGAGCTGAGAGGATGACGATTCGCTATCTGAAAACATTTGTTTACAGTTTATGGTAAAGCAAGTTAATCAGTATTCAAAGCACTGAAATAGTTCCCTTGCTTTCATCCATTTTGGCATCAGACATGAGCCATGCTTTAGTCGTCCAGTCGCTTTTGGTGTGGAGTTATCCATTTACCAGAAAACTGTTTTGAACCATAAACACGGAACTGTGTACAAAATTCCCAATAATTTAAGCGTTAAAAACATGATGGACACGGTTGACATCTACGGTACTTGGATGAAGCACAATTAATTCGAACCATTCCTGAAATGGGGTATAACCAGCGATGAAAGAAATGTGTCACGCACATCATCAGAAGCGCCAAAGTTGACGGCGGTCTGAAAGGGAATCGTTCACCACAAGATAGGAGGTTTAATTTAAACCCTAGCTCGAAAGATTACGCCAGAATGATAGATATTAGTAAATGCAGGGGAATGCATTTAAACCAAGAAAGTTTAATTTCCTGTCCTTGTTGAATGCCGGTTAATTTAAAACAAAACAATAACCAAAATTTAAGAAAAGGGAAATTACCTTCCTTCACCACAACCAACAACTTTTTTTATGACCCGTCGGATATTGAGAAAACCAAGTTGGGAGAGTCCAGACGTTGAATACACTACCGTCATTGTATATCAATGCAGCAGAACTAACTCAATGTAATTTTCTTGTGGCTTCAAACTAAGCTCATGAAAAACGCTTGCCACACTAGTATCATTGAAAATACCGCCTATAAAAAACGTCGATTCTCTTAAGAGCATCATCAGGCGAAGAAGTATCCTTTGACTACCACTACCAATGCCAATACTTTTATCACTTCATCTTCGTTTCGAATCTGTGGCCTAATTGTCTGAAAGAGAAAACTGCCAAAAATTCTATTCTAAAACGTTGTTGACATTTTGCCAAAACCAAAGGAGTGCAGTGCAGAATAGCGTCTGCGTCGATACTATCATCAATGCAAAAAACCATTTGAAAATAAAAAATGTCATTGATAAATTCCGGCAGAAAAAAAAATGTTCGTCATCTTCGACTTAATGAGTCTGGATTGGTGCTTTCCATCGGCGTCGTGCACAAATTTCCGGTATAAATTCAAGGAGTTCCTCGTGTATTTTGTCGTATTTATTGTGCCAGACCAGAAACATGAAAATCCGCAGCACCTCACAAAAAAAAAACTCAGAATTCAGTTCGTTTTATGTTCTTCGTGGAAGGCGAAACGACGCCGACAAAATAAAATCAGTCTTAGACAGATGATTATTGCAAGAGTTGCACTGTTGTCTTAAGAGCGGCTTATAACACCAATTGTGGTGTGTTTTTTTTGTCAGAGATTTGAGACACTGACCTGAAATAAAACACACTCACAGAATTAAAAAAAATCAAACCTTTGTGATAGACAATTTTATAGTGAAAAATAGTGACTATCACAGCAGTCTCACAGTACTGGAGTTTGACGTTATATCTCACCAATGATGCGTTCGTGGTATGATTTCAGGTCTCAGAAAACTGCATACTCCAACCCCAGGAGCATCGAATCACAAGCATTGTTTAAAAATTTCTAAAGATAAAGTTGTAGTTCAACTCTTACTTCAATAACTCCCCTAGCAGTATACCATCTGGCACAAACCTTTTGAAACCAAGATTGTTGACCATGTTTCACAAGAAGCACCACCTGTTCAGTTGACGAAGAGATATAGCCACAAGCGGAGGTGACCTACAGTTTTATGCTGACTCCAAGCAACAAAGTTTAAGAAGTTGGAACACTCTTTAAGCATATACTCGTATAGTTTCCAACACAAGCAATACTATGCATAGCACAGCTCGAATTAGTACGTTGTGCTAGCAATTTTACGTTTGTTAAAAAATCAGAACAATGAGAGTAACTTAATCTCCCGTCACTAGGTACTGAAACATTTGCCTACGTTTTGATACATCTCATACAAATTGAGAGTTTTATGTGTGTTTTGACACTTCCTTGTAAGCTTTGGGAGATGAAAACGTGTGATAAATTTGGATTGTCGTTTCAAAATATGTCCAAAGGATTACCTTCTTCTTCTTCCGAAATGGACCGGCTTTTAGCTAGCTGCCTCCAATTACGCATGGTACGTTACCGAGGTCTTCCTTCACTTGAGTGTGCCATCGATTTCGAAGGCATTTTCTATTGCCTGGTCGCACCGGCTCACAGTCGAAGATTTTTCGGGTTGGAGCGTTGTTGTCCATGGGCGGTTGAACGTTCTTCTCAAATGCCATCAACGTAAATAGGACCAAAGATTGAAGGGCTACATGCGTTGCGTAAAAACGGTAGCACCAACGCATTATTTGTTTTAAATTAAATCCTATATCTTTGAGCAAAAACACATTTTTTCTCTAATTTGCATCAAAAATTACTTTTGTAACTTTGATTGAACTCATTGGATTCATTGGACTAGATTAGGTTAGGTTAGACTAGGGGCTGCTAGTGAATTCACCAGCACACTTAGACCATGTTGGTCCATTATGATACCCACAGTCAGAATACTACCACCGATCGACCGCTCCAGTGATAGTGCCGTTCATTTGATCCCAACGAAAAATTATGACTGGACCAGATTTGAAAAAAGAATAAAATGTATTAACTTTGCTTTCACTGGGATTCGAACCTAGGACCCCTCTAACTTAGGGAAGGCACTTAACCAACTGCACCATTCAATGGTATTTCATTGGACTAACTGCGAACATTAAGTACTCGTAGATTTTTATGCAAGATTTAAAAAAATGGTTTCTGCGACTTGCGTGTGAAAGACTACGGAATGAATGACCTTGCACATATTTATAATTATATTGTACAAGGAATTTGCATTTTTAAATGTCAAAGGGTGTCATGCTTTCGTCGCATTGTATAGGCATTCTATTGCAGTTATAATCACGTGCGGCTAAGTGCTCCTAAGACTTTGATTTATTTTTAATCGAATCTGATGCAGGAATCGCATACAGGAATATTGAGGGAGGAATATGTACTATTTACGGCTTAGCTTCGAGCTACGGATATATGCTGTTCTTGTGTTTGTAAAAATTAATGCATAGTTTGAATTTGGCGCCATTTCTACGGTAAAGTGCTGCCAACCCAAAAGGAGACAGCTTGATAGCTGACAGTTCAAAATTATTAAAGGAACACATGTACCAATAGCAATTTCACCTCTTCTTCTTGTGGCGCGACAGTCCAGGGTGGACCAGGGCATCAACCTGCAAACCTCTGTAGCTAGCACGATTTTTTGCCGGCTGTCTGCAACTGCGCACACCAAATTGGTTGAGGTCCCCCTCCACTAGTGTGCACTACCTTAAACGTAAACGAACTGTGTTTCGTTGTCAAACAAGCTTAGAATCAACGATTTTTCGGTCCAGATATAAGTTATCTATTCTCGCTCTACATGGCCTAGCCATCTTGCGCAATGGATCGGCAGACGCCTGGCCAAATTCATGCCATCATCACCAAAGATCGTACGCAGAAATTTTCTCTCGAAAAACCAAGATCTTCTTTATTCGCTTTTGATATCGTCCATGCCTCTGTGCCGTAGAGCATGAGTAGAATGATCAATGTCTTGTACAAAGTCAGCTTGGTCTGTCGAGAAAGGGTTCTCTTATTTTATTGCCAAAAACAACGGTTGGCAGGAGTTATTCTGCGTTTGATCTCAGTACTGATGTTGTTCATACTGTATAGCCTGACGAGTTTGCCATGAAAGTCGCACTTTTTCTCTAGGTACGCTTTCATATGCGTTTCGTAAGTCTTTTCAGGATATGCCACAATGTTAAAATCTGGTTCTAATCTGATTGTGAACTTCTCTGGGCTGACACCACCTTTCAGATTGTTGATAAACGGATTCAGACGGTTTCAGACACAAAACGGAAAAAAAATGATTTTCCAAATAAAATCATCGATAAGGCTCAATTTTATCTTAATGGTCTTATTAACCATCAAAATTGTGGATTGACAGTAAAATATAATCAAATTGCATCTGCCATTTTCTAATTAAATAATTTCCCGTTTTGGTAACTGCGTATATCATGCGGTTTAAAACTGATGGACTTTTTTACGTTTAGGGCTAATATCAACTAGTCCATTACCACCCACTTTTTGAAGGACAAAATTGGGCGCTGTACAAACGAAATTCAGCCACATTTGTCCAAAATAGTCATGTACAAAAAGACAAAATATAGCATATGTGCCAGCATCGCCGTGGAGGCCTTTAACCCGCTACACTATTTCAAAAGTAACCCTACACGATATACTTTATGAATCAAAAAAAATTAAAAATTTTTGAACAGAAACTTGCGTTTTCAGTCAAAACTACGTCTTATGTGTATTTTGGAATTATCTTTACACTCAGTCTCTTGTTCAGATCGAACAATTTCCATAAATCAAACAAAAAAGCAAAAGAATGCTGCAACTGCTGCAGATTAAATGAATTTCGATTTTTTTTTTATCAAAATTTCAAAATCCTGTTGTTCAAGTCACGCCGACTACCCCAATAACCTTGACATAGTCAGTTGCGTAATCGCGATTGCATGACTCTCCTCAGAATCTTGATGATTTTTCAAAAAGTCCCATCAGCCGATTACAAAACTTTGTGTTATTTTTTCACGAAAAACCACCAAATCTTTATTTTCGATTAATTTTCAATTATCGTTTATTTACATACATCATTTGCTGGCAGTTAATGTTTTGAGCTGATTGCTAATGAAATGAATTAGGTGTGAAATGTAGTTTTCCTGAGTTTTCACTCATCTTCATCTTGCATCATCAAAGTGATCATTAATTTAATTTTTTTAATGGACGCATTAAAAACGATAAAGGTGACAAGTGGGAAACTTCTTACGTAGAGCTCTATTCAACGTGCCGGTGGACTTCGGAAGCGATCAGGACGGGGATAGAATTTTAAAATTATAAACCCAACAGAGCCATAGTTTCTCTTAATTGAGCTCAAGTCTATTCATCGGTCTTTTTTTGGTGTCCTTACTTGTGATTCATTTATTGACTAGTTACTTTGAATGACGTCAAGTTTACTGTGCGATGTGGCTGGAATTATTTCACACCAAAGACTTTCAGATAAAGATCGTTATGGAACCAGATCATGTCGCAAATAATCGGTACCCAAATATCGTTTTTCAATCAGCTCCTTATGTAATAGAAGACATCTTTCCTTTGGAAAATTTTACTTGACATCAAAGAGTGTACGAATCATTTTGAAGCATCTGTCATTTAGGCATCGCCATATGGTTGATAACCACGGCACGACTGGAAGCTTCTTTAACCAAATTGTCAGAAGGGAAGGGAACATTTTAGAGAGAAGTTTATGCAAGGTCATCCAACAAGAGTTGTAATTTTTAATCATCGCAATGATGTTTGATAAATAAAAACTATGAGATTATTACAAGCAGATCAATATACGGTCGCGCAGCATGTTGAAATAGTATAAATGTACAAAAATATGGTAAAAATATCGGGGAAAAGTTTCGTAAAGTTCTTACTGCTTTCGACCACATTATGCGCCTTCTCGCACAGCGAAGTTAATCGATAAATTCGGACGTCTCGTGCAGGTTAATGCTGAAAGGGCTCAAACTAGTGTTCGTCGGGCAATGTTAGCAGAAAATATCACTTACGTATTGACTCAAAATCGAGTCGTACCCAGGTATAGTGGGGCATAGTCGCAATCAGTTTACACCGCATTTTGGGTAAAGATCTTGGTCTAGATGATTACAAGATCCAATTGACATAAGAATTAAAGCTTACTGACTAAGCATAAAGCCGTATTTTCGCTACTTGGGTGCAGGAAATCAATTATGAAGATGATGATTTTTTACACAAAAGAATTCGGAGTAACCGGGCTTAGTACGGATACTTTGGCGTGGGGTAGTGTGTCTATGTGGGCGCCGTGGCGTAGTGGGTTCGGTTCGTCTCGGTTCGTTTCCCGGAAAATCACTTAAAATTTGTTCACTTAAAAATTGTTCATTTCATCCACCTCGCTCGAGTCGCGAAAAGTATAAGTATCAAGAAAAGCCTTCTCGAACTTCGACGTTCGTAGTCGAAATAAACCTGTACAACCTTCCGCCTTCTGTGGAATTGTGGCCCCAATCTTGCTTAGGACTGTAGCGACACAATGTGTACGTTATACTTATTAAACAGAAGAAAATTGTTGCATCTAAGGGTCCAAACACTAACAACAAATAAAGGAAGAACCTTCCTAACCGCAACAATTAACAGTTTCGCAAGGTTTTTGAGCCGGCGGAGTTATTGGACAATATATTTTCTATTTTTTCAGTCTATAAGATTGCGTTGTCGAACGATGTTGACTTACTTGTTTTTGACTGAATTTGATTATATCATATGCTACACAGCTGGTGAACCAAGGTGTCTATTGCGTGACAAATTTCCTGTACATGTGATTTCTCGAATTGGGCACTAATGTCAAGCTATTTAATATTAACAGACTATTTTGCAGAAGTATGTGCCACCAAAGGCATGTTTTCCTGTAACACATTGCCTCTTAAGTTGGAGTCAGCAATTCATGGAGCCTTGGTATCTATTCGCTCTACATGTCCTAGCTATCCAAAAGACTCGAATTTGCTTAACCAGGTTAATGTCTGCTCTTTATTAGAATGGCGCCAAAAATCTTAAAAACTTTCTTCTTGAACCGACAAAGAACATCTTCGCCTGCTTTATTGACGTATGCACGCAATCGCATAGTTTATGAAACATCATTAAACTGAGGTTGACGCCTAAGTTAATGGAGTGCAATGGTGTATAACTTAGAATACCTAAGTGTCGCCTTGTTTAAATACTTTTATGGCGTTAAAGTTTTCTGTGAGGCCCTTATCCATATTGAAGCAGTAACGGGTAAATCTCCAGCATCATCTTTCAGCTCCCGTTCGGCTTGGTTTTGCAATGTGATTAAGCTGTCGTTAGTGTGACTGTACATTCTGCTGTTAGTGCGTCGTAGCTATCACTCTAAAGTTACGAGTCTGTCGACAATAAACATTTCGCCAAGAAGAAGAAACAGCACTAAGCAAATTTAGCAAAGAATAGTTGTCGAGGTTGTTTAAAAAGCGTTGCTGAAGACGGAATCAAATTACGATATTCAATGTCATATCCCTTCGCCTGAATGTTTCTTTTGAAGACACATTAAAACTCCTAGCCGCATATAATTAAGAATTCAATTCGACATAGTAAAACTAAGCCCTCATCATGCCGCATTTCTTGATCCCAAATGATCCTTAAACGGTTTATTAAGTAAAGAACGACGCACACAGTGACACATTGACAGGAATCACGGCACTACTTCTTCGTATTCAATAACAATACTGAACAGGTCCTCCTAAAAATATGAAACCAATGAGATACATAAAACTTTTGATTGTATAGAACGTGAGGTTAAACTTTAATATGAGTTAATATTATCTTAAATTAATGCCAGACGTAAGCCAGTACATTCTCTTCTCTCTCTCCTTAAATGTTTCAGACTGATATAATCGAGATCCACTTGATGACATTATTGTCCGCCGTGTTGCAATAGAAAACTTATGTCAAAGAATCTTTGAACTTTTGTTGTAGAGATCAACAGGTGGCAATTTAGGCTGTGAATGCAAAATTTCGAATCGATTTGTTGTGCTATACTAACTGCAAAACCTACACACAGAGAATTCCATTTCCTAAAAAAGATATGATTTGGTCAAGATAATTATTTCTGTGCTCAAGACCAAAAACGGACACACCGAAATTATAACCTTAAAAACGATAATTGATTTGAATTCCTGATCCCTCTTTTCATCTGACGCTAATATTCTGTTCTTTTTTTCTTTTTTCAGATCATTTCAAAATTTTCAACGATTATGATTGATTTCCGCTGTACCTAGTTCTGGGCAAAATGGAGAATTTGCTCGATGTTAAAAGAACTTTTTCAAGCAGTTGATGAAAATAAATGATATCAAAAAGAAAAAAAAAGAAAATCTTAAAACGACACGACTAAAGAACTAAAAACAGAAAATAATAAAACAAACAATAAATCCATAAAAATTTAAAAAAACACTATTTTTTAAAATTAAAATCACGCCCAAATAAACTCCTCTCTCGATAACAACAAGACAAAATACAAAACAAAAAATAATATCAATATCTTCCTAATTTCTTCCACATTTTCGAAGAAACAAAAAAAGTAACTTCAAAATAAATATAAACGTTTGAATGTGTCCAGCCGAAGAAGGAGAATAACCACTGAAGGAAGTATAACTTTAAAAGCGCAATAAATAGAAACTAATTTTGATAAAAAAATAATAATACCTCTCATCAGTGGACAAGGCAAAGAATACACTTGCGACAAGTGCAAAGGCTTCTTTCCAAAAAGGCAACAATACAATTTTAAATGTATATTTAATTTTTAAGAAATCAACCGAATCGCACACTTACCAAACTGCTTCCTTTAAATAAACAACACAATAAATAAAAAAAAAATAAATAATTTAATTCAAAGATAACGCCCTGATTTTGAAATCGATTTGGATTTTTAAAGACAACGGGGAGTATATATTTTTTATGTACGTCTAAGGAGCTCTTACGGAGAACAAACATTTTTTGAAAGTAAAAACAAACAAAACGAAAATAATTGACAGACAAGATGGCGCACTCATTAGTTGAAGTGGAAGGTAGCCCTGATCAGATTCTTATGAACGGTGGGCCACATCTTTTTAGCAGCAGTTCCAGTCCTAGTTCAAACTCAAAAGTGGATCATTATATTGACGAGTTAAATTATGTTCCAGTTCCAAAATTCTACGCTGGTAGAAGTGTATTTATAACTGGAGGTACAGGCTTCATGGGAAAGGTGAGTTTTTATTTTGATAGTCTAAGATTTTTAGAGAACAAATTTACTGGGCATAGAGTATACCGGCAGGTATACATTTCATTTTACTTCTGTCTGATCTGACCTGCCGTAATGAATTTCGATGGCCAACGACCCTTTGAGAGTCTGAAACTGAACTAGTGCTGCTTTCTATCCTAAATTGTACCTTCGAATTCCTTTCTTTCTTTCAAAGCCTTGATTTGTAAGGCTGCTGCACTGTCAATTATGTATGTCTATCACTAGCTACTTGTAAACTAATACTTAAAGCTACAGCAACTCAGAAGACTGACATCAGATGGACTACAGGCGCTACGTGCCAAGCTTCTCGATGAATGTATCTGGATCCGACTAAATCAAACGTTCCATAAATCTAATATCTTTTAAGAAATAAAAAAATGGCACAATGGTGGATACCATTACAGGACACTGCCTCATAGGTGTTTACGCCAACAGACTTGAAGTCTTCTCCAATGTTTTTTTGTAAAAACTGCTTAGACAAGAAGGAGGAAAAGAACCTTCTCCACCTCCTATTTTCTTAGTAGCCCTCGTCTGTATTTCGTATTTAGTACACGGAAGCATAATGGAGTGCTTTCCCATGATAGGAAAATCGCATTCAACCTAACCTAGAGAAACTTCTTAACTACCTCAAAATTGTAGATGTCGATTATGATGATTTATCACAGAGGGTGAACTGCACTGCATGTATTTGATTTTCTTCTTAGTCACATTAAGACCAGCTCGTTTTGGCTATTCAATTACAGTAAAAGCTTCTACAACTGCATGCTGAGAACTTGCAATGATCTTGATATGATCTGCATAGCCCAGTAGTGCGATCGATTTACCGGGGATACAGCCTATTCGGTTTACACCTGTCCACTGCACTATCTTCACAGATTCAACAAGTCAGGACATTTGTCTAAATCCGGTGTTGGTTTTAAACGTTTTGAACTTAGTTATTTATTAGCGGCCCGAGAGACTTGAGCAGGGATATATATGTGTATGTACCTCGTGATTTTTTAGGGAACAGGGGTGCATTTCTTTTGAATATGACATATGCAGCTCATACTCTAGTCGTCGGGTTTGCCTTCGTATAAACAAATTGTGCAGATGATCCGGTACATTTTCACTACCAGAACGTCCTCTCCAGTCACTTCGATGGCATGCGATATACATCCGCTATTTCATCATAAAATTATCTCTCCTACATTTTCTAGGAGCTTGGATTCTTTTCCTAAAACTTGCTGCCAGATTTTGTCCGTATTTTATGCAACTCCTCGATACCTGCAAAAAATGCATATAGCAATATTTTTTTCTTCCATTTTCTTCTAGCGCTGCTTAGGTTAAGAGCATAGAAAGTGGAGAACATTCTCCTCCTCCAGTTGATGTAAACAGCTTTGGCAGAAATTATTTAAGAAAAGACTAAGTGCATGCAGATAGACATATTTAGTTTAACTGAGAAGACAACCGCAAACATCCTTCTCCGTATAGAGTATTCCAAAGCTTCATACTTTACGTAGCAATATTCTTAAACATACCTGAAAAGCTATACAGGACGTCAAGGGTTTCTTTACTATCTCGAAGTTATTGCCGCCTATAGCGATATTCCCCGACAAGCCGTAGGCGTTGTTCCAAAACAGCATATACTTAGTTTTGCACTAATTTACCTCTACATGCCAAATTAGAGAGCTTCCGTTTCAGTGCCATTAAGCCTCTTCGACGTACATGACAGCGCATCGCGTTGCCTAAAATCTTTTTGGACATTGAAGGTATCGGTGACTTCGCTACCGACCTTGATAAGGCAGCGATAGTTCTCCATCGTCGTCCTATACAACCTGACGGCAGCAATGTCAAATCTTGGCATAGCGTCGTCTCTACATCATCTGCGGCCTTGAAATCGAACAATTCGTGATAAGTGTCGATCTGCATTTCCTGGGTATTTTCCACTATCTATTGTGTGAAGCACTCGTTGTCAAACACTAGTTTTTTCTAGCTAATGTCCTATAATCCAGCACATCATTGTGCTTGTGCTTCTTGACAACGTTTCCAATCTTCTTCTATTGTTTGTGCAGACGGCGTCGAACATTCAGAGAATTTCAGAGAAACTCGATCGGCAAAGTTTCTAGCGACCTGTTGGGAAAAATGCTTTTCGACGTAAAACGGTGCTGTCAACGGTGTTGTTCTCTCAGTATCTGTGTTCTTACCTTGGCTACAAAAAGAAAATAAACTTGGCTTATCGGGATGTTCCAACGTCAGGAATGAATTGAATGATAATCTGAAGTCGATCGCATTGTGATCAATTTCGTTGACGGTTGATTTATCGGGGGACCGCACAAGTTCCTTTTGTGGATGTTCAGGCATGCTAGCTACAAAGAAATTCAACTTTCTTTCAAAGTCCACCAGCCTAACTCTGATTTTGAATATGATGTGGTGCAGCCTGTGTCTATCGATGAACCTAGCAAAGAAATCTTCCTTTTCCAGTTTGGTGTTGTCCCTGTTTTTCATTCTCTTTTGATGCGATCCATTTCGCAGCAATTTTTGTCTACTCTGTAGCAGTCTAGCGCTTCTGCGAGTTCATCGGCTGCAAGTGGTCAGTTAAGGGACCTCACACTCCATTTGCAAAATCGAAAATCGTTGTCCTAATTCAGTTTCCTAAGATAACAATATGTCCGAATCTGAGACTTGTTGCCTCAGAACTGCTCCTCTTACATACTGAGAAAGTTTAGCTAAAATACAACCCGGTACCTTCTGTGAGGTTGTAAGCGGCGTCCGCCAACTTTCAATTTCACGGTAGAGCCGAAGGAACAGTGCGCAACACGAGTGGTTACTGTAGAAGCTAGACCCAAGTTTTTCAATAATGGTAGTGCCACAATATTATTAATATTATACAAGTTGTTGTCCCATGAGCTTGAAATAGTATTCATGTCACCAATGTGTGGCAGGAGGCAGACGACCTAAAACAATGCTTACATCGGTAATGACTGATATTCCAGCAAACTCCGATTAAATCACTTTCTATGAATTTAGACCAGAGGAGTAAACGTTCAAACCATGTAGCGTGTCTCACGCATTTTGATTACGGCAGTACTTACTAATCCCAGCATGCGAAGCACAGATTTTCACGCTTCGCTTTCTCGCTTTTCACTTCTCACTACAATGCTAGTGGGAGTTCATCGCGCAAATAAATTTTTGCACTAGTCGTTGCACCTTGTGACGAATTGTAATAAAAACAAAATTCACCACTTCAATTGATCGCCACATCAAGCCCGGCGAGGTAAGCAAACTTACCTAGAGGTTTTCCCCATGCATCCTCCTCTCGTGTTGAACATCCTAGGACAAACCCTAAAACAAATCATAAATTAAGGAGTGGCCATCGCTTTCATTTGCCTTTCGTTAAAGCACAGTCACATGTCCTTACAATCGGTGGGGCACATAATGAATGTTTGAACAACCAACCAACGTCGCCCATCAACGGACGACTGTTGTCACGAAATTACTGTTTGAGGTGAAAACGATTTCTTCACGACACTAATTACTCATTTTCGTTGTCCCGTGAAAAGAAATTTCGTTCCTCCTTGTGGTGGCAGTCACGTCATTGCACCATAATAGCCACGCTCGCTTATTTAATGGAAGCATAGTTTCCACCAAGAGACCAACACCACCGCCGACTGCTCAATGGTCAGAGAGGAATTTTAATTATTAACGCGCCTCTGGCAGCCAACTTTACAAATGTCAACATTAAGTACCCCGCCCATGAGCATGCTCAAGACCTACTTATCTGTTGCTCCCTCCCTCGTATTTATCCAGTCTTGTTGTATAAGGAATTATTTTATCTGTATTTATTTTTTTTTTATTTGTCTACTTTGTTTGCTTTCAGGTACTCGTCGAGAAGCTGCTGAGATCGTGTCCAGACATCAAGAATATCTATTTGTTGATACGACCCAAACGGGGTCAGGAAGTGTCGGCTAGACTAAATGAGCTCCTCAATGCGCCGGTAAGTCTATTAATAAAATCTTTAAACATGAAAATCGGATATCCCCCCTCTGGGTTCGTGTCATTGCAGCGATAATAGGTGTGTCAATGACCCATTGAGTGTTGATTACGGAGGTTGCGGTGTACACACACGAGCAGTTCTGTGCAATTAGGTGTAGCCCCATAGGCTGAAAGGGCTCGCAGCATTTTAATTGTTAATCGATATCCACAATCAGTTAGGAGAACAAAAGTGGTATTTTCTGTGGAATATAAAACGTTCCCACCCGGTGAATCATTCGTTTGGAACGAATCTTGATTTCGCAAAAACTGAATCACTTCATAAAAACAATAATCGGTAAATTTTGATTGCGAGGGAGTACCCAAGGTTTACCTACCTCCATTTAGGGGTTGAAATTCGTAGATTCCAGCGTTATTTCAGTGGTCATGGATACGGTCCCGCCTAGATTTTAGTACCTTCGAAACATTTGAATGAGCTAATGATTATTTCAGCGTTTTGGCAGCAAATAGGATGGGAGCATTATGATCTTCGAAAGTAGAGAACATCTGAAGATTAATAAAAAATATGGAAACAAAAGAAGCAAACTGAGCAAGTTTAAGAGGATTTCAAAGAGGATTAGATGTTACGAGTTGAAGTGATTTTCGATTTATGGAAATATGTGCGTTAATAAAGTAAAATAACGCAAATAGGTTTGGTCAAAGGCAAACAAAGGCAAAGTAAAATACTGGGTGCTTTTCATGTTCCAGATCGAATTTGTTTGGCCACCATTTTATTTTGGATGACATTTTCCAGTTGACATTTGAGAGTCGTTGGACTGGGAACATCCTTCCAGATGGAATATGTGCTGATGCTGGGATGAGGATTAACGTGGACAAATCCGAGATTATGGTTATTTCCAGAACGCCTTGTCAAAGCACACTACATGTTAGTGGAGTTCCATTAAAACAGGTGGAGAAGTTTAAGTATTTCGGGGTCTTCTTCACGAGTGACGGGAGGGATAATATTGAGCTTTCCTGTTCAAGCTGGGTCAATTTTGAAACAGCTTGATCGATCTGTAATCAGGAAGGCCGAGCTTGGTGGCAAGGCCAAGTTAGCGGTTTTTAACGCAGTATTTGTTCCAACTCTCACCTATAGTCATGAAATTTGGGTAATGACCTAATAAGATGACAGAATCTAATGACAGAATAAGATCGCGAATAAAAGCTCCCGAGATGAGATTTCTTCGTGCTGTTGTGGGAATTACTCGCCGGGAAAGGGTGAGAAACACGGCAGTGCGCGAGGAACTCAACGTCGGGCAGTTGCTTCTTCGAACGGAAGGGGCTGTACTTCGATGGTTTCGTCACTTGGCACGAATGTCCCCATCATTGATACACCCAGGACGAGGTGGGTGGACCAAGTCCAAACACTTGCCTGGTTGCGCTTGGGCATAGCTCCTGATGAATTGGAGTCGATGGCGTAGGATCGAGTAGCCTGGAGATCTTTCGTGCGTGCATTGCCCCGCGACCCCTTTAGTGGACCATGCGGTTCACTGAAGATAAAATGAAAATGAAATGTACTGGGAACTTCGAAGTGATATATTTTGGAAATGTATCCTTCGGCACCAGTATAGTTCCTGGAACTACGTCCACTGGCGGAAGTTGATGCATACCTGCCACTAAAAGTAACCTAATCTAATTTATTTATTTATGTAGTCTAGCGACTTTTCTTGTAGACCTAATCTCAGAGAAATACAAGTCACTCTTTATCGAACATATCCGATAGTTTCGATGTGTTCGACGAGATGTGAAGAAAAACAAACGCTTGTATTGACATGACATGCATGGAGAATTTCGAATACAGTGTTCACATAGTACATCGTTGTCGTTTTCATATGCATGGTACAGAGCTGTTGCAAAATAATAAGAATCTGTTCTTATTTACCTCCCAGATGTTCTTCATTTTTACAGTAGCTGAGCTCTAAAAGCAAAAGAATTTGTTTTAAGTTAACAGTAAAGTGTCAACATGACAGATGCCCTTACAGAATTTATTCCAGTAATTTTGCGATTTTTGTAGCAGACAGTCGTTATTATAACCTAAAATAAGGCCTTATTCTTCCCTGTTTTATGTTCGTAGTGACTTACTTCTTTAACCAACAAAGTTTGACATTGGAACTGTAATGGACTGGAACAGAAAATAGTTCCTTTCAAAAAAGGAACCGTTCCATGTTGGTTTCACCAACGGAATTGTTAATGAGTGCGTACGTAGCAAGCTTAAGGCTTAAGCAAAACTGTCTAAATCACTGGTGACCTCTATCGGGATCTGTATATACGTCTACGTATATATGCAAATTGGATTATATACGTCTACGGAACATGTGATTCGACCAAAACGACGTCAAGTAACGCACAGCTCATGCAACGATGCAAATTTCGGTAGGCATTTTTTTCCGGCTAAATAATGTTAAAAAGTGGTGACACACTGGCTCCCCGGTAGAGTTTCAATGGCTTTTCTTTCTTACAGTAGTCTGTAGCTGCCTTGGTATGTGGCCACCAAATTTAGCTAATCTTACTTAGGAAAAAATATCTGATTTATTTGAATCGGAGATACTCGTATTATACTGTCTTATTGACGTAAATGAATACATAAATCGTTTATCAGTCAGTATCGTACCCAATGTGTATTGTATGTATTTCTCCTTCTTCTTCGTTTTTGTCTGCTTCTTTCCTTTATTTTTCCTCTTTTTCCTCTTTTCTTCTTCTTTACATGACGCATAATGCGTGATGCCCTCATTTACATCTAGACCCATTTTAGAAGCTTTCGTTCCAATGTTAGCAAACGCGTTATTGCCGACTTGCTATGTTCGACACATCACATACATATATAAATTTTATCCACGTATGCTAGCAATTGTGCGGATTCTTAAAACATTTTTACATGTTAAAAAAATAACATGAAATAGCATTGCCTTTCCTAAAATCTTGTCTGACCTTCATGACGCAGCATGAATTCTCCATCGTTACCCTACAGAACCTTACGAGTTTGGCACAAATATCAAAACTAGAGACTTACTTACTTCTCAGGTAAGCGACACGTGGAGTGTCTGAACCTGAGCTAATGCTGCCTTCCATCCTTAACAGTGTCTTGCTTCCGCTATCACTTGGCCTATACATCGGATATTCGGTATTCGTCTCCTACTTAAACTAGAAAACATTCAAAGACCAATAGGCGCAGCATTGGTGTCCGACGGAACCAGTTCAGTCGACGGATCTTTGTACACCGCCCGCTATATATTCTCTTCCATAGGCAGAACTGGATGACAAGATCAAATATCGGACACACTTGCTTCTCGAAGTGTTGACTCAACGATACTCTGTCATGGACAGTTTACCCAAATCAACTTCCGTAATCCCACTAATAGATTTATTCTTCCATATCTTACTAAGCGTGACGAAGCTGCTTTCTATAATTCAAAACTGTCATCTTTTTGTGATGTAAGCAATGGTGTTCCTCGTGGCTCCGTTCTTGGTCCGTTATTGTTTTCAATGTTTATCAATGACCTTTCATTGGTTTTGTCCTATTTTAATTTCATATTTATGCAAACGATGTTCAAATCTACTTAAGTTTTCCTAGCAAAAATGGTGTAATGTTCAATCCTGACAACACCAAAGTCATCCCGTCCTAGAAACTACCGCCTTCCTTTTCCAATATCCCGCCAATAGAACTTAACTCAACCGTAATTGAATATGTTACCTGTGTTAAAAATCTTGGAATAATGGGCAATAGTGAACTAACGTGGACTGACCACATTGATAGCGTAGTATCCAAGGTTTATACATCCTTTAGAGGCTTATCAATCAGCAAATAGATTCTCCCTATTAATGTAAAATTCAACTTCGCCAGAGCACTCACAGCATCAATCTTGACATATGGCTCTGAGTTGTTCGCTGAGTGTGTTAACCTTCGCAAATTTGATCACGTCTCGGAACAACGTCGCATTCTCCTCGGATGCGAATTGGAACCATTTTTAAACCACAGATCGTGCATATTACTCTTCCAAATTATTCACAAGAAACTCGATCGAGTCGTAATATTTCACTAAAACCCTCCACTTATGCTTGTTTAATGTCACGCAGGCACTTCTTTATTCATGTTGTTCATTTCTGGAAACATCTACCTTCACAGGTACGGTCTAAGACCGAGTACAGACAATTTTGTTCCGCTTCCTATTTTTCCTTCTCGAACTGAAATAATTCCCAAAAATCTTGTAATTATTTTGTTCTCTATGCACCCGTGCGCAATCAATAAATGAAAAATATGATGATTTTATATTTCCTTTTAAAGAGAACGATTTCCGTCTTTTGAGCGTTAACACTTAGGCCATTTTTCCTGACCATTTAGAGACTCACTTGAGGGTTTTTTTTGCGACATTGGCACAGTTACAGCTGCTACCTTAGAAACACTAACATTTAATGTTTATTTCAAAGGCTCATGAAATGCCTTTAAGAGTTCCCCAGTCGGACTCTGCGGCGCGGCATCTTCTTAACAGCAACACACTTTATACGCAATTTTTCACCAATCATTTTAAAAATTACGAATCAAAAATGTTCAAATAACTTAAAACTCTAAAACAAAAATGCATATTTTCCAGCTCTTTGAATCCTTACGAAGAGAAACACCAAAGGAATTGAGTAAGGTTATTCCGATATCAGGTGACATTACATCGGAAGAACTTGGAATATCCGAAAGCGACCAAGTAAGTACCACCATCTCACTCAAATCCAACAAAGGTTACATGATAACTTACCACATTTTGTTTCACCTGCAGGCTCTACTGTGTAAGAACGTATCAATTGTTTTTCATTCAGCTGCCACAGTAAAATTTGACGAAAAGCTCAAACTGTCAGTCACAATTAATATGCTCGGGACGAAACGTTTGGTAAAACTATGCCATCGAATGCTGTCCTTAGAAGTAAGCTATGCCCCACTTTCTAAGCAAAGCACATTTCACTGAATAGGAGAACTCTTTTTCAGGCTCTTATACATGTATCCACTGCCTATTGTAATTGCGATCGAACAGATGTGTCTGAAGTTATTTATGCTCCACCCTATAATCCCGACGACATTATATCCCTTATCAATTGGCTTCCGGAAGACATGCTCGATAAGGTAAGCATAGTTATTTTCTGTCGGCGAATCCTATCTGATCAACTAACTATTTCAGCTGACCCCTTCTTTGATTGGAAAACGTCCCAATACGTACACATTTACGAAAGCATTAGCGGAACATATGCTGCTTCAAGAAGCTGGTAACTTGCCCGTAGCCATTGTACGACCTTCAATAGGTGAGATAAGGATATCCGGCCTTAGCTCATGCAACCGACATTGTCAACCCTTTTTCTTTTCAGTTATTGCAAGCTTAAACGAACCATTCGCCGGATGGGTGGATAATTGGAATGGTCCAACCGGACTCGTTTCGGCCGTTGGCAAGGGCCTATTCCGGACTATTATGTGTGAAAAGAATTTCGTCGCCGACATGGTACCTGTTGATATTGTGATTAACCTCATGATTACGGCCGCATGGAGAACTGCAACCGCCAAGCCGAACGGCATGACTATATACAACTGTTGTACGGGTCAGCGGCACCCAATTACATGGGGTAAATTCGTAGACTACGCCATTGCGCAAGTACGGAAACATCCTTTGGGTAAGAATCTCACCCCGAAGCCAGTCCGCCCCCAATTGACCCGGACAATAAAATTGTTTTTTATTCTTTTAGAGGGCTGTCTTTGGTATCCGACGGGAGTACTGCGGATGAGCCGCCCGCTGAACACAATGCACGGATTTTTGGTGCATTACATTCCAGCATACGTACTGGACATCCTCGCTAGATTGACAGGAAGGAAACCAATGTAAATGCATTAATCAGTTCTCCCCTTTGCATTTTATTTTATTCATTGTTTATTTATCAGAATGGTGAGCGTCCAGAATAAGATAGCGAAGGCAGTCGATTGTCTTGAATATTTCGCAACGAATCAGTGGAGATTTAGAGATGACAATGTTCAGACATTACTGCAAACCCTGAGTCAGAAGGACCGTGACACTTTCGTCTTTGATGTTACAACAATCAATTGGGAGAAATATGTGGAAAGATATGTTCTAGGATTTAGAGAATTCTTATTCAAGCAGCGCCCTGAATCCTTACCATCGAGTAGAAAAAATATGTTGAGGTAAGTTTAAATATATTATCACAGATGTAAGACGGACTATTTAGTTAAGATATAAGGCTTGGAAGACAATCGCAATGGCTCCACTAGATCCTTAGGGAGGCTGGTCTTTTTGCCAGCCTGGCAAAAGACTAAGGTTTCCAGGCAAATCTAATGAAAATGCTTGAACTAGAGAGAAAGCCAACTAGACACTTTGGATCAAATACACATTTTAAAAGAATTAAGCAGCTTTCTTCGAGGCAGGTTCTTGTGAACAAAAAGTTTGTTCCGTGGTGAAGAGTTAACCCCACGTACAACCACCAAAACTGGAGGGCCAGGTCCTCGTTTAAACTCATGGACAGAGGGGTGCTGCATACATTGGTTCACCTCTAAGCGGGCACCACGATGATGCTGTATGTCAACTTGACCCGTGCATTTATATAGATCGTGCTGGCATCTCTCTAAGTTGAGAGCAAACAACAACTTTACTCTGGATTGTTGAACCAACTTGTAGAAGAGTCGTAGTCGACAGTGAGACAACGCAACAGAGGACGTCCGCGTGGCGCACCCAAGTAGAGGGAGAAGTCAACCAACTACGCGTGCGCAATTGACGACAGCTAGCAAAAGATCGTGCTATCTGGACAGGTTTTATTGAACTTTCAGGAAATTAACACTACAACCGGTGTCGGTAGCCTATTCGTGGTTGAGAGCATCGCAGTTGCCCATAAGAAAAATAAGTCATAAAGGAATATGCACAAAGTAGCCCCTGCTGACTGAAGCGCAGCTCGCTCCCCCGCTGCCATTTAAAAGAGAGATGAGCCCTGGAACATGTTCACACTCCTCCTCTTTCGTTTGCATGCGTCATTGACGTCTTACGGGGACTGATTATCCCAACTTCTGTCGAAGATTTCTCAGATTTCACCACATGGAGGTGATAATAGGTGATCAAAGCCAGACTTGCCTTGTAGAAATGTTGAGCAGATCTAGATTCAGTGGTTTTTGGAAGAGAGAGGGTGAAAGACATATATGCCTAGGGTCACGTCTAAGTTAAAGATATTTTCTTGCCTTGGGTATACGTAAATACTGCGTTAACTTCCTAAATCTTGAAGCTTCATATTTGCCTGCTACCATCTACCATTCTCCCGGATTATTTATGTCAAGAGTACAAAACTGTGCTATTAATATGAGTCTGACATAGCATGGTTCAATATCTCAAAATCACAGTAATTTCAAGCACCGTATCTATCTGGTCGACTATAACTTCTACTGTCAGGATTCTCAATCGTTACAAGTTATTAGCTGTAAACGGCGGCTTGGGGATTAGTTTAATTTGACTTGGTTTTTACCAGCTGCTTACAATTTTAAATAAAAAATATAAATCGTAGATAAGGTCACAGAATTCGAACACAGCTGCTCGTATTTTGCGAGTAGCTGGCATGAGCCAAAGTAGTGGATGTCAATAGAAGCAAATAAATTAACAGAGAAATGTTAATTTATTGAAACTACAGTGAGCGTCAAAAGAAAGTGTTCACCTATGTGGTGACATATTAAAAGACTGATAAAATGGATTCCAGACGTCCGATTTTAGAAATGTTTGAGGTTTTAAAAAGGCTTATTTATTTTTTAATACCAAAACACAAGGGCTTTACTTTTCATGTTCTTTCTGCATAATTAATAGTGCATTTCCTTGATGCAGCTCTCTATTGTCAATCGTGGGCTACTTGGCATAAACTGTTGTCTTCAAAAAACTATGGAAAAAAACTTTAACGCTGTTAAATCGCATGATCTGAGATCAGAATTGGAGATCACGAAAATGGGAAATTACACCACATGAAACATGCATTAATTGAATTAAAAAAAATTAAAATTATTGGATAATAATGGGATAGTGAGCATTGCTTTCCAAACGACCAAAAACATCAACTGATAAACAACACATCAATCAAAACAAAGGTCTGATGTTCCACTATCTTCGATTGACAATAAGGGACATTGCTGATCCTCTGAACGTTCTACTAATATAAGACCAAACCTTTTTAAAAATGTTGTGCCTAAAAAGGGTCAAAGTGAAGACTGTTATGAAAGTACTCTCACAAAGATAGCTCGCAAAAATCTTTAAGAGTACTCTTGATATTAAAATCTCGCAAACATAACTCTCCACTGAATGGCGCAGTGGGTAAGTGTCTGCCCTAAGTTAGAGGGGTACCAGGTTCGAATCCCAGTGAAAGCAAAGGTAATACGCTTTTATCCGGTTTTACAAATCTGGTACAGTCACCATTTGCCGTTGGGATCAAATTAACGGCACTATCACTGGATCGGTCGATCAGTGATACTAGTCTAACTGTGGGTATCACAATGGTCCAACATGGTCCATGTGTGCTGGTGAATTCACTAGCAGCCCCCTAACCTAACCTAACTCTCAAATGGACAGTCACATAAAAGTACTAAGTACCAATAGGCTCAAGCTAGAGGGGAAGTCTCTCTCCAAATCTCAACATGCCTACATCAAGGGTAAATCCACTGATACAGCCATGCACAAGGTGGTCGGCACCATTGAGAAAACCATTCACTACAGACAATATACCATGGCCGCCTTTCTAGACATAGAAAGGGCCTTCAATAACGTCCACACAGAAGCTATCCAAGAATCTCTTATCGCCCAGGGGGTAGAAGAGATGCTAGTAAAATGGATAGTTTCTATGCTCAAAACTAGAATTATATAATCCACGCTAGGAAATAGCCAACAAACAAAGTATGTAACTAGGGGAACTCCTCAGGGAGGGGTTATCTCTCCATTGTTATGGATACTAGTCATTAACAACCTATTAAAAGAACTAGACCGTGAAGGAATCAAAGTTGTTGCGTATGCGGACGACGTTGTGATTTTAGTATCAGGCCGGTTTCTCTCAGTGATTAGTGAAATCATGGAGGGGGCGTTGCAAAAGGTTAATAGGTGGGCTACCAGTTGTTGCCTAAACACGAACCCAAGCAAAACCGAACTGATGCTTTTTACGACGAAAACCAAAATACCAAACTTTCCCCTTACTAGACTAGCCAATCAAACCCTCACTCTGTCTTCAACTTAGGCACTATTCTTGACCCAAAACTAAATTGGAAAGCTAACATAGAGCAAAGAGTTAAAAAGGCATGCATAGCCTTATATGCTAGCAACAAAACTCTTGGCAAAAGCTGGGGACTTCGACCGAAGATAACACTTCGGATTTATACTGTTGTAATACGTCCTATTCTTACCTACGGCTCCTTAGTCTGGTGGCCAGCTTTAGCCAAAGCGTACAATATCACAAAACTAAACAAGGTAAAGAGAACTGCATGTATAGGTGTCACTGGCGCCCTAAGAACGACTGCCACAGATGCGCTTACAGTTATTTTGTACCTTCTACCTCCAGATCTACACGCAACGTTCATGGCCACATGCACTGCACTTAGACTCAGAGAGTCAAACTGCTGGAATAGCAGAACTTTTGGACATGGTAACATCCTTAACTCACTACCACAACAGGCGATACTGAGTCATACTGACTACCTTATCCCAGAGCTTAATTTCAATAAAAACTATAGGGCATACTTTCCAACTAGAACTGAGTGGAAAAGCGATACAGTCATCCAAAACCATGACATAACCATCTTCACAGACGGTTCGAAGATGGACTGTGGTGTGGGCGCTGGAATCTTCTCCGAAGCCCTCAATATATCAAAGTCACTCAAGCTACCAAGCTTTGCAAGCATTTTCCAGGCAGAAGTGGCAATATATGATGCGTTTCTTGAAATTAAAAACAGAACAAAACCAGCACAGCGGATAGCAATCTTTTCAGATAGTCAAGCTGCTATCAAGGCTCTAACATCCATAACCACAACGTCAAAACTAGTGGATTGCTGCTGCAAGGAACTATCCATTATAGGTGAACGGAGACCGGTCTCTTTGATCTTGGTTCCAGGGCACACTGGTATAATAGGAAACGAAGCAGCAGACGAGCTAGCCAGACAAGGATCCAAACTCGATAGTCTCGTTGTGGAACAAATCCAGGCTCCACTAGGCTTCGTAAAAAATAACATCTACAATCACTTCCTCAAGATCGCCAACGAAAGATGGACCAAGCTGGAAACATGTGTCCTATCCAGAAGCTTATGGCCCAACTACAACCAAAAGAAAATAAAAGACCTGCTCAACACCAATAGAAGAAATATATCCAGAATCACAGCGGTCTGTACTGGACACTGGGCTGTTGGCAGGCATGCTGAAAGACTAGGCATACCATTTAACTCGCACTGCCGCAGCTGCCGGGTGGAAACTGAGCCAGAAACCCCCGAGCACTTTCTGTGCAAATGTCCGGCTCTAGCTAGAGTCAGACAACGCACTCTGGGCAAAGCCTTCTTCAACACCCCTAATAATCTCTCAGAAGCAAACATTCATAGTCTGCTAGCCTTCATAAATTCCACAAAGTGGTTTCAAAATTAGGCTAATCTGAGTGAATATACACTCCTTTTCACCCCCATCTCCCAAATTAGGTATCCCATAGGACGTGGTATCAAAAGTATCAAAACGGCGCTTTCATGGCGCTAATTGGGTGCAAAAACAGGATCTGTATGTCCACCGCCACTTTTACCTATCTACATACACATAGCAAAAGGCCCCTTAAGGCTGCGGTCACTTGTTCAATTTGTACATTGTTATGTAGCAACCATCGTCTTACTTTTGTCCTCTTCCTAATTGCCTACTTTTTAAACATAAATTGCTTCTAATATTTTTCTTTTTTTAGATTGTACTACCTGCATCAGTTGTCAAAAATGCTCGTGATAATTTTTACGTGGCGCTTCCTTATGGCACGATCGAAAAAACTTAACGAACTCTGGACAGCCTTTCTGCAAACGATTCTTAGAATGACACGACTTTTACCATTCTTGTAATAATAATGTAAATTAAACGCTAACAAATATTTATTTTTTATTGTTATTATTACTTCTTACTTGTCACGTTTGGATATTTCAGTCTTGTAAAAAAAGAAAACAAAAATATTTATTTTAATCGATTTTACGTTTAGTTTATTTTTTTTTTTGTGTTTGGTTAATCATGAATAAAAAAAGCAAAACCAAACAAATGTAATTGATGGAAATTCATTAAGTAATAATCAGTCATGAATATATAAGGCAAAGAAATAGAATTTATTAGAAACTTCAATTTTAAGTTTCTTTTTGATGTTTTTCTTTCTCCAATTTCAAAAAAAGGGAAACAAAGGAAACTCCTGCAACACCAATAACAATTTGTTTTTGTTTGTATGCATTTACAATTAGGCTTAATAGGAAGGAACAGCAAAAATGAAAACCATCATCAGACAAAAGTAGAATGTACACAAAACAAAAGGAAAAGTTTAATGTCAGAAGGAAAAAATTGAAAAAAAAAAATTATAGAAAATAATAAACTACACATAAAGTGCTTGATAAGAACAAAAAAATGGACGACATTGTTTAGTCAAAACTAAGACAAACAAACAAAAATTATTCGACAAAATATAACGAAACCTAAAAAACCAACAAATAGAATGTTTTTTTCTTAATTGAAAATGAAAATGTGGAAAAATATAAGTAAATCAGGAAAAACAAAACATATTGCTATATAGTAATTTAAATACCAATATTAACTTAAAAAACAAAATAAAAAAATTAGATTCAAAATTTTTACATAAAAGAAAAAAAGAAAAAAATAAAAATAATGAAAAACTATGTACATGTATATTTAATTACATTATATAGGGTTATTTAAATACAAATTAGAGTATATAGTAAGTAAACAACTTAATATATTAAATTTAAACAAAAAAAAAAACAAAACAGAAGAAACAAACAAAACGTAGACAAAAACAAAAATAAAAAAAGACGCATTCATTCCATCCAAATACAGAATAATAAACGCATGCAATTGCGTACACACAAAAGGAACACTTTAATTAAAAATTTTACAAAACAAAACGCTTTTCGAGAGGAAGACAAGATTCCGCTGATACAATTTTTTCCGTTCATTAAAATCGTTTTTGCTTAGTTCTTTGAAAAATTTAAAAGAAAATCTTGTAAGAGACATGCAATTAACTAAGCTTTACGCAAGCAATATAAATTAATGGGTTTGGATATGATATGTTTTTTTTGTTTATAAAATACGATGGATACGTCCGTATAAGTGGCTATCTAGGTGGAGGGGAAGAAGAAAAAATGCTTCTCCTCTTTTAGAAGATAATTAAAATTAATTAAGAAAAGACAAGTGTTGTATAGGGTTATTTCAATGTATGCATAATAAGCTTAGAACGAATTTTGTTTTATTTTACTTTTCTTTTGCTTTTTAAATTGTACTCTAAGTTAAAATCTTAATAATATGCTTCCAGTATATAGTAAACTTTATTCAAAAAAAAAAACTCAATGGGAATTTGTTTTGTTTTATTCCCAATTCTGTGAGACTTCTACTCTGGCATGTATTATACGGGGAGTGTCTGAGCAGTTTTACCTAGTCAATTTTTCACTTCATACGCTTCCCAGAGACTCTTTTACCTCTTTGATTCTACCAAATAGCAGTTGACATTTTGGTACGCAAAATTGACCTTTGCGAGGGCGATGAACTTGTGCTGAAATTCTCCCTGCTCACAACGAAGCTTTAAATAAGGAAACGGGTCAGATTTGATGAATACTGTCCATGATTTTAGATTTTTTTTGTTATGAGGCACTTAGTGTCTTTGGGCCATCTAAGATTAGTCGTTCTAATTATGTGATCAATTAAAAGATGGTATGCTGTAGGAAAAACATGGGCACTGGTTCTCCACTCGCTAAAATGATGAGACAGTTCCACCCCTGGCGAGTTTATCAGCTTCGCAATTCCCTAGAATACAACTGTGTCCTGGAACTCCTTTGAAGTGAATGTTAAAATGCTTAACGATCTCGCCAAGAGAAAGGCGGCAACTCAGGGAGGTCTCAAAATAAAAACCGACTGAGCTCACGGATTTGAATGCTGCTCAGCTGTCTGAACAAATGGCGATGTCCTTTTTGGATTTCACGTTGTATTTAAGTCAAGATAGAGCTTCTTTTTTTGTCATTTGCTCAGTCAGGAAGACGCTATAATATTTCGGAAGATATGGTATATTCTGACGTTGGCGTCCCTGGAGTAGATACCGAACCTACTCCTCATCCATCGTGGATCCATCTGTAAAAAACTTCAGAGGAACATCCAGCTTCTGATTGTCAGACTTTCAGTCAAATCTGGAGGGTATGCTGGTAGAGAAGTTTTCTCAAAGGGGGACTGGGGTAGTAGAAAGTCAGTTTCCCCACGACACTGACTTTCTACTTTCAGTATGATAATTATTCCACAAATGGAGTATTTTGTGTCTAACCACTGTGCTGGGTGTAACCTTGCTTCTAAATAAGTCAGGTGGAGGAAGGTAGTGGATTATGTCAGTGCACCATATGCTATTCTCCGTAAAGCTCGACTGACGCAAAGGTTTGTTGATTTTTACACGCGATAAAGAAGGTTCAATTTGACAACTTTCTCGTGAGCTTTTCACCATACTGCGATTCCGTACATTTTTTGGTACTGGTCTGACCACTGCTGTATGCAGCTAGTACCCTACCCCTTGCTGTAATCCCCATTTACACATATTTTCTATCTATATACATTTACAGCATCACTCTATGATGAGACCCAAGAACTTAGGATCTCAGCACATGATATGAAAATATTTTGCAAAGCGGCACATTAATTTTGGATGGTTGTAGGCATCGCCACACTCTGATAAAGATGTTTTTAAGGTTCCGTTTACAAAAACGGAACCTTTATAATTTCGGTGTGTCCGTCCGTCCGTCCGTCCGTCGTGTCTGTCACACTTTTTTATCTCCGAAGTTTATGAAGATATCGACATGAAATTTTGGAATTAGGTACTTCAGACCTAGATGTCATTGCCTATGCAGCGATTTTAAAAAGTGGGGCCATTTGGGGGTGGCTCCAGTACAGGTGAAGTTGACATTAATTTTGAAAAATTGTCGCACCCCATCGAAATATCTATCAATCGACAGATCTTTCGAAATGAGGTGGAGGTTTCTTTCAACACTTTTTTATCCAAAATACCGTTTAGAAAATATGGAGCTCCAAAGTTTTTTTAAATGCGTCCCCCCCTGCCATTTCTAAACCAAAGTGTTTAAAAATCTGAAAAAATCACAAAAACTTGGCTTCATTGAGTACTTTCATTTAAAACCATTTCGAGTATTCTCGCCCTAATGTTTTGGAGATATTGGCCAAAAACAGTCAATCATCGATATGCGAATTTTGAAGATCTGAAAACGCAGTTTTGAAGACCTCAGCGTGAGCATTAAGAAATGATACATTTCAAAATATCGATTTAAGTTGAAATTTTGAGATATCTAAGATTTAAAATAAGAAAAAATTTTCATTTTCACACATAATTTCATGCTGTGTTCGGCCACTCTATTCGTTGCTGAGCGTTATCTTTTCGATCTCACCCTTAAATGCCCAACAGAAATGAACACACACACACCGCAGGCATGAGCAGTGATTGTGTATGATGGAAGGGATTTTCTGTGTTGGATAAACTTGGATAGGGATATAGGTATATGTAGGGATGAACATTTGTTTGTTTGGATGTACGAGTATGAATTTATGAATAAATGGTTGATTTGGGTTGAAGTTAGAAGAAACGCCGTTTGATATTCAGAAATCATCCATCAATATTATGCGACGGAACCGTCCCCGTGTGAGTAAAACTCGCACTTGCCCAGTTTTTTTCAATTGCGAACGCATCGAGGGTTCGCTTAGAGGGAATTGTAAGCCTTCGATGAGTCTTCGAATTGCTGTGGTGCGAAGTCGTAGAGTAGCTATCATAATATGGCGATCTGACTATCCTCACATCAGTCGAAAGTCAAAGAGACTGCTTTTTAAACGCTGTTTAATGGCAAAATCAGTTTGGTCAATTTGGTTGGATGTTACATGGCTTTTATTAGAAAGCCCAGCTAACTTTGAGACATATTCAAGCATGGTTGCCACCTACAAAGAGGCAATTGGCATTGCACAATTCTGCAATCCTCTCGTCATTGGCACTGCGGTTGCAAGGTCCGTATTTTTCTATAACATGTTTGAGGCCAAAAACCTTCATTACTATGACAATATCTTTATTTGATATTGTACTAGAGAAGTCACTTAGTTGGTTGACGATGTTTTCCCTGTCTCACTCAGGCGAGCATAGCATATAATATAATAGTGACATGTCGTACTGCAGTCCAAAATCTGGCCATCAAAATCCGTGAATAATACTCGTAAATGGTATTTGTTCCATGTTAAGTCTTAGAATATGTTTATATGAATTGCTTAGAGTTTTTCGACAAGTTGGTCTTGTAGGTGGACTCAATTCGTTTCGCTAAATTATTGACTCGAGCAGAAACAAATTCCTAGATAGGAATTTTTCATTTCGAAAAATCAGTGTAGTAAAAAACTTCCCTCGAATGAGCGGTATCGTAAATTCCTTTCCGCTAGAATTAGTATTGATCTTAAAGCTACCATAATGTTCAAGTGGTTTAAGATTAATTACGCAGGTTTTGCAGTATTTGCGATGTTTTGATATTTATTGTAGCAGATTATATCAAAGAACTGGAACAGATGAGTCGTTTCATGGGACTCTCAAAATTCATACTGTCAATCCACATTAATTATTTCGGGATATGGGCTACACTAAGTGGCTGTTTACAAGCGACTGGGAAATCCGCCTGGGCAGGCAAGATTTCCTGCGTGTGGAACATGCAAATCGGTTCAATTGCATCATTTTTTCACTCAGTAATAATCTACCGAAAATTGAGTAATGCTCTCTTTTAAATTTGTATTTTCCATGAATGACGGATAAAAACAATTTTTGTTTAGGTGCAGCAGCAACGTTTGTCTGTAATACTATATGTATGCAGTGAAAAGAACATTAAAACTGCATTTAAATCGTCCCTGTAATCAATATCAACAGAAAATGAGCAAAACTTGTCAAAAACGGAACGAAAAGGTGTGAAAACATGAATCCAGTTTGAAATTGGATTTTCGGGTGAAGAAGGCCGATTTTCGGCGCATCCAACCCATCTTCGTTCCGCTTGTGAAAATCGTATATTGTATCTCTCTCAATCCTGCCTTCTTCCGTTCATGCGGAATGCCGCTTATAAATTACTCATCTTACATATTTTAATCCGGACCAAGTTTGCATTCTCATGAGCATGCATGAATTCATGAACACCCAAGCAACTTCTTCATGTGAATGTTCGTTAATGTTTCACAAGGTAGTGTATTTTTCGTTTAGCTCATGGGAATGGATTGTGAATTGTGTTAACTTGAATCCATTCAAATGCAACTCACAGATGTAACAATGGGAATTCTGTTAATTATTCCATTCGAAGGTTTATCAGAATCATTTAAAATGAATGAAAACATTGAAAGCATGCCCAAGGGGTTTTCCACGAGTTTATATTTCCTTAAGGCCTGTAGCCTTACTTCCGCTTATTTTCTGTGTGAATCGTGTTTTACTGCGTGATTCACATATTTGCAAGCATCGTCAAAAGTGATCTAACAGTCGATCACCTGCTGAAAGTTCATCCACTAAGTTAGAATTCACCGGAATAAGCGAGGACATATGGATACATCAAAAGAAACTTCCAAACTCATACTTTAAGATATGCTTTACTTTATTTAATATAAGCGTAGATATAATACAATTAATCAAATTTAGCAGAGATATGTAAGTGCTAAAAACAGCAATCAAAAGTGAGTGCTCATATGGTTGCGTCAATGATTGTAACACATAACGGTTAGAAGCATTGGTTATGGCATAGAAAGAATAATTTTTTTTCAAATTAGATAACTCTTTTTGCAGCTACTCAGGTGTACACTTACTTTCGACAATTGTTTTAAGCCGTTTTTTTCTTTTGAATTGAATTAACTTGCTTTATATTTACTATTAAAGTACATTGCATCTTTTACATTTCTTTTAAATAATTTGCTTAAAGATTGTGATGGTAAAGTTGAAGCATATTCCTTAATTGATATGCTCCTCCTTACATTCCAAAAGAAGAACTCGAAGATTACAAACTCCTCCACTCGATTTTCGGCTTTTTGGCAGATTTCCGTTGTCCCTCTATTGTTCGGATTTACTTGAGTTCGCTTTAAATAGCGTTCGCCATCTTTATCATAGTAATCCTGTGCCACATTTTAGCATACCCTAGGAATCAAAGAGCTATCTACAGACATTGCAAACAGACATCAATACTTCATTGGCTTTAGAGTATGTGTTTAAACTAAATTAGTGTTCATCTGTAAAGATGTCACACTTGCGTACAGGGACATTTAGATATTTAGCGATCGACGATGAAAAGGCGGGCACCCTAGCAAAGCAGGACCAAGCTTGGAGCTGAATGGTCCGGATCAAGGTGTTTGCTTTAGACGGAAGAATGATTACCTGATAAACAAATAGGCCATTGCGGAACACAAAAGAGGGTGATAAACCATTGAACGATGTAGACAGGAAAAAATGACAATAAAAATGTCCACAAGCTTTAAATTTCTTCTGATGGCGCTACAAACTGCCATGATCTTTAATCAGCTGCGTTTAATTACATCGCTCGCCAAGTTGTGTGAGGTTCTCCTTTACTTGTATGCGCCTTCGATTTCGTCCACTGACCCGGCGCGCCCCACTTTGGAGAAATCTAAGGAATCTTCCTAACTCAATGAAATCATGGAAGGGGCACGAAAAAGGACGCAATGCGGTGACCTGGTTCAATATCTCTCAAAACATTTATATGTCATATCGTTAAGCGCCTGACCAAGTCCATGTCGTTTCCTCTTTTTATTGAATTTGAAATGTTTTTGAAATGAGAAATATTTAGACTCTTTTGATTGGAAATTGGATGTAATATGTGACTTAATGAATGAACAATTTGAATCCAATTGTGGCCTTCTATCTAAAGACAAATATATACGTATAATCGATACGATACGAAAAACGAAGCTAAAAATATTACAAACGCATCTCCTAAAGCGATATTTTTCACATTGGTGATACCACTCCACCATGGTTACAGTTAATATTTATATTTTTTTTTATCGAAGAAAGCATATCGAATTGTATGATTTCTTAAGAATCGATGAAGGAATAGTCAATTTTTCAGTCGTGAAGCCTTCAAACGGCACGTTGTATCAATTCGCATAAACCAAGCATATCAATGCGAATATGTTCTAGGCCATAGACTGCTCTCAAGCACGCGTATTTGAATTCCTTGGAAAGTTGACTATGAAAAATAACTGGTTATTGTTCTCTTCATCAACTGATTTGTGTAATTTGAAAATAAAATTAAAAATCTGTCGTAGTGCCTTCATCAATTCGGCTGTGGCGACTAGCAATCACAATCAGGCAGCAATAAATGTTAATAAATCAAATTTCACCTAACAGCCGATAAATCTTGTTTTCCTCAGTTATCTTTCCACCTCTCCTTTTCCTATCAGCTCTACCACTCATCTACCAAACAATTATTAAATTAATTCAGTTATCTTATTAATAACACCAAACTAAATGAATCCACAAATTTTACTAATTCAAATAAAAACGAAAAATAAAATACTTCAAAATTTGTGTGTACCCTGTAGGAATAGGGTATGATTAACAAATTTACAAATCGTTATTGATAAAGGCGATTCAATTTGCCATAGGAAAACAAATTAAAAACAAAAAAGTACATTATAAAAAACAAAACAAAAACAAATAAACAAAATTGAATATATGTATGTATAAACTGATACAGTTATTGGAAAAAAAATTAAATGCAGATGAAATAAAAATAACTAGGGATGATTTTTAAATGTAAATGTCCAAGAGAAAATTATAACAATAAATATAAAAAAAACAAAAAAACCTTGTCGCAGTAGAACATTTATTATAAAAGATATCACGTTAAAAATACGATGGATACCATTATATTTAAGCCAACGAATTATACACTCAAAAGCGGCGTCTTGCTATTTTAATTTTACTTAACATCAAATTTAAGCAATAACCAACATTTCACCAATAATTTAGCACTTCGCTCCGGTTCTGCATATTTGTCGAACTCTCTTAGTTTTCTTTATAAAAAACACAACACAATTGTTGTTGTGATTTGTTTCCACCGTAAAATAGGCTTAAATTATGGATCGATCTTGTTTTTAACCACCAATAAGAACGATAACAAAAACCAGCATAAAATTATTTTTTAAACAAATTTGAAAAAAAAAGAAATGATGCGGAGGTGAATAGAACTTTCTACACAAAAGAAAAATAAACACACACAAAAAAAAAGCGAAATGTAAATTGTAAAATAATCGTTACTAATACAAAGTTGTTTAATTAAGAAAAAAAATTATAATGCTTTTTTATTAAACAAAGAAAAAAAATATATAAGTTCTAAAATTACCAAACGTGAAACGACGAAAACGATCAGTCAACAAAATTTTAAATTTTAACTTTAAATAAAATGAAAAAAAAAACTACTTACTTACATATGCAAGGTACCGACACAATAATGAAACACACAACACCAGATTAAACAAAAACCCATACAACAGAGGATCAACCGACACATACCCACACACGCAACTCAAAACAAACTTTCAATTGATCTAGAGTAAAGAAGCCAAGCGATAGAAGCCAAGGGATAGAAATTTAGGGAGAAGGAAACATAAAAAAACGCCTCAATAAGTATTCATTAAGCATACAATTTATATAGAAAAGAAAATTAATAATTTCAAATAGAATAAAATTAACAAAAAAAACTTTAGTAAGGCCAATAAGAAAACAGAAATCGAAATACGGATAAAGCAAAGAGTACAGCAAACAAAAATAAATGAAATGAAATGCAATTGATTTTGAATTATGAATCACTAAGCAAATTACAAAAAAAAAGAAGAAAAACAAAAAAAAACAGACAAATGTGTTACATTCTTAATTCAATATGATTATTTTAAATTATATGAAAATAAATTAATTTCAATAAAAAATTAACGTCTTTTACTTTATAAAACTACCATTAGGCTGTTACGGTCATAGGCAACAATTTAAAACCGTAAACACTATCAAAATTGGATGATGCTCGATATCCCTTTGCTTCCCTTGCTGATTTGTCTACGAGTACTTACAGGCGCCGTGGCCATGTGGGTTTGTGCGTCGACCCATAAGTATTAGACTTTCACAGTCTAGGTTCGAATCAAAGTCCAGACAAACAATTTTTCAAAAAAAAAATTTCACGGCTCCACTTCTTTCGAGTCACTGACAATACTCAAAGAGCATAACTGTCTAGAAAAAAGCTTCTCAATCTCGCCGTTCGGAGTCGGCATTAAACTGTAGGTCTCCTCCACTCGTGTGAGAAAAATAGCACGCACAACACAAGTGATTGCTGAGAAGCTAGGCCTAGGTCCATCTCGGACTGTAGCGCCACCATTATTATTATTATTACTTACAGGCACATGCGACAAAGCAGGAAGCATACAAGGCAACGCTGCTTTGAACTACAAGAGCTGTTTATGAGCTCTACCAACAACGACCGACCTCACTACGAGATTCACATTGCGTATTTATAACAGAGCCGGAAATTCGATAATATATGCATGATTAAATGACAAACTTTACTGAATACTTTGACAGCTGGATCTCATTGGTAACTTTGACAGCTGCTGAAACATATCAATTGGAAAAACTCTCATTGCTATCTGGTCACCCTTTATGTAAGATTTGGTTGGGGGAAAGGATGTCAGATGAGTAATTTCTCAGTATCATTTGCCCGATTCATAAGAAAGGAAACCTCTTTAACACCAGTTATTATCGACGGATAAGTCTCCCAAACATCGCCTATAAGGTCTTCTCTGCCTTTTTGTGTGAGCGCTTTATCAGTCCGGTTTTAAGCCGGGGAAGTTCACCATAGAGCAAATGTTCACACTACGACAAATCGTGGGAAAGATTTAGAGCATACATATGACAAGAATATTATCTTACTTACTTACTTACATATGGATATTGAGTGCTTAGCCAAAGGCACTCTGACCTCTTAGCCGCGTTCGAGAGGAATGTCCTACGGAGACTAGTTGGCCCCATATGCGAGGAAGGACGACTCTGGAGACGATACAACCATGTGTTGTATAAAATCTACCTCGAAGCAAAAATATAGCTCGAAAAACTCCGATGAGCTGGGCACCTAGCTCGTATCAGCGAAGAGGATCCCGCTCGGAAAGTTCTTTGAGGTACAATTCACGGCAGAAGGCAGCGTCGTAGACCACACTTGCGCCGGAAGGATGGCGTAGACCAGGACGTCAGACTGTGCCGGATGACATTAGAAAATTCTGTTTGGTCCATCAAGGTCAGAACTGAACTGACAAACACGTCAAAAGAATATTTAAACAAGGCGACTGTCATGGGGCTGTTTTTAATATCATTCTTGAGAAAAGCGTGCAAAATTCACTCACCAATACAAGAGGCATGATCTTCCAAAAGCCGTACAACTGCTGGCGTATACAAATAATAATAATAATAATGGCAGCGCTACTGTCCGAGGTGGAGTAATTTTACGAAAATCGTACAGCCACTAAGTTTTTTTTTTATATTTTCTTAGTAACAAATTGTTATATAATAAATTTGAATTTTTAAATTAGAATAAGTAATTCGGTTAGGTTAGGTCGAAAGACATTAAGATGAAAAAGATTTAGATTAGCTTAGAGTGCCTGTGAAGCACCAGTAGGTTATAACTGAAATATCTGTCCTTAGTATAAGCTAGTTTAAGCATTTTGTTCCTAGTATTTAAGATATTATAAATGAGAATAAAAAGAAAAAAAAATGCCAAAAAAAAAAAAAAAAAACTGTCCGAGGTGGACCTGGGCCTAGCTTCTCACCAACCACTCGTGTTATGCGTGCTATTGTTCCCTCACGAGTGGAATGGACCTACAGTTTAATGGCGACCCCGAATGGCGAGTTTGAGAAGCTCTTTCTAGATAATTATACCCTTTGAGCTTTGTTAGTGACTCGGAAGAGGTGAAGTCGTGAACAATTTTTTTTTGATAATTTGTTTGTCTGGTCTGGGACTCGAACCTAGCTTTGAAAGTCTAGTACGTATGGATCGACACACACACTCACACGGTCAAGGCCACGGCGCTCACACAACTGCTAGCATGCGCGTATAAAAATTTCGTGATTTCTTAGATCACAGCGAACCGTCAATGAGGCATTTGCTAACATTAAAAAGAAAACGGAGAAAATGGGTCTGGGGCTAAAAAATGACAAGACGAAGTAATGCTGTCATCGAAAAACGACACAATATCGACGATTTGGCCACAACCTTAGCCAGATATATGTACATTCGAGGTAGTCAAGAAATACTTCTACCTCGTCTCCGCAGTAAATACTACAAACTACATCAGTACTGAGATCAAGTGCAGAAAAACTCTTGCCAATCGCCGTTTTAATGGCCTCAAAAGGAAATTGAGTAATAGACCCACCCTCCGATAGACCTAGCTATATTTGCATAAGATGATGATAAAGATATGCAATACGCAGGGCGGATAGACGACTAGGCCATGTAGACCACATGAACAACTTAGCTATGGCCTGAAGAGTCTTCGACTCTGATCCTGTGGGACAACACAAGTGCGCAACTAGAGACAGCTAAAAAAGATTATGCTGGCTGGAAAGGCTTGTTGGTTAAGGGCCAGGTCAACTCTGCACTGTAGTGCCATATGATAAAAATGACAGCAATTAAAATACTCGAATTACCAGACGTAAGGTCTAAATTAGTTAAACATTGCCCCATATCTCTTAATGAAATATGGCGCAAATGTTCTATATCGCTGTTCTGGTTTTCTGGTCAAGGAGGTACATATTCTCGGCAACTGTGAATCTGACGTGTTACCACTGAAATGGAACAATCGACTTTTAGAATAGAAACGTACGTGGCACTAGAAACGTGGAAAATTGGATGTGAAGAAATTTAGGAAATTTAGGAAATGTATTGCAACTTTGAAAAACAAACGTTTTTAAAATAAAAAGGACGAATATCGGTAACCTAATCGGAGCCCTATTGGGCACCACGAATCAGAATACATGTCACAAGATTGAGATTATCAGCTTGAAACCAACATCAACCAATTTCCTTGAAGAATAAACAAACATTTCGCAATGTGCAAAATTTCTCATCACGCCTGCGCCCCCACATTCAATCCATATACACGAGAAAAATAAGAGGTGACAAAACGTTCTCTTGGCGTTCACCTTCAGTGAAAGATTTTTGATTTGACACCTTTCACCACCGAAGATGGTTAGGTTACGTAAATGGGTGCCCTTGCTCACATGAAGAACATGTCAACGGCTCACTTAGACCACTCTGAGTCCATTGTGCTGAAAAAGTTTAAACCGTGGAAAAATCTAAAGCTTTGATGTATCAACAGCTAAGTTAAACCTCTCAGTGGAGATATGTATCTTCCAAAAAACTTCCTAGGGTTTCCTTCCTCCTAACGGCTAGTGCAGGACAATCACACAGTAGGTAACGAATAGATTCTATTTCTTCTTCGTCTCTACAGCTTCTACAAAAGTCGTTATGGGGTATTCTCAGCCGTGTTGCATGATTTCCTATCACGCAGTGCCCTGTCACCACCCCAACGGCTGTTCGTATATCCCTTCCACTTAGTTTTATGAGATCGGTAAATCTCTTCTCGTCATAGACTGGCTATAACAATTTAGCTGTAGCGCATGTGTCTAATCGACACCACCGTTTATTAGCTGCCTCGTTAGACTCAATGTCTATTTCACTGTGCAAGGTATGCTGCCCTCAGGTAGGGCCCGCGAAGAGCTTATATGTCACCCAACCCTGGCCAGTTCATCCACCTTTTCATTACCGGAAACTCCCATGCGAACGGGCACCCAACAGAGGGTCACCTTATTGGCTACTGAAATATCGTCCAGTCTTTTTATGCACATTTTTACGAGCTTGGATCTTATCGATATTGATTGTAACGCTTTAATGGTTGCTTGACTATCAACAAAGATACTGATTGTTTGTCCTGAAATATTTTCCTCAACAATCATATCCGCAGCTTGTTTTATTGCAGCAAACTTCTGCCTCAAATATTTATATTTGTATTTCGAAACTCACAGTAGACCCCAGCACCAGTACCAACATCCATCTTGGATCCGTCAGTATAGATGGCAAGTTTTTTTTGCGGCACAGACATTCCCCATATCCCATTCTTCCCTGCTGGGAATTCTGATAGAGAATCTCCGCTCACAGTTAAATTGTGGTAGTCCGTTTCCGTTCGGAGTCTCGTTATATTCCATCTGTCCAGAATTGAGCCTATCTATAGGCCAGGTGCCCTTAGTCTTATTGCAGTCTTAGCTGCCAAGGTGCTGCAGTGGATATCAAGCGGAAGAAGATTCAGTGTTGTTTCCAGAGCTGCTGTTGGTGTTGATCTGTTGACCGAAGATAGCTGCTATAATTTATAATACGCTCAAAAGATAATCGTCAATCGAATAATCCTGGATTTTTTCGCTTACTAAGATCGCACAGAAAAAATACCTCTTTCGAGTCACTAACAATGCTCAAAAAGTATAACTGTCTAGAAAAAGCTTTTCAATCTCGCCGTTCGGAGCCGGTATTAAACAGTAGGTCCCCTTCACTCGAGAGAAAACAATAGCACGCACAACACGAGTGGTTGCTGAGAAGCTAGGCCCAAGTTCACCTCGGACTGTAGCGCCATTATTATTATTATTAAGATCGGACTTCGGCTTCTTATCGAACTCTTTTCAAGACTGACCAACAGTCGCTCACAAAGCCAATTAATACCGCTTCGAAACGAAACAAGAAGTCCTCCAATAGAATCCAGCCACTGAATGTATTCTTTTTATCTCCTAATTGGTTTTTTGAACTATTTGCTTTTTCTCACCAACGAACGGCTTTCACACCAAAATGATTCATTCCGCAAATATCTCGTGCAGAAACATTCGCCATTTTTCTTCTATTCAAACAAAAGTGGATACATGCAAGATGTATCTGTTAACTTTCTCTCCATATAAATAATTCTTGTAGAACCAAAAGTATTTTTTCTTTGCATTCTCTTGGTTAACAATCTATGTGATATTTTCTTCTCCTAAAATGGCTCCACACTTATAGTCCATTTCCGTTTCGTTGCACTGCGTTCTCTGTCAATGCCCATTTACCATCCCTGCACTCCAATTGGTTGATGCTCTACTGTCAAAACAGTATTTTCGCAGTGTACTGAATTTTCTGGGGCTGAGCTGCTCCATAGTTAGTTTTATTTGTTTACCTATGTAAACCCCAATTAAAAAATGTTATAGTGATCATTAAATAATAGCCATTACTAACTTGTAAGTGAGACAAATAAATAATTTCTTAGAAAACTCCAGCATTTAACGATTTTGCTAAGTAACATGACCTGTCAACCTATCGGCAAATCAACTCTTATTTACCTTTGATAACTCTTTAAACATGAATAATTCATTTTTATCTCGTTTGTTTATGTGATCTATAAAGATAAAAATTTTATATTCACATAGATATTTTTTGTAATACTTTTCAGTATCTCTCTTAAACAGAACCTAACACGTAACAAACATGAATAGCCATCGACCTCGCGGCACTTTAGCTAGGGCTATTTTTGAAAAAGTTCACAATGATCAGTATCTAGACGAATATGATACACGATTGGTAAGACACCTCGACTCAAGTACATATATGTTTTGATACATACAGTTTCTGTTTTTTTTAGTGGTACCGATTAGTACATAAGTTACCCGATACGTTTCAATCAAAATTTGTGCCTCTTGATCAACCAGATGATACTACGGCTCATTGGTTGGAGAAAGCAAAACAATTGTCGGCTAACATTTGGCTGCAAATATGGCATACAGTGGCCCGAACATTTCTGCAACTTTTCATGACTCAGACTGATATTAACGGATTTCTTAAGCGTGGATCGATGTTTATTTTGTCCGAAAATCAATTTTCAAGGCTTCTGAAAGCGGGAAACTTCGACTTGAACAATTTCATTACAAATGGACATAATACGGTGAGTTTAACAGCATCATAAAACCCAAGATTAAAGTCGGATAAGAAAGGAATGTTTGCAGACAAACAAAACCACTTCTTCTTTAAAAGAACAAGTTCTGTCTTGATTAATTTTGTCTCTATGTCATCAGCAAGTTACTTGTTATCTTAATTTTCAGGTTGACATCCTCGACATCGGAGCTGGCGATGGTGAGATCTCAGTACGTTTAGTTAACTCTGTGATAGGAATGAACAAAGATGCCAAAATTCGAGTATATGCAACAGAAACCAGCTGGACAATGCGCGATAGACTGCAAAAGCGTAATTTCGTGATCATCGATAAGATACGAAACATTCAAAATGTACCTTTGGTTGCTTGTCTGAATGTGCTGGACAGATGTATAGATCCATTTGAATTATTACAAGATATATACGATGTTCTAGCACCAAACGGACGTGTAATTATCGCCTTAGTATTACCTTATGTTCACTATGTTGAATTTAGTAAGTTTGATGAAAAATCTCTTCTGCTCTTAATTTCACATTGCTTTTCATAGATACATCGCATTTGCCCGTACGACCGCTGATGGCACACTGGCCGGATAAAGCCAAACAATTCTCATTCGAAGCTGAAGCGACAATATTTTTTGAGATGCTCGAAAATTTCGGCTTCAAAGTAGAATCATGGACAAAGGCACCATACCTGTGTGAGGGTGATTTGAGACAATCCTTTTACTGGCTTATTGATCTCGTTGTTGTTCTGTCTAAAAAATAACAATTTTCTACCTCTGCCTCTATCTCTTCTTCACCACGATTCAGAGTACTTCACTAATTTTTGGCTCTTGTTCTATTTATTTCCTAAAAACAAAATCCTATAAAGATAAGTTTACGGGCGTAGACTCAAATTAGGGTATATAGTATTTTATATTTCCATTTTGTACATTATTCAAATATAAATAAACTGTTTGTTGGAATCGGTAAATTTTCTTACCGGTTCATAATGGGGAATTGAATTTTCTTTATTTTTCTTAGAAATTGGTCTCCATAGTTACATTCTCGAATTATAAACTCTTACGTACGAACCGCTCAGAAAGAGCAAATGCGTGAAGGCTGAATCTGGACATTGGGTCAACGACGAGAGCCCTATGGCCGATGTTGAACAGAAGGAAATCATTATCAATGATTAGCCTAAGTCGCAAGGATATACGGACGGTGGTGGGGGTTCACACCGAACATTGTCCGATAGGCACACATGCGAGAAGATTAGGTATCCCCCATAGCGACTATTGTAGAAGTTGCAGGGACAAGGAGGAAATAGAGTCCGTCCGCCACCTGCTATGAAATTGTTAAGCCCTACAGGGAAGGAGACACTAGGCAGTAACTTCTTCGACGAGCTGGAGGATCTGGAAAAAATAGAGTTGAAGCACACTCCTGAGATATATACAACAATCTGGATGGTTCTAATAAGCAGCAAAAGTGTAGGTCTCACGGGATACACTCCCCACACATAGGGCAGAATGGACCCAACTGTTTTTTTTTTTTTTTTTATAATTTGCGCGCGCAATAGGGGTTAAATACCCTTAAGTGTCCGGAATCAAGACACAGCACGGGCCAAAGGTATAGAAGGAGAAAGGGAGACGAGGTACCTGTGCACATTGGTATTAAATGTCTGCGGATTGTAGTGAGTGGGAAATATTGGGCTGGGAAGAGCATTCCATATTCGTGTGGTGCGGCTAAAAAACGACTCTCTAAACTTAACTGTACGTCCGAAAACAGGCTTGAGGGTGAACTGATGAGCATTCCTGGCGAGACGAGTATTGCGGGTAAATTCACGAAGAGGACGAATGCAATTGGCTAGCTCACTTGAGCATCGTTTGTTAAAATAGCGATAAAACAGTGATAAGGATGAGACATTACGGCGATGTTCGAGCGAGTCTATCGACTTCGCGATATTACTATCCCCTATAAGTTTTATCGCTCGCTGTTGTATTCTATCTAGCAGGTGCAGAGAGTTCTTGGGAGCACCAGACCAGATATGAGCGTTGTACTCAAGTTTGTGGCGGATGTAGGCCTTGTAAATTGGAGCCAAATCATGTTGGTCTCAGTGAGCCGCGATCCGGTCGCAAGGGCACCCTATCACATATCTACCTACCTATATGCGAACCGACTTTCATTGAGGTTACATACACACACTAATACTACTTAAAAAATCTACGAGAAAGTATACCTTTTTTGATGAAACATCGTATCACTTGGAACCTTATATATATCCCAGCGTCATGTTTATTGCAACCCAGTTGTCTAGCAATCCATAGTTGTTACTTAGAAGGGTGTTGCAAGGGTTCTTAAAAGTCTTGAAAGAAAAGTCTTCCAAGTCCTCTACCTCTCAAGTGATACCAGCTTAGGGAATGACACAGGTAGGAAGCACTATCATACTTGGGCCCTAACGTCCGCTAGTTTTCGTAGGTGACCAGAGCGCGCCGTCTGCTATTTGTCGTCACTAACATCTTATCATCCTTCTTCTACTTTATATTCCTCCTTGAAGGCTTGATCCATTGAATTGCTAGAGTTAAGTCTATCCCGGTCTGGTATTATTTCTGGCAAATTCAATTTAAATTTTTTTTAAGTCTATCTACGTCTAGTCTACCAGCTATACAAATTATTTAAATTGCATGCCAGAAAACGTTTTTCCTTATATCTCCATTAAATCTAATCCAAAACTAAAGAAATGTTGAGGGGGTAAAAGATAGTAGTAAACATGTTTTTATTTTGTTGCTGTCCTCGATATTTCCTTCCAGTTGATACCTAGATATTTTGCTGTCTTTAAGAGCGTACGTTCAACGCCGTTTGAACGTACAAATTGTGGAAAGTAATTCTGTCTGATTTTATTTTCAAGCCTCGATTTGTTTTCCAGTCATTAGCTAACATTAGTTAGAGACTTAGACGCTCGTTAGCATCAATGAAGTTTGCTAGAATCGTCAACGTATGAAACTACTGTAATTCCATCCCTCTAGGATGTTTTAATGACCTTGAATACCATTAGGACGCCTTACGTGGCTGTCTTTTCACCTTCTTTATACAACATACAACATGACTTAATCAGATGAACAAATTGGCCACAATAAGTCGTTCAGGACCTCGTTTACATCGTGTCAGATCGAACGCCGCATCCTTCTTTCTAATTGTTGCTTTCTTGGCCTCAAGATTTAATTGGAAAATTACCAAGAAAGACCAAGTTGTCGTTATGAAAGACCGTGAGCATCTCAATACTACTTTACGGCGCAGAACATATACAATTAACAAGCATGGAGAAGAAAACGCCTATAGACAATAGTCTGGACGACATTAATAATGGCTGACCCAAATTGAGGAAAACATTAATCGAAATGGCTCATGACTCTGAAGATAGGCACAATGAGATTGCTGATATGCCATGTCTGTAGCGCCATTGAAGAAGTACCAGTGCGACTTCTGGCCCGGCAAATCGACTATAGACCAAATTTTCACACTAAGGCAAATCCTGGAGAAGACCAGCGAGCATCCTTTCATTGATTTTAAAGCCGCATACGACAGAATTCATCGCAAGGAACTATTCGAAGAGATGACCGAATTCGGGATCCCAGGAAAACTGATCCGATTGTGTCGCACCACGTTAACACATACGCGATGCACCGTGCAGTTCGGCTCGAGAACTTCCGAGCCGTTTGAAACCTGCACTAAAAAACACAAAACTGAAGAGCTGATTCTTGGTGCCTTTCAAAGAAAAATGTCGGATCCAGGATGTGGATGTAGTCCGGAAGGCTAAAATCCGTCGACTGCACTGAATCAGTTACATCGAGCTCATGAACAACAACGCTCCAGCTAAGACGGCTTCGAATCCGAACCTCCTGGTTGAAGAAGGAGAGTAGGACCAAACCTCCAGTATAAAGACCAAGTCATCGCTTTCGGAAGCAGTTTGCCCAAAACCGTCAAAGATGGAAGGCAGCGATATCTCAGGCTCAGACCCTCCATGGCTCGTAGGCCTATTAAGTAAGTAAGTTAGTAAAGTCGATGGTATGTAGCATTACCTTGGTCGCAATCGTAGGTCTATTTAAAAACACGAACTAGGTTCCGAAGTCTGTAAAAAAATCCGAATGAACTACACATGCCACGCAAAACCATTGACTATTCTAAGTGAAGATGACGAGGACAATCACTTAGCGGTACGCTTTTGATGCAGTCTTCTGATTGAGTCTCTGGTCGTAATTGCGGGGCACTCAAGAACTCCTTAGCACAGAAACCATATTTAGGATACTCCAAATCAATCTTAACTGCCACTTAGGTGAAGGATTTCTAAGCGCAGAACACACACCAGAGCAAAGCAAACTTAGCAAGTGAGCAGTAGCAGTTGGACACAAAAAAACATAAAACAACAACAAATATATTTCCGATTAGATTTTTATTTAGCTACACCTTGCGGAAAGGAGCAAACAAATTACATGTAATTATACAACGCATTTATTGTAATTATGATTCTATTTAGTTCATGTCATTAAGCGAGTCCGGTTAAGAAGTTGGCATTTAGTCAATCGACTTCATTTTGCAGAGATGAGACGTGGGAATCATTGTGACTTCCCCGTTCAGCTGACAGATGCTAGTGTCCTTGTCAGAGACTGAAATAACCTTCCCAATTGATTCACGGTCGTCGCCGTAGATGACCTTGAATTCGTCGTCCACTTCTGGTGGAACAGGTGCCAAGTGCTCACTGACAATCGACACGCTGCGATCTTCCTTCCTCAAGAAGACTGAGCAGACCCCATTGGACACGGTCCTAATGATGCCAGTTTGGCCAACCAAGTCGGCGTCGTCGTGTGTGTGGATCTTAACCTCAATGTCTGAAGTACACCAATCGCCCATGTGTGAGTCCAAACTGGCACCCGGAGTCTGTGGGTTGTATGGGGACTGTGGTGCACCTCCCGGAGTATTTGGCGAGTAACTCGATGGGGATGGGGTGCTCATGTAGCCAACTGGATATGGTGATGGAGCTGGACTGGGATTGTATGGGCTGTAGCTTCTGTCCGACCCGTAAACTGTCCCCGGAGTCTGTGGCGCGAAGGGTGTACTGACTTGATAGCCAGGAGTGCTTGGATTGTATCCAGGACTTGGGCTGGGCTCCTCAATGCTATAGTCGTAGTCGTTGTTCCTTGCTGGTGTGTTTGTAATGTTCGGGTCCCAGGCACCATGACGTGGTGTCATGCTGCCATCGTGTGATGGGGTCATAGCGCCACTGTAAGGAGTACGGCCCTCCGAATCCCAAGTTGGAGTCTGACTGCCCAAGAGTGGAGTCTTGGAGCCAGCAGCTGCGTAGACTGGAGTCTGTGAGCCATAGCCTGGAGTACGGGCTGGTGTGCGTCCGTAAGTCGAGACATTGCCTCCTTCTTTGCCAGGAACCCCAACGATGGCGATGTGATTGCGATCAACAGAAATCGTCTGACACGAGGTGTGTAATTCGACACGGGCTGTGCTTTCGGTGGCGTCCTTAACGATTCCAACAGATCCCTTGTATGGTCCTCCACTGATTTTGATTGTTTTGCCCAATATGTCGCGATCTCTGGTGACACGGAAGCCGCCTCTGCCACGGCCACCTCCACGACCTCCACGTCCGCCTGAGGGATGCATGGGCGATTGTATTCTCGGAGACATGAATCCCATGCCACCCAAGGCGCCCATTGTGGTGGTCTGTGTCTTGTTACCACCTGCAAGCTGCAAGTGGCGAGTCTTGCACACGAAGATACCTCCGTTCTCCGTATACATGCGGCAGTGCAAAAACGCCAAGCTCCTGTAAAGATGCTTGATTTCTCCAGAACGTCCCTAAAACAAAAGAAACCAAATTCACTATGAAATGAGTGTGTACGGAAGGGTCGAATGGGCTACTTACAGCATGAGGTCCTTCCATGACCTTGACGATGTCTCTGCGGCGGATCTGGTTTTCTTCAGCGTCCAGTGCAATAGTGTTACGATTCTCCCTTCTCTTCTGCAATGCAGTGGGCTTGCACTCGACGACCTTGCCGTGCATGTTGAGCACATGGAAGTTTTCACGCTCCAAGCGGACTATGACGCCAACATTCTGTGGACTAAAAACATCCATTAGAACGGATTTTTCGAATGTGTATAAAAAGAACTCACTCCAATTGAACAATGTCTCCCCATTGGAACTGTCCCAGTGAATCAACTCCAGTTGCCATATCCGAGCAAAGCTGCAAATCTCTTGGCAACACCTCCAACTCGTGCATTGTCAAATCAGACACTAGAACAATGCGAGTCGGCTCGACACGAACTATCAAACCTGTCTCGCCCTCGTATCGGCCGGCCAAAACACGAGCGTGATCTCCTGTCTTGAAGTACTTTCGCAACTCATTTGCCTTAAAGATCAACGGATCCTTGAGGTCCTGATGCTTGGGCATTACGGTTATCATGCCACCATCGATTGCGATAATCTTCGCTTGCAAATTTTCCAAGTCACCTATGCAAACTTCGACATTGTCGCCCATTGAGAAGGAATGCGCTGCTGTAGGGTCATCCTTTGAAGCTGCTGCGATCTCCAAGTTTACATCTTCGGGCTGCTCCTCAAACCTCTCCAACTCCGCCAGAGTAGGCTTGACGCCCTCGGCGAGAATGGCCGACATTGTGAAATTCTTGTAAAGGAAACCCTTCCGCGAATAGCGGTTACCTTCGAACAGCAAAAAGTCACCATCGGAGTGAACTTCCCCACCAATTGCTCTACAATAAGTAAACATAGACGTTATGTATAGACAAGTGTGGGTGAACTTTGAATAGACTTACCGAACAGCTTCTGGATCGAAGGGCTTTGCTGGGGGCCTACGTTTCTTCTTTCGCTTGGCATCATCAGATTCCTGTAAAATATTTATTAGTCCTATTCAAAAGAGATGTTAAGTGAATACTCACACTTTGAGTGGTTCTCAGAGCTCCTCGCATACGGGTGTAGTCAATACGGGGAAGCAGCTTCAAGTGAACTTGATTCTGGGCCAAGTCGACGTAGTCCACTTGAGCAATGTCGTCCTTGTACAAGCCACGCTTCAGCCGTACCCATTGCTTAACTTTCAAACCAACTTGCTCCTTAACCACTTTCAGAACATCGGTCATTTCCTTGATCGGAACCATTTCCTGTTTCCATTTTCCGATACGAAGGTTGCCCACATTTTCAATTGCGCTCTTCACGTGCGTTTGCTTATAGGACTCCACGTAGATGTAGCCCTTGACTCCTTCTGGAGCTACCACCGACTTGATTTGCAGCGGTTCATCGGTGTTCAGATAGGTTAGGAATTTCCTCATCAAAAGCAAAGCTGTTGCCTTCTCTTCGCCAATGCGACACTTCACCATCCAAAGATTGGGGTCCCTAAAATGATGAGACTTACGTTATAAAGTGCTCATAGGAAAGGGGGATTCAGCTTGACTTACTTAATGCCTGGAAGCAAGGTTTGTTGTGTGATCTCATCGGACATTTCTTCGCCTCCGTCTCCGAAGTGACGCTTTGCAACGGATTCATCGGCGTACTTCTTACGAAGATATTCTTCCAATTCATCTTCTTTTTGTGTGCTAAATGAGGAGAACTAGTAAGTTATTTTATTAAAGGAATGCGAGCTGAAGGTAACTTACTCCCAGAGATTTGTTCCTCGTCGCCGGATTTCGATATCCCTGGCTGTGGGACCAAGCTCATCAATTTCATTCCCAACAATTCCCAATTCATTGGCACCCTCCTCCCACTCCTCATCCTCATCGACTTCATCGTCAACCTCGGCCTCATCAATGATGAAACCACCGAAACGTTCCTTTTTCTTCTTTTTCTTGGGACCAACTTCATCATCCTCCTCTTCGTCATACTCTTCGGAGTCCAAATCTTCTCCATCGGGTTCTTGTTCCTCTTCACCTTCTTCCTCGTCATCCCTAGACCGACTCCTACGACGTCGGCGATTCATGCCACCATCAGATCCAGATCCTGATCCAGCAGATTGCGAACGAGACCTTGATCGGGAACCATGAGACTGTGATCTTGATCGCGATCTCGATCGAGATGCAGATCTCGACCTGGATTGTGATACAGAACGTGATCTAAAGAGAAATTAATTAGTTTTCCAACGAGCTACATAACATTTTGATTATTTACCTCGCACTGTGTTGAGATTTATTCGAAGCCATACTCCCATCTTCCGAACCACTGTCGGACATATTGCTCGCCTCTGAGTCCGACATATTTTAGGATTCTTGTACGAAAAAAATTGAAGTCTGTATGCTTGTTTTTTATTTTATTTCTTCTCACAAAATTCTGCGGGTAACCAATGAAAATGTTGCGACGTCAACAATTTTCATCCAGAAAAATATCAAACAAGATGCAACGCAAAGTATATACTCGACTTCAGATATTCATTTCCGAATTGATTTCACAGATTTTCACAGTTTTTTTCATGTATTCACACTTTTTATTTTCTACAGCACTAATACACTTTTTTCTTCACTTCACTAGAGCACTCACTCACCCAACCCTCATTTCACCAAAAGAAAATTCAACTGTCAACTTTTGACGCATGTCCGCGTCTTTTATGCCATCCATTTTCTCAAAACATCTCAGCATTCATCGCGTTCAGGTAGATCAAATCGTTTTTCCCTAATTATAACAAAATCTACACGGGGATTTTTATTTATGATGTCTGTAATAAAGTAATTACAACATTTTTATGATCGATTTTCTAGAAAATATACAAGTACATAATTACTGAAATTATATGCAACAAATTTCTAATGTTGTAGTTATGGAACTTTTATCGATTTGTGACTTATTGCATATGTTTTCTAAAATGTGGCATTTTCGAACGCACACCCAATTCATCTTCATCGCATACAATTTTGTATATTCAATATTGTTCAGCTTAAACTTCACATCAAAGGAAAGTAAATAATCCTCGACAAACCGCGTAAACAAATAACCCGCAAAAATGAATGTGATTAAATTAAATGATATCAAAGCCGTGCCAGATATTGTTCACGAATACAGCCCAACACTTAAGCAAGAGAAAATTCCTCTTGTAATCGACAATGGTAAACATGCGGCTCGCTGTATATTTGCAAAATTACTGCAATCCTTTCGTAGGTTCATACCAATGTCGGGTGGGATGGTGTTCGAATGATGTTCCTCTCCTAGTTTTTCGTAATCTTATTGCTAAGCCAAGGAAGGACCGCACAAAGAAGGATGGAAACGAAGCGATAGTGAATCCACCAATTCAAATCGGTAACGATATCGTTAACATTGAAGCAATGAGGTTTCAATTAAAAACGCAGGTTTGGACCAACCTTTTTTAGATTTTCCTCATATTTCAGTATTTTATCTTCGATTTCAGTTTGATCGGAATGTTGTAACTCACTTTCACAATCAAGAGCAGATTTTTGACTATATTTTTACCCATTTGGGTATCGATAATGAAGGGAGTGTATCCCATCCAATTGTGATGACCGAAGCTCTGGGAAATCCAAACTATTGCAGGCAATGTAATCTCCACCAATCTTCCATCTTTCAACTGCATTTTTACTCACAGTATTTATCTCATTCCAGTGATGTCGGAGCTGTTGTTTGAATGCTACGATATTCCGTCGGTTGTCTACTCAATCGATTCAATGAACAGTTTCAATAAAAATAACATTGGACCTGATGGTCTTATACTGTCTTTCGGCTATCATACTACCCAGGTAATACCGGTCCTGGGAAACAAAATGATAGCAACGAAGGCACGTCGGATCAACATCGGTGGCTATCACATCATCACGTTCCTTTTTCGCTTGATGCAGTTAAAGTATCCCGTTCATTTGAATGCTATAACCATAAGCAGAATGGAATCTCTACTCCAGAGTCACTGCTCGGTCTCAGTTGACTACATAGACAATCTGAAGAAATGGGCTCAAGCAGAATACTATGAACAGAATGTGAAAAAAATTCAACTGCCATACACAACGCCCACACCGCCAACAACAATGTCCGCCGAACAGAGATTAGAGAAAAGACGAGAATTATCCAAGCGTCTGACAGAAATAAAGGCTCGTAAGCGCGAAGAACAACTGTGCGAGGACGAGGAACAGATAAAGATAATGGGAAACATAAAGAATTTGTATGAGATGAGGAAAATGGATCGGTTTGAAGCAGCTCTTAAAGAGAATGACATTGCCAACTTGGAGGAATTGGAGGTGAGTCGCACGCTCACTTTTTGTGTCCAATTCTGAGATATTTCTTTTAGAAACTGATGGGTAGTGCCAAATCACGAATTGAGAAGACAAAGCAAAAAATGCAAATGCCTCCAGTCCCGGAGCAACAGATAACAATTCCCGAGGAAAAGCTGATCGTGGCACCACAACCACCGGCAAATGTATCGATTGAAGAATGGGTGACATTAACACGAAGCAAGGTTTGTTCTTGGACACACTCTCCTTACAATTCATGAAGAAGTATACTTATTTATTAGCGTACACAAATAATGGAGAGAAGGCACTCGAGGAAACAACGTCGTCAGGATCTGGCTAAGAGACGTACAGCCGCTGCTCAAGAGAGAATGCGTATCATATCACAGTTGGCAAGGAAAGAAAAGGGATCTGATAACTTTGGTATGCGTGATGAAGACTGGGACGTGTACAAAGTCATAAGCAAAGATTGTGAGAGTGACAGCGATGCAGAGAATGAAAAGCTCATGGAACTTGAGGACATTCTCCGTCACCACGATCCACTGTTTGAAGAACCTGTAACGATTGTGGGGGGTGCAGCGGAATATCATCAGGTAAGTTATCGTATCTGCTACATTTTAGGACAAGGTTATTGGGGCAACCAAAATTGGTTCAAACTTTTTGTTCTCTCTTTTAATTTTCCTTTAATCTTACTTTTTGTGCTTTAGAATACACTTTGTTTATCAAACTCACGGTTTCCATCCTCAGTCATAACACAAATTGAAATGTCCTTCCTTCCCCGATTTCTGAAGGTGTTTGAAACCTAAAAGACACCACTCAATGTCTCCATGTCCATATCACAAATGAAATTTCAAACAGTTTTTTTGCCAACATCTGGTTAAGTGAAAACAGTCAGTTTGATTTACTAGCTAAAATCTTGCATTTATTTCAGAGTTTCCGTTTTATATATCACAAACTTCTTCAATCGTCAACTTCGTATAGCTCCTTCTGTCTAAGTTTAGTTTGAACTATGTCGTTCTCATTATAATTTATATGAACGGGGGGTATTAAAGCAGCAGCCACCATCCGACCTTCAGCATTCAAAAAATTGAATGTTGCACAAGCCTGCGAAAGAAACCCATCGTTAGATGAAAGATTCACACATGGTCTTATATATGTATACGCACCTGTTCAGTACGTAATATCTCAACATTGATCTTATGTTTCCTCATGAACTGTATGATTCTTTTAGATAATTCTGGTGTGACTTTTTGATCGCCAATTCCAATAACCAACACGTCGATTTTCGGATCCAGTGTGTAAAAAAGACTCAGACTGTCTTCATTGATGTCCTCATATGAGTTTATATTCCATGACAGCACAGATCTGAAAGCGTATAAATTTCTCAGTGCACAATTAATTCTGAAATTCGTTTGTTCTGGTGCATACCTTGGGAAAACGACCGTTGGTCCCATGATAACCATATCATTGTTCAAACGGAAGCCATACTGACTGAAGGCATTTATCATGAGTCCTAACTCTAATTCCTTGTTTAAAATATTGACTTTAGTTTTGCCGTCTGCTTCATATGCAGTGCCGTAGAGTCTATTCAATGAGAATGAAGTTGCACGGATACGAGGAGCACTTTTCAGCCGAGTTGCAACCATTCCGATAGCGGAAATCGCACGCAATGCACGAAGTGTAGCCATTTAAATATGGATGTTAAGTTTTCCAAGAACTATGATAATTATTTTCGTTTTGTTTTATAATTAAACAGCTCTTTAAATTACATAATTGTATGATAAATTGTTTGATCCTTCTCGTATTTACATCGGCGGACAATGTTTTCTTTCGACAGGTGACAGCTGTCATCTGCAAGCATGTGCAGCAATTTGATATGTTCGTTTTAAAATTTGTCGAAGCAGTTTTATAAATCAAAAGGCTTTTTTTTCATTACTCAAAAGTCGTATTTATTAATCCAAGAATACGTTTATGCTATAAACACTTTTCAATTGCTGGTTTCGAAAAAAATGTATTGTTTAAAAGGGCTTACATCGTATTTACTGACAGCATATTTGTTTTCTTTTTGTTAGTATCATGGATAAGTTTGGAATCCTTTAAGAATGCATCTCACTGATCATTCTATTACGTCGATATTATGTATTTACCTCATAATTTCTTGAAGTATTTTACTTTGAGGCAAGTTCAAACACTGCACATAACCTGCTTAAATGTTGTATTAACTTGCACGCTGCTTCTTCTCCAACATTAAGAAGCATTATCTGAATCCTAATAGAGAATGCAATCAAATACATGTAAGCAAATAAAGATGCCGCCTACTAAAAAATTATAACTAACGAAGTGAATCAGAAATATTCTCCTATAATTCTTACATTCTTTTCATTAGGCCATTAAGCAGTGGGATTTAAATTTAACTTTTGGCTGCGTTTTAAGCTTGAAAGTCTTGGTCAGTCTTCTTATATAATATCCTAATTATTAAGTTGTAGAATCTCGTTCTTTTTTGCCGAAACATATTGTTCACGATGTGTTCGAGCTATTCGAGTCGATGATATTTGCTTTTTACCCTACCGCTGAACTTGTGTTTTCTCCATTCGCAACTCCATCAGACCCGATATTAAAAGAAAAATCGTGATTTCAATCAGAACCAGATCTGCTCTTTCGCTAACTGTTCACCTTTGTACCTTTAAAACTAATCATTAGTTGTTTACTTTTATTACATTTTGTGAACGATTTTTCATTACTTAAATATTTTGTGAGCATCCATAAATGCGGTGCATGCATTAAAAAAAATAAAACGTTTTCCTCAAGATTTTTTTAAAATCAATTTCAGCTCCACGTCGGTGTAGAACTGATTCGCGCCACAGAGCTGCTCTTCCAACCCAGTATGATTGGGAGTTCAGAAGCCGGTTTGGCCGAACTAATCGACTTCGTCTTCAAAATGTTTCGTTCTGACGAGCAGCTGCTGCTGGCGCAAAATGTCTTCATGACTGGCGGATGCGCTTTATTCCCAGGTGAGGACTTAAAAACACACCATCCATAATAATTCATATAAATATTCTTGCAGGACTTAAGGAACGTCTTTCGAAAGAGCTCTTGGAGATGCGTCCATTTGAATCGCCACATAAGATTTATATGGCTGATTCCGCTACTTTAGATGCATGGTTTGGCGCAAGAGACATCGCACGCCAGCCAAATCTGGATGACTACCTCACAACCAAAGCAGACTACATGGAAAAAGGTGGTGAATTTTTCAAAGAACACCCAACCAGCAATTACTTTTTTTCGACCCCAAATCCAATAGTTGTTGAAACTCCACCTAGCGACACTATCAAAACTGAATAAAGACTCATTTCTTCGGATTTTAGTTGACTTTTATTTAAAAAATAGTTTTAACTTGGAAATTACTTTTTGCTGTTCAAGATGATTCCATCATATTTCTGTTGGAACCACTTCATGGCGTCTTCCTTAGTCAAACGATGGGGGAAGCCTACTGTGCCGGATTTGCGCTTCCTGTGGGCTACATTGTAACCTGGAAGTTCAAGAGAAAGAACAGAATTAATTGGGGAATGCAAACAATATGTTAAATAATCTGTCAGCAATTCACCGTAGAATCGGTTGTAGAGCAACCGAATCCATTAAGCAAATCGATAATTTATCTTTGCACATTGACTGAATGTAAATGGCTAAACAAAATCCACTAACATCTAATTAAGTGCATAAACAACTCAAATTCACAATGAATACACAATTTACCTGGTCGTCCCAAAACAACGTAAAAGTCCAAACCGTAGATACCGATTGATGGATCGTACTTGATACCCAAATCGATGTGTTCTTGGATACCGAAACCGAAGTTGCCGGTTGAGGAGAAGTTATCACGTCTCAACTCATATTCACGCACTTTCAGGCCACGTTCCAAGATCTCTTCAGCCTTGGCGCCGCGAACTGTGCAGTGTACAGCGATCTTTTCGTTACGTCTGATACCAAACGAACGTACAGTGTATCGGGCCTTAGAGAACACTGGCTGTTGACCAGTCAATTGTTCCAACACCTACAAATGATATGAAAATTATGAGAATGTCATGTTTATTGCATTGTTTGGTCGACTTACCTTGGCGGCACGAGTAAGCCTATCACCAGATTCACCCACACAAATATTTAAGCACAACTTTCTGATGTGCAGTTCACGCATGGGATTCTTTGCTGGATCCCTCTTAACCTTTTTAGGGGCTTCCTTCTTTTCAACGGAGGGCTGTAATATGAACACAAAATTTCACCGATTATTCCCATTTTCTACAAACTTTCTCGAAAAATATTTATTCCAAAATGCAGCTGAGGTTTTAACATTTCATTTTATGGCAAATTCATAAATGATTTATTTATTTTTAACTACGATGCCGAAGGATATTAAGTTTTACAAGAAAAATTCGACACCTACCGACATAGTGATATTCTGGAAAGAAAGAAAAACGTCAAAAGAGGGAAAACACTTGCAAACCAAATTCACTTGACATTTCAGATGGCACTACAATCGCTAGATTTTTGTTGACTTCCGTTCACTTTGTACAAGAACCAAGTGTACGGAATTCCATACTCTTTACTTACTAAATAAAAATAAAATTTGTTTGATCGATATCTAGGAAAATTTTGTAAATCAGATTTTCTGATTCTGATTACTGTATTTTTCAATAATAATTGTAAGACTGTTCTTCTGAATTTAAAGTAAATTTGTTTTTATTAAAATGGAAGAGAAAAAACCAAAACCCCATGGACCAACATGGCAGCTGGATCAAAGAAGGGAAGCAATTCGAGAACTAATTAAGGAGCGAATTCATAATGCTGATTACATGTGAGATTTATTTTGTTAATTGATTAAATATGTAAGAACTCATATCTCCTTTTTAGATTGAAGGATAAACAACAGAAAACTGGAATTGAAGGTCAGCTTGAGAAGAGCGATGCTACTCTTAAGGAGTTAATCGAGTTTGGTGATGAGTTGGTTACCAATATAAAGGTCGCTGGCGAAGTTCGAGAAATTCAACGAAGGAATTTCGAAGATGCACGCAAAAATGGTATCTATGTTGAGACGCTTATAAATTAACTGCATAGTTAACTTATGTGCGATATCATTTTATTTTTTTTTATCTAACGATGATCGACCGATCATTTTATTTATTTATTTATTTATTTATTATTATTTTTACATTTTAGTCTCTGAATAATGGTTAATTCCAAAACCGTTAGCTTTGAACTAAACATATTTCGCTCTTGAAACTCCTAGCAACATTGAGCTTGTTTCAATTGCTGCCAGTTTTGATTTCCATCGTTATTCTTTACCATTTTGCCAGTGAGATCAAATAGTTTTGTCTTTATTTCAGTTTGCCTTTAGTCTGGTCTTTTTATGGCATCGAATAGACATTCTTAATTAAAAAAACAAATAAATTGTATATTGTATACGTTCTTAAATAAAAATAAAACTTTTAGACGACAGTAGCACTTTCCTCCTAAATTCCATTCTATATAGTTTCTTCTAATAGTTCTAATAGTTATACATCATCCTTATGTCGATTCATACAACTCTTTTCTTTTTAAGCTCTTCTGGACGACCTTAGTAAGGAATCCACAGAAGCAATCGCAAAATTCACCAACATAACCGACAAGTGGGCTGAACTCAGGAACTACCGTGAGCCAGTGATTATGTTCAATCAGTTAGAAACACAAAAACAACGTATCGCCGATCTCATGGCCAGCAAGGACGCAATCATTCGTCAGTGTCAGGCTGAGATAGACCGCGTTAGTGATCGATTTTACGCAGATCAAGAGAAACAATCCTCTGAAATCGCTAGTTTAGTTGAAAGAATTGACAATCAGGTCGAACTCATAAAAAAGGCCTACAAAAACCATTTGGAACTCCTACAAGAATCGATTGAGGAAGAAAGACTCAGACTGTTGCAAGAAGGAAACAGCAAATGGCAACAGCTGTTCGAGACAATGACTTCCACTGAAGATCGCAAGATGGAAATTGAAAAAGAAAAAGAAAAGTTTTATGTGGAAGAATTGGAAAAACTGTGCAGGGAGCAGGAAGAAATCACCAGAGCAACGAGAATTCGTCTCGAAAAAGATGCTGAAGCTCTGCAATTAGAACTCCGCTCCACCCAAAACAATGTTCTGATGAACTCAGAGAAGCTCGACTACAACTACCAGGTTCTTCAGAAGAGAAACGAAGAAAATGTTATTATCAACAATCAGCAGAAGCGTCGAGTAGCCAAGTTCAAGGAGAACATAACGACGCTTAAGGCAAAAATTGCCATGATAAAAGGCAAAGCAGATATGATGGTTAAAAAATTATCTTTGGAGGTTGAGAAGCTGTACACGAACATTTCGGACCTGGAAAAGAAGTCTCAACAGTTTCTGCGAGCTAATGAGAAAAAGGTGAGTGGACTCATAAAAGCTTTCCAAATTTAATGCGTTGTTCTGGTTTTTTACAGTACCGTTATGTTTGGAATATAAACTACCAAGAGGTACTTTCCTTGATGAATCGGATCTATCAAATAGATAGGTTGCTTTATGAACAGCAGTTGGGTGTGCCGTGGACACCGCAGCATGTTAAAGGGATCAAACACAATCCAGAAGAAAATACAACTACTGGTCTTCCGTTGATGAGTATGCGAGGGGAATCATTGCCTTTGATTTCACTTATTATCTCCTCTGTTTCAGATCTAGAAGTGACTAAGCAAAACAGTGCTGAAGAGGAGGGTCAATTGGAGAAACAAAAACTTTCCTCGCAACGAAAGGAGAAACCCATTTCGGACCAGTTAGCCGAGGCCCGACTTCTGCGAAGTCTTCTGAAAAAGATATCCGATCGATGTGGCTTCATAATTGAAGATAAGCTTCTCGAGATCTTAGAACCATTTACCGATGAACAGAAATGTCTTGTTCGCATAGATAACATCTTCAGTGTAAGATTGCTTTTTAAATGAAGTCACTCCAGACATAAGAGCGAATTCAATTACAGGCTTTGAAAATCACACAATATAGTGATGTCACGGCTTTGACTCAATACTTCCTGCCGTACTCTTGGTGTCCTAATTGTCAGAGTGGTCTTTTCACAAATGTTGTTGGGCAGTTGGTGGAAAAGATTGAAGAACAACGAGTAAGTAGGGGACGCGGATCTCTTGCTGCAGAGTTAGAGAAAGTTGCAGATGAATCAGAAATATCCGTGGCATCTGAAACTTGGTCAGTACAATCTGACGATATAGACCATAATATAAATAATATCTTAATCGACAAGTCAAAACTGCCTAAGACAACAAGCAAAGTTTCCCGAGAGGTATACGTTTATTCAAAATAATTTTTCAAAATTTAATCATTAGAAATTAAATCTCCCCATTTGGATAGAAACCGTGTTCAAATCATCATTTGGTCATCAAGCCCGCCTTTGTTTTGACGGCCTTACGAAACTTCACGGATTCGTACTTGAAGGACAACCCCGGAGCTCGTCTGTAAGTTTCCAATCATTCCAGTAAATGATTTTTCAATTACTTTTGTTTATTTCTTTCATTTAGTGGAAGTTTTGAAAAAGCCATCGTCAGATCTTCGAAGACAACAAAGCCAGTTTCAAAGGATTCGGTAGAGAAGTTCTGGTCAAATTTCTTAAATATTATGCCACCTGAAAAACAGAAGTTATGGAAGACTCTTCAGCATGGACTGGATCATTATTTGGATATTCTCAAAGAACGTGAACAACTCGATTATGAGTGTGAATTTCTGAGAAGACAGAATAGTGAACTGCGGCATCTCTTGCAAAAACATCTACCATCCGCTGTATGATGGGACAAATTTTAATTGCATTTGTTTTTAAATAAATTTAATTACATGAATTCAAAATATGTGCACTTTGGTCAAATAAATTGTTGTTCTCTAATCATTTCGGCTGCTTTGCTTACACGCTTGCGCGCTTTACACGAGCATGTCGGTTGCTTCAACTATCGGTCATTCTCTGTTGCAGTTGCTTTTATATTTCTAACTTGTTCTATTTCTATCTTGCTCTTCCACATGATCAGAAGGAAGCATATGTGTAAAATAAAAAAGCGGGAAACAAATTGCTTAAGAATTGCTAGTATAAAATACGCCTTACCATACCTTACTATAAAACCGGGAAATGATTTTCAACTTAGAAAAAAAATTACAACCTTCTTCATTTGGGCTTAGGCATCTTATGTTTTAACACAATATAGAATCTACTTTATATGCACAAATTCCGAAAATAGGGAATATTTTTCAAATTTTTTCTTTATTTGGGCTTTGATTTTTAGTGGATTTTCTTTATTATTTATATAACGTACGTTAGATTTATCCGAATTGATGACATTCGAACGAAATTTGGCATCACTTTTCATTGGAAAGTAAAGCAAATGTCTTTCAATCGTTTATTGTTTTCCACTACGGAACGAATAGCAAATTCTGATATGCTCTGCTGTTGAGGGTGTTCATAATTTCTGGTTTCAAGTGTAAAACAATTCAATGTGATTATTTTGTTCCATGCTGCGGTGATTGAACAAAATTGTAGTTTTGTAGGAGTTTACAGAAGGATATACATATATCTAGACTGCGATTGAAAACAATAAATAAAATAGAAAACAAAGTTTATAGTTGATCAGTTGAGAAAAGAGAAATCGACTTTATAATCTGGTTATTTAACAGATACACAAATTCTAATCATAAATTCGAGTACGAAACGAGGCTCGTCGAAACTTTCAACAAGTAACCGTGACAGAGTTTAGCAAATCAAAGCATACGATTAAAAACAATGGAAAACTGAAGGTTCCCTCACAGAAGACAACACGTAATGGTCTCGCTGCAACAGAAGCCGAAATTCTTGAAACCGGGTAAGTGCAAAATCCTAAAATTCGACGCGTATAGGAATTAATTTAGCATGAACTTTACCTTTTGTTTACCTTCACGTGGCCTTCTATTCGCATTTCGTTGTATTTGTAGCATTTGATTTTTCATGTTTCATACTTGATTTGTGTTTATTGGATAAATTTATGTTTGCTCTTGGTGCTGTTGCCCCGAATTAAAGCTTGTCCAATAAACAAAAGCTAAAAAGTTTACTTTGTTGCTTTATGACGATTTCCTTTGCGTTATGCAAATAATGAATACGTACATATGTACGTACATGATGTCATCGCTGACCTTTTTGCAATTAAATTTATCAGACACAAGCAGACAGCGTTAGCCGCCGCAACGCACAGGGTAGGCGTCCGGTCAGCGAGCATAGAGCGAAGCAGTACGCGATTGAAGTGATTAATCTAATTTCTAAATATAGTAGTCGCTCGAACGATGTTCAATAGTAGAAGTGTGTTTGGATATTGTCTGATGGTGCTCGTTGTATTAGTATCGTAGCCATTAAGTAGGAATATATCAACAAACTTAATTAGATCTTTGCATTAATATTGCAACACACTTTCTCTGATTTCGTTGCGGAATTGTAAAATTTAATTGTATCGTTATCCAGGAACTTCTGTGCTTATCAACAGTGAATTAATTCTGTTTACACAGAGAGTAAGTAAAATAAATAATTTTATTATCATAGCAAATAATATGGCAGATGGGTGCTGCCCTGTTTCTCCACAGAATAAATGAGACTTTTGTCATGATTCAGTCATTTGTGTGCAATTTTGACGTCTGTTTTTGCACCAGCTTCCATCATGGCGATAAGAACACCTTAAAGATTCTGGCACGAAAAAACAAATGCTATAGCAACCAGTGTCCACCAAAATTCAATTGTCATTATTTTATTGCGAACTGTGGGGAATTTTCACAAGTATCCACAATTTCAACTTATCACTCGAGCAGTTGTGTATAAATGCTTGAATAAAGCACGAGATGGGAGCAAGCGAGGTCTTTATCTGATGCTAAGCGGAATCGTGACATTTTGCATTAGAAACAAATTGGAGAACATTCAGTTATAATCAACAGCGTTGTCACTGTTTAAACTGTGATGTATCTTGAGGTGCCTTTGATTTTGCAAATTTCCTTTTAAATTCACTGACGCAATACCTTCTCAAATGAATCATGTTCACGTCAATCAAATCTTTATTTCAATATTTAATCTCTTGAAAATTAGTGTTTATTAATTTTTTTTGACACTGAACTCAGGTTGTAATTGGAGATCATCTTTTTTTCGAGCCAGTTTTCGATGTTTCGATTGATTGATTGATAGAAGATTACATTCTGCATAAGATGAGAGGAAACCTTGCATCGCGCTAGAAAAGACATAAATGTCAAATACTTCAATAATTTAATCAGATTGTGGTCTAAACATTAGCTTTAAATTTTCATTACTTTCCGCACAGACCTTCAATTAATATTATTCAAATGTCTTATAGTGTTCCTCCTAATGCCTCCTAATGCTGTTACCCAAGAACAGCGTTTTACAATATGTGTCAAGTGGGTTCTTAAAATTCTTAAGTTCGTAATTTACGACAGTACGTTTTGCTAGCTGTCATGATAGTTGTACTCTACTTCGATTGAGGTACTTTCGATTTGTTTGCGCTATCTTCATCGTTCTTCTGTTCCACTAATGAGAGGCAGTCAGTATAAATGTTTATAGCTGTATATTGGCAAAACGCTCTGTGATCTAGTTATCTTAGCAACATAGTCGCAGATACACGTCCCTGTTTAACTGGCAAAGATCATAGTTAGACGTCCTCCATCAACTTTTAATTAAAGGCGACAATGATATGTCAAAATGAAAAGTATTGACTGTTGTAGAATTTTTATAAAGATGAAGCCATTTAACACTTCAAAATGAAGCACTTTATGAATTTCCAATTTTCCAATTTCAAGCTTTATGTTCTTCGACTCTGAGTCCGTGGACAACTTAGCAGAGGATGTCCACGTTTGCGTCGGCGCACACAATTGGAAAAAGTCCTGAAGGAGCTTTGTATCCATGATAGTTGAAGAGGATTGTTAGTTGATGTCCAGATCCAATCAGACCATAACGCCATGGGAAGGAAAGAAGAAACGTCTCATTGGCTATTCCCTGTATTTGTTAATATCAACCGTGTAGCCCTGTAGCTGTGGTACCACCGAGCTTTGATCGATCGTGCCTCTGGTGAAAACCTTAAGTACGAAATACACGAAACATTCTTTGTACCAACGTTTGAACAGATTTGGTGTTGTATACAACAATTTTTTCCTGTCTTTCCGCATAACCGACCGTTGTAGTCATTGTATGATCGCACGCACTTTAGTGTCGCATGCCTCAGATTGTATTGAAGTTGTTTAGTGTGTATTCGCACATACCACTATTGTATCGATTTCAGTTTGTGTTTTGGATGTTCATGTGGCATTTAAGGCTAAGGTTAAGTAATTTGGAATGAACTGCTCGAAAATGACTAAATAAAATTACTGGTTGTAAGTAAACTGCTCGTAGAATGAATAATGTGTCTGCTGCATACAACATTTGGTCCGAAATCGGCACAACGCATATCGGTACAATCATTGTGTTGGGTATTTCGTACTTTAGACCGACCTTCTTACACGATATTCTTTAACCCGTGATTGCCTAAGACTTTTATGTTATTCTTTTCGATGTGTAAGGTTAAGTGCAGTGAAAACGTTGCCATAGTGTTTCAGCGCAATCTATAGAATTTGTTATCATACTAATGCACGATGGAAGATGGCCGATCAGTTCAACATTCGCATGGGTTGGGTACCAGGCCAAAGAGACATTTCAGGGTGTACTACTACCGGAACACAACTACTTGGATATACCCCTTACAAGTAGTAAATTGTTGCTATTAGCAGATGCAACTCATAAAACAAATAATAGATGAGCGAGAGGCACTACATTCCTGCCACATCTCCACAATGATCTGGCCTCACCTAGATCTCAGAAGATTTAAAGAAATAATCTCTCTCGTTAGATCCCACATAAGTATAATCGTCGGTGTTATTACAGGACACTGCCTCATAGGAGATCACGCCAGAAGACTAGGCACTCCGGCTAATGATTTCTGCAGAAGCTGCCTAGACAAGGAGGAAGTGTAGATCGCTTCACATTTCCTCTTCTCCTGGCGTACCTACGTCGCCAACATCTGGGGGCCTGCTTATTTGAGAGCTTATGCGAACTTAGTGATGTTCCTATCAGCAATCTACTACGTTCCAAATGGTTCAATTGGGTTGACCTCAGTCAATCCGTTTGGCAACACAATGGATCAACTCTGTTCTAAGTGCATACTCCAGCCACCTCAACCTAACCTACTGCACGATAATTTAGTTTGAAAAAATTCTTTAATAGACACAGGAACTATTGAAGAGTTTGTAGTTGTTTATTGATTTTTTGGTGGGCCTGAATCACATTTTTAATGACTTTTAAGTTATGTTCGTAAGATTTTACGCCTTCATACACAACGGTAAAGAGAAAGGAATGTCGCAACTACTACATTATCATATTTTTCTACTAGATTGATCTCTCTAAACTTGCAGCTGCTAATTTGTACGTTCAAACTTAAGCTCTTTGATTCAAACTTCGACTCTGGCATTTGTGTTATTTGCATTTGGGTTTTAACTATATTCCATATATTTATATATAAATTTAGTCAACACAAAATTCAGTTATATCGTGTAAACAATTTACCAGCTGTCTTCTTGAGTGTTAAGTGCTCTATTGGCTTCTGCGCTGCAAACCGAGGATTTATTCGATGACAACAAATGAAAGTGCGTAATAAATCATTATCTGTCGAATTGCACAGTTTGTCATAGTTGTGATTTTATTGCCATGAAATCTTATCACTGGGTGAAGTAGGATTTATTCTTGAAGAGCTCACAAATTGACAAAAGGCATGCCCTCGTAAAGTTTGTATTTAAAATGAAAATAATTTGCATTGCAGTAGCTTATTACAATTCATTTAGACTTATCAACTGGAATGTATTTATTCCAGTTATTGCGCCTAGCAAGTTTAAATATCTTTGTGTCATACAAGGTGATAGCTTCCAACCCTTCAAATGGAATCAGTTGCGGATTTATAAAAAAATAATGCCAATGTTGTGCAGCAGACATTAACACGGAGAAGTTCACTCCATCAATCAGAAATCAGTACGACCATTGGCAGCAAGTAGGGTAAAAACTTGTGACTTCTAAAATTGCAATTCTTGTGATGCCTCAGACAAGGCGCTAGAGTTCGATTACTGATAGTGGGAAACATGAACTAAATTTTCTAACAACTTACTGTTGATGATCCGAAAGTATAACATAGGCAACCGCTTACTTTGCCGTTCGAAGAATAGAGCTGTGTTCCAATCGTCAAATATCGTTGGATTGTGTATTCCCGCTAAGGATATATAGTTACAAAATAATCCTTGATATTATATAAGCAGCTTCTCAAATACGAAATTGGAGAAATTAGAAAAAAAAAACATAAAATAAGACTTCAGCAACAACTTATTTACGACCGGCAGGGTGCCAGGAACTGTCAGCGATGGAAGTCGGCAATTTCTAAGGCTTAGACACACCAGTCTTTCGCCTGATAAGTAAGTAACTTGCCTAGAAAGTTGGTAAACATAATGGGGGTCGACGCACAAACCCACACAGCCACGGCGCCCAACGTTCCGCGTTGTCATGTTTAATAAGTACTCAACTAGAAACGTACGAGGTAAATATTATGAACGCACAAGTGTGATCGAATGACAACAACAATTGTTCGTGGAATTTGGAATAAATTTATCCATCAACGTTTTAAGGGTCTAAAGAACACTCTGCGCTTAGTTATACTCATGTAAGCATTTATTATCGGTTGAAATATAAAAACTTATTATCTGTCTAGAATGTACGACTGGATGGCGCAGTTGGTTAAGTGCCTCCTCCAAGTTAGAGGGGTCCCAGGTTCAAATCCCAGTGAAATCGAATCTGGTCCAGTTGGGATCAAATTAATGGCACTGGAGTGGGTTGCTAACTGGCAGTGCAATGGACCAGTTTTGAGTCTGAGTGCTTCAGTGTAATGTTTAAAAAAACCTGCGAAAAAAAAGAAATCTGTCTAGAATTCTTGAACTTTCGAGCTTTAAAAAAAACTCTAGTTGATCAACGAGCAGTCTTATACCGCTATTTCTGCCAACGATCAAGAGCGATCAAAACCATTAAATCGGTAACTGTATCATCTACATAGGGAAAAGAATGCCATCAACTTGGATCGATAAGGTGATCCTTCGTTTAATTTGAGTTCGCTAATTGGGCGCTCCGGAAATCCGGATTTTGGCCAAAAAATCATTTCTCTCTCTCTATGTCAACAAGCTAAATTTCCGTTATTAGACTCCACAAGTACGCGATCAAATATCAATGCATCCACAATGATAAAATGTTTGCTGCGATTTATGTCATTTCGGCATCATCCGACCTTATTTCTTTCGAAATGAGGAAAAAGACACCTTTACCGGACCGTCAACGGTTTCAGGTATAGAGCCATGTTAACGGACAGACGGTCGTGTGGCCAGAGCTCACCAATATCGATATATTCTAAATTGTGAAGAAGAAATTTGGCGACTGCGTCACCTCACGGCGAGCGTTCATTAATTGGTCGGCGTGATCATTTGACTTGACAGAAATCGGCTAATAATAATGAGCCTACCATTTTGGACGAGCTCGAGGCCAATACTTGAGACACTGTTGCTGAAATAAATTTATTGGACTGAGTTTTGAACTCAATATCGAAAAATCTTGTAGTAGATTTGATAGGGTAATAGTCCAATGAAACAAGTCTATCTTCTTCTGAGAACATTATTTTGCTTAGAAAAACAAGAGTACGTTTTCCAAGTGTCGACAATTCGCTGCCGAGGTAATCATGTGTAGAATTGATATAAACTCCGAATCGGTTTATTATCATCAAATGAAACCAGTGGTTCTTTATCTTGCTTGTCTTGGAAGATTGTTATGCGCAACATTAAAATATGATGGCTTGTTGTTTCGTGTCAAACAAATTTCGAGGTACTTGGTTGTAAATTAGCGATACATGAAGATTACTACATTTCATGGGATTTACATTTCAGATAGACTGGTGGTTAAGTATAGCGGGTTTAAGATCCTTTGGATATAATTTGTTTACAAACTCGTCAAAAAACATGTGACTACATGTGACTTTCATGAAAATGCATCATGAATTCTATTTCTTGGTTTTGGACGTCAAAACGTTCACTGGCACGCTTCTGATAGGACATATTATCGCGCTTCATAAATATGAACTGATTATTGTCAACCCATATCCAAAGATATTAGCTAACACCGTTTATGGCGGTGCAATCGATAAACCACTTATTGCACTGACTCTTAGTAGTATCGGCTTTTTGGTTACAGATATAAAAAGCGGCCCGGATTGAAGTGACAACAGACCAAACCAAAAATAAATGACTGCCTTTTGGTAATTATTGTTAGAGTGTTGTGACTATTTTCGTTCAAAATACCTTTAATGTGAGGGGCATTTGATAGGACGGTACCACATCATTTACAGTTGAGTTGTAATAATAATGATGATGATATTTGACATTTGGTTGACAAAGTGTCATCAACATAATTTATTGAATCTGGTCTGAGAAGACGAGAAAGACCAAACCGAAGATTTTTGCTGGATAGCTGAAGAACGTGGTCAGGACTGTAAAAGTTAAAATCCAGTCATAGGTTTGGACAAATACACACTATTTGTCATCGGCCGCTGCCAGTCGTCAAGAAACAAACATTTTGCAGAAAGTCGTCGCACGAGTATATTCCTAAATTAATGGATTTGTTCGCAACTTGAGTCACACTTGGTGCACTGCGATTTGGGTAACCCTGGATTTCAAGGAAAACTGCATTTCGCAGCATTCTTGGCGACATCAAAAATGTGTTAGTTCGAAGAATTAAGAAGGGAGTTGTTCGGTATAGACGAATTAATTGGCATTCAAGGGCAATGGCGTATGCTTCTAAAAGTTAGTTGTACCCCATTTGAATATGTTGTCAAGATCGGATTTTCATCTTTGCCATGTGAAGCCGTTCCGATTCCTAATCCGAAAAGGAAAGGATGTGAATTTGGTAAAAAAAAATATAAGACTAAATCTGATAAAACCTTACCATTTAGGGGCACCAGTACTTACAGGGTGACCAGATAAGAACGATAGGAAAATAAATTTAATTAAAACAACAACGTTGTGAAGTGTCAAATTGATTTTGGCTTTATTTAGAACCTACATTCATGACATTATCTATGGAACAGCACATCATTCAAATGGCCGTCGGTTCGTTGGTTGTGCTTCAATCAGTCGCTTTAATTTTTGATGACATGGTTCAATATGTTTTGCGTTCTTCCGAAAATAGGGTCTCGAATGTTGTCCTCGAGCTGGTCCAAAGTAGTTTGCTTGTAAGCGTAGCCTAAGAAGTTGACGTAGACCCAGAGAAAATAATCGAGTGGTGTTACGTCGCATGATCGCGGCGGCCAATTGAATTAACGCTTGCTGTAAGATGGCCCAGTCGCCAAATTTCTTCTTCACAACTTCGAGCGTTGCCTGTCTTGTAGGGCATGTAGCGCCGTCTCGTTGGAACCACAGCTCGAATATATCGATGTTGTCGAACTCTGGCCATAGCCAGTCGGTTGGTTAATATCGCCCTATATATGAGACCATTGACGGTAACGGTGTCTTCTTCCTCATTTCGAAAAAAATAATGTCCGATGACGGCGCCGTGTTATAAAACTCACTAAACAATCAATGTTTGTGGATGCATTGATGCTTGGACGAACGCTTGTGGATTGTGGACTCCAATAACAGAAATTTTGCTTTTTGACATAGCCGTTGAGCCAGAAATGGACCTCGTCCGAGGAGATTTCTCGGCCAAAATCCGTATCTTCGTCCAATATTTCCAACTAGCGGCGTTGCCTATGATTGCCAGCTTCTTATGTCAGCAGAATTTTATACGGATGTAGGTCAAAATCCAACCGCAAAATGAGCCGGGTTGTTTCTCTGGGGATGCCCAATTCAGCTCATCGGAGCCGAATCGACAGTTTTGAGTGTTCTTTGATATTAGCCTCTACGTCGGTCATATTTTCTTCATTTCACACCAATCTTTGTCTGGTTGATAGCTTAAGGTTCAAAAGAGTGTACTCACACTCAATCTTTTCCACGCGACGAATTGCCTGAAAACTGAAGCCGTGATGACGACACGTTGCGTATTTACAACTGAGCCGGAATTTCGATAATAATGTCCGCTCTTTCGGCAAGTGTAAAATGAAAATCTTACTTAATATTTTAACAGGTGGTTGTCATTGGTAACTTCGACAGCTGCTGAAGCATAACAATTGAAAAAACTAGCTAACTAACTTATCTGGTCACCATTTATATTGTGGAAATCACATTTGAAAACCCCTAGAATAATACGCACACTGCCTAACAGATAATTTCTAATCTATAAAAAAAATCACTCAAACGGCTTGTAAACAAACAAAATTTGCCGTAAAGAGTGGAATAAAGATAATCCATGGGAGGCTTAAAAGGTGCAAATTCATCATTCGATTATCATTTTATGTGGCGTTCATGTTTGTGGAATCGTCGGCGTTAATTGATGAAGTCGTTTAACTGGCGTATCATTTAATTAAAAGAACAAACGTTATCGGGCAATGATAAGTGATTATTTCTTTGGATGGACGACATAGGTCCGAATGATATGAGGTTCTAATTGGCTTACGCCATACGTACCATAGATCTATGAAATTATTGACTTTCTATGGCCTCGATTCAACAAATTAAATCGCCAAATAGTCTGGAGAATCCGTTTAAGAGATAATGTAAATTGTTGTCATGCAGTCTTTTGGTATGTGGTAATAAACTGCTGACTTATGCCTTGGAAGGCAATGTTTGGGATCTGATACTCGGAAAAATTAGTTTAACTGACCACAGATACACTTAGGCAGAAACATTCGAGATAGACGCGTTCACAATGTACTACATGTTGTACGACCAAAAAATGTCTCGCATTCACACTGCACACTCATTTCATTTATGATTGAAACTTTGAAGTGTGAATATGAAATTCGAGGAAAATGAGAGAAAATAGTAATAAAAGAAACGAATATATGTTAAACCTTAAATAAAAAAAGGAATGTATTTTTTCCGTAAACTTATTACGATAATTGAACGTCATATGTTTTCTTCCGCGTTGATGTTGAATCGTTGAAATCACAAACAAAAGTGAAAAAATGCTCTGCCATACGACAAGTGTTCAAACACAACAAGTCGTCCGAGGGAAGAAGTTGCGGGTAATAACATGTTAAAATCATATTTGAAACATAAAACCATGCACCATTTTTCATTCTGAATCAATTTCTGTCTTTAGAGAAAACGAGTGTTCGCTACATTGTAGACTTGGATTTTGCTTCTTCTATACTACCTAGCCTATTGTGACGTTGTTCTCTCACGAGTGAAAGTGACCTACAGTTTAATCCCAACTCCGACCGAGTGGACAGCTATACTTATTAAGCATTGTCAGTGACTCGAAAGGTGTGGAGCCAAGACTTTTAAAATTATTTGTCGTATGCTGGGAATTGAACTGCAAGAGTAGTGCCTAGGAGTCGACGCACATATCTAGTACTGTGAAATTGAAAGTTGTTGTGTCCGGCATCGAACCATGGACTTTCAGGGCAGGAGTTGATAAACTACCTACATAAAAATGAATATATTTCCTATAAAACTTTTAGAGTAAACATGTTAGAGTACGATTCTTAACTTTTTTTCTTCACCACTTTATCTACCTTCGGGATACGTCATATCAGCTGTCACATTTATTTCTGATAAGAACGTTCGAAATGTATAGCCTATCAAAAATTCCACATTGAAGTGTTCATTGAGTTTAGCACTTGAAGTAATGTGCAAAATAATGCTTGTTAAGCTCTGCTAATAGAATCTGATTTGCCTTAAGTCTCTAATTGTTTGTTTCTTTTAACTGATGTGTATAAATACCTTAAACTATTTTTTGTTGGGAAAGGTTTTTCATTTTAGCTTTTGTTGTGTTGAATTTTTTTTCAGATGACGATTATTTTGCGTCTGAAAAAGACGCTCAGGCAACCGATGACCAGGTGACTACATTTGTTTTCAGCGCACATCATTCGCTATCGATCGATGCACAACGCGAACGTCTTCCGATAAAAAAATTCCGCGATCACATTCTATACTGTTTGGAAAATTATCAAACATTAGTACTTGTTGGTGAAACTGGAAGCGGGAAGAGTACACAAGTGCCACAGGTATTAATTACTTATTACTTTGTGGATATCGAAATTGATTTCTTTATTTTTTAAATGCAAAAACTTTCTATTTACTGTGCATAATATTGCACAAGTTGCATCTTTTGATTACTAACTTAAGCATTTGGATGGTTTACATGTATTTACAATGTTGACAGAAATTGATACAAAAGTTGAAAAAATCATCAAGTTTCTTTCAAATAAATTAAAGCTTAATCAACCCTTTACGACCTACGTGAATCTATAGTGACTCCTATGGTAATTTGACCAGTTTTGCTAGATCAATTATGGGCAGTTAGGGGCATTGTCACAATGAAGGAACATTCTGTTTCCTTTTTGAATGAGTCCGCTTTTTTATTTTCTCATTCGTTTTTATTTTCACATTCGTATTAAAGATGTCAGTATTTAGTGATAATTCTTCGTGGGCTTTAAGAAGAAGTGATCATGAGAACGTGGTCAGCCAAACGAACAACTTTGCTCTAAAGTGAGTTAGAGCCGCAGTGTAGTGGATAACTGGGTCGACTACAGAAAGTCTTTTATTTTCACGACAGCGTCCCTCTCGAATCACTGACAATGCTCAGAGAGTGTGACTTTCAAGAAAAAGCTTCTAAACTTTGCTGTTCGGGGTCCGCGTGAAACTGTTAGTCCCAATTACTCATTACAATAACATTACGAGTGGTGGTCCCTGGTGAAGCTAGTCTGAACCCTCTTGTAGTGCCAGAAGAAAAATAAACACGGCTTAGAATATTATTCACGAGTTTAAACGAGATGTGTACATTGCGGAAAACCTCAACTTTGATCACCCATATCTCCGACTACGTAGATTTTGTCCCATAGGTGATCGATAATTTTCAGTGTGCTTTCAGCCCAAGGAAGTCCACAATATCTTCACATTACGCCAACGCCCAAAAATACAGATCGACACCGCCTATTTCTCGATTTCAAGGATGGTATATGGCAGCGTACAATGAGACGAGCTATACAGCGCCATGCCTAGTTTTGAAATTGTTCTCAAACTCGTCAGATTGAGCAGAGTGACGATGGAGAACTCTCGCTGCTCCATCAGGTTTGGAAGCGAACTCACCAAGACCTTCATTGTTAAAAAGGACGCACAACGTCGAAGACTTCGCCTTGGCTCCGCGGTAACCAGAAGGAACACAAGTGGAGGAAGACCTTAATCAACCTGGTACGCGCTGTTGGGCACAGCTGGCACGAAAGATCGTGCTAGCCAGAATGTCTTGTTGGTTGAAAGCCAGGCCCAACTCTAACTGTGCTCTGCATTGCAAAGAGGCTCGTACAATCTGATCTTCCTTTGGACCAACAAATTTCATCGATTAACTCTACCAATCAGATGTTAACAATTATATCAACGATATTCAACCCGATCTGTTAGCACGGTTGTAATCTTTGTATATCAGAGGTACCTGATCCAGATTCTGTTCTTTGGGTGGCGGTACATTCCAAAGCGGAGTTGAATCTAATTTTTACAGCAACCACACGAAAACGTTTGCTACTGTTTTCACACGAATGCAGGGGACTCCAAACGGGTTAGCTTAGGAAGCTTTATATGACAGTTCCTTCTTTCTAACAATTTTCAGTGAGTCGAGAGAGGCGGTGCCGTGAAATATGAAAGTTATTGTATCCGGAAGTATACACTTCGGTGTAGAATGGAGTTACTCACTACGTTACTAACACCACCGATACTGCTAACTGAATGGTAATATCTTCACAGTTCGCGAAGATGTATACAGGTAGCGAGAGATTAGTTAGATTTACGTCGATTATAACTTAAACTGGAGTCCGAAACATATTTAAGTGACTGTATACTTCTAGGAAAACAAAAAACAGTGCAACTTCCCTAAGTCAAATTTCAAGGGACCTGAAAATATGTTCGAGTTGTGGAAAATACGCAAAATGTACGGGAATAAAATTATTCGTTTATTTTAAATAATTCTGTAATTTTTTGTGTTTTGCACGACCACTTCTCCCTTTGTACAAAATTCTCCATTAAATATAAAGACTTGTAGATATTGTCATGAACATTACTTCTGCACTCCTTTTGTTGGTTTATCTTTTCAATGGAAGAGGAAAGCTGCCCCAATTGCCACTGCATGATAAGTATGTATTTGGAATTTAAATAACAATAGGGGCTTTCCCTTTTACGCTTCTGAGAAAACGTAGTTCAGTAAGTAAATTCCCCCAAAAATTTTCGAGTTACGGTTGAAATATCTCTTCGAGTTATAGAAATTAAAGTTAGGGAGCAAAAAATATGTGAAAAATCAGTGTTCACGATAAAAGTTCAAGTTAAAGAAGTTCCAGTCTAATTCTATTAAATCATTAACAAATGTCTAAAGCTTGTTGTTGGTATACGTCCATCAATCATTATAGGCGGTGCTTTTAGTCACCACATATTTTTATCAACACAATTTTAGTAGATTAATAACCATAATAAACAAATTTGAATGATTAGTCATCGTCTGATTAAGTATAAAACTACTCGGCAATTAATGGTATTGCTGTGAATTTGAGCGACTGGCCTTCTATTACGAGTACACATCTGTTGGGTGTTTGTTTCTTAAACACCTTTACAAGTGGCCATTCTTTGAGGTGTTTACGTTTTGTCAATGATGTTTATATAAACAGACTGAAAAAAAATTTTAGTTTATTCTTCTCGAATTTTGTTTTTTGTTGTTTTTTTTCGATTTTGCCTTTAGATCTATTTGAGATTAATGTAAACTTGATGTACCTTTTGACGTTGTAGGCTTTAATCAAATTAATTAAACCGGAACAGCAACGTTTGTTAATTAATAAAATCTAAGGCAAAGTGACTTTTGGCATTACTTTCCAGTATCATGCTTAAGTCTATCGGCTAATAATAATAATAACAATGGCGGCGCCACCGTCTAGAGTAAATCTGGGCCTACCTTCTCAGCAACCATTCTTGTTGCGAGTGATATTTTTCTCTCACGAGTGGAGGGGACCTACCGTTTAATGCCGACTGCGAACGGCGAGATTGAGAGCTTTTTCTAGACAATTATATACTTCGAGCATTGCCAGCGACTCAAAGAGGTGGAGCCACGAACAAATTAGAAGTGTTTTTTCGGGATTCGAACCTATGTTTCGAGCGTAGGAGTCGCCGCACCTATCAACTACGCCACGGCTATATCAACTAATACTAGACTACAAAGTCTGAATAGATAGTACTTAACGCTGATAACATGTGATGCGTTAGCTGGTGTCAATGAGTCATTTTAGATATGAAGAAAAATGAAAGGAAACTGAATATAGTCTGTTATCAAATAATTAAATTCCGCCATCGAGAGTGACACTAAATCGTCACAAGAGCGAGCTATAATTTCGCGATAACAAGGATCTTCAACTACTTCGGCTCAGCAAACAACAGCTGTGTTGATGACTGTACTGATGATTTTTTTCCTGGTTTTGTCATCTAGCTGTCTATCGTTCATAAAAAAAATCGTTGGTTGCCTTTATAAGATAGCTACAGTCCGAGGTGGTATAGGGTCGAGCTCCTACAGCAACTATTTAGTTATTATCTTTAAAATAATTGACTTCCTCTTCCGATAAGCTTCAATCATGATAATGTAAAGTTCTAATATACAGTTCTTGTATACAGTCAAACCTATTTAGCGGCTTCCGTTTCAATGCTATCAGTGCTTCTTTGTTGTAGCCAAGGTAAGGACACGGATATCGAGAGAACAACGGAGTCGAGGAAGACAACCAGGCAACGCTGCATCGAACTACGACAGCTGTTCGTTAGCTCTACGAACAGGAACGAAGTGAAGAGAACTTCTCAGGAAGAAAAAGAAAGAGCACAAGAAGCGCGCGATCGAGGAGATGGAGAGGTGTTATGGCAGGAATGATCCGAAAGTTTTACCAAGGGATGAAACTCTTGTCGAATGGGTATAAAGTTGTCCCTGCCGGGACAAGCATGGACAGGTTGTAGTAGATTCGCAGTTGATACTGAGAATTTGGAAGTCAATTGAAGTCAAGATTCATTCAAGACTGAAGTCTAACAAAGCTGCTGGTGCAGATAGTCTGCCCGCTGAAATGTTTAAAGCAGATGGAGATAATCTGGTAGGACTCATGCACCAGCTCATTTGTAACATATGGTCTTAGGAAAGCATGTCCGATAAATGGAATCTCAGTATCGTTTGCCCGATCCGCATGAAAGGAGAACCCTTTGACTGCGCCAACTATCCGGCGATAAGTCTCCTTAACATCGCCTATTAGGTCTTATTTGCCATTCTATGTGAACGCCTGAAATCTTTCGTCACCAATCTGACAGGTCCGTATCAGTGTGGTTTCAGGTCAGGGAAGTCCACCATCGATTGAATCTTCACACTGCGGCAGATCCTGGAGAAGACACGCCATCTATTTGTCGATTTCAAGGCCGCATTAGACAGCGTGCATAGAGACAAGCTATATAGCGCCATGTCTAGTTTTGACATTCATCCCAAACTCCTCAGACTGAGCAGTATGACGATGGAGAACTATCGCTGCTCCATCATGGTCGGTAATGAACTCACCGAGACTTTCAATGTCAAAAAAGGTTTTAGGCAAGGCGACACGCTGTCATGTGATTTCTGTAACATCGTTCTGGAGAAGATCATGCAAAACTCACTGGTCAACATAAGAGGCATGATCTTCCAAAAGTTTTTTCAACTGCTAGCTTACGCGGATGACATTAACGTGATTGGGCGAACACAACGAGCCGTCAATGATGCGTTTGCTGGCATTGAAACGGGAGCGGCTAAAATGGGTCTGCCGATAAACAAGGGCAAAACCAAGTATATGCAGTCATCGAGAAAGGACGCACAACATCGATGACTTGGCCAGAACGTTACCATAGGCAGCTATTTGAGGTAGTGAAGGACCTATTAATAACATCAGTACTGAGATCAAGCGCAGAATAACCAACCATTGTTTTTTTTGGACTCAAAAGGCATTTGAGTAATAGAGCCCCCCTAGAGATCGTGCTGGCTGGAGAGGCATGTTGGTTGAGACCCAGGTCCACCTCGGACTGTAGCGCCCTAAGAGGAAGAAAAAGTTTCAATGCTAATCGCGTCCAATGTTAATTTATCAGTTGAATTGACTTTTGGAAAACCGTGCCTCTACAATTGGGCAATAAGTTTCAAAAGATCTTCTCAAAACCGATGTTAAAAAAATACCATGACAGCGCGTCTCGTCGGTATCGGTGAGTTTGTTACCGATCTTGACGGAGCAAAGGGAATCCTCCATCGTCAGAATAACCTGACATGTTTGGCAGGAATCTCAATACTTAACATGGCATTGTATAGCTCGCCTCGGTATATTAAGAATACTTATTCCTTAATGATTGGCGCAGTGAAAGGGATGTCCTTTCTTGTGGATCAGACAAACGTTACTAAAATTCCACTCATCGGGCATGATTTCCTTCCTTTCCTAAAGATTTCAACAAACAAACAAGCAATCTACATCAGCAGCTTTGCTAGACCTTTTTTTTTTTATAGGAGTCCTATATGGTGGCATGTGTGCCGAAAGCGCATTGTACTATAATAACACCGATAAGGGTCTTGATGCTGATGTGTTCAGTCAGAGTCAGCACTTAAAATTAGGTTTAGGCTATATTTGTTTTGCGATGAGGCATGTTGTGCCTTCGGACTATCCACGATTAGTTTTTCCCAATAACTGTAAATGCCTTCCTCAAGACATCGATCTCACACTATTTTTGAACTATTTTTTGAGTATTCTCTCCGATCTGAGTAGGTAACTGATGTTTAGGCGCTAAGTGGTCCTTCACTTTCTTCACAGATGGATAAAAAATTGATGAGGAGGTGGAGTGTCTTCTCTAAGGAGAGTATAACACTACGCCGTTCCAACTATTGTGCTGTGTTTCAGGCGAAGACTGTGGTTAAAGTGTCCCTATCACGTCTTACATACAATGTGGCATCCAAAAGGAGGTTATGATATGTAAGGATAATTATGTTTTCCACTGAGAAGAAATGGGCCATCATTTTAACATTCACCTCAACCACATGCCGGGATACTGCAACATTTCTGAAAATTGCCAAATTGACAAATTTGCCAGACATGCAAAGATCATTTGTACATGCCCCTAGTTACAACTAAATATTTAATAATGCTTGATTCGATTGATATCAAAAATCATAGGTCGTCCGAGAACATGTGTCTAATTATGAAGCAGTGCGTACAAAATCGTTCGATTTGCTTGGTATCCCAATTTGGAATTTGCCCCTGTAACATAACCTAACCCAACATAAACGTAGTGTTGTGGTGACGTTGGTAAGAGCATCGACGCCCACGCGGGAGTCCCACGTTCGAATCTGAACAGACCCGACGGAAGAGTAGACCCGTCATAGAATGTCTCAAATTTTTCTCCGTTCGAAGTCAGTGTGATTATGATATCTGTAATAAAAACCCCCTACTGTACGTGAGTCAAAAGATTACATACGTACAATTCATAACAATTAATAATAAAATACAGTCATTTGTTGTTAAAACGATTTTTGTCACCGTGACTGATAACAGAGTAAATTTCGGTTAACAATGACCCGAAGAGAAGAATAGTTTTATACATTCCCGGAAGTTTACATTGCATCATCCGGATAATTGTAAGTTGTGCTCACTGAAGTCAAATGCGCCGCTATAACTCTTATCACACATCATCCTTACCACAGTAACTCTCTTCCTTCCTTTAATGGTAAATGGTAAATTTATGTGACCATTTTTTCAGTCAAAATCTTGATAAGACTGTTGTTTAATAATTCGTTGAGTCATTATCTGACCATGTCATCTATTCGATAAAAGTATCTGTTCCTCGTAAAATTTTATATAGTTTATCGATTTTCAGTACCATTTTGATAAGAATACCTGTTAAGTTATTTATGTTTTATTTATACACTCCCAATTAGTGGTAAAAAAGTAAATACTACAATATTTGTAATCTGAACAACCATGACGCGTTATTCAACGCCGCGGGCATAAAGCAGGTGTTCCTATATGCTATCATCGTTTTATACAATTAATTAAATACTTATTGGTTCAAACATTGGACTGGAGGCATGGCAAAGCTGCTCATAAAAATTTAATAAATTTTATTTCGTCTTTGTGTTCATTTTTTTGTGCTTGGTTTTTCCAAAATGATAATATTTGTATTAACTGCTTCATATATTAATAATAAAGCGATAGAAAAGGGTATATACAAATCAATAAGATATTCAACAGACATCTACTCAGAATAGTGTGATACCTTAAATAAGAGATCAGTGTTTTGAAGAAGGTAAGTGTGAGTAATCCGAGTACTACTCAATTAGGCTCGTTTACAAAGTTCGTTTTTGTCATTTTTTAATAATGTAGCAAGGTTAGGTATACTATGTCTGTAACGTGCCAGCTTTAACATGAGATTTTGAAATTAATAAGAAAATAATTAGCCGTGTACACGATTTGAAACTAGTTTGTTTGTTGTTTGTTACCCTTTTATTAATTTCGTGATTTTAGTTTATAATCCAGTCACGATAAGCCATTCGAATTTGTTGCACAAACGTTTTTTCTTAATTTTGTATGTTGACTCAAACAGGTCGACGGAGTAAGTGTATCACGTGATTCACTACAGCCTACATTACAATCTTCATTGCTCTGGGATATATCTGCACAGTCATCCAATTTGTGTTTCCGAAAGCAAATTTAAATAAGACACATTTATGAATAATGTTTTGTTTAAAATTGTTTTTCAACATCGACTTAGAATGGAATCTAATAATAATGATAAATAATAATGGCGGGGCTACAGTCCGAGATGGACCTAGGTCTAGCTTCTCAACAACCATTCGTGTTCTCCCACAAGTGGAGGGGACCTACAGTTTAATGCAGACTCCGAACGCGAGATTGAGAAGCTCTGTATGGACAGTCATACTCTTTGAGCATTGTCAGTGACTCGAAAAAGGTGGAGCCGTTAACAATTTTTTGAAAAATTGTTTGTCTGAACTGCGAATTGAATCTACACTTGAAAGTCTAGTGCATATGGGTCGACGCACAAATCCACGGCGTCGCTAAGGACGACGAGCTAAGGAACACTAAAAATTTGGAGAAAAAACAGAAAGACAGTTCAAAATACATATATCGAAAAATTGTTCGAACTGTTAAAATTTATCTTTTTATTTCCTCAATTTTGCAATTCAGGCCCGTGCTTGACTTTAAGTATGACCACGTCCACACTGTCTGATTGGCAAGCATGTCAATAGGGACCTACAGTTTTATATTAACTCCAAACAGCAAAGTTTGAGGAGCTTTATATTGACTCGAAAGAGGTGGTGAAATATGAAAGATGTATGTGGCCAAAATCAAACGTAGATTTCGAGGGTAGTATTTGATGCACTTACATAAAAAAGTTGATTTCCGAGAAAGACAAATAGTCTCTCATCTTATATTAAATGTTTGAAAAGTTAAAAAAAAGAGGCCGAAATATGAAGTTGATTTTTTTTTGGTTGACTGACTAAGGAAAATTGCTAACAAATAGCTTTATTTCTCACGACAATTGCAATTGATCTGTTTAATTTTGTTGGTTGTTTAGTTTAACTTTTCATAACGATATAAACAGTAAAAGTGGGCGCCGTGGCGTAGTGGGTAGGTGCGTCGACTCCTACGCTCGAGGTCGTCAGTTCGGATCTCGAAAAAAACATCAAACATTTTTTCACGGCTCCACCTCTTTCGAGTCACTGACAATGCTCAAAGAGTATAACTGCCTAGAAAAAAGCTTCTCAATCTCGCCGTTCGGAATCGGCATTAAACTGTAGGTCCCTCCGCTCGTGAGAGAACAATAGGACGCACAACACGAGTGGTTGCTGAGAAGCTAGGCCCAGGTCCACCTCGGACTGTAGCGCCGCCATTATTATTATTATTATTATTATAAACAGTATTGTAATTTGTCTCCAGTAGGTCATTGAAATGGAGAGTCATAAACAGAAACATTCAAGGTTTACAACTTAAGGTAGAATTTTAACTTAAAGTATCGCTGTCAGCTCATCACCGCTGTGTAGGTGGACATTTACACTCTAGGAAAATGCAAGTAATGAAAAATATATGTACGAGATGCGTATTTCCCATGTTTCTTCTTCATGTGGAGCTACAGTCCGTGGTGGACCTGAGCTTCAACCAACAAACCTCACCAGCTAGCACGATCCTTTCCCAAAACTTTGAATTTCTGTATAGCTACCTCCTTAGCTGCAATTAAAACCCCGATAAAAAATCATTTTGGTCTTGATTTTTGTTTTAGCTTTTGTTTTGGTTTTTCAATTAAGCTTGTGATGACTTTGGACTATAGTTCCAACAAGTGATTTTATTTAAGATATGCTTATTTTCCTTATCCTCGCCAATCTCGCATTTTCGGTTGACAGAATATAGTCCCACCTTTTGAGCGGAAACACTTTCTAATTCTTTGACTAAATGGATTATAATTTATGGATACATAATCCTCAACCTAATGGCTTTATAATTTGTGGTTGGTAAAACTCTGATGACCTGATGATTCGGTTTCTGCTTATCAAACATTCGTTTGACGTATCGCTGGAAATTGAATGCTCTAGTTATCTTTATTAATTACTACATGTATCCAATTACATACTATGCGGCTAAAATTTGTATTTGATCTCTATACTGATGTTTATGTGTTGTTTTCTATCTCGGAGTCATATCTTCCCCTTGGGCCTAATGGTAGATAGGTTGGTAGGGGTTATTTAGATGCTAATAAAAGAAGTTCTTGACCAATAGTTGCAACCCCTTTCCCATTAGAGTTGATTATGTTCCTCGTCACTGCAACTTCATATAGGATATACCTACACGAATTGCGCGGATGTATATTGCACAGTGCCCGGAAAGGAGCTATATCATTTAATGGTCTAGTTGTTTTTTCTAAGGTTTCATCTCCTACCTTCTCTCCTGGAAAGAATTGGCGACTTCTTCAGCTCCTTGCCTTTTTCTTTTTTTTGCAAATCTGTCCCACTATGCTGTGATACCCAATATAGGGTCATCGCGTTTGATTTTGAGATTTCGTTTCGGATAAGTAATTTCATAACATCTAAATTCCATGTTCATGTCTTAAGGAACAACAGCTTCTTGTTTAACAATGGCAGTGTGTCAGTGGCGTAAAGGGTAAGTGCGTCAAATTCTATGCTCAAAGTCTAGGTTCAATTCCCGAGTCACTGATAAGTCTCCGGGGTGGACTTGAACGCCACATTATTACTATTATTATTCAACTCCCACAAGGGATCAGCTGGAATTAACACTTTGGCGGATAGTCGCGCATCGACGAAGGTTCGCATTTGGACACATCGATTTTTTTCGACATTAGGATAGTTAGGGTCATAAAGATTACAACACTCGGCACAAACGTACATGTTTCAACTTGTCACGCCATCATATAAAATACAGTTAGAAATGTTCTGATGGTTCATGTTGTGACACGATAGATTCAATTTAATGTATTTTGTATCAAAACTCGAACTGGTATGACCGTTAAGTTACCGTACAGTTAAGATGAGACGACGGATACAGCCGTCCTGTCACCATAACAGAATTTTACATTGACGCCTGGAGCCGTTCTGTCCACGAAAGTGTTAAAAACTAAGACCCATGAACTCCTATTATAATTTCGTTGTGCCAAAACATAGCCTCGGTGAAACTGTACTAGGCTCCCTAAACACTTGTCCGATTCACACACATTCACACATTTTACTACAGGATCTGAGAACCATTGATGACAATAGTCACAGAAACACCATAGTAAGTCAACGTATTCCGTTAAGTTACAAGCCTCTATCGAAGACAGACTTGTTCATAACATAGAAAATCTGTTGTTTGCTTTATGCCAATATCTATCTACCCACTTTCCCGAATACTGCTTAGACATCAGTTCCCATTATAGGCAGGGTACGCTTCGCCGTGTTTTTATATATATCTTCACTTCATGTAAGAACTTTAACTAACAGAACATGACTATAAGGGGAAGCCTAAACAACAGTTCTACGTATCGTTGCCTAATGTCAAATATTAATTTGTTTTTGTATATATTGAAATTGCGTTAGAATGCACCTTTACCCATCTTTATAGAAATAATGTTTATGTTGTCTCAAAAAGTTATGGGTAAGGTTGTGTATTATGGAACATGAAATCAGCGTCTAATATTATCATAAACAAAAACTTAACATATGCCATTAATTATTGCATCATTAACTGTTATTAAAGGCAACTCTATTGTTCGTTTCAGATATAACAGCTGGAACCACAACGGACCTGTTGAAATATCCAAATCGAATACTTCACAACTCCATAAATCACAACCGCTACTCAAGTCTTTGTTCAAGACGACGACTTAAAACACTACAAAGAGTACAATTCGACAAGTTCAAGAAAGAGAGAAAGAGTGAGGGAGAAGGGAACATTAATCCACTAGGAATAGAAAAACGCTGATTCCACAATATCTTGCACTCCAATAATCGATTGGAATCAAATTCGAATAATTGAAACGAATATCTTTCGCAGAGCGAACCTTTTTTAATATATAATATTTTGTTTAAGGCAGAGGTTGAAGACAATCTACGAAAATGGTGGGTCCAAGCTCACAGATAAGCAAAATACTCCTAACCCTACTTTTCTTTCTTATTATCTTTTACATTTTTATGGATGTAGAACTGTATCTTAGAATACAGAATTATCCGATTGAGAGAAACTACCACTTCAACTTGTCGATTTCGGCACAACCTCTAGTGGGTGCAAACGAAGGCAATGGATATAATGGAGAGCATTCGGGTCTACCTTCTGCTTTGCCACTTCAAGCAGATTTATACTCTGCAATGACACAAGCCACTCCATTGTCCCTGCTGAAGTCCACTTCTGATCATAAGACTGCATTACCAACAATACGAGCCAATCAGCCAGTGCCGGGCACATATGAGTCAAGTACATGGTTAACTTGCGAAATAAACCCTTTGTGCCATGTTACTGTGAAGGCAATTTTGTTGGATCATACGAACCATTATATTTTCGCTCCACTTGCCACAATATTCGATAACATCGTTGGATTTTCAAGGTCATCTTTCATTACAGCGAACATGATATCATTTTTCCATGTGTTCGTGGCCTGTCTTGCTGGCAAACTAATTGCTTCAGATAGCCTAGGCTATCGCAGATTGGGAGTTGTACTCTTTCAATTTCGAACGTTCCTGGATGATTTGGATGGACACGTTGCACGAGTTAAGAAAAACATTCGAGGTGAACGCTCTGAAGTTGGTACATCGGGCTACTATATCGATGGCCTGTGCGATGGACTGGGATGCATAGCATTGCTTATAGGCATATGTTTTTTCCTGAAAAACAATCCACCACGACGAGGATATTCTCAATTGCAAGCAATTCTTCCACTTAGTGAATCGAAGAGCACTGAAGCTGGAGTAATTTACAAAGTGAAAACGACCACAAAGAAAGTCGTTCGAAAGGTTCTCTGCTTTGCTGGCCAATTGCTACTGAGTTCAACAGCGTGGAATCGTTACATTGCCATTTATCAGGATATGCTTGAACGTAACGATGTAACACCGGCACAGTTCCTGCGACAGAATTTCATATTCAAATCAAATTGGTTCTTCTCAGTTGCATGGATATGGCGTGTGGTTAATGTACACTCTATGCTCCATTGTGTGCTGTTGAGCATATTTTGTGATAAACTGTGGGATTTCCTTAAAATGGTCCAATATAGCGGTTATATCGTTCTGCTGGTAGCTATATGCGCCACTGAGATGCATGTCTTAGAGGCGCATAACTTTATATTTAATTCATTGACTGGTAACAATACGTCTTTGTGATTTTAATAATATTAAAGATTTTTCGCTTCGTATCTAGTTTAAGGGAAAGCATCATATTTTATTTATAATATTGACTCTTAATTGTTGAGTTTTCTTTTGTTTAATTATATTTAACATTTTATACAGTGTAATTTTTTAAGAAACTCAAATTGATTATGTACGTGCAGACCGGGATATGTATATGTATACCTTATTCATATTATTGAGAAGCCCCCATTGGCATTGTGTTGTTCTTTTTAAGGATATGGTGTCTGGATATGCTATGCAATGTTTGTGGAAGTTTGATTGAAATATTTCGGGGCTAGGTTAGAGAGTGTGTAGAGAATGTTGCAGGATATGGAGTCAACATTTAAATTCAATCTTAAAGAGATTTTGTACAATCAGTACAATCGTTTGTGTTCCTTTTACTGTTGGAAAATATATTTATTATAGACATCAGTCTCGGTTTTTTTTAATCTCATTTGCCAGCTTCTTTTTACAAGTGAAGCTGAAATTTGAAGAAGTCTTGCGTTCAATAGTTTATCTTTTTTTATATTGTAATCCTTATTTAGTTGTGAGAGTTAAGTTCCAATAACATTTATGAATTTATTAGTTCACTTTTTATTTGAAAAAAATCAACAAACTTCCACATCATTATATTCAGCAATTAATGGACAATTTGTTGAAAATAAAAACAAACTTCCTAAGTGCTAATAATTATAACAACAAAACCAATTCTCAAATATTTAAACTGTTTGGCAAACATGTGCTTCTATTTAAGCGCACAAAGCCGTCCAAAATCAATAAATAATAGTTTTAGTGTGAAAGAAGAGTTAAAAATATATGCACCAAATATGTTATCATTGATAGTTTGATAATTTTTTCTCTCATAAATGAATCTTAAAAGAATATACTAAAAACCCTAACCTATAACTCAATTGTAAATACAATATATACATACTTTTTTTTTTATAATCCAATGAATGATTTTTTTATTTTTAAGTGAGTTTATTAACTGCTAACTATTCGCTTTTGTGTACTAAAAAAGTTCTTCCATAAAACAAAACAAAAAAACACAAAAAGTCTCCAAAATCGAGGTATATTCACGAAGAAATAACGATAATTTGATGATGTGTATCATATAAAAATAGTTATAGAGCTTATCACTGCATTTAATATGTGTATGTATGCATGTAACACCAATTTACAATATGTTATTAAATAAAACATGATTTTTGAATTTAGATTTGATTTCAATTTTATTATTTTATATATGCGAAAAACAAAAAGCGTTCAGCAGTACATACTATTCTCTGATGCAATTGTTTTATTATTATTATTATCGTCAAATATCACCCTCATAAATCTATTGAAATATTGTTCCTAAGAAGAAAAGAAAAAAATATTTGTAAATTCACGGAATTAAAAAAAACTTTATTGATGTTTTAAAGAGCGGTATCATCACACCACGAAAATGAAAAATATATATATACAATTTAAATAAATAAAGAATCCTGTATACAATCAGTCCATTATTAAGAATGTTAAACCTTAATAAGATGAGAAAAAAAAATACAAATATTTTTAAATGATAAAAGAAATTCTAAGAAAAACAAAAACAAAATATTTACACGTAAAAACTGTTTTTTGAATAAATATATAAATTGTATACTTGTCTGAAAATTATTACCGTGTTTTTCCTATTTCCCATTCATTAACATTTTATGAAGAGAACTCGTTTAAGCAGTAAACATGCATAAACTTTGCTATGTTCAAACTTAAGAGGATGCAGCAATTAAAAATAAACTGGGAAAGTGCGAGTTATATCAGCCTACAATAAAAAGTGTATTCCGAAATGCTCGGAACCAATGGGCTTCCGGATAATCGATTTTTCCGTTATTAGAGGTTTCAACAAAATTGAAGGAAATGAAATTAACGTTTGTTTTTAACAAAAACAAAATAATTTTGCGAGATGTGAGGGGTGTACTTGCTAAAGGGATATTAGAGATTGCCAGTTATTGGAGTTCCGGGTAAAAGAGTTTCACCTCTATTTCAATTGAATTTCCTACTACGAGGGTTGTCTGAAAAGTTTCTAACAAGGATGCACTTTTTACTCGTAAATGCTCCCACCTCTTTAACTTGCTTATTGTTAAATCCTAATTTAAATTTAGACATTGCCATTACCTCTGGTATCTCTCTCACTTTGATTCGACGGTCGTTTGGCACCATTTTGTAGAGTTTGGCGATGTTTTCGTCAGTGGTGACAATTTTACCAACATTTACTCATTAAAACCTCATTGAATTTTCAGATTTTTAGACCTTTGTGAACGGAATTTTAAAAAATGATCCTTTAATGCCGCTGATGAATATAGGAAGATTTAAGCTACCACTCATTGCTCCTGCTTATCTCTTATTTTATGCAGGTTTTTGTCGTACATTGGACTCCCAGTGGAATACGACCTGCAGGAAAATATCAAATTTACATTTTGAAGTGTACAATATGCGGGGCTCACCTAAACTAGCAGAGGTCCATGTTGTCACAAGTCGCAGTGTCTCGCGTCAAAGACTGATCACATATACGGTACGAACTCGGCAATCGCAACGCTTGATACACGCACCTACTCGATTTTTGCAACACTATAAAATATAGCGTCATAACATTCATAAGGGCAACTCCTTGAATATATTGAGCACTAATCCTATGGTATCCTAGACACTTTCGGACTTTTTTTTTATGCCTTAAAACGAGATGCTCCCTGTTCTTTACTTTACCTTAGATGAAACATCTTTCATATTTGTTTGATTCCAGTTCGATCTGAGCACCAAGCCTTTATGGACTCAGCGAAGATATCAAAGAATTTCGAACACAGCGGATTTAGTTGCTACCGCTATCGCTTTCTTAGGCTATAATATATCAGAATATTTAATTCATGCAAGTCTTCTCAAATCAGGGGTCAATCCTGGACTCTATAATAATAATAATAATGGCGGCGCTACAGTCCGAAGTGGACCTGGGCCTAGCTTCTCAGCAACCACTCGTGTTGTGCGTGCTATTGTTCTCTCACGAGTGGAGGGGACCTACAGTTTAATACCGACTCCGAACGGCGAGATTGAGAAGCTTTTTCTAGACAGTTATACTCTTTGAGCATTGTCAGTGACTCGAAAGAGGTGGAGCCGCGAAAAATTTTTTTTTTGAAAAATTGTTTGTCTGAACTTGGGTTCGAACCTAAACTGTGAAAGTCTAATGCGTATGGGTCGACGCACGAACCCACACGGCCACTGCGCCCACATGGACTCTGGACTCTGGACTCTATGAATATATAAAATAAATCCCTAGGATGGTATCATAGCAGCGAAACTCCAATTGAACCTAGACCTGCCTTCAGTGGTCCGACATCATCCTTATGGGGTGCCTGCGCCTGTCCGACATCCCCTTAAGATGGAGGCAGGTGAAGGTATTTTCCAACCAAAAGCAGACCGCAGTTCTCATGTCAATCGCAAGGACTTAAGACCTACCTTCTTTCCTACTAAAAAGACTAGAAAGACTCATAGATATCCGTTTTCGCATCAATATAGGCCCATCTAAATTGTCAGTTTCCTAACACGCATACAGTAAAGGCACATCTGTAGATACTGCCCTACACTCAGTTGTATGCTCGATTGAGAAATCCTTTCACCATAAAGAATATACATAATAGGCTTTCTGGACATCGAGGACACAATCAACAATGTCTACCCATCCTCTATCACCAATGCACTGGTGAATCTTGGCGTGGACGTGGGACTCGGTAGGCTGATTCATCAACTGCTTGTCAGTAGAGTAATCAACTTTAAGCTGGGTTCCACCACCACTACCAGAATTGTCAGCAGAGGAACACCACAAGGCGAAGTTCTATCTCCCCTGCTATGAAACATCGTTATTAGCGAACTATTTTTGTTACTAGGCAAGGCAGGGTGTAAATCTCGTGCAAATATCGAACAGTGCTAAGAGATTTTATGCAAAATGCTCTCCAAATTATCTGCGTGGACCAAGGCAAACGGCCTTGCGATCAACGCTCAAAAAACGGAAATCGTCCTCTTCACACGGAAATATAAAATTCCTACCATCGACCCCATACCATTGACGGTACCAGTTGTAGATTCTCCGAATCTGTCTAATATATAGAGCTTATCCTAGATAGGAGACTAAACTGGAAGCAAAATATAATGGAGCGTCCCCGCAATGCTACGCTTGTTCTATACTTTTGGAATGACAATCTTAAACTATTTGCAGGATCACTGCACTTTTTTGCGGATGGGTCAAAGGCCCAGGATGGGGTTGGCAGTAGTGTTTTCTCCAATGAATTAAACATCAGTCTCTCCTTTCGCTTACCCGATCACTGCAGCGGGTTTCAGGTGGAGATAATGGCGATTAGTGAAGTTCTGTCCTGGCTCAAATAGAATGTAATATCCGCACGTGATATTTGCATTTTCTCGGATATCCAGACAGCCATCACGGCTCTGGAATTGGTCTCAATAAACTCCAAGGCAGTAATCACCTGTCGCTCATCTTTAGACAAGATGGCCGATCAGTTCAACATTCGCCTGTGTTGGGTACCAGGCAGCAAAGACATTCCAGGCAACTACAAAGCGAATGAGCCCAAGTTCGCTACCACACAGACATTACTACCGAAACACAACCACTTTTAGAAGATGCAACTAATAAAATAAATAACAGATGGGCGAGAGGCACTACGTTCCGGCCACATCTCCACAATGATTTGGTCTAAGCTAGGTCTCAGAAGATCTAAAAAGAATCTCTCGTGTAGATCCTAAATAAGTATAATCGGCGGTGTCATTTCTGCACACTGCCTCATAGGAAATCACGCCAGTACACTAGGAACTCCGGCTAATGATTTCTGCATAAGCTGCCTAGACGAGAAGGAAGTGGAAAGCGTTTCACATCTCTGCTCCTGTCCGGCACTGGCGACGCCAACACCTAGGGGTTAGTGGGGTTCCCATAAGCTGACGAAGAATCGAAAATTCGGCCTGCTCGAGGTACTACTATTCCCCTTGAAATTTTCTGCAATATCAGAGTGCTTACAACCACCTTAAGGGTTTTGGAAAGACATCCCCGGTGAGGAAAGTACCTACCTGAATTCCTGAATGGATCGAGTAGCCGGAGCAGATAACTCGTGGTTCAAAAACAAGCGCAGATACACAGAGTCATCACACTAACCGATGACTGCAGTGCCTTTCACGTGGAAGTGGCAGCAATATTCACTCTGACAACCTAGCGGACATAGTTTTATTCTGACAACGAAACTGGTTTAGTTACGCAGACTTAAGTAAAGTCATTGGTGTTAACACGGTAGACCATGTTGGGTACCACTGCATACAGGGATATAGGAAACGAGCTCAGAGCTGGAACCGTCTTCAGCCCAACACTGTTCGAATACGTCGCTAAGCTGTCAAAAGAATCAGTAAGAAGATTCCACCTTGGAAAGTGCAAATAAATGGATGCTGAATCTAGATATTGATTCAACGGCTTGTGCCTTATGATCGACGGTGAACGAAAGGAGATAATTGTCAAAGGTCAACCTCAGTCGGAAAAAATGAATGGTGAGAGTCCTTTGCTGGACACTGCCCAATAAGTAACCGCCCAATCACCTACAGCAACGACTACATACGTCTTGACCAAGTTTCGGATTGCCGAGCTCTAATGGGAAGGAGATTGCAGATACCATGCAAAAACTTCTCTAAAGAGCTGTAGACTCTGTATAAAACTGAGACCTATTTTTAAACTTCAACGAAAATGAGCGGGTTTTATAGAGTTAGTCATGCTTCAGTACCCAAATTGTTGGTTCAAGTATACATAGGTCCCAAACTACCCTACCTATCAATTAGGATTTCAACGCACTGATCTTATCATTCACTCTTCCACTTACAGTATTTTTTTATGACAAAATCCTTCCCTTGGTTTCGTTACTTTTATTCAGTAAAGTCATCACTTCTAAGCACTATTTTTAATAATTAAATTAATCAATAGTGCAAGATATTTGTTGCACATTTTAGAAAAATAATAAAATTATAATTTTAAATAATTAACTAAATTCTAAATGTTTTCCAGTATCTCTACGAATTAGGATGGCACACAAAGGGAATGATCGGGGTAACCCAACCTCGCAGGGTATCTGCTGTAACATTAGCAGACAGAGTAGCGGCAGAACGTGGCGAATTAGTTGGTGACACTGTTGGTGTAGCCGTCCGCTTCATAGATAAAGTGTCAGAAAAAACGGCGATTAAAGTAAGAATTTCACACTCACATATAATTTCATCATAATCAGAAAATATCTTTTTAGTACATGACCGAAGGGATTCTCCTGCGGGAAATGCTTGCCGACCCACTCCTTACTCAATATGGTGTCATCATGATTGATGAGGCACACGAACGCAACACTTTAACCGATACCGCTCTCGGACTTTTGAAGAAAATTATTAAAAAACGCGAATCGTTGAAAATAATCATATCTTCAGCGACAATAGATGCAGAATTCTTCAAGGATTTCTTCAACTTGAAATCAAAAAAATCTCCCAAAGATAGTTGCGTAATACTTTCAGTCGAAGGACGAATGCATCCTGTCAACATTTTCTACCTACGAGAGCCTTGCCCGGACTATATTAAGGAGACCGTAAATACGATCTGGAAGATACACAAAAATGAACCTGCTGGAGACGTGCTTGCATTCCTAACTGGTCAAGAGGAGGTGCTTCAAGCCATCAGTTTGTTACATGAATTCAGAATCGCCGAGAATTTGGACAACATTCAAATTCTACCAATGTACGGCACTCTTCCAAACAACGATCAACTGAAGGTTTTTTTCACTCCTCCAAAACACACTAGAAAAGTAGTGATTGCCACAAACATCGCAGAGACTTCTATAACAATCCCTGGAATTGTATACGGTAAGATCTAAAATCAGCAAATCCTTGAATGAATCTAATATATCCTTCCATTTTAGTCATTGATTGCGGATTTGTGAAGTTGAAGTGGTACAACGCAGATAGCTGCACTGACAGTTTAGTTGTGGTTCCAACAAGCAAGGCTGCAGCACAGCAACGAGCGGGAAGAGCTGGACGTGTACGTCCTGGAAAAGTTTATAGGTTGTATACTGAAGCCGATTACGAAGGCTTACCTGATCAAACACCACCGGAGATGCGTCGCACTGACCTTTGTTCAACTGTACTTCACTTGAAAGCTCTTGGGATTGATAACATACTTCGTTTTAATTTCCCTTCTCCACCTCCAGCAAAGAATTTATTAGCTGCGCTTGAAACTCTTTACGCACTAGGTATGAAATGGAAATATTTGAATCAATGCAAGTTACTCTAACTGAGCATTTTCTTTTTCTAGACGCACTCGACGATAAAGGTAACCTAACAAAACCAGTTGGATACCTCCTTGCTGAGATGCCTTTCAATGCCATGTTCGGGAAAATGTTGTATGTGTCCGGACAACTTGGATGCAGCGAAGAAATTCTCTCCATTATTGCTATGCTTCAAGTGCAGTCGGTATTCTCAAAACCAGCAACTGGACAGGGGCAAATCAAACAGAAAGTTGCTAAGAGAAACTTTGAAGCTGCTGAAGGGGACCTAATAACACTACTCAATGTGTACACGGCATTTGTGGAGGATGGGCGAACTAAGGAATTTTGTGGAAGATATTTTTTAATCTACCGACATCTGAAGAGAGCACACGAATTACGAACCCAGCTAGTGAATTTAATTCAATCCAAACTAGGCATTCCCATGTTCTCGTGTAATGGAGATGTAGAACTTATATGCAAGTGCATAACGGCGGGATTCTTCCCCAATGCAGCCTACTTGCATCATTCAGGAACGTACAAAACTATTCGTGGAAATACTGAGCTTCAAGTGCACCCTCTGTCTACACTTTATACTTTGCGAGCACCACCATGCGTGATTTACTGCGAATTAATGCAGACAACCCAACTTTTCATGAAGGATCTAACTGTTATTAAAAGTGATTGGCTTACTGAGCTTGCGCCGCATTATTATCATAAAACAACTGTAAGAGACTAACGAAATAAACCAATGAAAATCGAATGAAAATGTTTTTATTAGAATTTGGAAAATTCGAAACAAACCATAAAATTAAGAGAAACATTGTTTGATTCTTGTAAGGCACTAGTACTACAGTTGGGTAACTCAGATCTGGAGCGCCTTACTGATCCGTGTCTTTCAAAATATCGAATGAAGCAGATCTTTGCCAGGTATCTTTACAGATCACGGACGAGTTCAGTTTAAAAGACTCCAATAGTTGATCCTGGTCCTGTACATATATTTCTAATCGTATGCGTTTAAGTAAATATTCTACTTAGTTAAGAAAACGTTTCGTTGTTCTTCGTTTATGATGTCAGTTAAAAAATAATGTACCAATTGGGAAAACATTGAGAGAATTTTGCAGTTATCGGAATATACGTTTATCAAAACTGTATAACTATGCACTTGCACTTTTAATTTTACCGACAGCATCTTTCCTATTGATCGATTCGAGCAATTTTCTTTCAATTAACAGAAGTCGTGTTTCAAGTAATTCATAAAAAGATATACTTACATATATTATTGAATACGAACGTTTTTCTTCTCAGGTTATCCATACATTTCAATATAAGCATTTCCAAATGTTATTCATTGTAAGAATATAATAAGGGTGAAGTTTGCATTTTAACACCGGCTTTACTTGAGAGCATTGAGTCTTCCATGGAAAAAATCCACTTCCGCACTCGTTAATTTACGAGAATACTTAAATATCTCTCTCAAACCTGTAATTACTCAAAGCATTGAAGAATGGTTCATCTTCATCTTCTTCTTCATCTTTATGCCGTAAATTCAGCATATCTATGGGGTGCGCAGTGGTTTTCCACTGGCACTGCCACAGAACCATTCTTCAATGCTAGAAAACCACTGCGCATCCCTAAAAATGCCGAATTTCTTACCCTTCCTCCTATCAAACCATATCACTAACTTTCTTAAGAGAGTTTGATATTTGAAAGCCATTTGGCAGCGATGGCATCAGGATGTGAGCGCTTATTACATCGATAATTTTTTTCTTTTTTAGATTATAAATTATCTTTCGTAAAATTTAGAAGATTTTAATTTTGATATAGCCAAATAAACACTGGCGTTTGTCAAGACTCTATTTTGTCATTATACTTTGCCTTTAATTTTGTAAATAATTTCCAGGCTGCGTATCCAAATTCACATCTTAGATAACAACAGCACTCTTAGAGAGGCTTAGATATTCGTTTCAGGACTTATGTCTGTATCTCGAAAGTTGAACTGCAACAGCGGCGATTTTAAGCACATTAAAATCAAATCTAAGGAACATAACCTTTTCAAAACCTAATGCTAGCAACGAACGAACGTTTCCCATTTCCACGCGGTTCGTTTTCGAGGTTTAGATCTTCCGTGCGGAACTTACCAAACCAACACTGAATGGTGCATTTGTTCACCGCCAAATTCTAAAATGCGTCATTTATGTTTTTGGCTGCCAGAGACGCATTATGTCCCAGTTTGAACTCGTAAAGGAAAAGAGTTCGAATTTGAGACGTCGATAGCATGATATAAAAATTCCTTGAAAAAAATAACTGTACTTGCAACGGACCATAAAATTCGCAAGTATCAAACGCACATACCACTGTATTCTATACAAAAAAATGTCACTGTGTTCTACAGATGTTCACTAAGTTGTTGTTGAGGACTAAGTGAAAAATCCGACATTTCATGTGGTACAACCTAATACATTAGATCAATAAAGAACTCGGACCTTGGTACAAAGCTACAGCCGTATTTTACCGTGGATCTTAAATTACATTTATTCAACTCCTCGTTTGGTTTTCGCCACTTGATTGTTGATTGACCATCGAATCTAAATAAATTAAACTTACTCTAATTTGACAAATTCTAATAAAAACATTACAAAATAGTTGTGAGAAAATAATTTTGTTCTTTTTTTTTTTAAAGCTATTTTATAACTATAACTATTTTATATACTATAACTTTATGGATCACCTGTAGATGGAGCCATCTGAAACGTAAATTCATAGGCTATCAATAAGAAGTTACTCAGAATTAACGCATAAAAAAGTATACGAGGATATTTAAGGAATATGTTATCCCATCGAAAATACAGGAACATACAAACGAATCGTCGTTTGCCATCTATGCATGTGGGAAGGCATCAAAGTAACTGGGTCTGACTCACGCAATTGTTATACCTGTACCGAGGATTAAAAAGCAAAAAAAAATTTAACAAAATTAGGCGCATCCAAAGAACTGCATATATTTGTATAATGGAGTGCTAGGGTCTGGACATTTCAGGCAATGAAGGAGCCGATGTGGCAGGTCGAAGTCGAAGGCAAGTGTGCTTTAATATTTAACCATGGGACATCTCTTTTTCCAGTACAAGTGGTTAGGTCACAACTGTTCGCAAAATTTAGTAAGAAAACTAATCAGAGATGGGAAGAAATGGAGTCTTGTAAGCTCGAATTAGCACTACTATAACTGTTATTAGTGTGCACTGCCTACTAAACATTCACGCAAGAAAATGATTTCTGCAGGAGATGTAGAGATATATAATGATTTCTGCATGAGATGTAGAGATAAGAAAGAAAAGGAAACCGTCCTTGATTACTTCGGTACCTGTCCTCTTACGCTCAAAGATCAGCTGTGGATCTGTGTAAGCCGTGCACTGAAAGCCAGTCCGTCTGCTACGTTAGATATACTTTTCGACCTAACTCCGTTATATATGCATAGCAACAAAGTGCGGCACATACAGCTGTCGGACTAAAGAAGAGGAAGAAACAGCCCCCACCTTCTCTGCTTGTGTAATGCTTTCTTGCTCAGCAAAAAAAAAACTTGGAGGCATACTCCTTCGATAGTTTGAGTTAGCTAAGTATAATTAGTTCGGTATGGTATGATGAGATAAATCTCCTAAATATAGCGTATAATGTGTTTTTTGCCGTTTTGTATGAAACATTTTTTCATCGTTCTTCAAAATCTTCCAAAAGTCATACCATATGCGAATGATGTCGACGTCGATTGGTAGCGAGAAATTTGAAGGATCAATCCGCCACACTGAGAGTTAAAGAAAAAAGTGGACAAAAGAATGAAGCCTAGAGAACCGGATGTTGAAAAATAGAACACAGGGAGAGTAATTCTTTCAATCACAAATAAACCTCTGACATCTCATTTCGGTTTTATAAGAAAAACAGGATGGCTAAGTAATGAATAAGGCAAAGACTGCAGTACGGGAGAGGGAATACAAATCCTCAATTGACAATGGGTCCTCGAGACAAGTCTTTCTCAGAGATTCAATTCAGGCCAAATAAACGACCCCATACATCATTTAGATTTGCTTCAATGACATGTGTCTGTTTTTGCTAAAGCTGTTTTCAGAAATATTTGCTGATCAATTTAGTTTTGATACGTTGTATAGTACATTATTTTATTAAGATAATTGTTAATAATGACATTGGACCCAACACAAGTGTTTGAATTAAAGATTGCTGTCGAGTCCAATGCAAATGTGTGTTTACATAAATTCATACGTATAGCTTTTAGAAGGCTAATTAATGTGCTTTACTGAATAGATCCCACATATTCTAGCAAGGGTGCAAAAATATGTAATGAACGAGCATACCTCACCCGTATTCACAAACTGTTTGTACAGATAATTCGGAATGGCCATTGTGAAACCAAATAATGTGGTTTTTAGTATACTCATGAACCATGGCAAAAGTTTTATTATTGACTCTGGACTTGAGCACTTAATGTCCGCTGTTTGCCACCGCTGACACTGTTTTATTTACAGTAAAGATGTATGAAAAATGTACGCACTTTTGTTTCAATCCAACCGGCATTAGTAGTTTGTGACTAACCGCCCGATTGGATCTGGGTATTTCGCTAACAGTAGCAGAAAGTTGAAATTATGCAAAAGGTTTAATTTTTTATATAAAAGTTTGAAAACAAGCCGCTGCTGTGTTTTCAGTGAATTATGCTAATTGCCATTAACAAAAAAAAGGTTGAATTAACATCACACAAGGTAAAGCCCAGTTGAATGATAAACCATGTGGTGGTGTTGGCGACGACTGATCCACATGATGATTCGGATCGTGTTGCCCGCAGGCACATTAAGTCAAAGTGTAGTTCGGCAGTGTTGCAGAATAGAAGTGCGTTCCGATAACATAATTTCGTTGGACAGAGAAAATACAAATTGGGTTAACTCTGTGCAGAGAATGCATTTCCGTTTTAATTTGCGAAGTTGATTTCATTCCGAGTGCTGACTGTGAATACGGAACAGCATCAATTGTGGTGTGGGAGACATAAAAGAACAGTTTGAGTGAAATTTTGAAATTATTGCAGAATGAAGTTTTGGATGCTCGTTTTTTTTGTTGTAACTTTAAGCTACCGTGTGAAATGTGCCAGTGAAAATGAAATTAATTCAACTGCTGCGGGGACATTCAATGTTGTGGACGATGGAGCGAATAACAACGATCTATCCACAAGAACTTTCAGTGAGGATGTTGTTAAGGAAAACCTTGCATTTCATTACTTCAAGTAAGATATACTGCCTATTCATCAATCTTAGTGTACACGGATGCAGAAATAAACCATTGTTATAAAACTCATTTAGAATGGATCGTAATCAAGATCGTCGTTGAAGACTATATTCCACCCATAAGGAAAGACCTTAACTACCGTTGGTCATGGACGACCTTTTTGAGAAAGTCGTTACAAAACATTGCAAAACGACTTTTTGTTGTTTCGCTGCCCTAAATCAAAATCTTCATGAGACATTTCTGTTTTTGCGGTTTCCATAGATTTGATAATTAATTTTATATGCAGGAGAAATTTGATGTTAATTTCGTTTCTTTGCCATACAAATGATGACCTCATGAATTTACTGACCTGGCCGTTTTTAATTGCATTCAGTTGGGCGATTTTATTGTATAACACTTATCCAAAATGTATATCTCATATATTTAATCTATCGGAACAAAGTTGCTTTAAATTTATTTGGCCTCGGTTTGAAAAATGTGTTCGTTAGGCACAAGGTCAAAAAAGGTTTTACATTAGATTTTGAATTTTTTATTATTTTCTCTGGCGCAATGACCTAAAATTTCCATTTGGAAAGTTAATAGTTTACTGGTGACCTCTATTGGAACAAGTTGTTTACTACCGAATTGGGTCAATGAGCTTGCAGAGCATGTGCTTCCAACAAGACCGTGCTACATTAGACGAAAATAGCGTTACGATGTACATTTTGGGAGTAAATTTTCCGGTCGAATAATGTCAAAAATTTATGATATCGACTTACCCCTACAAACTCTTGCTCTCTTTCATCCTTTAGCTTTTTGAAAGCATTACCTATGAATCTCTTTACCTAAATTGCAAGTCTATCTTCTTCTTATATTTAGGTTCTATTCACCATAAACGGATTTTAGGTTTGTCCATCCGCCTGTGGTGTCTGACACATTTTTTTAACTCTGAAAGTGCTGTGCAAATTAATTGGGACAACTTTTTTTTATTGATATTTTGATTTATTTTAAAATATGGTTATACCAATTTAGTTTTAATAATTGATATTCCCCTTTTTTTAGTAATGAGGTATTTTACCTTGTTCGGCATTGAAGATATTAATGTTTCGTAAATATCTTTGAGCTCTTCATAATGGAGCTGTACTTTAATAATTGCTGAAATCAGCTTGTTTTCCGTTGAGCAATCCTTTTTGCTTAGCCTGGTCTTAATAATGGCCCACAGATTCTCAATCTGATTGAGGTCAGGAGAGTTTCCAGCCCTTCCCAGAACATTTATATTATTCTTCCCGAAGAATTGCTTCATTTTTTCAAATACCACATTTTTCTTAATAAAACCAAACCTTTGTAAGATCTACAAAAAATATGAGCTGCCTTCAGAAAAGGCAAAAGAATTAGTTTATTTTTGGATTCTTGAAGCACTTCTGGAGCACTCAGACTACTGGTCTATTGTACCATCAGGTCCGTTAATTTCATCCCAACGGCAAATGGTGACTGGACCAGATTCGATTTCACTTGGATTCGAACCTGGAACCCCTCTAACTTGGAGCAGGCACTTAACCAACTGCACCATCCAGTCGTATTAAAGAATTAGTTACAATTAATTTATAAAGCACTTACCAAAAATTTCAAAAAATAACATAAAAATCATAGCCTTCTCAAAATTACGTTCAAAAAAGCGTTTGTCCCAATTAGTTTGCACACAACTGTACATTTATAAAGATATCGACATGAAATTTTGGAATTAGGTACTTCAGGCCTAGAAATCATTTCCCATCCACGTTAATTAAAAAGTGGTTACATTTGGGGTCGGCCCCCGTATAGGCAGAGTTACCATGGATTTTGAAATATTGATGCATCCCATCGAGTGATCAATCGACAGATCTTTTGAAATAAAGTGGAGGGTTAATTAAACCTTTTTCAGTCCAGAGCATCGTTTGAAGAATGTGGAGTTCCACGGGTTGTTTTAATGCGTTCCCTCTTCCATTTAAAAATCTACAGAAAAACAAAAAAACTTGGCTTCAATATGTACTTTCATCTGAAACTATTTCGTAGACAGTTTTGTAGACCTCAGCATTAAGAAATGATAAATATCAAAATATCGATTTACATATGTGAAAATTTTGAGATTTTAACGATTTAAAATTTCAAAGAATATCATTATCGCTCACAATTAATTCAAACCCTAAATTAAGGTAGCCGCCGAGATGAAAATGCCCAAAATCATTCTCCAATTCATGCTGCTCTAAGGCCCAAACTGCGAAGGCCAAAACTTCTTTTCAAAAAACGCACTGTTGGGTTACATAGCACAAAATTCAATATTTTCAAAATTTTTTCAATATTTCCCAACGTTGTTCAAGCATAAAGCAACTCATTTCGTTCCGCGAAGGTACAGCTGTCAGTGTCAAAATAACCTAAGATTTACAAAAAAACACTAGATGGGATGACTCCCTTTTTTCTGTGGTAAAGTTCTGCAATTTGTTTTCTTTTGAACCCTATAGAGCACTTATTGGACGAAACAGTCGAGGTTTAAAGAAGTAATGTTAAAAACATATATTTAATCAATAAAGTATAAATTATAAAATTGTATCGCTTTTGAAAATTACGATTATTAAAAAACATTAGCATGACAACAAAGCACCCTGTTCCTCAGTAGAATCACATTTTGTTTGGATGGCACAAATAGAGCTGATATTTCAGTTTTCGGACATACTCTTCGAGCGTCCTCCCAAATAATATTGGCCTAATCCCTAACTAAACATGCCTTCTGTTAGGCTTTTGGCTCTTTTTTTGTAAAGGTGTCATGTTTTTGTCCGTCCCAATCTACCCAATGTCCTTGAGTTCTTCCCGTGGCAATACAGTACGGGGTAGACATTGGACTCAACCCACAAGCCTTTACAGCTAGTACGATATTTTGCTATCTGTCTCTGTCTCTGTCAAAACAAGTTGATTGAAGTCCTTCTCCTCTAGCGTGCGCCACCGTAGTAATAGACGTCCTCTGGCTTAGAGTCGAAGATATCCTTGAGTTAAGAGGCGGAAAAAACCTTTTTTATATGGCAACACTGCACGTCATTGTACTGTGGGTATCTTATCGGAACTGACAGAGAGCCTAAGGGAATTTCGGCTACGTCTTGGATATTTCAGGATATCTCTCATTTTTTTGACATTTGTGTTAGACGTATGCATCCGAAGAATCTCTCGATCAGTTGCTCTTACGCCATGAGCAGGTGAAGTAACAGTACTTAAATGAGAATAAATAATAAAGAATATACTATAGCCACTCTAAACCTAGCTGTCACCATATTCTATGACCTTTTCCAAAAAAGTTTTTAACAAATCCTTAAACAAAAGTATAAAATAATGTAATGTGTATCCTTAAAAAAACAAATTCATGCTATGTTATCTAACCATTCCCAGAAGTGTGTAGACCCCTAGCTCGTTCATAAGCTTAACTTTGAAAATGACAATATTCTTCGTCTCCCAAAATGAAGTTTCATATTGTTTGATTTACAGGAACGGCATAAAAGTACTGGAAGATAAAGGTTTGGAGGCAAATCTTTCAGACACTAGCTGCTTGCCTTCGGATAAATTTGCATTTATCATCCACGGTTGGGGACAATCATGTGCAACTGCATGGATTCAAAAACTAACAGATAGTATGCATAATTTATCAGCACAAAAACACATTCTAACACTTTACAAATTTCCAGAACTCACTATCCACAGAGGGGGATGCATAGTTTGCGTTGATTACGGAGCTTATAAGAGGGATCCATACCTTCGATTGCTTGCCTATTTTCATCCGATGAGTAATGTTCTCGTTAGCAAATTGAGGCAGCTACAATCACAAGGACTTGATCCAAGAAAAACCTATATTTTCGGCTTTAGCCTTGGCGGACAGATGGCTTCAACGATTGGCAGACAAATGGGGCCACAATTATTCAAACAAATTGATAGTGAGTCCTTTTAATTTGCAACTTGTTCACACAAATCTACAATGTATGTATACCCTTCACATTTTCAGCGTGTGATATGGCTGGACCAGGTTTTGATTTTCGAAGAGTTGTTGATCACCGCCTTGCTGCTGAGCAAGTCCACTGTTGGCATACTAGTCGCAATAAGGGAACCCGTTTCTATTCTTGCCATCAGGATGTTCGTTTTGGAAATTGTGGCAACTACCAGCCGGGAGAGAGTGTACAAATGTCATCGCATGGATTATGTGTCCAATATTACATAAATTCTTTTGATTATCCTTTCTATGCCGCACTTCAGCCAAACGCGTGTTTCTCCAGGCATCCAGCAATTTTTATACCAAAAAACTACACCGTTGGATACAAAGAAGACAGCAAATTGTAATACAACCGATTAAATCTCATTCCGAGACATAAAAAGATTAAATATTCTAATTATTCTTGCAGGACTGTTACTGGGGAAATATTTGTACCTACAAGTGAACAGTTTCCATACAACCTCTCTATGGAGAACGTTTTGCAGTTTAACAATATAACAATGGGGAATGTTCTGACGGTAGAGAACAGTATAACTCGGAGGCCTCCTCGACGTCGTATTCCTGTACTTATTCTACATGCCCGCAATAGATTGCGGCAGAGGAATAGTTCTTAATTTTATGACATACACTTTTTTTTACAAAAATATATACATTATTATTATTTATTAAATCTACATATTTATTTCTTATCTTTTGCTTCATCGCCTAAAAAATTGTATATTAAATTGGATGGAACCAGTTTAGTGCAAGCGTGGTGGTCTAATGCTGCTTTTTTTGTGATGGAATCGTTCAAATTTACAACACTTACGACATAATAGATCGTTTTGTATACAGTGATGTATCACAGGAAGTGATATTGCCCCGCGCAGAAAACGAAAAGCCATTCAAATTAATCTTTCTGCACAACAACGATCCAAAACACACCTCTTACAATGGAAAAAAATGTCTTTCTAAGTAAAGTTTTAAGTAGTATTTCTTAATCCTTTGATCTCAAATCTCATAGATAATGTATAAAAAATTGTAGATCTGCGATTTGAGGGGGATAGCTACAAAAATAAGGAGCCACTATTGTTAAACCTGAAATGTTGTGAAAAAAGATTCCCGTGACTGTTGTAAGCACTTTTATTGATTCTATGCCTTAAAGATGTGCAGCGATTATCAAAACAATAAATACTCACTCAAATATTATCATCTGGATTTTAAAAATGTTTACTTTTAATTATGTGCTTTAGTTTTGTTGCGGCAATTTTTAAGGCATGTTTACTCTTTTTTAATTTTTTTAGTTACTAGGCATCTAGGGGAATTGAGATTTTGATTATAAATAAGTGAAACTATTCCTGTTTGAATGAAAAAAAAAATTATTAAAATATCTCAAGTACAAAGAAAGATATTGAACAAAATGTCTATACGGACTATTTGGTGCTATTGTTTTGCCCGATACTGTACTTATGGTAACTCTATAGTCGTATAGAGAACCAACCAGCTGTCAGATTCAAAACCAATCAAATTCTTTAGTTTTCCCACGTTTTCCCATAGAAACTACACTAAATACATGTAAAACCGAACTCACCCATATATCCAACAACTATTTTTCTCTCGAATTGATGGAGAAAATTGTCTCAAATAAATCACTCAATTTGCATTTTTTGGCGAAATTTCCATTCCAACACAAAGAAACTACTTTTAAAAAATAACACATTTCACACGAATTAATGCAGTAAAATGATAATGCAACTTGGTCGCATTTTTTTGCTGAAAATTAATGAATTTTCGTCGAAGTGGGTTTAATGATCACAACATTTTTTAAACGATTTACTCGATAATTAGGATAAATTGAAGGAGTATCAAAATACATAACAAATTAAATGTAGAAGCGGAGTAAAGTGAGATTGATTGTTAATTTGTAGGCGAAGTTTAAGGGATACTACTTTGTCACATAAAATTGAGGAATTGGAAAAAAATTTGGAAGAATTTTATTACAAAATACCTTGAAAATATAGCAGACCACACATTGAAGTGGTCAAAGACATGGTTGAGCTGTAGCACCACCAGTCTTCTGCTTTCTTCCCGATTTTCTCCCTTAATTCTACCCATGGATTAATGTCTTAGAAAAGCTGAATTCCACGTTTTCTTTCGGTCAAAGTTGGGAACCCCACACTAGTTCGAGTTTCGGGCCGGCAAATTAACTTTAAACCACACTTTGGCAAATCCTGAAAAAGAATTGAATTGAATTGAGTTCCAAATTAATATCCACTATCTTATCACCGGGGGCACCGTGGACGCGTGGGTTCGTGCGTAGACCCATACGCACTAGACTTTCACAGTCTAGGTTTGAGTACAAGTACAGATAAACAATTTTTCAAAAAAAAAAAATTGTTCACGGCTCGAAAGAGCTGGTTCGAGTCACTGACAATGCTCAAAGAGTATAACTGTCTAGAAAAAGCTTCTCAATCTCGAAGTTGGGAGTCGGCATTAAACTGTAGGTCCCCTCCACTCGTGAGAGAACAATAGCGCGCACAACACGAGTGGTTGCTAGAAGCTAGGCCCAAGTCCACTTCGGACTGTAGCGCCGCCATTATTATATTATTAAAGAAAACGTTGCGTGGTGTACACTATGTATAATGTTCACCTAGCAAAAAGCCTTTTTAATAAACATGTTTCTTTAGTCGCATTTCTTAAAGTTTTCTAAGGCTTTGAATAATTGTGGCAGGAAGGCTTAAAACACAAAATCAGTCAATTTCTTTCTGGTAACCTAACAGCATTCTGGCGGACTATAACTCTGATGGGATCTGCCGTGTTAAGCATGGAAGGGAATACCAACCCATTAAAGAAGAAACCCATTAAAGAAAGTGTTCTTGGCCCGCACCTACCCTAGCGAAACATTGCAAATTGAAGAAACCATCTTAGGCATTATTGCTAACGATACCACCATATCGGTAACAGGCAAACCGATTAAATAGATCGGGGACAAGAATGTACGAAGAGTTGGCGAGTCTCTGTACTGCTATGATCCATTAAAAGTGAAAAGTGGCCAGTAGGTGCACACAGTAACTTTAAATCATGATTTTTTTTGTCTAGAACTAAATGCAGCATTTTGTTGACCAGTTGTTTTTCTCAGACAAAGTACGTATTTTGTGGTATATTTTGGAAGCCCTACAGTTGAAGGTAAATCTATTTAGAGCTTTAAGTACAGCCTGCTTCAGTTAAGGTTTCATTGAAATATTGTGGGTTTCTACAGAGGAGATTGTACTTATGACACAATCCAACACTGACTGATGCCGGAATTACTTTAAGAACTTGCTGTGTGGTTTAGATTCAGAGATGTCCTCGCTTCTTTCCGGAAATCCTCATAACTGCATTATGGAGCGTTCATGGTTTAAGTTTCCTCCCCTAGTTAGTGATGGCCACTTTTGGGGAGAGGTAAGGCAATAAGAGATTCTTGATGCTCAGTCGAACTAACTATTTTGTATTTTGTTCACGCTGATAGCTTCAATTGGCATCGTTTATTAAAAAAATATGAATCTCTGATAATTTTAGAATCGTTGAGCTACTGATAACTTCCGAGATTGTATCGATACAAATATTCCTTCTTAGGCTGTGTGAAGTGTGTGTTGATGAATCTAAATATGGCCTTTCGAAAACTCTGTTTATCGATTTATTAATCAGATATAGACTGAAATGCCTAGAAGATTGACGCAAAACTTGACCTAATTTCAAATTCCCGCAGGGGCGTCTTAGCAAAGTTGAGCTGTATGCCTGAATTTGTGTTCGAAATAAGTCATGAATAACTAGTGGTCTTTGAGCTCCGAAATGTTTTGAATTGGAAAGCATCTCAAGATGGTTGAATAAATATTGCAGATCACCTTATTCATGTACCTTAAATATGCATTGTGCTTATTTGTCTTCGTGTGTTTTTAAATTCCACAATTGACTCCTTTTATGATTATGGGCATGTTAAGATACCTAAAGGTATAACCAATGTATTCGTAATCACTAACGTGGGCTGTTAAAACGCAGTCGAACAGGTACCTTGTAGGGAAAGTGCTGATAGCCAATTTGGCATTGGCTGAAAATGGAATTTATTTATCTTGTCAGGGATTTGAAGCCCCTGTTCGTTCGAAAGGAAAATAAAAACAAATATTTATGTTGTTAAAAGTTGATTGCATTAACGATCATTTAAGAAGAATGTTTCCTATAACTATTTAGAGATGTGCATATGTAATATAGCATTAGATTAGACATTAAAACGCATGAATGAAATAGCTCCACAACTCTGGCGCAAAGAATCTTATTCTTATTATTATATTAAAGAAGCCTCGCATCTAGTATGACTGAAAACATTTCAAACAATAATTCTTAATCGATCTTTCTTTTCTTTATAATAATTGTATTGTGGCACTACAGTCTAGAAGAAAGAAAGAAATTTTCTCTTAACAGTGAATTATTAACAAATCTAACAGTAATTCCAGATAAGGTGCAACAAAATTTAAAAATTAATCACAACGCTAAGTCAATCCGAGGACGACATAGCTGATATTAGTCACAATTCAGTTGGTGTTTAGATGCATCCGGGAAAATCGCATGGGCAAGAAAGAATTTCTGAGGAAAATCTGCCGAAAAGGAAACCAGATGAGATGAAAAAGGGGAATATTTCACGAGTGTGGATTTTCCCCGAATCCAATACATTTCCTTAAGACTTCTGAAAAATCATCCTTCTTCATTTAGGCAAACACCGTGCATGCCTTTTCACCCCATCAGCTTGGAGGGGTAGGCTATCAACTGTTCGGAATAACTCACACGTATTCTCAGAATCCTGTCGGTGAAAGTGTTGTAAAAAAACGCTGTCTAATGAAATTAAGGGGCAAGAGAGTTAGAAGTTGAATATGTCCATGTGACTGATTTGTGGTTTAAATGGTAGAGTTGGAAGAAAAAAACATAATGAACAAAAAAGCCAAATTGAATTTTTGCTACCACTTATTCTGGACAATCTGTCTCTATGCAGATGAAAGTAAATTGCAGTCGGATTGAAGAGCAAACGATTGGAGGAAGATCCACTCAGAGACAAATGCACGCCAACAATTAAAGTGGCGATCATGTGAAGGGTGAGGTGGGTACTCAGCAGCTGGGGTTCCTAAGCTACATTTCAGCGATGGAAAGGTGAGCATATAAAAAGACCTATGTTAAGTAAGATTAAGTTCAATAGCAGATTACAGTTACACTTAGACTGGCTTGGGTTCATTATATTACCGCGCTGATTGGGCTAGCTCCTACCCATTACAACATAAAGACATTGTGATGTTCGACCAATTGTCCCCAGGTAGCGTTTCCTTCGAAATAAGAGGATATTGGAAGTGTAAAGAAGCTGTGTAATGGTTTCCTGCTCATTATCATCTGATCGTGGGAGATCAACACTATTGACATGCTCCCAGGGGCAGTGTTCTGTTACAACGCAAATGAGTGTCCTGAGTACCGGCCTCGTTCTGATTAGGCAGAGAAAGCACATAAGACAAGATCAAGCCATATTTACTTTGTAAAAAATAAATGTTTAGTTGTAGCTTGGCACTTTGTCATGCCAAGCGAGCTCGAATTTTTGAATCATTACATGGACAAAGGGTGAATTTTGAATTCTCATTAAGAGATAAGCAGGATTTAGGGATGTCTTTGAGTGGAATGCGTCAAAATACAATACTTTGATTGCAGCTTAACTATCCATTCAAATGATAATATAATAATAATAATAATAATGGCGGCGCTAAAGTCCGAAGTGGACCTGGGCCTAGCTTCTCAGCAACCACTCGTGTTTTGCGTGCTATTGTTCTCTCACGAGTGGAAGGGACCTACAGTTTAATGCCGACTCCAAACGGCGAGATTGAGAAGCTTTTTTCTAGACAGTTATACTCTTTGAGCATTGTCAGTGACTCGAAAGAGGTGGGGCCGTGAACCCAATTTTTTTGAAAAATTGTTTGTCTGAACTTGGAATCGAACCTAGACTGCGAAAGTCTAATACGCATGGGTTGACGCACGAACCCACACGGCCACGGCGCACGAACCCACACGGCCAAATAATAATGTCCCTATTTAATATCACATTGTACCTAAGCCACAACAGGAGACCATGTCCTCAGAGAAGAATTCAGGGAACTGGAGAGAACGAATCGGACAGAAAACTGGAAAATAGCTCATGACATGAAGTAGGCCAAGAAACTCCTAGGGTAGGACAATTTGCACCAGAATGAGCAAGCACAACCTTCGTATCCCAACAAGCTTTCTGATAGAAGAATGTAAACTTAGGGAGCATCTAAGGAAACTAGGGGTATCAGAAGAAGGTCTCTGCAGATTTTGTGGAGAATTTAATGAAATTCCGGAACATATACTGGGATTTTGTGAGGCACTAGCCCACAAAAGAAAAAGATATCTGGACAAGTACCTAACATCAGAAGAAGAAATGCAATCACTAGAACCATCTCTCATTCTCAGATTTCTGAAGGAAAATTTCTTAGAGAAAATATTCTAGAATAGATTTCTTCACCTATGCGCAAAAGGAGTCCACGATTATCAATACTGTATTTGAGGAAAACTCGTAATAGTGATGAGGTATTAAAAGGGGACACAATAGATCGTAAAGGTCGCGGTGCCCTCAACAATAATAATAAGCCACAACAGGATCTCTTTAATCCCAAGTATTATCTTAAGAAATGTCGCGACAGTCTCATTAGCGAATCAGTCTGAGTTGAAACTTAATACGGGTTCCAGGGCATACCAATATACTCGGTAACGAAAAAACTGAAAAAATATTCCAGGCAGGGATCTGCTCGTCATAGCGCAGCTGCGATGGGAAGTGCTATTTCCGCATGGTCCGGTAAAAACCAAAGTGACCTCACATTTATTAAATGCGATCAGCTTAAAGCAGACTAGGCTAACAAACTGTGCAACATCTAGAGGACATGGTCAACTTCTATTGAGAGCCTGTGCAAACATTGCGTGAACAACGGAATGCCACGGCGCTCAGTACGGGGCATGAATTCCATTTGATGGTAGTCCGAACAACAAAGAGCTTTGGTATCAAAAGGGCACCTAGTGTTAATTGGGTTCTTATCACCTCGCACACACAGATCCAAATACGAGTACAAGTCCGGTTTCCTTCCTGGACCAAATCGAAGATTAATAATGTTGTGTTGTTCATCCAACATGGTGCACAGAAGTGAGACTTTAACGATACTTTTTCCCTTAGATCTCCAAGAATAAGATTTTAACTTTTGAGTCGGTAGCATATCACCTGCCGCCACTTTTCTTTCAGAACTATTCGAAGTTATCCAAAACCATGATTTAATTGATCACCTTCAAAAATCTAATATCTGATCTGGAAGGTTGGCATTGAATTCCACAGGCAAACATACATCACCAATTTTAAAGTGAAGTGTAAATTGTATGTGGCTTCTGATTGACCTAGAAATTTCGTGTGGGCCACGGCACACATTCAATTGAAATTAAAAAAATAAATACATAAATAATGTATCTCGTTTGATTGTGAAATTGAGCGAGCAACAACACTGATAACTAAATTAATTCAATTAAATACTCACACAGCAATGTCAACTACGTCAGATACGTATTCGCCATCTGGTGTTCACAGACTGACGCAATGTAACCCCGCAGTTCACAAAGCGTTCTCTTAAAGTACGCCCAAACTTATTTTTTCAGTGGGGGCATCAAATTCGTGCATGTACAGCGCAATCCAATGCAATTGTGTCTATTATCTTTCGTTTGAGTTCTGTCGTTGTGGAATAGTTTCGGAATAGCTTAGTTATCTGTTCAAAGAACAATTACGACAAATTGCTAGAGCCTGTTGGGAATGCACTCTGGAGAATTAACAGGCAACACATGGTGGGAAACTTGATGTCATTGTTTCGGGAACATTTAACAAGTTGAAGGAGGTTTTACGTGATTAGCCTCCTATCCAATAATGGGACAATAACAATGCCCAGAGTGTGGGGTTATGTAAAAATGGGTGTCGTTGAGTCCAGTGGTGACCAATCCAGCAGCATAGTTAAGAACTTTGCATGTGACTACGGGAATTGGTGAACATATTGCGCAAGGATATTTGCTTAAACGACTAAAATATTCAATTGCTGGGAGAATTGGAGCGATTGAAAGTGAAATGATCATCGTTCAATGAAGGGCGATTGTACAATATGAAACCGATCTAAATTGTGTTTATTGACGAGAATAAAGTAACGCTTGGTCGCATTTAGAGAAAAGTACTGCTTGCAATCTCTCTTTCTAGTTAATGTAGACTGAAATTGGAGCAGAAGATTCAGCCATGAAAATTACTGGCTGCACAAAAGGAGCATATCTGTCTAGAAATATCTGTATTAAACTGTAGATCCCCTTTACTCTTGAGAGTGGTTGCTGAGCAGCACTTTATACAGAAAGGACGAAGAATGGGTGCACTAGCCACTTACAACCGCTCCTCACATCTGCAGTAAGGTTGGGCTAATTGCGCCCTTAAAAGAGAAAGTTTCAAACATGCGAACCGTACATTTTTGTTGGAGATTTAGATTAGGTTAGGTTAGCGTGACTGTCTCGATCAGCTGCGACCCACTCTATCCGATATTAGTAACCTTTTCTTCCTGGTAGCTTCTACAGAAGACATTATAGGAGGCTCCCATAAATTGTTAATTAAAGTTTGTCCTTGCCTTGTTATCCTAGAAGTGTTTAATTCCATCCATCTACGATTGATGATTTTGATGACATCTGTAAGTAAAAGGGAGTTTAATACTTGAAATGAGTGGTCGAGTGGCATCGGCTCTTTCGTTACCTGAAATATCAGTATGCCCAGGGACCAAGCATAAATTAGGGTTACATCTAGCTACTAGAAATAGCCCTTAGAAATAAAAGGTAAAGTTTTACATTATCTGATTTTATTGATGGTATGTCCAGAGCCCTAGTGGCCCGTATAAAACGATAAATTTCCAGTCTATCGGATTCATTGGCAGTAAGTGAGCAGCCTCATGTATAGATTTAACTTCTACCTAGAATAGATTAGAATGATAAGGCAATAGGTTTATAGATTAAAAAATTAAGGGATAGGGAGAGAGAAATCTCCTTCATCTGTCTTAAAACCATGCATCTGTGTAAATTTACAGAGTGGCAGATGTCCTTGCTTTGTCTTTTGCCCAGGCGTTTCCATACTCTACTTAAATCAGCCATACTGATTTAAGTTAGAATTTCGAGAGGCTTTTTACCTAATTTCCTACAGAACAAGCACGTCAAAGAATTTTTTATGTTTACAGTGTCCTTCTCATTAGAGCTGGCAAACAGATTTTATATCTCCCCCATCCCTGCAACGTCTACAGTTTACACAGTACTCGGTAAGGACTGCCACTACAATTCTTTCGTCTGAGGCTGAGAATTGACAATGATTTCCTCTTGTTCAACATCGGCCACGGGGCTCGTCCCTTTTGCATGTTTTTTCCAAGGCTTTGCCTTCTATTTTCTTCATCAGCTCAGAGATTTACTTGGAACTTTGCAATTAGAACCCTTTTATTGCGAGAATATCCTTTCATTGGATTTTTTTTTTATTTTCGCGAGCTTGACTTTAATACACATTGAACTCTGGAATGCTCCATTTTCACGCGAAAAAGACAGCAACTCTGTTTTCTCTCGTGGCAGCTTAAGTATACAGATTTTTAAACATGACATCCCCCATGCGTAACCAGATTACGTGACACAAAAATATTTGCACCTCCATATTCAATTGAAGCGAACTATATAATTGTCCATTGCTCATAGCGATTAAGTACGATGACTCACTTACAGTCCAATGAACTTAGCAACACTCTTGTTTTTGTAAGTTCTAAACACAATGCACTCCCATTTACCTGCGAATAAGAGTCGAACCATGGACTCTGTAAAGGGTTTCATTCATTGCACTGTTTTCATTTGTTGACATCATACTTTGTTTGGAATTACTAAGTTGCACCAGCTACTACCAGTGGATGATATTTACGTGATTCATTCACACAGACAGCCATCAATGAAGCGCTTGCTGACATTGAAACGGAAGTGGCTAGCGGTAAACGAGAACTAAACGAAGTATATGCTTTTCTCGAAAAAGTACACACATCACTTACGGCTTGGCCAGAGCATCACAACAGGTAGCTACAAATTCGAGGTAGTAGTCGCTTGGTATATCCTGCTTTTTGAGCTCAATTGAGTAATAAAGCCGTCTCAAAAAGGATCCATCTGACTATGTTCAAGACCTTGATGCCAGTGCCAGTGCCAGTGCCAGTCTTGGTCTGTCGCAGAGACATGAAGAGACATGAAAGCGGGTGAAGAAGCCGTCGATCTTTTCGAAAGAAAAGTTGTACGCGAGATATTTGGTTCTACTGCGTTGATGGGGATTAAAGGAGTAGATTCAACCACGAACTGTACGGGATGTACAGCAGTCAGTCTGTACGAATATGGATGCAACCCTTTAAATGATTAGGCCGTATAAAGCACATGGATTAGTAAGCTCCGGCCAGAAGAATTACCGACTCCGAGCCTGTGGGATAAAGTAACAGGGGACGCTAGCATTTAAGTTGGCGCACACTTATGGGGAAGAATCTATGTCAATTTAGTGTGTGCAATTGGGGACAACTTACGACCGTGCTGCCTGGAGAGGCTTGTTGGTTGAGACACGAGTTCGTGCGCTGCTAGACTTAAGCAACGCATAAAGACCGGCTTACAACGGAAAATCAAATCAAATCAAACAGAAGTTATTTTGTTTTTTCCGATGGCCATCTGAGTGTTCCTCTGAATAACAGTTAATAAACTGTAGGTCGTGGCGGTGCTAGGTGCATCAACTCCTACGCTGAAGGTCCATGGTTCGATCCCAGACACACCAACTTTCATTTTCACAGCATCACCTCTGTCCACTGACAATACTCAGAGTGTATAATTGTTCAAAAATGCTTCTCAACATTCGATATGTTTCCTCAACTCATGAGAGAATAATAGCGCACACTACACAAATGATTGCTGTGATTGTCATCCGAAGAATGAAAAGAAACTGATCGCCTATCTATGCATGCATCACATTTGCGACAATTTCCCTGGTGGAGAAGAAACAGACTTCTAGCCCAATTCGTTTGACGACCAATTGCCCACATTCCTCATTTGTACCGAACCGAAACTGAGCAAGAATAATTATCCTTCGATATAATTTGCTGTTGAAGAACCTGAATCCCCAACCCACTCCTCTGCTAAATCAGACTAATTGTTCTCAGTGCCAACAGATATAGCAATCATCCCTAAATTGCCTAAGGTAATCATCATCTTCGAATTAGAAGCAATAAGGGCATACCTCCAAAGTGCAAATACGAAGAATTCAAAATGGAACCAAAATTGTTGCAATGAACATAATTAATGATCCATGAAGAGTGGAATGATCTCCTCTCAATAAGTAGTAAGTGGCCTATTAACGTTGATTGTATCTCTTCGCTGGAATGAAATGAATTCATGTTTGATGACGCCACAGACTTATGCTGCCTGCGAGTGGTATATCCCAAAAGACACTCCCATCTCCATCCCATCGACCTCATCATCATTATCATCATCATCATCGTTGTCATTGTCGTTGTCGTTGTAGTTTTCATTTTCGTTCCATCATGATGTAATTTCAAATAGAATTCCGCTCTGAAAGTCTCAAATGAATTTTAATTGTATTCTCGTCAAATTATTGTTCCTCCACGTCGGGGACCCAGGTTGCCGTCATGTTTGTCTTAATTTGGTCTGTGCCATCTATTACGGGGCTTAGCTGTGTGGTGTGCCTATATAAACGCAAATCGTTGTGGGTTGAGATTTATTATGGCTAATTCATATGATGAGCATTGAACTATGACTCAGTTCGAGAGATATCATGATATGGTCACACGTAACGACGACAATAGGCTTTGACTTTGTTTGGTGCGGAGTTAAGAGTTAACAGTCTCTTGAGACGCATGGGATAGCGTCTGAAAGAAACGAAACTCATGTAAGACCAGAAACAGACAACCTTGAGTTTCGAGATTGGTTGCAATCGTGAAAGATCATGTTGTGCGGGCGGAAAGTGAGCTGTGAGTTGTCAAGAGGTCGGAGTCACCTCACGAGCGTGTGCTCATTCAAATGATGGACAAAAAAGGAGATAATGAGACTGAATACAGGAAACGAACTGTACTGTATGTACACGTTTGTGTTAACAGAATAATTCAGTCAATTATACTTCTCTACGTTTATTATTATTAAATTATAAAATTTTAAAATTATTTTTCTTTCTTTGGTTGGCGCTACTGTCAAGGATGGAATTGAGCCTAACTTCTACAGGACCATGTTCAAGTTCTACAGGTTAGCCGCTATAGCCGCTATAGCTGAGAGTGTTACTAGAAATACATATGTGACAATTTCGAGACATACCTATCCACAACCACTTTCTTAGCATATAGAGTTCATTCGATGAAAGTATTCAAGGCAGCAGCGTCTGTTTCCTTATCCGGTACAGAAAAAAAATGAACAAGATCATGCCAAACAAAACCATCGCATCGAAAGCTCCGAAAACCGAAGACAATGACCAGTGATTTTTGCATAGTCTTCATAAGAATGATGTTAAAAAAGTCGCCATGTTTGAATCCTTTTATGTCATTGAAGAGCGTATTCTTATCGACCTGGATGGAGCAGCGAGAGTTCTCCGTGATCCTCAGTTTGACGAGTTTAGCAGGAATATCAAACCTAAACATGGCATTGTATACCTCGTCTCTATATAAGCTCATATGCGGCCTTGAAATGGGCGATTAGGTGGTGGTCGATGGTGGACTTCCTCGGCCTGAAACCTCACTGATAACGACCTCCCAGATTGTTGATGAATGCTTTCGTAAGCATTTCTCCAGATCTCTTCCCCATTTTTTGCTCGTAGAGCTCACGAACAGCTCTCGTAGTTCAATGCCTTGTAGGCTTTGATTTAATGCAAAAGCCTGCGCTCAATCTTTGTCAAAATGGAATTAGATCTTATGTGGTACCGTCTAGTTTCACGCCTGGTATGAAATCCACTTGGCGCTTTTTATGGATGAATTGGAGTCTATTAAAGTGTGGGTTTGTTGCTGTTCAATAACACATATTTTGTATATTGATAAAACCAAAAAAGAATTGCTGAAGATGATTTTTTTTCTTTAAATGATGAAGATGCTTTAGTTTTTAGTAAGTTCGTTATTGTACTTCGACTTTGAGCCTGTGGGACAACAGAAGACGTCCACGTCTAAAGCGCCACGATCAATTTTATTGTACAATATTGTTTTCTTTTTGTCCTACACGATGCAATAATATTACACAGTTAATCATTTGACGATGGATAAATTTCGTATGGATAAGACGTTAAGAAATGGAGACAGCTAGCGAAGATTCGCGTCAGGTCCACCCCCGACGGTAGCGCTATGCAAAGAAGAAGATAAAGAAGGTATTGTAAGGAATCGCCACAATGTAAACAGAGATAATTCCAATTCCTGTGAACGACGTGCAGGTCTAGTCTAGTCTAGTCTGGATTTGAATCAATCGATTTATTTAACTGGTTACCAAATCAGCCATCAAAAATAATTCAAGGCAAGTGTATATGATTGTTGATTATTTTTAAAAATTAATGCAAGGCATAAACAATGTACAAATAGTGCCTTAAGGTGATCTCTGTCGCACAACATCGCAAAAACAGACACCCGTCAGAAAATCCAACATTCGTACCTACAGCAACGTACAGTTGGCGCGTATCTCATCTGACATGTATCGCCCAGTTGACATCACACCACGCTCTACAAGAAAGTTGTATGGAAAGTTGAACTGTAAAAAACCATGCAACAACAAATATATACTACACCATATAAGTAGATACAAGATATTTATTGCCGCTACACATCAACATGTGCACGAGTTGTAGCTAGCATCTGTGAACAAACTCCTCGATTATGCGAATCAGGTTCGATCAAATCTCTTGTACTTCAATTCAAAACGATGCCAAACAAGTGAACTATTGATTCTGCCTGATTTCTAGTGATTCTTAGTTTGATTTAGCTGAAATTGAGTTCCACATTTGGTCAGAAAATGTCGAGGTGTCGCCGTACATTTTCACTCTTTACTCGATATTACCTCATGCACTGGTGCGGTCTAGTGAAGTAGTTTTGCTTGAGTTTCTCTTTCGTCAGATGGCTAAGACAAGGACACATAAAAATAAATCAAAAATAAGTCCCAAACTTCGATTTGCATAAGTTAATGCTGGTAAGTGGGGATGCCGAACCGAAGATCTGATCTGTAGAGATTTTGTTTTGATTTGTCAAAATTGAGTCACATGGCAAGAGTTTATGTGTGGGATCTATACAACTTCCGTTTGTGCCGTAGTGCGATCATCAACTTCAGGTTGAGTACTTTAAGATATGATACCTGAAACAGAAAACAACATTCTCCAAGCTGTGAGCGCTTTTAAGCGAAATGTTAATTGACAAATGGCGTCACTGCCTTCGATGCAACAAACAGTTGAACTTTATTCATTAGAATGCTATTTCACTTTGGTTGACGACAGTGACGCTTCCTTTTAAGGACAAGTTCAATGGAATAGGACACGATCGAGACTGCTAGGTCATTTGTCAAATTGAAGTAACCGAATCATTGCACGCAATTTCAAATCTGCATATGACATCCAACAAGAGGTGTAATTTTAAATAGCACTTTGTTGGTGAACTGTCAGCGCTCAACTTTTAATAAGTAAACACTTGGAGGCTATTATTGATACATGCCTGTGTAACATAATTTTTAAATATTGAAAATTCAATACAAAAATGGGGAAAATATCGCGGAAACGCTTCTTGGAATTTATACTGCTCTTGGTCACAAATAAGCGCCTTCTTGCACAGCCAATTCAGCTGACGAATTTCAATCTCTCAGACGGGTTAATAATGTGGAGGTTAAAATTTATGTTCGTCCGGCAAATCAGCTGAAAACATGGGCGGCGTAGCTGTGAGTGTAAAAACCAAGACATTTCGAGGTGACATAAATTCGTCCTATTCGCATACATGCTTGCACATGTTTATAATACCACTACTTGATATGTCGTACTTTCGCTTATTGAGTGATGGAGATGAATTATCAAATAATCAGTTCGGTTTCAAAGCTGGTGCCCGATATCCAGTGGAACAAAAACAAAAATCAGTGCACGGATGCTTTGCTGGTTGTTTTGGAAAGGGCTTTCGACACCGTTTGGCTAGAAGGACTCTTTTGCAAGTTAAACAGACTTCACTCCTGAACAATTTGGGCAGTATGCTTACCAGCAGAAAGTTCGTTGTGAAAAATGGCATTGTGACTTCTACTGGTATTTTTATGATAAAACATGGCTTGCAACATGGTGCGGTCAATTTGCCGATGCTATTTAATATTTACACGACTGCTTTTATAGGATCCCTTTAGCGTGCGATAGCGTAAACGGATGATTTGATCGTGTACAGATCAGGACACAAAATTGAGGACTCCCTTACAGGGTGAAAACGATAAGATCCAACGCTTTTGCGATGATTGGAAGTTGGAAATCAACATAGAGAAATCGGAAACGATTCTTTTCAGAACACCGTTGAGTAGGTCTTCTCCTACGTATGAGTAGGACAACTAATAGTAGATTTGCAGTCGATACTGAGAATTTGGAAAAATCATTTCTGCAGACTGTTGAACGGCGATGAGGACACAAATACCGCTGTCAGGCAGAATGTTCCACTCAACACAACGGACGATGATAGAAGGGAATACCGTCCCCCCGACCTAGACGAAGTCAAGATAGCGATATCGAGACTGAAGTCTAATAAAGCTGCTGGTGCAGATAGTCTGCCCGCTGAAATGTTTAAGGCAGCTGGAGATTATCTGGTAGGGCGCATGCACCAGCTCATCTGTAAGATATGGTCGGAGAAAAGCATGCCCGATGAGTGGAATCTCAGTATCGTTTGCCCGATCCACAAGAAAGGAGAACCCTTTGACTGCGCCAACTATCGAGGGATAAGTCTCCTTAACATCGCCTATAAGATCTTCTCTGCCGTTTTGTGTGAACGCCTGAAACCATTCGTGAACAAACTGATAGGTCCTTACCAGTGTGGTTTCAGGCCCGGGAAGTCCACCATCGATCAAATTTTAACACTGCGGCAGATCCTGGAGAAGACCCAGGAAATGCAGATCGACACACACCATCTATTTGTCCATTTCAAGGCCGCATATGACAGCGTGTATAGAGACGAGCTATACAGCGCCATGTCTAGTTTTGACATTCCTGCAAAACTCGTCAGACTGAGCAGGATGACGATGGAGAACTCTCGCTGCTCCATCAAGGTCGGTAACGAATTCACCGAGACCTTCAATGTCAAAAAAGGTTTTAGACAAGGCGACGCGCTGTCATGTGATTTCTTTAACATCGTTCTTGAGAAGATCGTGCAAAACTCACTGGCCAATACAAGAGGCACGATCTTCCAAAAGTCCGTTCAACTGCTAGCCTACGCGGATGACATTGACGTGATTGGGCGAACACAGCGAGCCGTCAAGGATGCGTTTGCTGGCATTGAAACGGAAGCGGCTAAAATGGGTCTGGCGGTAAACGAGGGCAAAACAAAGTATATGCTGTCATCAAGAAAGGACGCACAACATCGACGACTTGGCCAGAACGTCACCATAGGCAGCTATAACTTTGAGGTAGTGAAGGACTTCGTCTAACTCGGCTCCGCGGTAAACAGTACAAACAACATCAGTACCGAGATCAAACGCAGAATAACTCTTGCCAACCGCTGTTTTTATGGACTCAAAAGGCAATTGAGTAGTAGAGCCCTCTCTCGGAAGACCAAGCTGACTTTATATAAGACCTTGATCATCCCAGTCCTGCTGTACGGCGCAGAGGCATGGACAATATCCCAAGCGGATGAACAGTCTCTTGGTCTTTTCGAGAGAAAAGTTCTGCGCGCGATCTTTGGTCCTGTTTGCGTTGATGGCTTTTGGAGGAGAAGGTTCAACCACGAACTGTATGGGCTGTACAGCGACATAAGTCTAGCCAGGCGTCTACGGATCCAACGCCTAAGATGGCTAGGCCATGTAGAGCGTATGGACAACTTAGCTCCAGCCCGAAGAGTCTTCGACTCTGAGCCTGTGGGACAACGCAACAGAGGACGTCCACGTACAAGGTGGCACACACAAGTCGAGGGGGACCTCGGTCGGCTTGGTGTGCGAAACTGAAGACAGCTGGCGAAAGATCGTGCTGGCTGGAGAGGCATGTTAAGTGAGGCCCAGGTCCACCTCGGACTGTAGCGCCCTAAAAAGAAGAAGAAGTTGAGTAGGGCTTCAGTGGACACTGGAAAGTATTGACGAAAGTTCTCAGTTTCAGGATAGGTCAGCAGTGCCGTTAATCTTCCATATAGACCGTTTATCTGTGGATACTCGACTTAACTACGACCGACACGCCGCACAGAGCACTGAGGAGTTTCTCAGGTTTAGTAGGACGGTATTTACCCGCGACACTAAAGATGTAAGCAAGCAGCACACCAAATTTTGGTGGCTAACAGAAAGAGCTCTCGTCGATTCCTTATAATCCGGGGTAACATAAATAGCTCCAAAAGTCGGTCGATGTACCTGCTTTCGCATACAATGGCATAAAAAAAACGTTCATTTTAAATTTAGATTTAAGGTAGTTTTTAAGTTTTTAATATGATTAAGGTTACTTAGTTTTTTCCATTATTTTCTTATTTATAATTTGTAGCTTGTTTTAGTTTAACTAAAAAACATAAAAATTAAAGCGTCGAAAGACATTCAAAATGAATTTAGTCTTACTTAGAGTGCCCGTATAGGCCCATTAAGTAAGAAAAATATGGCAAGATTAGTTAAGTTAGTTTTAAGAGTTTTTTGTCTACGAAGTTATTTTCATTAATTCAATAAAAAAATTCATAAAAAAAAACACATATCTTACATATGACCTGGTGCAAAGGTGCTCTCCCAAATCATCTCCTGCAGCTTTAAAAATTTCAGAAGGCAGACCATCTGGCCAAAAACTTCGTCTATGTCGGCGGGATAGAATGCTCGTCTATCAATGTCCAAGATGAGCGGAAGATTTTGTCTGACAGCGGTATTTGTGTCCTGATCGCCGTTCAGCAGTCTGCAGAAAAGATTCTTCCAAGTTCTCTGAATCGACCCTCCTGAAGTTGATTCTTGCACTATTACATCTTGGCAAGAGAATCCGTGTAACTTCACAGGTTGCTAAGGGGTGGCACCTAGGATACTGCACCTAGGATATTGTCGTCCATTTTTTTTCTTTAATTCAGAAGTGGTTTAATCCAATGGGTTGTATGAGATGAGATCCTTTCTTTGCAAGCTCATCAGCTGCCCCATTGCTGGCTTTGCCCTTTGTTCAGGCACCCTGTATGAAGTTATCAAGTGCTGTTAGCCAAGAGTTCGTCGTGACTAGTTTGGACTTATTTATATTGTCTTCATGACTGCCTGACTGTCAATAAGAATGGCTATAAAATCTGGTGGTATTGCCGAGACTGATATCATTTCGGCCGCCTCTTTTGACTACCGTTTGTAAAACGCTACAATTATCAGAGAGTCTTTTTGAGCTGAAACTTGCAAAATATGCCTGCGCCTTTGCCATGCACCATTTTGGACCCATAGGTGTAATTATTGATGTTTCCTATCCAATCAGTCCCAGTGACGGACACTATAGCAATTGAAGGGTATTTCAGAATCAAGGAGAATAGTATACAAGATCCTTAACAAAACCCTTGCGAGACTTCATGAGAAATACTGTAGGGATCAAATATACATTAACTTTTGCAGCTGCCACGTGCCAAAAATTGCCCCAGCTACTTATTAAAAAAAATGTTAAATTACTGAATAGCCGAAATCCATACCTTTTCTTTATTTTCACTGAAAGTTTCAATCTTAGAAAATCGAATACTGACGTCCGCACAAACTTGGTCATAAGTACGTTCGAAAAGATATGTTCATGTTCATAAGTGGTAGAACACGAGAAGCTCCTCAAATGATATCTTTAGGGATCCTGCTTCATGATGCACTCAAATACCATCCAATATTCATACTGCCCAGCGACAAATATATCCTTGTTTCTTTTGAAACATTAAGTATTCTAGGGCAAATAAATCTTTTATCACCTAACCTCTTACCTTAAGTTAAGCTTTCTGTGAGGAAATTAAAACTTTGACAGAGCGTCAATACTCTGGACGTCAGCTAATAACTTTTGACTAAGCCGCTATCTAACAGTAGACAAAATCACTGACCAACCAATTCAGTAAGAGCTGAGTACTAACCCAAGGATTCACGTGCCGCAGTAGACCCTGAACCAAAAGGCACAAACAATCCTTAAACACTCCCATAAAATTGTGACACTGGGTCACGCAGCACTTAACGCGTGATATATTACATAAGCCTCTACCCTTTTAAATTCAATCTCACACGCAGATGAGAGTAAGTATCGATTTCAAGATCTTTTTTGGGTCAAATGTGACAACTTCCCGAGTCTTAATTGGTTAACGGTTCATTGTAAAACCTCAAGTCCAACATAGCACGCTTAGTGCGGCCTTGTAACCCACTTAGCGCATTAGGCAAGTTTCATGTACTGACCAAGCTTGAAAACTAATTAATTAATTTGCCCCACAATACCGGGAGCTGCACACATGTGGGAAGGTGCTCATTTTAAAAATTAATAAAACAATCTCTCAAAACTTCCTTCTGAGTAATTTGCACGCACTGAGATACAAGATACCACTCATTTGAAAGTCATTTTCCGCCACCCACCTACATTTGTCCATTTATTGCAGCAACAAACACCTACTCACGCCATCCAGCGTGCGAGGGGTTCGTGTAGTTCACTGCTCACCTTATTAGGCGGTGCCCACTAGCGATCTTAGTTACTACAGCCAAACAATGCTGATTAGAGGAATGACAGTGTCTCCTGTTCACGAGCGACGTCCCAAACCCAACACACAGATGCGGACGACAAAACTAGTTATGACGTGCACATATGACTAGGCGTGACCGCAACCGGGTGAATAACACTGATTCCAATTCTGGACATGTTCGTCTATAGAACTGAATATGTCTATGCCGGTCAGCTGTTTCGGCGACGCCTCAGTACGTTTCGCTGCATTGCAGTGTTTTCGATATGCCCTTATCGATGTCGATGTGGATGAGAAGAACGCGTCGTGGTTGTCGCAAAGGCTCGGCGTTTTGTCTTCTTTGCCATCAGTGGTATCCTTGTCTGCTGTATCTACAAATGTGTTCGAATCTCAAATTTCAACGAGACGTGAGTTCAGAGATTTCCCCTTTGTTTCGGTATCCTCTTTTCAGGACAAATGGGGGTGTGGTCAGGGGAATTCGTGATTTGAGTGTTGTAGCAGTTTATCGATTTTTCACTTCCTACGTGCATACATATGTGTGTGCACAATACACGGTTAGGGTGGAGACCGTATGAAGTAGGGAAAAAAATCCATAGAGTAAGGTCGTTATGAAAACAACGACGCCAGTGTCGAATACATAACCGTACGTATGATAAAAAAGATCAATGGTTCTTATTTTAGAAAACATTTTCACTAACCCTGTGGATGACTCCCTGTTCACATAGACACGCATAGTATGTCACTTCTATGGTTTTATAACTTAATTTCCATACCTCTTCGAACTGGAAAGTGTTTGCTTTACGACTAAAAAATCTACCCTACGCATGGGAAGAAATAAAATGGATTTATGACCTCTCTCTATAGACGTGAACAAGAAACTTGACTAAAATTAACGATGGCTTGACCAAAGTTTACTTCTCTTCTATGACTCACACAGAGAAAGCCAAACAGAGCCGCCGCTTTTTGGCTTGATATATGATATGCATTTCGAACGTGGAGTTGATGGTGGCTATTCCAAGACCGATTGTCAGTTTTTGAGGAGTATGATGTTTCAGGCAACATTCATCAAGTACAAGATGACACTTGAGACAGAACAAACAAATCGATATTGCTTCCACTTACTGTACACATTTCAATTGGGATGTACTCTATTTGCTGTATCTGACGGCAATGTTTAAACAACGACATCTTTCCTCAAACTTACCAAGCAAAACATTATTTCACATCAACTTGAATTTAGGTATTTGAGTACTCCCAGTGGTAGGAACATTTCAAGCAAAATAATCCGTAATCCCGTGGTTCAACGATAACATTAAGGAAAAAACAAAAATCGATTTAGTACAACTACTGTTGGCCATAAAAAAAATTAACCTATTTTTCAAATTAATTTGCGAGTATTTTTCCTCAAGCGAAGAGGGGGTGTCCGAAGTTGTTTGGAACGTGATTCGTTCTTTAACCAAGTGCTTAGGGTCGTTATCTTGCCAAGTGATAAATTATCCTTCTAAGCTTGATTATTCGTCGGTCCCTAGCAAATTGCTCCTTGGAATCGATTTATAATTTCTTCAATTAAAACCAAATTGTGTCTTAATAACTGACTCACCATTTTATTAGACAGTTTCTGCATTTCGTCGTCTCGTTCCTTCTTTGGGAAGTTTCAGAACAGTCCACAATAAACAGATCTTTGCACTACGGCAGATCCTGGAAAAGACCCATGAATTGCAGATCCACACACACCACTTATTCCCCGACTTCAAGAGACGAGGAATACAGCGCCATGTCTAGTTTTGACATTCCTGGCAAATTCGTCAGACTGAGCAGGTTGACGATGGAGAACTCTGGCTACTTCATCAAAATCGGTAACAAACTCGCCGAAACCTTCAATGCCAAAAAAGATTTTAGGCAAGGCGACGCACGTTCTATCATGTGACGTTTTCAACATCGTCCTTGAGAAGATCGTACAGAACTCACTAGACAGCACAAGAGGCACGATCTTCCAACTGTCCATACAACTGCTGGCATACGCAGACGACATTGACGTGATTGGTCGATCACTTTCACAGCGAGCCGTCAATGAAGAGTTTGCTGGCATCGAATCGGAAGCGGCCAAAATGGGTTTGGTGGTGAATAAGGACAAAACGAATTATCTGCTGTCATCAGGAAAAGACAAATCGACAAATTGGCCAGAACGTGACAATAGGCGGCTACAACTGTGAGGTAATGAAGGATTTCGTCTATCTCGGCTTCCAAGTAAACAGTACGAATACCATCGTACCTACATTGAAGACAAAATAAGTCTTTCCAATCGCAGTTTCTTTGGGGGTCAAGATGAAATTTGGCAGTAGAGCCCTCTCTCGAAGGACCCATCTGACTTTATTTAGCACCTCAATCATAATCGTCCTGTTCTATGGCGCGGAGACATGGACAATCTCAAGAGCAGATGAAAAGGCGTTGATTGCATTTAGAGAAGGTTCAGCCCGGACTGTATGGGCTGTACAGGGACAGGTTTCCAACCAGATGTCTACGCATCCAACCTCTAAGATCACCGGGCCATGTAGATCGTATGGACAACTTAGCACCGACCCGGAGAATTTTTGACTCTGAACCAGTTGGACAACGCAACAAAGAACGTCCACGTCTTAGGTGGCTCACACAAGATGAGAGGTACCTCAATCAATTTGTCGTGCGAAATAGGAAACATCTAGAAAAATATAGTGATTTCTTTTTGGTTGCTTGTTTGAGACTTAGGACACCGTGGACTGTATCACCATAAGAAGAAGAAGAAGGAGCTCACAGTCTCTTGTGACCATTATAGTGGGATAAATGGGAGATAATAAGTCGGTTTTCGTCCCGGCAGAAGTACAACCGACCAGCTTTTCACTCTAAGAATGGTACTTGAGAAGGCTTGGGAGTACGCCAAACCGATCTACAGTTGTTTTGTAGATTTGGAAAAGGCATACGACCGAGTTCCTCGAGGTAAACTCTGGAGTGTTCTGCAGGAGTATGGGATTGCTGGGTCTTTGTTTATGGTTACGATCGTTACACAAACTGTAACAGATGTGTTCGGATTAACGGTAGTAGATCAACACCTTTCATCATGGGCATTGGACTTCGGCAAGGGTGCGTCTTGTCACCTCTCCTTTTCATTTTATATATATGGACTGTATGTTCCAACGCAGTCGAGGCGACGAATGTTTCACATTGGGAGAGTTGAGAGTAAGCCCTCTTCTTTTTGCAGATGACTTAGTCATCCTCACATCCTCCCAGCTAGAACTCCAACGCGCGCTAGATAGGTTTGTAGCCGTATGTGCTGATGCTGGGATGAAGGTTAATAATAATAATAATGGCGGCGCTACAGTCCGGGGTGGACCTGGGCCTTATATTTATTATTATTTGATCCAACTCTCACCTATGGTCATAAAATTTGGGTAATGAGCCAAAGAATAAGATCGCGAATACAAGCTGCCGAAATGTGATTTCTTCGTGCTGTTCTGCGAATTACTCGCTGGGATCGGGTGAAAAACACGGTAGTGCGCTAGTAACTCAACGTTGGGCAAATTCTTCTTCATACGGAAAGGGTTGTACTTCGATGTTTGATCACGTGGCGTGCCTTGAATGCGATTCCATCAGGTAGGCGACCGCTTAGTAGACCCAAGACGAGATGGTCGGACCAAGTCCAAACACTCGCCTGGTTGCGCTTGGGCATAGCTCCTGATGAGTTAGAGTCGATGGCGGAGAATCGAGTGGTCTGGAGATCTCTCGTGCATGCATTGTCCCCGGGACCCCTTTAGTGGAACATGCGGGTCACTGAAAATAAGATAAGATGAGCTTAAATTTTCTTGATCAAATTTGATTTAGCATGTTTACAGTCCAGGCTACAAATAAATGGGAAATATTTCATTTTTTATCATAGATAGTCTAATGACGTCTTGGGATATTTACCCCTGAACAAACTTTCTTCATGAAAATGTATATTTCAATCGACCCACAAATCATTAGTCAGAAACTCGTAGTCTGTTGTCTTTTTCACTCTATCTGCTCACAGGACAAAATATTTGCTATGTGAATCAGCAGCCAACATGAGCGACATTTGTATCCTCACGCCGATGAGACAATCAACTCTGTTTATAGTTTCTTTTACGACCTTAGTTTCAAATGGTGAGACTTGAACGAAATTTACGTAATTAGAATTTTTTGTCTGACCACAACAGGAATACAGAACAAATTTGATTTTCTACGTCACAAAGACTGGCAATAGCATATTTTTCAAGTATAAACAGACTGCGCTTTTATAATTCATGTTTGAATAAATATTTTCAGAATTCAGAAAAAATTATGACATCGACCCAAAATGTGCTCCAAGACAAAACATAAATCATTAGGTCTCATCTGATCACGTGCGGGATTTTCCACACAATACCAGCTGAATATGACAAACTGGCTGACAAACTAATAATTTCATAGGATCAAGGACTAAAACTCATTTTTCTATTCCTTAACAACTGCACCATTCAGCCAAAAATAGGACTACGAATATAACACCACCGATTTATCATTCTGTCTCATCTTATTTTGTATGCACGCTTATTTATGGATACTTAGTCCGGGCTACTGTTAACGAGCTTAACAATTCCCGCTTTAGTCGGAAATAAATCACATAAATCTTTCAACTTAAAGGAAAGGGATAATCGATAAAAAAACGCAGGCATTGATGTCTTGCGTGGAAGAAGGCCACGATTTTCGATAGAATTTCAACCGAAATACGTAAATGGGCGAAATCTGGGAATGGGTTCATTGTCACACATTTAAGAATTTCCAGGGACCTGTACAAATTGAATTGGTTAACAAAGAACGTAAATATACGGATGAGGACATTCTGGGAAGTTATTGACGTTGGTGAATGACGGAGAACAGGGAAAATACTTGCTTTACTCTCATACCAGTGAGTCTGAAAATATTCTCTGCGAATAATCAATCAATAGTAATGCAAAGTGGAAATTCGTCAATGTGACCGAGTCCTGAATTTGATGTGCGACAAGGACATGTTAAAGCTGTCATAAACATTGAGAGCCATGGTTCGATAGAAAACTACACATGTATCTCACTTTACGACCTCTTGCAATAGATTATGATGTATTTTGCGTCAGTCTAACTCACTTTATACGAGCATAATAATAATAATAATAATGGCGGCACTACAGTCCGAGGTGGACCTAGGCCTAGCTTCTCAGCAACCACTTGTGATTTGGGTGCTATTGTTCTCTCACGAGTGGAGGAGACCTACAGTTTAATGCCGACTCCGAACGGCGAAATTGAGAAGCTATTTCTAAATAGTTATACTCTTTGAGCATTGCCAGTGACTCGAAAGAGGTGGAGCCGTGAAAAAATGTTAGGTGTTTTTTTTCGAGATTCGAGCCTTAAACTTCGGGCGTAGGAGTTGACACACTTACCCACTACGCCACGGCGCCCACGAGGCGTTACATATGCTGTCACGAAAAATTGCATGCACCTTCTTGTCATCTTGTCTTATCAGCAGGGTCCCGGTCCTAGCCAGATGAGCGCCCTTAGCTCATAATAATATAAAAACTCGTCACATTTTGGTGTCATTCTCCTCCTTCAATACATATACATACGAGTATATTAAATATGAAAATGTCAACCAACATTGCACGGTTTGTTCCATCAACCGTTTGTGGAGTCAGCTTTTGTTCGCTCTTTCTAGCGTTACAATGTCGGCACTGTCAGAATCGGTTGTCGCCCGCGAAGGCCGACGTCAATTCCTTTCGACTTTTCTTCAACACTGTAGAAATAATTTTCTTAAAATAGCAGTTAATAGCCTCCTCGTTCAGTCTAATTTCCTTGGTAAAGTTGACGATGTCGGTGTTTTTGTTATCGCGATTTCGAAGACCACCCGCTTTGTCCACAACTTATATATGTCAGATTTCCTTTAATCCCCCAGTAATCCGTTCGTTGTTCTCCTTCAGTCACGTGATTTTTCATATCTAGTTTGCGGTCGTGGAAGGTTTGACCGGCCTTGCTTCCCATTTTCGTCAATGGAATAGATAGGTTGGGTGACATTTAGCCTTATTCGTCGTCCCTGGGGGTTAGAGGACAAATGTCTTCAGATATGCGTCTTTCACCTTCCGTTAGTAGATTCCTTCCTTCCTTCCTATATTTTTTAAATCAAACGTATGTCGCATATGCGATAAACTTTCAAAATAGTCAAATCTATCTTGACGTCTGTCTCTTGGCATAATGTTCCAAAAATATGTTTAGGACATCACTCATTCCCCATTGATATTATCATTGATATTCTAAAGCAATTTTCACACTTTAAAATTGCATAGAAACCGTAATAATAGCTAGTCTCATCATAATATCGACCCACTGCATTAACTGGCTGAGAACAAACACGTGCAAAACCAGAAACAGACGGTTTTTCTAACACATTTCTCACACCTGTTACGATTGTGTTAAGGAATTAAATATATTTCCGAGCTACTGAAAGCCTGAAAATGATACTGTTTATAAATGTACATATACCCAATCAACTTGCAATTTGATTCCTTATTCAAAACTATCTGCAAAAACATCTTACTTCCAATCGGAAATTAAATGAAAATCCCGATTATTTGAAAAATCAAATAACATTTTAACCAAAAAATTGAAGGAAATTTTATGTCAGAAGGAAGACTCTCCCACGAACACACCATACATGCGTTCCATAAAAGTTCACGGCTTATAACATGTACTACATGGCTTAAACGAACACATGTTCGCATATATGTTTTGTCTGGTATTACACAGCAACCGACTTATACCCACTTTGCACACATGCTCATGTGGACAATTCTGTGTATTGTTAGATAATCCCACGTTACACTGCAGACAAGGTGTCAGTCGGCGGCGCCTTACTTCTGTCTGTAATCGAAAATTAATGCCAGCAAATTTATGGCTGCAAGTTTTGCTTCAATACACTGCATACAATCAAAATGCAATTCAACACAATCACTTTGCGAGAACTTATGCCTACAGACATGTGCGTATAATTAAATTCTGAAGACTTTCCGCGTATGATGTCATTGCGCCGTCACCCATTGGCACAATCGCTCCGAGAGTCAGTCAAGATGAATAATTTTATTTGGAAGTGCATCTATTTAAAGAAATGCGGTTGGTCAGTTAAAGTGTCGCAAACATTCGGCAAGAACAAGCGTTTCTTGACCTTGTATTCTTTAAAAATCTACATGTGGGCCTTGCGAGCTTATCGAGAAATACCACACTTCATTGTTTTTACGAATCGTTTGATTATATGCAAAAGTGTGTGGTGAGAGTTGAGAGAATGCTGAGTCTCGACGCGTGGGTGTGGACTTACAAGTAATAAGTAAATGGAATTCGAAATGAAACAAACACACTTGTAATTAGCATACGAAACAGCTTCGAACCCAGACCTAGTTTGCTATGGAGATAGCATAGATTTTTATGGCTAGGTAAATGGCTAACGTGATTCGCTGTTTGATGTTCTCTGCTTGCGGTGATTTGAATGTTTTTATCTCTTCAAAATATAAACAATGTTGCTGCTGAAATGAGCTTCCTAAGCATAAATTCCACTTGTATTTTGGTTCTACTGTCAGGTTCTAATAAAAACTTGAAAAGATCAATGTACTTTGTTAGATTTATATTAACACCACAAGCGTGCCGGCAGTGCTTAGCTTCACCGCCATCGAGAGAGTATGTCCTCCCTGGGCCATATACATTATGACCCAAATTCCATTCAATTTTGGTTGTTCTCTTATTACAGGGAATAAGCTAAGGGTGACTATGTGTCGTAAGCGGTCGTCTTCTTATCGTCTTCGTCTTCCTTAGAGTCATCTGATTCATGAATACTATTGAATCTTCTGGCTCTTGACTTCAATTAAAGAGCTGCTGCTTTTTAACATCTGATTCTGTCAACCGAGACTCCCTTTGTCTGTTTCGATTTTAGGAAAAGATTTTAGGACTTTCGCTTGGGCATGATGAATAAAAAATTCTAATTTATAAAATAGGTTGCGTTCCCACTTTTCCGATAGATAACATTTTTTCCGGTGTCCTTAACGTAATGTTCCAAATTTTATAATGTGCCATCGAAAAAATGTACCCTCTCATTTTGAATTTACTTCCAAAAATTACAGAAAAATCAACCGAATCCTTCTTTTTTGTAATGCTGGGTATGCTTCTATTATTTCTAAATTGTATGTCATTTCTGTTTGGTAGTTAACATAGTCAACATGGAACCTGAATGGGATGTAAGAAAAAATATTATTAAGTGTCAGTTAGCACACCCAGGGTGGAAAAAAAATCGGAAAGGAACTAAAAGTTAATAGGAAAACAGTTTCTACTGCTATTAAGAATTGTAAAGAGTATCTGTCAGTTGAAAGAAAATCCGGTTTTATGAACTTCAAGAAAGGTCACGAATGTCTGAAACACAATAGTGCGTCAGCGCTGGCGTTGTCTTTCAACGCACACAATATTGCGTCGACCTACGTAAATGAAAAATGAGGGAGATGAGAGGATCGTAATAAAACGTAAAACGTAATCCCAACGCACGTCATTATCGAACATGTTGGATATTTTTTTGACAGAGGGATGCCCTGTGAGAGCGAAATTGAGAAATGTTTCCCAAATTGAGAGTTTTTTTTCCCGAATTGAGAACATTTTGTTGTAACTGACATTTGAGACATGAAAACAGCTGACTTAACGGCAAAACTAGTTTGATTGAATACGCCAAATTAGCAACAAGAAGCACTTTCTTAATTTTTTTAATTTTCTTAATATTAATTTTCCGCTTTCCGTTTAACGTACAATTGTTTGACCAGAATATTTTTTGATTTGACATTTCAGAAATGAAAACAGCTGACGGAATATTTTTCATTTGGTATTTGAGAGAGAGAAGGAACAACAGATTAACGCAGTACGTCAACGCACTCCCTCCATAACACGCATAACGCAACGCACTATTGTGTTTAGCCATACAATTTTGAGCCGAACATTTCTGAACGTAATTTGGAAAAAAACGCAGAATGTTCCAATTTTTTAGTTCACAAAGTGAAGAGAATTTCGGGCTTGAAAATATATAAAGTCTAAGGTTCCAGATCGAAACGCAAAAAAAAATTTGTATGCGAAACAACGTCCAAAACTTTTACAATCAAATTTCTGGACCAAATTTCCATGCATTATTATGGACGATGAATCGCATGTTTTTGCTGAACTCAACCAACTTCCGGGGCAGGCATTCTAAAGTTTCTAACCCAACCTAAAGCGAAATTTCCAAAAAAATGTTTGGCAAGCAATTTGCTCTTGCGGGCTCAGAAGCCAAACTTTCATCACGACTGGCTCAATAAATGGCGAAATGTATGTAAATAAGATCTTGCAGAAGCGCCTAAGGCCTTCTTACTACAATCATCGAGAACTCCCTTTATTGTTTCCTGATCTAGCGTCATGTCGCTATAGAAGGAGAGCGATGGATTAGTACGAGCTAAACAACGTTTCGGCGGTGCCCAGAGGGGCCAATCCTCCGAATTCGCCAGAGCATAGGCCAATTGAAAGGTATTGGGCCTTGGTTAAAAAAAGCTCTAAAAATTAACAGGTGGGACCATAAAAACAATGATGGAAGGTGTTCCTGAAAAAATTTAAAAAAATGTTAAAAATAAAGATTATTTTTTTTTGTTGATTTTTCACAGATTTGGAGACATGAAATGAATACTTTTATTTTTTTTAATTTTGTAAGTTATATTTGTACTGAATTTTTTGTTAATTTTCGGTGGGTAATTTTTTTCGATGGCACTTCCTAATACGTACATAATACATAGTCAGGGTCAAAAATGAGTGGACACCTACCTCTAATAAGAATTATCTTATTGAAAGAAGTTGTACTTAGTATCCCTAAATGTTTCAATAATTTTTTAATGAAAACAACCCGTTATGTCTTACAATCATTGGCATAACCATATACAGACTCACTTTTGACTGCTGTTTTAATCACTGTTTTAATACAGTACTTGTTCTATTTGACATATAGACATATAGATTTCTCGCACAACCATGATTGTACAATATTTGCTATTGCACAATATTATTGAGTGTGTATCTTATATTTTGAGGTTGTGCTATATACTGCGAAAATCAAAGTAGTTTTGATATTTATTGTACAATATTGAAAAAATATATCATGTATGGGCGATACTGCACAATATTCATTCATTTAAGTGCTGAGCGTCGTCGTCGTCTGTTCTTGAGACTATTAAATCCATCGCGTGGAATTTAAGAATGATATTAATCCCATGATACTAAGGCGCACTTAGTTGATAAGTAAGTATAAATTCCTTAATGGTTTTCCCCATGATCCCGGTAAGAGAATCGAAAAAGGAGTTTTCCTAATGCTCGTTGCATCTACCGGATAAATATGAGGTGGATCAGGGTTTTTCTTCTTACTACACCGTCAAGGATGCAAAAATGAACGTTATGCGGGATAACTAGTCTGACTGCGTGATCTATCGGCCAGTGTCCCGTATTGAGACAGCCTCCAAAATGACAAATAAATTTGCTTCAAAAACTGGTGTAGTTTGACAGCCTGTAGAGTGCGATGTTCAGAGGTTCCGAATGAATGCCCTACTCCGTAGTTTTGATTTTTGAGCCACCTGTTGGATTTAAAACGAATTCTTCCAGTATCGAATCCAGGATACAACTGTGACTACATTATCAAACCGGAACCCAATCTATCTCAGTCCAATTGCAATATACGCTGCAATGTGTTGGATATGTAGATCGATAGGTAGAAGATGCAGTAGGACATTCAGAGCATCTAAAGGAGCTGAAATTAAAGCGTTTGTGTTACCAATGCCTGTCATTATTTATACATTGCTAAGTTTTGCAACTGAATGGCGGAGTTGGTTAAGTGCCTGCCCTAAGTTAGAGGGGTCCCAGGTTCGAATCCCAGTGAAAGGAGAGTAAATACGCTCTTATCCGGTTTTTCAAATCTGGTCCAGTCACTGGAGCAGTCGTAGAATGTTGCAACGCAGTTTTATCGATTAATCCCTGCAAGACCATTCTAGTGCCCTTCTCAAGGAGGACTGGAGTCAACCTTGAACCCATAATAATCGGTAACACCACACTAGTTTATATCTTGGAGTGATCCTTGACAGACGACTTAACTGGAATTCACATATTAAGTCCGACTTAGAGTCTCTCTCCCAAAATTATACATTGGTTGTACACAATGATGGCGAGACCCATTATCACATATACGGCCATCGTCTGGTGGCCAAAACCCTTCAACAGTCAACGGTAAACAAATTGCATAAACTGCAAAGGGTTGCCTGTCTTGGCATAACAGGTGACATGCGCACTTGTCCCACAACAGCTCTAGAAGCTATCGTTGGGCTGACACCTTCACCCATCTTTGATAGGAAGATAGCTGCCACTTATGCCATTAAACTGCAGCTAGAATATCAGTTCAGACCGGACGACCTAGTGGGTCACATCAGGATACTCAACTCAATCCCTAATATAGACATGTTTTGTACAATACCGGACACTGTATTCAGGCAGCATTGTTTCGGTAGGTTATTTGATGTTGAATTATTGGACTGTGAGGACTGGTCCAATGGTGTTCCAATACTAGACCCAAGGAGCTTAGTATGGTACACAGATGGATCAAAAGTGGATTCTGGATTTGGAGCTGCTGTCTTTGGACCCAACACTGGGATCTCTGTACCTATGGGGTCGAGTCCCACTATTTCTCAAGCCACAATCAACGCTAGACATGCGCTAGACATCTTGATAAAGGTATCAAAGGCTCAATTATACAAATCTTTTCAGATAGTCAGGCAGCACATAACACTTTATCCTCCACCCAAATAGACTCCAAAGCCGTCAATCACTGATTAACGAATGGGAAACAAACTTCGCCTAGATCATTGGACCAATGTGTCATGTGTTAGGCAAACCAAGCAATTAATCAAACTCAATTACTATAAGGAAATCCTTAGCCTAGATAAGGAGAGCATAAGAAAACTGAGTTTCTTACTGGCCACTGTAGCTTGAATTACCACCAGTCAGAACAAGGAATGTAGGTTTTGTCTTGAAGATGACAAAACATCCGAGCATATTTTATGTGAATGTCCGGCACTACACTGGTTAAGGAAACGTATTCTCCATAGGGAAATACTCACTTCAGTGGAATTGAAAAACTCCACTTCAAACTATCTTTTATAAGGGAAGTAGTAAGTCTTTTAGATTAGCTCCAACCCTTCATAGATCTTGTTAAGTCGCAGTGTAGCTGCATTTACGGCTGGATTGTACGAGAGGGAAAAAAATCACTGGAACGGTGGAGCAGTGGTAGTAGTCTAATTGTGGGTATCACAATGGACCAACATGGTATAAGTGTGCTGGTGAATTCACTAGCAGCCCTTAACCTAACCTAACCTAAGTTTTTGTAGAGGCGACCGCCATAATAGTGATCCATTAGTATTGCTCGTACTACGGATGTGTATAGACTCGAATTCTCCCTTTTTTTCCAACCTTACTTACGCAGGTGGCGCTACAGTTCGAGGTGAACCTGGGCCTCAACTAATAAGAATCTCCAGGTAGCACGGTCCTTAGCTACCTGGCTCTAGTTGTGCACTCCAAGCCGATTTAGGTCCCCTTCAACTTGTGCGTGCCACCTAAGGAGAGGTCTTTCTCTACTACATTGTCCCTCTGGGTTAGATTCGAAGACTATGCGGGCCGGAGCATTGGTGTCCATTCGCTCTACTTATCCTAGCCATCTTAAGCGACTGATGCGCAGTTTTTAACTTGGTCGATGTCGTTGTACAGCTCATATAATTCGTCGTTGAATCTCCTCCTCCAAAGCCCGTCAACGCAAACGGGACCGTATATTTTACGAAGAATTTTTCTATCGAAACGACCGAGGATATTCTCATCTGCACGGTAGCACGGTCCTTAGCTACCTGGCTCCAGTTGTGCACTCCAAGCCGATTTAGGTCCCCTTCAACTTGTGCGTGCCACCTAAGGAGAGGTCTTTCTCTACTACATTGTCCCTCTGGGTTAGATTCGAAGACTATGCGGGCCGGAGCATTGGTGTCCATTCGCTCTACTTATCCTAGCCATCTTAAGCGACTGATGTGCAGTTTTTAACTTGGTCGATGTCGTTGTACAGCTCATATAATTCGTCGTTGAATCTCCTCCTCCAAAGCCCGTCAACGCAAACGGGACCGTATATTTTACGAAGAATTTTTCTATCGAAACGACCGAGGATATTCTCATCTGCTTTTGACAAAGTCCATGCTTCAGCCTGCCTGGGATGATCAAGTTCTTATACTGTTAGACCCGTTTACTTCTAAACCCAACCATTGATAGATATAACTCCTTAATTTGCTGTTCAAGCATAATCTTCCAGCTGAGTTTAGGATCTACATAGATTCCTAAATACCTAGCATCTGATGACAGAGGGAAGTGGACCGTTCAGACAATGACGGTTAAAGTTAGTTACTTCGGTTTTATGGCTTTGGCGTTTTATGTCTAAGCTGCAACTTGTGCTCACTTTACTCAAGGCATTCTTCATAATGTCACTGATTACAGTGCCATCAAGTCATCCGCATAGGAAACTACTCTAATCCGTTTTTTTTGTCCAGTTTGATATTTTAAGTATGATTATTAGCCAGATTTTAGGGGTGAGATGACACAGCCCTGAGAAGCTCTTGAATACTTTTAGTTCTTAGGAACAATCCATTATTTTAAACGGTTTACTTTCAGATAGTTCTTCTAAGGTTTGGAGGATTGCAGATAGAAATGCCCTTAGATCCTCACAGTCGCCTTCAATTCTCTGAAGAAGAGGACAAAAAGCGACGGAACTACTCGTGTATTAGAGAAGAAGAGACGTTAAAACTAAAACTATCTTGCTTATGGTATAGGTTACTATTCCACAGAAAAGAATTGGCGAATTGAACATTTTGTAGAGCTTTAGAAGCTGTGATTCTAGATGCTACGCCGAATTAACAACTCAGTTGCATAAAACGAACTCCACTAGGGAGTTGTTCCTGGAGTTCATGTTTATTTCGATTTCTCAGCTGCTAGGTCTACATATCCATTGATAATAATTTCGTAATGTTCAAAAAACGGGGAGTACCCCGTGAGACCTACACTTTTACTGCTGATTAGAACCACCCTGATTGTTGTATATATCTCAGGAGGTGCTTCAGCTCTATTTTTATTCAGATCCTCCAGCTCGTCGAAGAAGTCTAGTGTTAGCAAGCCTAGTGTTAGCAATCTCCTTCGCATAGCAGGTGGCGGACGCACTCTATTTCCTCCTCGTCCCTGCAACTTCTACAATAGTCGCTATGGTGACAACTCCCACCATTACATCCTTACGACTTATGCTAAACATTGACAATGATTTCTTCTTGTTCAAAACCGGTCATAGGGCTCTCGTCGTTGATCCAATGCCCAGATTCAGCCATCGCTCATTTACTCTTTCTAAGGCTTCGTCCTCTATTTCTTTCCTTAGGAAACTTAACGGCATGTTGACATAAGGTAGTGCTAGATATTTATCTAACACTGAGCCCTCCTGAGCCAACACGTTCGCTCTCTCGTTTCCCGATACTTATAACCCGAACTCTGGATCTTGAGTGTTTATCCTGGAGATTTCGTTGACGCCCTACTATCTGCATAGCTTGACTACTTTCGACTTTACAATATTCGATGCTACGACTCTTATAGCCGCTTGGCTGTCGGAGTATATAGTTATCGTTTTTTTTAGTCAAACTAAGCTCTTTAAGTATAAGCGCCGCCTCATTTATTGCTACCACTTCCGCTTGGAAAAAAACCTCGAAACGATTATCAATATTTTCCTTGAATGGCGCTACAATTCACGGTGGACTTAAACTTAGGTTTTATAGCAATCAGTCGCGTTCTATTTTTTTTTTCTCGAGTGTAGACCTGAGTTTTATGCCATCTCTAAATAGTGAATTTTTAAACGCTTTTCTTGACAGTTTATTATATAATCCTGATCATTGCCAGTCACTCTGGAGAAGTGGTATCTTATGAAAGATTATTTTTATGTACGGGCCCGAATTAGGGATCTTCAGCAGTCGACCCATTTACCTATTACCGCACGGCGGTTCTTATATTTTCACACTACTAGTTCCTGAGGAAGCCTAAGAAAAGCAATTATAACGCAACACCTTAACGTCGCTTCAAAGACTGTGAGACGTTTACGTCAAAAAAAGTTGTAGACACAATGAAATCCATTCCCTTTATGCTTTGCTTGACAGCATCGTGCCAAATTCAGAGGAACAAACTTCTAATGATTCGTATAATTAGAAAATGCGCCGATGAAGAATGTAAAGTGGCAATCCTTTTTGACAATTATTAGTTCCAATTGGGAGCAGATGTTAAACACTTTTATGATTTCTTGTTTACTGTTCCCTTCCCTTGCAAGTAAAATTAAACAGGTACATAAATATATAAAATAAAAGGTATATTCCATCCGAAGAAAACACCTCAATTTTATGCGTAGTCCTAAGTGCAACAAAACAAACCTCGATGGACGTTCATACAATTTCGGAAGATTACATTTCCCTGATATAAACAAACAAGATGAATTTTGCATGCTCAATCCGTTCGTATCCTAAAAATTAAATGTTCTACTTAAATAAAAATGTTTCAGATTTATTATACCTCTGCTAAGCATTTTCTATTCGGGACATTCTGAAATTGCGGTCATTAGCACCTTAAGACCTCGTCAAACTATGAAAACAGCGACTTGGCAAAACATCTGTTTCTAGCCTCCAACTATGGATGATATTTGTTGAGTCATGGATTTATTACCTCCTAAACAGCGACTCTTTACATAACCAAGCAGATAATATGTACTGTGTACATGCATCTACTTGACTATTAAGTTTTCTGCAAAACGACATATTCCCCGAATCAATACTGGAAAACTATGCAAATACTATGTGGTTTGAGGTACTAGCAGGCGGCAGTAAAAATTGCGAGGCGACCTCAAAACTTACCCACTCTCCGTCATTCATTCCTCGCGTACCGTTGTCCCCCTTTTGCAGACAAACCATACTCACTTATGTCTCCAAAATAACAAACAAAAAAATGTCTGCAAACAACAACAAAATGACGTATGTATGTATGCATGTATTGTTGAGGAAAGAAAAACGAACGAAAATCGAAATTAAACACCCCACACTCTATCAATCTACTGCAGCAGTGTAAGCAGCCCATTATGGTTGATGTCGTTTTATGTTCTTTTTTCAAGTTGCGTGTTGTGGCAGCCATGACGCCGCGCAACCGATGAAGTCATTTCTGCACTTTGCAGACTGACATCGCTGCCAACCAATCAGATTGCGAGACTGGGCGTTGTCTTTTGTGTAAAAATCCGTTGAACAGCTTCGAAAATTTGCAGTCTTCATAAAGTCAGCGACGCTCGAAGTGCTCAGTTGTGTCGTGTTCTCTGTTCAGTGATTTTTTCTAAAAGAGAAAAATATAACTACATTTTTTTGTGTATTCTTAATAAAATAAAATAAACAACAAATATGAGGGAAATCGTTCACATTCAAGCCGGTCAATGCGGAAACCAAATTGGAGCTAAGGTAAGAGAGAAATCATCCTAAATTTACAATCAGTTTGTGAATGAGAATTTGAAGAGGAATTTTGGATTTTCAATTTGATTACCAGCCACCGGTGGAAAATGTGTGAATATTTCGTTGAATACAAAGTGCATATTTAGTGGAAAGATAAATCTTTAGAGAATGTTTGAAAAAGTCAGATTATCTTCAAACCGGAATGGTGTTTCCAAGTCGAAAAGAACAAAAAGAAAAGATTCGCCATGTTTCGTTCCTCTTCGAACACACATGCAAATACTTCAAGTACCGGCCGGCGTATATCTACTTGGATTTTTTTTCCTTTGCGAACTTTGAATTCCAATTACTCATCGTCGCGCATACGTGGTGAAAATTAAGAATCATTCAGAATCAACATTCGGATGGAATGAAAAAAAATTTCCATTTTTTCCATATGATTTCATACTTTATTATAAAAATTGTACATAAATTTCGCATATACAATGCCCTATGTACATATGAACATATGTACTGTACGATACTAACGCCATCTGCGTTCTTACTTGTTTTTGCACTCCAGTAGTGTTGGTGATATAGTGGTGCTTTGAGAGTACATAGTGGAGAAGGCTTTTACCTGGATAGCAGCGGCAGATGTGAGATGTATAAGTATTTTATTAGAGAAGAAAAAAATGGTACTGTTGCTGGCTGTTGGCAATATGAATACCTACACATAGTCAGACTGGAGAGAGATGGAGAGAAGTGCCATTATAGGGTGTATATAAAATTACATGGGCGTAGGTTTAGTTATTTATTTTTTGCTGAAAAGTCTCCTTAACATCCATTGCCATTGCTTGAGAGGAAGATGGCCTCTAGATAAATGTATGCAGGAATGTAGATACATTATATTTTTTTTTTTTATAACTAGACATGAATTGCAGGGCTTTTGTGGCTGCCGTCAGCTAGAGAAAAGAGCAAAACTTACTCGTTTTCAGTTTAATTTCGTTGCAACATTTTTTCTTTATCAAAAGAAGTAATTAAAGGGAGATCTTCTGCATGGGCGAATGATGTTTTCAATTATGTCTTTCAAGCTGAAACACAGCTGTGATGATTGTCATATGCAACATCTTAAATGGGAATCGATATTTCTTGTTAGCTCTGTCTCAACGAATACATACTAAGATGCTAACAAGAACATTAAAGAGCAAGGTGGATTAAGGGATTGAGAGATGAAAAAGTAAAGCATAAAGCTTGAAATGCTGATAGGAAAATATGACGATACCAATAGGATTTAATTTCTTCACACCAAAACAGCTCGAATTTCTTGCTAGTTGATCAGGAGATGGTGTCGATGGCATAAAAAGAATTCGCTCTGAAACTGTAAGAAAACTAATATTCTTGCATAGCAATTGATGCATACGAATGCATTAAAAAATTATTCAAGTAGGGCTCCTCCGACAGTACTTTCTTTTTCCATTTGATTGATCATTGAACACCGCTTAATCATCGTGAAAAAACTATAATGATTGACGTGATTTAAAAGCCGTCTCTAGATCTTTCCTTTAGATCAAAACCCGAGGTCAAATCTAGACATCTTCCAAAAAGCGACTTTCACATTATGTAATGAATTCTTCTTCACATTTAATGTACCCATTGCACAGTGTTCATTAACTCGTCCCCGACAGCATCATGATTTCTAAAAAGAAACACTCGCTCAGTGATGGACATTTATTTCTTTTGATCTTTAAACCCATCAGAGCATGGAAAGTTAAAATTATTGAAGCAAGTAACAAACAAAAAACGTCTTCAGATATGCACATGGTTTCCCATAGTATGCAGGGGAAAACTAAAACCCGTTCTCTTTACCCTGTCCAGTCAATCAGTCCAGAGAAGAGGAAGCATTAGAAAGAAAGATAAAAGTCAGTCTATCCTCATTTATTATTAATTGAAAGAGGAACAACACACATTTGTTGGGTCTGTTGATTTTCTTCATTCATTAAGAACACTTTACAAGGAATTACCCATTAAAACTACCGTTTGGACATAAGGCAGAGAAACAATACAATATGCTGTTAACAGCGCACGCATATAAAAGAAAAACGAATAAAAGAATATGCTAGAATGAAAAATGAATTTCTATTCTATGCTCGCTCTACCATCGGGTGAATGTCCGAAACATTATCGTCAACGTTTGGATATACCCCAACAACTCCACTCCATATAGAATTTATTTTCTATTCCTATTTCTAACTGAGAAATATTTTATATAGTTGGTTGTGCCAAGCAGCAGTCAACCAAACTAACAACGACGGGACGCGACAAACTCACATAAAAGAGAGCTCGCGCGGCACACGCCGAACATTCCGTTTGAAGCGGAAATAGACTGAAATAAGCTAGGGGAGAGTTTAGCGCGCTCGTTTCCTTGCTTGATCGATAACACAATATAAAATTTATGTTGTTTTGTGTTCGTTTGTCATTTGAGTTTCTGAAATGTTTGAAAAACCGACCATTACCATGGTGATGATGATGGGTATGCTCTTACCCTATTTTTTTTTTTGTGTTTTCTTTCATTCATATGCTATTAGCAGCCGGCAGAAGCGGCGGCACGCATGTATTGAGACAGAAAAAGGTGATGTGCTAGATGACATATGGGGAGCGCCATTACATACAATGCACATGCCTCTGGGTAGACAGACAAATGCCAGCTAGCCATGTAAATGGAAAACAAAAATCTAGCACACAATTTATGAAAACTCTTTGTAAGCGATATGCTCTTCCTGCTTGTCAAATATTTCGCTGATGATCAATGTCAATAACCTGCTGGCGTCATCTGAAATACCGTCTACCATTCTTGCAATAAAATGTTTCGCAAAATGTCGTCGTGCTCTATTCCATAGAAGGGCAGAGCGCATTGATGTGCAAAAATATCTAATTTTACGTTCTTTCTGGTTATTTTTAAACAGTTCACGTCCTGCCGGCTGGTTTGAGGATCTCTATTGGTTGTAGAAACAAGGAAAGAAAAAAAAATAACTAAATAGATCGTGGCACAGAAGAATGTCTTGGGGAGATGTTGTTTTAGATGGTCTCTTCGTTGCTTTTAACATTTGGGAGGAATGTGTGCTGTTCTGTTAGTTGCTGAATGAATTGATAGAGGAAAAGGAATGTTGAACAGAAGACTGAGAATTCCAAGGTTCTCACTCACTGTGCTTTCAAACGTGTTGTTTTTGTAAACATCACCATTAGATCGTCAACTTAAGCCCTGAAAAGGCTTTTGTTTATCACGTTTGATCTATATTCTGGACAAGTTCCTACACACATCACATCATATCCATAAAAAGACCAAAAGTCCACTTATCAATCAATCATTGATTAATTCTCTATATTGGCTTTAAGTTGTTTAAAACACTTACATATTTAGTTAGCGTCCAACTATGGACTCTTTGAAGTATTAGCTCACCACTTTATTTTGCGTCCACCTCACGGCTGACGTTGTCTTTCCTCTTTTATTTTTCCATATACAGAACGCAAAACCCAACTAAACATATCTCCAAATATGGTTAAATTGGTAAACAACATTCCCCCCGTATACGTATGGATTGAATTGTATGCGTGTGTGTATGTGTATTCAGTACATTCAGCCAGCGCAGCAAATCCCACACAATCGTCGTCTTGTGACGATGATGCCGACACACCGTCGTGATTTCTTGCGTGGGGACTAAGAAAACATGTTGACATCATTCGATATGAAGTCGTCGTTTTTTTTTTGTCTTGTCTTTTCTTCTTTTCCCTTTTCTATATGCTTGCTGCTCCTCAATTGGTTTTAATTTAAAGAAAAATGCGATGAAAAAGGCAAGGCAGGCGTTCATACGCGAAAAGGGGCATGGAGAGTTATGAGTTGGCGCGCCATATGGCGTTTCCTCTTGCCTTCAGCTTCGATAATATGCAATGAAATCTGGTTTAACATCGATTATTCACCGGTGACTTCGATAAATTTTCTCAGAGTCGAATGCTGCGGCGACGCTTGTGAATGAAAATGAAGGCATTCTCTCAGGAACGTCAAACAATCATCGGTCATCTTTCAGAATTAGCAAAGAAAATAGAAAAATGAATCACATTGCGACATTCCAAGTAATCTGATGATCAACACAAATGAGAGCATCATCTCAACATCTTAGTTTCAACTCCCATCAGTTTTCACTAAAGCAAAGAGAATTGTGTGGATACGTTCACTGGCGACGACGAGAATGGTCAAGAATGTCGGATCTTTCTTTTTATTTCGCTTTATCCACAACAAGGCAGCTCACACAAACCTCTTGCCATGATATCACCGTCTTAAAAAAAGTTGAATGTATATAAAAACGGTATCCGATTTATGGAAAGTCTTGACCGCAGCAATCAGTGATGAATGGTAACGTCATCGTTTCTACCTTCCAGCCACGAATGAGATCACTTGCTGGCTGGAAGCATTATTTTTCTGTATTATATTGCCTTCACTATGCCATGCGATCTTGTGAGACTTGATTTTTAATATTCTCTAGAAATTTTATTTTATACGCTTTAGCAGTCTTGTGTGTATCTAGCAGGTGTGACCTCATTTTCTTCACACGAATGTGCATAGTTAGTTTCCTTTCTATGTTTTTCAGCGCCCAGTTATCAGAGAAATTAGTCATTAACAAGTTCTTCAGTTTGAGTGGTGGGTGTAAATATATCGATAACAAAGGAGGGTAAAGAAAAGTTGATTATGTCATGACTACTTGAAAGATACCGACTAAGCTGTTAACTTGAATGAGTTTGATAAATCGGAAAGCAGTAATTTAATGTTTCACGCTCGCCTTGGCTTGATGAATGTCGCCTCAAGCTAAGCTGTGAATAATGACGTTTGATTGCAAATTTTAGTTAATTCGTCTGAGACTTAATAGAAAATTGCAATTCTTCAGCGAATTATCTTCGCACAACCGATATAATTGTATCAAGAGTTGATGTTAAACTTCCCGCAACCATTAATTCCCCTCCATTAACCACTTCGCATGTCAGTTCTTCAGAAGGCCTTTTTGCTGCCAAACCATGAACAGGGTCATTTTACTTATAAGAAAGAAAAATTGTATTCCAACCGAACGCACGATTGTGCTCCTTTCGGAGGGTGAATATTTTCCATGAGTCATTGCTGAGTTCCCGTAATAAAATGTCTTTTACAACAAACTACCACGTAATGGACGTGCATGTCGAGTCGTATTTTATTGATTTCTAGGCGTGGCTGGCAACCAAAAATCCATTGACTCTTCGTCGGTGCTGAGCATGTGCGTGCACTTTGTCGTAACCGAAAAAAGAAAAACAATTCTCCATTATCATCCCTCCCTCTATAAATAAAAAATAAATTCTAATCATCTTTCTTTTTTTTCTTTTTTACAGTTTTGGGAAATTATCTCCGACGAACATGGAATTGATGCCACTGGCGCATACCATGGTGATAGCGATTTGCAATTGGAACGCATCAATGTGTACTACAATGAAGCATCCGGTGGCAAATATGTACCACGTGCAGTTCTCGTCGATTTAGAACCTGGCACCATGGACTCTGTGCGATCAGGACCTTTTGGCCAAATCTTCCGCCCCGATAACTTTGTCTTTGGACAATCCGGTGCTGGTAATAACTGGGCAAAGGGACACTACACAGAAGGCGCTGAATTAGTCGATTCAGTGTTGGATGTTGTCCGCAAAGAGGCTGAGTCATGCGATTGCCTGCAAGGCTTCCAATTGACACACTCCCTGGGTGGTGGTACCGGCTCAGGTATGGGCACCCTACTCATTTCAAAGATCCGCGAAGAATATCCCGACAGAATCATGAACACATACTCGGTAGTACCATCGCCAAAGGTCTCAGACACCGTTGTTGAACCCTACAATGCCACACTCTCAGTGCATCAACTGGTTGAAAACACAGATGAGACTTACTGTATCGATAACGAAGCCCTCTATGACATTTGCTTTAGGACACTGAAGTTGACCACCCCAACCTATGGTGACTTGAATCATTTAGTCTCACTGACAATGTCTGGAGTGACCACCTGTCTTCGTTTCCCTGGCCAACTGAATGCTGATCTTCGTAAATTGGCTGTCAACATGGTTCCATTCCCACGTCTGCACTTCTTCATGCCTGGCTTTGCTCCATTAACATCACGAGGATCGCAACAATACAGGGCATTGACTGTGCCCGAGTTGACACAACAGATGTTCGATGCCAAGAACATGATGGCTGCCTGCGATCCACGACATGGACGTTACCTTACCGTCGCTGCCATCTTCCGTGGACGTATGTCAATGAAGGAGGTTGACGAACAAATGCTTAACATTCAAAACAAGAACAGCAGCTACTTCGTCGAATGGATTCCAAACAATGTTAAGACAGCTGTTTGTGATATTCCACCAAGAGGACTTAAGATGTCCGCCACTTTCATTGGCAACTCCACTGCTATCCAAGAGCTGTTCAAGCGTATCTCAGAACAGTTTACCGCTATGTTCCGTCGCAAGGCTTTCTTGCATTGGTACACTGGCGAAGGTATGGATGAGATGGAATTCACTGAGGCTGAAAGCAACATGAACGATTTGGTATCCGAATACCAGCAATACCAAGAGGCCACTGCTGACGAAGATGCTGAATTCGAGGAGGAGCAAGAAGCCGAAGTCGATGAGAACTAAGCAAAAAGTTTTAAAACAAGCAAAACAAAAAATTCAAAAAATAAAATTCCGAAAAGATTAAAAAATTAAAGTCATACATCTTTTTTTTCGTTGAATAAGTACTCGTACATACCCTTATCTGCTGTGTTCCTCTCCATAACTTTTGTTTTGTTTTTCTACCAATCCTTCATTCATATCCATCATCCACCCATGTCCCCTGAGATATACTTCGTCCGTCGTGGAGTGCTGCTTTTCTGTAAATTAAGTTATGTTAACTATTTTTTAAAATTAGTTTTTTGTATAGCTAGTGTGCGCGGCGCCCAATGTAAGAAGACTCTCCATCTTGTCAGCATTTAATTGTTTTCTTTTTTACTTATACTCATACTTTACTTCTAAATAAGGGCTGGCGCCCGTCTGCTTTGTAATCTCTAAAAACTGTAGTGTTTTAGCTATAAATTATAAAGGCAGAAAAACTGCATTTCATGTTTAAGTTTTTTTGTACATTAAACATCCTTACGGACTACTAATTTTATTTCGCACAACAAAAGACACAATTTGTATTACAGGATGTTTGTAATTGTATTTAAGTGTCAGAGAGTGTTTCGTTATCCATATTTGTTTACTTTTACATTTATGTCGTTTCCTTGTCTTTAATTTGCACTCACAACCACAAAAATAAAACATCAATAAACTACATTGGAAAAGAAATGAAACTGAAATATATATTTAAACGTGTAATTTTAAAAACGAAAAACTGGCTGTTATTTTTCTTTCGATTTTCGGTTTTCTGAACATAGCCTTAGCGGCGTTGAACTTGATGTCTTCAAGCATTCTTGGATTCTTTTCATTTTTTGATTGAATTTGCTGTGAATGACAGACCTCTACATATGCAAAGACGAGTTTCAAACAATACTTATGTATCTGCTAGTGGGTACAGTCCTCAAAACCCAGGCATGTGCTTTTTATGTGCTCTTGGAATTAATTTTCCTTCGAATGACTCATTGATGGTGGTGGTTGAGTCTAGATAGGTAGGAGTCAATGACCGTGCTGAATTTACTATTTAAAGATTAAAGTTAGAGAACTGAGTTCTGCAGAAGTTGTAGAGATAAGGAGGTAGAGGACAAATCTGCACATGCTGTGCCCTCCATTCGCAGGAAAGCTTGTGTGGGAGCCTACGTTGATGAATGACCTGAACAGGATCAGCATCAGCCAGTTTAAACGCTTTATAGCAAGCACCAACAACTGTTTTCTTAGGGGGTAGGAGATACACGATCTATCTGGTACAATAATGGCACTAAGTGAGACCGTTAGTCTGCAGTTCTAAACCTAAACCTAACCTAAGAACTGAAGTCGGTTAGTTCACGGTAACCACTGAATAAAAAAAGAGAAAGGAGTGGCTGAAGGTTGGGTAAGGAAGTGATCCTTAAACCTTTCTGTAGAGTTGGTAAAACGGACTAGATTGCTTACTTTTATTACCTTCGAATGATTGAGGAATGCGGGCTTCGCTAATGGTAGCAAAAAAACAGCAGCGTTGCAGCTACTTTAAAAAGTATGACAATTTTAGATGAAGTGGTTCCCATTGTATTTTTGTTGTCTATCCGCGGCGCATGGTTACAAATGTAAAGCATTTTTATTTTTATTTTTATGAGCCTTTCCGTGTGGGTACACTGAGTGTTGCGATTACGCCTAAAGCAAGCATTTCCCTGGCCAACTCTTGCTTTATTTATATCTTCTATTCTAAACGGTACTGAATCCTTTCAAAGGTCCCTTGCCCTGTGCCACTACAAAGATGATAGCATTGACCTCCAATGAGGTTAAAGAATACGGATTTGGAAATTATAAAAATACTAAAAAGTGGTTCAAGGAAGCTGCTGCCTCCATATGACCCGAAAACTAACTATCTGTATTCCGTAGGTATTGGGGGGTTAAAAACAAGTAGGAAGGACGCACTAAGTCCAAGAAAGGACCATTATCACTAAGTCTAATTGCATTGAATGAACCTACAGTAATTTGCAAAATAATAGGTAAGTTAGTTAAACTCGAAGATCCGAATAGGAGGCAAGGACTTGTACGGGCTCAATAGCGACATGAGTCTAGTCTTCTACGTATTCAACGCTAGGCTAGGCCATGTAGAACGAATGGACAACTTGGCTCCGGCACAGGGAATATTCGACTCGGAATCAAGTGGAGAGTGTCCTCAACCAGGACTGTAGCGGCAGAAGAAGAAACGGATGACAGAAGTAGCGGTTGTTGTTTGTTAAACATAATGGACCAATACGAAATCCGTGGTGCTGCATTTCGCAAATTTGTTTACAATTTTTCTTTGTAAGTTTTTAGAAAAACTTCGCTTTGCACCTTTTTGCACCCCACTGTATATCAGCATAAAATAATATAACGAGAAGCATCGGGATTGAATGGGTTCCCAACTTATCTAGATTGGGTAACTAGTCTACCATAGGTAAAAAGGAATTTGGAGGTTCTTTCAACATTCATAGGTATTTTTTTTGCTGAAGACTAACATATCGTAGTAGCCTTATCTAGTGCCCTTAATCCAATAAAATACTTGAGAAGATCGAGCAAAACTCACGGGCCAACAATAGAGACAAGATCTTCCAAAAGCCCGAACACTTGTTAGCATACGAGTCAGATTTTGGCGTGATGGCAAACATCGTGCCAGTAATGTCGCGTTTGCTGGCATGGAAATGGAAGAGACATGGGATCTGCCGGTAAATAAGAGCAAAACTAAGAGTATGCCGCCTTTAAAAAAAGAAAATCGACGATATGGTCAAAATGTCACATTAGGCAGTTATAACTTTCAGGTAGTCAAGGATTTCGTCGCTCCGTGGCAAACATAAAATAATTTAAAATCGGTATGGAGATCAAACGCAGAATAATCGGTGCGCTGTACAGCGACATGAGTCTAGCTAGGCTTCTACGGACCTGACATCTAAGGTGGGTACGAGATCTGGCCTAAGCTAGGTCTCAGAAGATCTAAGGATTTAATATCTCTTGATAGATCGAATATAAGTACAATCGTCGGTGTCATCACATGACACTGCCTTATAGGAAATCATGGCAGTAGACTAGGTGTCCCGGCTAATGATTTCTGTAGAAGCTGCTTAGACGAAGAGGAAGTGGAAAGCGTTTCACACCTTCTCTGCTCCTGTCCGGCCCTAGCGTCTAATATTCGACGCCTACATCTATGGGCCTTCTTTTTCGATAACTTATGTGAACTTAGTGTGGTTCCCATTAAAACGCTTCATTATAGGCTCCAAATGGTTTCCCTCAAATACTTTATTGGATTGACCTCAGTCAAACCATGTGGGGGCACAATGGATCAACTCTGGTCTGAGTGCACATCTTAGCCACTTCATACCTACCTACCTAAGGTGGGTACGACATATAGGCAACTTTGCTCCAGTCCGAAGAAACTCCCACTCCGAGCCTGTGAACAACGCAACAGAAGACGTCCACGATTGAGGCACATAAGTAAGTGGAAAAATATCTTAAGCAGTTTGGTTACTCGTATCTAAAGACCGAGGTAGCTGGAAAAGCTTTTGGATTAAGAATCAGATCCACTCCGTACTATTGCGCCACACATGTTTCCACCGGATATGAAAAGAGCTCAAATAATTTGCAGTTGTGGCAGATTGCATACCCCGGCATACAAAGTTTTCGGAACCGCGAGGGTAATCATGTTGCAATTTCCAGCAGCAGCTTGACGATATATACACGAGTGTGTATAAAGAAATCCCATCTCTAGTCGATGAATTAGTCCTCCTACCCAATATTGAAGAAGTCGGCACAGCTAACAAAAAGCTGAAGAGTACCACATGTTCAGATGCCATCTGAGCTCTTCAAGACTGACGGCGATGTTCTGGTAGGTATAGTCGAGAATGCAACAGATCGTTTGTAAAATTTGGAAAGACGAAAGCATACCCGTAGACTGGAGTATAAGTTCCATATCCACAAAAAGGGGATCCTTTCTCATGTAACAAGTATAGAGGATATACACGCTCAATGTACTATGTGAACTCTAAACTCTAAACTCTTTACCAATGCGATATCCGGCCTGGCAAATCTGCTATAGGTCAAATATTCACACTTCGTAAAATCCTGAAAAAACGAGTATCACATTTTCTTCAATTTAAATGCCGAGTACAACATTCATCGGAATGAACTTTTCCATGTGATAGCCGAATTTGAAATCCCGGGAAATTGATATGGTGTGTCGCACCACGCTAAGAAATACACGATGCATCGTCTAGTAAAGTTGTAGCATTTCCGAATTGTGCATCGGATTTCAGCAAGCAGTTGCGCTGTCGTGAGACTTCGGAGGGTAGGTGTAAACACGGAAGAAACTATCTTCTACAAATCGTCTCAACTGTTGGGTTGACAAAGACATTTACATTGTCCCGCGTTCCTATAGCTGGTCTTAAAAGTTAATGAGGAAAAGACAAAATAGACGCTGTAGAGTAAAAATGGATCCGTCGTCCACGATCGGGCACAAAACGTTACAATCGACAGTTTATTTTTTTGAAGTACTTTAAGAGTTTCTGGTTCTGCGTCTATTTCTAACGTGAATGTCACAAACGACATCTTGGTGGAGATCCATCTTAAAATCACCCTTGGCAACCGCTGCTACTTCGGTTTGTCCAAACAACTTGGCACAGAATCCGAACAAGATTTGTTGACTAAACTGCCTCGGACACATCGAGCCTTCAGGTTCGCGGGGAAAAGAAAGAGCGAACCTCTGGTACAACAAATACCAAATTATTATGGATTAAGGACGACTTGAACTTGAAGACTGAAAGCATCGTGCCACCCTCAGGGATGGGAAGCGACCTTTTGCGCAGGTTTATACCTTGCGTGGGTCGTTGGCTGAAAAAGAAAGTATATAAGCAATATGGAACAAGATTTTGCATTAGCACTAGACTGACCAGATTCGAATATGGAGGAAATATTTTGTTTTATGGAGAGGTTGCTATATATATATACGCGAAAATAAACAAATAGGGAACACTTCACAAAAGACAGTAAAATTGAAGGCTGATATTCTGAATGTATTTACTAAATTCAAAGGTGTAGCAAAATTCAAAGTTCGCAATGCATGTGCCCTCTCTAGAAACAGTTCTTTTCTTTTAGTTCTGTAGATAATTGTTTTCTGAACCTAAATTTAGCTCGTAGCAGCTTGTGAAGACAAAATTAAATGTTATAATTGATAGCGTTAAAAGCGAGTAAGGAGTCATTAGCTGAAAGTTTGTCCTCTAAATTGAAGTTGTTCGGAATGCTCAACGACAGGCATTGGTACCTCAAATGAAAGCTCTTCAAAATAGGCTAAATTTTATTTTACATAAAGGTAAACATGAAACAGTCAATTTAATTCAAAAGAAAAATCTTCTAAGAACAGACGTCAAAAGCGAGTGAACACCTACCTCTGAAAAGTATTGTCTTATTGAGAATAATCCAACTTTGTATGCCCTTACGATGGTTTCCACTTTTTTACAGCATATTATTAAAATATTATTTTGGAGTTTTTTTTCCAATAAAATACTTTGAGCGAATGACTAACTGTTGACTCACTTTTGATGCTGGCAGCATATAAAAACATATTTATTGTTTTGTTAAAAGGCAATGCCCCTCGACGTTTTTTCTTCATTGCTCCCAAACAAGGGTTTATTTTGGTATAAAAACAACAAACGCCAAACGCCAGTCCAAAAGTCGATGGTTCGAAACCAAAGACACCAATTTTCATTTACCCGGCATCATCTCTCTTCAATAACTGATAATGCTCAAAGAGTACATTTGTTTAGAAAAAAACTTCTTGGATTTCGTCATTCAGAGTCGGCATTAAACTAAAGGTTCCCTTCACTTATTGCAGAACAATAGCACGCACTACATTGTTGATGTAGAGGGTAAGCCCAAATTCGTCTGGGCTGTAACGCCACCAATAGATGAAGAAGGAGAATCTAGATGATTGTTTTACTTGGCCATCTTCGACTCACCACTAATTGTGATTAGGCCATGACGAACTTATTTCCGGCCCAAAGAATCTTCACCTTAGCCTATCAGTCAATGCATCAGAGCATGAAAATAATTAAAATGTCAGGCGCAGTAAGCACGCAAATATATGGAAACCCCAATCAACTTTTGCGTACAAAGTCAAAGCTAGAAGCGATCGTGGGATCGTGCTAAATCCAGCGGCTGGTTGCTGAGGTCTAAGGTCGCCTCGGATTGCAGTTCTTTTTCTTAGTTCGAATGTCTCTAGTTGTCTATAAGAAATGAATGAAACACAATACAGCGGTGGTGCTACCGTCGAGTTACGTTTAACCTCAAAAAACGAACAATACATGGCACAGCGATCTTACGTTTATTAACAAACGAGAGCAATGAAGGAAGAATAATCCCCGAAAAAACGCACTCTCTCACGTTTTGACACTTCCCATACAAATTAAGAGACACAAAAGTATTTTTGAAACGAAAACAACTGATAAATTCGTAGATTCTCGTTTCAAACTATGTCTGAAGGATTGTTATTTCAAAGTATGTCTGAAGGATTACCCACGTAACGTAAAAACGGTAGCACCAACGCAGTATTGTGTTCCTCGCATAATTGCCTTCTTATAGACTTCTTCTCATGGTGCTGCAGTTCGGAGTGGAATTTTCAATACTTCAATTATAACATTTAATTTTGTCTTCACAAGCTGCTACGAGCTAAATTTAGGTTCAGAAAACAATTATCTACAGAACTAAAAGAAAAGAACTGTTTCTAAAGAGGGCACATGCATTGCGAACTTTGAATTTTGCTACACCTTTGAATTTAGTAAATACATTCAGAATATCAGCCTTCAATTTTACTGTCTTTTGTGAAGTGTTCCCTATTTGTTTATTTTTGCGTATATATATAGCAACCTCTCCATAAAACAAAATATTTCCTCCATATTCGAATCTGGTCAGTCTAGTGCTTATGCAAAATCTTGTTCCATATTGCTTATATACTTTCTTTTTCAGCCAACGACCCACGCAAGGTATAAACCTGCGCAAAAGGTCGCTTCCCATCCCTGAGGGTGGCACGATGCTTTCAGTCTTCAAGTTCAAGTCGTCCTTAATCCATAATAATTTGGTATTTGTTGTACCAGAGGTTCGCTCTTTCTTTTCCCCGCGAACCTGAAGGCTCGATGTGGCCGAGGCAGTTTAGTCAACAAATCTTGTTCGGATTCTGTGCCAAGTTGTTTGGACAAACCGAAGTAGCAGCGGTTGCCAAGGGTGATTTTAAGATGGATCTCCACCAAGATGTCGTTTGTGACATTCACGTTAGAAATAGACGCAGAACCAGAAACTCTTAAACTACTTCAAAGTTGCAGCTGTCGATTGTAACGTTGCCAATGGAAACAATAATAGTTCCCTGTACAAGTGTAACATTTAAGGTTTTTTGTAAAAAAAAAAAAAAAACCAAACAAGCTACGGTTCATTAGGCTGACTCATCGTGAATTCTTGACTAGCAGTCGCAAGTCCAAAAGACGTTCCTCAGAAATGGGAATAGCGTTTCGGTCTAGACGTGCACAAATACGTAGTACATGTACGTGAAATTATACTCTTTGGCACGTTCTTAACGTTCCGGTCTTGCCCACGACAGCGGTATCATGTTGCCGCAATCAACCCCCAAAGGACCTGCACGCCACTCAGCTAGCTGTTGCATAACCTCACTGAATACGTAATATTCAATTTTCTACCTCCACCACGCCCAAATGTATATAATTTAAAATATATTTCAAAGATATTTCGTCTTCAGAAAGTAGCCAATAAATTTGTCTGCTCCAAATTCACTACTCCTGGAAAATTAAAACCCCTATCCCCTAAAAAGTTCGGTGACTACGCCCAAAATGTTGGTTTGAGTTATTTCACTTTGGGTGCTGCAAACTAGTGCCTACCCCACTTATGGCAGTCAGGCCATTTCAAGAGATGGAAAACGAGCATGTGAACATCCGCCATGACGACGTCGAATTAAAATTTGGCAGGACTCCATCTCATCTGAGTTATGAAATCTACCTCCATGTCCTCACACCGGCGCGGCGTCCGACATGACCCAGACGGATAAATGGAGTCATGTCTGGAGGGTGAATGAGTCACGGCTTCGTCCTGGGGTGTGTGAGTCGGAGCAGTCTCATTATGCCCGCCAATGAGACATAGAACTTGCACACTTCTATGAAAATTCTGCAAGGAGCAAACAAACGACGAACTTTGCAGCGCACCCATCTCCAGCGATACACGAAACATGCTGCAAAATGCATAAACCGGGGTGGAGAAAAATCGAATTTTCTCGGATTACGTCATGCATTTACTGGCTCTGCATGACTGGTGCTGATGCCTATGTATATGCCATGAGGGTATGTACAAGGAGCTGTACCTAAGTAAGCAGTTATCTGCAACATAAAATCGCTGGAGGGGCGAACATTTTATGAGAACTTTTTACTTCCAATTGGGGATGGCTTTTGTTCTTATTTTCGGCCTTTCCCATTGCTCACCCTTGACTAAAAATGATGACTCAACAGTATGTGCGGTAGCAGAAGCTGATGAGGACAAAGTCGTTGTCCCAAAAGAGTCAGTAATTTCCTTTCTCTGATGGTTTAATTGATTCTTAATGACGGGACGGGTGGAGATGTTGTTTTTCACTAATCTGATGAATCTTTGGTTTATTTCGGACAAACTTTCATGCTCAACAGAGCTGGCAAACAATTTATTTGATTTTTGTTCCTTCAGTTGTAGTGAGAAAGGAATCGACACGTGAAGCAGGTGCCGGAAGTAAAATACAATTAGTCACGATTGTATGTTTATATCAAATAAATAAGGTTGCAAGGGTACGTGACTGGAATAGCAGCTGGTAGACGGAAAGGTTTAATAGTTTCTGCGTTAAGCCTTCCGAATCAACTGTCTTTCTTGGCCTTCCTAAGCAGGAATATCCTAACTTTTGTGATGAGCTTAAGCAATTTACTAAACTTAAACTTGATTTGAGTTGCCCTTATTAAAGGAACGTTCATATTCATTTGCAGTTAATTCTAGTTCTTTAGTATTTCAAACAGTCTTTTGAAATTCTCCAGGTGTAGCAGGATCTGAGTTTATACTCAGGGCGCATGCACCAACTCAGCTGTAAGGTATGATCGGAGGAAAGCAAGCCCGATAGATAGCAAGAAAGGAGGCCCCTTTGTCTGCGTCAACTATAGAGGGATAAGTCTCCATTACATCGCTCTTTTCTGCCGTTCTGTGTGAGCGCCTGAAACTTTCCTCAACAATCTGGACAGGGAAGTCCACCATTGACCAGACGAGACGAGCTTTACAGCGCCATGTATAGTTTTGACATTTCTGCCAAACTCAGTCTGACGAACAGGTTGACGATAAAGAACTCTCGCTGCTCCATGAAGGTTGGTGATGAACTTATCGAGACCTTCAATGTCAAAAACGGTTTTAGACAAGGCGACGCGCTGTCATGTGACTTCGCAACATAATTCTTGAGGAGATTGTGCAAAATTCACTGGTCAACACAAGATCTTCTAATAGTTCGTACAACTTTTAGCATATGGGGACGTGATTAGATTAGAACGCAGGGAGGTGGCGTCCAAAATTGGTTTGGCGGTAATCGAGGGCACAACGAAGTATTGCTTTCATCCAGAAAGGCCAACTAACGTTGAAGGCTTGTGCGACAATGTGCAACTATAACTTTGAGGCGGTAAAGAACTTTGTCTACCTCGGCCCGCAGTAAACGGTACAGAAAAAATGTACCGCGATCAAATGCAGAATAACCGCTGTTTTTCTGGGCTACTCAATTGCTTCTTGAAATTGAGTAGCCTTCTCTAGAAAGACCAAGCTGACTTTGTATAAGGCATTGATCATTTCAGTCCTGTTTTACGGCGTAGAGGCATAGACCATATCGAAAGCGGACGAAGAAGCTCTTGGTCTTTTCAAAATAAAAGTTCTGCGCGCGATCTTTGATCCTATTTGCGTTAATGTCATTAAGAGAAGAAGATTAAACCACGAACTGTACGGGCTGTACAAGGACATGAATATAGCCAGGCGTCTACGGATCCAACGTCTAAGTGCGTAAACACTGCTCCAGCCCAAAGATTCTCTGACTCAGCGCCCATGTTCCAACTTGATAGAGGACGCACACGAAATCGATGGCGTACACGAGTGGAAATGGAGCTCAGCTAAAGTGGCATGCGTAATTGGTGGAAGTTGTCTAAAAATCGTGCTAGCTGAAGAGGCTTGCTGGCTAACCCCCAGATCCATCCCGGAAGAAGGTCGGAAGACTTTTATATAGTTTAGAGCGCCTGTAGGAGGCCCGTAAACTAGTTTATAAACATGTCCATAAGAGAGAGAGAGGGGTTCCAGGTTCGAATCCCAGTGAAATTGAATCTGGTCCAGTCAACATTTGCCGTTGGGATCAAATTAACGGAGTACGTTGCTACCTGGCAGTACAATCGACCAGTTTTGACTGAGTGCTCAGTCAGTTTTGACTGAGTGCTCAGACTGAGTGCTCCAGTGTAGAGATTCAAAAAAAAACCTGAAAAAAAAGATGTTATAAATATGAATAAACAAAAAAATTGAGAAAAAACACCGCTTCCTCCATCTAGTGGAAATTTTACGCGTATAAAAACAGCAGCATTGCACTAATTCGACCACGCCCTGAACTCGCAGTTTATTCCAATTAAGCAATTATTGACTGTAATTTGTGGATGGTGAAGTATTGGAGAAATTTGTGATTGCTTTTACGTAACTACTTCACTTCTGAAAATACAGGGTAACCAGATAAGAACAAAAAGAAAATAAATTTAAATAAAACAACGGCGTGAGATGTAAAACAGATTTTGGCTTTGTTTTTAATCTACATTCATGTATTATGTATGGAATAGCACATACTTCGAATGGCTGTTCCGGCTTCGCTGTGATTGCTTCGAACAGTTGCTCCAATTTTGGATGACTTGGTCCAATATGTGGGGCGTAATTCTGGCAATAGTGTCTCGATTATTGGCCTTGAGCCTTTCCAAAGTGGCGCAGAGAAATTATTCCAAGTCGCATGATCGCGGTTTATTGATTAAGGTTCGTTGTTCCCCAGTCGTCCAATTTCTCGTTCACATCTTCTAGAGCCGTGTCGTTTATACAGCATGTAGTGTCATCGTATTGGGACCTTACCTCGGATATATCGATGTTGTGGAGCTCTGGTCACAGAAAGTCGGTTATCATGGCTTTATACTTGAGACCGTGGGCGCCGTGGCGCAGTGGGTAGGTGCGTCGACTCCTATGCTCGAGGTCGTCGGCTCGAATCTCGAAAAAAAAACATCAAACGTTTTTTCACGGCTCCACCTCTTTCGAGTCACTGACAATGCTCAAAGAGTATAACTGTCTAGAAAAAGCTTCTCAATCTCGCCGTTCGGAGTCGGCATTAAACTGTAGGTCCCCTCCACTCGTGACAGAAGAATAACACGCACAACACGAGTGGTTGCTGAGAAGATAGGCCCAGGTCCACCTTGGACTGTAGAGCCGCTATTATTATTATATTGTTATACTTGAGACCAATGACCGCGACGGACTCTTTCGAATGAAATAAGCTCCGATGATGCCACCATGACATAAACCGCCACAAATAGTCAATCTTTGTGGATGCATAGATGCTTGGTCGAACACTTGTAGATGGTGTTCGTTCCAAAAACGGCAATATCGCCGCTGAGTCAAAAATAGGCCTCGCCCCAGAAGATGATCTTTAGTTAAAATCCGGATCTCCGGCCAACATTTCCAGCGTCTAATTATCAAAATCACAGAATTATCTATAGTCATCCGGCTTCAATGGTTGCGTCGGCACAGTCTTATACGAATTTAGGTCGAAATCAAACCGCAAAATAAACCGGGTTGACTCCCTGGCGATGATCGATTTAGCTGATTGGCACCCAATCGACATTTCTAGGTCTTCTCAGATGTTGGCCGCTACGGCGGCCATGTTTTCTTAATTTCGCACCAATCTCTGTGTGGCTGGTAACTTAAGGCCCAGAAGAGAGTACTCACGCTCAAACTTTTCCACGGTGCGACAAATTGCTTGCACACTGAAGCCATGATGACAACCAACGACGAAGTTCATGTTGCGTATTTACAACTAAGTCGGAATTTCGACAATATTTTTTAATTACTTCCGCACAATTGGTAAGCATGCATGATAAAATTGCAAGCCTTACTGTATATTTTGAGAGTTAGACTTCATTGGTAACTTTGACAGCTGCTGAAACAATACAACTGGAAAAATTATCATTGCTATCTGGTCACCCTTAATACATAATTCAATAAACTGCGATAATATAACACCCATCTAAACGTGTTTATACTGTTTCTTAAAATCGTCTGGTTGAATATATTGTTCGACGTTGACTAATTTACCGAAGAGAGTAGGATAAATTCATTCTTAATTATGTATTGATACAGAAATCTTATTAAGATATCAATAGATATCGAGGTATCTATAAGAATGTTTGCCAAAACGTATCTACTTTGCAGTCATAAGTTCAAGAGACCTACTGAAACTCATTCGAGATGGATTCTTGGAAACAATACCTTGGAGGCGAAGTTAAAATATCAAAACACGAAGAATCCAAATGCGAAAGCAAACGAAATAATTAAAGCACACATTTGCATCTTCACACGCGATGTAGTGCATTAAAGTAAATTAACTCGGCCAAAAATGTTGTATCATAGTTAGTCAGCGTTAGTCGGGCACGACTACAGACACACAAACTCGTACCCTCCTCACATCAGAAAAACGGCATATAAGTCATTCGCTAATTAACATTTTAAATTAAATGCTTGCTAGCGAAAGCAATTAATTAGTTTCACTTGTTTGCATAAAAATTGTTTTCTCTTCAGCATTCACACAAATGAACGGGCACTCGAGTGCGTTAAGATAATTATCAAGTGTGAGCCGCAATGAACGTCTGTGAAATCGAGTCCATGTGACAAATGGAAAACCACGGGTGGGGTCAACAACCCAGTGACTGACATACTGCGTCACTGGAAATCCACTAGGGGTGTTTCCACTCCCACCCCCCGTTTTTGGAATGCACGCGATGGTGGAATGAAATTTCAATTTCAGCTTCACTCCATTAATCGATTTCCCGAACAGACACAGATTTCGGGTAACGAACTCTTGCATCGAATTGGGTAGTTAACCTCTGGCTGATTAAGAATTATTAGATATTGACTCGTTAATTTACTTTAAGAATTCTCAATTTGGATTGATCCCAATCGAATAAAGCGTAAATTATTCAGTCAACGCAACTGCAGCCCTTCCACGTAATTTGACTTGATGTATTGGGTTTCGATTTGGGTTGTCTTCGGGTAGTCAATGACCTAGTTGATATTTGTAATGATTCACTTTGATCAGTATTTCCTTCATTCCATCATTGAAATGTTGCTTAAGATTATGTTTCTTTGACGCAAATGGTATGTCAAATTACAGGTACGCTCGTTGAATCAAATGGGTAGCAGTGCGCAGACAGATGTCTCGGATAATGTGTGCCCAGTGTCAAATTTTTTGTTTTAATACTTCCGGAAGAAAATAAGCCCGAAAAAAGTTTGTTTTCTCTATAACGTCAGATATTCGCATCAAGTGAATTCAATAGAAGAAACGCTGTAACCTTGCACGGCGGTAGTCCTTTGTTACGTTAAAGCACTCTCAGAGTCGCAGATACTTCGGGCTGGGGTTAAGTTGCCCATGCGCTCTATAAGGCCTCCCCACCTTAGATTTTGGATTCATAGACGGCTGACTAGACTCATGTCGCTGTACGATCCCGCCAATTCGTGATTGAATCTTCTTCTCCAATTCATCAACGCCATCAAGGCAAACATAACCAACGATTGTACGTTGTAAAGCATGGCTGAGATGCTCATTGTCTTGTACAATGGCAAGTTGGCATTTCAAGAAAATTCCCTATTATTCACATACCTATTGAGCCCAAAGCAGAGCGGTTGGCAAGTGTTTTTCTGCGTTTGATATCGGTATTGATGTAGATGAAGCCCGTTGCCATCTCAAAGTTATAGCTGCCTATTGTGACGTTCTGCTAAAGTCGCCGATGTTGTGCGTCCTTTCTTGATGAAAGCATATGACCTCGTTTACTACCAGACCCATTTTAGCCGCTTCCGTCAACAACAATGCTCGCTGTGGTCGACTAATTACGTGAATGTCGTCCGTGCTTCTAGTGTTGGTCAGTGAGTTCTGCATGATCTATGTAGAAAAAGTCACATGACATCATGTCTTGGCTATAACAAGGAAGTTACCAGAGTCAATTTTTTGCTCCTCGGAAGGTTCGGACATCAAGAATACTGGAGGAGTGTCTCACGTCGATCGCTATGTGATTAATCTGGTTGGCAGTTGATTGATCAGTCCGCTGGGTCCTTTGTGATCCCTTGTGTGAATGATGAGGTGGGAGGAGTGCGTACTTGCTACAGAGACGTTTCGCCACATCACAAAGCCCACCAGCCTGTCCACAGATGTCTCTAGGAAAAATGTTTTCCTTGTCCAGATTTGCGTTAAAATCTGCATATAGGATCTTGGCGTCAAAACTCGATAGCAAGGATGACAAGATCAAAAAAGTCATCTTTGCTATCGTCCTCCTTGTCCTCCGTTTGGGTGTGGGCGCATTTCAGACTTATGTTGCCAAATTTTGACTTGATGCGGATTGTTATGAGGCGCCAGCTTATATACTTAAAGCTTAAGATTCCTTGCCAAGGTAGACCCTTGACTAGTAAACTCGCATCGGAACCCTTTGCGATCCCTTTGCTCTCTGCAACAGTCGCCGTAGTAAATGCAGCAGGAGTTCATCCTCTTATTGCTTGATCAATTCCATCGCACCTCCGGGATTGCGGTTATGTCTGTATGCTTCTAGAGCCTCCGCAAGTTTGTGGTCTATTAAGGAACCTCATATTCCACGTGCAGAACCGAAAGTCGTTGTCATTATTTCATTGTCAATGGTCGTAACCAACAAACTCATCCGCATACGAGGCTTGTTGTCGCTTCAACTTTTTTCACCCCAGCGCGAAACCCACCAACCTGGAGAGTACTCATATAAACCACGGTGCAGAGAGGTCGCTGCATAAACTCGTTCACCTTCAAGCAGTTTCTTTAAAGGGTATCCAGAGGGTGCCACGAGAGGCTGTATATCAACTTGATCTGTGCATTTCCAGGGATCGTTGCTGGTATCTCAGTAGGGTGAGAACTTAGTTTTTTAACTTTATCCTGGATGGACAGGCCCGTTCCCACCGTTGGTAACAACAGTCCATCCTTAAATTGAGTTTCCATTTGGGAATAGTTTCTGTTTTTCTTAAGATCATCACCTTCACCTTAATCAAAGACAATGAAAATGATCTAAGAGTATCCTGTCACAATTTTTTTAAAACATTTGCTTCTCAATTGATTATTTAAATTCTCCTTAAAAAAATACGAAAAATAAAAAAAAACAGAAAATGGATAAATTTGATGTACCAAAGAATCTAAATCGTCATGTACTCAAGGCAATATATTTTATAAACGGTAGAGGCAACAAGAATCCGAAACGCAGCGACATTATGAGAGTTCTACGGGCGACTTTGAAAGATAGCGCTTCAGACGATCTATCTACGGTTGTTCTGAAATCTCTTAAAAATTTAACTAAATTGGGTGTGCTAAGAAAATGTGGAACGTCGTTCTCAATGGATTACAAAAATGTATGATTTGCTTGCAATCAATGCGTTATGTCCTTAGAATTAGAATCAAATGTTTTTAAAATAGAAAAGCAAAGAAGACCGAAAAAGCAAGTTAAACCCCAACTTGAAGAAACGACGCATTTCCGAGAGTTCATCAGAGGGTGGTATTGAGAAATCGAGGAAACGATTTAGTGTTAATCGACCTTTCGTCCGAAAGGGCCAGGAAGTCGAGTTACCCAAAGTCCGCACGCATCAAATAAATGATAATTTTGTTGGTAACAATTTTAAGGTAAGATACAGAAAACAATTCGAAACTTTTGGTATAAGCTGCGACTTTTAAATGGTGAAAAAAAGTGCTGAGAGTATATGGCTAGATGGTACTTCAACGCATTGAATACCGAGATATAATTCCTCAGAGACATTTGTCAATTTACTCTTGTGTGACAGATACGACTTTGTTGTTGATAACGTTTAGTTAAAAAGGCATGTCATTGTCTTCCTCTTCTTCGGACTCTTCCTTTACAAATTTCAAAGCTTTGTGAGCAGCTAGAACATCCTCGTCAGCAACAAAAGCTGCGGCGGCATCGGACTTACTAGAATTGTTGACAAGCTTCAAAATGGCTAATTGGCTTCATTGAAATTCTAGCGATGATAGCCATAAAGGTTCCTGGCACCATTACTGGCTCTGTGAAGCACGGAAGCGATGGTTGGGTATCCAACTTTTGAACAGACAGCGGCATACATAGTTGGCAACTCTGGTCTGGAATTTGCCATGAAAATCCTCGGGCTTAATGTCAAAAATCTCGGATGAGAATATCGAGCCTGAGTCGGTGCACATGTTGAACAGAGGCATCGATCTTGTCGCCGGGCATCAGGGTAAGCACATCGTTGATGATTTCAATGAAAACCTCCGAAATATTGGTTGGGATGCGTAAAACCTGAATAAAAGAGGTCTTCTTGGCACCCAAATCAATGTTCTGGGCTAAGATGACGACGACCAATGCGGCAATGGCACCAGGACGAGCTGAAGCTCGCATTTTGCTCTCCATCAACTTGCCATGGATCTCACAGAGATCCTCCTTTGTGAGGAAAAAAAAGATGTTATTCTTGATGTGCGGAAACATTTTCTCCAACTGTCTTGTTCTTCAAATGTTCGTGAATGACCTTGCGGATCATGGAGTTTTTTCCCATGGGAGCAATAACCTTGCCATGACAGGGGTGTACGCCTGTTTTGCATATGTCGTGAGCCACATTGTAGGCTCGGTCTTTCTCTCCTCCTCAAACCAGTAAGATCGGATTCGAAGACTCTCTTGGCTGAACAATTTATGTTAAAACGCTCGTTTAGTCGACGGATTTTTGTCTTTCGGACTATGTTCACATCGTTGTACAGCTCATAGAGTTTGCGGTTGTGTCTTCTCCTCCAATCTCCCTCCTCGCAGACAGGATTTAAGATTTAATATCCAACATAGAATTTTTCAGGATATGGCGGAGTGCGCAGATTTCGTCTGTAGTCGATTTACCGGGAAGCCGCATTAGTCCTTGCCGATTAGTGCGGTGCGAAAGGGTTTTAGACGACTTTAGACAGAGTACGCTGAATAGGATCTTGTTACCGACGTTTAGCAGGGATGTATCTCTATAGTTGCTGCATGAGGTAGAATCGCCTTTTTTGTGGATGGGGTATGGAAGCATGCTTTCGTCTTTCGAAATTCTACAGATGATCTGCTGCATGCTCCCTACTAGAACATGGCCGTCAGCCTTGAAGATGTCCGATGGTAAACCATCGTTTTGATAACTGTGCTGGTTTCTTCAATACTGGGTAAGTACCCAGTCATCGATGACGTCATTGTATGGAGGTGAGATTTCTTCATTCCATGTCAGTCTCTCCTGCTGATAGTGCTGCTTAAATACATCTACTATTTCCTGGGGGTCGATTACCCTTACAGTTTCGAAAAGTCTGGGTAACTTTCTTAAAACCTGTTACTAGACCTTGGGTTTCTTTCTAAATGATCCGTATTTTCCGTTTATTCCTAAACTCTTAGAAATCGTTGAGCTGGGAGGTTGTGAGAAAAGTTTTCTTTTGTCGGTGCAGCTTATTCTCCTCCCGTCTTCTAGACCGATACTCCTCTAGCCCTGGTTGCAGCTTTTTTAAGTTCCGTCTACAAAAATTGAACGGCTTCAATGAGTACCTTTATTTAAAACCATTTCGAGCATTCTACCCCAAATAGTTTTGGAAATATTGGCTAAAAAATGCGACATGCTAGTTTTGAAGATCTGAAAACGCAGTTTTGAACACATCGGCGTAAGCATTAAGAAATGATATATGTCAAAATATCGGTTAATGTGCAAATTTTGAGATATCAAGGATTTAAAATTATAACTATTTTCATTTTCACACATAAAATCCCTTCTATGATCGACGACTTCATACGATGATGAGTGTTATCTTCCACATTCGATTCATTTCAACCCCTAAATGCCCAACAGCAAAGTGCATACCGCAGCAGTGGTTGGGTATGATGGAAAGGATTTTCTGTGTTAGATAAATTTAGATAGAGGTATAGGCATATGTATGGATGGATGTTTGTATGTATGAATGTAGTAATGAATAGTTGACTTGGGTTGAAGTTAGAAGGAAATTTATTTCAGTTAAAGTTTGAACTCGTCGCCTGAAACTCAGAAATGATTCTTCAAAAAATATTTATGCAACGGAACCTTCCCCGTGCGAGTACAACTCACACTTGGCCAATTTTTTCTGCCCACATTTACCATCGTACCACATGTTTCTAGTTGTTGGAGGAAGGTAGCCTAAGGTGTTTTCGGCTACCTCCTATATGACTGAACGGTAAGGCAAACAACATTTTGTTTGCGTTTGTGTTTGCGGTAGGCATACCACGGAGTCTCCCGCTAAGTTGCTTTTTGTAGGCTCTGGCAGTTTGATGTGCTCAGGCGTCTCATGTCGAAACTCCTTTTTATTGGCTGGTGCAGATTTCTAACATTGGACAATCAAGCTCTGAATCGTGCTGCATTCAAAAAGTGGTCTGAGTCACCCTCTGAATGTAAGCAAATCCAGGATATTCGATGAGTTTCTTAAGTCAATGTCGATTTTGTTGGCGGTTCGACCATTTGGGGATCACCAGGTAGCTGTGTGGATTCTTTTGCCGGGGATTCTCGTGCTGCTTACTACCATATTACAAGCCGTCGCAAAGACCGTGAGGTGGATGCCGTTGTCTGTTGTCGTGCCGTGGTCGCTCTTCTTTTCGAGAATACCGCGCGGAAGATGTTCTCCTTACCCATTTTGGCATTGAAGTTCCCGAATACGATCTTAACATCGTGCGCTGGACAGGCTCCATAAGCACCGACCGAGGTCATATAAATCTTTTTTAATGAAGTCTTTAGCCTCGTCAGTAAGTGTTTGGAAATATGAGGCTGATGTTGTAGAATCTGCCTTGGATGCGGATCACAGCCAGGTGATCGCTTATAGGATTAAAGTCAATGACGTTTAACCTTAGCCAATTTCCCAAGACGAATCCGCATCCCAAGGGACAAGGACGCCAGGTTAAGAGAAATTAATAACTATGCCGTGTATACCAATGCCTTGCCCCCCACCGCCGTGCAATAAATGATTGAATTACAATAAAATATTGGGATATGATAGAAACTATTTGGTATGTTGCCCATACAATTAAGAATTGTTTTCTTTTTTATTGATATCAGATAATTTAGAAATAAGTTTAAATTTAATTTAAATCAGGAAGTACCAAGCGAAACAATCAAAACTGGTCTAAATGCAAGGAGAAAGCGCAATTTAGATACACCAACTTCAGATTGTGCTTTGAAGAAAAAACGATTTCGCTCAAGCAGACCTGAAGTTCGAAAACGCCTCCGGAGTGTACCCAGGTCTCGAAAGCATAATACGTTTGATCTATGCATACAGAATGCTAGTGTGCGACTGGAAATTGAAAAAGTAAGCTGTTGAGTCAATAAATATGAATTTAAATAGTATGTTTAATCCTGTTTGTGAATAATGACTAAGGTCTCTGTGGTTACTATGCTTGTTCATTTACAGCGCCATTTTTTTATGTCGATATGTAAGCATTAAATAACTTTGACATTTATCAATCGATTGACTTGTGTAGACATGTTTTTAAACTTCAGGAATAGCGACGCTGTACATTGAAAAGAGTCGTCCAGTTGTGTTAACTCAACGTGCATATCGTCGAAAATATCATGGCCAACAGTCATCGTCTGACAAAGCTATTCGTTGTTTGGGATGAAATTTTGTTGAGCACGGGACAGTGGGAGATCGTCGATATGCCGTTCTGCAACGCCCAAGACATTCCAATGAACTGGTTGAAGTGGTAAAAGAGAGTGTTACCGAGAAAGCACATGCGTCATATCGTCACCGCGCAGCATTTTGGCATCAGTGGAACCAATTTGCGACGTATTTTAAAGGATGATTTGCATTTGTGTCCGTCGCAATTGACACAAAGAATATTGCTGACGGACCGTCCACGCTGCTTGAAACACAGCCAAACAGTCGCTTGAAGCAAATTTTTAATGATCGACGAGGCCCATTTCACACTCGCGTCGATAACAAGCCAATTTCCGCATTTAGAGAACGCAGAATCCGCACGAGATCCATAAAACATCACCACATGACTAAAAAGTAACTGTTTGGACCGATGTTTGCGCGAAAACCATAATTTTTTCACAGAAAACGAAACAGTCGACGGGAGTCGATATCGGTGGATGCTGGCTCAACATAACACAAATGGTTTCAACAAGACGGTGCGCCATCTAGCACTGCAAATCAAACAATGCAGTTTCTACAACGAAAATTCCCTGAACGTCTACTGTCAAAAAGGCCACTTGATTGATGTTGTATTAAAAAACCAGTCCAAATAAGTTGTATAGTATATGCAATGCAGTTAGGGAACGAATAGAAATTGCAATAGTGTTATACACTCGTAAATTCCATAGGTCGACCGGATTGCAGATGCAGGGAGAAGTGATATAAATTCTACATATGGCCGTCAGGCAACCGTACTGCTCTTTTAACAAAGCCACAACTGCGTCGTAGCATGCCGTCGATGCTGTGAATGGTGCCGTGAACGAAGGCCATATGAACTAACGCCATAATGGCGTTAATTCGCATTTGAAAGTGAATTAACGCCATAATCGACTTATGGCTTTAATTCACTTTCAAATTTGAACTAAAGCCATATGGCGTTAGTTCGTTTTAGAAAGTGGCCTTAGTTCACATTTGAAATTGAATTAAAGTCACTCGCATCAATCTCAATAATTTACATTATTTACATGGTCTTGTAGGAAAAAAGTTTACGGCGTATAAACAGTAATGTTGGAATGGGGGGGCATGCTGCCCCCCTGCAACCCCCCTGCTGGACCACATGTAGGATTTGAAGTAGGCGCGAGACTGAGTGTATCCATGATTTGCATGAGTTTAAAGAAAGTAAATACAATCAAACTCGCACTTACTCCAAATTGCATATGTGGCCAAGCAGGGGGGTTGCAGGGGGGCAGCATGCCCCCCCATACATACCTCATATGTATGCATGTAAGGGGCAAGGGAGGTAGGTTGGTTGGAAACTAAACGTGGTCCGATCATGGTGGGACATTGGACATATAACGCGCTTTAGAGCTCAAATACATTGTATGGCATTAGTTCAAATTCGAAAGTGAACTAACACCATATGGCGTTAGTTCAATTTAATGTATGGCTTTAGTTCAAATTTGAAAGTGAATTAAAGCCATAAGTGGATTATGGCGTTAATTCACTTTCAAAAGCGAATTAACGCCATTATGGCGTTATTTCATATGGCCTTCGTTCACGGCACCGCTGTGAATTCAGGTATAACCTTTTTGGCTGACCCCCACAATGCTCCTTCCAGGAATTTGAATCTTTGCGCTGGAGACAATTTGTCATTGTGATGGTCTGCTTTGACGAACTGATCCCAGAATGGAACTCAATCTCGCACTTCAGTATCAAATGTTTTGAGCTGCAGTGTTGAGAGCTGTGTGTTTCTTTTAACAGATTCGCTCTGGCGTGTGCTATCGTTCGGTAGTTGTTGATGCAACTACCATTCCTTTTCCTGTTCACTCGACTTTATAAGCTCCTTACTGAGGATTTGTTCATCTGCCGTTTTAACGCTTGCTTGAATAGCAATCAGACGATCAATAAGCATGACGATTTCCTTTTCAGTTACATCATAACGTTCTAAATTTGCATCGTTTTTTTTACAGTCTTCCGCATTTAGATCTTCTGTCACAGCCTTTATAACTTTAGTACGTTGTGCTCTAGAAGCACCGCGAGTAACCACCTCCATAACGACCACCGCTTCTTCGCGGGTTTCGGCAGCAAATGTTAAAGAACCACGTTTAATGAAAAGGCGACGATTCAATTTGAATATTTATTCTGTGGAAACAATTTCTTGGTTAATACGACTTGATGTTATTAATTGCAAAGAAAGACTGATTTATAAAATGCATTTTCTAAGGTGTGGGGCTGAATTTGTAATCGCAGTATTAGCGAAGTACTGCAACGTTAAGCGTTCTTAATTGCAAACATTTGGCAATGATGCTTTGCATCACGTTCTAAAATGCAACATCAAAGCAACCGCTGCTCAAACAAAAGCAACCAGCGTATCATAGATTTTTGTGATGCGATAACATTTTTTTAAATTTTCCGATTCAGTTGTCTCTTTTTCATGTCTAAAATATATTTAAGTATCCTGGCATTGTAATTGCTAACAATATTAACCAAATTTTTCAGAAAAAACGTCTCCAATTTGTTTAACATGTAAAAAAATGTAAACAACTGGCATACAAAACAATAAGCCGTTCCGAAACTCCAACAAAATTAAATAATCATCATGCATCGCAAATAAAAAAATCGTTGCGTCGCATCGTCGCATAGCAGGATGATGCTTACGCGATGCGCATTTTGTTGACGTTTACGAACTCAGCCGACCTTTGCGAGATTTTGATGCAGTCCGTGAAGAGGTGGGCAGCTGCATTTTTTGCTACTCCTACTTAGTGTCCTAGTGTATAAGCGTAGTTTACAAAAGACACTGAACAAACGCTGAATTATGATCATATCAAAGCAATGAGTGTGTTGGGCATGCGATAGAGTATAACTTTTCGAAGATTGGATATATTGTCGTACAAAGGGGTGGAGATTTTGTTTTGCCTTATCAGAAATGAATATTTCAGATGAGGCTTGTTTTGCTTGAGTAGAAATGACAAACTTGCGTCATTCTAGTAAACGAAACTTTTAGTCCACTGATTATTTGATTTATGATTTACACCCCACAATTTATTGAAAATCTTTTTTTTCTCACAATTCTTTTACAACAATTACTCACTTTCTCCCTTTCTGTTCATATGATTTACGAATCTAATCATTTTTCCAAGGATTCTAGTACGAAAATAGACACTCATCAAGTTAAAAATCAGAGTATCAACAGTCCCTCTGTAAGCCACGTTACCAAGCCAGATACCAAGCAGGTGGTAAACACTGTACGAAAGACAGATGAATAACCGGATTAATCGACTCCTTCAAAAACACTCATTTGACAGCTTGATTGTTGCTTGTGAAGCTTTTGCAAAAGAATTAGAAAAATGTGACTTGTCTTTAAAATTAAATTACAAAGTAAATCTGTTTGTGAATTACTTGCTAAATGAGTTTTTGTTGTTCTTCTCCTTCAGCTTTCGCTATAGTCTGGAATGAACCTGAACCTCTGTCAACATTACTCTCCAAACAGGACATTCAGCTTGCGCTACAGTCTGGAATGAACCTGAACCTCTGTCAACATTCCTCTCCAAGCAGGACGTTCAGCTCATTGAGGTCTCCTTCCAACTTAGACAACACCAGAAGCACCTTGGAGCCTGCATCTTTAACGACTTGAGTGAAATGCTCAACGTGGGCGTGCATCAAATAAGAAGCTTCGTAGCAAGTATCAAATGATTTTCTGAATAAGTGACATCCGCTCCGCGTGGTACCACAATGGGCTTAAGTTGGCTTAAGTTTGGCTGCTATCTGCAGCCAGCCACCTAAACCTAACCTAACCTACTTCGAATATATCCAGCCTTGTTGCAAAAGGGTATAGACAAGTTGCTGCCGGTTCTGAAAAGAATCTTCACAGCCTGCCTGGCACTCGCCTATAGCCCTTGGCGTACAGTTAGGGTAGCCTTCATACCAAAGATCGGTAAGGGGGACTACTCACTCGCCAAGAACTTTAGACCTATCAGTCTAACCTCTTTCCTGCTGAAAAGCATGGAAAGGCTGGTTGAGCTTCATGTGCGCAAAACCGCTTTGCGATTTCATCCTCTGTCTCTGATGCAACGTGCCTATCAGCGCAGAAAATCTTGCGAGACTGCACTTCAAAATCTCGTTGGCAGAATTGAATGTGCACTCGACAGGAAAGAGTACGCGCTGGGCATTTTCATTGATATAGAGCGTGCCTTTGACAATGCGACTTTTGATGGCATGTGCAACTCGGCCAGATAACACGGTGTAGATAAATCATTAGTGCTTTGGATTAAAGCAATGCTGATGAACAGAACTATTATTGCGGACGCGGACTGTGGCCAGTATGTTATGGCGGGGGTAAATAGGGGCTGCCCGCAGGGTGGTGTCTTGTCTCCTCTGCTATGGTGCATGCTGGTTGACTCTCTGCTCGATCCTCTTAATGGTTCCAACATCTACGCCCAGGCCTATGCGGATGATGTAGCTGTTCTGTCTGTCGGATCACGCCTAACGGATGTGTGTTCAAAAGCGCAGGCAGCTCTAGACGTGATCGACGATTGGTGTACCAGAAATGGGCTTTCAGTCAACCCTCTTAAAACCGAGGTTGTCCTCTTTACGAGGAGGAGGAAATTGACTGGTTTGACGCAACTGGTACTAAAAGGTGTCACTATCCGCTTTTCCGGTGAAGCTAAGTATCTGGGTGTCATTCTAGAAAAAAACACCCAGATTCATTCTGTGGAAAAAACACATTGAAACGAAAATTGCGAAGGCACTGTCAGTTTTCTGGCAGTGTAAAGGAATTTTCGGCAAATCATGGGGTCTATCACCAAAATGGTCCGTTTGGATCTACACGGCTATGATTAGGCCCCTTCTCTCCTATGCATCGGTCGTTTGGTGGAATAAGCTTACGCGTAAATACGTAACTGCTGCTCTCACCAAGCTTCAAAGAACGGTCTGTCTCGGCTGCATGGGGGCCTTCCCTAGCACGCCTGGCTCTGCTCTTGATGCCCTGCTGAATCTCCACCCCCCCCCCCTAGATGTCCATATCATGGGGTGCACTCTCAAGGCCATCTTACGTTTAAAAAGAAGTGGTTATTGGTACAACTCGCACCGGAGTTTCGATGACCTTGCGCACCGCATCTCCTTTGACCCCAGTCTTATGGATATGCTGTCTGACGCACGGACACCAGTACTCCAGCTGCGACGAACATACAAAGTCGACTTTCCCTGTACTCAGGACTGGCTCTGGCCAGAATCTGAGCCAGGAAAGGAATGTAGTCGAATTTTCACGGACGGCTCCAAGACCAGTGAAGGATCTGGTGCTGGTGCCTTCGTGGAGAGCGACAACTTTAGACTGCACACCTCGTTAGGCAAATTTGCGTCGGTTTTCCAAGCGGAAACCTATGCGATCCTAATGGCTACGAGCTATATTGTGAAGAATAGGTGGAAGGGGCGAAGTATTTGTGTCTGTAGCGACAGCCAAGCTGTGCTTAAGGTCTTGCTCAACCCTTTAACCACTTCCAGAATAGATCAGGAATGCAAGTCTTCTCTGAATTTGATCGGTAGCTTGAATTCGCTAAGACTTGTCTGGGCTCCCGGGCACCACGGGATCACGGGAAATGAGATCGCTGATGAACTTGCTAGGCGAGGATCAGATGAGGATTTCTCAGGACCTGAACCTACGCTGGGACTGCCCGCGTCCTTGGTTAGGGCTTCCATCGATGGTTGGACTTTTCGAGAGCACAACCGCAGGTGGCATGACTCTCCAGGATGTAGACAGACCAAGCGCATGCTCCCCAACGTCTGTAAGAAATCCGCGGCTTTCTTGTTATCTCTTAACAGAAAAGACTGCAGACAACTTATTGGCGTACTAACGGGGCACTACACCTTCGCCAAACACCTAAGTGTGCTTGGCCTAAGTGACGAAACCCTCTGTGACGCCTGTGGAGAAGACGATGACACTGCAGAGCACTTCCTCTGCCATTGTCCCGCCTTTGCTCGGATCAGGTGGCAGTTATTCGGCGCTGATGAGGTGAGAGCTGATGATGTAGGCTCCTCATCACAGAAAATTTCAGTAAAAGTAGGTTGCTGCCTGGTAGTACAATGGACCAGTCTTGAGTCTGAGTGCTCCAGTGTAGTGTGACAAAAAACCTACGACAAAAAAAAAAAAAAAAACACCTTCTTCGAATCTGGCAAATGCAAGGGATTGGACTTCGATCTTAATCTTCTCCTTTCTCTTATTAACTTATTTTGTTTCCTCTTCTTCCCTTTCATAATACTGTTCATTATTCTATATTCACAATTCAAAAATTTGACATTTCTTTCAAGTGTCTAACTGTATTTGTTCGTTATTTATGTGGAATGCATGTGAATCGAAAACGACTGGCGTTTAAGTATTATAATACCGACACTTGAACACGTAAAAAATGACTCGACAGAAAATGAGAGAAGTGTCGTTCAATAAAAACGACTATCGCAATAAGGGTGAATAGCACGCACAATAAGAGTGGTTGCTGCGAAGCTAGGCCCAGGTCCACCTCGGACTGTAGCGCCGCCATTATTATATTATTATTAACATAACTCTAGCCGCTGCCAGTCAAAGTTCGGCATCGGCGTTTTCTCAATTGGTTATGATAAAATTAAAGCTGTGTCGATGAGTTGGTTCTGATAAAAAGTTTGTCTTGTTTTCGGGAACGTTGGGGTTATGTAATTGATATCATTGACTTGCACGTGCAGCATAGGTTATTTATAGTAACACACGTGGATTCGAATACTACTTTATTTCAAAGGAGCAATTGATGGTGCTGTAGGTGGATGTGTTGGTGGAATGATTCTACACGGCGGCGGTTAAAGGTAAAAATAAAAAAGGATTGTTAATAATTTAAATGCATGAACGAAGTTTTACTTATTTTCTCTCCATCTACTTAAAAAATATTCTGGCTTGTGGATCATCGAAACTGAGAGAGGGCATCGAGACTTTCCAATGTTTATTTTTTTACTAGTTGTTCGAACTCTTTAATCTAAACTGTAATAACCTCTAAATGTAAATATAACAAATATGAACTAACTATGATAGCAATTTATAGATCACCTAATGCTTCTGAAAGATAGTTCTACGATTTCTTCAGGCAAAATATTGAAATATTAACTGAGAAACTGAGGACAAAAATGGTGGTTATAAAAGGGAAATTGAGCGTACACTAAACGATATTTTCTTAACACAAAAAGTGGAGGATTTCTCGAGAATAACGGAAAAAACAAACACCATAATATTGTAGATTATGTTATACCAAATACAGTGGACGCTCGATATAGTGAACACACAACATCTTATACTCATCGTGTTGTGCGAGAATCTTGCGCGATTAGTTATGTTATGTGTATCGTACACAGTTTGGGGTTGTTTGAAGCAAATAAAAAGTGTGTGTTGCTTGTATATGGAATGTATTATTTTTGTTGCGTTTTACGTTTTTTACAGGTGAGTTCTTTTGGTTAAAAACAAAATATTCTTTTTTATAAATATTGGCTTGTTTTTATGTTATTGTAAAGAAAAATTGTAACTATATTCTATTTTTGATGAATTTTACTTCAAAACATACGCATTTTGATGAAATTTGCTCTAAGCAGCCCACGCTCGTTGCAATGAACAATCTCGCTCCAGTGAACAGGCCCGGTTTTTATTAGTTCACTATATCGAGCGTCCACTGTATGACAAATGTAATAGTTAAAGTTGATTCCATAAGTGGCTTTTTATGGATTTCGAAGGAGAAGAAAATCATTCCCGAGAAATTAGTTGGAAAATAAGAAGTAGCGCGAATGATATTTTATCGATACTGGAAGATCAGTAAGCTTTCTTTTTAGATATGTGATCATAAGCAGCGGATTATGATCTGGCGCAAGCCATGATGCTTTTATTTGGCGCAATAGCAATGTCATTTTTTATTTTAAATCATTGTATGTCACGGGGGACAGAAATACGCGATTGTTAGGTAAATATGTAATTTACATACATATGGTTTTTAAATCTGGACTCTGTGGAGGAGAATTCAACTGTCTTGGGGTATAGTACAATAACCACTCCTTGACTTTTCGAGTTGTGTGTTTAGGGTCGTTATCTTGCTGAAATATCCAGCCGGGATTCAAACCCAATTTCTCCACCGATGGCTCTAAATTTATTCACCCCTAGTATATCCAAATACATGTGCTGGTCCATATTTCCTTCTATGAATATCAACTTTCCCACATCGGATCAAGCCATTCATCCCCACGCCACAACACTGCCTCCATCATGTTAAAATGTTCGTTAAAGATTTTTTATTTCCAACGCTGTGCCTTTCTCTTTTGTCACACTTTTAATTTTAATTAATTTCCGTGAACGGCCTGATCTTCGCACGTACTCAACACTTCCCCTATTTTTATAGGTTTCTATAATATGCTGAATGATTGATTTACTTTTTCCAACGCTTTTAGCGATTTCTGCCAATGATTTTTTATCATTTAAAAAGAAACTCGTCAAACTGAGCAGGATGATTTCATTCACATCGTTCTTTAGAAGATCGTGCAGAACAAACTGGCCAACATAAGAGGCACAATTTTCCAAAAGTCTGTTCAACTGCTAGCTTACGCGTTGGGATTGACGTGATTGGGCGAAAACAGCGAGCCGTCTATGATGCGTTTGCTGGCATTGGAACGGAAGCGGCTAAAATGGGTCTGGTGGTAAACGAGGGCAAAACCAAGTGTATCCTGTCATCGATAAAGGAGGCACAATATCGACGACTTGGCCAGAACGTCACCATAGGCAGCTATAACTTTGAGGTAGTTAAGGACTTTGTTTACCTTAGCTCCGCGGTAAATAACACAAATAACATCAGTCCGAGATCAAACGTAGAATAACTCCAGCTAACCGCTGTTTTTTTGGGTTCAAAAGGCAATTGAGTAGTAGAGCCCTCTCTCGGAAGACCAAATTGACTTCGTATAAGATCCCGATCATCCCAGTTCTGCTTTACGGCGCAGAGGCATGGACAATATCCCAAGCGGATGAACAGTCTCTTGGTCTTTTCGAGAGAAAAGCTCTGCGTGCGATCTTTGCTCCTGTTTACGTTGATGGCATTTGGAGAAGAACGTATGTTTTCGACTCTTAACCAGTGGGATAACGCAACAGAGGACGTTCACGTACAAGGTAGCGCCCCCTAGTGGAAAGGGACCTAAGCCGGCTTGGTGTGCGAAACTGGAGACAGCTAGCAAAAGATTGATAGCTGGCGAGGTTTGTTGGTTGAGACTCAGGTCCACCCCGGACTGTGGCGCCACAAGAAGAAGAAGAAAATTTGCAAAGACTCAATTATATGCAGTCGGCAATTTTAGAACCATTGCGTACAATTTTTGGATCTATCAATCTCCAATTCTTCCCTACCAAGGGTACATGTTTTGCAATATGTTGCCTTAGCAAAGATATTTAAAAAAAGTGAGTGGATAATTACGCTTTCCATGTGAAAGTAAACAATTTAAATTTCCCATTTTACATGTACACATTTAAATATATTCTGTTTTTATTTATAAATTAACAGTTAACGAACCAAGTATAAACACTTTTTTACAAGAACAACAGGCAATTGAATTAACAAAACAAATTTCAATTTCAAGACCAGTTTTGATTTTAGTTTACTAAAAAAATTTCTATTATTTCATTTTTGTATGAACAGATGTTTCGGTTACAAAAAAGGTGAAACCTAATTTCTGTATTAAAAAATGTGTTTTTTTTACATTTGCAGAATTCTTTAACAACACCCCTTCTTCCTTCTCTTCGGTTGTCTCACATTCGACAGAAGAATAGAAGACACTCCAACAACAATGTGTTCCATTTCAATTCATTCATTCCAGCGCTGATAACTCCATTTCATACGTATTGGTGTGATGTATGTATGTGTTCCAACAGTTAGATATACAATAACATTTGTGCCGAAAAGAAATGTTTAAAGAAAACCAAAAATATATTTGAAATAGAACAAAATGTGAGTTTCTAGCAGACACGGTGTGTAACTTCTGGCTTCTTCGTGTGGAAGAAACCCACAAAAATGTTTTCATCGGTATAGATAATTGATTTCAATCGTTCTCCTGATGAAGGGTGCAGGTTATTGCCAACGCTCCCCCGGGGATGAATCGAACAAAATTATCTCCAACAAGTGGTCCCATTGCAAAGATTCCCTTTGGCATTCCCTGTACTTCATTTGTAAATTTGTCTACATCGATTTGATTTGTTTTGCTGTCGATTGGCTTGGAAGGATCTAATCCCAGGCCAAGGCCGGAGTCGTCTGTTTGACAGACGTTCAATGACTCGTCGTTATTGCACAGCTTATTGCACTCGCACGTTTTTGCGGTTAAGTGACAGCACAGACTCTTACGAGCATCCAAGGGCACTAGCCTTCGATTCCAGTCACAGATGTTGAAATGCTTACACTTTTCACAAAGACTCTTCAGCCAGGCTAGCTTGCGTGCCATGTGGTTTTGATATTGGTCCGCATGCAGTAAAGCGCTCTTTGGGGAGATGATAGTTCTTGCTTGGTGTTTGGTTATCCCGGATACAAAGTGGAGATTGGGTCTGGCTCCAATGAGTATGGCACAGTAGGAGACTTCAAAAGTTGTTGTTTCCGAGGTTTTTAAGTTTTTCACTGTAACATAGTGGCAGCCAAAAGCATCTGTTGATAAATTTGTGATTGTGTGCTCTGGAACGGGGGTGTAGCATTCATACGTTTGATTGGGCTCTTTCATCATTTTGTGCACCTGGAATAGAGAGAAAAACAATTGAAATTAAGTACCAAAAATAGATGATTTTGTAATTTAATTCTATCCAAGGTTTTGAAACACTGCTTCCTTTCCTGAACTTTTTTATTTTCATATCGAGCCGTAAGCAAGTTTAGAATACATTAGTTGCTTTGACTTATGCTTATTTTGTGTGGCATTATTCACCTAGTTTGTTAATTTAAAGTGGCGTAGTGGGTAGGTGCATCGACTCCTACGCTCGAGGTCCTAGGTGCGAATCTCGAAAGAAAACATCTAATATTTTCCACAGCTCTACCTCTTTCGAGTCACTGACAATGCTCAAAGAGTATAACTGTATAGAAAAAGCTTTTCAATCTCTCGCCGTTCGGAGTCGGCATTAAACTGTAGGTCCCCTCCGCTCATGAGAGATCAATAGCACGCACAACACGAGTGGTTGCTGAAAAGTTAGGCCCAAGGTCCACCTCGGACTGCAACGCCGCCATTATTATTATTGTTATTATTGTTAATTTAAAGGCGCGTAAATCTTATGTGTCTTATATGTCTTATGACTAAGCACTAATTACTGTATCTAATGGATTCAAAAACGTGATAGAAATATTGAATGAATGTTAATGCTCATACGAGTTCTTATTGCCTACTGTCAAAATGTATTTGCAGTGGCGCCAGATAGGCGCGTTTTGATACAACGCAGATCGGGTGTCTCCTACTCATTAAACCATTTGGTGCTTGCTATGAAGCGCTTAGATTCAGCTAATTTAAGTCATCGAGAAGCAAGTTCCTAGGTAAGTTTTCCTACCTGTTAAGAGTGCTGGCGCTGTATGTGCAAAGGAACTTCTGCAGAAGGTGGGGAGTCCCAATCTTGAGGTGTGTGTACCAATGGCACAGTGTCCCACAATGACAACGATGAGAGTCCTGAGGGATGAACTCTCGATTCTGATTTGAATGAATAAAGGCTTAGAATTAAGTTTAGGTCAGAAGACAGCCTTTTTATTTCCATTGTCTTGACCTACCTGGAAGACGTTACAATATTATGAAAGGTGGGGGGAATAGGCTGATGTTGAGATGCTTAAATAAGACACCCATCTCTACTACCTCATCTGTTTTAGATCCATCTGTAAACATACGCAGACGATTGTCCAGCGCCTGATTGTCAGACTCCCAGTCAGATCTGGAGGGATGCTGGCAAAGTAGTTTTCCTCGTAAAGGGTTTGCAGTAGAAGGTCAGTGTCTTGGGGAAGGAACTCGAAATTGTCGAGAATGGTAGTGTGATCGATGTAGAAATTATTCCACAGATGGAGTGTTTAGAGTCTAACAGCTGTGCTGGCTGCTACCTGTCCTCCAAACAAATCTAGTGGAGTAAGATAGAGGATTATGTTCAGTGCAACTGATAGTCATGTCCTTGTCCACTGATGCATATGCTTGCCAATCTTTGCATGCGATAAAGAAGGTTGAAGTAGTTCTGTTTTTGTGGATTGATCCAAGTCCCCATGCTTGGGTTCATATATGTATTTTGTGGAACGCATGTTGCATTATGTCTTTTAACGTTGAGACAGATTTTCCTGATACTGCTATAGCAACACTGTCCGCGTAGGCATTCGCTTTTCATACTATCCCCTCTAATACTAAAACCTATTCATTTAATGCAACATTCCATTGGACAGGGCAAAGTACACCGTCGTGCGGGTTGCCTCAGTTCTGGCGACTATGCTAACAAGTTGCTCAGTTGCTCAGGGAAGTTGAAGGCTCCTTTTATGTCTTGAAATGTCAATTCCTTGTACTACAAGGATTTTTTTCTTCTGCCTTTAAGAGAGTGTAGAGCCGTTTTTGATGACTTGCTTTCTCCCGGGTTTCAAGAAGAAAGGAAGAGAGTTTGATAAGTTTGAGGCTTTTTATGTAATCTTTTTTTAGTCTTGGGTATGAAGATTACTGGGACATCTAGAAAATGAGACTATTGCAGCAGGAGAGTGAGAGACACATTTATGAAACGCCATCACATCTACACAATATCACTGATTAATGCAAATAGAGTAGATCTTTATATTCAATGTCGCCCAATGCTTTCTGATGGCAGTTATGTGAAAAAGTTGTGGTTTCCACAAGACAGCTCTTGTATGTTAAAGCATATATTCCACGATCGCATAATTTCGCTTCACAAAGCTTTGAATTTGTTCCTAAGATAGAGTGACCTAATACTCTCTTCTTCCAATGACATGTATTCTTCCCTTCCAAAGAACATTCAATTAAATGTATCTTATTACGCCTAAGCAACCAGTAATGTTTTGAAATGAAAGCGGCTAAAATGGGAATGCTGGTAAAGAAGAGCAAAACGAAGTGTATTTTGCTTTCATGAAAGGACGAACAACGTAGATGTCATTATAGGCAGCGAAAGCTTCGAAGTGGTCGAGTGCTTCGTCTTCCGTGGCTTCTTTCTAAACAACACGAGAAACATCAGTCATGAAATCAAACGCGGAATAACTTTTACCAATCGCTGCTTCTTTGGGCTTAAGAGGAAATTGAGTAATAGGGCTCTTTCGCGTGTATAAAATTGGCTTTATTCAAGTCCTTGATCGTCCTATCGAAATATCGAAAGCGGATGAAGAGACCCTTTATCGTTTCGAGAGAAAAGTTTTGTGTGAGATTTTTGGAATTGTTTGCATTGATGGCGGTTCAAACACGAACTAAACGAGTTGTACAGGCACATAAGTTGGTTAGAAGACGTTGAATAATAAACCATCAGAACAAAGAAGTGCCAATGAGAACTTAAAGAAAGTTAAAATATCAACTTATCTTGAATGAACATATGTAAGTACCAAATTAAATAGCAAAATAACGTTTTCTATTCAAAAATAAAAATAATGTAGTAGTGACGAGTAAAGTAATATATACACTATTTTATACACAACATTCATATAAGAAATAAAGCTGTGCAAGGCACGTAAAATAAGAAGCATTTCCTTCGTTTCATTTTTTGTGAAAACGTATTTGTTAACAGAGAATATTTGAGTTTCGCAACGTAAAAAGATGATAGTCGAGTGTTTACTGAGTTGGTAAACAAATCAGTGTCAGGGTATAAGTTTAAATCTATAACATGACTATAATCATAAACTTAATTTTTGATTAGATGATAAAAATCCATACTTCGGCTTTGAAAGGTAAGTAAATGATCATGATAAGATTGGAGAGGTTATTTCAAACTATTTTTTGATCTTTATCTTGGCACATTTGCTGTATAGTGGGCATTTTTTTTTTTTAAAATGCCTCTCTCCATCAAGTTTGTGACATCCACTTAAACCTTATCTCGGCAGAAATGACATAAGTTCTTATCATGCGAACCGGCAAAGCAAATATTTCGTAAGAGTGGTATCTTAGATTCCGTGTCAGTAGAATTCACAACCAAATAAAAAACGTAAAAATATGTGTATGAAGGTATTTTCTAATATTTTAAACAATTCCGTAACGAAGCGCAGTTTTTTTTAAGTTTTTAATTAAAGCGTTGGAGTAAATGGACCTAAGTGCACTACTGTGCCACCTCAAATTAAAGCCAGAGCTGAGACGGGTTTCAAGGGAATAATCAATATTAATGACACACGATTGAGATTTACAACGTAATAACTTTTGAACAAACATAAGTGAAGGTGCTTAACTCCTGAAATAGGCATAAAGACATGGTGAAGAGCAAATCGTAATTCATATTTACCTCGTGGTATTCGGGATAAACATTTTCCGGTAGCGATCTATCTAGTCCGGCACTCTTGCTGCGATAAACGTGAATAACATCAATATCGGATGAGCGGCATATGGTCACAGCGTCTGCTGCACTCAATCCAGCCCCCACCACAAGTACGGGTTTCAGCTCTAAATAAAAATATACAAATTGTATTATGAATTAAATTTCTCTTAAAAACGTCCCACTCACTTTTTCTTTCGTTTTCGGATAAATTCTCTAATGCAGTCTCAAGTTCCCTCAACTCATGTTTAACCCAACTTCGGTTAATTCCGTGCTGTTCACTTTTCAGTCCCAGCCGATTTGGTAAATCCGACACTCCATTGGCCAGCACTAAGTTCTTGCAGGCATAGTAAAATGTGCGCCTCGTTGATTCGTCTATTCTGTAAAGTTACAAGATTTCAAAAATTAGCATACTCAAACTGAGTTTGGAAGTCTGATGAATTTACCCGGTAACAATCCAACGGGCGTTCTGAAAACGTTCCGGCCTTATGCAATCCTCACTAATCGGAGCTGTAAACGTCACATTGGCATTGTTCATAAAGAACCTATCTAAATTCATATGATGAACATAGTCTTCATAGTATTCTGCGACTCTTGATACAAGAGCTCTTGTCTGTACCTCTTTAGATACTTGCCGTTTCAATGAGAGATTTCGTCGGGGAGGCGAACTTCTACTCATTTCAGTGTTGATATCTAACCCAGATTCATTATTTGGTTCAGTGGTTGGCGCTCCACCGCTTCCACTGCATATTTTCTTTGTACATTTGCAGCACAATGCTTCTGGTTCACATTCGTTATTATTGCTAATAACAACATTTTCATCTTTAGGTTTGTTCTGTTTGCCCGAACGCAGTTTAATGCATTTTGGACATGTTGTGTTGGCTAATGCTAGCTTTCTTAGGTAAGAAGAGGAGTTCTTCTCATATTGTAGGCATTTTTTGCGTTGCTGTATTGATTCCCAGGAGCCGTAGCTCAAACCGGGAAGGGACATCCAGCCTGCGAGTGACAGTGTTCGCAAATTTGGATCCATTTTGTGCCAGGAACCTCCTGGTGGACCTTTGCCAAGAACAATGTGATCGATCTGAAATATGAAATAGAGGCAAAAAAAAACATGAATATCAATGAATGTACTGAAGACTCAAATACAATTTATATCAGAAAGATATTAAAGATGAAAACTAGAAAAATCAGGCAGAGCAGACCCTGGATAAGGATTGGGTAACCGCGAGATGTGGTACGAGTGAAAGTTGATGTTTGGCCCGGAATCGAACCGCGCAAAAGTCGACGTATTTACCCATTACGACACACCAACTACTTAATAAAGTTTCGTGTGATATAATAATCAAAGGTTTCAAATTCGTCCAGTTATTTATTTCATTTTTTCGCTTCTAGTTCCTGTGAATGTTTTGAATCGTGCACCAGATTTCACAACGATGCGCTATGGTGTAACTTCTTTAATCTAGTACCTGGTAGGTGTCACGATAAAAAGCACTTCTATAATTCGATTCAACTGCTGCGTTGCGCAAATGTAATCGACATCACGTTCCCAGCGTTCGGTTGCAAAAGTGATTGAAATGCAGGAGAAAGTGCATTCGTTTTTTGTATTTGATGTTTGGTTTTTAAGATAAGCCAAATACATGCTTTCGGGCACATTTTTAATTTTAAATCATCGCCTGGGACAAACCGTCACAATCGACAGCTATAACTTTGAGGTACTTAAAGGGTTGCTCTATTCCGGCGCAGAGGATAACAAAATAAACGACATCTTTGTGGAGATCCGACGTAGAGTCAAAGATCATGTAATCACGGGTGAAACACAACTGGTCTCAATAACTGAAAGCAACGTGCTTGAGACCGACAACGATGGAAGAGAGATTTAGTCTTCCACGTATGCATGAAAGAGAAGACCATAATCTTAAGTTTTAAAGAACCTCAACACAGTCTTGAGAAGCCATCTATGCTTGAAGGATTACACGAGGCAGTATTCATATTTTACGTCTCTACCTTTATTACTTATACAATACAAACTACGCTACCTTTCGTTCATTTCGTGTAAAGGCAGCGCAAAGTTATATATAAGCAGCCTTGAAGTGGATCAAGCGGACTTCCGTATCTAACAAGAAACCAGGCCAGTGTGGATTTTGTTTTAATTTGGCTTGTGACGGTGATCAAGGTTACATGTGGGAATTAGTAATGAATTAAGGAGTCCTTTATTACATGCTTTGACTTCGAAAAATGTATAGTCAACATTTTTTATGTTCTTTATGTCATTACCACCGTAAGTGCTGAACCCATAGACGAGTGATAAGAACCTTTTCACAGCGGATATAGAAAAAACTTCTATCTGATCAGATCGAATGTAACTCGGTCTGACCAGGTTTATGAACTCGAGTTGATACATCACTACTACTATCGAGTGACGTTAACTTTCAACACAAGCAACACAATGACATTGTCCGAAATACTGCGTTGTTCTAGGAATCTTACGTTTGTTAAAAAATTTAAGAAAGTAAACAACGCACGCAAGCTTTCTCAATCTCGCCGTTCGGAGTCGGCATTAAACTGTAGGTCCCCTTCGCTCGTGACAGAACAATAGCACGCACAACACGAGTGGTTGCTGAGAAGCTAGGCCCAGGTCCACCTCGGACTGTAGCACCGCCGTTATTATTATTATTAAACAACGCACTCTTTCAAGCAAATCTTTCAACATTCTGAAACACTTCTCTTACAAATGTAGGGTGATTATATGCTTGAGAAATGAAAACAGGTGATCAATTTTGGATTGTCATTTCAAAGTATATCTGAAGGATAGTTTACGTAACACAAAACGTAGCACTAGGGCAGTATTGCGTTTCTCGTAAAAGTATGTCGACTCCTATGCTAAAATTCCAAAGTTCGTTTACGGACGCAACAACTTTAACTTATACGACACCACCTCTTTCGAGTCTCTGTTTATTAGTCGAAGAAGACTTGCGATGGGTTTCCTGTCTATTGTCAAGTAAATCAACTGAGTTCAAAAAGGTAAGACTTTTTATGTGGATTCCTGAACACAATATTACGTATTTCATAAGAAAATCAAAAGAATTGTATAACACCTCGTTTCTTTGTAGCAATTTACTGCAAACTCAATGTTCGTTGGCGTAATGAACCAAAACATTTATGAGATTTTTTATTTAGTCTCAACGTTTGATATACTCTGCGAAATAACTTTAATTCAGATTATGTCTCTGGGGATATCGAACATAACATTCAGGTGCTTAGGCAATAATCTATTTTTATTTCATTTAAATGAAAATGCAATTAACCAAACCCAACGGAGAATAAAGTAATCATCTCGACTTAATAATTTATGCCTACAAAAATGTGTCGTTTAGTTTAAAATCCTTTGTTTGAATAAAAAATAAAATAAAAACAATTAAATGCCATGAAACCGCCAAATTAGATACCTTATCGAAATTTATGGACAAATGTGCAAAAAAAGCTGTTAAAAACTTGGCATCAAATGGAATACAATAAAAATAATAAAGTGACATTGAACAAGCTATACTCAGATTTGTTCCGCAATTATACACGGAATATTTATAAGGTGGGCAAAATATACGAACTGTATCGACCGGCAAACAGCAAAAACAAAAATACTTTTGTGATCACGTATACCGTATACAACACATTACACGTTCGAATTCAAATACATTTACAAATTTTGAGAAATTGCGTTCATTCAAAAACAAATAAGATTTTTTTTGATTTCCTGATAACTGCACGCTCCAAATTTATTTGTTTATAACGGACAAGTTGTTAAAGTAGCATCTTCCAAATTCATTATGAATTGTTGAATAGTTAAGTCAATGCTCCGTTCGACAAACGTTGGTAAAAAAGAATTAATTATCTTTAGCGACGAAGTTCATTTTTGGTTCAAAGATGTGCGAACAAAAAAGCAAAATTATCGGATGTGTGGAGATACCAACGAGATACACCAGCACCAAATACATAAAGAAAGTCACTGTTTGATGCGGATTTTAGTCTAGCGGAATTTTCAGTCCGTTCTTCTTCCAAAACGGAATTTGCATTGCCATATCCGTCAAAGGCAAGCTCTACAGATAGGTGACAAGCAACTTGTCTCCTAATATGGGCGATATGTGTGACGACATGTGCGTCTGACATGATCGACATTCTGCACGACGGATTTTAGGGCACAGTTATATCGCACAACGGCGGCGGCCAGTGGCCACCGTAATCGTGGGTAATTTTGGGTTCGATGGAAATTTCGCAATTTTTCTTTTTTGGGCTTTTATGTCTCCATCGTCCATTAAAATGGAAGGGTAAGTAGGCCCTAGTGACTGGCTCTCACTGAGACCAACAGTTGGGCCCATTGTGCCCTGGGTGTGGTGGGGTGTACCCCGTGAGACGTAAACTTTTATTGCTGGTTAGAACCACCCCGATTGTTGTATATATCTGAAAAGATGCTTCAGCTCTATTTTATTCAGATCCTACAGCTCGCCGAAGAAGTTACTGCCTAGTGTTAGTAGTCTCCTTCTCCGTAGGGCTGGACAATCGCATAGCAGGTGGCAGATGGACTCTATTTCCTCCTTGTCCCTGAAACTTCAACAATAGTCGCTATGGGGAATATCTAACTTTCTGGCATGGGTGCCTATCGGACAATGTCCGGTGAGAAATCCCACCACCGTCCGTATATCCTTGCGACTTATGCTAATCAGTGATAATGATTTCTTCTCGTTCAACATCGGCCATAGGGCTCTCGTCGTTGACCACATGTCCAGATTCAGCCATCGCTCATTTGCTCATTCTAAGGCTTCGTTCTCTATTTATTTTCTTAGAGAAATTAACGGCATGTTGACATAAGGTAGTGCTAGAGATTTATCTAACTCTAAGTCCTCCTTTGCTAACACGTCCGCTCTTTCGTTTTCTTGAACATCAAGAGGGATTCTCAAGCGCGATTTGTAACAACATATCGTCACTTGAGCGATATTCTGCCACACGGGACCTCTAAAGATCTTCAGAGCCTTTGTCATCAACTTAAAAGCACTATCAATTGTGAATGACTAGCTGTAGTTAGTGATTTTGAATTCTTTGGGCTTCTTTGAAAAAAGTGGCTTTGACAATTCCCAAAGCACTCATTTTTTTTGAAAACAAATTTATGATTTCAGATTGAGTCATGTGGCAATTACTCATTTTGATTGAACTATACTTCAAGTCGAAGTCAAGGCGTTCATGTGAATGTGATTTTTTTTACATCTTTTGTTGGCATAAATAATGTCAAAACTTCAAAGAAACAGCTAGCTTTCTGCCGCCATTGCAGTCGGTGGAAAAGACTCCATCAAATAGGATTTATATCTTCTCGTGGGGAATGGGAGAGGAGTCAATTAGTCATTGCTTAGTCGGTGAAGGAGTGCACAATTCCTGATGCACTTTCAACAGATATTTCCAATATTTCGAAACTCAGACACGAAGATATCCTTCCGAGTTTAGGTTGGGTCCTAAGTTTCCAAAGTGAGAGTTTTTCGAGATACCTCTGCTTAGAGATCTTCAAATCGTGAGGGAAACATCTCCGCCGGGTAAACAATGTTCTGATAAGACTTGGAAAGCAAGTAAACTTAACACAGCCACTTGACGCTGCTTCATTTCCTGGTTAGAATATAATAAATACTCAACTTGTATATTACGACACCACCTCTCGCGGTTTACTGACAGCTCCGCACAGGCACTGACAGGTCTGTCATGGAAAGTTCCTCTAATCATGTGAGTCGCGCTCCAGCATGCAAATGTCGACAATATTTTGATTCAACGTTAAGTCGAGTACCTGTCATTGTAAGATACAATCAACAGGTGATGTAGTTTGCTAATTATAAATACATTGTGTTCGAAAAAATACAATGCTCTAATGAATAGTTTTACTGGTGAATCTGTACACCTCAGTCAAGTTTATTATTGTAAAAACAGAGCTGCAAAAAAAACAGAACCATAAATAGACACTGATAGTGTTCTATTCCTACATTCATGAAGACCAACTGGTGATGGGGCATAATTGTTTGACATGCAAGGAGTGCAAAAAACAAGCCGAAATTGATAAAAAAAAATATTGTTTTTCTTAAATTCGCAGTTTGGAACATAATAAAATTGTTTTGAAACGACAGAAAAACACTATACAGCCGTTTGGACGTATTGGAGATAAACGCATGAGCAAAACATCGGATAGAGATTGTGACTGAATTATAGTGTGAATCCGTATAAAATTGAAAGAAATTCTTCACCAAATTATTGTAGGTTCTGTCAGAGTATTTTTTGCTTTTGTCACTCTGTGGAACTCGAATTGAGTCGAACAAAACTATACAAAGAAATAAGACGTATTTCCAATACAGGAAAAACAGTCACCACATGTGCGTTGCATCAAATCTGCCTTATTTTGAACGAACCCGATTAGGCGCGTTTGCACTGTGCTAAGTAAGGAATTATAGTTTTCTTCCCAATTGTTGTATTTCAGTAGCTGTCAAACATACAGATGATATCCAGCTGTCAAAATATTCTATAAGGTTTGCCATTTCAGTATGCATCGTTTCACACTTGCCGAACTTAAGGAAATTATTTTAAAAAAATCGAAATTCTGGCTCAGTTTTAAATACGTTTGAGTGTGTATAAACTCTTTTGGACCTTACGCCTTCAGCCACACAGAGATGGGTGTGAAATAAAGGAAAGTTGGTCGCCGTAGGAGCCAGTATCTAAGAAGACCAAGAAATATCGATTGACACCCGGCTTTTTGCGATTGGATTTCAACTTACATCCGTATAAGATTGTGCTGACGCACGAATTGAGGTTAAACCACCATAGACAGCGTTCGCAAATTGGGCGGAGATCGGGATTTTGGCAAAAAATCATTTTCTCGGACAACGCCTATTTTTGCCTCGGCGGCTATGTCAACAAGTAAAATTGCCCTTTTTGGAGTGAACACAAACACCACAAGTGTTCTGCCAACCATCAATGCATCCACAAATATTGGACCTTATTTCTTTCGAAATGAAGAAGGAAACACCTTTGCCGACTGTCAATGGTCGCAAGTACATATAGAGCAATGTTAACCAACTTTCTGTGGCTAGAGGTCGACAACATCGATATATCCGAGCTGTGGTTCCAACAAGATGGCGCTACATGTCATACAAGCGACCTAACGCTCGAAGTTGAGAAAGAGAAATTTGGGGACTGGGCCATTTCACGACGCGGTTATGTGAATTGACACCACTGGATTATTTTCTATGGTGCTACTTAAAGTTCTGTTTTATTTAAGTTTCTTTCCCTTGTTCTTATCTGGTCACCCTGTCGTATGACTTGTGACGATCACATGGGAATTTTTTCTTTATTTAAGAACTCCCAGTAACTTTTTGACGGAACGTCTTTTAAAAGCCACCAATTCATTCGCAATAACAGCTCATGTAAATCAGCAAAATAAAGCCAAGATTATAAACAACAGGAGACGTTTTCTATACTCAGTTGAAATTCGTATTAAATCGCTCTCTTCACGCATGTGGTGATTGAGTAATACCTGGTGGGCTACAAAATCCAAAAAATGATTGCAATGCAGATGAAAGGCAGTTCCATTCAATGATTATATCCCATTATTGTTGACATTTTATTGAATACTTCAATAGCAATGATCTGCTCCAGGAGATCTTAACGATCTAATGTCTTCTTTAAATAAACCAGCCAAAGTGCTCTTTTATTTTATTTTTTCATTTGAGATATCTAGAATCACCGTCTTAAAGCTATAAACATCAAATCACATGCCACTGCCAAATTACTACAAGTCTCAAATATTTTCTTGCCCACCACAAGGTAACAAAGAAATAAAATAATTCGTAAATATTTAAAAGATCTCTAACATTGAACAAACAGTAGCCGAGTGTGTGCGACTTTGTGAGAAGCTAATTTAATTTGAATAAGTTGAATCATAGGTGACAGTGTTATTGTTTTCTATTCCATAATTACATGCATCTGCTGAGTGTACATTAGGTAGCTTGATAGATCAACTAAAAACTGGTTATAAATTGCAGTATGAGAAAATTTCTCCCTATTTCAGTGTTACATAACCTTAACAGGTGCCTATGATGTGGAACATTAGAATTGTAATTCGTATTTACGTTGGCTTTCATTAGGTGTTGACTCTAAATTGCTGCGAAGTGGTCGATCAATTTCTCATCAATGTGAATTTATCTTGTGACTGAAACCGTTGGTTGGTGCGGTGATAATCATTATCAGGAAACACAAACCGGTTTTTTACAATTATCACTGTCAGGTGTACGCAACAGGTTAAAAAATAAACAACTAAACGCGTGTTTGGGTGAATCACTAAGTCATCCACACTTATTTTGACGTCAACCACTCGAATTGGGTTAATTCTTGTTAATTGTGGAACGAAATGTCAGTATTCGTAGAATTGGGTTCATGAGAATAGGAAATGCATGGGGTATTGGGAAAGGAAAAGGCGATTGTAGATCCACAATGACCACTTCCTTGTTAGTTACATAGATTGTGTGAACAGAGGAAAAAAAAAACAAACCAGATAAGGAAATACAATTTTTTCCGACAAGGTTACGACTACTTTCTAGGTGTATACATTTTCTGGTTAGCATTGCATTTAAAGGTACACCAACAAGTTTCTGTAAGCTACCCGGTCAACCATGAATGTGAATTCAAAAACGCTCTCGAAGTATTTTACAAGCGAAACTGGATGGATCGTTTCTCTCAATGAATATAAGGGAAAACCACTTCGGGTTAGTCATGTTTACCGTCGGAATAGCTTTCGAATTGCAAATTGTTATCTTTCAAGCTTGTCGCTCCCTCTTTTTGCATGAAAATAGCAAACGTTGCAAATATAAAAGGCCGACGGGTAAAATTCTAGCTATCAGCAATACAAGCACCATTACTCAGCGTTTTTTTGGCTGTCATGCTTAATTGGATTTCCATTTGTTTTTTTTTCATCGTGAACAGTTCAACAAACTGGAACCGGTATGAGAATAAGTCGTACCTGTTTGCTTGCATCAAAACGATACTCCAACATGGATGGTAGTTCCATGCCCAAATCGGCACATGGATGTTCTAGACTGTCCAACTGAAAGAGAAGACATAAATCAGGTTTTGAAGAATGGATTACTTTAAGTGATATGCTTAGACTTACCAATAATGAAACTGGATTTGTACTGCGGCCTTCAAGGCCATCGGCTAGTGTGATTAAATCTTGTTCTACTAAACTTTTGCTGCTATCGGAAAAGTTTAAACGTGCTCTTAGCATCTCATCTGGATGCTTCTGAATCTTATCTACCTTCCAGTATGGCCAGTTGCCTGCAAGCATGTATGATAGGGAAATGCCACTGGGTCCATTTCCTTTAAAAAAAACGATTTATAAATATTATTCTCTGCAATAGTTGGTAGAGTCATTGAAATGCAATCACATTTCTTAGAGCATTTCGATGATATCTACAAAATTAAAAAACATCTGATAATGTGCCCACTGGAGTTCCCCGAGAAATACATAGGATGGTGAGTCATTGATATTCTTCAGGCTAATTAGAAAGATAAGTTTCTATACTTTACTTCAAGGCGATCGAATGTAAATAAAGCATTGTTCTAAGAACAGAGTAATTTAAAGAGCAAAAATGTAGGCAAAATGGGTTACGAGTACGCTTAATTGTCGGGAAAAAAACATAGCAAGGGCTGAAGGTATAAAGGGAAAAGGGAGGTACCTGGGACATTCGTCTTAAATGTCTGTGGACTGTAATAAGTAGGAAAAAATTGGACTGGGACCCATCAAAAACAATTCGAATTGAACGGTTCGAAAAGTAATTTCTAATTCATAGAAGAAGACATTCATCGATACAATAAACACGCATCTTCGACAAAAGAGCCTTATGCCCATCTCATCAGATGCTTTTGAAATATCCAACGCACCGATCTTGCCTTCCACTTTTCGGTGAGATATGCCATTAAATTGGCTGCGGGCCTGTTGCTGTCAAAGCTGTAATGCCGCAAGGATTGGAGCAATGTACCTCATTACAAGCACCCTTTAATACGTATTCAGAGGAAGTTTTCGATCTAGATGAAAGAACAAAATTGAATTTGTTATGCTCACTGTAAACCGGTAATCTGCAGTAGATGCAGTAATAATGCCAAAATCGATTAATTTGAAGCATTTTACGGTTGTCTACATTTTTTTGAAATACTTATGAAATAGTAGAAATGGACTTGTGATTTTTCAGACAATTATGTTGGAAAGACCCAGAAAATAATTCAAATCAAGTTACACACATCAGACGTGTTTTGAGAAGTTTCTACAACCAACCGGCAACTATTTCGAGTCATAGACAATTATACAAATCGCAGTTGATTTATCGTTTGGTATTTCGAACACGTGATCATTGTATACGTCATGTGTTCTGTGAATATCCAATAAACCACAGAAATTTGTTCAGTGAAAAACCACAAAAGTTTGCTAATTTCTCGTTAATTCGAGTTGGAAAAATACGCATGTCATTATCAAAACTTTGACACATAAATAAAATGTATGCTTCTGACCTTTTCTGTATCACCAGCTTTCATTTCCCAGCATCACCATTTATTGGTAATGTCATGAGAGTATAGCTGTCGCGAAAAGGATTCATGAACATCGCCGTTCGAAGTCGGCACATAGGTGCAGATATTATCTTTCGTGTAATACACAACGCAAATGAAGCTGCTGATGAAGAAGATTTAGAAAAAAGTATTCGATAGGCGCAAAATTGTGTTTAATAATTCAAAGGTCTAAAATTGGACTCCGAGCTCATGGAATATAAAGTCGGATTGTTTCCTGTACGGATGAAGCAATTTGTTGATGACGTCTACGACAGAGATGATGGACGACTTGAAAACGAATATTCACTGCCTCATGGTTGCTTACAACAAAAAGTGGTCAATACTAGATTTCCAGATTGCATTTAATAAGAGTTAATCGCGGAACTTTTGATGGCAAAATGTATATTTCCAATTGAAAGTTGTTCACCTCTTAAAAGAAAACTCTGTAGTCCCGAACGAAAGTTGAAGTCAAGTTAAAAACGGTTTTTTTCGAACAAGGTTTATCCTAGAGAGCCTATAAACAAATAACTAGTTAAGGAGGTAAAAAACTCTTTTCTGATTTTGGTATCACAAGAGAAGACACAATGTTCGAGCTACAGTTCGTTAGTTAGTTTATCCCCATTAGGATGATAATTGTGAGTTTGTCGTAAAAATATAGAGAATGGTTAATATCAATTTACTACAGAGCAGCTAATGTCACAATAAAGCGGCTACATATGGTATGTGCGACAACCATTTTTGGGAAAAAAAAACATTATCAGCCCACTTTAACTTGGCCGTCATTGTTCGTGAACAGAAAAGTCGCTATTGGGGACCGAAAACCCTCAATATATACACCAAAAAGCACTACCTCCCTGCGGAGTAACTCCAGGGTGGAACATTTTGGGCCGGCGACACCATTGGCCCATATTTCTTTAAGGATGTTAGAGGCAATGATGTAACAGTTACTGATGGTGGCTATCGGAACATGTTGGAAAACTTAATTGTTTCCGAGTTGTATAATTGTAAATTGGGCCCACGGGACATTTTCTTCAAACAAGATTACCAACATCATGCATACCTCGTGATACAATGCACATGCATTTTTCGAGGCCGAAAACCGGCTACTATCCCCTGATTTAAAGCCATTTGATTTTTGAAGGAAAAGGTGCACCCCAACAAACTAACTACAAGCTTGAACTAAGGGACATTCATACTAAATTGCTGAAATAATCCCAGAAGTTTGCGAAATAGTTTTACAAAAATTGGGCTTCACCTCATGTGGGTGCCGGGACACAGTGACATACCACAGAATTGCGAAGCCGATGAATTTGCCAGGCGCTGAACGTTCTCATCCGTCTTACCTAGTGCAGAACCACTGTCCATGCGGTTCGCAACAGCAAAACATCTTCTTAAAGATCAGACAATTAGAAACACAAATCTTAAGTGATCCGAAGGCATAACGGGCTTATGTGATAACTGATAATCTGCAGTCAGCTGACTGCTTGCCTTGAACCTATCCCAACGTTCTGGCCTTTGCCACGGCAAAAGACGGCTGTTGACCAACATCATATTCCGTAAGCAATGCTAAGGACCATATATTTGTTCTATAAAATGAAAATTATAAAACTGCATTTCATTTAAAAGTTATTCAAAAACCATTGACCTGGAACGTGTTTGAGATTAAAAGAATATGGTAACTTAAGTGAACATAAATAAAGCAAAAAGTTGTCCAGCCGTTCCGTGCGTGCAATATACTTTTCAACCATCCGTATCTATGGCCAAAATTAACTAATTGTTCTACGAGATGGTGCAAAATTAATTATCCTATCGGAAGATGTTATAATTTTTGCAAATGGCGTCAGTACGTCTGCAGTAAACAAACAGACAAGCAATGGAGCCAATGACCAATAATCGGTTGGTGGTGTTAGCGCAGCGTAAATTTCGACGACGATTTCCTAACCGTGTCGCGCTAAATGAGCAACCATATCGGCGCTTAGCTACTCGACTCGAACTGACAGGAACCACAGGAGACCATGCAGGGCGAGGCCGCCACCAGACTGGTCGTTCGGCCGAGGAAACGTGGCTGTGGCTGCCGATGTCGCTGAAATCATTTACCATTAACCAGACGACAGGCCACGCAATTGGGCATTACCAGACCGACCCTACAGCGAATTTTAGTGAAAGACTTACACATGTTCCCATACAAAGTGCAAACAGTGCTCAGTTAATGCCTCCTGACTGTCTGTCGCGTGTGAACTACTGTCAAGAGAGGACGTTTTGAAAAGATCGCCTGATTTAATCATCCCAGACTTCTTCTTTGGGACTACTTGAAGTCGTAGGTTTATGCCAACAAGCCTCAGACAATCGCAGTGCGTATGAAGAATATTCGACCGGAATGCGAACACTTATCACCGGATATCTTGTGGAAAGTCATGGAAAATGCGATTAAACGGGTACAAATGTGTATCAATACTGGCAGCGGATATTATCTTTTCCACTTAGCAGAAAATCTTGTAAAGGTCCACATAAAGATTTTCATCACTCAAAATCATTTTTTTATTTAATAAAAAAGTAATTTAAAAAGAAAATTGGATAATTAATTTTGCACCACCTTGTACATGTCAGTCGTGAAATGCTTTAACTAGCCATGTTCATAACAATCTTTTAGAATTCATGGAATTACTCTTAATCAAAACTTACAAAATTATGGCAAAGATACAAATCAAATTTGTTAAACTATGATTCGGCATTAATTAAACGTGTTAAGTGCTTATGACTGTCACAATTTTTTCATCTGGCGTTTTCTACGTAAAACGTTATCAGAAAATATGATAAACATTTGTAACGTGACGCAGAAACAATACATTGCGCTTTAAATGCTATCCATTATTATATTGCTTCGAATCTTGAGTACATACAAAAATTAAGGTACTTTTAAAGTATTTTAAGTGCATTGCTATGAGAGAAATGTGAAAACTCTTACAAATGCTTAATGAACAAACGCTTATGTGTTTCAGAGGTTTTGATTGACAATCGTTTTACGAAAACGAATAATGAATAGATTGTAAGCCTTATCTCTACAACGACGATGGAGAAGATAGCCTATGAACAAAGTTGAGTTGATTGTGTGCTTTATGACTTTAATTACATGTATAAAGGCGAAGCTGCAATTAATTCATTTACATAATGTCGTTCTGAATGAAAACTTTTGCTGTGTGTTAGAGAAACAATCGTAGACGGAAAAATTAGCGAGTATCTTTAGCTTTATTTGGCGTAGTGAGTATTTGCGTCGAATCCTACGCATTCGACTTTCAGTCCATTATTAATTCACCACGGAGACGACCATTTTTAAAATTATATTGAATAGGGCTAAACCTCTTTCTGCTAGTCTTGTTATACGGAGTCGAAAGCTAGACTATAAGCAGGACTGCAGAGTTGATTCTCGGTGCCTTCGAAAGAAAAATTCTACGTCGGATGTTTGGTCTTCTCTGCGAGGAAGGCGAATGGAGGAGAAGGTACAACTGCGATATCTACGAGCTGTACAAAGATGTGGACATACACTCGGACGCATAAGTGTGCGTACAACGCAAAAAATGGGAAACATCAATTTCAAATGTGTGTATATCAGCTAATATAGAACATAGAGAGCAAAACTTTGTTTTATTTGATTTCTAAGATATTTCTCTATACAACTATAATTTTTACAGACATTTCGTACCTCAAACAATAATTTTAATTAATTTTTTTCCAAAACTCGTCGTGTAGCCCGAAATCTAAAAACTGCTCGAGGGAATGAACTTTAATACTCCAGCGAAGAAAGTCTTTGAATCCGAGCCTCCTGGTTAGGGAAGGAGAGGAAGATCGAACCAAATGAACCCGTATGTAAGACAACTTAGTCTTGGTGACTGGAAGCAGCGTGCCCATGAACGTCAGCGATGAAAGGCGGAAGTAGCTCAGGTTCAGACCCTACAGGAGACGCTGGCTTCATAAGTAAGTAAGTAAAGCCGAATAAATGACTGTTTCGAGAAGGAATATATATGTAACAATGAATCTATATTTTCGATGACAACATCTTACATAGCGAAAATCATTTTTTACTAAAGGCTTTCCTTTAAAATGCATGACGTCTCTAACACATTCTTTATAATATTTGCTTAATATATTCTTGTACTTTAATTTTTCTTAACAGATGAGATCTATGCATATGTGGACACATAATATTGCATTTTGGCCATCAACCAGTCGAATAAGGGCTTATAAGAAAAAAACTTACAAGAGTATGTTATTGTCAGCAAAATAAAATTCTACTCAGATACCTTTCCCTTCAAGAACCCTGTTGATCTTATATAATAAGACCGGTCCTCTGATCTGTGGGAAATTCCAACTTATCCGGTCGGAAGGTGAGACGAAGAACTTCTTGGTTTTTACGAACAATCTCGATCATTTGGCAATCAGGTACATACCACACATAAACATATAACCCACCATATAGTTCCTATAATCAGTATGACACCGCACAAATTGTAGCGCTAATCCTTTTCACATAAAATCTGATACACAAAGCTTGTCAGCTTTGTTCAAACACACTTTTATCTATCATTTCCAGTAATAACCATTAGAGAACCAACAAAACGTGCTGCAACGATAAACATCACTTGGGCACATTCAAGTGAAGCCATATCACCTAACAACACCCACTCCACAGAGACGAATAATGAAGTCAATTAAAATCAAATAATTTGCCTTCTCTAACTCCAACACTTCATTTTCGAACGCGTGTAGTTCACAGTTCACGGAAAAAATATGAATAAGTCAAGATGAATAATTGAGCACACGACACATGCAGACGACGCATAAATTAAAATAATTATCTCCTCGCAGTGTGTACGCAACTACGAGTATCTTCTCCCCTGTTGCCAACCCGACAAGGTCAGTTGATTCCTAAAGCCCACAAACAGTCGTACACGAAACGCGATTAGATGAAACTGGCTTACGAGGACTGAACCGAAGAAGTCTTATCACCGAACCATGTATTTCTTATCGTTTGAGTGGGAACTCTCTCTTCACTCAGCAGGACTTTGAGTGGAAACTCACCTACCCAAACTCACTGCGGCACATGTAGGGATGCCAAGCTCAAATTTCATTTGGAAATACTCACCAATTATTACAACGTCCTTGTACACAGTCTCGCTGGGGATATTCCGAACCCCAATATCTTTCATTTTGATTTGTGACTTTGATTTTGTCTCACTATGCAGTATGCAGTAACACGCGCGGTAAAGATTGATGCGCGAAATTGAAGATCTAGCACTTCGTTTTTTAATTATCGGCTTTTTCTGAAAGGATTCTTATTCTTTATTCTCATGCGGCTAAGGCAATGTTGTACGCATTCCATTAATAGTTCTTTGGTCAAGTCAATTTAGACTGAACGCATCTCGATCGGGTGAGACATTCACGACACACTCGACTGTATTAACGATTCAGATACGAAGAGAGAACTAACCTCGGCGCTTGCTTGGAGTGTTATTTATACGATCTCAGCGGCAACGCGATTTTCTTTGGTACCCCGCCGACTGATTTGAGAACGTTTTCACCGATGTGATATCGCTCTCAGATACACACACTCACACACCGACTCTCTTCCTCTCCCTTTTGGCTGTTTTTTGTTGAAATTCGTTGATATTTATGAGGTTCACTCAAATTAATCACACCTTCGCAGGTAGCAGGCAAAAGGCTATGCACTGAAGAACTGTTCAGCGTTTTAGGTTGCTTCGTATATCTCGTGGACGGTGAAGTGCTGTTCCTGTGCGTTTTCGTTGTAACAGACTGTAGGTGATTCGAGGTGGCCTACGATTGGATGAGATAGGTACTCGTGCTTATAAATATTAAGTACCCACTCGTGTTTTGAAGCATGTCCGTTCACGTTATCAATTATTTACCTGAAATGATGAAAATGCTGTTTGAATTTATTTGAAAAAATAATGGTATACAAAAATATATAGCATGACAAAACTGTAAACAGATAAACGTCAAGGGATTGTTTCGAAATGAGATACTCCTTTTTTCATCGCGCTCGGGGGTGGTGTGGTGAGCAATGTGAGCAATCGCGAGAGCGAAGCATGAGGAAGCGGAATTGTGTTTATGGCACGGCTGTTGAATATAGCTTTATGGTGTTCAAATGTATATTTAGATAAATGGAAACTTATCGCGCGGTAGTTTTATAGCAGTGATGAGATGAAATAGAATAGAAATTGGCATTGAATTTGGCTAGCCATCACAGGCGATCAAGTTAACTGGAGGAATTCACTTGAAGCGCATATGGGGTACTTATTGCTGAGGGGCAGAGATATGACTGATTACCCTGTTTGGTGTTGCGTCATCGTCAAAAGGTTTGTAGAATCTCTGCATGAACGGACATGTTCGGTTCTGTACATGGTGAAATAGATAAGTTGACTATTTAGATGACATGCAGTTTGTTTAGTCAACTTCCAGAATGTTCTCATTGCAAAGGGGCTTAAAATGTAACAGAATTATCAACTGTCGGTTTAGGCTAATTTTCATGTGCCTGTCTACCTGATATAAGTGAGTCTTTGAAATTCAGTAAATAGACGCTTCTAGGCCAAGTTGACAGTTATAGCAAAGGCGGACGTCAGATATTTGTGTCATAAAACATTTTTTTTATTTGTAAAATGATTGATATTTCATTCGTCATATTTCAAGAGTTTTATCTTCGCGGTAACCAAGGTCACGATATAAGTATGAAAGTTTGGGCGCCATTTGGGTTTGGATGACATGACAGTCATTGTTAACGGTCGACAAGAATTTATGAGGCAGCTAACACGTAACAACGTGTCTATAACGACTAACATTTTCGGCAAAAGTCATTATGAGCGTTGAAACACATTTTATCTTAGTTGGCTAAATTAATAAGCTCGCTATTGAGGTACCGCAAACACTCAATTGATGCACCAAAGATTCTCGGCGAGATGGTGCGCCATTTGGGTCGGCCGTGAGTGTCATTCGACTATATTCCTTTGAGGACGCTAAAGGCAATGCTTGTTGAAAAACTTTTTGTATCCGAATTGTATTAATTTAGCATAACATCACTTTAGTATGATAATAACCAAAAGATGCCATATCACACACAGCTCGTACTACGATGCTAACTTTGCAATACATTTTTATCGGCGAATAATGTCAAACACTGGGAATGTCGATGATCTAGATTTCTTCAAAGAAAAGGCTCACCAACAAACCAAATACACCTTTGATGCTTAAAGAGAACCTTTGAAATAACCGCTGAGGTTTGCGAAATTGTTATGAAAATTGAGCTTAAAAGAGCTCGCCTTTGTGCCACCTGATCGACAAAGTATATTCCATACATAAGGTTTTGAATCACTAAAATGCATATGTTCAATACTGTCAAGTTTGCTAAAATTTGTAAAAAGCAAAGGACTCGCTTACGAGTTGTAATTTTTGATTATTGCTTTAATTAAGGAATGGAATTTGTAGAAAAACTTAGAAATGTTGTCGTTCAGTAGTTTGTTTCTGAAATTTTCAGTATTGAATTTTTATTTTTTTTGAAGTGAGTGAGTTCAGCTTGAAGTGACTGTACATATATAGATTATAAAGTTGCATTTCGTTAAAAACTTATAAAGAATAAAACATCGTCCTGGATCAGAAAAAAAAACACAGTTTGAGGTGGAACCGAGTCATGCGTTTTTATGTTTTGTTTTTATGATCCAGGACGATGTTTTTTATTTATAAGTTTTGAACGAAATGCATGCGATAGTGGATGTTCATATTCTAGTTTCTTGCTTCTCAAATTTGTAATCGTTTTCTTGTTTTTTTGTCGAATGAATATTCAAAATAAATTATTTGTTTAATACAAAATATTAATTAAAAAAATAGACGTTGCCGGAGAAACTTTAGATATGAATCAATTGTTTCCATTTTCATTTGATGTAAGTATTACGGTTTGGGGCTTTGTTTTTTTTTAAATTGTTGAAAATTCCAGTTTCCTTAAAATATTTAAATTTATGAAGCAAGATCGTCTTTCTGTTCTAGAATAGTTGCAATTACAAGCTGGGTTATACATATACCACCCTAAATCTGCTTAGTATTGTTGGTTGGTCTCTAAAGAACATATTCTTTAACAATAAAGGGGACAGCATAGTTACAATAATAATAATAATAGTAATAGTAGCTTCCCAGTAACCACTCGTGTTGTGTGTGCTAATGTTCTCTAAGGATGCAGGGGACCTACAGTTTAGTGCTGTCTCCGATCGGCGAGATTAAGAAGCTTTTCTAGACAGTAATACTTTTTGAGCGTTGTCAGTGACTCGAAAGAGGTGGAACAACTTTGTTTTGAAAAATTGCTTGTGCTGGGATATGAACCTAGACTGTGAAAGTAAGGTGCGTATGGGTCGACGCACAAACAGACACGGCCACATATATGTATTCATTATTAAAATTGGATCTTGAAAAAGTTAAGCAGCCCAAAACCTAACTATGTAACTTTTCTGAGTTGCTACCGTATTTGATGTTTCGATACTAATGTACAGTGTATGTATGCGTGTGTGTCCATATATATACAAATAAAAGATTTGTTTTCACCAGAATCTTAGCGGAAATATTTCAAATGTTGCTAAATTTAGAATTTAGACCATTGCCACCTCATGTCGTTCTGCAAGGTGGACTGTTTCTAGTTTTTGATAAGCTATTTATTTATTCATTTATTTATTTTTTTTTTTTTTTTTTCAAAATTTCATCTTTTTTGACCAAAATTTCATGACATACGATCGCCAATACTTGTTAAGTCAATAATTGACTTTTAAGGACCGTAAATTCATACGTACATACAATACGCAATCCAGCAGATGGTTTTCACCTAATTTGTTCAGTTCTATTTCATTTGCGAGTATTGTGGAACGCATTTTAGAAGTCTCTTTATAGAACATAATCACACTGTCGAATAGTGGCGGAGGAATGAGAAAAATGCATCATTTACCCGTACAGATCTACTGCAGTACAGTTTCCAAAATGGAGAGAAGTCGGCCACTGTCTTACAGTTGATTGGGCGTTTGTCTCCTTTCAACAATGACTTGGCCGACCGAAGGATATTCCTTGGAGTAATTTTTAAATGTATGTGAGGTGGCGGTTCGACAAGAAACCAATGAGCAATAGATTACGCCTTGATACCACCGCTCTGATATGTGTTTCTTAAAGTAATAATCCTCTCGTCAAAAATATGAGATATAATTTGCCTAGAGCCCTCCGACGAGTGGAGGGGACCTACAGTCTAATGCCGACTCTGAACGGCGAGATTGAGAAGCTTTTTCTAGACAGTTATACTCTTTGAGCATTGTCAGTGACTCGAAAGAGGTGGAGCCGTAAGAAAAATGTAGGTTCGTAGTTCAATATCGGCATAAAATTGTAAGCTTCTCATAGCGTGATACCATAATTTCAAGTGTGCTAGGCAATAGCTTTTAATGTAACGCACGCATTGATCTTGTACCACTATCTTCATGGATTTCTGTGTCACGAAAAGGAAAAATAATATAACTATATTATTTATACCTCCTTTTATTATTGTTATTTACCTCCTTCAAAAATTGCATCACCTTATGTTCATGTTTATTGAGGGTCTTTTTTGAGATGTTCCTCACATTGTCAAGTCATCCATCTGACGTCACACATTAAAAAAATGCGACTCTGTAAGTAATATACAACGTAGTTGTCAGATGTCAATGTTAAAAGATACATTTTTCTGCAAATCTCGTTGTGGGCTTTTCAAAAGTTTCATTCATATGCTACGCGATTTGAAATTTTCGCACATTTTGACATTTTATTCGCACGGAACTTTTTTCGTTGCAGGTATCCGCAATTCCTCTATAAAACAGAACCGGTGATATCTCAACTGTGCCAGGGGAGGTTCTCTATGCTAAAATAAAGCATTCAAAACTTAAGAACTAACTTTGCAATGCATCTGTCATAATCGAAATTCAGTACCGAACTGAATCACTGATCCACTTAAAGTATGAAATAGATTTAAATGGTTTGCTTAATAACTCCGTTTCTTACCAGAATATGATATTAATAACGCATTATGAGTGATCATTGGAAATGATTTTCCTCGAAAAATTACATCAACACTCAACCTAAAGAAGAACAATGCTTTTCGTTTTTGCGACTTTTATAAAAAATGCTCTGGATTTAGGCAAACTGTGATATTACGCACTTAAAGATCTAAGCATATTGATACATGAAGAGTTAGTTTATGTGACAATTTCTTTGGAATCGAGAAGATGGGAGAATGTTTGAGCAATAGGAAGTATGTATATGCGTATTTTTGCTTTTTCTTTTTGAATTACAAATTATCGACTGAATGTTAATTTTACGTGTAGAGGTATATGTTGTCATTTTATTTCAGGAATTGTACATACATAATGACAGGTAAAATTGGCAGGTATGTCACCTCAAGGCTGTTTTTTGTTTTCAATTGTATTTTATTGATGTGTTTTGAAAAGGGATTCACTCTTCCAGGTAGTCATCAATTAAAGTGGAATTAGATGTACGAATACACCTTTGTGACAGGGTTCAACCTAACGATATAAGGCATAAACAACAATGGGCTGGCGTTGAGGATTCAGACAAAGTATACGTTTGATATCATAAATGTGGCTTCTATCCGGAATTTCCGATTTAAATATCTACATACAGTCAAAATCGCTTACAACGACACCGGTTTAGTATTATAGTATTAGCATTTTTATTTCGTATAAAAAGTTTACATTGCGTTTGTTACCGCACTAAAATCGACGCAGCTGTTGGTGCGACCGCATTTTTTTTCTAAAACGGTAAACTGTTTATCTGCAGATGGGATGTATCTGTGTACATGCAATTTTGAATATGTTACAGCTTACCGTTTGTTGACATGTTATTCTTTTTGTTTTGCGTTTATTATTGGTTGATATTATTGTTGAAAATTGTGTCCCTGGTGTTGACGTTTGAGTTCGCCTTACAGTACGTCGCCTTGTCTAAACCCATATTTGACGTCAAAGGTCTCGGCAAAATCTTAACCGACCTTGATAAAGTAACCACCATTCCCCACCGTAATTCTACAAAGACGAACGAGTTTTGCAGGAATACTAAGATTAGACAATGCGCTGAATAACTTGTCTTCCTAAATACTGTCATACGCGGCCTTAAAATCGATAAACAGATGATGGGTATCGACTTGAAGCTCTTGTGTCTTTTCCAAGATCTGTCGCAATGTGAATACCTGATTGATGGTAGACTTCGCTGACCCGAACCTGCACTGATGTTGACCAATCTGACTGCTCACGTAGGGCTTCAGACACTTACATAAGACGGCAGAGAAGATCTGATATGCGATATTTAGGAGACTGAACCCTCTGTTGTTTGCACAGAGGGTTTCCGTTCTATATCTACTATCTCCGAGTTATCGGTTACAGCGACCTATCGCTTATAACGACCAAATTCGTCAGTCCCGTTATAACCGATTTCGACTGTATATGAGTTTGTAAAGACATCTTTTTTGTCGAAGCCACGTCTTCGGGTAAATTTATACTGGAAACAGCAATAAATAATATATATTTTATATTATTTTTATCAAACAACAATCATGACATTTTTAATTATGACAACACACGTGTGAAAAAGGAGCTCTTAATCAAATTTGTGGAAATAATCTTTTCTGATTTTAAATAATTTTTATTTAGAGGGATAGTAAATCTATCATAATCATAATGATACCCATAGTGAGTGACATGAACACACCTATATTGTATTCTTTGGACTTATGGGAATACCTGAAGGTCCATCGTGTGTTTCTGTGCCAAATAAAAGAAACATTTAAAACAACGAAGTGATGAAATTTGTGAAAATAAGGCGTGGTTGCGCTACAGTCCGAGGTGAACTTTGGTCTTGCTTCTACAGCAATCATTCGTGTTATGCGTGCTATTGTGGAAGGGACCTACAGTTTAATGTCTATTCCGAACGGCTAGATTTACAAACTTTTTCTAGGTACTTATACTCTAACAGTATTTTCAGTGACTCAAAAGAGCTGGAGCCGTTCTCGATTTGATAAAGTACACATACTCACAAAAGCGCAGTGGACTTTTCATAAATGCTAAATTCAATTTTTTTATAAACATATTTATTAACATTTAAACAAATTACACCTTACTTCATCACAAATCTTAAAAATATTGCATCGTTTTCCATTTGTTTATCTTTAGGAAAATTAAATGTCAAAATGTGCGAAAATTCCAAATCGTGCTCAATATGAAGGATACTTTTGAAATACCCACAACGGGATTTATTATGGCAATAGAACCGAACCGCGCCGTAGCGTTGATGGGTGCGTCGGCTCCTACGGTCGATGTGCTCGGTCCGATTCCCGAAAAATCACCTACAATTTTTTCACGACTCCACCTCTTTCGAGTCGCCGACAATGCTCTACTGTCAGGAAATAGCTTCTCAATTTCGCCGTTCGGAGTCGACATTAAACTGTAGGTCCCCTCCACTCGTGATAGAACAATAGCACGCACAACACGAGTGGTTGCTGAGAAGCTAGGCTCAGGTCCACCTCGGATTGTAGCGCCGCCAATATTATTATTATTATTATTACTATTATTAATTGAACCGAAACAAAAAATAAGTTGAAATTGACGGGAAAAATCGATTTAACTTATTGGACAGTTTACTCACTTTTACCACAATTTGTGTAGAATCTTGGTATTTGTCGGTATTATACACTTCGCATATTTGCTAGAAAACCATGATACAATAATACAAGGCATATTGTGTAATACTGATAGAATCGCCATTTTTTTAATTTCTAGGCTACCAAAAACTAAAACACTTTACCGCAAATGCAACGCGAATAGCAAGTTTTTCTTCGCATTTCTGAAAAATGCAAAAAAAATCCACTCCATATGCGGATTGTGTATAGCCCCACTCAAAGATCACAGAATCTTGGTAACCACTTCACATCAACAACTCGTAAAATAATTTGACCAGGAACATTTTCTTGCAATAAAGCCAAAATGGGCCGTGTCGTGTGAGATGTATCACCGTCTTGTTGAAACCACATATTTTCGATTTAAGTCAAAAAATCCATCAGAACTTGGCTATAACGATGAAGATTGATGTCGATGATTTCGCAAATTCCACAACATACAGTGACTTTTTGTTGATACATTTGGATTCTCGCTTCTTATCTAGCCAAATGAAAAATTAGCCTCATCATTGAAAAAAATGTTATGTGAAAATTGGCCATGTAAAAAGTGTTCGATAAGTACTGCATTTCTTAACACTGACGAGAGAATGTCCTACGTGATTTTCACCGCGTCTCGTTACAATTATAATTGTTCATAATTTATTTTATCGGTTATTTTTATGACCTCCTTCAACTTGACAATCTGTCTGGAAACAATGAGTGTTCGATTAAAATAAATGCATTTTTCAATAAACGAAAATGTAATTATTTTTATTTAATATGCACTCGTGTAGGGCTTTTGTCTAGGTTCTTCAGCGACCACAAGCGTCGTGAGTGCGTATTTTGTCACACGAATAGAAGGACCTTGAGTGTAAACGCTTTACGTGACAGTTTTCCCCAGCAGCGTGAAGTAGCGTTGTTGAGTAAAAAAGCAATTGCTGTTGTTAACTGTAATCTTCTCAACTGGCAAGATCCAAAGATCGGCAAGGTTATGCACCAGTGGACGCGCTGGCGTTGTGGGTATATGCATCGAGGGACTAGAAAACAAAAAAAATAGTTCACGTTTCTACCTCTTTAGAAGCGCTGACGATGCTCAAAGATTCTCGCCGTTCGGAGTCGGTATTAGGCTTTAGTTCCCTCCACTCATAATAGAACAATATCACGCACAACACGAGTGGTTGCTGAGAATCTAGGTCCAAGTCCACCTCGGACTGTAGCGTAGCGGACTGTAACTATTGTTATTATTATTATATTATTATTATTAAACAAGTAGCCAACTGGAGTCAACCTAGTCTATTTATCAGTATATCGCTGTGCTTTTCCAAACTTTGCCTCTCAGGCGCAGATTGTGGCCGTCTAGAAATATCTGTCGTGACTTATGTACAATGTGTTATCAAGAAAATTGCAAAACCGACCAACTCGAAAAGCATGTCATAGTGTCTATACTCCGTTCCGCTTAATGTGACCAATACCACTAATAGCAGGTGTTCCGATGGCACAACGTGCCTAACTACGAAACAAATTTGGCCAGCAGCAAAAGACTTAAGCACTACAATTTATTATATTAAAGTGTCATGCGGCTATATAACGTATTCAGGGAACCACCCATTAGTCTGGTTGTATAAGATGAATTTTTTTTTAACACTAACTCATCATGAAATCCACACAACACTTTTTGTATACGCATTCGAGTTGTTTAAGCACATGTGGATTTGTTGCAGTCCAATAACGCATATTTTGCTTAACGAAGCGATTTAGTCAAAATGCGTTTTGTCGCTGAAGATGATTTTTCGATACAATCCAGGATTTTCTTTAAACTTTTGCAGAACTGATCATTGGAAATGATCAATCCCAGAAGATTCGGCGATTCAAATGATCAAGAGACATCAGTTTTTGATTTAATTTTGCCTTGTAAGGGTGTATGCCGAAATCCAAAATGTGGACTGAAAGATTGCCAATTCTTGTGAATGGCTGATTTGACACACTTTGAACTGAAGCACTTATGGCTGCGATATTTTCAGTGCTCCTAATCGTGCGTTGTCTCACTGGCATAGAAACATTCAATAGTGAATATTTCAGTGTTGACTGAAATTGATTCACTACAGCACGCATAACTTGGCGAACCGAAAATTAGAGTTAGCGCTCCTAAAGTTGCGGCCACCGACTGTGAATTTCAGTAGTTATTTTGAATAATTTTCAAAACGTTGCTCGTTCGTGAACTTCCCCATGATGAAAATGTAAACCTTGACTAACGTTTTACCATTGACAAATCATAAAAAAAGTTTATAGGTGCGTTTGAATTAAAATACAAAATGGTTATATTCCTATTGAAAAACCAGTTCGTTGAATAGACTATGAAACAATAACAGAATATCGGTTTTGTAACAAAATCGCTATCAACCAAGACGCTGATTTTCATCTTGATGGGATTTTCCAATCGTAAAAATTGTAAACAAAATGAAATAAAAGGATGCAATCTTATAGAATTTATTCGCCCTACTTAACATAACGGACTATGAAAGCAGAGAATTCCGTACACCCGGTTTAGACGATGTCAAGATATCGCGATATCGCGACTTAAGTCGAATAAAGCTGCTAGTGCAGACAGACTGTCTGCAGAACTCTTTGAAACAGTTGGATATGAGCTGATAGAGCGCATGCAGCAATTCATCTGTAAGTTATGGTCGGAGAAAAGCATGCTGATGAGTGGAATCTGAGTACCCATTTCCCGATCCATAAGAACGGAGATCGCTTTGACTGCGTCAACTAGTAAGGAATAAGTCTCCTAAACATCGCCTATAACACATCTCTGCCGTTTTGTGTGAGCGCCTGAAACCATTTGGGAACAAACAGATAGGTCCTTATCAGTGTGGTTTCAGGCAATCTTCATCCTGGAAAATACGCAAGAAATGCAGATCGACACACACCATGCCCGCGTAGTGCATAGATACGAGTCATACAGTGCCATGTCTAGTTTTGACATTCCTGCAAAGCTCGTCAGACTGAGCAAGATGAAGACGGAGATCTCTCGCTGCTCCATCAAGATCGGTAACGAACTCACTGAGACCGCCAATGTCAAAGACGCGCTGCCAACCGAGTTTTTCAACAGCGTCCTTTAAAATATAGTACAGAACTCACTGGTCAGCAGTAGATGCACGATCTTCAAAAAGTCCCTACAATTTCTAGCATACGCGAATGATATTGACGTGATTGGTCAACTCAGCGAGCCGTCAATGAGACTTTTGTTAGCATTCAAACGGAAGCGGAATTGAGAGATAGAGTCCTCTCTCAAAAGATGAAGTAAACTTTGTATAAAACATTGACCGTCTCAGTCCTGCTGTACGGTGCAAAGGCATGGACAATCACAAGAGCAGATGAAGAAGAAGTCTTTTCTTTCTTTTAGAGAAAAGTTTTTCGTGTGATCCTTGGTCCTGTTTGCGTTGATGGCATTTGGAGAAGAAGATTCAACCACGAATTGTATGGGGTGTACAACGACATGGGCATGGCTAGGTCATGTTAAGCGCATGGGCAGTTCATAGATTTTGAACTAGTGGGACAACGTAACAGAAGAGGTCCACGTCTAAAGTGGTGGAGATGGATCTCAACCAAACTTGGCGTGCACAATTGGTGACAACTAGCAAAAGACCGTACTAGCTGATAAGGTTAGTTTGTTGAGCTCACCCCGGACTGTAGTACCATTTTAAGAAGAAAATATTGAAAAATGTACCCTCTGACTTGCGGAATGTATTATACAACATTTGCAATATAGGGAAATAAGCATTCAAAATAAGTCATACTCGAGTTCTTGATATCTCTGTTAGAACCACTTATAATAGGTAAAAAAAAAATAAAATGTTAAGACTTCCTGTTCAAGTGCATTGAATCGACCAGTCATTGAAAAGATTAGAAGTGGATAGCACATGGTTAATTTATTCAGATAACACCCATACAGACTCATGGAACTCATGTACTCCGATACGCATTTTATCATAACCCATATACAAAATTAACAACCAAATTGTTGAATATATACAAACTTTTATTGACCAATAAATTCGCCATTTGCACTCATCCATACCATACTCAGATCAATCAAAACTACATCTTTCGAATAATCACTCCACATCTGTTAAATGTTTCGTTTTGCCCATAAATTTCAATAAAATGGTGGTTTGATTTAATAGTACTCTTAAGTATCTGGAAATATTCTGGAAATGTACTTGATTACCTTTCGAACGATAGCAAGTACTTGTATTTACCGAATTCGAGTATGCTCCTTATTGATAGCGTAATCTATGACGAAGTACAACAAGTGGACGCAGAGTTGCATGGACTATCTTTTGTGGGCATACTTGAATTTCGATTATTACTCATCAAGTTAATTACAATGACAATGCGAATAATTTGACTTGCACATGTTTTGATATTTATAAATGAGCTTTCAAGCAAAATCGTTTATGTCACATGTGGGGTCAAAATAAATTTGTTTGGTATGTACGCTTCAAGTTTTATGAATAGGTAACTGGAGGCAGGCGGGAGAGAATAAGTCATAGATTAACATTTAACGAGTCATCGCAAATGAAAATATATGTATACTACAAAGATTATCTGCATAACGGTGTGAGTGATACACGACATTGGCATGACTTTGAATAAATAATCTTTTCTATCACAAATCCAATCTTAAGTGACATTTGAATAAAACGATATATTGATAGAGGCGTATATATGTATTTACTGGTTGTAAATACAACATAATATGACAAAATAAACCAAATTGTATGTATGTTTGTAAGCCTGTTCAGGAAAAGTACCCGGCTCTAAGACTCAAGTAACCAAGTCGGTTAATAAGGTATAAGTAAGAATAAGATCTTCTTCATTTGACTTTGGAACGACACATTTCTCTAGGCCATAAAGCAGGCTTACATAAAGGCAACTTGATCTCTCGAGGAAGGAGTCTACTACAGTGATCGGCGTGAGTTAGTCCATTATTTCTTTTTTTCAACACCACTGCTAAATTAATTTAATAACTATTCACCATCCCATCCAGTTATTAATATGCAGCAGTAGGTTAGAGAAGGAGAGGAAGACCGAACCTTCGGTATAAAGACGAAGTGATTGCGAATGCAAGACAACTTTGTTGATGACTGGAAGCAACGTGCCCGGGACCGTCAATTATGGAAGGCGGGATTTGCTAAGGTTAGGACCCCTATGGGCCACCGGCCTGATATGTACCTACGTAGAAAGCAGTTCGCGTTATGTTTGACATCCGGAGCACTGAATATAATCCTTAAGCTTTCTTCACTTTCCTTGTTCAAAAGATAGGTAGCCGGAAGCACAGCAGTTCGTCTCAAATCACTTCATCTGAGGAATAACTACCACAGTGGTCATACTTCTATTCTCGACAATTTCGAGTTCCTTTCTTACAATATTGACCTTCTACTCCCCCAATCCATCTTTGAGAAGAATTTCTCTACCTGTCGGAAAGTGTGAAAATCAGACACTGAATGGTCCTCTGCGAATTTGCACAGATGAACCCAAGACGGATCAGGGAGTAGGATTAAGTGTCTACTCTAAGGATATCAATATATATATACTACTTCATCTTCCGGAATATTGTAGCGTCTTCCAGGCGGAGACAATGGTTATAAAAGAGGCTCCGTTTTGTTCAGACAACCAAGTAGAGATTTAATTCCTTTCATTACCAGACCTCCCTGAATTACCGTCGATTCCTTGGCGTGTTGACTGAGCATTTCAACATTCGCCTCATGTGGGTGCCTGGACACAGTGACATTGTAGGGAATTGTGAAACCGGTGAACCCGCTAGGCGTGGAAAGGTCTCATCACACTTACCCAGCCGATCACTGTAGCTGTAGCTGTAACCTCAATGAATACACTAATGCAACCACTAATCGTAGATGGTCCCAAGGCCATCTGCATGCCTCAATAAAATCAGGTCTAAACTTGTTTCAAAGCCTTCATTCTGTCTAATTCTAACCTTCAGTGTCAAAAAAGGCTTCATTTTGAATCTAGCCTGGCGTCTACGGATCTAACGCTAAAATTAGATAAGACAAGTGGTCCCGGACAACTTAGCTCCGTCACGAAGAATATTTGATTCTGAGACTGTCGGACAATGCAACACGTTGAATGTTGCGCACCCAAGTAGAAAGTGGCCTCAACTAACTTGGCGTGCGCAATTGGCGACAGATAGCAAAATATCGTGTTAGCTGGAGAGCCGTGTTGGTTGATCCTGCGCTGTAACGCCATAAGAAGAAGTTATCAATGAGCAAATAATGAACATTGAGAAGGAACTGTCGTGGCAAAAATACAATGTTCCATTTAATAGGGATATCGTCATTTGAATTCATAGCTAAGCTGCAATCGAATCCCTTGATTCAACCATTTTTCGTCCAAAGAACGCTTTAACCTGCACATTCATCTCGTGTCTATATTAAGACACAGTGAAAATTGCGGTATATGCATATGCAATCGTATATATGCATTACATTACATATTTTAAATGATTGTGTGGGTCGAAGAATTAAAAGCGACGACAGACAGACATTAGAGTGTAGACACTAGATTTCTGTGTACCATACCACGATTTAATTACATAAATATCTTCGAGATTTCCCACTTCTCATTTGTTTGACCTAAAACGTTTTGTATCCCATACATACATATATCACAACAGTCTCAGGGGACAGCACTTATTGATATTTTCTTTATAATCAATCAACTTAAACGCTTTTTAATATTCTTTAGCAACTCCAAGGTTAGGTTTAACTAAGAGCAATAGACTGAACATGCCACCAATCTGAATCACTTTCAGTTCTATAAACCATTTCACGAGATGGTGTGTCAGCTCCGATATGATTATCGTGGTCACGTTTAAGCCCCTGGTATTTTTTTGCGATAGCTGTTCAAAGTGTATTTAATTGCTTAGAAAAAAAAACCCACAATTCTTGAATGAACTTTGCTGACGTATGTGCTTTACTTTTGTTTTTCATGCTATGCGGAGTAAACTTTTAAGCAGCAAAAGCATATTCCAATTTTTTTAAATTACGATGTGGATCAGCGTCCAATGGATGGATGGGGGATGGATGAACATTTAACAGTTGATCTCCCGTTTCCTCATCTGTTACAGAGGTTCGAAAAATAGCTTCCGTTGTTTTTTTTTTGTGTGGTCTATACCCAGGCAAAATATAGTATGAATTTTTTCGAAACTAAGCCACTTAAGTTATACCAACGATCGATTAAGAATTAAGTGCTTCGCAATATAAATCAACCATAGCCAAAGATTAATATCATTTCGAGAGGGCGAATTCGTTTTGATTCTTTGATTTTATCCGATTCCAATGACTTGTCATTTGATGAAGTGAGTCTGCAATAGGCCTCATCTCTCTGATCAGCTGATTGGACAACACTGGTTCAGGTCGTCATGAGTTACACGGTTTTCAATACTTTTGGAGCGAAATCAAATTTCGAAACCATGGTCTAAAACGATTCTTTCAAGCCTTTTTCTTTGGGTCAACGGCTGCGCTCATAATCTGAAAGAGGCTGCCCCTGGACAAATGGGTCCGGAAGTATATGGTGTCATACTTCCGGACCCATATGGTGTCATACTTCCGGACCCATTTGTGCAGGGGCTAAAAAATGAACCTGACCTCCCAGTGGGGGATTGTGCTTGGAGTTAGCGGATACGGATGGATGGGGTACTACAAACTGCTAAAACCTGGTGAAACGATTACTGAGGATCGTAACCGTCAACAACGGATGAAATGAAACCGTTCCTTGAAGTAAAAGCAAACAGAATATGCCCAAAAACCTATTAATTATTTTCCATAACGACAATATTAGTTCACATGTTGCAAACTAAGTAAAAAACTATGTAGTTAATATAAACTGCGAAATTGGTGGGCGTCGTGGTGTAGTGGGTTGGTGTGTCGACTTCTACACCCGAGGTCCAAGGTTTGAACCTCGGAAAAAGGCTTAATATTTGTTCACGGCTCCACCAATTTCGAGTCACTGACAATGCTCAAAGAGTATAACAAAGAGTCTAGAAATTGTTTCTCAATCTCGCCCTTCAGAGGCGGTATTAAACTGTATGTCCCCTCCACTCGTGAGATAAATAGCACGCACAACACGAGAGGTTGCTGAGAAGCTAGCCTCAGGTCCACCTCGTACTGTACCGCCGGCATTACTATTATTTTTAAATTGCGAAATTCTGCCCCACCCGCCGTATTCACCACACTTGACCTCTTCTGAATATTGCTTATTTCGAAACGATGTAGCACAGATTTTAGGAACGTCACTTTCATTCTTGATAAATGGTTGGCCTCAAAAGACGAGCAATATTGGCGCGGAATACATCAATCGCAAGAAAGACGGAGAAGATCATAGCTAACGATGGCCAATATTTTCATTACTGAATTGATTCATTATGCTGTTTAGATGAATGAGTTTTTTGAGCAAGGAAATCGACATTTCATATTCACACTCTAATTATATTTCGAAACAAGAAACGACTGCACATGAATGTACGTAATAGCTAGGAAGTAGAAAGCACTTTTCATTATTAACTCCTTCAATATAATCATTGTGTTTACAGTTACGACAGAAACTAATTACAATAATATAAACTAATCGAATTGTTACTACAACTGTGCAACTAGTATACTGCAAGAAGTGTCATAGACTTTTGGTACCTTTTGTGTTCCACTTTTAGTAAGCAACACGCAGGGTTCTTTTCAAGTTTTATATATATATTCAACCACCACCAATACTCTGAACTTCTTACAGCTATGTTCTGAAAAACAAAATAAGTTTAAGAAGACTTTAAATTATTAACTAACAAAACCTGAATCTGTGACATGTTCCACTGCAAATTTTGAATCGTACCCAATAGAATGCTAAGTACTCTCTATTTTTTCTAGAATCAATTAAAGTAATTGTGTGTGTATATTTTTTTACAATTCATCAACAACCTTTTTTTGTCTCGACACCAACAACGATTCAAATGAATATTCATTTATCTATTAGCTAATTAAGTATCTCCACTTCAAAGGTAGTTAGTCTCTGACACCAACCACTCCAAACCAAGCACTTTCCAATACTACACCGCGGTGTAATAAGCAACATTTAAGTGAATCTATTCATGTGAACAAAACATTTTCATTAACCTTTTGGTCACTATAGTGAAGTTATGGCACAACAGAATTCCTCTTGGAGTAATGAACTAATCTGTGCAGTTTTCCTTGAACCAGGTCAAGGGGATCGTGAATATTTGAAGTAATAATTATCGTCACAAATATCTCTTGTTTGCGTGATGTCTTTCATAAAAAAAAATATTCGAAATGGGTCCCTATTGCGTTGTTAGTGTCGTTTGTAATTAGCCGGCTATGTAAATGCATTTACCAGCAAACAATTCTTGGAAATAATATAATAATGTAGGGGAGTAGAATATATCGTAGAATGCAACTAGAAAGAGTAGGATTGTTGGGAAAAAACAGGAAGGGCATTACATTTTATAATGTATGCTTCGACTATCTCCATGGACTTTAAAGTAAAGTACACTTTGATTCCTTATGCAGGAGAATAATTAAACGCTTAACTGGAATGTTTACTGAACAAATTAAGTAAATTCTTTACATATACTTTAGTCTTAGATTTATATATACGTACGCAGAGCCGAATTTAGAGGTCTGGAGGCCCTGGGTCGACAAATGAGTAGAGGCCTTCTGGCTTATTATTTTCCAAATTTTTAATTACTGATTCAAAATGAGTCTTTAAAATCTCATGTTCATATAGACGATCAGATGCATACTTCGGGTCACTGAAGCCTTCTCCACTGAGTTTGGTGTTTTGAGTGTAGACTAACTTACACGCATAAAAATATATTTTCGCCGTAGTTGGAGAAAAGCCGATTGACGGTCTCTTGATTTTTATTGTGGCGTGTTTGAACAAAGTTGGAACTATCTCGCGAGTGATCTTGAAGAATTGAATTCTGCAGAGATACTTCATCTAAATTTTGAAGTTCTGTGGAACCTTTTTCAGCCCAATATTCGATCATTTCATTTGTTATGTGGTCAGGCCAAAGACCAATGTCATTTTTGAGACCACAAAATTCTGCTTGCTCTTTATTCTGATAATCACTTTTAGAAAATTGTGTGGTGTCGCCTGATGAAACTTCAGGATGATCTTAGATGGTACCGAAAACATCTTCATTTACTGTGGAATCTCCTGTTGTTGTTTTAGTATTTTAAGGGAGTTCTTCTTTATTTGACGATGTAAAATAACTGGTCAATTTGAGTGTTTTAGCTGAAGTTTCTTCGGATTCCTTTTCACGTTTCGCTTGCAATTTTCTCTTCTGGGAGCCACTAGCAGTGTGACGATCACTCATGATTCCACTATAAAAAAATGTTAAGACTTAAGAAAAAATGCGCCTGAAAAAGCCCTTAACCAATAAGAAAATAGTCGTGTAGTTGATAGTCGAGCAAAAGCAAACATTAGCAGAAACACAAAAAAGATTTATGGGTCAAGAGCAGTTTACATGGAAAATGAAAGAATAGAGAAGCCGCGAGCTATGTATTAAAACCTGTCCAGTTACGTGGATGCACTCAAAAAATAAAAGATACTTTCGATTTATAATAATAATGGCGGCGCTACAGTCCGAGGTGGACCTGAGCCTAGCTTCTCAGCAACCACTCGTGTTGTGCGTGCTATTGTTCTCTCACGAGTGAAGGGGACCTACAGTTTAATGTCGACTCAGAACAGCCATTTTGAGAAGCTTTTTGTGGACAATTATATGACTCTAAAGAGGTGGAGCTGTGAAAAAATGTTAGGTATTTTTTCGAGATTCGAAATTCGAACCTTAGACCTTGAGCGTAGGAGTCGACGCACCTACCCACTTCGTCACGGCGCCCACATTCGATATACTTACCTTATATTGTAGATTATAAGATAAAAATGAAAATACTCATGTGTCCACGCCATAATCCACTTATGGCTTTAATTCACTTTCAAATTGGAACTAAAGCCATATGGCGTTAGTTCATTTTAGGAAGTGGCCTTAGTTCTCATTTGAAATTGAATTAAAGTCACTCGCATCAATCTCAATAATTTACATTATTTACATGGTCCTAAGAAATGAGGTACAAACTTGTAGAAAGAACTTCAACACTCAAAAATATGAAGATAAAAAAAAAAGTTTACGGCGTATAAACAGTAATGTTGGAATGTTGCCCCCTGCAACCCCCCTGCTAGACCACATGTAGGATTTAAAGTAGGCGCGAGACTGAGTGTATCCATGTTTTTTTTATCTATGATTTACATGAGTTTAAAGAAAGTAAATACAATCAAACTCGCACTTACTCCAAATTGCATATGTGGCCAAGCAAGGGGCCAAGCAGCATGCCCCCCCATACATACCTTACCATAAGGTTTTGTCAAAACTATTATATTGCACTGGTTGTGCAAAAACATTGTATGGCATATAACACCATATGGCGTTAGTTCAGTTTAATGTATGGCTTTAGTTCCAATTTGAAAGAGAATTCAAGCCATACTCGTAAGTGGATTAAGGTGTTAATTTGCATTTGAAAGTGAATTAAAGCCATTATGGCATTAGTTCATATGGCCTTCGTTCACGACAACGTAAATTCAACCAGGAACTCTACAGCTTTTACAGTGAAATGTATCTGGCCAAGTGTGTACGTAGCAAAACCCATGAAGTGATTAGACCACGACAAGCGGAGGGACTTCGGAGCTTCAGGCCGAAGTCTAACGTGCTGGGAGAACGCAGCAGGGAATATCCACAAATACGGACCTCAACTAAGCGCTTGAAGCAGCTGGCAATGGATCCCACTGGAGAGGCTTGTTGGTTGAAGCATAGGTCCACTTCGGACACTTCGGACCTGGTATCAATCGCCGTCGGTTCGTTGATTCTTCTAAAGTATTATCATGAACGGTGAAATTAAAAGTGTTGCGTGTTGCGGAATGCTACCGAAGATCCAACAAAACGGGTTCGCCAGGTATTGTTGTAGGTCGAAGCGGAAGCTCTTTGAAGCTTTTCTTGTTCTTCTAGTTTATCGATTTTTTTGGCATCAAATGCTGCATTATCCAGTTGCTGATGAATTTGGAGATTATTTGCTGCTTCTTACTTATCCTTCTAATTAGCTCCAGTTCAAGTATATAAAATAGTTGGTTAGACGTAAGACCTTAGACAAATCTTTAACGACAAGGACTTAAGTGAACTTAAACCAATAATTCCAAATTAAATATTAATTTATCTGTCTAATTGTCTACAGACCAAATAATTTAGATGGGAAGCAGTTTTTCTAGATTTAAGTTAATAAAACGAAAAAGGCCCTTATTACCTAAACTAGAAGATTTGTAATGAAGTTGAGGTTGAATATTGTCGTGATTGAAGACAAATGCTAGCTATTGGTCAATTCGGTCCTCTTTTAACTGTACGGCTTATTTGTCTTATTCACGTTAGAGCGCAGGGAACGGAGAGGGACGTGCAGGATCTCGAAAACTCTCTCATTTTTTCACTCGCCATCACTCGTTTCAGAGACAGTTCGATTTTTAGCAAAGTGTCACTATATTTGCTCTGTTCATCATTTATCTGTTTTTCGCACCCAGCTTAATGTAAACGGTTCAGCACACTTTTGGTGTCAATATATCACTATACAATTACCGACAGTGTTGATCAGCTTGCTCAATTTTGGCAACAATTTCATCAGACTTTTGGGTAAATGTACAGCCAGGCCGTGGCTTATCATTGAGTTATCACCAGTATAAGGGTAATCGAATCATTTATGCGCTGCGGATTGTTATAGAATGGTAGGAGAAGCTTGAGATTACTTATTTTCCGTGAATATTTCTATCATCACAGCAAAGCAAGCAGCGCCACAGTACAAATCACACGGATCTATACACAAATTCAAAGTAAAACGCTCAACCTTTTAAAAATCGTTCAGTTCTATTGATGCAAAACCTGTTCTCGAATTATTTAGAAATCTAATAACAACGAAAATTCCTATTTTTTTTTGCAGAATTGCACAGTGATCTTGTCCTCTCTAAAGAAATTACATTGCAGTTGAAGAACTGAATCTCGTCCTTGTGAGGTCGAAGTCATTCCTTAATTGTGTGTGCTTAACTAAAAATAGCTTATCCAGTTTCCTGCTTCATTTTTTTATAGCAATGTCAATTTTGCCATTTTGGTTTGATGACATATGTCAGGTATTTGGCAGTCGTAGAGAGTGGTCGATAACAATTTACCGTGGAGCAACAGTTCGAAGTGGACTTGTGCCTAGTTTCTCAACAACCACTTGTGTTGTGCGTGCTATTGTTCTCTCACGAGATTTGTTCGAATGGCGAGATTTGAGCATTGTCAGCAACTCGAAAAAGATTGAGCCACAAACAAATATTGTTTTTGAAAAGTTGTTGCTTGGGCTGGGATTTGAATCTAGACTGTGATGGTCAAGTGCCCAGAGGTCAACACACGTACCCACAACGCCACGGCGCTCACAACGTGTATGCATATATCAATATGGGCGCCTTACATTTTTGGCAAAACATAACAATAAGCGACAAAATACATTTCAACTTGATTGACTTTGTTTATAAATAGAAAAGGCGGTACTGGACACCGAAAATCCCCAATTGGCATTCCACTATACGTAGAATAACTCCTAGGCCGGACGGCAAAAACGCTATCCGACATTAAAAACTTTTTTACGCCCAAATTAAATTCGGTGTCAAATCAGCAAAATGTAAATCTTGGGACATCCGGCCCAGTTAAATTAAAAAGTGGTGATATCGAAAACTCCCCACCACTCCTTGATTTGACACCTTTGGATTTATTCATTTGGGTGTACTTGAAGAAAATGGTGTACAACAACAAACCAAACACAATGTTGATGTTTAAGGACAACATTCAAACAGAAACAACAGAAAAAGTCTACAATGTTAAATGTCTGCAATGAAAAATGTACTTAAAGGAGCTCACTTTTGCGCCAGTGCTAGTGACGACTACTCATATTCCATACAAAATGATAAACAAAATATATTCGATCAATAAAACCTAAATTATAAAATTGTACTTCATTTAAAATTTATTGATCTGAAACATAAGAGTACCCGAGGAGTTTCTTTTGCTATAAAATTAGAAGAAAATGTATGCAAATTCCTGAATAATTTTATTTAAAATCCACTAAATTATTACACACACACGTGGATTTATAGCTTGGCAAAAAGATTTATGCATCTTTCACATCCATATGTATATTCTTGCTGATTTCCTCCATGTGTGTTCGATGGTATTTGCAAATAAATTATGGAAAATGCAGTGTATAGAAACACTCGTGGATAGTTGGAATTTAATTAAAAAGGCGAATGACATTTGAAAATATCTTTTGGATGTTTTCATTTCAGGAAAGGTTAGTTTTTGGATCACACTTATTTTTGTCTCTAAACTGTTTCCAGCATGTTGACGTTATCCTTCTGCATCAGCTGGCATCTTGATCGCCGTACTTTTTACGCTGTCCCACAACTGAGCAAACAATTCTTCACGGTGCGCTATTGCCTATGGTCTGATTGGAGTCTTCCTGTAGGTCGAGGTTGCCTCCAACTCGATAGGTATAAACTGAACCAAGGATTCTATCCAGAACTTTCTTTTCGGATAAACGGCTCGCTTGGACCAACACACAGCATCACAGTAGGAATCATATTTCTATATTTATATGGAGCATTTCAGTCACTGTGATAGGATCAACGCATGCCCTAGTTCCCTCAGACTGAGGGCAGTTGATGCCGTTGCACAAAAATTAGAGGCGAAAAAAGAAGACTAGAGGCATTGCCGTATAAATTAGAAATAAAATTCGCCCCAGGACTGATCCTTGAGCCATTCCAAGCCGAGTTTCTAACTCTCTTGCATTGAGTTTAACTCGTTGCATTCTTCCTGACAAGTATGATGAAAACCAATGATACATTACTCCTCTCAACCCAGCTTTGTACAATTTATCTAAAAGTATATTGTGGTTGACCATATCGAAAACCTTGGTCATATCTATGAAGAGAGCTATGGTAGCGTTATTATTATTAAAGCCTTCATTGATTTTATTACATAGTTTGGGAATGGCATCTTCAGGAGCTCGAAATTCATATTATTCATTGCAAAAAAAATTATATCTGTTGAGAAAAGATACTATGCGCACTTTTTTAAGTTTTTCAAATAACTTGCAAAATATTGGAAGTGCATACATATAGATATTGCTCTGTATTGAGACATTAGACTTCGATTACCCTTTTTGAATAAGGGAACAAATTCAGCAGATTTTAAGGCGGACGGAAAGATACCACAATTCACACTCAAATGAAATAGATGGCATGATAAATCGACGATAAACAATGATATACGCTTCAAGAGACAGTTGGTGATATGAGAGTACTGGAATTTTTATTATTACGGGACATGATTTTCCCATGTTTTTCTATTGGAGTAAAAGGCTATTATTTTGAGATATGTCATCTACTAAGTTTGAATACAAATTACTGTTGCAATTACTTTGTTTTGAGGAAGAGGTTTTGATTCAGATGCAATTGGAACAAAGAATCTGTTGAATTCATTTGCAATGATTACTGGATCAGATAGTAATGAACCACCAACTTTAATAAAAAAAAAATTGTCTTTATCAATTTGAGTGCTAAAAATATTATTAACAACTTCCCATTCTTCTTCTTGCATGTGAGTCGTTAGGCTGTCGTTTAAAAAGATTTGAGAGCCATCATGTTTTTCCCCTAGCAATTCTTTGACGTTAGGCAAAAAGGTCTTAAGTCAAAAAAACATTTTGGGTTTTTAATTGGGTTTAATTCAATTTTTTTCTCTTTCGTTTGGTATTATCGACTTTAGCACAGCTTATTATCTAGCACAGCTTCATTTCAGAGCTTATTTGCCATCATTCCCGATTTGCAAATAATTAATCTATTTTCAATTTTTTTTTTTCGAAAAACTGCAGTTTCCGACTCAAGACTTTTTTGCCTAACGTCAAAGAATTTGGTTGTCAATTTTTGCTTTGTTGAACGTTTCATTCTCATAATTTTGTCTTTTGTCAATTGACGAGTGAAATTTAGAAACAAAAAAAATTGTTAAAGGCTTCACCTCTTTCGAGTCACTGACAATGCTCTAAGAGTATAACTGTCTAGAAATAGCTTCTCAATCTCGCCGTTCGGAGTCGGCATTAAACTGTAGATCCCCTCCACTCGTGACAGAACAATAGCACGCACAACACGAGTGGTTGTTGAGAAGCTAGGCCCAGGTCCACTTTGGACTGTAGCGCTGCCATTATTATTATTATTATTAATTATCAATTAATTAATTTCGAAGCGTTAATACGCGAACCATGCAGACACAAGCGTCTGCACCTAGCCTCTATTAACGAACTCCTACTCTCACCTCCCCGTGGTGAAATCCGGGAGCCGAGTACCCTCGACAGAAGATGGGGTAACCAACCCTCGTGGGACGTCTGGGCGGCTGCAAACGAGAGAGGGGGGAGTGTGAGTCTACCAGGGCTCATCACTCTTTTTAGGATGGCGGCGGAGGAGCTGGTCAACTGATTGGCCAACGGCGGCATCCACAACTCCAGTCAGCAGGAGCTACCTGGTTTCCATGGTAAGGTCGGGACCCTGGAATAGAGATGGCGGCGGATGAGCCCTTCTTTTAGGGCCAACGGCGGCGCTCACAGCCTGCAAAAGGCTACCGACACCGGACCCCTCCGGACCCCTTTGTCCGGGGGCTAAACAAATGGACCTGTCCTCCCAGTTGGAGGTTGTGCGTGAGGTTAACTTCCTCACCACATAAAAAACTATCGAGTTCAGAAAGCACAAACTGCCTCGGATATGGACGGATTTACTGTTGACGACCCCAGCAAACGAAAATAGGACAATGACTTTCGGTTTTGCACGTGGAATGTGAGGTCCCTGAATAGACCACGTGCAGCCGATGAACTCGCGGAGGCCCTAGACTGCTATAAAGCAGACGTTACCGCAATCCAGGAAGTGCGATGGGATGGGCCGGGCAAAAAGAGGATGAAAAACTGCGATATCTACTACGGCGATTGTTACAGAGAGCGAAGGCAGAGATTATTTGGATGTGGATTTGTTGTTCGAGGCAGACTTAGGCAAAAAGTCTTAGGCTTTAAGTACATAAGCGAGCGCCTCATAACAATCCGCATCAAGGCTAAATTCGGCAACATCAGCCTAATCTGCGCCCACGCCCCAACAGAGGACAAAGATGACGATAGCAAGGATGACTTCTATGATCTCCTAGAAAGAACGTACGATCAATGCCCCAGCTACGACACCAAGATCGTTCTAGGAGATTTTAACGCTAAGCTGGGTAAGGAAGACATCTTTGCTAGAGTCATCGGTAAACACAGCCTGCACTGCACAGCCGGACTTTGTTACGGGGCGAAACCTCTCTGTAGCTAGCACGCGGTTCCCACACCTCAACATCCATAAAGGGACCTGGCGGTCCCCTGATCATTCAACCGTCAACCAGATTGATCACGTTGCGATCGACGTCAGACACTCCTCCAGTATTCTTGATGTCCGAACGTTCCGAGGCGCCAACATCGACTCGGACCATTTCCTTGTTGTAGCCAAGGTAAGGACACGGATATCGAGAGAACAACGGAGTCGAGGAAGACAACCACGGTTTGACGTCGAAAAGCTACAATCGCAACAGACTGCCAGGAACTTTGCCGATCGAGTCTCCCTGAAACTCTCCGAAAGTTCGACGTCGCCTGCACTAACAATAGACGAAGAATGGAAACGTTGTCAAATAGCCATCAGAGAAGCCGCTACTGATGTGCTGGGTTTTAAAACGCCACCTAGGAAAAACCCCTGGTTTGACAATGAGTGCAGGCAGGCACATGCAGCAAAACAAGAAGCCTACCGGGCAACGCTGCATCGAACCACGAGAGCTGTTCGTGAGCTCTACGAACAGAAACGAAGGGAAGAGAACCGGCTTCTCAGGAAAAAAAAAGAAAGAGCACGAGAAGCGAGCGATCGAGGAGATGGAGAGGTGTTATGGCAGGAATGATGTCCGAAAGTTTTACCAAAGGGTAAAACTTTTATCGAATGAATATAAAGTTCGGACAGAAGCTTGCCGGGACGAAAATGGACAACTAATAGTAGATTCGCAGTCGATACTGAGAATTTGGAAAAATCATTTCTGCAGACTGTTGAACGGCGATGAGGACACAAATACCGCTGTCAGGCAGAATGTTCCACTCAACACAACGGACGATGATAGAAGAGAATACCGTCCCCCCGACCTAGACGAAGTCAAGATAGCGATATCGAGACTGAAGTCTAATAAAGCTGCTGGTGCAGATAGTCTGCCCGCCGAAATGTTTAAAGCAGCTGGAGATGATCTGGTAGGGCGCATGCACCAGCTCATCTGTAAGATATGGTCGGAGGAAAGCATGCCCGATGAGTGGAATCTCAGTATCGTTTGCCCGATCCACAAGAAAGGAGACCCCTTTGACTGCGCCAACTATCGAGGGATAAGTCTCCTTAACATCGCCTACAAAATCTTCTCTGCCGTTTTGTGTGAACGCCTGAAACCATTCGTGAACAAACTGATAGGTCCGTATCAGTGTGGTTTCAGGCCCGGGAAGTCCACCATCGATCAAATCTTCACACTGCGGCAGATCCTGGAGAAGACCCAAGAAATGCAAATTGACACACACCATCTATTTGTCGATTTCAAGGCCGCATATGACAGCGTGCATAGAGACGAGCTATACAGCGCCATGTCTAGTTTTGACATTCCTGCAAAACTCGTCAGACTGAGCAGGATGACGATGGAGAACTCTCGCTGCTCCATCAAGGTCGGTAACGAACTCACCGAGACCTTCAATGTCAAAAAAGGTTTTAGACAAGGCGACGCGCTGTCATGTGATTTCTTTAACATCATTCTTGAGAAGATCGTGCAAAACTCACTGGCCAACACAAGAGGCACGATCTTCCAAAAGTCCGTTCAACTGCTAGCCTACGCGGATGACATTGACGTGATTGGGAGAACACAGCGAGCCGTCAATGATGCGTTTGCTGGCATTGAAACGGAAGCGGCTAAAATGGGTCTGGCGGTAAACGAGGGCAAAACAAAATATATGCTGTCATCGAGAAAGGACGCACAACATCGACGACTTGGCCAGAACGTCACCATTGGCAGCTATAACTTTGAGGTAGTGAAGGACTTCGTCTACCTCGGCTCCGCTGTTAACAGTACAAACAACATCAGTACCGAGATCAAACGCAGAATAACTCTTGCCAACCGCTGTTTTTATGGGCTCAAAAGGCAATTGAGTAGTAGAGCCCTCTCTCGGAAGACCAAGCTGACTTTATATAAGACCTTGATCATCCCAGTCCTGCTGTACGGCGCAGAGGCATGGACAATATCCCAAGCGGATGAACAGTCTCTTGGTCTTTTCGAGAGAAAAGTTCTGCGCGCGATCTTTGGTCCTGTTTGCGTTGATGGCTTTTGGAGGAGAAGGTTCAACCACGAACTGTATGGGCTGTACAGCGACATGAGTCTAGCCAGGCGTCTACGGATCCAACGCCTAAGATGGCTAGGCCATGTAGAGCGTATGGACAACTTAGCTCCAGCCCGAAGAGTCTTCGACTCTGAGCCTGTGGGACAACGCAACAGAGGACGTCCACGTACAAGGTGGCGCACACAAGTCGAGGGGGACCTCGGCCGGCTTGGTGTGCGAAACTGGAGACAGCTGGCGAAAGATCGTGCTGGCTGGAGAGGCATGTTAAGTGAGGCCCAGGTCCACCTCGGACTGTAGCGCCCTAAGAAGAAGAAGAAGAATTATCAACCAATTGACACTCAAAATAAAGCTGTAAGTTCTTGACTACCTCGAAGTAATAGTTGTCTATAGTGAGAGTTTGGCCGTCGTCAATGTTGTGTGTCAGTTCTCGAACAATATGTGAAAATCGGATTTATTGTGTACTTTCCCGGCCTGAAAATATGCTGATAGAAACCTACATTACTGACAAACGATTTCAGGTGTTCACACAAAATGACAGAGAAGATTTGATATGCAATGTAAGTAGAATGAATCCTCGATGATTGACGCTGTCAAAGGGTTCTGCTTTGCTGTGAATCAAGCAAACGATACTGAGGCATGTTTTCCTCCGATTCTATCCTACAGATTCTAGATTAGCTTTAATTGGGGTTTCTAACTGTATAATAAGGAAACCTAATTGAACCCCAAAGACGCATTCTCCGAATTTTATGCGTATTTTCATGTTCATCTAATCTAAATTCATTGTGTACTTTAAAGTAAACCCAATGTTTGCTTTATGGTTGCAGTCAATGAATGGAATCTTAGAGCATGTTATCATATTTTAGACCCCATCAATCAAGGCCCCCGCTTGAGGTGTTTATGTTTTTAAACTTATCTCGAATAAAGTTATAAAAAGATGTGTTTGTGTGTGACTTTATTGCATTCGATTAAGAATGACCTACAGCGGAGTAGAGCGGTTTTATCGAATAAAAAACCAACAAACGCGTTTACTTGGCGAACTGATAGTACAGGTACTCGAAACTTCGGAAAATTAACATGAATGCAGCTTAAGTTTTCCATTCTGCTGGTTGGTTATCTTTGAAAAGGAATTTCTGGTCGCTTTGAAAACTTTCCATTTCGGTATGTAGTTTACATATTGCACTCAAATGTTGATAACAACTATCTAAGTAATATTGGTAGAGTAGAGTTTAATTATACAGTACAATGTGCAAAGTTAATATCAATATGTTATCAGGTTAAGTAGTAGTTTTTTAAAAAAAATTTATTGACTCAATTTATTTGAAAACAAAATCTTATGAGTTAGCTTAAACAGGTAAATTTAAAAATCAATAAATTTCAGCTAATTTAAGGCAATACAATTTTGAAGGTCACTGTCAAACGATTTCGTGTGAAAGGTGACAACACGCATGTTTGTGTTCACATTGATCGACGTACATAAATGGAAACCAGAAATAGTCTAATTTCTCGAGTACAAAATACTGGTCATCATTGAATAATGACTAAATCGATTTATCCTTATTCAGTACTTCAATTGGGTAAAGAGCACGATCTCGAGAGTTTGAGATAAAAAATACGGACGGTCAAAAGTCAGCCTGTTGACAGACTTCGAAATTGTGAGAGTAATCTTGTTACCGAGGCGCAGGTAATAGAGGATGCATATTAGCAGCGCATCCAACAGCTTCTTAATGAGCACAACCGGGAAAGTGTGGTGGGGAATGAAGCAATCCCACCACCAGTCGACGAAGTAGTTCTCTCACCCGGTATTAAAGAAGTCAGAACATCTGAATGACAACAAAGCCGCAGGCTCAGATGGTTTGCCATCAGAGCCCTTCAAGGCTGGCGGAATGCACCGGATCATTCGTATAATTGGATAGACGAAAGCATGCCCTACGAAAAAAATATCGGCTTCATATATCCCATACACCTCATTCACGGCTCCACCTCTTTCGAGTCACTGAGAATGCTCAAAGAGTATAACTGTCTTCTCAATCTCGCCGTTCGGAGTCGGCGTTAATCTCTAGGTCCCCTTTACTCGTGAGAGAACAATAGCACGCACAACACGAGTGGTTACTGAGAAGTTAGGCTCAGATCCACCTCGGACAGTACCGCCGCCATTATTATACCCCACCCACAAAAAGGCGATCCTTCCTCATGCAACAACTATAGAGGTATATCTCTGTTCAATGTCGCCTACAAGATGCACATAGTACGTTCATGTCTTTTTGCACAACACTAATCGGCACGTAGGACTCCAACCGAAAAATCGACGATAGACCAAATATTTACACCCCTTCAAATACTGGAAAAGATCAGCGAGTTTCAAATAGATACGTACCACCTCTGCATCGATTTTAAAGCCGCATTCATCACAAGGATCTATTCAACGCGATGGTCAATTTCGAGATCATTACTGTGTCGCTCCACGCTAAAAAAACGCGATGTGCCGTGCAGTACGGTTTTAGAACTTCCCAGCCATTTTGAAACCTGTACCGGATTTCGGCAAGGAGATGCACTGTCGTGTCATTTCTTCAATCTAGTTCTGAAGAAGACTGTGCGGCGGGCACGGAAAGCACCATCTTCTAGTCGAACTGCTGGATTACGCATATGACATCGACATCGTCGCGCGTTCCCAGCAAGCCATAGTAGAAGCATTCACGGCGATTGAAGAACAGACGAAACAAGCTGGTCTTAGGGTAAATGAGAAGAAGACAAAGTACATGATGTCGATTAAAATCAATCCATTGCCCATCATCTAGCACAAAGCATCACAATCGACAAACGCTGCTACTTCGCTACTGCTACTCCTGACTCGAAGGACCAAAATTATGCTCTACAAAACCCTAATTCTACTAGTCTTGCAATATTGAGCCAAAAGTTCGACGATAAGCAGAACTGCAGATCAGATTCTTGGTAATTTCAAAGAAAAAATTATGTTTCAGATATTTGGTCCTGTCGGTGAGTAAGGCCGCGAATGGAGGACGGAACACAACCGCGAACTCAATAATGTACAAGGAGGCGGACATAGCTCGGAAGACAAAAATTGAGAAAGGCTTAACTATCTCGGTCACATTGAGCGAATAAACACCAACGCTCTAGCCAAGAGAGTGTTAGAATCCGTATCTCTTGGTTCGAGAAAGAAAGAAAGATCGAACCTCTCATCTCATCTCATATTCAGCGACCCGCGTGCTAGGCTAAAGGCGTCGCGGGGGCAATGCATGCACGAGAGATCGCCAGGCGTCTCGATCCTCCGCCATCGACTCTAATTCATCAGGAACGAGCATCAGGCGAGTGTTTCAATTTTGTCAAACCATCTCGTCCTGGATCTGCCTGCCAAGCGGTCGCCTATCTGATGAAATCGCATTCAAGGCACGCCTCGGAAGTTGTGATGATGAGGACATTCGTGCCACGTGACCAAACCATCGAAGTACATCCCTTTCCGTTCGAAGAAGCAACTGCTGAACATTGAGTTCCTCGCTCACTACCGTGTTTCTCACCCTTTCCCGGCGAGTAATTCCCACAACAGCGCGAAGAAATCTTATCTCGGCAGCTTATATTCGCGATCTTATTCTTCCGGTCATTACCCAAATTTCATGACCAGTGCGTGTGGGGATTCAAAGGCAACGGACAAGATCGAACCTCTGGTATAAAAACATGAAAGTATTCATTGCAAGTAGACACATAGAGCAAGTGCTGGCTGGAGTGAAAATGAAATAAGGGCGAGGAAGACAGGAAGAGGAAGACGACACAGAATGAGAGATTTGGTCTGAATATCACAATTTTAGCCCATACATGGACGAGGTCAAAATCTGCTTCTGCTTTATACCAAAAGCTTGACAAAAGAAGACGGAACCATAATTCCCGTGGAACTATAATTGGTCTAGCTTGACTTAAGTGTGGCTGCATAGCCCAACCATAGAGTTCATAGTATGATTAAGACTAAACCCAACCCAAGATTTCATTCATCAATTAAACTTAACAAAGTGTTTACTCGTAGAACCATCCTACAATCTGTCTTCGCAGATGCTTCTTGGATTGTTGCTTGTTATTTTCTTTAATTCTGATTGTGCTAAACAAATCTACAAAGCAAATAGAAACTGCTGTTGCATTTAATTTGATAACGCAACAGTTTCGAATTTCTGGGTGACGATCTAATTATACTATAAGAGGAGACTGCGTTTGTCGCCTCAAGCAATTATTTTTCTAAGGAAAGTCTAAAATGTCCACAGAAAATATACGTGACAAAAATGACTAAACTGAGGGTGTCAAAGTCCTTGCATAACTCGTATGTATATGCAAATTACTTTGGTTTTAGCGAGTTCGTATTTTTGGCAGTGGAAATTAGTATTTATTATCGACGCCACATTGTCGAGAAGAGTCAGCAGATGTCGAGAGTGCTGATTAAGATAAGATTAGAACGATTCTTAGTCATAAAATCAAGCGATGAGTTTTTAACACGTACCTCATTGTGTTAACAATGGTAGGTGCTAATTATCCTTTAAGTTGTTATTGTGGATCTTTAAAACTCCATAATATTTAATTTACCACCGTACACAATTCACTCACAATTCAAAAGTTATTTGGCGGAGATTGGATTGCCACTGTGGACGCCCCCCAATCATGCGAAAATTAATGCATATGACACAAAGGCTAAGTGAAGCTAAAAGGTGATCAAAAATCGATTTGTTTACTTCATAACATTAAAATTGTACGTGCCACGCGTCAGGTTTGTTGTTCGTTTTGTAAGATTTTGGATGTTAAGGGTTTCTGAATGGGGACATAACAAACGCACACTTAAACATTTTCTTATGTCAAAACGTCAGACAAGGATAATGTTTATTTTATTAACTTCATAAACGTTTGGAATTTATTAAAAATTGGTACCAAATTTCTGAGTCCGTGGTCGCAATTTGAAGAGCGCTTACTCCAATTTTCGATCGTAATAATCATCCCAGATCAATCTTGAAAGGAATTATACTAACTGCGATATAGCAATAATGTCGGACAGTCGAGCCACTATTATGGCACTAGACTCCTACATCATCAAATCCATACTTATGGGAATGGTTGCAGGAGCTTAGAGTTGAGTAGCCGAGTAATACTCTGCTGGATACCTGGCCATACGGGGATAGAAGGCAATGAAATGGCAAGAAAAAGAGCATCAGAACCCTTCATAGGCCCTGAATCATTCTGCGCTGTAGGAGACCATCTCCTCAGAGAAGAATTCAGGGAACTACAAAGAAGGAACCGGACAGAAACCTCGTGAATGAAGCAGGCTCGTGAAATGAAACAGGCCAAGAAACTCCTAGGGCAATATAACCGAAAGAGGTTCGAGGCATGCATCAAAATGAGTAAAAATAACCTCCGTATCCTAACTGGCTTTCTAACGGGTACTGTAGACTCAGGGAGCATCTAAGGAAAGCAGGGGTATCAGAAGAAGGTCTCTGCAGATTCTGCGGAGAATTTAATGAAATTCCAGAAAATATACTGGGATATTGTGAGGCATTAGCCCATAAAAGAAAAAAAATATCTGGGCAAGTACTTAATATCAGAAGAAGAAATGCACTAGAATCATCTCTCATTCTCAGATTCCTGAAGGAAACTGGCTTAGAGAGAATACTCTAGAACAGATTTCTTTACCTATGCGCAATAGGAGTCCATTACCTTCAATACAACTAAAAAGAAGTATGTATGAGGGGATCTCGAAGGAGAGCAAAGGTATTAAAAGAGGGCACAATAGATCTTAAAGGTCGCGGTCCAATATACCCTCAACAATAATAATCGAGTCTCAATACTCACTACTAAGAGACAACGCACCAGTCGAAGTAACAAAAATATCGCAGCCGTAAGTGCTTCAGATCGCCAATCATATGTACCTAGCTGTATTTAAATATTTAATTAGTGTATTTTAAATTCTTTTGACAATTCCAACAACATATCGAATGTGGCAAAAATTTACAAATTTACAATTTAAGAAGATGCCTTATTTCACTTGTAATATGATCAGATGAAATTAGTATATTGTGAAGTATATCTCCGTTGGTAGAGATTCGTGACATCTTTCTATGTATTTTCTATACACCTTTTAAACCCATTGACAGGCCTCCAAAATGTCCTCTGATATTTGCCCTATGGGCATACCGAAGCTTTCGATTACGTCGGCTAACGGGCATTTTGGACCAATTGTATTTGGTGACAAATAATTTGGCTGTATTGTAGCGATACTTTCGAAATTTTATGGGGTCAATTTTCAAAACAGATGAAAGAGTTATCAGTACTATAGCAAAACGCTGTTTAAGTTCAGGCTATAGTCCAATTATACCCATTGTTTTTGTCGGGTCCTTGAAAAATAAACAAGAAGTGTTTCCATCATGGTTATTTCCACCACCTTGTTTTTGGAAATCAACAACTATTCTCAACTCCATTCTGAGCTGATTTTGTAGAGAGACCTTTTTATCCCAAACCAGTTTTTTTACTTTTTCTCCTCTTGCCTACCAACACTTATCAATAAGTTTGTATTATAAATACAGCAATGATTCCATATAACGTATATGTGCATGAAGACTTTGTAAGCGATGAGCAATGTTTGGAGAAGCTTTACATACATATGTAGCAAAGTGAGCTAGATTTATTTTTCATGTCTCACCATCAACGATCGGAGTTTCATAACTTTCAGATTTCTTCTTGATTTCCAGAGGCACTATGGACGTTAACAAGATGTCGCAATCACTTCCAGCAGGATTTATTAAAAAGTTCTGTTTATAGTGAGATGTGTCCCTCACTATCAAGTACATTCCGAAATATCACCATTTTCGCATCGAAAATCACATCACTCTGTACCTCTGAGATCCGGTGTACAGCAAAGTCTAGAAAAGGCTGTAGCTTGATTTCAGCTAAATTTACTGTAACAGTTATTAAGGAACTTAAATGATAACACTGTTTTTGTTTCAATAAAAACGTCGTAGCTAGGGTGAATATTTGAATTTCTATAATATATTGAATTTTTCGAAGATGTTTATATTGTCATTTTGTTAGTTTCAGTTCGGTTATTACAGCTAGAGCTTCTGGTGTATCTGGATATCTGGGGTTACCCAAACTTTTGGGAGAGCTTACAATTACATTTCTGATAACCTCAGCCACATAACGATTTCCTTTTTGTCTCAGCTTTGATTCCATAGGGAGTTCTTCTGGGGACCTCTTCATCGGCTCTCGAAATTTACGCATTTTTTACATTTGACTCCATTTTGTTAAAATGTTTTCTCTGGACTTCCATGTTAAAAACAGTGCGATTATTCCATTTGTAGATGGTACGGGAATTTTAAAGGCTTTGCAAAGCCATAAGGCTTCAGATTTTAAGAAAACATCCCAAGCAGGACTTTTTACCGCCCACTTTTAAAAAATTAATAATATAAATATTAAAATACAAATATTAAAAATAAAATCTTTTACGTTATGTGTAAAAGAGTGGATGACAAGCGGCTCTAAAGAAACGATCACTGCAACGTGCTCGCGTTGCTCATATGAACGTGATCGTACTCCATACGCATGTAAATTCAGCATATGTACTCCTGGAATAAATACAACTAAACAACAGACCGTTTCGAGTTGACAAATTTCACAGGTCATCAAGTCTATGCTCCGCAAAATCGAATTTCGTCTTCTTCCTTCTCTTTTTTCTATAAATAGTCACCTCAATACTCAATTTGATACATCGATTGCAACCAATGAGTCTCAAACAAAACGAAAATTTTGCATCTCATCATAATTAAATATTAAAAATATTCCGACAAGAGCAGCGGACAGAAGCCCAAAAATTTCACAAGTCCCGGTGTTATGTACGAGTATCTGTGCATCTCTCGGTCCCCATATGACGGCTATATCCTGCCCTTAATTTCTTTTGCGGAATCTAGTAAATTTCATTAACAACTGATTTAGCAACCAAACTTGTGGTCAATATCAAAAAGTGAAATCGAAATTCTATGATCGCTGTGGTCAGTGGGGCGTATTCAAAATTGGATCGTTCGCATATGTATGTGCACAGACTGCATGCTGCCAAGTAGTCGAGACATGACCGCATAGTTATCGTTTTTCTTTCGTCTACAGGATAGTTTTTCATGAGTGCGCCGTGTTCTTGCATAACCCTGCACTGTTCATTGAGACAACTATGAAATCCCATACAAAATATTTTCGTGGCGTAGACAGGTGACTCACTGAATGTGTGAGAGGAAAACAAACATTTCACAGAAATCAGTTCAAGCTGAATTTCTATTTATTTCTCTTGCTAGTTTTCACGTGTGGGTATTGACATTGTAATTGATTGTAAACAATCTCCAGAAGCTGTGAGTGAACTGAAAGAACATACAAATAAATATTTACCGCCAGATGTAGTCGCAACATTTTTTTATGAATTTATTTTTGCAGTCTCATCAAGGTCAAGGTTTTTGGTCAACTATAGGTTATATTAAAGATGATTCAATAGAGATTTGGTTAGTACCTGTTTTGACGTTGCGTAGAGAAAAGAAAACAGGAGTGCCAAAATAATTTACTCAATGTTGTGAAAAATCAGTACAACACTGTACCACACCTTATGATAAAATGGGTAGGTAGGTTAGGTTAGGGTGGCGGTTAGGTTAAGTTAGGTTCGGGTGACTGCCAATGTCTGTAAGGACGTTAGCTCACTTATATCCATGTTGGATCCTTTGTGTTGTCACTGTCCGGCGTTTTATATCTCTTCGTTGACCGCATAAACTATCTTGCTCCTCATTTATTAGTGCTCTCCTTAATGGTCGGTGATCCTTTGTTTTTTCCGTGTTACAGTCACTTGGTTCCTTTGAGGAACTTTATTATTTTCAGAATTTTTATATAGGACAGTTCTTCTAGGCTTCTGAATGAGTACCGTCCTAGCGTTCTATTTCTCGTTTTTGCAAGGGCTAGGCAGGTTCTGAGATAGTGTATAACTGTCTCTTCCTCGTCCCCACACGTTCTACAGAAGTCGTTGTAGGGGGCTCTCATTCTTCGTGCATGTGTGCCGAAAAAGGCTATGTCCAGCTATTATACCCACTGCATTACTGATTTCCTTTCTATTTGTTTTATGTTGAGTATGCTTGTTTTCCTCGGTTTTTTAGAGAAGGCCATACTTGCCTTGCTGTCCTGCAGATGTCTAGTTCCATCCATCTGCGATTTGCTGTTTTGAAGGCGTCAGTAAATAAAATGGTATTTATTACTTGAAGTGAGGGATAAGGCGTCTCCTGATTGCCAGTGACAAGGCTGCCCCCATTCTTGCTAGCACATCGGCACTTTCGTTGCCTGGAATTCCAATAAGCCCGGGAACCCGGCATAGGGTGAGGTTGCATCTGACGGCATATCTCTTAAGTCTTAAGGAGATAAGAGATAGACGGCAAAATTTTACCCAATCTAAATTAATTGGTGGTGTTCCCAGAGCCTTGAAGGCCGCCTGATTATCTATGTATGTATATAGCGATTTCCCGTCTATCGAGTTCATTGATAGTAAGCGGACAGCCTCTTGGATAGCTTTAACTTCTGCTTGGAATACACTGCAGTGATTATGCAGGCGGACGGACAGGGAAATCTCCGGTGAGGTTGCAAAGACTCCTAGTCTGATGCCTTCACCGGTCTAGAGCCATCTGTGTATACTTCCAAGATATCAGATTACCTGACTGAGTCATCTTTTCCAATTTGGCATTGCGATTTTATATTCGAACTCAAAGTCTTCGAAGGGTACAATATAGTCAGTACGTTTCGGCATCTTGGCATTTTGGATTTCCCTATATCCTGTGCTCTTAGGTCCCGCACCACCGTTTGGCAGCTGTCAGCCTATGGAATGGAAAGCAAATGCAGCATTATTTCCATGTCGGCTGATGGTGTGTATTTAAGATCCCCCATGATGTACATATGTATCTACATGCGGATCTTTGGATTCTAACTGTTTTTTTAAGGCAATCTTTCTTTTTCAGTATGGGTGCCTTGGCCATGTGGGTTTATGCGTCGGCCCATACGCACTAGATTTTCACAATCTAGGTTCAAATCCCAGCAAAAGCAACCATTTTTCAAAAACAAAATTGTTCGCGGCTCCACCTCTTTCGAGTCACTGACAATGCTCAAAGAGTACAGCTGTCTAGAAAAAGCTTCTCAATCCCGCCGTTCGGAGTCGGCATTAAACTGTAGGCCCCCTCCCGCGTGCCAGCATAATGAACCAGTAAAGGTCTAAGTGCACTATTAGACCCCCTCAACTTACCTAGATTAGTGTCAGTGTCAGTGACAACTCCACAAGCTGTCAAAGGAGGAGGCACTGTCTAAGCATTTCCTCCGCCTTATTGAAATCTTAAGGGTTGATGTTAAGGACGTAATTAAATTTGTTTAGTCCGAAAAGATTGTTTGAGGATCGATCTTTAATGGAGATATTCCTCACATTCACCACGAGTATCAGTATCAGCTACTTAAAATAAGCAAATTTAGTTCTAAAGCGAAAAGCGTTCAAATTCAATTCAATGATCGAAATCTAATCGGGTATGCTTTTTAAATATACTTATAAAAATGTATATGAATAAAAATGTACTTCAATTATGTGTGCGCAATTACTGCTTAAAATTAGTTTTGAGGTAGTGAAGGAGTTTGTCTACCTCGGGGCAAACGTGAACTCCACGAACGACATCACAGTGGAGATCCGACGTAGAATCGCCCTTGGCAACCGATGCTCTTGACTCGAAGGACCAAAATCATGCTCTACAAAACTCTTATTCTGCTAGTCTTGCTATATGGAGCCGAAAGCTGGACACTAAGCAGAACTGCGGAGCTGTTTCTTGGTGCCTTCGAAAGAAAAATTCTACGTTGGATATATGGTCCCGTCTGCGAGGAAGGCGAATGGAGGAGAAGACACAACCGCGAACTCTATGAGCTGTACCAGGATGTAGTCCGGAAGGCAAAAATCCGTCGACTGCACTGGCTCGGCCACATCGAGCGCATGGACAACAACGCTCCAGCTAAGAGGGTCTTCGAATCCGAGCCTCCTGGTTCGAGAAGGAGAGGAAGACCGAACCTCCGGTACAAAGACCAAATCATCTCGGACGTAAGACAGCTTGATCTTGATGACTGGAAGCAGCGTGCCCAGGACCGTCAACGATGGAAGGCAGCGATTCATCAGGCTCAGACCCTACATGGGTTGTAGGCCTACTAAGTAAGTAATTACTGCTTATGGATGAATAAAGCATTATGCGAGGAGAAAAATAACTCCGACCGTAAATCTTGTCCAACTTGCCTAAAGGACATTTCGTAATACCTGTTGCCGCATGGAACGCATGGTAGGCTGACACGGAAGAGTGGATGCTTAGTGTAACAATATACGCTGCTGTAATTTCTGCTGACTAACCAAAGAGGTGAAAAAGCAATCAAATTGTATATTCAAACACCGTGTTTAACGTACCCATGTGTTTTTCCAAGAAACAATCAAGGAGAGTACTCGTATATAGCCTTCATTAGTTCATGCAATTAAGTTATAATTTACAACTCATAACATCAAGCCTTTAATGCGAAAATACGATCTTGTTTTCCTGTGTACACGCTTTAAAATACGAACAAACATGTAATGTAAGCAAACCACTCCTGAGTAAAACATTTTGATCTTTTGCGGCCAAAGCAACACTCTCCAGCAGCCAAGCAATTAACCTATCATCCATCACAACCGACTAATCCGTGGGAGTTCTGATTCAACTTTGAAAACAAAGGGGTCACGTATTTTATCGTTCTTATCTGCGGTGCGGAAAATATTGATCTTCGCAGCCAATAATATTCAAATACACAATCCATATGTACCTTCTGCCCCCTCATAATGGCAACGATTTTAAATTTGCAGAGCTACACATCCTTCGCTATTCAATTGCCATAAATTTATCTGATCTTTAAACAATTTTCATTTGTTGAAATAAGAAATTAAAAAAAAAATGCAATTGCTTCTGAAGCGAACTGCAGCTCGTGCAGCGAGAAGTTTATGTGAACCGACTCCACACCTAGACTAACGGCAGACCAGATATGAGAACAGAACGCAAATTAAATTTAATTCGCCACACATCTTCAAGGCGACAATGAAAGCGATACAATACCCCCAACGAATGTTTGATGATGAGTCTTCGAGCTCACTGAGACGCTAGGCGTCAAAATTGGCAATAGAGTCCGGAAAATTGTTTGTCTATTTCATTTTTTGTTGATTGAAAACACATGTACACTATCGGATTGACAGGTCTCAAGTGTAAACACAAAATATGTTTACGTCTAACAGCATAAAAGATATCGTCAAGGCTACTGAAGAGCAAGCAACTGCTTGATAATAACCCGGAACACAATTACTTTACGCTCAGCTTTGAAGATATACTCATATGTAGTTTCGGTGTTTACGTCTTCGAATAGAAGGACCGAATTACGTCTCGAAAATTAATCAGTTAAGACAGCAGTAATGAGTCGAAGAGATACAACGCAAAAATGTTGGCTGTATATCTAGACATATTTTGGGGCGGTTGATTGCGTCAGATTAGATAGTTGACCAAAAGCGAAGTTTATCTTGTGATCTTTCTGCGCTACGGCACGCTCTTACATAAAATAAAACACACCTGAAGGTCTAATTCCTTGGCGTGATGGAATTCGTCAACACCCTGTGCTTTTGGTTTCTCTTTAAAAGGGAGGCTATGTTCGTGTTATTTTCATACCCACGTTAAGTGGATGAAGTGGTATAGTGCTCCGATTGTTGGTCATGAAATTTGGCAACAACCAGTCCGGTGAGTCACACTAGAACGCTCAAGTAGTATGGCTATCAAAACTCGTAGTTTCTAGTCGACATAAACCATTCACGTGATACCAGCAGCACGCGCAACCGGCACGACTGGTTGCTGAACAAGCTATACAAATATCGGGTGCTTTTCTTAAGACAGTACTAGCATTGATTTTGAACAACACACATGAAACTTCATTAAGTAGCCATTGATTTGTATGCAATCGAGAGAATATGTTCTGCAAATAGTTTTTTAAATGCAAATCCGGGCATTATTACCACAATGGCTGATCTGATGAATGTCATCAGAGAGTCAAAGTTTTCTACCACTTTTCAAGGATTTGTGAACTTATGTCCTCGATACCATTAATAATGTTGGCTAGCAATGTGTCGATTGTTGCTAGTTTAGCAGCTTAGACTAGCGACTTTAGGTATCCAACAAGGAAATAATCAAGAGGCATAAATTACAAGACCTTGGAGATCAATTTGCAGGTTCATTACGCGAAATCATGTGTTCATCGAAGTTTTCCTTTAATAAATTGATTATTCGTTTGCTGTGTGACATGGAGCGTCATCCTGCTGAAATCACATCTCTTCAACATTCGTGCCGTTTCACCGGGGAACTGCAAATGTATATCGAATACCGTTTCCATAACATACTAATTAGCCTAGCCTTTGAAAAAATATGTTTCGATGAGTCCACCAGCCCACAGACTGCACCAAACACACTTTTCGATGTTTCAATAATCTCATAAGGATAATCTTCGCCTCAAATGTGACAGTTTTGCTTATTGACCGCGAATAGCGGTGTCGGATGGTCAATTATGTGCAGGTGTGCTTTAAGTTTAGCGCGCAGAACGACCATTTTGGAACCCATTTTCTAAAATTTGGTAACGTTATTGAAGCATGTACGAGTACATATGTCATCACGAACAAATTGCAAAGGACTACTGAAAAAATCTGAGAGTTCGCAATCTGACAAATCGTTTGACTGATATAACTTTGTTTGAAGTTAGTAGTCGGTTAAAACAAAACATCACGTTTATACTTACAACATCCAGCCCAGTTGTACACAACTATGAAACAAACGCAAGAACCAACACGACGGCCAAGAGGAAACGACGCTCATTATTCAATACCCGTAGCTTACTTGAGAAGAAGGTCAAGGACAAAAGCGACGCCAATTATAAAGAATCAGCATTAGGATATTATGCAAATCGAGCACATCAGAATATAAACCCCAATCAGTAAGATCTATTTCTAAATGCACGATTACATGAGTGGACACCTTCTTCTTGTATCGGAGGAAGAATATATTCTTTTCCCAAGCGGGAAGGAGATGGGTTGAATGCGGCATTCACAGGCTACTTCTAAGGTCGATTTTCGGGTGAAGAGTGACTGTTTTCATCCCACATAATTTTTGACATATTTTCCTCATTTGCTGGTGATTGTTGAATGAGTAAACCATACTGCAAGTGATTCGATTTGGGTGTTCCACATGCAGAAAATCGACTGCCTTCTAAGGACGGCACAAAAAGACTGTAGTGTGAATATCGAAAATTAAATGAGAAAGTCTTTATCGTCTTTCCGATGGTATTAAAAGGCGATATCCTTAAGGGGCTACAAAGAGCATTTACTATCTTAGACCTTGAGAACGGCTGCATTTACATCTCGGTGGTAAGAGGTAAGCTCAAGAAAGTACACATTGTTCGTGAAGCGTGAAAGGGCAATAAGGTTCTTTACGCATGTTTTTGGATAACCTCTTTTTGAGAAATTCATAAAAAGTTAATAATATTGCCACAAATTCTTGTCATGCTAAAAACGATTGATTAGCACTTGCAACAGACCTATACACTGTAAACGAAGTAAAACGAGATTACGTTTCTTAATGATAATTTTAAGTCGCATATGAAATAAGCATGGATATCATTCAATGGATGGGATTTTCACTTATGTTCCATTCCTTCACCGTGCACGAATCACGGTTTAAGAGTCATGCAGTGGCATAGTTTGATTCTTAAACCGTGCTTCAGATATAAATAGATCCATATTGAATGGTTTCTATCTTCGTTTCCTGAAGAGTAAAGCCAACTGCCCATTTAAGTAATTTAGGCCGATATTTGATGTCAATGTTATTCAGCTTTCGCAAATCATCAATTCAATATGTTCCTACACGTGTTCTTCTACGAAGCAAGCAAGCTACAAGTTCAACCCTCCAACTTCGGCAGAAGTCATTTACACTATCTATTTGCATGTCTGCCAATGAAACAGTGAAAGGTAATAAAACCTATTTAGGTCCTAATTAACGATCTCCTGATTCTAGTCAACAAAACTGAGCGCTTATCCAGCAAAGACCAGATTTGTTTGGTGATAAGACACGTGGTGTTTTCACAAGTCACTATTGATGAATGTTAAAATGCTTTGCCATCTCATCAAAAGACAGACGGCAACATAGAGCAGTCTTAAAACAAATAGTGACAGAGTTCGGAGATTTAATTGAAGCCTGCATAAAGATATTTCTATAGGACTCAACAATGTATTTAAGGCACAATAGAAAAAATAATGAGCATTGTAAGTAGAGGTGTGATGGATATCCGGCAAGTATTCGGTATCCGGCCTATCCGGCTTCTTATGTAATATCCGGGCGGAGCCGAATAGTCTTTTGACATTCGGCCGAATACCGGATAGTAAAAAAAATAAAAGAACAATTTAATATTGGAAGTTTATTAAAGCATCCAATTATGATGAATGAAAATTAGTTTTTCTGCATTCAGGGGTAATAATTTATTACTTCTGTTTTCGTATACGATACATGCTTCAGAAAAGAGTCTCTTACTGTATACACTGCTATATGGAGATGAAAAATAATTTGACCGGTATTTCACCGGTCTTCCATTTACTGACCACCAAGCCCAAGGGTCACTATTTCGTTCAAAATAAACTGTTTTGAGATATGAGTCAAGGTCGTTGGCGTTATTTTTTTTTGGCAGAAAAATCAATCTGACTTGCCTTCCGCAACCTCTTCAAAACTGTCCCAAAAACTTTGCTGTGTGGAAAGTAAGAATATCTTGTGAAGGAGAAAGAAAACAACATGTTTAAGTTGGTTTGACTTGTACCGGTCTGATTTGAGTATCAGGGCACCAAACTATTATACTTTTAATTTGGGCAGATATCCGGCCGGCGAATATTCGGCTATCCGGCCTAGCTGCAGGCCGAATATTCGGTATCCGATATCCGGCCAAATCACTATTCGGTACAACTCTAATTGTAAGCATTCCTTTTCATAAAGCTACCCTCTACAGATACCAGTCGTGTTGTGCGTGCTATTGATCTTCTGTGAGTTGAAGAGACCTACGGGGCATGGATTTTAGCAGTTTTTTTTGGAAAGGATGAAAATGATTTTCAAGGCTGCTTGGATTGGTATTTTTTTGGTACTGTTTGTTAGAGAATTCAGTTATCTCATACCATAGGTGTTCAATCGGGTTATAATTGGTCGATTTTGAAGGTGTTTTAAATTGCGAATACTAAGTAGGAGATATCGTTCAGATCACTATCTTTAAGTAGAGTAATAATCCCAAGACAGATTTAATTTTTCTACGAAACTCTGTAAATTTCAAATTATGTCCACGAATTTGAAGTTCCTGTAGCCAATTGAAACCATATAATCCCACAAACTCATCTAAGTCATACGGTTGATTTTTAGCGCTACAGTCCGAGGTGGACTTGGCTTGGGCTTAGTTTCTACAGCAATCACTCGTGTTGTGGTTGCTATTGTTTTCTCACGAGCGGAGAACCTGTAGTTTGATGTCGACTCCGACCAGTAAGATTTGAATAGGTTTTTCTTGACAGTTATACTCTTTGAGTGAGTCCAAAAAGGTAGAGCCGTGAACTCTTTTTGAAAATGTTCGTCTCTTCTGGGTATTGAAACAAGGCTGAAAAACTATTGCGCAACAATTGACGTACTTATCTAATACGACTACTTTTGAAGTTTACATAAAACGTATACTCCCGCAGCACTGTCAGTGATCCTTGAAGAAGACATGAAATAGGTTAGGTTAGATTAGATGGCTGCTAGTGAATTCACCAGCATCATTGGTCTGTATGATACCCACAGTCAGACTACCAACACTGATCAACCACTCCAGTGATAGTGCCGTTACTTTTATCCCAACGGCAAATTGTGACCGGACCAGATGTGAAAAACCGTATACAAGCGATATAACTTTGCTTTCACTGGTATTCGAAACTGGGACCCCTCTAACTTAGGGCAGACACTTAACCAACTGCGCCATCCAGCCGCCGGAAGTGAAGTAACCCTCTACGAAAAATGCTTTACTTGGGATTATAGGAAATAAGGTGGAGTGACAACGAATTCGCTTGAGCGACTTAACTTTCTCAAAAAGCGAAGGTTAACTAAATTAATCGTTCGAAATGCATCACTTACTTTACGATGCTTTTAGCCCTAAAATCCGCATCAAACATTAACACGTTATGGATACATTCATTTATCAACAGTCATTCATTGATTTTCTTAAATCAAAATACAACAATTTTGATGATAGGCAAAGTTATCGAAATAAAAATGGCACTCATCGTTGTAGCTGCTAACACATAATTGTTTTTAAAATATTGTTCAACAATGAAAACAAGGTAATCTTCCGTGTTTTGTTTTTAGTAATCTGTAAGGCCACCTCTTTTTTGTTGAAAGCACTCCCGCTTTGATCACAACGTCATCATAGGCAGGTAGTCAGGACCTCGTCTATAACTCTTCGCAATTGTTATTTCTTTGGATTCAAGATGCAATTGAGTAGTAGAGCCCTCTCTGTAAGGACCAAGCTGGCTTTACATATATAACACCTTGTCCTGCTCTATGGCATGAAGACAGAGGACACCCACGAAACCAATGGCGCACACAGGTGGAGAAGGATCTCAACGAGGGTGCGTGCATATTGGAGGCAGCTGGCCAAAGATCGTTGGAGAGCTAATCGGTTGACACCCAGTTGTAGCGCCATCAGAACACTCTACCACACTAATGGTGCAAATCCTACGTGAATACCGTTTATATGGGAGTTATTATCAAATAACTAGATAAAATAAGAACCTGCTTCAAGAAACTCGAAAAAAACACTTGACTTTTTACTCACCGAGCCATTTCTAATTAAATTGCGACAGGGAACATACATTTTGAAAACATGTAGCTGAGTTAATCATTTACACCAATTCGATTCAGCGCTACAAACATCATTGTTCAATTTATTATTCAAAACGTATCATTTATCTTAAGAGCTAGAATCAATTACTCACTAGGAAAATGTTACAAAAACAATTAAAATTAAAATTCATTTCACCACACCATTGAAGCTAATCAAAATAGTCACACTCTTGAAATCCTCTCGTTATTGAATATTACGTCGTCAATATTATTCTAAAGACAAAAGTATCTCTCAACGCGCGTACGAACACAGATCTGTTTGCATGGCAATTCGGTTCTATTTCTGATGTCGAAATGAAGATCGTATTCATAAATATCAGCCTTTTGTCTGTCCTCAATGAGCGTCTCCTAGCATAGGTCGGCAGACAGAAATGTAGGACTAGATATCTAAAAATGTGACATTTTGTTGTGAAATATTGTTTGGGAGAATGTTTATTCTTTAGAGAATGGCGGGATGAACGGCATACATTTGATTAAATTAAAATAATTGAGTTGTTGTCCCTGTTGTTCAATAGGTGATCGCGAAATGCGTACTTTGTTATGTCGCCTTGGATGGAAGTTAGAGAGTATGCAAATATCGAACGCAGGATTGAGAGTTATGTGCAATCAAGGCTATACGCTGCTCTGCAAAGCAGAGCAAACCATTTTTTGTGCGAAAACTTTACAGAAGACACATCAAACCCGCCAAACTTTTTGGTTGTCACATAATAACAATTGACTTCCCTTACCTTATTACCACATATGAAGAGCAGTTACCTAGAAAGAGCACCAGAAATTGGAGTTATATTAGATCGATAACTTAGTTGGAAATTCAACATCGAACTGTTGTAATAAGACATTCAGCAGTTATGTGTCCAATTTTCACTATAGCGTCGCGTGCTTTACAGAATTATAACATCGATCGACGGAAGATAGTCCAGATAATAATAATAATAATAATAATAATGGCGGCACTATAGTCCGAGGTAGACCTGGGCCAAACTTCTCAACAACCACTCGTGTTGTGCGTGCTATTGTTCTTTCACGAGTGAAGGGGACCTACGAGTACAGTTTAATGCCGACTCCAAACGGCGAGATTTTTTCTAGACTGTTTCAGCATTGTCAGTGACTTAAAAGGTGGAGGCGTGAAAAAATGTTTGGTGTTTTTTCGGGAATCGAACCGAGAGCATCGAGCGTAGGAGTCGACGCACCTACCCACTACGTCACGGCACCGACAGATAGTCCAGAAAGTCCTCTTAAATTATTCGTTGAAAGAGTGGTTATCAACAGGGCGATCCTAACAATGTTCTTCATTGGAAAAGAATATTGTCAGGCTCAAAATTAAGCGTCAGCAAAACATCAGCCCACTCAGGCTCAGTCAATCTGTAAAAGGCTGTGGAGCAATATCTACGCCGTAAGTATCGTTAAAAGGATTACATCTGGTAGTATGCCCGATTTAAAATAACGGTTTTTGTTTGTTCCTGTGGCTGAACTAAACTCTATCCCGATAACACTAATTATCGTCAAGTCTTCGGATGAATTTAAGCTCCAGATAATTACCGAACTTAGAGTGTTGAGAGACTTACACCACGTTCCCACCAAACCGAAATCGCATGGTTTGGATGAACTTTTATTAAAACCTCAGTAGGCCGTTCCCATCGAGTTGAAGTGTTTTCAAATGTCATTAGCTGCCAATTTTGAAGTGCCCGGCAAAACAAATAATTGACGACTTGAAGAACTTCTGGCGGATTTTTTTGTCCCTACGAAGGTCCATAGAATTCTCTCAATTCAACGGCGGGAACAAATTTATATTGAAACATGAAATTCGGTGGAGAAATAAAATTGTAAAAGCTAACATAAAATTTTTAGTTTCAAATACAATTTATTGTGGAATGTCGAGTAAAAATATGTTGCTTTTGTTAAAGTTGGTTGTGAAGTGTTTAGAAGTGATAAGTTATACACAATTGTGCCTTGAAAAATGCAAGCAAAACGCGTGTGTTCGAGGTAATTTGAACTTGAACTTGAACTTGAAGGGGTTTCAACAAGGTTTCGCCGAAAGAGCTAGCCTTCGATACCCTGATAATGTATGGCGAAACCTCGGAGGATTGGACGAATTTGATGAAATCTCACGGTTTCGTTTGGTGGGAACATGGTATTATGCCGGTGATATCCAGTTATATTTATCTATCTTGAGTTTAGTTGAAAATTTGATGCGCAGGTTCAATGAAGATCTATCACATAAAGGGTGATATAGTAAGCGTTTGATTTTAAAAAATACAAAAGTGACGCATGACATTTGCTTTTTGAAAGATATTTCGTGTAAATGTTGGCCATGACTATTTTTTAACTGGTCTATACCAAAAATCCAATTTTGAGTCACTTTCGAGCATATTGGCTTTTATCTCGCAAAAAACTAAAAAAGTTGTCTTCCAAGGCTACATAGACTCTGGCTTATCGGCAAAGACAAGTGATTTGACGTATCTCCATGCAAAATAGTCTGAAGGCATCAAATCGACCGATCTAGCCGACCAATTCACTGATCTAGCACGAGAAATGAGGTTGCTCACCGAAGACATTTTTCAGTTCATCTACCCATCCACCGTTTTGGTGGAACCACATATCGACCCTCAGCTCGTGCATTTTGGGCAAAAGAAGGTTAAAATCATTAAACAATGGTGGGTGCCATTCGCGGTAACGTTGTTCTCACGGTCTTCTTTGAAAAAATACAGGCCGGACCATAAACCGCACCAAACAATGTATTTTTCCGGATACATTGGCAGCAATTATATTATCTAATGTTGTTCATCAGACCAGATACAGCAGTTTTGTTTATTAACATACCCATTTAACCAGAAATGAGCTTTGTTGCTGAAGATAATTTTTCAGTGAAAAAGCGGATCTTCATTCTAAGGCCCTTACAACGAAAATTCGACCGCTGTGGGAGGTCATTCGGCTTATGTTATTGCACGAGCTGTATTTTATAAGATTTTAGGCTAATATGTCATCGTAAAATCATCCACGTAGTCGATGAACACAATCTCAACTGCTGCAAACGACGAAGAATGGACTAATCACGGTTTTCATTAACACTGGCGGATACAGCACCAATCATTTCCTCTGTACGTACTCTACGCATACGAGTAGGTGGCTTGGTATCCAATAGCGTGTAATTGGTGCGAAATTTGGTCACTATGGCTTGGGTTGTTTGATCTGTCGATTATGGCGACCGTAAAATTATCGAAAAATGGTTGAAAATTGATTAATTGTAAGCGTTGTGCGGGTGTAAGTCTTTCCATGATAAAATGGCAATCCTAACTGAGAACGTTTGCCTTTGACATATGTCACGAATCACGTGTGATCTGTCAAAAATAGAGCACTCAAAAACCAAACAGCACATAAATCACCCTGACCAACAAGTGATTAATGGACAGGTCTTAACGCTATTTAATCTTGGTATAAAGCGAATATTTTACACGGATTTGCTGACACCTATTTATTTATGGGATATTACTCTCTCATTTGTAAAGAATGAATTAAGATAAGCCATAAGATGTACGGTGTATAGGCAGGTAGACAAACGAGTATTTATCAGATTCAGAGGGTTAATGTTAAAGAAGGTAGAGTTGTAGAGACTTTTGGCAGAGAATATAATCTGAAAGGAGTCAATGAATGAAGACAATTTTGCCAATTGCATATGAATTAAATGAAAGCCTACTTGGTAAAGAGGCAGGCGGCAATGACGGCGTTGAATGATGTATATTCCGGATATGTTAATATTCTGATAAGGGCGCCTTAAAATATTCGTTTTATAGGAGTGAGCGAATGAAGGTTTTGTAGAGCAATCGGATCACATAGTGGTTAGAGAATTCTTTGGACCAGCGCTTTACAAAGTCAAATGTTGAATTAGCTTTAAGAAGAGAATGCTGGTTTCCACCTGGAATTGCTTTTTATGCCGACAGTCAAGCATTAATTCAAACCAGTCAATTAAAGGTAAAGTCTGTAACTGTACCCTCTGTACTGTTGAAACAATGCAAAACTGCCACAATTTTGTTCTGAACAGAACGTTACCCTTGTCTGGATCTTAGAACACATCATATTTGAGACTACTGAGAGATCGGATGAGCTGGCTAGATGGAGACCAATCCCTAGTACATTTCGCTACAGTTTTTTAGACCCTATATTTACCAACTTTTTCAAAGTCAAACCAAAATCGAATGACAAAGAAAAAAGCGAACTGAGTCACATAAAAGAAAGAATTGGTCCAGGTACAACAAACCCAAAACGATAAATCGACTAAACAGACCTAGAGAAGTTATTTCCAGAATAATTGCGACCCATTGGCCGATCGAAGGTCATATGTCCAAGCTTGCAAAGAGAGGGAAACTGTTATCCACTTTCTGTGTAGAAGTCCAGCCTTGACAACAGTGCGTTCTTTGCAAATTACTCTTCAGCGACTTTATCTAAATTCCACTAGTCTTTTCTGCTTCTTTGACGCAAGTTTTTAACTAGGCACAAGAGTCTAATGGAATCAAAACGGCACACCGCAGTGCTAATTGGGGTTCCCCCAAGTCTAAAGGAAACCAAAACTTCTATATATCTACCCAAGAAGCCGCCTTTGGAAATAAAAGGTAATTGCTAACCTCACGACAGTCCTGCGTGGTAGTTGTAGACTGCTGACAGAAACTAGATTGTAGTAGAGTTAACTTATTAAATCACGAATGATATTTCTCTCGGGTATTTCTTTGAAAATCCATTCACAATCAGGCCCTAACTGTATTGCTAGAGGGTGACCAGATAACAATGATAGTTTCGCCAATTGTTGTCAAAGCAATCAAAGATGTTAATGATATCCAGCTGTCAAAATGTTCAGCAAGGTTGGTCATTTTATCATGCAATGCTTGAAGTCGGGAATATTATCGAAATTCCGGCTTAGTTATAAATACGTAGATACACAATGGGCCTCCACTGCCTCTGTGCAATTGCTGCAACAGTATAAAGCCCTCCTAACCTATAAATACGCAGGGTGAATTTCGTCGTTACGCCGGTCGTCATCATGGCTTCAGTTTGCAGGCAATTCGTCACACTGTGGAATGTGGAATGTGGAAGTGAGTACACCATTTTGGACCTTACGCCACCAATCGCCGAAGCGACCCGTAGAAGATCCAAAAATGTCGATTCAGCGCCGATCAGCTGAATTGGGCACTGCGAGAGAATCAATCTGACATATTTATCGGTAGAATTTGGGCTCACATCCGTATAAGATTGTACTGACTCAATAATTGCAGCCGGGCGACTATAGACAACGTCGAGAGTCATTGTCGGGCGCTGGAAATGGAAATGTTGGCCGAAGATTCAGATTTTGGGCAAAAAATCATCTTCTCGGAAGAGGCCCATATTTGGCACAGATGCTATGTTAACAAGCACAATTGCCGTTATTGAAGCGAACACAATTAACAACTGTTCGATCAGGCATTAATGCATCTTTTTGGATGCTGACCATTTGGTGCGGTTTAAGGCATGACGGCATCATCATTTCTTTCGAAACGAGGAAAGAGACACTGTTATGGTGTCAATGGTCTCAGGTACAGGACGATAGTAATCCACTTTCTGTTTCCAGAGCTCGACAACATCGATATATCTGAGCTGTGTTCCAAAAAGATGGCGCTACAGGCCATATAAGCGACGCAACGGTCGAAGTTGTGAATAGTTGTGAATTGTGTTATTCAATAGACGTGACACCAACCGATTATTTTCTCTGGGAGTACGTCAATTCTTTGCCCACGTTAACAAGCCAACCTTGACGAAGTCGAGGCCAACATTTGAGACCCTATTGCCGAAACAACACCGCACATATTGGACCGAGTCATCAGAAATTTGACCGTTGAAAGCACTTCCAGCAAACCCTGGGCCACAAATCGATTTAGCGCATATTTTGTATATATTTTTCATGAGACAATATTAATTTTTTGTTCTCCATAATCAAGTATATTCATGAAATAAACATTTTGAATATCCATCCTATAGAAGCAAACAAAAATGCGAAACGAAAGATGCGATGGAAATGCTGAACACTGTAAGCTTTTCAAAAATTCACAAATCTTTGAAATCATTTATCTCTTCTTTTTTTAATCCAATCACATTATTCTGTCTTTTATACAGGCCTTCGACAAAAGCAATACTAAAATAAAAACTGAGTGTAAAAACCAAAAAACCGAGAATCAGTGCATGATGACGTCAAACAAATCTTCGATCAGATGTTGTGTCAGATTTCCAGGTCAAAAATCTCTAAGTGCTTTCAGTATGCCTTAAATACCTGCACGCTTCCTGAACGTGTTCTGCTCAGGTAGCCCAGTTACCGAACATAAAGCATGATCCCCTGAGCACATGGTCATCAAGAGAACAAGTTTCTTATTCATAAAGCAGTTGCTACACGACTCGTCAAGCTTAAATTCCCCCACAATCATCAGTCTTTCATATTTAATTATTCTAATTCAATTCACATAAGTTTCAATAAAAATTACCCCCACGACTGGGAACTTACAGAATCACCAGACTTTGATGATGTGCCCGCTAAACGTGACCACCGCGATGACTACCAGAAGCAGTTGGAGCTCACATCTCAAAGCAAGTTGAAACTGGTTTGGAATATATTTTTGAACATTTTTCTTTTTTTGCTCGAGTGCATCGTCCAGTCGTTTCATTGTCAAGTTTACCCGTTGTATCGTTCTTGCGAGCGTATTTTTATCAGCACAACGATGAAAATGAATTGTAAAAAGAATTTAAATGATTTATGTTGTTTTTATTGTTGTTGTAACAGCATTTAACGATTAAATAATCTCCTGTAAGCGATAAATAGGGGCACATAGCAGAAGAAATTAATTAAGGAATTATTTGCTCTTTGAATCAATGAATGAACGACAGAAGAGATGAAACGTTGTTCGGTGGTCTTTACTAAGCACATTCAGTACGTACTGCGCATTTAGGAGACTCGAATGCAGGGTCATCTATGGTTCGATTTTTTATCCAATATACATTCATGTTTATTTTTTCGAGTTAATTATAATTGATTTGGATATGTGATACATTTGTATGAGATCTTAATAATGTGATGACCATCTTAGAACGTTTTTATTGTGTATGTTTATGTATGTTGAGGGTGTGGAATTTTTGCTGAGGCATCTGATGCGAACGTTATGTTGGATCTATCGTAACAAGGAACAGCTATAACTTTATGGTCCCACATGATCAGTTGCCAATATAACTAGCTCAAGTATCGAAAGCAGAATCTCTTTGAGTAGGAAAATCAATTTACGAAGTATTTATTTGTCCTTGTAAAATACTTCTAATGGATGCCATGGATTCGAGGGATAAGCCTTGCGTGCGGTATTTGGTTCTTGTTTATGTTGCTAGGGAGGAGAGAATTACACAAATTAAAACATTGCCTGTATATAGATAATTAATATTTCAAAAAAATGTCTATACTCGTATGTATAAACATTTTTTTGAAATATTAACTGAGGATGATTTAATATTTGTGTATGAAACGTTTGTCCTGAAAGAAGTCTATAAAGTTTGCAAAGTGACTAGATAAGAACGATTGCAAAAGAAATGTAAATAATATCAACAAGGTGGCACAAAATTAATCATCCAGTTTTGTTTTTGAATAACTTTCTACAAATAAAAGAAAATGATTTTGAGTGATGGAAATATTTCTTTGGACCTACAATTTGTTTTGCTAAGTGAAAAAGATTCGCCAAGCGGCTGCCGCCTGTATTGATACACATTTGATTTTGTTTATTGACGTATCCGCTTAAGTGAAAACGAGCCTTCTCGCTCATGATGATTTTTGACACAAAATCGTCCTCTCCTTTGTTAAGATTGAGGATGGCTTGTCCATTGGCCATTGCTTGTCTGTTTGTATACTGTAGCTGTCTAGTTAACAAATGTGATATATGATTGACGTACGATGCTATTTACAAAAATTATAACATCTTCCGATAATAATAACAATAATGGCGGCGCTACAGTCCGAGGTGGACCTGGGTCTAGCTTCTCAGCAACCACTCGTGTTGAACCTAGACTGTGAAAGCCTAATGCGCATGGGTCGTCGCACGAAGCCACACGGCCACAGCGCCAACCGATAGGATGATTAATTTTGTGCCACCTTGTTTAGGTGCCGTGAACGAAGGCCATATGAACTAACGCCATAATGGCGTTAATTCACTTTCAAATGCGAATTAACGCCATAATCCACTTATGGCTTTAATTCACTTTAAAATTTGAACTAAAGCCATATGGCGTTAGTTCGTTTTAGGAAGTGGCCTTAGTTCACATTTGAAATTGAATTAAAGTCAGTCGCATCAATTTCAATAATTTACATTATTTACATGGTCCTAAGAAATGAGGTAGAAACTTGTAGGAAAAAAGTTTACGGCGTATAAAGAGTAATGTTGGAATGGGGGGGCATGCTGCCCCCCTGCAACCCCCATGCTGGACCACATGTAGGATTTGAAGTAGGCGCGAGACTGAGTGTATCCATGCTTTTTTTAATCCATGATTTGCATGCGTTTAACACCATATGGCGTTAGTTCAATTTAATATATGACTTTAGTTCCAATTTGAAAGTGAATTAAAGCCATAAGTGGATTATGGCGTTAATTCACTTTCAAATGCAAATTAACGCCATTATGGCGTTAGTTCATATGGCCTTCGCTCACGGCACCCCTTGTTTAATTGATTCAGGCTATATTTTGAAGTTACTTTCATGTCGTTACGTATGCACGTCATTCAAATGACTATCTCGGCTTCGGTGGTAGTGCTTCAAGCGGTCGGTCGGTACAATTTTTGATAACTCGGTCCAATATGTGCGATGTTACTCCGCCAATAGCGTCTTGAATGTTGGCTCGTCCAAAGTGGTTGGCTTGTTAGCGTAGACCAAGGACTTGACGTAGTTCCGGAGGAAATAATCGAGTTGTGTCAAGTCGTATGACCGCAGCGGCCTATTGATGAACTCCCGTCGTGAGAGGACCCAGCCGCTAAACTTCTCCTTCACAACTTCGAGCGTTGCATGCCATAAAACGCATTAAGCAGTCAATGTTTCTGTATGCATTGATGCTTGGTCGAACACTTGTCGATTGTGTTCGCTCCAAAAAGACAAATTTTCCTTGTTGGCATAGCTTATGAGCCAAAAATGGCCCTCGTCCTATATTTTGCCCGAAATTTGATATCCGGCCAACATTTCGAGCACCCAATTAGACAACTCACGGCATTATCAATTGTCGTCCGGCTTTAATTCATGCGTCGGCACTATTTCAAACGGGTAGAGGCTCAAACTCAAACGCACAATAAGAGGAGTTGACAGTTTGGCGATTCCTAATAAAGCTGATAGGCGCCAATTCGATGTGCCTGGAACTTTTTTCAATTCTGGCTGCTACGGCGGCTATGTTGTCTTCATTTCGCACCAATCTCTTCCTGGTTTGTGGCTTAAGGTCTATAAGAGTGTACTCACGCTCAAACTTTTTCACGACGCGTCGAATTACCTGCACACTGAAGCCGCGATGACGACCGACCTCACGACAAACTTCAGGTTGCCTATTTATAACTGAACCGGAATTTCGATAATATTTTTTAATAATTTTCGAAAGCTCGGCAAGCGTGAAACGGTGCGTAATAAAATGCTAAACCTTACTGAATGTTTTGAAAGCTACATGTCATTGTTCAAACATAACAATTGGAGAAACAATCTTTGCTATCTGGACGCCCTACATATTCAAATAATCTAACACTTATACCACCTAAATTCGGAGAAAAGTGGTTTGACGTAGACTGTAAAGTGGGCAGGAAGTGATCCTTCGGGTGGCTAAAACCATTTTAGAAACATAACAACCGGGTGATTAGAAAATTGTACATCGAAGTGATTGAGTTAATAATCTCGTAAAGGCGATAAAAACCAGCAGTATCTTTATATAATATAACAGTGTCTTACAGAATTCAAATACGTAATGAAGTCTTTTAAATTAACGTACCTAAATTTAGTATTCGAATTTCGAAGCGTTGGCACGCATACAATGCAGACGCAAGCGTTTGCATCTAGCCTCTGTTAACGAACTCCTACTCTCACCTCGCCGTGGTGAAATCCGGAAGCCGAGTATCTTCGAAATAAGACAGGGTAACCAACCCTCGTGGGACATCTGAGCGGCTACAAACGAGAGTAGGGGGAGTGTGGGCCTACCAAGGCTTTTCGCTCTTTTTAGTATGGTGGCGGCGGAGCTGATCAATTGATTGACCAATGGCGGCATCCACAACTCCAGTAAGGACGGGACCCTGAAATAGAGATGATGGCGGATGAGCCCTTCTCTTAGGACCCACGGCGGCGCTCGCAGCCTGCAAGAGGCTGCCGACACCGAATTCTTCCGGACTCCTTTGTCCGGGGCTAAACAAATAGACCTGTCCTCCCAGTTGGAGGTTGTGGAGTTACCTTCCTCATCACGTAAAAAAGTAAGAAGTTTAGAAACAACAACCTGCCTCGGATATGGACGGATTTACTCTTCATGACTACTGCATCCCTCCACTCGACTTGTTTGTCAGACAAGTAGCAGCTTGCACAGCGGTAAGACTCAGAACACTGCACCTGTGGAATAACCACCATACAGGTCATTCCACAATTCTAGATAACCTCGATTTTCTACCGCACGACACCGACCTCCTACTACTTCATCTCGTCTTTGAGCAAAGCTTCTCTACCAGCATATCCTCCAGGTCTGTCTGGAAGTCTGATACTCAGACGCTGGACGGTCCTCTGCCTATTTTTACAGATAGATCCAAGATGGACGAGGGAGTAGGATTGGATGTCTACTCCAAGGATCTCAATTTTAGTATATCCCTCCACCTTCCAGAACATTGCAGCGTATTCCAACGTCGGCATTCATCAACTAAAGAGCTCCGTAGAAAGCACCAAATGGTTTTTTGGATAGGTGACATCAGACCCGCGTGGTATCACAAAGGGCTTTAATTGGCCTAAGTGTGACTGCTATCTGCAGTCAGCCATTTCAACCTCGACGTACTCTTCATGACGCCAGCAGACGGAAAAAGGGCAATGACTTTCGGTTCTGTACGTGGAATGTCAGGTTCCTGAACAGACCAAGTGTAGCCGATGAACTCGTGGGGGACCTATACTGCTAAAAAGCAGACGTAACCTCAATCCAGGAAGTGCGGTGCGATGGGACGGGCAAAAAGAGGATGAAAACTGCGGTATCTATTACGGCAAATTTAGTACTCCTCTTTTGCCAGATTCTTTACTTAAGTCTTTAAAAAAATACCATCAATCGCGCAGACGGCAAAACCTCGCCTTTTATATTTTTTGTCGTTATTGAAAATTGCAATTATTGAACTTAAAAAATAAATTAAATCTACAGTCTAAAAATCCAACAGAAATCTCATTAAAATAACTAAACCACCTGGAGTGTTTGAATAAAAAGCCTTAGGCCGAAGAATGTTTAATTCCGAAATAATCGAACAAAATTAACCCAATTACTTGACCTACAAGACTGAGGACACCTAGTTAGATACAGGATTTAGAGCCCAAAGTGGAAGTTAGGCTTACACCGGACTATAGCGCTAGAGTTTGACTTGCCCCAAAGGGAAAAGTAGGAATTGATTATTTCCTCTTAGGGATTAATGTAGCCTGTGTACACGGTAATTGTGTTTATTTTTTAATAATTACGTTACGTCAAGATTGTCAAAGCTTATGTGAAGAACTACTACTACATGAAATACTTTTCATGTTACATATTTGTTACATATTTGTTGTTTACTTATTTCACTGAACGGACCTCAAAAATGTCTTGCATTTTTAGCTTGAACTCTGTCATTGAATGACGAAGAAATTTAATTATGCCAATCACAATTTCATCACGAAGGTTAAGCGACGATATCGATTAAAAGACTTTTATGCGTCTTCTTTTTTGAAAATATCTTCCATTCTTTTCCGATGTTGGGATCCTCTATTAGTCTAATCAGAAAACTTTAGAGCACAGTAAAATGTAAAAAACCAGGTAACTACAGTCGAAGTCACCACATGAACAGCGAGCACTTAAAAAGCCGCTTAGGGGGCGGAAACAAATCCAATCTAGTCCAATAAAATCAGAACCACTTCAACGAAAACTGATAAACAAATAAACAAACACATACCTCTCCAGAAGAACCGGTGGATTCCAAACAATTTACTAAACTTGGTGCTACACAGTGGGACAGCGATGATGAATCGTTCGCGATGCAGCCTCAACTAATATCAAATTTTCTCCTCGCTTAGGTTAAGATTTAAATGTTCGCAATACAAATTTTCATTGATGCTTTCAATGGGACACCCAAGAAGCACCAGAGTCCGGCAAAGAAAAAAAACCTAAGGACAACTGATTATTACGTCGAAGAGCTGGCTCGTTGCCAATAACTTATGAAAAACTCTTTCATTACAACCTACACCACTTGTTTTTCTATAGCACTTCAAGGAAATAAAAGGGAATTCTCACAAAGTGATGACCAAAGCGATATCCATTTAACAACAAATACACCACACCAAACATCACTAATAGCCTGCGTACAAAGGAACTTAATTGACTGTCAGTCAAGTGGTCAATGATTAGTATAGGATTTCACTTATAAAACGTAATCAAACTCATCTTTACACAAGATACATACCGTTTCTGACCGATTTTCATAAGGACTGCATTGTCTTGGGAGATGTTTCTGTAGAAACTCGATAGAGTTCCACGCGAAGCTTAAGAGAGATCGATTGTTATGTGTGTTTGATTCCCGATCACTTTCACTGTCACAACTGTCAACTTGCAATACTAATTATATCACCAAAATAACTTTTGAAACCTAATTGATTCGGTGTAATTCTTTTGAATTTCCAAGAGTTTACTATTTTTCTTTTATTTTGAGAATGAGTCTAGTTTTTTTTTTGCTTTTTGTTTTCCTCATCACGTCAATTTGACGTTCTCAAATGTAAACATTGTAGCCGTTCAAGCTTGCAAGTTGTATACACATTAGTGTGGAATTCCATGCTGTTTTTCGAAATTAATTATTCTGTTGCGTTTGACATTTCAGTCTTCCAATCCGTTTTCATTAATCTCGGTTCTTGTCTCAAAAATCAACACTTTCAATCAAGCTGTTCAATTCTTACTATTAACACATAACAAATCAAATCGTCATTGCAAAATATAATTTATGTCCATGTCAACATCAAATATAATTTTCAATACTTTTAAAAAATCAAATTCCCTCCAAGCTTCACAGAAACTTGCTTCTTTTTTCTTTCTATTGAATTAAAATTATAATTGCTCTAAGCAACTTCAGTGACCACCCTTTTTGTAGAATTTTCGAAATCCATGTACATTTTGTAGTAGATCAGAACATTTTATTGAATTTAAGTTGGTATACATGTTGGCTGGCGCACACGCTACGTCAAAAAAAAGTCCAATTCGCTAATTTCATCAAAAAAACCGACCCCATAGTAGAAACATAAAATAAATAAAAGAATTCCGCGAAAAATTTACGCAAACAATTATTCGGCAAGTTGAGCTGTAAAACGTTCCCACCACATCAACACCGAATGGCGGCAAATAGTTATTCGGGTTTCCCGTACGGTGATGGAACTCAATATAACACCCCAGCTGCCGCGGCTTCAGCAACTACCCCCGGTGCTCCACCATTCCCGTATGCAGCGCCGACAACAGCATATCCGGCGGCACCCTATCATACAGCAAATCCACCACCACCGCCGTACCCAGGCTATGGTTATGGACGTCCAATGCCGCCAGCCTTCAATCATCCATACGACGCCGGTGGCGCTTCACAACAAACAAAAATCCATTATTCAGCGCCGCCTACTAGAAATATACCACCAGTGGCACGTGCCCCAAATCACCATCCCCACCACCACAGAGAGCGTCAAAAAATGCAACCGCCTCGTCCCAAGCAACTGCACTACTGTGAGGTATGCAAGATCTCGTGTTCTTGTCCTCGCGCGTACACCGAGCACTTGGAGTCGAAAAAACACAAGAAGCGTGAAGCAGGCCTCAACGCCCCAGCCGGCAGTCAGCCGGTAGCTGGTCAGAACAAGTATCATTGCGAGTTGTGCGATGTCATTTGCACCGACAAGGACGCATATGCGGCCCATGTTCGCGGTTCCAAGCACCAGAAGGTGGTGAAACTGCACACAAAGCTGGGCAAACCCATTCCTCAGGAAGACCCACTCAAATTCTCAAAGAACGAAGCAAAAAAGGAAGACACGCCTGGTGCCGATGGTGCCACTACTGCAGGAACCGAAATCCCGCCCGTCAAGGAGGAAGATGACGCTCCAGAGGTAAAGCCTGTTGGTGCCGAGTACATCGAGGAGATCAAAGAGGACGGTAAGGTGTTGATGTTTAACTGCAAACTTTGCGATTGCAAGTTCAGCGACCCCAATGCAAAGGAGATGCACATGAAGGGTCGCCGCCATCGACTTCAGTACAAGCGCAAGGTAGAGCCCGATTTAGTGGTGGACATAAAGCCGACGGCACGCCAAAAGCGACTGGCGATGCTGCAAAGTGATATGTGGAACATGCGAAGAAATCCTGTGGAACTTGGTGGGTGGCCTCCGCGACGCTTGTACAACGATTTCGATATGGGACCCGGAGGAATGCCTCCACGACCAATGCCTACGAGTATGCGAATCCCCGGCGGCGGTCCACCATTCATGGGATGGGGGGGATTTGCTGGCATCGTGCCCAATGTAAGACCAGAAGGCATCAATGACTTCTACACAATCGCACGCCATTCTGAAATCTATCCAAAGGAGAAAAGTCTTCAAAATATTCACGAGATTGTGTCAAACACTGAACGAGCACTACGGCTGGTGTCTGATGTGTTGGCTGGATTCGGTGAGTCCCCTGACTCCAGTGGTGGCGGTGAACCACCGGCTGGCAACGACAGTGAGTCAAACAATGGTATGGCCAAAGTTTCATTCCAGCAGATCAGTGACAATGGGAAGGTGCGCGTGCTGCAGGGCGTCATGCGTGTCGGCCCACTGGCCAAGGGTCTCTTGCTGCAGGGGGATACCTGTGTGCAGTTGGTGGTCCTTTGCTCTGAGAAACCAAAACTTACGCTTCTTGAGCGCGTCGCCTCTGAGCTGAGCATCCAATTGAAGACGCTATCCACTGCCAACAAGACGTACAACGTGTCGGTAAGCAGTGAGGACGGCTCCGTCCTAGTGACGGATGGGACGATGACGGTGAAAGTTTCCTTAACCTCGCCACTATTCCGCGAGGAAGACTTATTCCGCGGTGTAGTCAAGCCAGAACCAAACGACGAGGTGAATGATTTCCCCCGCGAAGCAGCGCTGCAGGCTCTCGCAGAACTGCGTCACTCGAAGTGGTTCCAGGCGAAAGCGGCTACTCTACCTTCTTGTGTGCTCGTCATTCGTGTGATGCGTGACATCTGTCAGCGTTTCGTCGTATGGCAAGCGCTCAGCCAGTGGGCCATCGAGTTGCTCGTCGAAAAGGTAATCTCTTCAGCACGATTTCCGCTGGGCCCATCCGACAGCTTGCGACGCATCATGGAAGCCATTTCCACTGGCCTTCTCATCAACGGTCCAGGACTGTTGGATCCCTGTGAAAAAGAACCACGCGATGTTATTCAGAGTCTCACTCCACAGCAGCGGGAGGATATCACACACAGTGCTCAACTGTTTCTGCGACAAATTGCCTTCAAACAGATCTTCAAGATTCTCGGCATGGAACAGATGTCCACGTCGAAGTTGAAATGGAAATTCTGGCTTCTCAATCGAAAGCGAACGTGCGAGGATAACGACGAGGGCGAAACCGATGGCAAGCTGCTAAAAACAACGCCTGCCTGACGATGAAAATTCAATTCAATTCCAGAGGAACCAATTGTGCACGACTATTGTTGACGTTTAAATGGCTGGCAGATCTTTAAGAATCCAATTCATGAATAATGTTATTATTTATATATATGAGATATTTTCTTCATTCTCAATAAAACAACCACAAATAGCAGAAAGCAATAGTCGCTTTTAGTTGTTGGGTGTGTATTATTTGTGAGAGGGAGTATCTTTCAGCGGAGAATGGATGGTATTGCCTAAATTAGTGACTCAATAATTAACTTTGGCATTTGCTTGGATCAGATAAAAGGTATTGGTTTGTAAGCGTTGGAATACATGCAATTTATCCCCCACTTGCTCCGGTATGCGGTATATATACCGTGAGCAAACTCATTACTCCATAGGCACGGAATATATTGATCATCAGCTGAGGCTTCCATGACAAATTGGTCTCGATTTTTCCAAACAACTGATTTTGCTGTTGATGTGATGATGGTCAGTTCGTTGTTTTGGTTCAGATTGATTGCTATGAAACTAGCCACTGCTTCTTTGCGGTGTTCATGAGAAGAACTGAAGGAATGCGGGTCAACAGCTCCCCTCTAGATTATTATTGGTATTAGAAGTCAGGGAATGTTTTCTGCTATACAGATCAAAATATTGTTCTTTATATCTTTTATCCTGTATCCTCTTGTGGGGCATATGGTCTCAACTACGCCTACGAGCCATCGAGTTTGATTTCGGGAGATTCTCATTAATTCTCACTAACGTTTTCATATCCACCGCGTTTCACTCTCCACTGTTCTGCGTTATGTTTTTTTGGACCTCCAGCCTTTCTGGTATCCTGTGTTAAATGGTTCCATTGCATAGCATGGTTAGTTATGCCATTTGATTGATAGAGGTGTTCGTTAGAGATGCGATTAAGTTGGAAAATCTAAAATATGTTTCGTAGGCACCTATTGATGAACGCTTGAAGCTTTCTAGTGGTGGTCACTTTCAATGTGTCATGTTCACATAGCTTCATATATCCGATATTGTCGCGGAATAGTTTCAGCTTAAGGTTCAGTCTAATACGTGGCAGGGGACCTACAGTTTAATGCCAACTCCGAACGGCGAGATTGAGAAGCTTTTTCTAGTTATACTCTGGTATTTATTTAAGAATTTATTTATTTATTTTTAAATACATTTTTTTTAAATTGTTGTTTGCTGGGATTTGAACCTAGAATGAAACCCTAGTGCGTAGACGTCGAAGCACATCCTCACAACTCCACGGTTAATTACATTGCTACGCCAAATATTGTACAGAATCTCTAACGCGGAATTAGCTTTGGCTGTTCTTTTGGTAATACCCAGTCCAGTTCCTCCATTAGTTGAAACTTTACTTCCAAGGTACTGAACTTCCTCCACTGTTTCAACCAATTGTCCAGCATTGCACATCTGATCTGTTGGGGTCATTCCAGGGCATCTTCAACCGCACGATGTTTGCTTTCCTCTCCACTTTTAATGCCATTTCGGTCCATTATTTAGTTCAAAAGGATGCACATAGGATGCATCAGCGTATTTCACATGCTGGGTCGTAAGATTCCATCGTATTCCTCCATTTTCTGTCGAGAGGGAGGGAATTGCTAATAAGAACCAACCTTGTCTTATGTACTTCATTTTCTATGTCGAAATCTTCCAGCAACTTGGCACTTGTTGTGACATTTTGAGAATTCCTATGTATCACAACTTTGATAACAGCAATCAGTTTATCTGGAATTCCCCTTCTGCGTGGGGCACATCAAATATCGAATGCCTACTCAAAATCAGTGAACAGCAGGTGAAGCTGTGAAATATATTCTATTCACATTTCGATAATTATTCGAGTTTTGTTTCTGTAGTCGACGCAAAAAGATCACCTAGGGAAACATTCACCTAGTGCGTCTTCGATTATCTGGGTTACAGCAGGTAATACATATCAACCCCTCCAGGTTTCACACTGCATAAGATTGTCCTTCCTGGCAAGCTCGATGATCGTTCCTTTCTTCCACTTATAAGGACAGTTGTCAGCTTCCAAGGCTCTTGCTATATGTGGAAGCAATAGCTCAGCTGACATTATTCCCGTTACTCGTAACATCTCTGCAAGAATACCGTCACGTCCTACTGCCGCATTGTTCGTCAGTGTTTTAACTACGGTAGTTATTTTAAACGTACTGGGAGGAGTGGAATTTATTCGGGCACCTCTTACATCGCTTGGGCGCATGTTGATGGAGAATACACGGTTCAAAGTGGTCCTTTAATTTTTTGAGCTGATCCTCATCCGATCTCGAACTAACTAAAGAACCATCTACATTTTTCAGTACATGACGGTTAAAACCGCGACTACCAGTCAGCACTTTAGTGGTTCTGTAGACGGTTCTGCTGTAGCACCTGATGTAGTTAGTTTGTCTGTTGATCACAATGCTGCATGCATTGCTTTTCCTCCCCCGAAGTCTTTGATTTCGGACCCTCGTTAGTAAAACACTATTGTCCATGCGCTTAATGTAGTTCAGCGACTATTTTGACTTCCATACTCTGCATCTCTATTAAGCAATAAACTTTGTGGTTTATTATTTACTTCCCTTCTTGGCACACGGTTTGATGAATAATGTTTTTTCTAGCGTGCTTTGCTTTTTTTATGCTTGTCGTTCAGTTTTTAACCGAATGGTAGGATAAGAATTTTAAAATCAAAGGAATAATTCAATGCTCAATGCTTACCTCCTTCCACAGCTTGCCGTTAAAGAACGATCTTCGTACCTTAGTTGGGGTATTGATTGTATGTCCTTTCTAGAAGACTACGAAGGGACGCCAGGGCCAAACAGGAGCAGAGGAGATGTGAAACACTTTTCACTTCCTCCTCGTCTAGGCAGCTTCTGCAGAAATCATTAGTTGAAGTTCCTAGTCTTCTCCTATGAGGCTGTGTCCTGTAATGACACTGACGATTTTACTTAGAGATTATTTCTTTAGATCTTCTGAGATCTAGCTCGGAGGTGTGGCACGTAGTGCCTCTCGCCCATCTGTTATTCTTTTTATGAGTTGCATCTGCTAATAGCAACAATTTACAAGTTGTGAGGGGCATACGCAAGCAGCAGTGCTTCGGTAGTAATAGCTGGGTGGTAGCGAACTTGGCAAGCTCATCCGCTTTGCAGTTGCCTGGAATGCCTCTGTGGGCTGGTACTCAACACAGCCGAATGTTGAACTGATCGGCCATCTTGTCTAAAGATGAGCGACAGTTGATTACTGCTTTAGAGCATTACGATTTCATCTCTGCTGTACTTGTCTTAACAGAACAGAACCTTACATTCCATGTATGAAATCGAAAATATTCAGATTGCTAAGCTAATCAATAGTTAGTCTGTCCACGTCAAGGCTGTGTCTGAACTAATGTTCCGAAGGTCCTGACTATACCTCGGGGACACCCTTTAGAACTGAGCTCCATTATGTTGGATTAGCTGTCAAAAGGGACATATACTATTTCTTCTGTCAACGCCAACATTGTTCTACGAGAATTAGATACCCCACTTTTTGTCGAAGGCACTCGACTCACAATTTCAGCACTAGGAGGTGGATCTAGGTTCAAAACCCAGAACAAGCAATAGTTAACACGGCTCCACCTCTATCAAGTCATTGACAAGAAAAAGATTTTCAATCCCGAGTTTTGGAGTCGTCATTTAACCGTTGGTCTCCTCCACTTATGAGAGAACAATAGCACGCACAACGCGAGTGCTTGCTGAGAACTTTGACCCAAGTCCACATCGGACTGGAAGGCCTTTGCCATTTATATGCAGTAGATCTAAGTACATATGAATCTTAGGAGGCTCTTCAGCTCAGTAAACAGTTGTTTCAGTATATTTACAACCAGGCCTGGTCCTAGCTAGATAAGCGCCATGTGCAAGACCTACGTTTAGCGTCCCCCCTCTTTTTTCTGTCATGGTTGTCCTAAAGTAATTTTTTATCATTTTAAGTTTAGAAAAACTGCCTTCTCCTGAAGCTACTGTGTCTTGCATGGTGTTTAAAATTTGGAATAACTAGATTGGGAGCAAGATAATTTAATATTCTGTAATTGTTAATCAATTCGCTTGATCTAGTGTTTTAAATTTAAATTCTACCTTAAACTAGTTTCGATACATTCATCACCATCGTAAAGAAGATATTTCTGGAAATTTTGATGATATTTTAAGACTATTAGCAATACGCTTTGTTATTGAACATAATCATAAAAGTATGTTTAATATTTTCTAAAACCTCAACACTTGCTGATAAATTGACAGAGGGACTTTCCAAATATTTCTATAAGTGCTACATATATCTCAGCCAATGGTTTTAATGCATCAAGTCTGCTTTCTCACCTTGTTTCTGGAAGAGGTTTCAAAGTAAGGTCTGCACGTTTTTTTTTTTTCACTTGAAAAAAAGTTATGTAAGTTATGAATTGTGTCAAAAGCTTAACAGAAACAGCACCGAACTGAATCATTGACTACTAAATTTAATCAATACGAGCTGCATTTGACGAAAAATGCTCTTGGCCGAATTCTGTTCTGAACACCAGCTTCTTTTCCCTTCATATTTAAACCATTATCGTAACTGTGACTTCGACCGTTGCTTATTGAAATTCCATGAAATTCGAGTTTTTCTAAAATTAACTTTGTAAGCTCCTCTTCGGTCTTGGTTCTCCTTTCAAAAACTTTAAACAACAATAGTAATTTGTACTATGCGACTCTTGTCGGTTATCGAGTTAAACAATAAGCGAAAAGTATTTGGCTTCTTTTAGCATGGACACAATTTGATTAGTAACAGTATTAAAAAAAGATACTTATTATTTAATTTTGTATATTTTTGCTCAAATATTAATTTTGGGCTTCTTGATTTGTTATTCTCCTCAAGTGCTCTCCCATAACTAAATCAAATAAGGCTACTTCCTCAACAAGCTGTAAAATGTTACCATTATTAAGCTCAAACTACACATCAGAAGTTCCTCGAAAAACTAATGCTTGAGAACCAAGAAATTTATTTAAACTAATTACTGTTTGCAAAACAGCTTTCTAATATTTTGTTTCAGTTTTGATCGAGGTGAGTCTATTGTTGTCCCCGATCTCAAAACTTTTTCGAAAAACATCCTGTATCTGTGCTTGACAAGGCTTGGGAACTTTTGTTCATTGCAAATAAAATATAAACAAAATTATAGAGAATAGAGTGTACATAAATCACCCAGAAATGAAATATATGTAATTGAATTGAATTGAAATTCTAATACATTACATTACATTTTTCAAGAAGAAAAAACCAAAAAATATTTTTTTGTTTTGGGTGTATGCTACTGCATTACATTCTCCTTTCAAACAAATATGTATAATGAGTAAATCTATTTCATACTTGCAGAAATAAAATCTGCACATTTTCTCTCTTCCATAGGAACTGAGTTTATTATTTTGAGATTTTTGAGTGCTTGTGCAAGAAATTATCTTGCACAGTCAGTCAGAATGAGGAGAGAAGAGAGAGACGAAAAACCAGAAATCATATAGTAAATACTATATGATTTCTGCGAAAAACTATGTAAATTGTACTGAGTAATTGTCAAATGTGCAGAAATAAAACCTGCACGTTGTCACTCATTCCATCGGAACTGAGGATTGAGTTAATTATTTTGAGAATTTTTCCTAAGGATATATTTGAGTGCTTGTGCAAGAAATTATCTTGCACAGTCTTGCGTAAGAATGGCATTTGAACAGGTGAAATTATGTAGTTCGAATTATTAGAAAATTATTGCGTTCAGAAAGCGTTTTGAAATGTATAGGTAGCTGAGTAGACGAATTACAATTTTATGAAAGTCAGTATATCGATATATTGCATATTGTTTGTTAGGCTTACAATGCGCCCCCAAGCGATTGGCCCCCTGTGCATTTGCACATCGTGCACATATGGTAGGGCCGGCCCTGTTTACAACATAAAGATTTTTAAGCTCGTCAAAGAAGTTTTTGCTAATTGTGACGAAGAGGTGACGAACAGATTCTATTTTTTCTACGTCTAAAAAAGGAGCTATGGGCGACTCTTAGATATGATAATGATTCCAACCACAATTCGTGCATCTTTGCGTAAATTCAAATAATAAAATCATTACCATTGTTGGATCCATACCTGCCCTCAGTCATTGTTTGTTTGGTTTTTCCAAAACTAAATGCTCTATCGCCTTCCTTAGAAAGCTTAGCGGTGTACTCACATATGGTTGAGCAAGAAACTGTGAACTCTATACCATTTTTTGCGGGTAAGTCTGCTCTTTGGTTTCCTTGGTTCTCTGTATGCCATGGTAGAGTTTGAATTAAGTCCTTGTACGATTCGGACGCTTTTTCTTTTTCTCTCCGCCACCCAAAATACCCCAATTTGACATCCATTCGAACTTTTGCTGTGTATGCAATTTACCGTCACACTCGTATGATACTCAACGCAACCTACTTCCTTGACCTACCTAAAAAATGGATTAGGTGCTGCGCAAAGAAAACGTGCGAATTTAGATCAGGTAACGTGAGTGAATTAATTACTTACCCGGCGTGCATTGGCCTCAAAGGTCGTTCTCTGACATATTCAAAAAACCTCGCAACAGTTATTCGTTTGCCCTAACTATATAGAGCTGTCCTTATCGCACATATTGCTAGCGATTAGTTGCAGTTGAGGCAATGACCTCATTATTTACTGACCTGTCTAACTCTAACAAAGAAGACTTGAATAAGCTCTCCGCTATAGAGCCAAAATCAATCGATGTATTTCAAGCTTGATTCGAAAATTGAACTGAACCTCGTAACGATTATATTGCACCGCCACCTTTAAGATATATAGTGCCCCATTTTAATACCTTTGCTCCTTCGAGATCCCTTCATACACAGTTGTTTTAAGAGTTGTATTGAGAGTAATGGACTCCTATTGCACATAGGTGAAGAAATCTGTTCTAGAGTATTCTCTCTAAGCCAGTTTCCTTCAGGAGAATGAGAGATGGTTCTTCTTCTTCTTCTTCTTCTTCTTAGGGCGCTACAGTCCGAGGTGGACCTGGGCCTCACTCAACATGCCTCTCCAGCCAGCACGATCTTTCGCCAGCTGTCTCCAGTTTCGCACACCAAGCCGGCAGAGGTCCCCCTCGACTTGTGTGCGCCACCTTGTTCGTGGACGTCCTCTGTTGCGTTGTCCCACATATTCAGAGTCGAAGACTCTTCGGACCGGAGCTAAGTTGTCCATACGCTCTACATGGCCTAGCCATCTTAGGCGTTGGATCCGTAGACGCCTGGCTAGACTCATGTTGCTGTACAGCCCATACAGTTCGTGGTTGAATCTTCTCCTCCAAATGCCATCAACGCAAACAGGACCAAAGATCGCGCGCAGAACTTTTCTCTCGAAAAGACCAAGAGACTGTTCATCCGCTTGGGATATTGTCCATGCCTCTGCACCGTAAAGCAGGACTGGGATGATCAAGGTCTTATACAAAGTCAACTTGGTCTTCCGAGAGAGGGCTCTACTACTCAATTGCCTTTTGAGCCCATAAAAACAGCGGTTGGCAAGAGTAATTCTGCGTTTGATCTCGGTACTGATGTTGTTTGTACTGTTAACAGCGGAGCCAAGGTAGACGAAGTCCTTTACTACCTCAAAGTTATAGCTGCCTATGGTGACGTTCTGGCCAAGTCGTCGATGTTGTGCGTCCTTTCTCGATGACAGCATATACTTTGTTTTGCCCTCGTTTACCGCCAGACCCATTTTAGCCGCTTCCGTTTCAATGCCAGCAAACGCATCATTGACGGCTCGCTGTGTTCTCCCAATCACGTCAATGTCATCCGCGTAAGCTAGCAGTTGAACGGACTTTTGGAAGATCGTGCCTCTTGTGTTGGCCAGTGAGTTTTGCACGATCTTCTCAAGAATGATGTTAAAGAAATCACATGACAGCGCGTCGCCTTGTCTAAAACCTTTTTTGACATTGAAGGTCTCGGTGATTTCGTTACCGACCTTGATGGAGCAGCAAGAGTTCTCCATCGTCATCCTGCTCAGTCTGACGAGTTTAGCAGGAATGTCAAAACTAGACATGGCGCTGTATAGCTCGTCTCTATGTGTTGAGATTTTAAGGATTCTATTGGATAAAAATAAGACACGCAGAGACAATTAATTAACAGGTCTTTATTGTTCGACGAACGTTACAAGAAGAAGGAACGAAAAAAAGAACAAAAGTGTTTATGTGAAAAAAAAGGTGCTACCAAACAAAGTGAACAATCGAACAGGGATGTTAGCAGTTCATATTTCAACAGCCCCACTTATTGAACTATAATATATAATTAGTTTTTACTTCTTTTATCAAAAAAAATTATAAGAATTCATTAGGATGATATTTTTTTTTTAGATAGGTTAATTATAAATTAGACTTCAATATTTAATAAACCCATCCCTCTAGCACAAAATATATTCTTGTGACTTGGTACGGCTTTTGTTAAACTATCTGCAACCATTTCTTCTGTTGCCACATAACGGATTGTTACAGTCTGGTCCTTGATACGATCACGAACGTAGTGATGTCGAACGTCGATATGTTTTGATCGAGCTCTAAAGCATTCCTTTTCAGCAACGGAGATTGCACTTTGTTTGTCACATGCAATCACAACTGGTTGACTTCGAATTGAAGGCTCGAAATCTTGTCCAAATGACTTAAGCCAAATTGCTTCTTGCACAGCTGATGACATCGCCATGTACTCGGCTTCCATACTTGAGAGTGCTACTGTTGCTTGCCTTTTACTTGCCCATGAGATGGCTCCTCCACACATAAGAAACACATAGCCCGTACATGAGCCACTTTTATCGATATCGGACGCCCAATCAGCGTCTGTGAACCCCTGGAGTCCCTCAGACCTACCAAAAGAAAGTTTATAATTAATAGTACGTTTCAAGTACCTGAAGATTCGTTTGACCGCCGCCCAGTGCGCTTTTCCATGGCGCGTATTAAAACGGCTGACATCATTGACGGCATAAGCAATGTCTGGCCTAGTTCCCTGTGCCAGATAAAGTACGGTACATTATCCATTTCTTCACCTTCCCCGCACATAGCAATTGACAACTTTTGGTTGGTGTCACTCGGGGTTGAAACTAGTTTTGCGTCACTCATCCCAAATTTTAAAAGTATTTCTCGAGTATACTTTTCCTGATCCAAGCTAATTCCATTTGTCTTCTCGTCATAGGTAATGTTCAGGCCAATACAACTTTTTGCAACACCAAGGTCTTTCATCTTAAATGTATCACTTTATGTTTTTTTTTAGCTTATCACGGATGTTGGAATCACGCCAGAAAATCAAAATATCGTCAACATATATTGCCACAATAAGATGTGAATCACTACTATAAAATACACACGGATCTGCTTTAGACTTCAGTAAACCAAACAACTTCAAAGTTTTTTCTAGTTTAATGTTCCATTGGCGACCGCTTTGTTTCAATCCATAAATCGATTTTTCAAGCTTACACACACTTCCACTAGCCTTACCACAACCCTCCGGTAACTCCATATAAATTTCTTCCTCCAAATCGCTTTGCAGAAAGGCGGTCACTGCATCCATCTGATCGATTTTCAAATTAAGTTTAACGGACAGTGCAATCAGGTATCTAATGGAAGTATAGCGGACAACCGGCGAAAAAAAACTCCGTGGTAATCGATTCCGTATCGCTGTGAACACCCCTTTGCTACTAGACGAGCTTTGTAGCGAATAATTTTACCCATGTTATCTCTTTTTGTATTGAACACCCACTTCGATTTTACTGCTTTACGGCCATCTGGCAAGGAGGTAAGGTCCAAGTTTTATTCTCAATGAGCGAGTCCAGCTCACACTTCATAGCAGCTTTCCATTTGTCAGAATCCTCACGACATAAAACATCATTGACTGTTACAGGATCAAGTTCTAGTTTGTTGATTCTTGCTAAGTGTGTTACATAGCCTTCTCTCTCAAAATCACGCGGTACAGGCACACGTTTTGATCTTCGTAAAGTTTCCGCTGGTGCAACTTCAGCCTTAGGAACACGAGTTTCATCCAAAGCATCATCAAAGGTTTCTTCATACTTCTCATCAGAATCAGATTCATCAATACTGGTATCTTTGATCTCGTTTGAATCGGGAAATTCCGGTTCAGGGTCCTCTACTGAAACAGATTTATCATTGACATCACAAGACTCATCAATTACCCTTGCGACACTTTCCATGAAGGCTACGTCTCGACTAATAACAACTTTCTTTGTTAAAGGATCTATACAACGATATCCTTTCGTTGTGTCACTGTATCCGACAAATATCATTCTTGTTGAATTGGAGTCCCATTTACGTCGACGTTGCTTCGGTATGTGCACCATAACTGGGGTTCCAAATATCCGCATACTGCTTAAATCAACATCAGCTCCAGTCCAGATCTTTTGTGGTATATTTCCTTCTAATGATGAACAAACAGAATGATTGCTAATGTGCACAGCTGTATTGACAGCCTCTGCCCAGTACGATTTGTCCAAATCTGTATCAAAAATCATACATTTCGCACGTTCCACAATTGTCCTGTTCATCCTCTCGGCTATTCCATTTTGTTGAGGAGTATATGTGTTTGAGGACTGATGCAAAATACCTGCCTGGCTGCAAAACGCTTCGAAGTGTTGGTTGACATACTCAGTACCGTTGTCAGTGCGTATTGCTTTAATCTTTCTTCCCAGTTGATTTTCGACAAACTGTTTTAGATCAATAAAGCTATTTAGTACCTGATCTTTAGATTTGAGAAAATAGACAAAAACTTTATGTGAAAAGTCATCAATAAAAGTCAAAAAATACTTTGCACCGCCAATAGACCTGTTCTCCATCGGTCCACACAAATCAGAATGTAGAAGATCAAGCAGACCATTCGCGCGCGTACCTGAATGCTTGAATGAGTTCCTAGCGTGTTTGCCCTTGTAGCAAACCTCACACTGTTTTAAAGCATTAGCGTTATCACTAAATGTAATGCCCTTTGCAGCGCCGTTTTTGAGTTTACACAAGTCCGCATAGTTCATGTGCCCGAGCCGACGATGCCAAGTCATTATACTGGTTTCCGACTTCGAAAGCAAACAGGAGGTCGTTTGGTCTTTAGATTTATACACACCCGATTTACATTCTGTTTCCGCAATTGCTTCACCATTACTTTTTATTATTTGGCAACCATTTTTATCAAAGAGTACACTGTTACCCTTTTCAACAATCTGATCAACGGAAAGTATGTTTGTCACCAAATTGGGAACATATAAAACCTTATTAACGTCAATGTCTTTATCACAAATACGAAGCGTGACATTTCCAACACTATTTCACTAATCGAAGAAGAATTCATCTCCTTGACCCAACGCTTGTTAGGGGTCATATGATTCGAAGCCCCACTATCAATGATCCACTCTTTTGAACATTGCTTGTTTTCGTGAGATGAATATACACTAAAGGCATTTCGACATCGATTGTCTGTGTTGCCTGGAATCTTTGATTTCTTTTTAAAATCTCTACTGAAGTGACCCTTACGGCCACAGTTATAACATTTAAATTTAGCCTTATTTGAACCTTTTTCTGTCACCATCTAGTAACTTAATTTTAATACTTTCGCCGGTAATAGGTGTACCACTACTCTCAATGCCCATAATAAATGGCTTGAATTCTTCGCCTAGTCCAGCCAACATAATCGCACCAATTCACTCGCTACTTATCTCAAAGCCAATTCCACTTAATTTGTTCGCGGAATTTGTTAGCTGATGTACATAATCTGACATCGAGTCGCAGTTATCGAGACGTACGGTAATAAGTTTCCGTAATAGCCCGATTTTACGCGTTAAGCCGGTGTCTTCAAACAATTGCTTCAGGCATTTCCAAATACCGGACGCACTTGTCTGATTTTGTATATGAACAAAGATGGATTCGTCTATGCACAGGACAATTTTAGCTTTTGCTTTCCTTAATTTTACCTCATCTTTTTCTGTGACTGGATCAGATATACATCCCTGAAGATCAGACAGTTCCAGTAAACTCTCCATCGCAAATTTCCACGTGTGGTAGTTTTCGCTTCCATGGAGTTTCTCTATACAAGAATTTTGTTGCGACATATTTACTTTATAAATATAAAAATGACCCCCGATTATTTAACGCAAAAAACTATCTTGTATTTAAAGCACGCTGTCTGGGCCCATAACCTGTTGAGATTTTAAGGATATTGGATAAAAATAAGACACGCAGAGACAATTAATTAACAGATCTTTATTGTTCGACGAACATTACAAGAAGAGGGAAGGAAAAAAAGAACAAAAGTGTTTATGTGAAAAAAAGGTGCTACCAAACAAAGTGAACAATCGAACAGGGATGTTAGCAGTTCATATTTCAACACTATGCACGCTGTCATATGCGGCCTTGAAATTGACAAATAGATGGTGTGTGTCGATCTGCATTTCCTGGGTCTTCTCCAGGATCTGCCGCAGTGTGAAAATTTGATCGATGGTGGACTTCCCGGGCCTGAAACCACACTGGTAAGGACCTATCAGTTTGTTCACGAATGGTTTCAGGCGTTCACACAAAACGGCAGAGAAGACCTTATAGGCGATGTTAAGGAGACTTATCCCTCGATAGTTGGCGCAGTCAAAGGGGTCTCCTTTCTTGTGGATCGGGCAAACGATACTGAGATTCCACTCATCGGGCATGCTTTCCTCCGACCATATCTTACAGATGAGCTGGTGCATGCGCCCTACCAGATCACCTCCAGCTGCTTTAAACATTTCGGCGGGCAGACTATCTGCACCAGCAGCTTTATTAGACTTCAGTCTCGATATCGCTATCTTGACTTCGTCTAGGTCGGGGGGACGGTATTCTCTTCTATCATCGTCCGTTGTGTTGAGTGGAACATTCTGCCTGACAGCGGTATTTGTGTCCTCATCGCCGTTCAACAGTCTGCAGAAATGATTTTTCCAAATTCTCAGTATCGACTGCGAATCTACTATTAGTTGTCCATTTTCGTCCCGGCAAGCTTCTGTCCGAACTTTATATCCATTCAATAAAAGTTTTACCCTTTGGTAAAACTTTCGGACATCATTCCTGCCATAACACCTCTCCATCTCCTCGATCGCGCGCTTCTCGTGCTCTTTCTTTTTCTTCCTGAGAAGCCGGTTCTCTTCCCTTCGTTTCTGTTCGTAGAGCTCACGAACAGCTCTCGTGGTTCGATGCAGCGTTGCCCGGTAGGCTTCTTGCTTTGCTGCGTGTGCCTGCCTGCACTCGTTGTCAAACCAGGGGTTTTTTCTTGTTGGCGTTTTAAAACCCAGCACATCAGTAGCGGCTTCTCTGATGGCTCTTTGACAACGTTTCCATTCTTCGTCTATTGTTAGTGCAGGCGGCGTCGAACTTTCGGAGAGTTTCAGGGAGACTCGATCGGCAAAGTTCCTGGCAGTCTGTTGCGATTGTAGCTTTTCGACGTCAAACCGTGGTTGGCTTCCTCGACTCCGTTCTTCTCTCGATATCCGTGTCCTTACCTTGGCTACAACAAGGAAATGGTCCGAGTCGATGTTGGCGCCTGGTTCTAGTGATTGCATTTCTTCTTCTGATATTAGGTACGTTCCTAGATATTTTTTTCTTTTGTAGGCTAGAGCTCAACAAAATCCCAGTATATGTTTTGGAATTTCATTAAATTCCCCGCAGAATCTGATGCTCCCTGAATCTACAGTGCCCGTTAGGAAGGCATTTAGAATACGGAGGTTATTCTTGTTCATTTTGATGCATGCCTCGAAGCTCTTTCGGTTATATTGCCCTAGGAGTTTCTTGGCCTGCTTCATTCCACGAGCTTTGTTACAGGTTTCTATCCGGTTCTTTCTTTCTAGTTCCCTGAATTCTTCTCTGAGCACATGGTGTCCTACAGCGCAGAATGATTCAGGGCCTATGAAGGGTTTTGATGGTCCTCTTCTTGGCAGGAAGTGGTCCATTTCACTGTCTTCTATCCCTATATGGCCAGGTATCGAGCACAGTTTCATTCTGTTTCTACTACACAGTTTTTTAAGCTTCTGTCACGATTCCTACACGAGCTTTGATTTGATGGAGTAGGAGTCTAGTGCCATAATAGCAGCTTGACTATCTGATATTATTGCTACATACGAGTATGTCGCGGTTGGTATAGTTCCAGTCGAGATAGATTTGCACCCATCTATCTATAGCAGCCTTTTTCACCTCGAAACGATATTCTGAAAGCTCTTGAAAAACATTTAAATATCTCTTCTAATAATCGTAACGTTATGGCCAAGAAGATTAATGATTCATTTAGCACAAAATACAATAAGCTAGAACAAAAGCTCGCAGTGCTTTCGGAATTAATAAAATCAAAAGGTGATTGTGCCAAACCAACCATCGAATACTGTACTCTTATTTCGATGTACTACGTGTTAGGGATATTTTTAAAGAGATGTCCATGAAGACTTCCTCCTGGACCTGAACTCGTTTTTGAGCCGTCTGTTTTTAAAGTGATTTCCTTCTAATCCACTGCTACTCCAGGGCCTGCTCCAGCCATTCGCTTCTTTAAGAAAGTTGGAGTTTCTTCGCATTTCTTCGCCGGCCCAAGGTGAGTGGCAGATAGACCATCTTGCTATATTTGTAAGAAGCCGTCAACTCTGGCAGGATGAATTCATTCCATAAAGCAAATAGTGAGCGTAGAGAACGCCGCTCTAATTGAGATGAACATAGAAATTGGAACCAAGATGTCGTATAGCAACCTCTCACGCTATCTGCAGGGGTTTGTTCCTTTAGGTCTTGGTCTTGGTTTTGGTCACATAGTTAGAAGAAGATTAAATATTGCGTGCAGTCGAAATTATGCTTTTTAGTTCCTCTGTCGTATGAAGCGGACTATTGAATTTTTTAAGTTAGGCAGCCTCCGAAATTATAAAAACTAAAGGAGTTGCTTCCTATGCAGAGTGAACCATTTGATATAAAAATAATTAGCTAAGCTTGAGTAGGAGGGACCAGTTTGTTGAAGCGTCCCAAAAAACTCAAGAGAACGTTGCAATTACAATTGAGTTTTTTTTAGATGGTCCGCTAAGTTGGTTGTTATGTTGTTATTGTTAAAAATAAAAAATTAGATAAAATGATATACGTTCTATTAAGACAATGCATGAAATTAAGTTCCATGCCTAATCAAATCATTGTGCGAGTTTTTTTTTTGACGGAGGTTTTTTTTTTGAAACACTGATCTGGAGCACTCAGACTCAAAACTGTTCCGTTGTGCTGCCAGGTAGCAACCTACTCCAGTTCCGTTCATTTGATCCCAACGGCAAATGGTAACTGGACCAGATTCGATTTCACTGGGATTCGAACCTGGGACCCCTCTAACTTGGGGCAGGCACTTAACTAACTGCGCCATCGAGTAGTATTGTGCGAGTTTACACGTGTAATCAGCAGTCAGTTTTATTAACATATTCTCCTGTCTTCTTTTATCTGTTTGGGTTACACTATGTTTGAGAGAAGTTCGCAGTTTTAGACAGACCAACGAGGGTCCATAGTGTCACCACAAAATAAGAAACTACCTAGAAATGATTAGGTTGGTTGGCTATTACTCCCCTTTATACAAAATGATTATGAAGCATGCAGAAAACTGATTGAATTACGTTAGTTGATGTTTGATTTTTAAATATCTTTCTACCCAGAGTCACATAGAAGGTGCTCTAGCGTTTCAATTTTCTCTGATACCCTGCACCTCCTGCATGTGTCATCAAACTATTCATATTTGTTGACTGTTCATAGTCATTGTAGTAGTTAGTCCCGATCACAAGAGATCGTAAGAACGAACTCATAAATTTATTATTAATTTTTTTTACTATACCCCTTAGTACTGGTTTATATATCTTCAAACTATATCATCAAACTCTCCGACTGCCTCGATTCAAGCGCGGAAATATTAAATCACTTGGTTGTTGTGCGGTTGGATTCTCAGTGCATACAACGAGAGTGCTCAATTGCTTTCCGCAAAACGAGATATTGTACGAGTATACTATAGAAGATAACTGCACTCAATATTAACAGCCAAATATTTGCACATTTTTTTAATTTATCTTGGAAAGTGTAATTTGCCTTTTTTTTGCCCCCCGTATAAACGTACGAGTCTGATGTCATAAGAGTGTTTTTTTATTTAAATGCCTTCTCTGATCAATTTGGGGACTTTGACAAATACATACATATGTACATTTATACTCGCAGATATACGAGGATGGTCTAAAAAAATGGCGGACCTACAAAGATAATAATAATAATGGCGGCGCTACAGTCCGAGGTAGACTTGGGCCTAGCTTCTCAGCAATCACTCGCGTTGTGCGTGCTGGTATTGTTCTCTCACGAGTGGAGGGGACCTACAGTTTAATGCCGACTCCGAACGGCGAGATTGAAAAGCTTTTTCTAGACAGTTATACTTTTTGAGCATTGTCAGTGATTCGAAAGAGGTAGAGCCGCGAACAATTTTGTTTTGAAAAATTGTTGCTTGTGCTGGGATTTGAACCTAGACTGAGAAAGTCAAGTGCGTATGGGTCGACGCACAAACCCACACGGCAACGGTGCCCACTCAATATAGTTAATATAGTGTATAATAATATGTATAATTTTTGTGTATTCGCTCGATTGCTTCGATTCTCTTAAGTTTTCATACGGTTATTATAGTTGCCTCTTAAATCTCAAGAAGCACTTCAGGTTAATTTTAAATTGTTTAGATCGCCAAAAGAGTTCCTTTCTCGTTTCTTTACGCATTACTAAGCAAGAGCACACTTCTTTTTTGACATCTGTCTTTGAGTGATGATACTTACTTATCAGGCCAACGACCCCTGGAGGCAATTGCCGCCTCCCATCGTTGACGGTCTCGGGAATGTTGTCATCAAAACCTCGATGTGCACGAGCCAGCTTAGTCGACAGATTTATGCCTTCCGGACTATATCCACATTTTTTACAGCTCAGAGAGTTCGTGGCTGTGTCTCCTCCTCCATTCGCCCTACTCGCGAACAGGGCCAAATATATGTCGTAGAATTTTTGTTTCGAAAGCATCAAGAATCAACTTTGCAGTCCTGCTTGTCATCCAGCTTTCGGACCATACAGAAAGATTGGGATGGTTAGAGTTTTGTAGAGGAAGATTTTGGTCATTCAAGTCAGTAGTTTTGATCCAAGCTCTTTGAACAAACCGAAGTAGCAGTGGTTGTCAATTGCGATTCTACGTCGGATATCCACCAAGAAGTTCGGTTTTGCCCTGAAGTATACAAACTTCTTAGCTAGGTTAGATAAGGGGGCTAGTGAACTCACCAGCACACTTAGACCATGTTGGGCCACTGATACCCACAGTCAGTCAACTACCACAGATCGACCGCACCAGTGATAGTGCCGTTAATTTGATCCCAACGGCAGATGGTGACTGGACCAGATTTGAAAAACCAGATAAAAGCTTTGCTTTCACTGGGATTTGAACCTGGGACCCCTCTAACTTAGGGCAGGCACTTGAGCAACTGCGCCATCCAGCCGTCTACAAACTTCTTAACTACCTCAAAAAGAACTGAGCTATATTGCATTGTTAAATTTAGAAATGTTCTTTTAAACCACAAGCATGCGGCAACTGTGAATGCTTTTTATTTGTTTGCAGTGTTTGCGGTCAATGCATAGATTTGCTTCCGCCATTTGGGAATATGCTCAGGATTTCCACCTAACTTATGGCTGCTTGTCAGTCAGAAAAGTTCAGCGTACGCTACTTCCAGTGAGGTCCTCTTCCGAAATAGAATAAACATCAAATGATCCAAGTACAAAACACTTTTTATTACATGATAAACAAATTCAATTCGGTATTTTGCAAGTGTTTGCAAGAACATTTAGTTTTTCTCTTAAGAGCACTTTTATCTTAATTGATTTATAAACGGTTATTGCATATATTCGTTTCAGTCAGCGGTAGCACCTGGATATCTTTCGAGAAGCATAGCCACACCTTGTCCACCCGCCGCACAAGCTGCCACAACACCAAGCTGGCCGTCTTCCCTCACTAGTCGGTTGGCCTACACATTCAATTAAATCATTGTAATGCAATCTTTTGACACACAAATTATGAAATACTTACAGTATGCATACAGAGGCGAACACCTGTCGCAGCAAAGGGATGACCAATTGACAGTGAACCACCCCAGTTATTCCATTTGCTTAGATCTGGAGCACCGTACTTTTCACTCATTCCCATGTATGTCTTGCAGAACCAGTCTGAATCCAAAGCCTTCAAATTGGCAATAATTTGTCCTGCAAACGCTTCATGAATCTCCCATGAATCTATGTCCTTTAAGGTTAAACCGGATTTCTTGAGAAGCTTGGGAATTCCATAGGCAGGCCCGAGCAGAAGTTGATCGACTGGATCTTGTGAGACGTAGAGGAAATTTCTTAAGTATGCTTTTGGCTTGAGACCCAATTGCTTTGCCTTTTCTTCGGTGGTTACCAAGCATGCTGATGAACCGTCGGTCTGTGTGAAAGTGAAGACATTCATTTGTGAACATTGTTTGGTTGAATGTGGACTGTTGTCTTACCAAGAACGATGCATTGGCAGCTGTGATGGTTCCATGGGGTTTCACAAATGCTGGCCTTAGTTTAGCCAATGATTCGGGTGTTGATACACGAATGCCATTGTCCTTGTCAACAGTCTTATCCACACCAGATACTAGAATGTGACATAAAAAAAGAGAGGGATAAGTCTTTGACTAGAAGAATTTAAAGAGCATCGCATAACTCACCTTTGAAAGGCACCAGATCGGTAAAGTATCCCTTTTGTTCAGCCTCCTTTGCCAAAGTGTGTGATCGCAGAGCATAGTCGTCCTGCTCTTTGCGACTAACCTGGAAGGCTGCTGACAAACGATCTGCAGAATGACCCATTGTCTCTCCGGAAGAGAATTCAGCCACAGCTGGGAGCTTTAAAAATCAAATTCTTTTGGAAAGGAGTTTAGGGAAATCATCAGTCCATTAACTTACTTCAGGAACAAAGTAGTCTGGTCGAATGGAAGCAAGAAGTGAAAGTTTCTGCATTGGGGTCTTTGCTTTGTTGGCTCTTAACATTAAACTACGCATCTTACGACTGTGACGGATTGGTACATCAGACATGAATTCCACACCGCCAGCAACGATAACGTCGTAGGTTCCTGTTGAAATAAGCCCCATTCCAGTGGTGATAGCCTGCGGTAGACAAAAGACGAGTCATAAGGTCGTTTTTTAAACTAAAATGTATTCCCTTACGGCATTTGAACTAATGCAAGCCATGGTAACAGTGTGTGCTGGAGTCTTGTTGCTGAAACCAGCTGCCAAAGCAGATTCACGGGCAATATTTGAGGTCTTTACCTCCTGTATAACTGAGCCGTAAATGATATATTCAATTTCTTCTTTGCTTAGATTAGTCTTTCGAAGGAGGCTCCTAAAAATTAAAAGCTGTAGCTTTTTGCTTTACGGTAAAAATAAAGAAATTGTGTTTACAAAAGTGAATGACGAGCCAGTTCGTGTGGCATCAATTTCGAGTAAGTCGTCCCCGACATCAAGAAGGGCGATCGTACTCCATCGACCAGAACGATGTTCTTTCCAGTGTTCTTTTCACTTGCACTGGGAACAGTTTTCTTTTGGTATGTTGACGAGGTCGTAGATAATCTTCGGAGTCCTGAAAGAAGCAAAAAAGAAATATTTGATAGAGACATTTTTTTTTAAATTAATTTTTGTTTAGATGGTCACGATTGCGCAAAGCGTACACAATTTTGCACATCAGGTTTTTAGAACGGAAAGGAAGAAAGTAGATAAAAGCTATTCCTTTCTGACCAGTGTCTCCGACGATTTGTTTCCCCTTTTTAAATATTATATGAGACTTTTTACAAACCTGGACCCGGTGTAACCTTCTAGGTGTAACCTAATTGCATTGATTATATTTATGCTGTTTTAACGGGATCCAAGATACAAAGCAGAGAGTTTTCCACGAAACGACAAATGGGCAGATTTTCTGAATTTGAATTATGTAAGATATGTCAACTTAGACTGAATCTTGTCTCCCCGGCCAACAGTACAAACAACGTCAGTACCGAGTTTAAGCCCAGAATAACTTGAGCTCGAAAGGCAATAGAGTATTAGACCCCTTTCTTGAAAGACCAAACTGACTTTGTATAAAACATTGATCATACCATTCCTGCTTTACGGCGGGGCGGCATGGACAGTATCAAAGGCAGATGGAGAAGCTCATGGTCTTTTCGAGAGAAATGGTCTGCGGTCTTTGGCGCTGTTTGCGTTACTGGCGATTCGAAAAGGTCCAATCACGATCTGCATGGGCTGTACAGCAACATGACTCTAGTCAGGCGTCTAGACCCAAAGAATCTTCGACTCTGAGCGACTCGTCTCCAGTCAGCATGTTCGTGCTACATTAGCTATAGAACATCAAATAAGTACGACAAAGTTTGTTGTAGGGAAGAAAATTTCACTCATATACATAGACTTCGTTGCACATAACTCCAGACATCTTTATTATTTTACTGTATTTTAAATTTTACACTTGTTGCCAGAAAGTCAAAGGTTTAAGTCACACCTTCCGCGATCTGTTGGCTTAGGTAGATAGGTAGGTAGGTAGGTAGGGTGCCCTTGCGAAACGCAGAATAACTTTTGCCTAACGTTGCTTTTTTGGACTCCAGAGGAGATTGAGTAGCAGAACCCTCTCACCAAGCTGACTTTATATAATACCTTGACCATCCCTGTCCTGCTTTATGATGCGGAGCATGGACGATCTCAAGCGCAGATGAAGAAGTCCTTAGCCTCGAGAGAAAAGCTCTTCGTTCAATCTTTGGTCCTGTTTACGTCGATGGCATTTTGAGGAGATGATTCAAGCACGAACTGAATGGGATGTACAGCGACATGTGTTCATCCAGACGACTATGGATTCAATGCCTAAGGTAGTTAGACCATGTAAATCACATGGACAATATTGCTCCAGTTCGAAGTCTTCGACCCCGCGCCCATAGGGCACCGCAATAGGACGCCGATGGAAAAGGGCCTAAACCAACTTGGCGTGCATAATTGGAGATCCTTAGACCTTTAGAGACTTGTTGGTTGAGGAGAAGGTCTGCGCCAGACGGAAGCGTTATCAGAAGAATCCCATTTAGTCAATAGTTTCCCTTAGTATCTAAGCCCTCATTCCAAATAGGGATAACCTTGGTTACAAATTTACAACCACCTACAACTTTCCAAGAACCCGGTGAATGAACGTCTAAGAATTTGTTCTGTCCTTGTCAAGTTGATGTTTTTGCAGTCCCGCTGCAAGATTTCGCATGCAAATGGAAAATGATGTATTATTTATATTGAATTATGTATATGCATTGTTTTATCTATCATTCAATTAAGTCTTGCAAAACTAAAAAATATTATTAATCTTAATTTGTAAGAATTTTTGGATAATAAAAAAAATGGTGTAGTTCCACTCATTTGCCCTCCCGCTGTGCATTGTGCCGCCCATTTGACTCAAAATTCAAATTTAGTTATCGGATTGTGTGTGCTAAAGTTGTTTTGATTAATTTAATTAATTTGTTCACGCAAAAAAGAAGTACATTAATAATAAATTTGATCAGTTATTGTCCAAATATGCAGGTCTTGCCAAAGGATTTCTTCAATCTACATATGAATATCACACACCCAACCACATAAAACCTTGAAATATACTAGCGGAACCGAAAATTTCAACTTAGCAATATCAGACAATGAAGAATCATCTTGCTCTGAACCATCTTTAAGAACCAAAAACAGCTGAACAACAACTAAACGATATGTTAAACTGTGAAAGAATAAAATTGAATTCAATTTATTTGCAATTGACTTCTATTTGAATGATTATTTTCTGATTTAACAGTTTAATTTTCGGAAATTATTGATAAAAAGTTGGCAGCATTCAAATCCAATCCGAAAGTGATACTGTATACGAATTTGAGTATTGGGTTTGATTTCCGAATCCGAATCCGAAAGTGATACAAAATATGGCCCTTGGACGCTAAAAAGAGGAACAATCCGAAAAATAGAATCCTTCGAAATGTGGATATTTCGAAGAATACTCAGAATTTCCTGGATTGACAGAATATCCAACGAAGAGGTACTTCAACGGATGGGCACAAAAAGGGAACTGCTATATGCAGTCAAAGTAAGGAAGTTATGCTACCTGGGTCATATCCTGCGCAACGATAAATACAAATTCCTACAACTTATTCTGTAAAGGAAGATAGAGGAAAGAAGAACGGTAGAACGGCAGAGACTGTTATGGTTATCTAACCTGTGGGACTGGCTGATTATACTAACATCCATAATTTCCAACCTCAGTAGCCGAGAGTAACACTTAGAAGAAAAAGAAGAATGTAATTGGGCCAACTATCGGAAAGCGTTCGGCAAAGGGACTATAGTAGACTTTCTTCTAACCTGGTATCAATAAAGATTGCAGATGTTCTTAGAAGCCGAATTCATAACCTAAATATGAAAGATCCACTCCGTCAATTTTGGAATATTAAGATTGGACATATGGACAGATTTGGCTAAGTGTAAAATGTGCATTTACAGTTTGATTCTTGAGGTAGCAAAGCATATATTATATGGTTGCTTATCTCAATGTAGAAGGTTGATAAGATTGCAGATGTTCAAAACATATTATGTGTCAAATTTTCGGACTTTAACTCCATTAAACCAGATTTCAAATTGTAAACCAGTTATCCGTAAATATGCACTTTTTTTACTTTCAATGATCCAAAGTGATGTAGTTGCAATGTATGATATATTTTTCGGAATTGAGACAAGTAAACAAACTTGATTTTCATCCCAAATCGTTTAAAATATCTTCGGTTGCTTAAGGTAGACTGATCTCTGAATAAATCATATTCATTTACTCTTGCAAAATTTCTTAGAATCCATTATGAGTATGATGTGCACGACTGAACATATTTATTTGTGAAAAAAAAACACTGAGAATTTTGATACGAATTTGATTTCGGAAAGTAATTCGATTTACTTTTGGAAGCAATATCTGAAGGGTTAGAAATATTAAATATTCTATTAGTTACATCCATTAAACAAACATAAACGTACATTCGCCCCTGAAATAAATACCGATTACGAAAGGGAAAACACATTCCAACGCATTTACTGATTATTGTTGCATCGAATTGGACTTTGGACGAATGACTTTTCCCAGTGACCGGGTAACTGGGAAACCGAACAGCAACAAGTGACTTGAAATGAACTTGTTTAAAACGATCAAACGATGTAAATTAATAGATTACACATTTTATTTCATTGGATTTCTTCAGTTGTAGCCAAAACAAAAACTTACCATTTCTTCGAATATTTGCAGCCACAATGGACGATGCTTGATTAATTTTACTAACGTATGTGGCCATAGCTGACGTGGGTTTTTATTCGGTAAAGTGTTGATGTAAATGCAAATTATAAACAATTTAAGAATTTATATAAAAATAAATGATTAAAAAAATAAATCTTCACAGTGCACCGACAATTCAGCGACAGGCACTTTGCCGATTTGACTCTCCAATAGACGAACTGAGCGAAATGACAGATATCAGTTTGGTGGAGAGTAGTGTTAACAGTACGACAGTGTTTGCGTTTATGTTTTATTTGAGCGAGATTCAAGTAACATAATTAAGGATTATTTTAGGCCCTATTTAATGGAGACGATTCGTTGGCAATTTTGAAGGAGTAAGTGGCCATGTGTAAACATGCGAGACGAGGAGTGCGCGGGATAGCCTGACTTGGGAATGCAGATGATCTGCCTGCAATTCTGTGCATCTGCTCTCTTCTAATTTTGCGGAAGATTAATATGGAAATTTGCCATGGATTGTCATGTATAACAGTGAAAAGCAACCACAAAAGAAATTGCCAAAAATTCTAAGGCATGATCATGTAAAAGCCGTCTTTTGCTTTTACTTTATTCATATTGGGTAACGTCGATGTGTCCAAGAGGAATTTATTGTAGTTAGGGAGCCCAATCGTCTTTGTTTTCTTCTTTTCAAACGAAATTTGCACCTTTGTAGCGAATATTTAAATACTAAATGTGTTTTTTACTTGAAACTTGTAAAATAAACTTGAACTTATTTCCCTTGAAAACTGATCAAGAAACCGGATGTCAAAAGAGGCTTCCCGGGATGACACTTCATTAGAAAGCATGGAAACTTTTCGGTTTATCTTAAAAATACATCCAGATTCTAGATGTGAAGCAGCCTCGCCCAATGGAAGCAGTCACTTTTCTCAAATACCTTCCGTTTTAGTAGAGGGTAGTTATTCTTAAGGTATTCTTTATTGTCCATAATTAGTACTCAATGCGCATCTATCACATTGATATCAATTATCTAGGCGAAAGTCATCCACACAACTACGAACCCATTTAATAAAAACTCGAAATATGTCAGAAATCAGTTAGCATATTTATTATTTTCTTAACTATAAGTGTTTAGTCACTCGATGCAGGTAAATTAGAATACTTTGGTCTACTTTCTTTCGAAAGGATCCGTCCAAACCTTCATATCTAAAAAAAAAAAACATTAATTTTGATTTCTGCTAGGCCACCACACTACTTACTTCCTGGTTGAATTGCCTCCTGATTTATACCCGCTCTATTTATTGCTTGCAACTTTTCTGTAAGACATTGGCAATACTTAAGTATCTCATTTTTATGGAGACTTTAAAGAGATTACACTTATGAAAACAAGTGCAATGTCTTCCAATTCAGGTGAAATATGAATTAGAATTACTTACTGTATTTTTCCGTGTTGATCATTGGGTCAATGATTATTGGATATATTGCAACAGCGATAGTACCCACAATTGCCGATATGAAACCCACGTACTTCCATCCTTTTAAAATAGTCATTTTTTTGTTTTTGAATGAATTGCGGCAACTCGAGTCTAGTTACGAACTTTTTGACAATCAGCTGTTTGAAGTGCTAACTTTAAAATGACACTTGAGTTTAAGGCTGTTTCAAACCAGATGGAGCAGTTTTGTTTTTTAGTGTGGACATAAACCGTGTCTTAGGGTGATGTTGGGCCAAACATTGAAGTAAAAGCAGAATATATTTTAAGTAAATCGCATTAGAATTGTAACTTTTCTGAAACTCAATGTTTTACAATTGCTGGACTAAAAGAATGTCAAGAGGCTATTGAAGAATGTAGAAGGAAATATAATAGAATTAGTTTTTATGTGATTGTAGGTAGAATTTGATGGTTCCCTTGAAGAGTCGGCTTGTACAGACATTCTGAATACAGTGAAATTCTTTTCGAAATATTCGACATAGTGTTATTCTTGTATTTCAACCTCTTTACAACGGCCCCTCTATACCGAACACGGACGCAAATTTTAACCCATTTTGGGCAGTTGTATTCTACATAACGGACACATAAACCAAAAGTGAGTATGAAAGACGTTTACGTACTCACTTGCTCAATACCGACAAGTTTGGTAACTGTAGTTATAAACAAAAGATTTGAATAGGAATATTTTTCTGGTTTATTGAAATTAAATTTATTGTCATTAAGTCCCACCTTTCTGAAATTTTCAGTACTGATTCTTTATTTTCCAATTGAGAGAATTTCTCGTGGAACGACTGTGTAAGAACATTCACGCAGTTTTTGTAGACATAAACGTATTTTGTTTCGATACAAAAGACTAAAACCGTTAGAAACACGATAAAACTCAAGGAGTAAAATTCCTTCAGTTAAGTTTTTAATTAAACTGAGAGCGAATGGATATTTTTTTTGTAATGATTACTAGCGTTGTACCAAATAGTGATTTGGTCGAATACCGGATACCGAATATTCGGCCTGGGCTAGACTGGATAGCTGAATATTCGGAACGACTGTGTAAGAACATTCACGCAGTTTTTGTAGACATAAACGTATTCTGTTTCGATACAAAAGACTAAAACCGTTAGAAACACGATAAAACTCAAGGAGTAAAATTCCTTCAGTTAAGTTTTTAATTAAACTGAGAGCGAATGGATATTTTTTTTGTAATGATTACTAGCGTTGTACCAAATAGTGATTTGGTCAAATACCGGATACCGAATATTCGGCCTGGGCTAGACTGGATAGCTGAATATCAAAGCTCAAATGGCCTTCTTTTTAAATTTGGGTGCATGGGCAGTGATATCTAGGCCTGTAGTACCTAATTCCAAAATTTCATGCCGATATCTTTATAAACTTCGGAAATAAAAAAGTGTGACAGACACAACGGACGGACACACAATTTACGAAATTTACAAAAACGGAACCTTAAAAAGCAGAATTACCAAAATATCAATATTTCAAACCCAAAACAAACACAACGAAGACAGTAATGTAGTTTCCAATCTCCCAAAAAAGGCTGTTTAACTTCTTTTTACGAAGTCACATTTTTTCTGTTGTCTTTTGGACAAAGTGGAAAAATACATGCTCCATTTTAAAACTGAAAACGGGCATAATCGTTTCAGGTACCATTTTTTCATGAAATATTGACCTGAGAACTGCGACGATTCAACAAAACTGACCCAAAGTAATGCGACATTAAAAAAATGGAAAGTTTTTGTTATGTTTAAATGTCGAAGAGGATATGTTTTTGAAATAATATTTACGAATGTAGTATATTGTATATTGATGAAATTTGTAAAAATGCATGCATATTACAATTTGCATACAATTTACAAAAAGTTGAACATTCACTAGAACCATACATATATTATTACTCAGGCAATTTTTTATGTTAAAAGTGGAAAATAGAAGGCAAAATTAGGGCAGTTTTGCAGTTTTGACCTGACAAAGAACAGGATGGAGAATAGAGAATGACATCAAAAAACGAGGAGGACTCTATCAAAAAACTTATGGAGCACGTGCAAGCGTGTGATAGGAAATACGTGGGGCCTTAAACCACGTGTTGTGTACTATTATATAAAACGATGGTAGGACTCATTCCAGTTCGGACAAAAGCTTGCCGGGACGAAAATGGACAGCTCATAGTAGATTCGCAGTCGATACTGAGAATTTGGAAAAATCATTTCTGCAGACTGTTGAACGGCGATGAGGACACAAATACCGCTGTCAGGCAGAATGTTCCACTCAACACAACGGACAATGATAGAAGAGAATACCGTCCCCCCGACCTAGACGAAGTCAAGATAGCGATATCGAGACTGAAGTCTAATAAAGCTGCTGGTGCAGATAGTCTGCCCGCCGAAATGTTTAAAGCAGCTGGAGGTGATCTGGTAGGGTGCATGCACCAGCTCATCTGTAAGATATGGTCGGAGAAAAGCATGCCCGATGAGTGGAATCTCAGTATCGTTTGCCCGATCCACAAGAAAGGAGACCCCTTTGACTGCGACAACTATCGAGGGATAAGTCTCCTTAACATCGCCCACAAGATCTTCTCTGCTGTTTTGTGTGAACGCCTGAAACCATTTGTGAACAAACTGATAGGTCGGTATCAGTGTGGTTCAGGCCCGGGAAGTTCACCATCGATCAAATCTTTACACTGCGTCAGATCCTGGAGAAGACCCAAGAAATGCAGATCGACATACACCATCTATTTGTCGATTTCAAGGCCGCATATGACAGCGTGTATAGAGACGAGCTATACAGCGCCATGTCTAGTTTTCACATTCCTGCCAAACTCGTCAGACTGAGCAGGATGACGATGGAGAACTCTCGCTGCTCCATCAAGGTCGGTAACGAACTCACCGAGACCTTCAATGTCAAAAAAGGTTTTAGACAAGGCGACGCGCTGTCATGTGATTTCTTTAACATCGTTCTTGAGAAGATCGTGCAAAACTCACTGGCCAACACAAGAGACACGATCTTCCAAAAGACCGTTCAACTGCTAGCTTACGCGAATGACATTGACGTGATTGGGCGAACACAGCGAGCCGTCAGTGATGCGTTTGCTGGCATTGAAACGGAAGCGGCTAAAATGGATCTGGCGGTAAACGAGGGCAAAACAAAGTATATGCTGTCATCGAGAAAGGACGCACAACATCGACGAATTGGCCAGAACGGCACCATAGGCAGCTATAACTTTGAGTTAGTAAAGGACTTCGTCTACCTTGGCTCCGCGGTAAACAGTACAAACAACATCAGTACCGAGATCAAACGCAGAATAACTCTTGCCAACCGCTGTTTTTATGGGCTCAAAAGGCAATTGAGTAGTAGAGCCCTCTCTCGGAAGACCAAGTTGACTTTGTATAAGACCTTGATCATCCCAGTCCTGCTTTACGGCGCAAAGGCATGGACAATATCTCAAGCGGATGAACAGTGTCTTGGTCTTTTCGAGAGAAAAGTTCTGCGCGCGATCTTTGGTCCTGTTTGCGTTGATGGCTTTTGGAGGAGAAGGTTCAACCACGAACTGTATGGGCTGTACAGCGACATGAGTCTAGCCAGGCGTCTACGGATCCAATGCCTAAGATGGGCCATGTAGAGCGTATGGACAACTTAGCTCCGGCCCGAAGACCTTGACGTCCACGTACAAGGTGACACACACTGCGAAACTGGAGACAGCCGGCGAAAGATCGCTGGAGAAGCATGTTGAGTGAGGCCCAGGTCCACCTCGGACTGTAGCGCCCTAAGAAGAAGAAGGACTCATTCCAACCTGGGAATCAGTAGTCTGGCGCTAGAGAACAAAAATATTAACTTTCAAACCTGAAGTTTTGTTTGCTAATTGATTTATTGCACTTTTCAGGTTTACTTTCTCAAATTGAGTTGTGTCGTTTACCATAGCTTTCAGAAGACTGAAATCTTCTTCTTTATTAAGAAATATAAAATCCTACATATTGACCTCCACCAACCGCCAACGGCAAAAGCTGTGTTTTCTCGAAAATTTACAAATATGTGACAGACATCAGCTCAGCTGGAGACCGAATGTACTTGAACGAATACGAAAGATCACACTCGCTCTTTACAACCAGATATGATCTATTGGATCTTCGATGCCGTTGTCCATCCTATCCTGATATATGGAGTGGTTATCTGGATCCCACTCTAGACGAAGCCATACATTATTAAAACCTAAGGAAACCACAAGGAAAAACCTCTTATGGCATAGGTGGTGCTTAAATTCATTCCGTCAGATGGACTTGAAGTCAAATTTAATCTGAACCTTCTTTAATCTGTCCGACAAATGGCAGAAAGAACTGCTATACGTCTTCAGGCCTCTTTTCAGTGGTATACCATTGGGACACTCCAGGATTCTACAATTGATAGACTTCCTTTCTAAGTGTCTTGATCACTACTTCTCTGACAAGAAACCCTGGTCTTTTACGAACTTAATATCAGTTCCAACTCAATTGACCAGTAATAGATAGATAGATATTTTCACCACGAGGACGTGAGAGTAGGAGTTCGGAGACAGAGGCTAAGTGCACTGAAGCTTGTGTCATAAAACTGTCCCTTCAAGGGACCGACAGATTTAGTCGTTATAAGCGATAGGTCGCTGTAACCGATATCAAGGTATATTGTATGTAAAATAATCTGTTTTGAAGTTGATATTTTTTTTTATTTTTTTCATAAATTTTATTTATTTTAAAGGCTTACGAGACAGAAAAAAGTAGAAATATCCAATTGCTTGGTTTTTGTTGTTCTAATTTTTTTTTTCAATTATTTTTTCCAATAATATTTGATTTTTGGGTAAATTGTTCCCAACAAGACCATTTAATAAAAATAATGTTCTTAAAGTGCGTGCATCTTGTATTGTTGGCTGAACAAATCCTATTTCTGAAACAAATTAAAAAAAAGGTTTTTTATGTTTTGATCGAGAAAATCCTGAACTCTTAGCAGAGTCCTTTCAACCTCGATGTGCAATGAAGCAAATTTTGCTTCCTCATTTTCTTCTTTATCCTTTAAAATTGTGTATATTGTGGAGTGTGAAACGGAAAACGCTTTGGCAAGGTCTTTATTTTGCTCTCCAGCTTTCAATCTAAAAATGGTACCTGCTTTCTCTTCAACACAAGTTTATGCGAACCGAATACAATTTAACTTCTATGACCACTCGTTACACAGACAAATTTGCACTCAAAACCAATAATAATGTACACAGCTACTCAAAACCAATAATAATGTACACAGCTACATCGCATCTACAGATAAACAGTTTACTGTTTTTGAAAACGGCACCAACAGCTGCGTCGATTTTAGTCGTTATAACCGATATTTTGTTTAAAAAAATGGAAAAATCGGCCTTTATAAGCGATATGTCGTTGTAAGCGATGTCGTTGTAAACGATTTGTTATTCTGTCGAATCATATGGGAGCTCAACCGGGACCTAAGAATTTGGTAGTTATAACGGATACGTCGTTATAACCGATGTCGTTGTAAGTGATTTTGACTGTACTTAAATTTTTTTTCAGCAAAACACAGCTACCGATTTGCTTTGTAACAAGCTTTAAAGATGTTCCCTGCATTTCTAACAGTAGAATTGTTCAATCCCAGTTGAGCCATAATTCAATTGAAACTTGTGAGACATTCAATTGAAACTTGTCAGACATTACCGTCGATGAATACACTCCAAGTAATCCAAATGCTATTTTAAGATTCATAATTTTAAACCGACAGAAAATCTTCAACAAAATGAACTTGGCCATTGAATTCCTGGTAATTTGTTCGTTTTCATAAACATTCGAATTTTCACAACGCAGTTAAGAAGAACTTAGAGCATATTAATCCACTTCCAACGAAACCACCCTTTGGGTTGCTACGACAACTTGCCCCAAACAATTTCGGCAATCCTTACATAAAGGATACTCGTATAATGCCAACCAAAGTATTATCCAACGCACTTGTGTGTGTTCGCAGCTAATATCCTGTACAACGTTTGCACACAAAAACTGTCAAGTGGACAAGTTTTCAAGCAACTACTCCAAAGATAACCCAAAACTTTACAAAAAATCAAAAACAAAACTCGAAGAGTGGCTATTTATATTGGTGCAACGGCATATCTATTGGAAAAACAACGTAAAACAAAAAAGGAATTCCTCGTCTTCAGTTTCAAGAGTATTTCCGTAGAAGTTTAGAAAGTTTTCTGATTGATTCTGAACGTTTGCTTTGTGTACACACTTCAAGTCCTCAAGAGAAGTTCTGCTTTGTCCCAATGCAGTTGCATTGGTGTGAATTCAATCGGAATCGGAAGACTTGAAGTTTTCGAGAATCGTTTTTAAGGAAACAAAAACAAAAAAGGCAGCGAGATGGGAATTTTCGACAAATTGGCAGGAATTCTTAAGTTTAAGAAGGAACAGATGACAATTCTCGTGGTGGGACTGAACAACAGTGGAAAGTCAACGATAGTCAATCACTTTAAGAGCTCCGATGAACGTACAGCAATAACGGTGCCAACTGTCGGATTCACAGTCGAGCAATTTCAAAGTGAGTTTTTTTTATTTATTTTGAAACGTTAATTTGTCTTTCAGTGAAGGCCAATTTTCATGGTCTTTATTTTGTTCGGATAAGAGCAGGTATTCAGAGGAGTTTATTTATAACATTTTTTTAGCGTGAATAAATTAATACATATATGTTTGCATTCATGTATGCAAAGTCAACAATTTTAAAGTAGGCGGAAGTATAAATACGAAGCCTTTATTTTACAACTTTACAACTTTTTACAACAATTTTTTTTCTAAAAACTTGCAAAGAGAAGCTTCAATCAAATTTGCGAATTTCCCACTTTATCATTATGTCTATAAAAAAACAATTGCTACTTAAGTTTTCTGCTCCCTTTATAAAGTCATCATGCGATGTTTAAGTGTGTACAAAATAGGTGCGTTGCATGAAATTGTCAATAAATTGTGTTGGATAGCATTGCGAAGTGGTGAGAGTTTTGCTAAGACATATATTTTAGCTTGTTTATTCAATATTATTACTTTCTCCAATACTTTCAATTAGAAGCTCACGAAAATGTATGTTGTTATTTTATTTTTGTTGAGGGTATATTGCACCGCGACCTTTAAGATCTACTGTGCCCCTTTCAATACCTTAGCACTATTACGAGTTCCCCTCAAATACAGTTCTTTTCAGAGTTGTATTGAGGGTAATGGATTCCTATTGCGCATAGGTGAAGAAATCTGTTCTAGAATATTCTCTCTAAGCCAGTTTCCTTCGGAAATCTGAGAATGAGAGATAGTTCTAGTAAGTGGGTTTCTTCTTCTGATATTAAGTACTTGCCCAGATATATTTTTCTTTTGTGGGCTAGTGCCTCACAAAATGTCTGTTGTTAACTTCTCAGTCACACCAACCTAATCTAAACCAACTTCTCGATATTGTCAAATACGCAAACTTAAATTAGCCAGCTGCAAAATGGCGAAATGTATTAAAGTCTAATTAGTCAATGTTCAATATATTGGGAGCAGATAGTGGCAGGCAGTTTGTGCGAAGTCCTCGGGAAAAAGGTTCCGTTTTTAAGATTCCGTCTACAGAAACGGATATAATTTAGGTGTGTGCGTTCGTCCGTTCGTCTGTCAGAAATTTTGGAATTAGGTACTTTGGGCATATACATTTTCCGGTCCACACCCCAGTTTCTTTACTTTCGGTAGTAAACTCTCGAGAGTTACTATCGATTGATTTTTCATGTGAGAGTTATATTTTTGGGTATTCAGCAGACTCAAAAACCGTTCCGAGGACATCGTATTGATTCGATCAAAAACGTACAAGCCGAATCGCTGAAGATACTTAAAGCGAAACTGAAAGAGGACTTTTATGACTGCATTGCAGTCAAAGATGGATTACTTTGAAGAGGACGAAATAGTTTTAGAATATCAAATAGATATTTTAAAAGTTTTAAAAAATGTAACGAATTTGGTCACAGTAGTATATAATAATAATAATAATAATAATAATAATAATGGCGGCGCTACAGTCCGAGGTGGACCTGGGCCTAGCTTCCCAGCAACTACTCGTGTTGTGCGTGCTATTGTTCTCTCACGAGTGGAGGGGACCTACAGTTTATTGCCGATTCCGAACGGCGAGATTGAGAAGCTTTTTCTAGACAATTCTACTCTTTGAGCATTGTCAGTGACTCGAAAGAGGTGGAGCCGTGTAAAAATGTTTGATGTTTTTTTTCGAGATTCGAACCGACGACCTCGAGCGTAGGAGTTGACGCGCCTACCCACTACGCCACGGCGCTCACAATAGTATATATTATGTTCTATTTCACTAGTTGTCAATCCCCAAAAATATCTGAATCCCAAAAAATCTGGCCTGTATCAGCATGATTGTTTTACTTTTTTTTTAATTTTAAGAACTTTGAAAATCATCGAGAGTACTCTTCATATTGAAATCTCGCAAATATAACTCTTAAATGGCCAGTCATATAAAAGTAACTCTCGAGAGTTTACTAGCAAAAGTACTCTCAAATGGACACGCACTTTAAAATGTAGTGCTGGAGTTTGTGCTTAAAGATTTCCTTGTCAATTTTCTTTTCAAACTGATGAACAAACTATTTAAAATGACCAGCTTTGTTATAGATACTTTTATTAAACATTTGAATGATTTAACAGATCAGGGCATCTCATTCACTGCATTGGACATGTCTGGCGCCAGCAGATACAGAAATTTATGGGAATATCACTTCAAGACGTGCCAAGGAATTGTGTATGTCATTGATTCCAGCGATCGCATGAGATTGGGTAAGTCTGTACCTTAGATTAGTTCAATGTTCTTAAGTATTATTTAAACTCATCACGAGACGATAAACACAAAAACGACCAACTTATGAGACGACAATTCTCAAAGTTTTCACTTCCTTAGTTGAACAAAAACATTAAAAACTTAATAAAATCAGAACCAAACAAACGTTTCAACGAATCACTTTTCTTAATTTGCTAAGTCTCTTAGCTGCGAGAATGCTTTCTAAATGTAAATAAATTTGTTTGCAAAATGAAAATCCAGTCGAGGCTTCTGCAAACCAAAGTGGTGTTTGCATTTCTCCTCATCATGCCCGTCCTTATAACGCTTCATCTGATTCATCTGTATACACTCAGAATCTTTGAATAATGGTGAGTAATTCTAATGCTCTCACATCGTTGGCAAGCCATTCCATAAAAGCACCCCTTTGGCATCGTCGAAATCAACCGCTGGAACATAACTTTTAATTTTGCGAGATACTTTTGCCATTATCGCGGTAAATGAAACGACTGCAATTAAATCTGAAACGTAGACTGAGATATACCTACGTACAAATGAATGTTAAAAGATAGAAAGTACATAATCTTATTTTTTTAATGAGATGTTTATACATTAGATAATGTGAACAGACAAAAGGTAAATTTTAACATTTTACTTTTATTGCAATGGGCTTTTTTACTTGTTGCTCGTGATAAAGGTTGACTTAAATTTTTGAACCATGACCTTGACGGACAAGCTTTTAAATATGAAATTGTAAAAGGTCAACTTTTAGGCCAAACTACATAGGAATGTGTGTATATTTTTCGATGGACACCTTTCTTCACTGAATTCTTTTGGAATTATTAGGTTGTCTTTGAGTTAAACAACTTCTCACCACCCATGTAACTTCCTATGTCCTTTCCATGGTGTTGTCCAGAGTCCAGAGTGAACCTCAGCTAGTTTTCTCTAGTTATGCACTTTGAGTTTGAGTCTGTCTTCCACGTATGTGCGCTACTTCTATCGTGAAAAACCTCTGTTGTGTTATTCAACAGGTTCGGATATGAACATTTTCAGACCGGAGCTAACTTATACATATAGTCTTCAGGCCCAAGCCACCTTATACGGATTCAAATACGCATCATAGGCTTTGTTTTTTGTTGCATGTGCCTAGTCTTGGTCTTATTGATCGCTTCGTCATTAATGATTTATTTACATGGTGGGAAAGTATCCTCTACGGATCTCAACCTGTGGGACAACGCAAAAGAGGACGTTCGCGAATGAGGCACACACGACTGGAGAACGACCTTAATCAAATTGGTGTACTCAATTGGAGCTAGCAAGCGTGCTAGTGAAAGATCGTGCAAGTTGGGGAGGATTGTTGGTTAAAGGCAAGGTCCACCCCGAACTGTAGCGCCATAACAAGAAGGAAATTTCAGGTCTAATTCAAAAATCCCTGGAATCATGGAATAATCATCAGTTGCATCGCCGAGTTAATAAGTGTTGCCGTTTGCCACAAGAAAAGGGCTCATTCACTGCCGTCTCTGTTCCAAATTTCCGACCTTAGGAGAATTTTTTAGACCTGGGCTCCGAAATATTTAAAAAAGGAGTGTACACCAAGCTAGCTGGAAATTTGGATGCTTATCTGCTCTTCTGTCGCGATCCCACGAGGGTTGGATACTACATCTGCTGTCGAAGGTGCTTTGCTTCTACTCGTAGATTTCAACATGTTGAGATAAGAGTAGGAGTTCGAAGACAGAGGCTGGGTACAGTCACTTGTGACTGCATTTATCGCATGTCAACGCTTAGAAATCCACATTAAATATTGTGGCTCTACAGTCCGAGATGGACTTGGCCTAGCTTCTACAACAATAACTCGTTTTGTGGATGCTTTTATTCTTTCACGAGTGAACGGACCTACATTTTAATGTCGACTCCGAAAACCGAGATTGAGAAGCTTTTTTCTAAACAGTCGTACTCTTTCAGCATTGTCAATGATTCGAAAGATGTGTTAAAATTTGAATGGTGTTTTTTTTCGAGATTCACATCTAGACTTTGAGCGTAGGGGCATTTACCTACTACGCCAGGGAGGCCATTAAATCACTGAAAGATCTTTGACAAAACGAGTTTCAGTCTTTTTAAACACGGAATCTGGGATTCGAAGGCATTCTTGACTGATGTATCACTGTTCAGGCATTTTACGTTGCCAGTAATCGACGAATTTGTGCCTTCCGGACAACACCTGAACAACAGTGCAATTCATTGAGCTTGTGGCTTTGTTTTCTCCACTATTCTCTTTCAATCGAAGTAACTTCTAATTGCTCCAAATATCGTCCAGATTTCAATTTCAGGTGGCAGAACAGGCAAATATTTAATAGACCATAATCTATATTCTTCGAGCTAGAAGAGAGCCTATTTACTTCGAAAAGCTGATAGGACAGTAGTTCCCAAGCCTTATTTCCCGTTGGATCTGCAACAGATTATCACTTATGATGTGATGTTTACATTTGGGCTGCTGCGATGTAGAGAAATGGAAATATCTCAAGGTTGTGTCGGTGGACGTTCAGTTGCTGTTCGGGGCATATGTTTTTGTTCGGCGGCCTATGTTTCGTTATTCCTCATTAACATTGAAACTTGCTTAGTAAGCGGTGGCGTAATGGGTTAGTATAATGTCCATGTTCTAATTCTGATCAATATACCAACTTTCATGGCATAACTAAAGAGAGTATAACTGTGTGAAAAAGGATTGAAATGGGTTCAAATCGGCGATCTGGTTTGAAACACCTGTAAAATTGTATGTACAGTTGAATCGCGATAATTCGTACCCCCATAAATCGAAACCCCAATAATTCGTAACAAGCTGCAATAGTCCCTTGAAAAATCATCGCTAATTCGTAAAATGTTCATACATGTTGCTCCTCTCATTGTTTTGTATTTTATTTACAATGCAAATAACACAAAACCTCTCATAAATCGTAATTCGTTTTTCAAACCTCTTATAATTCGTAATGCAAAACGCAAAAAAAACCTTTTCAGTTTGACTAACTAACTGACTAGTTAACTTTTGTAGACAATTTTGTTGCCTTGATGTCGCCTTGCACACCGTACTTTTCTGTTCTATGATATTACAAGTTTCTTTATTCTTAGTTCACAAGCCCCATTAATTTGTATTTTTATGTTTTCCACCACGCTAAATCGAAATCTCGATACTAACCTGCGGTAATTCGTAAAAAAAATACTGTTTTCTTGTCATTTCGAATTATCGGTATTCGACTGTATATATATTTTGAGACTGGATCGCTTTACCTGTTTTTAAAAGGCTTTCTTTTTAAACGATTTTTAACCACTGTAAGTCCAAATGGAAAAATCTAGAAACACGTTTATTCGGAATTTAGCAACAAAATGGCTGCTCAGGTCTAAAGCAGAACACGTGTTGCAATTACAGGAATGCTGACACGTCTTATTTTTCCTATTCGAATGCTCATTACTAGCTAAATTAAATCTGGGAAAGCTCCTTGTCTTCATTCATTCATTTGTTTTAAATGTCGAAGTTAGGATCACTAAACTCTCCAAAGGCACTGCAGGGAATCAAAATAAAGCCTACGCTCTAATTGAATATTTGTCTAAGTACGTTAACAAAACAGTCATTTCAATCTATCATTCATCAATAAATGTCCTTTGTAGCAAGCAAATTCCCAATGAACAAAGAGGAGGAACTAAAATACCGCTGTATTCTACATTTCAGTTAAAGTAAATATTCGCCAAAAGAAATCTATTCCCGATAAAAATTTCTTAGCGAGTACCCTGAATATAAGTACCTCTCACAACAACAAAGAACAATTAAAGGCATACCACATTTAGACAAACCCTACGCATTTCATAAGTCATATGAAACATTATACGTTTTCTTATTTGCCAATTTCATATTTCCATGTCAAAAACTAAGTGGTTGTGAAAGATGAACTCGATCTACTTCTCCAACATCCAGACTTAGTAAATCGTCGGATACCGATCCTTTTCTATGGAAATAAAATGGATTGTAACGATGCTCTTTCCAGTGTCAAAATTGCAGCAGGTGAGCAGATTTTATTGACTTATATAAATATTCTTACGAATTATTTTATTTTTTTCGAAGCTCTAGGTTTGGAAAACATAAACGATAAACCTTGGCATATCAGCTCCAGCAATGCACTTACAGGTGAAGGACTAGAGGAAGGAATTCAATGGATGGTGGAACAAATTCGCATGTGTTTGATAGATGCCAAGGAACACAAGAAGAGGAAAATGTCAACAATGTCCTGAGTGAATGTCATTTCGATAACGAATGGAACAATTGTCTAGACTTTGTTGTATATTATATAATAAATGTAAAAAAAGTAATCGTAAAATGAGATACATATGTTAGTTAATAGTTCTTATATTTGCGCAACTTTTCAGTTCGAAGAGAAATACACGTCAAAAACCTCCACAAACCAGCACACGTATTTGTTGGTCTATTACCGACTGTGTTGTAGAGTTGATTAGGTCGCGAAATGGAAACTGTTGCCTCCTAGCATCTTAAGTATGTTCGAGCAGGTAACCCATCCTTTTAAAATCTTTCTTTCAGTCTCGTTTATGAGGCTTAAAAATTGCGAACTAAGCATAGCATAGTCGTAGATAAAATAAAAGGTTAAGAAACCACCGTAGATGGCATCATGGTCTTTCAAATGTTAAGTTTTAATACTGAGAATTATATTTGTTAGCGTATTGTTAATATAGGAGGTGGTTGACGTGTCCATTTGGATTCATTGCAAGCTATACTGAAGGTTACAACGGCAGGCGGCTATTCAGCATCATTAAGACTCTGAACATAGCTGTATTTTTGATTTTTTCGCGTTTTACAATATATTTAGCTTTTACTTGTGAATCCGTTGATTATCGGTTAAATACCTATAAGCAAACAGTATTTCCCACTCACATTGCCTCTGTTGTATTTCCAAAAAGAGAGGAAAATAACCAGTAAGATGATCGGAGATTATAGCACAATTCGACGACGTGCAAGCATTTTCTTAGAAAAGCTAACAGTATCTACTTATTTTCGCGGAATTCCTTGCGCTAACAGAAAAGCCTACCTTCTATCCAGCCACGTATCCAGACAAGTCTACATATCCAATCCCGCTACTACTACTGCAATGTGATGTTGGGGGAATTGGTATGTATATTATATATGTATGTACTTCGTTTTTCTATCGCGACTTTGTGATTTTTACGTTCATATTAACTGTGGTGACACATGAGAGAGCAGATGAGATGTCTAGGAAACAATTAGCGCTTAGCAACTCTCTGGTGGAACCAGTATGTATTCTCCTGGGAGCGGTCAAAGGCAATTTACATGTTTGACTGGATCCACTGCAATCGGTGCCATGACATAACGCCAAACGACATAAGGCCAAATTTTAAAACTTGGCCTTATATCGCTTTATCAAAGTGACATAAGACCAAATTTTTGCTTTGGCCTTATGGCGTTATGTCGCTTTCCGCTGTATATCTGATTTTGCTTACCTTGTTCAAATATACCTTCCATCACATTTAAAAAGGGAACGGGTGAACCGCGATGTACGTATGCAACCCCCCTGCTTGGCCACACATAGGATTTGGGGTATTTACAAGATTGGGTATATGTTACTTTCTCAAATAGATTGTAAATATATAAATAAGGAAACATTAGGAACCACCAGCCCCAAATCTTATCTGGGGCCAATCAGGGGGGTTGCAAGGGGGCAGAATGCCCTACCAAACCTACTTCCCTTTTTACCCGTTCCCTTATACTAACTCCACTGTTCAATTTCATTCTTCTTTTCATTTTAATTACACATATCCATGTTAATAAAAATTGTGGAATTATGACCCTCTAGATGTTTATTGATATTGTTATTTGGTGTTATGTCTCAAAAAAATTCACTTTGAGAAAGAGAAATAAGGCCAAATGCTAGAATTTGAGAGACAAATGCTAGAATTTCGCTTTATTTCGCTTGGCTTTATGTCCAGGCCCCACTGCAATCTATACAACTCTGACAGTTCGTTGGCTAAAAAAAAATTATGCGAGAAATTTGAAATTGGCTCTACTTATGATAAAAAAATGTATGACTAAATGTGTTGGTAATTGCAAATCTCAAGAACAGTTCGACCAATCCGGTTAATTTTTTTTCTCAAATATTCATTAAAGTTCGAGGAAGGTTCTTATGCACACCAATTTAAAGTGTGGGGGTAACTCCCGTATAGGTGAAGTTGTCGTGAATATTGATATAATGTGACACCCCATAGAGTAATATTCCAATTGACAATGAAACAATGTGGAGGTTCGGTTAAGGTTTTTGATCCAGAACACCGTTTAAGAAATATGGAGCCGTAGGCCGTTTTGATGCGTCCACCCATCTAATTTATAAACCAAAGTATGTAATTGAAAAGTATGTAAAAAAAATAAAATTGTTCTCAGATTAGCTAGACCACTTCTACGTCGGCAACAATAACTTGCATAAATAATATAATCTCTTACATCGTAATTTAATATTTATACATATGTAAGTGGGTGCCGTGGGCATGTGGGTTTGTGCGCACTTGACTTTCACAGCCTAGGTTCAAATCCCAGCACAAGCAACAATTTTTAAAAACAAAACTGTTCGCGGCTCCACCTCTTTCGAGTCACTGACAATGTTCAAAGAGTATGACTGTCTAGAAAAATTTCCGTTCGGAGTCGGCATTAAACTGTAGGTCCCCTCAACTCATGAGAGAACAATAGCACGCACAACACGAGTGGTTGCTGAGAAGCTAGTCCCAAGTCCACCTCGAACTGTACCGCTGCCGTTATTATTATTATTGTTTTATATGTAAGAAACAGAAATCTCAGGGAACGTTCAGTGATCACTGATCATTAAGGGCGCCACTTTTTAAATTTAGGTGCATAGAAAAGTATGTCTAGACCTAAAGCACATATTCCAAAATTGTGATATAAAGACGGACGGACGGACGGACACATACAAATTATAAAGATTCTGAATAAGTACCATAAGTTTCAAATCGTTAATTGTAATCGAAACGCCTTCGCTTTCCTTTGAAAAATGTACAAAGGTGAAATCACACTTTCTCGAGAATGGATAAGTGCAAGACAATTCAAACAATAAAATAAGATATTTTTGCTTTAAGCTATCACCACAGTCGTAAAATAAATTGGAATGTACAAGTCGTGACATATAAATGTCGTAAGAACTGCTGCTTGGTTTCTACAAAATTTAACTCAGTTTATTTAAGCCGACAGTTGCTATACTTTTCGACCACATCGCACCATGAAGTTGAATACGTTTGTTGTTTGTTTCGGTAAGTCAAAGGCTTCTGTTTAGAATTTATTTCTCTCTATAAATATGTTATCCAATTCAAAAGGGTTAGTTGTGCTTCTCGTTTTGAGGATACGTTCTAGTTCCGCAACGCCGAACGCTGTTCCGGCATCGAACTATTCGTCATTGTTCCTGCAGGATGGATAGGAAACCATTTAAATCGCATCAATTGATTGAGAATCCAAATGAAATATAGAAAAACGTGTTTCGAATATATGTGAAGATTATAGTGTGTTTCTTTTCTGTTTTAATAGTCGACAGTGATTCTAATAGGATTGTGATCACATAAAAAATCTGTGTTTCCATTCTGGTTAAGAAATGCGGATGTATAAATATCTCTGATGGATTTTTCAGGAATTTTATCCTTATGATATATGTCAGCTAACACGTGTGCTCTCGTGCAATAAATACTTAAATTATAGCCGTGCATTGACGTTCACATGTCTGTTAAATGTACTCAAGTCTGTCATCCCCTACATGCCATAACCTAGATACCGAGGTACATACTTGTACGAGTATTTTCTTTTCAACATTTTTTACATTTTTCCTCACTGATCCTGGAAGCGGTTTAAATCGAAGAATCTCTTAGAAGATGTTTCGCTGAGAGACGTGTATGTGCATCACAGTTCATTGAATTTGAAATTATTGGGGAATCATGTCGGATTAGTCTGTTTATTTACTGTTTTTGTAATCTCGTAGACAATTGAACTCATTCAAGGAAAAATATCTATGTCAAGTTATCGAGATAAAGAATGTTATATTCATCCCATCTCCATAAATGTAATTACTCTAGCCAAAAATCAATAAAATTCTTAGAATATGCAGACTGGATATGTTTTAAAAACAATGTGAGCTTTGGTCTTGTAAATCGATCAAATCGAAATGCAGTAGTGTTCACGAATATAGCACACCCTTACATTTAAATACAAATAATTACGTGTAAAGTTGTTTACCTCAAAATAGAGGCATTTTGTTTTGTTTCAAATTACATTATTAAATAAAAGGTTTCACTGCTTATGTGCGAAACATTGCGAACGGCGTCTCTAACTGACCAACAAAAGTTCAGTTACAAAATCTCACTTTATGATGCTTCTCCAATAAATTTCTGTTCTGTTATTCTGTTATCCACATTCTTCAACTCGTCCTAGTTATCGCAAAAATTGTTTCACAAAATTATCAAATTTCATCATCATTTCGAGACAACGATTCGTGCCTTTGCAGCAAAAATGCGAGTGTTGTTATTTTACTGCGTTTTTTCATGTGAAATATGTCATTTTTTTCAGAAGTAGATTTTTTTTGGTTCGATCGAAATTGTACCTTAAATGAATGAGACTGAATGTGAAAATGATAAATAAATTTAATTCATATCTGGAAATGTTAACTTTGCATGCAAATTGAGTGAATTTTTTAAGAAAGTGTTTTCCGTCCTTTGTAATTTTCTTTTAGAAAGCTAAAGCATTTAAGAGGTTCTCTTTAAAATAGGCCGACGACGGCTTGTTATCTGGAAAACTTGGTATTAATAAACGCTATAATAGAACCACAACAGAATATGTGCAGCAAAGAAAGTCCCATGAAACATAAACATTTGAATAATGATGTTTTTATATCGTAAAAAGAGGAGCACAAATAACTGAAAAGGAGGACAGTTAGGAACACTAGGCTCTATACAGCTCTCTGAAATATATTTCTATTGATGTTGATCGAGATTGCCCTTAATTCAAACTATAGAAACAACTCGACGTCATGACTCAGCTGTTTAAACCATTATGCTTCTGTCAATATGCTTCACGATCTTAATTGTACCTAGGATCGTCCTATACTATTGAATTAAATTTGCTCCAAAAAATATTTTTGCAAAACCGTATGGACTTAACCTTTCCAAAGCAAATATTCTCATTCACTTCCTTTCGGAGATGTAGACTTGTAGATTTAGCACTACCTTTTCCCCTTTTACTATTTTCGACGAGATCCTAATACCATCGCCACATCTGCTCTTCTCTCCCCGTATTATTTCGATCTGATAGGCTTAATTAGTTAATCGTTTTAAGTCCCAGTTAGATATGGAATACATACGGTTCCAATTTTTTTTTTTTTTTCTTTTTTTTTTTTTTTGCGAGGGTAGGTGAAAATCTTCAAAAGACACTATGGGGACCGTTCCCTCATAGTGAAAGGGATTTTTACCCAGTAAAAACACCTCCCTTCAAATAAATTATATTTATACTACAACTAAGTTAGTCACTTATCCAGCAGTTTACATTTCGTAATTTAGAGACATTAGGCAGGTGACTCTCCACTGAAAGTTCCTGCTTACACCGCTAATACACGCGGGTTGATTTCACCGTGCTAGATCAAGTGGTCTAGTCCTTTGAAGACGGCGAATAGCATTACTTCCATTAAGAATCGGAAGGACTACAGGGTTAACGTGCTCCTCTAGGCGGCGCTTATGCTTACGAGCAAAAGTCTTAATTTCATCTTGGACTGTTGTAATTCCAAGATCTCTGTGGATATCGTCGTTTCTTATATACCAAGGTGCGTTGACGATGGTTCTTAGAACTTTGTTTTGAAAAGTCTGTAGTATGTTCCTATTACTTGGTTTGGTACAACCCCAGAGTTGTACACCGTACGTCCAGACAGGTTTTAGCACTTGCTTATATATAAGCAATTTGTTGTCAATACTTAGCTTTGAATTATATCCAATGAGCCAGTACATATCTCTATATCTCTTCTCTAGCTCTTCACGTTTCTTTTTAACGTGCTCCTTCCACTTAAGTTTAACGTCGAGGGTCATCCCGAGGTATTTCGCTTCATTCCCGAAGGGTATTTGCACACCATTTACGAAAACAGGTAGACTATTTATGTTCCTGTATGTAAAGTTTATGTGAACAGATTTCGCGACCGGACTTAAACGTCTAAGTAGAATTCTTTCGAATACTTTAGACATTATCGGAAGAAGTGAGATCGGTCTATATGACTTTTTATCAGTTGGCGGTTTCCCAGGTTTCGGTACCATAATCACTTCTGCCACTTTCCATTGACTAGGAACGTGTTCTAGTCTAAGGGCAGCATTGATGAGATACAGAAACTTAAGAACCGCTTTCCTGGGCAACGCTTTAAGAACTTCTCCTGTGATTAAATCGTATCCAGGAGCTTTTTTCGGTTTGAGTTTATTTAATTCTTTTTTAAGTTCCGTAAAGGTTGCGATCCTAATCGCATAATTGCCATCTGTCACTTCAGTTCTATTAATATTTTCAAGTGGTGTTAATCCATCGAACGGTTGAAAAGTAATTTCTAGATAATTAGCAAAGAGTTCCGCTTTTTCCTTATCGTCTTTCGCCCATTCGTCCTGATTTTTTCTTATTGGTGCTACATGGGCTTGGGGTTTTCTCACGTCTTTAACGGCTTTCCAGAGCGAGTAGTTAGATTCCTTTTTAGCAGACAAGCTTACTAAGTATGAGTTAAGAATATTACTTTTGAATGCCCTAATATTCGCCTTCAACTGGTTGCATAACTGATTGAGACGAGTTTTATGCTGTGGCGCACGAGTTTGTTGCCATTTCTTACGCGCTCTTCTTTTTTCCTTCACCATTTCCTTTATTTCTGGTGGATATTGCAAGATGTGATTTCCTGGCGATTTTCTTATGCGTGGTGTACTGTTCCACCCAGCGTGCTGTATGGTTTCTATAAAATTGTCAACCTCCATTTCTAGTTCGTATGGGGTCCTTAGCGAGACACTAAGTTCAATGTGGTTATTCACGTAGTTTGTGAATGCTTGCCAATTTGTACGTTGATTAGTCAAGGTAGGCGGTTGTTGTTTCTTTATGAGGGTTTCGCTCATTGTCAAGATAATAGGAGAATGATCTGAACTGAGATCAAAGCTTTCTGCAACTTTTAAATAGTTTCGGGAAATACCTTTCATTACAAAGAAGTCCACGACATCAGGTATTTTTGTAGAGTCCGTAGGCCAGTAGGTCGGTCTACCGGTTGACTGAAAATCGCAACCGAGTTTCATGGCAGCTTTAAACAGTGTCCTACCCTTTTGCGAAATGCGTCTTGAACCCCAAAGGGTGTGCTTTGCGTTAAAGTCGCCACCAATTATGAAATTTGGGCCAAGAATATTTAAGATATTTTCAAACTAGTTTTGATCAATTATACTGCGCGGAGGGCAGTAAATAGATGAGACATTAAATGAGTAATGTCGGTTTTTTACTCGAACCGTTCTTAATTGTATTGTATAGGACTCTATATTTGCTTCAACCATATGTTCAATACTATCTCGTATGAACAAGGATGATCCGCCTCTTGCTCTTTCTGACGGGTGGTAAGCGTGATAACCGCAATAACCTTTTAAATTTATACGGGATTGCCTCGTTAGGTGCGTCTCAGAGATCAAACAAATATCAATATCTTTTTCCTGAATATATAGTTCCAGTTCGTCAAGTTTTTGCAATAAACCGTTTGCATTCCAATTTAATATTTTAAGGGACTTATTCATATTATAGGACGCTTTTTGTTAATCTTATTTTCGAGATTGACTAGTCTCTCGAAAATAAGTTTGTTCGTCTTAGTTTGCTCTTCAAGTTTCTCGAGGATAACCGAAAAGACATGAGATACCGGATCTGACGGTTTATCTTCATTATCACTAGCGGTTGCTACCATTTGGGCGAACGTTTTCGCTCCGACTTGCGACGATCTTTCTTTGATCTCTTTAGATCTTCTATTTAATGAAGATGTAGTTTGCGTCTGTGCTTTTTTATCAGGATCCTTTCGAGTGACCATTTGTTTCTTTCCGACGTTTACAACATTAGTCGGATTTGTCGATTTTGGGGCTTGTCGTTGGGTGGCTTTTACTTTATCTCGCCTTTTTTGAATTTCCTTTGCTACTTCGCAGCCACGGTAATTAGCCGGGTGCTTCCCTTTGCAGTTAACACAAGTAGCTGGAGACCCTTTATTTGCCTTGCAGTCTGCCGTCAGATGTTCCCCCGCACATTTGACACATCGTGGATTTTTCTGGCAGTAAGCTTGCGTGTGGTTGAACCCCTGACAGCGTTTACACTGAGGGATCAATTTCGAGTTTCTAGGTAACGTCTCGATCTTGACTACCATATTAAGAATACTTTTTATGCTATAAATTTTTTCCAAAGTTTCGCTTTCAATTGATGTCCCGTATATCGTACAAAAATTATATTTTCTTTGCGAACTTAAAATAAGATCATAAATACTTTGAAAGAGGGACATGAAGGTTGGATGGGTACAGAGACCACTGCAGACCAGTAAATTCGTGAACACCACGTCTCCATTTGTGATATTTACCTCACTACTTATGTGGCATTTATGTTCAGAATACACGTATTTAAGAATGATTCCTCAAAATTTTGTAAAGACGTTTGCAATTTTTTTTTAAATTATGTAGAAATAAACCGGGCAAGTGCGAGTTGTACTCGCACGGGGAAGGTTCCGTCGCATAATATTGATGGATGATTTCTGAATATCAAACGACGTTTCAAAACTATTTCAGTTGAATTTTCTTCTAACTTCAACTCAAATCAACCATTTATTCACAAATTCTTACATCCAAACAAACAAATGTTCATCCCTACATATACCTATATCTCTATCCAAGTTTATCCAACACAGAAAATCCCTTCCATCATACATACATACATGCCTATCTAATCACTGCTCATGACTGCGGTATGTGTGTGTTCATTTCTGTTGGGCATTTAGGGGTGAGATCGAAAAGATAACGCTCATCAACGAATAGAGTGGCCGAACACAGCATGAAATTATGTGTGAAAATGAAACTTTTTTCTTGTTTTAAATCTTAGATATTTCAAAATTTCAACATGATTCGATATTTTGAAATGTATCATTTCTTAATGCTTACATTGATGTCTTCAAAACTGCGTTTTCAGATCTTAAAAATTCGCATGTCGATGATTGACCGTTTTTGGCCAATATCTCCAAAACCATTAGGGCCAGAATGCTCGAAATTGCTTTAAATGAAAGTACTCAATGAAGCCAAGTTTTTGTGATTTTTTTTAGATTTTTAAACACTTTGGTTTAGAAATGGCAGGGGGGGGGGAAATCTTTGGAGCTCCATATTTTTCAAACGGTACTTTTGATAAAAAAGTGTTGAAAGAAACCTCCACCTCATTTCGAAAGATCTGTCGATTGATATATATATCGATGGGGTGCGACAATTTTTCAAAATTAATGTCAACTTCACCTGTACTGGAGCCACCCCCAAATGGCCCCACATTTTAAAATCGCTGCATAGGAATTGACATCTAGGTCTGAAGAACCTAATTCCAAAATTTCATGCCGATATCTTCATAAACTTCGGAGATAAAAAAGTGTGACAGACACGACGGACGGACGGACGGACGGATACACCGAAATTATAAAGGTTCCGTTTTTGTAGACGGAACCTTAAAAAGCATCAAACACTCAGGAATGGTTTTTACAAGATAAAATCTTCTAATTTACAAACACGGATGCCAATCCTTAGAACAATTTTTTCTTCACTCCGTCGATGACACTGATGTAATAAGAAACCCAAACAAAATATCTTTAAAGTTCTTTTCCATCTCTATCGCGTGATCAGCAGATTCCTGTCGACGTAAGCGAGTAGTCCATTAAATTTTCAAACTGGGAAATGTTTACACATTTATGAAAAAATTATATTTTCCACGTCGTTTAAGATATTTCAAATATTTTTATTTTCTTTCTCATCTGCCACGTCTACCTTCTTCAAACTCTGATAAAAGGATTAACGTCAGAATGGAATGCTTTCACCTTGACTGAATTGTGCCGATAAAAAGGTATCTCCTATTCAAATTGTTGTAGGAATCTTTCCGCATTCATTGCAAATTTAAATGCGAGCAAACATCATTTGTGTGCAACAGGTATGCTTATCGACTGATACTTGACAATTCCCAGAATTCACACTATGTGTGGAAGCCATCGAAGGGACTTAATGACATGAGATAAAATATTTAGATACTGACACGAATTTAAAGCATCCGTTGATGTAGCAGAAGGAGTGTTGGAAGAAGCATTAGCAAGCCAACTGTTCTTCCTTGTGGTTAAGGCAAAGGTGTGCTTTGTTCTATTTGACAATTATTTGTCGACTGGTGGCTGTATTAGTTCTTCCAAACTATAGGCGGTTCTCTGTAGTAAATCGACACCGTGTGCGTGTCGCACACACTTAACCTTTGGGACGTTATTGTTCCCAAAACAAGAAAAGGTCATGATTCAATTTGAATGGGATGGATACGAGAAGTTAACATATGTTGGGAGTCGATTGAGGCAGGACCTTGGATATGACATCATTTCACCGATCCAACGTTAGAGAAATTAGGAAAAATATTTTCGTGCAGAACAAACTTATAGTTTAGATGAACTTTGCTTCTAAGAGCTATAACTGACAATTTAAATGTAACAACTGAGTTTTTGTTAATACAAGATGGCGCAAAATTAATCATCTAATTTTGTTTTTGAATTATTTTTTTACTAAATAAAAAAAATGATTTTGAGTGATGGAAATCTTTATTTGGACCTTTACAATTATTTCTGCTGTGGAAAATATGATATCCGCCAAGTGGCTGCCGCCAGTGTTAATACACATTTGTGGGCGTTTTATCGCGTTTTCAAGATTTCCGATGATAACTGTTCGCATTAGTGTCGAGGGCTGCAATTGTCTGAGGCTTGTTGGCATAAACTCGTAACTTCAAGTAGCCCCAAAGAAAGAAGTCTGGGATGGTTAAATCGGGCAATCTTGCTGGCCATGTCAAATCGCCAAAACGGGAGATTACGCGACCAGAAAACGCTTCGTTCACAATATCCATTGTGGCTCATGCTGTGTTTGCGGTTGCACCGACTTGTTGAATCCCAATCCACATGATCACCAAGCATCGGTCATTCAATTCCAGCAGTAAGAAGTCGCTGTAGGGTCCGCCTGGTGATGCCCAATTGCGTGGCCCGTCGTCTAATTGCTATTTCTTCGTTCTCAGCGACATCGGCAAGCACAGCCGTGATATTCTCAGCCGTACGACCAGTCCGGTGGCGGCCACGCCCCGCGTGGTCTCCTGTGGTTCCAGTCTGTTCGAGTCGAGGATATAAGCCGGTATGTTTGCCCATTTAGCGCGACACGATTAGGAAATGGACGTCGAAATTCACGCTGCGCTAACACCACTGACCGATTATTGGTCAAAAAAATCGTCACAAGCTCTTGCTTGTTTGTCTGTTTGTAAACTGCAGCTGTCTAGTTCACAAATGTCAAATATGATTGACGTACAACGCCATTTAAAAAAAATTATAACATCTTCCGATGGGACGATTCATTTTTTGCCACCTTGTATATACAGTTAAACATCTGGCTAGACTCATGTAGCTCATGGCCAGCACAGCCATATTTTTTTCTGTTTATTGAGCATACTTCTGCACTCCAAAAGATTTCAACGTTTCTTTAATTTAGGACAGAGTGATTTTACTTTGGCGGTTTGATTGAATTAATGTTCTTTCTTAGTTTCACGACTTTTTTGCTTTTTGGTCGAAAGAAAAAATGACGTGATTTCTTGCAATCCCGTGCTAGTCGCGTTGTGCATATTCAGATATCCAGGTTATACTAATTGAAGTTACCTCTCTGATACGTTACATTTTGAAAATTTCAGTTCTTCCCATCGATAGCGTTTGCACTAAGCGTAGGTATACATTTGATTTTAACTATGATATTTAAAAAAGAAAGCTAGTATAAAGAATGGAATTCTATGCTTGATCAAGATTTTCTGCTCTCCTTCCGTTTTCTGTGCAATTTATTGCAGTCCATAAAAATGGTTCATCACCTTAAAAAAACATTTTTTTGTCAGTCATATTACTATGGACATATATTGGAGTGTGGGTATATGCAATATCCATGGATTTACCGATGGCAGTAACAGAACAAAAAGCTTCCATTATTATGATGTTCGAGGTAGAGAAGTGTTTTTACTGTAGCTGTAAGATGTAAAGTCTTTGACAATAGGAATAATGATATTAAAATGAAAATAAGGGAAAATTATCCAATGACATTTTATTATACGTTTTTGTTTTATGACGAAAATATTACTTCATTGAATGAAAACATTACAAAATAACCGTATTTAAAAATATATATGTTTTGTAATCTCGATACAAAGTCCAGTTCTTTTATTTCGTTTTGCGATTCATGTCCATGGATCAGTTGTATAAAGAAATAATTCCCTGAAATTTTTATTTTAAATTAACTTTTGACAGAGGAATTTAATCGAATCAAAGAAACACCACACAAAGTAGATGTTTTGAAGAAAAATTAATAATAATAATATTTTGGTGCTACAGTCCAGGGTGGTTTGGGTCTAGCCTCTAGAGTAGTCACTAGGATTGTGCGTGCTATTGTTCTCCCACAAAAGAGAGGAGCTACAGTTTAATGTCAACTTCGAACGGCGAAGTTTGAGAAGCTTTTTCTAGACAGTTATAATCTTTGGGCGTTGGCAATGATTGAAGGTAGAGTAATTAGATCATTTCTAAAGGATTGCTTATAATCATTTTTATTTTATTGGCCACGCGAGCTAAGTAATAGCTCCAACTCCTTCTTTACTAAGCAATCGACTCATGGACAGGGGAGCCCTGATTACCAGGCTATTCTTCTGTCAGTAACCCGGATCGAATGTTCTAGTAAAAATTTAAATTATCTAATTTCTTACCAATTGTTTATCGCCAAGGAGGAGGGGTAAAACACGTGTATTTTAGAGTATGATCGCTTTTCTTCATGTTAGAATTTGTCATTATTTTTTGTATAATCCAAAGTAACAATAACATACGACTGGATGGAGCAGTTGGTTAAGCGCCTGCCCCAAGTTAGAGGGGTCCCAGGTTCGAATCCCAGTGAAATTGAATCTGGTCCAGTCACCATTTGCCGTTGGGATAAAATTAACGGCACTGGAGTAGGTTTGAGTCTGAGTGCAACAGTAGTGTTTCAAAAAACTCATCAGAGAAAAAAACAAGGTAACAAGTAAGTTCTATAGTTTAACGTAGTCAACCAAATTGTAGTTTTGTTTAAGACTAAATTTAAATGCTGCAGGGAACATTTCTAAGAGGTTGATTAGACAAACATTGATTAATTGTTAGTATTAAAAAAGTGTGGATGTTTGTACAACATTCACTTTCTGTTGAAGGAAATGGAACAGTTTTGATGGACTACATGGATAGAAATTTGCTAAAAGAGTATCCTTTGAGATTGCAAACAGATTCCGGTTATCAACCGGAATGACGCTACATCATTTGACAGATGTTGCGGAAGAAGAAGTGAGCACCAAGCGGATGGCAACGCCCACAAAAACGGACATTTGCTTCAATAGTCTAGGACTAACTCTAAAAAGGCTTTGGTAACAGGATGAGTGAACAATGTGCAAAAAATATATAGATAAATATTAGAAGGGTTTGCACAGATTGTCCACAAGGAGGTTTATTAACACATATGCGCCGAGTTCTGATCACAGAAAGTCGATTAACATCGCTCTATACCTGAGACAATTGACGGTGACGGTGTCTCCTTATGTTTCGAAAGAAATGAGGTACGATAATTACGTCATGCCATAAACTACACCAAACAGTCAATCCTTGTGGATATATTGATACTTGGTCGAACACTTGTCTATGATCGTACGGCTTCAATTCTTGCATCATCACAATCTTATACGGATATAGGCCCTAATTCAACCGCCAAATAAGTCGGGTTGACTCCCTGGCGATGCCTAATTTAGCTGATGGGCTCTGAATCGACATTTCTTTTTTTTTGATATTGGTCGCTACGGCTGTTGCTTTCTTCATTTCGGACCAATATTTGTCTGATTGGTGGCTTAAAGCCCAAGGTCACGCTCAAACTTTTCCACGGTGCAACCATGATGACGACCAACCTCACGACGAAATTTACGTTTCGTATTTACAACTGAAATGGAATTTCGATAATATTCTCAGAAATAATGAAACGATGCATTATGAAATGGCAAACCTTACTGAATATTTTGACAGCTGGATGTCTTTGGTAACTTTGACAACTATTAAAACATAATAATTGGAAAAACGATCATCGCTATCTTATCACCCTTTGAATAACAGTCACGGTAGAAGAAGTGAAACAATGGTATCATGAGAGGATCTCTTCATAAATGTAAGCCAATCAAATCTAATAATTTTCACTAGAAAAATAATCAATCTGTACAGAAATAGATGAACAAGAGAGTTAAGAATTTAGTTGCTAACCTAGATAGGGAAATAACGTAAATCTATCACGTCGAAGAGACGCTATTAGGGTTTTTCGTCAGTGCAAACTTGTGTTTTAACATTGGTGGGAAATATCACTAAGATCAGCAGACTGGAGGTCGCGATGATTGTCAGACCAATTCAGTGATATAGTAGTTTGCTAGGTCCAACGTCTAGCATATTAAGGTGTTCTTGGCGCCATACAACGCTTTTGACCTTAATAAAACAGCAGCAGCGTCGGAATGATAAATGTCCGTTTTGGACATAGAAAGATTGTAAATCTCAACAAAAACTAGGTTAGGGACCTGAATACGCCAACAAAAGTCACATTTGTTTATGTAAAGGAACACGCAGGGATCGAAGGCACCGGGAAGGAAGACTTCCTAGCAAAACAGGGGTCAACCTCGGCGTTAGTTAGTCCGGAACCAATTGCTGCTTTATGCAGAGAAATTGTTGAATAGCTGATCAACAAATGATAATAAAAAAGTTTACAGACTTTGTCCAGAAAATATGTTCTAAGCTTGAAGCAAGGAACATTAAAATGGGTGGTGGTGCTTTCCACAGGTCATGGCAATTGTTATAATCTGAACAAGGCAGAAATTCTTGAACCTGCTGCTTGTAGGCTATGCCTGTTAGGTTAGGGGGTTGCTAGTGAATTCCCCAGCACACTTAGACCATATTGGTCCATTTTGATACCTACAGTCGGACTACTACCACTGATCGGCCGCTCCAGTGATAGGGCCGTTCATTTGATCCGAATGGCAAATGGTGACTGAACCAGATTTGAAACACCGGATAAAAGCGTATTAACTTTGCTTTCACTGGGACTTGAACCTGGAACCCCTCTAACTTAGGTCAGGCACTTAACCAACTGCGCCATCCAGTCGTCAGAGACTATGCCTGTAGGAAGAAGAGAAAGCCGTATAATGTGCCAATATCGGGTACTGGCTATCAAAGGAAAGGACATTCTGAGTTATTATGCAAAATGGTTACATACCGAATGAAAGGATCTCTTTACGTGTTTTGCATAAATTGTGCAAAGAAATTAATAGTTTCGTCTTGGTCGTTTTTTTTAAATGAAGATAAAACTCCTAAAACCTGAAACTTCCGTTTCCAATGAAAAACAAAAAAAAAAACATCAATTAACCTCCAACCTATTTTGGACAAAGTAAATCTGAGGAACTTTACCTCTTTTCTGACAGCAATGAACACTTATCTAATTCAATAAATTTAATTTCAAAACATATTAAGAGAGTTTGTAAATCAATGCTTTCGCTCTCAAGTTCTGAAAGCTTTTCAAGTTAAAAGGAATCGGAAGCATTGGAATTTCGCTGAGTTCCCCAGGAGACAGGAGACTTAACGAAATGTATGCTTTTACGAGGGGAAATTTTCGCTTTTGGCTTTTTGGACACAATTTTCAAATTATGAATAAGTCATGGGAATGGAAAGCTTTGAAAGTGTATAAAAAGGGAACGTTATTCAGTAAGAAAAACCTGTTGCTGTTGACTGGGTGTTGGATGCAGACCCCCACATCCAGTTTAAAAGAAAGCAAAAGCAGCACCAAACCACAAATGACCTACAGGTACTCTTTAAGTTTTGGACTTTGAGAGGATAAAAGAAAACAACATTTTAAAGAATTGGAAAATAATGACATGTGAAGCACGTATCAAAGTTAAAGGGTCAGATAATTCTTTTTTGTGTTCATCATAAATAGGGATTATTTGATCCTTTATTACCACCTTTATGTTAGCCTTGATCTCCCAAAACAATGACTTAAAGCGGTTTAATGTATTTTGAAATGAAAGACAATGGGAACGTTGTGAAACGGGTGACAATTTATTTTACAATTTGTGAGCGCAAAATGTGTAACGATTACCCTTAAGTGTCGGGAATTAAGATACAGCACGGGCCGAAGGTATAGAGGGAGTAAGGGCAAGAGGTTACTGTGCACATTGGTCTTAAATGCCTGTGGATTGTAGTAAGTGGGAAATATCGGGCTGGGAAGAGCATTCCATATTTGTGTAGAGCGGCTAAAAAAATAGTCTCTAAACTAAGCTGTACGTCCGAAAGGAGGCTTAAGGGTGAACTGATGAGCATTCCTGACGAGACGAGTACTGCGGGTGAATTTATGGATGGGAGGAATGCAGTTGGCTGTGAGTGAGCTCACTTGAGCATCGTTTGTTAAAATAGCGATAGCGACAAGGATGAGACATTACGGCGATGTTCGATATTACTGTCTTCTATAAGTTTTATCATTCGCTGTTGCATTATATCTAGCAGGTGCAGAGAGGTCTTGGGAGCACCAGACCAGATATGAGTTTGGGGCGGATGTACGCCTTGTAAATTGAAGCCAAATCAGTTTGGGTGATATATTTCTTGAATCGATTAAAGAAACCTAGACATTTTACAGCGTTTTGGCGACGTCGAATAAGTGATCACTCTAACTAAGGGTTGTATTGATACACATACCAAGGATGGAAGTCTTTCGGTTTCATCGATATACAGCACTGAGTTTGGAGGCATTGATATCCACTCTATTATATTTATCCCAATTGATGCAGTCAAGGTCGAAGTTCAACGTGCTTAACATACGCTGCCGTTCCAATTCTACGGCCGAAGGATAGGATCGTGAGTCTTGGAACGAATATGAAAAGCTGAGAGTACTGTAATCAGCGAAGGAGTGGATTGGATTAGAAGTGCAGACAGATCATTTATAAAAATGAGGAAGAGAGTCGGAGACAAAACAGATCCTTGAGGAACACCAGCATTTATTTGGTGAATATCAGACTTGACCCCATCCAAAACAAATTGAATTGAACGGTTCGAAAGGTAATTTTTAATTCGTAGAAGAAGAGACTCATCGATACTATAAGCACGCATTTTCGATAAGAGAGCATAAAGCCAGACTCTGTCAAATGCCTTAGAAATATCAAGCGCAACGATCTCGCTTTCTCCTGCATTGTGCAAAGTGTTTCCACTTTTCGATGATATATATCAGATCACCAGTGGCTGCGGAAACCATACTGCCGTTCATTAAGAAGCTTCCGCGATTCAAGATATTTCATAATCTGACGGTTTATCAGTGTTTCCATGACCTTCGAAAGAAGGGACGTTAGTGCTATGTAATTGGACGAACACAGTGAATCGTCAATGATATCGGGATTGGTTAAAATGTTTGTAGTGCTAAAACATTGAATACCCCGACTTTTTGAAGTTGTAACGGAGGTACAACAGCTGACTTGAATTCAATGCAGTATTCGCCCGGTCATTTGTATATTCACAGTTTGTCTCTGGAATTTGTATCTATAAACTCGAAAATGGTGAGTATCTGTACCACTTAAACATTTTACCATGCCTGTGTAGAGTACCAGGTCATAGAGACATATCAAGTAAAGGGGATGAGATTGCTAGGTATGCCACTGCACTGTTCCTACAAGAACAGTTCGGCAGTGTAGGTGTGCCAGTAGCTACTTGTAAACTGTTGCTTAAAGCTACATCAACACGGAAAACTAACATCAGATTGACTACAGGTACTACATGCCAAACCTCTAGATTGATATCATCCAGACTAGATCCCAAACTTTTTATAGGCTTAAGCTCTCTGAAGACATCAATGGAGGAGCAATGGGTATCATTACAGGACATTCACGCCGAAAGACTTGGAGTCTTCTCTAATGACTTTTGTAGAAGCGGCTTAGACGAGGAGGATCAAGAAAACTTTCTCCACCTTCTACAGATCTGGCGTTTTAAAGACGATTGCACTTCGGAGCTTTTTAATAACATCGGTGACCTCGAGAGGCACCTATCAGCAATCTACTTCACTTCAAAGAAAGCTCTGATTGGTAACCCATTGCAAAGTACACCTCGTCTATATTAAGGACCCACGCGGATGCACAATGAAACAACGTTGGTCTAAGAGCTTTGCCCTAAAAGAGGAAGCCGAATTGAACATAACTTAACCTAACTGATTTTTTTTCTTCAGATCCATAGACACTTCAATGTGTGGGCTCTAAAATGAAATGCTGATAATTAATCAACGCCAATGCGTTTAAGGGCGCCATTTCAAATAGCAGCAAGATTCAGAGCTGCTAATATCGACAATCCGATATTAGAAACATGCACCAGCCCACGAGATGGGGTTCAGACATTGCACGCACAAGAATACCGGACATTGCCAGAACCTACGAAGAGCACACAACAATATTTCGAGGTTGCATTGCCGGTTAGCCATTCAGCTGAGTAGTCAAGACTATCTTACACTCCTCGGATATCGAGAATATTGCAGGAGTGTCCGACATCGTTCGGAGTGTGATCAAATGTCTCTTTACGAATGTTGGGAACCGGGTACTAAAGAAAGGTTCTGCCCGTGTGTCGTGTCTCATGAAGAGCAGTAACTTCCAAGTGAATACAGAGCAAAACACCTATTCAGCAGAACTGGCTTGAATTCTAGCCGAAACAGGTATTTATTGGGAAATGCATAAATTTAGCTGATCATAAAATATATTTCTATATGTTTCTCTACTGGATTCGAAAGGTTTAACGTAAAAATATTAATTAATATAAAAACGTTCCGTGCGCCAGCTGTCACTCCAGTCTCGTACATGTGTTGTTGTTCATCCCGGTAGGCTTCTAACTTTATACAGTCGTTTCAGATATCATTCATAGAGCTAACGGACAATTTTCGTAGTTTGAAGCAGCGTTGGCTTATAGGTTTTTTTCTTTGCAGCATGGTTTTTCCTAGGTTTTTTCCTAGATGGTGTCATAACTGTAGTAGCTTCTCTGATGACTAATTGAAAACGTTTTCATTCTTTTGGCTACGTCAAACTTTCCAAAAGCTTTAGGGAGACGCGAACGCAAAGTTCTTGGCGGTTTGTTACGATTGTTTCCGACGTCAAACCGTGTTGTTCTTTCTCGGCTACGTTGTTCTTTTCATATCCACGTTTTTCCTCGGCTAAAACATGATCCGAGTTTATGTTAGCCCCCGGAAGTTTCGGACCTATGGCGTCTGAGAAGTAGACTGAGAAGCAGACACGAATTGTACGAGTTCCCCGGATGGCAAAAATCGACTAAACTGATTCGAGTATCCAGAGCGGATGAACCCAGAAAAGGAGAGAAAGACCGAAATCAAGACAACAACGACTGGAAGAGCGTTCGCAGCAGCGTTAAGGATAAGAAGAGAAGGCAGGATAAGCTCAGGCTCAGACCCTCCACGAAACAATTGCATAAGAAGTATTAACTAAGAATTAGCAAGTTGAAGTAAAACATATTAGACCCAAAGAGGAACTACAGGCAATCTGTCTACAAGCCTTTTTGAGGGGATATTTAGTTTAATGGAGTCTCTTTGGTGGTGCTATATTCCTGAACTAATGGACCTCTCTAACTAGCATGGTCATGCTTCGGTTTCGTAGTCAAAGATTCTCCGCTGCTCTTGGGAGACGTGTTGCCCAATCGCTCCAGTGGCATAGTGACTTTGGGAACTGAACTCTTGGCTAGACTGTGTTTAAATTATCCCATTGCGATGTTTTGAACAAGTCGTCGATGGTGTGCTAAAACGCTAAGGTCATTGTATCCGTTCTCTTTTCAACATAAATAGCAAACTGCCAAAACCCACTGTGTTCGCTCAATTAAGTCAATGATGTCCGTGAATGCCAGCCCATCGACCAAATCTACACACTGCGGCAGATCGTGGAAAAGTCCTAGAAGCTCCAAGTCGATACCTACCATCTGTTTATCGATTTCAAGTCCGTATTTATAGATACGGGCTTTACAGCGCATTCTATAGTTTTGGCATCCCCGAAAACTCGTTCGTTGCAGAATGCCCGTTGTTCCGTCAAGGTTGGTAAAAACTTCACAGAGATATTCGATGCTAAAAAAAGGTTTAGACAAGGCGACGCATTGTCATCCGAGTTTTTTTAATATCATTCTCGAGAAGATAGTGCGTAACTCAAACGTTAACACCAAAAGGCACGATCTTTCACAAATCTGTAGAACTGCTTGCATATACCTACGGCATTGACCTCATCGGACGGACATATTGTCCTGTCTTTTGTGAATATAGAGAAGGAAGCGGCTAAGATGGGTCTTGGAGTGAATGAGGGTAAGATAAAGTATATGCTGTCTACGAGAAAAGTCCACCTACACCGACGTCTTGGACAAAACGTTACTAAAGGCAGTTACAACTTTGAAGTAGTGAACGATTCTGTCTACCTAGGCTCTGAAGTAAGTTCAGGGCATACCACCACCGCGGAGATAAAGCAAAAGATAACTTTTGCTAATCGCTGTCATTGGGCTTAGAAGCCAATTGAGGAATAGTCTTCTCTCGGAGATCCATGATATCTTCATATAAGACCTTGATAGCTCTAGTCCTGCTGTATGGCGCAGAAGCATAGACACTAACCAATTTGGTCGCTTCGAGAGGATGGTCATTCGGAATGCACTGATAATGTTTGGAGGAGTCTGAACAACGAACTTTACGAGCTGTTCGTCGACGTCGATCTAGTCGAACGAGTTCGGGTCTCTCCTCTCAGATGGCTAGTTATTTAGAGCGACGGCCCGGACCTAACCCTGAGGAATAACGCGGGAAAGGAAGACCACGCCTTTCGGTGGCGTACACAACTGGAAAGGGATCTCAATGAGCTGAACTTGGCTCGCTAGAAGCAACTAACACAAGACGCTGCTGGATGGAGAGGCATATTGTAGCGGAAGCTATAGAAGAAGAGCATTACCAGTGACTCTAGAGAGGTGGTGTAGGCATTCAATGCAGTCGATGCATTTACCCACTTGGCTGCGACGCACGGTCATGGAGAGACGGGCTGAGTTCGTAAACGTCCACAAAATGCACATCACGTAACCATCACTGCCTATGTGATGCAATGCAATGACTTTTTGATGTTGCGATGCATCACGATGTTTCAATTGTTTCTTTTTTTTTTGGTAAATTGTCGAAGAAATTGGGGACGATTTTTTTAATACATAATTAAGTTAATAATGTTGGCAATTACAATGCCAGCATACTCCAATATATTTTAGACAAGAAAAAGAGACAATTGAGTCGGAAAATAAAAAAAAAAAAGGATTCGCTGGTTGCTTTTGTTTGCGCATCGTTGCTTTCATTTTGTATTTTAGAACGTGATGAAAAATGATTGCAATTAAGAACGCTTGACGTTGCAGTACTGCGATTACGAACTCACCGACGATCTGCGAAGGGAAATTCTTTCTTAGTGGGAGTTTTTGCTACAAAAACAATGTTTGATTTACACAATGCCCATTGAAGGCATACGCTATCTTCTTTGGAAAGAGTCAACACTAGACAGCTTTACTTTAAAGATTTAGTAAACTTCATATTAGGATTCTGGAAATCATAGTACCACTGCCCATATCACTGCGTTCACAATTGGTCGTTTTTCATGCATTTCAGAAGGCCACACAACTTTTATTGATCGAGACATGTCGTAAAGCAATCAGTCATTTCCGTTAACCAGTTTTGTTCCTATCTCTGAAACCTTTGTTCATCCTGTATCAGCGTCGTGTTAACGTTCTATCGACGATTTTCTTGGGAAATCCATTTGTTTAATATTTATCATAATTTAAAAAAAAAATTAAAATTAATAAAATGAAAACTAAGCAGCCAAAATAAAATACAATCGTTAAGTATTTAAAACATGTAAACTTTATTTGTGAATATTACAAATTTAACGGAATGCAGTAGCTACACAACATTCAATAGATGCCTTTGTTAACTGATATGAAATATTTATCTGAATGTGTTGTATCCTATTTACAATTTTTTATTTTTATTAAATAGCTTCCAAGTGCCGGTTGTATTTTTTTGTGATAAACATTCTGCACGGAAAGAAATATCTCCTGCTTGAGATATCTATGTGCAAAACTATCTACGTGTGCTGTATGTATAATGCATTATACAATGATTCTTAGTAAATATACATTAATTATATGAAACATCGCCTGACATGCATTTCGATGTTGATCACAAATAATAAATGTGCTTTGGGGTCTAATTTATCTTTCTGACACTTATAAGGCCTTATCCTATGGGACAATTGGAGTGTGCTAAAGGTTGTACATAAATTTGAGAAAAAATAACAGATTGGTAAATATATATTTCCTGCCGCGCATTAAAAGTTCACGGCTGTACACTCTAATCCTACGTTTATATATTTTTATTTTCATTGAAGGCAATTTACAGGTTTTCGTATTTGAATTGATATGTTTTTGAATACAAGACGAAAATGCATTTTAAAATGCAGTCTTGTTTCATTTTCATTCAGTCTTTGGGAGAACATTTAAAACAATTACAACAACTAATGGATTGAGCACTTAAACGTTGTGATTGGGTGTCTTATTTACAAATTATATGTGTTTCCATTTCGAATGCGCTAAATGAATCAACTGTGAGGCAATTGTTTCATCAGCGCGTAGCCTTTACTAAAACCCTTCGAGTTGGAAACTTTTATACAAACGGATTCTTAAATCTCAGAGTCATAACTGAGGGTATTGGTTGAGATGTGATCTATCGAAATATGTGGGAGTGTCACTTTTCAGTTGTGGTAGAACAGGAGATGATTGAGATGGGTTCAGTATTGGATTGTCCTCTTTCGGTGATCCAATCGTTAGGCGAACATGTAGACCGGATTCTTTGATGAGATTCACAACGTCACCATGGCTCATGCCGGCAATATCGATACGATTTACGGCTACTATGCGATCGCCTACTTTAAGGTCACCACAGCGGTCAGCTGGACTGCCCGGGATGAGTTTTCCTGTGTAAAGATAATGGGTTATTGATATTGTCGATGCATAACTGTGACATTTGTCACTTACCAATTGCTGATCCATAGTATTGATTTGATGATGAGATTATAACAAAACCGAAACCTTCACTTTCGTGACGACTGACGATTACATCGTATGGATAGCGAATGGGACGGACTGGCACGGGTGCTGATGTGTGTCTAACACGGCGTCGTAGTATCATTGTCACTTGTCCACGCAAGGCTGCTTCACCCATCAGAGACACAACTTTGTGGTGGGATGCATTTACCTACAATCAGAGAAATATTAACGTATACAACTTTCACTTAAACGGTTAAGGAGTTTGAAAGTTACGATTAATTTAAAACATACCACATTGACTCCATCAATGCTTAGGATCTCATCGCCTGTAGCCATTCCAGGATCCCCATCTGCCGCCCCTCCAGGTACAACATGCCCAACAGTTACTTGTGAGCCCTCTTCAGTTCCTCCAACTATACGGAAACCAAATCCTTGGGCTTGTCTCTCTAAAGTCACCTCCGACAAATCAAATTCTTCCTAAATTCAGAAGACATATAAAGAAACAAATTTCGATTTGATATGAATGAAGGACTTACATCGTCCAGATGTCTTGGAACTGAATTGTTTCCTGGTATCATATAGTTCCACATTTGCGGATGCATCTGCATAAAGTTTTGGTGCTGTTGATGATCAACCATCGCTGATCGATGGTTTTCGAGAGGACTAAAGCCCGTTTTTCTTCTATCATTCATTAACTCGTTCACTCGCTTTTGAATCCTTCCGTTCTGCGTATTCTGATGATGATGATAGAATCCTTGGGCGGATTGGTTATGCTGGTGGTACTTGTATCGCTGGTAGTCTTGACACTCGTAGCAATAGCACGTCTCTTGGTGATAAGTCGGCACTGGTGCCATAATTGTCATTGGCGGTGAGTACAGTCCTCCTCCGTTCATGGAATCACCGTTTTGCTGAACAGGTGTCCCATCATAGTTATCCTGTTGTACTTGGACCCCATCGTAAAGAGAATTATATCCGTAGTCTGGAGATGTTAGCGTATTTTCATAGCCGTCCATCTTTGGCAGCATTGTGTTTGGATCCATGTGGTAAAGATTATTATGGTTATCATTCAGTAGCGACGCCTCCGCAAGTCTCTCGCTTAAACTAGTCACTAACTTTGGATACGGATCCATGAATGGAATATCATTGTTAATTGAATCGATTTCTTGCAGACTGTTCGTAGACTTTGCATCAGCGCCCAATGATTTGGCGTCTTCCGATTGTTTTTCCAGGCCATTTGTCACTGCTTCGATTTCTTCATTCAGTTCATTGGACGGCGTTTTGACACGAGCTCTACGGGTGTCTACGAGTGGAGTTTTTGGACGAATTGGCAAAATCTCTTTTGGCTGTGTACTGTAAAGATCTGCGGTTGGGGTTTTGCTTCGAAACATTCCAATTTCATTGATATCTTTGCCACCTCCTCCGGACTTTCGAAACTTTCCACTGTTTACGGACGTTCGACCGCTCACATTTGAACTATTTAAGGTATTTCCACGCTGAATTTTCACTGTTGTCGCCTCCGTCTTGGGGCAATCTTTCAAAACTCTCACCACTTCACAATGGGACATGTGATTTACCGGAGAGTTATTGATCTCAAGTAGAATATCCCCTTCATGCAAATTCTTGCAGCAATTTCTGTCCAGAATTTTCTTCACTTTCTGACCATGTGCACTGTCCGCAATGGTAAACCCAAATCCCATGCCTCCTTTCGCTATGGACAGTGTCAAGATTTCAGGCTTCTTCATGAGTATAAAGTCATCTCCTACATAATTGTCGTTCATGCCACCTGCAGCTCCAGGTCGAATCTTATCCAGTGATTGATTGCCTCCTGCTGCGCCCGCAGTGTCAGACATGTCCAAGAAATTATAGTTACCATCCATATTCAGGTCCATAAGAATTCGATTCTTATCTGCATTCGAACTGATTCCATCAACAGCAATTGTGGTCACCACTTCGGTGTTTGGATCATTGGGATCGAATGGCAGTGGATATCCGCGACAGACTTCCAGCGTAACTGTCTCACCAGGCAGAATGCTCTGGAATACGTTCACCATTTCATGATGAGTGAATCCCAGGACACAAGTGTCATTAACATACACAAGGATGTCACCAGTTTGTAACTGACCATCCAACCAGGCCGGTCCGTTTGGAACGATTGATTTAATTTGCAGGAATTCTTCCACATTGTCGTCTCCTCCCACAATTGTGATTCCTAGTCCTCGGGATGACTTCAAAAGTGTTGTTGTTATTCGCTCGCCTTGCATTTCAGCTGGATTCCGTGTAAATTTATATGGCAACACCGATTGGTTGTTATTTTCATTTCTCTGTCCTTGTGCACTGGGATTTTGCATTTGCTGTTGATTCGACTGCTCAGCAGCCCTTCTCTTCGCCTCTAGGACTGGATTTTCATATTGAGTGCGACGGTTGACATGATCAATGTAGTAGGTACCGTAAAGAGCGTCATCTATTTTCTCCCAACCGTATGGCAGTTCGTTGTCACCACAATCTTCCAGGGATTTTTTTTGAAATTTCGACAGTCTTGGATCAAGCCAATGAGATGTGCCAGTGTTGTGACTGCAAAATATAAATATAAAATGTTTAGGGAGAGAATGATTTATAAACAAAAATTTTGATCGAACGATTAAATTGAAAATAATGACTTTAAGTACTGTGCGGTAGGCGGGTGTAGTAAACACGGAACGCGCTATCTTATACAAAACTGCCCAATTACTGGGTTACGCTGAAGACATCGACATCGTCACGCGTTCCCAGCGTTCCGTTGGCGAGGCGAAACGAGTTTGCGTTCTGGTCTTAGAGTGAAAGAGGAAAAAGCAAAATATATGCTGTCGAGTACAAATCGATACTACGCACACCACCCGGGACAAATCATCACAATCGACAGCTACAATTTTGAGGTAGTGTAGAAGTTTATCTATCTCGGGGCAAATATTAACTCCACAAACGACATCCTGGTGGAGATCCGACACAGAATCGCCTTGACAACCGATGTTATTTCGGTTTGTCTAGACAGGTAGGGTCAAAACTCCTAACTCGAAGGACCAAAATCATACTCTACAAAACTCTTATTCTGCCAGTCCTGCTTTACGGAGCCGAATGCTGGACGATAAACAGAACGTCAGAGCTGATTCTTGGTTCCCTCGAAAATTCTGTGTCGGATATATGGTCCTATCTGCGAGGAAGATCAGGAGAAGGCATAACCGCGAACTCTTTAGACTGTACCATGATGTGGACGTCGCCCGGAAGGCAAATATCCGTTGACTACATTGGCTCGGCCACATCGAGCGTATGGACAACAATGCTCCAGCCAAGGGGGTCTTCGAATCCGAGCCTCCTGGCTGGAGAAGGAGAGGGAGACCGAACCTCTAAAATTAAATTAAATTAAATTAAAAGACAAAGTCATCGTAGACCCAAGACAGCTTGGTCAAGACAACTGGAAGCAGCGTGCCCGGAACCGTCAAGGAAGACAGCTATTGCTCAGGCCCAGTCCCTCCATGGGACGTATTGTATGTAGGCCCGATAATTAAGTAAATCAGTTAAGAAGAATGCGTATATAATCCACAGAGATGGAGATAAGTTAAAGTTGTATTCTTATTAAAAGCAGCACAAAGATCTTATGTACACCCCACAGATCTAAGACCCTTAAGCTTATCAACCTCTCTACTCAAAACACAAATGCTCATTGATATCTATCCCGCTGCAACATCTAGCAAAACCACTGGGTAAGCCTTCCCATCTATCGCATTTTTTTTATCGAAAAAAAATAAATCTTCGTCACCTTTCTCATACCGACCCATAGCACCTACGTCCCTTTGTCTGTGGTCATGAAGAGGCTGGTAAACCGTCCGCTTAAGATTGTATGGTGAATTGTTGGCATATCTTACCGAAAAGTGGAATCAATCTTTGCACAATGAAAGCGAAAGCAATATTGTTGCGCTTAGTATTTCAAAGCCATTTAACAGAGTTTGAAGTTTGGAGTCAGACTCTTTTGTCGAAAATGCGTGCCTATGGAATTTACCTTTCAGGCAATTCAAATCAAGTTGTTTTGGATGGCTTCCAGTTTCAAATACACCAAATAAATGCTGGCGTTTCTTAAGGCTTTCTTCTGTCTTCTCTCTTCTCTTCTTCATTTTTATAAATTAACGCCTGTCTGCTGCTTCTAATTCAATTCACTCCTTCTTTGATTACAGAACTCTCATATTTTTATGTTTTTTGCAAGACTCATAACCCTTCCCCTAGACCATATAATTGGAATGGTAGCGTGTGTGAAACACATTGAATTTTGATCTCGACAGCATAATTAAGGGTAGAAACAGTAGAGTCGAATTCAATGCTTCTTAAATTCAATGCAGTCTATTCTTATTCAAGCGAATAATCAGTTATTATCCATGAATGGCGCTTGCGTCGATGATGCGGAAAGACTTCAAATCTTGATATGTTTGGAAGGAATGTTCACATGAGGTTGCAAAAAATGATGCTAAATGTCAAATTTTCGTAAACGATGCAAGAAATATGTCAACCCATCTGATTTGGATACAAATTAAAAGGTCCATATTCGTTCCAAGTTTGCGTTTAACGCTCTGCCTCGCTATGGTGCCCCAAGGCCTCTCTGCACCAGCTGGATGTAATCCACACAGGGACAGAGATATCGCGAAGTCGGTCGACTCGCTTGAACGCCGACTAAATGTGTCTTCTCAGTAATTTTTTATCGCTTTATCAACAAACGATACTCAAGTGAACAAGCCAATTGCATTCCTCTCCTTCAAAATTTCATCCGAAATATCCATCTCGCTAGGAACACGCTTAAGCCGGATTCCGGACGCACAGGGAAGTTCAGAGACTGTTTTTTTAGCGGTACCACACGAATATGACATGCCCCTACCAGTCCAATATTTCCCGTTGACTATAATCCATTTAAAACAAATGTTCACCGGTACCTCCTCTCCATCTATATCCTCGGCCTTTGCTGTGTCTTGACTTCAGACACTTAAAATACAGTAATTTGTACGTCTATTTAAAAAAAAAAGTCGAACAATATAAACTGTCGGCGCCCACATACGCATGCTGTAGAGGTAAATCAGTTGAAACTGCTTTACACTCATAAGTATGCTCCATAGACAAATCATTCAAATTTAAAATAACGTATAATAATGGCTTTTCTTAATATCAAGGGAGTCATTAATAATTTAGTGGGGGCAGATACTGGACTTAGTATACTAATATACCAACTGCTTATTAACGTGGCAATTAACGCAAACCTGGGATCGCTCTCATCCACAAGAATTGCCCGCAGTTGAACAACCCACCGTGGAGTTCTTTCTCCGTGGTCAACCACAATGTGGCACCACACATTGACCCCCCAACCATAAATTGTAACAGCTGCGTCTTCTCAGGAATTACAAAATATTGGCACGTATTCCGAATACGAAGTTTAACCGGGGGACAAACGTAATAGAACGTGTACGAAAGGCTACACTCACTCTCCGCATGAGTTGTTGCTGTTGTTCGGTTTATCTTGATATATTGAGTGGTCGCCTGGTAGCAAATCTATGAATTATAGAACACCAAGGAAAATTTCACGATAGGTTTGCATTTGTATATGTGGCTTACTGAGAACTATCCCCTCAGATCAGTTCGGCATTATCTTTAACTTGAACACTCTGACCTATTCGGCCGACAAATGGCACCAGGAACAGCATTCCGAATGTTTGTCTCCCCTTATGGCAGTGGCATAATTTTCAATACAAAGTTTGAGTCTCCTATTTTGCCTTCACGACCACTGTAAAGCGTTTCAGGCACAGATTATAGCAATTCGTGAAATACTGTCCTGGCAAAACGGAATGTAATGTCCGGCTATAATATTTGCATTTTCAAATGCCTTGGAGCATCTTCTTCTTCTGATGGCGCTACAGTCCGGAATGAACCTGGACCTCAACCCACAAGAGCCCCAGCTGGCACGCTGCTTCTAATTACGCACGCCAAGTTAGCTGATGTCCCTCTCCACTTATGTGCGCCATCGGTTTTGTGGGCGTCCTTTTTCGGATGTTTTTTTTGAAACTCTACACTGGAGCACTGAGTCAAAAACTAGTTCATTGTTCTGCCAGGTTGCAACCTGCTCCAGTGCCTTTAATTTGATCCCAACGGCAAATGGTGACTGGACTAGATTCGATTTCACTGGGATTCGAACCTGGGACCCCTCTAACTTCGTCAGACACTTAACCAACTGCGCCATCTAGTCGTGGGCGTCCTATACTTTGCTATCTCACGGGCTCAGAGTCGAAGATTCTTCGTGTTGTTTTGACTTTTGAGCGGAAAGAAATAGCGATTGGCAAGAGTTATTTCTGAGTTTAATTTCGGTACTGACACTACATACCAAAGCTGCATATTGGTCTGGGCTAAGCAGACTCAAAGCTGATCTATCTTGTTTGGTAGAGGACGTTATACACATTCTTTATACTTGCACCGCCCTATTGTCCCTTAGATAATAATAATGGTGGTACTAAAGTCCGAAGTTAACTTGGGCCTAACTTCTACAGCACCCACTACTATAGTGCGTGCTATTGCTCTCTCACGAGTTGAGGGGATCTACAATATAAAGCTGACTCCGAACGGCGAGGTTTAAGCATTGTCAGGGACCTGAAGGATGCATGCATATATTGAACTCCCTTTTTGAAAATATTTGTGGTTTTAGAGACGTACTTATCAGCACTCTATAACACTATATCGCAGACACCAAATGGTTACCTACAAGTGGTCCAACCAATGAACAATCAACGTGGCAGTACAATGGACCTACACTGGTCTAAAAGCACTATTAACCTACATTAACTAAATTACCTAAATTACGTTAGTAACCTTGAATCGATCTGCATACATTATTCAAACAAAGTACGTCCTAAGAAATAGAAATGATGCAAAGCAAAGATTCTCGATGACATTATGCCGCTTTTCATTCCAGGAAATGACTTAATGAATCACTGGAATTGAACAGATGTGTTGTATGCTTTACTATGAAACATGTGCAAAGTTCACCTTACTATTAATTTCAAGTGGCGGAGAAATAATCTCATCCCACGTGTTATCACGTGTCACTGCGTTGATATTTTCTAGAATTGAAAAGTAATTTGAAAAATTGACCTCAAATTGAGTGCATTTCATTAATTTTTTCATTCATCTTCAATGGCCCGATGAAATCGCATTCAAGGCACGCCTCGGAAGTCGTGATGATAGGGACATTCGTGTCACGTGAACGAACCCTTTCCGTACTAAGAAGCAGGTGCCCAACATTGAGTTCCTACCGCACTGTCGTGTTTCTCACCCTATCCCAGCGACAGCACGCAGAAATCTCACCTTGGTAACTTGCATTCGCGATCTTATTCTTTCGGTCATTACCCAAATTTCATGACCATAAGTGAGAGTTGGAACAAATACTGCGTTAAAAACCGCCAACTTGACTTTGAAACCAAACTCGGGCTTCTCGGCGCTGGAGTTCTATCTGGGTGGATGTGAGGATAACTAAGTCATCTGCAAAAAGTAGATTACTTACCCTCAACTCTCCCAACGTGAAACCTTTCTCGTCTCGACTGCAATTCAATTCTTAAAGTGAAAGGATTGAGTGCATTAATCGACAAAATATTTAGTGGAATATTCGTCCAGTTTCATCTAGTATCTTAGTTTAGGTTAGGTTAAGGCTGCTGACCGCAGGTTATCAGTCACAGTCGCTGTGGATCGCACTTGGTGCTTGCTATAAAGTGAAGAGGGCGCTTCTTCTTCATATCTGCAGCTTCTTCAGAAGGCCTTATGAGGAAGTCCCAATCTTAACGCATGTGTGCCAATGGCACAGCGTTCAATAGTGACACCTGAGAGATGGGTTGTCCATTCTGATTAGATAGACCATCTAAGATTAGTGGTTCTAATTATGTGGTCCCTTAGGAGATATTTACGTACGACATGGGCAGTAGTTCTCCCAAACGTGACGTGCTGAGAAAGTTTTGGCCTGACGAGTTCATCGACTTCGCAATTCGCGAAAATGCTCTGCCATTTCGTTAAGAGATCAGCAGCAGTTCAGGGAGGTCTTAGAATGGAAAGTAGGATTCAATCACTGCTTGGCTGCACGAACATACGGTGATGTCCTTCTTGGATATCACATTGTTTTTAAGCTTATTTAATGTCATTATCTCAGTCTGGAAAACACTCAATGTTTTGGAAGATAGAAGGAGGCACATGTTAATATTAAGATCCTTGGAGTAGATAACTATTCCTACTCCCTCTTCCATCTTGGATCCATCCGTGAGCAGACCGTTCAGCGTCTGATTATCAGACCTACAGTCAGATCTGGGCGGGATGCAGAGAATTTTTTCACCAAGTAGGATTGGGATAGAAGAAATTCAATCTCGTGGGGAACACCGTCAAAATTGTCGAGAATGGTAGTATGACCGATATCCTAACTACATATGTATATTACAAGTGAAATGTTGTGAATCTAGCCGCTGCACTTCTGCTGTTTACACCCAGGATGCTATTTTCGGCTGTAGTTCCCATTTACATCCGATGGCTTTTTTGCAATAATAGATCACCATAGTGGTTATCGTGCTAGCTGGAGAGGTTTGTACTGGATTGTAGCGCCACAAAATGAAATAAAAAACACTGTATTTCATCTTCAAGTGACAAATATTCACATGATGTGACATGATGACGCTTACAAACCAAATAGAATGCTGCAACGAAAACTAGGACAACAGACACTAGAGACAGGAGGGAAAAAAGGGCAGTCGAATCCAGAAAGACACATAAAAGAGATTTAAATTAGTCCGATTTGAAGCTAAAGAACGCGTACATAAACCAGTAAATTAATGCATGAAGGGCTTCATATATCTGAATACGATTATGTAGTTAACACAAATTGGATAATCAGCTAAGACTGGAGTGATCAAATCACGTCTAATGATTGTTTCTCTATTCAACGTTTTTATGTTTTATGACCATTGCGAACCAAAACACATAAAGAAACTTTCTAAACGTCTGAATGCTGTCTGGACGGGCAATTAGAATTAGTTAGAATAGGGGACGCATAATCAATCAATTATTATGAATAAAAAAGAAGAAGAATAGAAGTGCAATAAAAGAGTAACAAAATTATGTCAATAGTTGACGCAAAGTGAGCATTTAAAAAATATCTTTAAATGGAACACTCTTCTAACTTAACTTGGATATTTATCATGGATACAGCTTCACTATTTTCAATAAAAAATAATGTCTCAATGAAAGTAACAAACATGGCTAAGACAACGACAAATAAAGTAATTAAAAAAGAAAATACTCACTCAATGAAATATAGTTCTCCACGTTCTGTATACGCAGTCTCCCACTTAGGGGGCAATGGACCTAAGCCGTCGTCGTCCTCATTTTCCCTTGTATCGCGTGATGGTGCTCCATTACAATAATTGTGCAGTGTATTCTCTGTAATGTAAAAGATATTTTATCAGATGAATATCTTTGCCCACATATGTGTGTTACGTACGTACTTTTGTACGCATGAAATTACAGCGCCACATTTTTAGAAGACGAGGCCCCGTTTACGATTACTTCATTCAATACAACAACAAGGGTTTAAAAATAAACATGTTTTTGACCAATTTATGTTGCCCAAAATATTTAGATTTTCGGAAAACCGAATCTGTGTGACCCTGCTTACTGTAGAGCATTTACATGATTGCCTGTTATAAAATGTGCACTGAAGTCGTATTTTTAAAAAGGGAAACTTACATTTTTAGAATTGTTGTAATTTATTTGGCGCCTCAAATCAAACTTAATGTATCTCATACTAGAAGAGTAAAAATAATAATTCAAGACATGAATGTCATGGCAGTGAGTTATGAATTAATGCTAGTCATTGATCGGACAACAACTCGAGGGTTGAAAGTAGAGCCAGAGAAGGGAGGTGCTGCTCTTCCAGCCGAAGATATCCGGCCGAATATCGGATAGTCGTTATTTCAGTAAAAAAGAACAAAATAAAAAAACAATTTAATATTGGAAGTTTACTAAAGCCAAATTATGGTGAATGAAAATTAGTTTTTCTGCATTCAGGGGTAATAATTTATTACGTTTGTTTTCGTATACGATGTACGCTTCAGAAACGAGTCTCTCACTGTACACTCCTACATAGAGATGAAAAATAAGTTTTGGCAAATTTGAACAAAATTGAGTACTGTCTTCCATTTGATGACCACCAAGCCCAAGGGGCACTATTCCGTTCAAAATAAACTGTTTTGAACTGACTTGCCTTCCGCAACCTCTTCAAAAATGTCCCAAAAACTTTGCTGTTTAGAAAGTAAGAATATCTTGTGGAGGAGAAGGAAAAAAACATGTTTAAGTTGGTTTTACTTGTACCGGTTTCATTTGAGTATCAGACCACCAAACTATTATACTTTTAATTTGGGCAGATATCCGGCCGCCGAATATTCGGCTATCCGGCCTAGCTGCAGGCCGGCCAAATCACTATTCGGTACAACTCTAGTAAGAACCACCAAAATCTATGCATCAGCAGTTTGGTGGCAAGCGCGAAGAAATATTAAAATCAAAGATCTGTTTGCTAGAACTAGCTGAGTCATTAAGATCAAGTACCAACAGCAGCACTTGATCTACTATCATGATATACCGATCAGATGCAATCTTAACCTTATGTGGGGCTCTGGGTGTGGGTATATTGCGAGCAACAAAAGATTGGATGAGTTAGGACGAGAAGGAATGCCTTTTCTCTAATAAAGATGACACAACTACTCCCAGAGGCCCTTAAGGAAACTAATCATAAATGAAAGGACATTGAGTCCTTTCATTCATAGGATGAATGCAATGACGTCTGCGGAAGATGTATAAAAGAGGCTATTCTTCATGAAATTAATGAGAACATACTTCTTGAAAAGTAAGATTAGAAATAGGGTGCGTCTTCTTCAGGTCGGTGTAAACATTGAATAACTAACAATTTTCAATCGATTGACCTGAGTAGACATATTTTTGAAACGTCAAATCTGTACAATTTTGGCCATGAATCGCTTCACCTCGAAGCAACGCACGAATATAGTGACGCTGTACATTGAAAATAGTCGTTTAATTGTGTTAACTCAATGTGCATATCGTGGCAACACAATTCGTCGTTAGATGTCGAATTTTGTTAAGCATAGGACAGTAGGAAATCGTCGACATGCCGTTCATTAATGCCCAAGACGTTTCAATGAATTGGCTGAAGCCGTAAGAAAGAGTGTTGCCGAGAACCCATATGTTGCGGGATAAAGCGAAGTGTATTATCCAGAAAGGGCAGACGTTATTAACGACTTACTCACAACTTCACCATAGACGATAAGCATCTTACTCCGCTCAACGGTAAACAGTACGACTAACATCAGTATCAACTGCAGAATAACTTTCGCCGATATTTTGATGGTCTCAAAAGGGAATTAAGTAATAGAGCCCTCAGTCGAAAAAGCATCTTCATCATATGTGGTCATGTTTGCGTTGCTGGCGATTGGAGAAGATTCAACAATGAATTCTATGCGCTGCATCCGACTGTAGCAAAAATCATTTGCGACTCAGCCTGTAGGACAATGCAACAGAGGATGACCTCTGTATTGAATTGAATCTAATTGAATTTGAACTAACTTGGTGTAGGAAAATTAAGATAGCTGGAAAAAAGGCATTCCGACTGGTGGGCTTGTTGGTTAAGGTCGGTTTAATGCAATTCAAAGAAGAGGAAGCAAAAAATCAAGAACATTTACAAACAGAAATAATTAATTTTATTTCTTAATAACATTTAATCAAATTGGTCTGTGAATTTAATTTTTTTTTCAAAATTATCTTTAATTTTTGTTTGTTTCTTATGCAACCAATTTAGTAGAGTTGAAAGCAGCCATCCGACAGACATATCGAATAAACTCCAACAGTATTCAAAAGATATGCAGCTGCATAATGTACACTGATCTTTGGCAACATAACAAAACGTAAGTCCAATGCAAAATCACAAAAATTAGCAAGAAGTATCCATAAACATGAGTACGCAATTGTGCCTTTAAGTTGTGTTTTCTTCCATTTTTTCCATATTCCGTCGTTATAAGCGACGACGACTATTTATTTTTGACAATTGGTCGTTATATCCGATTCGTCACTATAAAGATATGATGACCTTATATCATCGGAGAAACCAACCAAATAAAAGGAAAGTGGTCGTTATAAGCGACCTCCACTGTACATGCAGCTTCCTAAAATTAAATTAAACGATTTATTATTAACCTCCATTAGCCGTCGTGTCGCACTCAGATCACCTTAAGGAGATATTCCGCAGTCATGCGTAATCGTTCGCAAACAAGCATCATACATTCATGAAAATCAAATTCAGACATTTCCCCAGTCTTATATAAAACTTGTCCCACATCCAAATCATTTAACTCCGATCAATTCAAACGACAATTTCCTAGACTACCTGTCCCGCAAAATCACTTTATTTCCGCATAACCTAGTGCGAAGCTACACACGAGTTTGTTTGTATAGCACACTCTCATGCCGAAGAAACCTAAATTAGTTCAAACTGTATCCATCCACAACTTTCATCTTATCTGTGAACCAGAAGAGCTAAATTTAGGCGATGGTGTTACGGCCCACCACCAACTATAACTCCATCTTTCCCCACTGAAAGGAGAAAAGAAAAAAAAAACAAAATCAACCGAGTTGATGATAATCTATGAGCAGCTACCTTATGTGGAAAGCTTATCCAAACAAACCCACATGAATCGAAACCCTACTTCAGTCTCTATATCTCTTGAATGCACTTTGCTATAAATACTCTGCACATGATGTGTATGTTATGTACTCGATTCCATTCACTGTTATGGTTGGCGCTCACTATTAGCAGGAAGAAATGTTAGAGGACATATCCTTTTGCATTTATTCAAAGGACCGACAGTTTGTTTTTTCGCCTTTTTTATCAAAAATTTAAGGTGTACTTAGGCAAAGAATGATTGCTTTGAAACAAAAATGTCGAACTAGTTTTTAGTTGCAATGAAGATTCAAGTTTATTAACCAAACAATTGAATTTAATATTCAGTGTGAATCGTCACAAAGAATGGCAAGCACAAAATGACAATACTCATTCAGACATTTACAATTTAAGTATTCATAAGTCCATTGAGCAACGCTAGACTGTGTTATTAAGATGGTTGGATGATGTAGACAATATTCTCAGAATACTTTAAATAATATAAGGTAATATAAGGACACCCATTCTATGGTCCGGATTTGGCATCCCTGTTTGAATCACATGCGTAAAACCAAACTGGTTTAGTTTAAAGTTCGCCATTTTACAAAATAGATTGTTTAAAAATCGCTGAATATCTTAAAATTATGATAACATACTAAAAAGTGACTGACTCTGCAGTGAATATGAGTACATTTCCCAGATTAAAAGGATGTTATGATAGACATAATCGTGCACCTGAGTGTACTTTAGGCAAAACGGTAGATGCACTTCGAAGAGACTGGGTCTGCTATAGAAGTCTTAAGGCCTTTCCGTCATCGAAATGCACCCTCTCCAGAAATATGGATGCCATTAGTGGACATTTTCAAAATCTGTCCATTTCACTGCATTTGGGCTTATCTTACGGCTAATTATGGCGTATTTTGCGTCTTGATTTGCATTCAAAACCTTATAAAGTGAATCGTACTAATGAACTGAAGCTAACTGAAAAGTCTCACACAACAAGACCCGTTTTGGCTTTATTGAAGAAGCCTTCAATACTGCATTTCGCGTTTGGGTGATGTAAACTGACCACAAAGTTCGTGTGATTTGAGCGGCTATTGAAAAGATTGTGTTTATGCAAACAATTCGCAAGATTTTGACGCTTTGAAATTGCATATTCGTCAAGTTATGGCCGAATTATTGTCGGATATGTACCGAAAAGTCATCGAAAATTACGTTGTCAGAATCGAGTTTTGCAAGAACTCCCGAGAAGAGCATTTGAATGATGTTATATTCCATTCACAATTGCAAGATCCACACAGAATATTTAAGCAAAAATTTAATCGAATTCTAAACCATTTATGGTTTATGTGTTTTATTGAAATTTACTTACGGTGCTACAAATTGGATTGACTCTGTACTTTTGGTTAGAGTCAAACTTCTTAAGAGCGTTGTCGTTGTGTCTTTCGTTTCAACTTGTTTGCTATTGCTCTTTATGGCTTCCTACAGTTTTTTAAATTAATAAAAACTACGAGATAATTATAATTTTAATAGCAACACATAAGAAAATCACACTTACGACAAAAGTCTTCACCAGAATGTCATAATGCAATTTGAAGATGAGGTTCAATCAATATACAGTGAACTCTCGATAATTCGAACCTCCATAATTCAAAAACCTCTGTAAATAGAAGCATTCTCACAGTCCAATGAAAAAACCTCTGTAAATCGAAGAAAACTCATACAATTTGTCCCTTCCATTAATTCGAATTTACTTTTGTGCAAAATAACATGAAACTCTCTCTAATTCAAAAATTATGGCCTTTTTACCTCTTTAATTCCAAGTCAAGTTTATTTGTTTTTTTTTTCACCCAGTTCTGTCCGTAACTTCAAAAGAAGCGAAATTATCACTTACAAAACTACGTCAATTTTTAGAGGGGACAGATGTCGATGATAGCGTTTTTTCAGCTTTAAACTCCCTGGACCGAGCTTGTTATCACTCGCTAACTCAGAAAAAAATTACAGATTTTTTCGTGCAATTTGTACTAAAACTTTCTTTACTCTAAGGAGCATTACTTAACTGTACACATATACATACCTACGAGTAACAAAAATTTCGTTTGGTAAAAACATTTTTTTCTTAAAACTCTGTAATTGAAGTTTTTCCGTGGTCCGATGAAATTCGAATTATAAAGAGTTCACTGTATAAATACTGTGACCCACTGAGTACTGGATTATTAGGAGTGATTAAACCAGCCGGAACAAAATTTAACCCGAACCAGTGGAATATTATAGCAGTAGGCGACCACAATTAAGATGGTGTGAACAAATGAAGTGAGTGTGAGTGAAAAAAGAAAAGTGTTGCAACCGAAGACGCATACCAATAAACGATGCAAAGAAAAACCAGGACAGCGCAAGATGAGTATCGAGATGAGGAGGAGAAACTTCTACACCAAAAAAAGGTTTCTCGCAGCCTCCCAGCTGAAAGATACCGAGGAATCTAGGGATAAACAAAAAATACATAGGCTTTTTATTAAGAGCTAAAAATCTGATACCACGCTTTAAGAAAGCCACCTAGACTCTTCGAAACCGTTGCGGGTACCTTTGTCACCGACTCGCAGCAAATAGTGGATGTATTGCCGAAGCATTCCCCACAGCTGCTTAATCAGCAATAGGAGAAAAGAGTGCGGCGGGCGGGTGTAAACAAGGTAGGCAGATGACATCGACATTGTTGCGCGTACCCAGCGTGCCATTGCAGAAAAATTCATGACGATTGAAGAAAAGGCCAATCAACCTGGTCTTAATGATAATGAGGAGAATATTAAGTGGGCCAAACGTCAGCCCACAAATGACATCTTGGTGACGTACTGAGATACAACTGTGAATTCTACGAGCTGCACAAGGGTGTGGACATAGTCCGGAAGTCAGAAATTCGTAGACCAAATTGGCTGGGGCACATCCTCCGAAGGAATATCAATGTGGAGCATGAGAGAGAGCTAAAAGAGTCTGCGAATCCGAACCTTCTGGTTCAAGAAAGAGAGGTATACCATGCCTCTGATATAAAGGTCAAGTAATCTCGAATGCATGACAAATTGGTCTTGACGACTGGAAGTAGCGTGCACTGGATTGTCAGCGATGAAAGGAAGCAATTTCTCCGGCTCAGACTCTCTAGGGGTCGTTGGCCTGATAAGTATGAAAGTAGAACTAAATAAAGGCCACTTCAAATAACTTACAATACAAAACTAGAGACAAACTTGTTTTAATTCAAAGATGGTGACTACATGTAAGCAAAAAAAAGAATTTCTCTCATGTCTATCCTCGATTGCCAAAAGCACATTTTTCTTTACGTGCCGCTGCAGTGCGACGTGGAACTGTGCCTTAATCACCAAACCAGCCAGGAAACACAGTCTTTTGGTAACTGTGTCCATATACGTACACCAATTTGTCGAAGTCGAAGAATTTATATGGCGCAACCATTTGTTTAATTTGTTGTTGAATCTTCTTTTCCAATCGCCATCAAAGTAAACAGTACCAAGGACCTCAGAAATGTTCTCCCCTCTTCTTCATCAGCTTTCGAGATTGTCCATGTCTCTGCGCCATAGAGCAGGATTGAGATGATCAGGGTCTTGTACAAACCAACTTGACTTTTCAAGGAATCAGCGATTGACAGAAGTTATTCTATGTTTGATCTCCGTACTGATCTTATTAGTCCTGTAAACCGCAGAGCAAAGGTAGGCAAAGTCCTTGACTAACTCAAATTTATAGCTGTCCATTGTGGAGACGTCGATGTTGCCGTTTCGTACTTCGATTCGCTCTCATTTACCGCTAGATCCATTTTAGCGGCTTCTGTTCCAGTGCCAGCAAACGGTTCCCTATGTTCGATCAATCACGACAATTTCATTCGGGTACGTTACTAGGTGTATGGGCTTTTGGAGGTCTTGCCTCTAGTGTTGATCAGTGAGTTTTGCACAAAAATTTACCTGACAACGTGTCGCCTTGCCTAAAAGCTTTTAGAAATCGAGGGTCCCTATGAGTTCGTAACGACTTTGATGAAGCAGATTTTTCCATAGTTTTCCCACACAATCTGATGAGTTTGGCAGGAATGTCAAAAGTAGACATGGTGCTATAAACCTGGTCCATATACACTATACTTTGAAATAGATGAATAGTTAGTGGGTGTCGATATACATTTTTAGGGTATTTTTCAGCATTTGCTGCAGTAAGTAAGATTTGCTGTAGTAAATTATACCTATAGTGGGCTTCTCTGGCCTGAAAACACAATGATAAGGATTTATCAGACAGGTGATAAACGGTTTCAGGCGTTCACACAAAACGATGTAGAAAATCTTGTATTTCTAAGGGAAGCAAGAGGTTTTTAATGAAACAACATGTACCAGAACTCAGTAATATGACGCCATTTTTTCTTTCTAGACACAAAATCTGCAAATCAAAATTTCTTAACACAATTATTTAAGTAATTTAAAATAACCAAGGTAGACAGCATTTACTGTGGGATTGTTTTAATTACTACACAGCCTTCTTGACAGTTTATCTGGTTCCCTAATTCCTAAATCCCATGTGAATCAATCCTTCACAGGTCCTTGCTCTAACGCAGATATTTTGTAATTGGATTTTCATAGGCTATAAAAGAAAATGTCCAATTAGTCACTTACAAGAATTGTAAGACAGGACTTAGGATTGATATATCTCCTGAAAACATACACGCACATATGTATGTGTGTGACCACTAATTGGTCACCACCTGGGGTCAGACTATGTTCGTTTGTACCTTTATGCAAATGCACAAAAACCCATGATTCAGCTACTTTTCTTTTTATTTTAACCCGACAAATGCATAAGTCGTGGCCACACAAGCCATCAACGCAAGTTTAAGTTGAAGGTTGCGTGCGGCTGTTAAAACTGGCGTGTAGACACGATTAATTCAATAGCAACAAACTTTAACACGTGACCAGCTGAACTGAAAGATAAACATATTCTCTTTCCCCATGACCAATCGCTGACATGTAAGGCACACATTTGTAACTAAACCTACCTTTGGTTCCTTTGTGATACGTTCCATTCGTCCCAGATATCGATTGATGACTATTAATCGATGATCCCCCACCCAGCGATGTGACGTCTTCCCTAGAGTTCATCAGTGCATTGGATGACGTAGCTTTCTTTATCGAACCATTTACACTCGCAATAGACGACGTCTCTGACTTATTGGACATGGTTCCAGTCACAGACGTTGAAGCAGATGATACGCCTGCCATCATCGTCATGCCGTTGCTATTGTTATTGCCACTATTATCGTAGCAATTGTTGTTGTTTAGGTTTTTTGTCGAATTGTTGCAGTTTCCGTTATTCGCTGCACTAGGATCTGATCCAAGATAATGGTGATGGTAGTCCGGTGTTGTTAGGCCACCTGTTGAGCAAACAGGTACACACGTCGCGGCAGTTAATGTAACAGAAGATGATACTGGGTGTGGAGGTTGGATATGAGGTGGTGGCAGCAGAGGCGGCAATGGCTGCTGCTGCTGATGTTGGCTAGAGACCATTGCCACATTCGACGTTGACGTTGAAAATGAAGACGTTGATGACAACAAAGAATTTGACGTATTACTCTCACCGATGATCATAGATGCTGGTGCTAAGATCTTACTTTTGCCCTCATTTTCAATTGCCATCTTCCTTCCTTTACCTTCTGAATAGCCTCTATTTTATGTGTTTCCTAACTACGATTGCGAAAAAGATAGGTACGGCGGCTTTTTGTATTGGCGCAGAACAAGTGCAAGATTTCTTTGGGTTGTTTCTTTTTTCAGTTTTCGCTTCTTTGCTTCTGTGAATTCTCGGCTTTTTTCTTGCGTATGCTTCTTTCGTTTCACTTTTTTGTAATTGTACCACAAGTACAATTTATTTTCCTTTGTTTACTTTAGTGTTTCATTTGAATGAAATGCACTGAGAAATAAATATTTGGCTTTTGATGAGTACGTAGTTTCAGAGTTCGTTGTGTACATCGTAAGTGAATTTAACTTTTAAAAGGCACGTTTTATGGTCGATAATGAGACCTTCACTGTGCACAGTAGGTGAGTCTGAAAGGAGAAAAAAATCGATCAGTAAACAGATATGGAAGCATTTATCTAAATACGATTAAAAAAACGTAACATCTGGTTTATTCTATCTTCGATTGAATTCAAACCTCGGAACTGATTTTTCACTCAAATCAGAATATCTGTTTTTATGATTCCCTTAAAAGGGGAAAGCTAGTTTTGTGGGGAGATCACGTTTATTATTTGAGGTTATGCTATAGAAAATGAGAATTTCTTGTCTGCAATATGGTCATGACTTTAAGGTTTACAAAATATAACTGATTAATAAATTGAAGCTTCACAACTGTTATTTGATATAACAACTGTTGTTTGATTACAATCTCGCCGTTCCGAGTCGGCATTCAACTGTAGGTTTCCACTCGTGAGAGAACAAAAGCACGCACAACACGAGTGGTTGCTGAGAAGCTAGGCCCAGGTCCACCTCGGACTGTAGCGCCGCCATTATTATATTATTATAAACCACAAGCTGTAAAGCGATAATAAAACGAGAAGTAATTTTGCCAGTCTCACGAAGTTTTCTCAAAAACTTGCGCACACCAGATGCTATTGATTCATTATTCCGACAGAAATTTTGAAGAAATTGTCATACAAAGTGTTCTTCTTGAACATGGATGTATTTTTTAGAAAATGAGGATAAAAAAACAACGCCGCAAACATTTGTCACTACCTTCATTTTTGGGCCATTTTTTTGCAAATCAACCCAGTTAACACTTCACATGCGGTCCGGTCATTTGAATTATCTACCCTCCTAATGTTTTATGAACACTTGAAATTCACTGCGTTCTATGTTTTATTGTGTTAAAAAAAAGTTACATGTCCTTCAATGTAAAATTGATCCTAATTATAATGGGGTCAACATAGCATATATTAAAAATGCTGACTTTGTTGTGAGCCTACTCTAACCAGTCCAATAATAACAACTGCACTTTAAATTAGTCACCACTGTTCACTCTTGCATTTACCATGTTCGTTGAAAATTGATACCGGAAATTAAACACCAATCCTCCTTATGAAGAGGCGAACGTTTTGGTTATTAATTAAAAAGTAATTACCAGGAGAATCGGTAAAAGATTGTGGAGAGCAATTCAAGCTTAGTGCCATGCCGGAAGAACAATACATTTTAATTACCATTTGTTTTTTTAAGTAACACGTTTTATTTAATCAACTGAAGAGGATATACATAAACTACACCGTTGTCTTCACAACTGCTCTATTAACAATATTCCGCAAATCACTAAAGACTGTAATTTAGATTGCAGAATTGCTTTCCACCGTACTAATACCATCTGCTTAGAGACTTTATAAAAGTGTACAATTCAAAATTACAGACACAATTGTATCCTTCACAGAATGATTCCAATTTACTTCTGATTGCTGAATGAATGTGTAAGCTTGAGTCAATGACTTCCATCCATAGCAGACACAAATGAAATCGAACCAAAAAGGATGACTCATAATCTCCATCTGAAAGGAAATAAAAATTGTTCAATGAATAAGCCAAGCGTTCTTTCATTGTGCACTGACTCACGAAAGTTCCAAGAAATTTCAGCTCCAAAAGGTAGAGAGAAGAGACGTTTTGCCTCATTTAATTTTTTTTAAATAATACTAGGCAGAGGCATTCAAAGTTTCACCTTGTAGTACATGCATCACATCACATGCAACAAAGTAAGACGCAAATACTTTTGATTCAAAGGACAGATCCATCATTTCATTTGTAACGGCAATTTCATCATGTGATTAAGCCAGTTTAATGATAGATTTGTCAAATTACGAAACAAAGAAGATTTTGCCAAAAAGGCGGCATGCTCTTTGACGGGTATGTTAAGGCATATTTGAGCAGAGTGGACTGAGAATTCTTGGATAAATTACTAAGCAAAATGGCAGCAAAAATAAAGCACAGGATGTGAGTAACAAACAAAAAACTGGAAAAGGCAAACTGTCAAGACATTGCTGGAATGATAAATAACGTTGAAGACCAAAGACTGTTCGATCTTTATTTTTGGTTAAGCCAAGAGGAGCAACATTTAAATTAATAATGAATATGAATTTCGAAACTAAGCCAGAAGTGTATTATTTCTTCGGGAAAAAAAATCTTTCTAAATCCGCGTTCGTGAAGTAATTCAAATAGATAACGTCGGAGAGTAGTGGGTAAGTGTGTTAACTCCTATATTCAAAGTCTAGCCCCGATTCCCGAAAATCGCCTTTGAAATGTTCACGACTCCACCTATTTCAAGTTACTGACAATGCTTAAAGAGTATAACAGTCTACAATAATCTTCTTAAACTTCGGATTCGGCATTAAACTGTAGGCCGCTCTTACTCGTGAGAGAACGATAGCCAGGCCCAAGTCATCTCCGGAGTGTAGCGCCACAATATATATTTTAGCTTGAACAGTAAGAGAAATCTATTCGACGTCAATGTCGAATCTGGACTACTATATGAGTGTAGTACATGGAGACGAGATTGACAACCACTTTAGCATGGAAATTGCAATCAATCGTCAAAAAATATCTATGCAAAATATTTTCTATTTTCTGACTGACTTGTATTTCTAACGAGCACCTTCATCAGAGAACGTGCTAGGAAACAACATGCACCATCATTCAACGATGGAAGTGACAGTGGGTTGGTAAAAATGTTCGAAAGGACGATAGTTTCAAGTAGCAGACTGTTAGGTTAGATAAGGTTAGGGGGTGCTAGTGAATTCACCAACACACTTAGACCATGCTGATCCATTGTGATACCCACAGTCAGTCTACTACCACTGATCGATCCCTCTAATGATAGTGCCATTAATTTGATTCCAACGGCAAATGGTAACTGGACCAGATTTGAAAAACCGGAAGCGTATTAACTTTGCTTTCGCCTGGGACGAACCTGATATGGATATTGTCCACACCTCTGCATCGCAGAGTCCTAGTCCTGGAACGATCAAGATCTTGTATAAAACCAAATTGGCCTTTCAGTGAAATACTCTATTATTCAGTTCCTTCTTCAACCTAAAGAAACTCTGATAGACCAGAGTTGCTTTACGTTTGATCTTCGTATTAATGTCACTCGTATTTGAACTGTTTTCTTCAGTTCCGAAACTTGTTCCGAAAATTGTAGCAACTTATTGAGATGTTCTAGCAAAGCCGTTAGTCTTTTTTTGATGATATTACCTTGTCTTGCTCCCATTTAATGACACTTTATCCGCATCCGTTTTAATTATAGCAAATGTTTCAACAGACTACCCGTTGTGATGAACACCTCCTATCCTGTTTTTAAGGTTCCGTCTACAAAAACGGAACCTTTATAATTTCGGTGTGTCCGTCCGTCCGTCGTGTCTGTCACACTTTTTTATCTCCGAAGTTTATGAAGATATCGGCATGAAATTTTGGAATTAGGTACTTCAGACCTAGATGTCAATTCCTATGCAGCGATTTTAAAAAGTGGGGCCATTTGGGGGTGGCTCCAGTACAGGTGAAGTTGACATTAATTTTGAAAAATTGTCGCACCCCATCGAAATATATATCAATCGACAGGTCTTTCGAAATGAGGTGGAGGTTTCGTTCAACACTTTTTTATCCAAAATACCGTTTGGAAAATATGGAGCTCCAAAGTTTTAAATGCGTCCCCCCCTGCCATTTCTAAACCAAAGTGTTTAAAAATCTGAAAAAATCACAAAAACTTCGCTTCATTGAGTACTTTCATTTAAAACCATTGCGAGCATTCTGGCCCTAATGGTTTTGGAGATATTGGCCAAAAACGGCCAATCATCGACATGCGAATTTTGAAGATCTGAAAACGCAGTTTTGAAGACGTCAATGTAAGCATTAAGAAATGATAAATTTCAAAATATCGATTTATGTTGAAATTTTGAGATATCTAAGATTTAAAATGAAAACAATTTCATTTCCACACATAATTTCATGCTGTGTTCGGCCACTCTATTCGTTGCTGAGCGTTATCTTTTCGATCTCACCCCTAAATGCCCAACAGAAATGAATACACACACACCGCAGGCATGAGCAGTGATTGGGTATGTGTATGATGGAAGGGATTTTCTGTGTTGGATAAACTTGGATAGAGATATAGGTATATGTAGGGATGAACGTTTGTTTTTTTGAATGAATAGTTGATTTGAGTTGAAGTTAGAAGAAAATTCAACTGAAATAGTTTGGAAACGTCGTTTGATATTCAGAAATCATCCATCAATATTATGCGACGGAACCTTCCCCGTGCGAGTACAACTTGCACTTGCCCAGTTTATTATTTTGATTTCAGATAGCCAAAAAAGGCCTACATCGCAAAAATGGTAAACTTGTTAAAATAAAACTGTATTGTGTTTTGTCTGCCTAATATTGGAAAAACTGATAGTCTACCGACTTAATCCGCTTAGCCACGTGGTGTAAATAAACAAAAGTGCTCGACCAAAAACAATATTCGAAGAGGCGGAATCACATAACACTCTAAGCCCACACAATCCCACGGGCATTATAAATTGCTGTTTATCTAATCTAAAATGAGACACGAAAACATTACTATCCGCTACATAATCAAAGTAAACCTAAGAACGCCCTTCTGTTCCCAACATAACGAACCGTTTTCATACAACTACTCACATTGTTCCCGTCAGAACAATGCAAATGATGGAAGGAAAATCTTGCGAGCAAGTTCCGATCTCTTTCGTTCATCAATCTTTGCCAGTGCATGCGCCATGAAGTGTTCCATGCAAACACGTCCGGAGTCTACGACGGACGCTGGAAATACTCGCAGTATCTCATGCAAGCCTTATGCACGGGTCAGTAGCCCGTTAAATGATATAACAAGATTTCCCTGACATAACGAGACGTCAGGTGTATCTCAATATCTAACAAATTCATATTTGTGCGAAAGATAAACTGCTGCTGGTGTGCAAAGAAAAAAAAGAAAAAAAAGGAAATTGTTGTTCCAAACCCAGCTGAAACATATCTCACTCAGAGCGACAAGTTGCCTAACAAGTTGGCCAGCACGTTTGTTTCTCTCGCTGACCCCTAAAGGCATCGCCTACTCTGACATTTGAATATTGTTTTGAATTGAATAATTTTCATAAATTATTTTTTTTTGGAAGTCGATACTGGCAGGTGCGGACTTGTTTTTGCTCTTGTTTGTCCACAATTTGATCGTTTAAAAGCGAGCTGCGGCGGACTGAAAGGCACGGGAGACGATTTTAATCCCCACCCCAACGAGCTTGGTTGCGTGACTATTTTATAATTGCCTCAAATGATTGCTGGCTTGCACTCGCACACTATTTCTCATGAGCATTCCAGGCTTCATCTTTTACGTCCGCATTTGTTGATCTTCTGGCATTGTGTGTGGAAAAGACACATCTGATGCGAAAGTTCATTAAAACTTTTTTTTTTTACTCAAACGAAGACACATTCTGTGTGCCTATTTCTTGGAAAATATTTCATGGAACTAGAGAAATGGAATAATGACACACAATCAGAATAGAATCAATTTCTAGATAAAAGATGCTGCCCGGCAGGTTATGGTGAAATCCCGCATACAATACAGATCACTGAACCTTCAGCTGGTGTTGAAGAGCTTGTTTGAAATTAGCTGACAACACTCAAACGCAAAATGTATTCGCATATTTATGTTTTGTTTTTGATTTTAAGACCTTTGTTTTAAATTAGTTCACGGGTAGGTAGTAAATTCTTCTTTTATGCGTTTTAGAAGGCCAAGAGAAAGTGGTGATTAACCAGTGATTTGAAAAAGAGGCAGAAGCTGTGTTGATCCTTTATCTCGTGTGATTGGATTTTAGACCCAGAAGTTGAGAAGAATTTTGAAAGAGAAATATGTTGAGACCCTGAGAAATATGATGCAACATATGCTTAAGATCACTAGAAATTGATTTGTGGATCGAGGAAATTACATTTTTGATGCAATCATGTCGGAAGTTTTTTCTTTATTTTCTTACGAAAAGATTATTCGATGAAACGCTCTTTTGAAAATCTCTTAGATTAATTCAAGAGGTGACAACTTGTTCCGAGGCGAGGTCCTCTAATTTGCGGTGCGAATGCTTCTCCTTTCTATTGTGTTTTGCTGTATAATTTATGAAGACTTTCGTCCGGTTTTTCTAGAACCGGATTAATCAATTAATTAAATATGGATTTCAATCATTTTTTTAAGGAATAAAGATGATATTCCTGTTTCGATATTAATCCCATCAACTGGTGTGTTATTAGCTAGACGAAAGCGTATCTTTATGTAGTGACACCAGATTTTTTTAATTGTATTTAAGCTTACGGTATATACTCGTACATCACAAAAAAGTCACGAAGCCACTGTTACAAAAACTACCCAGTCGTTGTTTGAGATGAAGGAGAGGCATATCGCATACATGGTCGAGTACGAGAAGCTACAATAACCTCTGTGGCTTTGATTTACTTGCCTTTAATTTTCAATGGCTGTTTGAAAATGCAATACTTTCCTACAATATGGAAGAAATCGACGGTAGTGCCCATTCCTAAAGCATGGAAAGGACCCGTCTAATCCGATTAGTTACATGCCTATAAGCCTTCTAAGCGGTTTCAGTAAAATCCTTGAGAACGTACTTATTACCTCCAGAACAATTTGGATTTAGGAGAAATCACAGTACCTCGCACCAAGTCTTACGGATATGTACGGCTGTTAAGCAACAACTGAGTTTAAAAAAGTCAACCGGTCTAGTAATGCTTGACATCGAAAAAGCATTTGACTCAGTGTGGCAAAACGGTAAAGATTGTACAAAGTTTTCTAATCGAGCTTTCAAGGTTTCAATCAAGGGTAGTTTTTCAACAATCAAACCTGTCCCAGCAGGAGTCCAAAAAGGATCAGTCCTCGCACCTATTCTTTTCAATATATATTTAAATGATCCACCTAGAATATCCAACTGAGACATCGCACTCTACGCTGACGATTTAGCTTTATACTCCTCAGATGTGTACGGTCCTGTGATAGAGAATCATCTTCAAATCGCTATCCAAAGCTTCTTTGAGTATTATAAGTATTGGAAAATAAAAAAATAAATGCAGGAAAGTGTATAGCTATCTTCTTCACTAAAAGAAGACTCTGCTGTTTTTTCCCTACTGAAGGTCACCATCTAGACAACATAAGTATACCGTGGGTTGATTCTGCAAAGTACCTAGGGGTGTACTTAGACCAGAAATTAACCTTAGCGCATCATACAAGGCAGTCGATATACTTATAAAAATGCTAAGGGGATACCCTTATAAATCGGAAATCACTTCTTAATAAAAAGAATAAAATAATAATCTTCAAGGTCGTTTTTCAAGCACTGATGACTTATGGTTCTCCAGTCTGGGGTAATTGCGCGAAAATTCACATCAAAAAACTCCAAATTGCGCAGAATAAGATACTAAAAATTATGCTAACATACCACGAGACTTCCCAACTCTTATACTACACGAAGGAGCAGGTGCTATCCAGATTGGTAGAAAAATTGAAATTCTCAATGAAAAGTTTATGTCCAGATGTATAGACGTCAATAATGAATTGACTAGGGAGTTACAACTTTTGTAAAGTTAACTTCCTTTTATGATTAATTCTTATTTATTATTTATCATTTATTATCTATTATTTATTATTTATTGTATTATTTATTTATTTATTTATTATATTTCGTTATTGTTTTACAAATCTATCTGTACATCTGTGATAAACAAAACCAATCTATTACGTTTTTTTTTCATGTAGAGGTTTTTTTCCATAGTTTTCCTCTAAATGTGTATTAATATTACCCAACTTTCTCAAAATTGATTCCTTTTTTTCATTTCATATTATTTCAACAGCTTAAACAATAGCGTAAACATTTGTAGGAATATTATCTTTTATGACTATGATTTTTATCATATTTATTATTATTTGTAATACATACAGGGTGGTCGACCTTGTGGTTTTTTAAATCATACGTTAATTTAACACTGACAGCTGTTTCCCGCTCGAAATCTTGACAAAAAACGCACTGTTTGGCCTACACAGCAATCACTTTACAAATAAGTTTTCAATATTTCCCAACGTGCCTTTACGCTTGAACAACAAAGTGATTGCTGTGTAGGCCAAACAGTGCGTTTTTTGAAAACAAAGTTTTTGCCGAAATGAAGCACTCATCGCGACTACTGTACGCAAGTTTGTGCAATAAGTTCGTGAGACTTGTATGCTAGTAGACAACAGTCATGGTCCCCGTGGTCGTACGGTGCGCTCAGATAAGAATGTGGCTGCTGTGACCGAGACTCAATTCACGAACATCAACTCGCCATCGATCTCAACAGCTCAACATTTCACGCACTAGCCTGAGGAGAATTCTGCACAAAGGTCTCGGATTATTCACTTACAAGGTCTAATTGACTCAGCAATTGAAGGCACGCGACCATCCGCTTCGTTATCGCTTCGCAGTTTAGGATTAGGGCCTTAGAGCAGCTTGAATTGTGCAACGATTTTGGGCGAAAAATCATCCTTTCTGACGAAGCCCATTTTCATCTCGGCGGCTTCGTTAACACAAAATTGCCGCATCTAGGGCTAGGAAAACTCGTACATTGTTGTCAAGAAGCCAATGCTTCCACAGAGAGTGAGAGAGTTTTGTGCGGATTGTAGGGTGGTAGCATCATTGGACCATTTTTCTTCGAAAATGAGGCTGGGAACAAAGTTACGGTCACCGGTGGGCGTTACAGAGCCATGTTAACCGACTTTCTTTTACTTAAATTGAAGACATGGATTTGGACGACCTCTAGTTCATGCAGAATGGAGCGCCATGCCACACAGCCACAATCGATCTTTTGGACACCAAATTTCCAAATCGTGTTATCAGCCGCCCTGGCGATGTCAATTGGCCGCCTCGGAGCTTCGATATGACCCCTTTGGACTTATTTTGTTGGGAACTGTGAGGCCCACAATCCGGAAACGATTCAACCACTTAATGCCAATATTATCCAAACAATCCGTGAGTTACAGCCCGAAACCATCTTGGAAAATTGGTGTGACAGAATGCGCTACTGCGAAACCAGCCAAGGCAGCCACTTGAACGACGTTGTATTTCATAATTAATGGGAATGTTTGTTCTTCCTAATAAAGCCATAATTCATGGAAAAATTTAATTTTGTTTATTTTATTTATTTATTTATTTAAAAAAACTTGTATTTGGTTCACCCTGTATTATTCAAATTTTTACGACCACACCAAGAAGCTTTTCTTTGAAGGAATTCAAAAGACACATAGTTAAGTTGCTATGGTAAGCGAGGATGCAACTAGTGGGTTATTTATTGAAGCATTAATTATTATTAATTAATTATTAAGAGAAATCATCAAAACCTTTAAGACAAATAGTTTTATAAATTGGCTGAGAAATAATAAATGGCATGATGAATTTGAAATTTATGCGCGATACTGCGGAACTTCTATGTGATGAAGCAAATTCTAAGGGATGTTTTTATAGCTCAAAAAGGTCAATGAACACAGGTATGATTCGGTAAGGCGTTGCAAAAAAGCACTAAAATATTTAATCTAACCATTAAAGGAGATGTCAAAAATAACTACATACATACATTCAGAGTGTAAAACCAGCCATATGCTCATTTAATACAAAATTAATTGGCACTTAATCTGGATGAGACCGGTTATCGTAGACAACTGCCACAAATATAGAAATAGTTTAAGCTTTAGCTGTGAATAAGTTAGTTTCCACCACATCTGAGCATGCTATTGTCATACAATTGACCAAATCTGAAGGGGTTTATACCCCAAACAATACCTTACATGTTGTTTTGTGAATTGTAATGGATTGTAATAATAATTTTTCTCAAAACTGCGAGCAAAAAATCGATGAATGTACTAATCATTTATGTTAAGTTTTGATTTAGTTTTATGTGAAAATGAATGACACGAAAAACATTTAGCACATGCTTGTAAATGAAAGGCAACTGCCGCTGGAATATAGACGTCACTGAATCTGTCATTAAACCCGGTACGCGTGTGGGATAACAATGGAGGGAGATATTTTATAAAAATCTAACTACTGGATGTGATGCTTTGCTTAAACGAAGTAACTTAGCCTGACTCATTTAATAGCTTCATTGCAATGGGTACTAGATAACTCGATTATTTTATACTGTAGTTTAACCGACACGTGCAAGTATTTTTTCTGAAAAACTGAAACTCATCTACAACTGAGGGAAAATACCGCAGAGTACCAAGCTCAGATGATTGTTTTGCTGCCTGTGCTGGATCATTTAAAGAAACGTTAGGCTGCGGAAAAAATGTCTTAATCCCATTGGATAATCAGGTGCTGATCAGACGCATGGAGTAAGTATACATACATTGGCTTTACAACTAAATGAGTCTGCACCTATTTTGAGATGCCACATTAATTTGGGTAAAGGGATACGCGCTTGTCGAAAAGAATAGCAAAGAGGCTGATCCCGCCTCAGTGCTGAGTGGTCCATACCACTTCCTCCTGTAGGCAGAAGAGTGAACACCAAAGATGGTGGTCAATCAATCAGGGAAGGATGTAGACAAACAAAGATAATATTGAAAATTTCGCCAAACATGGGGCGAGGAATATTAACAAATGTATTTATATTAGCAATTGTATTGTATTAACAATTGTATTGTAACAAATGTATTGATGACAGTATTCACAGATCATAAGAACTTTATGCATCATTTGAAGATGGTGATAGTTACATATGCCTGAAGAAGGAAAAGGCAAGTTGGGTCTGTGCTCGGTATTGGCCAGCAAAAGACATGATTCAGCGTTATTACTGAACGAAAAGACAAATGAAAAGCCAAATCTCCCTCCAGATTCTTCTGTTAACATGATGTTCAGCGACTGGCGAAGATTTGTGGAGAAATCCAGATAGCATTCCCAAAAATCACAAAAAAGGGCCCACTTCGCTATAATAAGATTAAAGTGGCTTGCTGCAGATATCAGTAATACATAGGCCAATTTAGTGTCAATGTTATATAATGCGGAACGGATGTTACCTATCCAAAAAAAAAACATTTGGTGCTTGTCACGAAACTTTTTATTTGATGAATGCCCACATTATGCAATTCGCTCAAATCGTTAAAGAAGTAGGCTCCAAAGTGTTTCTTCCTCCGAGAAGAGAGAGCGCTACAAGTGCAGAAGAGATGCGTTAGGCTGCCTGGCTGTCTGAACAGATGGTGATGTCCTTCTTGGATATCACGTTCTTCTTAAGCCAGGTCTCAGCCTGGAATACGCTACAATGGCTAATACAATGTTCTGGATGGTGGAGGGATATGCTAAAATTGTGATCCTTGGAGTAGACACCTAATCCTACTCCCTCATCCAGCGTCTGGGTGTCAGACTTTCAGTCGGACCTGGAGGGTATGCTGGTAGAGAAGTTTTTTTTCCAATAGGAGATGAGGTAGGAGGAGGTCAGCGTTGTGCGGTAGAAACTCGAGGTCATCTAAAATGGTGGAATGACCTGTATGGTGGTTATTCCACAAGTATAGTGTTCTGAGTCTTACCGCTGTGCAAGCTGTTACTTGTCTGGCAAACAAGTAACGGATAATCTATAATGCGGTTAACATCGTAGCCATATTTATTTATGTATACATTATTTTTTTATATTATTCAGTTTTGTTAAGACAGCATCTACGAATTTTTTTAATGCATTTTTATATTTTATCACGGCGATTAGGCCTGGAAAATGCCAGCTTTTTGTGGACTGTTAGATAGACTACAGATTAAGGTCCAAGTGTAGCGGCCAGGAAAAAAGAAAAAATCTCTAGTTGCAAAGCAATACCACGCACAAACCGAATAGGACACCATACCGCAGCTCTACACTAAGAAGAAGGACGGCGAAATTACGCAGCCGACCATGAAGTCTTGCGAATCTTTCATGCGAACTAAATCTTCGTCTCCTGTCTTTTTTGAAAACTATATATTTTCTACTTCAAAATACACGGTTCCGCAGTCAAACCTTCAGAAATTCAGAAAGTGTGCAAAATTAAACCACATGAATGTTCCACAATGAATGGATTAACGTCTTATAAGAGATAAGTAACAGATAATCCTTCTGGTATGACAACAAGAAGAATTCTACCTTTCAATATTTGAGCGAAACAGAATTGGAACGTAACGAACGAAACTCATGTAACGTAACGAAGAAATCATCATCAATCACTAATACAACTATATAAGACCTAAATGATTTCAATTCAATAATTAATAACAAATATACGGGCTTTTAACCACGATCGCATCGGATTGTCGAGTTAAGATGCGAATCTTTTGCATTAACGGCTGGAGAAGGTAATCTATGTACAAAGGCTTACGTCAACGATTCGCATCGTAATGGCATTTTCTGTCAAATGTAGAAGATTAATCTTAGTTCGTAATTGTTGTATCCAGTTGTTCTACGATATGCTTCAGTTGAGCATTCCCTAATGGACTTGAGGACGTTATGGAACTTCATTTTCAATTTTCAATTGCATTCACGCAATTGGATAATGCTAACAATTTCTTCCACCCAGGTAATTTCAGTCAGATTTATGGCCAAAGAAAGTTTAACTGGGGAACAACATTTACTCCGCCATAACCCTTTTGCGATATTTCTAAATATGTATGTATGTATGTATATATGTAAAAGACGGATGCATTTATAAATCTACCAATATAACACAACATAGTTTAATCAAACCAAACCTGTACACTGGTCATTTCCCTTGCACTCACCCTTCAAACAACGAACAACTAGAAACGTGTGACGCAAAGAAAAAAGCTAACAGGAGGGTGATCGAATGGTTGCACTCTTTTTCGCTAAAAGCAGTCTCCCATAGCGGGCATATAGGAAAATTGTCTATTCAGAATCCAAACACATGAGTAGCTTATTTAAGTTGGTAAACGCCCCGAGGGATACCATAGCAACAGTCAATATCTGTGCATAATCAGGACACTTCATACGCAATGCACAGTTCAACAACTTGAGGGTGCACTGGATATCGCCGGCATTATGCATCACGTAAAATAGGGCGCCAGCCATAAAGCGAGCATAATGACGAACCTTCAGTTAAAAATTATGTACTCATTAAGGCAAGAGGTAGACCGCACACAAACAACTTTTACGAATTTACCCGTTTGTGCGTCATAAAAACCTAAAAAAAGTAGAGTAACAGAAGGCTTTGTGGCGCCAATGAGGAGCATTAAACGCTCGACAATGTTTCCTTCATAAACCCTGAAGTGAAAGTAATTGCTGTGGCACAAGAGCACATAGTAAAACAATCCCCAAATAAGCCCGAAAAAAAGACGCAAACAAAAAACAAACACAAGATAAAACAAGTAGTAAACAATACGTTATGGGTGTAAACCGGCTTAGAACTTTCATTTTAACTCTTCAGCGACATTCCATGTCCGCGGACGGAGTGTGCAATGCCTCATCAAATTGGAATTCAAGTTTATTTCCGTTGAAGGTAAATTAATAGTTCAACATCCTGGACGAGAATGGAAATTACTTATTAGTTCAGCAACGGAAGTAATTCACTTTGCGTATGGGACTCACCTGTAACATGAGAAGTCCGGAATCGAACGAAATTGCTTATGCACCTGCTACAGTGCACAACAACCATACAAAATATTGTATATCATCAACACTTTCCTCGAAGCCGATGCAACGTTTCGAAAACAAAAGAACGCACTAAATTTCTTTGAGTTACACTTAACAAGTTGTAGGCAATTTAAAGGAAGCTAGAAGGAACACAAAAACTTTTGCCGTCAACTGATTTCACTTGAAAAACTTAGATATGGCACTTTTCTAGTGATTTCCCTCAAATTTTTCTTTTATTTCTTGCAAAACATCACACGGAATCCATTGTGCTGAGCCACATACCCGAAGCCAAACTATATTCACACAGATATCCACCGAACGGACACAGCGACTAAGGTGCAACTCACAATATTACGCGACGCACACACCACTCTGCCTGCCACTGCCTCGTCTTGAGGGCTGACTAAGAAGATATGGAGGAGAAAATAAAAAAACAAAACACACACAAAAATGGGAATCCAGCCAAAGCGGATTGATTCGAGCGGCGCTGCAGAGTAATTAAACTGTAACTTGGAGTCTTCGAGTGATATTTTGTTGGTTGGATGCTTGGCTGGTTGGTCGCATCTGTTTTTTAGTTGCACGCTGTGCGGCGATGTCTATGATGATGATGATGATGACGATGTGCATATGCATAAAGTAAACAACAAAACAAAACTATGCAGGATTTAATGTCGAAGAATGCTAAGATTTTTTTTCTTCACTTTTTCATGTAAACTTGTTGTGGAGTTGGTTTCATTCAAGAAAAAAAAATTCTTCGAATGCGTTTCTTTTTGCTGAGATTCAAGGCACTAAGCACAGTGGAGGAGTGAATATTATTGATAAGGCACTTTGTTTACACTTGTACGGAATGAAAGAGTATTTTTTACTTCATTTTGATATGATTTTTTAGTGGAAAAACATAAAAACAAAATAAGCTTCAAACATTCTTGCAGCTGCGTTCTTTCACTTGTTGGAATTTCATTGTACATACTAGATGTTGACAGGTGTTGATCTGGTACAGTTTGGTATGACAATATGTAGGTGTGGTGGATAAGGTTCCGCTTACACCAAGTGTTTGTGTGATATACAAAAACGTAGTTGACAGATTTATAGGTTTTAAAAGCGGACTTAAATTACATCTTCGTACAATATAACTTTCCTCATAATTAGAAACGAAACTTAAATACGAAAGATAATTAACTGTAAAATAAAGAAGGAAACTGTACACGCTTCCAATACATTTTTGTAGAAATCTACTACATTCCAATTAGTACTTTATAGATCACAGCGCCACGACTTTCTTTCAAATCGCAATCACCACCACCTGTCAAATTGCCATATCTGCGAAACCGTCAAAACCACAACATTTCTTTTGGCATAAAGTACCCCTCGCATATTTTTTTGTCGGGGAAAAGTTAAGCCGTTTTACTCTGGAATATATTTTCTTTATTTTCAACGTTGCGATATATATTTTGTTTGAATAAATTCTAAAAAAACAGGAACAACAATCTCATAAGTTTAACAGACAACATACAGCGGAAACGAAATTCAGCGTAAACATAATTTTCGATAACAGAACAGATTTTGCGAAACGAAATGAAAAGTCTGGAGAACATAAGAAAAGAATATCCATTACATTGGCTAGTCTGGAACAACGATGTAGAAGAACTCCAAAGAACACTAAATTTGGACAGAGTATGTGTTAACCTTGAACATCCATATTCTTAAGTGGCTTCCTGTGTGTTAGTCCGAAAAGTTGAAAATGTATTTTTCTAAATTAAATTACTTTACAAAGTAAATTAACTACAACACTCCAAGGGAAATAAGACAGAAAAAATAAAGACGAACTTATTTTTGTTTGAATATCGTTCAAAACGCGTTCTAATTCAATTAGCCAATGATGAACAAACACCAGTGCACTAATTAGCATTCTAGTCTGATATAAGCATGTAGCAAAAAAAGTTCGTACATGATTCCGCGCCACAGTGTTGCCTTTGATATTCTTATCTCTCCCACTCTTACTCATCTAACGATGATTGTTTACCGCGAAAAGGAATATAGGAACATACTAAATGATTTCATTTACAGCACGACAAGGAGAAACTTGATCCCAGAGGACGGACGCCCTTGATGTTGGCTGTTAAACTTTCGTTATTGCAGTGCGTTAAGTGCCTGTTAGCTGCCAAATGTAATGCCAATTTTGAACAGGACGGATGGTCAGGTAAAGAATGTCTGAGACATAGACGTTTCGATTGCTGCTCTTACCATTTGTTGTTGTAGTTGTACAGGAAGCGGTATGCAGTGGCGACGAGGATATTCTTACATCAATCATAGAAGTACGTGATCTGCAGAGACATGTACAGAGGGTCACACATGTGCCTAAGCTGTTGCAGCATTTGCTAGACGCTCCAGATTTTTATATTGAAATGAAATGGGAGTTTACATCATGGGGTGGGTAATTAATTAGATCACCTTTGTTTTTTGTTTATTACAATCATTTGACTGATAAGTTGGCAATACTGGAATGTGCCTGCATATTCGAGTTATCATTTAATCACCGCAAATTGTATTTTGAAACGTGATTCAGTATAATCGCGAATCGGGTGATTCACTGCATGCTGAAATCTGCAGATCGGTGGTTTATTACCCCGCTAACAAACATTTGCTTATCTGCTTGTTTGACTTCGCAAATAATTGCTGCTGCGTCGCAGTTTATTCAACTGACTTTTCGGATTTAAAAAAAAAAACAACTAAAAAATACCGTCAGCGATCTTGTAGAAATATCATTCAAGAATCTTTCTATCAGTAATTTATTGAAAAGAGTTTGAAACAAGGTGGCACTACAGAACGATATTTTGTTAGTTGTTTTCAGTGCTGTCCGTTAAGTTTGTTGAGGTTACATTGAATTTGCTTGTACTAATTTATTTCTTGCACCCGACTTTTTAACTTTTGGACGACCCACGACCACGAAACCGATGGTCCGCACAGGTGGAGAAGGACCTCAGTCAACTTTACGATAGTCGACTAAATATCGTGGTAGGTGGAGAGGCTTATTGGTTAAGGCCCCATTCCGGACTGTAGCACCGTCAAGAAGAAAGAAATTATATTGGGGCGTTTCTCTGTTGTATGATTGTTCGCAGTTTTGAATATTCTTCGTGCCGAAGACATATCGATCATACTCTCTGCAAATCCTGGCTCTGAGTCAATTAACACCTGACCGTTCTTATGCATAATTTTTTGATGAAACTTTTGAAATCGCCTTCAACTCAAACTGGACCCCTCTTTTGAAAAGAAACTCTTCTTTCTATGTTAGTCCTACTTCTGTGCCGTAAAACAGGAGTTTGTCCTAGTTTCAATCTTTCTATAAAGGATCCTTATATTCATGATTATTTCTTCATTAATTTCCACTAAAGATTGATGGTTCATATTTATTCCCACACATTTTTTTTAGATTGCATCTCCGTCATTGACAGTCCTGGGCACGCTGTTTCTAGTCATCAAAACAATGTTGCTTTGTGCACGCAGTGTCTTGATCTTTCAACCATGTGTTCGTGTTCTTTCCCATTCGACTTCCTTACAGTCAGGAAGTCAATATCCGACGCAGAATTTTAAAAAGAAGAATCAGCTCTGTTATCCTATTTATGGTCGAGATTTCGACTTCATATAGCAAGACTGGCAAAATCATTATTTGCGAATCATAATTCTAGTCCTTCGATCAGCAGGTTCGACACAAGTTGCTTAGACAGACTGAAGTAGTAAGGGTTGCCAAAGGCGATCCCAGGTTGGATATCCGCCACAAAAATGTCGTTTGTGGAGTTTCTGTTTGCAACGAGGTAGAAAAACTCTAACTGCCTAAATGTTGTAGCTGTCGATTGTGACATTTCCGAAGTGGGGTTGTCCAAGAGGCCCTAGAAGTGTTTTTTGATGAAATCTTCAACGTAGTATACAGAGGAGTTGACGTTGATATTGCACATCTGTTTTAGATGAGGGTCAGAGTCAGTCTATCGTTAAGCGGCATTAAATTGATGATCCTAGATTCGTCGGTTTCCTAAGACGAATCCGTAGTAACATCCGTAGTGTAATAAACGTCGCAGACTTTTTTCCTTATCATTCAATTGCCCATTTAACGTTTTTCTTATATCGCAATTTGCAGTTGATGAGCAGCTCAGGGTGTGGTTGGAATTTTGACATTCCGGTAGCGTATTTGCTTTCTATTTGTATGTCAATGACGTTAGCTATTAAACATCTTACATTAGCCTATGCTTGTGTGGCTCAACATCATCCTTTCGAAGTACAGTCTGGGCCAAATGTATTAGGCGCCCTTATATTTTTATCTTTGTTGCTAAATCCCTTATCAGAAGTAATTAGTTTTTAGCTAGTTTTTTTATGATTTTCGGCCACACTATTTGAGGTTGTAAACGATTTTTATTTTTTCCTCTCATTTCATTAATTTCTTTGCTTTTTGAAGATATAAGGAATTTCAAAGAGTGCCTAAACATTTGGCCAAGGCTGTATATAGAGCATCATTATGGCACTTCTTCTTAACTTTACTTTTACAAAATCGGTTGCCGAACAGTTGACTTTGGTCCTTTTTACTTACTGGAGATTAATTCTAAAGCACTTATCAAAAACTGCGATTTTACTTATCAGGTCTGTGACCCATGGAACATCTGAGCCTGAGCTATTGCCGCCCTCCATCGCTGGTGGTTCTGAGGATTCTGCTTCCAGTCATCAAGATCAGTTGCATGACGTTGTTGTTCCGTTGTCTTGCATCCGCGATCACTGCGATCTACTACTTCCTTATTACAAGAGCATTCTTGCTGACAATTTCTCCGTGAAAACACGTTTTTCTGAAAGAAAATGAGAACATAGATCTGATTAGGAATGATTATTGCGCTTTTCGTCATAGATGAAGTTCAGCTTAAGAACTCAAGCTGAACGCATCGACAATTGTGGATTGAATTGTTGGACAAACACGCGGCTTTGAAGTGCTCAGTCGTCATGATTTGAGAACTGACCATTTGGTGATACGTATGTCTCTGCTGGTAGTGAACGGGAGAATGAAACGCGTTGTCTTCTATCACGACAATATCCGACCAGACGCTTCCTTGATTACCCGTCAGAAAAAAGTTTGGTTAGGAAAACTTGTCATAGCCTGGTTGTTGTATACTACTGATAGTAAAGAACCAAAAAGCAGAAGTTCTTTCGCCGATTACATCACGGCGTCATCCGAAAAATTTTGAAATATTCTCAGAAAATTATGGACCCAATATAATTCCTCTCAAAATTTACAATTTCCCCAGCGTAACCTCGACTGTTAGTCTCTGTACATTTTTCCATTGGATAAGATGTATTCTCAGTATTAAGTGTTTTAGGATTAGCTCAACTGGTGACCCACAATACGATTTCGACTCTATTTCCATCCATTAGCAAATCTGAGATCGCTTGTTAACTACAGGCGGACGAATGAGGAATAATATTTATATTCCCTTTGGTAGATATATGTACTACAATTCTGACTTACTCCTTTCATAGTTTTTTGCTTAAACAATGTTCATGTAAATGAATCAAGTATTACGTCGCCCACCACACCACTTTCATCACGACGTAAACAAATCGAACTCAAACGGTATGGATTGCTATTTGTTATTTTACTTTGCTCATACCATTCAACTCACAGAAAAGAAAAGTGTATTGGCCCCCTTTTCATTCCTCTTTCCGTTTTCTTTCATTGATTCTATCGCGACCCTAGGCCTTTGAATTACCCTTTAAGTTATGCGATTGGAGCAGAATGCAATCACACCTAAGCCAGCTTAGGCCCATTGAGATAGCACTTCAAACGGACGATATCCTATTCTTTGAACTATTAAGAGTTCGCAATGAAGCGATTCAATTGGCTGACGCTGATATTTTTTAGGTCGTTCAAATTGGTGAAATAGTACACCCCTGATTAGTTGCAGCATGCGTGGAAGTCGCTAAGTGATCGTGTTATCCCTGGCGTCATAACTGGTTTCGTGCTTTCCCGTGAATATTGAAATAATTTGCCTTGAATTGAATTCGACGGAATCCAGTGAAAATATTGGTTATAACAACTAAAATCGACGCTGCTGCTGGAGCAACCGCATTTTTTCTAAGACGGTAAAGTGTTTATCTGTAGATACGGTGTATCTGTGTTCATAGAATTTTGGATATGTTACAGCTTACCGTTTGTTGACATTTTATTCTTTTACTTTGCGTTTATTATTGGTTGATATTATTGTTTATGATCGTGGGTCTGGTGCTGACGTTCGAGTTACGCACGATCTTCGTAACATTAAAAAAAATCGCTTTACAGTGCGTCGCCTTCTCTACACACTTTTTTTCTCCGCGAAGTCTTAACCGACCTTGATGAAGCGACAGCCTTTCCCTCCCCCCCCGTCATCCTACAAAGAAGAACGAGTTTTGCAGGGATGTTAAGATTAGACAATGCGCTGCCTCCCTAAAAACTGTCATACGCAGCCTTAAAATCGATAAAAAGTTGGTGGGTATCGACTTGAAGCTCCTGTGTCTTTTCCAAGATCTGTCGCAATGTGAATATATAGTCGAGCTTACATGAAACGGCAGAGAAGATCTGATATGCGATATTTAGGAGAGTGATCCCTCTGTTGTTGGCACAGTTGAGAGGGCCTCTGTACTTTATCTGCTATCTTCGAGTTATCGGTTACAGTGACCTATCGCTTATAACGATAACAGAGAAGATCTGATATGCGATATTTAGGAGAGTGATCCCTCTGTTGTTGGCACAGTTGAGAGGGCCTCTGTACTTTATCTGCTATCTTCGAGTTATCGGTTACAGTGACCTATCGCTTATAACGACCAAATTCGTCAGTCGCTTGGAGGTCGTTATAACCGATTTTGACTGAATCATATAAAAAAAAAATAAAATACTGAAGTGTTCGTTAAAAGTATGCTAATTTTTTTTCCTTTTTCTATCAGTTCCTCTCATGTCAAGATTTTGCCCAAGTGATACTTATAAGGTCTACAAACGTGGTGCGAATGTTCGAATTGACACAACACTTCTCGGTTTTGACAATTCCACATGGCAACGAGGGAACCGATCGTACATTTTCAAGGGATTAAGTAAGCATAACCATAAAGCTGACACCTTTGAATTGAAAATACATTTAATTTATCGTCCTTGCTGTTTTTGTTTTTTTTTTATAGAGGAAACTGCAACCATGATAGAAATCGATCATGACACGCATGAAGTTCTGGTGGAGCAGTTAAGTAGTGAAATCGGTGATATAGTTGGTATTCCCCCGCCAATTGGTGCTGTGCGTGCACGCCTTAATGCTCCTGTGATGACAAACAACATTGATATGGAGAAGATCAGTTTTGAAAGAAATAAATCGGGTATTTGGGGCTGGCGTAGCGAGAAAACAGAGAGCATAAATGGCTACAATTGCAAAGTGTATGGTGCTAGCAATGTGGAGTTCATAACAAGAACTCGCATGGATCACTTAAACGAGGATCAAATTAGAGTAAGTCTTAACAGGTTGAATGTCGCCTAGAGAATTGAATAATGTTTCATCTTTAATATTTGTAGAGTAAAACATCTCGAACTCCGTTGCACAGTTTTCTTGGCATAGCGGAGGATGAATATATTACTAATCCAGATTTAGCAGGCTATCGGGAGAGGGTAAACGCAGTGTTATCACTTACCTTCGGTATCTGAACGAGTTTTCTTGTATTTGCAGGTACCATCACCGCATACGGAAGTTCATGTTGAAAACGGTGAAGAAGAGTCGGCCAGCACCAGTTCGGGGAGTACAACACCAAAACAAGCAATTACCCCCGAAGAGTATTTTTCAGACGTCGACCTCAATGGCAGGGATATTGGCAGACCAAAGAAAATTAGCACTAAAGTATGTATCGTTGTATCGTTGATGGAGTGTGGTTCCTGTGAGATCAGTTTTGTTTAATTTCATTCAAAATCTTTGAAGGAAGTGACATGCAGCTTAGGGTTTTGGATCGTCTTGTGCTACTGAACAAATCTTTGAGTGAACAATTGGGCAGGGTACGGGAATAGCTTACTTAGATTTTCATTGCGTTGGTGGCGTTAAGTGAAAAATTTTAAGATTCCCGACTCCGAGTTCCGCGAGATACTCAATTAGTGCTTCACCTATAGCCCAAATTAATTTTGTTTATTCAGCTCATTAAAGTCGACGCGTTTCCTAAAACAATTTGATGTTCTGCCCAATTACCGACTATGCGAACTTTTATTTTTTTTTATAACCAATATTGATCGATGTCTGTCACTTCTTCAGTACCCTCGAGGGTCGACGTATCCGAGAAATCAACATGATGGATATTTTTTGTTTTTGATTTAGGATGGTGAAGGATACAAAAACCAAAAAAAAAACAATTAATTGGAAGTATATAGATGACGCCGAGAAATCACAACTCGACATGAAATTTAAGAATCCATTCGAAACTCCCTACCAAAGAATCAATGAAGATTCACTCATGCAGGAGCTGCGTGGTGAGCAAATCATAAACAATGACAGCTTATCAATTTCAAAGAAAACAAGAACTCGATCAGGATAAGGGATGGGCGACTTAAGACTAAACGATAAAATCCATAAGACTCCTAGCAAGACTTATCAGAGTTTAATGCTGCTCGATCTTTAAGATCCATAGGAAGGAGACCCCTTTGACAGCGCCAATTATCGAGGGATAAGTCTTCTAACAATCGCCAATGAGACAATCCCTCAAAAGTCCGGAAAATTTCTGACATACCCGGATGACATTAACGTGATTGATCGAACATAACGAGCCGTCAATGAAGCATTTGCTGGCATTAAATTGAAGGCGGCCAAAATGGGTTTAGCGGAAGTATACACAACACTGACGACTTGACCATAACGTCACCTAGACATATATACTTTCGAAATAGTTAAAGATTGCGTCTATATCGGCTTCCTATAAACAGTAAGAATATCATCAGAGCCGAGATTAAATGCAAAATAACTCCAGTCGATGTTTCTTTTGGGTTCAAGAGGCAATTGGTTCTCTCTCGAAGGACCAAGTTCCTGGTCTATGGCGCAGAGACATGAACAATCACAAGCAAGAGCAGATGATGTTCTGCATTCAATATTTTGTCCTGTTTGCGTTGACGGCATATGAAGAAGAAGATTGAGCCACGAACTGTATAGGTTATGCAGCGAAATGACTCTAGCCAAATGGCTGGGCCATGTAGAGCGAATGGACAACACTACTCCATCTTGAAAAGTATTCGACTCCGCGCCCGTGGTACAACGCTATAAAAAACGTCACCGAAACCGAGGGCACACACATGTGTAGGGGGATCTCAGCCAAGTTGGCGTGCATAATATGAGTCAGCTGGCTAAAGACCGTCTCAGCTGGAGAGGTTTGTTGGTTGAGGACCAGGTCCATCCCTGTAGCGCCATTTGAAGAGTTTTTAGATATACAGCCTTGGCCTTATCACTTATCGGAAGTTTGAATTTTATGACGGCGACACTATCTGAGGTTGTAAACGTTTCTCTCATTTCATTAATTTTTTTGCTTTTTGAAGGCTATATTTTAGAAAGTTTGCTATTGGTTTGTTGCCTTCAATTCGCGTCAAAATAGGAATCCTTAGTTGTAAAGCAAATTCTAGGAGACTCTTCGGGATTTTCACATACGGCGAGTAGAAACCTATCCAGCGGCTTATCTACGATGAACGAAGATGCGACCTCTTAACTTATGCAAGACCTGTATGTGTATATATGTTGATATATTAATATATATATATGTTATATATATGTATGTATATATATGTTGATATATACATATATACACGATAACAATATTGGCGAAGTGAACAAAGTGTCATTATTCCTAGTGAAGGCACAATGTTTTGGAAACTTCCTAGGTCAATGACTCGCGGAAACTCATGGCTTGAGCTAACACTGTCTTCCATTTTTGACGGTTCCAAGAACGCTGTTACCAGTCTTCAAGGGCAGTTGTATTGCATGCGCGATAACTTGATCTTCATACCAGTCTTCCTGTCCTTCCTAACTCGTCAGGCCCGAATCCGAAGACACTCTTTTGCCACTTGATTCCGCCAAGTCGACGACATCCACATCTTCTCCATTCGTCTTCTCCGCAACTAGGATCAAATATCATACGCAGAATTATTTTCTCGAGGCTACCAAAAATGAACTCTGCGGACCTGCATATCGTCCAGCTTACGGCAGGATTGACGGAACAAGAGTTTTGCAGAGTCTGATTTGGGCCTTTCGAGTTAGGAGTTATTACAAATCGAAATAGCAATAGATAATTCTTTGTCGAATCTCCACTAAGTGGCTCGAAAACGACTTTGATTTTCAATAAAATCACGCAGATTTTTATAAAAATCAGTTGAATGCTGTATGAGTGAACGATTTCTCAATAACGTTTGTTATTAAAAGAAGTTCATAACTAAAATATGGTCACCATCCACTGTCTGACCAGCTTAAACCACATCGGATCGATCCAAATTCGAATTCGACAATCCTTGAGCACGAACTGCTTTTAAAATCTAAGAGACAAAAACTGACAACAAGAAAGTTTCCGTTTCCGTTTAAAAGTCTCATCGCCCAAACTTGCCCAAACGTAACTGCTATTGATTTTTAAAACACATTCCACACCCGAAAAAATAAATATCATTATTATTATTAGTCTCTGCCCATATCACTGAACAATTTGAATTTCTAATTTCAGATCCAAAGATTTAAAGCGAACCTATGGTTAAGCGAAGAGTATCCAATTCGATTGCAAGAGCAAGTTCTACCTATTTTAGATTTAATGTCAACCATGGCTAGTCCACATGTGTCCAAATTGAAAGACTTTATTACAATGCAACTGCCATCTGGATTTCCAGTTAAAATTGAAATTCCATTGTTTCACGTACTGAATGCGTGTATCACATTCGGAAACGTTTTCGCACTGACGTGCCCCGTCGAGCATGTTCAGACAATTAATGAAGATGATCGAATCACTTGTGTAGTCGATGATCGTTGCTTCGATGTTCCAGTTCATTATACGAATAGGGGTAAAGTATAAGTCACCAGAAAAATGAAACCATCTTAACATTATTTTGTTTTCTTTTTTCCGTCCCTATGTAGATACCGATGTTAGACGTCAATTAACCCTGGATGAAGATGATCTGTTGCAGTACGCTATTGAGCAAAGTCTAGTTGAGAATACGGAGAAAGAGACTGACAAGGTTGACATATGGGAAGCTCTGCGGGGGCAGAGTGGATCATCGTCTTCTTCAATAATTCAAGAGGAAGATGCTCAGTTTCAAAGGTATTTTGAAAATGATTTGTTTGCGATTCTTGTCAAACTAGAGAATTTTGCACAATTGTCCTGTTTAAATTGCATTTCTTGTGTGAGACGTTTCTAAACCGTGGTTTTGTTTGAGTTTTTGATTGTACCTTAAGCAAACTCTAAGAATATTGTTGAGTGATAATTGCTATCACTCATTGCCATCACTTAACTCATCTAAAACATAACCTTTCAGTAGTGTTTGTTCTGTCCATTATATTTATATTTATCAAAGTTTATATATATTTATATTTATTAAAGTGTGGCACATCATATATCTCTCTAGGAAACGCTGTTTAATCAAAGACATGCCATCTTTGGCTTCACTTCCTTTTGCTTGATTTTAATCAATCTTTGCTTTTAATTATTGGTTTTTTTTTTAATAAGCCTGTGCAGATAGGTTACATTGACTGCCTTTCGTAGAGAGGAGACCCACTTAGACTAAGAAATGTTAACGTGGAGCTCCACAGAGTTTACTAATTTACTCCGTCCATAAAGGTAATGCACCTTCTGATCAAAAAGTACCCGAAATTTTTAAAAAAATCGAAAATGCTTCAATTGTTATTCGTTATTCATTTTATTCCCTTCAAAGTCAGGATGCAAAGTGGTTGCCTACACGGATGAGGTTGCTATAGAGCGTCAGGAAAATTTGTCTAAACGCTAATAACCCTAATTTTTGATCTGTCGGGGGAGATAAAATTCTTGGATCGCTTGGGACCTAGCTTAATATGATTGGATGACCCCAGTAAAAGCAAAGCTTTTATTCGGTTTTTCAAATTTGCTTCAGACACCATTTGCCGTTGGGATCAAATTAACGGCACTATCACTGGAGCGGCCGATCAGTAGTAGTATTCCGATTTTTGTGGGTATCACAATGGACCAACATGGTTTAAGTGTGCTGACGAATTCACTAGCAGCCCCCTAACCTAACCCAACCTAGGATCTAGCTTAGACCAAATCATTCTGAAGGTGTAGCACGTTGTACCTCTCCTCCATCTATTGGTCGTCCGGAACAGTTTGCACGCGGCGAGAGGCATACCAATCTTGCTTTATTTCGTCGTTGGTGGCAGGGTAGTTGCGAACCTGACAAGTTCATCCGCTATGCAGTTTCCTTCAATGTCTCTATGACCCGGTGCCCAACACAGGCGTATATTTGAGCTACAGTTTGTTGTTACTTCGGAGTTATAAGAAAGACGTATACAAGAGAAGGTTATAGCCTGACATTTACTAATATTGAGGTCTAAGAAGTTTTTCAAGTCATTTTGCTGACTTGAACTAATTTCTTAGTTTTTTGCAATAAATCAGAATCGGCTAGGGAAGACACAACCTTATGCATTTTCTTAGAAATTTCAGAGTATTTGGAACATAACTTGTGGTCAGATCGAAAATCAATTAACCTAGATGACTTGACTGCCTTGTGGGATACCAGAAATTGCGTTAATTGGATCGAAGACAGGTGATCTAAACAGAAGTCTGTACTGTCGACCTTCGAAATCTAATTTGAGCCATGAAATAATAGTTTAGGGTAGATAATTAGATGAATGATTTTATCCAAAGGCTTACTATCAGCGGTGGTAATAAGATCCACTCCATTTAATCTTGGCAAACAGTAATTTTCAAGTAGATTGTGATCATGTATCACTCTGTGCAAAGTATAGACTCGATATGTGGTTTGTTTGATTTCTTTAACCGACTCGAATTTTATAAAAAAAAATCTTAATTAATGTCGTGAATGAGGCAACTTTTTGTACTTTAACTTAAAGATTATTAAGCCAAGAATCGCAAAAAAATCTAAAAAAAAATATACATTTCTTTGAGTTTCTAACAGTTTTCTTATATCTTGCAAATTGAAACCCTGCTTGCTTTGCTAAAAAAAAATAAATACACACGCATACACACACATGCAACAACAACAAATCAATAGATTAAGAGTTGTTTCAAATCCATCTCGTAACCCACAACAGCAACAGCAACAGCAGCAGCAGTTCAAAAACAATTATGCTTATATGAAAAACATTTTTAAGTAGTTGCAGTTGCTAACGCCTCATTTTCTATTCCATTAAAAACCAAATAAAACGTATCGCTATATATCCCTGTATCTAATATCCCACATTTGCCCTCTTCCTTCCACGCGCAAAATTATTTTAGAGTTCTCCAGGAATCCCTCTACCAAGGTCGAGGGGTGGGCTCGCCCAGTTCAGACGATGATGATGGCGGATTTAATTACATGGATCCAGATCTAGCAATGGCATTGCGACTCAGCCAGCGTGACCAGCATCAATATGAGCTAGAATTGCAAAGGGAACAAGAAATGATCGAGGAGGCACTTAAACTAAGTCTTGAAGAGAAATAATTCAGAACATACATTAAGTCCAACCGCAAACAAATGGAAGAAAAGAATAAAGCAAAATGTATTATGTTGAATATAAAATTATACATAAAATCTATTGTTAAGTTCGAAAGTATTTATGCTATAATTACACTATGTTTTCCTTATTCACAGGCAACAATGCCTGTGTCACTGAAGCAAACAAAATCATATACCTATTGTATGTATTTCGAATTATATGAATATACATATATTTTTGTGATATTTTCCAACTTTGAGATACAATTTAGAGATCGTAACCTATTACGAAGTAAAGTAAACAAAAATCATTTCGATAAGTCTAATAAAATATCGTTTACATGAATAACATATACATGCATACATTTACAGTATACTATTGACGAAACAGTTTATTAATTTTATTTATATTTTTGATTTTGCAACACGTTTTTCTTTATTTTGTCGTTTTTTTTTTTGAAAATTCAATGCACTTAATGTACACTCTGTGTAGTTGAATGCAGATAATGTCAAATGTCATCCAAATAAATATAACGGTTAAAAATAATTAAACTTAAATGCCAACAAATTTCAAAGTAAATGCAAGTACTTTTGTTTATTAAAATTGTATCCAATCGTAAAACAAAACCAAAAAGTAAGATCCCAGAAATAAATGTAATTTTAATACAAACTATTAAGAGCTCAAGCTTTTTTATTTGTTCTTAAACACGTATCTTTCCAGGGAATTGTTGCATGTTTTCTTATAATACATACTACAGTTATTTGTAAACATCTGCGACTGGTGCTTTGAGTTTTTGAGAGTTCACGAATACACCAGCGATCACTTAATCATCACTTTGTGCGACCAAGTTTTTTGATACCGTGGTCGTTTGATCCTAAGATCGTACTTCAGTTTTATTCACCTTGCACCATGGGCTAGGTTAGGTTAGGTATGATGTGGCTTATATGTGTGTGCACTTAGACCAGAGTTGATCCATTGTGCCGCCACATGGTTTGACCGGGATCAAACCAATTAGTTGTCCGAGGGAAACCATTTGGAGCCTATAATGAAGCGAAGTAGATTGTTAATGGGAACCGTGCTAAGTTCACACAAGTCATCAAAAAAGTAGGCCCCTAGATATTGGCGTCGAATAGACGCCAGGGCCGGACAGGAGCAGAGGAGGTGTGAGACGCTTTCCACTTCCTCCTCATCTAGGCAGCTTTTACAGAAATCATTAGCCGGGACACCTAGTCTGTTGGCATGGTTTCCTATGAGGCAGTGTCCTGTAATGACACCGACGATTGAGCTTATATGCGATCTGTGAAGAGATATTAAATCCTTAGATCTTTTGGAATCTAGCCTAGGCCAGATGATCCTGGAGGTGTGACACGTAGTGCCACTCGCCCATCTGTTATCTATTTCACGAGTTACCTCTAATGAGAGCAACAATTTGCAAGTTGTGAGGGGCATACCCAAGCTACTGTGTTTAGGAAATAAAGGCTGTGAAGTTACGAACTTGGCAAGTTCATCTGTTTTGCAGTTGCCTGGAATGTCTCTATGTCCTGGCACCCAGCACAGGCAAATATTGAACTGGTCGGCCATCTTGTCTAAATATGAGCTATTACAGTCTTAGAGTTCGTAGAGACCAATTCCAGGGCTCTGATGGCTGCCTGGCTGTCCGTGAAAATGCAAATATCACGAGCGGATATTACATTCCATGGGCTAATAAAGATAAGTTTCATTTCGCTTTATGTTGCAGAGCCGTTGCCGTTAGGTAATTTGTGAAATTTCGACTGAGTCTAATTTTTGTTTTTTTTTTTTTTTAATTCATGGCTATTACATATCCGTCTGATCGTTCCTCTATCTTAAATTACAGTCAGCGTCAAAAGTGAGTGAACATTCAATCATCTGCTGAAGGTCTATCCACTAAATTAATATTCACCGGAATGAGCTAGAACAGACATGGATATATAAAATTAGAGCTCAAAAATCATACTTTGAAATAAGGTAAATAATATTTAACATAAGTGTATATATAAAACAATTAATTGAATTTCAAAGAGAAAAGTGTTAAAGTGCTGTATATATGGTTGTGTCCGTGACTGTTAGACATAAAGGTTCGGTTCTGTTAAACATTTGTATGAAAATTAAGACCGCCATATACGATAACTAAAAATGCGGTAAAGGCATACAAAGTACAATTTTTTTCTCAATAAGATACTGTTTTTTTAAAAAGATGTGTTCACTCACTTTTGACGCGTGTTTTTAGTCCCTTTTTTTCATTGGAACTAAATAAACTTATTTATGTTTACTGTTATTTTAAATGAAATATAGCTTATTTTGAAGTATGATTTCAAAGATTTTATTTGAAGCATCAATGGCAGACGTAGACCATTCCAGTCAATTTTAATTTAGAGGAATACTTTTCAGCTAATGACTGTTTACTCACTTTAGACGCTGACTGTACATAACTGATACAGAATTTATATAGGCGCTTCGGTTTATCGCCGTTGTTGACTTCCTTAGTGTTGCAGCACAATGGATTAAGACTGGTCTAAGTGCACACTTCAGCCACTTTAACCTAACCTAAATTCCTCAGTGATGATTTTGTTAATTTATGCGAATAACCAATTGGTTTCTGTGCATTATACAATTCGAACTGCATATGAATTGGTGTAGGATATCCAATAAAACAAGAGCAACAGCCATGTATTGTGTCTGTCTGCATGGACGACCTGAAGGAGGCATTTAAAACCGTACCCATTATGAAATATGGTAAACGGTTTGCTGTCAAGAACGGATAGCACTCGCATTCGACATAAAGCAATTATTGACAATAATCGATTTGAATTTGAAATGCCAGGATATCTTTTCATATTATTCAATACATTCATGCCATTATGTATGGAACTGCGCATCATTCAGAGGGCCGCCTCGGCTTCATTTCAGGCGTTCGGTCCTATTCTTGATGACTCAGTGGCGTTATTTCGGCAATAGCGTCTCGAATGTTGTCCTTGAGCTCGTCCGAAGTGATTGGCTTATAAACGTAGACTAAGATCTTGATGACTCAGAGAAAAATATCCAGTGGTTTCAAGTCGCATGATCGTGGCGATTAAGTCATGAGCTCTCGGCGTAAGATGACCAAGTAGCCAAATCCCTCCTTGAGGGGCAACAGTCCGGGTGGACCTGCGCCTCAATCAACAAACCTCGCCAGAGAGCACGATCTTTTTCTAGCTGTTGCCAAGTTGTTTGAGGTCCCTCTGCTCTGATGTCCGTCACAGTAGACAGGGACGTCCTCTGCTGCGTCGCATGTTCTCTCGCAAATACCAGGGCTTCTTCATCAGCTTCAATATTGTCCATGTCTCTGCGCCGTAAAGAAAGACTGGGATGATCAATATCTTATACAAAATTAGCTTGATCTTTCAAGTTTATTACTTCAATGCTTTTTGGGCCTAAAGAGTCATTCTGCGTTTGTTCTCGGTACTGATGTTATTTGTACTGTTTACTGTCTACCGCGGAGCCGAGGTAGACGAATTCGTTCACTACCTATATATAGCTGCCTATTGTGACGTTCTGGCCAAGCGTCCTTTTATGAAGAGAATATATAATTTGTTTTACCCTCGTTTACCGCCAGACCCATTTCAGCCCCTTCCGTTGCAATGCCAACAAATGCCTCATTGATGGCTTTATGAGTTCGACCAATTACGTTAATGTCATCCGTGTATGCAAGTATTTGTACAGGCTTTTCATCATACATCGTGCCTCAATTGTTAGGCAGTGAGTTTTGCATAAGCTTTTCAAGAATGATGTTGAAAAAGTCACATGAGAGCGCATCGCCTTTCTTTAAACATATTTTGGTAATAAAGGCATCGGTGAGTTTGTTACTGATCTTGATGGAGCAGCGAGAGTTTACCATCGTTATTATTCTACCTTCTCCCTGAAATTCGGTGTTATTTCAGAAACAATGTAGGGGTTTATTTCGCATTTGAACGCTAAATATAGACAAACTTCTGAATTCGGCTTTAATTCATTTTATGAAAACGAAATTGTGTTAATTCTCTGCACTCTTCTAAGTTACCTCAAAGTTGTAGCTCACGCTTGTGATGTTTTGTTTCAATTGGTGAGCGATCAATTTTTAGCGAGCATTTTATTCGTTTTATTGTCCGAAGATTTGAAGTTTGCCTATACCAATACATGTTGATACCAATACATTTGCGGAAAGTGGGCGCCGTGGCGCACTGGGTATGGGGATCGACTCCTGCGCTCTAGATTTTCAGTTTAAGTTTAATTCCAAGCACATACAACAATTGAAACAATGTTCGCGGCTCCACCCTTTTCGAGTCACAAACAATGCTTAAAGATTATAACTGTTTGAAAAAAGGTTCTCAATATCGCTGTTCCGAGTCCGTATTAAACTGTGGGTCCCCTCCAATTGTGAGAAAACAATAGCACTCACAACACGAACGGTTTGGTAAGAAGCTAGGCCCAGGTCCATCTCACACTATAGTGCCACCATTGTTATTATTATTATATTTCCATTATCGACCAAGCGTTTTGCAATAGAATTATAAAACATGATGTTGATGATCTTGGCAGACAGACTTTTATTTCCGATGGTTGTTGCATAGATTCACTTAATCAAAACAGGGTCAGAAAATAAGGCTTTGCGACGCAATCGTTCGCAACTTTCCCATTAGTTAATTCAATATCACAACTATAAGTCGTACTGACACTTACAGTCGCGAAAAAAAACTATCAAAATGCTATATGAATCAAAATTTTATGAAATTAATACCAATTTTTTCCTATTCATAATGTATGGTAACAAAAAGAAAAAATCGTTGGTAATTCTAAAACTGTTGGTTATAATTAAATACATTTCTATCTAAACACTGCAAAGCAATTAAACTTATATCATCTAATTTTATATACGGAGACTGCCCAATACCGCTTACGAGTATGTTCGTAAAGTTCTCATTATCATACATTATCATGTCAAATAATCTCTTGAAAAGATTATCTCGAAATGTGTGGTATATCAATGTATTTCCCAAACCACTAAATCAGCATTATCAAAACATACGTACGGCAGAATTTACGGTAGCATCAAGATTAGCAATTTTATAGACGATTGTTGGCAACAATTTATGAAGCCCGACATGTAGGAAGCTTGTAAAAAGTATTAAACCAAAGATTAATTTGAATGGAAAATATGCCATATTAAAAATTATTAATTCTAAGGATTAATTATAGGATTTCATATTGTAATTAATAAGGCCTTTTATAAGACCGAATATTTATAAATCTGTAAAGATTATTATTTTTATTTACTATTTCATTTGTTTTTGAAGCACACATTGCTTCAGTTACCTTGACATGATCTTGTTCCATATGCCTAAGATAGGAAGACATGTTAAGGTACCGATTCTAGCTATAAGTTTATCCATCCTTTCTACTAAAACCACAAGAAAGCCTCATTGATATTCATCTTCGATGCAGCACTAGGTAGGTAGGTAAGTGGGTGGAGGAGCGGAAGCCACGCCTCACTTAGCCACGCCTCTTGAGGACCCATTGTGATGCCCAATTGGGAATTTGTATCCCCTTATAACCCTTGCCGTACTCATGGTTCCTCGTTGTACCGTAGCCGTCTTGTTTTCTTATGAACCTGTAAATAGATCTTAGAGGGTTATTTGTTATTTCATGTAGATCTTGGAAGAAATATTCTCCCATTGTTCTGTGACACAACTGACAAAGACTAGGACAATGACAGAGGTAATGAGGAGTATCCTCTCGTTCCTCTTTATCACCGCAGCGTCCCATTTTCATGGCGTGGTTTCTAAGATGATTATGGACAATGAGAGCTCCAACCACCATCGTTAGCAACTCTGTGTCGCACTGAAGGATTTTGTCGGTTTGTGCTCGATCGTATCTGGGCCATAATGCTTTAGTAATCACACATGTAGACAGGGCACGCCATCTACTGTTTGTCATTTCAATAATCTTTATATCCACCTTTTTCCTCAGCTCTGAGAAGGGCGGTTTCCCATAAATTGCTTGTGACACGTCGGTCACTGACCTTCTTCTGGGACACAACACACATTGATCGAGTGCTGTGAGTAGGGTTGATTCGATACCAGGTCAGTACTGATATCAGTACTTGCAACATGATATCGATACCCATGGAGTATCGAATCAAAAGTATCGATACTTACTTGTATCGAAACAAATGAGTACTTATTTTTTTCTTACTGCGATTGCGTGTATTGTAAGCCAACTGCACTGCAAAATGGGACAAGCTCCCACATGTGAGCAAAGCACCAAATATGCGAATTTATTTCAATTTTAAATTATGGCGTAAGTCAATTCGTACCTAAAAAGAGGCTTAAACGCAGCTGTAATCCAATTTGGTTTAATAAAAGGCTTATTAAGCTTAAGAATCAGAAAAATAAGGCATATAAATTATACAAGAGTAATAGAGAGGATCCAATGATTCGAGCTAGTTATTTCACTAAACAGCGTGAATTTGATTCCCTTAGCAGAGCCTTGTATCGTGAATATGTTCTATCTGCAGAATCCACAATTAGAACAAATAGTAAAAAGTTTTGGAATTACATAAATACAAAGCGCAAAACTAATGGTCTTCCTTACTGTATGAGTTATCTTGATACAAGGACTTGTGACATACAGACCATTTGCAATCTTTTTGCGGATTATTTTGAATCCGTTTATTCATCTGAATCTTCTTCTGATCAAAGGCTAACAAATGTATGCCAATTTGTTGACATTGGATTTCTACACTTAGCTATATCAGAAGTAGAGGAGGCCTTACTGAAAATAGATCCAACAAAGAAAGAGGGGCCGGATGGCATCCATCCTATGCTGATTAGGAATTGTGCGTTAACGCTAGCTAAACCACTTACCTATATATTCAATCTATCACTTGCTAGTGGTAACTTCCTGGATCAATGGAAAGTTTCGTTTCTTTCCCCAACTTTTAAATCTGGATCCAAACAAGATATTACAAATTATAGACCTATTTGCAAGATCTCTGTAATACCTAAGCTGTTTGAAAAAATTGTTTGTAATAAAATATTTTTTCTTATTAAAGAACATATATCTGTTTTCCAACACGGTTTTATGCCTGGTAGATCGACTACAACCAATTTATCCATCTTAGTAAACCATATAATCAAAAACTTTGAAAATAAGTTACAGACAGACATCATATTTACGGATTTTGCCAAAGCTTTTGATAGGGTAAACCATAGGATATTGCTACATAAACTTTCCTGTATAGGTTTTCATTCTAGCTTTCTGAGTTGGATCGAATCTTATTTGACTCGTCGAATTCAAATCGTAAAAATAGATAATAACTTATCAAAACACATTAATGTAACATCGGGTGTACCTCAGGGTAGTCATTTGGGTCCATTACTTTTTCTTTTGTTTGTCAATGACATCCCATTAATCTTTAGGAATTCTCACTGCTTGCTTTATGCGGATGACCTTAAATTGTATCGCAAAATTTCTTCTAGAAGCGATTGCGTTCTTCTGCAGAATGATCTGATAAAGCTGATTCAATGGTGTGAGGTTAATTCTCTACATTTGAATATTTCCAAATGTCAGATTTTTTCGTGTTCTAGAAATTGCTCAACAATAAACTTTAATTATAATGTTGAAGATATTGACTTAGAAAGGGTAACTTGTAAAAAAGATCTTGGTGTTATTCTAGATATTAAACTTACCTTTCTGTCTCATATTGATCATATTGTCAATAAAGCTAATTCGATGCTTGGGTTTATTAAGCGGAATACCAAAGAGTTCACAGATCCTTATGCATTAAAGTCAATTTTTATTTCATTAGTGAGATCTGGTCTAAAATACTGTAGTACAGTTTGGAATCCATATTACTCTGTGTCATCTAATAGGATTGAAAGGGTTCAAAGAAAATTCACTAGATATGTTATCTTTAAGCTGAATTGGGACTTTGAGATGCCCTCTTATAAAAGTAGATGTTTACTAATTGGATTACAATCTCTTGAGGAACGACGGAAGTACTTTTCCATTATGTTCATTAGAGATGTTTTAACGTATCATATTAAATGTCCTATTCTTCTCGCTATGTTGAATTTGCATTCTCCCACAAGAAATCTACGCGAATTCTATATTTTTCATGAAAAATTTCATCGCACTAACTATGGTCGAAATGAACCAATATCACGTTGCATTAGAGAAGCTAATTCAGTTTGCTGTAATATAGATTTTTTTATTAATTGTTCTAGAGATGTATTTAAATCCAATGTCTTATCTTTAATATCTATAATACCTTAATACATGTAATATTATAAGAAATATAGTATTGATTGTTATCGTAGTCTGTAAGAAATTATCTGATAGATGAAATAAATAAATAAATAAATAAATAAATAAATTCCTTATGAGTATTTTGGACGGGATTGAAAGAGATAAAGTGTGAACTGCAAATGGGATTGAAAGTGATAGAGTACTGCATTGAAATGAAAATTCTTTCAGGTGTTTTGGTTATGTATAAATGAGAAGACAAGCTACTAATGCATACGTGAACGTGGTGTACCGTGTACACTGTAGTAATCCAGACACACACCTTTACAGATAAAGGGCAAGCGTATTCTCGCATAAAGTATAATAATAATATTTTTGATTCATTCAATACGATACGATACGAGTACTTTCATTCGATACTTACTTTAATCGAATCAGAAAGGTATGGATACTAATTTTACTTGTATCTGGATCGAATCAACCCTAACTGTGAGCCAAGAGCCTTCAGATCTTCGCGACAGCTTGCGACTAGCTTGGACTTGATTTCTGTTTCGGATATAGCTTTCATGGCCGCCTGACTGTCAATAAGAATGACAATATCAGCTGGTGGTATTGCCATCATTGATATTGTTCTGGCCACTTCTTTGACCGCCAGGACGTTTCCAATCCAGCTGTTGGGGTGGAACTGATTGCTCCAGTAACTCCCATACACGCAAGTCTCTGTATTTTAGTCAATGCCTTAAGATTAATGGCTTTCAATGCTGCCTGCCACCAGACTATGCTGCCATACGAAAGAATGGGTCTGACAATAGCGGTGTACATCCATAGGATGGTCTTGGGGTTTGATCCCCATTTTTTTATCGACAATTTTGGCGCAGATATAAAAAGCGCATGTTGCTTTTTTGACCCTTTCATTGACATTGAGTTTCCCGTTTAGTTTTTTGACAAGAATGATACCTAGATATCTAGCACTGTCGAATAACGTCAGTGGGGATCCTTCAATAGCTGGAAGTCTAAACTGCGGAATGACTCTTCTATTAGTAAAGGGGGCCGATTCGGTCTTGCTTGGGTTAACACCTAGTCCGCAGTTTTTTGCCCACCTAGCTAGTATTTTCATAGCGCCTTCAAGCAGCTCACTTATGGTGGGGAGGAATTTGCCTCTTGCTTCAACACTACGTCGTCTGCATAAGCAACTACTTTCACTCCCGAGTATCTGAGCTGCTCCAAAACTTCGTTAATGACTAGAACCCAAAGCAGGGGGCGAGATTACTCCTCCTTGCAGTGTACCTCTAGAGGCAATGGCTTTAACGAGCTTGGCACCCATATTTGCATTGATTATTCTTTTATTGAGCAGGCTAACAATGGTTGATGTTATTGACAGCTCAATTTTCCACATTAATCGCCCTCGCTTCCACGTTATTGAAGGCGACCTCAATGTCCAGAAATTCTGCGAGTGCATACTCTTTGGCTTTGAGAGTAGTTTCAATCACATTGACCACGCTGTGAAGCGCGGTTTTCACACATTTGCCTTTCATACAGGCATGTTGCTCTGTGGAGATTGTGTTGGTTGGAAGTTTGCTGCGAATATAAGCATTGATTACTTTCTCAAAGGTTTTGAGAACAGAGGAGGTTAAGCTTATAGGTCGGTAATCTTTTGCAGTTGTGTGGCTAGGTTTGCCGGCTTTTGGAATGAAGACAACCTTAACTTCCCGCCTAGCCGACGGTATGTAGCCGTGTACTAAGCTGCATCTATACATCTTTCTTAGGACAGGGATTACAGTCCAACACGGATATAAGAAACTCTTATATAAGAAAAAATCGCTTAAAAGAAATGCATGTAAAAACACCGTGTTTTTTCTCTGTCTCTTCATACAAAAAGGAGCTGATATAAGAAACACGTTTATAAGAAACATACGGATATAAGAAACGAACTTCCATTCACAATATCTCCTATTTAAAAGAAAATCCAACGCATAAAAGAAACATGTATTTTCTTGTTTATTGAACGCGATTTAAATATCATCGCATTCATGTAAACGACTCAGTTCAAGTAAGTAACAATAAGGTTGTGAACGCACCTTTAAGACAATGACAGCTAGTTCAGAGTACAAAATGTCAGTAGCAAAACCCGCCAAATCGTGAATATTTTGTATGTACTTTTTGATTAGTAGTTGTTTTGATTTTTGTTTGGGGTTGAAGAGTGGAAAAACCAAAAAAGAAGTGTCAACAACACTTTCTCTATTGGTTACATCGAATCAATATATAAAACGTAGAGTAAATAATTTATTTAGACCATTCTATAATAGGAAATTTGGTTTCTTTATCAGTTGTTTTTATATAAGAAATGTTGTTTCTTATATACGTTGTTTTCATATAAGAACACCTCGGATATAAGAAACAAATTTTGTGTTTTTCAGATGTTTCTTATATCCGTGTTGGACTGTATCATATATTTGGTAGTATAATTGGGTATATGTCATCTATCACCGGCGATTTATATGGGGCAAATGAGTCTATGGCCCATCCTATTCTACCTTCATCAACAACGGCTTCAGGAACGTAAAGTTCATTCACCGTGTTGTCTGCTACCGCAGGGGTATCACTACTGATGGTGCAGGCCGGGAAATGTTTGGTCACTAGAAGATCAATTGTATCCTCTGAAGACTGTGTCCATTTACTGCCGTTATCTTTGAGATACCCCGGGACAGCAGGTTCCTTGAGAGAATTTTCCTTAGCCTGGCTGTTTCGGTGGTACTCATTAATTCACTGCATGGTGTACCATGTACATCGTTTGGGAATAGCCACTGCTTTTTTGAAGTCCCTTTGACTTGCCTTGAAAGCCTCCCAGTCTTCGGGCGACCTTGATGCTTTGGCAGCATTAAAGAGGGTCCTTGTTCTTTTCCTGATAACCCCAAGGTCTTTGTTTCACCATAGGGGGATTTTTTATTTCTAATAATGGTGGCGCTAAAGTCCGAGGTGGACCTGGGCCTAGCTTCTCAGCAACCACTCATGTTGTGCGAACTATTATTCTTTCACGAGTGGAGGATACCTATAGTTTAATGTCGACTCCGAACGGCGGAGACTATTGGTCTAACCATACGATGCCTAGAGCAACTGCAGACCTTTTTATAAAAACGTCCCCAATTTGTGCTTTTGGAGTTTCTGAACGTTTCCTCCCTTTCTCTCTTACTGTTAGCCGTGAAGGTTATTAGCCTATGGTCTGAGAAGGACGGTGTATCTGACACTCTCCAGTTGCTTACCTCCAAGGTAGAGGAGTCGTTATATAGAATAATGTCTAGTACTTCTTCCCTATTACTGGTGATAAAAGTAGGTACATCACCCAAATATCATACAAATATATAAGCTTATAAGGCGCACGTTGTTTCAGCGGGTCCCTCAACTGAAGTGCAGTTTATGACCGTTCTAACACTATCTAACGTTGAGTTCGCCTCCCCTGATGACTCACCTAAGAGGGAGGCTTTACAGGTTTTCGATGAAGGAGGATGCGTCCGACATTTACCATCAAGGGCCTAAGTCTTGGCATCCTCCTTTCCCTCTGCAAACTCAGACCTAACACGACCAGAGTGCGCATCGGGGCATGGCCTAATGTCACAAACGGACGTGTTCATTTGAGAGGTTGCATTTTGCGAATCACCCTCCACTACCTTCAACCTAACTGAGACTGATCCGGTCCATCCTTGCCCTGACGGGATATGTCCTTGCACAGACAAGGTGGATCGCATCAGGGCTTCCTCGCCCCTGACCTTCTCCGGAGCATTCCCTTCGAGAGTACTAGCTAATGGCTGGTATTCCTCTGCGGATACCTATTTGAGGAAGTCAAGAGCTTTGCGAAGCCTTGCCTTCTCCCTGTCATCTAATATGCTTTTGCTCCTGAGCCTACATATCGTATGACGTATGACACCAATCAATTTTTTTCTATGGGTTTGCGTTAAATCTTTAGTCTACGCTAACAACCCAATCACTTCGGACGAGCCTGAGGTCAACATTCGAGACACTATTGCCGAAATAATGCCGAACATATTGAACCGAGCCATCAAAAATAGGACCGACCATTTGAAGCACTGCCACCGAAGCCGAGGCAGCCATTTGAATGATGCTATTCCATATATAATTAAATAAATGAGCTACATAAAATAAGCCAGCGTCGTTCTTATTTGGCCACCCTGTAAATCACAAACGGTTAATAAATGCAATCTCAGAAGTTCGCGCAATGGTTGGTGTTATTATCGGACACTGCTATAAAAGTGCTCACGCCGAAAGACTTGTAATCTTTTCCAGTGACTTTCGTAGAAGCTGCGTACACGAGGAAGAGGAGGACAATGTTCTCGACTCTCACTTCATTAAGACAATAGCACTTGGCGGCCTTCTTTTTAATAACCTCTAAGAACTCAGAGGGCCTCCTGCAAGCAAGCTCCTTCGCTTTATAGAAAACTGTGGTGCTGTCCGTAGCTACGCTAACTTGCAGAGTACACCATGTCTACATTTAAGATGCACGCGGCTGCACAATGAACATACATAATACTACAAATGTCTAAGTGCTTTCACCGGACAGAAGAAGCCACCTTCAACCTAACCTAACTTAATCTACTTGCACATGTGGCCAGTTAATCAGCTTCAAAATTTCCCAAATTGTCACGACGACTTAAAGTGGTATTTAAGCAAAAATGACACAATCAGGGAATTTAATTGGCTGTCAGTACAAATGATAATATTCATGGTAGATATCACATTATGTCTGAGCCATGACGTCTATCAACAATTTCAGAAGACCCTCCAACTCCCGAGGTCCAGTCACTTTATCTGAGCTGGGTGAAATACTGATGTAAAATCTTTTGCAGTAGCGAAGCTGAGAAGACTCTAAGCCTAGTGGGTAAGACACCAGGCGGAGTTTCTTTAGTAGTTCTAACGATCCCTAACCTAAATACGTCATGCTTCTATTCAATAAGACAATAAACTTGAATGTCAACCTACCTCATTTGCTAGAAAATGTTATCAAACAACCCCGTCGCTTGTAGCCACTCGTGCAATCAATCATGATCATACAACACCACTTCAAGAGGGAGAGATACAAAATCACTTGAATTTTTTCAACCAGTTCTATCGTCAGAGTCTTGGGATTAGAATCAGTGCCTCATGCATATCTAAGGATCAGAACTTTATCGAAACACCTTTCTGACGTGCAAGTGACTTAGTTAGCAATGTTGGCGAGCTGGCCAATCAGTTCATTGGCTCATTGATGTCGTTGTTCATATCTTATCACTACCTAACTAATCCATTATTGATTGCGATTCAATTTGTAGCCCACGATTTAGGCGGAAATATTTCTTTGCGATTTTAAAATAGTTTCATTTTGATTTTCATGCCGGTGGTGTGGGGTTTTTCGGATTCAGTGTGAAAAAATGTGTCGATCGATGGCAAAGTTATATAATTCATCTCTTCTGATTTTATCGGTTGCGATTTATTTCGCAGCTTACAGCAGTGGATGCAAGTTTGGAGTTCAGCACCTATCAACAGAGGTCAATGATGAATTCAGCCATTGTGAGGTTGTGGCAACAACCCTTACTGCTAAGGAAAAGGTGTGTGTGAATTTAATTATTATGAATTTAGTAAAATGGACGAGAAACTAAATTGGTAAGAAATATGGGACAGGAGAATGGTTCTGAACATCGAGCCTTGTAGTGAACTGTATTTTTTTTCCAGAAGTCTCAATAGTGATATCGCGTGTCATAAACAAAATGGTGTCGTACAGATTTATAGATTAATTGGTGGAAAATCAAATCAGTAAAACCATACAAGTAGAAAGCGGAAATTGTTGGGTCATATAAACTAGAAACCGTCACTTGATTTCGAAGAGAGTGAGAATTCCCAAATGCCTTTGATATGAATAATTTGCTGTTAACGTGATAAGAGTGTAAGAATTTGAGAAATCAATGATTTACACATTCAATTTAATTCACTTTCACTTTCTGAACACGCCCTTACCGATTTCTTATACTTCTTTCTGTGGCGTTACAGTTCGGAGTGGTCCTGGGCCTCAGTCAACAATCTCCAATTTGCACAATCTAATTTGGTTCAGGTCCTTCTTCACTAGTGTGCGTAATCTAAACGTGGGGAAAACGAAGTGTTTTGGAAAGAAGATTAGTTTCAGTGATGTAACAAACCAAAGTTTTTCAAACCGAGCCAAATCGTGTTGGAATTTAAGCAAGCCGAGTTGCACACCGAATCGGATCGCAGCTTCATATGACAAATAGAACCGAAACTGAACTCCATTGAATTGGGTAACAACTCAGTTTGTACCTATAAACATAGGGTAGGTAGGGAGGCTGAAGTAATAGTGTAATACTGCTCTTACACCTGTGCTGGTCCATTCTACTGCCACGCGGGTTGCTTATGTAGGTTAACCCGTTTGTCCACTTTTGGTAAACCCTTTGGACGAACAACGGAGAGGTAGATGCAATAGATTTTAAACCCCTTTTTTCCTATGGCTTAAGCCTTGTGGACTCGTTCTGTTTCCAGCTGAGCTTCTTATCAGGAAATCAGCCGTCTGCGCAGACCTGAAGAAAACTATCTGCAGCAGCGCTGCTCATTTTCTGCAAATATATTTTTTGGCTACTCTGCAGCAGGAAAAAAGTTTTTCAATTTGATTTGACTTTTTAGCGTCTGCTACTGTTCAAATATTGAGTTGGCAGCCAGAGTTTCGGTATTGGCTGCAAACATCATAATTTTGTTTGCATAGTGCAATGTCCATGCTGAGGACCCCATTACACCAACTAACTCGGTTCCGCTCGATTAGTAACTTGTAACTTGATTTAATTTGACTAGTAACTTGATTTGACTCGAGTTGACACATCACTAGTTCGTTTTCCCCCCTGAAATATAATGCAGTTCGCTTGCTGTCCATGCTTTCAATAGGTTCTGAGTCTCTTGTATTCAGGAGGCAATCCAAGCTCCGGACATACTAAATAACAAAATTAAGGGACGGGGGTATTTCATGCAATAATTGGATGCCTTTACTTCACCCCGCAAAAGCCTTTGAGATAACAATCTTCAGATGAAAAATATCTAGATTGTTATATCCAACACTATATGTGAACAAGAAAAAAATATACTTTTATATATGAAAAGCTTAAATAAAATCACAAGAGAAGAATGAGAGCCTTTGTAATTTTGCGAAGGCTGCGAAGACGAGGAGGAGGGTGAGATTACCTCTCACTTTCTTGGCATCTGACCAGCACATGCGCTAGACTACCGTCGATATTTGAGAAAGTTTTCTCAACTCATGCTTTGTGAGGAGTCATCACTGAGCACTATCACTGACTCAAGAGAGGTGGTGTAGTGCAAATGAAAGTGTTTGTATCCGGGATCGGATTCGACTCAATATCTGTTTTTCTCCCAGTACAGACAAAGAATTTTCAAAAACATTGTTGACGGCTCCACGCTCCATCTCTTTCGAGTCCCTGACAATGCTCAAAGGGTATAACTGCCTTGGAAAAGTTGAAAAAGCTTCTCAATCTCGCCACTTGGAGTCGACATTAAACTCTAGGTTCTCTCACTCGTGAGAGAACAGCAGCACGCACAAGACGAGTGTTTGCTGAGAAGCTAGGCCCAAATCCACCTCGGACTGTTGCGCCACCATTATTATTATTATTTTACTACTAGGATTTTTTATTCAGTTGATACAGAAGTAAAGGGGGACGTAAAGAGAGAGAATTGAAAAATTAAAAACATCATTCGTGACGTGAATCTTAAAGTTAATCAAATAAACTTTTTAAATTGCATTTTAATTCGTCTCCCAGATATTTTATTGTTGCAAAATGAAGGGTAAAGCCCGCATAAAAATCTTTGATTACAAGTTAATCATTATTCTTTGTCACAAGAAGAATTTAAACGTCAACCGTTTGATCATCTCTTTTTTTGTTTTTGAGATTCACTTTGATGATTTTCAAACACAAACTGAATGAAGAAGCTGACCCAAAATGTGTCAGCATTCTTTTCAAGGTTGAATTCGAATATATCCCATGTATCGAACAATAATCCCGATTATTATTGATATTTTTATAGTTGTTAAGTTGGAGCTTCATTAGTCAAGTTGTTATGAAGGCCTAAGTACATTTGGATTAATGTCTTTTGTAGATTAGGTAGAAAAATTTCTCTAAGAAACTTTTATCCATAGTGGTATATTATTAATATTCTTAATCCTTCAGTAATTAAAAGAATTCCTATAAGAGTTTAGTACTGCTGTCTTTTCCCAACGGTCTGAAACGAAGCTTAGTGGCGGCTCTAATTGACTGATGCTTTTATTGAAGTCTGTGATTCAACGATTATTGTTGTTCGGGACCACATATTGAATCAAGTTTCCCCTTAGAATTACAAGCCTCCTATGTAGCAAATCCTGGAAAAGATTCGAAAAATTCAGATTAACACACGCCACCTATTCGTCAATTTCAAGGCCGCATATGATAGTGTGCATAGAGATGAGTTATACAGCTCCAAGTCTAGTTTTAACATTCCTGTCAAACTCGTCAGACTGTGCAAGATGACGATGGAGAATTCTCGCTGCTCCATCAAGGTCGGGAATGAACTCACCGAACCTTCAATGACAAAAAAGGATTTTAGACAAGTCGACGCGCTGTCATGTGACTTATTCGTCATCGTTCTTGAGAAGATCGCTTAAAACTCTCTAACACAAGAGTCACGATCTTCCAAAAGTCCGTACAAATGCAGGCATACGCGGACGACATTGAACGAACACAGCGAGCCGCCAATGATGCATTTGCAGGCATTAATTGGAGGCGGCCAAAAATGAGTTTAGCGGGGATTAAGGGCAAAATAAAGTTTGTCTTCAAAGAAGGACACAACACCGAAGACTTGGCCAGAACGTCACAATAGACAGCTATAACTTCGAGGTAGTTAAGGATTTCGTCTACCTCGGCTCCCAAGTAAACAATACGAATGCCGAAGTACCGAAATTAAACGCAAAATAACTTGCTAATTATTTGGCTGAAAAAGGCAATTGAGTAATAGAGTACTCTCTCGAAACACCAAGTTGACTTTTTATGAAACAATGATCATCCTAGTCATGCTTTACGGCGCAGAGTCTTGGTCTTTTCGAGAGAAAAGTTCTGCGTGCGATCTTGACGTCCTGTTTGCTTAAATAGCATTTGGAGGAGAAGGTTCAACCAGAAACTTTAAGGGCTGTATACGGGCATGAGCCCAACCAGGCGTCTACAAATCCAACGCCTAAAATGTCTGGGCAATGTAGGTCGCAGTGAACCAGTGGCGCAACGCAACAGAGGTCCTCCACGTCAAAGGTGGAAAGGAACCTCTACCAACTTTGCGTGCGCAATTGGCGATAGCTAGTAAAAGATCGTGCTGGCAGGAGAGGTTTTTTGTTTGAGGGCCAGGTCAACCCCAGATTGTAGCACCAAGAGAAAGAGAAGAAAGTCACTCGGAACATACGCTTTCTGCATAAGACACTGACGATACATAAGTCTTTCATTTAAAGCAACCTGCTGTAGTTTGCAATATTAAAAAAACTCAAAGCAACGCTATGTTTCAGAAACTGGTCAAAACTAGGCAAGTTTTCTAAGCCAAGTACAAACTTCTAAACTTTGCAAAGATGTTCAATTTTAAAGTTAGTTAACTGATGAGTTTTATTCATTACGCAGTGGGTTCTTATTTTTTGTCCATACATTAAAACAATATATGTCAATGTCAACGAATCATTAATTATAAAATTGTATTTCATTTAAAAGAAAAATCTAGGTAAAATCCTTCTTGTCGAGATGATTGGCCTCGTCCCAATTTGTTGGACTTTAATATTTAATACCGTTTCGAAAAATTTTCCAAATACATAATTCAAAACGCGCCGAAGACCACCAGACAAATTTTTCAAATTTCTTTAACCGTCTTATATGTTAAGTGAACCAATACTTATTTATTGTATTTTTTTTTTTACAGGAAACCGTGTACCGGACCATGTGTAAGGACCATGTGAAAAACATAAGAGGAGATTATTCTTACTTCAGAATCCGAAATGCCGTTCTGGAAGATCATCGTTCATACAAAGATCTTTGTAGAAACCAATCAAACGCATTGCTAGCTTGGGTACCATGGATCGCTGCAAGCAATAGCTTCGCAAAACAATTGGACAAAAAAGAGGTAATCACGAAAATGGAACCATATCTGGTCAAGCCTTTATGGTCAATTGGATGAATCATATTTTGATAAGATAACAAATATTTATTCTCTCGTATTTCTGTTTACCTCTCCTCTTCCGTTTTGCTATCTATTCGTCACCAAAGAACTTTTTTATTTGTTTTTTTGTTGCGATATGTCTGTGACACATTTTTAGCACTTAAGTATGAGCGTTAGTCAAGAGCTTTACAAGATCAGAATTTTATATGTCATATGTCATTTTCATTGTGTGATGTCGTAGTTAGGCGTTTTATGCCTCGCTATCTAGTCTTTTTTGACGTCATAAAGATAAACTCTATATACTTGTAGAATAGAATGTAACCAGCTTTTTTTCAAGCCTTCGTCTTTTAGCTCTTTTCTTGTACGGCTTAGCGTCGTATTTTCAAATGGTAGAACTGAAGACTTTTCCAACTCTCGATCATTTTTGGGAGTTAAAAAAAGTTTACGCTCTTTCGTTTCTTTGACCCTTATTTACATTAGCAATATAATTGACGCTTAATCTGCGTAAATTGACCAATATGATGTCGGAATATCCGGCGCTTAAGCTTTGATGGCCGTTTGCCTGCCAAAGTATATATTAGTTAATGATTTATCGGTCAATTCTCTTTATAGTTCTGATTCCTTTATTGCTGCAACTTTTGCTTAAATTATGCTGCAGTCGTCGCATACTGTTAGGGCTTTTTTTTTTTTAAAAAGGTCACAGAGGCCCCTGTTACTTCATCTTTGCTTACTTTGAGACCGTGGCGTAGTCATTACGAGTATATGCTCCTAAACTAAAGATTTTGGTTTAATCCTGAACAAACCAACTTTCATTTTCATCGCTAATGGGACCATTCAGAGCAGGGTTGTAGACGTATAATAGTTCGCGATATACACACTTTTTTACGTGTATAAAAAATATTGCTGATGTATAAAAGTTTATAAAAGCATGAAATAGGTATAAAACTGAAAAAATTGTATAAAAGTCAAAGAAATGCATAAATATCCTAAAAATAAGCATAAATAATTAACAGTTTTATACATTTTTTTAAACATTTTAATACAATTTTGCAGGCTTTTATATGTTTTTTTACGGTAAAATGCATAAAAATCAAAAAGTGTGACATTTTGCAACCCTGTTTCGGAGTCTGCATAAAATTGTAGCTTCAAAAATCCAATTTTGGTTTTGAATTACTTATTTACTAAACAAAAAAAAAGATTTTAAGTGATGGACATTTTTATTTGGACCTTTACAATTTGTTCTGCTAAGTGGAAAATATGATATCCGCCAAGTGGCTGCCACCAGGTTGATACACATTTGTGCCTGTTTTATCGTATTTTCCATTACTTTCCACAAGATTTCCGGTGATAACTGTTCGCATTCCTATCGAATATTCTCCTTAAGGGCTGTGATTATCTGAGGCTTGTTAGCATAAACACGCGATTTCAAGCAGCCCCAAAGAAAAAAGTCTGGGATGGTTAATCTTGCTGGCGATCTTGCTTGCCATGTCAAATCGTGGTGTGTGTCTTGTTGAAACCACATGTTAGGCAAGCACTGCTCATCCAATTCGTTTTCCATAGTCCTGTAGCGTTCGCCAGTAACAGTCACCGTATTGCCAATGGTGTCCTCTAAAAAATACGGCCCAATCACTCCTCCCGCGTGAATGCCGTACCACACAGTGGCTTTGAGTGGATGTGATGGCTCTTCGTGCCCCAGAAACGAAGATTTTCTTTATCGACGTAACCACTTAAGTGGAAATGCGCCTCGTCGCTCATGATGATTTTCTACACAAAATCGTCCTCCCCGTAATTGAGATTGAGGAGGTCTTGTCCATTGGCCGTTGCTTGTCTGTTTGTATACTGCAGCTGTCTATTTCACAAAAGTGAAATATGATTGACTTACTACGCCAATTGCAAAAATTATAACATCTTCCGATAGGATGATTAATTTTGCTCCACCTTGTATTTGCTATCTCTAGGATTCTATTGTTCACTTTTTTCTATAACTCGAAGAGCAGCGGTTTTATCCCTTGAATTGCTTGTGACAGGTCAATCACTGACCCTTTTCTGGCAAGTTCGTCAGCTACCTCGTTTCCGGCTAGTCTTCAGTTCTTCGCGACAGAATGCGACTAGATTGAGCTTGATTTCATGGCCGCCAATTAAAATGGCTGTCAATTAAAATGGTAATACCAGCCGGGGGCATTGTCATCATTGATATCATTCTAGCCGCTTCTTTGACCGCAGGACATCCGCTTGAAAGACACTGCCATAGTCATGGACTCTAATTGACCAGTGCATCATCGGAGAATCGCCCCATGGCTATATATTCGTACATTTATGGTCTATTTATTGATGGGTTCATTTGGCACCCATTACTCCTTAGTGGTTTAAAGGTTTCTTAACCTCACTCTTCGCTTCGTCTACTAATAGGCTGTCCAAGATGCTGGCATAACAGCAGATTCTTGAGCTCCAGTTACTAGACTTCTCAGGGCACTCTTAACGATGCCTGAATATCGAGATCTAAAGAAAGCATGTATAGGATTGTTGCCAAGCTAGAGGTTGGGGTGGTGCTATTTGCACAGTAACTCCCATACACGGGAGTGTCTGTATCTTTGTCAATGGCCTTAAATTGATAGCCTTCAATGCCGTCTGCTACCGGCTTACGGCGCTATACCAAAGAATAGATCTGACAATAGCTGTACACATCAACAGGATAGTTTGGGTACCCACTTCCTGTCTACCATTCTGGCGCAAATGTATAGAGCGCATGTATATTTACCACCATCTGATAGAGATAGAATTGATCATTCCATAAGAGAAACTTTAAACTGTGGAATTACCCGTCTATTAGTGAACAGGACCAAATTTGTCTTTCTAGTATTAACACAGTCCACAATTTTTCTTATGGAGTTGTCACCTAGCTTCGCATTAATTACTCTTCTAATGAGCAGGTTTTCGATGGTTATTGTGACTTTTCAGTTGTGGCTTTTTCTAGAGGGCGTTCAATCGCATAGTTTCCGTATTATTTAAAGCGCCCTCTAAGTTAAGTAATTCGGCAAGTACATATTCTTTGATTTTGAGGGCTCCTTCAATAGCACAACGTGGTTGTGAACCGCCGTTTCCACACCTTTGCCTTTCATATAGTCATTCTAATCGAAAATAGAGCAGACCAGCCATCAAAAATCTGTTGATTTGTGTTATGAACGTTAATACTCAAGGTAACAAATTTTCGTGATTGGATTCAATTCGCAATCACACTTAATCAAATGTTTGTATCTGATCTTACATAATGTTGAAGATAAAGTGTGCCACCACATGACCTTATCGTTTAGAAGACGTCTGAAAAACTTTCCAAAATAGAACGATACAATCATCTATTCTGCTTGATCCCTATCTAGGCCATAACTCAAAATAATTTGAAAATTTGTCGCCACTGACTGCATTTTCGACTCTGGGTTTGTGTGACAACAGCGGAATCCACGTTTAAAATGGCACACACAAGTGGAGAAGGACTTCAACCAATTTGGTGTAGGTAATTGGAGACAGCTAGCGAAAGATCGAAGAAGAAGAAGATCGAAAAGAAGAAGACTGCGTTAAATGTAAATTGTATCTTCTAAGAACTTTTCGGCAGAGCTCTAAGACCAGTTGTCTTTAAAAATGTAGACCATTGATTTTCAGAGTGTGAAGGGTGACCAGATAGTAATGATAGTTTTTCCAGTTATTATGTTTCAGCAGCTGTCAAAGTTACTAATGACATCCGGCGGGGAAAATATTCAGTACGATTTGCCATTTTGCCATGCATTGCTACATGCGTGTCAAACGTGCGAAAATTATTAAAAAATATTGATGAAATTCTGGCTCAGTTGTAAATCCACAACGTGAAATTCGTCGTAAGGTCAATCGTCATCATAGCTTCAGTGTGCAGGCAATTCGTCGGACTGTGGAAAAGTTTAAGAGTGAGAATACTCTTTTGGACCTTAAGCCAACCAGATGTACATTGGTGCGAAAGAAAGAAACATACCCGTAGCGGCCAGTATCGAAAAAGACCCAGAAATGTCCATTCGACTTCGATCAGCTGCATTAGCGATCGCCAGAGAGTCAACCCGGTTTATTTTGCAGTTGCATTTGGGCCTACATCCGTATAGGATTGTGCTGACGCATTCCAAGCCCTACGACCATAGACAATGGCATTGGTTTGCTAATTGGGTCCTGGAAATGTTGGCCGGAGATCCGGATTTTGGAGAAAATTTCATCCAGCGGCTATGTTAACATGCAAAAATGTCGTTATTGGAGAGAACACCATTCAAAAGTGTTCGATCAAGCATCAATGCATCCACAAAGAATGACTGTTTGGTGCGGTTTATGGCATAGCGGTATATTGGACCTTATTTCTCTCGATATAAGGAAAGAAACACGTTCCCGGACCGTCAATGGTCGCAAGTATAGATAGCGCTGCATGCCACACACAAGCAAAGCAACGAAGTTATGAAATTTAGAATTTGGCGACTGGGTCATCTCACGGCGAGCGTTTATTAATTGGCCGCCGCGATTATGTGACTTGACATCACTCGATTATTTTCTCCTGGACTACGTTACGTCTTTAGCTTCAAAATAAAACTAGAATCAATTCTATATCCCACACCGTTGTTGTTCTATTTAAATCTCTTTTCCTATTGTTCTTATCTGGTCACACTGTACTTTATATACAACTCGTTAAACAGATTCACGGTTAGTAGTGGAAAGTACGATTGAGCCTTTAATTAACTTTACAGATTGTACATAATTTAAATTTCGATTGTCTTTTGCAGACAAGGTTTTATATCGGAAAGGCGACCAAGAAAGAAAAGACTGACCTCTGTTACTTCAGTCAATCAAAAATTGTATCGAACGACACAAATCAAATTTCTTGTACCCTGATGATCTTTGAAGACGCCTTCGTAAGTCAAATTACAGATCGTTGAAGACAATTCTATTAATTTTTCTTTAAATATTTCAGTTCGGTCCAGATTCCAATGTCAACGTTTTAGTAGAAGTCCTTCCCTCGTTCTACCAAATTCGAAACGTAACCTATGAGCCATGGACCAATGTTACACAATACTACAAAACTATACTCGATAGGGGTGTCCTCAGTAATCCAGGCAATCAAGACAAGACCATTTACTCCAACATTGATTACGGATATATGGAGAGAATTAAATTGGACACATCAGCGTTGCTCAGCAGTGATCTTGAAAAACTACCACTCGCCTTCGACCACGAAGGCAATGTCGTCAAACTCACAAATGGAACTGGACAAATCGAAATTAGACAGGTTCGTTTGTGTTCGACTTCATATTTCAATGAATTCATCAATTTGAATTTCAGAAAACATACTTCGGTCGGGTAGTCGGAGCCAAGTCCTCAGTTAAATTTGATCTAATCGGTCAGTGGAACGAACATCACAGAGTTTTCCGTGGTCATTTGTATGAGGGCTTCGGTCATGGGTTCAGCATTTACAAACGACCAGTCGAGCTAACGAAAATCTCCATACTTAAGATCTCAAGTACTGAGCCGGTTTATGAGAATGGCAATCTTCTTGTGGCAAAGAAAGCAGATCAATCAGCAAAATTCACTCAAGGTGGCCTTGGGGAGAACATCACGACTGTCAATTCTACAACTACACTAGCGGACAATAAGACGGGTCAACTTTATCCAGGGTTCTATCCCTACTTCATTGCTGCAAGTGTAGTTATGGGTTTCACTCTCTTGTACACTTTTGGTAAAATGCTTTACATTTGTATGAGTGAAGGTGATGCTAAACAACCAAAGTATTAATTGTTGTCTATTTTGTTAATGTTAACTCGTTTGGATTAAATTAAGTTAATTTTAAATTGTTCGCTAATAAATGTTGATTTGAATAGTTTAGTTGATTTATTTTTAATGTTTTTTTTTCTACAAACCCAACTCTTAACATAGAAACTTTAAAATCATCTAAGATAACAAGTAGGGTGGACAACGGGAAATACCAAAATGAGGCGGTTATGAATGGAATCTGAATTTTTTCTCTTTCTTCTGAGGGCAGTACTAAATGTGAGAGTTAATCTCTCGAGACTATCCATTTGACAGTTAGATTTGCAAGAGTTCCATCATAGATTTCAGAGAACTAAGTTTATGAGAGTACTCTCATAACTGTGTCTGATTGATGTATTTCTTCTGCTAACCATCAATTAGAAACAGTAATATGTTTAATTATTTTTACCGTAAAAAAATATTTTTGGTCTACTTTTTAAAAGAAATTCAAGATGCTCAACAGTTTAAAAGATTTTGCCACTTAGCAACTTGTGAAATAGAAGATGTTAAATACTGCTTTGATGGAATTGATATTTTAAACCCCATTTGATACCTTTGGAGTTTTGCCGAATACTCAGAAGTCACACGGTACTAACTACGAAGAACCAATGGATTGTGGGATGGTGCATTATCGTGCTGCAAACGATAAACGAGCATTGACTCTTTTCAGGCAGAAAATAATTTCAATATGGTCTGGACTGATCTGAAATGGGATGTTTAAAGTATTAGCAATGTTTTTTATTGGCAAATGAAAATAGTGGTGGTGATTTAAATATCCCACTTAACACAATGGACCATGAGAAGACAATTCCGAGCTCTGTCTTAAACGAGGTGAAGATAGTAATATCGAGACTAAAGTCGAATAAAGTGTGCAGGACTCTTTGCAACAGCTGCAGACGAGCTGGTACGGCGCATGCACCAACTCATCTGTAAAATACTTTTGCCCCATCCATAAAAATGGCGACTATTGAGGGATAAGTCTCCTAAAAAATCATTTCTGTCGTTTTGTATGGACGTCTGAAACGGTTTGTAGCCAATCTGCTAGGTCCTTATTAGTGCGATTTTAAACCAGGGAAGCTCACTATTGACCAAATCTGTACACTACGGGAATCCTGGAAAAGACCCAAGAAAAGATCGATACTAACCATTTATTCGTCGATTTCAAGGCTGCTTAATAGGAATAGGGACGAGCTATACAGCTCTGTCATGTGACTTTTTCAAAATTATTCTTCAGACGATTGTGCAAAATTCACTGGGCAACACTAGAGTCACAATTTTTCCGAATTCCGTACGACTGTTGGCATACGAGGATGACATTGAAGTGATTGGTCGAACTTAGTAAGCCGTCAATAAGCCGTCTGCTGGCATTGAATCGGAGGTGGCGGAAATGGGTATAGTGGTGAATAAGGGCAAAACTTCCATGCTGTCTTCAAGGAAGAACACACAACATCGACGATTCGCTCACAACGTAGGCAGACTTCGAGGTAGTTAAGGACTTCGTCTACCACGGCTTCCAAGTAAACAGTATGAACACCATCAGCACCGAGATTAGACGGAGTATAACTCTTGCCAATCGCTGTTTCTTTGGACTCAAGAGGAAAAAGAGTAGTAGAACATTCTCCCGAAGACCAAGATCATGTAGAGCTCTTACACAACACTGCTCCATTCCGAAGGGTCTTCGACTGCGCGCCCCTGAGACAATAGGGGACGCCCACGAAACCGATGGCGCACACAAGTGGATTAGGACCTTAGCCAACTTAGCATGCGTAGTTGGAGGCAGTTAGCGGTGGCAGGTGGAGAAACATGTTGGTTGAGGCCCTGATCAACTCCGGCCAAGCGGCATAGGAGTCCTATGTGATGTGAGCGCTCCCGTTGACCCATTAAGGGCTCATCCGCCACCATTTCTTTTTCAACACCCTGATGCATGTTGAAGTTTTTGAATCTGAGTGCTCCAGTGTAGTGTTTCAAAAACCTTGACAAAAAAAGGTGTCTGCCATCCTGACTGTGAATAATTTGAATTCATCTGCCGGTTATAACACTGGGCACTACCAGGTTAACACCGATCAGTGCCTACCCTGTTGTTACAACAGATCCAGCAGATTATAAAAGAAAAGTTAATATCATTTCCTACCCTTGTAACGGCGAAAAGATATCCTGACGAAGTCTAGCAGTCGAGGACGACGGACGTACAAGTTGAAAATCGTATTATACTCGTCAGTATAACACCACCTTTGGAAGCTGCCCATATTAATACCTGTAATACACATGTACAATCGTGTGGCACAAAAATCTTCCAACAGTTGTCTTCGATTTTTATACAAATCGGAGGCAATTTCCAAGCCATCTTTAGATATGAATCCGTCTTCCAATATCATTGAAGGTTCTATCTTTAAGCCATTGTGTAAGGCTACTGAGCATAAAATGTACTATTTTATTAAGAATATAAAGGAGTAGATTCAAAAATAGAAAAGGCAGTGTGGTTATCAGTGATAGTTTTTCATTATATATTTCTACAATACATACAAAAATATTTTTACTTTATTTTTACTTTATATATGAATCAATAAGCGTTTCGATTTTTTTTTCTTAAAATTATATTTAATTGTTAAGGTTTTTTACGCAAATAACTAAGCAAACAGAAGGTCGCATAAAATGCGAATACAATAAATACGTGCACAGCAAACGGTGATTGCATATGAAAATATGCGAATTGTTGGTACGATTATATTTAATTACCTTCGATGTAAAAATAATTTATAGATTTAAGAAAACAAGAAGACGGCGACATGCAATTGATGTATCTACGTCAGTATGAGTTTAGGATTTAAGCGGTAGCCTGTAGATAGAAAGACACGATCCGGTGAAGTCTGAATGCTTGTGAATGCAACGTCAGGCGTACGCTTTGCGACAGCAATGAAACAAACGAGCAATGTATGCAAGTCCATTTTTGAACTTATAATATCCTACGACTTATTTATCTATTTGCAAATCAGGCATATCGGCCGAGAGATATATGTAGTTCCATTCTAAAGAATGCGCTTTAACTTCTTAGATCCAGAAGCCTGTTTCCTACTATGCATCCAATGTCAATGTCCCTGTTGTTATAAACAACTGAGCGGTTACTTTGTCGGAACATATTTGCTCCCAATTTAGCACTCACCTGTCTGCATAGACGGACAAAGTGATTTTGAGAGCAAGAGAAAACTCTTACCCACTTTCCGTATAAACTCCAGGCAAGGACTAGGCAGCTTGTTCTTGACGAGCCACTCTTTATAAAAAGGATCGTTGAACCGATTCTCTGGTAAAATTCCAATTCTATTTGTTGGATCTTGTGTTATTTTAAGTACATACAGCCTTTTTTTATCCATTAAGTACACGAGTATAGTGTCTTAAAAACAAACATTTGGCAGCAAGTCATCCATCGCAGGAATTATTTGATGGTCTAGGTTGAAGCAGATGTATTTCAAAACAATAATAATAACAATGGCGGCGTGACAGCCCTCGATGAACTGGGCCTTAGATTTTACAGCAACCGCTTGTGTTGTGCAAACTATTCCCTCACGAGTGAAGGAGAGCACAGTTTTATATCGACTCCGAACAGCTAAGTTTGAGAAGCTTTACATGACATTTACTAACTCTCTGGGTATTGTCAGTGATAAGAATAAGGTTATATCGTGAAAAAAATGACAGTTGGTGAGCCCACGCTGTTTGTAAGCTTGCCGCAAATTTTTTGCAAAAAAAAAAAGGAGAACATGTGGATGTGGATTGGAGAACTCACAGATCCGGGCGCTTATCCAAAGATTGAAGGCTGATAAATTGGAGTCTATTTTGGATGAAGGAAGATTGTGAAGTTTTTCACTCAAGGTCACAGAGGGCAATCCTGATAAATCTATGTAGTTAGAAAGGTATGGTCATAATTCTAAGATTAAAAAAAATATTGTTCATAAGTTATTTATAGAAATTTGGAACACGTGGATTGGAAATCTTTTGCCCAACAGTAAATTGAGTTAACGGACAATTAAAATATGGTCAAAGTGTATGCAAAGTGTTTGCAAAGCTGAAGTTTGGATAATGAGACAAATTCAGCTGAGAGCAAATGAAAATTGTGATCCAATAAATCACGTTTACACTATAAGAATGCCAAAATGTAAATCGAAAAAATTTGTAGAACGAAGAATATTCAAGTTCGCAGTGCATTTTGACGTTAGATGAAAATGTTTTTCTAATCTCCTCGAATACAGATCGGACGGTCTACTTTTTTTTGTTAAATAATAGATCAAGATGAATACCTCGGATAAGAGGACAGTTTCGACAAAACTAACTTAAGAAGAAACTGGCGCCGCCGGTTTTTGAGGTAAGAATTGGTTTAAGGAATAAAAAAGTGTAAAAACCTATTGAGCCTATTTTAAAAAGAAATAATGCAGAAGGCTTTCCAACTAATTTCGTTAGTTTTATTTCCGTTTCGGAGCACGTATATCTAAGAACTGCACTTTTTAATCCATAAGTCTGGAAGTAATGAGTGTAAGGGATAGAATGCTTAGAAAATTCAGTAATGAGAGTTTGGCAGTAGTCAATGTACAATATTCTCTGTGATTCAGGTAATAAATGTATAAACAAAAGATTTGCATGAACTTTTTGCGCAAATGTGACTGACTATACGCAGTCGCTTTGATTTTTTGTTTTTGTTGTGTTTAAGTGGATTTTCGGCGCCTGAGCACATCTGCTTCTTACTTGTGGAAAATCATCTGCTCTCTCCCCCATATGTCTGCCTTCCTAGGCTCATATAAACACCGTCAGTGAGTTAATTTGCCATTTGCCATTTGCACAGAAAAATTCGTCAGAGCTTTAACCCTTAATTATAAAAATGCTTTCGAACATAAGTTCTAATTCCAATGTTTATTGGCAGTCGCTTTCCACTTCCGATATTATTATGTGCTTTTCATGCAAAATCTTACTTCACTATCCATAAGCGCAGAACTCGGTAAGTTGATCCAGCAACTGCTTGCCAGTTGTAATCATCAACTGGGCTTCACCAATCACCACTACCACAATACTTGCCAGGGAGGAACAACACAAGGTGGAGTTTTCCGACTGTTGTGGTCTTGCTCTACTCCGTTGTTTTATCGATATCCGTGTTTTTGCCTCGGCTACAACAAAGAAATGTTGCTCCTCCGAAAGCTCGGGGATCGAAAAAATTGGAGGAGTGTCTGACGTTAAACATAATTTGATCAATCTGGTTAACAGTTAATTGATCAGGGTACGTACACCAGGTCCTTTTGTGAATGTTGAGGTTAAGGCCGTGTACTGGTTTGTAATAGATTTCGTACCGTCAAAAAGTTCACGAGCCTGTGTTCATTTTCGGACGTGTTGTCTGGCTGTATTTTCCGATGACTTAGCATAAATGTCCTCCTTGCAAAACATGGCGTTGAAACTCTTAAAATGATCTGAGTGTTTGCTACCATTAACCGCTTACGGTTCTGGGCACGGTGCTTCTGGTCACAAAGACCTCTTTATACCGGATGTTCGGTCTTTCTCTCCTTCTGGAACCAGGAGGCGCGGATTCGAGGACTCTCTGGACCATTGGTGTTCATAGGCTCCACGTGGCTGAATCAGTTTAGTCTATGGCTTTTTTCCTTCTGGACTGTGTCCACGTCGTCGTACAGCTCGTTGAGTTCGCGATTGTGTTTCTCCTCCATTCGGCTTCCTCGCAAATAGGACCAAATATTCCATGTAAAATTTTTTTTCAAAGTCACCAAGAATCGACTCTGTAGACTTGCTTGTCGTTTAGCTTTCGGCTCCATATAGCAAGACTGGCAGGATAAGTGTTTTGTAGAGCAAGATTTTGGTCCTTTGAGTCACGAGTTTTGACCCAAGTTGTTTCGACAAACCGGTTGCCAAGGACCATTCTCGTCGGATCTCCACTAAGATATCGGTTGTAGAGTTTGCGTTTGCCAGAGGTAGACAAACTCCTTATAATAATAGTAATAATGGCAGCGCTACGGTCCGAGGTGGACCTGGGCCTAGCTCCTCAGCAACCACTCGTGTTGTGCGTGCAATTGTTCTCTCACAAGTGGAGAGGACCTACAGCTGAATACCGACTCCGAACGGCGAGATTGAGAAGCCTTTTCTAGTTATACGCTTTGAGTATGGTCAGTGACTCGAAAGAGGTGGAGCCGTTAAAAAATGTTAGGTGTTTTTTCGAGATTCGAAGACCTCGAGCGTAGGAGTCGACGCACCTGTCCACTACGCCGCGGCGCCCACAATCTCCTTAACTATCTCAAAATGATAGGTGTCGATTGTTACGTTTTGTCCTAGATGATGAAAGATGGATCGACAGAGTATACTTCTCCTTCTTCTCATTTACCCCAAGACCAGTTTGTTTTGCCTGTTCATCAATCGCCATGAATGCTGCTACATTGGGTCGCTGGGAACGTGCGACAATGTTGATGTCATTTGCGTAGCCGAACAGCTGCAGCGATTGGAAGAATATAGCGGTTTCCCTGCTTAGCCCTGCTTGCCACTCTCTTTTCCAGAACTTGATTGAAGAAATCACGCGACAGCACATCTCCTAACGAAATCTTCAAACGGTTCGGAATTTCTAGAACCATATTGCACGGTGCATTGCATATTTTTGATCGTGGAATCGTATGGAATGACTCTAAAAGCGATGAGGAGGTGGTGCGAATAGATTTTAAATTCGCTGGTACTCTTCATGATAGACGGAGTGTGAACATTTTGGTCTATAGTATATTTCTCCGGACGGAAGCCGTACTAGTGCGGGGTACAAGGTTTTTAAACGTTCATGGATTGGATGGACTGGATAGGCTCTTGTAGGTGACATTGAGCAGTAATATATTATACATACTTCCATAGTTGTTGCATGCGGTAGGATCACCCTATTTGTGGATGGACTGGATAGGCTCTTGTAGGTGAAATTGAGCAGTAATATATTATACATACTTCCATAGTTGTTGCATGCGGTAGGATCACCCTATTTAGATACTAATATTCCTGTCGTCGGGCATGCTTTAGGTTAGGTTAGGTTAGGTTAGGTTGAGGTGGCTGGAGTATGCACTTAGACCAGTGATAATCCATTAAAGCTGCCACATGAATTGACAGAGGTCAATCGAATTGAATATTTGGGGGAAATAAGATAAGATTGCTTATGGGAACCTCAGTAAGTTCACATTGGCTCTAAAAAAAAGTAGGCCCTCAAATGACGGCGTCGAAGGGACGCCAGGGCCGGATAGAAGCAGAGGAGATGTGAAACACTCTCCACTTCGTCCTCGTCTAGGCAGCTTCTTCAGAAATCATTAGCCGGAGTTCCTAGTATTCTGACGGAATCTCCTATGAGGCAGTGTCCTGTAATGACATGAATCTATTGAGAGAGATTATTTCTTTAGATCTTCTGATATCTAGCTTGGGCCAGATCATTCTGGAGGTGTGGCATGTACAGCCTCTCGTCCATCTGTTATTTGTTTTATGAGTTGCATCTGCTAATAGCAGCAATTTATCGGGCATGCTTTAGTCTTCCCAAATTCTACAGATGATCTGCTTCACGCTCCTTGCCAGAACATCGCCGCCAGCTTTGAATAGCACTGACGGGAAACCATATTGCATTTTCTGTTTATCGCTAGACTTCTTGATATCCTTAATTTGATTCTAAAGATATCAATTGCAGTCATATGTACTGTATTCAGCCAGAACAAATTTCACTGCAAGATCGTTATTGTGAGAAATTGAGACCCTTCTTTCCAGTAATATGATAATTTATGTATGTATTTTCCAAAAATCAGTCAACTACTTATCATAACATGTCATCAAAGGACTTCTATTGTCTGCAAGTGCACCTTTAAGTGGAACCTACCAGTAACGTTCTCATAAGCGCATGCGATGTTTCATTTCGCACCCGTCCCGAAAATCTGAGTCGACTAGTCGATTTTGATTGCACCAAATAATTTCCCATATGTTTGCTCCGCTTGCACACCAATACAAAATACAAAATAACGAGTTCCATCTCCCTTGTGTTTGCATACATTCGTCTCTCTTTATACTGACCGAATGTCTTTCTCTGTTCGGGGGAGAGAGAGAGAAAGGTGATGTTCCATTTTGGCAAAGTGCGACAGAAGCATATTGGCAAGGGAAAAATTGAAGCAAATATCCAATTGAAATTCCACAGAATTTAGTCTTGAATGTGATTTGCTTAGCGACGAATGTGATGCATTTTCGTGACGGGACTCGTCACACGCATTCGTCTCACCTCTCCACCATTTCACATAAAAGATACTCAAGAATTGTTCACCTATTTTCCACTTCTCGGTCCCAAGTAACAAATCCATTATTGTGACCAAATTTTAATCCCACCCAACGGCAATAAGTTTCAAGGCTAATTCTCTTCATGAAAAAATTACAAATCTCCAAATAAAAGTAAATCTGTGCATCCCCAATATTGAAAGAAAAGAAAATTTGATGTGAGTTTTGGTGTGAGCGTATGTGCACTTGTGATAATTTAAGTCGGCCATTGAAATATCTCAGAAAATTTGCCCCCTTTTATGTTTTTGAAAAATAAATTTCTTTCTGCCTCTGATTGGTGTCTTCCTTTTATAAATTGCATTTCTTTTGTTTAGTTTTTAGTGATAAAATTAAATTTTTCCTTAATTTTCTTTCGTTTCATGTGCTCGTGCAGTGTAGATATCTTTGTTGAAAGAAAATTACCATAAAAAGGAAATCATTTTGTTGTAGTAAAAGGAAAATTTTGTGCATAAAAAAATTATCAATCGCGGATAGCTCTCCACAGACGGATATATTTTGCTTCATTTTTCTGATTTCAATGAGAGGTAAGTGCATTTATTTTTCCGTACAATTTTCATTGGGTTAAGTAAGTTAAATTGGGAAATGAAAATCTAAAGATGGCGGTCAAGTCATCTCCCTTTGATTTGAATTTCAAATACATGCTGTCTCGTTCTGGCTTGTCAAAATGTTATGGGCAAATATCCCATCAGCTGGTAGCAACTATCAATGTGTAGGGGAAATGTTGCAGCAACATGAGGGAGTTTAAAGATGTTTTCAAGAAGGGCAGGTTTGCCATCGATTTTCCTGGAAAATTCATGGTTCTTGTGTTATGTTTTCTGTCTTCTTGGGGTGAACAGCATAATACTGTGTGGGAATGGGTATGGATTTTGAAGGGTTATTTTTAGTCGATGAGCCGAATGTGTGGTGATAATTGGGTGGTGGCAGTCGGAACAAGTGCGTGGTTTTGCGTAAGAATTCAAAGAATATCCGTCGGAATGTGGATGGATGGCTGAATACTGAGTTTGCGGGACTACACGTGGAAATGATTTATATTTCAGACCTGGTTGAGCGGAAAAAGTTGATCAAATGGAAGTAGTTTTTAGTCACGGTTGCCCTACGCGTGTTCATTAGATGAACGACAAAAATTCTGATTCTATGGCAATATGTTCTGCGTGTGACTCTCACATTGTGAATTAGGCTATAATTAGGCTCTGCCTTTGATGGAAAAATTGCTAAACTATGTAAATGTATACACAATCTGAAAGTCAGAGTATGGAGGTACGTATAAACATATATTTAGGGATATAAATATTACGTTCGGTCAAGGCTTATCATTGAAATTCGTTCGTTTACAAATTAGTTTTGTAAAATTGTGTTCTTTTAACACGATTTATTAACGAGTTGCTTAATATAAACATACGCTCAATGTTCCTAAACACGAGATATCGTAGAAGCTGCTAACTACGAGATATCGTAGATGGTTTACTTGCCCAGGACGCCTAGTATGAGTTATTCGTGGCATTCAAGGAGTTAAAATAGATGAACTTAGAAAGTATCAACTTAAACTGTAGCGCTATATAGCAAACCAAAAATTGAAGACCTCCCAAGAATTATTTGCACAGAGCTCAAGGCACGCTCAAACTGAGGTTAGACTTTTGGTAGTGGTTAAGCCTTACATAAACTTGTGTAGGTCCATAGTGTTACAACAGCTCCCGTATTATATTGATCTTAATGATCTTAAACCATAAGCGCATCGTTGTATTGATTATTTACTCAAAATGATACACTCCTACCAATAAATAGAAAGAAGATCAGAGAAGCCGTAGGCATAATCAAGGTTCAGTACCCAATAGGCACACATGCATTCTGTAGAATGCAGGGATGAGGAAGAGGAGGAGACAATACTACACTACCCCGGTTCCTGTCTTTTAACTAACCAGGAATCGGTGTTAACGGAGTGAAAGCACAGCATCCAAATATCTAATTGGGTCATGGCTGATCATGGTCATGGCCGTCACAGTCACACGAACCTAACCTAATCTAACCTACTCAAAGAAATTGAAACAGTATTTCCCAAGAGTCTTGGTTCTTGTTTTGGTTAATGCTGTGCAAATGCATAAAAGATGGTCTGGTGTAAGATGGTCATTAAAGTTAGACAATTATGTCATTAACTAGACGAGATTTACGAGATTTTGTCCATTCAACAAATTTTACTCTAGACACATAAGCCCTCACTGATCGGTTATCTCCAATCCATTAAACCACTTAGCACTTGCTATGAAGCGCTGAAGTTGGCTGATGCCGACGTTATTTAGCTTACTCAAATAAGATTCCTAAGAGTAGGTAGGTTTTCCGAAGTTTGATGAGGGTGCTAAAGAGGTGTGTTACTGTCTCCCTCTCTTCCTCGCCCCTGCAGGGAGTCACAATCTTGAGGCGTGTGTGTAAATGGCACCGTGTCCTGTGATGACACCGATGAGTTTTGAGTAGATTTGTTTTGTAAAAAGGCTTGTTTCCTTCGGATCATCTAAGATTAGAGGTTCCAATTGTGTGCTCTTTTAACCCTAATCAACCCAGGTAAATGTTCTTCCTAATACACCCAGGTTGTGACCCGCAGTCAAAGTATTCGAAAAATGCTAATTATTTTTTGAAATAATGTTGAAAAACATTATTTGCAGTTTTTTATTAATTTTTGTATCTATAACTACATAAGTTATATTAGAACATACAGAAACAAAGTCAATAAGCAATAATAATAATAATAATAATGGCGGCGCTACAGTCCGAGATGGACCTGGGCCTAGCTTCTCAGCAACCAGTCGTGTTGTGCGTGCTATTGCTCTCTCACGAGTGGAGTGGACCTACAGTTTAATGCCGATTCCGAACGACGAGATTGAGAAGCTTTTTCTAGACAGTTATACTCTTTGAGCATTGTCAGTGACTCGAAAGAGGTGGAGCCGTGAAAAAATGTTTGATGTTTTTTTCGAGATTCGAACCGACGACCTCGAGCGTAGGAGTCGACGCACCTACCCACTACGCCACGGCGCCCACAAAGTCAATAAGTACGAATGGAAAATTACTCTCGAAACTGAAACGGTGACTCAAAGTCACCGGGTGGGCGGATTAGGGTTAAAAGATGTTTTGCTGTAGTGTACCGCATGGATGGTGGTTCCCCAACGGAAAAGAGTGATGAGACCGTTCCACGCCTGGCGAGTTTACAGGCTTTGCAATTCCCTGGGATGTCAATGTGCCTCGGCACCCACACTAGGTAAATGTTAAATTGCTCAGCCACCTCGTCAAGAGAGATCGGCGGTAGTTCAGAAAGGTCTTAGAGTCAAAAGGGACCAAATTCAGGGACTAAATCGCGACCTGACTGTCCAACCATGTGATGAAGTCCTTCGAAGTCCTAAGAACAAAGCTTAAAAGAGCCAAGACAGGGTCTCTTTTATTGCCATGGTCTCAGCTACAATGTTTCGGAAGATGGAGGTATACGCTGTGTGAACACCAATGCTCCAGCCAAGAGAGTCTCCGGATCCGAGCCTCCGAGTGTGAAAAGGAGAGGAAGACTGAACTTCTGATAGTTGTCTTGCATCCGCGATAACTTGGTCTTTATACCAGAAGTTAGGTTTTCCTCTCCTTTTCGAATTAGGAGGCTCGGATTCGATTACTCGGATATGATTACTGGAAGCACCTTGCTCGAGACCGTCTGCGATGCTCAGGCTCAGACCTTCCGGGTGTCACAGACTCGTTAAGTAAGTACGTAAAGAGGTTTATGCTGATGTTGAGATCCTTAGATCCTAACCCTGTGAAAACACGCAGAGGACCATCCATCGTCTAATTGTCCGACTTCCAGTCAGATCTGAAGGTGAAGCTAGTAAAGGAGTTTTTCTCGAAGAGGGATCGGGGTAGTAGAGGGGAAGGAACTCTAATCCGTGGGGAAGGAACTCTAATCTGCCGTAATAGTGGTGCGTCTGATGTGGTTCATGTTAATGGAGTGTATTAAGTCTAACCGCTATGCTAGCTGCTACCTGCCAAGTGGACGAAGGTAGTGGATTATGATTATGTTATTTTGCAGCTGATGGTATTGTCCTTACAGCTCCACTGATGCAAATGCTTGCCGATCTTCACATGGTTAAGAAGTCAAGAGTTGTCCACCATACCGCGACTCCTTACATTAGTTCAGGTCTGAATACTTCTGTATACAGCCAGTATGCCATTTTTGGCTGTAATCCTCATTCACTGTCGATGTGCGCCGTTGTGTATTTCCGTGTGAAAAGTACTAGCTCAGTTTTTTTTTTTGTAGATTGACCCCTGTTCGTAGGATTTGGTCCATAAGGTTAAATTATGGAAAGCATGCTGCGTTGAGACAAATGCGCTGAGAGATCGAAAACGCGATGAAATTCTTCAAGAAGACGGAAAATAAAGATACTTCAACATCCCACACGTTATTCCTCAAATACAATACATACATTTGTTCTATTTTCGTGAACTTCACTGTATTTGCGGATATTTACCAAATTCAGACTCGCTGAAAACAGTTGTCATATGATGTCAAATCTTTATTTGCTTAGCAACTGTGATGAGAAAGTGTTTTTTTGTATCATGCAATAAAAACCATCAGACATTTTTTCGATAGCAAAGTACAGCTAAAATCTGAATTATCGCATAACGGTCATAAAACAATAAAACAATTGTACGTTGACTGCAATTATGTTATAAAAATCCAAAATGCCTGTGGTGACGAACAATTTCAAGTGAAGGTGTTTAGAACTGTAAACATCATTTGTGAACAGATATAAGTAAAGTCAAGTGGCAAAAACCAATTATTTTTGCAGGACAAAACAAAAAAGCTTTTTAAATGGGAAATTGGTAATAAAAAATGATTAAGTATCAAAAGTGTTCGTAAATGCGGTCGTAAATGTTTTGATGAATATTGATATTAAATATATGCCATGGGCTGCCTATATTCAGCGCCCAGATATACATGGAATGAAACGATGGAGTGAGTCATTTTCATCATCATCCGTTGTGCAGTTTATTCCTGAAAAGGAATTATGGCTAGTCAATGTTTTAATTTTACGGTACTCATAGGCTGAGTACCACCACCAACACTTTATGTGGTACATGCAAAAGCTTGCTCCAAGTCAACGCAATATTTAATCAGCATCGAATGACACTTTAGCAGCTAACGTTACCTTTGCTATTGTGGAAACAATTATCGTGAATTGGAGAGGATTCGTGTTTAGCGTGACTTAGAGCACTTAAACGCGGAATTCATGCATTCATTTCATGGCTGTGCAGTCCAAGGTCAGATGACCTCATTCGCTATGTCTCTCAATGTAGAGCTATCGTCTGGCTGACTTCTAAGTTTTTAACAGCGCCTGAGTAGACAGAGTGACTGATTATTTTAAAATTGTTATCAGTCTTCGAATTCATTAAGATTTGTTTTTTTTTTTTAGACAATATATGCACATAGTATGTAAGCTGTATTGAAAACGTTGTATTTTGAATTTGGCAGCACTGCTTGCACTGACAGCCAATTTGACTACTGATGGTTGATTTGTTGCCTACATGACCTACTGTGCCACAAATAGACTTATGCCGGAGTAACGGTTGCAGGTTTTGCAACTTTCTTCTTTATCTGGAGCTACAGTTCGTAGTGGACCTGGACGTGAACTAGCATGCCTTTCCTGCTAGAGCGATTCTTCGACGTTGTCTTCAATTTTATACACCAAGTTGGTTGAGGTCGCTCCCAACTTGTATGTGCCACCTTTTATTTTTTTTCGGAGTTTTTTGGAACACTACACTGGTGCACTCAGACTCAAAACTAATGCAAGGTAGCAACCTAGTCCAGTGCCGTTAATTTGATCCCAACGGCAAATGTTGACTGGACTAGATTCGATTTCACTGGAATTCGAACCTGGGATCCCTCTAACTTGGGACAGGCACTTAACCAACTGCGCCATCCAGTCGCTTATGTGCCACCTTAGACGCGTATATCCTCTGTTGCGTTATTCCACAGGATCAGAATCGAAAATCCTTCGGGCTGGAGATAAGTTACCCACGCTCGTGGTTGGAACTTCCCATCAACGCAAACAAACGACCAAGAGCTAATTCATCCGCTTTCGACATTATTCATGCTTCTGTGCCATAGAGCAGAACTTGGATAATCAATGTCTTATACAAAATCTACTTGATTTTTCAAGGGGGACTTTATACTCAATCTGCTATACGGATTGACTGAGGTCAATCCAATTGTTCAATTGCGGGAAATCATTTGGAGTTTAGGATGTAGGGCAATAGATCGCTTAATGGAACCTGACTAAGTTCGCATTAGCTCTCAAAGAAGTAGGCCCCAGATAGCGTCGAAGGGATGCCAGGACCGGGCATGAGCAGAGGAGATGTGGAATGCTCTCCACTTCCTGCTCATCTAGGCAGCTTCTGCAGAACTCATTAGCCGGATTCCCTAGATCTTCTATAAAACAGTGTCCTCTAATGACACCGACGATTTTACTTATGTTGGATCTATCGAGAGAGATTATTTCTTTGGATCTATTGAGGTCTAGCTAGGATCAGATCATTCTGGAGGTGTGGCACGTACAGCTTCTCGCCCATTTGTTATTTGTTTTATGAGTTGCATCTGCTAATAGCAACAATTTACAAGTCGCAAGGGGCATACCCAAGTATCTGTGTTTCGGTAGTAATGGCTGGGTGGTAGCAAACTTGGCAAGCTCATCCGCTTTGCAGTTGCCTGGAATGTCTCTGTGGCCTGGAACCCAACACAGGTGAATGTTGAACTGATCAGCCATCTTGTCCAAAGATGAGCGACAGTGGATAACTGCTTTAGAGTTTAGTGAGACCAATTCTATTTCCGGCTGTCTGTGCAAATATCACGTGCGAATATTACATTCCGTTTATGCCAGAACAGAGCTTCACTAATCGCCATTATCTTCGCCTGAAACACGCTACAGTGATCGGATAAGCGAATGGGGAGACTGAAAACACCGCTGCCAGCCCCATCCTGGGTCTTTGATCCATCCGTAAAATAATGACTCAACTGGCGAAACATATTCTGCGTTACGTCAATTTTACGGTTGACATGGCCGTCATAAAAATTAAAAACCCTCTATGGAGGTGGCATTGCTAATTTGCCCATATCTCTTTTAAGATGAAGCCGCTCATGGCGTTATAGTCAATGATCACTGACTATCTTGACTGAATGGCCTTTACTTGAAAGATTTATGATTTTAACAACACGGCGGTACATGTCACATAGACACACGCGATACAATCAAACTGTTCAAATTCAAAGAGAACCTTGGTCAGTGCCTCATCTCGCGTAATGAGCCAGTGAGTTGGTCAGCTAGATCATGTGATATCACACCTCGACTATTTTCTGTGAGGATACAAACAATTGTTAGTCTCAAGAAATAAACCATGGATTTTGGACCACTTACAAACCCATATCTACGTTACTGCCGACATACGACCTCGGATACTAAACAAAATAGTGAAGAGTTGGACCAGACTGTAAAAAAGGGACGCAATCATTTTTCGAATAAAGACAATAAACACGATTTGTACGTATTATATTTTATTTTGAACCCCTATTTTCCGTTGATGCCGAAATTTCCATTTTGTATTCAAAACTTGAATGTTTTTTAAATAATTTGCATCGATTTCTAAAAAAAATTGGTTGTGGTTCTGTAGGCGGAGAAGAGATCCCAATCAGCTGTGACACTGCTTGATATGGAGAAAGCCAAGCTCTCTATGACAGCAATCGTTTTGGGAATACAGTCAGCGTCAAAAGGAAGTGAACAGTCGGTCATGAAAGTTTATCTACTTTATCCAAATTCACCGGAAGGAGCAAGGGTGGACATGGATACATCAAATTTAAGCTTCAAAGTCATGCTTTAAGATATACCGCATAAATAATTAAATTTAGAAGTTCTTAAGACCAGTGTCAAAATTGAGTGTACATATGGTTGTGTCCATGATTGTAAGACATAACGGGTATTTTTCATTAAACATTTGTAGGAACATTTAGACCGGCAGATATAAAAACTGGAAAAAACGTATAAGGCATACAAAGTGCGATTTATTTTCAATAAAATGATTCTTTTTACGCTTGTTTTGTTTTTTCTTTTGAATTAAATTAACTGATTTATGTTTGCCTCTATTATAAGCAAAATATAGCGTATAGTGGAGTAAGAAGTCAGAGCTTTTATTCGAGATATCAATGTCTCGCGTATATGATACCGGTCAATTTTAATTTGAGGACAAACTTTCGGCTAACTTTTGACGCTGACTGTATTATTTTCTTTTTGTTGTTAGTTTGTCTATTCATTGTTGCCCTTAATTCGGCGAGATTCAAGAGGCAACATTTTTAACATCGTTTGATTGCGGAACATTGACCGTCAACACCGTTATAGAGTTTGCAAAAGTGTGCTTTCTGCATTGTCAGCATCGTCTTGGCAATTTTACATATCATTTTCATATTCATTAAATTAGCAAATAAATTAATCGTCTGATGGCATTTAGTCTTATTTAATGTATCGTTGAGATGATAATGTTTTCAGGAGAAAAAAAAAGAAAAATATGGGCGTCTTTGACCACAAATTTTATTATTTTAAACAAACAAAATCAAAAGAAAAGTTGTTTTATGCTAATCTTCTCTTCTTCCTAGGCCCCAATGAACAAGAGTCTTCAGTCAGGAGAACCTTTTGCTTGTTTTAAATTGTACAATACCCATTAAGTTGGTTGAATTCCTCCTCTCACTTGTGTGCGTTAGACCGTAGGGCGGGTGTGGACAATTCTTCGGGGAGGAGCTATTTCGTCTAAAGGTTCTAAATGTCCTAGTCGCATTTAGGATTTGATATGCAGGCGTTTGGCTACGGTTAGGTTAGGGGTGATGGCTGAGCCACATTCTTCCGCCACCTAATTTCACAGTGGTAACCTAAGTGTTGTCATCAGAGCTTTTATTGAGGCAGAATGATTTAGAGGTATGTGCGAATTTGATGAGAGGATGAATAGTTGTCCTAGCGTTTTTCGTCTAGTCCCGCCTGGCCACAGTCATGTTGCTGTATAGCCCGTACAGTTCTTGGTTGAATGTTCTCCAATTGCCATTTAGGGAATCGATCAAAGATTAGACGCAGAACTTTTGTCTGGAAACGACCAAGACTTTATTCGTCTTTGATATTTTCCCTTGCTCTGCGCCCTGGGACAGGACTGGGCTACGAAATTGCCTTCTGATTTTAAAGAAAAAACAATTGACAGGTGTTATTGTACATTTGATCTCCGTACTGTCATTAGTGGAAGGTAGTAGAAGTCCATTACTACCGCAAAGTCTTTATTTATTTATTTTATAAGTCCGTGAACGTCAAGGGCCTTAGGCTTAACCACAAAGATTTAATTTTTCATTTCGATGTTCTGGCCATATCGGCGGTGTTATGCGTCCTTTATCGAAGACAACAAATATTTCATTTTGCCCTCATCCACATTGGCCGCAAGCGTTTTAATGCCAACAGACGCCTCTGATGGCTTGCCGTGTTTGTATTATAGAGCTCAGCCTCTATACATGCTCCATGCGTCATATATATCGACGAAAAGGTGGTCGGTGCTATTTGTTCGATCTTCTTTTCTTTGATCTTTTCCAGGATATGTCGTAATAGCAAAGATTTGGACTATTCTGGAATTCTCTGGCCTGAAACCCCACTGATAAACACTTTTAAGATTGTTAGCTAAAACTTCAGGCATTTACTCCAAAGCGGCAAAAAAGACTTTGTGCTCGATATAAAGGCGACACATTGAAAGGGGTCTTCTCTCTTGTAGATTGGGCAAAAGATACTGAGATTTCATTTATCGGGCATGCTTTCTTTCGAAAATATCTCACAGATGAGCTGGTGCAACAACAATATCATTCCCAGTTGTTTTAAGAATATCATCAGATAGTTCGTCCGCACAAGCAGCTTTGTCTGACTTTAGTCTCGATATTGCTATTTTGACGTCATCTGGACCGGGGGGACAGATCGTCTATCATTGTCCAGACATGTTTTTGGCTTCGTCGTCGTTTGACAGTCTGGAGAAAGATTTTTGCGACTCTATTCTTTTTCTTTTTCTTCAGCTGGCGCTATACCCCGGGTGGGACCTGGGCCTCAGTCAACATTCCTCTCCATTCAGCACGGTCTTGTGCTAATTGCACAAGATACGCATGTTCAGCTGATTGAGATCCCTCTCTAGATGTGTACACCATCAGAGGCGTGGTCGTGTAACGCGTTGTCCCTCGGGTTTGGAGTCTAAGACTTTCCGAGCCGCAGCGTTGCTGTCCGCTCGGTCTACATGCCCTATCCATTTGTGACGGGACAGATGGACTCGTTTGATCAGATCGATATCGCTGTACAGTACTTAAAGTTTGTCGTTTAGTCCCCTTCTCCAAACATCATCAGTGCATACGTGACCAAAGATAATCCGAAGGATCTTTCTCTCGAAGCGATCAAAAATCTTTTCGTCCGCTTTGGTTATTGTTCATGGTTCTACGCTTTACAACCGGACTGAGACAATCAAGGTCATTTATATAGTTATATCTTTGTTCTTTGAGAGAGGGCTTAATCTCTCAATTGCCTTCTAAGCCCAAAGACATCGAATGGCAAGAGTAGTCCTTCGTTTTATTTCCTCGGTGGTGCAATTGTTTGAACTTGCTGCGTGCCTTAGGAAGACAAAATCTTACATTACTGCAAAGCTATAGCTGTCTGTAGTGATGTTCGTTCGTAGGTGTTGTTGGACCTTTTTCGTTTTTTTGTTTTACCCTCATTCATCACAAGACCTATCTGAAGTCTTTACTAACCTTGACGGAGCAACGGGCATTCTCCATCGTCATTCTGGGAAGACGGACGAGTTTTGCAGGGATGCCAAGACTAGACCATGCGCTGTATGTGCAGCTCGTCTCAATTCAACTTGTCCTACGCGGCCTTAAAATCGGTGAACAGGTGGTGCAATCGACTTAAAACTCCAAGATCTGTCAGTTCCCTGGCCTAAGTCTGCACTGAAATTTACCAATCTGGCTGTTGATGTCGGCTTTCTGGCGTTTACACATGACGACAAAGAAGATCTTATAGCCGATGTTTAGGAGACTTATCTAGTTGGCACATTTAAGAGCGTCTCCTTTACTCTGCTCTATAGCTAGCTATTTATTCGTCGTAAACATTTGATTTTAATCTCTGGAAAAACGTTCGAACGTTGTCACTCCTGCCATAGCACCTCTCAATATATCGATCGTTTCTCTTTCTCTGAATCAATGCAGACGATAGATTTCAGTTTAATTTTTCTGCTTAGCTTTAGCTCATATAAATGTCTATGAGCTGAAGTTGATGAATTTACTGCCATACTATTTTCAACACAATTGCACTGTGCTTACATCACAAATGACGCCTACGCATACCGCAGTAGGTACATATCTTTTGTATAGAATACGGAAAATTATTACATGTGCGGAGCGATAGTTCGACTGTGCAGTCATACGTCATTCACGTTCCCTATTGTATGTGGGTTTTTCTGCAGGTTTGTGCAACATTGGGCGTTTCTCTGTTAATTAATTAACTCAGAGGCGTTTACTTCAACCACCTTTTAATAACACATTTTTATTCTCAAAGCAGAGATTTTTATATTTTGTGCTGCAATAGGCAATTAGCGTTCTTTAATGAATGCACAAAGAAAAATAAATTTTAAAACATACATAAGCAATCACTGAAGCTGTGATTACAGATGTATAGCGAGGGCAAAAGTTTGTAATTATTTCGAAGGCTTTTACAATTTCAACCGAGTGAGGAAAATAATTTCAACGAAATGTCGCAGATGTGAATTATTTAATGGGATGAAACTAGCGAATGCCATCCACAGCGCGTTATAATGTCTCATTTCTCCATCGCGTTTCACCGTCAAATACTACTATACAGCAATACATGTCATCAGTCTACGCAAAGCGCACTTTCAACGTCGCGTTTCGTCAAAATTTTTGTTCCGATGCGTAAAGTAAACTTATCGCAAACGGCAAAGCCTGTAAACTCAAGTTTTTGACCAGGCCGCAATGAAATCAAAAGACCTGTCAGATGGGTTTCCGAAAAGGTCTCACATCTGATTTTCCTGAATTTTTTTTATGCATAGTCTGGCGGTTTTCTCCGCAAACTACTGGAACGAACTAAAAAGTGACGTTCAAAATTTGAAAATCCTTAAAAACCAAATTGAAATATCTTCTAAACATGTACTATTGCACACCGCTGTATAAAATGGGACCAGCTTATTTAACCTTCTCTCGAATGTCTCCGAAATCATAAACGCCACTTGCCACTTTGTTGATATCATTTGCGTAGTTCAGAAGTTAAACGGACTTTTAGGACACCGCTTCAGAAGGCAATGTCCGATGGGGAATTTAAAATTAGGTGAATACAAATCGGTCCTTCTAACTTGAGGATAGTTGCAGTGTTTTTCAAGCGGAAGTTGCTGCAATAAAACAAGCTGCGGATGTGATTGTTGACGAAAATATTTCAGGACAGTCAGCATTTATGTTGATAGTCAAGCGGCCATTAAAGCGTTACAGTCAAAGTCGATAAAATCCAAGCTCGTAAAAATGTGCATAAAAAGACTGGACGATATTTCAGTAGCCAATAAGGTGACCCTCTGTTGGGTACCCGCCCACATGCGAATTTCCAGTAATGAGAAGGCGGATGAACTGGCCAGGGTTGGGTCACATCTAAGCTCTTCGCGGGCCCTACCGGGTTTTTTTTTGCTTCATTAGTCTATCAACATAGATATACCTCCATAGTTTTCGCAGGATGTAGGACCGCCATTTTTATACAAATCGAACGAGGATCAGTCGCTCGCTGGAGATTTGTTGCGCATTTCTTCAATAAGTTCGTCTGTTGTAACCGACGCACACAAAAATTTATCAGCGTGCAACACTCGTGCTCATATTTATGTATGTTTTTCCATTCCAAATACCAGTTCGTTGGCATTATTTTTGCCAACAAAAATCATATGACTTCTCCTTAAAGTTCAAAGATAACCATAAGCGCTGAAGACGCGCAAACAAAATAGAAAATGTCACCGACCGTTGATGTCTATTTTCGTGCAAATAAATGCGACGCCATCGAATACCCAATTTCATGAATCACGATTCGCTATCTTCTGCGAGCATACACAACGAATGCGCTAATCCAAAGATAGTCCAAGGGAACCATTCGCAAAAAAAAATTCGTCTGGAATGTATACGAGGCATTGGAAGAGGATTTGATTATAAAAACAAAAATAAATAATCGCGAAGAATGGATACAATACTGATGCGGATACTGATTGGACTTTGATATCTGAATTTTCGACGTATTTTCCGAAATGCGACAGAAGAGTGTATGGTTTTCCATATGATTTTGATTTAAAAATAAACAACTAAGTGGCATGGATATTTATTTTTTATTTCGAAATAGTAAAATCAGCACAAGTTCAAATAAATCAGCCGACGGGTGGAATATTTTTGAGAAATTTTTGAACAGTCGTATGTCGATTGCTATCAAGGCAATCATTTACGAAAAATGTTTTTTGTTTATTACGAGACATTTAAAAGATATGGATGTTGAGTAGTCTGAATTCCTTCTGAGTTCTAAATGTAATGATTCCGGGCCACAACAAAAAAATCTTCTGTAAAAAGTTTTGGCGACATGCCTTCAGTGCCGTAATTAGACTGTACATATGTGCGTTATTGTTACTGCTGCAAGAGGATCTTTGTCTGCTGTTTAAAAAAAACCCTAATGGTACGTCTTCTGAACCTATGACTTTATTGTTCTAAGGCATGTTTTCAACTTCCAAAATTTCGCTGTTTCCTTGCACTTGCTCTTTGTCTTATAGGCATCTTGCTTTGCTGCATGTGCGGCATGTCAAACCAGGTGTTTTTCTCGGTGGTAAAACCCAACACATCAGTAGTGGCTTCTTTTATGGCTTTTTGACAATTTTAAAGAAAACTGATTATCCGTCTTTTCCCGTGGCCTTGTACAGGGTGACAGGTGATAAGTGCGATAGGAAAAAGAAATTTAAATAAAAGAACAAAGGTGTCACATACAAAAATGATTTTGGTTTTATTTTGAAGTTAAATTCACGTCATTACGTATGAAAAAGCATATCATTCAAAGGGCCGCATCGGCTTTGCGGCAGTGCTTCAAGTGGTCCGTCCAATTTTCGATAACTCGGTCCAGAATATCAGCCGTTATTACGGCAATAGCGTCTTGAAGGTCGTCCAAAGTGGTTAACTTGTTACCGTAGACTAAGGACGTCCAGTCGCATGATCGCGGCGCAAAATTGATAAACGCTCGCCGTGAGATGACCCAGTCACTAAATTTCTTCTTCACAACTTCGAGCATTGCGTTGCTTGTACGACATGTAGCGCCGCGTCATCTTGTTGAAACCACAACTCGGATACATCGATCTTGTTTGGCCGAAAACAGTCGGTTAGCATCGTTCCATATCTAGGACCATTAACAGTTACGGTGTCTCCTTCCTTATTTGGAAAGAAATAAGGTCCAATAATGCCGCCATGCTATAGACTTCACCAAACTGTCAATCTTTGCATTGATGCATGACGATTTGGTCGAATAGTTGCGGATTGTTTTCGCTCCAATAAGGCCAATTTTTTAAAAACATGATCTTTTGGCAAAAATTGAGAGCTCCGGTCAACTTTTCCTGGGTCTAATTAGCGAACTCACGGTGTTGTTTAAATCCAATCACAACATAAGCCGGGTTGACTCTGGTGATGTCCAATTCAGTTGATTGGTGCTTAATCGACATTTCTGGATCTTTTTTGATACTGGGCGCTACGGCGGTTATATTTTCTTCACTTCGCACCAATCTTTGACTGTTTGGTGGCTCAAGGTCTAAAGGAGTGTACTAACGCTCAGATTTTTTCACGGCACGACGAATCGCCTGCACACTGGAGCCGTGATGACGACCGACCTCACGACGAAATTAACGTTCCGTATTTACAACTGACACAGAATTTCTATAATATTTGTCATGAATTTTCGTACGTTCGGCAAGCATGATACGATGCATGGTGAAATGGGAAACCATACTGAATATTTTGACAGCTACATTTCGAAGGTAACTTTGACAGCTGACAATTGGAAAAACTATTATTGCTTTCTGGCCACCTAAATAAGTTTTTATTTATTTTGTTCTATATTCCTTAAACTTAAGTATGATGAATAAAAAAATGCATCTTGAGTCTTGTTGATATTGCTGCTCTTTTTAACGTTAACGTTAAAATAAACCATATTTTGCGGCCTGCAAATTGAAATAAAAAAAAGAAAATCACTCCCGCAATCTAGCAAACATAAATTTAAAAGAAAGTGTAGTTTCATTTGACTGTTTTTTTTTTTAAACAATCGCAAGTGAAATTAATGGCAAACAGTAGTCGGTGGTATCATTAGATTTAATGTTAAAAAATTAAACAGAACATGTTCAAGGTTTGAGAACTAAAATACCACTTAGAAGTTCAGAAATAGTTTGAACGTATGTTTTCCTATTTTACGCATGAGCGTGTGTAGAACGCGAACATTAATTTTTGTTGGCAGATAAAATCTTACGCACGTGCGAGTGGGAGAAACATTGAAAATCCCCATTAAGCCGCGTAATTTAACTAGAAGACCCGTGCGCGCATATGCGCCATAATAACTAATTAACATCACTTAACACACTAGTTCTTTTTTTAGTGCGCACGCCGTAACCTCTTAATCAAAATCCTTACTCACTCCCTTCTAGTAAGAAATAGTGTAAACACGGCTATAAATAAAAAAAAATTGGCAAAAATCGCTCCCCATTAACACACTTTTGTGTCTCTCTACACGCGTTTCATCTGACTTACCAAACGGTATGTGAGGAATATTTTTTTCCTTCTAAATTCAATATTTAAATAAACTCCAATCACATACCAGAACTTGTTCTGTTTACTATTATCCGATGGTAGTACACAAGGCGTTTCGTAAACGAATACACTCTGCATCTGATTAGGCATGCCTTGTGAATTTTATGCGTAGTAGACAGTTATTAGACCGTGTTAATATTTATAAGGGAATGTTCGGTGAGAACATGTGCCATTGTAGAGGTATTCATTGGCAATGTGAACTTTGGAAATTTGCACTCTGAAAATAGCAAAGAAGCACGTATGATGCATGCCTAGACACGGAAAATCGCCTTAATGTACACAAAAACGGCTTAAACAGACCAGAAATTATTAATATTTTCAAAGAGCGTGAATGTAAACAAAATAGGGGGTAAATTTAAATAAATTAAAATCAGTTTTATTTACGTTTTCCGTCACTTAATCCCATTATGATTTCCATTTGTGCCTCTGTACGGTGAGAAAACATGTACGTATCCATAAACTGGTTATGACAAGCACATGCAGTTGAAAGTAAGTTAAGTGTTAAATAATAGAGAATAATGGACTAGTTGCCACTTAACACTTAGAAGTGTGCGAAGAGGGGGGATGGAGATTGCGAAGAGGCCTGTGTCGGTCGATTTTTCTTTGGTCTACAATTTCTTTGCGGCATATTTTTTTTGTATTGTCTTGATTTCGCCTTGGCAGTGAACACAGTGGTTTTGGCCTTGCACTGTCTTCTACATAAGTATGCAGAGTGAGAGAGGTTCAATTGTGCGATGGGTGCCATTGAAAGCGGAAATGATATTTAAAGGAATTAGAAAAGAAGAAACTTAGACGTAAATAGACAGATACACATGTTGACGGTTGACGAGTGAAGACATTTTGTTTCAAGCGGCAGGCGTACGTAGTATTTAAATTGTATCTAAGAATGTAAGCTTTTCGTACACTTAAGAGTGAAATGATAATAATATTGCTTCCCGAGTTTTCTCGAATTTGGCAGACACATTGTATGTTCGCAGAGGCTTTGTTTAAATTCAATTGGTTTTCTTAGAGTGACTACATAAATTCCCCTTAATTAACTAAATATTGTCTAATATTATTAATAATCTTTCGTCATTTTCGATTCTGAGCCGGCTTAAAGATGCAGCTGGCTTGGTCTAACAGATTGGAAGCGATGTCGTCTAAAAAGAGAAAGCTACCACTTTCTTCTTCTTTGTATGGCTCTTCAAGCCTGGGTGGACCTGAGTCTAAACCAGTAAGTCTCTCCAGGTAGAATGATCCCTTGCTAGCTGCCTTCAGTTGCGCACAAAAAGTTGATCATGTCGTTGCAAATCCTTTACAGTTCATAAGTGAATCTTTTCCTCCCATCACCGTCAACTCAAACAGGACTAAAGATCGAAAACAGCATATATACCGTCTTGCCCTCATTCAAAGCTAGACCTATTTTAGTCGCCTCCTTTACATTGTCAGCGAATGTCTCACTAACGGTGTGCTGGGTTCGATCAATCACTTAGTGATCGGACGGGTATGATAGCAATTGCACCGCCTTTGAAAGACCGTGAGTTTGTCGAGTGAGTTTTGCGCAATCATCTCAAGTTTGATGTTGAAAAAATCACATGACAGCGCATCGGTTTCCCTTGAATATTCTTGACACTGGAAATTTCGGTCAGTTTGTTACCGACCTTGATGGAACAGCGAGCACCTTTAAGTCCGTAAGGCAATCTAGTAAAGAAAGATTATGTCATCGGTGATTTTCGGTGATATTGCCTTACACTGGCTTATCTAGAATAAAACCTAGTCCCATTGAGAGAACTTTGCACAGGTGAAAATAAGAGGCCGTTAGAGGGTGTAACGACGTCTCGGCTTTTCGAGGGTTAGGTTAGGTTAGGTTTGTGTGACTGTATATCCATTGTGCTGTCACTGTCCAGTGAATGATCCGCCGTTTCCTCGTTAGCCAAAAGACTAACCCACGCCTGAAGTTACCTGCTGGTGGCCTAATAGTCTATCATGTAATGATCCACTCTCTGGATGAATTATAGCCGATTTGTTTTCCTTACAAACTTTATCAAATCTTGCATTTTGATGTCTGACATGTCTTGCAAGGGCTGGACCTGGGGGCCTGGTAATGCAATGTTGTTTCTACTTCTTTCTCGTCTCTACAGCTTCTACAGAAGTCGTTGTAGGGTGCTCACACTCTTCTTGGGTGTACGCCCATCAGGCAGTGTCCGGTAATTAACCCGACTATACTGCTATTTGTTTTTAGGAGTACAGGGTGGGCCAAATACAAGTTTCTTTTTAAAAGTAAATTTTTTTTCGTAGTTATGGCTTTATTAGTAAGAACAAACATTCCCATTAATTATGAAATACAACGTCGTTCAAGTGGCTTCCTTGGCTGGCTTCGCAGTAGGGCATTCTGTCACCCCAATTTTCCAAGATCTTGTTGATGGTTTCGGGCTGTAGCTCACGGATTGCTTGGATGATGTTGGCCTTAAATGCTTGAATCGTTTTCGGATTGTTGGCATAACATTGGTCCTTAACGGTTCCCCACAAAAAAAAAAAACTCCAAAGGCGGCCAATTGACATCGTCAATACGGCTGAAAACAAGATTTGGGTATTTGATGCGCAAAAGATTGATTGTGGCATGGGCTGTGTGGCATGGCACGCCATCCTGCATGAACAAAAGATCGCCCAAAACCATGTCTTCAATTTCAGTAAAAAAAAAATCAGTTAACATGGCTCTGTAATCCCCACCGTTGATCAAAATGTTGTTCCCTGCCTCATTTTCGAAGAAAAATGGTCAAATGATGCCACCACTCCACAATCCACACCAAACTGTCGCTCTCTGTGGATGCATTGGCTTCTCGACAATAACGTGCGTGTTTTCCGAACCCGATATGCGATGCGGCAATTTTGTTTGTTAATGTAGCCCCCAAGATGAAAATGCGCCTCGTCAAAAAAGATGATTTTTCGCCCAAAATCATACAATTCAAGCTGTTCTAAGCCCCAAACTTAGATCGATGGCGAGTTGATGTTCGTGAATTGAGTCTCACATTTTCGGCCAAAGCAGCCACATTCTCAACTGTACGACGACTATGAGGGACTATGAGTGTATTCCACTAGCACGAACTTTTTGCAGCAGTCGCGGTGGGTGCTTCATTTCGGCCGAAAATTCTTTTCAAAAAACGCACTGTTTGGGCTAAACAGCACTCACTATGATAGAAATAATTTAGAAAAAAGTTTTCAATATTTCCCAACATTGTACAAGCGTAAAGCGACTCATTTCGCTCAACGGGGGTATGATACTAGCTTTCTGCCAAGATTTCGAGCGGGAAACAGCTGTCAGTGTCAAAATAATCTGATTTAAAAAAAAGCACTAGATGGCCCGCCCTGTTATTATACATTAAAATGGGTAACGAAATGCTGTATCCAGATTTGAAACACACATGATGGTTCCGCTTTTAATTCACGTTGACTTAATATACTAAGCTAAAACTATTCAACGGGAAAATGACCCATCTCCGGAGGTTATCATTATCATTATCAAGTCTTGAGTTAAGACGTACAAGTTTCACAATGCGTCTGATTTCAAGCGCTTTTCATTACAGCGCCTACAAAGTCTACTTAGGATGTTTTTCAAAAGAGAGAACATCGCATAGGTAAATTTGAGAAGTATAACACCAAGCCCTTGTGGGAATTGTTAAAGAGGTTAGGCATCACGTTCGAAATCGAAAAATAACCGTTTATTTAAAACATATTTATTTATATATTCAGCTGAAAGCATGTTAGATAAAACATTCGTGCAGACAAATTTAGTTTTTAAGTCACCACGCTATTTATCACGAAAAAGCTACCGCTGTGAGTGACTGTGTTAATCGGTGTTAATAGGTGTTAATGTTGTGCATTAAAAACAAAAGTTTATCTTTATTTCTGTCATCGTAAGTCAAAGAGTTAACCGCCAATTTATTAAATAACAGGAGTGACAATTTGACAGTTTACTGTATAATTTGATTTATTGCTGCAAATGAAATGCAAAAAGAGGAACAAATGCTTTTAAGTCAAATAAAATCCGTTAGCTTTGATGTTGATTTTCAACGAATTTTCCTAAGCGATCATCAATTGATTACACTTTTAAAGCGATTTATAACATTGAAATTATTATTCTCAAAGTGTCCACCTATTCATCACTTGAATTGGTTATTGGCTACTAAAACTGTTCTATTCTGCAACCTTGACTGTTAATTTATTTTGTTGTCTCATGTTTTTGATGTGTGAAATTGATACTGTGTGAAATGTTCGGTGTTCGTTTACCAGGAAGAATTTCGAACAGGATTTTCTAGACATCATGACAGTAAAAATTGAATTAAAAAAAGTTTGGATAAATGATAAATGTTCTTTTAGCTTTCTCGCGATTTCATATAGAAGAAGAATCATACTGAGCACAGCCAGACCTTCGTCTGCAGTTGAATGAAGTGAAAGATTCAACTCACGCAATAGTTGAAGCAACAAATTGCGGACAGCATAAGTTGTATGTCTATAAGTGGCATGTAGCAGCTCGCGAACAATGACACTATTGCGTGTAGTTCGATGACCGTTTAACTTCACGATTAGACGCTTTCAATTTACTACCAAGATCGAGTGAGACCGAAAATAGTCAAACGTTTTTCTATGAGACGTGAAATGGAACATCTCTGTGATCACTTTGAACATTTGTGCAACTATTCACTGTTGATCGTCTACTGCATGATAAATAGAGTGGAAATTGTAGGATGAATTATTGATCGAAATGAATGTATACCTCGAAGAAGTTTTGGTCAGTCAATCTTATCTGCAAGCTTATATTATATATAGCAAGAGACTCACCTTTTTTTTTGTCCGTATGAACGTATAAGGCTTATAAGGTCCAGCTCGTGCAAGAATTTAAGTCGGATCCATCATTATTGGATCAATTGGTACGTCAGTAAGCGAAATTGGCGAATTTGGAGCGATGAATATTGAAATAATATTATCGAACCATCGTCAAATCCTGAAAAACAGTTTGGTGCGGTCTGCAGGTTGGTCGAGTCATCGGACCATATTTTCGATTGAATGACATAAATCTGGAAGGGAAGTGGTTCCAGCCTGGTAGTGCTATGTTCATACAGCAAAGGGAACAATCAACTTATTAAAAAATTCAATAAAGGCATAAACATTTTTGAGATTGAGGCTTCTTGATTGTTTTCTTTGGGGATACGTAAAGTCGCTAGTCTACGCCGACAAACTAACAACATTTGGCGCTTTGAAGGCCAACATTATTCCTGTTGTTGAGGACGTACGCCCACAAATTCTTGGAAAATTGATCAAAAACGAAAAAAATTTTATAAGAAAAATTCATTATTGACATATTTTATTAAATTTAAAAAAAAGTTTACCCATTCTAAACTACACAAAATCGTAGATCCTAAAAGGAGAAAATCAGGTTATGCACTTTTAAAGGAGACAAAATAAAGTGAAAATTTTAAGACACATAAAAAATGAATAAAAACTTTAGTATTTAGTTTGTTATGAAATAAACGTAGTAATTAGTGGGCCTTCCATTGTTTTTAATCGACGCCAGAAGATTAAATGTTTAAAACTTGTTTTATGTCATTTGGGATTTTCTCCATTCACGTCTCCTAAAAAGACGGCAGGCTATGACGCTCCTCTCTTGGAATTCTCTTATCCAAGATCGTCCAAAGGTCAAATGAGTTATGCTTTGGAGACAGCCGCGGCCACTCCAACACATCAACATTGTTAAGCGGAAAATAGTCCTTAGCTACTTGGTTTGTGTGCTTTGAGTGGTTATCTTATTCAAAGACCAAATACATTTTCGATGCAAAATAATTTAAATGTTCCCTAATTTTGTTGATGTAGGCTGGGCGTGTCATTTTGGAGTCAGTTGTAAGAAGAGAATCATCCCCAAACCATAATTGATCAACCTCCGTGTTTTAGGGTTTTTTGGATTCACCTTTGACTTCTAAGCGGTCCGCACCACACTCGCTTCTTTGTTCTGGAGTTTTTGAACACAAGCTTGCACTCGCCGAAGAACGTTACATTCTACCAGAATGTATGCGGCTTCGATAAAAATGTTCATGCATGTTCATGAAGGTTAGGCGTTTTTTGATATTTAAAGAACGAAGTATAGAATTCTTCTTCGCAAAAAACTTTCTAAGCCGTTTTGTCCGTGCCTTCTTTGCACCGTTCTTGTGGTTATATTTAATTGCAGGTCTTCTTTTAATTTTGTGGCCGATGATGAGCGATTTTTCCTCGGCTCGATTTTTGATTTTGCGGTCATCTGTGTCTGTTGTTTTTCACCTCCATTCGCAGATACTCGTTGAAGAAAGTTATGGCAAATTTGTCTTGTTCCAGAAATTTCAGAAAGTTCTAGGAAAGTTGGTTTAGTGCTTGCCCCAAGCTAGTGGGATCCCAGGTTCGAATCCTAGTGAAATCGAATCTGGTCCAGTCACCATTTGCCGTTGGGATCAAATTGACGGCACTGGAGTGGGTTGCTACCTGGCAGTACAATGGACCAGTTTTGAGTCTGAGTTCTCCAGAAGAGTTTCAAAAAAAATCCTCCGAAAAGAAAGTTCTTGGAATGTCAACTCACTTTGACGTTCTTTAACCAGCAGTCGCTTCACTTCTAGCGTTAATGGTTAAATCTAAACAGAATAAAACAAAACTATGCACTAAAAATGGGTTGTAAAAATTAATTTAATTCTCTTACATCTTAACTTAATATGAGAGTAAAGACGAAAAGAAAAATGTTCTCACACTGCCAATGTGTCGCACATAAAATGAAAAATTCACTTTATTTTGTCGCCTTGCAACCAGAACTGGAACAGTCTGCAGGCAGCTGATGGTAGTTAAATACAAGCTGTTAACGTTTAATATTTGCAGAACAGAGACCGATGTGTGGATGATGTCGTGACATACAAAGTGGGGCATATTTTCACTACGCTTTCATGAAAAATCATTTCAAAAATGAATCAACCGCTTTTGCACTTAATTTCGTCCGACAGTGGACATAAATACTCCTTGAGTTTAAAGAAACAGGGTCTATCAATATTGCTTCCGCATTTGGTCTTGGAACAGATGTTTATTTTATAGAAATCACTGAGGATCTAATTCGCACGAAATCCTTTAGCAAGCCATTTGGCTTCCTTTTTTATTAGAGAATATACGTTCTGCCAATTACCACTACATCTGTTTTATCCGCATCGCTTTAATGCGAATCCTAGCATCCCACTGACCTCTCGCTGTGCTCTAATTTGTTTAAAAACTTTCTACCCGGTCGGCACACTTCAGGAACAAACAAATCTCAATTTTTGGCCGAACTTTTCATACAGACACTAGAATGAAATTTGCATTTCCATTACCATTTCACAAGTTTATAGAACATTCATTGGAATACTCAACCGTCGGCGGCTTTTTTCATCAACTAAGTAGCTCTTTATCCAAACAAACATGCAAATAAATTGTAGGAGAGTTTTATTATGGTTAATTGTGTCTTCTTTTTGTATTTTTCCATCTTCTCAGAGAAATTCTTAAGATTTTTTATGCATACATACAATTTTATTAAATCAAGGTCAAGGCTGAACAAATATTTTTTATTTCACATGCATTGACCTGATCTGGAGGCCATCATCATTCATTGTGAACGGTTGATAGTCGTTAATACTTTTTTTTCGTTTTACGATCTGTTCTCATAAAGAATGCCGACAGCTTCCTGAATCCAGTAGAAACTGAATCTTATCTGTGGACCCAGTTGAGTGACGGAAACATGCGCAGTTGGTTGGTCTCTTCTGACAATCTAGACGCCAACTTCTGGCCAGATACATACGCTATGAGGGATGTATAAATCAAAAGCCAAAGACCAAAGGTCATATGAGCGTACAATCAGATGGCTAAGCATTTAAATAAATTCTCTCAAAGTTCATGTTTGAGGTGCTTCAAATAATTTCATTCAGCGTTAAATAGCTTGTCGCCGCGCCAAAATAAATATCTTACGGATCAAAATATTTTCTTTACGATCAATTGAAACCGTACTGAATTTTTGTTTTGCCAAAACTGCAATCATATTATTTATTCCTAAACGGCTTTATCTCTACGACCGGATCAGTGGTTTAGTCATCATAAGATAAAATTGACTTTTGCCAGAAGCAAATAAATAAATGACTGCGTTTAGACAACATTTAATTATGCCTAAGTCGAAGAATCCGAATGCGTCATAGAATTTCTTCTTTTTTTCTTTTTGATTTCGAAAAAGCGTAGAGACAGAAATTATTTATTAATTGGACGACAACACAAATTTAATGGAACATTAAGAGCGTTTTGAATGTAAACCGAAAATTATTGCAGATTCAAATGTATCTACAACAATTAGATGAAAATATAATTGGAGAACAGAATGAGCAAAAGCATTTCATGTTAGAACTAACAATTTGATTCGCTTTCAAGGTCTGAACTTGAAATGAAATTGTTACGTTGACCGTATTTATTTGTAAGTTTGCCAAAGTTAGCGATACGTGGTATTAAAATATCTTTTCTGGCAGTGGGTGAAGATATTTCATGAGATGTAGGGAATTTACCAATGAGTTGCTTGTAGTTGTGTAAAAGATTTGCGTAAGGAACACCTGTTTTTGTTATGTACCGGCAGAAGATGTAGAAGATGAAATAAATTTTTTTAATTTTGAGTAGGTAATCTATCACTCAGTGGTAAAGGAAAATAAATATTTTCTTTAATTTTTTAAGCGGATGTAAGACTGATGACGCCACTTTGTGGGAGCCGGCCACTATTACCTAGAACTGTTGACTCATAGAAGGTGTGGACGATATTTTGTTTGTTATAAGGAGAACAACTGTTTAATTTTTTAACAAATCTCTGATTTATATGCCATCGTCTGTTTGATTTGAATAGTAAAACAGTACTATAGTGATTTAATATTTGTACAGGGTATTTGGCAGAAAAGTTCACACTTATTAAAAATGAAAAAGAAAAGACAAACGATTTTGTTCGAAAGTCGTGCCAATAGTGAATTGGAAATGTGATTTAAAGAGTCTTTCATTAAGTTCTTCCTATCTTTATTGTTATTCGTTTTGTCAGTTAATTGTGTTGGGCTTCTCTAACCTCCAGAAATCGGGTTATGTCTAATATTATTCCACGTTATCCTCCCTGTTGTTAAATATAGTTTAAAGACATCAGTGAGAGAGACCGAGCAAAATATGGAGTCGTTTTGGCCCTCGTTTTGCGAGGCAAACTGTCTCTCTGTAGTCGTTGGTCCTATTTGTATTAATGCCAATTAAAAGATAAGCCTTACCTACTATAGTCTTTAACTCCTATTCTTTAGAGGACGACAATAGAGGATAACTTAATAACCTGAGCGTAAAAAATTGGAGATAGATAATAACGGAGAGTCTGGAGAGACTTGGTAAGCCAAATTTTACTCCGAATTATAACGACAACTTTTTTTTTCTACATTTTAGAACCAAATCGCTGCAACTTTCAGAAGTTATGTCAAAAAATGTCTACCAAAGCAAATTACAATAATTTTAAGTCATTTAATTCTTTTTTTTTTTTTGAAATATACCAATCTGAGCTTAACGGTGAACAACTATTGGTCCTTCACAAACATGTAGTTTCATTATCGCTACGCATCCCAGTAAAAAATCGGGAAAACATGAATAAAATAAACTTACGTCAGTGCATCGGTGTACATATATATATTAAGACGCACAATATTCGTGTTTCGAATTTGGTTTCATAATGCCAATCAAACAGTTAATTAAATGCAAATTAATTTAACTTTTAATTATGTTTAAATATTGGAATAAATCGCTCGTGTCTCATTAGGCTTTGTTTTTTGTTTTATTGCCCGCTTATCCATCGGAAGATCGTGGTTGTTACTACACATACGAGGGGTACTCTTTCCACCGCCAAAAGGCAGTATTTTTTGTGAAAAGCAATCAAAAAACGTTATATTTTGACCTATTAATTAAAAAAGATACAAACAGTTCTCACAATTCCATTTAAATTCCGGCACATCAATTAAGTGACACACGTCATTAGAGTGGACTTTAAACAGTAGTTTTGTGTTTTTCTGTTTAGTTTGTTTGGCCAATATGCCAGCATAGTCATTAAAAAATTAAAATGTAAACATTTAAGATAAGGCACGGAACTGAAAGTACAAAAAGTTTAAAATATTTTCCAGTGAAAAATACTTAAATAGCGTAAAGGAAAATAATTATTAAATTGTTGACTTTGTCAGGATTCACACGATGTTTCGTTAATTGCTGCTCAAACGGTTGGAAAAGAGAAACAAAATGCAATATCACTACAACTATAGCTTGAGTGCGCGTATGACGGGTTTTACACGAGCAATTCGGTTGCTCGGATCGAACAAAAATGTCGGAAGAAAAACCTTAGTCAAACGATTTGACTACAGGAGTTACCAAAATCGAAGGAAATACTGCCGGTGTCAAATGCTCTATAGCCATTGATGCATTATCCAGTAATTTATTATGGTTCTTTGACTTAATTTTGACCATTTGTATGTTCGAAAGAAAAAAAAAAATATAAACGAAAACTTTTCATAAGAGAACGATTGCACGAGCTTCGCTGAATAGAAATTAAAAATTTTAAACTAGCTAAAACATTTGTTTTTATTTCATAATTTATGTTATACTGATCGAATGTATGACTCTTAACAGAGCTGGTCTAGACGTAAACCCATCCAAAACTGAACTCACACTGCTTAGCAAAGGTACTAAATATATATTAGAGATATCCGCCAATGCTAAAGAATAATGAACTAAGCTTCACTGGACGGGCTTACACACTTAGGGGTACTACTAGATCGTGAATTATGCTGAAAGCTAACATCTAAGACCGCATTAGAAATGCGGCGGTTGCTGTCTCCATATGCACATAGGTCCTCGGTTATAAATGGGGACACTAACCGAGAATGGCACACTGATTGTACACAGCAATCGTCAAACTAGTACAAACTTACGGTATCCTTGTTTGATAGCCGGCACTGAAAAACAGAGACAAAAGATAGGAATAATCCAGAGCTTTGCGTGTATTTGCATCATTGGGGCACTTCGATGCACACCATCAGCTTCGACTTCGACATTGTTCACAAAATCTTAATCCCAGACAGAGAGAACTGGACAGAAGACATAGTCAAGAAATCTTCCACTCTGGATATTTACACAAACGGTGAGCCCCCAACCGTTAGGACTAGGAGTTACCCTATCCCTGTCTTTCGGCTGCCAAATCATTGTAGTGTATTCCAGCTAAGAGAGCTATTCAAAGGCTGGCTCGCTTTCCTTCAATAAATCCGATAGACGGGAAATCACTATACAATCTTACACTATGCTGGGTCTTGGGCATAGTGGTGTGCCAGGCAAGGAAAGAGCCGACTAATTAGAATGCGGGGTGCATCCCGCTGGCTAATAATCAGGAGACTTCCCACACCTTACGTCAAATAATAAAACTCCATATTACTTACAAATGCCATCAAAAACACCAATCGCAGATGGATGGCATTGAGACACTTGCGCGACAATCACGTAAATATGGTCCTTATTTGTCCAAAGAGAACAAATACACTCCTAATAGTAAATAGAAAGGAAATCAGAAATATCGTATGCTTAATCCGTGTCTAATAGGCACACATGCAAGAATGATGACAGCCTACTACAATAGTTTATGTAGAATCTACAGGGATGAAGAAGAAGAGGAAACAATACTACCCTACCTCGGCACCTGTCTAGTCCTTGCAGAAACTATAAAAGTCCTCTGACCTCTGAGCCTAGACGAACTGCCAAAAATCAGGAACATGGGTAAGTTCATGAATGAAATAAATTGGCCGTGCAATCCAAAGACATAGTGTAACACAATGTACATTAGGACACCACCTGGTACTTTCAGAGGACTAGGACCGGAAAGACTAGCAACACAGTCTTTTGGCTAATGAGGAATCGGTGTTACTAATGCCGGATAATAGAAGCACAACGGATCCAACTAGGATCTATGTAAGTGAATCACGGCTGGTCATTGCTGTCGCAGCTACACAAATCTAACCTAAACCTTATCTGAAATGGCCGCCTTAGGCCGTGGTTGGTTGGTGTACAACTATTTTCTTTTATTGGTGTACAACTTTTTCCTCAAGTACCCTCATGGAAAGAAATCGAGAGGTGCCAACTTAGAAAATCGTTGGGGTTTTTGATATAACTGCTTTTTGACATTATTCTCGGTCTCGAAAAATGTCTCGCAAAATTTGGATGATAGAACGAGCTGTTTGTAATGTGACATCATTTTGTTAGAACTACAGGTTCTGTAGGCCTAATTGTTCCAATTTGAGCACAGAAAGTTTTCCAGTATGTCCCGATAATGGTTTCAGCATTGCCTTTGACTACGGCCTCTGCGATTCCCCTTCTCATGCATCGGTGACGGATTAACGTGTCATAAACACAAAAATCCCCTTAATCCTGTTAAGCATCGCCAACACGATTTCAAAACTGTCATACGATGGCATTTGCTGTCAACTAAAGACAAATCTGGCACTTATCATACAGTCAGCTACAACATCTCCACATGTTCATGCAAAATGTTTCGCACTCAGTAATGTCATGCAATCTCCGATGGTCCATTATCGGACAATGGATTTTGTCGACTATAAAAATGCTTACACGACTGTGTTTAAATTCATGTCTCAAATATTTTATTATTGATGTCGTTTAATTACTTAAATGTTCTTGAAAGTTATACTACTTTTATTTCTCCGTTTTAAGATACCTACTTCTACGAAAAGCCTTAATCCCAAATATTCAAAAATGCGATCAATGCTTATTTTTCTTTTTCCTAGAAGAAATTTATTACCACTCACTGAGAATTTCAGAAATATCCACTTTCCACTGATCTCAAAGTAATGCCCCTGGTCAAGCATGTGAAATTTGTTCGTGGGTGTTCGTTTTTATTTGAAATCGATTCCAAGAAAACAATTCATTTTAACAAATTTAATATTTTTTTTCGAAGATATCAAACGCAATCCCCCTCGATAGATATAATAAATTACTCGATAATTTTTCGGCTGTATATAATTTATATTTGGTAAGCAAATCAAATAAGGAAAAGGACCATTTTCTGTTCTGGAATTTTTAAGTCGATGTGATAATAAATAAGTTTGATACATTCCTAAAAGCGGTTCTTATTTTCTTGACTTGAATTTCGCAGAAAGTAATTTCAAATGCTTGCAAATTGTGCTGACCCACTCCGCTACAATTTGTAATTTTCTATTTTTCAAATTGCTTCGTTGACACATTTCGTTCTTCTCAGAATTCATATGCGCTGAAATAATGTGTCTTTTTTTTTTTAAAAATCGAATGAATCATAAAACAAAACTGGAAGCAACCTAATATCATCCGCCGTGCATGACATTACTCCCTTGACATCATCATGCTATTCTGAAACTTATTTCAAGTTTCTCATCACAGCTAAACAGAATGGACTTGCTTTTATTGCACCAATTGACATGCATTCACTTCCCTGTGACTTATACGTCACATGATCTTGAATTAATAAATTGAATGTTTAGATCTCGCTCAAGGAGTTGCAGTAGAGACGTTCAGAAGAAATTTCATGATACAAAGCATCACTGCATTTGAAACCCGTATTTGTCGCAGTGGAATAAGTAGGTATTATTTATTGATTCTTTCAGCCCCGGTCCGTCCCGGACTTTAGTGCCATCGGAAGAAAAAAAAGAATGATAGTCAAAAAATGTTCTTATTCATGATTCAATTTGTATGTCAAGCCACATTTGGTGCAAACAAATAATGAAACCAACAGAAATCGACCTCATGTTCGTCTCCAGGTGCGCTGTTCCACAGCCTCGGGTTCAAAAATGTCCGGCCATAGCTCTGTTGTCGCCTTAAACGCTGGACTCTAAAGGACCGAATTGACTCGTTTCGTTGCACCGCCTGTATGCTGTGCGTTGCGTTTAATTCACACTCGATCACATATCATTCGTGAAACTTTTCTTTGGAATCCGATTTCGATATTCTTCATATTTCAACACCTTAAATCTGAATTGCAACGATCAAGGTCTTGCAACTTGGTGAATCAGGTAAGGAACTGCAACAGTGATATTAAAGCAAAAACTTGGCTCTAATGCGGTGAACTTTCAACAGAATATTATTGACGCTGGTTTTGTTCCATTGCGACTAATCACGTTACCCATATTTCATGTCACTCGGTCAATATGTGATGTACAGTACTATGAAATGCATACTACATTTATTGACTGACGCACTTTTTGTCGATGGTCTTCTTATTCTTCCGATGGTGCTACAGTCTGGGATGAACTTGGACCTAACAGCCATCACGATTTTTACCCTGCCTCCAATTACGCACGCCAAGTTAGCTGAGGTCCTTCCCCACTTGTGTGCGCTATTGGTTTCGTGGACGTTCTCTAATGCGTTCTCCCACGGACGCGGAGTCAAAGACTTTTCGGGCTTAAGTAGTGCAGTCCATCTTAGGCGTTGGATCCGTAAGGCTAGACTCATCGCTGTACAACTCATACGAATATTGGAATATTGTGGACTCTTTGGGGAGATGCATGTGTAAGTTGCATCTGGATACTACAATGCCAGCTCCTACTCCACTTTCTGACTTCGACTCGTCTGTGTACCATCTGTACCAAGGATTCTTCTCTTTTTGGAAGAACGATTTTGTATTGTTTGTTGAAATCTAAGACTGATGTCATAAGATCACTGACCTTATTTAGTTCATCAACACTATCGACCCTTCTTAGAATCTCTAGGTGTCTTTTTTTTATGCCGACTCCGAACGGCAGGATTGAGAAGCTACTACACTCTTTGAGCATTGTAAGTGACTCGAAAGAGGTGAAGCCGTGAACAATTTTTTTAAAAGCCTAGTGCGTATACATATGTCGACGCGCAAACGCACATGGCCACGGTGCCCACTTAATGGTCAATTCTGCTATCTCTCTACCAAATTTCATCCTAAACAAACTTGCTTCAAAAAAAAATAAAGGCGTTTTCAATTTGTAAGCAATTGATTAAAAATAATGTTTAATTAAATTTTTAATTTAAAGCCATCATAAATGAGAGCGCAACCACATTTCACAAAATACAAGATAAAGAAATGAATACATCTCAGCTCGCATTTTACGCTGAGATGCTGATATGACGTTGTTATAGCCCTAAAAGTCTTGACCTCAATTCTTAACCTAAAATCAGTTTATTACGTATTTTATTGTCATTCTTCGGTCAATAAAACCAGCATCACAATAATCTACTAATTAAATATCTCAAAACGAAGCAGAAAAAAGGAAATTCGAAATATAAAGGTCGCATCTGTTCTCATCTCAGAACAAAGGAAGTCGCTGATGAAACTTCGTATTTGCGTATTATTCAGGAGAGTATCTTCCATCAAAAAAGTACAAAGAACACGAAGTAGTCACCTTACTTCAACACGCATTTTATACGAGTATGTCATTGAATTGAGTTTCTGTAGCGCAGTTGAATAGGACTCTGTCACAATGATGATGTGCCATTTCCAACCCTCCCCTCTGCAGACACTGACTGACTACTGATTTTTCTTTCTGATTTAATTAAATGTTCATCACACGGAGGAGGCGAATAAGAGAACCATTGGATAAACGTGACATCTGGCAGTTGACCTATATTAAGCCGGTTTCCTGCTTGTGACACAGTTTCTGTCTTGTTCCCAAAGTAAAGGCAGGCTCTTTAAGGTAATTACACACAGTACACAGTGGCATTTGTTTTGTTCTAATTTTAGGTACATAAATATGTTCTCTAATCCTTACACGTGATTCAGGCGAACATGTGACACAATAATACCCAACGAGGAAGTGTAGAAGCCCCAAGGAAATACAAGGGGGTACTTTGTCACCATTGTCTTCCTGAACTACAATAGAAATCGTTTGCTCGTGTGGGTGCGCTCAAAATGTAAACATTTGTTCTGCAAGCAGGCGTTTATGTCAGATTCACCTATACAATGTTTCAATTGACCGAAAGTTCAATAAAAGACAAACTAAAAAAAGAAGCAATATTTGAATACGGCGCCAAACCAAAAAAAGAAAACGAAAAAACCTTTCAATGAACGCAACCACTTCTGAAGCCAAATAAAACGTCTCACTCATCACGTACTCATTTGAGTTTATGTTCATCTGCACGTATACGTCATACTATGTATACATACGTGCAAAGCAAGTTGCCAATTATGGCCGATAAATCATCAGATGAATCCTTAACACATTTAGCGCAAATCGAAAAAGGGGGTATACGAAGTCTGGTGAAAGAATTGAACCGGTGCGGTGCACACATCGAAGGATGTTCAGAACCGATCGAACTGGTTTATTTGTGCCATTCAGCGGAGGTAGCCCAAAGTCGACGGAGCGGTGATGAGTTTGTTTTATGCAGTCGGCCAGCCACCCTTGTCTTTTCACCTTTACTGAGTTCATTGGATTTCGGTATATCAAAGAAATGAGTTCAAGGTTAAATTTAATTTACTTTGCGTCTGGTTTGAATGCGTTAAAACCCCGCTTGTAGACACTCACATTTTGTAAATTGCTGAAGTAGCTTTGGGTTACATAATTTTTTTTTAAATTAAAGTCTGTGTCGTCTATTGCGTCATAATGTTTGAAATCATATTATTAGGGAAGGGCAGACATTTACATTTCGATTTTAGTAAAAAAATCGATTTTACTAATTGTTTGATGAATCTTTTTAGCGATCAAGAGATTGTTGCGTACTGAAGAACAAATAAAGTGAATTGATGAAAACAGTGCCTGCTGTAGAATATTTTGTCATGTCATAATCAAATAACCAAACTAGATGCGTCTTAATAAGTCATTCGGTTTGTTGATTTGCAAATATGTAATAAACCTAATGAAATATGTACAGGGAGGGCCAAATGCAAGTTTCTTTTTAAAAATGCAAAAAAATTAACTAAGTCTAATTTTTTTCATGTATTATGGCTTTATTTGTAAGAAAAAATATTCCCATTAATTATGAAATACAACGTCGTTCAAGTGTCTGCCTCGGGTGGCTTCTCAGTAGCGCATCGCATTCTGTTACCCCAATTTTCCAAGACCTTGTTGATGGTTTCGGGCTGTAGCTCACGGATTGGTTGGATGATGTTGACCTTAAGTTCTTGAATTGTTTCCGGATTGTTGGCATAACATCGGTCCTTCACAGGGGATCAAATCGCAGATCTGAGGCGGCCAATTGATATCGCCAAGATGGCTGATAACACGATTTGGGAATTTGGTGCTCAAAAGATTGGTTGTGGCATGGGGTGTGTGGCATTGCGCGACATCCTGATGAACCAGGGATCGCCCAAGTCCATGTCTTCAATTTCAGTAAAAAATAAGTCGGTTAACATGACTCTGCAACGCTCACCGTTGACCGAAACATTTTTCCCAGCCTCATTTTTGAAGAAAAATGGGCCAATGATTCCACCACTCCACAACCCGCACCAAACTATTACTGTCTGTGGATGCATTAACTCCTCGACAATAAGGTGCGGGTTTCGGAGCCCCAGATGCGGCAATTTTGTTTGTTAACGTAGCCGCCAAGATGAAAATGCACCTCGTCGGAAAAGATGATTTTTCGCCCAAAATCGTTGTGCAATTCAAGCTGCTCAAAGGCCCAAAATGCGAAGCGATAACGAAGCCGGTGGTCGCTCGCCTTCTATTGCTGAGTCAATTGGAACTTGTAAGCGAATAATCCGAGGTCTTTGTGCAGAATTCTCCTCAGGCTAGTGCGTGAAATGTTGATCTGTTGAGATCGATGGCGAGTTGATGTTCGTGAATTGAGTCTCATACTCTCGGCCACAGCAGCCACATTCTCATCTGTGCGCACCGTACGATGACGGGGACCATGAGTGTTGTCCACCAGCATACCAGTCTGGCGAACTTGTATACAGCAGTCGCGGTGGGTGCTTTATTTTGGCCAAAACTTTTCAAAAAACGCATTGTTTGAGCTATACAGCACTCTGGAAATAAGTTTTATATATATCCCAAAGTGGTTTAAACGTAAAGCAACTCATTTCGTCTGCTGTCAGTGTCAAATTAACCTATGATTGAAAAAAAAAACACTATATGGCCCTCCCTGTATAATAGATTTGAATTCTATTTATTTTAAATAACATTTTAATTAAGTCTAGCAAAGCTTAAAAATGATTTTTTATCTTAATTTGTAACAATTCTCGAAATAAATGAATAAATAAATTGTCGATACAATGCCATAGCTGATTGAATAAATGGCAAATTTGAATTTATAAGTTCCATGAACAATATCTGCTTTCCCTTTAAGTGATTATTTATGTTTCCGCATTTTTTGACTAAGTGGGGTAATACAGTTGATAAGATAAAACAATCTATTATCTACTTAGGTCGTATTATGTCATCATGTTACAAGACATCCCTTCATGTATAAGCGAGAGCAATAAAAAAGTTCAAATATATTTACGACCATAAGTTAATAAGTCGCAACGAAACATTGAATACTAATTTCCAAACTGTCATCGTCCAATTGTTCTGCAAAGAAGCGTAAGTAATTCGAAAAGTAATTCATGCATTTTTGCCAGTAGAGCTGTTGCTGGAGTGGTGCATTTTCCTCTTGGTAATATTTTTATCTTCAATATTTTTGTGTATGCCCGAGACAACAACTGTGTACAATTCCTTCTTTTTATTCCTTTTCATTGTTGCAGAAAAAAATGTGTGCTTCGAAAAACTGGGGAATCAGATCACATCCAGACCACAATGTTCTATCTTCTTTGACTTTACCGCTGACTTTTAGTACTGGTGCATGGTTTGGTATTGAAGCAGAAAAAGGAAAGCCTACTTTACGATATAGGCTTCAATTTTGAATAAGGGTACAAAATGTAAATCATTAAACTATTTAATATACCTTTTGGCTTAAATTACTTGTCGATCTCACAAGGGAAAGGCGTTGCGACCCCAAAAAATGTTGACAGGTGGCCCGATTTAGAAACAATTCGGCTTCGGTGGCATACCTCTATCCGATGGTCCATATTTTCAATGACTCTGAGACATAATTGAGTTTCAATGTCGTTAATGTGCCGAATTATCTCATCTTAGCTCTTGGATTGTTCTTGGCTTATTGACGTACACTTTTTCTTTTAAATATCCCCAAAGAAAGAAGTCCTACGGTGTCAAATCACATGATCGTGGCAGCCAATCGCCTCGACGTGAGATAACACGGCCGTTGAATTTCTCGCGCAAAAGAGCCATTGTTTCGTTGGCTGTGTGGAAAATGGCACCATCCTGTTGGAAGCACATGTCGTCCAGGTCCACATCCTCAATTCTGGCCTCAAGAAGTTCGTTATAATCTCGCGATGGCGAACACCATTCACGGTAACTGCTTGGCCGACCTCATTGTCGAAGAACTACGGCCCTTTGACGCCGCCAGCCCCTAAATCGCACCAAACAGTTACTCTTTGTGGATTCATCGGCTTTTCAACAATCACTCGTGGATTCTCATTTGTCCAAATGCTGCAATTCTGCCGATTGTGGACACATTTGGTCGATTATGCTGACTAAAAAAATCACGAAGTGCACGAAATGCATTTTGATTTGAACGCCCATTTTCGTAAAAGGCTTCAATAATCTTAACGCGTTGCTGAACTGTGTACCTCTCCATGGTTAAATTTGTCAAACACTGAAACAAAGAAATGTCAAATTAAGTTGGGCAAAAAAACTTGACGTTAAGGTGTGACTCACAATTAACATCGTGCATTATGGTTGGATCACCCTTTATAAAAAAGGTGATCCTACCTCTTGCAACACTATCGGTGTATCCCTGCTCAATGGTGGCAATAAGATCCTATCGAATGTACTATGTGGACGTCTAAAGTCTTTTTGCACCGCTGTAGGTGGGAAAGTACAAACGTTTTTGGTAGCTGTTGCTAACGCTGGGCAGATCCACTGAAGAGGCTTCGGTGTTGAAGACTAGGACGGTGATGTTTGTGGTTGCACGGCTAAGCTTGTTCGCCGGGTTGATTCTTGTCCCTTCACTTGGTTGCATACAAAATGGTAGGTAGGTAAGGTGGCTTCCCTCACAGATGAAGGTTTCACTTAGACCCAAAGGATCCATTGAGATGCCACTGAGTGGGTTTCCAACCGATACTCTTGAAACCATCTTGTTTTCCAACCGCTACTTTTGAAACCATCTTGTTTTCTGGATGAACATCCAGATTTTCTTAACATTTATGTCTGATATGTCCATTAGTTAATTTATGTAGAAAGCTCTTACGGTTTCTTTTCTTGTGAAGGCGATTGCAGGACAGTTGCAGAGAAAGTGCGAGGGTGTTTCCTCCTCGTCTTTATCCATACATCTGCTGCAGAAGTCGTTGTATGGCAGGCCTAGTCTCGCGGCTTGTCTTCCCATTGCGCAATGTCCTGTGAAGACTCCTACTAGTTTGCCCAATTTATTCCTGCTTAGGCTGAGGAGGGCTGTAGTTTTCCGGACATCCATTTTTGGACACATTTGTCTCGCCATCTCTCACAAGCGCTGCTGATTGCTAGTACTGAGATCTTGGTTTTCAAGGTGCTTATCGGCACAGAAACATACAAAATAATAGAAAAGAACAAAAATCCTTATGCAATAATTCAAATAGACAATAAAAAAGGGCAGAAAAGAAAAGAGAAGGAATAAACATCAAAGATACAAAAGGGTTAAACCATCAAAACCGAGCGGAAGAAGGTCTACGGACTCTAGCTATTAAATCTACTATAAACTAATCCCAAATTCACACAACGGGATGGCGCAGTTAGTTAAGTGCCTGCCCCAAGTTCGAATTCCAGTGGAATCGATTCTGGTCCAGTCACCATTAACGGCACTGGAGTAGGTTGCTACATGGTAGTAGAATGGACAAGTTCTGAGTCTGAGTGGTCCAGTAGTGTTTTTTTTAAAAAAAAAAAAAAAAAAGATATCCGCCGAAAAAAAATCCCAAATTTAAATTCACAGGCGTCAAAATTTGTTTGAAAATATTTTAAAAGAATTTTATCAGCTCGTACATTTACTAGTTAAACACCGACAAGACTCCTATGACAACAAATTTGACAAGTGCTTTTGTTCACGTCGAAAATAACACCGTTCTGTCGCTATCTGTCTAGATTTATAAATCTTGTCTACACTGTATCTTGACACTTTCCACACGTACCGTCATGAATTGTTGAATGAATGATGCAGCCGAAAAGTAAATGCAGATAAATAAGGTTTTTCATATCTAGACAACGTGAGAGCTCCTGCTTTGTGAAAGAGTCTTATATATTTAACCAAAGCTCCATTAGGAAGTGAATATTTGCTCTTAAAAATTGTTTGTCTCTTTGGAAATGGCAGTGTTCTACCTCCACGAGTGTATGAAAAAAGTTTCACGTCTAGAGATAAGATTATTAGATTGTTCACTTCATTCCAGTCAGTGACTTATCGCCCCCAACCTTAGCTATCAGTTCTAAGAAATGATATCAGTCAAGTATAATATTTTCATATAAACAATCAAAATGTTTATGACCTTCTGACCAGATGTTCCAGCATTTTATGCGCATTTTGCATATTTGATAAACATTCACCGTTGAATTTTTTTCCAAACATTGTGTCGCTACAAATTCATTTTCTGAATTAGCTTATCAATCATTATAATCTTGAAAAGCAAATATTTTTTTTATAAGCACAAACAATAGTCTAGACGTTTACTTTTATGGGTTAATGATTAAAAATTAAAAAGTGTATATGGCTACTTTGTAAATACGCGCGGACCGGATTACAAGTAGTCAGTTTTGAATTGGGTTAGGAAGTACTTGCCATATCTGATCAAAGTGTTTCGTAACGGAGATTAGTTTATTGATGTGGGAGGAGCGGTCACGCCATGCACTATCTCGGGTTATTCTTCACGAGTGATGGGAGGAATAATGCTGAGCTTTCCTATAGGATTGGTCAAGCGGGGGCAATTTTGAAACAGCTTGGTCGATCTGTAATCAGGAAGGCCGAGCTTGGTGTCAAAGCCAAGTTAGCAGTTTTTAACGCAGTATTTGTTCCAACTCTCACCTATGGCCATGCAACTTGGGTAATGACCGAAAGAATGAAAGCTGCCGAGATGAGATTTCTTCCTGCTGTTGTGGGAATTACTCGCCGGGTTAGGGTCAGAAACACGGCAGTGTGCGAGGAACTCAATGTTGGGCAGCTGCTTCTTCGAACAGAAAGAGCTGCACTTCGAGTGTTTGGTCACGTGACGCGAATGTCCCTATCATCATGACCTCCGAGGCGTGCCTTAAATGCGATTCCATCAGGTAGGTGACCGCCTGGCAGACACAGGACGCCTGGTTGCGCTTGGGCATAGCTTTTGATGAGTTAGAGTCGATCGCGAAGGATCGAGTGGCCTGGAGATCTCTCGTGCATGCATTGCCCCCGCGACCCCTTTAGTGGAACATGCGGTTCAGTGACGATAATGATGTGAGAAGAGATAGTTATTTATTCTCCGAGTATTCAGCTTAATATTGAGCCTGAGTCATTGAAAAATAATATGAAAACAAGTACGGTCAGCGTCAAAAGAGAGTCATAGCACAGTCATAAGCTAAAAGCAGAAGCGACTAAAATGGGTCTGGCGGTCTGGGTGAAACGATGAATATGTTGTCTTCTAAAAACGATCAACGATTTTGCCAGTACGTAAGAGTAATAAGCAGCTATGAGTCCGAGATTGTCAAGGAACTTGTCAGCACTAACGACATAAGAAGGCAGAATAACTCTTTTTCTTCGCTGTTTCTTTGGATTTAATGGGCAAGCGTGTAATAGAGCCATCTCTCTAAACACCAAATTGCCTTTATACAAGATCTTCATCATCCCAGTTCTGCTTTACGGCCCAAATGTATGGACTATATCGAAAGCGGGGGAAGAAGCTCTTGTTTTATGAAAAAAAAATATGCGTGTGATCTGTTTGCATTGCTGTCGATAGAAGCAGAAGATTAAAGCACGAACGGAATGGGTTGAACATCTTATCATCTTAGATAAGGTGGAGCTTATGAATAATTTAGCTCTGATCCGAAAAAATCTGTGCCTGTGAACAATGCATCGTGAGGGAACAATAGCACAATTGGTTGCTAAGAAGCTCGGCCCAAGTCCACCTCCGACTGTAGCGCGACCATTTTTAAGGTTCCGTCTACAAAAACGGAACCTTTATAATTTCGGTGTGTCCGTCCGTCCGTCCGTCCGTCCGTCCGTCCGTCGTGTCTGTCACACTTTTTTATCTCCGAAGTTTATGAAGATATCGGCATGAAATTTTGGAATTAGGTACTTCAGACCTAGATGTCAATTCCTATGCAGCAATTTTAAAAAGTGGGGCCATTTGGGGGTGGCTCCAGTACAGGTGAAGTTGACATTAATTTTGAAAAATTGTCGCACCCCATCGATATATATATCAATCGACAGATCTTTCGAAATGAGGTTGAGGTTTCTTTCAACACTTTTTTATCAAAAGTACCGTTTGGAAAATATGGAGCTCCAAAGATTCCCCCCCCCCTGCCATTTCTAAACCAAAGTGTTTAAAAATCTAAAAAAAATCACAAAAACTTGGCTTCATTGAGTACTTTCATTTAAAACTATTGCGAGCATTCTGGCCCTAATGGTTTTGGAGATATTGGCCAAAAACGGTCAATCATCCACGTGCGAATTTTGAAGATCTGAAAACGCAGTTTGGAAGACATCAATGTAAGCATTAAGAAATGATACATTTCAAAATATCGATTTATGTTGAAATTTTGAAATATCTAAGATTTAAAACAAGAAAAAATTTTCATTTTCACACATAATTTCATGCTGTGTTCGGCCACTCTATTCGTTGATGAGCGTTATCTTTTCGATCTCACCCCTAAATGCCCAACACACATAAATGAACACATGAACACACATACCGCAGGCATGAGCAGTGATTAGATAGGTATGTATGTGTGTATGATGGAAGGGATTTTCTGTGTTGGATAAACTTGGATAGAGATATAGGTATATGTAGGGATGAACATTTGTTTGTTTGGATGTATGAATTTATGAATAAATGGTTGATTTGAGTCGAAGTTAGAAGAAAATTCAACTGAAAAAGTTTGGAAACGTCGTTTGATATTCAGAAATCATCCATCAATATTATGCGACGGAACCTTCCCCGTGCGAGTACAACTCGCACTTGCCCGGTTTTTATTATTAATATTGAGCTGGAGGGACTCGGTAGATCCGAACTGTGGCGTCACTTACCACTGTAAAGAAATATTTCTGAGAACGACTCGAAAAGAGCCAAACACAATATTGGCGATGTAAAGTAGCGTTACTCAAGAAAAAGATAAATTCTTAGAAACTTGTTGAAAAGCGTCGACAACGAAGTATATTTTTTCATTTTGTAGTATTTCCCAGTGTGGGCGTAGTGGGTAGGTGTGTCGACTCCTACGCTCGATGTTCTCGGTTCGATTCCCGAAAAAAACACCAAACATTTTTTCACGACTCCAGCTCTTTCGAATCACCGACAATGCTCAAAGAGTATAACTGTCTAGAAAAACTCCGTTTGGAGTTGGCATTAAACTGTAAGTCCCCTCCACTCGTAAGAGAACAATAGCACGCATAACACGAGTGGTTGCTGAGAAGCTAGGCCCAGGTCCACCTCGGAAAGTAGCGCCGTAAAAAAAAAGTATTTCCCAGTATTCTTAAGGGAGATTTGCAACGTCGATACTAACTTTGTATGGAATAAATTTCGTTCTTCACCTGTTACACTTGACCTTGTTTTGCACTAATAAATGTCGACAGTTTATAATTTTAATGTACGTCTGATAATCTCGTTAAAATTTGTCTCTTTATCACGCAAGCTTTAAAGTATATGAAAGCGATAAGACAAAAATTAATTGTTTAAAGAGATCTATAATTGAATCTAATATGTCACGGGTGGTAGTTATAACGGAAAGTCACTAATGTGTCACTTTTTTCCGATATAGATTATGAAGTTGGATGCAAAGGGGTAGTTTACTACCTAGTATGGAAATATATATATATATGGAATACCCCCGAGATATTATATCCATACCTCGAGTAGGTAGGAAATATATTAAAAGCCTCCGCGGTTTTTGTCACTAGGTGGTGTTTGTGCATATGTTTCTGGAAGCACTAATCTGATTGTGTCAAATGATCACGTGTTTGAAAGGTGGCATGTCAGGCTACATTTTTTGCTGTGTAATTTGTTACTCGGGATAAAAGTTATACTGATCTGAGTGAAACATCTGAATAAAAACGCCATGTGATGCTTTTTTACTATAAAAAAAGGAAAAACGCTGCAAAAACATGCCGCAAAATTTGTGCAGTTTACGGTAAGAATGCTGTGAGTGAACGCCGGACCCAGGAATGGTTTGGTCGAATCCGTTCCGGAAATTTCGATGTAAAAGCTGCACCTCGCACTGGTCACTCATCTGTCACTGAAAAAGTCGATGAAATTTTGCAACTGATAAAGCAAGACCGGTACGGAAGCTGTCAGGAGATACCGAAGGCACTAAATATCAACCGTATGACAGTTTGGAACCATCTAAACGAGCAGGCTACTCAAAGATTTTCGATGTTTGGGTGCCATATGAATTAACGCAAATAAATTTAATTGACCGAATAACCATCCGTAAAACGATGATAAAACGTAACAAAATGGAGCCATTTTTGAAGCGATTCATTACGGGCGATAAAAAATGGATTAAATACGAGAAGAATATCCAATGCAATCGATCATGGTCAAAGGCCGGTGACCGAGTTGAGTGTATGAGGTAGGATTGGAAGGGAATTGTCTATTATGAGCTGTTAGAACGTGGCGAAACGGTCAATTTGTGCCTCTAATGTGCACAACTCGACCGTTTGAATAAAGCAATCAAGAAAGTGTGACCAGAATTGGCCAACAGAAAGGGAGTTGACTTCCATCATGACAATGCTAGGCCCCACACATCTTTGATGACTCGAAACAAATTGACAGAGCTTGGTTGGAAAGTCTTGACCTTGCAGCCTCTGATTGTCATTTGTTTCGGTCACTGCAAAACTCTCTTGATGGTAAAAATTTGGCCGACCGAAGAGCCGCTAAAAATTACTTGGCCAAATTTTTCGCTGATAAACCACAGAAATTCTACACCGATGGAATTATGAATCTACCCAGAAGATGGCAAAAGGTCATAGATAATAATGGTCGATATGTACTTGATTGAAATTGATTTCGAATAAAGAACTTTTTTTCAAAAGCGCGAATTCTTTTTATATGACCTGATATATTAGTTACTAATCATCAGAGCTATAGCGGACGATATTACAGCAACGGTTTCTAGCAAATTTGTTCCCATGCTTTAAGATATTATGCAGAATAGCCTCTCTAAGCTTATACCAGAGATCAGAGGCTTTGACCTTGGAGGTAATCCATAGAAAACAGAACTGGTACCCTTAACATTGACCATAGGCCATAGTTGCGCAATGGTGTCAACTACTGACAAACTAAATTCTTTCTTTTATTATAAACAAAAAACTTAGCCGGATATTCGGTCCCTCGGAGACATCTCTGAGCGGATATAGCGGCCGCGGTTTTTCTGATGTAAAATGGGCATAGGACGCAAATGAGGAAACTGCCACTCATTGCGTAATGGTGGTTCGTTTTACTAGTCAGACTCCTACCAGTGCACGAGTTTGCAGTTTGGTGGACTAGATAAAGTCGTCAACTCCAACCTTCTCCCTTACATGTAACCGTCGCCATTGAAAACAAGTCCCTCTACTGCACCTTACATATATACTTTTCCACCATTCTTCGCTGAACGTGTGTGCCAAGTAAACAGCAGCCTGCACAGCGGTCTGACTGAAGTCACTCCATGAGTGGATCTTCCATCGTTTCTCTCATTTTAATATTTTTAATAATTTTTAATTCCTTCCTCACGAAACCGACCTCTCACACATTCGCATGTAAATAGGATGTGGCTTTCATATAGGGACTCCTGTAGAAGTTGCAGACATAAAAAGGAGGAGGAGGATACCCCAACTCACCTTCTCTGCCGATACCAGGGACGTACGATAAAAACCCGTGTTTAGCGAGGGATGACATCACTGATGCAAAATGTTTGTATATGTCATCATTGAACGCCATCTTTAAAACGATAGCGTCAGACAGGCAGACAGGTTTATCGAGTGATTTTGTATTGATAGCTGTTCAAAGTCGCCAAGTTCGTCTTTGTGTTCAACCATGGGTAAAGAGCTATACCGATCGGTGATTCGATTTCTTTATTTGGAAGGGAAGACGTGTGAGGAAATCAAACTGAATAAATATGCCGTTTATAAGGACAACGCACCTTGATGACTACCATCAGATGTTGTTGTATTTAATACAAGCGTGGACGAACATTCGTTTTTGATGAAGACCGTTCAGGCCATTCGATTGATGTGACTACGGATGGTATTTACTTGTTTATCAAGCCTGCATACTGGAGGGTCTGAACCTGATTAATTACCGCCGTCCATCGTTGACAATCCCGAGCACGATGCATTCAGTCACTAAGATAAAGTTGTCTTGTATCCGCGATCACTTGGTCTTTATAGCGGAAGTTCGGTTTTCCCCTCCTCATCCAGGTGTCTCGAATTTTAAAACTCTAGGCTGAAGCGTCGCTGTTCAATTGCTCGATGTGACCGAGCCAGATTAGTTTACGAATTTTCGCCTTGCGAAGTATGTCCACATCCTTGTACAGCACATAGAGTTCGCAGTTGTGTCCTTTCCTCAATTCGACTTCGCAGAAAGGAGAAAATATCCGACGAATTTTTCTTTCGAAGACACCAAGAATGAGCTCTGCAGTCCTGCTTATTGTCTAACTTTCGGCTCCATATACATAGCAAGAGTGGCTTTTTAGAGCATGATTGTGCTTCTTCGAATCGGGAGTTTTGACCCAAGTTGTTCGGACAAACTGTAGTAACAGCGGTTAATGGCGATTATACGTCGGATCTCCTATAAGATGTCGTTGGTAGAGCTCACGGCGACGTGTCGATTTTTACTCGGCAGCAAGTTCTTCTTGTTCTCATTTATCCTAAGACCAGCTTGTTTCGCCTGTTCTACAATCGCTGTAAATGTTTCTACAAGGCTTCCTGGGAACGTCCCACAATGTCATCTGCGTAACCCAGCAGCTGTACTGATTTGTAGGAGTTGTGCGTTCCGTTTCACATCTATCTTCTCTAGAACTGGATTAAAGAAATCACACGGCAGCGCATCTTCCTGCCGAAATCCGATGCAGGTTTCAAACGGTTCGGAAGTTCTAGAACCGTACTGCATGGTGCATCACAATTTTCCCGCGATCCTGAACTTGGAGAGCGTGTCGTATAGTTCCTTACAATAAATGCTGTCGTACGCGGTTTTAAAATGAATGATGAAGAGGTGGTGCGTATCGATTTGAAACTTGCTGGTCTTTCCTAGAATTTGAAGGAGTGTGAAGATTTGGTCTATAGTCGATACGTGCCGATTAGTGCGGTACCGAGGGGCTTTAGACGTTCACACAATGCGATATGATATTGTACTCGACATTGAGCAGGGGCATATAGAGCTAATATTCAAAACATTGGACATGCGTCCTTCCACATTTTACAGATGATCTGGTTCATGCTCCCTACCAGAACAAGGGCGGACATTGACGGTATGGTTAACAAAATCCATGAAATCGGGTAAGCAGATCGCTAGGTGAGGACCAGACAGATTGCTGACAGATTCTCTCTCTCAATTAAATGGAAAAACTTCATGAAAATGCTTGAAAAAATGTACATGATAAAACTAACAGCAAGATGGGTGCCGTGTTTGCTCACAAAATTGCATGGAAAATTCGAGGCGCTGTTTAGATATGTTTAGCGCAATCCGAAAGAATTTCTGAAGCATTCCACTGCTGACGAAACATGGATTTATCACTGCACACCAGAAATGAGAGCATAGTCAAAACAGTGTACTTCACCCGTATAACTTGCTCCAAAGAAGGCGAAAACGGTTCTATCGGCCTGATAAGTCATGGATGCCTTTTTTGGGGATTTTCAAGGCATCATCTTCATCGACCATTTGGAGAATAGAAGGACAATCACAGATCAGCAGTATGTATGATGATTTGTTTTACCGATTTAATGCAGAATTGATATGGTTCGTTCGCCATGACAACGCAGCCAGCTCATTTATCCACAATCATAACTGCAAACCTGGTAGAATTACCGTTCGAATTGCTGCGTCATTTATTTTCAAACACGAAATATGATTTTGATTGCCGCAACAGAGGAGAATCGAAACCTCTTCACCCCTTGGAAAACTTATCTAGAATCAATCGAAGTAAGCGCATCATCAAAGTAAGCGCATATAGTAACGATTAGGATATTGGGGCCTTAATCGTCTTCAGAAAATAAAAAACAACAACTGCAATTATAATAGATTTCTTTATTTTTCCACTAATCAATTTTATAAAGTCCTGCGTATCACTTGCCGGTTGGAACAGAAGTGACGCTTCAATCCCCAAAACGTACAAACAACCAAACAGTATAGGGCCTAAGCGTGGCTTAGTTGCTAGCCAGTGGTGTTCGAAATTATAGGAAAGCTCCGCTCCAACTTTATCTTCGCAGAAGATGAAGGTGGAGAGAAGCTTGTTTTCGAACACCACCCACGCTTGGTTGTTTGTCTAGAACATTAAGCTTGACTCAAAGCTCTAATTTCATATTATAGGAGGTTGTGGGAGCACACTTCAAGATATAACTATATGGATAAAATAAATCCGATCCGCGTGGTGCCACAACGGGCCTATTGTTGGCCTAAGTGAGACTGCTAACCTGCTGTCGGCCATCTAAACGTAACCTAACTTAAGAGATTCGCAGGCCTAAGTGTGACTAAAGTCTGCATTCTCGTATCCATCACCCATAATTTAGGCGAATTATACCCTCTTTAATATAACAAATTCTAAAGCGAAACCAACGTGTACATCAAGAAATACAATTCTCAGAATTTTACTTTGAACCATGAGTCTACATCACCTTGGACTTACATTTCAATCGAACCAGGTCGTGTGCTTCCAATTATTTACGATATTAAAAATGTTTGTTAATTGGAAGTTCTGTCTTTCTGTGTTTGTAATTTAATTGAACCTTGTGGGCTGGTATCGAAAATCATTGAAGTGTTATTGCCCTTTCGTCTTTATTCTCATTTCTTGGAAATCTGATCAAAACAATCGGAAAAAGAAATTTGTTGTTTTAAAGGGCAGAAACATATAGCAATCATACGACTTGAGATTATTTGATAAGAAATTATTAGATCATTACCTTTGTATACAGCGGTAAATAAAGAGAGGATGCAATCCTTAAGTTAATGCATTCTCGTTCTAAACCGTAGTTTAAATCAGCATTGCTGTGAAACCTGAATTTTAACATCCGCACTGTTGAACTTCAAAAAATTCCCCGCATTCCCAGCCATCAAATCAACAAAATATTGTCGTGCTTATTAGTCTCCGTCAAGATTTATCCGGAACCAGCTGAAGCTCAACATAAATTCGTTTGTTTACATAGCAGTCGAGATAAAAGTGTTTTATAAACAAACTCTTGTCAAAAGTTAGACCGCCTGTTCATGGTCGAAATTCAGTTGAAGAATTAAAGATTCTAACAACAAATTCAATGGATTTCGTTGAATTCAATTTCAATGATTAGCACCAATCCCTTAATTAAAACCGAAAAAAAAAATACTTAATCAACAGCAACAAACCCGCTCTTGTGGTTTTCGTATAATTAACCGATTTATACGCTTCAATTTGATTAATTGACTACGAATGTTCTCTTTAGCACCAATATTAATCAGATCAGTAAATTTGTGACGTTTGTTTGACAGACAATGACACTTGGGTTCGTTGGTTGAAAGAGTAAACAAACAGATCGATGATCCACCTTTAATCGGCTTGAACAAAAACAAACAAAACGTCTGCAGACATCAATTTTATTTGAATACTTTTTCTTCTCTCATCGATAAGGAATTAATTTTACGTACGTTTGTTGGGGATTCGATTCGTTTTGTTGAGTTTGAATTTGTGGTGTGCGATGCACCGTTAGAGCTAATCGAAGTAACTGTACAAAATAGTTTGTATTGTTATATTTCTCACACAAGTAAATATATGATAAAGAGAAACACCTTTAAAAGTTTATGTAACCAAATTGGCTGTTGCTTCGCCTCGCTTAATTAATTAATTAAACATTGACTCTTGGCTTATGTGTTTTTTTATTCCGTCTGCCATTGGTTTGTGCTTAAACATTTCATGATGAATTTGAATCACGCGAAATTTTCATTTGAACGAAGTCTAAAATGAGTGCATTTGAAATGGAACATGTGGTTCGATTCGGGGATAGTATCGAATGTGTATTTGGTTTTGAGTAACAGTGGGGTGCGAAATAATAGGTGCTAAGCCTTTATTTTCCATCAATCGTTTTTTAAGGTTCCGTCTACAAAAACGGAACCTTTATAATTTCGGTGTGTCCGTCCGTCCGTCCGTCCGTCGTGTCTGTCACACTTTTTTATCTCCGAAGTTTATGAAGATATCGGCATGAAATTTTGGAATTAGGTACTTCAGCCTTAGATGTCATTTCCTATGTAGCGATTTTAAAAAGTGGGGCCATTTGGGGGTGGTGAAGTTGACATTAATTTTGAGAAATTGTCGCACCCCATCGAAATATATATCAATCGACAGATCTTTCGAAATGAGGTGAAGGTTTCTTTCAACACTTTTTTATCCAAAATACCGTTTGGAAAATATGGAGCCCCAATTATGGAGCCTGACATTTCTAAACCAAAGTGTTTAAAAATCTGAAAAAAATCACAAAAACTTGGCTTCATTGAGTACTTTCATTTAAAACAATTTCGAGCATTCTGGCCCTAATGGTTTTGGAGATATTGGCCAAAAACGGTCAATCATCGACATGCGAATTTTGAAGATCTGAAAACGCAGTTTTGAAGACATCAATGTAAGCATTAAGAAATGATAAATTTCAAAATATCGATTTATCTAAGATTTAAAATAAGAACAATTTTCATTTTCACACATAATTTCATGCTGTGTTAGGCCACTCTATTCGTTGATGAGTGTTATCTTTTCGATCTCACCCCTAAATGCCCAACAGAAATGAAGACGCACACCGCAGGCATGAGCAGTGATTAGGTATGTGTATGATGGAAGGGATTTTCTGTGTTGGATAAACTTGGATAGAGGTATAGATATGTGTATGGATGAATGATTGTTTGATTGGATCTATGAATGTATGAATGAAGGGTTGATTTGGGTTGAAGTTAGAAGAAAATTCAACTTAAATAGTTTGGCAACGTCGTTTGATATTCAGAAATCATCCATCAATATTATGCGATTTCCCCGTGCGAGTTCAACTCGTACTTGCCCAGTTTTTTTTTGTTGGAATACATTTAATCCCGATTTGCAAATAATGAATCTATTTTCAATTTGGTTTTACGAAAAACTGCAGTTTCCGATTTAAGACCTTTTTGCCTAACGTCAAAGATTTGTAAAATTTGTGAAAACGAAAGCGTACCCGACGATTGAAATATCAGCTTCATACGTACAATTAATTCTTTAAATTTTCAATTAATTTAGTATTTAAATTGAACTAATGCCAACTGTTTTACACAGTCATTGAAGACAATTATTTGCCACTATATGTAATTATATTGAAACTTGCAATTGTTTTTTCGTGCACCAATTAGAGGTTACATTTATAAATCTATGCAAAGTACACAATTTTGTATACGATTTCAAAAATTATTTATTGTTTGTAAACTAGAAATATAGACTTTTCAAAATTTATATAGGATGTTATGCCTTTGAAAACAAACTTTAATGAATTTGACGAAATTGGTTGGTTTCACTTCTAGTTCCAAAGAAAGTTAAGAACAAATAATTCATTGACGAATTTTGGGTCTCTTCGAAATTTTCGTGTATGCATATATCACGCTTAATACCACCTTACGTGATGTGACTTGGCGCGGAGTTATGTGACATGGCGTGATGATACGTAATATGTGATATTATATGACGTGATATTAGGTGACGTGACGTGATATGACGTCACATGACGACATGTCATGACGTGACATGACATGACGTGACGTGCCGTGACGTGAGGGTGACGTGAGTTTAACGTGAGGTGACGTGAGGGTGATGTGAGCTTACGTGAGGGTGACGTGAGGTGATGTCACGTAACTTCGCATCACGTCATCTCATTTCATGTCGCATTACGTCACGTCATTCTATGCCATCTCACGTCTTTCGACGCCACGTCATATCACGTAGGGTGGAGTTAAGCGTGATATATGCATACACGAAAATTTGGAAGAGACCCTCCATATCAAAATTCGTCATGAATTATTTGTTCTTAATTTTCTTTGGAACTAGATCACTTCCAAGCTATTTTTTCAAATTTATTAAAGTTTCTCTTCAAAGCTATAACATCCTATATATTTTCTGAAAAGTCTGTATTTCTAGTTTACAAAAAATAAATGATTTTTGAAATGGTATAAAAAATTAAGCACTTTGCGTAGATTTGTAAATGTAACCTCTAATTGGTGCGCGACAAAAAATTGCTACGTTGACGTTGACCAATGACAATTCCATGCTGTGATTGACGATGTGATTTCTTTAACATCGTTCTTGAGAAGATCGTGCAAAACTGACTGGCCAACACAAGAGGCACGATCTTTCAAAAGTTTGTTCAACTGCTAACCTACGTGGATGACATCGACGTGATTGGGCGAACACAGCCAGCCGTCAATGATGCGTTTGCTGGCATTGAAACGGAAGCGGCTAAAATGGGTCTGGCGTTAAACGAGGGCAAAACCAAGTATATGCTGTCATCGAAAAAGGACGCACAACATTAACGACTTGGCCAGAACGTCATCATAGGCAGCGAACACTTTGAGGTAGTTAAGGACTTCGTCTACCTTGGCTCCGCAGTAAACAGTATAAACAACATCAGTACCGATATCAAACGCTGAATAACTCTAACATAACAACCGATGTTTTTTTGGCTCAAAAGGCAATTGAGCAGTAGAGCCCTCTCTCGGAAGACGAAGCTGATTCTATACAAGACCTTGATCATCCCAGTCCTGCTGTACGGCGCAGAGGTATGGACAATATCCCAAGCGAATGAACAGTCTCTTGGTCTTTTCGAGAGAAAAGTTCTGCTCGCGATCTTTGGTCCTGTTTGCGTTGAGGGCATCTGGAGGAGAAGGTTCAACCACGAACTGTATGGGCTGTACAGCGACATGAGTCTAGCCAGGCGTCTACGGATCCAACGCCTATGATGGCTAGGCCATGTATAGCGTATGGACAACTTAGCTCCGGCCCGAAGAGTCTTCGACTCTGAGCCTGTGGGACAACGCAACAAAGGACGTCCACGTAGAAGGTGGCGCACACAAATCTAGGGGGACCTCGGTCGGCTTGGTGTGCAAAACTGGAGACAGCTGGCGAAAGATCGTGCTGGTTGGAGAGGCATGTTTAGTGACGCCCAGGTCCCCCTCGGACTGTAGCGCCCCAAGAAGAAGAAGAAGATCGACGACTCAAAACGATGATGAGTGTTACCTCTCACATTCCATTCATTTCAACCCCTAAATGCCCAACAGCAATGTACACACAGCAGGCATGAGCAGTGATTGGATATGATGGAAGGGATTTTCTGTCTACATTTTTTTTAGAGGTATAGGATGGCTGTTTGTTTGGTTGTATGCACGAATGTAGTAATGAATGGTTGATTTGGGTTCAAGTTAGAAGAAAATTTGACTCAAATAACTTGAATTCTTCGCCCCATATTCAAAAATGCTTCCATCAACAAATATTTATGCGACGGAACCTTTGCCGTGCGAGTACAGCTCGCATTTGCCCAGTTTATTTTTCTATAAACTTGCAAAGAGAATCTGACAAATTTGCGAAATGCAGTACCGCGAAATTTTCATTTGTCCGTTATGATTACATAAACAACCGATGCTTTGGTTTTCCTTTCCCGTTATAAAGTTATCATACGATGCTTAAAGGGCCTACTATAATAGCTTTTTGAAAATGTAAGCTTATGTTAAAAGTAAACCCAAAGTAACCAGAAACATCGTCAAATTTCATCTGTAATTGCTTACACAAGGTGGCGCAAAATAAATCGTCCTACCGGACGAAGTTATAATTTCTGCAAATGGCATCGTACGTCAATCATATTTGACATTTGTGACAGACAGACAAATGACAGCTGTAGTATACAAACAGACAAACAAGCAAGAGCGTGGAATAATTGTATCGATTTTTTGACATAATCTGTCGGTGGTGTTAGCGCAGCGTGAATTTCGACGTCGATTTCCTAATCGTGTCCCGCCAACTGGGCAAATATTCCGGCGTTTAGCTACTCGACTCGAACAGACCGAACAGAACCACAGGGGCATGGTCACAGGGCGTGCCCGCCACCGGACTGGTCGTTCGGTTGTCGTTCACGGTTGTGGCTGCCGATGTCGCTGAGAACGAAGAAACATCAACCAGACGACCAGCCACGTAATTGGGCATCACCATACGAGGACCAACAAGACGGTGTCACAAAACACACAGCGGGTGTATCAATCGACTTATTGAAAACCCAATTCGATGAATGTTTTATACGAGAAATGGTCCTGTCGCTTGGTCCCCTAGATCATGTGATTTAACACCTGTAGACTGTTTTTTTATTGGTCTACGAGGGGCGTTCAATATATTCTCAGTATCGGGGTGAAGCTGTGGTTGTATATATAAATTGACTTATTTATCAAGTAATACTATTATTTTAGTGCATTCATGTAAAATTTCATATAAATGTGATAATTAATTCGCGTTTTATCTCTAGTTAAACAGAATCATAATGGCAACTGAGACGATGATGGTGAAAATTGAGCATCGCGCTGTAATTAAATTTCTCACTAAGCAAGGAAAAAGTCAAAAAACTATTCATGAAGAGATGGTGGCTGTTTACCAGGCTTCCGCACCTTCATTATCAACTGTGCAAAAGTGGTCAAGTGAGTTCAAGAGAGGCAGAGAGAGCATTGAAGACGACCCCCGCTCCGGCACGCCGGCTACTGCTTGTACGGGAGAAAGCATCAAAGAAGTCGAAAAACTTGTTCTTGAGGATGCCCGAATAAAGGTGAAAATGATGGCCATTCTTCATGACCATCTTAACCTTTCAAAGGTCAGTGCAAGGTGGGTGCCACGAATGCTCACAGCGCCTCGGAAAAAAGTGAGAATCGCATGCTGTAGAGAGCTTTTGGAGATGTGTAGTGAGAACGCGGACGGTGTTATGGATCGAATTGTTACTGGTGACGAAACATGGGTCCACCACTATGACCCTGAAAGCAATCAAGAGTCCATGCAGTGGCATAACAAAGGAACAGACCCCCCGAAGAAGTTCAAAGTCACTCCGTCTGCCGGGAAGCTCATGGCCTCAAAGGGAATCTTGCTCATTGAGTACAAAAAAAAAGGTGAAACCATCAACGCCACATCCTACGCTTCCACTTTGCATAATTTGCGGGAGGAAATTAAAAAGAAAAGATGGGGTAAACTCGCAGCGGGTGTGTTGCTTCTTCATGACAACGCTCCTGTTCACACGGCGCGAGTTTCCAAGGCTGCTGCGCGAGATTGTGGTTTCGAAGAAATCCAACACCCACCCTATAGTCTAGACCTTGCCCCTAGTGATTATTTCCTTTTTCCGGATTTGAAAAAATGTCTTCGTGGAAAAAGATTTTCGGATGATGAAGAACTCAAGTCGGCAATAAATGGGTATTTTGCAGAGAAAGAGGAAATTAATTTTTTTGAGGGTTTAAAAAAGCTTATCTCAAGATGTAACAAATGCATTGATGTTAGGGGAGATTAAATTGAAAAATAAAAACAATTTAAATTGAATTCGCATTTTCGTTCATATCGATACCGAGAATATATTGAACGCCCCTCGTACGTCAAATCATTGGTAAGCCAATACTCAACAAGAAATAGCAGCTGTTTCCGTCGAAATGTGTCGAATTTAGCTTCAACGAATCGACTGCTGCAAACGTGCCCGTGGAGGAAATATGAACAACATCGGATTCCATACATACATGTTTTGATCTTACTTAAATCCAGTAACAAAATATTCGAGATGTCTTAAAAGATTTGCGGTTTATTTAAAAAAAAAGTTGTCAGGTTCTTATTGGAAAACAAGATATTAATAAAAGACAGACATCAGACATTCAAATCGATCAGAAATCAATGATCAATAAAATGTGTGAAAAGTGAAGAAGTATAAAGGTATGGTGAAAACAGTGAGCGGATGCGATAAAAACATGATAACCAATGGCTTAAACTGGCATAACACCGAAGAATCGCGGTGCAGGTCACGTAAAACGACATCTAACACTAATCCCCAAATTGTGCTCAAAACGAGCGATTTGCCACATCGACCCAAATAAAAAAATGACCTGAGCCTGTGCGTAAAGACGTCAACAATAAGAAAGAGGCTTATTAACCACGAACTTACTTGTAGAAGCTCATGGAAATGTGCGTTCCCAACTTCTCAGTCACACCTACATAACCTTACCTCCTCGACATGGTCATAGACAAAAATTCCTTCCTAAAGAGCACTCAAATTAAGCAGGTAGAAAATAGAATATCTTATAGTCTGATGAGTCAGAGTCCAATATATTGGGAGCTGAAAGTGGCAGGCACTTTTTGCGAAGTCTACGGTGTTAGGAGTCTTGTTTGTGTTCTACAGTTTATTCGGGCTTACACGAATTTTAATAACGAAACTTTTATTTTGCACACCACTGTATGGGCTATAAAGTCTACTTCAAGTTTTCTAATTTGTAAAAGACTGGTTTGTCTTTGTTTTCTTTTTACTCACAGTCACGTGATTTTCTAGATGTAAAAAAAAAAAATTGCAACCGGATTTCTAAATCGATCTTAACACAGTCCAACCCCCCGACGTTGGACACCTTGTCGTGGTGGGGTGGCTTAAGTAGAGGAACAGAAGGCTGCAAGTAGTTCAAACTACTTTTGAAACAGCTGAATGTGACTCGAAAACTAAGATCCAACAGCCCAAACTCCAAGGTGGTCGATCGCCATGCCGAAGGAGCTGTGTTCAGGAAAAGAAGCAATTCTCTTTCTGCAGCGCAGGGTTCAGGGTTAATTGAACCGCTAGTGGTGATCCCTCTGGGGCAGCTCAATCCTTGGTTGTAATGTTAGTAGAGTAGGGTAGGTAGTGGGGATCTCTGCCTACCTGGTCCATTTATTTCTCCCCTACTCGTGGGATTCAAAATTGAAACCTTAAAAAATAAAAACCAAAAACAATCGGAAGGCTTTGAAGAGGTCGAGAAAGTGCCAAAAGGGTCTGGATCGACAGCGAAAAGGCTGGAAGAGCTAGTGATGTCCCTTGGGAAACCGGGGGATGCAGCTAGCGTTTCAACGGGGTCGACGGACAGTGCGGTGCAGCAATGTGCCAAGAGGTTAGACGTCTCTGTGGGAACTATAAATCAAAAAGAAATGTCTTCAGAGGGAAAGATGGAAGAGGTCGAGAAAGTGCCAGAGGGTGCTGGATTGACAGCGGAAAATCTCGAGGAACTGGTGGTGTCCGTTGGGAAACCGAGGGATGCAGCTAGCGAATCCACAGTGACGATGGACAGTGCGGTGCAGCAGTGTGCCAAGGGGTTAGTCGTTTCTGTACAATCCCAATCGAAAGAAGACCTTAACGCTAATCATGAGCAGAAGCTACGTAAGCAGCTGAAGCAAAGAATGAAAAGAGCGAGAAGACGGCAAAGACTTGCCACAGCAAGGCTTGCCTCCGAGATTGGCAATTCGTCGGCCACTGAAGTGACTGACATGATTGCCTCTGTGACATCGGTCGAAGCCGCCCCGGAAGAGGCAGGACCAAGGAAACGGTTTAAACCAACTGAATTCTTAAGTCCCACCAAATCTGGGAAGGCAGAAACCGTCGATAACAGGAGAGACCAGACTATCGAGCAGGAGGTTAATCAAACTGTTCTGCCTACAAGTGGGACGGTTGATGGACAGACTGCAAGAGGGACGGTCTTTCCCTCCAAAGAGCAGAAAGAAGATGCTTCCAAAGCAATGCAGTCTGAGCCAAGCGAGACAATGCAAAGGCAAAGTCAAGTTTTGGAGCAGAAAGTCAACGCTCATGCATCGGGAAGAGGCTATCTGATTGGTGTCGCTGACATGGGCAATAAGGGGGGACTAGATGTCACTCAATTGAACATCTTCAAAAATGCTCTTCTGGGTGCTCTGGACTCTCTTCCTCCTAATGCCGGTGACATTGGTCTGAGAAGTGTCGCCCTAAAGAACGGTTTGATCGCAGTCAGATGCGTAAATCAGAAATCCATGGCCTGGTTATGTGAAGCCGTTGGGAAGATGACCTCCATGTGGGAGGGATTCAAACCGAAGGTGAATCGTCTCCGCGGTCCCAAGGACGTGCAGAGGATAGAGATATTTGTTCCTGGGGAAACTCAGAGCAAAGAAATCATCCTGGCAAGGTTATGTCGCCAGAATTCCTGTGTGAAGGACACTTCCAAGTGGAAGGTCATCCGCGTGGGAAGGTATGGCATCGCATCGAATGGTGGTACCAAATTGACGATCTGGTGTCCTAGGGAGGAAGCGATGTTGATTAGGCTCGCAGGTGGGAAACTGAACTGCGGGCTGGATCAAGTCGTCGTGAAATTCCAAGGAGAGCCGGAAATGACTTAATTTGGGAAGCCACCCGGTAGGGCGACAATGTGATGGACCTCATGCATGTGAGGTCATATGGACCCCATGCATTTGAGGTCAACACTAGTCGGGCGGGAGGTGGGCCTGTACCGGGAGGCACTCAATTTGACTCAATTGAACCTCCATCATATCAAGGCAACATCAGCAATGATTCCAATAAAGAAAAATATAAAAGTTCGGAAATGTCCGAATTGGAAATTGTTGTCCCAATAGATTTCATGTGTGATTCTATTAAACAACTCCAGAAACTTAAATTTGGAAGGTCTGGTGTGAGTGAGTCGGGCACCGGAGTCCTTCATAAAACCGACTCAAAAGATAACCAATCGGCGGGAGAGGAGGAAAACCTTCCGATCTCCGTCACCAAGTTAGGAGGCTTCGGGTGAAGTTGGTCGCGAAGCCCTGGATATTGGTCCTGTTTTGTTGCTAGCTCATCCAGAATTTCTGTATCGTCTGGCGCCTTCATACAAAGTAGGATTTAAAGCTGCCGGCAGACGATACCTAGGGTCAGAGATAGGAACGATTGAAAGCATAGGGAGGCTTCAGAGAGTTCTTGACTTTCTAGAAGAGGTTTTCTGCTGGAGAGAATAAACCAATTGCTGGTACCTATGCAGGGAATGTTCCGAAGGAGGTTAGGGGCGTCGAAGCCCTGATGCGACCAACCTTGTCTGCGATGGGTCATATCCCGTCGAGGCGTGGTGTGGCCGGATCAGACATCAGTTAGACTGAAGGAGAAAGTGGCTCCTAGATGAAGCGGCAATGGAGCGACTGTAGCGAGGAAGAGAGGACATTTCCTTACACCTTAGCTGCAGCCGCGACAATGCAACTCTTGACCAATGCGAATAAGGACAAAATCCTGGTTCGCTGAGGAGAAGGGTGTTTTGTCTGGAGTGAGTAAGTCAGGCACCGACTCAAAAGATAACCAAACGGCGGGAGAGGAGGAAAACCTTCCGATCTCAGTCACCAAGTTAGGAGGTTTCGGGTGAAGTTGGTCGCGGAGCCCTTTATATTGGTCCTGTTTTGTTGCCAGCTCATCCAGAATTTCTGTATCGTCTGGTGCCTTCATACAAAGTAGGATTTAAAGCTGCCGGCAGACGATACCTAGGGTCAGAGATAGGAACGATTGAGAGGATAGGGAGAAGAAATGGCTTCAGAGAGTTCTTGACTTTCTAGAGGAGGTTTCTGCTGGAGAGAATATACCAATTGCTGGTACCTATGCAGGGAGTGCTCCGAAGGAGGTCAAGGGCGTCGAAGCCCTGATGCGACTAACCTTGTCTGCGATGGGTCATATCCCGTCGAGGCGTGGTGTGGCCGGATCAGACAGCAGTAAAGCTGAAAGAGAAAGCGCCTCCTAGATGAAGCAGCGATGGAGCGACTGTAGCGAGGAAGAGAGGACATTTCCTTACACCTCAGCTGCAACCGCGACAATGCAACCCTCGACCAATGCGAATAAGGACAAAATCCTGGTTCGCTGAGGAGAAGGGTGTCTTCGAATAGGATCGGCTTGGAAAAATAAAAAAGGAATGGCTTCAGAGAGTTCTTGACTTTTTAGAGGAGGTTTCCGCTGGAGAGAATAAACCAATTGCTGGTACCTATGCAGGGAATGCTCCGAAAGAGGTCAGGGGCGTCGAAGCCCTGATGCGACCAACCTTGTCTGCGACGGGTCATATCCCGTCGAGGCGTGGTGTGGCCGGATCAGACAGCAGTAAAGCTGAAAGAGAAAGCGCCTCCTAGATGAAGCAGCGATGGAGCGACTGTAGCGAGGAAGAGAGGACATTTCCTTACACCTCAGCTGCATCAGCGACAATGCAACCCTCGACCAATGCGAATAAGGACAAAATCCCGGTTCGCTGAGGAAAAGGGTGTTTTCGAATAGGATCGGCTTGAAAAAAGACAGACAAAGGTCAAGGGGAATTTACAGGTCGCTTTGTTGTTGACTTTGTAGATCTACCGACGACCGATGGAAAATGATGAAATTGCGCATTCTAGACGGTGTGGATGATGCTTTTCGAATAAATAGGAGGCAAAGCCACTTTTCGAGTAGTTGACCGCCGTGAAGGGCTTTGAGCTAATGGAATGTGGATATCATCTTTTATACGTTGTGTCGCCAGAATTTCTACTTGATGGATACTTCCAATCGGAAGATAATCCGCGTGGAGAGACATGGTGATGCAGCGGTTGGTGGTACCAAATTGACGATCTGGTGTCAAAGTAATGAAACGATGTTGGTTAGGTTTGTAGTAAGGAAACTTAACTGCGGGCTGGACATGACCGTCGTGGAATTCCAAGACATGCCAGAAATGACTCAACTTGGGAAGCCACCCGGTAGGGCGACAATGTGATGGACCTCATGCATGTGAGGTCATATGGACCCCATGCATTTGAGGTCAACACTAGTCGGGCGGGAGGTGGGCCCGTACCGGGAAATTTAGGGTGATTTAATTGAACCCACATCATATCAAGGCAGCGTCAGCAATGATGGTTTAGTGCTTTGAAGAGGATTATGTTGACATAATCCTATTCAAGGAACCTTGGATATTTCAAGGAAAAATTAGAGAAGAGCCTGACATTGTGGCCTAACCGGTGTATGTCCGAGGGGCCAAAAAGTTATAAAATGTGTTCATGTGAGACACATTTACAGGCAATAATGTTGTTGTAATTGTGTGCCCCAGTTCTTGTAGCAATACTAAGAGGCGTATATATACAGGTAGCTTTATAACAGTGTTTGTGTATACTTTCTATACGGCTCTCTGGAAACTCCTCCATCAGAGAGGTGACGATTTTATTTCTCCATTTTTATTCCGTATTCTTCCTTTTTTTTATGGACCACCACTTTGAAATTCTCACAAATCTTAGCAATCCTCTGCACTCTTTCACTCTCCCCTTGAAACCCTTCATTTAGTTTACATTAAACATTTACTAATTTTACTTTTATTTTTATTTTACGAGTTGAATTAAAGTTGCATAAATTGTTTTGGAGAAGCTGGGTATACTTCCTCAAGAACAAATTCAGCATAGTCCCATTATAACAAACCTTAACAGCAGAAACATTTCTTTCCATTTTCCTCTCGTCCCTAAAAAGAGAATATGGAATGTAAATAATAACGAGATAAAATAGGAAAATGGGCAAAAAAATAAATTCTCTTAGCAAGAGCTTCCCTGAACATGATTTTTTCGTCACATTGTGCTTGTGCAGTGCAATTAAGAAATAATGAACGGTTTAGGACGACACAGAGCTTAACAGGTATCTATGCCTATTTTGCATATTTTATCAAGCACAGTATCCTGCTCGTACTTGTGTATATGGGTCATGGTCATTTCAGTTTAATCTCTTAATTGGATGAGATTTTTTGTTTGTTAATTGAATGGAGTTGACAGTGAATGGGGGACGATGATTTCTATGTGGTGCGAACTACTAATGTGTGTATACTTTCTTTTGTGTGGAATTATTTAAACAGCGGGTGAGGGTTAATGAACTTGTTCATTGAAAGATTTTGCGTATTTCATAGAAAAGAGAATGCTGAAGAAAAATGATAACGAATTTATCTAATAATATTTATTATCCATATAAATAAAAATATAAATGTTCGTTTGTTGAAAATCGTAAACCTGCGACAGTGCTTCATCGATGCATTAGATTATATGCGTTTTTTGTAACGTTTTTTTTTTAAAGGGAGATAAAAATGTTGCATTTTATACAAATACAGCTTTAAACTTGTATGATCTGTCAATGTCAAAGCGGCAGTTAAGATTTTCTTCACGAGCTAGCAACGATTGGAAATTGTTAAGGAGAAGCACCTAAACTCAGATTCAGTTGTTGTAACCTTAAAATACTTTCTCCAATTTTCGATCGTAATAGTCGTCCCACCAGACAGGCTGTAGATGTTATAGTGAATAAATTCAACCCGTGTCCGACAACGCACCGGTGGAAGTACCGAAAATATCGTTGCCGTAAGTGCTTCAATGAGCCAAATCAGTCGATTCCCTGCCATTTATAGGAATTAAGAAGCTCTTAGCTCTCATTCAACCTCGCCTACACCCAGCAATCAAATTAATTCAAGAACTTAAGCCTCTTGATTAGGCTCTGCAGAAGTTTGCAGAAAATTCTGAATTTCATCGAATAATCTTTGGCCAAAATTCTTAATTGCTTTTTCGATAAAATTCGGATTGTTTCTGATTAAGAGGCTTAGGTTCTTGAATTAATCTGATTGGTGGGTGTAGGCGAAGTTGACTGTGAAGGGCGTGGAAATCAAAATATGCGTTATTGGACGGCAACAAACCAACCCACATGTTCTTCAACAGACTTCATCTAACTCAAAAAAAAAATGACTGTGTTATAATATTTTCATCGATGTAAATGATCGCAGTGTTACGGCCATATCATCATCGGTTCACTATCGACCCATATTGGAAGACTATTTTTGGTCAGTGTTGGATGGGCTTGGCATCAGTGGTATGTGGTTCAAAAAACATGGCGCCAGCTGGCCAAACAATTTATCTATTGAATTCTAATCTTGATAAATGGTCCGGACTATGGGTATATTTTATGGGAGGAGCAATTTTGAACGAGATGTTACTATTATTCTGCTCGATATGTATGGAAGAGTAATGAATCAAAGGAATCTATCATACCGATGAGATCAAATTCCATACTTAAATTCAAGATTTTATTACACCTGGAATTTATTTAAGCCATATGTCTCAATTATTCTGTATTTAAATACAAAATTGTTATGGCCTAATTTTCCCTCTAAATGACGGAAATCATTTTTTGAATAGTTCTGTCAATTTGCCTGCAAACCAAGAATTGCCAGATAAACAGTAATTCTTGTGTTTCTAGCGACTTTAATGAGTTCAAATCTGACGTCGTGACAAATTCAGTTTTCCCATATTTTTAAGGATTCAGAATGAAATTTTTGATTGAATTAACTTTACATTCCGTCCCAGAAATTTACTTTGCCCCACAACAAAAAGAAAATCTACTTTTAAAATATATTGAGTTGACAGTTTTTGCCACTAACGTTCTTGGTAATATTATTAGTAATATGTTTTAATATGTTATTGATAAAAATAAATTAATAAATAAATAATTGATACTATTTTCTCGATGATAATAAAGAATTTAAAAAAATCCAGAAAGAATTAAAAATTGAGTGATACCAGAAGAGATGGAGAACTTATTTGCGAAGTAGGTTAGGTAAGGTATACGGGTGGCATTTAAAAAAAAGTTTTAACCGTGGAAACCCTAAACTTCTATGTACCAGCAGCTAAGTTAAACCACGCAGATATAGATATGTATCTCAGGAGTTTCTTAAGCTCTATTTTTCCTAGCTCCTAAAAGAAGTATCTTGTTAGGGTTTCCTTCCTCCTATCGGCTAATGCAGGACAATCACACAGTAGGTGCCGAATATATTCTATTTCTTCTTCGTCCCTACAGCTTTTGCAAAAGTCGTTATGGGGTATTCCCAGCTATGCTGCGTGACTTCCTATTGCGCAGTGGCCTGTCACGACCCCAACGGCCGTATATATCCTTATATATCCCTTCGGCTTAGTTTTATGAGATCGGTAAATCTCCTTTTGTTTACGATTTAGCTGTAGCGCATGTGTCTAATCTACGCCACCGTTTATTAGATGCCTCATTACATTGTATGTCTATTTCTCTGTGCAAGGTGCTAAGCGATGTGCTGGCCTCAGGTAGGACCCGCGAAGAGCTTAGATGTGACCTAAACCTGGCCAGTTCATCTGCCTTTTCGTTACCGGAAATTCCCATGCTGTCGGGCACCCAACAGAGGGTCACTTTTTTGGCTACTGAAATATCGTCCAGCCTTTTTATGCACATTTTTACGAGCTAGGATCCTATCGATGTTGACTGTAACGCTTTAATGGCTGCTTGACCATCGACATAGATAGCTTGTCGCAAAAAAACATCTTTGTAGCTTTCTTTGAACACTTGAAAAAGTTTGTCAACAATCTGATATGCCATCTTCAGTATGGTTTTAGGCCAGGTCAGATTTTCACACTAGAGAACAATGTCTAGTTTTGACATTTCCGTCAAAGCTCATCCGGTATTATATTATGATAATAATAATGCTGGCGCTACAATCCGGCTACATTTTAATGCCGACTCCGAACGACGAGATTGAGAAGCTTTTTTTTTTTTTTTAGATAGTTGAACTCTTTGAGTATTGTCAGTCACGAAGGAGGTTTATTTTTTGAAAAATTGTCGCCTATTCTGCAATTTGAACCTAGACCAATGCGAAGGAATCGACGCACATAAGTCACGGCGCCCATAATTTATAGGATTACGACGGAGAATTCCTACTGCTCCATCGAAATCGGTAACAAACTCAACGTTCTGGATGCGATCTTTGGTCCAATTTGTTTCGATAGTGATTAGATCAGAAGATTAAACCAATTTATCCGGATTATCCGGACTTCGACAGCGAAATGATTCTGGTCAGGCGTCTACGAATCCAACGCTTAAGGTGGTTAGGCCATGTAGAACGCATAGACAATATAGCTCTGACCCGAAGAAGCTTTGACTTCGAGGACAAGGCAGTGGACGCCCGCGATTGAGGTGGCGCACATAAGTGGAGGATGACCCAATCCACTTTGGTGTGCTCAGTTGAAGATAGCTCGGAAAATATGGCGCTAGCTGGAGAGACTTGTTGGCCCAGATCTATCCCGGACTGTAGAAAGAAGAAAACAACGGAAAATATGGCGCTAACTGGAGAGACTTATTGGCCCAGATCTATCCCGGACTGTAGAAAGAAGAAAACAGCGTTTTTGTTTTATTGTGTTGACTGCATGTTCTTCTTGCACTTGTTTGCCGTTGGATACAGTTTAGCTGCTTTCGTTCAATAACAGTAGACACTGTATTAAGCCACCAGTGGTCGCGCGGTCTGCGATCATAATCTCACTACCTACATTTTTTGACCCGTCCTTTTCAATACCTTGCTGTTCTGTTCTAACTGATGAATGAGCAAACTGCAGTAGGTGAAGGCAGATATCTGTGTTATAAGATCACAAACTCAGCTGGTCTTCTGGTTGGACCGCTTGCCTTCTCGTGCTACAAAGTCCACTGCAGAATTAATAGTGTTCATTGGTGTTTTCGGCCAATCGTGTCAATCTGCAGTGGTTCCTTTGTCATAAAATCGAATTGAAAAGAAAGAAATGTTTTACATAACGAAATACGTGGGTATTTCTTAACCGATTGTATTTTCCGCACAATAGGCGCGATTGTTGCATTATTTTATTGCAGTCCTGAGATTGATGATTGTTTCGAATGAAGATTGTGTCGAAACAGATGTTTATTTCTTGACGACTGAAGAAAAGTGTGGAACCAGATATAATTAAACCTAATAAGAAAATTGCGAAAATATATTAGGCAATAAAACTGCATCGTCAAGCTTGTTAATTTTATGAACTTGTAACTTTTAGAGCCACTTGTTCCCATTTCATAAAAACCGACTGTGCAGACTAAAACAAATGTACACTTGCGTTTAAATGAAATTGTTAATTTGCTGCATTGGAGTTTATTTTATTTGAATTCTTATCAAAATATTCATTTGACAGTACGACACTCAACTGCTGCTACTTAGTTCCGATAGAGGTTAAAAAAAGGTTGGAAAATAATATCTTATTCATGACTGTCTATTATGAACTGATGTCCCATGATATGTACAGGATGCTCCATCTTTTATGTCGGTATGTAAAGATTGAATCACTTTGACATTTATCAACCGATTGACTTGAGTAGACATGTTTTTAAAACGTCAATTCAGTACACTTTGAATCGCTTCACGCTGAAACAACACGCAGAATTACTGACTCAATGTGCATCTCGTCGAAAATATCGTGGCCAACAAGCACCGTCTGGCAACACTATTCGTCGTTTGGTGTCGAATTTTGATAAGTACGGAACAGTGGAATATCGTCGACATGCCTAAGACATTCCAATGAATTGGTTGAAGGCTTCAGAGAGAGTGTTGCCGAGACCTCACTTGTGTCGTATCGTCACAGCGCTCAGCATTTTGACTTTAGTGGTCAAATGATTTGTATTTGTTTCCGTATAAAGTGCAGTTGACTCAAAAAATATCGCCGAAAGACCAAAAATACGGCCAAACAATCTCTGGTTGACATTGCACCTGATTTTTGGAAGAACATTTTGATGATCGGCGAGGGCCACTTCGTATTCTCTAACGCTATTAACCAGCTAAATTACCGTGGAGAACGCAGAGTCCACACGAAATTCACGAAACATCATTGCATGACCAAAAGGTGACGGTTTAGGCCGGCGTTTGTGCTACAACCATCTTTGAGCTCTTCTTCTTCAGCGAAGGCGAAACAATCGATGGGGGTCGATATCGGTGGATGTTGGCCCTAAAATGTGTGAAAACGGTTCAACAAGACAGTGTACCGTGCCGCACTGCAAATTAAACAGTGCAGCTTTTGCATTTCCTGAACGTGTGCTGTCAAAAAATGTCGATAATGACTGCCCACCCAGATTTTCAAATTAAACATCTCTGAACTTTTTTTTGTGGGGTTATTTGTACGCCAGCACGCCCCAGACCATTGACAAGCTCAAGGCAAACATTCGTGCGCAATCATCACCGCCTGAGATGGTCGAAAAAGTGATGGAAAACGCAGAAAAAAGGGCACATTTAGCTTTAGTCAATAGAAGCGGCCACTCGATTAATGTAGTATTGTTGCGCACCCTGTACATATCGAATATGAATAACAATTCCTGTGGGATGTATGAAAACATGACACATGGCATGACACCAAGTTGCTACCACACAAACTGTCACCACTTAAATAGAAATTTATAAATAAATTCCCCGTCCACATGGTGTTAACTTCAATTCACGTGTATCCATATCAATGCCAAATAGAGTGTCTAGTTTGTATCCGCTTGTCAACACCAGCCAAAGGTCGATCGATGTATGTGACCACAACAGCGAATCATCCTCATAAATCGCAGTGGAAAAATCCACTAAATAATTGATGAAGCACATTTTGCGGCCCACCACTGTGCAGACACTGGCAGAGCAAACTAATCAAAATAACCCAGAAAATCCATTACAAAAATAAAATCTGTAAAAAAGAGATAGAAAATGGCCAAATTTAAAGCGTTGGCCATAACGAGCATCGCGCAATATAATCAGCTGGACATCTGCCAGCCAAAATGAAAAAGAAACAAACATAAGGCAAACCAATGAGTCGTTTGTTACTGCTAAATGAATAGCTTGCAGCGCGGGGCGTGGCGGAATTATCGGATTGTTTGAAATTGGGAAAGAAGAATATTATCTCAAATATAGAAGATTAATTCACGTCCGGAAGGGAAGGTAGCCGCGCGGTCACAACTGCAAGGTTCATTGAGTTTACACTAAACAAAAAAAATGTTTACATTGTTAATAATGAATACTTCTTGATGATCTGTAAGTACCTGATTGGCCGATGAGTGTATGATCTTCTGTACACACGTACGTAATTGGGTTGGCTGCCATTCACAGTGCTCATGCTGATTTGGCCGCAATGTCAGCTCGGCGCACAGCTGAACTAGGAACTATCTTCTAAGGCTAAAAATAGATATTGCTGTCTTCAGAAAATAAGAATGTCTATTGGTATAGTCTCGCCAATTTGACCACAAGTTAGTTAGCTTTTTCGGTGAAAAGGAAATCAAGCCAACCGACCCAAAGCTGTGATGAGGCAATTCGTGGTGTTTTTTTGTTGATCATCTGCGAGTTGAATTCAGTGGTGACGTCTTACGTCACGGATAGTACGAATCATCGGTTGAGTGATTTACTTACAGCACGACGCGTCTCTCTGACGCTTACTTCTGCTACAGGATTGACAAATGAGATGGGAGTGTATTTGAAAAGTCAAAATGTCTTGTCATTTTTGAAGGAAAGTTTATTTTTGCACGTTGATTGGAACATATAATCTGGGTGGAAACAAGGATGGGCTATTTTTAAAGTTGATACGGTCAAGGATGTACTGCGTTATGTTTGTGGAATAACGTCACGTGAAGTAAATTTACAAAATATAGAATTGTTCACGCCTTTCTGGTTGTTGACCAAAGTGTCAGTTGAATTTTTGTTTTACTTGTTTATTGTGAAATACATTATCGAAATATTGCAATCTGTCCTCTTAAAAAATGAAGTTATTAAAAAAATTTAATTTTATACAAATGTCTGTCAGTTTAAAATAACACATTTTGTATTTACTCAGAAAATCTTAATTTTTTATAAAACATGCAGAAGGAAAACCCATAAAAGCCCATAATTTCCGTGTTTGATTCATCATCATCGATAGCGCTACATTCGGGCTTTAATCTTAAACTTTTTTAAAAATCCTCCTTCTCCTTGTCCCAGAAACAATTTATTATCATCCAGCACATATCATATATTCGATCTGTTGTCCCCGCCTTCCTTATTCTTTAGATAGACGCAAGATTTAGTCCGCTGTTTTTTCCCATGCAACTTCTTCGCTTATTCGAGCAATATTTGCTTATATATCAGTTTGTTATCAACAATTCTCCGAAAAACATTTAACTCCGAATTCTGAGTGATTTATGCTGAGCAGAAAGTTGTTGTGACTGTTCTGTATAGTTGTAGCTTTGCAGTTATTGTAAATTTGTCTTGGCTTAACTTGGTTCCTGTCAGAGTGGACGTTGTTGAATTTAAGCAACCGCACACATATTTCTTCTTTTGTGTATGCTATTTCTGACTCAAAGTCAAGGGATGCACCACATCAAATTCATTCTCCTCTTCCCACAAACTAGGATCAAAACTGAAGGTTCTTTTCGGGCAAAAGCATTATCCTGTCTTAAATGGCAACCACTTCTTAACTTAATATCTGCTCGTGATATTGACGGACAGTCATGTAAACCCTGGAACTAGTTTCTATAATTTCTTAATGAATAAAAAGCTGTGATAATTGAACACTTGTCCCCCTTCTTGTCCAGGGCTCTAAACACATTTCGGGCAACTGTAAAGCAGACTAACTTGCCAGGCATGCTACCACATTGCCTCTGTTGATACTCGTATATGACAACTTGGGAGTGTCCTAAAGTACTTGCAATCTGTTGCTTCAGGAACTGATAATACTTCTAAAGTTAAGTTTCAACACAGGACACTGCCTCATAGGGGCACATTCCAGAAGATTTGGTTACCTCTCAAATGGCTTCTTTAGAAGCTGTCTAGGCAAAAATGAATTTGAGAATGTTCTTCATCGCGATGGGTTCTCCTTGAAAGTTGCTAGAAAATGTAGTTTGTTTACATAAACCCGTGACATTAATTCACCCCATACAATCTTAAGGGCCACTTCAAATCACCAAAACGCGGTATTAGAAGACGGGGCAGAGCATGCTTTAGAATGTCGGTTGTGGCTTGTACCCAATTCCCTATTCATACAATTAAAGAATGAAAATGAAGAACAACGCCCGTTCGCCATGCACATTTGTCCGGCGGTCTTATTCCACACTTGTGAGCTTACTTACATTTTGAACGGCTGTTATCTAACGGCCCTTTAGTCTTAACTATCAATATGGTTCAATAAGTACCAGTGTTTGAAAACAGGTGGCGTTGCGTAGGGAAAATGTATGGCATCCAATCCACCGTACCAGTGCCTTAAGATGTCAACTTTTACAAGTTTTAATTAATTAAATGTTAAGTTTAATTTGTTTGGAAAAAACAAAGAAAACACTAACGTTTCAAACAACAATCATTATCGAAATACAGTCTGCAGAACTCAAATTCGTAAAAGTTGACATCTAGTGTGGTGAATTGACTGCTACAGTTGGTATTACCGTCGTGTATGCATGGTCAGACTGCTTCGTAAGTTAGTTTCAAATTGGGAGCTAGCTTAAAAAATGCAATCACTTATTTTTAAATCAAGAAAGAGCAATGCACAAAATGTTCTATGTACGAAATATTGTATCAAGGGACGAAATATTCCCTCTACTTGACGGGAAAAGGGATTAATGATAGCCCTTACTCTATAGAAAAATATGATTTATAAATTGTTTTGTGGCTGCCCTTTTCCGGTAGGGATCTATTGTGTTACTTATTAAAAAAACGCTTTTATAAGTTATCGATTTATTCTAGCGATGCGAAGAATCCAACCCTCAGGGAAAAAACAGGATTAAAGCATATAAGGTTCAACAGCTCAAATGTATACGTATTCTTTTTGCACTTGAGGGACCTTGCGACTTGTACAGTATAAAAATGAAACAAAAACATACATTGCAGTAAGATCTGGTGGTCGACGATATTACTGAGTATGCGTCACACAATAAAATGCAATCTGTTTTTGAAAAATATCACAGAAGGAATTTTCCCCACGGTCTTTACCCTCTGGTCGTAAATTTCCCATTTAATAGCTAGCGAATTCAGTTAAACGTGTCAATGCTGAATAAAGGAACTCCTTTGCACGATACAAGGAAAAATATACCCTTTGATCAGAGCGATAAAGAACATTTTTCTCGAAGCTATTCGCCTCATTTAGCCTCAGATCTTTTTGACGACACCCTGCACGACGGTGTCAACTAGCAATAGGATAAGCAATCATCAGAAGTAAATATTTGTAGTTAGCCTTTTCTTCTAATTTTTCTGAACGAAAAATTAATTCACAAAGACGTCCGTTTGTTTCTCACTCTTTTTTATCAACTATATATACAGGGTGCGCCAAATACAAGTTTCTTTTTAAAAATGCAATAAAATGAACAAAATTAAATTTTTCCATGTATAACGGCTTTATAAGTAAGAACAAAAATTTCCATTAATTATGATATACAACATCGTTCAGCTGACTGCCTCGGCATGAAATTTTGGAATTAATTACTTCAGGCCTAGATATCATTTTCCTTGTACGCAAATTTAAAAAGTGGACCCATTTGGAGGTTTTTCCCGTATAAGTGAAGTTGTAGTCGATTTTGAAATACTAGCGCACTCCATCGTGTCATATATCAATCGAAAGATTTTTTTGAAATGAATCGAAGGTTGGGTTATCAATTTTTTGATCCAGAGTATAATTTGAGAAATATAGAGCTCTAAAGTCGGTCTCCCCTTTCATTTCTAAACCAAAGTGTTCAAAAATTAAAAAAAAAACAAAATGCTTAGGGGGGCTTTTATTCAAGATCATTTCGAGCATTCTAGCCCTAATAGTTTTGGAGATAATGGCCAAAAGCGGTAAGACATCAACATGCGAATTCTGAAGATCTGAGATCGCAATTTTGTAGATCTGATCAAAAGCTTTAAGAAATGATTAATATAAAAGTATAGATTTAAATACAAATTTTGACATATCAAAGGTTTAAAATTTCAAAGATTATCACCTTCGCACATAAATTCCATGCTGAGATCGACCACGATAATCAGCCGTATCTCTTGCATTCATTTCAACCATTAAAGCCCAACAGTAATGTACGCTCAACAGGCATGAGCAGTAATTGGATTTTCTGTGTTAGATAATTTTTGATAGAGACATTCGTATATGTATGTATAAATGTTTATTTGTATGTATGTACGTATGTAGAAATGAATTGTTAATTTTGATTGAAGTCAGAAGAACATTTAACTGAACTAGTTTGAATTCGTTGTCTGATATTCAGAAATGATTCTTTGAAAAAATATTTAGGCGACAGAACCTTCTTTCCCGTGCGTGTACAACTTGCGCTTGCGCAGATTAATTAAATGTTTAATTAATTAATTAATGCGTTTAATTTCTTTCCATCATATTTTTAAAATTAAATCTTTTAAGTGGCCACCGTCATTGTTGTCTACCATATAGGTTATTTTTACGACATTTTCTAAGCTTTTCTTTAGAGTTTCGGGCGATAGGTCCTCGTCTTCCTTGAGTGTTGACAGATTTCATGCTTGTTCACATAAATCCTATAAATAGAAGTCTGGAGCGATCGGATAATCTTAAAGCCGCTTCAAATCACCATAAACGCACACAAAAAACGACCGACAGGCGCTTGCTTTAAAACGTATATATGTTGATACTCGTGCAGTTTGTACTGTTTATCCGTCCTGCTAGAACCACATGCCCTCCAATCTCAATTCATTCAATTGAAAAATGAAAAATTCACGATCGAAAACCAGCTGCCCCCAACTACAACTTGGCAAATGTCCTTCTCCAATGGTCTGCACCATCGGTTTCGAGAGCGTCCTTTATTGCGTTAACCCACTCTCGAAGAGTCGAAGATTGGCTACTGATTAGTTCAGCGCAAACAGGACCCCAAGCAGAGGTTTCGAGTGAATTAAGTGAAAAAAAATCTCTTCCTGCATTTCTCATGTATTTTCATTGTTCATGAGCCTCACGTTTTGTTTGTTCGGGTATTGACAGGGATGGAAAAGGGCCTCGTAGGTTAATATATATGGTGATCTAGAGTTGAAGACCAATAATTCGTGTTCATTGTGCTTTGGGATGAAGTGCACTGTAACCGTGAGGCCCAAACCTACCACTGATGACTAATACCACCCAGATTTTTATATGGATGTCAGAAGCTCTTATTCAGATCTTTAAGTTCGTTAAAAAAAATTGTTTGCCCTGTAACTTAAATCTTCTTCCCATTAGTGCTGGGCAGTCGCAGAAAAAAATGGACCACGTCATTCATGGTGATTTTTGAGGCCAAGTCGTTTACTTTATTGTTGATTCGATTATTCCGCGCATTCCATTGCTTATTTACACAAATTCTAAACATATTTGCTTCACAAACGTCAAGACGCAATTTTTTTTTTAATAATTCATGGAAATGATTTACCCTTTCAGTGAGAAAGTCATTGAACTGAAGAAATGCATATTTGATATTTTTTTTTAATTCAAAAATTTCAGCTGCGAGGAAATTGTTTCTCATAAAATTTTATAAAATTTTTACAAACCATCAACGATTTTCTGTTCAAAAATAATTGCACAAAGATAATTCAGATCCAAATGGTACTTAATAAATTAATGACATTTGCAATTACTTTTCCTCATTCTTAAAAGTGTACCATATACTCGTATACGTACGTATGTGCATGAATGTACTTATTTATAAATCGAAAAAAAAAAAATGTTTTTCAATCCCCTATATAACGAGGATATTTTCTAAAGTGTCTTACTAATTACCGATTCTACTGTTTCATCAGTTCAAGCACCACTAATCAACATCAATTGGAAAACTCTCAAGAATTTTTTTCATATAGGATATATTTTTTTCTTTTTACTTGCTTGAGTTGAATTTGTCTTTTCAATGCGCAAACTCGTCGCGCGCACTCGAAAATATGCAAAGTCGGCGAAATAAACACAGTCCACATCAAATTATTCACCAGTGTGGTCCAAATCAGTTCGTCAAAAAATTGACTGGAATCGAACGCGTTTTGCATTTAGCTCTGGTGTTGTGTGTGTCTAATACATGCGTGAATTTGATTTTCCACACGCTTGTGTTTCGTATCACCGAGCACGGAAGTGATTCGCTAATCAAATTAAACAACAACAAAAAGAAATCATCTGTGTATTTTGTACGCATATCTGTTTGTAGAGAAAAGAAAATCAACGTCGTTTGGTCGCCTGTTGTTGTCTTTTCCGGAAGAAGAAGAAAAGAGCAAAAAAAGAAGAGATTTTTCCTCTGAATGGAGTTGAATTTTGTGAGATTTCGGATAGCAGTGTGTTGCAAAAAAGTGATTCAGTGCTCTGTTAGTCTTTGTTGATTTTAAAAATTCATTACACGCGAATGCTTTTGTTTCAGTAGATTTTCAATTAAGTAGTACAAAGTGAGAGAACATTTGATTTTTTTTAATTTCATTGGTGGGATGCATTGTTGAAATAACAAAAAGGAGTCGAAGGAAGTAAATTAAATCCTTTGCGCTTGGATACTGAAATTATCTGTTCGTTGAAGGATATTGAAGGTATGAATGAACATGCATGCGGATTTACCCAAATAGTTGTCATTTTTTGACATCGCACACGCTCTTTTTTGGTGAATAAGCGCTGGCAGACAGGTTATGGAAATCACAAACCATTAACTGTTGACAGAGTTGCGGTTTTTTGTTAAATATTTTATTTGAAAAGTGTGTGCATGAGGCAATTTATCAACTACGTCTTTGTATCAATTGATCTTTGTTACTTCCCAGATGGGTTAATAGATGAGATGGGTTTGAGTGAGTACTGTGGTTAATTTCATAGTTTGTATTGGTATTTGAACTGTTTGTACAAGATTTTGCGGAGCATTGTGAAATATATTGGTAAATTCTTCTTCTCTGCTACAGTCCTTGATGGACCTTAGTCTCAACCAATCCAACACGCCAAGTTGGCTGAGGACCTTCTACACTCGTGTGCGCAATGGATTTCGTAGCAGCATTGTCCCACTGGCGCGAACGTTCTTCTGGTTGGAAAAGTGTTATCCATGCGCCCTTTATGGCTCTACAGGACAAGAACGATGATGAGAAAATCACATGACAGGGCATCGCCTTGTCTAAAACCTTTTTTGACATTGAAGGTCTCGGTGAGTTCATTAACGACCGGAGGAGCAGCGACAGTTTTCCATCGTCAACCTACTCAGTCTGATGAGTTTGGCAGGAATGTCAAAACTTGACGTGGCGCTGTATAGCTCGTCTTTATTCAAGCTATTATGAGTGGCCTTAAAATCGACGAATAGATGATGTGAGTCAATCTGCCTTTCTTGGGCATTTTTCTGGATTCCGTAGTGTGAAGATGTGCTCTATGGTAGACTTCCCCCGCCTGAAACCGCACTAATAAAAGCATATCATATTGGTGACGAAAGGTTTCAGGCGTTCACACAAAACGGCAGAAAGATCTTATATGATCCCTCGATAGTTAAATCTTATCCCTCCTTAGTTGGCGCAGTCAAAGAAATCTTCTTTCTTGTGGATTGGACAATCGATACTGAAATGTCACTCATAGACATGCTTTCCTCCGACCTTATCTTACAGATGAGCTGTTGCATGCCCGCTACCAACTCATCTCCAGCTGCCTTAAAGAGTTCTTTAACCGACTTCAGTCTCGATAGCACTACCTTGACCCCGTCTATGTCGGGGGGTCGGAATATTCGTCTATCATCGTCCGTTGTATTGACTGATTCCAACCTTACATTCCACTGTTTCAAATACTAACATTTGTTTAAGCCTGACACAAATTTGCAAAAGGGCAAAAAAAAAAAAATTCGAATTTTTGTTGATCATACACTGAACGTTATAGGACGTCTCAAAGTTTTTCCATGAGATTTATGTATGATCATTGATCAACTTAGAAGCCTTATTCTTGGAACCAGTTCACTGTGCTTCATGGATAGCCTTCTCTTGCCAAAATGCAACATTTTTGTCGTAACTATCTAGAAAATGATGTGGCGTAGTGGGCAGGTGCGTCGATTCCTACGCTCGAGGTCGAAGGTTCGAATTCCGAAAAAACACCTAACATTTTTTCACGACTCCACCTCTATTGAGTAACTGACAATGCTCAAAGAGTATAATTATCTAGAAAAAAGCTTCTCAAAGTCGCCGTTCGAAGTCGGCATTAAACTGTAGTTCCCCTCCGCTCGTGACAGAACAATAGCACGCACAACACGAGTGGTTGCTGAGAAGCTAGGCCCAGGTCCACCTCGGACTGTAGCACCGCCATTATTATTATTATTAACTAGAAAATACTTTTCTTATCATCGTGAGTACTGTTTTGAAAAAAAATGAAAATGTCTGTTATTATTTGTCGATCAATTCTGCCCACACCATATTTAATCCTTCTGAATTTTGAAAAACAGTATCAGCAATTTAACTTTAATAGCGCCTTAGTGTTAGCGTTCTACTTTTACAAGGTTTACCTAAATTACTGTGTACATTCCCACGTTTCATATACACATTTAGAACATGGCAAAGGAAATGTTCGATTCCCAATATTGCCTTTGTTTGGTCGTAAATGAATCGGTTTTATATTTTTATATAAGCGTTTCGATATCATCCGTCATGAGATTGAATGTCAGGAAGAAGGCAATGTTACGTCGAAATTTAATTAACTCATTTTTGGGAAAGTCGTAAGAATTTAGATGAATTTGACAAACAAAAATATTGTCGTTTTTATCTAATTTTTTTTATTTTTATTCAAAAATTCTCATATTCAGATGTCAACACCAAGGCAGAACTATAATTTGTCTCTTTTTTCTATGTCAATGATTTTCGAAGCCGGCAAGGTCGTCTATGTTAAGTTTGGCTGTTTGGGTGTCGGTTTATTCTGACATTTGGTATTCTAACATTTTTGAGTTACTAATCAACTCTTGGTTAAGATAAATGAGCGACTGTCTATTTCCTGGCAAGTTTTCAAGTTCAAGTTAAACCGTGAACAATTTTCCTTTTTCATTTAAAACAACTGAATAAGCGTTGATATTTTTTTTTTATTTAATGAACGGTATTTATATGTCCCAATTCCCACTTCAGGAGTTAATTTAATCAGTTTTTAAGCGTCACGCTTTTTGCGTTGATTCTTATTTAAACTTGGATCAACAACCTCCCAAGATGAGAGAACTGTTGACTACAAAGGTCAAACCTGCTGCCAAGAAGGTATCGACCAGGAAGCTGATGCATTATCTTGGGGTGACTGTTTATTTTCTTTGGATAATCACAAAATTATTCTTAGTAAATATTTTGAAATATTGGTAATATTTCAAGGATGGACAACATTCCTGTACACCGTCGTTATGAACAATGTTTACATTCCTTCAAATTGCGTATTCAGATAAACTTACGTAGCACATAAAGAAGTCACAAGCTAACTTTCTTCCTTTTCTCCGACTTTGGGATGGACCTTGAACCCAACATTGCTATGCGGCGACGATCTTTTGCCAAACATCTTTAGCTCTGCTTTCCAAGTTGGTTGAGTTGTAGTAGTTGTTGTTCCTTGCTGTCTCTGCTTCATATAGAAAGACCGGCATGATACTTTATTTATAATACTTCAATTAATCGGCTTATTATTTTGTTTGATGCACGATGAAAACACTATATCGCCTACAAAAAAGGGATGATTTTATCGCCACACTTGCATAATAAACTCTTCCAGAAAGAATATCCAGTAAATCTTCAACTGAGGGAGCAACATATAGGCTTTGCTAGCAATTCTACTTGCCAACATTTGGTGACAAATTTAATCACAAATCTGTACAAATTCTAAAAAGAAATTTTTAGAAATTTGCTTAATTAACTCGATAATTTTTCACATCGCTGTAGCAGATGCTAGCATCTCAAAAAACAAAAGCCTATCCGCTTGATGTTTTCCTTTCATTGTCGACATCAAAGCACTTGGCATGCCTTACAAATCGTTCCTGTATTAAAGTGTAAATATAAATAATCTTTCCCCTCTTTGGAATATTCAAAAAAATTGTTCAAAATAGCATACAAAATATTCAGTGAAATATGAAAAAGAGTCCAACACGTGCGGTGTTCGTCACTTGATCGTTTGGAAAGTTTTGTCAAAATTTACGCAAACACCAAGGAATTTGTAAAGACTATCGATTCATTTTGTTTTTTATGAGTTCTTTTTTATTTTCAGATATTTATTAGGTCATAAACAACGCATAAAAAAGACAGAAATCTTTAAAGTTCTTTTACAGTTAACGATTCATTCTCAAGCTTTTTGACGTAACATATTTTCACTTGAAATCGTATTTTTCGACATCAGATAGTGTCGTCAAAAGTTGTGTGTTCGAGTATCAATCGCGAATTTTGTCCTTGATCTCCGTGTATTTGTTTAACCTAAATTCGTGATATGATCTGATTATGTGATGTTAAAATTATTAATTTACCTCACTGACGCTCATATTTACCTTGTCTGAGTTCGAGAGGTTTTCCAAATAAATAAAAGTGATGTAGATAATCAGTTAATGTCCAATGATTCTGTATTCTTTACTCCTCTTTGGAGGGAGAGTTTGTTATTCAGACATAAACATACTCAGCAAGAGATAAACGTGTTCTTACATCTAGTCAAGCACCACAACATCTAGCTAACATCTTCCCATTTGAAATGAAACCTGTTTTACTTCTAGACCTATTGCCCTATATAATACAAGAAGATGGCTTTGATCCATCGGAAGAGTATGAGAAAAATTTTAGGCATGAATCACTTAATAAACAAACATACAGTGAGAATCAAAAATCGTATACAGACTACTGGATAGTACAGAAGTTAAGACGAGCATCATCGGGTGAGACTAGAAATAATTTATACACCAAAATGCAGTCCGCAACTCTTTTATATATAAAAGACTTGAAAAAAGTATGGAAATTCGGAAGTTATTCACGATAGAAGAAAACAATAATTTGAAAAGAAAAATTTTTAATTTGATATTATTTTTATTTGAAAATCTATTTGAACCTAGGTTCCGTTAAAACTTTTATTTTCGTGATTTCTGTAGCTATTTCGTTGCAAGCTGTTATAGAGTTTGGTTTGTTTTGAATATTTTTTATATGCGATGATACTCAACTTCGCTTCTGTACTAGCGGAAACCGGCTGTATACAATTTTTTGACTCTCGCTGTATGTTTGTTTTTTATGGGATTCATGCCTTAAATTAAAAACAAAAACATATTTTTGACTATCACTGTATGTGGTTGCTAAATGCAAGATATACTCAACATATAACGTACGCATTTGTTGGTGAACAACTGAGTTGTTCCATTCTCGGAAAATAAGACACATTTGATGAAAGAGATTAGCCTGATTCTGTCAAACAGGTGCATTAAAAAAAGCAAGGGCAGGACACATCTGTGTGGATCGTACGCGCAACGTAACTGAGGACGACCATGATGGCATCCCTTTTTTTCTGTTGCCGAGACAAAAAACGTAACTCGTTGTTCCCCTTTTAAGAGATTATTTTATTTAATTTTATTTCAAAGGATACAATATAAATAAATGTATAACTTTCGGAATAAAACGACGGGGAGCAACACCCATATGGCGGTTATTCCAACAAATTAAAAGTTCATAACGGGATATAGTTAAAAATATAAAATTACAATTTTTTTCAGTTTTTAATGGGTGAACCAAAATGAAGGCAGAATTTTAATCTATTTGTGCAGTAAAGTGGTTCCAAAGGAAAAAAAAATAGACAGTTCATGGTTCTTAAAAAAAAGAATTAAATTAGAAAAAATTTTGATTTTTTCTTTTAGAGCTTGTGTAGGAGAAGGGAAGTAAAAAAAGCCAGTCTGCACTCGAACACTGCTCTTAATTGAATGACTGTCATGTTACAAGTAAATCATCTTTTTGTGCGTTATAACGTAATAACAGATTGGGAGCTTTTCAGATATATCGTACGATAAGCTGGCCCGAGAGACAATAATGGTACAAAAATTGTGCACCACTAAGTAAAATTTTTTTTCGACTACAATTGGTAGCTTTTTTCATCTTCGACGATGAAACTCATAGCTTGCTTAATTGTACAAAATTTCGAATTTATTATTCAGAAAATCCGCAATTTGAGAAACATGCGTTCACAACGTGTCGTTGTTTAGTCTAGATTTCGGGTTAGAAGCAACATCGAACCGTTCTTCTTTGAAAATGCTACTATTTCGGCAATAATAGTTAATAAATAATAAAGTTTTCTATTGCAAGATGTAAATATAAAAAAATTAAATTTTTCCATGTATTCCATGGTTTATTAGTAAGAACAAACATTCCCATTAATTATTAAATACAACGTCGTTCAAGTGGCTGCCTTGGCTGGCTTCGCAGTAGCGCATTTTGTCACCCCAATTTTCCAAGACCTTGTTGATGTTTTCGGGCTGTAGCTCACGGATTGCTTGGATTATATTGGCCTTATGTGCTTGAATCGTTTCCGGATTGTTGGCATAACATCCGTCCTTCACCGTTCTCCACAAAAAAAATCAAAAGAAGTCAAATCAGAGCTGTGTGGCACGGCGCGCCATCCTGCATGAACCAGAGATCGTCCAAATCCATGTCTTAATTTTCAGTAAAAAAAAATGTCGGTAAATATGGCTCTGTATCGCCCACCGTTGACCGAAACGTTGTTCCCTGCCTCATTTTCGAAGAAAAATGGTTAAATGATGCCACCACTCCACAATCCCCACCAAACTGTTACTCTCTGTGGATGTATTGGTTTTTCGACAATAACGTGTGAATTTTTCGAGTCCCAGATGCGGCAATTTTGCATGTTAACGTAGCCCCCGAGATGATAATGCGCCTCGTCAGAAAAGGTGATTTATCGCCCAAAATAGTTGTCCAATTCAAGCTGCTCTAAGGCCCAAACTGCGAAGCGATAACGAAACGGATGTCGCGCGCCTTCAAGCGAATAACCCGAGATCATTGTGCAAAATTCTTCTCAGGCTAGTGCGTGAAATGTTGAGCTGTTGAGATCGATGATGAGTTGATGTTCTTAAATTGAGTCTCCCACTCTCGGCCACAGAAGCCACATTCTCATATGTGCAGAGGTATGATACTGGCTTTTTGTCAAGATTTCGAGCGGGAAACAGCTATCAGTTTCAAAATTACCTATGATTTAATAAAAAACACTAGATGCACCACTCTTTATTTACGTGTCTATTTTTTAAGAGAAACATGCGGTTCTCTGAATATGAAGCATTTTTCTAAATTTCTTGTTTTTACAATGAATTGAAAAATGTATCCTGCTGTAGGAAATATTTTCATAATTAGTTCAATAAATTAAACTCAAAATATTTTTCTAAAAAGAAAACTATGCGACATATTTAAAAGTGCTAATTTTAATCGGCATCTTTTCTGAAGTTTTTAGGTGCTTAGTCACATTTCTGGCTTTTTCCGATGTGTCCAAACAAACATTTTATTGGTTGGTACATGAAGTCAACATTTTGATTGCAGTGTATTTTGGGAGTGTCCAACTTTGCACTGTTATATTAATCAAATTAATTTAAGTTAGAACTCAACAATTAGCTGACATTTAGCTTTTGTTCTGATTCATCGGGTGAAATAGAAAGTAAAACCAGAAAGTGTTTTGAATAGTTTTATTTACATTACCAATTTGAATACAATAGAACCAGACGCCTCTTGAGCAAGCCGAACATTTTAATTTGGCACGCGTTTGATTTGCCTCTGATTGAAAATTATAGTACAAACGTTAAATAGTTGAATGGGGTTATTCTCATATCACCTTTCGGTGTTGTTCAATGTCACGCGTTTATTTCTTTGCAAATTTTTGAAATTTTCACGCCATTAAATCATCGCCTTTGCGTGATTTATTGAAACTTTATGTTGGCAAAAAAGACTTCGAGAGAGATACTGGCCGCTGGGGAAGATGAGTCAATCGGCGACGATTTCTGATTCCAACAGTTACAATTTTGGCACATAAACTAATCGTCTAGTACGTCGAAGTGGCCGCATGTACTACGCCACGACGCCCACAAAAGAAAAACACGTTAATAACGTATTTTATAGAAATATAGTTGCTCGTTTCGACAGCTACCTCTTCCAGATTGAAATTGAATTGATTAAACGATTAAGCCAAATAATAGCTAGCAACTCGCCATTCATACACTTTAATATTTTCATTATTGCTTATTCAAATAATATATATGTATTACAGTTTTTCTATGTGTGTATGGCAGTATTATAAATTTTGTTTCTTTTCTTTACAGGTAAGAGAATTCAACCACAGTCTTTTCCCATGATTTTGAGACAATTCTTTGTTATAAATGAAAATCAACGTAAGTTTTGATTTAATACTTCATAATAATTAATACCATAATTGTTCTTTAAATGTATAATTGTTAACCCTATAAATACCGCAGACTGGAATATCGGCACATAAACAAAAGGAAGTCGTTAGTTCAGGGGCATTAACCAAAGTCAATTAAAGTCTTCTTAAGAACTTATGAGACCGCGTCGTAGACACTTTATATTTAATCCCTCGTTTATTTTTTAAATCATCCCTTGAGTCCGACTGTCAAAGTGGACTATTTTAGCAATTAATGCCCAGTTATCGATTATACAGACAATGAGACTGCTTATCGCAAGAAAGAGTTCTTATATTTATTTAAAATTAAGCTCAAGAGTTTTTCGACATCCTGTTCAATTTCCTTATTTTATTATAAAACAATCTTCACACGACAGTCTATTGAAAGCAGACAGATATTGTGTGAAAATATATAAATGCATTTAAGTACCACTGTTGAAAGTAATACCATCTTGTTGTGAATTAAAGATTCTACTTATCTTTATAAAGGGTGGTCCAAGGTTATTTTGACACTGACAGCTATTTCCCGCTCGAAATCCTGACAGAAAGTCAGTATCATACCTCCGCGGAATAAAATGAGTTTCTTTACGCCTGAGCAACTTTGAGAAATGTTGAAAACTCATTTCAAAAGTGAGTGCTGTGTAGCCCAAACAGTGCGTTTTTTGAAAAGAAGTTTTGGCTTTGGAGCATCTTGAATTGGACAACGATTTTGGGCGAAAAATCATCTTTTCTGACGAGGCGCATTATCATCTCGGGGGCTACGTTAACATGCAAAATTGCCGCATCTGGGACTCGAAAAATTCACACGTTATTGTCGAAAAACCAATACATCCACAGAGAGTAACAGTTTGGTGGGGATTGTGGAGTGGTGGCACCATTTGACCATTTGTCAAAATTTCGGTCAACGATGGGCGTTACAGAGCCATGTTAACCGATTTTTTTTACTGTAATTGAAGACATGGTTTTGGACGATCTCTGTTTCATGCAAGATGGTGCGCCATGCCAAGCCACAATTAATCTCTTGCGCATCAAATTCCCAAATCGTGTTATCAGCCCTCTTGGCGATTTCAATTTTCCGCCTCGAAGCTGCGATTTGACCCCTATGGAGTTTTTTTTTGTGTGGAACCATGAAATACCGATGTTATGCCAACAATCCGAGAACGGTTCAAGCACTTAAGGCCAATATCATCCAAGCAATCCGTAAGCTATAAGCATCAACAAGGTCTTGGAAAATTGGGATGACAAAATGCGTTACTGCGAAGCCAGCCAAGGCAGCCACTTGAACGACGTTGCATTTCATAATTAATGGGAATGTTTGTTCTTACTAATAAAGCGTGGAATACATGAAAAAAATTTAATTTTGTTCATTTTATTGAATTTTTGAAAAGAAACTCGTATTTGGCCCACTATGTATGTGTGTATAATTGAGTTTCTTAGTTTGCTTGTTCAATTCGTGGTCCAAACTTGCCATCCCTGTTTCAATCACAGTCGTCCAACCGAACTGCTATCTGAAAATGTATGTTCAGTTTGACGTTTGCCATTTTACGATATGAAAGCTTCGAAGAAACTGGTTCTGTTACAGAAGTATTATACCCTATCCATCATCGTAGTATTATACATGATCTGCAAAAAAGATGGCTGCCATTGATGAAAGTGAAGAAGATCCAAATCTACAGATTTTAATGAGTACAGCATTTTAGCTTTTTGCATCCACACTCTTATAAAGTTCAACTCGCTCAAGAATTGATGCCAGCTGACTACGGGATGCGTAGAACATAGGCCGGTGACTGAATATCACCAATTTTCACACATTCAGCGACTGGGTTCATTTTCCACTCAGTGGATACGTTAACAAATAATATGTTCGCATATGACGAATTGGAAATCCATATGTAACGATCGAAAAACAAATGCATTCACAAGAAGTGACTGTATGGTATGCAGTTTGAATTTTAGACTCCTGGTCCAAGACAAAAAAGAAGTGTATCACCCATATCTGCATGACTTGGTCTACACCAATAACTGAAAACAGTGTGGCCCATACTGCCAAAGTTGAGACGAGAATTCAGGCACATACTTTCTATGGATTTTGGCCCAGTATAGAGAGAAGCTGCCTCAAATAAATTGAGGGCTTTACAGGCATTTTGGCTTTTCAAGCTTTCTAATTCATTGGCCTCTAAAATCTAGGTTCGACCGTCGTTTATTGCTTCTCATTTTGACTACACTTCCTAAGCTCTTCCGGTTAGTTCCTTCTTATAAGCATATTTGCAAAGGTTAGAGGTAGAGAGTTTTCCAGCTCTGAACCATATTGTGCGAGTACGTCCCATGTATGCGTTCTGGGACCCGACAGCACCAGCACGTTTTGCAGTAGAGATTAAATTGACGTTTAGTCTTCATAACGTGACCAGTTTCAAGGTCAGAATAACTGACGGAAGTGGAATCTTAGCTGTCGGCAGAACTCGACTAAGTTAGTACAGTAGAGTCCGGACACTCGTTAGCCCGGATATTTCTGTAGTACTGACACCTTTATATGTCGGATACTTTCAAAATGTTACCTCTACAGTCCGGACAAAGTATTAAAATGCGTACATATTTTGACTCTGTTCTATATACATACATACGCATATTTATATGCTCAAACAATTATGGGAATTCCCCTATTAAATGTGTCGCTTGTAGTCGGCTCTTGAATTTAGACATTGTGCCGTTGCGACTTGCAAGATTACGTATTGCTCTGTTGTATGTACGAGTATTTCATGGCTAGCCTTCTCAGTTGCGTTAGATTTTCATCGTTTTCTTTGAAGTTTTTTAAAGGATAAGACGTATTTTTTGAGATTGGGGCTTGAATTTCTCACTGAAATTTTTTTTCTAGGAGAAAAACCTTATGCATTCTTCATTTAATTTTTTCTCTATTTTCCGGACTTTTTGCTATTCCAGACACAACCGAAACTTTATGTGTCCGGACTAGTGAGGCTGTATACTGTATTTTTATGAATACATATGCTTCGTTTATTTCTGTCACTTCTACTTGACAGACGCTTAAATCGCCTCTTAGTGTCTATCTTTCGAAGGTGTCGTAGAAGACCCTGCTCCTATGCCAGCGCAAGATTTTTGAGTCGTCGGTGGGTAGGACAAGTTCCCTCATATCTTCTACTAACAGGTAGCAGCAACTACTCGCTCGTCTCAAAAATTTCGGGATAATTTTCTATCCGGGCTCTTATTCAGTCTCCACTACATTTGCCACTGTCCGAGTCCATGTCAGTCGAGAAACAGATCACTCAGAGGTAATTCTTCCAAAATCTTCAGGAAATCACAAAAAAAAACCTTTGATATATAAAAATAAAAAATTGTTAGGTTCTAGGATGGCAACTCTAACATCTTTAAGATCTCGTGTGCTACTAGGATTCATAGGAGTGGTGAGAGGACACAATCTTAAAGTTCACGTTCCTTATATGCTTATATGCTTCCTTATATGCCTTATATGCTTATGCTTAGGGATGACTTAATTACATGTGACTGTAACATAACCCTTATTAACTCGCAGAACCCAGCATTGGTACCTCTTCTATAAAGGCTTGCATTAATTACCTTATGAATAAGATTTCTATAAGCTTCCTCTGTGTCAACCTTGGGCAATGCAGTTTTCATCGTATGCAATCGTAAAAATTAGAGCGAGACCCCTTTTTGAATTCATAAAATGGTGACTTTACTGTTTCTGGTTTATGTCTTTCAGAAAATTGATTTTTTCCATACTGGGTTCATGTATCTGAAGTAATTTCGTGGATATTACTAAATACAGCTTCATGTCACTCGTTTTGCCAATAGCGATAGAGTAATTTTCTCATGTTTGCCTTATATCTCTACAGTTTCAGGTTTGGAAATTGATTTTCATCGGAGTATCAGAGTGTTATTTAATCAATTTTGGTGGGATGACCTGTTGTAGCCAAGTAAAATTTTTCGCCAACGACCGTGGTAAATTTATTTGATTTTTTCTAAAACGGTGACATTTCATTTTCCGAAAACACAGTAATTAACCTTAGGTTATTATTATTGAGGGTATGTTGCACCGCGACCTATGGATCTATTGTGCCCCCTTTTTCATACCTTTGCTCTCCTTCGAGATTCCCCCATACACAGTTCTTTTCAGAGTTGTATTGAAGGTTATTCTCCAGTTGCGCATAAGTGTAAGAATTTTATTCTAGAGTACTCTCTCTAAGCCAGTTTGAGAATGAGATATGGTTCCAGTGATTGCATTTCTTCCACTTCTTCTGATAGTAGGTACTGGCCCAAAGATCTTTTTCTTTTGTGGGCTAGTGCCCTACAGAATCCCAGCATGTATTCTGGGATTTCGTTATTCTGCACTAAATCTGCAGAGACCTTCTGATACCCTTAGGGTCGTTTTGTTCACTATTACTCAACTTGCTGGAAACTTGAGAGTTGACCAACTTCGAAGTTGATGTCAACTGGAGATTTAACCGGAGAGTTAAAAATTAATTTTGTTCACTGTTATAACTCCAGAAGTTCTCCAACTTTCAGTTTTAAAATTCTCCTTGGGATATTTTTGATAATTAACACATGAAATGTCATTTTAATTTATGTATGGGTGAACTGAATTCCGGTAATATGCACATATATGTATATTATTGCTATGTCGCAGTTGGTATAAATCACTTCCAGATCAGTTCTTGATCCATTTATATATCATTTTACCGTGTTGCTGCTAAGTCTGTGAACCATGGATTCATTGCTCCAGTCCCTTTTGGTGCTGAGCTTACTGGTAAATTTATTTTGGAATGGGCAAGAGTGGTAACTTTAAGTCTTAAATAGCTTTGTACTTAAAAAAATGTCTGCACTTCCGTATGTCATATTCAATTATGCAAAAGTATATAGAGAAATCACCCACACAAGAGTTAAGTAATTCTCCTGAATTCACGATTGATTTCAATACAAATGCTGCATTTAATGTACTCGTATATCACGCCACAAGGGGTAAGTCTGCCTTTGCATTTAAAATCAATCGCTTATCTTGTTAGCATGGTTACCAATTTTCTCTCCAGTCATCTATTTGCTTCAGGATTGCTAAACTAATCAGTCATAGATTGGAACTGTCATTCAATTAGACTTCCAATATAATCCAAGTCATAGTTTCAATACCGCGCCTTAAAACATGACTCTCGATGGGAGTTCCGAGATACACAATGGGATTTTTTATTAAAGCCTTGTCATTAATGCAAATAAACACATCGTGGCGAATCTATTTGTGTCGTCGTGCCAATCCTTTTGAATAGAATTTGTCAGGCTATAAATAATGGAATTTCTCCATGAATACGTGGGTGGCTAACGAACAGCCGTACTGATTAAAATGGTATCCATACGCAGAGTATATTCATTTTTTGGTGTTGACTGTTCTGCTCGCGTTCCATGAATATATCGAATCAATTGCGAACTTCTGGTAAATTATTAAACACGCCTCACTGTGCTTAGCAACTTCACCCAGCAAAATGGTGGTTCCTTGTGCATAAAAAATTGCAAATTGGATTGGGAAATATTCATATAAACGGTTTCAAGGCAGCCGTAGTAGTCAGAGGTCCATCAATTATGAATGCAAACCGACATATTTTTCTCATCTATCGGGTACCATGGAAGCTCTCATTATAGCGTCCGGAAAGAAGTCTTTAAAAGCACATTAAACAACTCCACTGTGCCGCAGGTCTATGAATAGCCATTAAAGGTTTGCTCTTCTGAGGTGCCTTCGTTTGGTATGTAAATTTTTGACCTTAATACTCTTGGATTTATTTATAATTGCCCTTTCGATACTACAGCGTGGGAGTTTCATAAAAGCCCATGAAATCTGTTTGACCTTTGCGCTGACTGCAGCTTAAGGCTTAGGTTTTTTCCAAAGCAATCTTTGTTTACTTACTCGTAGGCCATTGAAATGATGAACTAAATGTCGACATGCCTGTTGGCGTTTCTGAAGGATTTTGACAGGAGGAGGTGCGGAAAATGTAAGCTGTGTTGGCGCCTATTTTTAACAGAATTTTATTTATAAATAAGTCAATCTTCCTTTTCCTAGGACTTTTTGTGTTTAAATATAGGGAAAAGAGTTCTGATTCTTGATTCTGTTTATTTAGACATTTTTTTTGTATTTGCTTTGTTAAGTGTCTTAAAGAATTGGGAATTGTGTCTCGAACACAACGTGTATTGACGGGTATGCTTGATACAGTCACTTCTTGCTCAAAGATCACTTTAACTTTCGGACTCTCTTTACGAGATGACCAAACACTTCAATTCAGCTAATCTGTGTGCTGGGTCATAGTGACATTCTAGGAAATTGCGAAGCCATCATCCAGGCACTAGAGTCCGATGTGGCTATTGCTATTGTTTTTTCACGAGTCGAGGGGACCTACAGCTTAAAGCCGCACGAAAGTTCGTGACGATTGTTTCTTGAGGCCCAGGTGCACCCCCCGGCTGTATCATGATAAGGAGCTACCAAACCAAACCAAACACGTTATTCTTTCTTGCAAAGTCCCAGTCGTTAAGGTAAAGTTTCGGAACAATAAACTCGTTGTACGAATAATTATTGTGGCCACTGTAGGTAAAGGCAGGGAATCGTCTACGGAAAATTCCGATGGAAAGCAAACAACATTTCTTAACTCAAATGGATAAGATAAGATATTTTTAATCTTCCTGACCAATTGCCCTCCATTGTAACACGATGTCAGTGAAAGATTTTTTCTTTCCTTAATGAAAACCCATTTCCATTGCAGTTTTCTTGAATTCAACGATTGCCATCTTGTTAACGAGATCCACCCTCTTCATACTTTTTTTTAATTCAATCAATAAATGATTTCCCATCCAGGCATAACCTTGATCCTGAGCCACCCCGAAGCATCCTTCTTCTTGAGTTTCAAAGGGAGGAAACTTCAAGAAAAACCCTCATCTGCAGACAGTGTGTCGCCCTTGAAATGGTTACTTCTGAGATGTTCAACCATTGTGTATCCACCCCACGACATGCCGTTTCTCTGCCAACTGGACAAATACAAACCAAACTTATCGATGGTCACAATTTGAAAATGAATACGAATTCAAATCGTTTGTGATTTATATATTTTTCGAGAAACGCCTTTCGCGTCAACACAAAGCAGTATATGAAAACATAAACAAACCCAAACGAGTCAAATTTTGGTCTCAGTTTTCGAGTGAGAAAAAAAAAAAGAATTAATATCACGCATACGCCATACGAGTCGGCTCATGTCGTTTCGAAGACATTCGAGAACGTTTCGTGTAACAGAAAACTCTATGTTCAAGGTTGGAATTTTTATTATACAATCATTCGTTGTACACGAATGTGTAGAGAACCGTCAAGCACATGCGTGTGCGGCGGCGTATGTATTGGTTTTTAATAGTGGCGTAAGCAATACGCGCGCTGCTACAATTAGTCGATAAAAGAAATTATCGACAAACTACGTCACTAAACGTATTGAATTGTTCTCTTCAGTTTTTTTTACTTTGTTTTTTGTGAAAATAATCGATGGGAACCCGTCATCGACCATCGTCTTATCGGTATTTCTTTTGGAAAAAAAAAAGCGACAAAGTTCGACGGAATTGAAGAAACTTGTTTCTACGTCGGTTGAGATAGTGGCAAACGGCAACACAAATTGCAAACTTGACGCTTGGGGTATTTTCCACTTAAATGCCAGAGATGTTGATTCATTGAAATCGATATTTTACTACTTTTATACTTTTCACATTATTCTGCGGATTTATTAGAAGTTGTTATGGATTATAATTAAATGCAACGGTATTGAGGTTAGGTTTCTCACAGCACTTAAGGCACGTGCACTTAAAGGGTCATCGTTTGGCCGCGATAGTGTTATCTTTGTAAAGCAATCAATGCCCGATAAAATTCATGTAATTGATCCATTACAACACTTACCACGTGGTTGTCAGTAGTCTAGTTCCGTCTATTCGACTTATGCCACCTCATCAAAGGCCAATCTCGAGAATACATTTACAAACGAATCCAGGAGGCGAACTTTATCATCGGCATTTATTACAAATTTACTAATTATGTTTGTGTGAGTATATTTTATCAGCTGTTATATCAATTAGATAATTGAATAAGAAAGTCAAAAAGACAAATAAATGTTTAGCATCAAAAATTCTTAGACATTTTCTTGGCATACTTGGGAAAATTAATGAACTTGACATTTACAGCACGTTTGCTGATGTAAATTTGGGTGTTCGCAATTAATTTTCTGTTCAGTGCACAATGAAATATTTTAAAATAAATTACCCCTGGTCTCCTTTTTTTTGCTGTTTAATGCATCACCTGAAGAGAAAAAATGCCACGGAATGTGAATGTCTTGTGAAATGCATTCGTGTTGTCTGTGAAATATGAACAAGTTGAATGATTATGCTATAATTCATTTCTGAATAAAGTAAAGGATTAGTTAATTGAATTCTGAAAACTCGCTCAAGATAGTTTTGTGTATTTCGGTAGTATTAACTTAGAACGAATGATCTATCGTGTTGCCAGTTGAGTCGGTTCAGGTCGTTATTCTTGGAACCAATTAGATTTGTGGATACATTTTCAGATTTTTCTTGTACTCCGACGTGAAATGAAATGAAATTTCCATGAACATGAAAATATTTCAGTCATATGTGAAGGCAACGGACAAGTTAGCCCAAAAAGGCAGTGAAATGGAATTCTTCACTGTTATCGAGGAAACATTAGTTCTTACAGAAACCATGCAAACCATAGTCACAGAAATAAATACTACCAAACGAGTGATGGGGAAACTTGCGAGATAAACTTGATCTAAGCTGATCTTGTGGGGATACGCACCCCAAGTTGGTTAATGCCCTCTCCACTTGGGTGCGCCACCTTAGACGTGGACGTCCTCAGTTGCGTTGTCGCACTGGTTCAGAGTCACAAATTCTTCGGAGCAGTGAGTATCTTAGGCGTTGGATCCGTAGACGCCTTGCTAGTCACATGTCGCCGTATACCCAACAGCCTATGTTTGAATCTTCTCCAAATGCCATCACTGCAAACAGGAGCAAAAATTGCACGTATAACTTTTCTCCAAGAAACCAAGAGTTCGATGTATCGTTGACTTGCAGGCTGAAAACCCTCATGTGCTTCAAGAAACTGCTTTACTTACAAAAATTAACTGTATGGTGTGGTTTTCAAGTCAGTGTTGTCATTGGACCCGTTTTTTCGTTGTGTTACGGGCAATGGAGATCGCGGTGTAACAATCGACTTATTGAAAAGGCAATTCGACGAACGTGTTGTATCGAGAAAGGATCCTGTCGATTAGCCGCCTAAATTGTGTTAAGTCATTTGTCTATGCCAACAAGCCGGTGTCGTTATAGGACCTCAAAGCCAATATTGAATTAGAGATACGTCGAACTTTTAGTTTCAGAGAGACCAGCAGCCTGAGTCACTTTTCGGGCGTGGTGTCGAGTGGGGTCTTTTTAGCGATGACTATAGCAAAGATATCCTCTTAGCGTTAAAATCTCCTAGAACGATCTTGATGTCATAGGTGGGGCATTGATTGTATGTTCTTTCAAGGAGATCATAGAAGTTATCCTTGCTTTTGTCATCCCTGTCCTCTGTTGAGGAGTGTGCGCAAATTAGGCTGATGTGTCCGAATGTCGCTTTGATGCAGATTGTTATGAGGCGCTTTCTGACATACATAGTTAAAGTTTATGTCTTCGTTGCCTTCGCTCTCTGCACCCCACCGCATTTCTTGGATTGCGGTAACGTCTGCATTGTAGCAGTCTAGGGGCTCCACGAGTTCATCGGCTGCACGTGATCTGTTAAGGGACCTTACATTCCACATGCAGAACCGTAAGTCGATGTTCTTTATTCGGTTGGTGGGCTATTGAATATCGGCTACAAGACGTGAGTTTTTGCAGTTTACAAACCGTTTACAGCAGCACTTGCTATGAGATATTGCATCAAAGTGTAATTAGATTCCAGGACAAGGTTGACCCACGAATTACACGTACCCTAACGTGAGTGTGTCGATATAAAGTGACTAAGATGTGTCGTGGCAAGCAGTCTTGCATAATAAGTTAAGTTGAGAGGGACCTCAACCAACGAATTAAAAGTGAGTTTGTTGAGAACCAAATTCACGCCGCAATTCAAGAAGTAAAAGTTAGTTGCTGTCTTCATAAATGTGTATTGTTTGCGGTGGTCTTGAAAGTGATAGCTCAGAACGCTCTAGCAGTCAACTGTCAAAGTTATCCGTAATGACGGAAGGCATTCTAAAATGGCTCCACGATACTTAAAAAAATGCTGATGAATTTATTCAACTAAAACATGAACTATCCAAATGGCCACAGACGTCGTGTGATATGAAGCCACAGGAGTAATACCTACTATTCTACATATACTCGTGTTAAACTGCAACAGTTCAAGTTGCATATTGATGACAGCAACAACTAATTATCTAGCTAAGCTATTCGCTATGTCCACTCAATCACTGTTAATGCCAACGGAATGTTGATAACCAAACGTTTTTCAATTACGTTTGGAATATCGTGCTGATCTGGTGCTGGGCAGTGATTTTTGGAAAAGTTTTTCAAGTATGACACCGCGTGTCCTTTCATCAAAGTTGTGTGACATGCTAACGATCTTAACGGACCAACGCCCACCGTCTTTTTGCACAATTTGGAGAGTTTGATAGTTTCAAAGCTTTACACGGCGAGAAACATCGCCGTGTAAAGCTTTAAAACAATGCAAGCTTTGGGTTCAAAATCGACGAAAAGATGGTACAGTCAGGGCAAATGTACAGTCAGCGTCAAAGGTGAGTAAAAAGTTGTTCTAAATTAAAAATGACATAAAATACATAAAACATAAAATAAAACCGAAAAGTCATATTTTAAAATATACTGTATTTTTTAGCATACGTGTAAACATAAATTAATTAATTAAATTTGGAAAAGAAAATTGCTAAAAATGGCAGTAAAAAGTGAGTTAATAACTCTTCGTTTTCTTCCTTCATTTGAAGGGACATTTACGAGTAGACTGGCAGATAAGAACACTGGAAACAGTGGTAAAGTCATGCAAAGTACAATTTTTCTCAATAAGAAAATGCATGCCCGCCCTTTTTACTTTTGAATGAAATTAACTGCTTTATGTCTACGGTTTTTTTAAATGCATAACATATTTTAAAGTGTGGTTTCCACGCTTTTATTTGAGGTACCAATGTCTAGCGAAGAGCATACTGGTTAATATTAAGTTAGAGGAAAAACTCTTAGTTAATGACTTCACTCATTTTTGACGCTGACTGTATATGTGCAGGCAAAAGCTTGTTTTGCAGGCGGTAATTTAGCTGTAAAATATCTTTTCAATCGTCGTTGCAGTAAAAATGTAAATGAACATTCGCTTTTAAACATCGTTTTCTTTAGTCAAATACAGCAGAACAAAACAGGCAAACCTCCTCCCTAGTGTATTCTTTGTCTCGTGTGCATCTATTGTGATTGTTCAGAATTCTCAAAGCCTACTGTAAAGGAGCATCGCTTAATGCTGCTTAAATTGTTCGCTCTTACATTAAATGCCACTCTAATGGCTCTCCAACATCATCAACATAAATCACAAAGAATAGTTAAAATAAAAAGAAATAAGAGTAAAATTTGTGTGTGCTTAGTAAAGGCGAACGGGTTTCAAAAAGGGAACATCAAACGGTCAAGGTTACATTAGGCTTTAAACGACATTCTATATGTATAGTTCCATCAAACTGTGGCAACAATGAGGACGCCTTTCCTTCGACTACTACCCCGTGCGCTCGTTCATGGAAAATGTAATGCACTTAGAATAAATGAGGAAATTACCACCTCTAGAGATAAATTTGCTTTTTTTTTCCATTGCGGTGCAAATAAGGACGAACTTGAGTAAGAGCTATTTTATTTATTCCCTGCCAGGATCTAATGAAATATGAGATGAGACAACTAGTAAACCTTGAACATGACCATTTTCTCTTTAAGTCTGTGATTGTGTTAAGACACGGATGAAATTGTTGCTGTAATTGCATTTACTTACAATTTCAAGGTGAAAATGGATGTGGTAATACGATTTACTAGAAGGCCATCACGTTTGTGTCTGTTGAAAATAAATTACTGCATTCAACGGTGAGAGTGTAAGTGGAGCGGGCTTATTAATTCAAAAATAGTACTCTTCCGATATTCTTGAAGGATTTTCTAATGTCCAAGAAAGGTGTTACCTTGAATTTTAATTATTTTTGCTATATTTAACCTTAATTAAGGTCAAAGGTTAAACATTTTATTCCTTGTCTTTCTGATAATCCGGCGTGGGCAGAGCGTTGGCTGCTAGTCTTTCTGTGTTGGTTTCCATTCGTGAAAACAAACAAAACACTTTGAGGGTATTAAGAGGTCTTTGAAAAATTACTGCTTGAAGGCAATATAAAACAGAGTGCCCCTAAAATACTGTTAGAGCAGTATATATATATTGCGTAGTTCATGTGTGGGAGATAATGTTAGTGCAATTTCCGTCCCCGTTAGCTACACAAATTCAGTCTTTTAAAACGTTTTCTTTTTTTCATAACATTTTTGCAAGAAATGCGATTGCAATTAAAATACAGTGGGTTCAATGAATAGACTTGTCTTTTTAGAAAAATGTAAAAAAAAAATGCAATCGAAGGAAATAAGAACGTTTTATATATAATTTTAAAGTGTATTCCTTCCTTACTTTTTTAAGGAGTGCTCTCCAATTCCTGCTCATGTAGACAGCTTCTGCAGAAATCATTAGCCGGAGTCCCTAGAATCTCTGGCGTGATCTCCTATAAGACAGTGTCTTGCAATGTCACCGACAATTTTACTTATGTTGGATCTATCGAGAGTGATTATTTCCATGAGATCTAGCTAGGGCCAGATCATTCTGGAGGTGTGGCACGTAGTGCCTCTCGCTAAACTGTTATTTGTTTTATGAGTTGCATCTGCTAATAGCAACAATTTACAAGTCGCAAGGGGCATATCCATGTAGCTGCGTTTCGGTGGGCAGTTGCCCGGATGTCTCTGTGGCCTGGTATCCAACACAGGCGAATATTGAACTGATCGGTCATCTTGTCTAAAGATGAACGCAATTAATAACTACATTGGAGTTTAGCGAGACAAATTCCAGAGCCCTGATGGCTGCCTGGCTGTCCGTGAAAATGCAGATATCACGTGCGGATATTACATTCCATTTGAGCCAGGACATAGCTTCACGTATTGCCATTATCTCTGCCTGAGGGTTTCAAAGTTCCTATCAGGCTATTAGGAAAGTATTAAGGTGTGGTGTGATCTAAATTTCTCTTCGGGAAGTTTAAGGAACTTAGTATTGAGGACTGACCATAAATTGAACGTGTAGCGTTGTTAGTTGCTAGTTGTCGGCTAAATATATCGAGTGGGTGTAAGGTTGAGGATAACGTCCATGGCATCAGACGGCGTAGTTCTCAATACACCACCTATGCGGATGTAGGCATGACGTTAACTTTAATTGGGTTATTGTAGTGTACGGCTGTCTAGGATAGGTCACCAGATATGCACTCCATACAACAGTATGGGTCTAATGATGGCAACGTAAATATACGATGTTTTCTTAGAATGTAAAAATAGATGGTCTAGAACATTTAATTTCTGTGCGCTGCGCTTAAAATTTTTAGGACGAAACAAGTCGATCAACTGTCTACATACAACACCAAACCATAACAGAGATGCCACTCCGTGCTAAACAATTGCATGAGTTCATTATTGATTTACTAAATAATTTAAATTGTTTGTAATTAATGTAATTATTTGCTATTATTTATTGAATCTAGCATATGAAGTTGAAAGCTATTTAGTCTTTATTAATTGGATGGCATAACCCAAAACCGAAATTATTAGATCAAATAAATAATCATACACTGGAAGACTGAGATGGTATGACGTATAATACGTTTTTAAATTCTACCGATTTTTAAAATTGTGTATACATTTTTCTAAAAAAAAGTTATCTTATGGATTATTTGTAGAACCCACTATAGTCAAGTTAGGTAGTGGCTTATTAGACCACTTAGACCAGAGTTGGTCCATTGTTCCAACACGTGGGTTGATAATATGTTAATCCACTTGTCTACTTGTTGTTTTTTGTGTGCCCAGGACTTCTGGCATGTTGGCCTAAGAGACAGTGTTACATCGTGATGCCAATTTTTGATCTATCAAGAGAGATCAACTTTTTGGATTGCTTTGGATCTAGCTTAAGACAGATCATTCTAGAGGTATGGCACGTTGTGCCTTTAACCCTTATGTAATTTGTCACTTAAGTTTGGACTTATCCCGACAGCAGTTTGTGCGTTGCTAGATGGTCGCATGCCAGCCAAGTCCATCCACTTACAGTTGTCCTAAATATACCTACGATCTTATTTAAATAACAGCAGCAACTTGTTACTACAAACGCTTCAAGCCGAACTAGCGCACTTCAAAAATAAAACTGAAACAAAGTACTGAATGCCAAAAATGCTACGAACTTCTATAAATTTAATATCTTTATTAATGCAAAAAGCAAAAGTAAATATTCGCAAGCAAGTCCTTTGTTCCTAATAACAATTACCAAATTTGACGGTATTGAGCAAGTGTATCATTTTGGCGTGGAGCAACTGTATAGGCACTAGTTCCAGGCCGTTGATGTTTATCTGGCAAATCCGTGAAAATACAAATATCACGCGCATTTCACTTGACAAAGGACATAGCCTCAGAAATTGCCATTATCTCTATCAGAAACGGGCTACAGTAGTCAGGACTGACATTTCGTTTATTAGAGAAGATGCCACTCCCATCTCGCTCTTAATTCTCGATTCGTCTGAATAGAAATGTACGGATCCCTCGAAGTGAATGGTACTTCAACCAAACCGGGTGTGTTACAAAACTTTCTTTCAATCAATAAGGAAATTCAGTACAATATTTTGCTCTTGCAAAAAAAAGCTGCTCGGTTTGAGTTTATTTTAATTATTTTAAAATGGAACTTGAATAGCGAATTGTGAGCGATGTCCACTTTCTTTGTCCCCTAATCAGAGTATCAGAATGAGAGCATATGATTTTCTAAAAAATTGGAAAGAGATGTACTTTCAGCGCATCCAACCCATCTCTTTCCAAAATTTTGGGAAATCGTACACTCTCTCTCTGATACTCCTGCCTCTTTCCACTCATGTAAACAGCGTCTTAGAACTTACTCAAACTGATGATGTTAAACAATTTCTTCATTTTCGCCATTATTTTGGAAACAGTGTAATATACAACCATGCGCCTTCACAAATCAACTAAAAATAGTGACGTGCGTGATGAGGAGACCAAAAAAAAATTAAGTTCGGACAAATTGATCTTACTGTTTGCGGGGTTTACTCAAACCAAGTTCACTTGCACCATGTTCGAGTGTCTGCGGCCCGCTTACGCATCAAGACACCTAGCCTTAGGTTAGGTGAGGTTAGGTTAGGGGGCTGCTAGTGAATTCACGAGCACACTTAGACCATGTTGGTCCATTGTGATACCCACAGTCAGACTACTACCACCGATTGGCCGCTCCAGTGCAGTTAATTTGATCCCAACTGCAAATGGTGATTGGACTAGATTTGAAAAACCGGATAAAAGTGTATTAACTTTGCTTTCACTGGGATTCGAACCTGGGACCCCTCTAACTTAGAGCAGGCACTTAACCAACTGCGTCATCCAGTCGTTCACCTAGCCTCAACTTTATTTCCCAGTAAATGCAAATTTGTAAAATTATTCATTACCCTTGCCCGGACCATGATTTACACCAAAAAAGTCGAAAAAACGCTTCTCTCCGCAAAATGCATCGGCATGCGACATTAGCTGCTCGTTATTTAATTGTTACCATAACATTCTTTACGACTGTCAAATGCCAACCTACAAAATGTTATTCAAACCAAAATGGCGGTCAAACAAAATCGAACTGAAACATATACCCTGTACTAATTTTTTCCCAGAGTTGTTGTCTTAAGTCCCACTTATTAAACGTGGAACGATCTCGAAGGCTTTCTAGGTCAGCAACGTTTTTAACTAATCTTTTCGTTAATTTTATTACAGGCATGTGCTTATCTGCTGCGGCACCAGGCGTTATATACTGCGCCTAATCTGGCTGCATGATCTATGTGCCAATACGTCGTACTGAGCGTTGTTATTCTCTACGACACTCTTTAGAAGATCTTTCTTGCTTTATTATAAGTTGGTCGTATTTTCCTAGACGTTGCACAGTTTGTGATCCTAGTCTATCTTAAGTTGGCCGCGAATGTGATGTGATTCATGCTTTAATAATATCAAACGGGACATTTACGTCCAGCGTAACTTACTGAGGTTAGCTGATTGCGGAATCTCTTGATCAGCTTAAAGGCTACAGTGTCCAGAGCTTTAGATAACAACTTGGCTGTTAAAAATTGCCATATTCCAACTTGGCCTGCAGGCTTCGGATATGCTCACGGATTCTTTATGTGTACTCACGGCGTCTATATATTCGTTCACGTTACAGATAAAGCTCTTATCCTCCTCCTTTTTCATACTGCACTAGTAGAAAGGGTATATAAAATCTAGTATCCTTTTAAATACATATTCACTTGAATCGAAACAAAACTTATCATTGGTTCCAAGGCTTGAGTGTATTATTTTACTAACTCTGTTGCATGTCTAAAAAAGTTGGAGTCTTTACAAACTTGAGGATTGATTTCGATAAACTGTTTTCTCGATTAGCTGTATACTTACCTTTTCATAACAAATTTGTCATCTGTAGATACTTTCAATATTATCAGAATTCATGTTTAACGATACGAAGGGAATACAAATTTGGAAAAACACCTGGCAATACCCTTCATCTACAAGATTTTCCAAACCTCACCAGAGTACAAACACCTCTAAAGAGATATAATAGAAAAGCAAGCGTGTATCTAAAACTGTTTAAAACTACAAACAAATCAGTCAAAAGTCAAAACTGCGTTTGCCAACCATGACAATAGAAGCTTCAAAAAACAAAATGACTAACGTTTCGTTTAAACTTAATTAACGTATACCATATTTTCTCATGACTCACATGCCTATATTTAGTTTCCTACTATCAAACCTCTGACTCATCTCTTCAATATTGCATATGGAGTAGATTTTCGAGTGTATTTACTTCCATTTTTTCCCAAAAGGTCTTATCTCTTGTTAACTGAAATTGACTACTGTCTGGATACGAGTAATTTCCTTGAAATTAACCTTAAACTCTCGAAAAAATGTCGAGAGTCTTTTGGGTACTTCGATGAATAGACACTTGAGTAGATGGGCTACAATTCATTTGAAGCCAATTGTAAGATGTACATGGATAGCTGGTTTCAAGCTTGGAAAATATGACATCGCTGTAATTGGAGAGTTGACGTCGGTCGGAAGGCGGTGATGAGCAAAGTGATCGCCTCTTCATTTTGAGGTCTGGAACACGAAACCCACTTGGCAATGGTATTTGGAACTTAAAATGTGCCCACATTTTGTTCGTTTTTCCCTTCATTTCCCTAAGCCACGCATGGAATTTATGTAAAGCTTTGTCTCTTCTCGTTTAGTAAGATAAAACGATTTAAGCCTTGTTTTCGTAGTAGAATCTTCTCCTTCAATCGCTATCAATGCAAACACCAATGAACTCTCCCAGAATTTGTTTGTACTTCCTATTAGCACTAGATCCCTTTAACCTGCGCCCATTTCAATGTCCCCGGCTGACTATGTGCGAAAAGTCCCCTCAATGTCATCCACGTACGAGTGTTGTACTTTTGGAAGAACTTCTCAAAAATTGACACGACAGAAACCTTTTTTTTATATTAAAGATTTGTGAGAGTTCGTTACCCACCTTGATGAAGCAGTGAAAGGTCTCCATCGTTTTCCTAACCACCCCGAAGAGTTTGACGGGAATGTAAATGCCAGGGATAGTTTGTCTCTTTGCACGCTGTCAGGTGTTGCCTTAAAGACGAAGAAAAGCTGATGCGCCGATATGGATCTAAAAGAGAGATCTTTCCAAAAAAATACATATCTCCAGGAAAATGCTTGCTTCAATATCCGAAACTGATTGTGTACCAAACTTCATAACCTACACCGGTTTAGACAAATAAAAGTGACTTTTGTGTAATTATTTAATTGAATACTGCACGTACCATATTTGCGTTTATCAAAAATGCCCTTAAACTATTTATAATGTATCATCTTATCTTATTTATTTACTTTGTTTGATAAAAAAATAATTATACGTTCAGGAAGACACAATTTCACGAGATAATTAAAATTACTTTATATTAAAATAAAGACACAATCTATCGACATTTGATACTGAAAAACGGGGTCAATCACGCGAAAGGTAAATTACAAAGTCTTTTACAGATACTGGTTCCAATTCATTCCACACAAAACTAGTATCTGCGTCGTAAATGTCCGAAAATACTACGAATATACTACAAAATGCGCGCATACATTTTTATCTGAGACTCTACTAACTTAAATATTTTTCAACAGATACAAACCTTTGGATTAGTTTGCTTGCCAGTTTCGTTCTTGATTGACGTAAGCTTGAAAAAATGTTACGATTAAATATTTAGTCAAGACCAAATCTTTAGAGTGAATCATTTGCATTCTTGTTCTACGTGGTTCATCCATCCCATTAGCTGTCTGGGTTTGAGATGTGTTGCCTAAAAATCTGCGTTTTAAACTTTTTTAAACAGGAACAAACGGTTTTATTCACAGATCAACCAAATACTTGCGAGATCAACAACAATATGTGGCAACAACAATATCGTGGTCAATTTAATCGCATTTTAATAACTCTTCTCGTTCTTCGTTGATGGCGCTTAAAGTTGCGACTGGTCCCGACTTGTATTTATCAGTCTACAAATCGTTCTTTATAACTATTTTGTTGAGTGGCGCTACAGTTCGGGGAGACCTAGACCTCAAACAATAATTTTCTTCGTACTATCGACATTTGCTGCCAACTATTTACAGCTTTGCATTTGAAATTGGCCACCCCCTGTTGCATTGTTTCACAGGCTTGTTGTTGAAAATTCTTCGGAAGAGGATCATCTCGTCAGTTGGCTTTAAACGTAGTCGAAGCGGCCTGATCATACTCACATCCCTGTACCTTCTCGTCATCATCCTCACCTCACCAACAAACGGTAGACACAATTCAAATGCTGTCGACTTGAAACTGTTTGAAAATAACTAAGTCACTCCACACGCATTCCAAAGCTAGGTTAGATTCAAGTGGCTTCATAGATATTATCTTGTTCTAAAGCCAAGACAGAGACATATTGTTTCAGCCTGAAAGACGCTACAATATAAATTTGGATGGAGGGATATGTCAATATTAAGATCCTTTGAGTAGACACCTAACCTTACTTCCTCTTCTGTCTTGGATTCATTTGTAAAAATACTCAGAGGACCGTCCAGCGTCTGAATATCAGACTCCCAGTCAGATTTGGATGGTGTAGTTCTACTGAAAAACTTATCGATCTTTGCACACGGTTAAGAAGATTGTATGTAGTTTTTTATGAGCTGGCCACCATACTGCGATTCCGTACATTAGTACTTGCCTGATAACTGGTATACATAGCCAGTATGCTATTCATGGCTGTAATCCCCATGTACATCCGATGAATTCTATAGAGCGCCGTAGTGGCTTTCGTGGTTCGCTCTATGATCTTGGGTTTTCAGCTTAATTTGCGATTTCTGGTATTGTGTTTATTGTGAAGGAGAGTCGAAGGAAGGAATTTTGTATTTCCCCATGAAGAGTTCTAGTTCCTTTTTTGTGGATTGACTCCAAGTCCGCATGCACTGGTTTAGTTCCTAGAAAGCATGCCGCCTGATGGCTCTTAGCGTTAAGACAAATTTCCCTGACACTGCTACAGTAACTTCTGGACAATAGCCAGGACTACGGTGCTGATTCTTGGTGCCTTCGAAAGAAAAATTCTGCGTCGTATATTTGGTCTTGTTTGCGAGGAAAGCGAAGGGAGGAGAAGACACAACTCCGAACTCTATGAGCTGTACAAGGATGTGGCCACAGTGCGGAAGGTAAAAATCCTTGGGGTTTATTGAGCGAATGAATGAATGCCCCAAGCAAAGAGATTCCTCGAAACCGAGTCTCCTGGTTCGGGAATGAGAGACAGGCCGAACCTTCGGTATAAGGACCAAGTGATCGCGAATGGCGGACAACTTGGTCTTGATGACTGGAAGCAGCTCAGGCACCCCATGGGTCGCAGGCCTGATAAGTAAATAAGCCAAAGCAACATCATCCGCGTAGGCAACCTCTTTGCATCCTGCTCCCTCTAGTTTATAAAAAAAAATTAACTCATGCGTTGATTCTCGACAAAATATTTGCTGGCACATTGCAGGCAGCTCTCCAAACCAAAAGTTTATATTAATTTTTATGGGCCACGTAATTCGCTTATGTGAGTAACAGCAACCCTCAGTCGATTGGAAATTGTTTGACTTGGCTTGTTGTGAAATTAAGTAAGTCCCCCCACACGTAAATTCATTTGTATTCCAAAGTTGGAAGAAAAGCTGCACAAGTTCATAAACTCATACACTGATCCTCGGCAAAATATTTGCTTGCTTATTGCAGACGGCTTTAGCTTATCTATCCCTGTTATCATTGTACTCTCGTGCCAATTCTCATAAAATAGTCAACAAAGATTCCCCCTGAACAAAGTCAGTATATTATTTATTTGCCGAATTCGCATGCAGTAATTAATCGGAAGTTTGAGTTTGTCGCACTTGTTTAAAAAAGCTATTGTCAACAAATACTGGTACACGTTCGCCAGTGTTTGTTTAATTTGTGGGAGGAAATTAATCAGTTCCCCGGCACATTGACTGCGAAAATTGGCACAAACCTATTGTGCTTGCTTGCTTGAAGCAACAAAACTCTTATCTGAGCTAACATATCCACAGTGATATCTTCGTTGCTCAGATTCTTGCCTTTTTACCTAACGGAGTAAAGTGTTCAAGTTCAGTGGTGCTTCATTGCAACATCGCAAATATTGACCCTCAATTTGGCGTTGCAAATATCCGGAACAGTCTATAGAATCAGTGTTGCGTCGTACGTGTGGTTTAGGCGCAAATAAAAATAAATCCACTGTAAATTCTGTGTAACAACGTATTTAATAGTTTACACTTCTTAAAATGTAAATTTGCATTCTTGAGTTTTGGAAAAAGTTTTGTGCAATGTATTTTTCAAAGTACAGTCTAGTAATGACGATCAATATTTCATTGTTGTGAAATTAACACAGATATTACATCAATTGTTTTTCAAACGAAAGTGAAGGTTAATATACTCGTACATGTAATTATATGCATGTAAATTATATGCATGTAATTGTATGCATTTGATAGCATTATTTTTTGTGTAATGCATCACAATAGGTTCTCCTTCAGCGATTCTGTAATTTACATGAAAACCGAAAGAATGCATTTTGCCGAGAAAGCACCTGAAATCGATCATTTAAAAACCTGCTTAAGAAGATTGTCGAAATTCTTTTTGCTGCTAAGTTGGGGCAATTGTATACTTACGCGGATTGTAAGCGTCGTTCGTCATTTGTTTGTTTACAGTGTGCCATTTTGTCAGTTCATCGTAGGTGTGTTTTGCTATTTGCTGAATTTTGTACAAAAACTCGCTTAAAGGTCGCTGAAGACATGATAGAACCAGTCAATTCCGACCCCACATGCAAACTAGTCAACAAAGTTTGGAATGGCTCCTTCCCGCTTAGCCGAAACCGATAAAAACGCGACAAATTCGATCAAAAGTGGTTGTAAGTTAACAGTTGACAATTTTCTTTTTTCGATTACCGCGGTGTTGTGCATTCGGAATTCTTGCCAAAAGGTGAGACAGTAAATAAAGAATATTACTTGAGCGTTATGCGGCGTTTGAGAAAACTTATGGATTTTGCACCACGATAACGCATCATGTCACATGCCTATTATTGTAAACAAATTCCTGGCCAAAAAGTATACAAACAGACACCTTATACCGCTGATATGAATTTTTTCTTTTTTTAAACTCAAATAACCACTTCGAAGCATTTATTTGGCTGCCAAATTAGTTTGTATGACAGTTGATATTTGACAGTCATTGGGAGTGTTCGATCACTATTCTATACATCGCAAGAGCTTGCTAAAGTTCGACTTAGATGGCGGTCTTAATGGATAAGCTGCAATGACGGCATCGAAAACCCTCTATTGATACACCCAAGATCACAATACCCTTTTAGGGTATCTGTATGGTATTCCATTTGAGCAGGCAGCATCATTGGGCCATCGTTCTTTAAGGATGCTGAAGGTTGTAACATGTTATAACACTAACTGGTGACCGCTATCGGAATATATTGGATAATTGTCTTGTGCCCGATATGGATTAATTAGAAACAAAATATGTGGATATGATTCAAAAATGTATTGCCACAAACAGTTCATGCTAAAATGCAAATTTTTCGAAAATTCCTCTCTGCCGAGTAAAACACTAATGACAGCGTCTGGTCGCCACTATCCCCGGACTTAACCACTCTCGATTTCTTTCTATTAAGGTACTTGAATAAAAACATGTACGCCACAAAGAAACCACAAACGTGATACTTAGGAACAACAGTCGTAACAGAATTGCTGAAATTACCCCAAAAGTCTGTTATGAAAAAAGTTCTTAAAAGAGATATCCTTCGCTCCACGGCCTGATGCTGTCATTTGGCCAACATCATGTACCAAAGACTAATGAAATATAAATTATAAATTTGTGTTCCATAACGCCATGTATTACTAGATTCAAATGATGTTCACATTGATGTAGAGCTCTACTAACGCTATGCCTTGTAACTATCACCACTCCCACAATTAGGTCTATTGTGATTTCCGGCTGGGGGAGAGAGACGGGACAGACATTCCTATTAGGTTAGTTTATGTGAATGATTGTCACGGATAAGTTCCGTGACCCACGTAGACGGCGATAGCGTCTGTTGTGATATAATAATAATAATATTGTCGCGCTATAGTCCGAGGTCCGGTATTTTGCGTGCTATTGTTTTCTCACGAGTAAAGGAGACCCACAGTTAAATGCCGAATCCGAACGTAGAAGTTTTGAGAAGCTCTTTCTGGACAGTTATATTCTATGAGCATTGTCAATGATTGGAAAGAGCCGGGAAAATATGAACGGTGTTTTTCGGGAATCGCAGACATATTTTGAGCATAGGAGCATAGAACATTAGAAGTGAAACAACAATGTGTAATCATAAGGGTTTCGTTTGTACTCTTAAAATTAATCTAGTATGCATCGATACGATTATGCAACATTGACGTGAAGTCGAATTGGTTAACCGTATTTACTCGCTTCTTTTACTTTTGTGCAAATTGCTTGCAAAATGGAGAGTAAACCATCATTTATTTTCTGTCTATAACTGATGATATAACTCACCGCGTTCATCGTCACAAATAAAATGTCGTCCATGGCGTTAGTTGTAGATACTAGTTTTCGAAGATTGTATTAATCTTTTGGGGTTTTGCTATATCCCACTGCTGGGGAAAAAGGGAGTTTTTGAACGAAGTGAAGGATTCTGTTCGGAATGAGGCCGTGACAACTGTGATATCATACACCTTTATTTAAATAAATGAAATTCACTGATATCTGATTTCAGCTTTGAAAGCTAAGAAGCAGGAGATACAATCTAAAATCTTGGAAAAAAAAAAAACTTATCGAAAATTGTATTCTTAGGATGCTACGTTACGGACGCTTTCGATGTGACATATTCAACAAAAGTGTGTGATATTGCTTCTCTGGATAAACTTTATGTCGGCATATGAAGACAAAATGGAGACCCCGTTGCGTATGAGATCTTTTCTGCCTTTTTGCGTTAACGTCTGAAAACGGAACGTTTGCTGTCATTGAATCGGAGGCAGCTAGAAAAACGTCTACTGATGAATGAGAAACGCAGTACAATACATGTTGTCTTAAAGGACTATGACCATAACGTCACCATAGGCAAATATACTTTGAGGTAGTCAAGAACTTCGTCTACCTCGGATCCCATATAGTACGAATACTATCAGTAACGAGATTAAACGCAGAATAACTCTTGCCAATAGCTGTTTCTTTAGGCTAAAAAGGCAAATGATTAGTAGACCCGTCTTTCAAAGAAACAAGATTACCTTCTTACAACACTTTAACCATCCCTCTCCTGCTCTCTGGTGCGGAGACATGGACTGGACTGATTTCCAAAGCGGAAGAAGAAGTACTTGGTGGAGAAAAGAGTTCTGGGTGCGATCTTTGGTCCTATTTGCGTTGAGAACTTAACCACGAACGTTACTCGTTGTACAGCAACTGGAGTCTGAGCAGGCGTCTAGGGGTCCAACGCATTAAGCCCGAAACAGATGTTCAACAATACTGAATGCCTGGAATACACTACAGTGGTCAGGCGAAAGGACAGGGAGAGGAAAATGTTTGGCGATGTTGCGAAGACTCCAAGTACTGTTCCTGCAGCCGTCTTAGACCCATCTATGTATACTGCTAGAGTTGCAGACTTCCTGACTAAATCTTTTGCCTAGTTCATCCTGTCCGGCATCTATGTTTTGTAGCCAAATTCGAATTCCTCGATTGGTTCTAGGTAGTCTGTTTGCTTCAGGATCTTTCCATTCTTGATTGATTCTGTGTTGTCTGTGTTCTGCTGTGTGTTTTGCCCCATCGGTTGCATTCCCTCAACTTAATCGCCGCCTTGATAGCCACCAGCTTCCGGTATATGTTTAGGGGAAAAAGATTCAGCATTGTTTCGGCTGAAGGAAAACGGTGGAACGGAGTGCTCGCGTGATGGAGATGCAAGCAGATATTTAAATCTCCGGAATGCGGGCCACCAAACAGGGACACCGTATTTTAGAATGGGTCTGACGATTGCTGTATACACCCAGTGTATCATACTCGGTTGCGGTCCCAATTTAGGGCCGAGGACCTTCCTGCATGTATAAACAACTACAGCCAGCCACTTTTATAAACAACTACAGCCACTTTCCTTATACGGTCTTGAATATTTTGTTTACAGCTTAATTCACTATCTAGTTTACTATTCCTGGAAATTTGGCATGTCCCTTAAAGCTTATGCTATGTTCCCACCAGAGGAAATCGCAAGGTTTCGCCAAATTTATCCAAACCTCGGAGGTTTCGTCAAACATTATCGGGTTACGAAAGCTCACGGTTTCTGAGAAATCTTGTTAAAACCCGTCCGTCCGAGTTCATCCGTCCGTGAGAAATCGTCAAACCGAAAGAGCCTACAGTATAAACTTCAGTTTATTTTGGATGACAAAATATTAAGAGGTGATACTGTTAATAGAAATATTTCTAATTATTTATACAACAACATGTGTTGTTATAAATTAATTTCTTTGTACCGCGAAATCACTTATAACCGCTTTAATAACTTCCTTTTTAGTGTCTGCAGAACTCATTTTTAATTTATGTCAGTAAATTACATTTGAAAACACTTCAACTCGATGGGAACGGCCGATTGAGGTTTCAGTAAAGTTGGGAACATAGTATTGGTTCCTTAGCTTTGGCGGACTTATTTGAAGTTAAGAAATTACATCTTTCAGAATGCGAACAACTACCTGTTTGAAATGTATAGGAATCGTGTGCAGTCCTATATTTCTTCGTTAAACTTTTTGAGTTTTATCTGAATAAACTCCTTATTACTTTTGTTTGAGTTGCACTGAATATAAACTCATGCCAAGCAATCCAAAAACGTATTCAAATTCACTTATTTAGAAAAAAAACATCCAGTGCAATGAATAATAAAAAAAGAAGTCAATATAATATGTCAAAACTGACAATTGAATGACATCCCATAAGGATGTGTTGACTACTATTAATGTTTGCTAGAAATGAGTACCTTCAAAACTTTCATTCCCTTCCACAACTCCATTTTATTTCTGCCAATTAAATACTTAAGTACCTAATCCATTCATTATTTTTTTTTCTTCTTTAAAATGTTCGTAAACGTTGACAATACGTGTGAATTATTACTTAATTGGATTTAGATTAAATCGAGCTGATTAATCAATTTGTGTTATCGCATCAAGCAATCTTTTGCGCGTGTGTACTAGTGGAACAATGATATTTATTTATAACTATGATCATAGCAAGTTAAAATCTTTATCAACTCAATACACAGCGAACAGACACACGTTCGATGTTTACTTACCCCAATCAGCTGTGTCAAATTGTTTTGTTGTTAATGCGATATTCGTTAATGTTGTTATTTTATTATGCACGTGTGCGGGTAACCCAGGTACCTATCGCTTACAAAAAAGTCGAAAACAAAATTAAAATAAAAACCCCATTTGATATAACATCTCTGCTTCATTAGTAATCGCATTTCGTACTCTCGAAACTGATAGAACTCAGACAGGAACTATACAAATTGCGGAAATCCCCTATGATAATGATGATAGAGTTGCCATATAAAAATTATTACCGAAAAAGTGGTAAGGACTGTTGATTGGTGAAGGATACTTGACTTGACTGAGACTTGTCTTCGGAATTATACTTTCTCTTTTAATTTTGATTTTTTAGCCTGCGTGTTGTTGTAAGGCGCGACCACGAGCAGTTGTAGATTTCGTGCTCAAAGAGGGGATTGGTCATCATATATTTGCTACGGTGAATCAGTGTGATTAAACAAATAACAAAATTATACGCTCATGGCAACTTGAGTTTGTGAAGAGTTTGAGGCGAGACAAATCTATTATCTTTTACTTACGAGACATACTTACTTATTTGCTTCTGGGCATAGTAATGTTGTTAATTAACATAAAGTCACTTCACATCATATTTTATGATTTGTGATACACATCCGATATCAGACTCTCTGTTACCAGTTAGTATCAGTCTCTGGAAGTTTCTCACTCACTCTCCCTCTCTCTCTTTCTCTCTCTCCCTATGTCTTCAGCTGATTTTTTAGTTGCTTTATTGTATTATCTAACACAACTACAAACAAAGTAGCAAAGAAACAATGTATCTCAAGTCAAAACGAAGGTACTCGTTTTATAGAAGCAAAAAACAATAGACATCAACATCGACATTTACCTGAAATTAGTATTTCAGTGTGATTTGTGAGGTTAATCGTTGTTGCCAACGATTAGGCTGCTTTCTCTCTATACTAAATATGGTGTCTGTATTTGTGAGAACTTGCTCTCTCTTCAAATACCTATACATATGTGCGACTTTTTTTAATCGTCATTCACAACAGGTTCATGTAGGGGTATGATTGTATTTTTCTCATTTTTGTTTTTTTTTTTGCTTCAGTTGGTTACGGCACTCTCTCTCATAATAGGATACAATCAGTCTAGCTGCGGCCGTCAACAGATACACACGAAGTTTTAAACAAAAATTCTACGGTTTCATACGCGTGCCGTAAAAAAAAAGATTAAGATACTTTTTTTATACACCCTGAAGTCAATTAAAAGTGCAATTTCCTTATTCCCAGTTATTAAAATCAATTGTACCTGCATTGAGTTCACATTCACAAGTGATTTTGAAAAGTATCGCTGAGAGCTTTAGAATAGAAGGTACAAGTTCTTCTAGACTAAGTAAAAGAGTGTCTTAAAAGTTAGAAATTTTCCTTTGTTTACCGCTCACCGCGCTGACGCTGCTGTCTGAAAGCATTCAGAGAGTTCCTCTTTAAATAAAAAAAATCTTTTTTTTGTTTTTGCTTAACTTCGAAACGTAGTGGTGAAGGAATGAACAGCTGATTTGAGCGACAGAAAAACCTTATGGATTTCTGGTCTGTCTTCTACAGTTGCAACTGATAAAAACGAGTTAAACTCGTTTGAGTTTTTTTTATATTCTGTGGTTTTTGAATTCAAATCCGTTTTTCACCTCGGATTGTTTGGATTGCATTGTGTGGGGGATATGTGAATTAATTAAACATATGGTCAAAAGGTTGTGAAGTGTAGTGTAAAATGGCAAAATACCGTGTGTATGAGTGTTCATTTGAATTCATACGTACATGCATCTGCATATATGTGAACAGTGACAGCATACGTGACGAAAGTTTTGTGAAAACTACGTGTGTAAAGTTCTGTAGCTTTTATTTTCTTTTTGATTGAAGTTGTTTAAATTAACTCGAATTCTTCTTTTCCCTTTTCAACTTGATATTGACCAAGTTTTTTTTTATTTTCTTTTTTTTACTGCGTGTGTAAACAGTGGCAAACGGAATAAAAGCTTGAATGGATATTTGGAAAGTTTTGGTCTTATTAGACGTGTGAATGTTTGTTTATTACCAGTTTTGTTTTAAGCCCAATTCCATTTAAGTAGCTATTGTGTCCATTCAGGGCCAAAAAATGATGCATTTCGTGTGTTTTATTTACAAAAAGAAAAATATGAGAATGGAGGCGTTAATAAAATGTGTCCATTGATAAAAAAATGCGAAATAATTCCCATGCGAATAAAATTAACAAAGTGGATCATTCCCTACGTACTTTTTCCCCAATTTAAATCTCTTTAAAAACGATTGTTAGTGTCAAATGGTTAATTGTGTAGTTACCGTTAAGTGTTCATTACGCGCCTTTTTCACATTGGAAATTTCGGGGGCGAAAAAAACTTTCTCAAATTACGAGTGTTGAACTAATTCCAGACATTTCGTCGCCAATATTTTAAATTAGTTTACGTAATGTACGTCCGTCATTGTCAGATTGGTTAAGATTCGTTAAAAAACGATAAGAGTTATCATTCTGGTGTAAAGAGCAGGATACAAAGTTCTTTTTACTTGAATAAAGTGATTGAATTTAATGTGAAACGGGGAAGATTTTGATCTCGTGTTCCCTGATACTAAAGTCGGTAAAGTTCATGGACAAAAGTATAATCCTTGAGTCAAATTTTAGTTACAAAATTTTGATTTCGAAAAACAAAGTCGTCCATTTGATTGCATGCGCGTGTGTTGACCAACTAATGGTGCTTCATGGCTTTTTAAAAATTCGCTAACTATTTCTCGGATTTATGTATTTCTGTCTGATTGTTTCTTTGCATTTTGAATTGGTTTTGTGGATAAAACTAAAAGTGATAGTTTGTTGTAATAACATCTTGATTTGCAATCAATAAATGAATTTCGAGTGACAGTCTTTTTTTTTTTTTACCTTCGGAAATGTGTGAGGAGTTTAAGCGGGAGTTTTATTAATGTACATGTAAGGCAGGGAATACTTGATCGAAACATTCCAGAATATGTTAACTTTTCTTTTTAAATTCAACAATTTTTCAACAAAGTTTTAAGACTTCATAAAAATTGTTTATTTTTTTACCCACTTAAACTTCTATCTAGTGTTTTGTGACACAATATTCATGCGATTTCAGTGAAAACAATTGCCCAAATTCTTCGCTAGAAAAGATTTCGACAAGAATTAATACAAAAATAAAATTCAGTGTACAATTCACGTAAAAAAAAATAAAAAAAAACATTTTCGAAGATGACAATAAACACAAAGTGAAAAAATAAATAGTGGAGCATGCAATAATAAACTGCGCTTGATTTAAATATTGTTTGAGGACATTACTATGTCTTTTTAACGGAATATGTGTAAAAACAAAAAATGTGATCGGTCATAAGCAAAAATGTAACAAAAGTCAACATATCGTTGTGTTGTTTGGTCTCATGCTCTTGAGTCGCATGCAACAGATTGTCGCTTATTTGTACTCAAAACTACACGGCCGGTGTTTCGGATAAAGGGTTGATCCGTAAATAATGACAACATCGAATTTGTTAGATTTTTTTTTATCATTAGTAGATCATGACTAAATTACATTCTCCTTTAGAGATTGGTTTTCCAAGATCAAATGTGTAACTTCGTACACATTTAGCTCATGTTTCTCTTATCGATTTTTTCATATGAATACCTTCTGCTCTAATAAATGAATAATAATAATCTTCTCATTACACCTCCTGAAGGGACTTTTCTAAGGTTCTTTAGCAACCACTCATGATGTATGTGATGTGCTCTTGTTTTCGATGAACCAAATTTGTATATGTACCAACATCATTCAATCAATAAACAAAATTTGAGTTTAAGCCGTTTTATATATAGGGTATAGTCTCGTGGTAGTGTCAGTAATATGCGAAATGTAGTGTGGTGAAATAACGAGTATTTTTCCCCATTGCATCAAGTTGGAATCAAATACGGTGTTATGGGCCTACACTCTACACTAGTAAGATCACTGCCCTATGAATTTAAATCAATCATTTTTATTCTTGTGGTGCTATAGTCCGCGGTGGACCTGAGCCTCAATCAACAAACCTCGCCAGCTAGCGCGATCTTTTGATAGCTGTTGACAATTGCGCACACCAAGTTGGTTGAGGTCCCTCTCCACTTGGGTACCCCACTTTTGACCTGTTGTCCCACTGGTGGAACCAATAATTAGGGAGGCAAATTAATCAATTTATCCCGGTAGTGGTCACCAGTACCTGTAACAGTATTGTACCGATTTGCAGTCGTCGTCCCATTTGGCCCACCATGTCGGTCATAACAAATTGTGTCAATATACATATGTAGATACACACACCCAAAAAACATTCGTTGGAAGTGGATATTCTGTATTCTTTTAAATGAGAAGCAAAAATTGAAATATTTTTGATAAAATTGTATTTTTAGACTCTATTTTTTGCATTTCCTTCAGTTTTCCACAGAAAAATAATCCTCTAACTTCCAATCCCTCTAACCCGAACTAATTTTGATCTCCCCTGAAAACTCGATTTAAAATAACTTGAAATATATAAATTAAAGTATTTATTTATATTAATGGTGCCCCTTGTTTTTTTTTTTTGTTTAAAGCGTATCAAAATATTTTCTGATCCCCACTTTTAATGCCATTTTGCCGATGTCCGAAAATTGACTTGATTTTTGACTTGATATCAATGAAAGATTTGAGATTTGATGAGTTTTGCTTTCTTCATAAGAAATTGCATTTGAAATTAAATTGAATCCACTGACATTTTAACTGAAGTTCAGTACACATTTTCATTCCAAAAAAAATGAATTAAAAAACTCAACATTGCTTGAACAGCGAAATAAAAAGTGAACAAGAAAACAAGATACCCTAGAAACGTTTTTCATCGTAGAGTGAAAATCATTCAAAGTTTCCACAAGGGATTCGCAACGTTGCAAACATTGAAATTACACTGAATCATCCCCCGATGGATTCAACGATTGGACTATACACTTGAGTAAATTTACTAGAAGCAAATAAAAGCCAGCAACTTTGTGCAAGATTTGTGTAGATATCGTTTGTATATTTAGACAAAAAGAACTAAAGGAATATAATTAACAAAATTAACCATTTAGACTTTACATTTGAATGAAAATCAAAGTCCCACTAGCAGTTATTTAAACATTGTGAACTTGCAATCCTTGGTTAAAACCGATGAGTTCTTCATGGTACTTACGTCGAAAAGATAAATCCATTTTAGAACTTTAAAATCAAAGAAAACTTGATAAATTCACTAGCCCATTTCGCGAAATGATGCTCTCATTAAGTGTTTCCTTCAATAAATTAATTGTTTGATTGTTACTTGAAGTGTCTTGTTGAAACCAGAGCCATTCCACGCAATTTTTCACACCGAAAACATTAAATTTTCTACCACTTCCAAAACATATACTTTAACAACTATTATGAGCTAATGTAAGCTACAGTAAAGTGCCATGTAGGAATAGAAACAATTTATTTCAGAAACTATAACAGAACTAGAATGCGTATTAATATATCGTAGCTTCAAAAAGGTGGTTCCACACACTCTGCAGCACGCTTTTGTGTTATGCCCCTTAAACTGAGGTATTCCATCCATTTCGGCTGAAATGTTTCCTCTTACTTTCAGGGGTTCTTGATATTATTTCCTAAACACAATCTGTGAAAAATTGCGTTTTTTTTTAACTTCCTCGCGAATTCTCAAAGAACATGACCAAATTTAACGAAAATGCCAAAAAGTAGCTTTTTGTATATATAAAAGCTTCGTCATAAAGAATTGTGGATTTCCTGAACTCAAAATCTGACCATTTTGTTAATTGAAAGAGTAATTTAACCAGAAGTCTAAAAAGATGAGAAGTTTCCCGAACTGAGCTTTAAATAAAATCTCTAAAATAAGAACCTTAAAACTTATTGCGAAAAAAAGTACAAAACCTTGAAAAATCGAAGCCACTGCAATTTAAGTTTCATTTATTTGGTGTTCTCATCTGCATATCAGTCAAAATTATGTAGATAAAGAGTGACTTTCTATTCTATTGTCTAGTTAGCTCGTAATGTTCGCAATAGCGGCACATTTCCTCAACTCATTCAAACACGTACAGTGTAAATTATTCCCGCAGATATGATAACTAGTTCCAATTTACTTATCCACTTATCTCATCATAACTTATATTTGTATATGAAAATTCATATTTATCTATCTGTCTAGGTTTAATGTATCATTTAGAGTAGAGTAGATTTTCGTCAATGTAAATTCTCACCCGCGTCATCAGAAAAATCCAAATACGATGATGTAACTATAAATTGAAGTTGAATAGGATATAAATAATTTCAGTAGGGGATTTCTATAATTTTTATGGAGCCAACAAAGCATTTGTGTACGCCCCAAGAGTAGAACAATCTATTCCAGTATAATATATTCGTTAACTCTGATATCGATGCGTACCTCTGTGAAAAGTGAAGCTATCTTTGTTTTGTAAACAATGACGTCCTACTATTTCCATTAAACTGAGAACTTGTTTTGAAAACATGGAAAATTATCTTTTATTATATTTTTTTAAAGAAAGTCAAGAAACAGCTCATTTCGGTAGAAAATAGTAAATATTTTGAGTGCTTTGTTTTTACTCTTGAAATATGATATTCATAAACAAAAACACAATACACCAGTTCGCTTGAAAGAAAACTACGCTTTTGTTTTAAGTGAAAAAAAGAACATTCACAAGTTATTCAATCAAATGACCGCTAGTGACCACTTATCTTCAGCAATCATTAAGTCGAACGCATTGAGTTCATTGGGTTAACTTGGCCGCGTGCTTAATCAAATGCTCTTTGTGTATTTACTAGGGGAATCAAACCAATCAAAATAAACAATCGTTTTGGCCATAGAGTTCGATGACCCCCATTCAATGTGATCACCCTGGAAATACATTTTTGTTTCGTACTTGAACCTTAACTCTTTAAATTTTCTTCTTTTTTTCTTGTTCGGTATAGGAAACTAATCGTTACCTATTGTTTCTCATTACAGATATAAATAAAATACCGCATAGGGACTACATAAAGGACGTTATATTTAATTATCTTATATTGGTTGTGTAGAATTTCATTTGATTTCTCGCAACAAATTCAACAAGGATACACAAAAACTACACATTGCCAGGGAGACAGAAAATTATTTAAACTATTCAAGGCAGAAGGGAATGGTATATTTCCTGGGGGACTGGGGCATGGGAGATTCTGACTGTGCGTCATATCAACATGTTCCAAATATACAAAATTCGCACATTAACCATCCACACAATCACAATCGTCAACAACAACAAGAGTTGCAAAGACATTTGTCATCTTCAACAGCACCAACAGGAGAAACAAATGTTGGCCAAACAGCTCCATTATCTTTAACCCATACGCCAATTCAGTTTGGAACTAGTACAACAGCTAGCCAACTACTTCAGCAACCACAACAACAGCAACAATGGAATGAACATACAACTGGTTTCCTACTCAGTCAACAATCGTCACCAATCAATTCGAGCAGCACCTTAGTGACAGCAAATTTACAACAATTGTCTGTAAGTAATACACCAACTTCAGCGGCAACGTCAGTAAATGTGAATATATCAAGCATCAACAACAAGTTGATTGCATCAAATCAAGGTGCGACCGCAACAGTTGGCATAGCAGGAATATCATTACATAAGCACTTGGGTAGACCAAGATCGGAATCATGTGCGGGAAATGTTGGTGCTGAAAATAATTTATCAAAGGATCTCCTTGAAAGTGAAGATGAAGTTGCATTGCAGCCACTTTCCAATCAGGTTTGTTTATTATTGATATTTGCAATCTTTTTTTTTCTATCTCTCTCTTTCTTGTTCATTTGTAAATACACACGCGTATTCATGTTGTCTTCTATGCATGTGTAAGTTATTAAATAAAAATGTCAACTTAAACCGAGATAAGATTAGAAGTTCAAAGGTCGGGCGAGTTTGCTCTCAGACATAGGTATTGTGCTAGATATTAGAGATTTGGTCTCTTTTCGAATAATTTGCAATTTGCGAATTCGATTTAAATTTTTTCTAGTTCAATAATTGCTCAAGTTTATTATTTAGGGTAATGTCGTGGTAGCCGTAGCGTAGAGGATAAGTGCGTCGACACCTACACTCAAAGTCTAGATTCAATTACCGCCATAAACAACAATTTTTAATTTCACGGCTACACCTCTTTTCAAAGAGTATAACTGTCAAAAAGAAGGTTCGCAATATCCGCTGTATGACATAAATCTGTCAGGTCCCTCCTTTCGTGAGAAATGGCTTACATGCTATCTTATTTCTATTCCGAGGATTGCGAATCCTGTCATTTCCTATATCCAATCCGTTGTTAACACTATAAGCTTTTGGTGTTCTATATATGTATGTATCATATATTTGGGTCAAAATTGGAACAAACAGTCGAACATTTAATAACCGAATAATTCCTTTATTAGGGTACATCTTTCATTTTATTTCATTTGTCAACAGTTACCAGGAATCCTATCGGTCAAGCAGGCACCATTAGGTTCTTATTTTGTTCTATATTATCTTTACTAAGCCCCAATATCCGTAAACACGATTATCCGAAACTCATTTGTTCCAAATCACTTCGAATAATAGATGATTAAGTGTAATGAAAATAAATGTCTTCAAATAAATTTTTATGACTTGAAAGTTCTTGTGAAAAATATCTTGCTGGAGATTACGTCGTTTAAGTCAATATTCAATTTAAGACAACAAAAAGCTATGAACTGATGAAAAAGACAGGAAATACCCAAAAGCACTATACACATGTGTGTGTATACCAACTTTTTAAGAACCAACTAACTGATGTTTGGTTGAACAACTAAACCGATTCATTATTCATATAACAAATATTTTAGTTGCACTCAGTTGGGGTGGGTAGTTGTTTTTGAATCTTTTTCTGAGAATTTTTACTGCAGGAGAGATATGCAAACGCAACGAAATTAAATAAATAGTAGTTAGTAATTAAAAAAACCTTGGTTAAATCGTAATAAGTTCAACAAAATTATATTAATATTTTAAAACACGAGCGACTATGTATTTTATAGAATTGAAGTACAGTAGAATCTTAAAAAGATGAGGACGTATAAAACAGACTCCGTTCATCTTTTCGAATTGTTAATCTTTTCATTGTTAATTAAAAAAAACGTATAGCCTTGCATATATCAAAATAACAATTAATTTTAGTTTCCAAAGACTAGAAAAATATCAAAACATAAAAAAATTGTCTTCTTCTTCAAATGTTCACAAGAGGTAAAAAGAAGACTTATTAACACGATGTTACTTTTTAAAAAAACTGCTTTATAGCAGGCTGTCATCGGGAAGAAAGAAAAAATCGTTTATCTTTCCAAAATATTCATGTTTTCGAGATTCTACTGTATATTCATAGAGTGTAACGTGCAGGTCATTGTGAGGTACACAAACAAAACCAAAGTGACGATCTGCGGATATATGTTTAAATCAATAATGACTTATAGATTTTCTTTACTCCAAATGCCGCAATTTGTTGTTTTGTTGACAGTCACTCAGCAAAAATTAGCTGTCTAAAAAAACGTAGTGAAAATGAAGATTAAGAGTGTAATGCTCTCTCAGGTTAAGAGCACTGTTTTCGATAAATGAGAAAACAAACTCAAAACAACTCTCCAATGTCAAATTGGTTTTTTATTGGAAAATATTGCCTGAAGAACAAACTTCTTCCGCTTATCCCCGCTGCTCAGGTGTAGAAATTCAATCGTATCACGTTGACGCTATCACTTCGATGAGAACAAAATAATGACACGTAAAGAGATGTCAATTCAAAACAAAAGCTGAGATGAATTGAACTGATTATTCTTCTTCTTTGTATGGCACTACAATCCAGGGTCGACCAACGCGCCTTTCCAGCTATCCTTCGCTGGTTGTCTCCAATTTCACGCATCAAGTTGACTGAAGTCCCTCTCAACATGTGTGCACCACCTTAGGCATGGACGTCTTCTGTTCCGTTGAACTTATTATTATTTTTTTCTCATTTATCACTCCACTTGGGATAGGGCTTCCACTTGGCATCTTCTTGCCTTGTTTCTGTTTCAGTAATCATTAATTTTTCCAACTAAGCAGTGGTCTACTGTAAAACTTACTGAACTTATTATTAACAGATGTAAAAATAAAGCAAACAAACACATTTGCTTCGAGAGAGTATTTCACTTTGATTCTCTTCATTTTGATATAGAGAATGAAAACAAATGATAAGTTTTGAGTTGTCAGTCAAAGCAAGTCTAAAGCAGATTAATCATGACGTAACCAAAATAAAAGTCGAAGTCATATATTTTTTAAGGCACAATGAATGGAATGAAAAGGCGCCGAATGTAAACGAATGACAACTGCTAAGTAACGACGTCATGGACTTTGATCACTTGAATGATCTTTAAAGAAATAAAATAACAAATTGGAACCACACACATGACTAAAAAAATTGTTTTCCTTTTTTATCTTATGCAATATGTCACATTTTATGTTGAATGGTTTGTGGAAATCATGTGACTTACGAGTATGTTTGCAAAATCAGACACACCCACAGTTGCGGAAATTTCAAAAATATATCCAACACTATAAATAAAATTTAAAATAACAGGATGTTATTGATTTTGAATTCTTTTCTCAGATGACAAACTGTCGCAACACAAATATCACAAATTATTTTTGTATTTCAATTTTCTTTTTATTTGTACACACATTTTTGGATATTTTAAGAAGACAACAATTCCTGTGTTTTCTTTCAATAGCCTAGGAGTACACTCATAATTACTTTCTGTTCCAAAATAGAACCGCGGTATAATTAAAAATACAAAAACCGTAATTTATTTTTTTGCAGCTGTCGCGATTTAGAGTATGTTCCAAAAGTGTATTTTTTTAATTTTGTATTAACAGTTGTGTTCTTCTTGATTTAAGTTTTTAAAATAGAATTCTTTGTAATACATGGGGTTCATTCGATTTATTTTCTTTTTATATATTATATCTAATTTTATAATGAGAGCTTTAATTAAACAACTTTTTTTATAGGTCGGTGGACACACCCGTCTGCTCCTGCTCAATCAAAGTACGGTCATTAAGCCATTGAATCTGCGTGAATTAGACTTTTATCAGAACATTCCTCAGGATATCCAGAAGTTTGTTCCAAAATATAAAGGTAAGATTACAATGACCAATATTCTAATGCATACAATATATACACATAAACAATTATGTTTTTTTTTGTTATTAAAAAAATCTCGATTTAGTATATAAATTTTGTTTGTACTGTCGTCGCATATAAAATCACATTGCTCATGAAGTTTGCTTTTACTTTGTGTGTTCCATATATCATTAACATAATAAAAATTCAAAAATAAAAACAAAAAATAGCTGAACATAAAAAATATAAAAAAATATATTCATTTTATTTTTTCATAAAAAATAGAATTTATTGAACTTGTATGGATATCACCTTTGTACCTGAATCTTTGTTGTTACTATAGTTTGTAAGAATACAGTTATTTGTAATAATAATAATAAAAAATATTAAACACATTTAAAAAAAATGAGAACAAAAATAAAACAAAAATATGCCAAAAAAACATGTCTTGACAATTTAGTTTGTCATTTTATAGACAAAAGTGAAATAGAAAATGTCGTCGTTTTACGTTATAAGTAATTTCATTTGAGAAGTTTATTGTTGAAATGTGTGAAGTTTAATAATGATAATTTATCAAGGGCCTGATGGGTAAGTCCTGTTTTTTTTAATTTAAAGTACATAATTAGAATTATTACCATATGTGATATTTTGATCTTAGTTTTTGTTGGTGCCATACATTTTATTATTAATTTTTTTTCTCGCGTGTACGGTTAAGGAGGACTTAAAATCGTCTATAGTAGTATTTTGAAATCGGTCAAACAGACAGACTTTTTGCTGAATCAAACAGATGGGGGTTATGTTCGCTTTAAGAGGAGGAGAAAATCATGCGTTTTGAGAAAATTATTAAAACTGATTTTATGTTTTTGAAGTAAATTACAAGGTCAATAGTCAGCGTCAAAGGTGATTTAACAGTCAGTCATCTGCTGCAAGTTTATCCACCAAATTAATATTTACCGAAATGATGACAGACAAAAATATATCAAAATGAAACTCCAAAGTCATGCTTTTAAAATGCTGTATTTTATTTAACATAAGCGTAAACATAAAACAATTAATGACATTCAAAAGAGAAAATTTCTAAAAACCGTGTTAAAAAGTGAGTGTACATATGCTTGTGTCAATGACTGTAAGACTTTTGTGGGAATATTTAGAACGGCAAATACAAGAATTGCTAAAAAAGTACCATTTTTTCTTTATTAAAATATTTTTTACAGGTGCTTACTCACTTATTTTTAGCCTTTTTCTCCTTCCAATTAAATTATCTGCTTTATGTCTACCGTTATGTTCAAAGTTATTTTAGCATTCGATTTCAGAGCTTTTATTTGAGTATCAACGTCTGGCGCAGAGCATTCCCATGAATTTTATTTTGGTGGATCAACTTTGATAAAATAACTGACTTTTCACTCACTTTTGACGCTGACTAAATGTTTTTTGACAAAACATCAACTTTTTCGCGACAGTATTTGCAATTACAAAATTAAATTCTGTTTTTGTGTATATCTTTCGAAACGTGATGGCTAAGTTACTTTGATACAAAGTTTCCTGAAAAAAAGAAAAAAAAACTAACCGTTACTTATTCCTCCACGTGTACATATTCGCTGTCCTCTGTTTTTTGATATGGTACCGATTAGGTTCATTGGAAAGCTACCGCTAGTGACAAAAAGACATTAATTTTCTTATCGACTGACTGATTTCGTTTATTTTGCCTTTTGAATTACGCTTCATATGAACTTCTTAGTAGTGGTATCCCTTTTTTCAAAACTAAAGTGAATCTCCGAAAATAATGATAAAAAGAAGTCAGTTAAAACGTAACAGAACTTTGATGAGGTAAATGATAATATCTTAAGTGAAAATTGTGAAAATAGATAATAAGCGGCGGGAGTTAAAATATTTTTGTTTATTTTTGTTTCTTTTCTCTCTCTCTCTCTTCTCTTTATTTTTCCTTGTTTTAATCAAGGAGAACTACTCTAAAATGCGATAATTGAGCAAAATGAGCAACCACTTGATATGAATGAACGAAAGGATATAAGTAACAGAAGGATGCGCACGCAATCCACAATATGGGTATCTCAAAACATACTCTTGCTAATTGAAACCATAAAATTACAGACAAAAAGTTACAGAAAAGGTTAAACAAAAATCTATTAAAAAATAAAATAAACAAAGATATTGCAAAAAAAATAACAAACATTTTAAGTTTTCTTAAAATTACAAAACAAAAACCAAAATAGATATTTTATTTTTTAATAAATATATGTGAAGCGCCCTCTGTTGGTGTGTGTATGAATTATAATTTCAGCAACAATAAACACACCCATAATTGATTGACAACTGTGTGTCTAATCTCATCCTCCATGTGTACGCTCTCTGCTTAAGTGTATGTGCTTGCAAGTGCGTTCAACTCTCCACTCCATCCCCCCAAAAATTGAGGAGAAATTCGTTCATTCGTTGATCCTTGTTTAAGGGTTTGTATGCATATATTTCATATATATACATATATATATATATAATTTTTTATTATTATTATTATTATTATTCTATATATTCTTATAAACTTATTAAAACCTTCATATATTTTTGAGCAATTGATAATAGAATGTTTTTTTTCGTCAGAGTAACTTATGTATTAACAATTATTTTCAACACACTGTTGTCTCTTGTAGTAGGTGTGGTGATAGATAAATATATGCCGACATTTTAGAATTTATATTTCTTAAGAATTTTTCACATATTTTCGCGTCAAACAATTTCGATATCGCAAAAAAAGAATAAACTTCCAATTAGCTAAAATTGAATTGAACTCTCTAAAGTAAACCTAGGGTTGCTCGATCTTACCTTAAATTTCAACAAAGACACAATCATTTAGTAGACGATCTTCCGGTTATTAACTAACAAAGCCGCATATTTGACAGACATTTTCTTATTAAAACCGTCTTCTTGCATTGTTTTCATTGTTTGATGTTGGAATGTGTGATTATTTAGGCTTTCAACTTTCATAACTTTTCAGTCAACCACAAGCCATACCATTGAAAAAAAAAAAACAATTCCACAACAAATCAATCAATCTCATAGTTTATATATTTTACTTCACCATCCATCAGAGTGTTTGACTATAATTCATATAATTCAACCACATTATCTCAGATAATTCTCTTATGTATACAAAGCAGACAAATTAAAAAATTACTACGCATCTGTTCGAAAACAAAAATTCTAAAGTCTGTTGTTACTCTCATTTTAGGTGTAATGCAAGCAACCACAATGGGTGGCACAAAATTAGAGAAACGCTATTCGCCCAGTTTCCGGGAGGAGCACATTCGTAAAACTAGCGCATCAAAAAGGAAACGTGATGATGTCTTACGGTTAGTATTCATTTCTTTACAATTATATTTGAAAATTTGAACATGTGTATGTTTTTTATAGATGAGAGTAGAAAAAAAAGACATAATTGAAATTAGAATCCGCCTTGGGTAAATAGCAATGATACACAATTTTTTTCAAAAGAAAAGAAAAATGATCGAATATCCCTTAAACAAATAAAACAATATCACAAAAGAAAATATTTATTTTTAGGAAAGAAACTCAATCGCGCGCACCCATCATCTCGCACGAAATGCCTCTAGGTGTTCCAAAACGACTAGCAAATCTCGTACCCCTCTCCTCTTTCTTTTCACAAATAATTATGTTTTCTCAATGAAAAGAGTATTTATAAAATAAACAAATATATATATCCCTATGATTTAATGTAAATGTAGTTTAAAACAAAAAAGTAGCTCTCTGCGACATGATGAATTAATTATGGATTTTTTCTTTTTCTTTCTCTTACAGGATGAAAGTACATAAAAATGGAAATGCAGCCGATGTTATTAAGAGTATTTCACAATTAGACAACTCTAACAAACAATGTTAGTATCAGATAAACGATTTGAAAAACAAAGATATCGATATGCTTACTAAAAAAAAACAAACAAACAAAACAACAATGAAATCAGCTCGAAAAATGATATCTTCATATTAACCAATTCAAACAAACTGTTCATGCAGAAAATTCTTGCTTTACTTTTATTTTAATTTTCAATAACTTCCTTTCGAATTAAGTAACATTAAACTTCAATCGACTTAATCCATTGGAGATCATTCGAATCCTAAAAAGAAAACTAATATGTTACGTTGTGTTTTACGTTTACCATTCAAAATTATCACAAACTTTTTTGAACAATGAAGATGAAGCAACATATACTGCATATCAAAAAAATTTTCGTAAGCAAACCCGCGAGACTATTGAGAGCAAACTTGACAAAATGCGGTCCTTGTTCGATAAACCAACTCTGCGAATATTTTCGTCACTTTATTTTCCTACTTCTATGTTTAATATTTTGTATCTGTCCGCTCCTTGAATCAAGTATATCGATTGAATTTATTCAAAGAACGTCTCGGAGTGAATGCTCACTGGAATTCTTGTGAGCCTTATCTTTCGTAAGCATTTTTAAGACTGTCCTTAAGTCAAATGAAAACGTTTTTTCGTTCGATTCTCGCGTCTGGCATAGTTTAATCTTTAAGTGCATTTACTGTTACTTATAATATTTGGAATTCATTACCAGAAAAAACGATAAGACCTCTTCCTAGACATGTAAAATGATTCAGAAAACAAACGTACTTGAAATTTATTTATTGAGAGAGCCGATGAAACCATAGGTATTTCCTGCACTCGAATGAAAAGAGCAACACATAAGCAATGAACAGCTTCAGTCAGTTAGTCAATGGAACTAGCCGTTCGTGTGGTTTTGTTGTGACCCTGTCTTTAGCCTTTTATGTTGTGTGTAATATGTCGTTCATACATATGTAAATTAGTAAAACTTTGGTACAGATAAAGAAGTAAGCAATTAGAATGCAAGGACGTGTATCGCCTAAATGTGGTTATTGGTGCCTAATTTTGAATACTTCCACCCTCAAAGATGCATGATGCAGACTAGAGATGCCACGAATATTCGGGTACTATTGGGTATTCGGCCGAATATCAAGTTTCAAATTATGAACAAAATACGCACATTTAACTTAAAAATGTGTGAGCGTTGTGAGTATGTGCGCCGACTCCTACGCACTAGACTTTCAGTCTAAGTTCAAATCCCAGTAAAGGCAATAAAAAAATGTACGTCTCCTCCTCTTTCGATTCCCTGACAATGCTTAGAGAGTGTAACTGTCTCGAAAAAGATTCTCAATCTCGCTGTTTGAAGTCAGATTTAAACTGTCAGTCCTCGTGAGAGCTTGTGTGAACACAATAACACACAAAACACGAATGGTTGCTGTGGAAGCTAGGCCCAAGTCCACCTCGGACTGCCTCTTCGAACGGAAAGGGATGTAGTTTGATGGTTTGGTCACGTGGCACGAATGTCTCCAGCAGCACTACTTCCGAGGTGTGTCTTGAATGCGATTCCACGAGGTAGGCGACCGCATGGCAAATCCAGGACGAGATGGTTGGACCAAGTCCAAAAACTCGCCTGATTGCGCTTGGCCATAGCTCCTGATGAGTTAGAGGCAATAGAGGAGGATCGAGTGGTCTGAAGATCTCTCGTACATGCGTCACCCCTGCGACCCCTTTAGTGGAACATGCGGTTCACTAAAGATGATGATGATGATGGTGATGACTTAAAATATACTACAACTAAATTGTGATAAATGAAATTAACTATTTCAGCATTTGTTGGTAACGATTCCTTTCGCGACACGAACTACTCACAAATGACAAAAAATGTTTCCGAACTGTCGGTGCGCATGCACAGCAATGAGACAGGTCTCTGAAATTTAAATTGTGCAGTAGCTTTCTTTTGTAAACTTAAGAATGAAATAAAAGTAAAGTGAAGTAAGAGACTGGTCATCACCTGCAATCTTTTGCCGAATATTCGTCGTCGTCGTCGGATACTCGTCGCTTCGACGGAAATCGTGAACGAGTATTCGGTATTCGGTTTTAAATCACTACTCATGGCATCTCTAGTGTAAACACTATACGGGATAAAACGGTTGATAGATAGTTCTCACGACAACGTCTTTACCAGATATTTCTTGATTGCTAAACCTTATGTCCATAGTTCTGTCTTGCAAAATGTTATTTTGTCTACACTTTATATAAGTGCACTGACAGGCGTTTGCTGATAGCCTGTGAAATCAAAAATACTTTGAATATACAGCAAAAGATTGATATAATTTGATTCATTGATTGATTGAATAATTGATTGCGATAATTTACATGTATGTATGTAAAAAATAGCCCAATCATCGCGCTAACCATGTAATGTTTTCTGTAACATACTTGGTTTCAATGGTTGTTCACCACCATATGCACAACTTTTGTGAGTTCTGTTCTTGAGTGTGAGAACCAACGTATTTAAATATATATAGTGTGAAGAGCCCTTGCCTTATTAAGATCCCCCATTTCAACCTCAGTCAACATTTCCCTCCATCCAACATGGTCTTGTGCTATTTGGTTCTAGCTATGTTGGCATGTTCAGCTGATTGGGGTCGCTTTCCAGCTGTGTATGCCATCGGAGGCGTGGTCTTCCTTTACAGCGTTGTCTCTCAGGGTTGGAGTCGATGACTTTTCATAGCCTAGCCGTCAGGGGCGCCAACTGTCCACCTGGGGGTAAGATTCGTCCTTCTCTTTCCTCCACCAAACACCATTAGTGCGTACGAGACCGAAGATAATGACCTTCTTCCTGAAATGTCCGACTCCTCGTACGCTTTGGTTAGTGTCCATGCTTCTGCGTCATACAGCAGAACTGGGACGATCAAGGCCTTATATTGAGATATCTTGATTCTTCGAGAGAGAGAGCTTTATTTATTATTATATTATTATTTCCCTTCTTAGCTCAAAGTCAGAGGCATGTTGAGTGAGGCCCAGGTCCACCTCGGACTGTAGCGCCCTAAGAAGAAGAAGAAGAAGAAGAAGAAGCTCAAAGTCACAGCGATTGGCAAAAGTAATCTTTTGTTTTATTTCCGCGGTGGTATCATTGCTTGAGTTTACTTCGGAGCCCTAAGTAGACAAACTCTTTCACTACTTCAATGTGTTAACTGTCTTTTGTGTCGTTTTGTTCAAGATGTTGGTGTGGGCGACAGCATATATTTTGTCTAACCCCCATTCACCCCAAGACCCACCTTAGCCGCTTCCTTTACAATGCCCACAAATGTCCTACTGACTGTTCTTTGTGATTGTTAATAAAAATTTATGATTTAAATCATTACTCCTCGGTGCTATAGGTTTCCTCAGTTGTATGTCTACCCTTCAAAAATTTGTTTGTCACAAAACCATCAAGCTTTGTAGCAAAATTTGTGTCAGAACTTCTGTACTGTACGTTCTTTAGATTGGTAACATTTGGTCATGGTTGCAATTTCAAGAGAATCATTATTATGAGGTGTCAAATCTGATATATTGTCGTCTTTTTCAAATGCTTGTACAACGTCGTTCGGGTATCGCAATCAAGAACAATTTGGAATTGCTTAATATTGTTTTTCAGCTTGAGCAGCCCAATTGGATCATTGGACATTTTCAAACGCAGCACGCTTCTTTCGCAAATTCATTCGCATACAATATATACTGATTGCATTCATTTTTTGTTTCTTGCAGACTTTCTAATGCTCGAAAATATAACGTCGCAGTTCAAAAACCCCTGCATCTTGGATTTGAAAATGGGTACACGTCAACATGGAGATGATGCTTCTGCAGAGAAACGTACAAAGCAAATGGCTAAATGTGCAGCAAGTACTTCTGCTTCGCTCGGAGTACGATTGTGCGGAATGCAAGTTTTCCAAGCAGATCTTGACCAATATGCAAAACGTGACAAGTATTGGGGCCGAGAACTAAATGAGGAAGGCTTCAAGCAGGCGCTACATGACTTCTTCTACAATGGCTTCAGACTAAGAACACGTGTCATCAAGAAAATTATTCAGCGATTACAGCAGTTAAGAAGAGTTATTGAAAAACAATCAAGCTACAGATTTTATTCATGGTGAGTTTGAAAATATGACATTTGAAATTTAGTTTTATTTATTGGTTCTTTTGCTTTCAGTTCTCTACTTATCGTCTATGAAGGATTCGAGGAAAACCCCATGATGCAACCAGTAGAAAACATCTTTGCTTCACCAACATTGATGACAGTTGAAAATGAACGTTGCGCGGTTCCATCATATTGTCATGAAAAAATTGTTATCGATCACCCGGACAACAGTGTAGACGCAGACGATGTTGATGTAGATGCAGACGACGATGATGAAAATGATCTCAGTAGCTGCAGTCATACACCGACCTCCAATCATTGTTGTTACGATGCTGATGCATCAAACGACTCCACCGAGTTGAATCTCTCTTCATCGCATGAGGACAGCGATCATAATCATCGAATTGCAACACCGGTTAGCTCTGCATGTCGTCACCATCGTCATCAGCGCCACAATCAACGTCATCAACACCAGCACAACAGTAATAGCCGCCAAGGTAATCATTATCATCACCGCTATCATCGGCATCACAATCATGATGACTCAGTGGACGGGGATGTTGATGAAGATGAGGAACAACACACCAGCATTGAAGTTAGTACTGAAGCACATCATCGAGGCTTTGCTGAGGCAGTAGCGCGAGGAGTAAAAAGCAGTAGCAGCAGTAGTAGCCCGCCACCATCGCAGCCACAGCAGCAGATATCCACGGCCACACAACAGCAGTCATCCCCGTTCATTCCAATATCTGAAGAAACAGTATTCTTAGATCCTGAACCACCTCTGCCCAGCATCTCTACTTCTAGCCCGCACTCTGGTGATTCCTGGATGAATTATAGCAGCAATAGTAGCGATGATTTTTCGGGACTCTCTGAACAAATCAAAGCGGTCACTTCAGGTCGACAAACGGGCAACAACAGTTCGGATGAGGGAAGTTCTGATTACGATAACAGTTTGATTGGTCAAACGGAAGCACTGATGAAGCGGTACAAGAGTGAAGACTCGTCACCTAAATCAACTCCGAAAGGAGCTGTTAAGCGTCTTCGCTGTAAGGACGATGAGGAAGATAATTCCATTGACAAAACTGAATCCTCCTCGTCAGTTGCAAAGAAATCGACCACCGTTAATGCTGCAGGAGAGTCGCCTCTGAAAGATTTAGGCAGGGAATCAATAGCTACACCCGAACCATTTTCTTTACCGACAACGCCCACAGGTGGACAGTTGGCTGTAATAAAAAATTCTCTTCTCGCTGGTATTCTCATGGATACTGTGCAACGACAGAATAATGATCGTTTGGATGGAAATGATAACGGGTTTCTGATACCAAGTGAAGCCGCTCGTCGTCATTCTCATCCTCACGAAGATTCAGTCACATGCATGGAAACCCATCAATTTATTCAGCCGCAACAGCAACAGCAACAGCATCAACAAAGAAAAACATCTTCCGCGTCCAAACGCCAAAATTCCCGTCAAACACAAAATCGCAATCATCACCAGCATCATCTACCGCACTCTTCAAAGTCACTGGACACAAGCAATACCACAGCCACAGACGATTCCCGTTGTCTAGTTGATGTCCGTATGATCGACTTCGCACACACAGCCTTTGTGCCAAGAAATGGATGTGGTCTCCTACCATCACCACCATCAATGCCCGTGCACCATGGTCCCGATGGGGGTTTTCTTACAGGTCTCGACAGTCTCAACAAACTGCTAAACGAGATCCTTTCTGATGAGAAGATGGACTAGAAAAGCACGGCACAGAAAAAACACACTAGCCTGACAATGATAAACATTTTCCGTAGACTCGTTCTTTTGTGTAAAGCAAATTTAGATTTTTTCTAAGAAAAACATTAAAAAGAAAAACAGAAGAAGAAAAGAAAACAACAAATTTAAAAAACTCTTATTTAAGAATAATTCAAACTACTCTACTGTTTCACTTAATAAGTTTTTTTTTATTTTTTGTTGTGTCTGTTATGTAGAACATTTACTTACGATACAAACAAAAAACAAACTTAAAATAAACAAAATCTAAAATGACACTAAAAGTATATATTTTGTAAAAAAGGAGAAAAGAAGAAAAGAAGAAACGAAGAAAAAGAGTTTGAAACAAAAAGTGACTAAGAATCGGACGAAAATCACTCTCTGGAGGGTAATTCACAGTATTTTTTGCATAGGTGTTTATTAATCATTTTTTGTTTTCCTAATTTAATAGTTTTTACGGAAATTTACTGTAAACAAACAAAAGGATTGTCTTGATAATTTTCCTAGATTAAAATACAAATAATAAAGATGCTAAAATTAATCGAAACAAATTTCTAAAACAAACATAATTATTATGATTAATTGTTTCAATGTATTAATACGATTTCCCTTCTAGAAATAATTGATATATAGAAACACAGTATGATTAGAATATGCTAGGAAGAAGTATATTTGTCTATAATCTCTATACATTTCTGACTCTCTCTTAAAAAGGATTATATAATAATGAACTTTGACACCATGATAAATTATATATTGATATGAATGTTTAAAACATTTGCATAAACAAACACCAGATGAATATAAATGTAATTTTAATAAAAACAAAAAACAAAAAAAAAAACGCAAAAATACAAATGAGAATAGTTTTTAACAATAGAACAGAAATGATTAAATATAACTAGACAAAAGAAAGGTGAATAAAATAAAATGAAACTTTGAAAAAATATATATGAAACAAATAAAATATTCTTGTTTTATTGCTCTTGTTCTTTGGGTGTGGCTATATTTCGGGGAGGATCTGAGCTCCCTCTCCAGGGCAATTTTATTTGCTTTCATTGCCCATTGACGCGCCACTGTGTTAGACCAATCACATGTAAATCAGTGGTAGCAATCTTACAGATTTACATCAATTTTCAACGCCAAGCCGGGCACTGAAGACATTTTTGCTACATTTGTCGGAAAATGCAGCCTCTATGACAACACATCAAAAACCGGACTCAGGCTGGTGAATTTTGTCACGGGCAAAACCTCTGTAGCTAGCACGGAGTTCCCAAACCTCAACATCCAGAAAGGGACCTGGCGGTCCTCTGATCATTCAACTGTCAACCAGACTGATCACGTTGCGATCGACGTCAGACTCTCCATCAGTATTCTCGATGTCCAAACCTTCCGAGGACCCAACATTGACGTGGATCATTTTCTTGTTGTAGCCGAGGAAGACAATCACGGTTTGACGTCGAAAAGCTACAATCGCAACAGACTACCAGGAACTTTGCCGATCGAGTCTCCCTGAAACTCACCGAAGGTCCGACGTCGCCTGCACTAACAGGGCCGAAGATGTCAAAAAGCCATCAGAGAAGCCGCTGTGTTTAAAACACAACCTAGAAAAGCCCCTGGTTTGACAACGCAGGCACATGCAGCAAAGCAAGAAGCCTACCAGGCAACGTTGCATCGAACTACGAGAGCTGTTCGCGAGCTATACGAACCAAAACGAAGGGAAGAGAACCGGGTTCTCGGGAAGAAAAAGAAAGAGCGCGATCAAGGAGATGGAGAGGTGTTATGGCAGGAATGATGTCCGAAAGTTTTACCAAATGGACATAAAGTTCGAACAGAAGCTTGCCGGGACAAGAATGGACAGCTAGTAGTAGATTCGCAGTCGATACTGATTGGAAAAATAATTTCTGTCATTTTATTTATCATTTCATTTCTTGCCAACCGCAGTTTTTTGGGCTTGAAAGACAATTGAGAAATAGAGCCGTCTCTCGGAAGACCAAGCTGACTCTGTATAAGACCTTAATCATCCCAGTTTTGCTTTACAGCGCAGAGGCATGGACAATATCCCAAGCGGATGAAGAGTCTCTTGGTCTTGATGGCAGTTGGAAAAGGAGGAGAAGGTTCAACCACGAACTGTATGTGCTGTACAGCGACATGAATCTATCCAGGCGTCTACGGATCCAACGCCTAAGATGGCTAGGCCATGTAGAGCGTATGGACAACTTAGCTCCGGCCCAGCCTGTGGGATAACGCAACAGAGGACGTCCACGTACAAGTTGGCGCACGCAAGTCGAGTGGGACCTCGGCCGGGTTAGTGTGCGAAACTGGAGACAGCTGCCGAGAGATCGTGCTGGCTGGAGAGGCATGTTGGGTGAGGCCCAGGTCCACCTCGGACTGTAGCGCCCAAAGTAGAAGAAGTAGAAAGTAGCTCGACAGATTGAAGAAATGGAGAGGAGTTACGGCATGAATAATGTCCGAAAATTTTAAAAGGACAAAGGAACTATCCAAAGGATATAAACTCCTGTCGGGGCGAGGAAATACATCTCATGGTAGAGTCTTCGTCGATGCTGAGAATCTGCAAAGATCACTTTTGTAGTCTGCGATGAAGACAAATATACCGCTGTCAGGCAGAAAGTTCCACTCAATACAACGGACGATGCTAGAAGAGAACTCCGTCCCCCAGCAACAACCAAGTCAAAACAGCGATATCGAGACAAAAATCGAATACAGCTGCTGTCTGCGGAACTCTTTAAAGCAGCTGGAAATGAGCATTAACCTTAACTCCTTAACATTACCTTTTTTGCCGTATTGTGTGAGCGCCTGAAATCATTCTTGAATAATCTGATAGGTCGACATCAGTTCGGTTTTAGATAAACATCGACCAAATTTTTCTGGAATGAACTCAATAAATGTAGAGCGCATGGACAACTTAGCTCCGACGCCGAGCCTGTGGGACAATGCAGCACGGAAGATTCACGTCTAAGATGACGCACACAAGTGATGAGAGACCTTTTCCAACTTCGTGCGCCAAATTGGAGACAGCTAGCAAAAGATCGTGCTAGCGGAGATTTTTGTTGGTTTAGGCCTAGGTGCAACCGGGACTGAGGCGCCATACAAAAAAGAAAAAGACAAAATAGTCGAAAGTTTGCTCTAGCTCAAACTCAGATCATTCATACATTTCAATTATAGCTCATGCAAGGCCCTTCCAGATTTCTGAGTAATCACTCGTGTGGACTGATCAAATTTTAATAGGAATGTCAAAACGGCGAAGTTTGGCAAACATTCATAAACACGCTAAATTATAGCGTTTATGTACCAATATTATCGTAAATAAGAAATATAATATTAAAATACTAATCTAATACTGGTTGACGTCATGATGTAGTGAACGTCAGTGAAGAACAGCTCAAGTATGTAGTGGTTCCAATTCCTCTTGTTTCACATCAGCTGCTGCATAAACCAACAAATAGGAGAATAGTTTCTTGTTGTGATGACTGGCTCTGTACTATTTATTAGAAATATTCGCAATTATACGAAATGTCGCCAAATTATTTCGACGCGCAAATTAAGCTATATTCAAGGCCAAGAACCTGAACCAAAGATACGAGAGTACTTTTACTATATTGACCACGAGGGAATGGTAAGTAATGTACAGGTCTTTATCTTAGCAAAACATCCAGTAACTCTGTACTTTAGCTCTTTCTGGACGATGCTAAAATGAAAAACTTCACTTCCTGTTTCAAGGAGAAAAAATTCTTGAAATTTTTCTTTACTCGCGTAAAACTGAATGAAACAAGTCGTTACCGAGAAGAGTTTCCATTCATATCCTTATGTGGCAGAGAAAGGAACTTTATTCGCTGTGATGATTTACCAATTGTGTTTACTCATGTTTTGAAGGATTCAACAGGTTTGTCTGATTTCTTATTTGTTTACAAGATTTAATTTGTGTTTGCCTTTTTCAGGGAAAGATATTTTGTCATACGCACATGCCGGAGACCAGCTTACAATTGATTTCCAGCCAGACAAGATTTACATGAATCCAATGTCGGGTCGAGTTTATCACCCTGCATGGGAAAAGGTCGGAAACATAGGCCTCGTTCGCTCAAAGCTGGCTATAGAGCTAAGCAAAAGCTTTGAATTTGAAAATGGCGAGACAAATCCACCAACGCACTTCATTTGGAATGGCGAGAGGCTCAGGCTCGACATTGACTGGGTCGACAGCACAATACTCAAAAAAAGAAACGAACAAATGTGATAAATTACTGTAATTAGATCTAATAAAATACAATTATTGTTCCACACTAAGCGATTTGAATTCACCCTCCTTCACCCATGAAAGTCCTCCTGAGGAGCTTGTCGAGGAGTCAACAGCTGCGGTTTTCAGCTTGATTTTCTCCGCCACAGCAGCGTGCGTATCGTTGTTGAATTTCTCAAAAATTATATAATGTGGATCATCCGAAACTGGCTCGTCATAAACTCGTTCTTTACTATCGTCTACACACGCCTTAACTCGTGCAATGAACTCGGCTCTGTTTTGGGAAAGTAAATCTGCTGCTTCCTGATTGCTTACTGATGATCCAGCTTTCATTGACTCCCAAGGATCATGGAAGGCGAATTGTAGAAACTTTAGCACCTGCCAAAGGTGATCCTCCCCTTTTTTCCAAACGGGAAAATCTGCAGTGATATCAAATATGCGGGTATACGGACAAATCAAAGGGTGGAATATATCATTCTGAAATATAATCGTCTGAAAAGAGATTGTCATAAGTACATGTGAAGTGCTATTTAAATTGAGTTTCTCACGGGCAACGTGGACTCCTTTGGGAAATCATCAGGAAGTAAGATATTAAAGCGAAAAATTCCTTCAGCGTAAGAACCAGAGCGCACGAATATAACACCAAACCATACTAAAATTAAGACAAAGAAATGAGTTTCTGTTAATGTGCATGCAAACGACGAATGTTAAATATTACAGAGCGAATTTCGGAACGATGGTATCACATAAACTCCAGAGATTTTTTCAGCTGCGACCATTTTACTGAAATTGAAGGAATTTGCTGGGTTAATTGGCGACATTTTCTAATTGGAATGCACTTACTACTCGGCGAGAACTTTGTACTCCTGTTGGATGGTGGAGAATATTTGCTCTTCTGTCTTTGCCGTGTCCAGAGTCATTATTTTATCAAATCAAAACGGTGAAATATAAATAAAATCAAATCAACAAAACAATTGTTGCAGGAAACAATGATGTTGACATCAAAATAAGGAAATATTATGTCAGCTGATTATGAGATGGTGGTGAATTGGAACAATGGACTGTGTTCAAAAAGTATAGAGCCTACAAATAAGAATATACTTTTATCGTGTGCATTAAGTAAAACAAATTGGTGACAGATTCTAATAAGTAAATAAGACAACAGCGAATTATAATGTACAGGTCTTTATCTGGACGAGATTAAGAGAGTAAAACCTTAAGAAACATTGAAAGAATTGCCCTAATTAAGAAGATGTAGATGCTCATTTGGACATTTTGAATGCCAGTATATTTATTTACCACAAATCAACTTGTATTCGAATTAACTTGTTATATTTTATAGCATCTATGAATACGTTGGAGCTCTTTCGAACAGCGGATAGCCATACACATTCAAATAAATGAGATGAGCTCCAACTCTTATTCAAAAAATCGATCCCTGTTTGAACTTTACTTCAAATCTATATTTTCAGCACAAAAAATAGGATGAGCTTAACAAAAAAGGTTAAAGTTGGTGTGTTTATTCAACGGAAAGGACTATTGGACTATTTGCTTTCGTGAACTTTGAACGCAGCAATTTATAGCCTTCTCCTGAAAACTTCTTATGACAAATATCTTTGAATGTTCAACGTTATTCTGTTCGGCCCACTTATGGCTGAAACACAATAGTGCGTTGCGCCAGCCGCCTTCATGTTACGGAGGGACTGGGTTGACGCACTGCGTTAATCAGTTGTTCCCTCTCTCTCTCAAATACCAGATGAAAAATATTGCGTCAGCTGTTTTAATTTCTGAAATGTCAAAACAAAAAATATTTTGGTCAAGCAATTGTACGTTAAAGAAATTAATTGCGTAAAATGAATGCTGGGAAAGTTAAACAAATTAAAAAAGTGCTTCTTGTTGCTAATTTGGCGTATTCATTCAAACTTGTTTTGTCGTTAAAATAATTTTAGTCAGCTGTTTTCATTTCTCAATTGTCAGTTGCCAAATAAAATTCTCGAAACTTGCAAAATTGAAAACATTGCGAGTGCAAATTCGTGCATATATAACAGTAAATGAACGGTATCAAAAATTAAAGTATCTACCAGTTTAACAACAGACCCATAAACATGCATACATCTACAGTCAAGGGAGTTGCTTTGTGTCCTACTTGTCTAAGGTAACAAAAGCATTCGTTATATCGAATGTCAACTCTCTTTTTCATACGTTATAAAGAGACACACTTGCAATTGAAAAAATTGTACGTTATATCGATCATTCGTTATACAGGCATACGTTATACTTCGACCACCACTGTATTTTTGAAGGCATTTATATTTTGTTCCAAATTTCAAATTTCTGCTTTGAATATTGGCTGAAATATTCTTCTTCACAAACGGGGGCTCCGTGGTGTTGTGGGTATATGTGTCCACCCCTAAGCCCTTGGCTTTCTGTCAAGGTTTAAATCACATCGGAGGAAGCAATTTTCCATAAAAGGCTTGTTCACCACTCTATCTCTTCCAAGTTATTGACGATTTTCATCGAGTATAGTTGTTTCGAAAAGCTTCCCAATCTTGACTTTCGGATTGGGCATTTTCTAAGTGGCTGATTACATGAGCGGAAGAAGGTTGGATTGAGGGAGATACAATATACGATTTCCAAAAGTTAGAGGGAGATAGGTTGGATGCGATAAGTGACTGTTTTCTTTCTTTCTTCCAGAGAAGGCGAAACAGTTGATAAGAATTAATATCGGTGGATTTTAGCTCATTATGTGTGCCCACAAATGTGTGAAAAAGGTCTGGACGGTTACTGGGTTCAACAAAATGGTGCGCCATGCCGCACTCCAAATCAAACAATTCAGTTTCTGCATATTAGTTTTTTTTTGTTTGACGTGTGTCAAAAAAGGCGACATTGATTTACCACCCAGATCTCCAACTTCTTTTTGTTGGGTTATTTAAAAAGGAAAGTGTACGCCAGCAATCCTCAGATCGTTACCAAATCAATAGAAAACAAGATAGAAAACGCAGCAAAAAAGGGCACATTTCAATGGAGGGAGCCATTTGATTGATGTTGTATTCAAAAACTAGTCCAAATAAATTACAAAGGACTAAATTAAATAAAAATACTTCAATATGGAAATACCTCATATGAGTATATGGCCTCACAGTGCAGACAGAATTAAAAAAACCTGGTCACAGGTCTACGTTTATAGATTTTGGATGTAATAGCAGGATAAGCGATAGAGGAGTGATTTACGAATGGATTTGGATAGTGCTTCGTCATATTTCCCCAGTGATAAACTTCATCTCAACACATCTTCAGTGACCCCCATGTTCCACTACGCACGAGAGATTTCCAGGTCACTTGATCCCTCGCTATCGACTCTAACTCATCAGGAGCTATGCTCAAGGGCAATCGGGCGAGTGTTTGGATTTGGTCAAACCATCTAGTCCTAGGTCTGCCAAGCGGTCGCCTACCTGATGGAATCGCATTCAAGGCACGCCTCGGAAGTCGTGATGATGAGGAAATTCGTGCCACATTCCCAAGCCACACACGTACAACCCTTTCCGTTTGAAGAAGCAGCTGCCCAACACTGAGTTCCTCGCGCACTGTCGTTAGTTTAGTTAGTTTAAAAGCATTTTTTTTATTTTTGTCTTTAAAATCGTATGTTCTAGGAAAAATACTTAAATTAGATATACAATAAAAGGTTTCTTATACTATCTTACTGGCCCTATGCGGACACTCTTAGTTAATTTATTTAATTTATAATTTATTTAATTTATAATTTATTTTGCCTTTTGGCCTCTTTTGTGGTTTTCACATATATATTTTAATAAGACTTAAACAAAATAAATACTTATACTAAGGAAAACTTAAATAAAAACTTAGTAATCTAAACATTTTTTATTTATATTCTTAACCTTACTTAAAATTAGCTTACCTAACTTAGACTAACCTAAGCTAACCTAAATTAAACTATCTAACATTTTTTTTGATTTTTTATATTATTTTTTTTTGTTTTTACAATTTTTTTATTTTTTATTTTTGGGTTAAACAATTTTTTTTTCTTAAATTTACGCTAGTCTAACGTCCTAACCTAAATGTAAGTTGGCCGTAAGGGACCAACAGTTAGCGGATTAAGCTGACGACAGCTCGAAAGTTTGATGGGATTGCAACCACCAGTAGAACCCACGAACCTTGTCACACTCCGTTCTGTCGCTAATAGAGATAGATCTACTGAACGGAGATCATCCGGACTAATACTTACGACATAACCCACATCGGCGAGCGTTCTCATGATATGCTTCATTGGGGTGGTAGGCTCCAAATATAAGCTCATTTTCCGAGGCCATGGCTCTTGTAACGTGTCTTCGAATCAGCTAATAAAATTATCCACCCTGTTCACGTTTGCTTTGTTATACAAAAACTCGTTGGGATAGAATTTTTTATACTCAGATTTTGGGGTTCTGTACTTCTTAAGACAAGCCCGGAGACACTGCTAACCATCAGCACGTCAGGATTGTGAGTATGCAACAATTTATATACACTGCTAGGATTTTAAGGGTTCTAGCTGCGAGCGGGGCCATTATATCTGCGGTGCTTTTGGCTCGTCGAACAGCTCCGAGCGATAGAGTCTACTCGGACCGTCTGCTTAAGGAGTCTCGTGTTTTTGCATAGCGCCCATTTGCATTTGCATCGTCTGGATGGTGGTCATTCCGTCTTTCATTGAGGGCTCTGCTTTAAGTTGCCTGGCCAATGGGACCGGGGCAATCTTCAGCAAGAAATCGCATTTCGAACTGGCTGCATATTTACATGTCTCATTACACTAAATATACGTGATATGATATGATATGAAATTTAGATAATATATATATATACTTACGTGTGTTTTCTTTCCATATTCCCTTAAATTGATACTGACTCGTAGCCAATTCTGCATGCGAGTAAACAAAAGTAAAATACGACCATAAAATGACGGAGAACGTCCGCAATAATACTAGCTGATAACGGCAGTCGTACGAGTACACACGACTTCTGTCAAAAATTTACTATCAGTGGGCTCGAAAAATTCGACAGCATAATAACAAAATACTGTATGAAAATCATCAGGTATCTGATGTTGCAATTATTTCGGTGTTAAGGGTATTTTGTAGACACGGAAACTTAGGTGTGTTTTTTGTTTTTATTCTTTTTTTGTTACTGCTGCAAGTAGTATAATAAAACAAAGGGAATTAAAGTAGCTAGGAAACTGTATTTACATTATTATAATTTGCGATATTTATGTACATTTCATCCTGTATTTACATGCATATTTTATTGTATGACCATTTATTCGATGTAGGCAGCAAATTCATATCGAGTTTGGGAAGCGATATTTCTTGATATCCTTGGCAGATTCCTCTCTTCTCCTGACGTCCAGTTTGTATTTGCAACAGATGACGTCTGCTCTGGGCGAGCAGCGCTGTGTTGCAACAGAAAGTTGTGCAATACTCAACTGAATACACTGCAGAGCCATCTTAAACTTTTCCGGCCGGAAATTAATAATTTTTGTAGAACTTGGAATTTGCCTGAAAGCATCCCGAAGGAGAGCTTAATAGTTTGCCTGGCACGGCTCAACCGGAAATTGAAGGTTGTTTCTGTAATTTTCTGTGCTATTGTATGGATACGTTTTCATCAAATGGCGTTGTAGCGGAAAAGCATCATTCCCAACGATGCGATAACGAAAATTTATATTTGCTTCAATAATCCAATAAATAATAAGATCGCGAATACAAGCTGCCGAGATGAGATTTTTTCGTGCTGTTGTGAGAATTACTCGCCGGGATAGGATGAGAAATACGGCAGTGCGCGAGGAACTCGATATTGAGGAGCTGCTTCTTCGAACGGAAAGGACAGTACTTCGATGTTTGGGAACGAATGTCCCCAACATCATACCGATTCAGTCAGGTAGGCGACCGCTGGGCAGACCAAGGACGAGATGGTTGGACCAAGTTTAAGCACTCGCCTAATTGCGGTTGGGCATAGCTCCTGATGAGTTAGAGTCGATAACGGAGGATCAAGTGACCCGGAGATCTCTGGTGCGTGCATTGCCCCACGACCCCTTTAGTGGAACATGCAGGTAACTGAAGAAGATGAGATGAGATCATATATATGTACGGTAACCATTTTTGCAGACGCAAAAAAGAGGACAATCTTATTATTTCCAAGAAACAAACAAAAAGCAAAAAGAATGTCGTGATGACAGTTTGCGATTCATTCACAATAGCAGCAAAAACCAGATGATAGAACTGAATTATTCAAACCAGTCCTGTCTTTTTCTATTTTTTTCTAATTAACTACTGAAGAAAGTACTTTACTGTGTAAATCATAGAAAAAAGTTTTCAAAGAAAAAAAGGACAGGTTAATAAAAAGAGGACAAATTACTGTCCTCTTCAAGAAAACAAAAAAAAGGACACGATACCGAAAAAGAGGACTGTCCTCTAAAAAAGAGGACGGATGGTCACCGTATATATATGCAAAATATGCAACACTAAATGTAAATCATTATTATGCAAAATCTATCCTGATGGCAAAGGAAAAGTGCAAAATCCAACAAATGATGTCTTGCAAATGATGTGCATATACATGCATACGAGCATAAGAAATAAAATAACTGTTTTGTAAATTCATTTATTTAATTCATATTTAGTTTCAGACTACTACAGGTTGTGATAAACATTGCACTTTAAATAAATAAAATATAACTTAGAATAGAAAAATAAAAAATAAATTGTTTATATAAAGTCGGAGTCTTCAAAAATATTTTCCATAGCAATTTCGATTATGCTTTTACTCTTTTTTTGTGTTGGCCCCACAGGCATGGATGCGTTTTTGGCTTGCTCAAACTCCAAGGCTGCATCGTGCAAAACAGACAACATATTTTTCTTTGCTTTTGCTAACACAAACGCATCGGTCGATAAATGCTCCAACTCAGAAGCCACATAATTCAAAAAATGACTCAGGGTACTCTGCTTTTCTTTTCTTAACTGGGCCATTATTTCATTGGTGGATTCGAGCAACTTCTCCGCTTTCGCCCGTAAAAAGCTCGAGCTCTGTTTTCTCTGAACAAATGGAATAGAATAACTAACAATTAAATATATTTCACACAACTTTAAATTTACGTCTCACCGTTCGGCTTTTTCCTCTTACACCTGGATAAGTAACTGATCTATTTGTACTGCTTCCAGACAGGTTTGGCGGGGGTTCGTTCTCACTGTTTTCCTGGAACAAAATAATTTTAAAAACTTTTCAATGCTTACTCCCGAAATTACCTTACCACTGAAAAACTAGATTCGCCACGGACAAAGTCACCACAACTGTCCCAAAATCGTAGATCTTCATAGCACCGCAATTTTGGAACATACGAATCTAACAATCTTGGACCAGTTCGTTTGGACAAAATCAAATTGTTTTGTTCCTTTATATATTGCGTTTTCAAGACATTCATTTTCGCAAGGATATCCTCAGGTGTTGTGCCTGGCTTAGTAGCATTTATTATTTCCGTAATATTTTTTAATGATTCATTTTTTTTAATTATATTTTTGTAGTCCACATGCCATACTTCCTACAGATTGGGATGTGCGGGCAATAAGCTTATTAATTTTTTTGTTGATTCATCATTCCACGCAGCCATAGCTCACACCAGAACAAACACTAATCACTGAATGACAAACTAATTGCATCTGGTGTTCTTTATAAATCCACCCGATGGTTTTTGCAGTTCTTTGTATTACACAAAATTGCAACGATCATAAAACCACCAACGGATCATACTCGCAGACACACGTCATAAATACTGTCTGCGTAAGTTCCAGGCATCCTTATCTCATCCCTGTTTTTTTAGCTGATATGTAGTATTTTATAACCCTTTCATATGTATATCCGAAAACAATACAATCTACGATGATTTCAGTTATTTTTTCTGTTCGGAACACATTTGTTATGCAAAAAGTTACCGGCACTACGGCGCTTCGAAAATTCTCGTTTAAGGTCTTATTATTTCAAGGATCGCAGACAGGAAGTATGTATGTACGTCAAAGATTTAAATGACTTGGTAAAGACAAGGATTCCTCGGCAGAGATTTACTGTAAACCAATGCTGTCAAAGTATTCAAGTAGAATGTACCACAATGGAGAAGAGAAATTCTTATATCGTTGAAAAATGCCCACTTCCCAAAAATGTACTTAAAATAAAAACAGTTATGGTAAACTGTGGAGGGCTACCACGTAGAAATGAAAACAAATGGTCAAACATTTCGGACAAAAAAGATAGTTCCAGACGCTCTGCAGCTCGCTTTTGTGATATCTCTTGGCACAGGTTTCAATCATCCCATGAGCTCAGGGTATTCAACCAAATGGAAGGATATTTTTTCAGAAGCACTATTATTATTATTATTTTTATTATTATTATTATTTTTTGGCTTTATTTCAAACAAAAATATATTTACAAAGATAGTATAGACATATTTGGTTAATACATACATATGAATGAAATAGTGAAAGTACATTCAATTGAAAATGACAAGTATTGAATGTATCTATCAGAACATTATATAACAAGATAGAGAACTGTTGATGGGGATCGTATTAAGTAATATAACAAAAAAAAATAAATAAAAAAATAGAAAGTGTACATACAGATAAGTTTCCAATAACAAAAGATAAAATGAAAAGGCAAGAAATAAGATTAATAAAATATATAAATAAATAAATAAATACATAAAATGCAAAATCAAGGAGATCATCCAAACAAGGTGTAATACATAATTAGACTAAATGCGCAAAAGTAATTCAATCCGAGAATAGCTAAGAGAAAAGAGCCACTCCTGAATATTTCTCAAGAAAACCGTTTCCACTCGTTCGCATCGTAGATTAACAGGAAGTGAATTGAAAAACCGAGGTGCAGTTACAAAGAAAAAGCAAGAAAATTGACTCTTCTTTATTATTGGTACAGATGCTAAATTTCTGGTATTGACGCGTAAGTTATAGTTATCAACAAATCTAACCGCATAATAACCAGCATTTCTAAAGAATATTTTTAACACTTTGTAACAATAAAGATGTCTAAGTGGTAGAATTCTCAGGTTTTTAAAATGATTGAAGCTAGATGTACATCGGTTCACTTTGCAAATTATTCTTATAGCATGTTTTTGTTTAAGTAATAACGGTTTAATATTAGTGAAGTATGCACCACCCCAACAAGATAGACCATATTGCAATTTTGATTTAAAAAGACCATCATAAACCAGTTTTAAAACAGGTTGTGTGCATAAGAGACTAAGGTGGTAGAGCTGTTTGACTATATTATTGAGATACTGCTTAAGATACGAAATGTGATGCTTCCAATTCAGCTTTTGATCCAAAATAATGCCCAAATACTTGTAGTTATCGACACATTCAATTTTAAAGCAGTCGCCAGTACAGCTTACATCTTCACAGTAATAAATGTTATTATTCTGGCATCCGTTTATTGGAAATCGGTTACAACTAGGTGAATGAAAATATAGAGGGAAATCGCTTAAGTTTGTGCCTTTAATGTTAAAGAACATAAACTTAGTTTTGGTACTGATAAAAAGCTTATGCTGCTTGAACCAATTCCTTAGAAGCTCTATATCATAATTCACTTCTAGGAAGGTATCAAACGAACTGAAGTTCGAGTACGATAGGGCTGTATCATCGGCGAAGGCTGTGATTTTGAACGGTTGCAAAAATAAAGAATTTACATATATTAAGAATAGGATCGGGCCCAAAACAGAACCCTGCGGAACACCCATATTTATGGATTTAGGGGAACTTAAGCAATTTTTTATTTTTACCACTTGTGATCTGTTCTGAAGATATGACACAAACCAATCATAAACAAATCCTCTAAAACCGGCGAAATAAAGTTTTTTTAACAGAAGAAGTTGGTGTTTACTATGCCCCTAAGATCAGATTATTGATCGAGTTCATCGCTCTGGCAGTGTGACCTCGAACCATCTTCAGCAGAAAATTATCCATTCTTATCATGTTCGCCCTGTTATATTGGACTTCATTGGAATAGAATTTTCTGTACTGGGACTCTGGTGTTCAGTAAAGGCGAAGGCAGGTCCTAAGACAAGCCCTCTCAAACACCCGAATCTTTTCCATCAACCTTGCACTCACGTTGAACCACACGGGACAGCCATAGGTGAGCATTGGCCTGATAAGGGCCATGTAGCAGATTACTTTCACCATCACATCGAGTTGGCTGTAAAACAGTCTCTTTGCGAGAGCGAAAGCACCGAAGCCTTCTGTAATGGCGTTCTGAATAGGATGGTTTCCGACCTCTCGAAGTTGATTTTCAACTTCCGGTCATCGCAGTTTCGTATGAACTAATCGACATCACCCTGCACGAGGAATATACCCGTAGAGGTCGCGTTGCCATTCTTGACGACGAACTTTCTGCTGGTAAGAATGTTACACAGTAGGTACAGTAGTGGTTTGCTAATGCCTAGCCGATTGAGTTTGTAGAAAAGTTCTTCTAACCATACGGTGTCGAAGGCCTTCTCCAAATCAATCAGGCAGGGATCTGTACATTGTTTCTTGCTCTTGTTCCATTGGATATCCGTCACCAGTTTCGACCCAGCATGAGTAGTGTCAAGTCTAGCTTTGAAACCGAATTGGTTATGCAGAATGATATGTTTGTCCTAAGCCCACTTTAGCAGAGCTCTTTTAACCACCCCATCGAATACCTTGCTGATGTTCAGAAGGAGATTAATTGACCGGACATTGCACGGATTAGACGAGTTTTTTCCTCGTTTAGATATGGGTTGTACAATTGCGGTTTTCAAATACTCCGGATAATGTGCATTATTCAGAGTATTGTTAAACAGAACTGTGTACATATTAACTATTTCTAGAGGGATATGTCTTAGCACAATGTTGGAAATCCCGTCGATTCCAACTGACTTTTTCTTTTTAAGTGATTCGAAGACTGTTAAAAAAAACCACGTAAATGAAAAGACGATGATTCAATTTAGAATACTTATTCTGTGGAAACAATTTTTAGGCTAACACGACTTGATTTGATCAATTGCAAGGAAAGACTGATTTATAAAATTCATTTGTCTGAGGAATATTTGAATGTTTGTATGTATGTGTTTTTTTACAATGGAAAGTTTTTTGACTAAGCATACTATACTATATATGATATTAATAAAGCAAGTGTATTTACAACAAGTGGCTAATATCTTTTAACAAAGACCGCTTGGAACTCTGTCTTAGATATGAACGGGGGATGAACCTTTCATCGGTGATAGCATTATCTGCCATGTTATCATCACTGAACACGACAAAGTCAGTGTTCTCAGATCGCACGTTCTGTATGGTTATTGCTTATATTTTCCTAAGACTGCCCATCTCCTTTAAGAGATGACATCAATATCTATGTATTATATTCGTCTATACTCTCAGTCCTTTTACACAATCTTGACAGTGTCATTATTTGGTGTACTATTTTAACCTTCAAAGAGTTAACATCGTAAGCATGTATAATCCTTAAATTATCCCATTTACGGTGTAGTGGGCATAAAGTCCAGAGGAGCAGGAATATGCAATTTCATTTTTCCATCACAATGCAGGCAAACAGTATTAAAATGTCTTTCATTTATGAGCGATTGTTTCAAAGACTCCGATGCCACGATAAGTGCTTCTTTTCACGGTTACTGCTTCTGTCGTTTAATGGTTATTGCTAGTGAAAGGCTCTATGCCCTTGCAGGAATAATACGACCATACACCATGTGTACATGTACTCCGTTTCTGTATTCCAAGTGTGTGTAGTGAATTCACGGGATTTAACATGAAACTTAAAATTTCATTTCACTGCAAGATGGTGGTTAATGGTGGAGGATTGGAAAGAGTAAGAAGGCGTTTAAGTAATTTTAATGTAAAATGAATGGAATGGGGAAGATAGGAAATATCTACAATGTATCATAATAACACGAAGTGGATAGAAATGTTTCAGAGTGTCATATGCATAGGGACGTTTTTGACTTTTCTACCTTTATACCGCAAAAAGTAGACATCATTTTTTAAATTCAATATTTAGTGTAATAAAAGAATGAGGTTGAAAAAGTCACGAGATAGAGCGACGCCTTGCCTTGGTAAGGTCTTGGTAAGTTCGTTGCCGAAAGTATGAAATATAGAGTTTCTGAAAAAAACGGCAAGAAACCCGTAACACCACATCCAGCAGCTGCTGGATTTCAATAATTTTTATAAAGAATAAAGATGTTTTTTTTATTTTGATGTTAATCGTGCTAGACGAAAGCATATTTGGAGCATATTTGGAGGGCAGGACTGGGGTATACAGGACAAAGTTGTTGATTCTCCCTCAGCTGGCGGAATGCCAGTAACTGCTCAGGACACTACAGCAACCTTTGGAGGGTTAACCAATGCACTTACCGAGCGTCCTAGGCAAAAAGACGCTGGGTAGGAACGGGTATGTTAAGAAAAACAGAGTGCTATATTTATTACAGCTGTCACAGAAGGTTGTACATATTGGGATGCGGATTCGTCGTGGGAAATCGGCTAGCCTGGCTGTGATCCGGATCCACGGTATATTCTGCAACGTCAGCCTCATATGTGCACCCCTACCAACGAGTCCATTAAAGAGAATTTCTATGACCTCTTGGTGTTAAGATCGTACTCGGGGACTTCAATGCCAAAATCGGGAAGGAGGACGTCTTTGACGGAGTGATCGGAAGGCAAAGCCTTCACAACACGAGAACAGACAACGGCTTCCGACTTTGCGACAGCTTGTAGTATGGTAGTAAGTAGCACGAGATTCCCCCGGAAAAGAATCCATACAGCAACCTGACGAACCCCGAAAGACACATTTCAAATATCGTGGATGTGCATTCAGAGGTGCAAAACTTGTCTCTGACCATTTTTTGATTGCAGCACGATTCAGAGCTCAACTGTCCAATGTCAGAAAGCTGCATCAGCCTACAAAAAGGAGTTTCGACATTGCACACCGAGAACACCGGAGATTGCCACAGCCTACGAAGAGCAACTAAGCGAGAGTCTCCGTGGTATGCCTACGTCAAACACAAACCCCAACAATTAGTGGTTGCATTGCCGTCCAGCCATACAGGAAGTAGCCAAAAACACCTTAGGCTACCTTCCACCACCGACAAGAAACCCGTAGTATGATGGCGAGTGTGAGCAGAAAAAAGCTACAACCGACGGGGCAAAACAAAAAGCGCTGCAACGGAAAACCGGGGCTAGAAGATGAGAGGAGAAGAAGCTGCTGCGGCAAAGGAAAAGGTTTCTTGTAATCTCCCAGCGCAACCAACAGAGAGTGACAGGGAATGACGAAATCGAGCGAGCCGTTATAGAAACATTCACGATGGAAGAACGGGCGAAATAAGTTGGTCTTAGGGGCAATGAGGAGAGTAAAAATCGATCCACCGCGCATCGGCAACCCCTGCTACCTCTGTTTGTCTGAACAACTTGAATCAAAACTTGAAGAACCAAAATCATGCTTTAGAAAACCCTAATCCTGACAATAATTCTATATGGAACCGAAAGCTGTACGATAAGCAGGACTGCAGAGCTGGTTCTTGGTGTCTTCGAAAGAAGAATGTTTGGTCCTGTCTGCGAGGAGGGCGAATAGAGGAAAATACACAATCGCGAACTCTATAAGCTGTACAAGGATGTGGACATAGTCCGGAAGGCAAAAATCCGTCGACTAAACTGGCTCGGCCATATCGAACCAATGGTCCAGCCAAGGAGTCTTCGAATCGGAGCCTCCAGTATAAAGACGATATCATCGCGGATGCAAAGCAACTTGGTCTTGATGACGGGAAGTAGCGTTCCCAGGACCGTCAGCAATGGAAGGCAACAATAACTTACGCTCAGATCGTTTAGGGATAGCAGGCCTGATAATACTTATCACAAGTATATAAGAGTTTTTAAAATCTTTCTTCCAAGATACAAGATGTGACCAATTGTAATGTAATGGTTAACTTTTCCATAAATATGTCGTAGTTAAAACCGAAATTTGTGGCAACTTTTATTTTTATTTTTATTCTTGATTCCGTTGACTCCATTGCCAAAAAGCAGCATAAAATGCATGAAATATCTCTTGACGTCACTTAGAATTAAACCCGCATATATACGGATTTGGGGTTGATGCAAACCCGACTGATATGAATGTAATCCGCGTGCATTTCCGCGGGCAATGACGACATTACTAGACCATGCGCAGGATAACAGCATCATTCCGAAACATGCTGCATGCCTTCTCAACAAACTCGTACCAGTGTAAGCAAAACTGTTTAAATAAAACAAGCGGAGTTACAAACCTGCTGTTTGTAATTGGTATAAACTACAACGGTTGTAGTACTCGCTTGTATTTGATTAATTCTGTCTTTGCTAAGGGAATTTTTTAAGTAGAGCTTGCTATACAAATTATAAATGAAATGAGTGAATTTATATTTATTTCAATCCCTCAATCGCTTGGCAATTTTATGTTTTTTTACAATTTATTTACATTTATTAATACGTATATATAACATGTATTTTAAAAAAAATAATAATTCAATTGTTTGTTACTAAACTTCTGTCAATTACACAAACCACTTGGCAACACTGAATTCAAATGTCAAACTATAACAAATTTCATTTTCTTACAAACAAAGATTTTTTCTGTAGACAAACCTAATAAACGTGCAGTTTAAAAACAGAAATAATTTATATAAAATAAGTCATCTTAAAGCAACAATCTCTTTACTTAAAATTCAGGTTTCGGTTCGAAGCATACAGTTAGTATTGAAGCAAACGGAAACAACTTTCTACATCCAGCGAGTAAAAACGCTTTTGACGAGCACCGAGTGAATCGTTTTCGAAAATGCAAAGTATGTAAACAAAACTAAATTCGTTACTTAAAATAACTAATTTGAATGACAAAAATTACGTTTAATTTTTCAGGACGGAAATGTTCATTAAAGGACGATAGCGACGAGGTTTCCCAATTTATTTGGTGCGTTCGACAACGTCCAACTCTATACAACTACAAGCTGTCACCTCAAGAACGACGCCGAGTTGATGTTGCCAAAGGGTGGCAGGAAGTGGCCAATGAATTTCGAGGTATGTGTAATTATTTCCTCAAAATTTAAAACTATTTAAAATTTCTTATGACATTAGGAAAGATGACACCAGAAGAGTGTCGCAAGAAGTGGAAAAACCTTCGTGATACATATCATCAATATCGATTGAGAAAATCAAAGTTCAAAGATTGCTTGGATAAGTGGCGGTACAGCAAGGATCTTTCATTCCTAGCAGACATCTACCAACCCAAATTAAAGTCGGAACGGAGCAAATATATCCGGGAAAGAAGTTTCTCAAACACCACATTTGAAGATGGAATAAGGAATACATCTTTTGATTCTGAGGGAAAAGATGACAGCACCACGTCGCTGGATATAAAGGAAGACATATTGATCGATGATGATTACGATGAAACGGTTGAGGAAGTTGAAATGGATTCAATTCAATTTTGTGATGTGGAAACAGTGGACCAAATTAACAATATAAAGGCACCTGACGAAATGTATGGTGAAGTTTGCCTCTACGAAGAGGGAGAAAACAATTTGATTGAATTAAATGATTCGGATGAGTCCCAGAAAGTAAATTTAAATGTCCCGGATAATTGCGTGCAGGACCAACGTGCGGATAGAGTTAATCTCACAATTGGAAATGGTTCTGATGAGTTAGATCTATTTTTTCAGTTTCTGAAAACAAAGATACAAAAATTGCCTCCTGTGGAAATCACCTCCATTCAAATTGAGTTCTTAAATGCCGTGCTTAAAAGAGAAGCTCATAACTCAGCGGGGAGTTAAGGTTGTACGATTTAGAGTACTAATTATAATACAATAAACGATTAGTCTAATAATTAGTATTAATTAAAATACAAAGGGGTGTAACCGTTTATTTACTAATCACTTACCTGAAAAGTATTGACAGAAATATAATTATTATAAGTAGGTCTGGTTGCTTCTCTTAATGAATGCCTTGTTTTTAGAGAGTTTTTGGTGCATGAACCCGATCGATATTTTAACTTTATGCCTTTTATTAAGAAATCAATTTATGTGGGAGTACATACATACATACTTCCAATCCATAGAACTTTAAAACCTTCAAACCTTGGAAGGCTACTGATTTAGTATATAGTATAAGACTGACAAGATACATATCCAATATACAATAAATAAGTCAGCAATAAATTGAAGGAAGAACTTGATGAATTTGGGTTTACGGTCCGAAGTGAACTTGGACCACCTCAGTCATACGAAAGAGGTGGAGTTGTGACCAAATTTGTCTGTGCAGGGGAATCTAGAATGTGTGCATTTCTTGTATATTTTTCAGAGTTTGCCATAGTGTAAAAATTTGTTCTACTCTGGACTTTCTTGGGCTGAAACGAGTTCAGATGATCAGTTCAGAGTTCCGAAGATACTGTATGCTGTTTTAACGAAGTATCCCTCTATATTTGTCGTAATCAAAGAGGCCTTCTTTCGTATCGTACATACTTTACTGAGATTCATCGAGCATGCTTACCTCCGACCATACCTGAGCTGATGCATACTCCCACCCAGATTATCCCCAGCTGCTCTTATGATTTCCGCAGACCGTACTTGCAGAATTCTTTGATTCACGACATTGCTTAGGCGGGTGAACGCCTAAACGGGGGGTTTGAACGTTTATCGTCGTCCAGATAGAGTGGGGAATTCTGTTTGAAAGAAATATTTTTCGTCGTCGTCTTTTTAGTCTCCAGAAATTATTTCTACAAATTTTCAGCGTCCGTTCCGACTCTACTACCAGTTGTTACCAATTGTCTATATTTGTCTCAGTAGGCCTGCGTGCCAGCCTTATATCCACTTACCATATGGTTTAACTTTCGTAAGCCAAATCAACTTTCCACCTCCTCAACTGTGCATTTTTAAAGCTCCCGCGTTCTTTCTGGGTTTTCTACCCTTCGTTCGTTCCTCAACGTTACGAACCTATACGAAGTCCTATACAATGTTGCCTTATGCGCTTCTTGCTTTACTGCACATATCTCCCTGCCAAGTTGTTAAACTAAAGTTTTTAGGTGGTTTCGTAAAGCTCCCTACAGTAGCAGATCGTTTTTAAAAAATGTTCTCAATCTTCTTTGAATGTTTGTACTGGTGGCGTCGGTCTTTCTAAAAGCTTCGATCGGCTGATTTTCTAGCGTTCTGTTGCAGTTTTAGTTTTTCGACGTCAAAGAGTGATTTTCTTCAAGTCGTTCTCTCCATATCCATATCTTGCCCATATACTTCATGGAATAATTCTATCCGACTCAGTAGAAAAATATACGCTTTGATTCTCTCAGTTGTAAAAGTACCGGGTATTTCATCATGAACAACTGATTTATATTTGTAATATGCTACAGTAGGGCTCCCCATGTAACCTGGAAGATGGGCATTAAGAAGAACCTCTATTGTTTCTTTACGTCAGTCTTCCACTCGCCATTTCTTCTCTGAATAAGAGAGGATATCAATGTCTCTTTGAGAAGTTTCCTGACCTTTTAAAATTTAGTGTTTCAATAAAAGGATCCCTTAAAGAGGACAGCAATCCCTGTCCAAACGTCGGAAAATCAAATAGAATAGTTTTTCTGTTTCATTTTACATTCAATTACCAAAAAAGCCGAAGAACCTCCAAATTCTTCAGTAAAATAAAACAATTTTACCTACCTTTTACCATTACCACTTATTAAATAAAACTTCCAAAAGTCGTAATCATAAATCAGTATTTGGGGCAAGAAACAGGTTAGGATATCCAGTGGTCATAAAATATTTTTATTCGGATAATAGAATAGAAACAGCTGCTCATTTCATAGCTAAGGTAATCATGTTTTATTTAACTAAAAAGTTATATACTTAGATTACATTAGCAGCAAATATGTTTATTAAATTTAAAGATATTTTATTTTATTTATTTATATATAATTTGTCGTGTTGTATATTATCAATGTACAAGTATATTTATAGAGTTTATTAGATAAAAAGTTCACACACTTTATTTACTTCATAAAATAATATAAATGTGTATTAGTAGGAAACGGTTATGTATAAATTTTGAATAATTTACTAAGCTAATTATTCTTGATTAATAAAGAAATGAAAACAAGCAAATAAATAATGAATACATTTTTTTAAATAGAATTAATTAACAATAGTTTAAAGAAACAAAAATATTACATAAAAGTTTAGTTCTTTTGGATGAATCAATTAAATTCTAATTGTTTGAGTTTATTTTTTGTTTGATATAATTGTTTGAGTTTATTTTGCTGAGAGATCATAGAATAATTTCCGGTAAACTTTTGGAATAAATTTGGAATAGAAAACTCCTCTCAATTGAGCGTCATACAGATTTTTTATTAATCATGAAGAAGTGAACAGGTTTTATGTTAGTTAAGATAGTCGCGTTCTTTTGTTTGTTCAAATTTATTTTTATATCTTCCTCTTCTTTTGCTGAAGGATGTTTTATACACTAACCAAATGTTGATGGACCCCTTAGATCAATCCTCTCAAAAGTCACACGGTTTGATATGCTTCAACGGAATGCTTATTATTTATCAATTGGCATATATTCAACATAAAGTAAATGGAAGCAATACAGCTCGACCGTTTACAGTTAACAGTGTAAGGAAGGTGATTTAAATAATAATTTCAGCTCTAGGGCCATACGTAATACGTCGTAGTAGATGTTGGGAATTTTGTATTTTCGCTTGAAAATAGTAGCAAAAATATAAGGACTTTACATATTGGCTCTCTCTAGAGATCTACAGATAGTGTTAAATCTGCTTCCAAATAAATATTACAACTGATGGAAATTTAACAATGTTCCGGTCTGCACCACAAAACTCCTAGAGCAAGTGAACTGTTATCCCGGGTAATGGTATTGACAGCAGTTATAACATTATTCTCTTGCTGATGAAGGAGGTACCAATAACTTTTATGGAAAGCTTTCCAAATTTCGAGACAAATATCACGCACTTGGCAAGTGGTGAGTTTCCAAATTTTGCGATTTGGAGTTTGCATACAATTGCGGATCCTTCCACCCAATAGCGCGCCCTAGGCAAGTGATTCCTTTAGAAGACTTGAAACAAATTGCAAAAAAGAGAGAACCGAAAGTGGGAAAAACGAAATACAAGTAAATCAGGCACAAAAGGTTTCTCAGCTGCTGTTGTTCTCCAAGTACTCTTTCACTACCGTAATATAGAAGACATATCATTATTACAGGTTAGTAATGGTAGCTATACATTTAACCCGCATTTCTTCTTATCGTAAAAACAATTACGGAACAAAATTGATCGCAATAAAATACTAAAAATTATATATGATTCCTAAAACAGCAGGAAAAACAAATGCCGTTCTCTCTGAAACGCAACAAAAGGCAAAATCAATGTACACAGTACAAATCAGTCAAACCATGTGACTGATTTGCAGTGCAGCCTCTTTCGGAAATGGTTTATTCTACAATGTATTTTTCCATCACAAACAAATCAGCCAAATCAATTTGGTTCTACACTCTCTGCTATAAACTACTTACATTGCTTGGTGACCGAAAAAAAAATAACCTCATTAATTCATCATTCGTGAAAAATACGAATTTAAAAAACAACACTTCTGAGCAATAACTAGATGTAAGCAAGTGTTTCGCATGGCAGAAAGTCTATCGTACGGGACCTTTAATCCGAGTTCAATATGATCTTTAACAGACTGTATTTTTCGAATACATACATACAGTCAGTCACATGGATATTCGCACAAAGTCATGTATTAATAATATAACGATAATTTCTAGCTAAAATGTATGTTAAAAATAAATATTTTCTTACCAGCGTATTAAGTACTCTACACATGCTTTGTTTCATAGCAAGTTCTTTGCTAAGAAAGATCCGTTTACCAGTAATTTTTTATTAAACAGTAGAAAACCTAAAAATCATATCACATAGGTATTCGCACAAATAACTTTCAGTCGGCCAGGTGTTTAAATAAACAGTTGTTCAGTGCTTCAAAGTTAACGGCACATAAGAAATACAGCTGAGGGTTGTCGATGCATGTGTCGAGAAGAAAAATAATCAGATTGCACACATTGTTCGATGGGTTTAAGAGCGATGGGTCGTAAAACGAAAAATACAGACGTGGAAATCCGCAAGCTTGCTGTTAAATACCATAATGAGGGTAAAACATTGCGGGAAATCGGTGAAATGTTAAACAAAAGTCATTCAACAATCTATAGCATGGTAAAACGTTATAAAAAAGAAAAGCGATTTGAAGATAAGAAAAAAGCAGGGCCAGCATTTTTACTAAGCCAAAGTGAACAACGATTTATAGTGCATCAAGTGCGCAAAAATCCGAAACTAAGCGCACCAAAGTTAGTTACAATAGTCGGAAATTTTTGCGGAAAGACAGTCAGCGCAGAAACAGTACGAAGAGTTTTAAGACGTAGTGGCTATAACGGACGTTCGGCACGGAGAAAACCTTATGTTAGCGAAGTAAACCGAAAGAAACGACTTGAATTCGCAAAAACGCATTCCGGAATGGACTTTGATTATTGGAAAGATGTTATTTTTGTAGACGAGAGCAAGTTCAATATTTTTGGACCGGACGGACGAGGAAAAGTCTGGAGAAAGAAGAACGAGGAACTCAATAAAGAAAATCTCAGTGCTAGCATAAAACATGGCGGTGGTTCTGTGATGGTGTGGGGCTGCATGTCAGCCAACGGAGTAGGAAACCTTGTAATTATAGATAATATTATGGATAAGACAGTTTATCTCAACATTTTAAAAGAAAATTTACATCAAAGTGCTGTTAAAATGGGTTTGGGTAGAGTGTTTAAATTCTATCAAGATAATGACCCCGAACACAAGTCCCGCTTAGTAATGGAATGGTTGCTCTATAATTGCAAAAGTACGATAGCCACACCACCACAGTCTCCGGATATTAATCCGATAGAGAATTTGTGGGCTTTGCTGGAATCTGCAATAAGAAAACATGAGATTTCTAATAAAAATCAGTTAAAGGCCATTCTGTTACAAGAATGGAGTCAAATATCGTGTGACTTAACGAATAAGCTGGTTTCTTCAATTCCAAACAGGCTGAAGGAAGTCATTAAAAGACGTGGATATCCAACTAAATATTAGACATTTATCTTATTTATGAATTTATGTTAAATTGAATTTGACTACGTTTTGTTTGAATACCTGTGTGATGTAATTTTAAGTATTATGTTCCTTATATTATGTTATTTTTAGTACTTTTATTTATTATGAACTTTCATTCTTTTGTTTTTAGTTAAGGGATAGACGAACATTATTTTTGTTAATTAAAAAAATTGTTTTGGCATAAAATAATAAAATAAACACGTTTTGTTTTATTTCATCATGTTTGTCCGAAAAACCATGTGACTGACTGTATGTATACAGACATTTGCGACAGCGAATATGTAAACGAATTTTACGAAGTGGGGACCAGTGATACGCAAACACAATGAATCACAAAATAAACAAAAATTCTCCACGTTTGACCAAATTGTGACGTAAATAAACAACGCAGAAGTGTACATAGACTTTGTTTGATGAGGAAAGAAGCAAAAGAGTTAAATTGTGTGAATCATTTCAGAACAGGTTAATTTTCTGCTAAAATTTATAATAGAATTTTTTTATGGGAGTGCAGAAAACACTTAATAATTGAAAAAATAAAACTATTTTGTTTTCAATTTTATGTTACTTCTTCCAGGTAAAACAAAGTTAGAACCAACTCAATGAGTTTTATATTAAAAACAATTATCGTACTATTTAAACACAAATAGCTATAGTTTACCTTCACTGGACATGTTTACAGTAAAGCCGGTTTGTAGTGAGAGCCCCGAACTGTTGTTGGCATTTCGCGATTTCTGTAGCTATTTCATCGAAAGCTGCCTCAGTATGTGAGTTATTTTGAATATTTTAAATAAGGCTTGGTTTTACTATAGCTGGAAGCAAACATACTGAAGAAAGTAAATTTGAGATATTTTATTCAAAACGCACGAATAATATCTGAAGATCATCAAATAGCTTCGATCTTCTTCCCTAAAACCTCAAACCGCCGTTTAACATGGTGAAAGTTCACTGATGTCTTGGGGTTGTATTTCGGCTGCGGGGACAGGGAATCTAGTTTTCATTAAGTTTTCAATCAACAGCAAGGATTAGCTAACCTTTTTAGTCTTATATCCAGTGAGCAAAAATTGGGACTAATAACGTCTTGGGTCTTCCAACAAGAGAATGACCCAAAGCACACATCAAAGATTTTCAATGAATCGTTACTGTACCCATATCCCAAAGCAAATAACCTCGCCTTCACAGTGCCCAGACCTTAATAATAATAAAAATAACAAATTCATCTTTGGGACTTATCACAACACCTTACCACGCTGCCACCAGCAGCTGTACGGACAGCACCCATTATTAATATAGTAACCGAAGCTGGTCTTCCCCACTTAGCGGACAGAATCGATTTTCTTATGGCCGAAAATAATTGCGAAAATAAACTCTTCACACAAAACACCCATCCATCCAGTAGTTAAGATTCTGAATAGCAAGATACATCACAAAATCAACTTTATGCCAAGCACTCATATTTACTAAGAATCTCAACATTCCTATCTCTATTCAAAATCGCACAAGGAATAGTCAACCACCCTGGAACCTTCCAAACCACACCATCAACACCGATCTTTGCTAATATCAAAAAAACTCAACCACTGATGTTATCTACAAAACACTTTATCTCGGCATCTCAGACAACTACAAATCCCTTGGCTGGAAATTATTATTTACAGATGCATCTAAAGCAGACAACTACACCTCTTTTGCTGTGCCCGGCTCCGTTGTTTCCAAGGGACTATTACCAACTTTTATATCAACTTTTACTGCTGGAGCAATTGCTGTATACAAAGCGAAAGCACACTCACAGAAAAGGACAACCATTATATTTTTCGACAGCCTCTTTACTATACAAGCCATAAAAAACATTTCCAAATCCCCAGCAATAGTAGAAATAATACGTAACCATCTCATCCCGAACTTCGGAACTTTAAGAATTGATTGGATTTCTGGACACGTTATTATTAGTGGCATCGAGGCAACTGTTGCGAAATCCAAATTAGCCATAAAGGAACCATTAAAAGTTTTCTTCTCATCGAACATTTCTGGGCAGTTTTGGACAAACATCAGACGTTAAGGAACGTCTAAGCAAGCGCTTCAGGCAGCTTTAGCCGAAAGACCTACTCTAATGTCTGGAAAAACTTTCTTAATTCGGTGCCTACAATATTGGCTTCAGTTATCAAAGTTAATGGAGGTCCAACGAAGTACTACCTTTAAGCGTTTTTAAGTCTATGTAAGACAACGAGTGTTTATTTATGAAGTGTTTTCTAATTTTTGACTTCTGTTTTCAGATAATTCTGTCTTTTTCTAGTCACACGGGATGATGTTCATATTAACTTCTGTAGATACTGGATGTATATAAATTTTTGATCCTCACTGTATTTCGTAATAGAAAATGCCAAGATAGAAAATGATTTCATTTGTTATTAGAGAATGAGTGAGCTCACATTCTCCTAAATGTATTTGTCAACAAAAAAAAATGAAAACGCAAAGTCTATCCATTAGCGACATTTAAGTGCAGTTTACCTTCAACAAATGATTAAATAATCTTCCTTTGAAGGCCGCCAGTAAATAGTCAAATATGTATATCGACTCTAGAAGCAATCCGTATTTATAAATATGGAGATGGAACTCGTTTGAGGGATAAATAAATAAAATAAAATGATGATACCCTTATCGTGACCGAAAGAGAATAATCTTAAGCAATATCTGCTAGAGGAACAAGGTTCATACTCTTAAATCTGTTTATTTTGTCCATCATCCTATATGAAATGGAAAGCTGACCTTTACCACAAGCCTATTCTGTCAGAAGAGTAAGAGTTAGTTCAGCTCCGAAATACCCATTTACAACACAATACCGTTGTGATACAAATTTCATTATTGAAGTTGTCTGTCAAGTTGCCCATCCTTATTTTTCCACGAAGAAAATTGCATACAAATACATAATTTAAAATGGCCTGTATATGTTGGGAACCTCTTATCTTGGTACTTCTCCCCATTTTTATCACAAATTGGCCACAAACAATGCTGAGGAACACATTTGGACTCGCATACACACTTGCAACACAGGAATTCTAGGAAGTAGCAGTACAAGAGAGAACCTCTGTTTCATCATTTACATGTGACCCGATGTACTCGAAAACAACAGACTAATGTTGATTTGGGTGCCAGGCTATGAAAACCACGACGGAAATGAAAAGGCTGACATACAAGCCAAGAAAGGTTGTCAGGTACCTTTTACGGGGCCTTCACCCCTTCTTTCTTGGAACAGCCAAGAGGATATTAAACACTCAAGAATGTTTTACAATCAAGATGAAATTACAATCGAGCCGAACGAGCCAAAGAATAATAAAGCCAACGAGCCAATAATTAATAAAGCGGATCTAAGAGTGCTATGTGAAGCACTAACAGGACATGGTACATGTAACTATCACCTTCACAAATTGGGTCTCAAAAGCGCAGAAATCTGTACGCGATGTGGACAAGCCAAAGAAACTATGGAACATATATTGACCGTCTGACCAAGTCTTGCCCGAGAAAGATTAAACATGTTAAACCAAGCAAACGTAACAGGGAAAGACTTTTAAGAAATCCCATCTAGATTTAATTTTTGAAGGCAGCACTAAAAACCTAGATCAAAAGAAGGGGGTACAATGGATCTTTACGGTCGCACTACAAGTGTTACAAACATGACACACCCCGCGTTCTACAATTCAATTCAATTCATCATTTGCAACAATATGAAACGGAATTTTTATTTTGAGGCTTCAAGGGTTGAAGTGTTTTAAGTTTTATAAATTATAAAAAAAGGATTACCAGGCCGAAAAATAAAAAAGCTGTCTTTCGCAACTGCATAAAGAGTGATTTACAAAATAAACATTAAATTTCTCAGTTCACTCAACAAACAGGCACCCTTACAAGTTGGCCACCTGTCTAACTTGATAAAATAAGTTTTCACCGCGGGAGGCAACTTGGAAGGTTTCTCTGTACTTTATTTTGATATGAAATCTTCAACTGAATTCACACTGAAATATGCTAAGTAGATATAAAAAAAGTGAGTTACAGATAAATAATTTGTGTATATTAAATATAAGCAGCCACTTTTGCGTACAAAGTTATGAGACTAATTATTGAACCTTGACGCAAGTATAACCTTCAGTATGTCCTAACTCTCCGATTCCTTTGTATTTAGGCCAATCAATTCTTTTGTCACTACATAATTTCACTCCGAATTAGACCTCACCTCTGCATGTACTCTTCACTGTGTGCCAACATTTCATTTTGCCAAGATAACATTTTGTTTCCGTCAAAACTCGTGCTGTTTTAATTACTGATCAGTTACTGTCGGAAGGTTAAACAAAACATTTAAAACGAATTACTTGTCATCGCCTATCTCTTATCTTTAATAAAGCCTGCTACAAGTGTAACACTGACATATCATAATTTGAGAGCATTTTGAAATTAAAATCGGTACTCTGTTTACGAAGCAATTTTTTTGAAGGAATTGTCTCTAGAATGGACCTCCAGAAATAAGGGTTTATGTATGATAGCAATCTTTCCGGAAGCAGGAAATTTTTTATGAACTATCCTCAGTATTGCTGGAATGTGTGATACAATTAAATAAATCGCAGAAGACTTGTACAATTATTTATTGAAAACACTGAATAAATGCGCGTATGTATGTACTTGTTCACTTTGGTCTTTGCATGATATACAGATAGGAGTAAAAATTAAATAAAAACAATTAACTACATGGAAATAATAAGAAAAAAATAAAACCTAACTTTAAATAGCTGGAACACAAGAAGCACTGTCTACTTAATAAATGCATCCGTTGGACACTCAGTTACTGCTTTAATAGAAGATAATTGTACAAAAAACAGAACAAAATTTTAACTTAATCCTCAACAAATGTATGTATAAAAAGCTCTCTTACACTCGCTGTATTTCGAATAACTTAACCTCAGTATCATACCATATCGCAGGTTCGACATTCCTCAAATAGATCACTCCCCAGATGTACGTCCTAAACCACGCCGTTGTTCCACTGTTTGCTTGGTATTTTCGAATCAAAATTGGATGTGGTACTGGCAGTAATCCCACAAGAGTTCCATGTTGCAGAAATTTTAAAATTTCCGACTCATCAGTCAAACCCTTGTCAATGCATATCTTCTCAACTTGTGGCACAAGAACCTGTAGTAGTCGCATAATTGTCTGAAGAGGCAGCTTCGAACGCCAGGAGACAATCCATTCAGGGGTTGGGGTCCAACGATCTTGACTAGAAGGTACCATGCGGATACTTCCTCGTGTTGCTATGGACAGCTTTGGTTGAGGTTCCTTTGGAATTGGTGGGGTTTCTGCACGAGACTCTGATGGGGATTTAGGTGGTCCAATTACTGATGTCTCTTCAATCGGGGACGATCCCTCTGGTGGACTGGTTGGATGGGCAGTTTCACGTTCAGTCATTTGATTGATTCCAGGCGTGTCGAGCAAAGAAGTTTTGAGTGTGCCCGGTTCTGCGGGAAGTGCTGGCCGGGATCCCTCCATAGTGGACTCATCTCGATTGTCAATTGACTCAACTTCAGAATCCTCGTTGTCCTCGGTTACTGGGTCTTCGGTGACTTCTACTGTGGCTGCTATCTGCTTCACCATCGCCTCTGGGACTGGTGGGAGATTGAATTTCCCAAATTTTCTTGTACTCAGACATTTTGCAATTCCTGCCATGTCGGATGGGAGATTCGCCATTGCATGGAAAACGTGTCGTTTCCGGATGATTGTATAAACAAGGTTAGAGTTACCATCGAACTGGTACTGAATTATATTGTTGAAGATCTCCAGGAGGAAAAACACCAAATGGTGGTTTGATGGCGCCGAAAGAAGGAACCACGGGGTGCTAAAAGCTTCGAGTAGATGAAGAAGCTTCACACTGGCGACCATTGAAAGCGTCTTCAAGTATGGAGAGACGTTCACGAGAATAGTCAACAGACAGTCGAAAAGCGGCTGCAGTCTCTGATGTCCAGTTGCAATAATCTTATGAAAAACAGTGATGAGCAGATCTGCATGTGTTCCAGTGAATACAGGAATGTCCATGGGTACAGTGGCTGTGTATGGTTTATTTAGCCTGACGCCGAAATTTCTCTCTCCGGAAAGCAGTAGCAGAATAAACACACCGATATGCATGAGGCCCACACGTGATTGGTCCGCTCTGGAGTAGTTGAGATGATACAAAATGGGAATGAGTATATCCAGTACATCGCTGCTTTTCAGTACAAAATAAAGAAACTTCTTGTTGTAGTCACAGATCTTCCAGAAAAGTATGAGCAGTTCTTGATGACAATGCAAACGCTTCGTTGAATTCGGCAGATAGTTCTGGACGAGAGGATTGTTCAGAAGCCGGGTGATGCCTTTTAATATGAAATGGAAATCCTCGTCACGGTGAACTCTTGACAAATAGTTTATGAACAAGTTATCGCCAAACCCTTCGTCGAAGTTTCCACCGGAATGCATTATCATGTCATGGTCTAGGGTCACAATGAGAATCTGTAAGCAGGCTTCCACTAAAGGTTCTGTCGTATCGGAAAATAGCAAGTGATTGTAGGGAACACCAAATCCGACTGGGTCATATGCACACACTGTATTCAGAAACGACGTAAACAATGGAAGTGCGTGGCGATTGTCAGCACTTGTGAAATAGGCAATCCATTTATTTGGCTCTTCTGTCTGATTGGGCAGCCTATACATTGGTTCACTGAAGCAAGTCAGCAGCAACTTCAGCAATTCCGTTCGCCTCCTTTCCATATGTGCATTCTTTGGTGGAGAGTGGGCAAATCCAACCCCTGCCTCCCATATATACTCACAAGAGTCAATGTTAGCCAGCTCTTCAGCCTTTTCTGGACCAGATTTTCTCGTCGCCATGACGGTGAAATCAGGACAAAAGAGCAAATCACAAATCGCGTTCAACAAACTTTGTGCGAGTGGAGTTTCTCCAGTGTCTTTTTGTTCATTTGACCCTGGCAAGGATGACCAGAAGAAATGTTTCCATGCTCCATCCTCGAAGATGTACGGAAGAATTCTTATCAATAGCCTCACACAATTTAAAACGCACTGTTGTTCTGTTTGTGTGCGACAGCTGCTATCTACGGCGGCTGCTAATTTTTCCACTGCTTTGTAACATAAGGTAGCCAAATTGGCCGGGTTTTCCAGGCGCAAATTACGTATTTCCGCCGCAGTTACAAGCGCAAATACATCTTCTAAGCTGGTGTTGTGACCATTCCAAAATTGATCCCAGAAAGTTTCTTCGTTAGAATCGATCGTTTGATTTTTAGTGGTGAGTTGTACTATGGCCTTGCGAAAATTTAACTTAGAATCCGTATTACCCATGTCGGTATGCGGTCGAAATGGAAATTGTTGTTGTATTTAGTTATTTTTTTTACAGGACTCTGATTAGAATGCTATGTTCCAATTTTTCCCAACTCGAACACGACAGAAAAATTTATGGAAAATTTTATAACTGACATAAAGTTGTGAATTTCTACTTTTTGACTTTTGACGTTTATGTGACACAGAAGCAGCACAAAAATTGCGACGGGGAGTCACAGGACATTGCCAGATGGCAAAAAAAGATGTTCTTAGTACATAAGGCTCTGACCAGACTAAAATAATAGAATGCATGATGAAATACAAAATGAACTGCGAGTGAATTTCTGGAGATATATATGTTTTTTGAATGATAATAGCGTAGAGGTATTGCAATTTGACGCTCGAGAGTTTGTAAAAGCGGACGGAAAATCGAACACTTTGTTCGTTTTGAACATGGGATCAGTATGGGCTCCTGAGCTGTAAGGATCTGGACAGAAGAGAATGGAGAGAATACCACAAACCTTTTAGCCAGTCCGAGCTTTTACTAGTCAAATCCACTATCATGTGGAATCGAGGAATGATTTAGCAAAGTTAAATGTGATGAGCGCATTGTATTGGTGAGAGGAGGGTAGGCTAGTCTGGGTTCTAGTGATTGACTGGCACACTTATGTCAGTGTAGGCCCATGGTTGTACAATATATATCTCCTACCTATTAAATCATTCTTCATTTACAATTAAGAGGTTGAGGTGGTTGATGTTGATATTTTTCAGCACCCAAGTGAGTTTTCTGCAGTTTTAGAGGGCATTACATGTGCAGAAAAGGCGAGTTATGGCCTCGCACTCTTCTTAGGCAGACCCATATTATTGACATGTTTGCCAATTGTGCAATATCGTATAAAGAATGTATGTATTTTTTGTCTTTGTCTAATACTGGAGTCATTTCAGTTATTTTGGTTTCAATACTTATGAATCGGGATCAATTATGATCAACTTTTGCTTTGGTGCTGCTACTGGTCAACTGGCCAATTACGCTTGTAACAATATATTCAAACATAAGGCTTCACATTTGTTCAAAAACGTTATGACGTCGCTATAAATTCTGCCATTCTATGCCCGCAACCACTTTGACATTTTTTTCAAATCAGCTGTCACTGATTGACAGTTAACGTCATCACTTCGAAACCTTACACACACAAGAAAAAAAAAATCTGTCGTCGTCTTCGTTTGTCAAGAAAGAAAAGAAAATTTCTCAGAGATAATGGGGAATGTAAATTTGTAGGATAATTAAAAAGACTTCGAATTTATTGAAAGATCACAGTGAAGAAAAGTGCTAAATGAAAAATGTCTCTTCCCGGCAATGGAATCTTCGTTGTCCGTGGCGAAATGTCCACACTGATGACAGCAATGCGGAGGGGCACCCGTTGGAGTTCCACATCATACGTGGTGATCTTTCATTATTCATCAAATAAAATATGTTTGTAATTAAGTGTCAAACAATTTTAGGATGAAGAAAAAGATGGCCTTATGAAATTATTTGTTGATCTAAAACAAGTGTTGAACCGAGTTGAAGATTTGCGACTAATCGATCCAAATGTGTTCTTGGCCCCGTTTTTGGAGGTAATCCGATCCGAAGAGACGACGGGTGCAGTGACTAGCCTGGCGTTGGTAGCGGTTAACAAATTTCTATCATATGGTCTGATTGGTAAGTAAATTTTGATTTGTAATCAAATTAATTTCAAACCACCATGGAATGTTTGCAGATCCAACACACCCAACTTTGGCGGTGACTGTTGAGAGTATAGCAGATGCCGTAACGCATGCACGTTTTCTCGGAACGGATCAATCATCAGATGGTATTGCACTTTTTCGGGTGATCGAGGTTTTGCACACTCTCATGCGCAGTCCGGAAGGGAGCGCGTTAACTAATGAAAGTGTTTGTGAAATGATGCTGAGCTGTTTTAAAATATGCTTCGAGCCACGTTTGAATGAGTTGTTGAGACGGTTCGCTGAGCAGGCTTTGAAAGACATGGTTTTGCTGCTATTCATGCGATTGCCACAGTTCTCAGAGGATCGTAGCGATGCAGGGCTGCTGAAGAAGTTCAAAATGATGGCGGCGTCAATAGAGGAGAGCAACAAAAAAGCAAAAACTAAACATAACACAAAATCTGCCCAAATCCCTCGCATTAACGCAATTAAATGTGAAGAGAAGCCAGGCACAGCAACAAGTGGTGTTGATCCACAGAGTCCGGAAAATTTAACTGGTGCCCTCAAAGTCCCACCATTGGCAACAACACCAGCAACTCCGGCTGGTAACATTCTTGATATGCAAGGCAAACTAACACAAACTCCCACCACAGCACTGGAAGTAGCGGCTGGCGATGAAGAAACCGGAAATTCAAACGAAATCATCGCGGATGCTGAAGGAAAGAGCGCAGAACAAGCCAACGGAGAGTGCAATGAAGTCCCAAACGAGGGTGAAGCTGACGCTAAGCAAGCAGATAGTGAATATATCAACTCCGTTGGGGTGCGTTTTACTCAACAGAACTCAATTGAGAATGATGGCGTCAATCCACTTCTGCCCTATGGATTGCCATGTATTCAAGAATTATTTAGATTCTTAATTTTGTTATGCAATCCTCTGGATAAACAAAACACGGACATCATGGTTCACATGGGATTGAGTCTGTTGACGGTGGCGTTCGAGGTGGGAGCCGATAACATTGGGAAGTATGACACCTTGCTGGAGCTGGTAAAAGATGAACTGTGCAGGAATCTTTTCTCTGTAAGTGGTTAAAGAAGTGGGCGGATGATTTGGATATTTTAACATTTGTTTTTTTTATATTTTAGCTCATGAATTCGGAACGTCTATCCATATTTGCCTCCGACTTGCAAGTCTGTTTCTTGCTATTCGAATCGCTCCGAGATCATTTAAAGTTCCAACTCGAAGCGTACTTGAAAAAACTCTCCGAGATCATTGCAAGTGACAATCCGAAGACGCCGTATGAAATGCGAGAGCTCGCTCTAGACAATCTCTTACAACTTTGGCGTATCCCCGGCTTTGTTGCCGAACTTTACATCAACTACGATTGTGATCTATACTGTAGTGATTTATTCGAGAACCTCACAAAACTGCTCTCCAAATACACGCTCTCTGCAACAAACGCTGTGTACAGCACTCATTTGCTCTCAATGGACACACTTATCTCTGTAATTGAGATAATTGAAAAGAATTGTGCGGCTGCAAAGAGTGGAGGAGGTGCAAATGCTATTCAACCACCATCGAATCGTCATTCTCGTCACAACTCCGGACTGGAAGGAATCATTATTGAGCCAGAAATGAATGAGTCCAATGCAACAGATTCATCGATTTTGGTTGAGAATATTTCGAAATTTATCAACAACTCAACACGCATTCGAACACATTCACGGTCTCAGCAAATATCAAAGGAGCTCTTGGCTGATGTTAAGAATAAGAAGAGGATCCTAACCCAGGGCACTGAACTTTTCAATCAACGTCCGGATAAGGGTATCCAATATCTGCAGGAGAACGGAATTCTCAACACAAGTCTGGATCCAAAGGAAGTGGTGCTCTTTCTAAGAGAGAATCCTGGTCTGGATAAAAAAATGATTGGAGAGTACATTAGCAAAAAGAAAAATGTTGAAAGCAAGATTCTTGAGAATTTCGTAGAGAGTTTCGATTTTGCTGGCTTGAGGGTTGATCAAGCGTTGCGATTGTATTTGGAAACGTTCCGGTTGCCTGGTGAAGCCCCGTTGATTTTCTTGGTTCTTGAACATTTTGCTGATCATTGGCATGTAAGTAGAGGTTAAGTGTTTGACAAGATGGACGAATTATTTTTGATATTCCAAGAGTTCCAACGCTTTATGTTTTCCTGCTAATTTTGGATTTTCCTTCTGCTCGATTGGTTTAATTATGGGTTTTAGATTTAAGAAATCATTCTTTCTGACTTCCTCGACTTATGCAGCATTTTTTTTCCTTAGAAACAAAACAATGAACCATTTGCCAACACAGACTCTGCCTTTAGTTTGGCGTACGCTATTATTATGTTAAACATGGATCAACATAATTCGAATGCGAAACGATTAAATGTACCAATGACGCCAGAGGACTTCTTCAAGAACCTGCGTGGATTGAACGGCGGTGCGGACTTCGATCAGGATATGTTGGCTAATGTTTTTAGCTCTATTAAGTATGTCCCTTTCTCAAATTGATTGCTTGTAAGAACTAAAATATTGTGTGCTTTCAGAAATGAGGAGATTGTAATGCCAGCAGAACAAACTGGAATTGTGAAGGAGAACTATCTCTGGAAAGTACTCTTGCGTCGTGGTGTTGGAGCAGATGGTGCATTCAATTATGTCCAAGATTCTGCTTATGACAAGGAACTCTTCCATATAATATGGGGCGCTTCCCTCAGTGCACTAAGCTTTATGTTCGATAAAAGCAATGAAAATGGGTATCAACGTACACTTGCAGGTCAGTTAAATGATTGTCCTTTGATTGGTATTCTACATCCTCATGCCTTTGTATAGGTTTCACAAAATGTGCTGGCATTGCGGCCTTTTACAATCTTCACGAAGATTTTGATGCTCTTGTCCTTACACTGTGTAAGTTCACCACATTGCTCAATATACAACCGGATGCGTCCAATGATATAGCGCTCGCAGTAAACTTTGGTCTGAATCCCAAAGCTCAAGCAGCGATTAAAACGGTCTTCATACTACTACACGACTATGGCGACTGCCTTCGAGAGAGTTGGAAAAATATTCTCGAAGTTGTCATTCAACTATTTCGTCTGAAATTGCTGCCCAAGTCATTGGGAGAAGTTGAGGATTTCTGCGAAGCAAATGGAAAGGCATTATTGATTCTTGAAAAGCCAAGTCAGAAACCTGAAGCTGGTCTATTCAGTAGTCTCTATTCTTACCTAAGCTCTGAGGGACAGCGAGAGCCGACGTACGAAGAACAGGAGTTTATTAAAATCGGGAAAAAATGCATAAAAGAATGTCAACTGGACCAAATGATTCAGGAATCAAAGTTCGTGCAGTTCGAGTCACTGCAGGAGTTGATCAAATGTGTGCTGTCACTCATAAAGCCGCCAAATGCTCACAAATCTATTGGACTTCCGTACTCTGAAGATATAGTTGTCTTTTGGATGGAATTTTTGGTAAAGATTGTTATTCACAACCGAGATCGTATGATTCCTCTTTGGAATTCAGTGCGCGATCAGATGTACTTGTTGCTCATGGGTGGGTCGTCGTGTGGATATGATTATCTACTGAACAGGAGCATCGTAGCCATTTTGAAGCTTGCTATCTACCTGATGAGAAATGAGGAACTGTGCCCGGTTGTCTTGCAGAGCTTAAAAATGCTTCTTATGCTTAAGCCGAACGTGATTTTCAAGATTTCGAAACAAATTTCGATTGGAATTTATGAGTTGCTGAAGACAAGCGCTCAAAATATTCACTCTGAACTGGATTGGCAGATAATTTTCACCATTCTTGAGTGTGTGGGCGCAGGAGCAGTGCCTCCTGAGTTTGAAGACACATTGCCCCCGCCGGGAACTAAGTCTGATGGCGCATTGAGTAGTGAAGAGGATTCGGGCCTACCAGATCGCGGTTACATATCCGACTCCGAGGTTACACTGAAACAACAACAACAACAGCAGCAGGTTGCAAATTCAACATCAAGTACTCCGTTCCCTAGTCCTTCGGCAGAGAACTGGATACTTGTCAATAAGGACAGTGAGTTGTCGATAAGTTCAAGACCTCAGTCACCACCCCCACCAAGTACATTGGTGTACCCGTGCAAATTGATGGAACATTCACCATTTGCACTTTTCAAATGCTGGGATAGTTTAGCATTCATTGTGCGAAACGTGGCACATATAACTCCATACAATTTTGAGTCGTGCGTACGTTGTATTCGCACTTTCGTCGAGGCATGCCGCGATGGCGGTTTTAGGAGTCGTAAGAAATCGAGCAATCGCCCGCCGCATCATAAAAAGAAATCAGCGAAAAAGGATAAAAAGTCGGCTAATCAGAGCAACAGTGATAGTGAGGATGATGAGCTAAGTCAGCGTTATGAAACCTTATCAATTCAGCTGCTTGACTTGATGTATACTCTGTACACTCGAACAGCGCAGATCTTCCGCTGGTGGGCTGAAGAGGGCTGTGCTGTGCCTCAATGCTCGGCTCTGTGGGCTCAAGGTTGGTGTCCCCTTCTGCAAGGCATCGCCCGATTAGCCATGGATCGTCGGACGGAAGTGCGAACGTATGCTATTTCCTGCTTGCAGCAAAGAGCTCTACTTGTCCATGACCTTCAGACCCTGAGTGGTTCAGAATGGGCTAGTTGTTTCAAACAAGTTCTCTTTCCATTGCTGAATGAGCTTCTGCCAGAGAGCTCATCGATTAATGGAATCGACGGAGTCCCCTTGGAAGAGTCTAGAATTCGAACGGCTACAATAATGTCCAAGGTGTTCCTGCATCATTTAACACCGTTGATTGAGCTAGAGACTTTCAATGATTTATGGCTTGAAATACTTGATTACATTGAAAAGTTCATGAAGGTCGGATCGGATATGTTGTACGAGCAAATGCTTGAAATTCTTAAGAACATGCTCTTGGTAATGCATTCGGTAAGAGTATTTCATTGCAACGATGGAACACTCAATGTTCAACTGTGGGAACTGACCTGGAAGCGGATTGGTGAATTCCTACCCAATCTCCTAGAGGAACTTTTCAGTGATGAAGGTAGTCTCTTTAATATTTACGTTAACTGATTGTTGTATATGATATATCCTCTTTTGCAGCCAAACGTCCTCACATGATGACTCAAACAAGTGATCAAAACATTACAAGCGTGCCACAAGTCACTATATTGCCACAGCATCCTGCTGGAAGGCCAGTTGGCAACGGTGAATTGATAGTGCCGAAAGGTGTGGCAATCGATTCGATGGGATCACCGAAATCGAGCATAATTTTGCAGCCACCATCAGATGCAGTACAGGGACAATCATTTCTCTTAAGTCAGGTAAGCACACGGCACAGAATTTCTACTCAAAGACCAAAGTCTCAGCATTTTTTTTGTTTCGTTTTAAGGCTAACATCCCAATTCTTATACCACAACAACCATCAGTTATGAATACAGGGAGTCCTCTGCTTCAACAACCAACGCCCCCAATTGTTCAACCCATTCCAATAGTTGCATCAGCAGCACTTATCACACCAACAAACACTGTTAGCTCAGTGGCACCTACCGTTGTGTCTCCGGCTGAAGTCAACAGAGACATGCAGCAAATCCAGGAAAATCAGATAATCTCACCTGATGCAAGCCCAAAGAAAATGCCTGCAACGGATTTAACGCCAGTATCTGTTCCGATACCCCAAACCTATCAAGTTCAAAGCGGCGGATATGAGTTTTCTATAGAACTACCTGAAACCCCACCACCAACGGCAAATGAAAGTGCACAGGCCTACTCCGCTCAGATGATAATGCATGAGCAATACGCTGAATTCTATCAACAATATCAACGTCAACAAGAAAAAGATCCATTATTACCAAATGCAGCTTCACCAGCAGACCCATTGACAAATGTTCCAATCAGTCACGTTATTGCAGGGAATCAATACCCTAGCCTCAGCAAAGCACCCACTTCATCGATTGTACATAGTTTCTCGCCGGTGTATGTCCAATCCATGCCACAAAAATCTGAATCCGATATCTATGCAGAGTATGTCCAGAATCCTTACAATTTAACCCTTCAACAACAAGCTGCAATGAATGGCGCCGAACAGCCAACAAACGAGATACCAGTCACAAATGTTTTTCAATCAGCGAACTACTTTGGGGCTAATGTTGACCCCAGTTCTATCCCGCCTGGTTCTGAGATGCTCTTTGGACAACCCTAGGGCAGTGTTAACGAATAATAACTGGCCTAGTGTTCATTTTTTTCTAAGCAATTCCTTATTTCGTAATTTTTTTTGTCCATCCGATGCGATTCCCTGCCGCTAGACATTCCACAAACGTGAGGGAGTACGGCACGATAGCAGCATCTACAAATATTGTTTTGTTACATTCTTGTTTTTTTATACCCCCTCTTTCCCCACAGGTAACTGTTGCGTAGTTTTATGTTTTATCAAATGTCTGTTACGCTGGCTTATAAAATGTCCTTTCCCCTCTTCCCATTTCCACTTGTGTAGGCGGATCTTTTTTAGTGTATATAGTATTCAAATGAATGATTGGTAGAAAGAAACCCAAATCGAAGAGGATAAGAATTATTACGCAAAACAAAATGTTTAGTCAATTTTATTTATAAATGATTATACAGTATGATTGCAGGCAGGAAGTTATATATATACATATGTGGTACATAATATAAAATAAATCTAACAAAGAGCAAATAATAAAAGAAATTAAATTGTGTAAATTCGTGATGATTTGTTTTCATTTCAAACTTCAAACTCGGGTGGTGTCACGGGTTATCTTATGGCACTTTTCAGGAACTCACATTTTTGCTGTGCATCTGTCGAGAATGAATGTTTAAGTAAGCGTTGTATTTGAAGTTAACACTGACTATTTCCGTATATGACTGTTGAATATTTTTATATATATATTTATCCTGAGGCAGAAGACACGTCTCTCTGAAGGGAACTCAAAATTGATTGTTATCGACGAAAGTAAAACAATATTTGATGGGAAGACACTAGTCGTTTAGGAACCAAGCGCCTAATTTCTCCAACTGATTACATTCCAATGAAATATATTGCATTCATTTAATACGTTAAATGTAAATATACAGAGAAAACACAAAAAATAAATAAAAAGAAAAAAATAACCTCTTCCGTGACAATGTTTTGACAAACATTGCCGTGACCAGGATTCGAACCTGGGTTACCACGGCCACAACGTGGGGTCCTAACCACTAGACGATCACGGCTATCGAGGCCTTGAAAACATCATCGTTAACACACTATCAAATCAACTCTGCATTTATTACTCTCACCTTTAGACTACGTTTATAGCTCAAACGAATTCTCGCGAAACCAGGAAATTTGCTTCTAGTGACCACAAATCAGTTGAACACTCTTACCCTCTTTTACACTGAACACTTTTTGACAGCTTGTTGTATTTGCAGCGTTTGTGTACGGACGTGGGAGCGAGCCTTTCTTCAAAGGATAAATTGGTGCATGGCAAATAAGAAAGTGTGCGTGAAATTTTGTCAGCAGTAGTATGTGTATTTTTCGATTGAAGAGGGGGAATGAACCGCTGTAAAGTGAACATTTTTGTACAGTTAATCATAGTCAAACTCGTACATATGTGCACTACTTTATTTTTCATTTGTTTGACGTGCTCTTTGACGACTGTAAGAAAATAGTACTTTTTGTATAATTCCGTTTGTTTTATGAACTTATTTATTCTTATATTTTGTATATAAACATTGATTTTCATATTTCGTTGTGTTATGTTTTATTGAATAATGCTTTTTTTAACTTCTCTTTTTCAGTTTAACTTTGATATACAGTATTACTGATTTGTGCTAGTGACTAAGACGGTGATTGCATGAGATGAAGAAAGCAGAAATGTCGGAGAGAGCGTATGATTTTCTAAACAGATGGATAGAGATGCAATTTTCTCTTTCCAAACTTTTGTTAAATCGTACGATCTCTCTCCAACATTTCTGTATTCTTCCATTCATGTAATCGCCGTCTAAAGGTATGGTGCCCGTTTACATGTTCAGTGGAATGAAAGAGGCGATCCGACTCATCTTTTTCCAACTTTTTGGAATATCATATTCTCTTTTCCGTACACTCTTTCATTCCACTGAACATGTAAACATGCACTTGCCGACTATAAGTGTGTTTTATTCACAATTGTGTATTCAACTAAGTAGACTTTTACACACAAAGCAACAACAACACGGAATCTCTCAATAAACTGTTGAGCAAAATATAGTGGAGAGTAAAATGTTGTTCTTCTTTTGTACGAGTGTACAATACTTCCAAACTTGAGTCAGTCTTTTCTCTTGATGACTCTAAAGTGTCAGAGAACATTAAAATAGTAACATTACTTCAGTGATTAACATTAATAACATTTGAGTTAGCATCAAACTAATTTGTAAATAAACTTACCAGCGTTGTGGAAAAGTTTAAAAAGAAAATTGTTAAAAAGTGGAGTGAAAATTCGTGGTTTACGAAATTTAGAAAAGAAAAAAAATGATCATGAGGACAAAAGCCATTTTACCAATTCCGAAGAAGACTGGAGGATTTACAACAATGCCAGAAACTACTATAAGAGACAAATTGGAAACATATATAAGGAAAAGTCGAGAATGCTTCTACTCAAAAAGAAATGTGGCGTAACTCAAAAAAATATGTTCTGAAAAAAGAAGTTAAGCTAACAAATTCAATGATTTTTTTTGTAAAAAATTAACGAATCTATTCTGAATATTCCCTTTAATAACAGGACTGATTTATGCCTCAACTTTAAATTAAATTATGTTTCTTTGATTGATATCCATTGTGTGATAAGACAACTAAATAGCAAAAAAGATTGTACTTCGTTATGTCCGAAAATATACGTAAACAGTTTGGTCCGGTATTACAGGCAATTATTAAAATATCTTTTGAAAAATGTGTCTTCTCGGGTTGTTGGAAAGCATCGATAGTGTACCCGATCGAAGAAATAATCAATACGAAAAAGTGTGATGAATTTCGTCCGGTGAACAGTATGCCATTGTATGAAAAGATTATGGAAAAAATTGCGTGTAAACCACTTGAACAGTATTTCGAAAAAAATAATATAATAATTGAGTCACAATCAGGCTTTCAAAAGCAGCGTTCGTGTGAAAGTGCTTGTAGCCTAGTTGTAACAGAGTGTATCCGAAAAAAAAATATGTGTATAGTATATTTCTGTGGCCACAAATCGTAACCGCTAAACTCGAGTTAGGACAAAAATGAGTTATAAGTAACATTATGATCAGCATGTTTAAATCTACTTTCACTAAATTGTTTATGTCTGTATCTTTTTTAAACAGAAGTTATTCCAAAAAAACCTAGTAACCTAAGTACTAGTAGTAGTGCTAATTTGAAACTTTGACCGCCTCTTCTGAAAAGTATAAAAACCGGCTTAAGCGGTTATGCCTTGTGACCACAGATTTATTGACTTGAAACGAGCGTTCGAAACAATCGATCGTTCTATTCTCTTGTTAAAATTTGAAAAATACGGAGTTAGGAATGTCGAACTTAACTGTTTTAGAACGTATCTATTGAATAGAACTCAAAAAGTATTATTCTCAAAAGAGTTCGAAGAGTTCTAACTACACCACCAGCAGTTCGAATTTACAATGCAATGTACTGTTCAACAGCATTATTTTTATGTAAAGAAGGTTATATCGAGAGGCTTCAATTATTGGAGAATAAAGCCATGAGATCCAGAAAAAAGGAGACCCTCTGAAGTGCGGCAACTATAGAGACATCAGTCTTCTGAACATTGCCTATCTTATCTGCCGTGTTGTGTGAACGCGACCGGATAGGTGCATACCAGTGTGGCTTTAGGCCAGGAAAATCCACCATCGTCTAAATATTTACACTGCGGCAAACCTTGGAAAAAACCCAGGAGCAACAAATCGATGCCCACCACCGTGTGAGACGAGCTATACAGAGCAAATGTCTAGTTTTGACATCCCTACCAAACTCGTTCGTTTGTGTAGGATGACGATGAAGAGTTCTCGCTGTTCCATCAAGGTCGGAAACGAACTTACCGATACCTTCAATGTTTAAAATGGTTTTAGATAAGGCGACGCGCTGTCATGTGATTAGTTCAACATAATACTTGTTTCAACTGCTACCTTATGCAGATGACATTGACGTTATTGGGTGAAGACAGCGAGCCATCAATGAAGCGTTTGCTGGCATTGAAACGGAGGCGGCCAAAATGGATCTTGCGGTAAATGAGGGCAAATCGAAGTATATGGACGTTATTAAAAGCGGATGAAAAAGCTCTTAATCTTTTCGAGAGAAAAGTTCAGCGTATGATTTTTGATCCTGTTTGCGCTGCTGGCATCTGGAGGAGAAGATTCAACAACGAACTACACAGGTTGTACGGCGGCATGAGCCTAGTTAAGCGTATACGGATAACACGCTTAAAATGGCTAGCGCCATGTAGAGCGTATGGACAACAGAGCTCCGAACCGAAGAGTCTTCAACTCTAAGCCATTGGGACAACGCAACAGAGGGAGTCCGCGATATAGATGGCGAACGGACCCCAACCAACTTGGTGTGCGGAATTGAGGGCAGCTAGCGAGAGAGCGTGTTAGTCTGCGGCCACGCAATGAGTGACTAAAAAAGTTAAAACACATGAAATCATATGGAGATGGCCACGTAAGCATTGAGCTATTTGCGATTTTTTTAAGCGACAGAGGGACATCGCTCGGCAACCAAATCTGGTTTTGGTTTCCGGACCTACTCGTAAGTCGGGACTTGTACGACACGAGTCACCTTACTCGTGTTACTGTCACAGCTAATTTGGTTTTACTAATGTTGAAGAACTACGACATTGTGTACCTTATGAAAACACAGATTCACAAGATTAATTCTGAGTTAAAGTTTTACCAGCATTTTAGTACAAGGCAGATAAAATGTTCGTAAAAATGCGAATACAGAACGCTTGTACGGTAAAGAAAGTGGTTGAATTGAATTTATTAGTGAAGTGTGACTTTCTTTAACTTCATAAACAGCTAGAACGTTAAGTTCCTAAAAAAACTACATCTACCTCTTCTCCACCCGTATTATTATTATGGTTAAGGGTATATTGCATCCGCGACCTTTAAAATCTATTGCGCTTCCTTTTAATACTTTAGCACTATTAGGAGTTCCCCTCAAATACAGTTCTTTTCAGAGTTGTATTGAGGGTAATGGACTCCTATTGTGCATAGGTGAAGAAATCTGTTCTAGAGTATTCTCTCTAAGCCAGTTTCCTTCAGGAATCTGAGAATGAGAGATGGTTCTAGTGATTGCACTTCTTCTTCTGATGGTAGGTACCTTCCCAGACTTCCTTTTCTTTTGTGGGCTAGTCCTCTACAAAATCCCAGTATGTATTTTGGGATTTCATTAAATTCTGCACAAAATCTCCAGAGACCTACTGATATCCTTAGTTTCCCATAGATGCTTCCTGAGTCTACAGAGCCGCGTTAGGAAGCCTGTTAGGATACGGAGGTCGTTCTTGCTCATACTGATGCATGCCTCGAACCACTTTCGGTTATATTGCCCTAGGAGCTTCTTGACCTGCTTCATTCCACGAGCGTTGTTCCAGGTTTCTGCCTCTTCTTTCTAGTTCCCTGAATTCTTCTCTGAGAAAATGGGCCTAAGAAGCGTTCAGATGCTCCTTTCCTTGCCAGGGAGTCGGCCATTTCATTGCCTTCTATCGCCCTATGGCCAGGTATGGAGCAGAGTTTTACTCGGAGCTTCTGCAAGCATTCCCATACAAGCTTGGATTGATGATGTAGGAATCTAGTGCCATAATAGCGGCTCGACTGTCCGACATTATTGCTATGTCGCAGTTGGTATAATTCTTTTCAAGATTGATCTGAACGCATCTGTCTATGGCACAAATTTCCGCTAGAAAGATGCTGGTACATGCGCCCATGGGTTGGAAGTATTTTGTCGTGGATCCAAAAACTCCTGCTCCAGTTCCTCCACCAGTTCTTAATCCGTCTGGATACCATTATACCGTGTTGCTGCTCAGTCTGTGGACCATGGATTCATTGCTCCAGTCCCTTTTGGTGCTGAGCTCACTGGTAAACTTCTTTTGCAAGTTGAATTTCGGAATGGCCAGGAGCGGTAGCTTTTTGACTAGTGCGTCGAATTGCCTCGATGTAATGCACCTGTCTTTTCCTATCCCTTCTTTTGCCATTCTCCTGATTGTTTTGTTTGCACACTCTGCAACCACTAGATGCAAAGGAGTCAGCTCCTTTCTCATGGCTCCTGTAATACAGAGACATGCCAACCTTTGAACTTTGCTGTGTGTCTCCCTCGCGCTGATCAGATTGGTTCTTTCTGCTATTGCACCATAGGTTATTGTAGGTCTCCACCCGTAACGTATTTAAAAATAGACACATCTAGTGCAGACAATTTCTTTTTTCAGTTGTCTGAGCTAATTATGGAAACCTTTCTTGACAGTAAGCTTTATCAAATCACACTTCAGATAAGAGACATTTAAGACCAACCAGAGACATGAAGCTTTGTTTTTGCAACGACAATCAAAATTGTGTCCCATTTGCATAAACTAAACATTTTTTGCACAAAAGCTTTATTGATTACAGGTAAAAGCTCTTTTAGTAATTTAAAATATTTGCACCAAATAATTAATATTTCTTAATTAAATCATAAACTACTAAAAACATAAATGGGTTCAGGTTAGAACTTAGTCGGCGCAAAAAGCAATCACTCTGTAGCCGTGATCGTCTAGTGGTTAGGACCCCACGTTGTGGCCGTGGTAACCCAGGTTCGAATCCTGGTCACGGCAATGTTTGTCCAAAACATTGTCACGGAAGAGTGAAGTATTTTTTTTTTTATTTTTTTCTGTGTTTACATTTCTTTTCTTCCTTTCCCTAACATAATTTCACATACAAAAACCACACAACTGAGAGCCCAGAGAATAGCTAACAGTTGAAAGGCCATTAGCAGATGTTCCATTCCAGCCGCTTGGTATTCATCAACGGATGTGAGACGTTGCGCATAGCCACCCTGAACGGCATAGTCGAAGGCTATTGATTCATAATACTGATATAGTCCAGATGAATGTATGCGGTAGATGAAGTACTCCAAGTCACGCCATAACGGCGAGTCCATTTGAATTGGAAACCCCATGTGAAATGAGCCGAAGCATATATCCGATAGACGGAACTTTGCCTGCTTGAGATACTTCTGCTGTAGAGCTATGAAATGCCATCGGTCGTCCGTGATTACGTAGGCGTAAGAGTTGTTCATGGTGTTTCTGTGCTGAGAGAACGTGTCGGTATCAACTGGTAGAATGAGTTTCTCAAACTCCGGCAGAAGCGGTGTGACACTGCGAAGGAATTCGTACTCATAGTCGATCATCATGACCGGAAGGCTTGCAGCAATCAAATCAGCCATGGTGTTGATCTGCTGTCGAAAGAGGTTCACCGTCAGAATACTTCCCAAGAAGCTGGTGTAGAAGAATGTCACGAAAGCGGTGTGCAGGAATATTATGGAAAGCAAGAAGAACTCCCAGAATGATGGGTCCCGAAAGGTCTTTGGAGCTGCAATGTTCAACATTAGACTGATACCCACCAAAAAGTGTCCGCCAAAGCTGGCCTCCTGGCGCGTGAATCGTTCGTAGCAGTAAGCAGTGACTATGAAGCTGAGAATAGCTATGCAGTACAGTACCCACACTTTCCAATCGAACGGCTTGATGGGGTATAGATAGCTTGTAATTTTATTGAACGACGGGACCATTATACACCACTGAACCACCAGCAATGGATAACTTTGATCAATGTCGGTCTTGTGGTAGAGGGCGTAGGCATGGGGGCTGATCTCAATCTTGTCGTCTTTGATGAGTTGAATCACTTCCTTCATGTTCACTGAACGCGATGAGTTGTTCATTGGATAGTCTTCGATCCTTCCATGCATGTGATTCATGAAGGTTTTGAAGATCCGATATGTTGTCCCCTGCACCTCAGTGTACCCAGCATGGTTCTGGAACTTGAATACTCTAGGGACATCTGCCCGGATGGGTGTTTTGAAGACATGACCTGAAACTCCACTATTGAATGCTTTTATTAGGTCTTCTACGCCCAAAGACCAGTTGGTTCGGTCCGATAAAATGAAATATGGGTACGTCCAAAAGCCGAAGAATCTATCTGTTGCATTGGAGCAGGCAAAATACACGTGAGTGTTGGTGAAACGTTTCTTGTAAAGATAAGTAAATATTTCGTCTACAACTTCCATATCATCGATGGGTTCAAGCATCACAATTATTCCCGCGTAGAAATGCCAACCGAGTAAGGTCACGTCATGAACCTTGAAGATGGGATCATTAAGGCTGTGTGCGAAAACGATAGCCATGTAGTTGCGTTTGGTGAGATTTCGCAGTTTGTAGGGTGTTGAGTTTGTAGTGACGTACTGTGGAATTCCAACCGCCCGGTGAATACGTCCTACGAGTCGGTCAATGCGTTCATCCTTGCATTCAGTGCAGTAGAACAAAAGAAACTCTTGTGTTCCAACGAGCTTTGTTATACTTATGATGGTTTTGTACAAATATTCTGGGTTCCAGGGTTGAGCTAAACGAAGCAGACTCAGGAATACCAAAAGTGGAGACTGAATTGTTAGCCTCATTGTAATGAACTGAAAAGACAACGAAACTGCTTTGGCTTATAAAGGACACTTGATGATTGTAAGTATACGAAGATAAATGATAATTTAATTATCCTCGTTACTCCTTTAAGTTTGTAACTGATTTTGTTTGATCAAACAATAAGTCTCATGGGATGTGTTCAGTTGAAGAATACTCAGCCTTATCGGCAATTCTGAGGGAAATCACTTTTCCTCGGATCTTATTTTTTCCCTAGAGCCGATTATTCCTATCGTCAATCTCCCGTGAATTGAATTACTTCCGGAAATAACTTCAAATCGATTTCGGAATATTTTGAGAGGAATAATTTGTTAAATGATTTAAATGTCAACGTTTATCGGTTATGGTATTGATATTGACGAATACAACGTGAAAAAATGTTTGTGCAGCTTTTAATGAAAGAAGGGATATAAGGAGACGCAGAGTTGATTGGCGGAGGTTAAATTTAAATTAATTGTAAGTTCATTGCACGTTGAATTAGCTAATATCTAAGACTTAAAAGAAGATAAGGTTAGAACCTCTTGATCAGAAATCACTCAAATGATATTTGTATCTTTTCAGTGGAAAATACCCTCGTGAAGTGTGTGGGCTTTTATTAATACCTGCCAAAATGTGTTGGAAACTAGAGAAATCGGTTTGTTCCATAACTGTCACTACAAATTGGGTCTCTTTATTTTATTCTTTTATAACTAAATGCCAGCCTTCTGGGAAATACATTTTCGGAGCATACCTTCTGTGCCGCATCTCTATTAAAGCGAAGTCCCTGTCGGATGGCAAATACGACCACTCACCAGGTAATGATGAGTGATTAATTTAAACCGCTTCTCTTTTTTTAGTTGTAGCCAAAAAGACATCAGGAGCCAATTTTTATTTTGTCCTGGACAGTTATCTGTAAAAATAATCAGATCTTCAACATCATTAGTATTGTTGAGAAATTTAAGTAACACGGACGCAACTTCATCTGATTCCCGTTTGGCTTGGTTTTCTGTCAATGTATACATGTAACCCTGTCCAGCCGTGCAAAATTTACTCCAAATTTTGATGGTATAAAAAGCAGTACCAGTTGCCAGTTTCGGGATTGGCATAGCTTGTTGCAAATCATAGGATATGACACATTTCTTCGTTCTGTTAGATTTTGAATATTCAGTCTCAGATTTGAGCAAATCCTGTATTGCCTTAGCTGTTGATCTAAGAATGATGTTAGCGTTTTTAGTTCTTGATTATTCCTATTAAGTCTTGCAGTATCGAGCTTTATAGTTGTTTTATCACAAGTTTTGCATGTATTAGATTTTGATAATTTAAAGGCAATATTATACTCCATGCAACATATTTTTCGATAGCCGCCTTCGTTTACAGGATCAATGACTTGTTCACCGCACCAAGGTACATATATAGTACTCTTTGTGCAGACTAGCGTTCGTCGGTGCCGACATTGTGCCAAATTGGCATAAAGATACTTTTGAAAGTGACATTGGGCCAAATATTAACATTTGGCATAATGTCGTTTTCAAAAGCGTCATAGGCCCAAATTTGTTTGCGACATTATGCCAAATTTAGCCCTATGACACTTTGTAGAAGTGACATTATGCCAAATGGCGCAAGATCGTCTAAATTTGCAGCAAACTAATAAATAGTCGAATAGGTATGCGGAGGCATGCTGCCCTCCTGCAACCCTCTGCCTGGGTCAGTATAGGATTTGGAGTAGGTGCGAGGTTCTGCGCATTCATATATTCTTTTTATACATGTTGTCCATAGACTTTACCAAAATCTACACGCAGAGAACTTCGCACCTACTCCGAATCCAAAGACAACTCCAGAGTCAAAAGTTTTCACAGATTTATGTATGTAAGTGAATTTTTCGAAACTTCGATCTAATCGTTGCCAACGTCGGTAGCAAATACCCATATACCATACAATTTTGTCGCTGCAAAAAGTCAATGGCGTTTGCAATTGGGGATAGGTGCTGAATATAGTAGTTTATAGAAATACATATGTATATTTCTTAATACTTTTTTTTTAGGAGGGGAGAGGGTGCTTTTATACATATATATATATATATTGGTGTACCGATAAACATGCTAAAGAATATAAATATTTGCTAATAATTTCAAAAAAATTGAAAAGAATGCAAATGCATGCAAATTAATGAATGAATTCATAATTGATTGCATTCAATTCTTCTTCCTCTTCTTCTTAGGGCGCTACAGTCCGAGGTGGACCTGGGACTCACTCAACATGCCTCTCCAGGCAGCACGATCTTTCGTCAGCTGTCTCCAGTTGCGCACGCCAAGCCGGCCGAGGTCCCCCTCGACTTGTGTGCGCCACCTTGTTCGTGGACGTCCTCTGTTGCGTTGTCCCACAAGCTCAGAGTCGAAGACTCTTCGGGCCGGATTTAAGTTGTCCATACGCTCTATATGGCCTAGCCATCTTAGGCGTTGAATCCGTAGACGCCTGGCTAGACTAATGTCGCTGTACAGCTCATACAGTTCGTGGTTGAATCTTCTTCTCCAAATGCCATCAACGCAAACAGGACCAAAGATCGCGCGCAGAACTTTTCTCTCGAAAAGACCAAGAGACTTTTCACCCGCTTGGGATATTGTCCATGTCTCTGCGCCGTACAGCAGGACTGGGATGATCAAGGTCCTATACAACGTCAACTTGGTCTTTCGAGAGAGGGCTCTACTACTCAATTGCCTTTTGAGCCCATAAAAACAGCGGTTGGCAAGAGTTATTCTGCGTTTGATCTCGGTACTGATGTTGTTTGTACTGCAAACCGCGGAGCCAAGGTAGACGAAGTCCTTAACTACCTCAAAGTTATAGCTGCCTATGGTGACGATCTGGCCAAGTCGTCGATGTTGTGCGTCCTTTCTCTATGACAGCATATACTTTGTTTTGCCCTCGTTTACCGCCAGACCCATTGACGGCTCGCTGTGTTCGCCCAATCACGTCAATGTCATCCGCGTAAGCTAGCAGTTGAACGGACTTTTGGAAGATCGTGCCTCTTGTGTTGGCCAGTGAGTTTTGCACGATCTTCTCAAGAACGATGTTAAAGTAATCACAAAACAGCGCGTCGCCTTGTCTAAATACTTTCTTGACATTGAAGGTCTCGGTGAGTTGGTTACCGACCTTGATGGAGCAGCGAGAGTTCTCCATCGTCATCCTGCTCAGTCTGTCGAGTTTAGCAGGAATGTCAAAACTAGACATGGCGCTGTATCGCTCGGTTCTATACACGCTGTCATATGCGGCCTTGAAATCGACAAATAGATGGTGTGTGTCGATCTGCATTTCTTGGGTCTTCTCCAGGATCTGCCGCAGTGTGAAAATTTGATCGATGGTGGACTTCACGGGCCTGAAACCACACTGATAAGGACCTATCAGTTTGTTCACAAATGGTTTCAGGCATTCACACAAAACGGCAGAGAAGATCTTATAGGCAATGTTAAGGAGACTTATCCCTCGATAGTTGGCGCAGTCAAAGGGGTCTCCTTTCTTGTGGATCGGGCAAACGATACTGAGATGCCACTCATCGGGCATGCTTTCCTCCGACCATATCTTGCAGATGAGCTGGTGCATGCTTTAAACATTTCGGCGGGCAGAATATCTGCACCAGCAGTTTTATTATACTTCAATCTCGATATCGCTGTCTTGACTTCGTCTAGGTCGGGGGGACGGTATTCTCTTTTATCATCGTCCGTTCTGCCTGACAGTGGTATTTGTGTCCTCATCGCCGTTCAACAGTCTGCAGAAATGATTTTTCCAAATTCTCAGTATCGACTGCGAATCTACTATTAGCTGTCCATTTTCGTCCCGGCAAGCTTCTGTCCGAACTTTATATAACACCTCTCCATCTCCTTGACCGCGCGCTTCTCGTGCTCTTTCTTTTTCTTCCTGAGAAGCCGGTTCTCTTCCCTTCGTTTCTGTTCGTAGAGCTCACGAACAGCTCTCGTGGTTCGATGCAGCATTGCCCGGTAGGCTTCTTGCTTTGCTGCATGTGCCTGCCTGCACTCGTTGTCAAACCAGGGGTTTTTCCTTGTTGGCGTTTTAAAACCCAGCACATCAGTAGCGGCTTCTCTGATGGCTCTTTGACAACGTTTCCATTCTTCGTCTATTGTTAGTGATATCATCGCCGATACATCGACGGCAAAATTGTCAAACATCGACATCGTTCATTCATTTCGTTATTTCCAAGACGTGTTATATGTTGTATAAAATGTGCTTGTATTTATGTAATAATAATGGGGTGTAAAAGAGCTAGAGATGCGCAATACAATGTAACTCTTTTATATCTTAGCCTCTCCTATTCTAACTAGAGTCCGACCGAAGGCCAGTTTGCCGAAGCCGAAGCCGAATGTTCGCGTGTTTCGAATTTTAGCTAGCATTTTTGATGTTCTTTCTACCTGAAACCAGTACAAATAAATAGTATGATTTTATACAGACCACTTAATAGTTTACCAACTCGCAAATCAAATCTTTTCATTTTAAAGCTGTAAACAATCGCACTTTCAAGATACAAAATATCCGACAATAACAAACCAAAAAACACACCGTTCCTTGCAACATCTATTTTTACAGAAAACAGAAAATTCAACATTCGGCTTCAGCAAAATCTTCGGTCTCATTTGAAGGAAGTGATATTTTTAGCCGAAAGTGAACGAAGCCGAATGTACGGTCCGACTCTAATTCTAACATCCTACTCCGAACCTCCAAGTGGTTTACCTGGAGTATCGAGCAACCCTCAAGGAGACCAGATATCCAACTCCTATGGAACTGTGGGTCGATGGCTAATTGGAGAGGGTTCATCTTTCGGCATGTATTGGCTGGATGCATAAGCTTAGCAGACCTCATGTCAACAGCCAAAAGTGACTCTCTATATAAAAGTGCATGGCGGACCCACTCGGGAACTCTAATCTCGAACAGTAGGATCCTCCAACGTTACTTTGGGGTTTTCGTTGGCCCTAAAAGTCACAAAGTAAAAATTCAATCATCAACGAAACGGAAGATTGGGAAGGTTTTTGGGTTGAAACTGGTAAGACTAGTATGTTTTGTTGTTTAGGTATAGTACATCGTAAATATAGCTAATAATTTGTGTGATGGAGAAGATAAATAAAACATCGGAAAAACATCGATGTATCGTTGTTAATACCGATGTACGAGATTGTGGTTTCGAAGAAATCCAACACCCACCCTATAGTCCAGACCTTGCCCCTAGTGATCATTTCCTGCTTCCGGATTTGAAAAAATATCTTCGTGGAAAAAGATTTTCGGATGATGAAGAACTCAAGTCGGCAATAAATGGGTATTTTGCAGAGAAAGAGGACATTTATTTTGTTGAGGGTTTAAAAAAGCTTATCTCAAGATGTAACAAATGCATTGATGTTAGTGGAGATTATATTGAAAAATAAAAACAATTTAAATTGAATTCGCATTTTCCTTCATATCGATACCGAGAATATATTGAACGACCCTCGTATATACTATTGCCCATGAACCCAAATTTAAAAAGCGGGGCCATTTGGAGATAGCTCCCGTATAAGTAAAATTGCCATTGATTTTTAAACATCGACGCAACAGGCAGCAGGCATGAGCAGTGATCTGATAAGATGGAAGGGATTTTCTGTGTCAGATAAATTTGGATATAGACATTCGTATATGTAAGGGTGGGTGTTTGTTTGTTTGTGTGTATGATTGTAGTAATGATTAGTTGATTTGGGTTGAAGTTAGAACAACATTTAACTGAAATTGTTTGAATTCGTCGCCTGATATTCAGAAATGTGCAGAAATGCAAAAAAATATTTAGATGATGGAACCTTTCCCGTGCAATTACAACTCGCACTTGCCCAATTTATTTATTTATTTCTTCGGTTTTTACATTTTTTAACTTCTTTTCCCTAGCACAATTTCACATACGAACACCACACAACTGAGAGCCCAGAGAATAGCTAGCAGTTGAAAGGCTATTAGCAGGTGTTCCATTCCAGCCGCTTGGTATTCATCAACGGATGTGAGACGTTGCGCATAGCCACCCTGAACGGCATAGTCGAAGGCTATTGATTCATAATACTGATACAGTCCAGATGAATGTATGCGATAGATGAAGTACTCCAAGTCACGCCATACTGGCGAGTCCATCTGAATTGGAAACCCCATGTGAAACGAGCCGAAGCATATATCCGATAGGCGGAACTTTGCCTGCTTGAGATACTTCTGCTGCAGAGCTATGAAATGCCATCGGTCGTCCGTGATTACGTAGGCGTAAGAGTTGTTCATGGTGTTTCTGTGCTGAGAGAACGTGTCGGTATCTACTGGTAGAATGAGTTTCTCAAACTCTGGCAGAAGCGGAGTGACACTGCGAAGGAATTCGTACTCATAGTCGATCATCATGACCGGAAGGCTTGCAGCAATCAAATCAGCCATGGTGTTGATCTGCTGTCGAAAGAGGTTCACCGTCAGAATACTCCCCAAGAAGCTGGTGTAGAAGAATGTCACTAAAGCGGTGTGCAGGAATATTATGGAAAGCAAGAAGAACTCCCAGAATGATGGGTCCCGAAAGGTCTTTGGAGCTGCAATGTTCAACATTAGACTGATACCCACCAAAAAGTGTCCGCCAAAACTGGCCTCCTGGCGCGTGAATCGTTCGTAGCAGTAAGCAGTGACTATGAAGCTGAGAATAGCTATGCAGTACAGTACCCACACTTTCCAATCGAACGGCTTGATGGGGTATAGATAGCTTGTAATTTTATTGAACGACGGGACCATTATACACCACTGAACCACCAGCAATGGATAACTTTGATCAATGTCGGTCTTGTGGTAGAGGGCATAGGCATGGGGGCTGATCTCAATCTTGTCGTCTTTGATGAGTTGAATCACTTCCTTCATGTTCACTGAACGCGATGAGTTGTTCATTGGATAGTCTTCGATCCTTCCATGCATGTGATTCATGAAGGTTTTGAAGATCCGGTATGTTGTCCCCTGCACCTCAGTGTGCCCAGCATGGTTCTGGAACTTGAATACCCTAGGGACATCTGCCCGGATGGGTGTTTTGAATGTATGACCTAAGACTCCACTATTGAATGCTTTTATTAGATCGTCAATGGCTGCAGCCCAATCGGTTCGATCCGATAAACGGAATTGGGGGTACGTCCAAAAGCCGAAGAATCTGTCGGTTGCATTGGAGCAGGCAAAGTAGACGTGAGTGTTGGTGAAACGTTTTCTGTAAAGGTAGGTTAACATATCGTCAACTACTTCTATATCATCGATGGGTTCAAGCATCACAATTATTCCCATGTAGAAATGCCAACCGAGTAAGGTCACGTCATGAACCTTGAAGATGGGGTCGTTAAGGCTGTGTGCAAAAACGATAGCCATGTAGTTGCGTTTGGTGAGATTTCGCAGTTTGTAGGGTGTTGAGTTTGTTGTGACGTATTGTGGAATTCCGACCGCCCGGTGAATGCGTCCTACGAGTCGGTCGATGCGTTCGTCCTTGCATTCAGCGCAGTAGAACATAAGAAACTCCTGTGTTCCACTGAGCTTTATTATACTTGTAATGGTTTTGTACAAATATTCTGGATTCCAGGGTTGCGCTAGGCGAAGCAGAACCAGAAATACGAAAAGTGAAGACTGAATTGTTAGCCTCATTGTAACGAACTGAAAATGAACTGAAAAGACCACGAATCTGCTTTGGCTTATAAAGGGCACTTGAAGATTGTGGTTATACGATTTAATGATAATTTAATTATCCTTGTTGAGTTTGTAATTGATTTCGATTTTTTCAAACAATGAGTCCCATGGGATGTGTTCATAACAACCAGCCTTCAGTTGCAGAATACTGACTTGTACAAACATGAGTGCAAAGCTTGCGTTGTAATTGAATCGATAGAATCCCAAGTGAACTCTAAATGGCCCAACTAACAAGAAACAACAATGTACATGAAAATTGAGGGATATGTTAGTATCGGAAATTGACATAATCCCTCGCAAAGTCAGTTTCGAGAAGTAATTTAAAGGTTTGGTTTCCATTGCACAGAAGGCCGGAAGCTGTCCTATCTATATATATGTAGCTATACAGGACACAGCACAGCACAAGTATGGGGTCACAAGCTTCTTGATGAAGTGGAAAAAATGCAGAGATATTTTGTTAAAAGAATAATGAGGTTACCCAGTTTCACACCCAACTACTTACTAATACTAAAGAGTGGTATGGAAGACGGACATATATATATATGTACGTTAGACTTGCATCTGAGGTACATAGGACGTACACCTTTCGAATATGGAAATAACCGTTTGCCACACCAGTTTAGCGTGAAATTATTGCAAAAAAAATCAGTTTTGGGCTTCAAATTTAAATACGCTAGGTCGTGATTTTCTCATCAGACAAATACAAAGAGCGACGGAAGCTAGCAGGTTTTACAAAAATCTCGATTTTGCAAAGGGAAATTTGAACTTTAACGACAGCATTCAACAAAATAAAATAACGTGAATTTTCAAGGCTCGCTGCGACTGATAAATTAAATGATTAAAATCTGTTTCACTATGTAATCTTAAAAAAATATACAACATTTCATAGGTAGATGCTCTATTCTTAAGGAATTCAGACGTAAATACTTTGGAAAATCACTTAATTAGAAGATGAAATAATAGAATTGCTAAATGGAGCATTCAATAACTGGGCAAATTTAACAAACTACATTATCAATGCTTTATCATATATGTAGAAAGTTTTTAATAGAAGAATTTAATAACTAATTATTTAAATTTATAACTATGTCAAATAATAATTATGAAGTCTATAGCCAAATCTCCGACAGACATTAATGTCACAATCTTATTTTATCTAATCTAAATCTAATTTAATTTTCAAACTACGAATTAAATAAAATTGTAAAATTGTAAAATAATGTTGAATTTTATTATGAAATAAAGAATTTTTACTACTACTACTACTACTACAGGACAGTCCATCACCCGTCACTGGAAGGGCGTAATGCGGCGTTTTGTTGCGACCTGTTTACTGAATTAAATTCTGATTTCTGAAGCCTAAATGGTTCTTCTTCTCCAACATGCTCTCCAGCCAGCACGATCTCTCCGCAGCTGTCCCTGCCGAGGTCCCTTCGACTTGTGTGCACCACCTTGTACGTGAACGTACTCTGTTGCGTTGTCCAGAACTTTTCTCTCGAAAAGACCAAGAGCTTTTTTATCCGCTTTCGATATTGTTCATGCATCTGGGCCGTAAAGCAGGTCAGGGATGATCAATGCCTTATACAAAGTCAGCTAGGCCTTTCGAGAGAACGCTCTAATATTCAATTGCCGCTTGAGCCCCAAAAAAGCAGCGGTTGGCTAAAGTTATTCTGCACTTGATCTCGGTACTGACGTTGTTTGTACTGCTCACCGCGGAGCCGATATACACACCTGATCAAAAAAATGTATCTATTTTGTACCTTACATTTTTCGTCTTTAGTGTTGCACAGTGAAATAAATGGTTAAAGTTTGCAAAAAAGGCTAATATAATTTTATTATATATACTTATTAAAAACTTAAAACATAAAATTATTTTTGATATTTACGTAAATAACTTTTTTATGAAGATTAAATTGTGTTATAAAAATGTGCGATCAAAAAAATATATACATTGTAATTTTTTTCAAAATTTTTAAATAAAGAGTTAAAATGCTTACTTATTTCAGTTGCGAAACCAATTACCACTAATACCCCGGGAAGTTACGCTTTTGCATTATATTTTTTGCCATCCTTTTCGGCATACTGCATGACATGTCTCTACTGGTATTTCATAACAAGTTTTTTGAACAAATTATCACTGTTAGTCTGTATTGGTAAATATTTGTTTAAAACAATTTCTTTCTTCCTTAGATGCGTCCACACGTTTTCAATAAAGTTTAGGTCTAGAGATTGACTTGGCCAAGGTAGCAGGTCGATTTTGTTGTGAACAAATCATTTTTTTACTAGTGTGAAAGTATGCTTTGGGTCGTTATCCTGCTAAAAAATCTAACGTAGAGGCATGTTTTTTTGGCGTTTGATAGCATTACGATTTGCAAAATGTCTTTGTACTCGGCTGCCGTCATATTGTTTGTAGTCTGGAATATCGGATGAACATCGTTATAAGAAAAACATCCCCAGGCCATTATGTTGCCGCCTCCATGTTCCACTGTATTTTTTATGCAACGGTTATGGAATTCCTTGACTCGAGAATCTATTCACTCTTTTCACAGTCATTTCCAAAGATATTAATCTTTGTTTTGTCGCTCAACAAAATTTTTCGCCATTTATTTTCAACGATATCGCTCGTCCTATTTGCATGTGTAAGGGCGAACTGTAGCCTCGTGCTTAATTTTTTTTTCTCATTAAGAGAACTTTCCTAGCTATTTGTCCTAGAAGTTTAGCTTTTTGTAAGCCAGCACGAACTCTTGGAGCACTAACGATGTTGTTAATTTCTGCGGAAATAGCTTTTGATGACTTAAAAGTTTCAGTTTTTGATAGCATTATTATACGGCGATCATCCGCGGGTTTCGTTTTTTTCGATTTGCCATGAAATTCTTTTTGGGGTGCAGCTTTTAAAACATTTTGCGCTAAATAAAGTGACCGCTCTTCGCGATTTCACGCAGAGATTTTCCTTGTTTTTATGTGCGAAAGAAGCAAAACTTACTCTTCTGTATTGCGTTGACTATTTCGAGCCATGGTAAACCTAAAATATTTATTTCCTTTTTCTTATTTGATACCAAGCAACAACAATAAAATATTTTAAACATTTTTGACAAGAAACTCGCAAACAAAATTATGATATAATTGAATTTTAATCACAATCTGAAGTGTATCTATTTTGTTGATCACACGATCTTTATGTGCTAATACAATTTTATCTTCATAAAAAAATTATTAACGTTAATATTGAAAATATTGTTAAGTCTTAAGTTTTTAAAAAGTCTATAGAATTCAAATATATTAGCCTTTTTTGCGAACTTTAACCATTTCTTTCATTGTGTTACGCTAAAAACGAAAAATGTAAGGTATTTGGAGGTGTATCTATTAATTTGATCAGGGGTGTAGATGAAGTCCTTTACTACCTCAAAGTTATAGCTGCCTTTTGTGACGTTCTGGCCTAGTCATCGATATTGTGCGTCCTTTCTCGATGACAGCATATACATAGTTGGTTTCGCTTTCGTTTACCGCCAGACCCATTTTAGCAGCTTCCGTTTCAGTGCCAGCAAACGCATCTTTGACGGCTTGCTGTGTTCGCCCAGTAACGTTAATGTAATCCGCGTAAACTAGCAGTTGAAAAGACTTTTGGAAGATCGTACTTCTTGTGTTGGCCAGTGAGTTTTGCACGATCTTCTCAAGAACGATGTTAAAGAAATCACATGACAGCGCGTCGCCTTGTCTAAAACCTTTTTTGACATTGAAGGTCTCGGTGAGTTGGTTACCGACCTTGAGGGAGCAACGAGAATTCCCCATCGTCAACCTGCTCACCCTGATCAGCTTGGCAGGAGTATCAAAATTGGACTTGGCTGTGTAGTTTGTCCCCATGCACGCTGTTATATGCGGCCTTGAAGTCGACGAATAGGTCTGTGTCGATCTGCATTTCTTGGGTGTTTTTTCAGGATCTACCGTAGTGTAAAGATTTAGTCTATCGTGGACTTCTATGGTCTGATACCACACTGATAAAAACCTCAGATTGGTTACGAAAGATTTCAGGCTTTCACACAGAACGACAGAAACGATCTTATACGCGACATTTAGGAGACTTATCCCCCGATAGTTGGCGCATCCAAAGAGATCTTTCTTTTCTTTTCTTTATTATTGTTCGTTCAAACGATACTTAGATTTCACTCACCTTCGACCATATCTTGCAAATGAGCTGGCGGATGCGCCCAAATGGGCCATCTCCAACTGGTTTAATGATTTCGCTTGGCAGACCCCAGCAATTTTGATAGACTCGATATTGCCATTTTAACTTCATCTAAGTCGTGGGGACGGAATTCTCGTCTATCATGGATCTTTGGTTGAGTGGATCATTCTACCTGACATTCTGCAGAATATTCTACCTGCTTACACTAACAGCTCACGAACAGCTCTCGTAGTTCGATGCAACGTTGGCTTATGAGCTTCTTGATTTGTAGCATGTGCCTGCCTGCACTTGTCGTCATGGCTCTTGGGTTTCTTGGGTGACGTTTTAACACCCAGCACATTAGAGGCAGCTTCTCTGATGGCGTATTGACAATCTTTTCATTGTTCTTCAGTTGTTTCGCCTGGCAGGGTTGGATTCTCTGAGAGATTCAGTGACTCGATCGGCAAAGTTCCTGGCAATGTGCTGCGATTGTAACTTTCTGACGTCAAGCCGTAACACAGTTTTTTCATTTGTATGGGGAGGGCGGTCAAAACTCGAAATTTCATTTAAAATGAAAATAAAACAAATAGTTAAAAAAGTGAGTAATATTATGTATGTATTAGAAGAACCTTAGCATAGCTTAGAAAAATATCAACTTCAGTATTTTGGTTTACCAAGTTCCTGATAACTTGGTACTGATGTTTTGACAATTTGGTCTCAATCAAAAGTTTCAAAGCATCATTTGAATCAAGTTGTTTGGCTTGAAGTTTGTTTGTGGACTGACAATGCTTTAAAACACAAGGAATTTCTTCATCTATTTCAACGATCTTAGCAACTCGTCTCCTTTTAGTTCGAGACGAGCTTTAAAAAAAAAATGTTTTTTTGGTCTGTCTTGACTATTTGGCGACTTTTTCTTTTTCTATTTGGTTCTGTGCAGACCTGAAGTCTGTGCTGATAAAAATTCGATTTTTTCGCGAGAAAGCCTCCCACCTTCTATGAAAGGACTTACAAAGGTATTTTTCTTTTTCTTTCTTTGCTAGACGCAAACTTTCAATTTGGTAATTTTCCCTAAGAATTGCCCATGTTTCATTAATTTTGGTAATACTGCGACCTTTCTTGGCCATATGCAAAATATTAAAAATATCAATGCGCTTGATCATGTTGCTAGAATCTAAAAAAGAGGAAAATAGTTTTACTTCGGCGAAAAACGCTAAGTTTCGTGACGCGACTGACTGGCCACAACTAATTTTGGAGGAGAAACTTCGCTGCCACTTTGTTCTCCCGTTATCATAGATAATAATTGCGTTAAAAAACTAGTTTATTTAACCTTGAAATTTCGACTTGGACCCATGGGAGAAACCACTTCGTTGTTCTCTCGATATCTGTGTTCTTACCTTGGCTATAACAAGGAAATGGTCTGAGTCGATGTTGACGCCTCGGAATATTCGGACATCAGGAATACTGATCAGTCTGGTTGACAGTTGAATGATCAGAGGACCGCCAGGTCTCTTTATGGATGTTGAGGTTTGGGAACTGCGTGCTAGCTACAGAGATGTTTTGCCCGTGACAAAGTCTACCAGCCTGAACCCGTTTTCGGGCGTGGTGTCGTGTAGGCTACGCAGAACGATGACTCTAGCAAGATCTCCTCTTTACCCAGTTTAGCATTGAAATCTCTCAGAACGATCTTGGTGTCATAGCTGGAGCATTGTTCGTATTTTTCTTTCCTCGAGATCATAGAAGTCATCCTTGCTGTTTTCATCCTTATCCTCTGTGGGGGCGTATGGGCAATCAGGCGGAGGTTTCTGAGTTAAGCTGATGACTTTCGCCTAAGTCTGACTCGAACAACAAATCTACAGTCGAATAAGGGTTGCTTTCGCTCTCTATAGTAATCACTGTAGTAAATGTCGAAGTTTTTCATGCTCTTTTGCCCGACTCATCTCATCGCACTTATTGGATTGTGATAACGTCTCTCCCCAGGTCTAGAGCAATTACCAAATTTACCTTGGATGTCCAAGTCTTATGCACGTGGGCAGGAAGCGCTCAGAAGCCAACAGCCAACGAAGTGGATACACAAGGGTACCATTGTTGATATTATTTGGCACGGAACTGTAAAAGTGCGTTCAAAATGAAAATGAGTGACAATCAACCAGATCATCAATGAAGAACGCAAAACGATTAGAGTGCGTTTATACATTAGGGGTGGAAAATACAGTCATTAACAATCAAACAAAGATGACATAACAATTATCCAAACAGGACGATGGTATTGATTTGAAGGTCAATGGTATGGGATAGAACGCAGTAAAGCGATTTTAACGTCGAGTCAACGATAATAATTTGGTTTTAATAACACATGCTATCTGCCAGGAGCTGTAAAAACGTAAATAAAACGTCACTATTCGTTTTACTTTAACTTTTATTACTTCATATGTTGTGCATGTTTGTAATCAATCAAGCACCGAACTATAATTTACTCAACCACACACAACTGAATGCGTTTTGCGTATAAAAGGTCTCCTCGGATTCTATTGTTTAGTTTAGTGTCATCCTTCATTCTACCATGTGTCGCGTTTTAAAGTCTTTTCTTTGTCTGAGCCTCAGCTTCTGTGGTGAACTTAAATATTGCATGCCGGTTAACGTGCCGCTTCTCGTGGATATTATTCATCACGGTGATGGATTTGTACACTTTCCAACTTTTCCAATACTCTCGCAACCAAGCGTGCTGTTTGAAGTGGAGGACGTCATCATTGAGCTCCAGAACACCATTCAACGACCAGTTTTCATCTACTCAGAGAAGAATAACAACTCGCTCTTCCGCTACAACGTCTTTAGCCAGTCATTGGTTTTGGTCTTTATGCCAGACTTGACTGAAAAGCTGCTAGATATGTGTAACACCTTCACCAGAGGGAGACGATTTATGGCGATCATCTTCGTTCTGACAGAAAAGCCAACAGAATCTGGAGAAATTTCGCAAATTATGGAGCGTATCTGGATTGATAAATACATGAGGGCAATGCTGTTCTACCGCGACAATCGTGGCGATGATCATCTAATCACTTTTGACCCGTATTCCAAATTCAAACTCGTAAGCCTCTTGGAAACCTATAAGACCACCGACGTATTCACGTTCGACGAGAAGGCCAACTTGAATGGTTACCTAATAAGGACCCCAGCAAAGTTCGACATGCCCCGAGTCTTCAGGGTAACTGACTATGATGGTGAAAGGAAAATCAAGGGTGCAGTGTTTCAAATGTTCAAGTCGTACGTCGAGTACAAGAATGCAACGTTCGAGGAGAGCGACAAAGAAACTAGTTCTATGGGCACTGATCGGGGGCAAATTTTCGAAATGGTATCGGATGGCTCAACCGAGATGAGCCTGCATGCGCAAATTGTGCAGTATTACGAGAACGTGGAGAGCAGTTACCCGATTTTGCTCAACGATGTGTGCTTTATGCTTCCAGTGGCTAATGAGATTCCTTCCTACATGTACTTGTGGCTGCCATTTAGGATAGGCACTTGGATTCTCGTGGTCTGCGGAACCATTTACTTGGCGTTCATACTCATGTGGATCCATCCCCAAGGGAGACTTAAGAGACACAAGGACTACGGGCTGTCGCTCCTGCAGAGTATCGGATACATGCTTCACATTTCGACGTGGGGACACTACTACACAGTCAGTTGGAGGTATTTCTTTATCTACATCGCCGCTACGTTGCTGGGGTTTCTGATAACGACATGGTACTGTGCCGCATTGAAGAGTTTTCTCACTGCAACAGTTTACGGCCACCAGATCGACACAGTGGATGAACTGATGGCATCGGGATTAAAAATCCTCTTGACCGATTTCGATGCGAACGACGGAGTTCGAATGGTACATCTTCCGAAAAAGATTAGACAAATCTACAGCATCACCGACATGGATGGACTGAACAGACATCGGAATGCACTCAACACAACTTATGCGTACACGATAGCGTTAGATCGATGGGAGTTCTTGAATCAGCAGCAGGAGTTCTTGAAACGGCCAATTTTTCGAATCACAGACATCTGCTTTCTCAAGCATCACATCGGTTTTCCCATGGTGTATGATTCCCGTTTAAAGTATTCGTTGGATTCTTTCATTATGAATATTCTGCAGTCGGGTCTTATGGATTACTGGTGGAGGAATGATTTTAAGTACGCTGTACGTGAGGGCTATGCCAAATTTATGATTGACTCGTTCCCGCTTGAACCTCTGCATATCAATGATATACGGCTAGCTTGGGAAATTTTGGGCGTTGGATGGACTATTAGTGCATTAGTTTTTATGGGAGAAGTTTTCTCGGTTTCTAAGCGGGGTAAGCTGACTGTGATGAAGTTGAAAAAGGCATTTAAACGAGGCGATAGTTAAAGAGGGTAAATGTGTACATTTTATATTAATTAAAGAAACCCAGTTTTGAAATCAATTGAATATGTAGTTTAATATATCCAAAACATCAGATTAGGAGAAACATTCGAAATCATCTCACTTGAGAATTTAGAAACTTGTCGTTTGATTCAATCACTGTTACCCAGGGTTTACGTTAGGTTAGGTTAGGTTCTGTAGATTAGCAGTCTCTCTTAGGCCGACATAGGCCCGTCCGCGTACCAACGCATCGGGTATCTCGTATCCATTAAACTATTTGGTGCTTGCTATCCGTCTCGTCTGCTTCCTTATCTCTGTAGCTTCTGTAGAAGTTGTTATGAAGGAGTCACAATCTTGATGTATGTGTTCCAATGGCACAGTGTCCTTAATTGACATCGATGAGGGTCCAATCTACTTAGACAGAATGAACGCCTAGAATTAAGCTTAGGCCAGATTTGTTTTGTAATGGAGCAAGTGGTTCCTTCGGACCATTAACGATTAGTGGTTCTAATTGTGTGTTTTTTAAGAATATGTTTTGCCGTTGAGAACGGCATGGGCATTGGTTCTTTACTAAGTCGCAATGATGAGACGGTTCTTCTATTGGAGAGTTCGTTGGCTTCACAGTTCTCTGGAATGTCACTGTGTTCTGGCATCTACATGAGCTAAATACTAAATTGCTCAGCCATCTCGTCAAGAGAGTCCTTAGAATGTAAAGTGACTGAGCACATGGATTTAATTGCTGGTTGCTTGTCCGAATATATTGGGATGTCCTTCCTAGATATCACATAGTTCTTAAGCGAAGACAGAGCCTCTTTTATTGTCATTGTTTCGGCCTGAAAGACACTTAAATATTCCGGAAGATGGAGGGGTATGGTGATGTTGAGGTCCTTAGACTAGACGCTTAGCCCTACTCCCTCATCCGTCTTGAATCCATTTGTGAAAGTGCACAGAGGACCGTCCAGCACCTGATTGTCCAATCTGAATGGAATGCTGGTTCGAGAAGCTTTTTCTTCAAAGACGTCAGGTCAGTAGCGTGGGGAAGGAAGTCGAAATTGTCGAGAATGCTAAACAGACTATATGAGGTCTTATTTAGATCTTCTATTTCTAAACTTATCAAGGCCTCATCAGGGGTTCCACAAGGTAGTCAACTAGGTCCATAATTTTCGTCCTTACTACCAACGACGTTGAATACTTAATCAAGGAATCGCATCTTTCGCATCATATAGCTCCTCTCCCATCCACTCTTTCTTGCTTCAAAATCACCTGAATAATTTTTCTGTCTGGTGTCCAAAAAATTATTTCCAGCTCTATATTACTGAATGTCAATAAACCACATTCACCCGAATACGCCTTCAGCCACTCCAACGAAATTATTTCCTCTTCAACGAATTAATCCCTTCTGTTTCATCTTTACGCGTTCTAAGCGTGATTTCTGATCGAGAACTCAACCTCCGTTCCCACATTGGCACACAAATAGAGCCAACTCTTTGCTTGGCTTTATTAACCGCTAATCAAAAGAATTTTCGAATCCCTACGTTACGAAATCCCTATATATCACCTTCGTTAGGCCCATTCTCAAATACGCCAGTCCGGTCTGGTCACCTTAATACGCCGTGCATGGCATAGCACGTATTGAAGTCATTCCGCGTAGGTTTGGGTGAGCTCGTAATTGCAATATTAGCGCAGTACTGAAACGTCAAGCGTTCTTAATTGCAAACATTTGGCAATGGTGCTTTGCATTACGTTCTAAAATGCAACATGAAAGCATCGATGTGCAAACAAAAGCAACCAGCACATTATAGATTATTATGATGCGATGGATTTTTTTTTATTTCCGACTCAATTGTCGGAATATTTTTTCTTGTCTAAAATATATTGCATTATGCTGGCATTGTAACTGTCAATATTTTTAACCAAATTATTTAAAAAATTGTTCCCAATTTCTTTGACATTTTTGCAAAAAAAAAAAAGAAACAATTGAAATACAAAATAATAAACCGTTCCGAAACGCCAACAAAATTAAAGCGTCGTGATGCATCGCAACATCAAAATATCGTTGCCTTTCTACGCTTCGCCCTTCAGAATTTCGCCTGGACCGCTAGAAACAATTTGCCACCATCCTCTCATCGTCTGAGAATTATTAGCCTCGAATCCCTGGAAAACCGTCGTAACATTGCTGATTTGCTGCTCCTCCAACAGTTACTTACCGGTCACACTGATTATCCCGCACTATTCGAATGGGTTTCCCTTAGCACCAAGCTCCACAATGTAAGAACCCACAACTATGGGTTCAATTCACCTATGTCCAGAATGTTACGTGTGGCTAACACTATGGAGTACTCATTGGACTTTCGCCTTAACAAAACATCTCTTCGCAACCCACTCCAGACCCGGCCTTTTCCTCCTTAGCCCTGTCTAAGTTAAGCGTTAGTTTTCAAGTTTAGATTGTTAAGTTCCTTGCTTGTATTAAGCGCAATAAATGGGGGTATTGCCCCCACTAACCGATGTGGTAATTATTCCACAGACGTTGATGGCGATTGAAGAAAAAGGTTCAACCACGAACTGTAGGCCCAGGCCTACCTCGGACTGTAGCTTACAAAGGAGGAGTTTAAGCGAAGATCAAGCGATTATACTAACCATTAAATTGACAAAATCTCCACAAGCACGGTTTCGGAAATAATAGTTCACAATTTTGTTTACGATGCTCTGGCATAAGCCTTTTCCAGATTTGAGTGAGAGTCTGACAATTAGACGCTTTAGGTGTCTTTGAAACTTGTTGTAAAAGTCAAGAACCCATGTCAAAACAATAAACAGTTTTTCTTTTAAACGTATTTATTTTCCATCAGTTAATTCGTTATATTTCCGTTTTGATCGTTATCCAGATGTTGATGTGCTGCAGTATGAAACGTTTTGACGACACAATGATGCCCTCAATATGGCATATCTCAGTGCCCAAAAGGATTCGGCTTGTTGCACCGCGAAGATCACAAAAACAATGACCAACAAAAAGTTAAACAGAGAAATCATGATTGATTGAGTTTGGAACTTGGAACTGTTTTGAATGAATGCTGGTTGGTTGTTGATCGATTTCATATTTATACCCAACAAGTTTGGGTGTAATTTCAACTGCATGGATCAAACAAGGTCTAACTGCATTTGTTCAAACATTGAAATTTGTGTTTTTCAATGAGAAAAGAATGTTGCGTGTATTAAAATGTCATAGCCTTAAACTTTTCTCCAGCTGGATGGTAATGTGTGTACAATTTCGAAGGCTAAGTAGTCAATCTTCTTATGTATTACATATCAATGGCTTAAACGAACTTGCTTTGTATGTGTGATGTGTGCTTTCATAATCACGTTCTTGACACTCATACATTCTTACAAGCAATTGTCAACTCTTTTTGTAACTTTTCTTTCGCAAATGGGAACTTAAAATTTAGTTACAAATTTAAGAACTTTAGTTTCATAGCTTCGTTAGAGGGGTCCCAGGTTCGAATCCCAGTGAAATCGAATCTGGCCCAGTCACCATTTGCCGTTGGAATCAAATTAACGACACTGGAGTAGGTTGCTACCTGGCAGTACAATGGACCGGTTTTGAGTCTGAGTGCTTCAGTAAAGTTTCAAAAATCCACCGAAAAACAAAAATATTTCTCACCACCTGAAAAATTAGTAGATCTGAGATATCTTAAAGGAACTATACGATCAAATTAAATAATTTGGTTTTAATTTGTTTTATTTCTGTGGCGCTACAGTCCGCGGTTGGGCTTGGGCCTCAACCAATAAGCCTTTTCAGCAGCAGGATCTTTTGCCTGCAGTCTCCAACTGCGTATACCAAGTTGAATACGGTCCCTCCCAACTTTTGTGCACCACATTAATCGTGGACGTTCTCTGTTGCTTTTTCTGACAGACGTTGAGCCACAGGATCAGAGTCGAAAATTGTTCGAGCTAAGTTATTATTCTCGAAACTAAGTTGTCTAAACGCTCTACATGGTCTAGCAATCTTAGACGTTGGATCCGTAGACGCCTAGCTAGACTCATGTCGCTGTACAGCATCTAAAATTCGTGGTAGACTCTTCTTCTCAAATCCGGTTTAATGCAAAAAGGGCCGAATTTCACACAGAAAGAACTTGAAAAGAACTAGAGTTTATTTTTGACATTGTCTATGCCTCTGCGCCGTAAAGCAGGACTGGAATGATCAATGTCTTATACAAAGTCAGCTTTGTATGGCGAGAGAGGGCATGAATTATTCTGCGTTTGATATCGGTGTCTGCTGTTGTTTGTACTGTATATCGCGGAGCCGAGATAGATGAAGTCCTTCACTAGCTCGAAGTTATAGTTGCCGGTTGCGAAGTTCTGGCCAAGCCGTAGATGTTGTGCGTCCTTTCTCGACGACAGCATTTACATACTTTGTTTTGACCTCATTTCCCTCCAGATCCATTGTAGTCGCATTCGTCTCAATGCTATCAAACGCTTCATTGACGGCTCGCTTTCTTCGACCAATCCCAGTCCTCGTATGATGATATATCATTTTTGGAAAATCGTCTAGTGTTGCACAGTGAAATCTTTTCAAGAGTGATGTTGAAAAAGTCACTAAGCGAATATTCATCGAACCATATTTTTTAACTTTCTAGATTTTAGGTATCAAATGTCATCCCAATAGTAGTCGAAAGTTGACAGTTTAGGTTAGGTTAGGTTCGGTTTTGGAAGCCGAGTGTGATCAATTCAGATCAACCATCAATCAATTCGGAGGCCATGTGGCCCATTGTGAATCCTTTCTATTGCGAAGTACACAATCTAATAACCTATCCTGTCACGTGATGGTTGAAACCACCCCGTGCTCTTTATGAATTTTAGAAGATGCGATATACCTGCATTTGCTAAGTCAGCAGTCTCTGTGAAGAATCTTTGCCCCAGCGAAGCTAAGCGCCGATTCTGGAGAGCTGGGCAGCGGCAAAGCAGATGTTGGATCGTCTCGGTCTCTTCCTCATCTACGCAACTCCGGCGGAGATCGCTGGATTCCGCATTCCATTTCCGGAGCATTGTACCGATGGGGCATTGTCCTGTGATCACTCCGACGAGCATACAGATCGATTCAAAGTCCAACGCCAGAAGGTTCTTAGTTTTGCCGTATTTAAGCTTTGGCCACTTTGATCTTGTCGTGTGACAATCATTTCTTGTAAGCCAAGTCGAGTTGGCCTCTTTTTGTATTGTTTTGCTTCTGATCTGGTACAATGCACTGATCGGTGGTCGTAGTGACGTATCCGCTTCGCTGATGTCCCATTCTGACCCTTGTCTGGCCACTTTGTTGACAGTTTAACACTGGGATGTAATTTTCAGTGACATCTCTCTCTGAGTCCTCTTTTTATTTCAAAAGTGAAACTGTTAAGTTATATTTATTGCCCTTAATACCGTATCCTAAAAGTATATTAAAAGTTTTCCATGCTTCAATATCTCACCACCCCCGAATAACATGAATATTATGCTTTTACTTCAATTTGTAAAAAATTAACTGATATTCGAAAGAGCTTTTTTGTAAAAATGCTTATCAGATGAACTATGTTTGTATAGCAATAAAAGGGAAATAAATAATTAACGATAAACAGAGTTAAAGAAGAACGATAATTATAAATGTTCCTACAAGGAGTAAATATCCTGTGCAGCTCGTATTTGAATATAATTAAACATTTCGTAGTAAACTCGAAGAAATGCTCATTAATTATGCATTTGACAGAATGATTCTCTGCGAAGGAAGACTCTGTCGTTCGAAGTTCTTAAATGTTTTACCCCCTTAACTACAATCATTGGACTAATTTTCAGAGAGAGAATGATATTGAGACGTATAGCGAAGTTACAGAAAATTGCTTTGATGAAAGTTAATGCTTGTTAATTTAAGAAGTAAGAGTTGATTTATGATTCACAACTCTAGATAAACGACAATATTTACAAATGTAACAGTTGGCTAAGGGATAAAGTGATGACAAACAAACTCAAAGGGGTAAGTTTATGTTGTAAAATGCATTCGCAGAAACCGGGGGTATATTGGATTGGCTAGTATCCCTAAAGTACATCAAGTCGGAGAATAACACAGCAAGGAGTAATACAATTTTGTCATTTGTAAGATCGCGTTCTAAAAATTCGTTGGTCAATTTTAAATTACTAAAAATATCATTGTAGGGAAATTATAATTGAAACTTAGCAGCGAAAAATTTACATTCTTTAATAAAAGCATATAATTTTTGAGTTCAGTTTTCTCATAAAAAGTATTCGTATTATTATTAAAGTTTACCAATAGCTTTTTTCCAAAATTAATAAAACAAGTTTTTGATTTGTATTTGGTTGTTAAATGGAATGTTGGTGTCATGTGGGCTTATGACTTTTGGGGCAACAAGTCCACACCTGAAGGTATCGCAGCTACGCGCTTTGAATGCTTTGCATCATTGTTGTGTTGAAAATGCAATCCTAATGAATTATTACAATTGAGCATTACCTTAGCATTCGGTACCACGTAATTCTTTAAGGTAACTTATTGTATGCTTAATATATGACGTAGTTGTCTGGTGGCCTATTCTAGACAAAGCCATATGTACGTTACAACACCTTATGAAAAGTTCAAAGACATGCCTGTATCCGTATGAATAGTGTGCTAAGAACAACTCCTCTGATGCTCTTGATGTCATTTTCTTTCTCACTCTGGATTTATTTGACAAGGAGAGTCCAGCATATCCTTTCCCGACAACATTGGCTATACTGCAGCACAATGCTTTCCGTCAAAGATGCGTTTGTTGGCATTGAATCGAAAGCGGCTAAAATGCGTCTGGCGGTAAACGAGAGCAAACCCAAGTATATGCTGTCATCGAGAAAGGACGTACAACATCTACGACTTGACTAGAGCGGAACCATAGGCAGCTATAGCTTTGAGTTAGTGAAGGACTTCGTTTACCTCGACTCCGCGGAAAATAGTACAAACGACATCAGTACCGAGATTAAGAGCAGAATAACTCTTGCCAACCGCTGCTTTTTTTGGGCTCAAAAGGCAATTGACTAGTAGAGCCCTCTCTCAGAAGACCAAGTTGACTTGATCATCCCAGTCCTGTTTAACGGGGCAGAAGCATGGACAATATCCCAAGCGGTTGAACGGTCTCTTGGTCTTTTCGAGAGAAAAGTTCCGCGCGCCATATTTGGTCCTATTTGCGCTGATGGCCCTTAGAGGTCGTGAAGTCGATAGACTCGCTCGAACATCGCCGTAATGTCTCATCCTTGTCATTGTTTTATCGCTATTTTAACAAACGATGCTCAACTGAGCTAGCCAATTGCATTCCTCCCCTCTATGAATTCACCCGCAATACTCGTTTCGCCAGGAATGCTCATCAGTTCACCCTTAAGCCTGCTTACGAACGTACAGTTAAGCTTTTTTAGCCGCTCCACACGAATATGGAATGCTCTTCCCAACCCAATATTTCCCACTCACTACAATCCGCAGACATTTAAGACCAATGTGCACAGGTACCTCCTTTCCCTTTCGCCCTCTATACTTTCGGCCCGTGCTTTCTTGATTCCGGACACTTAAGGGTATTCGTAACCCTTTTTTGCGAGCGCAAATTATAAAAAAAGAGAAGAAGATTCAACCACGAACTATATGGGCCAGGCGTCTACGGATCCAACGCCTAAGATGGCTAGGCGATGTAGAGCGTATAGAGAACTTAGCTCCGGCCCGATGAGTCTTCGACTCTGAGCCTGTCAGACAACGCAACAGAGGACGATCACATACAAAGTAGTGCACACAAGTCGAAGGGGACCTCGGCTGGCTTGGTGTGCGACGTTGGAGACAGCTGGCGAGAAATCGTGCTGGCTGGAGAGGCCCACATCCACATCGGACAGTAGCGCCCTAAGAAGAAGAAGACGAATCCCGGTCAAAGAGTTATGGAAAGGAAATTGTATACTCTTCGTAGACTCCGTACAAATATATTTGCATGGACTGAAAACCGTGGATAGAGTAGGGAGTGGTGACTACTCCAATGAACTGAAAATCAGTATCTTCCTTCGCTTAAGTTAAGGTTAAGGTGAGGCTTAAGTGGAATATAATATACGTTAGCGATATTTGCTATAGTGTTTATAAACTTAAAAGTGCTATCAAGCTGCAGCCCACCTATTGACAAGATCACCGTAGCCAATTTAAAATTCGCCTGTGCTGTGTGTCAGACCAATTGACATCCCAGACAACTGCAAAGTAGACGAACTTGCCAAACATGCAACCAAACTATCTCCATCAGAACAAATTTACACTGTGGGTATGCCACTTGTTACAAGCAAGCTGTCATTACGAAATGTTGCAAGTCAAATGAACACCAATAGAAGGGTGAAAGGCACGACGTGTTACACCTCAAGAAAGTTCTGGCCAAAATAAGATCCCAAACGAGCTGATATCTATTGACAGTTAAAAATATGACATTATGACAGGTCTCATCACAGGACACTATCTACTAGGTGAGCTGAGCATGCAAGAAGACTTGGAGACTTCTGTAGCTCTTGGGATGAAGAGGAAGTAGAAAATGTTCTACATCTTCTCTACACATGTCTGGCTCTATCGTACGTACTTATTTTAGAGCTTTACTTTCGACGGCGCTTGCGACCTTAGTGAGGTATCCATTAGTAGCCAAATGCGCTTCATAGAAAGCTCCAAACGAGTACCCTTAATTGGCAATGGATTACAGGGAGGTGCATACGAAATGTTAAGATTTATTTGATGAATAACACTTTTCTTTCAGATTTTATTAACCTTAGCATTTATTAAAATTTAGATTATGGTTCGGAAATATGTTCATATTATGCGGCTATGGGCATATGGGCGCTATAATCCGAGGTGGACTTGGGCCTAGCTTCTCAGCAACCACTCGTATTGAGCATGCTACTGTTCTTTCACGAGTGAAGGGGAACTACAGTTTAATGCCGACTCCGAACGGCGAGATTGAGAAGCTTTTTCTAGACAGTTATACTCTTTGAGCATTGTCAGTGTCTCGAAAGAGGTGGAGTCTCGAACAATTTTGTTTTGAAAAATAGTTGCTTGTGCTGGTACTTGAACCTAGACTGGAAAGTCAAGTGTGTATGGGTTGGCGCACAAACCTACACGGCCACGGCCCCGCATGTTTTAAAGATTTTTTTTTGTGTTTTGATACACTACTGGAGTACTCAGACTCAAAACTGGTCCATTGTACTGTCAGGTAGCAACCTACTCCAGTGCCATTCATTTGATCCCAACGCCAAATGGTGACTGGACCAGATTCGATTTCAATGGGAGTCGAACCTGGGACCCCTCTAACTGGGGGCAGGCACTTAACCAACTGCGCCATCTTATGTTTTACAGATAATATCTCTCAAATGGTGTTCATTGTTTGCCTCGACCTGACGTTCTCTTTCCAAAGCATTTTCCATTACTTTTCTTAGAATTTTAGGTTTCAGCGCCTTCACTTATTTTCTGACATTGACCTTAAACTATTGTATGTTTTTATTCACGTTACCGTTGAGGTGAAAAAGGACCTTTGTTCTAGTGACGCATTTACATTTGTGTTAATTACATCTCATGAACCAATTAAATCTTCATTCGTCACTGAGCATGCCAAGCGAATAGTAGCTTTGAGTCAAAAATCAAAAAATCAAAAAAACACCAAAAATCAAGAATTTTAGAAAAAAACATAAAAATTTTGAAATAATATTTAAAAAAAAGTATTGTAATAAAGTGTTGAGGATTCACTAATATGGAAGCGGAGCTGTCACTGATTCCGAGTGACAACTCGGAGAATGGCAGCGACGGAAATTTAAAAAAAAAAAGGCGAAAAATTTTGAAGCCGCAGCCGAAGAGTCAGCACCAAAGTCGATCAATGCTGACGGACAATTACGGCAAAGAAAATGCTGAAGAAGAAGCCTCGTACAGCGGCAATGGAAACTTGTACGTAGAACTGGCTTCTTCCGAGGCGGCAGATCAGGCCGAAGACGAGAGGGAATTGGCCTTGAAGCTAAAAGAGAAGGATGAGCTGGAGGAGTTTATAAAAGCTCTCCAACTCAAGTTAGAAAGAAGAAAAACAGATGAAAAGAAAATAAAAAATGTACAAGAAAATGAAGTGGACAAGAGGAAGTTGCCACAAGCGCAAAGGCAGCAACAACAACAGCAGCAACTCCAGCAGCAGCAGCAGCAGCATCCCAAAGAGCAGCAGCAGCAAATCAAGCAGCAGCAACCCAAGCAGCAACAACATCAGCAGCAGCAACAACAGCAGCAGCAACAAAAGAAGGAGAAGAAGTATAGACTGCCTCCTATCAACATTACCGGAATGGACGCCGAAGACACGATCCAGGTATGTAAGTTGACCGTAAGGGACAACTTTTATATTAAAAATAAAGGGTTTCGCAGGCAGGCCATCCACTGCTCATCAGTGGATGGCTTCAAGCTTGTAAAAGAGAAAATGGCGTCAGCTGGGGCTGATTTCTATTCATACACTCCTAAGGGAGAAAAGGCTCAAACCGTTCTCCTTAAAGGATTGAGAGTCTCTGCTGAGCCGGAATACATATTAAAAGCGTTGCGGCAAACTAGCGTCGCCAACGTGGAATTTTTGGGAGTCAAGCGCTTCTCCACTGTCCGGTCCAGGATGGAACCGATGCGTTTGCTTCCCATCTTCCTGGTGCAAGTGACACCAGAGAGTAGGCTTGAGAGTCTGAGAAACATTAAGTTTCTTGACTTTCAGGCCGTCTCTTGGGAGAGGTTGCGGAGGAGCAAGCAGATGCTTCTCTGCGCAAGATGCCTGAGATTCGGGCACGCTGCAGGAAACTGCAACATGCCGCCTCGATGCAGTAAATGCGCAGAGGGGCATCTGTCTGCTCAGTGTCCTTTGGGTGAGGGAAAGGTCGAGGACAGATCTCGCCTGAAGTGCATCCATTGTGGTGCCAATGGACATCCTTCCAGCTATCGGGGTTGTCCAAAGGTGAAGAAAATTAAAAAAGATATGGAAAAAAAATCAAAGGTGGCGGATTCAAGGCCCATGCCGAGAATTCCTGCCACACCTGTTACGCCGGTTGTTTCCTACGCCCAGATGGCGTCTGGTAGACGACAGGCACAACAGACAGCGCCAAAGGTAGCCCAGGCTACAGTAGAGGCTCCAAATGTGGGTTTCGCGGAGCTGTTGTCAATGATGGCCTCAATGAAGGCCCAGATGGCGCAGTTCCAAAAAGACCTTGCGCGGATGGACCAAGTCCTTTCGTCGAGACCCGCTGGGTCAAATGCGTATCCAATATAATGGATACGCCGGCAGCTGGAGACCTTTCGATCCTGGCGGTGAATGCGAATTCACTCGTCAGGATCGAAAGAAGGTTGGCTTTACTCAACCTGTTGGAGACCCATAAGCCTGACGTGTTGATGGTTAGCGAAACTAAGCTAAACCGGAACCACAATCTCAGGTACAAAGATTATACCGTTATTCGAAGGGACCGCCCCCACTCCACACAAGGGGGTGGGGTCGCTCTCTTCATTAAAAAAGGTATACGCCACAAGATCGTGTATTGCAGTGAATTGCGAACTTTCGGTGTACTGGAAGCGTGTATTGCGTGCATTTCTCTCCAAGGTGGGAGGAAATTGTACGTGGTCGCGGTCTATGCGCCAGACGCACCTCGGACCACAGGTTTCATATCGGAGCTCGAGACTCTCTTTCGAAAACTTCGTCTTTGCTTGGACGAGAACTATTTTATCATAGCCGGCGATTTGAACGCGAAGCATGAGGAATGGGGTAATTCTGTGCCAAATCAAAGGGGAAACTCCCTCCTTGATTGGTGGACGCAGCACTCTATTGAGTTCAAGCTGAATTTGCTTGCAACCGATAGACCATCATTTCCCAGAAGTGGGTCTTATTTGGATCTAATGCTGATTGACAGACGACTGACGTTACGCGATGTGGACAGTGACACAAGGAACTGCTTAACAACGGTTGAGTACGACAGTGATCACTGTGGACTTGCCGCGGTTATTCAGTTCCCGAATGAACTGGTCGAACTGGAGCAATTCGTGGAGACGTACCCTTACAATTATCGTAAGGCTCGTTGGCCGCGTTTCTCCAGGGCCTTATCCAGAGAACTAAGTTCGAGTGACATTACTCCACCCGCAAACAGAAACCTGACAAACGAAGAGGTTGACAGGTACCTCATACAAGTGGACAATACAATAAAACGCACCATGGACACGACGCTTCCAAAAGTTGCACCGACCACAGATGGCGACATCTATCGGAACGCTACTATCGACGCACTGCACGTGAACAAAAGCAGACTGCTGTCGCGACTTAAGACACTTTACAGACGTTTTACGGACAGAGACGACCAGGAACTAAGGTCGCTCAAGTCGCAGATCAAAAACCTCCAGAAGTTAATTCGGATGAACTACCGAATTGCAGTCAATTCGTATTGGGGAGACAGGATTCGGGCTGTTCGTTCCAACGGTCCCGGTATGTTTCCCCAAATCAACCGAATTTTCCGAAGGAGGGATCACAACGACTTGGAGGCTATTCGACTTGACAGAACTACTGACAACGCAACCCTACTAACGTCAGTTGGCATAGATCCAGATGGGGCCGTGCTAGACAGTGACTTCTTGATTGTTGAGGATCCTCAGGAGAAGGTTGAAGCAATAGGAGCAGTTTTTCAGGAAGTGTACAAGGTCAACGAGTCTCGTTGTCCTAACCACGACTTGGAGAACAGAGCCTTGCTTAACCATTTCTATCTTCGAAATGAAATACAGCAATGGCGTTCTGAGAATCCTGGTTTCACCAGGTTCAATGACGAAAACATGGCAAATAATGCCGTCGCCTATGGTGGATCCGATTCCATCCTCATTTCGAGAGAGAATCTCAAGGGCATCTTCAACAGTCTTAAGAACAAAAAGTCGACGGGAATAGATGGGATACCGAATATTGTGCTGCGTCATCTCCCCAATGAGGCGGTAGAGATATACACAATCCTATTCAACAATGCACTGAGTAATGCATATTATCCATCGCATTGGAAGACGGCGGTAGTGAAACCCCTCCCCAAAAGGGACAAAGATTCCTCTCTTCCGAAAAATCTTCGGTCGATTAGTCTCCTTCCATGCATAAGCAAAGTTTTCGAGAAGATTGTCAATAGAGTTCTGACACAGTGGGCTGAGGACAGAAAAATAATACCGAATAACCAATTTGGATTTAGGGCGGGGCATGATACTGTACATGCCGCGTCAAAATTGGTGTCGGACATTCAATGGAACAAAGCAAAAACCCAGTGCACCGGGGCCTGCCTCGTTGACTTGGAAAAGGCATTCGACACCGTATGGTTAGAAGGTCTCTTCCTTAAGTTGACGAGGATGGGTATAAGCAAGTCGCTGCTTTACACGATTTATGACATGGTAACAGGTAGAAGTTATATTATTAAAAGTGGCAACATGATTTCCACCAATGTTTTCCAAATAAAGAATGGGCTCCAGCAGGGTGCAGTTAACTCACCAATCCTTTTCACTATTTTCACCAGTGAACTGATTGGCTCCATGCAGCATTTGATCGCATACGCCGATGACTTGGTGGCATACAGGACAGCGCCGAAGGTTGAGGACATCAACATCCTCCTGCAACGTGACTTCGATAAAATTCAGCGATTTTGCGACGACTGGAAGTTGAAAATCAACTACCAGAAGTGTGAAACCATCCTTTTCCGAACTCCGTTATACAAGGCCTCAAGGGACACGAAAAAAAACTGGCGTAAGTTCGGCATAGTTGACCCGCAAGGGGAGCCGTTAGCAGTGAAAAGTGTAGTAAGGTACCTAGGCATTTGGTTGGATCAGTATCTATATTTCGACAGACATATAGCTACTGCACTGACGAAAGCCAGGAAGGCCTTTGCTGTGGCAAGGAGGTTGTTTTATAGCAGCCAACTTGATACCAGGGTGAAGGTGATCTGCTACATGGCCCTCATCCGGCCAGTCATGGCGTACGGTTGTCCAGTGTGGTTCAACGTGAGTCCTTCCCAGATGGAAAAGATGAGGCTGTTCGAGAGGCAATGTCTCCGGGCTTGTCTCAAGAAGTACAGAACCCCAGAATCTGAGTACAAGAAATTCTATTCCAACGAGTTCTTGTATAACGAAGCAAACGTGAACAGGGTGGATAATTTTATTATTAAGCTGATTCGAAGGCACGTTGCACGAGCCATGACCTCGGAAAACGAGCTCATATTTGGAGCTTACTACCACAATGAAGAATATCATGAGAACGCTCGCCGAAGTGGATTCATTCCGCCGGAAGCGTTCTTGTACCTTGACCGGATTGGCTTAATCCAGGATGCGGAGGGATGTCCATTAATCTATCACGTGGTGCGAAGGACAGTAGATAGGCGACTCCTCTACGAGAGCGATGTCGCAAGCGTTAGTCCGGGTGATCTCCGGTTCAGTAGATCCATCTCAGTTCGCGACAGAAGGGATTGTGAAAAGCTTCGGGGGTTCTATTGGTGGTTGCAGCCCCATCAGACGCCCCAGATTTTGTCAGTTTAATCAGCAAATTGTTGGTCCCTTACGGCCAACTTACATTTAGGTTAGGGTATTAGATAGGGTAATTTTAAGAAAAAAAATATAAAAAAATCAAAAAAAATATACAAAAAATAGTAAAAACAAAAAAAAAAAATTTAGATAGGTTAGTTTAGGTAAGTTTAAGTTAGGTAAGTTAGTGTTAAGTTAGTTTAAGAATATAAATAAAAAAAAAAAATTTTAGATTACTAAGTTTTTAATTAATTTTTCTTAGCATAAGTATTTTTTTTAGTATTATTTAAAAATATATTTAAAATAAACAAAAAGAAGCCGAAAGGCAAAGTAAATTGTAAATTCATAGATAAACTTAGAGTGCCCGCATAGGGCCAGTAAGATAGTATATAAGAATCCCGTTTTGTATATCTACTTTAAGTATTTTTTTCTAGAATGTAAGATTTTTAAAAGATAAAAATAAAAAAATGCATTAAAACTAACTAAACTAACCAATTAAATCTTATATGGAAAAAGGTGTGACTGCCTTAAATTTCTTTGCAAAGACCGCCTAGACATCACCAACTGCTGAGAACGTCGCCTGGTGGATGTATCGGGGTTTTCCTCAATACAATGCGGAAGATCACAGACAGCCCCTTGTTGCTGAAATCGCTGGACCAATCGCTAAATTGTTGAAGCACTGGGCGCATTTCGAACATGAAAGAAATATCGATATAATCTTTGTGTCTGAATAATTGAATGTCGACTTTCCAAATAAACAACTTTGGTTTTCTGTTCTGTGCTTTACATCATAAATTTCAAAGTTAATTCTGAAAAATAAGAAAAAAAAAATGTAAACAAAATAAATATTCAATAATCAAATCTTAACGTTTCTTATGCGCCAAGCTGCATTATACACTTGGAGAACTTACAAATAATCTACCAAACATTGATCTGGAGCAAAGAAGAATAAGGAGGTGAAAAGGTCAGATTTAAAATCGCCTTTGAAATTCACATACTGGCATGGGAGTCCCTGCAATCTCGGCGGAAATAACTTTAGTACTTCGCCTGACAGACGAATATAGTGTATTTCAATGGGAGCTCCTTTCAATGATAAACGGCGACTCTGAACGGCGATTTTGAAAAGCTATTTCCTTTTTTATTATTATTATTTTTTGAGCATTTTCAGTAACTCGAAAGACCGTGAAGAATTTCGAACCTAGACTTGAAAGTCTAGTGCATATGGGTAGACCCGCAAGCCCATAGGGCAACGGCGCCTGAAATTTTTAAGTAGTAACGGAATAAAAAAAATGTTTTTTTGACACTTTTGGCATACTCAGGACTACAGCAAAAGCAGTCGCTGGAGTATACATGATTCCAGAAGTGTATTCCCATGAAAATCTCGTATACATCTTTGTTACATATTGAAAATATTTGAAAAAATCAAAAGCATTATTGAATGTGAAAACCAGATATCAACTTAACTGTATGATTTTAGAGAAACCTATTCTGCCATTGTACCAACGTTTTGTAAGATCTTTGCAAGATTTTGTACTCGCACGGGGAAGGTTCCGCTTAATATTGAGGGATGATTTCCGAATATTAAACGACGCTTCCATACTATTTCAGTTGAATTTTCTTTTAACTTCAACCCAAATCAACTATTCATTACTACATTCATACATCCAAACAAACAAGCATCCACCCATACATATACCTACAACTCTATACAAGTTCATTCAACACAAAAAATGCCTTCCATCCATACCCAATCAGTGCTCATGCCTGCGGTGTGTGTGTACACTACTGTTGGGCATTTAGGGGTTGAGATCGTTCTAAGATCGTTCGATCATCAACGCATAGAGTGGTCGAATACAGCATGAAAATAGTTATCATTTTAAATCTTAGATATCTCAAAATTTCAACATGAATTGATATTTTGAAATTTATCATTTCTTAATGCTAACGCTGAGGTCTCCAAAACTGCGTTTTCAGATCTTCAAAATTCGCATGTCGATGGTTGACCGTTTTTGGCCAATATCTCGAAAACCAGAATGCTCGAAATTGTTTTCAATGAAGCGAAGTTTTTTTTTTTTTTTTTTTTTTCAGATTTATAAACACTTTGGTTTAGAAATGGCAGGGGGGATGCATTAAAAAAAACTTTGGAGCTCCATATTTTCCAAACGGTACTTTGGATCAAAAACTGTTAAAGCAAACCTATACCTCAAAAGATCTGTCGATTGATATATATGTCGATGGGGTGCGACAATGTTTCAAAATTAATGGCAACTTCACCTATACTGGAGCCACCCCCAAATGGCCCCAAACTTTAAATTTGGGTGCATAGGCAATGACATCTAGGCCTGAAGTACCTAATTCCAAAATTTCATGCCTATATCTTTATAAACTTCGGAGATAAAAAAGTGTGACAGACACGACGGACGGACGGACACACCGAAATTATAAAGGTTCCGTTTTTCTAGACGGAACCTTAAAAATGGAAAGCTGTTTTGTTCTTATAGAATAACTTCTGTCCTTCACTCTATTGTTTGTAGCACTTCTTTGGTGAGATACTCTTGAAGCTTTTTTGTGAGTTGACTTAGACATGTAAAATGATACTCCTGTAACACGCATTCGTATAGCTTTCGCTTTCAGCTTTTTGCTGAAGCCTAAAAGTATGCCTTTCGCTGCATCGGGTTATGCGTTTTATTAAGCCAATCTTTAATGAAAACGGTTGGTTGAGACGTTGTTCTATGAGGGTTAAACAATTTCACAATAAGTTTTTCATTTGGTGCCACAAAGGTTGACAGATATCTTAGAATATGCTTTTAGTTAATTCTTTCTAAGAAGCAGCGGTCTGCTAACAAAGGCAATAAGATTTTCAACGGGTCGACTCTTGAATGACGAGATCTCCTTATGGAGCGTCTCTTTTAACTAGTCTATGTATCGCAGTATTCTCAAGCTTGAAATTGGTAAATCAGCCGCCTCGAAGTTAGTGCGATTCAGAGGATGAGAATCGCATATAGAAAATCGTCATGTTCAATGGTGTGGAATGCACGATGTACATTTGCATCACATCAACCAAACTCGCTTAATGATTTCGTCATCAACCATACGTGTGTACCATAAAGCAGGACTGGCACGATGATGTGTTTTTACTAACCCAATTTGGTTTTACGAAATATTATTTATTTACTCAAGTGTTTCATGAATCTAAAGAAAATTGTAATATCAAGAAAGATTTTGCGTTTTATTCCTAAGCACGTGTCTTAGTTTTCGAAGGTCAGTCAACATATTTTTTTGTTTTGATTAGATTAAGTCCGGATTCAGTCGTTGCTCTTTTACTTTTCCCATCTGAACTCGGTGACACAGCAATCATCGATAGTTTAAAGGGCTTGGTATGAAATTTCCTTAAATTTCCTTTTGATTAAAGATTTTCTCGGAATATTTCGATAAGCGTCTACGGTTGACAAAGTATTTTTTTGTTAAATATTCTGGCATAGTCTATATTTACAGTTCAAAAATACATAAAATCTAAAAATCCATAAAACCAAAAATGTCTAAAGTATGCCACTGTCACAAGTCGCGAAAACCATTAAGCAGTTGCTTGTACAAATACTCTTGTAATGTTTACAACTCTATTTATAAACATCCCTATACGTGAACTTTTCCATTTACCACATGAACTTATGTATTTGCACAAGTTTTTGAAATCATGGTTTATTGGATATAAAAGGTGGAGATCTTCCAGCTATCCTCATTGAAGTATCTCAACTCGTACTTCGTACATCTACAAGAAAATGTTTTCCTTGTTCCATTTGTTACTGTTGATAATCGCTGTTCTCTTTGTGGTGCAGCAAGCTGAATCATTTTGGTTGCTCCGTTACAACATCTTGAGATGGAAGTTGTGCATCATGAACTCAAGCTACTGCGAAGGATTGACTGGTTAATATCCGAGAAGAGTTCACTAAGCTAAAATGGATACCATACATCATTTAACTAAAATATAATAAAAGTTTCTGATCATTTTCAAATGCCGTATTTTATTTTATTTCTGCTTTTTTGTTAATAAAAGTTTCGTTTTTGTTGAATTTGATAGTAATGGGCAGTACAAATTTAGCGCAGGATATTTTGGAGTCTATTCTGAGACTGAATATAGAAGGTGGCGCAATATTAATCATTAATCAAATTAATCATCCTTTCGGAAGATGTTATCAATTTTGCAAATGGCATCGTACATCAGTTTTATTTTACATTTGGGAACTAGACGGCGCCGTGGCGTCGTGGCTTTGTGGGTGCGTCGACTCCTAAGTTTGAGGTCTAAGGTTCGAGTCTCGAAAAAATACCTAACATTTTTCACGGCTCCATCTCTTTCGAGTTACTGAAAATGCTCAAAAAGTATAACTGTCTAGAAAAAGCTTCTCAAAATCGCCCTTCGGAGTCACCGATTAATAACTGTTGGTCCACTCACAACACGAGTGTTTGTTGAGAAGCTAGGCCCAGGTCCACCTCGGACTATAGCGCCGCCATTATTATTATAACTAGACAGCTGCAGTATGCAAACAGACAAGCAATGAAGGGCTATACCTCGCAAGGGCGTGGAATAATTGTGTCGATTTTTTGACCAATAATCGGTCAGTGGAGTTACCGCATGGTGATTTTCGACGCCGATTTCCATTGTCGCGCCAACTAAGCAATCAATCCGGTGAACAGACTGGAACTACAGAATATCGCGGCTGTGGCTGCCGATGTCGCTGAGAACGAAGAAACATCAACGAAACGACGGGCCACGCGAATTGCATGAGCGGTGCTTGGTGAACGTGTGGTTTCAACAAGACGGTGCAACCACACACACAGCAAGAGCCACAATAGATATTGTGAAGGAAGCGTTTCCTGGTCGCGTTATCTCCCGTTTTGGCTATACTATTTGCTAATAATTTAATTAAATAGCTTTTAATTCAATCATATATATTATCTAAATTATCTGTTATATATTCTATTTATTAATAATTATTGTAAAACTTGATTGAAAATCTAAGAAATGTTCCAGTTAAAATGGCTATAAATTCATATTACACTTAATTTCTGCAATCTGTTAGAGTCAAACTTGGTAGATGAAATAAACTAAACTAAGCTAAATAATTCCAACGGTAGCATTCTTAAATAGTTTTAAGTTTAGTTCCTTTGGGCATAGTAACATATTGAATATTTCCAATATCAATACAGATTACCACAAGCTTGTTATCCTCTTTGATCGTAGATTTTGAATCATCATTCCAACAAGAGAGTACTGGAAAGTACGCAGTGCTGATCCAGAAAAATAGCATCAACATTTATACTGGTCGCTCTAAGCAGAATGAAGGCGTTGGTGTTGGAGTTCTTAACGCCATGCTCAACCACAACATTTTCTACAAACTGCATAATAGTTGCAGCATTTTTCATGCCGAGCGCGTTGCTACCCAAAAAGCAGCGCAAAGCCTATCTAATAAATCTGAATCCTGAATGAACCCGGAAAAAGACAAGTTAAAAATGGCGTATATGTTATTGCAAATGTATTTCATTGCACTTAGGTTTGTTCGATTTGATTCAAACGAGGAGTCATACGCTGCCGCCAGGGTAATTACAATTTTAAATTACATTTCTTTTGTTACATTTTCTTACAGCAACACTATAAAATCTAAAACCGTACACAACTGCTACAACTCGCTACAAATATGTATCTCTATATTGGGTTCCTGGACATGAAGGAATTCCGGGAAACGAAGCTGCTGACGAACTTTTTAAGCAAGAGTCCTAATCCCTACAGAATCAATCACCATTGCAGCGCCAATTCGGGTGTTTTTCGCCAAAATTGCGAAAAAAAAGTCATATAATGTGGCTAACAGTATATGGAACAGGAACAACACGTGCCGTATAACTAAAATCTTTTGACCAGACTACGACATCCACAAAACCAAACACTTAATCTCGTTACCCCGAGTGCACTGTCTGTTGAGCTACCATGCTCGCAAACTTGGCCTAATCTCTGCTGACATGTGTACGAACTTTAAAGAACTGTACGAACTCCTAACCTAACCTAACACTCTTAAAAATACTTCCTTTGCGCGTTTCGGTTAGTTTGTATCGTGCAGACAAATCCTAAATATGGTAGACCTCATGTAAATTCTGTTTTGCGGATGCTTATTCCACCACTGGGAGTGCGTTCCTCATAATTCCTTCGGTGACTACCATATGCGTGATTCCATGATTGACATTGTTGTTTGCGTGCTATTGTTCTTTGGAGACGTTTAACGCCGACTCCGAACGTCGAGATTGAGAAGCTTTTTCTAGACAGTTATACTCTTTGAGCGTTGTCAGTGACTCGAAAGAGGTGGAGCCGTGAAAAAATGTTTGATGTTTTTTTTTTTCGAGATTCGAACCGACGACCTCGAGCGTACGAGTCGACGCATCTACCCACTACGCCACGGCGCCCCCTGTTTATCTTACCCAGAATATAATAATAATTACTCTGCAGCTGGATTCAATCTTTCGAATTCAATCAAAGGCACCCTTATCCAATTATTCTGGTCATTGCTGTCTCTCTGGGGCTTATTTCTCCTTTTATTTTCATACACAAGGGATACGCTCTCAGCGAAGTTTTCTCCATGTGGTCCACCACAATGCTCTGCATTGTCTTTAACAGAAAGGCTGCAGGGCTGGCATTCGCTAGATTGTTTCAATTCTCCCTTTCGGCCAGATGCATGGTAGTGGTTCAAAACTTTGCTACAATGTTTAAAATAAATAGAATTGCAATATATATCCATTTTATAAATTGTAATTTCAAAACACAATCCCTTTGGAATGCAATCAATATCCTGAGGAAAAACAAATGCTGAAACTTTCCTCTTTTTAATTTCAAAAAAATTATGGCCAAAGTTACATTGCAATTACCTTTTACTTAAAATACTTCCTTGGGATACGAAACAACGACGAACATCCAAGGAAAACATCCCCGTGTGCAGTTGCAGCTTGTCTAAGCGGATATATAGCACGTCAGTAGGAAGAAGGTTATCATGCATTTCAAATTCAACTACTGCTGGCATCCTACCTGCACTGCCACACAACAGGGAGTTGCGTCAACACCAATTTCATGGTTAGTTATAAAGTAATTGAAGTTGAAAATTAAATCTCAATGTGATTACGGAAAATTTAAATTCTGTGTCAAGGTACACACAGACACGCTTTGGGGTTGTTGTGTAGACCACTGTCGTAAGTTACTGGGCAAGTGGATCCTTTCCCCTGGTAGGAGATCTTAAGGTTAACGTTGATGTTGGTGTAGAATTTCACAGACTCACGGATTGTTTGGGATACTTTGTGAAAACTGTGGGCATGAGAAATTTATAAGTCTTTGGAAGAAGTTGTATTAGCTGGGAAAAGTGTACACAGACTAAAGTCGGGAAATCATTTGAACGACTACATGGTTATCTTTTATGGATTGAATAATATTTGATATCTCGTTGTTAGTTTAAAGTATTTAAATTAACAACTTTGAGACTTCTAATGTCATCTGAGTTATTTAATTTTTCGATTTGGCAATACTTTTCCAGTGACAGCAAATTTGACAATTGACAGGTGGGGCGGTTTTTTGTTAGAGTTTCTTCGCAAATTGCAAATATCGCTTTTGATTGATTTATAAGACTATTGGCCCGCCCAAAAGTTAATGGGGATCTATATTACTTGTCATTACTATCAAAGGACAGCGAATATGCCATACAACAAACAGACAATTTATTAAAGAAATCATTTTAAAAGCTTATCACATAATGGACTTAAATTAGGATTTAACCATTTTAGACTAATATTCGACATATGGGAATTCGGTAGTCGACACGAATAGACCAGAGATGGATGGTCAACTTTTTAGACATTATTATCTTCATCGTATTATACAGCCATGTACACATAATTCGGATCATTTCGGATACGGCTCCGGAAAGTTTGTGCTGCATTTCCTAGCCCACAAGGGTAAATCTGAAGAGTAAAACACAAACTTTTACATGGTATTTTCATGTGACATTTTTGAAAATAAGCTGTGTACTAACAAAGGAAGGGTGGTGGAGAAGTCATGTAAGCATCGCTGAGGGTAAAATTCCGGTTGAGTATTTGCTCAAAACATTTGCTTCGCAAACGCCATTTTGTCTCTAAAGCCCATTAAGAGTTTGTAAAAATCGCAAGAAAGTGTAGCAAGCAATCGAGTGTCAAAATATGACAAGAATGTGTTTCACAGATACGTTGAATTAAGGTTTATCACGATTTGTCCACATGATGGCCCCATCATGTTTAATCATCTATAAGACCGTTTTAATTATTCACATCCATTATTTGACGTCTTCAGAATAAATTAATGATGATGGATTAAATGACTGAATATTTAATTGAGCGTCTAAAGCTTATATCGTTCCTTATTCCTCAAAAGTTGCAACTGGAGTGTTTTGAATCTCCCGTCATAGACTTAGCTTGATTTACGAGTATGTATGGCAAGTAGTTCGTTTTTAGATTTTAATACACATATGCATACACAACAATAAAACCACCCATAAAGCTTATATTTTATGCCGGAAACGAGCACTGCAGTGGTTCATCAGTCTAGTTTTGTGGATTTTAGTTAGTAAAGTCCTACGCGAGTAGCTGCGACCTTGGAACAGAAACACTGGAAAATGAGGCATATATGCATACCCACTTTATTTCGTTCCTCTTTGGAAATTTTAAATAGGGTTATAATTTCGTGAATTGCTCTGTGACTTTGTAAGTGAGCAGACGTTTTGTTACAATAGTGGGTTATCTAACCAGGGACAAGTCTTCGACGTGCGAGAATATTCTCTGTTCAACGGAGGTTTCGTCTTAAAAAGTAAATGTTTGCTCCCTGAAAATTAATTGCTCCCTGGAGGAATATTTGGATGATTAAAGTCTTATCAATAGTGGGCGCCGTGGCGTAGTGGATAGGTGCGTCGACTCCTATGCTCGATGTTGTCGGTTCGATTCCCGAAAAAAACCCAAACATTTTTTCACAGGTCCACCTCTTTCGAGTCACTGACAATGCCCAAGAAGTTTAACTGTCTAGAAAAAAGCTTCTCAATCTCGACGTTCGGAGTCGGCATTAAACTGTAAGTCCCCTCCATTCGTGAGAGAACAATAGCACGCACAACACGAGTGGTTGCTGAGAAGCTAGGCCCAGGTCCACCTCGGACTGTAGCGTATAATATGTATATGTATATAAAATTAACTTCGCCCACTGTATTAAATCTTGAAAGCTTGCTAAGAGTTATTTCTGCGTTTGAGCTCTTTACAAATGTCATTAGTGCTGTACACCGCTAAGCCGAGGTTAGTGAAATCATTGACTACTTAGTTCCACTCAACACAACGGACGATGATAGAAGGGAATACCGTCCCCCCGATCTAGACGAAGTCAAGATAGCGATATCGAGACTGAAGTTTAACAAAGCTTCTGATGCAGATAGTCTACCCGCTGAAATGTTTAAAGCAGCTGGAGATTATCTGGTAGGACGCATGCACCAGCTCATCTGTAAGATGCCCGATGAGTGGAATCTCAGTATCGTTTGCCCGATCCACAAGAAAGGAGACCCCTTTGATGGCGCCAGCTATCGAGGGATAAGTCTCCTTAACATTGCCTACAAAATCTTTTCTGCCATTCTGTGTGAACGTCTGAGTACAAAACGAAGTATATACTGCCATTGTGAAAGGATGCACAACATCGACGACTTGGCCAGAACGTTACCATAGGCAGCTATAACTTTGAGCTAGTTAAGGACTTCGTCTACCTGCTCAAAATGCAATTGAGTAATAGAGACGTCTCATTTTTTTCCAAAGACAGCACGTATTTCGTTTTTCCCTCGTTTACCATCAAGCGACCAACGCTTCCTTTTGCTCGTTGTATTTGAATAACCACGTCAACTTCATCCGCGGATTCCGGCAATAGTTCGAACTTTTGAAAGTTGGTGGCTGCAGGAAGTTTTGCACTATCTCCAAAAGAACGCGTTGCCTTCTTTTTGACATTAAATGTGTCTCCTTTAATGTAGATCGGGCAAAACGGCACTGAGATTGGGAATGCTTTTCTCCGACCATATTTTACAGATGAGCTGCGGACTAAACCCGATCAGATCACCCCTTTCTGCTTTAAAGATTTCAGCAATCTTGAGACAGAATTATCTTCTCTTCAGAAATAATCCTTTCAAATTCACAGCATCGGCTGAGACTCTATTGCCAGTTGTCCATCACCATCCCGATAGGCCTCTGTCCGAACTATATACCAATTTGAAAATACTGGTTGACTAGGGAGGGGAAGAAAAATGTAAATGAAACAACAACGTTGTGATTCATCCTATTATGTATGGAATAGGAAATTATTGAAATGGCCAAATCAGCTTCGCTGGCAGTTCTTCAAGCGGTCGGTGCAACTTGCCTCGTCTAAATCCTTTTTAAAACATTGACGGGCTCTATGAGTTCGTTTTCATAGTTACTATGCCATAATGCATAGCCTGAGGAGTTTGGAAAAAATGTCAAAACTTGACAGGGCGCTGTAAAGTTCTATTCTATGTATTCTATGTTATATGCCGTGAAATCGATGAATACCTGGTGGGTGTCGATATGCATTTCTTGAATCTTCTCCATAATCTGTCGGAGTGTTAAAATCACAACTATTTTAGAATTCCCGTGCTTGAAACTACAATGATAAGGACCAGATTGATAATGAACCGTTTAGACACCAAATTTGCTGAAATTGATCGGGTAAACGATCCTTAGGTTCTATTTATCTAAAACGAGTGCCCACTTGCAGATCGATCTCTAGCGTTTTTGAAGATATTTTTTTGTTTGATTGATTTTTAAACTGAGAAGAGAGTTATAAAATTGCTTATATGAATTGTCTACAAATTTCAGCCTTTGGTACTTGCCTGTTGTAACCGAATATAGAATATAGAATAGTATGGATACATTGTTTTTGCTTGCAGCAGAGCTTTTGAGATGTGTTGCATTCCGATTCTGAAAGCAGAAAGCTTAGTAACGTCAATTATCCAATGCTAACCCATATCGAAAAAGAAAATCCTCTGGAGAAACATAACCTAAGAAATCATCCTTTATATTTCTTGACAAGATAAATTCCACAGAGTCTTATCAAGAACATGTGAATACATGCATATACATATGTTTCTTTGACGTTAATGTCTTAAGTCAAAATGCATTTTCGGTTTTTGATTGAGTTTAATTAATTTTTTTTTCTCTTTCATTTGGTATTAACGACTACGACAACTTCATTTTAGAGCTTATTTGCTATCATTTCTTTGTTTTCCAACACATTTAATACCGGTTTGCAAATAATTATGTTATCTATTTTCAATTTGGTCTTACGAAAAACTGCAGTTTCCGACTCAAGACATTTTTGCTTAACGTCAAAGATATCGCTGTAAATGTTCAAGCTCTCGCTAAATACTCGTAAGTCTTTTTCTTATCCAAATCTTATTTACATTTTTTGTACAGAATTAAGTCGCAAAAAAACACGCATTTCCATCAACCATACACACATTTTGTATCGAAATTGTGCTTACATTGTAATTTACTCAACTGTGTAAACCATTGACACTTTACTTTGGCCAAACTGCTTGTTCGACTTTGTTTTCCGGCAAATAGTCTTGTAATCTTTAGTTTATTTTTAGTGACTTTAACACGCAGAATTTAAGGAATTCGCAGATTCATTTATTTGTACAAGTTTTTGAAAAACGTGCTTTGGGTGAAAGCACTCGGTATATAAAACAGAGACTTTAATCTACCATCATACATTCGATGAAGACATGTTTTCCTTATTCCATTTGCTACTGCTGATCATTGCTGTCCTTTTTGTGGTGCAGCAAGCTGAATCTTTTTGGTTGCTCCGTTACAACATCTTGAAATGGAAATTGTGCATTTTGAATTCTAGCTACTGCGGATGATTGAATAGATACACTGATTCTGTCTTCCCCAAGGATACTGCAAAATGTTTGACTTAAATACAATAAAAAGTTCTACCGATTTTTATAGATTGCATTTTGTTATTATTGTATTCCCTTCAGCATAATAGCGATGAATAATTGATATTGTTTAAGCTAAACTTAATAAAATAATCGGCTATAAATTAAATAATACAAGATATTCATAGTTAAAGTCGTGTCTTAATAGAGATCTATGTCAGTTCAAGTAGGATAAACAACCGTTGAACTCATAAGAAGACCTACACTTCCCAGTAAATTGTTATTCCTCTAGGGCTTAATGGCAAATTTGGAATTAGTGGAAGATATGATTTACTTCTTAACGATGAGTGAAGCCAAAGGAGAATAAGCTTCCACTTTTTTATCTAAGCAAATAAGTTCACAGCTCTTGAATACCAAATAGAACGTTTTTAAGCAAGCAAATAGAATCAAGCCGGGTTTTCTCGAAGGAAAGATTCTTCGATGTTTGTTTGCGAGGACTACGATAGAAAGGCAAAGAATAATGTCGAGGTCTACTTCCTGTACCAAGACGCACGTATTACTCAAAATGAAAAATTCCATAAGTTCGAGTGAATTAGCAGTAACGTCCATAAATCGTGGCCAAGAGCGTTTTATCGTAGGTTCGTCATGGAATGATTGACCGAATTGCCTGAATGTAAGATGACTGACTGGTGTATATAATTTAAAGCAGATGCTCAAAGCTGGAATGTAACAAGTTGTTATAAAGAGGTTATAGAAATATTAGAATTTCCAGAAAATACAATGTACTTAAAACCACAAATCAATCACATATACTCATAGATATCCAACTCCTACTTCTCTTGCCCCTTAATTTCATCTGACAGCGTTTTTTATAACTTTTTCACCGCTACGATTCTGTCAATCAATCAGTCATATATATTTATATATATAATATGATTCTGAGAATACGTGTGAGCTATTCCGAACAGCTGATTTACTTCCCCTCCAAGTTGATATGGTGAAATATTTGACATTCCTTTCGTTTTGTTTACAAAAATTCACACTTAAATTCTTAGTTGAGACAAATTTGTGTATTTCCAAAGGTATTTACTAAATAAATGATAATTAATTGATAGAAACAAATGTTTTGAAGTCCAAATTTTATATTTAGAGTAATCTCATTCCGCCAAATACGGAAAACCGCTGGTTTTTGCAACATGTGCTGAAAAGTTGAAAGCTAAGTTGCTACTTATATTGAAAATAAATAATTATTGTTTCAAACTTTTGTTTACTATCGACAGGATAAGGAAGAATGATGTCCAATCCCAATCTGGATGAACCAAAGTCAAATTGCTTGCAAGATTAACAATTGATTTAATTGGAAACAATTGTAATGTGTTGTGTGTTGTGATTGTTGTTGTCGTCGTTGTGCTTCAATTTTAATATATATTTAATGTAATAAGCAAAATGTTTGGTTTCCCCAAGAGGCCTATTGCACCCGGACTAAAACTTAAGACAAATTAAACATCAAACATCAAAAGAAGGTGAAGATAAGTGGAAGTAAATAATCAACTAAGTTGATTCAACTAGTATCTACAAAATAAATTTTGAGAAAAATGGAAGACTAGTCCTTTTTATTGTGAAAATCTTCACTTGTGCGTTACGTGTAAAAGCTTGTTCTTGAAAGTGGGATTGGCTAGGTCTCTGTTCCAAAATTTAATTATGAAATAAATACGTATTCTTATAAAATATTGCAAAATGAAGTGCTCAGACAAGTTCTCACAGCACGTAAATTTTTTATCCGTGTGAAGCAATTCGGTCAGTCGATTAGCCACACCCCTCATGTGGTAACATACATTGAGTGAGTTACAAAATAGATCATCTATTTCGCGAATATATTCTATGAAGTTCGAGGGTGGCGCTACCAGGTTACATCCGTCAAATTGCTTAAAATTTTATTATTATTATTATTATTCTCTTTCAAAATTTCATTTGCGTTTATGTCCGCAGTTAAGTTTTCCGTGAGTTAAAATTTCGGTCTATCTTTCAGTTTTTCTTGCAGCCAAGATATTTGTTTTACAAGAGTCTGATTGGTGGTGGAAAACAATCGCTCCATTTCGACGACATTTACAATTTTCAAATATTGCAGTCCCAAAGCTTCTGGAAGGCGCTTTGAAATTGTAAAACAGTAAGGCGACCGTTGTTACCTCCTGCACTCCTTGCTTCACCGAAAAATTGCTCTAAACAATCCTGATTAAGGTGCCGAGTTAAAATATATTTAAACTGGCACGGCGCTAATTGTTCCCACAAAGATGTTAAGGACGAAATGTTTAAAAGCCAGCCTTTCAGAAAGTAGTACCGGTTCGTCACATCTTTGCCTTGTGGATTGAGCACTTTGATGTTGCCTAAGTGCTTTACGGCTTCTTGTAAGAATTCATATTGCACTTCATCTTGCAAAAAAGATCTCCTATACTTGCTTGTATTATAGCGGGAAGACGAATTAAAAATATCAAAAAGATTATTGAAGAATTCAGTGAATTCTCAGGTGCTTAGCATTGTTTTGGGCCCTAGACCAGAACTGTAGTAAGTAAAACAACCCGCTGAAACAGTGTTGCTAAAGACTTGTGAGGCTAAATTGACCTTCATTTTTTGGGAGGTGTTTGGCCTAATATGTGCCTCAGTTAATTTAGGAGCTAGTCGTATTCCTAATTTACTATCTTCATTGTAGAGAAATATAATATCGCTCCACGAAGCACGTGAAGTGCCATTAAACAAAATATCATTTTTGAGCAGGCGTGTACGTTGCGCGTACTCTTAGCAAATGAGGAACATCAAAGAAACAACAATTTTACTATCACCTACGAAAAAATAAGGCTTAGAAGCATCTACTTCTAATAATCTAGCTAAACCACGAAAATTTGAACCTGATCGCAAACAAACTAAACGGGAAATAATCCACTTCGTCGAAGAGCGCAGATAGGCTTGAGGATCAACTTTTTTAAAATCGAAGGTGTGCAGCTGCTGCGTACAAAATAATATGCAAGTGGATGTTTCCATCGCTTTGCTATGCCTTGAATCATAAGCACCAATACACTAGTAAACGGCCAATTGGAGCGGTATTCGTCAGAACCGAAATCTTCCAACCCTATAATTGTATCACTCTTCCTAGAATAACCTACGTGGGCTTTTAGAGACATTTCATCGGCTGAAATAGAGCAGTACTTATAGATACTGGGTAGCTGACTAGTTTTCAATTCAAGTGCCTTTATATTGAACTGAATATTGCCCGGGGTTTTTGGCCAAGTAGAAATGAAGGACCGCAGAGTGCTGACTGATGGAAGATTAAGAGATGGCCGGAGTAGTCTGTATGTCACGGGAGATGTGAAATGAATTGAAAGTGCCATAACTTTCAATTCATTAGAAAACCTATTACCCTTCCTAAATATACTACTGTTCTGTCTAATGTTAGCGACAATGGTTTTTATGTCGCTGGTAGCGTGACAATGGCAAAGAATTTCCTCAATCTTTCGAGAATTCATATCCTGCAAATTTTTCACCTGACCCTCCATGAATAAGATTTGAGTTTTTTGATATTTAATGATATTTTGTTGTTCGCGGCACTTGTTTTCCATTTTTATCAAATTGGCCTCAGCTTGAACCAATTTTTTGCGAAGACAAATTTTTTTAGGGGTACGATTTCTTAGGTACTCTCTTGTTTGAACTGCTTGGTCCTCAGTTTCACACACCAAGAAGCTGACGTCTTCCTCCTGGTTCATAGACTTAGTAAAAGTAGCATTCTCCTGCTGGTTTGGATCTTCGTCTTCCTCCTGGTTCATACACTCAGTAGAAATATTATTCTACTGCTGGTTTGAATGGTCATTAATGATGACTTCATCATCTTCCTTTTTAATGACACACAGGATATTCGGTATCGCTTCAGGTATCAACCGTTTCTTCTGATAATTTGCGAACATTTTCTCTGCGAAATGTTTATCGCAAAGTCTGTCCGTTTTGAAGAGCTTTTCCAAACCCACATGCTGGCGACAACATCTCTCTGCTATTGGTTTAAATATATCATATATTGTGTGTTAGTACAGAAGAAGCACTCGTAGTAGCATATATATGTATACAGGTGTGCTAAGGATTATACTGCCACAACACGGGGGACAGATAGGCGGCTTGGTAGGTTGTAATAACTCTAATATTGCTGATTATATTTCATTAAGTAGTACATACATACATTAAATTTGTGTTGTAAATTTAATTACAATGTTTGTGTTTTCAACGGTAAGTCAGACGAAGATAAAGTGAGCAGAAATAATGAGTTAATGAAGGTACTGAAGGGCATGGGCGGGTTTGTTAGTTGGATTATATTATATAAACATATACATTATTATTATAGAAGTTCGAATGTTTGTTTGTTTGTAGATGTTTCTTGCAAAGTAATGCTGGAGAGACAACTGAGACAATTGCGAGAAATACTGATACGCGAAAATAATGGTTGAGGGTAGATATATATTTTTCACCATTAAAGGATTTTTTTATGAACGCGGATTGCTGTATATTGTGTATGCTTACTGCTACAGTTAAAATCGCTTAAAATGACATCGGTTATAACGACAAAATTCTTAGGTTCCACCTGAGCTTCATTATATGAATATATATATATATATTAAATCGTTTACAGCAACATATCGCTTACAACCACCAAATTCTTCATTCCTTTGAAGGTCGTTATAACCAATTTTGACTGTATTTCAATTGGTTTATGTTAATGAGATTTGTTCATGTTTCAATGAGATACAATGTACGTATTCATTTTTAATTTTTTGGTGATGGCGTTGGGTACTTACATATGTTCATTCCTTGTACCGTAAGTGTGACGAAAGTCTGTTAGGTTGCAACTAACACGCACTTTGAAGCCATATTAATTTAATTTAATTAAACACTGTTTTTAATTATAATATTATTAAACACAAACCACAAATAAGCAAATCAATTATCAACGTATGTAAAGATTCGTAACTTATACTTTGAATATTTAAGTTCAAACAGAACACTTGATTTCAAACAGAATATTTGAATTTCAACGTTATATTTGAATTTCAAACAGTAGTCCGATTTCAAATTTTTAAATTTCGTCATTTTACCACAAAAAGTAGGAGAAGCTGAACAATGAAGTTAGTGTTCACGAAATACATGCGTTTAGAATATTTTTTTTAAATTTAGGGTCTGAAACATTTATGAAAAATGGGGTTAATTTAATTCAATGCCCTTGCATAATTTATATAAAAATACCATGTATGGATAAATATTGAAATCAGCTGGATTTGGAAAGGTTTCGGACATTTTTTTAGGACACAAATTCCCTTAAAAACAATAAAGATAACTCAATGTTGTTGGTAATAAAAATAGATATAGATATTTTATTTTTTTTTATTAGCATTTTACATTTGATTCTCATAAGGACATTTGATATCAAGGAAATTTGATACAATTCTATCAGTCTTCTGAATACTTCTACGCGTGAATTCGGCGGGTACATCTTTAGTCAAAATTGTTGGTCTTAATTAAAAAAACATACAGAAACGTGCTTTTGCAGATGTAAAACCATGGAAGTTCCGTTTGTATCATTCTGGTACGGAACTCTAAATAGTAATTTAATATGAATAAAATTGAATTTGGATAATATAATGAAGTGTTTTAAAGTTTAAAGTTTTAAAGTTAAGGGAAGGTTCCGTCGCATAATATTGATGGACGATTTCTGAATATCAAACGACGTTTCCAAACTATTTCAGTTGAATTTTCTTCTAACTTCAACCCAAATCAACCATTTATTCATAAATTCATACATCCAAGCAAACAAAGTTAAAATTATGAAATATTGTGAACCGTAGTCGCTTTTTCACAAAATATATAAATTTTCTCTAGGTTTACGATAATTTGGAACAATCAAATAAGTTTTCTTTTTATTTCCTTTAAACTTATACGGACACATCGCAATATTCTTCAAATTCTGTTTTATTTTGAATTAACAGTAAAACATTGTCTATTCTTTTTCGCCAAAATAGCGTTTTAAAATTTCATAACGGCGTATTATTATTATTACCTTCGCGTGGTTGTACACCTTGACGCGGTGCGAAGACTTAGTAAAGGTCAAAGACTCTTGAGAATTTATTCTCTATGATGAGACCCGAAGCTAAGATGCAACCAGTCCCAATTCCTCCCTCTCCCTTCCTTCCCCCCTTTCTCTCTCCCTCACCGGTGGGCCGGATCAAGGTGTCAACCGTTCCGTGCCGAGGATCAGCCTGGCTGGGGGCCCAACCAAGCCAATTTCGGCTAGGCTCGCCAATAGCCGCGTGGAGCCCTCTAGATCCATCTGGGATCCTAACAACGCCCGCAGTACCGCTGCCTCCTCAAAGGTCATTGGCCTTTCTGCAAGGAAACACAGGGAGCGGAATACTGCAGCCCGGATTTTGGAGCGCTTTAGTGGTGTTCCTCCGGAGTCGCTTTCTGAGCAAAAGAAACGCTCGCTAGCTTGGGCAACCAAGGTAGCTAAAAGCATCGAAAGCGATAGCGCGAATGCCCCCGAGCCATCGACAGCTAAGCGTGCCAGATCGGCCGACTCTTCAACCTCCGAGCCCAAAAGGTCAAAAACTGCCGGAGGATCCTCTAATGCCAATAGGCTCAATAGGCCGTATAGTGAGGTAGTTAAAGACAACCTCACTTACGCCGTGATTGACAAAAGCGACGTCGATGGCAGCATTTCGCCCTCCAATTGGAGGAAAATTGAACGAGGTTTGAACAACTTCTACCTCAGCCTTGTGCAGGAAAGCGGAGGCCTGGCACCTGTCGGGCTCGATGCTGGATGGTACCAAGGTAGAATTAAGTTGTTGTCCTTCGGGGACCTACGATCGGCGGATCTTTTCAGATCAGCCGTCCTTAAATTGGGGGAAGTATGGGAGGGGGCACTGCTTGATGTCGTGACTAAGGATAATATCCCTAGTAGGCCCAGGACTCGTGCCTGGTTACCGCTCATCCCCTCCGATGCTCCCACCATTCTCAAATTCATCCAGGTTTGCAACCCGGATCTTCCAACTCACGACTGGAAGATCGCGAAACTGGAGGATCCCAAAGGTGACACGAGAGCTGCTACTATTGTCATCAATAAGGAGTCGCTCGCCCCCCTCACGAAATCTAGTGGAGTCATTCATTATGGCTTCACTTGTGTAACTCTGAGGGTTTAAAAAAAGGATGGTGAGGACTCTGCGATGGCTGATCACTCTCCTTCCACCTCATCGTCTGCAAACCTGCCGGTAATACACCGGCCGCAGTCATTGAGGAGGAGGGGGGATGCTCGGCCGCGGTGGAGCCGTCTCCCTCCACCTCATCTTCCATCGCCAAAACGGGAGCTATACCGTCAACCTCTTTGGCTCCCATGGAGGATGGGGGGGAGAGAGAGGGCACTCCAGAGCCCTCACCAGATCCAGAGGCTTGAGATGAGGATGTTGATTGTATCAACTTCTCTGATCTCGAACTCACGAGTACCCCGCCTAATAGCCAAGACTCTCTTTTTGGGATCGACCTTGGCGATGATTTAAATACCACCTTGGTGGAAGGAGGACTACCCGATTGCGCTGCTTCGGATAGTCCAAATTAATCTCCACCATTCCATTTCGGCTTCGGCCGCTCTACTTCTCCGTCTCAACACCTACGGAGAAGATATTGTCCTAGTCCAAGAACCCTGGGTCGTCAATGATCTAGTGTGTGGACTCAGGACTCCTAACTACATTCTCTTCTTCATGAGAAATGGAGGTAAGCCCAGAACCTGCATTCTTGTGAAGAGCTCACTAAATGCCTTTCTTCTCTCCAATTACAGCGATCTAGATTCAGTCGCCGTTTGCCTAGATCTAGCACAGAAAAAGTCTGGGTGATTTCGGCGTACATGGTACATGACCATGTTGAACCTCCCCCCTCTACTACAATCAAGAGGACGATCGCTGATGCGGAGAGAGCCAAGACCGCGCTCATTCTGGGATGTGATGCAAACGCGCATCACACAGTCTGGGGGAGCACGGACATCAACGGTAGAGGTGAGTTCATCTTTGACTACATTCGGAACAACAATTTAGTAGTATGCAACTCAGGTTGCGAACCCACCTTTATTACAAAAAACAGACAGGAGGTGCTCGACATCACCCTGACTCTATTGCTGACAAACTGGAAAAGTCTCTCGTGACCACTCCTTCTCTGATCATCGCTATATCACCTTCGATGTAGTAAGATCGCCGCGTTCACAAATATCTTTCAGAAATCACCGAAAGACCAACTGGGATAAATACAGAGAAACTGTATCGGCAATCTTAACTGATACACCTTTCTCCATCCCTAACTGTCCTGCCGACCTCGACACTTCTGTGGAGAAGCTCACAAAAATCCTTAACCACGCACTGTCTATTTCCTGCCCTATCAGCAAGCCTAAAGGCAAGTCGAAACCACCATGGTGGAATCGGGAACTGGACAAGTTGCGCAAGGAAAGCAGGAGATCTTTTAACAAAGCGAAACGCACCCGAGATGCTGTTGATTGGGAAACCTACAAAAGTTCTCCCAACATCTTCAAAATTGAACTAAGAAGAGCCAAGCATGTGTCTTGGAGACTCTTCTGCGGCAAAATTGAAGAAGTTTCTGAAGCCTCCAGGCTGAGGAAAGTACTAGCATCGCTCCCGAAAGCACCCAGCTTTCTACAAAAATCGGATGGTACCTGGACATCTTCCAGTCTAGACACCCTAAACCTTCTTGTGGACACCCACTTCCCGGGAAGTCTAGCTGCTAGATCAATCTGTCCTGGCAGTACACCAACCAGATCCTCTTGTAGCCCTCTTAAAATAGACAGTGCATCTGTCAAGTGGGCACTAAATAATTTTAAGCCATATAAATCAGCTGGTCCTGATTGCATTATACCTGCAGAGCTCCAAGCAGTTGCAGATCTCATTCTCCCCTGGCTGACAAGCATCTTCCAAGCTTGTCTAGATTTAGGATATGTCCCCAGGTCTTGGAAGGAGGTTACAGTAATCTTCATTCCCAAGGCCGGCAAATCCTCACATAACAAGCCTAACGACCTTAGACTTATCAGCCTCTCTTCTTTTCTCCTAAAGACACTTGAGAAGCTGATTGATCACCACATCAGAAGCAGTATTGCGTCTGGCAGACTCTCGCATGCTCAACATGCGTACAATAAGGGTAAGTCAGTGGAGACAGCTCTACACACCCTCATAAGTACGATTGAAAAATCACTAAAATAAAAGGAATTTACTCTGGTTGCTTTCCTTGACATTGAAGGAGCCTTTAACAACATCACTCCCGAGGCAATTACCTTAGCGCTTAACAATCTCGGTATTGAAAAGTCCCTTGTGGCTTTTATTCACCAGCTACTGGTTAGCAGAGTAATAAACTCTAAACTCGGTGAATCCAATGTCCGCAGAACAGTTAATAGAGGAACCCCGCAAGGTGGTGTACTCTCTCCTCTTCTATGGAATGTTGTGGTCAATGAACTGCTACTGAACTTAGAGGAGGTAGGATGCAGGGTGATTGCCTATGCGGATGATGTTGCTATTGCAGTTTCCGAAAAATTTGTCTCGATACTAAGGGACATCATGCAGCATGCCTTCCATAGACTAACCTCATGGACCAGTGCATGCGGTCTTGGAGTTAATCCGCAAAAAACGGAACTAATACTCTTCACGAGGAAATATAAAATTCCCCCCTTTGACCCTCCCTCATTGTGTGGCGTAAAACTTACGCTCACAGATAAGGCCAAATTCCTGGGTCTCATCATAGATTGTAAACTAAGCTGGAAGTCCAACATAATGAAGCGTATCAAGAAAGCTACCACTGCGCTCTATTGCTGCAAAAAAGCAATCGGATGTAAATGCCTAGAATAGCATACTGGCTGTACACAGCCGTAGTCAGACCAATCCTACTTTATGGAGTCTCAGTATGGTGGACAGCTCTTGGCACAGCCGTCAACCGCAACCTTCTTAACCGCGTGCAAAGAACTGCAAGTATATGCATCAGAGGAGTGCTAAGGACGACACCATCCGAAGCATTAAATATTATACTGTATCTCCCTCCACTTGACTTGTTTGCCAGACAAGTAGCCAAGTAGAACGTGCCTCATTACAAAGCAAATCTGGCCTAAACTTGATCTAAAACGTTCACTCTATCTTCTCAGAATGAACAGGTTATCCCTAAGGATTCTCATTGGCGTTATCACAGGACACTGTGCCATTGGCACTCACGCCTCAAGAATGGGACTCCCTCATAATGATTTCTGCAGAAGCTGCAGAGACGAAGAAGAAGAAGAAAGCATAACGCATCTTCTCTGCACTTGTAGCGCTCTCTCCTCTCGCAGGATGAAACACCTTGGAGCCTACTTCTTTAACGACTTGAGCGAATTGCACAACGTCGGCATCAATCAATTAAAGAGCTTCGTTGAAAGCACTAAATGGTTTTTCGGATAAAGGAACACAAGATCCGCGTGGTATCACAATGGGCCTAATTTGGCCTAAGTGTGACTGTTTTCTACAGTCAGCCACTTCAACCTAACCTAACCTATTATTATTATTACTACATATGTGTGGTCTGGAGCCGCCTTCTTTGTCATGGGATAGTTCAAATTTACAACATTTACGACATAATAGATTGATGTGTATACAGTGATGTATCACAGAACGTGATTTTACCCCACTGAATGTAGTACATAGATATATGCGAGCACAAGATTTCTTTTGTTGGATTTTGACTTTTTTGTGCCTATGCATGTACATATACGTCTGTTTTGTCTGTGTGTTTCATTTCTTACAATTCTTACTGGGTGAACAGTTATGTTTACCTAAAAACGAAAAATTACGGTTTATTTGTATGTACGTTTGTCATCTTGCAATTCATTTCGTGAAATTTTCCCAGTGATCGGTTAATATAATAATAATGGCGGCGCTACAGTCTGAGGTGGACCTGGGCCTAGCTTCTCAGCAACCACTCGTGTTGTGCGTGCTATTGTTCTCTCAGTAGTGGAGGGAACCTACAGTTTAATGCCGACTCCGAACGGAGTCAGTTATACTCTTTGAGCATTGTCAGTGATTCGAAAGAGGTGGAGCCGCGTCAGCGTTGTCTTTCAACGCACACAATTCAATGGACATTCACGAAATACTGCATCGACCGACGTGTGTAAGTGAAAAATGAGAGAGATGAGAGGATCGTAATAAAACGTAATCCCAACGCACGTTCAACATGTTGGATATTTTGTTGACAGAGGGATGCGCTGTGAGAGCGAAATTGAGAAATGCTTCCCAAATTGAGAGTTTTTTCCCCAAATTGAGAACATTTTGTGGCAACTGACATTTGAGACATGAAAAAAGCTGACTAAAAATATTTTAACGATAAAGCTAATTTGAAACCCGTGTATGAAGGCACAAAATTTGAACAAAATTTGGAATAATAGAATTGAAATCAAAAATATCGTAAGTATATTGTCTAAATATGTTTACTTAAATATAATAACATATTTGAAGATGTCATTCGAAGAAAAACTGATAAACTTGGTGAGGGAAGAAACGTTTTTATACGACACCAAATCCACGTCGTATATTAACGTTTTGAAAAGGGACGCGAAATGGGACAAAATCGCTAAAGAGCTGAAAAAACAGGTAATTTATAGAATAGGTAAATTCAAATATGCACAAACTAACTTTTTAATTTTCAGAAAAAGAATGCAAGATGCGTCGGAGGAGCCTCAGAGACCGCTTTGCAAGGGAGAAGAAAAAAATGGAGCAGCCCTCAGGTAGTGAATCGTCTGAACCGCCTAGGTGGGAGTTTTATAACTCTCTGGAATTCCTAAGCAGATCACTGGAACCAAGATTGTAAGAATATTCTATCCGTGTAGCTACATATTTCAGTATGTATCTAATTAATTGTTTTTTATTTCTTTGCAGACAAACTTCGCAGATACAGATCCTGTTCGAGGAGGGCATTGAACCTACAACACCAACTCTCAAGCGCAAGAAAATGCATTCAAAGCAGGCCAGTGAGTCGTTTTCAGAATTCCTAAAGGACATAAAGGAATCGCTGGAGAGTAAAATCGAAGATCCACCTCAAGTGCCGCTCACATATAATCAGTCCTTCATGGCTGCAATGACTTTGCGGATAGAGTCAATGCCGGAAGCAGCACAAAATCGTGTGCACACTGTATTGTACAATACAATAAATGAAGAATTAAAAGACTGAAAATATATATATGTATGTCTTTTATTATATGTTTTATATGTTTGTTTTCAGGCATCATATTTTGTTGGAATTGAAATACGTTTTCAATTCTAATAAAATTGGCCTAATATGTGCCTCAGTTAATTTAGGAGCTAATCGTATTCCTAATTTACTATCTTCATTGTAGAGAAATATAATATCGCTCCACGAAGCACGTGAAGTGCCATTAAACAAAATATCATTTTTGAGCAGGCGTGTACGTTGCGCGTACTCTTAGCAAATGAGGAACATCAAAGAAACAACAATTTTACTATCACCTACGAGAAAATAAGGCTTAGAAGCATCTACTTCTAATAATCTAGCTAAACCACGAAAATTTGAACCTGATCGCAAACAAACTAAACGGGAAATAATCCACTTCGTCGAAGAGCGCAGATAGGCTTGAGGATCAACTTTTTTAAAATCGAAGGTGTGCAGCTGCTGCGTACAAAATAATATGCAAGTGGATGTTTCCATCGCTTTGCTATGCCTTGAATCATAAGCACCAATACACTAGTAAACGGCCAATTGGAGCGGTATTCGTCAGAACCGAAATCTTCCAACCCTATAATTGTATCACTCTTCCTAGAATAACCTACGTGGGCTTTTAGAGACATTTCATCGGCTGAAATAGAGCAGTACTTATAGATACTGGGTAGCTGACTAGTTTTCAATTCAAGTGCCTTTATATTGAACTGAATATTGCCCGGGGTTTTTGGCCAAGTAGAAATGAAGGACCGCAGAGTGCTGACTGATGGAAGATTAAGAGATGGCCGGAGTAGTCTGTATGTCACGGGAGATGTGAAATGAATTGAAAGTGCCATAACTTTCAATTCATTAGAAAACCTATTACCCTTCCTAAATATACTACTGTTCTGTCTAATGTTAGCGACAATGGTTTTTATGTCGCTGGTAGCGTGACAATGGCAAAGAATTTCCTCAATCTTTCGAGAATTCATATCCTGCAAATTTTTCACCTGACCCTCCATGAATAAGATTTGAGTTTTTTGATATTTAATGATATTTTGTTGTTCGCGGCACTTGTTTTCCATTTTTATCAAATTGGCCTCAGCTTGAACCAATTTTTTGCGAAGACAAATTTTTTTAGGGGTGCGATTTCTTAGGTACTCTCTTGTTTGAACTGCTTGGTCCTCAGTTTCACACACCAAGAAGCTGACGTCTTCCTCCTGGTTCATAGACTTAGTAAAAGTAGCATTCTCCTGCTGGTTTGGATCTTCGTCTTCCTCCTGGTTCATACACTCAGTAGAAATATTATTCTACTGCTGGTTTGAATGGTCATTAATGATGACTTCATCATCTTCCTTTTTAATGACACACAGGATATTCGGTATCGCTTCAGGTATCAACCGTTTCTTCTGATAATTTGCGAACATTTTCTCTGCGAAATGTTTATCGCAAAGTCTGTCCGTTTTGAAGAGCTTTTCCAAACCCACATGCTGGCGACAACATCTCTCTGCTATTGGTTTAAATATATCATATATTGTGTGTTAGTACAGAAGAAGCACTCGTAGTAGCATATATATGTATACAGGTGTGCTAAGGATTATACTGCAACAACACGGGGGACAGATAGTCGGCTTGGTAGGTTGTAATAACTCTAATATTGCTGATTATATTTCATTAAGTAGTACATACATACATTAAATTTGTGTTGTAAATTTAATTACAATGTTTGTGTTTTCAACGGTAAGTCAGACGAAGATAAAGTGAGCAGAAATAATGAGTTAATGAAGGTACTGAAGGGCATGGGCGGGTTTGTTAGTTGGATTATATTATATAAACATATATATTATTATTATAGAAGTTCGAATGTTTGTTTGTTTGTAGATGTTTCTTGCAAAGTAATGCTGGAGAGACAACTGAGACAATTGCGAGAAATACTGATACGCGAAAATAATGGTTGAGGGTAGATATATATTTTTCACCATTAAAGGATTTTTTTATGAACGCGGATTGCTGTATATTGTGTATGCTTACTGCTACAGTTAAAATCGCTTAAAATGACATCGGTTATAACGACAAAATTCTTAGGTTCCACCTGAGCTTCATTATATGAATATATATATATATATTAAATCGTTTACAGCAACATATCGCTTACAACCACCAAATTCTTCATTCCTTTGAAGGTCGTTATAACCAATTTTGACTGTATTTCAATTGGTTTATGTTAATGAGATTTGTTCATGTTTCAATGAGATACAATGTACGTATTCATTTTTAATTTTTTGGTGATGGCGTTGGGTACTTACATATGTTCATTCCTTGTACCGTAAGTGTGACGAAAGTCTGTTAGGTTGCAACTAACACGCACTTTGAAGCCATATTAATTTAATTTAATTAAACACTGTTTTTAATTATAATATTATTAAACACAAACCACAAATAAGCAAATCAATTATCAACGTATGTAAAGATTCGTAACTTATACTTTGAATATTTAAGTTCAAACAGAACACTTGATTTCAAACAGAATATTTGAATTTCAACGTTATATTTGAATTTCAAACAGTAGTCCGATTTCAAATTTTTAAATTTCGTCATTTTACCACAAAAAGTAGGAGAAGCTGAACAATGAAGTTAGCGTTCACGAAATACATGCGTTTAGAATATTTTTTTTAAATTTAGGGTCTGAAACATTTATGAAAAATGGGGTTAATTTAATTCAATGTCCTTGCATAATTTATATAAAAATACCATGTATGGATAAATATTGAAATCAGCTGGATTTGGAAAGGTTTCGGACATTTTTTTAGGACACAAGTTCCCTTAAAAACAATAAAGATAACTCAATGTTGTTGGTAATAAAAATAGATATAGATATTTTATTTTTTTTTATTAGCATTTTACATTTGATTCTCATAAGGACATTTGATATCAAGGAAATTTGATACAATTCTATCAGTCTTCTGAATACTTCTACGCGTGAGTTCGGCGGGTACATCTTTAGTCAAAATTGTTGGTCTTAATTAAAAAAACATACAGAAACGTGCTTTTGCAGATGTAAAACCATGGAAGTTCCGTTTGTATCATTCTGGTACGGAACTCTAAATAGTAATTTAATATGAATAAAATTGAATTTGGATAATATAATGAAGTGTTTTAAAGTTTAAAGTTTTAAAGTTAAGGGAAGGTTCCGTCGCATAATATTGATGGACGATTTCTGAATATCAAACGACGTTTCCAAACTATTTCAGTTGAATTTTCTTCTAACTTCAACCCAAATCAACCATTTATTCATAAATTCATACATCCAAGCAAACAAAGTTAAAATTATGAAATATTGTGAACCGTAGTCGCTTTTTCACAAAATATATAAATTTTCTCTAGGTTTACGATAATTTGGAACAATCAAATAAGTTTTCTTTTTATTTCCTTTAAACTTATACGGACACATCGCAATATTCTTTAAATTCTATTTTATTTTGAATTAACAGTAAAACATTGTCTATTCTTTTTCGCAAAAATTTAATAAGCTCCCAATATTATCGTTTTAAAATTTCATAACGGCGTATTATTATTATTACTACATATGTGTGGTCTGGAGCCGCCTTCTTTGTCATGGGATAGTTCAAATTTACAACATTTACGACATAATAGATTGATGTGTATACAGTGATGTATCACAGAACGTGATTTTACCCCACTGAATGTATGTATGTAGTACAAAGATATATGCGAGCACAAGATTTCTTTTGTTGGATTTTGACTTTTTTGTGCCTATGCATGTACATATACGTCTGTTTTGTCTGTGTGTTTCATTTCTTACAATTCTTACTGGGTGAACAGTTATGTTTACCTAAAAACGAAAAATTACGGTTTATTCGTATGTACGCTGACCGATTGTAGATTCAGGTGTGTAAAATTAACTTTTAAGACTTTGGTACATGCAAATACTATAGGAATGTTATCGAACAAATTGTTTATTTACATAAGTTCATCCAACGCACATATATTTTAGAAAAACCGAAATCGAGGCACACCTACACCTCTTCACTGAAGCATTTCGAGTTGCTTTTCATACATCAGGGAGAAATGTGTTGTCATTCAGATGGCTGTTGATCGCAGTTTTTATACTTGTGAAGGAACCCGGAGAATCCTAAAATTAATGAATTTTGAATCTTTAATTCACTTTTTTTGTTCTTTATAGGACGCTACAGACCGGGGTTATCCTAACAGGCTTCCTAACGGGGCCCTGTAGACTCAGGGAGCATATAAGGAAACTAGGGGTATCAGAAGAAGGTCTCTGCAAATTTTGTGGAGAATTTAATTAAATTCCAGAACATGCACTGGGTTTTTGTGAGGCAATAGCCCACAAAAGAAAAAGATATCTGGGCAAGTACCTTGTATCAGAAGAAGAAATACAATCACTAGAACCATCTCTCATTCTCAGATTCCTGAAGGAAACTGGCTTAGAGAGAATACTTTAGAACAGATTTCTTCACCTATACGCAATAGGAGTCCATTACCCTCAATACAACTCTGAAAAGAACTGTATTTGAGGGGAACTCGTAATTTTGCTAAGGTATTGAAAGGGGGCACAATAGATCTTAAAGGTCGCCTCAACCATAATAACAATAATACAGACCAGGGTTAGTTTGGGCCTCAACCTCTCTTCCTAGTGCGATTTTTTCCTAGCTGTCTCTTGTCACCCTAATCGTTGTTCAGAGTCGAACATTTTTCGAGCTGGAACTAACATGTACATGCGTTCTACATGGTCTAGCCATCTTAGGTAATGGATCCGTAGACGACTGTTTAGACTCATGTTGCTATTTAGCACGTACAGTTTGTGATTGAGTCTTCTACTCCAGTTGTAACAATTGTACACAATTTTCGAAGAACGGTTTTGTGTTGGCCGGTAAGATCCGCAAAATCTTCTCAAGAATGATGTTGCAAAAGACACCGAGTCGCCTTGTCGACCTTTTAAAATTCAAGATTTTGGTAAGGTCGGTACCGACTTTGAAGGAGCGAGAATTTTCTATCGTCATCCTGTAAAACCTGATGAGATTGGCAATTATGGCGCTGAATAACTCGTCTTGATTCAAGGCATCCAATCACTGAACTCATGCCTAAATTCTGGTCTTGAACAATGTAGTGTATCCCTGTGTGCACTATTGCAATTATTGTTTAACTCATCTTTGTCCTGGGATACATTTTTAGAAGAATAGTAATGTTCATTTATTAGTTCTAAATTCAAAGTAGGTTTGTTCGTCGTCCCATGCGCAGTAGACATTTACAATCAAATCTCAGTTCAGACAAACAAAAAAAATTTTTCGCGGCTCCACTTCTATCGAGTCAGAAAAAGGTCCCCTCCACTCGTGGGATAACAATAGCACGTACAACACGAGTCGTTGCTGAGAAGCCAGGTCCACCTTGGACTGTAGCTCCGCCATTATTATTATTATTATTATTATTAGCACTCTGGTGTTCTGTAAAGATATTTAAATTTTTCGTCGTGATTTATCGCTGTGCAGTCCATATACGAGTTGGTCGTAGGTTGTCCATATAGGTCGTTGTAGAACCTTCTCCTTCAGTCGAAACCAACCCAAATTGTTCATTATATTCCTGCTGTAAATTACTGAAACCGAGGCGGACTTATACACTTTTGTAGCCGCTTGTTGCAACTTTCTGGAAAGGTTGTAGGCATCCCTTTCGATGGCAGTTAACCTCTTCCTGTGCATAAAAAACTCCAAATGAAATAAAAATGTTAAGAAAAAATGTATTCCTTTTTCTCCATTTCTACATAAAACTTTCTGTGTCACTATTTGTGATTTTGAGAAGCAGGACTCGAATACTCTCTATTTATATCAACAAAACTTGCGTTTAATTCTTTTTTTGATGATCTATCAAAAGAGTCCACAAAGTCTACACTAAATTTATAGTGCACAGAAAGTGTAACAAAAACAAAAAAAAACTAACCTTTTATTAACAAAGAATCTGCTAAAATAAAATACGGCATTTGAAAATGATCAGGAAATTTTATTATATTTTAGTTAAACGTAGTATGCTATCCTTTTTAAGCTTAGTGAACTCTTCTCGGATATTAACCAGTCAATCCTTCGCAGTAGCTTGAGTTCAAGATGCACAACTTCCATCTCAAGATGTTGTAACGGAGCAACCAAAATGATTCAGCTTGCTGCACCACAAAGAGAACAGCGATTATCAACAGTAGCAAATGGAACAAGGAAAACATTTTCTTGTGGATGTACGAAGTACGAGTTGAGATACTTCAATGAGGATAGCTGGAAGATCTCCACCTTTTATATCCAACAAACCATGATTTCAAAAATTTGTGTAAATACACAAGTTCATGTGGTGAATGGAAAAGTTCGCATATAGGTAAGTTTATAAATAGAGTTGTAAACATTACAAGAGTATTTGCACAAGCAACTGCTTAGTGGTTTTCGCGACTTGTGACAGTGGCATACTTTAGACATTTTTGGTTTTATGGATTTTTAGATTTTAAGAACTTTTTTGAACTGAAAAAATGCCAGAAATTTCATACCAAGCCCTTTAAACTATCGATGATTGCTGTGTCACCGAGTTCAGATGGGAAAAGTAAAAGAGCAACGACTGAATCCGGACGTAATCTAATCAAAACAAAAAATATTTTGACTGACCTTCGAAAACTAAGACACGTGCTTAGGGATTAAACGCAAAATCTTTCTTGACATTACACTTTTCTTTAGATTCACGAAACACCTGAGTAAATAAATAATATTTCGTAAAATCAAATTGGGTTAGTAAAATTACATCATCGTGCCAGTCCTGCTTTATGGATGGATGATGTTGAAATCACTTAAAGCGCATTTTGTCGATGTGATGCAAATGTACTTCGTGCATTCCACAACATTGAGTTTGGCACTGTTCTATGTGCGATTCTCATCCTCGGAATCGCATTAACTTCGAGGAAGCTGATTTCCCGATTGTGGATTTAACAGTTTCAAGTTTGTCAATACTGCGACAAGTAGACTAGTTAAAAGAGGCGACCCATGTGGAGAAGTGCTCTCTTCCTCTTATGGAACCTTGCGGTAAGTGATTTGCAGGAGGCAAGCTACAAGATTAGGTAGGTTCATATAAAACAGTCAGAACCTACTGCAGCATGGGCTCTCTAATCTCGTCAACTTGGTCATGGTCTGCACGTTTGAAATTAATCCGCAGAAAACTGTGCTGCTTTTTTCCCGTTTTCGTTTTTTCCCTGATTTCGACCTTCCTGAAGTTAGCGGTATAAGACTATTACTTGAGAATAGTGCGAAGTTCTTTGTCTCAGAACAGAAAGCGACTTAGAATTCGTAGGGCTCTCTATAATTTTTATCGGGACTACGATAATGCAATGAACCACTTAATAGACCCGAATGTATTTATGGTACGTTTTGGTGACTTGCATTGAACAGAATCACATGTCTTCAGTCACGTTAAAAGTCCAGCGTCGATGTGTATCAGAGGAGCACGTCTCCTGCGTTCAAAACACTCCACCCTAACCCGGTAGATATAGACACCCGACAAGTGGCGTCCAGCACAGCGGTCATGCAGATTACTCAATGTGTGGAGTCATGAGTGTATTCCTGTGACTTTAGTATTCTCATGTCTAGACGTCTGTCGGAACATTTCAGCGTCTTTCAGGCGGAAAAAATATAGTAGCAATTACGGCGGAACTGTCTTTGCTCCAATAAAATATGGTGTCTAACAGGGATATTATCGTCTGGTAATCTGCATTCAATTGAATGGACTCAATCACCTTTTGCTCAAAGACTGCTCTAAGCCGCCGAATATTTTTAACGAGGTAGCAAACCACTTCCGTGGAAACTGCGAACCCGGCACATTCCACTAGCCGCCAGCGGACTAAAGGCACATCGTGCCTCATTGCTGAACAAATGGGGTCTTCTCTGAACCGTAAAATTTCATTCCGCTTGTCTTTCTGCCAACGACCTTTGCCAAAACTGTAAAGGTGGAGAAGAGGAGAAATATTCCCTTATTCTCGTTGCTCTTGCAGTTCTCTTTTTTCTCCGAAGAAAGATCCAGAATGCTGTATATTGGTTTTATTACCTGAGGAAATTAAGCAACATTAGCATCAATCAGCTTCATTTTTAGTTCCAAATTGGTTCCATTAGTTTAGGAGAAATTTTCATCTGCGTAGTTTCACAATGTATGTAACTTGTAATAGGTGTGGCTGCTTTCAATAAACTTGTTAATAGGAAACAACCTAATCTAACACCGGTCGATCGTTAGTTGTTTCCGCTTGCCTGGCAATAAGAGGAGACGTTGAAACCATAAATTATACGGTGTTAATGCCTAAGATGACTAAGCAGTACAGAAAATCTGCTCTTTGATAACAGTAGCTTTTTTCTGGAACAAGCTGCAATGACGCATTCACAAACTCAATGTTTGAAGATCATTACAAGCTAATAGTTGATTTTATCTTTCAGGATCGATTAGTTTAAAATCATATTGGTTCTGTTAGCAGACTGCTGCCTCTTAGAAAGCATTCCCAACTCTAAAACTTCTGTCAATATTTGTTTATAAATATGAATCACATGAAGCCTTTACTGTGGAATTGTTTAAAATCTCATAGAACAACGTCTCTACCAAGATGGGTTTTTATGCAAAAAAAGGTATAATTTTAGGCTTCAGCTAAAAACTAATCAAAGCGAAAGCTTTATGAATGCTACTTGCAGAAGAAACACTTACATATCCACCTTCCAATTTTTCTTCGACAGCTTTTACAAAAACGTGCGTAATTTAATTAGTCAGTCCAATGGCTAAATGGTTTTCTTTGAAATTAAGCAGATAGGTAGGTAGGTAGGTATGTGGGTAGACGGGCACAAGCCACGTCTCACTTAGGTCCTTAGGGACCCATTGTGATGCCCAATTGGGGAATAGTGTCACCTTTTAACCCTTTTCGCACTCATGGTCCTTTGTTGTGCCGGAGCCATCCCGATTTCCTTATGAACCTGTAAAGAGATCTAAGAGGTATATTTGAAATTTCTTGTAAGTCTGGGCAGTGACAGAGGTAGTGAGGAGTATCCTCTCGTTCCTCCTCGTCACCACAGCCTCTACAAATGTTGTTGTTGGAGAGTCCCATTTTCATGGCATGGTTTCTAAGATGATTATGGCCAGTGAGAGCTCCAACCACCATCGTTAGCAACTCTTTGTCGCACTGAAGGATCTTGTCGGTTTTTGCTCGATCGTATCTGGGCCATAATGTAGACAGACTGCGCCATCTACTGTTTGCCATTTCAATGATCATTGTATCCACCTTATTCCTCAGCTCTGAGAGTGGCGGTTTAATACCATGAATTGCTTGTGACGCGTCAGTCACTGACCCTGTTCTGGCAAGTTCATCAGCTATCTCATTGCCGGCTATGTCCCTATGTCCTGGGACCCAGCACAGATTGATCGAGTGCTGTGAGCCAAGAGCCTTTAGATCTTCGCGACAGCTTGCGACTAGCTTGGACTTGACTTCTATAGCGGATATAGCTTTCATGTGCCGCCTGACTGTCAATGAAAATGGTAATGGACCGCCAGGACCTCCGCTTGAAACACACTGCCATAATCAGGGAGTCTGATTGAGCAGTGCAAGTTTAGCTCGTTGGAGAAAATGACCGCGCCTGTGCCTGCTTCCATCTTTGACCCGTCGGTATATACCTTTATTGTCGAGTTGTTGATGGGTTCATTGGACGCTCACTCCTCTCTGGTGGGGTATTGGCATTTGAAGGGTCTCTCGAAGTCGAGGTATGGGAGCCTGTAGTCGCTCTCGACTTCTGATACTGCAAGTTTGTTAAGAATACTTGCATGTCCAGTGGTACCTGAGCGCCAGTTGCAAGATTGACTGATTCTCAGAGCACTTTTTGCGGCGATTGCCTGCATATGAAGGTCAAGCGGTAGCATGTGTAGGATCGTTTCCAGTCCAGCTGTTGGGGTAGAGCTGATTGCTCCAGTAACTCCCATACACGCAAGTCTTAAGATTAATGGCTTTCAATGCTGCCTGCCACCAGACTACGCTGCCATACATACGTAAGGATGGGTCTGAAAATAGCGGTATACATCAATAGGATGGTCTTGGGGTTTGATACCCATTTTTTACCGACAAAATTAAGCAGATGGTTGATAACTGGTTTTAACATCCTTTAATAAGCTTAGACCCTAGATGAAACTTTTCCATGGGTAAGAAAGAATGAGTATTTAAGTGACAAACCCGAAAAGCAAGCTGAACAAAAAAGTATGCAGGTAGGTAGGAGGTATCACCATATGTGATAATTTGTTTTGAAAGTTATATTTCAATAAAACAGGGATAAGGTTTCAGATTTAAAAAAAATTAATTTAATATTATTATTCATTTAAAAGTTAAAACAAAAACAAATACCAAAGTAACAAAATTCAGTCCACAAAAGTTTGCGTACGGCTGGTAACATTCTCTCATTAAGCACTGTTTATATAACAAATGATTGATAATTTGTTAAACATGGAAAGAGGAATGTCCTATGGGGAAATATCAAAGCAAACCTCAAGAAGCAAATCAACAATCCAACGTGCAATAGACCGTTTCAGGTACGATGGACAATTGAAAACAAAACCAAGGTCTAGTCGACTATCGAAGCTCTCTGCAGGTAAGCAAGCCATCGAGCGAATGGAAAATCAGGAAACGTTTATAACGGTAAGGGCAGTAAGCAATCAACTCCAGGAATTTCAAAATACTGAAGTGCATCCAGAAACGGCACGGCAAACAATTGTTGAAATCGCATTTAGATCATGTGTGTGCAAAATTAACAGACAAGAAAGGCTCGCGTTTGCAGGGGAGAATATAGCCAAGCCTCCAGACTTCTGGCGTAAGGTAATATTTTTCGACGAATCAAAATTCAATATTTTCGAGTCTGTTGACCGCTTGAGGGTGTGGAGAAATCCGAAGAACACTGTGAAGATAATGAAACACGGTGGTGGAAATGTTATGGTATGGCGTGGCAAGTTGGCAAGCTGGAAGTAATTGAAGGGATTATGAATCAGTTCGCATATATTGATATACTGATAAGAAATTTAAAATCAAGTGCTGAAATGCTAGGTATATCAAACGAATATTACTTCCAGCAAGATAACGACCCCAAACATACCGCACATAATGCGCGTAAGTGGCTTATATGGCCATTTAGGGGTTGAAGTGATCGTGAGGCCCATAAAACTGCGTTTTTATATGTATCTTAAAATTTCGCATCTCAATGATTTATCGTTTTTGGCGAATATTTTTAAAACTATTTGGGCTCGAGAATGTTCGAGAATGTTCGAGATTTTTCAACAGAAAGTACTCAATGAAGCCAAGGTTTTTAATAATTTAAAAATTTGTAATTTTTCACATGGTTAAAGACTTTGGTTTAAAAATGGGAGTGGACACGTATAAACGACTTTAGACCTCCATACTCTTCAAAAAGGTTCTTTGGATAAAAAAATGTTGGAACAAACCTCATTTCAGAAGATTTGGCAATGGATAATTGAGTAATACTCGATGGTGTGCGTCGCTGCTTCAAAATCCATGGCAACTTTACTTATACGGGAGCAACCCCCAAATGGCCCCACTTTTTAAATTTGTGTGAATGAAAAAAATGATTTCTAACCGTTTCCGAAGTTACCTAGTCAAACAAAACAACTTGGTAGAGATTTTGAACAGTAATCTGTAGATGAATCATTTTTTAGACGAATCTGTTTATTCAAGGCGGCGAAAAATTAATCATCCTATCGGAAAATGTTGGAACATGTAATTTTTGCAAATGGCGTCCTACGTCAATCAGATTTGACATTTATGAACTACATAGATAGCTGCAGACAAGCAATTGACGCGAAGTCATTGAGGCACAGCACCACGTAGCGGGATATTTTGTCCCTGCCAAAGGAATATAGAATTCTGACAGATCGTAAGCAGTAACAAATTTGCATAGAATCTTTCAATTCGGTCGTGATTTAAAACGATATTATCTATTAGAAAATAAATGCTTTTAACTACAGTAAATGTTTTAATGTTGAAAGCATGTACCAAAGTCTGGATTTAAGTGGTTGTCAAGTGATTATAAGAGACAGCTCAAGTATAAATGTGAAAACTGCACTTGTGGCAAGAAGAATTTGTTGTTTTTTCTTTCTTAATACAGCGTTTATTTATTTGATTGATCAACATTGGATAAAAAAATGTTGGAACAAACCTCATTTCAGAAGATTTGGCAATGGATAATTGAGTAATACTCGATGGTGTGCGTCGCTGCTTCAAAATCCATGGCAACTTTACTTATACGGGAGCAACCCCCAAATGGCCCCACTTTTTAAATTTGTGTGAATGAAAAAAATGATTTCTAACCGTTTCCGAAGTTACCTAGTCAAACAAAACAACTTGGTAGAGATTTTGAACAGTAATCTGTAGATGAATCATTTTTTAGACGAATCTGTTTATTCAAGGCGGCGAAAAATTAATCATCCTATCGGAAAATGTTGGAACATGTAATTTTTGCAAATGGCGTCCTACGTCAATCAGATTTGACATTTATGAACTACATAGATAGCTGCAGACAAGCAATTGACGCGAAGTCATTGAGGCACAGCACCACGTAGCGGGATATTTTGTCCCTGCCAAAGGAATATAGAATTCTGACAGATCGTAAGCAGTAACAAATTTGCATAGAATCTTTCAATTCGGTCGTGATTTAAAACGATATTATCTATTAGAAAATAAATGCTTTTAACTACAGTAAATGTTTTAATGTTGAAAGCATGTACCAAAGTCTGGATTTAAGTGGTTGTCAAGTGATTATAAGAGACAGCTCAAGTATAAATGTGAAAACTGCACTTGTGGCAAGAAGAATTTGTTGTTTTTTCTTTCTTAATACAGCGTTTATTTATTTGATTGATCAACATTGGATAAAAAAATGTTGGAACAAACCTCATTTCAGAAGATTTGGCAATGGATAATTGAGTAATACTCGATGGTGTGCGTCGCTGCTTCAAAATCCATGGCAACTTTACTTATACGGGAGCAACCCCCAAATGGCCCCACTTTTTAAATTTGTGTGAATGAAAAAAATGATTTCTAACCGTTTCCGAAGTTACCTAGTCAAACAAAACAACTTGGTAGAGATTTTGAACAGTAATCTGTAGATGAATCATTTTTTAGACGAATCTGTTTATTCAAGGCGGCGAAAAATTAATCATCCTATCGGAAAATGTTGGAACATGTAATTTTTGCAAATGGCGTCCTACGTCAATCAGATTTGACATTTATGAACTACATAGATAGCTGCAGACAAGCAATTGACGCGAAGTCATTGAGGCACAGCACCACGTAGCGGGATATTTTGTCCCTGCCAAAGGAATATAGAATTCTGACAGATCGTAAGCAGGAACAAATTTGCATAGAATCTTTCAATTCGGTCGTGATTTAAAACGATATTATCTATTAGAAAATAAATGCTTTTAACTACAGTAAATGTTTTAATGTTGAAAGCATGTACCAAAGTCTGGATTTAAGTGGTTGTCAAGTGATTATAAGAGACAGTTCAAGTATAATAGTGCTTTGAAAAATGTGAAAATTGCACTTGTGGCAAGAAGAAATTGTTGTTTTTTTTTTCTTTAATACAGCGTTTGTTTATTTAATTGATCAACAAACACAGTTTGCATTATGTACTAGTCACTTAAAATTCAATTGAACATGAAAAACATATAAAATTTCCTCGAACTCACGTGTTTTTCTTGCATTTTTCAAGGCACAATTGTGTATAACTTATCACTTCTAAACACTTCACAACCAACAATATCAAAAGCAACATTTTTTTATTCGATATTTCATAATAAATTGTATTTGAAACTAACAATTTTATGTTAGCTTTTACAAATTTATTTCTCCACCAAATTTCAAGTTTCAATATAAATTTGTTCCCGCCGTTGAACTGTCAGAATTCTATATTCCTGTGTAGCTACCAAAAATTTCCGCCAGAAGTACTTCAAGTCGTCAATGGAGCACTATTGACGACTTGAAGTACTTCTGGCGGATTTTTTTGTCCCTACGAAGGTCTATAGAATTCTGACAGTTCCACGGCGGGAACAAATTTGTATTGAAACTTGAAATTCGGTGGAGAAATAAATTTGTAAAAGCTAACATAAAATTGTTAGTTTCAAATGCAATTTATTGTGTAATGTCGAGTAAAAATATGTTGCTTTGGGTATTGTTGGTTGTGAAGTGTTTAGAAGTGATAAGTTATACACAATTGTGCCTTTAAAAATGCAAGCAAAACACGTGTGTTCAAGGAAATTTTATATGTTTTTCCTGTTCAATTGAATATTAAGTGACTAGTAAATAATGCAAAGTCTGTTTGTTGATCAATCAAATAAATAAACGCTGTATTAAGAAAGAAAAAACAACAAATTCTTCTTGCCACAAGTGCAGTTTTCACATTTATACTTGAGCTGTCTCTTTTAATCACTTGACAACCACTTAAATCCAGACACAGGTATATGCTTTCGACATTAAAACATTCACTGTAGTTAAAAACATTAATTTTCTAATAGATAATATCGTATTAAATTCACGACCGAATTGAAAGATTCAATGGAAATTTGTTACTGCTTACGATCTGTCAGAATTCTATGGGCCTTCGTAGGGATAAAAACTTCCAACACATGGTGCTGTGCCTCAATGGCTTCTCGTCAATACTCCGCAAGAGGGTGGAATAATTGAGTCGATTTTTTTGGTCAATAATCTGTCGGTGGTGTTGGCCCAGCATAAATTTCGATGGCGATTTCCTAATCGTGTCGCGCCAACTGGGCAAGCATTCCGGCCCTTTGGTACTCGACTTGAAACGACTGAAACCACAAGAGACAATGCAGGGCGTGGCCACAACCGGACTGGTCGTTCGGCCAAGAATACTGCAGCTCTGGCTGCCGATATCGCGGAGAACGAAGAAACATCAACCGTGATCTGGTTGGGCCACGCAATTGGGCATCACCAGTCGGACCCTACAGCGACTACATACTGACGAAATTGGATGTGGCGGTGCTTGGTGAACATGCGGTTTCAACAAGACGGTGCAATCGGACACATAGTACGAGCCACAATGGATATTGTGAAGGAAGGGTTTCCTGGTCGCGTAATCTCCCGTTTTGGCGATTTGACATGGCCAGCAAGATCGCCTGATTTAACCATCCCCTTTGGGCCGACTTGAAGTTGCGGGTTTATGCCAACAAGCCTTAGACAAACGCAGACTTAAGTAGAATATTCGACAGGGATGCGAACAGTTATCGTCTTGAAATCTTGTGGAAAGTCATGAAAAATGCGATAAAACGAGCCCAAATGTGTATTAATGCAATAACTTGTCATACCCCATGAAATGATTTTGGGACCGAAATATACACATGAAATATAATTAATACTTATATAATTAATACACATGAAATATAATTAATAGCTTCAAAATTCCAGCCTGGTTGGTTTAAATTGTCTGTGCTCGTTTAAAATTCAACCGGGGATTGGGCATGAAGGTCACGAGTAACAGGTCGTTACTGTTTAACGACTATCACATTTTTATTTGTGCATACATTTTAAGATGTGGTAGTTGTTCATCATGCGAGTACATAAATTTGTTTGCTTTTTCAAATAAATCAAAACTCGCTGCAGCCACAAAAAACAGAGTTACATCTGAAAAAAGGGTGAAAATCTATGCGAATTGAGAGTAGTTCAACAACCGATTTCACAGCAATTACCATTTATTTGCAACTTCCTCTTTGTGGGTTTCGGATGTACGTTTGCACACTGCTGTAGGTGGTGTAGTGAAGTACATGGCAGATTTTATTTATTAAGATTCACGGGTATGTATATTTTTAATTTGTGAAAAGTGGTTTGAGTGGCGCCGACCAGAATTTTGTCATGTACATAAATGTACATATACGTATGTGCATGCATAGGTGAAATAGGGGGAAGGAAATTGGTCTAATTCTGGAAGTCAGAACAGGCTGTTGGTTTAACTTTTAACAGCTTATGATTAAAATAACGTTTTATTGTGGAATTGTTTAAACTTAAAATCTACAATTAGAATACAATTGTTAAGAACAGAACTTATCACAAGACTCAAGAGACTGAACTGAGACTGAGGCTGCGACTCATCAGCTAAGCTGTCTTATGTCAAATTTAAGTTTCAAACAATTGGACTGGCACTCGAGGCTTGAAAGTCAACCCAGAGAAAACAGAACTGATGGTCTGATGAGAAAAAGTAGAATTCCGGAGGTTACAAGCCCGCATATTAACGGGGTGGAACTCAAACTCTCAACGACGGCTAAGCTTAGATTGACTGGAAAAACTATAACTATGTATATACTCCGACAGCCAAGCGGTTATAAGAGCCATAGCGTTGGACATTGTAAAGTCGAAACTCGTCAAGCTATGCAGACAAAACGTTAACGAATTCGCCAGGGTACCAGGACACACAAGTGTTCAATGAAACGAGAGAGCGGACGTTATGGCAAAGGAGGGCTCAGAGTTAGATAAATCTCTAGGACTACGTTATGTCTACACGCCGTTAAGTTTCCTAAGGAAAGGAATAGAGGACGAAGCCTTAGAAAGAGCAAATGGGCAATGTCTGAATCTGGACATTGGGTCAACGACGGGAGCCCTATGGCCGGTGTTGAACAGGAAGAAATCATTATCAATGATTAGCATAAGTCGCAAGGATATATGGATGGTGGTGGAAGTTTTTACCGGACATTGTCCGATAGGCACCCATGCCAGAAAGTTAGGTATCCCCCATTGCTATTGTAGAAGTTGCAGGGACGAGGTGGAAATAGAGTCAGTCTGCCATTTGCTATGCTATTGTCCAGCCCAACGGGGAAGGAGACTGCTAACAGGCTGTAACTTCTTCGACGAGGTGGAGAATCTGAATAAAATAGATCAGAGGCACCTTCTGCGATATATACAACAAACTGGATGGTTCTAATAAGTAGCAGAAGTGTAGGTCTCACGGTGGTCTCTCTGTTGGTTTCAGTGAGCCGCAACCCAGTCGCGAGGGCACCCTATCACCACCTTAAAGAATGGACGTGACAAATAAGCACTATTCTCCGTTTGCACAATACTCTGTTTGCTTGTGTAAGTGGCAGCGTGGTCCGATCGCGGATAAATATGCGTATGCAAAAGTCGAAGAACTCCAACTACTTCGACGATTGATTAAGTCCATTTACGCCATTCATTACTGACCGGAAATTGAAGTCGCCAATACGTGGCATTCTCTATTTGTGAGAAGGTATCTTACAGTAGCTCAAGGATCGCTAATTAGTTACATGATAACATTGTTGTTTTGGTGGTTGCAGTCTGTATGAAACAGACTGAAAGGTGTGAACTCAGTTATTGAGCTCTACACATGTTTGGTTGGTATTCCAGTTAGTTAAGGCATGTAAGTTCAATTGTCCCAAAAGTGTTGGCGCATAGGAAACGTTAATATTTAATTATTGAATACTTCTTTTGTTTACGCATTTTTTTTCACAATTAACTTTGAAAGACGCGAAATTTATGATGGAAAGATTCAGCACAGAACAAAGAATCAAAGCGGTTCAATTTTACGAGTATTTTGAAAGTCGACATTAAATTATTCAGACACAAAGATTATATCGATATTTCTTTCATGTTCGAAATGCGCTCAGTGCTCCAACAATTTACCGATTGGTCCAGCGTTTTAAGCAACAAGGGGCTATCTGTGATCTTCCGTGTCCTGGAAGACTTGGTACAGTTCGAAATGATGTGAACATTGCTCGGGTGCAAGCATGTATTGAAGAAAATCCCGATACATCCACCAGGCGACGTTCTCAGCAGTTGGTGGTGTCTAGGCGGTTTTTGCAAAGAAATTTAAGGCAGTTACACCTTTTCCATATAAGATGGAGTTGAAAGCAAATTATCCCCAAATACGCATTCAGTATGCTCGGTGATTGGATGATATCGAGTTTTTCTGATTTTAACTGGCCACCACGTTCGCTCTATTTAACCGCTCCAGATTTTTTTCGGGGCTACCTAAAATGTAAAGTGTACGCCTGCCGGCATGAAAAGGAACTGCAAACAGTGTCGCAGTCGATACTGATAATTTGGAAAAAAAATTATTTCTTCAGACTATATAGGGGCAGCGAAGACTCATGTACCCCTGTCAGACAGATTACACTTAATCTAGACGATAATAAACGATAATTCCTCTCTTCCAACAGTTCATCGCATTAACGGCAAAGATTTAACCATGAGAAATGAATGTGTTCTGGCGTCAACGGGTCCAGCATCAAATGTAGCTGAGCCATGTAAACCTTAGCTTCAGCCAGAGGAATCCCCAAGCCAGTAAAACAAAGCAGCAGAGGAGGTCCGCTTTTAAAGTATTACACACAATGATCTTCATCAACTTTTTGTGCGCAGTTAGAAACAGCTGGCAAATTAGCGTATTAGCTGAAAAGTTTTTTTTGGTTAAAGCCCAGTTACACCCCGGACTGTATTACCAAATGAAAAAGAAGAGGAAAAAGAATAAGCTCTGTCAGGTGCGCTATTTAATTAATGGTGGCGCTACAATCCGGGGTGAACTTGTATCTAGCTTCCAAAGTAGCCGCCTACTGTTCTCTCACGAGTGGAGGTGACCTGTGGTTCGATGCAAGTAGCCACAATACCACAACGCTCGTCTTACCTCAAAAAAAAACATTGATGATGTACACCTTTTTTCTTTTTATCTCCCATTATCACCTGGAGTCAAACAAAAACCTATTCATTTTACGTCAAATAAGATATCGGAATTTTTTTTAGTAACTTTTAGAATTTTTAGCAAATTCACGCAATATTCTGACATAAGTTTATACATTTTTTTGATAATTTCCTTCTTTAGTTGAATTGTTCGAAAGCAAAATGTGGAAACAAAAAGCCCAAATGAAGAATCGTCTTTTGCAAATACAACTGCCCGACATCCAGCCTCAAGTTATAAATCAACATGTACTTACAGGTACTTGAATTTGTTTTTGTTTCCTTGGTGCTAGATTTAGTTTTTGTCTTATAGGATTTCAGAAAATTTCAAATATAGGCCCAGTTCCAGGACTTAAAAGTATACACCCCTTAAAATCTGCGGTTATAAGTGAAGATAGAGCAAATTTGGCATTTGGTAACTGGAGCGTGCCAAAAATCATGAAGGAAATTTGTTGCGATGATCAAAAGGTTCAGTTGTGTGCCATGAGGACACTTTCAGAATTACTATTGAATGAATTGGAATGTAGAAGGGCTGTTTTGGAGTTTGATATCGTAAGAAGGTAAGGTTCACCTCATCTCATCTTTAGTGACCCGCATGTTCCACTAAGGGAGTCGCGAGGACAACGCACGCACGATCTCCAGGCCACTCGATCCTCCGCCATCGACTCTGACTCATCAGGAGCTATGCCCAAGCGATGATGGAATCGCACTCAATGCACGCCTCGGAAGTGGTGATGATTGGGACATTCGTGCCCCGTGACCAAACCATTGAAGTACGGCCCTTTCTGTTCGAAGAAGCAGCTACCCAACGTTGAGTTCCTCGCATAATTCCCAGTTTCTCACCCTATCCCGGCAAAAAAAATGTCATCTCGGCAGCTTGTATTCGCGGTCTTATTATTTTGGTCATTACCTGTTTGGTCATTAGCTGTTTCAAAATTGACCCAGCTTGGTCAATCCTACAAGAAAGCTCAGCATTATTCCGCCCATCACTCGTGAAAAGACCGGGGTCTACTTAAATACTTATACTTCTCCATCTGTTTCAATGGGACTTCACTAACATGTAGAGTGCATTGAACAGGCGTTCTGGAAATAACCACAACCTCGGATTTGTCCGCATTAACCCTCATCCCAGCATCAGCACATACGCAAAAAGTAGATGATTTACCCCCAACTCTCCCAATGTGAAACATTCCTCACCTCGACTGCGTTGTAACATCCAGTCCATACAGGATGTGCCGTCTTATGTCGGCGTGCAAGCCATGAATAAGTAAAATAAAAAGTCAATTAACTTTCTTTCTTTTCAGACTTCAAAACATTTTACTGCGACGTCGAATACAAACGCTTAAGAACCAAAATCTGGTGCCCGTCATCCTACACTGTTTCTGTATGCGTAAATTCTATCCCAAAAATGTATTTACATGACAAACTATTCTCTTAGGTACTTTAGCCTGTGCGCTTAGCGCAGCATTACAAATGTCTAAGCGGAACAATCTGATAATGGCGTTCTACAACATGGCTGAAGGGGATGATCATGGAAAGATATCTTCTTGTATTTTACGGATACTGACGCAACATCCACAAGTCATCAATTACTTTATCAACGAAACGGAATGGTTCACGGTCCTCTCTAAAATATTGAAAGGGACTCGCATGACTCAGATAGACTGGAACTTACTGGAGCACTTCAGCCATTTCCTGGAAATCATTCCCCAGATGGCCATCAATGAAGGATTCTTTGAGTTGATCTTACGCGAAATGAAAACCAAACAAAAGAACCAACAGATACTTCTGAAGTGCTTTTCGTTGCTTTTGAACTGCAAAGAGGGACAAGATCTGCTCGACAAAGGTGACGGCATTCGTGTACTCTATGAGATCTTGCTAGATGAGCATCAGTCGACGTACGAATATGTCACTCAAGCATTCATGAGTGCGACTGCCGGCAGTCAGATTTCGATGTGGAGATGCAAGCAATTTTCATCCCTGCCCCAAATTCTTATACGACGAGCTCATGACAGGAACAATGATAGACAACAACTATATTGTATGCAGGTTCGTATTAACATTCGACTTGAGTCATTTTGTGTGAGTGGTGTCTTCGCAGACTTTGAGGCAAATAATGACCATTCCATCGGTAAAGAAGTACGTACGAAAAGTTTGTCTACCACAAATTCGAAACATTGAGTGTCGCAGTGAAGAAGTGAAGGAAGCCAAAGAGCAGCTCTTACATTGGATCAAAAGTGACGTGTATAAAAAATAGAAGACACTGTTTCTGAGGTTGTTTATTAAATTTAACAGGTCTTAAATTGGCTTTCATTTCGATATTAATTAGTTTTGTATGGCTGTCAATAGGTAGGCGTAGTGGGTAGGTGCGTCGAGTCCTACGCTCGATGTTCTCGGTACGATTCCCGAAAAATTATTTTTTCACGGCTCCACCTCTTTCGAGTCACTGACAATGCTCAAAGAGTATATGTAACTGTCTAGAAAAAGCTTCTCAAGATCGCCGTTCGGAGTCGCCATTAAACTGTAGGTCCCCTCTACTCGTGAGAGAACAATAGCACGCACAACACGAATGGTTGTTGAGAAGCTATGCCCAGGTTCATCTCGGACTGTAGCGCCGCCATTATTATTATTATTATGGCTGTCAATACAATTCGCTAGGTAGTCTATTGGCAATTAATGATCTTAAAAAGAATACTGCAATTTTTTAGTTAAAATTCGCAATATAAATGTCAAAGTAAATGACGCAGCTTGCTCAAAATTTGCTAGCAGTCTAACAGTCCTGCGAAACAGCGCAAGGCGGTATAATCTCTTCCCTGCTATGTAACATTGCGTTAAAGGAACTGCTATAGGAGGCAAAGTGGTTGCCTACGCGAACGATGTTGCTCTAGCATTATCAAACAAACTTGTCTTAACGCTAAGAGACATCATGCATCATGCTTAACATAAGCTAACCTTATAGACCAATGCATACGGACTCGGGCTCAATTAACAAAATTATTTGGAATTAGTACTCTACGAGGAAATACAAAATCCCACCCTCCTCCTGCACTGTGTGATATAAAGTTACCACTCATGGACAAAGCAAAGTTTCTTGGATTCAACTTAAGTTGGAAGCACAACATGCTAGAGCGAATTAAGAAAGCCACTACCTGCCAAAAAGCCGGATGTAAATGGGGGTTACAGCCCAAAATAGTATACTGGTTATGTACAGCTGTAGTCTGACCAGTATTAATGTACGGAGTCGGTGTATAGTGGACAATCCTCAACAAATCTGTCAACTTTAACCTTCTTAAACGTGTGGAAAGATTGGCAAGCATTTGCATCTTTGGAGCCCTGAGGTCAACAGCATCAGATACACTGAATATAATCTATACCTAATTGAAAGACAGCCAGCAGCTAGCACTGCGGTTAGATCATACTTCTATTCTCAATAACTTCGAGTTCTTTTCTTACGATAGACCTCCTACTACCAGTCTCTACCAGTCTGATTATCAGACTTTGGAAGGTTCTCCGCGTATTTTCGCAGATGGATCTAAGACGGATGAAGGAGTAGGATTAGGTGTCTGCTCTAAAGATCTTAACATAATTATATCCCCCCATCTTTCGAAATATTGTAGCGTCTGCTAGGCTAAGACAATGGTTTAAGAACTGTATGATATCCAGGAGGGACATCATCATACGTTCGGATACCCAAGCATCAGTCACTTTTTATTCTAAGACCTCTCCGAATTGCTGCCGATCTAATGACGAGATGAATGAACATTTTAATATTCACCTCCCGTTGCGTGTCGGGACATAGTCACATTTCAAGGAATTGCGAAGCTGATAAACTCGCCAGCTGTGGAATGGTCTCATCACAAGTATCCAGCGGAGAAGCACCGCTAAAAGATCACACTACTAAAACTACAGATCGTAGAAGGTCCGAAGGCACGTTCACTCTATCTTATCAGAATGGACTAAGTCTAAGTCTTAGGACTCTAATCGGTGTCATCATAGAATATATTTGCCATTTGCACACACATTCTGCATAAGCTGCTGAGACGACAACACGTTGTGCGAGTGTATATCGACCCTTTTTTACTAACCTTCTAGCTGTACTTATCAAACGTAGTCCCAATAACAGCTGAATGTTGGTAGTGACACGAAGTTTGTTGGATGTTCTCTTCGCTCTCATGGTTCTTAGTTTAACTCTTGTACCATCAATGACCATTGCTCTTTTAAGAATGAATCATGGTCGTGTTTAAAACAACACGATTTATACAGTACAAGGGTTCATCAACATCTTATATTATAAGTCCCGCGTCATATCACAGCATACCTTCGTAAAAATCGCCAACTTTACTTTGTTCAAATTCTCTTTTTCAAGTATACATATTTACCTCTCTAGCAACTGACATAAATTATTCAGAACAAAACAAAACTAATGCAAGTTTTGTTGTCGCACGACGACTGTCGGGATATTTGGCAACAGTAGTAGCGTTTCATTATCATGTCATGCTATAAAATTAACTCCTGCAAGGGCTGTCAAAAAAGGCTAAGCAAACAAGGAATGATAACAAATGGCCACGGTGCATAGAACTGGCCTCAAATCAAAAACTCTCAACTCATGGAATTTGTTGTGAATGCATTCTATCTCATGAATTCTATAAACTTAAGCCAAAGAGAACTTTGTGATACTTCCTTAAAAGAGAACCATACTGAGAAGATTTATTTTCTCTCATTATAGAATCCTGCATGTTGATAGATCCTTCTTGCATTTAACAGAAGTGGTGTTCTTGTATTCTTTAAAGAAATTTAATAATAATTATAATGGCAGCGTTACAGTCCGAGGTGGGCCTGGGCCTAGCTTCTCAGCAAACCACTCGTGTTGTGCGTGCTATTGTTCTCTCACGAATAGAGGGGACCTATAGTTTAATGCCGACTCCGAACGGTGATTTTGAGAAGCTTTTTCTAGACAATTATACTCTTTGAGGTTTGTCAGTGAATGGAATGGAGGTAGAGCCGTGAAAAAATGTTAGGTGTTTTTTTCGAGAATCGAACCTAAGACTTCGAGCGCATGACACGACGCACCTACCCACTACGTCCCGGCGTCCCCAAAGGAATTTGCCTCATGTTTTTTAGCGTGTTACTAAATTTACCAGAAACAATAAACTATAAAGGTTGAAACTGGAATGTACTCCTCGATGTTAGCTGCCGAACACATACTTAAAAAATTACAGGGTCGTTCAATTTGCGGTCCATCATCACATGCGTCCATCCGAACTGCTAACAGAGACTGCACTTGTTTAGTTTAAGGCTTGCCATTTGGATCGTGTAACAATAGCCGAACATGTTGAACTTTTGAAAACTTACTACAAAAATAGGGATTCTGTAGAAGGTATATTTCGCGCATCCCTCCAATCACTTACAAGTGGCTAATGTGTCAATCGAATGGAGCTCTTCCGTAAAATACTTAGGAATTCATCTTGATTCAAAGCTATTGTTTAATCAACATGTGCGCGAAACGCTGAACAAAATAAATATAACTACAAAACTTTTATATCCCTTTATAAGCAGAAATTCATTGTTGTCAACTGAAAACAAAATGATATTACATAAAGTCATATTTCAAGCAATAATTCTGTGTGGATGCCAGGTTTGGGGTGATTGCGCAAAGTGACATATAGCGAAGTTACAGAAAACACAAAATAAACTTTTAAAAATGATGCTAAATCTTCCATGGTATTTCTCTACAAGGGTTTTACATAAAAGATCGAATGTTGAATTGATCTCTGAAAGAATAAACTCCCTTTCAGAAAAATTTAAGGCCCGCTGCGGTTACTCTGATAACACTCTTGTAAAAAATCTTTTTTCCTAGTGAATTTCTTGCAATATACCCAAGCAATTTCAATTTAGTTACCTTTATATGAAACTACTTGTTTATTTATTTATTTCTTTGTTTATTTATTCATTGATTTATTATATATTTATTTATTCGTTATATATATATCTATTTATTTATTTATTTATTTATTTATTTATAATTTATATATTTATTTATTTATTCATATTTTTGTTTATTTATTTATTTATTTATTTATTTACTTTTTATTTGTTATTGTTAATGTTAAAGTTAATGTTAATGTATTTATTAATTTCTTTTTTCATTTATTTATCTACTTATTTATATATATTATTTACTTATTTTAAATCTTTTTTCTTCTGTTTATACGAGGTTTTTTTATGTTTTTTCTTTTTTTTCCCTCAAATAATGATTTTATCTATATTCTTAACCACAATATTAAACTATTTCAGTAGAAAGATGCGATTAGGTATCAAATCTCTGTGTAAGGCAATGTGCGGTAACTCAGACCATGTAAACTTATAAATAATCTGAATAAAAAATCTATCTATCTATCTACATTTCGCGCATTGCGAGCTGATTTTAGCCGACATAATCATTCATCTGACTGTAAAGGGTAAACTTTACAGAATTCCTAAGGCCTATCCATCATCGATAGGCTTTGCAGAAAATGTGAATGCAGTTATTGACATTGTTGAAGAAAATCAAAATCTATCGATTTTACGGCGGGCACGTGAACGTGCGATTGTTACGTATTTGCATTTGAATATGCATATGAACTCATATAAAATTCAACTCACTCAAGAATTGAAGCCAGCTGGCTGCAGAATACGCAGAACAAACCCTGTTTGGGTGCTTTAACATACAGGGTGAGCCAAATACAAGTTTATTTTTAAAAATTCAATGTTCAATTTTTTTCCATGTATTATGGGCTTATTAGTAAGAACAAACATTCCCATTAATTATGAAATACAACGTCGTTCAAGTGGCTGCCTCGGCTGGCTTCACAGTAGCACATTCTGTCACCCCAATGTTTCAATTTCAATTTCGGGCTGTAGCTCACGGATTGCGTGGATGATATTGACCTTAAATGCTTGAATCGTTTCCGGATAATATCAATCCTTCACGGTTCCTCACAAAAAAAGTCCAAAGAGGTCAAATCGCAGATCCGAGGCGGCATCGCCAAGACGGCTGATAACACAATTTAAGAATTTGGTGCGCAAAAGATCCGTTGTGGCATGGCGCGTCATCCTGCATGAACCAGAGCTCGTCCAAATCCATGTCTGCAATTTCAGTAAAAAAAAGTCGGTTTACATGGCTCTGTAACGCCCACCATTAACCGAAACGTTGTTCCCAGTCTCATTTTCGCAGAAAAATGTTCCAATGATGTCACCACTCCACAATCCGCACCAAACTGTCACTCTCTGTGCATTGCATTGGCTTCTCGACAAAAACGTTCGGGTTTTCCGAGCCCCAGATGCGGCAATTTTGTTTGTTAACGTAGCCGCCGAGATGAAAATACGCCTCGTCAGAAAAGATGATTTTTCACCCAAAATCGTTGTCCAATTCAAGCAGCTCAAAGGCTCAAACTACGAAGCGATAACAAAGTGGATGGTCGCACGCCTTCAATTGTTGTAAGCGAATAATCCGACATTTTTGTGCAGATTTCGCCTCAGGCTAGTGCGTGAAATGGTGAGCTGTTGAGATCGATGGCGAGTTGATGTTCGTGAATTGAGTCTCCCACTCTCGGCCACAGCAGCCACATTCTGTCAGCGTACGACGACGGGGACCATAAGTGTTGTCCACTAGCATATCAGTCTCACGAACTTTTTGTACAAACTTGCGTACAGCAGTCGCCGTGGGTGCTTCATTTCGGCCGAAACTTCTTTTCAAAAAACGCACTGTTTGGGCTACACAGCACTCACTTTGGAAATAAGTTTTAAATATTTCTCAACGTTGTTCAAACGTAAAGCGACTCATTTCGTTCCGCAGTTTTTTTTTCGTCGATGATGCTTATATTTCACTTAGTGGAAGCGATAGCACATGTAACTGTCGAAAAGCCATTTCATCCACAAAAAGGTACTGCATGGTGTGCAACCACAATATGGATGATCCTGTATTAAAGACTGCTTGAAGTGAATGATTTTAATGATGTACTGGGCCCTAATGAAATGACTATAAATATGGATTGTAAATAATGATTTTATTTGCACAAATTTACTTAAATCAAGTCTGACCCTTACATGAATATAGTCAACCAAAAAACTAAAAGTAAAATAATATCTTCCATTCAACAAGTGGAAAATAGTAAATTTGATGGAATTGAAAACAATTCATAAGTCAGTTCGTGTTGTAAATCTTGTAGCAAATTAAACATGATTACTTCCTATGTCAACAAGAATTCATCATCAAGTTGCCACAGCGCAATGTACTCATAACCATCACATCAAATATCCAAAAATCCAAACATAGACAATAGCCTGTTTCCTTCAAGGAATTTGCTACATTATTTGAGTCTGGAATCAAAGACACAACAGTTGACAGCACTTCCATGAATCAGTGTGGATGTTGTAAACGAGCAACAATCCCGATTGTATACGCCGCTGGTTTTACAAATTGTTGGCAAAGCAACATATACCAAATGCCAATTGGACTTGAAGTTGCAGAACATCCTGACTCTGGAATGAATAAATGTATACAAACCTCAAGTTCATTTGAATACTTCCGTTTACTGCCTGTATGTAGACATGTTCCCCATGAACCATTCGGCCTTGGAAGTCACTCAATGAAGCGTTTGGAATTTGGAGTGACTTAAGAAACAACATTTCAGTTTGAATGCCACTGAGAACAGTTTTTGTAAACCACTCAAATCCATAAACATGATGCATGAACATTGTATTCTTTGGGGAATTCCCTCTCAGAAGGGATGATGTGATTATGGACATTTTCAAGGATGTAATGTTGATAGGTAACACTTGAGATACTGTTCTCTGATGACTACTGTATAAATTTAAATCGCTTGCTTGTGTTTTTGCTAGGCAATGTTTCAAAACACAAATGTGAATCTGGTTAATGCGTGAAGTTGCACATTGACTTCGCGTTTTGAATCTTTTGCTTCAACATTTGAATTTCTTAGATTCAAATGGATCAATGACGCAAAAATCTTTATGCTTTCATGGAACATGATTCAAATATAATTCAATACCCTTGTGATTGAAATTGACAAATGTAATAACAGAAGAGTGGTGGTCAGGTGCGGACTCTTAGGGTAAAGTCTATGGACGATCCTTATTGAGAAACCGTTTCAAGAAGACATACTGCCTCCACGGGGCGGCCACCGGGCAACGAATGCTGCAGCGAGACTATAGGTCTGGTATCTCAGGCTCGCACAATGAACAAATGGTTCTTGGCGCCAACCTGCGATGCACGACCTTAATTTCTCAACTGTATACATCCGGCCAAAGTATGCAACGGGAGGAGTAAACCTCCTAAAATAATCTCTAATCCAATGGTGGAACAGCATACGCCGAGGGATGCGTGGCTAAGAGAGAGCTTAGTCTCTAGTATGCGAACTCCGAATACCTGGCGACCTTCGGTTTTAATCTAGCCTTCCCTAGGCATATCGGGCGCTACCTAGGGTGACATATATTTCCCGAATACTCGTGGGATCATAATTTCCAAACAAATTTCAAAAAAAGATGAGTATGGTGAAGCTCCAAATTCACCAGCGTCTGTTCATGCTGTGGAGCATGCAGACGGCAATTTTCGGGACGCTATTGAGCCTCCGACGGCCGCTCCACCTTCGGCCATAGTCAACCAGCTCGAAAGCGAGCCAGCTACAGTCCTAGCTGACAAGGAGATTGGGGCCAAATGGGCACAATCCTTGACAGCTACCAGCGCTAGTGTCAGTTCAGAGGAGTCTGACACATCCACGGTCATAGACACTTGCAGTGTAGTCACGGAGAAATCCGGATGTTCTTCCATTGGGAAGAAACTTGACAAGCTGCGTCTAGGACCAGGTGGATTTGTCAAACTGAACTCAGCTGAAAAGAGAAGATACAACCAAGCTATTCGCAAGGGCGAAACTAGGGAAAATGCCCTAGTATATGCGAAATCTCCTCTTGGAAATGAGTTCAAAAGGGTGAGATCAAAGGATCGCACCCCCTCTGAACCGGCAGCCAAAAAGGCAAAAGCAAGACATGCGCCTGACGCGCCCACCTTCAGTCAGGTTGCTAGTACTGTCAGACTAGGAATCGTCCCAGCTGACATAGATAAACAGCCTCTGTCAGCAGAGCAAATGGCTCTAATACAGGAGGCAGTCATCGACGTGTCGATTGACCTGAGAAACAGGGGCGTGTGGCCACATTTCTCAGGCTCTCAACACAAGTCGGGATGGCTAATTTTCATCTGCTCTGACAGTGCTACTGCTGAGTGGATGAAAAGCAATTTCGATGCTATCAAGGCCAAAAGTGGTCTTGATATTGTACTTGTGGAGGAGGGATCTTTTCCCAAATCTCACATAGTCCGTGGTTTCTTTCCACAGAGCACCGAATTGCCAACGACCAAAGTCCTAGCGACGCTTGAAGCACAAAATGAGGGCCTTCAAGCTTCTTCATGGAAGGCAATGCAAAGGATGAAAGAAGGTTCGCTCCTTCATCTCGTCTTTGCCGTTGACGATGCGTCCATGAAGACCCTGAGCAAACTAAACAACAAGGTTTGCTATAGGTTTGGTCAGGTCAAGTTGATCGTCTCCCATAAGAAGGTCAACGCAGATGATTCTCCATCTGCTTGTGCAACAACAACCTCATCTGCAGTTCCCACTTGCAGCGCTGCAGGGCATGTAAGTGAGGAAAGTACTGCCTCAGCAACTAGGACCGCTGACAGCGAGCCCATTGCTAGCACCAGCGGCCTTAGTGCAGTAGGAAAGAAGGTGACCAGTGTTGTTGCACATAACAAGCAAAAAGCCGGTTCAACAACAACGTCATCTGCAGTCCCCTCTTGCAGCGCTGTCGGGCATGCAAGAGAGGTCAGTACTGCCTCAGCAACCAAGACCGTTGACAGCGAGCCAATTGCTAGCACCAGCGGCCTTGGTGCAGCAGGAAAGACGGTGACTCGTGTTGTTGAACCGAAAAACCGTAATACCGGCATAAAGCCCGGAGTTCCGAGGAAAACAACCGGCGCCGCAGGGCACGTTACTCGGAAGGAAGAGTCGGGGGGGAATTCCAAAAAAGGTCATCCCTCAACGGCTGCTTGTCGCAAAAAGAAAGGCCCTAAAAAGGCCCAACTGATGCGGCAGGCCAGATCCTCGATGGAGGATCAATGAGCTCCATCAAGGTGCTACAGGCGAACCTGCATCACGCGAAGGGCGCGTCCGCTACCCTTAGCAAGCGGTTCGCCGAAGAAAATATAACCCTTGGACTTATCCAGGAACCTTGGGTTAGAAGCGGACATGTTAAAGGTCTCCGGAATGGCAAAAGTAAGTTAATCTCTAAATGTGGAGACCCTGCGCCAAGAGCGGCCTGTCTCATCAGCAATGATATTAACTTTCTTCCCATTCCCAATTTCATTAACAGAGACCTGGTGGCCCTACTACTGGAAGTTCCGACGGAGAGGGGAACACATAACATCGTGTGCGCCTCGGCGTATTTCCCGGATGACAACAGCGTCATACCACCTAAGGACGTCCAGGACCTCATCAGCTATTGCAAATCAGGCAACCTGCACTACATCATCGGTTGCGATGCCAACGCGCATCATGAGGTCTGGGGTAGTAGTGTCACCAACAGAAGAGGTGAGTGTCTTTTAGAATATCTTATTAGTAGTGAAATAGATATACTAAATAGAGGCTCAAAGCCTACCTTCATAAATGCGATTCGCGAAGAGATACTTGATCTCACACTTGCAAGTCCATTTATTTCGAATTTTATTGAAAATTGGCATGTGTCAGATGAACCATCTTTGTCAGACCACCAACATATCAGGTTTGACATCCCTGGTCAACTCTCATATGTCTCTAACAGATACGATCCCAAACGCACCGACTGGGATCGCTATCGAGAACTAGTTCTCTCACAAAAAGGGATGCTTCTTACGTCTATTGAGTCCATAGGGGACCTGGATGAAGCAGCCTTCCAATTAAACAATGTAATGATCAATTCCTATCACGACAGTTGTGTCCCCAAGACCACTTCAAATAATCGCAAAGTGCCTTGGTGGAATGATCATCTGACAAAACTCAGGAGTAAAGTCAGAAAACTCTTCAATTCTGCCAAGAAAACGAAGAGGTGGAACGAATATAGGTCCGTTCTCACAGAATACAATTCTGAACTTAGACGATCCAAGCGGGCCACTTGGAGGAAATGCTGTGAAAACATTGCGAACATGCCAGTAGCAGCACGCATCCACAAATCGCTCGCAAAAGATCAGGCAAACTGTGTAGGACTTTTAAAGAAAAGCGACGGTACCTACACGACGGGCAGAGAAGAAACACTTAAAACGTTGCTTCAGGTGCACTTCCCAGGCTCGTCTTATAGCACCTCTCAAGTGCACTCTAACACAACAGACCATAGGGTCTTTGTTAATAGAAGAGTTAAAAGTTTATCTGGAAAAATTTTCAGTACAGATAAGGTTGAATGGGCTGTTGGCACTTTCGATCCCTTCAAAGCTCCCGGTGGTGACGGTATATTTCCTGCACTATTGCAAAGATCAATAGACCTCATCCTACCGGAACTGACAGCTTTATTTAGAGCCAGCTACAACTGGGGTTACATACCAATCTCCTGGAGAAAGGTCAACGTAATATTCATTCCCAAACCGGGTAATAGACCTAGTGAGCTGCCTAAATCATACAGACCTATAAGTCTAACATCATTTGTACTCAAAACGATGGAGAGACTAATTGATGTTTACATTAGAGAACGATTAGAGTTGTCTAACCCTCTAAACTCGAACCAGTATGCATATAGGAAAGGTAAATCCACCATAGGTGCCCTTCATTATCTCGTCAAAAAGATAGAAGGCGCACTTGCTTCCAAAGAAATAGCCCTATGTGCATTCCTCGACATTGAGGGCGCTTTCGATAACACTGGCTACGACTCGATCGCAAGAGCGATCAGTAGCAGAGGTATCGAAGAATCGACTAACAAATGGATCAGAGCCATGTTGGAAAGTCGTTCGATTACATCTTCTTCCGGAGGAGTGTCGGTTTCTGTAACCGCGGCAAAAGGTTGCCCACAAGGGGGGGTTCTTTCCCCCTTATTATGGTCACTAGTTATCGACAAACTGTTAGTAGATCTTCAAGGATCAGGCTACACCACAATTGGTTATGCTGATGACCTGGCGATTGTTATAAGGGGTAAGCACGACACGACTATTTGCAATATGATGCAAAGTGCGCTACTGCAAGTCGTGGAATGGTGCAACGCAGAGGGTTTATCGATCAATCCCTGCAAGACCGTTCTAGTGCCCTTCTCAAGGAGGACTCGTATCAACCTTGAACCCATAATAATCGGCAACACCACACTAGTTTATTCCAGCGAGGTAAAATATCTCGGAGTAATCCTGGACAGACGACTTAACTGGAATTCACATATTAAGTCCGCCATAGAGCGAGCTACCAGAGCACTGTGGGCCAGTAGACGTCTTTACGGTAGGACTTGGGGTCTCTCTCCCAAAATTATTCATTGGTTGTACACAATGATGGCGAGACCCATTATCACATATGCGGCCATCGTATGGTGGCCAAAAACCCTTCAACAGTCATCGGCAAACAAACTGCAAAAACTGCAAAGGGTTGCCTGTCTTGGCATAACAGGTGCCATGCGCACCTGCCCCACAACAGCTCTCGAAGCTATTATCGGGCTGACACCTTTACCCATCTTCGTTAGGAAGATAGCTGCCACCTATGCCATTAAACTGCAGCTAGAATATCAATTCAAACCAGGTGACCTAGTGGGTCACCTTAGGATACTCAACTCAATCCCTAATAGAGACATGTTTTGTACAATGCCGGACACTATGGTCAGGCAGAACTGTTTCGGCAGGTTATTTGAAGTTGAAATATTGGACCGGGTAGACTGGTCCAATGGTGCCCCAACACTAGACCCCAGAAGTCTAGTTTGGTACACAGATGGATCGAAAATGGATTCTGGAGTCGGAGCTGGTGTCTGTGGACCCAACACTGGGATCTCTGTACCGATGGGGTCTAGTCCCACTGTGTTCCAAGCCGAAATCCATGCCATTGAGATCTGCGCGAGACATAATCTTGGTAAAGGTATCAAGGGCGCAATTATACAAATCTTTTCTGATAGCCAGGCAGCACTTAAGGCCTTATCGTCCAGTCAAATAGACTCTAAAGCCGTCAAATGTTGCCACGATGCTCTGCAATCCCTAGCCAAACACAACAAAGTGAAACTTGGTTGGGTCCCTGGGCACAAAGGGATTGCAGGTAACGAATCAGCAGATGAACTCGCTAGAGCGGGTTCAAGTACTGCGTTCATAGGCCCTGAACCATACTGCAGTGTCAATTGGTCGACGGCTGCAGCGCTGATTAATGAATGGGAAAACAAACTTCGCCTAGATCATTGGACCAATGGGTCAGGTCTCAGGCAATCCAAAAAATTAATCAGACCCTATTCCTACAAGGAAATCCTTAGCTTAGATAAGGAGAGCATAAGAAAGCTAACGGGCTTTCTTACTGGCCACTGCGGCTTGTATTACCACCTTAACAAAATGAACTTGTGTCAAAACACGGAATGTAGGTTCTGTCTTGAAGAAGACGAAACATCTCAGCACATCTTATGTGAATGTCCGGCACTACATTGGTTAAGGAAACGTATTCTCCACAGGGAAATACTGACTTCAGTGGAATTGAAAAACTCCACTACAAAAGATATACTATCTTTCATAAGGAAAGTGGTAAATCTTTTGGATTAACTCCAGCCCGTCGATACAATAGATCTTTTTAGGTCGCAGTGTCGCAGCCTTTACGGCAGGGTTGTACAAGAGGAAAAAAAAAAAAAAAAAAAAAAAAAAAAAATAACAGAAGAGACCGAAGTTGAGCATCTCCGAAATCGCATGTAGTCACAATTGATACTGACAATACCCTTTACGGCTTTCTAGATGCTGCCACTGATAAGAGTGCTATTTGCTGGATTACCAGTCTCGGATCCGTACATGAGTGCTGGGTGAGTGCCTGGATTTAAGGAATTTTGACATTCAATAAAATTGGATCGACTGTTAGCGTATGGCCTCTTTCTTGTAGCGCTTGTAGCGTTGCTCGCAATTACGCCGACGACGGTGTACATCGAAAATAATCGTTCGGTTGTGTTAACGCAACCGTCAAAAATATCGTGGCCAACAAGTACCGTCTAACAACACGATTAGTCGTTTAGTGTCGAATTTTGTTGAGTACAGGACATTTGGAGACCGTTGACATGCCGTTCAACGTCCAAAATGTCCCACTGAACTGGTTTAAGCGGCAAGAGAGAGTGTTGCCGGGAACCCACATGTATCGTATTGTCACCGCGATGAGCATTTTGGAGTCATTTGAACCACCTTGCGAAGCATTTTGAAGAATGGTTCGCATTTGCCAACAAGTTGCTTGGAATACGGCCAAACAGGCGCTCGAAGTTAGTGTCAAACACTGAACCTGATTTTTGGAAGAAAATGTTGATGACAGACGAGGCGCCCTGGCGTCGTTGGCAAACAAAAATGCCAAATTTGGGAAACCCGAAATCCACACAGTTACATGACCAAAAACTGATTGATTGGGCGGGCTTTCGTGCCAAAACCATCGTTGGGACATTTTTTTTTAGAGAAGGCGAAACAATCGATGGAAATCGATAGCGATGGATGTTAGCTCATTATGTCTGCCCACAAATGGCTACTAAATAATTGCGAAGACGATGCGCCATGTCACACTGCACGTCAAACAATGCAGTTTCTACTACGAAAATTCCTTGGATGTTCGCTGTCCATGATCCATGACTGGCCTGGCCACCCAGATCCTCAGATTTGACTCTTCTAGACTTCTTTTCGTGGGGTTATTTAAAAAGCAAAGTATACGTCAGCAAAGCAAAGTATACGACTGGATGGCGCAGTTGGTTAAGTACCTGCCCCAAGTTAGAGGGGTCCCGAGTTCGAATCCCAGTGAAATCGAATCTGGTCCAGTCACCATTTGCCGTTGGGATCAAATTAACGGCACTGGAGTATGTTGCTACCTGTTGCTACCCAGTTTTGAATCTGAGTGCTCCAGTAGCGTTTCAAAAATCATCCCAAAAAAAAAATACGTCAGCAGACTTTAGATGATTGACGAGCTTAAGGCAAACATTCGTGCCAAAATCGCATATCGCTCGAATTGCTCGAAAAGTAGTGAAAAACGCAGAAAAAAAGGCACATTTTGCTTTGGTCAATTAAGGCATCCACTTGGTCGATGTTTAATTCAAAAACCCTAAATAAATTGCAACGAACCAACCCCAGGGCGATGTTATGTCACCCCTTCTCTGTGAATAGTGATGGATACGATACTCTTGGAACCTAGGTATACACCCTGGTACGACGGAAATTATGCTATTTCACCGTGAAATATAAAATAACCTGCCTAAACGGCCAACTACAATAACTCTCCTCCGATCTACTTAGAAATCTGTCAAGATCATAACCTTAGGTGGAAAACTAATTTAGAAAAAGGTGAGGCCTACGACCAAATCTAATTCGACAGACGTAAACAGCTGTTGTACGACCTTTCACTGAAGTTTAGTGGCCGGTCCTAAAAAAAATATAATATTGGGAGCACAACAAGATACACAGAATGGCATGCATAAGTACAACAGGTGCGCTGAGGACAACTCCTTCAAACGCCCTGACGGTCATATTATATATTCTACCTACAGATCTTCACATTCAATTGCAACGCTCAGGGCGGACTGTGGAGGTACACACTCATTCAACTGTGCAATATCTGGGCAGTCACGGTCAGATTGCAACACATCACGACTAACGATCTTCTAAAGAGGTCTCTCTCGCACTGATGTTGCAAAAATAACAGCGATTAGTACGGGGTACTGGCTAATCGGCTGGCTAAATGGTTAGGGGATCACAAAGTTAGATTTAGAATTCCTCACGACACACACTGTCCTATCTGTAATGTCACGGGAGAATCAGAAACCTTGACTCGCTTCCTGTGCACTTGTCCAGCGCTTACTAGAGCAAGACAGCGGATTCTAGGCAAACACTCCCTCTTATCTCTCGGCAACGTATCCAAAAGGAATACCAAGTAACTAACAATGTTTCTTAAAGCCACACGAGGCTTGCAAAGAATAATCAGAGAGATCATTGGGAACTCCATACTTTCATTAAATGTTTGCAACAAATTCCTATGTGTTTAAAAAAAGAAAAGTTTAACATATTGGTGGAAACTTTGAAATTTTAAAAATATAAACAATGTTGAAACTACCCTTCTTGGGCTTGTTGTGTTGCATAAATGAAATGAACATTTCCAGGCTTCTATACATCCTGATGAATGAGAGAAAATAAATCACCTCAGTATGGCTCTCTTTTAAGGAAGTATCACAAAGTTCTCTTTGGTTTAAATGTATAGCATTCATGAGATAGAATGCATTCACAACAAATTCCATGAGTTTAGGGTTTTTGATATGAAGCCAGTTCTATGCACCATGGCCATCTGTTATCATTCCTTGTTTGCTTACCCTTTTTTGACAATCCTCCCAAAAATTATTCTTATAGCATGACACTTTGTGATCATGATACCGAAACGTTGCTATTACTGTTGACAGATATCGTGAGAGTATTAATTGGATACATTATGTCAGTTATGCTTGTGAGGGAAAGAGAATTCAAAAGAGAATATGAGCAATGTAATGTTGGCGATTTTGCAACTTTTACGACGGTATGCTGTGACGTGGGACTTATGATGCGATATGTTGATAAACCCTTGTATTGTACAAGTCTTGTTACTCACGATAAACAGGACCGCGATTCATTCTAAAAAGGATAGCGAGCAATGGTTACTGTTCTGGTAGAAGAGGTAAGCTAAGAACCATGAGAGCGAAGAGAACATCTTGGCAACATGACAACAATTTCAAAATATTGTATGATGGTATAGTGTCATCCAACAAATTTCGTGTCATGAATGTTGAATGTCAACATTCAAGTGTGATTGGGATGGCATTCGATAAGAAAAAACTAGGTTACTAAAAAATTCGTGAAGTCATCGGGGAAACACTTTGTAAAGTTGGTACTTCACTTGACGATTTTCTCGGCGTTTAGGACGAATTGATATATAAAAATATAAAAATATAAAATATAAAAATGGATAAGAGATTAATTGAAGAAGTGGAATAAGCTTAGATCTTGTGACGGGAGTTTAAAATCTTACCTTCAATGTTTTTACCTCTTATGAATATTTTTTTTATTTTTTGATATGGTTCTTGTTTTTTTTTTTTTTAAATAAAATGCATTGTTATTTCTGTATTTGCTATGATTTTATGCAATGCTATACATTCTTCTTTGATTAATTTTCTATTCTTGGAAGTGAACAGTTCGAAAAGATGAACGAAACTTGTTGAACAGATATAAAGTTCATCTTTTCGAGACTCTATTGTACTTGGATGAAATCATACCACGTGGCCGCAAAGAGCATTCTGCTCAAAACGAATACGCTCTACATAAGTAAATGAGACTTGGCCTTAACAGGTTCCGCATTAACTTGGTTCGTTGTTTGAGCTATTCCACGAATGTTAAAGCAATGTATAAGCAAGACTTCTTACCCAGAATGATCCCATCAACTTCAGGACTGTTTTTTTCAGAGTGAATAAAAAGAAAAACTATATTTCGAATTGATGACCCATATCAACATCTGTTGAAAAGTATTTCTAAGTATTGCTTTGGTATGGTCTGTACTCAGGCAATGTGAAGTAACTACGAATTATATATTAATGTACGAGTAGATGATCAAGTCAAACTGAATATACCGTATCCGCTCTTTTAACATGAACATCTCTATGTTCGCGATTAGACAATCCTCGACATTATCCATTCAAACAGAAGATGGAAAAATAAAAAAAATGTATACTTTAAAGCTCTGCAACAAATTTGAAACAAAAAAATAAAACAAATTTAAAATTTTGTATGATGTATTTAGCCTACAAAAAAAACGAAAATGTTGGTAAACTGGCGATTTGTTTCTCAACATAGTCTTCTTTAGCTCTATACCCAGCGATGCTCCAACTTCTTTAACCCGTCTGAATAATACATAATTGGAGGTCTGCAAAGTAGGCCTCCGTGGCGGCGATAACCCCCTCATTCGATTCAAATTTCTGCCCGGCAAGTGATTTTTTTTAAGTTTGGAAACAAAAAGAAGTCGCATGGGGCCCAATCTGGACAATACGGTGGATGGGGCAGCAGTTCGTAGCCTAATTCGACCAATTTGGCCGTGACGACGGCGGAGGTGTGAGTCGGTGCATTGTTTTGGTGAAAGAGCAAGCGCGGCAGTTATCTCATGCCCAATATTTCATGCCCACGCGGTCTTTTGAGTTGCCTAATGTCTCAGTTATCTCGCGAACCTCCAATCGGCAGTCTGCCAATACGAGATCGTGGATTTTTGTCACGTTTTCCTCCGTGGTAGCCGTTTTCTGGGAACCTGAGCATGGCTTTTTTTTTATAATTTACCCTTAAGTGTCCGGAATCAAGACACAGCACGGGCCGAAGGTATAGAGGGAGAAAGGGAGAGCAGGTACCTGTGCACATTGGTGTTAAAGTTCTGTGGATTGTAGTGAGTGGGAAATATTTGGTTGGGAAGAGCATTCCATATTCGTGTGGTGCGGCTAAAAAACGACTCTCTAAACTTAACTGTACGTCCGAAAGCAGGCTTAAGGGTGAACTGGTGAGCATTCCTGGCGAGACGAGTATTGCGGGTGAATTCATAGAGGGGAGGAATGCAATTGGCTAACTCACTTGAGCATCGTTTGTTAAAATAGCGATAAAACAATGACAAGGACGAGACATTACAGTGATGTTCGAGCGAGTCTATTGACTTCGCGATATTACTGTCTCCTATAAGTTTTATCGCTGTTGTATTCTATCAAGTAGGTGCTGGGAGGTCTTAGGAGCACCAGACCAGATATAAGCGTTATACTCAAGTTTGGGGTGGATGTGGGCTTTGTAAATTAAAGCCAAGTCAGAGGGGGTGAAGTATTGCTTGTATCGTTTAAGGAAATCCAGACATTTCGCAGCATTTTTGGCGACCTCGAATATGTGATCATTCCAACTAAGTGTTGAGTTGATACACATACCGAGGATGGAAAGTTTTTCGGTTTCGTCGATGCAAGTGCCATTCAGAGATAATGGCTGATTATTTTGGGATCGCTTAAGTGACAGTAGACAGCATTGAGTTTTGGAAGCATTAAATTCCACTCCATTGTTTTTACCCCAATTAAATATGCTGTCAAGGTCGGAATTTAATGTGCTTAACATACGCTGACGCTCCAATTCTACGGCCGAAGGACAGGCACGTGAGTCTTGGAACGAATATGAAAAGCTGAGAGTACTGTCATCAGCGAAGGAATGAATTGGATTAGAAGTAGCAGACAGGAGATCATTTATAAAAATGAGGAAGAGAGTCAGAGACAAAACAGAGCCTTGGGGAACACCAGCATTAATTTGGTGAATATCAGACTTGAACCCATCCAAAACAACTTGAATTGAACGGTTCGAAAGGTAATTTCTAATCCATAGAAAGTCTCTTCTTCATAGATGTCATAAGTACGTATTTTCAACAAGAGAGCCTGATGCCGGACTCTGCCAAATGCAATATCATAGCAATATCAAATGAAATATCAAGCGCAACGATCTTGCTTTCTCCAGCATTGTGCAAGGATTGGTTCCGCTTTTCGGTGAGATATGCCATCAAATCACCAGTGGACCTGTTGCTGCGGAAACCGTATTGCCGGTCATTAAGAAGCTTCCGCGATTCAAGATATTTCATAAGCTGACGGTTTATCAGCGTTTCCATGACATTGGAAAGAAGGGACGTTAGTGCTATGGGTCGATAGGAGGAGGGTGACGAAGATTTGCCCTTTTTAGGGACGGGCTGGACAAATGCTGTTTTCCATCCACTCGGAAAGAGACCAGAAGAGTAGGACAGATGAAAAAGCTTACGCAGAGGTTTTGCCAGCACAGAAGAACACCTCTTCAGAAGTATGGATGGTATACCATTCGGGCCAGCGGATTTACGTTGAGATCTTTAAGTACTCTAGCAACTGTACGAGTGCGGAAATGGATTTGTCCCATGGTACAATTGACGCACTCAAGTACAGGCGGAGACAAGGTCGTCGACTCATCAAAAACCGTGGTCGCACGTCGGTAGAAACTCGTTAAACCAATTTTTGACAGTCGCCATCGAGGGAGAAGAGTCACCGTACACAGCATTCAAGCGCTCTTTGATTTTACGGCACGATTTCCCTTCCAAAACAAGAATCAAATCACCGACCGATATTGCTTTTTTCCATTTTTCTAAAATCTGCGGACACGCCCGTTTCCACATGCGGTCAAAACTAAACTACTTGTCCGAATCGGCTAAAATTTTTACAGCAGCCGTCTACGAAAATGCACTACATGATAGTAAGTTTTCTTGCGATAGTGGCGCCATCAGACGGTGAGACTTAGTACTTATCGTACCACCCCCGTATAAGATATCTGCTTTGCTATAGAAAAATAGGACTGAGAAAGAAAAAAACTCTTAAAGGCATCTAAGGAAAAAAAAGTCGGAAAAAACAACAACAACATTAGCTAGACAGGTCTTAAAAAAGCAAAAAGAATTTAAGTGATCTCAATTTTATTAAATGTCCTTAAAAAAATACTGCGGTCCTCCTTTTGTTTCGGTCAAAGTTGGGAACCCTAACTGAACAGGACAAAAAAAAATACAATTATGAACTGACAACAAGACTCGGAATCGAATAACTTTATTGCTGACGACCATGGACAACGATGTTCGGATCTGCACGCGGAATGTGAGGTCTCTTAATAGACCATGTGCGACCGATAAACTTAGGAGGCCCTAGAAGCCTACAATGCAGACATTGTCGCTATTCAGGAGGTGCGGTGCGATGAACCGGATTGTAATTTGAGGCCGACATAGGCAGGAAGTCTTTAAGTTTAAGAACAAAAGGGGGCGCCCCATAACAATCCACATTATGGCCAAATTCGGGAACAGCCTAATCTGCGCTCAAGCCCCTACGGAGGACAAAGAGGACGATAGCAAGCATGACTTCTATGATCTCTTAGAAAGCACATTCAATCAATGCCGCAACTATGAACACAAGATGGTGCTAGGAGATTTCAACAAGAAGGACATCTTCGCTCGAGTCCTCGAAAAACACAGCCTGCATGAGAACACGTCCAAAAAGAAACTCGGGTTGGGAGACTTTGTTGCGAGGCGAAACATGTGTGTAGCTAAAAAATATATTTTTCCATCTATCACAAGTTTAACTTAATTCGCTCAAAACCTAAAGTTTTTTTGAAAGTAAAGATTTGGCTTTTTCTTTTTCCTTATTCACAGTACGCATCATTTCCTAAAATCGTATTCTTTTCAAGACTGCAGCTGTTTGACGTGGAATCCCTTATTTTTGTTTACATAACGCTGTACCTAGGTTTGCCTTCATTTCATATTAACTACTCACATTTTCATTTCTCTCTGAAAGCATGAATAAATATTGCAAACTCTAAGACATTCTATGACACAGAATGGATTGTATATAAGGTATAGAAAGTTTACAGAGTCTTGTAGTTCGGAATAAATAGTAATAAATACGCAAGTAATTCAATGGGATGTGAAATAATTGAACGCAATCATCTCTCGTCATAAGTCATGCATTCGAAATAAAATCAATATCCTTTTGCTTGCAAATATCCTACGTGACCAGAGGCAATTTCATGATTATCACACAGATTTCAATATTTTACGAAAAGTTGAGCTATTGTAGAAGTTGTATTGACTGTTCGCATCAATTTGTCTGTCTGTTTGTTTGTCTCTGCTGAGATATCCATTATTTAGACGTGATTACCTTCTGTGTAACTCAATAACTCTCAAAGAAATGTTGATACAACCTTCCTTGACTTAGCTCTCAATTAGATGGAAGGATGAAAGGGTAAACATTTTAATTGGTCGATGAATTTAACTATGCATCAAGTGAAATATGTTTACAAATGCAATCAAACCAAGCTCGTATTGCAGCTATTGTGGATCGAAATAAATAAAAATAAATACTCAATGAATTCATTCATTTCTGTCCTGCGTAAAATTGAAAGCAAACATCTCCTTATGAATACAAAGCATGGACACTCAAATCGAATTCGCTTGCAGACAAGTGCAAAATTGATGTCTCTTGTATCGTTTTGTTTATACGAGGACGTTCAATTAATTCATCGAACAACACACAATTGGTTTTCGAAAGAAAACACTGATGCTTGTACTGCAACATTAAAAATTTGTGGTTTGCAATAACTGCGATCAACATTCTGAATAAGAAAGGAGAAAATTAAATACAATTTGTAAGACCCCGTCATTCTTCCTTTTGCTTTGCCAATAACTTTTTGAGGATCTGCGCTTGGGCTATGGCTCCCTCCAACATCAATGGGCCTTGGCAAAGTATTTGTACAATGCCCTTATCAGTTCAAAATCAACTAAGGGAGTCCATAGGAAAAGAAACCTCTTAGTCTTTCTTAGAGTTTGGGTGGGAGGCTTTGATACATGAATATTATAGTCCAGGCATAGCAGTCTCCAACATTTGTTCGAATACCTACTAGACCTTTCAAGTGCATTAAGATGGCTTCAGAACTGGACTGCTTGACTAATGAATTGACCGAAGAACATGATAGGCGAGGATCAGAGAAGGTACTCTTAAGATCTGGACCTGCGCTAGGACTGCTTGCGTCCTTGGTTAGGGCTTCCGTCGATGATTGGACCTCTGGAGAGCACAACCGCAGGTGGCATGACTCTCAAAGATGTAGATCAAGTGCATGCTCCCCAACGTCTGTAAGAAATCCGTGGCTTTTTTGTTATCTCTCAACAGAAAAGACTGTAGACAACTTACCGGCGTATTAACGGGCCACTACACCTTCGCCAAACACCTAAGTGTGGTTGGCCTAAGCGATAGAACCCTCTGCGACGCCTGTGGAGAAGACGATGACACTGCAAAGCACTTCCAGTGGCAGACACTGTAAGGTCTTTGATCGGCTGGTGTAGGCTCATCATCGCAGAATACGCCTGGTCTTCCTTCGGAATACCATGAAACTCCAGCAAAAGGAGGTTGCTGCCTGACAGGTTCGCCAAACACCTAAATGTGATTGGCCTAAGCGATGGAACCCTCTGCGACGCCTGTGGAGAAGACGATGACACTCCAAAGCACTTCCAGTGGCAGACACTGTAACGTCTAACCCGATCTTCGGGGCTTACTACTCCAATTACAGATACCACGAGATGGTTCGCCTAAACGGCTTCGTCTCCCCAGAGTCATTCCTACATCTCGATCAGGCAGGTCTGATACAGGATAGATCAGCAGTACCGTTAATCTTCCACATAGCCCGTACATCTGTGGATAGGCGACTTAACTACGACCGAGACGTCGCACAGAGGACTGGGGAGCTTCTCAGGTTCAGTAGATGGGTATCTACCCGCGACATTAAAGATGTAGGCAAGCAGCGACCAAATTTTGGTGGCTAACAGAAACAGCGTCCTCCTCGATACCTTATAATCCGGGGTAACACAAATAGGTCCAAGAGTCAGCCAATGCACTTTTCGCCATGGCCGGCGTACACAGTTAAATCTGTGTCCTAGTCATAAGTTAGTCCTAAGTCAAAAAAAAAGAAAAAATTAAAACGAACTATATATTTTTTTATACATTTTAAGTTTTAAATGTAAATAGTTGTATGTATACATGTACGTACGAGTTGTATTTATTCATGTATGTATATCTATATATAGATATTAAGTTGTGGGTGCATGTATGCATACAGTAGATTAAGGATAGGCTAAGATAGGTTACAATAGTATGTGAGGTAGCATGTAAGACAAAAAAAACCCAAGACTTAGGATTTAGATTTAAGGTATTCTTAAGACGCGAAAATTTCAAGGTAACTAAGTTTTTCTTTTCTTATTTTCTTAGTTGCAAGGTATGTTTTTTTTTTTAGTAGAACTAAAATATATATAAATTAAGACGTCGAAAGACATTTATAATTAATTTGGTGTAGCTTAGAGAGCCCGTATAGGGCCAGTAAGTTAGAATAAGATTATGTTAGTTAAGATAGTTTTAAGCGTTTTTTGTCTAGCATGTAAGCCTACTGAATTAAATAAAAAAAAATGCATTTAAAAAAAAAAAAAACACTCGTCTTTGCTCGTATTGAGTGAGGGCAGATGTAGGCTCATAATCACAGAAATGCCTGCTGGTCTTTCTTCGGAAGACCATGAAACTCCAGCAAAAGTAGGTTGCTGCCTGACAGTACAATGGACCAGTTTTTGAGTCTGAGTGCTCCCGTGTAGAGTTTTAAAACCCACCGACAATAAAAAAAAAAGGACTGAGAATAACATCGATTGAAGACATCGCTATTAAAAGACACATTGAACCCGATTAAGACAAATTCAACTCGAAAATAATTATATTTTCTTTAGCCGTTCAATTAAAGTGCTGCTGGTCAAATGTATTCGAATAGACATTGACTTCAGCTTCATATTTCATTCAGTGCTGTATTGAAATTAAATTTTGTCATCCATCCATTAACAGATCCCCGTGGAGAGCACAGTTTCCACTTCAATATAAATATCACATTAATGCATTTTTTCTCCATTTTTCGAATAATTGATTAGTTTATTTTTCTTTATTTGCCACGTATACATAAATTATGGTAAGAGAATTGTCATGTCACCATATTCAGACTGAATTTTGCTGTAGATTGATGTGTGTATATTCGTGTACCTAAATACGTCATATTTATTGGGAAGCTCAACTTAAACATTAAAAAGTAAACGCATGACACGCGTACGTGGCGAATGATGTGAAATCATTTGCTGTGCGAACTCTCAAACAGCACAAATCAAACATGTAATTTTTGTTTTATTAGCTTTATTTTTCCGTTTAAAGCAATCTGCAGTGCGAGCAAAAAAAATACAAAAAAAATAATTTGAAAATTACATAGAAAAACATGGAAATTATATTTGAACACCAGAAAATGCAGGGTCTGTAATAAAAAAAGGATAATAAGGAATTCTCTTTAATGAGTTCATGTATATTTTTTGGGCAACTGAATATCCTCCTATTTATACAAGTTATTTTTGTAATTTTAGTTAAGTCATATAGAGTGTTCAAAGTATTGCTTACAAACAGAAACGGAACCGAAAGAACTAGTCGTGTCCATTGTTTTTCGACAGCAGTTGATGTTTATTTCTTAAACAAAATCACATTCAGCGGCTGAGGCTCATTTTCCCCTCAATGGTTTTGTTAATCGCCAAAATTCTTGAACTTATGTTTCAGAAAACCTGCGCTCGATTGTTAAAAAACAAATGCATCCACAACGTGTCATTCGGCATCATCGGACCATTATTCTTTGGAAAAATGCCTGGTCCGACAGTAACACTTAATGCTGCTTATGGTCTTAGTGGCCTGATAATATAAAGGGTGGTCCAACCATAATGCACGATGTTAATTGTGAGTCACACCTTAACGTCAAGTTTTTTTGTCCAACTTAATTTTACATTTCATTGTTTCAGTGTTTGACAAATTCAACCATGGAGAGGTACACAATTAAGTGGCGCGTTAAGATTGTTGAAGCCTTTTACGAAAATAGGCGTTTAAATCAAAATGCATTTCGTGCACTTCGTGATTTTTTTGGTCAGCATAATCGACGAAATGTCCACAATCGGTACAATTGGGCGCAAATTTCAGCAATCCGGGTCTGTAGGAAATGTGAAAGCACCATCCATGCTTGCTCAGTCATGTGCTTCCAACAGGATGGTGCCACTTGCCACACAACCAACGAATTTATATATTTAAAAGAAAAAGTGTACGTCAATAAGCCAAGAACAATTCAAGAGCTAAAGGATGAGATTTTTTTTTCGGAAGCTTTTTGAAACACTTCTGGAGCACTCAGATTCAAAAGTGGTCCATTGTACTGGCAGGTAGCAACCTAATCGAGAGCCGGTATGTCACCGAAGCCGTGGCGAGCATTTGGCCGATATTTTGTTTCATACATAATTGAGAAAGATCCTTCTATCATAAAAAAAATATTAACATAATACTCTGAAAACTTTTTGTTTTATTTACAATCATCATCGTGCCTTTTTGTTGGACAATCCTTTATAACGTGGTTTTGAAAAAAAATGCATCATATGTACGAACAGTCAAGCTTTCTGGATTTTATCATCTTCCACGCGAAGACAGCCCACAAAAGCCTCCTAATTATATGGCCAAGCATTACAACATTCACCTCATTTGAGAGCCCGGACCCTGCGACATGGCATAGTCTCTTCACTCCTTCCCAAGGGACAACTTTCGTGCATGCTCCTGACTAGAAGTAAACATTTAATACAGCTTTATACGATCGATGGGATCAAGCAACAGGCGGTCCAAAAACTCAACTTGACCTATTTATGTACAAAGCAAATCTGGTCCGAGCTGAACCATTAAGGTAAAGGTTCTTACTGCCTGACTATGACAGCACTTAAAACACTTATCGACGTTGCAACACGACGTGGGCTTCTAGAACAGATTTCTTCACCTATGCGCAATAGGAGTCCATTACCCTCAACTCAACTCTGAAAATAACTGTATTCGAGGGGAACTCGTAATAGTGCTAAGGTATTAAAAGGGGGCACAATAGATCTTGAAGGTCGCGATGCAATATACCCTCAACCATAATAATAATAATAACACGACGTGGGCTGGTCTTACAGTTTGCATTGTGGATTCTGCGGCTTGATTTTATTACTAACATAGGCTTGCAAAGAATCTTGACTGGTTTTTACCCAATTCTTGACACTTGAAGTGGAGATATGAATCACTTCTTTTTTAAGTCGTGATTTGTGTTCGTGATTTGTATTCATTGCAATCGAATCTTGTCAATAAAAAGAAAGATTCGGAAGCAAAAGTTATTTTTGGAGGCAGCTTAAGTTAACTGGTTATAGCTTCCACTGCAGGGTGGCTAGATAAGAAAAACGGTGTGAGATATAAAACTGATTCTGGCTTTATTTTGAAGATACATTCATGCCATTGTTTATGAGGATTGTTGGTTGAGGCCCGGAAGAGCAAATTTGAAAGAAATCCTTTTTCTTTCCCTTACCTAACGAAGTTCGTAGTCGGGTGGGACCCATCTTCTCCCCCAAATACTGGCGATGGAGTATAATATTCATATATAGAGCTATAAGCTCTATATTATTTACACAGTTAGCCAATTATCCGGCAGCATTGTACACTGGCAATCGAGTACCAGTAGATTACTAAATATGGGATTCATTAAATAAAAGTTACAAAAAAATTATTTAGCTCTGTAACGCAATAGCGTTAGTAATCCTCATCAGATCCTGCATCAAACAAGTGAAACGTGCCTAAATTCCTTTTGAGTTTATCTGATCGGCATTTTTCACTTATTATTGGTCGAATCATGTCGCACGTTTTTATGGTCGGGAATAATTTTTAATCGTCCATTGTGTGGACTGTCAGGGGTGGCCGTCTGCAGTACGAACTCTTTCCAAAACTTTTGTAAAATATGATTCCTATGATAAATTCCATTTGTGTTCGGTCCACCACTTTGAAGGAGTACAACCGGAAAATTGATGAACTCCCTTGGCAGTAAATCAAAACTCCCCCCTATTGCGAGGCGTACGCTTGGATGAATGCGGCATGTGTTCGGAGTTCTATAGCTGATGCAAAATCGCGACAGAAATTCAAACAATGGATGAGGATTTTGCTATTAATCCTGTTGGCGGTGCATGAACGAACGAAGGACTCTGATGCTATGTTAAATCGTTTGTCAGTTTTTCACAATGATGCGACATGTGATGTGGACCATCGAAAATAAGGATTATTTTTGGACAGATTATTGTTTTGAGGTACCAGTTGAATAAAGTTGAATATTCACCCGCGTTTGAGCATGTTAAATTTATCTTATTGAAATTGGTTCATGGTAAGCCTTTGCCTGCCTGAGTGACGGGTAATAGTGATTTTATCTCCAGGCCACAGATAAATAACGTTTAAGTCATATAACTTTTGGTAGAGCAAAACAATATTCTTAAGGAGACAGGTAAAATAACGCAGGTGTTTTGAATCAGAGCTGTACCCGGAATGTACCACCGAAGATATTTTCTAAATGTATACTAACTGATGAAGTGCACCTGGTTTGACAACGCGTGCAAGCAGGCACATGCAGCAAAGCAAGAAGCCTACAAGGCAACGCTGCATCGAACTACGAGAGCTGTTCGTGAGCTTTACGAACAGAGAAGAAGGGAAGAGAACCGGCTTCTCAGTAAGAAAAAGAAAGACCACGAGAAGCGCGTCATGAAGGAGATGGAGACGTGTTATGGCAGGAATGATGTCCGAAAGTTTTGCCAAAGGGTAAAACTTTTATCGAATGGATATAAAGTTCGGACAGAAACTCTGCCGGGACGTGAATGGACAAACTAGTAGTAGATTCGCAGTCGATACTGAGAAATTGGAAAAATCATTTCTGCAGACTGTTAAACGGCGATGAGGACACAAATACCGCTGTGAGGCAGTATGTTCCACTCAACACAACGGACGATCTAGACGAAGTCAAGATAGCGATATCGAGACTGAAGTCTAATAAAGCTGCTGATGCAGATTGTCCGCGCGCTGAAATGTTTAAAGCAGCTGGAGGTGATCTGGTAGGGCGCATGCACCAGCTCATCTGTAAGATATGGTCGGAGGAAAGCATGCCCGATGAGTGGAATCTCAGTATCGTTTGCCCGATCCACAAGAAAGGAGACCCTTTTGACTGCGCCAACTATCGGGGGATAAGTCTCCTTAACATCGCCTACAAAATCTTCTCTGCCGTTTTGTGTGAACGCCTGAAACCATTCGTGAACAAACTGATAGGTCCTTATCAGTGTGGTTTTAGGCCAGGGAAGTCCACCATAGATCAAATCTTCATACTGCGGTAGATCCTGGAGAAGAGCCAAGAAATGCAGATCGACACACACCACCTATTTGTCGATTTCAAGACCGCATATGACAGCGTGTATAGAGACGAGCTATACAGCGCCATGTCTAGTTTTCACATTCCTGCTAAACTCGTCAGATTGAGCAGGATGACGATGGAGAACTCTCGCTGCTCCATCAAGGTCGGTAACGAACTCACCGAGACCTTTAATGTCAAAAAAGGTTTTAGACAAGGCGACGCGCTGTCATGTGATTTCTTTAACATAGTTCTTGAGAAGATCGTGCAAAACTCACTGGCCAACACAAAAGGCACGATCTTCCAAAAGTCTGTTCAACTGCTAGTTTACGCGGATGACATTGACGTGATCGGGCGAACATAGTGAGCCGTCAATGATGCGTTTGCTGCCATTGAAACGGAAGCGGCTAAAATGGGTCTGGCGGTAAATGAGGGCAAAACCAAGTATATGCTGTCATCGAGAAAAGACGCACAACATCGACGTCTTGGCCAGAACGTCACCATAGGTAGCAATAACTTCGAGGCAGTTAAGGACTTCGTCTACCTCGGCTCCGCGGTAAACAGTACAAGCAACATCAGTACCGAGATCAAGAGCAGAACAACTCTCACCAACCGCTGTTTTTTTGGGCTCAAAAGGCAATTGAGTAATAGAGCTCTCTCTCGGAAGACCAAGCTGACTCTATACAAGACCTTGATCATCCCAGTCCTACTGTACGGCGCAAAGGCCTTTTCGAGGGAAAAGTTCTGCGGTCTTTGGTCCTGTTTGCGTTGATGGCATTTGGGGGAGAAGGTTCAACCACGAACTATATGGGCTGTACAGCGACATGAGTCTAGCCAGGCGTCTACGGATTCAACGCCTAAAATGGTCAGGCCATGTAGAGCGTATGGACAACTTAGCTCCGGCCCGAAGAGTCTTCGACTCTGATCCTGTGGGACAACGCAACAGAGGACGTCCACGTAGAAGGTGGCGCACACAAATCTAGGGGGACCTCGTCCGGTTTGGTGTCCGAAACTGGAGACAGCTGGCGAAAGATAGTGCTGACTGGAGAGGCATGTGCGTCCTAAGAAGAAGAAGAAGAAGATGATGAAGTGCGGGCGCCTTATCGTAGTGGGTATATGCGTCGAGCCAGGCGCAATAAAATGTCAGTCTAGACTCAATATCATGAACAGAAAAAATAATTTTCAAATTTCACGGGTCCACCTCTTTTGAGTCACTGACAATGCTCAGAGAGTATAACTGTCTAGAAAAAGCTTCTCAAAATCGCCGTTCGGAGTCGGCATTAAACTGTAGGTACCTTCCATCCATGACAGAACAATAGCACGCACAACACGAGTGGTTGCTGAGAAGCTAGGACCAAGTCCACCTCGGATTGTAGCGCCGTCATTATTATTATAATTATCTAACACAGTGAAGACTACGCTACGATAGTTCGGTAAATAAGCAGAGCCACATTATTTCAGATATGATGATATGCGTTGCTTTTTTTAAGAAGACGAATGCAATACATACGATAGGCGCAATACAGATTTGAAATACGACACTGCAACTTTCGTAATTGGGGTGATTGCCTAGTTGTGCACCGTTTCTGTGCTCAGAATTAGAGGCTACAGACCCCAAAAGTATCTACCATCTGAATGAAAACTATAGATCGTAGGTCACAGATCGCAGTTCATGTTAATGACATAGTTAACTTCGTCCGTTAAACTGTGGGTCGGCGATTCCACTTCGGTCAATATTGTTCCTGTGGAGCTCTGAGGAGCGTCATTGATTCAGTCATCTGTTGTTGAGATAAAAAAAAAATAGTTGAGTCGTTCTTTGTTAAGTTTACAGGAATAGTTAAAATAATAACAAAAATTGTTTGAAAATAAAGACTTGGTTGTTTATTGACACAATGAGGTCACCAGGTGAACATATTTTGTGTACTTCTCCATATTCTAAAACAAATTTTGCTAGAAATACAAATTTAAAAAAAATTTCCGAGTAAAAGAAAACGATTGCTGACGAGAAATAAAATTTGACAACAAAGAACAAAATTATATATTATACATATTTTTCTTATAAGAACGACGCTTTTTAGGATGAAATGTTTTGTCAATTCTTCTGACAGCTTTCAGATTATTCCTGCGTTCCCTTTTTTTTGGTCTACGTTTAATCATTTGTGGTGGCTGCCTGTTAGCCTTTACTCTCCGGTGGATAGGTGATATGGTTCTCCTAAACAAAATAAATGATAATTATTAAAATTAAGGGTAAAGATGAAAGTAATTTGAGCACCGAGCCATGTTTGAGAGTTCAAAATATTTGAAGTTCCATGCACAAAAATTTTGAAATACAAATTCAAACATGAAGCTTTGAGGCGGCATACTTAGGGCAGAGCACGTCAAAAAGTGTATTGCAACAATAGGTAAGGTTAGGATGGAGTGACTGTCAGAGTATATATCAACCATGACCCACTTAAATTCTGTCTGCATCTTCTAGGCTGCTGAACAAGAATTTGCGCAGCGTTTTTTTTCTAACTCCAGTATAGTCTGGGCAAGTGCTGTGGTAGTGTAGAATTGTATCCTCTTCCTCATTACTGAGACTTTGCAGAGTCTCCGATCCTTTTCGAATATGTGGTTATGAGGCAGTGATCCGCTTATGGCATTTTGGGTTCCTTTCCACTTATTGTTAGGAGTGCATTTGTTCTTTAGACTTAATGAGTGGCATATTTGCCTGGTTGTCCTACTTGTTAGGTCTAATTCCATCAATCTCCCCCTTTTCTTTCGGTCGAAATTGGGAACCCTAACGACCAAGGTCAACTGCCAAATACTAGAACTTTTAAATAATTTAAATGATAATTGTTTTGTTCCTGAACTAGGTCATAGTTGTTTGTGAATTCATTTGTGCTGCATTTTTAATTCATGTTAGACTGTGAAAGCTCGGGATCAAAGACTTTTTTTGCTTAAGCTGCTGTTCGAAGATTAATTATTCGAATCAAGTGAAGAACAAGATTTCCTCCTTTAAAGAGACAACATCTGGAATAGAGGAAGCATTCTTAGTAAGATTTTCTACCAATTGTACACAACCAATGTTTTCTTCTTGCATACGTTAGAACTGCTTTAAGACAGTAAAGTACATGGTTGGAAAATATAACTTTCTTTTTAAAAATACAATAAAATTAACAAAATAAATTTTTTTCCATGTATTATGGCTTTATTAGTAAGAACAAATATTCCCATTAATTATGAAATACAACGTCGTTCAAGTGGCTGCCTCGACTGGCTTCGCAGTAGCGCACCGCATTCTGTCACCCCAATTTTCCAACACCTTGTTGATGGTTTCGGGCTGTAGCTCACGGATTGTTGGATAATATTGGCTTTAAGTACTTGAATCGTTTGCGGATTGTTGACATAACATCGGTCCGTCACGGTTCCCCACAAAAAAAAGTCCAAAAGTTTGCAGTTCCGAGGCGGCCAATTGACATCGCCAAGACGGCTGATATCACGTTTTGGGAATTTGGTGCGCAAAAGATTGATTATGGAACAGAGGTCGTCCAAATCCATGTCTTCAATTTCAGTAAAAAAAAGTCGGTTAACATGGCTCTGTAACGCCCACCATTAACCGAAACGTTGTTCCCAGCCTCATTTTCGAAGAAAAATGGTCCAATGATGCCACCACTCCACAATCTGTACCAAATTGTCATTTTCTGTGGATGCATTGGCTTTTCGACAAAAACGTGCTGGTATTCCGAGCCCCAGATGTGGCAATTTTGTTTGTTAACGTAGCCGCAGGGATGAAAATGCGCTTCGTCAGAAAATATGATTTTTCACCCAAAATCGTTGTCCAATACAAGCAGCTCAAAGACCCAAAATACGAAACGATAACAAAGTGGATAGTCGCGCGCCTTCAATTATTGTAAGCGAATAATCCGAGATTTTTGTGCAGAATTCTCCTCAGGCTAGTGAGTGAAGTGTTGAGCTGTTGAGATCGGTGGCGAGTTGATGTTCGTGAGTTGAGTCTCACACTCTCGGCCACAGCAGTCACATTCCCATTTGTGCGCCCCGTATGACGACGGACACCATGAGTGTTGTCCACTAGCATGAGCATACCAGTCTCATGAACTCTTTGCACACACTTGCGTACAGAAGTCGCGGTGGGTGGTTAATTTTGGCCAAAACTTCTTTTCAAAAAAAAGTCGCAGTTTGGGCTGTACAGTACATTGAAATAAGTTTTCAATATTCCCAAACGTGGTTCAAGCGTAAAGCGACTCAGTGTCCGTGTGATACTGATTTTATGTCAAGCGGGAAACAGCGGTCAGTGTCAATATAACCTATGATTTAAAAAAAAACACAAGATGACCCCATTGTTTTGATTTAGCATTTAACAAGTTAAATTAAGCAGTATTGTAAATGAGCCTAGAACAGGAAATATCCATCGTGCGAGTCAAGCTGTTGCTGGTAAGCGAAACTCGGCACTATCGTAAGCGTTTTCCCTAGTTGTCGCATTACGATTTTCATTTTTATTTGTTACACTTTCGGTATGATGGAAAGCAATTTCAGGTTTCGGTTAATTTCATTACAAATACAATGCATTGGCAAACTTTGTCTGACCGTGGAAACAAACCCCTTCCACGGTTTAAAACACCCTCTAATGATTCACTCAACATCACACGACACAAACGTGTGTATTGCATTCAATTTTAATGTCATCAAAATATTTAAACCATCAGACAGACTCGTCGGCGTGTCTGCATGCATAAATTGCTTCGGGGCTACACCTTCCATTTACCCCTTTCAAAAGCACGATTAAATTGATTGAATAGACGAATTCTGTTGGTCCGTTTCGCAGTTCGTCGATTATAATTCAATGTCTGGGTCGAAATGGAATAACAAAGTATCTCAGATAAATGACGCATAGTATCAGCTGCTGCTGCATCCATTCACTTGTAATGCAAATAAATCAATCACACAAGCAACGCATTCATGCTCTTCCGTGTGCCGCATTTATGTAAATTGCTTTCATTCGCCGCACAGCGGGCATAGTAATGCGATACACATTGAACTTGAAGAATTTATTGGCGTTCGGCTAATGAATGTCGATCAGATATGATGGTTGAACGGTGAGCCAAAAAGGCTAGGTTGACGCTAAAGGTGAAAGGCAGAGGTTGAATTTATGAATATTGTTGCAGATAGTCAAACGGATACTATTCAATGAGTCACTTAGGCTTTAGTGTGTTAGAGGATAGGCAGATTACCCTTAGAGGATAGACATTATAAAACCTGTAAGCTTATACAACTTTGCGCACTAAAATCAAGTTTTTACACCTTCAGTGATTAACCCCTTTTTGAAAAACAAACAATTATATCATCGGAGCTTTAAATTTGTTCTGCTCAATCAAGTTCCCTGATTGTAGCAGTATTTTTAAAGCGAAGATTCTGGGATTCAAAGAAGCGACGACATCATCGCTGGTTATACCAAAAGCTCATACAGGGTGACCTAATAAGAACGAGAGGAAAATAAATTTAAGTAAAACAACAACGATGTGAGATATAAAATTGATTCTGGCTTTTTTATACTATTACATTTATACTATTATGTATGGAATAGCACATCATTCAAACGACTGCCTCGACTAAGTAGTGTTGCAAGCGATCGGTCTAATCTATTATTAATGTTGAGGATATATTGCACAGCGACCTTTAAGATTTAATTTAAGATTTAAGATATTGTGTCCCCTTTTAATAACTCAGCACTATTAGGAGTTCCCCTCAAAGACAGTTCTCTTGAGTGTTGTATTGAGGGTGAAGCATAGGCGCATAAGTGAAGAAATCTGTTCTAGAGTATTCTTTCTAACCCAGTTTCCTGGGAGATGGTTCTAGTGATTGCATTTCTTCTTCTGATAGGTACTTGCCCAGATATATTTTTATTTGTGGGCTAGTGTCTCACAAAATCCCAGTATATGTTCTGGAATTTCATTAAATTCTCCACAAAATCTGCAAAGACCTTCTTCTGATACCCCTAGTTTCCTTAGAATCTCCCTGAGTCTACAGGGCCCCGTTAGGAAGCCTGTTAGGATACGGGGGTTATTCTTGCTCATTTTGATGCATGCATCGAATCTCTTTCGGTTTGCTTCATTCCACAAGCGTTGTTTCAGGTTTCTGTTCGGTTCCTTCCTTCTAGTTCCCTGAATTCTTCTCTCAAGATATGGTCTCCTACAGCGCAGAAAGGTTCAGGGTTATTATGCTTCTTTCCTTGCCATTGAAAGCCATTTCATTGCCTTCTATCCCCATATGGCCAGGTACCCAGTAGAGTTTTACTCAGTTTCTCCTACTCAACTCTTTGAGCTTCTGCAGGCATTCCCATACAAGCTTGGATTTCATGTTGTAGGAGTCTAGTGCCATAATAGTGGCTCGACTGTCCGACATTATTACTATGTCGCAGTTGATATAATTCCTTTCAAGATTGATCTGAACGCATCTGTCTATGGCATGAATTTTCGCTTGAAAGACGGTGGTACATTTGCCCATGAGTTCGAAGTATTTTGTCCTGGGTCCAAAAACTCCTGCTCCAGTTCCTTCACCAGTACTTCATCCATATGTATTTATTTTTTACTGTGTTGCTGCTCAGTCTGTGGACCATGGATTCATTGCTCCAGTCCCTTTTGGTGCTGAGCTTACTGTTGCATTTCATTTCATTTATTTATTCAACTAACTTTGTCCATAAACTTATAAGTTTGTACGCATAATTTTTACTTAAAATACAATTTTGACTTATCTTAACCTAACTTAATTCTACGGAAAATGTAAAGAGGGTGAAGGGAGTAAAATTAAGATAGAGAAAATATGAAAGTAAAGAAAGCGTATACTAAAATCATTGTTGTTTACCCGTAAGTGGTTAATTCGTTTGATAAAATTCAAAAAGTTTTTTTCCAAAATAGTTCCCTATATCTACTAGAGTTGTACCGAATAATGATTTGGCCGAATACCGGATACCGAATATTCGGCCTGCAGCTAGGCCGGATAGCCGAATATTCGGCGACCGGACATCTGCACAAATTAAAAGTATAATAGTTTGGTGGTCTGGTACTCAAATTAGACCGTTTCAAGCAAAACCAAACCAGATGTTTCATTCGCTACAACGAGCCATAAATTTAGCTTTGAAATCTCAGGCTGAAATTTGGGAGATGATACAAGCTGCACGACGAATTTTTCCACATTTTAATCAATCGAGCTTAGGTCAAGCAAATCTGGTAGCTCTTCAGCTGGAACTACATTCGCCACAACATCAGCTAATGCAAGATATTAGTAGACGTTATTGAAACAGTATTATATATTGTAATTCGACAACATGTCAGTGGGGGGGCCCGGACATAACGGCAAGCGACATAACGCCAAATTTTTTTGAGACATAACACCAAATAATACTATCAATAAACATCAAGTGGGTCATAATTCCACAACTCTTAATAACATGTATATGTGTAATTTAACAGTGGAGTTAGTATGAGGGAACGGGTAAAAAGTGAAATATGAGAGTTCATGCTGCCCCTGCAACCCCCAGTTTGGCCGCAGATAAGATTTGCGATAGGTGCGAGGTTGGTGGTATCCAATGTTTCCTTATTTTCATATTTAGAATGGATTTGAAAAAGTAAGATATATCCAACTTTGCACCTACCCCAAATCCTAACTGTGGCCAAGCAGGGGGGTTGCAGTTGCAAACCAATTTCACTTTTTACCCGTTTCCTTTTAAATGTCTCAGAATGTTTAATGGAAGGTATATTTTAATAAGGTAAGCCTAAATCAGATATACAGCGGAAAGCGACAAGCCAATTATCAAAGTGACATAAGACCAAATTTTTGCTTTGGCCTTATGTCACTTTCACAAAGCGACATAAGGCCAAGTTTTAAAATTTGGCCTTATGTCGCTTGGCGTTATGTCATGGCACCGTCAGTGGGAGCTATTGGAAGTGTATAAGACTACTTAAACCTCTTGAAGAAATAACGAAAATAACTAAGTCTGGTCTTTCTAGCATCTCAGAAGTAAGACCACGTGTTGCCACATTAATTAGATACCTACCTTGAAAAAGAAGAAACTGTACGAAAAACTTACTATTTAAGTTAATTGCCTTGATGAAGATTTAAATTACTTGCTAGGAACTTTTCTGGACCTAAAGTTTAATACAAGTTTCCTTGGACCTGTTCAGGCTGAGTGAGCCCATTAAAAAATATTGTTGGAAAATTTACGAATAAGCTGTGATGACAACGAATCATTAAGTAGTGAGAAAACAGGCGATTCATCCTCTAACAAAAAAAAAAAACTCGTGCTGATAATATTCATAAGAGTTTTTGGGACTATTTTGAAGAGGCTACGGAAGGCAATAGTCAGGTTGAGCTTTTTGCCAAAAGTGATACCGCCAACGAGCTTGACTTATACAGTTAGGCTGGGACGGACTCTTTGGCTTGGTGGTCAGTAAATGGAAAACAGTACTCGATTTCTTCCAAATTACTTATCTGTGTATATAGTGAGAGGCTCTTTTCTGAAGCAGGCATCGTATACGAAAACAAACGTAATAAATTATTATCCCTTAAATGCAGAAAAACAATAGCACGCACAACACGAGTGGTTGCTGAGAAGCTAGGCACAGGTCCACCTGGGACTGTAGCGCAGCCATTATTATTATTATTATTATAAAGGAAGCCGGATAGGCCAGATACCGAATACTAACCGGATATCCGTCACATCTCTAGTATCTACCCTTTTAATCTCTGGAGGGAGTGCATTCCATAAATGAATTGCGCTACGAAAAAATTGCCTTTCGGTGTTTAAAAATTTATATTTAAGTGATATTAATTTCAAGGTTCTTTGAGAACGCGCAAATTGTAGTTTTGTGTATAAATATTCTGGTGCCTGGCCGTTTATAATTTTATGTAAAGCAAGAACTGTACGATATTAAAGAAATACATTAAGTGGACAGCCAATAATTCTTTTAGCGAAATCTGAAACGTGAGCTTACCGATCTAGATTGAAAATATATCGTTCACAATTGTTGAAAGCAACTTTTAACTTGTGGGAACATTCAAAGTCCACGTTTGAAAAAGTCTCACAACCGTATACAATGAGAGGAACTACGAATGACTTGATAAGTTTAAGTGCGACTTCAACGGGCAAAAAAAGTTTGGTTGGACCTCGTAACACACATTAAATTTTGCGAACGATGTAATTTATTTGATCATTTCAGCTAAGATCTCCGTTAAAGATGATTCCAAGATTTTTTATTTTAGAGACATATTCGATAATACTGTTGTTAATACAAACTGTCAACGGCATTGCACAGATTTCCTCTGCTTATTTGGAGAGCCTTACTTTTTGAAGAATTCAAGGATAAATGATTCATTTGCGACCAAATAAATAAGGAGTTTAGATCTATATTGAGATCACGAAGTGCGCTTGCCTGAGTGGATATCTTAAAAACTGTATAAAGCTGTACAACATCGCAGTATTTTATGCTTTGAGAGATATCATCTCATTTTCAGTGACCCGCATGTTCCACTAAAGGGGTCGCGGGGGCAATGAATGCACGAGAGATCTTCAGGCCACTCTATCCTCCGTCATCTACTCTAACCAATCAAGAGCTATGCCCAAGCGCACCCAGGAAAGTGTTTGGATTTGGTCCAACCATCTCGTTATGGGTTGGCCAAGCGGTCGCCTACCTGATGGAATCGCATTCAAGGCACGTTTCGGAAGTAGGGATGATATCATTTATGAATAAAACAAACAGGAGTGGGCCTAGAACAGATCCTTGGGGTGCGCCTGTGAGCACGGGAAAGAATTTGAATTTTGAATTCTTATTAGCATTAACTACCATCTATGTTCTTCCATCAAGATATGACGCCACGAGTCAACAAACGGATTCCTCAAAGAAAAATTGTGACTTCAACTTGTGTAATAAAATAGAATGATCGACAGAATCAAAAGCTTTTGAAAAGTCCAGAAAGACAATCACAGACATCGCTGTCGAGTCCGGATCGTATGTCGTCGGATACTTTTAGAAGCGCTGAAATGCAGTTATGCTTGCTGCGAAATCCTGATTGTAACTTCGTCACCAATTTCTCTTTCTCTAAATATGCTTTCATTTGCTTGCTTATGATTTTTTTCCAGAACTTTACTTAAGAACGGGAGGATAGCAATTGGTCTAAAGTCTGTGCTATTCGACTTGGGAAGAGGGAGAATTGTAGCAACTTTCCATTCAAGAGGAAACGCACCTGTTGTTATTATTGTGTTGAAAATATGGCAACATTATTTTCACAAATATGGGGCTTATACCATCAAGTCCTGTCGCTTGATGTTTTTTTGCTGTCGGAGATTACTCCCAGATATTTAACTTCTTTTACTGGAATCAGTGTTGTACCCGACAGATTAATTGGTTTTAGTCTTCCCAATTTTCGTTTCCTTGTGAAGGGAACTATGGTGGTTTTTGCCGGATTTAGGCTTAGCCCAGTCGACAAGCACCATTCCTTAGTTAAAGTTAGCCCCCATTTGATAATATCGCATAGGATCTCCTCCATTTTTCCTTTGGCTATGATTACTATGTCATCGGCATATGCCTGACATCTGATGTCATGGTTTGTCAGTATCTCTAGACACTCGTCTACAACTAGACTTCACATGAGAGGAGATAGAACTCCTCCTTGTGGGCAGCCTCTTGTTGTGTTGACTTTTATTATGCCTCCTGATGTGTGAGTCTCTGCTCATCTTGTGCTCAGGAATTCATTCCATTTTGATACTGTGTGATGTACTTCCTTTTTGTCTAGAGCTCGAACAAGTGCATCATGAGATGTGTTGTCAAACGCTCCTTCAATATCCAAGAAAGCACATATAACTATTTCTTTCGCATAAAAGGCGCTTTCTATAGTTTCTGTCAGTTGGTAGAGTGCAGTTTCTGTCGATCTGTCTGCCCTGTAAACATGCTGACAGTAGTGAATAGGGGATGCATGTAGTACTTCCTCTATCATATAGTTGTCCTTTGCTTTTCCCATCGTTTTAAGAAGAAACGATGTTAGGCTGATCAAGCTAAAGGACTTTGCTAGGCTTGGGTCTTTCTTCTTTCGGTCAAATATGTTCGGCGTTATTCCGGCAATGACGTGGTTGGTTCGTTAGCGTAGACTAACAACTTGACGTAGTCCCAGAGAAAAAAATCGAGTGGTGACAAGTCGCACGATCGCGGTAGCCAATTGATGAACGGTCGCCATGAGATGACCTGACGCCAAATTTCTCCTTCACAACTTCGAGCGTTGCACACACTTTATTCGCGAAGGAAAAGTCCTTCAGTCATTCGAAGTCCTCTTTTATCTTGTAACATTTAATATAAATAAAATTAAATATAAACAATTGCAATTGGTGTCATTGTCCATCGTCTATTAGCAAATACAGTTGTAATGGTACGTAGCACACCTCGTCCTTGGTGCACTCAATCTTTAATTCCACCTAATAAGTAATTTAAACATGAAAAATAAGTAATTTCTTGAAAGCTTGGATGAAAAACTTTAAGCTGAAATCCAATCTAAGACACACACCAGAAAGCTCTCTGTTCTATAGTCAACTGGAAGTAATGGATTCATAAGCACTTTTTTAAGCTCGTTTGTCTGAAATGGGCTGTAAACTAAAAACGAATAATTACGAAAGTTACTGCCTATTCCGGGGATTGTTAGAAAGACCGTAAATGGACGACATAAAACCAACCAACTCATGATTTTATGGTATATAGATTCATGTTGCTGTGCAAAAGGGCCTTAGCTGTTCACTGCATGCACACGATAAGGCGACAGAGGCAAGTAAACACTTCAGATTCTCTCCCAAGATTCTCGTTTTGAGACTCAGCCCTTGATTGACGTTTAGTTTCTAGTCCAATATTTCTGCCTTTACAGTGGTGTTCACATAAATAGCACACCTTTAAATTCTCGTACATTATGTTGCGCCAAAAGTTTGAAACGAAAATCTGAATTTTTCTTTTTTATAACAGATAATCGTTTGTACACTTTATAAAAAAAAACCACAAAATTAATTCAAATTACGTAAAAATAATAATTAAAAATAAGAAAAAAAAGTTGTTGTTCATATAAATAGCACAGTCAACGAAAAGTTTATAAAAATCAATAAATAACTCGAAAAACCAACACAAAACTAAAATGTTTGTTAATATTTGGAATGATAACCATTGTTCCTTATGACCTGCTGACAAAGTGTAGGCAAACTCTCCACTAAGCGCTTACGTCTTTGGGGGGGATAGTTTCCCAAGCTGACTTTATGGTTTGCCAAAGATCTTCCAAAATGTTTAGATTGGAGTCCTTAACAAGCGAGTCAATATCATTCCAAAGGTTCTCGATAGGATTCAGATCGGGACTTTGAACCGTCTAATCAACCACGGAAATTTGTCGCTCCGAAAGTCAATTCTTCACTATACGCTAAGTATGCTTTGGATCATTATCATGTATAAAAGTCCATGATAAAGGCATCGAATCGTATATACGTATATGGCTCCATTTGGTTGTCCAGGATTAGCTTATATTAATGTTGGTCCATAATGACATTAATTTTTACGATTTATTTAACGCCCTGCCATGACATCGCCACCCACACCATTATGCTGCCACCGCCATGCTTGACGGACTTGTTGGTGTACCTGGGATTGTACTCTTGGTTCGCTGGCCTCCTCACATACTTTTTTCCATCTGATACCAACCTATTAAACTAATTTTCGTTGCTCCACAAGATATTTTTCCAAAAGGACAAAGAGTTGTTCTTGTGAGCGTTTGAAAAGATACATATTTTCTTACGGTTTTTTTGGGAGACAAGAGGCTTTTTTCTGGCGATCCTTCCATTGAGTTGGAATTCAATAAGGCGGTGACGCACAGTTACGTCTGATATTTGGACATCGTGTTGGTTGTTGTAATTCTGTCACTCGCTTCTGAGGTTATTCTCATTTTGTCTTTCCTAACGGGATTTGCAGCAGAATCAGTGCATCGTATGACCTTTACAGCATTTTGTATAAGATTCTTTAAGTCCTGCAACTTGCAACTTTATGTCCTTGCCACATCTAAAATGGTCCTTCCGTCCTGTATCATGGTAGCAATTATAGCCCTTCTTTCTTTCCTGCAGTGCTTTCCTCTGCCCATCTCAAATCCCACTATTTTTTTAAAATTAATCTAATTGTCTTTATTATTAAAAATATTTATAATAACCTCATTCAAATCATTGAAACAAATAGTTTTTAATGAGAAACCTAATACGTGCTGTTTATATGAACACACAATTTGATGATCACCAATTCGCACGATCGCAAGGTAAAGAAATACTAACGGGATCTTCCTTGTCCTATGTTTTTATATTCATAAAGGTACTACCTTACGATATTATGGCTTTACTCCTAGGCATCTGTTAAGTACAGTGTGTACTGCAAACAAATAAACATTTGAATAAAGGTGTGTTATTTATGTGAACACCACTGGTCCTTGCCTAAAACTGGTTTAGTTTTAGGCTTTAGCCTAAAATAGATTTCGGCCTTGGGATTCTAGCCTAAATTCTAGCCGCAGTTTCTAGCACTGGATTCTGGCCCTAATATCCTGCCCTAGATTCTAACCCTAGACTTGGACCATGAGATTATATCCCTTGAGATCTAGACCTGGTTTCTATCCTGAGATTCTAGATCTAAACTCTAGCCCTATAATCTGGTACTAGATCGCAGCACGAGACTTGAAGCATTCGATTCTGGTTTAAGATTCCAGCACTAGATTCTAGCCATCGAAATCAAGATCTGCCACCAAGGTCTCAAAACTAGAATTTAGACTAAGATCTCAAGGTCGAAATCTAAGTCTATGACCTAAAAGCCGGAATCAGTGGCTAAAAAGAAAAAAAAAAAAAAAAAAAAAAGATATCACTTACACGTTTTTTTAGTTGTTGTAAGGAGATGGCTGAACATAGAGAGTGGGCCACACACAAGTTTCTTTTTAGAATGCAATAAAAATAACAGAATTAAATTTACATGTATTCTGGCTTTATTAGTAAGAACAAACATTCCCATTAACGGCGTTTAAGTAGCTGCCTCGACTAACTTTGCAATAGTGCATTCTATCACCCCATTTTCCAACACCTTGTTGATGATTTCGGGCTGTAGCTCACGGATTGCTTGGATGATATTAGCCTTAAGTGCTTGATTCGTTTCCGGATTGTTAGCGTAACATCGGTCCTTCACAGCTCCTCAAAACAGTCCAAAGTGGTCAAATCGCAGCTCCGAGGCGGCCAATTGACATCACCAAGACGGATGATAACACGATTTGGAAATTTGGTGCGCAAAGGATCGATTGTGGCATGGGCGGTGTGGCATGGCGCGTCATCCTGCATGAATCAGAGGTCGTCCAAATTCATTTCTTCAATTTCGCTAAAGAAAAAAGTCAGTTAAGATGGCTCTGTAACTCCCACAATTGACCGATGATGCCACCACTCCACAATCCGCACCAAACTGTCACTCTCTTTGCATTGCATTGGTTTCTCGACAAGAACGTACGGGTTTTCCGAGCCCCAGATGCGGCAATTTTGGTTGTTAACGTAGCCGCCGAGATGAAATGCGCCTCGTTAGAAAAGATGATTTTTCACCCAAAATCGTTGTCCAATTCAAGGCGCTCCAGGCCCAAACTGCGAAGCGATAACAAAGTGGATAGTCACGCGCCTTCAACTGCTGACTCAATTGGATCTTGTAAGCGAATAATCCGAGATCTTTGTGCAGAATTCTTCTCAAGCTAGTGTGTGAAATGTTGAGCTGTTGAGATCGATGGCGAGCTGATGTTCGTGAATTGCGTCTCACACTCTCGTCCACAGCAGCCACATTCTCATCTGTGCGCCCAGTACGACAACGGGGACCAAGAGCGTTGTCCACTAGCATACCAGTCTTACGAAATTTTTGCACAAACTTGCCTACAGCAGTCGCATTAGGTGCTTCATTTCGGCCAAAACTTCTTTTCAAAAAACGCGCTGTTTGGGCTGCACAGCACTCACTTTGGAAATAAGTTTTCAATATTCCCTACCGTGGTTCAGTCGTAAAGCGACTCTGTGTTCCGTGTGATACTGACTTTCTGTCAAGATTTCAAGAGGGAAACAGCTGTCAGTGTCAAAATAACCTATGATTTAAAAAGAAACACTAGATGACCCACCCTGTATAATCCGTCAGTACTTAAGCTACTTTGTGCGTGACTCACCTTTAATATGTAGTTCATCTAGTGCTTTCAGCACTTTAGCAGATTCAATAAAACAAAACCCATTAGGAATTTAGCTCAAAATCATGTCATTGTTATTAGCGTCTAGTCTTAAATAAAATATGTTACATAGTAATAAAATTAGTTATAACGTATATACATGAGTACAGATGGAACCCTAAGATGAAATTAGAATTTATGCACCCTTGACGTTGTCAAATGGCACAAGAACGCCTGGCGGACCGCCAAACGTGCCCGAGTAACCCCTCTTGGGGGCCGTATCAATCCTCGACTGAACTTTTACCACAGGTACTACCGGTACTACCGGTACTACTGGAACTGTGACCTTGGTTCGAGGAGGAACGGTGTGGTCGGGATCCCTTATTGAGCCGTCCGGTTGGATGGCATATCCTGGTCGGTTTTGTCCACCTAGGAAGCCTGGGGCACCGCCAAAGCTGCCAGTGTACTTGCCCGTAAAGACAGTTGGTGTAGTTGTCGCCTTATTGAAGCCAACCGAAGCCTGTGTCGCACTTGTGAAACCTGAAATAAAAATTTGTTTATATGCTTTGTTGGGAAGAGGATTTTCCTCATTGAGGCCCTGGTTTGAATATTACCACTTGGTACTGCACTCGGGGAGAAGCCGAAGAGTGGCTTGATGCTGTTCGAGATCACTTTTCCCTGATCGCTCTTGTTGAAGGTGACTTTTGACGTGGCCTTAGTCGTCGGTTCGGTTGCGGCTAGAAAATTGTTATTTGAAATTGAATTGGTTTGCGATTGCGGGGTGGTGTTGTCCGAATCGTCAGGCACCGTGACTATGGGCGGTGTGAAAAGTTTCGATGGTTCCTGCACCGTTGTTGTGAATAGGGGCTGGGGAGTAGTGGGAACAGATTGGGATAGGATAGAGTTATGGATGGAACTCAATGGGAGAAGTTCAGATGAAATAGATTTTTGAATCGTAACCCCATCTTGGTTTTGGGCTTCCGATAGAACGGATGGAGGTAAGAGATCGCTAAAGACTACCTTATGGTCACCGCCAGCAGCAAGAGTAAATGGCACACCGGGCCCTAGGTCGGGATCTTTGTAGTCGCTAAGCCATGTTGGGATTGTCGCGCTATCGAAGATCAAAGCCGCAGTCGATGAACTGGTTTGGGCTTCAGTCGTCGGTCTTGCAGTGGTGCTAGGTACTGGGAGCGTTTGTGGTCTTCCGAAACTCGCTGAGAGGAAGGGATTGAACTTGGCATCAAGGACTGGGATTGGGGGGACTGTCGGCCTTGGCTTGGCTGTTGGAGTCGGTTGGACTCCACCGAAGGCATTTGACTTGAAACCGGACGGTTGCACTGCGGACGACTTCAGGGTGAACTGGGAGATTCGATTGGAAATTGGGCTCTTAGTAGTCGTGGTGATGGGGGCTGTAGAAGCAGGGAAAAAACTGGTCTTCTGAATAGAAGTGGCTTGTGGGTTTATGCTGTTTGTAAAGAATTTAAATTGAAATGGGGTGGGCTTTGAGGGGGGTGGTCTGGTGGTAGTTGTGCGAATGGTTGTTGAGATGGTGGGGGTGGTGGTGGTGGGGGTGGTGCTAGTGGTGGTAGTGCTAGGGGTAGTTGAGGGAATGAATGAGGGTGCTTCGGTTGGCAGTTCAGCTTGACCAGGAAAAGTGAAAATCTTAAGATCTTCAAACGGCTCAAGTGGAGGAAGCAAATCGTTTGACAAGGTGTGGTTGTATTCGTTGTTGTCTTCGGGAACTTCAAACGGAACTGCTACAGACAACTCGGGATCATCGTATCCCTCCAGCCATGATGGTAGGACCACAGAGTTTCCGCCAGGAAGCGCGAGTATTTCGTCTGAGTTGCTGCTAGACGCGCTTAGTGGTGCTTGAGTTGTTGTAGTTGTAGTTGTAGTTGGCGGGGGTGGAGTGGTTGTGGTTGTTGTCGTTGTGGTCGTTGTTGTTGTTCTCGTCGTTGTTGGTTTAGGAGTTGTAGTTGTAGTTGTAGTAGTTGTGGTGGCCTGCTCAGCAATTGGCAAAGTTGACGCAAGCTCATCCTGTTTCTGTGGCGGCAACAGATCCCATGAGAGTACCTTTAGCGTGTTGGGATCATCCACGGGCATGTATGGTACACCGGGTCCAACATCGGGATCATTGATGTCAGCCAACCAGTCGGGCAATGTGTACTGCTGTGGCGGTGCGATATCTTGATCTGCATCATTCGGTAGTGCAACGGCAATGGGATCTAAAGTGGCGGGAGGGGAGTTGTTAATAATGGACAATTGATCAGTAGGAAAGTTAGGAAAATTATTGATGCTGCCACCGATAGGAAGTTGATTCGATTGATAAGTAGAAGAGGGAGAGACATCGTTACTATTATTGCGGTTAACTGGATTGTGAGGGTGTGTTAGAAGATCAGCTGTGGAGGGCTCTAGTGCAAGATCACCGATTAGTAATTCTTGTTGTTGTTCTTGTTTATGTACTTGTCCTCGTTTTCGTAAATTGTTTGCGTCGTCCTTATTGATGGCGCGTTGAGATGTCTGATAGTTAAATAAATGTGCCGATTCGGAATGCGTGGTATCGTCGTCAAATGTATTTCGAGTCGTCTTCGTTGTCGGTCGTAATTGTTCATTGGATGACTCACCAATAAATGGTGGAACCAAACTATCAATTGGCTTCTTAATCTCAGTTATGCCAGAGGCGTAATTCGGAATTTCAAATTGCACGCCCTGAGCTGAAATGACCTTTCTACCATCCGGTGTTTCGATTGGTTGTGAGTATTTGATTGGATTACCATAGCTGTCGATGGCATCTAAATTGTCAATTAATGGTGGCTGAAGTTCTAATGGGAATGGCGTCTCGTTTTTCTCTGAAAATGGAGGGAGGACATTTGCAATTTTCTTTTGTTTTGTTGTATGTTTTATTTTTACAAGTGCAATGTAGGGGGAATCCCTGGCATTGTCTGTGACAGTAAGGAACTATAGTTAAGTTGTTAGTGTACTAAAGTTGTAAGGTTATTAACACGTTAAATTGTCTTTTCATCTGCTATGGCATTGCCAAAACTAAAATCGTTTTATGACAACAAAAACCTCATCACCTTCATCTGACGGCAAGGATAGACGTTAAAAGGAAAGTCAGTCACGATTTTTAAAGTAAGGGGTTATGTCATACGGGTTAGGAAGGTACTAAAGACTTACATACATGTACGTACTTCTGGAATCAACCATTAAGTTAAGCATAAAAATGTGCATAAAGTTTGCAGATGATAAAAGAAGGTGAGCATTGCTTGACAGAGTTATATTGCGTGTATGTGTATGTGTGCATAACTTGATGTCATTTGTGAACTTTTTGAAATAACTTACGTAACATAAAGTACATATAATAGTGAATATAATCAAACACATTTAATACCGTCATCAAGAAAACCATGGCACCGACAGAATTTCCTCTGAATTCTACCGAAACTGCACGCCAGGTCTTCTGTCAGCACTTACCCAGTTGTGTAAACCGATATTCTAAACAGTTGTAGGAAACCGAAACAAAAAAAAAAGTCCACAGAAGGAAAGAAAAAAAAAACCCAAATAGAAAAAAAGAAACATCGGCGTTGGGATATTCTTCACTGCTTGCTACATTTTATTTTTGTTTACTAAACATAAGGTGTTGGTGTTCTTTCGTATTTTGTTGTAACTTATTTTTCGTTTGCTTCGTTTGTTCCCTTTTACACTCATTAGTCGCCTACTACTTCTCGTGTTCAACTTTTAAGGCCATTGAGGCACAAGTGTGCCTAAAGTGCTTTCGGTAAAAAAGGCGTTATACAGTTATATTTAATATTTAATTATCAAATTAAAGAACAATTGTTGGAGTCTATGAATTTATTACTTATACCGTGTTCAATTACATTTCTCTTCAAAGGGTCAACTATAATAGCCGTACGAAAACTTAAGCTTATGTTAAAAACAAACGAAAATTAACCAAAAACATCGTTAAGTTTTGGAGTATCCATAATTGCTTATGGGAACCACAATTCAGTGTGATTGAGTTCTGATAAAAACTTAAAGTTAGCAGCAGTAAAGTTTTCCGTACGTCGAGTGCGATTCATTTCGCTCCTGAATAAGTAGGCAAAAGTGAACGAACTTAACGAATTTGAAAAAAGCGATAAATATAGTTTCTTATTTTCATAAAATTGGCCTTTCGCAGCATTTTTCCTTTGTCACAACAAAACGAGTAAAGCTCTTTTGTTAACGGCCGAACAGTATCGGTTTTGTATTTTCTTTTAGTTCGTTCAGTTGTCAGTTCCTTCATAGTTGGCCCTTAATGATTGTACTTGTCAGTGTGACAATAAACTCCACTGCACGTGCGTACTTCTCCGAATAGTTTCTTATCGTTTTTCCGTGTAAATCCAACATATATTTTATGATCATTTGTGTATGAAGGTCGAAATGTCCACCAGTATGAATATCAACTTTTTTACATATTTGCCTGAATGTAAACATCTTTTATGTTGATTCGTTGAACTTCAAAAGCAATTAACTTGTCTCAGATTTTAGATTACCCTGAAGGGAAGCATACACACAAAGCAAAACGTGCGCTATTTTTTTTAAGCTTTTAGAAGAATTTTAACTTATGACGGTAATTCACAGTAAACTGTTTAATCCATCTAGAATTTCGGCACTTAGTATGATCGAATGAGTCGTTAGAATTACCCATTTCCTCTGGTTAAAGTAACTTTTCCTTCTAGTCCAAGTCCGAGTAGTTTTGTTGGGGACTCGAATGTCCACTTAAGGCGTCGTTAAATTGATTGCACAAAATTAATTAGACAAAAAATGTTCGAACTTCCCTGCGATGATCTAATGTTTGCCTCCCGCTTTGATGGCATCCAAAGCAAGCTTTCTTGCATCAGACGACCCAATAGGGTTCTACACCAGAATCAGTACTTGTTTCGAGCCTTGATAATGTTGAGCAGCCGGGTTGAAGGTATGTATCTTTTATGTATCTTCTTATTTTCCAGCTGCTATGACTTGTTCCCGATACTGGAGATTCGACGTTCTGGTGGAGGAAGATAGGGCTAAGCATGCAACGAAGAGGCCCTTTTTCAAAGGAACCCAGAATTAGCCCTGATGTGTTCTTTATTATCAATCCTGCGGTTATATAGTTTATTGCTACACTGTTCCTTGCGAAATCCTGTGTAATTTTCAAAAAGTTTGGAAACTGAATTTAAGTCCGCATTGTGTACTGTGGGCGCCGTGGCAGTGTGGTTTCGTGCATCGACCTATGCGCATTAGATTTTCACAGTCTAGGTTCGAAACCAACAACAATCTGTGACCTCAAATTGGCATTTAACAGCCAATGGCACTGGTAGGTAGAGGTAGAGGTAGTTGGTGATTTTCTTCTTCTTCTTCGGGTTGCTTTACAGTCTAAGGTGGACTTAGGCCTAGCTTTCCTATCAACCACTCGTGCTGCGGGTGCTATTGTTCACAAACGAACGGCGAAGTGTTTGGTGATCTATCTTAGGATGATCTTAATAATCGGCTTGCTTGTCTGTACAATAATGTTTCAACCATTTACACTGTATACTGAACAGAGTATGAACCTTTAACTTTATAGCCAGGGATTTCATTTAATTTCATTTCATTTATTTGTTACTAAGTATCGCTGTACAATAAGAATATTCTATTCTTTAATAAGTACAGGGCTTAAAGTATAACTTTTGATAAATATTGTGAAAGTGACATAGATATAGTTACATTTTACAGATTTGAATAATTGAAATTATATATAAATATAGAGCATTATTTTGCAATATTAAAATTAAATTTACGTGCAACCAAATTAAAATTAAATTTTGGAAAATATTTCAGTTCAAGTTGGACAAGTAAGAGAAACAAAGCTGAACAAAATTGTTTGTACTCGGTCTTCGACCGTACCTGTGAAGGTAGATGATTCCAAAAATCCAAAGGGATTGGATCGCTTTATTTTAATGGATGGCGCATATTCAACTGATATCCTGGTAATCGCTCATACCCTTCGTGGTCTAGTTTTGGCCTGTAATTCCGATTTCTCCAAAACTGTGTAAAAAGTTATATCGTTTGGAAATGCATTTTCCTCTCTTTCTTGGTTATGACCTTCAAACACACTGCAAATATTTCCGATCGATGAAAAGACTGTGATCGTAGTTTTTGATGCACGTAGCTGTCTTTCAGAGTTTCTGTAAATTGTGTTGTATCCTTAACTCTTAGATATCTTTTCGCTGTGATTTTACAAGAAATACATTTTTGTTACTCTCTTCAAAGAAGTTTTGAAGATATTTACTTTAAAAACAAGTGAAGATCGTCTTCTTGGCAACGTAACAGCTATTCCCTTTTGCGGAGCAGGTTCACTGCATAGACTGTGAATTCAACATCGTGGTGGATCCAAAAAAATTTCACTCATTTCGCTTAAACAGTTCCACCAGGTATTGAAAGTATTTTTGGTTCAAAATGAGCAGGTGCGGATAGCATATCCAATTTTCCCATCAAAATACAGTGATGTGCAAAATAATAGGTGCGTTATTTAAACTCGTGTAAATTCTATAACAGCAAGACTTTTTCCATGTGGACTTCGCACAAATTGCCTGTTATAGACTGCTCCCAATATAATGAACTTTGAATCATCGCACCATAAGACATTTCGCCATTTTGCAGCTGCTGGTAATCTTTGGTAAGAAAAGTTCGTCTTTGACTATGTCGAGAAGTTAGGTCAAACTTTGACCTGGCTGGTTTGACTGAGAAGTTAGCAAAGGATATTTTTGTGGGCTTTCACCAGAAAGTTCGGTATTACTAAGGCTCCTTCATATTGTTGGCGTGTTTAGACCCAGTCTCAGGTCTTTCTTATTTGGAACGGTGTTGCAAATAGCTTGTATTTAGCAAGCCTCACAATTTGGCGATCGGTGTTAGATGTTATTTTAGGCGACCTGCATCGCATTACTTCGAGGTTTGCAAGTTTAACACATTGTTTACCATATTTTGGGAGCATTAAACCGTATCCACAATAAATTTGTATATTTTTTCCATTTTATTGATGATTTTTCATACCACTTTCATTTTGGGAAAAATATCAATATCTCTGATGTCTATCTTTTATTTATATTGGATAAATCTTAGCAAAACACTCACCTCTTTCTGGTGCGATACAACACAATTTAATTCATCGGACTTATTTCTTGCACATAAATCATCGCATGATGTTTTTATAACGGTAGCAAAAAATCGAAGTAGCGGTTATTAATTATATAAACATAATGGACAAATGATAATCTCAAATTTCGAATATCCCTCCATCTTCCGGAACTTGAAAGCGTATTCCAGGCTGAGAGATGGCAATAAAAGAAGCCCTGTCTTGGCTTAAGAACAACATGATATCCAAGAAGGACATCACTATCTGTTCAGATAGCCAAGCAGCAATCAAACCCCGAGCTCAGTCACTTTTTACTCTAAAACCTCCTTGAATTGCCGCCTATCTCTTGACGAGATGTCTGAGTGTTTTAACATTCAGATTATGTGAGTACTGGGACATAGTGACATTCCAGGGAATTATGAAGCCGATGAACTCGACAGACGTGGCACGGTCTATACAATTTTGCCTGGCGAAGCCCCACGGCTCATGCCAATGGTTGCAGCTAAGCTTCTTCTACAAGAACATGTAATTAAAGCCAAAAAAATGGTCTGAAGGCACTGCATGCCTTATCAGTGAACAAATATGGCCAAAACTTAACTTAAAACGTTCAGTCTGCCTTATGAGAATGAACAGGTCATCTCTAAGGACTCTCACTGGCTTCATTACAGGACATTGTGCAAGAATGACGCTTCAAGAATGGGACATCTTCACAACGACTTCTGCAAACGCTGCAGAGACTAAGAAGAAGAGGAAAGTATAATACGTCTCCTCTGCACTTCTAGTGCTCTCTGCTCTTCCTCAACGACCTGACAACTAAAACGCTTCGTAACGTGCACCAAATGGTTTGATGGATAGAAGATATCCGATCGGCGTGGCACCACAACGGGCCTATGTTCGCTAGAGACTGCTATCCTGCAGTAGACCACCCGTACCTAACACCTAACCTAATGTTGATAATTGTAAATAAGGGCTTCGTACAACCATTCTTTCGATGCGACCATAGGCTCTGCCTCGCCCAGTACCCTTTGGTAAAGATGTCCGGTTTATCATCAGCCAATCTGTCAGATTTCAGACGCTCATTTATTGTTTCCACCAGACAAAGTCTAACTCAGTGTAGACTTGCGCGGACGAATTACTTCCGAAATGCAAATATTTTGTCTCGGCACGTTAATCGTTCTTTGTTTTCCATTTTTACAATAACAGCGACATCGACTGACACAACGACTCTCGAACGGTTAAAATTTTCTCAGGCATCTTTCATTGTCCCATTTTAGTGTCAGAATTATGTTCAGGCCCTCCACAGATAATCCGCATAGTTTCGAAACAAGTGGAATCAATTACGCCAATTACTCAATTAATCATATTTGCATTTGTATGTAAATGTTTTTCCCACTGCATGGTGTAATTATTGTGCTGCAGTCCTACCTCAGGGCATGATTTCAAGAAATTATCACCTCTGATGCCTCTAGATTCAACGCTGCTAGCGTGATAAAGCGGTGTAACGAATTCGTCATCGAATGCAAGGTTCAGTGGGAACTCACTCGGTTTAAACCTTAAGGCATGCTTATTGAAATAATCTAGTGGAATAATGGAAAACCGGTACACTTCACTGCGAAGAAATGGAGAAACCCACTTCCTAGAAGTTACTCAGGTGTATGTTCATATGTGAGTATGGTAATTTCGCGGGAACGTGATTTGCGGCGCCTTGCCTGACAGAGGGAAGGTATAAAAATTAATTGCATCTTTCTTATTTTTTTTTCTTTTGAATCTTTTTCATCAAATCAAACGAGGAGTTGTGGTGAAGAATTGCTTACAGACACAGTCAGCGTCAAAAGTGAGTGTACAGTCGCCTACTTCTAGTTTTTTTTTCTTAGAATTAGATTAACTGCTTTGAGGTTACCGTTATGGTATATTAATTTAAGCGTATGGTTTTGCCAACTTTTATTTGTGGTATGTCTGGCGTAGATCATTCCAGTAAATTTGAATTTATAGAACAAAATTTCACCTAATGACTGTACACTCACTTCTGAAGCAGACTGTACGTACTGACCGCAAAATGTAAATTACTGTTTACTGATGGAAGGGAAGTTAATGAAAACTGGTGGCGTCGTAGTTTATGCATTTGACTGTCATAAACAATCAGTGTAACACATTCAGCGGGTTCAGACCGACGAGCAACGATTTAAATTGCAAATTAATTCAGACAACTGTTCACAAGTCTCTGACTGGTCTAGTGGAGTTTTTATGCAGAAGAAACGATATTTGCTATTGACTCGAAGACAGCTGTACCGGATCATGCATATGTTGCTTTAGATTAACTTGATTGTTGACCTTGTAGTCTGCATCAACCTTTGCAAACACATAACTTGGATGCTCTTGGTTTAGATTTAGTTATGGTTAGTCATTTCATTGATGATTTGACGGCAGGCCTCTTAAGGAAACTGCTTCAAGATCTGCAGCTCAGTTATTTTTAGTATACTGTGTTAACAATAATAATAATGATGGCGCTACAGTCCGAGGTGGACTTGGGCTGTATTAGTTTTCGATTTTTATTTAAAAGAGAATTTCCTTTTCAAGGGTATTACACTACATGATCCACGAATGCGACCAACATACGACTGCGATGAAGATACAATCGACTTCAGAATAAGATGAAATCACGACTTGTTGTATAAGAAAAAATATACAATACATAGACTCATTGCTTATCTATGGGCTTCTGTTTTCATTTTTTACAGTTGGGAGAAAAATGCTATCTCGTGAATATTCCAAAACAATTTGCTTAATTACAAATTGTGCATAATCATTCATTAATTACCGTAAAAGACCCAAATTGTTAAGTATGGTTCCAATACGTTATCATTCATGTTCATTAATGCATAGGACTTCGTCTCATTTCAGCATGATATAATAGGCGATTATACATGTTGTTTTAAACGGTTCGTATATCGTTAAAACGTTTAAGTTCCCATTAAAACAAAACATCGACGCCGCTTCACTAATCATTGTGATTTGACCCATAAATTCTTTGCTGTATGCTAAAAAAGTAGCACCCATGGAGTCATCGTGCTCAATAAATTGATACTGGTTATATTGAGGGGATGTGATTCGTTAAAAAGCGCTGGGAAGACCGTATGTCAGATATGAGGAGAAATAATTTCATAAATTTCTTATTAAGTAAAATTCCTTGACCCAAAATCAAGCATTGTGTCAACCTGAACAAAGTTGTGGATAGTAAGCAAAACTGTCAGTTTGTCTTTTTGCTATCTTACGTACTTGTTTGAGTTTTGGTCGTATTGTATGGAATCAATTCGTGTTCGGATTCAACATCCCTGTTGCAATCACATACGTCAAACCGAACTGTCAGCCAAGACTGTACATCAGAAATCAATCATATTCAGCTCGTACCATAAACGTTAATTAGGTACGCATTTGAATAATTGGAGTCAAAAAACATGTAAAAATTTGACTTTGTAATAACAAAATGCGACTGTAGTCGAATTCGCTCTTCGGATACGACTTACGTGATTAAGCTAATTTACAATATAACCTTTTGTTCACTGTTGTATTGTATCTTAAATTACATTTTTTCTGAACATTTGACAAGCCACAACTATATTTCTTAGCGGCAATTTTACAATTTTGTGTTGGTATATTTTCTTATTTCAAATACTTTTACCAGAATTTATCCAAAAAAAATATGTTTTGCTTATTTATAAAACTACTAGCTGTACCCGGCGCACGTTGCTACGCATATTAAAAAAATCTAATTTAAAAAAATAAGAAGTAACAACACTTTTATTTTTTATTTTGTTTAAATATTGCGGTACTTCGGAATCAACTAACGTTCTCGTGAATGTAACTTGCGTGCATAATTCAAAAAATTCAGTCAAAGTTGTTGGCGGCGGTGACAATGCCCTTGCTTGTACACTTTCTATTATTAAATAAAATGGACAGCACCCATTTTCAAGGTGAACTGCCAAATGAACAACTGTTGGATGTCGTTCATGGATTGGAAATGATAAAATGCGCCATACTGCTTCATTGCTACGAATGTAGCGTCCTAGTTGATAGGAGCAGTGGCGTTTCCAACTCCAAAAACCGCGATATCGCTTCCTTTGTTGACGTATTTGCAAATGTACTTGATCGATTTGAACAGAATTGCAATACTCGACTTTGATATGTGCCTTAAATGTCTTTGAGAGTAGTGGCGAATACGGCACAACTCAACGAGTATCGACTTTAACATGATTGTTTTTCAGTTTCGAAATGATAGATTTGTCACCATCTTCAGTCGATCAGTAAAGTGGATATCCGTCGTTTCCAGTAACAGTTTCCGCAACAAAATCTCTTGGGTATCGTTTTGTGCATACCCCATCAGACATGCATGGCAAATCATTGTTCCGTAAGCCACATGGACCGTGAATCAAATTTTTGGTAACGACTTCAAATGAGCCTGGATCAACTTCGGCATTTGGTACAATATTTCTGCTGAGATGACTTCGTCAATTTGATTTGGCGTGATTTTTTCAAATTAACCAAATCAAAATATGTGCATGCGGCAATCCACGTTTTTGCCATTTGATTGAGTACACCCAACAGCGTGTCTTCCCAAAAACATAATGCTTAACCATGAAATCCATTAAAAATTTCTCGCAAACTCTTACTCGAACTTCAATCAGCGGAGCTGCTTGTCTAGGATTATTTTTATCTTTTCTTTTTTCAAATGGAACATTGGATCAAAAAGTGTTAAAGCAAACCTCTACCTCATTTCAAAAGATCTATCGATTGATTTATCACTCGAGGGGGTACGACAATGTTTCAAAATCAATGGCAACTCCACCTCTACCCCAATGGCCCCAAATGGCCCTAAATGGCCCCACTTTTGTACCAAAACTTTTTCCACAGAATTCTGAACAAAATTGCCAAAGAGATCAGTGCTCTATCTCTTACCATTTAAGAGTCTATAAAGGTCAAACAAACAAACGTTGATTTTTATAGATAGAGATGAGTGTGTGAAAATTACGAAAATTTACTACAAAAATAATGTCTCCATATCAGGTACGTTTGGCGCATTACGAGCATATTACACACGACATAACCACCTATCCGAAGCATAATCGTTAAACAATTTTTAAGAGAGTATCTCTAATTCAGAGGTTTTAAAGAATATCCATCATCGATAATATGGCTACAATTAATAAAAAATATTTAACAAAAATCCAAATCTATCGATTTTACGACAAGCACAGCATTTGGGCTTGTCTTACGGCACACATGGCGTATTTTGAATTTGGATTTGCATCTACATCCCTATAAAGTTAAGCTCCCTCAAGAATTGAACCAACTGACCACGGAATGTATGTGATATAAACCGACTGGCTGATTGAATGTCAGCGTTTGGATGACCAATTCTCCAACCCCATTTTCTGCATCGATGAGACAAATTTTTCAAACCGCGGTCAAAATCTATTACATCACTGTATGGTGATTTGGTTTCCTGGTGCCGCTGGTCTATACTTCCTCGAAAATGAGAAAGGTGTAACAGTTTTTTTATCGCTTTAGCCAAATATAATTAACAGTCGATACTGACGGACCATTAAACGGCAATGAAGACACAATTACCGCTATCAGATAGAATGTTCCACTCAACTCGGACAATGATAAACGAGTATTTCGTCCTCCCCACCTAGAAGTACTTAGTCAAGATAGCGAAATCGAGACTGAAGTCGGAGACAGCTGCTGGTTCAACTTAGCTCCGGCCCGAAGAGTCTTCGATCCTAAGAAGAAGAAGAAGACATGCACGCTTCAACAACGTTACCAAAGTTAGAAATGTGGTTTTGAAGATAATCCACATGAGATTATCAAAACGCCGTTACATCCCGAAAATGCATACGATTTTTACGATTTTTTTTAAATAGCGCTAATTAGCGTGTTGCGGTGAACGGTATTCGCGAACAGAGTCATGATTAATCACCTTTTCGTTTCCCGTTTAAGCGGTATGAGTGTGGAAGAGATGGCGCTACGAGCCTTACAGCAAACAAAACAATCAATTTATTGAACAAAAAATTCAATGAATGCAACATTTTGATTGAATTAGCCTCCAAGATCTTGTGGTCTTGATTATTTTCTGTCTGGATGCGTAAAGTCGTTGCGCTGACAAACTAACGACGATCGACACATTGGAAGTCAACGTTATTCGTGTTCTTGGTCCAAAGCTTTGTGACATTCATCAGATCTATTCGTGGTGGGCATACATGTACTCGTACGTCTGAAGTTGTGTCAGAGAACTAATTCCGGATTGTACTCCGCAGATTGAACACAAACAGATGACTATTTGTGTTTTGGTCAAAAACAATGCTTATGAAAAACCCGACATTAACCAACGTTCTTCTTAAAAACCTTCACTCTTTGGAAATATAATTGCGCCTCGTGTGGCTTACGACATGAGGTACAACCGACATTTAGCGTCATAAACAAGTTCTTGATCATGTAATAATTAACTGGATTTTTTGCGTCTCCAGAGTAGTTCGCAACTAACTCTGATGATATGCCACGGTACAAGTAACATTCTTCACAATATATGAAGCTGCCAAACATCAATGGACTTGTTATGCGCTCTATACATATTTTCCAAGTAAAAAATAACTTCAACTGTTTGATTTTCCATTAACACCTTGTACAAACTACTTGCTTGTTCTTCAATACTATCCAAAAGCACGCAACACTGTCACTGTATCTCAAACTAACATCGAGATTACCCCAGCATCCTGTCGGAGATACGAATCAACCTTTTTTTGACTATGAAAGTTACGGTACCGGTTCCAGTGGGTTGGTTGACTCGTTTTCACCTTTTTGTTTGACGATGAGGCAACGCACGCCACACTGACCTTGAGATCTGAATTAATATTCGCTGAAGTAGTCTTCACAGCCCGTGACTTGTAACTGCTTGCGAAATGCCATGCCCCTGTCCATCAGGGGTGTGCTGTCTCAAGTGTTTAGCAGCAATTTCATCTAAGAATTTATTTCAGCTGCCGTCTCGATGGTCACATAAATGTCACAACTTCCACTTTGCATGCTAATAATCTTGAACAAAAAAAGAAATTACGTAATGGACTGAAAATATTATGAATCACTTTCAGTATTACACGCAAAAGTGTGTGCTTAATCTCGGAATCAGTTTACGATTTAATTATCGGGTTTGGTCCGATGGATCTATCTGTACACCTCTGCCATATGGCAGCCGTTTGGCCACTGAGCGAGAGTGGATGCTGCTGCAATGATGATACCGGGCTGCCATTTCTGGACGTGGTTTGTATTTAAGGTGAATGATGGCTCGACGGTGGCACGGTGGTTAGCACATTGAACATCAATGTCGTTTCGTAACCAGATCAGGCATCAATTAGTGGCTCCATTGGCGGCATATGCGTTTTTGGATTGTATAACCAGAACGAGGGTATTGACAAGTGTTATTCGTAGCAGACGCTATTGATGAAATGCAGGTGTCAAGGTTGCGATGGCAAAGCATTCACTGGTATTTCCTATTCATTTGTTCCGTCGTGGTCGAGGTTGTGTTGTGAACAAAACACGCCGTGTCTTAGGGAGAGAAAAAGAAGAAATGCCGCTAGACAGTGAAGTGGAGGGAATTACATGACCTTGGCGGGCGGTGAAATGTTTGTTGACGCATGACGCAAATTAAACTCGTTCTTTTGTCGTAAGATTCTGAATCTTCGTGTGTGTCGCCCCGTGGATGCCTTTTATAGATGTTCTAAAGCCGAAAGGGGGTTTCACACTATTTATGGTTGATTTTATGTCCATGTCTGTAGCACTGGGTATTTAGAAATGAAGCGCACGTCTTCCAATGCAGCCAAAGGTACGAACGACGCGACAGACGATAGCATCGCCTTCGATTTGAAAAATTGAATAAATATCGAATGCGATCAAGATGTTTGGAGGAAATTCGTGAATGAATCTACATTTGAAACCGCAAGAATGTTGTTTTTTTATGATTGATTGAGTGATTGGAAATGTATGTGTAGGCAGTGCATTTAAGGCGTCAATTTCGGCTTTGCTGATTAAAAATACATTAAAAACAATGCATTTGATTACTTTTTTATTCACCATCTTTAGAGGGAGCGTATACGTTGCCCTGGTTAGCAGTCTTGGTTCATTTTACAGCAATACGCCACTAATAGACTATTTTCGGCTTTGGAGGGCGAATCAGCAGTTCATACGAATCCCATGAGTCAGACGAGATTGGAACCAACGAAACTCAGCTCATAAGTTCTACTCGCAACTGTGAATTGAGAGGCAGGAGTCCGAGTCACAATCGAATAAAAATTAGAAGCACAAAAATACACTCTGTCAAGAAAGTTTCGGGAATCGATCATTTAAAAAGCGCGCTTGAAGGGATTGTCGAAGTTGGCACAACTGTCCTCTACACTCACGTAGAGCTTGAACTTCACTTGTGATTTAGTTTGTTTACACTGCACAATTTTGTCAGTTCATCTCAAGTGCGTTTTGCTACTTTTTGACCGTCTGCTGAAGTTATAACGAATTTAAATTAAGTCCGACCCCACATTCGTAACATGGTATTACGAGTTTGTCTTTAAGCTTCGGAATGTCGCCTTCCAACTGAGCCGACATTGAAAAAGCACTTCAAAGTCGATCAAAAGTGAAGGTAATGTTGACAGTTTTTTTTTTCGATTATCACAGTGTTGTGCACGGAATTCTTGCCAAAAGGTGAGACAGTGCATAAAGAATATTTCTGAGCGTATTTGAGAAACTAAATTCGTCAAAAAGACCACATCTTCCGCAAAGAAAACGTATGGATCTTTCACTACAATAACGCACCATTTCGCAAGGTTATCATTGTGAACGAATTTCTGGTCAAAAACTCAAGAAATCTTATCGAACAGCCACCTACTTCCCCTAATGTGGCTCCGGCCGACTTCTTCCTTTTTCCAAAACTCAAATTACCACTTCGAGCCACCCGTTCTCAGCCGATATATGACATACTGAAGTCGATTCCAAGAAATGCATTTTTGTCACGAGTGTTATGCTATCGTAGGTGTATTATTTGAAGGCGGCACAACGAGTTTGGATGAATAATATATATTTTGCGTTTCATTGATCAATTCCCCGTACTTTCCTGACAAAATATACAAGGTGCTCCATCTTTTTGTCGGTGTGTAAACATTAATATAACATAACTTTGTCATTTATCAACCATCAACTTGAGTAGATATGTTTTTGAAACTTCAATTCAGTAAAATTTCAATCATGAACCGCTTCACATCGAAACAACGCGCCGAAATAGTGACGCTGTAATTTGAAAATAGTCATCCACTTGTGTTAACGAACGTGCATATCGAAGAAAATATCGTCTGACAACACTATTCGACGTTTGTGTCGAATTTTGTTGAGCACGGGACAGTGGAAGATTGTCGACATGTCGCCCAAGACGTTCCAATAAACTAGTTGACGCATTAAGAGAGAGTCATCACACTCAGCATTTTGGCGTCAGTGGAAACATCTTGCGGAGAATTTAGAAGGATTATTTCCATTTTTTTCCGTATACAGTGCAATTGACTTAAACAATAGTGCCGACAGACCGTCCACGTCGCTTGGAATACGACCAAACAGTCACTCGGATGGTTGACACTGAATTTGGAAGCAAATTTTGATGACAGAGGACGTCCATTTCGCATTCTCCGGAGCCGTTTACAAGCAAAATTGCTGCATTTGGGAAACGAAGAATCCACACAAGATCTATGAAACACCATTGCATGAACAAAAAGTGATTATTTGGGCCAGCGTTTGCTCCAAAAACATCATTGGGCCTTTGGAGAAAGCGAAACAGTTGATGGGAATCGATATCGGTGGAAGTCGGCTCCTTATGTCTGCCCACAAATCCATACTGGGCGCTTACTGGTTTCAATAAGACGGTACGTCATGCCACACTGCAAATCAAAACAATGCAGAGAAAAGTCTCTGAGCGTTTGCTGTTTTTAAAAATTCCGACATTGACTAGCCACCCAGATCTCCAGATATGACCGTTCCGGACTTCTTTTTGTGGGGTTGTTTAAAAAGCACAGTGTACGCCAGCAGGCCTCAGTCCATTAACAAGCTCAAGGCAAGCAATCGTGCCGAAATCATAGCTATACTGTTCGAAATACTCGAAAAAGTGTTAGAAAACACAGCATAACACACTTTGATTGATGTTGTATTCAAAAGCTAGTTGAAATAAATTATAAAGGTCCAAATTAAATACAAATACCTCATTTATGAAAATCGCCGTTGTTTTTAAAGTCATTTAGTATTAACATACCGACATTTTACAGGTTCATAAGGAAATCGGGATGGCTCCGGCACAACGAAGGACCATGAGTGCGACAAGGGTTAAAAGGGGATACTATTCCCCAATTGGACATCACAATGAGTCCCTAAGGACCTAAGTGAGACGTGGCTTGTGCCCGTCCACCCACATATGTACCTACCTACCTACCTACATACCGACATAAAAAATGGGGCACCCTGTTCACACATTTGTCCCCCCTGTTTTGTCATAAGAAGTAGTTTGTGTCTATATATCTGGAAACACTAAAATGATTGTGTCAAACGAACACGTGTTGAAAAGGTGACATGTCAGGCTACATTTTTTGTGAAGACAGCTGTGTAATTCGTTGCTCGTGTTAAAAGTTGTACTGATTTGAATATGAGTTAAATATCTAAAGAAATGCGCTATGTGCTGCTTTGTTACTTTGAAAAAGGGAAAAACGCTGGAAAAATATGCCGAAAAATATGTGCAGTTTACGGTATGAATGATGTGAATGAACGCTGGACCCTGGAGTGGTTTGTTTGATTCCGTTCCGGAATTTTCGAAGTCAAAGATGCGCTGGTCGGCCTATCACTGAAAAAGTCGATGAAACTCTGCAACTGATGGAGCAAGACAGGCACGGAAGCTGTCAGGAGATAGCGGAGGCACTAAACATCAACCGTACGACAGTTTGGAATCATCTAAAACAAGCAGACTACTCAAAGAAGCTCGATGTTTGGGTATCACATGAGTTAACGCCTAGAAATTTAATTGACCGAATAACCATCAGTGAAACGCTGCTGAAACATAACGAAATGGAACCATTTTTGAGGCGATTCATCACGGGCGATGAAAAATGGATAAAATATGAAAATATTCAACTCAAGCGATCATGATCAAAAGCCGGTGACCGACCACAAATGACTTCAAAGCCTGGATTGACGGCAAACACGGTTATGTTGAGTGTTTGGTGCGATTGGAAGGGAATTGTCTATTATGAGCTGCTAGAGGGTGGCGAAACGGTCAATTCGATCTTCTACTGTGCTCAACTCGACCGTTTGAATGAATCAATCAAGAAAGAGCGACCACAATTGGTCAAAAGAAAGGGTGTTGTCTTGCATCATAACAATGCTAGACCACACATATCCTTGATGACCCGGAACAAATTGCCAGAGCTTGGTTGGGAATGCATCCACCGTATAGCCCGGACCTTGCACCCTCTGATTACAATTTTTTTCAGTCTCTGCAAAACTCTCTTGATGGTAAAAAATTGCCCGATCAAAGAGCCGCTGAAAATCACTTGGCTAAGTTTTCGCTGATAAACCACAGAAGTTTTACACCGATGGAATTACGGAGCTACCCGGAAAATGGCAAAAAGTCACAGATAAAATGGCCAACATGTACTTGTTTGATTTCGAATAAAGAAAATTTCTTTTCGAATAATGTACCAAAAAATCGGGGAGACTTTATCTAACAATTCGGTCTGAAAGAATATTTCTCGGAATTCATATTGTGAGCTAGAAACTTGAGAAACAGAGAATTTTTAGCACTTATGTCATCATCTTTTGTCATCACCGTTTTTGGAGATTTTTTCCTAGACCATTTGTCAACCGCTAAGATATTCAGATCTGCAAATGCTTCTCTACCAAGAAGTCTCCCACCCTAATTTTGAGATTAGCTTTCTTGGGAAGTGCTAAACTATGATCTTATAGAAAAAGCAGATCGAAATTGGTATGGTTAGCATTCATCAAGTTAGGTGGTGGGAGGAGTGGAGGAGTCTTCGATTAAGGAAAACCCAATTTATGATATTGACTATCAATAACCGGAGACTATTAATAACTGGAGGCGTGTAGCTGACATCATCATACCTTTTTGTCTCTATCAGGAGGCGTATGTCTTATATGTCTACTTATATTCTTTTTTTCCTTATAAACGGTGACCAGATAGCAATAAACGTTTTTCCGATTGTCAGTTGTCATCATTACTAATGACATCAAGTTGTCATCATGACATCAAGTTCAGCATGCATCGCATCGTGTCCGAAATTATAAAAATTCTGGACAACAGAAAGTCTTTATATTAGAACAACAGAAAGTAGCCAGATATAGATTGGAAGTGGTCAAGGACTACCTCGGCTCCGTGGTAAATATTACAAACAACATCAGTATCGAAATTAAACGCAAGATAACTCTTGCCAATCACCGTTTATTTGAGCTCATAAAGCAATCGAGAAGTAGGGTGTATTCTCGACAGATTAAGTTAGCTCTGCAGAAGACCTATATCATCTTAGTCCTGCTCCATGGCGCTGGGACATGTACAATATCGAAAGCGGATGAAGAAGTCCTTGGTCTTTTCGAGAGAAGGGTTCTGCACGCGATCACAGCGTACACAAGTGGAAAGGCAAAGAAACCGACTTGTTCTGCGAAACTGGAGACAGCTTACGAAAGATCGTTCTAACTGAACAGGCTTGTTGGTTGAGGCTAAGGTTCACCCCGGACTGTAGCGCAACGTGAAAACGTAGCCGCCCTAACGGCCAGTATCAAAGGAGACCCAGAAATGTTGATTCGGCGCCGATCAGCGGCATTTTTAATCGCCAGAAAGTCAATCTGACCTATTTTGTGGTAGGCCTGGGGTCTACATCCGTATAAGATTGCGCTGACGCAAGAATTGAAGCCGGATGACCATAGACAACGCAGTTCACAAATTGGATGCCGTAAATGTTGGCCGGAGATTTGTATTTTCGCCAAAAAATCATCTTCTCGGACAAGGTTCATCTTTGGCTCAGCGGGTTTGTCAACAAACAAAATTGACATTATTGGATCTAACACAATCCACACGACTGGGTCATTTTATGGCGAGCGTTCATTAATTGGCCGTCGCAATCTTGCGACTTAATTAAATTCCAATATTTTCTGTGCTACGTCAGGTCATTAGTCTAAGCTCACAAGCCAACATTCGAGATGCTATTGCCAAAATAACGAAGCACATATTGGACCTACTACTTGAAGCACTACTTAGTCGAGGCAGCTATTTGAATAATGTGCAATTCCGTACATAATGGCATCAATGTGACTTCAAAATAGAGCCAGAATCAATTTTATATCTCACACGATAGTTACTTTATTTAAATTTATTTTTCTATCGTTCTTATACGGTCCCTCAAACACGACTGGATGGGTAGGAGACCCAGTGAAAGCAAAGTTAAGTTAACGCTTTGCTTCTATAGGGTTTTTCAAATCTGGTTCAGTCACCATTTGCCGTTGGGATCAAATTAACGGCACTATCACCGGAGCGGTCGATCAGTGGTACTAGTCTGACTGTGGGTATCACAATGGATCAACACGGTTTAAGTGTGCTGTTGAATTCACCAGCAGCCCCCTAACCTAACCTAATCTATATGGCCCCCTATGCTTGATAACTTTACGTGTAACAATCCTTCCGAACAACTTGCGACTGAACTCGTCCAAACGTACAAATACGTTCTTGTGAGAGCCAAATATGAATTCTGTACGTCGCAAGCTGATAAAATCACTATGTGCAGTTGCTTCTCTGAGGGCCAAACTGCGAAGCGATAATGAAGCGGATGATCGCACGCCTTCAATAGCTGAGTCAATTGGACCTTGTAAGTGAAGATTCGAGGCTAGTACGCGAAATGTTGAGCAGTCAAGATCGATACCGAGTTGTTGTTCAACGACGGGACCATGATAATGTATAATGATAAATTAAAAACCAATAAGAAAACTTTGTGTACAATCTCACTATAAACTGTTTTTGTCAAACAACATTCAATAAATCGGTAATAATTCGCAATTGTCGGCATCCAAGTCCCCTTCATTCTTCGATCAGTCAAATGCGTCAATTCATTAATTTGTAAATGTCAATAAGTCGCTTAAACATGTTGACAGTCTCAAACTCATAAAAAGTAAGTGGAAATGAATCATGTAGGAAAGCATGCAGCAAACCTCTTTGACGATCACCCTGTGCAATAAAAAAAAAGGTAATAACGGAACAAGCAAGAAATTTAAGAGGCGAATGGCAATTTCCTTAAAGACTGAGCAGAATCAAAATGTGGAGCCAACAAAATGTCAGCAGGCATTTAATCAGAATTGGAAATGACTAAAACTTAAACTAAAACGAAGACCTTCTAAAGATCGAAATAGAAAAACCTTCTCTGTGATTCGCATAAACCAGTGGGAGCAAATATCGCCACAAACGGAAAATGTCTGAAAAGTCTGTTTTTTGTCGCAGATTTTACAATAGAAACAGAAAAAATCGAGACCTTTTTTGTTTCTGTGTCACAATGTCAAATTCAGTTTATTACGTGCTGGACAGCACAATGTCAGTCTGGTCAAGGTTCACAATATGGTCTAAGCTGGTGTGTCACAATTTTCTGCGAACTTTACGAACTGACAGCAGAGAACATAAATTTTGAGCAGTAAACACAGACAATTCATCTTATTTCCTTTTAATTTTTATGTAATAAAATGCTTATTAGGTTTTAGAAGGGAACCGGGTGCAGGTGTCTGAACCTAGGAATAATTTTGCTTCAGATTCTATCTCGCATGTTCATTTCACTGCAGACGGTATGCATTTGAAAGGAAAAGATAATCAAAACCAAACAAGGAAGACCATTTCCTAGCAATTCTCATGGACGAAGCAAGGTCTTCGATATGCTATGTCATAAGAAAGTGATACACGCGCTACTCAGTCTGGGAATATCTTACAAAACGCATTTTACAATGAGACATCAATCAAATACGAGGCTATACAGTTCAAAGCTCTACACAATTCGTTTGTACAGAAATGAGTTGATGAAAGTGTTCAGAAAAAGACGCACTGTATGCATTTGCTGATGACACTTTGCAGTCATCTGTCATACATGTCAAGCTGCAACAACAAAAATGATGCAAGAAAAATTTAGCAAATCAGTCAATTGGTGTCACGACGACGGTCTAATTGTAAATTCACGGAAAATGAAGATGATGCCACAATGGCAGAACCACCCAGAAATGCCTCTACACCCATTGAAAAGTTATGGTCAGACCTTGGCAAAGCACTTTCTATTTTTAAGGAAATCAATGTCACGGGTTCGTAGATAGATTTACGCATAGCTTCTAGTCAGCATAATGGAGTGTGTGTGCAGTGCTTTTGGGCATTTAGGGGTTGAAATGGATCCTAGAGATGCCACTAATCAACGAATGGAGTGGTCGATCACAGCATAAAAGTTATGTGTGAAAATGAAAATATTTGTTATTTTAAATCTTTGATATCTCGAAATTTGCACATAAATCGATATTTTGATATTTATAATTTCCCAATGCTTACGTCTTCAAAAACTGCGTTTTCAGATCTTCAAAATTCGTATGTCGGTGGTTGGCCGTTTTTGGCCAATATCTCGAAAACTATTAGAGCCAGAATGCTTGAAATTATTTTAGATAAAAGTACTCATTGAAGCCAAGTTTTTGTGATTTTTGCTGATTTTTAAATACTTTGGTTTAGAAATAGCAGAGGGAAAAACTTAACGCATTAAGAAAAATTTTGAAGCTCCACATTTTTCAAATGGTACTTTGGACCAAAAGGTTCTGAAGCGAAACTCCACCTAATTTAAAAGATCTGTCGATTGATATATACAAGTATTTCGATGGGGTGAGTCAATGTTTTAAAATACATGTCAACTTCACCTATACGGGAGCCACCCCAAATTGCACCACTTTTTAAATTTGATATCTAGGCCTGAAGTACCTAATTCCAAAATTTCATGCCGATATCTGTATAAACTTCGGATATAGAAAAGTGTGACAGACAGACGGACGGACGAACGGACACACCATAGTAGACGGAACCTTAAAAATAGAAGTTTCGGTTATGCGGAGTTCAATGAGTGCAAAATGTTCACTTGCGTCGAAAATATTTATTTCAATTAACCTATTTAAGCGGAGTTCAGTTACACGAAGTATTATAGCTTGTTTGAAAAATGCTCAAAATGTGGGTATATTTCTAGTTTTAGTAAGCCGAGTTTCTCAGTTATGCGGGGTGCAGTGAGATGAAGATTGTACATTGCTTCTTCTTCTTCATATGGCGCTTTAGTCCGAGGTGGACCTGGGTCGCAACCAACAAGCCTCTCCAGCTAGAACGATCTTTCGTTAGTTGTCTCCATCTGCGCATATCAATTTAGTTGAGGTTCCTTTCTACTTCGGTGCAACACCTTATTCATGGACGTCCTCTTATGCGTTGTCGCACTGGTTCAGGATCGATGATTCTACGTGCCGGACCTAAGTTGCCCATACGCTCTTCATGCCCTAGCCATCTTAGGCATTTGATCCGTAGACGCCTGGCTACAGTCATGCCGCTTTACAGCTAATATAGCATTTGGGAAACGCAGAACTCACACAGGATCCGTGAAATACCATTGCATGACCAAAAAGTGATTGATTGGGCCGGCGTCTTGCGCCAAAAACATCGTTGGCCCATTTGTTTTCTTGATTCGACGGTCAGTTTCATTTGGAGTGGTAATTTCGGTCAACCTGAATACCCATCATCGGCTAATGACATGACAGCATGCCAAAGAATTAAGCAGACTCTACAAAGCATTCGCTTAAATTTGCGATCCAAAATGCAAACATTTGATTTACTTCCCATTTCCATTTTCCATTTCTACAAAAAACACCGAAAAATGATTGAAATTTTCACTGTCATCTGTCAAATGCCATTGTACCGAAGGGCATTTGACGAGTAATGCCCTTTTAACACTAACCTGAGACAGAAAAAGTTGCTGGGGTTAACAGAAACCGAGTGTTAATGTAATAAAAACGAATATTGGAAACCTATTTCAAACACTTGTCGAATTTCGATAAAATAAAATTATTATCGAACAACGTTTGTAAACCGGTTGTAGCGTCGCAAGGTCATTCAAATTGAAATTATGTAACTAACACTTCGGGAAAATCCACAATTAGCGGTCAACAAATCATAACTAATTAACGATAACAAATTCGAGTTGAGTTTTCAAAAGAAGCTAAACTTTTTTTAGACAAAATTAAAATTGATAGCAAGCCATTCCATTCATTCATTGAGATATTATTTGTATTTAAAGCACTGAGATCTAACAGAGACTTTGATCCAAAAATATTCTTCTCCAATCTGAGCTGAAAAAATTAAAAAATCTTTCAAGAACATTCTTGCATTCTTGGACGTTCAGGAATGACGGAATCCTTAAAAAAAGACCAAATCGACATAAACTTGGAATTTTGTTTATCGAATGGGCGCAATGATCCGGTTATAGTCTTGCTTGTTTGCAGTAATTTAACCCATCAACCACGTCCCGATAAACTCTTGTCAAGACATCATTTAGCGATAAATTTAATTTCAAAAGAAATAGCTTCATAACTGATTCAAGTATCTACTAAAGCTTAAGAAAAATGCTGTCAAATGCGACATTCAGCGAACCAAAAAGCGTAGAACATGCAAAACACGTATCTGTCGCCTCCTTCACCGAATACTGTCCGCCGCTCCCACACGAAAAACAAAAGACACGAAGAACAGATTCATTTTAACCAAAAAGCAGCTAAACCACAAACAATTCATTCTAAGAGCACAATCCAATACCAATATCAATGACTGCTCCAGATGCTCCAGCTGCTGCTCCGCAACAGATGATCGCTGCTATAATCCATACGTGAGATTTCCCCGTCGCCCCGGTGATCATTGCGAGATTGTTTTGAAACTTATTATGATTTTAATTTAATCACAAATGCGAAACACTATTTCAGAGAATCACGTTTTTGACACCAGTTTTCCCGTCGTGCAATCGGTGAGTGTTTTTCAACAGAAAAACAAGACCAAACCGAATACAAATGTTAATTACTGCGCGTGTATTTCGAAATATATGCCGCGCTTAAATGATGAGATTTATCAAAAGAGTACACTCCTCGATTTGCGAGTGGGTGGGACGGCACCGGGCGCTGAGACACTCAAGAGCTCGTGCACGGACAGAGAGACGAGATGTGAACGTGTTGACCGAACGAAAGGAAAACCTTTATTGAATCTGGAATTATTTCATTGACTTCATCTAGCTAAAATCTTGCGGCTTCGTCGGTGGCTTGGATCCGGAATCGGTAAAGTTGCGTCGTCGTTGTTGTTTGCTGCCAAGATACACACACACACACACACAAGCACACCCTTCGAATGACTCGATATAAGACGTGAGACATGAGAATAAGCCGGCGATGATGATGTGTTTTTGTGTATCGACGAGTACACAGTGACGCGCAAGCCGACGATGATGGTGATGATCGCTGGCGCTATGATTGCCATGAAGACGATCCGCAGAAGACGATCGTTGCATCTTGCGAAAAGTCTATTGTTTGTAAACCGATGCTGAGGTTTGGGAATTACGCAATCTTCGAAGCCGGAAATTATTTCCGTGATAGCGCAGATCTACTACCGCTTAACACATATTCACATTTCCCCAAAGAAGAAGGAGATCATAACCCATTGCACCACCACTTCCATTGAGTGGTGCGTTCGGATACCATCTTGTGATTATAATTACCTCGCACTTCTTCGGTTAATTGAGGTTTTCTTTGTTTCATTGAATGCGAGCAAGTGGATTGGGTGTAAAGTGCTTCCCTATGTGGACATCACAGCAAATCGCCTTACGGCCACTGACTGAGGCAAGGTATTCGATGATGCAATGCAATTTGGCTTGAACATCTTTCTTTTTTGTAAATTAACCATATTGAGATGTAACCGAGTGCTCGGCGGGCGATTATACGCATGAGCTTCGGCTTGGTTTCTTCATTTGGTCAAGTGGAGGTAGGCCACTTATTTGGCGAACTTATGAAACGAGCAGCTTGTATCTCGGAGTTTTACTCGCACTCAATGAGTGTGTTATGGTCAACATTTGTCAGTGAATAAACATTATCGCTTGGGTGCATACGCATTGGCGAATACTTCTTAATAATGCGCCGCTTGGGTTCTAAAATGATCACTCTCAAAAAGAAAACCTTGAGAGTCCCTTAAAAGAATGCGTTTGGTCAAACATCGATATACGAGTAAATGACAGAGTTTTCATACAGTTGCTGCCAGTGGAGATAAAATCATGTAGACATACATGCTCATGCTTACTGCATGCACAATTGGCGGGAAATGTAGCTCACGCCTATGAAACAAAGTACACCGTTTAACACGCCGACCACTCTTCTTACGTGACTGTCATTACGAATTACTTCCCGGGGCTGGTTAGCAATTGTGTTCGAATTGAATAACATCAAGGTGGAAGAACAGTGGTTTGAGTAAGACGGCACAACTGTCACACGGCGCGCCTTATTATTAATTTAATTTTATGGATACGTTCCATGAGCGTGTCGACATCTGAATCAAGTTTTTTTTGTGAAAACTCTTAAATTGACGACGAAATTCTTAATTGACGGCCCCAGCAAACGGAAATAGAACAATGACTTTCGGTTCTGCACGTGGAATGTACCACATGCAGCCAATGAACTTGCGGAGGCCCTTGACTGCTATAAAGCAGACATTATCGCAATCCAGAAAGTGCAGCGGGATGGGACGGGCAAAAGGAGGATGAGAAACTGCGACCTCTACTACGGCGATTGCGATTGAAAGAAGGCAGCGTTTATTTGGATGTGGATTTGTTGTTCAAGCCATACTTAGGCAAAAAGTCTTAAGCTTTAAATATCCGCCTCAAGGCTAAATTCGGCCACATTAGCCTGATTTGCGCCAACGCCCCGACAAAGGAGAATGATGATAATACCAAGGATGACTGCTATGATCTTCTAAAATGAACATACGATCATTGCCCAGCTACGAAACCGAGATCGTTCTAAAAGATTTCAACACACAACTGGGAAAAGAAGAAATATTTGCTAGAGTCATCAGAAAACACAGCCTGCACGACAACACATCCCGGAGCGTACTCAGGCTGGTGAACATTTTCTCCAGGCGGAACCTCTCTGTAGTTAGTATACGTATCCCGCACCCCAACATCCATAAAGGGACCTGGCGGTCACCTTATCTATCAACCGCTAACCAGATTGATCACATTGCGATCGATGTCAGACACTTCTCCAGAACGTTCCGAGGCGCCAACATCGACCCGGTGCATTTCCTTGTCGCAGCCAAGGTAAGAACGCGGATATCAAAAGAACAACGGAACCGAGAAAGAAAACCACGTCGCTAAGCTACAATCGCGACAGATCGTTAGGAACTTTGCCGACCGAATCTCTCTCTGCACTTATAATTGAAGAAGAATGATAACGTTATCAAGAAGCCAAGAAAGAATCTGTCACTGATGTACTGGGTATCATACCATACATGAAAAAACCCATGGTTTGACGACGAGTGCAGACAGGCATGCAGCCAAGAAGGCGGCCTACAAGGCAATGCTGCATCGAACAGAGAAGAAGGGAAGAGAAAATTCTTCTCAGGAAAATGAGAAAGGCGCGTGTTACGGAAGGAATGAAGTCCAAAAGTTTTACCAAAAAGTAAAAGAATTATTCGAAGGATTTAAATCTTGGATGGAAGACTGCCGGGTTGAGAATGTACAACTAGTTGTAGATTCACAGTCGATACTGAGAATTTGGATAAATCATTTCTTCTTCTTCTTCTTAGGGCGCTCAAGCCCAAGGTGGACCTGGGCCTCACTTAACATGCCCCTCCAGCCAGCACGATCTTTCACCAGCTGTCTCCAGTTTCGCACACCAAGCCGGCCGAGGTCCCCCTCTACTTGTGTGCACCATCTTGTACGTGGACGTCCTCTGTTGCGTTGTCCCACAGGCTCAGAGTCGAAGACTCTTCGGGCCGGAGCTAAGTTGTCCATACGCTCTACATGGCCTAGCCATCTTAGGTGTTGGATCTGTAGACGCCTGGCTAGACTCATGTCGCTGTACCTTCTCCTCCAAATGCCATCAACGCAAACAGGATCAAAGATCGCGCGCAGAACTTTTCTCTCGAAAAGACCAAGAGACTGTTCATCCGCTTAGGATATTGTCCATGCCTCAGCGCAGTAAAGCAGGACTGGGATGATCAAGGTCTTGTATAAAGTCAGCTTGGTCTTCCGAGAGAGGGCTCTACTACTCAATTGCCTTTTGAGCCCAAAAAAGCAGCGGTTGGCAAGATTATTCTGCGTTTGATCTCGGTACTGATGTTGTTTGTACTGTTTATCCACAAGAAAGGAGATCCCTTTGACTGCGCCAACTATCGAGGGATAAGTCTCCTTAACATCGCCTATAAGATCTTCTCTGCCGTTTTGTGTGAACGCCTGAAACCATTTGTGAACAAACTGATAGGTCCTTATCAGCGTGGTTTCAGGCCCGGGAAGTCCACCATCGACCAAATCTTCACACTGCGGCAGATCCTGGAGAAGACCCAAGAAATGCAGATCGACACAAACCATCTATTTGTACGACACCGTGCAGGAAGACGAGCTATACTGTGGCATGTCTAGTTTTGACATAACTACCAAACTCGTCAGATTGGGTAGGATGACGATGGAGAACTCTCGTTGCTCCCTCAAGATCGGAAATGAATTTACCGAGACCTTTGATGGTAAAAAGAGTTTTAGACAAGGCGCCGCACTGTCATGCGAGTTTTTTAACAAAATTCTCGAGGATATCGACCATAACTCAAACGTCAAGAACAGAGGACACAGTGGGATTTTAGTGGGCTTTTGCGAGCCTCGAGAAAAAAGCGGCTTGGGTCTTGCGATGAATAAGGGGAAAGATAAAGCTGCCCACGAGAAAGGTCCACCAACACGGATGTCTTGTACAATACGTCACTATAGGCAATTACAATTTTGGAGTAGTGAAGACTTTGTATACATATGCTTCGAAGGACAACGCGGTAAAGGAATACCACGCCTCCGGTAGCGTACATAGCTGGAAAGGGACCTCAATCAGCTGAACGTCCGTCACTGGAAGCAGCTAGCACAAGCCCGACAGGCACGCTGCCTGAGAGCCAGATCCCGATCCCCCGGACTGTAGCGTCAGCTGAAGAAGTAGAAGAACCGTGATTTGACTTCACATTTTTAGGCTTAATTTTTGCTTATAAATTGGCTTACCGCTCATTAGCTTATAGAGCGTTGAAACACGACTAATTTGCAAGCAAATCGCTACGATCAAGGCCCACAGACAACTTGAAATTGTTGGTTCGCATACTGGTAAGCACTGGTTACACATTGATTCTGTAAACAAATTGAAACGCTAAAACATCTCCTTGACCTCGGTGCACTCTAAGCACAAACTGGTACACGACAAAATAAACCCCGACACACAACTTCAAACAATAATTTAAGTTTATAATGCACATTAAACCCTCTTCAGCACCTCAACTAATGAACTTTAATATTTGTCTGGATTCCTGTTTACATTGCAATGCATATGTGTTTTGATTTCGGGTGGACGCTTAAGCAAATTCGAGAAGAAGATTTACCAGAACTTGACACATCCCACTGCGCAAAAAGCAAACACTACACGGAGTAAAATATGTAAATCCCATCAAAGTTGAGGTCACTTCTCTAATTTAAGCCCGAACATTTCCCTTTACTTCGCTGCACCTAAATACCCGTATCCTTAACCGGGGTTCAAGGCCATCAATTAACTGACCAATGAAACTGTGAGGGCCATTAGGATGGCGAATTTGAGACGAAACCCTCCTCGAAGTAGGGAATTTATTGGCATTAAACCTAATGAACACAATTTACTGCTTCGAAAATATTTTACGTCGCACCTTTGGCTTGAGAATTACCTCACGATGCTAAGCTTGAGTGACAGTGTGATTAAAAGGTATGAGTGTACATAACCTATGTCGGCATTGAATGCGACTTGACAGCTGAATCTTCGCAGGTAGTTTTCTTGCCCAAAACCTGACGACGTATGGTTGCATATTTACATTCATATTGAGTTGATTTTGATTAAGATCGTGCGGAGTGGCCCACATCATCGTGAAGACATTGCAAAATGCGTACAGTGCCTGTGGTGAAAACCCTTTTGCGGTAAGGTGTGTCTTCATCGTTAGCAAACATATTTTTGCATTTTAAACTTATTTTTGTCCGTTATCGTGCGCGAATTTCGCTGCCAAAGGCTGCAATTCATTAATATTTTAAAGACAAATATTTATACCAAAAATTCGAGAAGCAACCTTACGACGCTGCTGGTCCAAAACCTAAGTAAAGACAGAATTTAGAAAAATATAAGTTACATTGGGACAAAGTCCCTTAGCTTTATTTTATCGATTTGAAGTCCCTTCAGAAAGATAAGGAATTTATAAAAATGAGCATCCCAAGGTTCTTTAAGAAGTTTTATTTTAAAACATTAACAAAAAATCGATTGGCATTGACTTGCATATCAGTCTGCGGTGCTGATGGCAGACTGCAGAATTTATAGTCTCACTTAGGGCACCGCCTCTCGCTAGCTGCCTCCAATTCAACACACCATTTTGGTTAAGGTACTTCTTGACTTGTGTGCGTCACCTATAATGCGGACGTCGTCTATTGCTTTGTCCCAATAGCTCGGATTCAAAGACTCTTCGGGCCGGAGCTGTGTTCTCCATATGCTCTACATGGCCTAGCTATCTTCAACGTGTTATCCGTAGACGCTTGACTTGTTGAGGCTCATGCCGACGTTCAAATCGTATAGTTCGTTGTTGAATCTTCTCCTCCAGATGCCATCAACACAGACAGGACCAAAAACTAAAACAGACTAAGAGCTTTTTTATTCACTTTTGATAACATCCATGTCTCTGCCCCGTAGACCAGGAATGATGTTCAACGTGTTATATAAAGCCAACTTGGCCTTTCGAGAGATGGCGCTATTACTCAATTGCCCAAAGAAACAGCGACTGGCAAGAGTAATTCTACGTTTGATTTCGTAACTGATGTTGTTGTCCCTATTTACTGCAGAGCCGAAGTAGGCGAAGTCCTTGATTACCCCGAAGTTTTGGGTGCTAAGTGTGACACTCTTTCCGAGACGTCGATGTTGTGTGTCTTGATTACCCCGAAGTTTTGGGTGCTAAGTGTGACACTCTTTCCGAGGCGTCGATGTTGTGTGTCTATTGATGACAGCATATACTTCGTTTTGCCCTCATTTACCACCAAACCCATTTTCGCCGCCTTAGCTTAAATGCCAGAAAACGCCTCATTGATGGCTCGCTGCTTTCAACCAAACACGTTAATGAACGAAATTTTGGAAGATCGTGCCTCTTAAAAAAAAGGAATCGCATTACAGCGCGTCGCCTTATCTAAAATCTTTTTTAACATTGAAGGTTTCGGTAAGTTCTTTTCCGACCTTGATGAAGCAGAGAGAGTTCTCCATCGTCATCCTACGCAATCTGACGAGTTTGGTGGTTATGTCAAAACTAGACGTGGCAGTGTATAGCTCATCTCTATGCCCGCTGTAATATGCGCCCTTGAAATCGACGAATAGGTGGTGTGAGTCCACATAGAAAAGCAGAAAAGATCTTACACGCAATGTAAAGAAGACTTATCCCGCGATAGCTGGTGCAGTCAAAGAGGTCTCTTTTCTTGTGGATCGGGCAAACGTTACTGAGATTCCACTCATCGGGGCATGCTTTCCTCCGACCATATCTTGCAGAGGAGTTGGTGCATGCGCCCAACGAGATTATCCCGAGCTACTTTAAAGTTTTCATCTTCAGCCTCCATATTGTTCTTGGACCTCGTCATCAGGGGGACGGAACATTTTGCCTTAGAACGGTATTTTGATCTTCGTCGTCGTTTAACAGTCTGGAGAAATGTTTTCTCCCAAATGCACAGTATCAACTTGGATTCTACTAAAAATTAGCTATCCTCGTCTTGAAACTCATCTGTCTGAACCTAGTAACTATTTTAAGTCGTTTCAGACTCTGCTAAACCATCGGAATAAGTAAAATGTAGTTCTTTCAGGGTGGGCCATCTAGTGGTTATTTTCTTAAATCATAGGTTATTTTAACACTGACAGCTGCTTTCCGCTCGAATTCTTCACAGAAAGTCAGTATCATACCTCCGCGGAACAAAATGAGTCGCTTTACGCTTGAACAACGTTGGGAAATATTGAAAACTTATTTCCAAAGTGAGTACTGTGTAGACCAAACAGTGCGTTTTTTGAAAAGAAGTTTTGGACGAAATGAAGCACCCACCGCGAATGCTGTACGCAAGGTTGTGCAAAAAGGTTTTGAGACTGGTGTGCTAGTGGACAACATTTATGGTCCCGGCGTCGTACTGTGCGCACAGATGAGAATGTGGCTGCTGTGGCCGAGAGTGTGAGACTCAATTTACGAACATCAGCTCGCCATCGATCTCAACAGCTCAAAATTTCACGTTCAGCCTGAGAACAATTCTGCACAAAGATCTCAAATTATTCGCTTACAAGATCCAATTGAAGGCGCGCGACCATCCACTTTGTTATCGCTTCGCAGTTTGGGCCTTTGAGATGGACAACGATTTTGGGCGAAAAATCATCTTTTCTGACGAGGCGCATTTTCATCTGGGGCTCGGAAAACCCGCACGTTATTGTCGTTGTCGAGAAGCCAATGCATCCAAAGAGAGTGACAGTTTGGTTCGGATTGTGGAGTGGTGGCATCATTGGACCATTTTTCTGCGAAAATGAGGCTGGGAACAACGTTTCGGTCAACGGTGGGTGTTACAGAGCCATGTAAACCGACTTTTTTTTACTGAAATTGAAGACATGGATTTGGACGATCTCTGGATCACAGCAACTCAGCAAAAGCAAAAATGATCAGCCTAAGACCAAACTCATCAACTCATATATGTATTGCTGGACAGATGGTTGAGAGAGTAGAGTTTCCAATACCTTGGTAGTATTGTCTCAACCGATGGCGGAACCGAACTAGATGTAGCCAACCGCATAGGCAAAGCTAAATCAGCGCTTGGAATGCTATCCACAGTTTGGCGAAGTAATACCATTAGCTTAAACACCAAGCTGCAACAGTTCAAACGCTGAATCCGTGCTTCTATATGGATGTGGTACCTGGAGGATGACCACCACTATCACGAGAAAGTTGCAAACGTTTGTCAATAGGTGCCTACGCTACCTCTTAAGGATATTCTGGAAAGCCGTATCTCTTATGAACAGCTTTATCAGAGAACGGACCATGAACCTATATGCACAACCATACGACAAGTGGCAGTCGTATGGTTGCGCATATACCTGTCCCCAAAAGGGTGACAGATCCATTTTTTTTTCTTACTAATAAATCCATAATCCATGGAAAGAATTTAATTTGTATTTGGCCCACCCTGTACATACTGGGATGATATTTATGCCTATCTGTTGTGCCTGTTTTCATTCCAGTTGAACTAAATGTTGGGAACTGAACTCCAAGTAAACGATTTGTTCCCCGTAAAGAAAAAGTTTTAAGTTTTGACCAAATATTCACACTGCGGCAGATCTTGGAAAAAACCCAGGAACAGCAAATCGATACCCACCACCTTTTCATCGATTTTAAGGCCGCGTATGACAGCATCTATAGAGACGAGCTATACAGAGCAGTGTCTAGTTTTGGCATCCCTACCAAACTCGTCCGTTTGTGTAGGATGATGATGGAGAATGCACGCTGCTCCATCAAGGTCGGTAAAGACCTAACCGAGATTTTTGATGTCAAAAAAGGATTCAGACAAGGCGACGCGCTGTCATGCGACTTCTTCAACATAATACTTGAAAGAATAGTGCAAAACTCGCACGCCAACACCAGAGGCACAATCTTTCAGAAGTCCGTCCAACTACTCGCATATGCCGACGATATTGACACAATCGGAAGAACACAGCCTGATGTCAATGTATAAGACCTTAATCGTCCCAGTCCTGCTATATGGCGCAGAAGCATGGACTTTGTCAAAAGCGGATGCGGTTTCTCTTGGCTGCTTTGAGAGGAAAATTCTTCTGGTGATTTTCGGTCCCGTCTGCATAGAGGATGAGTGGAGGAGAATATATAACAACGAACTGTACGAGCTGTTCAGCGACATTGACTTAGCCAGAAGGGTGAAGATTCAACTATTGAGATGGTTAGGTCATATAGATGGAAACCAATGCTCCGGCTCCGAAAGTCTTCGAATCCACCCCCGAGGGACGGCGCAGTAGAGGAAAACCGCGACTCAGGTGGCGCACGCAAGTGGAAAGGGACCTCAATCAACTGTGGGTGCGAAACTGGAGGCAGCTAACTAAAGATCGAGCTGGCTGGAGACGCTCGTTGGTTGAGGCCCAGGTCCACCCCGGACTGTAGCGCCACCTTAAGTAAGTAAGTAAGTAAGTAAGTAAAGAAAAAGTTTGAAATGGGAAAAATAGGAAAATAGATCAACTTCTGGAAGTGTTTCAGCTCATGTTCTCGGAAAGTAGAGAAATAGAAAAATAGCCCCGAGAAAACAGTTAACTCCCTTAACAAGCTCTTTGATTTAAAAACAGGTCTTCCATTTCATCTGTTTAAGAACACAAGTGCAATGAAATATGATCGACGGCGCAAATACAAATTAACAACAAGTCAAGCATTTAACGAACCCGTTAACTAAATGAAGGTGGTTTAAATATGTTAATCATAAAAAGTTAATTTTATGACTTGGCAGCTGCCTTCTTGACTCATATTCGAACAGAAACTGTGAAAAAAAACTTCTTAGCAGAGATGAAGTATTTATTTTCAACTCTGTGCGGAATTTGAAGAATGTGTTCAGACATGAAGTTTGGTAAATACTAGTTTTGTAAAAGATAAAGACAAACCTTTTAGAGCAAACTGACCTATTATCAAGGCTAAACCTTTCTTACTTTCAGGGACAGCCTTCAAAACCTGATCAAAGTACAAATATCGATGCCAAATGGTGGTCATTTAATGCTAATTTAAAATGTTTAGTAAATCGACAAAATTTGATAGATAGATAGCTCGATGGATAAGACCAATAAAATCATAACCAGTGGAAGCTGAAGAGCTTCAGGCCATGTTCTTGAAAGTTCTTTACAACTAGGAGGTTTGCAATTCACTCTTCGGTGGAGTGTCAAAGTCTTTCTGATAAAACTAAGAATGCCAATATCAAATGGTATGAGGCAGTTGATCTTGTTATTGTGGTAAGCTTGCCATAGTCGAGGTAGTTTATGCGGCCACCATTCATTTTGGTCTTCGAGAATAATGGCTGGACTAACAAATGGTGACCAGATAGAAACAATAGTTTTTCCAATTGTTATGTTTCACCAGCTGTCAATGTTGTTATATTCAGCTGTTAAAGTATTCAGTAAGGTTTCTCTTTTCATCATGCATCGTTTCACGCTTCCGGAACTTGCGGAAATTGATAAAAAAAATTTTCAAAATTCTGGCTCAGTTTTATTATTATTATTATGGTTGAGGGTATATTGCACCGCGACCTTTAAGATCTATTGTGCCCCCTCAATACCTTAGCACAATTACGAGTTCCCCTTAGATACAGTTCTTTTCAGAGTTGTATTGAGGGTAATGGACTCCTATTGCGCATAGGTGAAGAAATCTGTTCTAGAGTATTCTCTCTAAGCCAGTTTCCTTCAGGAATCTGAGAATGAGAGATGGTTCTAGTGATTGCATTTCTTCTTCTGGTAGTAGGTACTTGCCCAGACTTCTTTTTCTTTTGTGGGCTAGTGCCTCATAAAATCCCAGTATATGTTCTGGAATTTCATTAAATTATCCACAAAATCTGCAGAGACCTTTTTCTGATACCCCTGGTTTCCTTAGATGCTCCCTGAGTCTACAGCGCCCCGTTAGGAAGCCTGTTAGAATACGGAGGTTATTCTTGCTCATTTTGATGCATGCCTCGAATCTCTTCCGGTTATATTGCCCTAGGAGTTTCTTGGCCTGCTTCATTCCACGAGCGTTATTCCAGGTTTCTATCTGAGGAGATGGTCTCCTACAGCGCAGAATGGTTCAGGGCTAATGAAGGGTTCTCATGTTCCTTTCCTTGCCAGGGAGTCGGCCATTTCATTGCCTTCTATCCCCGTATGCCAGGTATCCAGCAGAGTTTTACTCGGTTTCTCCTACTCAACTCAGTTTTAAGTAAGCAACGTTAATTTCGCCGTGAGGTCGTTCATCATCATAGCTTCCGTGTACAGGCAACTCGTCGCACCGTGGAAAAATTTGAACGTGACTTCACTCTTTTGGACCTTAAACTACCAACCAGACAGAGATTGCTGAAAAATGAAAAACTCTAAACCGTCGTAACGGCCAATATCGAAAAAGATCCCGAAATGACGATTGGGCGCCGATCTGGTGAGAGAGAGAGTCAATTTTCTGCGAAATAAATAACTCATAGCCAGGGTAGCGGCCAGTATCGGAGAAGATCCTGAAATGTCGATTGGGGGCCGATCTGCTGATGGTCATCACCAGTCAATCCGGTTTATTTTGCGAAGCCGAATGATCGTAGACAGCGCTGTGAAATCACTAATTGGGCACCGGAAATGTTAGCCGAAAATGCGGATTGAAGCCAACAAATCATCTCGAACGAAGCCCATTTTTGGCTCAACAAGCAAAATTGCCATTATTGTAGCAATCACAATCCTTAGTGTTCGACCAAGGTTCAAAGTATCCACAGTTTGGGGTGGTTTATGGCATACGACATGGCGGCATCATCGGACCATATATCTTTTAAAATGAGAAAGGATACACGGTTATCAATAATCTCAAGTATAGAGCGTAGCTAACCGACTTTCCACAACACCGATATATTCGAGATGGGGTTTCCACAAGCGACGCAGCGCTCGAAGTTTTGAAGGAGAAATTTGACGACTGTGTCATCTTAAGGCGAGTGTTGATCAATTGGCCGCTGCGATCATTAGGGATGCAAACGATTCATTCATAACCGATACATCGATCACAAAACTAGCAAACATCGACATCATTCATTCATTTCGTTTAACACTGCCAAGTTGTGTTATATATAAAATGTGCTTGATCTGTGTAATAATAATGAGGTGTAAAAGATGATGAGAGATGCGCAATACAATGTAACTTTGTTATATCTTAGACTCTCCTAGTCTAACATCCTACTCCGATTCTCCAAGTGGTACACCCTGAGCATGGAGTAACCCTCAAGAAGACTGGGTATACAACTGCTATGGAATTGTGGGTCGGTGGGTAATCGGAGACGGTTCATGTTTCGGCATTAATTGGCTGTATACGTAAGCATAGAAGACCTGCTGTGAACAGCCAACGTTCTGCCAACGCCTGTTCACCAAGGGCGTGCGGCTAGGAGCGGGTCTCAGTCTTGGAGCAAGCGACTCACTATATAAACGTGCATGAAGGGCCCGCTCGGGAACCCCAGTCCCGAACCGTAGGATCCTCCGCCTCCAACGTCACATTGGGTTTTCGTTGGCCTGATAAGCCACAAAATAAAAATCCAATCATCAACGAAACGGAAGACGGAATGATTTTGGGTTTAAACTGGTAAGACTAGTATATTTTGTTGTTCAGGTAAAGTACGTCGTAAATATAGCCAACAATTTGTGTGATGGGGAAGATAAATAAAATATCGAAAAACCATCGATGTATCGTTGTTAATACCGATTTTTTTTTTAATATCTATTTTTGTCGTGGAACCGTCGATGTTTTTAAGAACGATGTTGCATCCTTAGCGATTATGCGACTTGGCAACACTCCATTATTTTTTTGGGGGCTACGTGAAGTGCTTAGTCTACGCTAACAAGCCAACCACTTTGGATGAGTCATCAAATTTTAAAAAAAGTCCCTCGAAGCTGTTTATTGACCACAAATGACTAATTTCCGGCCATCTGGTTTGGAAACAATAGGTCGGGTTGGGTGTAATCTAAAAATATATGTTCAAGCGAATTTCTTTAAGTTTTCCTAGACTTCGACAAGAATTATACACAATCTTGAAGCTCCTGAACTGTAATATAAGGCAGCGCAAAATTAATCATCCAATTTTGTTTTTGAATTACTATTTAGCTAAATAAAAAAAAGTAATTTTGAGTGATGGAAATCTTTACTTGGACCTTTACAATTTTTTCTGCTAAGTGGAAAAGAGGATGTCCGTCAGGTGGCTGCCGCCAGTGTTGATACATATTTGAGCCCATTTTATTGCATTTTCCATGTCTTTCCGCAAGATTTTCGGTGACAACTGTTTGCATTCCTGTCAAATATTCTCCTTAAAGGTTGCGATTGTCTGAGACTTGTTGGCATAAACCCGTTACTTAGAGTAGCCCCAAAGAAGAAAGTCCGGGATGGTTAAATCGGGCAATCGTGCTGGCCTTGTACAATCGCCAAAACGGTAGATTACGCGCCCAGGAAACGCTTCCCTCACAATATCTATTGTCGCTCGTGCTGTGTGTGTGGTTGCACAGTCTTGTTGAAACCACATGTTCACCAAGTACCGCTCATCCAATTCCGGCAGTAAGAAGTCGTTTTTCATGGCCCGTTACGTGGCCCGTCGTTTGGTTGATGTTTCTTCGTTCTCAGTGACATCGGCAGCCACAGCTGCGATATTCTCGGCCAAGTCTGGTAGCAGCCTCGCCCTACATGGTCTCCTGTGGTCTGATCGAGCCGAGTATGCGCTGGAATGTTTGTCACGATTAGAAAATCGACGTTGAAACTCACACTGCGCTAATACCACCGACCGGTTATTGGTCAAAAAAATCGACACAATTATTCCTCGCTCTTGCGGACTACAGCACTCCATTGCTTATCCGTTTGTAAACTACAGTTGTTTAGTTGACAAATGTTAAATATGATTGACGTACGACAACATTTACAAAAATTATAACAGCTTCCGAGAGGATGATTAATTTCGCGCACAAAATATATAAATCTCCGCGAAGTTGCAGATGTTTCGGAGCTATTCGATCAGCGTGATTTTTTTTAACTAAAACAGCTTGTTCTTGTCTTTGATTCCGAGCCCGTGGGACAACGCAATAGAGGACGCCCACGAAACCAATGGCGCACACAAATGGAGAAGGACCTCAGCCAACTTTGCGTACATAACTGGAGACAGCTGGCTAAAGATCATGTCACCTGGAGATGCTTCTCTGCTGGCTGGGTCAGTCGCAATCAAAGTCAAAGTCCACCAAATGTTAATAAACGCATGTACGTCATGTAGTTTCGATTGTCCCACCGCCGACAAATACTAACACATCATCCGTTGTCCAAAATAATCAGAAAATGAACCGAAATCATCAATCAGACTCTGCAAGAATAACACTTGTTCAATTCATTGGCGATGAAGGAAGCAAACACTAGAAATGAACTAACATCCTATGAAACTTACTATAAAGAGGTACTCAACAAACAGAGAAAGAAAACTCCTGGAGGAAAGCATTCAGGCGAAAATTAAAGCAATTGCAGAAGTGAAGAGCTGTTGATTGCCGGTCCATCCATAAAATGTGCACAGGAAGCAACGAAGAAGGATTGCGATTCATCACTTCCTGTTCGTTCCGTTTACTGTATCCTGATGATGGGAAACTTAAGCAACCGTCCTGTTCTAATTTCCTCATTTGGTCTACCTTGCTTATGCACTAGTTCTCTTCCTGCCGCTGTTGTTGGTTAATTCATTGAGGACATTTTTCTTATTCAACAACAAGACGCCTGTGGCTCTCGTCATGAACCGGACGTCTTAGCGCAGATAAAGGAGGAAGTTTCTTTTTACTTTCACAGATTCCCTATTACATTTTGAATGTTTCTCAAATAGAAGAGCGAAGAAATTCTAATTAAAAGTCTTTACCTAAATGAATCTTGTCAGACATGTCGCCTCATGTCAAAGAATGGTGGGGCAAATACTGAAAGAGGTGGGATTTTCTTTTGGGATTCAGTGCATTTAATTAAGAAATGGAAATTAAAAGACTTTATTTTAAGCCCAACTGTGCAGCACCACACTTCTTAAAGCATTTCCGTGGCAGGCAAACGTTTTCACACAAAGTCATTTTCAAAGAAAACGAAGCGTTTAAAGATAACTTAAGTTATATTTTTTTTTGTTATTTAAGTGCAGCCTCAATATTATAATAATAATAATAATGGCGGCGCTAGTGACTCGAAAGAGGTGGAGCCGTGAAAAAATGTTTGATGTTTTTTTCGAGATTCGAACCGACGACCTCGAGCATAGGAGTCGACGCACCTACCCACTACGCCACGGCGCCCACAGCCTCGATATTACGGATCTAAATATAACGATTTCCTCGATTTAACGAATTTTTCGAAATCCACTAGAACTACCCCTAAGAGCTAATGTATAATATACCTTTGTACAGATATCAAATTAACAAAATTTAATTTCTTCCATGTATTACGACTTTATTAGTAAGAACAAATATTCCCATTAATTATGAAATGCAACGTCGGTTAAGTGACTGCCTCGGCTGGCTTTCAAAACGTTGTCGATGGTTTCCGGCTGTATCTCACAGATTGCTTGGATAAAATTGGCCTTAAGTGTTTGAATCGTTTCCGAATTGTTGGCATAACATCGATCCTTCACGGTTCCCCACAAAAAAAAGAGTCCAAAGGGGTCCAATGGCAGCTCCGGGGCGGCCAATTGATATCGCTAAGACAGTTTATATTACGATTTGGGAATTCTGTGTGCAAAAGATCGATTGTGGCATGGACTGTGTGGCATGGTGCACCATCCTGCATGAACCAGAGGTCGTCCATATCCATGTCTTTAATTTCAGTAAAAAAAAGTCGGTTAACATGGCTCTGTAACACCGTTGACCGAAACGTCGTTCCTCGCCTCATTTTCGAAGAAGAATGGTCCAATGATGCCACCACTCCACAATCCGCACCAAACTGTCACTCTCTGTGGATGCATTGGCTTCTCGACAAAAACGTACGGGTTTTCCGAGCCCCAGATGCGGTAATTTTATTTGTTAATGTAGCCGCCGAGATGAAAATGCGCCTTATCACCCTCAGAAAAGATGATTTGTCGCCCAAAATCGTTGTCCAATTCAAGGTGCTCTAGGCCCAAACTGCGAAGCGATAACAAAGCGGATGGTCACGCGCCTTCAATTGTTGAGTCATTTGGATCGTGTAAGCGAGTAATCCGAGATCTTTGTGCAGAATTCTTCTCAGGCTAATGAGTGATGTGTTGAGCTGTTGAGATCGATGGCGAGCTGATGTTCTTGAATTGAGTCTCACACTCTCGTCCACAGCAGCCACATTCTCATCTGTGCGCCCAGTACGACAACGGGGACCAAGAGTGTTGTCCACTAGTCTCACGAACTTTTTGCACAAACTTGCGTGCAGCGATCGCGGTGGGTGCTTCTTTTCGTCCAAAACCTATTTTTTGTTCGGGCTGCACAGCACTCACTTTGGAAATAAGTTTCAATATTTCCCAACGTTGATCAAGCGTAAAGCGGCTCATTTTGTTCCGCGGAGTTATGATACTTACTTTCTGTCAAGATTTCGAGCGGGAAACAGCTGTCAGTGTCAAAATAACCTATGATTTAAAAAAAACAGTAGATGGCGCACCCTGCATATGAAAAAAATGCGTAATGCAAGTGGGTGTTGTGACTGTCCCTTCGGGCTGACGTCTTTGAAGCGACGCTACTGACAAAATTGATGATTCACAGTAGCATACATAACGGCTACCTCGACAACCTAAATGTTCTCCATAAAAATGAAACCACTCTCGTTCTACTTCAGATACCTTGCCCTCGCAAGTGCCAGGAGGCAATACGTCTTTGGAAAGTGGCTTTTTAACGACCTCAAAGAAATCTCGAATGAAAGGATCAGATCTTCTTTTTTATTTCTACTGATTGAATCAATTTGTGCTCTTTTCACTTTCGGTGAATCTCATTCAATTTTTCCATGACTTAAACAGGTTTAAGTTATATGGAACCCCACGGTGCTTATTGGCCTTCTCTGAAGTCATAATATAATCCACCAACTCCACCCACCTACCCTGGGATTTCCAGAAACCACGCTTTTTCCGTTTTAGATCCGTCGTAAATATTAGTTAGTTTAGTTTTAGTTTGAGTTAACATGCCTTTTACGAAGTGACAATGAAGCTTTAGCAGGACCAAGTGATTTCTGAATAAGTCCGTTCGTATCGAATTCGATCTCATTCAATTTCGATGCTGTTTCGCAAAAAAAAAATTAAGCGGTTTGTCAACGTTGTTAATATCTTTGTTAAATTTGTTTATGACCGTTGTTATCTGTCATTCAACCCTCATTTTTTATTCAAATTTATCTTTTATCCAGCATCTCCGTATTCTTACTGTTGCCCTTCTCAGTCACCATATGTGTCTACTTCGCCATACTGCTTGGAAATCATCAAAACTAGTTCGATTTAAATAAAAGTAATACTTCCCACGACAGATCCGTAGTTCCTTACAAAACAGGCATAAACCCGGAGTCGGCGATAAATATTCATTAGGTGTCTAGAACACAAAAAAAACTTTCAGTTTCTTTAGATAAATAAATGATATGCTAATTTTCGAACATTCCTTTTCGATTGGCACAACTTTAGAACCTGTTCTAAAGAATAAGTCAAGACTAAGAATAACTTTCTTTATGCGATTGATGTTTTAACTGGCCTCTGATCTTCCGTCCGGATATTATGTTACCAAATTGACCGGTTGGGCTACATTATGGACTTGGTCCATCTGTGTTTCTTCTCGTGTAAGACAAGCTTGCAAATATACCAAGATATTCGATTTGGAACTAACTGCAAATTTATTAAATTGATGTCGTTGGATATATTAGGACAAGGGAGTGAGATTATGATTCAGATGCGACAAGATAAAATGATTCCTACAAAGAGTCTAAAAATGGAAAATTAAAAAAACTCTGATCGTCTCATTGCCCCAAAGGCAATTTCCGGAAACAGTAACCTTATCCTCTATTTAAGGGTTTGTGCCTATTGGCTTGCATCCGACCTAAGTCAGTTCCGTGAGAATTTCCGATCATGGCGTTCTTTATCTCTTCAAACTTAACATTGTTGAAAGCTCCCTGTAGTGTTTTTTTTAAATCATACGTTATTTCGACACTGACAGCTGTTTCCCGCTCGAAATCTTGACAGTAAGTCAGTATCATACCTCCGCGGAACAAAATGAGTCGCTTTACGCTTCAACAACGTTGGGAAATATTGAATACTTATTTCCAAAGTGAGTGCTGTGTAGACGAAGCAAAAAAAGAACTATTGACCGAAATGAAGCACCCACCGCGACTGCTGTATGCAAGTTTGTGCAAAAAGTTCGTGAGACTGGTATTCTAGTGGACAACACTCATGGTCCCCGTCGTTGTACGGCTCATCTGTGCAGATGAGAATGTGGCTGCTGTGGCCGAGAGTGTGAAACTCAATTCACGAACATCAGCTCGCCATCGATCTCAACAGTTCAAAATTTCACGCACTAGCCTGAGGAGAATTCTGCACAAAAATCTCGGATTATTCGCTTACAAGATCCAATTGACTCAGTTTGAGCTTTAGAGCAGCTTGAATTGGACAACGATTTTGGGTGAAAAACCATCTTTTCAGACGAGGAGCATTTTCATCTCTGCAGCTACGTTAACAAACAAAATTACCGCATCTGGGGCTTGGAAAACCCGGACGTTATTACCGAGAAGCCATGCATCCACAGAAAGTACAGTTTGGTGCGGACTGTGGAGTGGTAACATCATTGGAGCATTTTTCTTCGAAAATGAGGCTGGGAACTGTGGGGATTTCAGCCATGTTAACCCAAGTTAACGCCATGTTAACGACGATTGGCAGTCGTATGGTTGTGCACCTACCTGTCCCGGAAAAAGTTACAACATAAGTAATGCCACACAGCCCATACCCATCGATCGTTTACGCACCAAATTTCCAAATCGTATTAGCCGTCTTGGTGATGTCGATTGGCCGCCTCGGAGCAGCGATTAGACCCCTTAGGCCATTTTATGTGGGAATTTGGCCTTTTTTTGTGAGGAACTGTAAAGGACCGATGTTATGGCAATCGATTTCCCGAAACGATTCAAGCACTTAAGGCTAATATCATCCAAGCAATCCGTGAGGTACAGATTGAAGCCATCAACAAGGTCTTAGAAAATTGGGGTGACAGAATGCGCTACTGCGAAGCCAGCCGAGGCAGCCACTTGAACGACGTTGCATTTCATAATTATTGGGAATGATTGTTTTTACTAATAAAGTCATAGTAGATGGAAAAAATTAAATTTTGTTCATTTTATTGCATTTTTAAAAAGAAACTTGTATTTGGGCCACACTGTATATCAATGACGAAAATGCTCATGTCCTTGATTAGGGGGAAAAAGGGGATCTATTATGGTCGCAGTGCATGTGTTCGTTATATTCCCCCACATTATCTTCATTTCAATTTAAGTCGTTGGTGTTAAGATCTGTAGGTTCACTGGAAGAAATTTACCTCGTACAAAATAAAGAAATTGTCACTAAGCCTATATCCTCAGGCTTGAGTTATGGATTGGTTACTTAGAATGCCTATGCTGAGGAACCGACCATTTCAATTGCAGACTTCATACAAAAAGTGGGAGAATACTCCGAAATGACCATTCCACAAGCTTCACATAACATCTCCACACAGCTTGAAAGAAAGTTTTTTTTCTTTTGCACAAGTTCGCAAACATAACTCCCCCGTGATTGCTGTTCAATGAACTCAAATCTGTGCAAATATGACTTAACCACGCAAAAGTGGGTGGCCAATTAAGACAAGACCATATAAGCTTTTTCCAATTAAAACCACAGTGAACATGTTAATTGACTCCAACCCAATTAAGCTCTGCGCTCAATCGGTGATTAGTAGATTAAGCAGGTGACCGTAGCAAATGAACACGTTCAGAGAATGTTCACGGGTCATTAGCACATATGTATGTACATAGATCCGGTTTTGTAGCCACCTTCACAGTGATTCTGCTTGATTCGTAGATACGGTAGAGAGGGGGAGTTAGGAAATGGTGACATCACGGAACAATGTGGAATTGCTAGATACAAAAATGGCGCAGATCATCATGAACTGCGAAATTCAATTTGATTGGGTGCCGGAAGAAATTCGCACAATAATTGAAAAAACAAAAACAAAAACACGTCGCCTATCTGTTATTTTTGTGCTTCAGTATCGAATTATTTAAGCACAGATATCCAGTTGTTTTATCTATTTTCCTGCCAACATAATCTGTCAAAATGCTGAACAAGTCGTGATCGATCAGCCATAAAATGAATATATCTTAAACACAAGTAGCGAATTTACGAGTAAACCATTAATATTCATGTATTCACGTCCGAATTCAGTAGACTGTGGAGCCATAACTGAAGGCTGTATTACCAAGACGATTAAATGATTAGAATCTTCAGACACGCGAGTACAGCGATTTCCAAATGTATCCGAAGAGGCATAAGTATCAGTGTCTGCTTCAAGAAGACCGCTGCAGACTGGCATTTCATACTGAACTTCGTGTAGAACTTTGGTAAATGACCTTCATCGATCTGCACGTGTATAAAATCTTAATTACGCAACAACTAAAGCCCACGCTCTGCAGAGTGCTGCTATTTGGGTCTTGGAACAGCATTCGCTGCGGCCAAATTTACATTTCAGTATAATTTTGATTGTGGGCAAGATGATGAGTGTGATGTCAAAGACAATAACAAGACCGTTAATCATCTAAGGAAGGTAAAAACCAGATATTTCAGATTTTTATTTTTTTGTTCAATAAAATAGTAAGCGGATGTAGTTTCGTGACCTATTTAAAATAATGATCTTGAAATGGATTCAATTTGCTGAGTCCTGTTGTCCCAATCGTTTTGCAACGTGATCTGCTTGTCGTTGGTTTGCCGATTTGACGTCAGAAAGTCTTATCACGAACCAGACTAATGGTTTCAGAAAACAGGAAAGGAGTAAAGAGCAAATGTTTACATTGTGACAAATTCTGGGAAAAGTCAAGGAATGCGATGAGGTACATATAGTGCTTCGAAAAATTTAGAATGCACCTCATGTCCTTCATGAACAATGAAATAAACTGGGCAAATAAACGGAGAAGATTCCGTCGCACGGTATTGATGGATGATTTCTGAATATCAAACGGCGTTTCCAAACTATTTCAGCTGAATTTTCTTCTAACTACACACAAATCAACTATTCATTACTACATTCATACATAAAAACAAACCATTTCTGTAGACTGCTAAACAGCGATGAGGGCACAAAGCACAAATAAAGCTGACAGAATGTTCCATACAACCTGGACGATGAAAGAGAAGGATTCCGTCGGACAGGTAGCCTGTTTCCTGAAATCTTCAAAGCAGCTGAAAATTATCCGGCAGGGTGCAAGCACCAACTCATCTGTAAGGTATCATCATTTGTAGGGCCCGAAGATTGCAATCTCAGTGTCGTTTGCCCGATCCACAAGAAAGAAGACCTCTTCATTGCGTCAACTACCGTACAACTACTAGCATACGCGGATGTTATTGACGTCGAGCTAAGCGAGCCGTCACTGAAGCGTTTGCTTGCGTCGAAACGGAGGGCAAAACGAAGAATATGCTGTCATCGAAAAAGGGCGCACAATATCGACGACTTGGCCAGAACATCACTTCGAGGTAGTGAAAAAAAAATTTCATCTACATCAGTAACCAGACCAAACGCAGAAGAATTGCTGCCAACCACTGTTTTTGGGCTCAAGGGGTAGTTGAGTAATAGAGCCCTCTCTAGAAAGACCATGCTGAATTTGTATAAGACATTGGTCACCTTACTCCTGCTTTAGGTCGCAAAGGCATGAATAATATCAAAAGCGGATGAAAAAGGTCTTAATCTTTTCGAGAGCAAAGTTCTGTTTTCGAACTTCGGTACTGTTTGCATTGATAGCATTCTGAGAAGACGATTCAATCACGAACTGTCTGGGCTGTACAGCGACATGAGTCTAGCCAGGCTTCAACTTATCCAACTCCAAATATGGCTGAGTGCTAAAACAATGTCTCTGGCCTGGAGTATCTTCGACTCTTAATCAGTGGGACAATGCAACCGAGGACGTCTAAGCTGACCACCCAAATGGAGCGGGGCCTCAATCAACTTGGTGTAAGCAACTGGCGACAGCTGGCAAAAGATCATGCTAGCTGGAGAGGATTGTTGGTTGAGGCCTAAGTCCAGCTCGGACTGTTACGACATAAGAACAACGAGAAGCAAATGTTAACATTTCACAACGAGTTTTGTCATGCAACGAAAAATTGGAAACTTATGAAAGATAACTCAAGGGAACATTTTTTGAATGGCTCAATATAATAAAACAGGCGGCAGGCAGCCCACATTCGATAATAACACGATAATAACACATTCGCGGGCAGAGGGACATATGCCGCTGAACTTTGTGGTTTTTGCTGGGACAAAGTGGTATATCCCGTCCAAGTTTGCTATCCTCTAAAACACAAAACGGCCAGTCCCGTCTAGTTTTCCATTTAATTCTGTATACAATGAAACCTCGTGTCCTAGTAGAAAATAAAATCTTTTGTCAATTGTCCCAGCAAAAGCTTTACATTTGCCGTTGCAAGTACCGCTAGGTTTGCAGTATAAATAGAAAATATGGTGGGAAAAAGAAAGAAAATGGAAGATGATAATCCCCAAGTCCTAAAAGGGAACGAGCAGCACTGTTCGGACAATATTCCGAATCCCAAGGGTCCTGCAAAGATCCTGCAAAATCATGTGATACATGAAATGCCAACAGTGCTTAAAGAACAAAATCAGTAAGGAGACCAAATATTTATGTAAAACATATCCCGAAAAACCACCGTTGTGTATTGTTCCTTGATTTGACCTACAAAATGGTTGAAATTCAATAAATTTATAATGTTCTGTTTTTATTATTTTAATTGTTATGATTTTTAGTTGTGATAATTTTTTGTCATCATTTCGCTCATTTAGTTCAATTGATTCATAAACTACGGTGGGTGTACTTTTCAATCATCGTCTTAAATTTCAACTGTCCGGGAAAGTGTTAATACGACTCTTATTGATTCCCACAACATGGGGTCAACGAATTAGCTTCACTAAACCGGCCGTTAAAAGTATCACATTACCACTTACGATGCTTCTGCGGTGTTTCTTAAAACGAACATTCCAAGTAGCATGTGAAATAAAATCGTTGAAGAATCGCTAAGCAACCTTGACCTCAGTATTCGCTAAGCGATATCAAATTTGCATAATTTTATTGTTACATCTTTTCGGCTTCCCTCATTGAAAATGTGCCTAGTCCTCTTTTATTTTCTGTTTCCGAAATTGATGTCTAACAGCATAAGTACCACATCTGCATAATAAAAGCAAAACCATTTAAATTCATTCTTTTCGTGCGGTTAAGAGGTAGTTGGACGATTCTGAACGATTTTCGGATGATTTTAATGAGTCTATAAATAGGTAAAGAGCACATGGTTCCCACACCTCAACATCCAAACATCCACAGACAACCAAATTGACCATATTGCGTTTGACGCGAGACACTCCAGCAGCATTTTGGACATCCAGACAATCCGAATCGCCAACATTTATTCGGACACATCCTGTCCTTAGGCAAACTCTGAATAAGGATTTCCCGGACGCTACGCAACCTACAAAATGCTGCGTGGAAATTCAACGTCTCATGGCTACAATCGTAGGAGATCGCCAGAGGATTTTCCGATCGAGTCTCCCTTGACCTGTCACAAAGTCCTTTGCCGAAAACATCAAGTGCAGAAGACCAATGGCAATACTGCCAAGAACACGTCAGAAAAATTGCAGCAAAAGTGATAGGTTTCATTCCGCCACCAAGAAGAAACCTCTAGTTCGATAAAGACTGTCAGCGAGCACATGCAGCCAAACAGAAAGCATACAAGGCAGAGCAGAACGGAAGATCTTCCCCGAAAGAAAAAGATGAAGGTTGAGAAGCGCGCGATCGACGAAATTGAAAGATGTTACTGCAGGAATTGTGGTCGGAAGCTCTACGAGCATATAAGCAATCGATAAACATAAGTCCAACAATCTGCTGTTCGGCACCAACAGTCTGCTGGTGCCGAACGTTTCAAAGCGGCTGACTTGCATACACCAACTCATCTGAAAGATCTGGTCGGATGGAAGAATGCCCGATGGATGGAATCCCACCATCGTTTGCCGAATCCTTAAGAAGGTCTCCTGTGCTGTGCTGTGCCTCTAAACTGTACCAACTAACTGAAACCTTACGTCAGTCATTGGTCAATATCAGTGTGAGTTCTGGCCAGCGAAATCTACCATCGCCCAAATATTCACGTTGAACTACACAGCGCATTGTCCCGTTTTGGCATCCCAGCAAAGCTCGTCAGGATTTCCAAAATGACGATGAAGAATGCCAATTGCTTCGTAAAGGTCAATCAGACCTCACTGGGACCTTTGATGTCACAAAAAGGGTTAATATAAGGCGACGCACTGTCATGCGAATTTTTTAATATCATTCTCGAGATGATCGTGCGTAGCTCAAACGTCAACATCAGAGACGATGTTCCATAAATCTGTGCAACTGCTCGCCTATGTCGACGACATTGACATCATCGGAAGGACACAGCCGGCTGTCAGTGGGCATTTTGTGAACGTCGAGAAGGAAGCTGCTAAGATGAATCTTGCGGAAAAACAAGGTATATACTGTCCACAATAAAGGTCCACCAATACCGACGTTGCAGTATACAAACAGACAAGCAATGGAGCGCTATACTCCGCAAGAGCGTGCAATAATTGGAATAACTGGGCAGACATTCCGGCGCTTAGCTACTCGACTTGAACAGACTGGAACCACAGGAGACGTGGCCACCACCGTACTGGTCGTTCGGCTGAGAATATCGCGACTGTAATTGCCGTCGCTGAGAACGAAGAAACATCAACCAGACGACGAGCCATGCAATTGGCCATGATAAACGAATTCCTACTGCCGGAATTGGATGAGCGGTGCTTGGTGAGCATGTGGTTTCAACAAGACTGTGCAACCGCACATACAGCACAAACCACAATGGATATTGTGATGGGAGCGTTTCCTGGTCGCGTAATCTCCCGTTTTGGTAATTTAACGTGGCTAGCAAGATCGCCCGATTTAGCCATCACAGACTTCTTTCTTTGGAGTAACTTGAAGTCGTGGGTTTATGCCAACAAGCCGCAGACAATCGCAGCGCTTAAGGACAATATTCGACAGGAATGCAAACAGTTCTCACCGGAAATTTTGTGGAAAGTCATGGAAAATGCGACAAAACGGGAACAAATGTGTATCAACACTGGCATCAGCCATTTGGCGGATACAATTTTTTCCTACTAGCAGAAAAAAATTGTTAACGTCCAAATAAAGATTTCCATCACTCAGAATCATTTTTTTACTAAATAAAAGAGTAATTCATAAACAAAAATGGATGATTAATTTTGTGCCACCTTGTCGATTCTATAGATTCTGGGTCGCTTCGAGAGGAAAGTCCTTCGAATTATCTTTGGTACCGTATGCCCTGATTGTGCCTGGAGGAGGAGACTGAATGGCGAATGACTATAAACGAATTCGAGTCGATCATCTCAATGGCTAGGCCATGTAGAGCGAGTGGACAACAATGATCCGGCCCAAAAAGTCCACTCCAACCCCGGGGGACAACGCGGTAAGTGGAGACCACGCCTTCGGTCCAGCGTGCGTCGCTGGAAGCAGCTAGCAAAAGACCATGCAGGATGGAGAGGCATATTGCCAGAGGCCCAAGTCCACCCCTGTACTAGTTCAAGATCGCATAGCGTCTCAGCAACCACTTGTGTTGTGTGTGTCATTGTCTGATCTCTCACTAGTGAAGATGACTTACAGTGCCGACTCCGAACGGCAAGATTAAGAAGTATATTCTAGACAGTTATACTCTTTGACCATTGTCAGTGACTCGAAAGAGGTAGAGCCGTGAAGAATTTTTTTGAAAAAATTGTTGCCTGTTCGAGTGTAACTGAAGACTAGTGAGTCGGGGTCTAAGTACATACTCAGAGCCCCTCGATGCTTTATTGGACAGCAGCTTAATTGCCCAGATGCAACAATAGTTTTTCCAATTGTTTCAGCAGCTGTAACAGTTACAAATGACATCCAGCTGTCAAAATATTCAGTAAGATGTGCCATTTCATCACCCATCGTTTAACTCTTGCCGAATATGCGGAAACTATTAAAAAAAATCGAAATTCCGGTTGAGTTGTAAATACGAAAAGTGAATCGTGAAGCCGTTAGATCGGTTGTCATCATGGCTTCAGTGTGCGGGAAATTTGTCGTGAATACACTCTTTTGAACCTTAAGTCACAAACCAGACAGAGATTGGTGCAAAATGAAGAAAACATAACCGCTGTAACGGCCAGTATCGAGAAATGTCTGATTCGGCGCCGATCAGCTGAATCAGGCATCGCCAGGGAGTCCATCCGGGTTATTTTGCGGTTGAATTTGGACCTACATATATACACATAATTTCTTAATTGGGTGTCTGGAAGTCTTGCCCGAAGATCCACAAAATAATCTTCTCTAATGAGATCCATATTTGACTCAGCTCATTGCCTTTATTAGAGCGATCACAAACTACCCGCGTTTGAACAAGAATCAGAGCATTTACAAGAATTGAGTGTTTGGGGCGGTTTATGGCATATCGACATCATCAGAACTTATTTCTTTCGCGACGAAGAATGAGACACCGTAGAGTGATGTTAACAAATTTTCTAAAGTCAGAAACATCGATGTATCCGAGCTATGGTTCCAACAAGAGGGCGCTCCATGCTATGGTTAGGTTTGGGGGCTGCTACTGAATTCACCAGCACACTTAGACTATGTTGGTCCATTGTGATACCCACAATCGGACCACTACCACTGATCGACCGTTCCACTGATAGTGCAGTTAATTTGATCCCACCGGCAAATGGTGACTGGACCAGATTTGAAAAACCGGATAAAAGCGTATTAACTTTACTTTCACTTGGTTTCGAACCTGGGACCCCTCTAACTTAGGGCAGGCACTTAACCAACTGCGCCGTCCAGTCGTATGCTCCATGTTATACAAGCGACGTTGTAAGGGTGATAGACAAATTTGGCGACTTAGTTATTTCATCAAAAATTTAACCAAATTATGTACTGTTCCACACATAATTGCATGAATGTAACTTCTAAATAGGAAATCACGCAGCATGGCTGGGAATACCCCATAACGACTTTTGTAGAAGCTGTTGAGACGAAGAAGAAATATAATCTATTCGGCACCTACTGTGCGATTGTCCCGCACTAGCCGTTAGGAGGAAGGAGCTGGATGATCTAGGGAAAATAGAGCTAAGCGAACTCCTAAGTTACATATTTATATCTGGGTGATTTACAGTCTGTTTGATAACATCGTGCACGACAAAAATTAAAAATGAACTTATAATAATAAAAAAAATCAATTGTACTGGTTTATTCAGTTAATATGTTGTCCACTCTCCTCCATTATCAAAGAGGCAAAGATCTCCATAAAACTCGTATTTTTCGTGATAATTGTTTGACCGTCGAGATCGTCTTTCCTTGGAGCTTTAGCTTCATGAATGCCTAAACATTTCCAGTGGGATTTGCATCCGGCGACTGTGATGGTCAATCTAAAACATCGACGTCATTTTCTTGTTTCCACGAACTGCACAAACGACTGCGATGTTTCGGGTCATTATCTTCTTGTAGTAACCAATTCTCATTGCTTCTTTTAAACCACCTTTGGGCAGATGGTAATAAAGCCTTCTTATAAATTTTGACCATGTTGGGTGTGTTTAAGTTATTTGTAAACATGACAAAATTGCCAAATCCTTGTTTTGAGAAGCATTCCCAAACGTGCACCTCTGCCGGGTGTTTGACGGTCCGCTGGACTAATTTATTGGATTGTGTACACCAGTAGTATGAGTGATAGGAGACCATGCCTAAAAAGAAGCGTCATCCGAAAAAATAACGTTGTTCCAATCTCTGTCCAAATTCTCCTTGGCCCAACTGAGTCGTTTTTCTACGTGTTTTTTGACAGTAGTGGTTTCTTTATTGTGCTTCGAAATTTTACATTATTGGCTAGTAAACGTCTTCGTATCGTATCACAACACACATTTAGACCCCTTTTACGTAAAATCCCTTGTCCTCCACGTAACGATAGAAGAGGATTTTTTTCAAACACGGCAAATCATCCACATTTTTAACTTGGGAATAACGGTGCACTCACTTGCTAACAAATGCTTTTGACTTTTTCATGTATTTAGCAGCTGCTCCGTATGACATTTTCGGTCCTTTTGGATGCGTGCACAAGAATACTGCTTTATAACGTGATGCAAACGCGACACTAATTTTAAAATACTTCCGTTTCTAACAAAAATTCTCTTTAAATTTTTTTATTCAAAGCATCTTAGCTGAAGTATTTTTTATCTGCTAATGCAAATGCCACTTCCAAACCGTTTTTCATAAACGAGTTTTGCCGTATACGATCTTATCAAACGGACTGTAAGTTAGCTGTCGATACATTGAAGTTTTAGGTTTTCCACGGCTTTAAAAAATGTGCACAATGGACTCATAGTGGTTTAAGTGAGCCGTTGAACCACTGTATTGCCTCATAGAATAACACAATTGGTAGACCTTAATTTTCGTATAGAATATTTTTTTTGTCTCACGCAATTGTTTTAGCATCACTTCTTTGGTTAGATATTCTTGAAGCTTTCCTCCGAGTTGAATTAGACATGTAAGTTGTACTTCTGTAATTAGCATTCTTAAAGCTTTTGCTTTTATTAGCTTTTAGCTGAAGCCTAAAATTATGCCATTTTTGCATCGAATTATGCGTTTATTTTAAACGCGTCTTTGATACAAGCAATTGATTGAGACATTGTTCTATGAGTGCTGAACAATTGTACAATGAGTGCTTCATGTGATTCATGTCTAGATACAAATCTTGACAGATGTCACAGAGATTTGGCTTTTTTGGGCAATTCTTTAGAGGCAGTGGCAGTGTCAGTGGTCAACTCCTGAACGCTGAGATCAATTATTCGCTTCATATATTGAGTTTGCGACAGTCTTTGTCAATTATTTTACTTTAATTCTATATTGATTATGACTAAGGCCGTTTGCTGTTACTCATCTTAGCGATTTAAGTTTCACTTAACAAGTTAAGATGGACTTTCCGGTTTGCAAAATTCTCAAGTTCTTTAGATCTTAAGTTCGATTAAGTAGAAAGAAGATGAGGAAATAGCTTTTCATATAACTTTAAGTTTTACTTTAAGTTTTTTAAGATATGACAATGATATAAAACCGTCAAGGTACTAGTGAAAATAACAATAAAAAAGACTCTTAAATTTAATCAAATTGAAGTATGAAGTTTGAATTATTTGATTTATTTGAAGATGATGTGGAAATAATAGAGATATTAGAAGTCGTAGTTCAACGCCAAATCTACACCAGAAACCAGAAATATTTTTACAGCTTTGACGAACTTTCGTTTTAAAAATGTTTTCGCCTAACCAAGGACATAACCATGATTGTTTTAGAACATATAGAATCAAATTCAGAATGTGCAAGAAATAATTCGATTGCACCTATTAATCAACTACTCGTTACAATGAGGTTTTAACCGACTAGTACTCATTTGCAGAGTATTGTTGATTTGGGAGGAATGCAAGTTTCGAGTGTGTCCACGATTGTTTTCAGAGTTTCAAAAACGATAGCGTCACTTTCGCAGAAAGTAGTTTGAGTGTGTGCTAGGGATAGGGGTAGGAAAAACACCGCCGTCCAAAAATATGAACCAATTCGTACGTGAGTATTTTCGAGTTTGTGATTGAACATCCATTCGTTAATAGGCAATGAAAGAGCAAGGAAGGAGGGATATTTTCCTTGTTTTAAGTGATCATTGTGAAAAAATGTAATTATCTAGACAAAAACCAATAGAACAGTATACTGTCAGGATAGTTAGTGAAAATGCAAAAAAAAAATGTCATTGCTTAGAAATTGTGCATGCGTAAATAATTAATAGTTCACTGAGAAAGAAGTTTAAAAATTTGTATCGTTTTTTGTTTTGTTTTTGCATTTTTCATTTACATAAGTGGTGTCATTTTGCTCGCGAACTTAAACATTTGAGTTTTCCAATCGGTCTACTGTCGTTACTTCTTTCAGTGGTCAATAATCTTTGCATAAATTAACTGAAAACAAAATAATGGCAAGTACATCTGAATAGGGGGGCAGGGCCTGCACATACAGGGCAAAGTTGTGAGGTGAACCAATGTATGCAGCGAACACCCTAGGCAAGAGGGTGCAGATCCACCCCGACCAGACCGGCGGTTGTGCGGAGGGATAACAACCCGCCCACGGAAAAAGAAATTGTTATGAAAAAAAATCCTGCCTCGGATCAACGGACGGACATTCAATATCGACGACACGGAACGAAGAAGGACTACGATTTGCGAGTGGCCTACTGGAATGTGAGAACACTTTACACTCCAGGGGCCGCTCATAAACTGGAAAACATCCTCATGCAGTACAAGGCGGATATTACTGCGATCCAGGAAATACGCTGGATAGGACAAGGGATAATAAGGAAGAAAGAGTGCGACATATATTACAGCTGTCACAAAAGGTTGCACATATTTGGATGCGGATTCGTTGGGGGAAAACGGTTAAGGTCGAAGGTCATCGACTTTAAACCGATAAGTGATCGCCTGGCTGTGATCCGTATCCAAGGCAGATTCTATAACATCAGCTTGATATGTGCACACGCCCTACCGATGAGGCTGAAGACTCTGTCAAAGAGGACTATTACGACCTCTTGGACGGTGCCTACGGATCCTGTCCGGAGTACGATGTCAAAATCGTGCTCGGGGACTTCAATGCCAAAGGCTTTAGGAAAGGCACCCAGGCTCTTCGAAATTGTGAGGGTAATCTAGTTACTGACCCGCAGGGAATAGTGGATGTGTTTAAGCAGCACTTCCAACAGCTGCTTAGCGGGCCGGACCAAGAGAGAGTGATAGGGAATGAAGAAATCCCAACTCTAGTCGATGAAGTAGTCATCCTATCGAGCTTTGAGGAAGTCGGCACAGCCATTAAAAAGCTGATGAACAAAAAAGCCGCAGGCTCAGATGGCTTACCATCAGAGCTCTTCAAGGCCGGTGGCAAAATTTTGATAGGGAGCATGCACCAGATCATTTGTAGAATTTGGGAAGACGAAAGCATGCCCGACGACTGGAATACCAGCTCCATATGCCCCATCCACAAAAAAGGCGATCCTACCTCCTGCACCAACTATATAGGTATATCCCTGCTCAACGTCGCCTGCAAGATCCTGTCCAGCGTACTGTGTGAACGTCTAAAGCCGTTTTGCACCGCACTAATCGGCACGTACGAGTGCGGCTTCCGGCCCGGCAAATCGACTATAGACCAGATCTTCACACTAAGGCAAATCCTGGAGAAGATCAGCGAGATTCAAATCGATACGCACCATATTTTTATTGATTTTAAAGCCGCATACGACAGCATTCATCGCAAGGAACTATTTGAAGCGATGGCCGAATTCGGGATCCCGGGAAAACTGATCCGGTTGTGTCGCACCACGCTAACGCATACGCGATGCACCGTGCAGTTCGGCTCGAGCACATCCGAGCCGTTTGAAACCTGCACTGGATTTCGGCAAGGAGATGCGCTGTCGTGTTATTTCTTCAATTTGGTACTGGAGAAGATAGTGCGGCGGGCTGCTGTAAACACGGAAGGCACTATCTTCTACAAGTCAGTCCAACTGTTGGGATACGCAGATGACATCGACATCGTTGCTCGTTCTCAGCGAGCCGTAGTAGAAGCTTTCACGGCGATTGAAGAACAGGCGAAACGAGCTGCTCTTAAGGTCAATGAGACGAAGTATATGCTGTCGAGCAAGAAACGATCCGCCCGCACCACTTAGGACAAAGCGTTACTATCGACAGCCATAATTTTGAGGTAGTGAAGGAGTTTGTCTACCTCGGGGCAAACGTGAACTCCATGAACGACATCACAGTGGAAATCCGACGTAGAATCGCCCTTGGCAACCGATGCTACTTCTGTTTGTCAAAACAACTGTGCTCAAAACTCCTGACTCGAAGGACCAAAATCATGCTCTACAAAACTCTTATTCTGCCAGTCCTACTATATGGAGCCAAAATCTGGACACTAAGCAGAACTGCGGAGCTGATTCTTGGTGCCTTCGAAAGAAAAATTCTACGTCGGATATATGGTCCCGTCAGCGAGGAAGGCGAATGGAGGAGAAGACACAACCGCGAACTCTATGAGCTGTACCAGAATGTGGATGTAGTCCGAAAGGCAAAAATCCGTCGACTCCACTGGCTCGGCCACATCGGTCTCGAATCCGAGCCTCCTGGTTCGAGAAGGAGAGGAAGACCGAACCTCCCGTACAAAGACCGGACATGCCTGTCTTATGTCATCGCGGACATAAGACAGCTTGGTCTTGATGACTGGAAGCAGCGTGCCCAGGACCGTCAACGATGGAAGGCAGCGATTCATCAGGCTCAGACCCTACATGGGTCGTAGGCCTACTAAGTATGGGCTGCCATAATAATATAACTTTTTCTGAGAACGCAGTTAAATCAATAATAACAAACTTAAGAAACTTTAGCTTGAGGTTTGGGAAAAAATGGTGATAAGTGGTTGTCATCAAGCTCGCTTCGAAAGCATTAACTGTTTGTGATTAAATGAGGTCCTAACAATACCACAAACAATTTTAGACGAAATTCCTTCATTTATCTTGTGTAAACATGGTAGCAATACCAGGAACAAATTTTGATGAATACGTTGAAAAAGCAAGAAAGTACCAACCCTTTTCATTGCCTTCTATCCCTAAATGACAAGGTATTCAGCAGAGCTTCACTGTGCTTTTACTGTTTACGAAAAAACGATATAAAAGTGTCATAGCTTCTTAGAAGCTCTTGGGTCATGGTTCCCAATTGATTTAAATGCTTCCAGATTTTTGCAACAGAAACAAGGCAACTGTATCTAAAAAAATAGGGTATTATATGTGGAATCGGGAACCATGCAGACAGACATATACCCTACAAACTACAGAACAGTACACACAAATCACGCAACGAAGTAACTAATCAGCAAGACCAAATCATACGACCACACACATACATCATACGAATATACATACACACCTACGAACGTAGGGACAAACCAGGGATATGACAGACAAATCGAACGAAACACAGTCAGTCAGAAACAGTCAACCGTACTCATCCGAAGTGGCAACAGTTGTGACCAAACGCGCCCAGAAATTGTGTATTATAAATGCAATCGAATAAATGAATTAATATAAAAGAGTCGAAGTGTTTTCATTTTAAAAGTAGAGAAAAGTACTCTGGGTCCTACATATATGCCAATTAATGTATACAGGGTATTATTTCATTAAAAACAAATAATTGCCAAATGTATTCGTCCAATCGGCCAAATTTTGTCGACTCGAACACAGACCTTCTGATATGTTCTTAACCCATTAATACTCATGGTTAAGTTATACCGATTTTTATTGTAATACCTTTATTTTCTAGTTCTTATAATGATTTTAATATAATGCAAAAAAAAAGAAAATAAAAGTTTTTCCATTTGCGAGTTATAGGGGTATACTCGATTGAGTACAATGGGCAGTTATGTATGATATTGTTCGAAACAAGGTCTTTTGATGCAAATGGTCTTTTTTTACACTTCTTGCACTCCCAACGTCCTCTTGCATGGCAAATTGTACACCTGAGTTGCTGAGACAATCTTTTTCGGAAAATGTCCATTCGCTTTTATTGATAAGCCAGGTATAATTGATGATGATCGTCTGTTAGGAACCGTCTCTTTTTGGCATTGACCTAACGATATTCCTCCTAAATTGTAGTTGGTTCTGTGGATTATCTGATGACATCCATGCATTATTGTCCACCACCATTTCTTTCCTCGTACGGCAGTCCGGTACAAAGATATGGACTCATGAGAATTTCGTCTACACCACCCATTCCTCTGTTATAATTTTGGAACAATTTTGAGGTATTTAGCTCTACTTTTTCTTTCTTTGCATTACACCATCGCTTTACTTTACCGACAGGTTCAGCGCTATCGAAATTTGTTCCCATTGTACAAACATAATTGTCTTTCCAACGAACGAAAAGTATTTCGTTGCCAGTGTCAAATCGGTAGTCAAACTCTGCTCCTATTTTCTTCTCTGGATAAAGCTTGATATCCTAAATTACGCAGATCCATTAGCAGTTGATGGCTAGTGAAAAGTTGTCAAAATGAACATTATTTTCGGCTGGATGCGCTAGCAGGTTTCCTAAAAGGGACTTTACGACTCGTGAACCTAACGGCTCTTTTATGTTCGAACCAAACACTTTGCCACAATAAACATAAAAATTGTACCAGTATCCTGTAAAACTTGTTAGCGCCCTATTCTTGTATCCGAAGCGTACAGGTTTTCCTCTAATGAATTTCTTGGATGGATGGTGGCAACATTTTTTCATAAGAAGGTCTGCCAATGGTCTTACTTTGAACATTTTGACAGTGGAAGTATTTGCTTTGTTATTGTCTACCAAGTGAATGTTCCGTTTTATTTCCGTGAATATATTTTGAGACATGGTACGCTGCACTAATGGAGATCCCATATCTTCATCTAAGGACCAGTATAGTCTTTCGCGTAGCAATTTGTGGTACCTATTCAACAGAAGTATTCCAATAAAACCTTTAACTTGAGATACATTTATATCGAATGTGTGCATATTGTTTTGGCTGGCATAAATCTTTGTATTTTTAATTATAAGGTCTATTTGCTGTTTCGATGTCATCATCGGCACCTTCTTCATCATCTGTAAGATAATTTGGCTCCGGGGGAATCAGTACCATATCATACTCCAAGTTGTCCTCATCATCCAAAATGGAAGCTACAGTTTCTTCTAGTACCTTGTAGTTTTTTGAAGATTTGAAAGAACCATCTTTTGCTGAACCATCAAAAAACAAAAAAAAATACATAGTAATGTGCCCAATGTACTCAGATGAGTACACCTAAAGAAATGTGTACATAATTGATGACATATCTCATGTTATATTTATTCTTACTAAGAACCGCAACAAAACTATAAAATAACTCTCAAAATACCTATTATTATTATAATAATTGAACTTTCTCGATAAAAAGTTCACAACTTTAGAACCGCACTACGAACAATGCAATAAGTCACTAACGATTGAACAAATTTGATTATTTTAAACTGAGAATTTATTCGAAACACACTAAGTTCTTAAGAAAGTCAAATTTTTCTCAATTATGTCAATTATTTTTCGACTTACAGGGCTTTAAGTGAGTGTACTCAGTTGAGTACAGAGGTCAATAATGGGTTAATGTTCTTAGATCCATTTTCGACAAGTGTAAGATGTATTCCAAAAAAAAGAATGTTTAATTTATTAAAGATGAAGTTCAAAAACTGTTAAACATACCAAGCGAGTAAATATGTGCAAACTGTCGGCTTTTTAGGTTATTTTTGTCAAAACTTGTAGAGATATTTTACTAAAATTTATTACATTCTATTCTCCGAACAATTTTAATAAAAATAAGTAAAGAAAATTCAACAAAAACACTCATTTCTGATGGCAGCTCCACATCTGAAAGAAAGTCAGAATCTGGAACACTGTCGCCTTCCTCATCAGCCTCATAATCAAACAGATGCCGCTCAACTCCTTCTCATTCTATTCGGGAATTCATCGTTAAAAAAAAAATATACACAGTAGTTGATAAGTGGCAACACTGATGATAACATTAGAAGAGCGTAATGTAGCAAAACATAACAAGCGCAAAGTCGAAATGTGTAATAATATAGAAGATTCGAAATGCAGTATACTCGCAGATTGGTAACAGACAGCTTTATTAATGTATGGCGGCGATGACAACAGGGAAAATGATAACATCCGCTCTTCCGGATCTCGTGAGCACAGATGCCATACGTTTTTATTGACGGAATGCATGTGTAAACGCACAAACTCAGCACTATCAAAGCCGAGATCAGTAAAACAAACGAATTTGAAGTTTTGTTTACAATATGCTGCTACCTTAAAATACTGATTTTGAAATGTTCGTATGGAAGCGTGCCTCTTTGTTGAATTGCCCGTCGGTTTTATGTCAAGAAAATAGTTTGGCTTTATCACGGCTGTATTGATTGATTGCGACAGCATGTGCACCAATATCATTGTGGACATTCATTGTTCGCTCAAAGCTCTGAAAAGCCACACTGTCAAATCCAAAACGATTCTAAATTGCTACCCTTCAAGTTATTGTCGTATATGAGACCTTCATATCACCGCAATGGATACAATTACAAACCACGGGAGAAGAAAAAAAATCAAGTCAAAGTGGAGTTCTATCAAAAAGCTAGAGTTCCAGGGATCATTGGATGTGGCGACGGTACCAACATACGTATTTTGCCTCCAATAAAAATCAGAACAACATGCATGCAACGAAGCATCTTAAATTGTATGCCTCGTTTCGTCATTTCTATAAATTAATTTCTAGGTTTGCGATCATCTAATGTACTCGTATGTAAGATTCGTTGATGCCAGGCATCCTGTGGCCAGCCATGACTCGCATGTTTAGAATACCAGTGAACTCAGAGGAATATTGAAAACAGCAGCTTTTCAGACAGAGGCGAACGAAATACTTGGTTGTTGGGTTAGTATGTTTCATTCTTTCTTTTGGTTTTGACAGACATTTTATTTTTAATTTTTCGGTGATTCTGGTTACCCTCTTGACCCATTTCTAATGACTCCTTAGTTTTTTGAATATTTAACTTTAGTCTATTCATATAAAGCCATTTAAACAAATTTTCTATATTACAGTTTAATATTAGTTCACATTCAGCATGGTCTTTTCCACTAATATGAACAAGAGTATCATCAGATCATTTATATATTTATAAAATCATTTATAAAAAGTAGAAATAATACTACACCGAAGATTGTACCATGTGCCACACCGAAGTTGACTGCTTTAGACGTTGAATATATTTCTCCAATTTTCACGCTCTGGGTCCTTGCATGTAGGAAGTAATCAAACCACCGTAGTTCCTCCTCTCGAACAGCGTATTTATGGAGCTTATCCAGTAATATCCCTCTATCCACAGTTTCAAAAGCTCTTTTTAGGTCGAGAAAAAGCGCCAACACTGAACTTCCTTTTCCACTCGTTAAGAACCCATGTAAGTACTGTTTCTGTAGAATGTCCTTTACGAAAACCGGATTGTTCTTTGCATGGCGTACCATTTTGTCTGAGAAAACTTTGAAGTTATACATCTGGATTCCTGTTCTCCCTGCATTGTTCATAAAGCACATTTTATACTCCTCGATGTCTAAATGTCTCTTTCTCATTTCCAGATCCATTATTTTTAATTTATTTTCCTCTACTCGTTACTTTTCCTCCCTTTCCAGTTGCATTTCGTACAATTTAAGCCGCTTCTCTTCAAAATATGTAGAAACGCTTTCTATCATATCGGGAGCTTTGTTTCAACTGGACCTCTATGCAGTTTAAAGAATCTTTTACCTCGCTAATATTTATAATATAGATGAACTTTGTGAACAGTGTGTAGTTTGCATGCCGCTAAGCACTTTTCCCACAGGGTCGACTAGTTCGTCCAGGGCAAGAAGTTTTACTACAGCGTCATCTGTTTCATTCAAGTACTTTGCCTGAACGGTCCTCCCCCTATAGCTCCTACTTCTTTTTTTCCTGACAACGATACAAGTTCTAACCTTACCTTCGTTGTTTTTATAATATGTGTTGTCAACAACTGACCCCAGTTCTTTCACCCGAGTGTGGAGGATTCATTATTCCTGGACTAGGTCCAAGTCAAGCTGCTCCTTCCGGAAAAGCAGCATTAGGTTGACCGAGACGGCCGCACTGTGATGAGGATTTACTTGTACAAACTTCATCGGATGTTACAGTACTCCTCACAGTGATAACCTTCTCACTAGGCTGCGGTTTCCTCGTGAATCTCAAGGAGAACTCACCAGCTCCAAAGAAGAGCCGCATCTGCATTTCCTTCTTAGTTTCTGAGGAGGATCCTCTATAGCCATAATGTCCCAGTCGTCCATAGAGACCGCTGGGTTTTGTGCCTTTAGGACGCCGAGAACTTCCTCTTTTTTTACGCCCAAATTAGGCTTAAGACCTATCCGGTTCCTCATCTAGAACAGTTCCCTCCCAGGGAAGTCTTTACAGTCCAGTCTACTGTGGTTAGGCAGCATTCCCTCGAATATGGTCGAAGATCGCCATGGCCATAGCCTCCTCGATCAACTTCCCCTCTTCGAAGGAATACTGTCCGCTGGACTTAACAACATTTTCGAGTAGCCCTGCTGAACTGAGGCGTTGAGAGAGAGAGAGAGAGAGACTTTAGAGAGTTTTAACTCTTTTCGGTGGATTACTTGCCTCTTCATGGGATCATTCTTGCTTTTGCCTCCGGCGAGGCATCTTTAACAATTACGTCCTCGACCCACGCGAGCATTTCTTTCTTCATCTCGGAGAGTAAGGAGATCCCTTTCTCCTCTAGTATGCGCTTCAGGTGTACGGCCTTTTTGTATAACCTAAGTTTTTGCATACATTCGGAGTGACGTTTTCTCTTTGCTTCCCATTTCACGTTGACACTCTCGATTGTCTCCTCAGGATCGGCAAGCAAATGCATGCTCCTCCATTTCCTTCGAGATCTCCTCGTCCATCGTGTCGGTCTCCAAAGACATCACGATATCTTCTGTATGGTCTATTTATTTTTTTTGATTGTTTTTTTTTTTTTGGTTGTGGGGGGTTCTTGGTATGGGTGAAATGTTGTTAACACGAAAAATAAAGTGGCCGGAAATATACGTCCGCTCCAACAGCGCCGCCATATCAGTGTAAAACTATATATGCATACGCCTCGCTATGAGAACTCGTTAATGGTTGACATTGTAACCCCCAACTTTTCATCCTTGGGCACGACATCTATCTTGCTTACACCACCACTGGAATTGGGTTGACTATCTCTAAGTTTTCGGCCTTCACTGGAACTCGTTCGAGTGGTAGGCCCGCCCATATGATTCCTAGCATAACCTACTTAACTATTCAGATGAGCGGCAGAGCATCTTTTATGCACCTGCCTAGGATTGTCCAAAGAAAGAAGAAGAGCACTCGGTAGACACTTTTCTGACTCCTTCAGGGATGTGACAAATAGCAATCTACAAAATCTAATCAGCTTTACTCACACACGCTTCTAAATCATTTTGCTTTAAAGTTGACGGCAATGATCAATTAACCTAGTTATTTTTCAGAGAGTTTTGATCACACTATGGACTCTAAGCCCCAACCAAAATGACATCTTCCTCTAGCTTTGAGGTAGTTCGCCAGAAACGCCACCAGAACCTCTTCAAAATCATCCGAAATTCTAATGTCCAACAGTTTCCAAGATCCTTGACCCATAATACCTCAGAACAAACGCACGCAATACACAACACTTTTAAGTTGAAAAAGAAAACAAATTAAAACTTTGTTCAGTCGATTAACTTATTAACAATCCTTGCTTTATTTTAAAAAACTATTTTTTATCTTCCAAACAATTTAACAACATTTTCAACAACACATCCTCCCACAACACCACTTGCTGCTCCGATTACTGCTCCAGGGGGTCCTCCGGCAGACCCAGCAATACCTCCACTTACAGCACCCCCCGCCAATGACTGCGGGTTGCATCGTATCAGCATTTTTGGCACAATAAATGCCGGTACTGGTGGAGCATTCTTTATAATGGATGTCAGAAACGAAATTATGCCACTTTCAACCACAGATGATCCGACTAAAATTAAGAAGAAAACTGTGACTGTGAGAGATAAATACCCGGACATGTTACAGTTAAAGTTTCACTTACTGAATGACAAGACAAGATGGGACGCCCTTGTTTAAATAATAATCAACCGAACACTGCAGTGCATGCAGTGGAGTGCAAATGCTTATCTAAATGCAACATCTAATCACCCTCGATTGACTATGTTTTAAGATGAATCAAAACATACTATTACGTTTGTGCGCGAGGAAATACGTCAACTTAATTCGTTTAACAAGATTAGTTCAGTTTAGTTTATTTGTTTGTATAGATCATCATACCACCAGTAACGAGATCAGAACGACAGGAAATTGAATTTAAATGAAAGAACAACGGTGTGAGATAAAAAATTGTTTCTGGCATTATTCTACATCCCTTCGCAAGTGTAGCATCAAATGCACGTGGGTATATAAGCTCGCGACACAGACCACTCGGGGAACAGTGTCACGGTCAACGCCCGCACGAAAAGGCAGAATTAATAAAGGTCATTGAACCAAAAATCGTTGTGTTTCAATCATATTTGCTTCTTCGTTTCAAATCAGAAGTGGGATCAAGAAACCCAACGGTCAAATTTGTGCGCATCGTCAACAACAGGATACGCGCTGTGGAGAACACGGTGATTTTTTTTGGTGCCTTCGATTTGTGAGTGACTGTGGGTGCGTGGTAGACGAGACCATCAAACGCGAAGAAAAGAAAGTACGGTACATGCGACCGACGATTGCGAAGAGTGCACTGGATTTTTTTTGACTGCCTTCGAGTCGTGAATGATTGTGCGTGCGTGGTAGACGGGACCACCGAAAGCAAGGGAGAACGGTGCATGCGAGCGACGACCTCAAGTCTGCACGGTTATTTGGCAAAGACATCGTTGGAATCGACAGCTGACCGTGTTGTCGTAGGTCGGCAAACTTTTGCTTGGGGCCGCCGATCGTATCATTGTTTGGCACACTGATCAGCTGTGTGGTGAATTAGCACGGCAAGATGGAAGCAGAATATGGAACGATGACCCGTGACGAGCTCCGCGATCTGCTGGAGGAGCGCGGGAGGCCAATTTATGGGACAAAGGAGGAGCTGCTAGCTAGGGTACTAAATTCGCCAAGGGGCGGAAAGGGTTCAGTGGAAGCCGAAGAACTCCCCCTCCTCATCTTCTGGAACCAAAATCAAGAATCACTCCCCCTCCCTAAGCAACCGCAGCCGGCGACAATGTCTCATAAGGCCGTTGAAGAACTGCCGTGTGCGAAGGGTGCGGCCGAGAGCGAAGAACTCCACCTATTGCGACGGCTGAGGGAAAAGGTCGCCGAGCTCACGACAGGACAGACCAGAGTGGCTGGGGCTGGTTTTGCGGAAGTGCAAGATTTGCAGACACGCTGGAGGATCCCCGAGGAGCCAATGCATGAGGAGTACAAAAGGGAAAGGTGTTGTTTCCGCAACATGTACTCCGTCCGGGACGTCGCAGAGATGCTTCCGCCGTTTAACCGCAAGGCGTACGATGGACTGTCCTCCGCGGGAAAAGGAAAGTGTTAGATGTGCAGAGGGTTTATGCGTTAGATGAAAAGGTGGTACTAATGGCTGCGACCACCAGGTTAGTGGGAGCAGCGCAATTGTGGAGCCGTAGCGTAACCGTCGAATTTCTGGGAGAGTTCTTCGCGGGGTTGTGCTACAACTTCCCTGCCGTGGACGATGAAGCGGATATCCACGGCAGGCTGCGGGAGCGAAGGCAACACCCCAGCGAAGACATCGAAGAATACATCTTCGAGATGAGGATGATAGCGTCCCGGGGACACATGCAGGAGAGCACCCTGGTAGAGTACATCGTACAGGGAATTGTGGATGCTGAATGCCAGGAGGCTTTCAGAGCGCTAAGGCCCACCTCAGTCAACGACGTTCTCGAAAGGGTTCGCTGGGTGATAGGGTTGAGGAGCAGCAGATGTAGGGCGGCAAATATGTTGCGGCAAAGGGACGAGGAAAATTCGTTTCCACGACGGAGGGGGACTTTGCACTCGGTGACTGAACGGGTCGACGGGACTTCAGGAAGCGGGGTAAAATGCTTTGGATGCCACCAAATAGGTCACTACCAACGGGACTGCCCGCAAAGACACGGCGAAGTGCGAAGCACAGAAAGGAGCAGACCAGAAAGGCCCAACCAGCTGCTATTGAAGGAGAGCAAATCGGAATACGTGAAGGACGCCACTGTAAATGGGTACCAAGTCGAAGCGTTTATCGACCTGGGAAGCGACTGCGTCACCATTCGCCGCTCTGTCGCAGAAGAGGGAGGGGTCAAATATATTGACGAACGGAGGCGACTGATGGGCTTCAGAGGAGGGACTTGCCAGACCCTGGGAAGAGTGTACGCCGAGGTAACGGTAGATCAACTCAGGTCGTGGTGCGAAGTCCTCATAGTTTCAGACGAGAGCCAGCCGTACCCGATGCTGATTGGTCGGAAGCTTCTTGACCAACCCCAGGTAAAAATGGTGAAAACGCACAAAGCCTTAAGGATCACCGATTGCATGGCCGAAGACGCTAGGGCACCTGTAGTGGCAGAAGAAACCGCCGGAACCCAAACTAAACCGTCACTATTTGACCCGGATTGCGCGCATGAGGTAAACGAGGATTTAGCGACCATCGAGGAGGTTCAGGGGAGGCAGAAGGAGAGGTTCGATGCCCGGCAGCAGCGGCCTTCGGTGTATCAGACAGGAGAGCTCGTGCTGGTCGAAGACGATCTTGCAGCCACTGGCGAGTCAAAGAAGTGGGAGTCTCGGTACCGTGGGCCATAGGACGATCCGAAAGTGCTACCGAATGACAGGTACGGGGGGGAAGATATCCACAGGCAGCGAACCCAACGGAGGCTGAGCACCGTCCTGGAACCGGACAAGGGGAAGCACTGGTGTGAGCTCCCGATCGAAGGCATCCGCAAGGACGACAACGAGGAAGGTTTCGATCTCGAGGCGAGATCGACGTTAGGATGGCCGAGTTGTAGCATCAAATGCACGCGGGTATATAAGCCCGCGACACAGACCACTCGGGAAACACAAGCTTCGCCGAAAAAATCAAGCCATTTTCTTCAACCACAATACTTTGGACAAAAATCAAATGTCTCACAGGGAATTTTATTAACCCCACGATAAACATCATCAACGGTGATGAAGTTCTCTCCGATTCCACCCACATCGCAGAACACTTTGGCAAATCCGTGTCCGAATATTCAACCGACTCCAATTTTTCACCTGAGTTTTTACATCTAAAATCAGTCTTTGAAATCTTACACCTATCCCGGACCATTTCCCAGCCTTCTTCCCCGTTGCATGACAAAATTGAGCTACAAGAACTTAAAATCACTTTGCCAAAGGTAAAACTCGTGCGCAGTATGTAGAAACATAACCCTAATCTACTAAAAGCTAGATTACTGTCTCTCTATAACAGAATTTTCACCCATGGCATTATCCCTCAATCTTGAAAAACTTCCGTGGTTATTCCTATACCAAAACCAAACAAAGAGTCCTCCAACATTATTGGTGTCAGTAAAACACTTGAAAAAATTACTGCAAATAGACTAAACTGGTTCTTGGAAGAAAATCATCTTATAGATGTGAGCCAAGTTGCATTTGAGAACGGAAGTTGCACGTTAGACGCCCTACTTCCCCTAGATAATCACACCTCATCACTAAAACTGACCGAACCTCTATACCATGCTGCTATACGATGCAGTCTAAAGGCTTTTAGAACAACACCAATAAAAAACATGCTCGTTGAATCTAAGCTTCCATCAATAAAACATAAAGCCAAAGTATTAACATCAAAAGTTGTTCTAAAGATCAACCAGTATAAAGGCAGCCTAATCAAAAAGCAAATAAAAAGGTTGGTTGCTAAGAAAAACACTATAAACCCCCTTTTTTTTTTCTTTTTATAATTTGCGCGCGCAAAAGGGGTTACGAATACCCTTAAGTGTCCGGAATCAAGACACAGCACGGGCCGAAAGTATAGAGGGCGAAAGGGAAAGGAGGTACCTGTGCACATTGGTCTTAAATGTCTGTGGATTATAGTGAGTGAGAAATATTGGGCTGGGAAGAGCATTCCATATTCGTGTGGTGCGGCTAAAAAACGACTCTCTAAACTTAACTGTACGTCCGAAAACAGGCTTAAAGGTGAACTGATGAGCATTCCTGGCGAGACGAGTATTGCGAGTGAATTCATGAAGGGGAGGAATGCAATTGGCTAGCTCACTTGAGCATCGTTTGTTAAAATAGCGATAAAACAGTGATAAGGATGAGACATTACGGCGATGTTCGAGCGAGTCTATCGACTTCGCGATATAACTATCTCCTATAAGTTTTATCGCTCGCTGTTGTATTCTATCTAGCAGGTGTAGAGACTTCTTGGGAGCACCAGACCAGATATGAGCGTTATACTCAAGTTTGGGGTGGATGTGGGCTTTGTAAATTAAAGCCAAGTCAGAGGGGGGGAAGTATTGCTTGCATCGTTTAAGGAAACCCAGACATTTCGCAGCATTTTTGGCGACCTCGAATATGTGATCATTCCAACTAAGTGTTGAGTTGATACACATACCGAGGATGGAAAGTTTTTCGGTTTCGTCGATGCAAGTGTCATTCAGAGATAATGGCTGATTATTTTGGGATCGCTTAAGAGACAGTAGACAGCATTGAATTTTGGAAGCATTAAATTCCACTCCATTGTTTTTACCCCAATTAAATATGCTGTCAAGGTCGGAATTTAATGTGCTTAACATACGCTGCCGCTCCAATTCTACGGCCGAAGGATAGGGTCGTGAGTCTTGGAACGAATATGAAAAACTGAGAGTACTGTCATCAGCGAAGGAGTGGATTGGATTAGAAGTAGCAGACAGGAGATCATTTATAAAAATGAGGAAGAGAGTCAGAGACAAAACAGAGCCTTGGGGAACACCAGCATTAATTTGGTGGATATCAGACTTGAACCCCTCCAAAACGACTTGAATTGAACGGTTCGAAAGGTAATTTCTAATCCATAGAAGAAGAGACTCATCGATACCATAAGCACGCATTTTCGACAAAAGAGCTTGATGCCAGACGATCTTGCTTTCTCCTGCATTGTGCAATTATTGATTCCACTTTTCGGTGAGATATGCGATCAAATCACCAGTGGACCTGTTGCTGCGGAAACCGTACTGCCGGTCATTAAGAAGCTTCCGCGATTCAAGATATTTCATAAGCAGACGGTTTATCAGCGTTTCCATGACCTTGAAAAGAAGGGACGTTAGTGCTATGGGTCGATAGGAGGAGGGTGACAAAGATTTGCCCTTTTTAGGGACCGGCTGGACAAATGCTGTTTTCCATCCACTCGGAAAGAGACCAGAAGAATAGGACAGATGAAAAAGCTTACGCAGTGGTTTTGCCAGCACAAAAGGACACCTCTTCAGAAGTATCGGGGGATACCATCCGGGCCAGCGGATTTATGCACGTTGAGATCTTTAAGTACTCCTGCAACTGTAGGAGTGCGGAAATGGATTTGTCCCATGGTACAATCGACGCTCTCAAGTACAGGGGGAGACAAAGTCGAATCTGGCAGCGTTGAGCTGGCCGCGAAATGCGCAGTAAGCAGATTGGCCTTGTCTAAAGAGCTGACAGCTGGAATGTCATTGCAAATGAGCGCGGGAATTGAAGATGAGGCTGAATTCCTTATATTTGTAACAAATGAACAAAAGTTTTTGCGACCCTTGGGATATTGTAACACTTTTTGCCTCAACTTTTGGTTATATGAGAATTGCACACGTCTTATTAGTACATTGCAGTCATATCTGGCCCGTTTAAACTTTTTCCGATTTTTCTCAGTAGGTGTGGAGTCTGAACGCAATCATCGCAATCTCTAAACCATTATTATTATAGCATGCTGAATTATTATAGTTAAATATATATTCGTACCTTTCTTTTTATGTCATTGATATGTAGTCATACTCTTCCTTTTGACATTTCGTATATGTAAGTAGCTGAATAGCATTTGAATTTTTTATAGAAAAGAGTGTATTTGCAAGTTGGAAGTCTCTTTTTGAATAAAGCGAACGATCGAAAGGGTAAAGGGACGTTTTTTCTTTGTATGAACGAATCAGATCCGTCAAGAATCAAGAACTCGAACGAAACAATGGTGCCTCCTGTGAGGATCTGGAGCGAATATACAAAGTGGAAGCAAATCATCACAGGAAGTTTAAACGATTTAAATATTCAAGATATTCAACGCTGCAACACATCGAGCGAGGGAACTACACCTGCACATAATCTAGTAACCACGAGATATTCAACGCTGCAACCCATCGAGCGAGAGACTACACCTGTACATAACCTAGTTACCACGAGGTAAGTGCAATTGAATGTGAATTGTTCCTATTGAGTAGTTAGAATAAACATTATTGGGCGAATATGGAAATGGACGATATTGTTGGTGAACAACTTATGCTGATGGAATCAATAGAAAAGGTTCTACGTAATTTTAAATAAACTGGGCAAATGCGAGTTGTACTCGCACGGCGAAGGTTCCGTCGCATAAATATTTGTTGATGGAAGCATTTTTGAATATCGGGCGAAGAATTCAAGTTATTTGAGTCAAATTTTCTTCCAACTTGAACCCAAATCAACCATTCATTACTACATTCGTGCATACAACCAAACAAGCAGCCATCCTATACCTCTAAAAAAATGTATCTTAGACAGAAAATCCCTTCCATCATATCCAATCACTGCTCATGCCTGCGGTGTGTACATTGCTGTTGGGCATTTAGGGGTTGAAATGAATGGAATGTGAGAGGTAACACTCATCATTGTTTTGAGTCGTCGATCTTCTTCTTCTTCTTGGGGCGCTACAGTCCGAGGGGGACCTGGGCGTCACTAAACATGCCTCTCCAGCCAGCACGATCTTTCACCAGCTGTCTCCAGTTTTGTACACCAAGTCGGCCGAGATCCCCCTCGACTTGTGTGCGCCACCTTGTTCGTGGACGTCCTCTGTTGCGTTGTCCCACAGGCTCAGAGTCGAAGACTCTTTGGGCCGGAGCTAAGTACCGGCAGTACGCTATACATGGCCTAGCCATCATAGGCGTTGGAACCGTAGACGACTGGCTAGACTCATGTCGCTGTACAGCCCATATAGTTCGTGGTTGAACCTTCTCCTCCAAATGCCCTCAACGCAAACAGGACCAAAGATCGCGCGCAGAACTTTTCTCTCGAAAAGACCAAGAGACTGTTCATCCGCTTGGGATATTGTCCATGCCTTTGCGCCGTACACCACGACTGGGATGATCAAGGTCTTGTATAGAATCAGCTTAGTCTTCCGAGAGAGGGCTCTACTACTCAATTGCCTTTTGAGCCAAAAAAAAACAGCGGTTGGCAAGAGTTATTCAGCGTTTGATATCGGTACAGATGTTGTTTATACTGTTTACTGCGGAGCCAAGGTAGACGAAGTCCTTTACTACCTCAAAGTTATAGCTGCCTATGCTGACGTTCTGGCCAAGACGTTGATGTTGTGCGTCCTTTCTCGATGACAGCATATACTTGGTTTTGCCCTCGTTTAACGCCAGACCCATTTTAGCCGCTTCCGTTTCAATGCCAGCAAACGCATCATTGACGGCTGGCTGTGTTCGCCCAATCACGTCGATGTCATCCACGTAGGTTAGCAGTTGAACAAACTTTTGAAAGATCGTGCCTCTTGTGTTGGCCAGTCAGTTTTGCACGATCTTCTCAAGAACGATGTTAAAGAAATCACATCGTCAATCACAGCATGGAATTGTCATTGGTCAACGTCAACGTAGCAATTTTTTTGTCGCGCACCAATTAGAGGTTACATTCACAAATCTACGCAAAGTGCTTAGTTTTTTATACGATTTCAAAAATCATTTATTTTTTGTAAACTAGAAATACAGACTTTTTAGAAAATACATAGGATGTTATGCCTTTGAAGAGAAACTTTAATAAATTTGAAGAAATTGCATGGTTTCACTTCTAGTTCCAAAGAAAATTAAGAACAAATAATTCAATTTGATATGGAGGGTCTCTTCGAAATTTTCGTGTATGCATATATCACGCTTAACTCCACCCTACGTGATATGACGTGGCGTCGAAAGACGTGAGATGGCATAGAATGACGTGACGTAATGCGACATGAAATGAGATGACGTGATGCAAAGTTACGTGGCATCACCCTCACGTCACCTCACGTCACCCTCATGTCCCCTCACGTTAAACTCACGTCACCTCACGTCACCCTCATGTCACCTCACGTCACCCTCACGTTACCTCACGTTAAACTCACGTCACCTCACGTCACCGTCACGTCAGCTCACGTCACCCTCACGTCACCTCATGTCACCCTCACGTCACGGCACGTCACCCTCACGTCACGGCACGTCACGTCATGTCATGTCATGTCACGTCATGTTACGTCATTTCACGTCATATCACGTCACGTCACCTCATATCACGTCAAATAATATCACATATTACGTATCATCACGCCATGTCACATAACTCCGCGCCAAGTCACATCACGCAGGGTGGTATTAAGCGTGATATATGCATACACGAAAATTTCGAAGAGACCCTCCATATCAAAATTCGTCATGAATTATTTGTTCTTAATTTTCTTTGGAACTAGAAGTGAAACCAACCAATTTCTTCAAATTCATTAAAGTTTGTTTTCAAAGGCATAACATCCTATATAAATTCTGAAAAGTCTATATTTCTAGTTTACAACAAATAAATAATTTTTGAAATCGTATAAAAAATTGTGTGCTTTGCGTAGATTTATAAATGTAACCTCTAATTGGTGCACGAAAAAACAATTGCAAGTTTCAATATAATTACATATAGTGGCAAATAATTGTCTTCAATGACTGTGTAAAACAGTTGATATTAGTTCAATTTAAATACTGAATTATTTGAAAATTTAATGAAGCTGATATTTCAATCGTCGGGTACGCTTTCGTTTTAACAAATTTTACAAATCTTTAACGTTAGGCAAAAAAGTCTTAAATCGGAAACTGCAGTTTTTCGTAAAACCAAATTGAAAATAGATTCATTATTTGCAAATCGGGATTAAATGTATTCCAACAAAAAAAACTGGGCAAGTACGAGTTGAACTCGCACGTGGAAATCGCATAATATTGATGGATGATTTCTGAATATCAAACGACGTTGTCTATTTAAGTTGAATTTTCTTCTAACTTCAACCCAAATCAACCCTTCATTCATTCATTCATAGATCCAATCAAACAATCATTCATCCATACACATATCTATACCTCTATCCAAGTTCATCCAACACAGAAAATCCCTTCCATCATACACATACCTAATCACTGCTCATGCCTGCGGTGTGCGTCTTCATTTCTGTTGGGCATTTAGGGGTGAGATCGAAAAGATAATACTCATCAACGAATAGAGTGGCCTAACACAGCATGAAATTATGTGTGAAAATGAAAATTGTTCTTATTTTAAATCTTAGATAAATCGATATTTTGAAATTTATCATTTCTTAATGCTTACATTGATGTCTTCAAAACTGCGTTTTCAGATCTTCAAAATTCGCATGTCGATGATTGACCGTTTTTGGCCAATATCTCCAAAACCATTAGGGCCAGAATGCTCGAAATTGTTTTAAATTAAAGTACTCAATAAAGCCAAGTTTTTATGATTTTTTCAGATTTTTAAACACTTTGGTTTAGAAATGGCAGGGGGGACACATTTAAAAAAAACTTTGGAGCTCCATATTTTCCAAACGGTATTTTGGATAAAAAAGTGTTGAAAGAAACCTCCACCTCATTTCGAAAGATCTGTCGATTGATATATAGTTCGATGGGGTGCGACAATTTTTAAAAATTTATGTCAACTTCACCTGTACTTGAGTCACCCCCAAATGGCCCCACTTTTTAAAATCGCTGCATAGGCAATGACATCTAAATCTAAAGTATCTAATTCCAAAATTTCATGCCGATATCTTCATAAACTTCGGAGTTAAAAAATGTGACATACACGACGGATGGACGGACGGACGGACACACCGCAATTATAAAGGTTCCGTTTTTGTAGACGGAATTTGAGGTGTTGATTTTCTTCATAGGCAGAACACCAGCAACCTTTGGTAACACATACGCAGTCACTTGATAATTTATTTTAGGGTCTACCCTGGAACCGATTGATAATTTAACGCTATAGCGGCTTGCTGTTATCGTGGATCCGGATAATCCATTAACACTAATGCTAGCTTTATCCCGATGAAGGCCAAGCAGTTGTACAACTCGTTCGTTTACGAATGATGCCTGGTACCCTTGATCCAGTAATGCCCTAAACAACTGTACGCCCCCCTCCGATGACTTGATTATAACGACTGCTGTTGGCAGAAGTATATCATAGGATGTGATTTCTGAATGTTGATCATCCTCCCGCTCTTCGTGTATCGCCATGTGTGTTGCTGCTTTAGTGAGACTTGGAACGACGAGCTCCCGTTCAAGGTGGATTAAGGTGTGGTATTTCCTTCCGCATGTCCCGCATGTTCGACGACTACTGCATTTTGTGGAACAGTGATTATACCCCAGGCAGTTAAAACAGAGTTTAAATTTCTCCACTGCAGTCCATCTGTCATTGATGTTCATTTCTAGGAATTGGTTGCATTCCCCAACTGGATGTTCTGCTTTCTCGCAAATCGGGCATGTGATCGTTTTGTTGTACACATGCATTGTAGTCACCTTCATGGTATATCTTTAGCGGATCCAACATACTTCGAGCCACAAACCATCGATGTCTTACTAGGCAGTGATATATACGACGAGTGTATCCAGGATGACACGCGTAAGGCTGAATACGGATTGCCAATTGCTCAGAAAAGAACACTGGGGTACATCGTCTCTGGAAAGAAAGCGGAATAATCTTCATCACGTAATTTAACATCTTTATTCACTAACTTCGAAATCGACTATCTGTTAAGGAAATTTTGGGAATCGGAGGAAGTTGTGGAACCAATAAAACAAACATCGGAAGATCATTGGTGTGAAGAATTTTATAGAGACACGACTGAGCGTTTGGAATCTGAAAAATATCGCGTGCGATTACCAATAAGGACTGAAATTGAACCTACACAGTTCATAGGAAGATCACGGACTGCAGCTTTAAGGCGATTCGAACACTTGGAAAGACGATTATTAAGGGACAAGGCTCTTAAAGAAGAATACATTGAATCAATAAAAGAATACATAAATTTGGGACAAATGAAACCTGTTGCGACCAATGAGGATCAACATTGTATTATGGCACCGACAAATGTATCACGTTTTACGTGTTGCTACCTTCCTCACCATCCAATCTTATAAGTCCGGACCTCAACTCCCTCAACCTTATATCCTCTTTGTAGCTCGAGTCATACCACGCACTTGCTTTGGGTTTGATACCCTTCACTCTGTGAGGAATGAAGGATCTCATACCCAGCAGAATGATGTTCGTGATCGTATCAGCAGCGGCATCCACGTCACTATCGAGGAAACATAGTGACCAGTTAAAATTCCTAAAGAAGTCGTTAAGGCCGCTCCAATTGGCTTTCTCGTATAGCCAAACGGTTCTCTTAGGAATTTGTTCTCGAACTGTGTAGAGTGACTACGAGAAATTAGCTGGTACGACACAGTTGTCAGACGAGCCTAGAGGCGACAATATGTCAATCGAATATTTATCCGGATGAGAGGTGAAAAACAGGTCCAGGGTGTTGGCGGAATGATCTGCAATGTCAGGTATTCGTGTAGGCTCATTCACAAGCTGGGTCAGATTATTTACCTCAGCGAAGATCTCAACATACCGTCCTTCGGGTGTTGTCTGGCCTGAATGTCGAAGCCAATTAGAATTGTGTACATTGAAATCGCCCGCAATGGCAATTTCAGTGTGAGGATACAGGGATACAATTCTTGTGATGGAATCGGATAGCATATCAAACTCATTGAAAGTTGAATTGCTATCCAAGTTTGGACTTCTATAAATGAAACAGTAGTGGGTTAAATGCTTACGGACATGGACTTTTAACCACAAAAAATTAAATTCCGGATTGGAACAGAGACCGTATTGGGGTTGAACTTGGTAAGCTACATCACTACGTATGTATAGGGCGAGACCGCGGTGAGAGAAGAAAAGAGGCACCAAGTTATATCCAGGCAGGTTCAAATCCGATAAATCGGTATTCTCACCTACCTGTCTTTCACTCAGTGCCAAGACAGCTGGTTTATATCGAGAAAGCTCTAAGGCCACAAACGTTGCTCACGTCAACCCTAAAATTTCCCATTACAACAACAAAAAAGACAGACACCAAAAGAGCCAACTCCGACGTTGCATCAGATGGCAAAGCAGAACTGAGAAGTGCAAATTTAAGTAGCTTCCCAACATCAAATCGATGTAGGTGTTATGCTCATACACCGATTAGAGTTGGTCCACCAACAATTTGTACCTCCAATTCCGCTACGTCAGAAGCTACGCACTCTCAGTCTTTGCACTCACCCGCCTGATAAAATCAAACGGGAGTTGCGACCGAGAATGCGTAGCCGTGGCTTGTGGAGGAAAGGGATAAGAGGGAGCGGACCAGGCGCACTCGATCCGGATCACTTCACTGCACTGATTTTTTTTTTTTTTATTATTTTTTTGTTTCATATATTTTTTTTGTACCATTTCACACTCGCACGTTAAGGTGTTGGACGGTCCGCAGAATTATTAATTTATTTTTTTATTTTTTATTTTATTTTTTTTTATTAAAAATTTGTTTTAATTTTTAATTTTTATTTTTAAATCTGCGAGCGCGTTGAGGATGAAAAAAAATACATGTGCACGCGTCGGAGGGTAGCACGGCACTTCAACTCTCACCAATACCATGTCATTAGCCCCTCAGATGGGAGTCCTAATTTGCCTGAAAAGCTGTTCGAAAGGTTTATCTCCTCCATGGACTTTAAGAGAGGACAGTATCGTGCTATCATTACACAGATACGACAGATCTACAATACCAAACGAAACATACAAGCAGCTTTGCCTACAAAACACAGAAATAAAAAATGTTGTTTACAGATGGATCAAAAACCGAGTCTGGGACTGCTTTTGCGGTCGTTAAAGAGAATGACAATTTGCCATCGAAAGGACTGCTGCTATACTTTTCATGAGTTTTTTCGGCGGAAGTTTTTCCAATTCTTCAGGCTATTACTCTCACTTGCAATGCAATGGTCATCATCTGCCTGACAGCCTGTCTATACTAGCAGCTATAAAAAATGTACATAACAACTGTACTGTCATCATAACAATACGGGACGTGTTAATGGGCCTTATTACGATTGTCAATTATCTACTATTTTAGGTCAATCATTTGTTGATAGATTAGCATTGCGACACGTATTGTGAATAAAATTATTGTTATCGATATTTCGTTTGACAAAGCCATTGACTTGTGACCATTATTCTGTCAACGAGTATTTCGTGGTTGATAAATGTGAAAGAAAAGTAAATTAATATTTTCAATTAAAAACATGATTTCAATAGAAGTGTTTTATGCTTCCGATGAAAGGGAATACAACATTGAGGCATTCGAGCTGACTCGAATACGGAGAAATTTGAGAGATTATTATTATTATTGTTGAGGGTATATTGCACCGCGACCTTTAAGATCTATTGTGCCCCCTTTCAATACCTTAGCACAATTACGAGTTCCCCTCAAATACAGTTCTTTTCAGAGTTGTATTGAAGGTAGTGGACTCCTATTGCGCATAGGTGAAGAAATCTGTTCTAGAGTATTCTCTCTAAGCCAGTTTCCTTCAGGAATCTGAGAATGAGAGATGGTTCTAGTGATTGCATTTCTTCTTCTGATAGTAGGTACTTGCCCAGACTTATTTTTCTTTTGTGGGCCAGTGCCTCACAAAATCCCAGTATATGTTCTGGAGTTTCACTAAATTCTCCACAAAATCTGCAGGGACCTTCTTCTGATACCCCTAGCTTCCTTAGATGCTCCCTAAGTCTACAGGGCCCCGTTAGGAAGCCTGTTAGGATATGGAGGTTATTCTTGCTCATTTTGATGCATGCCTCGAATCTCTTTCGGTTATATTGCCCTAAGAGTTTCTTGGCCTGCTTCATTCCACGAGCGTTATTCAAGGTTTCTTTCCAGTTCCCTGAATTCTTCTCTGAGGAGATGGTCTCCTACAGCGCAGAATGGTTTAGGGCCTATGAAGGGTTCTGATGCTCCTTTCCTTGCTTGCGGCCATTTCGGTGCTTTCTATCCCCGTATGGCCAGGTATCCAGCAGAGTTTTACTCGGTTTCTCCTACTCAATTCTTTGAGCTTTTGCACGCATTCCCATACAAGTTTGGATTTGATGGTGTAGGAGTCCAGTGCCATAATAGCGGCTCGACTGTCCGACATTATTGCTATGTCGCAGTTGGTATAATTCCTTTCAAGATTGATCTGAACGCATCTGTCTATGGCATAAATTTCCGCAAATTTGAGAGATACTTCAAATAAATAAAATTCTCCTGAATTGGAGGATCATATGTACGTATACAGAAGTGCAATTCATATTCTGCGTTTAACAATCTTTTTTTTATAAATTCATTCAAAATTATCGGCTCTCAAAATTGGCTTTCATGGATTTATTAAGAGACGTTGAAACCGCTTAAACGATAGCATGCTATCCCCAATATAATAAAACTTACTGCAGTCATTCGATTTTAGAAGTTACCAATTGAGTGATGGAAATGATTTTAACATTTGATTAACGCGACCGACAGTATCGGTAATTTTCAACGAAGTATTGGCAGTTTTAGAAGCGCATATTTGCCCAAAATTTATCAAATTTAATTATTCTAATATATACTCGTATATATATATATATTTTAGTCACCATATCAACATTGTACTCATATCATAACAAAAACAAACAATTCAGTTTCTTAAAAAAATAAATAAAAATCCATACATTTACTAATTTAGAGTAAAATGATGTTGCTTCTGCTTTTCTATTTCTAAAAGTTCCAACTTCAGTTTCAACTTAGCTTAACGATCATTCTCTTTATTTTACATTGTCCTTTTTCAGCTGACATATTTCCCGCTTCTTATCTTTTTTAAAGTAATAAGTTTTCCGCGTTAGGTCCTACATTTTTCAAATACATTGCTGAATCTCGCGCATAGTAGAATTTATTTTCTCCATAACGTTACCCATTTTTTGGAACGTTTGATTCTCTAAAAGTACAAGTCTCTCACTCTCATTTTTTTCTCGTGTTGACATGCTTCTGTAACTTGTTCTTTCAGGGACTAAGATGCAATTTTAGAAACTGCTTTCTTCACTTATATCTACGGATTCCTCTGCATTATTAGTTTGTATTCCGAACTCCAGTCCGGGAGGATCAACATAGGAATCGAATTGCATGAGGCGAATAATTGTTTCTTCAATATCGCTAAATGAATGTAACTTACAACCACCAGTTGCTGGCATTTCTATCTTATTTTCAGTCTTTTCCTTTTAGTTTTACACTTAAGGTTCACCCAAGCCTTGAAATAAATAAAAAATCAGTATTATTTTTCCGTCTTATGATTTGCTAACCCTTTGCCATTTGTCCCAATTGCACTGTGCTAATTGCTATTTAGTTCGACTGCAAACACTTGCCACTTCCTTTGTGCAGCAGACTTTTTACACACACCATTAGCAATGTGGTCTCCGTGTCAGTGTGGGTTCGTGCGTCGACCCATGCGCATTAGACTTTCATTGTCTAAGTTCGAATCCAAGTCCAGACAAACAATTTTTCAAAAAAAAAAATTGTTCGCGGCTCCACCTCTTTCGAGTCACTGACAATGCTCAAATAGTATAACTGTCTAGAAAAATCCTCTCAATCTCGCCGTTCGGAGTCGGCATTAAACTGTAGATCCCCACCACCCTCTCTCACGAGTGCACAACAATAGCACGCATAACACGAGTGGTTGTTGAGAAGCTAGGCCCAGGTCCACCTCGGACTGTAGCGCCGCCATTATTATTATTATATTAGCAATATCCGCATTCTCCTCCATTAGTTCCACAAGTCGGCTTAGTTGTTTTCTATTGCTCACGATTTTGCTCCTAAATTTACAACACAAAAAATAGACACATCTTAACAAAATATTAATAAACATTAGAATACTTACATTTTAGCAGGTCAGGAAACAGGTAAAACTCAAACGTCATTATTTCAATCGGTCTATGCACCATTCACAATGGTACGAAATCTATCAATCGCCAATGGTAATATCGATATAATTGATGATTGCTAGAATTTATCAATGATCAATTATCAACCAGTTGACAATCATAATAAGACTGAATAAAAAACGCTGATAGAATCAAATTGCTTTGGATTCCATGCAGACATGCTGGCGTTCGAGGAAACTAGCACGCTGATATGGCGGCAAGAGCCTCTACCCGAGAACCTCTTACAACTCTCTTCATCTTCAATAAAACAGACATGAAGAAACATATTAATCGATTCTAGTTCGAAATTGCAAGAGAAGACTGGCGTCCATACACCCACTCCTATGAGCTGATCAACCCCGAAGCCAAGGCAGCGGTATATCCTCAAAACCTTCCGCCAACATGATCAAATCCATATCACCAATGCCCACCAATGCAAGACCATCAAGGATAATGTTAATAAGCTGTTCCCCAACTCCAATCTCAACACCCTACTCTCTTTCCCTTCTGCCGACAATATTATAAACGTATTTAAGATCATCTGGCTTCTGCAATTAAATATATAATATTTTTCACATTCCATTTATATTTTTGCCTTAAGGCCTGGTAGCTAGAGCCTTTGTCTAACTAAGCTTTGTATTATCTTTTTTAATGCACGAAAGAAAATTTCTTTGATTTTACAGATAATTTGGATATTGATGAATACTAAAATATTAAAGGACAGTTTCTGTATATTCTTTACTCGACTTAATTACTTAATAATTACTATAATAATAATGGCGGCGCTACAGTTCGAGCTGGAGCTGAACAACCACTCGTGTTGTGCGTGCTATTGTTCTCTCACGAGTGGAGACTGTAGGTCCCAGTTAAATGCCGACTCCGAACGGCGAGACTGAACATTTCTTGAAAATTGCTTGCTTACGTCCGATCCAAAATAAGAAACTACCGTAATACTAACAAAACTAACTGTCAATCTAGGTTGGTTCTCATACAGGGTGGACCATCTAGTGTTTTTTTTTTTTTAAGTCATAGGTCATTTTTGCACTGACAGCTCGAAATCTTCACAGAAAGTCAGTATCATGAGTCGCTTCACGGTTGAACAACTTTGGGAAATATTGAAAGCTCATTTCCAAAGTGAATGCTGTGCAGCTCAAACAGTGCGTTTTTGAAAAAAAAAGTTTTGGCCGAAATGAAGCATCCACCGCGACTGCTGAACCCAAGTTTGTTCGTGAGACTGGTATGCGAGTGGACAACACTCATGGTCCCCGTCGTCGTACGGTGCGTACAGACGAGAAGGTGGCTGCTGTGGTTGAGAGTGTGAGACTCAATTCACGAACATCAACTCGCCATCGATTTCAACAGCTCAACATTTCACGCACTGGCCTGAGGAGAATTCTGCACAAAAATCGCGGATTATTCGATTACAAGGATCAATTGACTCAGCAATTGAAGGCGCATGACCATCCGCTTTGTCATCGCTTCGCAGTTTGGGCCTTAAAGCAGCTTAAATTAGACAACGATTTTGGGTGGAAAATCATCTTTTCTGACGAGGCGCATTTTCATCTCGGCGGCTACGTTAACAGACAAAATTGCCACATCTGGTGCTCGGAAAACCCGCACGTTATTGTCGTTGTCGAGAAGCCAATGCATTCACAGGGAGTGACAGTTTGGTGCGGATTGTGGAGTGGTGGCATCATTGGAACATTTTTCTGCGAAAATGAGACTAGGAACAACGTTTTGGTCAACGGTGGGTTACAGAGCCGTGTTAACCGACTGTTTTTTACTGAAATTGCAGACATGGATTTGAACGACCTCTGGTTCTTGCAGAACGGCGCACCATGCCACACAGCCCATGCTACAATCGATCTTTTGCGCACCAAGCTCCCAAATCGTGTTATCAGCCGTCTTGGCAATGTCAATTGACCGCCTCGAAACTGCGATTTGAGCCCTTTGGACCATTTTTTGTGGGGAACCGTGAGGGACCGATGTTATGCCAAGAATCCGGAAACGAATCAAGCAGTTACGACTAATATCATCCAAGCAATCCGCCCGAAATCATCAACAAGGTCTTGGCAAATTGAGGTGACAGAATGGGTTACTGCGAATTCAGCCGAGGCAACCACTTGAACGACGTTGTATTTCATAATTGATGAGAATATTTGTTCTTACAAATAAACCCATAATACATGGGAAAAATGTATACACATAAAAAAGTGTGCATATATTATACGTCTACAACCCTTATCTCAATTGGTTAGCATTTTATATAAAAAAATGGTTAAGTCCTTATTGGAAAGCCCGATACTACATCAAATGGATTGGAGGTTATCTTAGTCATATAGTTTGCATTGAATCACAATTTTCTAGCCTTTCAGACATTAACTTTTCCAGAAAATCGATGCGACGAACTAATCCGTGATCTTGATACAATGATTTTAATTTTGTCCAAAAATTTCCAAAGCTGTTTTAAATGAACGAATTGGATTACACACCAAAGATTCGATATCCAAAAAACAGGTAAGCTTTCGCTTTACTTAAAGTGGCCGCTTCAGTTTCCTCAGCTTTCAGTACATGTACCTTGAACGGTACAATAGAATTAAGAAGCGATTTTGCGTTTAGAAAATTCTCCATCGCGAACCTCCAATCGTAGTAGCTTTAAGAACTATGTAGTTTCTGAATAGATTCTCTCAATTTCTTCGTTTTTTTAAACTACTGAAGGTGTTGAAGAACCGTGTTACCCATAACCGGTTAGAACCACAAAAGGGAAGAAAATTATTTTATTGTTCTCAAATGTCAGAGGGTTACATTATTTAGCGAAGTAGCGTATATTTCATTTCATTTATTTGTTATTTCAATAAAACTGTAACAAATAATCCATTACAACAGATACAAAAATAAACTTTCCGAAATCTCGATCCCCTCTCCCAGATCCTCACTGTCAGAAAAGGTACACATAATACAAAATATTTTTTAAAGTTGATGCAGAGAAGAAAATAAAACTTCGTTCTTGCATTTAAATTGCATTTCCAATAATTACACCAATGCATCCTCCCACAGCACCACCAACTGCTCCAATTGCAACTCCACACAATCCGCTGGGAGCTCCACCAATAGCGCCACCGACAGCACTTCCCAATAATATTTGCGGCTTACATGCAAATATAGCCGAAGCGATGTCACTTTTCACCACAGACGACCCGGAAAAGATTAACAGGGCAACTGTGACTGTGAGAGGTAAATATCTCAACATTTCGTTACAATTAAAGTTTCAGCTACTGAATGAAAAGACAAGATGACGGGCTGACCCAGAAAACCCTCGTTTAAATAGCTTACCAAACACTCAATCGAGTGCAGGCAGTTGAGCGCACAATCTTATCCGACTGCAAGATCTTATCACATGGAAATTGATACTATGTTATAAAGGTGAATTCAAACTAAGTATTACTTTTAAGCGCGAGGAAATACACTTTGAAATAAAGTTGTATTCGAATCCACGTTTCTTATATATAACCTACGCTGCACGGGCAAGTCAATAACAATATCCCTGAACTTGCACTTACACACACTACTAAAAGTATCCGTACGAAGTGGATTTTCTGTATTTCTTTCAGAGAGAAGCAAAATAATAATATTTTTTGATCATATTATCTATTTATTTTCATTTTAAATAAAAAAAAATATTTACTGGTTTTCAGCATCTTTAAAATTTTGCTATTTTAAATAAGGAATTGGTAGCCTATTTTTTCGCAGTCCATAAGAATCATAGTACGGATACTTTTTTGAGTGAGTGTACATGTGTTCTAGGAAACCTCTCCAGCACCGCACGGACAAACTTTTCATCAGAATCAACTTATCACCATAATCAATCGATACAGAATTCATTGGAATCATCTCCGCCTACAAAAGAAAAAACGTCGATGCAGCACTTTGACTGGTGGCAGCTAGAGTTAAGTTATTTGAAATGAAATATTAGTTCAGTTTAAAATAAGAAATCAATAAACTTTTAAATGTAAACTTGTAAATTTAACTTTTAAAATATTTGCTTGACACCCGATCAGTGATCGCGGAACAAGAACGCTTTCTAATTATTTAGTTACTAGCTGTTGCCCGCGACTTCGTCCGCGTGAATATCAGTTATCGCGGTTGTGTAAAAATAACATTACTATGTCCTTCCTTGGGGTTTAAGCTTACTCTATACTAAATTTCGTCAAAATCGATTTATTAGTTTAGCCGTGAAAGCAATACAGATAGACAGACAGGCTGAGTTACTTCAAAAACTATTATAACATAGCTGTGCACCGCGGTTTCACCGGCGTTTTGTGGAAAAAAACCTACAAAAAATGGAACTAAAGTAAAAAATGTCACAGGAACAGAAATAGTAAAGAAACACTGGGAAAAAGTACTGGGGGTCTTATAAAATGTGGGTATGTAATAATAAATTATGGAGGTATTTATATAATTAGTAGTATTATTAAAGGAAGCTAAATCAAGAAAATTCATGTTTTAAATTATTATTTTAATATTTGGTGCATCAATAACAGCCTTTAACCTATTCGTCATTGACCCAATCAATTTTTTTTATGTCATAATTGGTTGGAATGTTTTCCCAGTCTTCTTTGATGTATTCCATCAATTGGTTTCGGCTTTTCAGGTTCATTTTTGCCACTTTCTTCTTCAAATGGGCCCAAGAGTTTTCTATAGGATTAAGACTTGGGCTCTGAGCAGGTGTATCCAGTACTTTGATGCAGTTATAAAGCAGCCATGTCTTAACCGTAAGTTCTTTATGTTTCGGGTCATTATCTTGATAGAACTCTTCTTCTTCTTCTTCTTCTTAGGGCGCTACAGTCCGAGGTGGACCTGGGCCTCACTTAACATGCCTCTCCAGCCAGCACGATCTTTCGCCAGCTGTCTCCAATTTCGCACACCAAGTCGGCCGAGGTCCCCCTCGACTTGTGTGCGCCACCTTGTACGTGGACGTCCTCTGTTGCGTTGTCCCACAGGCTCAGAGTCGAAGACTCTTCGGGCTGGAGCTAAGTTGTCCATACGCTCTACATGGCCTAGCCATCTTAGGCGTTGGATCCGTAGACGCCTGGCTAGACTCATGTCGCTGTACAGCCCATACAGTTCGTGGTTGAACCTTCTCCTCCAAAAGCCATCAACGCAAACAGGACCAAAGATCGCGCGCAGAACTTTTCTCTCGAAAAGACCAAGAGACTGTTCATCCGCTTGGGATATTGTCCATGCCTTTGCGCCGTACACCAGGACTGGGATGATCAAGGTCTTATTCAAAGTCAACTTGGTCTTCCGAGAGAGGGCTCTACTACTCAATTGCCTTTTGAGCCCATAAAAACAGCGGTTGGCAAGAGTTATTCAGCGTTTGATCTCGGTACTGATGTTGTTTGTACTGTTTACCGCGGAGCCAAGGTAGACGAAGTCCTTTACTACCTCAAAGTTATAGCTGCCTATGGTGCCGTTCTGGCCAAGTCGTCGATGTTGTGCGTCCTTTCTCGATGACAGCATATACTTTGTTTTTCCCTCGTTTACCGCCAGACCCATTTTAGCCGCTTCCGTTTCAATGCCAGCAAACGCATCATTGACGGCTGGCTGTGTTCGCCCAATCACGTCAATGTCATCCGCGTAAGCTAGCAGTTGAACGGACTTTTGGAAGATCGTGCCTCTTGTGTTGGCCAGTGAGTTTTGCACGATCTTCTCAAGAACGATGTTAAGGAAATCACATGACAGCGCGTCGCCTTGTCTAAAACCTTTTTTGACATTAAAGGTCTCGGTGAGTTCGTTACCGACCTTGATGGAGCAGCGAGAGTTCTCCATCGTCATCCTGCTCAGTCTGACGAGTTTAGCAGGAATGTCAAAACTAGACATGGCGCTGTATAGCTCGTCTCTATACACGCTGTCATATGCGGCCTTGAAATCGACAAATAGATGGTGTGTGTCAATTTGCATTTCTTGGGTCTTCTCCAGGATCTGCCGCAGTGTGAAGATTTGATCGATGGTGGACTTCCCGGGCCTGAAACCACACTGATAAGGACCTATCAGTTTGTTCACGAATGGTTTCAGGCGTTCACACAAAACGGCAGAGAAGATTTTGTAGGCGATGTTAAGGAGACTTATCCCTCGATAGTTGGCGCAGTCAAAGGGGTCTCCTTTCTTGTGGATCGGGCAAACGATACTGAGATTCCACTCATCGGGCATGCTTTCCTCCGACCATATCTTACAGATGAGCTGGTGCATGCGCCCTACCAGATCACCTCCAGCTGCTTTAAACATTTCAGCGCGCGGACAATCTGCACCAGCAGCTTTATTAGACTTCAGTCTCGATATCGCTATCTTGACTTCGTCTAGGTCGGGGGGACGGTATTCTCTTCTATCATCGTCCATTGTGTTGAGTGGAACATTCTGCCTGACAGCGGTATTTGTGTCCTCATCGCCGTTCAACAGTCTGCAGAAATGATTTTTCCAAATTCTCAGTATCGACTGCGAATCTACTATTAGCTGTCCATTCTCGTCCCGGCAAGCTTCTGTCCGAACTTTATATCTATTCGATAAAAGTTTTACCCTTTGGTAAAACTTTCGGACATCATTCCTGCCATAACACCTCTCCATCTCCTCGATCGCGCGCTTCTCGTGCTCTTTCTTTTTTTTCCTGAGAAGCCGGTTCTCTTCCCTTCTTCTCTGTTCGTAGAGCTCACGAACAGCTCTCGTGGTTCGAAGCAGCGTTGCCCGGTAGGCTTCTTGTTTTGCTGCATGTGCCTGCCTGCACTCGTTGTCAAACCAGGGGTTTTTCCTAGGTGGTGTTTTGAAACCCAGCACATCAGTAGCGGCTTCTCTGATGGCTCTTTGACAACGTTTCCATTCTTCGTCTATTGTTAGTGCAGGCGACGTCGAACTTTCGGAGAGTTTCAGGGAGACTCGATCGGCAAAGTTCCTGGCAGTCTGTTGCGATTGTAGCTTTTCGACGTCAAACCGTGGTTGTCTTCCTCGACTCCGTTGTTCTGTCGATATCCGTGTCCTTACCTTGGCTACAACAAGGAAATGGTCCGAGTCGATATTGGCGCCTCGGAACGTTCGGACATCAAGAATACTGGAGGGGTGTCTGACGTCGATCGCAACGTGATCAATCTGGTTGACGGTTGAATGATCAGGGGACCGCCAGGTCCCTTTATGGATGTTGAGGTGTGGGAACCGCGTGCTAGCTACAGAGAGGTTTCGCACCGTAACAAAGTCCACCAGCCTGAGTCCGTTTTCGGACGTGGTGTCGTGCAGGCTGTGTTTACCGATGACTCTAGCAAAGATGTCCTCTTTACCCAGCTTAGCGTTAAAATCTCCTAGAACGATCTTGGTGTCGTAGCTGGGGCATTGATCGTACGTTCTTTCTAGGAGATCATAGAAGTCATCTTTGCTATCGTCATCTTTGTCCTCTGTTGGGGCGTGGGCGCAGATTAGGCTGATGTTGCCGAATTTAGCCTTGATGCGGATTGTTATGAGGCGCTCGCTTATGTACTTAAAGCCTAAGACTTTTTGCCTAAGTCTGCCTCGAACAACAAATCCACATCCAAATAATCGCTGCCTTCGCTCTCTGTAACAATGGCCGTAGTAGATATCGCAGTTTTTCATCCTCTTTTTGCCCGGCCCATCCCATCGCACTTCCTGGATTGCGGTAACGTCTGCTTTATAGCAGTCTAGTGCCTCCGCGAGTTCATCGGCTGCACGTGGTCTGTTCAGGGACCTCACATTCCACGTGCAGAACCGAAAATCATTGTCCTTTTTTCGTTTGCTAGGGTCGTCAACAGTAAATCCGTCCATATCCGAGGCAGTTTGTGCTTTCTGAACTCGTTCATTTTTACGTGGTGAGGAAGTTAACCCCACGCACAACCTCCAACTGGGAGGACAGGTCCATGTTTAGCCCCGGACAAAGGGGTCCGGAAGGATCCGGTGTCGGTAGCCTCTTGCAGGCTGTGAGCGCCGCCGTTGGCCCTAAAAGAAGGGCTCATCCGCCGCCATCTCTATTCCAGGGTCCCGACCTTACCATGGAAACCAGGTAGCTCCTGCTGACTGTAGTTGTGGATGCCGCCGTTGGCCAATCAGTTGACCAGCTCCTCCGCCGCCATCCTAACAAGAGTGATGAGCCCTGCAGCCGCCCAGACGTCCCACGAGGGTTGGTTACCCCATCTTCTGTCAAGGGTACTCGGCTCCCGGATTTCACCACGGGGAGGTGAGAGTAGGAGTTCGTTCATAGAGGCTAGGTGCAGACGCTTGTGCCTGCATGGTTCGCATATTAACGCTTCGAAATCGAAATTCTCATGTTATCATCACCATTAAATCCGAAATTGTTAGCACTGTTAATTGTGTTTTCAATAAAGCCTTAGTCTCCGACACCTTTGCTCGAAATGCACCCCCATACCATCACAGATAACTTTCCAAATTTAACGGTTTGAATTATATTCCTTTTCGATAAGACTTTTAAGGGCTTATGCCACACTCTGCTAGGTCCTTCGTTATAGTACATCATCATTTTCATTTTGTTGGAAAATATAACATCGTCCCAGTACTCGCTTCGCTGAATGCTATACTCTGTAGCAAACGGAAAGCGTTCTTAAATGTTTTTACTCGAAAGCAGTGGTTTTTTTCTTGCAACTCTCGATGTAAACTCATGCTTTAGAAGCACTTGTCTTTCGTTCGAAACTTGTACGCGACATTCCTGGTTCATCTTTCTGGACAAGGCTCTAACTGATGTTTGGGGGTTTTCGTGCACTTTTCTTAGCAGGCAGCGCTCATTTCAATGAGATAATTTTTGGCCTTCCTTTTGTAGTAATAAACTTCAAACTATTTTCACGTTCTGCTCGGTTTATAATGTTATAAATTGTCTTTTTAGATAAGCCGAACAGATCTGTAATTTCCTTGAGACTTTTGCCATTGTAATGGTTGTACTAAACCAATTGCTTCACTTCAAAACTAATTCTTTTCCCAGGCATATTGTATGCAACTGATCAATAACAACACGATTACGAACAACATTCTCTCAACAGCAAAAATATCAATAAATACTTTTTCTTTCAAATTTGTACATCTGTCATAAAACAGAAAATAAAAAACCGCTATAACGGTACTGTTATGAAACTGTTCATGCAGTGCGCAAGCGAATTGAAATAGGATGTGCAAACACTTTCTTGACAGTCCAAAGTTCGTCCCTTTTTGCATTTTGCAATTTTTGTCATTATTGTTTAGTGAAATAAAACATTTTTTTATGTTACCTTTTTTCAAATATGTAGTTTTATAAACTAGCAAAAGAAAATGTTCAATTTAGTTACTGGAACTACTTTAATTTTTAATGCGAAAGTAGAATTTCCTGTTTTTTTACGTTGTGTAAACACTTTCTTGACAAATATAAAAGAATTATGTAAAATAATATTAAAAAGAAAAAAATTAAATTAAATGAAAAAATTACTGAAATAGGAATAAGCCTAGGAATACAGTGAAATGTTTTATAATGGTAAATAAAAAAACCATGAACCACATATAGATATGTTCAACCATGAACATACAGTCAGCGTCAAAAGTGAGTGAGACATCGGGAGAAAGTTCATCCTCAAAAATAAAATATACCGGCAGGAGCTACGGTGGACATGGGCACATCAAATTAAAGGTTTTAACTCATACTTCAATAAACACTATAATTCATTTTAAAAAAACTGTAAACATAAAGTAATTAAATCAATTTATAAGAAAAATGGGCAAAAAACAAGCGTCAAAAGTGAGTGTACACTTATTTTTAGAAAGCTTTAAATTATTGACAAAATGGTAAAGCCAAATTCCCAACGCCAGAAGCAGCCATACATCCCCACACCATCACTGAACCTCCACCATGTTTTACTGTTCGTAAAACATTTTGAGGTTCCAGCTCTGTATTTTTGCTTCTCCACACCTTTCCATTTTTCTTTAGTCCAAAAATTTGAAATTTACTTTCGTCACTAAACAGAACATTTTGCCAAAACGAATTGCTGAAATTTTGTTATTTTTTTTCATAGTCCAATCTTTTTTTTATATTAGTTTTAGATATTGAAGATTTTTTTCTGGGCACTCTTCCATGTAGGCCACTTTGATAGAGGGCACGACGAACTGTACTCGCGCTTATGCTTTGATTATTCCGAGAAATTGTATCTGCAATTTGCACAGCACTAGACATCGGATTTCTTTTCACTTCTCTCACAATGACTTTCCTTTCCCGTTCATTCAATCGTTTTGGTCGTCCTGATCTCTTGGCATTTTCTACTGTATGAAAAGTTTCATACCGATCTAAAAAATTTTTTACAGCATTATAATGTCTTTTTATTTCTCCACCGATTTCACGTAAGCTTTTTCCATTTTGGCGCATTTCTATCACAATTTTTCGCGTTTCAATTGAAGTTTCGGTTCGCATTTTGAAAAATAACTTACTTTAAAGACACTGGCTATCAAAGTCATGCTTTCTTCTTAAAACTAGTACAAATTATCTGTTCGTATCATGACATATTTATGCCGTTACATTTTCATTCGAAAACAATCCGTTATATTTTACAAGCATTGAAGACAATCATGGAAATACCAATATGTACACTCACTTTTGACGCTTGTTTTTTGCCCATTTTCTTATAAATTGATTAAATTACTTTATGTTTACAGTTTTTTAATATGAAATATAGTGTTTATTGAAGTATGAGTTAAAACCTTTAATTTGATGTGCCCATGTCCACCGTAGCTCCTGCCGGTATATTTTATTTTTGAGGATGAACTTTCTCCCGATGGCTGTACACTCACTTTTGACGCTGACTATATATGTTATAGCGACATGAGTCTAGCCAGGGGGATAAGGGTCCAACACAGGAGATGAATAGGTCATGTAGAGCGCATGTGCTGGGAATTGAATCTTAGGTGAGAGACTAGTAAGAAGGAGCGCTGACGACCCAAAAAGATGCACATAATACACAAGGCATTAGAAAGTATAAATGTTTATTGTAGACAAAATATTAAATTGTTCTTAAAATTACACTGCACAACTCACTCAGTTTATACTAACTTACTACTAAAAACTAATTACAAAATTAACAATATGTTCAAACTTCTTTAAAACTTATCGTTTTAAACTATTTTCTAACTTTCAATCATTTGTCCAATATGCTCAGCAACACATCCACCCAAGGCACCACCAACTGCACCTAGTGCAGCTCCAGGGGGTCCTCCGGCAGCCCCAGCAATGCCTCCACCTACAGCACCACCCGCCAAAGTATGAGGCTTGCATTTTGATAGAATATGAACCAAAACCTCTTCTGGTGGTGGTGGCGGATTGTCGATAAAGAAATTCAGGAACGAAAGGAAGCTAGCCTTAACCACTGTGGATCCAGCCAAGAGTAACAGGACAACTGTGACTGAGAGCAATAAGTATCTGGACATGTTGTTACACTTTAGACTTCAGCTGCTGAGTGACGAGACAAGATGAGAAGCCGATGAAGGAGACACTCGTTTAAATATCTCACCGACCACTTATGCGCTAGTACACAGATGAGTGCAAAAAGCTTTCGCCTACATCGCTCTTACGAATACCACTAAAGACACACTACGTCTTTAGGTTGAACGTAAACTATTAGGTTTGAGCGCGATGGAAAATCAACTTAATTGATGCACATGAACATAAATGGCGAATTGATTGTGGAAACACCCGAGATTTTCCTATCCGAATACGCTGCAGAAAATCCAAAGCTTTGCAACCGGACAATTTCGTAGAAACAAATACGCTGTGTAGTGTGTAGTATTGTGGTGAACACGAATTTTTCTCACCAAAGGGTCTTGGTAGTAACGTTAACTTTGGTCATGTGGATATAACTATTGTTCGCTTCAGGTGCCATTTTCTCGACGTTTCTGATGTACTACAAGCTGGAAGATCGAGCTCAATGCCCAAAAAAAAAAAAAAAAACTACAAGACATCGGCAACCATCCCAATGTGAAAGAACCACCCGGCACACGAATTTAAACACCCCGATTTGAGCACTGGACATTGCATACACATACATTCCTATGAACCTATCTCATACGGAACCTATAAAGATATACCCTGCTCAACGCCGCCGTCATAGCCCTTTTGCACCGCACTAATCGGTGGGCGGTGTGGCGTAGTAATGCGTCGACTCCTACGCTCGAAGTCTGGGTTCGATTCCCAAAAAACACTTTTGATATTTTCACGGCTCCACTTGTTCTGAGTCATTGGCAATTCTCAAAGAGTATAACTGTGTAGAAAAAGCTTCTCAATCTCACCGTTCGAAGTTGGTATTAAACTATAGGTCCCCTCCACTCGTGAGAGGACTATTGCACGCACGACACGAGTAGTTGCTGAGAAACCAAGTCCACCTCGGACTGTAGCGTCACCATTATTATTATAATCGTCAAGTATCTCTGCGGCTTCCGGCCCGGATAATCGTATCCATACGCACCATCTCTTCTTCGATTTTTAAGCCGCATACAGCAGCATTTATTGCAAGGAACTATTCGATGCGATGATTCAATTCGGGATTTGGTGGTGTCTCGCCACGCTAGAAAATACGCGATCCACTGTGCAGCACGGTTCTTCCGAACTTCCGAACCGTTTGAAAACCTGCACCGGATGTGGGCAAGGAGATGTGCTGTTTTATGACTTTTTTCAATCTGGTTCCAGAAAAGATAGTGCCCCGGGTAGGTGTAAACACGGATGGCACGGAAGACATTTTAAGAACAGGCGAAAAAGGTTCGAGTAAAACTCTATCTGTCGCCCATCAACTAATATAGAACAAATCATCACAATCCACAACCTAAATTTTAAGGTAGCCTCGGGACATACGTGAATTCCACAAACGACAACCTGGTGGAGATCCGATGCTGAATCGACCCTGATCCTGATTCCAGACTCCAAGGACCAAAATCATGCTCTACAAAACTCTTATCCTGCTAGTCATGTTATATGGGTCCGAAGACGGACTGCAAAGCTGATTTTTAGTGCCTTTTGCTTCGGATATGTGGTCCTGTCAGCGACGAAGGCGAATGGAGGAGAATGTATGTATAACCGCGAACTCTAGGAGCTGTACAAGGATAAGGATATTGTCCAGAAGGCAAGAATCCGTGGACACATCTGGTTCGACCACATCGACCGAACGCTCCAGCCAAGAGAGTCTTCGAACCCAAGCCTTCTGGTTCGAGAAGGAGCGGAAGACCGAACCTTCGGTATAAAGACCAAGTGATCGCGGATGCAAGACTACTTGGTCTTGCTGACTGGAACCAACGTGAGCTGGACCGTTATAATTCAAAACAAAATTGGATGATTAATTCATTTTTTTCTTTATAAAGGATGACCAGATAGTAAAAATAGTTTCTTCAATTGTTATGTTTCAGCAGCTGTCAAAGTTACCAATGACATCCAGCTGTCAAAATACTGGGTAAGGTCTGCCATGTCAATGTGCAGAAATTCTTTGAAATTCCTGCACAGTTGTAAAAACGCAACGCAGATTTAGTCGTGAGATCGGTCGTCATCATGGCTACAAGGTCCAGGCAAATCGATGCCCCGTAGAAAAGCGACCAACCAGACAGAGATTGGTGCGAATCGAAGCAAATATAGGCGCTATAGCGTTCAGTGTCGAGAAATGCCTGAAAATGTAGATTCGGCGTTGATCAGGGGAATCAGGCGTCCCCAGAGTTAACCCCGTTATTTTGTAGTTAAATTTGGGAGATTGTCCTGAGGTAAGAATTGAAGCCGGACTATCAAAGACAATGCCGTGAGTTCACTAATTGGGCTGTGGAAATGTTGACCGTAAATATGGATTGTGGTCAAGAACTCATTTTCTCGAACGAGGCCCGTTTTTGGTTTCACAGCTATGTCAACAAGCAAAATTGGCGTTATTGGAGTGAACACAATCGATAATAGTTCGACCAAGCATCAATGCATTCACAAAAATTTACTGTTTGGTGCGGCTCGTGGCATGGCAACATCATGGGAATATTTTCTTTTCGATATGAGAAAGGAGACACCGTTACCGTCAATGGTCTTAGGTATAGAACGACCTAGAGACCTTCTTTGGCCTGAGCTGGACAAAATCGATATATCCGAGCCGTGGGTACAACAAGACCCAGCTACATGCCATACAAGCGACGCAACGCTCGAAGTTATGAAGGAGCAATTTTGCGACTGCGTCATCTCATGGCGAGCGTTCACCAATTGACCGCCGAAAGTCATGCGACTGCACACCACTCGATTACTGCTCTAACAAGCCAACCACTTTGGACATTCGAGACGCTACTGCCAGAATAACGCCTCACATATTGGACCGAGTCATCAAAACATACAGGTATGTATACAGCTTCAAAATAAAGCCAGAATATATCTCACACCGTTGTTGTTTCACTTAAATTTATTTTCTTATCGTTCTTATCTGGTCACCTTGTATACCTTATGCCTTTTTTATTTCACCAATTTTTGTGGCTTGCGAAAACTAAATGCAAAAACGAAGAGTTTCCCAATTAAAGCCGAATTAATGGGCCGCTCATCTATTTCACATGCTGAATCAATGGAGGCTTAAGCACGTGAAAAGGATACTGGTTTGCGAAATGCCCAAGCTAAATTGTCGCTTTGTAGGGTTTTTTGTATGGAATATTAAAATTATTATTGAGTCACCGAAAGTACACAGAACATCCCCACAAAAAGTCTATGACGACTGAGAAAGTACGCTCAATCAAATTTCAGAAATGCCTGCACGATGCAACGGGTAGTATATAAGAACGAACAAGCTTTCACTGGTCCATCATCAATTTAATATCTCGTCTCGTCAGTTGCTCCGAACAGTCGCTACGAAAGCAAAGTAACATGGCTAGCAGGCAAGTTCTCACCGTGGCACTTATAATCTGTGTTTTTATGTTGGTCTCGCCATCTGTGGGAAGAAGTATCCTCCAAGAAATGACCATCGAGAATGTCCTAAACAAATTTTGGCTTCTCCATCAGTCTGAAATTGAAGGATTCTTCAAAGTGTGCCATTCAAATATTGGTGAACTCGGGTCTAAAAACATTTTTGAGGTTGCCGTAAAACCATTGTTTGCAGATGGCAAAGTTTCCGGTTGTGTATTTGAAGACGTATACTTGTAGGAGAAATTATGTGTGTCCTAATAATGCTCACTTTGTACATATTTTGTTAATTTTTCATGAAATAAAAGAATAAAGTGTGAAATACTTGACTTGTGCTATTTTTAATCTACATTTTTTCAGGGCAGCTAAAATTTCAAAGACGATCTGGGAAAAATGTGATAAATAAAAACTTAAAAAAAAACAGTTTTATAAGAAATAAAGCTACTTGGAAGGTTAGATTAGTGTGTCTGTCGCACAAAATATTAGCCGTGACCCACATAGGTCCTAGTCGGATACATTGTACTTTCACTATCCGGTGTTTGTAACACCGGCTGCCTATTGCAGTGTACAGAAACACTCTGTATTGAAGCCAATTTGATCCTTTTATGAACCTAACCATGGCATCTAAACGAGTAAATGTCTGGAGTTATTTTTCTAGTTCCTGTAAGGGCTGAAAAAATGCCGAGGTAGTGTGGTATTGCATTACAGCGAGACAATTCGATGCACTAGTCGAAAAACGACCACTCCTGGCAATTCCGAAGGATGACGTGATTAGGAAATTCATAAACGTCGAAAAAATTGAGCCTGATGCGAACCACAAAAATTACCAAAGCTTACGTTACTTCTAAGACTAGTTCGTCAGAAAAATTGGTGTTCACCACAATACTACACGAAATTTCTACGAAATTTTCCGGTTGCAAAGCTTTGGATTTTTTGCAGCGTATTCGGATAGGAAAATCTCGGGTGTTTCCACAATCAATTCTCCATTTATTTTCAGGTGCATCAATTAAGTTGATTTTCCAGCGCGCTCAAACGTAATAGTTTACGTTCAACCTAAAGACGTAGTGTGTCTTTAGTGGTTTTCGTAAGAGCGATGTAGGCGAAAGCTTTTTGCACTCATCTGTGTACTCGCGTATAAGTGGTCGGTGAGATATTTAAGCGAGTGTCTCCTTCATCGGCTTCTCATTTTGTCTTGTCACTCAGCAGCTGAAATCTAGATAATTATTGCTCTCAGTCACAGTTGTCCTGTTACACTTGGCTGGATCAACAGTGGTTAAGGCTAGCTTCCTTTCGTTCCTGAATTTCTTTATGGACAATCCGCCACCTTCACCAGAAAAATTTTTGGTTCATATTCTAACAAAATGCAAGCCTCATACTTTGGCGGGTGGTGCTATAGGTGGAGGCATTGCTGGGGCTGCCGGAGGACCCCATTGGAGCTGCACTAGGCGCAGTTGGTGGTGCCGTGGGTGGATGTGTTGCTGAGCATATTGGACAAATGATTGAAAGTTAGGAAATAGTTTAAAAACGATACGTTTTTTTTTTTATATCCATCACAGAGCACACAGAACACTACGACCTCTAAGTGTTAACTCTCAATATCGCGCGACTAAGGATCATCTACCGATTTTTCATCTCATAGATTACTTCAAATAAACAATATTAATGAAAGAACAATGTATCAACAATTTTTTTAAACTCTAATCGTGACAGGCTGAAATCCATTTCGTTGCAGAGTTCATGCACCTTGTAATGGGTTCATTGCAACCATAATTGGTTCTAAGCCTTTTATCAAAGAGTAAACTTCTCATCCGACGAGATCTTTGGAGAGAATATATATTCATGAGAAAAAGTAATTCTGGTGAAATAATATAATAATTAATAATATCGCTGACATTGCCTTAGGCCTGAAACTTAAGGTTTACAAGCCAATTATTTTGCATCTTTCATCATAAATTGGAAGTCTTTAAAGGAATATAATTTTCGGAAAGCATATCTCGTGAAATTCTTTTGAACACTTTCGAATCTGAGTTTTTGTGTATCATATGGCGAATCCTAAATAATGGAAGAATATTCTAAATATGGACCTGTAGATGGACTTAAGACTAGATATATCCCGAAAATCCTTACTATTTCTTCTCAAAAATGCTAACATAGCGTTAGACTTCGCAATAGTATAATCATAATGTAGCGAAAAATTCAACTTAGGGTGAAATATCACCCCGAGATCCTTAATTTCTCCTTGTCGATTCAGTCTATGATTGTCTATAGAATAATCATAAACAATCGGAGATGGTATTCTGTATGCCGTGAACATTTTACATTTTGAAATATTTAGATCTAAGGCAGTTTGTTTACACCATCCCACTAGGTTTTGTATATCCGATTGAAACTTAATGCAGTCGGATATACTATTTATCGATAAATGTAATTTAAAGTGGGCGCCGTGGCGTAGTGGGTAGGTGAAGAAAACATCTAACATTTTTCTCGGCTCCACCTCTTTCGAATCACTGACAATGCTCAAAGAGTATAACTGTCTAGAAAAAGCTTCTCAATCTCGCCGTTCGGAGTTGGCATTAAACTGTAGGTCACCTCCATTCGTGAGAGAACAATAGCACACACAACACAAGTGGTTCTGAGAGACTGGGTCCAGGTCTACCACTATTTTTAAGGTTCCGTCTACAAAAACGGAACCTTTATAATTTCGGTGTGTCCGTCCGTCGTGTCTGTCACACTTTTTTATCTCCGAAGTTTATGAAGATATCGGCATGAAATTTTGGAATTAGGTACTTTAGACCTAGATGTCATTGCCTATGAACCCAAATTTAAAAAGTGGGGCCATTTAGGGGTGGCTCCAGTATAAGTGAAGTTGACATTAATTTTGAAAAATTGTCACACCCCATCGAAATATATATCAATCGACAGGTCTTTCGAAATGAGGTGGAGGTTTCTTTCAACACTTTTTTATCCAAAATGCCGTTTGGAAAATATGGAGCTCCAAAGAATTAATTGGTTCCCCTCCTGCCATTTCTAAACCAAAGTGTTTAAAAATCTGAAAAAATCACAAAAACTTGGCTTCATTGAGTACTTTCATTTAAAACCATTGCGAGCATTCTGGCCCTGATGGTTTTGGAGATATTGGCCAAAAACGGTCAATCATCGACATGCGAATTTTGAAGATCTGAAAACGCAGTTTAGAAGACATCAATGTAAGCATTAAGAAATGATAAATTTCAAAATATCGATTTATGTTGAAATTTTGAGATATCTAAGATTTAAAATGATCACAATTTTCATTTTCACACATAATTTCATGCTGTGTTAGGCCACTCTATTCGTTGATGAGTGTTATCTTTTCGATCTCATCCCTAAATGCCCAACAGAAATGAAGACGCACACCGCAGGCATGAGCAGTGATTAGGTATGTGTATGATGGAAGGGATTTTCTGTGTTGGATAAACTTGGATAGATGTATAGATATGTGTCTGGATGAATGATTGTTTGATTGGATCTATGAATGTATGAATGAAGGGTTGATTTGGGTTGAAGTTAGAAGAAAATTCAACTTAAATAGTTTGGCAACGTCGTTTGATATTCAGAAATCATCCATCAATATTATGCGACGGAACCTTACCCGTGCGAGTACAACTCGCACTTGCCCAGTTTATTATTATTAGACCAGGTTTGACGCATTTGATTAATTAATACGTCAGTTTCCTTTGCCCAACCCAAAAGAAAGTGGACTCCTCCACTGTAACAACTGCCGATCATTAAGCCATTTTGTGTGAATATGTCAAATCATGTTTCAACAGTCTGATGACTTCTTCTCAGTATCTTTCTAACCGAGTAAAATCCATAAAAATAGAAATACTCCTAGCCGGGCAATGATTAACATTGACTATTTTAGAATCCGTGCTACCTCACATCTAAAGGTTTCGAGAAGGGACTTCTCTTCCTTCTTCACAATGATTACAGTTTCTAGTCCATTTATGTATGTCTGTAGATTACGTATTGACACTGCTATACTATCGATAACAGCCTGCAACACCCTGCAACGATCGATCGTTTTTCACCCATATTTGAAGCAGGTGAACACTCCTGACCGAACAGTTGGCATACAATTTGGTGCACTCGTAGCTCCACAGATCAGGTTATTGACTTAATTGCTATTGTCCCCAAATCAACACCAGCCAGAAAGCCAGATTCGCTCTTTTGTATAGACTGACCCATTTAATCTATTATTTCATTCATTTTTCGCCATCTTGGAAGACAGACTGTAGATAAAAATGGAAAAGTAGGAAAAATAGAGCACGTATTATTTGCATTTTCGCATGCAAAGTCCACTTTTTAATTGAGTTGATCCTCACGGAAGATCAGTGTCAAGTGGCAAACTCACTTTCAGCGAAAGATGCGCAGTTAATCTATTTCAATTGACGATGTTGACGATGTTGGAAATCCCACTTTGATAAGACAGCACAGTCGGTTGTCTGAGAGAGTGACAATCGAATGATTCTTTTGTGGTTGCATATAAAGATGAGCGCGTCTCATTGCAGTTCAGGTTTTCCTATCGGATAGGTAAATTGATGTACTCTTCCGGTGCATCTGCCTTCTTATCGAATAATAGATGTGCAAACCAATGAACAGATTGATCCCAAAATATCATGAACGTCCTTTGGTGGGTGTGTTCACAAACGGGATTATTTGACCTAACATGGGATTAATTTGAAAAAATACAAGTCCAGAGTTGTGTTTATGTAATTACCCCGTGACAATCGTTTGAATGCTTTAAGTTTGGTAGATGATCGTAGAACCAAACACAACTCTATAATCGTCGGGAAAATTGTCAAATTGTCATGTCGAAGTATTTCCTCTCTTGCTATTGAAGACCCATGTACCTCGGTAGGCCGGTAGGAAGAGAACGGCGACTGCGGTGTCTTTCAACCAGAAATGGCAGCAACAAATGAACAGCATTATTCATAAATTACTTTAACTACAACCGATCTGGCGGTAATTATATGTATAGTCCAACAGCCAAGTGGTCTTTAGAGATATAGCGTTGGATATTTTGATATTAAAACTGTACAAGCTATGCAGACTAAACGTCAAAGAATCTGCACTGAGCCCTTATTGCGTATTGGAATGTAAGGCGGTAGAGAGTTCAGAGATGGAAAAATCCCTAGTTCAGTCCTATGCAAATTCGCCACTTTCTACAAAAGAAATTACATAAAAATTACGCCTTAGGAAAGCGGTTCGGCGCTTACTTTCCCATGCAGGAAGGCCCTCGATCCCAGATGGAGACTACAATCGAAAATAAAAAACAGTGGAATCGTCAGACTAGAACTAACATACTCTTGTTCTTGTTTGCAGCCTTGTTTGGTGGCCGGTACTGAGAAACAAAGGCAATCTCAAAAAGACGAAAAGATTCCAGAGATCTGCCTGTATTTGCAACACAGTGGCACTTCGACCTATGCTGCATCTGCTTCCCATTGACATATACGGGAAAGTAGTAGCTACCAAGGCGGCGCTTAGACTTGAAGAGAGCAACCGATGTTTTACTTCCTCTACTAACAATATCCAGAATGTGAACTTTCCGAAGCACAGTGATTTCGAATTTGCCTCTTATTCCCAGATAGAGAGGACTGGAGTGCAATCGAGTAATGCGATTTGCGATCGTTAAAAGCCATATTCGAGTTTCTTGCTCTGGGTAATACGATTATCAATTTAAGAATCGCAAATTTGCGATAGTTTTCATGTGTTTTTTCTTTACATTTCAGTTACATTTCAGTTTCTTACATATTCTACATACAATATTGATGGGAGCGTATTTATTCACTTACACCTTTCCTACTTATACCAAAAAAATCTTCTGAAGTGTTTTTTAAGAAAGTTTTATTTTAGTACCGAGCTATAATTTACTTACGATATATAAACAATTAACCAATTAGACAATAAACAAAATGTATATACTATTATATACTATACTACAAATAAAAACGATTTAGCATGCCATGACATTCAAAATAGAGGAAGTAAAGCCAAGCTGTTTAGACAAGGCGACGCCCTGTGATCGTGCAAAACTCACTGACCAACACAAGAGGCACGATCTTCCAAAATGTTGTTCAACTGCCAGCTTACGTGATTGGGCGAACACAGCGAGGCGTCAATAATGTGTTTGCTGGCATTGAAACGGAGGTGCCTAAAACGGGTCTGTCGGTAAACGAGGACAAAACCAAATATATGTTGTCACCGAGAAAGGACACACAACATCGACGACTTGGCCAGAACGTCACCAAAGGCAGCTATAACATTGAGGTAGTTAAAGACTTCGTCTACCTCGGCTCCGCGGTAAATAATACAAATAACATCAATACCGAGATTTTCGCTAGAAAAATTCTGCGAGCGATCTTTGGTCCTGTTTGCGTTGATGGCTGTACAGCGACATAAGTCTAGCCAGGCATCGAAGAATCCAACGCCTAAAATGGCTAGACCATGTAGAGCGTATGGACAACTTAGCTCCGGCCCGAAGAATCTTCGACTCTGAGCCTGTGGGACAACGCAACAGAGGACGTCCACGTACAAGGTGGAGCACACAAGTCGGGGAAGACCTCGGCCGGCTTGGTGTGCGAAACTGGAGACAGCTGGAGAGAGATCGTGCTGGCTGGAGAGCCATGTTGGGTGAGGCCCAGGTCCACCCGTGTCCTAAGAAGAAGAAGAAGGAGATGCCAAGCTGCCATATATTTTTTGCGATCACATTTCTCAGACTTAAAAATATTTGATTGCCACATTTAATTGTCAAAAGTTCGACAAGAAACTTTCGCTTAGCCGATTCCACCCAAGAGCAGAAGACATAGTCAGAAAATCTGCCACTCTAAAAATTTACACAGTTAATTCCAAGACGGATGAAGGTACAGGACTAGGAGTATTCGCCACATTAATTGTCGTGGATTTTCCTCCCCCTTTCTGGTTAAAGCTATCCAAGAGGCTGTTCGCTTGCACTGTCAATAAAGCCGACAGACAGGAATTCTGTTGCTACACAGGTAGACAGTCGGGCGAACTTTGCCAAGGAAATTAGAGGTTAGATGCCATCCTACCCTGTACTGGGTCTCGGGGCAAAGTGGTATTGCAGGCAACGAAAGAGCCGACGGAGACTCAGGGGACCGCTAACTCCCACTTCAAGTAATAAACTCTCAATTACATGCAGAAGCCACCAAAATCACCAATCGTAGATGCATGGAATTAGATCCTTGCAGGACAACCATGCAAATATGGCCGTCTTTAAATCCAAAGAGCACTCTTAACAAGAGTCACATCACGTAGGGTGGTATTAAGCGTGATATATGCATACACGAAAATTTCGAAGAGACCCTCCATATCAAAATTCGTCATGAATTATTTGTTCTTAATTTTCTTTGGAACTAGAAGTGAAACTAACCAATTTCTTCAAATTCATAAAAGTTTGTTTTCAAAGTCATAACATTCTATATAAATTCTGAAAAGTCTATATTTCTAGTTTACAACAAATAAATAATTTTTGAAATCGTATAAAAAATTGTGTGCTTTGCGTAGATTTATAAATGTAACCTCTAATTGGTGCACGAAAAAACAATTGCAAGTTTCAATATAATTACATATAGTGGCAAATAATTGTCTTCAATGACTGTGTAAAACAGTTGACATTAGTTCAATTTAAATACTAAATTATTTGAAAATTTAATGAAGCTGATATTTCAATCGTCGGGTACGCTTTCGTTTTAACAAATTTTACAAATCTTTAACGTTAGGCAAAAAAGTCTTAAATCGGAAACTGCAGTTTTTCGTAAAACCAAATTGAAAATAGATTCATTATTTGCAAATCGGGATTAAATGTATTCCAACAAAAAAAACTGGGCAAGTACGAGTTGAACTCGCACGTGGAAATCGCATAATATTGATGGATGATTTCTGAATATCAAACGACGTTGTCTATTTAAGTTGAATTTTCTTCTAACTTCAACCCAAATCAACCCTTCATTCATTCATTCATAGATCCAATCAAACAATCATTCATCCATACACATATCTATACCTCTATCCAAGTTTATCCAACACAGAAAATCCCTTCCATCATACACATACCTTATCACTGCTCATGCCTGCGGTGTGCGTCTTCATTTCTGTTGGGCATTTAGGGATGAGATCGAAAAGATAACACTCATCAACGAATAGAGTGGCCTAACACAGCATGAAATTATGTGTGAAAATGAAAATTGTGATCATTTTAAATCTTAGATATCTCAAAATTTCAACATAAATCGATATTTTGAAATTTATCATTTCTTAATGCTTACATTGATGTCTTCTAAACTGCGTTTTCAGATCTTCAAAATTCGCATGTCGATGATTGACCGTTTTTGGCCAATATCTCCAAAACCATTAGGGCCAGAATGCTCGCAATGGTTTTAAACGGAAGTACTCAGAAGCCAAGTTTTTGTGATTTTTTTAGATTCTTAAACTCTTTGGTTTAGAAATGACAGGGGGACGCATTTAAAAAAAACTTTGGAGCCCCATATTTTCCAAACGGTATTTTGGATAAAAAAGTGTTGAAAGAAACCTCCACCTCATTTTGAAAGATCTGTCGATTGATATATATTTTGATGGGGTGCGACAATTTTTCAAAATTAATGTCAACTTCACTTATACTGGAGCCACCCCTAAATGGCCCCACTTTTTAAATTTGGGTTCATAGGCAATAACATCTAGGCCTGAAGTACCTAATTCCAAAATTTCATGCTGATATCTTTATAAACTTCGGAGATAAAAAAGTGTGACAGCCACGGCGGACGGACGGACGGACGGACGGACGGACACATCGAAATTATAAAGGTTCCGTTTTTGTAGACGGAACTAGAACAATAACTCTAGGCGGCGCTTAGACTTGACACACTAACCTAACTTTCCAAGTAACTTTCTTTCTTATTAAACTGCATTTTTCACCTTTATCCCAGATCGTCAAGTTATCTTGGAAAAATGTAGATTAAAAATAGCACAAGTCAAGAGTTTGACACACTGGTCTTTTATTTCATAAGAAATTAACAAAATACATATGTACAAAGTGAGTATTATTAGGACATGAGTATATATACACCTACGAGTATACATCTTCAAATATACAACCGGAAACTTTGCCATCTGCAAACAATGGTTTTACGACAACCTCAAAAATGTTTTTAGACCCGAGTTCACCAAGATTTGAATGACACACTTCGAAGAATCCTTCAATTTCAGATTGATGGAGAAGCCCAAATTTGTTTAGAACATTCTCGATGGTCATTTCTTGGAGGATACTTCTTCCCACAGATGGTGCGACCAACATAAAAACACAGATTATAAGTGCCACGGTGAGAACTTGCCTGCTAGCCATGTTACTTTGCTTTCGTAGCGACTGTTCGGAGCAACTGACGAGACGAGATATTAAATTGATGATGGACCAACGAAAGCTTGTTCGTTCTTATATACTACCCGTTGCATCGTTGAATCGTAATTGAGCAGGCACTTCTGAAATTCCCCCGTAAATCCATTTGAGTGAGCGTACTTTTTAGTCGTCATAGGCCATTTTGTGGGGATGTTCTGTGTAGTTTCGGTGACTCAACAATTTAAATACGTCACCCGCAAGAGACAGGGTTTGTCATATGATTTCTTAAATGAATTCGCAAAACTATTGAAGAATACGCTCTTTTGTCTAATTATGGTTGACATTCTTGCCATCTGCCAGAAAGAGAAACAAATGTAATTTTCATAAGAATTTCAACAAATTAGGAGTCAAAACTAATAATTAAGTATATTTAATTTGCTTCATCTGTGATTTCTTGTAGATTTCTTGGAAAAGACCCAAGTAATCAAGATCGACACTCACCTCCTATTCGTCGATTTCAAGAGCGCATACAAAATCATGCATAGATACAAGCCATACTGCGCCATGTCTAGTTTTAGCATTCCCGTCAAACACGTCAGAATGAGCACGATGACGATGAAAAACTCTCGCTGCTCGATCAATGTCAGTAGCAAACTCATCGAGACCTGACATGTCAAAAATAGATTTAAACAAGGCGGCGCGCTGAAATTTGCCTTTTTCAACATCGTCCTTGAGAAGATCGTGCACTGCCAAACACAAGAGACACGATCTTCCAAAGACAACTGCTGCCAAACACGGATGACATTCAAGTAATTGGTCTACCTCAGCGATCAGTGAATGGGACGTTTGCTGGCATTGAATCGAAGACGGCAAAAACGGATTTAGTGGTGCATAAGGACATCGAGAAAGGACGCACAACATCGATGACTTGGCCAGAACGTCATAGGCAGCTATAAATTCGAGGTAGTCAAGGACTTCGTCTACCTCGGCTCCGCGATAAACTGTGCAAACAACATAAGCACCGAGATGAAACGCAGAATAACTCTTGCCAATAGCTGTTTCTTTGGGCCAAGATGCTCTATGGTGCGAAGGTATGGACTATCTCAAAAACAGATGAAGAAGCCCTTGGTATTTTCGAGTTCTGCATGCGAACTTTGATCCTGTTTGCGTTGATGACATTTGGAGAAGAATGTATGGACTGTAAAGAGACACGAGTCTAGCCAGACGTGCAGGATGGGCAATGTAGAACAATGCTCCAGCCCGAAGACTCATCAACTGGTGCACACAGGTATAACAGAACTTCAGCCAACGAAATTGGAGATAGCTGGCTAAAGATCACGTCAGCTGGAGAGGCTTATTGCTTGAGGTCCACCACGGACTTACCACCACGGACTGTAGCGCCATCAGAAAAGAAATGTGGAGATTACTTATGCTGTTTACACAACAGTTAGGTTAGGTTAGGGGGCTGCTAGTGAATTCATCAACACACTTAAACCGTGTTGATCCATTGTGATACCCACAGTCAGACTAGTACCACTGATCGATCGCTCCAGTGATAGTGCCGTTAATTTGATCCCAACAGCAAATGGTGACTGAACCAGATTTAAAAAACTGGATAAAATCGTATTAACTTTGCTTTCACTGGAATTCGAACCGTTTTTTTTTACCTCCAATGATTTCTTCTTATTTCTTTCATTATACGACATATCCCGATAAATTTAATGTGAAAAAATTTGGCCCACAAAAAACATGATGGAACCATAGAAAGGAAGCTGCCTTCATCGACTGACAGGTTCAATCGGGGCATAAGATTGGGTTCATTGCGCTCTTAAAAACAAAGCTGCGACCGAGCTTTGTAATTTTCCGTTGGGGAGTAAAACCATCCATACCTAAGTATGACTCTCTGGAATTTCTACATATCTTCATGCTCATCCAAGTGGTTTTTGTATGGTGTGCGCAATCTGCTTCTTATTAAAGCACTTTGGTGTTTCCAAAACTCAACTTTTGAAAATACAATACATTGACGGTTGTCACTCGTAGTTGTCGCTACAATTGTTCTTTTACACACAATATTTCAGACTGATTTTTTGAACACTACTTTTAAACACAGACTAATTTATCGATATCGACATCATCAAAAGATTTGTAAAAGTTTAATGCGTTCAATTTATGAGAAGAAAATAAACATAAATAAGAAGCATGCCCAGCGACTGGAATTCCAGCTCCCTATGCCTCATTCAGGAAATAGACGATCCTGTTTCATGCAGCAACTATAGATGTATATCCCAGCTCAGTGTCGCCTACAAGATCCTATCCAGCGCACTGTGTGAACGTCAAAAGCCCATTTGAACCACACTCATCAACACGCACCTGCGCGGATTATGCCACGCCAAATAATCTATAGACTGAATCTTCACCTCGGCAACCACTGCTACTTCGGTTTTTCCAATCGAATTGGGTCAAAACTCCTGACTCGAAGGACAGAAGCATGCTCCACAAAACCCTAATCCTATATGGGGCCGAAAGCTGGACGATAAGCAGGACTGCAGAGCTAAATATTGAGGCCGTCTGGTTGGCTTCGAAAAAAAAAATTGTGTGTGGAATATTTCGCTCTGTCTGCGAGATGGAGGATGAGCCACAACCGCGAACTCTAACTATAAGCTACACATGGATGTGAACATAGTCCCGAAGGCAAAAATCGGTCGACTCAACTGACTCTGCCACATCGAGCAATTGAACACTAACGCTCCATTCTTCGATTCCGAGCCCCCTGATAAGTAGGTAAGTTGAGGATGTATTATATTCAGAAGAGAAGTAAATTTTGATTTAATTGTTGCAAAGAGAATGGGCGCCATAAATAAGTGTCGTTTGAATCACAATCAGAACAGGTGGATAAACATGTTTAAGAAGACCATACTAGGATAAAAATTGTTCCCTGACGTCTATGATGATGATATGGACGGTGACCAAAAGAATATAGAAGAAGAATTCGTGCATTGGAAATGTTTGAAGCGATCCGAGTAGACGGTAGTTATTACTTCATAAGAAATTTCCCGGTTGCACTGCTTAGGATTTTCTACAACTTATTGAATGGGGAAACCTCGGGTGTTTCCACAATCAATTCTCCTTTAATGTTCATATGCAAGTCCAATTGAGTTGATGTCTCTATTCGCACTCGAACGTAATAGTTTAAGTTCATCTTAAAGACGTAGTGTGTCTTTAGTGGTGTTCGTAAGATTGAAGTGGATAAAAGCTTTTTGCACTCAGGCCTATGAGTGTTCGGTGAGCTATTTAAACCAATGTTTTCTTCATGAACATCTCATCTTGTCTTGTTATTCAGTAGCTGAGACCTTGAGCGTTACAACATGTCTAGATATTTGTCCTTCACATTCGCAGTTGTCCTGTTACTCTTGGCTGGATCATCTTTGGTGAAATGCGACTTCCTTTCATTTCTGGAACTCGTTCTGGACACTGCACCACCAACACCACACTTTTTTGTGGCAAAGATTCTGGTGGAATGTAATCCACAGACGTTGGCGGGTGGTGCTATAGGTGGAGGCATTTCTGGGGCTGCCGGAGGACCCCCTGGAGTTGCACTAGGCGCAGCTGGTGGTGCCTTGGGAGGATGTGTTGCTGAGCATATTGGAAAAATTATTGAAAATTAATATAAAATTTAGAATAAAAAAATATTATTTGATTTTTGTATACCTTTTCTATTCATCAACTTCAGATCGCCTTGTGGTGTGCGTATCTTCTATGCATCCCTTTGTAAAGAGCATCAACTGGCTTATTATGGCTTGAGTATTTTGAAAAGTGTAGCCCTATGGAAGTCAAACACTGTCGATATTTCTTTCAACAGTGGGTGGTTGATTAAGACACAAGTTGTCGAAAAACATGGCTTCAACAGATGGAATTGACTAGTCCTTCGTAGTTTTCGTATGGGGCCTGAGAAATAACCACCGTCTGAAACTGGATTCAAAATTGAAGTAGACTTATCAAATTAAATTAAGCTTTTTGTCAAGAGCTCAATAATAATAATGGTAGGTTGATTTTTAAAAGTACTGATCTGAAAAAAACACACAAGTCAGGTCTACTAAGGCCGAAACAATTAACTCAATAAGGCCCTAATACAAAAATTTATCATCCTATCGGAAGTTGTTATAATTTTTGCAAATGGCGTCGTACGTCATGGCTAGGTTACATTGTAGTGGCTGGAGTGTGCACTTAGACCAATTTTTATCCATTGTGCTGCCACACGGATTGACTGAGGTCAATCCAATTGTACATTTGCGGAAAACCATTTGGCGCTTAGGATGTAGCGTAGTAGATTGATTGGGAGCCACCCTAAGTTCGAATAAGCTCTCAAAGAAGTAGTTCCTAGTCTTCTGGCGTGATCTCCAATGAGGCAGTGTCCTGTAATAATACCGACAATTTTATTTATGTGGGATCTATTGAGAGATTATTTCTTTAGATCTTTTGAGATCTTGCTTGTTCCAGATCATTCTGGAGGTGTAGCACGTAGTGCCTCTCGCCCATCTGTTATTTGTTTTATGAGTTGCATCTGCTAATAGCAACAATTTACAAATTGTGAGGGGCACACCCAAGTAGCTGTGTTTCGATACAAATGGCTTTGTGGTAGCGAACTTGGCAAGCTCATCAGCTTTTCAGTTACCCGAAATGTCTCTGTGGCCTGGTATCCAACACAGGCGAATGTTGAACTGATCGGCCATTTTGTCTAAAGATGAGCGACAGTTAATTACTGCTTTAGTGTTTAGTGAGACCAATTCCAGAGCCCTGATGGCTGCCTGGCTGCCCGCAAAAATGCATATATCACATGGGGATATAACATTCCATTTAAGCTAGGACAGGTGGGCGCCGTGGCGTAGTGGGTAGGTGCGTCAACTCCTACGCTCGAGGTCGTCAGTTCGAATCTCGGAAAAAAACATCAAACGTTTTTTCACGGCTCCACCTCTTTCGTCACTGACAATGATCAAAGAGTATAACTGTCTAGAAAAAAGCTTCTCAATTTCGCCGTTCGGAGTCGGCATTAAACTGTAGGTCCCATCCACTCGTGAGAGAACAATAGCACGCACAACACGAGTGGTTGCTGAGAAGCTAGGCCCAGGTCCACCTCGGACTGTAGCGCTGCCATTATTATTATATTAAGCTAGGACAGAGCTTCACTAATCGCCATCATCTCCGCCTGAAATACGCTACAGTGATCTGGTAAACGTCTCCTCTCGTTTACCAGACTGATGTTTAATTCATTAAAGAAAAGACCACTACCAACCCCATCCTGGGTCTTTGATCCAGATTGATAATGGTTTCAAAGTTCCTATCAGAAAAATATTGGGGTGTGGCGTGATCTAAATTTCTAGTCGTGAAGCTTAGAGAATTTAGTATTATTATTATTATTAATTAAATTATTAAACATTCTTTATTGGTATACTATATTATTACAATATTTTTGTTACAAAAGAAAAGTTAACATGGCAAGATGCCGTCTGTTGTGAGTTGACGTTACATTAATAAAGAGAAACAATAAATCACAAAAGTAAAAAGATATTCTAGAGAATAGATATAGAAGAGAAGCAAGACATTAAATAAAGCTATTTCGGTAATTCAAGGCATGAGTGCAAAAACGAAGAAGCAGGTTCCATTCCTCTGTTCCATTTAGAATATTCTTTGTTTCTTCAAGTGTGAGAGACTCTTTAGAGAAGTAAAGTAAACGCAATTCTAATAGTATAGGACAGATCGCGATAAAGTGGTAAATGTTCTCGTCCTCGTTACGATTGCAAAGCGTGCAGATAGCATTAACATCATGTCGATGTGGCATGTAATTAAGTCTCAGGAGTTCGGTTCTAGCCCTAAATATTACACTTATTTGGTAAGTTGAATATAAAGAATATGGGGCCCTAACGTATGGTTCAAAAGTTTATACACATGTCGCGAAGAGGAGGATTGGGCTCTATTTATACACTCGTTATAGACATAATCGTCGTGTTTCTTTATGCATTCATAGAGATTATCTTCCCATTCACTGACATTTGCCTCTGTCAGACCCAACTCAATGTTATGTGAGCATGCGAGCTCATTCCATTCTTTGAAAGGTGGTAGGTTGTATTGAAGCACCATCTTGAGAAGCCTCTTCTGAAGACTATTGTTTGGCCTGCGCATCACTTTAATTAAATAGTCAGCATTTGCTTTCAAGTTTCTGAGGTAGATTTGAGGAAGAAAAGATTCAACGTAAATGGCATATGAGGGAGTAGTTGGCGGGAATTTGAAGATCCGTTTAAAGAAAAACTGTTGGACCGATTCGCACTCTTCGAATTATTTATAACCAAACACTTGGTTAGCGTAGCAGAGACATGCATTAACAGTGGCATTGAACACTTTGAACTTTGAAGCACAGCCGATGGTTGCCAAAGAAGCTTCGCCACATTAGGTTAATGGCAGTTTTAGCAGCTACTGCTTTTCCATGTATAAGAAAACCCAGGTAGTTAAACTCATTGACAATTTCGATCGGCTCGCCCTCCAAAGTGCAGTTTTTTTGGGCAGTCCTGCTACCCCTACCTGTGCCGCAGACCATAATCTTTGACTTTGAAGTGTTAATCTTTAAATCCCATATGTCGCAGTAGCGTTTCAATCTATTTATTTGCAACTGAAAAGTATGTGGGCGACGTGGAATTTTTCTTTCGAGGGCACCAAGAATCAGCTCTGCAGTTTTGCTTAGCGTCCAGCTTTCGGCTCCATATAGCAGGACTGGTAGAATAAGAGTTTTGTAGAGCATGATTTTGGTCCTTCGAGTCAGGAGTTTTGAGCCCAGTTGTTTTGACAAACAGAAGTAGCATCGGTTGCCAAGGGTGATTCTACGTCGGATCTGCACTATGAAATCGTTCGTGGAGTTCACATCTGCCCCGAGGTAGACAAACTCCTTCACTACCTCAAAATCGTAACGGATGACACAGTGTCATAATGTTCCCATGAGCATCCGTTCCATGTTTGCTTAACCCTTCAAGACGGTTTTGTTTCCACGAGAAATTGTTTCCATAGACGGAGAATTATAATGAATACGAAGCATCATTCACTCAATGCTCCACCCTTAGAAGGAGTGAAATGAAACTAGAAGTTTCATTGATCAACTCAGATAACACTACTAATACCTAATAACTAATAACGAACGATAATTTGTATTATTATATATTTCTATTACCTGTTCCAAGAATATTGAGAAGATTAATTTTTCCACTCAGCTGCTTAGACAGTATAAATGCTCGGTGAAATACTTAAACGAGTGTCTTCTTCATCGACATCTTGTGCAATCATAAAGTAGCTAAATTTAAAAGTGAAGCAACATGGACAAAGTTTTAGTAACAGTTGTTTTATTGTTTCTGGCTGGATCGTGTGTCGTTAAAAGTGATTTCTCTTCGTTCCTGAACATTGCTGCACCAGTAGGGCAAGTTATTCTGCCAAAGAAGTTGTTGCTATGCAACTTCGACACAGTGGTGGAGGTTGTTATATGTGGCGCTATTGCAGGAGCTACCGGAGGACTCGTTGGATTTAAGAATCAAGAATTAAGAATTAAGAATTAATTTATTGATTCATTTTTTAAGAATACAAAAAAATAAATAAGTATAATAAAACATAAAAGTATCATTAAAAAACAAATATATGTAATCTATAGCTCATAAGGAACTAGAAACGAAAACAGAATAAAAATAACAAAAATTAACTAAAAAACTACAAACAGAGTTAGTGGGATCATTAGGACTTTATAACACAAAGGATGATTTAAAATGTATTTAAACCAAAACACAAAGCATATCAAGAACATCTTCATAACTTAAATCTAACAGCCATGATTTCACTTTTCTGATGAAAATGGATTCATTTCGAATCGTACGTATGTCATAGGGCAGTTTATTAAAAACTCTTGGAGCAATTGATGAAAAAGAATTAAAGGATATTTGTAGGTTATGAAAAGGAACTTATACAAGATTCTGTTCATTTACTCTCAGTTGGTAATTAGAAAAGCATCTGTAATATCTGGTAATAGGGTTATTACCGCCATGTCGTAATAATCTGGTAATAGGGTTATTACCGCCATGTCGTTTGACTAACGTGGACTACCAGGGTGTGACTTGGAGGCACTAATGCAAAATACATAGAGAATTAATTTATTTTATTGAATAAAGGGAATCTCCACACAAATAATGTAGCGCTTATTATTGAACTACTTATTTATACATGTTTGACAAACTACACTTTTCTGTGAATGCTCGTTACACACGGGTTTCTGACAAACACCACGGCATTGCATAGAAGATCGTCCCTTTTCATAAGGACAGCAGTAACAGCAACAATGATCTCCCATGGTCTGACAGGTTTAGACTACCTCCCTACGAAGACCGGTTAAAACTGATTAGTCTGCAAACCCTAGAAAAACGTCGTGAAGTCGCTGACATTCTCTTTGTGGATCAGATTTTAACTGGTTTGATAGACTCCCCTGAATTACTAAGTATGATATCCCTTCATCAGGCCCGGTCCCAGCTAAATGAGCGCCCTGTGCAAGACCTGCGGTTAGCGCCCAAACCCCCCTCCCCCCTATTTTTTTGAAACATGGTTGTCTTAAGCTTAAATTTGGAGAGCAAAAACTAGATTGGGAGCAAGATAATCTCGGTTTGACCCTAAAATTGAATACTTCTAAACATGAGCTTTCTGGTATTACAAGGGGGACTAATACAGTTTCGTAAACTAAGGAATGAGGAACGTATTTTTCAAGCATTAACTTGTTGAAAACTAATCTAAAAAAATATTTTAATGTTATTTGAAAATTCAAAATTCGTTTTATATTTTTTGATCTAGTGTTTTGAATAAAAAAAAATAAAATTCTACCTTAAAACTTTTTTTCGGTTCTAAACTATTTTCGAATGAATGTTATTCATCACCATCGTAAAGAAGATGTTTCTGGAAATTTAGATGATGTTTCAAATAAGCATCGAATTGTTTCAAAAAACATAACAGGTGCTCATTAGGCACCGAGCTGAATCATTGACTACTAAATTGAGTCAATACGAGCTGCATGGGACGAAAATGTTCTTGGTCGAATTCTGTTTTGAAGACCAGCATCTTTTCCCTTCATATTTGAACCATTATCGTAACTTTGACTTCGACAGTTGCTTATTGAAATTCCTTAAAATTCAAGTTTGTTTAAAATTAACTTTGTAAGTTCCTCTCCGGTCTTGTCTTCTCCTTTTAAAAACCCAAAACAACAATAGTCAACAATAAGCGTAGAATTTGGCCTCTTTTAGCATGGACACAATTTGATTAGTAACAGTTGTAGAAAAGATACGTGTTATCTAATTTTGTATATTCTTGTTCAAATATTTATTTTGGGTTTCTTGATTCGTTCTCCTCAAGCGCTCTCCTAACACCAAATCAAATAAGGCTACTTCCTCAACAATCTGTAAAAAGTTACCATTATTAAGCCCAAACAACACTTCAGAAGTTCCTCGAGAAGCAAATGCTTGAGAACCAAGAAATTTATCTAAACTAATTAGTGTTTGCAAAACAGCTTAGCTCTATCTAATATTTTATTTCAGTTTAGATCGAGGTGAGTCTATTGTTGTTTCCGTTCTCAAAACTTTTTCGAAAAACATCCTGTATCTGTGCTTGACAAGGCTTGGGAATTTTTGTTCATTGCATAAAATACAAACAAAATTATAGAGAATAAAGTTAGCTAGGCAATATGTACATAAGTCCCCCAGAAATGAAATATGTGTAATTGAATTTTCTAATACATTACATTACTTTTTTTAAGAAGAAAAAACCAAAAAATATTTTTTTGTATATGCTCAATTTTTTGGGGCGCCGTGGCGTAGTGGGTAGGTGCGTTGACTGCTACGCTCGAGGTCGTCGGTTCGAATCTCGAAAAAAACCATCAAACATTTTTTCAAGGCTCCACCTCTTTCGAGTCACTGACAATGCTCAAAGAGTATAACTGTCTAGGAAAAGCTTCTCAAAATCGCCGTTCGGAGTCGGCATTAAACTGTAGGTCCCCTCCACTCGTGAAAGAACAATAGCACGCACAACACAAGTGGTTGCTGAGAAGCTAGGGCCATGTCCACCTCGGACTGTAGCGCCGCCATTATTATTATTATTATGTATATATACCTACTGTACTCATTCTCCTTTCAAACAAATATGTATGATGAGTAAATCTCTTTCTTACGTGCAGAAATAAAATCTGCACATTTTCTCTCCTCCATAGGAACTGAGTTTATTATTTTGAGTTTTTTGAGTGCTTGTGCAAGAAATTATCTTGCACAGTCCCGTGTGTGATTGAAGAATGAAGAGAAGAGAGAGAGACGAGAAATTATGTAAATTGTATTGAGTAAGGCGCCATACGTGCAGAAATAAAACCTGCACGTTGTCACTCAAATGATTCCATAGGAACTGAGGATTGAGTTTATTATTTTGAGAATTTTTCCTAAGGAAATATTTGAGTGCTTGTGCAAGAAATTTTCTTGCACAGTCCTGTGCGCGATTGGCCTTTTGTGTGAAGAATGAAGAGAAGAGAGAGAGACGAGAAATTATGTAAATTGTATTGAGTAAGGCGCCATACGTGCAGAAATAAAACCTGCACGTTGTCACTCAAATGATTCCATAGGAACTGAGGATTGAGTTTATTATTTTGAGAATTTTTCCTAAGGAAATATTTGAGTGCTTGTGCAAGAAATTATCTTGCACAGTCTTGCATGTGAATGGTATATTGTATGAAATTATGTAGTTTGTATTATTTGAAAATAATTGCGTTCAGAAAGCGTTTAGAAAGGCAAAGGTAGCTTGGACGAACTAAAATTTTATGAAAGTCAGTATATCGATAAATTGCATATTGTTTGTTTAGGCTCACAATGCGCCCCCAAGCGCTTGGCGCCCTGTGCATTTGCACATCCTGCACATATGGTAGGGCCGGCCCTGCCCTTCATACTAACCCACGTAATCTTAGGTCTGTTCCCCTTTTTCGTCTCCCTCCTCACCGCACCAATTATGGCCATTTCGAACCAATCTCCAGAATGCTGCGGCTGGCCAATAATGCTCATAACTCCCTGGACTTTCACCGCAGTTTATCCTCTCTCAGAAATTCTCTCTACTCCTTATGACCTTATATGTTCTGCCGACACAGTCGGAGCTGGGATTGTTGATGGGTTTCTCAATATAACTTACTTCGACGCTGTATATTTGGAATGACTAAGGCTTTGGCGAGTTCTTTCAAAAAAAGTTTTCGCCGAGAATTTAGCTTCGTCTGGTTCCAGTTAAGGTATAAATTCAGAAAAATAACTTTTGCAGCAATACCACACACGTCAAAAGTATTATAAAATTGTACGAAAGGTCATCTAAAAGCATGACACATTTGATCTACGGTGTCTACTCCTCTCTTTGTAGTACAAATTTGTTTCGGGATTTATTTTATTGGTATGATGTGTCGTTGACAGAAGTATAAAGGCTCTGATTTTCTTGGGTACACAGTAGAGGTCTGCAATGAATGCCTTGAAACCAGTTTTATTTAATTTCACATTCATTGAAACAAGTTTGGAGACATTAATTTTATTTCAAACAAACTTCACTACTCTATTCAAAGATTAAATAGTGAAATGAATGAATCGAGTAATATTTGAATACTTTATGAGTATTGCACCCATTTTGAATCAAATGTCACTGCAGTGTATTGATATGGGTACTCATAAAACAGTGTAGACTACACTGAGTGCCCTGAGTAGTCTGAGTTTTTTGTCGGGATGTGTTTCTCTTCTAACACGAATAATCCTGTATTATTACCAAAAAGAGTTGAGATATAAACCTTGACTGCTTGTATTGGGATGTGCACCTCCTCTTCAAGCGAGCACTGAAGGGCAGATCCCTGCCTAGCTAGTTCGTCGGCCTTCTTATTTCCTGGGATGTCACTCTGACCTGGAACCCAGATAAGGCAGATTTTTAGCTGGACTTCTAAGGACGCAAGCTCAGCTCAGCATTCCTGCACTACGAGTAGCTTAAGGTATAAAGCACAGTAGGCGATAGCTTTGATGGCTGTTTGGCTATCAATACAAATGGCCACCTTCTGCCGTGCCATGATATTTGGGTGTATTTTGACTTGACGACATACTTCCCGGATTGCAAATAGTTCCGCTTGGAACACACTTCAATAGTCCGGGAGTCTGTAGGCTTTAGAAATGTTCAGGAATTCTGAGAATACACCTGCTCCGACTCCGCCGGCCATCTTAGAGCCGTCAGTGTAGATTTCCCAGTTGAAATCCCTGCACACCTGCCCTCTGTACCAATCAGTTCTTTCGGGAATTAGCTAGCTAGAAATGCTAGCTCAAAGCTACTAAAAAAATTGTCGAACGTCACATTCCTGTTCGTCATTTCAAAAGGTTCTCATCTCAACAACTTGAGTAGAGAGATTTATTGCGCTGCTCGTCCCTATAGAGGTATGGAGTTCGTATTGAAACTCAAAGCTCTCAACTAATGGGAAAACAGCTGTTTTTTGTTTATGTCAGCGGGTTGAAATGTCATTGTATGACGTGCTGAATTTGTAAGGAGGATTGTTCGATTTGACGAACTTACAAATGTCGCGACGAAATTCAGAATTTCGCTGAAATCCAACATTCCAGAATGTAGGAAACGTATGGCGAAAAGCAAAGTATTTAGACTGAAATGCACAAACTAGCCGAATTGTTTGAATTTGGGTGCGGTGTAAACGTACTATTAGAGTAACTACGTAACAGTTTCTGTTCTTTTTAAATATTTTATATAAAAAGTAAATACAGTACATACTCGGTAACCGCAACTGGTAGAAATCGGGGTTGTTGCATTTACTGAGGTTGCACTTACCGAGGAAAAATTATACAGGTAGCAATATGGTAAGTAGAGCACATTTGGCGAGACTTGAAACAAAAACCAAATATTTTCTTTATTTAAAAGTTAATTTCATTTATTTTTATTTTTTTTATTTAATTTATTCATTGATACGATAGTACACACGTATGTATGACATCTCTCAAAAGGGGACAAATTTCTTGGTACCGTCGTCAGTGTCCGCTTATGAGAGAGTTCACTGTATATACATTTATTTTTTTTAAAAAGATCTGTACTTTGTTAGAATTGAAACTTTTGAGAACAGCAGTCTCCCGTAGCTCCTTCAGATGCAGAATATCCTTTACTGCAATAGCGTTCGATTCAGCCCACTGAATAAGTTAAATGATTGCACAGCAATTGACGCTTTTATTTTAGGGTGTGGTGTAAGTTCAGCATCGATTTCATCTGCTCTTTCGTTTTCTTGGGCTTCGTGATCCACTTTTTTTGGCCAACTGAAGTTTCTTGGATCCATTCATTAAGGTGTCCATTTGTAAAGGAGTTATTTGGTGCAAGTTCTTAAAACATTGATGTAAAGGTTGCGCGATTATGTGTTTATTTACTAACTAGCATCATAGAGAGTTCCAGTTATTGAGATAATTTTTTTAATAATAATATTTATAATGATAATAAAGGAGGCGCTACAGTCCGAGGTGGACCTGTCCTAGCTTCTCAGCAACCACTCGTTTTGTGCGTGCTATTTTTGTTTTACGAGTAGAGGAGACCTACAGTTTAATGCCGACTCCGAACGGCGAGATTGAGAAGGTTTTTTTAGACGTTTATACTCTCTGAGCACTTTCAGTCACTCGAAAGAGATGAAGCCGTGAGCAATTTTTTTTGAACTTAGACTGAAAGTCTACAGCGCGTGGGCCGACGCACATACCCACACGACCACGGCGCCCACTGGCCAATTTTTTCTACTAGTTGCACTTATAAAGGTCATAAAGCTAAGTTTTATGCTGTTGCAAAAATCGAGGAATTGCTGTATCAAGGTTTGCAATTACCGAGTTCGTACTGTATTATCAAAACTGTAAGCTATTAGTTATTGGCTGAACGCACCAGAGTGAGCGCCCTCTGTGTCGCACTCAATTAAATGAACTGGACGATCGTTGATCGCACCCAACTCGGGCAGATCCTCAAGCGTCCAGTCTTTCCTTTGACCCTTCTCTCACGGACGCTGAAGCTGGTCGGACGACATAAGGAAAAGAAAATATGCTGAAAACATGCTTTAAATTATTTATATTAGTTTTGAAATTAAATAGTGACTTACAGTCACAGCGTAGTAGGAATAGGGTTAAGCTACACTACAGGTACTGAAGGACCGTGTTACCCATAACAAGTTAGAACCACAAAAGGGAAGAAAATTATTGTATTGCCTTCAAATGTCAGACGATTACATTATGTAGTGAAGTTGAATATATTTCAGTAAAAATATAACAAATAATCCATTACAACAGATACAAAAATAAACATTACGAAATCTCGATGCCCTCTCCCAGTTTCCAAGCAAGATTAGGTCAGAGAAGGTACACATAATACAAAATATTTTTTAATATTTATAACTTCGTTCATGCATTTAAATTACGTGTCCAAGAATTGCACCAACACACCCTGCCACAGCACCAGCAACTGCTCCAATTGCAACTCCACCCAATCCGCTGGGAGCTCCACCAATAGCGCCACCTACAGCACTCCCCACTATTATTTGCGGCTTACATGCAGATATAGCTGAAACGAAGTCACTTTTCACCACAGACAACCCAGAAAAGACTAACAGGACAATTGTCACTATGAGAAATAAATAACTGGACATGCTGTTAGAGTTAAAGCTTCAGCTACTGAATGACAAGACAACATGGGATGTCTTCGTTTAAATAGTTTTGCCGAACACTCATACGTACGCACGCAGTTAAGCGCAATAGCTTATCTGTTAATTGACACCAGGGACCTACAGCGATACACCGTATATATAAATACTTGCTCTGACTCACTTATACCACATACACCACATTTCCTGCAAACACATATGAGCACACACTCTTGCGGTCACACCAATTCAAGCTCTATGCAGTGTTTGGATATTTTTTTCCTTAGATGATTGTGATAAGTGAGAAGAAAGCGATGTGAGTGTGAACCTGGTTCGTAAATGGACCCGAATGTTACATATTTAAATCATGAGGAGATTTGGAGCAAGTCGTCGGATAGTGACCAGATTTCCAACTTTTTGCTAAAGAAGTTGCCAAACCTGGCACTGTTACTACTGACGATCATCTTCAACAAGTGCCTGAATAACAGCTACTTCCCAACTCCTTGGAAGGTGGCTAAAGTGGTTCCGGTCCCAAAGAAGGTTAACCGTTCACACGTGGAGGGTTATCGACCTATTGCCTTACTATCTTGCATAAGTAAGGTTTTAGAATCGATAATGCTTAAAAAAGCAAACACGATTAGCGAAGAGCGCAGAATCATGCCATCATACCAGTTCGGTTTCAGGCCTAGGCACGGAACACTTCATCCACTGATTAGGCTGCACAATGATGTCACGCGGGGACTCAACAAAAAGGAAACCACAGTGGCGTGTCTGTTGGATATTGAGAAGGCCTTTGACACCATCTGGGTAAAAGAGCTCATCTTCAGACTTCTCGAGTTCGGATTCCCTCTATACTTGGTAAGAATAATCTCCAGTTTTCCAACTAACAGAGGTTTCTTTGTACACGTTAACATTACAAGATCATCAATGAAGAATATCAATGCTGGAGTCCCACAAGGTTCGAGGATGGGACCAATTCTCTTCAACCTTTATATCGCGGACCAACCAACCAGCACAAGTGGATGAAGGACAGTCCTGTATGCAGTTGACTCCTTGACATATTCAACTTCTCTCTCACCTGAGATAGCGGCCGAATAGAGCATCGCATTTGCCAACTATAGGACTACTACTTGAAGTGGGGGCTCAAAATAAACAGTGGCAAGACGGAGCTCATATACTTCCGGACCCCGTCAACAGTTAGCAGGAGGAGATCATTGGGGACGAGGTGCCACAACATTAGTATTTCTTTCCCGAACAACCCAACAATATCTCCCACGCAGAAGACACGATATCTTGGATTTAACCTCACCGAGAGGTTTAGATTACGGACATCATCCTCAAAAGGGTAACGTTTGCATTGCATTTAATGCATCCGCTGCTCAAAAGGAGGACTGGTCTGAGTCGGAAGACTAAGTTGCTGATTTATAAGCAGCTCATCAGACCCGTAATAACTTACGGATGTCCAATTTTGTTCACGATAAACCCTACAGCGATGGAGAGAATTTGCCAGTTCGAAAGGAAGATCTTACGCACATGTACCGGCCTTCATCGAAATCCCTCTACCCGAAAATTCTTCTCAAACAGAAGGACCTACGAAGAAGCCAAAATTATACCCATAATAATAATATAATAATAATAATGGCGGCACTACAGTCCGAGGTGGACCTGGGCCTAGCTTCTCAGCAACCACTCGTGTTGTGCGTGCTCTATTGTTCTCTCACGAGTGGAGGGGACCTACAGTTTAATGCCGACTCCGAACGGCGAGATTGAGAAGCTTTTTCTAGACAGTTATACTCTTTGAGCATTGTCAGTGACTCGAAAGAGGTGGAGCCGTGAAAAAATGTTTGATGTTTTTTTCGAGATTCGAACCGACGACCTCGATCGTAGGAGTCGGCGCACCTACCCACTACGCCACGGCACCCATAGACCGGTATATTGTCCAACTCGCCACCAAGCTGTTGAACAACCTCGTAGACCATCCCAACCAGGACATACAGGAGCTGCAAGAGCATTCTTATCAGTCATGGTTTAGAAATAAACGCCATTTGTTCCCACATCCAAATCCAAATTTATATAACACAGAAAATCCCTTGCCCTATCACAACTCATGCATACTGTGCGCACATTGGTATTGGACATTTAGGGGTTGAAGTGAATGCGAGATGTCTCTCATCTCTGTATCGAGTCATCGATCACAGCATGGAATTTATGTTTAAAAATAATAATCTTTGAAATCTTTAATCTTTGATATCTTGAAATTTGCACATAAATCGATATTTTGATATTTATAATTTTCCAATGCTGGCGTAGAGGTCTAAAAAACATGCGTTTTCAGATCTTCACACTTCGAATGTCCATGATTTACCGTTTTTGGCCAATATCTGCAAAACTATTAGACCCAGAATGCTTGGAATTGTTTTGAATGAAAGCACTCAATGAAGCCAAGTGATTTTTTTAGATTTTTAAACACTTTACTTTAAAAATGGGAGGGGGACGCATAAAAACCGATTTTTGACCTTCATACCTTTCAAACGGAACTGTAGTTAAAAAAAAATTGTAAGCCAACCTACATCTCATTTCAAAAGATCTGCCGATTGATATACAACTCAATGGGGTGCGTCGCTGTTTCAAAATGAGTTCGATTTTAAATCCAATTTTATTAGGTACTAGAGTATATGTACTGCGTGCTTCACTACGCCCTCTCTGGTTGGCGTGTCCCCTTCTTTTTCTAGAGCATTTTCCGGTGTTCTTTACATGTGTGCAAGATTTCATAACTCGCCGTAGAATGCTATCCTATAGCCTATGACCGATTCCTGATCGACCGGTGCTAATAGTGTCAAAAATTGCCTAAGGATCGGTGCATTTGTTTAAAAATGTAACCCATACATACAAGCGAACCTTCAATGTTATTTTTATAGATACAAGTGGTAAAATAATAATTCTAATTTGAGGTTGGCTCACGTCGTCTCTTAGAACTGACTGTGTGTCATCTACTTTCGCTTAGACATGGTGATGAATATGAAACTCTGAATAATGACAAAGGTTGCATAGCTCGAATTCTTATAAACCAAAAACGCATAAAAAAAAGCCCATGTCGCTCTTAACAACCTCCTCTTCATTCCTGCAAAGTTCAGCCGTTCCTGAGACTAGCCCGAACAATTAGAAAGACAGACAATATTAATAAAAATTAATAAAATCAACATAGATTTACATACACACTTTATTAAACATCATTGCCTGAATCATTCAATTATTTGCATACCAAAAACAACAAAACAACAACACATACCGGCAAGCGCAAATAAAATGTGCACATGTACGTTTGTGGTCAAACGATACAAAAATTAAGCTAATTGTGTGATGTAATAATGCGCTCTACCGATTGCATCCGTTCACAATGCGAGTTCGATGAAAAAGAACCTTATTGTACGTTTACACAGCACCCAAATTCAGCATTTCGGTTAGTTTCTGCATTTCAGCCCAAATGCATTGCATTTCGCCATACATTTCCCGCATTCTGGAATGTTGCATTCCAGCGAAATGCAGAATTTCGTCGCTGCATTTGTAAGTTCGTCAAATCGAACAATCCTCTTTACAAATTCAGCACCATTCAGCACGTCATACAATGACATTTCAACCCGCTGACATAAACAAAAAAACAACTGTCAACAAAACAATAAATCATTTCAAGTGATCATTGCAATAAAAATGGAATATGTACATATGTCTGAATTAGTATTTAAATTCATCTTTAAATTAATATAACAAGCTAAATGGTTCAACCACTTCCGATTTCCAATCAGGAAAAAATATCAATAATCAGTTCTAACACTAGCTGTCATTTGAAATGCTGAAGTTGTTCCCACTAGGGATGCAACAAAAAAACATCGATGCTTAAAAACATCACGAACGAAACATCGATGTTTCGCAAACACCGATGTATCGTTTGCATCCCTAATGGGAACGCAAAATTGGATTCTGAAATTTTTTTTCCTGAAATGCTGAATTTGCTTGCGGTGTAAACGTACTGTTAACATCATCATCCACTGGTAGCTGTCAATGTGCATGCGATTCCGGTTTTTGAGCTCGTAGTGTCAACACGTGTGCTCCGAGTATTATTCAGTGAATTTCATCAGACATACATACATACATACACATTTTTGGAAGTTTAATTTTAAATTTTTGATAATAATTTAGTGAGTATGGAGGAGAATATTCCTCTCAATGGACAATCGGTCCCACCGAATAAAGACTATATAAATCGAGTTATTTTGCCGTCTCAAATGCTCAACGAGGCGGACAAAAACAAAATTTACAGTGACATGGATTGGTGGAATGACACCGCGCCATGTATAGCTAATAAAGCCAACGAGGGACAGTTAGACGCCGAAACTACCGTTCCGTCTGAGAGTGGCGTCATGCCACAGAATAATGTACCAAATAAAAACGTAAACTTAATCAAATGCAATATACACCATGGGTTTATAGGAAACTGCGACACATCCGTAATTGGTGAGAACAACACCAACAAACTAATGAAGAAATTCCTGGAGTCTCGAGGAAGAGATGAGGAAAAAGCTCAAAGCATCAGTGGTAAAAAGCGCCATAATGAAACACATATCATTAACAAAAAGCGAAAGGTATTCGATCCAAACAATAGGTTCGACACACTAAGGAATGATGACGAGGAAGACGACCCGAGTCAGCAGAAGAATAAGTTGAACCAACAACAACAACAGCAGAACAACTCATCCAACAAGGAGACGGAAGGAAGGAACACCCGTACCGAAGGAGGGACTGAGAAGAAGCAATGGTGCCCACATATTTTCATCAGAGATGCAAACGTAAGAGTATTGTGTGAGTACTTTAATGATATTAATTACAATAGTGATAACTATAAATTTATTAAAAATGGTAGCAATAAATTTAAAATATATGTGAGGGATGTTGAAGTGCATAGGCACTTGCTAGTTCTCATTGAAAAAATTAAAGGGGTAGCCTTCTCATTTATGCCAAAGCAAATAAAGAAGTTTCATGTCGTACTAAGGGGCATGTCCAAATTATATAACGCGTAGGAAATCCAGGACGAATTAATGTTGCTGGATCCTTCATTGAGGGTATCAGTTAAAGATTTTAGGACCCCCCGTTCTGAAAGGGAAGAGATAAGATTAGAACTTTTTTTTCTGTCCGTTGGAAAACAAGGAAAGTCTAATCAAAATAAAACAAATTAATTATTTATTAAACCATAGAGTCTACTGGGAGAGTGTAAGAAACTCAGGCCCAAAACAATGTTTCCGCTGCCAGGGTATTGGCCAAATCGCAAGTTTTTGCACCGCTCCCCCTAACTGCGTCAAATACGACAAAACTCATGAAAAGGGAAAATGTGAGGTTCCTTCGGAGGTACCTAGGGAAGAAATTTACTGTGTAAATTGTCAAATGAAAGGCCATCCAGCTAGCTATAAAGGCTGTCCTAAATGGGTAACATGTCAGAAAAGAGATGACCTCAAAGAGGCATCTCGAAATAAAAGATTGGCTTTAAGGAGCTCAGTTGTTGGAGAGGCTTACAGGCCTCACAGGGGAGACTTCTCGTATGTTGACGCGGTTAGGAGTCATACAAAAGAAAAGGTCACTTCAAATCAAAAGGGACAATCTATTGGTGTCGGAAAAACTATTCGGTGTTCCTCTAGAGGATTTAATGCAGAAAATTGAGGAGTTTTGGCCCAACTATCTGAGGTTGGATAACCTTACATAAATTTTATTTCTTCCTTAACATGTCCATAAATCTCTCTATTATTTCGGCAAATATAAACACCCTATCTAATGAAAAAAAAATTGAAAGTGACCTACTACTAAATGACAATTTTCCCACAGCTCTGTTGGTACAGGAGACTTGTCTTTCGGCACCCTCTAACAGATGTCGTTTTAACGACAAATACGATTTCATCAGAAATAATGACGGTAGAGGCACTGATATCTTCCTACGAAACTCTATTACTTTCTCTCAATATATTTTTAATAATAACTTTATATCCGCTTCGATTGCTACCACTCCAATTTTTTTACCTAATCAGTCCGTTAAATTTTTAGCCATTGTCTCGGTATATGTATCTCATAGAGCCTTACCGCGACCCTTTATTCACTTTTAAATAATAATAATAATAATGGCGGCGCTACAGTCCGAGGTGGACCTGGGCCTAGCTTCTCAGCAACCACTCGTGTTGTGCGTGCTATTGTTCTGTCACGAGCGGATGGGAAGCTTTTTCTAGACAGTTATACTCTTTGAGCATTGTCAGTGACTCGAAAGAGGTGGAGCCGTGAAAAATGTTTGATGTTTTTTTTCGAGATTCGAGATTCGAGATTCGACGACCTCGAGCGTAGGAGTCGACGCACCTACCCACTACGCCACGGCGCCGAATAACACAATTGGTAGACCTTAATTTTCGTATAGAATGTCTTTTTTGTCTCACGCAATTGTTTTAACATCACTTCTTTGGTTAGATATTCTTGAAGCTTTTCTCCGAGTTGAATTAGATGTAAGTTGTTCTTCTGTAATTAGCATTCTTAAAGCTTTTGCTTTTACTAGCTTTTAGCTGAAGCTTAAAATTATGCCATTTTTGCATCGAATTATGTCCGTTCCAGACTGGAACCGGTACATGTACCTCCCATCTTCCTAGTGCAAGTGACACCGGAGAGTCGGTTTGAGAGTCTGAGGAACATTAAGTTTCTTGACTTTCAGGCCGTCTCTTGGGAGAAGTTGCGGAAGAGCAAGCAGATGCTTCTCTGCGCAAGATGCCTGAGATTCGGGCACGCTGCAGGCAACTGTAACATGCCGCCTCGATGCAGTAAATACGCAGAGGGGCATCTGCCCGCGCAGTGTCCTCTGGGTGAAGGAAAGGTCGAGGACAGATCTCGGCTGAAGTGCATCCACTGTGGTGCAAATGGACATCCTTCCAGCTATCGGGGTTGTCCGAAGATGAAGGAAATAGCAAAAAGAGATATGGAAAAAAAATAAAGGTGGCGGATTCAAGGCCAATGCCGAGAATTCCTGCTACTCCTGTTACGCCGGTTGTCTGCTACGCCCAGATGGCGTCTGGTAGACAAAAGGCACAACAGACAGCGTCAATGATAGCTATGGCTACAGAAGAGGCTCTAAATGTGGGTTTTGCGGAGCTGTTGTCAATGATGGCCTCAATGCAGGCCCAGATGGCACAGTTCCAAAAAGACTCAACCTGTTAGAGACCCATAAGCCTTACGTGTTGATGGTTAGCGAAACTAAGCTAAACCGGAAGCACATACTCAGGTACAAAGATTATACCGTTTTTGGGACCGCCCCCACTCCATACAAGGGGGTGGGATCGCTCTCTTCATTAAAAAAGGTATACGCCACAAAATCGTGTATTGCGGTGAACTGCGAACTTTCGGTGTACTGGAAGCGTGTATTGTGTGCATTTCTCTCCAGGGTGGGAGGAAATTGTACGTGGTCGCGGTCTATGCGCCAGACGCACCTTGGGCCACAGGTTTCATATCGGAGCTCGAGACTGTCTCTAGAAAACTTCGGCTTGGACGAGAACTATTTTATCATAGCCGGCGATTTGAACGCGAAGCATGAGGAATGGGGTAATTCTGTGCCAAATCAAAGGGGAAACTCCCTCCTTGATTGGTGGATGCAGCACTCTATTGAGTTCAAGCTGAATTTGCTTGCAGCGGATAGACCATCGTTTCCCAGAAGTGGGTCTTATTTGGATCTAATGCTGATTGACAGACGACTGACGTTACGCGATGTGGACAATGACACAAGGAACTGCTTAACAATGGTGGAGTACGACAGTGATCACTGTGGACTTGCCGTGGTTATTCAGTTCCCGAATGAGCTGGTCGAACTGGAGCAATTCGCGGAGACTTACCCTTACAATTATCGGAAGTCTCGTTGGCCGCGTTTCTCCAGGGCTTTATCTAGAGAACTGCGTTCGAGTGACATCACTCCACCCGCAAACAGAAACCTGACAAACGAAGAGGTTGACAGGTACCTCATACAAGTGGACAATACAATAAAACGTACCATGGACACGACGCTTCCGAAAGTAGCACCGACCACAGATGGCGACATCTATCGGAACGTCACTATCGACGCACTGCACGTGAACAAAAGCAGACTGCTGTCGCGACTTAAGACACTTTACAGACGCTTTACGGACAGAGACGACCAGGAACTAAGGTCGCTCAAGTCGCAGATCAAAAATCTCCAGAAGTTAATTCGGATGAACTACCGAATTGCAGTCAATTCGTATTGGGGAGACAGGATTCGGGCTGTTCGCTCCAACGGTCCTGGTATGTTTCCCCAAATCAACCGAATTTTCCGATGGAGGGATCACAATGACTTGGAGGCTATTAGACTTGACAAAACGACTGACAACGCGAACCTACTGACATCAGTTGGCATAGATCCAGATGGGGCCGTGCTAGACAATGACTTCTATGCATAAGCAAAGTTTTCGAGAAGATTGTCAATAGAGTTCTGATACAGTGGGCTGAGGACAGAAAAATAATACCGAACAACCAATTTGGATTTAGGGCGGGGCATGATACTGCACATGCCGCGTCAAAATTGGTGTCGGACATTCAATGGAACAAAGCAAAAACCCAGTGCACCGGGGCCTGCCTCGTTGACTTGGAAAAGGCATTCGACACCGTATGGTTAGATGGTCTCTTCCTTAAGTTGACGAGGATGGGTATAAGCAAATCGCTGCTTTACACGATTTATGACATGGTAACAGGTAAAAGTTTTGTTGTTAAAAGTGGCAACATGACTTCTACCAAAGTTTTCCACATAAAAAATTGGCTCCAGCAGGGAGCAGTAAACTCACCAATCCTCTTCACTATTTTCACCAGTGAACTGATTGGCTCCATGCAGAACTTGATTGCATACGCCGATGACTTGGTGGCGTACAGGACAGCGGAGAAGGTTGATATTATCAACATCCTCCTGCAACATGACTTCGACAAAATTCAGCGATTTTGCGACGACTGGAAGTTGAAAATCAACTACCAGAAGTGTGAAACCATCCTTTTCCGAACTCCGTTATACAAGGCCTCAAGGGACACGAAAAGAAACTGGCGCAAGTTCGGCATAGTTGACCCGCAGGGGGAACCGTTAGCTGTAAAAAGTGTAGTCAGGTATCTAGGCATTTGGCTGGACCAGTATCTATATTTCGACAGACATATAGCTACACAGAACGGATTGTGACAAGGTTAGGGGGTTTTACTGGTAGTTGCAGCCCCATCAAACTTCTCAGCTGTCGTCAACTTAATAAAATAACTGTTGGTCCCTTACGGTCCCTTACGGCCAACGGCATTTAGGTTAGGGAATTAGATTAGGGTAATTTTAAGAAAAAAATAACAAAAAAAAAATGTAAGTAGGTTAGTTTAGGTAAGTTAGTGTTAAGTTAGGTTAAGAATATTAATGAAAAATATGTTTAGAGTACTAAGTTTTTAATAAGTTTTTCTTAGTATAAGTATTCTTTTAGTATTATTAAAAACATATATTTCAAGCTCACATTAGAAGCCGAAAGGCAAAATAAATTATAAATGCTTAGGTTAACTTAGAGTGCCCTCATAGGGCCAGTAAGATAGTATAAGAAAGCATTAATTATATATCTAGTTTAAGTATTTTTCCTAGAATGTAAGAGTTGTTATAAAGATAAAAATAAAAAAATGCATTCAAACTGAACTGAACTGAACATAGATTTACATACACACTATATTAAGCATCATTGCCTGAATCATTCAATTATTCGCATAGCAAAAACAACAACACATACCTTCAAGCGCGAATAAAATGTGCACATGTACTCGTATGTTTGTGGTCAAACGATAACAAAATTAAGCTAATTGTGTGATGTTGTTTAGCTGCAAATTTAAACTCTTTTTGTTCAATAAAAAAAATCAATTGAGCTCTACCGATTGCATCTGTTCACAATGCGAGTTCGATGAAAAAGAACCTTATTGTACGTTTACACCGCACCCAAATTCAGCATTTCGGTTAGTTTCTGCATTTCAGCCCAAATGCATTGCATTTCGCCATACATTTCCCGCATTCCGGAATGTTGCATTCCAGCGAAATGCAGAATTTCGTCGCTGCATTTGTAACTTCGTCAAATCGAACAATCCTCTTTACAAATTCAGCACCATTCAGCACGTCATACAATGACATTTCAACCCGCTGACATAAACAAAAAAAAACAACTGTCAACAAAACAATAAATCATTTCAAGTGATCATTGCAATAAAAATGGAATATATACATATGTCTGAATTAGCATTTAAATTCATCTTTAAATTAATATAACAAGCTAAATGGTTCAACCACTTCTGATTTCCAATCAGGAAAAAATATCAATAATCAATTCTAACACTAGCTGTCATTTGAAATGCTGAAGTTGCAGTGGGAACGCAAAATTGGATTCTGAAATTTTTTACTGAAATGCTGAATTTGGGTGCGGTGTAAACGTTCTATTAACACCATCATCCACTGGTAGCTGTCAATGTGCATGCGTGTATGCGCTACAACATGTATTTGTCGTGTGTGTGACATCAGCATACAGGATACATACAACACACGCTCAAGGCGCCTACCTATTTGTTGTTGTTTTTTTTTATAAGGACAAAATCAGATGTTGACATAAAAAGTCATAATTCATAATAATTTCGTGCAAACTTTAGATAAACAAAATTACATCTGACAAAATGCATGGTAACTTCAGCTATACCGGAGCAACCTCCCAAATGGCCCCAGTTATTAAAATTTGGGTGCATGGAAAATCTTTATAAATGTAGGAGACATGCATACAAATGTAGAAGATAGAAAAGTGTGACCGACACGACAGACGGACGGACGGACGGACGGACGAAATTATAAAGGTTCCAGTTCTGTAGACGTTTCTACCGCACATCACTGACCTCCTACTACCTCGTATCGTCTTTAAGAAAAACTTCTCTACCAGCATACCCTCCAGTTCCGACTGGAAGTCTGACACTCAGACGCTGGACGGTCTTCTGTGTATTTTCACAGATGGATCCAAGACGGACGAGTGAGTAGGATTAGGTGTCTACTCCAAGGATCTCAATTTCAGTATATGCCTTCACCTTCCAGAACATTGTAGCATACTCCAGGCTGAGAACCTCTGCACATACCATTCGCTACAGCTAAAATTCTTTTAAAGAATCATACTGTTAAAAACACCAACTCAAGATGGTCAGATGACACTACGTACCTCATCACAAAGCGAATTTGGCCTAAACTTGATTTAAAACATTCACTCTATCTTCTTGGAATGAACAGGTCATCTCTAAGGAGTCTCATCGGCGTTATCACAGGACACTGTGCCATTGGCACTCACGCCTTAAGAATGAGACTCCCTCACAACGATTTCTGCAGAAGCTGCAGAGACGAAGAAGAAGAGGAAAGCATAACGCATCTCCTCTGCACTTGTAGCGCTCTCTCCTCCCGTAGGAAGAAACACCTTGGAGCCTACTTCTTCAACGACTTGAGCCAATTGCACAATGTCGGCGTTCATCAATTAAAGAGCTTCATGGAAAGCACCAAATGGTTTTTTAAATAGGTGACATCCCATCCGCGCGGTATAGCTTAAGTTGGCCTAAGTGTGACTGCTATCTGCAGTCAGCCACTTCAACCTAACCTGTAGACGGAGCCTTAAAAACGAAAACATCACATACATCGTAATTGCTGAAAAATGCCTCTCACTTTTATTCCTATGAAGCGCTGCTTAATTACTCCCTCAGTCTCTGCCGAACCTTTGTAGCGTTCACATCGTAGTGACTATAGCAGCGGATAAATTTCAAAGTGCAATTACTTTAATCAATACTCGCTGTTGGCTTTATATTCATCCCTCTCACACTAATTACTTAATTAGTTGTTATATCTATTCATTTCAATAAGCGCGCGAAAAAAAACTTTTATTTATATAAAGTGTTTTCTATTCTCTGTCCATCCGGCTTCATGGCCAAAGTGAGAGGAAATAGGTTCAGCGGGTTGTCTTCTGAAACTCCCGCAGACACCCCACCTCATAAACGCTCAAAACCCATTAATCTGGAAGACTTTCCAAACCTCCCTACAACATCAAATTCTGAAGATCCCAAATTTGTGCTCATTTCGTAAGTGTTTTTATTTTAAAGAAGGCAATAGATGGAACCAATAAAGAATATACACACCTGATGAATAATAGATACACCTCCAAATACCTCACATTTTTCGTTTTTAGAGTAGCACAATGAAAGAAATGATTAAAGTTCGCAAAAAAGGCTAATATATTTGTATTCTATACTCTTTTTAAAAACTTAAAACTTAACAATATTTTCAATATTAACGTTAATAATTTTTTTATGAAGATAAAATTGTGTTAGCACATAAATATCATGCGATCAAAAAAATAGATACACTTCAGATTGTGATTAAAATTCAATTATATCATAATTTTCTTTGCGAGTTTTTTTGTCAAAAAGGTCTAGTATACTTAATTTTAATTGCTTGGTATCAATTATGAAGAAGGAAACAAACATTTTAGGTTAACCATGGGTCGAAATAGTCAATGCACTACAGAAGAGTAAGTTTTGCTTCTTTCGCACATAAAAAAAAGGAAAATCCGTGCGTGAAATCGCGAAATTTTTGTAACGGTCACTTTATTTTGCGCAAAATGTTTTAAAAGCTGCACCCCAAAAGGAATTTGATGGCAGATCGAAAAAAACGAACCCCGCGGATGATCGCCATGTAATAATGTTATCAAAAAGTGACCCTTTTAAGTCATCAAAAGCTATTTCCGTAGAAATTAACAACATCGTTAGCGATCCAAGAGTTCGTGGTGGCTTACAAAAAGCCAAACATCTCGGACGAATAGCTAGGAAAATTCCCCTAATGAGAAAAAAAAAATTAAGCATGAAGCTACAGTTTGCCCTGACATATGCAAATAGGACGAGCGATATCGGTGAAAATAAATGGCGAAATCTTTTGTTGAGCGACGAAACAAAGATTAATATCTTTGGAAATGACTGTGAAAATAATGAAGGGATTCTCGAACCAAGGAGACCGTAACCGTTGCATAAAATATACAGTGGAACATGGAGGCGGCAACATAATGGCCTGGGGATGTTTTTCTTAGAATGATGTTCATCCGATATTCCAGACTACAAACAATATGACGGCAGCCGAGTACAAAGAAATTTTGCAAATGGTAGTGCTATCATACGCCAAAGAAAACATGCCTCTGCGTTGGGTCTTTCAGCAGGATAACGACCAAAAGCATACTTCCACACTAGCAAAAAAATGCTTTGTTAACAACAAAATCAACCTGCCAGCTTGGACAAGTCAATCTCTAGGCCTAAACTCTATTGAAAACTTGTGGGCGCATCTAAAGAAGAAATCTTCATAAAAATTTATAGGCGCAACTAATTTGCAAATCAGTGTTCCGTTTCCATAAAATACCAAGCTAACCTTAATTCTTCAAAAGGTATAGTCTACGCGCCATGCCTTATCAATGTACTTGAAGCTGACATTATTTCTGAAGTGATCTCACAAAGCGTGGTAGATATATACAAATTCACTAAAATCATTGAAGGTAAGCCCCGCCCATCCGGGGTAATGTTATTTACTTTTGACCTCTATAAGCCGCCAAATACAGTGGAGATAGGATGGTATAAAACAAAAGTTATTGAATACATACCCAACCCTATGCGTTTGCAAAAATTGTCAGTTATTTGGGCATACTACAAAAAGATGGATCAAGACCCCAGCCTGTGAAAAATGCAATTTCTCACCACATGCCTCATCCAGCTGCGTACGCACCATGTGCGCTAAATGTCTCTGCACAACCCACACTTCTTTCGACCAAAATTGTCCAAAATACAAGCAAAACAAAGAAATCCTTGCAATAAAAACAAGAAATAGGTGCAGCATGGCTGATGCTAGACGCACCTATAACCTATAAAATCCTATCGCAATCCAAACAAGTAACAATATACAGTATTCAGAAAAAAACAGATTAGCCATCGATACCAACAATGTAGCATCCAACAATTCTCCACTTTTCAATGAGTAATTACAAAAATAAAAATCAAACAATACCACAAAAACAACAGACATAACACCTCATACATCATCTCCTCCCCCCAAACCTCCATCGACTTGCATCTCAGCTAATATTAACAATTCGATATCTATTACCAAAACCAATAATCAAAACAACACAGATCTATCTTCTTCCTCACCAATTCAATCGACTACACCTTCTCACTCTCACATAAAAGCAACTAACGAAACCAAATCAACTGACTCGTCCTCCCTTCAGAACAAAAATAGTGCTACATCACCAATATCTAACATATATGTATCTCAAAAACTTATCCGTGAAAATATATACTATACACCACCTAACCAATTGGAACCCACTTCAAATAACAAAATTCATCATACACAAAATAAGAAGCTCCTAACTGGACATACAAAAAATGAACATAATGAATTATCCTAATTTATCAAACATTACCACCGTCAACGACCCCGCTGTCCATCGGCCGACCATCCTGCGCCCAACGCTGGGTATTCACCAGCCCAAGGCGGGACGGCGGGGTCACACGAATAACAACAACACACCAATCAACACGAACCATACACCACTCACCACACCCGCTTTACAAATCATACAATGGAATATAAAAGGCTACTTGAATAATTATAATAAAATACTTATTTTGATAAAAAATTTACTCCTAAAATTTTAGCCCTACAAGAAATCCACCTTACCTCCTTAAATAACATCCCCATCCCAGTAAATTACGACTTTATTTCCCAAAACCAAGCTCAAATTCCCTATGGTGGTATTGCATTTCTAGTGCAACATTCGTTGCAGTACTTTGAATTTGGTCTTAAAATGACTTTGAAGCTATTGGAATAACAATTACATCCAAACGAAAATTTTCCAATAATAAATGCCTACAGGGGGAATCCCTTATCAAGCCATAAACATCAATAACCTAAAAAACGTCCTTGATCATCCACATCAACCATCCCTATTCCTTGGCGATTTCAATGATTGGAATTCAAGTTAGGGTTCTCCTAAAAATAACCATCGTGGCAACACTATTTCCAAATACATAATAAAATCGGATTACCTATTACTCAACGCTGGTTCCCCTACCCACTTCAGCACTCATTCCACCTTCACCCATATTGACCTTTCTTTCTGCTCCCCCAGTTTAGCAATTGACTCCAAATGGAATATTCTTAATGACTTATGCGGAAGTTATCACTTCCCCATAATTATTTCTATGTTCCATTCAACTCACTCCTCCATAAAAAAACCTAAATTCAAAATTGACAAAGCCGACTGGGTCCTCTACCAAAAACTTCTAGATGATTTTAACGCAAAACACGGCTTCAGTGAAAACGTAAATAAAGAAGCCGTGTTTTATTATTATTATTATTAAAATTATTCTCCAAAGCGCCAACAAATCCGTCCCACAAACTTCCTCCCCAAAAGCAATCAAAAATATCCCTTGGTGGAACGAAGAATTAGAACTATTAAAGAAACAGAAAAAAAAAATTTGGCATTCCCTCAAGCGCAACATTTCCTCCGATAACATCCTTAAATATAAGAAAGACAACGCCCAGTTCAAAAGAAAAGTAAAGATCTCTAAAAGTGACTCTACTCATAAATTTACATCAAAAATTAACCCAACTACAGGGAAAATCTGGAGCTCGATAAGAAGGTTCTGTGGACTTAATTCTTTTTCTTGCATCCACTCCATTAGTTGTACATTCCCCAACAATGTTAACATTACCGACCCCCTAAAAAATTGACAATCACATTGCCGATTACTGGTCCAAGGAGTCTAGTGACTCCAACTTTCCTCCTCTTTTCTCCATAAATAAGGTGTTATCCTCTCCCTCCATCTCCTACTCCCTATCCAATAACGCTCAAATTATCGATAGCAACATCTCAATTACCGAACTTAATTCAGCTTTAAACAAACTTAAAGGAAAAACTCCAGCTAACGACAGAATATCATATCCTATGTTAAAGAACCTTTCTCCACCAATGAAATCTAGACTCCTCAAACATTACACTACCATTTTCCAAAGCAACATTCCCCAATTATGTAAAAATAGCACTATCATTCCAATCCTCAAACCAAATTCTGACAAATCCCTTCCTAAATCCTACAGACCAATATCTCTCAATCCATGTTGCGCTAAAGTTATGGATAAAATAGTAGCCAATAGACTCTGGTGGTTTGTTTTACGAAACAAAAGGGCAAGGTTTCAAAAAGGGCAAATCTGTAAATGAGTGTTTATTGTATCTTGACCACCAGATAACCGATTCATTATCAAAACAAAGTCACCTCTCTCTCATTTCACTTGATTTTACAAAGACCTTTGATAGAATGGGTGTTCACTCAATTATAGACCAACTTAAATCCTGGAAAGTAGGACCGCAGATCATCAGATATATATTTAATTTTATGGCAAATAGGAAAATCACTGTACGTGTTGGGAATGCCTCATCCCCCCTACTACCACTTTTTATTGGTATCCCCCAAGGTTCACCTTTATCCGTACCCCTCTTCCTCATAGCTTTTAATAAACTTTCCCACATTATATCTCTTCATAAAGAGATAAAATTTTGCGCCTATGCTGACGATTTAATTAAAAAGTTAAATAAAAATAATTCCACTGCTAACATTGACCTCAATCCCATCTTCCAAGACATACTTTCCTGGTGCGAATACTCCGAAGCTAAATTATCTGTGGAAAAATCCAAACACCTTCACATATGCCCTAAACGCAATTGCTCTTCCAATACAGTATCCTCTCACATAACAATTGAAAATGTTGATAAACTAAAAATCCTAGGCATTATCTTTCAAAAAAATTACAGGTGGAATGGGCACATCGAGTATATTCTCCCCCCTTTGGAAAAAAAATTAAACATTATCAAATCTCTTTCGTACAACAAATTTAACTGCAACCCGTTTACCCTTATTTCAATAACTAAATCCATTATAGTCAGCAAAATAGAATATGGCTTATTTCTTTACGGATACTCTGCTAAACCCACCCTTAATAAAATTAAAACAATATACAACGCTGCTATAAGGAAATCGCTTAATGCAGATTGAACTACTCCGATCAACCACCTTCTATTCGAAGCTAAAATGCAGACCATTGAAACCCTACGCCATCAATCCACTCTAAAGTTATTCAAAACCTCATTATTTAGTAAAGATACCCCCCTCTACAAAACCTTCACACTATCAAAAACAACACGTAACAAAAAAATCCAATCCTGCATTCATCGCTCCAAGCTCCTTTGTGATAATATCAACATCCCCCACAAACCTATCCCATTTGACCCCACTCCCCATCCACCATGGCTCTTCCAAACCTCATCTGTTGTCTCATCTCTAAGAACCTATAAAAAAAAGCTTATACCCCTTCCACTAATTTCCGATCTTACTTCCTTGAACACAAAAACACCTTAAGTGATTTCATTTTTATTTACACTGACGGCTCTAAAATCGGGTGGCTGGATGTTGTAGGAATCGGGTAGGCACTGATTGGCGTCAACCTGGCGATGCCCAGTGTTGTGACTTTTCCTATACATCAATTGTGCTTATTTTACCTCCAAGTGGTAGCCATCGGGTACTGGTTGTAGTTCATCCGAACTCAACCTGCTAAACTTATAAGTGCGACCTCTTGTCCTAGGGGTAAAAAAAAAGGAACTGGTCCTCCAGGTTGGGGGTTGTGCCGTCGGGGTAACTGCCCGGCCACACTAAAAAATATGAAGTTACGAAGCAACAACAAGCCTCGGAAACGGACGGAAATACTGATGACGAACCCCGCATACGAATTAAGGACAACGATCTTCGGATCTGCACGTGGAATGTAAGGTCCCTTTATAGGCCACGTGCAGCCGAACAATTAGCGGACGCCCTGGACTGCTACAAAGCAGACATCACCGCCATCCAAGAAGTGCGATGGGATGGGCCGGGCAAAAAGAGGATGAAAAACTGTGACATTTACTACGGTGATTGCTACAGGCAGCAAAAGCAGCGCTTGTTTGGATGTGGATTCGTCGTTAGGGGCAGACTTAGGCAAGAAGTCTTATCGTTCAGATGTGTGAACGAACGCCTTACGACAATTCGCATCAAGGCTAAATTCGCCAATATAAGCCTAATATGCGCACATGCCCCCACAGAGGAGAAAGACGACGACACCAAAGACAGTTTCTATGAGCTCTTAGACAAGACATACGAGCTATGATATTAAAATTGTCATAGGCGATTTTAATGCAAAGCTGGGAAGAGAGAGTGTCTTTGGTAGTACGGTCGGGAAGCACAGCCTACACGACACCACCTCCGATAACGGATTTAGGCTGATCGACTTTGCTGCAGGGCGAAATGTTGTAGTAGCCCGTACACGGTTCCCACACCTCAATATTCACAAAGGAACATGGAGATCTCCTGATCAATCAACCGTCAACCAGATTGATCACATTGCGATCGACGCAAGGCACTCCTCCAGTATTATGGATGTCCGAACGTTTCGAGAAGCCAACATCGACTCGGACCACTACCTTGTTGTAGCCAAGGTAAGGCTGCGGATATTCCGAACACCGCCAAGACAAGAAAATACTGTGAGGAAGTTCGACGTCGGAAGGCTACAATCGCAAGAGATTGCTAAATCATTTTCCGATCGAGTCTCCCTTAATCTCAGAAGAAGTTCTTTGCCGCCGACACCAAGTATTGAAGACCAGTGGCAACATTGCCAAAAAGCTATCAGAGATGCCGCCTTTGATATGCTGGGTTTCACTCGGCCACCACAACGAAACCCCTGGTTTGACGACGAGTGTCAGCAGGCGAATGCAGCTAAGCAAGAGGTCTTTGCGGCACTGCAAAGAAGGACAAGAGCTGCTCGCGAGCTCTACGAGCAGAAAAGGAGAGACGAACACCGGCTTCTCAGGAAGAAAAAGGAAGGAGCATGAGAAGCGCGCGATCGGTAGAATAGAGAGTTACTACTGCAGGAATGAGGTAAGGAAGTTTTACCAAAGGGTAAAGTCAACCTGTCAGGGTTATAAAGCCCGAACCGAAGCCTGCAAGGACGATCAAGGGAACATCGTAGTAGAATCACAGTCGATGCCGAGGATATGGAAGAACCACTTCTGCAGACTGTATAACGGATGAAGAATCGAATTCCGGTGTCAGGCAGATTGAACCATTCAACCCGAATGAAAGGGACGATGTAGATCAACAATTCCGTCCCCCCGATCTGGACGAAGTGAAGATAGCTAAAGTCCAACAAAGCCGCTGGAGCTGACGGCCTAGCGGCTGAGCTTTTCAAAGCAGCAGGCGATGACTTGGTAAGGAGCATGCACCAACTCATCTGTAAAATATGGTCGGAAGAAAGCATGCCCGATGAATGGAACCTCAGCATTGTTTGCCCGATCCACAAAAAAGGTGACCCTCTAAAATGCGCCAACTATAGAGGCATCAGTCTTCTAAACATTGCTTATAAGATCCTATCTGCCGTGTTGTGTGAACGCCTAAAGCCATTCGTCAACAACCTGGTCGGTCCATACCAGTGTGGCTTTAGGCCTGGAAAATCCACCACCGACCAAATATTCACGCTGCGGCAGATCTTGGAAAAAACCCAGGAACAGCAAATCGATACCCACCACCTTTTCATCGATTTTAAGGCCGCGTATGTCAGCATCTATAGAGACGAGCTATACAGAGCAATGTCTAGTTTTGGCATCCCTACCAAACTCGTCCGTTTGTGTAGGATGATGATGGAGAATGCACAAAGGAGCGTAACTGCGATATTACAGTATGGGAGTATGCACTTATACCGCTGTTTTCATCAGTGTACTCTAAGTTGCAAAAATCTTGCAAGTCTCTGATTGACACTAGGTTTCAAAGATTAATCTAAACTACTTCTATTGACCGCGACCTTCGAATATAGCAATGCGCAGTGCGATCGAAGTTAGAGAGTCACGGCTGCGCAGCTCAAAACCGTATGGCCACAGACGCCATACCAAGGGAACTTAGACAACTTTGAACAAACTATATTCCACCTAAATTAGACTTTACAAAATATGTCGACGTGCTTCTTCCTACAAAAGCAGACTGCGATAGCGAGCTGACGACCTGGCCAAACAAGGTGCCGTCCTTTACTGAACTTGATAAAGCACGAATTACATCACAGATTTTGGCCAAAAAATCATCTTCTCGGATGAGGCCCTTTTTTGGCTCAGCGGCTATGTCAACAAGCAAAACACAATCACAACAAGAGTCAAATGTTTGGTGCGGTTTATGTCTTAGCGTCGTCGTCGCCGGACTGTATTACTTTCGAAATTACCGTTACCGTCAATAGTCCCAGGTGTTAACTGACTTCCTGTGGCCAGAGATAACCTTTCAGCTGGCGATTTTTTTGAATTTTAAACAAAGGGGCGTAGTTGCGGTGTATGCGGTGATTTCGTTTTTAATAAGCGATCACACGTACCACCGCTTACTCGAACTCACTTTGAATATGCGGTGTTACAGCATGAAATGATTCGGAAGCGTAGTACTCAAGTTTATGAGAGATACATCGCTTTCCTTGCCTTTTTTGGAAGTAGATCTTGAGTTGCAATATTATGATTACTGTGACTTAGCCTGCTGTGGTTGCATGCACTTACACCGCTTTTTTCGTGAATGTACTGTAAGTAGGAAAAATTGGGGCTTATGGAGTTCTCTCTGGAACCGCCACTTAACACACTCAGACATAGGACCACTTTGAAACACTTCGCAGATAATTTTTTATCCATCCGGGGAATTTTCGAAACATTTTCTACGGTCACAGCCAATGTTACCATCATAGACTTCTACTTCTTCTTCTTCTTTAGCGGTCGCTGATATCTGGGATGGACCTGGCCTCAGTCAACATGCGTCTCCGACCACTACCAAGACACCATCATAGACTAGATACGGAATTTAAATGGCCCACGAATGGTCACGGCCTTCCTCAATAAACACCCACCGATTCTGATTGCGATTCAATGTGACCGACACTCGAGTAAAAATAAACTTGAAATTAATGGTGGCTGTGTATTATCTCCCTGGAGACTCGGAAATTCCCTCGATTGTCTTTCTTTTAAGACCAAAGCATGGTTGTTAACCCCTGATAACAGATTTCTGTTGAAATTCTTCTTACTGCACCCATCATTTGGGGAAACCCCAGTCCGTCATGGAATGATTTTTAATCTCAGTCTCAACCGTGGCTGACTGAAAGTCTTGGGAGCTGGGAGGCGGCTGTGGGCAGAGAAGCAAATTGATAAGCAGCCACATGCTATCATTTGTTTTGGATCGTTGGCTTCTTGAAGGACCTTTCGTGGTGTTTTGTAGGCGATGTATCTTAAAGATTTTCAAGTAAAAATATTTAATTGTGTCTTAACAAATTAATTTTATTCGCTAGCCTCAGTGAAAAACGTATGTGAAAGCACTTTTCCTTCTCTTCTGCACTCCATACCACAGCATTAACACACTTATGTACAGTGTGTACTAAATAGGAAATAAACTTCTGTCGTATATTCCAAACTGCTACTTCTTTGCTAGGTTTGGTTATGTTTAAATGGCCGACCGAAGTGGATCAGTGTAAAGTTGCTGATTGCTCTCAACCTGAAGACATGCCAGCAACGATGCATCAGATCAAGTTGAAATACAGCCCTCTCGTGGCGTGCTCTGGATATCCCCTACAACAACCTCTTGGAGTTGAACGAATAAATGCAGTAGTCCTTCTGATTAGGGTTAAACTTTGGTTAAATTTCAGATGACAAATTGTTTTTACTTGTTTGCTGTCTAATTAATGCTTAGACTCACACACCAGGAGGCATAATAAAAGTCGACACAACAAGAGGATGCCCACAAGGAGGCGTTCTATCTCCTCTCATGTGGAGCCTAGTTGTAGGCGAGCTTCTAAAGATACTAACTAACTATGGCATCAGATGTCAGGCATATGCCGATGACATAGTACTCATAGCCAGAGGAAAAATGGAGGAGACCCTATGCGATATTATCAAATGGGGGCTAACTTTAACTAAGGAATGGTGCCTGTCGCCTGGGCTAAGCCTAAATCCGGCAAAAACCACCATAGTACCTTTCACAAGAAAACGAAAACTGGAACGACTAAAACCAACAAACAAACAAGGGTACAAGACTGACTCCGGTAAAAGAAGTTAAATATCTGGGAGTAATCTTGGACAGCAAGCTCATCTGGAAAAAACATACAGAAGAGATAACCAAGATAGCGACGCGTGCTCTGATGATTTGTCGAAGCTTGGCGGGCAAATCCTGGGGATGCAGTCCAAGTAATCGAAGATGGTTGTACATCTCTATTGCTCGACCTACAATAACCTATGGTGCAATAGCATGGACCAAGAGAATCAATCTGATCAACGCGAGGGAGACACTCAGCAAAGTTCAAAGGTTGGCATGCCTCTGTATTACAGGAGCCATGAGAACTTTCCCAACTGCGGCCATGGAGGTGCTAATGGAGCTGACTCCTTTGCATCTAGTGGTAGCAGAGTGTGCAAACAAAACCATCATAAGAATGGCAAAATAAGGGATAGGTAAAGACAGGTGCATTACAAAGAGGCAATTCGACGCACTAGTCAAAAAGCTACCACTCCTGGCCATTCCGAAGGATGACGTGATTAGGAAATTCAATTTCCAAAAGAAATTTACCAGCAAGCTCAGCACCAAAAGGGACTGGAGGAATGAATCCATGGTCCACAGACTGAGCAGCAACACGGTAAAATAGTATACAGACGGATCAAGAACTGACGAAGGAACTGGAGCAGGAGTTTTTCGACCCAGGACAAAATACTTCGAATCCATGGGCAAATATACCAGCATCTCTCAAGCGGAAATTTATGCCATAGACAGATGCGTTCAGATAAATCTTGAAAGGAATTTCATCAACAGCGACATAGCAATAATGTCGGACAGTCGAGCCGCTATCATGGCACTGGACTCCTACACCATCAAATCCAAACTTGTATGAGAATGCTTGAAAAAGCTCAAAGAGTTGAGTAGGAGAAACCGAGTAAAACTCTGCTAGATACCTGGCCATACGGGGATAGAAGGCAATGAAAGGGCCGACTGCCTGGCAAGGAAAGGAGCATCAGAATCCTTCATAGGCCCTGAACCATTCTGCGCTATAGGAGACCATCTCCTCAGAGAAGAATTCAGGGAACTGGAAAAAAGGAATCGGATTGAAACATGCATTCATTGAAACCTGCATTCACTCGTGGAATGAAGCAGGCCAAGAAACTCCTAGGGCAATATAACCGGAAGAGATTCGAGGCATCAAAATGAGCAAGAATAAACTCCGTATCCTAACAGGCTTCCTAACGGGGCACTGTAGACTCAGGAAGCATCTAAGGAAACTAGGGGTATCAGAAGAAGGTCTCTGCAGATTTTGTGGAGAATTTAATGAAATTCCAGAACATATACTGGGATTTTGTGAGACACTAGCCCACAAAAGAAAAAGATGTCTGGGCAAGTACCTACTATCAGAAGAAGAAATGCAATCACTTGAACCATCTCTCATTCTCAGATTCCTGAACGAAACTGGCTTAGAGAGAATACTCTAGAACAGATCACCTATGCGCAACTCTTACATTCTAGGAAAAATACTTAAGCTAGATATATAATTAATGCTTTCTTATACTATCTTACTGGCCCTATGCGGGCACTCTAAGTTAACCTAAGCATTTATAATTTATTTTGCCTTTCGGCTTCTAATGTGAGCTTTAAATATATTTTTTAATAATACTAAAAGAATACTTATACTAAGAAAAACTTATTAAAAACTTAGTACTCTAAACATATTTTTTATTAATATTCTTAACCTAACTTAACACTAACTTACCTAACTTAAACTTACCTAAACTAACCTACTTACATTTTTTTTTGTTTTTACTATTTTTTGTATATTTTTTTTGTTTTTTTTTTTTTTTTTTCTTAAAATTACCCTAATCTAATTCCCTAACCTAAATGCAAGTTGGCCGTAAGGGACCAACAGTTATTTTATTAAGTTGACGACAGCTGAGGAGTTTGATGGGGCTGCAACCACCAGTAAAACCCTCGAACCTTGTCACAATCCGTTCTGTCGCGAACAGAGATGGATCTACTGAACCGGAGATCATCCGAACTAACTCTTGCGACATCGCCTTCGTAGAGCAGTCGCCTATCCACTGTCCTTCGCACCACGTGGTAGATCAATGGACATCCTTCCGCGTCCTGGATTAACCCAATCTGGTCAAGGAACAAGAACGCTTCCGGTGGAATGAATCCACTTCGGCGAGCGTTCTCGAAATATGTTTCATTGGGATAGTAGGCTCCAAATATCAGCTCATTTTCGGAGGTCATAGCTCGTGCAACATGCCTTCGAATCAACTTAATAATAAAATTATCCACCCTGTTCACGTTTGCTTCGTTATACAAGAACTCGTTGGGATAGTATTTCTTGTACTCAGATACTGGGGTTCTGTACTTCTTGAGACAAGCCCGGAGGCACTGCCTCTCGAACAGCCTCATCTTTTCCATCTGGGAAGGACTCACGTTAAACCACACTGGACAACCGTACGCCATGACTGGCCGGATGAGGGCCATGTAGCAGATTACCTTCACCCTGGTATCAAGTTGGCTGCTATAAAACAACCCTCTTGCCACAGCAAAGGCCTTCCTGGCTTTCGTCAGAGCAGTAGCTATATGTCTGTCGAAATATAGATACTGGTCCAGCCAAATGCCTAGATACCTGACTACACTTTTTACAGCTAACGGTTCCCCCTGCGGGTCAACTATGCCGAACTTGCGCCAGTTTCTTTTCGTGTCCCTTGAGGCCTTGTATAACGGAGTTCGGAAAAGGATGGTTTCACACTTCTGGTAGTTGATTTTCAACTTCCAGTCGTCGCAAAATCGCTGAATTTTGTCGAAGTCATGTTGCAGGAGGATGTTGATAATATCAACCTTCTCCACTGTCCTGTACGCCACCAAGTCATCGGCGTATGCAATCAAGTTCTGCATGGAGCCAATCAGTTCACTGGTGAAAATAGTGAAGAGGATTGGTGAGTTTACTGCTCCCTGCTGGAGCCAATTTTTTATGTGGAAAACTTTGGTAGAAGTCATGTTGCCACTTTTAACAACAAAACTTTTACCTGTTACCATGTCATAAATCGTGTAAAGCAGCGATTTGCTTGTACCCATCCTCGTCAACTTAAGGAAGAGACCATCTAACCATACGGTGTCGAATGCCTTTTCCAAGTCAACGAGGCAGGCCCCGGTGCACTGGGTTTTTGCTTTGTTCCATTGAATGTCCGACACCAATTTTGACGCGGCATGTGCAGTATCATGCCCCGCCCTAAATCCAAATTGGTTGTTCGGTATTATTTTTCTGTCCTCAGCCCACTGTATCAGAACTCTATTGACAATCTTCTCGAAAACTTTGCTTATGCATAGAAGTCATTGTCTAGCACGGCCCTATCTGGATCTATGCCAACTGATGTCAGTAGGTTCGCGTTGTCAGTCGTTCTGTCAAGTCGAATAGCCTCCAAGTCATTGTGATCCCTCCTTCGGAAAATTCGGTTGATTTGGGGAAACATACCAGGACCGTTGGAGCGAACAGCCCGAATCCTGTCTCCCCAATACGAATTGACTGCAATTCGGTAGTTCATCCGAATTAACTTCTGGAGATTTTTGATCTGCGACTTGAGCGACCTTAGTTCCTGGTCGTCTCTGTCCGTAAAGCGTCTGTAAAGTGTCTTAAGTCGCGACAGCAGTCTGCTTTTGTTCACGTGCAGTGCGTCGATAGTAGCGTTCCGATAGATGTCGCCATCTGTGGTCGGTGCTACTTTCGGAAGCGTCGTGTCCATGGTACGTTTTATTGTATTATCCACTTGTATGAGGTACCTGTCAACCTCTTCGTTTGTCAGGTTTCTGTTTGCGGGTGAAGTGATGTCACTCGAACGTAGTTCCTTAGATAAGGCCCTGGAGAAACGCGGCCAACGAGACTTACGATAATTGTAAGGGTAAGTCTCCGCGAATTGCTCCAGTTCGACCAGCTCATTCGGGAACTGAATAACCGCGGCAAGTCCACAGTGATCACTGTCGTACTCCACCATTGTTAAGCAGTTCCTTGTGTCATTGTCCACATCGCGTAACGTCAGTCGTCTGTCAATCAGCATTAGATCCAAATAAGACCCACTTCTGGGAAACGATGGTCTATCCGCTGCAAGCAAATTCAGCTTGAACTCAATAGAGTGCTGCATCCACCAATCAAGAAGGGAGTTTCCCCTTTGATTTGGCACAGAATTACCCCATTCCTCATGCTTCGCGTTCAAATCGCCGGCTATGATAAAATAGTTCTCGTCCAAGCCGAAGTTTTCTAAAGACAGTCTCGAGCTCCGATATGAAACCTGTGGCCCGAGGTGCGTCTGGCGCATAGACAGCGACCACGTACAATTTCCTCCCACCCTGGAGAGAAATGCACACAATACACGCTTCCAGTACACCGAAAGTTCGCAGTTCACCGCAATACACGATTTTGTGGCGTATACCTTTTTTAATGAAGAGAGCGATCCCACCCCCTTGTATGGAGTGGGGGCGGTCCCAAAAACGGTATAATCTTTGTACCTGAGTATGTGCTTCCGGTTTAGCTTAGTTTCGCTAACCATCAACACGTCAGGCTTATGGGTCTCTAACAGGTTGAGTCTTTTTGGAACTGTGCCATCTGGGCCCGCATTGAGGCCATCATTGACAACAGCTCCGCGAAACCCACATTTAGAGCCTCTTCGGTAGCCATAGCTATCTTTGACGCTGTCTGTTGTGCCTGTCGTCTATCAGACGCCATCTGGGCGTAGGAGATAACCGGCGTAACAGGAGTAGCAGGAATTCTCGGCATCGGCCTTGAATCCGCCACCTTTATTTTTTTTTTCCATATCTCTTTTTGCTATTTCCTTCATCTTCGGACAACCCCGATAGCTGGAAGGATGTCCATTTGCACCACAGTGGATGCACTTCAGCCGAGATCTGTCCTCGACCTTTCCTTCACCCAGAGGACACTGCGCGGGCAGATGCCCCTCTGCGCATTTACTGCATCGAGGCGGCATGTTACAGTTGCCTGCAGTGTGCCCGAATCTCAGGCATCTTGCGCAGAGAAGCATCTGCTTGCTCTTCCGCAACTTCTCCCAAGAGACGGCCTGAAAGTCAAGAAACTTAATGTTCCTCAGACTCTCAAGCCGACTCTCCGGTGTCACTTGCACTAGGAAGATGGGAGGCACATGTACCGGTTCCAGTCTGGAACGGACATAATTCGATGCAAAAATGGCATAATTTTAGGCTTCAGCTAAAAGCTAGTAAAAGCAAAGGCTTTATGAATGTTAATTACAGAAGAACAACTTACATCTAATTCAACTCGGAGAAAAGCTTCAAGAATATCTAACCAAAGAAATGATGCTAAAACAATTGCGTGAGACAGAAAAGATATTCTATACGAAAATTAAGGTCTACCAATTGTGTTATTCGGCGCCGTGGCGTAGTGGGTAGGTGCGTCGACTCCTACGCTCGAGGTCGTCGAATCTCGAATCTCGAAAAAAACATCAAACATTTTTCACGGCTCCACCTCTTTCGAGTCACTGACAATGCTCAAAGAGTATAACTGTCTAGAAAAAGCTTCCCATCCGCTCGTGACAGAACAATAGCACGCACAACACGAGTGGTTGCTGAGAAGCTAGGCCCAGGTCCACCTCGGACTGTAGCGCCGCCATTATTTAAAAGTGAATAAAGGGCCGCGGTAAGGCTCTATGAGATACATATACCGAGACTATGGCTAAAAATTTAACGGACTGATTAGGTAAAAGAATTGGAGTGGTACCAATCGTTGCGGATATAAAGTTATTATTAAAAATATATTGAGAGAAAGTAACAGAGTTTCGTAGGAAGATATCAGTGCCTCTACCGTCATTATTTCTGATGAAATCATATTTGTCGTTAAAACGACATCTGTTAGAGGGTGCCGAAAGACAAGTCTCCTGTACCAACAGGCCTGTGGGAGAATTGTCATTTAGTAGTAGGTCAATTTAAATTTTTTTTTCATTAGATAGGGTGTTTATATTTGCCGAAATAATAGAGAGATTTATGGACATGTTAAGGAAGAAATAAAATTTATGTAAGGTTATCCAACCTCAGATAGTTGGGCCAGAGTTGTTATAAAGATAAAAATAAAAAAATGCATTCAAAAAAAAAAAAAAAAAAAAAATCACCTATGCGCAATAGGAGTCCACTACCTTCAATACAACTCTGAAAAGAACTGTATTTGAGGGGAACTCGTAATTGTGCTAAGGTATTAAAAGGGGGCATAATAGATCTTAAAGGTCGCGGTGCAATATACCCTCAACCATAATAATAATAATAATAGATGCTTTAAAGGTGGTGATTCTTTTGTAATAATATGTTTATGAGTACTGTTAGTGTGTCTAATGAAAGTTTTTAACATTTTGATAGGTGCATTCGCTGGAAAGATGGCTCTTTTAGCAGTGGGATTAAATTATTTGTACAAGTGTTGTTTACCGGACCAATGGTAGATGAAAGTTGCCTCTATTTCTCATTTTGATATAATTCACACTTAGTAGATCACCAAAATTTGGTACAATTTTGGGATTTGACACATAACATTTGAAAAGTAATAACATATTTGACATTTTCCCTTATTAACTACGCCTATCTACATTTATTGCAAAAATTTGTGTCGCGAAATCAATTTTTGGTTTTCACAGTTACTTAGTGGGCTCCTTAACTACCTCGAAGTTATTGCTGCCAACAGTGACGTTTTGTCCTAGGCGATGGACCGATAATTCTTTGTTTGTTGACAGCAAATGCTTACTTCAAGACCAACTCGTTTCGCCTCTTCTTCAATTACAACAATCTAATGCGACGAGATGTCAAAAACTTCTACACGTCTGTTTCGTTGTACATTTCTCAAGGCATGCAGTGTTTCTGTACTGTTTAAATTAAAAAGATATGTGTAGGTTCAGTCTCACGTCTTCACTTCAAAGGGTTCAGAAGTTATGGGTAAATAAGAGTGATGACAGACTGATACCGAAGTGAAGCCATAAGGGTTTCGTTCTTTCGATTCTGGTACGGAACCCGAAAAGTAGCAGAATTTAAGTATTCAAAGAGGATAAGTGGAATTGTGAAAAGTTTTATTGTGCAATTTATGCAACAATAATTATATTTCCTTGAAGTATTTAAACGGACGACGAGAGATATTTTTAATTGATAATCTATTTCATTAATATTCCTAAATAATCTGTTCCAGGAATTTGAGGAGATTAGTTTTAACTGCACATACAGTATAAGTGTTCGGTGAGATACTGAAACGAGTGTTTTCATCATCGACGTCTGATCATTCAGTAGCTGAAGCTGAAAGTGTAACAACATGGGCAAACATCTGTCTCTCGCAGTCGCAGTTGTGCTGCTACTCTTGGCCGGTTCATATGTGGTTAAAAGTGACTTATCTGCGGTTCGAGAACTTTTCGACAGTCCCGATCCAAATGTGGTTTTTTCAAACCCAGCAATAGCCTGGATAAAGATTCTAATGGATTGTAAGCCTGGGACTTTAACTGGAGGTGCAGTTAGTGGAGGTATTGGTGGAGTTCCCGGTGGACCACCTGGGGCAGCATTCGGAGCAGCTGGTGGTGCTATGGGTGGATGTTTGACTGAGTTCATGGGAAAATAAGAAAAACTTAAAAAAAAAACCTTAAAAATAAAAAATAATATGTTGGTTATATGCTTACTCGCGTTTGCTTCGCTGCTTGTGTAAAAACACAATTCTAAAAACAATAAAACATTTTCTATAACTTTTTTGTTTAACTTTTTATTTTTGTAATCAATCAACCAATTGTAATTGGGGTGACAACTTTTTTGGTTTGTATTTTTTGTTTTTCCTTCTTTCTGTTCTTCATGCGACATAGAGTTGTTTGGTTATCTAAAATATCGTATGCAACATATGCAACATACAGCTGTCCCTCTGAAAAGGCTCGACATTGTGGGGCCAGAAATTAGACAAACTACGGAAAGGATTCAGAACACTTCACTTCAGAGCGAAATACTCTTGAGATGATGCTGAGTGGGATTCGTATAAAAGACCTCTCAATACTTTCACAAACGAACAAACGAAAAACGCCAAATCGGAAGGACTGTTGCTTCTCGTAGATTGTCACCTGCTTAGCATGTCTGCAACAAATACAAGTCAGTAGATACGACTCTACATACTCTTACAGGCACAATAGAAAAATCTTAAGAATAAAAGAAGTTTACCCTTGTAGCATTTCTAGACATAGAAGGCACCTTCAACAACATCGAACCCTGAGCAATCACGCTAGGGCTTATCAAATTTGGAATCAAATAGTCCCTTGTAGCTTTTATTCACCAGCTACTCGTTAGCAGAAACTCTAAACTCGGTGAAACCAAAATCCGCAGAGGGTTAACAGAGGAACTCCGCAAGAAGGTCTTTGAACATTGCGGTAAACGAACTGGTGTTGAATCTCAAAGGGGCAGGATGCAAAGAGGAAGCCTATGTGGAGGATGTTAGTATCGCAAGATCAGGAAAATTTATCTCAACACTAAGAGATATCTCCCACAAACTAAATTTATGGACCAAAACATGTGGACTTGGAGTCAATACGCAAAAGACGGAACTAGTGTTCTGCACGAGGAAATACAAGATAACTTTGTTCAACGACTAGATCTATAAGTGTGCCATAAGACACTGGCTTTTTTGAAAGCGAAGTGTCAAATTCTGTAAAGAAAAGCTTTATGAGTGCAATGGCTATTAAGTCAGCCTAAACAGGGCTAAGACACCAAATTTTGCGAATTTATCGGCTGTTTTGTTCCCTATGATTCCTTCGTGCCCTGGAACCCAGATTAGGAAGACCGTATAATGTCTACAGAGTTCCTGTAGGGCGTTATAATACTGAAGAACAATTTTTTAATTTTATGGCGTTACTTTGAAGAGCTTTAAGAGCTGCTTGGCTGTCCACATGTACATGGTTTCTATTAGCATTAACTTCTAAGCTTTCTACTGCTTTTTGTACGGCAAGAAGCTTAGCCTGCATGTGTCACGCAGCTTGTAAAATATTTTATGGTTGTGAGTGGCGTTAAAGATACCAGCCCCAACTTCTTCTGATTGTTTAGAGCCATCTGTATAGATCTATGCAGTTTACAGGATCGACAATTCTGTCTGTACAGTAACTTCTTGTTGGAATATACATTGCGAATTTGCGGCGACGGGCTTGAGATGATCTGTATTAATATTCGAAATATTCAATAATTACAATGCATGAACGATCTGAACTTAAAACTTTTAGGCTCTTTTAGTCTAAGCGCAGTCTTGAACACTACACTCTTTGCGAACAGGTTAATAGGAAGTAGGTTGAAGATCATATTAAATGACGCTGTTGATGTTGTTCTGAGTGCCCTGTAATGCATATGCACATTAGTCGTTGGACTCTTTCGAACCACCATACTACTACCCCATACAGTAAGATAGGCCTTACTATAGATGTGTAGATCCAGTAGGTCACTTTCGTCCCCACCTAGTCCTGAACATTCGCTTAGATGAGTAAAAGGCATTGTAAGCTTTCCTTATGTGGCGGCCATGGCGTAGTGGGTAAATGCGTGGATTCATACGCTCGATGTTCTCGGTTCGATTCCCGAAAAATCGAAAAAATTTTCCACGGCTCCACCTATTTCAAGTCACTGACAATGCTCAAAGAGTATAACTGTCTAGAAAAGCTTCTCAATCTCGCCGTTCGGAGTCGGCATTAAACTGTAGGTCCCCTCCACTCGTGAGAGAACAATAGCACGCACAACACGAGTAGTTGTTGAGAAGCTAGGCCCAGGCCCATCTCGGTACTGTAGCGCCGCCATTATTATTATTATTAAGCTTTTCGTATACGTTTTGTTTCCAAGTTAATTTTCTGTCTAAGATAACTTCTAGAAAATTTCGAAATATTTAGGTTAATAGTTCGGTTTTGTTGGATGTTAAGGCCATTGCGAATGGCCCATTTGTTGGTGGAGCATAAGGCTCTTTCCATAAACTCACTCATATCGTTTAAATACGGGGAAGGTTCCGTCAGATAAATATTTGTTGAAAGGATCATTTCTGTGATATCTGCGGCGACATACTGAAACTGAATAACTGAAATAAATTTTCTTCTAACTTCAATCCAAATCAAATACAGTCAAAATCGGCTATAACGACCTTCAAGTGACTAAGGAATTTGGTCGTTATAAGCGATAGATCGTTGTAACCGATCACTCGAAGATAACAGATAAAGAATGGAGATCCTCTAAACTGCGCCAACAACAGAGGGATCAGTCTCTTAAATATCGCATATCAGATTTTCTCTGCTGTCTTATGTAAGCACCTGAAGCCCTACGAAAACAGTCAGATTGCTCGATATCAGTGCAGGTTCGGGCCAGTCCAGACAAGGTTCTGCCATCGACCAGACAAGGCGATTTTTTTAATGTCATTCTTGCGAAGATCGTGCGTAAGTCAAACGTCAACACCAGAGACACAATCTTCAACAATAATATTAACCAATAATAAACGCAAAACAAAAAGAATAACATGTCAACAAACGGTAAGCTGTAACATGTCCAAAATTAAATGTATCTTCTACATGCGATGTATCCATCTACCAGCGTTGCCAGGTTTTTTTTCGGCAAAGCGGGATTTCGAAACCTTTTGATTAAAAAAGCGGGATTCTTACGTCGAAAGCGGGGCAGATCGTTTTATTTGAGTTTTAAGTTAAATTTAAAATTATGATAGACATAGAAAAATGTGTTTAATGAAAATACATTACTATACTATAACTATTTGTAAGTTTTAGAGAAATACAAATAATTTCTCTGAAGACTTAACTTCTTTTAAAGTTTCCTTTTTTTCTTTAATATGGTTGAAGATGTTATGACGCAAGAGTTTTTACGTCCGCGACAAAGGGTTTAACAAAAACACGCACTTTTAATTTTAACCAAATTCTTTATTTCTCCGATCTTGGTGTTTCCACTGTGCAGGCTAAGCGAATACTACCACAATTGGAATTGTCTCTCAATTTTATACATGAACAAGGATGAATTCAGCAATATAATTCTGTACTATTTAGTTTGCGGTACAATCGCGTTAGTTCTTCTTAATATATTATGTAACAATTTTATGTATAACAGGATGGTTCAAAAGTAATATATCATTTAGCAATATTTCATTTAGACAGAGAAAAATAAGAATACTTCATAATTCGAAAGGATAATAATAAAGAAAAATATTAAATTCTACATCATAATACGTAACATTTCGGCCCCCTTGATGTATCTGTAACTACATCAACTTCATTCTGCTTTCGGGATTGGAGCCACCTTGTGTATAGCGCGCCGAATATTTCCGTTCTTCGTTCTTAACTCAACAACTCGACTGTAGCCATCTTTATCAGGAAATGTTTTAATTGTTCTTCCCAACAACCATTGCTTTGGTGGTAAGTTGGTGTCGGATACCAAAACTAAGTCTCCTTCTACTAGGTTACGTCGTTTTCCAGCCCACTTCGCTCTTCTTTGCAGATCGAGTACATATTCAGACGACCACCTTTTCCAAAAATGTTGTTGAATTGCTGTTAGCCGCCGCCATCGGTTCAGATGCGAAACTGGTTTATCTTCAATAAAAGGCTCCGAAATACCAACCAAAGGTTCGCCTACTAAAAAATGCGATGGTGTTAAGACAGGTTCATCAGATGGATCATTTGACATTGTCGTTAGTGGTCTTGAATTAAGTATCGATTCCGCCTCTGTAACTACTGTGCTGAGCTCTTCAAACGTCAGGAAAGATTCGCCTAGAATACGGGTTAAATGATACTTAGCCGACTTTACAGCTGCTTCCCAAAGCCCGCCAAAGTGTGGGGAACGGGGGGGGATGTGGCGGAAATTGATGTTACGGCCTGCACAATAGTTGGAGATTAAACCTTGCAATTTTTGATCGCAAAAGGCTGCATGCAATTCCTTCAGCTCTCGTCGTGCACCCACAAAATGAGTAGCATTATCACAAAACAGTTGAGCACATACACCTCTACGAGCAATAAACCTCTTAAGGGCTGCGATAAAGGCATTTGCCGAAAGGTCAGAAACTACTTCCATATGAACTGCTTTGGTTGAAAAGCATATGAAAACTGCAATATAACTTTTGGTAAGTCTCATTCCTCGTTGTTTAAAAGTTGTCATTATTGGTCCACAAAAGTCAACTCCTGTGGAAGTAAATGGTTTTGCAATGCTGACCCTTTCAACTGGCAAATTTCCCATAAATTGCTGTCCCAGGCGTGGTTGACATCTAAAGCAACGTAAACATTTTGCAGTAACAGATCTAACAACTTTTCTTGCATGCACTATCCAAAACCGTTGTCGAAGAATTGCCATCAAAGCCTGCGTACCTACATGCATATTGGTTTCATGCAAATAGCGTACATAGCTGCGTACGAACTGACTTTTAGCAGGTAGCAAAATTGGATGTTTTGTATTATATGGTAAATTGGAATTTTTAAGCCGACCACCTACTCTTAAAATGTCGACATTATAGTATGTGTCAATAAACACGTTCAAATTCTTAATTTTGCTTGAGGAATTCAATTCAATACCTTTTTTAAGAGCTTGATATTCTGAGCTGAAGAAATATTGTTGCAAGCAATACATACTTCGAATAGTTGCTTCGTCTAACTGCGTTGCTGTGAGTGTTGGTAATTCGCCGCCTGAACCCTTTATTCGACGTGCCAAGCACAGAACTAGAGCAACTCGCCTTCTTGCCTTTTCGAAGTTACTTCTTCCCTCTAACCATTCCAGCATATAATTCTTCTTGACTTCAACTGTTAATGTGGACTTACATTTGCGTCTCTCTTCGTCAACGCTTGCTAGTCTACGTTTCTTGTTTGCCGGCCATTCATCACAAGGTTTTGTTAGAAACAGTGGACCTGTGAACCAGAAAGAGTTTAGTAATTCTTCCGCATACATACCCCTTGATATTATATCTGCAGGATTTTGGAGTGAGGGTACAAAACGCCAAATCGCAGACTTGGTTTCTTCTTGTATTATTGCGACCCTGTTGGCTACAAAAGTCGTCCATTGTGACGGATGCGCACTCAGCCACTCAAGCACTATCTCCGAATCAGTCCATAAGTATACAGCATCAGTCTGAACAGGAAAATTGTCTTGCAGCTTTACCATCAATGTTGATAACAAATGTGCTGCCATCAGCTCTAGTCTTGGCAAGGATTTTGTTTTTAGAGGTGCAACCCTTGATTTTGCACTCCATAGCCTTACGGTAATATTATCATTGTGGTCAATGCACCGTACGTACATGCAACACCCATAAGCTCGCTGGGAAGCATCAGAAAATCCATGCATTTCGACACGCACAAATTTCGCTGGACTCAATACGTATCGAGGAATTTTGATGGCCGTTATGTCTTTCAACTTCCTCCGAAATTCGTCCCATAGAGTATGAAGATGTAAAGGCAAGGATTCATCCCAAGCTACTTTTAAAATCCACAAGTCTTGAATAAATATTTTGGCTTTTACGATCACTGGATTAACTAGACCAAGAGGGTCGAATAATGACGACATTTCTGCCAGCACAATCCTCTTCGTAATAGCCTTTTCACTGGACATATCTGGCCAAACATACCTGAACACATCCAACGTCGGTTCCCATACTACACCAAGTGTTTTTATGATTTCCGTATCGTTGACTCGTAAGGTCTTTTCCTTGTCGCTATCAGGCACTTGTTGTAACAACTTCGAGTTGTTCGAGTACCACTTTCTTAATGTCAAATGAGCGGAGTTCGTGATCTCCACAACTTCTGCATAAATTTGAAGCAGCTCCTCTTCGCTTTGTGCTCCGCTTATAAAATCATCCATATAGAAGTCCTCCAAGATCTTTTTGGCTCCCAACGGATATCTTGCTTGGTTGTCTTCACCTAGCTTTTTAAGACAGCGTGTTGCGAGGTATGGCGCCGATGTTGTGCCATATGTGACAGTAAGTAAGCGGTACATCTTTAACCTATCATCCTTTGATCGTCTCCACAATATGGCTTGGTACTTCGTATCTTCTGGCACAACCTTAATTTGTCGATACATTTTAGTAACATCGGCTGTAAGTGCATACTTGTAACACCGAAATCGTAGTACAATGGACAATAAATCATTTTGGACTATAGGTCCCTTCATCATGACATCATTTAATGATAAGCCAGTACTGGTCTTACAACTGCAATCAAATACAACCCGAAGTTTCGTGCTTGAAGACTCCGGGCGCAATACATATTGATGCGGTGAAAAGTACCTTAAGTCCCCAACCTTGTTTGGTTCCACTTCCATCATGTGGCCAAGCCTTATGTATTCCTCCAAGAATTCCGCATAAGACTTCTGTATTGATGGATTCTTAGAAAGTCGTTTTTCCAACGCTAAAAAGCGGCGTTCAGCCATTTGCAAAGAATCTCCTAATTGCTTCACATTATCTTTGAAAGGTATTTTTACAATAAATGTACCATCTTTATCTCGTTGGACACTTTGCAGAAAGACTCGTTCGCATTTTTCTTCCTCTTCGGTCAGGAACGTGTTTTTTGAAGGAATCTGTTCAGCTTCCCAAAAGCTCTCTACCATTTTGTTGAGATCACTTTCTTGCACTTCTTTTAATGTCATACAAGATGTTGCTTCTTGACCATGTGTTCTTTTTTCCTTGGTCTGTTTGGTACCACCAGACACCACCCAACCAAGTACTGTTTTCTGGAGTCTCGGGAATCCATCTTTGAGTCTGATTTGCCCAACGGACAGCAAATCTAGAAAGACCTCTGCACCCAGCAGTATATCCACACGCGCAGGCATGTTGAAGTTCGGATCCGCCATCATGATATTTCTTGGTATTCCCCATTGCGAGATATTAACGAATTGACTCGGTTTACTTTCTGTTATTTTTGGCAGAACGTAGTACTCTAACCACACTTCAAAATTACTTGTTCTCGATTTAATTGCCGTTTGCACCTTCCTGGTTATACAAGTGCTTATTTCACTAATCCCATTTGCGTTGAGTATACATGGAGATGTCACCAACCTTAGAGTCTGAGCCAAATAACTGCACATAAGATTTATTTGCGATGCTGAATCCAAGATAGCGCGCGCTGGGTGATAACGACCGGAAGCATCTTTCACCAATATAAGAGCAGTCTCTAGAAAAACTTCTTCCACCACGGCTTTAGGCAAACTCGTACACAATATGTTTTTTGATGGCGATAGATCCTCTGTATGATCTTCCTCTTTCCTTTGTACATCTGTTGCCGATGCTGTTATCCCGTCCCGGTGCAACAAAACGTGATGATGTTGATCACACTTGCTACATCTTGCAGCACTACAGTTCTTAAACCAATGCCCTTTCTTCAGACAAACGATGCAGAGTCTAGACGATCGGGTAGCTGAGTAGCGTTCATGTGGACTCATCCGTAAAAACTTGGAGCAATTGGATACTTCATGTCCAGTCTTGTGACAAATAGTACAAACTGCATGTGCTATAGCCAGTGAGGTTGTTTGGTTTCGCTTCGGGACTAAGCTTTTCGATTTACACTCCCGCCGCAATTCTTTAGAAAACTTTTGTTTTTCGTCGATGCGATCCACCTTCGTTTCCCGCGCCTCCAATGTCTGGCAACGTCTGGTCAAAACCGCTGAGCAATCATCCCACGACGGTAATTTTCTGTAGTCGACAGTTTCCTCCCATGTAGACTGCGTTTCAGGATCCAGTTTCTCCATAACAAGAAAAATGATTAGAGCATGTGCAATATTCTGATAGTTGCCTAGTGAAAGCATTGCACTCAAGCGCGCATTTGTCGTATTAATTACGCGACGCAATTGTTCTGCAGATCCCTTCATTGACTTTTGCATCTCAAACAGAGCCGCGATATGCTCTTCAAACATTAGAGCCTTTTTGTCGAAACAATTCTTTAAGCGCTCGAGTGCCTTTGGATAATTATCCTCCGTTTCATCAAAATCCGCAATCGCAGATAATGGTCTTGAACCTAAACTTTCTTTGAGGATCAGAAATCTTTCACAATCATTCAGACTTTCGTCTTGATGTACCAACTTGATAAACAGTGCCATAAATTTTGGGTACTCGGAATACTTTCCCTCGAACATAGGCAATTTTATTTCTCGTCGCAGACGCGATGCGGATGGCAAGCATGTAGTGTTATTGGTTGTAGTTTCCAAGGTAACATCCTTCACTGATGTTCGCTGTTTGGCAATTTCTTTCAAAATATGAGATTTAGCACCGATATACAGTTCCTCTGTTTCTCCCATAAAAATGACATTATTTACCCTATCCGATTCTGGGCAAATTCTATCAATATTGGCCTGAACTGCTAAAATTTGTTTGAAGTAGGATTCCAAAATTCCAAGTCTGCATTCTAATTCTTCTGGTGTTAGAGTTGATCCTCCCTTTGTAAGCATTTTTTGAATCCGTGCTATATTATCCCTCGTCGACGTTCTCAGTGATTTAAATTCCAACAGCCTTTGATGATTTGTATTTACTTTTGTTGCTTTTACTCCTTCAGCACCGATCATTTCTCTGTCATCATCTGAAGCCATGTTTCTTTACTTTATTTAGACAAGTAGTTCGACGAAAAGCTTTGGCAGATTCGTTAAGTTATATATATTTTTTTTTTTTTTTTTACTTTGACAGCTACGTTGTGTCCGTTGTTTTCTAAGAAGCTGTCATTCGGTTTCGCTGACAAAAGAGTGTACCAATGCACAACAGCTCTCTTTTAACCACTCACACTACCTACCAATGCGCGGATAACGGCGATCGCGACTGTGACTTCTTTTCAACCAATGAAATTTTTTTTTTTTTTTTTTTTTTTTTTCAAAGAAACTTTACGCGGATAAGACAATTTAATGCACGCCCGTATTTCGCTTACCCTGCTCGGATTTTGGTTTTTGCGATTGCCACGAATTATGTATTAACCCTTTACTTCCAATGAAGCTTTCGCACACAAATTACAACGATTGGGACCAATGTCCCGGGTTTCGGCACCAAATGTTATGACGCAAGAGTTTTTACGTCCGCGACAAAGGGTTTAACAAAAACACGCACTTTTAATTTTAACCAAATTCTTTATTTCTCCGATCTTGGTGTTTCCACTGTGCAGGCTAAGCGAATACTACCACAATTGGAATTGTCTCTCAATTTTATACATGAACAAGGATGAATTCAGCAATATAATTCTGTACTATTTAGTTTGCGGTACAATCGCGTTAGTTCTTCTTAATATATTATGTAACAATTTTATGTATAACAGGATGGTTCAAAAGTAATATATCATTTAGCAATATTTCATTTAGACAGAGAAAAATAAGAATACTTCATAATTCGAAAGGATAATAATAAAGAAAAATATTAAATTCTACATCATAATACGTAACAGAAGATATGAAGGATAGTTCCAGATTGAATTGGTAAAGAGTTGGAGCCGTCCTGCTCCTACTAAAAGAGAGTTTTTTTGTTTTGGTTTTTGCCATTGTTGCGTTGTGCTAGAATAGAATGTGTGCAGATGCAGAGCGTCCCTACTAATTTTTCGATATATTCTGAGTGTGATGTATTGAATGAATGCCGAATGCAGTTTGAAAGTATATGAAAGATAAGAATTAAGAAATGTGTTAAAAGCGAGACTGTGTGTGTCCCGAGCGGGACATTTAATTTTGGGCCTAAAATCGGCATATCCTGTCAAAACGAGAGAGAGACAACACATGATATACTTGCCGAATACTCAAGTAGGCCACAAGTGCCGAAACATGTGACATAACATACAAGTAGGCCACTAGTGCCAAATCAAATCATGTTACTAGTCCCAAATGTATTACGTATTCTTCCAAGCACTTGACTTACTACCAAGTGGAAGAATAAAGGTCAAGTGCAAGAATGGGGCGTCAAATGACAATAGTACGTATTCTTGCCCACTGAGCAAAGGCAAGAATACTACACATGCTGCGCAACCGACGGAGGCAGCTCGACGTTGACTCAAAGCAGGAAGTACGATCGGAAGTTGCGAGGAATGCAGAATGAACGGTTGAGGCAGTCTGCAGCACATCCGAGTAGAAAGCAATGCTGTTTTAAGTCCGCGAATCTAACATGTTTACCGTTTTAGAAAAAAATACGATCGCACCAACATCGTCGATTTTAATCGTTGTAACCAATGTTTCATCTAAAAGAATGGAAAAACTGGCCTTTATAAGCGTTGTAAGTCGTTTTAAACTAATTTAAACCCATACATTCATATACGAATGTCTATATTCAAATACGGTCGAACTTCGATAACTCGAATATTTGATAACTCGAATGAAACTGGTTGGCAATAGCGCCAAGACTGAAATTTACATGCAATTTGTTCTTGATAAGTCGAACTTCGATAACTCGAATATCTTGATAACTCGAACAGATTATTTGGCGTCAACTTCGATAAGTCGAATTCTGAGGGAAATTCCAAAATTCTGCGTATTTAACATGCTCGTTTTATAATGAATTTTTCAAGACACTGTGTTTGTATGTTCCTATGAACTAGTATACATACGTGTAGAAAATCGTGGTTTCTTAGGTAGGTAGGTAGGTAAGTGAGTAGACGGGCACAAGCCACGCCTCACTTAGGTCCTTAGGGAACTGTTGTGATGCCCAATTGGGGATAAGTGTCCCCTTATAACCCTTGTCGCACTCATGATCCTTCGTTGTGCCGGAGTCATCCCGATTTCCTTATGAACCTGCAAAGAGATCTTAGAGGTTTATTTGAAATTTCCTGTAATTCTTGGAAGAAAAATTCTCCCAGTGTTCTATGACGCAACTGACAAAGACTAGATCAGTAACAGAGGTAGTGAGGAGTGTCCTCTCGTTCCTCCTCGTCACCTCAGCCTCTACAAATGTTGTCGTTGGAGAGTCCCATTTTCATGACGTGCTTTCTAAGATGATTATGGCCAATGAGAGCTTCAACCACCATCGTTAGCAACTCTTTGTCGCACTGAAGGATTTTGTCGGTTTTCGCTCGATCGTATCTGGGCCATAATTCTTTAGTAGTCACACATGTAGACAGACCGCGCCATCTACTGTTTGCCATTTCAATGATCTTTGTATCCACATTATTCCTCAGCTCTGAGAGTGGCGGTTTAATACCATGAATTGCTTGTGACGCGTTGGTCACTGACCCTGTTCTGGCAAGTTCATCAGCTATCTCATTGCCGGCTATGTCCCTATGTCCTGGGACCCAGCACAGATTGATCTAGTGCTGTGAGCCAAGAGCCTATAGATCTTCGCGACAGCTTGCGACTAGCTTGGACTTGATTTCTATTGCTTTCATGGCCGCCTGACTGTCAATGAGAATGGTAATATCAGCTGGTGGTATTGCTATCATTGATATACGAGTACTTTTGGCCGCTTCTTTGACCGCCAGGACCTCCGCTTGAAACACACTGCCATAATCAGGGAGTCTGATTGAGCAGTGCAAGTTTAGCTCGTTGGAGAAAATGCCAGCGCCTGTGCCTGCTTCCATCTTTGACCCATCGGTATATACCTTTATGGTCCTATTGTTGATGGGTTCATTGGACGCCCACTCCTCTCTGGTGGGGTATTGGCAATTGAAGGGTCTCTCGAAGTCGAGGTATAGTCGCTCTCAACTACACAAGATACAGCAAGTCTGATAAGAATACTTGCATGTCCTATGGTACCTGAGTGGTTTCTTAAGAATTGTTTTATTTTTTATTAGGAAGAGTAAGAACGAAGAAGACATGTAACACTTACTTTGTACTAAAAAAACACAAAGTGGAAGACAAAATCATACACAGAGTGAACAGTCCAATCGAAAATGGTGGTGTGAGTGGAAGTTCAAAGAGACCTAAAAAACCAACGTACGAAAATATGGGCAAAGCAGTTTTTGAATCGTTTAAAATTAAATGGAGGTAGAACTTACCTACAATCGATACACTGAATAATGGTTAAAACCAAAATAAAAAAATCCTCTCTTTAATCATGTATGACAGACTATTTTAAATAATAATTATGTTTCTGTACGTTTTATGTGTTTTGACGCAAATAAATAAATATTTATACCTATACATTTTTTATTTTCTTGATAACTCGAATTTTTTTGTAGCAAGTGATGGTTCGAGTTATCGAAGTTCGACTGTATATCCAACACAGAAAATCCCTTCCATCATACCCAATCACTGCTCATCACAGTTGGCATGTTGCTGTTGGGCATTTATGGGTTGAAATGAAATGAATGATAGCGATAATACTCATTATCGCATCGAATGGTCGATCACAGCAATTAATGTGTGAAAATCGTTGATAACTTGAAATTTGCTGATATTTATCATTTCTTTATGCATTTGATCAGACCTACAAAGCTACGTTTTCATATCTTCAAAATTCGCATGTCTATGGTTGACCATTTTTGGCCAATATTTCGAAAACTATTAAGGCCAGAATGCTTGAAATTGTTTTAAATTAAAGTACTCAATGAAGCCAAGTTTTTGTGATTTTTTCAGATTTTTAAACGCATTAAAAAAGGCTTTGGATCTCTATATTTTTCAAATGGAACTTTGGATCAAAAAATGATGAAGCAAGTCTCCACCTCCACTATACTACACGGGAGCCACCCCCAAAAAGATAAACTCCAAACTATTACGACCATTTTCTTAAGACAATACCTGCCAGTCGAAGAAGCCAATAGATGATCACCAGGATGCTGTTGGTAACATTAAAAGAAATACCCTATTAACGCAAAAGGTATTTAAAAGCAAATAAAGTATAACACGCTGAACAAAAATGTGAACATAACCAGACGGATCCGTTGACTAGATTTCAACGAGTGTGTGAACGAACGAGCTTAGATGAAAAATGTCGTCAAGCATTAGTTCCCTCGGTCGTTTATTCAAAAGCTAGTTTGCTGATCTTCCGTCGTAATCCTCTTAAGATACAGAGCAGATAACTAAGTTTTAGGCACTTACGTGGGTTAAATTGGGGCACTGAGCTCATTGTGTTGTTTCAGGAATTTTGGAAATGGCCGAAAAAGGAGTAGCCTTCGAATAAAGCGAACGTTGTGACATCGCTCGACAAGGAGATGACTGGGAAGTAAATCGACATCAAAGGACTCTTATTAAAAGCAATGATAAGTTTACTTAATAACGACATTGTTAATTGAAATTGCTGTGGGGAATCCATGGAGAATTTCATCAGAAGGGGTAACTTTGGTTAAGCTGTGAGTGATCGGAAAAGTATTCAATTGTGTACCAGATGTAAGGAAATAAGTAATTTAGAATTGTGAGCAGATCTCTTGACACAAATAACAATATTTTTTTTTTGCGTAATTAAATGTACATTGCACTGACAGCAAGAGATAATTTATATTGTTAATCTATATAATTAATATTCTTATGGTAGCAGAAGATAAGCTTCTGCAGTAAGGCGGTAAGGCATATAAACAATTGTTTTCTTCATTCGCATCTCAATTTGTCTGGTTATTCAGTAGGAAATTTAAAGTGAAAAATCATGTGCAAATATTTATCAACAGTCACAGTTGTCCTGTTACTCTTGGCCGGGTCATGTGTGGTTAAAAGTGATTTCTTTCCGTATCTCGTTATAGACAATCCTGCACCAGCACCTATAGTCGTTCTAGGAAGGATCCTAATTGAATGCACGCCTGAGACTTTGGCGGGAGGTGCCGCTGGTGGAGGCATTGGTGGGGCTGCCGGAGGACCAGCTGGAGCTGCACTGGGCGCAGTTGGTGGTGCTGTGGGAGGATGTATTACTGAGCACATAGGAAAGAAAAGAAGTTAGAAAATTAGTTTAAGAATAATTAAAACGATTGTTAGCCAGATCGGGGTGCCGTTTTCAACCCTCATATGTTTTTAAAGAAAATACATACAAAAATAAATCCTTAAAAATAGTTCTGTGCAGAATTTATTTTTTATTTTACATTAAAGTAAATGAGTGTAAAAAATTATTAAATTAAACTATTCGAAACATTTGATGCATACGTTCCGGTTGTGTTTGTGCTTGAAAACATTTTGTCCACACAAGCATTACACAAAAATCTGGTTTGTTTTTCTGTGGTTATGGATTTTTCTTCCAAAAAATGGTTCTATTTTCTGTGGGAGGCCAAGTCGTGGGCGCTTGACCGACGCACGGGGTGAAGTTTTCACTTCAGCTGTCGCTCATAATCGATGTATAACAGATACCTGGCGAGGTTTGTTGGTTCAGGCCCAGATCCACCCGACTGTAGCGTCACAAGACGAATGCTTCTTTCGAAGAGTCACATTAGTTGAGTCCGTATCTGCTGATTGACACTCTTTCTCAACTAATGATTTTTTGCAATGCACCGAATTATCTCCTAATTCAAAGGAGATGTTATGAGATCCAAATTTCCAAATTTCAGTCTAAAAAATATTGAAACTAACCATCAAATAAAAAATAAAACTATGTACAATTTCAACTTTCATTTGTAATCATTAACAGTCGTTTTTAATACATGATTTCCATTTCTTTTGTTTTTTTCACAAAACAAGCAACTATCAGGAAGAATCTGATGAAATTCATAGTTCTCCTGACGCATGGAATACGGGTCATCACGCCAAGCTTGTACACGTCCGCAAGTACACGTCGACGCTAATGTTAGTTCATTAAGGTCACCCATGCTATCCTTTGTATTTGATTTTGGCAGCATACATGTGTTTCCACGAAGACTTCCCGATTCACTCTGCCCTTTTGCACTCATCCAATATTGTTCATAATTGTCACGTAGCTTCTGTTCGTGCACAGCGATATTAGGTCCACGAGCGTATGTTGAGAACACTGCTAATGGATCGTCTATCTGCTATAAAATTAACTTCGCATAAAAACACACACATTATTCTTCCATTGATTCCTTACCAATGATTTTTGATATGATTTTCCGTAATGACTTAGTACTGGATCACTATACAGATTGCACGCCTTTTTATAGCCAATATCGCAGCATTTTGAAAAGAAACTGAAAACAAATTCACGTGTAGTGCCTTTACGACCTATGGGTTTTTCCGTACTCACCTCCCATCAATATCCATCAGTTTATCAAAGTTCTCAATATAGTTCTTCTAGAAAGAAGAGGGGAGTGAACACGAATATCTCGAAAAGAAAACGAATTGACTTACGTAACCAGTACCCGTTGGTTCAAAATCCGGATTATCGGGATTTTCCACTAGGATTTTGTAAAATAATTGGAAATTCTCATACCACGTTTTAACAGAATGTATCTGAAGATTTGTAGAATGAACATGGACTTCCTTAATGCAAATAGATCAAAAACGCTCACCAGGAAATCACCTTTGCTCATGAATTTTTGAGGACAGCCGTCCTCAACACCGAATTGCAGAGCTTCTTTGACATGACTTTTTAAAAATGTCATGAAATTAGTCTTCTTCTCTTCAACTTCCAGTCGCATTTCAGCATTCAATGCTAAAAGTTTTCCAAAGCCCTATGATAATTATATACAAAAACTTAATTTATTTATTCGCAAACAAACAATCATTGTGTATATACTCCGAAAGGACGTAGTTCTTCGAGACTGTTGTTGCTGTCATCTTTAGTGTTTGCTTTTTCAAAGGTAAGCTGAAGGTCGGTTAGTGATTTAACCAGAGGATCTTCTCTTATTTTATCATCCGTGTTATAGTAAACAAATCGTTTATTTGCAGGCAGCGATACAAGGGGGATACTGTAAAATAAAATCAATCTTATTTTGCGCACCACACAATGATTTGTAGTATAAACTGAGATAAAACAATAAGACTTATGGGAGTCTCTGTGTGCTGCTGTGTGCTACTTTAGCGGCATTAAAGAGCTCAATGACTTTCTTCCTGATCTTGAATGGCCAGCAACAAGTTTCCCTCCGTAAATCTTCATGATCTGAAGAGTGTAAGTTTGGTAGGACTTGCCCTTAATGATTTGGTCAATAGAGAATTTTCTTTTTGTTTTCATCCTAAACTTTTCGTTGGAAGAAGGTACTTAAATTAAAAAGTCGGTTCCAAGTCCCAAAACGGGAACAACAGTCATGCATGGCGTACTGGCTATTTGTATCGGCACTCAGGCTAATAGTGGTGAATGTAGTTGTAGTTTGGTGGACTGCTCGACCACAACTCTCTGAACTGCGTTCAAAGACCGGCAAGTATTTGCATCAGCGGAGTACAACAAACTACCTTGTCTACTGTACTTCACATACTTTTCTACCTTAGATTAGGTTATGTTAGGGTTGCCGCCTGCAGGTCAGTCACACTTGTACTATGCGTTGTGATACCACGTGGATCGAGTTCATCCTATCTATTAAACCGTGGGGTGCTTACTATAAATCGTTTGAGTTACAGATGCCGACCTTTTTCAACTTACGGAAGTCATCAGGCAAAGTAGGCTTCTAAGTAGGTGGAGAGCGCTGCACGTGTAGAGGAGATGATTGATAATGATTAGGTTAGGTTAGGTTAAAGTGGCTAAAGTGTGCACTTAGACCAGTGTTGATCCATTGTGCTGTCACACGAATTGACTGAGGTCAATCCAATTGTTCATATGCGGGAAACCATTTGGAGCGTGATCTCCTATGCGGCAGTGTCGTGTAATGACACCGACAATCTTACTTATGTGAGATCTATCGAGAGAGATTATTTCTTTAGATCTTTTCAGATCTAGTTTGGGCCAGATCGTTCTGAAGGTGTGGCACGTAGTGCTTCTCGCCCATCTGTTATTTGTATTGATGATGATTAACCATCTCCTCTTTTTACTCATCTCTGAAGCTTCTGCAGAAGTCATTTTAAGCGAGTCCCAGTCTCGAGGTTTGTGTGTCAATAGCACAGTGTCCCGTAATGTCCTCGGAGATGATCCGTACATTCTGTCCAGACAGAATGAACGCTTAAAATTGAGATGTGGCCAAATTTGTTTTGTGATGAGGCACTTCGGACCATCTACGATTAATGGTTCTAATTTTGTTTTCTTTTAGGAGATGTCTGGTAGTTAGTAGCTTCCCGCAAGGTAAGAGCGGGGAGGTTTCACAATTCCGTGTAATGTCACTATATCCTGTCACCCCCATGATGTGAATACTAAAATGCTCAGTCATCTCGTAAAGAGATCAGCAGTAGTTCAGGGAGGTCCTAGAATGGAAAGTGACTGAACTCAGGAATTTAATCGCTAATTAACTGTCCGAAGATATTGTGAGGTCCTTCCTGGATATAACATTGTTCTTAACCCAAGATAGGGCCTCTTTTATTGTCCGCCTGAAAAACGCTACAATATTGCGGAAGATGGAGGGATATGCTGATTTTGAGATTCTTAGAGTAGACACCTAGCCCTACTCCAACGATATACGGAATACAAGGTATTATATTTCTCTTAGTTGTCAAATTCGTGTAACGTCACATGTATCAGGGCAACTTCACATTGAATTCAAATTGTATGGAGAAAATCTATATTTACTCAATACAATGATTGCGTATACACTTTCTGCAACATTAATTAAATGAAAAACGTTGGTTATAGTATAAATAATAGAAATGTTAATATTTTTTTTAAATTTTGATGCAGTCTTATTCTGGTTATATATACAAAATAAGCCATAATTTCGATTTTTCTTTGGATTTACCTATGGATTATGAATCTATTCTTTTCAGATGTATTTTGTTACAAAAGGAATTATCACTAATTTGTTGGTTTCCTTTTCTAATTCAAAAATACATTGTACATCTTAGAAAAGCTTTTACAATTTATAGGATTTGAAAAATATTTGGAACTTAAATCGAACATATCCTTAATATAATTTATTCTGGCTTTAATACTTTATTATTGTTATACTCATTAAAGATTTAATCTAAATATTTCAACTATGTAATAAATATTTTATTTCCTTTAGTCCTCCTTCATTGATAATGTCTGTCCAGGTAAGGCCGATATTTACTTTCTGTAAATAGTTTTCCACCAGATAATCTACCTTCGTCTTGAATTTATTTAACAAATACCCTGCCATGTACTCCAACGCATTATATTTTTTTTATTTCTTTGAATACCTCTACATCGTCGGCTTGAAAATCAGCTCCCATTAAAGTCTCTGCTTCAACAAACGATTCCAAAACGGAAGAGTTTTGGTCTAACTTCACCATTATTGTCACTGCTATTATTCTGACATTATTATTATTGCTTTTACAACCAAATACTGCACAAACTTTCATTTTTTAATTTAACTTTTCACAAATTTTACAAAATCAATCACATGTTTTCACAACACTGTTCAAACTGTTCGCGGCAAAACATGTCATGATACTTATTACGTCACACGCAGCACAAATCAAAAAAATAAGTGACGGGAACATTATACCTTGTATTCTGTTATCTCCTCCCTGCTTATCCATATTTAATCCACCTGTGAAAATAGCAGAGATGCTGGTAGAGAGGATTTTCTCAAGAGGATTTGGAGTAGAAGAAGGTCAGTGTCGTGGGGAAGAAAATCAAGATAGTTGAAAATGGCAGTGTTGCCGATGTGGTAATTATTCCGCAAATGAAGTGTTTTGAGTCTAACCGCTGTGCTGGCTGCTACCTATCTTCCTAACAACGTAAAGGGAGGAAGGTAGAAGATAATATTCAGTGCAGCGGATGTTGTTATCCTTATAGTTCCAATGATGCAAACGCCTGCCGACGTTGCACACAGTTGGGCGATGATTACATGAGCGGAAGAAGACAAGAGTATCTCAGACACAATATATGATTTTCACAAGCGAGAAGAAAAGTGGACTTCTTCACCCGAAAATCCACCTTTAAAGTTGATTTTCCACCAGATCTGACAATTAGAACAACCAAATTTAGGGGATTCTCGGGTGAAGCAACTCTGTTTTCATCCCTTATCGTTCTGTTTTCGACATATTCTTTTCTGCCCTGGCGGATTGACCAGTCATTTGTGAACATTTGTAAACAGGTTGCAGTTACCAGTATAAGTAATCTAGATTAATATTCATCTGACTTTTGTATACAGCCAGTATGCTGCATATTTTAGTCTGTAATCCACATTCTAACTTTACACTTTATTGTAACTTAACACATCCTAAATTTAAACAACCCTGAAAGATACTTGTCAACCAGGGAAGAATAAGATCTGAAACTTGCAGTTCTGTTTAAAACTGTTTATTACCCACATGACAGAGTAACTGTTTATTTTGAGTGGGTCGCGAGAGGAACTAGTTGCGACTCTACCTGGACTGAATAATCTAGCAGCTAGACTAGCCGGGAAATGGGTTTCTATAAGGAACGTCTTTTCTTTACGATAAAATCCTAGAGATTGTTTGAGTTGGAATATTTTCAATCATTGGCTTAGAGATAGATTATCTAATTGGAGTTTTGTCTTGAACTTGTTCAGACAGCATCTCGGTTCCAAAATTGTTATTTGTTTTTCAATTTTTTCTCCTAAGAGGAGATATGATAACTACACAAAGAATTGGTCAATGTGGCGTTTTTTGCGCGATGATTAAATTTATAACTCTTACCCTCGATTTGGAATTATTTGCTCATTTCGAAATAATTTATAGATATTATTCTCGATTTCAAATTCTAATTCAGTAACGGCCTCTTCGGTTTTATCTAAAAAAAAAAAATAAGAGGCTAGTAAAAAAGTATTTTTTTGTACAACTACTTCACTTACCGTATCCGTCGGGATAGTTTTCAAAGAAAAACAAACAACGAGGCGGACAAAATCGTGAAATTTTACCAACACTCGTGCTCGAGTTGGAATTTTTTAACAGCTTTGGTGAAAGTTTTAATACATACTTATCTCTGCAAAAGAAATACAAATAAAAGTTGATTGTAAAAAGTAATATCTTTTTAAAATGTTTCATTTCAGAGCGAGAGCAGATAAGAAGGAGCCACAGTCAATATTTAGAATTCAGAAGAATAATTTCTGTTAAACGGAGATGAGGGCGCAAGAGTCACTATCAGACAAAAAATTTTCACTCAGCTTGGACGATGATAGACGAGAAGTCTTGATGAACAGCTGGCGTTGAGCTAGTAAGGTGCATATACCAACTCATGTGTAAAAACGAGGAAAGCGTGACCGAGCGAAATGTATAGATTTCACATTCCTCACACTAAGTAGGTGCGACGAACTCATCGAGACCTTTAATATCAAAAAAGGATTTAGGCAACAATGCGCTGCCAACACTAGAGGCACGATCTTCCAAAATTTCGTGTACAACTGCTGGCATACGCGGATGACATTGACGTGATTGGTAGAACACAGAAGGCCGTCTACACAGATTTCAAACATTGAATCGGAGGCCGTCAAAATGGGTTTAGCGGTTAATAAGACCAAAAAAGTACATGCTGTCTTCAAGGAAGGGCGCAACCATATCGTTTCACACACATAGTTGGTTGAGCCCCTTTTCCACTTGGTCGGAGCATTGGTTTCCATTCGCTCTACATGACCTAACCATCTTAATCGTTGGACCTTCACCTTTCTGGCTACGTCGATCTCGCTGAACAGCTCGTACAGTTCTCTATCTTCTCATTCACTTCACTGTGATTTCCGCGCTTGTGTCATTGTCTGAATTGAAGTGCTTATTGCAATAACATGATAAGCCACAAAAGCAAAATGTTGAGAAAATCCGTTTCAAAGTTTTAAATAAATCTACAAAATAGGGTAAAAAACACTTGAACTACTAACTATGTTTGACATCAAAGGTCTCGGTTAGGTCTCCACCGACCTTGGTGGAGGATCAAACATCAACATCAAAAACATCAAACAGCAAAACATCAAATCGGATAATTTCCTTGTGGGTAAAAACACGGATATCGAGAGAACAATAACTTCTGTTATCTTATTGTGGGGTTTAACGAAATACATTTCTATATCTGTATACATTTGCATGAATATTTCTCATAATTTGATTGAGGACGGGCGAATGTTTTCTCGAGCATTTCATGCTGAATAGTCAGTAATTGATTCTTAACTTACCTTATAATTTTTAATGACTTCAAAATTGACATCAAAGATGAGTCAAAAGTAACACTAAGTTCCACATAAACGATGATGTGACAAACTTGCATGGCAAAGAGAAGCATCTTGGCAAATCGGTTTCTTATCAGTTTATTGAAACTTAAATATCGCCCTGGTTCATTGTTTTCCATTTCTTTAAACATCAAATCACGCATACAGTACTCATCGTATGCCGTTTCGAAGTGGAGAAACAGCATCGATTCTGATTTGCTGTAGTAAAATCTTACTTGACCCTACAACGAGAAACATATTTAGTCTGTGGCAAGAGATTCATAAAGCTCATTCTTACCTCTTTGCATTCATGATTCAAGTGTGAGGGATGTATATCAAGAACATTTAGTCCTGCCATTTTATTACAATCAGCAAAAGCAGATTTTCCAATCACACCGACGACCACTAACTTCTTCTCGTCGTCATTAAAGATATCACTAAATATATGCTGATTACACAAAGTGAAATATACTAAGAGTGTAATTTACTATTTACCTAAATTTTGATGGTATATCTGGATAAATCCATGATTCAAAGAATCCCATTGTGTGTGTCGCAAAAGACTGAGTGTCCAGCTCGGCTGTGTACAGAGATCCAGAACTTTGGAGATCAATTTAATACAATATTGCTTACCAAAAAATATTAGTTTATCACTGATTCTTTACTGATATCGGAAAAACGTTTACCAAATTGACAGAAGACAGTTGTTTAGGTTAACAAACTAGTTAGTCGGGCGATGGCATGCAGCACCCAAAACATAAACAAATTGACGATGACAGCAAGCGGAACGAAAGGAATGAGACATTTTGACACTTTGACACTTTGGGAATTCATTGATTTTTGACCATAATGTTGCCATAAAATTTTCACTCTCAAGTCAAAAATGGCAATTGGAAAATTATTGCACCCGGCAAGGACCTTTCCAGGCTAAACCAAGGCCGACGAAAGGATATTGCAGTACGTTGAAAACTTTGACAGTATTAGCAGTGTGTATATTTCTTTTCAACTTCACAAAAAAAAAAAAGATAGAAAGGAAATAATTTCTTCCTTGCACTTGAAGATTGCAGTGCGGGCTTATATCTTGTATCTGTTTCTATGAAAATAATTCGGAAAAATTGTTGGGATTAAGAGCAGCATAATCCGAGTTGCGAACTGCAATGTCGGGTGAAAATGGGGGAGATAACTATGTATCCGCTCATTCTTGTGAGATATGTGGAATGTCTGGTATGTCAGATGATCGCATGAGGGAACATACTAGAACTTGCCATGTCGAAGGGAATACCCAATGCCCATTTTGTGGGTTCGGTGGAGTCCTTCCATCGGAGCTCCTACTCCATGTGAATCAGGCACATTTGGATTACTTGACGCCTGAGGACGAAACGGTTCAGCTGACTGATGGGCAAAACGAAAGGTTTGACAATATACATACATAGTTTTCATAATTGTTACAAATGGTCATGGCTTAGAGTGGCTTTATTCTAAGTTTAAGACTGGAAGTATACTTACAATTTTTTGCAATGAAAAGAAAAAAAAAACAAAACCATTAATGAACTCTTCCAGCTGCATGGAGCAATCATCTGATGCCTCTGATGACATTCCAATCCATAAGCTTGTACCTCCCTCGAAAGTCTTGGATGAAGCAGGAGCCAATTGTAATTTCAATCTTATCGGTTTGAATGGTGATGCTGCTGCTAGTGCTGCTGCTGCTGCTGCCGCTACTGCACTTCAAAACGAGACGATAAATTCGAATGTAGCGTCGTGCTCGAAAAGCTTGAGTTCAAGTTGTTCAGCTAGAGGTGGTAATGGCGACCGTGTTAATGGCATGCATTGCAGTAAAAGAGATATAGTCAATGCATTCGATGCTTTGGACACCCCAAACGGTCAGACTCTACAGTCTAGATCTGAGCTTGAGCTGCAGTTAAAGAGCTATTGCTCTGGTATAAAAGGGTCAATTTTACAGGTTTGGAATTATTTCTTATTGCACGTATATTTAAGTTCTGTTTTATCTGTTTATCTAACAAAAAGTAGAAACTAACTAACAATTTAAAGTCTAATTGCCGACTAATTGGTGTCGCGGTTAAAACAAAGTGCCCTAGCTGGCTTCTAGAGTTTGTGTAGATAACTTGTGTTGCTAAAAATCACTGGATTAATTTAAGCTAAAAGAAAACTGCTTCGGCGATTCAGAGTTTTGCCTTTCTCACTTCCTTGGTGATTCACCTGATGAATCATTCATAACCTAATAACCCCATAACGCAGGAAATGTATTTGCCATAAATCGACTCTGCTTAAGGCGGTTTTACTGATGAGGCGACACGTGGGAACATTGTTTCCAGTCTTTTACCCGCTTTCAAAGAATTAAATCGCCGCAGGAAAGTGGTTTGCTATATGCAATTCTAGAGGATAATTTTGAGTGAAAATAAAAATGATTTTCTTTTATCTGGTGTCCTTATCCTTCACTCATATCTAAATGTATCTCCCGTGTACTTTTTATTAGTATTAATGCTGCTTGGTGTCGCTACTGTTTTGACCATCAAATACTCACCATAACGCGATAAATAATTCAACGATGAACAATTTGTGGAGTGCTAAAATCAGGAGATGACACTTTTATTAAGTCAATTAATTTAACAACAGACTTCTTTTTTTGCACGGTGGGATTAACAGAGGAATCATTATTTTAAGCAAAGGAATATTCGCCAGGTTCCTTAAAAACATATTTTTCTTTAGTTCATGGCCACTTAAATAATAAATTGCCTTTTTATTCGATAAGAATATCGAGTGATGCATTCTCATAGCAAAGACCTTTTTTTAAGGAGATGCTAATTCGTCTTTGCAAAATCTTCTGAAATTTGTTTCATAGCATTTGTCATAGCTTTTGATGTTAGTAGATCAGGCCAAGTAAATATCGTTCGCTCTTTTTTGTAACACTTAAACTCCTATTTGCTACAAATTTCATTGCATTCGCTTTTTGAAGTGAAGATGAAGTCATGATAGATGATGCATTCACACAATATAAATCAACCGTGACCCACTTAGATCCCTTGTGCTCTCACTCTTCGGTATTTGTAGCAGCGGTTTTCTAGTCAGCCGAAAGACTGAAACCACCTGAAAGTATCAACTAATTTCCAAATTGTCCATCTTGTTTTGGGCATTTCCTTAATTTCTTTTCTATTTTTGGTACTTGAACTCTTTGGACTAAATGAAGGCCATATTTGCCTTGTTGTTGTCCTAGCGCCTTAATAGTGTACATAAATCGGAGTGCGTCCATTGTGCTGCTACGTGGATTGTCCATGGGTTAATTAACTTGTCCACATGTAGAAAACCACTGTGTTCACAGATGTCAAAGAAGTATACTTCCTGACGTAGACGTTTGAGGGGCGTCAGGTTCGGACAGGTACAGAGGAGGTGTAGAACATATCCTACTTCCTCGTCGTTTAGACAGCATATGCAGAAGTAATTTGTAAAAACTTTGTGTATTATGAGGCAGTGTCCTGCTATGACAGTGGTGGCTAAAGCCGTTTTTTAATCTATCAAAGGAAATCCCATTTTGGATCGCTAAACCAATTAAAGACACGTTGTACCTTTTACCTATCTAATATTTGTCATTTAAGTTGTGATTTTAAGTAACAACAGCCTATATGGAGCAAGGGGCATTACTTTGCTAAGTTGACAGTGACAATGTGGTAGCACGCATGGCAAGCTCTTCTTGCGTTGGCTTTTTCAATATCTCCATACCCCGGTATCAAACACAGGCGAATGTTAAATTGTTCGACCATAAAATTAAATGCGTTCGCTTTTAACTTTTTAAGAAGAAAATAATAATTCCAACGCTTTTATAGTTGCCTTTACCAGAGCTTTGATGGCTACGACATCTAGGATAAGCCAGGAGGCTTTATGATTTGTCATTACCATTATCTGACAAACGCTACAGTCGCCAGGAAGGAAGAGGCTAATGTCCATTTGACAAGACGTCCGAAACTCTGCGTTCGATCCATCTGAGTAATAGTGTAAAGAAGTGGGATTAGTTAGAAATCCCTGTCCAGTATTAAAATCATCCTTAACAATGTACCGCAAGGTGGCTCTACCGACGCCAAAACACTTAGCGCGGTGGGTTCTGGGCAATACTCTCTCTTATCGCTTTCACCAGTTTAAGCGTTGATAGACGGCATGTCGACGACCTTCCACTGTGCTCAACAAAATTCGAAACCAAACGACGAATAGTGTTGTCAGGCGGTGCTTGTTGGCCACGATATTTTCGACGACAACTGAAGGATTATTATCAATGTACAGCGTTACTATTTCGGGGCGTTGTTTCGGTGTGAAGTCATTCATGATTAAAATTGTTCTGAAATGTTTCAGAAACGTATCTATTCAAGTCAAACGGTTGATAAATGTCCAAGTTATTCAATGCTTACATACATACTTTGGCGCACTCTTGTACATATCATAATCTTCGACCAGAAGCAGAGGACGTCCATGTTGAAGGGTCCAACTATATCTGACGTACGGGAACGGAAGCAACCGAGGGAATACACAAAAATGATGCACTCCGATTTTAATAACTGCTTCGTTCGTTCACTTTTACCTCGGCGATATGTATCCCTCTCAACGTATGCAGATGTCAGCTGTCAGCTGAAGGATTCAGTTTATAAAAGCAATTACTGACGATGCTTCTCAACTTTTGACGTTTTGACGATGCTACTTTCTGCTTTTGGCTTATGCTAGATTAGATTAGAAATGGCTAAAGTGTTTCGCTATTGTATAGCTATTATAGTTGGCCATTAAGGTGGCGCACATAAGTTGAGAGGGACCTCAACCAACTTGGCTTGAACTTGAAGATGGTTAGTAAAAGATGGTGCTATCTGTAGCCCCACAAAGAGGAGAACAAGAAGATATTAAAACTTAGTTTAAAAATAATTTTATTCAAAAGACAAATAATTATCTTCGAGCTCAAAATCCTTTGTAGTACGATTCACAATGAGCCACGGTAGGGTACCTTCAATTGAACAAGCAATTAACCTGCTCTGTCGTTTTAAGGCTCCAATTTATTGTGGGGGATTGTATTGAACTGAAACAGCAAGCGTAAGGGCTAATCAAGTTATGATCTTTAACGGTACCCATTTCGGTACATTGAAAAAGCTATCTCATCACACACCACCCAAGGTTAGACAGGTTGAAGTGGCTGGGAAATGCATTTTGACAAGAGTAGAGGAATTGTGCGGCCACATAGGTTGACATGGTTCAATCCATTTGTTGACTTATGGGAATCCATTTGGAGCCTTCGATGAAGTGTAGTAGATTTCTGATTGGTGCCTGAGGTCACAAACGCTTTGAAAGAACTAGGCCCTAAAAGTGACGTTGAAGGGACGACAGGGTCAGGCAGGTAAAGAGAAGATATGGAATATTCTACACTTTTTCCTCGTCTAAATTATTTGCCAGAACGCCTAGCCTTCTACCACGTTCATCCATTAGGCAGTGTCCAGTGATGACACCGACAATTACGCTGATTTTTTATATGTCGAGGGCCAAATCATTCCAGAGGAGTGGCACGTTGTGCCTTTCATCCGCTTATTGTTCGTTTTTTAAGTTGCGTCCTCTCGTAGCAACAGTTTGCATATAACAAGAGGCTTACCGAATTTTCTACATTTCGTCGTTGGTGGCAGGGTGGCTACGAACCCGGTAAGTTAATCTGCTATGCAGTTTCCTATAATGTTTCTGTGACCTGATACCCAACGCAGTTTGTGACTCCAGGACTCTGAGAGCTGCCCGGGTATCAATGAAAATACAAATGTCACCCGCGGATATTGCATTCCATTTAAGCAAGACCTATATATACGTCACAATAATCAGGTAAGCGAAAAGAGGGACGAATATTTAGTTCATTTGAGTAAACGCCACTACCAACCCCATCCTTCGGTTTCGATCACCACACAAACTTCTTTGGTGAACAGATGTTACGTAAGGTTAGGTTATACTGACTGTCATAGCTAAATCAGCCATTAGAACCTGATTGGATCCATTGTGCTGTCTCTGTTCGGTAATTGATCCACCGGTTCCTCGTCAGCCGAAAGACTATCTAAGGCCTGCCTTATGGTATCCTAGTGGCTTATCTTGTAATGATTCCCTCTTTTGCTGGATTAAAGCCAATTCGTTCTCTTTATGAATTTTATTTTGTCCTGAATTTTGATTTCTGTTCTACGCTGCTATGCTATGTTATTGCCTTAGCGTTCTTTTTCTTGTTCCTGCAAAGGCTATATAGGTACCGAGGTAGTGTAGGGTTGTTTCTTCCTCCTCATCCTTACAGCTTCTGCAGAAGTCATTGTAGGGGTCATATGCATTCACCGGAAATAATGCCAACGACATTTCCTATTTGTTATCGAATTCACTCACAGTAAGCGGGCAGCCTCTTGAATAGCTTTGACTTCTGCTTGGACTACAGTACAACGATTTGACAGTCGAGGGGATAGGGAGAGGGAAATCTCTGGCAATGTCGCAAAAACTCCAAGTCCTATGAAAAAAATTGATGAAATACATTTTATTATAGATTTACAAGAACAAAAGGCTGACTGGTCAAATTGATGTATTTACAATTGTGAAACAGTTACCAAGTGCGTTCCCGCGGATTTGCACCCGAAGGTGTACACATTTTTCCAACCAACGAATTGCCTACAATTACTTAATTATTCGTTTATCACGCTTATCCGAATAAATGTATTGTTTAATCGCAATCGCTTCCCGACGGCCAACGTCTATTTTGCTGATCTTGCAGTTTGAACGACTTCGTTCTTCGATTCGAAACGTATGCGCGTCCAACCTCACCTGAAACCACCTTCCTGCCTGCGCCAACATGACAACACCTGGGCTGTGGGATTATTGCCACGTCGGCATGTCTGTGCCCAACGCAATCTGATATATGATAGTTTTTGCCAGGATGGCTCTGAAACAGGGAGGATACTTTGTTTTATACGAAAACGAAAGCGATCTTGACTATTTATTTTTATTTTTTCTCTTTTCCTTTCTGACTCTTTTATCTTTTGTTTTTGCAAAATGAAAGCTTAACTACTTTCTTATTAATCAACCATATATATATTCTAATTCGTATTGAAAACAAACAAACAAAAATCAAATATTTATCTTGACAGTGTCCATTATGTCGGTACACATCGGACAACGCAAATATTTTAGAGATGCACATAAATCGTTCTCATTTCGATCCATTAAGCCCCAGTGTAAATGGTTCCTCTGTTGCAAACATTCATTTAAACAATATTTTAACTGGCCTCCACTGTCCTATTTGCAATGATATATTTGAAACAGCCGCTTTAGAACTTCACGTTAATATAGAGCATAGGTGATTTGTTGAATGGTTTTTTTCATTGAGAATAAATATTTGATTGATTGATTTTATTTTTTCCGCACAGGGATATCCTTAGTCCAGAGAAACAAATTCCCAGTGATATAATGTCAGCTGGACAGAAGGTCAATGTCTGTCCGGTTTGTAATATGCATTTCGATAATATGAAACCACAGGAAATGGAAATGCATATTGAGACGCACTTTCCAATGAGTCCCAAGACAAAAACTGAAGAATCCGACATCGATTTGGAGGCAAAAAAACTACGCGAACAAAAGGAGTTTGATATGCTTAGAGCTCAGTATGGAATGGATGATCAGGGGAACTTTCGTGAACAATCGGCGGAGGCTATGCAACGGGCTGTGTATGCTGGTGAAATGAGTGTGGCCGATTATTATGAACGGCAGGTTGGGCTGCGTGCCGCGGAATCGCATGGAATTGACGATGGAACTTCTTGCACTAAATCAGTAGCTTCACGTGTGCTTGCACTATCAGCGTCATCTCCAGGTGTTATTAAATCACTGCTTTGCTCATCAGTTGATCACTATGCATCGAGTTATGGCGACAAAGGATGGGGATGCGGCTACAGAAACTTACAAATGCTTCTTTCATCATTGTTGCAGGTAAGTGACAATCGGTTGGGAGTTTGAATTGGGAGATAATTGTTTTTCTTTTGTGATTTTAAAGAATACAACATACAACGAAGTTTTGTATTCCGCCTGGGGGAAACGTACTCCATCGAGGACAGCAATACCTAGCATTTCAAGACTTCAAAAAATGGTAGAAGCAGCTTGGGCTCAAGGTTTTGATACTCAAGTAAGTATGAAATAAATTGACATGAAAGTTTTGAAATGCAGTTTCATTTACTTCAGGGGTCGGAGCAGCTGGGATGCAAACTGTACAACACCAGGAAGTGGATTGGGGCAACGGAAATAGTAACAGTGTTATCGTGGCTGAGAATAAATTGTCAATTGATTGATTTTCATCGACCTACATCACCCGATGGTAGACATCCAGAGCTATTTAATTGGGTATTGCAGTATTTCGAACAGCGTCGGGTCCATACACCGCCACTGTATTTGCAACATCAAGGTGGGTAAACCTCAAAAATTGTCTCCAATCTATTTGAGGGCGATCACATTCTCTGCCTACTTTGACATCCTCGTCTTTGTGCAACTTTTTGGACTCGCCGTTTTTTTCTCTTGTTTATGTTCTGTTCGCAAAAATGATACCCAGAATTACCTTTGCTGTCTTGCCTAAGCCTTAAGTGCTTTTTTGAGTACGCTCATTGTGCTTAAATTTTGGAGATTATGAACATGTTGGATACGCTGCTTAAGCACTTCTTCTCAGCAACCACTCGTGTTGTGTGTGCTATTGTTCTCTCACTAGTGAAGAATGTACCTGCAATTTAATGTAGACTCCGAACGGCATGATTGAGTAGCTTTTTCTAGACAATTATACTCTTTGAGCATTGTCAAAGACTCGATAGAGGTGAAGACTTGAACAATTTTCTTTTGAAAAATTATTGCTCTGTACGGGGATTTGAAACTAGACTGAAAAGCCTAGAAGTGACTAGTATTTTAGACTTTTTCATCTTGATCAAAGCTATAAAACTAAAAACATTTAATTTTATGTGTATCTTTGTCTAGTGACAAAAATTTCTTTACCTAAAGTGATATTCAGTCAAAAAACTATAAAAATATAACATATTGGGGCTTTTCCAGGACATTCTAGAACAATCATTGGCATCGAACAACGAGCTTCAGGAATGACACTATTGGTTCTAGATCCCAGTCATGGTCCACGGCAAGTAGCTGCATTGGGATCATCACAAGATTCGCTTAGACTTATAAGAAGAGGACCGTTTGCCATGAGAGCCCCACAATATCAAGTGGTTGCTGTGCGCGGACTAATCAAAACCGAAGAACAATATCAGGTATGAATCCATTCCCAAAATGCGTTGCTGGATATAACTAATCTTTTCCATTCTTCTTGTTTGTCCATTCACAGGCGAGTAAAGTTCTAAGGTCGCTTAGAATTCCCCCAGATTGTTGACTAGTGTTAATAAATAAATGGTTATGAGCTTTGAAAATATTATCACGCATTAAAGCAATATTTCCATCACCAATCGAGTTAAGATATAGAAAATTAGTTATTTGTTTATTTATATTTCTTATTGTCTAAAACAATGCTTGTTTCAAATTAGATATATATTAACTTCCAATTTTTTGTTAGATCGGAATATCTAATTCTGCAATTGAATTATATTTAAATAAATTTTTTCCAACAATGCAATGGGTTTTATCTGTTTGTTTCTACCGAAAATACGAAAGCTCCAATTATCATAGTTCGACATTCAAACAGTTCACATAAGTCAACAGTTCCCCTATAGGGTGAGTTAAATGAAGCTACCTTTTTTGTGATTCATTCTTAATGTAACTGGACTGTGGTATTAAAATGTTGATGAACTCGTCCGCACGCATTTGCTATTCGTCCTCATTCCGTGTGCTCGCCCTCCACACGCTGTTTTATTGAGGAAGTTTTATCCAAACCGACGTAGTCCCAATTGCCGCCTAGTGATCTCATTCCCTGGGGTTTGCCAACACATGTTCCGCGTGCTGCATGTACTCTCTCATCCTTTAATAAACCTGCCCATGACCTAATTCACTTTTTGCAATGTAATAAAAAAACTAACCCATACATATGTCTCTTATTAATTTGCGAAATGAAATCTTTTTGGTGATTAGTACTGCGTAAGGTGACGAGTTTCAAAGCGCAGATAGTGAGCGAGCCATGCAGACCCAAGCTTCTGCATTTAGCCTTTTTCTGTGAACTGCTATTCCCACCTCTCCATAGTGAAACTCGGGAGCCTCTGACAGAAGATGGGGTAACCGATCGCCGTGGGACGTTGGCGGCTGCAGCCAAGAAAGAAAGAAGAGTGAGTCTGTACCATAGCTCATTTGGCGTCGGAGGAGCTATATAGCTAATTGACTAGCGTTGGCATCCAGAAGTCTAGTCAACAGGAGTAGGTAGGTAGGTACACAATTCTTTTAGTATCTGGCTGGATCTAGTTGTGCGCATGTCCCAGCTCATCTGTAAGATAGGGTTAGAGGAGAGCATGCCCGATGAGTGGAATCTTGGTATCTATTGCCGCTTTTGACAATATCAACAATCGAGGGATAACATATTGAAAAACTCACTTGTCAACACTAGAGGTACGATCTTCCAAAAGTCCGTAAAATTGCTGGCATACGCGAATGACGTTAACGTAATTAGTCGAACTTAAAGAGCCGTCTATGATGCGTTTTATGGCATTGAAGCGAAAGCAGTCTGGATATAGGCGAGACCAAAACGCGGTATATGCTGCCATCCAGAAAAGCCTCATCGACGACTTGGGCAGAACGTCACTACAAACAGTTACAACTTCCAGGAAGTCAAGGATTTCGTCTATCTCGGCTCCGCGGTAAACAATTCAAACAACAGTGCCGAGATCAAATAACTCTCATGAACCGCTGGCAATTGAGTAATAGACCACTCCCTCTGTCTTACGACACGTAGGCATGGGCAAAACGGATGATGAACTACTGGTCTATCCGAAAAAAGTTCTTCGTGCTACCTTTGGTCCTATTTCCATTGATGCATTTGTAGGAAAGGATTCAACCACGAGCTGTATGGGCCGAACAGTGAAATGTATCTAGCCAGACGTCTACAGATCCAACGCCTAAGATCGCTAGGTCATGTAGAGCGCATGGACAACTTGGCTCCGGCCCAGAGAATTTTTGACTTTGAACCAGTGGGACAAGGCAACAGAGGACTCCCATGATCGAGAGGGATTTCAACTAACTTGGGGTGCACAATTGGCGACAGCCAGTAAAAGATCGTGCTAGTCAGAGAGGCCTGTTGGTTGAGCCACAGGTCCGCACCGGGCTGTAGCGGCAGAAAAAGAAAGAAAATAAAACTAATCTAGTTAACAATAGCTTTAATAAGTAAAAGGAATATTCCTCATCCTCCAATAGATGCACACATACATAGTGGACGAGAAAATAAATGGACACATTCTATGAGCTCTACAGAGCATATAACGTAATTACTGAAATGAAGATGGTAAATTTACCCATAATTACCGCACCAATAGAGAACATACTCCCTTCTACAATGACTTATTCATGCTTACTCATGATTTTGTATGCATTTAAGCCTTTATGTTGCATATTAAGACATAAGTGCACTGAGACCTAATATATTTCAGTGATCTCAAATAATTTGTCTGACATGAGCGTTCACAATAGGTCTTCGTAAGCATAATGTCTAAGCTGTTTAAAAAACCAGAATGTTTTTAAACAGGCTTCGGCCAGGAGAGATCTTACAATTATCTGAGAGCTTTATATAATATAATATAATATGGTAGATAGGTAGGTAGGTGAATATAATACAATAATAATGATGGCGCTACTGTCCGAGATGGACCTGGTCGTAGCTTCTCAGCAACCACGCGTATTGTGCGTGCTATTATCCTCTCACGAGTGGAGAGGACCTACATTTTAATCCGAACGGCGCGATTGGAAATCTGTTTTCCAAACAGTTAGAATGGGATGCATTTTTGGCGATCCGACCTAAGCTTCAAGTCGACGCAATTAACCACTACGCCATGGCGCCACTTTATATAGTAATTATATTTTTATGTTTAAAAAAATGTTTTTTTATTGCTTTTAATCAACTATAAGCAGAGTTCACACTACTCGTTTTGTCGTATGACACGATATTTCTTCGATTAAAGAATCGAAATAAATGCATACGCCTCACATCACCCATGCTACTTTCCATTTTAGAAAATGTGATCACTTAGGCAATTTAAATGCAATTTTAATATAGTACTTCACGCAAGGATTGCTGCTGCACACCTCTAAAAAATTTTTCTTATCCTGCATTCATCAAAGTCACGAATTCAAAAGAGAACATTACTCAGTTCGATGTGGAACAATTACATGATGCAAATGATCCGATTCTGGTTTTCCACACGCAGAAAATCTTCATGTTCAGTCGTTTGCAAGCAGTTACAAATAAAATAACGTAGTGCCATAAAATCAAAAGCAAAAAACATAAATCGAACACATCTTCTTTTTACTACACTTTCCAAACTATGTGTGATATAAATATCAGAAATCAAATATATCATGTCATATGATGAGTTTGTGTTTCGTGTACAAAACACTAACACTTTGTTACAAATACAAATTGACATTTCAAGAGCTGTCCAACTGGAACTCTTGCATTTGGCATTTTTAAGATTATTGGAAAAATTAGTACACATTCACGTCTAGATCTAGAATTACTTGTGCCTTGTATTGTATAAAAAATTAGATTATTTTTATCAAAATACTAGAAGTGAAAAATAATATTTAAGAATGGCAGATGAAACAAATGGTAATCCCCAAGACACCTTCGACAATATCAATATCAATAGCGAAGAAAACGAAGAAGATACCGGTGATTTGGATGTTAATCTATCAGGGTCCATCGACACCGATGTAAGTGATTAATAATTGGTTCTTTTCAGCTTCAATAATAAACCAAGCTCTTGAGCTTGACCCAGTGCTAATTGGTTCCATACAAAATCAAATCTGATGTTTTCTTTGTTTTGATGGGTGGAAACTTGTGTAGATAGGAACACTCCCATATCCAACTGAATTTGCTGACTTGGATGGTACTTAGGAATTGTTGCTGATCAGGTCGAAATACAAAGTAGCGAAAAAACTGCATTATTATGATCGCATACGATGCATAATATGGGCTTAATATGGGATAAAAATAAATTTGACAACAGATTCTCGCATAAATTGTTCGTTTTCATTCTGTATTCAATTGTGATGTGAACAAATGCCTTTTGTGGTGACTAATGATTTTCTTATCAGATAATCCAAGGCCGTGTTAAACAACTAAAATGAACGTCATATTCTAACTAGAAACTTTAGGAGCAGTGCAACAGCTCAATTTGCAGTGGCCAACAGGTTTTTCATTAATGTACAGATATGGGTTGTGTTAGTTTTATCATGTCGATAATAATTTAGGCAGATAAGCTAATATAGTATTCAAGAAGCGGGTAAAAATTGATTGATTTTTCCCCTATATTTAATGTGTGAACGAACCGAATGAGGACATTTCCCTACTTTCCACTGCCTTCTTCTTTTGTAAAGCTTTCCAAGCAAAGCAAGTTGAATCACTTGACTACAATTTAAGCATTCGTTTTGACAGAAATGTCCCAGCTGAAAAAAGATATCGTTGAGGAATATTGTTGACAGAAAACTTGACAGGTTTTTGAATTAAATGTTTTTAAAATTCAAATACAAGTAAGAATAGTAAAATGTATCTGATCGGGCTTAAACGGTGACATTTACGCCTTTTCTTTTTGTCATATATTCACATCATTGTGAAGAATAACTTGTGCAAAAGGTGCACAGAGGTTTTGGCTTTAAAAGATAGCTTGTTTGGCTGTACTATTGACACCTTTTATTTATTACGTGAGTTCAGAAAGGGAGATTAATCTAGTTTGACGTTCACACGTCAGAAGCATTTGTGAAACATTGTTTTCTTTCAAGAAATCCTCATAAAATTCAATATCCCGTAAAAATGAAAAAAAAAAGACATTTCAAGACTCCTGTGCTCACCACGTACAATTATAAGTATCAACCTGTCGCGCTTGAATCACTATAATAAAAAAAAAAACCAAACTCTTTCTATCTTTAATCTTCCAAGTTTTGTGAACGGTTGTATTTTCCGCGAAATAACTGTTAGACCGGATATATGAACCAGTTGCGATAAGAATTGTGCTGTGTTTTTATAACATCCCCTGTAAACTTGCTAAGTCCGGTACAACAATAATGGACATTTCCAGTCTGTTTAAATACCAGTATACTTGCATGATAATGATGAAAGTGGACCGTTAATGAAGCATTTGCGGACTTTGAAATGGGTGTAAGGGAAACCATTAGAGATTTCGTTAACTCGAACGCGGTTATGAAATACATATACCCCGACAGCGATATGAACCAATCTGAACGAGTAACATTAGCGTAGGTCGTATTAGCCAAAGATCAACTTAAACTTTTTAATAGAGTATCAGGGGGTAACAAAAGAAATGGTTTTTCAACATCTTTTTCTATGGCGCTAAAGTCCGGGGTGTACCTGGTCCTCTAATTTAGCTCTCTAGCTATGGTGATCCTTCCCTAGCTGCCTCTATTAGGCATTTGAGGAAAAAGCATCCGAAAGAATTCGACGAATATATAAAACTTAAGGTTACAAATGTCAATCCCAAAGACTGCAATGAAAATTTGTTGAAGTCCCAAAGACTGCATCGAAAATTTTTGAAGTCCCAAAGACTGCATCGAAAATTTTTGAAGTCCCAAAGACTTCAACTGAATGCGGGTGACTTCAAGTGAATGGTAAAGACTTCAAAGTGAATTCAATGAATGCCATTCGATAGACTTGCATTCAATTGATTTCAAATCAAAAGACCGGTCGTAAAGATTGATCCAATCAAGACTTCAAAAAGAATGGTGATTTAATTATTGAAGTCTACATCTGAAAGTGAATTCAGGAACTGAAAAATTCCAAACATGAAGTCAATTGATTTTTAAAATCAAAAGATTGTAGTTTTTTACATCTCTGGCCTCTAATTTCGTTAACCAAGTTGGTTGAGGCCCATTTCAATTTGTGGTCGCCACCTTAGACATAGCTAGAATCAGCCCATACAGTTCGTGGTTGAACATCCTCCTCCAGTCAACAAGCAGAACCTCAGATCGGACGCAAAATTTCTCTCGAAAAGGCTTCAGCTTCTTCATCCGCTTTCAATATTGTACTGTGCCGTAAAACAGGAGTAAGATGATCTATGTCTCACACAAAGCCAACTTGGCCTTTCGAGATACGGCTCTATTTCTCAATTGCCTTTTGAGCCCAAAACAGCGGTTGACAAGAGTTATTCTTTTACTGCGGAGCTGGGATAGATGAAGCTCTTGACTACGTCGACAGTGTATCCTTTGTGACAAAGTCGTCGATATTGAGCGTCCTTTCTCAATGACTGTTGTACAGACTTTTGGAAGATCGTGCCTCTAGGGTTGGCCAGTGAGGTCTGCACGATCTTGCCTCTTTTGACATTGACATGTCTCAGTGAGTTTGTTACACTAAGAGTTGTCCATAGTCATCCTGTTCAGTCTGACGAATTGGGCAGGAATGTCAAAACTAGTCTATACGTTGTTTAGCTTGTTTTCATACACGTTGTTATATGCGGCATTGAAATCGACGAACAGGTGATGTGTGCTGTCATGATCCGGTCAACTGTGGACTTTTCTGGCCTGAACCCACACTGGTTACCACCCAGATTGGTGAAATCTTATACGAGGCGTTCACACAGAACGGCAGAAAAATCTTATACGCGATGTTAAGGTTTCTTATCTCTCATAGTTGGCGCATTCAAATGGGTCTTTCTTGTGGATCGGGCAAAGGATATTCAGATTCCACTCGTCAGGTATGCTTTCCTGCTTCCACCCATATCTTACAGATAAGTTGGTGCATGTGCGTAATCAGATAATCTCCATCGTTTTAACTTTTATATCTGGCTGCACCAAATGAAATATCCGATTTTGAGGCACTTATTGTTATGACAGATACTCCCATGTTCTGTGCAATGTCCTGCACCGTTTTTTTGAGTCTGATTCCATTACTGCTTTCAATATATACATATATTGTCATCAATTACGGTTTCTGGGTTTCAACATGGTTCGTTTTCTGGCTAACATCTCTGGAACGGAACTATTCAAACCAACGTCGTATAGTGCGTTCGTCTACCACTCTATCCTCAAATGCGTCATTAATGTTTTTCATTGCCAATGACGCATAATGTTTCATTTTAAATTCGTAAAGGAAGTGTGTTTAAATTTGAACTGCCGACAGCATGTAAGTAATTCCTAGAAAAAAGTAACGGTACTTGTAACGAACCCTAAAATTCTCACATGTCAAGCGCACGTGCAAATTTATTTTATAAATAAAGAACATTTAACGAACGTTCTGGCACAGATGTTCACTCGGGAATTTCTTATTTCCGACTGAGCGAGAAACGACATTTCATGTGGTATAACCCAATAAAACCCATATTTCACAGTTTGTAACCAACAAATGTTCAGATCTTTTGATCATACCCAGCTCTCTCTATGCTACTGATGATTTGATTGCTACAGAAAGCTCCCAAGTTTGGGTGCTTCATTACTGAAGTGAATATGTGAAAACAAAAGAAGCCTTTGTTCTTATGCTTAATAAAAGAGTTGTTATAATCTAAGCTAAAAATATCAATGAGCTTTCTTGTGCTTTCTTTAAGATCAATGATTTACGAAATTTTCATTTCTTTATATGACTTTTGAAGCCATTCTGTTAAGCTTCAATTTGCCATATTTTATGTACCCCATACAGCTACGACCGCATAGTATTGCGGGTACAAATGTTTCCATTAATCTCAAATACTATTAATATTATGTAGTTATATAAAGAGATGATCATATCTATAATCTTTAAAAATACTTAAGTGAAATTAATTTTCTAATTTCAGCGAAGGATATCCTCAACAAGTCTCGAAGACGTATTGACAGAATGTGGCGGGGACTACTTCATCGACATAACCGTGTCGGAGCCGCAAAAGGTTGGCGAAGGAATGAACTCGTATTTAGCTTACAAGTAATGAACATATTTTAAACAATTTGGTTTTAAATTATATTATATTAATTTTCCTTCAAAAGGGTTACAACAAAAACAAAAATTCCAAAATTCAAAAGCAATGAGTTTAGTACCTTAAGAAGATTTAGTGATTTTCTGGGCATTCACGCTATTCTAGTTGATAAATATCTGCGTTTGGGTCAGATTATTCCTCCTGCTCCATCGAAGAATTTAATAGGTATAAAATTCTCTATAAAACTGAGGTTATATAATTTTTGTTGAATTTTTTTTCATTAATCTAGGAAGCACCAAAGTAAAAATCAGTCCACAGCAATCCGATCCGAGTACATCTTTAAATGATGAATGGATTGAAATACGTCGTGCGGCGTTACAAAGATTCTTGAACAGAACTGCTCAACATCCTCTGCTACGAGTTGACCTCGATTTTATTAATTTTCTAGAAAGTGATCAGGTAATTATTTTTATTTAATTCAATAAAATCTATTTGTTAATTATTGTTCAGTATATCCTAGTCGGTGGAACAATAACTTCATCCCTTTCCAAGAACTTACACACCGCTGGTGGTGTTTTCATAAAGAATGCTTTGATTAATTTTGCCTCGAAAACGTAACTATGTGAACTTTTTTCTGCAGGTGATTAGAATCATCTATAGAAGATTCTAACTGATTGCCAAACTAGATGGAAATAACTCGTGTGTAGATAAATTCGGCTTTTTCTGCGTATGGCTCTACAGTTTTGGGGTTGGCCTGCCTGCCTAACATGATCCCTCGATAACTTCCTTCAGTTTTGCACATCAATTTGGTTGAGGTTCCTCTTAACGTGGAGCATAAATATACAAATTTGACAATGAGTTTAAATATTTCCGTCGTTGAAAAATTTTATACATTTTTTGTTTTGGTTGTTTTCTTAAGAACTGGGTAAAGGATAAATAAGTTTATCTCCGATCCGGAGGTTAGAAATTAACATTGTCATTGCATTTGTCTTTTACTCCTTTCATTGCTTCTGCAGTTGAAAGGTTAAACCATTCCTGCATATTTGACAGCTTTTGTTTAGCAACCGATCCTCTTCCTTCTATCTTCCCTTGCAGAGTAAGTTGGAGTAATCTTAATTTGTCGGTTCTTAAGATGTGCCTGAGGTATTATTATTATTATTATGGTTGAGGGTACATTGCACCGCGACCTATTGCCCCCTTTCAATACCTTAGCACAATTGCGAGTTCCCCTCAAATACAGTTCTTTTCAGAGTTGTATTGAGGGTAATGGACTCCTATTGCACTTAGGTGAAGAAAACTGTTGTAGAGTATTCTCTCTAAGCCAGTTTCCTTCAGGAATCAGAGAATGAGAGATGGTTCTAGTGATTGAATTTCTTCGTCTGATAGTAGGTACTTGCCCAGACTTCTTTTTCTTTTGTGGGCTAGTGCCTAACAGAATCTCAGTATGTTCAGAATTTCATTAAATTCTCCACAAAATCTGCAGAGACCTTCTTCTGATACCCCTAGTTTCCTTAGATGCTCCCTGAGTCTAAAATGCCCCGTTAGGAAGCCTGTTAGGATACGGAGGTTATTCTTGCTCATTTTGATGCATGCCTCGAACCTCTTTTGGTTACCTTGCCCTAGGAGTTTCTTGGCCTGCTTCATTCCACGAGCGTTATTCCAGGTTTTTATCCGGTTCCTTCTTTCTAATTCCCTGAACTCTTCTCTGAGGAGATGGTCTACAGCGCAGAATGGTTCAGGGCTTATGAAGGGTTCTAATGCTCCTTTTCTTGTCAGGGAGTCGGTCATTTCATTGCGTTCTATCCCCGTATGGCCAGGTATCCAGCAGAGTTTTACTCTGTTTCTCTTACCTGAGGTATTAAAGTTTTGCCTTTTTTACAGAGTTCACCCCTTTCCGACATATTACGTTTTCGTTTGTTATCCTGTCAGCTCAGGAGACACGCAATATTCGTCGATATCTTATGTTGTTTACGTGGATTCCATTTACTTGTATTCTTTCGTCGTTTTCTGTTATTGCTTCTTTGAATATATCTTCTGGGCACATGTTGACAATCGAGGGTGACAAAGTGCTTCCTTCATTTCAGTTGTTATTGCAAAAAATTACAATAAGCAGAGTCGTAGAGTTAAGTAGTAGGAAGGAGTAGAGTAGAAACGAGTCGAAAATGAGAATACTTGATACCTGGATGAACTAACCGAAGAATAAATTCGTCATTCTACTTTTGATTTTATCAAAGTTGTGCTGCTTAAAAGAAAAAAGGAGAAAGAAACTGATTCTGCTCAGACCTTTGCCTACTTTTTCTATACGATACGTCTGCGCAGCAATCAACGCATATACACTCGACCCCTCTATAGCAGTTTTATAGGTTATACCGATCTAGAATGCAATCAATTTTGCTGTCCCACATGCTTTGACTGTGTACTTGGGATTGATTTTTTTATTACCTGCGGTCGTCATCTGATTTGAATTTTATGATTAAATTTGCTAGGGCTTGCTATATTTTTTCAATAAGGTTAGTAGTTTATATTTGCGAGCACTTCAAATGGCGTGTCTTTTGCCCTTTTATTGGGACACACAATGACCCTTATGTTCATCAATAACGCCGTAAAATCAAATTTTGCTTTTTGAATACATGACAATTTGCAATTTACTATTTATTATCGTGATGAATCTTACATCAAATCGATTTGTCATTTTCAATCTTAGGAACTACCACGATCTGTCAATACCGCTGTTCTAAGTGGAGCTGGAGTGATGCGCCTTTTTAACAAAGTTGGAGAAACTGTCAATAAGATCACCTACAAAATGGATGAAAATGATCTCGTAAGTAAAAAAAAAATCATCACATCATCATCATCACCTAAACATATCTGTTGTTGTTTCTTTTGTTTCAGTATTTCGATGAGAAAATCGCTGCCGTTGAAAATATAGATATGCATTTGCAAAAATTGCATAACGCTCTCAAAGAGCTAGTGACAACGAGGAAAGAGCTTGCAGGAGCAACAGAGCTTGTTGCAAAATCTGCTGCTATGCTTAGCACGTGTGAAGAACACACAGATTTATCTCGTGCCTTGTCATCACTAGCAGATGCAGAGGAAAAAATTGAAATCTTACGTTCAGCTCAAGCAAGCTCGGATTTCTTTATTTTTGCTGAAATAATTAAGGATTATCTGGGATTGTTTGGGTCTATTAAGAGTACATTTCATGAAAGAGTTAAGGTAATTATATCTTTATGCGACTGTTCTTCTTCTTCTAGTAATAGCCTCTGATCCATTTTGCATACTTTATCTGCTCGATATATATCATCGAGGAGTTAAATACCACACGGATGCTGTAGTCTACAATACGAACTATTTTTTACAAGACAATGGTTGCATATTTGTTTATGTCCTTGAAAATGAAATCTCATTTTCTCATGCCCCAAGCACCCAATGCACCCAATTTATTTCTGTCGAATCAAACGTAAACCTTATAAAATGATAAAAAAAATCTCTTAAGAAAACGGACTTGAAAAAGTTTTGTATACATACAAGCGTGTTTGCATCATTTGGAGGAAAGATTCTCTACCTTTATTCTGTTTGCTCATCTTAAAGAATTTCAACACTTTTGACTCGACGTATTATCTGCTTTATGAAGTGTTCAGATTTAAAGAGTTATATTTAAAAGTCTGGTGGGCGCCGTGGCGCTATCGGTATGTGCGTTTCCCCCTTCGCACTAGACTTTCAGTCTGTGTTCAAGTCCTAGTACAAACATTTTTTTCAAAAAAACTTATTGTTCACAGCTCCAAACGGTTCGAGTCACTGACAATGCTCAGAGAATATAACTGTCTAGAAAAAGTTTCTCAATTCTAATCGTTTGGCAGTAAACTCTAGGTCCACTCCACTTGTGAGAGATCAAAAGCACGAACAACGCAAGTGTTTACTGAAAAATTAGGCCCAAGTCCTTCTCGGAAATCGGAATGTAGCGCATGGTGTGCGGCGTGGTGAACAAATTCGACGAATCTTACGCAGATCCGCAGGTTCAGGTCTGATCCCAATTGAAGGAACAACAAATTAACTACCTCCAAAAGTATAACTGTTATGGAAATCTTCTCAAATCCCGCTGTTCGTAGGCATATTCGTGTGAGACAATAGCACGGACAACATTAGTCGTTGATATTGAACCACTTATGTGGTTATCCTTTTGTGCTGTAATAGCTACTGATGGAAGAGGAGGAAAAAATTTTGAATGAGTGGCTGCTTGGTGAAACTGATTTTATGTATTATTGAAGTAAGGTAGCCAATCTATTTTTGTTAAGCGATTCAATGTCCTTCTCCATTTATGTGCGCTACCAAGAGCTTCTTCTTCTACTCTTGAGATTGTCCATGTCTCTGCACTATAGACCAAGACAAGGATGGTTTAGGCTTTATATAAAATCAGTTTAGCCATTTTAAAGCAATAAAAGATTAGCAATTCGCCTAAAAGCTGCAACTTCATCGTACTTGATTGCATGCACACATGCGGTAATTTCAACACATTTGGTGAAAGCTATTCTTTTCAAAAGTGCCATTCTTTTCAGAATGTCTGAATAAGAAGAATAATGCAGAGCAACGGCTTTTTCACTACAGAATATAGTCGCAGAAAACATGTTGACCCTGCCAAGCACTCGTTTGTCACATGACTAGATTGAAAGCCATCTAGTTGCTTAAAGCAGCATTCTTAAGAGGAATCCAGGAAGTATCATCTGGAAATTGTGTATAATTTTTAATCAACTACTCAAAGTAACAGAAAATGGTTTATTGATACATGTGTGTGAACGAATAAACCGTAGATAGACTCCAGTGAAGCAAACTATAACCATACCCTCCGATATATACGTGTATTTTCGTACCTTGTTTTGAACATATCCCCTATTTTGCCAAATCATAGCTTAATTCAAATAAATGCTCTTATGCTCTTAATGGTATATTTAAAGATTACCGTCGTTGTGTAGTGGAAGAGATGTCGACAACTACGCTGAAATTCTCGATTTCTTTCATAAGCTACACTCATATTTCACGACTTCACCTCTTTCTAGTCTCCTACGATTCTCAAAAAGTATAACTGTGAAGAAAAAGCTATCGGCCGCGTTTGCTAGCAGCTGCAAGTCTTTACATTCGGAAAATATGATCCATACAACCCTTTCCACTCGTGAGAGGACAAAGGCACGCGCAACAGGATTGGTTGCTATAAAAACTAGGAACATGTCCTTTCCAGGTTACAGTGTCATCCAAAGATGACAAAGATGACATACGATTTTATGTTGACGGTGATACTCTCGCAGCGTTGTTATTAGTTACAACATAACGATCACATATTGTTCCCAATACTAAGATGAAACTTTAGGTTTGATTTCAGCCGAAGGTGGACAGAACCTTACCTTTTGGTTTTAATCCCTTTTAAGTTGAGTTCCTTGCCATAATTTTATGCGAGTTCCGCTCAATTCGGAAAAACCACATATTCTCCATTATGTTGTTACTTTCATCCGACTTTGAAATGCGTTATTAAATCATTTATTGTTAAACTTGTATGTAACTAAAATGTAAAACCCTTGTGTATTTTATGAAGAATTGTTTATGAATAAACACGATAATATTAATTCGAGGTAGATTCCTTTTGATTCAGAAGAACATCATTCTTCAAAAGTTCAATTTACAAAAAGATGAGACTATATTAGAAAAACATTTGGTTTTAGGTTTTCCAAAACTGGCAATACGCCCAAATGCAATTAACAAAACGGCGCGAGAGTAAAGCCAAAATGGAATTAGCCAACAGAAACGATAAGTTGGAGCAATTGCAGCAAGAGGTGAACGAGGTATGTATACATGCGAATACCCAATGATTCCCCTTACATAAAAAATCATTATTTCTAGTGGGAAGCAAAAGTGCAGAGATGTCAGAAAGAATTTGACGATATTTCTGTAGCTATCAAAAAAGAAATGGAACGCTTTGAAATCAATAAAGTGAAAGAAATCAAATCGAGTGTTCTCAAGTACGTTGAAGATCAGATGGCTCACCAACATCAGGTACATATCATTCCTCGTGTTTGCTTAAGACGATGAGACGGTGCTTATTGACATATGTTATTATATCGTTGCAGCTCATCAGTTATTGGGAGGCATTTGCTCCCTCAGCTCGCGAAATCATGTAATTAATCAGCAAGCGGTTATTTGATCTTGTTTAACACACATGCATGCGATGGGACTGAAGACATTCCTGCATTTCTAAAAATAGTATTGTAAACAAATTTGAATATGAAAGTTGTGTAATTAGTAAACAATTTGTAACGTACACATACATATACAGCAGTGAAAACTGGATACAATGTTGAATAAATCATTCAATTTTAGACTTTAAAGCAATCAATTACGATGCATCGACAAATGCGTCTAAATTAAGGCAAAATTAAACCCTTATCAGAATATAATAAAATTATACAAAATAATTATTGAAAAACTGAATTGTTTCTTTTATTCCTTAGGGGTTACATGTGTTCTGAATATTCTTTGAGCGACAAGTGATTTAAATAGATAATACATATGACAGAATTGCGTTGCTTTGCCTTCAAGTGCACGAACTGCTTTTCATTTATTTGGATTTTTGTTGATGTTAAACTGTCATGTGTTGTTTAAATCAGAAATCAGCTATATGTAGCATATGTAACTGATTTCTGATTTATGTCAATCAGTTCTGTCGACGTTAGAGATATATGTTCTTTAATTTTCAAAAAGCAAAATAAGTATTAATGTTTAGCTAAGTTTGTATGCATATACTTACTTGCATATACTTACTTGCATATACTTACTTGCATATACTTACTTGCATATACTTACTTATCAGGCCAACGACATCTGGAGGGATTGAGCAATTGCCGCTTCCCATTGCCGACGGTTCCGAGCACGATGCTTCGAATTATCAATACCAAGCTGTCTTGCGTTCGCGATCACTTGTTCTTTGTACCGAAGGTTCTTCATCTTATAGACCTAGCAGACTCGGATTGAAAGACTCTTAGCTGGAACATTAATCTTCATTCTCGATGTGACCGAGCCAATTTAATCTACGGATTTTTGCCTTACGGACTATGTCCATTGGGCTCATTGACGGAAGACACTCGTCAAACATTCTGGATTTGAAAACATTCAGGGAGGGGCAAAAGTCGTTTCTGGCCACTTCTTAATAGCAGCACGGAGGTAGCCGAAACAACCCTGGGCTACCTACCACCCCCAACAAATCCCAACTCCAGTCGATGAAGTAGTCTCCCCAGCAGTCGAAAAAGTAGAAGTTGGAACAACAAAGCCGCAGGCTCAGATGGCTTGCCATCAAAGCTCTTCAAGGCTGGCGGCAATGTTCTGGTAGGGAAGATGCACCAGATTCTTTGTAAAATTTAGGACTAGAATACCAGCTCCATATGCTCCATCTACCAAAAAGGCGATACTACCTCTTGCAAAAAACCTATCGAGGTATATCCCTGCTTAATGTCGCGCACAAGATCCTGTCCAGCGTACTGTGTGAACGTCTAAAGCCGTTTTGCACCACACTAATCGGCACGTACCAGTGCGGCTTCCGGCTCGGCCAATCGACTATAGACCACACTAAGGTAAATCCTGAAAAAAACCAGCGAGTTTCAAATCGACACGCACCATCTTTTCATCGATTTTAAAGCCGCACACGACAGCATTCATCGCAACGAACTATTCAAAGCGGTGGCCGAATTCGGGATCCGGGAAAACAGATCCGGTTGTGTCGCACCACGCTAACACATACGCGATGCACCGTGCAGTTCGACTCGAGAACTTCCGAGCTGTTTGAAACGTGCACCGGATCTCGGTAAACCGATACGCTGTCGTGTGATTTCTTCAATTTGGCACTGGAGAAGATAGTGCGGCGGAGTTCTTCTACGAGTCAATCCAACTGTTGGAATACGCAAATGACATTGTTGCGCGTTCCCAACGTCCCGTAGTGTAAGCCTTCACAACGATTGAAGAACAGGCGAAACGAACTGGTTTTAAGGTCCATGTGGATAAGACGAAGTATATGCTGTCGAGCAAGAAACGATCAGCCGCACAACACCTAGGGCAAAATATCACAATCGACACTTCCACAAAACAACTGGGCTCAAAATTCCTGACTCGAAGGCCCAAAATCATGCCCTACTAAACTCTTATTTTACCAGTCTTGTCATATGGAGCCGAAAGCTAAACACTAACCAAAACTGCAGAGCTGATTCTTGGTGCGAAAAAAAAATTCTACGTCTGCGAGGAAAGCGAATGGAGGAAAAAAAACAACCGCGAACTCTATGAACTGTAGTCCGGAAGGCAAAAATCCGTCAACTGCACTGGCTCGGTCACATCAAGCTCATGGACAACAACGCTTCAGCTAAGATAGAGCGTGTTCAGGATCGTCAACGATGGGAGGCAGCGGGCTCGGACCCTCCATAGGTCGTAGGCCAGTCAAGTAAGATTTTCGTTGCTTTTGTCGCTACTGTTATCGCAACTGACGCTCTTACCGACACATTTGTCCTCTAAACGTGATATACGACTTAATTTGCTGATGCTCCTAACATCTTTTAATTGTAAGTGGCGCGTAATACTAAGATGATATTTTTTTCCGAACATATTTTCATGTGCCTACTTCCTGAGAGGCAACTTCTTCAACTAATATCCAATATTCGCTTTGCCATTAACAAAGGTGCCATATGTATATTTCTCTACATATATTCTCTAGAAACTTAACAATAAATTTATATTTTATTTGGCAAATCATCTCAATTCCGAGGTGATTATTGAATTCACTCAACCCACCTAACTTTTGCCAGTGTCGCATGTCAAATTGATTAAGGTTTCTTTCAAATTCTGCCTCGTCTACGTTTTCCTTGTGTAAAATATACTTAAAGAACGTACTTGAATCAAAGGAATGTCTGTTGAAATAACATATCTTTGAAAGATATGTACGTAATAAAAGCAACGTGTTTCATGTGAAAAGTCAATGACTCTTCGCAAGCGAAAATACAAAAAGATGAGTGTAAGGAGACGCACTAATATAGACAACGACTTTTATTACGCTGATTAAATTAGGCGGCACATGTCTTAAGAATGGGAAGCCATCATACACAAGTCCAATGTAAAATGGCTTTCAAATGCTAAGGGAAGTTTATCGGACAAGATTTGCATGAGGTTGAGCGTCTTCCCCAGTTCACTTTTAGGATGAAATTTAAAAGAAAAGATCATCTGAATTCAGCACGATTATCATAAAATAAACCTTAGATATGAATATGTCTATATCCCGGGTCATTTAAAACTTACCCAGTACGTTTATTTGTCTATGTATCTATGGCGATAACTATCACCTGTGTAAGAATATAATACTCGCACATTTCCCTTGAACTTATAGGTAGAAACATAGACGAACAAAGTATTGCTGTGACCTGATACAACGTACTTACAATGCGTAAAATGTCTGGGATTCTCAATTCGGCCGCCAACTATACACATACAGTTAACAGCATGAACACAAATACTCCTTCTGAAGAAAAAATGTATCATGAATACACCACAAGAATAGCTTCCTTACGATAATAATACAAATCAAATAAAACACAATTTTTGGCATTTTAAACATTTATAATTAAAAATTAAGTTATTTAAGAACTTCCACTTACAATCAATGCGTGCGAGTTTGTATATATGTACATATATACTGAAAATACATATGCATTTGTCTTATGATCCTTATTAATAAGAAACAAGTATCAGAAATGTTTAAATGCATTTCGGATATTCATTGAAACGGTTAGTGAATTTTGATTGCCCCAAACCTGATTCAATCTATTTTTGCATTTAAACAGCGCACATTTTGATTTGATCGTATGCCTCAGCTAGTTCCAGTCTTTTTTTATTTTTCTTTTCAATTGTTTTTTATACCTTATGTCGTGTCAAATAGTTCTTTATCGGCGTGCAATTTAAGAGGATGATCGCTTTTATCGCCTTCGACTGCTGCGCTGGCCTTGGAAGTGTCTTTTACAAATTTATGAACAATTGAACCGTCCTCGTTCATTGAAATTTTATAAATAGTTGGGCAGGAATTTGAGTTTTTAATTGATAATACATTCAAATTGTCCTTAACCTCTGTAAGCTCTATTGAATCCGAAACACAATTTTCATCATTTTCATCTTCTAAAATTAGATGATTTCTAATGCCGAGGATGTCACTGTGACATGCAGCCGGTTCACTCTCGTTTATGTAGTTTATATGAATTGGTGAGACTTGCAACACGGACGTTCGGAGGCAATCATCAGGTGGTGTGTAGTAAATAGATGTTTTGCTTTCGTCAATACTCTTTGCATGGTAATTCTGCAACAGTTTACACTTGAAGTGCAATATGTTCGCATCCATTTCCGAGAGTTCACCACCGATTTGTGTTTTGAAATATGTATCCAGATCTGAAATGAAATCAAAACGTAAAAGTGGAATCAGATTAAAACGGAATAGATTCGAATGTAATTTGATGGATTGATGTTAAAGATCAAAGAGACTGCAGACGAATGATGAATTGCATGCGCGATGGATGATGAATTGAATTAATTATAGAAATTCGAAAGAGGAAATTATTTTCAAAAATCAATAAACCCTGGAAATGCATTCCAATGAAATTTATCAAAACTTTTGTGGGGAATTCGCTATACCATTCGTTTTATACATACACATAGCAGAAAGTCTGCGTTCACCAAACAATTGGTTGCTGCATTAAAACAAATAGATTAATGTAAGATTTTGAATTTTCATTATTAATTAATTTTTATTATGGCCGTTTAGTGTTTCTATACCCAGTTTACGTAAGAACTTGCAAATGCAAATTTCACTTAATTCTCGTGAAAACCCGTTCGAAACGAAACTTTTTTTTGCTTTTTCTGCTTTGTATTTAATGAAAACATTCTGGACGAGGTTATTTTAGGCCGGCAATAAAATTGGCGGGGTTGGGTCTGCGTTTTAAAATTCAGTAGAACAAAATCAAGCGAAGGGGATCTCCATCAAATTGACAAATAATCGGGCAACAATTCCATCAAATCTGGAACGCAATATTAAACGAATGATTATACATTCGAGTAAATTTGCTACGATTTATTAATTTTATTTTTCAAGCAAAGATGCCAACATGAGTGAGTTCTGAGTCATAAAGTCAGTTCTGAGTAGTCATAAAGGAAACGACTAATCTCGTTAGTTTTGAAAATTCGCATCGAATTTGTCTTACTGCAACTAAAGTAGTCTGAAATTTATTTGAAACAAGGTAGACGCAAACAGTGGTGTGGTGGCAAAACATTGTTACCAGAATATTTAATATTCGACATTTTACATAACTGTTGTTATATATTCCAAGCCTCTGAAGCCTTAGAAGTACCATACAAACAGATAATCTTTTTTGAATATGTGAAAGAGGGAGATGGAGAGAAGGTTTTCATGGAAATTAGATAATTGAAAGAAGTCTTTCAGTTTTCTTAAAAATGAGTGCGAAAGCATGCTGGAGATCATGTGCTAAACATTCTCATTGGAATTCTCTCAAGGGAATTCAGTTTATCGTAAGAAATGCAGTAATTTTACACAGAAGCACTTGTAGACTTGTCAACTGGTTGATAATTGATCAAACATATTTTATCAATCATCAGTATCGGCATTATGGTTGAAAATCGGCAGGCAGGTAGGTAAGCGTGTAGACTAGGTCGAAGAAACGTCTCACACAGGTCCTTGCAGATAAATTATGATGCCGTGATGAGAAATAGGAACACGTTTTCAATGCGAAAGTTCCTAACAATGGGAGTTGGAGCACTCACATGCCATAATTGTCTGAAGACCACTGCTCTAGTTTGTGTGAAAAAACAATAGTGGAACTAACAATTTCTTTTATTGGATATTCACTGAACTTCGCTGCCATTAGGGGTCAACGTATTTATACATTATTACATCATAAAAGCTTTGAATACTTCATATCATTTTTCTGATCCGATAATTGACTCTTTTTGAAACAGGAAAACAGCTAGCGGATCATGTTTCATGCAGTACTACAGTCTGTTGCAAAAGATTAATTCGTTTTCTTATTCATTGGAGAAATACATGAAACTCATTTATTTCATAACAAATGTACCTATTGAAGCGCCGTGATATTGCGTGCTCTCTAGGTTATCCTCATAAGCCTACAAATTTCAGATGGAGGTACATTTGTTATGAAATAAATGAGTTTCATGTATTTCTCCAATGAATAAGAAAACGAATTAATCTTTTGCAACAGACTGTAGTACTGCATGAAACATGATCCGCTAGCTGTTTTCCTGTTTCAAAAAGAGTCAATTATCGGATCAGAAAAATGATATGAAGTATTCAAAGCTTTTATGATGTAATAATGTATAAATACGTTGACCCCTAATGGCAGCGAAGTTCAGTGAATATCCAATAAAAGAAATTGTTAGTTCCACTATTGTTTTTTCACACAAACTAGAGCAGTGGTCTTCAGACAATTATGGCATGTGAGTGCTCCAACTCCCATTGTTAGGAACTTTCGCATTGGAAAAGTTTGTTGGTTTTAGCACTGTTGTACCTAAGCCGAGTTATTTCTAGAACGCCTGTTCAATGCACTCTACCTGCTAGTGGAATCCAATTGAAAAAAGTGGAGAAGTTTAAGTATCTCGGGGTCTTCTTCACGAGTAATGGGAGGAATAATGCTGAGCTTCCCTGTAGGATTGGCCAAGTTGGGTTAATTTTGAAACAGCTTGGTCGATCTGTAATCAGGAAGGCCGAGCTTGGTGTAAAACCCAACGCTAGCGATTGTGACAACTCTCACTTATGATCATAAAATTTGGGTAATGACCGAAAGAATAAGATCGCGAATACAATATTCCTAATCCCTTTTCCCCACGCAAATTATAAAAATAATAATAATAACAATAATGGTAGAAGATAAATTATAAAATATTAGACAAAAATTGTATACAAACTTTCTGTTATATCTTCATCGCATCGTCCACGACAATTTTCAAAGTAAAAGCTTGGAAGATTCTCGAGAACTTTATTCAAGGTTTGCTGTTGATATTTATAACCTTCGCGCAATCGCAAGACCTGATGTGCACTGAATTTTCGAATTTTATTCCTTTGATACACGTAATTCTCCCGTACCCAATTTAATTGTGTATTTGAATAGTCTCGTACTTTTTTCATCTGAAATTTTAATTAAATCATTTTGGGAACATACATATTTGAAAGTGGGGAAACAAACCTGATCGTAATATTGATCTTTCAGTGAAGTTAAATGATTTGATCCAATGTCTCTGAATTCTTTTAGATGTTTTGCTTGTGATGTGTAACTATTTTGAATCCATTCAACTTGTTGGGCACAATTTTCCCTAATACGATGAACCTGTTTAAAATAGCATTGACATTAAAGTGGTTTCTCAAATATTCAATTCAATTGACAAAATTAATCTTAATTAAAGACTGTGGATTTCATTTTCGGCTTTATAGTACAGCGTGTTCAACAAAACGATCTTCGGTCCAATTTGCGTTCGTGATTAGTGGAAAAAAGATACAATCGTCGGCTGTGTACTGCCTAGTCAGTGCAGCGCTTAAGATGGCTTGGTTAGCTAGAGCGTATAGCAATAATAGTTCCGACTTAAATAAATATCGTTTCCGAGAGTGAAGACTAAATAGAAGACGACCACGATTAAGATGCCGTACACAAGTTTTGAGGAGCATCAACCGACTTGAGAGGCTTAATCGTTGAGAGTGTGGATTGAAGGAAAATAGAACATGGCAGGTTCACATAATACGAAAATGTTTGCTGGTATCACTTCAAACCGACCGACAAGACGTACTAGACAGTGGATGCCTTCGGAAATGCAAACTTTGCAAAGCAAACCTTCCTGCAGAGATGAGGATGGTGAGGAGAATGTAACAAATCTCCTCTTCACGTGAAGTGTCATCTCCTTCCGTACGAGGGCTCATTACGGAGCCTCCTTCTTCGATGACTATAATAAGCTGAACAACATCACCATCAGTCAAATAAAACACTCCATAGGGAGCCACAATTAATTTTAAAGGTGTGAGATACCCGATTCACGTGGCACCATAATGGGCCTGTGTTGGCTTAAGTAAGATTCTTGCATTCAACCACCTAAACCTTGCGCAGAGCTGGAGAAACAATGCAGGCGAAACGTTAAACTCGACTTTTTTATTTCTGGAAATTTGTCAACATTTGCATTTCCGAAGAAGGCCAGTGTTTTCGCATGTCGGGTAAAAGCAAGAGGGAACAACTAAACACTATTTGCTGGTGTTGCCTGAATCTTTATTTTTAGTTCACGGTCAGTTTCATACTTAAACGGCTTGTGGATGGATACCTTATTGAATACGGTATTCGTTCCAAATGTTTTAAAAGCAAGCTATTTTATTAAGATACAGATAGAGAGTCTAAGTTCAGTTCAACTGAACATTATAATCTCGACCTCTTACCTGCTGTGCATAATTCTCCCGAAGTCTTTCTAATTGCTGTGTTTTGTACTGCTCTATGCTATCTAACATAGCATAAATTTGTTTAGCACGTGGTGATTTTTTGCTTCTCGAGAAGCATACAAAAGCGTTGCATATTCTATAGTAAATACCGTATCTGTAAAATAAAAAGTTTTATTATAGTCGTACATTTTTAACAAGCGATTCATATTCAAAAACAAAAATCATTGAATAATTTATAAAAATCAATTAAACATGTTTCACAGGCAACAACCACAGGTGATTGAAGAGCTTGAGCGTCTCATGTTACCTTTTATATCTGGAATAGCTCAAGTGGAAATTGATTAATAGTTTATATTTGAGAGATAAATTAGTTGAATATTAATTAGATTTGTGGATATTACAGAAACCTTGGTGTACATAGATAAAAGAAAAGAAAAATTGAAATTCATTTGATGAGAATTTGATTTTTTTAACATAGGTGTTTATATTATATGCGAATAACTTTAATTTGAATACAGCTGTTGTCCATCCTTCTAATCCAGTATTGGAAATCTTTGATTGACCTTCTAACTTGAGGATTTTGTTTTTGTTTTCGAAGAAGATCAAAGCGTTCAATGTACTTTCTGTTCTGTTCTGTATTTATGTTGTATACATTTTTTGTTTGCTCTTTATAATATTGAATATTATTTCCTTATCCTTTTGATTAATTTGAAGCACTTTCTCGAAACTATCCCAGACATGCACAAGGTAGCCTTTTCAAAGGTTAATTGTTTATGAAATGACATCAAAGTAAATCTTGTCTATCTCCCTTTTAATAAAAATAATCCTGAGCACTAATAATTACTGTTCCAAATTGCATATATATAATGTACACTGTCTCAAAAAATGTTCCGTACACTTTAGAGTTTTAGTTGATTCAAAAACGTATAACTTAGGAAGTATAGGAACCATAGAAATTAAAGGAAATTATTTCCACAAAAATTATACATGGATGTTTTCCATATTTAAACAATATTTAAGACTTAACTAAATATGTAAATAAAACGAAAACAGCTCCCTTTTTTGACTCAAACAATTATCCGTAAACTTAATAACATTTAAGAAAATACCGTCAGGTACATGATATCCTTTTGGCTGTAGTTGGGCCATAATAATTCCAGCTTGATCCATCTTTCGTTGGCGATTTTGAGGAGGCAATTGTAGATGTAATTTTTCACAAAGCCTAGTGGAGCATGGACTTGTTCCACAACGAGACTATCAAGTTTGGCTCCTTGTTAGCTCGTCTGCTGCCTTGTTTCCACTTATAACCGTGTGAACGGGAACCCAGATTAAAGAGATCGAGCTCCGTTAACCTATAATGTTGTTTTGACGTTGTTGTTATGGATGTTAGAGCGTTGATAGCAGCTTGACTGTCTAAAAAAAATTGCTATCTGCTGTGCTGGTTCTATTCTGTTCTTAATTTCAAGACACGCATCATATATTACTAGCGATTCTGCCTGGAAAATGCTTGCAAAGCTTGGTACCTTGAGTGACTTTAATATCTTGAGGGCTTCTGAGAAAATTCCAGCGCCAACACCAGAATCCATCTTCGATCCGTCTGTGAAGATGGCTATGTCATGGGTTTGGATAACTCCATCGCTTTTCCACTTAGTTCTATTGGGAAAGTATGTTCTATTGAACTTTAGCTTTGGGATAAGGTATTCAGTATGGCTCAGTATCGCCTGTTGTGGTAGTGAGTTAAGGATGTTACAATGTCCATCCATGTTCCAGCAGTTAGAGTCTCTGAGTCTAAGTGCATTGCATGCGGCCATAAACATTGCATGTTAAACTAGGTATACTATTTAACTCGCACTGCCGCAGCTGCCGGGAGGAAATCGAGCCAGAAACCCTCGAGCACTTCCTGTGCAAATGTCCGGCTGTGGCTAAAGTCACACAACGCACTCTGGGCAAAGCCTTCTTCAACAACCCTAAAAACCTCTCAGAGGCAAACATTCATAGTCTTTCATACACTCCACAAAGTGGTTTTAACTATTAGGCACATCTGAGATAACACACACTCCCTTCACCCCCTTCACACCAATTAGGTATCCCATGGGATGTGGTATCAAAACGGCGCTTTCAAGGCGTTAATTGGGTGCGACAAACGGGATCTAATATCCTTAGTATTTTAATTTTGGTTTGTCATTTTTCCTCGATCTTTCGCCACCATTGGTTAATATATTTTTTTATATACTTGAAATAATTGCCAACAATTTTTCTGAAGGTATACTTAAAAATATTAAGGAATTTATTATTAAATGTTAAAAAAAGGCAAAAGTTTGCTTGAAATTGTGAACAGAACTCGTTCCTCAGTTCAATACAATAGTCGATAAATATGGCACCTGGTAGAGTGCAAGTCTATCGAAAAATATTGCAGTGCTTTGGAAAATGTTTGGCAACCAATATTCCCAGAATACACCGAAAAACTCGCAGTTTCTATGAAAAATACTGTGTACAATTATAAAGACACACATTATTATTCTTTTAATTTATTAAAATGTACAAATATGAACTTAAAATATAGAGGATTTTATGTATGCATATTTCACTACAATCGTATCGCAATAATTCGTACTCCGATAAATCCAAACCTCAATAATTCATAACAAACTGCTATTCCCTTGAAAAATCCTCACTAATTCGTAAAATTGTCAGACATTTTGCTACCCTTGTTATTTCGTATTTTATTCGCACAGCAATGAACACAAAACCTCTTATAAATTGTAATTCGTTTTTTAAACCTCTTATAATTCGTAATGCAAAATGCAAAAAAATCTTTTTTGTTTTACTACCGTTAACTTTTGTAGACAATTTTGTTGCATTGATGTTGCCTTACACGCCGTACTTTTTTGTTCTATGATATTACGAGTTTCTTTATTCTTAGTTCACATATTTCATCCAAAGCATTAAGGTGTAACATTAAAATGTAACAATGTCAAGCAGTTTTCATAAATTTAAACAATATGCATTAGAAAATCATACGAAATGTAAAAGCCCCGTTAATTCGTATTTTTATGTTTTCCACCCCGTTAAATCGAAATCTCGATAATTCGTAACTTGCGGTTCCCTTGCCATTTCGAATTATCGGGATTTGACTTTTATTTCACTTGTGTTATTTTAGTGTATAGATAAATTCTCAAATTTAAAAAAGGGGGTTTTTCTTTTGTTTACATGTTTCCGCATGCCTTAAGATTATGGATAATATATTGTTATTACGGAAAGAATTTTGTATTATTTTACGTATCGGACCTGATAAGTTCTTCCTAAGTTGCACGCTTTTATCGTAATAACTTAAGGGTATACGGAACATTTTTTGACACAGCGTATCTCCCTTTATCCATCGTTTAAGTCTTTATTAAGTTACCGCGTTCACTTATTTTTTTATACCCGCCTGCTTAATGAATAAGGACAAACAATTTAAATATTTTTAGCAATTAAATCGTGCCATATAATACAATAATGGGGGCGATACAGTCCGAGGTGGACCTGGGCCTAGCTTCTCAGCAACCACTCGTGTTGTGCGTGCTATTGTTCTCTCCACGAGTGGAGGGGACCTACAATTTAATGCCGACTTCGAACGGTGGGATTGAAAAGCTTTTTCTAGACAGTTATTCTCTTTGAGCATTGTCAGTGAAGCGAAAGAGGTGGAGCCGCGAACAATTTTGTTTTGAAAAATTGTTGCTTGTGCTGGGATTTGAACCTAGACTGTGCGTATGGGTCGACGCACAAACCACACCTAACAGTCGTGCAATATATCCTCTTCGAAATGCAGCAATGCAGCGTGGAGAGTTTCTTTCATTCCTTTTCTTTAGTAAAAAGCTTAAGTTCGCCCCTACTTGAAAGAGATAAAATGTGGATGAGCTATCAAGTGCTCCTTGGACTTGACTTGATTTCTTGCTTAATTGAAGTTAATCATTTGTAAAATACGAATTCAGTACGACATTTTATATAGTTTCAATCTTTTGCATGCCCAATTGCACATGAAGTTCATTATGCTCTCATTGAACTCCAACAGACAAAACATTAAACTAACAAAAACATCTGTTAAGGATAACTTCATCTATGGAGTTGTCTCCGAATATATTCTCATCGAAATCTCAAAGCGAACTCATAAACACGACTTGTACTTGTAAAGAAAGCAATTCATCTTTACAAGTACAAGTCGTGTTTATGAGTTCGCTTTGAGAAGACAACCAATAAGATTGTTTATACTGCCATCATTTAAGTTAAGCTTATATAAAATTAAAATTGTCCTTATTTCGATTTTAGGGCCCTCTCAGATTAATTCTATTTTCGCATAAGAACAAAAAAAACAAAAGACATAGAAAGCTTTTAAATAGTTGTATGAATATTCGAGATCAGAAATAATGGTAAATTCGTCAACCACAAAACTGAAAATAACAATCAAATGAAGAAAAATGCCTAAAACTCAAATACAAAAAAATCATCTTATTCCTAGTCAAAGCTTTTATGTAAATACTCCATTTCACACTCGGTCATATGTAGATAAAAGTTTATCATAAGATTTTTGGGTCACACATGCCAGTGCATTTACAATGATAATAAGTACCGACCTTATTGTCCAAAATCCTGTTTAGGTGGAACTTCATGCGATATATGACCCAAACAAGAATAATTGAATAACTATAACTAATGTGGCTTTCGAGAGTTGCTACGCCTATTTGTCTTTTGATTTGTTCTTCTACTAAAACTGAAACAACTGTATAGCATTAAGGTCAAATACATCTTTAAAACTAAATGTGTAAAAACAAAAAATTTAATACTTACTTTGTTAAAACCGCTCGAAGTCCTTGTATAATAAGGGTTAACATTAAAAATGATATGGCCGCGGCTGTTCCAAAACACAAACTTCGAATCTTCACGTTGTAGAAAATAATAGGATCTATGTAAAGTCTACAAACAAAAAGATTGCTTTAGACCTCACTCAACAGAACAAAACTTGTTCAATACCTTACGGAACTCGAAGCATTTCCCATAAAATTGTAGGCATAACATGTGTACAAACCACCATCCGTACGAGAAATATTGTATATTCGCAGCGATCCGTTTTCGTACAAAGCAAAGTGACTGTACACATCCTTGTATTGCGTTGAAACATTTGAATAAATCTCTTCGCTTTGTGCAGTAAATTCATATTTATGCATCTGCTTGCCGTTGTGATTGAGGATGATTGGATCTTTTTCCGGATCTGCGCGGTGTCTTAGGATTTGATTTGATGGCGTTACCCAGATTACATCGGGCGACGGGCTGCCTGCGAATGAGCACTCCAAGTTAACAGTCGAATGCAACAGATGCATTTTGTTGTCCGAAGACGGAGTTATAGTCGGTTTAAAACAGTGCAAATTAGTCAATACCGGTATCATGTCGCCTGGGTAACTGTGATGGCATTTCAATCGCGAAATCATTGCATCAATGTCATATTCAGTTCCACATCCAACGCAATGGCTTTCAGATCGTTTTAAGTTTTCAGCAATTTTGTTTAACCATTCGGCTAACCAGTATATTTTGCAATCACAGATATAATCGTTATTTACAATGTTGACGAACTCAAGTTGTTCGAGGTTATTCAACGTATCAGGTAGGGAAGTCAATCGATTGTTCTCTACGTTCAGCAATTTTAGATTCTTTAAGTTCCCAATCTCTGATGGAAGATATAGCAAGGCGTTGCCAGACAACTGCAGTTCCATAAGATTAATTGCATTTTTGAATATGCTGCTGGGTAACTTTTGAAGGCGTTTATTGTTTCGCATGGAAAGGCTGTTGAGGTTGTGTAGAACGTGACTATTGATGTCAGAATCATCGCGTGAAACCCAATTACCGATTTTCTCCAATCGCGTTCCATCGATAACAAGTGTTTTCAATGACTTTTGATTCATCAACAACCCACTTGGAAGCTGTGTGAATGTGTTCTCACTTAGATCTAGACTCAAAAGGTTTTGCAGTGGCTGAAATAGTGTTGCGGAAATAATACTAAGGTTGTTGTTACGCAAATTCAGTACGCTCAGACTGCCCAGTGAATAGAATGCCTTGCGATCAATAAAAGATATCAAATTGTGCGATAAGTCTAGAACTTTAAGCTTTTTGAGTCCGAAAAGTACATTCCGCTCAATATTCCTCAAGTCATTATATTGTAGAGACAACTCTTGTAAGTCCTTATTTAATGCAAAGAAATTATCAGGCAAAGATAAAAGTCCATTGTGAGACATATCAAGAACCATCAAGTGTGTCATAGTCTTAAATAATTGAAACGGTAGAATGGATAGATTGTTTTCACTCAAAAACAATTGCTCCAAATTGATTGTTTGATCGAAGATATTCCTCGGAATATCTGAGATATTGTTTTTAGATATATTCAGAATTCTTAATTTGCTAAAGTGTTTCAGTGAAATGCTGTTTAATGAATTTAAACTATTTTGATCTAGATGCAATTCCTCAAGATTGGTAATAGAATCGAATTGCGTAAAAGTGCAGCGATCAGTTTCTATTTCATTGGCAGTTAATTTAAGAACCTTTAGTTCTTGGACAACATTTGGATAGGCCCATCTTATGCATTTGATTTTATTAGCGGACAGGTCAAGAGATTCGATACTTTGTAATTTATCATCATGTCTGGAGAAGAACAATTCTAATTGTAAATCCGTTAAATTACTGTCACTCCATTTAAAATGTTTTACAAATTTTTTTTGATGTAGCTTCAAATCGATGTCAAGTGGTTTAAGGCAATGCACTAAGGTGATGGTATCATAGTTAATGTGCTTCTTTGCTAAAAGTTCAGCATTTACTTCTACAAGTGTGGTATTTTCGCAGTACAATTTATAAACTGTAGAGCTTCTGAGATCGCTCTCATCTGTGAATGTGGACATGCATGGTGCTGCTTGATGCTGCTGTTCTGCTTCGAGACAATTCAAGTTAAATACACTCAGCCAAGCTAATATCAAGGAGATTTCGGATAGTATTTCCATTTTTCTGCATAAAATTCAATATATTTGCATAGCATTGTATTATGATTCTTCTCAGTCATTATATCTGAAATAAATATGAAACGGAAAATGTTTAAATACATATATGCATTATCATAATTTTGTATGTGCTTTTGTGGATTGATTTGAATTAATTGTACAAAAAAAATTGGTCAATGAAACAAAAATAACGGTATCATTCACCCAAATTAATTGTATCGCCTTCAAAGTATGCCCTTCCGAAATAATCCAACGAATAACCCAATCCAATCATCAAAACATTTTTTAAACGCGTTTTTTGGAGTCAACTCCATTACTCGCCGCAAATTTTCGTTAATGTAACTATGGACTCAAAACGGGTGCCTCGTCGGTTGAAGATATAGAATTTCTTTAGTTTCGGACAAGAAATTCGTCCACAATGATGAGTCTTCTGAGATGGTCACATCATCGTGGTGGAAAGTTTTCTGAGAGTCTGGAGAGTTTTCTTTCCACAAATCTGGTCTTTTTCAACAAATTTACTTTCTCCAAAGCAGCAGCATAATGCTCAGATAATTTTACTAGCTCAATTTTTGGTAAGAAATTTCGAGTTCGGTCCAGTTGGAAAGCGCTATTCCGAAGCTTGTTGAGTGGTATATACAAACCGAACTTGTAAACCAATGCCTCATCACCAGGCAGTATCACGTCTTCAGTGAGCTTTACGCGACTGAGTTTTAAAAGAAAATGCAAGTCGTTCGCAAAGCACACATGAGATGACATGACGAAATCGCAAATTGTAAAAAAATTAAATGACAAGCTCGAAGCTCAAACTCCGCTTGAGTATAGAGAGCAGTTGTGCCAACTTAGCTACAAAAAGAATTTCCACAATCCCTCTAACCAGACTTTTGAAATGATTGATTCCGCATTACATATATATATATACATATATACAGTTGTGCTCAAAATAATATTAGTGAGAACTAAAATACAAATCAAACGTTTAGTTCCTATTACTATTTAATTTTAAACATTGATTAAACATAGCCAAAAATTACAAAATTGGAAATATCAATTTTTAACGATATTTTGTATAACATTCGTAGCAAAATTATTATTCTGAGGTAGCACTACTATTATTTTGAACACAGCTGTATATCTCCACTCTACGACAGAAATTAAAGCCCACATATAAGAACGTGCGAAGAGAAAAACCCTATTTATTAGCAACATTTCTGTTCAATTCGTTTGATTTTGCAGGTAAACGATACAGATGTCCGCGCTGTTCCAAACGAAGTCCATCGACTGCTTTAAGGCCTTATTTGGGAGCGTACCCAACGCTTTAGATGGCTAAGCCATGAAGAGCATATGAAGAATTTAGCTCCGGCCCGAAGAATCTTCGACTCTAAGCCTGTAGGACAACGCAACAGAGGACGTCCACGTACAAGTTGACGCACACAAGTCGAGGGAGATCTCAGCCAGCTTGGTGTGCGAAACTGGAGACAACTGGCGAGAGATCGTGGCGGCTGTAGAGGCATGTTGGTTGAGGCCCAGGTCCACCCCGGACTGTAATGCCCTAAGAGGAAGAAGAATGGCCTCCAGAACCAATGGTGGTTAAGAGACGGAAATAGGTGGTAAATGGCTAAAGGTTAAATAACAAAGGCTACTTATAAATTTAAGGTAGTTAAAGACTACTTCTACTCCACTTCACAGTTTATTCAAATATCAAAAACGACAAAAAAGATTAAACAATATACCGTTCTTATCAATTATTTCTTTCAAAAGACAATTGAGTAGTAGGCCTGTTTCTTTAAAGACTAATTTTAAGAATTGAACCCAATTCTGTCTAACATTGCAGACATGCGAGCCCTCTTTTCGTGGCTGACACTCACCGACTCCCGATAAGTGATGAAATAAAATGCGATTCTTTACCAACGATTAAACCTGAGACCATGGCAGGATCCGTTTGAATTGTTATACGTTTGGATGTGGTAATAAGCTACAAGAGGTAGAAATCCTTGTATAGACTTGAAACACTGGAATGCAGTGTGGTAAATGCATATACAGGGAAACTTCTCTATAGCGGACATGTACGGACTATTAAGATTGTCCGTTACGTAGAGGTGTTCGCTTTGTAGAGGTAACTATGCAAAAACACACACACATACACTCTCAATTTCATTAAAAACTGAACTACATAACACTCCTTGAGTTTCAAAACACATACAGTCTTGGCCAAATGTATTAGGCACTATTATCTTTTTGTCTTTGCTGCCAAATCACTTATCGGAAGTAATTAGTTTAAATTTAATGGTTTTCGGTGACACTATCTGAGGTTGTAAACGATTCTTATTTTTTTTTCTCATTTAATTATTTTTTTTGCTTAAAGGGTGCCTAATACATTTGGCCATAGCTGTACCTACAAGTCGATTACTTATTTTCAGTGTTTCTAACGATTTTTGGCTTTATTTAGAACATGAAGAGGTTTGTCTCTGCAAACATTGTTACTTGCAGTCGTTCCAACCCAAACTCGCTCACTTAAAAACTGCAAAATTTCTGAAAGAGTACTGAATGGAAAACATATTAAGTACATATTTCTTTTTAACGAATTCACTTTCTTTTTTAACACAAAAACAAAAAATATATTCCGTAACATATTTTTACCAAGCTTAATGGAGTTGAGCGAGTGAGCGAGTGTATCTGTATGTTAACAAGAAAATGAAAGCACACAATTTTTTGTCTCTTTCATCTTCGCTTTTACTTCATGTGTCCGTTATGAGGAGTATAAATGCGCAAAATTGGTTAAAATTAATGTCTTTGTCCGGTATAAAGAGGTTGAAATACAAGAATAACCCTATCTTCACGCCGGGACCATGACAAATTGTTCCTAAAGAAAGATGTCCCTCCTAGAGGAGTGTCCCTAAAGAGATGTTTCACTGTATATGCAACTGCTTGACATTGTGGTTGAGGATGATTGGATAGACTTCTGGATCTGCATGGCGTCGTGGGATCTGATTTGATGGCGATAGCCCGATTGAGCACCCCAAATCGAATACAATAGACGCATTTTGCTTATCACTATTACCTTAGTTAAAGTCGATTTAAAACAAATTAGGTCATATCGGTATGATGACATGCTAATAAACTGTATCCATTGCGTTTGTGAACTTTAAACCAATTCTAGATGTAAACAAAGAGCATAGTGTTCAAAGCTGTAAATGAACAAATTTAAATAAAGTTGTTTACCAAATGTTTACCAATTAGGATTAATATGCTGAGATTTGATTGAGAAAATCACGAAATTCTTTTCAAAGACAAAGCAGATAAACTTGTACAACTTTTGGACACGTTGTTTCCATAAGCAATTCTAACGAAACTTTTGACGCCTTTGCCCGTTCAATGATAAACGTCTGCAGACACTAATCAAATAATATTTACCAACTTGTTCTACAGGAGGCAAAATCTATTTCACTCTTGCCCACCATTTAAAGCCATCGAAAATACTGATACGCGTGGCTGGTGCGCACATATTGTTTTTTTCAGCAATCTTATGCAACGAGATAAATGATTTCCCGTGGCAATTATAATCTCATAAACCTCTCCTTGTCTGGCAAAACGTGATTCCGTAAGAGTATTTTGGTTTTAACGAACCACACCATCTATAAGTCCACAAGTATGGAACAGACAGCAGTACCGCCATCCATTTCAATAAACTCAAAATTGAAGCGAAATCGATCAGAATGGTGTCGAATGATGGATTATTTAAGTGCTTGTGCTTATCTACAGAACGTACATAAATAAATCATAGCAATGGCAATAGAAATAAAAAACAGTCAGTGAAACAAGGGTTGTCCCCGTGGACCAATAAGACAGTACATAAATGACAATACCTCATACTTCGAAACTTTGAAAGAATTAGGGAAAATTGTTAGTCCCTCGATGGGCTTGGCATTGAAAACAAACACCAATTCCATCAGCTATTCACTTGTTCATTTTCAACCATTAACGCCAAAAATAGGCGCTAGATTTTGACTTGCCTCTGAACGAATTCATTCCGACAAAAGGATAGATTAATTATTTATGACGTTGGCTTGCCCAAAAAACATCAAGTCAGTAAAGTGAATTAACTGGGTTTGTGATATGGGGCACATTATGGGTATTGCGTTTTAGATGGAAACCAATGTGTTTTGTTGCTGCAACGCACGCTATTATCATATCTCCAAATGACACATATGACTCTGCTCTATAATTATTTGGAATGTGGCGTTGGAATATTTTGTGATGAAATGATTTACTATGTATGATACTGTCTGCGTTCTGAAATAAGTAGAGAAGCAAATCACATGAACTGCAAATATTTGAGCGCCTTCGTAATGGTTTTGCATTCGTTTGGAATGAAAAGCTGAGTACGTTGTTTTGAAAATAGGAAATACATACGTCAGCAATTTCCTCTTCCTTTTCTTGTGACGCTACAGTCCGGATGGAACTGGGCCTCAACCAACAAGCTTCTTCAGAACCACGATATTTTGCTAGTTGTGTCCTATTGTACACGTCAAGCTGGTTGTGGTCCCTCTCCACTTGTATGCGGCACATAAAACGTATATATCCGCTGCTACGTTCATCCACTGGTTTAGAGTCGAAGACTCCATCAATTTATTATTTTATTTGAAAATGTAAAAGACCATCAGGAAATGGAAATGTAAAATGAGTACTTCCTACCCTTTGCATGACGATTTGAATTTACAGCAAATACAGTAACACCCGATGAAGGACCACCGCATGAAATGCAACGAAACCGAATGCATAAAGGTAACAACGGAAGTTGTGAGGCTCTAGCTAAAGATCTTTGTAAAACTAGTCAAGAAAAAGAAGGAAATGGTTGACGTCAAAGAATTACAGAGAATTGGTCAATGAAACAAAAATAATGTCAACATATTTGAGCGAAAAAACCGAATCAGCTATAATAGAAACAGGATCAAATAAAATTAATCTAAACGTATATGACCAAAAAATGCTGTCATCCAAAAAGATGACCCATAACAAACAAATGAACGTCCTAACAGGCAACAAAAACACCAAAGTAGTTATCTCATCCGAAAAATGTTTATAACGTTTAAACAAGAAGATGCTATCATTTAGATATTCCCAACAACAACAACAGCAATGATAAAGTGTTTTTTTTTTGACAACGCAAAACAAACAACATTTTTCGGCTGATGCCATTGATTCGCATTACTCTACAGTCAAAATCATGTGATTTGCCATACGACAGTAATGAATAATAATTAAGAAGTAATAAATTGGACAATTTGCAAAACAAATAATACAAGGATAATCTAGTGACGTGATCTCTTAAAACAGTAGAGACACATAAATAGGTTAACCTATGGGAACGAGAAGAATCATGATCTCTTTTGCTTGCAATAACAAACAATTTTATTTGTGTGCCATCAGTAAAACATGCAAATCAGTGGCTAAACCGCACAGAGAATAAATGTCAAGAGAATTCGCAATAGGCCATTAACACAAATAAAATGAAACTGAACCACAAATAGGGTTTGTGACCGTTTAATCTTTCACTTGTCGTACCTCGGGACCAATCAATTTTGTCCGCTGGCGTTTAAGATCGACATTGCAACTTGCGCTCATATTCTTGTTTATGAAATTTGTTTAACATTTGCGAGGTATAATAGTTTATTTCTGAGCATTTTTAGCGCTTCTTAAGGCTCAATCCATTTAATCTTTTAAAGTAGTTTATGTAACATGTGGTAACGCAGTTTTCAAGTGCTTAACAACTACTTTTAAGTGCATTCACATGTTTATCAATCGACCAGGATTAACAGAACTTAATGCAACAGAATATCCGAGAAATAGTTAATTTCGCAGTCAAAATACATTTCTAATGAGAGCAAGTGAAGTTATTTTTTTTTTACTTTTCATTGAAATGAATTGCAGTTTTCCACTGGCCAAATAATCTTGGTGACTACTTTGGTCTTTAGTTTTAAATTCATTAAATACTTTCATGATTCCTTAATTGGAGACTAGAGAAGTGGGTAGAAGGCACTTCCCTCATAGACAATCAGTGTTTATTGTCTCTGATTAACTCTCGTGTGTCCAATCATGCGGCAATAAAATCATTTGTATCGTTCATGATTAAGTCAACTAAGACATTCTTATAATTACAAGGCATTGCATAGATTTGCAACATCGCCTTGAACGTATCGTAGAAAGCAGAAGTATTGCGTGTAAATAGCCAACTGGCAACTACATACTCCAACTTTTGCAATCACAACCACAGGCATGCACATATGGGAAAACTGAATGAAATAAATTCAAAGTGATGATTTATATATATGTGGAATGTGATATGATTTACAAGTCGTTAAAATCCAGATTTAGAATTCATAAACGAAGGTCATTCCTCGTACTAGTATCCTCAAGGAATAACTGCGTAGAATGCTCCTAATACTCCATAAATTTTGATTTGATATTTATCAGGAGGCGGATTCTATACGGTACAAGGTCAAAACCATACGACGTTACCCAAAGATAATAACTATTTATCGATTATAGAAAGAAACAATCTGCACATCGGGTATTTTGTATTTTGCCTCGTGATATTGGGGTGCTTCAAACCCTTATCAGAATCAATGTCTAGGCTATAAATATTGTGGCATGCATGCGAGTTGAATATTTGAAACGACTAATTTATTTTTTATTTTTTTCTGCGCCGTAAATTAAATAACATCATTTAACACGATCGATAATATACAACAGAAGTTTAATTGACAAATTAGCACCTCAAATAGCCTGTTGCTAAGCGGGCACACAGACTCAAGACGCGCTTATGGTGAAAGCCGTGCACTTGCTCACGTCGAATTTTTTCTTTTCTCCATTCGTCAATCGCTTATCACGGCGCAAGCTGCAAAAAGGTATTTCGCAGATGCCCACGAAACGAGTTGAAAATTACACCATGTCTCGAATTTATAAATGCACGTATAAAGGGGACTCGTTACATCAGGATATATGTACATAGTTCGCTGTCCATACATACAGATGTGTACATTTACCCACATTAATAACAAGATATCGAATCAACAAACTAATAAAAAATTAAAAACTATTATTACATACCAATGGTTCCAGAGGGTTTCCATTGACAAAATCATGAACTACGTTCTGTTGATGTCTTTGAATACCGCCCCATCTTGATTGAAATATATTTTTATCGCCGCAAATTAAATTACGAACAGATGCCCTTTGAAAAACGAGGTTCGTCTGATTGGAGCGATGCACATAAATTTATTCCGGTGTGCGAAACTTTCTTCGCATGAAATTCAACTTTCTTTAGTTGAAATTCACTAAATATGCGTTATTTTTTATTAAAAAAAATAATCTCAAAAATCGGCACACTGTGAACAGCTCTATAAGCTAGGCGCACAAAGGTACTGAGCAAATCACAATCAATTTCCTATGGCATCCAAACTAATGGCCCAGGCAGTGGTATAGGAGAATATTTTAGATACAAGAACAAAAAATCGATGCACAAAATTGTTTTTCCAACGCACTGAAACATCCACACCTGTGCCGCACGTATTTATGTAATACTTACCAACATTTTCGCAAGGAAACCTCTTTGTAAGCTCCTCTTGAAAAAAATTGCTAATTCAATCTGCTAATTGCAAACATTCATAACGAAAATTTACAGACAATCAGCTAAACATTGCACGAACAAGAAAAGCACGATAAAATGGGAATTGTCAAAGAGAGCCAAGAAAATCTGGATTTTGTTTACGCTTGTCAGTTTTTCTCTTTGCCCAGAGGAACAGAGACGGATAAACGAGTGTAGTGTTGGAAGGCGATGGCAGATATGTTGTGCAATTTGCTTCAGCAGATTTGCCTCCTTTGTCCTCTAATGTTGATGCTGCTGACGAATTGTATTTCAGCTCAGAAGGTGATAGCTTGCGTGGCTCAAAAGAGACAGAGACAACTGCATTGTGTACAAAGTAGTGGTCCAGACTGACAGATTTCGACGAGCAACTGACAGTGTCCGCGTTCACCACTGATGGTATTGTAAGAATGTTTGAATAAAGTGTTCAGTTGTCTGAATATTCATCGAAAAGTGATATACAAAAATGTACAGACATATAAGAGTATGTTTATGAAATATGATGTAATATATTAATTATTTTTTAATACGTTTTATGAGGAAATTTTAATTAAGCAATATTTTTATTCATTTTGCAAAAAGCCTAGACCTAGATTTAAGATCGTGTTGACAGTGGGTTTGGATGGAACATTATGCTTTCATGGGCATGAAAGTGCACGTTCACACACCTCTTCGAAGATTTTCTGCCACCTGAATCGAATTAGATTTTACTCAGCAGAGTTTTATTTTGATTTTTTTTTTCATGGTTGATGAATGAAAATCTTGCACAAACATTCAAATTACATTCAAACTGTCGCCGTAATTATATTATATTACTATATGATTTCTGGCCGTAACTAATTTGCCTAGAATGTCACATAGCATAGAATCCGATTTAAAAGTCGGTGTTTACATGAATGGAAGAAGGCAGAAATATCGGAGAGAGATCGTATGATTTTCGAAAAGGTTCGAAAAAGATGGGTTAGGTTGCCGAAAATACATCCCTTTCCAACTTTTTTAAAATCATACACTCACCCTTCGACATTTCTGCCTTCTTCCATTCATGTAGGCGCCGCCTAAGTGGATATTCGGTGCAACCGCTCTTCCCTATGTAATGAAAATCAACCACTCTCTTTCGGACACTCTTTGTATTGCTCTACTGAAAATGTGAACAGGCACATACAATCCAATCAGATGTTTTTATAGAATGTGAGACGTCTGCTATGTAAAATTGCTCATGGAGACCCCGGGTAAGAGACTGCAGTACTGCACGTGTACAGTGCAGTCCAAAATAAGCGGACATCTACTTTTTTCTAACAACAGTAGGTTACTTAATATTACTTAATAGGTTTTTTTTATTCCGTAAGAAGGAAATCGTTGTTTAGTTTGGAAATTAGTTTTTCCAAACGAAATAATGTAATTTTTTATTATCTATATTTCAGATAAGTCGCTAAAGTAATTGCATGCAATTCATTGAATTTAGGCACAATTCCCGTTACCGTGGGTCCAAAGAAATTATTTAAAAGATGTAAGTTTAGATTAGAGTTTTGAAGGCGAAAAACAGTAATCCTGCGCTTGCTCTCTGTGGTGTGTAGCACAATATCTCGCCAGCTGTCTCCAATTCTACATACTACGTTGGTTGAAATCAATTGAGTACTCTCCCAGAACTCGTTTTCTCAAGAATGATACTCCGGATGAACTTCAGAGAAGGTTTTTTCTTATTCTTCGTCATCCGCGCACCATTAGCAATAGTCTTTATACGGTAATTAATTCCAAACTTTTGGCATGGATTCCAATTACGTAGTGCTCTGTGCGGAACCTTATTAAGTTACAGATGTTGTTTCTGCTTATGCTAGGAAGTCTCTTATTTCACAAAAATCTGTCTAAAGTCTAGTTATCCTAGCTCTGTTAAATGTGCCTAAATTTTTCCATCTCTTATTTACTTGAATCAAAGCTGTTTTGGAGACTTTGGTCCTACCTTTCCTGGTTAACGAGTTAGTTTTACAGTTACCTGAAATACATATTTATATGACCAGAAATCCAGCATCAGAGTATACCCTTTTGGCCGATATCTCCTTAACAGTTATAAGACAAATAAGATAATGGGGAGTAATTGAAAACACATGTACTTTGACAACAGTTTTTTGTGTTTCATTTCTTATTCAAAAATTGTATAACCTTCGTGGATACGGCATTCTCCAAAAATCTCAAAAAATGTGTACACATTAGTGCAAAATAATAGGTACCATTTTTTCTGAAATTGTATTGTGCTGTATGAAATTGTCATTCAACCAGGGGTATTCACTCTTCGGTGTATTTGTTATGCTTGAACCCTATTGTTAGGGACGGTTTAAAAGTGTAAAATTAAATTAAGTATGTTCTCAAACATAGATAACAGCGTTGCAAGTAGAGATACGAACAAATTCTTAAACTTTATTTGATTTTTTTGAGAGCATTCGATTTTAATATATAAATATACTTTGATACAATAATATATGTATCTACATTGTAGCAACTTGCTACAAATACTAAGGGGTAGAATTGTAAAAGAATGTACTCATTTAGGATTGCATTCTTTGAAAAGCAATTTTTTGATTGCAATCATTGACTTCACTTAAGACTTCAAAAAAAAGAATGCAATCACCATTCGTTTAGCATCGAAAGATTGCATTCTTTTTTTTTATTATTCAATTGAATGCAATCAATTATGAATTCATTCATTATTTTGCATTCATTTGCATCTTTTTTTTTAATTTTTTGAAATTTTTAGCAAATATTTATATTTTTTTAGCATGTTTATCGGTACACCAATAGTACAATAGTATAACGCCGCCCCCAAAATCCGCTCCCAAAAAAAATGAATAAGAAATATACATATACCGACAAAATCGGTTATAACAACTGTTTTCCATCCACTCGGAAAGTGATCAGAAGAATAGGACAGATGAAAAAGCTTACGCAGTGGTTTTGCCAGCGCAGAAAAACACCTCTTCAGAAGTATCGGGGGTATACCATCCGGGCCAGCGGATTTATGCACGTTGAGATCTTTAAGTACTCTTGCAACTGTACGAGTGCGAAAATGGATTTGTCCCATGGTACAATTGACACTCTCAACTCCCTAAATCTGATAGCCTCTTTGCAGCTCGAGTCATACAACGCATTTGCTTTGGGTGAGGAATGAAGGATTTCATACCCAGCAGAATGATGTTCGTGATCGTATCAGCAGCGGCATCCACGTCACTATCGAGTAAACATAGTGACCAGTTAAAATTCCTACAGAAGTCGCTAAGGCCGCTCCAACTGGCTTTCTCGTATAGCCATACTGTTCTCTTATGAATTTGTTCTTTAACCGTGTGGAGTGAATACGAGAAATTAACTGGTACGACACAGTTGTCAGACGAGCCTAGAGGCGACAAAATGTCAATAGATTATTTATCAGGATGATAGGTGAGGAACAGGTCCAGGGTTCTGGCGGAATGATTTGCAATGTCGGGTATTCGTGTAGGCTCATTCACAAGCTGGGTCAGATTATTTACCTCAGCGAAGATACCGTCCTGGCCTGAATGTCAAAGCCAAGTAGAATTGTGTACATTGAAATCGTCCGCAATGATGCAAAGAAGACTCCAGAGTCAAAAGTTTTCACAGATTTATGTAAGTAAATTTTTCGAAACTTCGATCTAATCGTTGCCAACGTCGGTAGCAAAAACCCCTATACCATGCCATTAGTATATAGAAATACATACGTATATTTCTTAACATTTTTTTTATGAGGGGAGAGTGGGGTTGGTTTATACTATTGGTGTACCGATAAACATGCTAAAAAATATAAATATTTGCTAAAAATTTCAAAAAATTTAAAAAAATGCAAATGAATGCAAAATAATGAATGAATTCAATTGAATAATAATAAAAGAATGCAATTTTTCGATGCTAAACGAATGGTGATTGCATTCTTTTTTTTGGAGTCTTAAGTGAAGTCAATGATTGCAATCAAAAAATTACATTCATAAAAGAATGCAATCCAAAATGATTACATTTTTTTAAAACTCTGCTAAGAGGGACGTTCACTCTTTGGTGTACAAACTTATAATTCTACACTTTTACAATATTGAATACAACGAAACGTTATTGTGTTGGATCGCACCAGAGAGAGGTGGGTGTTTTAGTAAGATTTATATTTAAGTTCGTTTATCAAATATTAATAAAAGATAAACACCAGAGGTATCAAAACTGGTCACAAAACGTATTGTACGGAAGTGGTACGAAAAACATCAATAAGATGCGTTAAAACGGAAAACCGTACAAATTTATTGTGAAAACAGTTATATGCTCCATGCTTTAATCAATGCTTTAAGCTGGCACAAAACCGAAGGAGCGCAGGTCACCAAATGGTCGCCAAATGGTGATGATTGCTAAAATCGAGCCATGTCACACATTGACCCAAACAAAAAAAGACTTGAGGTATAAATACGTCAACAATAAGCAGGACGTTTATTGACCAATATTTTCTGGTCGAAGTCCACGAAAATGTTCGTTTCTAACTTCTCGGTCAAACTATGCTAACCTAACTTCTCGACATTGTTAAAAACAAAAAGTTTTTACCAAAAGCACTGTTATTAACCAGCTGGAAAATGGCATAATGTCTTATATTTTGATGAGTCAAACTTCAGTCTATTGGGAGCAAACAGAGGTTGGCAATTTGTGCAAAGTCTTGTGTTTTACAATTCAGTAGGATTAACACGAATTTTATTTTTATTTTTTTGCACACCAGTATATACATAGTTTTCTTAACTTGTTCGGAGTTTCTGCAGTTTTGGTTGGTAGTATGGCCCATTTTGTGATCGATACATAAAGTGTTCAGTAAGAGGATTACAGAGTAACCCTTTTGGTTTGTAAAATTTAAGACCAGCCTTAGCTCTTTTAAGACCCATGCATTATTTGGAGTACCTAAGAACAGGGTAAACCAGCTGTTTACACATGGTATATCTCCACTTGGATAAAACAATAAACGTGAAAAGACCTTATAAACATTTTCAGATAGCCTGTGAGCTTAGAACTTTGATTATTATATCGACATAATAGATAGAGTAAGGGCAGGAATTTGTACGATACAATCACATCTCTCTGTCTAAATCTACAAGCTTGTAAGCTGAAATCCTTCCTGTAAATGAAGTAACCCACAAAACGAATTTAGCATGCGAGCTTATTGACCTAACAGTTTGACTTATTTTTTCAAAGAATTGTGTCAGTCAGAAATCGGTCAAGGTGTTGGGTTACGTAGATGACATCCACATTATCTCACGTTCCAAACGAGCCATTGTAGAAGCATTATCGGCGACTGAAGAAAAGGTGAAAAAAGTCGGTGTTAGGGTAAATGAAGGAAAGACAAAGTATATTTTCTTCAAATTCATTAAAGTGTTTTTTTGTGAAAGCATAGCATGCTACATATATATCATCTGAAAGTATACAAAGTAAATAACTTCCGACATGCTTACTAGTTTTTAAACAGTAACCTTATTGAAGCAGCTTGCCAAGTAATTTTCTAACACAAGGATTTCCATGACTACACATGAAGTTTCGATTAATCAAAAAAAGGACCAAATTGTTTCAAACTATACTCGGTTTTTCTGGTTTCGAATCGAAATATATGGTTTTTATCAGGACGATAAGTGCACAAATCAGTGCCGTCCAACAGACGTTATTTTTAAATACTGTTAAGCATGGGGGGGGGGGAATATATCTATGTATATCGATCTATTGCCTATCATCTAGGACAAAACGTTACAATCGACAGCTATGTACAATTTTGAGGTAGTTAAGGAGTATGTCTACCTCGGGGCAAACGTGAAGTCCACAAATTACATTTTGGTGATTCGACGTTTTATGCTTTAGCAAATAGTCTTCGATTCCGAAGCTCCCGGTACAACTGAGTACCTGAGACAACTGAGTCTTTACATCGCAGACGCAATACAAATAGGCTGTTGGTCGTGGAAAAAGAAAACCCACAATTTTAAGCATATCTTTATTATTTTATCCAAAGGAACAAAACGAAAGAAAACTAAAAAAGATAGAATTAAACTGCCCTTCCTTTGCCTTTGAAAAGGATGTCATTGAATGAATTCTGTTTGAATTGAAGTTTTGTCGTATCATGGCTTTGCGCTGTCAGCAATATTGATGACTGAAAGCAGCGTGCCTGAGACCGTTAGCGGCGAAAGACGGCAATTGTTCAGGCTCAGACCCTCTAGAGGTTGCAGAACTGATAAGTAAGAAAGTAGGTAAATACTACTATCGGTTCCACCCTCTTCCACTATTTGATTGGCATCTGTCAGGACCCTAATTGCTGATTTACTCATTCTCATCGAGTAGAGAGAGCATTTTTTCTTCAGGGAAGACAGAAGATTTGTTTCGCAGTGATGACAACCTGCGGTAAGTGAAATTTATTGATGTCCATCAACGAGCTTTGAGCTTTATTTGAACAAAAAGTGACTGAATCGAGGGACGCTGCAACAATTAGGTAGGTAAACGCCTGGAAATGTTTGTTGAGTTCACACTCAATCATACACCCAATCAATTTGTGATTCGTCCCCGATGAATTTTAAATAATCGGCGGAGTGTTCTCTGGGTTGAATGCCGGTAGAAAACTTTTGTCGAAGTGAAGATAAGGGAGAGAGATTTGTGACCAGTGGTATGGATATTACGATCGCACACTAAGTGATTACTCTGATTTAGAAAAAAAATTTTATGTGAAACTATTCTATAATAACATCATACTTACATTAGTGTGTTCTTCATCTGTCCAATGACCTGACGTAAGAATTAAAAATAAAACACACACAAATAACATTTTAATACTTTAGAGGAAAACCTTTATTTGTTCTTTATTGAAAATTTTTACATTGCACTGCTACTGCGGATGTAAAAATATTTTATTTCTGAACAAATTGTTTATTTTTTATTTTCTAAATCAGTTATCAACCAAAATTCGCTTTTGTTGCAACTTATGATACAATTCGCACATCATTTACAATTGAAACAAATTTTACACGTACTATACCTTAAATAAAACATTTTTCCATTTTTTTTAGTTCTAAAATCCATTTATTGCGTTTGAGGTGATTGAAATACTTATTAAACACTGAATTCTCCTGGCTGTTAAGATATAGGTGTAAAACGATCTCCTTTACCACTTGTCAACGACAACATCGGGCACTATAATCGGTATTCGAAAAAAACAATATTAAACAATTTTCGATTCTCTTTAAATAAACGTGAGTAGCCATCATTGAAAAAGCGGGGATGGGTAACACAACTCGTTTTGGTTTTTTTTTAAATAATTACTTGTATTATTTCATTTATGGATTCATTTTACCTTATTTTTTTTTAATAGTTTAACAATTTTATTTGTAACTTCAATTAGAAATATGATATACCACTCAGTTTGTGCATGAAACACACGATGATCAGGTGGGGAATTACTTCGGGCAATGAAATGTCTGTCCATAAGCAGTTCATCGTTCACGGCTATTGTTTGGTTTGGTGGGTCGAGTTATACATGCCGGGACTAAATTTATCTTCTAATGGAAGTTAGGATTGACTGCGTTGAGGATGTTAAAAATATACATATATTTTTTTAATTTAAATTTAATTATAGTTTTGTTTTTGTTTCAGTTTACAGTGATGATTTAGCCCAAAAAGATCAACTTGTGTTTTTTATTTTGTTTGGCACTAAGTCAGTTAAATTTAAATAAGAATGTGCAGAGTCGGGGCTATATCATCTATGCAAACTTGACATAACCGAGATTCTTTTACGTCGTATTAAGTGCTTCGAAGGAAATGCAGAAGAATTAGAGAAGGTATAGTTTACAACAAACAAACAGCCAATTTATAATGCGCAGCGTAAGTAGAGAAGTGAAAGTGACGGTTAGATCAGGGGTCTTCGTTAATCTTAATTTCTTGCTTGTCCGGAACATTTTCCAAAATCCAAAATTTCTTCTTTTTTTATTTTGAACATCCGTTTGACAATGTTTCTGGTACGCCCACTCGAACGTTTGATGGAATGTAGAGCTTAGAGATTTCCTAAATAATATGTTTCTGTTATCTTAATGACGGGTTAATTCAAAAATATGTGTCGCGGTGGTTACTGAAATAACAACCTTTTGATTTTTTGGCAATTGGAACACATATGTCACTCTAAATACTGAAATAACTACATTTTTAATTCTTTCCTATTTTGTGGTAAACAAAAACGAACATTTGATTATTTGGAACACTTTGGATAGGAAGCCTACATTCATATAAACATTTTGGAATACAGATTTCAAATGCCTTATTTTAAATTCACTTGTATATTTTGATAACTCCAAACATGCTTGCGAGCTTAATGTTTGATTGTGTCAATATACAATTTTAGATGCTGCAATCTAAAAAAAGTTTTGCACAGACTAAGATACATTTGACTTTTAAACCCTAAAGTATTATAGGAAGTCAATACTAAATAAGTCGCGTGCCATGTGACATGCTTGCAGGGTCCCAAACGACTTGTTGAGCGTTGTCGCCTGAGGATATCGCAGCTAGCCTGCTTCGACTTTGCAGTGGCGTTCAGCCAACGTAATTCAACGGAACATTTTCTGGAGTTCTTAAAATGAAGTACAAATTCATGGCACAAAATGCTTTCATCAGCTGAGAAACCTCTGCACAGATAATTCAGAGCTATTTCGTTTGATTCGACAAAGAGCTCCATTTTATTCTGCTCTTTTCTAAGATTATGAAATACGTTCACGGATGATCGTCATCTGATTCAGGGAGATAAATGTTAACCAATGGAAAGGGAATGCAGAATTTATATTTACATAAGCATCACTATTCATTAACAATGAATCTAATGAACAAATGTAAGGATTCGAAAGGGAGTTAGTGAGGATTTTGCTATTGCCCTAGAAAATCGTGAGTGAAGCTTTTGTGGTCTGCAGTACTGTTCATATGATTCCTTAAATAACATAACAATAGAACCAAACCTTTTATAAGAGAATTAAAATGTTAAAGGAATTCAGTACAGCAAGTCACACAAAACCGATCTTCTTAGAAAATCTAGTGTTATTTTAGGGCTTAAAATAATAATGATTGGGGATATTTGCATATAAGTATTTGAAAATTCAATTGTTAGGCTCTACTAATCTGTAGTGTGTCTGGTGTGTAGTGTATTTTGTTAACAATTAAAAAAATACTATTCTAACATTTGTACTGACGTTTTGAATGAAAGTAAATAACAAAAAAATATCACCCCCCAATAAAACAGCATTCCTAGTTCATTCAATGATTTGCAATACAAAATGCAAAAAAAATCAGTTTCACGTTAACCTAGAGATTGTATAAATCGAAACGTGTTTTCTTATATCCGCAAATGCTCCTTACATTTATAATCTACTTAATTATATAACCGATTAACAATGTTTTTGTTAATGTTTGCTTGGAGTATATCTGTTTTGTTTCTTCCTAAATCCTAGTCATAATCTATTTGAATACAGAGTTAATCATATTTTTACGTTAGTTTATATATTATAGAAAAATTAAAATACAAAGGTATTTAGAAAACGTTCAAAAAGAATGAACAAAATGTTTTAAATCACTTTACGAGCAGTTTAGTACTGATCTAAAGACATTCAAAATGGTTGCTTTTTTCTTACAGTGAGTGAGATATCTAAGTGCTACAGGGATTTATTATAATTTTACGTATTCTTCATTTTCATAAGAGTAAACTTTATGAACTTATAAATTACACTATTTTCAGACTCAAAACTGTACCCTCTCTTCGTCCTCATTATTTAATAGTTACAACAAAGTGAACAAATACAGTGAAACTTTTATTTACGGACACCCCCTATAAGGAACACCTCTCTTTATGAATTTGTCATGGTCCCGGCTTAAAGATAGGGTTATACTTGTTTTTAAACCCCTTTACAATGCACTCTGTTTATACCGGACTCGGACACGAATTTTAACCCATATTGGGCAGTTGTATTCTTCACAATGGACACGTGAAGAGAAAGCGAAAGAGAGAAAAAAATATTGTATTGGGTGTTTTCACACTGTACTATAAGCCATACGACTTGGTTGTTCGACTTTGCTTGATGAACTTAATTTGTTATATGCCGTAGTGTAAACAAGCCGTTCAGCAGGAATCAACTAATAACTGATTTCTGCCGTTCAGATCGGTCGTATGGTAGTTCATCTTTTTCCCTTGGTCCGACTACTTGTTGTTGTTTGTGAACACATGTCGTACGACTTTGTTTGTTTGTGATTTCGACGAATCAGCAAGCGTGGGAAAAAGCATATGATGTTCAATTGTCTTAATAAATTTAAGGCAAAAAATAAATTTCTTCATTTTTTAACTAAGGTTTTACCTATATTTGTTTTTTTTCCTTTACTCTTATTCCATTTTCCTCGATTTTCATAATCACAATTCGAAATTTCTATAATACATGAAATCCGTTAAGCAGTAGTACAGGGTGAACGCAAAACATGTTTTGGTAGTACGACATGTAGTACAGTGTGAACGGCGTTAAAGGTATTCTGTTTCTATATAAAATGCCAAAACAGTTAGAAACACTGAAAGTAAATAGTCGATATGTACATACATATGTACTTTGAAATTTAAGCAGTGTTATGCTGTTCAGTTTTTAACAATTCATTTTTGTAATGGTTATCCCTATAGTGCGAACATCTCTAGATAACGGTATCCGTAATAGACAAGTTTCACTGTATTATGTTTTGTCGCATGACAAAACGAAGAAATTTAGAGTATTCAGATGCAGCAAAATAAATTTCCCTCACTGTATCTTCTTCTATTAATGAGAACAAGAAAATGATGATAGTGGTTTGTTTACTATTTGATGTCTGTTTATCGAATAATGATTTGGTATTATCTTAAAAGACACTAAACAATCGACACTTTGAATCGTCACAATTCCATGTGGTATTCCAAAGATGTGATTTACTAATAAATAACTAGAAAACGTGCACGTGATCATACATTGTTATCAGCGCTACGATAACGCACTCAAGGTAAGATATTGGAAGTGGAAGCGTAAACATTAAGTTCTTAAGGTTGAGTATTATTGCGTTTAGTCACCACCTCTTGATAGATACGAAGTTTTGAGGACGTTGGTTAGGGGAAACAATTGCAATAATTAATGGGAATTATGACGACAACTTATTGAATTAGAATATGCATGTGAATATTGACGCTTTTTTCTGTTTGTGGAGTCTTCTTTTTTTTAAGACGTCAAACGACAGGTAATTGATTTATTGCTTATTGCTGACCTGTGAATATCATAAATAAATTATCAACTCGTTTGGAGCGTATTTATTCACGTAGTTCGTCGTAAGTAGAACAAGCGGGATGCATAGTGCATGAATTTGAACAGTATTTGTCAGAGGAGTAAAGAGCATCGGATGATGTCGCAAACGATGACTTCATTAGAAAAATAGCAAAGCCCTCAGTTAGGCTCTGATCAGAAATGTTGATTACATGGATTATAGCGGCTACGATTTATACAATGGTGATATTTCATCTGGAAGCAGAAGGCATCCGTTGGGAACGTAAAGGATGCATATAGATTAGGATTGCACCCATTGTGCCTTTAAAACACAGTGAGTGAGTGAGTTTACACGACAGTGAGAATGGTCAATCTTTTAAAGGAGATTAAATCCATCCAGAACTAAGTAAATCATAGGCTTTCCAACAAAATTTTATGCACACCTTCAAGCTCGTTAAACAAGTTTCTGTCTAGCGCTTATTTTTATTGGAATCGGGTGATGTCAGAGCAGATTCTCCACCAGTTATAATTTCATTGCTTCTGCAAATTCAGTACAGTAGTCGCTGTGTGATGCCTAAGCACTTTGCGTGGACTCCAAATGCAGAGTCCGGTAAGGACTTCTACCAGAGCAATTTTTTTGCAAGTTTAAGCAAAGAACTCAAAACGGATTTGACAATAATACGAATAATAATGTTGGCGCTATAGTTTGAAGTGGATTTGAGCCTAGCTTCTTCAGTCACTCTTGTTGTGCGTGCTATTGCTGTTTCACTCCGAATGGCGATATTGAGAAGTTTCTTCCAGACAGTGAATACTCTTTGACAATTCGAGCATTGCCAGTGAAAGAGGTGGAGCTGTGAAGTTTTTTGAAAATTGTTTTCTTTGCTGGGAATTGAACCTGGGTTGAAGTGGAAAGAATTGATGCACATACCCACTATGCCAAGGCGCCCACAGATTTAATATGGGTAGTAAAGACGGTAAAACGGTAATGGCCTTACCAAGGCTGTTTAATTATTTTGTATCTGGAAACAGAATTCATGTGTAGGAGTATTTGAAAAAAGAAACAACAATCCCGAGTGTGCGAATCCGTTTAGTGAGGGCCGCTTCTGAGTTGGCAGATCTTTTATGCACTTGTTATGTACAAAAATGAGTCAAGTGTTCTCAGGTTGTTCACCTGATCGGGTGATCGAACACACACAGTAAATTGCAACAGTGTGCACAAAAATGCTCATCTCATGCATAATGGGAAAAAGATGATGGGACGGACTTATAAAATGCCAAGGTCTTCAATCACTTGAAATTGAAATTGTTAACATAAAACCGTGGTTACTTTTTGCGGACAACATCAGAGCGTAATATTTGATATATATCAAGTATAAGTGCCTTTCAGCAGTTTGTCGCGAAGAATATAATTCTATATGTCTTTGTATATGTATAGGATTTCAAGTCACAAATAACATTTAACACATTTGCGAACGGTATTCTAATGAACATGAAGATGTCGATGAGTTCTTAAAATTACAAAGACGTAGTTAGTTGGTCTATCATAAGTATAGATCAAATTATAAGGGCGAGTTGAAAGTTAATCATCAAACCACGCCCTACAGTGATGTTGAATGGTTAGTCTTCGAATTTAGAATAAATAAAATTAGATCATATTACAAGGTGGTGTTGTTGTCTTCTTGTATTTTATTATTTCACAATGTTTTTAAGTTATCTGGCGAATTAATAGTGTTGACAATTGAGATAAGTAGAAGGAGGACTATATGTAGTAGTTCCTAGATCGAATTCATACATTAAAAAATGAAACCCCCTAAAAGTTAATGCGATTTTGTTTTTTGGAAGTGAACTTTTTACATCATTAGTGTTTTGCTTAAAGAGAATGTATTTGGAATTTCATTAATTAATTTAAAAAAAAACATATTACTGCTCGTATATACAAGAACAAAACAAATAAGTTTTCCTACATAATTCTTGTCAGTCACATTTTTGTCAAAACAAAAAAAATAATTAATTTTAACCTCGTGACTGGGTGGTTTGCTTCTTAAATCGACTGTTCGCATCCTGATAGACGTTTATCATCGAATGTATGTATGTTATGCTGTCTTACGTCAGTACATTGCTCTTATGATATACACATATCTTATGTACGTTGATTGTTTCTTTTCTTTTTCCAGTAAGCCCAATCGTTTAGTAATTAATTTGTTTTATTTTGTACTTATTAGTCTAACATGCAAATATATTTTTTTTCTTATTTTCGGTGTTTATTATAAATAAAATATATTGTTCTACTAAAAATACAATAATTAAGTTAAAAATAACACTATTTTCAGACCATAGAGCCAAATATTCGTTCTCTTTTTTGAGATGTTCTGTAATGTTAGTGTCATAATTGTTTTTGTTTTTTTCTGTTTCATTGTTTTTTGTTTTTCTGTTTTTTAACTTTTATCGGGTAAACATTTCTAAGCCAGGAATATATAACATGCCAAAGAATACGCCCCACATCAAGATAATACCGTGCACTGAGTAAAGTGCATTCTCACCATCTGCTATTTTTCTAGCAACGAATTTAAGCGTTTCGTCCAGCAGAACGACAGGAATTGAGAACTTCATAACAGTTATCCATTCTTCGCCAGATAAAGGTGTCACTTGGAAGACAGTCTAAAATTATACAGAGAAAAACAAATAGACCAAAGAAAAAGAGAAAAAAAGGAGAGGAAAAATAAAATAGAAAAAACGTACATAAATAATTTGAAATTAAAAATAGATGAATGTAAATTGCCTGAAACAAAAATGTGATACTCAAACGCATACGTAGGACACTCCGTACACCTCATCATCTGCACACAGCATTCTTTTTGAATGCTATATGGCAACAGATACGAAAGAGATGGAGGATACATTTTCAAAAATACATACGATACAAGAATGAGAATTTCTAAATTTATTCAGTGAAATAGTGAAAGAGGAGATGTGGCTTAGTGGGAGCCCATACATAGTTTTCCCGCCTGTCATTGATGACCTTCAACCACCCATGGAGGAATAGCCTGGATTTTTGGCACGTGGAACGATTTAAAAGAGAAAATAGGTTAGAAACTGTATGTGTAGATATTCAAGTGTGCATCTGCAAAAGTGCTTTAGAAAGTAGATATCTTTAGGATTAGTACATTATAAAATGCTTTCTATTAAAAAATAGAAATGCAGAAACATAGACGGGTGACGATATTTAAAAAATATTCATACTGAATACTTAGTATTTGAGACGTTCTCAGATTGATCTTTATTTAGAATTATTGAGAATGAAAGCAGAAGGTTAAGACTGTGTAACATCTAAGCTTATCAATAGATCTAATAAATAACATTTCACAGCTTCCTTGCACTTAATATGGGTAACCAATGTAACGTCGAATGTATGGAATTTAGTTAGAAAAAGATAGAAATGGATCACCATTAATGTAGTAAGTAAAGGTGGTGCCGGAGGTTAGAATTCGAAAACAAATAAGATCACATACACAAAGTGGACAAGATGTCCCTCTTCAGGCGCAGTCCTGATTGTAAACCTTTGTTTTGTTGTATGAAATTTCGTATAAAAACCAGACAATCATTCTGAATATTGTTGACCGAAAATTGTGTACCATCATGTATTACCAACTCAATGGTGGGCTAAGTTGGAATTCCATTTTGTTTGCGTGGTCCTATTCAATTATAAACACAAGTTTTATTCAGAACGTAAGACACCGCGGCATTTGTTTAGCAAGTAGACCATCAAATTCCCAGCTACAAGAACACTTATTTCCTGAAATCCTTAAATTATTTAGACCATATTGGTGCATGAATTTAAAAAAAAAATCTTAACCTTTAAAATCTCAAAACGTCATGCAGTCTGCGTATACACAAATTTATAACTAACAGGTAACATAAAATGTTTAGCTCAATCTTAATCTAGTACTTACCGAAAGAACATCTACATAAAGAATGACGAAATGTAGAGTGAAGGACAATGCCATTGATCCAATCAACCACATGTTAGACCATGGTGGCATAGTGATGAGTGACTGATTCTCTGATAAACTGCAAGAAATCAACAGTTGCATATCAAAGTGCACACAAGGATATCTTTTTAGCACATTACCTGTTCATGGCGTTTAACATTTCTATTGTTACAAGAACTGACAGAGCCATAGTCATTGCGTGGGGATCGGCAAAGATTTTGCAGTCGACTCCCTTGAATTCGTCTCCGCTACCGAGGCAGGACAAGTGATGGGTCAGTTGCCAATATGTAAGATGTGGACCAGTGTCAGAAAAGATGAACCACCAAGCAGCAGCTCCAACAGTAGCAGCTCCTACGTAACCTCCAATAGCCATGTATCTTTACAAATAAATAACATTCGGTTAGGAAAACAATTACTCCTTTTTAGGATTAGTCAACTACCGGAAGAACAACCATCCAGAGATGAGACCTTCATCAGCCTTGCGTGGTGGTTTTTCCATAATATCGAGATCCGGTGGATTGAAACCCAAAGCGGTGGCTGGCAAACCATCAGTTACCTAAGCAAAACCAACGTGAACATGATCATGAATATACTTTTGCTTATTATATTTTTTCTTACCAAGTTAACCCACAAGAGCTGTACGGGGATCAAAGCTTCTGGCAGACCCAAAGCAGCTGTAAGGAAAATGGAAACGACTTCACCAATATTTGAGGAGATCAAATAACGGATGAATTGTTTCATGTTGTTGTAAATAGCGCGACCCTCTTCAACAGCTGACACAATGGATGAGAAGTTATCATCAGCCAACACCATTTCGGCGGCAGATTTAGCGACAGCAGTTCCAGAACCCATGGCAATACCAATTTCGGCCTTTTTCAATGCAGGAGCATCATTCACACCATCACCAGTCATAGCGGAGATTTCATTCATTGATTGTAAGTACTCAACGATTTTCGATTTATGCTGTGGCTCCACACGGGAGAAGAGACGAGCCCTAGCACATGCGGACTTTTGTTCAGCGGGCGAGAGATCATCAAATTCACGGCCAGAGTATGATTTTGCAGTTGTGTCTTCATCTTCACGGAAAACTCCAATACGACGGCAAATAGCTTCAGCGGTGGCCTTGTTATCACCAGTGATAACAATGACACGGATACCAGCAGCACGGCAGCGGACGATTGAGTCGAAGACTTCCTTCCTTGGGGGATCAAGCATACCAACAACACCGACGAATGTCAAATTAACTTCATATTGATAGAATTTGGTGGAATCTCCAAGATCCATTTCGTTTGGCTTCATTGGATTATCACCGGTGGCCAAAGCGAGACAACGTAGGGTATCACGTCCAGTACCGTATTGACGAGTAAGATCGAGGATTTTATTCTTAAGAGTAGAGCTCAATGGCACCTTGTTTTGTCCAACACGGGCATGGCTGCAACGATCAAGCACACCTTCTGGGGCGCCCTTAACAAACAATTTGGGTCCGGTTCCAAGGCGGGATTGCTTCAATGGGGTACAGTACGATGACATCGATTTACGATCTCTTGAGAATTCAAGAGTGAATTCCTTCTTCCACTTGGTTTCAATTTCCTGACGGACGGCAATAGCAGATGAACGCCTGTCCAAGCCCACTTTGGTAACACCGAATGGATTTAATTTCTCGGCAAGGACGATCAGTGCTGTTTCGGTGGCTTCACCAACCTTTTCGAAAGCTTGTTTGAATTCATTGTAATCAATGGCCGAATCGTTGCACATTATACAAATGGTTGCAATTTCTTGCAATGTGTCGTAGTCCGCTGCCTTGGCCTTTGAGTTGTTCAAGAAGAGCTCACCAATGGGCTCGTATGTGGATCCAGTGAGTTCGAATTCAAGGAAGTTGCTTTCATTTCCCTCAACTTTATCGAAGATGAACATGCGTGATACCGACATTTGATTGGTTGTCAATGTACCGGTCTTATCAGAGCAAATGACTGAAGTACAACCCAGAGTTTCAACGGATGGCAGGGAGCGGACAATGGCATTCTTCTTGGCCATACGACGGGTACCCAATGCCAAGCAAGTTGTGATGACAGCTGGAAGACCTTCTGGGATGGCGGCTACGGCTAAAGCGACAGCAATCTTGAAATAGTAAATAGCTCCCTTAATCCATGAACCACCATGGGCTGGATCGTTGAAGTGACCAATATTAATGGCCCATACGGCTACGCAAATAATCGAGATAACCTTTGACAATTGTTCACCGAATTCATCGAGTTTCTGCTGAAGTGGTGTCTTGATTTCCTCTGTTTCTGACATCTCAGTTCGGATTTTACCAATAGCGGTGTTAAGACCAGTTCCAACAACAATCCCTCTGGCTTTTCCTGCAGCAACATTTGTACCAGAGAATAAGATATTCTTCTTATCCTGATTAACTGCACGAGGATCAGGAATAGCATCGGTATGCTTAATTACGGAAACAGATTCACCAGTCAATATAGATTGATCAATTCGCAATGTGGTTGAATAAATATGTGTAATGCGAATGTCCGCAGGAATTTTATCACCTACGGATATTTCAACTATATCACCAGGGACAATGTCCTTGGCCCTAATCTTTTGTACGCCAGACTTATCCTGACGTACAACTTTACCCATTTCGGGTTCATATTCTTTTAATGCTTCAATAGCTGATTCGGCATTTCTCTCTTGCCAAACACCTACGACTGCGTTTGCAATTAAAATAAGTAAAATAACTAGTGGTTCAACGAAAGCAGTAAATGTATCTTCATGTTCCTCAAAGAGCGCTAACACCTTGATAGAGAAAAGAAAGAAAGAAAGAATATATAAATTAATAAACATTTTTTTGGTTTCGTCATTTGTGGGTGGTATTGGAGCTGTTCTCGAATTTCGTCATCTGAGCTCTGACGGGCATTGACATTAACATCTTTTTGTATATGATACTGTTGGTCTATTTAAAAGAATAGAATTGACAGTTGGCAACGTTTTGGATAGTTGTTTGCATTGCATACAGGTTGTGTGACCTACAATAGTTAGTTTTGTTATCTGATAGTTGATACTGTATCAATGATAAACGAGAGGTGATGGGACAAAAAACAAGTTCGTGTTATTCTCGAAAGCGATGCCGAGATATATTGCACAACTGCCGAACACTTGCCGCCGCAACTAGGCTATACCACAGTCATCGGCACGGCTAACTTACGGATATGACTTGAGGAATATGAAAAGGAACGATCTATGGCTTTTTTGTGTCTACTCAATTTCATCTCACACAAAGCAGTGATAAGTGATGCAAGGCGTGTATTTTATAGGCGTGTTCCATGGCGTAGTGAATATGTGTGTCGACTCCTGTGCACTAGATTTTTGGTCTAGGTTCAATTTCCAGTACGGAGAAAATAATTTTCAAGTTTTACGATTTCACCTCTTTCTGACAATGCTCAGACAGTATAATTGTCTAGAAATCTTTTGAAACTCGCCATTTGGAGTCGGTAATGAACTGTAGATCCCTTCAATTCGTGAGAGAACAATAGCATACACAACATGAGTGGTTGATAGGACCAAGTCCCCCTTAAACAGTAGCACCGCCATTGGTTGGCTGAACAGGAACACCAAATAAAATTGGTCCATCAAGAACTTGAAATGGCTGCTTTCGGATATAACAAGTGTGACAAATATGTTTAATGGAAGGATCAGTCAGATTCCTTAAATGTTTTAATTACCACTTGTGTAGTGTTTCCAAATTTATGGAGGGAGGTGATAATAAATGCTGACTACACACATTGATTGTGCGATGTCTCTGATGACAGGGTCAGAAGGTGTGGTGCCAGAAGAAAGAAGAAGCAAGCGAGACTTGTCCACTAAATCACAAAACTATGGACACCTAACCACGCCACAAAACATACCTAATGAAACTGCAAAGAAAGTAGGTTGTGCCAGAATCATGCGTTCGCTTTTATATTAAATTTACTGTTGCAGACAGAGGAGAATTTTTTAGTAGAATTGTTTCGCAGATATATTGACAATCTTGGAAACACATAATTTTTCAAAATGTCTGATTTTACAAACGAGTTTTGCAGAATTTCATTAAAAACCTGGTCGTCAATTAAGAAATCCCTGACGATAACATCAATTATTGTAATTAATATTTCTCAGTTAGCAGACTATTCAAGGCCATTGACTGATTCCACCAACCAGACGTGTTGATTTCCCACGATTGATGGGCTTAATGTTTGTGTATTAAATGCGAACTGAGAAGCTGCTTGGCGTCAGGAGAAGAGCCGTGAACTAGATTGTTGACATTAAATTCGGAGTATGATGTACACAATTCACAACTCATTATTCCTTTTAGTTATTGAAATTCTATTGCTGCACATTTGGTGTTGCAATTGTATTGTTGGAACGCTAAAAATTTGCGAAAAATTGCAATAGCTGAAGCGGCCACAAATAAAATGAAGAGCACACGCTCTTGGAGGCATATTCAACTTGCAGTTGGATTGAACAGAAGATTCGTGTGATTTTTTAACTATAACGTACATTTTCATTACCCACTTCTCCAAAATAGTTTAGCTTCTCGAAAGGTTATCGGTTACTTCCTTCTAAACTTTTTTTTGCAAAAGAGGTCGCTTATGGTTGACACAATTTATTTCCTCCTTAAGAAAGAGGAGCTACTGTTCTCCCGTTTTCGGATCAGTGATGGATTTGTGTGAAGAAAAAAATTCGGAACACTAAACAAGAATTGTTGCGTTCGCATGCTTATATCAAAGGAAAGTACCGAAATCCAAAAATCTTTACAAGAAATTAAAACCCGTGACATCTCCAACAAACCCACAAAGAAGAAAATTTTGTTACTTACAAAGGAAATGATGGCTGCTAGGAGCAAGATTTTTACAAGAAGATCATCGAATTGTTCTAGGACAAGTTGCCATATTGATTTGCCTAAAAAAATTTATAACACAGTTAACCCATAATCTTTAACCGTTTTAAAGATCATAAATCTTACCTTCTTCTGTCGGCAACTCTGTATCCATTCAAAAAGAAAAAAAGGAAATATTGAGATTTCGGAAATATTTACTATTTTTTTGTTTACTCACCATTGGGGCCATATTTTGCCTGATTTCGTTTTACTTGATCAAGTGATAAACCAGCCTCTCCGTCTGTACCGAAGAAGTTTAACGCCTGTTCGACGGTTTTTGTGTGACCGTCTTCCATTTCACAAACAATATTTCACTAGTTCTAGAAGAAAATAGAAAACCAAAATTATTTTTGTGAATCAAATCATTAAAGAAAAAATAAATTCGTGAAAGATAAGGGACACGTGTTTTAACTATCGTCATGATTCCTCACGCACTAAAGATGTGCATATAGAATGCATTCATTGCTACTGTCAATGTCCATGGCTGGACAAGGTCGAATAAACATATAATTTCATATCATACACCCCAAGTTACGTTAAGGAGAAACTGCCTAACGACCTACTAATCTAGATGACTGTTATCAATATCAAAAGACTAAAGTAAACAATGTCAGTAAGCTATGAAGTGAATTTTGGGTTTAATGGCCGCATCATTGATATGGCTTATTGAATCACGCAAGAAGCATACTAAGCAATAGAAATAAGAGCTAACCGCAGAAAAAGAAACAGAACATCGCCGCTGAAATGGAGAATACATGTGCCTAGGAATGGTGGTGAAAATGCGAATGAGATCTAATTTGCGTGCATAGGAGAAACATTTTTTCACACATTCTCTTATGCATTTTTAATGTCAAGTCGAAGGGGACAAACCAAATAGTTTCTTAAGCTGCAAAAGAACATAGGTTTTCGCCGTTTTCGTAACACTCTATACAATTGTTGTGCAAGCAACGTAATACCCAATTAGCGATATCATTTTTATAAGATTCCTCTTTAGATTGCCCATGAAAAATATTAAAGGTAAACAAGCTATGCTAATGTGAAAAATATGTAATTTCAAAATGACACATGTTAAGGCCATAACATCGAACTTTACCAACACTAAAATGTGATAATGAAAAAAGATCACATCAATGACGGAGACACTTTCACTGGGAGATCACAAAGTTGCAAGAATCCGTACGTTAAATAAAACAAAAAAAACTCAATTCTAAGACCACGTCAGCCTAACGCAGCGGGAACTTGGCGCGCCACTCATCATTTCCAAGATTACAAGCCAAGTAATATTTTCCCCTTTTCTCCTTAGTTAACATCGCACATATTATGTGTGAATCATTGAGAATTTCATCAAATTCGAAAACGTATGATGCTCATATGAATTGTTACTATGACGCTTTCGGTTATCTTCAAAGGTACTTTTTTTTTCTCGTAGCCACTTTAAAGTGACACCAAACCAAGCCGAAGCGAAAAAAAGAAAAAAAAAACAACAGAAATTAAGTGACAAAACACACTACGCCTGCATTTAACCTACTTCTTTGGTTTCAAAAACACATTTCACGATAAAATACACTCACTTTTGTGTCTGAAAATGTTTGCATTTCAGTTTTTTTTTGTTCAATATCTTAACCTCTCTGCTAATATTCTCATTCGTTCTACTTAATTCCCGATAACTTGTTTACACTGACTTGGTAAGCAATTTCCTTCTTTAACATTTATAACACATAATAAATGAAATAATAATTAAAGTTTGCTCATTATCATTTAGTAAACAAAATTTGCGTTAAAGCGACTAGTTTGGTGCGAGTTTATTTGCATAAAAAACCTTAATTTCCAAAGCGAAAAAATGCACACATCACGAAGAAAAAGTTTCGTCACTACTTGTTACTTCATTCTCTCGAGGAAGAATATATAAAAAAAAAATTATACGTAGCACTGAGTTGAATAATCCAACGAAGCGCTTCTTTGTGTATTCCAATCACCGATTTCTTGAATTGTTCATGGGGTAAATTAAGTTGAAATTTTGAAACAATTTTGCAGACAAAGGACAAGGCAAAAGCACACGTGCCTCACTGAGTGAGAAAAAAATATAATTTTACATTACTGTAAACAGTACGTACCTTAATTTTTGATATATTTCCAATTGAATTTAAGCGAATAAATTGCATAAATTATTTGGAAATATGCAAGAGATAGAAGAGAAGCCTTTATCACAGCCAGCGAGTTTATATTGGATGTTTTACGGTTTCAAAAATTATATTGACTATTTCTTACAAGCAGGTCGAAGGGAAAATATTCAAAACGAATTCACAAACCCTCCTTTTAGTCAACTGTCAACCTAAAGAGATGACATGAAAGAAGTTCTGTCAAACTGGACTCCATTAAAATTTTAAGTCTTTTTTTGCTGTCTGCCGAATGACTGGAGGTTATTTCTCAACGTGCATTTGCTACAAAATGTGTGCGTTCAGAGACAAATTTATTGGTTGGTGTGAGTATATCTAAAATGAAACTAGCGGAAGATATCAACAATAAATAGACTCGCGATGTGTAGACTATATTTACCGAGAATATACGCAAGCAAATAAACTGAAATTACTTTTGCCGCCGCAGGTAAAATCAATTTGTTTTTTTTTAAAGTAATTCAGGATTTCAGAGAAAGCGTTAAATGTTTTATTTTATTAGAAAATATATTCTAAAGAAAGTTGTTTCGCGATAATAGAATCATTCGTTTTGTTGATCATTATTCAAATTAAGAGATCTAAAATTTAAGTATGGATCTATAGAAAAGAGCCAAATAATCTTTCGTGTAAATGGGGACTTTGACTAAATAGTCCCCACTGCTGTGCAATCATACTGTGTGTTGGTAGCTGTTTTCTATGACTTCTATTCTCGCTCTACTCAGTTCTCGATGCACTAAAGTCGCTTATATTTTTCTTTTATAGCTATGATATTTGTCCTAAGAATGAGGGTCTTTATAAACCGATGAGATATGCGCCTAACACACGCGCATGTCAGTATGCAAAAAACTCTAGGACCCTCAGTTTATTTGAACACTAGCATGACAAGGATTCACACTTGCTAAGGATTCACAGTGCAGAACAGAAAGAAAATGAGATAGCACAACAGGAACCCTGTGTGTGAATCCTGCGCCGGTGCTTTGACGGTGTTTACAAACGACTGTACAACCTGCCTAGGCAAGTAAGATTTTTTGCGTGTGCAACACCCGAAAATAAGGACAATATATCGAAAACGGAACGGTAAGGGATAAAAACATGAATCCACGTTAAAAGTGAATTCTCGTCTGAAGAAGGCCGCTTTTCGACGCATCCAACCCATCCCCTTCTCGCTTGTGAAAATCGTATATTGTGTCTCAGGCAGTCCTATTTTGTTCATGTAATCACCACCGTTTTCTTTTGCAATTGTTCTTTATTTCTTTGTTCCTTTTCATCCTTCATGAAGTGAGATCGGAAGAAATATTATGGACAATGGAATTGACTACGGAGTTAATAATATCAAATGAATACTGTCGGCGTCATGCACTGCAGCCATTGATACATAATAAGTCCATTTTGATCGTATTTATATTCGAAAGAAAAAAATTAAAAATATTTGTTTCCCACTAGAAAGCTACAAACGCTATACAAGAGAAAAAGTGGAAGAGAACTATCAAAAAGAGTCAGTAAGTCCTGCAGTTTTCTTACGTAAGAACTGTCAACGATAACATGGTTGACGTTTGAACCGCCAACTAAGATAGTTTGTTGTTAAAGAATAACTGGCGTGGAATTAAGGGGGCTCGCCTTGCCATTATCGTATTGCAATTCATTTTTTTCTCCCTTTGAAATATACAGTCGGCGGCAAACGTGAGTGAATTGTCATCAGCTGAAAATTTGTCCTCTAAATAAAAATACGAAACGATCTACGCCAGACATTGATACCTCAATATTATACATGTATATTTTATTTTACATATGAGTAAACAGGAAGCAGTTAATCTAATTCAAAAGAAAAAAAGGAAAAGGATTATCTTATTAAAAAAAATCGTGTTTTGTATGCCTTTACCACAGTTTACAGTTTTCGTATCTACCGGTCTTAATGTTTCTACAAATGTACATATAACGAAACAGTCATTGACACAATCATATGTATTTACTGTGGACAGCGGTTATTTTTTTCCACTTTCTGTTTTTTTTTTGTTTTATATTTACGCTTATATTAAATAAAACAATAATATTTTAAAGTATTAGTTTATAGCCTTAATTTGATATTTCCATGTCTGTGTCATTCCGGTAAATTTTAATTCAGTGGATAAACTTTTAGCAGATGACTCTCTTTTGACGCTGACTGTACATGAGTGAGAGATAATATTTTATTCAATTTTAATTTGACATATTCCTCGTTTGCCCAGGAAATAAAATCAGAAAAATGAAAAACAATCCAGATCGAAATCTCTAAAGCTTGCTTGTAAAACAAAAATAAACGGAATATTTCCTTTGACATGTAAGACCTGAAAACCACATTAAAAATCGCGTTTACAGTAAGTTCATACAACAACATTAAACATTTGAGTTCTTGGCTAACTCATTCAATCTATTTTTTTTTTTTTAATATTTATATAATATTTTTGAAATGCGTACTAGGCTTTGCATATTTTTTATTGGCGTTGAAGAATTTATTGTCTTCTCACGACACGACAAGTGCTAGGCAGATAAAACATAAAATGCTTATATCATGTACGCCAGCCCTAAATATTACAAATTTCACTTAAATCACTTCGCAATTTGTAAAGCTATCAGATGCGTGAGAAGTGTAACGTAAGGCGATTAATATTCCATTTAAGTGGCATGTTTATACTTTTAGATTTATTGGTCTGTTGCTTTAAAGACCTTCTACTTTTAGAACAATATCGAAGTTCCGGTTGAGCAATCAGCTTTGAATTGCAGATAAGATACAGTACCTGTCAATATATTCACTAGCTCTAAAATTACAAACAACATTTAACATATGACCTATAGAATATAAACTGTGTTGTGGCACAAACTGCTCGAAATTTATACCATTATACCGAAATTTATAAAAGTTCACAGATTATTCAAATGAATGAAATAAAAAAATGCGTATTTAACAAAAAATACAGAATACAGAAAAATCTTAATTTTTTCTACATCCTCCGCCTCTCTCTTTCAACAAAACGAAAACCAACACGTTGAAGGTGATGACAAACAAGTGAAAAAGTACACCTCTTAATGATGATTTTCAAATCGATGAAATCTGTAGGATTCAAAAATTGAATAGCTCTAGCTGAATGAAAAGTGTTTATTTTTGTTTAATTATATCCAATATTTTTTAATTCATTGAAGCTTTTTTGTAATTTTATTGGCATATGTTACCATAAAGTAGTTCTCAAAACATACGTTTCAAAATTCGTGGAAATTGGAAAATGAGGAGAAACATTGCAGAGGCTGTAAACAATATTTTATTCGAATCAGGTAACGGCAGGGAACCTTCAACCTAATGATCATCATGTGCTCAGATTTGTTTCATTAAATCTGAACGTTTTGATTTCTTTTCTTTTGTGAAATTCACAATTCAACTGTTATTGCTGGATGGATACGACCTAGTTGAGTGAACGTGAAATTAAGTTTAGGAATGATAGACGTATTTAAGTGACGGGTGCTATTGACGGGAATATAAAGCACAGTAATTCGAAAAGTTTGAAGTTTACTTGAAGATGAAGAGTGGGTACAAGGTGGGATGAGTGTCAATGAAACAAGTTCATTGTGATTTATTTTTTCTAAATATAGTTATACTTGAAAATCTGATCGTTACGTTTTTCATCACAATACCTTTCATACAGCACAATTGGGACTATGGTATATGCAGAGAATGAGTGCAAGCTGTATGGTTTTTATGAGAAGTGTCAAAACGCAGTGCATCGTTTACGTTACTTTCATTGTCTCTGGCTACCGTGCCCGAAGTAATAGTTAAAATGGCAATTTGGCTGTTAAGAAACAAAATTGTTATGTTATGCTCTGGCCCGGTGTTCGGGTGTGATTTTTTTTACGTCAAGGTTCGCGTAAAGGAGAAATAATTTCGCCGGATCTGACTTATGGCTAGGAAATACTCGAAGGATAAATACAAATTCTTTTTGAGAAATCATCCAGGGGTAAACAAGTACATTGAAATCTTTATTTTGAAATTGACAATTCTATCGATGTTTAAATTTTTTAATTCGTAAATTTTCTTCGGCTCTTTATGTTTAAATCTAAGTAACAAACATTTAATTTCAAACCAGCATTCAAATCTTCTCGCGATCTCACGTATTACATGTCTCAGAATCTTGCATATCTAAAAGCCATTTCGAACTTAACGGTCACATAAAATTCAATTTACGTTGAAATGTTAAAAATGTAAGCTTATTCGTAAAATACAAAGACCGCAAGTTAAAAGTGTTTCCTTATCTTTACTGTGCACAAAATAAGATCGGTCACTCATCTTTGCTTCTGTCCAAGCACTTGGACTAATAATGGTATGCTCTCTTTCATGGATATGCAAAAGTTTACGATACTTTTATGCGTATTTTAGTATCGCATTAAAATAATCAATTAATTCCTTTTCATTCACTTGTTTTGTTTTGTTATGTGATCGATTGGTCCCCACTTTGTAGCTTCCAAAATAAATTAGATGTGCGTACACATTTATAGATTTTTTTTTCTTTTATTTAATTTATGGAATACATTTTGAGGGTTGGTGGAATGTCTTTAAATCATTAGAATCCACAATTGCTCTTTGATCTATGGCACAATATGGTACTTTCACAAACAGGTGGACAGTTTAACTGGTTCACCATGACTGGGTGATTCAGGATCTCCATTAACGCACCTGCCAGTTTTATAGGGAAATATTTTTGGGTAAAGAATTTTTTGAAAAATTATCAAATTATTCTTGCTCATCTATTGGTTGGAATTCAATTTACTTTTTTTCTTGCAAGAAGATACTTAGAAACATTTTGAACGATCTGCATATACAGAGAGAGTCAAAAGTAAGTGAACAGTCAGTCATCTGCTGAAAGTTTATCTACTAAATTTAAATTCACCGGAATGAAATAGGACGGCCATGGATACGTCAAACTAAAGCTCTAAAGTTATATTTTAAAAATTGTATTATATTTATCATAAGCGTAAACATAAATCTATTAGAAGAGAAAAGTGCTAAAAACAAAAGTCAAAAGATAATGTATATATGTTTGTATCAATGATTGTAAGACATAGCGGCTTGTTTTTACACTGTTCACTCACTTTTGACGCTTGTTCTTAGTTATTTTTCCTTTTGAGTTTATGTTTGTATTAAGCATTGTATGTATGTATTATGTATCAAGCTTTATGTTTACCATTATGCAAAATAAAATATAGCGTTTTTTGAGATAATGTCTGGTGTAGATCAGTCCGGAAAATATTAGTTTAGAGGACAAACTTGGTAAAAAATGGTGCATATAGCGACATATGACCCCCTGGTTCAACTTTGCCGTTTTTCGAGCCATATTGATGTACGCGCATAACGCCGTATATGTCCCTTACTCGACACAACCACAGCCTGTAATACATAAGCTGTCGTTCATCTGTGATAGAAATATTTAACATTCGCTTCTGCTGGGTACCGGATTATAGAGAAATTGCATATAAGCAAGCAACTAAATCAGATGAAGAAGACTGTAACAAAACTCTCATATACATTACAATTTGAAAATCTCCAAATTTCAAATTGATTAGTAGAAACAGCCTAGCAGATAAATGTCCTCCACTCGTACGCTGGTTCAATTCCAATCACAGAAACTTTCGCATGCACGATACAACCTCTTTCGAATCACAGAAAATGCTTAGAAAGTACAATTATCAAAAGAAAAACTTCTCAAAATGCGCCATTCGGAGTTAGCATAAAGATTCCGGTGCTCTCCAATGATGGGAGAATAATAGAACGCAAAATGCGGCAGCTAGACAAAAGTCCATTGTTTTGTAATAGATTGTTCAGGAAATGAATTTAAAATCAAATCCCTTGTCATAAAAACAAACATTTGCTCATCAAATTATGTACAATACAAACAGAATTACACACCCAACGAAGTGTTGGCAACAACAAGACCTTGACAGTTAATGGCCAGCAAGGAAAAACAAATAATTCCAGTGCCAGACTTTTGATCGTGTTCCGAATCGTTTGAATGCATCCGGTTAATCTTTTTCAATGTCTGTCATTCGGTGAGTCACCAGTTCAGCGAAGCCCCTGTTAGATGTTAAACAGGTTCGAGTGCAACGCTCGTGCCATAAATAAACATTAAATGTTCATAAAGCATGATTCACAGCGCTGACATGGAAATGATCCCTCAGGTGCTGGATGGATACCCGGACATTACGCCCAACGTTCATCGGCCAAACTTGAACTTACATAAGCGGCAACACCGGCATAAACCGCTCAATGTACCCTAATCATTGAACAATCATGGCAAAAAGTCTAAATGAATACATATATGTGTAGTAAACATCCCAGAGATGTGGGAGAATGGAAACATAAACAAACATAAACTTTAAGAAGTATTAGTAACGACGTATATTAAACGCTTTCGCTATCCAAAATTACTGAATCATGAAGCGTATTTGCTTGAGTTTTGTATACTGTAATTAAGCAAAAGAAAGCATAGCACAATAAATAAAACAGGAGAGAGTCAATAAGGCTAAAACAATAAAAGAAAGAACAAAAAAAACGTATTCTGTGGGCGGAAGATGAAATCGTATACCATTTTACAGTGATGTCATGTGGTAAATGCTTGTAACAAGGCTGCCTAGGATAAACACTGTGTTAAATTAATGATCGCGGTCACATACATAAATTGTTTTACATAAATTGTTTGGAGTGGAATAGGGATAGGAATGAACACGAAATAATATCAAATAAACTGATAGATTTATTGAGAAAGACACCTGTTGTTATCAATTTTCAATTCACAATACAACAATTTTCTCAACATCGAAGCGTTGATTAATGTGACTAAAGATGCAATGTCCAGCGCAGTATCTAGAGTTGGAGCCAATCAATACTTCGTCAGATGGATGGTAAAGGTACTCGAACCATCGAATGGGTAAATACTAGCTCAACAAAGTTTGCAACGATAGGCACACCTCAAGGGAGCATTCTTACATCGCTCTGATACACCCCCAAAAATCAAAGAACCAAGGTGGTTGCATAAATGGAGGACATTGAAAAAAATAGCATCAGCATCTACACAGGCGGGTCTAGGCAGAATGAAAGCGTTGGGGCTGAAGTATTTAACGCCACGCTCAACTACAAAATATGCTACAAAATGCATGACAGATGCAACATTTTTCAAGCTGACCTCGTTGCACAAAGCAGTGAAAAGCATATATAACAACCCTGGCTCTACTCACATTAGCATATAAGTGAACAATTAGGCCACACTCAAATTTAGTTCACAACTCGCTACAAATAGTTTGTGGATACAACACGCAGCTCTAATTCCCGTGCATCGAGCGAGCCGTTGTAGAAGCTACAATTTGAGGTAGTTAAGGAGTTTGTCTACATCGGTGCAATCTTGAACTCCATAAACAACATATTGGTGGAGATCCGACGTAGAATCACCCTTGGCAACCGATTCTGACTCGAAGGGCTAAGATCTTGCCAAGCAGGACTGAGGCGATTCTTGCTGCTTTCGAATGAAAAAATCTACTTCAGATATTTGGTCATACCTGCAAATTTGCAGAATTGAAGAGAAAACATAATCGCAAACTCTACGAGCTATACAAGGCTGTGAACACAGTCCAGAAGGCAAAAATCCATAGACTAAACATCGAGTGTATGAACACCAATGCTCCTTGCAAAGAGTCCTCGAATCCGTGCTTCCTGCTTCGAGAAGGATTAGACCAAGTAATCGAAGATGCAGGACTGTAAGCACCATGCCCGGGACCATCAACGATAAAAGGCGGCAATTGTGGGTTAGTTCCTCTGATAAATTAGTAAACAATCACATTTATATGTGGACCAGTTTTTAAACAGCCAAAGATAGTAATAAATGTATACATCCCTGTCAAGTAGCACTCTGGCACTCTTGTGATGTGGGCTTTCGTTCTCACACGAATAGAGAAATCGACAATTTTAGGTTGAGAGTGAATTTCAAAAATTTGAGGAGTTCGTTAGCCAAGATGGTGTCTTAAATTGAAAGTTAACGATTGCTCTCGTTTCAGGAATCATATCCGGGATATAGAAGTCGATGCACTACACCTAGATCTCTACTAATATCTACATCTCTTTCCTTTTGATTTTTATATTCAATAAACTCTTTGCTGTTAACTTGTTTAATTTGTGCGAAAGTATATGTATCCATATACACTGACCATGAGAAGCTAGACCCAGATCCACTTTGGACTGAAGCTATCCATTTTGTACTGACAAACTTTCTTCAGATGCATTCAACAGCAGCGAGCACTTTTGCAAATCTGATTAGGGGATTCCGTTCAAATCTTCAAAAGTAAATGTTGCGCACAAAGGTTTTGTATTTACTAAAACTGAAACGACATTATTCATTCGATAGTCGGGTCACATAAGGATCGGCCAATCACCGACGAGGTCGCATCGTTACACTTCGTCGTACCATTTTCGCGACTTGTTCTTTACAGAAGACCCTTCGTTTTTGTTTTGATTTCTCCCTTGTTATTGTTTTCATTTAAAAAAAAAAACAATTGTTTATTTTCGGAAAAGAATTTCTACGATTTCACTTTACTAATTAGTTGCACCTAAGACATCTCTTTCATCTTGTGAAAGAAAAAAGTCTTCAACTGGGTATTTTTAAATCACTTGTAAATTCAACGTGTTGACCTTAAAGGCATAACGAAGCTTTTATTTAAAAACCAGCTTTAAGGACCTATGAGCATGAATTTGCCAAACTCAAAAATTCAGACACGCACTCTGTTAACCAAAAACAAAATGTTTCTTGAAAATATGCATACCAAAATTTATTATGTAACGAGCTGGGGAAAATATATACTATACTCGTACGTCTGCACATTTAACTGAAATCCAAAAACTTCTTGACGTTTTAATGAATCTTTCTATTTTCGTCACAAGAGAACTAAATCAGTATGTAGCACTGTAATTTTGACCACCTGTCTGGCCGTCTGTCTGACTTAATGCCAACCAAACACTTGTCACAAACGAGCAACTAGCTGTTGCGATGGTGCCTAGTGATAGAGCAGAGAATGTCCTCAAAATGGTTTTGAGAGAACACAAAAAAATATAACACACAAAAAAATTTAAAAAAAAGAAAAACAAAAACAATGATATGAGCTCCAAAAAAAACCTGTCACAGATCCAACGTGTGTCGCGTATTTAGTCGAAATTGTACAAAGAATACGAGCACTTTTCCTGGTTGTTGGTATTTGACATATGCTATTGGGCCCAGATACGTGTTTGAACTAACATAAAGGTCATTAGGCTGACCTTGAATCATTTGGGATACGATCGCAAAGTGATTTTAAAAGGTGTTCTTCGTTTGACGTTGAATTATATCACAATCTGTACCCTATCTAGATGAAATTGATGGCGAAGGTAAGAACGTCCTTTAATATTTTTAATACCTTTTCTATAGATTTCGGATGCTTTAAAAACTTTAAATTTTGACAATTGATTGAGAATTGTGTGTCAATTTTTTACATAACCGAATTTATTGCCCACACTCTAGGTCCCAAACCTGTTTGAAAAACTGTTGAATAATTTGTTAAAACTAGGTAGAAACAATAAGCTAGAATTTTATTTTAAATATTTTACTTAGTAGTTAAATTCAAATGTACATAAATTGGCACACAAGCTTTTACAAAAAAAACTTCTACCTCTATTGTAATGGACTGTCATCCTAAGAATGATTTTATTAGCTTACCTATACCTTGTCACTCAAACAAAGTCACAAGGGCGCGTGTACAAATGCTACTGCTTCCCTCATTTGATGTTTTTTTTATGTTTAGTTCCTAATTTCAAGCGGATTGGCAACATTATGGCTCGAATATTAATCAAAATTTTAGCGTGACCATGAAGCGTGTCCGCCAAGTTTTGATTTAGAAACACGGAAATCCAAACATAATTTTTGGTTGAGTGCCATAGATCAGAAATGATTGAAAACAACAGAACTGATTTTTTTTGAATCTGTCGTCGACGTTCAGCGAATTGCTGGCGACAAATTAGCAGTGTGCATGATTTTTCTTATGCTTTTGATTTTGATTCTGATTAAATTAAACTATATTGTAAGGTTTTTGAAATAAGAAAATTCTTAAATATGATTTGTGTAATTTTCGATGGACTTTACAAAACTTGATGACGGATTTCAGGATTTTTCTGCTCAAACGAACACAACATTTTGTTCTTGTTTGCTTTGGTATCGAACAGTCACTTCACCTGCAGATCTCAGTAATTGTTAAATGATTGTGTATACATTTATGTACGTACATATGTACGTTGTGCTTCATTTCGCAAAAATCGAGATTTTCCAAAATTGATCTTAATAAAACAAAATGTTTTTTTTTTAAATAAGATTTGCGCTAACAAGGCCATGTAAATATGTTGTCAGACTGCATTTTTAAGGGATAGATGGTGGACATCATTGTAGCAATAATGCAAAAGCAATGGCGTGCTAAATAATGGCTACAACGACTCAAATTTACAACTATCTTTCCTTTTTCTAAAAACTTGCAAGGAAAAGCTGCAGACAAACTAACAAAATGCAACGCCGCGAATTTCCCATTTCCCATTTGCTCGTGGGTGCCGTGGCCGCGTGGGTTTGTGCGTCGACCCTTGACTTTCACAGTTTAGGTTCAAACCCCAGCACAAGCAATAATTTTTCAAAACAAAATTGTGCGCGGCTCCACCTCTTTCGAGTCACAGACAACTCTCAAAGAGTTTAACTGTCTAGAAAAAGCTTCTCAATCCCGCCGTTCGTAGTCGGCATTAAATTGTTGGTCCCATACACTCGTGAGAGAACAATAGCACGCACAACACGAGTGGTTGCTTAGAAGCTAGGTCCAGGTCCACCTCGGACTGTAGCGCCGTCATTATTATAATTATTATTATTATTATTATTTGTTCGTTAAGTTTACAAAAACAACAACCTCTACTTCGGTTTTCCGCCACCATTATGAAGTTATTATGCGATCTTTAACTGTGCAAAAAAATGTATGCTTTCTGTGAAATTCTCAATAAATTGTTTTAGATTGCACTGTAAAGAGGTGGGTGTTTTACTATGACTTATATTTTAGCATGTTTATCTAATATTAATAAACAACAAATTTGTCGCAAAACGCGTTGTACGGAAGTGGTTCGAAAATCATCATTAAATGCGTTAAAACGGAAAAAACATAAAATGTATACTGGAAACGGTTGAACGCATCTAAAACATGGTAACCAATGCCTCAAACTGGCATATAGTCGAAGAAATGCGAGGTAGATCACGTAAAACGACATCAAAAACCGATCGATAAATTAAAATTGTGATAAATAAATTGTGAGAATTGCTAAAAATGAGCCATTTGCCACATCGACCCAAATAAAATAGACCAGATTCTGTGTGTCAATAATAAGACGGAACCTTATTAACTACGAACTTTCTGTTGCCAACTTTTCAGTCACACCAACCTAACCTAACATAACTTCTCTCGTTACCATAGAGCACATAAATTAGTCAGTTGCAGAATGGCGAAATGTCTTATAATCTGATGAGATAAAATTAAATATATTGGGAGCAGCAGTGGCAGGCAAAGTCCCCTTCTTTTTGTTCTGTAACTTATTAGGATTTACACGAGTTTCAATAACGGACCTATTGTTTTTCATACCACTATATATATAATTTCCGAAGAAAAAGTAATTGATTAAATAAATAAAGCAATGAAATAACACTTTTGTTGATTTGATTTGTATAGCTACTTTCGGTAAACATGGTTTAAATCATTTGTCAGTAATAAAATTATATCCACGTAGAGTTTACACCATCGGATAAGACTGTTCGATTTCCAAAACGTGAAAAACAAGTCAGACTCTGCCATTTCAGTAAGTCCATGCAGCCACACTAATCGAAAACAAAAACTGATCTAGATAAAATATCTACAGATCCGAAATCGGGAAAAATGTATGTGCTGCCCAAACGAAAACCACATTAATTAAAAAACAATGATACAAATTTGACAAAATGAATCATACTAAAACTAAAAACGTTGAAGTTGAATGTTATATTCACAATGAATGCACAATGAACCCATACTCCTTGTCTAAGAAAATCGAGGTTTTATAACGCTTAAGCAATTGTACACCGATCTAATTGACTTTAAAAAAAATAAATCGAAATGTTTCTGTTGATAATTCAAATGAAGTGTCTCATGCTTTGTTGCACTTTTTGTCCCTTAATTCAATCAAACACTGATTTGTTAAATTCATGCTTTTTCAAATTCATCATGATCAATTAGAAAAAAGTTCTACCTATCTTGAGCTCTAAATTTCTGGTAATCAACATTAGAATTCAACATTAATGTCTAAAAGATACATTGATGTTTAAATGCTTAGTAATTATTTTAATACTTTGCAGAGAGGGAAACACTCACTAGAGAAAACAAATTATTATGGTCACTTTTCAATTTCTACTAACATTCTTAAGCTGTGACAATCTTAATGTTTAAGATGACTGGATCTAAACATGAGTACACAAAAGGATTTAACTATTCTTCATACACGGACAAGTTAAAATTTTAATCGTTGATCTCATCCATTTTCAAAAGTGTCCTATTATTTAAGGAACTTATAAACTAACATTTGGCAATATGGAAAGGAAATACAACACACTAAGTCTAAATTAACATCTTTAAGCTGACTTTCTCTTTAACTCTATTTAATAAAGAACACATGTGAATGTATAAAAAAAAGAAAAAAAAAACTCACTGAATTTAATGACCGACGCACAATTAACCTAGGAAAAATACTTAAATTCAACACAGTATTTATTAACCACTCTACTCTTCATTCAATTAATGATAGAGTTTATTTTAGTCCATTTACCGTAGAGCACAATTGATGATTTAAGCTTAAATGTTTTAAATCTTAAAATGAACCATGTACTTTTAAAGAAAGCCAAACAATCGTCAAATCAAGAACAGTCCGGAATCGCACACTACTACACACAGCTATGCATGATGGACAAGCCAACTCCCTCTACATCATTGACACGTGTATGTCAACTGAATGTGAAATAAATTCCTGAAAAAAAACTTAACCTAAAACTGTTCCATGGGTCCCAAGAAACATGTTTTAATCTGCAAAATATTCAAAATATTCCATACCTTTGCAAAAAATATTTTCTATTAACCTAGAATGTTTTGTTTGATGAAGTGTAACGGTATAGAACTGTGAACACCACTGCAAATATTTCTTGAGTGTCACTTAAACATCGCGCAAACGGAAGACCAAAATAGACCTCTTCAAATTGTATTTTTTTAAGGCTTAAGACATTTAGTAACAGATTGCCTATGTCACCATCTGTTCTTGTGTAATATTTGCAAAAAAGAAAGAAAAGAAAAGAAGAACGTCTTCTAGCCGAATGCGTCACAAAATCACTACATCAAGTCATGACAGATTACGCAAAAAATATATAAGAATTTTAAAAGAAACCAACAGAAAAAAAAATTCTAACCGCCTAAAAGTTCGGAAACAACCAAGAAAAAAAAACTATTCACAACACGAGTCTCACGAGTCCCGGGAGTCTAATAAAAATAATGCCTAGCACCTTATAAAATATTTTTCTTTTCACTCCAACCAAGTTTAGTATTTTGCAAAACACAGTTTTGTTTTCAAGTGAATGATACACAAATTCCGGATCCGGGAAAGTGAGAGAGAGAAAGAGTATCTAGAGGGGAAGTACATTGATAAGCTTTTAGGTACAAAATTATTAAAGAAAACTCATTATCCATATGGGACAAGACATCAAACATATGAGTTTTCCATTTTTCTTTGATTTTCTTCACCTAGTCATGAGAGCGAACAGAGAATATCTGTGAGAAAATAGTTTTGTCTTAATGAAGGGCCACCTGAAACTATTTTTATAACAAACAAACACCAGAAATGAGCGATCTGATATTTTATTTTCAAATAAAAAAAGGGATATGCTCATATGTACTTGTAATTTTTGAAAGGAAACAATGGTTCACTGAAAGATGTCAGTAGATCAGACGGGTGAATGCACAAAAATATACACAGACAGAGAGGTTTTTTCATTTTTTGAGTTTTGAAAAGATACTTTTACGTAATCACTTGAAAGAACAGAGATGCAAAAAGTCTAGATCCTAGCAGTGCACTCTAACTCGAAAAGAGATACATACATATATACAGTTTAGTCATTTCTGTTCTGAACTGTGCGCATGTCAAAATACATCAAATTCTTATAAAAATATGGTATTCATATATTGGATGTCTATCTATAATTTATTCGGATACACACACGTAGGCATTGTTGCATAGATAAAAATGATAAGGCATTAAATTATGCATCAAACGTTTTCATCTGTCGCACCAAACAAAATCCGACATTTTATGAGACTGATTATTTTTTCAAAAGAGAAAAGGAGAAAAGAAAAATTAATTTTAATAATAATATATTTAATATGGCCACCTATTAATCTGTTAACAGTGTTGTTAGTAAGTGGACAGGTACTAAAAATAGCAGGAGGTAATATACTTTGGCATCCAGGCGCTAGTAATAGGTATATTCACATGATCTTTTCAAAAAAAAAAACGCTTTTTTTTTCTTCATTAACTATTCTTTGAAGATTCTTCATCTATTAAATGAGAAAAAATATATAAATATATATATGTTGTTGCGTATGTATACTTTCATATATTTTTGTTCAATTTTAATTATTCGTTCTAGCGAAAAGAGATATCTTTCAGATAGTATATTATGAAATATATGACGACAATGAGTATCCAACAAAAAAAAAGACAGAAGAGGAAAAAAATAAAATAAAATAAGAATACTCTGGGTGAGAGTAGTGTATAAGAATTCTCGTATTTATTTTGAGAATGTATCGAGTAAAATCTACTGATGCGACAGAATAGGAAAAGTTACGAAGAATATCTAGAACCCGTTAAAAAAATTGATCTTGATTATATTATTACATTCGATTCTATAATATTTTGTTTATTTATGCATTCGAACGTAGAGAGAAAAAAATGTGTTCTGCCGAGTCCTCGTCCCTCACCGCATAAGATCAGACATTGGGGATGCAGATTGCAGGGCATTAAGTTTATTTATTAATAACTTAATTATTTCAGGTTGCTCTGCTGTGCATAGACGTGATAGACAGAGTCAACGAAAAAAAACGTTCACCAAAATTTTCTTTTTTTTTGTATACATTAGGTATTTTTATTTTTTTTATTTTTTGTATCCCACTTGTCCTTTTTTTTTTTCTTTGCCTTGTTTCTCTTTTAATGTGTATTTAATACGTGTGTTGTATTTGGATGTGTTAAGTATAAATTATTCTATATTTTAAAAATTTTTGTTTGAAAAATGTTCAAATGCGCTAATACTTCGTTCACATTTATATGACTTGTATATTTTGATCAGTACAGCTTGTGCGAGATACACAGATGTTTGCATAAATATGTATGTATATATTTTTGTTCTTACTTACACTGATCTGTCTGTAAGAAAGCAACTAATTATATCGGATTAATTGCAAAATAAGAGATACCTTTTGCAAGCTTTTTTGCGAGCAAATAGAAAAATAAAATTATAAAATATGCGCTCCTTTTTACTTTGTGAGACATTCTTTTGCTTATTTAATATCGCTGTTTGTCCGTGTGTATATGAGGGTAGTGGTTGAATAAATTAAAAAAATAGAATGTATATCGTTCACTTAACCAAAAAAAAAATTGCATTTTAGAGGACTTTAAGGAGAGTCTTAATTAGGATGAGATAATCATAAATTGTATAATCTATTTTTTTGTATCATTTTCATCGTTCCTTATTTTTTTGGGCAATGTTCAGTAATAATGAATTTTTGTTGATAGAATTGTTTCTTCGTTTTTTGAGTGTGAAGTTGGAAATGGGTGCAGGTACACAAAGCTACTGTATGTTTACTTAATTAACTGTCTAGGGTAAAGAACTTTTTCGATCAACATTTCATCGTTGTGTTATCCTGTTTCTTTTTTACTCTGTCCTCAAGTTTTTTGAGAGTTTTTGAAGAGTTTTCATAGTCTTTTTTTAAAGTTTTCAAGTTTTGGGATAGAGTTTAAGTAAATGGGAAGAAAATCTGTTCACTATTTTCTTCTTAAAAACACATATCACAGAAAGAGAGAGATTGAGAGTTATTTTATTCGAGATTTGTTGCATATACGAGTATGTATCCTTTTTTTCATAAACTGTATTCACATTTTTTTTGTATATTATTTGAAACTTACGGTCTTATTTGAAATATATGCCTTCTTTACGAAACGAGAATTCAACTAGTTATATAAGCACCGAAATGATGAAAAACCCAGGGGAAAGTTCGCGCTATTGAACCGATTGATGGCAACTGAAGACAGCGAGAAAAACGCGCTCTTCGAGAGTACCAACCGAAAATAACAGTGCTCCGCGCTTTTGGCATCAATCCCAAATAGACTCTCTTATGCCCGGGAAAACACATTTAGCACATCAGAGAAAATGAATGAAGGAAATCCCAAAAATTATGATTAAAACAATTTTGACAATGGGAAAGTATTTCTTAACCTAATATTTTCAAAAAACCTATTCACCATTCCTTTACTCTTGTCCTAAATTTGCATTTTAACTGCAAGGAATCTTTTTTTTCAGTTTTTGGTTTTTAAGTATGAGAATAACGTTTTGTGCTTGACTATTTTTGGTATTCATTTCGAAACACCTTTGATTTGATTCTTGTTTTTATTTATTTGTTTTATACCTCAATCTTTTTTATTATTTATACAATTAACACGGCCGAATGTGGGGATATGTTTGTGCCTGTGTATATCATAGAGACAGATTATGCAAATTATTTATACCCTATTTTTTTTTTTAAATCTGTCTGTATATTTCCCCTCATGCATGCTGATGTCTATATACTACACTAATATAACTAAAAATAGGCATTTGAATGGAATGTATAGCGAGAAGTCTTTAAATTGTTTCCTCTTCACATTGCAGGGTTCCTCATCTTTAGGTCTTACGTATGTATGTAATAAACAGGTGTTGTCGTAGGAGCCTAGTTTTCGTAAACAACCTTAAAAAGTATGGATAATAATAAAGGTCATCCGCAAAAGTCAGCTGCGCTATTCTAAATAAAGTCTCAGCCACTTAACTGATTCAATTTTACGTTCCTCCTTTTATTCCATTTCTTCTTTGCTCCCCTAATGGCTGGGGGGAGATGAATGAGGAGACGGTTATTTCTGCCATTTCGTACGTACGAGTATGAAGAGTGTACACGATAAGATAATTTATATATACGAGTATTAGGTAATAATAACAATATATTATACTGTATTATAATTACTAACGGTTGCTGCGCTAAAAGAAGCAGACGCAAATCTATATTTAAATTGAAAATACAAATTTTGTCAAAAATTCCGCTTAGACGACGAAAGCGAGTACAACATTCATATATTATATACACACATGTCCTCCAGTCGATTTGAAAATGTCGTCTCAAGTACTGACGTGAGAATATTTAAATAATTAGAAAAAAAACAAGATTAATTGAATAGAAATAATTGTAATTGAATTTGAAATATTTTTTTTCTGCCAAAGTGTAGTACGACCATATATTTATATATCATTTTCTAAAATCATATTTTTATATCCTCAAGGTCACCCTTTTTTTGATAGAGGTTAATATCTTCCGTTTTAGCCAAGGTTTAGTCAAAACATGCGGCAGATTGAAGTGGTGGGAGTACGTTTTTTTTCGATCAAATTTAAATAAACTAGCACGGATGTTGTTGACCCTGTAAACAAAATCAGTTCAGAAGAATAACACATCTGTTATATTATGTAGTTGTGAACTTAAGTTCGACACCTGATTTTATCTCTTATTACATGAATAAATTAAAGGAACTTATTATCTGAATGAAAAGTGATGGTATTTACAATTTGAAATAACGCATACTTCAGTTTAACAGTGTGATAATTCTGTTAGGTCAATCGTGACTGCTTTGTTGTCTTAAGCAAGTACAATACAAGTAGGACTGTGAAGCTAGATGAGATCTAGGGAATTTTATTTGTTTTTATGAAATTGGAAGGCCTTTAATTTTTCCCTGTGCAAACTAGAGTTCCCAAATTTGAACAAAACAAAAGGACACCAATTTTTTAAAGCAAAGGACCATCTATTCGGACTGATTTGATTTTCATTGTACCAAGCGTCTTGTTTCGCAGATCCACTTATTCTTCTTCTTCTGATGGTCAACGAGTACAGTCAGGGATGGATCTGGGCCTTCTTTTTCTTTTTAGGGCGCTACAGTCCGAGGTGGACCTGGGCCTCACCCAACATACCTCTCCAGCCAGCACGATCTCTCGCCTGCTGTCTCCAATTTCGCACAGCAAAGTCGGCCGAGGTCCCCCTCGACTTGTGTGCGCCACCTTGTACGTGGACGTCCTCTGGTGCGTTGTCCCACAGGCTCAGAATCGAAGACTCTTCGGGCCGGAGCTAAGTTATCCATACGCTCTACATGGCCTTGCTATCTTAGGCGTTGGATCCATAGACGCCTGTCTGGACTCATGTCGCTTTACAGCCCATATAGTTCGTGGTTGAACCTCCTCCTCCAAATGCCATCAACGCAAACAGGACCAAAGATCGCGCGCAGAACTTTTCTCTCGAAAGGGCCAAGAGACTGTTCATCCGCTTGGGATATTGTCCATGCCTCTGCGCCGTAAAGCAGGACTAGTATGATCAAGGTCTTGTATAGAGTCAGCTTGGTCTTCCGAGAGAGGGCTCTACTACTCAATTGCCTTTTGAGCCCAAAAAACAGCGGTTGGCAAGAGTTGTTCTGCTCTTGATCTCGGTACTGATGTTGTTTGTGCTATTTACCGCGAAGCCAAGGTAGACGAAGTCCTTAACTACCTCAAAGTTATTGCTGCCTATGGTGACGTTCTGGCCAATACGTCGATGTTGTGCGTCCTTTCTCGATGACAGCATATACTTGGTTTTGCCCTCGTTTACTGCCAGACCCATTATATCCGTTTCCGCTCTAATGCCAGCAAACGCATCATTGACGGCTCACTGTGTTCGCCCGATCACGTCAATGTCATCAGCGTAAGCTAGCAGTTGAACAGACTTTTCGAAGATCGTCCCATTTGTGTTGGGCAGTGAGTTTTGCACAATATTCTCAAGAACGATGTTAAAGAAATCACATGAGAGCGCGTCGCCTTGTCTAAAACCTTTTTTGACATTAAAGGTCTCGGTAAGTTCGTTACCGACCTTGATGGAGCAGCGAGAGTTCTCCATCGTTTGACGTTGACGTTGGAAGGAATGTCAAAACTAGACATGGCGCTGTATAACTCGTCTCTATGCACGCTATCATATGCGGCATGCTTTCCTCCGACCATATCTTACAAATGAGCTGGTGTATGCGCCATACCAGATCATCTCCAGCTGCTTTAAACATTTCAACGGGAAGACTATCTGCACCAGCAGCTTTGGTAAACTTCAGTCTCAATATCGCTATCTTGACTTCGTCTAGGTCGGGGGGACGGTATTCTCTTCTATCATCGTCCGTTGTATTGAATGAAACATTCTGCCTGACAGCGGTATTTATGTCCTCAACGCCGTTTAACAGTCTACAGAAATGATTTTTCCAAATTCTCAGTATCGACTGCGAATCTACTAATAGTTGTCCATTCTCGCCCTTCTGGGCTGGAGGCTTCTGTCCCTCCAACAGCAACAACAAAGGCAGCCCAATTACAAAAATTTATCTTACTACGCTTATGCAATCAATTCCCTACCAATCTTTCAATTCATCCTCATTATCGAGAAAATCGTTGAATTATGCAAATTGAGTAAATTATTTAAGAGACTGTTTTCCCTACTTTGGCTAAAACAGCAAAGAAAAATGTTCCGGTGTATTTTTCTTTTAGAAAACTAAAACTTTTGAGAGATTTTCATTAAAATTCATTGTTAATGAACGCTATGATAGACAACACAACAGAACATATGCAGTGCAGCAAAGCAAGTAGCAAAAAACATATATATTAGGACATTAGAAATCAAAAGTAAATGGGTGGACAAAAAGCTGAAACGGAGGACGGTTAGGTATTCTAATTCAAACCACTTAAAATATTTCTCGTTCACATAGATTATCAAGGGGCACATCCTTAAGTTGTTGTTGGTCACATTTTTATAACTACGAAATCCTAGATCGTCCAGCACAAGCGATTTCAATAGGCCGTTCTCATCGAGTTGAAGAGTTTTCAAATTTAATTTGCTCTCTATTTTGAAGTGCCCGCCAAAACAAATAATAATGTTGAGTGTTGAGAAAAAAAAATGAAAAATGAGTTCTCCAGACATTAAGAGGAAAGTATTTGCTGCGGTAATAAGTGATTTTGCGATGCAAATAAGTCAATTTATAACAACACATGTTGTTGTATAAATATTTAGATGAATTTCTATTGAATATTATAATAATAATATAATAATAATAATAATAATAATGGCGGCGCTACAGTCCGAGGTGGACCTGGGCCTAGCTTCTCAGCAACCACTCGTGTTGTGCGTGCTATTGTTCTCTCACGAGTGGATGGGACCTACAGTTTAATGCCGACTCCGAACGGCGAGATTGAGAAGCTTTTTTCTAGACAGTTATACTCTTTGAGCATTGTCAGTGACTCGAAAGAGGTGGAGCCGTGAAAAATGTTTGATGTTTTTTTCCGAGATTCGAACTGACGACCTCGAGCGTAGGAGTCGACGCACCTACCCACTACGCCACGGCGCCCACCTATTGAATATTACTTCATAATATTTTGACATCTAAAAATGAACACCAAAATAAACTGAAGTTCACGCCTGTAGGCTTTTTTGGTTTGACAACCTCCAACTGAGGGATGAACTCAAGGCGGTTTCAACTAGGTTTCGCCGAAACCGCGAGGTTTCTATGCAGTTGTGTGAACGCCTGAGAATGTTATTCAATAACCCTTTTTTATAGATCGATATCAGTGTAGTTTCAGACCTGAGGAAATCCACCATCTCTTAATTCTATGGCAGATCCGGAAAAAGATCCAAGAAATGCAGATCGGGACCCATTCGTCGATTAAGAGGCCGCATATGATAGCGTTTGGGCGCCGTGACGTAGTAAGTAAGTACGTCGACGCTTACGCTAGAAGCCTGAGTTCCATTCTCGAAAAAAAATCACTTTTTAAATTTTTCACATCTCCACCTTTTTCTAGTAACTAGAAATGCTCAAAAAGTGTAACTGTCTAGAAAAAGTTTCTCAATCTCACCGTTCGGAGTCGCCATTAAATTATAGGTCCCCTCCACTCGTGAGAGAACAATATCACGCACAACATGAGTGGTTCCTGTGAAACTAGGCCCAGATTCACCTTCCACTGTAGCGTCGCCATTATTATTACTGTTATTATATTACAGCGTGTTTAGAAACGATGAAGGTCTGTAATGAAAACACCGAGACCTGCAATGTTAAAAAATATTTTTTTATGCAATGTTAAAAATATTTTTTTTAACATTATTCTTGAGAAGATCGTGCAAAATTAATTGGCCAACATTAAACGCACGATCTTCTAAAAGTCCATCTAACTGATAGGCTGATGACATTGACATGATTGATGGAAGACAGCGGGCCAGCAATGAGGCGTCTAGATCATATGCTGCCATCGAGAAAGGACGCAGAACATCGATGACTTTTCCAGGACGTCACAATAGGTTGCTATAACTACGAGATAATGAAGCATTTCGTCTACCTCGGCTCCGTTGTAAACAGAACAAACCACATCAATACCGACATAAACTCTTGCATGTCATTTTTCAATCGAGTAATACCTCTCTCTTTTGAAATACCAGCTGACTTTGTATAAGACCTGGATCATCCAAGTCCTCCTCTATAGCGCAGGGGTATAGACAATATCAAAAGCGGATGAAGAAGACCTTGGTTTTTTCAATAAAAAAGTTCTGCGTACGATTTTAGATTCTTAGAGATAATTAATAGCAAGGTGTCTACATACCAGCAATCGCAGATTGCAGCTCGCAGATATTGGCTCATGTGCACAGTACTTCATTGGAACAGAATATAATATCTGTGTTTTTGGTAAATTCCTTGACTGTTAATCGTCGTTCATTCCTACACCTTCTTGAATTCTAATCCCGGTGGAGGTTATGTCAAATTATATCTTTCAGAACTACTTACTTACTCACTTGTAAGATCAGGAACCCATAACTGGTATGAGCCTTACGTCTTTGACAGTTACACGCGAGCTGCATTCTATTGTCAAAATAAAGTTCACCGTCATCCCTTATTCTTTAAGGTCCATGGCAAGATTTAAGCCCTCGATCTTTATACTGGAGATCCAATCATCCTCTCCCTTCTCAATTAGGCTAGAACCTGAAGACGATTTTGGCTGGAGTATTGGTCTTCATGATCAATATGTGGCCGAGCTTATTGTTTGCTTTTTTCAAGTAGGTACAATCAGGTTTTCAATCAAGTAGGTACATATTGTCCATAGATAATCTATGGCCTTTTGCCAATTTTCCGGGTAGCTTCATAATTCCATCAGTGTAGAACTTCTGTGGTTTATCAGCGAAAAACTTGGCCAAGTGATTTTCAGCGGCTCTTCGATAGGCCAATTTTTTATCATCAAGACAAATCTGTCAGCGATCGAAACAAATGGTAATCAGAGGGTGCAAGGTATTGACTATACAGTGGATGCATCAAAACTTCCTAACCAAGCTCCGTCAATTTGTTCCGGGTCATCAAAAATGTGTGTGACATAACATTGTCATGATGGAAGAAAACTTCCCTTCTGTTAGCCAATTCTGGACGCTCTTTCTTAGTTGTTTGATTCAAACGGTCAAGTTGTGCACAGTAGAGAATCGAATTGACCGTTTCGCCATGTTCTAGCAGCGCATTATTGACAATTCCTTTCCAATCAAACCAAACACTCAAATTAAGTCTTGTTTGCCGTCGATCCAGGCTTTGAAGTCGTTTGTGGTCGGTCACCGGCCATTGACCATGATCGCTTGAGTTGGATATTCTCATATTTAATCCATTTCGTTACGTTTCAGCATTCCATTTCGTTACGTTTCAGCATCGTTCCACTGATGGTTATTCGGTCGATTAAATTTTTTTGCGTTAATTCATGTGGCACTCAAACATCGAGCTTCTTTGAGTAACCTGCTCGTTTTAGATGATTCCAAACTGCCACACGGTTGATGTTTAGTGCTTCCGCTATCTCCTGACAGCTTCCGTGCCGGTCTGCAAAATTTCATTGACTATTTCAGTGACAGGACGACCAGTGCGAGGTGCATCTTTTACATCGAAATTTCCGGAATGGAATTGAACAAACCACTCCTGGGTCCGGCGTTCACTCACAGCATTCTCACCGTAAACTGCACATATTTTTCGGCATATTTTTGCAGCGTTTTCCCTTTTTTATAGTAAAAAAGCATCACATAGCGTATCTCTTCAGATATTTCGCTCAAATTCAAAACTTTTACTTACACGAGCAACGAATTACACAGGTGTCCTCACAAAAAATGTAGCCTGACATGTCACCTTTCAAACAAGTGTTCGCTTGACACAATTAGATTAGTGTTTCCAGATATATAGACACCAGCACCATCTAGTGACAAAGAAAAACCGCGGAGACTTTTCATATGACCCAATACTTGAACAGCTCATAGACTTCGCTATTATGTTTTGTATTGAATTTGTCTTCCTCACAGACGCATTTTATTTTCATATACTTCCTAACTAACTTAAAATTGTAATGTTCATGGTGGTGACCGACAAATCGATTTTTGTATCGAAAACATACTTTTTCTCATCCCCATTTATATAAAAAAAACACATAATTTTGCCTGTTCCTCAATTGCAATCAATGCTTCTGCAACAACTCGCTGCATAACTAACAGCTAAATCGGCTTATGGAAGATAGTAATTTTCGCCCTGACACTTGCCCGCACTCTATATGCTTCAGTGCAGGCTACCTGCGACAAATCAGCTGTAAGAGCTTCGAAAGTAAATGTTCATAAGTGAATAAATTCTCAACTTTCAAAGTTCTGACAAAACTCTCAGGAAACTGTAGGCCCTTCCATTCGTGTGAGAACACTAGAACGCACAATACGTGTGGTCGCTAAAAAAGCTACGTAAAACAGCGGATGAGGAGTAATTTATTCCGACTATGACAATAAATCTTCGCAACCTCTTCTGACTTTGATTTTTATATTCATAGGTATACGTTTAGTTTTTTTCAATTAAAATTGTTACTCATAAATTAAGGAATTATTATTTGCAAATTAGCAAATCATTAATTCTAGATCGTAAGCCAAATTCGCCTTTCATCTTTTGCGGTAGGCTCCGCCTGCGTTCATAATTGATTAATAGCAGACCAATAAACATTCGCTGTTTAAGTTAAACGCCATAACCGAAGTGGCAGAACCTTGCAAGACAGTATACGAATTAACTGTACATGTGGAACGATGTACTGATCAATATAACATATTTGGGATTCTACCAACAGGTGTAAATTGCGGAAGACATTTCAATAAAAAGCGCCAAAGTGGCGACCAAAGGAGGAACTAATTTGGCCAATCGCCGTTTTCGAAGGCTCAAGAGGAGGCAATTAGATAACACAGCTCTAGTTCGATAGAACAAATTGGGCCGCTTTATGGAATGGCTGCTTATAAAATAACGAATTCTTTGGTAGCTTTACGCTAGATCCCTGGCTCTGCTAGCATTACATTACTTAGGTTTTTTCACTTCTTTTCGAATGCGTTAGATACTTATACTTTTGACATAATTTGCTATAACTCTTCTGTTATTTTCCTTTAGATCTTCTTTTAGAAGTTTTTTCTTCAATCGCGTTGAATCAGAAAATCAATACGTCTTAGCCTTTGTATTTTACCTTCATAATAGTTGCTTTAAGTACATTGTCTTTTTGCTGTGTATTTATTATGTAAAGCAAAGTTGACACGGCCAAAATGTTTCCAAGGAAGGACGCACAACATCGACGACTTGACCACAACGTCAACATAGTCAGATGTACTTTCGAGGTAGTCAAGAACTTCGTTTTCCTCGCTTCCCAAGTAAACAATGCGAATACCATCAGTATTGAATTTTAATACAGAATAACTCTTGCCAGTCGCTGTTTCTTTCGTTAAGATTGATTAAGAGGCAAATGAGTAGTAGAGCCCTCTCTCCAAAGAACAAGCTGTCTTTATACAAATGTATAACACCTTAATCATCCCTGTCCTGCTCTATGGATCTCAAAACAATCTCAAGACCAGATGATTCTAAGAAAATCATTAACCATTTCAATACAGATGTTTCCATATTGGGTGAACCCATTTTGGTTGCTTTAAGTTAGCATTGTGCTGTTTCTGTTACAGTGTACCTTATCTGAGATCAATGAGAACGGTTTAGTAAATAAATGTGGAGGCTTTTTAGCAGTTTCAGTTAGGTTTTTTGAATGGCCCCTACTGAGACAGTCCTGACGAATCTGATGCGGTAGGGGACGGCAAAGTCGGTACACATAACACACTACACCATTAAATCAAGCGGCCTTTAAAAGAAAAGGGAGAATTTCGCTGAAGGCTATACAGCAAAACAACCAGTAGAACAATTTTCCATCAGTCCATCAGTGATCGAAGAACAATGCACACTTAAACTAAACAATTAAAAAAAGTCTTGAATTAAATTGAACCAGTTAAATCCCGAGTGTGTGGCCATTTTTGTAAAGAATTTATTATTTTTTAAAATTTTTCAAGGCAGGTCATAGTTCAGGATCAGAACTCTTATTTAGCCTGATAAGTAAATAAAACATTACAATCGACAGCTACAATTTTGAGGTAGTAAAGGAGTTTATCTACCTCGGGGCAAACGTGATCTTCACGAACGACATCACAGTGTAGATCCGACGTAGAATCGCCATTGGCAACCGATGCTACTTCGGTTTGTCAAAACAACTGGGCTCAAAACTCCTTACTCAAGGGACCAAAATCATGCTCTGCCAGTCCTGCTATATGGAGCAGAAAGCTGAGCACTAAGCAGAACTGCAGAGCTGATTCTTAATGTCTTCGAAAGAAAAAAAATTTACGTCGGATATGGTCCCATCTGCGAGGAAAGCGAATGGAGGAAAAGACATAACCGCGATCTCTACGAGCTGTGCCAGGATGTGGATGTAGTCCGGAGGGTAAAAATCCGTCGACTGCACTGGCTCGGCCACATCGAGCGCAGGGACAACAAAGCTCGAGCTATGGGGGTCTTCGAATCCGAGCCTCCTGGTTCGAGAAGGAGATGAAGACCGAACCTCCGGTACAAAGACCAAGTCATCGCGGACGTAAGACAGCTTGGTCTTGATGACTGGAAGCAGCGTGCCCAGGACTGTCAACGATGGAAGGCAGCGATATCTCAGGCTCGGACCATCTATGGGCCTTAGGCCTATTAAGTAAGTAAGTAAGTAAGTAAATAAAATTAGGTCAGAGTTAAACAAAATATTGAACCATAAACGGGTTATGTTAAGAAAGCAAAAAAAACCATTTAAGTTGAATCTATACATCAGTCCGTATTTATTTTCAATTCAAAATCAAAAGTAATTCAAATGTGAATCACGAAGATCAGGGCATTATGATCCATGTGTCGGTTGTCTGTTCCGGAAGAATCGTTGTGACCTGTCGGAACGGTTTTCAATTCAGGTCTTGACGTAAGCAATAATTAATTATGCACTTTCTTTGCAGTCCTGCTCAAAGATTGATGATTTAAAGTGGTGTGCAAAATAATAGAATTGGAACTATCTTTCTCTTTTCTGAAAATTTGCAAAGACATTCTTCAAACAAATTAGCGAAATGCTGTACCGCGAATTTTCCTTTTGTTCGCTATGTTTACAGAAACAACAATCGTTACTTCGGTTTTCCGCTTCAGTTTTAAAGTCATCAGCCGATATTTAACTGCGCGAAAAATGAATGAATGAAAGTGTGAAAGTGTGTGAATGATCGCAATAGAAAGAGGTAAACGTTTTGCTGTAAGGCTTTTATTTCAGCTCGGTACACATTATTTTGCACACCACTGTATCGATTAAACCACTAACACTGCAGATGTCCATATTAGTTAGGAAATTAAAGATGATTTTTCCTTTTCATATCGACTCACTATTTTAAAAGGCAGTTTTCAATGACTCGTATGGGAGTGCCATTTTTTGTCCATCTTATGGAGGCTTTTGCCAAACAAAAACTCACAAGACTCAAAATCTATTCAAAGATCAATTGCGATTTGATCACATGCTTTTCGTTTACATATATAATAATAATAATTATAATAATAATGGCGGCGCTACAGTCTGAGGTGGACACTCGTGCTATGCTATTGTTCTCCCACGAGTGGGAGACCTACAGTTTAATGCCGACTCCGAACGGCATCGAACATCGATTGATAGCTAGAACGGGAAGTCAAAATCGCCACCGGTCAACGTATTGGTGGAACGAGGAGATCAAGGAACTCCGATCGGCGTGTCAAAAGGCGCGAAGAAAATGTCAGAGGTCTAGACAACGTGACACAGAAAGACCCCTCCTATTGCGGGCAGGGTACAAAGAGGCACGTGCCTCACTTACGAGTAAATCTGCTATTAAGTCTAGCAAAAGACAGTGTTTTAGGGATCTTTGTGACCAATTAAATGAGAATGTGTGGGGTAACGCGTACAAAATTATAACCGCAAAGCTCAAGACGCCTCAGAGGTCATCGCCAACCTGCCCATTATTACTCCGTAAAATCGTTGAAACTCTGTTCCCCTTCCAACCTGACAGGGTCCTACTTAACGAAATCCGTGGACAAAGTGAAGCTATTCCTACCGTAATAAACGACGATCTCTCCGCGGCAAATACTAGAGTAAAAGATCGAAAAGCTCCCGGTCCCGACGGTGTACCAAATCGGGCGTTAAAAGTACCTAAAAAAGCCCGCTTGAATGAGAGAATTTTTCCGCAACAATGGAAATACCAACGGTTGGTATTATTACCGAAAGGAAATAAACCACCGGAAGAGCCCTCATCTTACCGACCATTCTGTTTGCTCGATACTATGGGCAAAATACTAGACAGAATAATATGTAATAGACTACAGCCCATCATCGAAGCCCATGATGAACTCGCGGAATACCAGTATGGCTTTAGAAAGGCCCGGTCGACAATCGACGCAATCAAAGTTGTAACGGACAAAGCCCGGACAGCCATAGCAGGTAGACGATGGAGAGGAGGCAGTAAAAATTACTGCGCCGTGGTAACACTTGACGTGAAAAATGCATTTAAATTGACGAACCGGACACGTATTTTACAACGTCTCGAACGATTGAATGTACCGAAGTACATATTAAGATTAATTAGGAGCTACTTTACCGATAGGTTGCTCCTCTATGATTCTGGAGACGGAACGAAGTTGCATAAAATTACAGTGGACGTGCCTCAAGGTTCAGTACTAGGTTCTTTACTGTGAAATGTGATGTATGACGGCAAAAAAAAACTCCGAACGGCGAGTTTAAGAAGCTTTTTTAGACTGTTATCCTATTGGAGCATTGTCAGTGACTCGAAAGACAGTCGAAGTCGAGAACAATTTTGTTTTTTTGAAAATTTGTTGCTTGTACTGGGATTTCAACCTAGACTCTAAAAGTCTAGTGCGTATGGGTCGACACACAAATTCACACGGCCACGGCGCCCAGTTCCAGTTATATGTCATCATAAAATCTACTTCGAATTGAAATATCCTTATGACTAGGAACCCAGCACAGGTTTTGATTGTATGTGATTGCAATCTCCTACAGAGATGGTCCGCTTTTTTGCTGTTACTATAAGTCAAAAATACATTTTCGTACTTAATGCTAGTCTAAGACAATTAGATTACCTGATCGGCGTAAGTAAATGCCGAGAATTGAATTGTTTTCAACTTGAAATAAAATGCAACAAGACTATTGGTCATTAGACAAGAACATGATGTAATTTATAAATTCCCAAGGCTTTGAGAACATGTAAATGAGTTTGAAACAAAATAAATAACATTTTCCTAGTAAATTAAACAGAATGTCAAATAATGCTTGGACGCTCAAATGTTCCTACTCGAGCTCGTAAAAAGCCAGCAGGGAGTCGGTAAAAAAGCACATGGCCTCGCGTAAAACCATTCCAATTGATGTAAGAAGACAGACTTATCGAAGAAACATAATGTTTCTTTTTTTTTTGCAATTTCATGCTAGAGTCTCCTATTCTTGATCGCCACACAACGCCATACTGTTCCGCAGTATTTTATTTTAGTTTTTGAATTGCGTGGGCTCTTATTAGATTGGTTGCTACATTTCTGCCGAACGACAGGTTAGCGAGTGTGTAAGTATTCGTTCGCAGTTAAGCTTTCCGTGTACAATTTTTATTTTCAGTTTTTTTATTTTAATATCTTCACAGTCTCTGTCTTAAGGTGCATTTCTAAATCATTGTTCTTACAGTCGGATAAATGTGCTGAGACTAAGAAATGTTGAAAAATTTGACTCATATGAGGTCAATAGACCACTTAAAATACCGGCGAAAAGTTTTTTTTTCTCTCCGATTTTCTTATTTTGTTTTGAAAAAAAAATAAAAAAAATAATCGAGCTTTTGAGATATATTTATTTATGTTGGCATGTATGCTTATGTAATTAATACAAACGATACGCACGATATCTGCACGCAGGCAGAAAAGATGAGGTTTGTGCGTAACGATTTGAAAAAAAAAAAACAACTGATGGATTTTCTATTTCGTGTGTTCTGAAAAAAAAATGCTGGGATAAAAATATTGTCATTTCAAACGGTAATTTATTGCTTATAGCCAAAATTCAACTTTTACTGATCGTTAGAATGCGTAACTAAATTTAGCTTACAACCTAAAGATTGGATACAATACGATCTTCTCAGATGAGGGGAACAATTACTTGTGATAAAATGTCACTTTATGGAGCAAAAACGATAAAAGAAAACAAAATGTATCCCAAAACCGATTACGTTGACACAGCACAAAATTTTGATCACCCTTCTCCTGCTCAGAACTCATGAGCAAGGTATCTAAAAAAATAAAATGTCCGTGACCACATGATCACCGGCAATTGACGACGCGTGGAGGTAAAATTTATAGACGGATAATGACATGAAAAAATGAAAAGAATAAGAAAAAAACTGGGGATAGCAGTCGGCCGATGTTCGGTGGCTGTCATCATATTTAAATCAAAAACCTTCTTAGAGAACCGATCGATGCAAAATGTAATTCCAGTACTAATTCAATCTTTGTAGATTAGTACTGAGCCAGCGGCGTAACAATGTTTACGTTAATCTTTTCAAAATGCATATTTTCCTAAATAAAACAAAAATAGGAAAAGAGATAAAAAGCTTTCCCCATGAACGCAACAAACTACAATGCATTTAGATTGGTGCATAAATTTACGTACTTTCTGTGATCCGAACATAAATTCAGATATTTTTTGGTTGGCGGCCAATTCGAAAGTCCAGTCATTCAACGGCATATAGCACTGACCACCCCTGCCAGCTTATTCATTGCCACCACACGCCACAAGGCACCGATTTCAGCTAAAGGAACAATCCACCACACAAAAAAACAATCTGGATTCTGACTAAATCTTCTTCAAAAAATCATCATTGGACTAAAAAAGGCGAAACCATGTGAACATGTTATCTTCTTTGTTCGAATAAAAAAAAGGACTAGTCAAAGGGAAGTGGCAAATTAAGCAGGTGTAAACGTGCGCACTTTATTTTTGCGGCACAGTGGCATGCCCAAAAATAACCTTTGCCCGGGAAGAAAGACAATGAATTGTATGAAATTAGTTTTTGAAAATTTAACTTTATCACTCACAGCTGAACCTTGTCAGGCGCGTTGTCTTTGAAGAAATGTTCGGGTTTTTATCAATAATTATATTATGCAAGTTTTGACGTTTTGAAATGAACGGGAATTTTATGAATTTGGCAAATTAGAGGAAAACTACGGTAAAGTCCGATGTGGAAGAAGGAAATGCAGCAAAATTTGGAAACGTTTGACAAAATTCAAAAATCATGAAGGAATTCGTTTTTGTTTAGCGTTTTTTAAAATAAAATAGCACTAAATTATGTAAGCTAAGGAAAAAGATTGTTTATTATAATTACTAGTCTAAACTCACACACTTGCGTTGGCTGTGTTTAGGAGGCATGCGATTATTTCAACTGCCAATCATAGAATTTTCTTGCTTTAACTATTTGACGTATAGTTTTGAAGTTTACTAATGTCACGTCTCTTTGTAAGAAGGGCACGAAAACGGAGCAGAGCAGCTCGGCCAAAATCTCGTTGCTTTCTGATATTACTTAACATGTTCGAAAATTCAGTTAAAGCCATGTTCAGTGTATCTTATTCTTATTGCAATTAAGACACGATATAATAATAATAATAATGGCGGCGCCACAGTCCGAAGTGGACCTTCTAAGCAACCACTCGTGTTGTGCGTGCTATTGTTCTCTGACGAGTGGAGTTACTACAGTTTAAAGCCAACTCCGAACGGCGAGATTGAGAAGCTTTTTCTAGACAGTTATACTCTTTGAGCATTGTCAGTGACTCGAAAGAGGTGGACCCGTGAACAAAATTTTTGGGGTTTTTTCGGGAGCCGAACCGAGAACATCAAGCGTTGGAGTCAACGCACCTATCCACTACGCCACGGCACCTACATTTTTTAAGACACTATAAGGGATATTATAAGTATTCCCTTAGGCTTCTGCGGCCCATAGCATGGACTAAGAGAACCGATCTGAACACAAGGAATACACTTAACAAGGTTAAAAGTTTGGCATGCCTCTGTTTTACTAGGGTCATGAGGACTTGCCCAACTGCGGCCATGGAAGCGCTATTGGAACTGACTCTCCTACATCTATTGGTTGCAGAATGCGCAAACAAAACGATCATGAGAATGGCAAAAGAGGGGATAGGAAAAGCCAAGTGCATTACATCGAGGCAATTCGATGCACTAGTCAAAAAACTACTACTCCTGGCCATTCACAAGGACGACGTGATCGGGAAATTTGATTTCCAAAAGAAATTCACCAGTAATCTAAGCATCGAAAAGGACTGTAGCAACGAATCCAAAGTTCACAGACTGAGAAGCAAGGCGGTGAAATGGTATACAGATGGATCAATAACTGATAAAGGAACTGGGGCAAAGGTTTTTCGATCCGGTACAAAGTACTTCGAACCCTTGGGCAAACGTACCAGCATCTTTCAAGCAGATATTTATGCCATAGACAGATGCGTCCAAATCAATCTCCATCAAATCTAAACTCGTGTGGGAATGCCTACAGAAGCTTAAAGAACTGAGTGGTAGAAACAGAGTGAAACTCTGCTGGATACCTGGCCATAAGGAGATAGAAGGCAATGAAATGGCCGACTCCCTGACAGGAAAAGGAGTATCAGAACCCTTCATAGGCCCTGAGCCATTCCGTGCTGTAGGAGACCATGTCTTCAGAGAAGAATTCAGCTAACTAGAGAGAATATATCGGGCAGAAAACTCGAACAAAGCTCATAGCATGAAGCTTCACAAGAAACTCCTAGGGCAGTACAACCGATAAAGATTTAAAGCATGCATCAAAATGAGCAAAAACAACCTCTGTATCCTAACAAGCTCCCTAACGGGGCACTGTAGACTCAGGGAGCATCTAAAGAAACTAGGGGTATCAGAAAAAGGTCTCTGCAGATTCTCTGCAGAAACTGGCTTAGAGAGAATACTCTAGGACAGATTTCTTCACCTATGCGCAATAGGAGTATATTACCCTCAATACAACTCTGAAAAGAACTGTATTTGAGGGTAACTCGTATTAAAAGGTATTAAAAGGGGGCACAATAGGTCTTAAAGGTCGCGGTGCAATATACCCTCAACAACAATAATAATAATAGGTATCTGCTTCTGATATGTTTCACCTCTGCCAAGATAGAGATTTCCATAATCTCTGCTTGAATCACGCTACAATAGGTTCATTGTAGAAGACACCACCGTCTTTTCCCTTTTCCGTACTAAACCCATCATTGTAAATATGTGCAAATTTGTCGAACTAGAATTTTCTATTAGGGATTAGTTCCTGTGGAGGACATTTTTCTGAGCAGGTCCTGCAGTTCTTTTAGATTAGTAGTATATCCACAGAATATATTTGATCCCTGAGAAGAGATCTTAAGAGGGAAAGCAGCGCTCGTTCCAAAGGAGACTCAACAGAATAGTGCATCTGAAGAAGTGGTTCGCACCACTAATTCTGATTGTGTACTTATGTAATGTACAATTATGCCTCATCAGTATGGGCCTACCGACAGCAACGTATAGTCAGTGGTCATACATAAATGCAAAATAGTAGGTGCGTTATTCAAACTTGTGTAAATCCGAAAAATAGAACACAAAAAATACTATTTTCCCAATATATTGAATTTTGATACATCAGACTATAAGACATTTGGTCATTTTGCAACTAATTTAAATGCTTTTTGGTAGTGTTTTCATGTTTGACGATGTTAGGACATTAGGTTAGGTAAGGTTAGTGTAGCTGAGAAATTAGTAACGGACATTTTCGTGAGCTTCTACTAGGAAGTTCGTGGTTAATAAACCTCCATCGCATTGTTGATACACAAGTTCTTTTTTCAATTCGGTCGATGTGGCAAATGGCTCGTTTTTAGCAAGCCTCACAATTTGGCGACTGATGTTAGACGTCGTTTTATGTGGGCAGACTCGCGTTTCTTCGGTTTTGTGCTAAATCATTGTTAAGGCTTTGGTTACCATGTTTTGGAAGCATCGATGTTAGGCTTCCGCTATGTTAGGCTTTCAGCTAAGCTTTCTATCTAGAATAAGACCTAAATATTTAACTGTTTCCGTGAAGAAGCAATTGATGCCATTAATGGTTTGAGTATACGTGAGAAATTTTGTATTTCTTGGTGAAGAGGAAGATTTCGGTCTTTTTTTGGTACAGTGACATTCACATCATAAGGGCTCTCAGTACCGAGAGGTGCTTTTCCAAAATCGCAATAGCGATGTCATCCGCATACACACTCATTTTGCATCCTGCCCCTTCCCGTACAAATAGTAGTTCTTTCACCACTAAGTTCCAGAAAACTACCATTTAGGGCCATCTACATCAGGTGTTGAATCTTTTGGTTGAAGTTGAGCCCATATTTGTATTACAAGTGAGGTCAAAATATAGAACATTTTTTACAAACTAACACAACACCAATAAATCAGAAAACTCATTATGATAGAAATCTTAAGCTCTAAACCACTGTTGAAATCTTAACACTGCTGTCCATGTTGTATGCCTGCTGCTGTAGGCCATGTCGACCTTGGAATGTATACCCATGAAATTAATGAATGAATTACACATTTAACTACCCTATTATTATAATTATAAATATTATTATTAGAAAATAAGGCAGCACTCAGCACAGGCGAATGTTGTACGGTCGTCTGGAGGTGAGTGACAACTTATTACGACTTTAGAATTTATAGAGACTAATTCTAGAGATTTTATGACGTCCCGACTGTCGGTGAGTATACAGTTATTATGTACGGATTTACGTTCCAATTCAGCCAGACAGTGCGTCACAATTTGTTATAATCTCAAAAACGCTACAATAATTGGAAAGAGAAAGGGAGAAATTAACATCATTACCAACCACTCTTCTCTCACTTTTAGACCGTCTCACAGTGAACGTTTCACGTAGAACAAGCTATGTGGACAAAATTATTTTTTTGCGTTTTTGGATTTGTATTGACAGATAATATGTAAAAATATGATAGAATAAAGCAAATAGATTCGAAAGTTGTTGTTCTTTAAGAAATAACAAAAAGTTCTTTATTGAAATGAACATTTTTTTTGTCGGCGGTTTTTGTAACTCTACACTGGAGCACTCAGACTCAAAAACTGCTCCATTGTACTACCAGGCAGCAACCTACTTTTACTGAAATTTCATGGTCTTCCGAAGGCGCTTCTGTAATGAGGAGCCTACATTATCAGCTCTCACCTCATCAGCACCGAATAACTGCCACCTGATCCTAGCAAAGGCGGGACAATGGCAGAGGAAGTGCTCTGCATTGTTATCGTCTTCTCCACAGGCGTCGCAGAGGGTAAGTACATTTAGGTGTTTGGCGAAGGTGTAGTGCCCCGTTAGTACGCCAATAAGTTGTGTGCAGTCTTTTCTGTTAAGAGATAACAAGAAAGCCGCGGATTTCTTACTGACGTTGGGGAGCATGCGCTTGGTCTGTCTACATCCTGGAGAGTCATGCCACCTGCGGTTGTGCTCTCGAAAAGTCTAACTATCGATGGAAGCCCTAACCAAGGACGCGGGCAGTCCTAGCGTAGGTTCAGGTCCTGAGAATGCCTAGCAAGTTCATCAGCGATCTCATTTCCCGTGATCCCGTGGTGCCCCGGAACCCAGACAAGTCTTAGCGAATTCAAGTTACCGATCAAATTCAGAGAAGATTTGCATTGTTGAACTATCCTGGAAGAGATTAAAGGGTTCAGCAAGGCCTTAAGCACAGCTTGGCTGTCGCTACAGACGCAAATACTTCGCCCCTTCCACCCATTCTTCACAATATAGTTCGTAGCCATTAGGATCGCATAGGTTTCCGCTTGAAAAACCGACGCAAATTTACCTCACGAGGTGTGCAGTCTAAAGTTGTCGCTCTCCACGAAGGCACCAGCACCAGATCCTTCACTGGTCTTGGAGCCGTCCGTGAAAATTCGACTACATTCCTTTCCTGGCTCAGATTCTGGCCAGAGCCAGTCCTGAGTACAGGGAAAGTCGAGTTTGTATGTTTGTCGCAGCTGGAGTACTGGTGTCCGTGCGTCAGACGGCATATCCATAAGACCGGGGTCAAAGGAAATGCGGAGCGCAAGGTCATCGAAACTACAATGCGAGTTGTACCAAAAACCACTTCTTTTTAAACGGAAGATGTCCTTGAAAGTGCACCCCATGATGTGGATATCTAGGGGGGGATTCAGCAGTGCATCAAGTGCAGAGCCAGGCTTATTAGGGAAGTCCTCTATGCAGCCGAGACAAACCGTTCTTTGAAGCTTGGTGAAAGCAGCAGTTACGTATTTACGCGAAACCTTATTCCACCAAACGAACATAGAAAAAGATACAAAAAAAGGGGAAAACACATGTTGTAGAACCAGTATGAATATTCCTAGTCTTTATTATCTAAATATTCACAAGGTTTTTACCTCAGACAAGGCGCTTGAAAAATAGTTCGCCTGATTTGGAAAGACATTTTGGTCCGAAAGTGGTTTCGGTCTTATCTGTGGACAGACGATAAGTTTCTGAACCTCTTCACATAGTTTCTAGGCCTTCTTAGGTATTTTTCGAAGACAATTGATCAGGGGATCTGATTTCATTTTAAGCTTTGAGAGTAAGTCTCTAGTATTATTTTCCTGAAATCTGCGACAATCCTTGTTTCTAGCTTTTTGAGTTTCTTCAGATAGCTGTCCGATTGGAACAAGAACATTTTTTATAACTTCTGTGCTGTGAACAAAACCTGTGATCCGAGCACTTAATTAAGGTTTTCTGAAAAATCTCCGCGCAGTGTTGTCGCCATTCTTCGACCCAAATCCTGGCTTTAGCTTGTCAACAATAAGTCCCTTCTCTTCCCTGAATAATCGTTTTATTTTGTCGGATCGTTGTTTTACACAAGTTTTTTCATCATCACTTCTAGCTTGCCATTTTTTTTATTTCCAGCCTGTAGCTTATATAAGGACAGCATTTAAACAACTAATCCACGAATGCAAGGTTGACAAGCCAAAATTGAAATTATCTGGGTTACAGACGTAATTTGGCAGTTCTTCATTCATATTTTTTGGCGTTCAAATAAAACATTATTGAGATGAGAGAGTTTGAGTTAATGCTTTACATATTTTCCTATTAGTCATTGTGAGTAACAATTCATGTTGGACAGTGATGAGCGAATCGCCAACACATGATATCCCGCTTCATTGTGCCCGTTCTATTCAAGTACACTGAACTAAATGAGGCCCAGGTCCACCTCGGACTGTAGCGCCCTAAGAAGAAGAAGAAGAAGAACTAAATGTCTTGTTATCAATGAGTAAAATACTCACTTTATAATCAAATATTAGGTGATTCATTCATTTTAGTTTTCAAGATCTGAGTGCAATGAATAAGGTACTCGAAAAAAAATGAATGTCTTGAAGCTGATTTCAAAACATTCAAAACTTCTAATGCATACAGTATGAAAGGGCAGCGGCTTTGTGATTGGTTAACGCTGTGCAAAACCTTAATACAGAATGGCTTGACCGTCTAAAGAAAGAAGGGCACACCATAGTGGAGAATAACGCGCTATGAATGAGGAATGGTTGAAGAAAAGAAAATCATTGAGACACTCTTATTATTTTTCTTCTGATGGGGCTGGGATTTTTTTTTTTTTGAGGATTTTTTAGAAGCACTACTGGAGCACTCAGACTCAAAACTGGTCCATTGTACTGCCAGGTAGCAACCTACTCCAGTGCCGTTAATTTGATCCCAACGGCAAATGGTGACTGGACCGATTTCGGAATCGAATCTGGGACCCCTCGAACTTGGGGTAGGCACCTAACCAACTGCGCCATCCAGTCGTGTGGGGATGATGCACCTTGGCCTTAACCAACACGCCTCCAAGCCAACTGCCTCCAATTACGCACGTCAAGTTGACTGCGGTCTTTATCCACTTATGTGCGCTATCGGTTTCGTGGACATCCTCTATTACGTTGTCGTACTGTCGCGGAGTCCAAGGAGGTATGATATACGATGGTGCGTGGCCGTAGTTTAGGTACAAGGCGTCAAAAAATGATTCAGCACATAGCGATAATGAACCTGAGCACATAGAAAATGGCGATAATGAACAGAATAAAATAAGTTTTTTTTTCTGAACTATAATGAATGACTTGATCCATATTTACCAAGTATTTTTAGCTCTTATCATCATCAACTCATTAAGAACCTCATTCTATAACTTACGAAAAAAAGAAACCTAAACGTGGTTGAATTTTAACAATTCAGTCAATTCTTGCGAACATATCGCGCACTTTTAAGAACCGAAATATTTATTCTCAACTCAGCATCTGATTTCAGGTTTTTAAATATTACGTCAGACAAAACATTGGAGAGACATTTAAAAGATTTATGCCTTTGTTGTTGACGCAGACAACTTAGTCTTGTTGACTGGAAGCAGCGTGCACGGGACTGTCAAAGATGAAAGGCAGCATAAGCTTTGGCTAAGACTTTGCATGGGTCGCTGGCCTGAGAAGTGAGAAGTAAGTTATTCAGGTACTTACCGAAGATTTTTTTTTCATGCATGAGGTATGTGATTTACAAGGCTTGATTCCCCAACATGCTACGGACGAATCAGGTTCTTTGAACAAGGAAGGTCACATATCCGGCGATTTCCTTCCATTTTTCCCCTCGACTGCCTAATAATTGTAGTGTATTACAGGTAGAAGTTAAAGCTATCCAAGCTGCTGTTCGCTTACATACATATATAGATGTGAAAACTTCGCCGACTATCTCTAAGGGAGTTTACAGTTAGATACAATCTTGGTGCCGGTTTACATGTTCAGTGGAATGAAAGAGGGTACGAAAAAGAGAGTATGATTTTCCAAACAGTTAGAATGGGATGCATTTTCGGCGATCCGACCCATCTCTTTCCAACCCTTTGGAAAATCATACTCTCTTTTTCGTAAACTCTTTCATTCCACTGAACATGTAAACGGGCACTTACCCTATGGTAAGTAAGCTGGGTATAGTGGCAACAATAGACCGGCAAATATAACTACAGACCATATAGAAACAATAGGAAGAGAAATTTAAGCTTAACAATGACGGTTTGAGATATGAAATGGATTCTGGCTTATTTTCATACTTTTCATACTACTATTCATGCTACATACGCCTTAGCTTAGCTTAGCTTGTGATTTCAACTGTCAGTCCAATTTTTGCTGACTTGGTCCCATATGTGCGGCATTATTTCGACAATAGCATCTCGAATGTTGGTCTCGAGCTCGTCTAAAGTGGTTGGCTTGTTAGCGTGCACTAAGAATTTGATGTAGCTCCAAGGGAAATAGTTGATTGGTGTCACGTCGCATGATCGCGGCCAATTGTTGAAAGCTCGCCGTGAACTGACTCAGTCTCCAAATTTATCCTTCATATCTTCGAATGTGGTGGGTGCCGTTGCGTAGTGGGTAGGTGCGTCGACTCCTACGCTCGAGATCGTCGGTTCGAATCTCAAAGAAAACATCAAACATTTTTTCACGGCTTCACCTCTTACGAGTCACTGACAATGCTCAAAGAGTATAACTGTATAGAAAAAGCTTCTAAATCTCGCCGTTCGAAGTCGGCATTAAACTGTAGGTCCCCTCCACTCGTGAGAGAACAATAACACGAGTGGTTGCTGAGAAGCTAGGCCCAGGTCCACCTCAGACTGTAGCGCCGCCATTAGAGGTGTGACGGATATCCTGCAAGTATTCGGTATCCGGCCTATCCGGCATCTTTTGTAATATCTTGCCGATGCCGAATAGCCTTTTGATATTCGGCCGAATACCGCATAGTCGTTTTTTCAGTAAAAAACAACAAAATAAAAAAACAATTTAATATTAGAAGTTTACTAAAGCCAAATTATGATAAATGAAAATTAGTTTTTCTGCATTCAGGGGTAATTATTTATTACGCTTGTTTTCGTATACGATACATGCTTCAGAAAAGAATCTCTTACTGTATACACTGCTACATGAAGATGAAAAATAAATTCTTGCAAATTTGAGCGAAAATGGGTACTGTCTTCCATTTACTGACCACCAAGCCCAAGGGTCACTATTCCGTTCAAAATGGACTGTTTTGAGATATAAGTCAAGTTTGTTGGCGGTATTTTTTTTGGCAGAAAACTCAATCTGACTTCCCTTCCGCAAGCTCTTCAAAAATGTCCCAAAAACTTTGCTGTGTAGAAAGTAAGAATATCTTGTGGAGGAGAAGGAAAAAAACATGTTTAAGTGGTTTTACTTGTTCCGGCATGATTGGAGTATCAGACCACCAATCTACTATACTTTTAATTTGGACAGATATCCGGCCTAGCTGCAGGCCGAATATTCGGTATCCGGTATCCGGCCAAATCACTATTCGGTACAACTCTAGCCGCCATTATTATTATTATTATATATAAACCTGATACAGATTTGCAGTTTTTCTCGTCTTACTGCATTTACTCCATAATATTATATGATGGATGCCATTAAACACATATTTTCTTCTTTAACGGTCTGTCATCACCAACAACCCTCGCCATAACTATGAACTTAGGACGTTTATTAAAAAAAATGCTTTATGTGTTTTGGGATAAACGCGTGAATTAAAATTAAGATGACATATAGACACACAAATGCGCATAAATCAAAAAGAAAAAGAAACTAATCAACATAAATCAAAATAGCACGAAGGGGTAGACGATGATGGTCTCATGAAATCTGATTTTTTTAAAGTTCTCCTTAGAGATGAGATTTTTTTTTTATCAAAAATTCACTGCAATGACCTACGCTGTGTTTTAGAAGCCACAATTACCGTTTTAACGAATGTACTGAATCACACGCCCACGGCCATTAAAATTTTTACGTCTTTTTTAGAATGGCATTTCAACGAAAGTAAAGGTTATGGCAGTCGTTAGACTCTAAATTTAGGTCAAACATGAAATAGCCGGTAAAATAATGTGAAATTTAGAAACGGAAAAATAGACGCCAGGTCCAAGGGGTAAAAGAAATAGCGTCCGAAAGAGGAGAAATTAGCTACAATATCGGCTGCATTTAATGATTGACGCGTTTCGGAAATGGGAAGGGTCATTGACCCTGTGGTCTTTGGACATACACAAAGAATTTGTACCTTGAAAGTCAAAAAATTAAACGATTTGGATAAGGACTTTGGGTAAGGTCAGGTTCTATTGACAGAGTGTAGAATTTACAGCAACACTTAGCTCATCTTAGCGGATGATTACATGAGCGGGAAAAGGCAGGATTGCCGGAGACACAAGATACGATTTTCACAAGGAAGAGGGAGTTGGGTTGGATGCGCCGAAAAGCATCATTCTTTATCTGAAAATCCTATATCAAAGTAAATTCTCGGGTGAAGCATATTTTCATCCCTTTTGTTCCGTTTTCAACATGTTCTTCTCATTTTCTAGTGGTCATTGGTCGAGTAACACCTCACGCATACTGCGCGGCATTTTATGAAATTGATTACAGCGACGATTTAAATTCAATTTTAATGTTCTTACTCTCCGAAAGTTCGACGATGTCTACACAAATTTGATTTCTGATATGTTCAGTGCACCAGACGGGGGGTTTAAGGTACTTCGCTGACGTACATACTTACCGGTCTTTGCACGCAGATGAGAAGGTTCTTTTTGGAGGTTTTATTTAAAGAAGTACACCAAACTGCAACTACATTCATCACTACTGGCCTGACTACCGATACAAAAGCCAATACGCTATGCTATTCCCGTTTTTGGACATAACCTAACTTTTTAATTAAAGGATAATTAGGTTAGATTAGGTTAATGTGGCCGACTGCAGATAGCAGTCACACTTAGGCCAACATAGGCACACTTAGGCTAACACATAACACGCGGATCGAATGTCTCCTATCCAACAAACCAATTGGTGCTTGCCACGAAGTTCCTGCAGGCTCTAAGGTGCTTCTTCCTGCGGGTGAAGAGAGTGCTACAAGTGCAGAGGAGATGCATTAGGTTTTCCTTTTCTTCTTCGCCTCTGCAGCTTCTGCATTCATTAAGTCATTAAACGCAATTACTACATGCATGCCTGACTTCGATATATTGGTCAAACTCGTCAGACCGTGCTGAATAACGGAGAGACACTCTTGCTGCTGCTCTTTCAACATCACTAACGAACTTATCGAGCTCTTCTGTGAAACACTGACGATATGATCGTAGATGAATCTCAACCAGTATCAACTGACCATTGCCTAGTTTTGGAGCAAGTGTACGCAAAGAAGGGGCTCTTATGAAGACTCTATAATAAGATATCCCATTTTTATGAATCAGTATGATTAAACGAAACAAAAACTGGTCAAATAGCGGTTCTACGCTTAACACTTTTTATTTATGCCAAAATTAGAAAAAAGAGATAGAACTCTTCCTCTTGTGCAAAGAAGCAGGCAGTTTATTTGGATTTCTTCACCACTTTATTCTTTTGTTGCATTCTGTTGTTCAAAAGCAGGATACCTTTTCGATACATCTACCCAAGTTTCATGACCAAGAGATAACGCCTTAACGACACCAGCGACTTCTTCGACCTGCAGACCAAACAGACGTTAGAATATGGATCAACAAAGAAGTTACATTTTCAGTTGTACCGGAATGCGAATCTGTGTCATTGAATCACGCTCACGGAGAGTTACGCTGTGAGGCTCTTTCAGAGTATCGAAATCAATGGTGATGCCATAGGGAATTGCAATCTCATCCGTTCGAGCATATCGTCTTCCTGTTGATGGGAGACTCATAAAGCAATTGCGTTAAGGACGGCTTACAAAACTTACCGATCGATCCACTGGAGTCATCAACTTTATGGGATAAGTCCGACTTCGTGAGGGAGGACGCTGTAATTTACATAAAATCATATTAGTTGCAAACTAACCCACACGGGTGAATGATTGAATTTTACATAATTTATTGATGAACGGCATAAATTCGGCATTGTTGCTTAGAGGCAGAATGGAGCACTTTAGAGGAGCCACGACAGCTGGCAGTGAAAAGAAACATCTCTGTTCATCTTCTTTGCGACACTGGAAGTTCTGCTCAAGCAGAGAATACAGGATACGTCCGATACCTGGAAAACATTATAAAAATAAATAAACTGCAACATCTGATCACTCTCTAATAAATACCGAAGGATGGTTCAATAACATTGGGAACAATCTCATCAACGTGCACAGTTTTCTGGGAACGCTTCACCGAAATAGTATCAGCAGTTAGCTCGAATGAATTGTCATCAAGAGACAAATCATATTTCCTTCAAAAGAATGCGCTTGATTAACATACAACCTCATTTGTTGTTCTATAATTGTAGTCTTACTTATTTTCGGTTAGGCTCTTTTCCACTTGCTCGATATCATTGATGGAGAGTGCAGATAAAGCTTGAGTAATAGCTTTAGCGTCTTTCTTGAAAGTCTTTCCAAGAACCTGCTTGTTAATAGCTATTTCGGTAACTTGAATATCTTTGGGTTCAGCTAAACGCTTTTCGGCAACCAATCGGACACCAGTGGCAGCCATGTGCTGTTTCAAATCATAAGCAGATCGATCGGCGCAACCGACGCATTCTATCCAACCCTGGGAGATAGATGAAATAAACTTCATTTAGTCGTCTTATATGAATAATATGTGGTACTTACGTAACTGGTGAGGCACTCTGCATCCCAGCAATCGCAGGCATAGTGAGCCATTTCATTTGCCATATGCTGTCGGAAACGGAGACACCTCGGGTTGATTCCAATATGTGTAAGGAACAAGTGGATTCTAGCTAGATAATATCCAAGAGTTTCGTTAGCTACAAGTTTCTGTAAAAAAATAATTGTAAGAGTATTTTTTAAAGTTATTTAATGTTCAGTAGAATTCTATAAAATGTGTCTATCATTTGTCTTTTTCTATGATTGTAAGAGAAAACAGTCTCTTACGTTAATTATTGAAATCTATGTGACATTCTGTAGTTGACTAAAGAACACCTGGTTCCCTGGCAATGAATTTTTAACAGAAATGCGTAATATATACCCGAAAAAGGCAAGTATTAAACATTCAGGTAAATATTAAACATTCAGGTTCAACCGAATTATTGATTAAAAAAATGTCTGCATTTGTCGATATTAACTACTAATATATTGACCAAGAAACGGAAAAAAGACCATATGCCCGGACTTAGAACAGTATCACGCACTTAATTTGGGTTGTTACGACCTTTAAGGGAAGGTAACAGATAAAGAACGAAGACCCTCTAAACTTTTCCAACAACAGAGGGTCCTGTCTTCTAAATATCGCATATCAGATCTTCTCTGTCGTCTAATGTAAATGCCTGAAGGACTACGTGAACAGTGAGATTGGTCAATATCGGGCCAACAAAGTCTACCTCGGCCAGATATTCACATTGCGACAGATCTTGGCAAAGACACAAGAGCTTCAAGTCGATACCCACTATCTGTTTATCGATTTTAAGGTCATGTATTTAGGGAGACAAATCATACAGCGCATTGTCTAATCTTAGCATCCCTGCAAAACTTTATGTCGCTTTCACAAAGATAGAAAAATACATAGAAAATGGAATGAAATTGAACAATGGAGTTAGTATGAGGGAACGGGTGAAAAGTGAAGTAGGTATAGGGGTCATGCCGCTCCCCTGCAACCCCATGTTTGCCCCCAGATAAAACTTGGGGTAGGTACGAGGTTGGTGGTATCCAATGTTTTCTTATTTTCATATTTAGAATGTATTTGAGAAAGTAACATATGCCCCATCTTGCTACAGTGGCACTGTATGCTCGTAAGAAAGCACTAGGAAAGAAATGGGGCGTTAAACCAAAGGTAATGAGCTGGCTATACACCGCTGTCATAAGACCCATACTCCTCTATGGATTGTTAGTATGGTGGCCGGCGCTAAACAAGGAAGGCTATACAAAAACGCTCAACAGCGTCCAGCGCGGGTATTTAATCGGAACATATCCAAATCAGCCAATCTTCTAGACTACCGGATCATTGTAGTTTTTTTCAGGCGAAAATGACGGCTATTCGTGAAGCCGCTGAATGGCTATCGATGAGAAGGATTTTGGGAGAGAGCATCGTCATTCACACCAACATCCACTCGAATCACCAATTATAAGATCTAGATTGGTAAGAATCTGCCGTATGTCTCTCAATGAGATATCGAGACAATGCAGCCTTATGGTGTGTTGGGTACCTGAACACAGAGATATTCCAGGAAACTGTGAAGCAGACGAACTTGCCAGGAAGGGTACAATAAATATTAACCACACCATTGTCAATGTTTCTATACCAATAGAAACCTTGAAAACCAAGATTCCAGAGCTAGCAATCAGCAGGTCTTGTGAGAGATGGAGAAATCTCAATACCTGCCTACATGCGAGACAAACGTGGCCAAAGATTGATTTTCGGAAAACCACAGTCATCCTCAGCCTTGGCAGGAATAAATTGGGTAACCTAGTAGGTGTCCTCGCGAGACTATGCCTGCCATACAACGATTTCTTCAGTAGATGTATAGATGAAGAAGAGAACGAAACATCCTCGCACTTTCTCTGCAACTTTCCTGCAATCGCCTCCACAAGGAAATAAATCACAAGAAGGAAAGAGTAGCGGTTGGAAGCCGACTCAGTGGCATCACAATGGACCCTTTGGGTCTAAGTGAATCCTTCACCTTACCTACCTACCTACCTACCTACCAAGACTACGCCAAATGTTTAGAGAATGGATCTATTACGTGACAAATTTCCTGAACTTGTGATTTCTCGATGTAGAAACTTCAACAAAAGGCTGTTAAAGTTGAAGTCTACGCCAGTACTCCGCTCACTAGCGATTCACGCATTAAAAGAAAAATATCAGAGCTAGGTACAGGTATAGAAGTATAGAGAGTAGTGATAATGTGTCGACTTGTGTTCATTGAAACGACTGGATGACGCAATTGGTTAAGTGCTTGCCCTAAGTTAGAGAGTTCCCAGGTTCGAATCCCAGTGAAAGCAAAGTTAATATGCTTTTATCCGGTTTTTCATATCTGGTCCAGTCACCATTTGCCGTTGGGATCAAATTAACGGCACTATCACTGGAGCGGTCGATCAGTGGGAGTAGTCTGACTGTGGGTATCACAACGGACCAACATGGTCTAAGTGTGCTGGTGAATTCTCTACCACCCCCTTATTTAACCTAACCTAACCTATTTGGAGTTCGTTTTGGATGTTTCATGTTTCTTGAGACGGTGAAATATTCATCTTGAAATATATTCTACCTGCACCTATTTGCTCTCGCTATTCTTTTTCTGCATACTTGTTTCCGTCATTTATAACGCGGGCGTTCTCTGTTATGTTGTCCCATTGTCTCGGATTCGAAGACTCTTCAGGCCAGAACTGTGTTGTCCATACGCTCTACATGGCCCAGCCATTTCAGCTTTTATCCGTAGACGTTTGACTTATTGAAGATAATGCCACCGTTGAACCCGTATAGGATCAAAGATCGCACGCAGAACTTTTCCCTCAAACAAACCAACAGCTTCTTCATCCTCTTTTTATAACGTCCATCTATCTGCACTTAAGAGAAAAACTGGGATGTCAACGTGTTATATAAGGCCAACTTGGTCTTTCTTGAGACCTTGCCTGAAACCACACTGATAAGGACCTATCAGGTTGTTCACAAATGGTTCCAGACGTAAGTCACGTCGTCAGTTATTAAAAACAATGCACGCAAAGGAATGTAGAAGACACAGACACTTATTCAAAGAGGTGAAATATAATCTAAGCGCACGACCGACATTGACATTATCGGACTCGAAGAAAAACCTGTTTGTTCCAGATATTCAAAACCATTTAAGCAACCGTAGTTATCAAAGTGAGAGTCGAGTAAAAGTAAATCTACCAATGTCAAATTCCGTCAATCGTTCCATTAAAAATGATAATATGATAAAACTAGTTTCTTACTGTTCTAACAGCCTCGCCAATTGTTAACTGAGCAGCACTCTTTCCGTCCATTTGATTGCAAGCTGAATAGAATGTCATAGGAGTATCCTGGATGTACTGGAACTTTGGATGATCCTTTTCATTCGGATCACAGAAGTGTTCAATCTCAGCCATTGTAAACTCTCGCACTCGTATCAAACCCGACCGTGGTGAGATTTCGTTACGAAATGAGTTACCTGAAGACAATTAACATCGCATGAAAAAATTAAAATGCAGGCAAATTGTGAATCTTACCAATTTGGGCAGCAGCGAACGGTAATTTCCCTTGATTGAATTCCAGCAACCGTTTGAAATTCACAAAAATACCCTGCGCTGTTTCTGGACGCAAGAAACTGAAAATGCAATTCAGTTAAGTGACAAAACGACTTAAATTCATGATTGTCTGTTACCCCTTGATAAGGCCAGTGGGTCCAATCTGAGTGGCAAACATCAAGTTGAACTCGATTGGATCGGTGAGCTCATTGCCGGTTATGGGCGACTTCATGTTGTACTTTCGGAGGATGTCTCTCATTTCGTCCTTCGACATACCGTCCAACTAGGGTTAAACACAAATTAGATGATTGATCTTATTCAAGTGAGGGTGGTGATTATACTTTGATTATGATGTCCTCACAGGTTGCTTTCACTTCGGTGGTTGCATTTTTTTCAGACGAGAGTTTTTCCAGGAAATTTTTGATGAGATGATCCAGTCGGAAACATTCACCATTTTTTGTGTCTTTTACCATGAGATCAGCAAAACGTTCCACGTGTCCCGATGCTCTGCACAAAACAAAAGAAAATTTAAGTTTAGACCTAGAGTGTTGAAAAGGGCACTGCTGCACAGGTTATAAGGGATCTTGAGGATACCCTAGAACACTTGATTCTTTTTTTGTCGCTTACTTAAGGACTGGTTCAGGTGTTAAAATGGAACAGTCGACTTCAAGCATTTGATCTTCGAGAACGAAAAATTGCCTCCATAAGTTGAGAATGTTTGATTTTAGTGCACATCCCATTGGACCGTAATCATACTGTCCTGCAAAACAGAAAACGTGAGATTTGAGGTTATGAGTTGGTTTCAGATTGATAATGTTTACAGAAATAAAGAAGATTCTGTGAAGGAATTCGCCAAAACAATGAAGCGTGGGATACTAGTGTGAGTGGAATGAAATATGACAAGTGATGAAATTATGTGGGACAGAGCAAATGGATCCTTCGCTCTTAAACAAATGGAAACAGTTTGCAAATGTTGCATAGTAATTATTCACGTCTAAAGCTAATACAAATGTGAAAGGGCCAACAAGTTCTGACATAATTATTCGCTTGCAGATTTTCGAAGTTCTTCATATTTTGAAATTCTGACAGAGTTGCGAAACTTTGGAATGCTGAATGTTCATGGTTCGATCCCGGACCCAACAGTAAAAGTGATTGCTGTAGAAGACAGGCTAAGTCTACACGCGACTTTAGCGCCGGCCGAAGAGGAAGAGCTACTGAACCAGTTACGAGCGATATAATTGCCGATTTGAGTTAAGTCATAGAGTATTTGAATCGAAGTTTTAGTAAAGTTTGTATCAGCTGAGTTTAGGTTACCTGGTAAAATATGAATACTGTTCCAAATGTTTACCGGGGATGAGTTAGGACTAGCGTTTGATGTGATATCCTCAAGCAATTTAGTTTTTGCGATCTTGACTTGTCTCTTGAATTTGTAATTGGATTTCTTGTATGCTATTAGATTGTCTTGATTTATGTATTTTTTTAAATTTCTTCCAAGCATCCATTTTAATTTTGCGGAGATTAGCGAGTTCTTGGTTCCACCAGGGTACTTCGCGATCTTGGTGTATATGTGGTGTGTGAGGAATGGTTGTTTCATAGATGAATGCAATTTCTTCATTTGGATTGTCGGATGAGTTTGGATCTGTTAAAAGGGCTCTGCTTGATAATGGTTGGGATGACGCATAAAATAAATGCACATTTTCGTGAAAAGAGTGGGGGAGGGAGGAGGGTCGGGTTGCGTAAGGGGATGCCGTTTGCAACGGTAAGCACTAAGAAACATTTTTATCATAAAATTTGATATTGTACCAGCTAATGTTTACCAGAGTTGGTTGTTTTGAAGCAAATTTTTGTTTGTTATTTTTGTACCGTGCTAATTTCGTCACCTATTTCTTTTTCTGATACATTTCTTTCTGATTTTAGGAAAAGAATTAGGAGACTGCGATTTGACAAATACTCTCATAAGCATTACTTACGTTATCTGTGGCACAGAACACTCGACGACCGAGTACAACTTGAACTTGATTAATTTTATTTCAAAAGGAAAACACTGAATTTTCGCAGGAGTTTTATAGGGTCGGGGGACATTTTCAATGAGCATTTAGTCATTAGACGTGTTAATTTGAATTTTTTTTATCGTGGAAATACCAAAATCGTATGGATGAGAGAAGATTCTATGAATATAGCGGAGAGAAACACCAACGAAAAACGAAAGAGAACACTAAGCCTGAACCTAAACCGAATTTAAAAAAACCTTTTTTGTTGCACGTACAAAAAAAACGTGTCTTATTTCAAGAAAGAGCCAAAACTGAGTTTGTTGTTTGCTTTTAGTTTTCTTTGACATAAAATTATCAAATTCGATCGAACTTTATGATGTCAAATATGTATGTATGTGTGAAGCCCAACCTAGGGAGTAGTGGATTTATCTCTATAATGAACGACGAGATTCAGGGCCTATTATTAACCTGTATACTTCTAGCTACTTCTACATACAGTAATTATATTTGTTTGTCCTTTATCTTCCGAATTGTATTGAAGTCTACTTTCTACTAGCCTTAACTACAACCAACAAACTATCTGCATCTAAGTCCATTTTCCATAAAAAAAAACCTTTCATATATGATTGGACTCATCTCTTAGGACTGTCATCGGTGCCATCACACTGACACTGTGCCATTGGCACTCACGCCTCAAGATTGGGACTCCCTCGCGGCGAGATCTGCAGAAGATGCAGGGACAACGAGAGGGAGGAGAATGTAACGCATCCTCTCCACACATGTGGCATTCTTTCCACCCGTTGGAAAGCCTACGATGGTATATGTGAGCTGAACAACATCTGCACTAGTTGACCTAAACGCTTCATAGCAAGCACCAAATGGTTTAATGGGTAGGAAATACTCGATTCGCGTGGTAGCATAATAGGTCTATGTTGACCTAAGTAAGACTGCTATCCTGCTGTCGACCACTTGAACTTAACCTAACCTACACAATAGACTTTTAGTCTAGGTTCAATTCCCAGCACAAACAAACATTTTTAAGTTTCAAAGCCCATTGGAGTCATTGAATCACTGCTCAAAGAGTATAACGAAAGCTTCCGAATTGCGGACTTCGGAGACGGCATAAAATTTTAGGTCCCCTCTACTCGTGAGTAGTACACACAACTCGAATGGTTGCTGTAGAAGCAATGCCCAAGTCCGTCTCGGACAGTCCAGTGAAATTTACTACTGGCAGCGAAAAGCATCGAGCTAGAACGATCAATTACCATTAATCTCCAATGTACACTTAAGGCAGACATCATCTTCTGTTGTCCCATTTATAGTGATTGTTTTTCCACTGAATAGATTTCTGTGATTCTAGTTCCAAGAACTCATTGTCGCTGGAAGGCCAAACGAACAGGAACAGAACCTCTTTCTACCGAATATAATTGCTAATTTCTTCTCTTTTGGCTATGCAATTTGTAGAACAATATATCCCAATGTAAGTTCAGGTTTGAATGTGTACTCCTCGTCGATGTTAATACAAGTCCTTTACTGACTAATGGAACTCTCCATTCTGCTCGTGTTAGAAATGTCTGACAAAGAATCGAAAGGCAGACTTGAGCGCATAGAAGTTAAACTGCACTCAAAATAGACTTTCGAAAAACACAGAAAAAGTCGTGCATGTTATGACTATTTATTGATTTTTATTCTTGCATCAGAAAACAGAAAGGTGATGAAACGATTACTCAGCTAAGCCCACAAATACATTCAGACACACAGATCACCACAAAACAACAAGGAACACACTTTCAACCATAGTTGATGATTAAAGCTCTTCTAACTGGTTCACAAAATCACGAAGCACAAATGTAATATTAGCCATTTATTTCCTCAGGATTCAGTCCCTTCAAGGGATAAGATACAAAGGCCCCTTCCCCCACCCCCATCACTTTCACTCACAAAACATCTTGAGTCATCTAGTGTAATAGCAACGTGTAACTTACCAGTTATGCCTCCATAGATTGCAAAGCTTTGATCATAGAAAAATCTTCTTTTCAAAAGATCTTCCATCTTCGAGCGATCAAAAGTAACCGTACTAGCCATCAATTCCAATTCCTTATCCTCCAGTGCCTTCTTTCTTAACTTCAATTCAGCAACAGCACGTTTCACATCCAACTCAGGCGCTCCGTCAGCCTTGAGTTTCCTCACCAAATTGCCCTGCTCCTGGACTCTTTCCCGCAAAGGAGCAACGATAGCCTCATTTTCTGGAGTACTCATCTCGTTGAACAATTTAAGTACAATTTTTCTCTGTGTCTTATTAGAACCCCAAGCAGGTTTTGTTGAAAAATATGCAACTCCTTTCACCGATTGAATGTTTTGGATCCACCGATGAGTATTGTGGATTTTAGTGACTACCCTTCCAATGTGACGAAATTTGCAAAGTAAACCGGTCGACATAAGCACAATCACAACCCCACCTCATCAAAACGTGTCAAAATCAAAAAGCCAAAGAATAGCTAAATTTAGAGATGGACAAGTGAAAACATGTGAAGGTTTCCAATCGTTTTCCAGTTGTCTGGAATGAATTTACACGCATGACTACGAATGCATGCAGATGTTTAATAATCGCGTTAGAGGGAATCAATTTAAAATCAAAGCAGTTTAACTTATTAATTGATTTAAATTTATGGACAATTAATTTAAATTTGAGAATAACGAAATAACATAGGGTGAGTCGAATAAGTTGCTTGAATATGAACGAAAGCCAAGTAAAGGGTTTGCATGGAAGTCAAAGAGAGCGATCAGTAATTAGAATGAACCGAACATTGAATCAATGCGTCAAAATGGATTCATAATTTTAACGAACTCTAACTTTAACTCTAAATGAGCACGAATGAAGGTTGCGCATGAAAAATAATAAAACCAGTGGCTCAGTGACCTTATGCTCTTGTGGGCATCCCCAAGAGCCATTTTTCATATTAAATTGTCAGTCGTTCTGTAAAAATTCTCGTTGACACCACAATTATAATTTTATGAAACTTATCATTCCGCACATTTCAGCCACACCTTTCCTGATATGAATTAGGACACATATGTTGAATGATATACAAGACTATAAAAAACTGGTTTACAGTTTTAAGTCAACTACACCTTTTGATTCAATAAATACCAAGGCTTTCCTAAGGGAATAATGCTTAAAACGCAATTCTGCGTTAGTGCTACCATTTTTGCATTAAGTAGGTAGTCCTTTATGGATGAAACTCAATAGTGCGTAGCGCTTGCCGACTTCATGTTACGGATGGAGTGCGTTGACGCACTGCGTTATGGCTGAAACACAACAGTGCGTTGCGCTGGCCGACTTCATGTTACGGAGGGCGTGTTTTCACGCACTGCTTTAAGCAGCTGTTCCCTCTTTCTCTCAAATAGCAAATGAAAAATATTCCGTCAGCTGTTTTTATTTCTGAAATGTCAAATCAAAAAATATTCTGCTAAAACAATTAAACGTTAAAGAAATTAATCGCGGAAAATGAATGCCAAGAAAGTTGAAAAAATTAAAAAAGTGCTTCTTGTTGCTGATTTGGCGTATTCATGCTTCCAAGCATATACGGATTTCAAATTAGTTTTGTCGTTAAAATAATTTTAGTCAGCTGTTTTCATTACTCAAATGTCAGTTGCCACAAAATTTTCTCATTTGGGAAAAAAAACTCTCAATTTGGGAAACATATCTCAATTTCGATATCACAGGGCATCGCTCTGTCAAAAAAATATCCAACATGTTCGATAATGATGTGCGTTGGGATTACATTTTACGTTTTATTAGGGTCCTCTTATCTTTCTCATTTTTCACTTACATAGGTCGACGCAGTATTGTGTGCATGGCCATTGAATTGTCTCCGTTAAAAGATAACGCCAGCGCTGACGCACTATTGTGTTTCAGCCATTATACCCAAAGTGGTCGGGCTTTGACATTTTCTGTAGAATACACGTAAATCATTAGTCAAGTCGGAATAGCGCGGTCGGGCGTTGACATTTCACAGACCGTAATATCGTAAGCCCGAGCAGAAAGTTTGGAGTAGAGCTTCTCTCTACTTAGTCGGGCTTTTTGACAGAAAAAAAACAATTTTTTTTATTCATTTGTGTTTTCACTTTTGGCGGGCAAAAACAATTATTTGTGTAAGCAATAATTTTTTGTAGGGATTTTATCTATACTAATTGTATTTTTTCTTGTAAAATGTATGTTAGAAAGTGGATAGCTTCCAGGAAAATATTTTGTTTGTCAAACGCGCGAGTTCTATTTCGATTTGGAAAACTGAGTGCTCGTGCTTTGACATAAGATTCTCGTAAATTCGATAAAACGCGTACCAATCCCTGTCAAAGTCCGAGCGACCGAACGCGCTGTTGCGATTTGGGCTTTAAGCAAACTTTGAAATTACAGTCGACATTTCTTTAACGTCAGGCAGAAAGGTCAAAAATCATTTTGGGTTTTTGATTGAGTTTGATTCAATTTTTGTTCTCTTCGTTTGGTATCAATGACTTAAGTCTAGCTCAACTTCATTTCAGCGCTTATTTGCCATCATGTCTTTTTTCGAACACATTTAATCCCGATTTGCAAGTAATTCATCTATTTTTAATTTGGTTTTAAGAAAAACTGCAGTTTCCGATTTAACGTCAAAGATTTATCAGCAGATTTTATTTCTGTTCTACAATTAGGTATGACTTGAACGTCCTTATGACAAGCTTCAGATCGGTCGTACTGTAAATCAACTATATCAGTATGAAAAACACTTGTCGTACGACTGCAGAGCATTTTTTTCATTTTCTTGTGAATTCGTTCACTCAAAATCAGAGCGGAAGAAACCATATGACGTTCAATTGACGGAAACATTAACTCTTTATTTTGTCTAAGGTTGAGCCCGTATTCGTTTGCTTCTTTCTCAATTTTCTACCATATTCACACTTGGAAGCTTGTGTCATATATGAAGTCCGTTAAGCTTGTACTACAGTGTGAACGTAAGGCATATTTTAATAGTGCAACCAAGTTAAGCAACATATAGTACAATGTGAACGGGGCTTTTAAATGTCAATACATAAACTTACACAAAAAAAATTAAAATTTGTATGTATCAAGAGGACGCAAATGTCAGTTTTTACGAAATATGAAGTTAATCTCATTTCATCTTTTAAAAATTGTAAGATCAGTGGCACAACGCATTATTCCAGACTGTGCCATTATATTGCTTGTGTTGAAAGCTGAACGTCATTCGACGGTAGCACCAACTTAGACATATGCACAAGTCTGTCCGCGTACTTATTAAACGAAAAAGCTTAGAAAATGGAAACGTTGAACACAATAATAAGCTCAAAAACCTATATGAAGAGAAAAGTGTAAAGGGAAAATGTTGATTGATTCATTAGCTTTATTTCTTTTGGCAAAGTAGGTGAACTGACTTAATGGATATCATTTGTTGGTCTAGGAAGACGTTAAAACGAAACACAAACTTTTTCGCTCAAAAACTCCAGCAGATGTTCGAATACAGTATATGTACTTCCCACAATGCTCCCATTTTAAACATAATCATCCCCTGTCAAACATCATAGGCATAACAATGATGGTTTTGGCGCGTAAACATTTTAGAAATCATAACCATTCAAATCTGGCAACAATTTACACTTCAAAATGTCTTGCCATCAAACAGAGAGCGCATTCAACACACTCAGCGTTCTCTTAATTCCTGTGCTTGTGTGTGCGCATGCCCATTCGGATTTAAAGACCAAACGAATACATCGACCAACAACATAGATTCGTCGTGCAACTTGTAGCCTCCAGCGAGCAAATAGACAATGCTATTGCAGATGGTCTCTGTTTTAATTTGACATGCTGCTCCAAAATAAGTTCTTCGTGTGTGTTATTTTTTGTGTGTAATTAATTAAGTATTTTTTTGCTAAAAGAAAATTCATAAATTTGTATGGTTTCATCCACCGCCAGTGAGAAAATATACATAAGTGCTTACATATATAAACGAATATCGCTAGGGAAGCGATTATTTAACCTACTTTCACAGAGTTCCTGGATTAGAGTTGTTTATTGTTTCGTTGAACAATTGTGGATGTGGTGTGGAAACGTTTGGGAGTTGTTTATGTTGGCTTTATCCTAAAGTGTGGGAGAAGGATTTATCCAAAACGCTATCCTTGCAGTGAACATGAATAATTGGAGTACATCCGTGTTTAGTTTTGCTCACGGTAAGTTATCAGATTAGTCAGAGATTAATTTGTATTTGAAGCTCGTCGATGAGCGGTGACTAATGTTCATTCAATGTTATGTTTTCCATTCAGTGGGTATTTTTATTATTCTCGTCAAGTGAAGTGATACATCCGTATGGGAGTTAAACTGAGATCTGTTGCTAAGACCTATTTTAAATTTTGCATTACCCAAGCACACCTAGTACAACTTGATTGTGCATTGAAGACTGGGCACTGTTGCATGAATTGGATATCCTAAAATGGAAGATGTTTGGCTCATACAGGGGGGTAATCATGCGCAGTGGATGACGTTAGGAGGAATTCAACATTCTTGGCGAAATCGTTTGCCAAAGCCTACCGCAAGTTTCTTCTGTTTTTTGTGGGCATTGTATTCTCCACGCAATTAACAGCAAAGTGCTAAATCAGTTCGAACTTTTATGCCTACAAAACGGGCGAAGCCATTACACAATCGACTCGTTGTCCTAAAGATGTTGACAAGGCCAAGTTGGCGAATGAGACGACGTTGGTGTCAAATCCAAACAAGTCTGTGCATAATATTAGAGCGGAATAATAAATTACTTGTGGTTCTGCTTTACCATATGTTTTTAGATGTAAGGTGAGTATGTGCTATTCACTTGTTTACAACTTCCGCAAGAATAAGGCATCTGTTTAGAGAGCAGATCAATTGTTACCCAGAACAGTAAAGCTTTTGTTAGATTCTATTGCACACCTTATATGAATGCACACCTTATACGAGGTCAGTTATAGTCGAACGAATTTGAGCACAATTTTCTTCGTTTCCTTCATGGTTGCCGAAAGTTTACCTCCCCATGAAAGACATGAAACGATTGATAAAGATAATCTCATCTAGTCAATACAACTGCCATGTGGGCTAATTAAAGATAATGATTTCCGCACGCCCTGTCTAGAGGCTAGAACAGTCTCACCTCAGTGAATATCTATGCTAAACGTAGTGCTTACACATGAAAGTTCACACACGACAAACGTCAAATTGTCTCGTAATAGGAGGTCATAATGTATTTTGACTAAATGAATGTATTTAATTTGGATGTGAAAGTTCAATTTTATCCTCTAGTGGTTATGCTAGATTATCGTTACGCAGAACTAGTCTATTTACTTTGCAGTTATGAATGAACGCATGCTGCTGATGTTGCCTAACATTAATTGGTTGATGGTATGCAGGAAGAGCATAACATTGAATCAGTTATTTAAACGAAAATTAATATATCTCGTTGCTTCTGGTGTGCACAGACTAAAGTTCACATTTGTAAATTTCTTTAGGATACGTAAGCATAATTCAAGTTTGAACACACATATTTCACGCATACTTCCTTTTATCCTGTTGTTCCATGTATTTTTTCCCTCCAAATTTATTGTCGTGAAACGCCAAAGACTGTCTATTACGGCTTTGCTTTCGCATATTTGATGTCTTGTCTACTTATCTGATTTTTCAGAGTTTCTCTTTGATCTTCTCTTGTTATACAGCTAATTGTTTTCATAATTTCCTACGTCATTCGCATAAATAAGATATGTGTGGGCAGGTTTATTGTTTGTAAAAATTTGAATTTCTTCATTTTCAGCCGTTAACGTTCAGCGTTTTAAATTTTCCATTTACAAGGATGATATTTTGTATCTGTATGATACAACAAGTGGTACACAATTCCGGAAGGGAACCAAAAAGGAAAACGAATTCATCAGATCTTGCGGTTTATTCTCTTATTCATTTTAGCAGCAGTCCGAAAATTCAATATTTCCTATAGTTTACGGTCTTAGTCTTAGACTGATCCGGCAAACTCTCTCTTTTAGAACGTTTTCCAGCTCTGACTTGGTGAAATTGACATATTGTGCCTACCTGTGTACAGTGCAATATATTGTACTTCTTATCGTAGTGCTTTATTCTGGTAATAGTGGCTGGCATAGTGGCAACGTCATTCAATGTCCTGAGCCCAGTTGCTGAGATTTCAAACGCAGACTTCATTACATATTATGCATTGGCTCTTAATTGCCATTCACATGAACAGCGATCTGCGACTGCGATTTTTTAGAAATTAAGTTCTCATGTGAATGAAGTGTCGGAATTTGTAATTTTAATAAGTCGCAGATCGCGCTTAATGTAATGTGAGTGCGACTTTACAGTACAGAGTGTATGACTTTTATGGAAGTCGTTTCAAAATACGCCTCTGCACATAATTGAAGGTCTCTCCATTTGGCATGGGTTGCTTAATCTGGAAAAAGTGTCTCCAAGTGATGTTGCTGTTGGCTTTATACGTCCGCGTTTGAAGATTTTGTTTATCAACTATCCAAAGTGTTTGAACATTTCAAAAGATAACTACTTGAAAATTGCTTAACTTTGTGAAACCTTTTGTCCTCTGAACATAAATTCTCGCGTCTGAAAGATCCATTCCATTTCATTGCAATTCTAAATAATGCCAATGGCATTATTCAACGTCGGACAGCAAATGCTTGAATATATTCATGGTACGTCTTAGAAAGCCGAATGTTTTATCCAAGATTGGTCGTATAGACTGCTCCGAGAAGTGTAACGAATTAAGCAGAGCATAACGCTTTTCAATCGCTGTTCCTTTAGCACTTTAGGAGACATTTGAGTAATTGATCTCTCTTCCGTCTTGGACAATGGAGAAAACCTTTTTACTACTTACTTAACAGGCCTACGACTCATGGCGGGTCCGAGCCTGAGATATCGTTGCCTTGCATCGTTGACCGTCCACGCTGCTTCAAGACCAAGCTGTCTTGCGTCCGCGATGACTTGGCCTTTATACCGGAGGTTCGGTCTTCCTCTCCTTCTCGAACCAGGAGGCTCGGATTCGAAGACCCTCTTAGCTGGGGCGTTGTTGTCCATGCGCTCGATGTGGCCGGGACAGTGCAGTCGACGGATTTTTATCTTCCGGACTACATCCACATCGTGGTACAGCTTATATAGTTCGCTGTTTTGTCTTCTCCTCCATTCGCCTTCCTCGCAGAAAGGACCAAATACCCGACGTAAAATTTTTGGACTGATTTGTAGAAGATAGTGTCTTCCTTGTTTACAGTAGCCCGCCGCACTATTTTCAGTACCAAATTGAGGAAATCACACGACAGCGCATTTCCTTGCCGAAATCCAGTGCAAGTTTCAAACGGCTCAGATGTCCTTGAGCCGAACTGCACGGTGCATCGCGTATGTGTTAGCGTGGTGTGACACAACCGGATCAGTTTTCCCGGGATCCCGAATTCGGCCATCGCTTCGTATAGTTCCTTGCGATGAATGCTGTCGTATGCGGCTTTAAAATCGATGAAAAGATGGTGCATATCGATTTGAAACACGCCGGTCCTCTCCAGGATTTGCCTTAGTGTGAAAATTTGGTCTATAGCCGATTTGTCGGGCCGAAAGCCGGCTGGACAGGATCTTGTAAGCGATGTTGAGTAGAGATATTGATGGGGCATTAATACTAGAGTTGTACCGAATAGCGATTTGGCCGGATACCGGATACCGATTCGGCCTGCAGCTAGGCCGAATATTCGGTGGCCGGATATCTGCCTAAATTGAAAGTATAATTGTTTGGTGGTCTGATACTCAAATCAGACCGATAGGAGTAAAACCAACTTAAACATGTTTTTTCCTTCCCCCCATGAGATAGTCTTATTGTTTACATAGCAAAATTGTTGAAACTGTCTTGAAAAGTTTGCGAAAGACAATAGTCAGATTGAGTTTTCTGCCAAAAGTGATACCCCCAACGAGCTTGACTTATATTTCAAAACAGTTAGGCTTGAAGGGAATAGTGACCGTTGCAAAAACGTATCTTTCATCTCCATGTAGCAGTGTATACAGTGAGAGACTCTTTTCTGAAGCAGGTATCGTATACGAAAGCATAATATGTTAAATAAAATCAATCAGACCATAAAACTGAATATTTTTATGTTTTATACTGAAAAAAAACGACTATCCGGTATCCGGTCGAATATAAAAAGATTATTCGGCTCCGGCCGGATATTATAAGGAAGCCGGATACCGAATACTTGCCGGATATCCGTCACATCTCTAATTAATACATTTGGGAGAAAAATTCTGCATGCAATCTCCTGCGATGTTTGTGTTACTGGTGATTGAAAATTGAGATTTAACCACAAACTGTATGTGCAGATCAAGTCTACAGATCTTAGTAAACGGCTGGGGAGGCATGTTGGGTGAGGTTCAGGTTCACCTTGGGCTGTAGCGCCCTAAGAAAAAGAAACAGACGAAAAGATTACGCACTTCACTTTTTTGCAATTCGAACCACTGTACAGAAATATTGAATTGAACAAAAACTTCAAATGATCTATATTTCTTCAAGCCAAACATTCAAGAACTTAGTCAGAAGGATTGAAATTTTCAGTTTAATCACAAGAAATGTTGAGTATTTTCTCAAGTGCCATCAGTAAAATCAGAATCTTAGAAAATTATCTGAACTAAATTCAAGTCATCAAGACGATTGTACAAATTTGAAGACAATATTTTGTCATTTCCCGCTTAAAATTACCATTTTCTATTCAAAAATATTTTTATTTAATGCAAGTTGTTCCAAATATTCGATTATGTCACAATGTCAGTAGTCATTGTACTAGAGGTGATCAATAAGTTGTATTAAATTTGCTTTTAATCCATTCTCCTGCAGACAAATAATTGAAATAATTGCAATTTTCTCTTTCAGATACATGAACGATACAAGAATGATCCGCATTCAAGAATGCTTTGGCGGTATTAAGAGCTAAGAGTAACTAGAACCAAAATAACACTTTCACCCATCAAACACTTAAACAAGCGCCATGGATTATACAGATGACCGCGAATTAGGAACTCGTAATTCTGTTGATTTATCAGGATCACATAGAATACTAAGAGAACGACACCTTATCAAGGGTCCAGCAAGGAGTCTATTTACCCATCCATCAGAAAACCAGCAGTTTCCATCAAATCCCAATCAGTTATGTCATAGTAGTTCCAGTATAGAACTACTGCATGCCCTGCGTGATCACAGCATCCCACGAAGAAACGATCCGCGACGTGCATCCAGCAGTCATGGACCCATTAGTCTAACAACCCCCTCATCACCCGCGAAAATAAATGACAGTTTCTTCGCCATGCTGCAGGACTACCAGCCGGCTGTGTTGGGTGTGAAAGGAACTGATCAACGTTCACCGGGACCGGCTGAATTTATGCAGGGCCGAGTTATGCATGCAACACCGTTCATCAATCAAGAACCGGAGAGCAATGCAACACAACCGGATCCCGCACCACAGAACGCGAAAAGAACACGCGATCCTAAAGTCAAAAACAAACTCCACAGATTCTTGGTGCAAACAAAAAGCAAAACCGAAGACAACGTGCCGGGACTGTTGAGTTCGTCTCTGCTGGCAAAAACTAACTCAATCAACGACGACTCAAACGCACAGTGCTTTACCACGACAACACATAGAACATTCATGTCGTCTGTGGATATGGAAGAACAACAGAGACAACGCATATTCGCGCACTACGATTGCCAGAGTTTGGCCGCCAACTTGAGTTATCGAAAATTGAGGGGACTCTTGAATGGAAAAACTTCCAGCAGCAGCTCCTCTTTGAAAACTTCGGACACATCGTCGTGTGATTCTGGCAGTAAGCACCCAGCGCTAGAGCGACTTGGCTGCACGGAACTGCTAGAGCATTGCTCGCATTTTTGCAGCGAAGTGGGCGGAGAGATCGACCACTTAGTCTGCCTCACAGGAGCGTCCCCCAGCAAGCCAAATAGTTTGGTGCATAGACCGCCGAACTCATATACCGTCTCAATATTGGAGTCCCAGGCGAATGAATCCCTTTGGCGAGTCGGAGCCTGCCCGTTTCAGTGCGATCCCTGCCCAATAGAAGCCGTCGATCATGGTGCACATTACTATCGGCGCCACTTTTACACGCAAAAGCATGAAAACTGGTTTGGAATCGACGAACAACTCGGTCCACTGGCAGTGTCCATTAAAAAGGAAAAACTGCCAGACAACAGTGGAACAGAACAGCGACATCAACATCCACACTATCAGTTCCGCATGATAATACGAACTTCTGAACTTTTAACCCTCAGAGGAACAATCCTCGAAGATTCTATACAAAACTCCCGATCGGGGAAATCGTTGACATCCAAAGAACTACTGGAATATGTTGCACCTGACATTCAAATGAGTTGCTTACGCTTGGGTGTGAACACATCCAATTGTGAAGAGCAGCTGCTTAAACTCGACGAGCAGAGTTTGACAAGCAAATATAAGGTCGGCATACTGTACTGTCGAAGTGGTCAGTCTACTGAGGAGGATATGTACAACAACGAAGACGCGGGACCAGCTCTCATTGAGTTCTTAGAGACTATTGGCAAACGGGTGCGCTTAAAAGGGTTCCAACACTACAAAGCTGGTCTTGACAATAAGACCGACTCCACAGGCACGCACTCTGTATATACAGTTTACAAGGAATGCGAGATCATGTTCCACGTCTCGACAATGCTTCCTTTCACACCAAATAATCGACAGCAACTGCTCAGAAAAAGGCACATCGGCAACGATATTGTGACGATTGTTTTCCAGGAGCCTGGAGCGTTGCCTTTCAGTCCGCAAAACATTCGCAGTCAGTTTCAGCATGTGTTTTTGATAGTTAGAGCAATAAATCCATGTACAGACAACACAACGTACCGTGTGGCAATTTCTCGATCCAAAGAAGTACCAGTGTTTGGTCCCCCATTACCAGGTACGAAATTCGAAGCATAAAATCCTTTTGAAGTTAAATAACGCTAATCCTTTCTCTTTCCAGCTGATGCACTCTTCTCAAAAAACAAAATGTTCGCGGAGTTCGTTTTGGCCAAGATAATAAACGCAGAAAACGCTGCGCATCTCTCCGAAAAATTTGCTAACCTAGCGGCCAGGACGCGAAAGGAGTATCTGAAGGATCTCTGCATAAACTACTGCACAAACATGTACTTGGATGCGGGCAATAAGTTTTCAATCTTTCCCAGCAAGAAGAAGGAGAAACCGAAGATTCGCTTCTCGGGTGACATATCACAGCGCGGGGCGATTTGTTGGCAAATAATGTTTCAAGATCATGGCTCATCGCTTGCTGTCGACTGCGTGCTTGGTATTTCCGCCGATACGTTCGTTATCATCGAGGAGTATTCCAAGCAAATAATCTTCGTCACTCCAACACGGTCAATTCTTGGTTGGTCAACGTCGGATAACGCTTTGAGGATATTTTATCACAATGGCGAGTGCATCACCATCAACATGCGGTTCTACGGAGAATTGGACGAACAGCTTGAGGTGATTGAACGTTTGAGGGCAGTTACTTTGGGAAATGGTGTCATGGAGCTCAGCATAAGGCGCAACATGATGGGTCAGTTGGGTTTTCACGTGCAGCCAGATGGTATCGTGACTCAAGTGGATTCTACGGGTCAAGCTTGGGCAGCTGGCATGAGACGTGGTTACCGCTTAGTGGAAGTGTGCAAGATAGTCGTGGCAACATTGTCTTACAGGGAAATGATTGATTTGCTGAAGACGTCTGCGCAGTTGACTTTCATTGTAATCAAATCCTTTTCTGATGGAACTCCACGACGTGGCTGCTTTAACAAGCACTGCAAGTTGAACTTTTTGAGTGTTGAAAGTGATAACGAAGTTTCAAGATTCAGCAATGGCTATCCAGAGCCGGAATGCATGAATGTTAAGAGCTTGTTGCGAAACGGAGCCATTCAGCATCCAGCACCGAACTACAAGCGCTTCTATGATCAAAATCTATTCCCACACAAAACAGCAAGCAGAACTGTCCACCATACTGGGAGCAGTACGGCTCTTACAAATGGCTTGCAAGAAGATTACAAGCAAAGACTGCATCATTCTGGAAGCAGTTCGGCCATAACAAATGGACTGTCGGAGGACTACAGAACAAATTTGCCTTCATCCAATTCCGTGTCTCCGCAACTGTGCAACAGCGATAAATGGTATGACGTTCTGGAAGATGTTGAACAGAAACAGAACACGCAGCACGTTACACTGTCACTTCAACGTCAGTATAATTCGAGGACATTTGATCATCCGCGTTTGGAAGAATCAACATCCTTGCCAGTGAATCTGAACACATCCCCGTTGTCGTTTAGCAACTGCTCTAGTTCGCAGTCTTCGCAGCAAGGTGATAGCTTAAACTACTCCCGGCAATCTACAGATTCGAGTAAGCTGCTTAGCAAACATAGAGGTTCCAAGTACGAAATAACAGAATTTAAATGCCTCACCATATCCCCCAATGAGAACGGAACGGCGGATATGAGTATAAGAACTCACAATCATTTACCAGAACAACAGAAACCATTCGAGGAGAAGACATCGCCAATAATTAGTTCCTCCTCGCCATATAAAAGTTCGATGTCAAGTGTACAGAAAGCCGATCTACACGGTGCTGTCTTACCCTCAACATCTTCGGTCAAAACGGCCAAGCTTCTGCCCAGCATAACAAACTTCAATCAGTCCAGCAACACTCACCGGAATATCAGTAATTACTCCAGAAGCAGTACACTTCGTCGTGATCTACTGGAGCTTATAGGACCGACGAGCACATCCTCTCACTATGACAGCCTAAAAGTGAAGAGAATTTCTTCAGTTGACAGAGTCTCCAATCCCCAGACGACGGAGAATGGATCGAATTTCTTGACAAGCGACTTGAAGCAGGTAAGTTTGCAGAGCACCTCAATGTACTGTCCAGACGTGATTCATTTCAGATGTCACTTTCAGGTAGGAATGCAGCAAACGTTTGAAGATGCTAATGAGATCGTTCGAAATTCCTTCGCGTCGATAAGGCCGGCCACACAAATAAATCTTGATCATAGTGGTAAATCGCTCACCCAAGAGATTCCACGCATAAATGGTACCTATTCAAAAATTAGAGACGTTAGTCGCCGGACCGTTCAAGATGATTTGTCAGCTGCACCGCCATTATTACCCGATGCGAAAAAACTAGATTGGACCACACTGGTAGACACTGCAACAAAGGCGATCGTCCTGCAATTACGTGATGATAAGACGTTGTCCTTGTGCAACACTGCGGACGATGAGAAAAGAGGAACTGGATCGAATCTTCAGGAAACGAATGAATCATATCCATTGCAATTTAATTGTACACCAAAACTTAAGAACCAACTCAGTGATTTCATCACAGACTTCTAGGTGAATGGTAGTTCTCTTTAACAAACGACCGGTTGAAGGAGAACGATTGTCTTGAAGGCTGCATTGATTGGTTCAGGCAAAGAGCTGCACGAAGGACTTAGTTTAAGTAGGCACCTTAATCAAATTATTGTGTCTCCATAAGATAAATGTATTTTTCAGACTAAGTATTCAATTATTTAATGATTTAGTTGTGTAAGAACTTTTTAGATTAAGACTCAGACAGTAGGATAGTGAATTTGATAGAAGATTAAAAACTTGCATATGTACACAGTAAAACAGTTTTTCAATTTATGCAATTTAAAATTTGATGGACGCAAAGTGCAAAGTTGTTGATTGCTCCTAACCTGGCGAGATTCCAGCAAAATCCCTGTAAATTCTCAGTACAAGTTCACATACAGTTAGGGATGCAAACGATACATCGATGTTTCGTTCATAAACATCGATGTTGACATCGATGTTTTGCTAACCGATACATCGCCGATACATCGACGGCAAAATTGTCAAACATCGACATCGTTCATTCATTTCGTTAAACATTCCCAAAATGTGTTATATATAAAATGTGCTTGTATTCTTGTAATAATAATGGGGTGTAAAAGAGCTAGAGATGCGCAATACAATCTAACTTTTTGCATATCTGAGCCTCTCCTTTTTTAATATCCTACTCCGAACCTCCAAGTGGTTTACTTTGGGCATCGAGCAACCCTCAAGGAGACCGGGTATACAACTCCTATGGAACTGTGGGATAATCGGAGAGGGCTCATGTTTCGTCATGTATTGGCTGGATGCGTAAGCATGGCAGACCTTGTGTCAACAGCCAAACTAGCGCCTGTACACCAACGGGGTGCGGCTGGGAATGGGTGTCGGTCTTTGAGCAAGGGACTCGCTATATAAACGTGCATGAAGAGCCCGCTCGGGAGCCCTAATCCCGAATCGTAGAATCCTCCAACGTTACTTTGGGTTTTTCGTTGGCCCGATAAGCCACAAAGTAAAAATTCAATCATCAACGAAACGGAAGATGGAGAAGGTTTTTCGGTTGAAACTGGTACGACTAGTATGTTTTGTTGTTTAGGTATAGTACATCGTAAATATAGCCAACAATTCGTGTGATGTGGAATATAAATAAAACATCGGAAAAACATCGATGTATCGTTGTTGATACCGATGTTTTTTTAACATCGATGTTTGTCCTGGAACTATCGATGTTTCAAACATCGATGTTTTTAAGAACGATGTTGCATCCCTACATACAGTAGCAACACGGCGCCCCCTGCTAAACCTTTCACCTCGCTCTACATTTTGGCTGCAAAAGGACTGTATCCCGACCAGGCTGGAGGTTGTGCGGAGGTCTAAAAACCTGCCTACGGAAAAACCGATATTATTATTGCCTCTGATATTCGGACAGACACACGACGACATGGCGCAAAAAAGGGCAATGATCTGTAAGTGTGCTCCTGTAATGTAAGAACAATACACTCCCACTCAATTGGAAAATATCCTCACGCAGTACAAGACGGATATTACTGCGATCCGAGAGGTGCGCTGGATTCGAATGGGTATGGCAAGGAAAAAAGCGGTCGACAAAGGGTGCGGATTCGTCGTGGGAAAGCGGCTAAGATCGAAAGTCATCGACTTCAATCCGATTAGCGATTGCCTGGCTATGATCCGCATCTACGAAAGATTCTAAAACGTCAGGCTCATATGTGCAGACGACCCTACCGACTAAGCTGAAGACTCCGTCAAAGAGATTTTTATTACTTTTGAACGATGCTAAGATCGAACTCGGGGACTTTAATGCCATAATCGGTAAGGAGAACATCTTCGGCGGAGTAATCATGGCAAAAGAATACCCACAGTAACCTGGCGATCCCCGGATGGTCGAACTGCCAACCAAATCGACCATGTGTTCATTGACGAAGAAATGCCTTAAATATCCTGGATGTGCGAAAATTCAGAGGGCCAAACGTTGACTCGGAGCTCGAGTGTCCAATGTTAGAAAGTTACATTAGCCAACAAAAAGGAGTTTTGATATTGGACGCCTGGGCACACCGGAGATTCTCAAAACTTTCGAAGAGTGACTTAGCGAAAGACTTCGTGACATGCCAAGGTTAAACGCAAACGTCAATAATCTGTGGTTACATTGCGCCTTAGCCATACAGGAAGTAGCCGAAAACACCTTACACCACCGATAAGAAACCCGTGGTATGAAGGCAAGTGTGAGCTGAAAAAAATTGCAACCGACGAGGCATACCAAAATGCTTCTTCTTCATGTGGCGAAACAGTTTGGGGTGGACCTGGGTATTAACCAACAAGCCTCTACAGCTAGCACGGTCTCTCGCTAGCTGCCTCCAATTCCGCACACCAAGTTAGTTGAGGTCCTCTCCAGTTGTGTGCGTCATTTATAACAAGGACGTTCTCTGTTGCGTTGTCCCAATGGCTTGGAATCAAAGGCTCTTCGGGCCGGAGCTATGTTGTCAATACGCTCTGCATGGCCCAGCCATCTTAAGCGTGTTATCCGTAGACGCTTGACGTGTTGAGGCTCATGGCTCAGGCGCCGTTAAACCCGCATAGTTCGTTGTTGAATCTTCTTCTCCAGATGCCATCAACACAAACAGGACTAAAAATCGCGCGCAGAACTTTTCTCTCGAACAGACCAAGAGCTTCTTCATCCGCTTTTAATAACGTCCATCTCTCTGCACCATAGAGCTGGACTGGGATGATCAACGTGTTATATGAGGCCAACTTGGTCTTTCGAGAGATGGCTGTATTACTCAATTGCCTCTTGAGCCCAAGGAAACAGCGTTTGGCAAGAGTAATTCTACGTTTGATTTAGGCATTGATGTTATTGTCCCTATTTACTGCAGAGCCGAGGTATGTAGATGAAGTCCTTAACAGCCCCGAAGTTTTTGCTGCCGAGACATTGAAATTCTCGGTAACGTATCGTTTCCGACCTTGATGGAGCAGCGAGAATTATCCATCGTCATCCTACACAATCTTACGAGTTTGGTAGGTATCTCCAAACTAGACACACTGTATAGCTCGTCTCTATGCCGCTGTCATATGTGGCCTGGCGCCTAAGTTCTTTGAAACTGTTACCAACCCACAGGGAATAGTGAATTTAAGTAGCTCTACCATCAACTACTTAATGAGCACAACCAGGAGAGAGTGATAGGGAATGAAAAAATCCCATCTCCAGTCGATGAAGAAGTCCTCCAACACAGTATTGAGGAAGTCAGCACAGCTATCAAAAAGCTCAAGAACAACAAAGCCGCAGGCTCAGATGGTTTGCCATCAAAGCTCTCCAAGCCTGGCGACGTTGTTCTAATAGGGAGCATATACAGAATTAGGAAATACAAAAGCGTGCCCGACGACTGGAACATCAACTCCATAAGCCCCATCCACTAAAAGGGCGATCCTGCCTTATGCAATGTATATTCCTGCTCGATGTCGCCTAAAAGATCCTGTCCACCGTACTGTGTGAACTCCTAAAAGCCTTTTGCACCGCACTAATCAGTACGTACCAGTACCGTATTGACCAGCAAATCGACTATATCTTCACACTTCGCCAAATCTTGGAAAAGACGAGCGAGTTTCAAATGCAATATGCATATGGTGACTATTTTTGCAGATGCAAACAAGAGGATAATCTTATCATTTTCGAGAAACAAACATAAAGAAGAAAGTACTTTACTGTGTAGATCATAGAAAAAAGTTTCCAAAGAAAAAAGGACATCAAGAGGACAATTTAATAAAAAGAGGACAAATTACTGTCATTTTTAAGGAAACAAAATAAAAAGGACACGATAGCGCAAAAAGAGGACTGTTCTCTAAAAAAGAGGACGGATGGTCACCATAAATATGCACCACCACGCATTCAGGATATCGAGAAAATTGATCCGGTTCAGTTACAAAATACGCGATGCACCGTGCAGCACGGTTCTAGAAATCCTGAACCATTTGAAGCTGAAAGGTAAGTAAGTGAGTTACTGCGATCTCTTCGGAAGATCTCTAAACCTAAGCGACGAATGCAGCGTTTTCCAAGCAGAAGTGGTAGTAAGAAATGTGGCGGCGCTTATGCTTAAAGAGCTTATTTTGGCTGAAAAAACGACAACTATATGCTCCGACCACCAAGCGGCTATAAGAGCTATAGCATCGGACATGGTAAAGTCGAAACTAGTCAAGCTATGCAGACAGAACGTCAACGAAATCTCCAGGGTAAACACGGGGACTCTCTGCTGGTTAAAGAAACGAGAGAGCGGACGCGTTGACAAAGGAGGGCTTAGAGTTAGATAAATCTCAAGCACTAGGTTATGTCAACATGCTGTTAAGTTTGCTTAGGAAAGAAATAGAGAACGAAGCCTAGAAAAGAGCAAATGAGCGATGGCTGAATCTGGACATTGAGTCCAGGACGAGAGCTTTATGGCCAGTGTTGAACAGGAATAAATCATCATCAATGATTAGCCTAAGTCGCAGGGAAATACGGATGGCGGTGGGAGTTCTCATCGGACATTGTCCGATAGGCACACAAGCCAGAAAGTTAGGTTAGGCGACTATTGTAGAAGTTGCAGGGACGAGGAGGAAATAGAGTCCGTCCGCCACCTGCTATGCGATTGTCCAGGCCTACGAGAAAGGAAGAAGCGGCAAGGGTTTCTGACACTCTTTCGTAGTATTTTGTATACCCTTTCAAGTGTACCCTACTAAAACCGAATTGAATATTGTATTCGGGGTTTGCTAGTGGTACCTGAAACTGTACCAAGGAATGTTCCCTTCGGTTTTTTGTGTCTGCTAATTTTCCAATGCTTAGGATTGGCTGCCTTAAAAAGATTTAAGATTGCAGCTGGATCCGAAGGTTAGATAAGTAGGCGCTCTCGATATGCTCGTGATTTGATCTACAAGCAGAACTTTCAGCTTGGCGCTGGTAGTTCAAGTTTCGAGACCGCTCATTTAAACAGATCCAGGAACCTCTGAAATTAGCTTAGAATGGGAGCTAATTTCATCTCTGACCTCTTTGAATTATACAGGGACAAGCTATTATCCGTACTCAACCGATCTACGATGTGTTTGTGTGCCGCCACAATGTCCACTTGTGGGAAATATTTGGAGCTTTCGATGTAGTGTAGTAGATTGCTAATTGGTGCCTCACTGAGGTAAGAAGAAAGTAGGACTCCAAAAAGTCTCATCGAAAGGACGCCAGGGTCGGGCAGGAACAGAGAAAATATGGAATTTTCTCCACTTTTTCCTCATCCAAGCAGCTCCTGTAGAAATCGTTTACCAGAACTCCGAGTCTTCTAGCATGTTCACCTATAAGACAGTCTTCAGTTGTGTCCACTGGCAGTTGACCAGACCAATTTACCGCCATAATATTTTTTTTAAAGAAATCTTATTTCCACATATGTGCATACGTATGCAAATAAAGAACTTATTAATATTTTCCAGGAAACACAATGAATTCCAACGCAAAAATCACTTATACATTTAGGTATTTTCGTGTGTAAACATAATCGAAGTATCCAAGGTTCTTGAACGAACATCTGTCCCGAAGCACTGACACAGGAAAACGATTACCTAATAAATATAAAAACAATTACTGATTACTTTTGCAGCTGCAAAACTGTCGTGCGATGGTTTGAGTGGAAAGAGATACTTTAGGGGTTGTTTCACGAAGCTGAGGACGTCATGCACCGATACGCGGGGAGAAGAGGAAATAAGGGATTTCACTTTCAAGCAAGACGAAACAAGTGTCTGTTTGGTACAAGTGTTGCTAGCAATTATGATATTTATACCACAGAAAGTCAATAAGTAGGCGGCAGTTAGATGACATAATGTTTCATTACAAGTAGAAGCACTCGGATCTCATGAAGCACCCATAAGTTGATTAAATGAGTTTCGTCTTGAGCACTTGGTACAGCAGTGGGGTGGTATTCATCTAAGGGGATGCCAGCTCAATATTTTTCGAAGAGCATATGAAGGGTCTGCTGAATTTAGATTTTGCATGTATATATCACTATGTACATGCAGTATATGTGTGTACGTGCAATATTTAATTAATATGATATAATCAAAAGTCAACACGATCTTCAAAAAGTCTGTTCAACTGCCAGCTTACGCGGATGCCATTGACGTGATGGGGCGAAAACAGCGAGCCATCAATGATGCGTTTGCTGGTATTGAAACTTCTTCTTCTTCTTAGGGCGCTACAGTCCGAGGTGGACCTGGGCCTCACTCAACATGCCTCTCCAGCCAGCACGATCTTTCGCCAGCTGTCTCCAGTTTCGCACACCAAGCCGGCAGAGGTCCCCCTCGACTTGTGTGCGCCACCTTGTTCGTGGACGTCCTCTGTTGCGTTGTCCCACAGGCTCAGAGTCGAAGACTCTTCGGGCCGGAGCTAAGTTGTCCATACGCTCTACATGGCCTAGCCATCTTAGGCGTTGGATCCGTAGACGCCTGGCTAGACTCATGTCGCTGTACAGCCCATACAGTTCGTGGTTGAATCTTCTCCTCCAAATGCCATCAACGCAAACAGGACCAAAGATCGCGCGCAGAACTTTTCTCTCGAAAAGACCAAGAGACTGTTCATCCGCTTGGGATATTGTCCATGCCTCTGCACCGTAAAGCAGGACTGGGATGATCAAGGTCTTATACAAAGTCAACTTGGTCTTCCGAGAGAGGGCTCTACTACTCAATTGCCTTTTGAGCCCATAAAAACAGCGGTTGGCAAGAGTAATTCTGCGTTTGATCTCGGTACTGATGTTGTTTGTACTGTTAACCGCGGAGCCAAGGTAGACGAAGTCCTTTACTACCTCAAAGTTATAGCTGCCTATGGTGACGTTCTGGCCAAGTCGTCGATGTTGTGCGTCCTTTCTCGATGACAGCATATACTTTGTTTTGCCCTCGTTTACCGCCAGACCCATTTTAGCCGCTTCCGTTTCAATGCCAGCAAACGCATCATTGACGGCTCGCTGTGTTCTCCCAATCACGTCAATGTCATCCGCGTAAGCTAGCAGTTGAACGGACTTTTGAAAGATCGTGCCTCTTGTGTTGGCCAGTGAGTTTTGCACGATCTTCTCAAGAACGATGTTAAAGAAATCACATGACAGCGCGTCCCCTTGTCTAAAACCTTTTTTGACATTGAAGGTCTCGGTGAGTTCGTTACCGACCTTGATGGAGCAGCGAGAGTTCTCCATCGTCATCCTGCTCAGTCTGACGAGTTTAGCAGGAATGTCAAAACTAGACATGGCGCTGTATAGCTCGTCTCTATGCACGCTGTCATATGCGGCCTTGAAATCGACAAATAGATGGTGTGTGTCGATCTGCATTTCCTGGGTCTTCTCCAGGATCTGCCGCAGTGTGAAAATTTGATCGATGGTGGACTTCCCGGGCCTGAAACCACACTGGTAAGGACCTATCAGTTTGTTCACGAATGGTTTCAGGCGTTCACACAAAACGGCAGAGAAGACCTTATAGGCGATGTTAAGGAGACTTATCCCTCGATAGTTGGCGCAGTCAAAGGGGTCTCCTTTCTTGTGGATCGGGCAAACGATACTGAGATTCCACTCATCGGGCATGCTTTCCTCCGACCATATCTTACAGATGAGCTGGTGCATGCGCCCTACCAGATCACCTCCAGCTGCTTTAAACATTTCGGCGGGCAGACTATCTGCACCAGCAGCTTTATTAGACTTCAGTCTCGATATCGCTATCTTGACTTCGTCTAGGTCGGGGGGACGGTATTCTCTTCTATCATCGTCCGTTGTGTTGAGTGGAACATTCTGCCTGACAGCGGTATTTGTGTCCTCATCGCCGTTCAACAGTCTGCAGAAATGATTTTTCCAAATTCTCAGTATCGACTGCGAATCTACTACTAGCTGTCCATTTTCGTCCCGGCAAGCTTCTGTCCGAACTTTATATCCATTCGATAAAAGTTTTACCCTTTGGTAAAACTTTCGGACATCATTCCTGCCATAACACCTCTCCATCTCCTCGATCGCGCGCTTCTCGTGCTCTTTCTTTTTCTTCCTGAGAAGCCGGTTCTCTTCCCTTCTTCTCTGTTCGTAGAGCTCACGAACAGCTCTCGTGGTTCGATGCAGCGTTGCCCGGTAGGCTTCTTGCTTTGCTGCATGTGCCTGCCTGCACTCGTTGTCAAACCAGGGGTTTTTTCTTGTTGGCGTTTTAAAACCCAGCACATCAGTAGCGGCTTCTCTGATGGCTCTTTGACAACGTTTCCATTCTTCGTCTATTGTTAGTGCAGGCGGCGTCGAACTTTCGGAGAGTTTCAGGGAGACTCGTTCGGCAAAGTTCCTGGCAGTCTGTTGCGATTGTAGCTTTTCGACGTCAAACCGTGGTTGGCTTCCTCGACTCCGTTCTTCTCTCGATATCCGTGTCCTTACCTTGGCTACAACAAGGAAATGGTCCGAGTCGATGTTGGCGCCTCGGAACGTTCGGACATCAAGAATACTGGAGGAGTGTCTGACGTCGATCGCAACGTGATCAATCTGGTTGACGGTTGAATGATCAGGGGACCGCCAGGTCCCTTTATGGATGTTGAGATGTGGGAACCGCGTGCTAGCTACAGAGAGGTTTCGCCCCGTAACAAAGTCCACCAGCCTGAGTCCGTTTTCGGACGTGGTGTCGTGCAGGCTGTGTTTACCGATGACTCTAGCAAAGATGTCCTCTTTACCCAGCTTAGCGTTGAAATCTCCTAGAACGATCTTGGTGTCGTAGCTGGGGCATTGATCGTACGTTCTTTCTAGGAGATCATAGAAGTCATCCTTACTATCGTCATCTTTGTCCTCTGTTGGGGCGTGGGCGCAGATTAGGCTGATGTTGCCGAATTTAGCCTTGATGCGGATTGTTATGAGGCGCTCGCTTATGTACTTAAAGCTTAAGACTTTTTGCCTAAGTCTGCCTCGAACAACAAATCCACATCCAAATAATCGCTGCCTTCGCTCTCTGTAACAGTCGCCGTAGTAGATATCGCAGTTTTTCATCCTCTTTTTGCCCGGCCCATCCCATCGCACTTCCTGGATTGCGGTAACGTCTGCTTTATAGCAGTCTAGGGCCTCCGCGAGTTCATCGGCTGCACGTGGTCTGTTCAGGGACCTCACATTCCACGTGCAGAACCGAAAGTCATTGTCCTTATTCCGTTTGCTGGGGTCGTCAACAGTAAATCCGTCCGTATCCGAGGCATATTGTTGCTTCTCAACTCGATACTTTTTTACGTGGTGAGGAAGTTAACCCCACGCACAACCTCCAACTGGGAGGACAGGTCCATTTGTTTAGCCCCCGGACAAAGGGGTCCGGAGGGATCCGGTGTCGGTAGCCTCTTGCAGGCTGTGAGCGCCGCCGTTGGCCCTAAAAGAAGGGCTCATCCGCCGCCATCTCTATTCCAAGGTCCCGACCTTACCATGGAAACCAGGTAGCTCCTGCTGACTGGAGTTGTGGATGCCGCCGTTGGCCAATCAGTTGACCAGCTCCTCCGCCGCCATCCTAAAAAGAGTGATGAGCCCTGGTAGACTCACACTCCCCCCTCTCTCGTTAGCAGCCGCCCAGACGTCCCACGAGGGTTGGTTACCCCATCTTCTGTCGAGGGTACTCGGCTCCCGGATTTCACCACGGGGAGGTGAGAGTAGGAGTTCGTTAATAGAGGCTAGGTGCAGACGCTTGTGTCTACATGGTTCGCGTATTAACGCTTCGAAACCCGCTGGTATTGAAACGGAAGCGGCTAAAATAGGTCTTCCGTTATATACGCATATGCTGTCATCAAGAAAGGACGCACAACTTCGACAACTTAGCCAGAATGTCACCATAGGCAGCTATAACTTTGAGGTAGTGAAGGACTTCGTCTATCTCGGCTCGGTAAATAGTACAAACAACATCAAATGTACAATTACTCTTGTCAATCGCTGTTTTTATGGGCTCAAACGGCAATTGAGTAGTAGAGCCCTCTCTCGGAAGACCAAGTTGACTTTGTCTAAGAACTTGATCATCCCAGTCCTGCTTTACGGCGCAGAGGGATGGACAATATCCCAAGCGGATGAACAGTGTCTTGGTCTTTTCGAGAGAAAAGTTTTGCGAGCGATCCTTGGTCCCGTTTGCGTTGATGGCATTTGGAGGAGAAGGTTCAACCACGAACTAGCCAGGCGTCTACGTATCCAACGCCTAAGATGCCTAGGCCATGTAGAGCGTATGGAAAACTTACCTCCGGCCTGAAGAGTCTTCGACTTTAAGCCTGTGGGACAACGCACCAGAGGACGTCCACGTACAGGGTGGAGCTCCCTCCACCTCGGCCGACTTGTTGTGCGAAATTGGAGACAGCTGGCGAGAGATCGTGCTGGCTGGAGAAGCATGTTGGATGAGGCCCAGGTCCACTTCGGACTGTAGAAGAAGAAGGAGAATGTACTGGATATTGGAACACTTTGTACTGGTTCTAGAAACATTGAAGCTGGTAAATAATTTTTAGAAGTGGGAGAAAAACAAAAAATCGACGAATTCAATATTTGTTGAATAGTGGTTTCCTTATGAATGTGGACAGGTTTTTAGCTTACACAAGGGAGACTACTGAATTATATGTGCCACTTTATAGTTGGTACCCAATGTCTGCAAGCGTACACAAGCTATTAATACACGCACTAGAAATTATTAAATCGTGTTCCATAGCAATGAACTGATGTCGGAAGAAGCTCTCGAAGCAAAAAATAAGGACTTGAGAAGATTCAGAAGGGAACACACAAGAAAAATCAGACGAAAAAGTATGGGCTACGTGCGTTGACTCCTACGCAGTAGACTTTCAGATTCAGTCTTCACAGACAAAAACACAGAAAAAAATTTAAAAAAAAATTGTTCGCGGGGGCATTTCTCCCAAATCAGTGACAATCCTCAAAAGTATAATAATATAATAATAATAGTCCGAAGTTAGTCCGAGGTGGACCTGGGCCAAACTTCTCAGCAACTACTCGTGTTGTGCGTGCTATTGTTCTCTCATGAGTGGAGAGGACCAACAGTTTAATGCCGACTCCGAACGGCGATTTTGAGAAGCTTTTTGTAGACAGTTATACTCTTTGAGCATTGTCAGTGACTCGAAAGAGGTGGAGCCGTGAACAATTTTTTTTTTTTTGAAAAGTTGTTTGTCTAGTCTTGGATTCGAACCTAGTCTGTGAAAGTGTAATGCGCATGGGTAGACGCACGAACCCACACGGCCACGGCGCCCACCCTCAAAGGTATAACCGCCTAAAAATAATTTCGTCGTTCGGAGTTGGCCTTAAGCTTTAGGTCTTCTCCATTCGTGACATAACAAGAGCACGCACAACAGCAGTGGTTGTTGAGAAGCCAGAAATTCCACCTCGGACTGTAGCACCACTACTATTATTATATTGAAGTCTTAGTTGAGAAGCAAATTAATCATGAATAAAACTTCAGTCCAAAATAAAAATAAGTCTTCTTGACCTACAGCGATCAATTTAATTCCAAAACAGTATTGAGGATATATCTCCATTCTCTGAGACATCCCATTAATGTTAAAACCCATCAATAAATGGCCCAAAAATATATAATGCTTTCGAGATTCTCTCCTCTAAATACAGTACATGTTCATACTCATTCTCTTGTTTCCCGCTGCTGGCGATGAACACCCGGCAGAAGGTCTAATGCGTTCGAAACAAATTGGGGTTCTCCACAAACTCCTTACCATGCACTTGATATCTTAATTAGACTAGACGGCATTTAAATTCAAGATTCATACATTGATAGATTGTGCATTCCAATAAATACAGAAACTGCCGCTGGGAATATTGAATCCAGAACTCGAGAAATTCTATGTACAGATTCTACACCACAGAAGTGTAAATCATTTCGGTGGGCTTAGGGGGTGAGAAACTCACACAAACTCATCCAAGCGCTACTCTCCACATGGGGGTTGCTGTGGATTTGTATACACGAATGTAATTGGCTATTAAACAGGGAAGGCGTGGCTATCGAAAGTGCGCAATGGGAACATTTTTGGATCCACTGCTCTCGGTCGCAGCGTTTTACATGTTCCTCAGAGCACAACAGGTGCAGCTGTATTTCCCGGTTCGTTCGGTTCGGTTTTTCTCGTTGAGTATTTAATTTGGAAATGCGTCTAACTTATAGTAGCGGAATTCGATAACGAAATGAACATTGCCAAATTTGTGTGTGCATTCTAAAAGATTCATAATTGTAAAGAAATTGTGCAAAAGAAACTAGTTTTTGAAGAAATCTTGACCCGCGCACTTAAAGTGCCAACTAATGGAGATGTGTTTACGATGAAATTGTTTCAGAAAGCAAGTGCATTTCTTTTTATTCTTAATAAACTTAAACATATTACATTTTTATAAACATACTTGAGTAATAAATTTGAAACTATCCAATGGTTCAGGACCATTCGCATGGAAATGCATTCACATTTGAGTATTTTACGTGTTTACATTCGACTGGAATAAATTCGCCACTTTTCTACCAAGCGAATGCTTGGAATTCACGAAGAATTTTGTAGAATTATTTCAATTTATTAGGTTAAGCGTATTGACTAGACTTAGCAGTGGTTTTGGGTGAACCTTATAAAGATCAACGAGTATGTATGATCTCGACGACTGGATAGCGCAGTTGGTTAAGTGCCTGCCCCAAGTTAGAGCGGTCCCAGGTTCGAATCCCAGTGAAATCAAATCTGGTCCAGTCACCATTTGCCGTTGGGATCAAATCAACGACACTTGAGTAGGTTGCTACCTAGCAGTACAATGGGCCCGTTTTGAGTCTGAGTGCTCCAGTAGAGCTTCAAACATCCTCCGAAAAAAAATGTATGATCTCTGCACTGATGTTGTTCACTGCTATCATTTTGGAGATGAAGTGGGGAATTACTGGTAATGATAATGCTTTGGCTAAGGAGTCAATGGTTTGTGGCCTTGTTTTAAACTTCTATAAATCGCTTTACTCTTCTGATGTCAGTTTCATTAATACCACCACGACCACGTGGTTCTTCTATGGTGATCCGTGGTCGGCCAATCGGAATTGGACTTGGGCTTAACTTCTATAGCTATCACTCGTGATGTGCCTGCTATTGGTCTCTCACAAGAAAAGGGGAACTAAAGTTGTTTGTAGACTCTGAACGGCGAAGTTTGACAAGCTTTTTCTTGACTGTTGTTCTCTTGGAGCATTGTCGGTGACTCGAAAGAGGTAGTGCCGTGGATAATTTTTTTAAAAAATTGTTGCTTGTTCTTGGATTTGAATTTAGACAAAAATCCTTTTGCGTAGGTGTCGACGCTCATACTGTCAACACCACTGCGCCCACGGCAGCTGTAAGTAGCAGGAATTGTCTCCTGATTTGTAAGCATTCCCGCCCATGTTCTATCTCGTCAGGTATTTCGTTGCCTGGAACTATTCTCAGGGATCCAGTATTGGGTATGGTTGCATCTGACACCTATATTCTTTTAGTTAGACGACAAATTGTAACCAATTGTGTCCAGAACCTTTATATCCACCTGACTGTCCATGTATATTGCGATAGATTTCCCGTCTACCATACTGACAGAAAGCGAGCAGCCTCTTAGATAGCTTTGACCTCTGCCTGGAATACACAGCAATGATCAGGCAGGCGGAGGAATATAGATATCTCGGGCGATGTAGTGGAGACTCCTAGCCATGTGCCTTCATCTGTCTTTCATCCATCCATGTTTATCTTCAAAGTGGGAAATTTCCATGCTTCTCTTTCTGGGATTAGGGTCTTAAGTCCGAAGTCCTTGGAGATAGCTATGTAATATGTATGCTTTGGGATCTTCGCGAACTCGATTATTTGCATATGTCTTGTACTGTAAGGGTTGCACTCACTTAGTCTAGCAGCCGCCTTTGAGTATATCGATGAGAAGCAGATGCAACATCGTTTCCATGGCAATGATAAGAGGTGAAGCCGTGAAATCTGAAAAATCTTTATGCCGGAAAGCTAAGAAGTCAAACAAAGCATGGTGCTAGGAACTTCCCTGATGAATTCAAAAATTCGGGGCCAGAAAAATGTATCTTACTTGTACATACTGTCATATGAGTCTTTAAAATCAAGGATTATTCGACTGATTGTTCACTTTTCCTTTTCTTCTGTTTGAATTGTTTTCATTTGCAAGAAAATATGTAGGTACTACTACTACTAGTTGTCAGGCCAGCGACTGATGGCAGCTCTTTGCCTAAGATAATGCTGCATTCCGTTATTGACAGTACCAGACACGATGCTGCTAATAGTTTCGCATCCGCGATCACTTGATCTTTATACCAATGAACACCGAACGTTTATCTCCTTCGCGAAGCAGGAGGCTTGTTGTTCATGTGCTTAATGTCTTGGAGTCGATCTTTTACTTCTGGACTATGCCCATAACTTTGTATATCTTCTTCTTGTTCTCTATTAACATACAGGATCAATCAAATCAACGCAGTTTTTTCTCTGTTGTTCTTCTTTAAATATTTGTCTTTCCATCCTTTTTCGAATTCTAATGTCGTCTCTCAATTCACTGAATTTGCATCCAATATCAATATCATCCGATATCAGAATGGATAGGAAATTGATTGAACAAGCATATTTTTAACGAAACGTGAGTGACTTGGTTGGGTATTTAGAAGCAAGTTTCTAAATACGCATCTTTGCACCAATTTGCAAGGATTTAGAATGAACTTTTTGATTGAATTATCTTTATTTATCGTACTCGTACGTATCACATTCAGCTCCATGCATTTAAGTGTCTGTTTGCATGTTTGAACACAAAAAAAATCGACTATCAAAAATTACACATTTTACTCGAGAAAGTGCAGTTAATACAATTGGGTCACTTTGTTGCTGAAATTATTTTGTGAATGATTGAATTCTTGCATTGAAGTGAATTTAGTGATTGCAAAGTTTTTTTCGCGCACTTGACTTTGCCTAAAAATTAATTATAAAAAAATATGTACGTAAAAGATTGACCTTAATCAATTGATGCTATTATACAGCTTTTTTAAGCGCAGAATTTAAACACACGACTCTACTGACTTAATGTTTAATCTGGTTTAAAATCTAAGCAATTTATTTATTTCTGAGTTCATTGATCGTATCTGTTTGTCTTGTATCACAAGTCGCATGAAAGACACATGAAACGCATGAAAGAATTTAAAAAGATCTGGTAAGGTAACTCAGTTGGAGGCACTGGGAGTGACATTTCAGGTTGTATATAAGGTGAATGCAGTGTTCGCCCCAACCATGTCCAGATTCGGAATGATTTGCAACATTGGCGATTTAAAAATATCGGCTTTGTTGAATTCAATGATGATAAACAATGGCAAACAATGTCATCGCAGATAAATGAGTTCATACCCCGTTCATTTCGAAGATGGAGCTCCAGTCAATCTGCGAATTGCTTAAAAAGAAGAAGTCAGTAGGGATCGACGGAATCTCTGACGTTGTGCTTCGACATCTTCCGGAAATGGTAAACATGTACACCAACCTCTTTGACAATGCTCTGATTCATGCACATTATCCGAAACATTGGAAAACAGCGGTAAATATATCCAAATGAGGAAAATACTGCTCTAATCCGTGCATGCCTCCGTGCATGTCTCTTCTTCTGAACAACAGAAAGGTATTCGAGAAGGTGGTCAATGGAGCCCTGCTTAAGTGGGTTGAGAACAGTTATATAATTCCGGACAACTAATTCGGCGTTGAGACTATGCATACCGTTTCGAAACTGGTGTTGGATATTTAATGGGACAAGAGTAAGAAACAGTGTACGGCCAGTGGTCACCTATGGATGTCTTGTCTGGGTCAATGTGGGAGCAAGGTTGATGGAAAAGATTCGTGCGTTTGAGTAGGCTTTTTAGATCTTGTATTTACCTATACAGAACACTAGAGTACTAGTATAAAAAGTTATATGAAGTTTTGTATAACAGTGCAACCTAATAAAAGTTGACAATTTCCTGATGATAATGATTCGGACTCATTCTGCCAGAGCAATGAGCTCAATCAATAAGCTGATTAACCCAAGCCACAGTACCGCGATAGATTTATACGCCCGGCTTACGAATTGCATACTCGTTTTTAGTTATAATATACAGTATAATCTCGAAAGGATGAACAGATATAAAACATGCCCCCTTTTCGACTTGTTCATATTTCCAAGCGATTTATAAAAAAATTGCATTGAGTGCTTCACAAAATTATTTGCACAAAGATTCATGTGCTAAATAAAGGAATATTGAAACAAATTATTGGTACAATATTTCGCTTTAAAAAATCAAAACGCATTCTTGACATCTTAGTTGCCCCAACTTTCCTAAAAGAAGACTCATTTGTTAAGGCTCTTTTTGCAATGTTTTTCGGAGATTGACCCATGGATATTCGATGGGACTGATCTTCAGATATTAAAAGGTGTTTTAGCAAGGGGAATTAGCATTGAGAACGGTCCACATTTTCAATTTATGAACGTTATGTTTTGGGATGCCGTCTTATTGAAAGACAATATTAGACCCTATCGCCAAATTTTGTGACACTTTGCCGAAGATTCTTTTTTAATATATTAAAGTTATTCATTTTATAGCCAGTTAACTGAATACTCCTACTTTAGCTGCCGTTATGCACCCTCACATCATAGCATTACCTCCACTATGTTTAACAGTTGCCTGGAATTTGGCTACCTTGTATTGAGTGTTTGCATCAGGCCAAACCTTTTGTTTTCTTTCTAGGGAAAAAAATAATCTTGCTTTCGTCAAAACAAGTGTTTTGCAAAAGCAAGTCATTTGTCTTGAATAAAGTTTGATATAAAAGGCTTACAACCTGCAGTTCTGCCATTGAAATTATGAGTTCTTAAAACACTTCGAATTATTTGGGTGATTGGGTAGAGATTGGTTTTTCAATTATATTTGACATCTCTGCGACTAATAGCTTTAAGGATTTTTTAAATCATAAAGATTTTATTTCCTTCCGATAAAATCCTTTTTGAACCCTAACTCTCTTATTTTTAATAAGATCATACGTTAATTTGTGTAAGACTGTGGTATATGACCGCCCAACATTTCTACCGGTTTGTAGGTAGGTAGCCGTAAAATAAGTTTTCGTTCTTCTATGGAAGATTGTGATTTTTTTCGATCCATATATTTTTTTGTTATATTTCCCTTATAATACGGGTTTGCTCAGCCACAGCTTTTAAACGAATTAAAGTCGTGTACAACATGCTGTTGATGCTTGTGCGGATATTTTTAAGTCCCGGTTCCTTATTAGAAAGTTAATCTCATCTCATTTTCAATGACCCGCATGTTCCACTAAAGGGATCGCGGGGGCAATGCATGCACGAGAGATCTCCAGGCCACTCGATCCTCCGCCATCGACTCCAACTCATCAGGAGCTATGCCCAAGCGCAACCAGGCGACTTTTTTTTTTTTTTTTTATAATTTGCGCGCGCAAAAGGGGTTACGAATACCCTTAAGTGTCCGGAATCAAGACACAGCACGGGCCGAAGGTATAGAGGGAGAAATGGAAAGGAGGTACCTATGCACATTGGTCTTAAATGTCTGTAGATTGTAGTGAGTGGGAAATATTAGGCTGGGAAGAGCATTCCATATTCGTGTGGTGCGGCTAAAAAACGAATCTCTAAACTTAACTGTACGTCCGAAAACAGGCTTGAGGGTGAACTGATGAGCATTCCTGGCGAGACGAGTATTGCGGGTGAATTCATGGAGGGGAGGAATGCAATTGGCTAACTCACTTGAGCATCGTTTGTTAAAATAGCGATAAAACAATGACAAGGATGAGACATTACGGCGATGTTCGAGCGAGTCTATTGACTTCGCGATATTACTGTCTCCTATAAGTTTTATCGCTCGCTGTTGAATTCTATCAAGTAGGTGCAGGGAGGTCTTAGGAGCACCAGACCAGATATGAGCGTTATACTCAAGCTTGGGGCGAATGAAGGCCTTATAAATTGAAGCCAAATCAGAGGGGGTGAAGTATTTCTTGCATCGCTTTAGGAAACCTAGACATTTCGCAGCATTTTTGGCGACCTCAAATATGTGATCATTCCAACTAAGTGTTGAGTTGATACACATACCGAGGATGGAAAGTTTTCCGGTTTCTTCGATGCAAGTGCCATTCAGGGATAATGGCTGATTGTTTTGGGATCGCTTGAGTGACAGTAGACAGCATTGAGTTTTGGAAGCATTAAATTCCACTCTATTGTTTTTACCCCAATTAAATATGCTGTCAAGGTCGGAATTTAATGTGCTTAACATTCGCTGACGCTCCAATTCTACGGCCGAAGGACAGGGACGTGAGTCTTGGAACGAATATGAAAAGCTGAGAGTACTGTCATCAGCGAAGGAATGAATTGGATTAGAAGTAGCAGACAGGAGATCATTTATAAAAATGAGGAAGAGAGTCAGAGACAAAACAGAGCCTTGGGGAACACCAGCATTAATTTGGTGAATATCAGACTTGAACCCATCCAAAACAACTTGAATTGAACGGTTCGAAAGGTAATTTCTAATCCATTGAAGAAGAGACTCATCGATGGACTTGGTCCAACCATCTCATCCTAGGTCTGCCAAGCGGTCGCCTACCTGTTGCAATCGTATCCACGGCACGCCTCGGAAGTCGTGATGATGGGGACATTCGTGCCACGTGACCAAACCAACGAAGTACAGCCCTTTCCGTTCGAAGAAGCAGCTGCCCAACATTGAGTTCCTCGCGCACTGTCGTGTTTCGCACCCTATCCCGGCGAGTAATTCCCACAACAGCACGAAGAAATCTCATCTCGGCAGCTTGTATTCGCGATCTTATTCTTTCGGTCATTACCCAAATTTCATGACCATAGGTGAGAGTTGGAACAAATACTGCGTTAAAAACCGCTAACTTGGCTTTGACACCAAGCTCGGCCTTCCTGATTACAGATCGACCAAGCTGTTTCAAAATTGACCCAGCTTGACCAATCCTACAGGAAAGCTCAGCATTATTCCTCCCATCACTCGTGAAGAAGACCCCGAGATACTTAAACTTCTCCACCTGTTTCAATGGGACTCCACTAACATGTAGAGTTCTGGAAATAACCATAACCTCGGATTTGTCCACGTTAACCTTCATCCCAGCATCAGCATATACGGCCACAAACCTATCTAGCGCGCGCTGGAGTTCTATCTGGGAGGATGTGAGGATGACTAAGTCATCTGCAAAAAGAAGATGACTTACCCTCAACTCTCCCAATGTGAAACATTCCTCGCCTCGACTGCGCTGTAACATCCAGTCCATATATATAATGAAAAGGAGAGGTGACAAAACGCACCCTTGGCGAAGTCCAACGCCCACGGTGAAAGGTGTTGATTTACTACCGTTAACCCGAACACAGCTACTACAGTTTGTGTATAGAGACAGAATGGCCCTCAACAAAGAACCATCAATCCCATACTCCTGCAGAACACTGCAGAGTTTACCTCGAGGAACTCGGTGGTATGCCTTTTCCAAATCTACAAAACAACTGAAGATCGGTTTGGCGTACTCCCAATCCTTCTCAAGCACCATTCTTAAAGTGAAAAGCTGGTCGGTTGTACTTCTGCCGGGACGAAAACCGCACTGCTCATCTCCCATCCTGGATTCGACCATAGCTCTAGAACGCGCCTCCAACACCTTAGCGTAGACTTTACCTGGGAGACTTAAAAGAGATATGTCCCTGTAGTTGGAGCACTCTTTCTTGTCCCCCTTTTTGAAGAGAGGGACAATCACCCCAGTCTGCCAATCACCAGGTGTCTCACCGCGTTCCCAAACTACCTTAATGACACGAGAGAGCCATTGCCCATAGCCTTAAGCATTTCTGGCCGGATTTCATCCACACCGGCGGATTTGCCAACTTTTAGCGATTCAATCGCCAAAATGACTTCCTCCACCGTTGGACTATTCTCCGCCCTACTCAAGACTACAGGTCTGTCACCCTCAGTGCCCTGTTCGGGATTGAGCAGCTCCGAAAAGTGCTCGCTCCATCTGCGCAAGATGTCCACCTCATTGGAAAGCAACACGCCATCTTTGGATTTGACTCCTTCGATGGTGTTGTTAGAAAGTTACGAAATCAAAATAAAAAAGAAAAACAAAAATCAAAATCAGAAGTAAGAAAATCATAAGAGGTAACAAAACCAGACATACAGGCAAAATTGGTTATTATGACCTTCAAGGAACTGACGAATTTGGTCGTTATAAGAAATAGGTCGCTGTAACCGATAACTCGAAGATAGCAGATAAAGAACGGAGATCCTCTAAACTGTGCCAACAACAGAGGGATCAGTCTTCTAAATATTGCATATCTGATCTTCTCTGCCGTCTTATGTAAGCGCCTGAAGCCCTACATGAACAGCCAGATTGATCAATATCAGTGCAGGTTCGGCCCAGCGAAGTTTACCATCGATCGAGATATTCACATTGCGACAGATCTTGGAGAAGTCATAGAAGCTTCAAGTCAATACCCACTTTCTGTTTATTGATTTTAACGCCGACAGAATTTAGAGAGACAAGTTATACAGTGCATTGTCTAATCTTAGCATCCCTGCAAAACTAGTTTGTCTTTGTAGGATGATGGTGAGTAATGGTCGTTGTTTCATCAAGGCCGGTTAAGAATTTGCCGACACCTTCGATGTCAAAAAAGGTTTAGACAAGGCGTGGCACTGTAAGGGGATTTTTTTAATGTCATTCTTACGAAGATCGTGCGTAACTCAAACGTCAACACCAGAGACACGATCTTCAACAATAATATCAAATAATAATAAACGCAAAACAAAAAGAATAACATGTCAACAAACAGTAAGATATACCATATCCGAAATTCAATGTACACAGATACATTGCATCTACAGATAAATAGTTTATTGTTCCAGGAAAAAGCTGCGTCGATTGATCAATAGTCGTTATAACTAATATTTTATCTAAAAAAATGGAAAAATCGGTCTTTGTAAGCGATGTCGTTGTAAACGATTTGTTGTTCAGTGGGATTATAGTGGAGCTCAGCAGGGACCTAAGAATTCGGTCGTTATAACCAATATAATTGTAAGCGATTTTAAATGTCTTAAATTTTTTTTTAAATTAAAAAAATTATTCAGACTTGCAGATTTGCCTCTTGCATCAAACATACTCGTAGCTTATGTAAAACTAACAATTGCTTGATATATAAAATTTGTAAAAATGTCAGACTACCATTCGTAATTATTAAGTACGAAATACACCATAGAATAGTTGTACCAATAGTTGCGCAGACTTGGTGTTGTATACAACGCTTATATCGTGTGTTTTCACACAACTGACCGCTGTACCGATATTGTATCGTTATATGCTTTTGAGAGTATGCAACTGATTGTGTAGAAGTTGTATGGTGTGTACTCGCACATACGATTGTTGTATCGATTTCAGTTATGTTATGTTAAAGCTAAGATTTATTATTATTATTATACTATTATTTAAAATTAACTGCTCAAATGAATGCGGTTGAATGCGATTCCATCAGGTAGACGACCGCTTGGCAGACCCAAGACGAGATGGTTGGACTAAGTCCAAAAACTCGCCTGGTTGCGCTGGGGCATAGCTCCTGATGAGTTAGAGTCAATGGCGGAGGATCGACTGGCCTGGAGAGGTGCCATGACATAACGCCAAGCGACATAAGGATGATATCTGATTTTGCTTACCTTATTAAAATATACCTTCAATTAAACATTCTGAGACAATTAAAAGGGAACGGTTGGATAGTAAAGTACGTGTGGTGGGGCATGCTGCCCCCCTACAAGTCCCCTGCTTGGCCACACACATGATTTGGGGTAGGTGCAAAATTGGGTATATGTTACTTTCATAAATCCCTTCTATGAAAATAAGAAAACTTTAGGAACCACCAACCCCAAATCTTATCTGCAGCCAATCAGGGGGGTTGCAGGGGGGCAGAATGCCCTCCCAATACCTACTTCACTTTTTATCCGTTCTCTCATACTAACTCCACTGTTCAATTTCATTCTTCTTTTCATTTTAATTACGCATATAAATGTTAAAAAATTGTGGAATTATGACCCACTTGATGTTTACCGATATTATAATTTGGTGTTATGTCTCTGTGAAAGCGACATAAGACCAAACGCTAAATTTTGGCCTTATGTCCCTTTAAAAAACGACATAAGGCCAAATGCTAGAAGTGAAGTACTAAGTTTGCGTAGTACTCGTACATTGTTTACTGTTATGCACAGATAAGGTGTCGAGAATAAATAATATCATTCAACATACAAGCAATTTACCGTTTTAATTTGCATATATATTTACACAGTGTTTTCTTTTTAATCAATAAATACTTCAGTTGTTTAGAAATCTTGTCCCAATATTTAAATTTAAACTAATAGATTAATCGAACTGAGAAGGATTTGTTGCATGACTCATCTCCCGCAAACTTTATTTCCTAAACAGTGGTCCATTACAAAAGTATTTATTTTACTGGTACTTCCACTTTTGTGTTTATGCAAAGAGCACATTTTATTTCAATTTATTGGACCCATTAAATGGGTTTCTACCGCAAACTAATTGCTGGCTCTCATGTAAACATTGAGAATTCGATCGCCATAAAAATGAATTAAAGATATAAACGTAGAAAATCACTTAGATAAATAGATTCTGCTAGATCTATTAAGTTTCTTTTTTAAAGTGAAGTTTTTTTTTGCTTTTATTTTAGAGTGCCGCTAATTGCTGATAAGATGAACTTAAGTTGGATTTGTACGGATAATGGAAAATGGTACCGGCAACCGTAACAATAAACAGAATGGGCCAATTCGATTGTGACTCTTTTGATACTTCACATTTTCGTAAGTTTTATTTATCAATATACATATGCACAAATTCCTTTTTATTTATGTGAAAAAAAAATAAGAACAGGAAAGTAGGAAACCTCGTTTTAGGTTATAAAACGTCTGTCCACTACAAATTTCACAAAATTACTGGAATAAATTCTGCTAAACCGGCTGTTATGTTGAAAATTTACCGATACTTTTTTTCTATCGGAAGTTTTTGTAACTCTACACTGGAGCACTCAGACTCAAAAACTGCTCCATTGTACTAACAGGCAGCAACCTACTTTTGCTGGAATTTCTTGGTCTTCCGGAGGAAGACCAGCAGGCGCTCTGTGATGAAGAGCCTACATCATCAGCACCAAATAACTGCCAACTGATCCGAGCAAAGGCGGGAGGATGGCAAAGGAAGTGCTCTGCATTGTCATCGTCTTCTCCACAGGCGTCGCAGAGGGCTCCATCGCTTAGGGCAAGCACATTTAGGTGTTTGGCGAAGGTATAATGCCCCGTTAGTACGCTGATAAGTTGTCTGCAGTCTTTCCTGTTAAGATATAACAAGAAAGCTGCGGATTTCTACAGACGTTGGGGAGCATGCGCTTGATCTGTCCACATTCTGGAGAGCTATGCCACCTGCAGAGTCCGCGAGATAACGCCAGTTGTTAATCGGAGTCATTCAACAGCTCACGATATCAGAAAACGTCTCAAAGTATCACAAACAGTGAAAAATCGAAAGAAATATAGCTCTGGAAAGATTTTTCCCCGAAAATGTTAGTGTTGAATTCAGTAGCTTATCCGAGTTCCACTTTGAGCCACAGCACCTACTGAAATATTAGAATTTTAAAGACGAGATTAAAATTATATCATGCTCCGTATCTGATGGGTCCAACGCTATAAATAACGTCCACTATCATCCACTCCAACTTCCGGTATTCCAAATTCCAATCAGGAATTAATGTTGAACTGTATCCTTTTCAATTATTCACCAGACCCTACCCTACAGCTCTCTAATTGTTCCTGATGTTAATGGATACAAACTGATCTGGCACGACTCCCTCTTAATGGAATAAACACTAACTTCAACTTCACCGAAGTTTTTCAGTTTTCTCTGAACTTGATTGAAATATTTACTCAATATTTTTCTCACTACTCCCCCGAGGTCAATCCCTGAAGACAATCGATAGAACTATTTATTTCTTTAATCTCCTTCGATGTTTTTCAAATCGAATCTTTGCCAATACCTCGGAATGTTTTCCAGTGCAGTTTAAAACACTTTTTGCCGAGAAAAGAATAACACAACAAAGGGTGGAAATTCTTAAGTGGATTGTGCGTTTAAATATACAAAAAATAATCAATTTTCTCGTTCATACATAAATCCAAGCACACGTGCAGTATTTACATTCGAATGTGTATATAAACCACATAGTCGATCAAATGAGTTTCTTACATCGACGTCGTTGGCGGCAGCGGCAGTGGCGCGGCGATTCAAAAACACTTTTTGAATCCATTAAATCAGAAAGCGAACAACGTGCACACTACACCAAGCCTTGCCATTATTTTCTAGACAATGGCATCAACATACACTCATAGACACAATAATTGAAAGAATACAATTGGCTTACTGGTGACGGGGGCGTGGCCATCAGAGATGCGCAATTTCTGAAAAGAAATTCGCCTCATTTACGATATTTTGAATCAGTCAGGAAAACGCGATTGCAGAAAATGTGTAATGGAACAAAATATTCAACTGACAATTAGCCCGAGCGATTGCAGCAGGGGATTCCTTGAGTAGTTTGGCTTCGAATTGATATCGGCTTCAATGGAAGAGTCAATTTCAAGTGTTTTTGACAATGTGACGTCGCGCTATAATCCTACGTCTGACGTGTATTCGAATAAACCATCGTATCCGTTCAAGTGTCAACATGTGGATCGTAAGTGGAGTAATTAATTTTCGAAAATTTTGCTTATTTTGATTTATTTTTTCTTCGTGTTGTGCCCAAAATTTATGCAGGTGATTACTTTGTTGTTTTTAAAATGAAAACCACAGGATGAATGTTTATTTGTTGATGTTGGTATAATTATTTTTGTTTAATGTCAGTTTATGTTTGTATGAATGGAATACGAATATACAGTGGTGGCAATAAGTTGTGATGTGTTTAAAAAACAAATTGGATTTATCCTAAAGAGTTGTGAGTGAGTTGTGTGAGTCATAAATAGAAACTTTTGAAGAAGTGCGTCTGTTGTGATTTTTTGAATATGTTTCTCAAATGAAGGATTTAAGAACTTAGCGCATTGTTTCAAGAGTTATTTAAGCATAGCGTTGAAACAAACATTTGATAAAGCGGAAAAAATAATTTAATATTCCCTAGCAATTGTCTTTTGATCACCTACTGGTTGTTCCTTTACTTCTTTGACGATATTTTTGGGATTGAAATACACATTCGGCCCTAATATCTTGTTTCGCAATATGAACTTATGTAGGTATGTACATGATAATTAATTCTTTGGCTGCTTTATGAAGGTTTTCATTAATGTGTTAAATAAGTGTTAAGAGGGTAATGTAGTTTGCCGTCAGTTTCATTTAATTGAAAAATCGTACTGAGCCCGATTAATACCTTTAGAATTGTACCACACCTACAATAGATTCACTATTTTCATAACTTAACCATTATTTAAGATTTGTTTTGAAATTGAAATTGCATTACTTGGATACGGAATTTTAAAATAAAATTAAAAACTAAATATAAAACTCAAAAAAAGCGAAAAACTTTACAAAAATGCATAGACCGAGACGAGACTACAAAAAGGAGTTAAATTACAGTAGTAATTCGAAAAGTCGAACTTCGAAAACTCGAATATTTGATAACTCGAATGAAATTGGTTGGCAATAGCGCCAAGACTAAAATTTATATGTAATTTGTTCTTGATAACTCAAACTTCGATAACTCGAATATCTTGATAACTTGAACAGATTATTTAGCATCAACTTCTATAAGTCGAATTCTGAAGGGAATTCCCAAGTTCTGCGTATTTTACATGTTCGTTTTATAATGAATTTTTCGAGACACTGTCTTTGTAGTATACAAAGTGGCGTTTATCCACTGAATTAGAATGATGAGACGCCTGGTGTTCTAGTAGGGAGCATGCACCAGATCATTTGTAGAATTTGGGAAGACGAAGTTTTTGCTCGACGGCTGCAATAACTGCTCCATATGCCCCATCCACTAAAACGGCGATCCTACCTCTTGCAACAACTGTAGAGGTATATCCCTGCTCAACATCGCCTACAAAATCCTGTCCAGCGTATTGTGTGAACGTCTAAGGCCGTTTCGCACCGCACTAATCGGCACGTACCAGTGCGGCTTCCGGCCCGGCAAATCGACTATAGACCAAATTTTTATACTAAATCCTGGAGAAGACCAGCGAGTTATAAATCGATATGCATCATCTTTTTATCGATTTTAAAGCCGCATACGACAGCATTCATCGCAAGGAAATATTCGAAGCGATGGCCGAATTCGGGATCCCGGGAAAACTGATTCGGGTGTGTCGCACCAGGCTAACACATACGAGATGCACCGTGCAGTTCGGCTCGGGAACTTCCGAACCGTTTGAAACCGTTGTAAACACGAAGGGCACTATATTCTACAAGTCAGACACATTGTAGGGATACGCAGATGACATCGACATCGTTGAGCGTTTCCAACGCGCCGTAGTGGAAGCTTTCACGGCTGGTCTTAAGGTCAATGAGGCTAAGACAAAGTATATGCTGTAGAGATCCAACGTAGAGACACCCTTGGCAACCGATGCTACTTCGGTTTGTCAAAACAACTGGGCTCAAAATTCCTGACTCGAAGGACCAAAATCATGCTCTACAAAACTCTAATGTTACTAGTCTTGCTATAAGGAGCCGAAAGCTGGACACTAACCAAAACTGCAGAGCTGATTCTTGGTGTGAAAGAAAAATTCTACGTCGGATATATGGTCCCGTCTGGGAGGAAGGCGAATGGAGGAGAAGACACAACCGCGAACTCTATGAGCTGTACCAGGATGTGGATGTAGTCCGAAAGGGAAAAATCGACGTCGATTGCATTGCCTCGGCCACATCGAGCGCATGGACAACAACGCTCCAGCTAAGAGGGTCTTCGAATCAAGACGACCAAGTTTTTTTAATTTTCTCGGACAAGTGAAAAAAAAAACAAAAAAAAAAACAGTGCAGTAAGTCGTAAGCCGAAAGTCAATTTTATATTACATTAAATATACATTAGCTTTAAGTACCTGTGTTGGGTCAGTAAGTTAGATTTAAGAACAATAGTTCAGTTAATTAAGCTAGTTTTAAGTATTTTTATCTAGGATGTAAGAATCATAAAATTTTGAATAATTTGTATTCACATGCAAAAAAAGGGTTTCCGAATCCGAGCCTCCTGGTTCGAAAAGGAGAGATAAGGTACAAAGACTGAGTCATTGTGGAGGAAAGACAGCTTGGTCTTAATGACTGAAAGCAGTGTGCTGAGGACCGTCAACGATAGAAGGCAGCGATATTTCAGGCTCGGACCATCTATGGGTCGAAGGCCTGTTAAGTAAGTAAGTAGACTTCCCTGTCCAGAAACCAGACTTACAAGTTTCTACCAGGTTGTTTACGAAACGACCAGCTTCTGGGTTGCTTACAATACATCTCGATTCTGCATTGCACAAACGATGCTGAGGTTTCACACGTCGGGCAAGCTCTCCTAAGGTCTCAGCTGGTGCATTCGTCCAAATAATTTTAGTACCGTTAAATAAAAAATACGCGCTCCGTGGCGTAGTGGGTAGGTGCGTCGACTCCTACGTTCGATGTTGTCGGTTCCATTCCCGAAAAAAAAAACCTAACATTTTTTCACGGCTCCACCTCTTTCGAGTCACTGACAATGCTCAAAGAGTATAACTGTCAAAAAAAGGCTTCTCAATCTCGCCGTTCGGAGTCGGCATTAAACTGTAGGTCCTCTCCCCTCGTGAGAGAACAATAGCACGCACAACCCGAGTGGTTGCTGAGAAAGCTAGGCCCAGGTCCATCTCGGACTGTAGCGCCGCCATTATTATTATTATTATTATTATTATTAAATAAAAAATACATGGTTATTATAAAAGTCTTGTTTGATGCAAATAATGCTTAATACTTCCATACATCTATGCATGTATATAGTCAAAAGCTGATTTGGCGTATACATATTCTTAAAAAAAATACTCTACTTTGGTAAGAAACTGTCCGAAGTCTATATTTTAAAATGAAGGTTCTGTTGACTTTTTCACTCGTCAAAGAAATAAGAGGATGTTTTGCATATTTTCTTGATCACCTTATTATTTTTTTACATTCATGTACCGCCGTGGCCGTGTGGGTTCGTGCGTCGACCCATGCGCATTAGACTTTCACAGTCTAGGTTCGAAACCAAGTTCAGACAAACAATTTTTCAAAAAAAAAAATTGTTCGCGGCTCCACCTCTTTCAAGTCACTGACAATGCTCAAAGAGTATAACTGTCTAGAAAAAGCTTCTCAATCTCGCCGTTCGGAGTCGGCATTAAACTGTAGGTCCCCTCCTCGTGAGAGAACAATAGCACGCACAACACGAGTTGGTTGGTGAGAAGCAGGCCCAGGTCCACCTCGGACTGTAGCGCCGCCATTATTATTATTATTATTACATTCATGTACATAAATGCATCTACACAATTCCAAAAATTAAGTTCAAACAATTTGCAGAATTTTTGTTGTTTTCTTTTTGTCAATTACTGTATCCAATTATGTTTATCGAAAAAGTTTTTCGTGACACCCTTTATGTTTTGTACCTTCCCTCAAAGCATTTGCGATCCGAAAATAAAACATCTTAACGGGGTAACCTGTTGTACCGAGATATCCTCTTCACCCAGCCAGACGTACTTGAGATAATTTGTTATAAGATCAAAGTACGCATAGTTCGAATACACATTTTCTAGTTACCCAGAGACCATAGTTTCGATTCTCAATTTGTATCTAAAAATAACAATGTGTATACATTAAGTGCTTGAGTACACAGTTACAGTTACTCAACATTCATTTCACTAGATTTGAACAGAGGCATATATGTACTTCAATCTGTTTACGAAAAGCAAGCAGTTTATCTGCTTTAGAAGATCTATACACACGAGTATATTGTATATATCAATTTGCTTTGAAGGCAAATTGAAGGGCTCAGTGTAGACGCAAAGACAGGTAGCATAAATACTCGTATGTACATGTTCATCACATTTTGTTGAATACTTCAATCTTATTTTTGAGATTCAATATGACAATGAAGGTTCATATTGGTTTCCCCAGTTTTTTCTGTGGTTCCATAGTTCCCTAAAATTCCAGAAAAATGTATATCATCAATAATCTATTTTAATTATTATTATTATTCCTTTAAGGACAAATTTCGTCGCAAAAAAAAATTGTCTTGATCTTCCATTTTTGGAGGCTTATTCATATGAATATATATAAATTCTGTGTCGACCAAAATGAAAATCTTTCTAGAGGAACACAAACTTCTATGAAAATCCCAATCTAAGCATGACAGCATAGGCGCCGTGGCGTTGTGGTATGTGCGTTGGTATGGTATGTTCAATGCTCAAAGTGTCTACAACTATCTAGGAAAAGCTTCTCAATCTCGCCGTTGGGAGCATTCATTAAACTGTAGGTCCCATCCGCTTGTGAGAGAACAATAGCACGCTCAACACGAGTGGTTGCTGAGAAACTAGGCCCAAGTCTGCCTCGGACTATAGCCCCTCCATTATTTATTATTGTTATTATAAAGGGTGGTCCAACGAAAATGCATGGTGATAATGGTAAACAAAAAAAAAGTTTTCGGAGAATTATCTTAATATTTTTCTTTATGATAGAAGCATCTATGACAATTATGTGTGAAACAATATATCGGCTAAATGCTCGCCACGACTTCGGTGGCATACCTCTATCCGATGGTCCATATTTTCAATGACTCTGAGACATAATTGAGGTGAATGTTATCAATGTGCCCAATTATCTCAGCTTTTAGCCCTTGAATTGTTCTTGGCTTATTGACGTACACTTTTTCTTTTAAATATCCCCAAAGAAAGAAGTCCAACGATGTCAAATCACATGATCGTGGCGGCCAATTAACATCGCCACGACGTGAGATAACATAACATTGTTTCGTTGGCTGTGTGGCAAGTGGCACCATCCTATTGGAAGCTCATGTCGTCCAGGTCCATATCATCAATTTCTGGCCACAAGAAGTCCGTTATCATCTCGCGATAGCGAAAACTATTCACTTTAACTGCTTGACGGCTCTTCTGCCACACAGCAATGTTTTCCGCAGAACGAACTGGGCGAGCATGCACAGGTGCTTTCACATCTCCTACGGACCCGGTTTGCTGAAATTTGCGTACAATTCTACCGATTGTAGACACATTTGGTCGATTATGCCGACCAAAAAAATCACGAAGTGCACGAAATGCATTTTGATTTGAACACCCATTTTCGTAAAAGGCTTCAACAATCTTAACGCGCTGCTCAATTGTGTACCTCTCCATGGTTGAATTTGTCAAACACTGAAACAAAGAAATGTCAAATTAAGTTGACAAAAAAACTTGACGTTAATGTGTGACTCACAATTAACATGGTGCATTATTGTTGGACCACCCTTTATGTCGAAACAGAAAATATTCTGCACTGCAACATAGATTTTATTCGAAGTTGCTCAGGTGTGGGGATATGTGATAAGATTCACGGAAATAAAGAAGATCGAATACCTAAAATGGTGCTTACCAATATTTTGCAATATGGAGGTGAGTGTGTTCAAGCTTAGATTCAAGCAACAATACAAAAAAAAAAGCGCAGAGAATTTATGCAAAATTCCTAAGTCAACTTCAGAATATAATACATATATTAAGCTGAATCACCATCTGAAAATTGAAACATACTTTTCGTCGAGGTACCCGACGAAATGACAATTACAATATTTAAAGTGGGAGGTTATTATTATTTTTATTGTTGGGGGTATACTGCACCGCGACCTTTAACATCTACTGTGCCCCTAGTAAGAGGTTACCTGATAAGTTTACATTTTATATCCCATCTACCTGATATTCCGCTTTTATGCAACCTCTCCAACCTTAACGAAAGAGAGGGCGTACTTCACTTTTCGGACAACACTCACAGTTTAAAAATCAATAAACACCTTGAATTGTAACTGAGGTTGGGAGACATTTTTCTTAAAAGGGTCAAATGAAAATTGTAAAATTAAAAAATATATTATGTTAACCTGGTAGACAACCATATGTCAAACAAAAAGACTAAGGACTTAAAATTATTAAAAAAAATCTAGTCGAAAAAATAACAATTTGACATCATGATGCGGAGTGAGCTGCTAAGAATAAGACTGAGGACATCGGAATGAGACTCGTGTCGAGTTGTCGATTTCAATCAAGGAACAAAAATCGAAAACAGTTAAGTCCTTATACAGTTCCATCGCAAATCGCTTAAGCAAAATTTAACAAAAAATCAAAGTTTTTTGTTTCTTTATAACTTGCAAACTATTACCTAGATATAAAGGCATAACAGTTGTGGTTGGTGCCGTGAAATAATGCCAAACAAAGTAACGTTGAATTTTAGAATTCGGTTTTATTTCCCCATTTTCGTGAAAACGCCCAATTCGTGAAATTCAGCGTTATTGCGCTTTTCACCAAATTATGAGCTACTACGAGTGGAGCAATTTTGATGCTCTGGAAAGCGGAGATTTTTTTTTTTTAATAATTAATCAATACGTGAACATTAAAATTTGCATGAGGGCAGCATATCCCCCTGCTTGGGGGATATATAATTTGGAGAAATTTCATATGATTGATATGATGATGATATACGATTTGTACGCAAAGTTTTTTTTTTATATCCGAGTACGTTTAGAGATACTTTGTACACTGATAAAGCGATAACTACGCAGGCATTGGGGTATTGGGATATATCGCCTTTATATTACACACTCAGATGCTGTGAGCGCGCCTAACGCATTGCGGATTTTGATATCAATTTATAAATTTGCAAGCAAACAAAGTATCTTCTGGCGTTGGACCGAAACTCGATCCGTATGCTCATCAGAGTAATCACAGGACACTGCTCCATCGGAACAATGCTCCGGAAATATAAAACGGAATCCTGCGATCTTTGCCGGAGCTGCGGAAATGAGGAAGAGACCGAGACGATCCAACATCTGCTTTGCCACTGCCTAGCTCTCCAGAATCGGCGCCTGGCTTCGCTGGGCTAAAGATTCTTCACAAAGACTGGGGACTTAGCGAATGCAGATATATCGTATCTTCTTGAATTCATAAGGAGCACGGGGTGGTTTCAGCCATCCCGTAACAGGATAGGTTACTAAATTGTGTACTCCGCAATTGAAGGGATTTACAATGGACCCCATGGCCTCCGAGTGGAAGTGATGCTTTAACCATCATACTCCCCTTCCAATACCTAACCTAACCTATAAATTTTCTTCACTTCTGGAACATATAAAAATTCACTTCCCTTCTTCCAACTGAAATAATATATCGGTCCAGACGCAATCAACAAAACTCTTTACGGTAAAATTTAAGTTGTTTATTTTTGTTTAAGTTGTGATTGAATCTTTCCTTTCTTTTCCTTCCACCGTCAATGCAAAAGATCAAACGCTCGACCCGGAAAGACTTTGTCATCCACTATTCATATTGACAATGGTTAGGCACCGTAGAGAACGAGCGGAATAATTACGATTTTATATAAGCGGATATACTCGTACATACACATACACTTTTGCATACCACTGTAGAAGTTTACATCTCATATTTATGTATTTTGTTTTCTTGTGTATTGTGTATTGTATTGATATTATGAATTTAAAATTTAAGAAATATTTTTTTTATTTCAGTAGAAATGTCGAATATTTGGAGTTCGAATAGAGTTCCACAATCAACAGATTCGTTCCTGCATAATTTACCCCTTCTCTCACCATCTTCTCTAATCAATGAGGGAAATCACATACAAGATCAACAGGCATATAATATAAAAAATGGTAAGAACACGCATTGAAACACAATTGTAAATGTTATAAAAATTGTCTCTGATTCTTTCAGTGCCAGCCATTCAAACGGTTAAAAGACGAACTACGGCTAATAAAAAGGAACGACGACGCACGCAATCGATCAATAACGCTTTCTTTTGCTTACGAAGTAAAATTCCAAATGTACCATACGATACAAAACTTTCTAAGGTAATTAATTCTGTTTGCATACTTTCTTGCTTACTTACTTATCAGCCTACGACCCTTCGAAGATCTGAGCCTAAGCTACTGTCGCCTTCCATCACAGACGATCCCTGAAAACCTTCTTCCAGTCATCAAGACCAAATTGTATTGTATTGGAGCATTGGTGTTTATTCGCTCAAAGTTGCCGAGCCAGTTTAGTCGACGGATTTTTGCACCTACATCCTCGTACAGCTTGTAGAGTTCGGGGTTGTGTCTTCACCTACATTTGCTTTCCTCGCAGACAGGGCCGAAAGTCCGAGGTAGATTTTTTTTACGAAGGCACTAAGAAATTGCTCTGCAGTCTTGCTTATCGTCCAGCTTTCTGCTCCATATATAATAGCAGTACTGGCCGGATAGGGGTTTTGAAGCGCATGATATTGGTCCTTCAAGACTGGAGTTTTGACCCAAATTGTTTCGACAAGCCGAAGTAGCAGCGGCTGCTATAGGCGTTTCAAATTCGGATCTTCACCAAGATGTCATTTGTAGAGTTCAAGTTTACCCCGATATAGACAAACTCCTTAACTACCTTTAAATTGTAGCTGTTGATTGTGAAGATTTGTGGTAGATGATGGGCTACGAATTGATTTTTACTCGACAGCATACGTATTTGTCTTCTCCTCATTTACTCTAAGCCCAGCATGTTTCGCTTGCTTATCAATCTCGCTGGAAACCAGCGGCTGAATCGATTTGTAGAAGATAGTGCCTTTAGTGGTTACATCAACCCTCTCCACTTTCTTTTCCAGAACTAGATTGAAGAAATCACACGACATCGCATCCGCTTGCTAAAATTCGGCGCAAGGTTTTAACGGCTGCGTTACACTTCTTCTTCTTCTTCTGCTTCTGCTTCTTCTTCTTCTTCTTCTTCTTCTTCTTTTCCTTAGGGCGTTACAGTCCGAGGTGGACCTGGGCCTCACCCAACATACCTCTCCAGCCAGTACGATCTCTCGCTAGCTGTCTTCAATTTCGCATAGCAAGGCGCCCGAGGTCACCCTTGACTTATGTGCGCCACCTTGTACGTGGACGTCCTCTGTTGCGTTGTCCCACAGGCTCAGACTCTTCAGGCCGGAGCTAAGTTATACATACGCTCTACATGGCCTAGTCATCCTAGGCGTTGAAACCGTAGATGCCTGTCTGGACTCATGTCGCTGTACAGCCCATTCAGTTCGTGGTTCAATCTTCTTTTCCAAATGTCATCAACGCAAACAGGATCAAAGTGCCTGCCAGCATTCGTTATCTAACCTAGGGTTTTTTATAGGTTGTGCCGTAAAACCCAGGACATCAGTAGTGGCTTTTTTGACCGAATTTTGACAACATTTCCATTCTTCTTCTATTGTTTGTGCAGGTGGCGCCGAACTATCGGAGAGTTTTAGGGAGAATCGATGGGCAAAGTTCCAAGCAGCCTGTTACGATTGTAGCTTTCCGACCTCAACGTTTTCTCGATATTCGTATTCTTACATAGGCTACAACAAGGAAATGGCCCGAGTCAATGGTAGATATTTACTAATTTCTCTCAGATTTGCCTAATTGTTAAAACCACTTTGTGAAATTTATGAAGGCTAGCAGACTATGAATGCTTGCCTCCGAGAGGTTTTTAGGGGTGTTAAAGAAGGCTTTGCCCAGAGTGCGTTGTCTGACATTTGCACAGAAAGTGCTTGGGGTTTCTTGCTCGATTTCCACCAGCTGCGGCAATGCGAGTTAAATGGTATGCCTAGTCTTTCAGCATGCCTGCCAACAGCCAGTACAGACAGTGTCCAGTACAGACCGCTATAATTCTGGATATGTTTCTTCTACTGTTGTTGAGCAGGTCTTTTGTTCTCTTTTGGTTGTAGTCGGGCCATAAGCTTCTGGATAGGGCACATATTTCCAGGTTGGTCCATCTTTCGTTGGCGATCTTGAGGAGATGATTGTAGATATTATTTTTCACGAAGCTTAGTGGAGCCTGGACTTATTCCACAACGAGTTTGGATCCTCGTCTGGCTAGCTAGTCTGCTGCCTTGTTTCTTCTTATACCCGTGTGCCCGGGAACGGGAAAAATCAAAGAAACCGAGCTCTGTTCACCTATAATTACGGTGACCATCCGTCCTCTTTTTTAGAGGACAGTCCTCTTTTTCGGTATCGTGTCCTTTTTTTTTGTTTTTTTGAAGAGGACAGTAATTTGTCCTCTTTTTATTAAATTGTCCTCTTAATGTCCTTTTTTTCTTTGAACATTTTTTTTCTATGATCAACACAGTAAAGTACTTTCTTCAGTAACAAATTAGTTAAACACGAAAAGTCGACAGCACTGATTTGAATAATTCACTTCTGTCATCTGGTTTTTGCTATTGTGAATGAATTGCAAACTGTCATTCGAACCAAGTGCATTCGATGCATTTTTATGACATTCTTTCGCTTTTTGTTTGTTTTTTGGAAATGATAAGATTGCCCTCTTCTTTGCATCTGCAAAAATGGTCACCGTACCTATAATGGATAGTTCCTTGCAGCAGCAATCCACTAGTTTTGATTTTGTTGTTATGGATTTTAGGGCCTTGATAGCAGCTGTCTGAAAAAATCGCTATCCGCTGTGCTGGTTCTGTTCTGTTCTTAATTTCAGGACGCGCATCATATATTGCTAGCACTTCTGCCTGGAAAATGCTGGCAAACCTTGGTAGCTTGAGTGACTTTGATATCTTGAGGGCTTAGGAGAAGATAACAGCGCCAACTGGTGTTGGAGTCTAGTGAGCCCATCTTCGAACCGACTGTGAAGATGGCTATGTCATCGGTTTGGATAATTCTATCGCTTTTCCACTCAGTTCTAGATGGAAAGTATTCCCTATATAGACACTATTGAAATTTAGCTTTGGGATAAGGTAGTCAGTATGACTCTTTATCGTTAAGGATGTTACAATGTCCATAAGGTCTATTGTTCAAGCAGTTTGACTCTCTGAGTCTAGGTGCATTGCATGCGGCCATGAACGTTGCGTGTAGATCTAGAATTTTTTAGTATTGGGTCCTCGAAATTTTCAGGTCTCTTTGTAAACATTGAAGTGAGAGAACCGCGAACTGGCTACAGAAAGGATAGGGCGGATAGCTTCGAATATTCGATTCAGTCAAAATTCCTACAGCCTCAGCCATCTCAAGGACTTCAATTCTCCAACCATTCAATATTATTACATGGATTTTATCGCCGATTTCTGGCATGTCGACTCCTTGGGCGAAATTAACGTTCTGCGTCAGTTGCGCTGCTACGACCACAAATTAAGTCAGTAAACCATTTTTTATCCATTTGAATTGATGGTTCAGAGTCCCCAAAGTTTTTATCAAGCTTCTCCTTTGTCTCGGTATAGTAGTAAATCGCTGCTAATATTTTTCGGTATTCCCAAGATAGGTGAGTTTATTTGCAACGTCATTGATTGAAAACAAATGTAGTTAATAGAATATAATATTAAGAACACAATCCTAACAGTGCTTTTGACGTTTTGATTCTTTCTTACAGATAAAGACGCTTAAACTTGCCATACTGTATATAAAATATCTTACTGAAGTGATTAAAGGCGACAAAGACTTCTCAAGTGGATTTCGTTCTGACCTAATGCCCTTGGGAAAACTTTGTGGCCCCAAAATTAAAAAGAATATCAAATCGGAAATAAAGGTTGGTCAATATTCCAACGCATGTATGTATACACATATTTAACAACTCATCTTCACATTTCTAATTACACATGACTTGTTTTCATTTCTTGTATAAATCTTTCAATTCAACAGATATTTTTCAATCGTATTTCCCTTTCAGAATCTGTTAAATGAAAAACATCATTTCATCAAGTGCAAAGGTAGAACTGGATGGCCACAGGACGTATGGCAATCGGTGCTGAAGGTCAGTCGGGATTGAGCCAGCTAGTAATATCATCATTTATATCTGTTTAAGGTTATATTTGTGTTAAAATGTAATATATGCGCTTACAAAATAAAAAAAAATAAAACTAGGTCTTGCATCTTTTATTTAAAGTTCGAAAAAGGACCGTCGCGTGAACATTTTTTGAGAAGTTAAATACCCATTCTAGACAAAACTATATATTACAACAAATTAGGGAAAGGTCAAATACAGGCCCGCATGAGTATAGATGGCGCACTTAGAACAATCTCTTCTGATGCACTTGATGTTATCTGACTCCTCTCAATTTTCTCGATAAGGAGATGGCAGCAAGAACCGCAATTCGGCTAAACACTCCTTCTCCTTGGTTCAGCATATCCTTCGGACACTCAAAAACGTAAGAGAAGACAAACTTCCTGTCCGCCGACACTAACAACTCTGTGCCATAATGCTTTCCGGAATGGGAGTTATAGGAAGGAAATTGTATACCCTTCATTGACTCCTTACATATTTAGACGAACCGCTTGAAAACGGAGGATGGAGTGGGCAGTTATGTCTACTCCAGCAGGCTGAACATCAACACCTCTCTTCGCCTTCCTGACCATTGTAACATGTTCAAGCGGAGGTAATAACAATCCGCGAAGCGGGAAGTAAGTCCTGGCTTAAGTAGAATCTAATATTCGCTCACGATATTTGCAAACAGGCACAGATAGCCAGGCAGCCATTAAAACCCTTGAGCGAATCTCTATAAACTCCAAAGTAGTATTAAACTGCTGCTCATTTCTTGCTATGTTGGTCGAACAGTTTAACATTCGCCTGTGCTGGATTCTACGGCATAGATACATCACAGCAACTGCAAAGCGGACACAATTGCCACACATGCAACGAAATAAAATAACCACTATCAGATGACGTTTACAGTGCGGACATGTCGCTTGCTACATGCAGGCTGTGGTTAAGTGATGCTACAACAACAACTCCAGTGACCAACAATAGATGGGTGAAAGGCCCAACGTAACACACCTCTCGAATGATCTCGCCTAAATTAGATCTCAAATGATCCAAAAAATTGATCTCTTTCAACAAATTAAAATTTGCATTTAGGACAAGTGTTATCACGTGACACTGTCCACTAGTTGAGCATGTAAAAAGTTGTTGAGTCCTTCGTAATGACTTCTGAAACTGTCCCCCTGTGGCCGAGGGGAATTTGGAAAATGCACATTCCCAGCTCTAGCGTCACTTAGACGCACACACTTGGAAGCCTTCTCTTTCGACAACCCTTGCGATTATAGTGAAGTATCCATTGTTTTATCACCAGTGGACAAACGGGTTAACAATGGACCAGCTGAGGTCTAAGTGGTCTATTAAGCCACTTCAACTTACCTACCTACTTTAATTTGTTATGATTAAAGAACACCTATTACTCATGTGTGATAATGGTAAATACAAGGATTTCCAATTGGGACTTGATAACTTTAAAATTTCAAGAACACAGTCCTGTGTGTGATTGGCATTTTGTGTGAAGAATGAAGAGAAGAGAGATAGACGAGAAATTATGTAAATTGTATTGAGTGTCATACGTGCAGAAATAAAACCTGCACGTTGTCACTCAAATGATTCCATAGGATCTAAGCATTGAGTTTATTATTTTGAGAATTTTTCCTAAGGCAATATTTGAATGAAGTCTTGCGTCTTGCATGGCATTTTGTGTGAACAGGTGAAATAATGTAGTTTGGAAATGCATAGGTAGCTGATTAGACGAACTAACATTTTGTGAAAGTCAGTATATTGTAATATAAAAGTTGTGGCCTACTCTTTTCACACTCAGCGTTTGTCTAACAGACGTTGAGTGTGCATGAAGCTTTTCCCAAACTGGCTCTTTTCTCTCACCTGATCTTGGAGGAGATCAGACTGATAAGATTGATGAGCTGGGACCTGAATTGGTTTTTGGCTTTTCTCCGCAGAGTGTCGACCAAAGAGCATCCTAGTCCTTTTGTCTGCAGAAAGAGTTTTTTTGTTTTTGATAAAATACATGTGAAAAGTTCGGTCGGAATTTCATTATTTAACTTTATTATATCGATAAATTGCATTTTGATTGTTTAGGCTTACAATGTGCCCCCAAACGCTTGGCACCCTGTGCATTTGCACATCCTGCACATATGGTAGGGCCGGCCCTGGTGCTGCGCTTGATGAAGCCCACTCCTGAGTTAATTCATTGAGCAAATTAAAACGTAGTCGTGGTCAACATGTACGTGAAATTGTAAAGTAAAACGCAAGCATTAACTCAAATAAAAATTATACAATATAATATATTAAAACTTAACACTTAAAAACTCACTATTTACTATTTATTAATTTGTTGGTGACTTTACATTTCTTTCCAACATCCTGTCATTTTCTTCATCCCTATTATTTACAACAGTTCGTATTTTCAATTTCAAATCTGTTTAGTTTACTGGTTATTTCAAGCTCAGTAGTCATTATACGGTGACTGTTAAGATGATTACATCTTTTACTAACATAACCTGTAGAGAAAAAGAACCACTACATTCAAAAGCAAAACTGAAGCTTTAATATTGCCACTGCTTATACAAGTATATACAATAGCAAACAGGTTTTCCAATCGTGATTCGTGACTGATAACACGAATTCCTACACGTGAGAGAGCAGAAAGTGCGTCATCTATTTAATTAGATTGGATAGGCACTGGATGACGAACATAATTCGCCAACAGGTTTCACACACACTCAAAAGTTTAAATGAGCATGATCTAAATTTGAGTATCGCGTATCATATTCGTCATTTATCGAAAAAGAGATGTCAAATTCAAATATGGACTCATAAATATACATGTGGTATCCAGTTGTTTTTCTGTTATATTTTTGCGCTGTGATCAACTGTTTTATGTTTGAAAAAAAAAACAAAAAATTAGTTATTAATGCGGCGCATAGTTTGCGATCGAATTGCTTCGATTTAGAAGCTTTTGGTATATAACTCAGTAACTATCTTCAAGGCAAACCGCCGTATTGGTGCATGCTTTGATCTATGGAGCAAGAACTAAGAAAACAACCAAATCTTGAGACAAGTCAAATTGCAAATTCATTTATCTTCGATAATGCTCCAAATGGAAAATTGGCTAAGATATGCGTGATTTGTTCTCTTCAAGTTCTGTACCTAACAAAATTGGTACGTGTTTCGGTAGCGTAGAGCTTGCAAATTGTGCGTATACCTTCTAAATATCTTTTTAAAGCTCTAGCATTGAGATTAACACGGAGTTCTAAGCACCGTATTTATTGGTGTGTTTCATTCAATGTTGATGGAGAATCAGCTAAAAACAGGTTTAAGTTTGCAGTGCGGACCACTCAGGCTGACTAGACCAAGTAAGGTCTACTCCTACTTATTGAAGTTTTTATCATTCATAATAATAATAATAGCAGCGCTACAGTCCGAGGTGGACCTGGGCCTAGCTTCTTAGCAACCACTCGGGTTGTGCGTGCTATTATTCTCTCACGAGGAGGGGACCTACAGTTTAATGCCGACTCCGAACAGCGATTTTGATTTTGAACTTTTTCTAGACAGTTCTACTCTTTGAGCATTGTCAGTAACTCGAAAGAGGTGGAGCCGTGAAAAAATGTTTGGTGTTTTTTTTAGATTCGATTCCATCGACCTCGAGCGTAGGAGTCGACGCACCTACCCAGTATGCCACGGCGCCCATTCGTGTGATCATTTACTAGCCGAATAAATCTGTCGTCTCACAATGATATTGGATAGTTTTTCAGGAAGTCTGTTTTCGGAAAGAGTAACAGCTCACTGGATGTATCTGAAATGCAGTCCGAATGTTGCGCTTGAAGCTCTGCGAAGACCAGTTTCAATATTGAGAGCTTAGTTGGGTGTGTTGCTTTGCAAGTAGATCAAATTCCATTTCAGAATTATCCCAGACCCGAGCGCAGTAGTCCATTAAATGTTTTGATGCAGCCTGTTTGGATGCTTTTATTTTTAATAAAACTGCACCTATTGGCTTTTATCGAATTTTTGGCAATTTCAAGCCTTTGAGTAAGTGGCTCCTTTTAAGATATGTTATACGACAATGTTGAAAAAATTCTAGAAAAAGCTTCTCAGTCTCGTCGTTCGGAGCCGGCATTAAACTGTAGGTCTCCTCCACTCATGAGAGAACAGTAACACGCACAACACGAGTGGTTGCTGAGAAGCTTTGACCAGGTCCACCTCAGACTGTAGCGCCATCATTATTATTATTATTATACGATAATAAATAAAAACACAAAGGTTGTTGTATTTATTAGCTATGTCATTTCAGCATTGTTCACAGCCACTTTTCACCAGCTCCGTTTTAAAAACCGACTACTTGCTGTAAAGTTGCACCCAAGTCCATCTCGGACTGTTGCGCTACCATTATTATTATATTAGTTGCGATTTACCTTATTTCACAGCCAAACTTATCATTGCTTGTAAAGAAGGAATCGTGTCGGTCAGTTGCAGAATATCGTCAGTGTTATTGTACTCAACATTTATCCCACCACGTAATTCTGCGTCCAGATCATTCTTCTTCTTCTTCTTCTTCTTCTTCTGCTTCTGATAGCGATACAGTCCGCTGTGGACCTGGACCTCAACCAACAAGCCTTCAGGTCATTCAGTAACAAGAAAAACAGCATAGATTGAGAACACATCCCTGCCTTTCTCTTTGGCTGATGGGAGAAAATGCGCTAGTACCTATTCGGTTCTATACAGCGCAGTATGGTTGTGATACAGAGCATTTGGAATCGACAGCGTTGTGATCTTTGTGAATATACCGACTGCTGCTAGCTTGTGGAACAATGCATTTCAAATTTGATTATCAAATGCGGCTTTTAAATTAATGAAAATCCATAGATTTGCCTTTTCTTAGCGAGAAGTTGGATTTTATTATTTTTTCTCGTATGCTCCTTTGGTTAAGATTTTGTTTTCTTTGATCTATTTGATCGATTCTTTTCAAAAGTATGGTTGTGAATAGCTTGTATATGATAGCCATGAATGACATATTGGCTACATAACTTTCTTAAAAAGCGTAAATACAATTGATTTTTTAAATTGTCTGGGATGGTTCCTGATCAGATTTGTTTAGTGTTTATTTTTTGCCAGATACTTACTTTTACGATGATCTTTCGAGATCTGTGAATGTTATTTCATCTACAATGTACTTCACAAGCAATTTGGAAAGTTGTGGAAGATGATAAGGTAAAGTTTCATAAGTCACGGAAACCAGAATTTTAATTTTCCTATTTTAATCTCCTATTTTAATGTAAGCTAATTGCATCTTCTTTTTCCTGTGGCGATACAGTCTAGGGTGCACCTGGATTTCAAACAAGAAACCTCTTCAGTCAATATGTTAGGTTAGGTTAAGGGGCTTCTAGTGGATTCACCAGCACACTTAGACCATGTTGGTCCATTGTGATATCCACAGTCAGGCTACTACCACTGGTCGACCGCTCCAGTGATAGTGCCTAATTTGATCCCAACAAATGGTGACTGGACCAGATTTGAAAAACCGGATTAAAGCGTATTAACTTTGCTTTCACTGGGATTCGAACCTGGGAACCCTCTAACTTAAGGCACGCACTTAACCAACTGCGCCATCCAGTACTCAGTCAAGCTGTTAAATTACTGTTATTAAATTAAATTACCTTCCAAACAGCATCAGCAAGGTCTGTATTTCCTGAACTGAGTTATTTTGCGTTTAATCTCGGTATAGATGGCATTTGTACTGTTTACTTGGGAGTCGAGATAGACGAACTCCTTGATTAACTCAGAAGTATATACGTCTATGGTGGAGTTGTAGCCAAGTTATCGATGGTGTGTGTACCTCCTTTTTCACCACTGAACCCATTTTGGTCGCCTCCAATTCAATGCCACCAAACGCTTTGTTGAGGATCCACTGTATTCTATTAACCACGTCAATATCGTATGCCACGGATGGCAGCAGTTGTGCGGACTATTGGAAGATCGTGCCTCTTGTATGGGTCAGTAAGTTCTGCAAGATATTTATAGTCACATGATAGCACGTCGCCTTCTCTAAATCCTTTTTTGCCAGAGAAGGTCTCGGTGAATTCATTATCCAACGTGGATTTGCATTTCTTGTTTTTTTTCCAAGATCTGGTGTAGTGTGAAGATTTGGTCTGAAACCACACTGACAAGGACCTTGATAGGTTTCAGGCGGCAGAGAGTACCTTGTAGGCGATGTCTAATTCAAATCAAAACGGTGGTAACAATCAAATCTGGAACATAAAAACCACATTTAAGTCACTTCTGTTTTAGTTCCAGTAATTCCATCACTGAAGACTGACATCAATGTCAAAAGTACTGTCGAAGGGGCACATATAATTCTTCATCATCGTCCAGCACAACCTAACAAGCTTAGTAGATATGACAAAGCTAGACCCGCTGTAAGAGGCAGATTGCAAAATATCATCACTAAAACAACATGATGGCTAATTTGGTGGTTTCCAAAATCCACTGTAGTATCGAAACTTGATGTGGCGGTCTGATTGACGAATAGTTACCTTCATATGAAAGTTCAGAAAACGTGTATCTTGTTTGGAAGATTATAAAGCTTTTATTATGTAGAAGCACAAAGAAATGGATCAGCTTATTAATCATTCTTCAGGAGGAAATAACTAAACACCACTTGTTAACCAATGAAAAAAATAAATGTATTTTTATATATAATAAGCGGTATTTACTTTCTTAGCTAGCTCATAAACCAACTAATTAAGTTTCAAATAATACTTTATTTTCTGAAAATGTAAATATTGTTTGTTTTTTGTATATTTTGTTTTTCTTTTTTTAGCAGAAACCACGAATGCGTAAACAAATATTAAATTAAATTTTAACTTTTAAAGAAAAAAATTATCATTAGCCACAGAAGAAAAAAATGTATATACATACATAGTATATCATGAATTATAATATATTAAAGAGCTTTTACTTTTCGTTTCTGTATATATATTCTTTTTTGTTCTTCTTTTCCATTCGATTTGTGTTTGTTCTTCTTTTTGTTTTGTTTTTTTTCTTTTGTTCTTTACTATATTACACGTTATATTTTCATATAAAAATAAAGCAATGCATATGATTTCTTAATTTTCAATGTTAAAATATATAGTTCTTGTTCCTTTTTTTGTTTTACTTTTTTTAAAAAAATACTTATCGTATGTATTATAAGTATGTTGTTAATAAAAATGTTGAGAGCTTTAATTTTAAATTACTATTTTGTTTCTTTTTTAATCGTTTTTTTTTTTTCTTTTTTCTTTTATTATATCTTTGACTCTATTTAAAAATTTCTTCTTTTTTTTTCGTGTTAGAGATGCAATTTTTTTAATAATTTAATGTGATACTATTTAAAAATTGTTTGTCACTTTAGTTGAAAATTTTCCTTTTTTTTTTAATAGTAATTGTTCAATTAGTGAATTTGAAAAAATGTTGTTTTTTTTTTTTTTTTAGTATTTTTTGTTTATTTTAAATATGAGAATAATTTCAAATATTGTTCGATTTAATATATAAATACGATCCAAATGGAGGGCTTTATATATATTTAGTATACATAAAGTAAGAGAAGGTAATTCTATTATCACACATTTTGCATATTTTAGGCAAGAAACTTTTTCACATTCGTTTTTAGTTGTTGTTCTTTTTTTTCTTCATTTTTTTACAAATGTTATTTATTAAGATTTTTTTTTGTTTTGTTTTATGTTTGTTATGTTTTTTGTTCGTTTTAATTTAAAGAATTATATGTATATATATATACTGTCTAATAAATATTAAAATTGTAAGTAATACATGAAGTAATTTTGTTAAAAATTATAAAAATAAGAGATGATTAGTAAATTCGAAGTGTAATAATAATACTAAGTGTTCATAAGCATAGTGGTTGTCATGACATTCAGCTTAGGCCAAAGGAATTATATACAAATTCTTTATTTATTGATTACATTCCATTATATAATATCTATATATTACTGAATGTCAGTAAGACGTGTTTACTTCTACCAAAGTTTTACTATATATAGTCAATTAAGTACGTGATTTCTTATGTTTGTGATTGCAGAAATCATCAATCGTCAATGAATTGATCCCTTAAATCCCTTAACAATTGAGTATTTTGTTTTTCTTCTCTTCTCTTTCGTTTGTTAATATATACTTAAGTTTTTCTTTTTTTTTCAATAATATATACTAAATAAATACTAAAATACTCAAAATAATTTGATCCTTTTGTTTATAGATTTTTTTTTTTGTTTTTGTTTGTTGTTTAAACTTTTATAAAATAATATCATGTTAAAATTGTCGAATTTGATTTAATTGCTTATTAGGTTTTACATACTTTTAAATATATCATAAATTAATGGTTCTTCCTTTGAAGACAATGTTTCACATGGGTTTTCTCTTTCTCTTAATCTTCTTCTTCTTTTTTTTCTTCTTCGAAGAACACCCTCAAGTTGAACGATTGAAATTAGTTGGATAGTGGAGTTTTGCTTGGGATTCATTTGATACTAAATTTAATGGTGAATTGCAACCTTCATTCTCGTGGCTGCTGTTTTCACTTTCAGATTCATCATTTCGAGAGGGATTTGGTTCTTTTTTTATATCGACGGGTAATTTACTATCGATTTGAGTATTTTGACGTGAACAAAGGTACTGCGAGTAATGCTAAATAAAAGAAAAGTAAATAAAAAATGATGATGAATGAGAAAGTAAATAAAAAATGACTCATGTTCTTTAATACTTACTTGGGGAGGGAAAGCTGCACTGTTGGGGCTGTTATTACAACTCATGGTCATGAAAAAGCTATTGTTCTTTAATACAAGATCATTTTTTCCATCGTTATCACGGGGATTGTCGATGTCCGATGAGCTAACGGGAGCGTTTTTGTTTCCTGGAAGAAAAACAGAGTTTTAGACACGATCACATTAACAAAAAAATCGTTTGAAAAAAACCAAGTACTGCGCAATACCCCTCCTTAATCAACAATTTCGCAATTCATGCTAATACTACCTAAAAAGGTTTTTGCTTCGGCCATATGATAATTTCAAAAGGTAATTCATGAAGTGTTTTAATGAAGATTCCAAAGCAGCCAAGCTACATATCTCCAATAAAGCAATCAACCCTATTTCGAAAGTTGTTTTATTTCTAGTCACAAAACGACAGCAATGGCACAACACACAAAACGACATAAGTCGAAGAAATTAATCTGCTTTTGTAGTCAATATTTGTGAACATTTGTTTGGGGAACCAGTCTGTGTACGCCTCGCCAAAACAGCCTTTTGAAGTGATAGTTATTGTTATCGCCTATAAGACCTTTTCTACCGTTGTGTCTGAGCGCCTGAAACATTTCGTCACCAACCTTATCAGTGTGGTTTCAGGACAGAGGGGTCCACCATCGACCAAATCTTCACACTACTTCCCACTGTATTCACACTATTCGTCGATTTCAAGACCGGCTATGAAAGCGTGAATAGAAACCAGCTTACAGGGACAGGTCTGATTTTGACATTCCTATCAAACTCATTGGACTGTGCAGGATATGGATGGAGAATTCTCACTGCTCCATCAAGTTGGATAATGAATTCACCGACACCTTCAATGGCAAAAAAGGATTTAGAGAAGGCGACGCCCTATCATGTGACTATTTCAAGAGCATTCTTGAAAAGATCGTGCAAAACTTACTGACCCACACAAGAGCAATAATCTTTCAAAAGTCAGCACAATTGCTGGCATCCGCTGCATACGACATTGACGTGATTAGTAAAATACAGCGAACCGTCAATAAAGCATTTGGGCGCTTTGAATCGGAGCCGGCCAAAATGGGTTTAGTGGTAAATAAGGAAAAAAATGTACTGTATATGCTGACTTCAAAGAAAGACACACAACATCGACCGCATGGGCATTGGCAGATGTACTTTCGAGGTAAGATTTCGTTTACATTGCCTTCTAAGTAAACTGTACGAATACCATCAGTACCGAGATTAAAGGCAGAATAACTCTTGCCAATCGCTGTTTTTTAAGAGTTGAGAGCCAATTGAGTAGTAGAGGCTTCTCTTGAAGGACCAAGATGACTTTAACACCTTGACCTTGACCATCCCTATGCTCTATGGCGCAGACATTAATAATCTCAAGAACAGATGAAGGATCCCTTGGCCTTTTCGAAACAAAAGTTGTGCGTCAAATCTTTGGTCCTGTTTGCAGTTTGGAGAGAAAGATTCTGCTGTACAGCGACATGAGTCTAGGCATGCGCCTAGAGAATCAACGCTTAAGATGGCTAGGACATGTAGAGCGTATGGACAACTTAGCTCCGGCCCGAAAAGTCTTCGACTCTGAGCCTGTGGGACAACGCAACAGAGGACGTCCACTTACAAGGTGGCGCACACAATTCGAGGGTTACCTCGGCCGGATTAACACTTAGACAACTTAGCATCGGCCCGGAGAATCTTAAAGCACGTCCACAAAACCTATTGCGCACACAAGAGTTAAAATGCCTCAACCACATTGGCGTGTGTAATTGGAGGCAGAGGGCTTAAGATTGTGCCATCTAGAGAAGCCTGTTGTTTGAGCCCCAGGCCCATCCCGGAAAAATCTTACAATTTTTGCTGGCAAAAGTAAATGTCAAATCCCTCGAATTAGGTATTGGATCTCTTTCTGTTCCTCTTACATGTTTCATCGTATTCAAGGTGACTCTGGATTTCTTGCCATGCCGTCCCTTAAGGTGTGACTCATCGAAATTTCGATCCTCTTCTGTTGCCCAATACCGAGCATCGGCAACATGGTGCTAATGGACTAAAACTTTTTTCTCCAGTTATAGTCCACAACCATTATCTGATTTCAGAAATATAAATTAAAATTCATCAATTATTTCAATCCAACCAAATACTTCATTTTACCAAATCAAATTGCAACAAAACCGTCTTAAATTGTGATCAAATCTCAACATAACCATCTGTTAATAAAGATTTTACCATAATTGCGGATAAATTACTAGCAGTTGGTAGTGAATGTACACAGTCTCAAAAAGTTTACAATTACGATCGATTTTCTGTGGGCTTTAGGAAATCTGAAAGTTTTTTGGTTTATACGAGATCGGCAATTTGATAATTCTGTACACTGTAAGTAACGATTCCAATCTCACTTTGGCGTATATTTCATGCGCTAACATTCGGTAAACTTTAGTTTGAGTTTCATAATCATTGTCGATAATTGACGTGATTGATACGAACTGAACTTTTGGAGTGAACAAATTTATTTTCAAAAGAGAACGCTTTCAAAGAGTTCGATAAACATTATAAATACTACACATATTTTAGGTTTGGTTTAGGTGACTGACTGCAGGTTAGCAGTCCCACTTAGGTCAAAATATTGTGATACCACACGGATCAGGTATCTCCTATCCATTAAACCATTTGGTGCTTGCTATGAAGCACTTATGTTGGCTGATTCGGACGTTATGCAGCTTACTCAAGTCATTGCAGAAGTAGGCTCTGTAAGAGGAAAAGATCGGCGAATAAAGTAAGATACGACAGTATGCAGGAATAACAATTTATTATATTTTCATGCCGTTTACTGAACCCCGCTCGCTGCCACGGTCAACGTTCTTATACATGACTAAGTGGAGACTTAAGGTCATTCAGCCGATCAGTTGGTTGGCTCTTTCTAAAATATAAAATCGGCATTGCATGTAATGCAGAACTGCATTATGTTGTACAAGAATAGTCCCGCGTAATTTTTATTCTTCTAAAGCTCCTAGATGAGTTTTCCTACGAGTATAAGGATAGCTACACGTGCAGAGGAGATGTGTTACAGTCTCCTCCTCTTCCTTGTCTGTGCAACTGGTGGCCGAAGTCGTTTTATGAGACTCTCAAGCTTAAGGCGTGTTTGCCAATGGCACACATAATGATGACCTGTCCATTCTGATTAGACTGAATGAACGCAGAGAATTAAGTCTAAGCCAGATTTGTTTTGCAATGAGGCACGTTCTGTCTTCGGACCTTCTATGAATTGTGGTTCTAATTGTATTTAGCCTTCAAAGATGTTTGGAGTAGCAGCGTGGGCGGTAGCTTTCTACTAAGTGAAAGTGATGAGTCCGTCCCACACCTGGTGAGTTCGTTGGCTTCACAATTTCCTGGAATTTTACTGTGCGTCGGCACCCACATGAGATGTATATTAAAATGCATTTCCCCAATAGTTGACCGAGTTCAGGGTTTTACTTACAGCCTGCCTGTACGGACCTTCTTGGATATCACATTTTTTTAAAGCCAAGACAGAGTCTCTTTTATTGCCACGGTCTCTGTTTGGAAAATACTACACAGAATCGATTACAAAAATATAAATGTTTTTTTATGTGATGATATGGTTGGTGCCGTGGCGTAGTGTGTCTGTGCGTCTACTCGTAGGCTCGAGGTCAAAGGTTCGGATCTCGAAAAAACACCTAACATTTTTCCACAGCTCCACCTCTTTTGAGTCACTGACAATGCTCAAAAAGTATGACTGTCTAGAAAAAACTTCTCAATCTCGCCGTTCGGAGTCGGCATTAAACTGTAAGTCCCCTCCACTCGTGACAGAACAATAGCACGCACAACACGAGTGGTTGCTGAGAAGCTAGGCTAGGTTCACCTCGGACTATAGCGCCGCCATTATTATTATTATTATTATTATCCAACACAAGTGATCTTGGTCAAAGACCGGTGACCGACCACAAACGACTTCAAAGCCTCGATCGACGGCAAACAAGGTTATGTTGAGTGTTTGGTGTGATTGGAAGGGAATTGCCTATTATGGGCTGCTAGAACGTGGCGAAACGGTCAATTCGACCCTGTACTATGCACAACTCAACCGTTTGAATGAAGCAATCAAGAAAGGGCGACCAGAATGGCCAAGAGAAAAGTAGTTCTCTACCATCACGACAATGCTAGACCGCACACACCTTTGATGACCCGGAAAGAAATTGACGGAGCTTGTTTGGAAAGTTAGCGTTAAAAACCGCTAGCTTGGCTTTGACATAAAGCTCGGCCTTCCTTATTACAGATCGACAAAGCTGTATTATCTTGCTGATCTACAACATATGGATTGGATCAGAATTAGAAATAGGGACAACTTGCAACAATGCGTGGCCGTGCAGTAAACACTTGTGTCCACTTATATATAAAGTCATGTTCTATAATGCTACCGCACGCATTTTGATGCAGGTCTGTTCCAAGCATTACTTTTCACCCATTTCTAACTAATGTTACTTCCACTGATTGTATTAAAAGAAATAAATCCATCTTCCGATTTGAATTCCGTTGGCAATTTAAAATAATTTACTGCCCATACCCACTCATGCTCTATTAGTCTTGTTAAAAATATAAACTTACTCTTTCGCCCGCTCATTTCACTGCCTTTGGGTCGCCTCCGACGCGTATGAATCGTATCCCGTCTCATTGAATGCGGTCTGTTAACACCATGCAATTTGAAGTACAATCCACAAGCATTACAAACCATTTCACCGCGTATATTTCGTCTCCAAATTGTTGTTGTCAGTGTTCCACAATTCGAGCATGACATATCTTTTTGGCTGCTAATAAAACTTGAGCTCTTTGTTTTTGTTTTGTCACCCATAGCATTACTTGAACGATCTGTTGCATCATCGTTACGATGTTGATTCTTGAAGGAATGACCAGCATTTTCAAGAAATTCTTTGCAATCAGCCTTAATGGGCCAGGCCTGCTTTCTGCGGCCAATTTTTAAGGATAACGAAGAAAGTTTATCTTTTGTTACATTGTTCTGAAAAGAAAGAAAAAGTTATAAATAGAGCGCAGTTTAACAAAGTTAAAATTAGTTATATTTTTCTTCAGCTGAAGGCCTTAGGGCTTATTCTTGACTCGGCTTGCATAACCTCAATATCAATATGAACCGGCTTCTCTGAAGGAACTATGCAGCGGCACCTTAGTTTGGGTTCCTGGACATAGAAACATCCTGGGAAATGAGAAACCTGACGGACTCGCAAGACTAGGATCCGCACTTCAGCGGCTCGCAAGTTGACCAGCCTTAGATGGACCAGTTAAATAACTGTGTTACTTTTAGGAAAACTCTGCATGATTATATGCATGAGATTTAGCTAGAACAACAGATCTTCACTACATAACGCGAACTGATGTCTCAAGAATAGCTAGGAACTTTACGGGTCACGTGGCTGTAATGTTGCATGAGAAAGAAACACCCTGTCTCACTTTCTGTGCACCTGTCCAGCATTGGCTAGAGCGACACATCGGGCTCTAGGAAGGCATTTTATCGAGTCAAGAAGAATTTTCCAAGATGACCATCAACGAATAATCTACAAAATGGTTCTTATATAGGCGAAAACAAATCCTCCATTTCCTTTCCCATTCAGAGCTGTAATACCAAAACTGCACATAGTGCTAATTGGTTTTCTTTCAAAACCGCCACTAAACACTGTATAGTTCAGTTTAATTTTTAAGCAACAAGAAAGAGTTTCCTCTATTGTCAAATCATTCATGTACTTCGTTAATTCGCTTAAGTCTAACCTTACTTTGTTAAGTGTCTGCATGAGGGTTCATTTCTGCTTATTGTTGTTACCTACTAAATCATCCATATAAGCAAATTCTAAATCACCCACGTTAATGCACCTAATGATGACAGTAAATTTCCCAATATTTAATACCCTAGGAAGACAAAAAATGTGCACTCCCTGATCAGAAATGATTAAGGTGCATTTCATCGATGAATTCATTGAGTTTGTTGAGTCACTTGAGATGACTTGCGAAAGCCGATTAGCTGTGATACAGCGATTTGTTTTACGATAAAGAGGAACTGCTTCATTCCTAAAAAGGCAAACGTTATTTATTCTAAGAAGATGAAGCCCGATTTCACGTGTCACATAGGTTTGGTAGAAAAAAAAGAATGTGGTTGGAGCAAGTTATTCTCAAATGTTGTCTTCAAGAACAATTACGTTGCAATTACTGATTCCTAAAGCGGACACTACAACAAACGTTCGCATAATCAAAATCAGCTCAAATCAGAAACGCGTGTTTTTTAATGATTTCTGAGTAACGCCAGAGATAATCGTTGTTTCTTTCTCTTTGTATCTGTGAAAATCAAACAAAGAATGCTGTATCATGAAACGCAAAGCCCACGAATAAAATTTCTCGTTGACACCTCTTCGAAACTGAGTAATTCAACACGAACATGAGAAAAAAAAAATACCTTGCATTGTCTTCTGCCATTCACTCTATTCATCAAATCTAAGAATAAAAAAATTCCAACCGGGAAAACTACATAAAATATTCTCGCTGCCGCAAGATGTTATCACTTTTGTTCGCTGATGGATTTGCGTTTGTACATATTTCTTATTTACAGTGTCACGTGCTACCAAAATAAAATCATACAGATACACACATTTCAGTTTTGAAATTCAAAGAAACTATTTAGATCGATGCACATAAGGGGGTTGTGCAATTTCATCGTGTATTCAGTTCGAATGCCATTTCTGTTCAGTGTGTATTCTTTGAAAAGCTTATTGCTCATCGTCGAGAGAACTTAAAGTCTACATGACAGCGAGGGATGAATATATATTTTTTGAAGTATCGGTAAACGTCTCATTTTCCAGTAGACGAGTCGGTGTAACAAATGAACTCACCTTAAGTAAAGCTATAGGTTCCTCGGCCACATTGTTGACCGGTTCAGCAACTGAAGATAAGGGAAAGTTAAACGTTCTACATGTGATCATTTGCCTCAGCAGCTGTGTGGCTTGACTTCCTTCACCGTTTACTAGACGAATTAAACCCGTTAAAATTCTGAATCACATGAGATAAGATGAATAGCATTACCTGCAGTATGCGCGAGAGCTTGCCAGAGCTGAGTTGTTGCTGGATCTGTCCCGTGATCCTCGGATGATATACTATCTAAAGATTGCCTTTCAACAATATCTTCATAATTATTTGCATTGCCTCTGGACGGACGATCGACTTCTTCAATTTCTAGAGATCCTATATCCATATGTAGCCTCCCCGAATCTGAACTTTCATCTGATCCACTATACTGGGGAAGACCAGTTTTTTCGACTTCAATATTCTTCTTTTTGACAGTTGCCACTGGTACGTCGGTACTGTTGCTGCTATTACTACTGATTCCTGGTGGTAAACTATTGCTGATACTCCGCAATGGACCACAGGAATTTTGGGATTGAGACGTTTGACGTTGATTTGTATCTTTCTGCTTATTCTGGCTTTGAATTTCACTTCGGATCATGCTTATTTGTTGTTCTTCGTTGGTTTGTTTACTGGCGTCTACGGTTTGCTTAGATTTTATCACAGAATTATTAATACATGTATCGGTTGCAAGATTTAAATTCGGAGACTGTGGATTTGAGTTGGGGGGAGATATAACAACTTTCTTGCTAATGTCCATTAGAACAGCAGCAGTTTCCAAATGTTGTTTCAATTGTGAGAGATTTTCTAAAGATGATGCAGACAATGTTTGATTACGTAGCCCTGACGTAAATGCTGTAACATTTGGTTTAAGTTCTGTGTCCATTAGGTAATTAGTTCCGAATTTATATGATGTTCTTTTGAGCGCATCCTCACTGCACATGTAGGCACTTTGTAAAGTGTCAACCGGTTCTTGAGAGGCTATATTCGAGTGAGAAGGTTCGAGATATTCTTCTTTTATTGGTATTATAGATATGGAGGGTGGAGCTGTCTCTTGTACTGGTATTTCACTCGAATCCGAATGATCAATTACTGAAGAAACGGAGGACATCTGTGGCAGTTTAATACACTTTGAGGGCTTATTATGAGTTATATTTAAGTTTTGGCGCTTATTTATGTTGCTATTGTTGTTGCTGTTTGAAGTTTTGCTGAGTTCGGTTAAAGCTGTGGCCGCCATCGTTTCCGATGCTTTACGTACTGTAGGGGTTTTAAGTAGCTTATTAAGTGTGAAAGAAGAGTTCCGATTAAAGTCCTAGAAGAAAATTGAAACAAAATGGAATAAATTAGTTACATCTGTAGTAAAAATACAAAAACAAAGAAATCAAATAAACACTTAGATTAAGATGAGAGAAAAGTCTGAGAAGAACCTAGGATGTTCACAGGAATATATTCAAGTAGTTTTTGTAAAAAAATGTACTGCATATGACGTAGCACATAAAAACATAAAATTATGAATCGAGTTGGACTTAATTGCATTCAGAAAAAAAGGGATCACCCAGACCATACCGAAGAAGTGATGTATCGATGTTATTCAGAACTGCAATTGTCATCCGAAATCATCGAAGCTCTCAAATGGAATACACAGTGATTAAAACTTTTCTGGCTTATCTGGGTAAAATCTCTGTATTTATATTTGCTGTAGTCATGAGAGATGTCCGTTTTGACAACATATGCTATTAAATTTGCAAATGTGAATACAATTTTTTTATAACTTGGAGGATAGAGAATCACAGACTCAGAGACTATGGGATAACCCAACGGAGATCATTGACGATTGAGTTGGCACACACAAAAAGAGTAGGGCCTCAAAGATCTTGTTGTGGAGAATGGGAGACAGCTAGAGGAAGATTGTACTAGCTAAAGAGACTTGTCGGTTGACAAGCAGGTCCGCCTTGGAGTGTTGCGCCATGCAAAGAAAATGAAAGGATAGAATTCACTGAAAATTGCGGATACTTTTTTATTTTCCAAGAAGAACTATTTAGGTTAGGGTGGACGACAGCAGGTTAGCAGTCACACTTAGGAAAACATACATAGGTAATAGCGTGTCAAGTTTCTCCTCGATTAAATCATTTGGGACTTGCCATTAAGCGCTTAAGTTGACTGATGCCGATTTTACTCAGCTCATGCAAGGTATCGAAGAAGCAGGCCCCCGAATGAGATGAAGATAGTGTTACGCGTGCAGAGGAGAAGAGTAACCGTCTCCTTTTCTTCCTCATCTCTGCAGCTTCTGCAGATATCGTTGTGAGGGATTCCCAGTTTGGAGGCATGTGTGCCAATGGCGCGGTGTCCCGTAATGCCACCGATGAGAGCCCTGAGAGATGACGTATCCATTCTGATTAGACAGAATGAACGCTTACATTTGTTTTTTTAATGAGGCACGTGGTACCTTCGCACTATCTACAATCAGTGCTTCTAATTGTGTCTTCTTTTAAGAGGTGTTAGCTGTTGGTATTAGCTGTGGTGAAATGCTATATTTGGTCGGTTGCTATACGAAGTAGAAAACTAGACGCTAAAAAGAGGAAAATTTCGAAAAATAGAAGCCTTCGAAATGTGGATATTTCCTGGGTTGACAAAATATCCAACGAAGAGGTACTTCAACGGATGTGCACAAAAAGGGAACTGGTATATGCAGTCAAATTAAGGAAGTTATGCTATAAGTCATATCCTGCACAACGATAAATACAAATTCCTCCAACTTATCCTGCAAGGGAAGATTTAGGGAAGAAGAAGGGTGGGACTGCGGAGACTATTGTGGATACCTAACCTACGGGACTGACTGAATCTCAACACGATTCAAATAATGAGTCACCAACAGGGTTATACTAACATCGATGATTTCCAACCGCCGTTGGGGAGAGAAACATTAAGAAGAAGAAGTTGTAGCGATCGGCATGCGCGTTATTTCTCCACAAGTTTAGAGTGATGAGATCTTTCCACGCCTGACGAGTTCATCGGCTGCGCAATTCTCTAGGATATCACTGTGTCCCGGCACCTACATGAGGTGAATGTTAAAATGCTTAGCCATCTCTCACGATCGGCGGTTGTTGGTTGCTTGGTTGTCCGAACATAGAGTGATGTCCTCCACATTGTTCTTAAGCCAAGACAGAGCCTCTTTTATTGTCATTGTATCATCTTGGAAGACGCTACAACATTCCGTAAGATGGAGGGATATTCTGATACTGAGATCCTTAGAGTAGACACTTATTCCTACTTCGATATAGATCTTGGATCCATCTGCAGAGGACGGTCCAGTGTCTGAATGTCAGACTTTCAGTCAGATCTGGAGGAGATGTTGGTAGAAAAATTTGTCTCAAAGAGAAATTGGGGTAGAATGTTAGTGTCTTGGTGAAGGAACTCGAATTGTGGTAATTATACCACAGATGGAGTGTTTTGGGTCTGATTCCTAGACTGGTAGTTCAATCATAGATTCATTCTAGGTAGTTTATGTGAAACAGACAACATTTTTTAATATTCACGGCTCCACCTTTTTCGATTCACTGACAATTTTAAAGCAGATTTCGAAGAAAAGCTTCGAACCGTAACAACGTTTATTAACACAACTTCTCTCGAGTCACTCATAATGTACAACACACCATCAAGAAAAGGTTCCCAAACCTCCCCGTCTCAAAGAACCTTCCCTATCAGAACTATCAGAACACGAAGAAATGTTATATTTTCCCATGAGCTAAAAAGAGAAAAAACTAAATGTGCCCCCTGTGACAAGTGAAGTTGTGAACAAGTTAATCGAAGTTTTAAGGGAACAGCTTGGTAAAAAGAGCAATTTAGTAGTCACATTTATTAAATTACTTATGTACACATGCATTCTTACCGAAACATCTCCAGACATATTGTATTGAAGAAATCTTTTTAAATCCGTTTGTGCCTTAAGTGCCGTTTCACGAAACCGATAGCAATCATCCAGCTTACTCCTGCATTCGCGACACACAACGGATGGTAGACCATCAGTTGGCGAGACCTGAAACGAAAAAGAATAAAGTAAAATAAAATTAATCTACATACATAGTCGAAAACCTATAAGAAGCGTATCCATATATAACAAAAATAAATTCAATCAATTAACATTCTACTTACAAATAGATCGTAAGAAACTTTTACTATCAAGCAACTACACTTATAGTTCAAGGTACTGAGTGAGAAATATATTAATAGATCCTCCTGCTCAAATTGCTTGAACGAAAGTTTATTAATGAGACATGTGGCTAGCATTGAGTTAAGTCAAAATACTGTGATTATAGGTACACATTGCAAACGCAAAAGTTGCATGGTTCTCAGATTCGTGAACGCTTTGAATACGTAAGAAGTATTCATCGTATGCAGCTTATCAAGGCTTTCCTTCTTATTCTGGAGCAAGTTACAAATATGTAAAGCACGCATTAATAGAATGCAGGCTTTAACATTTAAATTATCCAAAAAGTTTGGCTATATGCTCATGTGTTAACTGCCATACTTTGGGCAGCTTTTGCAAGTTTTTCCAAAATTCGTTCACATCAATAACACAACCCCTTAGAACTGGAACAATTTTAAATACTAAAACTAATTTTATTTGTTACCAGGATACATCAAGAACGTCATAGCAGATTACGTACTTCCCTGTTAATCATTATCTATGAAGCATTGTTTTGGCTTCAAATATGCTAATGAAATGAGTCATATAAAATTATTATCGAATTTGTGAGGTCAAAGCGTAAGCATGTGAAGGCAAGAAAAACGTGCTATGACAAATCTCTACTTATATGGACTTGAAATAAAGCATTATACACTGATAGCAGCAATACCATAACACTGATAGTGTTGAGGTATACAATAGACTGAAGCTGAGAATACGATAGTGTTGGTCGTCATCGTCAGACTTTTTGGGGGAAGTTTAGGTTTTGTCGAATGCTTTGAAAGAATTACATGAATTAATTGAAGACATCCGTCATGTGAACATAGTGCAGATTTCGAATGAAAAGCAAACGATTTTAGTTTTGGGCCGAATATTATGAACAGGCAACAGGCCCTTTCAAAAACAAGTTTTGATATTGGATTCGATCGAGATAGGACGGGGAATAGTGAATCGTTAGATTGATAAATGGTATTTTATAAAATGAAATATGATACGCTGTTTGAGGTGGACCTGACTAGCTTTTACATCAACCACTCTTGTTTTGCGTGCAATTGTTTCCTCATGAGTGGTTAGGTCCTACATATTAATGACTACTCCGAGCAGCGAGATTGAGAAGCTTTTTTCTAGACGAGTATATCCGTCTTTGACCATTGTCAGTGAATCGAAAAAGGGGAGTCGTGAAAAATTGTTTCTTTTTCAAAAATTGCTGTCTGAGCCTACACTGAAAGTCTAATGCGTAGGAAGTCGACGCACATCCTGACAGCGGCGGTCAATGGCTCTAAAGAAGGCAAATAGGTCCCACATAGATCTGATGAGAGAATGATGGACAGAAGACTCCCATGGATAATAGAATTATCTGCATGCCAGTTTGAGCTTAATTTGCACATCTTCTTGAACACGATAATTCGGAAGCATGTCTGGGAGAAGAAGAGTCTGCGGTGAGAATCAAAAATCCCATTGGATATTAGTTATTATTATTCTAAACAGATACTAGCGGCCGCCATCCGATATTAGGTAAGTTCTTCAACACTAAAAGTCCATGGTTCGATTCCTATCCGTTTCCTGGCACCATCTCGTTTACGAACAATGCGCATAAAGCGTAAATGCCAAGAAAAGCTTCTCAAATTTTGCCGCTGGGAGTCAGTATATTATAGTTCCCTTACACTCGTCTCCGGAAAATTTGTCTCGACACTAAGGGACATCATGCAGCATGCCTTCCATAGAATAACCTCATGGACCAGTGCATGCGGTCTTGGAGTTAATCCGCAAAAAACGGAACTAATACTCTTCACGAGGAAATATAAAATTCCCCCCTTTGACCCTCCCTCATTGTGTGGCGTAAAACTTACGCTCACAGATAAGGCCAAATTCCTGGGTCTCATCATAGATCGCAAACTAAGCTGGAAGTCCAACATCATGGAGCGTATCAAGAAAGCCACCACTGCGCTCTATTGCTGCAAAAAAGCAATCGGATGTAAATGGGACCTTCAGCCTAGAATAGCATACTGGCTGTACACAGCCGTAGTCAGACCAATCCTACTCTATGGAATTTCAGTATGGTGGACAGCTCTTGGCACAGCCGTCAACCGCAACCTTCTTAACCGCGTGCAAAGAACTGCAAGTATATGCATCAGTGGAGTGCTAAGGACGACACCATCCGAAGCATTAAATATTCTACTGTATCTCCCTCCACTTGACTTGTTTGCCAGACAAGTAGCAGCCTGCACAGCGGTAAGACTCAGAACACTTCACCTGTGGAATAACCACCATACGGGTCATTCCACCATTCTAGATAACCTCGAGTTTCTACCGCACGATACCGACCTCATACTGCCTCATCTTGTCTTTGAGAAAAACTTCTCTACCAGCATACCCTCCAGGTCAGACTGGAAGTCTGATACTCAGACGCTGGACGGTCCTCTGCGTATTTTCACAGATGGATCCAAGACGGACGAGGGAGTAGGAATAGGTGTCTACTCCAAGGATCTCAATTTTAGTATATCCCTCCACCTTCCAGAATATTGTAGCGTTTTCCAGGCTGAGACAATGGCAATAAAAGAAGCTCTGTCCTGGCTCAAGAACAACGTGATATCCAAGAAGGACATCACCATCTGTTCAGACAGCCAGGCAGCAATCAAATCCCTGAACTCGGTCACTTTTCTCTCTAAGACCTCCCTAAATTGCCGCCTATCTCTTAACGAGATGGCTGAGCATTTTAACATTCACCTCATGTGGGTGCCGGGACATAGTGACATTCCAGGGAATTGTGAAGCTGATTATCTCGCCAGGAGCGGTACGATCTCCACAAAACTCCCTAGTGGGGATCCTCCGCCTATGCCATTCGCTACAGCCAAACTTCTTTTAAAGAATCATACCATTAAAAACACCAACTCAAGATGGTCAGATGGCACTACGTGCCTCATTACAAAGCAAATCTGGCCTAAACTTGATCTAAAACGTTCACTCTATCTTCTTAGAATGAACAGGTCATCCCTAAGGATTCTCATTGGCGTTATCACAGGACACTGTGCCATTGGCACTCACGCCTCAAGAATGGGACTCCCTCATAATGATTTCTGCAGAAGCTGCAGAGACGAAGAAGAAGAAGAAAGCATAACGCATCTTCTCTGCACTTGTAGCGCTCTCTCCTCTCGCAGGATGAAACACCTTGGAGCCTACTTCTTTAACGACTTGAGCGAATTGCACAACGTCGGCATCAATCAATTAAAGAGCTTCGTTGAAAGCGCTAAATGGTTTTTCGGATAAAGGAACACAAGATCCGCGTGGTATCACAATGGGCCTAATTTGGCCTAAGTGTGACTGTTTTCTACAGTCAGCCACTTCAACCTAACCTAACCTACACTCGTGAAAGAACGTAAAAAGAAAATGGTTGCTGCAGGAGTTATATCCAAATTCTCCCGGACTGGATTCCCACCCAAACAGAAAGATACTAGCGTTAAAAGTGTGAATTAAAGTCAAGAAAAATGATGAAATCCAAGAGTCGATTCGATCATAGGCACCGTGGAAGGGAAATGAACAGATACCCAAATATGATCAGATTCGCTTTAATTTCTATTTTTGCCTTCTGACAATGAACAAACTACCCTTAAGATATTGTCAAAATCCTTTTTTCCAGCTTGTTACACAAATATCGTTGATTGCCATCTATCGGAAGTTACTGCATGATTGCTTTGTAAACAAATCAATGTTCGCTGTGTCGTGCGAATTTCGGGATGTCGAATTAAGTTAAGCAAAGAATTTGCTTGAATTTTTGTGTTTCAAACAATATACAGTCAAAATCGCTTACAACGACATCGGTTATAACGACCAAATTCTTAGGTCCCGACTGAGCTCCATTATAATCTCGCTGAATAACAAATCGATTACAACGACATCGCTTACAATGACAGGTCAGGAGCAGAGGAGGTGCGAGATGCTTTCCACTTCCTCCTCGTCTAAGCAGCTTCTGCAGACATCATTAGCTGGAGCACCTAGTCTACTGGCATGATTTCCTATGAGGCAGTGTCCTATAATGACACCGACGATCTATCCAAAAAGATTAATTCTTTAGATCTTCTGAGATCTAGGCCAGATCATTCTGGAAGTGTGGCACGTAGTTCCTCTCGCCCATCTGTTATTTGTTTTATGAGTTGCATCTGTTAATTTCCAAGTTGTGAGGGGCATACCCAAGTAGCTGCGTTTCGGTAGTAATGGCTGGGTGGTAGCGAACTTGGCAAGTTCATCCGCTTTGCAGTTGCCCGGAATATCTCTATGGCCTGGTACCCAACACAGGCGAATATTAAACTGATCGGCCAACTTGCCTAAAGATGATCGACAGTTGATTACAACTTTCGAGTTTATAGAGACCAATTCCAGAGCCATGATAGCTGCTTGGCTGTCCGTGAACATGCAAATATCACGCGCGGATATTACATTCCATTTGAGCCAGGACAGGACTAATCGCCATTATCTCCGCCTGAAATACGCTACAGTCATCGGGTAAGCGCAAGGAGAGACTTATGTTTAGTTCATTTGAGAAAACGACACTGCCAACCCCATCCTGGGTCTTTGACCCATACGTAAAGAAGTGCAGGGAACCTGCAAATGGTTTAAGATTGTCATTCCAAAAGTCTCTATCTGGAAACAGGGTTTCAAAGTTCCTATCAAGAACTATTGGTGTGTGGCGTGGTCTAGATTTCTAGTCGGGAAGTTTAGAGAACTTAATATAGAGGAGTGACCATAGGGGGTACTGGTCCACTGGGACGAGGCCATAAGACGAACAGCAGTGTTTTTTGCTAGTAGTCCCTTGAAGGTCGTTATAGCCGATTTTGACTGTACCATGCGTAGAAGCACTGAAAATGTTAATTTGAAAATACAAGTGTACAATAACCCCGTCGAAAACACACGGTATCGTAGTCACTCTTCGAAGTTTCTGTCGTAAATTAACTTTGTCAAGCATCTATTACAGTGTGAATTTAAATTATTTTTTGGTAGTACGACAAAGTTGTAGGACTTGTAGTATATTGTGAACGGGGCTGGTGGTACAAAGATTTTAAAGCGAACCGTACCCTGATTGATGGTTTGTCTCGTTCCGGTCATCCATTCCCAGTATCTCTGACATAAACATTGGAATGTTTGAGGACTTCGCAGATCATCGTGTGAGCATCAGGGAGATAGCAGTCAACCTTGGTGTCTCATTCGGATCGGTGCAGTGCCTTTGAAGGAAAACATTCGTCGCAAGTGGCCAGAATTGTGGAGAAACAATTCGCGGTTTGTTTACCACTACAACACTCAGACTCACAAATCTCATCTTGAAAGCGATTATTTATAAATAAACAACGATCATACCGTTCCACGAGTTGCGTATTCACCTAACATGGTTCCTTGTAACTTTTTCCTACTCCTACGAGTCAAGTTACCACTTTTAAGCCTTTTAAGACCAACCGATGAAGGAGAATTCGCAGAAGGAGCTGAAGACGATTCTTAAACCGGCATATGAAAAGGGTTGAGAACTTTAAAGGAATTCTTTTATTGGCCAAATTCTGTGTCCTAACTCGCCTGCTGTCTTTATTATGAGGTTGATACATCTTAATCCATTCAATTTAATGGCGCTTTTTTCAAGTATAGGTGTTGGTAAATTGCAAATATAGGGTGCTTTCATTTGGCTCAATGACTCAGACGGGAGAAACCAAAAAGAAAGTTGCTTACTAAGAGGAAAATTTCTTCGACTCCTAGCCTGAGGGACAACAAAACAAAGGACGTCCACAATTGAGGTGGTGCAAGCAATTGGAGAAATACCTTAACAAACCTGGTGTGCGTAGTTGGATACATATGGCAAAAAATCGTGCTAGATATACAGGATGGTTAGTTGGGGCCGTGATCGACTCCGCACGAATAAGTCAAACACTATGGTACCGAATGCCACAATTTTATTAGATTTTAGATAGTTACGAGTATAGATTCGTTGATGTGATGGGGACATGGATAATATTTTTCTGCATTGATTAGTTAGTTCTGGAGTAGGAACTGTCAATTGCAATTTGTCATTAACTGACGATAAAAAGTATGCATTTCAAGAACAAGACATGTCATAGTCTACAGGTGGGATAAATGGACTAATATCTTAATCTGTGTATATGTATATGCATAATAATAATAATAATAATAATAATGGCAGCGCTACAGTCCGAGGTGGACCTGGGCTTAGCTTCTCAGCAACCACTCGTGTTATGCGTGCTATCGTTCTCTCACGAGTGGAAGAGACCTTCAGTTAAAGCCGACTCCGAACGGCGAGATTGAGAAGCTTTTTCTAGACAGTTGTACTGTCTGAGCATTGTCATTGTCAGTGACTCGAAAGACGTGGAGCCGTGAACAATTTTTGTTCGTTGTTGGGTCGACGCACGAACCCACACGGCCACGGCGCCCCAATTCTAAGGAATTAAGAACGTATATTTGATCAAAGAAACGGATTTGCTTTGCAAGAAAAATAGAATTACATAGCAGAGCAGACCATCAACAGTTTGTGAAGAATGTTAGTTTCATTGTGTTGAACTTAATTGTTTTCAAAATATTGTAGAAACTTTGTTATTTTGCTGTTTGAAATTAAAAGCTGTACACCAGTCATTGTCAGTGAATCGAAAGACGTGGAGCCGTGAAAAAATTTTGTTCGTTGTTGGGTCGACGCACGAACCCACACGGCCACGGCGCCCCAATTCTAAGGAATTAAGAACGTATATTTGATCAAAGAAACGGATTTGCTTTGCAAGAAAAATAGAATTACATAGCAGAGCAGACCATCAACAGTTTGTGAAGAATGTTAGTTTCATTGTGTTGAACTTAATTGTTTTCAAAATATTGTAGAAACTTTGTTATTTTGCTGTTTGAAATTAAAAGCTGTACACCAGAGCTGATTCTTAAATTGAGTTGAATATATTATTTAACTAGCTCCATTTGGAGCTATTAAAGTTCAGACTTTACATATTTAGTATTAGCGGTTGCAGGTGATGCCTTCAATAGGAAAATTATGCACGGGAAAAATGGTCCTTTCTGTGATGAAAGCAAATAGAGAAGACGATACAATAGCGAACTTGAGGTATACAATGATGTGGATATACGTAGTTCAAGGAGTAAAAATCCGTCAACTAAATTGCCTCGGCCACATCGAACTAATTCGAGTCTCCTAGTTCGAGAAGGAGAAGAACGAACCTGCGGTGCAATGACTAAGTGATTGATGTAAGACTGGAAGCAGCGTGCCCGGAATCGTCAGCGACAGAAGAAGGCAATTGTTCAGAAGCAGATACTTCATGGGCCCCTGGTCTGATAAGCAAGTAAGAAATTTAATCAGGACATTCAGCGCAAAGCTATTCGCAGTCATATTTGATTAACAAAATCTGCTGATCGTCCGTACCTTAAGATTTTCCAAAATGTGCGGAATCAAAGCAGAATTATGATTCAAATTAGACCAACCAATGTTAACAAATATCATTCTTATTTTCCAATGTAATTGTCCTTTTTTTGTAGGTTATAATTGATTTCTTTAAAACAATGCTGCCGCAAGACCACCGACAACGATTGCAATAAGCTATACTTTTTACACAATTGCACACACAAATTGATTTTTAAATAACGTTTTGATGCCGGATGAAGCGCATTTCCATTTAAATGGCTATATCAACAAGAAAAACTGTGATTGTGGGACACAGAAAATCCAAGGGAACACACCAGCATCAGTTACGCGCAATAAGACATGTTTAGTGTGGTATTATGCAGGAAAAAACAAAAGGGGCCCATATTTCTTCAAGAATGACGATGAGATGCTTCTTATTCTTCTTATTCAACTTTTTTCAAGATGGAATGAATGCGCACAGTGCTAGGCGAACTATAGACCTGCTGTGTGAAATTAGTTCTTAATGGGCCCACCCTGTATAAGTCATATTTTGTCCTGATTTGATTTCTATTATTTACATGATAAAATACAAATTTCCGCATGAAGTAATAGACAACTTGCAGCAACTAAAGCGACGTTTATACTCTTTTTTCACCGTAAGAGTGGGTGCAGAATAAAAGAAAAGAAAAGAGTGTATTGGTAACCATATTCGACCACAAGCTCTTCTCATTTAAAAATTCAAACATTTCTAGAGCTCGAATCAAAAAGTGCCACAAATGACCATATGTTATCTGATTAGTTTTCCACTGTCTCAACAAAGAATCAGATTCACATCAGCAGCTGCATCATTGCGTTGGGAGAAAAAACTGTTGCACGTGGAGCATCAAACGAATGCAAATATTATATACAATGAACAGCAATTTATGTTTGCAATATGATATTTCTGTGAAAATGAAGCCAATGACATCGTTACAGCCAAGGGGTCGATGATATAAAATAAATTTAAAGCTTTTATTCGTGATATCATTTGGAAGAAAAACACGTTGAGGTAGTTCCGCAAAAGGTATACCTTTATTAACTGACGAAATCGAATAAAAATATTAGCTTTTCGTCCCCAAAAATGTTCGCAGTTTCTTTTCTTATACGAAAAAGCATATCCTGTCCCTGGGCGAGAGTTGCATGTCCTCGCCATAGCCAATCTTACAATATGCATGTCTATAAAAGACAACTTATGAGCAATGAATTACGTGCTTAGTTATGCAAGAAATAAATCTTTATCTTCTGCCAAAATTAGAATTTACACACATAAGTCCCAATGTGCTATGCAAACCGGATGTCAATACAACTGTATCACAAAATTACTTGTTATCAATCCACTCTAAGCACAAACACTCGCCTCTTGACATATTAACAACTAATCACACAACTTTGTCGGACTTTCTATTTCTTACGAATCAAACAAAAAAAAAAAAGATACATATAAATTAATCGATGGCCTTGAATCAATTTTTCAAACAATTACGCTCAAGATTACTCATCGGAAAACCTGCAGAAAATAAATCTGCTGATGATGATTACGTTATCATTTCAAAATATGATTTCAACTTACTGCACGAATGATGATATACTCTGTTGATTAAATAAGCAAAGCATAAGCGTCCACACTAAATCCCGCCCTTTTTTGCCAAGTTTTAAGCTTTATCTAACTTGAATGCGTGTGCAAATAAACACGAAAGAATGAATTGCGAAATAAAAAATAACAACAACATTAGTTCAGTGCACTTTTATGAAATATGAAAGAAAATAATATCGAACTCAGATAAAATTATCATAACCTATTACTAATTTATTAAACAAATATCATCAACCCTGATCACTGACAACAAATTAAAATGAAATAGAAGTAAACCAAGAGACACCGTATGTGTTGTTTACTTCTTCAAAAGGAAACGTATTCATTTATAAATAATATGCAACTGAGAAAATGTATAAAAAGAAATTCTAGTCTTCAAAAAAATAAGAAGAAAATGAAAAAAAAGCATATGTCCTATATTCCAAAGTGTAAGTGTGTTAAAATTTGTTTTGTTACAATATTAGTGTGTATTACTTTACCTTTATTGAGAGGCAGCTATATATTTGTCCGATAATATCTGATGATGAATCATCACCACCGTCCACATTTTCTTCATCATCTTTTTGAGCAACGATAAAAGCGCTATTACTCTTGACATCACCACTATCTCCTAATGTTGTTGTTCTTTCCATAATTACCCCACCACTCTGATGTTGTTGTTTTTGTTCGGTATCGGTATTTAAGTTTAAGTTTGAATCAGTAATCTCTAACTTAATTCTTGTTGGTATTGTCGTTGTTGTGGGCGGCGATGGTGTTCGATTGAGCAATACCATAGATGAGGGTGTTGTTGTACACGTTGTATTCGATGATACCGGTACTGTTGATGATGATGTTTGACTTTCTTCCTGTTTGAATGTTGTTCGCTTTTCATTGCAAAATTCATCATCATCATCATCATTTCTTCGATGTGCCGTTCTAATACAATCCCTTCCACCATTAATTTTATTTTTTGTTGCATTTTTATTATTGTTATCAACTTCGTTTACGGTTGTAGTTGTAGTGTGTGAATTTTGTTGAATTGTGATTGCAGGTATCTGTTGTAATGGTAAAGACGAAGATAACGATGACGAAGTCAATGTTGTTGAAGATAATGATGATAATGATGTTGATGATGATGATGTTGTTGTCGATGATGACGGTATTGCAACATCAATTGAGATTTCTTTTGATTGGTATTGCTGCTGCTGTTGTTGCTGAACATTTGGAAGACCATTTCCAATGACTAACTTATCATTCTGAACATGATGAATAAACTGCTGCCTCGTATCTAGCTTCTGCTGTTGTTGCTGCTGCTGCTGCTGTTGGTGATGGTGATGGTGGTAATGATGATGATGATGTTGTTGAGCGAATACGTTTGCGTTGTTATTAAGGCAAGAACCGAATATGTTTAACTTTTCAACATCATAGTCATTGACCAGACTGAGGCACAACCGACAAACTTGATAGAACTTTGGTGGTACATTACACATAATTATTTAGTTTGTTTTGATCTTATTGGTTTTTTTTGTTTTGTTTTATTTTAAGAATTTGTAAACTTTTTTAAGATTTTTTTTGAAGAAATTATAACAAAAGGAATATGAAATATGTGTAAAAAATATAGATATATGAATGTATTATATATGTAACATAATATACAAAACAAAGTCGTTCAAGTACACAAAATATTACAAAAAGAATAACATATATACATATATGTATGTATAAAACAGACTGAGCACTGTATTATTGAGGGTATAGCGCTAAGCGCCTGGGGGTAAGATGATGATAAATATTATTTAGTTACACGAATGAGAGTATGTTGCTATTTCAAGGTATCTTGTTGTTTTAATTTTTCCTTTTCCTTAAGTAAACTTCTTCTAATCACCGAAATTATGCTGACAACACAGAGCGAAGATACAACAGCCGAAAACAAAAGCATAGTTTATATCTGAGTACTTAGTACACAAAGGACGGCACATCACATACACAATTTATGTTTGAGAATCTATTGCAGTTTCAAATTAATTTTTGCGTTTTGCTTATTTTTCATTTAATATTTAAACATTTAATATTTCGATTTTCTGTGAACATTCAAGAGAGAAAAAGAACAAAAAAAAGACCAAGAAAAAGAAGAAAAAAAATAGAATCGAATAGATAAAACAGAGTACAAATTTCATTAATCAGATTTCCAATGGTATGGAATACCATTGTAAAACAAAGCAATCATTTTTATATACACTCGCACAATAAATTCACACACAGAAACACAAAATTTGTATACATATATGCATCATACATGGGGGGGCACACACCACAATCATGTACGCATATCGGATATACATACATACGTAGGAATGGAGCGCTTCAAGGCGAATATATTAGCCAACGGGCGACATGTCAAAATAACATTTATTTTCATCTAATTCCCCTCATGTATGGTTATTTTAAAATCTTTTATCATATTCTTCACTAAATAAAGTTTTAAAATGCACATATAGACGGACTCTAGTAGCTTTTTCATACAACAGAACAAAAGAACACACTCTTTGGAAACTAAACAAAACAGTACCAGCACAAGAAAAATTTGACTCTTTTTTTTTCTTCTTATTTCTTTCTATTTCTTTTTCTTTTTCTTCTCTCAGGTATTGTACATTTCACTGATAATTTCTTATTGCAACTTACGTTTCACCTGGGGGGAGATATCTTATATCTTATTTTATTTATTTATTTTTTTATGCTCTTATGTGTATATATATTTTGTTTTTGAGTAATCTTTACTTTTGTTTCATTAATTGATCACATTCTTGATTTCTGTTTTTCTTTTTGTGGATTCTAATTAGACAATCGATTTGTTTGACTGTCGAGTGCCAATAATAAAATCGCATTCGATATGTGGAACATGTACTATGTTCGAAAGGTACGATGCTGCTGCTGCTGCTGCTGATGCTAGCCGTCGTAGCCGATTTGTAAAAAGACAACATACGCGAGAAATATATACAACAAATGATGTGTAGGCGTATGAGAGTGAGAGAAAATTTAGATGCGATTGCAAGAGTGTATATTCGCTGGTATTTTGCTCCCTATTTACTACTTGTAAGCAAAAAACACGGAAGGTGATTCGTAATTCTTGCACAATCATATTCCTTTTACTTTTTCCATGAAACTATACATTTTATGTGAACCATTTTATATCAACTTGGATTCATTTCAATTGCTTTTTATATTTTATAAATTTTTATGTTATTTTTAGTTTGATCTTTGTCACGACTTAGCCTAAACCGCTCATCACAAAACTCCCTTACTTTCAACGCAACTTCATTTAATTGCAGCAGAAAATATGACTCAAAGAACTGAAAGGCAGAAAAAAATTGTCGGTATGACAGTCTCTCTTGGATTTCGTAGGTGGACGTTTTTATCTCGCTCTTTTTTTCTTCTTTTGATTTCAGTAGTTTTGTTTCATGGCTGCGTTCGTAAGATATGTGATAGGTGAATGCGGATGACATCATAGCAAACTTTGTGTGCTGACTGATAACAATGATATGGTAATTTTTTTGGACCGAATTCTTAAACGTCTGGCGCTTCTAAGAATTGTCATTAGTGTTCATATTTAAATAATGAATGAATCAAGCTTTTAAGTTTTGAATGTGTCTGAAAAAAATCCATGATGTAGTCACGACCTCTCATTAAACATTATTATGAAATTAATCGAACCGAGTTATTTCAACTACCACCACGTAAACCATCCATTTTATCCCAGGTTTGCAATTTCGTTCAAGAAAATTTCCATTTGACAAAAGAGAATAACTAAAAAGAATTGTATATTTTTTTTCTACGATGTCCAATAACGTCCTTTTAGTTAACTAGTACTGAAAACTGTCCCACCACTAGCTTTCTGATTACTCATCGTTATTCTTTGAGTAGTTAAAGCAACTTCAAAAACTCAGTTCAACTCTAAAACAATATTAATGCGATTCGTTTGGAACTAGATCAAAGACTATAAATATTTGTTTTTACTTTATCATATTCTGTAGCTAACAGTACTTTGTTCTTTGACCCTTTAAAGAGTGTCCTCATAAAGCTGAACTATATTTTTCAACTATTACTTATTTTTTCGGCATCCTATTCCCTTGGTAGCCTTCTGATATGTAGAGCTGTACATTGGCTACAATTGAACTTGTTTAAGATAAACGAGATAAGCGTAGGACCATAGTTGATCGTAATTTCGATCTTTACCACAATCGCCCGGTATAAGCTAAATGCTTAAGTAACATTAACTATGATTAATATAGTATTTAATCAAAATTCAACTTGTAATATGCTATGTTTGTTATAATATTTGAATCCAATTTAGACAACAAAAATTCAAGCGGATATTATATTTCTTAAAAATGTATTTCTCGAATCCAATTCAAGTTATTTAAAAACATTTATAATTATCAAACGCATATCAGATCATAAACACTCAAGTTCCACAAACCTATAGGAAAATATGCCAAAACAAACTTAAAATATTAGCGACTACAATTTTGAACACACTCCCGTATGAAATGGCATATGTAATTCCTATTCCAAACGTTTCTCTAAGCTTATCAAACTCACCACATTATACCACACTTTTTGTGTCTATTGACAAAACAGAAATCATGAAAGTGTGGGTTTGTATTCAAGGTTTTGCTTTTGTGTGGGTTTGATATACATCCACGTGCAAACTAGAGATAGTAGTGTCGATGCATGAGATATCAAATGACGTCAGTTGCTTTGTATTAATGGGGTATGTTCATCAATAATAAAATTAATTGTGATAAGATCTTATGATATGGCGTAGGTTATGTACACTTGTAATGTATTGGGAGCAATGTATTCCCCGCTTAAAAATAGAAAGTTTTTTTTTCAAATAGAAATGCAGTTGAGGGTTTGGATTATTCACGTATTAGCAGCATGTTTAAAAACGAGAGTTATTCGTGAAGAGCCTTATTCGCCAGTGGAATGGTGACTTACAATCTGAATACCCAAATTCTAAGTTGTTTACATATCAGTGATTATTTGACTTAACAGCTGTAAATTGGTCGTAAATTTAAGGACAAATGGAGTATGATCCCTTAAAAGGAAAATGGCTTTGAAATTAATATTGTTATCTGAATCTAGTAGAAGAAAAGCAGCTGTATTGAATAATGTTTGATCCTTTATCTTAAATTTATTTATATAATCCTTTAATGGAACTCTTTGTCATCGAGCCGATTTTACTTTTCAAATAATTGTATTTCACTAACTTTAAGCTTTGATATCCTTTTGTCGTTGCCTAATAACCTTTAAATTCTTCTTTGTAATTTTAAAATAATGTATTTCCATGAGGAGAGAGATTTCGTTGGTGATTGGAGTTAGATGAGAACTTATGTTGATATTTCTTTGCTGTTTTGCTAGAGGAATTATGTTAAATATTTTATATCTTAAATACCAATTGAAGTTGAAGTTGAAGCGATGGTTCTTCTTTTCTACCGTAACGTTGTTCATGATCCAGTAAGAATTTTGCCTGATTCTGTTCAACAAGGATCTTTTTTCCTCAGCTCTGAGTGAGGCGGTTTGATCCCATAAATTGCTTGTGACAGGTCGGTCACCCTATTCTGGCAAGTTCGTCAGTTATCTCATTACCGACAATGTCCTGTGAGCAGTGAGCCAATAGCCTTTAGATCTTCGCGACAGCTTGTAACTAGCTTGGAATTGATTTCCGTTGCGGATATAGCTTTCATGGCCCCCTGACTGTCAATAAGAATGGTAATATCAGCTGGTGGCATTCCCATCATTGATACCGTTCTGACCGCTTCTTTGACCGCCAGGACCTCCACTTGAAATACACTGCCATAATCAGGAAGTCTGATTGAGCAGTGTAAGTTTAGCTCATCGAAGAAAATCTCCACGCCTGTGCCTGCTTCCGTAATCAGGGAGTCTGATTGCGCAGTGAAAGTTTAGCAGTTTAGCTCATCGGAGAAAATGCCCCTTTATGGTCGTGTTACTGATGATTCATTGGTCGCCCACTCTTCTCTGGTGGGGAATTGGCAATTGAAGAGTCTCTGATTCCTCTCTCGAGGAATGGGAGCCTATAGTCGCTCTCGACTTCTGATACTGCAAGTCTGCCAAGAATACTTGCATGTTCTATGGTACATGAGAGCCATTCGCCAGATTGACTGATTCTCAGAGCGCTTTTAGCGGCCAATGCCTACATATATTAGTCAAGTGGTAGCATGTGTTGGATAGTTTTCAATCCAGCTTTTGGGGTGGCTTTTGGGTAACTCCCATACACGCAAGTCTTTGTATTTTTGTAATTGCCTTAAGATTTATGGCTTTCAATGCTGCCTGCCACCAGACTATGCTGCCATACGTAAGGATGGGTCTGGCAATAACGGTATACATCCATAGGATGATCTTAGGATTTAGTCCCCATTTTTTACCGACGATTTTGGCGCAGATGTAAAAAGCGCATGTTGCTTTTTTGACCATTTCATTGACATTGAGCTTCCAGTTTCATTTTTTAAAGTATTTCATATTGCATTCGCCAGACTATTTGATGGCCATTTGACCCACAGACGTTAAATTTGGATTTTTCTGTAATGATAAACATTTTTCAGAAGTCAAAATCTTTAAATTTTGTGGAGTTTTGTGAATGCCAATCTCTGACTTATATTGATTGAGCTTATAAAAGGTTTTTTACGTGCAACTCTACCATTGTACCCATGTTCGCGGATGCAATTCCACAATGTTTCTGTAGAAAACTGTTCCTCATGGCGGAGTTCTTCCGCAAGTTTTGGTGCACTTGTTCGGGAGTTTTTCTTAATTGCGCGAAGTATGATCCTCTTCTGGGCGCCGTGGCCGTGTGGGTTCGTGCGTCGACCCATGCGCATTAAACTTTCACAGTCTAGGTTCAAATCCAAGTTCAGACAAACAATTTTTCAAAAAAAAAAAAAAATTGTTCGCGGCTCCACCTCTTTCGAGTCACTGACAATGCTCAAAGAGTATAACTGTCTAGGAAAAGCTTCTCAATCTCGCCGTTCGGAGTCGGCATTAAACTGTAGGTCCCCTCCACTCGTGAGAGAACAATAGCACGCACAACACGAGTGGTTGCTGAGAAGCTAGGCCCAGGTCCACCTCGGACTGTAGCGCCGCCATTATTATTATTATTATTATGATCCTCTTCTCATTTTCGTTGAAAATACTTCCTTTGGCATTTTCGATTTGATTTTCGTTTTTAAATCGATTTACCATTGACTGGATTGTTGATCTTGGAAGATTCACTAAATGTGCAATCTCATTATGATATTTTCCATCATTGTAATACTTAACAATCAAATCTCTGAGTTCGTTGGACGTTCTAGTGTCTTTTCTTTACATCTTTCACAATTGTTAAAAATAAGACAATTACCCAAATGCTCCAAATATGTTATATAATTTCAAAATTAGGTGTAGCCATACCTATGAGATTAGCTTTAAGCAAAAACTATCGCCAGAGTCATGCCAGAGCAAAAAAGTGGTAAGCATCAGATGGACGAATATGACTTTGATACAATGTAGGTCGGAAATTTTTTGCAGTTGTGTGGCTAGCTTTGCCGACTTTTGGAATGAAGACAACCTTAACTTCCCTCCAAGTCGACAGTATATAGCCATATACTAAGCTGCATCTATTCATCTTCCTTAGGACATGAATAGTCTTCTGGTCTTTTGTAGCATAATTGGATATATACCATCTATTCCCGGGGATTTAAATGGGGCAAATGAGTATATCCTATTCTACCTTCATCAACAACGTAGGGCTATCGCTACCGAAGATTCAGCCCGGGAAATGAGTGGGAACTAGAAGATTAGTTGACTGGGTAACTCTAAATCCTTAACGGAGTACACATTTTTTAGAAAGTTTCGTTTGTGGCTTTTTATACTAGACAGTGTCACTTTGATTGAATCCTGCAAATACCCTTTGTCCACTGAAGAGAAAGCTATTCTATCTTGTTTTCTCCAACTCATTTCAAAGTCATTATTTCCTCATTTTTTTGAGTAACTGTTGCCTGTGCTACTGCTGCAGCCTCGATGAGCATATCGATTGACGCTTCCAATTTAGCTTGGCCTCAAGGGACTTGTTGTTTACTTCTCTTACCAAATTCAAACTCAAAACAAATAATAGTCTTGACAGACTTTGTTTCCCAATCCTTCTTGTTACAAACCCAAGTTTAATCTGCTTCGAACAAATCCGGATTAAAGTTCGCACAAGCGTTGTGCCATCCACCATCGCTTTGTACCGCCATTCGCCAGTTTCGACATCTGTTTAAAGTGCACTAGCAGCCAGTCTATTTATGTTAGATATTTGATAAAAACTTTGTACCCAAAAAAAAAAAATTATGTTCCAATTATCCAATTACTAAAATAAATATTTGTGGTTTAATTTGTAAATAAATTTTAAAATTGTATTGTAAATCGTAAATTATAAATTGTATACTGTAATTTGTAAATTTTGAACGTTGAGATAAAATAATTTTCCTATGGCCTGGGAATATACAGTTAATCAAAAAAGTAAGTATACACTACCTCCTGAACTATATTTTTCTAAAGAAAACTAAATATTTCCAACAAAAATCAACAACCATTTTTTTTTCTGTTTTCACAAACATAATACTATTTTTCAAAAAGAACAAACATAACAAAATAACAAAACATAAACAATAGAATTCAACTTAAAGTAATATGAATGAAAATGTACATCAAAAAAGTAAGTATACAGACAAAAAATAATACTTTCTGAAATTTGTCTCTGCTCTCAAGTCTTCTTAGCAATATTTCGTTGGGTAGCCTTTGGCTTTTATAATTGCTTGCATTCGATTTGGCATCGAGTTAACCAATTTTGATGTTATTTTTTGGCTTATTTTAGCCAACTCTTTCTGAAGCACTCTTTTCAAGTATTATTTTGTCTTGACACCGTGTTTTTGAACTGCCCGTGTCAAATGTTCCCATTAATGTTATATTGCATTCATGCCGGGCGATTGGGTGGTGTTCTCAGCTGGTTACGAACATTATATAATAACTATTCCTTAACAATATGAGAGGTGTGTTTTGGGTAATTATCTTGTTGAAAGATAAATGACACTTCTAGACCCAACTTTCTAACGCTTTCGAGTAAATTAGTTTTCAATATGTCCAAATAGGCATATTTGTCCATTGTACCATCAATGAAAATTAAATTACCGACGCATTTTTGCCGCCATACACCCCCATACCATTACGGAGCCACCACCGTGCTTTACAGTTCCGGCCATGTTTGCGGGATCTAGCTCCGCGTTTGTTTTACGCCAAACTTTAGCACGTCCATCGGATCCATGAATGTTAAATTTGCTTTCATTTGAGAATACGATCTTATTTCAGAAAGCTGGATCACAATTTACATGAGCTTTTTCAAAATTTAATCGTTTTTGACGGAACTGTAAAGCACGGTGGTGGCTCCGTAATGGTATGGGGGTGTATGGCGGCAAAAATGCGTCGGTAATTTAATTTTCATTGATGGTACAATGGACAAATATGCCATTCTCAATTTCGCTCTCACAGTGCATCCCTCTGTCAAAAAAATATCCAACACGTTCGATAATGATGTGCGTTGGGATTACGTTTTACACTTTATTACCATCCTCTCATCTCTCTCATTTTTCACTTACGTAGGTCGATGCAGTATTTTGTGCATGACCATTGAATTTTATGCACTGAAAGACAACGCCAACTCTAACGCACTATTGTGTTTCAGCCATTACATCAATTTCAAGGCCGCATACACCAGCATTCATCGTATGGAACTGTTCAACGCGATAGCCCAATTCGGTATCCCGGGAAAATTGATTCGCATGTGTCGCGCCATGCTAATGAACCGTGCATTACGGTTGTAGAACGTTCGAACCATTGTGCTGTCGTGTGATTTCTTCAACTAAGATAATGTGCCGAGTGGAATCACGGAAGGCAATATCTTCTACAAATCCGTTCAACTGCTAGGTTACGCAGATGATATCAACATTGTCGCGCATTCCCAGCCAGCCATTGTAAAAGCGTCCAAAGCGATTAAAGAACTAGTGAAACAAGCTGATCTTGGGGTTAATAAGGAGAAAACGAAGTTTATTCTGTCGAATAAAAATCAATCCGCCGCCCATCATTGAGGACAAAAAGTCACAATTGACTAATACAATTTTGAGGTAGTTAGCAAGCTTGTCTACCTCGATGGAAACGTAAACTCTCCAAACAACGTCTAAGTGGAGATCCGTCATGGAATCGCATTTCGGTTTGTTGAAACAACTTGGGTCCAAACCTTAACCAAATCTGCTCTACAAAACCTTAATTCTACCAGTCTTGCTATATGGAACCGAAAGCTGCACAGTAACCAGCACTACAGAGCTGATTCTTGATGCCTTCAAAGGGCATGCTGCATTGTAGCATGTGGACAAATTTAAAAATGCATTCGGTACTCTATCAATTTTTATTTAATGTTATTATAAGAAAGTAGATGATTTTGAACAATTTGAATTACTTGAAATAAAAACACTGTTCTGCAGACAATACTAAATTCTAACATTTGTATCCTCATACAGTTTCTGTATCATTAATTAATTGATTTTCTTTTGTCTTATTTGGTTTTTGGGTTCCTTTTCTGGTTTACTTTTCAATATTACGAGTACCAGTGTACGTCATTATATTAAGCAATACATTTTTATTCAAATTTCTGCTTTATGCAGATTATTCTTGAGAACTTCAGTAAACGAAACGTCTGTTAATTCACTTAAAATAAACTACAAAAATCATAAATGATAATCATTTACCCATTATTGGTTCGTTATAATGTATAATATCAAGACAATGATAATGTATAATATTTTTTTGGTTTGTTTTGTTGTTGTTTAAGTATTTTCAATCTGTATGAGTATAATTAATTTTTTTTTGTTGTTTATTTTTTTTAAATCTGTATTTACGTCTTATTGATTTAACAATATATTAATTTATATTTCGATTGTTTCTCCTTAAAATAAAAAAAATAATAATTAGATCCTTTGTTTTTGTCGTGAGTTAGACAACAGTTGCCAGTTCCTGGAGAGTTGCACGATGGTGGCAATTCTGCATTCTGCCGGCGGCCGATAGTCGGACGACAACTTCTCGGGAGTATTTTTGTCAGGCTGCGCAATTCGATACTTCGTTTGGTAATTTTTTTCTGGAACAAATCCCACAGGACTTTAATTCTGTAAAGATTTCCGTAAAGAATCCTGGTTCTGCGTTTATACGTAACATTTCACCACTAAGACGATTTACGATGAGAAGACATCTGGAAGGGAAAAAACATTTATGTATAATAGCAATTGTTTTTTATACAGTTGTGTGGAATTTTGCAAGTGTAATTCAAAGCAAGAAATCATTGGTAAGTCTTCAAATATAAGAACATGGGATACAATAGACAGAATTGTGCCACGACTAATATCTGGAGGTCTAATACTGGAGGCTATTCTTTAAAAATGCTAAAAATGATTGAATTCTACCTTACTCTCAATTATTGCTGAAAGTTGTTTGCCATTTTTCAAGTAAAATCATAAAGCCATCAAGAAAAATCTGTGCGTGTTTTGATAAAAAAAAAACTGAATCAAGATGCTTTCACAGGCTTGTCTTAAAGCTGGTTTAATAATGAGCTCGACAACTAGAGTCTGACTGAACAGGTCGCTTCGGCCACCACCACCAAAAAACAAACAATAATTTTGTAGTTTTCTTAGTATTTCGTAATACCATTATATTCAGCTGCGGCCGAAGGTGATCAAAAAGCCGAAGTTCGGCTTTGGCTTCGGCTTCGCCCGAAAAACTGGCCTTCGGTTGGACTCTATCGACAACGTCGATAAATCCGATCTATGGTTCCAACAAAGAAGGGTGCGATCTTGCGACTTGACTCTACTTGATTACTTTCACTGGGGCTACGCCAAGTCCTTAGTCTACGCTAAAAAGCCAACCACTTTCGATAAAATCAAGCCCAAGTAAAGCATATAAAAAGCGACTGAATGGCGCAGTTGGCTAAGGGCCTGCCCCAAGTTAGAGGGGTCACAGGTTCGAATCCTAGTGAAATCGAATCTCGTCCAGTCGCCATTTGCCGTTGAGATTAAATTAACCGCACTGGAGTAGGTTGCTGCCTGGCAGTACAATGGACCAGTTTTGAGTCTGAGTGGTTCAGTGTAGTGTATCAAAAAAAAACTCCGAAAAAAAGTAAGTAAAGCTGCAGGTATTGGTCCGAGTCATCAAAAATTTACCGCTTGAAGCAAAACCGAGACGGTTATTTGAATGATGGGCCATACATAATAGCATGAATGTAGCTTTAAAATAAATCCAGAATCAATTTTTTGTATTACACCGCTGTTGTTTTATTTAAATTTCTTCTCCTATCTTTCTTATCTAGTCGGGCTATATATATTTTTGTTAGATTTATTTTTTTAATAGTTGTCTGTGCTTGTGTTTAAACCGAGACTTGAAAGTCTAAAGCCCAGAGGTCGACGCAAATTCCTATTACGCCACGGCACCGCTTTATATTTACCGTTATGTTATCAAAAATACACTCGACTCTCGATAATTTAAAACTCAAGGAACCAGAGAAAAATTGCAAATGACCAAGGATTGAAAATAACAGGAGTTTAAATAACCAAGAGGAAGGGAAATAAAATAAACAAGAGTTTGATTAAAATTCTTTATTTATTATTTTACTTTGAAAATAAGTCCGTAGTTTTCTGTTGAGTGAGCGACTTCCGTCTATCATTGTCCAATGAATTTTCGATAGTGGTGAAAGCTGAGAAGAAGAAATCGTCACTTGTGCCGGTTCCGAAGGCGTAGAAGCGTAGAGTAGTAAGAGATCTCTTTACCTCACTCAATGTGACTGAAGTTGGCGGTTGTTCTTTTTCGTTTTCTTCCTAGTCTTCATCCAGAGGGGCCAAATTCAACAGTTCAGTATCGGTTAGTGCACCTTGGGCTCGAGGTCATCGTCAACACTCATGGAATGGCACTTTTTCTTTGTACAACTTATTTTGATACGTAAAAATTAATAACACAAACATAACCCACCTTAATGTTTGAAAGAAGACTAGACTGCGAACTGGAAACTCATTCATATCTCATTCACTAGACAAGACTGTAGGTGTATCTAAACAATGACAAGCCAGTGCATGAAAAACCCTTAAAATTATAGAGTTGGGAAAGCCCGACTTCAAATTATTGAATGTCGACTTGCGAGATACTATTCCATCAACCTATTAATATTGATTTTATTTAATTTATCCTATTATTATTTTTCAAGGGACTGGGAAAAAATTTCAAATTATCGAGCGATTCAAATTAATAAGTGTGAAATTATCAAGGGACGACTGTATATCATTTTTTGAAGTATGGCTTTAGAGCTTTACATTTAGGTGTCAAATCATTTCAGTAAATTTTAATTTATAGGGCCGACATTCACTCACTTCTGACGTTTACTGTATTATATGGCACAGCAATAGGCTGGCTGCATTCTAATTCTGCCAAAAATATTGCAAACGAATTAGCCGCGAAAATTGGTGTTAGTTTAGTTGCACAATGAAGCTTTTACGTGAAAAAATTGGAAACGAGAATATTTCAAAGGAAATGCTTTCGATCTGATAAGCCAAGACAAGACAAAGTACTTGGCAATTTAATTGATAAGCTGTGATGAATGCAAAAAGGTTTTGAAATATGGACAATTCTGAATAATGAGAACGAAATCGAAGATAAACATTTATTCTTCATGCTGAGAGAATGGCGGGAGCCGAACGAGAAGTGTACAGTTTTATAGGTACGTGAAGAAATATTTAGGATTTCGTCGAATAAAACTTTCTTGGGGCTGGTAGATCGACGTTCATTGGAATGGGAACGCATGAAATAAAAACAATTACCCACTGCTTGGAATAGCAGTCCACTTCTTTAAAACCCAAACGGCCTCAGGAGTAACCTAATTTCGTTTTAAATTATTCCTTATCGTTGGACGTGTGGCCATCTATTACAATCACAAACACCAACATTACCAAAAGATAGCTGATAAGAAAACCATTTCTCAACGTTTGAACACCACCGTATGTAATAAAATCTAATGACAGTTACACAAACAGTAAGGACAGAACTTTCCCAAGAAAGACAGATCTGTTAAAGGAATCCTCCAATCATATCACGCTTTTTTTATTTAGACGATTTATATTCAAGTTCAAAGTTCACAGAGTGACCCTGGCCCCGTTAGGCAATATAAAATGTATTACATAACAAAAAAAAGCCTTGGGCATGTGTAAACTTTGGTATATGCGAGGCATTACTCATAAATTGACCTTGACATAAGGAAAAGTTTATTTTTAATATTGGCTGCTTACCTGTCCCAAAATTTCTCCTTAGATTCTTCCACCAAAAACGGTTTAAGAGGATAACTTATTTCATTTCCCATATAAGAGTACGATAAATACAGGCATGTCAACACAGTTGCTTGAAGTTCACACTCCTTTGTTTCGTCTCCGTCGACTAGTTCTCGTATTAGCATATAAACGAAAACAACATTGGCTGGATTTATGAAAGCAACATCCTGCGAACGAAAAATATTTAAATTAAAATTTTTATGCATTAAATTATGTATTAAAAATGTAATCTCATGTAGGGGATTTACCGCGCTTTGGAAAAAGCAAATAAGCGAAGTCTAAATCTAAATATTGCAACCACGCGAGCACGGACCGACGACGAACAGAAGGAGGTCACTATTATTGGTCCATCTCAGTGGCAAAAAAGGAAGTTCTTATCGCACACTGCGATAGATACCCATATACATAGGATCCGTCTCATTATAAATATCAGGTCCCAATTTATATAAGGAGCATTGTGGAACATCACTGGGAGGGAAAAAAATGGAATCGCCACCTGTTTTTTGATTGCCCAAGTCTAATGAGCCAGAGATTGTAAACACTAGGCAAAACTTCTTTGGCGAGCTTTAAGATCTGTATGGGAGTGAGCTGAGGGGCTTCAATCTTGTTGGTTTTCAGCTCTTAACAACCGCCACTGCGTAGTGGATAAGTGAATTCATTAATTCTAGCGACTGGAACTCAAGCACACAGGGTTATGCAACCAATCATAAATCAGGTTCTTAGTAGATGAAGCGAAGAGTAACTATAGACTCGACTTTGAGAAACCTTTCAATTGCCACCTTCTCACTAGGGATGAATGGGTTGCAAATTAAGCCATCAATAATATGACCATAAAGGTATATACTGATCTGTCGAAGATGGGAGCAAGTATAAGCTCGTGCCTATTCTACGAAGAACTAAACGGGCACTGCTCAATCAAACCTGACTACAGCAGTGTTTTTCAGACGGATGTCCTGACGGTCAAAGAAGCGGCCGAAATTATTTTAATGTTGACAGTGCAGCAGCTGATATTATCTATCTAATTGACAGTCAGGCGGCAATGAAAGCAATATCTGCAACGGAAATTAAGTCCAACTAGTCGCATGCTGATGCGAAGCAGCACAGCAAAGCGACAGCACTTGATAAACCTATGCTGGGTCTTTGGTCACAATGAATTAACGCTAAACTTCCCAGAAATGGGTCAGTAACTGACCTGCCACAAGCAATTCAGTAGATCACACCGCCCATTTCTGTGTTAAAGAAAAATGTGGACAATAGGATTCTAGATTTATAAAATAGGAGATAGTGCCCCCAAACCAAATGTGGTGGCACTTGGACACTCCAGTCTGGAATGATCAATCTAAAACCAAACTCCTTCAGTTTTAGCGGCGGTAGCTTGAGCTCTAAATGGTCTTATTCGAAGAATTTTGCTATGCGAATGGGACTTACTATGTAGTGTCTGCGTGGATGAAGAGTAACTAGGGTATAACTCCTCACTGCCTCTATCATTGCCTCTAGCCTGTGTCAGTTTAGATAGATACGAGTGGAACACTGCGACTTTCAGGAAATTAGGAGTAAACCCTTGATGTCTCTTTTCAGGTTTATAAGACCAACAAAGTTTGCCCGATCAACAAGGAAGAAGATGCCTTTGAGTGCGCCAATTACCGAGGTCTCCCAAACTCCAAAACCCAAGCCTGAAAAATCTTCTCTGCCGTTTTGTGTGAGCGCCCGACACCATTTGGAATAAACTAAAGAATTCCACCATCGACCAAATCTTCACACTACTGCAGATCCTCGAAAAACTGAAGAAATGCAAATCGACACTCACCATCTATTCGTTAATTTCAAGGACGCATATGACAGCTACACAGCGCCATGTCTAGTTTTGACATCTCTACCAAACTCTGGAGGGCGATGCAGAATTCTCTCTGCTCCGTGCACGCGTTGATGACATTTGAAGAAGAAAATTCAACCACAAACTTTATGGGCTCCAGAGCGACATGAGGTGCCTAAGATGGTTAGGCTATGTAGAGGGCAACACTGCCCCAGTCCGAAGTCTTCGACTTAGCGCCTGTGATACAATGCAATAGAGAGCGCCCACGAAACCGATGGCGCATACAAGTGGAGAAGGACCTCAGCTAACTTGGTGTGCTTGATTGGAGGCAGCTGGCTTAAGATCATGCTGTTAGAAGAAGAAGATCAACTGAATGTCTGAAGTATGAATAAATTCAAGGAGTTCCGGTACGGCCCCAATTGGGGGTCACAAAGGCTCCTCTGGGACCTAAGTGAGAAGTGGCCTCCGCCCATTTAACTTCCAACCTACTTACCCATGCCAAAGTCCAATTTTTATTTTGGTTGCCTCCACTCGTTAAAGAACAAACTCACGTACAACACGAGTGGTTGCGTCAAAAGCTAGGAGCCGTGCACATGCGCAGAAAAAGAAGAAGATTTCGATACCCATTGAAAAAAGACGGCTGCAACGGTGGTAGCTTTCCCTCCCAATGGTACAATAAGCCCAATCTGTTGATCAAAGTGATACGCGACTGTATGCCGCTAGGCAATCTCTACCATATATCTATCTACCTACACTTTCATACAAAATATCAAAATATCAAAAAAATTGGAAGCTATTCTTTACAAGATAGTTCAGTATAAGTTTTGATATTTTACCAATTCCTTCGGCATTTTGATTTTTAAATGTACTGCCGATACAACATCAAACCTAGATAATATGCTTGCACTCAATCAACGTTTAATAGCAGTGATTAAAATATAAACTTAAACTCGATTTTTATTCATAGACTTACCTGCCATCCCTGCAATAGTAAACATCTATCAACAGATCGAAGCCACATTACAGCATCACATGCTTCGAATTTTCTTAATTTCCTACATCGCTCATGTAAAAACATTCCCAGGCATTTGAGTAGTTCTGAAGTCGACGCCTGTAAGCACCGAAATTATTAATCAAATAAATCAAACATTAATTTAATATGCACTCACAAAATAATTTGCAGTAGAATAAAAAGAAATGTTATTTCGGAACCTTCATTTATTATTTATTTATAATTTGATACCAAAACCTTAGATTCTATAGATTCTATAGAGGATCAGCAGCAAAGTCACTTCATAATAATATCTTGAGATATTTGTCTTTACATTTCTTCTTAAGTTTATTAGATTATAGAAGAATAAGTATTCATAAATGAGAGCACTCTCGAAGAAATAAAAAAAATTCACTATGCTACGAATTTTATCTAAAAAAAATGTTAAAGGTCGTTTCACAGTCTGAATAGCAGGATACTATAGCTAGCAGATAGTAGGTGGTGCTCTCTAACCACTCGGATACTATGGGTTAGATATGATCAAGCTAAAACCAAAAAAACACCATCACTGCGTCAGGAAGTTGCTGTCGATGGTAGTTGGAGCTCTTAATGGTCATAATCCTCTTAAAAACTATGCCCTAAACATGGAACTCACCAATGAAAACGTATAAAGGAGCTGTGGGGATGAAGAGGAACAATAGGATACTCCTGACTACTCTTGCCACTGCCTGTCATTTAAGAAACACACCACTGAGAAATTGCTTCCTCCATTACCCTCAAGAAATTTCAAATAATCTTATGTCGATCGAATTCGGAAGTTCTCCGTTCTGGAATTTTAAACTACGGTTCTACGAATACATTAAGTCGAACGCAGTATGTTATTAACCAATTTGCCAGCCTTGCCTTTATAGAGTCGAAAGCTGAAAGATAAACAAAACTATCGAGCCGATACTTAATTTCTCCAAAAGATAATCTCTACATCGGATAATTGTTCTTGTGTACAGGAAGAGTGATGAAGAAAATAAATATAACCGCGAACTCTGCATGTTGTAAAAGGATATGGACATAGTCCAAAATTATCGATTAAACTCACTGAAACACATAAAAAGCAATTGCCTTTGAAACTGAGCTTTCAGAGGAAGAAAACAAACTTTCGAATACGAAATTGCAGATCTATGACCAGTTGGCCTTGCCAATTGAATAAACCAAGCCCACGATTGTCAACAATTGAAAGCAATTGTTCCTCAGGCTCAAATCCTCCATGTGATGTTTTCTCTATGAGTGTGGACCGCTTGTCAATCATCGAAGGAGTAGCAATAAGTGTCTACTCCAAGGGTCTAAATATTAATATAGCCCTCCATCTTCCCGAACATTATAACGTCTTTCAAGCTGAAGCGATAGAAGAGGCTTTGTCTTGTCTTCAAAACTTGTTATCCAAGTGGAACATTATCATGTGCCAGGCTGAGATTAAATCCCTTAATTCGGCCACATTTTATTCCTCTCTTTATAAGATGACTGATCACTTTAATATTCACCCCATGCAGGTGCTGGGACCAACGACATTCCAGGAAATTGCGAAGGCGATGAACTTGCCAGGAGCGCTTAATTTAGTTTGTTTGGTTGTGATTCGGCTTTCCTACTTACAAAGAGATAAGACGATGAAGGTTGTTAAAAGCAAGTTTTAAAATAATCAATTCACCACAGTTATTTGAAAATTAAAACATTTTAAAAGCGTTTACCCAGCGTTTTGAGTTTCTAATTAATTTGCCTTGTTGGTCTTGCCTCACATATTATCCAAATTGGCTGTAAAATCATAAAATATTGATCACATTTCTCATTATTCAGTGCTCAATGAAAGCAAATAGGATATCAAAATATAGACCCACTACCAAGAAACGGACAAGTAGTGTTTATTGACGAAATGAGGTATAATTTCTATATGTACACGCGGATGAGGGCTGATTGTATGAAAACACTAAATATAATTAATGTCAAAGATCCATGAACCCAATCGGCGAGTGGGACTTCATTAATAAGGAAAAGGTCTACAAAATCTACGAAATCAGAAGAAAAGCAAATATTGCTTCTTTCGTGACCTTTAGACAAAATGTTTGGCAATTTGTATGCCCACTTTCTCTTTCATAAAATGATTTTCTTCTTAAAGCATAATATGCATGACTGTTTACATTTATAGAAGCATAAATTACCCTTTAAAGACTTCTGCTTGAAAATGGCTTGATTTATTATCCATCATTCAATGAATTGGGGATTTTAAACTGCTCCTCAGAGAATTAAAAAGAAGATTGTTTTTAGTCAAAACGATTACGACAAATTCTTGTTCTTGTTTTACTCAATTTAGTAGAGATTCCCATGGAAACACACTTCCCACCTTTCATTCCGACTACTTCGACTACAACTATGTCAAAATTGCATTACAATGGTCAGTGGTACAGTGCTCCTGATGGTATCATACCCGGGGAACTACAAAGAAGTTCGGACATTATACTCCCCTGGGTGAAATTATATTCAAATACTGCCAAGTATGGAGACTTGAGCCTAGCTTCTCAGCAACCACATGTGTTGTGCGTGCTATTGTTCTCTCACGAGTGGAAGGGACCTACAGTTTAATGCCGACTTTCTAGATAGTTATACTCTTTGAGCATTGTGAGTGACTCGAAAGAGGTGGAGCCGTGTTTTTTTGAGATTCGAGCCTTAGACCTCAAGCGTGGGAGTCGACGCATCTACCCACTACGCCATGGCTCCCACATTTCTCCTAACTAGGAAATATAAAATCCTTACATTGACTCCCCAACCTGTGTCTTCAAAAACACCTTTAAAAACCTGGGACTTATCCTAGATAAGAAGCTCAGCTGGAAACCGAACGTACTCGAACGAGTCCGCAAGTCCCTAAACACGTTTAATTTGAATACTAACAAGAGCTCACTAAAACATGCCCTTTCCTCCTCTGCCTAGAAAATTGTATATTTCAAGTAGTTTTAAGTAGGCCTAAGTAAATTATTGTAAACAATTAGTCATAGTTGCCTGATATGCCTTGATAGATCAAAAATTGCTACAACACTACAACACTTTCTACTTATTACGCCAATCGCCGCTCTATATTACCCAAAGCAACTTAAAGCACCTCCAAGATCACGCGATATCTGATTGAACACCTGCGGCATAGGTTAAACTTTTGCTTTACCCCTTTCCATGCCACTACAAGAAAATAAATAAAATTGCACGATTTTTTTGCATAAAGAGAGTCATCTGAAATTACCCAATTTTTCCATATATACGTCTCACTCTTACGAGTAAATTAGATGTATTTTTTTTCCAAATGAGCTTCTATTTGTATAGAAATACATATTAAAGTATAGATAAATGTTTAGATTTGTAGACCTTTTCCTTATTAAGGAAGTCCCACTAGCCGATTTGGTTCAAATTAAGTGCTTCCCTACAATCAGCATTCATCTGCTCGTAGGTATATAAATTATACCTCATGTTCGTCATAAAAATAAACACTACTTGGTAGGAGGAGTTTTCTGTTCTACCGCGGTAGTGGGTCTTTATTTTGGTACCCTATTTGCTTTCACTGAGCACTGAACAATAAGAAATGTGATAAATACTTTATGACTTCACATTCAATTTGGATAAGATGTTAATGTTAATGTTAACTTATAAGACATGAGTAAAAACTTTTAAAAGATTTGAATTTTGAAACAACTGTGGTGCACTCATTATTTTACAATTATTGTTAAAATAGGGCTTCATCGTCGTAATTTTTTGTAAGTAAGCAAGCCGAAGCACAACCAGACAAACTAAATTAAGCGCCACTGAAAGTTAAGTTAAATACCGGTAGCCGACTGCAGGTTAGCAGTCTCACTTAGGCCAACATTGACCCATTATGATATTACGCAGATCGGGCATCTCCTGCCATTAAAACCATTTGATGCTCTCCATAAAGCGCTTAAATTAACTGAATCTGATGTTCAACCAATTCCAGTCATCGAAGAAGTAGGCTCCCAAATGAGCTTTCCTACGCGTGGAGAGGGCGCTACACCTGCAGAGGAGATGAATAACCGTTTGCTGCTCTTTCTTGTCTCTGCAGCTTTCGCAGAAGTCGTTATGTTGGTAGTCCCAATCTTAAGCCAGTGCGTGCCAATGAGACATTGTCCCGTAATGACACCGTTGAGGGTTCTGAGTGTGGACCTGCTCATTCTGATTAAAAAGAATGAACGCATAGAATAAAGTTTAGGACAAATTTACTTCCTTAATGAGGCAGGTAGTGCCTTCGGACCATCTATGATTACTGTTTCGAATTCTACTTAGCTTCAAAATATGTTTAGCTCTACCCAACGACATGGCCGAGTGATGAGACCGTATCACGCCTGGCGTGTTCATCGACTTCGCAATTCTCTGAAATGTCACTGTGTCCCGGCACCCACGTGAGGGGAATATTGAAATGCTCAACCATGTCATCTAGAGTGGTGTGGCAGTTCTGGGAAGTATTGGGAAAGATATAAAATGTGACCGAACTCAACGATTTAACCGCAGCCTGGCTGCCTGAATTGTGATGATGTCCTTCTTGGAGTCCAAGACAAGTGATCTTTTACCACCGTTCTGAAAAATCAGTGATAGTGCCGTTAATTTGATCCCAAGGGCAAATGGTGGCAAATGGACCAGATTTGAAAAACCTGATAAAAGCGTATTAATTGATTTGTTTGACAAATATTCAATATTCGTTAATAACAAAATGTCCTGGTGTTTATTAAGTCATATATGTATTATGAACTACAATAAGAAAAAAAGAAATGATTTATGCCAAGTTTTTCCAAAAATTAAATTAAAAAAATATTAGCATTTCAGCTTGGACAGATAATTAGGAACAGCTTACTTAGAGTCTTTGTGAATCCAAAAATCTTAAATATGGACGGTAATAAGAGCTGTATTCCGGAAGTGCTCAAAATTACAAATTTTAAATATGTAAAAAAAATCCATCCTTAAAGCAATGGTTTCTAAGGAGCTTTTGTGGTCAGGTACAAAAAAAAGATCTTATCATTTCCAAGAAACAAACAAAAAGCGAAGAGAATGTCATAAAAATGTATCGAATGGAGTTGGATGACAGTTTGCGATTCATTCACAATAGCAAAAACCGGATGACAGAACTGAATTATTCAAATCAGTGCTGTTCACTTTTTGTGTTTACCCAATTTAGTACTGAAGAAAGTACTTTACTGTGTAGATCATAGAAAAAAGTTTTCAAAGAAAAAAAGAATATTCGGAGAACAATTTAATAAAAAGAGGACAAATTACTGTCGAGGAGGACGGTTGGTCACCGTAGTCATGATGCTATTACTCATTACGGGCTCAAAAACGTAAAACGAAAGCGGTGCCCAAAGAAAACATCTTCAGTGGAGGTTCGCATTGTTTGTAGAATCAGCAAAGCGAACCCCTTTTTGAGTTCCTCTCTGAAATAACACTACTGTTAAGCGAGGAGATATCAACACGAACAGCAAAACGTCGACTACCCAAAACGGGACTCCGTGGTTGCGCTGCTAAGAAAGAAAAAACGAATTCGGTTTGCAAAAAAGCCAAAAAACCGTTAAAGTTTTGAAAAAAGAAATACTTCGGAGCGACGAATCTAAGTTTAACTTTTCGGGTCGAAAGGCGGGTGTAACACGTCCTTCCAATATGAACTCGATCCTTGCTACACTTTAAAGGCTGTAAAGCACGTGAAAAAAGTATTATGGTTTAGGCGGTCTTTTCATGATTTGGCGTGGGTCTTATTCTTCGCATAACACAGCGAATGGATCAGGTATTGTATGAAGACATCATGGCGAACACGATTAACCCATTTGCATGTGAGCACATGTTCCTGTTCCAACAGGAAAACAACGATCCTAAACACACTGTTAAAAATGTAAAAGAATGGTTTCGCACTGAAAACACTGAAAACGTTTTGGATTGGCCAGCCCAGAGTCCTGAGCTAAACACTATCGAAAACCTTTGGACAGATGTTGATGTTGGAGAAGAAAACTAGCAGAAATTCGAGTGAATTATTTAAGAATATTAAAACAAGTCTAGCAGAATATCCTGATTGATCATTGTCAAAAGCTAGTCGCCAGTCTGCCTAAAAGATATTATTCAGTGTCAGCTACAAAAGGCTATCCGACAAATTATTGAGTTTAGGTAAAATTAAAGTACATACATAACATTTCAAAAAGTCTAATTTTCTAAGATATGTTTTTTAATAATGAAGTATTCTTAATTAGCTGTCCAAACTAAAATGATAATATTTTAGAAATTTAATTTTTAAAAGTTCCTGCAGTTTTGTTTTTTTACATATAGTCGGCGTCAAAAGTAGGTGAACAATCAGTAACATGCTGACTCCACAGTCAGCTCACCGTGACGAGCTACAACTCACATAGTTACATCACGTTAAAGCTGCAAAGTCATTCTTTAACAAACACTGCATTTTATTTAACATAAACGTGAACATAAAATAATTAAACAATTTTATATGAGAAATGTGCTAAAATTGAAAAATGATTGTTCATATGGTTTTCATTAAAAATTTGTAGGAATTTTTAGACCGGCACATATGAAAACTGAAAACAGTGGTAAGGACAATAAAGATAAAAAGTACAATTCTTTCCAATACGATAATTCGTTTTAGAGGTAGCTGTTCACTCACTTTTAACGATTGCTTTTACCCCTTTTTTCTTTCAATTAAATTAACGGCTTCATGATTATTATAATATTTTAAACATAATGTAGTCTATTTTAAAGTATGATTCCAGAAGTTTTATTTGATCAATGCCTGGTGTAGGCCATAACTATGAATTTCAGTTTACAGGACAAACTTTCAGCTAATGATTGTTGACTAACTTTTGCCGCTGACTGTATTTATAAATTATAAAATATAAACTAACCAACACTAGAAACTTTTTAATACCAAAGTTTGAATATTCGTCCTGAAAATCAATTATTTTTAAGTAAAAAATTGGTTCCCCTGATTAGGTATCCAGCACTGTCAACTGTCAAAACAAGTGCAACTCAATCGAATTTCATCTTCTTTAAGTCAAGAATGAACCTAACCTCAACCAAAATGCATTTTCAGCTGAAAATGTATTTTACCAGCTGTCTCCAGCACATCCGATTGAAAATGTTTTACAAATTTATCTCTAGAATTGGAGCAGATAATCTTATTCTAATCTTTTCACGCAACACGCGTTTTAGACAAAGATCACATCGACGAAGCGATGACTACTTACAGCATAATCTGCACATCTAAATAAAAATAAAGAAAGAATTCAAGATATTCAACAAAATCTGGAGTTTTCATGTGGACCAAGGAGCAATAAGCAAAGGAATCTATGTAGTTTCTGTTTTCTGGTTATATGTAAACAAGAGTCTAAACACCACGAATCCTTAAACTTCAACGAACATTTCAAGTGACCGAACAACCAAAAGGCTGCCTCCAATGAAGCGTAAGAGTCAATGGGTAGCTTTCTTTTAAAATTAAATTCAGTTCCAAAAATAACATTTCACCCATTAAAAAAAAGCATGTTTACTCACCTGAATCACAGTTTTCCTAGCTCCAGTATGATTATGCTGGGTTTGAGGTCTAGAATTTTTCAGTGGTAATTGCAATGGAAGCGACAAAGGAAATTTTGGTGCCAACTTATTCTGCAATTGTGTAGAATTTGTATTATTAGCCCGTACCAAATCTAAGGCCAGAAATATGCTTTTTGGCGTTCCAGGAGTGTAAAAAATCTGTCTCTGTTGATTCTGATTTTGATTTTGATTTTGATGTCCAAGACTCTGTTGCATTTGCGCCTGATCCTGAGACTCTTGAAATTGCTGTTTATCTTGCAGTTTTTGTTGCACATTTTTATTCTTATCAACCTCAATGTGATGTAATGTATCTCCAATGGACGGCTTAATATTAACTGTTGGCAAATTATTAGCTTTATTCTTGTTATTATCCAATTTCTTTCTGCTATGCGATGCAGCCAATCGCTTCCATGACAGAGCGTTGATAAACAGCGAATGCTTCTTTAGATTCTTTTCGAGAGCATTCTTTTCCGATAATATCCTGGAGCTGTCGATATTACGCTCCGACGACTTAATGTTATTCACATTGTTGTTGATGCTATTGTTATTGTTGATAATATTGTTTATATTGTTAGTGTGAACGTTATGCGTTTGCTCGAGTACTAAATTGTTGTTTTCGTTATTGTTATACTGACTAAAATTGTTGTTGGATAATTGTTGGAATATCGGTTTTGTATTCTCTCGATTTTTCGCATTGTTTAATTGTTCGTAAGAGAAATTATTTAGCGGGAAATCGGATGCACTCGAAGACTCTAGGGTGCCTTCGTTGCTGGAGCCATTACCGTTGTCGACACTGTTACGATGATGCCGATGAAAATGATGGTTATGATGATGCGCTGAATAGACGGGGCGACGTTCTCGAGGACTAAAACTGAGAACTGTACCCATGGCTGGCCCTTACTAAATTCCGATACTGAAAAACTACAAATTCACACACGTCTTCAATTTTGGCTAATAAAATCGTTATCGTTGCGATAAATATGTTTCGACGAATTATTTATTTTCGATTTACATACGAATAGTGAATTTAATTCTTAGTATTCTCTAAATACTAGTGTAATATAATTAATTTTTAATTTTATACGACTACTGTCCATGAAGACTTTGAGAATACATAAAATATTTTCACTTTTGACACACACACTCCGAAGTAGTAATGAGAAGGAGTAATAATAGAATTTTTCTACCAAGAAAATTCTCACTGTTTCGAAGGATTTTCCTTGAGTATTTTTACACGAATTAACTACTAAACTACTTAATGTTAGTGTGAGTATTTTTTAAAGATTTTTCTCCGAGTGGTAAGCAGAAATTTTTTCGCATTAAATGCAATTAAATTCGCTCCACGCCACGGAAAGTCTTTTACCAAAAAATTTTTTTAGATACTCATAAATTTCCGATCGATTTAAGTGCGCAGAAGTATAGCCGTGCATTCACCCTTTGTCTACGGTTAGGGAAAAAGCCCGTGTTAAATGCTTCAACATGAACGTGTATTCTCAGCTTGTAGGGTAAAACTTTTGAATATTGCGCATATTCCGTATCGGGGGAATCGCAGTGTGCAGCGAAATGCTGTAACAAGCGAATTAGATTATATCCACCAATATTCAACCACCACCCACCCCAATTTAGGGTGGTGTTTTTTCTCTTTTTTTTTGTTTTTGGTATGAATGGAAAATAATTAATTTCTGGTTTTTCGAAAGGATGTTGTCTTATGGGGAATGACTAAATAAATAAATACCTGTCATAGGAAATGTCAACTCTAACTCGAATGGACTTAATTAAACTCTTAAATTGACTTCGGGTAGCACCGCGGAGTATATTGTTGATATATCAAACGTTCTCTACTGCTGTAGAGAAGGAAGACTGTCTGCCATTTTTAAGGATGTTACCAGAATTCGAGTGCTGATTAGGCTGTTTAAAATTTTGTAGTTTTTTTTAGAATCTCACACAAACTTGTCTCGGATTCATTTTCAAATATACAGAAAATAAAATTTAGGCATTCATTATACGCAGGAAATGGAAAAAGGGCAAAAATAGGGCGCCAGTTGCAATTAGTATACATACAATTTTATTGAAAAAAAATATTAAAATTATTAAAAATAAAACTAAAATTTATTTAAAATTAAATTTTTATTTTCTTTTATCTTAAACTTAACTTTTATGTCCCAAAGGAGGTCAAATTTTAAGAATCTATCTCGAAAATGTCTTAAATAGTAGCGTAGTAAATGCAAATAAGTGTGTTCGTGTGGTTAAAGTGACCACTACAGCATTTCATTTCTAGATATCTTACAGATGTAGTGCAAAATAAAAGAGCCGATCATGTTGATCGACGAAGAATGGGGTCGCTGATGCTACAGAGGTATTTCGCTATTGTGGTCCAGGATCAAAGGCAGTATAGGAGTGGCATATATTGCGGCAATTTGTAATATGTTGGCAAGCTGGATGAATTATGCGGGGGTAGCTCGAGTTGCCTGTGCAGATGAATTACTAGCACTTGCTCTCTTCTAATCGTGTAGATAAGTTAGATAGAAACCAAAAATTCCTTAAAAAGAACTTAAACGAGTAAAAGCCGTAGGCAACCACAAAAAAGAATGATAGATGCCACAACAAAATTGCCCAAAATTGTCACTTGTAAAACCTGCTAATCTTTAGAGAATCGTAAGAAACTCACCGGCAAACACTTAAGGAACGATCTTCTAAAAGGCCGTATAATTGCTAAAAAACGCAAATGAGATTGCAATGATTGTTATAAAAGGGAAAACAGACCGTACATGAGGCGTTTTATAACATTGAAAGAGATATACTATTTTCAATGTACAGCGTCACTATTTCGAAAGCGTTGTTTCAGTATGAAATGATTCATAGTTAAGATGACTCACCCTGAATGAGAATAGCAATACCTTGCTCTTGTGCTCATTGTCAATTCGAACAGAACTGTGAGTAAAATTGTTGTGAAGTGGAAGAACAGGTTTTATTCCCTCTCAGGCATTACAATGGGTCCACATGGACCTAAGTGAGACAGGGTCTTACCCACCAACATGCTTCTCTGGCCAGCGACCTATAGAAGATCTCAGCCTGATTAATGCTTCCTTCCAGCTTTGACGGTCCAAGGCAAGTTCCTCGCAGTCATCAAGACCAACTTGATTTGTATCCGTGATCACGTGATCTTTATACTAGATTTTCAGTCTTTTTTTGCAAACCATGAACCTCGGATTCGAAGATCCTCTAAGACGTAGCATAGATGGTCGTACACGAGCGAGCCAGTTTAGTAAGAGGATCTCTACCTTCCGTACGTCTTTGGTAATGCTCGCTTATGTCTTCTTGTTCATTCTCTTCTTCACAGATAGGATCAGATACCCAACTTTCGAATCCATAAGAAATCAACTATCCCGCCCTTCTTATCGTCCAGCTATCGGCTACACATAGCAAGACTGGCAGGATAAGAGTTTAGTAGAGCATGAATTACGTCTTTCAAGTCAGCGGCTTAAAGAGAAACACGTTTTTTATTAAGTCAATGATTTTCGGGATTTCGAGTGCAATTTTTTCAATACAGGATATCTGACGTCTTGCAGGAAACTACTTCCCCTAAAAAAGGCATCTAAAAGCGAATGTAAAATACCTTTAAGATCTTTAAGGCGTGTGTGTGACAGTTGTTAAGGCTTCGAAGTGCTTACTACATGCTCACATTCACTTTCAAGAAGAGCAAGCTTCTCAGGAACCTCCAATTGAAACCGTGTGTCCTTTTCTTATTCAGGTGACGCTACAGTCCGGGGTGGACCTGTCCCTTAGCCAATATGCTTCTCCATCCAGCATTATCTTGTGCTATCTGCTTCCAGCGACGCACGTTCAGCTGATTGAGGTCCCTTTCTAGCTTTGTACGCCACCGGAGGCGTGGTCTTCCTTTATCGCGTTGTCCCTGGGGGTTGAAGTCGGAGGTTTGCCGTTGATCCTCCCATTCGCGAAATGATTGCCCGACTTACATAATGACGAATGTGAAAAAGAGGTCCACGAAAAATCCAACTTTTCTTGTTCAAAATTGAAATATTTGTTTGTCGAAGAAAAGTGAGTAAGTTTGTTTTGCAGAAAATAACATAATTCCAGAGAGACGAACCTCTTGAACCAGATTACTTCTAGGAAAGGCGACTACGAAAATTACTGACGTATCCCACGTACGTCATCTACCTAGAGAAACTATGGAATATCAACTGGCCGTAAAGAAGTTTAGAAATAGATGATTTAACTAAAAATTAGACGCCTTTTAGTTGTATTTCTGACGTATGTCAGGCGCACTATGAGAGAAGCACAAGCACAAGTTCGTTAAGTTTAAAACTTTATAAATAAAAAGCAAGAAACTTTGTAAAATTAATAAACTTTCTTTTAAATTAATCATAAAATAAAAATGTATCAAATACTCTTTATTTCAAAGAAATAGTTTTTAGTTTTTTTTTTGGTTGAATTTAGGAAATGATTTCTACTTCTTCTGTGCATATAGGACATGCTGCATCCAACAAGTAAACAAGCCAACATTTTCATATGGCAATGCTCATTGCATAATCAGCTTGTGTCAAGGAATGTTTTGTATCGCACATGCCGCAACACATACTAGCCAAGTTTTTGCATTCTGTTAAGCGAAAAAGGGAAAAAAATTAAATGACTGACCATGCAACTTAGTGAAGCCACCCTTAATCAGCTACTCAGTCCGGAAATCGAAAGATACATTTGTGCATATGTGTGTATGCACGCGAATATAAAAAAGAGACCATGGCAATGTTTCTGAGAGAGATATTTTTGGTGTATAATTAAGTTTCGTTTTCTGGCTAAGAAATGGATTAAAAAGGATATAACGAACTAGGAAAAACACAAGTTTTAGCCAAAGTAGTCAATTAGGCAACCTAAAGCAATGATGCTGAAGTAACCGGAGGGCAGTTTGTCAAATACTGAAGCAATTTTAAATTATGCTTTATTTATTGACCAGTTTTGTATGGTATGTTTATCTTTTGTTAATATTGCTTTGGTATTTTTACAACCTTGATGATGTTAGGAATGGGGGAAGGGTTGCAAAGCAGACTTCGGTGAACTTGCTTTAATACCCCGTGCTACATGTCCAAAAATAAATTTAAGCTTAAGCTGAGGGATATTCCGTGCAAGACAAATGTAATTTTGGAGTGGTTTCACGTAGTCAATTATTTCATTAAAGGGCAGAAGTTGAAGACAGGGGAAATAACACATCAATTGAGTTTGTAATGAAATCGGTTTTAATGGATATCTGTTGAGCGATTGAATTCCAAACCAATACTGTTTTTTTTTTGTTAGCCACTACCGGACATTATCAAAATATTTGTATGTACTGTAGTCTCTTCTTCCTTCAGAAAAAGTCTATCAGCATTATCTTCGATAAGTCTTATCTTCTTCAGATGATCCTTTTAGACCCACGTGCTGCTGATAACGCTACCACCCATTTTAATGTTCCTTGCTTCAATCTAAGAATTCCCTCTGGGCATCGCCTGACAACATTTCCATTGGCATTTTTTCATCCCTTCACCGATACATGGTTGACCACTTTAGTCTTTCGCCATGGCCCATTTGTTTAGCAGAGAATATTTAACGTGACATCGTTACAAAAGACGCACGCATTTCATTTTAGTACACAACCTAAAGCCAACGGTTTGTATTTTCTTTCATTTTCCATCATTTCGATTTTATAAACGACAACAAAAATTATGTATTTTTGAAAATTGGTCGCTATATCCGAAACGACGCCATATACGACGATGTTATATCTGTCGATAAAGTAGGGATATATATTAAGAAACCAACCTAATGAATGAACAATGTTCGTTATAAGCGACTTTATCTGTATGTACATGCAGTGTTGGCCAAAACTTAAGCAACTCGGCTTTGCTTCATGCTGTTTTTCGATTTACTTCGCTCCCTTATTTAATCTTAAAATCTTTTTTTTCATAAATTTTCCATGTCTTAGGCTATAAAAAAAAAAAACAATAATATAACCCTCCATTAGACTCAAACGAATTTAACCCCCATTTTCGGCCAGCCAAAACTTAACTAAAATTTTAAAAAATTAGAACTTAATAGCAACATTTTTATTTTTGATGACAGCAGTGTATCTTCTTGGCATGCTTTCCAAAAGGTTTGAAATAATTGACTGCGGAATGATGTTCCAAGATTCGTTAACCTTTTGGAAAAGCAAATATGTACATACAGAGCCTTGGTTTTACAACTCCCACGTACAATTTCCCTGTCTACAATCTCCGAAAGGTTCTCAATAGCATTCAAATCCGGAGATTGCGCGGGCCATTCCATAACATAAATCTTATGTACCCTAAACCACTCTTTGACTACTTTTTGCTTTGGGTCATTTTTCTGTTGAAATGTCCATTTCAGAGGCATTTCTTCCTCAGCATGAGGAAGCATTACACTTTCAAGAATGTCCTTGTACACGAATTAGTCTATAATTCCATCTATTTGATGGATTGGACCGATACCGTACACAGAAAAGCATCGCCGAAGAGCCGTTGATGATGATCTTTCAGGGTCGTAAAGAAACCTTTTATTTCGGCCAAAAATAGAAAAGCAAGGCTGAAGTTTGCACAGCATATAATCCCGTCAATAGAAAAACATACAATTGACATTGAATATAAATGCCACGTTTAAAATGTTTGGTTCCAGCGAATTATTTCGGAATTTTAATAAATTTGTAATTTTTATAAATTCACAAAAGTTATCGTAAAGAATATCTTTTTTGAAAACTGTCATATGCACAAAAACAAATTTCTTCTTCTCTTTTATTTGTTGCACTTCTGTGGGGCAATTTTGTTGCACCGTCGAAATTCTCGAGATGAGAAACGGTTTTACCGTTTCCGTTTATGCAATACATAATTCATTTTTCAGAAAGGAACTGAAAATATATGTCTTTCAGTTTCAGGTAAAATTTTTAGCAGAATTGAAAACGACATAACCCCTTGCGGGCAACTGTTAGACGGTGTTTACATGAGCGGAAGAATCCAGGAGTATCTGAGGCAGAAACTGTCCTCTACCCAAAAATCCACTTTCAAAGTGAAATGTTTTCATTCCATATCATTCCATTTTTTGACATTTTTCTCCTTTGCTGGTGATCGTTGAACAATAAGCACCTTTTGCATGCTGCGAGGTATTTTAGAAAAAGGTATCACAGAGACAATTTAAATGCAATTTTAATATATTGTTCACTGCATACACATAGTACTACATGCACGCGTTGCTGCACCTACAAAAAATTGTTTTTATCCGTCATTCATAAAAAATATTAATTTAAAAGAGAGCCTTATGGCGCAATTTATCCGAGATGAAAGAAGATGAACAGTACATTGTATCTTTCACCGAATTACAACAGCTTGTCTTCTTCTGGCGCTGCAGCCCGAGGTTAACTTGGGCCTAGCTTCTAGATTAACCAGTCGCGAATGGTACTGAACTCTAGGGAGGTGGTGGCGTAAAAATGCAAGTCTATTGACTGAATCTTTCATACAAGCTCCAAAAAAATTTCCTTTTCATAAACTAATGTAAGTTAGCTAAACTATCCTATAAGATTTTTTTTAAATATAGTAGCTCCCTGTTTTGGAGAAACCAATAGCAGAACTGCTGTTCTTTCACACACTCTTTTCCTTTGCGAACAGAGATCCCTCTGTTAAAACGGACAAAATCTTAGTCCTGCGAAAGACAATCTTTTCCCACTTCTTCTTTAACTATCCAAGTAGACACAATGAAATAAATAATACAAATATTTTCTTCTTCTCTTGTAGCTTCTTCTTCTTTTTATGGTGCTATAGTCCGGGTGGACCTGGGCCTTAACCAACAAACCTTGCCAGCTAGCACGTCAAGTCGCCAATTGTACACACCAATTGTACACCCTCTTCAATTTGGTGCGCCGCGTTCAATATGATATGCGTTGTCTCACTGGTTCTCTTCTCTTGTAGCTCCTGAATGTAAAAAAACCCAAGATTACATATACTTTTGCTTTGACTATCGCAAAGAAAATTACCTTGTTTCTTCATGGATTATTAACTATTCTTCAAGATGCTCTCGGCAATTCCTTAAACTATTTTCGACGTCAACCGTCGACAATTTGGTCTTCAAATGTTCAAATCCACCTAGAATCGTTTGTGGTATTGTTGTTATATTCAAACCACGAGTATGAATTAAAATATAAATCATCTGCCTGTAAGAAAAATAACTGACAAGAGGACTAATGGGAAATTTTTAAGCTATAAAAATACCCTGCTAAACGCTTCTAAAAGACTCCAATCTAGGATTAAATTCTTGCTAGTGTCCATCGGTAATTATAATTCCGATAGTAGGAGTATAAGCTCATGTAAATTAAAAGATACTTCTACATCAACTTTCTCTAAAAAAAAATTCAGAAGAGAAAAATAAAAAAAATCCTCTCTCCCGATTCTCTCGAGCAGCCTCCACAACTGCTTAAAAATCAGTTACAACCCCACCACACACACGCGCATCATTTACATTTAGGAACAAATCCCAGGATATACGAACTTAGCTAACAGCATTTCTAAAAATAGCATCTCCTATTTTTTGTGCTCAACGCCAACTCGTACACCGCGAATAATCAATACATGCCGTGGCTAAGGTGTGAGGATGCATATTTAATCACATCTGGTTTGACGCTAGTAAAAGCTTTCCTTATGTCAACAAACATAATTGTAAAGCACGCTGGTGGCATCGTCTGTACGCCTAAGGCGTCGTCGCTTGGCTCACGTAGAGAAGGATTACATACACGCGTAAAATGCAGGCATATATTCTCATTCAACCAATTCTGAAGAGCTTTTGCCGACAGTCCACTCAAAGTTGTGACGCCCCATATTCACGTAATGTTGTTGGCGATAGCATCGCACATGTTGAAAGTTGGTATGAATACCGTGGATGTTAATGATTTATTTTCTCCACTTTTTCCAAAAGAATAAAAATAGTCGGAAAAAGACTATAATCTTCCTTTATTTGCAAATTATTTAGAAGTACATATACCGAAATTCGTTAACTTTTGTTAAAGGAAGAACTGAGCTGACGATAAGTCCTAAAATAACTCATATTCGAAACCCCAAAAGAAATAAGATACACGCTAACAGAATATAAAGTTCAAGGAAGGGCAGTGCTCCTTTAGCGCTGCTATAGTTAACTCGTTAACTACCTCAAAGCTGTGGCTGTGGATTGTGACGTACTTTTTCAGGTGGCGATGGATCGATTTTTACTCGGCAGCATACACATGGGCCTGTGCAAAAAAGGATGGTCATCTCCGTCATGCTTTATGGCGCGGTGACATAGACAATCTCAAGAGTAGATGAAGAAGCTCTTGGTCTTTTCGAGAGAATAGTTTTACTATCTTTGTTCCACTGCGTTGATGGTATTTGGATACCACGAACTGTATGGGCTGTACAGCGACATTAGTCTAGTCAGGCGTCAACGCGTAAGATGGCTAGGCCATGTAGAGCGCATGGACAACACGGCTCCAGCCCGAAAAGTCTTCGACTCTGCGCCAGTGGGGCAACGCAATAGAGAACCCTCACAAAACTGATGGCGCACACAAATGAAAAAGGGCCTTGACGTGCGTAATTGGAGGAATTGTTATTATTGTTATTATTGTTGAGGGTATATTGCGTTGCGACTTTAAAGATCTATTGTCTCCCCTTTTAATTAATTTGCACCATTACGAGTTCCCCTCAAGTACAGATCTTTTCAGAGTTGTATTGAGGGTAATGGATTCATGTTGCGCATAGTTGAAGAAATCTGTTCTAGAGTATTCTCTCTAAGCCAGTTTCCTACAGGAATCAAAATGAGAGATGGTTCTAGTGATTGCATTTCTTCTTCTGATATTATGTACTTGCCCAGATATCTTTTTCTTTTGTGGACTAGTGCCTCACAAAATCCCAGCGTACATATGTTCTGGAATTTCATTAAATTCTCCACAAAATCTGCAGAGACCTAGTTCTGATACCCCTAGTTTCCTTAGATGCTCCCTGTGAGTCTACAGTGCCCGGTTAGGATTCTGATGCATGCCTCGAACCTCTTTCGGTTTTATTGCCCTAGGAGTTTCTTGGCCTACTTAATTCCACGAGCGTTGTTCTAGGTTTCTGTCCGGTTCCTTCTAATAATAATAATAATAAATAATAATGGCGGCGCTACAGTCCGAGGTGGACCTGGGCCTAACTTCTCAGCAAGCAGTCGTGCTATTGTTCTGTTACGAGTTGAGGGGACCTACAGTTTAATGCCGACTCCGAACGGCGATATTGAGAAGCTTTTTCTAGACAGTTAACCTCTTTGAGCATTGTCAGTGACTCGAAAGAAGTAAAGCCGTAAAAAAATGTTTGATGTTTTTTTCGAGATTCGAACCGACGACCTCGAGCGTAGGAGTCGACGCACCTACCCACTACGCCACGGCGTCCGGTTCAGGAAAAATCATATGAAGGGTACTGACGCTCTTTTTCTTGCCAGGGAGTCGGCCATTTCATTGCCTTCTATCCCCGTATGGCCAGGTATCCAACAGAGCTTCACTCTGTTACTACCAGTCAGTACATTAAGCTTCTGTAGGCATTCCCACACAAGTTTAGATTTGATGGAATGTGTGCCATAATAGCAGCTTGACTATCTGACATTTTTGTTATGTCGCGGTTGGTATAGTTCCTATCAAGATTGATTTGAACACATCCTTATATTTTTATTAAAATTAATTATTCTTACTTCCTAGACAAATATACTTAATACCAGCTTAACTAAATGAACTATTGTTCTTAAATCTAACTTACTGACCCCACACGGGACTCTAAGCAAATCTAATCATTCTATTAATAAATTTGTCTTTCGACCTACTTTATTTATTTACTTAATTCTATAATTTACAATTCTACTTCCCCAAGAAAATTGTTAAAAACTTGGACTTCCGGATGTTTTTCTTAACCTACATTTTACCGCGTTGCTGCCCAGTCTGTGGACCATGGTTTCATTGCTCGAGTCCCTTTTGGTGCTCAGCTTCCTGATAAATTTCCTTCGGAATGGCCAGGAGTGGTAGCTTTTTGACTAGTTCGTCGATTTACTTCGCTGTAATGCACCTGTCTTTTCCTTTTTTTGTTCGTTCTTTTGCTATTCTCATGATTGTTTTGTTTGCACACTCTGCAACCACTAGATGCAAGGAGTCAGTTCCAGTAGTACCTCCATGACTGCAGTTGGGCAAGTTCACATGGCTCCTGTAATACAGAGGCATGACAACCTTTGAACTTTACTGAGTGTCTCCCTCGCTGATCAGATTGGTTCTCTTGATCCATGCTATTGCACCATAGGTTATTGTAAGTCGAACAATAGATATGCACATCCATCATAGAATGCTTAGACTGCATCCCTAAGATTTGCCCGCCAAGCTTCGACAAATCAGCAGAGCACGCTTCGCTTTCCTGGTTATCTCTTCTGTAATTGCAAGAAGCTGGCTAAAGATCGTGCTAGCTGGAGAGGACTATTGGTTGAAGCCCAGGTCCATCCCGGACTGAAGCGCCATCAGAAGTAGAAGAAGAATCATATTTAGTTTTATCCTCATTTAAGGTAAATGAGCTCGTTTCACATGATCTTTAATAGCTGTAAAAGCTGCGGTACGCCCGAAGCTCTAGTTGATAACCCCAGCCACAGATCTGCATCTATGCGCTTGTCGTCTTATCCTAATCACTCCTTATTCTTTAACCATCCTACTTGTTTACGTCATGTGGTCAATAGCATAGGCCAAACGGCCTATTTGTTTAAGTATAACTTTTTTTGTTTCTTTTTCAGGACCTCAATCTGAAGCGCATCTTTGGCAGGTGAACAGGACTTGCGTGTTATCATCGCATTTCAACTAAATTAATTATTAAAAATAATTAAATTAAATAAATTTAATATTCGTAAAAGGTATAAGTGTTTACTTGTTCATTCGTTGATCATATGGGAGCGTAACTCGTTCGACTTTGTCTATATTGCCAGCGTAGCTTAGCAGCTGACAGCAGATTGAAGAAGTCACACGGCGGAGCAGCCTCTTGCTGAAATCTGGTTCCGGCTTCGAAGATCCTAGAGCTGCACTGCACTGTGCACGCAAATTTTTTTAGCGTGGCACGTTTAAATTTCTCCGATTCCGATTTCGGTCACCATATTGAATAATTCTTTGCACTGAATGCCGCTGTGTGCGAATTTAGAATAGAGGGTGGGCCAAATACAAGTTTCTTTTTTAAAAATGCAATAAAATGAATAAAATTAATTTTTTTCCATATATTATGGCTTTAAGAACAAACATTAATTATGAAATACAATGCCGTTCAAGTGGCTGCCTCAGCTGACTTCGCAGTAGCGCATTCTGTCACCCCAATTTTCCAAGACCTTGTTGATGGTTTGGGGCTGCAGCTCACGGATTGGCTGGATGATATTGGCCTAAAATGCTCGAATCCATTCCTGATTGTTGGCATAACATCGGTCTTTCACGGTTCCTCATAAAAAAAGTCCAAACAGATCAAATCGCAGCTCCAAGGCGGCCAACTGACATCGCCAAGACGGCTGATAACACGATTTGGGAATTTGGTGTGCAAAAGATCGATTGTGGCATGGGATGTGTGGCATGGAGAGCCATCCTGCATGAGCCAGAGGTCATCCACTTGCATGTCTTCAATTTCAGTAAAAAAAAAAGTCGGTTAACATGGCTCTGTAACGCCCAACGTTGAGCGAAACGTTATTCACAGCCGATCCAATGATGCCACAACTCCACAATCCGCCCCACAAATTAAAAAAAAATTAAAATGCGCCTCATCCATGATAATTTTTCGTTGTACAATTCAAGCTGCTCTAAGGCCCAAACTGCGAAGCGATAACGAAGCGGATGCTCGCGTCGCGCTCCTTCAATTGCGACTCATTTCGTTCCACGGAGGTATGATACTCAGGGCCTATTCTGAAACGCAAACTTTGCAAAGCAAACGTTTTGCAAAGCAAGAGCAACAAAGCAGTTCAAACGTCAAAAGCATACAATTGCAAAGCGTACTTTCGACGATTACGAACAGATTATTTGCTTTTTTTTTCTCTGAAAAATAACAATGATCATTTTGAATATAACTCTTAACACATTATTGGGTAGTTGCAATAATGATATTAAAAAAAGGAAAAAATGGGTTTCAAGAAAACTATTTTCCAGGATTTCGTTGTTCCTCGTTGTTCGATCTCAGGGTTATCTTCAATATCGATCTTCCAAAGTCGAAATCAATAAACTTCTAGGTGGATCTATGTGCGGTTTTTCCCGTAAACTTCATGGAAAAGCTCGAAATACTCCCACCTTGTTACATCCCGTCCCGTTTTCGAATTCCTGTCTTTAATTCGCTTGTACGTCAATAGCAGATTATTCTATTTACGAAAAATTTCATCTTTTGAGTAGCGGAACTCCGGATTGATTTGAAGAGCTTCTTCGCGTACTTTTCCCCACATAGTTAATTTTTTCTTTTTTCCGGAGATAAAATCTGTTTCGAATTTCAATCGGATTGAAATAAGGAGTTTTATCTCCTGATGCGTCCAAGATCTAGCATTTCTTAAATTACAGAAGTTCAATTAATTAGTTTTTTGTTTGTTCTAACTTTTACCTTTCTTCTCTGAAACAAACATCGTCCCCGCAAAGTCAGCAATTGAAAGAAGCAACACGATTTTGAAGTTTGCTTAATTTTGCATATATTTGCAAAAAATATTTGCGCTACTGTGATTTAGAATTGTTTGCTTTATCGTATATGCATTTCCGAAGGTTTTCCTTTCAAAATTTGCGCAAAGTTTGTGTTTCCGAATAGGCCCTCACTTGCTGTCAAGATTTCGAGTGGGAAACAGCTGTCAGTACCAAAATAACATGATTTAAAAAAAAATACTAGATTGCACATCCTGTATATATAACGGTGTGCGAATCGATTTGATCGTTAAATTTTTTTAGAATTTACCGAATAGTCAGAATTTGATTTGAAATTTGAGTACCTCGACTCTTTGTTATCTCCTATCTGAGTGAGTACGATAAATCTTTTATATCCATATACCATTTTTGTTCGGCTTCTTTGTTTTAGCTCGGTGCTCCTCTTGCGACGTCCAGGTTTATGGTTGCATCGCCTTTTGGTGAGTAGAATTCACGCTCGCTATCATACCTTGTCGGCATTAACAGGTAGTGGTATCGGCTACTTCCTGGGTGTCTGAGCGGCAATGCAACCACATATTGTTGGCATTTGTGTTTGGCTTAGACACACCCGGAAGTCTCTCACTTATTTGCTCTTCGTAGGCTCCGACATTTTTCGACGTGTTCAGGCGTTTAAAGTCGAGACTCCTCTTCGTTGCCTGGTGTAGTTTCTGACATTGATATTCGTTTTCTGAATTTTGCGGCTATCAGAAAGGAGTCAGTGTCAAAATTTGCCCCACTGAATGTTTAAAGATCCAGGATATTTGACGAGAGTCATCCGCGAATGAGTACATGTTAGATTTGTTTCGCGGCTCGACCATACAGAGCGTCCACCAAAAAAGTAATAATATTGGTTGATAATAATAATAATACTGGCGTCGCTACAGTCCGAGGAGAACTTGGGCCTAGCTTCTCAGCAACCTCTTGTCAGTGACTCGAAAAATGTGGAGCCGTTGCTTGTGCTTGGATTTGAACCTTAACTGAAAGTCTGGACCCAAGGAGTCGGCGCATATACGCACAATAGCATTGCACCCACATTTTAATTGATTGATTTACCGAAAATCTAGTTTTTCCAAAAATCACAGTCGCACATCGCACATAATTCTGTATGACATTTTAGGGTAAATTTTGAAAACGTATCGCTGATGTGTTCCGATTACGTTTTGCATAAACAACGAAGTTAAGTAATAGTTTCTTCCTCCTCCTTAGTTGTTATATGTGAGACTGATCTTGCTGTGGCTATACTATTAAGATTTTTTTAAAAGACATGTTTTCGTTAGTATAGCTGAGGTTAATCCAGCGCCTGAATATCAACTCTCCAGTTAATTCTAGAGAGAATGTTAGTTGAAAATCTTTTCTCAAGAATGAATTGAGAAAGTGTATAGTATCTATCTTGAGGGAAGTTTGTTAAGAATACTCAAGATTCGGGTGCGCTATAGATGCAGGCCTACTTTTGCACACAAGTAATGAGATTGCAGCTAACAACTTTATACAATACATTAGAAAAGCAAAATGCTTAACTTCAGCTTCAGGTTACTTTTAGGTTGCTATTAAGTCCAGAGTGGAAATGATAGTCCACCAGCAAACATCTTTGTCTACCTCAATCTTGATCTTGTCGTTCCCATACACCAAATTGGAAGAGACCTGTCTCTGACGACCTGCGGAAGAGGGACAAATCGATCTTCTATTTGGTTTTCTGACACACGCCCCTTTTCATGAACTTATCCTATATATTCGTCTAAGAGCCTTCCTGAGGTCGGGTAATCGGGCAAAGGCTAACAAACCAAAAGGGGCGATCGAATCGACAATCGCTGGGTCCATCGATTGAATTCATTTTTGGTATTGTGTAACTCAATCGACAAAGAATAATGTTATTGTGTATAACCTCATAAATGCTATCACGTTTGACAGTTGCAAACCTCAAATTCCTTGAACGGTGTTTGCATGAGCTAGAGAATACAATACAATCATCTCACTTTCTTTTAGAAAATCGTACGCTCTTTTTTGTCACTCTCTCATTCAATGTAAGTACATGTAAACACAGACACTTGGGTTTGTGACAGGATACGAATACAAACAACTCATATGTGCAAATAATTTTAGCGATCGGTGTTTTTTATTTGTAATTATCTTTAGGGCATATTCAAGTTTCATTAGAATTATATTAAAAATACAACAATCTGAATAAAATTGCATTTGGATCACAAACAACTGTTTATTTTTGTAATTTTCTAACGCATCACAACATTTGATCAGGAAATTCTGCATAATAAAATTCGCTCGGCAAATTGAAAATAGCCGATCAAAATCGACAATCCCAATATGAAACCTAATTGATCATCTATCGACAATCGACAACCGCAATATGGGCCACAGTCTGCGCATCATACCAAGGCTATAAAGGCAAAATGCGAACTTGCAGGGGTAAAGTAGGCACATAGTATGCAGTAATCTCTGTCCATGCTGTATATCGACTTCTGCAATAAGGATAATGGCACAGATGGGCTGCAAATCTTAAGAAGATGGCTAAGTTAAACCCATGCATTAGGATGCATTATTTCACCATTCAAGAAGAAAGGAGATCTAGAGCTTAAGTTACATTCGCTTGCGTATATCCTCTCAAAAGCATTGTTTAAACAGAATTCCTGCCAAATTAATAAGATTGCGCAGGATGTCGATGGGGAATTTTCGTGCTAAATAAACAACCAATCGAGTTTTATTGTTAAAAAAAGTTTGACACAAGGCGATATGCGGTCTGCGCGTTTAAAAATATCGTGCAAAATTCCTTGACCAATAGAAGACATCATCTATCAAAAGTCCGTGCAAATACTTGCTTACACGACTGGGGGAATGGATATCAGTGACGCGTTGTGGCGACTTTTACAGAGGTGGATAAAATGAGTTTGGCAGTAAATAAGATCAAGACGAAGTATATGTGGTAATCAAGAAATGACGCACAGCATCGACACCATGACCAGAAGCGACATCAGGTTAAGTTAGGTTAGGGGGCTGCTAGTGAATTTACCAGCACACATAGACCATGTTGGTCCATTGTGATACCCACAGTCAGACTACTACCACTGATCGACAGCTCGTGATTTTAATTTAATTTGATCCCAACGGCAAGTGGTGACTGAACCAGATTTGAAAAACCGGATAAAAGCGTATTAACTTTGTATTCACTGGGATTCGAACCTGGGACCCCTCTAACTTAGGGCAGTCACTTAACCAACTGCGCCATCCGGTCGTCTTAAAAGCGACATCAACACAAAAATTGCTATTGCGATCGGGCCTTTTGTGTCCAAAGACAAGAGGCAATTGGATAGCATAGCAAAGCCAAGCAACACAATGTTATAACTGCAGTCTGCAGTTGTAGTAACGTCTAGAAATATAGAAACTGGCATAGGAAGAAGAAAAACAACATTTATGGTCTAAATAGTAAGTGAATTTATATTTAATAGAATATTTTACGAAGATATTACTTATTTGCTCTGTTTTATGGTTTAGCTTATTAATTTAATATAAAGAAACGTAAAAAAAAGAAACGAAAATGTAAAGCAAGATAAAACAAATATCATTCACTGTATACATATAACCAAATATTATTGCATTGGTTAGCATCGTCAGCTTTTAATTTTTTTTTTGTTTTGTTTTATAAATAAATTATGTGATGTGACAATGTGTCCTTACATAGGGAATCAATTTATAATATGAAATAGGTATAGTATATAATATTATATAGTACATATATTATATATATACACATATTAATGTAAGTGTAGTCATTTAATAGACAATTATATAAGTATATAATAATCTAGGTCACTATGGAGAACATTCTCAATTTCCTTATCTTTCCAAACATTCTCCTTTATGTCATTTTTTTTATTTTTATTCTTTATTTCTTTAATTATTATTTATTTAAATTGTAATGCACTGTCGCTCTACCGTCCTTCTCTTGGCATGGCATTTCGCGCTTCATAGTCCATAACTTCTTGATAAATTAATTCTTTCCACTGCTCCACAGTATGCTCCCTTTCGTCGACACTATGATCGTATGGCTCCGGAGCTGGCTGTAAGATCAGTAAATAGATATTATTAAATTCTGTTCAAACTCTTTTTCACACATTTTGTCACGCTGTAGATATACTTTTTTTGTTTACACTTCCATTGCTTAATAAATTGCTGCTGTTGCATACAATGGGTTAAGGGAAAACAAACAATTTACACTAAACTATATTGAACTAACAATTTTTTTTAAACATGCACATATGTTAGGTAGGTAAGTGATAGGGTGCCCTTGCGACCGGGTCGCAGCTCACTGAGACCAACAGTTGGGTCCATTGTGTCCTAAATGATACACATATGTTAAACGCTGCTTTTGGTGATATGATCTACAAGAGCACTTCCAATTGGAGTAAAGGAAGTGTAAAATAAAAATATATTAAATGTACTCCTTAAAAAAGTAAGCATCATGCCTACGGATATCTTCATAAAATGTATTCTTCATACAGTACATTTACGAATAGGAAGCCCTGACCTATTGCTGAGTGTTATTCATTATTCCTCACACTAAAATACGCATAACAGCAATTTCACAGAAGTTATCCGTGTTAAATATCTATTTAAAGAATATTAGAAAAGATAGTATAAAGAAAACAGCTTGAAGAGGCGATGCGTGACGTCAGGTCCCAGGTTCACCTCGAACTGTAGCCTCGCCATTATTATTATTATTAATTTATTAATATTTATATTGCTTTGGAAGCTTAAGAATCAAGTCAAAAATTACCAATTAAATTCAAAAACGGCGCATTTAAATAATGTGTCAAGCACACTAAATCTCCCTTACAGAGTGCACCTTACATGAGTGCACCTAGCTTCACGGGGGGCCCAAAAATAAAGCATGAGGAAGATTTGTATGTAACTTGTATTTTTCTAAAGAAGTCTAGGTGTCTTCCAGGGAAAGCCAATCAATGAAAGGGATAGCATATCAATGAGTACCGAATGAGAATTTTTTAAGTTGTAGAATTCTGAAAGGATTTTCGTAATACTCGTCTTCAATCACTATTCTACGTGGGTACGTTCGCTTTGCAACTTATCTCAAAAAAAAAAACACTCCAAATTGTAAGCTTTGATTTGATTTGACTGTAATTTCAAATTTGTCTTCGAAAATAATTTTTTTTGCTGGAGAGATCTAAGTGCTATTATATGAGTACAAGACCAACAGAATTATTTTATCGAAGAAAATTTGTGAAAGAAGCCAGAGTAGGTGCATTGTGCAGATATGTGGATAGATCATAAGTTAACCCACTTGTTAGCTCATAGGAAGCCAGTTTCAGTGTAGTATACTGCTGATAGATGCCTCACTAAGGTCACATATTTTCTCAAAAAAATAGGCCCCCAGATGAAGGCGTCTAAGGACCGGGCAGGTACAGAGATGTACAGAAGATGTGGATTTAGACAGTCCTCTACTCCCTCTTCATTTATACAGTTCTTGGGTCGAGCTTCTACTTCTATGGAATAAAAATTCTTAAAGATTTAAGATTTGAGTTCTTAAAGATTTAAGTAAACTTTTCAAATTTCTTTTGTAAATTTAAAATCTTTCAAAAAAACTTTTAAACCTACATTGCCTGCAGATCTAACTGGGAATCTGATAATCTGACGCTGGACGGTACTCTGTGAATTTTCACAAATGGATTCAAGACGGATGAGGGAGTAGGAATAAGTGGCTACACCAAGGATCTGAATATAGCTCAAGGCCTTAGTAGTTCTTAATTGTACTGATATTATTTTTTATGTGGGCGCCGTGGCGTTGTGGGTATCTGCGACGAGCCCTACGCCTACGTCCGATGTAGACTTGGGCCTAACTCCTCAGCAAGCACTCTCACTAGTGGATGGGACCTTCAGTTTTCTGCGGACTTCGAACGGCGGGATTGAGAAGCTTTTTCTAGACAGTTATTCTCTTAGAGCATTGTCAAAGACTCGAAAGAGGCGAAACGTGAAGCATTTTTTTTAAATTGTTGCTTGTTCTTGTATTTGAACCTTGAAAGTCTGGTGCGTTTGGGTCGACGCACATACCCACAACGCCACGGCACTCACAGTGCCCTCTCTCTCCCCAGGAAAGTTCATCTGAGAGATTATTTCCCCGACGACTTGAGCTAAAGAACGTCAGCGTGTATCAACTCAAACGCTTCATAAATAGCATCAAATGGTTTTAAGGGTAGGATGTACCAGATCCGCGTGGTATAATAGGGAGCATATGTTGGCCTAAGTGAGACTGTGGTCTACATTCAGCCACTTGAACCTAACCTTACCTGACCTTCGTTAACTCAACTAAATTCAAGTTAAAGCATAATTGAAATGAACATTGGAAGAAGGAGATTGTTTGTTTGGAGCTAATTGAATATATAAAATAAAGCTGTATAAATTAAACACCACTTTTTTTATGATTGCTGCTTGCGAGCTAAAGAAATAATTTGCGAACGAAGTGGAGCTCCGAAACTCGCTCTAAAAATAGAAAAAGTGCAGCCAGAGTAGCGAGAAATAAATCTGCATGAAATCACCAGCGCCTGCAGCATCTGTCTGAATATTTGTAAGCGCAACTGCACCAGCTTGTTTTTAGGTCTTTTACGTCATTTATGCAACGACTGCTCAGTCTGCGCAGGCGGTTAAACACAAAATTCGTTTAGAAAACGTATTTTCTGCCACTTCACATTTGGCATCATTTGACTCACAAATTCCATACATTTTGCAGAAAAATGGAAACCATATTGTTCAGATTAGATATTGTTTGGATGAAATTTTACTACAACTACTACTGAAAGTTAATTGTTTGTCAAAATTTGTTTACACTCTTCAAATCTTAATCAACTTTGATAACTACGAAAAAACTAAGAAATCACTGATTTGTAGATACTTACTGCATTGACCTCTTCGGCATCATACCAAACATTAATATAACTATGAAGAAGTGCCTGATCTACTGAAATACGTTGTTCAGGATCAACTACCAACATTTTACTTAAGAGATCACGGGCTTCCGAGGCTTTTCGCCTACACTGTTCGTTATTATCACTTGGAAATAAAACATCGGGAAATAGCCTATCGAAAGAATAACCAGAATATCTGGGCCTATTCTCAACATAGGTTCGAACAGTGGGTTGTAAACGTTGCATAAACGATGCAGATGGAGTACCCAATTGTTCTAAAAAGAGAAAAAGAGAAACGAGGCAAAAACAGAAAAATGTTAAAAATATGAATTAAATGTGTTTGTAATGAATGAAGGGTTGGAATTACCGATAATTTTGTTCCACTGATCAATATGATCAGTACCAGGAAACAAAACACCACCACGAATCATCTCTCCCATTATACAACCGACAGACCAAATGTCAACATTCTCCGTATAGCCCATGCCAAGGATGACTTCTGGTGCACGATAATACCTTGTTACAACGTATGGCGTCATCATGAACGTAGTGCCGGCTGTTCTGGCCAATCCAAAATCGAGAATTTTAAGAGTGCAATCTGCCTTAACAACTATGTTAGACGGTTTTAAATCCTGTTAAAAAAGAAATGAGAAATAAAAAGAAATAAGCATTGATTATGAATGTGTAACTAAATGCAAAAACATTAAGATTGACAATAAAAGATATATCCTCAAAGTGCATAACATCTGTATAAGATATCTATAATTCTACAATCGCTTTTGTAACACGCATAAGATTACGTATTAGAGACAGGTGCTCAAGATACAATAGGAAAAGATAAGAGGATAAGGTAATTCATTCATCGTTTTCTAGTATGCCTTTGAGAATCAAACTCATGTTCTTATAGACAAGCAAGCACTTGTCCCTCAAATAAAAGCTCTTGACTGCAAGGTTGCTTCAAAATCACCCATTCCATAAATAAAAGAACCTGAAGTGTTTTGAGAAATATTTAGATTTCCATGTGCGACATACGCAAATGAAATTTGACCTTTTAAGATAGATAAATCTTTGACTACAATGTATGATGTTAACTAGGGGATATTTGCCTATAGGATACTCCAAAAGTTAAAAATCACTAAAATCGGTATCATGGAGTTAATTTGCTTGCACTCTTTTATACGCAAGACATTAAAGAAAAATTTGCAGTTACTTATGCAAAGGAAACTAAAGCCCCTAATGCAGTTGTCGATTATTGATAGAATAGACAATCGATGGGTATAACGATTCATTTAATTTTTGGTAGTGTGTAACTCAATCGACAAAGAATTACTGTGAAGAGCATCGTACATATTGTGAACTTAATTATGTTTAACAGTTGCAAAACTTAAAATCCCTGCGTTTACATGAGCCCGGGAATGCTATACAACCCATGTCATTCTTTTTTTTAGGAAATCACATGATCCTTTTTATCACTCTTTCATTCCACGTACATGTAAACAGGCGCTTGTGATTGCAACGGGACACGAATCTAAACAAGTAACAAGTGCAAGTAATTTTCGCAATCAACATTTGCATGCATACAATTTACAAAAAGTTTATGTGCTTATTTGTAATTATCTTCGAGCTGAATTAAAATTTTGCAGAATTGAATTAATAATAAAATAATGTCAATAAAAAGGCACTTGGATCATAGAAACTGTTTTTTTTTGTAATTTTTTAACCACAACAGTCGATTACGAAATTTTTCATGAAAGAAGTCGCTCGGCAAATTGACCAGAGTCGATCAATAGGAGTGTAGTAAGATGCGAATGTGTCGCAGAATCTAAAAGAAAATATATGATGTGTTGCATTTACTTTGTTGTTGCGTTTTCTTTTTCACGGTAGTATCAAGTCGATTAGATTGACTTTAGTTAAACAACTAAGTCTTCATTAATTATTATTAAGCAGAGGTTCTTGTTAGCGACAATCGAGGGATACACTTCCTTAACATCGCAAGCAAGATCATATCCTCCGCTTAGTTAACAATCTAATAGCACTCTTTTACTATGTTTTCAGAACAGACGAAGTTCGACATGGAATACATTTCCCCACTACGCAGATCCTGAAAAGACCCAACAAATGCACTTCGAAATCCACCTATATTACTTCGTTTTCACATGCCTGCTAAATCCTTCATAAACATACAAGCAGAGCATAGAGGCAACTAGTTCCACTAAGATTGGTAATTAACTCACTGAATCCTTAAACACATATAAAAGGATGTATATATAAATACAAATTAGACAATTGTGAACCAGGAGGTTTATACATTCACCCTCACTTTTTTATGATAAATAAATCACAGCATGCTTCTGCATACCCGCGTATCTCCATTATCGAATATTTGGTTGAAAATGTGTAGAAGTCGACTCGTAAGTAAAAGACTTAACAATCAATCAACCAATTTGGCAGTCACTATTTTAGCAACTATTGTTAACAAGATCTAGTTCTCTGTTCTCAAAAAGCAGTAGAAAATTCTCTCCAAACAGTGCCCTTTAAAGTATAAATTGAGTGGTTTTTGTCCAAAATGTAATTTGTAGTCGGCACAAAGCTGCATATTTCTATTTATACACGAACAGAGGGTCCACTTGGCACTATAGTAAGCAAGGTGAAGACGTTAAATGGCCACCCCAAAAAATGTATGTTAAAGGTCCTTAAAAGAACTATTAGTTTGTTGCAGACTAATTCTGATCTGGCACTGACTTAACTGATGTACACGCATTAGAGCTGACTTTTTCTACGAGCGAACAGGTCTTAGATGTTGTAAACTTCTTCTTCTTAACGTTCTTCTCCGCTGCGGAGTTTGGAAATCATCGATGATAGAACATTTTTGTTTATGACTCCTATTGTAGTCTGAATCGTGGGAAAGTTCAACCAGTCTCGCAGGTTAGATATCCATAATAGTCTTTGTCCTACCACCGTTTTTCTTCCCTCTATCTTCCCTTGTAGGATAAGTTAAAGGAGTTTGTATTTGTCATTGCGCAGAATATGACCCAGGTAGCATAATTTCCTTACTTTAACTGTGTATATCAGTTCCCTTTTTGTTCCCATCCGTCAAAGCACCTCTTCATTGGGAACTCTGTCAACCCAGGAAATTTTATTTTTATTTTCAAGTCTATCTCTCTGCTAGAAAATACTTCTTTCATTTTGCAGAAGACCTAAGTTGTAACTAAGTTGTAAACTAAGAGAAGGCTGAAAACCTTGCAAGATATTGCTCGACAAATGTAACAAACTACAAGATAAACACCAAGCAGAAAGAATATAGTTTTTCAATTGGCACTGATTTGAAAGAGATGTTTTTATTCCCCACCATTAACTGTGAGTAATAATGCATATATAAAGATTTTATTGAATACAGAAAGGAAAGAAAATTAAACACTTACTCTGTGAATTATGCCAGCAGAATGCAAATGCTTTATCCCACACAGCATCTGGTACAATAAGTACGACATCCTATCGTGATCCAAGTCCATTTGTATAACCTGACACAAATTAGCATCCATGAGTTCCATAACAAGGTAGACATCTTGAAAATCCTCTAAACTACGTTGCGGAGTAAAAGCATTCAACAAACCAATAATCTAAGCCGAGAAAAAAAATTAAAGAATGTCATTTTTCATATATTCAAATGGAAACTTACATTTTTATGGTTAACTAGTTTCATTAATTTGAATTCCCGATAAGCGCGCTTTGCGTGCGTTACATTTTGAAATGGGCGTGATAACTTTTTTATTGCAACATTTTGTTCGGAAACTGTATCATATGCAGCACTAGAATACATAGAATTACAAGTACTATTATATATTTAGAGAAAAATAGAAGAAACATAGACGAGAAGACAAACAAAACATAATGAAATTCACTAACGGAAGGTACAAACAAAATTAAACAAAACAAGCAAACAAATGTGAATTAGTGTCCTTAAAAAATGATATGCTTAATTTGATGATGAGATGACCAAGATTCGGAGGGTTGTTATCCTCTCATATTTATAATGGAAAATGCGAGTGTAATTTAGAGAATTGGCAACTAAGGCCTGCTTGTGAAAATTACTTTTTTAATTCATTTGTCAGAAGTTTTAATCGATAAAAATGAGTGCGTAGTTCTCGCATTAAATTGGCATTTATAAAGCATTTCGCTACAAATTACACCAAACACTGCATTAATTGCAGACAAAAAATTGATTCAACTTATTCATTTTAATCTACTTTCCCCGTCGCAGCGCCCTATTGCACCGCGGAAGCAGACATTAGGGAACATATTTGTTCGATAAGGTAGGGGCTAATAATATCGGCATCAATCAGATCGGTGACTGCAATGGAGGCTTCAAATAATTTTGCTGAATATGGCAAAATGTGATTCGCGTGATCGTCACAATGAACATAATTGCCCTAAATACGACTACATGACATAACTTTTGTAAAAAAAAAACTTCAGATATTTTTGGGAATCAAACAAGAATATGTGAGTATATGCGGTGGTAGTCGTATAGAAATGGGAAAATATTGTACGTCGACCCGTGTCCAATTTCGAATGAGACATTTCACCGCAACAAGCAACTTCTGCAAAAATCGTTTTCTTTTCCGACGTCTTCGTTTCCCAGAACCCCGAGACTTCTAGCATGTTCACCTATGGCGATGTGTCCAATATGGCACCGAAAATGAGACCGATGTGTGGTGTGCCGAGGGAAATCCAATTCTTGGATCATTTAAGACCTACTTTAGGCCAGATCATCCTAAAGGTGTGGCACATTATGATTCTCATCCACCTATTGTTCGTTTTTTGAGTTGCGACCTCTCGTAGCAACAGTTTGCATGCAGCAAGAGGCATACAGATAATACTAGCTTTTGTCGTTGGTGGCAGGTAATGAACCTAACAGATTCATCCACTATGTAGTCGCCTGGAATGTCTCTGTGACCTGGTACAGTGGTCCTAACTATGACTGAACATACTGTCAGTAGAATATAACTTAAAAGCGCGTAAAAAAATGATATCTTTTAGAGATCAAATGCAGAAGCTACAATTTTTGTATACTTTGCGGACGAAACTATGTCGAAGCACTTGTCATAACAACAAACTGGACAAAATGGTGATTGATGGAACAGAACAGATACCCGGTTTATTGCACATAGTAAGAGCCTGAGACAAGTGTGTTCTACGAACCAATAGAAAATCGATGTTGAAACAATAAAATGCTTAGATTATTGAGAATGTATTTCAAGATAGATTTACCCGGCATCATAATTTTATTTGAAAGCCATTGATTAACATTTTTAAAGTAGAGGAACCTTTTGCCGGCGAACCAAAGACAAGTCAGTAAAATAAGACGTTAATAGTATTAATCCAGATCCATGAAAAATTAGACGTTTTAGTTTCTCCAGAAGTACCATTGCGGAGAAGTAATGGAATTTGACGACTATTCCATAGAAAATCGTGATTCTATCTGAAGAAATAAGAAACACCGAACAATTTTTTCACAGCACTAACTTCTTCGACTCTAAACTCTGAAGTGGTGACTGCTGGGAAAAAAATCGTGCTAGCTGAACAGATTTGTTTGTTGAGGCCAAGGCGCACCCGACTGTAGCGCCACAAGAACATCCGCGAATGCTCTGAAAGCTTGTCATGAAAAGTTTCTTATAACCTGCCATTCACATCTCTTGGATATACAACTTATGCGATTGCTAAAAAAAAACTTGGTCAAAGTATATATGGCCAAATTTTATACTGAAATGTATATAAAACTTATTTGGAGAAGAATGAGGAAAGACTTGGGGGATGCGGCCATTTTTTCTTTTTTTATAATACTTAAAATAATACTTAATAGAGAAGAATTTAATAGCCACCATAAACAATCGGAACATGTCGCCGAAGTGTTGTGATTATTTGCGTCGAATACTACAGATTCTTGGAGTCAATTTCTGACGGAGGCAAATACAACTCTGCGTTTTCCGGCACAACTTTCTACGTCTAGTTTCATGGTTGAATCCAGGTTGAAGTTTTTATGAACGCAGATCGAGCTCAAACGAAGCATAACACAATTGGTCATTAGTGTTTTCACAGGCTCTCATAGAGAAAAATAAGTTATCAACAAATTAATCAACACATTAAGTACAAACAATACATCATAGACTTATAAGAAAGAAGAAAAATATACGAGGTAGAACTTAATTGACACGAGGAATTTGCAGATTCCTAAAACCTGTCAAGTCGGCCACCCTTACAAAGTGACCACATGTGCAGTTGGGTTGAAAAGGATTACGAAGCGAGAATGAAAGGTAAAAAATATTACATTTTTAAATCCATGCAAAATCCACGGAAAAAAATGTTTGGCATCCCTATTAGCTTCTTCCTTTACTCTTTTTTCCCATTTTCATAGGTTTTCAATCATATTCACACTTCGAAGATTCTCTCATAAATGAAGTCTGTACGACTTGTAGTTCAGTGTGAACGCTGCTTTTGACAGGCTGTTCCATCATTTTTTTTGGTTTTTTAGACCTAGACCTGCACAAAAAAACCTGTGCTTCCACTAAATAGGTAATAGGAACATTCTTGAGAATGGTTATGATGACAGCTTAAATTTTGTGGTCAGATAATTCCAGGCCAGCCTACAATAGTACATTCCAAAGGAAAAAAGCGAAATAAAATGCTCTCAAGTCTTTAAAAAGATAAATGAAAGCTTAAGTGAAGTGCTGCAATTTGTATCTTCAAAAAATTTCGTTCGTTCGGTGTCGGCATTAAACAGTAGGTCCCCTCCACTCATAAGAGAACTATAGCACGCACAACACGAGTGGTTGCTGATAAGCTAGGCCCAAGTCTACCTCAGACTGTAGCGGCGCCATTATTATTATTAAATCGATTTATAATATTTATACATAATACAATTTATTTATTTTCATTTGCAATTTCCACTGATAATTAATACTACATTGACCGCCGAGGAATAGTGAGTAAAAGCGCCGACTCCTAAGAAGAAGGTCTATGACCCAATACCGGACACAACAACTTCCATTCTTCACGATTCAGTGCAATGCTCAGAGATTCGGAGTCGACTTAAAACTGTAGATCTCCTTCACTCATGAGGGAATTATACCACTCACAAGACATATTGTTGCTGCGGAATCTTAGCCCATGTCCACCCCAGAATATAGAGCCACAGTCAAAGAAAGAGATTAACGCATCAAACATAAGTTTCACTGTGAAAAGTTTTGGACTTCTCAGCTTTATTTAATTTTAAAATTCTAAAATTGCCTTTGTATTTCAGCTTTTGAAGTCTTGAAGAAGCAATTTTATTTACTTAACGAACTCGTTATACAAAAAATAACGAAACTCAACGAACCAAAGCAAACTATAAGACATATCCTTGCATTCATGGGCGCCGTGGCATAGTGGGTAAATGCGTCGATTCCTATGCTCGAGGTCTAAGGTTCGAATCTCGAAAAAAACACCCACAATTTTCTCGGCTCCACCTCTTTCGAGTCACTGACAATGTTCAAAGAGTATAACTGCCAAGAAAAAGCTTCTCGATCTCGCCGTTCAGCTGTCATTAAACTGTAGGTCCTTTCCACTCGTGGGAGAACGTGCTATTGTTCTCTCACGAGTGGTTGCTGAGACGCTAAGCCCAGGTCCACCTCGGACTGTACCGTCGGCAGTATTATTATCCTTGCATTCGCGGTTATGTGCGGTCGTACACACCATTTCGAATACACTGATTCAAAAAGTTACGTCAAAATATTACCGTACAGCATTTTCTTTAAATACTAGGCAGCCAGAAATGTTTTATAAAAAAGTTTAAAAAAAAAACATGCAACATGATACGACCAGAACAGTAGACTTGATCGAGCAAAAACATCAAGAGTGAAATTTGATTTAAAATAAAATCTATCGTGAATCGGAAAATATTAATTGTAACATCAAATAACACTAATCGAAGAAAACATTCACTTAAGAAATGAAACTCGACTCTCAGTTATATGTATATGCATGTAAACCATCGACTTTTTACACATGGAAGTCAAAGTCTACATCGACATCTAATGAACCTTACTTAATCAAACAAAAAATTTGAATAATTAAAAAAAAAACTAAGAAAAAATAAAAACAAGGACACACTTCAAATGGGAATCAATGAAAGAATGTGAAATATGTAAATATTAGCTTTCAGTTTTGATAATCTATCTTACCACACAATTCCTTGCGCTCCGGACCCAATTGGCTTTAAATTTTGGTACCTATTGAGGATTGTGAACCTCGTATCTCCCACCTCAACGGTGTATAATGGGAAGCGTGTGCTCATCGTGTTAGTTTTTTATTTACTAGATGCACTTTAATCCATTTTATTGTCTGAAATTAAAACAAAGAAGGTGATTAGTGTTAAGTTAAATAAAAAAAATCTATTTTTTGTTGACATTAAATTCGTAGTGGGCAAATGCATCGACTCCTAAGGACTAGAATTCCAGTCGTGGTTTAATTCCCAGCACAGACAACAATTTAAAAAAAATTGTTCACGCATTCACTTTTTTCGAGTCACTGACGATACCCAAAGAGTATAACTGTCAAGAACAGTATTAACTGTTGTGTGTTAAAGTCGTACTGCTATTTTTGCAAGATTTGTTTGCTAGTAGTCACACTTGACTCTTAATTACACTGACACTTTCCAAATAAATTATAAAAGAATGAATAATAGAATAGTAAATTTTGTAAATTGAAACGGTACAAGAAAATCGACAGCAAACCACCACACTTCCTCTTCGGAACTTTATTTCGCTCGGGTTTAACATAGATTCATTCTATCGACCTTTTGTCTTCGTACACGTCTTGAGCCGTCTAATGTTGTCTTGTTGAACTTCAATTCATCTAAAAAAATTCAAAAGTCCGACTCAGAAGTCAAAAGTTCTCCATTTGACAGTGTGTCTAGAGTCTCCGCTACGATGGAAGAATATCAGTTTGCAGTTAAAAGGTATTTCTTGGATTGACAACTCTAAACTCAAATTGCTGGCGATTGGCTTCTTGGAGTTTTTGTGGTGACATTAGTAAACAGTTTTTTTCAATTCGTTGAGGAATTGCCCATATCATTTGGATGTGCTGAAAAGCTATAACCCTTAGTACAAGAGGGGTTTTAAAAATACCTTAAACCTGAGTAACATAACTCACTACTAAAGATGTATAGATCATTTTTTGGGTACTGACGTTTTAAAACAGGTGATTTGCTACGACTATCACTTTGTACAAACTAACTACAAACTAGTACGGCAATATGAATTAGCTTTGAATAATTAGCGGAGAAAGAAAATACTGGAGGGAAATTATCAGAACATAATCGAAAGCAATTCATGATCCTTTGCCCAGCTTCCTGGGCCATTATTCGTGCGGTATTTATTGTTGTTCCAAAGGGCGAAGACAAAAGCTTTTTATGACAAATATACTCTCGAAGCATTGTTAGTGACTTACGATTCTCTCCCCGGCATGAAATGCAAAGTTTTTGTGTATTCCGTTGTATTGAAATCAAACATGTTATTCTGAACTGCGCTGAACTTGGCGCACTATATACTAGATGTTCAAAACGAACGCTGAATAACACTTTGAAAGTACATTATCCTTAATTACTGGTTGGATTTCATTTCATTTCATGGAATAGTTACAAGTCTAACTCTTTTTCAATTAAAAATCGATTTCAACATGGCAGGCAACAATATATACGACGACCTTAATCTACTTCCTTAGTTATTTCTGCTGTACACGACAATCCCTAATGAAGGTATACTAACTGAAGACACAGCAGCCACAACCACATTACTGAGATACCTTTTTTAGAAAAAGTTATTTGTGATCCCTCTCCTTTAAGATTGTTTACTGCATTACACAACTATCAATAAGCTCAATTTCCCTAAGGTAACCAACTAGAGGCTACTTGATTACTTGCATATAAAACGAATCGTGTGGGAAATCAAAGAACCTGCAAAATAAATTTCTAAAAGCCCATCAAACAACCATCCTGACGGTGGCAGACACTATTAATTTTCTCTTAAAACACTATAAATGTTTATGATCAGAGAAAGGCCTGAAGCATCAAAGGTTCAATTTCACTGAGAAAAAGTATAATAATTCGATTCTCCTTCAGCAGAAGCATATGAAAGCAAAATTTCCTTTGGCAAAGAATAATAAAGTTACCAGTCTGCGCTTCTTGAAGTCGTTGGAACTATAAAACGTTTATATGACCGAAAGGGAGGAGATGAGGGTGAATAAAAGTGAGTTCGAAACACGAAACCACGTGGTTGCATACATGTTCATACATGAGGTCGTTCTTTTCGAGAAATAGTACTTTTTTTTCTTTAATTCTGTCAAATATTGAAACATGTGCTTTGTAAAGGCGTCCATTAATACGAGTATTTGAAACTTTTACCATCAGTAAGGAACTTGAATCAAGTCCCGAATGAGACCCCTAAGGCAAATCGAGTTTAGATACTATCTGTGGCTTTTAGAAAATTGTCCCAATCATGGTCAAAACATTACTTTTTAACGCGATGCTCAAAAATGTATGTATTCTACAACAATAATGTACAAATTAACATATATAACACGCACAACACTGCAAAAACGGTAATGGGAATGTAATCATTACATCGCTTGGAAGGAAAACTATTATACTGAGGTCAAATGACGAGCGGTCTTCCTTAGGGACGAAAATAATTCAATGCGGCATTTGTGATATAAAGTACACAATTAACTTCGAACTGGAATTCGGTTCAGTCTTAATGGACCGGGAAGTGTATATGTATAGCGTTCGAAATCGAGATTAAACCTAGGAGAATCCTAATTCAAAATTGCTGTTGTGCATGTGAAATGCGAATTAGAGTAGACGATGAAACTGCATGAATGTGTACATAATTTCATAGATTTTTCATTTCTCCGCATTATAAGGGGGGGAAATGGTTGTAGCAGAATGCGAATAGAGAGAATTTGTCCCATGAGAGCGCTATTAGCACTAGCGTTAGGTGAATGGAATTATCACAGTAACAGCTGCAACTTATGATCGATAAATAGATACATTTATGCGGTGATGCAGAAAATTCCTGATTTCCTTAATTTTTTTGCTACGAAAAAAAAGAAAATCATCAAATCATCAATTCATAACTTTTAATGAAGAACTTATCAAATGTTTCGAAGGTTTAGGGCTTTTTGCGGAAATTTAACATACCTACTCTCGCCTTGTGTAAAAAATCTTACTGATAAGTGACACATTCAGTGGCTTTTATCGGTTTTTTTTTGTGTAAAAGCATCACCTTGTACTTTGGTATACTGAATCACTTAAATTAATTTTGCCACACAAATTTCAACACACTTCACATGTTTCAATTCGTAAAATACTTTTAAAAAAAACCCGAAGATTGAATAAGGACTCAGTGAAATTTAGTATACGTTCGCAATGAAACTAATAACCCTCCCCTTACGCACAAAGAATATCATTCCGGCTCTATAAAATGTCCAGGACATCTTATATCTACTTAAAGAGCGAATACAAAAGAAGTATAGAATCTCGAGTAAAATATAATTCAAATAAAGCACTAAAACAAACATCAAAGTTAAAAAAAAGGCTATGAAGAAAGCAGCCCCAAATGATATCGTCGTTTACATAAGTTGATATGAATTTTAAAGGATATCACAATTTGTTTAAGGATTTCTTCAATCATACACTCAACCAAAGAAACATAATTTATGCTTTAAGCGAAAAAACAGACCATGTATAGCATAATAATCGATTTTTTTCATTCCCAAAAAAAATCACCTTGTGTTCTCAAAACGATATCCAACGAGATGAAAAAAGAAGAAAATTTTTTTTCCAATACTGGAAAAGAGCAAATAACTTCGCAATGTCCACTGGGCAAACTATTGAATGAGATTTATTTGTTAATGCAAACTGTTTTTTGTATTTTATAATATATCGGCTTTAGTTTTTGAATTTATGTGTATATAGGGCAGGCAGCCATTTATCACGACATTGGCTTAGTTGGGACGGCAGTTGAACCTAATATTGATCGACGATTTTTCTTACTAACCTTTTTTAATTGTTTTATTATGAGAGTTGACTACGATTTTTTGGTACGAACTTTGTAGTTAATTTAGTACAATAGAATTCCGGCTTTTCACGTCGTATTTAAAAATTAATATATAAATAAATAGTATATCACGCAAAACATTTGATTCTTTTCGGCACCTAGAGTGTAGAGCTAAACGAATAAAAGTATATCTTGGTGATAAATAGTGGTGAGATATGCAGCTTTGGTATATTTTCTCTCTTTCGGCCTATAAACTGCAAACAGCATGAATGGTGTCAGTGTGTGAGTTTTTTCTTGTCACGCATACCTTTTGTATTACTGGCGGCGCATGGGAAGGCTTTTGTTTTTTCGCACACACACCCATACATCTTAAAAGACGCGATACAATTTGAGAGCAGAGAAAAATTATTGCTTTTTCGACTTTCAGGAGGGATGGTATGTGTTGAAGTTGAAATTTTGTACATTTTCTCTGGCAATCTGTCCACCCCATCAAGAGTGGAATGTATATGCAAAGATTTGGAGTAATAAATGAGCAGTTAGATGGACTATAGTTCTTTTTGTGAATGGTTTAGATGAGTTAAGATGTAGTGATGATGTACATTTATAAGTCAAACTTGAAAATTTCGTTCCACAAAACATTGGAAATCATATGATATTATTAAAAATATTTTGAAATAATTTAATTAAATCTCAAACTGACCTTTTCACTAAAGGTGAATACAATTATAGTTTTCGACATTGTGAAGATAAATATATGTTATTAAATATTTCAGCTATCTTTACTACTCTTCAGCTGCATACATCTGTCAAAAATGAACCCGTAGGAAAAATGTTATACAGCTTCAGAGCAAGTTAAATATCTAACTTCTATATCACTTCATAAGTGTCAAAAATTTGTCTGAAGATAACATTTTAACGCAATTGACACACCTCTTAAAAATTGTTCAATTAACTAATTAAGTTCTGTTCAAAGATGGTGAATATTATAATAAAAAACAAAAAATACTCATTTTTTGAATAAAGTGGTTCAATGGAATACTCTCTTTTTCGTACACTCTTTCATTCCACTGAACATGTAAACGGGCACTAAGTATGCAAATGTCAGTTGACAGCTGAACTCTCCTCAAGTTTCTATAAGCAATTCTGGAGACTTTGAAATTGGACAATGATTCTGGTCACTTTTCGTTTAGTTATGACATAAACTTAATTTTATGTATAGAAATTATGGTTGGCCCTTAATTTCCATAATTGCAAAAGAGGCGTTCAAACGTAACTTCTAAACGGTTCAATTTGCATAACAAGCACAAATTTAATTTAATGTAAACACGTTTCGTCATACAACGAAGAAAACTTCATTCCTCCAAAATGGAAAAACTTAAAAGAATCATTTTATTTGGAAATATTGAATCATGAAAGCCGATCAATTTACCTGTATTAATGCCTTTCTGTAATATATTAATAATACTGTCTGCCGCTATCGGAACTTATGTCATCTTGGAAATTCAGTCTTAAAGTAATGTTTGACGATTAATTTGATGTGTGTGAACGCTCGTGTTTCTTTTCGTTAAACGTTCATCAAACACGATTTGTCAAGCAAATTGGTGAGTGTAAATCTTTCTATTCACTCCCATCATTTTGTGGATCGCGATTTCAGTTTGACAAATCTCATAATAATTTTTTGAACCGAAGGAGTTTAGTTTATTTTATTTTGATATTTAAACTACTTTTACAAAGTTTTGGCTATATAAAATGAAAAGAATAATTAAACGCGCCCCTTTTGGTATATAAAAAAAATATAACTTTTGCCAAAAACTGTTTTCTAAGTCAAGATTTACACGGTGACTCATAAGTCATTAATCTTTATGTCAGTTCTGTTTCGAATTTTCATTCTGCACGTCTCGTACAATTACACGGTGACTCTTGGCCGTTTTTGTTTATTTTTATTTATTATTGCGGAATGTGTGTTTCGATTTTAATTTCTAAATTCAATTCATTTTTGACAACTGAACTTCGCTGGGAACAAATGTTTATATTCATTTCATTAAATACCGAAGAATAGAAATGGAAAAGTTAAAAAGAGTCATTAAGGTATCTGCAAACGATTCACGTAATTGCTGATGTGCTATCAGATTTATTTTCTCTTTTGCACTGTATGTGAGAAGCGACTCACGAGGCACCGTGTTATTCCTGTCTTTGCGTTTCATGACAATTATACTTTAACTGATTAACGAAGCCGCAGGAGATAACATTACGTCATAGTCATAGCCAAACATTTACAATTTTTCTTAGGGAAATAAAATGACAAGCTACATTAAAATTTACAACTACAGCCAAAATCGGTTATAACGACTTTCAAGGGACTGACGAATTTGGTCGTTGTAAGCGATATGTCGTTGTAAACGATTTATTATGCTATTGGATTGCTTATAATGGAGCTCAGGCGGGACCTAAGAATTTTGTCGTTATAACGGATACGTTGTTATAACCGATGTCGTTGTAAACGACTTTGATTGTATTTTATTCTTGAAAATATTGTTGTTGTTGAACGTTTTAAAGAAATATAAAGAATTGAGAAATGAAAAGGAAAATAAATTAAATTAAATTATTTCATACACATTTAAATTGCCAACCATTGTTTATAAATTTAATTATTTTTCCAATCGCCACTTAGTTTGTAAAGTATCATATGCGACATAGTTGGAGTTGAGTTCAATGTGTCATGTTTCATTGAGTACTATTTGAGGTTTCCATAAGAAATTTTCATAGAATATCAGACAGTCTGCCGAAAAATTAAGTTTCGAGTTTCGAGTGAAACGTTTTCATATTACCTCATGATGGGAAGTGACAATGCTTAAATTATTTTTTTAGAATTCAGTTTTTTTATAATTATATACAGATAAATTGACAGTCATATAAATTAAATTTAAAAAAAAAAAAGGTGTTGATATATTTCAGTTCCACAAAATTGTTCGCTAGCTAGCGTGTCACATGCAATATGTCACACTATAAGCATAAATTATCTTCAATCCAGCGCGTGTAGTTTACATAGCGCTGAACGCAAAAAGTATCTATGGTTGGTCCGAACGTGGTCCGCATTTCCTTTTCCTTTTCAAATTGTCGTGGAAGAAGTGAGGTGTGTTTTCATTTTAGTTCAATATTAAGTTTATATTTTTGATTTAAAAAAACAATTGGATATGTATTGTGAATCAAAAGTTTTGTAAATTACACTCCAGATAATGTGAACTCATGTGCACACTTGTGTTTTATCTCTAATTTTGTTTAGATATAGAATTGCAAGATGGGGAAAGGTAACAACATGATCCCGAATGCCCATTTCCACAAATGGTGGCAACGGCATGTGAAGACTTGGTTCAACCAACCAGCCAGGAAAATTAGGCGGCGTCAGAACCGAGTACAAAAAGCCAAGGCCCTGTTTCCACGTCCAGTCGGCAAGTTGCGCCCTGTTGTTAGATGCCCAACCATCCGCTACCACACAAAACTGCGTCAAGGTAGAGGATTCACTTTGGAGGAACTTAAGGTGATTAATTGTGTTGAATTACCCATGTGTGCAATCAACTAAATTTGTGCTTTTGTTGTAGGGTGCCGGTATTTCATCTGGTTTTGCCAAATCTATTGGCATTTCAGTAGACAAGAGGCGTCGCAACAAGTCGATTGAATCACGTCAAAGGAACATTCAACGTTTGAAGGAATACAAATCCAAATTGGTTCTCTTCCCGATCAACGAGAAGAAGATCCGCAAGGGTGAATCCTCATTGGAAGAATGCAAATTGGCTGAACAACTCAAGACTACTGTGATGCCACTCAAGAAGGAAACTCCAGTGATCACATACAAAGAAGTGGCAAAGGAGGAGAAGGCATTCGGCGCATTCGCTACACTCCGCAGGGTAATTTGAAATCTATTTTCCTTAGTCTTTCAAGTGTGCTAAGCGGTTATTGATTTCTGTTTTAGGCTCGCTCTGATGCACGACTGGTAGGCATCCGTGCCAAGCGCGCAAAGGAGAACGCAGACAATCCAGATGATGCTGTAAAAGATGTTAAGAAGGGAAAGAAGTAAATAAATTAAGCATTGCAGCTTAGAATGTGGAAACATGGTGGTTCTTATTTTTATCATTCGACATTGATTCTTGATACCCACGCGAATAGTTGAGTAGTTTAGTGAAGTTGTTGAACCCGTGTATTGCATTAAAGCCTTAGCCACAAAATATGAAGTGAATCAAGTTATAGATTTGTAATTACAAATAGTTATTTTACTAAGTGATTTCGGCGAATAAGATTAATTCAAAACACTAAAGTAGCTATCTTCATAGCCAACAGATCGGAATAGTTGATGTGTCAAGTGACTCGTGTCTTTAAATTTGACTTTCATGTATCATTTTGTGTTAGGCTTTTCAAGTCTATCATCAGTGGTAAACAACGAGAAAAAGGCACTAAATTAAAAAAAAAAACTCAAGTACGGACATTTGCGAAGCGTGACAATATGCTTCTGTGTAGCTTCAAATGACATTTAGCCACGTGCTAGGCTTTGAAACTTGTTTTCTATCTGTCATCTCCGGTGCTATCTTGTTGAGCAAGGAACTAAAACATATACTCGATAATGAGATGTTAGGTCAGAATATTGAGCAGTAATTTTAGTCAGTTCCATGTCCTTTATTTAGATGAAAAGCTCGCGCATATTTACCAATTACAAGTGATTGAACAACTTTGTCGTAGCTTTTTCTTGAAGGCACTTAAGTTCTTCAAAACCCAACATCGTTTTGCCCAAAGATTTAGATGCGGCTGTTGTTGCTATTCTGAGCGAATTCTTTGCTTTATGTTCAATGTTGAATTTTCTTTTGAAGTTCCCACTTTCCTATAAAATGAATTAATAATATTTCTTCATACTCATACACAACCACAACGTATTCATATTTACTTTTGTGTGAGTCAAAAAAAAACGTCTGTCGATAATCAACTTGCATACATTTTTTTCCATCACGAATCACACCAATATTTTTGATAGAATAATCGAAAGTAGTCAAGGTTACTGACTAAGATAAAACGAAATCTACAAGTCAGTTCTTCGTGCGCTTTTCTTATGTCGATGCAATTGTGTTTAAGTCAGTGCATAGAAACCACCATTGCCTTTTAGTCCAAAAACAACTTATGTGCTTTAGTTTCTGATAGCCTGTCACTTACAGCCAAAACCTACTAACTGATATTGTTTTACGATCTGTCCGATTACGCCGAAAAACTATTACCAGGTTTACAAGGTTTCACTTCAATTCGTTAAAGGGAACGCTCGACAGAGAGTAAAACATTTCCGCACGCTAGTTTAATTTTCCCATGTTGTTTATAGTAAGTTTTCATGTCTGCCAAACTGCAAAACTCTTCTATTGTTTATACAAAGTTCTAATCCTGTGCCTGCAAAAATCTACGAAATTCTGTTCCCATACTCGAAAATGTTTTTTTTTTTCCTTTTACAGTAGTGAGCGGTCACAAATCTAAGAAATTTCCCAATGCCTGTGCTTTTACATATAAAAAGTGTATACCTTTTGTTTAACCCGTTTCCGTACTTTTTGCTATTTTTTCCGGGAACGCTCCTTTAGTACGGGCTATACTTTTTTGTTCAGCCCATGTGATGCGAATGTGGGAAATACGAGAAACAGCTGGAAAATTACTCGAACAACCCATTAACTACTAGAGTTATTGGCTAGGTATGTTCGAGTTCTTTTCTAGATAAAACTCGCAAAATTTACATTTTATAGAATGTTTGTAAAGTTATTTTAGAAGAAAGCAAAATTACAAACGAAAGCATTGGTCCAACAGAGCGAGCCGTTAATTTGCTAGCATTGAAAGGGAAGCGTCTAAAATGAGTCTGGAGGCAAACACGAGCAAAAAGAAAAAATATACTGTCATCGAGTAAGAATGCACAACATCGACGTGACCAGAACGCGTCACACAAGGCAGCTATAACTGAGAGGTACAGTCTATAAACAACATCAGTACCGGGATCAAACGCAGAATAATTCTTGTCAATCGCTATCCATAAATGACGTTAAGTTAACTGATTTTTAGATAACTTTGCACTCCGACCGTTAAGCACTTTTTAGACCCTGATTATGGGATATGACATCAAAATTGATTAATATGTACAGATCTCTACTGGAAAAATGGTGCCACTATTTCAGGAACCAGGGCATGCGGAGCTTCAAGGAAACAGTATGAAAACGAACTCAGAGCTAGAAAACTCTAGCTCCACTTCAAACGTTGCTAAGCTTTCTTCTGAAGAAATTACAAGATGAAGCCTTGAGAGAAGCAAATAAGCGGTTGTTATAATAATAATAATGGCGGTGCTACAGTCCGAGGTGGACTTGAGTCTAGTTTCTCAGCAACAAGTCGTGTTGTGCGGGCTATTGTTCTCTCACGAGTGGACTAGAGCTACAATTTCATGCCGACCCCGAACGGCGAGATTGAGAAGCACTTCGTAAAAGAACAATTTTGCTTTTCAAAAAATGGTTACTTATTCTTGGATTTGAACATTGACTTATAAGTCTAGTGGGTAGGTGTATACACCCACAACGCCACGGCGCCCACAAATAAAATGAGCCATGGTTGGCTCTAGACAAAAGGAAGTCTTTGTTAATAAACGTTAGCCTCAGTCGCAAGGATGTACACCTTATGGCGCGAGTTCTTACCGTACACTGCAATAGATACCTACGATAACTATTAGCTATTTAATTAGCCGCCTTTATTTTTGAGAGGTTGTCAATGTAGATGAACATTTTTGTTTGTGCAAAATCCATAAGGGATGAGTGGCAATAGAGTAACTATCTACCAAAGATATAGTAACTATCACTAAAAAGAATGCGGTTTCCTAATCGCTTTTACATTCTTTTGTGTGAATTTAGTAAATTAGGATGCCCCTAGACTATTTAAACGTATTCCCTTGCGATTAGGGTTTTTATTGGTTTATCTTAGCAACTTTTAACTACACAATTCAACTTTTACGTTCAGAACGTTAAGAACTTGGCAGAATTAGGGCGCAAAATAATTTCTTTGAAAGTGTATATCCTAAGATTTGACTACGTTGCATATATTTAGGCTCAAGCTAAAAAAACCGTGAAGTGTGAAGATTTAAATTTTGGTATGCTCAACTCACCTCATTTTTCATTCAGCAGTTTGAAAAGATTTTCTCGTGAACAAACGTTCCTGTTAAATACATATATCAATGTAACAAAAAGCGATCACACTTCAAGCTTAGGCAATAGGAATTCTATTGTAACAATTGGGGAGTACTGTCAAGAACTAAAAAAAACTTTACAGTATAAATATGCATACTAGGTGTGATTTATGTACCAGAAATGCATTACTTTGACAAGGATGGCTGTTTTGCTTGATTGCATTAAACAGTTTATATAATCTAACACTCTCGTTAGCAATTTCTTCTGATCTTTACAATTATTTTCTTGCTTCGATGGAAATGTGACATGTTTATAGAAAAGTGACCTTCTTCTAAAGAGAGCAATTGCATACGTGAATTCATAAAATAAAGCTGCTTGCAAGATGTTTCACTGCGCATTGTTAAGTTAACAAGCAACTTATTAAGGTCTTCTTCAACTTGGTGGTGGCATGATAGATCTGCTCGCCTTTTGGTGTATTGTCAATTAGGTTAGATCGGAGGTCATTTTTTGAAAGAAGCTGCGTTGTCAAGCCTTATTTTGAAATTATTCGATTCTTAGACTATCCATGTCTGCAGCCTGAAGTAGAACGAGACTGATAGTGACCTTATACAGAGTCAACTTGATCTTATGAAAAAGATGTCTTCCACTCAATTGGGTCTTGAACTGTAAATACGTCGACTGATAAGACTAATTTTGCGTTTAATTTTTGCTCTTTTAAGCGTGTTTATTAGTCTCATGAATTTCTGTAAGGTATTGCCTTCTAGTTGGCTAGATAAGCAATGACCGATTCCACCTCATCCCAAAGTATTTAAAATCGTATTAAATCATAGACTGAAAGATCCTAATCGATTTTTTTTTTGAATTTCAAGTTCAAGTGTATTCAAAATGAAGCGAACGCAATCATATGATTTCTGCAAAAGCGATCATCTGTACAACACGTGTGAATATGTTCCCATTAGGTTCACCCAATCAGCGTGATTCTTTATTATCAGCGTTGCTACTGTCCGGTGCCAACGGAATATTCGTTCCACTTGTGATTCGCATCAAAGATAAGGTAGGGCTTAGCAGTGTTTCGATTATCATGGGTTTTCTATAAGCTGATTCCCTATCAGGTGATAGAAAATCATTGTGAAAGTACAGATTGTTGGTATTTAGTGGGATAACCAAGCTTGTAATTGCACAAATCGAGGGTGGTCTGGATAACTGATTTGGGTTTTTTTGTTTGCACAACGCTTAGGAGCCCGCCAAGCACCGTGCAAACAGATTCTACAAATTCCGAACCTTTCAAAATTTGCACCCGGTTTCAAAAATGATTATTTTGACTTTTTCAAAAGAAAAAGAAAACTAGAAACAAATAGTTTAAGTCAAGTCTTAAAATAGAAGACAATGTCTTCCATGGACCATCCCAGCTGCTGAAGTATGCTGATGACATTGACATCGATTGTCTCATCAAACCAGAATAACAAACTGAAAGTCTAGAGAAGACGAAATAGATACTTTCTCTGTTCAAGTACTGTTTTAGTTATTTCTGTTTGAGAAGGTGAATTACCGAATTAAGTAAAAAAAATAGTGGGAAATATAGGGTTGCTCAGATTAATCGTACAGACAGATCTTCTCCGTCAAATAAGTTGTTGCCCTGTATCTGCAATCTCCTCCTCATTAAATTTGAGCAATCGCACCGCAGATGAGAAACAGATTATATTTACATATTTCTTGTGCCTGTATATCCTATAGTAGTCGCCGTGGGCAGTACATAACCGCACTTTGTGGGTACCTATTGCACAGTTTCCAGTAAATGCTTCTAATATTATACAATCATTATTGATACTGATCTCTTGTACTACGCCTTCCACAGAAGTCACGTCTTTGAACCAATGTCTAGATTCAGCCACTGTTTATTTTTTTTTTGTCGTAGGTTTTTGTAACACTACACTGGACCACTCAGACTCAAAAACTTGTCCATTGTACTACCAGGCAGCAACCTACTTTTGCTGAAATTTCATGGTCTTCCGGGGGATGACCAGCTTCTGTAATGAGAAGCCTACATCATCAGCTCTCACCTCATTAGCACCGAATAACTGCCACCTGAACCGAGCAAAGGCGGGAAAATGGTAGAGGAAGTGCTCTGCAGTGTCATCGTCTTCTCCACAGGCGTCGCAGAGGGTTTCATCGCTTAGGCCAAGCACACTTAGGTGTTTGGCGAAAGTGTAGTGCCCCGTTAGTACGCAGGTAAGTTGTCTGCAATCTTTTCTGTTAAGAGATAACAAGAAAGCCGCGGATTTCTTACAGACGTTGGGGAGCATGCGCTTGTACTGTCTACATCCTGTAGAGTCGTGCCACCTGCGGTTGTGCTCTCGAGATGTGCAACCATCAATGCAAGCCCTAACCAAGGACGCAGGCAGTCCCAGCGTAGGCCCTGAGAATGCCTCATCTGATCCTCGCCCAGCAAGTTCATCGGCGATCTCATTTCCTGTGATCCCGTGGTGCCCCGGGACACAGACAAGTCTTAGCGAATTTAAGCTACCGATAAAATTCAGAGAAGACTTGCATTCCTGAACTGAAGACTGCTGATCAAATTCAGAGCAGACTTGCATTCCTGAACTATCCTGGAAGTGGTTAAAAGGTTGAGCAAGGCCTTAAGCACAGCTTGGCTGTCACTACAGACGCGAATAATTCGCCCCTTCCACCTATTCTTCACAATATCGTTCGTAGCCATTAGGGTCGCATAGGTTTCCGCTTGGAAAACCGACGCAAATTTGCCTAACGAGGTGTGCAGTCTAAAGTTGTCGCCCTCCACGAAGGCACCATCACCAGTTCCTTCATTGGTCTTGGAGCCGTCTGTGAAGATTCGCCAGAGTCAGACATGAGTGCAAGAAAAGTCGACTTTGTATGTACTCGTAAGTGCGAGTTGTACCAAAAATCACTTGTGTTTAAACGGAAGATGGCCTTGAGAGTACACCCCATGATGTGAATATCTAGGGAAGGGGGATTGAGCAGTGCATCAAGAGCAGAGCCAGGCGTACTAGGGAAGGCCCCTATGCAGCCGAGACAGACCGTTCTTTGAAGCTTGGTGAAAGCAGCAGTTACACTGTTTATTAATAACACTTTTGAAGTATATTTCTATAGGTAGCAAGTACACCCCCACTTTTGATTCCTCAGATCTTTGTATACCATTTCATCTTAACTAGGCCCACCGTGTTAACGGTAGAGGTTCCATCAACGTTTGATCTGCATAACTTGGTCAGTTTCGATGTCAGAATATACAACACCTTGACACTTATGTTCAATCGACTTTTGGAGCGTATAGATATGCATAAATTGTCAGTGTATAGGACAACCCTCATCTTATCCAACCATTCGCTCCTGCATCCTAACTCTCAAGGTCACCTTCCGTTTAAAAAAAGTGATTTTTACAACTCGCACTGGAGTTTCGATGACCTTGCGCACCACATTTCCTTTGACCCCAGTCTTTTGAATATGCCGTTTGATGCACGAACACCTGTACTCCAGCTGTGACGAACATACAAAGTCGACTTTGCCTGCACTCAGGACTGGCTCTGGCCAGAATCTGAACCAGGAATGGAATGTAGTTGAAGCACGGATCCTAATGGCCGAACTATATTGTGAAGAACAGGTGGAAGAGGTGAAGTACTTGTGTCTGTAGCGACAGCCAAGCTATACTTAAGGCCTTGTTCAACCCTTTAACCACTTCCAGGATAGTTCAGGAATGCAAGTCTTCTCTGAATTTGATCAGCAGTTTAAGTTCGCTAAGACTTGTCTGGGTCCCGGGGCACCACGTGATGACAAGAATGAGATTGCCGAGGAACTTCCTAGGCATGGATCAGAGGAGGTACATTAGCGCAGTACTGCAAAGTCAACCGCTCTTAATTGCAAAAATTTGGCAATGATGCTTTGCATCACGTTCTAAAATGTAACATGAAAGCAACGATGCGCAAACAAAAGCAACCAACGCATCATAAATTATTGTGATGCGATTGATTTTTTTTTTTATTTTCCGACTCAATTGTCTCTTTTTCTTGTCTAAAATATATTCTAGTATGCTGGCATTGTAATTGCCAACATTATAAACCAAATTATTTAAAAAATCGTCCCCGATTTTTTTGTAATTTTTACAAAAAAAACAATTGAAACCGTTCCGAAACGCCAACAAAATAAAGCACCGTGATGCATCGCAACATCAAAAAATTGGTTAGGGCTTCCATCGATGGCTGGACCTCTCGAGAGCACAACCGGAGGTAGCGTGACTCTCCAGGATGTAGACAGACCAGGCGCATGCTCCCTAACGTCTGTAAGAAATTTGCGGCATTCTAGTTAACTCTTGACAGAAAAGAAAAGACTGCAGACAACTAATCGGCGTACTAACGGGCCAATATACCTTCGGCAAACACCTATGTAAATGTGCTTGGCCTAAGCGATGAAATCCTCTGCGAGAAGACGATGACAATGCAGAAGCGCATGCTGGTCTTCCACCGGAAGACCATGAAATTCCAGCAAAAGTAGGTTTCTGCCTGTTTTTTTGTAATTAAATTGAAAATTGGAATTATATTGTTGCTCACCAATTAGAGGTTACATTTACAAATCAACGTAGATTACTCAATTTTTTATGACTTCGAAAATTATTTATTTTTGTATATTCAAAATACAGACATTTTAGAATATATATAAGATGCTATGTTTTTCAAAAAAAAGCTTTGTCAGCCTTGAAGAAATTGGGTTTACTTCTGGCTGCAATTTTTTTTGTCCGATACTGTACTTCTTTTTGCATTCATTCGCTGCTAAACCCATTTTGGCCGCTTGGTATTTAATGGAATGACGTAGAATGGCTCTGTATAGCTCGTTTTTATTCACGCTGTCAAATGCGGCCTTGAAATCGACGAATAGGTGATCAGTGTCGATCTCCATTTCTTGGGTTTTTTTCCAGCAATAAACCGCCCTGATAAGGACCTATTAGGTTATGGTTTCAGGCACTCCTGCATGTTAGATGTTAGAGAAGATCTTATATGTTTAGGAAACTTATTCCTCAATTATTGGCGCGCTCAAAGAGGTATCCTTTCTTATGGATTTCTTATAGAGATCCGAACTGTACATACTTTTTAGTAAGACGTGGATGCAGTCCGAAATACAAAGAAAATCTTTGCTACCCAACTTCCTGGTTTAATTAATTGATATACTCTCAACATGCATACTGCCAATCTGTATAAACAGTTTTGCATTCACTTATAAGTATGCTCTATAGAAAAATCTCTTAAGGAATACACGATAGCAACTGTCCTTGACATCGAGACACATTTCAACAATGACTACCCATATTCTATCACTAACGCACTTACGTATCTGGGCTTGGACGCAGGAATGCTGATTCCACCATATCATCGCAAGACTTGGCTCCACCACTACTAGCCTCACCAGAAGGTGGAGTTATGTCTCTTATGGAATATTGTGGTTAATGAACAACTGTTGTTACTAGAAGGGGCGAGGTTCAAGGTAATCGCCTATGTGGATGATACTGCTGGAGCAATCTTACAAAATATCATTTAGTACTAAGGAATTTAATGTACAACTAGGGATGCAAACGATACATCGGTGTTTGCAAAATGTTAACATCGATGGGTTGATAATCGATACATCGCCGATACATCTACGTCAAAACTGTCAAACATCGACATCGTTCATTCATTTTGTTTAACATTACCAAGATGTTATATATAAAATCTGTTTGTATTTGTGTAATAATAATGGGGTATGAAAGAGCAGAGATACGCAATACAATGTAACTTTGTTGCATCTAAGCCTCTATAGTCTAACATCCTACTCCGAACCTCCAAGTAGTACATCCTGGGCATCGAGCAACCAACAATTTGTGCAATGGAGAAGATAAATACAACATCAGAAAACCATCGACGTATCGTTGTTAATACCGATGTTTTTCAACATCGATATTTGTCGTGGAACCATCGATGTTTTCAAACATCGATATTTTTATGAACGATGTTGCATCCCTATGCACCCTTTACATACTGTTAGCGTAAAAGCAAATGTTCGTCCTCTTTGCAAGTAAAATATTTACCTTCCAACCATAAACAGCAACAGCTGTGTTTTCTGGGATACTGCCAAATACCTCGGACTCATCCAAGACAAGAGACTTACATAGGTGAAGACCGAATGTATTGGAAATAGCTCGAAAGAAAACATGCTCTCTACATGAGTAAGAAAGCCATCAGCAAAAATGGGGTCTTCAATCACACACGACCGTTTGGATCCACGTTGCCGTTGTCCAGTCCATCTTGATTTCTGAGGTGATAATCTGGTGGCCTATTCGAGCCATACATTATAAAAAATTAAGGAAAGTACGTCAAGCCTGCATCTGAATAGGTGAGAGTCTGAGAACATCCCTTTGGATGTACTTGGCGTCAATCGCAATCCGTCCCCCCTTTGATCTATTCGGCGGACAAATGGCAGCATTGGCTAAACGTCTTCAGGCTTCATCTCACTGGTCCCAAACAGGGACTTCTGGGCTAGAAACCCCAAACCCTTTGAGGGACGCTTACATCTCTCCACAGATGGATCAAAAATAAAGAATGGGCTTGGTTGTGGCATCTTCTCGATTAAACTAAATGTTTTTTTTTTCTTTTTTTTTCGGAGGATTTTTTTGAAACACTGCACTGGAGCACTCAGACTCAGGCCCGGTCCCAGCTAAATGAACGCCCTGTGCAAGACCTGCGTTTAGCGCCCACAGCACCCCCCCATGAGCTTTCTGGTTTTACTAGGGGGACTAATACAGTTCAGTAAATTAAGGAATGAGGAACGTATTTTTCGAGCATTAGCTTGTTGAAAACTAATAATCAAAAAAATATTTTAATGTTATTTGAAAATTAAAAATTCGTTTTATATGCTTCAAGCTACTCAAAACTTTCTTTTGATCTAGTTTTTTTGAAATACAATTTTTTTCCGGTTCTAAACTAGTTTCGTTACATTCATCACCATCGTAAAGAAGATGTTTCTGGAAATTTAGACGATGTTTCAAGTAAACATCGAATTGTTTCAAAAAACATAACAGGTGGTCATTAGGCACCGAGCTGAATCATTGACTACTAAATTGAATCAATACGAGCTGCATGGGACGAAAATGCTCTTGGTCGAATTATGTTTTGAAGACCAGCAACTTTTCCCTTCATATTTGAACCATTATCGTAACTTTGACTTCAACAGTTGCTTATTGAAATTCCTTGAAATTCAAGTTTGTTTAAAATTAACTTTGCCTCTTTGGTCTCTTTTAGCATGGACACAATGTGATTGGTAACAGTTATAGAAAAGATACGTGTTATCTAATGTATATTTTTGCTCAAATATTTATTTTGGGTTTCTTGATTCGTTATTCTCCTCAAGCGCTCTCCTAACACCAAATCAAATAAGGCTACTTCCTCAACAATCTGTAAAAAGTTACCATTATTAAGCTCAAACAACACTTCAGTTCCTCGAAAATTTAATGCTTGAGAACCAAGAAATTTATCTAAACTAATTAGTGTTTGCAAAACAGCTTAGCTCTATCTAATATTTTATTTCAGTTTAGATCGAGGTGAGTCTATTGTTGTTTCTGTTCTCAAAACTTTTTTGAAAAGCATCCTGTATCTGTGCTTGACAAGACATTGGAATTTTTGTTCATTGCAAATAAAATACAAACAAAATTATAGAGAAAAGACTTTGCTAGGCAATATGTACATAAATCACCCAGAAATGAAATATGTGTAATTGAATTTTCTAATACATTACATTACATTCTTCAAGAAGAAAAAACCAAAAAATATTTTTTTGTTTTGGGTGTATGCTCAATTTTATGAGGTAGTGTATATATACCTACTGTACCCATTCTCCTTTCAAACAAATATGTGTAATGAGTAAATCTCTTTCATACGTGCTGAGTTTATTATTTTGAGATTTTTGAGTGCTTGTGCAAGAAATTATCTTGCACAGTCCTGTGCGAGATTGGCCTTTTGTGTGAAGAATGAAGAGAAGAGAGAGAGACGAGAAATCATGTAAATTGTATTGAGTAAGGCGCCATATGTGCAGAAATAAAACCTGCACGTTGTCACTCAAATGATTCCATAGGAACTGAGGATTGAGTTTATTATTTTGAGAATTTTTCCTAAGGATATATTTGAGTGCTTGTGCAAGAAATTATCTTGCACAGTCTTGCGTGTGAATGGTATATTGTATGAACAGGTGAAATTATGTAGTTTGTATTATTTGAAAATAATTGCGTTCAGAAAGCGTTTAGAAAGGCAAAGGTAGCTTGGACGAACTAAAATTTTATGAAAGTCAGTATATCGATAAATTGCATATTGTTTGTTTAGGCTCACAATGCGCCCCCAAGCGCTTGGCGCCCTGTGCATTTGCACATCCTGCACATATGGTAGGGCCGGCCCTGCTCAGACTCAAATCTGGTCCATTGTACTGCCAGCTAGCAACCTACTCCAGTGCCGTTGATTTGATCCCAACGGCAAATGGTGACTGGACCAGATTCGATTTCACTGGGATTCGAACCTGGGACCGCTTTAACTTGGGGCAGGCACTTAACCAACTGCGCCATCCAGTCGCTTGAACTAAATATTAGTCTCCCTTTTCGCCTACCTGATTGTTGTAGCGCATTTCAGGCAGAGATTATGACAAGAAGCGAAGCCTTGTCCTGGCTCGAATAAAATGTAATATCAGGGCGTGATATTTACATTTTCACGGACAAACAGGCAGCTATTAGAGCCATGGACCTAGTGTCCCAAAACGTTAACAAATTTTTAAGACTAAGTGGCCAAACAGTGGTAGAAACATTCGAAATAACTGCAAAGCAGACGAACTTGTCAGGTACGTAGTCACCCTAGCACGAAAGATGAAATGCAGCAACATACTTAGGTTTTACTGCTTGTTAACTGTTTTTACAAGAGGATACAACTCTGAAAAGAACCAATACACATATGAGAGACACAACGTGCCACAGCTCCAGAATGATCTGGCCTAAGCTTTATCACAAACTCTCTTGACGGATCAAAAGTCGATATGATGGAAGGTATTATTTCTGGACACTGTCTCATAGGTGAACATACTAGAAGACTCGGCGTTATGGCTTATGATTTTTGCAGAAGCTGTTTGGACGAGGAATATTGTCTGTACCTGCCCGGCCCTGGCATCTCACCGATGAGGGGCTATTTCTTTCAGAGAGTGCGCGCCGTGGCCCTGTGGGTTTATGTGTCGACTTTCAAGTCAAGGTTCAAGTCCCAGCACAGGCAAACAATTTTTCAAAATAAAAATAAAATATTTTTCACTGCAAATCTTTTCAAATGCAATCTCGCCGTTCGAAATCGGCATTAAACTGTAGGTCCCCTCCACTCGTGAAAGAACAATACCACGTTTAACACGAGTGGTTGCTGAGAAGCTAGGCCCAGGTCCATCTCGGACTGTAGCCCCGCCAACGTTATTGTTATTATTATTTCTTCCAGAGCATCTGTGAGATCAGTGAGGAACCTACTTATAAGCAATCTACTACGTTTTAACGAAAACTTCATATGATTTCCTACAAGTGGGCAGATGGAGATGATTGAATCATGTTTCAATCTATGTGACGGCACAATGAACCAACCCTGTCTAAGTGCACTCTTCAACCTGGTTTGAGAAACAGGAGTAAAGTTCTTGCGTGTTGGCAGCAAGAGAATATAAGTAGAATTCTTAAAAAAAAACTGAGGATATTTGTGTAACTAAAAGACACGCAGTTTCAATTCCCTTTTTTAGTTGCGAACTTTAAACTTCATGTCTTTCACTACATTTGCCAAGTGTTCAGTCATGAATTTCATTCAGGCAATCATACACAGGTCACGAGCAAAAGATTTATAAAACAGTACAAACTTGCTAATTGAATTTGAGGAGTTTGACCTGCCATAAAATACATAATACCACTTTTACTTAATTACCTATTCATTTTAATTCAGAAAAGTGCACTCAGACTTTGAATAACCTTATGTCACATTTTTTAATCAGAAACAAAAACGTGTACGTATACATCACTCTTGTTCTTAGAAATATTAGATTTTTGAGACACACACAAGAGTAGCCAATAGAAAACATGTCTGGTGACTTCACCGTCAAAATGACGTTCCTGTGCCCACAGTTTACCCACACCACCTCAATGTTCCATGAAAAAGCTGAACATCTTAGAATTTTCTACATCTGACAGCTCCTAGAAACCAAGTCAAGAGTAGTGTAATCAATCAAGTGACACGTTTGCTTGATAAACACTTCCGTTGAATACCTTCAGTGTAAATGCATTAGAATACAATAAGACCTCGAGAACGTGGAGTTTACTCTGTCTTGTTCAATCCAACCAAAGTACCGATAGCACGAGGATTAAGAATCAATAGGAAATGTAGCTGCAGCGGTCTTTTTGGATACTACTTCAGAAATCCATCAATAAAGTGACATGCATGTACAATGTATTGTATGTCCAACTGTTCGAAATTAATGCTGAGACCTATAGCTTAAGAAGCTTGAAGTAGTTGATTTTGGGAAGTGCGAAGGGTAACAGGTCGCCAGAAGCTTTTGCCGATCGAGTCTCCCTGAAACTATCTGAAAGTTCGACACCTCCTGTATAAACAATAGAAGAGATGGAAACATTGTCAAAAATCATCAGACAAACCGCTTCTGGTTTTGGATTCTCAGGCAGAAGAATAAAGAGCACGAGAAGCACGCGATCGAGGAAATGGAGATGTACTGTGGCAGGAATGTTGTCCGAAAGTTTTATCAGAGGCTCAAACGTACAGACAGAAATCTTCCAGGACGAGGATGGACAATAGAGTCGCAGTCGATAATGAGAATTTGGAAGAATCATTTCTGCAGAATGTTAAAGGGCGATGTGTAAGCAAATACTGCTGGTAGGCAGAATGTTTTACTCAGCTTGAACGATGATAACAATAACTCCATGCTCCTGATAGCAATATCGAGATTGAAATCTAATAAAGCTGCTGGGGCAAATGGTCTGTCTGTTGAAATCTTTGAAGCAGCAGATAGGATCAGAATCAAGCATGCCCGAGGAATGAAATCTCAGAAGAATAAGAAAGGATATCCTCTTGACTGCGCCAACTATCAAGGGATAAGTCTCCTTAACACGTTTGCGGGCAAAGCGGCATATGCCGTAAATGATTAAGGAAAGTAACGGGTCGTGGCGGCATATGCCGTCAAAGAATTTTAGGCCTGTTATGACCTAATCATTTTTATTTTTTTTTTTTTTTTTTTACAAAACTTGCACAAATAATAAATAAAATATCTCCAAAAATGTCGCAGCTATACGTATGTCATTCTAACATTCCCCACCGAAAATCATGTGTCGGCGAACGTGTTAACACCGCGTATAAGATCTTTTCTGCCGTTCTGTGGAAACGGCTGAATCTTTTCGTCACCAATCTGATAGGTCCTTATCAATGGGGTTGTAGGGCTGGGAAGTCCACCATGGACCAAGTCTTTACACTACGGCATATCCTGGAAAAGACCCAAGTTGTTCAAGCAGATCGACACACACCATCTGTTCGTCGATTTTATAACAACGCCACGTTTAGCTTTGACATTGACAGCGGGTTGTTACGTGAATTTTTCAACAAAATTCTTGAGGAGATCGTGCAAAATTCACTGGCCAACGCTGGAGGCACGATCTTTAGAAAGTCCATACATTGACATTGTTGGTAGAAAACAGCGAGCCGTCATTGAAGCGTTTGCTGAGGTTAGAAAAAAGGAAACAGCGAAATGGGTCTGGCGGTAAACTAGGGCGAAACGAAGTATATGCTGTTATCGAGAAAAGACGCACAACATTGACGACTTTGTCGGAACGTCACCATAGACAGCTATAACATTGAGGTAGTTAGATCAAGCGCAGAATAACTCTTGCCAACCGCTGTTTTTTGGGCTCAAAAGGCAAATCATCCCAATCCTGACTTACGGTACAGATGCATGGACAATATCCCAAGCGGATGAAGAGTTTCTTGGTATTTTCGTGCGAAAAGTCCTGTTTGCGTTGATGGCAATTGGAAGAGAAGGTTCAACCACGAACTATATAGGCTGTATAGCGACATGAGTCTAGCCAGGCGTCTGTAGATCCAACGCCTAAGATGGCTAGGCCAGGTAGAGTATATGGCCAATTTAGCTCCGGTCCCAAGAGTTTTCGACTCTGAGCCTGTGGGACAACGCAACAGAGGACGTCCACATACAAGGCGGCGCACACAAGGCGAGGTGGCTTGGTGTGCGAAACTGGTGACAACTGGCGAGAGATTGTGCTGATTGGAGGGGCATGTTAGGCGAGTCCCAGGTCTACCTCGGACAGTAGCGCCTTAAGAAAAAGAAGAAGAACGTTGATCTTTCCCATCACCCCCATCATACGATTCAACATGATATTTTGAAGTCCCTTTGCTTGAGGTCGGCCACGGTGTCTTTGTCTTCACCTTTTATTACGACAGATAAGTTGTCTGTGTATCAAATGGTTGTAAAGCTATTATGTTAAAACTCTTGCTTCAAATGCAAAACAAAGCATAGTTGCGATCCATGCATGGTCAAAAACTAAAGTGCTTGTTTTAGATATTTATATTTTATTTATTGTTTTTATAGGTATATATCTTTAGGTAAAGGTATATATCTTTAGGTAAAGCAGTTACCCAGAATATGCTTGAAAACCGCTAAGTAATTCCCCATCAACTTCATCAACTTGAATCCATTCTAAGAAACGCGCTTGCTCAGGGGTTTTTTGTTTTGAGTTCATTCAAGCACTGATCCAAAGCTCTAACCGGGGGTTCCATTGCATCCTTATTATAGACTCCCTTAGGGTTGGAAGAAATGTGCTTCATGGCCATGCTAACGAATTATAGTCGTTAGATCGTACTAACGAAATGTAGTACATAAATTGAAATTTAAATCAAATTCATGGACATTTTTAATATTAAAAAGTTATGTTTAAACTTCGGCATCCCAAGTTCCATTTAAAAACCGCATTTCCCCTTGTTTCTTTAAAATGATCTTGGCTCATTTTTAATGGCGTATCTAAGACAATCTAGATAATTTTCATTTGGTGCATGACTCTTGGAAAACAAATTAATATCTAACGTATTCCGGCACATACAAAACTCCAAACAGTTTGCAGTAACACAACTGCCAATGCTTTCATCTAAATTTTTAATAGGAGTTTTAGTATAAAATAGGAGAGAAATTAGTTTTACATTTGAAGCTTATGAATTCTGTTGAATGGTCATTGACCCTCTTCATCTGTAAATGGGTGCTCGATACGTGGGTCTAAATATCTTTCTTCTTCTTTGCCAATTCCCTGTGATTGTAATAGCGATTCTGTGATAAAGTAAGCAATCAAAACAAGAGTCGCATTTTTTGCTTTGCTTACAACGGTAAGAGTTGCCATTGTATTATTGCAAAATGTTAGATGAAGTGGAAAAAGTTGTTAGGAGAGAAAGGAAAAAAAATTGTTGATAATTGTTCAATAATAAACACATAATCTCAATGTTTTTTATTAACCAATTCATAAATTAATTTTAATTACAGAGCGTTCTCGATATTCGCAACCAATAGAAAATGAGGTTGTTTGCAATGACCGAGGTTGTTACAATAACCGGGTAATTTCTGTAAGCAGAACATTTACGTGTTTATATATGCGTATTTTTTTCTTTTGAAAACAATTTAAATTTTGCGTTGATTTCATTTTTGTTGCTTTTATTTTTAAATCGCCTTTTCTCGAAGTTTTTGTTCCAAAATTTGTTCTATAGGGTATACATTTTGTTCAGCCCATTATTTTGCTGGGTAGCTGTGTTGAAACTTTATATTGCAGGCTCAATCGTTTATTTCAGGAGTAGCGGTCTTAACCGGTTTCACAGTTAGCGGATCTTTTAACTGATTCATTTTCTTAATGATTTTCCGATGACGAATAGCTTAAGTTTGTGCAAGCCCGAAGCGTATCAGTTGAACATACTCTCAAGCAGAAGTAAATTTATTGCCTAGACAATCTCAAAAGAAAAGGAAAAATAAGAACCAGAGTAAATAAAAATACATAAAATAAAAGTTGCACTTATCGAGTGATCATTATTGAAAAGTTGCGATCACTTGGTCAAAAATAATGTAAATTTAGCGTCTATACAACGACATGTTTAGGTTAGGTAAGGGGGCTCGTAGCGAATTCACCAGCACACTTAGACCATGTTGGTCCATTACGATACCCAGAGTCAGACTACTACCACTGATAGACCACCGCTCCAGTGATATGCGAATTAACTTTGCTTTCACTGGGATTCGAACCTGGGACTCCTCTAACTTAGGACAGGCACTTAACCAACTGCGCCATCCAGCTCCATGTCTAACATTCATGCCAAACTATTCAGGCTGAGCAGGATGAAGATGGAGAACTTTCGTTGCTCCCTCAATGTCGTTAACGTACCGTCACCGAGACCTTCAACGTCAAAAAAGGTTTAAGACAAGGCGTCGTACTTCACAACTGCGAAAATCGAGAAGTTGCCTGAATCTATATTTGCGTTCATAAAAAACGTACTGCACAACACAAGAATGTGTTTCAATTAAAATCACAAGCTGAATCGTTTTAACCATACTAAATTAACAACCACAGTTGCTTTCACTTTATTCCACCTCAAATAATCGAGATCCGAAATGTTCGAAACACAATTACTGAACAAATATTAGACCCATCTCGAACTAAAAATTTTCTCATTCAGACATCATCTCTATTCTCAAACTTAAACAAATAATTTTAAAAATAGTTCACATAATCTTATTAGAATCTGCCGGATGCTATGGTGATTTAAATTTAAATTTTATCGTGAATCATGGAATACAACATTTAAGTGCTTAATGTTCATCCAATACACATCGTAATTTAAATCATGCTAAATAGTTAGTCCTCACAATCTAACAAAAAAACACGTTTGCATTATATTCTTTATTCTTTTTCTAACCTGTACTCATATTTTTCATAAATCTACTAAATTGTTTACAAATCTGTACTAGTCTGTTCTGCATTTTTCTCCTTTAATTTGATTCAAAGCATAATTTGAAGTACAATTCAATTATTGATTTTTCTTAACACATTCACAATACCCCTAGAAAAGAAACTAGCCACTATTTCCGTTAAATGATATCGATAAACGATAAAACTATCTTTTTACAGCTTTTCTGGCAAATGTCATTTTAAAGGACTTTATTCCTAGTGTACATCAAATTTCTTATTAGAACTGTCGAATTGATATCATATCTAAAGTTCTCGGCAAAGAGCTTTAAATGAAAAAAAAAAAAAAAAACACCAAACATACACCTTCGCTGTGTGTAAACAAATATATAATTTATAGTGTAGTTCATTTGCCAGACAAATAAAAAGAAATTTGTTGTGTACAGAAAAACATATGATGTGACTTAACAACATTTCAAATAATAAGTGCCAAATTGAAAAAAAGAAGGAAAAGAAATAAAACTAAAACTGAAAGCGATAACATTGTGGAATGTTTAAAGTTTGAACTCAAAATAATGATACTCGAAGAACTTTGCACAAGAAATCAGTCTTACGTATTAATGCCATCACATCCACGCTTCGAAAAATTCGCGATAACCAAATCAACTTTTCCTTCACCTCTATCGATCTTTCGATCTAAAACCTACAACCTTGAACTTAACGTCTTTATAAACACAAGACATTTCCGAAAACCCTCTTATCATCACACAGAGAGATAGAGGGAGAAAATGCGAGATCAACACATACAAAAAGCGCCACGCGACTTAGAACATTATCTCCATGACCAGCAGCCAGTCTTGCCTACTCGGAAATCTAATTCATTCAATTCATCAAGGCAAATTCCTCAATCTTCCAGTATTGCCTATTCAGAAATCTAATTCAATTCAAAAAATCCTCCCAAAAAAATAACATTGTAAGTACCCGATCTTTGCACACAACTATCGAACACACTAAAGTCACAATCATATGGTGTGAAGTTTGCACGACGCATGCTAAGCTTGTGTAAGATGAGGTGACACTCGGTCTGTGTGTGCGTTTCATACAAACCAACACAACACAACTCACGCTTTATCGGCAACAAAAAAAACTTTATTAGTAGGGAAAGCATTTCACTTGTCTATTAGAAGTTCTCCGACGAGAGGGCAATTATCTGTGCTGCTCCCCAGAAGAAGATTGATTAAAGTGTTACAGCAGTTTTCAGAAATTCTGCAAGCGTCTGGATTCACATAAACATTGGCTATAAGCTTCGGAGCTTTTGTAAAATCGAATTAGTCTTTTTTTAACAGTGGAAACGGAGTGGTGGTGTTCCTTCAAGCGTTTAAAAGAAAAAAATTATAAATTCTCTGTATTCCGTTTTTGTTAAAGGCGTTCAATTGTAAAGAAAGGATCTGATTCTTTCGAAAATAAATAAATTAAATACTGCAAGGAAATGCATTGTTAAACTAATCAAAATTACATAAGTGCATAATAACTAACTGTTTTGTCGTCTATACGTACTGTATATTTTTTTGAAGAGCTATTCAGGATTCGTATTTTTTGATCCGAATTAATAGTTAATTTGTAACTATCCTGGAGAGTACATTGTTTGTTGCGTACCTACTACCGAAGGTAAGTTTCTTGTGTTTGATTTAATTAAATTTGGATCTTTTTTATTTTTCCCCCTTTTTCTCGGTTTTATTGAATAAGAAGGAAACCGTAATTTGGAAGTATGATTTCTTGTGGTTTATTGCAGAATCTTCTATACAAATAAAAAAAAGCCGTGCAAACTTGATTTAATTAAATGCATAACAACCGTTCGTTCCGTATGCTTTTTTTCCAAACTACTCTATGGAAATTAATTCAGAACTTTGATGAGTAGCACAAAAGTATTGCGTTTTTAGTTTGAAGAATACAATTCTCTCGAAGAGACCACCGCATGCCCGGCTGACCGATGTGGTGGTCGGTTTATTATATACATACATATGTGTTTCCTTCAATGTGCAAATTAAATAGAAAAGAAAGCCGGTTTACTTTACTATACACAGGTAGAAGTGGTACATAGCCAAATAATCAATTGCCGCAAACAGAAGACGGTAAATGGATTATATCAGCTTCTAGGTGGATAGATGGTACAACACAAAATACATTGTATTTCACCATCATCAGACGATTGGCACCCAGAAATTAATACGGTTAACAAAATTAAATACATCAAATTGAAATTAAATTTGGATTGGCGAATGCCGGGAAACATTGTCAAACTAGCATCACAGCCTTATTCATAGGCTGTATGTACATACACATGTGCAAAAGAAATAGTATCAAATTCCAGAAAAAGTATCGCATGTTACAACTGCTGTTTGATTCTACTAATGATTCACACACGAGGTTTTTTTCATTTATTGTTTAACTTTCAAATGTCAACAAATTTTCGTACTAACAAAAGTTGCGGCTTTTTTTGTTGCTATATATCCAATTCCCTTATTTTGTTTGTGTAGTTATATATGTGTGTGCGTGTGTCGCGGCAAAACTTGGATGTTTTCCCCTCTAACTAGTGACGCAATAAAATCGCCTGATTATAACAGCTGATTACCCTGTTTACATATTTTCTTCCGTTAGTAAGAGACTAAGGGTTTCTCTCACATCATTCACTTCACTTCTCCACTGCGCTGTATCGTGTGTGCAAGGGAGACAAATTGAAGTTTGAAAATCACGCCACTATCTCCTCATATTTAAAAAATGTATACACATACGGTATTCATACTTACATTGGGGGGATTCAGTTCTTTCTTCTCTTGAGGAAGTTTATAGTGTACAGTCAGTCACAAATTCTACTCTTCTCATCACATAAGCCAGGCAAACATTAAATGACCTGGACAAGTACATATTTTATATGTACATACTTATAGTACGTATGTACAATTCGCATGGGTATGGCATAGAAGTCGCTTTCATTGCCCACTCGCTTCACTCACTGTCAGATGGTATTGTTAATGAATTTAAAAAGAACCTATAAAAACGAACAATTCGCAGAGGGAATTTGAATGCTAACCAAAAGAAAAATTGTTTGTTTCTTAATTTTACGTTAGTAAATTGTATGCGTATTGAATTTTCAATATTGACGAGTATTAACGAACGAAAGTATACTCAAATTTGTGTGTATGCATGTGGGTGGATATATCCTTGCCCTTCCTTAATATCGATTGAATTATTTTAGAATTTAACCGCTAAGAAGGTTATTGTTTTTTTTATTCACTTGCAGAGCAGAAAAACGTATATATGTATAGTGTAGTGCATCTTTGTGAAAGTAAGACAAGTGAGTGTTTCATTCTTCAAAAAAACTCGTAGGAAAAAATTATTGTTTTTGTCTAAATGCGAACTTTAAACACTTACATAAGAACGGATAACATTGAGACCGGACTTTGTTTTGGAATAACATTTGAGCAAAAAAGAAAAGAAAATAATATTTATTCTTGGTTTCAATCTATGCGAGTTGACCTTCTGCTGGTTGTGTGAACAATTAATGTTTTTTTTTTGTCTGACAAGTTCAAAGTGCTAAAGTTAGCGGTCCAACTGGGTGGAGATCATAGTTTATCAGGATTAGTGATAGCGCGGAACCAGCCTCCTCAGGTTAAGATTTTTGGACATTTCCTCAAAACAAGTGTGAAATTTAAATTTCAGTGTGTCTTCAGTGACAACCGTAGTAATAGTGTCTTATTGGGAGTGAATAGAATTCTTTAAACGAATCAACAAATTGTGTCAACAAGTTTTGTAAGTCTCTACAATAGACTAATCAAGTCTCTACTTCATATCCCTATCAAAGTTTGTTACACTTTTGTGAAATCAAATCAAGCTACTCACGACGTTCGTTTATTAATATATTTTTTCGAAAATGTTTAAGATAATTGCAGTTGTCTCATTAGTATTTCTGCATAGCGAATAAGATTGTGTACTTTGTGTAAGGTTTGGCTATCGAATGCAAGATTGTCACCTTTCTGATTTCAGCGTTTGGCACTTAATTGTGGGTTGGAACTGATTAAAGTCGAGAGTGATAAGGTGAAGTCTATCGCTGCATATAGTTTCGATTTATTTTGATATCGAATACTTTTTATTGCACGATAATCTAAGGCTAGTATTCAGTCTGTGCAATAACGTTATTTTAAAGATAACATATCATTAAATTGCTCTTGTCGGTATGAATGAATTCATCTAATATCTGCAACGTTGTGTTTAAATTTTTCTCCGTTCTTTGAATGTAGTGGGACATATGTAATATCGATTTTTTACAAAGATGTCTATCCCTTGAGGCAGACCTACTTTTTTGATTGCAATCCAAATGAACATTGAGAAAAGTATCCTTATTCGGTTTTTGAGAATAAAAATGAACATTTTTCTAAAAGCTATCCCTATGGAGAAGTCATATCCGTTGGGGGATGATAGTATTTTTTATGTCATCGCTAAAAATAGGAATAAGGATGTGCCTTATGTATAATGAAAGCCTCGTCTGCAATCATGTCCATGTATTCAATCTAATGATTTTTGTCACATATTCATTTGCATCGGATTGTATTCTATCAACAGGTTGATCGGGAAAAATTTTTGAATATTGTCTCGGTTTCAAATTGAATTCAGTGCATTTGTGAAAAACATGTGAACCCCTTAAAGTGAAAAAAATTATTCATCGCAAATATTAAAATTTTGAGTAGAATCGAATTACTGAACTGCCTTTATTCGAATTGTTTTCATTAGTCAATAAGTTTGTTTCGAATTGAAGAACACACAGAAGTAGAAAAATGCATTATGCATTCCTTAATGTGTGCACACTTAGTGAATGCTTGTTAAATTATTCTCATGTGAAATTAGCCGTAAATATGTTGAGTTTTCATTTTGTCTAGATAAGTTGTTTTTCGAATTTATGTATTTATTAGGAAGCCTTTTACAAATGGATACAAATATAATCGAATTTAAAATGCATTCGAATACGGAAATAATCATGCATTTTAGGTTATAATTAAAAAAAAGAATATATAGTACAGCGTACAGTACAGAAAAAAAGTACAGCGATACTTAGTAACAAATAAATGAAAAATGAAAATGAAAAAAAAAAAAATATATACATTGAATTGAATGCTCTCTTTTTTTTGTACAGGTGTTGCATATTTGTTCTTGAGTTACCTGTAGTTGTTAGGTGTTCCGCAATAATAACTTAAGTTTAAAAATTTGCTCAAATCGGTCATTGGGAACTAGTGTGTGTGATCATATTTCAAACAGTGCAACTGCAAAAAAACAATTTTTCATCGTTTGATCTTGGGATATTCCTATTGTTTCTAAGCGAAAGGATTTTGAAATTTCTTCTTGCTTTTTTTTAGCAATCGCTACAGTCCGCTATATAGTTCAGAGATAGTCGGAAAAGTTTTACTATCTTAGATTTATCTGATGCGGAGTCTTTATGGCTGCCTGACTTTATGTATATACGATAGATTCATTGACAGGATGCGAGGTGTTTCTTGGATAGCTTTCACATTTGCCTGTAATACACTACAATGGTAGGCGGTAAGGCGTTCGAAGGGATAGAGAGGAAAATATTCTTGCCTTCATCCGCAATCATCCAGAGTAGCAGATATCCTGACTATTCATCAACTAAACATTTTAAGAAAAGTTCTCAAGTTTCAATTTCACATTCATCACGAGTTAACAGCTGTTATCATTCTCATCGTTCGACTCGAACTGAAAGTGACGACATCAAAAGAAAACAGATCATTAATTAGTCTCTATTAAATCTGCTTACCCTTATTCACATCTGCTACCACATTTGCTGCGTTCGATTATGTTTCGCAGACTCGAGTCTTAAGAATGACTGTCTCGTTTAAGATCTGACGACGAGATATGAGGATGTTATGCAATGTTTGTACTGTACAGCGACATTTGCTAATGAAATGCAGCAACGTTTACTTAGTAATTAAAAGCAACGTTTATTTTAATGATTTCTATGACGTGAATTATCGTCAATATACGCACGATGTCATTTCACACTTGAATATGCAGTAAATCACTAGCGCTCTTCCATATTTCATTAAATTCCAAGTACAACATGGTTTTTGAATTACATTCAAAAAAATTCCATCAAAGCGCTTTTCAAACTCTATGATTAACTTCTGGTTTTTAAGCGATAAGTGATAAGAATTCGGCTATTTAATTTCATTTCTAATTAACAAGAGACTTCTGAAAATTAGACTGAGAGCATCACCCGAAATGATCCACGAGCCAAATTACCTTTAACTCGTTTGGTTTTTCTGGACCAGACATGGTCATACAGTTACTCAGAATGATGGAAATCCATCAGATCAGCATCCACGTCAGAAAACGTTGGGAATCTGTCTTCATATCATGCTTCGCGCGAAATTAAAACACATTTCTGTTTGTGTATGTCGTATAATCATTCATACTTGGAACCACCACTCGAAGTTCGTATGTATATATCATATGTCGTTTACTTTGAATTGAATCTTGTGGTGATATAAAAACGCATTTGTTCGATTACAATATACTTCTCAAGTCAATGTCAAGATTTACAATGGAAAAACCGTCGTGTGTTGAGTTCCAAGTATCGCCTGAAGTTGTTGATATTTTTAAAATCGTTTGTGTGTAAATCATTTTTATTGGAAATGAAGCCATTATGCATTTACAGGAACTTTGTGTGACAATCTGAATCGCATAAGATTCACTTAAACTTCATTCAATTAAATTCAAATGAAACAAGTTTCTCGACATGTGTTAACAAATTTAATTTCTTCAGTCGAAATTTATTGCCCTATTGTCACATCAATCAGGACAAAATCATCTAGGGGATGAATAATTGAATTGTCTTAATTTATGATTGCTTTATTTCATTTTCGATTTAATTAAGTACAGGCCAAGATCGAGAACGTTGAGAATTAATGTTATTTTTTTTTCATTTAAATAACCAATAAGTATCACCTCGTATGGAGCTACAGTCCGGGTTGGATCTGGGCCACAGCCAATAGGACTTCCCAGCCAGGACGATACGTTGCTATCTGTCTCCAGTGGTTGAGTTCCTTCTCCGCTTGTGTCCGCCACGACCATCGTGTACTTTTTTCTGTTCCGTTGTCTCACTAGCTCAGAGTGGAAGAATCACTTCCTTAGCTTAATCACAATTTTGTTGTTAGTCATACGTCGCACAAAAATTGCGATGAATTATCCTCATCAGTCCCCACCAAGAGTTCTTCCTTCAAATATCCGCCACGCGAATACAATCTTTATCGCGTTCATCCTCCAACGACTACACTTTCCAAAAGCTGCGACACACGATGCGAGCCATCATTTGTTATTTTTCTTTTAAGTTGTGAACTCCCGAAGCAACACTTTGCAAGTGTCTAAGGGCATGTCTATTTTGCCAGATATTGTTTTTTGTTGACAACTGCGTCTGCTTTACATTTTCATGGAATGTTTCTACAGTCCGGCACATAGCGCAGCCAAATGCTGAACTGAGCGACAGCTTGTTACTACTTCACTCGCCACTCGTACGTCTGTCGGACTTTCTCACAAAAATATAGATACTTGTATGCACCTTCTACACAAAACTTGAAGTTATCGTCGTCATCAACTATAAAAATACATAAAAGGGTTCACATTAGAAAGTATTGTTTTTTGTTTCCAAAAAGTGGATTCACTTAATAAACAGACATATTATACAAAATAAGCAAAGTTCACAATAAATGCCCCAACCCATAAAAAAAAACTTCCGCCTCGCGATGATCCTGCATCAAGACATTCTCTTTCATTGTTCATTGTGAATAGTATTCGGTGTCCAATCGTACACATAATAAAGGGTCTGCATTACATGCGACAGCTGCACTGTACATGATTCCGTATGTACACTTGGTTACCTTAAGCAATCATACAAGTTCTTGTGTTGTTTTACTTCGATGCAGGCACACTATATACTTCTTATAAATGCAAATTTGGACATATGTACTAATTATTAAAAAAATATTTTCAGGATACTCCGCTAAAGAAAGACACACACCAACATTAAAACAATAGAATAACTTCTATAAGACACGTTAAAAAAGGAAGAAGCAAACATGCCAGCACGAATTGCAGATGAGGTCGTTGTCGACACTGATCTATCTAGGGATGGAAGACCAGGTGCAGGCCGATCAAAGGATTCCAATGTAGCAATTACCGGTTTCTCTGGTCGCCTCCCAGAGAGTTCCAACATTGAGGAATTCAAAAAGAATCTCTTTGAAGGAGTGGATATGGTTAACGATGATCCTCGTAGATGGCCCAAAGGTAACACAACAATTGCCAGCCAAAATAATCCGTGTTCTCACATGTGTGTGCTTTTTAATTTTCAGGTTTGTACGATTTACCCGATAGATTGGGTAAAATTAAGGACGAGGATTTGGAGCAGTTCGATCAGCAGTTCTTCTCTGTTCATCAAAAGCAGGCTGAATGTATGGATGCACAACTTAGGATGTTACTAGAGGTTACTTATGAAGCGATAATTGATGCTGGCGTCAATCCGCAAGAGCTTCGTGGAAGCCGTACAGGTGTGTACATTGGTGTTTCATCTTCTGAGACTGAACAATATTGGTGTCACGATCCCGATCGTGTTAATGGTTATGGTTTGACTGGTTGTGCAAGAGCTATGTTCGCCAATCGCATCTCGTTTACTTTTGATTTCAACGGTCCCAGTTACTGCGTTGATACTGCTTGTTCTAGTTCATTGTACGCCTTGGAACAAGCGTATTCCGATATGAAGAGAGGAGCTTGTGATAATGCAATTGTTGCTGGTGTTGGCCTTATTCTGAAGCCGACAATGTCACTGCAGTTCAAGCGATTGAACATGTTGAGTCAGGATGGTAAATGCAAGGCATTCGATGAGACTGGAGCTGGCTATGTGCGTTCCGATGGCTGCGTTGCCATCTTCCTGCAGAACCCTCAAGTTGCAAAGCGTGTGTATGCATCGATCTTGAACGTGCGCACAAACACGGACGGTAACAAGGAACAGGGTATCACATTCCCCTCTGGCAAAATGCAGAATCGCCTCATTCGGGAGACATACGAGGAGATTGGTTTGAATCCAAATGATGTAGCTTACGTAGAGGCTCACGGCACTGGAACAAAAGTAGGCGATCCCCAGGAAGTCAACTCAATCACTGATTTCTTCTGCAAGGATAGGACTTCACCTCTATTGATTGGTTCAGTTAAATCGAATATGGGACACTCCGAGCCTGCTTCTGGCGTATGTTCGATCGCTAAAGTACTCATCGCAATGGAAGAAGGTGTGATTCCACAGAATTTGCACTTCACCAGCCCAAATCCAGATTTGTACGGTTTGGTTGAAGGTCGTATGAAGGTTGTTGACACCAACCTGCCATGGAATGGTGGTATCGTGGGTATCAACTCATTCGGCTTTGGAGGAGCAAATGCTCACGTAATTCTTAAGTCAAATCCCAAACCAAAGGTTGTCACACCCAGGGAAGGTCCACCAAAACTACTCACCTACTCCGGAAGGACTTTCGATGCGGTGCAGAACTTCTTGACAGATGCTGAACAATACAGGAACGATGACGAGTACTTCAGTTTGATCAACGGAATATATCTGAAGAACGTTCCTCTTCATTATTACCGCGGTTACGCCGTACTCAACAGCAAGGGTACCGTGATGAAGGAAGTCGTAGAACATGTGGACGAGAAACGCCCAATCTGGTACATTTACTCTGGAATGGGTAGCCAGTGGGCCAACATGGCCAAGGACCTAATGCACTTCGAAGTCTTCAGTCAAAGCATTCACCGATCTGCTGAGGTTCTGCGTCAAGAGGGATTGAACCTTGTGGAAATTCTGACCAACTCGACAGACGAAAGTTTCAATAACATTCTGAACTCTTTCACCGCCATCGCAGCAGTCCAAGTTGCTCTGACCGACATGCTAACCAACCTCGGAATTGTTCCAGACGGCATCATCGGTCATTCGGTCGGTGAGTTGGGTTGCGCTTATGCTGACGGTTGCTTCACACCCGAACAAACCGTCTTGGCTGCGTACTGGAGAGGCAAGAGTTTGCAAGATACGAAGCTGGCCAAGGGTAAAATGGCCGCAGTTGGAGTCAAATGGGAGGAGTGCGCAAAATTATTGCCCGCTGATGTGTTCCCAGTTTGCCACAATAGCGAGGACAATGTAACAATCTCTGGTCCGGAAGCAACCATGACACCTTTGGTCGATGAACTGTCGGCTAAGGGAATATTCGCAAAGGCAGTCAACTCGTCGGGATATGCTTTCCACAGCAAGTACATTGCGGAAGCTGGCCCAAAACTGCGTAAGAGCTTGGAGAGGATTGTTCCAAATCCAAAGAACCGCACATCCAGGTGGATCAGTACCAGCATTCCTGAAAGTGCATGGAATACCCCGATTGCCAAGGAAAGTTCTGCAGCTTATCACGTAAACAATTTGCTTTCCCCTGTGCTTTTCTACGAGGCTCTGCAAAAGGTTCCAAAGAACGCCATCTGCATTGAAGTTGCCCCAACCGGGTTGTTGCAAGCCATCCTGAAGCGAGCCCTTGACAGCTCATGCACAAATCTGAGCTTGATCAAGCGAAACCATGTCAACAACGTCGAGTTCTTCCTGACAAACATTGGTAAACTGTATGCTGCTGGCGCTCAACCCAATGTACTCAAATTGGTTCGTCCCGTATCATTCCCCGTGGGTCGCGGAACACCTATGCTTAACTCGAAGATTGAGTGGGATCACTCACAAAAATGGCTGGTACCCAGGCACGGTAGTGATTCGTCCTCAGGCGAGACCGTTGTGGAGATTAATCTATCAAAGGAAGAGGATGCTTTCTTGGCAGGTCACACTATCGACGGAAGGATTCTGTTCCCAGCTACAGGATACATGACATTGGCATGGAGGACTTTCAGCAAGATGCGTGGTTTTGACTTCCTCCGCACCCCGGTTATCCTTGAGAACGTTGTCTTCCATCGTGCAACAATCTTGAACAAGGAAGGATCAGTTAAGTTCGGAATCAATTTCTTCGACGGCACTGGCGGTTTTGAAATTTGTGAAGGAGGAACCCTTGCCGTTTCTGGAAAGATCAGTGTTGCGGAAAAGGTTGAAAACGAAGAGCTCCCACCACAAATCGTCGAGGGCGATAACGAACCCTTGGTGCTGAACTTGAGTGACGTTTACAAAGAACTTCGCCTCCGTGGCTACGACTACGGTGGAATCTTCAGGGGAATCTCCGCCTCCGACCTTACAGCAACCACTGGCAATCTCAGTTGGGTCGACAACTGGATCAGTTTCATGGATACCATGCTCCAATTCAGCATTCTGAAGAACGATCTCCGTGAACTGTACTTGCCAACACGAATTGACAAGGTAGTTTTGAACCCGGCCAAGCACTACAATTTGGTGAAGGAGCTCGGTGAAAATGCCGTTGTGAAGGTTATCTCATACGCGAATCTCAACGTAGTCAAGGCAGGAGGTGTTGAAATGCGAGGATTAAAGGCTTCCCTGGCACCACGTCGTTCAGGATCTCAGGCTCCTCCAACCTTGGAGAAGTACACATTTGTGCCAAACATCAACGGAAATGACTTGCACGAGAATCTGGAGAAGGCCCGTCTGAATGCTCTCACTGAAGCGCTTCACATCGTGCTGGAGAACTCTGCTGGAGCACTGAAAATCAAGGCAGTTGAAGTAGACAAGAACCGCAGCCCTGACGCACTCTTGGCGCCGAAAATTCTTCAAATCATTGAGGGAGAACCCACTGTTGCAGCTGATGTTGCAGTTGCTACTACAGGAAATGAGGAAAATGTTGCTACTGGACTTGGAGATGGAGATGTTCGGGTGATTAAGAAGAACATCGCCGTCGAGGAGGTTGAGAAGAACGCCCACATTGTGTTGGCATATGACGTAATCACCCAGAAGAACTCCGCCTACCTAGGCAACCTCCTGAAAACAATCAAGGAGGATGGTTTCATTTTGCTCGACGAATGTTATAATGAGTACCAAAAATCTGGACGTGCTGCTCTGCAACAATTCGACTTGATTCCTGTAATTGAACAAAAGTACGGACAACGATTGCTTGTGCTTACTCGTGTGGCACTTAACCTCGAAGACCGCAGCACAACTGTTGTCAACGTTACCCACACAAACTTTGAATGGGTGGAAGAGCTTAAGAGCTACCTGTCGACTGCTGAAGTGGAGAATCGATTCATCTACCTTGTGTCCGAGGGAGAGGAGTTCTTTGGAGCCGTTGGTTTCTTGAACTGTTTGAAGAACGAAGCTGGCGGTAAATTCGCCCGTATGGTTTTCGTACAGGACAAGTCTGTGGAGCCATTCTCATTGGACTCGCCATTCTACCAAGACCAGCTGAAGAAGGATCTTGTGACGAACGTTTTCAAGAATGGATCCTGGGGAACTTTCAGACATTTCAGGATTGAAAACCAAGCTGATGTCGCTACTCTTCCAGTTGAACATGCCTACGTCAACGCATTGGTCAAGGGTGATCTTGCTAGCTTGAAATGGATTGAGGGACCTCTTCCCAAGAAGTCCGCTGATGACGATTTGGATCTGTGCACCGTTTACTACGCCCCTGTCAACTTCCGTGATGTTATGTTGAGTTCTGGTAAATTGTCTGCCGATGCTCTGCCTGGTGACTTGGCCCAACAGGATTGCGTTTTGGGTCTCGAATTTGCCGGACGCGATTCTTCAGGACAAAGGGTTATGGCTATGGTTCCAGCTAAGTCATTGGCTTCGACCTGTGTAGCCAGCAAACGCATGATGTGGCAAATTCCAGATAGCTGGACCATGGAGGAAGCTTCAACTATTCCATGTGTCTACGCAACTGTTTACTACGCTCTCGTTGTTCGTGGTCAAATGAAGAAGGGAGAGTCAATCTTGATCCACGCTGGTTCTGGTGGTGTGGGTCAGGCAGCTATTTCCGTGGCTCTGCACCACGGTTTGACTGTGTTCACCACTGTCGGCAGCATTGAAAAGCGTGAATTCCTGAAGAAACGATTCCCACAACTGCGTGACAGCAACATTGGAAACTCCAGGAACACATCATTCGAACAGATGGTGATGAATGAAACCAAGGGCAAGGGAGTAGATCTTGTTCTCAACTCGTTGGCTGAAGAGAAGTTGCAGGCATCCATCCGGTGCTTGGGACTCAACGGTCGCTTCTTGGAAATCGGTAAATTCGATTTGAGCAACAACACACCACTTGGCATGTCTGTGTTCCTGAAGAACACATCGTTCCATGGTATTCTGCTGGACAGTGTGATGGAGGGTGAGGAATACATGCAAAATCTAGTCGTCCAACTGGTTGCTGATGGCATTAAGAATGGAGCTGTCCGTCCACTGCCAACGTCTGTATTTAACGAGTCTCAAATTGAACAGGCCTTCCGTTTCATGGCTTCTGGCAAACACATTGGAAAAGTTGTCATCAAGGTACGTTCTGAGGAGCCTGTTAAGAATCAATTGAAACCGGAACTTCGCTTGTACAACGCAATTCCACGCACATACATGCACCCCGAGAAGGTGTACATCATCATCGGAGGTCTTGGAGGCTTCGGCTTAGAATTGACCAACTGGCTTACCATCCGCGGAGCCAAGAACATCGTGCTCACGAGCAGAGCCGGTGTTAAGACTGGATATCAAAAGTTGATGATCAACCGTTGGACACAGAAGAACTGCACGATTCAGATCGATACAAATGACATGACTAGTGTGGATGGCTGCCGCAAATTGTTGGTGGGAGCCAGCAAATTGGGTCAAGTTGGAGGAATCTTCAACTTAGCCGCTGTTCTCCGAGACGGTTTGATTGAAGATCAAACTGAGGAAGATTTTGCCGCTGTGTGCAGGCCCAAGATCGACGGATCTATTTATTTGGATGAACTTTCCCGCGAACTGTGCCCCGAATTGGATTACTTCGTCTGCTTCTCCAGTGTATCATGCGGTCGTGGCAACATTGGCCAGACAAATTACGGTTTGGCTAACTCTTCAATGGAAAGAATTTGCGAAAACCGTCAAGCGTCTGGATTGCCAGGATTGGCTATTCAGTGGGGAGCTATCGGTGATACTGGATTGGTCATTGAGAACTTGGGTGACAATAACACTGTTATTGGAGGAACCTTGCCACAAAGGATGGCTTCATGCCTGCAAACAATTGATATGTTCTTGCAACAACCTCACCCTGTCCTGGCATCAATGGTGGTCGCCGAGAAGAGGAAGAATGATTCGGCGTCTGGCGTAAGTTTGATCACCTGCGTTGCAAACATTCTTGGTCTTAGAGATATCAGAAACGTACAAGAAAGCTCCACATTGGCTGATCTCGGTATGGACTCACTGATGGGTGCAGAAATCAAACAGACCTTGGAGAGAAACTTCGATATTGTTATGTCCGCACAAGAGATCCGAGCACTGACTTTCGGAGCGCTAAACAAACTTAATGGCGAAGGTGGAAGTGGCGCAACCCCAACTGAAGCTACAGAAACAAGAAACACCCCTAGTCCCTTCGGAGATGGAACACAAGTTGTCTTCGCTAAAGAATTAATGCCAACTGAGTCCATTGTACAATTGAAATCAGCCGCACCCGCAGACTCGAAAAAACGGCCAATCTTCTTTGTCCATCCAATTGAGGGATTCATTGCTCCACTCGAAGCCTTGGCTGCACGAATTGACTGCCCTGTATACGGTGTTCAGTGCACTGCTGATGCGCCCATCGACACAGTCGACGACCTGGCCGCCTTCTACATTCAGAAAATCAAGACAGTACAACCGACTGGACCATACGCAATTGCCGGCTATTCATTCGGTGCTCTCATCGCATTTGTTATGGTCACACAGTTGGAGAGCAAGAATGAAGTTGCCAAATTGGTCATGCTTGATGGCGCACCAAAATACGTCAACTGGTATACACAGTCACACAAACAACGATACAACTCAACGGAGGATGTTGATCAAAATCAAGCATTTGCTCTAGCGTACTTTGGCATGGTTTGCGGCAACATGGATTACGGTGGTGTAAGTAGAATTGATGATATATTCTTCGACTGAACTCGAAACTAATGAAATAAATATATTGCAGGTTGCACGACTTTTGACTAAGATCCCAACATGGGAAGCGAAACTAGAAAAATGCGCTGAGCTATTGCATGCCGAAATCGAACAACCCATAGACTTGGTGAGTTTGGAGAAAAATGGTCAAAAGGATTGCGGAATCTAATGTTTCTATTTGTTTCAGATTAAACAAACTGCTGTAACATTCTATAAGAAACTTGTTGCAGCTGATGCTTTCAAACCAAAGAGCAAGGTACAATGTGATGTTACGTTAATCAAACCCACAGAGAATTATGCTAAACTAGAGGAGGACTATGGTCTCTCTGAGGTACGTCTCTTGATAAATCCTAAAGTGATAAGGAATTAAAACTATTCATTTCTCGTCCACAGGTTTGCGAAAGGAGGGTAGATGTCCTAACTGTTGAAGGAAACCATCGCACATTTTTGTTAGAAGAAAAATCTCTGGAAACAATAGAATCCATCATTAAGAATATCATTTCGTAATTCTAAAACAAACAAACAAACAAAAGAAAAAAAACATTTTGCATATTTTTACTTAAATATATTTCCTTATTATTAATGAATTTAAATTCTAGCTCTGTAAATAATAGGTGTATGCACAAAAAGAAATGCATACGCTTTTTTGTAGTGGCATTTAAACACATTTCTTACAAATTTATGATTTGTAAATTGATTCTCTTATTGCATTGCAACAAAGCAACAAAAGCACACACACAAATGGAAATTACATTACTTTTTATGTTGAAAATGCTCAGCATTAATATATTTTAGTTGATTTTTCTATATGAATGTATTATAAAGAATCTAATTAAATTCCTAAAATAATAAGAAATAAAAGCTACATTAAAAACAGTTAACCGGGAGTTTCATTTACCCCGTCTCTGATTTTCTCCGAATCCGATGAGTATGCAACGTAAACGCACAGTTGATTGAGCTGGGCAATTAGATCTGAGCAACGCAATAATGTATGTACTTAACCATTTTCTGGTAGCTTCGGTGAGACGTAAATTCTACGGTTCTGCAGTCCGTTGTGAAATTGGACCTAAATTAACAAGCCAACTGCTTCCAATTATGCTCGTCAAGATAGGTGAGGTCCTTCTTGTGCGCCATCGGTTTTGAGGGCGTCCCCTTTTACGGAGTCGAAGACTCTTTGAATTGAGGCAGTTTTATCCATGCGCTATACATGGTCTACACATCTTTGGCGTTAAATCCATCGACGCCTAGTTAGACTCGTCGCTGTACAGCCCGTACAGTTAATCTTCTTTTGAGATGTAAGTGACAGAAGCTTTAAATGAACGTAGAAGCCTTGGGGCACTTCCAGGACAAATTTCTAAATGCGATATTTAGTAGAGTCTACGTCGATGTGGAATTTATCTAAGTACTCTGTACTCTGTTACTAGAGTGGTTGTCGTGGCGTAGTGGGTATGTGCACCTATTCCTACGCAATAGACTTTCAGTATAGGTTCAATGCTCAAGAGAAGAAAATAATTTTCAAATCTCATGGGTCCACGTCTTTCGAGTCACTGACAATGCTCAAAGAGAATAATTGTCTGGAAAAGCTTCTCAAGCTTGTCGTTCGGAGGCGGCATTAAACTGTAGGCGCTTGCACGCATGAGAACAATAGCACGCACTACACGAGTGGCTGCTATAGAAGCTAGGCTCAATCCCGCCTCACACTATACCGCCACCATTATTATTATAGTGAAACTTCTCTATAACGGACACAAGATTTTCCGCTACGTAAAGGTGTCGGCCCTTAAGGGTAATCTTAACTAAAACAAAGTTACACGCATTCTCAATTTCATTAAAATTTTAACTGGATGATACTCCTTGAGTTTCAAAACATGCAAGTCCATTAGTTATTTTCAGAGTTTCTAACGATTTTGGACTTTTATTTAGTTTAGTTTAGTTTATTACATCTACCGAGTTTGACTCTAACAGATTGTAGAAGTATAATATGAATTTATAGCGATATTAACAGCAAACATTCTTTGCATTTTTAATCTAGTTTTACAATAAACATTAATATACGTAATATATAACAGATAATTAAGATAATATATACAGAATATATAAAATGACAAACTATTTAATTAAATTATAAGGTAATAGTAGGAATCAACGAACATATTTACATAAAATGAGAAAAGAAACAAAACAAATTAAATTATATCACAGACTTAGAATTGATGCTTTAAATTTTAGTCTATCATCACTTAGCTCTATTTCTGAACAAACAGAATTAAAATTATAAATGCATTTTGTAATAAGGTCATTATAACTATAATTATATAAGTGTCTTGGCTGAAATAGGAGATTTCTTGATCTAAGGTTTCTTTCAAGTGCGTACAGTTTAACAAATTGTAGTACTTCGGTCTAGCCTAAGGCCCTTGGTGCTCTGGCTACTAAGCTACAATATAATTCAAATATAACAAATAAAAATATAATTTGAATTATATTGTAGCTATTACATATAAATAAATAGATAAATAGTATTTCGGAACAGTTTATACGGTTTAAAAAAATTTCATGTATGATCATTATAGATTGGATAATTCATCTTTTTTCTAGAGTATCTAGTGCAACTAAGGCACATTTTGTTTGATATGCAAGCATAGATTCAAGATTCCAATTCATTCTTTTTATAACAAATCTTGTAAATGACTTTTGAACTTTCTCTAGACGTAATACGTATTTTTCATATGCTAGACACTATATAAAAGAACAATATTCAAGATGGGTATGAACTAGAGACATGTAAACTGACTTAAATGCATATGGATTAGACAATTCATAACATGTACGTTTAAGAAAACCACGCATTGAGTTTGCTTTAGCAACAACATAATCTATGTGAAATGAAAACGTCAATTTTGTATCAAAAATTACACCAAGATCTTTGATTTCAGTTTTGCTTAAGAGAATTGTCCCATTCATGCTATAGTTAAAGACAACAGGTAACAACGTTTAGAACAAGAAAGGGAATGCGAGAATATTGTTACGTACACTCAGTCTCAGCTCAAATTGCACGCACTTCAAGGGATACGAAATGATTTATACCTTTATTGAAGCACTGATAAGCAACATTTGGAACTACTCGAATTGCTGCTGTCACATATAAATGGAGATATGTATAAAAAAAGATCTCTAAGAACTTTGTCAGAATAAGGGAGCGAAGCTTTAGCTTGCATAAAAACAATACAACATCTTTTCTTTTTATGTAGCCTATTTTCAAGCTAAGCTATTTTCAAGCTGAAAGAATACCAAACACTACATATGTAAAAGTGTAAGGATCTCCTGTTGAATATCACCAGCGTTTTGTGGGATTTTTTGTTGGTCATTTTTTAATGGTACTTTACTGAGTGTCGATTTTTTGCATTTTTCTCTGATTCAGAATCTAACCTTTTTCGGGTTTCGGCTCCAAAGACGCTTACTGTTTAGCTTGTAATTTCACGCTGAACCTTGACTTCTAAACGCCATCAACGCAAATGGAACTCTCGTCCTCCTACACCCGCGAAGCGATCAAGATTTCAGCTGATTTTTAGATATAGAAGGACACGTGTCATAAACGATTCATGTAGAGCTAGTCATAAAAAAATCAACATTCCCCCAAAATAAACAGCTACATATTCACAAAAGTACTTTCACGTTTGAACTCAGACGCTATATTCATCAGAAGGTCACAAAAGTACTTCTGTGAATAGCTGTTTGTTTTGGAGGAAAGTGGATTTGTATACATCAGGGTGGTCTGCCATGGATTACAATAGGGGGAATCACACGTAGCAACTTGAAAGTTGTACGTGCCGTAACTATTGTTTTCCATGGAAGTCTAGCTATGACCTCCTAGTGGTGGCCACCGGAAACAATTCGACCAGCAGGTCATGTCTCTACTGGCGGATTGGCTTGTGTTGGGTGTGTGATGCATGGCTAGTGGGTTGACTAGTCGCTAGTTTGAGGACTTGAGGTGCACAGGCGAGGCCTCATTTTAATTTAGCCTTACCATACTAATCTGGAGCTCTGGTATGGCGGACCCCATTACTTCTCGCGGCACTCGCGGGACCCTAACCTAAAAATAAATATGAATAAACAAAACGAAAAAACAAAACAAGAAAAAAAAAAGAAGCTAATGAGCCAATCGGCTCATCGTCAAAAGACGAACTTTAATCCTCCAGTCAGGAGACTGGACCATCAGACTCCAGCAGTACCTGCCATAGTACAGCTGCGAGGTCTCACCCTGCCTCAACCCAAAACCCAGACGCCAAGGTCTCCAGCCATAGCGACCAGAAGCGGAAAAAATATAAATCTCCTGAAACCCAGCAGAAACTTCAATACCAGAAGGCCATCTTCATCTTAGGCAAAATTGCAAAAAATGAAGCAGCCTGTATTGTGGCGGAGCAGGATTCGAAGGATAAGTAATAAGGATAATCAATAGTGGAAGAAGAAAACTAGGTACATGGCAGAAAAAAAAGACACGGCAACGACCTCAACAAAACCTCCAATAACATCTTACCCATAATGCTACAAAAGCTACAAGATGTAGCAACCCCTTGGCTCAAAGCAATGTACAGAAACTGTTTACTACTCAATTATATTCCCCAGTAGTGGAGACGAGTTCGAGTAGTCTTTATACCAAAAATAGGCTGTCGGGGTCATGAAACCGGGAAAGATTTCAGACCAATCAGCTTATCTTCTTTCATGCTTTAGGCTCAAGCTAGGGGGGAAGTCTCTCTCCAAATCTCAACATACCTATATCAAGGGTAAATCCACTAATACAGCTTTGCACGAGGTGGTTGGCACCATTGAGGAAACCATTCACTACAAACAATATACCATGGCCGCCTTTCTAGACATAGAAGGAGCCTTCAATAACGTCCACACAGAAGCTATCCAAGAATCTCTTATCGCCCAAGGGGTAGAAAAGATGCTAGTAAAATGGATAGTTTCTATGCTCAAAACTAGAATTATACAATCCACGCTAGGAAATAGCCAACAAACAAAGTATGTAACTAGGGGAACTCCTCAGGGAGGCGTAAGGTTAGGTTAGGTTAAGGGGCTGGTAGTGAATTCACCAGCACACTTAGACCATGTTGGTCCACTGTGATACCCACAGTCAGACTACTGCCACTGATCGACCGCTCCAGTGATAATGCCGTCAATTTGATCCCAAATCTGGTGACTGGATCAGATTTGAAAAACCAGATAAAAGCGTATTAACTTTGCCTGGAACCCCTCTAACTTAGGGCAGGCACTTAACCAACACCGCCAGCCAGTCGGAGGCCAGAAGCCTTATCTCCCCATTGTTATGGATACTAGTCATTAACAACATATTAAAAGAACTAGACCGGGAAGAAATCAAAGTTGTTACGTATGCGGACGACGTTGTGATTTTAGTACCCCGTCAGTTCCTGTTTTTTTTTTTTTTTTTATTTCAAACAATAATAAACAAGGTTTACAAATGTTGTTGAGCAGTTTGTTTTTCATGATTAGTATGAGCAAGTAAGTAAATGGCTAACAATCTACTATTTTTCACATAATTATGATTTCTTATTTGTTCTATATAGTAACGGGAGCATAGATAGGATTTAGTCTATCCAAAGCGTTGGAGGTTATATTCACTCGCTCGTTGTTGTCGCTCTGTTACTATCTCGATGTTTACGTTGATCCTGCAAGGTCTGAGGGTCTTGTACGTTGCAGTCGTCTCACGTCATGTGCGTTGAGAAGACTTGTTATTTCCTCGTTAACATGCTCCTGAAGTCTTTTCTTGTGTGCTTTGACCTTAGAGTTGATCTCTTCAAAAACAGTAGGTACCCTTAGGTCCCGATGGAGGTCGCTGTTTCTGATGTACCATGGAGCATTCACAATGCTTCTGAGGACTTTGTTCTGGAAGCGTTGGATAACTGCGATGTTGGTTTGGCTGGCACATCCCCAGAGTTCAAAACTGGTTTTAGGATCTGGTTATATAAAAGAATTTTATTATTAACCGATAGATAAGATTTCCTGCCTAAAAGCCATTCTATTTTTCGCCATTTAGTTCCTCTCAGTGATTAGTGAAATCATGGAGGGGGCGTCGCAAAAGGTTAATAGGTGGGCTACTAGTTACGGTCTAAATACGAACCCAAGAAAAACCGAATTGATGCTTTTTTCGACGAAAACCAAAATACCAAAGTTTCCCCTTCCCAGACTAGCTAATCAAACCCTCACTCTGTCTTCAACTACCAGGTACTTAGGCACTATTCTTGACCCAAAACTAAATTGGAAAGCTAACAGAGAGCAAAGAGTTAAAAAGGGATGCAACAAAACTCTTGGCAAAATAATATAAATATAACACTTTGGATGTATACTGCCATGATACGTCCTATTCTTACCTACGGCTCCTTAGTCTGGTGGCCAAAGCGTACCACATCACAAAACTAAACAAGGTACAAAAAACTGCATGTATAGGAGTCACTGGCGCCCTAAGAACAACTGCGACAGACGCGCTTACAGTTATTTTGCACATTCTACCTCCAGATCTACACGCAATGTTCGTGGCCGCATGCAGTGCACTTAGACTCAGAGAATCAAACTGCAAGCTGAACAACAGAACTTATGGACATTGTAACATCCTTAACTCACTTAACAGGCGATACTGAGTCATACTGACTACCTTATCCCAAAGCTAAATTTCAACAAAACCTATAGGGCATACTTTCCAACTAGAACTGAGTGGAAAAGCGATAGAGTCATCCAAACCCATGACGTAGCCATCTTCACAGACGGTACGGAGATGGTCTCTGGTGTGGGCGCTGGAATCTTCTCTGAAGCCCTCAAGATATCAAAGTCACTCAAGCTACCAAGCTTTGTAAGCATTTTCCAGGCAGAAGTGCTAGCAATATATGATGCGTGTCTTGAAATTAGGAACAGAACAGAACCAGCACAGCGGATAGCAATTTCATTTCAGACAGTCAAACTGCGGAATTATCCAATTTAGGTAAACGGTGCTCGATCTCTTTGTTCTGGGTTCCCGGTCACACGGGTATAAGAGGAAACGAAGCAGCAGACGAGCTAGCCAGACAAGGATCCAAACTCGATAGTCTCGTTGTGGAACAAGTCCAGGTGGAAATCGAGCCAGAAACCTCCGAGCGCTGTCTGTACAAATGTCCGGCTCTAGCTAGAGTCAGACAACGCACTCTGGGCAAAGCCTTCTTTAACACCCCTGAAAACCTCTCGGAGGCAAACATTTATAGTCTGCTAGCCTTCACAAATTCCACAAAGTGGTTTCAAAAAATTTAGGCAAATCTAAGTGAATACACACTCCTTTTCACCCCCTTCTCACAAATTAAGTATCCCATAGGATATGGTATCAAAACGGCGCTTTCATGGCGCTAATTGGGTGCGACAAACAGGATCTGTATGTCCACCGCCACTTTTACCTACCTACCTACCTATCTGTATACATCAGAAGGTTGCATACAATTATATACATCTCTCTTTTATACAATTCGTCTTGTTACCACCCACCAGATATATATATATTTAAATCATTCCATCTCAATACTAGCAATTGCATGTTCGAGGATTCGCTGTTTTCGCCCTATATTGTACATTAATGATTTTCCTTATATGGGTTGTATATTACTGCTTTAGACGATTTTCATAGTCGTATGCACTCTTGAATTGTACAAAAAGGTAGAGTATGTTAATTTGGTCTACCAATTTCTTGATTTACGAGGGGCGTTCAATATATTCTCGGTATCGGGGTGAAGCTGTGGTTGTATATATATATAAAAGTAATACTATTATTTTAGTGCATTCATGTAAAATTTCATATAAATGTGATTATTAATTCACGTTTTATCTCTAGTTAAACAGAATCATAATGGCAACTGAGACGATGATGGTGAAAATTGAGCATCGTGCTGTAATTAAATTTCTCACTAGGCAAGGAAAAAGTAAAAAAAAACTATTCATGAAGAGATGGTGGCTCTTTACCAGGGTTCCGCACCGTCATTAGCAACTGTGCAAAAGTGGTCAAGTGAGTTCAAGAGAGGCAGAGAGAGCATTGAAGACGACCCCCGCTCCGGCGCCCCGGCTACTGCTTGTACGGGAGAAAGCATCAAAGAAGTCGAAAAACTTGTTCTTGAGGATGCCCGAATAAAGGTGAAAATGATGGCAGAGATCACCAAGCTTCATTCATTCACACCATTCTTCATGACCATCTTAACCTTTCAAAGGTCAGTGCAAGGTGGGTGCCACGAATGCTCACAGCGTCTCAGAAAAAAGTGAGAATCGCATGCTGTAGAGAGCTTTTGGAGATGTGTAGTGAGAACGCGGACGGTGTTATGGATCGAATTGTTACTGGTGACGAAACATGGGTCCACCACTATGACCCTGAAAGCAAACAAGAGTCCATGCAGTGGCATAAAAAAGGAACAGACCCCCCGAAGAAGTTCAAAGTCACTCCGTCCGCCGGGAAGCTCATGGCCACAGTTTTTTGGGACTCAAAGGGTATCTTGCTCATTAAGTACAAAAAAAAGATGAAACCATTAACGCCACATCCTACGCTTCCACTTTGCATAATTTGCGGGAGGAAATTAAAAAGAAAAGACGGGGTAAACTCGCAGCGGGTGTGTTGCTTCTTCATGACAACGCTCCTGTTTACACGGCGCGAGTTTCCAAGGCTACTGCGCGAGATTGTGGTTTCGAAGAAATCCAACACCCACCCTATAGTCCAGACCTTGCCCCTAGTGATTATTTCCTGTTTTCGGATTTGAAAAAATGTCTTCGTGGAAAAAGATTTTCGGATGATGAAGTCGGCAATAAATGGGTATTTTGCAGAGAAAGAGGAAATTTATTTTTTTGAGGGGTTAAAAAAGCTTATCTCAAGATGTAACAAATGCATTGATGTTAGGGGAGATTATATTGAAAAATAAAAACAATTTAAATTGAATTCGCATTTTCCTTCATATCGATACCGAGAATATATTGAACGCCCCTCGTATACTGTCAGCTTTGTTATGAGAATTGAGTTATAAACATTGTTGAATTTAAACGATTGTACTATAAAATTTGAAAAAAAGAAATGTTAAATTTTGAATTAATATAACGAATATACATCTGAAGTTTCGTTATATCTTAAAATCCATCTATCTGTCGATATAGGGAGGAAGTTAACTCAATGGGTCTCGAATTAGCTAAGATGTTGTTGGTCACTGCTTGTTATGAAAGTACAGGTCATGTCTAGATGGCGCTTAGGGTGTTCAAAATTAAATCTAGAACTACATTTTTATTTGTGTTTCTCAACCGATTTCGAAGTTGCTCGTCAAATGTGTAAACATTTTACGTGTTCCTAACAATAGATGGCAGTAGGGTTTCAAAAGATTTATGAAGGAAGTTAATTTAACGTGGTTTATTTTAAACCGTTACAGAATCAAGAAATTCTATAATTGCAAAGAAAATTATCAATACAGAAATGCAGAAAACTAATTTATGGTGTTCGAAATAACATTCTTTTGCCATACATTAAATGGTATCACTTAGTGGTATTTAGAAAATTTTAAATAGTGATGGGATAAGGAGCTCTCTAACACGCACATGAGCTGGAAAAGGGAGGATTGCCGGAGATAGAATATACAATTTTCACAAGCGAGAGAGAGATGCGTTGGATGCGCCGAAAATCGCCTGTCTTCACCCTCTTCGTTCCGTTTTCAACATGTTTTTCTCATTTTCTGGTGATCGCTGACAGAGTAAAAGCACAACTATAATATGCATGAGCGCGCATGAGCTAATGTCAAACGCGCCTGAGTGAGTGAGCGAAAACACGCATTCCCATAACACCGGTAGAACATTACTGGGTGAAAACATGATGCAGTTGAACCAATTCGAGTGTTCCACACGCAAAAAATCTTACCTACCCAGGTGAATTAGTTTATTCACTATCGTCCCGACCACGTTTTATTAAAACGGTACAAGGCGTTTTGAGAGTCGAGTCACTTTTTAGGCGTTTAAGCATCCGAATCGAGTTTATGTTCTACATACATTCCACAACTGAGCTGACTGTCAATTTGAAGTTTCAAATTGTTAAATTAAATAAATTCCATCGAAATAAACACATTTGTATTGTTTTTGTGTGTGATATTGGTGTTTATTAATAAAATTATTCTGTGGAATTTACGTGTTTAAATAAATATGGACAGCAATGCTCTGGACATTGATGTAGTGTAGTACTGATGACGAAGATCTCTTACTGCCGATAGTAAAAGTCCTGCAACGCCAGAAAGGAAGGAAGTTTCCATTATATTTGAACCACATGCGCTTATTGTTAATGTATAATTAAATGTTGTCTAATAAGAACTCCGATGATGGTACTATATAAAGTGCTTGTTTCAGAGTAATTTGATGACATCCAAAGACATTTCCTGAGGAATCAACAATTTCGTTTAAAAAGAGTGTATTTGCAAGACTCATCAAAAGTGTTTGTTTGAATAGTCCCCCTTCTGTAGCTTCGCATTCTTTCGCGTTCTGCACAAGCTTCTTTTTCATTTTAAACATTTTTAATAAAATACAACTTATGCTTTTAAACATACCTTTTGCCATTTTTTTCATCTCTTACAGATGACCCTAAACTATTCGAAATTCCTGCTACCTCCTTCCATTTAGCTTTGGTTGCAAACGTTTGAGGAACACCTCTTTTGAAATTCGTTGCTAAATTTGTATTTTTCTCCATAAGTTCAAGCAGTCGTCTTGTTTGTTTTGGGCTAAAATGATAATCCGTAAGAAATCAATAAATAATAAAAAAACACATTTTTACACCCTTTCAAAAACTCGAGTTTTTGCATGATTTTCCATTTGAGCCGTTTACAAAATCCAAGTCGTCTTCTTTTGTCGTTTTAGAATATCGAATCATGACAATTGCCGCGCAAGAAATACGTTCCACATGAGGTTAAACGCCAAATGTCGTTTTATGACGTAAAACGACTACTTTAACGACAATTGTGATACCGACATCATAGAGTCGTTTTTTTAAAACAAGGCGTTTAACGACTTTCGTGATCGGGGCGAATAACTATTACAATGTCGATCTATCAATAAAATTGATAACTGGCAAACATAATATGGAAATCCTGAAATAATTGATGAGTATTGATATTTGACAACTATAATAAGGCCATAACTCTAATAGCACATTTTCAAAAAAAAAACTGAGTACTGTTGGGTTGCCAACTTTGAAAACCTTTTTTTTCGCAAAATTGGTACTCTCTATTCTAATTCTAAAGTCAAAACCACTCGAATTCGCATAATTTTGTTTGATGATGGCACATATTACACAAAATGACTAGTCAGTTGTTAAAATGTTTATAGTCGGCACAGTTTGTTTTGCAAATTCAGTATGTCCATCGTGTCCCCAAGAACCTCAACGTAGTAGCTGAATTCACTCTGTGAAAAATGAAAGATGTTATACCCACTTTCTGAAATTAACACATAGGCACGCATATATGTATATATTTTCGTTAGGTAGAGTAAATCTGAAAAAAAAAATCTCTCACAAGATGTCTATCTTGTGAGAGATTAAAGAGTTTAAAGGTTTTTTTTTGCATATCCCTGTTGAACAAAAATTTTATTTGTCGAGATAAAATATTCACAGCTTACTACGGACTAAACAATAATTGGATTCTGAAAAAAATAATTGAATATTGCTAAACATAAAGATAACATTAAGTGGACAAATAATCGAATAAGACTTCACCAAGTTGCTATTTGTGTGTGCTCATCGTGATTGGATGTACAACGTTCTCCCATAAGTCACGTAGAAAGTGTTTCTAGATCAAATGTCAATAGTTCTGTAAGGAAATTAGCTTAAAATGTATTACACAGTGCAGTTGAATGAATTTCCACAAGGCGAATGATGTTTTGCATATTTCAGGAAGGAAATAAAAAAGAAACAAAGTAAAGTACATATACACAGACATATGTAATGTATACAGTTAAACAATTACAAACTAAGATTATTATTTTAGTGCTCTTAACAATAATTTAGTATTCGAACGCAAAACTGCCTTACATACCTATTTTAAAGAACTAATTGTTTTTCTTTTTCTTTCTTCTTCATTTTTTTGTGTTTTTCTTTTTCTGTTTGTTGTTGAAGATGTTTGAGTACGTTATACAAAACAAAATAATTGATGCTTTAAAAATAAAACCTAATTTACTTAAACATGTTTTCTTTTTATTTTAATACTATAGGATATATTTTTATTGATTCTCTCGTATTTTAGGTAATAAAATTATATATTGTACAATCATACTTGTAGATTCCACACGAACACAATTAATGATTTGGCAGAACTGTGAAATCATTTTGTATGTCTGGAAAATAATCATGTTGCGTATCTGGAAGGAATAAAAAAAAAAGTTTTAGAGTTGCGCTTATAGTTCGCTGCCTTATATCTAGTTAGTAATTGTTTACAAACTTCTTCTCATTGCATTGAGTGAGGTATCGTAGTTCTGAGATCAAACGATAGCATCGCTCGTCCAAGGCGTATGCACCGTATTGAGTTGACTTGGGACATATAGTTCTTAGGCTGCATGCACATTAAAGGAACCATTCGATAATCAAGGCTTGATGTCGGATTATCATAGACGAAAATTCCGTCCTCCAACTTAGACGAGGTTTGAAGAAGATTGAAATTGCAGTATAGTTTCCCTGATCCCCAAGAATGGCGTCCCCTTTGACTGCTACAACTGTCGAGGAATGTCTTCTTAACATCGTGTATAAGATCTGCCGTTTGGTGTGAACGTTTGAAACCTTCTATCAACAATCTGATAGGTCTTTATCAATGCGGTTTCAGGCTAGGGAAGTCCACTATAGACCAGATTAGATGCCAGATATTGGAAAAGAGACAAGAAATTCAGATCAACACACACCTATTCGGCTATTTCAAAGCTCCATATGACAGTGTGTTTAGAAACGATCTATACAACGCCAACAATGCCTAGTTTTGACCTTCTTGCTCGTCAGACTGCCCAGAAGGGATAAAATGTCATGGTACTGGCATGAAGATAGGGTTATTCGTGTATTTCAATTTGTTAAAAAGAAATATGTATTTAATGTTTTTTTTTTTCATTTGGTACTTTCTTTCAGAAATTTTCAGTATTGCATCTTTGTTTCTTAAATGAGCGAGTTTGGGTTGGAACGACGATACGTAACAACAGTCTTTCAGTTTTTGCAGAGACTTCTTGCTCTAAATAAGAGCTCAAAATCGTTTAAAATTTGAAAATGAATAACCAACTTGTTGCAAGGAGTGTTATGCAGTTGTTTTTAATGAAATTGTGAGTGTGTGGAACTTTGTTTTTGGTTATCCCTACCTAGCGGATAAAATCTCGATGGTGCCGCGGGTGTCTGCTATAGAGAAGTTTCGCTGTATATGCTGTCACCGAGACAAGTAGCATAACATCACGACTTAGCCAGATCGTCATCATAGGTAGCTATTACTTCGACGTAGTATGACTCGGCTTTGCTGTAACCAAACAACATACAACCATAGTACCGAAATCAAGTGCAAAATAACTCTTGCCCATCGCTGGTTCAAAATGCAATTGAGTAATAGAAAAACCAAGTTGACCTTGTATAAGACATTCATCATCTCAGAACTGAGGTATGTATAATATCTAAAGCGGATGAAGGAGCTTTTGGTCTTTTCGAGAAAAAGTTCTGTGTGCGATCTTTGGTTTCGTTTGCGTTGATGGCGATTATAGAACCAGATCCAACTACGAACTGTATAGGCTGTACAGCGACAAGACTCTAACCAGTTGTCCGCGAATCCAACGCCTAAGATCACAAGGCCCGAGAAATTTTCAACTCTGAGCCTGTAGGACAACGCAGCATAAGACGTCTCGTTGAGTTTATTACTGACATTGAACGAGGAGCGAGAATTCTCAATTGTCATCCTAATCAATCAGACGAGTTTGTCAGGAATTTCAAAACTAGATATGGCATTGAATGGCTCGACTCTATACAAGCGGTCATATACTGCCATAATATCGATGAATGGGTGGAGGGTATCGATTTTTTTCTTGGGTCTTTTCAAGGATCAAGGGTCTGCCTTTTCTGTTACTTCTCAGAATATATCTGGAGGTAATAAGTTTAGGTCAGAGCATAGCCACGGTTGTGCTACCACAATCCGTGATCCGATTGTCTTAACGGGTGGCCCAACTTTCCCTTGCGATGCTATTCTAAGACCATTCTGAGGAGTTGATAAAGCTTTTCCAGCGCCTTTCTCTAAATTAACTCTAAAATTTCAGATAAAAATGTTTTTTTTTTTCGTTTTGTGCTGATTATTTGCAAAGGAAATAAAAAAAAACATTTCGCTAAGCACCTGATTTCTAGGTAAAATCTTATTTCAAGAAAAATGAAATGGATTGGACCATGCAAAGTTCTTAACTCGTCAGATTTGTCAGAGGTTAGGTCTGTTAGGTTAGGGGGCTGCTATTGAATTCACCAGCACACTTAAACCAGGTCCATTGTGATACCCACAATCAGACTACTACCACTGATCGACCGCTCCAGTGATAGTGCCGTTAATTTGATCCCAACGGCAAATGGGGACTGGACCAGATTTGAAAAACCGGATAAAAGCCTATTAACTTTGCTTTCACTGGGACTCCTCTAATTTAGGGCAGGCACTTAACCAACTGCGCCATACAGGCTGCTCAGATTTGTCAGAGGTATAAGAAATTTTTGATGAACGAATGAAGCATAGTGCTCAGTGTCCAGTGCAGATACAAATATTATCAGTCGCATCTTCTGTGCTGGACCAGCAAGTCGGTCGTATTTCTCTTGTAATAGATGGGCCTTATCTGCATTAGTATAGAGCAGTATCTTAGTTACTCCAGCTGGCGCTAATTTGAGAGGTAGTCTTTGATCATTTTCCCTTTATGAACCCCAGTGAAGATGAAGTCACTAATAAGAATTGTTATTCAGGTATACCATGAAAAAACCTAATAAACTTCCAATATTGCAACCAATAAGAAGCAGTTCGGACGCATTGTTGATAGTATATTAATTTAACATTATATTTGTGTTTAATGTATGACTCTTACCTCTTTGTCCAAAGTCTTGCGATTCTATCATGTTCTTCCCTATTTTGAAGATATTGCGTGGCAATGCTTCCGACTAGAGGGTCGGCTGTGAAGTAAAGAAAAAAAATGATAAGTTGGGGGAGGAGTATATATAATTTATTTTTAACTTAAACCCATTAGTGCTCAAGTCAGTAACATACAAAATCAAAATTATATATTGTTTCAACTGACAGTGCAGGTCGACATTCACAAATGTTAAGCACATTCCTATTCTCAGTGCAAATTGGCCTAACGTCTTTAGTTCGCGTACGTGTGGTATTCTTAAACTTGTAAAGGCAAAAAACTGCGCCTATAGTTAGCCCAACAGCTAAGACATCAGCAAATTAAAATTAGACCGTTGCCTGTAATCACCAATACAATTGCTACCATACGCGAATGACATTGACGTGATTGGTCGAACAGAGTAAGATTAATAATAATAATAGCGGCGCTACAGTCCGAGATGGACTTGGGCCTAGCTTCTCAGCAACCACTCGTGTTACGGCTGCTATTGTTCTCTCACGAATGGAGGGGACCTACAGTTTAATGCCAACTCCGAACGGCGAGATTTAGAATAATTTTCTAGACAAATATACTCTTTGAGCATTGTCAAAGTTGTTGCTTGTGACGGGATTTCAACCTACAATCTAGTCAAGTGGGCAGAAGTCGAAGCACATACCCACAACGCCCACAGCCGAGTTTACTGAAGAATTGTATGATCGAAGACTTGCAGATTTGAGAATTCTTAATTTTTTGCTGAGTTGCTCAAGACGTTTTGTACAAGCATATTAAGGTCATTCTCTAACGACTGTATGGCGCAGTTGGTTAAGTGCCTGCCCCAAGTTAGAGGGGTTCCAGGTTCGAATCGCAGTTAAATCGAATCTGTTCCAGTCACCATTTGCCGTTGGGATCAAATTAAAGGCACTGGAGTAGATTGCCACCTGGCAGTACGATGGACTAGTTTTGAGTCTGAGTGCTCCAGAAGTTTCAAAAAACCCTCCGAAAAAAAAAGTCATTCTCTATTCTTCTCACCGAGAGTATGAGGTCTTATTTCGACTGAAAAGAGATCCTGCTCATGTGGCATCTGTAAGAGCTAGATATGTTCAAAAGCGGTTGTAACTCACTCCAGGCGACGGTCCAACAATTCAATTAATTTCTTGTGCATCAACAAATGACATGAGAGATCTTTTGACGACTGACCAGCTCACATTGGTTAAATCACAACCGTAGTGGAGCATGCATACACAAAAGTAGTACGCAGAGCCCACTACACACAGTCTGCTCTTTAAATTCAGAATGTAACCATAAAGTCGAGGATAATGCTGTATAAGACAATGAGCGTGGGTGTATGAATTCGAGGCATGCTCTTAGCAGTAATCCAAATTCTTGGATGCGTTTTATAAAAAAGAATGCTTTGCGCAGTATGTGAAAGAGCTCAGAAAATTCCGCTATTATCAGTTGTATGCAATCTAGATACAGGGTGCGTCATCTTTAATGTCGGTATGTAAACATTGAATAACTTTGGCATTTAACAACCGCTTGACTTGAACTGAGTAGACATGTTTTTGAAACATCAATTCAGTACAATTTTAACTGTGAATCATTTTACATCGAAGCAACGCGCCGAAATAGCGACACTATAGATTAGTTGCTATTTAGTCGTTCAATTGTATTGTATTGTGATGAGTTACAATGTGCATTTCGCCGAAAATATCGTGGCCAACAAGCACCGTCTGACAAAACTATTCGTCGTTCGGTATAGAATTTTGAATGGAAGGACTAACAAAGGACGCAGGCAGTCTCAGCGTAGGTTCAGATCCTGAGAATGCCTTATCTGATCCTCGCCTATCAAGTTCATCAGCGATCTCATTTCCTGTGATCCCGTGCTGCCCCGGGACCCAGACAAGTCTTAGCGAATTTAAGCTACTGATCAAATTCAGAGAAGACTTCTATTCCTGAACTATCCTGGAAGTGATTAAAGGGCTGAGCAAGGCCTTAAGCACAGCTTGGCTATCGCTGCAGACGCAAATACTTCGCCCCTTACACCCATTCTTCACACTATAGTTCGTAGCCATTAGGATCGCATAGGTTTCCGCTTGGAAAACCGACGCAGATTTACCTAACGAGGTGTGCAATCTAAAGTTGTCGCTCTCCACGGCGGCACCAGCGTCAGATCCTTCATTGGTCTTGGAGCCGTCCGTGAAGATTCGACTACATTCCTTTCCGGGCTCAGATTCTGGCCAGAGTCAGTTTTTAGTGCACGGAAAGTCGACTTTGTATGTTCGTCGCAGCTGGAGTACAGGAGTCCTTGCGTCAGACGGCATATCCATAAGATTGCGGTCAAAGGAAATGCGATGCCCAAGGTCATCGAAGCTCCAGTGCGAGTTGTACCAAAAAACAATTCTTTTTAAACAGAAGATGGCCTTGAGATTACACCCTATGATGTGGATATCTCCGGGGGAGAGATTCAGTAGTGCATCAAGAGCAGAGCCAGGCGTACTAGGGAAGGACCCTATGCAGCCGAGACAGACCGTTCTTTGAAGCTTGGTGAAACACACCAACACATTTGTTTTAGCCAGTAGAGACGGTCACTCGATTGATGTTGTATTCAAAAACTAGTCTAAATAAATTGAGGATAAATTAAACAAAAATACCTCATATATGGAAATCGGTTAGTATTTACTTATTCAATATTCACATACCGACATAAAAATGACACTCTCTATAGAAGCAGATGTTGCAAAGAATTAAGCTCATTAGACACTGGCGTAAGAAGAAACAGCTCAGAAAGATAGAATTCATAGCATACAAAAATTAAGAGGACATTGCTTAGGCAAGGACGGTATAGGGCATCCAAGCCGCTGCCCAAAATTAATATTAATGGAAACCGAACTGGATGACATCTTCAGTAATAGAAAACTCGGTTGAGAGCCTTGCTTAAGAACTCCAGGACCGAATTCCTGACAAAATAGTCTAAAATATAATAGACTGGCACCTATCAAGGATATACTACGAACTAAATTATTAGAAAATAGGCTTTTTTCTTTCTTTGTTTCACGGTTAGGACGAAAAACGACACTTAGTCCTCGGTACTGTTTAAAACTCGCAATTAAAACTTATAAACTTAAGCTGTAGTTGTCAATCCACTTGTCTATCTTGCATCTTGTGCATGCTATTTTCCCACCCAATTGGGTAGCATTACGGTTTTATGTTGACTTTGACAATTGTTATAGTCTCGAAAGATATTAATGTCCAATACGTGCTCAAGGGAAAGGCCCTGAACAAAAGTGTTGCCCTTGTCTTTGGCATAGACAACGAGTTGGGTGATAATCTCGTTTTGGTAACAGGCAATGTGAGCAACTATGCGTAAAACATTTTCTAAAGTCAGCATAAAATACGCACAACACTAGTGGTTCTGGGGAATATAATTCTGTAATTCCCAGGTTCATATACACAGCAAATGCTGTTCAAAGAAGAACGAAAATCTGTTTATTCCTTACGAACGAGCCAAAAATAAACAGCACCATGAGCCAACAATTTCAATCATAACAAAATAAATCTGATATCAAACGTAAGGCAATCTATTATTCTATTCCGATAAGATAAGATACAACCAAATATTACTTACCAGGATTGCAATCAGTCAGTAGGGAGCAAATTGATAACAATACTTTTGATATAGTTAATGCCGGCGACCAATTGTCTTTTAAGATGTCCAAACAAATAACCCCTTGGCTGTTTATATTGCAGTGATAGATTCTCGTCCGAAAAGTTACCTAAAACAACAAATGTACCGAATTAAAATATTATCTGTTGGGCATTACAAATTAGCGTTCTACTTTAGGAGGTTTGAAGGGATATTCTGGTGAAAAATGAATATCAAGGAAGAAGACACCACCTTCGTAGACAGATCCTGGTGGTCCCAATATTGTTGAGACCCATTCGTACAAGTTATCACCTTTTGGACCAGCACTGCAATTTGGTGGTGGATCTAATGTAATTTCTGCAAGTTCCTTTTGAATTCGCTTAGCTGAAGTTCCGAGCGCTTTAGAGATTTTTGGATTGGTTTTTGTTTCTTTGCCTTCGGGTTTAGCTTCATTTGCTGTGGAATTTGTTGGTCCACTGCCATTGCGTCCACGTCCACTGCCGCTTGCTCCGGATGTTGAAGACATCTCAACCAAATTACAAAAATATCCTAATTGGAAAAAAAGGAAACAATTATAAAATTTCAATTTGACACAAAACTTTGAGATCCAATTTATCATTTCGTAGACTAAGTGTGAAATACTAAAAATATTCAGAGCCTTAAAGAAGACAATCAATTTGTTATTTCGGAAACAAAATGTCCAGATAGGGGCTTTTAAACAGGTTTAAAATTTCACAAATGGAGCTATTAATAGCAGCCAACAGCACTACAAACAAAACAAAAACCTAGGGAAATCTGCTACGTAGTTGAATTTGACAGGATATTTTGCGTGGTTTTACGTTATCATTGAGCAGACTGGCAGTTTGTGAAAGCAGGTTAATGAAAGTATGAATGATTTAATCGATGAAAAAGCTGAATCAATTGAAAGGGTCGACTTCACACGATATTAAGCACGTTAACGATATCAAGGATCAAGGACTTCTGTTTGTTAAAATAAACTTTCAGAAACAAGCCAGAACAGAAAATTGTGGTATCAAGTACGTCGTTTGATACATTGATTCCAAAATGGAACTTGCATCGAACTGCAGCGTTTGTGTCATTTTGTTAAACAGTAGGAAACACTTTAAAAGAGTCATTCCTACATTTTCATGATAATGTTATGCCGTCTGATTCTTTTTAATTCACATCCAGCATTCCATGCATTTTGGTTTTTGGGAGTTTCTTTTTATTTACTAAAATAAAATGGTCAGTCACTGGATTTCATTTCAAAGCGAAAGACTTCTTCCATACTTCCATGGACGTATATTGTGAAACAGTTTTCCAGGACTTCACTGTGAAGATAATAGCCAAATGATCTAACCGCTCAGTCGGTTTTTTCTACATTTCTAAAGATCATTTCACTGACTTAAGTCAACGTTATAAATCACAAACCATCTCTGGAAGGATTTTATCAGCTACATTGCTAAATGCATTTCGGAATATTTAGATGGGACAACGATGAAACTGAACGGGATATTACAACATTGCACAGCCTAATGCATCAATGAATTGAAAACATGCCGTGGTCAGTAATAAATAGCTAAGGAATGCATTTGTCAGAGACCAGGAGGTTTGAGAGTTACAAATTTTGTACAGTTTTCCATACGACAATAGATCTGCAACCACGACTCAAAATCACCGTGAGAGAGCCGTCATATTTCGAGTGGCATCTTTGGGACTTACAAATGTCAAAAAATTATTGGTGATACAGGTAAAAATTGCTAGGTTGCAGTCAAAACTAATCAACATCTTAAATGGTCTGGCCTGGTTTCTCTTCAATCTTGAATCCGCTGCACTTCAATGAGTAAACCGCGGCACTGTAACCCCAATAAAAGGGAGTATAGACACCGAACATCGAACACCAACAGAGGTATTCCAATTACCTCGATATCATTGGAATACCATTTCAAGTTCGACAAATCATCACTGTAAATGAACATGCATTTTAAATAGTACAATCCTTCAATTGTTTTATGTCAACAATTCTTCAAATGTGAGAAATGACAATTTTTAGGCTGGGCACTTAACACGTATGAACGAAGAAGAGATCAAGAATGGAAAGGTAGAGTTCAAAGCACTCTCAGGAAGACCATGCTTATGCTGGATGAACGAATTCACATCCCAACATTTGTGCAACGGTGAAAGTGCAATGGCGATGTTTGGTCAGATATTACGAAAAAATTATAGTTGTCTTGGCGCAAAAAATCATTTCGAACTCCATCAACTTGGCATCTAAGAGGGATGCGGATAGCAGAATATTAGGTTGGCACAAAATCATTTTAATAGGGTCAAAATCCATCTGGACTATAGTCCAACTTACGAAGACTCTAGGTGAATGCTACATCAATGGAAGCAGAGATAAGGTTTTAGGGCTGTAAAGTTGAACCGAGAAAGAAAAAGATGATACAGAAAACAAATGAGAAAATGCACTGCGCTAATTACGATGGCTGTTTTATTTTGTGGACACTGCAGTGAGGAAATATTGCATGAGAGTACATCGAAAGGGACTTTTCTGGCGGGAACTAGCCAGAGATCTAGAAAAAAGATTTCTTAATAATTATATGTCTCAACGGAAATTTTGGTATTGAAAACAATCCTATGTTTCATTTCTCAGATACTCAATGTACAATAAAGAAAATGCTTGTGATTACTAAATAATTGATAAATTCTATTCCAACCGCATACTATCATTCCTATAGCACTACTTCAGGATCCTTTATGTGTATTCTATGAAAACCTTAATTATAGGATGGATATAAAGTTGTATGGGAAACCTTTTGTTTGAGAACATGTCTAAACGGGAAATTGATTGCTTAATGCCACGATATTTTTGTGTCTAACATGTAGTCAACCTAATGACGCTTTGTAACAAAATATCCCATCCATCATTTCCATCTTTATCTTGCACTTGGATGGGATATAATAAATCGTAGCAAGAAGTTCTATGAATTGACTTCAAGCAGTGCCTGTTTCGTTTGACAGAGGTCCTCACACCTAACACCCACAAGGGATAAACTAGTTCTTTCAAATAGAAAAAAGCATTACATGTCCATTGTATGATACATTTTGTCCCTCCATTTGCTGAACAAAACATAGTTTCTACACAAAATGAATACACAGCCCTGTTGTCGACATTGCAAATTATTGCGCAGAGTGACGTCACACCTAAATCCCATCAAATCCAACAACAATCCGACCACCAAACACTCTTTCCTCAACAAAAGAAGAAACACCTAATTCTACATGTCCATCGAGATAATAACGAACAAAAAGAATTCTTATGTGATGACAGCAAATAAACATGAGCTTGCATCACAAACTATTTGCAATAACCCAATGCACTTGGTGTTTATAAGCGAATATATCTCGTGAAAATTTACAGAGATGCGCAACTCCAGATCTCTGTGGGTTCAGCTATCCAAAATTTCACCATATAAAAAACGAAGTATATTTAATAATTGCACGAGAAAGAAATTTTCTCCTTGTAGAGAGCATTTGACCCGACATTAACCCTCACACTCAATTTGCATTCCATCCCAGGCAGACTATAGGTGTTCCTAATATTACTTAAGTCGCCTCACCTATTTGAGTTATGAATAACAACTTTTTCCGAAATATCTTATAACTGCTGATGGTATTGTTAAGGCAAATTTAAACCCTCTCTCAAAGCGAATTAACAATAGTGAGAATATCGGCCATTTTGAACTTCACTTTTCTGAATATACGAGCAGCGAAAGAAACAAAACAAAAGAAATCGCCAGGAACGTTGGTCTCTGTCATTTAATTTGTCCTCCTCTTGAAAAGAATCCATAAAATAATGTTTTTGAGGGAAAGAAAAATGTATACCATGTCTGATAGGGTTGATATGTACCGATATATCGACATGCAAAAGTTTGTCCCGAACTCAGTCCCAATATAATCATGTAATTCCATCATAAAGAGTTCTCTACCTTTAATTGTTTCTTCTCGCTCTATTTGCTGTCCACAATTAAATCACGAAAACAATCACAAATTTTGTATTTTTCTTTCAATCCAACTTAATTTAAAGAAACAACAAGCTCTGCTGGCACAGGCAGAGATCAATTATTACAGAAAGGTTCTTCACTTTGGGAAGCTTCTTATTTTTCCTTTCACAATGCAAAATCAAAGCAATAGTGTGATTGTGTTGGTTTTAGCCCTTACCCCGGTCGGTGTTTGAATATGTGAATTCGATGAGTTGCCGGCACCAAATTTTAGTGTATCCGTATGCGAATACACCAGGTATTACTTGTCAGGATCAGAAAACTATCTATATGCTGAGCATTTTCACAAAACAACTTTGCAAGCCAATACTATGGTTTTTGCTCTTTTTTTCTGGCTTGAAAAATAATAAAACAAAATGGCACGTCCAAACACGAACACAAATTATACTGAGTTACAGATAATGATGGACAAGAATTTCAGTGTGTAGGTTTTTTTTTTGATATGGAATTGACCATATGCTTGCCTTTGACAATTCCAATGGAGGGAAGTTGTTGGAAAAATTGGAAGAAGCGCGTTGACACGCGACCGTAATAACGATTGAAATGCACTTGTTTACACGAAGTAATTCTAGCTGAACACCTGATTCGGGTTTGAAGGACAGCTAATTCGATTAAGAACAAAATATATTTACTATAAGCATTTAAAATTGGAAAGAAAATCAGTTTTTGACGAATAATTATAAATTAAAAAAGAACCATGGAAATATTTTACGTTTCTCACAGATATTTTTTATGACCTTAACGTACTTTTTGGTGTCTCAAATTGTCCGATCATATGGTTCATACATTTCCATAAAAATATGTAAATCTCATTCCTTGTCAAATGCTTGTGTATTCCTTTTTCCCAAACAAGAAATTTTATCCACTCATTTATACAATACTTTGCATAAGTCTGCACACTGTAGAAATAGCTTAAGTTAAATCCTATTAATACCCAAATCACAACAGCGTGTTCGCGCGATCGGGCTTTGACATTTTCTGTATAAAACACGTAAATCATTAGTCAAATCGGAATAGCGCGGTCGGGCGTTGACATTTCACAGATCGTAATATCGTAAGTCCGAGCAGAAAGTTTAGAGTAGAGGTACTCTCTACTCACTCGGGCTTTTTCACAGAGCAATAAAACAATTTTTTTATTCATTTGTGTTTTCACTTTTGGCGGGCAAAGGCAATTATTTGTGTAAGCAACGGCAATTATTTGTGTAAGCAACGGCAATTATTTGTGTAAGCCAATAATTTTTTGTAGAGATTTTATATATACTAATTACATTTTTTTGTAAAATGTTTTTTAGAAAGTGGAGAGCTTCGAGGACGATATTTTATTTGTCAAACGCGCCAATTCTATTTCGATTTGAAAAACTGAGTGCTTGTGCTTGGACATAAGATTCTCGTAAATTCGATAAAACGCGTATCAATCCCTGTCAAAGTCCGAGCGACCGAACGCGCTATTGCGATTTGGGCTTAATGAAAACAGGAAAAATCAAACTTGCATATCAATAACTATTCTAAGCGGTAATAAACATATAAGATGAATAAGTTGAACTTCGTAGCTTACCAAGAAAAAAATATACACAAAAAATCGTTTGTAAAAGTCTGCGCATGGATTTCAAAATCATGGATTTTATGAGGTAGCCCTTTGCATTTAAAACGGCTTGCAGTCTTCTCGACGCAAAATTGTTTTATTTCATGTTTTCTCATTCTTTTTCCATCTCAGTCCACAAATTGTTTAGCGATTACGTTTCGAAGTCAGAGAAATTGCATCATAGGTTTTTCCTTCTTCGAGCAACTCATCAATTATTCTTCTTTAAGAAATCTCTAATTCATTGCCTTCAATATATCAATGTAAAGAAAAATATTTAAATCCACATACAGCGTGGCAGCGCTGACAGGTTTCGAAGTATTTTTTTTTTTAAATTAGGAGATTGTGGGTATACCCCACCGTAACTGGTGCTTGACAGTTTCTAGTCGTCGGAATTTTTGGCAATTTTTTTGTTGGATTTGACACTATGATAGGGTTTGTTTCCAAAGAAGAAATTACACCAGATTTACTTCATCTCGTGTCTATGTATATCATGGGAAATAATTAGGCGGAAAATAATTCTCTGTCTTGCCGTTCAGAGTCGGCATTAAACTATAGGTCCCCTCCATACGAGAGAACAATAGCACCCACAAAACGAGTAGTTGCTGAGAAGCTAGGCTCAAGTCCACCTCGGACTGCAGTGCCGCCATTATTATTATTATTATTATTATTTATACTTGTTTAAACCTTCTAAAAATATGATTTCTTAAACTCGGCAAGATAGGGGTTTTGCTTTTTAATGAGCACTGTCTACTGTTTTGATTGTTGCCTCATTTCTGGTGTGTAACAGGAATCATCAACTATTGCAAAATTGTTTTTGTGTTTTAAATCCGTCCGAATTCGATTTTGGTCCACTATCAGCAAACGCAGGCACCCGTCGTGCTTTTTTTTGGTGGAGCCATTATTAACAATAATAAACACTTAATATGAATTTGAAACGGCTAAGAATTAGAAGGTACATATTGTTTAACTTTATTAAAACTAAGCGCATTCACATATATATAATTACATCTTAGGTATGTGTTACTATACATATACAAAAAAATTGAAAAGGAAACTTAAAATTACATCAAGATACAAGAAATCAAGGAAAAGCTTGTTATTTAAATAGTACGGTGTGTTAGGCGACACCAAGGGAACAAAATTGTCTACAAAAGTTAACGGTAGTTAAACTGAAAAGGTGTTTTGTGTTTTGACTTACGAATTATAAGAGGTTTAAAAAACGAATTATTTATAAGAGGTTTTGTGTTCATTGCATTGCAAATAAATTACGAAATAACGAGGGGAGCAAAATGTATGAACATCTTACGAATTAGCGACGGTTTTTCAAGGGACTAGCAGTTTGTAATGCATTTTTTAGGTTTCGATTTATCGGGGTACGAATTATCGCGATTCGACTATACATCCTTATCCACATGTGTGCTTCCACTCAACATCATGCCTGAAGGAAATGAGAAACAACAAAATCAGAAATCTGATGATAACGATAAAGCACTTCAAGAAACTTTATCCAATCTGTGTGACAATAATTTTGTGTTTCCCAGACAAATCATCAACAGATATGTGTGATTTAGCAACAGCTGAAGAAAATCCGAAATTGACTGTAACTGCAGATATGACGGGATACACTCGTCGGTCCCGAACCGGATACGTGGTTACTATAAACGGATCCTGTATTTCCCGGTGTGGTGAAAAACAGAAAAAAGTCTCATTATCGTCCACGGAAGTCGAATACATATCGAGTTGTTCAGCTGGAAAAGAAGCTATGTGGTTGCATTCGTTTTTAAAAGAACTGGATGTGCAAGGTGCTACTGATTGTTCAACGACGATATTTTGTGATAATAAGAGCAGCATCAGATTAGTAGAAAATCCAGAATATCACAAAAAGACAAAGCACATTTCTATCAAACACCTCTATTTGCGGGAGCTTAAGAATAATAAACACATCGATATGAAGCTTATTTCCACAAAACAACAGAAAGCTGATATTTTGACAAATGCACTTACCGCATTTATCACACTTCGAAACATTTTTGGAATAAAATCAACTTAACAACAATGAAGGGATGTGTTGAACAAAATTAAAACATATATGAACACATTAAATTAACAAAATAAAGAAACCTAACATTTTGATGAACATAGAATTTTGTAACGGTTATAAACCGAAATGTCAAGTAACGTCACTTATAGTCACGTATAGTTGTGTTTCTGAGTCCCTTTATATTCGTTCTTTTTGCATTTAGCATACTTTCTTAAATAAATATTGAACATACTCTGGAGTACAATTCTGTTTCAATTCAACAATAAGCAATATTTTATGGAATGATGACGCCAAAATTATTCGATCATAAATTGCATTCCTACATACTACGAATGTCGTTTTTAGTTTCTTAAGCAGTAAGGACGTTCTATGTGAATCCATTTCAACTACATACTTTTAACATTTTTAAGGTACATTTTTATCCCCTTTTAGGTGTCATTGTCCATTATATGAAATAATAAACCCAACAAATGTTGGTATTAAAAGTATTTTAATGTAAACATCCACATACCAATAGCGGAGCTCAGACTCAAGATTTGTCCAATTTATATGACAAGAGAGGAGTTCGCACTCACTGATTAATCGGTTCGATTTAAGAAGCACATATTTGGAAATGTGAACGCACGCAAGTGTTTATCTTGTTAAATATGTTTAATAGTTGAATGTGTTTCGTCAAACAAAGAAGGAAATTTCATCATTCCAGAATTCTAGTAGCGTATGATTCGGGGCGTTCACACTGTACTACAAGTCGTACGACTTGGTCGTCAGACTAACCTTGATGGACCAAATCTGTTTATGTTTTATACGGTTACTTACGATAAATTGTTCAGATCAGTCGGATGGTAGTTCAACTTTTTTCCTTGGTTCGACGAATTTTTGATGTGTGTAAACACTTGTACGACTTCAGATCATTTTTTAACTTTTGTCTGTGAGTTTGTGAATGAGTCAGCATTAGCGCGAAAGAAAACGCATGACATTGATATTTTACGGAAAAAATAAATTTCATATATGGTCTAATTATCATATTTGTTTTTTCTTTACTCTTTTCTCTGATTTTCCTTTATTGTAGACCATATTTACACTTCTGGGCGCCGTGGCCGTGAGGGTTCGTGCGTCGACCCATACGCATTAGACTTTCACAGTCTAGGTTCGAATCCAAGTTCAGACAAACAATTTAAAAAAAAATTGTTCACGGCTCCACCTCTTTCGAGTCACTGACAATGCTCAAAGAGTATAACATTCTAGAAAAAGCTTCTCATCTCGCCGTTCGGAGTCGGCATTAAGCTATAGGTCCCCTCCACTCGTGAGAGAACAATAGCACGCACACCACGAGTGGTTGCTGAGAAACTAGGCCCAAGTCCATCTCGGACTGTAGCGCCGCCATTATTATTATATTTACACTTCGTTTCTTTCGTAAATAAAGTCCGTCAAGCATGTGATAGAGTGTGAAGGCCCGTGTTGGTCCGGAAAGTTTTGAAAGAATGACTTTTTTTGCGAATAATTAACTTTAGATACTATTCATTAGAACATATTCAGCTGTATGGGTTTTTGCGTCGACCCATACGCCCCAGACTTTCAGTCTAGGTTTTAGGCGGCTCCACCTCTTTCGAGTCACTGACATTGCTCAAAGGGTATAAGTGTCTAGGAAAAGCTTCTAAATCTCGTCGTTCAGAGTCGTTATTAAACTGTTGCTCCCCTCCACTCTTGAGAGATCACTAGCATGCACAACACGTGTTATTGCTGAGAACCAAGTACACCTCGGACTGTAGCGCCGCCATTATTATTATTATTATTATGCGTTTAATGACTTCTACTGAACAAGTAGACGGAGCCATTCCCAAGGTATTATTATTAAAAGGATCTTGTTCGCTACTATCAGGACTTCCGCCATCTTTCAAATTAATTTTAAAAATTTTGTTTGACCAACATTTTTGTTAGTGTGAAACGAACACCTTTCATTTCATTAAATTTTCATCAAACACTATTAATTAAATAATTGAGTGTGAAGCCTGCTTATGAGAACGGTTATCATTGTTATCATGTATGAATCAAAATTTAAAGTCATAAGACGATATCAAGGCGGACGCAAGTGCCGTTCACATGAATCGAAATGTGATTTTCTGTGAAAAGTGACAGATCCTATAGTAACTGTACTAAAGTTAGTTAGTTATTGCACCAATTATCTGTCACACCCTTTTGCGGTTGCCTAATTCTTTTACACACTGGATTTCTTTACAGGCTATTTTTTTAGCCTCTCTCTTTAATGCCATTCACACGAAAATCGATCTGCCCCTGCGATTTTTCAGAAATATTCACTTTTCAGCAAATATAAAAAAAAGCTATACATTTGAGTATGCCAAAAAGTCCGCCATTAATAATCGATTTTTTATCGAATAAAAACTCAATATTATCTTAAATATTGAAATGCACCATATTTCCTTGTTTTCTGCGTATCAAACATTCTATTTGCGATTCGTTAAACTGAGATCGCCATCCACAACGCGCGATCCCAGTCCATACAGTTGCGAAAAAATAAATCGTAGATTGCAAGAATCCAAATGTGAGTGATTTGGCGTGTGAGGAAATTTGCTTCATGTGAATGACAGTTAAATCTTTCACACGATTAGGAGACCAAATTGACAAACTTGCGAGCAATTCATCAGCAAGTACAAGTCGCGCTACCCCCACTCTTTTCGTCCTGGTTGCTTACACATTACGAATTGCCGCAATTAAGTTGCCATGTGTTTTTTCAGCCACGTTCACATTCTCCAAAAATCGTACGGTTTTTTTGGTCGTAAGATTAGTATAGTGCGAACTCGGCTATTGGCAGTTAATAAACCGTAGGGTGTTCTTAGACGATGATTATTATTAATAAAAATAATAATCCTAGACGACAATTATGTTGCGATGTTGGGTGTCAGCAAGAGGTTAAAAAAAGCAGAGAGCAACCCTTGGGTTTCTGTCTTTTATTTTATCTCATTTCGTAATTTTGTGCGTTTGCTCTCTTCTTATCGTGGCGAAGGATTACTAAAAACAGAAAATGTATTTATAATCGCCCGTGAAGAACTCTAAAAGTAATGAAAATGAAAATTGCACCGCCACCTAATTAAAATCAACTTTAAAATGCTGTGACAAAAAATGACTGATGCATGGCCCATGGGTTACAATTTCGTTACAGTCACAAATCAGTTTGATTGTGGTTACAATTTCGTTACAATCACAAATCAGTCTGATTGTGGTTACAATAGAGACTAGGAACGCTGTCATCTTTCTTCCTCGTTCAAATCGTATCTCAGGCCACAATGAATGTACATATTTCGCCGACGAGTCATTTAGCAGGGAGTTTTTTGTTAACTTTTGTTGACAGTAGTAGGTTCCTGAGGAAGAAATCGTTATACTTACCGCTTTTGAAAAAAGAAATCCGGGTTTATCTCCGCAAAGCTTAATAATTTTGAAAAACAAACCAATCGAACTCTTTCAAATTTACTCAATACTTATGTATGTATGTTCTGCCATGTGTGTCGTAGCACAGTAACAATTTTTTTCAAACAATCTTCTTCATTTTTAAAGCTTACCTGAGTATGATTTGATTTGTATGATCATGTGTGTGGTTATTTTGAAAACGAAAAACTCGTACAAAAGTGAAAATGGTCTTCAGCCAAAAATCACAATATTACATTCCGACGCTCCTTCTCTTATGTTTTATAGCTTATTGCTCTTAGAATTTTCGATTGATATTGTCAACAGGAAATTTGTTTTCAATTCTTTGGTGTGAAATAAGAGCTCTTACCTACCAAATAATTTGCCCTAGTAGTTTTATTCTGGTAACCACGACGAAATTACAGACAGCCTCAAATTTGCTGTTCTTCATGGGGTGTAGTAACCACAAATTATCATTTTATTGGACAACTTCTGTGTCACTAATAATGCTCGTAGGGTATAAACGTTGTTAAAGAAATTAAAAACTTCTTCTGTAAGTTACTTCTGTCGACGAGAGCTGGGAAGAGAACACACGACTGGTGGCTGCTGAAGTCAGACCAAAACAAGATTTTATACACGATGTGGGTGATAGAAAAGGATGAGTGGTCGCTGCTAAAAAAAAAAAAACTACGAAATGGTCCTACAGGAACTGTTTGCAACATTTCATTTATTTATTTATTGTTTTCTTGTTTTTTATTTATTTATTGCATTTCTGTTTATTGAAGTCCTACCAGTTCTAAATTTTCGCTAAACTTAGTATGGAGAAACATTTATCACTAACCAAATTAAATTTTTAGTTGGAACACTCGTTTCGCTGAAACCTAGGCTATAAACATCCATATCCAGATACCCCATTCAGTTTTCGATCGGTTTTTGAATGTTTTTCACCCGCCTCTGCAAGAAACTTAATTTCAATATTTTCTTTTCGTTTTTTGGTTTATCATATTTCCCCGCCGCAAGGTCAAGGTTACATAATTTGTATGGCCGGTACATTACCGAGTAGGTAGCACCAACTCAAGCGTTTAGATATGTTACGTACATTGTATGTTGATACAACTTTCGAATTTTATGACCCCGTCGGCGACGAGTAAGTGTTACCAATTTAAATTCCCGAAATATATGCTCGTCTTTTCATTGCCACACCTCGTACAAAGATAATTTTGTAAGTCATTGAGCATTCATTGAAGATTTAAAGATTTACAATGTTAATACACTTTTTGACTTTCAGTTGCTGCACGTGTTTTAATTTTGAAGACCTTGTGACATCTACCCTGAAAAAGTGTTTCTTATAGGAATTTTTTTTTCATACTAGTTTTGTCCAATATCAAAATCTACAAACCAGGCCATCACACTTTGTTAAGTGGTTTTGATTCTAGTCAACCAGTTAAGTGACCAGTGCCCATGTTGAGCTTGAATCAGCTGTAGTTGAGACCTTTTGACTGCAAAAAATCATGTTTCAACTCAGCAAACCAATAACCAAGAAGTCATTCTCAAGTTTTTGTGAATTAGCTTGTATATTTGAATGCCTCCAATAAATCGTAATGCAAAAATAAGAGCTCTTCCATGGATGTTCTATTTTACTACTGTGAGATTTTATCTCCGTAGTATGTTGCTTGGAGTGGTTGAGAAATGCACTTAAACGTAAGTTGATCGATTGTGGCGCAACAGAGATTGCTATGTGTCCATCTATTTGTCTATTTGTGGGAAAGAATTTGGAGCTTTCAATGTAGCTTAGAAGATTGCTAATAGATGCGTTACTGAGATCACAAATGCTTTCAAAGAAGTCAAAACACGTCGTTGGTGAGATGCTAAGGCCGGGCAGGTACACAAAAAATGTGGAATGTTCTTCACTTCTTCCCGATCTAATCAGCTTCTGCAGAAATGCATGTTCAACCATGAGCAGTGATGGCACTGACAATGATGCTAATAATTCGATTTGTCGAGGGAGCTCAAGATTGTCTAGGATCTAGATCTATCATTCCAAAGATATGACACGTTCTACTTCTCAACTATCTATATATGAGTTGCGGCCTCTCGCACCAAGAGTTTGCATATATGAGAGGCATACCTATATTGATATGTAGTCTCAGTAGTAAGTCCAAGTAAAAATCCAATTTAGCCCGCAATTCTGGCATGAATTTGTACGTACAAACACTGAAATAAACACAATATCCATTCAAATATGCAGTCTGAATTAGATTCACATGTTAACCCGAGCGGGATTTTGTAACATTAGAAGGCGCGTGGTCTTTTATGGTAGACCAGCGGAATTTGAAATCTTATAACACCGTCTGCCTTCACCAACTGCAGTCTGGACTCTTATCAGTTAAAACATTAATTTTATTAAGCTATTGAAAAGGACACGCCAAAAAACTAGGTAGTGAGATCCTTTTAAATGGTTGTTTACGATCGTAGACCTCGCGACTACTGGAGGCTTAACAAATAGACACACCGTCGTGTAGTGTCAACAAATTAAACTTGAACCCAAGAAACTGGCCACAATTGCAATAGTGGCAGTAGGACGAACATGGACATATACACAACAAATACACGAAAATTATAAATCAAAAGAAAATGCATTTGAAAATAAGGAAAAAATTGGCAAAATATTTATTCCTGTTAAGTTCTGCGCGATATAAGCGGTTTCCATGTCTTAGAGTTGTAAAAAAAGTAGATAAAAATCACAAAAGACAAACAAAAATCAATCAAAATCAATACCAAAAAAAAAGGACATTGAAAATGCTACTTTAAGAAATAAACTCTCGTTGCCACATTCTCATTTATGACAGTTTTCTTTTCTTCAGGTACACAAATTAGTTATCATTTTTGTTCATTGTTAAAAAAATAAAAATAATAAGTGGTTGTTGCTGCAAAACTTGAATCTCTCTTTTCAGTTTCAGTCGTGTAACAGTCGTTTGCGTCTGCTCATTTTTTTTCCTTTTTGTAAAAGGGATTAAGAAATTATATCCACGAACCTACACACCGAACGTGTTTAGCCGCAAAAAATAATTCTTTTCGAAAAAAAAAGAACGGAGTGCGTTCAAACTCGAGAAATTGAGAAAAAGTAATTTTATGTAGAGTATATTTAAAATCATTTGTTTTTTGTGTTTTTTTTTTGTTTTGTATCCCGACACTATATACATACATAGTAAGCATATGTATATATATATATACATATCAACGTACATACATACATATACATACATATATATGAATTTTATATATAGATACACAGTTAATATATATGCATACATATTCATATATATATACACACATACACACGTGTATATATAACTTTATTCTTTTTCATATTATCATTTTTTTGTTCTTATGATTACTGTTATCATTACAGTTAAAAATTAATTTTCTTATTGTCAAACTATATGTTACTATCTGCAGTCCCTATACAATAAATACGTTTTCATCGAGTGTGGCAGTTGTAGCTCTTGGATGCGTTCTTCTAAATGCGCTCGTCCTAAATTCTGCCGTATCACACGTCTACATAAATACATTAAGGGTAATGGTTCAGCTGAAAGTAAAATAAAGGAACGATTTAACAGTTTTTCTATTATGTGCTTTTTTATAGGTTATGTTATGTTACTTACGATCCAGGCCGCCAATATATCTCATTGTTATCTCGCAATGGCCCCAGACTGCCGACACAATTGGATAGAGTTTCTTTCCTTTTAACCCTCTAAACGCTACACCCAAATATTCATGATCTACTATAAAACTAAGTGTTCCTTCGTCCATATCCAGTGCTAATAGAAATTTATCGGGTACTAGGAATGCTTCATCGTTTTTGAGTATCGCTGGATAGGTTATACCAGCACAATTTTTTGAGTCGTGGTATAGTTTATTTCTGCCTAAATCCCAGCCCCAGCTGTGTACTGATGCGCCGACTAAGCTTTGATATCCTACAGAATGTAATTGTGCTTCCGAAGTAGCTACACCAACAACAGCGTGTGTACCTCGTTGTCTTGTTGGCCAGTAGATTTCCCAAATGTGAAGACCTTTTGTAAAGCCAACTTTACCCCGTATACAGTCTGTGCTCTGTGCCACTGGATGCCGGTGAAATGTCAATTTATCATCTTCTTTAACAAATATATTTAGGGATCTATCATCCCCATTCCATGAGTATTTAAGTTGTGCTTCACGTCCAGCTGGAGGCATATCAAGTAATATTTCAATACGGGCTGGCTTTACATATTCTGCTGCTAATTCACGTGGTATTACGGGTTTAAATGGAACTTGTGCATCACCGCGACTAACACTTTTAACGACTGCACTGTTTTTTTGTCCCATGTTCATGCCAGATCGATTGTTACGTGTTCGTCTTTGGTCTAGTATGGTTACTTTGTATGATAAACGTAAACGTTCAAAATCTCTTGGTTCCAAACGTGATAGAACCACTCGTGGAGTTAGTGTTGTTGTAGATGATATGCTTTGTGGTCTTCTTCGGTCACTGGATCTGAAAATAGGTGCCCGACCACCCTTGTATCTGAAAAAGAAAAGAACAATCTATTCATGACACATTATAATGCAGAAGATTTCGATTTGAATGTGAAAACTTTTATTTTTGTTCTTTAATACCAGTTAACCCAATCAATTTTTGTTTATTGTTTCCCATTTTAATTTTGTGTAGTCTAAAAGTATATTTATGATTTACTTATGCTGAAGATTTTAGGGAACAAAAATTAAATAAAATAAAATGAATACACCAAACGAATTGCTGGGGTGACAAAAAAAAAAGGATGGATAACCAAAGGGAACAATTGCAGACACGCCACCTACTCAACAAATCATGGTTAGTATCCCTATTCAATCTAAGCTCTGAATAGGAGTTGAAATATGTGAGAGGGAGCTTGGTGGTTGGTTGGAACTCACTTAAGTACACTCTGATAGATAGTCGTTTAAGGGTAAGGTGCAGTGACTACGGTGATAAAATGAGAAATAGAGCAGTTTGGGGACAGACACGGAAAAGCATGCAGGTGAAGTTTAAAGGAAATCTGCCCACTATTAGGCAATTATACTTGGTAGTACAATAGAGTATTCACCAAAACAAAAAATTATTGGTTTTGAGCATGTTCATAAGGTTATGAAAACGCAGGCGGTACTGTTAATGATCAATGGCAGGTATAGAGTGATGTTGACCGACTTTTTGTAGCCAAAACTTTACAACGTCGATATGTCCGAGCTGTGGTTTCAACAAGACGCAACCATCGAAGTTATGAGGGCGAAATTTTGTTACTGGGTCATCTCATCATGCAACTTGACATCACTTGATTATTTTTCTGGGGCTACGTCAAGTACTTAGTCTACGCTAATAAGTCAACCACTTTGTACCATTCGAGACTATATTGTCGGGAAAACGCCGCACATATTGAAACAATTTATTTAAAATTGAACCGACCGTTTGAAGCCCTACGCCAGCTATGGTTAGTTACCTAAGGCCATTTGTATTATGTACTATAAAGCCAGACTCAATTTTATTTTTGACACCGTTGTAATTTAATTTAATTTTTTTTTCCTATCGTTCTTATCTTGTCGCCCTATACAATAGAGTATTCAATAATCAGTCATTGGTCCTGAACATGTTCACAACATTTTGAAAACACCTACGGAGAAATAAAATTACGAATTGTCAGGTCTGCAATGCTATAAATGATTCGATTAAGGATTAGCGTTTCACGTCACTTGGTAAATAGCGATTGCGGTGAAGACGATCTGTTCGTTGAAACAACTTTTCAAAATACAAACAGATGTTGCTAAGCAATTCAATAATTCCCTACTAAGGATAAAAAAAACGACTGGATGGCGCAGTTGGTTAAGTGCCTGCCCCAAGTTAGAGGGGTCACAGATTCGAATCCCAATGAAATCGAATCTGATCCAGTCATCATTTGCCGTTGGGATCAAATTAACGCCACTGCAGTAGGATGCTACCTGGCAGTACAATGGACCAGTTTTGAGTCTGAGTGCGCCAGTAGCGCTTCTAAAAATCATCCGAAAAAAAAAAGATTAAAAATACTGTTTTTCGATCTATTTGAGACCATTCCGGAATGTGAAAAGATGAGAGTATGCGTTTTATCGGACGATTCTTTATTTTCTTTTCGACACGTCTTCATGTTTGGATACAGTTAGTCGCAATTAGTTCAGTATTGTGATTGGAGACGTGTCGGCTTGGATATTTTAGAGAAGGCAGATGTCGTTTGAAACTGTCCAAATAATACTGCATAGCAAAGTATGTAAATATGATTATTGTTGTTTCCCAAACGTTCATTCTCGTGAATCCAAAAAAAAGGTGTCACAACCTTTCCGGTCCATAAAACCTCTTTTTGCGCACTGATGCACGCATAAATTCATTGTTTTAAATAGACTCTCACATTGTTGACAGTCATGGATGAAACTTGTCCGGATTGCGCTTGCTCATTCGTGGTCATTCTTGTTTCAAGGTAAGCAATTGAGGTCGAATTCACGCAAGCACTGTTTATATTTTTAAAATATATATGACGAACTTCCTCTAACTCGAACTAATTTTCAACTGTATATACATTTTTCCAACATATGCACCCTATCATTTGAGGTAAAAGTCATACAAATGTCAAACACTACAATTAACCATACCACGAAATTTATTGATCACTCCTGGTGATGGTGAGTTTAATCCGATCGTCCATCGCCATAAAATGAAATTTATCGGTCTCTTCTGGTGGTGGTGAGTTGAGCACCTTCGACGACTGGGTGGGGAATCATGTTTGATGAGTCTGCAGCGGCTGTGTTTTCTTTTCCAAAATTATGGTAATTGTCTTAATCCAACCCTGCACAACAACAACTAAACAACAAATCTGTTTAATATTTTGTATGCATGTAGGGATGTTTTGTATGCATCAAGGTTTATGGACAATATCGAAAGCGGATAAAGAAGTTCTGTGTGCGATCTTTGATCCCATTTGCGTTCATTCAACCACGCTGAACAGCGATATGAATCTAGGCAGACGTCTATGAAATCAAAGCCTAAGATAGACCATGTGGAGCGCATGCAGAACTTAGCTCAGCTAGCGACTTTGAGCCAGTGAGACAACGCAGTAAGGGGCGTTCACGAACTCTACGAGCTGTATGAGAATGTGGACAAAGTCTGGGAGGGACAAATCCGACTTAAGTGGGTCGGCTAAATCAAATGAATGAACACCAATACTCCGGCAATGCTCTCTTTCCCGAATCAGGAGACTCGGATTCGAAGGCCGAACCTTCGGCATAAACACCAAGTAATAGCGGACGGAAGATAGCTTGGTCTTGATGACCGGAAGCAGCGCTAGCGACGGAAGTCGATAATTGTTCAGGCTCAGACTATCTTAGATGTCGACTGCCTTAAATGTAAGTACTACTCTGCTGTGTTTGTTGCCCTTAATGCGTTGAGAAAATTGTAGAGCAAGTTTTTTCGCGCATGCACGTGGAAAAAATTAAAAATTAAAAAGGGTTGTATTTTGTACGCAACAGGGGACGTCCATGTCATAGTTGGTGCACAAAATTTGTGAGAGATCTCAACCAATTTGGTGTGCGAAATTGGAGACAACTAACGATGATGTTAACTGCAGCTCAACAAAGAAGAAGCATGTCATGGTTTTGAGAGCTGGTAATCGAGAAAGAACGAAATTGTCCAATGCCTAAATACATGGATTTAGTGCATCCTTCTGAGACTGTCGCAATTCCGTTCGAGGAAAACAGAGCCTATGCATGGGAAAATAAATAAAATCTATCAATTCCATGTCAAAGAATTAGCCGCAAAACTATCAAATATGAAGTATATAAAAACATGACAACCAACCATTTGATGGACGTTATCGTGTGTCGAAGGTATTAAGTGACGCTTCAGTATGGAGTAGACACCTGGGCCTCCACCTTAGCTTCTCTTTGCTTTGCACGAGAAGTCGATGTAATTTTTAAAGATAAGATTTTTTTCTTTCGCCGATAACAAAGAAGTAACGTTTATTTACCTCGCCTTCTCTTCATCTTTATCGGTTGCAATCAATTACTATCGATTCCCATTTGACATTCGATAGGATTTGTTTACATAAACATCAACACACATGCACACCGGTGCAAGAAAAAAAAAAAAAGGTAAACAAAATTAGAAAAGCACATGGAACAGATAACAAAATTTTGAAAATCAACAATATTTCCTTTTCAGCGATAAGAAATTGAAAGTGTAAACAAAACCCCTTCATAAATCACAAATTTGCTTATCGTTATCGAGGCACAAAATATCTAAACACTTTCAGACACTTAGACTTCCTATGATTTCAATAATAATCTTATCAATCAGATAAGCAATTTGGTTCCCATGTCTAGTCTTACTTAGAATTTCACCGCACAGCTGTTCTATTTTATTTCGCATTTGTTGAGGATATGTTTTCAATATTATCACAATTGGTCTAGTCGCTTACCTGCTTTTCTGTCCTTCAAGGCGTTGCTTTAATTCATCCAGTGTTGTTAATTTATTTGGATGTGTTACCTTCTTCATCGTAGGTTTTTGTGTTCATGAAGGTCAATTTATTTGGGGCCTCTTCCTTTATTATAAGAGCCAACGTTTATCATAATTATTGATTCAACGAATCCTCACAACAGCTTTAGCATGGTTGCTTGCGGCTTCATCCTGTTAAAAAAGCAATTTTGCTTTCTATAGCTAACACTAACACCATCTTATAATTTTTGTTTTGTAAAAGAAAAATCCTAAAATTATGTCTTAACAAAGAGGATTTTGATTCTTTTTTTTGTTTTTTGAGAGAGGTCGAACTTGGTGGAAGTATAAAAGGACCGATATTAATATAAATTACACCAGTCCGAAGAATATATATGTAAAAACACGTAAGCCTAAGGTAAGAGTGAATATTAGGTTTCTCTTTTCTAGATACTTCAAATCAGGTTATATATCGGTGGTAACCATGAACAGCCATAGGATAGGATTATGATGTAATGAAATGGTGGGAAGCTGTCTTGTTAAAGGGAGATGTTGCTGGAATTTCAAAACAGTTTATACAGAGTTCTCCAATTGGGACTTGACAACTTTCAACTTTTACTGTGAACGCACCCTTAAATCAATTATGAAACTGTCAATGTCAAAACATTCAGTAAAAACAACATTTTGGTGAAGTTCACGAACGAAAAACGCTTACGAATAATTGAAATGTATTACATGTAAAATTCCGAGTCGGTAACGCCAACTTTAAGAGCATTAAAGGCCATTTTTCGTTGTAATTCTCGTCCCAGTAGACAACAAGCAATTCATAGTCTAGTGAACAAATTTAAGTTTACATTTTCGCCGCTGGATATTCCTGTGCCAGTGAGATTATGGATTTGGGCGAAGTGTACTTCTGCCGTTCAAGCGTCCGTCACAAACAAACTAAAACAGTCACTTCCACCTCGTTCTCAAGAATTAGGCATCACTAAGACTAATTTCACTATGAATCACTATGGCGAATTTTGCGAAAGGATCGTGGCCTGTACCTTATAAGATGAAGTTAACTCAAGGACTAAAGCCATTCGATTATATGAAGCGACGTAAGTTCTCCGATTGTGCTCTAGTAATGTTGGAAGAAGATTTCATTGCAAAATCATCTACAGTGACTAACCGCATCTTTGGATAAACGGCTTCGTCAACAAACAGAATATGCGTTATTAATAATAATAAAGGCGGCTCTACACTCCAAAGTGGACCTGGGTCTAGCTTATCAGCAACCACTCGTGTTGTGCGTGCTATTGTTCTCTCACGAGTGGAGGGGACCTACAGTTTAATGACGACTCCGAACGGCGAGATTGAGAAGCTATTTCTAGACAGTTATACTCTTTGAGCATTGTCAGTGACTCGAAAGAGGTGGAGCCGTGAACAATTTTTCTTTTCTTTTGAAAAATTGTCTGAACTGTGATTCGAACCTAGACTGTGAAAGTCTAGTGCGCATGGGTCGACGCACGAACCCACACGGCCACGACGTCACTATGCGTTATTAGTCAAGTGAAGACCTTCATGTGCTTCAAGAAACACCATTTCATCCATAAAAATAACATCGCGAATACAATCTGCCGAGATGAGATTTCACGCGAGGAACTCAACGTTTGGCAGCTGCTTCTTTAAATGGAAAGGGCTATACTTCGATGGTATGGTCACGTGGCACGAATTTCCCCAGCATCACGACTTCCGAGGCGTGCCTTGAATGCGATTCCATCAGGTATGCGACCGCTTGGCAGACCCAGGACGAGATGGTTGGACCAAGGCCTAAAGTTTGAGTCGATGGCGAAGGATCGAGTGGCCTGGTGATCTCTCGTGCGTGCGCTACCCCCGCGACCCTTTAGTGGAACATGCGGGTCACTAAAGATGATGAAAATAACTGCATGGTGTGGTTTCTCATGCCGGTGGTCTCGTTAGGCCGTTTTTCCGTTGATGAAAATGACCGTCACGCTCCAGTTAATGGACCGGGACATATTGTAACGTTATTTCTTTGGTCAATTGCATGAAATAGACATTAGTGATAGCGGGTGTAACAATCTACTTATTGAAAACTCAATTCGATGAACGTGTTAAGAATGGTCCTTTCGGTTGGCCCCGTAGATCGTATGGTTTAACACCCTAGACTTTTATTATAAGGCTACGTTATTACGTTAGCTACTCACAAACGTTAAATTATCGGGGTATGCCAACAAGGATTCGAACCAATAATAATATTTTCTCGAGACATACCAAATGATTTGCGTTTTATTTAAAAAAATGCCAAGTAGCAAACCAATAATAAAATTCTCGAGATATCTCAAATGCTTTTTTTATTTAAAAAAGAAAGTTGTCAAGTCCTTTTTGAAAAATTCGATATTATCCAATTACCAGCAATCAGCAACACTCTTGGATTATTTTTGTAGTTTGTATGAAGGGGTTAGATTTTTGGCCGATTTTTTAAAACAAATCCAAACCGTTTAAATCAGAAGAGACACAAATACACTCCCCCCCTTTTCCGTTACAAGGACACAAACATACACACAAACAACAAAGAAGCCGCTCCCGAACTAACATAAAAGCAAAAAAAAAACATTTACATATGTACATCGGTTTTGGAAGCCACAGCAGTCATACACAAGAGCGCAGAACATATTATTAGAGGTTTTAATTGAAAGTCATCTGCATTCATCGGGCGTTGAATGGGTGCTCTTTCAAACAACGTTGAGTTACGATGCAGAAGTACAAAAGTATGTATTAAAGGTTTCGAATTGTATGAAACGATGAACAAAGCACATTTCTTTGCATATACATACATATGTATATGCCCACAGATGAAGCTATACAAATTAAGAAAAGATTAAAAAAAATCGTTTTGTTTCAAAAAAACGTTTACAATGTTCAACAATAGCACGATGTGTATTACCTAAAATCAGAGAGAGAGAGAGAGAGAGAACAAATATTTTGCAGTAAGAACAATGCTTGCATGAAGACTTGACAAACGTACACAACCAGTTGTTGTCATACGTGACTACCGTAAATATTTTAATTCCAAAAATATTCAAGCGCATATTAGGTTTATTTTCACAGATTTTTGAAGTCGTTTAGAAGCTTGCCTTATAATAATGACAATGTGGCGCTATAATCCGGGGTGGACTTGGACCTAGCTTCTAAAGCAACCACTCCCGTCGTGCGTGCTGTTGTTCTTTCACGAGTGGTGGGGGTGTCTACAGTTGATAACTTCGAATGGCGGATTTTGAGAAACTTTTTCTAGACAGTTATACTCATTTCGCATTCAGTGACTCAAAAAGGATGTTTTTCGAGAATTCATCCTAGAGTTCGAGCTTAGGCGTCGCCAAACTTACCCACTCCGCCACGATACCCACTAAGCTTGCTTACGTACATACATACATACCTTACTTCACCCAACGAGACACGAAAATACAATATTTCATTTTTGTCAATAACGGAAACCTTTTCCATTGAAATGTGAAAAAAAAAGATAAATTATTCAAAAGTCTGTTTGCAGACAAATTTCATTGACAAGTGAGAAAAAAAAATCTCAATACAGTATGAGATTCACTTAAAGTTTACCTCGTCAGTCAATGACTTTATGAACTTCCGAGTTCCCAGCGATTGAGAAACCAATTTGAAGGACTGTTGGCTCGCGCATCAGTGTATCTTCGCTTCCGAGTTGCCAACGAACGTTGTTGATCGGATAAGTGTATGCATAAACCGTTCTTCAGATAACGTGCACTGGAAGCTCTCACAAATTCAACGACTTTTAGCTCGAGCTGATCAGTTAAACTTTTTTTTTTTTGAAATCTGTATGTTGTATTTGGGATACATGCGGCGCGAATAAAATTTTTTGAATGGAATTCAAAATGTTTGTGTATCAAATGGAAAGGTCTTAAGACCGAAGTTCATGATACAGTCGTTTACCAACGGTTGGACAGATTTGGCATTGTATACAGTAATTGTATCGTGTTGTTACACAACTGACAGTTGTTGTACCGGTCGCATGCTCTTGAGTGTATAATCGTTGTCGCATGCCATCGATCGTCGATGCCACACATCGTAGTGTGGTGTGTATTCGGACAAACAATTGTATTAATTTCAGTTTTATTTTGGTAAGATTAGGTAGTTTCAAATTAACTGCTCGAAAATGATTAAATAAAATCCCCGGTTGTTGTGTACTGCACACAACAATTGGGCCGATATCGGCAAACCAGAAGTCGATACAATCGTTGTATCGTGTATTTCGTATTTTAGATCTTAAGTACAAGTGGCAGATTGTAGTCTCGCTCAGTTTGTCGAAAAAATATGCCTAGGTCAAGTTCAGATTTTCTTCCTCGTCATCTTCGTTGTCAACGTTCTATTGACATGTTTGACGATGGAACAGTCTTTTACAATTGTCAAGGAGTGGGTGATGAAATTCTCTCATAGAGAGGAAGAAACATCAAAATTATGGGAACACGTTGAACAACAAAAAACAACAAACAAAAGCTGTACACTTTTTAAATATCGAGAGCACATGCTTGAATGTTTTAATTGCGAGTTACGAAAAATGGATAAACAAAATAAGACATTGAAAAAGTAAGTTTCAAGGCTGCAAAACTTTTGCTCCTGTGGTCGTTGAGGTTGTTCCAATCATGAAGCGTGTGTGCTAATGGCACATTCCGTAATGACACCGATGGGAGTCCTAAGAGATGACCTCTCCATTCTGATTCTGTCCATCAGCCAGGTGGTGCCCTTGGATCATCTGCGATGTGAAGAAATAATCGCGTTGGACTACATTCAATATTTGATCGTAGCTGGTGGCTTTTAATAATAATAATAATATTGGTGGAGGTGGACCTGGGCCTAGCTTCTCAGCAACCGCTCGTGTTGTGCGTGGGAGGGGAGAGATAGACCTACAGTTTGATGCCGACTCCGAACGGCGAGATTGAGAAGCCTTTTCTAGACAGTTATACTCTTTGAGCATTGTCAGTGACTCGGAAGTGGTGGAGCCGTGAAAATTTTTTTTTTTAAATTGTTTGTCTGAACTGGGATTCGAACCTAGACTGTGAAAGTCTAGTGCGTATGGGTCGACGCACAAACCCACACGACCACGGCGCCCCACAGTTAGTGGCTTTTACGCTATATTATACACACTCAGCGTATGAGTCAACACACTTACCCATGACATCATGGCTTCACTTCCCTTAAAAATGTGTTAAAATGGTGACTTAAATTTTGGAAGATCGAACTTCTAGAGTTGACCAGTGAATTTTGCACGATCTTCTCAAGAATGATATTGAAAGTCACGTGACAGCGCGTGGCTTCGTCTAAAAACTTTTTTGACATTAAATGACTCGGTGGGTTTGTTACCGACCTCAATAGAGCCGTGAGATTTCTTCATAGCCACCCTTCTCAGTCTGAGGAATTGGGCAGGACTATCAAGACATTTTTTTGAAAACTTATGCTTCAACATTCCCTCAATATGTAAAATGAAAATGTACAGTACACCTATCGAGATAAAGATTAAAAGTGGCGTGTATGATCCTAAATTAAGTGATCCAAACACTATTAACATATATTTGTGGGTATCCGTAGCATATAAGCAAATTAAGCTCAAATTTTGACCAAGTGATGTTGTATTTGTGCATTGCTTAGATGATTGTCAGACGACTGTATGGCACAGTTGGTTAAGTACCTGCCCTAAGTTGGAAGGGTCCCATGTTCGAAACCCAGTGAAAGCAAAGTTAATACGCTTTTATCTGGTTTTTCAAATCTGGCCCGATCACCATTCGCCATTGAGATCACTATAGTCTGACTGTGGGTATCATCAAAATCATGTTCTAAGTGTGCTGGTGAGTTCACTAGCAGCCACCTAACCTAGAAGATTGTCACTTCGATCACTCGGAGACTACAACCTTGTCTACGAATTCAACCCATACATGTGTACAGTTTTAGAATACTAGACCTTTAACGGGAAGATCAGTTCCATTGTAAAGCATGAAATAACATGAAACACAGTCAAGCAGTCGTTCTGAGCAAAAAAAGATACAGAAGTACAAGAAGGCAATCTAGGATACTTAGGAAAAATTGCAATTCTGTGCAGAAAAATAATTATACACATGTTTTATTGATGCCCTCGGATGGTTATGAAAACTTAAAATCCAATGCTTGCCTAAATTGTTTTTTAAAAACAGCTGCACTGTATTTGAATTCACTTAAGTATAAAACAACTACGCCTGGCATTCCTCGAGATTGAACCTTCTTCTCCAATCACCATAAAGCAAGCAAAAGTAAAGATCGGGCGAACAATTTTATATCTCGAAAAGACTAAGAGTTCCTTTATCCGCTGATGATCAATGTCTTATACAAATACAACTTGGTCTTTCGAGAGAGGGATTTATTTATCAATAGCCTTTTGGGCTCCCAAGAAGCAGTGGTTGGCAAGAGTTACAATGCGTTTTGCTCTCGGTGCTGATGTTGCTTGTACTGTACTGTGGAAGCTATAACTGCTTAATGTGACGTTTTGACCAAGTGGTCGATGTGCTTAATAATATTTCCCACATAAAAGTGTAAAAAGAAAACTAGCGTGGGAACTCAGCTACGTAGCTTCCTTTTGACGCGCTGATCTTTTAACTTAAATCGTCGTCAAATCCGCAAGTCAATATTTCTTGCTCATTTATCTATTTAAAAGAAGGGATAAACTAAGTTTTTTGCGTTCCTACATACGATTGCCTAGTTTCTTCAGCAACCACTCGTGTTCATGAGTTATTGCTCTCATACGAGTGGATAGAGGATAGAGTGGACAGAGAGACGCATGTTTATTTAAATGCTTTCTGATAAAATCTTTGTATTCGTGGAAGTGGTATACATTGATCGCCGTCAAACTGATATCAAGAGCTTACTTTGTTTAACATACATAAGACTTTAAGTCCTTCGACCCATATCTAGACTTTGTACTGCGAAATTGACTCGAAGAGAAGATTTAAGAAACAACCGATATCTACGAGACATTTGGATATACAATAAATTGAGGAAATCATTGAAATGCTATCTACAACTGTTCTGTTCCACTCACCCCAATGATGTAGCACCACATTACAAAACTAATCTTCTCTTTGTCTTTTTCATGCGAATAGAGCAACTTTTCACCTTCTGACCTTTATTCTTCTCACAAGTTGATTTGACACAGACCTTTCCTCTCACAGTAGATTTAGCACAAAACACGTTTTAATAGCTTCCCGGAACAAATGAATTTAATATGTGGCTCATGACACTGGTTATGTATTAAACGTACACATGGTACGAATGTTTGAATGCATAAACTAACTAATTTGTGTGGGATTTCACTGACATCACGTTTTCGAAATTATATCAACATTTTTGTTTTTTGTTGACTGATGAAAAGGAAACCGTCTTCAGTCTCCTTTGTTGACACAATTATTGCAACTGCTGTTCCAGATTTCACATGATTACCTTCACAAAGCCATCGGTGTGCTAATCCTACCCACAGGTAGATGAGAAAACCATGCGTTCGCCTCTGTCGGTCACATGAAGGGGAAATAGTTTATTACACGGACAAGACTTTAAAATTTCCGTAGTCATAAACAAAAGAAGACCTTAGGAAAAATAAATGATTTATATGGAAGCGACAATGTTTTCTTTCTCTTTTTAATTTTAAAGACACTTAGCCCTTTTCTGTGCACTATTTTAGGTCTGTGGAGTAAATTGCTACCTGTGCTTGTGTTTAAAAATGCAACAATTAAAAGACATTGCAGATAAAATAGGAGACACCACGTGGGAGGTAAGGTTATTTTATTACCTTGTGCATGTTTAAAACGTTACCAGAAATTTATTTATTTGGTCTGAGCTGTATCCCAGTCAAGCCAAAAAATATTGTGTTTAGATCGATACCAATCTTTGGTTTCTATTTGACATTGTGTAACCCACCACCGTCATTCACCAGTGTACGAAATAGATACACAGGACTGGATTCGTTGTATACTTTTGGACATGTGTACATATCACATGGTGTATGTACCATATGCTTTATATACGGAGCTCACATTACTGCCTTTCAGCATCCGTTAAGGGGAACTCCTTACATATTTTATTTCGGAACGTTTTATCCCGTCGCAACCGGATATTTCTCAAATGGACTGATGGATGGATTCTTCTTGATAGCAGGTTTAGTTGCATGAAAATTCGATGCGACTGTTTAAACAAACTATTTTCCGATGAATTCCTATCTTCTTCGTTCCTCAGAAGAATGCAATTTAAGGAATATTTGACTCCCCACTGATGTGACAACAGAATGCAGAAGAGTGGTTGAAGGAAATAGGGAGTGCAAAATGAAATATTGAAAGTGACTTGCAATATGGTTCATTGGGTCTAGAGATTGTTCGTAGTATGAGACTTCATCGTATGCTTACGATAGATAGATGTTTGTATGTCCAAATGTGTATATTTGGCAAGCTTTCAAAGTACTTATTAACAGAGAATTCAGTGCCCAACATAAGAGCCACAAACCGAGAGGAACATTTTCAAAACCTGCATCAAAACTTTGTATACATACATGCATGATGCGTGACAAGGTCCATCTAATGGTGTGGCACTTGAAGTTGACAATGGACCTAATAATTTGAGCTGCCCTCAGTTGATTTTATGGTTCATATTTTGTTCATGGTCTGTTCATAATTCAGGATTCTGAACAAATTTGATTTGGAAATGTTGAGAGTTTCAGTCTTTACGACATGCAGAATTGTGGAAAGCCTTTCGTTGTGTTCAAGGCAGTTATGCAGTTCGAATGAAGTAAGATGCGTCTTCTATTTCAGCGCTACGCACATAAACGACCGCTGCATAACCTCAAGGGATGAAACAGATGTGTAGTCAAATGCAGCAGGCGCTCATAGGAAAGATGTTGGCATACAAAGGATGACAGCACTATTTCATAGTGGGAACAAAATTAAAGGGAACTGCGTCCAAATTACTTCATAGAGCGGTGAATGGGTAGATTTGTTACTTTATTACAAAACTAATGACTCGTGAGAAATATGAATTCGAGATGAACAGGATTTTCAACATTGGTAGCAGCCAATTCTTGTTGCCTATACGATGACTTTGGCTCCGTAATAACTCGTGCTGAAAGTTCGATTTTTCCGGAATTGGAAGATTTTTTGAATAGAAGGCCTACGAAGGTTTGTACAATCGTTGTGGTTATCGATGCAATATTTTTTTTCTGGACAGATTTCGGTAGAGGTCTTCGTTACAAAGACGGTATTCCAGTCTTCGTCAGAAAGACGATACTCCAGTCTTCGTTACGGCGAGGGTAATCCAGTCTTAGTTACGACAACGGTACTCCAGTTTTAGTAACGATGACGGTAATGCAGTGTTCATCACAAAGACGGTACTCCAGTCTTAATTACGAAGACGGTAATCCAGTCTTCGTCACAAAGACGGTAATCCAGTCTTCGTCCCAAAGACGGTACCCCAGTCTTCGTCACAAAGACGGTCCTCCAGTCTTCGTTACGAAGACGGTACTCCAGTCTTAGTTACGGCGACGGTAATCCAGTCGTCGTCACAAGGACGGTACTCCAGTCTTTGTTACGACGGTAATTCAGTCTTCGTCACAAAGACAGTAATCCAGGGTTCGCCATAAGAATGGTTAGCCTTAATAATGAAGTACTCCAGTCTTTGTTACGACGGTAATTCAGTCTTCGTCACAAAGACAGTAATCCAGGGTTCGCCATAAGAATGGTTAGCCTTAATAATGAAAAGAGAATCAGCACTGCTGACGCTCGGATTTATAAATAAATACGCATTTTGAAGAGTATAATCTATTCCCGATCTTAGCGGTTTGGACCCAAGAGCAGCGTTTGCAAAGATACAAGTTTTTTTATATTTTCCTTTCATAAGGATTTCATACTACAAATTTCGCGAGCAAAACATTTTATGCACATTGATCCTATTTTGTTCAAACACAATTAGGAGAGGAACAAACTTGAATTGTGCTGCCTGTAGGTAGAGCGGTGGTGACAAGATCACTTGAAACATAAATCAAAAAAAACTTAGATCTTAAAATTCTGAAGTCACGAACTGGAATATATTGGGAGAGAGATCTGAAAGTTTACTTATGTGTCTGCCCACATACTAGTTGAAAGCATTGAGTTATTGTAAAGTAGAAAAAGGAATGTGAAGCAAAGTGATGCAAGTACACCCCAAATACGCTGCTTTGTGCAACGATTGTTTGTGCATTTAAGTACCCCAGCCATTAGGCCAAGTTTTCCCTTTTATACTATCCATGGTGATGTCGCTTAAGGGTGAGATGTCAGATGTTATTTGCTCTCCTCCAAACAATGCCGATAATCATTGCATATACACGACAACAAAGGACTTGTGATTGTGCAATATCATCTAGGACTTAACACATAATCAAGGGGGAAAGAAGACCGAGGGTATATTGGTCGGGATTTAAAATAAAATGCATACTTTCGTTGAAACATTATCAATGCATACTTTACAACATTCCTTTTACATCGTTTTCAGCTTCATTTTTACGAAGAAAAAATAAAATCACTAGAGTCATGAACTAGCAGGGGCTATGTAATGAGCCTTAGCTTCATACTTTTTGTTTTGCTTTACGTGGAACTTGAAAGTTAATGACCAATCACCATTCGGCCTTCTACTGTGCGTTCTCACTCTTAATCATTGCCCTTCAGACGTACATTGTGTGCATCGCTACCATAATCTTTCAAGGGTTCTGTTTCCCTTTGTTTTGCCGACAAAAATTCTACACATTGACTGCTTGTCTCTTAGCCTGTTGGGGGGAACATGCTCCCTTTGGGAATTGATCTGCACTGGGTAGGATATGTTTCAAGATTTTATGAAAACCAAGGAATTTATTTCAACTCCTGGGAGACATTTTAGCGGTAACAAGGATCTCTAACAATGTTAAAGAGCTTCTGATTTGAACCGAACAAAATTAGAGCAAATCTTAGAAATGGAAAAATCATACTATATACATACATATCGCAACAACATATTCGCCCGATATTTTGTACGTACATAAATGATCGAAGTAGAGTATTGTGAGAAAAGTTGTTGAGAATCAAAAAAGAAAACTTTATGTCCCAGTGTTTAAATGCCAAATGTATGGACAAAGAAAGCGTAATTTCCAGGAAACAATACAAGTTTGACGATTGAGTCCAGAATAAAACGGTAGATTATTCGAATCACATGACGTGACACATGACGAATCACAAACACACACAACCTGAGAGCCTAATGAAGCTAGTCAGTGACCCAAATATCACGTTAAACAAAATGAATGCCAGAATATCAAATTTATGACAATTATTTTTGAAGACATATGCAACCATTCTCTATCCAGTATTAGTTTTTCATTTTTGGCTAGATTTTTGACAGCAATTTCCTCTTTTTTCTTTTGTTTTCCATGCACCCTCCATATTGATATTCACTCTTGCGTTGCATTTTATTTTTCGTAATGGGAAACGTCATCTGAGGGTTTATAACATCACGTTTCATCCATCGTAGATGAAAAATCACCAACCCCTGTTTAGATTGTAACTTATTCCATAGAATTACAATTCTGGAAATATGAATGCGCCCTATTCAATCCGATGGGATATAATTCTACACATAAACACTGTAACAGTAGGTGTTTGCTGGCACATAGTTTGAGATGGATGAATAAAAACATAACACAAAACCATGGCGGATGATAGGAACCTGTTTTTTTCTTTTTTCATTCGATAAACTCAAAGGGATTCAAATGGTCTCCCTTGCAGAGATACAAACACACGCATATATGGTATATAAGCACATAATTCTTCTCAAAAAGAAATGAAGAAGAAATTCTGGGCACAGTTGGTCTCTTTTCTTTTGGGTCATTCACGATACAACATAAATGTAAATTTGAATTTCCAATTTATTCCACACCTTTGATGCCCACAACATTTTTGATCAGAGGAAGAGTGCTAAAACACCGATTAAATCTGCATAAGTATGCGGCTGTCATAATATTTGCAAGTCTAGCCGTTAGTAATGAAATCTCATCTGTCGCCAAAAGTGTAATGACCTGATGTTTTTGTGATTCCCAACTTCAAAGAATATGTAAAAACAAAACCAAAATAACTGGCACATTTTGACCTCCACTACGAATGCTTTCAGAATGAAGCCTTCTCCTCTTCTCAAAATGCAACCGAATGGAGTATACATTTTCTTTCTTCCTCATTCGTGATTATAATTATCCTTTCATCTCGGCTGATAAAGAACGAGATCATTGACCAACGCGAGGGGGGCCATATCATTGCAGCAGTTGCTTATCAAGTTCTGAATGAAATTTCAATACAAATTCATCGTCGTCCGTCTTCTCTAAACACCCAACAACAGCATCAGAGACCATACATAACGAAACAATAATGAAACAATCCTGTTTGCAATCCAAGGTTGTTTGCTATACTAGTTTCCAGACGACCAACATAAGGCATTGCACCTTTAAGAATAACTTCACCTTCACGGTGGCCTGAAGCACGTTCACATCGATGTTAAACAAAATGAATTCCATTGTTCATCATCCCCCCAAAGAAAGAGTAAAGCAAAAAAAAAGAAGAAAAAAAAAGTCAAAAGCCTTGTAGCCTACTAATTGTTTGAAGCAAAAATTGGAACCGAGATTGCATACCAAGTAGACGTAAGACAACATTTCAAGGGCAACCAAAAAATGCACTACCACTCTCACACAAAATGTCTGTCTGTCTGGCTAGCTGTGAGGAAATCAAGTTCCCCACTATATCAAGACCAAGAAAAAAAAACATAACCTCATCACATAATGTAAATTGAAATTGTTGAAAGAAAGACTAAAAAAAAGAAGGAAAAAACTGTATTTATTCAAGTTAAATACTTTTCATATGTGTTTCCCATGTTTTGCAGATCAAGTGAGTTTTTTTTTTCTCTCAACTTGCAGAGAACTGAAAAACCCTTTGCTCTGATGATGCTTCTTAATTCTTCTCGCCTAGCGCATCTGGATTTGTTTTAAACTTTAAATCATTCCCAAACAAGCCCAGAAATAATTTTGTGGCAACAAAATAAGCAAAAAAGGGCGAATAAATAAAGAAAATTAGTAAATATTTATATGTGGTGCATGAAAATAAAATTAATGGATCTACTATACGATTTACTGTACGTTATATTACTTTGTTCAGTATATGCGCACAAGTCATGTAGTGTTCCGCGTTTTTAATTCGTGAAGCGATTTACCCCCATACCGCAACGAATGAAGAAAAAAAATATAATGCCAGAAACAATCGAAAATAATAAAACAAGAGAAAAAAACAACACCTTGGTCCCTTTATCTTCCGCAAAAGATCATTAATGCTATATACTTTTTTTTTGTTTTAATTACCTTTTCTTCGCTAATTCCATTTACGAAAATCTCTACTCCAAAATTGAATTGAGTCTCGGCGATATATTCCTTCAAAAATTTGGTGATATACTGGCTATCCTTTGACTTCGTGTATTTTTTTTTTTTCTTTTTTCTTTTCCTCTTTTACTTCTTTTTCGTTTCACAAAAAAAATTTACTCTTTGTTCTCAGATTATGGACAAAATGATGCACTTTAACACAAATTACAGACAAAAATAATACATTTTTGCAGTATTTTACGATTTCATTACTTAAATACAAATTCAATAATTGAAGAAAATAAAATTAATGAACAAAAAGTTAAAATATGTAGTAGTTTTCTTTTGTTGCGTTATTTTGTAAAACGTTACCGAGATGTTAAGACTGTGTGTGTTGTTTTATCGATTTTCCCAGCGTACTTTTGTCCGAAATGAGAGACAAAATGTTCACGAGCTGAAGTTGCCGAGGGCTATGCAATTTTATTTCCCAAGTTCATAACTTTTTCTTAGTCCGCAAATAATGAAACATCAAAATACGTGTATGCATTTAAAATTTTATAATTGTGACAAGAAACTTATTAATTTTTTGTTTTTCTTTTTTTGCTACCACGAAATACAGCCAGAATGAAGACAAGAAACACTGAACGGAACGTAAAAGCTGTCAAGCGCATCCCTTGCTTAATTATTTTTCTTACCCTTTAAGGGAACAGGTATATAGACGACCATGTATTGACGTACATTGTTATGCGCGGTTTGAACGAACTGTACATATGCTCGTACATGACTTAAGTTTGGTGCAGGGATGAATGAGGAAATAAAATGGCCCATGATACAGGCAGATTAAAATTACAACCAGGGATGGTACATAAATTTGAGTTGAACCAGAGAATACGTGTAAACAGAGTATTTTGTACAAACTAAAGAATATTTTGTTGCTACAGATTAATCTTAAATAAATAGTCTTTGGCCATTATGCTTCATATTGAATTTGATATACATTTTTAAAGCTCAAGTTTATTTTGCATGCCAAAAAAATTCAACTAAATTCCTTGATTCAACTAACATTAGAGGGGTTTCACACACAACAATTCCCTTGACAAATCGTTGTAACCGTGGTTCACACTATTCAATTTTTCGTCGACTCGGTTTTACTACTGTGCTTGATAGACCAAATCGTCAGATTTTTCACTTTTGTTTGCGATTTAGATTTCTTAATTTACGGAAAAAATGCAATGTTTTTTCTTATCCAACGTTTTATCCATGTTCCTTTTTATATTTTTTGTTTTCTGTAATTTCTTACAATTTCTATAAATTCTAGGATTATAAGAACCGAAACAAAAGTATCCGCAGTCATGTTCACACTTCGAATTTGCTGTCATATATGTAGTAGAACGGCCTTATTTTGTACTGCTTTAATATCACAAATGTATTAGAAAATCGGAAGTTGTGATACATGTGAGTATATCTTCTTTGGAATACTTATCATTATTCAAACAAAATCAAACAAAAACAGGACATACCAAGCTTGAACAATTTAAAGCCTTGGTTGGGTTTACACGTAGTCAGCCTCAAAGGTGAGTGAACATTCAGTCATCTGCTGAAGGTTTATCCACTAAATTAATATTCACCGGAATGAGGTAGAACAGACATGGATATATCAAATTAAAGCTCAAAAGTTATACTTTGACATATGGTAAAAAATATTTACCATATTTACCATCATATTTGAAAGAGAAAAGTGCTAAAAACAGCATTGAAAAGTGAGTGTACATATGGTTGTCTCAGTGACTGTAAGACATAAAGGCTCGATCCTGTTAAACATTTGTATGAAAATTAAGGCCGCCATATACGATAACTGAAAAAGCGGTAAAGGCACACAAAGTACAATTTTTTTCTCAATAAGATTCTGTTTTTTAAAGAGATGTGTTCAGTCACTTCTGACGCCTGTTTTTAGCCCCTTTTTTCTTTTGAATTAAATAAACTTCTTTATGTTTGCTGTTATTTTAAATGAAATATAGCTTATTTTGAGGTATGATCTCAGAGCTTTTATTTGAGGCATCAATGTCAGACGTAGACCATTCCGGTCAATTTTAATTTAGACGAATAACTTTCAGCTAATGACTGTTTACTCACTTTTGACGCTGACTGTATGTCCAAATATGCTTGTCTTGCGAAATCGAAGATTTCAACATAACAATGTCGGCAGTTATAGACAATGAAGAATCATTCTGCTCTGAACCATCTTTAAGAACCAGAAACCGTCAAACAACATCTAAACGATATGTTAATCTGTGAAAGAATAAGATTGAATTGCAATGATTTACGACTGACTTCTCTTTAAATAATAAGACAGTTTAATATTCGGGAAATATTGATAGAGGGTTGGCAGCATTCAAACTCAATCCGAAAGTGATACAAAATAAGGCACCAGTTGGAACACAAGGCATTTTGGTAGTACAAGTGACCAACAATTCGAATGGTGTGAACACAGCTTTAAACCTAGTTTTGCTCCTGTTAATTGCAAACGCACTGCAGTTAGAGGAGTTCACAGTTATCTTTTTGCTTGTCAAATTATATTTGATAAAAAATAGATGAAACGAAATGTGAGACGTCACACTCATTACATATTTCGTCAAACATATGTCGTATTCCATCTGCCAAAAAATGTCACCTCAAACTGAACCTTTTTTAAAAGAAACATTTTTTTCCGTTTCATTCTGGAAAAAAACGGAGAACCGTTTCAGCTCACATTTTTTGTTTATGAAATATTCACCTGAGAACTTCAACAGTGCAAGATCATTAATAATAATAATAATGGCGGACCTACAGTCCGAGGTAGACCTGGGCCTAGGTTCTCAGCAACCACTCCATTTGCTCCATTGGTAGATTTTATAAAAAATTTAAAAAAATCATACAATTATTAAACGAAGAACATTTGCTGGAACTAGACGTTTAAAAGCAGAATTTACAAATAATGCCAGTTGTTCGTTTTTTATTGGCAGATGGTATGCTGTGTATTGCCAACTTGACGAAAAAAAGGAAACTGACTTATTTATCCTTCATTCTGGCACATTTTTAAGTTAAAAAAGGGAAAAAAAGGCAAAATCAAGGCAGTTTCCAGTTTTGAACTTTGATCGGATAAAACGACAATTATTTTAAAATTCGATTTGAAAATAACAGAATTTCTGATGGCCTCGAGCAAAAACTCTGTTGACTTGTAAAACAACTGGCTATAAGCAAATTTTACTTTCTAAATTAAGTAATTGAAGAATAACTGCAATGTTATATTTCAAAATCTAAATCTGCTGGAATATGGAAATATCACTTCCGCAGACTGTATAACGGGGACGGCTGGAGACGAGTCGTCTTTGCAGGATAACGATGGAGAACACCTGTTGCTCCGTCAAGGTCGGCAAAAACCTTTCCGAGACTTTCAATGTCAAAAAAGAATTTGGACAGCGATGCACTGTCATGTGACTTTTTTAACATAATTCTCGAGAAAATCGTGCTTAACGCAGGCGTTGACACTAGAAGCACGATCTTCCACAAGTATTTGCAACTGCTCGCATATTGCGACGAGATTGGCATCATCGGAATTTCTCAATAGGCTGTCAGTGGGGTATCTGCGAGGATCGGGAAGGAAGCGGCTAAGATTGGTCTTGCGGTGAAGGAGAGTAAGACGAAATACATGCTATCTACAAATCAGTCCATCAACACCGACGTCTTGGACAAAACGTCACAATAGACAGATAGAACTTCGAGGTAGTAAAGGACTTCGTCTATCTAGGCTCCGCAGTAAACTCCGCGCTAAACTCCTAGGCTCCGCAATAAACTCCGCACGACTGCGGAGATTAAACGAAGTATAAATCTGGCAAATCGAAGGAGCAAGCTCTCTATGTATAAGATCTTGATGGTCCCTATTTTGCTATTTGGCGCTAAAAAATTGACAATATTGAATGCGGACAAAGAAACTCCTGGTGTCTTCGAGAAGAAAATCCTTCGAATTAAATTCGGTCTCAAACAAACTTTACGAGCTGTACAACGACATCGAGCTAGTTAAATTAATTCGAATGTCTCGACTCAGTTGACCACGTCATGTAAAGCGAATGGACACCAACGCTCCGGTTCAGAAAGTATTCGGGTGCAACCCCGAGGAACAACGTGGTAGAGGAAGACCTCGCCTATGATGGCGTGCCTAGCTGGAAAGAAACCTCAAATAGTTAGGCGTACGAAACTAGAGGCGTCTAGCCCAAGACCGTGATAGTTGGACAGGCATGTTGAGTGAGGCCCAGGTCCACCTCGGACTATAGCGCCCGCTAAAGGAGAAGAGGAAGTGACAGTGGCCAATGGCAATTCTACATCGGAATTCCACAAAGATGTCGTATGTAGTAATGAACCATGACATTTTGCCCTAGGTAGTGAGCGACGGGTCGATTTTTGCTCGGCAACATATACTTTATTTTCTCCTCATTGACCTTAAGCTTATTTCGCCTGTTTTTAATCGCCGTGAATGCTTCTACTGCTGATCGCTGGACGCACGAAGTTGTCGATGACATCCGCGTAACCCAGCAACTGGACCTTGTTGTAGAAGATTGTTCTTTTCGTGTTTACACCTACCTGACGAACTGTATTTTCCAAAATCAAATTGAAGAAGTTTCATGTGAGCGCACTGTTTGTCGAAATCCGGTACAGATTTCAAAGGGTTCAATCATTCTGGAACCATAGTGGACGGTGCATTATGCATTTTCTAACGTGGCACGACGCAGCCGGATCAATTTTCCCGGGATCCCAAATTCGGCTATCGATCCGATGTTCCTTACGATGAATGCTGTTATATGTGGCATTGAAATCGATTTGAAGTTCGCTAGTCTTTGGATTTGAGGGTGTGAAGATTTGGTCTATAGCCGATTTTTCGACCCGATAAGTACGCTGCAAAAAGACTTTAGACATTCCCACAATACGCTGGATAGGATCTTGTAGGCTACATTGAGTAGGGATATACATCTATAGTTGTTGCATGAGGTGGGATGCACCTTTTTGTGGGTAGGGCATATGGAGCTGATATTCCAGTCTTCGTTTTCCCAAATCCTACAGTGATCTGGTGCATGTTCCTAACAGAATATTACTGCCAGCCATGAAGAGCTCTGATAGAAAGCCTATATAAATCCGTAGTTTAAGCAAGTTTTAAGATAACCTACTGCGAGAAAATGGTTCTAAAGTGGCAACGTACACATCCATTATTCATACATGTCTGTACAGCTAGAAAAGTATTTGAAGGAACCGAATAAATGAAGTCTCCTGTGAAGTCTTCGTCAAGTTTTTTTACTACGAACTGTGCCATGTGGTCTACTGTTCTGAAATGAATGGATGAACCTTAAGTTGTATGCTGTCACTAAAGGCGATCTTTTATCGTACTCTTGCAATCACATTAAAGGTCAAATCGTAACGGCGACTTCGCGCGCTAGCAACGATATGCGACTGCGTTTTTTTCAGAAATATTCACTTTTCAGCAAATATTAACAAAAAGTTATATATTTTAGTAAGACAAAAGATTCGAATTCAATTTAAAAAAAAATTTAACAATTTTACTATTTTTTCTGAGATTCTAACATTTTATTTGCGACTTGTCAAACCAAGATCGCCATCCATGCGGCTGATGTCTACACATTTGCGAAGAAATAAATCGTAAAAATCACATGTGAGTGTTTGCCGCTATCTGAGACTCATGTGAATGAAGTGTCAAAATTTGCGAATCGCGGTCCATGTGAATGACATTGTAAGTTTAAGTTTACGAGAATTTTATGTTAAAATGGTCAGTTTTTTATGTTGACGAACCGCCATTGAGGCACACCACCACGTAGTGGTATTTTTTGTCCCTACTGGGACCCTACAGGTCTACAAAATGCTGATAGTTCGATGGCGGGAACAAATTTATATTGAATGAAATTCGGTAGAGAAATAGACTTATAAAATCAAACATAAAATTGTTAGTTTTAAATAATATTTAATGTGGAATGTCGAGTAAAAATATGCAGGATTTGGTATTATTCGCTGTGAAGTGTTTATAAGTGATAAGTTATACACAACCCTCTGCCTTGACAAATGTAAGCAACACATATGTGTTCGAGGAAATTTTCTATGTTTTTCATGTTCAGTTGAATTTTAAGTTACTAGTAAATAATGTAAAGTGTGTTTGTTGATATATTTATAATAATAATAATAATAACGGCGGCGCTACAGTCCGAGGGGAACCTGGGCCTTGCTTCTCAGCAACCACTAGTGTTGTGCTTGCTATTGTTCTCTCACGAGCGGAGGGGACCTACAGTTTAATGCCGACTCCGAACGGCGATTTTGAGAAGCTTTTTCTAGACAGTTATACTCTTTGAACATTGTCAGTGACTCGAAAGAGGTGGAACCGTTAAAAAATATTGGGTGATTTTTCGAGATTCGAACCTTTGACCTGGAGCGTAGGAGGTGACGCACCTACCCACTACACCACGCCGTCCAAAAACGGATATATTTATAAACATTGTATTAAAAAAGAAAAAAAAAAACACATCAAATTCTTCTTGTCACAAGTGTATAAAAAAAATGAATAAAAAAATGTTTTTTTTTCTGTCAAAAAGCCCGATTGAATAGAGAGTAGCTCTACTCCAAACTTTCTGCTCGGACTTACGATACGGTCTGTGAAATGTCAACGCCCGACCGCGCTATTCCGACTTAACTAATGATTTACGTGTATTCTACAAAAAATGTCAAAGCCCGACCGCGCGAACGCTCTGTTACGATTTGGGTATTAGGTTCGAAGCAGTTAAAATGTACGTTCCCACAACTCGTAAGAACAATTTTACACACAACCTGAGTGGTTGTTGAGAAGCTAAACCTAAATCCACCTCGGACATTAGCACTACCATATTATTATTATTATTATTATTATTATTATTATTACATATCAGTGCTATATAGAAAATTGTTAAGTCCGGAAATATTCAAATTTGCATGAAAATGTGATAAAGGTACATCCCAGGTGGTTGTGTAAAACTCTACAACTTTCCAGCTATTACAATTGCTTGGAAAACTTGGAATATTATATTGCTTGGAAAATTCATACAGGTCTGCTGTCAATTCAATCGGGGACTTTGACAACGTGCTCTGTGACACTAGCCGTGATAGTATTTTCTAGAGTTATCAACATAGTCTTCCTCGTTAATATTTCCTTTTGTTAAAGATCTATCTGAAATGGATGTGGATTCAGCAGGCGCTGGAAAAGTACAAATTCGTCTTACAACGAAGCAAGAGCAGTAAGTAATTGGATCGAGAATTCTATAAGTCTTCGCCGTGGTGCATCAAATTACTTGCATTTGTGTGTGACCTCGTTTTTGAGTGAAGAAATAAGGATATTATTTATAAACAGATCAACTAAGCAAGTGAAGAGCGTCCCATCTTCACGGATATTCCAAAGAAGAGCAAGTATAATTTTTTTCACGTGCACAAAATGACAAGACCGGCGAGGCAGGTCTTGTAAACAAGAATGTGTCATCGAACATGTGCGCCGGTTCTTCTCGTTGTTTAGATTTTATTGACATCCAGTGAGAGCTTTGTGGTTCTTGAGACACAAATCCTAGTCGAGATAATGACTTACATTTGTCTTGAAATTATTTTAAATTTTTCGTGGTTAAGTTTAAAACGACTGACAGTCCTGCTTTGATGTAATTTTGAGAACATTGGTTCATGCTTAACATTTTTCATCAAAATGATTCGTTCAATCGAACACTGTTAATGTAATTGCTCCTTAATCTATCGTATCGACAAATCGTTTTGCAATGAATTAAATAACATGGAGCTATGTAAAGAAAGATTCTTCGCTTCTTCCTTTCCTTTCCCTTCCTTCTCAATGCTCAGAAAAGCAATTCAGTGTTACCACTCAGTGTAATCAGATGGCTTCGAACTAATAGATATTTTACTGAGTTTTCCCCGATGTTATTTAATTATATCTTATTTTCTTTCCAGGTATGGTCTGCCCGATGTACCCTACACAATTGATGCAAAAGTTACGCCCACCGATCTAAATAAGTTGGTCAACACTCTTCTTGAACAAACGCAAAAGAGTTCCGCCGAATTTGATTTTCTCATCGCGAATCAATATCTTCAGTAAGCATCCTTTTCCCAAGTCAAAGTCCTAGTTTTTATGTGATAATTCATTTCCAACAGGACTACATTAATTGAACATCTGAAGAGCAATGAAATCTCCCTTGAAAATGTCATTGAAATCGAGTTTGTTGAAAAATATCCCGCTCCAGAGCCACAAGACTGCCTACTTCATGATGATTGGGTGTCTGCTGTGAAAACTAAAGGGAATTGGATTTTAACTGGCTGCTATGACAATACGATAAATATCTGGACGACGAAGGGAACTCATGTGTTGACTATTCCTGGGCATAGTATGCCCGTTAAAGCAGTTACTTGGGTTAGTCTTGACGATAAACAAGCAAGATTTGTGAGGTAAGTTTCTAAGTTTTCACTATTCTCTGAATGGGGACTGAGATTTTTTTTTCGTTTAGTGTATCACAAGATCAGAATGCAGTTTTGTGGGAATGGAACATCGGTGAAAATTCCGTGCGACCAGTGTATACGTACAAAGGACATCAACGGGGCATCGATTGTGTTGACTTGAATCCAGACGGTAAAAGGCTTGCGACTGGAAGTTGGGATACTGTGTTGAAAATTTGGTCTGCAGGTAATGTCTAATTTATTATTGACGTAAATAATGATTTATATGAAAGTGTTGTCCATTTACTTCAGAGCCATGAACATTGTTGAAGTGTCTAAGCATTAGTGATGCGTAGAAGTAATTCCCTTAGGGGTGACGCATTTAGATCAAAGTTGGTTCATTGTCTTGCTACGTGAATCACGAAAAGGTTATCCACTTGTTCACTTGATTTTTGACAGGTACATCGATGAGATCGCACAGATTATCGGAGTGGAGTGCCCCAAGTGTAGTTGTCTAAGAAATGCCAGAACTGTACAAGGACATATAAGGCGGAGAACATTTCTTATCTCCTTGTCCTTGACACAGCTAAAGATAGAAGTTATTTAAAAAGAAACCAAGGTCTTTGCCGGTGAACTTGCTAGGTGAGGATCAGTGGAGGTATTCTCAGGATCTGAAGTTGCGCTGGGACTGCCTGTGTCCTTGGTTAGGGCTTCCATCGACGGTTGGTCCTCTCGAGAGCACAACCGGAGGTTGTATGACTCTCCAGGATGTAGACAGACTAAGCGGATGGTCCCCAACGTCTGTGAGAAATACGACAGACTAAGCGGATGGTCCCCAACGTCTGTGAGAAATACGTGGCTTTATAGTTATCTCTTAACAGAAAAGATATACCGGCGTACTTACGTGCAACTACATCTTCGCCAAACACCTAAATGTGCTTCGCCTAAGTGACGGAACTCTGCGACACCTGTGATGAGGATGGCAGTTATTTGGCACTGATGAGGTGAGAGCTGATAATGTAGGCTTCTTATCACAGAAACGCCTGCTGGTTTTTCTTCGGAAGACCATGAAATTCCAGTAAAAATATGTTGCCGCCTGGCAGTACAATAGACCGGTTTTTGATTCTGAGTGCTCCAGTATAGCGCTTTAAAAACATTCGACAAAAAATGTCTAGCATTCTCATTAATTTTTGACCAAATCATTCTTGAATTTTGATTCGTGGTACTATTCGTCCATTTATAGTTTGCCTTTTGAGGTAGGACATCTCGCAAGTAGCAACAGTAGCTAAGTAGCAACGTAAAAGCATTTCCACGATGCTATATTTTGTCCATAGACGCAATGTGGTAGCGTGCCCGTTCGCTCTTTAGTTGCCTGGAATGTCTGTAACATCTATTAGACTATTGTGATCACGACTACGTTTTGCTTCTAGATTTGACGTTATAATTTATGATATTTTTTGCACATAATAGTGAAATTCTTAGTATCTAGTCTAATCCATCTATTATTTTCACAATTTCAGAAGTCAAAGAAGATGATGACACAATAATGAAAACTGATTCCGAGCATGGTAACACTAAGGTAAACGATTAAAAGAATCAATAAGATGAACAGTGATTAATTTCGTTTTCCTAGACTCCACTGTTAAGTCTTCAAGGCCACAAAGAGTGTATATCTGCTGTTCAATGGATGGATTCAGAATTACTACTCAGTGGTTCATGGGATCAAACGCTGAAGATCTGGAATCTCAGCATGGAAGGCATTCAATCCGAAATCAGCGCAAACAAATCAATTTTCGACGTTAGCTATTCAAAATTAAACAGAACCATTTTAACAGCTTCGGCAGACAAGAACCTGCGACTTTATGATTCAAGATCAAATCGTAAGTAAAGAGAACGACCAGTTGGAGAGTCAGTGTATTAAAAGTGTGGAATTTCTTTTTTCAGAGGGATCAGTTGTTCGAAACACATATTTAGGGCATACACAGTGGATTCAAAGTGTGATGTGGTCAACTACTGAGGAACACCTATTTTTTTCTGGCGGTTATGACAACATGAATAAACTTTGGGACTGCAGGAGGTAAGGCATCACTCGGGCTATACTGTTGCGTGTGTTTTTAAAGGTTTTGCAATTTTTCGTTTCAGTCCCAAGGCTCCTCTTTATGATCTTATTGGACATAGTGATAAAGTTCTAGATGTGGATTGGTCAAATCCAAAGTATCTTATATCCGGTGGATCGGATAATACTGTGCGTATATTCAAATCTCGGAAAGCACTGAAATAAGATCAATACTAATAAACGATTAATAGTAAACTCTTATCTTTGAATGTTTTATTTACATATATTCCGACGAAGTTTCAGAAATCTATAATTTTCCTATTACATAAGAAAGGAGTCTATGAAAAGCCAGCTAGGTTAGGTTAGGTTAAAGGGCTGCTAGTGAATTCACCTGCACACTTTCATCATGTTGGTCCATTGCGATATGCACAGTCGGACTACTACCACTGATCGACCGCTCCAGTGATAGTGCAGTTAATTTGATCCCAACGGCAATTGGTGACTGGACCAAATTTGAAAAACTGGATAAAAGCGTATCAACTTTGCTTCCGCTGGGATTCGAATCTGAGACCCCTCTAATTTAGGGCAGCCACTTAATAAACTGCACCATCCAGTCGCTTAAAAAAAACCCAGCTAACTACAGGGGGATGTCGTTTTTAAATACGCCAAAGAAGTGTAGCCCCTTTTAAAAGGACCACGCAGTGGGAAAAGACAATAATATTTTGAATGGATTCCAAGCAGGTTCTATGAATTATACACGTTTGGTTTCTAGACGAAAATAATTAATATATTGAAGTCAATGTATCAAAATAACTTCATCTCTGGCATTGAACTTATTTGTTTAAGAAAATCTAAACATCAATGGGTGTGATAGGTTTTGGGTACGTTGCTGTTTTTATTGCAATTCTTCGAACTTTACTGTGAACCTAGTGAAGCAAAAATATATATCATATCATATCACATTTCAAGGTGAAAAATTAGTGTGGGAATATAAATACTTAGGAGTCTCAATCAAATCTAATATCAACATGAAGAAACACTTACAGAGTTTACCATCAAGTTCTTTTGTCGAAAATGCGTGCTTATGGTATCGATAAGTCTCTCCTTCTATGGATTGGAATTTACCTTTCGAACCATTCAATTCAAGTTGTTTTGGACGGGTTCAAGTCTGATATTCACCAAATAAATGCTGGTGTTCCCCAAGGCTCTGTTTTGTCTCGGACTCTCTTCCTCATTTTTATAAATGACCTCCTGTCTGCTACTTCTAATCCAATCCACTCCTTCGCTGATTACAGTACTCTTAGCCAGTTTTAAGACTCACGACTCTGTCCTTCGGCCGTAGAATTGGAACGGCAGCGTATGTTTTTGGGGTAAAAATAATAGAGTAGAATTCATCATCATCATCATTATCATTTTCAGTGACCCGCATGTTCCACTAAAAGGGTCGCGGGGGTTATGCAAGCACGAGAGATCTCCAGGCCAGTCGATCCTCTGCCATCAACTCTAACTCATCAGGCGCTATGCCCAGGCGCAACCAGGCGAGTTTTTGGACTTGGTGCAACCATCTCATCCTGGGTCTGCCAAGCGGTCGCATTTAAGGCAAGCCTCGGAAGTCGTGATGAAGGAGACATTCGTGCCACGTGACCACACCATCGAAGTCCTTTCCGTTCGAAGAAGCAGCTGTCCACCATTGAGTTCCTCGCGCACTGCCGTGTTTCTCGCCCTATCGCGTCGAGTAATTCCCATAACAGCACGAAGAAATCTCATCTCAGCAGCTTATATTGGCGATCTTATTCTTTCGGTCATTAAAAACCGCATTCCTGATTACAGATCGACCAAGCTGTTTCAAAATTGACCCAGCTTTGGCAAATTCTACAGGAAAGCTCAGCATTATTTCTCCCACCACTCTTGAAAAAGACCCCGAGATACTTGAACTTCTCCACGTGTTTCAATGCGACTCCACTAACATGTAGAAGTCATTGAACAGGCGTTCTGGAAATAACCAAACCTCGGATTTGTCCATGTTAACCTTCATCCCAGCATTAGCACATACGGCCACAAACCTATCTAGCGCGCGCTGGAGTTCCATTTGGGAGGATGTGATGGAACTGTGTCCATCAATGCTGTCTACTGTCACTAAAACGAACCCTTAATAATCAGCTGCTATCAGCACCATTCAGCTTGTGTCGATGAAACCGAAATACTTTCCACCCTTGGTATGTGTATCAACACAATCCTAAGTTGGAATGATCACATATTTGAGGTCGCTAAAAACGCTGCAAAATGTCTAGGTTTCCTTAATCGATGCAAGAAATATTTCACTCCCTCTGATTTGGCTTCAATTTACAAGGCCTACATCCGCCCCAAACTTGAGCATAACGCTCATATCTATCATACTAGATAGAATACAGCAGCGTGTTATAAAACTTATAGGAGACAGTAATATCTTACATATATCGTACAGGTTAGTTTAGAGATTCGTTTTTTATCCGCACTACACGAATATGGAATGCTCTTCCCAGCCCGATATTTCCTACTCACTACAATCAGCAGGCATTTAAGACCAGTGTGCACAGGTACCTCTTCTCCCTTTCTCTCTCTATACCTTCGACCCGTGCTGTGTCTTGATTCCGGACACTTAAGGGTATTCGTAATCCCTTTTGCGTGCGCAAATTATAAAAAAAAACTTACAAGCCAAACGAAGCGAAGCTAAACGCGCCATCAAGCATACTAGTCATTATTAGAAACAAAAGGTTTTTTGTACTGCAAGTTCCATACTTCTGTTTAGGGCTATCAGTCTTATGAAGAAGTTCAAACAATATCTTCGTTACTTTATTAAGCAAATCTTTAGACTGTCTAGTAACTGTCCAAATCAAATGATGTATCACGAGACTGGGGTATAACCTTTATTCATGGATGCCCTTCTTCTTCTTCTTTTTAAGGTGCTACAGTCCTAGGTGGACCTGGGCCTCATCCAACTCCAACATATTGAAAACCATGACTATGATGATAGGAAGATGTTGTGTTCCAGTGTGGAAAAATCTAGCATCCAACTGATTGTCTTTAATCTCTTTATTATACCAAACAAGAATCATAACACTCTCAAACAAAAATTTAACACCTTGCTAGAGAGAAAGGGAAGTAGAACCTATGATACCTACATACATATACACCTGATCAAAAAATAGATACACCCTCATTCACCTTACATTTTTCGTCTTTATGGTTGGAGTTCGCAAAAAGGTTAATATATTTGTACTATATACTATATAAACTTAAAACATACAAATATTTTCGATATTTACGTAAATAATTTTATTATGAAGATTAAATTGTATTAGCTCCTAAAAATCGTGTGATCAGAAAAATAGATACAATTCTGATTGTGGTCAAAATACAATTATATCATTATATTCTTTTAATCATTTAAGTATCAATTAAGAAGAAGGAAATAAACAATTTAGGTTTACAATGGCCTGAAATAATCATTGCACTACAGAAGAGAAAGTTTTGCCTCTGTCGCACAGAAAAGAAGGAAAATCTCTGCGTGAAATCGTGAAATGTGTGGGACGGTCACTTCATTTTGTTTAATTTGTTTTTTTTTTAAATCTACACCCCAAAAGGAATTTCAAGTTAGATCGAAAAAAACGACCTCAGCATATGATCGCCATATAATAATGTTATCAAAAAGGGTCACTTTTTTTTTTAAGTCATCAAAGGCGATTTCCACCGAAATTGACAATACCGTTAGTGCTCCAACAGTTCGTAGTCGCTTATAAAAAGCCAAACTTCTCGGACGAATAGCTAGGAAAGTTTCGCTAGTGAAAAAAAATATTGGGCATGATGCTAAAGTTTGCCATGACACATGAAATTGGATAATCGATGTCGGTGAAGAAAAATGGCGAAATATTTTGCTGAGCGACGAAACAAATATTAGTCTCTTTGGGAATGATTGTAAAAAGAAAAAGGGCTTCTCAAGCCGAGGAATTCCATTACCGTTGCACAAAAAATTCCGTGAAAAATGGAGGCGGTAACATAATGGTCTGGGGATGTTTTTCATCTAAAGAAGAAATTGTTTGAGCAAATATTTACCAATACAGAAGTGCAGTGATAATGCAGAAAAACTAATTTTCATTCACCATAATTTGGATTAAGTAAACTTGCAATATTAAATTGCTAGATAAACCACCTATAAATTAAATAAAATCAAACAGATCATAAAACTTAATGTTTTGTTGTTTTTTTTCTTTTTTTACTGAAAAAGCGACTAGCCGGTATTCGGCCGGATATGAAAAGATCATTCGGCTCTGGCCGGATATTATAAAGTAAGCCGGATAGGCCGGATACCGAATACTTACCGGATATCCGCCACATCTCTAGTAATTACTATACTATAAAATTTTATTTTTATGTGTGTTAGACAGCATGAATAGACTTGGAACGAAGTTAGGTCTGGCTTTGACTTTGCTAAAAAAGGGTTAGTGTCTGACCTTTCACGAGTATTCAAGGCATCAAGTCGCGAATTAAAGAAAAAGGTGTACAATAGGATCCTAAAGATAGCTACTAGAAGGTGGTGTATACCAACACGGTCATAATTGTCTTAAGAATCATGCCGTGAAAATGGTCTGGATGATTTTTCTTAACAGCCAAACACTGGATCTAGATGTATGTAAGTAAGTCTTGCATAATAGTCGCTTGACAGTTGCGCTTTAACTCTTGAATTGTAAGAGTTTTGAGGGTCTGCCGTAGGCTGGATTGGACCAGTTGCCTGTATTCTTCCATCTTTAGCACTGGATTTAATAATAATAATTTAATAGGTATGACAATTCTTTGCCAGATAAGTCTTCTTTAGTTAGATCGATTTTTAATTTTATTTAACAAACCTTTAACTTCTTCAAACGGAAAGGGCTGTACTTCGATGGTTTGATCACGTGGCACGAATGTCAACATCATCACGACTTCCAAGGCGTGCCTTGAATGCGATTCCATCAAGTAGGTGACCGCTTGGCAGATCCAAGACGAGATGGTTGGACCAAGTCCGAACCCTCGCCTGGTTACGGTTGGGCATAGCTTCTGATGAGTTAGAGTGGATGGCGGAGGATCGAGTGGCCTAGAGATCTCGCGTTCGTGCATTGCCCCTGCGACACCTTTAGTGGAACATGCGGGCAACGAAAATGAGATGAGTTGAGATGAACCTTTAACCACGGGGTTATAAGCACGTTGTAAAAGAGACTTTTTGAATGACTCATTGTCTCATTGTGACTATTTTTGTTCTAATATCCTATCTTATGAAAATGAACTTTTCTAAGAAAAAGAGGACATAAAAAATAAAAACGTTTGCACTCTGGCTTATGTAGCTAGTCTATTTTTATATTTTAAAATAATAAATAGTGGGCGCCGTGGCGTAGAGGGTAGGTGCGTTGACTCCTACGCTCGAGGTCTAAGGTTCAAATCTCGAAAAAAACACCGAACATTTTTTCACAGCTCCACCTCTTTCGAGTCATCGACAATGCTCAAAGAGTATAACTGTCTACAAAAAGCTTCTCAGAATCGACGTTCGGAGCCCGCATTAAACTGTAGGTCCCTTCCACTCGTGAGAGAACAATAGCAAGCACAACACGTGTAGTTGCTGAGGAGCTAGGCCCAAGTCCACCTCGGAATGTAGCGCCGCCATTATTATTATTAATAATAAATTGTGAAGGATGCAACAACTACCGATATTTCAACAACTTGATTGAAATCCTAAAGAGTAGATCCTGATAGAACAAGTAAATTTCCATTTATTTCGGTTCAATCACCCGGATAAGATTCTGAATCATTTTTGTCACAGACAATTTTTTCGAGATTCATGTAAGACACGAGAATTTTCAAAAGTCGATTTGAATTACAATGAATTTATAATCCTTATACAGGCTTAATATTTCTTTTTCAAATTTGGCACGCTTCAAATCAAATAAATAAACAATAGAATGCGTTGATGGATAATTATGAGCAGTTGTGCTACTTCGAAAGGAATGTTACAAGCTAGGATGACGGTAAAATATTTGAAGTAGCTGTAGTATGACCAGTACATATTACCTGCAGTCTTAAACATTTTTTGTATCTTTGCATAAGGCATAGCCTCTATTGACAACTTAACTTCTTTTTTCTTTGGGTGGCGCTTTAGTCCGGAATGAACTCGGGTCTTAACCAATATGCCTGACCAGCCTTCCCGATCCTTTGCTAGCTGCCTCCAGCGCTGGAGCTATTGTGGAGATGAGCTATAGTTACTTTAGGCATTAGATCCGTAAACGCCTGGTCAAGCAGAAGTCGATGGACAGCCTGTACAGTTGATTTATTTATTCTCAACGCACAAGACAAAGATCAAGCGTTATAGCTTCCTCACGAATCGATTAAGGGCTTAATAGTCCACCTTTGATAATGCCAATGATTTTGCTTGACCGCGATAATTAGAGTCTTATACAATGACAGCTGAGTTATATATATATAGATTTGAATTGCCACAATTGGCAAGAGCAATTCATCTTTGCGCTGAAATCATTTAAAGCTGAAATAGACGAAATACCTTTCCTATCTCGAAAATGGCCGACTTCCTGGCAAGAAAAGTAGCATCTGAACCCTTCATAGGCCCTGAGCTATTCTGCGCTGTAGGAGACCATGTCCTCAGAGAAGAATTCAGGGAACTAGAAAGAAGGAAACGGACAGAAAACTGGAACAAAACTTATGACATGAAACAGGCCTAGGGAAAAACTCCTAGGGCAATAGGTTGAAATGGCTGACTGTAGATAACAGTCACACTTAGGTCAATTTAGGCCCATTGTGATACCACGCGAATCTGATGTCACCTATCCAAAAAGCATTTTGTGCTTTCAACGAAGCTCTTTGGTTGATGAATGCCGACTTTGTGCAATTCGCTCAAGTCGTTGAAGAAGTAGGCTCCAAGGTGTTTCTTCCTACGGGAGGAGAGAGCGCTACAAGTGCAGAGGAGATGCGTTATGCTTTCCTCTTCTTCTTCGTCTCTGCAGCTTCTGAAGAAATCGTTGTGAGGGAGTCTCATTTTTGAGGCGTGAGTGCCAATGGCACAGTGTCCTGTGAGAGTCCTTAGGGATGACCTGTTCATTCTAAGAAGATAGAGTGAACGTTTTAGATCCATCTTGGATCCATCTGTCACACAAAATACACAAAGGACCGTCCAACGTCTTAGGCAATACAACCGAAAGAGATTTGAAGCATGCATCAGAATGAGCAAGAACAACCTCCATATCCTAACAAGCTTTCTGACAGGACACCGTAAACTTAGGGAGCATCTAAGGAAACTAGGGTTACCTGAAGAATGCCTCTGGAGATCTTGTGGAGAATTTAATGAAATTCCAGAACATATACCTACTGAGATTTTGTAAGGCACTAGCCCACAAAAAAAAGACATCTGGGCAATTACCTGATATCAGAAGAAGAAATGCGATCACTAGAACCATCTCTCATTCTTAGATTCCTGAAAGAAACTGGTTAAGAGAGAATACTGTAGAACAGATTTGTTCACCTATGCGTAACAGGAGTTCATTACCCCCAATACAACTCTGAAATGAAGTGTATTTGAGGGGAACTCGTAAAAGTGCTAAGGTAATAAAATTCCTCGAAATTTGTGCGATATTGATTAAATTCGGGGTGGGACATTGGCCCATTGTAGGCCAGAATAAAAATCCTTTAGAAAACGGCCAAGCACCATAATAAGAGTGTAATAAGTAAGATACATATGTACATAGGTATATGCAATGTAGTTACATTTCTGTCTTTAAACTAGAAGTATGAGTATAGAAGTAATCTCGCGATTCAAAAATAGGCTCTTGCTTAAGGATGAGTTTAGTTTGATGTTCCACAGAGAATAAGACGATTAAAGTCCAAATTTGTCATGATGTTGCATTTAGAACAGTTAACATTTTGAGGACTATTTTTGGTGAGTTGTTTGTTGTGAGACAATAGTTTGACCACATCCGCAAAGACATCGACCCTGTGCAAATACAATGTCGAGTAAGAACAATAGACCGGGCAAATGGAAGGACATACATTGTAACATGACATACACTGTTTTGAGATAATCGCAGTTTAAGTTGTTCTACTGGTACTGTTTTTATATGCACAACGAAAAAAATGTCCAGAATTGTTGGTTTAAGAAAAAAATATTTTGGGACATTTTTATTACTCTGATTTTCTCAAAATTGTACATTAAAAATGTTACACATGCCCTTCATATCTCATGCCACGAGCATGTTCTTCCATGCCGATGTGATATACTTACATATGATTGGAAACATCAATCCAACTCGTGGAACACAAATGGCAGTCAAAATTTAACAGAAAATATGTAGATGTGTCATAACCTTCAAAATTCCACAAGCCATTGAAAAATCAATACAAAATTCCGTTTGAGCTGTTTATACGAGATGTTTTTATTCGTTCTATGTGGTATGCTTCGTCATACAAAATAAGTGTAGAGTAACGTCGGGTATTGTGGAATACCCATTTTATTTTTACATGCTACAACCAGAGACCATGCAATAATTTAGCGATCTTAATACATTTAGCATAAGGGTCTATCAGCTAACATTAGCAATAATTTCAGACAGCTGGGGTTATTTCTAAGATTTTTATTTTTTTACTGATACCACTTCGAAAATCAAGATTTTAAGAACTGTGGAATAATTTGGAATAGTATTCCACATTGCAAGAACTATAGTATTCCACATTTCCCGAATCAAAATTATAGACCCATTTCTCCATTCCTTACAGCTTGCACAGCTTTCCGCATCATATCTGCATCCTATAGCCGTATTCGCCTTTCTTAGGCATCTTACAATGCAGTCTGGAATTAAAAAACGAAAAATATAATTGGAAGGTGTAGTGGAATACTATTCTACTCCTCATGGTATTCCACATTAGCGGATTTGGAAACTATTGCAAACTACGACTTACAGTAGAACCTCGATAACCCGGACTAATTGTTGTTGGTAGGCATCCGGATAATCGAACGTATGAAGAAATCGGTTTTTTACATTTTATTGCATACTACATAATGCTAGGTATTTATTAAAAACAACAAAAATCAATAAATAAAGTGCACACTAATTTAGTTTGTTTAAAATACACACATACATAAAATACATACGAGTACATACACACATTTTTTCCAAACCATTTGAGAACTGTTTCCAGGGCTTCCGTATGGGATGGTCACGCATCTACGTTTTCTTCTGTTTCATCTTCTTTCTTTCCCTGTCCTTCATTTAGGTTAGGTTAGGTTTAGATGGCTGGATTAGGCACTTAGACCAGTGTTGATCCATTGTGCGGTCACATGGATTGACTGAGGTCAATCCAATTGAATGATAGCGGGAAACCATTTGGAGCCTCTGGTGAAGCGCATTAGATTACTGATGGCCCATTGTAATGGGAAGAAAAAAACAAAGACTTCGGCTTTAAAAATGAACTATTTATATTACTTTATTTGAAAACTAAACGGTTACTCTTGGCTTTGTTTAAAATTTGTTTGCTTTCCTGGCGATCCTTTAAGTTTGGCGGCTGACAATACAATGATCGATAGATGCGAATTGTGTCCGATGAAAGGATATAGAAGACCCACTCTCATTCGTCGACCAATCAGAAGTGAGCTCCTATATCGACACAACTCCATCTATCCGTCAAGATGATCTCGATGACATCCCACCTCCCGTGAACTCTCAAAGAGATTCACCACCAATGTCCAGCACGGCCAGTTTCGAAGCAGGGCGACGTAGCACTCCCCCTGGTGTTTGTACTTCTGCATTTCTTATTTGACCGTCCTTCCCTGGGTAAACCTTTATAATTTTTCCACGTTGCCATTTATTCCGGGGTTGAGCTCCATCGCAAATTAAAACTAGATCTTCAGTTTTAAGTGGAGGAACCATTACGTGCCATTTGAACCTTCTTGTAAGCGTTGGCAAATACTCCAGAATCCAACGTTTCCAGAATCTGTTCTTAAGCTGTTGTAATACTTGCCACTGTTTGCGGCTACAAATCGGTAAGTCGTCGAGTTTAGGCGTCTGAGTTGAATTTGTGTAACCAATCAAAAAGTGATTTGGGGTGAGTGGTTCATCTTCTTCCGACGTAAGTGGCAATTCAGGGAGAGGTCTTGAATTAACTAAGTTTTCGGCTTCAATCAAGAGACTTCGCAGGGTTTCAACTCGTGGTGCCACCTCCCGTAACGTTACTGACAGCACTTTCTTGACAGATTGCACCATGCGTTCCCATGCACCTCCTTCGCTTGGGTTGAGCGGGCAGTTGAATTTCCATTCAATTCCTCTGGTCGATAATTCACTTTGTAGGCGATCAGTGTCAAAGAGTCGGGCTTCTTGTTGGAGTTTGCGTTGGGCACCGATGAAATTGGTGCCATTGTCACTTCTAATACGAACCGGAACACCGCGTCGATTTATGAAGTTCCGAAGGCACAACAGACAGGCGTCCGTAGAAAGATCAGCGGATAACTCCAGATGAACGGCCCTTATCGTAAGACAGGTAAATAGGGCCACCCATCTTTTTGCATGGCGGCGACCTACTGTAACCTGTAATGGACCAAAGAAATCCAGCCCGGTGTAACTAAATGGGCGAACGAATGGTGTTACTCGGTCCGGTGGCAGCTGTCCCATAAGTGGTTGTCTCGGTTTGGCTCGGCGTAGCTTACATTTGTTACATTTTCCCTTAATATTTTTGAGGACAGCATGAATATGTAGAATCCAATACCGTTGGCGAATTTCGTTCATAGTCAAGGAGTCGTTTTGATGATGCATCTGGTGGTGGTAGTGATGAACAATGAGCGCAGTGAGTGGATGCCTTTGTGGAAGGATAATTGGCCGTCTCGCTTCAAGTGGCAAGCATTGGGCTGCATCCAAACGTCCGTTCAGCCGCAATATGTTGTCATCGTCCAGGCAGGGTGTAAGTTGGTAGATTACACTGGATTTCGGAATGAATTCACCGCTTTTTAATAAAGAGACTTTTGAAGCAAAGGCATCATGCTGGGCTTGACGGCAAAGGAATTTTTCCGCAATAGCAATTTCGGAAACAGTGAGCTCTGAAGGTTTCGTCCGATTTTGATTTGGCGGTAAGTTTGTTGTTGTATTTCCCGTCATATTCTTCTTTACTCGACAGAAAAGTATGCTTTTATAACGGTGTAACCAGGCTACAACTCGTTTCAGCTTTAAGAAAGAAGAGTATTTAGAAACATCAATCGAAAACATACTTGCCTCTTTCGCTAGATGAACTTTCTGACGAATTTCTTCATCTGATGTTTCTGACAGCAAGGGTTTTTGACAGCTTGGCCATAGATGTTCGGGGCGGTAAAGCAAGAAACTTCGGAGGATTGATTGCTCTCGTTGCGTCGTCAGCCACATTCAGATCGGTTGGAAGCCAATGCCAATCTGAAGCCTCCGACTTGTCTAAAATTTCTGCTATTCTATGAGCGACGAATGGTTTGTATTTCCGCGCAGAAGATTGCAACCAGAGAATAACAGTTTGTGAATCGCTCCAATACACCACACTTGCGATATCCATCTGATGATTGGCACGAATTGTTGCCTGTAGTCGACATCCGAGAACTGCGGCTTGTAATTCCAAACGTGGAATAGAGAGTGTCTTTTGTGGTGCACACCTGGTCTTAGCAGTAACGAAGGCGACATCGACTTCCCCATGCATAACTATTCGCAGGTATCCAACGGCGGCAAAGGCACTTTCACTAGCGTCCGTGAAAATGTGTAGTTGAATACTTTCTGCCTTTGGTATTATGGCCGAATAGCAACGTTGTATTTGGAAATTATTTACTTGACTTAACTCTGTCCACCAAAGTTTCCACTGCAAGTGTAGCTGTTGCGGGAGAGGTTCATCCCATCCAATTTTAGCTTTCCAAGTGTTCTGGAGAAGTATTTTTGAATATATTAAGAAATTCGCGAGGAAGCCAAAAGGGTCAAAGACGGACATAACGATTCCCAAAATTTGTCGTTTTGTTAACGGCCTATCTGGATCTAGTGCTTCCTTTGCGAATTTATGAAACTTCAAATGGAATCTAAAGGTATCGTCTTTGGTGTTCCAATATAAGTACCAAGTACCTTCTCGCTGTTGTTGTCCGATTGGATGTCGACTGTCGTTCGCAACTGATGTATCTGTCCGTTTAGCTTCATTTGAAGGGCTCTTGAATTACTCACAAAATTACGGAGTGTGAAGCCTCCTTCACAATGAATTTTTGTCACCTCCGTGCTGATACGTTCGGCCTTCTCTACGCTGTCAAAGCTGCAAACATAGTCGTCCACGTAGTGATTGTCGAGTATGGCGGTGACGGCTTCAGGATATTCATTGATGAAACTGGCGGCGGTAAGATTTTTTATATATTCCGCAGAGCAAGGCGAACATGCTGCACTAAATATCATCGATGTCATTATGAAAGTACGTATTGGCTTGTCTTGATTACCGTTCCTCCACAAAAAACGCTGTGCACTTTGATCTGCTTCACGTATGCGAACTTGCGAAAACATTTCGGCGAAATTTGAATAGAACTGACAAGAGCGGCTTTGTTTGTTCTGGTCCTTTCATCAGCAGTGTGTTGAGCGAAACATCATGAACTTTGGCGGCTGCATCGAACACAATACGAAGCTTCTCAGGCTTAGATGGATGCACTACCCCAAAATGGGGTAAGTACCACTTGCACGGTGTGGGAATTTCTAGCTCGCTTGGTGTCATTTCACGAGCGTAACCCTTACGGACGTAGCTTTGCATCTGTTCTTCATATTTGGTGGCAAATGTAGCGTCCCTTTTCATTCTGGCTTCGATGGTGAATAGCCTTTTTGTTGCCATTGGCAAACTATTCGGAAATGATGGTTCATCAATACGCCAGAGCAATCCCGTTTCATACCGATTTCCTACCTTTCTCGTAGATTCGTCAAGAATCTTTTTACCCCTTAAATTTTCTTCGGAGTCCAATACGACCTCGGTTTTTCCACACCAAAATTTTCGGTAGTAAAGTAGGATTGGACGAGCTGGTTGAGTTTCTCGAATGTGTTTACCTCGTTGATGTGCAAAACGAGTGGCTTGGTTTTCGTGTATGTGCTGAGTCGTCCGTATGCTACCCAACCGAGTCTTGTCTGGGCTCCGACGGGTTCATTCAGTTCTCCCTCTACCGTTTCGATGGCTATACCCAAGTGGCAGTTGTCTAGACCAATGAGCAGGGCTGGTTGTACGTCTCTATAATTCTCGATGGGAACTTGTCTCAGGTGGCTTACACTTTCCTTACGGAAGGTTTGTTTTGGCAAACTTAACTTTTGCACTGTTTTAACGTTCCGCATTTCGTAAGATTGTGCTCCTTTCTGTTTTCCTTTAATTTCAAGGGTTACACTTCGAGACGGCTCTGTAACAACCTTGTCACCATACCACTGCAGGGTTAACTGTTGTGTTTTTCCTCCGAGTCCCAATCTTTTGGCTACATCGTCTTCGAGAATTGATATTGACGACCCTTCATCAAACATTGCAAAAACAGTGAGCTCACCTTTGGGTCCCGACAAAACTACTGGTAACATACGGAATAGAAAGTCGTTGTTGGATGGCATACGACAGTTGTGGATGCGTTCTGGCGTTGTCTGGCTAGTGGGAATATACGGCATTGGCTGCGCACTCTCATGAAGGAGTTTGTGGTGGACTCTGCGACAACCATTCGTACCGCATTGCTTTCTATTTCGGCATGTGGCGGCGCCATGGTTTTGCTTCAGGCACGAGAAGCACAGATGTTTGCTTTTGACTATTTGCCAACGTTCATCTATGGAGGAATTTTTAAATGAATCGCACTTACCAACTTGATGATCGCAACCGCCACAGCAAACGCAAAGAATGACGCTCCTAACAGGATTCGTTGATGTGGCTTCCATCCCTTCGTTGGTGTGGAACATTCTCCTTGGTTGTTGCGTTGTTTTAGATGTTGTTGCAATGTTGGGCTGAGGAAGGAGTTGAACTACTTTGGCTAAATCACTCAGCCAACTGGCGAAGTCCTTTAACGTAGCGTACGGCTTGATTTTATACGCATGTCTTGTCCATTCCAATCGTTTGGATAAAGGCAGCTTGTAAAGCATATCCTCCAAAAGCATCGGGTTGTTGAGATGCTGTGTGCTGTCTGACGATTCGAGATTGGCAATCATATTTCTTACCTTGGTCGAAAAGGGTATTATTAAATCGATCCGGCTGTCGTTTATTGTAGGCCATTGTTGAATTTGGGCGAGTTGGATTCGAATCAATATTTCTGGACGACCAAATCGGAAAGAAAGTTCCTCGATGACTTCTCGAACGTTCCTCGGATGAATTAGAAGAGATAATACTGCTTCCCTAGCGGCTCCTTGAAGACACTTTCGAAGACGGATGGTGTTTTCCGTATCGGAATAGGCAAAATTTATTGTTGTTTCGTTATAATTCGAAATGAATAGAGGCCAATCCTCTGGATCTCCTGAAAATGCTGGCTGGTACAGCTTCCGAAAGGTATTAGGCGATACTGTAGGAATGCTGAAAGCATTATCCTGAAGATTCGAGGAATGGCTTTCCTCCGATTGGCGACGTTGTGCTGTTGCTGGAATATCCTCCAATGGGCGACGTTCAGATGTTCCTGGCACTTCCTCCAATGGGCGACGTTCTGATGTTCCAGAAATTTCGATATTACGACGTTCGATGGATTCTCTTAGTCGTTGAGTTTCCTTTTGGCTTTCGTTTGTGTCTCTCTGCAGCTCTCCAACTATCCTGTGTAGTGCGTTTAACTGTGCGATTAAAGTGTTCATTACTCGTGAACTATTGGCGTCGTCTGCAGGCGTCGTGGCGGTTTTGTCTTCGACGTTCATTTTAACAACAAAGGATGGCCAAGAATAAATTTTAAAACTTTGTAACGGCAAGAAAAAAACAAAGACTTCGGCTTTAAAAATGAACTATTTATATTACTTTATTTGAAAACTAAACGGTTACTCTTGGCTTTGTTTAAAATTTGTTTGCTTTCCTGGCGATCCTTTAAGTTTGGCGGCTGACAATACAATGATCGATAGATGCGAATTGTGTCCGATGAAAGGATATAGAAGACCCACTCTCATTCGTCGACCAATCAGAAGTGAGCTTCTATATCGACACAACTCCATCTATCCGTCAAGATGATCTCGATGACACCCCTAGATGATGGCTCCGAAGAGACGCCAGGGCCGGACAGGAGCACAGGAGGTGTAAAACGCTTTCCACTTCCTCCTCGTCTAGGCAGCTTTTTCAGAAATCATTAGCCGGAGCTCCTAGTCTACTGGCGTGATTTCCTATGAGGCAGTGTCCTGTAATGACACCGACGATTATACTTATGTTAGATCTGTCCTGAGAGATTAATTCTTTAGATCTTCTGAGATTTAGCTTATGCCAGATGATTCCGGAGGTGTGGCACGTAGTGCCTCTCGTTCTACATTATTATGTACAGGTAAAATAATATATTTCTAACAGTTTCCTCATCCGAGATAATTTGAAATCCTGATTGGCTGAATGGCTCACTTCATTAATATCATCAGCACAACATTCCTGGCGGGCGCCGTGGCGTAGTGGGTAGGTGCGTTGAGGTCGTCGGTTCGAATCTCGAAAAAATACATCAAACATTTTTTCACGGCTCCACCTCTTTCGAGTCACTGCCAATGCTCAAAGAGTATAACTGTCTAGAAAAAGGTTCTCTATCTCGCCGTTTGGAGTCGGCATTAAATTGCAAGTCCCCTCCACTCGTGACAGAACAATAGCACGCATAACACGAGTGGTTGCTTAGAAGCTAGGCCCAGGTCCACCTCGGACTGTAGCGCCGCCATTATTATTTATTATTATTACAACATTCCTGGCATGTAAGTTTAACATTAGCTCATTTATACCCTTCAAAATAGAATCATCCGTATTTGTTATTGAATTTTCGTTTTACCGCATGAGTACTCTGTTCAAAGCTTTGCTTAACGTCTTCCTTACAATCAAGTTACATGCATCTACAACCATGTAACTTTCTCTTTAAGTCGTCGCCTACTAATATTGTACATATTTGTTTGAATTCTTTTTTTTTGTCTGTTCTTAATTTTAGTCCGGATAATCACGAATCCGTGGGTATCGAGATACGGATAATCGAGGTTCTACCGTATATCAAAAAATATACAGTACAATAATATATATATAATATATAAGAACGCACCTATTTACAGTAAAATAATTAAATGTGACACGTGTTCGATGAAAACTTCATTCGCACAGAAACTGCAATTTTTTCCTTCGAAAAAACTCAAACCAAAACGAACAAAAAAGGTCATGCGCGCTCAAGTAAGAACTTTGACTGACTCAAACACACAGATTGATAATATCGATAAAATAAAAAGAAGATCATAGCACTTTTTTTCGGTTTACATTCTGAGAAAATTAAGAGAGCAGATAGACCATCCGTGTTTTAGCAAATAAAGCACTATTCCACATTACCCGCATATTCCACAATACCCGAAGTTACTCTAACTATAAAGTAGAAATTTAAAACATGATCTTGACTTGAGTAATTTTTGGTTTTCTCTTGATTTTATTGAACTTAAAAATGTTTAACCGTTTTAATAAATTATGCCACACAACTTCTTTTATCTGCCTAACCAAATTTTTGATTTTAGCAGCAGTTAGTAGCTATTTTACGGATACACGTAATTTTATTTTAAAATCAACTTAAGTCTGAATGGCTTTGAGCTTAACCCTCTAACGTTTAAGGCTGCCTCAGGGCAGCCATCGCCTATTGCCCATTTATTCCATGTGCGTTTTTTTTTTTTTATGACGGTTTACCATGCCTTCAATTATACTTCAAGCCATATTTGAACTACATTTCAGCACACTGCGAAGTTTTGTCTCGTTGTAGTAGTCACTTGTATGTGAAAAATCAGTGAGCGAACAAAATAAATTAGTGCACAAAAAAAAAAATCTCATAAAGAAATAAAATACTTCCAATTTTTAGAATGAGTCGGGAATTTTACAGTAAGTAGATACACTCAGTCACAAAAGTAAGTATACACCGTAAAAAATAACGAATCTTGACCGAATCATCAACTAGAAAGCGAAACTGCATAAACTTTAGGTAACATGTTATACATATTTATTTTGCTATTTATTTATGCTCTTTTCAAAAAACAAACAATAAAAAGAATGGGACTAACAATAACAAAAATATTAAGAAACAAAGTAAGATACTGTTAAAATTGCATGTTACAAAAGTAAGTATACACTATTAAAAAAGAGAGATTTATCGCAAATTACTCAAATTTATTCCTAGTTGGATATCCTTAAGCAGTAATAACTGCCTTTATTCTCGATCCCATGGAGGTAACAAGCTTTTGAGTTACTTCCAGACTTATTTTTTTCCCATTCGACCTGTATAATAGCCTTAAGCTCGAATTTGGATCTAATGTCATGGTTTAGGATTTCACGATCGAGATAATCCCATAAATGCTAGATAATATTTAAATCCGGTGATTGAGGTGGTGTTTTGAGCCGTTTTCACACATTGTACAGCAACCATTCCTTCACAACCAGGGAAGTGTGCTTTGGGTCATTGTCTTGTTGGAATATAAATTAACCCTTCAAGCCTAATTTCTGCAAGCTATGGTGGAGATTGTTTTTCAGTATACTGAGGTAATCGTATCGATTCACTGTCGTCTCAATAAATACTAAAATGCCAACACCAGATATCGCCATACACCCTCAAACCATTACTAACCCGCCATCATGCTTCACCGTACCAGCCATGTACTTTGGATCTTACTGTGTATTTTGACTCTTTTGCGTCAAAATTGCGGTTTTGAATCATGTGGGTATCATTCAAATTATATTCGTTGCATTAATTTCATTTTACTCCTGATTTTCTAGTTTGGAATTTCAGTTTAATGTTTTCTTACAAATCAATCAGTAATAACTTTCCAAATTGTTTTAGAACAATTCTATACCAATGTTTGAATGAGACAATCAAGAAAGTTTCCCTTTGTGATCATGAGGAGAAAACATGTTTTTATTTTTAAGCTTCCTTTTGGCTTTTTTTTTTGTAACACTACCCCACTTAGACCCAAAAACTAGTCCATTGTACTGCCAGACGTACCAGTTTCGGCTTAACTGAAATTTCTTTTGTTTTTGATTGCCTCTGTTTGTTGATTGCCTCTCTCTCTATATGCACATACATGACAGTCGATGAGCGGCAATTCTTTCCGAGCTATCGGAAATTATTGTTTTGCTTCGTTGTCAGTCTTCTCTTGATGTTCGAAAGCAATGATTTGAGAAGAAAATTATTATAACAACAATTCCTATTTATTTAGCGGGCTCTCGACCCTTGAAGGGTCTCTGCCTGAGGCACAGCAGCCTTCCATGCTCTGCGGTCCGGAGCACGCTGCTTCCAGTTATCCAAACCAAGCGTAGTCCTTGAAACGGAGGTTCGGTCTTCCTTTTCTTCTCGAACCTGTGGGCTGTGATTCGAAGATCCTCTTTGCTGGAGCGTAATTGTTCATTCGCTCGATGTGGCCGAGCCAGTGTAGTCGTCGTTTTTTGGCTTTTGGACTACATCCAAATCTTGATATAGCTCGTAGAGTACGGGGTTGTACCTTCTCCCCCTTTGGCCCTCCTCGCATACGCGACCGAAAATTCGACGGAGAATTTTTCTCTCAAAAGTACCCAAAATGTAACAACAACAATTACATATCACCATAATATTTAATTATGATAGATGTTTAGAAATAAGGAAGTAGATACGAGGGGCGTTCAATATATTCTCGGTATCGGAGTGAAGATTTGGTTGTATATATAAAATGACTTATTTATCAAGTAATACTATTATTTTAGTGCATTCATGTAAAATTTCATATAAATGTGATTATTAATTCGCGTTTTATCTCTAGTTAAACAGAATCATAATGGCAACTGTGACGATGATGGTAAAAATTGAGCATCGCGCTGTAATTAAATTTCTCACTAAGCAAGGAAAAAGTCAAAAAACTGTTCATGAAGAGATGGTGGCTGTTTACCAGGGTTCCGCACCTTCATTATCAACTGCCGCCAAACGACAAAAAATCATATAGACCAATATCACTCCTGCCTATAATATCAAAGCTATTCGAGAAACTTCTATTGCGACGTATTCAACCAATCATAGAAGAAAGACGACTTATCCCTGATCATCAATTTGGATTTCGCACGAATCACTCCACAATTGACCAGGTATATAGAATAACTAACGAAATTGAAAAAGCATTGGAGGAAAAAAAGATTTGCTCTAGCGTTTTACTTGACGTGTCACAGGCTTTTGACAAAGTTTGGCACGATGGTCTAAAATTGAAAATAAGAAGGATCTTTCCGAAAAATATATATAGAATTCTAAAATCCTACCTCGACAATAGAATATTCAGAGTTAAGTACGGAATGGACTACTCCGGGTTTAAAGAAATTGCGGCCGGAGTTCCGCAAGGGAGTGTTCTTGGTCCCACTCTGTTTCTATTATATACACGCGACATACCTCAAACTGAGGGTACAGTAGTGGCAACGTTCGCGGACGATACGGCTATTCTCGCTACTGAAAGCACAATCGAGTCCGCTACCGAAAAACTGCAACTAGCTCTAAACAAAATATCTGATTGGACAAAACTCTGGCGCATTGCTCTTAATGAGACTAAATCCACGCACATTAATTTTACATATAAAAACATAGACAATTTACCCGTCTTCATTAATTCGGTACAAGTACCGTACGCAAATGAAGCCAAATATCTCGGGATGACGTTAGACGCAAAGCTCAAATGGAAGGCACACGTCAAAAAAAAACGTGACGAACTTGAGAATCGATTTAGACAAATGTACTGGTTACTCGGACGACATTCCAAGTTAAGCATATATAACAAACTACTTATATATAAGCAAGTGCTAAAGCCTATATGGACCTACGGTATACAACTCTGGGGTTGCACTAAAGCAAGTAACAGAGAATGTATACAGTCATTCCAAAATAAGGTTTTAAGAGCTATCGTGAGTGCTCCCTGGTATCTTCGTAACAGTGATATACAAAGGGATCTACAAATCGCAACCGTGGACGAAGAAATAACAAACTTCGCTAGGAAGTTGCGAACTCGACTTCATGGTCATTGTAACCATGCCATACTCCAAACATTGGACATGCGAAACCTCGTGCGCCGACTTCAACGAACGAAACCGTTCGATTTAGCGCAATGAGTAGTAGCCGCTCCTAACGGTTTAAACAGGTGATTTTACGGAAAATCTACCTGTCTCACGCGTAAAAATATTGAAAGCGAAACTACTGGATGAGGAAACTTAGTTGTAGTAAAGTATAAAAAAAAATTTTAAAAGGGAAGGGTGTGTTTAGTCAGTACAAATCTGACACTACTATGAGCACACGGGTATCATAGTGTCTTATTGAAGATTCACACCAAACCACGAAAAAAAAAAAAAAAAAAAAAAAAAAATTATCAACTGTGCAAAAGTGGTCAAGTGAGTTCAAGAGAGGCAGAGAGAGCATTGAAGACGACCCCCGCTCCGGCGCCCCGGCTACTGCTTGTACGGGAGAAAGCATCAAAGAAGTCGAAAAACTTGTTCTTGAGGATGCCCGAATAAAGGTGAAAATGATGGCAGAGATCACCAAGCTTTCAATTGGTACCATTCACACCATTCTTCATGACCATCTTGACCTTTCAAAGGTCAGTGCAAGGTGGGTGCCACGAATGCTCACAGCGCCTCAGAAAAAAGTGAGAATCGGATGCTGTAGAGAGCTTTTGGAGATGTGTAGTGAGAACGCGGACGGTGTTATGGATCGAATTGTTACTGGTGACGAAACATGGGTCCACCACTATGACCCTGAAAGCAAACAAGAGTCCATGCAGTGGCATAAAAAAGGAACAGACCCCCCGAAGAAATTCAAAGTCACTCCGTATGCCGGGAAGCTCATGGCCACAGTTTTTTGGGACTCAAAGGGAATCTTGCTCATTGAGTACAAAAAAAAGGTGAAACCATTAACGCCACATCCTACGCTTCCACTTTGCATAATTTGCGGGAGGAAATTAAAAAGAAAATACGGGGTAAACTCGCAGCGGGTGTGTTGCTTCTTCATGACAACGCTCCTGTTCACACGGCGCGAGTTTCCAAGGCTACTGCGCGAGATTGTGGTTTCGAAGAAATCCAACACCCACCCTATAGTCCAGACCTTGCCCCTAGTGATTATTTCCTGTTTCCGGATTTGAAAAAATGTCTTCGTGGAAAAAGATTTTCGGATGATGAAGAACTCAAGTCGGCAATAAATGGGTATTTTGCAGAGAAAGAGGAAATTTATTTTTTTGAGGGTTTAAAAAAGCTTATCTCAAGATGTATCAAATGCATTGATGTTAGGGGAGATTATATTGAGAAAAAAAAACAATTTAAATTGAATTCGCATTTTCCTTCATATCGATACCGAGAATATATTGAACGCCCCTCGTACATAGACCCTTCTCAAGCGTAACGTTTTAGTTTCTCACTCACTTCTTTCGGGAATCCTGTCATAAAATCATAAAATAAAAATGGAAACTAGATCATAAAATGCAAATAATTATTGGTGTTGCAATAAAACCGTAACCCTTGCATATACATACATATATGCTACAGTCCGACCGAAGGCCAGTTCTTCGGCCGAAGCCGAAGTCGAACTCTATTTGGAACATATTTTGCAAGTTGCATTCGCATCATTTTTACGAAATAACCCCAAATTGAATTTTTAGCTGCCATTTTCGATGTTCAGTACAAATAAATTGAATGCTTTTATACAGACCACTTAATAGTTTACCAACTTGCAAATGCAAAATCTTTTGATTTTAAAGTTGTAAACAAGTGCATTTTTAAAACACAAAATATCCGACAATAACAAAACAAATAAACACAGCGTTCCTTGCAACTTCTATTTTTACAGAAAACAGATATCTCAACATTACTTGCCGAAGGTGATATTTATAGCCGAAGGTGGCCGAAGCCGAAGCCGAATGTTTGGTCGGACTCTAATATATGCCGGAAATGTATCTATCTATCAGCAGATAATTGCCGTCCCAAATAAAATTAAAAGGAAAAACCCACGCTTGGAAATGAAAAACAAGTAAATCCGAAAATCCATCCAGCATCCGCAAATGGTCGTCGCTGAACGTACATCTGTGCATATGTATGTGTCGCCGAACGAATTCATCCGCGTGATCTGGGCTGCGTGCAAATTCGAAAGCAAATCGAAATACGAGCTGCTGAATCCTGCTTAACCCTCTACTGCCCAAATATTTTTTATTTTCATCACCTTTTACAAAATAATAATTTGCACATTTTTGCATGCATTCAGAACTTACACTAACAAAAAATTAAAAAATACTGTTGATTTGTCAAGACGCGTTGTCCATCATATACTTATCGTTTTTATAACAAATTATAATTTTAAGTTTGACAATTATAAATTTTAGTGAACCCCGCCTAGAGGCGGAGTCGGGCAGTACAGGGTTAACAATCACTTCTTGAAAATGTTGCCTACGACATGAAATACCTGCGACTTTAGGATTTGAATAAATTTTTATTGCAAGCTCATTTGTGATTCTTTTGGATTATTTTGTGTCCTCAATTATCTTCCTATTTTATTACACCAAAATTATAATACAAATAACAGATACCGTTGGAATAGTAATAATAACTTTAACAGACAAATTGTATCTTTGTTTGTAGAAATAAAGTCCACGTCTAATTACTCAACACGAAGATATGCTCCCCACTGGTTTCACAGTGTAAACAGGGTGTAGACTGGAATCCTCAAAGTGAAAAAGTGGAAAATGTCCTTGTGCATGCATATAACTTTATGTGGGTGGTAAAACACCCAGCCTTGTGGTTTGGGAAGATTAGATGCAAAATGTGTGTACACGAATATTTTTGTTTATTTTTGTTGCAGATGTTTAGGAATTTACAAAACATTCCTTCAGATTATTGATTGCATACCCTTAGGCTGTCTAGTTCAAGAAAATCTATTGTGAACAAAATGTTGAGTGAGAACTTACCTTTTAAAAAGATTGAATCGTTAGGAATATCGGAGTACCAGAGCCGGCCATATCGTATGTGCAGGATGTGCAAGTGCACAGGTCGACAAGTGCTTGGGGCATATTGTAGGCCTAAACCAACAAAATACATTTTATCGACTTTCATAAAATTTTAGTTGGTCCAATCAGTTACCTATGCATTTCTAAACGCTTTCTGAACGCAATTATTTTCTAATAATACAATTTGCATAATTTCAACTCTTCACAGGACCATTTCTTGCACTCAAATATTTCCTTAGGAAAAAATTGTTAAAATATTAAACTCAATCGTCAGTTCCTATGGATACATTTCAGTGAATGCAGATTTAATTCCTGCACGGATGACAGAGATTTACTCATTATAGATATTTGTTTGAAAGGAGAATGAGTAAGGTAGATATACTCGTATATATAGTTTCGACTCGTTCGCACACATGCAGCTAGCAAGAAGAGAAAAATGAACAAATAATAGCCCAATAATGGTAGCTTTTTACAGTCTGTTGTGGAAGTAGCCTCATTTGATTTGGTTGTGGGAGAGCACTATTTATACAAAATTCAATAATAAGTACCTTTTCCACAGCTGTTGCTAATAAAATTGTGTCTATGCTAAAACAGGCTTTATTGTTAAGTCAACAACCGATAAAAGTCACATAGAATAAGTTATTATTGTCGCTAGGTTTGTGCATAGGAAACAGAATATATTTAAGGTTAAAGAGCATTTCTTAGGGTTTTTGAAACAAGACCGGAGAGGGAATTACAAAGTTAATTCTACATATAGCACGTTTACACCGCCCACAAATTCAACATTTCAGGAAAAAAAATTTAACATTTCAAATGACAGCTAGGATCAGAATTGATTATTGATATTTTTTCCTGATTCGAAATCAGAAGTTTAGCTTGTAATATTAATTTAAAGATGAATTTAAATGCTAATTCAGACATATATATTCCATTTTTATTGCGATGATCACTTGAAATGATTTATTGTTTTGTTGACAGCTGTTTTTTTTGTTTATGTCAGTGGGCTGAAATGTCATTGTATGACGTGCTGAATGGTGCTGAATTTATAAAGAGGATTGTTCGATTTAACGAACTTACAAATGCAGCGACGAAATTCTGCATTTCGCTCAAACATTCCAGAATGCAGGAAATGTATGGCGAAATGTGCATTTGGGCTGAAATGGTGAATTTGGGTGCGGTGTAAACGTATTATAAGGTTAAAGAGCATTTCTTAATTATTACAATTAATTACAAAGTTAATTTTATACAAACTTGAATTTCAAGGAATTTCAATAAGCAACTGTCGAAGTCAAAGTTAGGATAATGGTTCAAATATGAAGGGAAAAGAAGCTTGTGTTCAAAACAGAATTCGACCAAGAGCATTTTCGTTTCATGCAGCTCGTACTGATTAAATTTAGTAGTCAATGAAATGAAGAAACGAGGTGGGAAAGCAGACTGAGGTCTGATGAAAAATTTAATGATTATGTTTAATTAACAGACCGTATTGCTAGCAGTCTTGAAATATCATCTAAATTTCCTGAAACGTCTTCTTTACGATGGTGATGAATGTTACGAAACTAGTTTAGAACCGAAACAAAGATTTAAGGTAGAATTTTATTTCAAAACAGTAGATCAAAAGAAAGGTTTGAGCAGCTTGAAGCATATAAAACGAATTTTTAATTTTTAAATAACATTAAAATATTTTTTTTATTATTATTTTTCAACAAGCTAATTCAACAAAAAATACGTTCCTCATTCTTTAATTTTCAAAACAGTATTAGTCCCCCTTGTAAAACTATAAAGCTCATGTTTAGAAGTGTTAAATTTTATATTTAGTTCAAATCTAGATTATCTTGCTCCCAATCTAGTCATTGCTCTCCAAATTTTAAACACCTTCTCCTGGTGTTTTTATAAACTTAAAATGATAAAAAATTACCTTTGGACAACCAAGACTCAAAAAAGAGAGGGGGGGGGGTGCTAAACGCAGGTCTTGCACTGGGCACTCATTTAGCTGAGACCGGGCCTGTTACTGGTAGTCTTGAAATACCAACTAAATTTCCAGAAACATCTTCATTACGATGGTGACGAATGCTACGACTAGTTTACAACCGAAACAAATATTTAAAGTAGAATTTTATTTCAAAATCGATTTAATCAATTATAAAATTACAAAATTATGAATTACAAAACGTTTTAACTTTTGGAGGTTTAAAAATCGATTTAATCAATTATAAAATTACAAAATTATGAATTACAAAACGTTTTAACTTTTGGAGGTTTAAAAATTTAGATGGGGCAGAATTGTATCAAGATTTTACAGTATTAGTCCCCCTTATAAAACCAAAAATGCATTTTTAGAAGTGTAAAATTGTACATTTAGTCTTGTTATTGGCCTCGAAATTTTAAACACAATGTCAGTCACAGTAGCTTGAGAAGAACGTAGTTTTTCTAAACTTAAGAAAATAAAATATTATCTTAGGACAACTATGACTCAAGAAAGATTGGTAAGTCATGTCAATAGAAAGGGAGTTATTAAAGTCTTAAGATCATGATGACCTTATTAAAAAATGTTTAAAAGTCTTTCTGCATATTTCTTTGTTGCTTGAGTAATGTGGGAGAGACTTATGGCTGAAACACAATAGTGCGTTGCGCTAGCCGACTTCATGTTACGGAGGGAGTGCGTTGACGCACTGCGTTAATCAGCTGTTCCTTCTCTGTCTCAAATACCAGATAAAAAATATTGCGTCAGCTGTTTTCATTTCTGAAAGGTCAAATCAAAAAATTTCTGATTAAACAACTGTACGTTAAAAAAATTATTTACGGAAAATGAATGCTAAGGAAGTTAAAAAAATTAAAAAAAGTTTTGTTAATTTGGCGTATTCATTCAAATTAGGTTTGTCACTAAAATAATTTTAGTCAGCTATTTTCATGTCACAAATGTCAGTTGCCACAAAAATTTCTCAATTTGGGAAAAAAAATAGCTCTCACAGCACATCGCTCTGTCAAAAAAATCCATTATGTTCAATAATGACGTGTGTTGGGATTACGTTTTACGTTTTATAACGATCCTCTCATCTCTCTCATTTTTCACTTTCGTAGGCCGACGCAATATTGTGTGCATGGCCATTGAATTGTGTGCGTTGAAAGACAACGTCAGCGCGGACGCACTATTGTGTTTCAGGCATTATGCTGGCAAAATTGAAGAATTAGGGAGCTAAACGTAGAGCGATCATCTGGCTCCGAGCGGGCCTGCGGATTACTTTAATAATAGCCATCGTGAACTCTGCAATTTCAATAAAAAAATTGGAGAATAAAAAAATACGATTTGGCAAGAAATAAGAATATGCCAACTAATTTTTTAAACAAGTGTCAATGACCCCATACAAGTTTACAGGTCAGTACGGAAAAGACGAAAAATTAAAGGAGTCCATTTCTTGAACTTCTTATCATTTATTTCAAAATTTAAATTTTAAATTAAAACTCGGTAATAACGCATTCTCTTTTCTCTAGCTTTGCCGCAACAAGTAAATTATCCTTCTTGTATCTCCCCTCCAACTAGAACTGAGTGGAAAAGCGATAGAGTCATCCAAAACCATGACATAGCCATCTTCACAGACGGCTCGAAGATGGACTCTGGTGTGGGCGCTGGAATCTTCTCCGAAGCCCTCAAGATATCAAAGTCACTCAAGCTACCAAGCTTTGCAAGTATTTTCCAGGCGAAAGTGCTAGCAATATATGATGCGTGTCTTGAAATTAAAAACAGAGCAGAACCAGCACAGCGGATAGCAATCTTTTCAGATAGTCAAGCTGCTATCAAGGCTCTAACATCCATAACCACAACGTCAAAGCTAGTAGATTGCTGCTGCAAGGAACTATCCATTATAGGTGAACGGAGCCCTGTCTCTTTGATCTGGGTTCCCCTGCACACGGGTATAATAGGAAACGAAGCAGCAGACGAGCTAGCCAGACAAGGATCCAAACTCGATAGTCTCGTTGTGGAACAAATCCAGGCTCCACTAGGCTTCGTAAAAAATAATATTTACAATCACTTCCTCAAGATCGTCAACGAAAGATGGACCAAGCTGGAAACATGTGTCCTATCCAGAAGCTTATGGCCCAAATACAACCAAAAGAAAACAAAAGACCTGCTCAACAACAGTAAGAGAAACATATCCAGAATCACAGCGGTCTGTACTGGACACTGGCCTGTTGGCAGGCATGCTGAAAGACTAGGCATACCATTTAACTCGCACTGCCGCAGCTGTCGGGTGGAAACTGAGCCAGAAACTCCGAGCACTTTCTGTGCAAATGTCCGGCTCTAGCTAGAGTCAGACAACGCCCTCTGGGCAGAGTCTTCTTCAACACCCCTAATAATCTCTCAGAAGCAAACATTCATAGTCTGCTAGCCTTCATAAATTCCACAAAGTGATTTCAAAATTAGGCTAATTACGCACTCCTTTTCACCCCCATCTCACAAATTGGGTATCCCATAGGATGTGGTATCAAAACGGAGCTTTCATGGCGCCAATTGGGTGCGAAAACAGGATTTGTATGTCCACCGCCACTTTTACCTACCTAACTACCTCGTATCTCCCACCGGCTTTTTCTTTCTGGATATTGTTAAAAGTTAACGTGAATCTGAATTGTTTTGAATCTGAATCTGCCTTGTTTTATTCAGAACTGTGTAATCAGCTCAGTAACCCATATTAACAAAACGCACAAACTCACTTTATATCAAACGTTGTAGTCATCGTTAATTTCAATGTCATTTGATGTCAAAACCATTTTCTCCGCCGCCACTTAGACAAAAAATTAATTCACAATTTTATTGACAAACTGACAAACTCACACGGATAACGTTCCAAAAGAAATAAAAATAATAAATTATTTCTAAAATTTAATTTTTCGTTTAAGTTTTGAAAAACATTTTCTAAAACATCACAACGACATCTATCATAAAGTCGTAGCAGTTGTCACAAATTAAGCGAATATATCACACAAAAGATTTCGAACCCATCATCTCCGGCTATTTAAACATTCAATTTCTGCTTAAATTTACTCAACATTTTTTGATAGTTTTGCTCTTGTTGTTGTTTTGTGTGCAGCTGGTTACAAAATTGTGAATAGAACATGCCTGACGAGACATCAGGCAACAAAATCTCCCTGAAGCTGTCACCAGAAGCCAAGTTGGTCCTTTTCGAGTTGAGTTTGTCACTTAAGTCCCTATCCTCATCTGATAAGTTGTCTCACAGTCTCGGACATACGCTTTGTATACCCAACTAGAACGTCCGTAAACGCTTAGGCTTATGTCACTGAGTAGCCAGTATACTTGTAGTTCGTGGTCTTCTTCTAGTCACTCTCAGTGGAAACTGGGCCCAAGGACGCTCAGAATACGTTTCTAGTTGCAAAACGTTTCCTCGAACTGCGGATCCGATATTGATATTGACCAAGTCTTTGTCTTCTATAAGCTTATTTTGGTTGCGGTGTAGTTAACTGCCTGAAGTCCAAGAAGTCCTTTATGACATCGAAATTATTGGTAGCCCCCCATCCGTCCTTTTTCAATAATATAGCATACCGTGTTTTGACCTCGATTACCGCCGGCACCATTTTATACATTTTAATACCTACCAACGGACCATCCAGCTTCCTGCTTAATTTAATCCAGCCCAAAATGTCATCCTCATATACAAGCTATTGTACGGATATTTTGGGAAGATCGAGGAAACCTCGAAAAGTTTCGGTGAATTGGTAACTGATTTTGATGGAGCCTCTTGAATTCTGCATTGCCATCCACAGGGATAGACATTGAGCAGTGGAATTCGAAGCATTGACTGGCGAAGCATGCAGACACAAGCGTCTGCACTTAGCATCTGTTAATGAACTCCTACTCTCACCTCCCCGTGGTGAAATCCGGGAGCCGAGTACCCTCGACAGATGACGGGGTAACCAACCCTCGTGGGACGTCTGGGTTGCAAACGAGAGAGGGAGGGACTGTGTGCCCACTAGGGGTCATCGCACTTTTTAGGATGGCGGCAGAGGAGCTGATCAACTGGTTGGTCAACGGGGGTATTCACAACTCCAGTCAGCAGTTACTACCCGGTTTCCATAATTAGGTAGGGACCCTGGAATAGAGACTACGGCGGATGAGTCCTTCTCTTAGGACCAACGGCGACGCTTACATCCTGCACCGACACTGGATCCTTTCGGAACCCTTTGTATGGGGACTAAACAAATCTCCCAGTTGGAGGTTGTGCGTAGGGTTAACGCCTGAAGGCTAAATTCGGCAACATCAGCCTAATCTGCGCCCATTTCTCAAAGGCGGACAAAGATGATGATAGCCAGGATGACTTTTATAATCTCCTAGAAAGAACATTCGATCAATGCCCCAGCTACAACACCAAGATCGTTCTATAAGATTTGAAACACTAAGCAATGTAAAGAGGATATCTTTGCTAGAGTTATCGGTAAACACAGCCTAAGCGACTGGATAGCGCAGTTGGTTAAGTACCTCCCCCAAGTTAGAGGGGTCCCAGGCTCGAGTCCCAGTGAAATCGAATCTGGTCCAGTCACCACTTGCCGTTGGGATTAAATTAACGGCACTGGAGTAGGTTGCTAGCAGGTAGTACAATAAACCAGTTTTGAGTATGAGTGCTCCAGTGCAGTATTTCAAAACCTCCGAAAAAAAAAATCAAAACAGGCTACACGACACCACGTCCGAAAACAGACTCAGGCTGGAGGACATTGTTACGGGAAGGAACCTCTCTGTAGCTAGTACACGGTTCCCACACCTCAAAAACCATAAAGGGTCCTGGTAGTCGCCTGATGATTCAACCGTCAACCAGATTGATCACATTGCGAACGATGTCAGACACTTCTCTTGATGTCCGAACGTTGTCCGCGTCGATGTTGGCGTTCGAGTGGGATTTATTTGTGAAGATGAGTGAACTTAATTGTGAATACGTCAATGTAGAAAACGATCCAACATGTCCACCACTTCGCAGTCGCCGATGAACTTTAATCCAGTCAAAAAACCAAAAAATTTCAAATATCCTACTGGAAGAAAGTGAATGGTCCCAAGAAGAAATTTAAGAACTGATTCAGAAAATGGAGGCGTGACGCAGTTGGATGCTGGATGCGCAGAGTAAATGTATGTAAACTACCAAAAGAGGCTTTATGGTAGAGAGTGTTGGGCAGTATTCATATGAACCCCAGCAATTGTAAGGGCAAAAAAACTCCGCATGTTTTACTTGTGTTTCCTTTACAGAACTTTGCTGTCACCGATCAAAATTATCATCCTCCCAAAGCAATGGGAAGTGCATCTTCCGTTTTTTTTTGATTTAATTTTTTTCTTAAACCTCAACGAATCATTCGCTTCACTCAATGCGGAATGAAAAAAAACAAATTTTAATTTGGCTGACAATGCTCGTTAAGGGATCCGCCATTTTTTGTGAACAAACATCATACATGTGAACTCCCAATTTTAAACCTGACAAAGTTGTCAGACAAGCTATTTCCAGGCCAACAACCCGACAATGATATTTTCAGATTTCGGGGCGAAACTTAATTTAATTTTCCCAATGACTATACTCCGAGGGTAGAAAACGATCCATCATTTCTACCACTTTTGCAGTCGCTGATGAAGTTTAATCCAGTCAAAAAACCAAAAAATTTCAAATATCCTATTGAAAGAAACAGAATGGTTGTAAAGCAGTAAATCAATTCGATGGTTGGAAGTTGTAGGAATCGGGTAGACACTGATTAGCGTCAACCTGACGATGCCCAGTGATTGTAACTTTTCCTATACATATATATTCTAAGTGATAGCCATCGGTGATGTTGTAGTTCACCTGAACTCAACTTGCTAAACTTATAAGTGTGACCTCTTGTCATAGGGGTTACAAAAAGGGAACTGGTTATCCAGGTTGGGAGTTGTGCCGTCGGAGTAACTGCCCGATCACACGGAAAAATATAGTTACGAAGCAACAACAGGCCTCGGAAACGGACGGAATTACTGGTGACGAACCCTGCGAACAAAATAAGGATAACGATCTTCGGATCTGTACGTGGAATGTAAGGTCCCTTCATAGGCCGCGCGCAGTCGAACAATTAGCGGAAGACTGCTACAAAGTAGATATCACCGCCATCCAAGAAGTGCGATTGAATGGGCCGGGCAAAAAGAAGATGAAAAACTGTGGTATATACTAGATGACGACACTAAAGACAGTGTTTATGAGCTCTTGGACAAAACATACGAACAGTGCCCTAGCTATGACATTAAAATTGTCATAGGCGAAGAGAGAGTATCTTTGGTAGTACGGTCGGGAAGCACAGCCTACACGACACCACCTCCGATAACGAATTTAGGTTAATCGACTTTGTTGCGGGGCGAAAAGTTGTAGTAGCCAGTACACGGTTCCCTCAACTCAATATTCACAAAGAAACGTGGAGATCTACTGATCAATCAATCGTCAACCAGATTGCTCACATTGCGATCGACGCAAGTCCTCCTCCAGTATTATAATTGTCCGAACGTTTCGAGGTGTCAACATTGACTCGGACCAGCATCTTGCTGTAGTCGAGGTAAGGTTGGAGATATTCTGAACACCGCCAAGAGAAGAAAATACTGTGAGGAAGTTCGATGTTGGACGGCTTCAGTCGCAAGAGATCGCCAAATTCTTTTCCAATCGAGTCTCCCTTAATCTCAGATAAAGTCCATTGCTGCCAACACCAAGTATTGAAGACCAGTGGCAACATTGCCGCCTTTGATATCCTGGGTTTCACTCAGAAACCACAAAGAAACCCCTGGTTTGACGACAAGTATCGGCAGGTGAATGCAGATAGGCATGTGACCAATAAAGCGGTACTGCAAAGAAGGACCAGAGCTGCTCGCGAGCTCTACAAACAGAAAAGGAGAGACGAACACCGGCTTCTCAAGAGGAAAAAGAAAGCGCATGAAAAGCGCGCGATCAGTAGAATAGAGAGATACTACTGCAGGAATAAGGTAAGGAAGTTTTACCAAAGGGGAAAGTCAACCTGTCAGGGTTTTAAAGCCCGAGTCGAAGTCTGCAAGGACGATCAAGGGAACATCGTAGTAGAATCACAGTCGATGCTGAGGATTTGGAGCAACTACTTCGGCAGACTGTGGAATGGCGATGAAGAACCGAATTCCGCTGTCAGGCTGATTGAAACATTCAACTCGAATGAAAGGGACGATGTAGATCAACCATTCCGTCCATCCGACCTGGATGAAGTAAAGATGGCTATATTCAATCTGAAGTCCAACAAAACTACTGGAGCTGACGGCTTAGCGGCTAAGCATTTCAAAACGGCAGACGATGACTTGGTTAGGAACATGCACCAACTCATCTGTAAAATATGGTCGGAAGAAAGCATGCCCGATGAATGGAATCTCAGCATTGTTTAGCCGATCCACAAAAAAGGAGACGCTCTGAAGTGCGCCAACTATAGAGTCGTCAATCTTCTGAACATTGCCTATAAGATCTTATCTCTGCCGTGTTGTGTGAACGCATTAAGCCATTCGTCAACAACCTGGTCGGTCCATACCAGTGTGGCTTTAGGTCAGGACAATCCACCATCGACCAAATATTCACACTGCGACAAATATTGTAAAAAATCCAGGAGGAACAAATCGATACCCAGCACCTTTTCATCAATTTTAAGGCCGCGTATGACAGCATCTACAGAGACGAGCTATACAGAGCAATGTCTAGTTTTGGCATCCCTACTAAATTCGTTCGTTTGTGTAGGATAACGATGGAGAATGCACGCTGCTCCATCAAGGTAGGTAAAGACCTAACCGTGGCCTTTGATGTCAAAAAAAAGTTCAGATAAATTCATTGAGACTGATTCAATATCATTTTTGAAAGAATCTTTCAAAAGTCCGTCCAACTACTTGCATATGCCGACGATATTGACATAATCGGAAGAACACAGTGTGATGTCAATGGCACTTTTGTGAGTATTGCGAAGGAGGCCGCGAAGATGGGTTTAACGGTAAACGAGGGCAAGACCAAGTACAAGGTTGGGCAAAATTAATCATCCAATTATGTTCTTGTTTTTTATTTTAGCAAGGCCTTAAGCACTGCTTGGGTGTCGCTACAGACACAGATACTTCGCCCCTTCCACATGTTCTTCACAATATAGTTCGTGGCCTTAGGATCGCAAAGTTCCCAAAAAATCGACGCAAAGTTTGTTTTTGAATTATTTTCTTTTTGAAAATTTTTACTAAGTAAAAAAAAAAGATTTTGAGTGATGATCTTTATTTGGACCTTTCCTTATTATATTACTGTCGAATATTCTCCTTAACGGCTGCGATTGAGGCTTCTTGGCATAAGCCCGCGACTTCAAGAAGCCCCCAAAAAATAAGTCTGAGATGGTTAAATCTGGCGATCTTACTGGCCATGTTAAATCGCCAAAACCGGAGATCCATTGTGGCTCGTGCTGTGTATATGTTCACACATGTTCACCAAGCACCGCTCATCCTGCACCCAGCCTCTAACGAACTCCTACTCTCACCTCCCTGTGGTGGAATCCGGGAGCCGGGTACTCTCGACAGAAGATGGGGTAACCAACCCTCGTGGGACGTCTGGGCGGCTGCAAACGAGAGAGGGGGGAGTGTGAGTCTACTAGGGCTCATCACTCTTTTTAGGATGGTGGCGGAGGAGCTGATCGCCTAATTGGCCAACGGCGGCATCCACAACTCCAGTCAGCCGGAACTACCTGGTTTACATGGTAAGGTCGGGACCCTGGAATAGAGATGGCTGGATGGGCCCTTCTTTTAGGGCCAACGGCGCCGCTCACAGCTCACAAGAGGCTACACCGGATCCTTCCGGACCCCTTTGTCCGCGGGCTAAACAAATGAACCTGTCCTCCCAGTTGGAGGTTGTACGTGTAGTTAACTTCCTCACCACTCTTAGTTTAGAAAATACAAACTGCCTCGGATATGGACGGATTTACTGTTGACGACCTCAGCAAGGACAATGACTTTCGGTTCTGCACGTGGAATGTGAGGTCCCTGAACAGACCACGTGCAGCCGATGAACTCGCGGAGGCCGGGCAAAAAGATTATTTCAGAGAGCGAAGGCAGCGATTATTTGGATGTGGATTTGTTGTTCAAGGCAGACTTAGACTTAGGCAAAAAGTATTAAGATTTAAGTACATAAGCGAGCGCCTCATAAGCCTTCGCATCAAGGCTAAATTCGGCAACGTCAGCCTAATCTGTGCCCATCCCCCAACGGAGGACAAAGATGACGATAGCAAGGATGACTTCTATGATCTCCTAGAAAGAACGTACGATGAATGCCCCAGCTACGACACCAAGATCGTTCTAGGAAATTTTAACGCTAAGCTGGGTAAAGAGGACATCATCGGTAAACACAGCCTACACGACACCACGTCCAAAATCGGACTCAGGCTGGTGGTCTTTGCCACGGGGCGAAACCTCTCTGTAGCTAGCATGCGGTTCCCATACCTCAACATCCATAAAGGAACCTGGGGGTCGCCTGATCATTCAGCCGTCACCCAGATTGATCACGTTGCGATCGACGTCAGACACTTCTCCAGTATTCTTGATGTCCGAATGTTCCGATGCGTCAACATCGACTCGGACCATTTCCTCGTTGTAGCCAAGGTAAGGACACGGGTATCGATAGAACAACGGAGTCGAGGAAGACAACCATGGTTTGACGTCGAAAAGCTACAATCGCAACAGACTACCAGGAACTTTGCCGATCGTGTCTCCTTGAAACTCTCCGAAAGTTCGACGCCGCCTACACTAACAATAGAAGAAGAATGGAAACGTTGTCAAAGAGCCATCAGAGAAGCCGCTACTGATGTGCTGGGTTTTAAAACGTCACCTAGGAAAAACCCCTGGTTTGACAATGAGTGCAGGCAGGCACATGCAGCAAAGTAAGAAGCCTACAAGGCAATGCTGCATTGAACTACGAGAGCTGTTCGTGAGCTCTACGAACAGAAACGAAGGGAAGAGAACCGGTTTCTCAGGAAGAAAAAGAAAGAGCACGAGAAGCGCGCGATCGAGGAGATAGAGAGGTGTTATGGCAGGAATGATGTCCGAAAGTTTTATCGAACTGGTATATGTAAAGTTCGGACGCCTGCCGGGACGAGAATGGACAACTAGTAGTAGATTCGTAAAGATTTTTGAAAAGTAATTTCTTCAGACTTTTGAACGGCGATGAGGACACAAATACCGCTGTTAGGCAGAATGCTCCACTCAACACAACGGCCGATGATAGAAGAGAATACCGTCCCCCCAACCTAGACGAAGTCAAGATAGCGATATCGAGACTGAAGTCTAATAAAGCTGCTGGTGCAGATAGTCTGCCCGCTGAAATGTTTAAAGCAGCTGGAGATGATCTGGTAGGGCGTATGCACCAGCTCATCTGTAAGATATGGTCGGAGGAAAGCATGCCCGATGAGTGGAATCTCAGTATCGTTTGCCCGATCCACAAGAAAGGAGACCCCTTTGAAGGCCCCAACTATCGAGGGATAAGATCGCCTGTAAGATCTTTTCTGCCATTCTGTGTGAACGCCTGAAACCTTTCGTCACCAAACTGATAGGCAGGCCGGGGACGTCCACCATAGATCAAATCTTCACATTGCGGCATCCTGGAGACACACACCACCTATTTGTCGATTTCAAGGCCGCATATGACAGCATGCATAGAGACGAGCTATACAGCGCCATGTCCATGAGGAGGATGACAATGGAGATCTCTCGCTGCTCGCTGATCTTAACATCGTTCTTGAGAAGATCGTGCAAATCTCACTGGCCAACACAAGAGGGACGATCTTCCAAAAGACCGTACAACTGTTGGCATACGCGGATGACATTGACGTGATTGGGCGAACACAGCGAGCCGTCAATGATGCGTTTGCTGGTATTGAAACGGAAGCGGCTAAAATGGGTCTGGCGGTAAACGAGGGAAAAATCAAGTATGTGCTGTCATCGAGAAAGGACGCACAACATCGACGATTTGGCCAGAACGTCACCATAGGCAGCTATAACTTTGAGGTAGTTAAGGACTTCGTCTATCTTGGCTCCACGGTAAACAGTACAAGCAACATCAGTACCGAGATCAAGCGCAGAATAACTCTTGAAACTCCAGGAACAAGATTTTGTTTATTGACGTAACCGCTTAAGTGGAAATGCGGCTCGTCGCTCATGATGATTTGCGACTCAAAATCGTCCTCTCCGTTGTCCCACACGCTCTTGCGGAGTATAGCGCACCATTGCTTGTCAGTTTGTATACTGCAGCTGTCTAGTTCACAAATGTCAAATATGATTGACGTATGACGCCACTTGCGACAATTATACTCGTATCTTCCGATAGAATGATTAATTTTGCGCCAGCTTGTATATATGTAAATTATATATATGAGAGATAGAATTATCTTTTATCATCGTGGAGATGCACTTTGTCAAGAGATTGTGGTCGCAGGAAAAATCGCGGAATAAATAAGATATTAGGTGAGACTGTCTTTTTAATATCGTCTGGACTTTTTAAAGTCGCAACAATTAAGTTGGAAGCCTGAGATTAAGAACCCATTTTCAGCCTCATACATAAGAGCCGCCATGGATCTTTATAAACGGCACATCCGCAGCCGTCTTTATTTTCTGTTCCCCAAAATAACTCTAGAAAACATTCTTTACACCCGAATATACTCCTACATGTTCGGGTCTAAACAGAGAGGCGGTACACCGACAAGCTACTTCTTACAGTATCTGCGAACATTGAAATGAGCAAATGAGCTTATCGGCTTCTCTGTCGTTAATCTTAAAGAAAAATGAACCCGGATTCACTCTCCTTCATCGTTGTCTTATTTGCAGTCGCCAATAGTGTCTGACTTGAATTGGTCGCATCTGCTGTACTGGGTTCCAAGGTTTCCTCACTTGGATGTGGGAGCAGGAGTTCAAAGACCGGTCAACTCTTGAAAACTCAAATAACTAAAAATATTCAAATCACTTTGATTGCGCATTAGCGAAATAAAGAGAAACAGTTCTATGCGCATGATTACGTTGACATCCGAGAAGAAGATTATTATATTTTTGTTCATACTTCAAAAGAAATACATACATACTTTGACAATCCTAAAGCTCCTTAATTTCTCCAATCCACTCAAACGAAACGGAAAAGTATCCGCATTAGGTGTACTGAGAGTATTTCTTTTAATTTTATTGATTTTATCATATTTCCATTAATGAATTTTACTCGAAGGAGACTTTAAGAAAAATTTCACATCCCTCACTTGATCCCAGCTTTCAAATATCTAAATTCCTACAAAGTCAAAAGATACTCAAAGCAAAGCACCACCAGCTCAAAGCAAGTCTTCTCCACATGGACCACGCCCTTATCGCTTGTAGGCATTGTTCTGGGATTATCATCCTCTTTTTTGTGTGCGTGTGTGTGTTTGTGTGTGTGAAGGATTTCTGTATCTCATCGTCACAATCGCGACTTCTGTCGGGGTACTTATTGTTTGTGTGCGCCAGAGTCAATACTGCGGTCATAGCAGACTTGTTCCTTCCTCACTGGGGGTGAAAGTTTTGCAAAGTGCTTTGACGGAAGGATTTTTGTTTTAGGAGCATTTAGGAATATTAGGTATCTTCGGGCGAATTTTCATTAATTGGCGACAGAATTTATGTATTTTATGAAGGATTTAATTTAAGTACAAAAATTCTGTAAAGAACATTTTTAAATGCCTATTTGAACCTTGCTTCGGGTTGGATCATGCGTTCAAGTTGATAAGTTGTTGAACCATATGTTCTTACGTCTGCCTGATAGTATCTAGTAGTTTGTTGCGTCTTGGTTTTTGGTGGAAGCGAAAAGTTTTGAGTTTAGAAATGAAGACGACGTTACGCGTTAAAAGCAATTTTGGTCTCACTTTTTTTCATTTTCATTTTATCTTCAGTGACCCGCACGTTGCTCTAAGGGGTCGCGAGGGCAATGCACGCACGAGAAATCTCCAGGGCACTCAATTCTCCGCCATCGACTCTAACTCATCAGGAGCTATTTCCAACCGTAACCAAGCGAGGGTTCGGACTTGGTCCAACCATCTCGTTCTGGGTCTGCCAATCGGTCGCCTACCTGATGGAATCGCATTCAAGGCACGGATGAAGTCCGTGATGATGGGGACATCCGTGCCACGTGATCAAACCATCGAAGTACAACCCTTTCCGTTTGAAGAAGCAGCTGCCTAACATGGTGTTCCTCGCAATTTTGGTCTAAAATGCAATATTCCTTGAAAAACGGTTACAAAAATGTCTAGAGTTTTCGATGCGTTGACCCCGCTACCAAAGCGTAGAGGGTAAGTGCGTCGACTCCAACCGGACCAAGCAAGATTCTGTGTTTGAAAGGCAAAATGTATGAGAAAGTTGAAACCGAGTTGAACCCTGTTTTCGGCACACCAGTAGTTACGAGGGTGGTCCGATGAGATAAGTATTTAGCATCACCGCTCGATTGCGGCCCTATCGCAAGCACCACTATACTCATCATGTAGTACATTCTTGTACTACGGCTAGTGTCAAAATTTCATCCGAATCAGACTCGTAGTAGACTCGTAGTTTTGTCCGCGGATTTTAGGCATCTCATATCCTGCATGGAATATTGTGCATGAGAAAGGTGTCTGCGCGATGGGTGCCACGTTTGCTCACTCCGGGTAACAACACCACTTCAGAGCAGTGATTGACTGTTTAAGCGCAATCCGAAGGAGTTTCTGCGTCGTTTCATGACCGTCGACGAAACATGGATTCACTGGTACACACCAGAGACCAAAGAACAGTTGAAACAGTCGCTCTTCCACCATGACAACGCACCGGCTCACACCTCCGATTTCGCCGCGAACAAATTGGTCGATCTGGGCTACGAACTGCTGCCCCATCCACCGTATTCTCCATAATTAGCCCCGTGCGACTTCTTTTTGTTTTCAAATGTGAAAAAGTCACTCGAGGTCGAACTACAACTCAGAAAACCTCTTTACAGAACTACCACCACTTATTCGGAGCGCAGGCTGGGAAGAACCAAGGAAGACCAAGGAAGAAATACCTCGGAAGCGGATGAACTTACCGCTGAGGACCCCTACAAAGGTACAATGATCTTCGGATCTGAATTGTTCGGACTCCTAACCAACGGCGTGCAGCCGTCCAATTTGTGGCGGCCCTGGCCCGCTTTAATGCAGTGATCCAAGAAATGCTGAGTGACAGGCCGGGCAAAATGAGGATGAGAAACTGCGACCTGCACTACGGCGATTGCTAGAGAGAGGCAAGGCAGCGCTTATTTGGATGTGGATCTGTTGTTAGAGGAAGGCTTGGGCAAAAAGTCTTAAGCTTTAAGTACTTAAGCGAGCGCCTCATAACAATCCGCATTAAAGTTAAATTCAGCAATGTTAGCCTGATTTGACAGAGGAGAAGGATGATAATAGCAAGGATGACTTCAATGATATCCTAGAAAGAACATACGATCAATTCCCCAGCACAGCTGGGAAAAGAAGAAAGCTTTGCTAGAAAACCGGAAAACACAGTCTGCACGAATCTGCACGTCCGAAAATGGACTCTGGCTTGCGGACATTTCCTCGGCGGAACTTCTCTGTAGTTAGTCTGCGACCGTAATATCCATAAAGGGCCCTGGCGATCACCTGATCATCACCTGATCAACGTCAGACTCTCCTCCAGTATTCTCAATGATCGAACTATCCGCAGAGCCAACATCGACTCGGATCATGAGAATGCGCATATCAAGAGAACAACACACAACAAACAACACATATCAAGAGCCGAGAAAGAAAATCACGATTTGACATTGGAAAGCTACAATCGCAACAGATCGCTAGGAACTTTGCCGACCGAGTCTCCCAGAAACTCTCTAAACGTTCGACGTCACCTGCACTTACAGTTGAAGAAGAATGGAATCGTTGTCAGGAAGCCATCAAAGAAGTTACCACTGATTTGCTGAGTTTTACGACACCACCCATGATTTGACAACGAGGGCAGGCAGGCACATGCAGCCAAGCAGGCAGCCTACAAGGAAATGCGTCGAACGACGAAAGCCTACTCTTTTTGGACAATGATGGACTAGAACCTCTTCCCCCCGACTTAGACGAGGTCAAGACGGCAATATCGAGGCTGAAGTCGAATAAATCTGCTGAAGTGTACGGACCGCTCATCTGTAAGATTTCTTAAGAGGAGAGCATGCCCGACGACTGGAATCTTAGTGTCGTTTGCCCGATTCACAAGAAAGTTGACCCCTTTGACTGCACCAATTACCGATGGATTAGTCTCCTTAACATTGCACTTAAGATCTTCTCCACCGTTTGTGTAAATGCCTGAAGCTATTTTGTGTGAACAACCTGATAGGTACTTATCAGTGGGGTTTCAGGCCAGGGAAGTCCACAATAGAACAGTCATGTGGTTTCTTCAACATAATACTTGGGAATTTCGTGCAAACCTCACACGCCAAGTCCAGAAGCTTGATCTTTCAAAAGTCCGCTTAACTGCTAGCTTACGCGGATGACATTGACCTGATTGGTTGAATTCAGCGAGCCGTCAATGAGGCGTTTGCTAGCATTGAAGCGGAGGCGGCCAAAATAAGCCTGGCGGTAAGTGAGGGCAAAACGAAGTATATGCTGTCATCGAGAAAGGTCACACAAATCGACGCCTCGAGTAGAGCGTCACACTTGGCACCAAAAATTTCGAGGTAGTCAAGGACTTCGTCTACCTCGGATACAACTTCAGTACTGAAATTAAACAGAAAATTACTTTTGTCAATCAGGAGGCAATCGATTAATAGAGTCATCTGTCGAAAGAGTTGGCCTTATATAACTCGTTGATTATCTCAGTCCTGTCCTATGGTGCAGCGACATAGATGTTATTAAAAGCGGATGAAAAAGTTCTTGGTTTGTTCGAGAGAAGAGTTTTGCTTGCGATTTTTGGTCCTGTTTGCGTTGATGGCATCTGGAGGAGAAGATTCAACAACGAACTATACGGGTTGTGCAGTCTACGGATAACACGCTTAAGATGGTTAGGCCATGTAGAGCGTATGGACAACAGAGCTCTGGACCGAAGAGTCTTCGACCTTCGATAATGGTGACCATGATATCACTGCTGAAGGCACAGTATTTTATCGGACGTAGGCGAAGAATTCTGACTGGACTTGTGATTCTTGAAAAAATCAATTTCTTGACTGAGGGGGTTTATGTTCTAGGCGTAATTGTGTTCTTCTCTAAGCTCATTAAGGTAGCTGGTGCTGACCGCGTTGTATATTTAAAGAAAAGCAGGGAAGATATTGGAATTTTCTACAAATCCTTAACTCAACTGTACAGCAAAGGCACGTACTATGTACCTTTGGGTAGTAATTATATATGGTCTTGGATACATTTATAACATGGAAACACACGACAAAACAGTATATGTCTGTTGAATTACATTTTTGAAAGAAGCAATTATTTTACTTTGTTGGCCCCGTGGCGTAGTGAGTAGGTGCGTCGACTCCTACGCTCGATGTTGTCGGTTCGATACCCGAAAAATCTCCTAAAATTTTTTTCAAGGCTCCACCTCTTTCCAGTCACTGAAAATGCTCAAAGAATATAACCGTCTAAAAACAAGCTTCTCAATCTCGCCGTTCGGAGTCGGCATTAAACTCTAGGTCTCCTCCACTCGTGAGAGAACACTAGCACGCACAACACGAGTGGTTGCTGAGAAGCTAGACCCAGGTCCACCTCGGACTGTAGCGCCGCCATTATTATTATTATTATTTTACTTTGAGAACATGATTTGCTATTAATAAAATCTAAAATTTCGATTGCTTGTCTGAAGGTTAGAACAAAAGGTGACAGCATTTTTATGCCGAAATGGATATATGGATAGATGACGGACCAGAAGGTTCTTTCTACAAGATGGAGCAAAATTCGTCATCCTACCGGAGGATGTTATAATTTTTGCAAATGGCGTCGTATGTCAATCATATTTGACATTTGTGAACTAGACAGCTGCAGTATACAAATAGACAAACAAGCAAGAGTGTGGAATAATTGTGTCGATTTTTTTTTACCAGTAATCGGTCAGTGGTGTTAACGCTGCACGAATTTCGACGTCGATTTCCTTATCGTGTCACGCCAACTGGGCAAACATTCCGCTGGTAAGCTATTCGAGGCGGCCACAGGAGACCATTAAGGGCGTGGCCGACACCGGATTGGTCGTTCGTGGCTGTAGCTGCCGATATAGCTGAGAACGAAGAAACATCAACCAGACGACGGGCTGCGCAATTGAGCATCACCAGGCGGACCCTACAGCGATTTCTTACTGCCGGAAATGGATGAGCGGTGCTTGCTGAACATTTGGTTTCAACAAGACGGTGCAACCTCACACACTGTAGGAGCCACAATGGATATTGTGAAGGAAGCGTTTATCTTTAATCGCGCGTTTATATATAATCTCCCGTTTTGGCAATTCGACATGACCAGCAAGATCATCCGATCTTGATAAACATCCCAGTCTTCTTTCTTTATGCCAACAAGCCTTAGACAATCGCAGGCCTTAAGGAGAATATTCGACAGGAATGCGAACAGTTATCACCGGAAATTTTGTGGAAAGTCATGGAAAATTCGATGAAACGGGCATAAGTGTGTATCAACACTGGCGACAGCCACTTGGCGGATATCATCGTCTCCACTTAGCAGAAAAAATTGTAAAGGTCCAAATAAAGATTTCCATTACTCAAAATCATTTTTATTTTTATTAAGTAAAAAAGTAGTTAAAAAACAAAATTGGTTGATTAATTGTACGTCACCTTGTACATACGAGTAGTTATGGTGGTTGCCGATAAGTCACGTTGCGTCATCTTGCTTCGAGATTTTTTTTTAATTTTTCAAAATCAACGCGTGTTGTGTGGTTTTAATTTTTGGCAGACTACAAGCAAAAAACACTGCTATTGGTCTTATGGCCTCCGCCCAGTGGACCAATAATCCCTTTGGCCACTCCTCTATATTAAGTTCTCTAAACTTCCGGACCAGAAATGTAGACCACGCCACACTCCAATATTTTCCAGACAGGCACTTTGAAACCCTAATTCCAGAAAGAGACTTTTGAAATGATAATCCTAAACCTTTTGTAGGTTCCCTGCACTTCTACACGGATAGGTCAAAGACCCAGGATGGGGTTGGCAGTGGCGTTTTTTCTAATGAATTAAACATAAGTCTCTCATTTCGCTTACCCGACCATTGTAGCGTGTTTCAGGCGGAGATAATGGCGATTAGTGAAGCTCTGTCCTAGCTAAAATGTAATGTAACATCCGCACGTCATATTTGCATTTTCACGGACAGGCAGGTAGCCATCAGGGCCCTGGAATTAGTCTCTATAAACTCGAAAGCTGTAACCGACTGTCGCTCATCATTAGACAAGATGGCCGATCAGTTTAATATTCGCCTGTGTTGGATACCAGGCCATAGAGACATTCCGGGTAACTGCAAAGCAGATGAGCTTGCCAAGTTCGCTACTTCACAGCCATTACTACCTACAGCAACTTGGGTATGCCCCTCATAATTTGTAAATTGTTGCTTTTAGTAGAGGCAACTCATGAAATAAATAATAGATGGGCGAGTGGCACTACGTGTCACATCTCCAGAATGACATCACTCATCAAAACACAATCAAATTATTTTCATCGAAATTAATGTTGTTCTACAAAAAAGGACGAGCAATAGATGGAACATAATCTTATCTTGGCAAATAACCAGATCTTAATTGTCAGATTACGATCGTCGCAAAATCAAAAACATAATTTCGTGGCCCAATGCAGCACATTGCTTGTCAATATCACGGAGGACTATCTCGGAGTAGTATTGTACAATGTTTGTAAATGGAGTTTAGTTGCGGGATATCAGCCGCTCCTAACCAATTGAATCTTAGTCTGTTGGATAAGTCGTACCGCGTAAATCGCCTAGATACAAAGAACCTTATCGAATATCGATTGCTCGTGAGTACACATGAAGGAATGCTTAGTTTAATTATTAATTAAGTTATTATACTTGAGCTTAACATGTCCAAAGTCGGTTATCACTAAGAAAAATTTAATCATAAATTAATTAATGTGTATTAATATTGTCTCAATAATGACAAACTAAATGAATGAATGAAAAAATTTATTAAAATGTATTTTGCTTCTAATTTTTACTGATATTCTCTTATTTGCTGGCTTAAAAGAATTGTTCGACCGTAACGTGTTGACGTTCATTTGGGTCTTATAACATGACTAGAGTTGCTTGCGTGTTTGCTTTGCCAATTGTATTGTAATTAATTAGAGTAGACAACAATTTGATTAAATATCATATGCACCAGGTTCTTACGCACGCTGCTTACAGTCATCAAGACCAAGTTGTCTTGCATGTGCGTTCAGTTGAGGTGCGATCTTCTTCTTCTACTCTAACCAGACGACTCAAGGTTTGAAGCTTTTCTTAGCCGGAGCGTTGGTGTCCCATTCCAGAATGCGCTCGATGTGGACGAGACACTTTTTTTTCGTCCGAGGTTTTTGAAACTCTACACTGGAGCACTCAGATTCAAAAACTGTCCCAGTGTACACCAAGGTGTAACCTATTTTCAATTGAATTTCATAGTGTTCCGAAAGAAGACCAGCTGGCGCTTCTGTGATGAGGACCCTACATTATAAGCTCTCACCTCATCAGCACCGAATAACTGGCACATGATACAAGTAAAGGTGGGACAGTGGCAGAGGAAGTTCTCTGCAGTGTCTCATCGCTTAGGCCAATCACATTAAGTGTTTGGCGAAGGTGTAGTGGCCTATTAGCATGCCGGTAAGTTGTGCGCAGTCTTTTCTGTTACGAGAAACTTGGTCTGTCTACATTCTGGAGAGTTATGCCACCTCCGGTTGTGATCTTGTGAGGTCCAGCTATTGATGGAAGCTCTAACCAAGGACGCAGGCAGTGCTAGCACAGATCCACGTCCTGAGAATACCTCCTCTGATCCTCGCCTAGCAAGTTCATCGGCGATCTCATTTCCTGTGATCCCGTGGTAACCCGGGACTCAGACAAGTCTTACCATACTAAAACTGCCAATCAAATTCAGAGAAGACTCGCATTCGTGAACTAAGCTGGAAGTGGTTAAAGGGTTGAGCAAGGCCCAAAGCACAGCTTGGCAGTCGCTACAGACGCGAATACTTCGCCCCTTCCTCATGTTCTTCACAAGGTGTGCTGTCTAAAATTGTCGGTCTCAGCTAAGGCATCAGCACCAGATATTTCATTGATCTTGGAGCCGTCCGTGAAAATTCGACTATATTCCTTTCCTGGTTCAGATTCTGGCCAGAGCCAGTCTGAGTGCAGAGAAAGTCGACTTTGTATGTTCGTCGCAGCTGGAGTACAGGTACGAGCCATTTTAATTAACGTGTCTTTACTTTCCGAACCTAGTTCGCGGTAATGTTTTCTCGTTCATTAGCCTTCTTCGCAGACAAGAGAAAATTTGCCATTCTGTTGTTCAGCTATTAGGACCATATAGTAAAACTGGCAGGGATGACACAGCTGTATACAACTACAACGCAGAGAGTCGACAAAAGTGTAACCATAAATGTTTGATAAAAAAATAAATTAAAATTTCTACAGCACTGTAAAGAGTGACCAGATGAATTTGATAGTTTCTGCAGTGCTTTTGCTTCAGCAGCTATTAAAGTTACCGATGACATCCAGCTGTAGAAATATTAAGTAAGGTTTACCATTTTATCATGCATTAAGCATGAAATACCTTGCCGGAGATTAATAAAAAATACTATCGAAATTCCTGTTTAGTTGTAAAACGCAAAGTGAATTTTGTCGTGATATCGGTCGTCATTATGGGGTCAGTATGCAGGCAATTCGTCACACCGTTGAAAAAATGTTTGAGCATGAATTAACTCTTTTAGAACTTAACATAGCAACTAGACAATGATTGGTGCACCGTAGGGGCGAGTATCGAAGAACACATAGAAATGTCAACTCGGCACCGATCATCTGAATTCGGCATAGCCAGAGAGTCAACCCGGCTTATTTTGCGGTATAAAATTGTGCTGGCGCAAGAATTGAAGTCGGATGACGATAGACAACGTTGTGAGTTCGTTAATTGGGCAAAATCCTGAGATCCTGACAAAATCCGGAGATCCGGACAATATCTGGAAATCCGAATTTTGGCCAAAAAATAATTTTCTTGGACAAGATCTATTTTCGACTTAGCGATTATGTCAACAAGCAAATTTGTCGTTATTGGGGGAAAAAAATGCACAAGCATAAATGCATCCACAAAGATTGACTGTTTGGTGCGGTTTATGGTATGGCGGCACAATTAGGCCTTATTTCTATCGAAATAAACGAGGAGACACCGTTTCCGTCAATGTCAGGTATAGATACGGTGACTATTTTTCCTGATGCAAAAAAGGGTGTACCCTTTTAAGATTGTAATCTTATCATTTCCGAGAAACAAATAAAAAGCGAAAAGAATGTCATATAAATGTATCGAATGGACTTGGATGACAGTTTGCGATTCATTCACAATAGCAAAAACCAGATGACAAAACTGAATTATTCAAACCAGTGTTGTCTACTTTTTGTGTTTAACTAACTAAAGTAATGAAGAAAGTACTTTACTGTGTAGATCATAGAAGAAAGTTTTCAAAGAAAAAAAGGACATTACTGTGCAATTTACTGTCCTCTTCAAGAAGACAAAAAAAGACACGATACCAAAAAAGAGGACTACCCTCTAAAAAGAGGACGGGTGGTCACCGTAGCTATACAGCGCCATGTCTAGTTTTAACATTCCTGCCAAACTCGTCAGACTGATCAAGATGATGATGGATAACTCTCGCTGCTCCATCACCGAGACCGTCAATGTCAAAAAAGGTTTTAGACAAAACGACGCGCTGTTATGTGATTTCTTTAACATCGTTCTTGAGGAGATCGTGCAAAACTTACTGGCCAACACAAGAAGTAGGATCTTCCAAAAGTCTGTTCAACTGTTAGCCTACGCGGATGACATTGACGTGATTGGGAGAACACAGCGAGCCGTCAATGATGCGTTTGCTGGCATTGAAACGGAAGCGGCTAAAATGGGTCTGGCGGTAAACGAGGGCAAAACAAAGTATGTGCCGTCATCGAGAAAGGACGCACAACATCGACGACTTGGCCAGAACGTCACCATAGGCAGCTATAGCTTTGAGGTAGTAAAGGACCTCGCCTCGACCTTGACCCACTTCGATTTTTTTATGAAGCCAGACAGCCAGCCAGCCAGCCAGCTACAAATCTAGGTGTATAAATCTAGGGCTAGTATTCTAGGGCTAGAATTTTAGGGCTATAAATTTAGGGCTAGAATTCTAAGGCTAGAGTTTTAGGGCTATAAGTCTAGGGCTAGAGTTCTAGGGCTATAAATCTAGGGCTAGAATTTTGGGGCTATAAATCTATTGCTGGAATTCTAGGGCTCTAGATCTAGGGCTAGAATTTTGGGGCTATAAATCTATTGCTAGAATTTTATGGCTATTATTCTTGGGCTACAAATCTAGGGCTAGAATTTTAGGGCTATAAATCTAGGGCTAGAATTTTGGGGCTATAAATCTAGGGCTATAACTTTAGGGGTATAAATCTAGGGCTAGAATTCCAGGGCTATAAATCTAGAGCTATAAAATTTTAACTATTAATGAATTTTGCAACATTTGAAGTGGCTTCAATACTGTTTTACTTTTTACTTTTGTAAGTAAAACATAGAATGCCTCAACTTATTTTTATTTTTATATAATTTATTTATGCTATTTTTAAGTTTCTAAGTTTTTATTTATTAATTGTTAGATGAATCGAATTTATTATATGGAAATAAAATAAAAATAATAATAAATAATAATAATAAAATAAATCTAGGGCTAGAATTCTAGGGCTAGAAATCTAGGGCTAGAATTTTAGTGGTAGAACTGTAGGGCTAATAATCTAGGGCTAGAATTTTAGAGCTAGAATTCTAGGGCTATGAATCTAGGGCTAGAACTTTGGGGCTATAAACCTAGGGCTAGAATTTTAATTCTATAAATCTAGGAATTTTGGGGCTATAAATTTATTGCTGGAATTCTAGGGCTATCAATTTAGGGCTAGAATTCTAAGGCTAGAGTCTTAGGGCTATAAGTCTAGGGCTATAAATCTAGGGCTAGAATTTTGGGGCTATAAATCTATTGCTGGAATTCTAGGGCTCTAGATCTAGGGCGAGAATTTTGGGGCTATAAATCTATTGCTAGAATTCTAGGGCTAGAATTTTATGGCTATCATTCTTGGGCTACAAATCTAGGGCTAGAATTTTAGGGCTATAAATCTAGGGCTAGAATTTTGGGGCTATAAATCTAGGGCAAGAATTTTAGGGCTATAAATCTAGGGCTAGAATTTTGGGGCTACAAATCTAGGGCTAGAATTCCAGGGCTATAAATCTAGAGCTATAAATCTAGGGCTAGAATTCTAGGGCTAGAATTCTAGGGCTAGAAATCTAGGGCTAGAATTTTAGTGGTAGAACTGTAGGGCTAATAATCTAGGGCTAGAATTTTAGAGCTAGAATTCTAGGGCTATAAATCTAGGGCTATAAATCTAGGGCTACAATCTCATTGCTATAAAGCTATTGCTAGAATTCTAAGGCTATAAATCTAGGGCTGGAATTTTAGTTCTATAAATCTAGGTCTAGAATTCTAGGGCTACAAATCTAGAGCTGTAAATCTAGGGCTATAAATCTTGGGCTATAAATCGATTGCTAGAATTTTAGGGTTATAAATCTGGGGCTAGAATTCCAGGGCTATAAATCTAGGGCTAGAATTCTAGGGCTATGAATCGAGGGCTAGAAATTTAGGGCTATAAATCTGGGGCTAGAATTATAGGGCTGGAATTTTATTGCTATAAATCTAGGGCTAGGGCTATTATTAAATTTAATTCTGAAACAGTAATTGCGATGATGTGATCGCATCGGAAATATCTTTGTTAAGTAGGTTCAGTTGTTAATAATAATAATGGCAGCGCTACAGTCCGAGGTGGATTTTGGCCTAGCTTCTCAGCAACCACTCCTGTTGTATGTGCTATTGTTCTCTCATGAGTGGCGAGGACCTACAGTTTATTGCCGACTCCGAACGGCGAGATTGAGAAGCTTTTTCTAGATAGTTATACTCTTTGAGCATTGTCAGTGACTCGAAAGAGGTGGAGCCGTGAAAAAAATGTAATGAGCGTAGGAGTCGATGCACCTACATACTACGCCACAGCACCCACGGTCCAGTTGTTTACTACTCAGATAATATTGAGATCATTGTCCGCTTCCAGTGTGGGACTGTTGAAACGAGTTAGTCTTCGAGGAAAATTCTATCAGCAGCTCTCTACGTGAGACGAAACATAACAATTGAAAGTTTGGAGCTCGGAGCAAACAAAAATTCCATAAAAGGCTCCATAATGGCGATCTCACCTAGAATCACTCATGGAAATCGGTTCTATTTCGATCTGTCCGAACAACGTCTGTCCTGACTTCCTGACTCGAAAAATCAAAATCATGCCTTACAAAACCCTAATAGAATAAGTCTTTCTGTATTTAGCCGCACCGGATATTTATTTCAGATTGGGAGGAAGGTGAATGAAAAAGGAGACATAACCACAAAATCTACGATCTGAGCAAGTTTGTGGGAATGGTCCGAAAGAAAGGTTAAGTTCCGTTGATTAAAGTGACTAAGCCACATAGAGCACATGAAGATCAGTACTTCGGCTAAGTGAGGCTTCGAATATTGAGTCACCTGGTTGAAAAATAAGAGAAAGACCCATTCTCCCACATAAAGATGAAATTATCGCAGATGTAAACCAACTTCGTACTGTTAACTGGAAGCAGATTAAGGATGAACAATCGTACCTTGCGCTCACTCAACCAACCTTTGCAACGGTTGTATCGATAAGTACGATCATATGTTCTTCAATCTGTGTTGAATGCGAAAATAAAATATTTTCGTTCCATAGAAATCGTGATTGTGTTTGCTACATACAGTCAGTTCAACAGAAGTCGGTACAACAGTTGTGTCTTATATTTCCTGTATTCCTGCTTTATAAAAGTCCCCTTCCTTTGGGGAGGCAAGTTTCCATGCGATAAATAATCGAAAGTCGTGCTTCGTTTAGCTTCGGAAAGATTAGCCAGAGGACAAGTATGACGACAGCAAAGATGATTTCTATGGTTCTATGACGACATACGATCGTTCCAGGAGATCTTAATGATAAGCAAGATAAGAAACCCATATTTGCTAGAGTCATAGGAGTCATAGTCATACGACGCCGCCTGCACTTATAATTGAAGAAGAATGGAATCGTTGTCGATAAGCCATCAAAGAAGCTGTGTGCAGAAGCACCCAGTCAATTCGGCGGCCTACAAGGCAATGTTGCATCAAACGACGAAAGCTGTCTGACAAGAAGGAAAGAGACTCGGCTTCTAAGAAAGTAAAAAAAAAGAGCATGAGAAGCGTGCTGTCGAGAAGATGGATAGGTGTTACGGCTGAAATGAAGTCCGAAAGTTTTACCAAAATGTACAACTTTTGTCTAAAGGGTTTAAATCTCGGACGGAAGTCCGCCGGGATGAGATTGGACAACTGGTAGTAGAGGCACAGTCGATGCTGAGAATTTGATAAAAATATTTCTGCAATGAGGACACAAGTACTGCTGTCAAGTAGAATTTCCCACTCACTTTGGACGATGATGGATCCTGTCCCCCGACTCAAAGCTGCTGGAGCGGACGGATTGCTCGAGGAACTGTTTAAAGCAGCTGGGAATGTACTGGTTGGTCGCATGCACCGGATATGTTCGGAGGAAAGCATGCTTGACGAGTGGAATCTCAGTGTCGCTTGCCCGATCCACAAGAAAGTTAACCCCATTGACTGAAACCATTTATGAACAATCTGATAGGTTCTTATCGGTGTGGTTTCAGGCAAGGGAAGTCCACCATCTATCAAATCGCCACACTGCGGCAGATCCTGTAAAAGACAAATAAATTTAAACCACCTATTTGTCGATTTCATGGCCGCATGTGCCAGCGTGTATAGAGATGAGCTGTACAGCGCTATGTCTAGTTTTGACATTCCTGCCAAACTCGTCAGACTGAGCAGGATGGCGTTGGAGAACTCCCGCTGCTCAATCAAGGTCGGTAACGAATTCACCGAGATCTTCAGTCAGATAATGACAAGGCGACGCGCTGTCATGTGATTTTTTCAAAAACGTCAAGAAGCACGAATGTCCTTATAAATGCTAGCGTACGGGGATGACATTGACGCATTTGGTCAAACACAGTGAGTTATCAAGCGTGAAGCATGTGAGACATTTGCTGGCATTGAAACGGAAGCAACGACATTTTTTTTCTTTGTAGATGAGGGCAAAATAAAGTACGAATATATGCTGTCATCAAGAAAGGACGCAGAACATCTACGACTTGGCCAGAACGTCACAATAGGCTATACACCATAGGACTATGTTGCGTCTACCTCGGGTTCGTGGTAAGTAGTACGAACAACATAAGTACCTAGATCAAACGCTTCGATCACCTATGATTCCGATTACCGTTGATTGATTTAAAAGAAATGCTTCGTGAATATGGAAGTTGTTATGCCCGGAATCGATTCTACATAGATCAAGTTTTTCTGATAAGGAACGTTAAAACTTTGCTTTGTAATGAAAAACGTTGTACGTTGGACAAACAACAATTTGTGGAACTAATCGCATCATGGTGCATTAGATGTTTTGTTGTAGCTAGGAGCCATGCACGGAAGTTATCCATTCTTTGTGACAGAGTCCAGAAATTTGACTGCAGTCTAATAGTACGTAAGTATGATGGCATTGCACGTCTCCACCTAAAAGACACTACAATAGTCATCAGGATTAATCAGCGAATAAGAGCTGGTGGGTATACTAGGCGAGAGGATATTCTTTAAGAGGAAATGAGATCGGTGTTTCGAGGAAGGAATTCAAATTTATTAAGAACAGTAGAGTGTCCGGTAAGATATCCGTTCTACAAATAGAGTGTCTTCAGTCTAACTTGTGTGCATGCCGCTATTAAGCTATCACATATATCCAACGAAGAAAAGCGACAAAGTATCTTCTGTGCAGTAGATGGAGTGGTTTTAAATGCTTTCAATGAGATGATGTAGAGAATAATTGGCAAAGGCATCATGATCACTTTGAACTACAATGAAGATGAAGCAAATAGTCAAAAATCTGCTCGTTCCAGCAGTTGGGCTACTCAAATGACATCGATATAGTGGCGCTTTTCCAACTTGACGTTGTACCATCTTTCACTGCGATCGCAGAGCAGGAGAAAGGAGCTGATATCAAGGTGATCGAGTATGTGTGCTGTAGGACAAAAATCGATCCGTCGCTCGGCTTACACTTGCGACAAGACGTCATATTCAACATAACTTTGCAGTAGCTAAGGGGTTTTTCTCGAAAACGACATCTTTTATTTCATCTTTTCTCAGAAAGGACATCTTAGTAAAGATCCAACGTAGAATCGGCATTACTTAGTAAACGATGTTATTTCGGTTTGGCCCAGCAACTTAAGAACTCATAACCAATATTACGCTCTGCATAAGTACTGCAGAGTTGATTCTCTGCTCCTTAAAAAGAAAAGTTCCGTTTGAATTGTTTGATCCTGTCGGCGAGGAAGGCTTATGTCCCAGAAGACATAATCGTGAAATGCTCGAACTATACAATTTTGTGGACATAGTCTGGAAGGCGAGAGGAGTCGACTACACTAGATCCACTGGTAATGGCTGGATTTACATGCACATGTATCTCAAATAAAATTATAAATAATATGTGGAAGCCTTGACTTGTGGCTACAGGACAAAGTGGTTGATTGCCTTCTAATTGTCATTAAAGAGCCGGCTGCCTCGGATGAATGGACGGACCTCTAACGACGATATGATGCAGTATCCTGCTAGAAGAAGAAGAAAAGTCTGCGCCGACAGCCTGGCAGCAGGCTTTAGAAAAAGTATCTAGGTATTTCGAAACTATGAGGGTAATCCTGCCACTGATCTGTAGGGATAAGCATTTCCGGAAGCTGCTTAACGAGCATGACCAGAAGTGAGTGATAGGGAATGAAAAATCCCATCTTCAGTCGATGAAATTGTTTTCCCATTCAGCATTGAAGAAGCAGGGACATTATCGAAAAGCTGAAGATCAAATATATCAAATCTTTCCAAACAAATGAATTGGAAGTACAACACTTAAGACAATTTAATAAGGCTTAGCAGGAATAACATTTCTCAGATAACCGAGAGCGACATTTGATTCTTAGTTTCAAATAATCAAATTGTCACTGTCGATGAGGTGAGAGGGTCCCCTTGCGACTGGTGTCGCGGCTCAGCTAGACCAACAGTTGGGTCCATTGTGCCCCGGGTATGGGGTGTACACCGTGAGACCTACATACATTTCCATCGATGATAAGAGCCACCCAGATTGTTGCATATCTCCCAGAATCCGTTTCAGGTATATTTTGTTCAGATTCACTAGCTCCTCGAAGAAGTTACTGTCTAGTGTTAAAAGTCTCCTTTCCCGTAGAGCTGAATAATCGCAGGGGAAGTGGCGATCCAATAGTGGATATGGGAGATACTTCTGCAATAGTCCTGGAATGGGTGCCTTTCTGACAATGACCGGTGATGACTCCCACCACCATCCGAATATACTTGCGACTAATACTAATCATTGATAATGACTTCTGCTTCATCTCGTCGTTTACCCAATGTCCAGATCAAGCCATCGGTCATGTAGAGCTGAGGATTTATCTAGCTCTGAGCCCTCCTCTGCCAGCACGTCCGCTCATTTATTTCCTTGTACTCCCGTGTGTCCCGGTACCCAGCAGAGTGTCACCGTGCTTACACTGGAAATTTCGTTGACGTTTTCTATGCATAGCTTGACTATTTTCGACTTCACAATACCGGCCGACGCTATGACTGTTATCGCCGCTTGGCTGTAGGAATATCTAGTGATCGTTTTTCCCATCAAACTTAGTTCCTTTAGCATAAGTGCTGCCTTATTTATTGCCATCACGTCCGCTTTTATTATGTTACATTCGTCACTTCGAGGCAAGGTAAGATAAGATTGTAGACTGCAGCCAAATGTTCACCAAATAAAGTCCAATATGGGTTTTATTGAAGCATGATTGGCACGTGTGGTTACTTTTTATCCGGATGTAATGGAGAGTTTGTCATACAATAGTTGAGTTCGTCGACTCGGCAATTTCCCGATATATCACTCTGTACCGGCACCCAGTAAAGTGCTCGTTCAAAAAAACTCGATAGCTAGAGTAATTGAGTAAAAACTGACTGAATCAAGGGATTTGTCATTGACACCACATTGTACTTTAGTTAAGACAGTGTCTCCTTAATCGCTACTATAGGTATATTCAAAGTCAGTCACTTTGATGCAAAATTGCATAAAGCCTTAACAAAATAAGCAGGTCTTTGAAACACTTAGTTTTTTACAGTGATCCAAATTACTTTGGTTTGTGAGGTGATAAAACGTAATTTCGTGTTTTCATAAAGCTGTAGTTTTTGCGCGGTAAAACCATTAAAGAGACTAAAGACAGACTTAAAATAATATTATGGAGACTCTACTCCCTCACACCATTCTATAAGCGTTTTACTGAATTTCGTTGGGGTCGTACGAGCATAGAAGATGCTGAGAGCCCAAGACATCCAAATGACGCCAAAACGGAAGAAATATGTCAACAAAATCCACGATATTGTATTGAACAATCACTGCAAAAATCAAAAATGATACCGACTGCAAGATGAGTTGGGCATAAAGAAAACGGGATCAAAAACGGATTCGCGTGAAAATTGGAGCCCTTCGAGTATGATTCAAGTGAATTTTACGACATTTCATGACAGTTGATGAATTCTCGATGCAGAAATTGGAGCCCTTCGAGTATGATTCAAGTGAATTTTACGACATTTCATGACAGTTGATGAATTCTCGATGCATCATTCGAGAAGCCTCAACCAACATGCCTCTCCAGCCAGCACGATCTTTCACTAGCCATCTCCAGTTTCGCACACCAAGCCGACCGAGGTCCCCCTCGACTTGTGTGCGCCACCTTGTACGTGGACGTCTTCTGTTGCGTTGTCCCACAGGCTCAGAGTCGAAGACTCTTCGGGCCGGAGCTGTGTTGTCCATACGCTCTACGTGGCCTAGCCATCTTAGGCGTTGGATCCGTAGACGCCTGGCTAGACTCATGTCGCTGTACAGCCCATATAGTTCGTGGTTGAAGCTTCTCCTCCAAATACCTCGAACAGACCAAGAGCTTTTTCATCCGCTTTCGCCATTGTCCATGCCTCTGCGCCGTACAGCAGGACTGGGATGAGTATAGAGTCAGCTTGGTCTTCTGATAGAAGGCTCTATTGATAAATTGCCTTTTGAGCCTAAAAAAGAGCAGTTGGCAAAAGTATCTAGCGCAGCATAACTTTTGCCGATACTGACATTATTTGTACTATTTACCGCGGAGCCGAGGTAGACGATGTCCTTAACTACCTCAAAGTTATAGCTGCCTATGATGATGTTCTGCCCAAGTCATCGATGTTGTGTGTCCTTTCTCGGCGACATCATGTACTTGGTTTTTCCCTCGTTTGCCGCCAGACCCATTTTAGCCGTTTTCGTTTCAATTCCAGCAAACGCATCATTGACTGCTCGCGGTGTTCGCCCAAACAAGTCAATGTCATCCGCGTAAGCTAGCGGTTGAACGGACTTTTGGAAGATCGTGCTTCTTGTGTTGGTCAGTGGGTTTTGCACGATCTTCTCAAGAACGATGTTAAAGAAATCATCTAACAGCGCGTCGCCTTGTCTAAAACCTTTTTTGACATTGGAGATCTCAGTGAGTTCGTTACCGACCTTGATGGAGCAGCGTTAGTTTTCCATCATTATCCTGCTCAGCCTGACGAATTTGGCAGGAATGTCAAAACTAGACATGGCATTGTGTAGCTCGTCTCTATGCACGCTGTCATAGCTGTCAGAGCGAACAGCTCTCGTAGTTCGATGCAGCGTTGCCCGGTAGGTTTCTTCCTTTGCTGCATGTGCCTGCCTGCACTCGTTGTCAAACCAGAGGTTTTTTTCTAGGTGGTGTTTTAAATCCCATCACATCAGTAGCGGCTTCTCTGATGGCTTTTTGACAACGTTTCCATTCTTCGCCTATCGTTAGTACAGTCGACGTCGAACTTTCGGAGAGTTTCAGGGAGACTCGATCGACAAAGTTCCTGGTAGTCTGTTGCGATTGTAGCTTTTCGACGTCAAACCATGATTGTCTTCCTCGACTCCGTTGTTCTCTCGATATCCGTGTCCTTACATTGGGTACAACAAGGAAATGGTCCGAGTCAATGTTGGCGCATCGGAACATTCGGATATCAAGAATACTGGAGGAGTGTCTGACGTCGATCGCAACGTGGTCAATCTGGATGACAGTTGAATGATCAGGGAACCGCCAGGTCCCTTTATGGATATTGAGGGGTGCTAGTTACAGAGAGGTTTCGCCCCGTGACAAAGTCCACCAGCCTGAGTCCGTTTTCGGACGTGGTGTCGTGCAGGCTGTGTTTACCGATGACTCTAACAAAGATGTCCTCTTTACCCAGCTTAGCATTCAAATCTCCTAGAACGATTTTGGTGTCATAGCTGGAACATTGATCGTACGCTCTTTCTAGGAGATCATAGTTCTCCACGAAACGCAAAAACGCTTATTTTGTAGAGCTTGAGAAACCAAATTTTTTGAAAGGATTAACAAAATTGGAATATAGTTGGAAAAAGTGTGTCGCGCTGAACAAAAACGACGTAGAAAAATAAATTTTGAGATAAAAAAACGAGTATTTTATTTCAGCCCCCATACATATGAGTATACAGGTGCTCTAGCGGCTAACAGCTACTCAATTCACTAGACAATTAGGCACTTAGTCAAATAAGTATTTGAATGAAGGCAAAATTAATATTGAACTTGCCCGAGAAAGATGTTAAACTAAATAAATGAAGGCAAATTAATATTGAACTTGCCCGAGAAAGATGTTAAACTAAACAAACGTAACAGGGAAAGACTTTCAAGAAATCCCATCTAGAGAAGTTTTTTGAAGGCAGCACTAAAATCCTAGATCGAGTAAAGGGGGTACAATAGATCTTTACGGTCGCAGAACTAGTGTTACAAACATGACACACCCCGAGCTTCAATTCTATTCAAATATTGATCTTGCCCGAATAAACAAAATCAGAATTCAAAATGAAAAATCTAAAATTAAAATTTAGAATCAACTTTGTTTTGCCGACAAGAAGTAAAATTATATTTTTTTGTGCAGATAATTCCTAGTAAAAACACAATATCTTACATACTGTGTCCAAATATTTTCCATAGAAAGAGTAAGAATCTGGAAAACCCCAACAATTTTTGAATCTGAAATAAAGATGATCATGAGAGTTAAGCGTCTGGATTTTTTTCCTCTGGGCAATCAGACGGTTGTCAGGCGCATATGCTAAATAAACATGAATACTTGTACATCGAAAGCCGAAAGCTGACGGCAGAGGTGATTCTTCGTACCTTCGAAAGAAAAATTCTACATCGAATATATGGTCCCGTCTGCGAGGAAGGCGAATGGAGAAGAAGATACAACCGCGAACTCAAGAGCTGTACCAGGATGTGGATGTAGTCCGGAAGGCAAAAATCTGTCCATTGCACTGGCTCGGCCACATCGAGCGCATGGACAACAACGCTCCAGCTAAGAGGGTCTTCAAATCGGAGCCTCCTGGTTCGAGAAGGAGAGGAAGACTGAACCTCCGGTACAAAGACCAAGACATCACTGCTGCCTGCTAAGTAAGTACTTGTACATCGGAAAATATATATTTAATATTGTATACTGAAAAAAAATTAATTCGCATCTCAAGATGAGGATATGCGGGGATCGAAGACAATGAAATGGCAGATTCCGTGGCAAAACAGGGATCAAAATCGGTTCTGGCTGGTCCGGAACCATTTGTTTTTGATTAAACGACTGATTTACACATGAACCATGTAGGAACACCAAAGAAGTTGGTCAACGACGTAGGGTGTAGACAGGCGAAAAAGGTAATAAAGTGTTCGTCAGGCTCGGCTCAGATGACAAAATGAACCGAGAATCAATAAAATGGGTGGAGCTATACGCAGGTAATGGGAGTTTAAAGTATTTTTTGATGATGATGCTTGTACGCTATGTCTGGAGTAAGAAGAGACTGTGGCACACATATTGTGCCAATTGGTATTGGCCAGCAGAGGGAAACAGATTCTGGGTCTTTGCTGTCAGAACGTAATTTAGCATAGCCCGGCGCTAACACGAGGAATCGAGTTCAGAAAAAGAACTGTGGAGAAATTCTAAGAGCTTCCCTGACTAGGTTAGCCTAAGGGGGCCGACTGCAGCTTAGCAGTCTCAAACATAGCCCCTTTGTAATACCACGTGGATCGGGTTTCTCGTATCCATTAAACCATTTGGTAAGTGTGTCGGTTAACTGATGCTGACAGTATTCAGCTCATGCAAGTCATCGTAGAATTAGGCTCCTAGGTTGTTTTTCTATGGGAAAAGAAAAACATGTACGTAGGAGATGTGCTACAGTCTTCGCCTCTTCCTCATCCCCGGAGCCTCTGCAGCAGTCATTGTGTGGGAGTTCCAATCTTGAGGCGATGAGAGCCCTTCTGTCTCTTCTGATTAGATAGAATGAACGCTTAGAATTAAGTTTAGGCCAGATTTGTTTTGTAATGAGGCACGAGGTGCCTTTGGCCCATCTACGATTAGTGGTGTGCTCTTTTGGTAGATGTTCAACTGTAGCGATCGAAATGGGCCGTAGTTGTCTACAAGGTAAGAGTGAAGAGATCGTTCCGCTCCTGTTCATTCGCCTTGAAATTCCCTTTAATCTCGTCTGTGTCCCAGCACACACAAGAGATAAATAAAAAAATGCTCAGCAGTCTCGCTAAGAGATCGGCGGCAGTTCAGGAAGGTCTTAGAATGGAAAGTGAATGAACTCAGGGACTTGATCGCTGCTTGGTCTGAGTATATGGTGATGTCCCTCTAGAATATTTCATTGCATTTAAGTGAAAACAGATGCTCTTTTATTGGAAGACGCTACAATATTCTGGAAGATGAAGACATATGCTGATGTTAAGATCCTTAGAGTAGAAACCCAACATTTCTCTTTCATCCGTCTATGATCGATCTGTGAAAATACGCAAACGACCGCCCAGCGTCTGATTGTCAGACTTTCTGTCAGATATAGAGAGGATGCTGGGATTGGGGTGGTGTTGTGACGAATTTGTCTGTCTAACCGCTGTGCTGGGGCTCCGTGGCGTAGTGGGTAGGTGCGTCGACTCCTACGCTCGAGGTCGTCAGTTCGAATCTCGAAAAAAACATCAAATGCTTAAAGAGTATAACTGTCTAGAAAAAAGCTTCTCAACCTCGCCGTTCGGAGTCGGCATTAAACTGTAGGTCCCCTCCACTCGTGAGAGAACAATAGCACGTACAACACGAGTGGTTGCTGAGAAAGCTAGGCCCAGGTCCACCTCGGATTGTAGCGCCGCCATTATTATTATTATTATTATTATTATTATTAACCGCTGTGCTGCCTGCTACCTCTCTTCGAACAAGTCAAGTGTAGGAAGGCAGAGAATTTTGTTCAGTGGATAGCTCCACTGATGCAAGTGCTTGCCGATCTTTCTATATGTTCAAGAAGGTTGCAGTTGATAGGTTTATCAAAAGCTACCCACCGTACTGCGACAGCGTATTTTAGTACTGACTTGACTACTGTTGTATTCACCCAGTATGCTATTCTTGCCTGTAATACCCATTTACCTCCGATGATATTTTTGCCGTAGTTGCTGTCTTGACTCGCTCTATGAGGTTGGGTTTCCAGCTTATTTCCGATCTATGATGAGATCCAAAAAATTAGCTTTTTATTTGAGTGGTAACTTTATGTCACACAGTGAAGAAGTGTACTCTAAGTCTGCAAGCTTTGGTCAATAAGGATATGCTACAGTCTATCTTGACTAAAATGAATAGTAGATGCGGAACGAAATGGGATCTGATACGGTGATCTGCATCCCCGAAATTTCATATATGTCATCTTTTATGTGGATATGTGAATATCAAAAACTTTAACCAATTTCCATGTATGAAGTACATTTATTTAATTTGGTCCTTTAGAATTTATTTGAACCAGTTTCCATCACTTTTTCGAACATCTAGCGATGATTTCGCCACGAATGTTTGCCTTGAGCTCGTTAATGGTCTGAGATTTATTGGCGTACACTTTGCTTATTAAATAGCCCAACAAAAAGAAATGCGGAATGGTCCAATCCGGAGATCTGGGTCGCCAGTTAATGTCGTCATTTTTTTACACCACACGTCCAGTGAATTTCGTTGCAGAAACTGTATTGTTTTGATTTGTTGAAACCAGTACTCATACGTAGATTTTCCAAATATTTGTTGTCTGACAACCTGAGCCAACATCCACCGATATCGATTCCCATAGACCGCTCCGCCTTCTCTGAAGAAAAATGGCCCAATAATGTTTAGGTTTTGACACAAACACCGGCCCAAACAGTCACTTTTTGGTCATGCAATGGTGTTTCATGGATATCGTGTGGATTCTGCGTTTCCCAAATGCAGGCAAATTTTGCTTGTTAACGGCGCCAGAAAGCCTTAAATGGGCCTCGTCAGTCATCAAAATTAGCTTCCAAAAATCAAAATCATTGGAATGTCTTGGGCGTTAATGATCGGTATCCTACTGTCCCGTGCTCAACAAAATTCGACACAAAACGACGAATAGTGTTGTCAAACGGTACTTATTGGCCACCATACAAACAACTAAACGACTATTTCTTATGTACATCATTATTTTCTATTTTGGCGCTTTGTCTTAGTGTAAAGCGATTCATGGTCAAAATTGCATTGAGTTGACATTTCAAAAAACTTGTCTATTCAAGTCAATTGGTTGATAAAAGTCGAAGCTATTGAATGTTTTTATACCGATATAGAAGGTGGCGCACGCTGTATATATGTATATTCAAATACAGGACGGGCCAAATACAAGTTTCTTTTTAAAAAATCAATAAAATGAACAAAATTAAGTAATTACAAAAATTCCTATTAATTACGAAATACAACGTCATTCAAGTGGCTGCCCCTGGTGGCTTCGCATTCTGTTACCCTAATTTTCCAAAACTTTGTTGATGGTTTCGGGCTGTAGCTCACAGATTGCTTGGATGATATTGGCCTTAAGTGCTTGAATCGTTCCCGGATTGTTGACATAACATGGGTGCCTCACGGTACTCCACAAAAAAAATCCAAAGCGGTCAAATCGCAGCTCCGAGGCGGCCAATTGATCGCCAAGAAGGCTGATAACACGATTTGGGAATTAAGTGTGCAAAAGATCGATTGTGGCATGGGCTGTGTTGCATGCCGTGACATTCTGTGTGAACCAAAGGTCGTCTTAATCCATGTGTTCAATTTCAGTAAAAAAAAAAGTCGGTTAACATGGCTCTGTAACGTCCACCGTTGACCGAAACGTTGTTCCCAGCCTCATTTTCGAAGCAAAATGTCCCAACGATGCCAGCACTCAACAATCAGCACCAAACTGTCACTCTCTGTTGATGCATTTGCTTCTCGACTGCAATTTTTTTTGTTAACGTAGCCGGCGAGATGAAAATGCTACTTTTCTGAAAGATGAATTTTTGCCCAAAATCGGTGTCCAATTCAAGCTGCTCTAAGGCCCAAACTGCTAAGCGATAACGAAACGGATTGTCGCGCGTCTTCTATTGCTGAGTCAATTGGACCTTGCAAGCGAAGAATCCGTGCAGAATTCTCCTCAGGCAAGTGCGTGAAATGTTGAGCTGTTGAGATCAATGACGAGTTCGAGTTCATGTTCATGAATTGAGTCTCACTCTCGGCCACAGCAGCCACATTCCCATCTGGACAAAGAGTGTTGTCCACTAGTATATCAGTCTCACTAACGTTTTGCAAAAACTTGGTGGTGCTTCATTTCGACCAAAAGTTATTTTCAAAAAACGCACTGTTTTAGCTGCACAGCACTCACTTTGGAAATAAGTATTTAATATTTTCCAACGTTGTTCAAGCGTAAAACGACCCATTTTCGGCTCCATGGGTGTATGATACTAATCTTCTAACAAGATTTCGAGCGGGAAACTGCAGTCAGTGTTAAAATAACCTATGATTTAAAAAAAAATCACTAGATGGCCCAACCTGTAGATGTTCCAAAATTTAACTTTCAGTGCGAAGCTTTTTCAGGAAAACATTTTCGTTTTAAATAGTCTTGAAATTTAGATAAAAAATTTTTAGAAAAAGGATAAATAGGTTATGGAACTAACATTTTAGGCATTTTCAAGGGTATTTCGAAAATTAGAATTTTACTGAACTGCCTGAAAATGTTTAATTAAACTACAAAATTTGTAAACACTTACCGTTTCAGGCGACCGGATGATGTCTTAAGTGTTGTAAAATCCAACGCTGAATGGATCTTGAAGTTGGACCAAATTTTGATCAGGATCATGACTGATCTCGAAAACCTTCGATCGAAGTGGAATGTATCGGTAGCAAAAGTGTGGTGTAAACTAAATTGTGGTCCAAAAGAAGACTGAATCTGTCAAGCAATCTCTCTCACATGTAATATAATTATTTTCTAACTCAATCTCCTGTGACCTTTGTAAGTGAAATGCTCGAAATAAAATATGTAAACAAATAAAACCGGAAATAAAGCCCGCCCGCCCGCCCGCCCCCCCCATCTACCGCCCACCCACACATCTTAAAGTCATAAAACTGCTTCAAAATAAAATAACCCTTCCCCGCCGAGATTGCATTTACTTGACAATATTTATTGTCAATCCAACCCATGGGTATACAGTTTACGGGAGTGCGTGTGTGTGTAATTTTCTTGGATTACATTATAACGGTTTATATTTGAGTTTTATCGAGAGAAAAGCAGAAAACAAAATAAGACATCGTATTATCTGACTATAGGTGGATTAACGTCGTTAGGTGGATTAAACCTCATAATAACCGCAGTAGAATAGACTGTACGTCGAACTAAGACAAAACCCCGACTCCTCTGTAACACAGAATTCAAGTTTGACTTTTGTTTTCTTGAATTTTTCTTCTTCTTTTTTTTATTTTTATTTCATTTAATTTACTAGTGCAAGTACATAAGGACAACAACACAGAAAACATATTTATTTGTACGCATTAGTGGATGATGATGAAGGGTGGTGTGGTAATGGTAACCCCATACAGCCACCCAAAAACAGCATCCCCATCACTAGAAGCACTACCACCTACCGTCAGCCATCCACCACCCATAGTGGGATTATGCGAAGCAGAGAGACTTGGATAAACTTTTTGGGCTAAAAATTATGATAAGAAGTGTGATGTGAAGACATCCAAAAATGTATCGATGAATACTTTACTAATTCTTATCAACTCTCCGCGGGCTAAAAAGACATTCGCAAGGATATTCAGTGAGTGAGAGCTTTCTATTTATTTATTTTATGTTATTTTTTTTCTTTTTGTTGTCACGTTGCTTTGCGTTTCTTCGTTTGTCTGTCTATGAGAGCGGATTCAGGATTCATCTAAAAAGGCTTCAATTGGAGCATGTATGTAGATACTCGTGTGTGTACACACATGAAGCGATCTAAGTGGATTTCAATAGACAAAATGATACGCAATAATGAATAGGAGAGAATTGAATCAGTTTCAATTTTTTCTTTCTTGTACTTCGGGGGGCGGTGAAGGGTGTGTGTGTAGAAAAGTAGAAGAAAAGGGAAAAAAACAAAAACAAAAAAAAAGGATTGTTAATATCACCAAGGAGTAGAGAGATATCGTCTTTTGTTTTGTTCGCACAACCTCGTGGTGGCTCGTACGCTTTTGACTAATTTTGACTAAATTTCAACTCGACGAGTATAGGGAATAGTTGAAACACATTCTGTATATACAAGTGAAAGAAGGATTGTGTTCTATGTATTGTATAAAATCATGAGTGTACAAGCATTTCAATTCGCACTCGCATTCGCACTTATCGTGGTCATATGTGTATATTTAGTACTCTCTCGGTACCGCACCACACACTATAGTCAGAGGAAGGATATGAAACGACAACAACGGTTTTGCCAGACCGTCAGCACACTATATTTTTAATCCAGAATACCCGAACCGGTTTGATATTTGCTTTCAAATTCAATCATAGCGCATGCCTATCAGTGGATGATATAAAAATTGAATTATTTTGAAATAAGGTGAATTGGTATTATTACCTAAAATGGAACTTTTATTCTGGTGGAATAATTGGCACATGGCAAGTGTGTATTTATCCACACGTGTATATACACACAGCCGCAAACATAAACACACAAACACACATACAGTTTAATCGAACCCACATGGTGGATTGTTTCTTTTGTACTCTTGTGGAACGTATCTTATTTTACTCCATCACCATTCTGTTCCGACTCCAAGTAACTTTCCTCCGTTTCTGAAGCTTCATACTCATACTTTTTCTCTCGTTACTAGTATTAGCTATCTAATTTCATACCCTTGTTGATGTTAAATAAGCATTTTTAGTAATAAACAGAATTTCACGTGGTTCAGTTCGGTTTATCCACACGTCCTTCTTGTATTCTTGGTGTGCTTGGTGTGTTATTTTTTTCTTCATCCTTTCACTGTGATTTTTTTTATTCGTATATTGAGAACTCCTCTTGTGTGTATTTGACGATTGGATTACTAACTTCTGAGTGAATGAGTTATAGGAAATAAATATTTAAAAAAAAAACACACACAAGAGCTTTACAAACAGTGGGTGATTTTAAAGGAGTCAAAAAAAAGGAGAGACACACGGAAGGGAAAAAATAAAAAATAATAGAGAAGAAAACTGAAATGTGTTTGACTGTTAAGTTGTGATTTTCTTTCTTCTTATTTTTTTCTGTTCTTCCTTTTTTTTGGTTTTTTGTTGGTGGGTGCTTTGAAAAACCGCCAGTTAGTAAATTGTTGCATCAAGAAATACAAGAGTGGATACTGCCTTTCCCTAAAATATGCAGATCAACAGACAATCAACACAGGATAGCCGGTAATTTTATTACTTCGCAAGCTATTGAAGCCCCGTCGACCCACAGCACAAGGTATGGAATTTGAATAAATATTTGCCTGAGAAAATTTTATAAAATAAATGCGACTTCAAAAGAATTTGTGGTACCGGAGTATAGTGAATGTTGGAATTCTTATGCATTTTCGCCTTGAATTTTCATGTCTTTAAAGTCTTTGAATTCCGACAAAAAGGGTTTTTTTTTTGTATTTTCATCTTTTTTTAAATACCGGATTACAAAGAGCTTAGGTGGGTTATTCTTTTTCGGTTTAGACTAACGGTGATAAATTTGAAACGAAGTCTTATGAGAGAATTTGGATATGTACAGAATTTTTGGTCAAGTCACAAGTTCAGGAAAAGTTTTCAAAAATTAGCACATTTAGTCAACAGAGGTCTCTTGAGCTATAATAAAGAGTTAGATTTTCTGATCAAAGTTTGCGAGCACATATTTGCTCAAATTGACAATTATTCTTTTGAAAAGGGATTAAGAAGAAATAATTTTTTTGAAAAATTGTATTTTCATAAGATTTTGAGGTAAGTCTAGATTATTTCTGAAGCCTGGAAACAACCAAAAAATGTAGATATGCCCCAATTACCCATGAAGATAAAAGTAATAAAAGAGGAATCAGTTATTACGTAATGACTATTTTTTTTTAAATCATCAAAGCATTAGTTTAGACTTCTTAAATATATATGCGAATTTTGGATCAGCTTGGAGTCTTGAAGTCTTAAACAACTTCTATAGTAATAATGAAAACAATTTTTGAACAGCAATTTTTTCTCTCTTTTTCGTAAAGAAAAACATTTTTTTTGTCTAATTGGATCGAACGAAACCTAAGTTCTGATATCCTGACGGGTTTAGTCCATTTAAAAAACCAAGCGTCCATTGTAATCTTATTTGATTCGGTCCAAATTTCGGACGGCATCTAAAGCATCACTTAAGAGTTCCGACCGAAATATTTTTGCATTCAGTATTTTTTCAGTTTTTCCCAAAGAATTTTTTATTCAATTTTTGTTTTAATTTTTGGTCCAAAGGCTCACATTTTTGTCAAACTCTCTTTTTTAAAGATTTATTGTTATTTGAGCAAAAATGTAACATTCTTCAATAAAAAAAGAGAAGTTTGAAAAAAAGGTGAACCTTTTGATCAAAAATTTAAAAAAAATTCTGAGCTTAATTTGATCAAATCCAATATGTATTTATAAATTTAGGAAAAATGTTCGCCAATGAACAAATTCCGACAACAATGCTCACAAAAGAGAGCTCCGAATCAGAAAATTAACCGTTTACAATTTTACAGCTATTAACGAATTTGGAACAAGCCATGGAAAGTATTTTTTTGACTTTCATCTTTCTGACTTTTGAAGTGTGTTCTAGAACACTTCCTTTGATAATATGGGCTGAAACTTGATACCAGCTTACAGTTTATATACTGTATTGCATATTATTACGTTTTTTTGGTCATATCGTTTTTGGGTTAAAATTTCGATAACTCTCACATTTTTCTTAAATGCATTGCCCATAAGTATGTACATATCATTTCAACAAAAATTGTTATATTATCGATAATAAACATTGTAATCTAATTCGAATTTAAATTTTAGTACAAAAAATTTTGTTCGAAAATCTACTGAACAGTGGAAACAAGATTGCAATCACCAATCATTAACTATGTTTTGGACAACATAGTAATTACAATATTATGATCACAATTTTTTTAATTGAGTCAAATCATAAACGGCTGTTTATTTTTGGAAAAATGGGCGTGGCTAAAAAAGTCACCATCCATTGCGGTCTCCAGTACGCATTGACCCGCATAATTTTATAAAAATCACTTTAAAGCAATAAGATTAAAAATTACCTTTGCATTCCGAAAAGTCTGCTCGTATTCAAGTCGAGAATTTGTTCTCGACCACTCATAAAATAAAGTTCCCAATTCATTTCGAAAAATCACTTAGGTCAGATGGATCAAATTATTCATAATTTTCAGAATTAAAACAATCTTCCAAAGGAGTTAGAAGTTACTGCGAAAAGTTATATTTTAAGAACAGAGAAAACAAAACCTGAATCTATTGGTGATCCAGATGATGACCAGAAGTCCTGGTACTTTTCTAAAAAGTCGGTTTCAAATTAGATAGAATATTTAGTACAACATTTTTGAGTTATTTTTTGGATCTCAATTTGGCATAATATAAAGTCTGTGTTATTAAAACTATTATTAATAATAATGACGGTGCTGCAGTCCGAGGTGTACTTCGGCCTAGCTTCTCAGCAACGTGTTGTCTGTGCTATTGTTTTCTCACTAATGGAGGGGGCTTACAGTTTAATACCGACTCCGAACGGGGAGATTAAGAAGCTTTTTCTAGATAGTTATACTTTTTGAGCATTGTCAGTGGCTTGAAAGCGGTGCAGCCACTAGGATTTGAACCTAGATTGTGAAAGTCTAGTGCATATGTGTCGACGCACTAACCCGCACGATCACTGCGCCCTGAGATTATTCTTACATTTGCATAATTGTGAGCGAACGTAAAAATTAACTGCTTTTATTGAATGTTGAATAATCGAAAAATAATGTCCGGATTTTTGTATATACGGTCAAAATCGGTTATAACGACTTTCAAGGGACTGACGAATTTGGTCGTTGTGAACGACTTATTATGCTATGTAATAGAGCTCAAGCGGGACTTAGGAATTTTGTCGTTATAACCGATACGTCGTTATAACCGATGTCGTTGTAAGCGATTTTGGCTGTATTATATTTTCTGAATATTAATCTACGATTTTTGAGTACCATTTAAGATAGGGCCTGAATAGGAAGAAATCACCAGTTTTAACCCAAAGAAATGTTAGAAACAAGAAAATAGCGCCCATTATTACCACTTTTCTAAAATGTTTATAAAAAATAAAAAAATGGTAGAATAATTCCAAAAATGTATGCAAAATAATGTTAAGTGTATAACCGATTGAAGAACAATGTTCAATTACATTTTGGAGATTTGTTTGATTCAGAAAAAATTTTGTCACCAAAAAAATTGTTCAAAATTGTCTACCTCTCCAAATTTGGTTTTAATGAAATGAAGTGTTGGAATCTTCTCCAATTTGGTTAAAACAATCTGATGAACGTAATCTTTCATAATTAAATCAAAAAAACAATATAGTTTAGAGTGGTGTGATACATCGTTCAAAATTTGGCAACCATGTACAAACCTACGAAAATCGGACAGCATAGAACTGGCATCGTTTAGTTAGTTTCATGCTGCTGTCCAATAAAATAACAACTTACATCGAAAAATACTTGTTTCAAAGTCCTTCGATTAATAAATCATTTGGGTTCTGAATGACAGAATGACAGGAACTAAGGTACAAAAGTTAAAAGAAATTATTCCTTCTATTCCACCTAAAATTCAAAAAATTGTCAACATTTGAATCAAGCAAAGAAATATTGAAAGAAATGTCTCAATTATATCACGGACAGAATTTTGAAGAATCAGATCGCCAAAAATCTTAAGTGCATTTTAGACAACATAGCAAGCTCTTATTCGCAAATCTAGAGAAATAAACTAAATTAAAATAAAATAAAAAAAGTCTTTCTGAGTAATATCCTGCTCAGAAAATAACAAACATTACCAAAATTTTAATTGTACGTGAGAAAAATAAATATGATCCAAATTGTTGTTACAAATCAATTTTGACAAGAAGTTTGCTTTGCCGGTTTATTGCCAATACTAAACATGAAATATGAAGAAAAGCATACAGAATTTACCCATTTTTGAGTGTTTCTATTTTTTTCTGATCGAAATTTAGATCAAAATGGAAAATTCAAAAAAAGAATGATCAGTGATACTGGAAGCTTACCACAACAAAAAGGAAAATATTCAAGGAATAGCAAACATAAAGATTAAAAAGTATTAAGGAAACTCCTTTGGAATTTTGCTGTTAAATTTGTGTTCAATTTAATAATTTTGTAAAAAAAAAAATGATCAGAAAATCAAACATAAAATAGAAACTAAAAAATTGAGATTCCTACTTTAAAAACATATGTACGAACATGTTAAAACGTTGAAAATTCAGAACAGACTATAAGAGCCTAGTAGCTCACGAATCAATCAGCTTGGTAAAAAATATATACAATTTAGATTTACATTTTTCCTTCGAGCAAAGTTTATTTTCGGAAACAAAAGACCTAAATTGAAATGTCAAAATGTATCAGTTTAAAAAAAAGAATGATTTTTTAACTGATAGCTGGTATTAAATTTGAAATAATCAAAAACATAAAACGATCAGATTATCCTTCAGGATTAAAATAATTTGGACAATATCATTTCTACCGATCTATCCAAACATAGTATCACTGAAAACCATTTAATCAAGAGCCCCAATAAGAGCCAGAAAATTTTTTTTGTCGACAGATCTAAAAATTAAGACATTTTTGAATATATTCTCGTATTTGCAAATGAGGGCGTGGTTTATCATGAAAAGTGACTTTTTTAAAAATAAGGAAATTTAATAGTTTACTTATTTCTTAGTGGATTGACAGTCTGCTGACTGCAAAATTCGTGTGATTAAATACAAAGATTACTGCAATTTATTCGAAATCTTCATTTATCAACATTGATAATTCATCTAGAAATATTTTTTACCAAAAACTTCAATTTTACACAAAAAATCTATTGTATATCGGTTGGGACGTTTCACCTTGTAAAACTATTGAATTTCGTATCAAAATATTAAATCTAATAAAATATGTTCAAATACTTCATTCAGTCGATTTTGCTACGAAATTTCGATTCAAAATATTGTCAAAAAGAAATAAATGCGTTTATAGACTGAGAAATACTAGAAATTTTCTAGAAAATTATTTTATCAGAAAATGAAAATAATATTTTATTCGCTTTTCGGAAAATGATTTTAATTTTTCCTAACAAATGCAGGTCAACTAACAAGCAGCAGTGAAACAAAATTGATAGTATAAAAACATATGTTATAGAACTAAGATTATATAAAGTCAAAATCGGTTATAACGACCTTCAAGGGACTGACGAATTTGTTAGCGATAGGTCGCTGTAACCAACAACTCAAAGACAGCAGATAAAGAACGGAGACCCTCTAAACTGTGCCAACAAAAGAGGAATCAGTCTCCTAAATATCGCATATCAGATCTTTTCTGCCGTCTTATGTAAGCGCCTGAAGATGATTTTTTTATGTCATTCTTACGAAGATCGTGCCCAACTCAAACGTTAAAGTCAGAGACACGATCTATGATAATAAACGCAAACATGGCAACAAACGGAAAGCTGTAACATATCCAAAATTCTATGTACACAGACACATCGCATCTACAGATAAACAGTTTACTGTTTTGGAAAAAAATGCGGTCGATTTTAGCCGTTATATCCAATATTTTATCAAAAAAAGTTTAAAACTCGGCCTTTGTAAGCGATATGTCGTTGAAAGCAATGTCGTTATAAATGATTTGTTATTCAGTGGGAGGAGCTCAGAAGGGATCTAAGAATTTGTTTGTTACAACCAATGCCGTTGTAAGCGATCTTGATTGTACTTGGAAATTATAAAACTGCGGAACTTCTGCAAAATGAATATTCCAAGAGGAGTACAAAACTGTCTGTGATCAACAAATTTAACTTTTCAACCAACGACATAAAAAATATAAAGGAATGTGTCTTGTCTTGTTCTCTTGTAATAACATCAAAAGACTAAAAATTAAAAGGACTAAAGCCATTAAGAAAAGGTAGCATAAAGATTTAATTTGAAGCGTAAAATACATTAGATATAGAGACAATTCAGATCAAATTTCTAGCGCAAAAGAATTGTGAAATATGTTCAAAAATGTTGAACATAAACTAAAATGAATTTATAGCGGAAAAACAGTACATGTAGTGTGATTTAAATAAATTCTAATCCAAGGACGAACTTTTGATCACAAAAAAAAAATTATACATGGATAAATATTACAGTTGTAACAAATAGTGATTTGGCCGGATACCGGATACCGAATATTCGGCCTGCAGATAGGCCGGATAACCGAATATTCGGCGGCCGGATATCGGCCCAAATTAAAAGTATAATAGTTTGGTGGTCTGATACTCAAATCAGACCGGTACAAGTAAAATCAACTTAAACATGTTTTTTCCTTCTCCACAAGATAATCTTACTTTCTACAGAGCAAAGTTTTTGGGACATTTTTGAAGAGATTGCGGAAGGCAAGTCAGTTTGAGTTTTCGGCCAAAAAAATACCGCTAACGAGCTTGATTTATATCTCAAAACAATTTATTTTGAACGGAATAGTACCTCTTGGGCTTGGTGGTCAGTAAATGGAAGACAGTACCTTTGCTCAAAATTGCCAAAACTTCTTTTCATCTCCATGAAGCAGTGCATACTGTAAGAGACACTAAAGCATGCATCGTATACGAAAACATACGTAATTACAAAAAATTACCCTACAGTAAAACTAAAATTCCAGTATTAAATTGTTTTTTATTCTGTTGTTTTTTACTGAAAAAAACGACTATCCGGTATTCGGCCGGATATCAAAAGACTATTCGGCTCCGGTCGGATATTTCAAAAGAAGCCGGATAGGCCGGATATCCGTCACACCTCTAATAAATATACTCGAATAAATTTCAGACACTAACTAGTCTAAAATCTGTATCGAATAATAAAGCTGTATCGGATAAAGATGGAATATATTTAAGGATTAAACTGATCCCGAGTTTTTGAAAAAATAAAAGTTTGGTCAGAAATTGTTGTCTATGTTTTAATAATCTGAACGATGTTATTTTAACCCTAAATTGTTGTCTTATTTTTATGCTTATCATAAAGCCAAATTATCGTTTAATGAACAAAGTCGTAATCACATTCAAAAAATTACCGAAGTGAATTACAATTGCTTGCAAATCTATTAGCAGGCATTTTTTATCAACATTTTTTCGGTCCGAAATTTGAAAAAAATTGGACTTTTCTTTTTACACAGAATATTAAAGAGACATTTTAGCGCATGTTCGTCTTATCGAGTAGATTTTTCTTAAAATTTTGCATCAACGTTAAAATAAAAATGTTTGCAAAGTGGTTTCTGGTAAAACAGCTAAACGTCGTTAAAATAAGATCTCTATTACAATCATTAGAACTATGCAATACTACAGTTTATCTAAGATAAAAATCTGAAATAGCTTTTGAATCAAATTTGTTATAATTAAACTGGTGAAAAATTCTTGGATACTTTTTTGAGCAATGAGAATAAAAGGAGACGAAAAGAACGTTTTAAAACCAAACGCAACTGTTTCCGCAGTTTACAACAATTAATAAAACTATAAAATTCACTTAACGAACAAAAACAAAAACACGGAAAATATAATCTTCAGAAGTATGTAATACACACAACATTATATAACGTTTTATAAAAACAATTAAAAAAAATACGTGGTTGGAAATTTAAGTTTTAGTCAAATACAATTTTTTGATTCATGTGAGATAAAATTAACATTCCTTATGATAATGATTCCTCAGTGCTAGCTATAAATCTATATTCATTAAATGTCCGAAATTCAGAAAAGTGACATTGCGAATTTTTGATCAAAAAATAAAACCTTGGATGCGATGATAACCCTAAAGGAGGGGTGCTGGAGAATAAGATATGTACTTTGAAAGTAATTAGTACTACAAATTTGGAACTGAAAAAACATAGCTCACAAGATATTAAAATGTTGACAGTTTGTCCTGCCAATGCTGATCAAAAACTTTATAAGCGTAAAATCAATTTGTACTAAATAATTTGTAAACAATTTCATAAAAGATGGTCAAAAATGAAAGCTTTTTTTTGTGTCCAATGCATCAAAACATGAATGAATGGAGAAAATATAATCAACAACACATGATTCTTATTTCACACATACAACATTTTCGACAGTACACTGGACTTAGCAAAAAACTGAAACGAATGAATGAAAAAAAAAATAAGAAAGTAAGTTTATAAATTTTCAAAATATATTCTGAAAAAATACGCCGGATGTTAAAACGTGAAGAAATAGATACAGATAAATGTGGCCGCATGTTTTTGAAAAATAAAAAAAAATTAAGCCTTAAGAAAAATTGCTACAATTCCGAACAGCCGACTGAATATACATTTTCGAATTTTAATATTTTGCATCCATTTCTATTGTACTTAGTTTCAAAACTTTGATCTTCTAACTGATGAAATAATCCTTGTTGTCAGAAATTCTGTTTTTCGATGAAAAAATCTGTTGATTTCTGTCTGAACAAAGCTAAGATGAAAAAGCTCTAGAACTTAATTAAGCAGACCTAAGAGTGCTATGTGCTATGTGCACCTTCATAAATGGGGTCACGACAGCACAGAAATCTGTAGGGAATGTGGACAGGCAAAGAAACTATGGGCATGTACTGATCGTCTGCCCAAGTCTTGCCGAGAAAGATTTAAAATGTTAAACCAAACAAAGGTAGCAGGGAAAGACTTTCAAGCAATCACATTTAGAGAAGTTGTCAAATTTTTGAAGGCAGCTCTTAAATTCAAGATCAAAAGAAGGGGGTACAATAGATCTCAAGACTAGTGTTACAAACGTGACACACTCCGAGTTTTTCAATTCAATTCAATTCAAGATGAAAAATCTTATGTCTGTAGCCTAGATCATTGGCATCTGTTTATGATTTGTGGCTAGAAAGGCAAGCGGTAAGGAAAATAGGAAGATGAGTTATTTGACATAGAAATTGGGTGTGGTTTAAGAAATTTTGATGAATCATCAAAAATGTCTTCTATGACAAAATTCTCTCTCAAAGAAGAAACGCTCTTAGAGCAGAAATCAAATACTATTACTTTTTGGTCTAAGTCAAGGAAGGTCAATTGAACTGAATAAATCGTGTGACAAGAAATGAAATGAAATAAAGAATAAGTGATAAAATCGTTTGAGATGGATCTTTATTTTAAATCTACATATTTTTCGATTTTTTATTCCTATAATAACTCACCTAAAAAAATAATAAAAGTCTACAACAGAAAACAACAAAAAAAAAAATAAAGAGGTGCGAAAAATAAACAAACTTTACTGAGTTTAAATTGCTTTGGCGGGATTTATGTATAACACAAATTAAAAATATATTTCTGATCGCGTTCCAAAAAGTTTGTTCATTGTGATTACAAATGTGTTTTTGAATTGTTAGTGATCGAGAGAAAATGTCGGTGTGTCCTTGATGTGCTTTGTAATTTCTGTAAATGTTAGCTTCACAAAATTTGAGTGACATGCGGCAGTGGAGACTTTCTAAAGTAAGTGTATCTATTAGATACAGTGAAGTTGTGTTGTTGCTGTGTTGTTAAATGTCTAAAAAATAAGTGACGAACTTATAATAGTTAAGATCCAATGTTTGAAAATGTTGTTCGTAAATGATGTTTGATTTTCGCAAATTTTTAATCAAAATTATTCAAATAGTGAATTTGCAAATAGTGTCAAAAACTTAGAAAATTGTAAAATACGATTTCGAGGCCTAAAATCACGAATATTCATATTTTTTTTTATAATATACTGGTTATCGTACAAACATTTAAAAAAGTTCAAAATTATTCTAAAATAGAAAATAAGTGCAAAATCCTCTTTGAATTTTGCGGCCAGCAGTGCATTTTTACAAAACTCATTGCAATATAACTCATTGTAATAAAACTCGATTCATAATTTCACTGAAAGCCATTTAAATTCCATTAAAATTCATTAGGCAGAAAGATGGGTGTGGTTCGCATAGAAAGTTTTTTTTTAAATGTGCTGCCAATAAAAAAGTTTAAAAAAGTTTTAATTTTCCAAAGGCATTGGTGTCTGTTGACAGAGAAGTTTTTCAAAATGCCGATTAAAATTTTAAAACTGTTTTTAACGAGTGAGAATATTGGGAGCAGATACAATTTGCGCAATGGGCTCAATGTAATTAAAAAAAAACTCATATAAATCTTTAAGTCTTAAAAATAAATTTAACATCATATTTTGTCCGTAATCTAAGGACTTAAGTGTATCTAAAAAATCATTTAGCACTCTTGAAATTCGTACGTATATCTAATAATAATAATAATGGCGGCGCTGAGTCCGAGATGGAGCCAGGCCTAGCTTCTCGGCAACCACTCGTATTGTGCATGCTATTGTGCTCTCACGAGTGGAGGGGTCCTACAGTTTATTGCCGACTCCGAACGGCGAGATTGAGAAGCTTTTTCTAGACAGTTATACTTTTTGAGCATTGGCAGTGACTCGAAAGAGGCGGAGCCGTGAAAAAATGTTTGATATTTTTTCGAGATTCGAACCGACGACCTCGAGCGTAGGAGTCGATGCACCTACCCACTACGCTACGGCGCCCACTATACTACAGAATTTGATTGATTACATTTTTTATTAAAGGTTTTAGAAAATCTTCACTTGAGATGAGATGGACAAAATCAGTCTCGAATACTTAACGAAAGGAATATAGTAAACACAAACTGTATCGAAAATTTTTACAACAGAATTTGAAATCCGCGAATGCAATTAAAAAAACTAGTATCTATTATCAAAATAGGAGTTGAACACTGAGTAGAAAGAATACTTGGAATACCTTCAAATAAAAGGAGAAGCTATTCGAGAGCATTTTTGAATCAAAAATTTGAAGCTAGAATTAATGAGGAACATAGTCAAAACAAGTTTTGAATTGTATTTTGAATAAACACAAAGTGGGCGTGGTCAGCTATTACGCATGACAATTGAGTGGAAAAGTGAAAAAGGACGATCTTAGTTTTACAAAAACATCAAGAGAATCAGAAACGTTCCAATATTATCTGTTGTAAATATTCATCAGAAACAAGAGTAAGAAATAAATTCTGAGCATTTGTCATTGAACGACATTGGGAGATCATAGACCGACTAAAAAATTATGTCGGTTGGCAAAATATTTGGACTAAATGAAAACAAATGGGTGTGGCTCGCACATGGAGTCAATAAATAATAATTAATTTCGTATAACTGTCAAGTAATATGTTTAAGACCAAACAAGTGATTGTGAGTTTAATAATTATATAAATTATAAACAATATTTTCACAAGTTTTAGGTATTTTTACCAGTTCAATAAAGTAAACTATTTTTTTCATCAATTTAATAATTTTAAAAAAGGAACGTGCTACTTCTTTTCGGTACCAACATTCTTAAAATAACACATTTTAGGCTTTCTCTTTCAAGATTCAACATACTGAAGAAACCCAGCGAAAATTTAAATGAAATAAGACTAAAATATGTCATAAGTTGTATCCGAAGTAAAAAAAAATATTGATCGTACCGTCTCGAAAAGCACAGATAACTGGATTCTGTCAAGTTTTGAAGGAAATATATGCCGAAAAATCAACGCTGTACCAATAATCTTAATCTAGTGTCTTCTGGTCAAATTGTGAAACAATTTAAAGAAACCGATCATTTGAGATTTTTTTGATTACAGGAGTTAACATCTAAGGTGGTAACTGTCATTTGCCACCTATATATATTTAAAGATTAACTAACATTCACACCCAGACAAAAGTAGTGATTAAATGTAAAAATGATATAAGGAAAGAACATATGAAAAATACTTAAAGCGGATCAAAGTTTTTTCTTGAAACATGAACTAATTGAAAATTTTATAATGACGAAAGCCAAATTCCATAAGTGGAACTTTGCTCAAAATTTTGATCATCGCATGTTCCAAAAAATGTGAATAATTTTGAATTTTGAATTATTGGACATACAATACGTTTTGGCAACATGAACCAAAATTTGAAGGAGTGCTTCATTATTTGCAATTGTGGCACAATTTTTCAGATTAAACCTTTAATGTATGAGGTAATTTATATATTTAATTGTATGCCTCTTGAATGTCAGCATTTAAGAGCGAGATATACATAAGTTTTATCAAATGGTCAAGGAAAAGACGCTAGAGACAATTCTGGATAGCACACAAAAAAAAATATTTATAAAATATTTACATTACCGTACCAAATGAAGCATTACTTTTGCAACTGAGTGAGAAAATATGCACACACAGTCAAAATCGGTTATAACGACATTCAACAGACTGACGATTTGATCGTTAAAAGCGATTGGTCGCTGTAACCGATAACTGGAAGATAGCAGATAAAAAACGGAGATCCTCTGAACTGTGCCAACAACAAAGGGATCAGTCTCCTAAATATCGCATATCAGATCTTCTCTGCCATCTTATATAAGCGGCTGAAGCATTACGTGAAAAATGAGATTGGTCAATATCAGTGCAGGTTCGGGCCAGCGAAGTCTACCATCGACCAGATATTTACATTGCGACAGATCTTGGAAAAGACACAGGAGGTTCAAGTCGATACCCACCATCTGTTTATCGATTTCAAGACCGCGTATGATAGTATTTAAGGAGACAATTTATACAGCGCATTGTTTAATCTTAGCATCCCTAGAAACCTGTAGGCTGACAGTGGGAAATGGCCATAGCTTCGTCAAGATCGGTTATGACTTCCCCGAGACCTTTGATGTCAAAAAAGTATTTAGATAAGTTTTTAGACGCACTGTAAATTGATTTTTTTAATATTCTTCTTACGAAGATCGTGAGTAACACCAGAGACACGATCGTCAACAATTATATCAACCAATAATAAACGCAAAACAACACGTAAACAAACAGTAAGCTGTAACATAACCAAAATTCTATGTACACAGATTCATCGCATCTACAGATAAACAGTTTACCGTTTTAGAAAAAAATGCGGTCGCACCAACAGCTGCGACGATTTTAGTCGTAATAACAAATATTTTATCTAAATTGATGTTTCCCATTTTTTTGCCTTGTACGCAGACTTATGCCGCATAGTGTATAAGCTGAAGTTCACTAGATGCTCTGTTATAAATTTCGAAATATGAATGTAGTTCAAGAATGTAAACTGATCGAAATGTTTATCTATAAAATCAGTGAATACAAAAACAAAAAGTTGGTCCAGATTTTCGATTAAAAAAAATAGCTGCATGTGGAAAAAAGCAAATCTTTATTGTCCTGAATAATTCTGAACTAGGAAATCGGTAAACTAGCTTTTTGGATGAAGAGATCATTTGTACAATATATGAAAATCTCCCTGCTCTTTATATTTTTAAACGTAGAAAAATTTATCACAGATTGTGGAAAATTTGAACCAATTTAAATGGATTATATTATGGTCAATATTTTTCAGAATTGGCTCAAAATAAATCACGAAAATAACCAAAAATATTTCCAAGGTTTTTATAGATCTATAGATCTATAAAGGTCCAAAATCAAAATAAGATGGTTTAGCGGTTTTTGACAAATTTCGAGAAACACGAAACAGTAAATGCAAGTTCGATACAACAGAAAACAATTTGGGATTCATGCGCAAATATACTGAATCACGAAACCCTAAATGCCAGTACGATACAACAGAAAATAATTTGCGATTCATGTATAAATATATTTACGAAAAAACGATTTTGTGGGTTTGATCAAAATTTGGTATACTAAAAACAAACGTCAAGAAAATTTAATATTTTAATCAGAAGATAGATTGTTGTCAAAACCTTTAAAAAAAAAACATTGTTTTCCACGAAACGAAATTCATCCTCAAATGTAAGCAAAATTTGGATTATGAACGAGCACAGACAAGTCTTCATCGTAAATATCGTTGATTTCTTCTTAAAAAGTCAGTAAATAATATCAATCTGTTCAAGATTTTAAATAATTATAAAGTTTTGTAAATATGTTTCGGCAGTGAAACAAAAAAAAAATACTTGATCCTCTCCAAACAGATTTCGTTCACAATTTTGATCAGAACTTGGGATGATCTGCTCACAAATACAAATTGTCAAGTAACGGTAAATAAAACAAAATATTTCTTATAAATTGATCGTTTTTTTGTATGTAAAGATTTCTTCATGGTTTTGAACAAAATGTATCTCTAAAAAGGGCGTGGCACATTTTTTTTTAAATAATCCTGAGCGGAATTAAAAGTTAAGTTTAACGTTATATCAACGCTTTCATTGATTGGCAAAGGAAATTGAAAGGAATTGAAACTAGTAAATTCTTAAAATTGTAATTTTGAAAAAATGTGTTCGAAAAAGAATTTATATTAAAATTTAGGAAATTGGATGTGCAAAATACACAAGATTTCGAAAGCAACTAGAAAAGACCCAATTCATGATTCTAATATCATGATATATTAGAAAAAAAAATGCAATACTAAAATAAGATTTAATTTAAAAAGAAATTACAAGAACAACAACATGACAATCGATAACAAAAGAGGAAATAAATAAAACAAAATATTTGTATAAATTTGGCTAAATCGATAACTCGGTTGAAAGTAAATATATTAAACATAGTATTTTTATGAAAACAAATTGGGCGTGGTCGTCGTAAAATAAGAGTACATAGTAAAAAGATACAAAAGTTCTTGTCGATAAGGCGCTTCATGCATTTCGTTAACTTTAACCGAGTTGCAGCATAAATCATTGAATCTTATGAAAACTCAAAAACAATTATGCATCAAGTGACCCACCCAACAACAATAAATATTTATTAAGAAATATAAATGTCATCATTTTTATAAAATTTTCCATTTGATTTGAAAATCAATCAAAGGGATCAGATATTTTCTTTCTGATCGCCAATCGATAAAAAGCAACATTCATCATTGGAAATAGGAAAAGTAACAATTATGACATATTCCTTCTGCTGAAGTTCAACCAACCTGCATAAAACGGATAACTTACGTATGAACATATAAGCATTTATCCGCCGATCGTAGTCGAAATAATAAAAAACTTCGAAAAATATATGAAAAAATAAAATATGGCAATTCTGGCAACAGTTGGGAAATAAGGTAATGGTACGTAGCTCTGTTAATGGCTGTATTTGTAAATACTAATTGATCTTTCCAAACTGTAAGTGTCCATAATATAATAATAATAATAATAATAATGGCGGCGCTACAGTCCGAGATGGACCTGGGCCTAGCTTCTCAATAACCACTCGTGTTGTGCTTGCTTTTGTTCTGTCACGACCGGAGAGGACCTACAGTTTAATGCCGACTCTGAACGGAGAGATTGAGAAGCTATTTCTAGACAATTATATTCTTTGAGCATTGTCAGTGACTCGAAAGAGGTGGAGCCGTTAAAAAATGTTTGATGTTTTTTTTTTCGAGATTCGAACCGACGACCTCGAGCGTAGGAGTCGACGCACCTACCCACTACGCCACGGCGCCCATAGTCCATAGTCTACAAAAATTTCATCAAAATTTCTCAAAAAAAAAAATTACACAAAATATTCGTCATTGTAACACATATTTGAAAATACGAAAAATATTAACAACTAAAAGTAATAATAAAAATAGTAGTAATAATAATAATGGCGGCGGTTGTGCGTGCTAGAGTGGATTGGACCTACAGTTTAATGCCGACTCCGAACGGCGATTTTGAGAAGCTTTTTCTAGACAGTTTTACAATTTGAGCATTGTCAGTGACTCGTAAGAGGTGGAGCCGTGAAAAAAATGTTAGGTGTTTTTTTCGAGATTCGAATCTTCGAACACTACGCCACGGCGTCTGAAACAGGAAAAATTAAAAAAAGGAGGTGGAATAAATTTTAATCGGTAGGTTCATAATTTTTTGGTGTCCGAAAATGATCGGACAAATCTCGCGAAAGGCTTTCTGGCCTGATCGTGTCTCTAGACTGCGTTTGTGAATTATTTTTTTGCGGCAGCACACGTTAATTATAAATACTTTAGCCAAATTTCTCCTAAAACGTTACATCTAAAGACTCAGTTTCATTACAAGGCCTGTGTCGTTATTGGGAAAATAATTTCGATCATTAAGATTTCCAACTAAATCAGCGATATCATATAATTGATCGTTTTTTAAATAAATGAAGGAACTAAAAAATCGGGGGTAAATATTCTGAATATTGAATTAAATCGAGATTTTACTTAATTTATAAGTATTAGCTATACTTTCTTGATTGATTGCAATGGTTGCATATTAACAAAATTTAAATCATTAATTCAGGTGAAGAATAAGGTCTGCTAAATAACTTTTACTCTTTTGTGAAAATAATTTTGATCAATCCACCATAAATATTCACTCGTGAGAGAACTATAGAAGTTAAAGAATCCAGGCTCAAGTAGTCCATATTGTAGAAAATGGTGGACTGATGTCACTAGACATCCTTGTTTTTAATTAAATTAGGACAAATATTGATAGGGTTCTCTATTTCTCGTACAAACTGAGAATGTCATAAAAATGTGTGTTTGGATGAGCTGAAATTCCGATTTCGATCACATCATTTTAGAACAAGTTTAGGGAAAATTTGGAACAAACTAGACGAAAGTTGTTTTCAGAAAAATTGTGGACACAAAAGTCTTGTTTACGCTGACAAAATAAAATGAAAAACTGAAAACTGAAAGAAATAACTATCTCTAAAACCAGGTTAACAAATGAAATAAGTTATCATCACTAGTTAGAAAATCATAAACACAAATGAAAAACAAAACGACACGAGAAATGATCCAGCGCACACATACTCCACTTGCTGCGGGTCTAGTGCTGTCCACGATCTCCACCAACAGATCAGTTACAGTTTTTCCTCCGCTTGCTGTGCTTGACCACACGACATTCTTCCATTGAAATTAGCAACAACCAGTAGAAAAGTGATTTTGCACAAAATAAATGAAAAGCAAATAAAAGTGTCTTCTAGTTGCACTCGTGCAGGATCGACTTCGCAGTATCTGGATCCCACTGTGGTCGTGCTCATGGCTCGTTTTCGGGAGGTCCAATTATCGATGACTTTGCGCGTAAGTCTGACTGAATTTGCTGGGTGGCGTTCGTCATGTTGCCTTTGAGGGCAGCAATTGTTTTCAGCTTCGCACGGACCTGCAATTGACAAACTGTCATCGTCGCCATGGATGATTTTTGCGAAATTTGGGTTAAGTTCCAACCGCTCCAGAGTCGAATCAGCGAATAAAAGTCTTTGTCTGCGGTGGTTTACCTTAAGTTTCTGGGTTAGCTGGATTTGATACAGGTACAGGTTCAAATCTCACTCTGATGGTCATAGACATGCTGCTGCCAACACTATTGGCGAAATCGTCTTGCTTTTGCGCTTTGTAATATTTATTTGCTACAATATTTCGAACATCCTTTTATTTATTTCTGATTTAGAAAGCTGGAATTTGTAGACAGAGAAGCCTAGGAAGCCTCGTTTCACTTTAAAGATGTCCAATTGGGGATTTGTATCCTTACTTCCGTACTCCTTGCCCCTAGCCATTATTTGGCGTTCCCATTGAACTTATAAACATGAAGAGAGAAGTCAACTGCTTACTTGTAGTTTCTTGAAGGTCGTGGAAGAAGTATTCTCCCACTGTTCTATTTTTCAACTGACAACTTTGGTTTCTTTTCATACCCACATACATATGTTGTCACTAATGAGTATCATTTTTGTGGCACTACCATCTTAAAATTGAGTAATATCGATCTTAGTAATGTAGAAAGTACTACAGATTTTGTCTGAATAATTTTCTAAAAGATACGATTTTTTAAATTTAAAATTCTCATCATGTTAGAAATCAACTGAAGTTTAGACTTATCAATGAGATCATTGAGCATCTCCTGATCGTAATGTACGGAAATCTGTTCTGCTATTATTAGTGCTATAAGAATTCAAAACTTTAATTTACCAATATCACCTTTCCTTACCATTGATAAGAAGAATTTTTAGCCAATAATTATTGTAGCAATATCTATAAGAGACAATTGCCACCGATCAGCATGCTGATTTCAAATGACATGTTTTCAAATACTGATATTCATATAAAGAGCTAATTTATTGAAATTTAAAAAAAAAATACAAAACGATCTTGCAGTTTGAATTCATAACTACAAAATGTTAATTTTTGATCAGACTATTCGAACAAGGAATCAAGATTAATATTAAATCATCTATTGGCTTGCGAATTAAAAAAATCGTTTCACCAGCCAGAATATTGACTTTAAAATATGGAATTTATTTTTTAAATACAGTCAAAATCGGTTATAATGACCTTCAAGGGACTGACGAATTTGTTAGTTATAAGCGATAGGTAACCGCTGTAACCGATAACTCGAAGATAGCAGATAAAGAGCGGAGACTCTCTCAACTGTGCCAGAGAGATTCAGTCTCCTAAATATTGCATATCAGATCTTCTCTGCCGTCTTATGTAAGCCCCTGAAGCCCTACGTGAAAACCAGATTGGTCAATATCAGTGCAGGTTCGGGCCAGCGAAGTCTACCATCGATATTTACATTGGGACAGATCTCGAAAAAGACACAGGAGCTTCAAGTCGATACCCACCATCTGTTTATCGATTTTAGGGCCGCGTATGACAGTATTTAGGGAGACAAGTTATACAGCACATTGTCTAATCTTAGCATCCCTACAAAACTCGTTCGTCTTTGTAGGATGACAGTGGGAAATGGCCGTTGCTTCATCAAGGTCGGTTATGACTTCGCCGAGACCTTTGATGTCGAAAAAGAGTTTTTGACAAGGCGACGCATTGTAAGGCGATTATTTTAATATCATTCTTACGAAGACCTTGCGTTACTCAAACGTCAATACCAGAGACACGACCTTCAATAATAATATCAACGCAAAAAAAAGAGTAACATGTCAGCAAACGGTAAGCTGTAACATATCCAAAACTCTATGTACACAGATGCGTCGCATCTACAGGTAAACAATTTACTGTTTTAGAAAAAAATGCTGTCGCACCAACAGCTGTGTCGATTTTAGTCGATTTAACCAATATTTTATCTAAAAAATGGAAAAATTGGCCTTTGTAAGCGATATGTCCTTATAACCGATGTCGTTGTTGGCGATTTTGACTGTGTAACTAATACAGACAGCTTTTGAAGAAAACCCAAAACTCTTTAAGTTAGTTAAATACTCTAATTACAAGGACAACCTTTCCAAAAAATAGCTCTTAGTTTTTTGGCGCCCAAAAAACCCAACAGGCCGAAATATATAGGCAAAAAAAAACTCTGAATTTTAATGAAAAAGGGCGTGGCATTCTTAAAACCGTTAAAAAAAACTATTGCCCGAGAAGTTTTAATCAATCGGTTTTTGTCAGAAATAAAGTCTTAATTGTTTTTCAGTGTTTAAGCCTGGATGTTATTGCAACGGAGGTTCTTTAATAATAAAAAAAAACACGTTTAATTTGCTGCACAATCAAACGAATTGTAAAAACGCCTATCAAATCTGCATCAAATTAGTATATTGAAACTCCAACCGATAAAATCAATCTGATAAATCAATAATGAAACATAATTCGTACAAAATTCTAGTTTTTGAATGATTTCTAACAAAAATTAAGTTTTTTAAAAATAAATTTGAAAATCAGAAGTACAAAACGTTTATTTTTCGGATGATAAATTTGAAAATCAGAAGTACAAAACGTTTATTTTTCGGATGGGAAACGTAATTTTTCGCATTGTATGCACCCTGAAACTATAAAAGTTCAGCAGAAAGCTTCTAATGAACTTTTATGATAAAATATTTCTATCGAAAATGGTAAGTAAAGCTTTACAAAATTAGCACAAAAACAAACTTACTTATCAGGCCTGCTTCCCATGGAGGGACTGGGCCTGAGCGATAGCTGTCTTCCATCCTCGACGGTTCCAGGCACGCTGCTTCCAGTTGTCTAGGCCAAGCTTTCTTGCGTCCGCAATGACTTGGTCTTCAAACCGGAAGTTCGGTCTCCCGCTCTTCCTCGAACCAGGAGGCTCGGATTCGAAGACTCTCTTGGCTGTAGCATTTTGGTCCATACGCTCGATGTGGCCGAGCGATGTGCCGACAGATGCCGAGAGATTCTTGCCTTCCGGACTACGCCCACATCTTGATACAACCTATATAGTTCGCTGTTATGCCTTCTCCTCCGTTCACTTTCTTGGACCATATGTCCGACGCAGAATTTTTTCTTTCGAAGGAACCAAGAATCAGTTCTGTCGTTCTGCTTGTCGTTCGGCTCCATAAAGCAGGACTGACAGAATAGTGGTTTTGTGGAGTATGATTTTGGACCTTCGAGTTAGGTGTTTTGACTCTAGCTGTTTAGACCGAAATAACAGCGAAATATCGCCAAAGGCGATTCTGCGTCGGATCTCCACTAGGATCTCGTTTGTGGAGTTAACATTTGCCCCGAGCTAAACAAACTCCTGCTCTACCTCAAAATTGTAGCTGTCGATCGTGGTGTTTTGTCCCAGGTCGTGTGCAACGGATTGATTTGTACTCGACAGCATATATTTAGTTTTGTCCTCATTCACTCTAAGACCAGCTCGTTTCGCCTCTTCTTCAATCGCCGTAAAGGCTTCTACAACGGCACGATGGGAACGGGTGATGATGTCGATGTCATCAGCGTAACCCAGCAGTTAGGCAGATTTGATAGTGTCTTCCGTGTTTACAACCGCCCGCCGCACTATCTTCTCCAGCCCCAGATTGAAGAATCACACCACAGCGCATTTCCTTGCCGAAGTCCGGTATAGATTTGAAATTGCTCAGAGTTTTTTGAGCCGAATTGCACGGTGAATCATGTAGCGATGTGGTGCTACACAACCGGATCAGTTTTCCCAGGATCCCGAATTCGGCCATCGTGTCGTATTAACCTTTGCGATGAATGCTGTCGTATGCGGCTTTGAAATCGATGAAAAGGTGGTGCGTGTCGATCTTAAACTCGGTGGTTTTTTCCAGGGTTTGCTTTATTGTGAAGATCGATTTGCCGGGCCGGAAGCCGCACTAGTACGTACCGATTAGTGCGGTGCAAAACGGCTTTAAACGCTCACACAATACGCTGGACAGATCATGTGCGCGACATTAAGCAGGGAGATGCCTCGATAGTTTTTGCAAGATGCAAGATCGCCTTTTTGTGGATGAGGCTGGTATTCCAATCGTCGGGCATGCATTCGTCCTCCTAAATTTTACAAATGATCTGGTGCATGCTCCCTACCAGAACATAGCTATCAGCCTTCAAGAGCTCTGATGGTAAGCCATGTGAATCTGCGGCTTTGTTGTTCTTCAGCTTATTAATAGCTGTGATGACTTCTTCAATGCTGCGCGGTGGGACTACTTCATCAACATGAGTTGGGGTTTCTTCGTACCTTAGCGAATTTTTTTGTGGCTGCGTAAAATGATATAATAAGAATAATAATGGTGGCGCTATAGTCCGAGGTGGACTTGGGCGTAGTTTCTCAACAACCACTCGTGTTGTGCGTGCTATTGTTCTCTCACAAGTGAGGGGGTCCTACAGTTTTATGCCGACTCCGAACGGCGAGATTGAGAAGCTTTTTCTAGACAGTTATACTCTTTGAGCATTGTCAGTGGCTTGAAAGAGGTGAAGCCGTGGAAATATCCAAGGTATTTTTGGGGAGTTAAACCCAGGCTTCGAGCGTAGGAGTCGACGCACTTACCCACTACGCCACGGCGCCCACCGTACCTCGAAGTTACAGCTATCTACGATGGCTACATAGATTTCGTTTTGGCCCGTTGACTGTCAGACCCACTTTTCCACTTTCCTTTCAATACCGACAAATGCCTAATTGACGGCTCGCTGAGTTCGCATAATCACGTCAGTGTCATCCAGAGTTTTGCTTCTCAATGATAACGTTGAAAAAGTCACATGATAGCGCGTCCCCTTGACATTGAAGGTCTTATCGACCTAGATGGACCAGCGAGAGTTTTTTATCGTCATCCTGCTCAGTCTGACGAATTTGGCAAAAATGTCAAAATTAGATCAGGCGCTGTGTAGCTCGTCTCTATGCACACTGTTATATGCGGGCTTGAAAGTAACGAATAGGTACAGGATCTGCCGTAGTGTAAAATTCTGTTCTACTGTCAGATTACTAACAAAAGTTTTTAGCCGTTGACACAAATCGGCGGAGAAGATCTTGTATGCGACGTAAAGGAGACTGATCGATAATTGGGATAGTGATGGCGATCTCCTTTCTTGCGGACTTTGAAAATCTTGTTAAAAAAATATTCAGTAAAAATTTCAAGGCCCACTAAACTTCAACAGCCAGGATTTTGAGTGTGGGAAGAATATACAAACAAAATATTTAATAAAAATCTAAAAATTAATAAACCATTATTTTGATGGAAAAGATAAATATGTTATTTATGCCAAAAGTCTATATTTCCCAAAGAAGAAAAAGCCAAAATATTTCACCAAAAGATTGTTATTTTGGACATAAGAAATGAAATGTGCATATCTCCATTCATGGAATTCAATATGCCCAAATCTGTATTTTGATGAAAAAGTGTCTAGCATAAAGAAATCAGTAGAAAATCAAGGCCTAATAATAAAGTTTGTTCAAAAGATTTTTGTCAGATAAAACTTGTTTTAAGTTTTTCAGCATTTAAGCCTTTGAAGCTGAATTTTTTGATAAGGGCAGCATACTTGCGTTTAGTTTAGACCACAATCGTAAACATTTTTAAAAGAATAGACTTCTGAAAAATCGGTATCAAGTGGAGCATTGTGTGTATACTTTAAGAACTTCAACAAGTAAAATCCGTTTGAAGAAATTAATAATAATAGATTTTTTTTACTCAATTCTAATTTCTAAAACTTCGTACAGGTTGAAGTTTTTGAATACTATTGAGAAATCATACATTTAACCTGCGAAAGAAACATAAGAATAGGTTATCTATTAAACTGGCCAAAGTTTATGTTTATAACTTCAGTTCAATTGCTACAACATTTGAGTTTGGTCCAAATTTTCGCATTTTTGTAATCGTATTTAGATGGGCGTGGTCCCCTCCGCGAGTTCCACTCACTTAAAGTCCCAAATTCGATTTTTGATCATAAGATTTGGTGATCTTTTGGTGATTAGATATTATTGCAAAATGTCTGCAAAATGATATATATACTTGAAAATAACCCTTTTAATATAATAAATCAAGTTCAAAATTGATTCCCACCCAAAGTTTGATGACATATTAATGAAAGTGACGTTCGTGGTGACAATTTTTGGACGTTGGTTAAAATAAAAATCAATTTTATACAGGAAAGAAAAGGAAAGCTTCCAAAAAATCAATAAAAGGAAAAACAATTTTCTAGTTGAATTTGTCTTAATTTTTGACCATTGTGCCTAAAAAACTTTTCTTTATGTCAGTGACATTTTGAAGGCATTAACATTCAACGTTAAATACGTATTTTACAGAAAAATGAAAAAAAAATAGTATACGCAAACTTGATTCGTTGCCTAAAATAATAATTTTTTTTCAAAATTTGCAAAAAAAACATGTGTTATCAATGTCGTAGCTAATGAAAATAAAAATATCTTAAACTTCTCTGAAATGCTTTAAATGTGAACAGGTGTTCTATTGACGTGTGTATAAAATCTGATTCCAATTATTTATCATATCATGATCAGTTCAAAGTTTTTGAAATTTAATGTATTAACGTTCTACCATTTTTCTTGAAAACGTTGTACTTGCAAAAGGGCGTGGCAAAGTCCACCATCGATCAAATCTACGGCAGATTCTGGAAAAAACCGAAATAATGCAGAACGACACTTATTCGCCAATTTCAATAATAGTTTTGTTAGTCCTGTCAAACTCGTCAGACTGAGAAAATTTTTTTTTTTTTCGTGGGTTGGTGTGAATCTTCAATAAGACACTATGACACCCGTGTGCTCATAGTAGTGTCAGATTTGTACTGACTAAACACACCCTTCCCTTTTAAAAAATTTTTTTTATACTTTACTACAACTAAGTTTCCTCATCCAGTAGTTTCGCTTTCAATATTTTTACGCGTGAGGCAGGTAGATTTTCCGTAAAATCACCTGTTTAAACCGTTAGGAGCGGCTACTACTCATTGCGCTAAATCGAACGGTTTCGTTCGTTGAAGTCGGCGCACGAGGTTTCGCATGTCCAATGTTTGGAGTATGGCATGGTTACAATGACCATGAAGTCGAGTTCGCAACTTCCTAGCGAAGTTTGTTATTTCTTCGTCCACGGTTGCGATTTGTATATCACTGTTACGAAGATACCAGGGAGCACTCACGATAGCTCTTAAAACCTTATTTTGGAATGACTGTATACATTCTCTGTTACTTGCTTTAGTGCAACCCCAGAGTTGTATACCGTAGGTCCATATAGGCTTTAGCACTTGCTTATATATAAGTAGTTTGTTATATATGCTTAACTTGGAATGTCGTCCGAGTAACCAGTACATTTTCTAAATCGATTCTCAAGTTCGTCACGTTTTTTTTTGACGTGTGCCTTCCATTTGAGCTTTGCGTCTAACGTCATCCCGAGATATTTGGCTTCATTTGCGTACGGTACTTGTACCGAATTAATGAAGACGGGTAAATTGTCTATGTTTTTATATGTAAAATTAATGTGCGTGGATTTAGTCTCATTAAGAGCAATGCGCCAGAGTTTTGTCCAATCAGATATTTTGTTTAGAGCTAGTTGCAGTTTTTCGGTAGCGGACTCGATTGTGCTTTCAGTAGCGAGAATAGCCGTATCGTCCGCGAACGTTGCCACTACTGTACCCTCAGTTTGAGGTATGTCGCGTGTATATTATAGAAACAGAGTGGGACCAAGAACACTCCCTTGCGGAACTCCGGCCGCAATTTCTTTAAACCCGGAGTAGTCCATTCCGTACTTAACTCTGAATATTCTTTTGTCGAGGTAGGATTTTAGAATTCTATATATATTTTTCGGAAAGATCCTTCTTATTTTCAATTTTAGACCATCGTGCCAAACTTTGTCAAAAGCCTGTGACACGTCAAGTAAAACGCTAGAGCAAATCTTTTTTTCCTCCAATGCTTTTTCAATTTCGTTAGTTATTCTATATACCTGGTCAATTGTGGAGTGATTCGTGCGAAATCCAAATTGATGATCAGGGATAAGTCGTCTTTCTTCCATGATTGGTATATAATACGTCGCAATAGAAGTTTCTCGAATAGCTTTGATATTATAGGCAGGAGTGATATTGGTCTATATGATTTTTTGTCGTTTGGCGGCTTACCCGGTTTCGGGACCATTATCACTTCTGCCACTTTCCACGAATCTGGGACATATAATAGTCTAAACGAGGCATTTATTAAATATTGGAGTTTAATAATCGCTTTTTTTGGTAATTCCTTGAGTATTTGTCCGGTAATTAAGTCATAGCCAGGTGCTTTGTTATTTTTCAGATTTTTAATTGCCTGGTAAAGTTCGGATAACGACACACGCTTTATTCTAATGTTATCGGATGTAGTTGTCATATCGCTTGGATTGTCCATCAACATTTGACCATCAAAAGGCTTAAACGTTTCTGCTAGGTGTTCAGCAAAGAGATCTGCCGTTTCTTTGTCACTCTTTGCCCACTCACCATTGTTATTTCTAATTGGTGCCGATTGCATTTGAGGTTTCTTTATATATTTCACTGCTTTCCAGAGCGAGTAATTCGAAGTTTTTTCGTTTGTTAAGCCTTCAAGATAAACTGAGGTCTCGTGATTTTTTAAGTCTTGTATCGCTTTTATAAGTTTATTACATAGAAGGTTTAGATATGACTTATGTTGAGGGTAACGTGATTGTTGCCATACCCTGCGCGCTCTCCTCTTTTCTTTAATAAGTTCTTTTATTTCCGGAGGATAAATGGTTACCCCTTTTTTGACTATTTTTTTTCTTGGGGTGTTTTCCCATGCTGCGTTCTGAATAACTGAAATAAATTTTTCGAGTTCTATTTCTAACTCAAATGGTGTTTTTAGTGACACATTCAACATAATGTTAGTTTCGCAGTCATGCTTAAAGCCGTCCCAATTAGTTCTGTTATTTGTTAGTCTAGGTACTCCTTCTACTTTTATTAGTCTATCGCTAATAGTTAAAATCATCGGTGAGTGGTCAGAGGAAAGGTCAAAGCCTTCTTCAATTTTCACGAGATTGGTATTTACTCCTTTTGTAACGAAAAAGTCTACCAGGTCTGGTATTTTTGCTACGTCGGAGGGCCAGTATGTCGGTTTTCCTGTCGAATGAAAGTCTACTCCGAAATCCATACCGACTTTGTACAGCAGTCTACCTTTTGTTGAATTTTTTCTCGAACCCCAAAACGTGTGTTTAGCGTTAAAATCGCCACCAATAATAAAATTCGTTCCGAGTGAGTTGAAAAAATCTACAAGTTCGTTTCTTGTAAGCTTACAACGCGGAGGAAAGTAAGTAGACGATATATTAATATCCGTTGTCTTGTTCTTTACCCGAACTGAAGTTGCTTGTATAGTGTCGAGTTCTGTCGTATGATTGATCGAATGCTTAATATAATCTTTAATAAATAAGGATGAACCTCCTCTAGGTCTTCCCGAGGGATGTAATGCGTGGTACGCACAGAATCCTTTCACTTTTATTTGAGATTCCCTTGTCAAATGGGTTTCCGAGATTAAGCATACGTCAATTTTAACACTTTGTAAGAATACCTCTAGTTCTGTGATTTTATCTTTGAGGCCATTTGCGTTCCATGTTAAAATTTTTATGGATTTATTGACATTCATGATTTTTTAGTCTTAGGTTGTATATCAAGCTTACTTAGTTTGTTAAATATTAAATTGTTAATTTTTGATTGTTCCTCAAGTTTCGCAAGGATTATAGAGAATACTTGCGAGACTGGGTCCGTCATAGAAGTATTTTCTTTTTCTGTTTCTTTTGCCATTACTGTGAGCATATGATTTGGCACCTGAAGATTTCGCGCTGTCCTTTATTTTCGACGAGGATACCATATTATGTTTCTCTTTAGGTATTTCCTTTATATATATATCAACTTTTTTCTTTGTAGTTTCTCGTCTCTCTTTCGTTGGCATAGCATTTTGATGTAAAGCATCACGCCTTTTTTGCAATTCCTTTGCAACTTCACAACCGCGATAGTTTGCAGGATGCTTGCCTTGAGCAGAATGACGATGATGTTTCCCGCTCCTTCATCAAGGTGGGTAATAAACTGACTGAGACCTACAATGTCAAAAAAGGAGTTAGATAATGCGACGCGGTGTCATGTGACTTTTTTAACATCGTTCTTGAGAAGATCGTGCAAAACTCACTGGCTAACACAAGAGACACTCTTCAAGCCTGTTCAACTGCTAGCATACGCGGATGACATTAACGTGATTGGGCGAACACAACGCGCCGTCAATGAAGCGTTTGTAGGCATTGAATCGGAGGCCAAATAGGTTTAGCGGTGAATAAGGAAAAAACAAAGTATTAGCTATCTCCAAGGAAAGACACACAATATCGACGTCAGCATAGGCAGATATACTTTCGAGGTAGTGAGGGACTTCGTCTAGCTCGGTTCCCAAGTAAACAGTACGAATACCATCAGTACTGAGATTAAACGCAGAATAACTCTTGCCAAACGCTATTTTTTAGGACTCAAAAGGCAAAAGAGCCGTCTCTCGAAGGACCCAGCAGACTTTCTATAAGACATTGATCATTACAGTCCTGTTTTACGGCGCAGATGCATGGACAATATCAAAAGCGGATAAAGAAGTTCTTGGTCTTTTCGAACATGTTCTGCGTGCGCGCCTTGGTCCTGTTTGCGTTGACGGCATTTGGACAAAAAGATTCAACCATAAACTATATGCGCTGTACAGCGACATGAGTCTAGCCAGGCGTCTACGGATCCAACGCGATGGATGGTTAGGCCATGTAGAGCGTTTTCGACTCCGCGCCCGTGGGACAACGCAATAGAGGACGCCCGTGTGCGTGATTGGAGGGAGTTAGCAAAAGATCGCACTAGTTGTAGAGGGTTGTTGATCGAGGCCCACGTCCATCTCGGACTGTGGCGTCATTAGAAGAAGAAGTCGAAGTTTAGGATCCAGAAGAATGCCAGAGATAAAGCAAATTCAGCTCGTAGCCTATAAACTATCAGTCCTCCTCCACTGTAAAGTTCAACACGAAGCCAGAATTGAAAGATCATCTGAATCTCTTCCGAATATTGGAAAATTTTAAATTTAAGTAGAATTGTCAAAATTATAAAGTTTATGCGCTGGGATTTCGACGGCCAGAAAAACTTTGATTGAAATTTCTTTCAAACTTGTTAGACTGAGCAGAATGGCGATGATAATAATAAACTGACCGAGACCTTCAATGTCAAAAAAGAATTCAAGCAGGGCGACACACTTTCATGTTACTTTTTTAACACCGACCATATGCATCCTAATGTATCTTGGACACGTCCGCCGTGACTTAAGTGAAAGTCTAGTTTTGTTCGCCGACACAAATCATATTTCATATTTCACGTCTTCAGCTCTTTCGTGTCACTGATAATGCTCAGCAAGTACTACTGTCAAGAACGAGCTTTTCAAACTTTGTCTTTCAGAATTGGCATAAAACTGTAGGTCTCCTCCTCTCGTGACAGAGCAATAGAACTCAAAACCTAAGTCCACTTCGGATTGTATCGCAACAATATGTATATGATAAACAGTCAAAATCGCTTACAACGCTATCGACTATAACGACTTATCGGTTATAACGACAAAATTCTTAGGTCTCGGCTGAGCTCTACTATAATCCTACTGAATAACAACGACATACCGCTTACAAAGGCCGATTTTTCCATTTTTCCAGATTAGACAATGTGCTGTATAACTTGTGTCCCTCAATACTGTCATACGCGGCCCTAAAATCGATAAACAGATGGTGGGTATCGACTTGAAGCTCCTGCGTCTTTTTCGAGATCTGTCGCAATGTAAATATCTGGTTGTTGGTAGACTTCGCTGGCCCGAACTTGCACTCATATTGACCAATCTGGTTTTCACGTAGGGCTTCAGGCGCTTACATAAGACGGCGGAGATCTGATATGCGATATTTAGAAGACTGATCCCTCTGTTTGTTGGCACACTTGAGAGGGTCTCCGTTCTTATCGGTTACAGCGACCTATCGCTTATAACGAGCAAATTCGTTAGTCCCTTGAAGGTCGTTATAACCGATTTTGACTGTATATATTTCTTGGACGTATTAAATCAATCTTTAAGATACAAAAAATTATTGGGGAAATTTAATCAGTTCAAGTCGCATAAGCTCGGACAACAGATCTTTGTTTATCACTCAAATCTTGGCATAGCGACAATGGCCTAAATTCTGACCAAAAATTCTGACAATAGAAATATTATATTTATACATTTAAATTTATATGTATACATAAATTTGAGTTTTTTGGTTCTAAAAACTCAGAACAGAATATATTTGGTTCAGAAATTCAGAAATTCGAAAAAAGTTGATTAAGGCCGAAAAACATGATAAACGATAACGGTATTTATATGTTTGCGACACATTCTTTTTTCATTTGGTTAAAAATGTACATTAATAATCAGCCCAGATTTGTATCAGCTTACTTAATCCTCGATTTCCTCAAAGTTCAAAATTTCGACAAAAGAAAAAATTGTAACACTCGGTCAACAAAAAAAAAAATATGAATTAGGGCAAACATCAGATCGCCAAGGACAGAAGTATTTTCGGAAGGATTACGAATTCAGTTTAATAATTTTCAAAAAGAGGCTTAAAATCACTCCAAAAATTCAAACATCTTCCTGAAAAGCAAAAAAATAATATGGTTTATCTAAGAAGTTTACTCCGAGAAATGTGTATTTTTGTGGAAGCTTAAACAAAATCTTCAATTATTTTCGTATCAGAAATAGACGAACTCAATTTAAATGATCCCATGCATGCGAAAAAAATCATATTTATCTGAACCTTAAGCCCGAAACGTTATTCAATGTAGCACGTGTCAGATTAATAACTTGGAGTAGATTGTTCCCACCTGATCCAATAGAATATGCCTGAATTCATCTGATGACCTTCTCTATCTGCCAACTGTCAAAGGTTGTTCTGATGAACAAATTCAAAATGGACAGCGACATCTGCCAAACATGACCCTATCCCCTGGGCCGTTGCGCCCCTGAGCTAAAAGCGCTAAAAGTCTTTCAGGCATTCATTGCTTTTTATTTCTGTAACTGTCCTCCATTTTATTGAAACAAAAGGATTACATTTCATGTCTCTTTACGTTTGATTTTATTCATCAATTTAAGTTTTTTTTCTTGGAAATAACGCTCATGCGTTCATTTACTTTGCTTCAATGACGGTAATTGGAATGAGGCAACTTGGGTAGAAACATCTACATTCGTACAATCGCACATGCATGCATACACACACACGAGCATACATACTCCACAAGCAGCGCTAATCATACGTTCTAATCGAGATAAATCTCCACAAGCAACGCTATACCATGTGCGCTAGGGTGAATTATGAACTTTCCCAATGATACAAGCACGAGTACAATAAAATCCAGATCCTGCGCACATCCACCCTCTCCTGGCTAGCATCACTGATTCGAGATGTCAACAAAGCGGTGACTACACTCAATTGGGATTTTTAACCACCATAGCTCTGCTGTTTTATTGTGTTCATCTGCACGAGACGGAGAATCATAATCCCACTTATTTCTCTCGTTCATTCTTTGAAATGTGTGTATACCTGTGCCTGAGACGTTGAGAAGCGAAAAGGAGGGAAATCGTTTTGCAAGAAAACGTCTCTCCTCTTCACACACTCTACGAGTTTTAGACGCTTTTGTCAATGCGAACCAAAGTCTAAGGCGTCAAAGAGAAAAGAATAACAAATTTGAAGTTAGGCAACTTGTCGTTTATCCCATGAAACTTTCTTCTCATATTGAAGTTAAAACTTAATTGTAAGGAACCGCGCCCAGTAGCGGGTGGCTTGGAAAAAAGTATACGCTTATTGCTTGTTGTCAAGACGCGTTTCACATTAAATGGGGTTTGACATACATTTATATGTATTGATTAAAGCCAAGAGTCAGGGACGATAATGACGCAGGTTTTATGATCTGGGCGTCAAGACAAAAAGTTAAGGAAAAATATTTTATTTATGAAGGAAAAAAAACTTGGCTCAAATGATTTTTGCAAAAATACAACATTTTTTTGAAAAGTATTTTTTCAGCTTAAAAATTAAATTTTTTAGCCACGTGCTTGGTCTACGCTCTAGTTTCGATGATAATAAATTTAACTTAAACGCCATAAAAAATATACTGGCCTAAAGTTTGCTCTATCATCTCAGTTTTTCGATCATACATCTTCTTGTCAGAAGAATAGTAGTAGAATCTTCTCTCGTCAGAAGAATGGTAGTAGAATCTGAGTCAATATGAAATATTTGAAAAAAAGCATGATTTGCACCATAATCATTAGACTGTCAGGTAGAACCGTCTAACTCAATCTGGGCGACGGTGGATGACAATTTCTTTCCTCTGATCTTGACCAAATCCATGATCCAGCATGCCTGAAATTAAAAAAAATGCTGGCGCAGGTGGGCTATCTGTCAACATTTTTTAAGCAACAGGAGATGTTGTGGTTTGGCACATGCCGCGGCTCATCTATAAATGCTGGGAGAAAAACGTACTCAATGGATGGAATCTAGGTATGGTTTGTCTGATCTGTCATAAAGAAAATGGACAGATCTCCATTACGGCTTCTCGGGAGTGTTTTGTATGATCGCCTAAAAAAGTTTGTCACCGCTCTGGTTGGTTCTTATTAGTCTAGTTTAAGATCAGGAAATTCTACCTACAACAGATCTCAAAGAAAAAAACAAACAAAAAAACACATTTTCATAAACTTTAATGCCATATAAGACAACGCGCAACATTTTCACCAACTTTAATGCCACGTAAGACAGCGCGAATAAAGACGAGCCTTATAGCCTGTCGAGGCATTGCTTTTTGTGAAATTTCTGTCAAACTTAGGCCGTGTAGGCTGTGCGATCAGCAGGCCGAATAGATCAGCAGTCAGCTTGAGAGACGTCAAGAGAAGGACTTAAATACAACATGATTCTTTTAATGTTACCAACAACGCAGTGTCTGGCGGTGATGGTATGATCTTTCAATGGCCGTAATTCAGTGGTAAATGGATTGGTCTACATTAGCACTGCAGTGACTACAACCAGCATTAGAAGAAACATATGACCTCTTTTGCCAATCGCTGTTTGCTTGATCTCGATCAGTATGAACTGATTTTGTATAATGATCTGATAATCTCGATCATGTCTTGCGAAGAAAAAATATATCAACATGTCCTGAAAAAAGTTTTATTTGGTTTCTGGACAAAATTTGTACACATGATATGAGCTGGGATTTGAACCTAGACTGTAAAAGTCGAATGTGTGCATGGATCGACGAACAAACCCAAAGGCGTCCACATGGCTATGGTTATATCCTTATATCTATCTGGTAGCATAAGAATTGAAGTCACCAGATCACTCATAATAATAATAATAGCAGTGCTACATCTATGATCATCTCGATCATGTCTTGTGATGCAAAAAATATCAATATCGCTTGGAAATAGTTATATTTTTCTGGACAAAATTTGTACGTATGATATTTAGTCTGTTTTTATGCTGATGGTGATTGGAGTAGAAGATTCACAAAACATGGTGTGCACATTGTTGGTGGCCATGGTGAGAATTTCCATTGGTGTTCCGACGTCCATGTTTAATTTCAAAAGCTAACATTAATATCACGGCAAATAATAATAATAAAATAATATCACGGCTCTTGCCGATTATAGAGTTCATAATTGCCGTTGGAAGCTTCTTCTTAAACTTAACTGTCTTCAGTCGACGTAAAACGCAGGGCCATTTGCCATTTGCTGAAGGAGCTGCCCCAAGCTGTAATTCTCAGATTTTTGTATAATCATCGGACATAGAGAAAGGGCCTATTGCATCACTATTTTTTCTAAGTGCAGCGACTGTGCTCGACGAGCACAGAATATTTGTGGTTTCTTCTTTTTCGTACTAAACAGTGGAGAATTGTCACCAGTCTTTGTACGCGGTGACAGAGATTCGCTATTGCTAAGTGGTGGGCCATACAGATATACCAGGCAACTGTAAAACAGAAGAACATGTCCAGCAGGTATCACATTACCTCTATCAGCAAAATATGGCAACGTGGACAAGCCCAGTTATAAACAGTAAAGTTGCAACTCAAAGGACAAATAATAAATGGGTGACTGGCAACATGTGCCACAACCTCGGAATAATATTAGGTTTTACACCGAAGCGGTGTAGACCCTTTAAAAGTTTGTTCTTTGTGAAAAAAATCAAAAAATGATGCGAAGGTAAAGTGCCGTGCACAAGAACTGTGATCTGGGAGCCCTATTTCATCAACTTTAATGCCACATAAAACCGCGCGCATAAAGACGAATCTTATAGCCTGTCGAGGCATGACTTTGTGAAATTTCTGCCAAGTAGAAAAGATGTTATCCGCCAAGTGGCTGCCGCCAGTGTTGATACACATTTGTGCCCATTTTATCGCATTTTCCATGACTTTCCACAAGATTTCCGGTGATAACTGTTCGCATTCCTGTCGGATATTCTCCGTAAGGGCTGCGATTGTCTGAGGCTTATTGGCATAAACCCGCGACTTCAAGAAGCCGCAAAGAAAGAATTCTGGGATGGTCAAAGCGGACGATCTTGATGGTCATGTCAAATCGCCAAAACGGGAGATTACGCGACCAGGAAACGCTTCCTTCACAATATCCATTGTGGCTCGTGCTGTGTTTGTGGACCGTGCTGTGTGCAGTTGCACCGTATTGTTGAAACCACATGTTCACCAAGCACCGCTCATCCAATTCCGGCAGTAAGAAGTCGCTGTAGGGTTCGTCTGGTGATGCCCAATTGCGTGTCCCGTCGTCTGGATGATGTTTCTTCATTCTCAGCGAAATCGGCTGCTACAGCCGTGATATTCTCGGCCGAACGACCAGTCTGGTAGCGGCCACGCCCTGTCTGGTCTCTTGTGGTTCCAGTCTGTTCGGATCGAATAGCTAAACGGCGGAATGTTTGCTCAGTTGGCGCGACACGATTAGGAAATCGACGTCGAAATTCACGCTGCGCTAACACCACCGACTGATTATTGGTAAAAAATATCTACACAATTATTCCACGCTCTTGCGGAGTATAGCGCTCCATTGCTTGTCGGTTTGTATACTGCAGTTGTCTAGTTCACAAATGTCAAATCTGAAAAACGTACGACGCCATTTGTAAGAAGTGTAACATCTTCCGATAGGATGATTAAATGTGCGCCTATGTACGAGTATATGCTTGCTCCAAGGACACCATCTACGATTTGGCTAGATTGTCACAATAGGTAGTGAAAGATTTCGTCTATATCGGCTTCCAAGTGAACAGCACCGACATCATCTGTACGGAGATCAAACTCAGAACAACTCTTGCCAACCGCAGTTTTTTGGGCCTAAAAGGCAACTCTCGAAGGATCAAGTTGATTTTGTTTGAAACAATGATAATCACAGTTTTGCATCACGGCGCAATGGACAATATCAAAAGCGGATGAAAAAGCTTTTGGTCTTTTCGAGAGAAAAGTGTTTTGGTCCTGGCTGCGTTGATGACGATCTGAGGAAATAAGATTTAACCTGAACTAGTGGGACAATGCAACAAGGTATGTTCACCTCTAAGATGTCGCATCCAACTGGGGACCAACTTGACGTGCGCAATTGGCGATAGCTAGCAAAAGATCGCTGCAGAGGCTTGTTGGGTGATACTTGGGTCTAGCCTGAACTGTAACGCTACAAGAAAAATAAAAAATAAATAAGGCTTTTCGCTACCTTTCGAACAATAACAAACTCTAAATTTTCCTTTAAGTTGGATATGATTTCGCCAACGAATTTGTACAAATTGCACAACAAAAAGTTTTAAACTTTCGCTTTTGATCCCATATTGGTCAATGTGGCTTTTTCTTAATTGAATTGATATACGACAAAATCCGTTAAAAGTTTTAAGGGAAAATATATTTTAGAAAATGTATTTAGTTGGTATTACTGGCAATATGTAAAAAATCGCTTATCATTCAGTAGAATATTCCCTGTTAGGTAAATTATGATCAGCTCCGAGCGTTATCGAATTGGTAAATTTTTACGAACACGAAATTATTATTTGTAAATTTCTTTAATAAATTCATCGTCATCTTACTCAGATTATATTTTTTTTTAATTTCAGACAAAAATGGGTTCTTCCAAACATAACACCACCCTTGTGCTTTCAGTCATTTTGATTGTTGGCAGTTTCACGATTGCTGGTGGTAAGTTGAGATAATAAGAAAAGAAAACAGTTTATGCAATACATTTATTTTATTTTATTCTCTTTTTTTCGTTCACAGCACAAAATATCGCTGAACCTGAGTTTTTGGCTGAGATCTCAAATATAACGGTACCACAAGGACGTGATATATCATTCATATGCATAGTCAATAATTTAGCACAGTACAGGGTAAGTTTTCTTCCTTCAAGCATATATGTAAATTGTAACAACCAAAATCATGTTTGAAACGAACCTAATAATACTTTAGAGTAGTACTGCCTCGAAAATTAATTTCTTGCTGGTTGCAACCAACTCTAACTGGTCGAATACAATGAGTAGCTGTTGCGGTCGTATATTGTTCTGGCAAAAGTTGGTATTTATACACACAAGCACATAAAAGTGAGTACAATAACGTTGTTGTTGGTATTGCTCGTAGAGACGTCGTAATGATTAAGCAAACTTCAACCTTTGTGACAAAATTGGCAGTCACAAGTTTGTGACGAACGCGATATCGACTTATTGCGTTCGACCAGTAAAATTCTAATCAACATCAACGATTCCGTGCGCTGTATCTCCAGCGCATTATTTTGACTCTACTCGCAAACAGATCATCATTTCTGACATAATCCTCTCATCTCTGCTTTTTTCTTCTGCCTCGGGTTTTGCCTATAAAATGTTCGCGTTGCTTGTTCATATTCTCATCAGGCGACCAGATTTGCTCATCTTAGTCTATACCTATTTCCTTGTAAGGCGCTACAGTCCGGAGTTGACCTGGGCCTTAACCAACATGCCTCTCCAGCTAGCGCGATCACTCGCAACTTGTGTGCATTACCTTAGACGTGGACGTCCTCTGTTGCGTTGTCCAACAGGCTCAGAGTAGTAGATTCTTTGGGCCAGAGCTGAGTTGTTCATAGGCTCTACTTGGTCTAGTCATCGTAGGCGTTGGATCCGTAGACTCCTGGCTGGTCTTATGACGTTGCACAGTCTATACAATTCCTGTTGAATCTTCTCCTTCACTTGTCACCAACCCAAGCGGAAAGAAAGATGGCGCGCAGAACTCTTTCAAAAAAACTAAGAGCTTTTTCACCCGCTTTTGACTGGAATGATGTTTTATATAAAATCAGCTGAGTCTTTCGAAATAGGGCTCTATTACTCAATTGCTTTGTTGGCAAGAGTTATTCTGAATTAGATCTCGGTACTGATATTGATTGTACTGTTCCCTTGGGAGCCGAGGTAGACAAAGTGCTTCACTACCTCAAAATTTTAGCTACCCATTTTGACGTTCTGACCAAGTCGTGGATTTGTGCGTCCTTTTTCGATGACAGCATATACTTCGTTTTGTCCTCTACTGTCAAACACATTTTGGCCGCCTCCGCTTCAATGTTAGCAAATGCCTCATTGACGGCTCGCTGAGTTCGAACAATAAGGTCAATGTCATCGGCATATGCTAGTAGTTGTATGAACTTTTGGAACACCGTTCCTTTAGAGTTAGCCAGTGAGTTTAGTATGATCTTCTTAAGGAATACATTAAAAAGTCTCATGACAGAGCGTTGCTTTGTCTTAAACCTTTTTGTTACGTTGACGGTCGCGTTTAGTTCGTCACCGACCTTAATGGAACAGCGAGATGGACACTTAATCATTCTGCTCAATCTGACGAGTTTATCAGGAATTTCAAAACTGAACAGTGCACTGTACAGCGGATTTGAAATCGACGAAAAGGTGATGTGTGCCGATCTGCATTTCTTGGGTCTTTTTTTAGAATCCACCGTGGTGTCAGGTCAACATCAGGTCAGTTGTGGACTTCTTTGGCCTAAAACCATAATGATAAGGACCTATCAGATCGGTGACTAAAGGTGTCAAACGTTTACATAGAACAACAGAAAAGATCTTGTACGCGATATTAAGGAGACTTATCCTTCGATTCGATAATTGGCGCAATGAGATGGGTCTCCTTTCTTGCAGTTCGCGCAATCGATACTAAGGTTCGACCCATCCGGCATTCTTCCCTCCAACCATATCTTACAGATGACCTGGTGCATGCGCCCAACCAGATCATCTCCATCTGGATCAGAATTTTCCCCTATCTTAGTCTACGTGTTGTGTTAGACATTTGAACAAACATTTTATGTTGTTTTATTCATAAAAGCAATTTTTTAATTGTAACATATTTGTCGAACCCAGGATTTGTATGCTTACATGTGTACGAGTATGTGTATTTATAAATAAAAGGTGGCGCAAAATTAATCTTCTTATCGGAAGATGTTATAATTTTAGTAGATGGCGTCGTACGTCAATCATATTTGACATTTGTGAAATTGACAGCTGCTGTGTACAAACAGACAAGCAATGGAGCGCTGTACTCCGGAAGAGCGTGGAATAATTGTGTCGATTTTTTTGACCAATAATCGGTCGGTGGGGGGCACCGTGGCGTAGTAGGTAGGTGCGTCGACTCCTACGCTCGAGGTCGTCGGTTCGAATCTCGAAAAAAACATCAAACATTTTTTCACGGCCCCACCTCTTTCGAGTCACTGACAATGCTCAAAGAGTATAACTGTCTAGAAAAAGCTTCTTAATCGAACGGCGAGTTCGGAGTCGGCATTAAACTGTAGGTCCCCTCCGCTCTTGACAGAACAATAGCACGCACAACACGAGTGGTTGCTGAGAAGCTAGGCCCAGGTCCACCTCGGACTGTAGCGCCGCCATTATTATTATATTATAATCGGTCGGTGGTGTTAGCGTACCGTGAATTTCGACGTCGATTTCCTAATCGTATCGCACCAACTGGGCAAACATTCCGGCATTTAACTATTCGACCCGAACAGACTGGAACCACAAGACACCATGCAGGGCGTGGCCGCTACCGGACTGGTCGTTCGGCCGAGAATATCGCGGCTGTGGCTGCCGATGTCGCTGAGAACGAAGAAACATCAACCAGACGACCGGCCACGCAATTGGGCATCACCAGACGGACCATACAGCGAATTTTAGTGAAAGAGCTACACATGTTCCCATACAAAGTGCAAACAGTGCATCAGTTAATGCTCCCTGTCCGTCAGTCGCGTGTGAATTACTGGCAAGCAGTCCTCAATCTCAACAACGGAGAGTACGCTTTTGTGTCGAAAATCATCACGAGCGCCGAGGTGCATTTCCATTTAAGCGGTTACGTCAATAAAGAACATTTTCGTTCCTGGGACACTGAAAATCCACGTGTGATGGACGAAGAGCCATTACATCCATCACTGTTACTGGCGAACGCAACAGGGCCATGATAAACGACTTCTTACTGTCGGAATTGGATGAGCTGTGCTTGGTGAACATGTGGCTTCAACATGACAGTGCAACCGCACACACAGCATGAGCCACAATAGATATTGTGAAGCGTTTCCTGGTCGCGTAATCTTCAGTTTTGGCGATTTGACATGGCCTGCAAGATCGATTTAACCATCCCAGACTTCTTCTTTGGGGGTACTTGAAGTCGCGTGTTTTTTTGATTGATCTGGTTGAACGGATCCAGCGTCTGTACAAAGTATGATCGGATCACAATTACATTTTCTCGGTTTACAAGAAAGTTGACACTCTTGAGACGAACCGACTACTGACACCTGATTAAACTGATCAAACTGGTTAACTAACACAAACTTATCAGCGGAAGGCAGAAAATAAACAGCCATGGCTAATACTGCAAAAGGGTATCTTGGGGAGATCGGTGATGATAAGATCGTTTATGAATTTTTATCAGAAATTAGAAGAATAATCGGGACAAATTTATTCATGAACTTTTAATATTTAAAGTTTTTTGTTTTCATTTTAACTGTCACTAATCATTCGCTTAACTTGTGAAAAAATAATTATGATTTAAAGAAATACATGAAGTATATGCCCTTTTTTCCTTTTTTCATTTATGAACCACCTAATTTCGACGGCAATAAAAAGCGAATAAGCTGACCAGGAGAAGATCAGCACTGTCTGACGAATCTGTCCTCATGTACTTCTAGGAGTTAGCCGACAACTAGTAAACTATGCTGTATCAATATGGATCTACCACAGCAAATCTAAGACGACAAGTCTACCAAGCAAATCAAAGGGATGTGGCCGATCGGGGATCGTGCAGCCGAATCTGGCATTCCTTAAACACCTGAACACATAGTTGTGGCATATGGGTAGTAATCAGAAGCAAATTCATATACACTTTTCATGCTGTCGCCCAATTCTGAGAAGGAACAGGCAGCAGACCCATTTTTCAACGACCTCAATGATTTTTCAAATAAAGTGATCGGTGAACTGATCCTTTATAAAAATTCCGTAACCTAGATCTAGGTCTGTTTTCGCTCCTACAGTAGTCTCTTGTCTACTGCCACATCTCAAATGTGGCACACCAGCCCAGCAGTAATAAAGCGAGACAACACCGTGGTAATTGAGTTTTCAAAGGCCTTCTGAAAGACAAATATCTTATTGATCTCATATTCTACAAAGAAAAATTGCAAAAATACTCGTATGCATATGCCGGAGAATTTAAAATGCTGCTTATTTGAGTGCGCGTGCATGGCTTCTATTAATTTTTGTTCAAAAAATATACAGATAACGAGTCCAGAAATTTCATGTGGACTCTTGTCCTTCTCTGTGGGCGCCGTGGCCGTGTGGGTTCGTGCGTCGACCCATGCGCACTAGACTTTCACAGCCTAGGTTCGATTCCAAGATGAGACAAACAATTTAAAAAAAAAAAATTGTTCGCGGCTCCACCTTTTTTGAGTCACTGACAATGCTCAAAGAGTATAACTGTCTAGAAAAAGCTTCTCAATCTCGCCGTTCGTAGTCGGCATTAAACTGTAGGTAAGACTGTAGCGCCGCCATTATTATTATAATTATTCTTTTCTCTCTGAATGATACAGCTAAACAGATTGTAGATCTCCCGAAATTGGGGAAGATATTTATTATATTGTATGAAAACATAATTTTTTCCAAGATCGTGCCTTCTATTGCTCGTTCTTCTTCTTCTGTATATGGGGCTGGGGTGGACCTGGTTCTCAACTAACAAACGCTTCAGTTAGCAAGATCTCTTAATGGCTGTCGCTAATTGGTTAAGGTACCTTTCAACTGTTATGCGTAACTTTAGAAGTGGACGTCCACTGTTGCTTTCAGAGGCTCAAAGTCGAAGACTGTTAAGGCCGGATATAAGTTGTCCAACTTATATGTACATAGTCAGCTTGGTCCTTCTATTACTCAATTGCCTCATAAAACAACGATTGGCAAGAGTTTTTCTGCGTTTGATCCCGGTACTGATGTTGTTTGCATCGTTTACTGCGGAGCAGAGGCAGGCGGAGTCGTTTTGTTTTCTCAAATTGCTCCTTACCGATCATAAATTGTATCTCCTATCTGTTCCCAATGTTATCTATATGGTTTAAAAATGATCATAGACGTGACAATCTACTCAAAAATATCTTTATCTCAAAAAATTAAATAAGTTCATTTTCAAAAGAACTAAACAACATAAGTTGCTTAGGCAATTGTAATTAAATTACGTTTTTTCCCCTCTTGTTTAAACAGAAAATTGTGATCGTTTTCTATTCGCTAATATAGAAAAGAAAGCGAATGAATTTAGTTGCTGCTTGACCCAAGTAAGACCTGAGCCTGAGTTATGATCATCTCGATCATGCTGCCTCCATTTGTCAAGTATTATATGATGTATTAACATCCGCGATCACCTACATACATGAAATCCGACCTTCCTTTCCTTTTGAGGAAGAATCAAAGACTCTCTCAGCCTTGTCGGTCATTTGTTCAGTGTAGCTGAGGCATTATCATAGACGGATCTTTGCTTTTCGGACTATGTTCACAATTTTCTGCACTTCGTAGAGTATAATCTTGACTTCCATTCACAGAAGGCAGGGGAAGAGTTTTTAAAACATGATTTCGTTTCTTTGGGTGACAAGTTTTGAATCAAGTTGTATTAAGCCATACCGTAGAAGCAGCGGATGTCAACGGATTTTCCATGAAGGATCTCAACTGTGATGTAGTTTTTGTAGTTCACAATTTCCCCGAGATGTATAAAATCCTTATCTAACTCAAAATGATTATGGTGTTTCGTCCCGGATTTATTTTTATTCGATAACCTTCTTCTGGTTGTTCGTCTTAAGATCAGCACGTTTCGCCTGTTCCTTAATTCCCGAAAGGTGTCTGGAGCGGTACGGCAATGCACGATGATCTCACCTGCATAGCGACCTATAGAAGATAGTGCCCTCCTGCCACTCGCACTATTCTCTCCAGCACAAGGTTGAGGAAGTCTTGTAACAGCTCATCTACCTTCTGAGCGGTTCAGATCAGTGCGGTTCATCTCATATTTTTTTTAACGTGGCGCGATCGTTTCTGCCTATAATCCCAAAGTATTCTAAACCGTACAATATTGCATTTAGGCGTTTTAACTCTTATTTGCAACAAATTTGTTGTGCTGTTTTTGAATGTTTTATCAGTATAGAGGACGGCGTCCTAAACGCTATAAAATGTTAAGGTTTGATACTTTGACTGGGAATTTTTTTTAACCGATTATGTTCAACGAAGAATAAATGCCCAATTAGACCTTCTGGTCTTCAAAATAATGATTACAACAGATGTTATTTATGCTAATGAGAATCCTAATTCGACAAGGATTTTGCTATTCGTTTCAAATAAGTGATTCACTCCAAAGTTTTGGTGTACTCTTGTTGGTTTTATTTTCACATAATTTTTATAAATTCAACTGATGCTTTGATTAAATTATCTGCAATCTGTTACTTCTAGGTGGCGTGGATTAAATCCGATTCAAAGGCGATTCTCGGCATACACACTCACATGGTATCTTTGAATCCGAGGCTGTCAGTGACACACAACGGACACAACACTTGGAAACTTCTGATTTCGAATGTACAGCTCAACGATTCTGGCAGTTACATGTGCCAGTTAAATACAGATCCAATGAAGAGTCTGGTAAGTAATTGTTATTTTCATTTTCGTTGTTGTTTCTTTTACCAGCTGTTTAATACTCGGAAGATCAAATTCGGAAATGTTGATGTTCAAATGGTCACACTACCTACCTTTTTGGCTCGTTCGTTTCAATAGCTCACAAAAATTAACTGTTATAAATGAAACAGTAACTGCTGTAATTGAAGGCATACATACGAGTAGGTGTTACACAATCTCAAATTCGATTGCATTACGCTCGTAGATCACGTGCCTTCTCGTGTTACAAAGAATCGCGTGCCCACTGGAGGGTTAAGTACAACGCCCATCATTTCTGAAGATCTTAATACATCTTGCTTATCTTCGACACGATCTGTTTACTTCGACATCCAGCGAAATTTGGTTAGGAACAGAAAATTATATTCGTTCCCGTTTCAGACAAAGTATGTTTCTTTAGGACTTGCCTTATTATGACTATTTGGCCGACGGTGGGGTGAGTCACACATCAGGCTATTCACACAAATCCACAGAAGAAATCTTGTGGGCGATCTTATGACTAGAAGACATATTTCCTGGTTTTAATACAGATAAGCCGATCGCGCTTATTTGCAGATCGGGCACAATACATACTTTCCTTTGATCATGTCTTACATGCAGCGATTTATGCATCGATCGTAGTTCTTATGTGAGCCGGTCATCGTTAATTAATTTTCCTTTGGCTTGTGTGATCTAAATTCCTGATATTACAACACGTATTAATTTTCAAAGTGATCGCGGAAGTACTGAAAAAAGTTACCACCTTTCAACAAACACCAAAATAAAAATGTATCTTTTTTGGTATACCAAAAGTTACGCTTTTAATTATCGACTTGTTTTATTGAGGACAAATTCACGAAAATTAATTTAAATATGAAAATTACCGATTTGCGATCCACAAAGGGCCGTCGCGATCCATACATTCTCTACCCACCAGAAATTTAAATTTTTCAAATTTTCGTTTCTGAAAAAACCGCAGCTACCCGTAATCAAATCGATTTCCATGTGAACGAAATGTCAAAAATTTTGGTTTTCGAAAATTGCACGTCGCGTGTAATGTGTATAGGCAGCCTTGGGATTTATGGCTAAGACACAACAGTGCGTTGCGCTAGCCGACTTCATGTTACGGAGGGTGTGCGTTGACGCACTGCGTTAATTAGCTGTTCCCTCTCTCTCTTTCAAATACCAGGTGAAAAATATTGCGTCACCTGTTTTCATTTCTGAAATGTCAAATCAAAAAATATTCTGGTCAAACAATTGTACGTTAAAGAATTTAATTGCGGAAAATGAATGCCAAGAAAGTTAAAACATTTAAAAACGTGCTTCTTGTTGCTAGTTTGGCGTATTCATGCTTCCAAGCATACACGGATTTCAAATTAGTTTTGTCGTTAAAATAATTTTAGTCAGCTGTTTTCATTTCTCAAATGTCAGTTGCCATAAAATGTTCTAAATTTGGGAAGCATTTCTCAATTTCGCTCTCACAGCGCATCCCTCTGTCAAAAAAATATCCAACATGTTGAATAATGACGTGCGTTGGGATTACGTTTTACGTTTTACGTTTTATTACGATCCTCTCATCTCTCTCATTTTTCACTTATGTCGGTCGATGCAGTATTTCGTGAATGTTCATTGAATTGTGTGCGTTGAAAGACAACGCTGACGCTGACGCACTGTTGTATTTCAGCCATTAAATGTCATTTACATGAAACGTGTTTTTTCGACCCACGATCTGCGATATTCGAAAATAATCAACAAATGAGGCCTGGGTGCACCAAGGAAGAATGTTGACAAGCAAAGATAATATCAATATTGCATATCAAGAAAATATGGCATTTCGAAACTTATGCTTGTATACAATCCCTATACCCTGAGGTAGGAGAGATGGCAAGGAGAAGAAATTCTGGGACATTACTGGGTAGGAATTTAGTTGATCAGCCTTCTTCTTTTTTGCGTGACGCTGTAAATCAGGGTGAACCTGGACCTTGGCTATATGTATCTAATGAATTTCGCATACCAAGTTGGTTGGCCAATGACTGGATGGCGCAGTTGTTTAAGTGCCTGCCCCAAGTTAGAGGGGTCACTGGTTCGAATCCCAGTGAAATCGAATCTGGTCCAGTCACCATTTGCCGTTGGGATCAATTTAACGGCACTGCAGTAGGACTACCTGGCAGTACAATGGACCAGTTTTGAGTCTGAGCGTTAAAGTAGTGCTTTCAAAAAAAAAAAGTTGGTGAGCCTCTTTCAACTTGTGTGCGCCAACTTAGACGTGGACGCCATCTGTGGCATCGAATCAGGCTCAGAGTCAGAGTCAGAGCTAAGCTGTCCATGCACTTTATATGGCCTAGCCATCTGGACCAAAGTTCGCACACAGAATTTTTCCACCAAGGGCTGCTGAACAGCTAAACCTCTCCTAATCATCGCTCTAATCCCATCAGAGATCAGGGATGAAATGTGGACAAATCCAGAGAGGCTCCTTGACTAAGAGGAGTCGTGGAAGATACCTCAAAAGGGACACAAAACAGGTATATTAATTTGTTCATACTTCACGACTGCGATATATGAAATGACGAAATTCACATTTAACAAATCGACGATCGAATAAAGTAGTAGTAGTTTCCCGGCGCAAAACTTTTTTTTTTTTATTAATGACCATCATTTCGAGCTGAAAATTGAATAGGAGTCTCCAGAATATACCACTTGATGGAGTGCATCACTATTTCAAAATTCATGGCAACTTTACTTATGCGGGAGCAACCCTCAAATGGCCCTACTTCTTAAATTTGATTTCTAGTCCTAAACTCCTTAATTCCAAAATTTCATGCCGAAATCTTTATAAACATCTCAAATAACAGAAAATTGACAGACTGACAGACGGAGACACAACTAATGTCGGTGTTTAAAGGTTCCGTTTTTGTACACAAAAAGGGGACAACATTTGTTCCATAACTTACAAGCACAAATGGTTATCCTGAATTTATATTATTTTGATTTTTGTTCAATTTCAGTCGGGGTATCTTGAAGTTGTTGTCCCACCTGATATACTCAACCAGGGTCCAGCTGAAGCTGCTTTGGGGGTTAGTAACGAGGGTGGAACCATAGAGTTGCTATGCAATGCTACGGGCGTACCACATCCAACAGTAATTTGGAAACGTGAAGGGGGGAAAAGTATTATCTTAAGAAGTGAAAACAGGGAAAAGCAAGGTAAAAATAAGTCTACGCTCAAAAAGGTCCTGAACTTTTTTTGTATGTTTCGTATTTATTCAATTTTCAGTGGTAGAACTGGTTAAGGGTACCAAACTATTTTTAACGCATGTACATCGAACTGACATGGGTGAATATTATTGCATAGCTTCAAATGGCGTTCCACCAACAGTGAGCAAGAAATTTGATGTTTATGTGCACTGTGAGTATTTTTGTGATTATGTAATTTTTTCTAGACGAAGTTTTGGTAGGAAAATACTTGACAATGGAGACTAGAACTGATGTTTAGTGTCAATGAGACAGTTAAGACTTTTCAAAGCACACAAATAATGTTTTTGACTGAAAGACCGTTGAGCCATAAAACCGTGCTCTTAATTTGACAGTTGTTTGACTTTTGTCTTCGCTTGGCAAAATTCGGTGTTCAATTTTGGTTTAACATTTTCTGTTATTGTTTGATGACGAAACTTATTTTTTGTTAATGAGACTACATTTAAAACACTGTGTTGAGAGATTGCGCTGGTGACATCAAAAGTCCTTATTTGTTCAAAACTAAGCCAGATCATGACCCTTAATCAATGAAAAACTTTACAATTTCCGATCATCCACTCAAATACAATGACGACATGAATTTTGACGTCATGTGCTTTCAAATGCCCTACGTCGCTTTGAAATACGCTCAAGCTCAAAAAATGATACCTCCAGGACAAAATTTAAAAGATATTTTAGTAAAGTAAATATATTTGATCAAAAATTCTGACATGTGACAGATAACTACTGACAGATTATTTAAAAATTTCCATCAACTGACAACTACTTTTTAAAACAATTTTTTTTCCTAATGTAATAAATCAAAATTTCCACCAGTTCCACCGACAATAAAAGCCTTGAATCAATTAGTGGCAGCACCAGTTGGTAGCCAGGTAACCTTAGAGTGTTTCGTTGAAGTATATCCGAAACCATTAAATGGATGGTACAGGGATGAAGGTAAATGTCACATTACGACGTTAAAATTAACTTGGAAACATATTTTTCTTAGTTTACTTAAAAAAACTTCCAGATCTGTTAAAGGTCCACGACGGACTAAAGTACAACATATCAGAAGTTATGATAAATGCCTACACATGGCAAATGAATTTGACAATATATCAGTTAGCAAAAGCCGATTTTGGCGCATACATTTGCTCAAGCGCAAATGGTCTTGGAAAGCATGAAGCTCGAATACGACTTCAAGGTAAGTTTTTTTTTTTAATTTTCTGATTTATAACAGTGGACGTTCGGATACAGTGAACATCGATATAGTGAACACACAACATTTTATACAGGCTATTCTAAATAGTGAACAACAAAAATCTCGCTACAGTGAACCTATGTATTTTTTTTTTCTTTGAACCTTTCAGCATACACAAACACGTCTATCCATACAATCGTCCAAATTTACCGTTTGTCCTACTCATCGTGTTGTGTGAGAATCTTGCACGATTATGTACAGTGCGCGTCAAAAGAACATGTACACTTATGTGGTGACATATTAAAAGACTAATAAAATGGGTTTCAGACCTTAACCCGATCGAGCATTTGTGCGATTATTTGAATACGCAGATCCGAAAATGGAACATACCAAGCAAAAAGTCGTTGAAGTCAATTTTAAAGGAAGAATGGCAAAAAATTCCAGTCGAATCAAATAAAAAGTTGGTTGAGTCAATGCCAAGGCTACTAGAAGTTGTTTTAAAGTCGAAAAGGAAACAGAATAAGTACGAATTTTGAGTTGTTTAGTTTGACTATGTTTTGACGCGAAAAAATTAAGTATTGTGTTATTTGCAAGGCCGTTTTGTTTTGTTATTAAAGAATAAGAAAACGTCCAAGGATGTGGCAATCTTCGAAAGATACTGATAGCCCGGGCTGGTTAGCATATCACACTATGTGCTCCGTATTATCCAATTTGGATTTCCTTTCTCTTTCGAGCCTTCTTAGCTCGTTCTGAACGCTCGTTATAAAGGAGCAAATCTCTAGCCATTTGTCAGTTGAATCTAACATATGGCTAAGCAGGAGTTCGGGAGTTGGTAAATTTGTTCTCCCCGCGGCAAAGCGTCTGCAATGGAATATTGCGTGCTCTGCGTCTTCCTCTTCGCCCGCGCATTCTGGACAGGAGGGTGAACTGTCGTGACCAAATCTGTGGAGGTATTTTCGGTAACCTCCATGGCCCGACAAGAACTGCGTGAGGTGGTAGTTGCAGTCCCCGTGTGTTCTCGATGTCCAAGCTTCTATCGCGGGGATAAATTTATGGGTCCATCTGCCTTCGGTTGTGGTGTCCCATCTGTCTTGCCACAGTGCCATAGATGTTGCCCTTTCTTCCTTTTTCAGGCATCTTGCGCTAGTTTCCGCGCGATTTGCCGTTAGGTAGGTAGAAGAGATGCATATCTTTGGCGAGAATGTCGATGGGGACCATACCCGCGATCACACAGGCTGCTTCGTCCGAAATTGTTCGGAAGCCGCTGATTGTTCTTATGGCGCACAGCCTGTATGCTGACGAAAGCTTCTTTGCTGTCTCCTTTACCGAAAAAACTCCCGCCCAGACTGGCATTATCTTGACTCCATGTGGCTGCGTCGGTCTCAGTACTCCGTCGTACATTAGGTTCCACAGGAGGGGTCCAAGAACTGAAGCCTGTGGGACGCCTATGTCACCACATAGGTATACACTTTCTTTTGACGCTCACAGTATGTACAGTGCCTCACAAAAATATTCGAAATTATGTTTTTTCCTGGATCCTAGTTTGTTGCATTTTGTTGTTGTTTCAGAAAGAAAACATGTATTATTTGTTCTGATTTTTTGTTGACAGAGAATAAATATTGAACAGAAACTGTTTTTCTTATTATAATTATAATAATTATTTGTTGTTTAACAAAACTAAAATCTAGGAAAAAAACATAATTCCGAATACTTTTGTGAGGCTCTGTATATGGTATACACTTTGGGGTTGTCTGAAGCAAATACAAAGTGCGTGTTGCTTGTACATGGAATGTACTATTTTTGTTGCGTTCTACGTTTTTTCTTGCAAATGAGTTGTTTTTGTTAAAATTAAAATATTCTTTTTTTTTTAAATATTGGCCTGTTTTTTAGTTATTTCAATGAAAAATTATATTCTATTTTTGATGAATTGTGCTTCAAAAAATACGCATTTTGATGAAATTTAGCTACAAGCGGTCAATGCTCGTTACAATGAACAATCTCGGTTTTTATTGGTTCACTATATCGAGCGTCCACTGTATTTATTTTGATGCATGAAAATATGTTTACGGAGACGTTTGTTTTTTTGTTTGATTTTCAGAGCTACGCTTACCCAAGCCAAAGACCACCATTGTTACAAAGGTTATAACAACACCGAAGGTGAACCGTAAGCAAACCTTCACGTACAATAAAGAAGCCAACGAGGTATTTCGACCGAAGCCGGCTATTGTGATAAGTCATATACTTGAGAACAGCACCGATGTGACTAACAGCAATGATGCAGGTGAGTTTTCGAAAGTCAAACAAACGAAAGTCATATTCCACCTAAAGTTTCTACAAAAACTAATAGACCCGGCACATAGTAGGTTCGTAAGTCCTGCGATCTGAGCAATTTGCAAGTTTTGACATGTCAATCACATGGACTTTTGTCATTGTAGGTAGCCGCCATTTCTTTACAGAACAGGACAAAGGAGTGTAAAGTTTTACGCATAGACAATTTTTTTTGGGTTTTAAACATTTCGTGTTAGATCAGAAAATCGTTGCGTCGCATCCATAGGCAGTGAAGCTTACGTGATGCGCATTTTGTTGACGTATACGAACTCAGCCTCCTTTTCGATCTGTCAAACTGAAGTCGAGATCCATAAAATATAGACCCGATCCACAAATTTACAAACAAAAAACGTGTGCGTACGCTAGTCTCTAAAAATTTAAATGACATCTTCTCTAGCATATTTGTGACCACAATGCTGCAAATCTCAAGATTTTCCAAAATCGCTGTGCACAGGCTGCGGTGTGTACTTCTTGTAAAAAACACTTTATGAGAGGTTTTTCAGGAAGAAAAGTAAGATCACGAGAAGCGTGCGATCGAGGAAATGGAGAGGTGCTATAGAAGGAATGATGTCTGAAAGTATTACCATAGGGTGAAACTATTATCGAATGGATATAAAGTTCGGACAGAGGCCTGCTGGGACTAGGATCGACAGCTGATAGTAGAAATACAGTCAATACTGAGAATTTGGAAGAACTTTTTCTGTTAAACGGCGATGAAGACACCAATATCGCTGCCATGCAGAATGTTCCACTCAACTTAAACAATGATAAACGAGAATTTCGTCCCCCAACCTAGATGAGGCTAAGGTAGCATATCGCCACAGGAGTCTAACAAAGCCCATGGGACACATGCATCCTGCAGTTCATCTGTAGGAAATGGTCAGTGAATCAAATATCAGTATCGTTTATCTGATCTACAAAAAAGCAGACTCCTTTGATTGCGCCAACTATCGAGGGAAAAATCTCCATTGTACTAAGTATAAGATTTTTCCTGCCGTTCTGTGTGAATAACTGAAACCTGATTGGTCCTCGTCGTCAATCTGATTGGTCCTTATCAGTGTGGTTCAGGCCAGTAAAGTCCAAAATAGATCGTGCCATCGTTCCGATCATAGTGTGAAGATCTGGTCTATTGTGGACTTTCCTGGCCTGAAACCACACTGATAATAACCAATCAGATTGGTGACGATATGTTTCAGGCGTTCACACAGAGATCAGAGAAGATCTCGTGCTTTGATAGATAAATAGACTCTTGGTAACTGGAACAGTCAAAGTGGTTTCCTTTCTTGTGGATCGGACAAACGATACTGAGATTTCACTCATAGGGCATGCATTCCTCCGACCATATCTTTCAGATGAGCTAGTTCATGCGCCCAACAAGATCATCTTCAGCTGCTTTAAAAATTTAAACAGATATATCATTTGCCCCAGTAGCTCCTTCTTCTTCTCGATATTGCTATCTTAGCCTTGTATAGGTCTTCTTCTTCTTCTTCTTCTTAGGGTGCTACAGTCCGAGGTGGACCTGGGCATCAACCAACATGCCTCTTCAGCCAGTACGGTCTCTCGCCAACTGTCTCCAGTTTCGCACACCAAGCCGGGCGAAGTCCCCTCGACTTGTGTGCGCCACCTTGTTCGTGGACGTCCTCTGTTCCGTTGTCCCACAGGCTTAGAGTTGAAGACTTGTCTAGGTCAGGGGGACGGAATTTTCGTCTTCCATCGTCCAAATTGACAGCGGCATTTGTGCATTCATCGCCTTTTATTAGTCTGTAGAAATGGTAGTTTCAAATGCTCAGTATCGAGTGAAACTCTACTTCTTCCATCGATCACTTTTGCCAATTGTTGAGCTTTTGCAGCCGAGCCTTTTCTTTGAATACGAAGTTGGTGATCTATAAAATGCAATACTTTACATACGCATGCGCGGATATTAGCCTTAAAAGCCTCACTGACGGCTCTCAGTGTCAATTACATAAATTTCATCCGCGAATGCTAACATTTTACGGGCCTTTTGGGAGATCGTGCTTCCAATGTTTGTCAGCAAGTTTTGCACGATCTTTTCAAGTGCGATGTTGCAAAAATTACACGAGAGCGCGTCTGCTTGCCTCAAACCTTTTTTTTGACACTGAAGGCCTTGAGATCCGTTCCGACCTTGATGAAGCAGCGTCAAGTCCCCATCATCATCTCACATATCCTGGCGAATTTGACAGAATGTGGCGCAGTATAGCTCTTCACTATACACGGTATCCACACGCGGTCTTGATATCCACGAATAGTCGGTAAGTGCTGATCTGCATTTCTTGGGTCTTTTCCAGAATCTGCCATATTTTGAACATTTGTTATTTAATGGATTTCCGTGACGATAAGAACGTATATGTTAGTTGATGAATAGTTTCAAAAGTTTATATTAAGCGGCGTAAAAGATCTTACATGTGATTTTAAGAGGTGCTCTTTCTCGTTGATCGGGCAAACGATGCTAAAATTCTTTTCATCGACCACGCTTTCCTTCGTCCATCTGCTTTAAGGATGACCATAAATGAGTTTTCTTTTCCCGTGATAGATAGTGAGACTGCAATGTAATTTTACACGCTCGATATCGATTATGAAGAGCAGTTCATTCTAAAACATGGTTTGGCTGTTTTGTAATAATTATTTCCAATTTCATTTATTTTCAGGAACAATTTCACAAATCCCAACAATTTACGAACACGACCACACACGCAACACATACTCATCGGCTGTCGTGCCATCGTCCCGATCGCCAGGACTTCTATCAAATGGCGCCAAAGTGGGTGGCGCTGGCGGTTTATCAACAAGCTTCGCGACATTTTTCTTTGTTTGTATATGTTTGGGTTTTTTGTATGAATGAACGATTTGTGGTAAGTGATTAGGATTTTCTGTCAGTGCTTCGTATTCTTCTCGAGTATTGTCATATGTTAGAGTAAGTATCGCATTTGATTCCATTCAAGACTTCAGTTCATATCTAGTTCTTTGAAACAATTATCTAACTGAATTTATTTTATATATGTATTTTTGATTACATTTTTACTGTTATCGTCTATCATAATTATATTTAAAAAAAAAACAAAAACAAAATAATACAGCCGCTAATTTATACCAGCTACACGTTGATCAGTGTATGATTAGAAAGAATGTGTAATAGCAATGGACAAGGATCTTTTACAAAACCAAACGACACACAAAACGAATTGTGAAGCATTATGAAGTGTATATTTTTCTTATGCATTTTTGATTTTATTTCGGTTGTACCATAAACTACCTCGCATTTAGAATTAAATTACGAAAAATTATGTTTCAATGTCTTGGAAAATTTCGACAAATTTCGAGGTTATTCAGATGAAATATCTCACATCTCCAGTGAAAACGAGGTTTACAAGTGTAATCAGCCCGTTAGTGTGTCACTTTGCCGGGAGATGACACAACATGATCGGGCTGATTTTGCATATATTAATTATTTTGAGAAGCAAACTGCTGGTTGCGTTGTGGAATTTTTGATTTGTGTGACAGTCATGTAGTATTGCAATGAGCGCTCGTTAACGGTGGATGAGATCTTTGAGAAGTTTTTATATCCCATTGTCATGATGATGCATAACTGATGGTGACTACCGATTTTCTTCCAGTTTATCCACTGATCGAACAGTCACTGCTCTTATATGAAACATTAATCCTTTCCTCAGTCCTCAGAAATTTCCTTTAAATATTTTGTAGAATGAATCATTTTGTACCGATCGAAGGGGCATTGTTTAAGGGAATGGGCAATACTCTTTTTCGTATAAAATTGAAAAAGCATTCTACGTTACTTCCTAAGAGTGGAAATACAATTATCTAACAAGAAGTGTATCATTTCGTTGAAACCAGAACCAGTTTCTCACATATCAAAGTTTTTTGAGACTTTTTCTAATTTTCCTATACTTTCACCCAATCCACTGTCCTTGGCCCTATCCTGAACAACCATGATCTCCTAATTTTAATTTTAATTTATTAACAGTCGCTGACGTGATCGCTCTTGAAATCAGAATATGAGTTTTAAAATGAGTGTCATTATTGATCTGCGCATGATTCTTAACATTTTATCGCAAAAGTCTTTCTCTGGGGTCTTCATTGTCTCGCCTCGGCTCTTACGATCTTTTCTATTTTTCAATGAAAATCAGTACAAACAAACAAGCTGAAAGAACTTATAAATCCTTTAATAGGTTAATTGGATGGAACATTCGCTTGGAATTCGATATTCAAATACCAATGAAGTAGAATCTTAAGGTCTGATCCAGTGCTGCCAGATCGTTGAGAATTCCTGTCTTAAATTTGGTGAAAGGAAAAAAGGAGAACCTAAAACAAAATATGGAGAATATAAAATAAAATCGAATTTACTGCTTCCAAAAACCAATATAGTAAAAAAGTAGAATATCATGATTTTGTTTAAAAGTGTGAGTGTATTGTCGAGACTGCAACGGCTAGTAAATGAGTTCTCATATGAACGTTCAGACATGAACGACTGTCAATGTTTGTCGAACCACTTAGGGTTAATACTCCAAACTCTTACGACGTCGGTCGATTTTTTTTTAACACAAAGCCTGCTAGGTTATGCCTGCCATTGAATAGTTCACAAGGAGTGTAATGCAAAAGCACTTCAGGACAGATATTGTTTAACGATTAGCTGCCTACTATTCAAGAAAAAGATCGAATATCTGTTTCACTGATCATACCTTACGGGATCTTAAAAGAAGAAGTGGGTTCCGCCTTTAACTAAGCAACATAATGTCGCTTATTCACGAGCTGTAATCTTCCGTCGTAATCCTCGTAAGGTTTTGCATTGAAACAGAGTTCTTAACTAAGTTTCCGACACTTACGAAGGTTTAAGTTGCTTAAAAGTGCACTTAGTTCAGACTAAATCCTTTGTGTTGTTTCAGGGATGTAGGAACAGGCCGAAGGAAAAGAAGAACCATCGAACAAAGCGAAATTTTGTGACATCGCTCGACAAGCAGGTGACTAGAAAGTATATCGAGCTCAAAGGAGACTTAGTTAATAATAATGACAAATTTACATAATACCGACAATGTTCTTCTTGTGACCCTACAGTCCGGGGTTGACCTGGGCCTTAACCAACAAACTTCAGTAGCCAGCACGATCTTTTGCTAGTTGTTGCCAACTGCGCACGCCAAGTTGGTTTAGGTCCTTTTCCACTTGTGTGCGCCATCTTAGATGTGAATGTTCTCTCTTGCGTTATCCCATTGGTTCAGAGAAGAATACCGACATTGTTAATCGAAAAATTACTGTCTCAAATCCATGGGGAAATTGAAGCTCGGTCATTAGGATTTTCGCTTTGGAAACGCTGATCTGATCTACTATAATCACATTAAAAAAATTGTAGTAAATAAGAAAAGATTAGAATTTGTGATAAATCAAGGTTAATCTGAACGATTTAAAGTATACAATTAGAATTCATTTGTACATGAAAAACGCCCAAATAGAGAGTCATCCCAGAAATTGTTCCATAAAATAACAAAATGTGTTTTAGCTCATCTGTGAGTACATTTAGTTATCCTTGGACTCTAAGATTAATTCAGCAGAGTGGTACGTAAATCTAAGAACATTGAACATTTTTAATTTTTTTCTTCCAATTTTAATTTAAAGCTTTAATGAAAATGAATTACTCTATTAAACTACATGCATTATATTTCTGTTTCCTTCTCCCACTGAATGTCTGGAATTCGAAAACCCTCGTGATCGTAACACGTATGTAGGTTTCCCAACTTTGACCGAAACAAAAGAGCACAATTTTTTCAAAACAAAAGATCATCTATTTAGTCTAGTTTCTATTTCAAAACTATGGATTGTAAGTAAGTACAGTAGAATCTCGAAAACATGAACGGTTCTCTAACATGAACAGTTAGGACAGATGAACGATTTTTTCCATCTTCTTTCCGACGACTAGTAGACTATCGAGCTATAAGATAAAAACGTCTATAATATTTTCTATTTTTGATATATTTTTTGTATTTTAAAAATAATACGAATGGTTATTATTATACGTTCTTCTTTAACTAAATTCAGATGCTTGGAAAGATGAACACTTCGAAAGTTAAACAGTCGTATTCGTTTTATATCTGTTCAACTTTTCGAAATTTTGCTGTGCTTTATTCTAACTCCTTTTCGACAAATATTGCGAAACACATCAAAACTCTAACAGTTTTCACTGCTTATATCCGAAACATCGCAAATGTCGCCTCCAACTAACCAAAAGAGGCAATCCAATTATAAAATCCTTCCTTATTACGCTTCACCAATCAATTTCCTATACATTCTGATACCCCACATTTTTCAAGTCGTCCGAATTATCGTTCCACAAAACTTTGCAATCATAAAATCCACATCGAGACATTTGCAGCAAAAAATGCAAGTCGATTGTGTTATTATTTTACCGCATTTTTTTGTGTGAAAATTTCAGAAGCGAATTTTCTTTCGATATTTTGACTAAAACGCATGTAAAAATTATAACTTAAGTTAATTCAATCGGAAATGTTATTCCAAACTTTTGTTTGGATTTTTTCGACCTCAGAGTTGTATAGAAGAATTATGTTATCTGGAAAACGTTGGTCTTAATGAACGCTGTAATAGACAACAGGGCAGAATATATGCAGTGTAGAAAAGCAAGTACCACAAAAAATTTTAATAGAGATACTTTTTATATCGTAAAAAGAGGACAAATAACTGGTAAACCTAATAACACATCTGTTCTTGCGTTCGTCTTGATCGAGGAGTGTAGTCGACCGAAAGACTTTTTACTTACCGACTACAACAATTTTTGGAAGAATTAGCAGTTTTGTAAATTTTGGAACAGAACCAAATATCCGAGCTTGTTTTCTAAGGAATCGCGAATCAGCTTTCGCTTCAGTTTCACATAACTCGTAACTCGTAAATCGAAAATCATGACCTTTGTTGTTAGTGAGATTTCGTAGGAGTTGCACGTGGAGTTCATGTGTGTGGAACTCTTTTTTAGAGCTAAGCTTAGTGAAAATAATACTTATTAACAATTTATAAAAACCCAGGTTATGTTTTCTTTAAATTGAAAAGGGTTTTTCTTATTTGTTAAATGTCTGTATATTTTTTTTAAATATACCGCAAACAGAGAACTCCAGAAAATAATCGACTAAACTTACAGAATTGATGGTCGAATTAGAATGAGAAGGAACAAAATATTTTATTGACCTCTGTGTTTCTGACTGATTTTTTAATGTGGTTAAAACTTGCACACCTTTTTATTCTTTGAATGGTTCTACAGTCCGAGGTGAAACTGCCTCTCAACCAACAAGTCTTTCTAACTACCGCGGTTAAGTTTAGTTTCTACTATCACTCTTTCTTGCTTGTAAACAGCACACTAAATTGGCTAAGATCACTCTTATCTTGTATGCAACGCTTTAGTAGTGAATGTTCATTGTTAAGTTTGTCGATTTGCTTGGATTAGATCATTCAGGCCAGAGCTGAATCACCTATTTGCTCTATATCTTTGGGTGTTGGTTCCAGCTGGACTTATGTATGTGTAAAGACCTTATTTCCTTTGTCACATCAAGGTAGCAAGACGATCGCAAAGATCTCCTGAATCGACAAAGTGTTTTTTTCATCCCCATTGGGAGTATAGCGGCTTTGCGAAAAGTAGGACAGTAACGATCAGTAACTGAAGATCCCACACGATCGACACAGATCTCCTGATTCGAAAAAGGGATTATTCATCTGGGTTTAATATTTCCAAGTGCCTTTGCGAAAAGTGGGACAGTTACGATCAGGATCTAATACAAAGAAAACTTGGTCTTTCGAGAACAAAGTGCCAATTGAACCCAAAAAATGAATGATAGCCAAGTGCTATTCTGTGATCTCCTCAAGTATGATCTAATGGCAAAACGTCGCCTTGTCTGAAACCCTTTGCAATGATTTAAGTATGAATGTGTTCGTTACAAATCTTCATGGAGCATCGATAATCCTCCTTCTTCATCCTGCATAATCTTGCGAGTTTGCCAAGAATGAAAAACTAGACATGGCACTGCATAGCTTGTCTCTAGCCATCCTACCATACTTACTTACTGAACAGGAGGGTCCGAGCCTAAGATATCGCTGCATTCCATCGTTGACGGTCCTGGGCACGCTGCTTCCAGTCATCAAGACCAAGCTGTCTTGAGTCCGCGATGACTTGGTTCGGTCTTCCTCTCCTTCTCGAGCCAGGAGGCGCGGACTCGAAGACTAAGAGGGTCTGGAGCGTTGTTGTCCATGCGCTCAATGTGGCCGAGCCAGTGTAGTCAACGGATTTTTGCCTTCCGGACTACATCCACATCCTGGTACAGCTCATAGAGTTCGCGGTTGTGCCTTCTCCTCCATTCACCTTCCTCGAAGACGGGACCATATATCCGACGTAGAATCAGCTCTGCAGTTCTGCTTAGCGTCCAGCTTTCGGCTCCATATAGCAGGACTGGCAGAATAAGAGTTTTGTAGAGCATGATTTTGGTCCTTCGAGTCAGGAGTTTTAAGACCAGTTGTTTTGACAAACCGAAGTAGGCCTTAAAATGGACAAATAGGCGGTGCTAGTCGTTCAGCACTTATTAGATCTTTCAGGACTCTTCTCATTCTTATGACGCTACAGTACAGGGTTGACGTGTTCACCTTAGATGTGGGTGTCATCTGTTGGGTTGTGCCACAGGCTCAGAATCGAAAATTCTTCAGACCGACGCGCTGTCCATGCGCTCTACATACCCTAGCCATCTTAGGCCTTGGATTCGTAGACGCCTGGCTAGACTTATGTCGCTGATTGAATTTTTCTTCTTCAATAGCCATCATCGCAAAAACGACCAAAAATCGCGCGCAGAACGTTTCTCTCAAAAATACCAAAAACAACTGCTTATCTTATACCACACTGACAAGGACTAAACAAGATAATGACGAATGGTTTCAGACGTCCAAATTGGAAAATGTTGTTGAGGATGCATATCATTAGTTAGCACTGTCAAAGGAGTCTCCTACAAACACGAATCGTAAAAACGATAAAAACTTCCCATGCTTTCGACTATACCTTAAGTCGGCTTAAAGATCTTTAGCGTTAGCCATCTGACTTGTAGACGCATTTATGCATGAACTTATTAAATATAATATAATTGAGAGGTTATTTTTTATTTTTTTGATTATTGTAATTTTGTTCCTTTTAAGCAGCCAATTCATTAAGCAATGTAGGGTTTTATTCAAACCTATAATATTTCGCTGTGATTTAAAGACATTCTATCAACGTTGAACCTTTTCAAATCTCTTGAGTGTATACTGCAAGAATGCAAGACTGTCACACGTTATCATGCGTTTATATTTTTTCTTACGAGTATCCACACACGGGGATATTAAGAATATATTTTTTTGAAACTTTTTTAAAATAAAAAAACAAAATTTGTTATGTTTTCCTTTGAAACAAATTCGTGATTTTTAAGTGTCAGCAAAGGGACAGTTGTGAATTTATTTGTGAACAAAAGCTCACATGAGGTTTTTTTTAAATCTTTTTGTTAAGTTTTTCTATCGTACATTAACATTCAATTAAATAACTACGTAATTCACTAATGTGATCTTTAACTTATAAACTATTTTTTATTGAATCTCTTACAATAATTAGTTGTTACGCGAGTTTTATCATTTAATCAAAATATTCAAGAACAATAATAGTGTAACTGCATTAAGTTAATAAGAAGTAAACAATAAAACAATTTGACAATACTACCGTAAATGATAGGTCACAATATATACTTGTTAAAATGTTGTTAAAATGAAAATGAAAACCAATTTTGTTAAGTAAAATACTGGCAATCAAATTCAAATTTTTAAAATGATTAAACTATTTACAATAAAAAATAAAAAAGAAACAAATTGAAATGAAGGATAATAATTATTATTGTTAATAAAATAAAAATAGTTCACGATTTTTTGAACTAAAAACAAAGCCAAGAAAATATCAGAATTATCAAAAGAATCAAAATTTTTTGAAAACAACTTTTTTCATCTGTTTATTTTTTCAAAGAAAAACAAACTGAAAAAAAAAGAAAACTCTGTTAAACTGCAATTAGTTTTTAATGAGAAACGAAACGTAAAAGTACGAAATACAAATGAAGAACAATAAGAATAGAGAGATTTTATTAGTTTTGTATTTCATTTCAATGGTTAACATCTAAAAGAAATTTTTGTAAATAATATATACATAAGTGTAAGCGACAATATTTCTCTTAAACATATCAGTTACATAAAATAATATTGTAATAATTATAACTAAGTGAAATTAATAAAGCAAGTGACAATATACAGTGAGATCTGAACAGTTAATTATACATTTATTGTTTCTTTTTTATCCATATGGTGACAAGATGAAGGTAGATGCTGAACGAGTACATTCTATACTTACCTATTTACCTCCTACTCCTATTTTTTTTCTCTTGATATCCACTGCAGCACTTTGGCAGCTAAGACTAAGGGAATCTGGCCTATGGATATCCAAGCCCTATGGTCATGTCTCAATTCTGAACAGATGGAATATATCGAGACTTCGGACGGAAACGGACTATATCATACCACGTTTAAACTGTAAGTGGAGATTCTCAATCAGAATTCCCAGCATATGGGATATGGAAAAGTCTGTTCCTGACTGACGGTTCCAAGATGGATGCTGGTGCTGGGGTCTATTGTAAGTCTCGAAATACAAATCGGTCCTTCAGACTTGAGGATAGTTGTAGTGTTTTTCAAGCGGAGGTTGCTGCAATAAAACAAAAAGAGTCCTACCGAACATTCGGCTTCGGCTTCGGCCACCTTCGGCTATAAATATCACCTTTGGCAAAACATTCGGCTTCGGCTAAATGGGGCCGAAGATTTTGCCGAAGCCGAATGTTAATATTTCTGTTTTCTGTAGAAACAGAAGTTGCAAGGAACGGTGCGTTTTTTGTTTTGTTACTGTCGTATATTTTGTATTTTGAAAGTGCGATTGTTTTCAGCTTTAAAATCAAAAGTTTTTGCATTTGCAAGTTGGTAATCTATTAAGTGGTCTGTATAAAAGCATTCAATTTATTTGTACTGGTTTCAGGTAGAAAGAACATCAAAACTGGCAGCTAAAAAGCCAATTTGGGATTATTTCGTAAAAATGATGCGAAAGCAACTTGCAAAATATGTTCCAAATAGAGCCTAACTGAACATTCGGCTTCGGCCGAAAAACTGACCTTCGGTCGGACTTTATAAACAAGCTGCGGATATGATTGTTAAGGAAAATATTTTAGGACAAACAATCAGTATCTATCAGTATCTATCTACTATCAGTTGATAGTCAAGCAGCCATTAAAACGTTACAATCAACATCGATAAGATCCAAGCTCGTAAAAATGCACATAAAAAAACTGGATGATATTTCAGTAGCCAATAAGATGACCCTCTGTTGGGTGCCCGGCCACATGGGAATTTCGGTAACGGATGAACTGGCCAGGGTTGGGTCACATCTAAGCTCTTCACGGGCCCTACCTGACGCCAGCACACCGCTTAGCACCTTACACAGGGAAATAGACATTGAGTCTAACGAGGCAGCTAATAAATGGAGGAGTCGATTAGACACATGCGCTACAGCTAAATCGTTATGGCCAGTCTACGACAAGAGCCGTTGGGATCATTAGAAAATCACGCAGCACGGCTGGGAATACCCCATTACGACTTTTGCAAAGCTGTAGAGTCGAAGAAAAATAGAATCTATTCGACACCTACTGTGTGATTGTCCTACACTAGCCGTTAGGAGCAAGGAGACCTTAGGAAGACTCATATTTTCGGAGCTTTATGGTTTAGGGAGGAAATAGTGGAAAGCAAACTCTTGAGATACATATCTATGTCTGGGTGGTTTAACTTAGCTGTCGATACATTGAAGTTTTAGGTTTCCCACGGTTTCCAATTTCTTAGACACAATGGATTCATGGTGGTCTAAGTGAGCCGCTGACATATTTTATGTCAGCAAGGGCACCCATTTACCTAATCTAACCTAACTTGCTTAAGCTGACGCTACAGTCCGGGGTGGAACTGGGCCTTAACCAATAAGCATCTCCAGCCAGTTCGATCTTTAGCTAGCTGTCTCCAGTTTCGCACTCACAGTTGGTTCAGGTCCCTTTACACTTGCGTGCGTCACCTGAGTCGCGGTCTTCCTCTACTGTGTCGTCCCTCGAAGACGGATTCGAAGACTTTCCGGGGCGGAGCATTTTTTTCCTTCTCTCTACATGACCTAGCCATCTTAATCGTTGGACCTTCACCCTTCTGGCTAAGTCGACGTCGCTGAACAGCTCGTACAGTTCCTTGTTCTATCTTCTCCTCCATTCACCCTCTATGCAGACGGGACCGAAAATCACTATCAAAATCATCCGCTGTTGACAAAGTCCATGCTTTTGCGACATATAGCACAACTGGGGAGATTAAGGTCTTGTACAGGGTTACCTTGGTTGTTCAAGAGAGGGCTTTGTTTATCAATTGCTTTCTTAGCCCAAAGAAGCAGCGATTGGCAAGAATTATTTTTCATTTGATTTCAGCGCTGGTGTCGTTGTCTAAAATTATAGCGGTTCCTTGATAGACAAAGTCCTTGACTACCTCAAAGCTATATCTGTCTACTATGAAGTGCTGTCCGAGACGTCGGTGTTGAGTATCCATTCTGATTGACAGCATATATTTGGTTTTGCCCTCATTTACCATTAAACCCATCTTCGCGGCCTCTGCCATTGACATCACGCTGTGTTCTTCCGATTATGTCAATATCGTCGGCATATGCAAGTAGTCGGAAGAACTTCTGAAAGATTGTGCCTCTGGTGTTGGCGTGCGAGTTTTGAACAATTCTTTCAAGAACGATGTTGATGAATTCGCATGACAGCGCGTCGCCTTATCTGAATCCTTTTTTGACGTCAAAGGTCTTGGTTAGGTCTTTACTGACCTTGATTCTCTTTCTTTCAAGAATGATTTTGAAGAAGTCGCATGACAGCGCATTGCCTTGTCTGAATCCTCTTTTGACATCAAAGGTCTCACTTAGGTCTTTACCGACCTCGATGGAGCAGCGTGCATTCTCCATCGTCATCCTACACAAACGAACGAGTTTCGTAGGGATGCCAAAACTGTCATACGCGGCCTTAAAACCGATGAAAAAATGGTGCGTATCGATTTGTTGCTCCTGGGTTTTTTCCAAGACTTGCCGTAGTGTAAATATTTGGTCTATGGTGAATTTTCCTGGCTTATAACCACACTGGTATGGAGCGACCAGATTGTTGACGAACGGCTTTAGGTGTTCACACAACATGGCAGATAAGATCTTATAGGTAATATTCAGTAAACTGATGCCTCTATAGTCGGCGAACTTCAGAGGGTCTCCTTTTTTTCTATACCAGCACGTGTGATTTAGCAGCCAGCATAGTGGTTAGATTGAGGACACTCCATGTGTGGTCTTGACACCGCACGGGTCACAGCACTGTTCTCAAGAAATTCCAATTCCTTCCTCAAAACACCGACCTGCTCCAAGGAAGGAATATTTCTCAATCAGCATTCCCTCCAGATCTGAAAAATTTTTGACATTCAGACGCTTTACGGACCTGTGCGAAATTTGACAGATGGATCACAGACGGGAATAGAAGCCCATTCCATAATAAACATGAACATATCCCTTCACCTTCCGCAACACTGTACCGTCCTTCAAGCAACGACTATGCTGTCTTGGCTTAAAAACAATGTAGGATCTAAAAGGGACATCATCATATGTTCGAATACTCAGCCTGCAATTAAATCCCTGGACTCGCTCACATTCTATTAAAAGACCTCCCTGATCTACCAACTTCGTCTTAACGAAATGTTTGAGCATTTTAATATTCATCCCATGTGGGTGCCGAAGCACAGTAAGTAAGTAAGCACTTTCCAGGAAATTGCGAAATCGGTTTCGCCGAGTGGAGAAGGCTTATGCCTTTTGCTACAGCCAAACATCGAACGCTAGATAGGATTATATCCATTAATAGGAAATAGTCCGAAAGCAGTATACGTACATTATTACAAATTTGGACCAAACTTAATTTTAAAAGTTAATTTTGCTTAATCAGAGTCAACAACTCTCATGGATATCATCACAGTACAGTGTGCCATCGGCTCACATGCTTCTAAGATGGGTCTCCCATATAAAGATTTCTGCAAAAATGTCAATAATGAAACAAGCACTTTATATAGGACCGCCATCGGAGCTTTCACTAGACAACATTCCGTCCACTTAAAATTTGAATTATACATCAACAAAAAGCGCTAGTGGTTCAAATATAATGGAACCTGACGTTGCAGGACTTTTATCATCTGCAGAAAGAAGTCGTTGTCATCATTGTATTACCATTGTAATGCTATTCATATTTATTTAAACACGTAAATTCCACGGAGTAATTTAATTAAGCAAAAACCAATATCACTCACAAAAACAATTTAAAGATGTTAATTTCGACCGAATTTATAAGAACAAAATAATTTAACAATTCGAGGTTTCAAATTGACAGTCAGCAGTTGTGGAATGTATGTGGAACATAAACTCGAGTCGATTAAGGTTCATTATACCGATACTAAAACGGTAAATCTATTAAATTGTACCACATGTAATGTCAGATTTGTCACTTGGTCCTCAATTGGAAGCTGTCGAATGTGTGTCTGTAGAATACAGTGCCAACACAGTGCCTCATTCATTTCAAAAGCTAAAGTTGTATGTGTGTCTGATGTGTGCGACTTTTAGCGTCCGTTGCGAATTCAAATTCGTATTCTTTTCCTTTACGAATTCAAACTGGGACATAATGCGTCTCTGGCAGCCAAAAACATGAATGACGTATTTGAGAATATAGCGGTAAACGAACGCACCATTCGGCATTTAAAGAGTAAGTTCCGTTCGGGAGATCTAAGCCTCGAAGACGAACCGCGTGGGAAACCGGAAACAGTAATTGGCGAAACCATTTTACGAGAAACGGTGGATGCAGACCCAACAAAAACGGTGTGGGGCATTGCATACAACATTGGAGTATCCCCCATGACAATAAGTCGACACTTATTTCAAATAGGAAAAGTGAAAAAACTCGACAAGTGGATATCCCATGATTTGAACGAGGCTCAAAAACTACACCATTTAGAAAACTGAGTCTAAGGTACCGTTTTTGCACTGTACAATCACATGTGATAAAAAGTGGATTTTGTATGATAATCGTAAAAGGTCTGGGCAGTGGTTGGATGCAGACAAAAACCCAAAGCACACTTTCAAACTTAGTGTTCACCCAGAAAAGGTTATGATGACAATCTGTTGGACATCGAAAAGACTAATCAACTTTTCATTTCTTCAACTAGGTACGTAGGTAGGTATTGTGGCTTTCAACGTATGCACATTGGATTCACTTAGACCCATAGGGTCCGGCTTCCTGCCTCTCATTTCTGGAACCAGTTCGATTTTTTAACGAATGTCCATAGTTTCTTGACGTCCTTTTCGGATATATCAGTTAGTGAGCTTAGATTATATTCTCCCAGGGTTTTCTTCCTTATGGAGGCTAAGGCTGGACAATTGCATAGTAGGTGTGAGGGGATTCCTCTTCCTCTTCATCCATGCATCCACTACAGTAGTCGTTAGATGGTAACCCTCGTCTTGCGGCGTGCATACTCATAGCGCAGTGTCCTGTGAGGACATTTACTAGGTTACCCAGATTGTTCCTGCTTAGGCTAAGGAAGGCTGTGGTTTTCCGGAGATCTATTTTTTGCCATGTGTTCCTTGCGTGTTGACAGGTATGTAGGTTTCTCCATCTCTCTGTAGCCCTGCTGGTTGCTAGTTCAGAGAATTTGGTTTTCAATGTACCTATTGCTACAGAGATGTTGATAATGTTTGGGTCACTGATTATTGTACACCTTTTGACTAGCTCTTCTGCTTCGCAGTTACCTGGTATATCTCTATGACCAGGAACCCAGCACACCATGAGGCTGCATTGTTTAGATATCTCATTTGGAGATATACGGCAGAGTCTTACCAATTTTGATCTTAATATTGGGTGATTCGAGTGCATTTATAGCTGCTTGAATGTCGGTGTATATTACGATATCCTCTCTCGATATCATGTTCATCGACAGCCATTCAGCGAATTCACGAATAGCCGTAATTTCCGCTTGGAACACGCTACAGTGATTCGGTAGTCTAAGGGATTGGCTGATTTGGAGCTGTTCCGAGAAAATTGCAGCACCTACTTCACTACTAGTCTTCTTCACTTCACTACCCGTCTGTGTAAATCTCCTTTGCGTTGTTACTGCTTAACACCGAGTTTGTTTCTCATTCTAGTCTATTCGGTATTTTGGTGCCGTATTCAATATTGAAGTCCACGACTGGGGCTAGGTAGTCTGTAGATTCCTCAAGAAAGTTGTACAAGTTAAGTATGTGTGAATGGCCTACATGAGATTTCTTTGAGCCGTAGCGCCGATTTTGCTACAAATTCCTTGCCACAGATATCTGTTGGGGTGAGGTGTAATATCGTTTCAAGCGCTGCGGTTGGAGTGGTACGCAATGCGCCTGTAATTGATATACACGCCATCCTCCGGACGCTGTTGATCATTTTTGTATAAGTTAACTTGTCTAACACCGGCCACCAAACTAGTACACCATATAGAAGTGTGGGTCTTATGACCGTTTGTGTAGCCATCTCACGATCTTTGGTTTTAAGCCCCATTTCTTACCTAGGGCTTACATGCATACAACGCGATTGTAGCTTTCTTTACTCTTTCTAAAGCGTTCTGCTTCCAACTAAGCTTCCATCCAGTATTATGCCTAAATATTTGGCGTGGTTTGAGAAGGTTAGCGGGAAGTCGTTGATTTTTGGTCGTATAATTGGGGGTATCTGATGGTTTTTCGAAAAGAGTACCAGTTCAGTCTTTGCCGGGTTTACACTAGTCCAGATCGCGCACGTTTTCCATTAGATCTCCTAGTACATGGGGATATTTACCACAGAACATTATGGCGATGTCGTGTGCATAGGCGATGACCTTACAAGGGGGAATGATAAATGCAGTCAAATATTGTGAGCATATCGATATAATGCATACGAAATTGACAGAAGAGGATAGAGAACATTCTTATTGGAAAAGATCGCGAAGACTCGCCAAAGTCACGCATGACTGGGATCACATTTTTGGAACCTTTTAGATTTAACTTTAATTTTAACACGACTCTCCAGCTTGTCAGTTTTATCACCTGTAAGAGGGCTCTATTACTTATCACCCCTTGAATCAAAAAACAGCAGGACGGCAAGTCTAAAACGATGCATGATTAATTGGGAAACCCCACTGAGTATTTTGACAGCTGGATGTCATTGATAACTTTAATAGCTGCTGAAACTTAACTATCATTGCGAGCTGGTCACCCTTTACATAGGCTTACAGCTTTTATACACTTCCTGTGAAAATTTCCTAACCAAGGAGTGTGCTCGATCTCCAACAAAAGGATGAAGTACATACTCGTAGTTCTTAAATTGAATTCCACTGCATGGATCAGGTTTTCAATTAGGTAGGAAGTTAGAAATATTGTGAACTTCTGAGAGAGGAGAATGTGATTGTACCACCACGGACCAACAATCTTTGTCCAAACTCCACCGATACACTTCCATTTATCATTATATCATTTATGAGCGCGTGATTCATCCATGATTGATTGTTGGCTCATTTTTTTCTGTTGGGAATAGGAATCTCACAATTTTTTATTGAAATTCAGCATTGGAGTCATGCGATCAATGACACGGGTCAACTCGCGTGCGACATCGTATTTCTTAGTATCTCTAGGTGCCTCTTTAGGTTATCTTCTTTAAAGAACATTCACATTCAAGGCTGAATCTAATGACTTAGAGCTAGCAACGAGTTAACGAAATAGTACTTTATTTTTAATAAGCCGATAGTCATATAGACAGATATGTTAAACTTTATTCAGTATATAAATAAATAATTTTTTAATAGATTGCTTCGAGGATGACAAACGCATTTATCAGCAATAATCAACAACAGAGAGCTAGAGCAAAACCTCAAGTCGTTTCGCCAAATCAGCCTTGGAAATAATAAATCTTGTAAATAAAACAGAATATGAAGGTGTTATTCAACGTGACGTAAATATTTTATTTATGTCTCTGAGCGAAATGTCAGAGGGTCAAGCAGTCTTCTAAAATTCAACTTGCATCGATTACAACACAACGGTTTTGCATGAAACGCCAATCGATTGTGTTGACAATTATTTTCCCATTAACTCACAACAAAACGTCATCGTGACGTAAATACCACTTTCATATAAATAGGATAATCATATGACATCAGCGCGCAGTATCTGTCATTTTGTAAGTCCACCCCGTTCGAGTTCTGATGTGACGTCACAATTGAAAACAGAAAATAGTCTTCTTCGAGATTGTGTACCTCAAGGGTGGTCCTAGGAATGCTGCAACAGATACCAGAAATGATGCTCGAATGTTGACATTTGATTTGTGCGCGTTCTCATGTGTTCTTCGTCTTCAAAAAAGAAGACGTTTATTTTTAAGCACTTGTGGAGTGAGAGCGCGTAAATAAGTCACGGGACGTTGTTGTGTGTTCGAAATAGTACTCGCTCGTGCAAGTGTTATCAGTAGTGTTTGAATTTGTACTTTTGCACGAATCAACGTGTGTACCAGATCGTCCATTTAATCGTTGTTAGGTCATTATCAGTGTGGATGGGGTCAGTGTCTGCGGAGCTCCACGATCGTATGCCACAATCACCTGAATATACTCGAGTACCTCTCCATTTGCTTGTCTTAGACAGATGGGCGTCTATTTATTTCTGAGATTATGTAACGAAAATTCGTGAATGAATATTTTTGTTATCATTTCTGGTGAGTCGGATGATGGAAGTGTGTGGTGTTGTTGAAGTGTACACGCCAAAGCACATGATTTTTTGTTTTGCTTGAAATTAATTCGTGTTGTCTTTTTTTTTTTCAAAATACTCTGTGTAGTAGATCTCTCTTGTGCTGTGCTTATGATTTTGCTTTTAAAATTGAAAAGCAAAAAAATGAGATGATGTCCTTGTGGTAAATTTTTGATTCAAATTTTTTAATTGAATGCGAATGATTCGAAAATTGTGTTCTTAAGATGGGAGGGAATAGACTTGGGAATATTGATAGCAAGCAGCTGCAATCGTTGATAGGATATTCATTTAAAATTACTGAAGATCAGACGCACCAAACTCTTGAATTATTTTTTAAGTTCTTAATGATCATTGAAAAAGAGGTGGAATTTTTAATTGGTTTCTACCAAATCTCAGCATTTTTATGTCAAGTGGTGATATTTCTATTTTAATCTAAAGTACAAGCTCTGAAATAACAAATAGGATATGACGTCTGCCTGCAAACAGCCATTATTTTGATGAGAAAACATTTTTGCATAACTGCGGGTGTATTTCGCAGATAACATGAATCGTTATCGAATCCATCAATGCATTAGCGTAGGCTTTGACCTTGAAGGAGAGAGTCTAAAGTCATCAATGCTGATCTTAGCGGCCAACTAAAGTCTGCATTTCGAGAAATCACACTTCCAGACAGATTTGGCACGGAATTAAGCCACTGTTTCACCAGTTGGTGAGCATGTAACATCTTCTTCTTCTTAGGGCGGTACAGTACGAGGTGGACATGGGCCTTACTCAACATGCCTCTCCAGCCAGCACGATCTCTCACCAGCTGTCTGCAGTTTCGAACAGCAAGACGGCCGAGATCCCCCTCGTCTTGTGTGCGCAACCTTGTACGTGGCTTAGAGTCGAAGACTCTTCGGGCCGGAGATGTGTGGTCCATATGCTCTACATGGCCTAGTCATCTTAGGCGTTGGATCCGTAGACGCCTGGCTAGACTCGTGTCGCTGTACAGCCCATATAGTTCGTGGTTGAAGCTTCTCCTCTAAATGCCTCGAATAGACCAAGAGCTTCTTCATCCGCTTTCGCTATTGTCTGTGCCTCTGCGCCGTAAAGTAGGACTGGGATGATCAAGATCTTATACAGAGTGAACTTGGTCTTCCGACAGAGGCCTCTACTACTCAATTGCCTATTGAGCTCATAGAAACAGCGGTTGGCAAGAGTTAGTCTGCGTTTGATCTCGGTACTGATATTATTTGTATTATTTACCGCGGAGCCGAGGTAGAAGAAGTCCTTAACTACCTTAAAGTTATAGCTGCCTACGGTGACGTTCCAGCCTTGTCGTCAATGTTGTGCGTCCTTTCTCGATGACAACATATACTTGGTTTTGCCCCCGTTTACCGCCAGATCCATTTTAGCCGGTTCCGTTCCAATGCCAGCAAACGCATCATTAACGGCTCGCTGTGTTCGCCCACTCACGGCAATCCAATCCCAATCAGTTGAACAGACTTTTGGAAGATCGTCCCTCTTGTGTTGGCTAGTGAGCTTAGAACGATCTTCTCAAGAACGATGTTAAAGAAGTTACATGACAGAGCGTCGCCTTGTCTACGTTTTTGACATTGAAGGTCTCGGTTAGTTCGTTACCGACCTTGTTGGAGCAGCGAGAGTTCTCCATCGTCATCCTGCTCAGTCTGACGAGTTTAGCAAGAATGTCAAAACTAGACATGGCGCTGTATCTATGCACGCTGTCATATGCGGCCTTGAAATCGACGAATAGGTGGTGAGTGTCGTTCTGCATTTTTTCGTTCTTCTCCAGGATCTGCCGCAGTGTGAAGATTTGATCGATGGACTTCCCTGGCCTGAAACCACAATGATAGGGATCAGTTTCGTAACATCGCCGTCCTGAAATAAAAAGTCGCTGTATTCGCACAGGGAAGGAAGCATTTCTGAATATCAGGCGACAAATTCAACTATTTTAGCTAAATTATTTTCTCACTTCAACCCAGATCAACTATTCATTACTACAAACATAGATACAAGCCAACAAACATCCACCCATACAAGTAAATATACATACATATATCTTGTATGTATATTCTTGTATATCTATAACTCTTGTTTAACACAGAAATTCCCTTCCATCATTTAGGAGTTGAAATGAACGTACGCGATATCACTGCTCATCGTATGGAGTTGTTAATCACAGCATGGAATTTATGTGTGAAAATGATAATATCTGAAATTTTAAATCGTTGATATTTCAAAATTTGCACATAAATCGATATTTTCATATTCATAGTTTCTTAGTGGTTTCACTTAAGCCTCAAAAACTGCGTTTTCAGATTTTCAAAATCCGCTTGTCGATGATACCATTTTTGGCCAATATCTCGAAACTATTTGGTCAGAATGCTCGAAATAGTTTTAAGTGAAAGTGCTCATGAAAGCCACGTTTCTATGATTTTTTTCAGACTTTTAAACACTTTGTTTTAGAAATGGGAGAGAGGCAACAAAAATTTGGAGCTCCACATTTGTCATACGGTACTTTGGATCAAACTGTGTTGAAGCAAAACTCCACCTTATTTCAAAAGATTTGTCGATTGATATGTTACTCGATTGAGTGCATCACTGTCAACTTCACCTATATAAGAGAAACCTCCAAATGGCCCCACTTTGCATGGGAAATGATACCGAAGCTTAAAGTACAAAATGTGTCAAAAGCAATTGCAGATATGCCCATTCCTCTGATCGCCTCAGTATAAATACAACGAAGTTTTCAAACATGCTCTAGGCTCTAGGCAACATGCTACGGCTTAACAAGCTAACTTTGCCAAACTTTGTAGTCTTTACATCACTAACCTGTCCGAAACGTTCAACTGCTTGGCTTAAATTCTGTACGAGAAGACTTGATATTAACCAAAAGCATTGCGAGCATGGACACTGTAGCATTATGGGTATGTGCGTCGGCCCCAATGGACTAGACTTTAAAGTCTAGTTTCAAATCTGAGAACAAGCTACAATTTAAAAAAAATTTGATTGAACCTTTTCCTCCAATCGCCATCAACGCAAGCAGCAGGACCAAAGATCGCACACAGAACATTTTTCTCAAAGACCAAAAGCTTCTTTATCCGCTTTCGATATGCTCCATGCCTACGCGCCGTAGCGCAGGTCTGGCATGAGCAATGCCTTATATAAAGTCAGCTTGGTCTTTCGAGAGATGTCTCTATTACTCAATTGCTCTTTGAACCCAAAAAAACTGTGATTGAAAGGAGTTATTCTGCGTTTGATCTGATGTTTTTCGTACTTCTCACAGCGAAGCAGAAGAAAACGAAGTCCTTCAATGCCCCGAAGTTATAGCTGCCTGTGGTGGCATTCTGACCAAATCGTCGATGTTGCGCATCTTTTCTCGATGACAGCTCTTGGTTACCAACAGAAATATAATATTTTTTTGGCTTCGATTTCAATGCCAGCAAACGCCACAGCAACGTCTCGCTGTGTTCAACCAATCACTTCAATGTCTATGCTAATAGTTGTACGGACTTTTGGAAGATCGTGCCTCTATTGTTGCCTCTTGTGTTGTGATTTTTGCGCTGTATTTTCAAGAATGGTATGGAAAAAATCGCATGACACACATGTCTAAAATTTTTTTTTTTTTTGCATTTTTTGGTGATTTTGTTGTGACCTTGATGAAGCAGCGAAGGTTCTCCATTGTCATCCTGCTCAGTGTGAGGAGTTTGGTAGAAATGTCTATGCTCAACTTCACGCACTCTGCCATATGCTTATCATTGAAATCAACCAATAAGTGGCGTGTGTCGATCGTTCCAGGATCTGCCGTAGTGTGTAAATCTAGTCTACTGTTGACTTTCCAAGCCTGAAAGCGCACTGATAAACCCTTTCAGATTGGTGACGAAAGGTTTCAGGAGTTCGAACAAAACGGCAGAATACGAATAAGACATTTTCGTCTCACTCCTTATTAGACTTATCCCTTGATAATTGGCGCAGCCAATTGAGCTGGTGCATACACCCAAGGGGATCATCTCCATTTGATTTAAAGCCCCAGCAACTCTGTTAGACTTCAGTCTCGGTATTGTTATATTAACCTCGGCTAGATTGAAGGGTCTACCCTTCTTGCCTATCATCGTCCAACTTGTGTGAAACATTCTGCCTGACAGCGGTATTTATGTCTTTATCGCCGATTAACAAAAATTAACTAAGTTAAATTAACTTCAAATTGACCATCCTCAACTCGGCAAGCTTCTGTCTAAACTTCATATCTATTCGATAAATGTTGCCACTGAATTGCTAATCTACTATATTCTCCGGAGTTTGCCCCCAATGAATACTCAAAGTCTAAAGAGAAGGTTTGGAGGGAGATTTTTAGCTCCACGATGAAATCATCGATCAAACAAATGCCTTGAGGACCTTGGAAAATCCTATTATTTGGAAAGAATAACAAAATTGGAGAAACGTTGGCCAGAGTGTATTGAGGTGAATATGTTGAGAAATAATTTAATAATTTGCGAAATAAAATTATTTCATTCAAAAAGTCATCGATTTATCGTTCTTACATAATATTTTGATTTTAACCGCTTTGAGACTAAGGAATTGTGAGAATTGTTTGTTCTACGATTGAAATTGATTTTTATTTTATTTTTATTGATTCTTGGGCAAAGAAAAAACCAAAAAATATTAATTTATATTTGAAACAGGAAATTCGTATGTTATTTTTTTTGCCAAGCATGAATAGAATATAAACTTAAAGTAAATTCCAAAATACAAACCCTATTTTTCGTTTAATATGTCTTTCCTTAATTTGTAAATGTAGTCTTCTTAATTTATCTCTGACACACTGTAGTTGTATATAAGTTAATGTCAAGAATTTGTCAGAGACTTAACATTCCATGCGCAGTTACGAATTTCTGATATCCTGGTATACATTTTTACAGATGTCAATATAAGTGCTTTGGTTGCTGTAAGGGCGTTGTTAATAAATTGCATAGCTTGATGCAAACAAATTTTGACGATTGCATTGTCAGCAATTGTTTCAGAATTCATACTGAATATTTACCTTCTTTTGACACACGAGTATTTATCTACGTGTTACTTTACCAAATCTAAAATTATTTTTTCTAATATAATTTTTAAATGTCGAACACGTTCCAAGAAGGAAATAAGTTGAAAAGGAAAAAAATAACAAATTTGTTTTCAAACTGCCTTTCTGGTGACTGTGTACAGAAGATTGGTTAGAAATTTACATACGAGTACATTCAAGTGCTGTACATTTACTTTTTTGCATTTCGCTCATATTCATATTATCAGTTTTTATTTTAAGAACTGTTCGTGTTATATTCTCCATCCTCTTCCTTATCAGGTTCAGTTAATGAAACCAACTAATTAATGGTGGAAGGGTTTAGTAAAATAATTTATTTTAAACAAATATTGGGCTATATAAAAAGTCTCCGCGGTTTTTTGGTACATTTTTGAAAAAAAAGTTGTATTTATACAAAATAAATCAAGTACATATTGAATATTATTATCTACGACCTTTTGCCATCTTCCGGGTCAAGTGATTTTCAGCGGCCAAATTTTTTTCCATCAAAAGAGTTTTGCAGAGATCGAAACAAATGGTAATCAGATGGTGCAAGGTCCGGACTATACGGTGGATGCATCAAAACTTCCCAACCAAGATTCATCTATTTGTTCATCATAGATGTGTGTGGCCTAGCATTGTCATGATGGAAGACAACTCCCTTTCTGTTGGCCAATTCTGCTCGCTCTTTCTTGATTGCTTTACTCAAACGGTCGACATGTGCTCAGTTGATGATCGAATTGACCGTTTCGCCACGTTCTAGCAGCTCATAATAGAAAACTCCCTTCCAATCCCATCAAATACTCAACATAGGCTTTGAAGTCGTTTGCGGTCGTTCTACGGTCTTTGACCATGATCGCTTGCGTTGGATATTCTCGTATTTAATTCATTTCTCATCGCCCGTAATGAATAGCTTCAAAAATGGTTCTAGTTCGTTATGTATCAGCAGCGTTTCACTGAAGTTTATTCGGTCAATTAAATTTCTTTGCGTTAATTCATGTGGCATCCAAACATCGAGCTTCTTTGAGTAACCTTCCCGTTTTAGTTGATTCCAAACTGTGATACGGTTATTGTTTAATGCCTGCGCTATCTGCAGACAGCTTCCGTGCCGGTCTGCAAAATTTCATCGACTTTTTCAGTGACAGGTCGACCAGAGCGAGGTGCATCATTTACATCGAAATTTCAGGAACGGAATCGAACAAACCACTCCTGGGTCCGGCGTTCACTCACAGCATTCTCACCGTAAACTGCACTGCATGTTTTTGCAGCGTTGTCCCCTTTTTTGTAGTAAAACACCATTACATAGCATATTCCTTCAGATATTTCACTCATATTCAAATCAGTATAACTTTTATATGTACTTTATCCAACTACATAAAGCGCGGATGGTGGGCGCCGTAACGTTGTGGGCATGTGCGTCGTCAAGTCTAGGTTCAACTAACAGAAAAACCAACAAATTCTCAAAAAAAAAAAAAACAATTGTTCGCTGCCCCACCTCTTTCGGGTCACTGACAATGCTCAAAGAATATAATTATCTAGAAAAAACTTCTCAATCTCGCCGTTCGGAATAGGCATTAAACTGTAGATCCCCTCTACTTGTGAGAGAAGAATAGCACGCGCTCGTTTTATTTTTAAGCATTAGAACTAATGACTTCTCACGCTTCATTTTGTAGCTTTAGAGAACACCGAACTGCACCTTATTTGGAATTGGCAGAAATAGTTGCTCTTATTTATCATTCATTTTATGCAATTAATTCCAATCCAAGCGAGCTGAACAACATCTGTTTTAATCATCTTATGTAACTGTTTCATTGTAAGCACTGTTTTAATGAGGGGGAAAATCCATTATCCACGTGGTGTGGAAAGTACAATGGTAGGCGATTCCATGATTAAAGCCAAGCTCTCTTCTCTGGTGGGCGACCCTTAAAACAAAAAATACAACATATTCAAACTAGTAAAGTGCAAAAAAGACTTAGAGAGTCTGGCTGTCGAACGCGAAACCGTATGGTCAGAGTGTTATATTAGATTTGGCATCAAGAGATCTCTAAAATAAAATATCCCCCCAAACTAGACTTCACAAAATGCGTCGGCACACTTTTCCCAACTAAAGCAGAATCGGAAAGCAGGTACATGTATACGCCTCGTGTCCGATATGATCGCTTATTCAGACGGCTTAAAAATGAACTGCGGAGTCAGTGCGGATGTATACTCAGAACCATGAACCATATAGCATGAATAAGAACATCCCTGCAGCATATTAGTACCACTTTTCCAAGAGAAAATCACTATAAAGGTGGTCATCAATTTAGATCATACCGAGCACAAGATCAGTTCAGAGCATAGCTATTCTCGTTGGCAGGCAATCTCCCATTAAGGCTATTGCCAAGGTTGCAGCTTTTTTTCACAGGCTCTAAACTAGTAAAGGAATGCTGCAATAGCATTAGCGTTCAGCACTTGATAGAGCCAAATAAAGGGCACTAGGCAAAATGTTCTCGAATATCTTGACAAGATCTTTAAGAGGACCATTAAGAAATTAGTAATTTTCCTTAACTCAATGCGATGGTTTTAGAAGCCTCGATAACAAACCTTTATTGACACTTAACAAAGCTGTGGGATCATATAGGCAAATTGTGGGTATTGGGTCAGGTCAGGTCACCATGGGTTTTATTTGGCTTAAATATGCCCACATTAAGCCAAATAAAACACATGGTGACCTGACCTTGATTGATTATCTTTATATTAAAACAAACATTGAATTTTATTTTACAAAGTTTCGCGAGATTCTTAATTTGGAACGCTGAATATATCTGTATATCGCTTGATTCATTAAAGAACATATGCACGACCGACACAAACGTGGTTGTAGCTGAAAATGCTTAACAAATCATATTAATAAGTTTAAATGGGTCCATTTTGAGCGCCGTTGCGTTTTGAGTATGTGCGTAGATCCCTATACACTAGACTTTCAATATAGGTTCAAAAACCAGAAAAAACAAGTTTAAAAAAATGTTCACGGGATCGTCTCTTTTGAGCCACTAACAATGTTCAAAGAATATAACTGTTTAGGAAAAGCTTCTCAATTTTGATGTTCGGAGTCCCCATTAAACTGTAGGTGTGAAGAGAGAACGTGCGTGCTACACGCACAAGACGAGGGGTTGCTGTAGAAGCTAGGCCCAAGTCCACCTTGGACTGTAGTGCCACCATTATTATTATTATTATTATTATTATTATAAGTGGACCTATGAGGCAATGTCCTGTCATGGCATTGAACTGTGCAGCCATCTCCTGTAGAGTTACGCTACAGTTTATTACTACTCTCGAATTATTTGGTCATATCTGAAATGGAGCAGTTAATGTAATTTATTGATGAGAGCACTATTTGGGAAATTTTATAATTCCTAGTAAAGAGCATGATTTCGGTTTTTTTTGGGTATATACTTAGACCGTTTTTATATCTAGTTGTAGAGTATAGAGTGTCCGCGTTGAAAGAGGTTCCCCACTACGAGAAGGTGTTTTTTCGCCGAGACTATAGGAAATTTCCTTGCATACTGCCCCCTCCGGCAGAAGTAGTTGTTCGTTCACCATTAGGAGCCTCTACTGATGAGTCTTTTAGCAGAGGCGGAACCTAGCTTCGTATTGATGACTCTGGTAGCAAGCAGCTGATTTATCAATGCGCTGATCTCTCCGTTTACTTGGATCTTCCACAGTGCCCTCGTGATTACGTATGGGCAAACATTGCTGAAGATGCATTTAATGTGATTGAAGGATTTTTTTAGAGCAATTTTCACAGAAATGGCTTTACACATATTAGTTTGTTTATTAGCTTAGTTTTTTATTAAGAAATAATGTAGTTATACGTTAATCTTATAAGTTTGTGCAGTGTATTAAAACGCTAAATAATATGACATATGTATAAACCTCAGAAAAGGAATTATAAGTGAAATTATAAGTGAAAGATAAAAAAGGATTGTCAAAGAAATAGGACAGAGAAGGTGAAAGAGAAAGAAAAATGACTTAATATCTGATTGCAGAGTGTGCAAACAAAACTGTTTTGAAAATGGCAAAAGAAAGGATGGGAAAAGACAGGTGCATTACAGCGAGGCAATTCGACGCACTAGTCAACAAGCTACCACTCCTGGCCATTCCAAAGGATGACGTGATTAGGAAATTCAACCTCTCAAAGAATTTTACCAGTAAGCTCAGAACGATTGGATGGCGCAGTTGGCTAAGTGCCTGCCCCAAGTTCGAGGAGTCCCAGGTTCGAATCCCAGTGAAATTGAATCTGGTCCAGTCGCCATTTGCCGTTGTGATAAAATTAACGGCACTGGAGTAGGTTGCTATTTGGCAGTACAATGGACCAGTTTTGAGTCTGAGAGCTCCAGTAGTGTATCAAAAATACTCCGAAAAAAAAAAATCAGAACCAAAAGGGACTGGAGCAATGAATTCATGGTCCACAGACTGAGCAGCAACTCGGTAAATTGGTATACAGATGGATCAAGAACTGATGAAGGAACTGGAGCAGGGGTTTTTTGACCCAGGACAAAATACAGTCAAACTTCGATAAGTCGAACTTAGATAACTCGAATGAAATTGGTTGGCAATAGCGCCAAGACTGTAACTCGAATATCTTGACAATTCAACCAGATTATTTGGCATCAACTTCGATAAGTCGAATTCTGAAAGAATTTCCAAATTCTGCGTATTTCACATGTTCGTTTTATAATGAATTTTTCGAGACACTGTCTTTATCGCGGTGCAACTTACCCTCAAAAATTTTTAGTTAAATAACTAATGTTAAACTAAGAAATATTAGTTGTGATGATTGGCAAAATGAGCAAGAAGCTGTTTTTGTTAATTACATTGCAGCCGTTATTCTTCTCAGTTCAGGAGGAAGATCCATAAACAATAGACATGAACTAAGAACTGGCATTCTGATGCTACGTAGGAGTACATAGGTTTGATTAAAATAAATGTTCGATTTAACAATAGAAATGTAAGCTTATAATAAAGGTAGTCTGTCTGTTGTATCTGAATAAAGAGCAATTTCAAGTATAGGCCCTTGCTGTACACCAGTTGTCATTAATAACATCTGAGAAACTCGATCTCAAACGACTGCAAATTGTTGTCTACCAGTTAGGTATGAATATACAAATTTCGTCCAGGTAGACAAATTTAAATTGCTTATTAGTTTGGAGCACAGGTGCATGGCTGACTGTATTGAAAGACTTTGAGAAATCGAGAAGAGCTAGTAGGATAAGGTCTTTCTTGTCAAGGCCATTGTGAATCACAGTGGCAGTAAATAAGAGAGCCGTTTTGCAGAGCGGCTTAATTCACTTAAACCGATTGACACGAGCTTAGTATATTCCACGAGGTGATGAACCAACTGTGTAAGCAGTGCTTTTGCAAAATCCTTAGAAAGATAGAACAGAACATTGCTTTTGGTCGGTATTTAGATAAAATAAACACTTTTTTGGTACGCTTCCGATTGTGAAGCATTGGGAAGTGAAATGTTTTTCGACATGGACACTTACATTTTTTCTATGACCCGTCACTGTCAAAGCGTCAATCGAACAAGCAACTTTTAGAAATTATTCAAAATACCGGAATTCTAGGTTGGTGCCCGCAACGTTACGACCACTTTTGGTTCTAGTAATCTTCTCATCAGACAAGCCATGTGGACTATAGATAGTGGATAAATTTGATTCGACATATTCACTTTTGAAAGTTGCTGTACAATTGAGATAATAATCGAAGCAGCACGAATATCTCACCCATGAGTGCCTCTGTTCGAAATAATCCAAATCAGTTATTTTAACAACAATGTTGCACAATTCGAAACACTATCAAAGTTACAAAAAGAAACTTGTTAACCTCACGTCTGTCATATTGACATAATCAGTTTTTTCACTTGGACTTTCCAATTAGCCACTGATATTTAATTAGGAAAGCAATAGGGACAAAGGACGCTTCATTTTTTCAGCCCTTTTAACCCAACTGCAGCTGACCTGATTTATATTCATTATTCCATGTAATTAACTACGATTTAAACGAGCTAAGCAACGTCAGCGTCAATCAATATGATAACAAGCTCCAACTCGATCTATGAGCGGGGGAAAAGATTATCCCTTGCATTCTATCACTAGACCCTTACATAAATAATACCTACAATGTGCTCGGTGGCAACTCTGTTAGTGCGGCTCACAACGGCAGAAATGGTATAGAATAAACTTCACTTCATCTCCATTAGCGAATCGCTGACGATAATTCAAGATGAATACTGTAAAGAGAAGCTTGGAGACTTGGAGACTTTGGAACGCGGTGTAAATCTGTATGTCACTCCATTCATTAAAACTGCACAAGCGACACAAGTGAATGTAGCTAAATCTGCTAGACACATCGTCTTAGTGAGTTTTAGCTGACTAATGCCGGTTTTCCGGTTCCCACTTATGTACTACACCTTCATCGCAGTGAATTTTCGTTTTACGTTGCTTCGCATTTAAACTCTCTTTCGGCAAATGAATTTAATCAAAAGAGGGACAAAATTTAAATAAATTCAATTGTCAAACGATTGCTTTGTTAGTTTGCTGACGATTTTGCAAAGCGGTCTAGTTGAACTCTATTTCCATTTCCTTCTTTCCTTGTCCGTAAGCAAAATTTGCCTGCGGTGTAATTATGTCTTGCATGCCGGGCATTCAAGGTAAGCACATTATGGGTGTGTGGTTGAAAAGATAAAAAAGTTCAGCCAAGGTCGTTCCTCCCAATGTTGGAAACATTTATGTATGTATCTTTTGTTTTGAGTGATTCTAAGAAATTTGCATACAACAGAGATACTCTGTTTCTTTTATCACCCAACCTCACTGAAGAAAACCGTACTCACCCAAATATACTGAAGAAACCCGTACTCTATTAGCAATGTTCTCACTAACTTACGAACTGAGACAAGAGTTAGTCATGAAGGCTTTATAATGAACAGATTTAAGCAGCAAAATTTCATTGTATAGGGATGCCGACCGGACCCTGTGGCATAGTGAGTATTTTTTTTCCTCTTGTACAACTCAGCCGTTAAGGCAGTGATACTGCGACTTAGAAAGATCTATTGTATCGCCGGGTTGGGGTTAAATCAAAAGACATACTGCTTCCTTTATGAAAGACGATATATCTTTTGTAGTGGAGTTTTTTTATTCCACTGAAGTAAGTATTCCCCTGTGGAAAATACGTTTCCCGAACAACTTTAGTGCCGGACATTTACATAAAATGTGTTCGGATGTTTCGTCTTCCTCTGGGCATAGCCTACATTTCTTATTCTAACACAGGTTCATTTTGTTTAGGTTGTATTTCAAATCGCAGTGGCCAATAAGAAAGCTAGTTACCTCAGGACCTGTGAGCGCAGTTTCCGAACCAGCCCTATCAAGTTCATCTGCAGATTCGTTACCTGCAATTTCTTTGTGTCCATGGACCCAGCCAAGTTTCAGTTTGTTGTGTTTGGCGAGGGATTGCAGTGCATCGTAGCAACATTTGACGGTTTTGGAGTCCATTAGGTTGGACTATAAAGCTTTAAGTGCTGCCTGGCTATCCGAAAAGATTTGTAGTTTTGTGCCCTTGATACCCTTAAGGAGACTGTGTATAGCGGAGATCTCAATGGCGTGAATTTCAGCTTGAAACACAGTGGGACTAGACCCCATAGGTACAGAGATCCCAGTGTTGTGTCCAAAAACTCAAACTCCAGAATCCATTTTCGATCCATCTGTGTACCGTACTAGACTCCTGGAGTCTAGTGTTGAAACACCATTGGATCAGTCTTCACAATCCAATATTTCATTATCAAACAACCTGCCTGCTTCAATGCTGCCTGACCTGAACGTCCGGCATTGTACAGAACATGTCTCTATTAGGGATTGAGTTAAGTAATCTAAGGTCGCCTGGTTTGAACTTATACTCTAGCTGCAGTTTTACGGCATATCTGGCAGTTATCTTCCTAACAAAGATGGGTAAGGGTGTTAACCCGAGATACGAGTAGCTTCTAGAGCCGTTGTGGGGCAAGTGCGCATGACACCAAACGATGGCCGCATGTATGATTATGGTCACGCCATCATTGTGTACAACCAATGTATAATTTTGGGAGAGAGGCCCTAAGCCTTACCGTATAGACGTCTGCTGGCCCACAGTGCTCTAGTAGCAAGCTTTTTTTTTGCAGTGGCCGATGAAATCCTGGACCTGTGTTGGTATGACACTGTTGTCATCAGGGAAATACGCCGAGGTGCACACGATGTTTTAGTATTCCCTTCTCCCTTGGGACTTCCAGTAGCAGGCCCATCAGGTCTCTATTAATAAAATACGGAAAATGGAGAAAGTCAATATTTTTGCTGATAAGATAGGCCGCTATAGCCGTAGGGTCACCACACTTGAGGATTAATCTACTTGTTCCATTCCGGAGACCTTTTATATGTCCGCTTCCAACCCAAAGTTCCTGGTTGAGTCTATGGGTTATACTTTCTTCGGCGAACCGTTTGCTTATGGTAGCTGATGCGCCTGATCATCCAGCGAGGATCGAGCTTGCAACATTAGTTAGGATTTTTATAGGGCCTTTCCTTTTGCGACAAGCATTCTCCGTAGGATGACCCGTTAGTCTGTTTCCAACCGACTTTTTTCCTCGAGCATTGGGCTCTATGGCACCAGTGGTTGTGCTCGAAGCGCTCGAAGGATTGCCGGTTTTGCGGTGTTTAAAATTAGAGGCGGGGGTTAGATCCTTGGATCCAACTTTTGCCGTATTAGCTCCGGTTTTAAGGCTGACTTTAATAACGGATCTAGTACTTGTCGTACTTTTTGCATGCTTGACAGCCCTTCCGGTGGGAACGGAAGTTGGGGTTTCCGTTGCAGTGACAGGTGTTTGGCCAAGCGCGTTGGTTCTCTCCGTGGTGACAATCATTTTCACCTGACCGAACCTGTAGCACACCTTGTTATTCAGGTTGTTTAAAGTCTTCATGAAAGCGTCGTTAATGTCAAAGACAATGTGAAAAAGCTTTCCTTCTTTCACCCTCTGCAACAACTTCCATGAAGTTGCCTTAAGGCCGTCATTCTGCACTTCAAACGACGCCAGAACTTAGGTCCGATGCAAGTCCGAGGCTTTTCGGAAAGAATCTCGCCATTTGGAGTCGGCATTAAAGTGTAGATTCCCTTCACTCGTGAGAGAACAAAACATGCACAACACGAGTGGTTGCTGAGAAGCAAGGCCCAAGTCCACCTCGGACTGTAGCATCGCCATTATTATTATTATTATTATTATTATTTTTATTATTATTAGGTGCTCCTCGCGTCGCTTACTTTGCATAGTGAGTAAGAGAATTAACTCCTCCATCGAAAATCAGTTGATCAAATCCCGAACAACAAAGCTTCTTCATCTGATACAGTCTGGGATGAATCAAGAAGCCTCTCCAGTTGGCACGATCTTTAGCCAACTGCCACCAGTTATGCACACCAAGTTGACTGCGGTCCTTCTCCACTTGTATGCGTCATCGGTTTCGTGGGCGTCCTCTATTACTTTGCGCGGAGTCGAAGACTCTTTGGGCCGGAGCGGTGTTGTCCGTGCGTTCTACATTGCTTAGCCATCTTAGGCGTTCGATTCACAGACGACTGGCTAGACTCATGTCGCTGTACAGCCCGTATAGTTCGTGGTTGAACCTTCTTCTCTAAATGTCATCAACGCAAGCAGCACCAAATTACGCACGCAGAACTTTTCTCTCGAAAAGACCAAGAGCTTCTTCGTCCGCTTTTATTTTGTCCATGCATTTAGAGCAGTACAGGAATGATCCATGTCTTATAAAGAGTCAGGTCTTCGAGAGAAGGAAGACTCTAACCTCTAGACATAATCTAACCGAGATGAACAACGCAGATACGGTGGTGCGCACCAGTTGAAAGAGACCTCAACCAGTTCGTGAAAGTGACAGCTGAGAAAAGACCACACTGGGTGGAGATTTGTTGTTTATTAGAGGTTCTCGAAATGAATCGAAACCGAATTCAAAACAACAGCTAATTTGATATTTCATAAACCTTATCTTTCTGTAAACAGACTCTATTCAACAAACCACACGATGTACACAAAGATGATAAGTTTCGAAAAGTAAATACCTCTGATTCAATACAAAAGCTAGTAATTTTCTATTCTGAATTGTCCAGAACGATGCAATCTAATTGAGCAAATCTAATTATCGATTGCTGTGTATTTCGTGCTTTGTTCGTCGCAAAAATCCAAAGATTTGATCTAGGAAAAATTGTATTTTCTTTGGAAGGACTGATTAACAATTGTTAAACAATTATGATTAAGATTTGTTTTGATCTCGTTCATCAATAGTCTACAAATCAAAGTATACAGTCAGATAATGCCCTCTATCACTTGCCTAAAAGTGAGATACAATTCGTCAGTTAATTTTAAACAAACATTTTCGCCAATAAAATAGTGCAGACCTTTTGCCTAACCGCTATCAGCATATCACCTGCCTATGAACTAGATACAGCCTGGAATCCGAGCAGATTGTGAACTATGCCATTGAAGAGAACAAAATGTTCAAATGTATCTCTTATCATTCACTTCTTCCAATTACCCAAGCAATTTTTTTTTCTTTTAATATCTAAGCACTTCACTTGCTGACCTTTGCACAAAGCAATTAATAAAAAACAAATTATATCAACGCTAAAGAATTAAAGTTTCCGACACTCAAAGCAGTCAGCGTATGCTGGCATGTAGCTGCGTGTGTGTATCTTCCTTCCCACCTCTCTAAGATACCGCGAATTTTATGATTCACAATTTCATACGTACATTAATTTACAAGCTACCAGCTATTATTTTACAAATCAGCCGTTTTCGCAAGAGATAACGATAGCGTACGCATTCAACTTGAGCACTCTAATCGATACTCAATTTATACACACACGTTTATACCTATAGGCAATCTCTGAACTTTGGTAGGAAGTGTTTGTCGTGTAGGAAAAGATTATATTTTATTCAATCTAGTATTTCATTTCACTTATTCGGTTGACTGGACGACAATCGATCATAAGACAAGAGTTCAAACGGACGTGTGCAGTGCGCTTCTCTCGTAATAAGTGATTTTAATGTAACATCATCTCTGGTAAGCCAAGCTTATTGCATTCAAGGAATTGTAGCTGTAGCTGTTTTTTTTGTGAATTCTGCTGAGTTGCTGAAATACCGAAATTTTAACAAATTTTGCGATACATCTTCAAAGTGCCGTCGGCGATGATGATGATTTGCGACGGGTTGTGATAAGAAGCAATTTTTTTTTGGTCCGAAAGTGTTCAAACGATTGATGACAAGTTTTGGTGATTTTTTGCGAGTTTTTTTTCAAATCAAGTGCACGGTTAGGTCATAAGTTGTTTCCGCCAACCAGAAAAGAAATTCAAATTCACTTTTGACATCCACAAAGGTAATCGGATCTTTTTTTTCATTATTTTTTGCACTTTTGCGTAAGAGTCGCCTCTAATTAAGGCCACACTAAGTGGACGGGTTTTTTTGTATTGCTTTCTTCCATGCGCACGTTTTACCTCGATGCAGCTGCTGCCGCTGCAGTAGGAAAAGAGATACTTCTTCTCCGTCAAGAGATGATGCAATGAATTTACCTGAGCCAGTAAACATCAAGCCAATTTCCTCCTCTCTCTCTCTCTCTCTCACACACTTACTCAAGTCACAACAATCAGTACCTTGCTTCGCGTCAAAACATAGTTATTTTGACAACAAGAAAACCGGAACCACAGTGAACAAAAAAGAAAAAATTCGCTCATGTCGGGAAAAATAAACTCGTATTGAGACGATGTACCAAGGACAGAGATGCGGTGAAATTAACTAGTTTCAGATTGAACACTGCTGCGATCAGTCACTCGCCAATCTAGGGCCGTATCGAGTTGCTAACTTCAATTCAATCGAAAATAAAGATAAACGAACGTTTCAAGAACATCGGTTTATTAGACTTTGTTACTGTGACTTATGAGTAATAAAGAAAATAACAAAAAAAGCATAACAAGAAAAAGAGCTGTGCCTTTCATGTGCTACAATGTCGATAAATTTGAAAAGATAATGTGTAAGCGATAATTGTATTTAATAACTTTAAAGTTGACTTTGAACTCTATTGCGCAGGGTGGTGATGAGTGACGTACTTGTACTAACAAATCAATTAACACCTTGTGCTGTCAATCTCTGCAAGGCCACTAGCTAGAGATGGGAATGCTGAATAATTCATTTGGGTGCTTTTACAGATCGCACTCATAACGATCTTTCAGTGTTTTGAGGCTTTTCAATCCAATCATTCATCGAAGTTGAAGAGGAGAGCTTGAATAGAAAATAGGTGTATTCAAAGTTACATTGAATGTTAATTACTTGTTTGAGCATGCGTAACCCTTCGGTTGATGAACGATGTACACAACAAGTTTTTTATTTTAATTGATCGAACCCCATTACCAAGTTTGTGCTAATCTCACGACCTCGACCTATGACCAATGGAGCTTCTATCAAAAGTGATTTGGTTAATATTTGAGTGAATTAAAACAAACCCTCAATATGATTTGAAGTGAAGTATTCTGTGATTTAGAAGAAATGCATTTAGACCGGCTTAAGTGAAATTTGATCTCATATGCATTACAGCTTTGCTTTCATTTCAATTGTTTCTATTCAAACCAAATGTGAGAAAAAAGGATCTAAAAGTGTAGTTTTCCGGAATTTTAATCTGATACAGTTGAGCGTCGATTATCCGAACTAATTGGGACCAAGGGTGGTTCGGATAATCAAATACAATCAAAAAATTCGGATAATCGAACACATAAGCGAATAGAATAAAAGTCAGGTGTGTAGTCGGTCCTCAAATGTCATGTAACTTAAACTATCTTTGTTCCGATTGACAAAACGTTTTGGTTCCTTTTTCTTGTTGACGACATCTTAAAAACTGACTTAACCGAACCACAATTCACGAATAAAATTAACAATGTTCACGTGGATACTAGGCACATGCGAGTACGCACACACATATGCATGTGTTAAAGTGGACCGTTAACTCAGGAACACTCCGTTAGTTTTTGCTTTCTCCTTTTAAGGTTTAGTTCGGATAAGTGACTTTGCGGCTGATTGGAGTTCGGATAGCTGACGTCCACTTGCTTCCGCTGTTGCGTTCGGATAACTGACGTTTCGGTTAATTGACGTTCGAATAATCAACGTTCTACTGTAAGTCAATTTTCCAGTCACAGACAATGCTTAAATTGTATCTATGACTGCCTATAAACCAGAAATCAACTAATAATAAATAATTAACTGATTTCTGCTATAAACAGCCGTTCGGAATCGACATTAAACTGTAGGTCATCTCCACTAGTTAGAGAGCAATAGTACGCACAGCACGATTTGCTTGGTTGTTTTGTTTGGTTGTTGCTTTGTTTGGTTGCTGTAGAAACCAGACCCAAGTCCACCTCGGACTGTAGCACCATTATTATTATATTAAGTCTACTTGCACTAGCTCTAGGTCTATCTTTATGAGCTGACTGTCCGAAGTACAAAAATTATTTGCACGTATTCAAATGCCTGCAACACAAATTTCAGGCAAATTTTTGAATGGCAGCCAACATTTATGGTCTGTCTTCATTTCTCAACTTTTACAATTAAATAATAAAACTCAAACCCACTCACATAAACTCTCAATTTGTATGGGAAGTGTCAAAATGGAAGCAAATGTTTTAAGATGTTAAAAGATCCGTGAGAGAGTGCGTTTTTATGTTGATTACGTTGTCTTCATTTTTTAACAAATGTAGGAACGATACCACAACGTAATATTTTAGGCTGTGCCAATGGATTGCTTATGTTGGAAGTTAAACCTCACTCGATGGTATAACTAACGCAATATCGTGTTTCAGGCATAACGAAATTTTTGTTTCCCTTTTGGTGACTTTACGAATAATAATAATAACAATAAAGGCGGCGCTACAGTCCGAGGTGGACCTGGGCCTAGCTTCTCAGCAACAACTCGTGTTGTGCGTGCTATTGTTCTCTCACGAGTGGAGGGGACCTACAGTTTAATGCCGACTCCGAACGGCGAGATTGAGAAGCTTTTCCTAGACAGGTATACTCTTTGAGCATTGTCAGTGACTCGAAAGAGGTGGAGCCGTGAAAAAATGTGTGATGTTTTTTTTTGGATATTCGAACCGACGACCTCGAGCGTAGGAGTCGACGCACCTACCCACTACGCCACGGCGCCCAGGGTTACTTTACGAAATCAGTCTGTTTTACGTTTGAAGTGATTAAGTGCGCAACATTCGTTCAATTTTTATACAGATAGTCAATATCAGATGACAAAGTGTGGTAAACTTTGTCAAAAGTAGAAAGACTTTCCCCTATCTAAGAAAACCCAAAACGATAAGCCTGCTATACAGATCAAGAAATGGTATCCCTAGAACGCTTGCTATTGTTTTTTTTTTAATTATTATTTGCGCTTAGGGACACTGGCCGATCTTAAACAACTTAACCATGCTTGGTCTGTCGTATCTCAAGGATAGTAACGAGACTTTTGCAACTTTTGTGCAGATCTTCGACATTGGCAAGAATTTGAATTGAAGAGAATGGGGAGTGACTACACAGTCACATAGCACTGCGACCACAATAGATCAATTGTGCCCCTTTTGTTTCTCTAGGACTCTAGGAGAAACTTTATGATCTCTTTGGGTGGAATGTCTTGATAGTCTGTGAATCTGCTTGATATTTTACATCTGCTTGGTGTCACATTTGGACACTCGACTAATACGTGTTCCATGGTCTCCTTAGATTGTGGACAGTGTCTACGGTTTTCTGTGCTGTAGTGCCTCATTTTGTGTATATGACAGTTGCATAAAAAGTGGCCAGTAAGTGCACCACATAGTACTCTGAGGTCAGGCTTATTAAGATTTAGAGCCTCTTTGGTTCTTCTGGTGTCAACCCTCATGCATTTTTTGGAGTGCGTAAGTCCCTCCTGCTTACTCCATTCCATTCCTGTCTGTCCAGTTGTCGGTTGTTGTGTTATTTTATGTCAGCGTTTCCAAATCCCGGAAGATGGAAAGACCCAATAAAAGAAGTGTCAGCTCCTTTTTTAGTTAGGATGTATGCCGTTTCATTGCCCTCGTGGTTTTTATGTCCTGGCACCCATATCAGTTTTATCCTGTTTTTCTTTGCCAGCGTGTTGAGTATTTTGTGACATTCCCAGACAGCCCTGGAGCTAAATATGAATATTTTTGAATTTATTGCATTTCTATTGCCGATGCAATATGCTGCTAAAGTTATGGCGAAGAGTTCAGCCTTTTCTCTTGAATCGAACAAGTGATTCCTTACCAGTGATTTCTATCAAACATTCAATATCGAACATTCTTTAGCAAAAAACTGATCTTTTTAAATTGCAATCATATCAGCTTTACAAATTTAGGTACAGAAAGATGAAGAGTTAATGGCTTGCATAGGTTCGATGACCTACTAGTTTTTACCATGGGAGTCGTAATCTACATAAATCAATTTTACCGTGTAACTCAAAAACTTCAGAATGCGCTCTCCGCGATTCCTCATCTCATCTCATTTTCAATGACCCGCATGTTAAACTAAAGTGGTCGCGGGGGCAATGCATGCACGAGAGACCTCCAGGCCACTCGATCCTCCGCCATCGACTCTAACTCATCAGGAGCTATGCCCAAGTGCCCATCTCATCTCGGCAGCTTGTATTCGCGATCTTATTCTTTCGGTCATTACCCAAATTTCATGACCATAGGTGAGAGTTGGAACAAATACTGCGTTAAAAACCGCTAACTTGGCTTTGATACCAAGCTCGGCCTTCCTGATTACAGATCGACCAAGCTGTTTCAAAATTGATCCAGCTTGACCAATCCTACAGGAAAGCTCAGCATTATTCATCCCATCACTCGTGAAGAAGACCCCGAGATACTTGAACTTCTCCACCTGTTTCAATGGGACTCCCCTAACATGTAGAGTGCATTGCACAGGCGTTCTGGAAATAACCATAACCTCGGATTTGTCCACGTTAACCCTCATCCCAGCATCAGCACATACGGCCGCGATTCCATTTAACAAAAACGGAGCACAATAATTACTTATCCTTAAATTGAACAAGAGCTTATTCAACCAGTTGTGTGAAATCAATTGATGTATTGTATGTACACCTTAGATTTCTTCTTGTTTTTTGTGTTCCATAGCAACCCCTTCCACCTTATTTTGATAGCTTTCTCCAGTTATGCACACCATAGTAATTTAGGCCTTTCACCAATTCTATGCAGAATCTTAAACGTCTTCTACTGCGCATACAACGTGCAGTCGTTAAAAAACTGAATATGAAACTCATCGCCCAATCCTCACACGCCGAAATTGACTTTGTCGCCGCTTACAGAAAACAATTAAGATTGGCCCTCATTTCTAGACACATTTATGGCGAGAATCGAAAAGCAAGCTACAGAGGAATTGTCCATACGCTTTACATGACTTGAGACAATGGGTCAACTGTTGCCTGAATGGACTCATGTCAATTTATAGTTCGCCAATCTCCAATAATACAACGAAGGCCGAAGATTCCACGCAGAATATTTCTCTGCATAGTAGAGCAGGATTTTTTGCACAATCGCACAAATACGTCTTTCCATAGAGGGCTCTGTTATAAAAAAAAAGCGGTTGGCAACATTTTATTTGCGTTTAACCTCCGTACTAAATGCTGATCGCCACAGACCCCAATGTAAACGAAGTCGGTTGCTGCCTTCAAGTGATAGCTGCAACATTGTGACATTCTGCTTAAGAGTTCGGTGGTAGCACCAACTTTGTTAAGCCCCACTTAAACTACAGTTTACAGCATAACTCGTGTTTTGCATGCTATTGTTCTCCCACGTATGGAGTGGACCTATTGTTTAATGCCGACTTCGATTGAGAAGCTTTTTTCAAAAAGTTATGGAATTTGAATCTAGACTGGTAAGTCTAGTACGTAGAAGTAGACGCACATGCCCACAACGTTTCGTGCTTCTGGTGCCAGCCTGTAAGTAGTTGTAATGTTTTCCATTATCTTCTGATAACCGAAATAAGGGAAAAGTGTGGAAAAATCACATAACATCACATCACCTTGCCTAAGACCTATTTTGCCATCAAATGTCAACGAAAACCTTGCTTGTTTTTACCCCATCATATTCTTCTTCTCAATTTTGTCCTAAAGCTAGGAATTTGGACTCCCTTCAGAGACTAATTATAAATGAAATCAGAATTGCTTTGTGCTGCTATAAGCTACCACCGTGGGCGCCGTGGCGTAGTGGGTAGGTGCGTCGACTCCTACGCTCGAGGTCGTCGGTTCGAATCTCGAAAAAAACATCAAACATTTTTTCACGGCTCCACCTCTTTCGAGTTACTGACAATGCTCAAAGAGTATAACTGTCTAGAAAAAAGCTTCTCAATCTCGCCGTTCGGAGTCGGCATTAAACTGTAGGTCCCCACCACTCGTGACAACAATAGCACGCACAACACGAGTGGTTGCTGAGAAGCTAGGCCCAGGTCCACCTCGGACTGTAGCGCCGCCATTATTATTATTATTATTAGCTACCACCAAATGTAAGTGGCTACGTTGAAAACAGCAAAGATCTTATTCATGTCTCTCTGTTATCCACGCACGCTTTTGCTGTAAATACATTAAAAAACTCTTGCGTCTACTAATGGACAGACAAGTCTTTTGTTAAAGTATTATGCTAAAAAAATCGCTTTAAATGACATTTCTGACTTGAAATCATTTTTAATTAACGTCCGAGTAGTGAGTTTTTAATTGATTCGAGTAAATCATAAAGAGTGTGTAAAAGTCATATTGCTCAAAATGGTGAGTCTAATGGGAGCGTAAAATCTATACATTGCACTGTATACTTTTTCTCTCTTGACGGTGTTTTATGCTGTAATGAACTTGACCAACTGGTTGTCCGCTTCCATTTGCACGACAACAATGTTAAGTCTATTGTGGAGTTCCTTAACTTGAAACCACGCTAAGCACAATAAGAATAAGAGTAAACATCTTAAATGTAGCGTTTAGTAGACTTATTTGTCGATAGGTGCATTTGCAAATGATATTTACATCTTCTCAAGTAGAGAAAAAAAGTTAATCGGATATGTTTCTCTTTGACAATATCCGACAGATTAATTCTTTGACGTTAGGCGTTTGATTTTTGATTGGGATTAATTAAATGGTATTAACGATTTAAGTCTAGCAAAACTTCATTTTAGAGCTTATTTGCCATCATTTCTTTTTTTCAAACGCATTTAGTTCTAATTTGCAAATAATTAATCTATTTCAATTTGGTTTTACGAAAAACTGCGGTTTCTGACTTACGACAATTTTGCCTAACGTCAAAGATATAATCCGCTGGTTTGTTGAATTCACGTGTGTGGTCGTTGGTTGGCTGATGTAGACTTGGCCTCAGGCTTAAAAAAAACCCAAAGAAAAAAGTCCAAAGGCCTTTAATCGTACAATCTATGTGTCCAGTTCTGATCACCAAAACGGGAAATTACACGATCAGAAAATCAATCATTTCTAGTTCCTTAGGCTTTATGACATGCCGTTCATATCCATATCTTGCAGGCACAAACAAATCGATTATCACGTCGCGATAGCACTATTAACTGTTATTGCTTGACCAGCCGCGTTTTCAAGGAATTTGGTTCGATGATGCATCAAACCCAAAGTCCGTACTAAACAGTGCCATGTTGTAAGTGGATGTAGATGCAAATCAGCTATAAGTTGCTTAATGACTTTTCTTCACTGTGTGTGGTAGATAAGCTTCAGTTCTTGAATCAATTGCATGTTATATTCATGAAGATGCAAATATTGCGTCAGAATACGCTATAGATACAGAAGGATTCTCGAAACGTTAAATGTTTGAACTTTACAGATTGAGTTTTCTGGGCTTTCAGCAGCCCTCTCATGAACTGCTTCCATTTTTGCAACAAATACTTCATTTATAGTTGTTTTATTTACCGAAAACAACTGCAGTTAGATCATATGATCACAACAGTCGCAGATTTTCCACAAATAATTTATTTTGAATATCCAGCCAATAAAAATACATGAAAATGATACCAATTTAGTTGTCTTATGGGAAATATTGCAAATTTGTAATTCTTAAATTGACAATCGCGGTACACAGAACAAGAAACTCGAATGTAATCGTCTATCGAAAGTTGCATTAGCCGATTCCACCCCAGTACTTCAGGCTGTTCAATTGAATTGCTTGTGCTGGAAATGAAACGTCACTCGACGGTAGCAACAATTCAGTATTGTGTTTCAGTATCGCTATCCTGATAATTTTTTTTTTATGATTTTTTGAGACACTACTCACTGACTACTCAAAACTGGTCCATTGTACTGCCAGGTAGCAACCTGGTAGCAACGGCAAAATGGTGACTGGACCAGATTCGATTTCACTTGGATTCGAACCTGGGAGCCTTCGAGTTTGGCGCAAGCTCTTAACCAAAAGCGCCATCCAGTCGTGTTAATACTTTCATTCTTTTTAAAATATTCCTCAACTTTGTTATTTCATATAGCACCCTACTTGAGCCCTAAACTGTCAAGTATCAGGTTTTATTTTCTTTTTGTCTGCAACACTTTAAGGGCTATTCACATTTGCTATATAATGCGAACTTCTTCTTCATAGGGCGTTACAGTCCGAGGTGGACCTGGGCCTCACCCAACATGTCTCTCTAGCCAGCACGATCTCTCACCAGCTGTCTCCAGTTTCGCACACCAAGCCGGCCGAGGTCCCCCTCGACTTGTGTGCGCCACCTTGTTCGTGGACGTCCTCTGTTGCGTTGTCCCACAGGGTCAGAGTCGAAGACTCTTCGGGCCGGAGCTAAGTTGTCCATACGCTCTACATGGCGTAGCCATCTTAGGCGTTGGATCCGTAGACGCCTGGCTAGACTCATGTCACTGTACAGCCCATACAGTTCGTTGTTGAACCTTCTCCTCCAAATGCTATCAACGCAAACAGGACCAAAGATCGCGCGCAGAACTTTTCTCTCGAAAAGACCAAAACACTGTTCATCCGCTTAGGATATTGTTCATGCCTCTGCGCCCTAAAGCAGGACTCATCCCAGTCAAGTCAAGGTCTTATACAAAGTCAACTTGGTCTTCACAGAGAGAGGGCTTTATTATTCAATTGCCTTTTGAGCCCAAAAAACAGCGGTTGGTAAAAGTTATTCTGCTTTTGATCTCGGTACTAATCTTATTTGTCCTATTTACTGTGGACCCGAGGTAGACGAAGTCCTTCACTACCTTAAAGTTATAGCTGCCTATGGTGCCGTTCTGGCTAAGTTATCGATGTTATGCGTCTTCTTTCGATGACAGCATATACTTGGTTTTGCCCTCGTCTACCGTCAGACCCATTTTAGCCGCTTCTGCGAACTACAAACTGCGAAATTCGCGAATTTTGACACTTCATTCACATGGAATTCGCCGGTAGCCACAATTCCCGGCAGTGTGAAATTTCAAATTTTCAATGTTCGTGACCAGAGATTTCACAAATTTTTTATTCCTGAATTTATGGATCGAGAACGGCTCATTGTGGATCGTAAATTCAGTTTGACAATTCGCGAAGAGATTGTTGAATTCGCAGAGAAAAAAGCGAAATCGATAATTTTCTTATTTAAATAATATTTTTTGAGTTCTTACTTCACGAAAAGCTCGAAAACTCGATAATTCGAAACGCACATTCTGGCATACCAAAAAGTGTACATTAATGCTGATATTTTCAAAAATATAGTTATTTCGAAAAACTCGCGTTCGCAGTTTGCCGCTCACGTCAAAGGCCTTTTACCGCAAAAATAACGCACAATTTACATCTTGCTTATGTTTTGAGACACCCTTTAGTGTTTGCAAATTTCAAGTTGTTTATGAATAAAACGAAAGCTTGTTATTGAAAAATATACATTTCCTTGTCTAATTAATCATACGTCAGTGAATCCAATAAAATAATAAATCAAAAGTGACTTATGCGTAAAAACAATAAGCGATTACAACAAAATTTCTATTTGCTCGCAGTTGTCTTCGTTTTTTTTTGGGTCAGTTTGCGGACTGAAATATTTGGTTATTTAATCAATTAAAAAAGGCATCTGAAGGTTTTTCAATTGAAGGGTATCTTGAGTAGCAAGCATTGCCTTAGAAATAAAAAGTATAAACATTTTTATGAACTTATTGCTTGTGACTTCATGAACGCAGTTTATCTTATCAATTCAAATTCAAGTGGTTTATAATTCTGCCCACCTGCCTGCTAAGTTACCGCATCGATCAAAAGTTTGAGGCCGCCCATTTCCTTATTTTAACTTTTTCATAAAATTTATTTTTGACATATTTGTCATTTGAAGTACTAAATTATTTGAATTGCGTTCGCAAATGCTTAGTTTGTTTTACCAAATCTTATGTATGTACATATTGAAGATCTGTTATTCCTGCATTTAAATTCACACTTTCTCAATTTTCAAGAAGCTGAGTTGGAACTCTCTCATAGAATAAAAGTAACACAAAAATGTACGGGAACACGTTGAACAACAACAGCTGCGCACTTGCCAAAAGCATACGTTTAAATTTGCTGAATTTGTGCATTGTGATATACGAAAAACGGATAAATGGAATAACGAACATATGTATTAAAGTGTTATTTGCTATCGACCAAAACGATGTTCTCAATATTTAGCTTGAGAAATGAGGTCCATTGTTTCTGTTTAATTGGTGTTTATCTTTCTTATCACAAAATTTGACGTACACAACAATTGACAGATGTCAGCAGATTTAATAAAGTTGAACAAACGGCCCAAAGAATTTTTTTGAAAAATTTCTTACTCTATTCCGAGGACTCTCTTCTGTGAGAAACAACAAAATGTTCGAGTACGAGAACAGGATTTCCTTATTTTTGTTTAGTTTTTCGTAGATTTTTAGTATTTTGCACGAGTACGAGAACAGACCTACAGTGCTTTCCGGCAGATTTGTGTTAGGAAACAAGATTAAGTGGTTTACGGTGCACGAGTACGAGAACAGACCTACAGTGCTTTCCGGCAGATTTGTGTTAGGAAACAAGATTAAGTGGTTTAGAATTAAAGAAGAAGATATTGCTTCACATTTTAAAAAGTTAGCGAAATAATGTTTCAACAATGTGTAACGCTGAATAAAGTGAAGCGAGTTTTTTTGTTTTCAATTTTATTTTTCCGAATTTATTGTCCGAACATAATATTCATCACAAGTCCATGGCATTTAATAATTTTCTTTTCCATTTTCGAACTTTTTCATGTCACCTAAAAGTCAGCCTTTTCCTCTGTGTGTACTAAAGTCACTTACATATTTCATGCGAACTTTTACGATCAACTGAAAATATGAGGCACTTCGATTCACCAGCAGCCTTCGTAGAACTCATAATTTTGTTGGTCAGTGTTTTTGAAACCTAATGAACATGGTCAAGATTAGTGGCTTATTATTTTGATGGATAGTCTAGATTACACTATCAACTGAACTTCCAACCTGATGTCGAGTAACTTGATTCATGTTTCACACCCATCCGCTCAATATGAATTGCCCACTGCGTCAGTTATCAAACCCGTACTGACATTGCAAAACAATTGAATGTACGAATGTTTTCGTGCAGAGGTTGGCGTTTATCTACATTAACGGAGAAATGAAACCACACAATCTATAGTTGTGGACACGTTGTTCCACCTTCACTCTGCAGACATATGCAGGGTGGATCAAATACAAGTTTTTTTTCAATGCAATAAAGTTAATGAAATGACTTCCGAGGCGTGCCTTCAATGCGATTCAAGACGAGATCCAAGACGAGATGGTTGGACCAGGTCCAAAAACTCGCCTGGTTGCGCTTGGGCATAGCTCCTGATGAGTTAGAGTCGATGGCAGAGGATCGAGTGGCCTGGAGATCTCTCGTGCATGCATTGTCCACCCCTTTAGTGGAACATGCGGGTCACTGAAAAAGAGATGAGATGAGAGATAAAATGAACAAAGTTAATATTTTTCCATGTATTATGGCTTTATTAGTAAGAACAATCATTCCCATTAATTATGAAGGGACGTCGTTCTAATTTCTGCCTCGTCTGGCTTCGCAGAAGCGCATTCTGTCATCCAATTTTCTAAGACCTTGTTGATGGTTTCGGGCTGTATATCACGGATTGCGTGGATGATATTGGCCTTAAGTACTTGTATCATTTCCGGATTTTTGGCATAATATCGCTCCTTCACGGTTCCCCACAAAAAAAACTCCAAACGGGTAAAATCGCAGCTCCAAGGCGACTAATTGACGTCGCCAAGTCGGTTGGTAACACGATTTGGGAATTTGGTGCTCAAAAAATCGATTGTGACATGGCGCACCATCCTGCATGAACCAGAGATCGTCCAAATCCATGTCTTCAATTTCAGTATGCATTGGCTTTTCGACAATAACGTGCGGGTTTTCCGTTTTCCGAGCCCCAGATCCGGCAATTTTATTTGCTAACGTAGCCGCCGAGATAAAGACGCACATCGTCAGAAATGATAATTTTCGCCAAAAATCGTTATCCAATTCAAGCTGCTGTGAGGCCTAAGCGGATAGTCGCGCGCCTTCAATTGCTGAACCAATTGGACCTTGTAATCGAAAAACCCGAGATCTTTGTGCAGAATTCTCCTCAGGCTAGTGCGTGATATGTTGAGCTGTTGAGATCGATGGCGAGTTAATGTTCGTGAATTGAGTCACACTCTCGGCCACAGCAGCCACATTCTCATCTGTGCGCACCGTACGACGACGGGGACGATAAGTGTTGTCCACTAGCATACCAGTCTCACGAACTTTTTCTGGTCCCCACTTCGTGCCCACGTTTCTAAAGCTCTCTTTCATTGATATTAGGTTTTCACTTAAATTTTTTGTCAAGGATAATACATAAGCCTAGCACTCTCTGACAGAGTTAGGGTGGTAGTACACTGGACACTACTTAACACAAAGTGGCTGAAAGCCTGGTTGTTCAGAGAAACATTGCGCAATATTATATTGGAGAGTGAATCACTGGGGAAAAGCTGAGGCACATTGGTACAGAAATAAACCGATCACGATGAGGCATGGGCGTAGTCATGAGGCGTCGCAGGGGGATACGTGACATAATTACATTTTAGTGTTGAATCACAGTGACATTTTAAGTTATTGTGACGTTGAAGGACTTGCGAAGGTGCCACCAGTTCTTTCGTACATGGCGATAGGGAAAAAAGGGGGAACGCCTCCCGCTACAATCAAATTTACAATCTTACAATCTGTGGTGAACACACCACATCAGCAAACCTCATCAGCATGTACCCCATCAACAAACAAATATGTCACTCGCTGGATCTTAAGCGCTTAGGTCTAACTTCGATTAGATTAGGTTAGTATAGATATACTTAGCCCAACAAAAAGGTCATTGTGCAGCCACATGGTCCCTAAATAAAGACGAGGGTCACTGTGTGTATTAGGTGTGCATGTGTGTGGCAGTTCTGAAGGAAACTCAATTAGCACTATATGCCGTTTTGATACAGGTTTGTTTGTTTAGCTTAGAACCATTTCATAGATCTTAGAAACATTACTTAATCCTTCGTGGTCATCTTGGACATTTCTCCGAGAGATTCGATAAAAATTCTTCTCAGAGGCCGATGTCTCGTTTGGCCGTCAACTAGAGATTCCTATGAAACGAAGTAGATTATTATTGGATGCCTCTCCGAGTTCACCGAGGTTATCAGAGAAGTGGGTTCCTAAGTGCAAGTGAGTTTTTTTGAACAACAATTTACCAGAAGCTAAGGGCATACCTACGGAACCATATTCTTTAGGCACAGGTAGTGTGCTGGCAAATTCTTCCATTCGCTAAGTTTGTTTAGAATGAGGAGGTAATTATAATCTAAATGGACATTGTGTTCCATCACAGTAGACTGTGCCATTCGGACACTCGATTTAGGATTGGGATTCTCTCAGTACGACTTTTGCAGAAGCTGCAGGAGTGAGGAAGAGGAGGAGACTGCAACACATTATCTATGGACATGTAGCGTCCTATCCATACGTAGGAAAACCTGCCTAGGAGCCTACTTTTCGAGTGAGCTGAACAACGTCGACGACAGTCAACTTAAACTCTTCATAGCCAGCACCAAATGATTAAATGGGAGGAGATACCCGATTCGCGTGGTACCAAGATGGGCCTGTGTTGGCTTTAGTAAGACTGCTAAATTGCAATCGGGCGCTTGAATCTAACCTACCCTAATACAAGTTGTTACGAGACAGTATATCTTTGGCTTATATACCCAATGATTCGGTCACCCCACTAACGACTTCTAAAGAAGTTCTAGGGATACGGGGAAGGAGAAAACAATTCCCCAACTTCTTCATCATGAAGTGACCTCCCGCTTCGCAGGACAAATAGAGGAGCATTCGCCTTTGATATTTCAAGCGAGCTGAGTTACATCGTTATTAATCAGCCAAATCAATTCATACAAATATCCAATTGGTTAAATTGAGTCGGAAAGCATGATCCACGTGATATCACTGTGATCCGGATTCTTGGCCACAATAATGCTTATTCCTTTTTTCGTCTTAATCTGTTCTCAGTACCTGTCTTAGAAGACACATTAAACGGGATCTGATAAAAACTTCTGCGTTAATAAATTGTTTGTTCAAATTTCAAAAATCTCGTCAGGTTCTTCTCATTCTCAAGGCACGTGTTATTCTTCCTAATCTAAAAGTGTTATCGTGGGTGAAATTCTATATATACACATACGTATAATAAAGAAGAAAAAAAGAAAAATGTATTCCGTCAAGTCGCCTCCTTGGAGCCTACATGTGTCTTAATCTAACGTTCCGAGAATGTGAATGTGAATGTGCTCACATAATAGAAGTGGAAGATCAATTTTAATTATTAAAATTCAAATAGACATCTGCTTCAGTGATGACCTTTTGTTTAACTTTGAAAAAATTTTCCAATGAATTATTTCATCATTTTTATGGGCCACATGTCAAACACTGCTGAATACCGAGAATGTGGCAGTACGAAAAGTGTCATTCATCGAAACTGAACATTTATGCAATTCCACATGTTATTGATAAAATAACTTTCTCCTTGGGCACATAGAGATCAACAGAGATTACAACGATATCGGTTATAACGACGTATCGGTTATAACGACCAATTTCTTAGGTCCCGACTGAGCCAAAATTTAAATCCACTGAATAACAAATCATTTACAACGACATATCGCTTACAAAGACCAATTTTTCCATTTTTGAATGTGAATATCTGGTCGATGGTAGACTTCACTAACCCGAACTTGCACTGAGATTGACCAATCTGACTTTTCACGTAGGGCTTCAGACGCTTACATAAGACGGCAGAGAAGATCTGATATGCGATATTTAGGAGACTGATCCCTCTGTTGTTGGCACAGTTTAGAGGGTCTCCGTTCTTTATCTGCTATCTTCGAGTAATCGGTTACAGTGATCTATCGCTTATAACGATCAAATAAGTATTCTGCGGGAGTATGGGATTGATAATAATAATAATAATGGCGGCGCTACAGTCCGAGGTGGACCTGGGCCTAGCTTCTCAGCAACCACTCGTGTTGTGCGTGCTATTGTTCTCTCACGACCTACAGGTGGACCTACAGTTTAATGCCGACTCCGAACGGCGAGATTGAGAAGCTTTTTCTAGACAGTTATACTCTTTGAGCATTGTCAGTGACTCGAAAGAGGTGGAGCCGTGAAAAAATGTTTGATGTTTTTTTTCGAGATTCGAACCGACGACCTCGAGCGTAGGAGTCGACGCACCTACCCACTACGCCACGGCATCCACAGTATGGGATTGATGGTTCTTTGTTAAGTGCCATTTAGTCTTTATACACAAACAGTAGCAGATTTTTTTCGGATTAACGGTAATAAATCAACACCTTTCACCATTGGCGTAGGACTTCGCCAAGGGTGCATCTTGTCACCTCTCCTTTTCATTGTATATATGGACTGGATGTTACAGCGTAGCCGAGGCAAGTAATGTTTCACATAAGGAGAGTTGAGGGTAAGTCATCTTCTTTTTGCAGAGGACTTAGTCATCCTCACATCCTCCCAGATAGAACTCCAGCGCGCGCTAGATAGGTTTGTGGCCGTATGTGCTGATGCTGCTATGAAGGTTAACGTGGACAAATCCAAAGTTATGGTTATTTCCAGAACGCCTGTGCAATGCACTCTACATGTTAGGGGAGTCCCATTGAAACAGGTGGAGAAGTTTAAGTACCTCAGGGTCTTTTTCACGAGTGATGGCAGCAGTAATGCTAAGCTTTCCTGTTAAATTGGCCAAGCTGGGACAATTTTGAAACAGCTTGGTAGATCTTTAATCAAGAAGGCCGAGCATTGTGTTAAAGCCAAGTTAGCGGTTTTTTACGCAGTATTTGTTCCAACTCTCACCTATGGTCATGAAATTTGGATAATGAGACAATAAGATCGCGAATACAAGCTGCTGAGATGAGATTTCTTCGTGCTGTTATGGGAATTACTCGCCGGGATAGGGTGAGAAACACGACAGTGCGCGAGGAACTCAATGTTGGGCATCTGCTTCTTCAAACGGAAAGGGCTGTACTTCGATGCTTTGGTCACGTAGCACGAATGTCCCCTTCATCACGACTTCCACGGAGTGCCTTGAATGCGACTCCAGCAGGTAGGCGACCGCTTAGCAGACCCTATCGTCCTGGGTCTGCCAATGTTGGATCAAGTCCAAAAACTCGCCTGTTTGCGCTTGGGCACAGCTCCTGATGAGTTAGAGTCAATGACGGAGGATCGACTGGCCTGGATATCTCGCGTGCGTGCATTGCCCCCGCGATCCCTTTAGTGGAACATGCGGGCAACGAAAATGTGATGAGATGAGATGTGAAACTGTGCTTGGATTTTATTTTTCGTTTGCGTAATCTTTCCTTTTCATATTTTATAAACTCGGTAATGACCGATAAGCTTCGATCAACCAGTCATCACATCAATCAGCGTTCATCATGCAAAATCTAACGTTTTTCTTCAATCAAACCTAAGTGCGTGTGGCACATACTGGTACATTTTACAAACGCATGTGAGTGATTGATTTCAATCGATTGACCGCAAAATGACTTAGCTTAGAAAAGTGTGAATTGTTGCTCTTTCTGTCGTTGTTATCACGTATTAAATATCAAATTTACCCATGGATACATCAAACCTTCTCCCACTTCATCAATCAAAAATTAGCGAAATTAGTCCGCTCAGTCAAATAAATCACCTTGAAAGACTCTCTCTACATTCTCAAAATAATTTATTGCTTTTGACAGGAACATTTTTTGCAATGTCAAAACATGAATAATTACTTTCGCCTGCCAGTGCCAATGAGCATAACAAAGAGATTCAATAATGCAAACAAATCAAAAGTGAGGTTAAACTCCAAGTTAATGAAACTGATAACCGAAAGACTGGACATTGTGTATTCACAAAGAAATCTCCTAGATGATGAAAAAATAACAAACGCTTAATCATCAGAACAAAAGAAAAAATGTAAACAAAAAAAGAAAATACTTTGAACTGCATCGAGCACAGAAGCGCGCTGCTCTTATCAGAATTTGCTTACACTTTGTATTTCGTATAACACTTGAAATTTGTACAGCTAATCTTTTGGAGAGAAACCGATTATTGCATCGACAGGAAAATCCAATTTGAGTTCATTGCATTCCAGGTTAAAGTTGATGACAAATCACATGGCAAATAAACGTGTGATTTTAATTGATAGAAATGTGACTGCATCTGAAACGATTGCACAGACTGTCGGCGATGTTTAAACACTATTTTTGATGGAGATAATCATTTGTGAGATAGCATAGCCGTCAATGAAATGCCAGTACAATTAGAACAGTGGTGGTGTGTTCAATTACAAAGAGTTTTCGGGGTAAGGTATTTTTCTTTTGAGGTGCTACCGACCGACGCAATCCTTGATTTTGTTCTTGATCGCTGAATGAAACCTAACACATCAGTCGCTGCTTTTCTGGTGGCTTCTTGCCTTTAAAGCCGACCAGTGGCTTCATGTTGGCGGTATAGGATTTTGCGAAAGGTTAAAGGAGGCTCGATTGAAAAATTCCGTACGACATTAAATTTCCTTTCAGCATTTTGTTGGTTGCGTTAATAGCGAAATAGCGAAAACGCTTCCATATGTGCATTTAAAAATATTTTTGTTTTAAATAGATCAGGACCCTGTGAAATAGATTCTTCTTTAAAATTCTAGCAGTGAAAACTTTTCTGAGGTCGTTTGGCAAATCAAGAAATTTACTATAAATGACCAATGAGCCTTATTACTTCTGGTCAAGCTTCTACGAAAACTGTTAACTTATACATATGTCGCAAGAAGGTTTCAAAATCAGATTTGTTGATTTGCGCTCAGCATAAAATAGCTCGAAGTCTGGGTTCGATTCCTGAAAAATACCTTTAATAATTTTACGGTTCCACCCTTTTCGAGTCACTCACAATGTTTGAAGAATATAACTGTCTAGAAAAAGCTTCAAACCTCAATCTTGTCGTCGGCATTAAACTGTAGGTTTGTGAGATGACAGGCCCAAGTCCACCTCGGACTATAGCGCCACCATTATTATTATTATTTTTATTATATTATTTTATGCAGCCACAGACAAATTCGCTCAGCTTTTCTCTACATTTTCTTTTTCTCAACCACTTCTGGTTCAGAATTTTAACAACACTCAAAATAAATTGATTTTTTTCTAAATCCATTTTGTTTAACAAAATCTTTCAGATCAATAGGAAAAGATGTTACCTTCAAACGGCCAATACTTAGCCGGGCTTGAGATTTCTCAAGCCGACAAACCAGTCTACAATGAAACAACAATGCCCAACATTCCATCTCTGGCACAACGAAATGCCGAAATGAGAGAATATTTTTTGAATATCAAACCTCCCACAGTAGAGAATAACCACACAAATCAACAGACCATGGAAAAGAAACCACGCACCAGCGAACCATTCTCAGATTTACCTCCACACGAACCCGTTGACATGGAATTCAAAAATCTTTCGCTGACAGTGAACTTGGGATTCAAAAAAGGTAAGCTCTTAGATCATAATGCTGTTTACTATGAATGTCTTTAATAACGCATAAATGGAGATGTTTATTTTTATGGGGACTTTGCTTGCTTTTAGACCATTATGGTATGGCTTGTGTGACTTAATTTCATGGGGCATTAACAAATGAGTGAATTACTCAGAAGTGTTCTTTCTTAGACGTCATGTGGTTATATTGTTAGAAATAAACAACTAAGAAATAAATCATCTTTTCTCAAGGCAATTTGAAGACACGTGCGAAATTTAAAACCTATTTGGCTGAAATATTTGTCTTTTGCTTGACAATTGGTTTGAAATATATAAATGATCCTATCGTGTTTTTGTGCTGTTATCTGGTCAGTGATCTTATAATACCAATCTTAGATTTCAACAAACAATACAAACAATACAAAATACGTTATACCTAAAGATGACTGATGACGCCTAAAGACGGTACACAGATGGGTCGAAGTCGAAAAGTGGAGTAGGAGCTGGCATCGTAGGATATTGTCGAGCTCTTGACACAAAAAGTCTACACATGAGATCATTGACGGTAACCATGTATCCTTCCTCATTGCGAAAGAGATAAGGTCGGATGATGCCATCATGCCATAATCCGCTCCAAACAGTCAATATTTGTGGGTTCATTGATAACTAGCTCTAATAACGGCAACTTTTCTTGTTGACATAGCCACAAATTGGCTTCGTCCGAGAAAATGATTATTTGGCCTACATCCGGATCTCCGGCCAATATTTCCAGCACCCATTGTCTATGGTTGTCCGGCTTCAATTCTTGCTTTAGCACAATCTTATAAAGATGTTGTTCCAATTCCAATAAGTAAAATAAGCCGTGTTGACTCTCTGACGATGCATAATTCAGTTGATCGGCACCGAATCCACATATCTAAGTCTTTTTTTGAGAGATTTTTTGCAGACTAAAAGACTAAAAGTTTAGTCTAAAAATTCTTACCGTTTTTCACATTTCACATTTCACATTTTCATTAAAACGAATCCAAATTATTTTTTAACGTTTTTATTCCTCATATTTAGGTTCAAAAGAAATTCTACACGATGTTTGTGGAAAATTTCCCGGTAGTCAACTTATTGCCATAATGGGTCCATCTGGTGCTGGAAAGTCGACACTTCTTGACGCTCTATCCGGTTTTAAGACGACTGGAGTTGATGGATCTATACTTTTGAATGGGCGACGAAGGGATTTGAGTAAGACTGAAGAGAGATAAACATTGAAAGTTGAATTAAAGTTAAATTAAACTCCCAGCTTCATTTAGACGAATGTCCTGCTACATTACACAAGACGATCGACTGCAACCATTGCTGACAGTTTACGAAAACATGAAAATTGCGGCCGCGCTCAAATTCGGACCAAATGTTTCAGAAGAAGAAAAGGAACGAAGGGTATGTTGAAAATATATTAGAATTCATATTCAATAAATGGGTAGGTCATTTTTTGAAGCTATTTTAGATGGTCGTAGGGAAAATTTGTTTGATTTATTGATATATACGAGTACAAACACTTTTCCGCCGTGCGTATTTTTAAACAAGTTAAAATGTAAAGCAATCTTTGCGTTGCAGTATAGAAGACTTGATAACAACGGAAGTAAATTCTTAAATATAGTAACTAGCAGCACTACTATCACAATCAATTACCAAGTCTGCATGCTAATATTCTCTTGCTATTGGCGTAATTTGTACGGCAATGTGGTTGTGTGCAAGAAATTAAGGAGTAAGTGTTTGTGTTCCTGAAACTATTCAGAAAAACAAATGGTGTTGTATTTTGTATCATTGTGTGTAGAAGGAGAAGCAAATATGACCAGTTGAATGCTCCAAAAACATGCCTTTAATTGGCACAAAACCGAAAAAACGCGAGACAGGTCAAGTAAATTTACATCTAACACCGATCGCCAAATTGTGAGGCTTCCTAAAAATGAGTCATGTGTCACATCGGGGTAAGAAGACTTACTAACCAAGAACTTTCGGAAAAAAGCCCTCGAAAATGTCCGTTACTAATTTCTCAGCCACACAAACCGAACCTAACCTTAATTCTCGAAGGCGAAAATTCATTACCAAAGAGCACTTAAATTAATCAGACGCAAAATGACTTACAGTCTGATGAGTCAAAACTCAATCTTTTTTGTAGCAGACAGACCAATTTTGGTCCATAGTGTTACCACTTACAGAGTTAACCCAAGTATTGACCTAATAGCCTTTATTGAAACAGAAGGATTTTGAAGTTATTGCAAATTTGATGAGAAGATGTGGCTTCACGGAAGACATATCGTTTAGCGATTTGAAGTAAAGCTGTCCTAACGTTTTTTGTCTAGTTTTGGACAGAGCAGGGCAAAAACAGAGGAAGTATTCCAGTGTTTCACTGACCGCTGAATCTTAGCAATTCCTACACAAGTCGGTAGAGACTAGGCCAAGTTTGCAAGCATGGTAGCTCAACAAACAGAGGCCTGTAACGATACCAACCAGTGTACTGCGTTGCACTCTATGTAACGAGGTTAAGTGTTTGGTCTTGCGGATGTCGTAGTCTGGCCAGAAGATTTCAGATATACGGCAGTTGTTGTTCCTATTCCATATACTGCTAGCCACTTTACATGACTCGGTAACAATTTCGGCAAAAAACAGCCGAATTGGCGCTGCAATAGTGATTCTGTAGGGATTAGGACTCTTTGCTTAGCAAGTTTGTCAGCAGTTTCGTTTCCTGGAATTCCTTCATGTCCAGGATCCCAATATAGAGAGACTATATTATTTGCACAAAGTATTTGTAGCGAGTTGTATACGGTTTTAGATTTTATACTGTTGCTTTGAAGAGCTTTGAGTGCGGCCTACCAATCTACATAAATTTTGATATGAGTAAATTTAGGCTTATTAGATAGGCTTCCCGCTGCTTTTTGTATAGCAACGAGCTCGGCTTGAGAAATGCTGCAACTATCATGCAATTTGTAGAAAACTTTGTGGTTGAGCGTGACGTTATAGACTCCAGCACCAACGTCTTCATTCTGCTAAGAGCCATCAGTATAAATTAGAGATGTTACGGATATCCGGTAAGTATTCGGTATCCGCCCTATCCGGCTTCCTTTATAATATCTGGCCGGAGCCGAATTATTTCGTTATATTCGGCCGAATACCGGATAGTCGTTTTTTCAGTAACTTTTTGTTACAACAAAATATTAAGTTTTGTGATTTGATTTATTTTATTAAACATATAGTAAATAGGTGGTTTACCTAGCAATTTGATATTGGAAGTTTACTAAAGCCAAATTATTAGTTTTTCTGCATTCAGGTTTAATAATTAGTACGTTTGTTTTCATAAAAGATGCCTGCTTTATAAAAGAGTCTCTCATTTTATACACTGCTACATGGAGATGAAAGATAAGTTTTGGCAAATTTTGACAAAATTGAGTACTGTCTTCCATTTACTTACCACCAAGACCGAGGATCACTATTCCATTCAAACTGTTTTGAGATATAAGTCAAACTCGTTTGTGGTATCACTTTTGGCAGAAAACTCAATCTGACTATTGCCTTCCGCCAAAAAAGCTCTATAACTTAATAAAATAGACCTAAGAGTGCTATGTGAAGCACTAACAGAATATGGGGCATGCAATTATCACCTTTATCACCTAAAATCTGTAGGCCAAAGAAACTATGGAACATATTGTATACTGACCGTCTGTCCAAGTCTTGCCCGAGAAAGATTTTAATTGTTAAACCAAACAAACGTAACAGGGCTTTCAAGAAATCGCATCTAGAGAAGTTATCAAAATTTTGAAGGCAGCACTAAAATGCTAGATCAAAAGAAGAGGGTACAATAGATCTTTACGGTCGCAGTACTTATGTTACAAATATGACACACCCCAAGTTCTTTAATTCAATTCAATTCAATTGCCTTCCGCAAACTCTTCAAAAAAGTCCCAAAAACTTTGCTGTGAAAAAATAAGAACATTTCGTGGAGGAGAAGGAAAAAACATGTTTAAGTTGGTTTTACTTGCACCGGTCTGATTTGGGTATCAGACCACCAAACTATTATACTTTTAATTTGGGCAGATATCCGGCCTAGCTGTATACGGTATACGGCCAAATCACTATTCGGTACAACTCTAGTATAAATGTTGATGCTATTTCCTGGATCAACTCTGCGTACTTTCTAATACTCTCTTGTTGGAATGATGATTCTAAATCTACGATCAAAAAGGGTGACGGGCTTGTGGTAATATGCATTGATATTGGTAATATTTAATATGTTACTATGCCCAAAGGATCTAAACTTAACTATTTGCCTCTTTAAGTCTCAGTGCCGTCTTGTGGACAGTGCTTTTGACGAACAGGTCGATAGGGAGTAAGTGTAAGATCATGTTTATTGAGGCAGTTGACGTTGTTTTGATTGCCTCTGTAGTTCCAATGCACGTGAGGCGTTGGAGCCTTTCCAATTGTGCTTGTATACATTTTTTGTCAAGGGCTTTACACCATACCACGACCCCGTACAAGCATAATAGGCGTTCTGTGCCTTTTTTATTCGTTCTTTGGATTTACATGAGTTTTAATAACACACCTTTTATTTCGTACACCACTGCATCATTTTTTTCTTCAACAGCACAATTGGTCTTCATGTTGTATTTTAATATATAGTATACAAATATATATATAATATATATATTATACATAGTTAAAAAATGGATTAACAAATCGATTAAAACGATAGCACAACCCTTTTACGATTTCTCATTTTAATAATTGGTTGATTTATTAACAATATCCACTTTCTATTTTTAAGGTTGAAGCTATACTTCTTCTCCTGGGCCTTTACCAGCATGACCTCACCCTTACCAAACGCCTGTCCGGTGGACAAAAGAAAAGACTGTCAATTGCATTGGAATTGCTTAATAACCCAACTGTCATGTTCTTAGATGAACCGACCACGTATGTTCTCCCTCTTCCATTTCAAACTAATTACTCTAAAAATATCAAAATTTTCTTTAGTGGTTTAGATAGTAGCTCCTGCTCAAGAGTCGTACGGCTTCTGCGAAAATTGGCAACACAAGGAAGAACAATCATCTGTACTATTCATCAGCCCACTGCCAAGCTCTTTGAAGAATTCGATCAAGTATATGTCCTCTCTACTGGCTACTGTGTCTATCAGGGCAGTACAAAGAATCTAGTTCCATTCCTTCAAACAGTTCGCCTACCATGTCCAATGTACCACAATCCAGCGGATTACAGTAAGTACACGATCTCTCTTGTATCCGGCTCCCCATCTCACTGAGGATTTTGTGACCATTTTCAGTAATTGAACTCGCTTGCGGAGAATACGGCACAGATAAAGTGGATGTCCTCAAATTAGCAACACAAAATGGAAAATGTATTTCATGGCTGGATAATCCCGATAAAATTTTGACAGCTGAGGCGCTGATCAAAAAGTACCCCATACAATTGAGACCAAAGACAAGAACTCTGGAAGACACCACTTTCGGGAATCAACTCAACGTACTGATTAAGAGGGGTTGTATCAAGATGAAGAGAGACACGACTCTGACACATTTGAGGATTGCAGTGAACGTATTTATGGCGGTGATACTGGGTTTACTTTATTATAAGGCTGGCAATGAGGGATCCAGAGTTCTGGACAATTACAATTTGCTGTTCGCGATATTGATGCATCATTCAATGACAACCATGATGTTGACTGTTTTAACTTGTATGCTTTTGTTAGACTGTGAAAAGTTTAAGTGTGATGACAATTTCCTCCGTTCTTTGCAGTTCCTATTGAGATGTCGATATTGCTGAAGGAACACTTTAACAGATGGTATTCACTGAAGGCGTACTATGTTTCTATAACTTTATTGGACTTGCCAATATCTGTAAGTATACCTACTCAACGAATTTAGTAAATGATGGTCGTAAGTTATTGATTATCCTTAGACAATAACAGAAAACATATTTCCATATCTTTCATTACGTGCGGTTCCCTAGTTGGCTATCTGGGCTCTAATTACCTTAGAATCTGGCCAATTCAATGCACTGAAATCAATAATCACTTAAGCACAAAATTGGAAACATGTACGAAATCTGTTCAATATACAGGGTGGGCCAACAAAGTTAATATTTTTCCATGTATTATGGCTTCATTAGTAAGAACAAACACTCCCGTTAATTATGAAAAACAACGTCGTTCAAGTGGCTGCCTCGTCTGGCTTCGCAGTAGCGCATTCTGTCACCCCAATTTTTCAAGACCTTGTTGATTCTTTCGGGCTGTAGCTCACGGATTGCTTGGATGATATTTGCCTTAAGTGCTTGAATCGTTTCCAGATTGTTGTTATAACATCAGTCCTTCACGGTTCCTCACAAAAAAAACTCAAAAGGGGTAAAATTGCAGCTCCGAGGCGACTAATTGACACCGCCAAGACGACTGATAACACGATTTGGGAATTTGGTGCGCAAAAGATCGATTGTGGCATGGGCTGTGTGGCATGGGGCGCCATCCTACATGAACCAAAGGTCGTCCAAACCCATGTTTTCTATTTCAGTAAAAAAAAGTTGGTTAACAGGGTCTTTAACGCCCATCGTTGACCGAAAAGTTGTTCCGAGCCTCATTTTCAAAGAAAAATTGTCCAATGATGCCACTACTCCACAATCTGCACCAAACTGTCACTCTCTGTGGATGCATTGGCTTCTCGACAATAACGTGCGGGTTTTCCGAGCCCCAGATGCGGTAATTTGCTTTGTTAACGTAACTGGGTGCTTCATTTCGGCCAAAAATTATTTTCAAAAAACGCACTGTTTGGGCTCACTTAGTTAGGGATTTATTGCAGCTTCACTATACGTATCCATGATGTTACACCTTCTGAACACCATTGTACTTAAGTCACGACAGGGTATCCTTAATCGCAACGGTTTCCACTTGAAAGATATTTCAATGGCCGGGAAGGCGATTCCTTACTAAAAAAATTAGTCTTGCAATACAAACATGAATTCGTCCTGTTCTTAAAAAATTAATAACATTAATAATAGCAGCACTACAGTCCAAGGTGGACTTGGGCCTAGCGTCTCAGCAACTACCCTTGTTGTGCGTGCTATTGTTCTCTCACGAGTAGAGGGGACCTACAGTTTAATTCCGACTCCGAACAGCGAGATTGAGAAGCTTTTTCTAGACAGTTATACTCTTTGAGCATCAGTGACTCGAAAGAGGTGGAGCCGTAAAAATATTAAAGATGTTTTTTTGGGGAATCGAACCCAGACTTCGAGTGGAGGAGTCGACGAGTTTACACACCACGTCGTGGCTCCCTGTTGTAGAATCAGCCGCCTCAAGCAGCACTACATGACAAATCCTTGATCAGAAATATGTTCTTCAGTACTATTGCACAACACAGAGTCAAAAAGACGAATTCTTTGTGCACGCTAACTTCTTCTCCCCACACTTGGCACACATAATTAACACCCCATTTTATTTTCAGATCTTTTGCTGTTTCATATTCTCATTCATGATATACTTCTGGAGTCATCAGCCGATGGAATTGTCGCGATTCCTAATGTTCTTCGCCATAAGCTGTATGATCGTATTAGTTGGACAAAGTTTTGGTCTAATCATCGGTGCTTGGTTCAACATTGTGGTAAGTTGCAGCTTGAACTCACACAGTAGTCACTATTTAACAATCCTCTTCAATGTAGAATGGCACATTCCTTGCACCCGTTCTAACAATTCCTATGATGATGTTCGCCGGCTTTGGCGTTACTCTCCGCGATCTACCTTCCTATCTACAATGGGGCAGTCACATATCATATCTGCGGTATGGTCTCGAGGGTTTCGTTGGGGCCATATATGGTCAAGACCGAAAGACTCTGGACTGCAATGAGGCATCGTACTGCCACTACAGGTACATCAGCTACGAGTAGACTTGATCGTTTTCGGTTTGTATTTAATTGGTTTTTTTTTCAGGTATCCGCACAAATTTCTCGCTGAAATTACAATGGATGGAGACTTATTCTGGAATGACTTGACAGCTCTCATTGGAACTATTATCCTATTCAAAATTGTAGCGTACTTTATTCTTAAGGCAAAAATTACATCTCTTAAATAAACGAATACATACATTTAAACTTTCTTCTGTTTTGTGTGATTTATTTTTCTGCAATCGTTTTTCCATCGGCTCTAAATTGTTGTAAAACTTCGAAATGATGGGTAATACTTACTTACTTACTTAATAGGCCTACGACCCATGGAGGATCCAAGCCTGAGATATCGCTGCATTCCATCGTTGATAGTCCTGGGCACACTGCTTCCAGTCATCAAGACCAAGCTGTCTTGCGTCCGCAATGACTCCTTCTCCTTCTCGAACCAGGAGGTTCGGATTCGAAGACCCTCTTTGCTGGAGCGTTGTTGTCTATGCGCTCGATGTGGGCGAGCCTGTGCAGTCGACGGATTTTTGCCTTCCGGACTACATCCACATCCTGGTACAGCTCATAGAGTTCGCGGTTGTGTCTACTCCTCCATTCGCCTTCCTCGCAGACGGGACCATATATCCGACGTAGAATTAGCTCTGCAGTTCTGCTTAGTGTCTAGCTTTCGGCTCCATATAGCAGGACTGGCAGAATAAGAGTTTTGTAGAGAATGATTTTGGTCCTTCGAGTCAGGAGTTTGGAGCCCTGTTGTTTTGAGAAACCGAGGTAGCATCGGTTGCCAAGACCGATTCTACGTCGGATCTCTACTGTGATGTCTTTCGTGGAGTTCACCATTGCCCCGCGGTAGACAAACTCCTTCACTACCTCAAAATTGTAGCTGTCGATTGTGATGTTTTGCCCTAGGTGGTGTGCGGCGGATCGTTTCTTGCTCGACAGCATATACCTCGCCTTATCCTCATTGACCTTAAGACCAGCTCATTTTGCTTGTTCTTCAAACGCTGTGAAAGCGTTGGGAACGCGAAACGGTGTCGATGTCGATGCGTATCCCAACAGTTGGACTGACTTGTAGAAGATGGTACCTTATGTGTTTACAGCAGCCCGCCGAACTATCTTCTCCAGTACCAAATTGAAGAAATCACTAGAGTCCGACTGAACATTCGGCTTCGGCAAAATCTTCGGTCTCATTTGGCCGAAGCCGGTGTGTTTTTTGTTTCGTTATTTTCGGATATTTTGTATTTTGAAAGTGCGATTGTTTACAGCTTTCAAATCAAAAGTCAAAAGCATTTGTAAGTTGGTAAACTTTTAAGTGCTCTGTATAAAAGCGTTCAAATTTTTTGTACTGGTTTCAGGTAGAAAGAACGTCAAAATGGCAGCTAAAAAGCCAATTTGGGGTTATTTCGTAAAAATGAAGCGAAAACAACTTGCAAAATATGTTCCAAATAGAGTCCGACCGAACATTCTAGGCTAGGTGATCAAAAAGCCGAAGTTCGGCTTCGCCTTAAGGTTCGGCCCAAAAATTGGCCTTGGTTGGTCGCTGGTCTTCTCCAGGATTTGGCTTAGTATAAAAATTTCATCTATAGTCGATTTGTTGGGCCGGAAGCCGCACTAGTACGTGCCGATTATAATAATAATAATAATGGCGGCGCTACAGTCCGAGGTGGACCTGGGCCTAGCTTCTCAGCAACCACTCGTGTTGTGCGTGCTATTGTTCTCTCACGAGTGGAGGGCGAGTTATACTTTTTGAACATTGTCAGTGACTCGAAAGAGGTGGTTTTTTTTTTAATTGTTTGTCTGAACTTGGTATCAAACCTAGACTGTGAAAGACTAATGCGCATGGGTCGACGCACGAACCTACACGGCCATGACGCCTACGTGCCGATTAGTGCGGTGCAAAACAGCTTTAGACGTTCACACAGTAAGCTGGACAGGATCTTGTAGGCGACGTTGAGCAGGGATATACCTCTATAGTTCTTGCAAGAGGTAGGATCGCCTTTTTTGTGGATGGGACATATGGAGCTGATATTCCAGTCGTCGGGCATTCTTTTGTCTTCCCATGGTAAGCCATCGTCTCCGGTTATTCAGCGTAGACTAGTGGCGCTGTTAAGGGTTGAAGATCTCTCGTTCGGCCTAGCGCCACAACAAAGCTTACTGCTGGAAACAGGCGTGCATCAGAATGCGTGCAGTAAAACTAATGAACACTGTTTTATACGTACATAAGTAGACACATGTGTTTACTGCGCGGCCACCCATCGATCCAAGTTATTTCTATTTCTCATTTTGATGCAATCCACATATAGTAGATCAGCAAGATGGTACAAATTTGGGAACTGGCGTTAGGTTAGGTTAAAGTCGCTGACTGCAGATAGCAGCCACACTCAGGCCAACTTAGGCTCATTGCGATACCACGCGGATCGGATGTCACCTATCCAAAAAGCCATTTGGTGCTTGCCACGAAGCTTTTTATTTGACCAATGCCTACATTGTGCAATTCGCTCAAGTCATTGAAGAAGTAGGCTCCAAGGTGTTTATTTCTGAGGGAGAAGAGAGCGCTAGAAGCGCAGAGGAGATGCTTTATGCTTTTCTCTTCTTCCTCGTCTCTGCAGCTTCTGCAGAAGTCGTTATGAGGGAGTCCCATTCTTAAGGCGTGAGTGCTAATAGCACAGTGTCCTGTGATTACGCCGCTGAGAGTTATTAGAGATGACCTGTTCATCCTAAGAAGATAGAGTGATTGTTTTAAATCAAGTTTAAGCAAAATTTGCTTTGTTATGAGGCACGTAGTGCCATCTGGCTATCTTAAGTTGATGTTTTTAGCAGTATGATTCTTTAAAAGAAGTTTAGCTGTAGCGAATGGCATGGGCGGAGGTTCTCCACTAGGAAGGTTTGTGGAGAACGTTCCGCGGCTGGCAACATCATCGGCTTCACAATTCCCTGGAATTTCACTGTGTCCCGGCACCCACATAAGGTTAATATTAAAATGGGTCTCAGAAGACCTCTAAGAGAAGAAAGTGACCGAGCTCAGGGGTTTGGTTGGTGCCTGGCTGTCCGAACAGATGGTGATGTCTTTTTTTGGATATCACGTTGTTCTTAAAGGTAGCGCTAAATGAAGAACATGCTCGCCGAACTTGCTCGTTTGCGTTATCCCCTACACGACGAAGACATTTGGCGAACATTCATTTCGTGTTTCTTCTTCAAACCGCAAACATGTGTGATAGGGAAGCGCAAGTGGTTGCGCTTATGGTTATATATTTGTGTTTGTTCACCTTTTTTTTTTATAAAATTCTCTCTTTGAATCCCATATCGCACTTTCATTTTGCAAAAGCTCAATGAATTCCTCGATAAAATGGTGGCTGACTGTTGAACTTGTGCTTAATCCGCGATATGCACTCGGCAACGTTCACAGCAAAAATGAGGTTTACTCGCGAACATGGCCCTACATGGCGAACATCAAAGCCAACGAACACGACAAAATCGAAATTTTTCGCCAACAGCGATCGGCTCACGAACCAGCCCATACACGACGAAAATGCGGCGAAAACGAGCAAGTTCGGCGAGAATGTTCTTCGTTTAGGGTTATCTTAAGCCAGGACGGAGCTTCTTTTATTGCCATAGTCTCATCCTGGAATCCTGATATGCCAAAATTGAGATCCTTGGAGTTGACATCCTACTCCCTCGCCCGTCTTGGATCCATCTGTGAAAATACGCAGATGACCGTCCAGCGTCTGAGTAGAGAAATTTTTCTCAAAGAGGAAATGAGGTAGTAGGATGTCAGGGTCGTGAGGTAGAGACTCGAGGTTATCTAGAATGGTGGAATGACCTGTATGGTGGTTATTCCCCAAGTGTAGTGTTCTGAGTCTTACCGCTGTGCAAGCTGCCACTTGTCTGGCAAACAAGTCGAGTAGAGGGAGATGTAGCATAACACGGATGGGGTCGGCCTTAGCATCCCACTAATACATGTGCTTGCAAATTTTTGGACGTGGTTAAGAAGATTGCGGTTGACGGCTGTGCCAAGAGCTGTCTACCATACCGCGACATCATACAATAGGATTGGTCTGACTACAGCTGTATACAGCCAGTATGCTATCCTAAGCTGTAAGTCCCATTTACAGCCGAAAGCTTTTTTACAGCAATAGAGCGCTGTGGTAGCTGTCTTAATTTGCTCCATGATGATGGGTTTCCAGCTTAGTTTTCGATCGATGATGAGACCCAAGAATGTTGCCTTATCTGTAAGTGTGAGTTTTATGCCACACAATGAGGGAGGGACGAAAGGGGGAATTTTGTATTTCCTCGTGAAGAGTACTAGCTCCGTTTTTTGCGGATTGACTCCAAGACCACATGTATTAGTCCATGAGGTTAGTCTGTGGAAAGCATTCTGAATGATGTCTCTGAGTGTTGAGAAAACTGCAATAACAACATCATCTGCACAGGCAATCACCTTGCATCCTGCCCCGTCTAAGTTCAGTAGCAGTTCACTAACCACAACGTTCCATAGAAAAGGAGAAAGTACATCACCTTGCGGGGTTCCTTTATTAGCAGAAATGTCAAAATAAAATGGTATTGTGGCAGACCCTAATGAAATCAGCCACACATAGGTTAAGCTATACCCATTCTGATACGATTGATGCTTATTTTGCGGGATCGCTCTTCACGTGCAGAGACGGTAAAAGATAGTGTCCTCCATTTCTGCATATCTAAAACTCCAGCCGTTGGGAGGAAGGCCCAATCTAGGCATGTCTTCCAATGACGCAGTGTCCCGTGGTAATGCCTGTCTTGGCCATATTGTTGCTCTTCGAACGTCGTCGTCCGTCACCGAACGTCCGGAAATTATTTATTAAAAAATGTTATCGAAATTCCGGTTTAGTTGTTAATACGCAGCGTGAATTTCCTCGTGAGATCACTCGTCATCATGGCTTGTGTGGAATGTGGAGTTAATTCGTTGCATCATGAACAATTTTTTAGGTGAGTACACTGTTTAGGACCTTAAGCCACAAATCAGACAGACACTAGTGTGAAATGAAGGAACCATAGCCGAGTTGGCAGCCAGTATCGAAGAAGACCTAGAAATGTCGATTCGGTGCCGATCAGCTAAATTGGGCATCGCCAGAGAGTCACCCCTGTTTATTCTGCGCTTGGATTTGAGCCTACATCCGTATTTGATTGTGCTGACGCAAGAATTGAAGCCGGACGATTATGGACAACGTCAAGAGTTGGCTAATTGGGTCGAAGATCCGGATTTTGGAAAAAAAAATTATCTTCTCGGAATCTTTTCTTCTCATCTTCTCTTTGGCACAGCGGTATATTGGAGTTAACACAATTCACAAGGGTTCGACCAAGCATCAATGCATCCACAAAGATTGACTGTTTGGTGCAGTTTATGGCATGGTAGGACCTTATTTCTTCTGAAATGAGGAAGGAATTCGTTACCATCAATGGTCTTAGGTACAGAGCGACGTTAACCGACTTTATGTGCCCAGAGATCGATAACCTCGATATATCCAAAGTTGGTACCACAGGAGGAAGGAGGAAGGAGCTACATGCCACACAAGCGACGAAACGCACGAAGTTGTGACGGAGAGATTTGGTAACTGGGTCATCTCACGGCATGCATCTCTCTCTCATGCGTTTATTTATTGGCCGCCGCTAACATGCGACTTGACAACACAGGATTATTTTCTTTGGGGTTGCGTAAGTCCTTAGTCTACGCTAAAGAGTCAATCCAAGAGCTTGAGGCCAACATTCGAGACGTAATAACGCCGCACATATAAGACGAGGTCAACCAAAAATTTGACGGACCGACTGAAGAAATGCCAGCGAAGCCGAAGCGGCCATTTGAATGATGTGCTATTTCATAAATAATGCCATGAATGTAGCTTCAGTCAGAATCAATTTTATATCACTCACCGTTATTGTTTTATTTAAATTTATTTTCCTATAGTTCTTATCTGGTCACCCTGTACAAGCAAAAAGGATTTGCTATAATTATAGAAAGTAAAGGACTAAATATAGAGGAAGTTAAGTACTAAGATAGAAGACATATCGGTGAATTGCGTTTTTATTCCTTCAATCGTGTGGCTGGGATATTCTTGTGACTCATTCAAAGTAGCATCATCCTGTGTTTTTTGTGCCGACTTTTTCTCCATTTTCTTCCTTAGCAGAGATTTATGCCATAGGCTTTCAATTCGCTTCACAGATCAAGATGAGAGTCGAATGCTTTGCAATTCACTCAACTGCTGTCAAAAAATAAATACGAGTGCGCTCAAAAAGTTCGACTTTGTAATAACAAAATGTGATTGCGGTCGAATTCGACTGTAGAATACGACTTGCGGAATTGGAGTGATTGTTGGAGTTCCAGTTAACCATTACTGATGTTTGGAGAATAATTTAGATGCAATGCTAAATATTTGAAGACTCTAAACGAATTTCTTTGATGGAATCTTTTTCATTGTTTTACGATGAAACTTAAAGTGCGGCTGTATTTATGATAAAACCGGTCAATAATAGAAATTGTTCGGTATCAGACTTGAATGTAAATATTATAAGGAAATCGCTTTAAAAAAACGCTTGCAGAAGTTGGACTTTTTTCTTCTTTCTTTGGGTAGCGCAACACTCCAGGGTGGACATAGTCATACCATCTACATCGTGTTATGTATTATACTGTATACGCACAAGTAGAGGTGACTTAAAGTTGCATGATGGTGGCTAAATTGGAGAAAATTTTATAGGCAGTTATTTCCTGACAGAAGTTGGGTTACCAAACATTGAAAGTCATGGCTCCAACCCTAGTCACTGGCAGCACAATCATGAAAAGCTTTACAAATTTCATCATGCGGAGTCGGTAAACGTCTACTGGTCTACTGTTCGTGTGAAGCTAACAGCACACGCATAAGCCGTTTAAAAGGTATTATGGCGTTGATATGAATGACATACATACATCCAGAAGACCAAGAGAAATATCTGACACCATAATCAAACCACAACGCATTGAATTTGACTGATTGCAGCCAAAACTGTGAATGGATTACAGTTCGCTGACCTCTGAAAAATTTCACAGCGGAAGCAAGATGTTATTTTGTAAAATTGCAATCGATCCGTTTACACACATTTAAATCTAGCAAAACACAAAACAAATAACAAAACAAAGAAACATCACGAGAAATATGTAGACTTTTATTATTGAGGTCACAACTTTACAAATAAAATAAAGAAAAAAAGCAACAGACAGAAACTTTTAAAGCGATTACTCAAGTTCATGAGCAACAAAATTCATTTACAATTGTATATAAACTAAAAACGAAAAATATTTGTATACCTAAATGTTTTTCTTATTTTTTTTCTTGTTTTTACTTTATTTTTTGTTTAATATTACAGGTATACCCCGCTTAACGCGCCCTTTATGAACGCATATTCATTATAACACGGTCTTGCCTTTTATTTCAGCAATTACAATATATAGTTTTTAACAATTTGCAATAAATTCTCTTTAAAATTACAAGTTACACACTGGATGACACAAAAATATGAATTTTACTACGAGCTTTGTTGTTTCGTTTTTATTTCTTTACTTGAAAATACATTTTCTTTTAAATGATTTCTAGACTCTACTAGTTCCACCACCGAATATCAAACCGCCTATCTTTCAACACACATTTCAAACTAGAACATTAAACCGTTTGTGTTTTTTTTTTGTTTTCTCATATTCCTTCCTTCAAGTTGGTCGTCCTCTGCAGTCTTTAAACACTTTCTTCTTTTGCTTTAGCTAACTATCGTACATAATTTAGCACAGATTCAAGCTTAATGCGGGGCTTTTAGGACCTTATTGCCCGCATTAAGTGGGTCATACCTGTATTACAAATTCTTCGTAAAATCATATTTGTTCAAAGATTTTTTTTGTTTTGTTTTTATTTGTTTAAAGCAAAGGCTTACAAATTGGTAGAATTTCTTTTTCATTCTTGCAGCGTTGGTACATTGAAATGAAAAAAAATTAAACACGTGAAATTGTCTGTATATGATCAGTTTTGGAATTTATAAACATAATTAAAACATTTACAAATCTTTTAGAAGCTAATCGAACTCGTGTAGCGTGTACACGTTCCATGTGTTCTTTTATGAGTTTTAAGATTTGAATTAAAAACAATAAACCATCTAGGATTCAATAATAAACATCACACAACATGTAGGAGTTTCTTAATTAGTTGACTTAAAGAGAGAAGAGTAAAATTTACTTGCCTAGAGTGAAACCTTTTTTTCCACTGTATGTATCACATACATAAGTTGTTTAAAAATTGACTAAAACATACTGTTCTAAGCAATGTACGCGGGATAAGATGAGGAACTGGATAAGGCTTACTACGCGTATTTCTATGAATATTCAACACATAGGATTACCTGCTTTACAAGCTTAACTCATGGTAGTACATTCGTTTTCTTTGATCTTAAATATTCACAATGAATTCAACAAAAGGAGAACTCAATCTTTTTTCTGTTTCTTCAAAAAATTCCCTTTTAGACAAAATTATTCATTTGCACTTTTCAAGATCCACAATTAACCCACGTTACAATCAGGCTCTTACATTTTTTAATTAATTTCTTAAACTAAGGCCCATAGATCAAACTGTTCAAATTGACTTAGAAGCTTCATTCGAAAATGTTTGCTCCCGTTTCAAACTAAGGTACAATCTCACTTATTCATAAATCATATTCCCCATTTACCTAATTCAAATTCTTCAATAGCTGCCTTCATTATATACTAGAAGCGTTTTAAAGGGTTATATTCAACTTTGAACTCAACGTTGCAAGCAGTTATAATTTTAAACTTCTGGGCTGTACAGCGACATGAGTCTAGCCAGGCGTCTAGGGATCCAACACCTAAGATGGCTGGACCATGTAGAGCGTAAGGACAACTTAGCTCCGACCCGCAGAGTCTTCGACTCTGAACCTGTGGGACAAAGCAACAGAGGACGTCCATGTACAAGGTGGCGCACACAAGTCGAGGGGGACCTCGGCTGGCTCGGTGTTCGAAACTGGAGGCAACTGGCGAGAGGTGGTGCTGGCTGGAGAGGCATGTTGGTTGAGGCCCAGGCCAAAGAGTGTCGTGCATAACAGGGAAGCATCGAATTTTCAGCGCATTCAATAAACGTGTTATTAGCTGTCATATTCAATCTTAAATTTTACTTAAGGGTGACGTCTTTTAGGAAAAGAGTGTACTTTCATAGAAAATTTCAGTCGGTTTTCGACTGTTGTAGGCTTAAGTCTTCGGCTTTGACCGGATGCAAGGAACCACAAGGTGGCCGGAAATCTCTCATGATGAGAAATTGCATCTCGGATGTGAGTCTCTCGTTTTATTGAAATGTTCTATTAAATCCAACAGCTTTTGACATGTTGAAACAACCATTCCTAGAATGTTTTTAGTTTCCCGATGAGTTATGTTTTTCCTCTGTCGTCAAAGTCCAATGAAGAACTTATGTGTACGAATTTGTGACGTGAGTGGTGAGTGAATTTAAATAATGTTTTGATGTTGGATGAAGAGCATTTACATTTAAGTGGTTATGTCAACAAGCAAAACTGTAGATTGTGGGACTCCGAAAATCCAAGGCCAAACTAATCAAATGCAGTTTGGTGAGGTGTTATGACCGGAAAAGCAAAAGCGACCCATATTTCTTCGAGAATGAGGATGAAACGCCAGAAACGATTCTGTGGACTTCTTACAGAAAAATGATCGAAAACTTTTTGCGCCCAATGGCAGAACAGCATCCCAATTTGTGGTTTCAAAAAGATGGAGCGACTCCGCACACTGCTACCAAACTATGGACATGCTGCGTGAAATGGGTTTAACAGTGGTAGTTCTTATCTGCCCCAACCCTGATAATCGTTGTAAGTGATTATATTGAATTTTGGTAATTCTAATTTGACCCACCCTATAGAATCATTGTGAGTGATTTTGTCGCACTTTACAAATAAAGACGAAGTTTTTGTCTTTTTTTAATAGATTTGGACACATTCTTGTTCAACTAAACTCCATTGATTGGGAGTCTTATTAGATCCGGACACAAAAAGATACATATTTAACTGGTTTCTAAATCTAAATTCTGCACGTAAGCAAATGTTCTTAGTTTTTTGTAGAGCAAAGCACTCTAGAGAGAGTAAAGGTGAATTCATTTGAACCGTTATATGCGAAAATCGCAAATTTTGATATTTCATTCCCATGAATCCCAGACAGCTTTGATTTCCTTGCAGACCAAAACACTCATAATTGAATTTTTCGCAAGTAGCAAATCTGCGATCCATTTTTTGTAATTATGTGGCCTGCAAACGCACTTTGTGGATGGCGATCTCAGTTTTACAAAACGCAAGTAGAGTGTTTGAATTTCTGGAGTTTCTATTCGAAAAAGAAAAATAGTTATTAAGGGCGCACCTTTTGGCATACCAAAAAGTATGACTGTGCTGATATTTGCTGAATATTTCTGAGAAATCGCAGTCGCAAATCGCGGTTCATGTGAATGCCAATTAAGACGTTTCCCTAAAAGGCGACTTGTACCTACCCATTTTTTCATACATATACGTGTATCAAAATCTTATTCGTACATCTGATGCTCACTACTTTTTTTTGCTGTTTATTACAAACCAATAAGGATTAAATGACTCTGGTAACAGTTTTTGCTTAAAGTTAATCTCATAGGTAGGACTACATCTAATTTTGAAATTATATGACATGGTCTGGTTAGGAGATATGATAAAAGGAAGGCCAAAAAGTTCCTCAAATTTATATTCGTACAGCAACCACTGAGCTTATATTTGACGTAGTACAGTTAACTGTTTGTTATTTTTTGAGTGAAATAGTTATCTGCGGTGTTGCGCAAACGTGTCCTAGTGTTTGGAGCATTTAATTAACTGTTTTTTTTTTAATAATTGCGAAAGATGTAAAGAAAAGGCACTGAAACGAACTCAGTGTTGAGTATTACATGATGGAAAATCTTATATTGAGAATGTACATTTAGTGAATCGTCCAAGATCAACAATCCAGTCAACAATTAATATTTTTAAAAACGAAAATCGAATCGAAAATGCCAAAGGAAGTATTTTCAACGAACATGACAAAAGGAACATACTTCGTGTAATTAAGGAAAGCTCCCGAACAAGTGCACCAAAAATTGCGGAAGAACTCCGCCATTGAATTAAAGAAACAGTTTTCTACATAAACATTAATAATGTTGCCAATTACAATGCCAGCATACTTCAATATATTTTAGACAAGAAAAAGAGACAAAAAAAATCATCGCATCTATGATGCGCTGGTTGCTTTTGTTTGCGCATCGTTGCTTTCATGTTGCATTTTAGAACGTGATGCAAAGCATCATTACCAAATGTTTGCATTTAAGAACGCTTGACGTTGCAGTACTGCGCTAATGTAGCGATTACGAACTCAGCCTAAATCACTAAATTGTTTCATTTCTCCAGGTGTACGAATATGAGTTTGATATACTGTATGTTAAATTGATGTGAGGTAAGTCAGCCAACACGTTTCCCGGACACTTTTATTAATTCATTTAAGCCTCTGAGCTTTATCAATGTCTACAGCATATTTGCTTCAAAAATCGTTTATAGTCAATGGTACCATTATGTATACAGTGGTGTGCAAAATAATAGATGCGAAACCTTTATTTTACAAATATAATTTTTTTCGGCAAACTTGCAAAGAAAATCTGCAAACAAATTTGCGAAATGTACACATTTCCCGTCATGTTTACAAAAGAACAACCACCACTTCGGTTTTCCGTTCCCGTTATAAACTCATTTATGCGATATTTCAGGGTGCAAAAAATAGGTTCGTTGTACAAAATTGTCAATAAATTTTGTTGGATCGCCTTGGATAGAAGTACGTGTTTTGCTTAATTATATTTTTTGCTCGTTTATCCAATATTAATAAAAGATAGACACCAGAGATATTAAAATTGGTCGCAAAACCCAGATAAGAAAAAACTTAAATAAAATGCGTGAAAAGGGAAAACGTACGCATTTATTGTGAAAGCACTTGGTTGCTCCCAAAAACATGACAACCAATGCCTTAAACTTGCACGTAACCTAAAAACGCGAGGCTGGCTATGTCATTTAAAACCGGTCGCAAATTGTGAGGCTTGCTAAAAATTAGCCATTTGCCAAATCGACCGAAGTAAAAAAAGACTGGAGCCTGGATGTTAACACATCAGCAATAAGGAGGCTTATGAACCACGCACTTTCTGATAGAAACCCACGAAAATGTCCATTCTTAACATCACAGCCACATCAACCGAACCTAACGAAAACCCTTTGTGATCTTTGACACTAAATAATAATAATAATGGCGGCGCTACAGTCCGAGGTGGACCTGGGCCTAGCTTCTCACCAACCAACTCGTGTTGTGCGTGCTATTGTTCTCTCACGAGTGGAGGGGACCTACAGATTAATGCCGACTCCGAACGGCGAGATTGAGAAGCTTTTTCTAGACAGTTATACTCTTTGAGCATTGTCAGTGACTCGAAAGAGGTGGAGCCGCGAACAATTTTTCTCTTCTTTTGAAAAATTGTCTGAACTGTGATTCGAATCTAGACTGTGAAAGTCTAATGCGCATGGGTCGACGCACGAACCCCCACAACTAAGGCGCCCACTCTTTGACTAGCTAACTGCAAAATGGCGAAAATGTCTTATAGTCTGATGAGTCAACATTTAATGTAACGGAAGCATACAGTGGTAGGCGGTGTGCGGGAAGTCTTGTTTGTGTTCTACAATTTATTCGGATTTATATGGGCACCTATTATTTTTTTACACCACTGTTTATACACATGAAATCCTAAATATCACATTTAAATGAAAATGTTCAGAAGTGAAAAACGCTAAAGTATGTTTGCTTTTTTTCGTTGATACCTCGCTTTAAGAGAATTTTATTCCCACTTCTTGATATGTGAGAAATTACAAATTTTCCTATAAAAGAAGGCCTGATGAAGGATGTAACGATTGGTGGTTAAATGTCAACGACAAATGACGAAAATGATGCTAATGAACACGATTTACTTTGATTGCACAGGTTTAGTAATAAGGTGAAATAGCTTATGAGTAGATCACAGATAAATAATCAACAACATTTGAATTAGTTATCTTCTAAAAGAACCTAAACCTTTTTACTCGTATAATTGTCCTACAATTTATGAGAAATGTCCTTTAAAACGTTTTCCAGCCAAATTCAGCATCTTCTTAGGCTTTCCATTCCACAGCCCGCGGTGATCCTTGTTTTAATCAGAAGCCGTCGTCATATGAACATTATGTTCTGAGGAATAGTTTTAATACAATTCATTTGTTCATTATCCGAATTCACTTGGAGCAAATCAAACAGCATCCTATTGAAAATTTGGTGAACTGACCAATGAATTTCGAATAAAACAGAAGCTGAGACAACTTTGAATAACCCTCCTTGTGGCCTCTATCTTAAATGGATGATTTAAGATAATGGGTGGGGAGTGAATATAACTATCACATGCACTACGACCATAAAAAAATGAAATGAATGACTTCTCAACAATATATCAAGCCACATTTTCGAACACAGTCGCAATAAGCTGAAACTCCCGATTGGAAGCACATTGGAAGCTTCCTCACCCAATCTTGTCTTAAGTTGAACATCCTTCAACATATGTCTTCTACAGTGCTTATCTTCAACAAACAGTGATATCAGTTTTTCCTAGCGTGACTTTAAAGACTTTGCTCTCTGTTTAACACTTGGTCTAGAAGGGCATATTTAGAAATGTGTGGAGCATGAGATACATAAATGGAGGGTAAGGAAACTGTTTGAATTTATGTTAAGAACGCCTTACACAACTCTGAGGTTTGGTAGAAGCGATATTCATTTATGCATCGAACTTTATTTGCCTGTGAGAGAGCATGGTAGTTATAGGCACTCTCTCAAAAAGACTTATTTCGTCACTTTATGTATACCTATGTGAAAAGGATTTACTAGAAAATGACTGATTCATTACAAAGGCATAAACGATTGTTCCAATGTCAAATTTGATTGCGAAGTTGGAAAGTTACATGTCTAAAATGCAATGACGCAAAGGATGATATAACTCCGGTTAAGGGCTGCTCAATCTTTGATCTTTGAAGTTCCAAATGTTCAATAACGAACTGTATGGACTGTATGGCGACATGAGTCGACTAAAATGGCTAGGCTACGTACAACACATGGACAACACAGCTCCCAGTACAAGAGGACGCCCACGAAGACTATAGCGCACGCAAGTGGAGAGGGACCTCAGCCAACGTAGAATGCGTAATTGGAGGCAGTAGGCTAGAGATCGCGTAACTGGCTGGAATTCGTGTCCACTGGCTAAAGATCGTGCCAGGTGGAGAGGATCTTCCGGTTCCATCCCGGAATGTAGCGCAATCAAAAGAGCTGCTGTATATTTCGAGATCACGGACGATGTACATAGGGTGGACTTAGAAGAGGATTGGTCCATCTTGGACTTCATAAAAAGACGAATAAGAACACCACCGCATGCTTCCACATCTCAAACGGTGTGCGGGGGGTGGACTTAACGAACTGAAAACATTATATCCGGTGGGATATCTACGAATAGATGAAGTACATGGTTAAGAAAAAATCATCTTCCGCCGCAGGATGAGGACTTTGCAAATTTTCCCATAAGAATCATGCTTTTGAGTCGTTTTAATAATCATTTCAATTCGTTTTCGTTTTCAAATTCATAAAATTCGTATGCACTTCGATATATCACATCGACAACATTCAACGCTTTCCATTTGCAATCGCGTGCTCGTTAAATATAACGTCTCTTTCCATTTTTTTTTAAATTCTTGCAACATTTAAAAATGTAATTGAACACAATCGGTGTTTAATTTCGACATCGTATGACTGGATTAATGAACATGACCAGTGCAAAACTTGGGGGGATCTATCTCATCTAAGCTGAATTGCCAATCTGTGTCACTTTATAAGCTAAGCTCTCCTACATCCTTTCAATTGCTCAATATCTCTGCTTTGCTGTCAAACACTGTGCAACATTCAAGGTAATCATTTAGCAGTATGTTTGCCCATCTGTCTGACAGAATAACATTTACTTAACACACTAAAGTCCACTCTTCACTTTAAAACACCAAAAGATACATTTACATATGTAGTTGTGCTCTGAAAAACACCACGAACAAATATGCGTGCACTTGTCTATCTAAACAACATGTGAGTTGACATTTTCATTTTTTTTATTTTTTAATTCCTTCATCATCGAACATACATTTGCTTTGATACAAAAAAAAAACAATCAACAACTGAGCTAGAGCTTCAATAATTTCTTTTTTGTTTTTTTTTCCTCACAGATCCCACATTCCTATGCATCTACCCTCACTGGGAATAAGGAAACAAAAAAATCTAAGGCCTGATATACAAAAGTAAATATCCTTTGAGCATTCTCATATACATTTAAATGTTTAACAAAAAAGAAGAAGTATTTGAACCGTATGAATGGCGTTTTGATCTTAACAATATTTATCCTTCAAAATTAAAACAAAACAAAAAAAAAAGATAATATTGCACTGAGTATGGAAACAAACAAAAATTATATCGTGTTTTGCACCAGCAGAGGTAAGTGTGAATATTTTTAACAAAAAAATTATAATTTCTTCTTTTTTCTTTGCATTTTTGTTTACTTTTGGAAGTCAGTGATGTTTGTTTGTTTTCTAAATTCATTTGATTTGTTTGTGTTTTTCTTTTTCGATTTTTGTATCCATCATATACTCATACTAAATCATCTACAGATTATTTTGTGTACCACCACACTTGAATTTCTTACTGTCGCACTGGTTGAAGTCGATTTTAGCGTATGTGAAGGTCGATTGTTGCGAAGTATTCGAATTCGGACTAAGGCTTACTGATGTATCATCAGATGTTAAGGATCGCGTTTGGTTTACCGATCCGTGTATCGTCGTATTGGAATTCTTCGGTAAATCCAAACTGGCATAGTTTAATTCTAGTTCAGGATTTTGCGAATTCTGACATTGGCCAGTCGGCTTTGAACCAGGTGAGTTGGTTAATTCATTGGCAGCAATATGCTTGGTTGATGATACACAGTCGATGGTCTTCAGTTTGTTATCATCGTTAAAGGCGTTGTTGCTAACAAGTGCTGACTTAAGAACTTGATCTTGCTCCCGGTTGTCGCACATGTTCGACGGTGAGAAGCAGAGGGTCGCTGTTGACGATGAGTTCAATTGCACGCAATCACTGTTAACGGAGCTGGGTCGAGATGATGTGGTGTCGGGAGTAAAAATTCGATCACTATTCACTGAACTCGGCCGTGATAGATTTTTTCTTGTTTGTAGTGAACTATCGCTGCTTATGTGAAGAAGCTCGTACCCTGTGCCCTTTGTTTGTCGACTAGGATTGCTGTGACGATGACAGCGTGACGACGATGAAAATGGTGATGTTGGCGTACATTTTGGAGAATTTGATTTTCGTGCTGGCGGCTTGCCCCCATCCTCTGACGATGAATCGTCCGCGTTCAATGAAAGCGGTTTGCATTCATTTTCGTTCAACTCGTCCTTGGAATGGGAGCCACAAATTGTGTCTATGCTCTGATCGGATGTGCTCCTTTGGCAGTCTGAGTCTCTGATCTTTTCTCTTTCGACCACGTCTATTTGACTTTTTTTAGGAGTTGTAACTTGTTTCGTTGAATCTACAATGTGGTCTGCGCTAGGGGCACATTCATTGTCGACCGGAGATTTGTCCTCTTTATTTGATGCCTCGTCCTCGATATACTTCAAATTAATGAACAAATTTTCCAGTTTGTCGTACAGATTTGTATCTTGTTCGGGACCTGTTGTTTTTTCCTCGGAAATCGTGAACGAGTTGTTGACGTGGTCGAAGAAGCGCTTTCTTAGGTTAGACTCTGATTTATTAGGAAGATTACCACCAGCTGCTCGTTGCATAGCCTGGTTTTGTGTATGCAGTGCAGATAGCTTTGAAACGTTGCCAGCACCAAGGCTACGGTTGTTTTTCAAAACTTGACTTGCATTGGTTGAAGGCATTTTCGAAACAGCTCTCGACTTCTTCAAATCGTTCAGCATTGAACGGGATTTAATGCTAGCATTTGCAAAATCATTCAGTAGGTGTCTGCTGTTAGTGAAAATCTGATCAATGTTGGAATAGCTTGAGTTCTTGTTGCCATTCCATGACATTTCCAAATAGCCTTCGGGTGTTTCCACCTTCCATTCGTCCACTTTGAATTCTTTGTGCGTAGCATCTTGTTGCTGTTGGGGAGTCGTCTCTGGCAAGTCAATATTTGAGCTATCATTTGGCACTGATAATTGTTCAACAGATTCATTGAAGTTGTTTTGATTGGTGGAGTACATAACTGGTCGCATTTCTAGGTAACCATTATCGACTGTTTGTGGGGACATTTCTGAAAAGCTGTCATGTGATCTGTTACTTACAGCACTTTGACCTGGTGAACTGCTTAGTTTGGATCGTAGATGGCTTCCCTTTGGGAGATGAAGTGAAGAGGCACCTGGTGATTGTGATGATAGGGAATTTGATCGACTACTGGAATTTTTGGAAAAATCAATTTCCATTAGGTCATCCATGCGATCAACCGAATTTTGACTTTTATGAATTAAAAGTGGTGCACTGGAGGATTTTCGTCCTCTACCTGTACTCTCTGAAGGTGGTTCTATACTAGCGACTGAAGATTTACTATTAGTTACGTTACTATTGTTTGCAGCGGCTGAATGTGCGGCTGCCATTAGGGTGTTCCGTTGGAGGTCACATCTGGGGACTTTTGATCTGGAACCAACTGAAAATGCCCGTACTCGAGAGTTGTTTTGATCAGTATTAGGAATAACTTCAATACGGAGTCTTTGTTTATTATGTTCGATGCGGCTGCCAACTGAATACGCTCGGGGTGGCCGTTCTGTAAGGACTCTGCAAGAAAAAACAATTTGTAAATAATTGTGAGTTAATAAAAAGCAACTTCAAGTAAAGTTAAGTCAAGGATTCCCCTCGGTCACTAATATATTTCTCTTGCCTAAAAGGCGTGGGTCTATGCTGTGTAACTGTCTTGGCATCATAGGCTCAATATGAAAGTACAGAAAAAAAGCAGACAACGTTGGTACTTACTGCGATTCGTCATCACCTGCATCAATCCCCGTGCTGATCTTCTCAAGTGGATACTCTTCAAAATAAATACTCGCATTCGGCATACCTGGTGTTATGCCAAACGCATTATAAATCTGCCGTCGATGTTTTATACCCTGCTCCATGTCGACATAATCCGATGTTTGAGGAGACGACATATGAACATAACCGTCAACTGTCTCTTCGGCGATACTCGATGTACGACTATTACCATCGGAACTGTTATCACACAGCGCGTTCTCACACGGACTCTTTGAAGTAGACATATCCACATATTGACTCTCTGCCTCCTCTGAATGAATATTTGAACTAGACGATAGGGTTTTTCGGCCCTCACTTGGGTGAACATCTACGTTATCCATGTTATAGCAGTTTAGTTTTTTATTCTCGGTGTACCAGTACTCATCGACATTTTCCTCTGGGATAACACCGCCGGGCGAGAGGGAACTATAAATGAAAACATTTTAATTCAATCTTCTTACACTCTTACAATTGATTCGATGGTCATACTTGTAAAAACGCGACATGGAACTTGCATTATCGTCCGGAGTTAGCGAGTTCTTCATGCTGTCGGTCTCGTCTATACTAAGTGTTGATCCATCACTTTCTGAACAGCCCATCGATGGACTTAAGGCGTTGCTGTTCACGGGAGGACTATGGCTATGCCTATTGTAGGTTGAGTTTGGCACGGTATTTAAGGACGACATTGTTCGTGACGGGGGCATTGACGCATTACCGAGACTGTTTGTGGAACTTTCAGTAGTTGTTCGGTTTCTCGATGGTAAACTGTCGCATCTATCTCTATTCATAGCTGAAAAAAAAAGGTGAGTCTGTTTTAATAATCTGAGATAAAAACTTGAAGAGAATGTGATCTAAAAAGCATTAATAAGAGGCAATAAATGATGCAGACTGGATGTGAGAGCCAACCTCAAAGGCAATTGGCCAAAAGATTCTGAAGAAAAACAATAAAGATAATATTGACAAAATTCCTTTTCACCCCTATTTTTCCAATTGTTATATTTCAGCAGCTGTAAAAATTGCCAAAGTCCGGCCGAAGGCCAGTTCTTCTGCCCACGCCGAATTTCGGCTTTTTGATCACCTTTGGCCGAAGCCGAAGCAGAATGTTCAGTCGGATTCTATTTGGAACAGATTTTGCAAGTTGCTTTCGCGTCATTTTTACGAAATAAGCCCAAATTAGATTTTTAGCTGCCATTTTTGATGTTCTTTCTACCTGAAACCAGTACAAATAAATTGCATGCTTTTATACAGACCACTTTATAGTTTACCAACTTGCAAATGCAAAATCTTTTGATTTTAAAGCTGTAAACAAGCACGCTTTCAAAATACAAAATATTCGAACCGTTCCTTGCTACTTCTATTTTCACAGAAAGCAGAAAATTCATTCAAAAATATCACCTTCGTCAAAATATTCGGCTTCGACCAAAGATTTTGCCGAAGCCGATTGTTTTGACGAAGGTGATATTTTTAGCCGAAGGTGGCCGAAACCGAAGCCATATGTTCGGTCGGACTCTAATGACATCCTGCCGTCAAAATGTTCAGTAAGGTTTGCCTTTTCATAGCCCCTTGTTACTTGCCGAACGTGCGGAAATTAATAAAAAATGCTAACGAAATTCCCGCTCAGTTGTAATTACATAACGTGACTTTCGTCGTGAGGGCGGTTGTCATCATATTCAGTGTGTAGGCAATTCGTCACACAGTGGAAAAGTTTGAGTGTGGGTACACTCTTTTGGATCTTAAGCTACATTGTTGCTTAATAAAGAAAACTTAGCCACCGTAGTGGCCAGTATCGAGGAAGACCCGGAAATGTCGATACGGTGCCGATCAGCTGAATTGGTCATCGTCAGAGAGTCAACAGGCTATTTTGCAGTTAGATTTGGATTTAGGCCTACATCCGCATTAGATTGTGCTGACGCAGGAATTGAAGCCGAACGACCGTAGATAACGCCGTTACTTCTTCAATTGAGCGCTAAAAATGTTGACCGGATATCCAGATATCCGGATTTTGGCCAAAAATGGCCCATTTTTAGCTCAGCGGGTATGTCAGCAAGCAACATTTCCGTCATTGGAGCTAACACAATCCACAAGTGTCCGGTCAAGCATCAATGAATCCACAAAGACTGGCTGTTTGGTGTGGTTTATGGCATGGCGGCATCATCGGGCCTTATTTCTTCCAAAATGAGAAAGGAGCTCGTTACCATTAGTGATCTTAGGTACAAAGCAACGTTAACCGACTTTCTGTATACAGAATTCAACAACCTCGATATATTCGAGGTGTGGTTCCAACAAGAAGGCGCTACATGCCACACAAGCGACGCAACGCACAAAGATGTGAAGGAAAGATTTTGCGAATCTGTCAACTTACGGCGAGCGTTTATCAGCTGGCCGCCGCGATAAAGCCACCACTCGATAATGACACCACTCGATTATTTTCTCTGGGGCTTCGTCAAGTTGTTAGTCAACGCTAAAGAGCCAACCACTTTGAATTAGCTCGAAGTCAACAGTAGAGACGTTATTGCCAGAATAACGCCATACATATTGTACCAAGTCATCAAAAATTGGACAAACCGCTTGAAGCACTGCCAGCTAAGCCGAGACGGTCATTTGAATGATATGTTGTTGCACATGAATATAGCTTCAAAATAAATCCAAAATCAATTTTATATCTCAAACCGTTGTTGTTTTTTTAAAATTTTTTTTTATTTTCCTATAATTCTTATCCGGTCACCCTGTACAAAGGTGGAAATATGACATGCATATAAGCAAACGGAACGGACTTTTTTTTGCTAAAAATCGGATAAATTTCTCCTTGTCTATAATGCAGAAAAAGCTTTAAACAACTCCGATACTGGAAAGAGACCCAAACATCAGAGAACGTATACAAATCGCTAACAGCATGACAGTGAGTCATCATGATATGTATGGATGACGACTTGGATGGCGCAGTTTGTTAAGTGCCTGCCCTAAGATAGAGGGGCCACAGGTTCGAATCCCAGTGAAAGCAAAGTTAATACTGGCCTAGTCACCATTTGCCGTTGGAATCAAACTAACGGCAGTATCACTGGAGTGGTCAATCAGTAGAGGTAGTCTGACTGTGGGTATCGCAATGGACCAACATGGTCTAAGTGTGCTGGTGAATTCACTAGCAGCCCCCTAACCTAACCTAATACGCATATGCGAAAAAGGCAAACAGAATAGTGCCTGCCAAGGTCCTCCATACAAAACTTGCTCATATTATTAAGAAAAATTTATAGTCTGAACTGTTAGTAGATGAGATTGCTGTTATGCCGTAGAACCAACCTTTCAAAAGTGTTCGAAACAAAGCACGGGCTCCGATTTACCAAATGAGAGTTAATACTTTGTTCTAAAAACAAAAAGCTTTTTGGAAATGAGTTTTAAATACTACAATAAGTTTCAGGACTTCGACTAGATAATTAACCTGAAACTTATAATCAAACTGAACCATGCGTTTTAGAAATACTTAATTAAAACTTCGTGTGTGGAAACTACATGATTGTACATTAGATGGGTTTCTAAGGCCAATGCAAAAGTTCCACACGAATTAAATTACAGAAAGTTTGAAAGTTTTTCAATTGGCCAAGAAATTGTGAAAAAGATTAATTTTCACATCGATTTCTTTGGAATTAATTTAATTAAATGAAACGTTAATTAACTCACCACTCAGTGGCGACGAATTCAAAGTTTTACTACCGGAATGGGTTTGCCTTCGCTGTAGAATAGTTACTGGTTTCGAAGTTTCAGTTGCTGACGATGAACGCTTTCGCATCGGACCATAAGAATCCTCTGCATTCGATGACATCACACTTGAAAAAGAAAAACAGACTTAAAGTGAATTCGAAAGTCAGCATATATTGGTTTGTATACTTTAGAATCATAGTATGCATGTTCTGTGCAATCAAAGAATCCTTCGTCTCCATCCAGAGCTCACCAGCGCCGATAACGCTATGCCTTCCCACTTCCATGTAGAAATATCGCTTCGAATCTCCACATCTGAAAAAGAATGAATAATTATGCAATGGGTCACAGGAGATGGCTTCAAATATTTACCGTCTTATTGATGTTAAATAAAATTCAACAACTGGAACTCGAGGCTCATCGAAATCTGTGCGCTCTGGGCCAATGCGAATCAGTGTTACAGATTTTGACGACAGGCAAACATGATAACTTCCAAGAATGCCTTTCTTTTCAGCTAAACCTTTTTTCTGAACTACCACTTGCCAAACGTGTTCTGAAAATAAAGAATATAAAAATTATTTATGAATTTATAATCGATTCTCGATAAAAAAAAAACTCGTGTGTACAACACCTCTGCACGCGTCTATAGCTATTGAATTTATATATAACTTATATATAACGGTGGTATTGTAATACCGTCTGCTTAGTTACAATCCTATGTATACGTATAAGTACAGTGACATGCAGCGGTTGCTGCAGGGAACTGGCTTTTGCAGTTATTCTAAGATACAATTAAAAAACGATATATAGTGTGGCCCGATAGCAATGGTCGGTTTTGTAATTGTTACGTTTCAGCAGCTGTCAAAGTTACCATACAGCTGTCAAAATATTCAGTAAGGCTTGCCATTTCACGAAGCTTCGTTTCGCGCTTGCCGAACGTAAGGACAATTCGTCGCATAGTGGAAAAGTTTTTACCCAAAGAATAAGATCGCCGAACGATCATAGACAACCCCGTGAGTTCGCCGGAAATGTTGGTGGAGATTTGGATTTTAGTCAAGAAATCACAACGATCACAAACTATACGGGCTGCAAAGCGATGTGTTTGATGAAGTTAGCGAAAGACTGTGCTTTTTGGAGACACTTCTTGGTTGAAGGCCAAGTCAAATGTTGCGCCACATGGTTTATTATGCCATAGTAATGTGAAGTAGACAGAAACGAATAACGATGATTTACTATAAACCTCACGAACGAAAAGACAATGGCCATGATGTCCAACTGATAAGCGACGGATAAAATTGTCTGGGCATTGACGTCTCATTTTTTAATCGAAAGTCCGTAATGGATCATTTCAAAGTCAGAATTGTGTTTAGCGCGATATTTCATTATTCACTTGTGCTGGGGCTAGGCCATAGAGACATCCCAGGCAATTGCAAAGCAAATTAACTTGCCAAGCGTGCAACCGCATTACCACTACTAGATGACGTCTACAACTTGGACAGCTCGAATAACCAACCAAGACAGAAAGACACAACGTGCGACACCTCTGTGCCATCACGGGTTACTGTCTACTAGGTGAACATGCAAGAAGGCTTGGATTTCTGTCTCATGACTTCTATAGAAGCTGTCTGGACGAGATGGAAGTGGCTCTCTCTACACATGCTCGGTTCAGGCGGTACTTAGACGCATTTAGCAGCCCAAAGCAAGTGTTGTCGAAGCACTTGCGACATTTGTGAGGTTCATTGCGCTTCAAATTAATGTCCAAATGGTTTACCACTGGTGGATACCGGTAGTTAATTCACGTGGCAGGACTATAGACCTGCACAGAGCTAAGAGCACTATTAAGATGCTTCGAACTATCTTGACATGATATGCACATGTTTGGCGAGGACGTATCCGGCAATAATTGCTGTTGCAGAGCGCTACAAAATCATAACTATAAATAGCCGTCGCCCCCGAAGGCTGCACTTAGCCAGGAGCAGGCCACATTACTAATTGTTGAGACAAGTTTTCCTGATATTGCTATAGCACACCGTCCGCATCGCTGCACAACCTATAAATCATTCGATATGAAATCTTGTTGAAAATTAAACTTACCATAAAATGGTTTTGGTTGCCCTTGAAGAATATTTTGTCCACTTTGTAATTTAAGCATCTCTTTAAGCCATTTGTTCATTTCTTCTTCGGTATCCATAACAATACCGAAACTTTCGTCTTTCGTGGACAAAGTGACAACGTACTCATGTTTCGTATCCAAGCGGCGGTTAATATTGAAGCAACTGTTTAGCAGAATTGTTCGTTTTGGTTTGGTTTTTGTTTTGAATTGTTTCTCTTTGTCGAAATATTCTAAACGTGCCAAAGATTTGCCACAATCTTCATACAACACGAAATATTTCTTTCTCATTGTCTTTAACTTCGTATGGTATCCATGAAGTATAACGCCATTATTCGAAGACGTTTTATTTGAATTAGACGTCATTTTACAAGGTTTCGTTTTGAAGTTGAAGGTTAGGTTAGGTTATTTTTCTTTCTTCTTCTTTTTTTGTTGTTTACATTTAATGGTTTTGGAAATCAATTGATATTGCAACAAAACAAATTAGTAACCCATTTGATGAGAAGAACCTGAAACAGAAAAGAAAAATAGATATTAAGCATCTTGCAAAAAAATGAATACAAGGGTGGAGTTAAGATAAAAATGTTTGTCAAATAAGAAAATGTTGAACGCAATGCTTGTGCCACAGAGACATTCCAGGTAACTGCAAAGCGGATGAGCTTGCCAAGTTCGCTACCATACAGCCATTACTACCAAAACACAGCCACTTTGTTATGCCCCTCACATGTAAATTGTTACTTTTAGAATAAAATAAATAACAGATGGGCGAGAGGCACTACGTGCCACATCTCCAGAATGATCTGGCCTAAGCTAGATCTCAGAAGATCTAAAGAAATATTTTCTCTCGATAGATCCCACATAAGTATAATCGTCGGTGTCATTACAGGACACTGCCTGATAGAAAATCACGCCAGTAGACTAGGAGCTCTGGCTAATGATTTCTGCAGAAGCTGCCTAGACGAGGAGGAAGTGGAAAGCATTTCACACCTCCTCTGCTCCTGTCCGGCCCATCATCTGAGGGCAAATTTCTTTGAGAGCTTATGCGAACTTAGTGAGGTTCCCATAAGCAATCTACTACCCTTCATCCTAGGCTCTAAATAGTTTCCCGCAAATATTCAATTGGATTGGCTGAGGTCATCATTGTGTGACAGCACAATGAATCAACACTGGTCTAAGTGCATACTTCAGCCATCTCAACCTACCTTCTGTCATAAGGATTACTTTCAGGATCCAGGAATTACATCTTTTTATAAGGAAGAGACGACCAAGAATAATAAAGGGGATAAATTATCGTGGATGTAAGACTTTTTGGTTAAGATGACTTAAAGCAGAATGTGTACAATCATTTAAGTGGCAGCCCTGGTTTAGATTCAGATTCGTGTAGTAGATCTCGTATACAAGAACTATAGTCCATCGATTTACGTCAAGGAGGCTTGCCAAAAATGCTGACGCAAATCAAAGAAACCACTTCACCTACAAAAATGCGACTTTCAAAGAAACAAACTAATCAATCATTAAATAATCTACCATTAAGCTCGAATTTTAAGTGTAATTTTCAAATTGAAATTATTTAATTGCAGCAATTTCAAATCCAAGCGGCTAAGAAAGTCCACGAATATGACAAGATATCAAATCAAAGTTTACAATTTTACACGAAACGTAAGTCAGGCGACGTAATCTGACGGATCTATTGCTCAGTGACCTATTTTTTCTTTATCATAATTACTAGAGGATTAACGGTTGAGATTTTTAGACATAACCTGATTTTGTCGAAGCCATCAATTAGATGCGTGATTTAAGCAATTAAGCTTCTGTCTCAAAAACCGAGTTGGATATTACCATTCAAGGCATAAAGAGTAGAGCTCATTAGTATAAACCTACGAATTTAAACATGTTCAAAAGTACTCGAGTGAACTCGACATCGGGGGTCAATTTACTATTCCATTTCATCCATATCATATCCATATCAGCTATATTCCATCAAACCTCACCCCAGTGGCCCAGTATTCCATTCGGACACTCAACTATTCTGAGATCAACGAAGTTCCTACCTAGAAATCTAGACTAATATTTCCCTGACAGGAACTTCGAAACACTGGTTTCGGATATGACATTCTGGACTAGAACTCCCACACCTTTTGAGGGATCCACACATATCTACACAGATGGGTAAAAAACGTAGGATTGGTGGCGTCATCTCTAATGAACTGAATATTTTTCTTTCGTTTATCAGATCATTGTAGCGTATTTCAAGCAGATATAAAGGCAATTCGTCTCAAAAAAAAAACTATTCCTCATCTCCAGACAAGATGACCGAAGAATTTCATATTGACTTGTGTTGGGTACCAGGTCATACAACATTTCAGGAAACTGTATAGCGTAGTGAACTTGCCAGGTTCACAACCACTCCGCCAGTAAAGACGAAATACTGCAACATATGTATGCCTCTTGCTATATGAAAAATGTTACTACGAAAGGACATAACTAAAAAAGCAAACAATAGATGGATGAGAGTAGTAGTAGTAGAGAGTAGTTGACTCTGTATAAGACCTTGATCATCCCAGTCCAGATTTACGGCGCAGAGGCATTGACAATATCTCAAGCTGATGAAAAGTCTCTTGGTATTTTCGAGAGAAAAGTTCTGCGCTCGATCTTTGGTCCTATTTGCGTTGATGACTTTAGGAGAAGGTTCAACCATGAAGTATATGGGCTGTACACACAAATTGGGTCCTAGCAGCACAGAAATCTGTAGGCGATGTGGACAGGCCAAGTCTTGCCCGAGAAAGATTTAAAATTACACACCAAACAAATGTAACAGGGAAAGACTTTCAAGAAATCCCATCTAGAGAAGTTGTAAAATTTTTAAAGGCAGCACTAAAATCCTAGATCAAAGGAAGGGGGTACAATAGATCTTTATGGTCGCAGTACTAGTGTTACATACTTGACACACCCCGTGTTCTTCAATTCAATTCAATATGGGCTGTACAGCGACATGGGTCCAGCCAGGCGTCTACGAATCCAACGCCTAAGATGGCTAGGCCATGTGGTGCGTATAGACATAATAGCTCCGGGCCGAAAAGTTTTCAAATCGGAGCCTTTGGGACAACGCAATAGAGAATGTCCACGTACAAGGTGGCGCACACAAGTAGAGGTGCACCTCGGCCGGCTTAATGTGCGAAACTGGAGACAGCTGGCGAGAGATCGTGCCCAGGTCCACCTCGGACTGTGGCGCACTCAGAAGAAGAAGATGGGTGGGAGGCACAACGTACTACACCTCCAAGCTAATCTGGCCTGAGTTAGATCCTAAACGATGTAAGAATTTGTATCAGTGTTATCAATGGACATTGCCTCATATCCTCATGGAAGCCTTCCCGTTCTGGCAAACGATTTCTGCACAAGCTGCTTTGACGAGGAAGAAATGGAGAACATTCCTCATCTTCTTTGTACCTATCCGGCCCTGGTGTCGTTTCGACGACACTTCTTGGGAGCCTACTTCTTTAAAAGGATTTGTGACATCAGTGAGGCACCAATTAGCAATCTACTACGCTATATCGAAAGTTCCAAATGGTTTCCCATAAGTGGACATACGGATCAAATCTGATGTAAGTGTACTTCTCAGCCAGTTCAACCTATTTTTCATCGCATAATTTTGACGTCTTGATGGAACCCCGTCTCCAAACATGACAAACCAGATTATTCACTCTTGTGTTTGCAATTGAGCTTAAAGTCTCATTGCCTCATTCCGGAAATGACTGTTATTATTCACATGTCAAACGAAGCAAAGGGTGAGCATCATTACTAAAGCAGGCATTTAAATAAACACAAGAGTTAAGCTGATCGATAGTCCAATTGACGAAATACCCTCTTAAGCTATGGTTATCCTGTAGTAGACAGAAAGTTCTACCCGAAATCTTGTGAAAGACAATGCTTAGAGTTTCGTTACATTTCGTTTACTGCCGCTGTAGTTCATGTGACATGCAAACAAGATATTGTGTTAGCAGATCCCCGGGTGTTCTTTTGATTTTGCATCTTGCAAAGTAAAATAACGGAGGCTTTATGATAAGTACCCGTGCTAAGCGACTGATGACTTCACTGACGCAAAATGTGTACACGAACGCCATCTTCAAAACGATACAGCCGTCAGACGGACAGACAAATTAATCGAGTAGTTTTATTTTGATAACTGTTGAAAGTCGCCAAGTTGGAGTTTCTTTGAAACCACGTAAAAAGAGCAATACCGATCAGTGACTCGATTTCCGTCTTTTGGATGGGAAGATGTGTGAGGAAATCAAAATGAAGTTGCAAGCCGTTTATGAGGAGAATGCACCTTCGGTGGATATCTTCAGATATTGGTTTAATAGATTCAAGCATGGCCGAACACCCGTTTTTAATAAAGATACGGCGTCTCCATTGAGGTAACTACGGAGGATATAGTAAACAAAATCCAAGATATAGTGTAAGCAAATAACATCTATCGATCAGACAGATCGCTGATGTAATAATAATAAAAATAAAGGTGGCGCTACAGTCCGAGATAGACTTGGGCCTATTATCTCAGCAACCACATTAGTGTTGTGTCTGCTATTCTTCTCTCACGAGTGGAGGGAACCTACAGCTTAAAGCCAAGCCCGAAAGACGAAATTGAGAAGCTTTTTCTTTTATACTATTGCTTATACTTTTTTACGGTTATACTATTTGAGAAATGTCAGTCAAAGAAGCGTAGCAGTGAATTTTTTTTTGAGAAATTGTTGCTTTTCTTGGATTTAAAACTAAATTTAAAATCCTAGTGCATAGATGTCGATGCTGAACCTCACAGAGATTAGTTTGGTCCATAGTCATACCACTTCACAGAGTTAACCTAAGTACTGCCATCAGAGTCTTCACTGCGGCAGAATGATTTAGAGGCACGAGAGTATTTGATGAGATGTGGCTTCACGAAAGCTTCATGAAAACCACATCACTTAGTGATTTAAAGAATAACCTCGTTAAGTTATTTTTGTCTGGCTTAGGCCAGAGCCGAGAAAAAGCAGAGCAGGTGCTCCTAGGTTTCTCTAAACGTTCAGTCTTTGCAGTTCCTGCATATGCGGATGGAGACTAGCAAGTCTACGAACATGTTAACTTCCGATGTAGTGTTCTGTGATGATACCAAACAGCGTTCTGCAGTGTACACAGGGTAATGCGATTAAATGTTTGATATTGCGGATGTCATAGTCAGGCCAAACGATTTTTGTTATACGGCAGGAATTGCTCTTGTTTCATGTATTGCTAGTTATTTTTTTGCGACTCAGCATAAATTTCGGTAAAAAAAATAGCCGAATCGGAGCTGCGATGTTTATGGCTTCTGTAAAGATTAGGACTCCTTCTTCAACAAGTCCATCAAAAGTTTCATTCCCTGAAATTTCTTCGTATCCAGGTTCCCAGTATAAGGAGACTATTGTGTCCACAAAGTATTTGTAGCAAGTTGTACCAATAGCGTATGGTTCTAGTTTTTATAGTATTGATTTGGAGTGCGGCCTGACTGTGCACATATACAGCTTTGCCCAAATGTATTACCCTTTAAGATTCGTTAGAAAAAAAATAAAAATCATTCACAACCTGATAATGTCGCTGAAAAATATAAAATTTAAACCAATTTCTTCCGATAAGTGATTTGGCAGCAAAGACAAAAAGATAAGAGTGCCTAATACATTTGGCCAAGGCTGTATATTGTTAGTGAGTAGAGTCAGGTCTGTTAGATAAGCTTTCCGCTGCTTTTTGGAAAGCAACGAGATCAGATTGAAAAATCCTGCATCAATCATGCAACTTGCAGCTTATGTTGTGATTGTGCGTGGCGTTTAAGACTTCTCCCTTCATTCTCCTTAGAGTCATCTGTGTAGATGTTTGTGCTATTTTCTGGATCAGCACTGCATATTTTTCAGAGCTCTCCTACACGAATATCAGCGCCACAAAGCTCCGGCCAGAACAATAATGCACTTCAACAGGACATAATGCAATTAGGTAAAGGTAGAACAGCCATAGATGTAATACATTGAAGCAGACATGAATGCAAAGCTTAAAGACAGTTTTGCTAATATAGTATTATAACTTTAGCTTTTAAGAACCTAAGTCAGCAGATTGCTAATTGAGCATCCTCCGTTCACAAACAACTTTGTTTTAATCCGTAAACATATTTAAGAAGGAAATTCAACCTTCTGAAGGAGCAATGTAATCAAAGACAAGTGCACGCGTTACAAACAAACAAATGCACACGTGTTCTTTGAATGAGTACTTCTATCTATAAGCATGCTTGCACAACCAAGTCAATGACAGTTAATTTGCGATATCGTTTGAAGTCACGAATTCACTTTACCAGCAACCATATTATTGCACGACTAACATATGGTCGAATCAAAAATAAAACAATCATCCCTTAGAGATGCAATTACAAAAACCTAATCTGATTAATCGCATCATAGTGCGATGAGAAACAGTGTGTCGGAAAATGTGATGACATATCAAAATCAATTATCTTATTGTCAACGCGCGTTTACAATGAAAAACGAACTGCGTTCATACAAACGTGATTCATGTGAATTTAGGTAACTAGTCAAAAGAAATGTTAACGGAGAATATTTATAGCTTCATACTTTGTTGCAGCTCTATATTAGATTGATGTGGTGTGTGATCGTGATTGAAGCTGAGAATGCGCGTTATTTGTAACATGTAACAATGGTGACCTCAGATAGACATGCAATTTCTGAGAAAAGCCTACTGGATTAAATGAAAACAGTAGCTCTTATTCAGAGGTAAGGAAGATAAGCAAGGAGCAAAGTATTGCGTCAAAATAGTGAATCTTTCTAGTTGGAAGTGGATAATGTATGCTAAAACATCAGCATACTATCTTCGTAAGGAAAAATAGATAGAGAGAATGTATAGCTGAGATGTTATAATAATAATAGTAATGGCGGCGCTACAGTCCGAGGTTGACCTGGGCCTAGCTTCTCAGCAACCACATTAGTGGTGTATCTGCTGTTGTTCTCACGACCTACAGTTTATTGCCGACTCCGAACGGCGAGATTGAGAAGCATTTCCTAGACAGTTATACTACTTAAGCATTGTCAGAGACTCGAAAGAGGTGGAGCCGTGAAAAAATGTCAGGTGTTTTTCGAGATTCGAACCTTAGACCTCGAGCGTAGGAGTCGACGCACCTACCCACTACGCTACGGCGCCCACGGTGGGATGTTATAACCTCCTCAAAATAATGTCATCGACACAGAGGAAGTTCTTCATTATGATCGATGAAGAAAGACCAACATTTAACATACAAATCGAGGTAATTATAAAATATAGCAAAAGACTTAATAGGTCGACAATTTTCTCTGCATTTGTCACCGCTTCCGTCGTTCATAACCTAAAAAGTACTAAATTAATTTCATTTTATTCCAGAAAAGTTCACTTTAGTGCACATTTTTCACACTGCGATGGATCAAAGAAAACCCAAAGAAATGCAAATTGACAAGAATCAACATTTGGTCGACTGCGTGCTTAGAAACGAGTTGCACAACGCCATGGCTAGTTTCCACATCCCTACCAAAATCGTCAGATAGTGCAGGTTAGTCACATTATTTATCTAACCAATAAAATTTGGAAAATATACTACTATGGGTGAGTTCGTAATTGCAGTATTAGCACAGTACTGCAACGTCAAGCGTTCTTAATTGCAAGCATTCTGCAATGATGCTTTGCAATCGCGTTCTAAAGTACCTAAAATACCAGCCCGTCATAGATTTTTATGATGCGATGCATTTTATTTTTATTCTCCAACTCAATTAATTGTCTGTTTTATATGTCTAAAATGTAATCAAGTATGCTGGCATTGTAATTGCCATTATTAACCAAATTATTTTAAAAAATTGCCACTAATTTTGTTAACATTTAAAAAAAAAAAGAAACAATTGGCACACAAAATCAACCGTTCGCAAAATCAAAAAATCGTTGCGTCGGATCACATAGGCAGTGATGTTTACGCGATGCGCATTTTGTTGACGTTTACGAAGTCAGCCTATGATAAATTTTAAGAATGCCCGCGCTGTCATTTTGTAACGTCGAAAGACATAGATTAAGGTTAAGTTTAGCTTAGAGAGCCCGCAGAGGGCCAGTAAGTTAGGATTAAGAACTGTTTCCGCCCAACTAGGAGTAGCATTTTGTCTAGGATATAAGCATACTCAAGGGATAAATAAAAATTCTTTGAAAACGAAAACGAACCGCGCTGTCATGTTTACTATGACTGTGACAATAAGAGTACAGTTCTCTAAAAATGCATATATCTGCAAATGTAGTCGGGCTACATTATAACTGAAAGACCAAACAGGCTTTAGATATTAGTAAAATATTAGCTTGTAACATTATGGTGACATTGGTTCAGAGTCGAGTGGCACCACTCTTACCAGTGGGATACCAAAGAGACCTCAGCTTCACCCATCTTGCCGTACGCAATTGGCGAAAGTTAGCAAAGGATCGTGCCAGCTGTAGAGGCTTCTTGGCTGATGCCCAGGTCCCCTCCGGACCGTAGAGCCATATGAAGAAGAAAAATAATTTTATGGTGCCAAAAGAATACAAAACGAAGAAAAAAAAGCCTCCGTCAAGAAAGGAGGCATAACAAGAACGGCTTACAAAAGGGACGTCACAAAAGGGAAGCATATCACAGATGAATTGCATTTATTTAAGTGCATGTGAAGCATAAGAAAAACACACATCAAGTCCTGTAGGTAATTACGGATTAAGGTAGCAGAAAAAAGTAACAAGTAGGGCCATTTCTGCCAACTGGACTTGCAGCACTAGGAGCTCCTAAAAGATCTTGCCAAATTGAAACCGGGGGATCCTAGACAACGCCGTGGGTTTGCTAAATGCTGGCCAGATCTCCAGATTTCGGCCGAAAAATTATATCATCGGACGGGGCCCATTTTTAGCTTAGCAGCTATCAAGCAAAAAAATTGACACAAGTGTTCGAACAAACATCAATGCATCCACAACGGTTGGCTTTGTGGTACGGTTTATGGCATGGCGGCATTACAAGATCTTATTTCTTTCGAAATGAGGAAGAATACGTCGTTATCGGCAAAGGTCTCGGATATAGAGCGATGTTAACCGACTTTCTATTTCAATCGACAACCCGAGATGTGGTTCCAAGAATGCGCTACATGCCACACAAGTGACGCAACGCTCGAAGTTGTAAGGGAGAAATTTGGTGCGTCAAGTCCTTAGTCTACGCTAACAAGCAAACCACTATGGACGAACCCGAGCATTCGAGACACTATTGCCGGAATAATGCCTCACATATTCGACCAAGTCATCAACATTTGGACCGACTCCTTAAAGCGATCGTTTGAATGATGTGCTCTTCCATACATAATGGCATGAATATAGCAAAATAAAGTCAATTTCGATTTTATATCGCACGCTGTTGTTTAATTCAAATCTCTTTTCCTATCGTTTTATCTGGTCTCCCAGTATAATAAAAAAAAAAACTCTTGCCAATCGGAGTTTCATTTGGCTCAGGAGGGAATTGAGTTATAGAACCCTCGCTCCGAAAGACCAACCGGGCTTTGTATAAGACCTAGACTATTTCAGTCCTATTCTAATACCCAGAGTCATACTCAATATCGAAAGCGGATGAAAAATCTCTTAGCTGGTTCAAGGAAAACGTTTTAAGCGACGAAACGTTTGCGTCCTGTTTGTCTAATTGTGCAGACATTATTCTGGCCAGACGTCTATGGATACCAAGCCTATGGTGTCAAATAGAGCAAATAATTTAGATACGGGTCGAAGAATCTTGGACTCTGAGCCTATATTAGAAAGTAAAAGACGACGTCCACGTTTAATATGTGCAGATGTGGAGATGAACCTTAAATCAACTTGATGTGCTTAATGGGACCACAAAAGATCGTGCTAGCTGCTGAAGAGGGAAATTAAGCAATAAATCATAAATAGTGAACTTGCAACTTGAAACTTGAAATGTCATGACGTGGCTGCAGAAATGTTATCAACGTAAATTTTGCAAGCGTTATTAGCAATACTTTTGAAGAAAGAAATGCGATGAATGAAATGCATTCTGGTTTGGAGGTATGACATATCAGTGACAAGAAAACCCGGTCATGACCAAATTTCTTTTTTGAGATAAAGTACGAGTACTAATGCCGTTCAAAACAAAAGTTCAGCGTAAGCAATGAGTAGAACAATATCTGAGATACATTGGTCGTGGGATAATCGAAAGCTCATGGATTCGTTCACGGGAAAATACTATTCGTCCAAATTTCGATCGTTCTGCCTGCAATTTTTGATTGTTTAAGCAAATACAGAGATGCACATCCTTCACGTGGTCATATCAGCAGATCTTTCGTGTTATCCGCCTGAGTCTGAGCATTTAAATTTAAATACAAAAAACTATATTAAATTCAATAGCTAGTTATAATTTAAGGGCTCTCAGACAAACGGCTGTAAAGGCGCAATCTTCTATCACATGTGTCCCATTTGCATCTTCAAGTGAGAAATACCAAAGTAGTGCTCTAAAATGCATGCTCTATATATGTATGTGTATTAACTGGGTCGTCCATAGTCACTTTTGGTTGCGTTGTAAACTCGGTAGACATCTGAAAATAGTTATATTTCTCTCTTTCTCTAATCTGCAAGAATATACCAAAAATGAAATCAGATTAATCTAGCGAACTAATGAACTACTTGCCAGACAACTAGGGCATTTACTTGTGATGCATTTTTCTTTCGTTAGGCTCCAAATCATTAAGAATCACAAGTAGTCCGATTGTTGTTTTCTAGTTGTCTGAAATCAAACGACATTGAAAATCATGATTCTTCTTCCAATCCCCACAAGCGTGGTTACAAACAGAACAATGACTCCGAATTGCTTTCGCCTTTTCTGAAACAACTTTCACAAATTCGCCAAAATCATCGTTTCCAAGCTCATGTGCAGCTTTAGCTTCATCTTATGCCATATGCGAGTTGGATATTGAGCTAAGTCAAAACTACAAATGAATAATTCGTGATCGAGATCCTTCTCTGGAAACTAAACAGGCTGTTAAATATGCTAATGCGGATGTCACTACCCCATGAACTTTATAAGACTCCACGGCAGTGAAAGGAAACAATGATCTCGTTGGAATAACATCACGTTCCAAAACTAACCTTTTTGAGGACCTCACAGAGAGCAGTGATGGAAAACAAAATCAAGAATTTGAATAAATTTTGGGACTGCTTCCGTTTTGACCAACTGAGAAACCCACGTGGCGGCAGTTAACTCTTCTTATTCTTTGTGTTCTTCAAGCAATTGAATTTAATATGATTTTTGCCTCTCAGTCACATACATATGTTAATCCAGTTCTATACATATGTTCACATTCGACAACCTGCTAGAGCTCTCTAGAATCACACGCCAAGTAAAGCAACAATAACAATAACAACCCGCATTCCCATAATGTAAAAGTCATTTGAAATTCCTTCCGTGCCGGATATTGGAAAACAACAACAGATGACATGGGTATTGCTGATTAAAACCCCTTCAGAGCTGCATAGTATCTAGAAGAATAAAAAAAAAAAGAACAACTTACTGCCAAACCTCAAAAAAATAAGTAAATTTTTATTACATCCGAGCTGAAGTTCACCCACCTCTGTACACACGCAGGTCCGAATGTTCACTTTATATCCATACGCTTGCCATTAGTTGACCAAAGAGCCACCAACAAAAAAATTAGTTATCTAGCACGAACCGCGTGGCGGTGATGATGCGTGTTTGCCCACCCAAAAATGAACTGGTGATGCAATTATCATTCTCTACACACACTCTCTTTCAAAAAATAACAAACACTTTTTTTCTGATCCGCGTGTTTTGTGGAAATTTCTTTCGAAGAAAAACAAAATATTCACGGGAGATATGTACCTTGCGACTTGAAATACACGGAAATAAACATCATATGGCACCCCCACCCACCGATGACGTCTATCAAGACTTGGCTAAGACACTTGACAATTTTACATATGGTAGCAAAAATCGTACTAAATGTGAAAATCAGGCTTAAATTGCTTTGAGGACAACAATCTTAAATTAAAATGCACCAGCGGGAGACTAATCATTTTCGCTTGTTGTGAATAGAATAATAAATTAATCAGCAAACTCCCACGAAATATGTAGTTCAACAGACATCTGATGACTAAAATCAAGTAAACACGACAAACAACAACAAGAACAACAACAAAAACACAGCCACCATCATCATAATCATCATCACCAGCAGGGGCAGGCTGCTACACAACAATTATTATCAAACAATTACGCCGCACTTTGCAATCTCAGAAGAAGAGAACAAGACGAAAGAGAGAAGAGAAAAACGAAAGAAGGAAAACTCTCCACAACGTTGTGGCGACAACAAAAGACAGAAATATTTATGAATCGGAATAAAGTTCAACTTGTGAACACCTCCAAAACATTTGGGAAGCTCTCTTCAAAAACACTCTACGCACCACGTTTTCTTATCTATGCTGTCGTCTCGTCGTTCTCAACGTCGTTGTCGTTGTCGACTTCGTCTTCGTCGCCGCACAAGCGGCTACATAATATGGAATGTCTTCTCATCATCATCATCATCACACACTTACCTTTATTTCGCAGTGATTTATCTCCTTATTCAACATTAACCATCATTTATGTACATATGTCGCATTCGCATTGACTGTGACTGTGACTCTGTTGACACCCACTTAATTTTTTCTTTTTTTTCTTCTTCTTTTTGCAAGTTCTCAAAACATTTAGTAAATTCAAGAAGAAAAATATTCTAGCAAGTTTTCCCGACTTGTTTTTTGTTTATTTTCGCATTTCCGCTAAACTTCACTTCATTTGTTTTGAATCTGTGCACACATATTTTCGCCGAGAATTGCTACTGCTGCGGCTGCTGCTACTACCCCCATTGCCCAATAAAAACAGACACTCGGGATGTATGCCAGAGAGGCTGCACTTACATATGCCGTACTTGATGTGTCTGCTGGCTCTGATATCTCACAAATCCGCGATCGCAATAAACTCGTGTAACGCAGCAAGATCTAAAATAAAACTTTTTTTTTGCTTTTCTTTCTAGTCAATATGAACGAAAATAAAGTACGTGGCAGAATGTGGGGTGTAATATATATTGTAAAACAAAAAAAAAATAAAAGAAAAAAAAACAAAGTACCCTTCTGTGTGTGACACGAGAATTAACCATAAAAGGAACTAAAGACGCAGTGTGTAAGTTTCAACTGGGCGTGGAAAATGTTTTCGCACGGCGTATTTATGAATTAATTTTTCTCCCGACCCTAAACAACACGATGTGGTGCAATCGATCGGAATAACGAATCCGATTATATGCAAAACAAACATGCAGCCGATGGAATTTCTTAAGAAATTTCACTTTCTTTTCGCAAAACTTTACTAACTGAGCTGAGAAGAGTTATTTAGAAGCGAAGTTTATCGCCACAGAATATTGAGGAATTTTTCGTCTGTCATTTTTAGTTCGTTCTAGTCTTTATTTTGAAAACAGTCAAAACAACCACTCACACACACACATAATTGTGATTTGTGTTTTTCTTAGAATTATAAACGTGTTTGCGTTCGTTTAGCTAGAGCGCTGCTTTTATGAAAACGAGCTGAACGATGGCTGACGACGAAATTGATAGATAATGAAACGAATTGGAATGGAATTGGATTTTTTTCCCGATTAAACAGAAATAAATTGAGAATGGTAGCGGGAAAAGGAGCTTGATTTTGTAATTAAACTCAAATCTTCATGTTATTCAAAACGACAGTATCAACTGTTTGTAAAGCCAACAACCGAAACTAGACCATTCCTTGAAAAGTTGATTACAACTCAAAAAAAAGCTTAAAATTGTAGGTAATTTAGCTTTATATTATTTTCTAACCGAAGAGCAGACTTTCTATAAATTTTAAATAGGAATTCTAAATACGAGTCGAGTCATTCCTAGGACAAATCTTGCAGCTGGCTTAAACAGGCTGGGGTGATTCGTATTAATGATATTTGACACATAGCATTGTTGAGCAGAAGTTATCATAGTAATACCGGAGAGCAAACTAAAACTTTCGAAAAATCTTTTTTCAAATTGGTGTAAGAGAATTGCAGTTTTACAACAAACTCGAATGAAATGAAATGAAATTTTAATAAAATCATTTCATTGCCAGATTGATCTTTCTACGTGTGTCTTTGTGGCAGTTTTAATACGAATTTAAAAGAGGACATTACTCAATCCTCTGTAGAACGTTACGGGGTAAAAACGTGATGCAATTGCGTATTCCACACACAGAAAATCTTGCCTGCCCAGTAGGATTTCCCAGTCGTTTGCAAACAGCCACTTACTATATCGAGTCGCCCATGTCCTACAAATGGGAATCCGCCTGTGTGGAACGAGATTGAAATTCAAAAAGTGTTGTCATTTGATGCTGTTTTGTGACGCCAAATGAGTTCAGTTTTCAGGTCTTTCACATGTGGTTGTAGATTGTCATCAACGTCAGCAAGAAACCTGACCTGACAAAGGGCAAAAACTGAAAATAGGAAAATTATTTTTCCCTAGTTTTGGGCCAATTTTAAAAAAATGTAGGCAATACTCCAAAGCATATCATCTCAACAAAATTTTTCCGTTTTTCTTTTGCATGTTGAATTTCTGTGAGGCAATTTAGTTGCAGTTGTATTTCTTTCTCAGGTCAAGAAACTGAGACCTGAAACAGTTGTTCAACCAAATTACATGGATATCAGATATCAAATCTACAAAAGTGTGTGGATAGCGACCGCACTATGTGGATCCCACAAATGGAATATTATATTCCGAGCCTCGGACTCCGAGGTGGACTTGGGTCTTTTACAGCAAACCTCAGCAAATCTCTCACGAGTGGGGAGACCTACGTTTTAAAACCGATTCCGAAAGGTGAGATTGAGAGGCTATACTCCTTGAGTGAAATTAAGAATAGAATAGAACCAGCACAGCGGATAGCAATTTTTTCAGATAGTCAAGCTGCTATCAAGTCTCTAACATCCATAACCACAACGTCAAAACTAGTGGATTGCTGCTGCAAGGAACTATCCATTATAGGTGAGCGGAGCCCGGTCTCTTTGATTTGGGTTTCCGGGCACACGGGTATAAGAGGAAACGAAGTAGCAGACGAGCTAGCCAGACAGTATCAGTCGTCTGTGCAAAGTCATTTGCGTCACTGTATGGGGGATTTTTTATGTTTTTGAGTTTTTTCTTTCTTCGGAAGAGAACTGGGTCAAGTTGTGTTCAGAAAAAGTTTCGCCTTATGTAGTTTTTCATACAGCACACAAAGTTTTGACTTAAGTGGGTATTTACAAACGACTGCGCAGTCCGTCTGGGCAGGTAAGATTTCCTGCGTGTGGAACACTCCAATCGGTTCAAATGCATCATGTTTTCACTCAGTAATGTTATACAGCGAATTGCGTAATGCTCTGCTGGTCGTTTTTCTGCTCATCCATCCCATCTTCTTCTCGCTTGTGAAAATCGTATATTGTGCCTCCGGCAATCCGTCTAGGGTGGGGGCCGTGGGGTAATGGGTAGGTGCGCCGTCTCCTACGCTCGAGGTATAAGGTTCGAAGCTTGAAGCTCGAAGCTCTACCTCTTTCGAGTCACTGACAATGCTCAAAGAGTATAACTGTCTAGAAACAGCTTCTCAATCCCGCCGTTCGGAGTCGGCATTAAACTGTAGGTTCCCTCCACTCGTGAGAGAACAATAGCATGCACAACTCGAGTTGTTAATGAGAAGCTGGCCCCAGGTACTAGAACTGTAGCCATGCCATTACTATTATTATTAATCACCGTCTAACAAAGTGCAAAGCTGAAAAAGTCAACTTACTTTTGCCCTATTTTTGCCTTCCATTTCCCAGTTTTGACCTAAAATTGCCGGAATAGAACATAAATAATAATATATTAATTTGATAATATATCGATCGACAATCGACAATCGCAATAGGGGCCACAGATTAACATCTATCAGTAAGAAAACAAAACAGATATTCCGCGTTCAGAGTGTTTAGTTTCAGCGAATGGTTTTATGCAGTTTTATAAATTCAATCAATGTACCATATTTTCCACCAATATTAAATGTCTATTCGACAGCTGTCACGTATAAAAACCACTTTATTTTCTTTTATAAGTTGAATTTCTATGGGGCAATTTTATTGCACCGTCAAATTTCTCAATATTTTTTCAATATTTTATAAAAAAATCTGGCGTGAAACAGTTAGCCCGTTTTCAGTTTTAAAATGAAACCCACCATTTTTGCATTTTTTTCCAAAATATAACGGAAATGTGTTAATTACAAAAAATGGATATTCTTAAGTCACATTTTTTGGCAGATTGGAAAACGACATTAAAAACCTCAGCAGTTCGTCTATGTTTAATTGCCATTTAAACATTCGGTAAATAAAATGTCAAATCTCCCAATCGGGCATTTTTTCCTTATCAAAATTTATACCATTCACACCGCCGATTTGCTTGGAAAATACGATTCATGCCTCATTGGAATATGAAACATCACGTCATTATTCTTGCATTGCCTTTCACCCATTTTCGGTTGACGTTTAAAAGAGAATTAAAAACAAACAGTCTGCTTGTGGTGACAACTTTTGTTTTTCCGGTCATTTTATTGTAAATAAATGTGAGTAAATAATTAGTTTACAGTTAACAACTATTGTCAGTTCAGAGCCTCATCCACAAACATTTTTCACTTTTAAGTGGTTGTCTGGAGTCTACTGAAAGTAGATTCATGAGAAGGAATATTACCGGCTACACGTTTATACATATTGTTTTACAACACTGTGTTTGATTGAATTAATTGAATTTGTTTAAAGAATGGATTGGATGAAATCTGACAAACTCCCGACAGTGTGAGAAATAATCAGTGTTGTGTTATGTCCAGAGCTTTGGCAAATTAATAAGAACATGCCGAATTTTGATCGTTTTGACATTTTCTGTTCTTTCCAATTCCCCTCCAGTGTACAGGGCTTTATTTACCTCCTGATAAATGTTAAATTCTTTAATTAAAGAACAATTTCTAGACGAACTTATATGTAGTAGAAAATTGTTATGGAATGCTTTGGAATCTCAAATAAATTTATCAACATTTACAAATTCAAAGGGGAATATAATGATATTCATGTTTCGACTGCACTGAGTATACGCTTTATCTTTAGGACAATTTTATGCAACCTCTTGAAGAACGTGTCCTTTGTGTATTGCTCATTTGAGAGAATAGGCGTATTGTTTTGGCCTTATTTAAGTTTCTTTCATTCACTACTTCCTTGCAAATGAAGACCTCACTTGGACTACGGCACTTTTTTCCCTGGACAGTTGACTACGATAAAGTAAGTGGTTTAGTATTCCAATATAAGAAAGCGTATATAGTATATTCCTAATTTTGTTGGAACAAATAACATAATTACTTTCATGCAGCTACCCTTTTTTGGGGAACTCTAAGCACTTTAGTTGGCGACTAGAATGACGATCAAAACAATAGTCAATTTTCCAATGAGACAACAAATCACTAGGACGGCATTGTCAGACATTTAAAAATGTCGCTTACTTGAGACCTTTCACATGATAGAAGCCTGTCAACCTTATCACGATTAAAGAACACAGGGCCTTGAGGTAAGCAGTCGATGGGAAGACGGAGAAGAATCGACATGCTCCAATGTTGAACCGAAATGTAATTCGAACCAACAGTTTTGTGTATTGTAATTTTTTAATGAAATCCTCGCTTTTATTTGTACACTTTTAATTTCACATAGACGCAATTTTCCATATTTTTCCGAAATGCTCTTCATTTGCTTAACCTAAACGCTTCCAACCTAAGCTTTTCTCCTAACTGTTTCGTTTTCATGTTCAGAAGTTCGTGAATTCTGCTATATTGGCATTACATTTTCTTAGTTGTACAACTTTCCCAATGTGATGCAGTGCTAACGCTGAATGTGTGTGTGCCGTCAACAACATCGACTTCAGAGCAATCACGCTTATGCTTACCAATCTCGGATTCGAAAATCCACAAAAAAAAGAAAACGAAACTAGTCTTCGTGAAAAAATATAAAATTCCACATTTCGACCCTTCTTCACTGTGGTATAAAATTACCACTCACGGACAAAGCTTAATACCTGTGTATCATCATAGATCGCAAATTAGGTTGAAGTCCAACATCAAGGAGCGAATCAAGAGAACCATTGGATGTAAATGGGGATTACAGGCAAGAATTTGCATCTGTGGAGTTTTAAGGAAAACAACATACACTTCACTCAATACAATCCTCTACCTCACTCTACAAAACTTAGAGGCAGTCGTCTGTTTACTTTGGAAGGCAGGTAGCAGTTAGTATAGCAGTCAGACTCCAAACGCTTGACTTGTAGAATAATTCCCACATTGGTCACACCAATCCCACCTTTCCTACGAAAGTGGCCCCAATTCCTTTTTGAAAAAAAATCTCTAAAAGCATTCCCTCCAGATCTGACTGGCAGTCTGATATTCAGACGCTGGACGCTCCTCTACGAGTTTTTGCAGATGGATCCAAGACGGATAAGGGAGTTGGGTTAGGTGTCTACTCTAAGGATTTCAATTTCAGCATATCCCTCCATCTTCTCTCGTCTTTCACGCTACAGGCATGTAAGAAGGTCTTCTTTAAAAGCCGCAAAACATCAGTCATCGTTATGAGCCACGTCTGTAGTCACGATTGTGGGTCAATTAATACGATTTGTACCGCGTTGAGCAGTCTACCATCCAGTCGCTTTTAGAACCCCTAAGCCTTATGAATTGGACTTGGCATGTTGTACAGGAATGTGTCTGCACAAACAAAATTCTGTTGACTTGACGAAGAATAACTATGTCCAAACTTGCAACTTCGATTTTTCCGATCAAATTTAGTCAAAAGTCTATAGTCGAGTAACTTAACTTGTTCCAAAAAAAAATGCATATCGATCTAAAAGATATAAGCGCTAATTTTTGGCCCACCACGACATTTATCCTTTTGTCTGCAAAAAGAATAACCGCGAAGTCTACCAGCTCTACAGTCCGACAAGCACAACTTCATCGATGCCGTATTTTTACTGGAGGAGTCTTCCGTAATACTGACTCTCCAAAGCAGTAATAATACTGACTTTCAAAACTTTAATTTTTTTTTATAACACCATACAGCAAGAAACCCCACCACATCTTCTATTAAACTCCATCTCCTTTTTTCCTTTTTTTTCATTTCAGATCCTACAAAATGGATGAAGACATATTGAATGTGTCTCTTCAAGAAGTAAAGCACGACCTATGCAACGCCATAATACAATGCAACAAACGAGGCCTAGTGCAGAGTGTAAAGTGGTTGGCTGAAATGAACCATGGTCTCTCTTACGTGGATATTAGCAGCGATTTTCACGAGACCACAAACAAAGACCTCAGTAAAAACGAGTACGATAACTACTATTTGGCGAAAAGCTACTTCGATTTGCGGGAGTACGATAGAGCGGCCTTCTTCACACGTGACTGTGAGTCTCCGGTTCCAAAGTTTCTGCATTACTACGCAACATATATGGCAAAACAAAAGAAGCAACAAGAAAACGTGACGGACAACTCAAACCTGAACGACACCCCCTACGCGAAGGATATGTCGGATCTCTTGGCGAGCCTAAAGTTCGAGTATAGCCAGCGGAAGCTGGATGGATACGGCTTGTATTTATACGGTGTAGTTTTAAGGAATTTAGGCCTAAACGATTTGGCAACTCATATATTTGTTGAGTCCATCCAAGACACGCCAATGCTTTGGAGTTCATATGTGGAGCTGGCTCCACTGATATCTGAAAAGGAAAAGGTTCTCGCACTGAATTTACCAAATCATTGGATGAAGCAGATATTCTTGGCACATGCGTACATCGAATTGTACTTAAACGACGAGGGTCTTAAGCAGTATGAGAACCTCCGCGCAGCCGGATTCCAGAATTGCATTTATATCACATCCCAAATGGCGTTGGCATACCACAACAAGAGAGGTTGTCTTTTGCGACAGCAGTTCATTTAAAGGTCTTTATTGTTGATTTCGTTTTAGAGGTGGACAAAGCGATAGAAGTTTTTCAGACAATCCAAGAAGTGGATCCATACCGGCTTGACAACTTGGATACTTATTCGAATTTGCTTTTTGTGAAGGAATTGAAAACCGAAATGGCTTCTTTGGCACATAAGGCGTTATCCATCAGCAAATACCGACCGGAGACTTGTTGTGTAATTGGTAAGTATCACTTTTTGGACGTGTGTTAAAAATGTCTTAGATGTCAAATTTGTTCAGCTTGATTTAGGTTAGGTTAGGTTATGTCTAAGTGGCCGACGGCAAATTAGCAGTCTCACCTAGGCCATTGTAATACCACACAGATCGAGTGTGTTCCCATTAAATCATTTGGTGCTTGCTATGACGCGCTTAAGTTGTTCATCTCACTCAGTACGGTTCCATGGTTGGTTTTCCTACGGTTGGAAAGGACGGAGAGGAGACATGTTTGCCTCCTCCTCTTCAGAAGTCGTTGTGAGGGAGTTCTAACCTTCAAGCGCATGCGCCAATGGCAGTTTATCATGTAATGACACCGATAAGGGTCCTGAGAGATGACTTGCCCATTCTGATTAGATAGAGTGAACGACTTTTGACCAAATTTGTGTTGCAATGGGACACGTAGTGCCTTCGGACTATGGTGGTTATAATTGTGCGCTCTTTTCGTAGACGTTTTGGTGTTCTCAGCAGAGTAAGAGTGAGGAGATCACTTCGCGCCTGGCGAGTTCATTTCCTTAGCAATATCCTTGAGTTCGCGGCATCCAAATGAGGTGAATCTTAAAATGATCAGTCATGTCGAGGATTATATTCACTGGCGCTGATGGTTTTGTCATTATAGCCCCACAGATGCAAATCCTCACCAATCTTTGCACACGGTTAAGTAGATTACAGCTGACAGCTTTGTCTACAGCTGTGCACCATATTGCGACTGTATATTAGTACTGGTCTGACTACTATTGTACACAGTCAGTACGTTATTCTTGGTTATAAACTCCACTTACATCCGATGGCTTTTTTGCAGCAATAGAGCACTCTAATGGTTTTCTTGATTCACTCTATGATGTTGGGCTTCCAGCTTAATTTCTTTTGTATGATGATTTCCGATCTATGATGAGAACCAGAAACTTAGCTTTGTCTGTGATTGGAAGTCTTATTTTACCACACGGTAAAGGAGGTTCGAAGTGTGAAATTTTGTATTTCATTGTGAAGAGTAGTATTTCTGTTTTTTTGTGGATTGACTCCAAGTCCGCACGCATTGGCTCGTAAGATAAGTTTATGAAAAGCATGGTGCATGATGTCTCTTAGCGTTACGAAAAATTTTCCTGATACTGTTATAGCAACCTCGCCCACGTAGACAATAACTTTGCATCCTGTCCCTTCTAAATTTGGTTTTACTAGAATTAGATCGTTTACCGCAACGATCCATAGAAGGTGAGTGCGTACACCGCCTTGTTGGTTCCTCTATTAATCGCTCTGCGGATTCTAGTATAGCGGAGTTTAGAGTTTATAACTCAACTAACAAGTAGCTGGTGAAAAAGAGCTTCTTCTTCTTTTCTTCTTTGGCTCGCGCTACAGTCCCGGTTGGACCTGGACCTCAGCCAACATGCCTCTCCATCTAGCACGGTCTTGTGCCAGTTGCCTCCAGCTAAACACGTTCAATTAATTGAGAAACTTTTCCAGCTGCGTACGCCACCTGAGGCGTGGTCTTTCTTTACCGCGTTTTCCCTGGGAATTGAAGTCGAAGACTTTTCGGGCCGGAACATTGGTGTCCATTCGCTTTACATGACCTAGCCATCTGAGACGAGTGACTCGAACTCGTTTGACCAGATTGATGTCGCTGTACATCCCGAATAGTTCATCGTTCAGTCTCCTCCTCCAAACACCATCAGTACGTACGGGACCAAATAATACGAAGGACTTTCCTCTCGAAGCGACCAAGAATCTCCTCGTCCGCTTTAGTTAGTATCCACGCTTCTGCGCCATACAGTAGAACTGGGACTATCAGAGAGAGGGCTTTATTCCTCAATAGCCTTTGAAGCCCAAAGGCACAGCAATTGGCAAGGTTTACCTCGCGTTTACCTTGGAATCTAGGTAGACAAAGTATTTCACTACTTCAAAGTTATAGCTGTCTATAGTGACGTTTTGTCCAAGACGTTGGTGTTGGTGGACCTTTTTCGTAGACATCATATACTTTGCCTTACCCTCATTAAGCGCAAGATCCATGTTAGCCGCTTCCTTCTAAATGCTCACAAACATTCCACTGACAGCCCGTTGTGTCCTTCCAATGATGTCAATGTCATCGGCAAATGCTCCTGAACTGCTCAAAACATTCTCTCAAAAAAGGTGTGTACTAACAAGATAATTTTCAGGAAACTACTACAGTATACGATGTGATCACCAGAAAGCCATTATGTACTTTCAAAGGGCCCTTAAACTGAATCCTCATTATTTGGCAGCCTGGACATTAATGGGTCACGAGTTTATGGAACTGAAGAACACAAATGCCGCCATCCAAAGCTACCGGAAGGCTGTCGGTAAGTGAACTGTTTTCGTCTTACAGCAATCTGACACATTTCAATTTTGCAGAGGTCAACAAACGTGACTACCGTGCTTGGTATGGTCTTGGTCAATCGTATGAGATTTTGAAAATGCACTACTACAGCTTGTATTACTTCAAAAATGCCCATAAGCTGCGTCCATTCGACAGTCGAATGCTTGTTGCTTTGGGCGAAACATATGAGAAGCTGGAGAAAAATCAAAACGCCATAAGATGTTTCCTAAAAGCCTGCAACGTGGGCGATATTGAGGGTATCGCACTTTATAAACTGGCAAACTTATACGAGAAACTAGGTAACCTTGAGAGCGCAGTTCCAGCGTATTTGTCATACTGTGTAGACGAACGAGCGGCGGCGGATAAGCAGAGCTTATATCACGCCTACATAACTTTGGCAAATTACTACGAGAGCAATGCACAATATGAAAAGGCTGCACACTTTGCGTACAAGTGTTTGGAGTCCGATGAGGTTCAATTCACATTTCGGTCCTGGGTTCAATGAAATTATATTTTCTTTTGTTTGTTTTGCAGAAAAAATCGGAAGCAAAATCACTTTTAAAGACAATAGAAAACAAGAGATTGACACGTCCCATGGAAACGACTGCAACTGCGAAGGACATCGATACCAGCGACATTTCAATGGACAACAGTAAGGTGCTGATGGAGAAGGATGATGAAAGCATACTGCCGGAGATGAGCAGATCAATCGTCCCAGAACTTACGAACAACGCAAACGCGAATGAGAACAACTTTATGGATATGTCAACTATATCCATGGACTAAAGTTTAGTGTATATAAGCAGAATTCTGTTGATAGGTACAAGTACCAAAATGTTTTCGTAAAAAATATTCTCTTTCCGAGAATGTGAAATCTTAAATACATTAAGGATTTAAAAAGTGTACGGTATTGTTTATTATGTGTATGTTTCAGCAATTTAGGCTTGCAGAAATTTCTTACAAGACCACATGTTGGAGGAGGGGTGGAGGCCCTTGGCCTGAATTCTGAAATTGCATGGGATGTGCTAAAAGAATTAATACATGTCTATAGTCGCCGGTACAGAGAAGTGCGCCTTATTGAATGTTAAATTGTTGTTGTCAACACGACAAATGAGTGCCTCACATAAGTCCGCGTCAAGATTAAATTCCTTAATGTGAAGCTGATTAGCGTTGAAAAGTAAAAACAACAAAGACCACATTTGAGGAATTGTCCCATTTTCTACACGAAAATCGTTTTTCGCTATTATCATCGGAAAATAAAAAACAGCAAACAACACCATGGTATAATAGTGCACATGGCAAGTCTTGGGACATCTCTGTAGTAAGCGCTTCCTGTACCACAAGAGGTCTGGATGTTGGGACTTGCTTCCATGGCCAATAATTCGTTAACACGGTTGATTGTATTGCGATTGACGTTTGAAGGGTCTGAGCAATTGCGGCCTTTCATCATTGAGCTTGCGTTCGCAATACGACTTACTTATCAGGCTTACGTCCCATGGAGGGACTGGGCCCGAGATATAGCTGTCTTCCATATATTTCGGTCCCGGGCACGCTGCTTCCAGTTGTCTAGACCAAGCTGTCCTGCGTCTGCGATGACTTGGTCTTTAAACCGGAGGTTTGGTCTCCCTCTCCTTCTCGAACCAGGAGGCTCGGATTCGAAGACTCTCTTGGCTGGAGCACTGTTGTCCATACGTTCGATGAGGCCGAACCAATGTAATCGACGGATTTTTTCCTTCTGGACTACGTCCACATCTTGGTACAGCCTATAGATTTCGCGGTTCTCCGTTCTCCTCCATTCACCTTCCTCGCAGATGAGACCATATATCCGACTCAGAATGTTTCTTTCGAAGAAACCATGAATAAGCTCTGCCGTTCTGCTTATCGTCTGGCATTTGGCTCCATAAAGCAGGACTGGCAGAATAAGCGTGTGATTACATGAACGGTGGTCAGGTGCGGACTCTTAGGGTAAAGTCTATGGACGATCCTTATTGAGAAACCGTTTCAAGAAGACATACTGCCTCCACGGGGCGGCCACCGGGCAACGAATGCTGCAGCGAGACTATAGGTCTGGTATCTCAGGCTCGCACAATGAACAAATGGTTCTTGGCGCCAACCTGCGATGCACGACCTTAATTTCTCAACTGTATACATCCGGCCAAAGTATGCGACGGGAGGAATAAACCTCCTAAAATAATCTCTAATCCAATGGTGGAACAGCATACGCCGAGGGATGCGTGGCTAAGAGAGAGCTTAGTCTCTAGTATGCGAACTCCGAATACCTGGCGACCTTCGGTTTTAATCTAGCCTTCCCTAGGCATATCGGGCGCTACCTAGGGTGACATATATTTCCCGAATACTCGTGGGATCATAATTTCCAAACAAATTTCAAAAAAAGATGAGTATGGTGAAGCTCCAAATTCACCAGCGTCTGTTCATGCTGTGGAGCATGCAGACGGCAATTTTCGGGACGCTATTGAGCCTCCGACGGCCGCTCCACCTTCGGCCATAGTCAACCAGCTCGAAAGCGAGCCAGCTACAGTCCTAGCTGACAAGGAGATTGGGGCCAAATGGGCACAATCCTTGACAGCTACCAGCGCTAGTGTCAGTTCAGAGGAGTCTGACACATCCACGGTCATAGACACTTGCAGTGTAGTCACGGAGAAATCCGGATGTTCTTCCATTGGGAAGAAACTTGACAAGCTGCGTCTAGGACCAGGTGGATTTGTCAAACTGAACTCAGCTGAAAAGAGAAGATACAACCAAGCTATTCGCAAGGGCGAAACTAGGGAAAATGCCCTAGTATATGCGAAATCTCCTCTTGGAAATGAGTTCAAAAGGGTGAGATCAAAGGATCGCACCCCCTCTGAACCGGCAGCCAAAAAGGCAAAAGCAAGACATGCGCCTGACGCGCCCACCTTCAGTCAGGTTGCTAGTACTGTCAGACTAGGAATCGTCCCAGCTGACATAGATAAACAGCCTCTGTCAGCAGAGCAAATGGCTCTAATACAGGAGGCAGTCATCGACGTGTCGATTGACCTGAGAAACAGGGGCGTGTGGCCACATTTCTCAGGCTCTCAACACAAGTCGGGATGGCTAATTTTCATCTGCTCTGACAGTGCTACTGCTGAGTGGATGAAAAGCAATTTCGATGCTATCAAGGCCAAAAGTGGTCTTGATATTGTACTTGTGGAGGAGGGATCTTTTCCCAAATCTCACATAGTCCGTGGTTTCTTTCCACACAGCACCGAATTGCCAACGACCAAAGTCCTAGCGACGCTTGAAGCACAAAATGAGGGCCTTCAAGCTTCTTCATGGAAGGCAATGCAAAGGATGAAAGAAGGTTCGCTCCTTCATCTCGTCTTTGCCGTTGACGATGCGTCCATGAAGACCCTGAGCAAACTAAACAACAAGGTTTGCTATAGGTTTGGTCAGGTCAAGTTGATCGTCTCCCATAAGAAGGTCAACGCAGATGATTCTCTATCTGCTTGTGCAACAACAACCTCATCTGCAGTTCCCACTTGCAGCGCTGCAGGGCATGTAAGTGAGGAAAGTACTGCCTCAGCAACTAGGACCGCTGACAGCAAGCCCATTGCTAGCACCAGCGGCCTTAGTGCAGTAGGAAAGAAGGTGACCAATGTTGTTGCACATAACAAGCAAAAAGCCGGTTCAACAACAACGTCATCTGCAGTCCCCTCTTGCAGCGCTGTCGGGCATGCAAGAGAGGTCAGTACTGCCTCAGCAACCAAGACCGTTGACAGCGAGCCAATTGCCGACGGAGAGGGGAACACATAACATCGTGTGCGCCTCGGCGTATTTCCCGGATGACAACAGCGTCATACCACCTAAGGACGTCCAGGACCTCATCAGCTATTGCAAATCAGGCAACCTGCACTACATCATCGGTTGCGATGCCAACGCGCATCATGAGGTCTGGGGTAGTAGTGACACCAACAGAAGAGGTGAGTGTCTTTTAGAATATCTTATTAGTAGTGAAATAGATATACTAAATAGAGGCTCAAAGCCTACCTTCATAAATGCGATTCGCGAAGAGATACTTGATCTCACACTTGCAAGTCCATTTATTTCGAATTTTATTGAAAATTGGCATGTGTCAGATGAACCATCTTTGTCAGACCACCAACATATCAGGTTTGACATCCCTGGTCAACTCTCATATGTCTCTAACAGATACGATCCCAAACGCACCGACTGGGATCGCTATCGAGAACTAGTTCTCTCACAAAAAGGGATGCTTCTTACGTCTATTGAGTCCATAGGGGACCTGGATGAAGCAGCCTTCCAATTAAACAATGTAATGATCAATTCCTATCACGACAGTTGTGTCCCCAAGACCACTTCAAATAATCGCAAAGTGCCTTGGTGGAAGGATCATCTGACAAAACTCAGGAGTAAAGTCAGAAAACTCTTCAATTCTGCCAAGAAAACGAAGAGGTGGAACGAATATAGGTCCGTTCTCACAGAATACAATTCTGAACTTAGACGATCCAAGCGGGCCACTTGGAGGAAATGCTGTGAAAACATTGCGAACATGCCAGTAGCAGCACGCATCCACAAATCGCTCGCAAAAGATCAGGCAAACTGTGTAGGACTTTTAAAGAAAAGCGACGGTACCTACACGACGGGCAGAGAAGAAACACTTAAAACGTTGCTTCAGGTGCACTTCCCAGGCTCGTCTTATAGCACCTCTCAAGTGCACTCTAACACAACAGACCATAGGGTCTTTGTTAATAGAAGAGTTAAAAGTTTATCTGGAAAAATTTTCAGTACAGATAAGGTTGAATGGGCTGTTGGCACTTTCGATCCCTTCAAAGCTCCCGGTGGTGACGGTATATTTCCTGCACTATTGCAAAGATCAATAGACCTCATCCTACCGGAACTGACAGCTTTATTTAGAGCCAGCTACAACTGGGGTTACATACCAATCTCCTGGAGAAAGGTCAACGTAATATTCATTCCCAAACCGGGTAATAGACCTAGTGAGCTGCCTAAATCATACAGACCTATAAGTCTAACATCATTTGTACTCAAAACGATGGAGAGACTAATTGATGTTTACATTAGAGAACGATTAGAGTTGTCTAACCCTCTAAACTCGAACCAGTATGCATATAGGAAAGGTAAATCCACCATAGGTGCCCTTCATTATCTCGTCAAAAAGATAGAAGGCGCACTTGCTTCCAAAGAAATAGCCCTATGTGCATTCCTCGACATTGAGGGCGCTTTCGATAACACTGGCTACGACTCGATCGCAAGAGCGATCAGTAGCAGAGGTATCGAAGAATCGACTAACAAATGGATCAGAGCCATGTTGGAAAGTCGTTCGATTACATCTTCTTCCGGAGGAGTGTCGGTTTCTGTAACCGCGGCAAAAGGTTGCCCACAAGGGGGGGTTCTTTCCCCCTTATTATGGTCACTAGTTATCGACAAACTGTTAGTAGATCTTCAAGGATCAGGCTACACCACAATTGGTTATGCTGATGACCTGGCGATTGTTATAAGGGGTAAGCACGACACGACTATTTGCAATATGATGCAAAGTGCGCTACTGCAAGTCGTGGAATGGTGCAACGCAGAGGGTTTATCGATCAATCCCTGCAAGACCGTTCTAGTGCCCTTCTCAAGGAGGACTCGTATCAACCTTGAACCCATAATAATCGGCAACACCACACTAGTTTATTCCAGCGAGGTAAAATATCTCGGAGTAATCCTGGACAGACGACTTAACTGGAATTCACATATTAAGTCCGCCATAGAGCGAGCTACCAGAGCACTGTGGGCCAGTAGACGTCTTTACGGTAGGACTTGGGGTCTCTCTCCCAAAATTATTCATTGGTTGTACACAATGATGGCGAGACCCATTATCACATATGCGGCCATCGTATGGTGGCCAAAAACCCTTCAACAGTCATCGGCAAACAAACTGCAAAAACTGCAAAGGGTTGCCTGTCTTGGCATAACAGGTGCCATGCGCACCTGCCCCACAACAGCTCTCGAAGCTATTATCGGGCTGACACCTTTACCCATCTTCGTTAGGAAGATAGCTGCCACCTATGCCATTAAACTGCAGCTAGAATATCAATTCAAACCAGGTGACCTAGTGGGTCACCTTAGGATACTCAACTCAATCCCTAATAGAGACATGTTTTGTACAATGCCGGACACTATGGTCAGGCAGAACTGTTTCGGCAGGTTATTTGAAGTTGAAATATTGGACCGGGTAGACTGGTCCAATGGTGCCCCAACACTAGACCCCAGAAGTCTAGTTTGGTACACAGATGGATCGAAAATGGATTCTGGAGTCGGAGCTGGTGTCTGTGGACCCAACACTGGGATCTCTGTACCGATGGGGTCTAGTCCCACTGTGTTCCAAGCCGAAATCCATGCCATTGAGATCTGCGCGAGACATAATCTTGGTAAAGGTATCAAGGGCGCAATTATACAAATCTTTTCTGATAGCCAGGCAGCACTTAAGGCCTTATCGTCCAGTCAAATAGACTCTAAAGCCGTCAAATGTTGCCACGATGCTCTGCAATCCCTAGCCAAACACAACAAAGTGAAACTTGGTTGGGTCCCTGGGCACAAAGGGATTGCAGGTAACGAATCAGCAGATGAACTCGCTAGAGCGGGTTCAAGTACTGCGTTCATAGGCCCTGAACCATACTGCAGTGTCAATTGGTCGACGGCTGCAGCGCTGATTAATGAATGGGAAAACAAACTTCGCCTAGATCATTGGACCAATGGGTCAGGTCTCAGGCAATCCAAAAAATTAATCAGACCCTATTCCTACAAGGAAATCCTTAGCTTAGATAAGGAGAGCATAAGAAAGCTAACGGGCTTTCTTACTGGCCACTGCGGCTTGTATTACCACCTTAACAAAATGAACTTGTGTCAAAACACGGAATGTAGGTTCTGTCTTGAAGAAGACGAAACATCTCAGCACATCTTATGTGAATGTCCGGCACTACATTGGTTAAGGAAACGTATTCTCCACAGGGAAATACTGACTTCAGTGGAATTGAAAAACTCCACTACAAAAGATATACTATCTTTCATAAGGAAAGTGGTAAATCTTTTGGATTAACTCCAGCCCGTCGATACAATAGATCTTTTTAGGTCGCAGTGTCGCAGCCTTTACGGCAGGGTTGTACAAGAGGAAAAAAAAAAAAAAAAAAAAAAAAATACATGAACGAAAAACCAGGATTGTCGGAGACACAATTTACGATTTTCACAAGCGAGAGGGAGATAGGTTGGATGCGACGAAAATCGGCCTTCTTCACCCGAAAATCCACTTTCAAAGTTGATTCTCGGGTGAAGCATGGCTGTTTTCTTTCCTTTTCGTTCCGTTTTCAAAAAGTTTTTCTCATTTTCTGGTGATCGTTGATCGAGTAACACTTCACGCATGCTGCGTAGAATTTTGGGCAAATTGATCACAGGGAAAATGCAATTTTAATGTTTTTTTCACTACATATATATAGTACTACATGCAAAAATTGTTGCTGCTGAAAAATACAAATTTAAAAGACGGCATTACTCAATTCGCTGTAAATTAGTGGATGAAAAAATGATGCAATTGAACCGATTCACGTGTTCCACACGCAGAAAATATTGCCTGTCCAGGCGGATTGCCCAGTCGTTTGCAAGCACCCACTAAGGGTTCTGTAGAGCATCATTTTTGTGTATCTCTCTATCTTGATTACATTGATCGAATACAATTCAATCTTACTTCCGATCCCAAGAGTTGTTACCGCTTTATTGGTGCCGAATGTAAATGTGATAGCTACCCAACTATTCTTAAACTTGGCAACAAAGCTCCATCAGATACCCATACCATTACAAACTTGACAACTTCAGTCGGTCGTACACCGACCGTTTCACAGATTATGAACAATTGTCCCCAAACGCCATTAGTTTCCATCAAGATCACTGCGCTCCTCGTAAAAGAAATAATTAATACATTTAAGGTAGATTATACCCTGGCCCTGATAGTTTACTCGCCATTTTTCTTAAAATATACGTTAGACATTTGGCCCCATTTTGAATTGAAATCCTTATTTTCTCCTTCCAAAAATTGGTAAATTCACACCTCTGAATCTTACAGAATTTGTCTCTCGTGTACTGTACGCATTTCAAGATGAAAAAGAAGTAGATGTCTTTGCAACTGACTTTAATTAAGCATTGGATAAAATCTCACAGGGATACCTACATAATACCCAAGTGCAGAATACCCAAAAAACCTTTTGAAAAATACACGATTTTATAATCCCCAAACAATGTATTCAATGTTTTTTTTATATTCGTGATTCGCATGAGTTTAAAGAAACTAAATACAATCAATCTCGCACTTACTCCAAATTTGAGGCCAAGCAGGGTTGCATGCTGCGCCCCATACGTACCTTTGACATGCGCCAAACATTAGTTCTTCAATACACACGAAATATTGGAGATCGTTGTTTGAGAATTTTGGATTTGGGGATTTTAGTTTAGATTTTAGATTTAGGTTTGGGGATTTCGTAACCAACCCAATCTCACACCAACTTATTATTTTTAAATTGTTTGCAGACAATATTAATAATAATAATAATGGCGGCGCTACTGCCCGAGGTGAACTTGGGCCCAGCTTCTCTCGTGTTGTGCATGCCCCTCACGAATGGAGGGAACCTACAGTTTAATGCCAACTCCGAACGGCGAGATTGAGAAGCTGTTTCTTTACAGTTATGCTCTTTGAGCATTGTCAGTGACTCGAAGGAGGTGGAGCCGTGAACAATTTTGCATTTATAAAATTGTTGCCTGTGCTGGGATTCGAACCTAGACTTGAAAGTCTAGTGCGTTGGGGTCGACGCACATACCTCCAACGCCATGGCTATGGTATCATAGCCGTTCCTTTTTTTGACTTTACATAACACTATAGTTCGAAATTTAGTCACGATCTTCCCAAAAATGTATTGCCACCATCCACACAATGCACTTACAAATACAGTAGAACCTTAAAAACGTGAACAGTTCGAAAACATGAACAGTTCGGAAAGATGAACGATTTTCTTCCGGCGACTGTCTACTTAAGAGCAGTTTTTTAAGAAAAACCCCTTAAAAAGTCTGTTTTTGTACCTTTCATAAAAAATGTTTTCTTTGATATGGTTCTTGTGTTTTTTTAATAAAATGAATTGTTATTTTGATACATGCAATGTTTTTATGTATGGCTAACGTTCTTCTTTAACTAAATTTCAATGCTTGGAAAGATAAACAGTTCGAAAAAACGAACTGGGCCTATCTTATATGCGTTCATCTCTTTGCGGTTCTACTGTATATAATATAGCACATCAAAAAATATGAATACTTACGCCTTGTGTACATACCTCTGCATGTGCTTCTTACGTAACGACGAGCATGAAAGTTCAGTTTGTCAAGGTAAGACGATGAACGCATTGGCGCCTTCATTACGAAGAAAAATACAAGAAAAACAATTTATCATTAAAACCTAACTCGCGTGCTCAAAATGTTAAAGTAAATCAAGCTTTGGTTAGTTAATCATTTCATTGTTGTCATGAGAAAGTTTTGAAGGCTCAGAAAGACGACGCAGTGACGCAAACCAAGACAGCACCCACTGTGGTCTGGCCGCCACGAAATCAGGGTCACTATGAGACCGAATAAAGATAAAACGATGGCCCGAACGAATGCTTGGGCGCTACTTACAGTGTAATGCTTACCTGATACCTCCCGTCATACAATTTCTAACAACAAAAAAAAAACGTTGATTCATTGTAACAGTTTTTGAACTCATTTTATTTTTGTATCGTCTGTTAACATTTGAATTTTTTTTTTAATTTAAACGAAGCGTTGGCTGTTGTGACAAAAAATAAACAGCACCTCGTAATATGGTCCTGAATTATAAACAGAAAATAATTGTTATCCCTTTTCAACATTAAAAGTTCATCACTATGAATTTAAACTTTAACTACTTCCGTTTACCATTTTGGAGGTTAGGACGTGTGAAACCTAGATCATTTGTTGCGACGTTTGTCTATTGTCTTTATCAAGGATATGAATGTATTTTATTGATGACAATTTACCAGATTGATTTAGATATTCGAGTTCCTCTGTCATCTTGTTCACAAGGACTTGCAGGTAGGAACGTGCATCTCTTTCGTCCAGCACCCATTGTATTATTTCTGTGACTTGCTTCTCCCACTGGAATATGGTCTTCTGCTTGGCCCTGCGAAAAGAATTCAGTGTATACCTCTGGGTCACTTTATGTGCCTCTTCCTGGGCTGACAAAAATACTTACATTAACTCCTGACATTTCTTTTCCACCTCTTTGTGTTTGTTTTGGAGAATGTTGCGGTTATCCTTGACCATGTCGATTTCGGTGTATAGGCGTTTTTTCTCCTCCATCCAAAGACTCTTATCTCGTCCATATTTCTTTTTTAATTCAACTATGGTTTCTTTCAGATTAGTCTCGATGTCATCGTTGGATTTCTGTGATTCTGTTCTGAAGATCTCTGGGAATTCATTCATTTTTATGTGCGACTGGGGAGTGTTGAACATTTCATTGGAGCTATCGTCATTGTTTCCCTTTTCGGATCGAAAAGATTCCGAGGAGTAGCCAAAGGTGGATGAAGATGATTCGAAATCGAGGCCATTCACAGACCACACCTCCGACTTCAGTTTGCGATAGTATTCGTCGGATCTTTCGCGCAGTTTTCGTTGTTTCGAAGCTCCGGCGATCGCTTCTTCCATGCGAAGTTCAAGCTCTCGCTTACTCTTCTCAGATTTTCTCAGTTCACTTCGAAGGCAATCGATTTTTTGCATTGCAGTATCCAATTCTTCTTCCTTATCTCTAACCTGAAAATAAATATAGAGACCATGTACTAACAATTCTAATGGGAGGCAAAGATGAAGTCGGGAAATTCTTCTGAAAGCGCAGATTGAATGAAAACGTGGTCCTCAATTTATTTCAAAGGACTTTGTGGAGATTTGGGGCTCAGAAGTGAAGAGAGAACCCAAACATCTTGGTGTGCTGGAGGATTGTTGCGGCCCATGTGGCCCACGTTCATACTGACTGTGTCTCCAAAAGAAGAAAAATACATTTGAAAAGTACAGTTGTGTGTACATCAATTGGGACAAGCAAATTTCATCACGTTTTTGATAGTAAGCTATGGTTTATTCCATTTTATTTTCCATTTTGATTGTTTTTGTTTGTCAATTAAATTTAGTTGCGTGTTCAAGAGGTACGAGTATGTTGAGTTTTTTTTATGAAAATAAAGCAATTTAAAATATTGTTTGTTAAGAGTGCATCATCATGGATATTTCGATGGAAAAGAGGACCAAAATCAAAGCTTAAGATGAAAACTCTGAAAGTACCATTAGAGAGATTTCAGGTTATGTTGGAGTTTCAAAATTCAGTGTTTCGAGGATTATTGCTTCACACAAGGCCGTTGGATCAACTGAAACAAGTCGAAAAGAGCATTGCGCACGAAAACGCAAAACAACAACACATTACGACAAGCTTTTGATACGAAACAGTGTAATTAACCTTGGTCAGACAAGTTTTGACCTTCAAAGGGAGTGGAGCTGACGAGCTGGCGTCCCGGTGAATGCGTTAACCGTTCGTAGGCATCTTCTGAAAATGGAGCAAAAATCAACAAAAGCTTTGAAAAAGCAGCTTCTGACGTCTTAATGAAAAAATAGACTGCAATGGGCTAAAAAAAACATAAAGAATGAACAGTGGAAAATCGGAAAAAGTTGTTTTCTTCGGACGAGAGTAAGTGGAGCGAGAAAAAGTCAGAATGAAATATTCCGAACTGACCATATTGTTAAAGCCCAAAACACACTCTGAAAGTTACCCTTAGTTTTACGATTAAAGGTCCTCGAATTATGAATTATAAACAGTACCAAATATGCCGAAGTTTTGACACATATGCCAACCAAACATTCTAAGGAGTCTTTCAGTCCAAAATAAAATTTTTCAACAAAAATGGAGGATTTGCCACACATAAAAAAAAATTATGCTGTTCCTTTCAAACAACAAAATTGATATCTTGAATTGACCCTTCAACTGCACTGGCCACAACCTTATTAAGAACCTGTAGTCAATTGTTAAAACAAGGCTCAGGAAAACAAATAGCACCACAAAAACGAAAGTTATTGCCTCAATACTCGATCAAAAATATTTGCGAAAAGCTGCTGTCATCAATGCCCAAAAGAGTCAGCGCACGCATAAAAGGCGATTGAATCCGTGTTAACACAGATTTGAGTTATTTTTTCTTAATTTTATTTAAAAATAAAACATAATATGTTGAGAATTTCGTTTGGCCCAATTAATTTGTACTTCGTACTTCTTCACGATGACATGGCGCGAAAAAGGAACGCGATTTACGAGTATGCCTCTGGACTGTTACAACACTATATATTCCCAAAGCTGCTCATCAGCTGAAAAATATACTCACATAATACCAGGCGAATGGGCGCCGTGGCGTAGTGGGTAGGTGCGTCGACTCCTACGCTCGAGGTCGTCGGTTCGAATCTCGAAAAAAACACCAAACATTTTTTCACGGCTCCACCTCTTTCGAGTCACTGACAATGCTCAAAGAGTATAACTGTCTAGAAAAAAGCTTCTCAATCTCGCCGTTCGGAGTCGGCATTAAACTGTAGGTCCTCTCCGCTCGTGAGAGAACAATAGCACGCACAACACGAGTGGTTGCTGAGAAGCTAGGCCCAGGTTCACCTCGGACTGTAGCGCCGCCATTATTATTATTATTAATACCAGGCGAATGTTAATGCCATCCAAGGAGTATGCTGGACAGGAAATGGAACAATGAGGAAAAAAACAGTGCGACATAAAAGTTGTCATAAAAGATTGCATATGCTCGTTTGCGGATTCATCCTGGGATAGCGGTTTATATCGAAGCCGATAAGCGATTGTTTGCGATTCACATCGAAGGCATCAGCCTTATGTGCACATGCCCCTACCGACAAGATTGGAGGATCTATCAAAGAGAACTTCTTTAACCGTTTAGATGGTTCCTACGGAACATGATGTTAAGATCGTATTCGGAGACGTCAATATCGAACTTGGTGAAGAGAACATCTTCTGTGGAGTGATCCGAAAGCATAGCCTCCACGACACAACAACGCACAACGTCTTCTGGACTGTGCGATTCTCACGCAACGGAATGCACACAGCAATGTACTGACCTCTAGACGATTGAGCTGCCAACCAAAACAAAAATATGCTGACTCAAGTATCCTGAGTATGCGAATATTCAGAGGAGCAAACATAGTCTCTGAACGATAAGTTCCAGAACTCCACTTTCCAGTGTCAAGAAGATACACCAGTCCACAAAGAAGGGTTTCGATATTGGACGTCCAAGCACACCGGAGATTGCCGGAGATTATGAAGCTACAGAATAAAAAAGTGGGATGTCTACGTCAAACACAGAGGTCAACGACATGTGGTGGTATCGAGCTAGAAGACAGGGGGAGAACAAATTCCAATGATATCGAGGAGTCTAGCGACAAGAATAAAAAATCAAAAGAATCTTCGAAACCGCGAATTTATCTTGTTACTGACCCCAAGGGATAGAGGGTTGCAACGCAATGGTTCTCTCAACCGGTATTGATGAAGTCGGCAGTGCTACCAAAAAGCATTAAAAAATACAAAGCTGAGGGATTAAATGGTTGGACGGATTCATTAGAGCTCTTCAAGGCTGTCAGCTATATTCTGGTAGAGAGCATGCACCAGATCATCTGTAGAATATGAGAATATAATAGTTTGGAATGAACGGACGACTGGAATATATGTCCCATCCAAATATGTGATTCTATTCCATTCAAAAGTTATAGAGGTATATCTCTGTTCGATGTTCTCTAGTACTTTGTTTGTATTAGAGGTGTACCAAAACCGCATGTTTTTCAAACCGAGCTAACCCGATTTGGAATTTAAGCAAACCGAATCGACTAACTAGGTTTTTAACAAAATATAAGAAATATGAAACCATAACGAATCCGAAAGAGAATTAAAAATAGATTTTGAATATTTTTGCAACTCATCAAAACAACTCCAACTGCGTATTGAATTGGACAGTACAACTTTGTTTATATGAGAACTATGTTCATCTGTGCAATGTGCTCCCTTGTCTTAGCCCATCAAAAACGAATGGTGTGTTGAAACCGAACAGTTTCCAGTTCTGGTTTTAATTATTCGGTTCGTTCTAGTTACGCCAACTCGGTTTTATGTAAATGTAACTCGGTTATAGAATTATGGAAGATTCTTTAGGTTGGGGTAATCAAATCAAATAAAAAACCCAGTTTGGCCCGGTTTATGAATTCGAGTCCATATCCAGATATGCGGACGCGAACATATCTTCTAGAATGTATACGGAACTTTGGTCGAAAGGTAAACATAGTTCACATACTGGGTGTTGCGAAGAAAACCCTTTTTTCTGAATTCAAAAGCGACCTTCGACTTTATCGTCATGCTGTTGTACGTGGTGATACACGATATCTGTTAATGGACTAGTTATTTAGACCGATTTTGAGAAACTTGGTACAAAAAAGCACCCAAATCAACTGAAAGAACAATCGCAAACGCCATTCGAACTTAAAATAAGAAATCTTCATGCCTTACGACTAGGGATGCAAACGATGTTTCGTTCATAAACATCGATGTCAACATCGTTATTTTGATAATCGATACATCGCTCATACATTGATGGCAAAACAATGTCGGCATCGTTTATTCATTTCGTTAAACATTGCCAAGATGTGCTAGTCTAACATCCTACCCCGAACCTCCAAGTGGTACACCCTGAGCATCGAGCAAACCTTAAGAAGATTGAGTATCCAACTCCTATGGAACTGTGAGTCGGTGGCTAATCGGATAGGGTTCATGTTTTGGCATGTATTGGCTAGATGCGAGCATAGCTTGTGTCAACACCCAAACTAGCGCTTGTTCACCAAGGGGGTGCAGCTGGGAGTGGGTGTCGGTCTTGGAGCTCGCTATATAAACCTGCATGAAGGGCCCGCTCGGGAACACTAATCCCGAACCGTAGGATTCTCCAACGTCACCTTGGGTTTTTCGTTGGCACGATAAGCCACAAAATAAAAATCCAATCATCAACGAAAGGAAAGACAGAGAAGTTTTTTGGGTTGAAATTAGTAAGACTAGTATATCTTGTTGTTTAGGTACAATATGTCGTAAATATAGGCAACAATTTGTGGGATGGGGAAGATAAATAAAACATCGGAAAACCATCGATGTATCGTTGTTAATACCGATGTTTTTTAACATCGATTTTTATCGTAGAACCATCGCTGTTTTCAAACATCGATGTTTGTAAGAACGATGTTGCATTCCTACTTACGACTGCAACCGATAATCAATATTGTATAATGTTGCTGACTAACATTTCACGGCAACCGACAAGTGGAGATCTCTTGAGAAGAAAGAAAACTTAGAGTTTCCGAAAAGAAATGATGCTAATTTAAATTAGAATTATCAATTAGAATTAATATTTTGTTTTACAAATGTACCCACTAAATACAGTCAAATTTCGACACGCAACATCTCGAGTTTATTTCCAAAACCTTGTCAGAAAAGATGTATTGAAACATTGGGAGTTCAATATGTTTTTCCGTTCACACATTCTTATATAATGTATTACATTATACGATACAAAATACTTTGCGTATTCATTCTTATCAAGTTACGGCGTTCCAAAACCTTGTGAGAAAAACTTGTAGATTAAATGTCAATCACAAACCTGGCGCAACGGAAATTTTGAACACACGTTTTTTTTCAAAACTTTTTTGCATTCTTATCACAAATTTGTGGATTACTTATTTGTTGTTTGAAACAAACAAACGAGGATACAAATTATTAGTTGTGAATCACAAGTACAAATTTGTGGTTGTAGTTGGTGAAATAAAATAAAAAAAAATATTTTTTAAAAATAAAAATAAAGACGACTGGATGGCGCAGTTGGTTGAGTGCCTGCCCTAAGTTAGAATCCCAGTGAAAGCAAAGTTAATACGCTTTTAAGTAGTGGTAGTAGTCTGACTGTGGGTATCACAATGGACCAACATGGTCTAAGTGTGCTGGTAAATTCACTAGCAGCCCCCTAACCTAATCTTGGTCAAATAAATCACAGAACACTTGCCTGATAAGTAAGCACATTTTGTTACAGAAAGGGAGTCTTTCATAAAAAATGTTATTCCTTAAATCAAACTTCTTTCACTTACCTGTCGCGAAAGTTTAAGTTTTTGATTCCTGAGTTCGAAAAGTTTATCCGTCACTTCAGAGTACTCCTTCATGGCGGACGTTCGCTGGGAAACAGCATCTTTGAGTTCACTATTTTGAGACTCTAACTTCTCGAGAATACTACTGTTTTCCTTTTGCAATTGGTCAACCTGCTTCCTCAAGCTCTGCAGCTCTTTCTCAGTATCCATTTCGTTGGTATCATTTGTTATCACATTTTCCATGGAAGAGTGGTTCTTCTCTGAGATCGGAGACGTCTTCTTACAATCCGCCTGTACTTTGGAGAATTTCTCCTTCGTCACCGAATTTTTGTCACGTTCATTTTTGTAGATTTGAGAAAAGTCCGTGTACTGACTTTTCTCCGTGTAAGTGAACCCAATGAATGGAAGATGAAGGCCTGAAAATGTTTTATTGACTAGTGGAGGGACTGTGTCTGATGATCGAAAATCATGGTCATCAACATCGAAATTTGACGTATCCGTTGGGCTTTTGACATCCGGAATGTACCGCGCTGTTTGATATCTGATGTTATCCCAGTCGATATCGGAAAACCAGGCATGCGCTTTGAAATCCTCGATGCCGTCCTGTCCAAGGCGGATATCAGCGCTGCAGATCAAGCGCTTCATCAAGTCTTTAGCGTAGTCGGTTACGTTGAAGTCTATACATTCTTCTGGTGGGAAATCGAAACTGTTTTCGTGATTCATTATCTTTCCGTAGGTCTCTACTAGGCTCTCCGCATAGAATGGGGTTTTGCCGTACAACATTTCGTACATGCAGATGCCAAGGGACCACCAATCGCACTCCAAGCCATACCATCCCTGACCGTCCTCCATAACTCGCAGAATTTCCGGCGATATATAGTCTGGGGTACCGACAGCCACATTCGATTTCACTTTGCCGTCACTTCCGAGTTTTAAGCACGACCCAAAGTCAGCCAATCGAATGTGACCGCTTGCGTCCAGAATGAAGTTGTCAGGTTTGACATCTCGGTGGATGTATGACAGCTGATGAATGCTGCTTATTGCCAAAATCATCTCGGCGATGTAGAACTTTGCCATGTCCTCGGGCAGGCGATCTTCGAATTTACTGAGCAACGTCAGCAAATCCCCTCCGCTGTAGTAATCCATAACTAGATACTGAAAAGAAATGTGACGTTAGTCAGACTGTCAAACTGCCAATCGGCCATTGTTACCAGATTTTTTTCATCCTGAAATGCGAAGTGCAGATTTGTTATCCATTGTTTGTCGCCGTAGACCAATACGTCGCGTTCCTCGCGAAAACACGCAGTTTCGGCTCTTTTAAGCATTTCCCACTTGTTCAGAATTTTGACAGCGTAAATTTCATCGCTTTTGACATTTCGGGTCAAGTACACTTCACCGAATGCCCCACGACCGATTATTTTCAGAAGTTCAAAATCATGAATCGATGGACGCAGCTGCTTTATAAGTCCTATCGTCGGCTTGGCTATGAAAAGAAGTCCGAGAATGCATTCAAGTCATTTATACATTTTCGGAAAACAAACCTAGTTCTATGAAATCGGAAAATGTCTTCTCCCGACATAGACTTGAATTACAGCACTCGTCATAGAGCACAAGAAGAGCATCGTTTAGAAACTCAATTGAAATCGATTTATCAGATAGCGAGTCGCCCGTGAGGGACTTGGATATCAAGGCAGTTCCTGTTAATGAGTTCGAGATCTCCATGTCTAATAAGAGATAAGAACCACTTGAATGTGAGATTGGAAGTGTGTTAAAAATTACAAGTATTATGTCAGAAGGTGTATGTACCTTAACGCTCAATTGTATCCACAATTTAGTCCACACAATTGACATTCGTCAACACAAAACCCCCAAACACTTGATCATTTGACGGTAAAATGGAAGAAATCTTTTGTACACAGACTTGACATAAATTTGTTAACTAATTTTTATTTGATACAGTTCTTAAGTGAAACGATTTGAAGGATATAAACACGGGGAAGAGATTCTATGTACTGAAGACTTCGGATATAGTGTATGTGCTCACTTCCTTCTTCTCACTAGGGATGAATCTTCATCCCCCATCAAAACCGCTAGCGAGCATGCGCGATTTTTTTCTTTTTTGATGTTGTTTTGTTTATTTATTTGAAGTTGTTTACCTCGAACAAAGATACTTTTTTACTTTCGAATAAGGGTGACATGAACTTGGGCTAACGCAATGTTTTTTGCGAGTTTTCAGTGAAGATAATGAATTAATTTATGAGAGGGTTCGAATAATCGTGCTATTGGATCGTAGGGCCGGGACTTGGGAGTGCTTGACAGGTTCACCGGTTTGTTATCCTGAATTTGTTCGGCTTTCAGTTTAGAATAGTGGGGAATTATTAGGGGAAAATAATGGGAATTGGCAAAAGTCACTATTAGAGCAGGCATGTTGAAGGGTACAGTTTTAAATTATTTCATTATATTATATCTTTGTATCTTTATTGCTATATAATACAAAGAGACCGATCTTTCCTTTCGGAAAGTGTTGTGAAGCAGTTTTGAAAATGTATTTATGTTATTTTACAGACTTTCACGTCTAATTCAAATACCGAAAAAAAGCAAACATTTTTCAAAATAACAAAATTGTTCGCATCCTCACCTCTTTCGAATCACTGACAATGCTCAAAGAGTATAACTTCTAGAGACAGCTTCTCAATCTCGTCGTTTGGAGTCAGCATTAAACTGTAAATCCCCTCAACAGAACAATAGCACGCACAATTACACAAGTGGTTGGTGAGAAACTAGGTCTAAGTCTACCTCGGACTGTAGCGCCGCCATTATTAAAACTGGCCACCATTGCCTAATAAGTGATTCGAATGCTATGCTTGGTCCAATTCCGAACACAACAACTTTTATATTTTCGGACACCACCTCTCATGGGTCACTGACAATTCTAGAAATATTATACTTTTTGTTAGAAAAATCTTCTTCAACTTCATCGTCTGAAGGTGGCACAGGAACTCTGTGTCTGTTTTACTTGTGGGAGAACAGTAATAATAATAATAATAATAATAATGGCGGCGGTACAGTCCGAGGTGGACCTGGGCCTAGCTTCTCAGCAACCACTCGTGTTGTGCGTGCTATTGTTCTATCACGAGTGGAGGGGACCTACAGTTTAATGCCGACTCCGAACGGCGGTTTTGTGAAGCTTTTTCTAGACAGTTATACTCTTTGAGCATTGTCAGTGACTCGAAAGAGGTGGGGCCGTGAACAATTTTTTTTTTGAAAAATTGTTTGTCTGAACTTTGGTTTTAACCTAGACTGTAAAAGTCTAATGCGCATGGGTCGACGCACGAACCCATACAGCCACGTCGCCTGTGGGAGAACAATGGTACGTAGAAATGTTTGCTGCCCAAGTTGATTTTGGACTGCAGCACCACAAAAAGAAGAAAAAAGAAAATACAGGCTAAAATCCACGCTCACGGAAGATACAGACTTGTTTTAATTAAAATTGTTGACTTCGGGAATCCCCACAATACTTCAGTCCCTTATAAATAAAAACCAAGAATTGCAGATCGACACGCACCACCTATTCGTCAATTTCAAGGCCGCATATGACTGCGTGCATAGAGGCGAGCTATGTATACAGCGCAATCTCAAATCCAGTTTTGACATTTCTCCGAAAATCGCCAGACCGAGCAGAATGACGATGGAGAACTCTCACCGTTCCATCGACGAACTCACCGAGACCCTCAATATCAAAAAAGGTTTAAGACAAGGCAACTCGCTGTTATGTTACTTTTTCAACATCGTTCTTGACTACTATAGACATAATCTTTCAAAAGTACGTACAAATGCTAGGATGACTTTGACGTGATTGGTCAAACACTGCGAGCTGTCAATGAGGTGTCTTCTGGGTTTAAGCCCAGTATATGCTGTCATTGAGTAAAAACGCACGGCACAGTATTGACAACGTCACAGTAGGCAGCTATAACTTCGAGGTAGTGAAGGACTTCGTCTACCTCGGCTCCGCGGTAAATAGTACAAACAACATCAGTACCGAGATCAAGCGCAGCATAACTCTTGCCAACCGCTGTTTTTTTGGCCTCAAAAGGCAATTGAGTTATAGAGCACTCTCTTTGCGATGACCAAATTGACTTTGTATAAGACCTTGATTATCCCAGTCTTGCTTTACGGCGCAGAGGCATGGACAATATCCCAAGCGGATGAACAGTCTCTTGGTCTTTTCGAGAGAAAAGTTCTGCGCTAGGCCTTTGATGGCTAGGCCATGTAGAGCGTATGGACAACTTAGCTCCGGCCCGTAGAGTCTTCGACTCTTAGCCTGTGGGACAGCGGAACAGAGGACGTCCACTTACAATGTAACAGTCGATGAGGACCTCTTCCGGCTTGGTGTGCGAAACTGAAGACAGCTGGTGAGAGATCGTGCTGGCTGGAGAAGCATGTTGTGTAAGGCTGGTCCAACTTGAACTGTAGCGCCCTAAGAAGACGAAGAAGCTGTGTTGTCTTCGACTTTAAACCAGTGGAATAACCCAACAGAGGACGTCCACGTCCAAGGTGGCGCACCCACGTGGAGAGCGACTTCAACCAACTTGGCGTGCGCAATTGGGGACAGCTGGCAAAACATCATGCTACCTGCAGAGTTTTATTGGATGAACAACCTGAACTGCGGCGTCACAAGAAGAATAAGAAGCTGTGTTGTCTGAATGTGAAGATGTCTTATTTGAATCACGTCGCTGTACCGTTCGTATAAATTGTAGTTGAACCCTACATTTCAATTGCCATCATCGCAAAAAGAAAAATCGCAGCCACAACATTTGCCTCGAATCAACAAGTAAAGTTGTTATTAATGTTAAAATAACTCAAATAAGGTCAGTTGTTTCTTTAAACAGCTAATATCAAGAACTATAAACACTCATGTTGTCGGCACAAACATTTTGGACGCAACAGATTATCATAGTACACTACACACGCATATGCTTAGAGGTGAGGCTGCCTTAATTTTGAATTTGCATATAAATGCTTTGAAATTCAACTCAAATACTTCTGATAAAAACCGATAAAGTATTGTAGAAATAGAAGTAAATAAATAATAGATTTTCTCAATCCCACAGAGAAATACATTCAATTCTCGAAAATGTGTTTACATTTTGTATTTACATTTTGAATATGCAATCCTTCGCTGTATCCTGTTGTACTCGTATTTATCGATTATCCTTGACCCCATTATGCCATGCGCTGGTATTTATTTTTTTATGTGTCAAAGCATATGCGAGGCAGAATTCATTCTCATCTCGGTGTGTTATACATACCGGATCGAATCTCCAAGAATTAGCATCTGTGAATGAAAAAATATCTGAAACTATTAGTTACCAGCATAAAAAATAAACGGACGAAGAAAAATTGAAGGCTTAAAAAGTTGTAAGAATACTGTGGAGTATAATTCTTTGGATAAATACGAATCAATGGTAAGAATATTGCATTAATAAAAGTGGAGTTGATGGAAAAAAATTGCACGTGAAGGAATGCGTAATTCCATACGTTGCTTTAAATTCTACTGGAAAAGGGATGCATGTTAAATTTTAAGATTTAATAGGGTTTGCGTGATGTAAAATGAATCTTTTTTCTCTTTGAGCGTTGAGCTCTCTAATTGATGGCTCAAAACCCATAAAGAACTCACAATGCAATACTCTCGTTCCCTACGGAAAATTGGGTATATATACTTGTAGATTAGATGTCACTTAGATTTACGTAACAGAGTGAGTTTTGCTTATTTATATATGCGGACCAAAAGAATTTTCATTAAAAGGTGTTTGCTGATTCTCTTAGCGACATAAGTGGCACATAAAAGATTAAGATGAACTTATTGGTTTACACCAATTGCAAAGTAGATCATAAATTGAAATTAATTTATGATGAAGAAAAAATGGATCATAAGCCATTAAGTTAAACTAGCTAGACTTCGATTGATAATTTTTCTCTCCTTCTTGTTTCACTTGTGTTCTCATCAATTACTCAAGTTCTTTGAACTGGCAGATTAAGTGGTGGAATGCTTTCTGATTTCTTTTGCATTGACTCAGGCTTTGGTTGCATTTTTAGGAGCGTAAGATAAAAGATGAACAAGTTCTTAATTTAGAATGCGGATGTACCTAAGTACATTTACTTGTGCTTGAATATAGACAGGTCTGTTCAATAGTTTCGTTTAAATTTGATTTTTCTTAAAAACGTTTAAATGTATGCAGTAAAACGTGACAAATTGGACTACCCTTGGGACAGAATAAAAGTGGTCTGATTAGAAGGTGGTCACATTTTAGAGGTTAATTTTTAATTGGACCGGTCCACTTATTATACCTATGAATATGTATGTACATAAAAAATGACTGCCAGTTCATATACCTATAAATTTCCAGAAAACATATTTGAATTTAAATCTGATTAAGAAATGCAATCTCTAGAATTATCTCTCTGGATTAGAGAGAATACTCTAGAACAGATTTCTTCACTTATGCGCAATAGAAGTCCATTACCCTCAATACAACTCTGAAAATAATTGTATTTGAAGAGAATTCATAATAGTGGTAAGGTATAAAAAGGGGGCACAATAGATCTTAAAGGTCGTCCATACTCAAGTTCAGTCAAAGTTCGGGTATTATCTTCTTAGCAACCACACTTTCATCCTCTTCCTCGAAAAACCCACATTTTTTAAAACAATTGAAATGGTTAACGTCCAAGCCAGCTACAAGCGTCTAACATATTAGCTGATAACTCCGATATGTTATTGGCCTCGTCTATGCATAAAATCAAGTGCTACATGAGGTATTTTCTATGATGGGACTTCAATTTTTTTGTGATGCCTTGATCAAGTGGCTGTAAGTGCGTAGTTGTATTTGCAAGAAAAAAGCTTCAGCTCGATGTTTTTTAATGCACTTAAAACACGTGATGGCGCATTGTCCAGGTCCACATGTCGGAATGGTAAGCTAGACAGACAAACTACAACTACCCACCCCGACAAGACACGCACGAGCCACGTAAAAATCGACAAATTCCACATACATATTTTGTATTTCCTTACGCTTGGTTCAATAAGACAGGTAAATACATTAAGCAATGCTTGGTATTTTAGTAGTCCATGGTCCCGATTAAAGAGAGAAATTTGTATGAAAAATACCAGGGAATGCATAACGTGCGGTCCAAATAGAAGGTGGTCCGATTATAGTGTCCCTGTTATGTTATATGTTAATTTTTTTCTGTGATTTCCCAGAATTGCAGCAACGAATAAACAAATGTTGTAGCTTTTGAATTTCTTCATTAATAACAATAACTTGAAGCTTTTTCTTTGAGGTAATACATAAAAAACGAACCGAACCAACCAACCGACCAAGTTCAGCGTTTAGAAAAAACCTTGTCGAAGTATCACTTAACTTTTTACGAACAACGAAAAATAACTTAAGTTGCATTTAAGTTGAGCTTGGCTGTGAAGTAGATTTAACTCAATAAATGGTCCTAATATATATATAAACTACCAAATCTCCATTATTTCTGAAGACTATGTACATAAATTGGGTTTAAGTCGGCTGCCAATTGAAAGGGGTTTGAAAGTATTTGTACATATAATTATGTACAAATAATAAGAAATTATCAAAAATCAAACAAACCGTTGTCTAAAATATTAAAATTTAATTTATCGCCCTTTTTTTATTTCTTTTTTGTTAAGACTTAATTTAACCTTATTTGCTAGACAAAAATTACTAAAACTAGCTTACCTAACTGGTTATGAACAATCTTACTGGCCCTCGGCGGGCACTCTAAGCTAAACTTAAAACTTAATTATGTCTTTCTTTTATTCCTAAAACAAGGAACAATTAATACTAAGAAAAACTGTTTTTTTTTCCTGTTTTAATTTGTCGCCTTCAATGATATCATGTACCAAGTACCATGAATCTACATAGGCATCGCTTAGTCCAATCCTCCATAAATATATTTTCATATACGTTAGCTGCTTAAGATATTGCCTTAGCTTCTTTAACGAATCTTTCTTTACGGTCTCAATGAATTTAAGGTTGTAATTTCAATTTATAATCATAATAATAATGGCGGCGCTGCATTCCGAGGTGGACCTCGGCCTGGGTGGACCTGAGCTTTTCAGCAACCACTCGCGTTGTGCGTTGTTTAATGCCGACTCCAAACCGCGAGATTGAGAAGCTTTTTTCTAGACAGTTATACTCTTTGAGCATTGTCAGTGACTCGAAAGACGCGAAGCCGTGAACAATTTTTTTGAAAAATTGTTTGTCTAAATTGCGGTTTGAACCTAGACTTGAAAGTCTAGTGGGCATGGGTCGACGCACAAACCCACACGACCACGGCGCCCACGTTAATAATTTCAATTTGGGTCACATTAAACGAGACGTATGCAATGATTGTTTTCTACTTTAAGTCTACTCATTTTCGACGGTTATTCTCGTTCAAACACCTAAATATGTAGTTTTAATTTTTATGGTTTGTACAACTCGATGTGATTAATTTTCGCTAGTTGAAATGTTATTTTAGTGAAGAATCAGTCTTTTCTTTGTTTCAATAACAACAGGCATCTTCGGGATCTTCAAGATTCAAATCGTTGAAGAACGCTGAAAGAGAATTGAATCGTGTTACAGCTGGTGCTATCTAGTTTTAAGGATCATAAGTAGAGGTATGGCGGATATCCGGCAAGTATTCGGTATCCGGCCTATCCAAATAGTCTTTTGATATCCGGCCGAATACCGGATAGTCGTCTTTTTCAGTAAAAAACAACAAAATAAAAAAACAATTTAATATTGGAAGTATACTAAAGTCAAATTATGATGAATGAAAATTAGTTTTTCTGCATTCAGGGGTAGTAATTTATTACGTTTGTTTTCGTATACGATGCATGCTTCAGAAAAGAGTCTCTCACTGTATACACTGCTATAGGGAGATGGAAAAAAAAGTTTTGGCAAATTTGAGCGAAATTGAGCACTGTCTTCCATTTACTGACCACCAAGCCAAGGGGGACTATTCCGTTCAAAATAAACTATTTTGAGATATAAGTCAAGCTCGTTGGCGTTATTTTTTTTGACAGAAAACTCAATTTGGCTTGCCTTCCTCAACCTCTTCAAAAATGTCACAAAAATTTTGCTGTGTAGTAAGTAAGAATATCTTGTGGAGGAGAAGGAAAAAGCATGTTTAAGTTGGTTTTACTTGTACCGGTCTGATTTGAGTATCAGACCACCAAACTATTATACTTTTAATTTAGGCAGATATCCGGCAGCCGAATATTCAGCTATCCGGCCAAATCACTATTCGGTACAACTCTAGTCATAAGTACACAATGAAATTCGGCCCACCCATGCATGGAGCCGCTGTGCTTCTTGGCTATGTGCATCGACTCTGACGAACAAGACTTCCAGTATTCAATATGCAGACGGGTGGATTTCTAAGAAGTCCCCTCATTATTTCACTTAGGTCAGACAAAGTGAGATTGTCGACGAGGTAGCCGTTTCAAGCTCATTAGTTTTGGAGAGGTCTTCTCCTCTCTCCCGTTCAGAGAGAAGTGGTCAAATCTTTTGGCATGAGCCGCTATGAAGCAGTGTCCAGTGATGAAAACAACCATTTTTGTTTATTTATTTATTTTTTTTTGAGAGACTCATGAAGTTCCTGGGATTCAGTTTTGGCCAGATCATTCTGAAGGCGTGACATTTACCTTATTGTTCTCCTTTTGAGTTGAAACCGTTCAGAACCACCTGAGGGCATTCATAAGTTTCATCTGCTTTTAAATTTCCCAGGTCCAGCATTCAGCCAAGGCTAATGTTGAACTGTTTCGTCATCTCGCCAATAGACGAGCGATAGCAGATTACCACTTTAAAATTTCCAGTTCCAAGGATTTTATGACTGCCTAATTTTCCGTGAAGATCCAAACATCATGAGTATAGCGACTGTATGGCGCTGTTGGTTAAGTGCCTGCCCCAAGTTCCCAGTGAAGTCGAATCTGGTCCAGTCACCATTTGTCGTTGGGATCAAATTAACGGCACTGGAGTAGGTTACTACCTGGCAGTACAATGGATCAGTTTTGATTCTGAGTGCTCCAGTGTAGTATTACAAAACAAAAAACATGAGTGGATATTACTTCACTGTCAGTGCTCGTATACATTTTTTTTTACCAAAGGCTTAGTAGAACTACGACGATATATGTACATCAAGATGGGCGGAACCAACCTATAGCCTGTGGTCCAGGAATGGTTGTAGGCCCATTTTTTAAAAATGGTTGCCAAGTTTTCAGTGAAGTCATTCGCACTGTTCTGTCATTGATTAGTTTCTTCTTTTTCAACAGGAGATCCTTTTCAAGGTAAGGCTCTAATGGGATGGGTAGAGATCGTAGAGAGGAGAGAGAATCGTTTATATACGAAGCGGATAATCTTCCCGAATGAAGGTGGAGAATCCGTCGAATAATCTTGTCTCGTTGGCACAAACTCAAGTAGTAAAATAAATCGCCTGAAAATACTTTTTATCAATGTTTGTATACCGGACGTATTGTTGTTATATCATCGTTATATCAATAAGAGTTGAAGTTGATGATTTTTTTTTTCTTTTTTTCAGGACTTCTGAAGTATTTCCTTACATCAGCATTTAAAATATTAAAGCATGCAGCTCAACTCATGCATCGATGAGGAAGAGAATATTGACGAGAAAATAGAAGAAAAGGCAAAGAAGGTGACATTTTGCCTGAACAAGACCGCAGGCGACTCAAAACAACAACCCAGCGCAGCAAAGAAAAAAGTTGTCAAGGATAGGATCAAACCTAAAATGGCATTGAATATTGAAAAAAATCGTAAAATTCCAAAGAACAACAAGGAAAACATAATGGATTTGAGTTTGAAGGAGAATAACATGCAACTAATGTCGAGGAGAGAAAGCTGCACAATTGGGAATGGAGAAAAACGAATTTGTCCTGGAAAGAGACCGATTCGATTGAAGAACATCGCCAGTCTCTCTGAGGTGTACGATGCGCTGCATCAGACTGGGAAGGACGTAAGTATTTGATTGTATAGCCTTCGGCGTGAAATCTTTCATAAATGTGTTTCCTTATCTTGGAGATTTTTCCCTGAAGACTTTAATCTATGAAAAGAAAAATTGTGATACGTTTCCTTTCAGGCTTTATCATGTAACAATTCCACTTGTGTCAGCAGCATTGTGGTCGGAAACACTGCTTCAAACAAAGTGCGCAGCTGCGACGTTGTGCTGGAACACGCGAATGATTTCTTCAACCAATACTTCAAATCCATAAACAGGTAAAATAACAAGATGCTATTAGGGAAATACCGTCGTTTTTTGCTGTTTCTTTGAAGATACAAGACGAATGCTCACACATCCCGATGGGAACAAGTTCAGCACTTGGTTAGAAGTCATGGCCACTACCATTTGACTGAAACTGAGCTGATTTATGGCGCAAAATTGGCTTGGCGAAACTCTTCAAGGTGCATTGGAAGGATTCAGTGGTCAAAGCTACAGGTTTGTAAGAAAGTTTACTTGTGTGTCTCCTTTGATATCTATTAGTTTATTGCAGGTCTTCGATTGCAGATATGTTACAACAACAAGTGGAATGTTTGAGGCTATTTGCAATCACATCAAATATGCAACTAATAGGGGAAACCTCAGGTAAGCTCATTTAAAGACGCAAGTCAGCTAGTTTTGAAGAGTAGGGTTTCGAGCCTCCTGTTGCAATGGGTCTTCTGGTGTTTACGTGAAGATTCTCTTTAGTATCTGTTGATTATTGATTATTAAAGATAATGGGAGGGGTGTGAAATTAAATGCACTGCGACCATGGAAGGTCTCTTTATTGATCGAGGTGTTGTGAGCTATATGAATACTTTCTAGAGGGGATACTTTGGTATTTATTCCCTGTTAAAGTATTTTTTAAGTATTCTTTAAGTATTTTTTTAACGTGTTAAATCTGGGAAATTTTGTGTTGAAAATTTGACTAGAAGACTAGAGTTGAATAGAGTCACAGTGCCATTACTCTATCCGCAGTTTTTAATTCTTCTACTCCATGTTCAAGCTCACAATGAATCCAATTTGTTGGTACAAATTGGAGCTACATAAAAAGTGACCACTTTACTTTTGGGTATTTTTTTTTTGTGTGTCTAAGACCCTTTTACGACTGGAAGGCGCCGTTGGTTAAGTGCTTGTCCTAAGGTAGAGGGGTCCCAGGTTCGAATCCCAGTGAAAGCAAATTCGCTTTTATCCGCTTTTTGAAATCTGGTCTAGTCACCATTTGCCGTTGGGATCAAATTAACGGATTGATTTGAGCAGACATGTTTTTCAAACGTCAATTTACCTGTAGTATAATCTTAATCATAACCATCACAACGAAACAATGCCCCAAAATTGTGATGCTGTACACTGAAAGTAGTCGCTTAGTTGTCGAAAATATCGCAGCAACAAGAATCGTCTGACTACACTATTCGTCGTTTGGTGGCGAATTTTGTTGAGCACGGAAAAGTGTGGGGTTTCGACATGCCGTTCATCAACGCCTAAATGGCCGTACAGAAACTTAAGAGAAGTGATGCAATCAAGCGAATACAGAAAATGATGCAATGCGACTTTAGTAAACGCTTCGCTTAGTTTCGGTAAGTTAGGTCGCTTTTGCCTACTTACGTGGGAATGAAATGAATCGCTCTCTACGGATGCAAATGTTAAACTCTCTGAGCTGAAATCTCCTTAAATTTCTATATATAAGCAATTATAGACGCTTTGAAATCAGACGAAGTTTCTGGTTACTTTTGGTTTGGTTATGACATAAAACTTAATTTTTTGTGCGGCTATTTTGGTTGGCTCTGAAGACTTGAATGGTTGAAGCAGTAAGAGAGAGAGAGAGAGAGTGAGACAGAGAGTGTTGCCGAGAAACAAAATGTGTCGTATCGTCAGCATTTTGGAGTCAATAAAACAATCTTGCGGCGCATTTTGAAGGATGATTTCATCAAGTACTTAAAGAATATTCCCGAAACTGTCCACCTATCTTGGAATAGGGCCAAAAATCGCTCAGATGGTAGACACTGAGCCTGATTTTTCACAGTCTCTGACGCCACTAACAAGCAGAATTGCGGTATTTGGCGAACGCAGAGTCCACACGAGAACCATAAAACACCATGAACAAAAAGTGACTGTTTTGGGACGATGTTTGCACCAAAACCATCATTTGACCAATTTTCTCCAGAGAAGAAAAAGTCGATGAGAATCGATATCGGTGAACGCTGGCTCATTATGTCTGCGCACAAATGTGTGGAAAAGGCCTGGACGGTTACTGGGCACATTTTGCTTCGATCAACAGAGGCAACGACTTAATTGATGTTGTATTCAAAAACTAGTCCAAATAAGTTAAGGAAATTAAGTAAAAGTATCACATAAATGCAAACCAGTTTTTTAAACTCATTCAATATTCACATAACGACATAAAAGACGGCGCGCCCTCTACACACACTCCACCTCTCATTCATATTGTTTTTCTTATTTTCTTCCCAGATCCGCCATTACAATATTTCCACAGAGGACCGATGGAAGTCACGACTTTCGAATTTGGAATAACCAGCTGATATCATATGCTGGGTATAAACAAAATGATGGGACCATTATTGGAGATCCCTTAAATGTTGAAATAACTGAGGTAATTGTCGTTTTCTATTTTAATGTCATATGTTTCTAAGAATTCACTTGAAACTGGAAATTCCTCAACAAGTTTCTGGAATTCTTAACTCCACACAATAATAAATATGAACAATACGCATATCTTCTGTTTATTGACACATACAAACATTTTTGGCACACAGAACTCTATACATGTTTCATACAAGTAATTCTGTTTCCGCAAAACAATTTGTTTACAATAAGAACAGTATTCCTTAAAACTCTTGGTACTTCGGTTAATTTTGTAAAAAAAAATTCTATTTTCATGTTATCAAAAAAAATCCGAGCAAAAAAATTCGACTCCTTTCCTTTAATTCGTTTCAAAAAACCATCGGAAATGTTTTTTTTTTTGATAATTTACGCGCGCAAAAGGGGTTACGAATACCCTTAAGTGTCCGGAATCAAGACACAGCACGGGCCGAAGGTATAGAGGAAGAAAGGGAGAGGAGAAACCTGTGCACCTTGGTCTTAAATGTCTGTGGATTGTAGTGAGTGGGAAATATTTGGTTGGGAAGAGCATTCCATATTCGTGTGGTGCGGCTAAAAAAGACTCTCTAAACTTAACTGTACGCCCGAAAGCAGGCTTAAGGGTGAACTGGTGAGCATTCCTGGCGGGACGAGTATTGCGGGTGAATTCATGGAGGGGAGGAATGCAATTGGCTAACTCACTTGAGCATCGTTTGTTAAATAGCGATAAAACAATGACAAGGACGAGACATTACGGCGATGTTCGAGCGAGTCTATTGACTTTGCGATATTACTGTCTCCTATAAGTTTTATCGCTCGCTGTTGTATTCTATCAAGTAGGTGCAGGGAGGTCTTAGGAGCACCAGACCAGATATGAGCGTTATACTCAAGCTTGGGGCGAATGAAGGCCTTATAAATTGAAGCCAAATCAGAGGGGGTGAAGACATTTCACAGCATTTTTGGCGACCTCGAATATGCGATCATTCCAACTAAGTGTTGAGTTGATACACAAACCGAGGATGGAAAGCTTTTCGGTTTCTTCGATGCAAGTGCCATTCAGGGATAATGGCCGATTATTTTGGGATCGCTTAAGTGACAGTAGACAGCATTGAGTTTTGGAAGCTTTAAATTCCACTCTATTGTTTTTACCCCAATTAAATATGCTGTCAAGGTCGGAATTTAATGTGCTTAACATACGCTGCCGTTCCAATTCTACGGCCGAAGGATAGGGTCGTGAGTCTTGGAACGAATATGAAAAGCTGAGAGTAATGTCATCAGCGAAGGAGTGGATTGGATTAGAAGGAGCAGACAGGAGATCATTTATAAAAATGAGGGAGAGTGTCGGAGACAAAACAGAGCCTTGGGGAACACCAGCATAAATTTGGTGAATATCTGATTTGAACCCATCCAAAACAACTTGAATTGAACGGTTCGAAAGGTAATTTCTCATCCATAGAAGAAGAGACTCATCGATGCCATAAGCACGCATTTTCGACAAGAGAGCTTGATGCCAAACTCTGTCAAATGCCTTTGAAATATCAAGGGCAACGATCTTGCTTTCTCCAGCATTGTGCGGGGATTGATTCCACTTTTCGGTGAGAAATGCCATCAAATCACCAGTGGACCTGTTGCTGCGGAAACCGTATTGCCGGTCATTAAGAAGCTTCCGCGGTTCAAGGTATTTCATAAGCTGACGATTTATCAGCGTTTCCATGACCTTGGAAAGAAGGGGCGTTAGTGCTATGGGTCGGTTGGAGGAGGGTGACGAAGATTTCCCCTTTTTAGGGACGGGCTTGACAAATGCTGTTTTCCATTCACTCGGAAAGAGACCAGAAGAGTAGGACAGATGAAAAAGCTTACGCAGAGGTTTTGCCAGCGCAGAAGAACACCTCTTCAGAAGTATGGAGGATATACCATCCGGGCCAGCGGATTTATGCACGTTGAGATCTTTAAGTACTCTAGCAACTGTACGAGTGCGGAAATGGACGCCCATCAATCCACGATTGCTTTCCTTTTCTTAATTCATCCTTTTTCTTTCCTTCGTCAACTATCACACTGAAAAGATCTGATTAATGAGGTATCTTATTGACATTTTTAAATTCTTTTTTTTCTTTTACTTTGTCTGCGTCCAAGGTGTCGACTATTTCAAAGTTCAACGGTCATCCTTTCATGATGGCAGATAATTGGGCAAAGTCTCCGTAAGCGGCTACGAACGAAGTTTTAATTTGCATATTGCCTTCAAATGTTAGAACTCAGGAGACGGTGTTCAATATTGTTGTCTTCGCTTAACGATCATTTGAAATTATGAAAATCATTTTCAATTATTTCTTTCAAAATATAGACCATGACACTTGGATACGTCACGCCATCGTTCAGGCTCATTACTTTTTAGCCTAACCAACGTAATACCCACCGTTTTAAGGCCCTTTCAATTATTTTTGGTTCATAAACCATGAGACATGATGACTGAAAAAAAAAAAAACAATTAGTGGGCACTAAGCATAAAGCCCCTTTGGATGGTTCAGACTAAAGGACCAACAATATTGGCCGTACGGAAACTGAAGCAATCAAGCGAATACACAAATGTGATCATAGTAACCGTTTCGGTCAGTTTCGGAACGGTCCTACTTACGCGGGAGCGAAAAAAATAGCTCTCTTCTTATGCAAATGTCAGTTGACAGCTTACAACTTCTCCTTAACTTTTCCTAAGCAATTATGGACACTTTGAAATCGGACGATGCTTCTGGTTACTTTTCGTTTCGTTATGACATAAGCTTAATTTTTTGTACGGCGATTACGGTTGGCCCTTAAAGACCAACTATGCTGGCCGCATGGAAACTTAAGAGAACTGAAGCACCCGAATACAAAAAAAAAAACAATAAACTGTGAGCATATGGACCGCTTCGTTAAGTTTTGGTAAGTTCGTTCAGTTTTCTTACGCGTATGCAAATATCTTTAGACAGCAAAATTCTCCTTACGTTTCTATAAGCACTTTTCGAACGGCTATTATAGTTATCCTTTAAAAGTAAAATTGTTTGATTGCTCTAAAGTACTTACTAATGTTTAGCAAATTAAATTTCGAAATACAGATTGATTAAAAATAATGAAAGTTAAAAAATACTCCTTACAATTAGATGAAAAAAAAAACATTTATCAAGCCAGTCTTTTAAAAACGACAAAAATTCATAATGTCCCTTCTTCTAGTGATCATGGTAACGCTGATAAATCAGCAATTTATGAAATATCGACAGATTTGAGCTTTTGAGATATTTTGTCATATCTTACCGAAAAGTGGAACCAATCTTTGTACCATCTAGTCCTATATTTGACAAAGCTTTACACCAGAACATCTTGTATGTTTGTTTCTGAATGTTCAGAAAGCGTGTATTCCGCTGTCTCGAGAAGTTGCAACTCAAAGGACAAGTAATTGATGAATATATGGTCCTGTGTGCCACACCCATGCTCAAAGCTAGATCCACTTCTTCTTATGGCTAGATCCACTTCTCAGTCCGGGGTGGACTTGGGCCTCAACCAACAAACATAGATCTTTTGCTAGTTTTGACCAATGGAGAACGCCAAGTAGATTGAGGTCCCATTCAACTTGTGTGCGCCACTGGATCATTCTGCTTGGCAGCGGTATTTGTGTCCCCATCGCGGCGTAACAATCTGCAGAAATGATTCTTTCAAATTCCAAATTGACACAGCCTAATAGGAACAATTACCTAAAGATAATGGCTCAAACGAAATTTGTTCTGCAGGAGTAGTTTAGACCAAGAGGAAGAGGAGAATGATCTCCACATTTTCTGTACCTATCTTGCTCTAGACAGGCTTTGCCCTTGAAACCCTAGATCTCTAACAATTTCTGCGGGGTACCTCAACGGGGTACCTATTAGAATTCGAATTTAATTTATTGAAGGCTCCAAGTTGTTTAAGATGTCAACACAAAGGACTTATTTTGATCTTTGTGCTATCTTTATCTTTGTGCGTCTCCCTTAAATGTACGATGACCGCTGTACCTGCCTAACAACCATTAGATTATCTTGTCGAAAATGCATGTTTATTAATCTCTTCTTTCTTTTGTGGATTAGAAATTACATTTTTCGCAGTTTAATTAACTGCGAAATTAATTAATAATAATTAAGTCGCCTTAGATGAATTTAAGTCTCATGCTCTCTCTAAACGAACGCTGGTGTTCCCCAAGGCTCTGTTTTGTCTCCGATACTTTTTCTCAACATAACTAATGATCTTCTGTATACTACTTCAAATCAAAATCAGTCCTGTGGAGACTATAGCACTCTTTGCTCATCATATTCGTTATAGAACGCATGTCTCTGTTTTTAAGCGGGAATGGCAATGGCTTGTATGAATAAAATCGGAGCACTCCATCTTTCGTGAGTGTTTTTATAAATACTAAGCTGGAACATCGACCGCGTCGTCTTGGTTTAAGACATTCAAAAAACGCTTAAATAGTAGTTTCGTTTCTAAAATTATATTTACTGTGCCTAGACTTTTATTCAGGACTGTATCGATTGCATGTGTGCGTTATATTTATAAAGAAATTCTTTTAAACATATTTCAGATTTGTCTGAAACTCGGTTGGAAGGGTAAGCAGACTGAATGGGATATTCTTCCACTAGTCGTATCAGCCAACGGACTCGATCCGGACTATTTTGACTACCCACCGGAACTAATTCTCCAAGTACCCCTTGAGCATCCAAAGTAAGTTTTATAGAAATAAATGTTTGCGGCAATATCTGAGAAATATGTTGTATTCTTAAAGTTATCCTTGGTTCGCGGATATGCATTTACGTTGGTATGCCCTTCCGGCTGTGTCTGGAATGCTTTTTGACTGCGGTGGTATACAATTCACTGCCACAGCTTTCAGCGGCTGGTACATGTCAACAGAGATTGGCTGCAGGAATCTTTGTGACACAAATCGACGCAACATGCTAGAGGTAACCTAAAATTTCTCAATAAAGTCTTCAATCCTAATGAGTCTTCTCCTTTTTTTCGAATTCGAAGAAAGTTGCAAATAAAATGGAACTTGACACCCGTACAACGTCATCATTGTGGAAGGACAAGGCTCTGGTTGAGGTCAACATTGCTGTGCTGTACTCCTTCCAAAGCAGGAACATCACAATTGTCGATCACCACACAGCGAGTGAAAGTTTCATGAAACATTTTGAAAACGAATCAAAAATCAGGTCAGTTTCAAATACAGTAGAATCCATTTAGTACGACTTCGCATACAACGACCAACCGCTTATTGCGATATAGACACAACATGTTAGGTCTGCATACAATTGCTATGAGCGCATTTCAGTTCGTTTTGTGCGTCGTCCGGTTAGTACGACCTAATGTCGCCGACCCTTGACCGTCGTAATATCTGGACTCTCAACTGTACAGGTAAAACAAAAATCCGATAGATATGTTCCTGCAAAATGTTGTGTTGTAAGAAATCGTGTTGTGATTTGGCAGCACCGAAACAAGGAAAAGGAAACGAAACAAAAACCTCTCGAGAACCGTTTTTGTTTTTTTTTTATGAAAAACTTTATTTTATTAGACAAGTAAATTATATTGATTAAACTTTTCAAATGAAATAGAATCATATTCGAGTAGTTCCCCAATTGTATTTAAACTGTAGCCGTTTTTCGGCCGAAGCCGAACATGATGGTATTACGAAACACTAAGGAATCTACAAAATTGTTTAATTTTTAGATGCTTATGTTCTTTCTACCTTTAACCAGAAATAAATTGCATGCTTTAATACAGATCACTTAATAGTTTATAAACTTGCTAAATACAAAATACCCGACTAGCAAATTTTGCAAAACCAAACAAACACGGCGCAACTTGTTCATATATCCTGCAAAGAAAAGTGCGGAAAATACCGTAATTATATTTTTACAGAAAACAGAAAATTCAACATTCGGCTTCAGCAAAATCTTCGGTCTCATTTGGCCGAAGCCGATTGTTTTGCCGACGGTGATATTTTTAGCCAAAGGTGGCCGAAGCCGAAGCCGAATGTTCGGTTGGACTTTAGTTGTAAGACGCAAGTTTAACGTTTTCATTGAGGGGTATGCGTACAATTTTTGGACGAGTTGTGCAAAATTATTTTGGAGGAGGGTCTCTGTACTTCTTCTGTGTACTCTATCTCAAGCAACTTAAGAAACAAATGTGTTTACAATTTATTCACAGAAATGGTTGCCCGTCGGATTGGATATGGATTGTTCCTCCTTTATCTGGCTCTATTACACCAGTTTTTCACCAAGAGATGGCACTTTACCATTTAAGACCATCATTCGAATACCAAGACGCTGCTTGGAAGACTCACGTTTGGAAAAAGGAGAAATACCAAGGCAAATCTAAGAAACCAAGAAAGAAATTTAATTTCAAGCAAATTGCAAGGTAAGATTTCTGGCGGTAATGACATTTTTAATTATTTATTTTTTATTTATTAGTTCTTTATTAATTTATTGTACAGAATAGTAATTTATGAAAAATAATAATAATAATAATGGCGGCGCTACAGTCCGAGGTGGACCTGGGCCTAGCCTCTCAGCAACCACTCGTGTTGTGCGTGTTATTGTTCTCTCACAAGTAGGGATGCAAACATCGTTCTTAAAAACATCGATGTTTGAAACATCGATAGTTCCAGGACAAACATCGATGTTAAAAAAACATCGGTATCAACAACGATACATCGATGTTTTTCCGATGTTTTATTTATATTCTACATCACACGAATTGTTGGCTATATTTACGATGTACTATACCTAAACAACAAAACATACTAGTCGTACCAGTTTCGACCCAAAAACCTTCTCCGTCTTCCGTTTCGTTGATGATTGAATTTTTACTTTGTGGCTTATCGGGCCAACGAAAAACCCAAAGTAAAGTTGGAGGATTCTACGATTCGGGATTTGGGTTCCCGAGCGGGCCCTTCATGCACGTTTATATAGCGAGTCGCTTGCTCAAAGACCGACACCCGTTCCCAGCCGCACCCCGTTGGTGAACAGGCGCTAGTTTGGCTGTTGACACAAGGTCTGCCATGCTTACGCATCCAGCCAATACATGACGAAACATGAGCCCTCTCCGATTAGCCCACAGTTCCATAGGAGTTGTATACCCGTTCTCCTTCAGGGTTGCTCGATGCTTCCTTCAGGGTTGCTCGATGTTTGCAAAACATCGATGTATCGTTTGCATCCCTACTCACAAGTGGAGGGGACCTACAATTTAATGCCGACTCCGAACGGTGATTTTGAGAAGCTTTTCCTAGACAGTTATACTCTTTGAGCATTGTCAGTGACTCGAAAGAGGTGGAGCCGTGAAAAAATGTTTGATGTTTTTTTCGAGATTCGAACCGACGACCTCGAGCGTAGAGTCGACGCACCTACCCACTACGCCACGGCGCCCAAAATATTTAAATTAAATATCGTTAAAGTACAAGATAAGAATTAATAAAGAAGAGAAGCTACTCGTATCTATAGTTCAGAGGGAACTAGAAGTGATAGCATTTACAAAGTGAAATCACAATCAAAATATAAAAGTGCGGTGGGGTCGAAGTATTTTTTTTACGTTTTTTTAATAAGATATATATATCTTATATCAGTAGGTAATCTATTGAAGAGTCTAGGAGCAATTGCTGTATAGAAATTAAAGTATATTTGTAAATTGTGGTGTGGTACTAAGGGAAAATTAAGGTTGTTAATTCTAGGTTATAGTTTGCAGAGCCACGATTTAGCTCATATCGAAAAAAATCTTTAAAATCTTATAGAAATATAAATGTTTTAGGGGGAGAACTTTAAGATTTCTAAAAAGTGGTAGACTACTAACACGACGATTTCCATTACATATAAGACAAACAACATGTTTCTGAGAAATTAAGAGTGGATTCAATTTGTTGCAATGAGTGCCGCCCCAGGATACTAGACCATACTCAAGCTTAGAATGAATTAATCCGTAGTAGATACATTAAGGGATGCAAAGTTGTGAAAGTGTTTATTGGCTGCTCTAGTGTTTTCTGATTAAATTAGTTAGATTTTGTTAATTTTTATCAATGAATACTTATAGTTAAAGTATATCGATGAGTCCGAAGATATAACAAAACTGGTGCTATTTTTACAACGAAAAATGCAGGGGCTTGAGGAAACAGAGAAGAGCAATCTAAGAACTGGAAAGAGACTAGGGTACCGATAATGTCGGCTTATTGTAGGAGCTTTTCGGAGTAAGCATGGGGTGCAGGGTGGAACAGCGTCCGGAATATTAATTGGCATATCAGCTCAACCACAGAAAAAAGGAATTTGACGCTTTTCAAGAGCTATATGCTATTAGCCAAAGAATCTATACAGCTGTATGGTATTTTTGCACCAGTGCGGATTGCGAGAACGGCTTTAGATAAAATGTTCAATCTTCGGCGATTACCGAAAATCGGTGTCGCGTAAAAATGTATACTCTCATGAAGCGCTTTGCTGTTTTGTTTAAAAAGACGGCCAGATCCAGTTTTCTAGAATTTTTAAAATGATTTCTTCTGAGTTCTTCTTATTTAGATTGCGCTGCAGTCCAAACGAACTTGAGCCTAGCTTCTACAACAACCACTCGTGTTATATGTGTTTTTATTATCTCACGAGCGGTGTGGACCTAATGTTCAAGTTTGAGTTTAAAGTTTTGATAAGTCTATGACTGATGAAAAGGAATACCTTGAATAAATGACACAAAAGATGTTGTGTCTAAATTCTAGAATCGAGGTTAGCGTAGGATTCTAGTTTTAATTCTAGAATCGAGGCCAGCGTAGGAATTGACGCGCTAACTCTTGTCACAGTTTGTGAAGTTAAAACACTAGTGTGTACAAATTTTGAGTGGAAAATGTAAAGTGTAGCTGTCAAACCTTTATTTTTTTTAAATATTTTTCCGTAGTGAAGAAGTGTTGTTCTTTTGTGAAACGCTCAATTTTCAATGAAGCAGATCTCAGCTGTCTTGTTTTCTAAGTTGACTTTACCCCACACATGGAGCAAAATTCTAATCCTGCAAAAATGTTGGGACGTACACCTTTTTCAGTCATCGTCAAAAGTGAGTAAATAGTCAATTAAGTGCTGAAAGATAGCCCACTAAATCAAAATTCACCGCAATGAGCTGGGACTGATCACCAAACTAAAGTTTTATTGAGCATAATCGTAATCACAAATCTATTAATCGAAGAAAAGTGCTAAAAACCAGTCAAAAATGAGTGTATATATGGTTGTGCTGGTGGGCGCCGTGGCGTAGTGGGTAGGTGCGTCGACTCCTACGCTCGAGGTCGTCAGTTCGAATCTCGAAAAAAAACATCAAATGCTCAAAGAGTATAACTGTCTAGAAAAAAGCTTCTCAATTTCGCCGTTCGGAGTCGGCATTAAACTGTAGGTCCCCTCCACTCGTGAGAGAACAGTAGCACGCCCAACACGAGTGGTGGCTGAGAAGATAGGCCCAGGACCACCTCGGACTGTAGCGCCGCCTTTATTATTATTATTATATATTATATGGTTGTGTCAATAATTGTAAGACATACGGCTCGTGTTTATCAAACATTTGTAAAAACATTTAGCGGTGGGGCGCCGTGGCGTAGTGGGTAGGTGCGTCGACTGCTACGCTCGAGGCCTAAAATTCGAATCTCGAAAAAACACCAAACATTTTTCACGGCTCCACCTCTTTCGAGTCACTGACAATGCTCAAAGAGTATAACTGTCTCGAAAAAACTGCTCAAAATCACCGTTCGGAGTCGGCATTATACTGCAGGGGACCTACTCCGCACGTGAGAGAACAATAGCACGCACAACACGAGTGGTTGCTAAGAAGCTAGGCCCAAGTCCACCACGGACTGGAGCGCCGCCATTATTATTATTAAAAACATTTAGACCGATAGACATATGTAGTTGTAAAACACTGTAATGTTTTGAGAATGCATTCTCGGAATTAATTATTTTATGACAGGTGATTCAAATATTGAAGTCTTTGATTGGATCAATACTTTGAATCAATCTTTAGATTGCATTCATTTTTGACGTTTGTTGTTAGAGCTTTTTTTTTTGAATTAAATTAAGTGCTTCATGTTTACGTGATTTAAGAGCTTTTATTTAAGCTATCGGTATCTGGCGTAGATTATTCCGGTCAATTTTAATTTAAAGGACAAATGACTATTCATTCACTTTTGACGCTGAGTGCATATGGAGTCGCAAAGTGGACAATTAGAAAAATCAAGTATGCGCTTCTTCGCAAAACTATTTCTTATATGTATATGTATTAAGTTTAGAAAATTTAAAACAGCTTATCTAGAACAATTAGTGCTGGGCGGTAGGCGTAGATGAGCTTCGCTGCTGACGCTTGCTAGGATGTTTAAACAACATTTTACACATCTTATAAAATCCAGTTCTCTGTGAAATTGATTGCATATTCATTCATTTAAAATCTTATTTATTAAAATCTCTCAATATGTTTCTCAACACCTGTATTTCATTTTTACACATAATTTCAGGGCCGTAAAGTTCACATCGAAATTATTTGGTCGTGCTTTGTCGAAGAGGATCAAGGCAACAATATTATTCGCAACAGAAACTGGAAAATCCGAGCAGTATTCGAAGAAGCTTTGCGATATCTTGGCTCACGCTTTTAACTCTCAGGTATGTATATCTACATGCGTGAAAAAAGTAACTATGTACATTCATTTTGATTTTAAACGTGTGAGCATAAACCATCAGCAAGTTTTTTTTAATGTACTCAAAGAAAAACTAGGAAATTTTACTATTCATTTTGATGTTTACAGAGAAAGAAAGATGTACAGCAGAAAACTGGTCCTTTTAAATGGAGCTACATTTGTGTTTTAGATTAAGCCCTTGACTTGAGTTCATGCCTTAAAGGACCATCCTTCCACTCTTGGTGAAAATTGGTTTCAAGCTAACGCTAATATTTATATGCAAGTCGAGAGTAGCTGGACAGGCAAACTCACATGTACATATCTTGTAGCCCACTACGCATTCGCATTCGACGATTGATTGATCAGTTGCCTAATGTAATGCGGCAAATGTTATAATGCAAGTAATCTCCCGAAACTCTCTTCTTTTAAAAAAAAAAACAAAACAGCCCAAGAGAACGTTTAAAAGGGTTGGTGAACTGCAGCTAGGCCGGCACCAGCACCAGAAAGCGGAATTGGAAAAGCCTTCTATGATAATTTTACTCTCAGTGCTTTGGTCATGTCGTCGCATCAAACCGGAATCGAAATAGTGAATTCAACACTCAGCCTAATAATACTTTTTAGTATTAGTTAAAAATCTATTTACTCATTTTTACAGGAGCGACTTTAAGCAGAGTGCAGTTATTAAGTCTCGGGAGAAGCGAGTCCAACGAGTTCTACTGTAATAGAAAAAAAATTCAGAATGGGTCAAATCGCAGCTCCAAGGCGCCCAATTGACTTCGCCAAGACGGCTGATAATACGATTTGAGAATTTGGTGCGCAAAAGATCAATTGTGGCATGGGGTGTATGGCTTGGCGCACCATCCTGCATGAACCAATGATCGTCCAAGTCCATGTATTCAATTTCAGTAAAAAAAAAAGTCATTTCTGGAACCAGTTCGATTTTTGGACGAATATCCATAATTTCTTGACGTCCTTTTCGGATATATCAGTTAGTGAGCTTAGATTATATTCTCCCAGAGTTTTCTTCCTTATGGAGGCTAAGGCTGGACGAAAAGTAGGTGTGAGGGGGATTCCTCTTCCTCTTCATCCATGCATCTACTACAGTAGTCGTTATATGGTAACCCTCGTCTTGCGGCTTGCCTACCCATAGCGCAGTGTCCTGTAAGGGCATTTACTATGTTACCCAGTTTGTTCCTGCTTAGGCTAAGGATGGCTGTGGTTTTCCGAAGATCCATTTTTGGCCATGTTTTCCTTGTGTGTTGACAGGTATGTAGGTTTCTCCATCTCTCTGTAGCCCTGCTGGTTGCTGCTTCAGAGATTTTGGTTTTCAATGTACCTATTGGCACAGAGATGTTCATAATGTTTGTTGTCCACTATCATAGCACTCTAACGAACTTTTTACACAAACTTGCGTACAGCAGTCGCGGTGGGTGCTTCATTTCGGCCAAAACTTTTTTTTTTTTAAAGTACTGTTTGGGCTACATAGCACTCACGCCAACGTTGTTTAAACGCAAAGCGACTCATTTCGCGGAGGTACTGACTTTCTGACTTTCGGAATTGATACTGACTTTCTGTCAAAATTTCGAGTGGGAAACAGCTGTCAGTGCAAAAATAAATTTAAAAAAAAACATTAGATGGCCCATTCTGTACATGTAGTTCCGGAAGAGTTTCTTAGCTAATGCCATAATAATAATAATGGCGGCGCTACAGTTCGAGGTGAACCTGGGCCAGTAACCACTCGTGTTGTGCGTGCTATTGTTCTCTCACGAGTGAAGGGGACCAACAGTTTAATGCCGACTCCGAACCCGATTTTGAGAAGCTTTTTCTAGACAGTTATACTCTTTGAGCATTGTCAGTGACTCAAACGATTTGGAGCTGTGAAAAATGTTTGGTGTTTTTTCGAGATTCGAACCTTAGACCTCGAGCGTAGAAGTCGACGCACAAACTCACTGGGCCACAACGCCCACCGTACAATTAGATAAAATCGAATAATAAAAATGTTCATTCGCTTAACTTACGTGAGTTTCGTTGTAAATCCAATAATCTTGTAGCCCGTAAAAAATCGCAATTTATATACACACACAAGTATGTGCTCATATACAATTAATTTTTTGTTTTGCTATGGGAACAAACATTTTTATAAACAAAACTGTATTTAATGTTTTAGACTTGCTGCATGTCGGACTATGACATCTCGTTTATGGAACATGAGGCATTGCTAATCATAATTGCATCGACTTTTGGAAACGGCGATCCACCGGAGAATGGAGAGGTCTTATCAATTCAACAAGTCTCTGTTTGTTAACTAATTTAATCTCATCTAGGAATTCGCACAAGAACTGTACAAGTTGCACTTGAAAGAATCATTGAACGATGGTGTAGATCAAAGGTAAATGTAATTCGTTTCCCAGCCCAACATTTTCCACTCACTGCAATCCACAGACATTTAAAACTGCACAGGTACCTCCTCTCCCTTTCTCCCTCTATACCTTCGGCCCATGCTGTGTCTTGATTCCGGACACTTAAAGGTATTCGTAAAGCCTCTTGCGCGCTCAAATTATAAAAAAAAGTTCGCTTCCGCGCAAAAATCCTTTAACATTTATGAGTTCATTGATTGACACCTTTATCTGTCGAGAGTGAAAGCATCTAAAACCACATATATATATATGAGGAGAAAGCAATATAAGGCTATTAATTTGACCATAGATTATGTCACTTTGTCGCTTCACATGAAACGACATGGGCACGAGTACGAATAAAAAAACAATAAATTTTGGAATTAGCTGCTACCATTCAGTCTGAATTTTAAGCAACCGTTTTCACTGCTCTGTTCTTGAGGCAATAAAAAAGTCCATTGGTGTATACAATTTTTAGGTGTGGCACGCAAATTTTTAAGTATCTGCAATATTCATTTGATAACATCATTTGGATTTTCGTTGAGGTCTTCGTGTAAGACGAACTAGACAATTTCTCTCTCGTCCAGTTTTTGTTTTACTTCTACGAGTAACTTGTATTCTCCATTGTCCTCTCCAGGTTGCCATTTAAATCCAGCATTTTCATCTGTCTATATACAAGGTGGCGCGAAATTAATAATCCAATTTTGTTTCTGAATTACTTTTTTACCAAATAAAAATAAATGATTTTGAGCGGTGGAAATCTTTATTTGGACCTTTACAATTTTTTCTGCTAAAGTGGAAAAGATGATATCCGCCAAGTGGTTTGCCGACAGTGTTGATACACATTTGTGCCCGTTTTATCGCATTTTCCATGACTTTCCACAAGATTTTCGGTGATTACTGTTAGCATTCCTGTCGAATATTCTCCTTAAGGGCTACGTTTGTTTGAGGCATGTTCGCATTAAGCCGCTACTTCAAATAGCTCCAAAGAAAGAAGACTGGGATGGTTAAATCGGGCGATCTTGCTGCCCATGTCAAGTCGCCAAAACGGGAGATTATGCGACCAGAAAACGCTTCCTTCACAATATCCATTGTGGCTCGTGCTGTGTGTGCGGTTGCACCGTCTTGTTGAAACCACATCTTCACCGCTCATTCAATTCCGGCAGTAAGAAGTCGTTTATCATGGCCCTTTAGCGTTCGCCAGTAACAATGACCGTATTGCTGATGGCGTTCTCAAATAGATGCGGCCCAATCACTCATCCCGCGCATAACGCCGCACCACATAGTGGCTTTGAGTGGATGTAATGGCTGTTCGTGCATCACACCCAGAAACAAAGATTTTGTTTATTGACGTAACCGATTAAGTGAAAACGCGCCTTGCTGCTCATGATGATTTTCGACATAAAATCGTCCTCTCCATTGTTGAGATTGAGTACAGTAATTCACACGCGACTGACGATCAGAAGGCGTTAACTGATGTACTGTTTGCACTTTGTATGGGAACATGTGTAAGTCATTCACTAAAATTCGCTGTAGGGTCCATCTGGTGATGCCCTATATCCATAGCTACATCGGCAGCCACAGCCGCGATTTTCTAGGCCGAACCAGCAGTTCGGTGGCGGTCACGCCCTGCATGGTCTCCTGTGGTTCTAGTCTTTTCGAGTCGTTTACCCAGTTGTCGCGACATTAGAAAATCGACGTAGAAATTCACGTTGCGCTGTCACCAGCGACCGATTATTGGTAAAAAATAAATAAATAAAACGAGTTGAACTCGCACGGAGAAGGTTCCGTCGCATAACATTGATGGATGATTTCTGAATATCAAACGAAGTTTCCAAACTAATTCAGTTGAATTTTCTTCTAACTTCAACATAAATCAACTATTCATTACTACATTCATACGAGTACATCCAAACAAACATCATCCCCACATATACTATATCTCTATCCAAGTTTATGCAACACAGAAAATCCCTTCTATCATACACATACCCAATCACTGCCCATGCCTGCGGTGTGTGTGTTCATTTCTGTTGGGCATTTAGGGGTGAGATCGAAAAGATAACGCTCATCAACGAATAGAGTTGTCGAACACAGCATGAAATTTATGTGTGAAAATGAAAATATTCATCATTTTAAATCTTAGATATCTCAAAATTTCAACAAAAATCGATATTTTGAAATTTATCATTTCTTAATGCTTACATTGATGTCTTCAAAACTGCGTTTTCAGATCTTCAAAATTCGCATGTCGATGATTGACCGTTTTTGGCCAATATCTCGAAAACTATTAAGGCCAGAATGCTTGAAATTGTTTTAAATGAAAGTACTCAATGAAGCCAAGTTTTTGTGATTTTTTTCAGATTTTTAAACACTTTGGTGTAGAAATGGCAAGGGGGGTTGCATTTAAAAAAAACTTTAGAGCTCCATATTTTCCAAACGGTACTTTGGATCAAAAACTGTTGAAGCAAACCTCCACCTCATTTCAAAAGATCTGTCGATTGATATATATTGGGATGGGGTGCGACAATTTTTAAAAATTAATGTCAACTTCACCTGTACTGGAGCCACCCCCAAATGGCCCCACTTTTTAAATTTGGATGCATGGGCAGTGACATCTAGATCTAAAGTACCTAATTTCATGCCGATATGTTCATAAACTTCGGAGAAAAAAAAGTGTGACAGACACGACGGACGGACGGACGGACACACCGAAATTATAAAGGTTTTGTAGACGGAACCTTAAAAAATCTACACAATTATTCCACGATCTTGCTTGTTTATCTGTATGTATACTGTAGCTGTCAAATATGATTGACGTACGACGCCATTTGCAAAAATTATAACACCTTCCGATAGTATGATTAATTTTGCGCCAACTTCTATAAGCATCGTAAAGCATGGGTCGCATAAAAAGGCTTTTGTAAAAAGGACTATTGAAAGGACTCTTCTAATCAAATGCCACTTCTTAGTAGACGTAATACTTATATATCCTATACATGAATTCCTTTATTACCTTGAAGTAGTACATGATTAAACCGTCGCACAAAATGGATTGCATGTCACCGCTCGTAGTTGCATAGTTTTAGCGCTTGACTTGACCCATTTTAACATTTCACTTTTATCAAACACTCACTTGACAGCACATTCCGTTTGCCCATTTACATAAATATCGTCTGTGATTGCTTGTAATTATATGTACATACCTTAAGAAGTACAATCGTCTCAAAAATTATGGCAAAGAAATCACACGACAGATTGCCTCGCGTAAAGTCGTTTTCAACAGGAAAGGCCCCTTTAGCTCATTCCCGTCCCTGATGAATTGGCAACAAACTTTCCATCACCATCTTGCAAGTTTAGCAGGGTTCTCAAGATTACACACCACATTTCTTTTTCTTGTGGCGTTATTGTCTGGTCTGTTATCTGATCTTCTCCAGTTATCATGATCTTTTGGCAGCTGTCACCAATTGCACACGTCAGACGGCATTCGTCAGAAGCGCCGCCCACAAGACAGTACTGAAACTAAAAGAAGTAAATGGTTTTAAGTTCAGATCTTTTGGGCATAGTAACATATTAAATATTACCAATATTAATGCAGATTTCCATCAACCCGTCACCTTATTTGACCGTGGATTCGGGACAATCATCTTTAGAAGATATCACTGAAGTATTTTTCAGACTGAGTTCGTTGCTATCAAAAAAGCAGCGAAAAGTTTATCTAAGAATCCTGACTTTACCCCCATTAACATACAGTGGTGGGCAAAAGTTTTCACACAAAATCATTTTCAAAGCCAAGAGTAGATAGTGATATCTGAAAAAAACGAAAAAAGACTCATAACCTAACAGACTTCAGGCAGCCAAAAAGACAAGAAAGAGAAGAGAAAAAGAGGGAGAAACTATTAAAAGAAAGAATGCTTAAGGTTTATGTATTAATCGTTAATTGTAACTACAGTGAAACTTCTCTATAGCGGACACCCGTGGGACCATCAAGATTGTCTGTTATGTAGGGGTGTTCTTTTTTATCTCTTCCCTCTTTATTTTTGATTCTTGTGTCCGTTATTAGGGGTACAACTGCTTAATATGCGTTGAAATTCATGTCCGTGCCCGGTATAAAGGGGGTCCGTTGCAAAGGGGTTAAAATACACGAATAGCCCTATCCTCATGCCGGGACCATGAGAAATTGTCCGTTAAAATGGGGGTCCGTAAAGAAAAGTTTTACTGTACTACTAAATTATTTCGTTAAAAAACGTATTTGTCAGTCAGCCGTCAGAAGGCAATCAATACTTCTTCCTTTTTTTAAAACGAACTTGTAACTCCAATTTGAGAAACTGCATTTGAAACAAGTTTGATTCCTTTTTGACCAATCCTTTGGAATTGGTTAATATGTTATTGTAACTTCACATACGATCAACGCTACAATTGAAAAACTAGGCAATTTCCTCCTTGAAGAAATGATCTAAAAAAATTACGATTTCGATTGCCATCCATATTAGCATCATATAGCATCGGAGCAATGCTTATGCCGATCAACAAAAGCATTTATTTAAATTATACAAAACACTAGTAAGGAGAGTAATTAAGTACAGGTTAAAACTAAATATTTGGGTGTGTTTTTAGCCGCATTTAAGAGGCCCACCTTTTTATCCCCAAAGCTAGTTTTTAAATAAACTCAATTAAGCATTTTAATTAAAAAAATATATATTTTCTTTAACCTTTAATTGATAAACAAATATTTTTATAGCATTCAAGTCAGCTCATCGAAGTCATTTATAAAAGCAAGCTCAAGAAATGACTTTACAAAGATGCAAAACAACAAGTTGAAGAAAATTCGTGGATGGCACTCGCTACGCGACTCAACAACGGAGACCTACTCTGAAGATACAATTGGACCTCTATCTAATGTAAGGTATGTATCATTAGTACAATTACTAATAAAAAAAGCAAAATGTATACCTCTGTAAGGAAATGTAGGAGAATCCAGGAGATGAATCGTTGTTTAAGAATAAAATAGTGTATTATTCTGGCAGGTGGTTCAGAATTATACCGTGTTCTGTTAAGTTACCTACGAGTGTTATAAGCAGTACGGGTCTACTCACTCTGATTAGGCACAGGGGTTTATCATGGGATTGATTTGTACATGCATTGAGGCGTATTATGCCTTGTCAGTTGATTGAAACAAAGTTTGATTGTAGTTACGAGTGTGAAGGGGGATTTCAAAGCGCTGACAAGCGAACTATGTAGACAAAAGCGTCTGCACTTAGCCTCTGTTACCAAACTCCTCCTACTCTCATCTCCCCGTGGTGAAATCCAGGAGCCCAGTACCTTTGCAGGCAGGCACATGCATTAAAGCAAGAAGGTGCTATGACATACCGCCCAGCGACATAAGTCCAAATTTTAAAATATGTCGCTCTGTGAAAGCGACATAAGGCCAAGTGCTCAATTTGGCCAAAAACTCACACAGTTGTTGCTATAATTAAATTTTTTTTCCTATCGTTTTGGACTACCAAAACCAAAATGGAATACCTCCAAGGTCTTCTGTATAGGTTGGGTTGAAGTGGCTGAAGTGTGCAATTAGACAAGTGTTGATCCATTGTGCTGCCACACGAATTGACTGAGGTCAATCCAATTGTTTGGAGCTTAGGATGTAGATTGCTGATCGGGACCTCACTAAGTTCGCATAAGCTCTCAAAGAAGTAGGCCCCAAGATGTTGGCGCCGAAGAGACCCCAGGGCATTGGCCTGAGCAGAAGAGATGAAACGCTCTCCACTTCCTACTCGTCCAGGCAGCTTTTGGGGAAATCATTAGCCGGAGTTCCTAGCCTTCTGGCATGATCACCTATGAGGCAGTGTAATGACATCGACGGTTTTATTTATGTCGGATCTATCGAAAGAGATTATTTCTTTAGATGTTTTGAGATCTAGCTTGGGCCAGATCATTCTGGAGGTGTGGCACGTAGTGCTCTGTTATTTGTTACATCTGCCAATAACAACAGTTTATAAGTTGTGAGTGGCATAGCCATGTAGCTGTGGTTCGGTAGTAGTGCCTGGGTGATAACGAACTTGACAAGTTTATACGTTTTGGAGTTGCCCAGAATGTATCTGTGGCCTGGTACTCAACACAGGCCAATTCCAGAGGCTGTCCATGAAAATGCAAACATCAGCGGAAAAGATACTGATGTTTGATTCATTGGAGAAAACATCACTGCCCACTTCATCCTGAGTCTTTGACCTATCCGTGAAGAAATGCAGGGATATTGCAAATGGGTTAGGATTGTCATTCCAAAAGTCTCTATCTGGAACTAGGGTTTCAAAGTTCCTATTAGGAAAGTATTGGGGTGTGGCGTGGTTTAGATTTCTAGTCGGGAAGTTTAGAGAACTTAGTATTGAGGAGTGATCATAAGGAGTGTTGGTCCCCAGGGAGGAGGCCATGAGACGAATAGCGGTATTTGTTGCTGGTCGCTAGGTTCAGGATAACGTCCAAGGCATCAGACAGCATAGTTCTTAATACACCACCTATGCAGATGCAGGTTTGACGTTGAATTTTTCTTGGGTTATTGTAGTGTATGACTGTATCTGAGATAGGCCACCAGACATGCACTATATACAACAATATGGGTCTAATGACGGCAACATAGATCCACTGGGTCATGTAAGGTTGGAGACCCAATTTTTTGCCTATGGCTTTTTAATTTACGTAAAGTGTAAGCGTATCATTTATTTATTTATTTCTTATAATGTATTTGGAATTAAAATGGTAGATTTGGGTTTTCAATTTCGAGTGGTTGTGATTCTAAACTTAATTCCGTTTCTCTGTGAAAGATCTTTGGATTCAGCGAACAGAGGACATTTTACTCGCAAAGTGTGGTTGATTAACACTTTTTACGAATCTAATCTACCTCAAGGGTGGGTGCATAGTCTGTTTCAAATGCAATACTCATTGCGATCTAAGAACACGGGTTTCACCCAGTTCAATGATGAAAATCTGGCACACCACGCCATCGCCAGTGAAGGGACCCATCCCCCGTACATATCGAAGGTAGAACTTCAAAAAATTTTCGAATCACTGAAAAAGAAGAAATCAGTGGGAATTGATGGAATATCGAACATTGTGCTTCGACATCTCCCTCCAGAAGCGGTTGAAATCTACGTCATCCTGTTCAACAACGCTCTGAATAACGCACATTATTCAGAGCATTGGAAAACAGCAATAGTGCAACCGATCCCCAAAAGGGGAAAGGACACCTCCAATCCGGCAAATCTCCGGTCTATAAGTCTCCTTCCGAATATCAGTAAGGTATTCGAAAAAGTGATCAATATAGCCTTGCTCAAGTGGGTTGAGAACAATCATATAGTGCCGGATAATCAGTTCGGTTTCAATACATACATTCCGCGTCGAAATTGGTATCCGATATACAATGGAACAAAAACAAAAAACAATGCACGGGTGCTCTGCTGGTTGATTTGGAAAAAGCCTTCGACACCGTGTGGTTAGAAGGACTCTTTTACAAGTTAAACAGATGTAACCACTCCTGTACATGTTGCTCAATATGCTCACCGGCAGAAAGTTCGTTGTCAAAAACGGCAACTTGACTTCTGCTGGTACTTTGATGATCAAAAATGGTCTGCAACAAGGTGCGGTCAATTCGCCGACACTATTCAATATTTACACGGCTGATCTGATGGGATCCTTTCAGCACGCGATAGCGTACGCGGACGATTTGATCGCGTACAGATCAGGGCCCAAAATTGAAGAAATTGTTACATGCCTGCAGTGTGATTACGATGAGATCCAGCGTTTTTGCAATGACTGGAAGTTGAACATCAACTTAGAAAAATCGGAAACCATTCTTTTCAGAACACCGTTGAGTAGGGCTTCAGAGTATACTAAAAAGAATTGGCGAAAGTTCTCAGTTGTTGGACAAAACGGACAGCCACTGGCGAATCGAAGTGTAGTGAGATACCTGGGGATCTGGCTAGATCAGTATCTATATTTTAATAAACATGTAGATGCTGCTCTTGCCAGAGCTCGAGGTGCTTTTGCTCTTACAAAGAGACTGTTTCACAACAGCCAACTCGATGCGAGGGTGAAGGTTATCTGCTACATGGCCCTTATCCGGCCAATGCTTGCCTATGGGTACCCCGTGTGGTTCAACGTGGGAGCAAGCTTTATGGAAGAGATGAGGGTGTTCGAGAGGGCTTGTCTTAGGACTTGCCTTCGCCTCTATCGAACGCCACAGTCCCAGTACAAAAAATTCTACTCCAATGCGGTCCTATACAATAGGGCGAACATGATAAGAGTGGACAATTTTCTGATTAAATTAATTCGTAGGCACATTGCAAGAGCAATGACTTCGACGAATAACCTGATCTTCGGGGCTTACTACCCCAATTATAGATACCACGAGATGGTTCGCCTAAACGGCTTCGTCCCCCCAGAGTCATTCCTACATCTCGATCAGGCAGGTCTGATCCAGGATAGATCAGCAGTACCGTTAATCTTCCACGTAGCCCGTACATCTGTGGATAGGCGACTTAACTACGACCGAGTCGTCGCACAGAGCACTGAGGAGCTTCTCAGGTTCAGTAGGTCGGTATCTACCCGCGACATTAAAGATGTAGGCAAGCAGCGCATCAAATTTTGGTGGCTAACAGAAAGAGCTCCCTCCTCGATCCCTTATAATCCGGGGTAACACCAATAGGTCCCAGAGTCGGCCAATGCACTTTTCGCCATGGCTGGCGTACAAAGTTAAATCGGTATCCTAGTTATAAGTTAGCCCTAAATCAAAAAAAAAAAATTAAAACGAACTATATATTTTTTATATAATTTAAGTTTTAAATGTAAATAGTTGTATGTATACAGGTACGTACGAGTTGTATTTATATATATGATGTACGAGTATATCTATATATGGATATTAAGTTGTGGGTGCATGTATGCAAACAGCAGATTAAGAATAGGCTAAGATAGGTTAAGATAGTATGTAAGATAGGTTACAATAGTATGTAAGGTAGCATGTAAGACAAAAAAAAAAACAAGACTTAGGATTTAGATTTAAGGTATTCTTAAGACACGATAATTTCAATGTTACTAAGTTTTTTCTTTCTTATTTTCTTAGTTGCAAAGTATGATTTTATTTTTAGTAGAACTAAAATACTCGTATATATAATTTAAAACGTCGAAAGACAGTTATAATTAATTTTGGTGTAGCTTAGAGAGCCTGTATAGGTCCATTAAGTTAGAATAAGATTATGTTAGTTAAGATAGTTTTAAGCGTTTTTTGTCTAGAATGTAAGCCTACTGAAGTTAATAAAAAAAAATGCATTAAAAAAAAATACAACACTCATTCAACAACCTCTTTCGAGCTTACAGACAGGCCCGGTCCCAGCTAAATGAGCACCCTGTGCAAGACCTGCGTTTAGTGCCCCCCCCCCCCCCTCTGCACTATTTTTTGAAACATGGTCGTCTTAAGTTTGAATTAGGAGAGCAATAACTAGATTGGGAGCAAGATAATCTCGGTTTGACCTATATATATGCAATTTAACACTTCTAAACATGAGCTTTCTGGTTTTAGAAGGGGGACTAATACAGTTTTGTAAATTAAGGAATGAGGAACGTATTTTTCAAGCATTAGCTTGTTGAAAACTAATAATCAAAAAAATATTTTAATGTTATTTGAAAATTAAAAATTCGTTTTATATGCTTCAAGCTACTCAAAACTTTCTTTTGATCTAGTGTTTTGAAATAAAATTCTACCTTAAAACTTTTTTTCGGTTCTAAACTAACAACATTCGCACCATCGTAAAGAAGATGTTTCTGGAAATTTAGATGATGTTTCAAGTAAGCATCGAATTGTTTCAAAAAACATAACAGGTGCTCATTAGGCACCTAGCTGAATCATTGGCTACTAAATTGAATCAATACGAGGGACGAAAATGCTCTTGGTCAAATTCTGTTTTGAAGACCAGCATCTTTTCCCTTCATATTTGAACCATTATCGTAACTTTGACTTCGACAGTTGCTTATTGAAATTCCTTAAAATTCAAGTTTGTTTAAAATTAACTTTGTAAGTTCCTCTCCGGTCTTGTCTTCTCCTTTTAAAAACCCAAAACAACAATAGTCAACAATAAGCGTAGAATTTGGCCTCTTTTAGCATGGACACAATGTGATTAGTAACAGTTGTAGAAAAGATACGTGTTATGTAATTTTGTATATTTTTGTTCAAATATTTATTTTGGGTTTCTTGATTCGTTATTCTCCTCAAGCGCTCTCCTAACACCAAATCAAAGGCTACTTCCTCAACAATCTGTAAAAAGTTACCATTATTAAGCTCAAACAACACTTCAGAAGTTCCTCGAAAAGTTAATGCTTGAGAACCAAGAAATTTATCTAAACTAATTAGTGTTTGCAAAACAGCTTAGCTCTATCTAATATTTTATTTCAGTTTAGATCGAGGTGAGTCTATTGTTGTTTCCGTTCTCAAAACTTTTTCGAAAAACATCCTGTATCTGTGCTTGACAAGACATGGGAATTTTTGTTCATTGCAAATAAAATACAAACAAAATTATAGAGAAAAGATTTTGCTAGGCAATATAAATCACCCAGAAATAAAATATGTGTAATTGAATTTTCTAATACATTACATTTTTCAAGAAGAAAAAACCAGAAAATATTTTTTGTTTTTTGTGTATGCTCAATTTTATGAAGTAGTATTTATATACCTACTGTACTCATTCTCCTTTCAAACAAATATGTATAATGAGTAAATCTCTTTCATACGTGCAGAAATAAAATCTGCACATTTTCTCTCCTCCATAGGAACTGAGTTTATTATTTTGAGATTTTTGAGTGCTTGTGCAAGAAATTATCTTGCACGGTCCTGTGTGATTGGCCTTTTGTGTGAAGAATGAAGAGAAGAGAGAGAGACGAGAAATTATGTAAATTGTATTGAGTAAGGCGCCATACGTGCAGAAATAAAACCTGCACGTTGTCACTCAAATGATTCCATAGGAACTGAGGATTGAGTTTACTATTTTGAGAATTTTTCCTAAGGAAATATTTGAGTGCTTGTGCAAGAAATTTTCTTGCACAGTCCTGTGCGCGATTGGCCTTTTGTGTGAAGAATGAAGAGAAGAGAGAGAGACGAGAAATTATGTAAATTGTATTGAGTAAGGCGCCATATGTGCAGAAATAAAACCTGCACGTTGTCACTCAAATGATTCCATAGGAACTGAGGATTGAGTTTATTATTTTGAGAATTTTTCCTAAGGATATATTTGAGTGCTTGTGCAAGAAATTATCTTGCACAGTCTTGCGTGTGATGGTATATTCTATGAACAGGTGAAATTATGTAGTTTGTATTATTTGAAAATAATTGCGTTCAGAAAGCGTTTAGAAAGGCAAAGGTAGCTTGGACGAACTAAAATTTTATGAAAGTCAGATAAATTGCATATTGTTTGTTTAGGCTCACAATGCGCCCCCAAGCGCTTGGCGCCCTGCGCATTTGCACATCCTGCACATATGGTAGGGCCGGCCCTGCTTACAGTGTCCATATTTTCCGTTCGGTATTCAATTCTGAACTGTTCGAATCAACCGCATTAATCAAAGCTGAAAAACTTTCTCATTAACAAATATCTCTTTCTTTTCCTTACCAAGATATGCTGTTTTCGGACTGGGCTCATCGGCTTATCCCAACTTCTGTGCATTTGGTCAGTATATGGATAACATTTTATCAGAGCTCGGCGGCGAAAGGATCCTTCAACTTTCCTATGGTGACGAGATATGCGGACAGGAGCAATCATTCCGAAACTGGGCTCCAAAAATATTCAAGGTACTTCTCAATTTCGCTAATCTCTCCCGACCAATCTCTAGTCCTGTTCCTAGGTTGCATGCGATATCTTTTGTTTGGATGCAGATGAAGGCATATCGGACGTATGTTTCCTATCTCAAAACGATTCGTTGACCATCAACACTGTGCGCCTGGTGCCAAGTAATTGCGAGGAGAAGCTTGAAGACCGTCTGAGCAAGTACCACAACAGGAAGGTCATTAAATGCTTCCTCAAGACATCGCCAGAAAATCTGACCAACTCCCATGTGGATGACAAGACAACCATCTTGTTGCGAATATGTACTCCAGATGTGGACTATGAACCAGGAGATCACTTGGGCATATTCCCGATCAATAACGCCGACATCGTTGAGGGTATCCTCAAGAGACTGTCGGGGCTCGACGATCCAAATCAGATCGTGCAACTGCAAGTCCTCCTCGAGAAGCAGACACCCAATGGGGTCTTCAAATGCTGGGAGCCGCACGATAAAATGCCAATCGACTCAATTCGGTCGCTTTTGCTGCGCTTCTTTGACATTACGACTCCTCCTTCCCGACAGTTCCTCATATTTCTGTCCGCCTATTGTGAAGACAAGGATGACAAGGATCGGATTCAGAAATTGATCAACGATACGTCTGCGTTTGAGGATTGGAAGCACTGGAAACTGCCTCATCTCTTGGAAGTGCTGGAAGAGTTTCCATCGTGCAAGCCGCCAGTGGTACTGTTCCTCTGTAACCTGTTGCCGTTGCAGCCAAGATTTTACTCCATATCGTCCTCGAGAAAGAAGGTCAACAATGAAATCCACATCACCGTGACTGTGGTCAAGTATCAGTCGGAGGATGGCACCGGACCAGAGCGGTTCGGCGTGTGTTCCAACTACTTGTTGAAACTGCGGGAAAACGATGAAATCTACATCTTCGTACGCAGCTCTCCAGGCTTCCATCTGCCCTCACCCCTTGAGAATCCTTTGATTCTTATCGGCCCGGGCACTGGAATTGCTCCCTTCCGGTCATTCTGGCAGCACTTGGAAGCGATCAAAGAAAACGGTTCGATTGACAAGTTGCCTGATGTGTGGTTGTTCTTTGGATGTCGCAGCAGGAAGTATGATCTCTACGCGGATGAGAAAAATCACTTGTTGCGGAATAAGATCTTATCTAGAGTTTTCTTGGCCCTCTCAAGAGAACCAAATGAACCTAAGGTGAGAATTGATTTATGGTTTGCTTGTGATTTGTTCAATGGTTTGTGATTGTTTTGTTTCAGACCTACGTGCAAGATCTTATTAAGCAGGAGTTTGACAAGTTGTATCCCTTGATTATCCAAGAAAAGGCTCACATTTACGTATGCGGGGATGTGACCATGGCTGAGGATGTTTATCAGACTATAAGGTGGCTCTTTGAAATCGGACATAGTGCTGGGTACAGTGTTTATGATGATTTTCTATTTTCAGGAAATGCATCGCTAGCATCGACAAGAATACTGAAGACGAAGCGGAGAAAATACTTCTTTCATTGAAAGTGAGCATGATTAAAAAAATTAATATATTTATTCGTATGTATGTGGTTTCACATCGGAGAATCTTGACATTGTTTAACGACTTTTTTGTTAGGCTCTTTTATTTTCTTAAATAATCTTGAATTAGCAATTGTCTTAGTATAAGATCTTCTCGGTCTGAAAGTTCATGCTTCGATCCAGGACACAACAACTTTAATTTTCACGACACCACATCTCTCGAACGGAGAGAAGGTTCAACTCTCACGAAAAGCATTGCCGCTTGGAGTGAGCATAAAATGCCAGGTCCCCTCCACTCATGAGATAACACCAGCATGCAAAGCAGGAGCGTTTACTACAGGAGCTAAGTTCAAGTCCAACCCAGACTGTAGCACTATCCAAAGAGGATGAATACAGCGCCATATGTGATTTCAACATTCCTGATGGACTTTTCGTTCTGTAAAAGATTTTTTTGTTATTTTTGAATGAACGTGACGAAGCCTCTCCAGCTGGCACCAACCTTAGCCCACTGCCTCCAAATACGCACGCCAAGTTAGCTGAGGTTCTTTTTTTGTTGGTTGCGTCCAAGGATGTGGCAATTTTCTAAAGATACTAATAGCATTCCAATTTCTGCAGATCTCATCATGTAAGGAATCATGTTTTCGGGGTTTGGTAGATTCAACATTCGCCTGCACAAAGCAACTATAGTCAAAAACTGCGTGCTCTGCGTCTTCCTCGGTGTTTGGACAGTGTGGACACAGCGGCGAACTATCGTGTCCAAATATGTACAGGTATTTTCGGTAACCGCCGTGTCCAGACAGGAACTGCGAAATGTGATAGTTACAGTCTCCTGCGAGATCGATCCAAGTCTCGATAATGGGAATGAGCTTATCTTGAGCGTCCATTTTTCCTTTGTGGAGACGGCCTATCTACCTTGCAACATTGCTATGGACGCCGCTTCTTCGTTCTTCTACTTTGATGATTTTGGCCTGCTGCCGGTCCTAAGTTCTCCTACGGTGCACCCTCTTGAATTCGTCTGCAAGAATATCTATGGGTAGCATTCCTGCTATGACGAACGCCACATCATCAGAGGTTGTCCTGAAACCGCTCATCATCCTTATTGCGCAGAGTCTATAGACGGACGTCATCATCCATTGTAGTCGTCTTACCGTGAGTGCCCCAGCTCAAATTGGACCGAACTGACTACCCGCGAGAGCAGGCTTCTGCGTGCATATCTGGGCCCGCCGATATTCGGGAGCATTCGTGAGAGCGATCCTTGTGAACGCGGGGCCTTCTCACTGGCATATATTATGTGTTCCCTAAAGGAGAGCCTGTTATCCAGCACAAATCTTAGTACTTCACAGATTGCTTGGATCGTCTGATCACCAACTAAAAAGCTCATGTATTCCACCTTCTTGCGGCTGGTTATAACTACAACCTTCGTTTTGTGGGGCGCTAGTTCCAGACCGGCATTTTCGAGCCAATCTTTCACTGAGCTGAGGTCCTTCTCCACTTGTGTGCGGAGTCGAATACTCTCCGGACCGGATGAGTGTTGTCCATGTGTGCTCTACATGGTCTAGCCAACTTATGCGTAAAATTCGTAGATGCCCAACTAGACACGTGTCAGTGTGCAGCCCCTACTGTTTGTGGTTGAATCTTTTTTTTCAAATGACATCAACGCAAACTGGATTGATTGATTAAATGCACAAATTCTCTCTCGAAAAGACCAAGGGCTTCTTCATCTGCTCTAGAGATTGTCCATGTCTCCGTGCCATAAAACAGGATTGGGATGATCAAGGTATTATACAAAGTCAACTTGGTCCTTCGAGAGAGGACTCTACTACTCAATTGCCTCTTGAACCCAAAGAAACAGCGACTGGCAAGAGTCATTCTCCATTTAATGTCGGTAGTGTCCTTCACTACTTGAAAAGTATATCTGCCTATGTTGACGTTGTGGTCAAGTCGACGTTGAAGACAGCATGTACTTTGTTTTGCTCTTATTTACCGTTAAACCCATTTTGGATGCCTCCGATTCATTGTCAGCACACGTCTCCTTGACGGCTCGCTGAGTTGGACCAATTACGTCAATGTCATCCGCGTTTGCCAACAGTGGTGTCTCTTGTTTTGGCCAGTGTCTTCGTCTTCGGCTTTTGTCCGAAGTTTATACTCACTGGATAGTTGTTTTATCATTTGGTAGAACTATCGGAGTTCGGCATCTAAACATCATTAGCACTAGAATGTGTACTAAAACTAATGAGAGCGCTTTTCTTGAGTTGATTCTTTTTCTCTCTGAGAAACCGGCGTTCTTCCCTTCTTTTAAGTTCGTAGAGCTAACCAACTGTTCTCGTTCTTCATTCAACCTGCCTTCATTCGTTATAAAACCAGAGGTTTTTTCTGGCCGACCTTTTAAAGCCCAGAACCTCATAATCATCCTCTCTGAGGGCATTTTGACAAAGTTTCCACTGTTCTTCAATTGTTTCACCTGGCAGTGTTTGACTCTCTGAGAGCTTCAAGGAGTCTCGATCGGTAAAGTTCCTAGTGGTCAATTGCGATTCTACCTTTACGACGTCAAACTGTTTTAGTCTTACTCTTTTCTTGGCTACAACAAGAAAATGATGAGTCAATGTTACCCCCTCGGAAGGTTCGGACATCGATAATTCTGAGGGAGTGTCTGACCGCAATATGATGTGTCTGTCTGCAATATGATCAATCTGGTTGACAGTTGATTGATCAGAGAACCGCAAAATTCCTTCGTGAATGTCAGGGTAAGGGAACCGCTTCCTGGCTACTGAGGGGTTTCGCCTCGTCATAAAGTCCTCAAGAGCTGCCGACAACTTTACCATGGATGCACATGCCCATGTCTTCCTAGGTTAGTGCAATAATAAAAGCTCAGATACAAGAGCCTTTAAGGAACCAGCGCCTAAACCTAAACATAGTAGACCTTGTAGAGCGCGTCTACAATGCGGCATCATTTCAAAGAATCGTTGATTTTGTGCCAGTAGAAAAACGCAACAAAGGGTTATGTTATCATTTCTGCAAATGGCGTCATAAGTCAATCATATTTGACATGTGTGAACTAGACAGCTGCAGTATACAAACAGAGAAGCAATGGAGCGCTACTCTCCGCAGAGCGTGGAATAATTGTGTCGATTTTTTGACCAATAATCGGTCGGTAGAGTTAGCGCAGCGTGAATTTCGACGTCGATTTCCCAATCGTGTCGCGCCAACTTGGCAAAGCGTTTCCTGGTCGCGTAATCCCCCGTTTTGGCAATTTGACATGGCCAGCAAGATCGCCCGATTTAACCATCCCGCACTTCTTTCTTTGGGGCTACTCGAGGTCGTGGGTTTATGACAACAAGCCTCAGACAATCGCAGCTCTTAAGGAGAATATTCGATAGGAATGCGAACAGTTATCACCGAAAATCTTGTGGAAAGTCATGGAAAATGCGATAAAATGGGCACAAATGTGTATCAACACTGGTGGCAGCCACTGGACGGATATCAAGTCACTAACTGATGCTGATTGGCAACTTGTGGTTTTTGCTGTGCAGCAGTTAGGTGTTCCGATTATTATTCCCCACGTTGTGAGTAGCAGACACAGACGGGTTCAACTTTTCTCCATGGAATAATAAACATAAACAACTTTTATTTCTCCATCACATCAGTTATTTCAACGACTATGGTGTAAGGGGAACAACTATCAAGACGTCAATCTTGAAATCTCAATTCATAGGCCATTGGAGCAAGCTCAACGTTAGTGCTTGTTGAAGAGGATAACTAAGTCTACATGAACTAAGTTTCGTTGACGTTTTATTAACATAATTCAGTTTGTTTGTACAGTTTGTTGAAAAGCGTATTATTTGCTTGGATTTATTTAAAGGTTGCACCAACTTTTATGTTTAAACTAAAAAGACTTTTTCTTCTTTGTAGGATGAAAACCGTTATCATGAGGACATATTTGGAATAACTTTACGCACTGCAGAGATACACACTAAATCAAGAGCAACCGCAAAGATACGAATGAAGTCGCAGCCGAAGCTTTAAAGCACATAAATATCAAATCGTTAATCGTAACCATAAATAAAGTAATCTCCTTTTGAATAATTCCTGATTATTATACAACTAAAAAAACATTTATTCATGACTAAAGACAATTTACTTCGTTCTCTTAAAACATATCACTTTAACAAAATTCGAAGGTGGACTCAAAAAGTCAAATTGACGAATTCATATCTATGAACATATCCAAATTGTTATCCTAGGTAATCTTCCCCTCAAATTCACATTAAAAATTACTTAACTAAAGCAAATAAATTGAACTAATGTTCCAATACCAAGGGCAAATAATGTTTTGTATGCATTTTTGTGGATTTTATGAGCGACAAGATCGTCAATTGAACATCATTAGCGTTAAGCGGCCTTAAATCGTCAATCGTTTGACGTCAAATTTTTAGTTTTGTTAGTTTTAGGGGTTTACGGATGTGGAATGAGTGGTTAGTTTCGTGTCCCTCGTCCCTGAGTTTTCCGCCAGCGGCAGACATGTTTTCCCTCCCGCGACATAAATTATAATTTCGAATTGACGAAACAAACATCGCACAACAATTTGCATGACGTTCATTGTGTAAAATCAATTGTCAATCAATGTTTGTGACGCACATCGGTACCTTTTCGGAAACACATGTATATGATTGATGTCAAATGGTTGACCGTGTAAGGGCCGCATAAGAAAGTGAACTTAAACTGAGTACGCATCTTCAAGTAACATCAGACTTCTATTACCTATAGACACCACAATAAGGAGTGCCATCGAAAAATTTACCCATTCTCATTTCGAATTTGCTTCCAAAAATCAATCGAGTGCTTCTTTTTTGAAACGCTGGGGATACTTTTATTATTTTTAAATTTTATGTTAACATAATCAACATGGCATATGAATTGGACGTAAGAAAAAATATTATTAAGCACACCCAGGGTGGACGTATATAAAAATCGCAAAGGGAAACAGTTGCTACTGCTATTAAGAATTATAAAGAGAACCTTTAAGTTGAAAGAAAAGAGGGGTCTGATCGAAAAGGTTTTATGAACCCAAAAAAGGTCACTAAGACTTTGAGCCTTATTGAGAAAAAGCGGAATGTTAAAATTCTTTAGCTCATAAAGTGTAAAACTTCGGGATTAAAAACATGTAAAGTCCACAAAGTTCCAGATCGCATTCTATAACGCCAAAGATGAGGAAATGTTGAAGCAATAAATGGCGACATTTATGTTAGTACCTGCAGAAGCGCTTAAGACCTATTTACAACAAACATCAAACAACTCCCCTTATTTTGGCCTGATCTTGCGTCATGTCACTATGGAAGAAGAGCGATGGATCGAAATGAACTAAACAACGTGGTGCCCAGAGAAGCCAATCCTCCGAATTCGCCAGAACTTAGGCCAATTGAAAGATATTGTGCCCTGGTCAAAAAAGAGTTAAGGGCTACCAAAAAAGCTGTGAACACCCTGGATGAATTCAAGAAATGTTGAAAAAATAGCTCAAAAAAACAAATTGTTAAAAATAAAGATTAGGCACTAAAAAGGAAAATTACTGTTTTAGAGAGAGGAATGGTAGAATTCCTGATAAACAAATAGACGATGGCGGAACAGCAAAGAAGGCGGCAAACAATGGAAGGATATAGACCATAAAAAATGGCAACAATATTGTGGTCAGCTGCTGGCGAGAAAAACTTTCTAAACTTGAAGGAAGGAACACAGAAGGTGGGTGATGGCGGTATCCACTTCATCTACTGAATGATGCAGATACTCATCGTCGGGCATAAGTGTTCTATTGTACAATACTGTGGCTGAGTTCGTAAACACAAACAAAATGCGCATTACGTAAGCATCACTGCCTATGTGATGCAACGCAACGATTTTTTGATGTTGCGATGCATCACGATGCTTTAATTTTGTTGGCGTATCGGAACGGTTTATTATTTTGTGTTTGAATTGTTTCTTTTTTTTGTGTAAAAATGTCAAAAAAATTGGGGACAATTTTTTAAATAATTTGGTTAAAATTGTTGGCATTACAATGCCAGCGTACTTCAATATATTTTAGACAAGAAAAAGAGACAATTGAGTCGGAAAACAAAAAAAATCATTCGCAACATTATAATCTATGATGCGCTGGTTGCTTTTGTTTGCGTATCGTTGCTTTCATGTTGCATGCATTTTAGAACGTAATGCAAAGCATCATTGCCAAATGTTTGCAATTAATAACGCTTGACGTTGCAGTACTGCGCTAATGTTGCAATTACGAACTCACCCTGTGTTAATTTCTTCTCACGATCGGCATACATAAATCGATATTTCTATTTCATTATTTCTCAATAGTTTGAAACTCGCATGTCGATGTTTTATCATTTTTGGCCAATATATCCAAAAATATTAGGACCAGAATGCTCAAAATTGTACTAAACGAAAGTACTCATTACAACAGAATTGAAGTAATTTTTTTCAGATTTTTAAACACTTTCGTTTACAAATTGGAGAGGGTCAATATTTCTCAAACAATACTCTGATAAAAAAGAACTTCAACTGAAACATCATTTTACTTTAAAAAAACCTGTCGATTGGAATATTGCTCGAGGGTAGCGCCATCCTATACCGGTGGTACCCGAAAATGGACGTACTTTTTAAACGTGTATGTATAGAAAATGATATTTGGATATAAATTCGTTTTTGGATGTTTTAAACTTAAAAGCCATTTGTTGAATATTTTTGTCCATCAGCCTAAATATAACCAAATTAACTCTGTCTGCTAAATTTATTTGATCACCACTGTACTTCCTGTGTATCATCAAATAGGAACTTACTTCCTTCTTTCAACGGAACAACAACAAGTATCAGAACAAACTGATTAGTACCCGTTCCATTCCACTGTTTATTTATCAGAGCGTCTGAAAACTTAAATGCGTACGCAAAAACCTGTTCAGAAAAGTTATAATAGAATCAATACTATGAATCTTAAAAGATTACTTCTGGAGAACATTAAACAGTCAGAAGGAACACGATACCCATTGATGTTTTCGTTTTATGAATGAGTCATTGAACCTGTTTTAAGTCGCAAAATTTGTTAGAAAGTGTATGACACCACTGATGCACAGTCAATCAATTTTTGGAAATTAAGTAGCTAGATAGCTTTTGACAGATTGGTACATGATTAGTCTACCGAATTTCGATTTAAGTTTTTGAAAAAGATTAATTGGTCGAAGAATTTAATTTTGAGTCACCCAGAGCAAAGGAAATTCTCTATTTTGAAATATCTTCGTTTCCGCTTAAATAAAGTGTTTGCCTGCAGATGCAGTAAACAGTTCCGGTTGCTAAAATTTGAAAAACAAGCCAAATTCAAACAATAGCCCGACTATACTTATTTCTTGTTGTTTATCTTCATTCTAAGTGAAAACAAATATAATTCTAATCAATCCTCAGATAAAATTATCGTCATAGCTATTTCAGAGAACGTAGCATTTGAAACCACCAACTCCATCACATTCTTACTCACCTCATCGAATTAAGATGATAAACAACCTCATTTTTCGGAATTTGCGTTACACATCGTTAAAAACTCGTTTTGATACATCCATCAGCTAACCACCGCAATTAAAAACACTTGACTCTACACCTAGACACACAAATGTTCATTCAGACGTGACAAAGTGAAGAGAAATTCAATTTTTCAAGAAGATTCTTCAATTACGTCCATAATTTAAGCCTTGGACTTAGTGTATGCAAAAATCTTGTATATTCTCATCCATTATAAAATTCCATACTTGTACACGAGTACAGTTAGTTGCAGATAGAATTAATATCCATTGCAAACCGGATGATCATGATCAGCGAGGTCGCTTGTTTTTACCACTTGTGGTCATATGCTTAAAAAGTCTTCAAGTGTCTACCTACGAACTTTGATGGAATTTGAAGTGCAAAGGTCTCAAGGGTTTGTGTTATTTCTAATTAATTTTATACATTAAATATTTGTTCAAATAATATTCGACAGTTTGTGGTTTTTCAAGGTAATTATTCATCTTTGGAAGTTAGACGCCTTCTAGGTCTAGCGTAGTAATGCTCCAGTGTAGGAGTGTTTTCAATGGAATGTTCTCGGTTCGTGACAGAGGGAGAAAGTGCACCCGGTGCATAGGGATCAAAATTAAGCATTCATGAAGGCGTTGTTCAAATAAATTAAAACCGCATGCCTAGGCCCACTAACACTGGCACCGACTCAAAATCAACATGGATCTACGTCGCTTGCAAAAAAAGAAATTAATAAAATTTTATTACTTAATTCCAGTATACGAATTACTGGCAAACGGAAAATGCAAGCAACCATTTGAGTAAAACCGAAATAAAAAAGTCGTACCGTACCGTTCTACAGTGGTGTGAAAAACAATAATAATAATAATAATGGCGGAGCTACAGTTTACTGCTGACTCCGAAGTGCGATTATAAGAAGCTTTTTCTAGACAATTATACTCTTTGACCATTGTCAGTGACTCGAAAGAGGTGGAGCCATGAAAAAATGTTAGGTCTTTTTTTCGAGATTCGAACCTTTGACCTGAAAAACAATAGCGTTATGAAGACTTTTGTCAATCCGAATATATTGTAAAACACAAACAAGTCTCTCTTCTTCGGGATCTTCGCACAAACTGTCTGCTTCCAATATGCGTATTGAACATGTACGCCTTAGTTAATGCAATAGAGGACGCCCACGATGACGCACACAAGTCGAGAAGGACATCAGCCAATTTGCCGTACGTAATTGGAGGCAGCTGGGAAAGGTCTAGTTGAAGAGGCTTGTTGGTTGAGGCCCAGGTCTACCCCGGGCTGTATGTCTATCTTTTATTAATATTGGATAAACGGGCTATAATATAAATCTTAGCAAAACACTCACCTCTTTCTAGTGCGATCCAACACAATTTAATGACAATCTCACGGACGTGGGTCCATTCTTTTGCACATTCAAAAATTGCATGATTACTTTATAATGGGAGGGGAAAACCGAAGTAGGGGTTGTTGGACAGCATTTCGCATCTTGTTTCCGGCTTTTCTTTGCAAGTTTTCACAAACTTCGATTCGCGCATACCTTAAGTACGTTTTTGAAAAAAAATCCTTAAACGTGTTTGGTAGATTAAATTTTTTGAGCTGCATTAAATGATCTATAGACAAGGAAACATCGACACTAAGTTTTTGGTCCACTAAATACATTATCAGTGTATAAAATTTGTCAATTGGTAATTTACAGTTGTCAAACGGTGCAACACCGCTTTGAAAGTACAGTGGATGCTCGATATAGTGAACTAATAAAAACCGGGCCTGTTCGCTGGAGCGAGATTGTTCATTGTAACGAGCATGGGCTGCTTGGAGCAAATTTCATCAAAATGCTGTTTTGAAGTACAATTCATCAAAAATAGAATATAATTACAATTTTTCTTTGCAATAACTAAAAAACAAGTCAATATTTATAAAAAAGAATATTTTGTTTTTAACAAAAGTAACTCACCCGAAAAAAAAACGTAAAACGCAAAAAAATATACAAGCAACACGCACTTTGTATTTGCTTCAAACAACCCCAAACTGTGTACCATACACATAACAAAACTAATCGCGCAAGATTTTCGCGCAACACGATGAGTAGAACAAATGGTATAAAATTTTGTGTGTTCGCTATATTGGATTGTTCACTATATCTATGTTCACAATATCGAGCGTAACTGTATTAAAAAAATAATAATAATATTGGTGGCGCTACAGTCCGAGGTGGACTTGGGCCTAGCTTCTCAGCTCGTGTTGTGGATGGAGGGGACCTACAGTTTAATGCCGACTCCGTACGACGACATTGAGGAGTTTTTTCTAAACAGTTATACTCTTTCAGCGTTGTCAGAGTCTCGAAAGAATTGGAGTCGTGAAAAAATCAAGGGTGACTTTTGGGGATTCAAACCCAGACTTCGTGCGTGGGAGTCGACGCTTTTACCCACTACGCTACGACGCCCACTAAAATATTAAAGTATTTTATTTGAATAAACACAATTTGTCACCACCAGTTTTGGTTCTCAAATCACTGTGAAATACGAAGCACATTTTGATTTGTCTAACTTTGTTAATTAACAGAATAACCGATACTGAGGGACCGATATACCCTGAATTGACCCTGAAAAACCACCCCAACTTCGCATGATGCGCCTCTTGGAATGGCGGCTTCCTTGGCTCGTATTTCTTTGAGAATGATTAAGTTGTTCAGTCTTTTAGGACCTGTACAGAGTGGGCCATCTAGTGTTTTTTTTTAAATCATAGGTTATTTTGACACCGGCAGCTGTTTCCCACTCGAAAACTTGACAGAAAGTCATTATCATACCTCCGCGGAACAAAATAAGTCGCTTTACGCTTGAACAACGTTGGTGTATGAAATATTGAAAACGTATTTCCAAAGTGAGTGCTGTGTAGCCCAAACGGTCCATTTTTTGAAAAGAAGTTTTGGCCGAAATGAAGCACCCACTGCGACTGCTGTTCGCAAGTTTGTGCAAAAAGTTCGTGAGACTGCTATGCTAGCATCATTGGATCATTTTTCTTCGAAAATGAGAATGGGATCAACGTTTCTGTCAACGGTGGGCGTTACAGAGGCAGGGACAGATGTTAACCGACTTTTTGTTCACTGAAATTGAAGACATGGATTTGGACGACATCTGGTGCATGCAGATCTTTTGCGCACCAAATTCCCAAATCGTGTTATCAGCCGTCTTGGTGATGTCAATTGGCCGCCTCGGAGGTGCGATTTGAACCCTTTGGAGTGTTTTTTTTGTGGAGAACCGTGAAGGGCCGATGTTATGCCATCAATCATCCAAGCAATCCGTGAGCTACAGCCCGAAACTATTAACAAGGATTTGGAAAATTGGGGCGACAGAATTCGCTACTGCGAAGGTAGCTGAGGCAGCGAACACTTCCATGTTCGCTCCGTCATTAGAACACGAATCTACGTGAACAATGTTGCTGGAGACCGCAACCGGGACATGAAGGGAAACTGTGTTGGCTCAAGAAATATGAGGTTTACTACAAAATGGTGCCGTATCACGCACATCTCGTACAACGTTGAACATTTTGTGAGACACGTTTGGGCCAAATAATGATGAAAAGTTATGATATCGACTGGTCTCCTCGATCCCCTGACTCAACATTCAATTTCCTCATATTCGGGTGCTTGAAAGTTGTATACCAATCAACCAACCACAACCTTGACGTTAATAGTTAACATTCGAAAAGAAGTTGCTGAAATAGCACAAGAAGTTCGCAACATTTACATTCTACTCGTGTGCATAAACACATATTCAATCTATAAAATGAAAATTATTATAAAAAATGTTAATTTATTTAAAAAAAAATCAACCTATCACGTAAAAATCACCCTGTTCTTTAGAAATGTAGGTTGTCTAGGTAGACACATTGTCTTTGATTCCAATTTCCCGCCTTAAGTTCAAAGAACTCAGAAGTAACGGAACATAAAAGGTGACGACACACAAACTGACGGTCAGTCAGGCACTAAAGTGAAACCGTAACTATTCCGTTTTAATTTTTTTGGTACGGAAGCATAAAAATCTTTCGAACCCATATGAACAAAGAACATTTATTGATTGGCAAAAATTTCGTTGGATCATTCAACCTTGTCTTATTGTTAGAACTTAAAATTCAAATAAAGAAGAAAGGAAATTTAATCAATTTTACAACCGCATGTATTTGATGCTTTCTATGAATCTGTTCAAATTAATGAACAACATGGAAATCCTGTTGTGACAAAACAACTTAATTAAATACTGAATAGATGGAACACTTAATGTTTAATGTCCCGAGTGGGCCTGGGCCTTGAAAATTAAGACTTATATTTTTTGCATCTCATTACACAAAGTCATAAGGTTGTGTTGCTTCTGTAGAATTTTTGAGGATATCCCTTAGGGCAACTTAGTTATGGATTCTTTACATGCTACCTTTCCGTAGAAAAACTGTACTGAAAACGATTTAAAACAGTAATAAAAGTGAGAAGTTAACAAAACGGCAAGAATATGGAACTAGAGTGAGCAAGATGTGATTTGCTATTTTGATAAAGAAGGGAATTTGTGTTGTTAGATTTATGCGGCTTTTCAGAAGGAGTTTGGTGTGTAATTATGTCTTTAACTTCAAAGGACCGATGTTGGGATGTATCAATTTGGAGCAGAGCTCAAGAGTGACTAAAAATCACTGAATATCCATTGAGAGTGCTCAAATTGAAAAATACGTGTCGAGCATAATTGGCTGCAATAGTCGAGTACGAAATAGTGATTTTATTTCATAAATATTGAAGAATTCCACGTATAATCGTGTCACGAAACCAGTCACTGAGCTGATAACGTAAATTACATTTTTTGTCGCAGATAATATCTGGAGCACGTACTGAAGAAAGAAAAAAAAACGGACTCGTGAGACGTCAGTTATGATCTTGAGACTGTCTACTTATACAAGTGAACAACTTTATTGGAATTTGTTGATATGCAGCTCAAGGAAATTTTAAAAAGTTGTTCCAATCAAGTTGACTGAAGCTGTCGGCAAGAGTCAGCGAGAGAGGAATTCATTATTTTTTTTTAATTCTCTGTAACCATCACAAAGCTCACAGAGCTTTACGTTCTCTCAACATCGCCTTACTCAACAGATGATTGCTTCGAAACTAAGGATCATCGATCGATTTTACATGTCATACAATACTTCAAATAAACAACGAAAGAATTTAATCAAAAAGCAATGAATAAAATTAGTTTTTCAGTTCTAATCGAATTGAGCTTAAATGAATTTTGTTGCAAAGGTCAAATGTATGCACCTTGGAAGTGGTTTAGTGCAGCGATTATTGCTTGTGTGCCATCTATCGTATAGTAATTTCTTTAAAAAAGGATATATTTGAGCATATATATTTATGAGAAAAACTAATTGTGGTGAATTTATATGATAATTTGTTATGTCGCGGATAAACATGACTGACGTTACCTTATACCTGGAACTTTAGGTTTGTAAGCCCATCACTTTGGATCTTTCGCTATAATTAGGACGTTCGCCGAACATAGTTAAATTACGGATAGCACATCTAGTGGAATTCTTTTAAACCTTTTCGAATCTAAGTTCTTGAACACCGTACAGTAAATTGTCTTGAGACTAATAATAATAATAACAATAATGGCGGCGCTACAGTCCGAGGTGGACCTGGCCCTAGCTTCTCAGCAGTCTTGAGACTATAAACATCTAAACATTCAAAACATATAAACATACCTGATCAGAAAAGTAGATACACTTTCATTACCTTTACATTTTTCATCTTTAGTGTAGCATAATGAGGGAAATGGTTAAAGTTCGCAAAAAAGGCTAATATATTTGTATTCTATATACTTATTAAAAACTTAAAACTTAAAAATATTTTCAATTTTAACGTAAATATTTTTTTATGAAGATTGAATTGTGTTACAGTTACAAAACTAATTACACTAATACCCTGTGAAGTTATCTTTTTGCATTACAAATTTGGCCATCCTTTTCGGCATATTGCTTATGAATGTTTAACATGTATCTACGGGTATTTCATACCAAATTTTTTTAACAAATTACCACTTTGTCTTTATTGCTAAATATTTGCAAAACCAATTTCTTCATTAGAAGTGCCCACAAGTTTTCAATAGGGTTTCGGTCTGGATATTGGACTTGGTCAAGCTAGCAGGCCGATTTTGCTTTCAACAAAGCATTTTTTTACTAGTTTCGAAGTATACTTTGGGTCGTTATCCTGCTAATAGACCCGACGCAGAGGCATATTTTCCTTGGTGTATGATAGCATTACCATTTCCAAAATGTGGGCTGCCATGGTAAACCTAAAATGTTTATTTCCTTCTTCTTAATTGTTATTAAGCAATTAAAATAATATATACTAAACCTTTTTGTTCCACTCAACACAACGGACGATGATAGAAGAGAATACCGTCCCCCCGACCTAGACGAAGTCAAGATAGCGATATCGAGACTGAAGTCTAATAAAGCTGCTGGTGCAGATAGTCTGTACGCTGACATTTTTAAAGCAGCTGGAGGTGATCTGGTAGGGCGCATGCTCATCTCATCCATCCAGCTCATCTGTAAGATATGGTCGGAGGAAAGCATGCCCGATGAGTGGAATCTCAGTATCGTTTGTCCGATCCACAAGAAAGGAGACCCCTTTGACTGCGCCAACTATCGAGGGATAAGTCTCCTTAACATCGCCTACAAGATCTTCTCTGCCGTTTTGTGTGAACGCCTGAAACCATTCGTGAACAAACTGATAGGTCCTTATCAGTGTGGTTTCAGGCCCGGGAGGTCCACCATCGATCAAATCTTCACACTGCGGCAGATCCTGGAAAAGACCCAAGAAATGCAGATCGACACACACCATCTATTTGTCGATTTCAAGGCCGCATATGACAGCGTGCATAGAGACGAGCTATACAACGCCATGTCTAGTTTTGACATTCCTGCCAAACTCGTCAGACTGAGCAGGATGACGATGGAGAACTCTCGCTGCTCCATCAAGTTCGGTAACGAACTCACCGAGACCTTCAATGTCAAAAAAGGTTTTAGACAAGGCGACGCGCTGTCATGTGATTTCTTTAACATCGTTCTTGAGAAGATCGTGCAGAACTCACTGGCCAACACAAGAGGCACGATCTTCCAAAAGTCCGTTCAACTGCTAGCTTACGCGGATGACATTGACGTGATTGGGCGAACACAGCGAGCCGTCAATGATGCGTTTGCTGGCATTGAAACGGAAGCGGCTAAAATAAGTCTGGCGGTAAACGAGGGCAAAACCAAGAATATGCTGTCATCGAGAAAGGACGCACAACATCGACGACTTGGCCAGAACGTCACCATAGGCAGCTATAACTTTGAGGTAGTGAAGGACTTCGTCTACCTCGTCTACCAGAATAACTCTTGCCAACCGCTGCTTTTATGGGCTCAAAAGGCAATTGAGTAGTAGAGCCATCTCTCGGAAGACCAAGCTGACTTTATCTAAGACCTTGATCATCCCAGTCCTGCTGTAGAGCGCAGAGGCATGGACAATATCCCAAGCGGATGAACAGTCTCTTCGTCTTTTCGAGAGAAAAGTTCTGCGCGCGATCTTTGGTCCTGTTTGCGTTGATGGCTTTTGGAGGAGAAGATTCAACCACGAACTGTATGGGCTGTACAGCGACATGAGTCTAGCCAGGCGTCTACGGATCCAACGCCTAAGATGGCTAGGCCATGTAGAGCGTATGGACAACTTAGCTCCGGCCCGAAGAGTCTTCGACTCTGAGCCTGTGGGACAACGCAACAGAGGACGTCCACGAACAAGGTGGCGCACACAAGTCGATGGGGACCTCGGCCGGCCTGGTGTGCGAAACTGGAGCTGAGAGCCAGCTGAGAGACATGTGGAGTGAGGCCCAGGTCCACCTCGGACTGTAGCGCCCTAAGAAGAAGAAGAAGAAACCTTTTTGACAAAAACTCGCAAAGAAAGTAATTATATTTTTTGATCACATGGTTTTTGTGTGATAACACAATTTAATCTTCAGAAAAAAAATTATTTACGCTAGAACTGAAAGTATTTTTAAGTCTTAAGATTTTAATACGTACATAGTATATAGAACACAAATATATTGCCTTTTTCGATAACTTTAAATAGTTCTTTCATTGAACTACACTAAAGACGAAAAATGTAAGGTGAATGGAAGTACATATATTTTTTTTTTTATCAGGTGTATAATAATATAATAATGGCGGCGCTACAGTCCGAGGTGGACCTGGGCCTAGCTTCTCAGCAACCACTCGTATTGTGCATGCTATTGTTCTAGTGGAGGGGACCTACAGTTTAATGCCGACTCCGAACGGCGATTTTTGAGAAACCTTTTCTAGACAGTTATTCTCTTTGAGCATTGTCAGTGGCTCAAAAGAGGTGGAGCCGTGAAAAAATGTTTGATTATTTTTTCCAAGGTTCGAACTGACGACCTCGAGCGTAGCAGTCGACGCACCTACCCACTACGCCCCCACGTACATAGTATATAGAACTCAAATATATTGCCTTTTTGGATAACTTTAAATATTTCTTTCATTGTGCTACACTAAAGACGAAAAATGTAAGGTGAATGGAGGTATATATATTTTTTGATCAGGTGTGTACGTCCTTCATATTTCTTTTGAGAAATCCTAACAAAAAGTTAGATTTGGCAATTTTATAATCATAATGGAAGAGCAGTTCAAATTGGTATTTTAAGTTACCCCAAGATCTCTCACCTCATCAAGGTGATTGATTCTAAGATCGTTTATAAAATGATCATAATCAATAGACATTGTGCCGTAAAAATGTTACATTTAGAAATATTTACAAACGTATTTTGTATGCACTGTTTTAATAAACAGTGTTCATAAGAAAGTTATTTTAAGTCAAACGAGAATGTTAAAACTTGAATTAAAATGAATAGTAAAGAGCCAAGATGCCTAACTTAAGGGTGGGACATCATACGAAGTATACGTGGAAATTGTCAGATTATTAGCATAGATCAAAATATTTGATCACGAGTTATCACTGTCAATAAAAAAATGTATGAAAATGAAAATAATGGATGATATTTACTGTCATGAGATATTAAATATTGTTAAAATCAAAAATTGTACAGTCTAGGTATATCTGGTCTGAAGTATACCCCGATAAGAATTCAAAGATTACTTTTACGATAGATTGTTGACTTCCTGTTTTCATTATTAACTCTTTCATTAACTCTTACTAGCCATAAGGCGCTGTCTACAAGGAGCCTTTCTCTTTTCTCTTTTACACTTTAGACGAACTATCGAAAGTTGATAACTATAGCTTTAAACTCCAAACCTACGCTGACGACGTAGTTAATATAGTTAAAACGGAACTCTTGCAGAGGACTTTTCATTTTACTCACAAATTATGTGGCAAGAGCTTAATTATAAATCCCGATAAAACTGGGATTTCATTTGGTCCAGACCTCAAGTTAAGTCACATTAATGGTTAAACGATTAAACTTTCAATTGAATTGAAATAGTTAGGCCTTACTCAAGATAATTACCACAATTGGAACCCACATTTGGAACAGGTAACAAGAGTTCACATAAGTTTTGTTCATGTTATAATGAACTGGTAAAAATATGAAATCTGAACCCCGTAGTGTTATACTAGCCTTTCAGCATGACCATCAATCCCATGGTTACATATGCCTACGAGTATTAAATAGTGTCCCCAAGGAACTAAGGATGCCAAAGGTCTTAGATAAATTTTTTTCTGTGTTATGTGTTCCATACAGAGGAAATTGAAATGTGTCGATAAGCATTTGTGAAAGCTATGCTCAGCATTTGTCTATTTCCGCCTTTTGGTACAAATAAAAGTCAACCTAAGAGCTCTGAGGCTACTAATCTGACGATCTAAAGGTCTTCTAGAGATCCTCAAATATTCTTCAAGCAGACCCGATCATTCAATTCTGAGACGTGAAACTATTTTTATTACTTACTTTACTTTATTTCCAAACTAAAGAGGTTTCGTTTCTGTAAAATAGTTAATGTCGTCATTAGTGATCTAGAGAAACAATAAAATTTAGATAAAAATCGTAAATTTGCTATACGGATGGATCAAAATTAAACACCTAACTAGCAGACACTGACATTGCCTTTGATACCAAAAGGCCATTGAAAAGGACAAGTCTCGCACAATTTTCCAGGTGCAGGTATACACCATAGAAGTCTGCCTACGCAGACGCATCATCTCTTCCTCTGCCACTTTAAATAGGTAATCAAGAACCTGAAACCTGAAGAAGGATTTGGACATACATATGTATGTTTCCAGGATAAGCCAGCACAAACAATATATTCATGTAGCCTGTAATAATTCGAGAAATCTCCTTGGGTTTGGGAAAGGAAACCTTCAAACTTGTGGGCTTATTGCTGGTCACAAGGAATTTAAATACCATCTCATGAAACTGAGTCCATTCGAAGATGAGTCCTGTCCGTTTTGCTGTGGGGAGAACACTTTTGAGCCAGTGGTGTCCTATTGGCACCCATGGCCAGAAGCAGACCACTCTATTTTTTTTGTCATTCGCATGAATGTACGAACGGTGGTAAGGATACTTACCACACAGGGTGCAAAAGGTTGTCACGCAATGTGTCTAGGCATCCCCACAGCGAATATTGCAGAGATGCAGAAGAAATAAAGTATATTCCCCCCTGCTCTGCGGTTGCCCAGGCCTGATAAGAAGGATATTGCAGTTATAAAGCGAAAACTTCTTTGACTTCTTTGGAAGTTCTGAATAAAACTTAACTGAAAAGCCTCTAGGATTCATATGAAATTCGGGTTGGTTTTAGTCATCAACAGAATAAATAGGTCTCACAGTGGAAGACTACTTTCACCCCATCCCCGAGGGCACAATGGACTCAAACTGCGGTCTAAGTGAGCTTCGACTGTAAGCCAGTAGCGCACACGCATGTCTTTCTATCAATCTATCCCCTAAAGTCTCTTATCCTCTTCCTTAGCGGAACGGTAAAATATATCAAATAGTACCTTTCTTCCCACTTTCTAAATAATAATGGTCACATTTTATATGCAGGCACCCATTTTGCCTTCCCCTCAAAGATGAAAGCTACAATCAAATTTCAAATCGTCTACAAAACACCAACGACCCATCTTTCTTCAAAAAACCGAATCAACAAATACAATCACCTGTCGGAGGTCTTGATTTCTTGAAATGGTAAATGAAATAAATTCGACGAAAAAGAGTCAAAATGAACACACTTTAGCATGCAGAATTCCATTTCTTACATAAAAACGTTCGAATTCATACACAACATATACTTCAAATGCAATTGAAGGTTAAAAACGTTACATAACCAATCCACCCGCACAGTAATCACAGTTAGATATATGTAAATATGTATTGTCTGTAGGGTACTAGCGGAGCGACACAGACAGAGTATGTCGCCCAGCGGTTGCCATTCGATGTTTTCAAGTCTCAACCAACTTCCGTCGTGTGCTATGTTTTCTTCTTCGGCGATTCCATTTGACGTTCGAGCGGTCTACCGTGTGGCACGTCAAAAACACGAACTCTTTCATTTTTACTTTTAATTTGTAAATAGTTTAGAAATAATTTGTCTTGTTGAAGTAAATAAATAATTCATGTAAAGTCACAAATTAAATCACCGCTCCAACTGTCAGTTGAAATCATAGAATTGTAGCTTTGTCGCGTACCGATCGAAGTAAATGTATCTTTTCTCTTGGCCACTCTTTCTGAGACAACTTTCTGCATAATAATGAGTTAAATGATTTGCCCGTTAGTACTGCTCCACACGACCACAGGTTCGTGCAATTGTATCTAACGCGAAACAAAACAAGAAGCAACAGAAATCGAAAAAGAGGAAAAAAATAGTAAAAATACCAACTAGTAGTATTCACCATTCTCATTGTGCCTGGTTTAGGTTTAGGATCCGAATGATCTATCTGTGTTGTGATGAAAAGTTACAAGGTTCACGCCAACATACTCGTTTCAACTAAGCCAAAAGTGATTAGAGTTTCGATTGGAATATAAGACCGTTTAGTGTGCTCCCGAACGGGTGCATTGCCTGTGAATAACAACGACAAATCCTTGACCAAAATGCATCGTTCCCCGAGTGTCGTGTACCTTGTGTACATTCTGTTCGGTAAGTGTTGATCAATTTATTTTTTTTTCACCACAAATATCCAAGGAATGCAAAGAGAGATGCGATGTGTTGTGAAGAAGGGAAGAAATCGCGATGAAATTATGCAGATCTTTTGTGTGTTTCTTTGGTGAATTAATTTCTTCTTCGTCTTAAGTGCTAAGACGTCAAGCATCAAAGTGTTTTAGACCGTCGATGGTTGGCAATGGTTCGTGTGTCCGTGTGTGTGGGGCTGCGGGGACGTGTGTGCGTTTGGGTGAGCGATTATGTGCAGTGTATGCGCGATGTTCATGTGCATTATATACGAAGTACGTCTGCATTGTCATTCTTTGGATTGAATAATGTATCTCAGTCGAACGAAGTGGCAACAGAAACAAAAGAATACTCGAAAAAAAAGACCATTTGAGTTGCTGCTGCTGTCCGTGTCCGAGTGTAGGCAAAACGGAGCCTATAACTCTCGAAGCTATTGTTATGACTTTCAGCGTTTTTTTGCTCAATAACCTACCTTAATACATGGCAAAGTAAGTGTATATAGAGCCGCCGAGGCACATAAATGCTTTCAAGTGTTTCTACTCATATACACTTCCGTTTGGTTGTACCCACGAACAGACCCACGACTGTGAACGAAACTAGGTACATGGCGAGCTAAACAAACATATTTTTCTTGCCTTCTTTCATAAGCCTTTCCCTCTGCCCCGTCTGAAGCGAGCAATTGCTGCTGCGGCGGGGGGCGATGGAGTGAACAGTGGTGGTGTGTCGGAGTAGCCTCGGGCGTCGAGTAATTGCGAGGAGAATTCTTTCAAAGATAAACTACAATTTTTCTTTATTTTTTTTTCTTTTTCGGTAAATTAAGTGAAGTAAGCGTTTAGAGGTGTGTACGTGTTTGTTGGACCAGTCCTTTGCTGGAATCAGCCGGTTTTTGTTGGTAGTGTTGCCAGAGAAATTGTGGTCTTTTGTCGAAGTCGAAATGCTTTTCAGTTTCTTCTCTCACTTCTCAGTCGAGCAAGAATTCTTTGGACCCCATTAAGTTCGATTTCAGTGCAAGAAAGTGAAACCGACTGACCATCGGTGAACAGAACGGGTATTCTAATGCGCGCTGCAATTGTGTGGGTTGGCAGGTTGAAGCTGCAACTAGTTTGTGCCTATTTACTATATGCGTGAATGCATTTACGTTGCCGCCATTCCCTGTGCCTCCACTTGCCGATGAAAACGAATGCAACGTGTTGCGAAATCGCCAAATCGCAGCACTTGCGGATCGCAGAATGCTTGTGAATGCATGTGTCTCGCCTAACAACTTTTTCGGAATCCAAACCTTTCCTGCCTTTTTGCTGAGCTTTGAGATTTATCACTCAAAAAAAAAAGACAGGCTCTTTTTTTGGCGCTTGAATTTGCATCTGGATCAATAAAACAAGTTTTTTTTTTATCTGCAATTAGTTCCGCGCATAAGGTCTTGACTGATCAGGTTTATGATCACTTTGTAGCACCTGCAGTTGCGGAAAGTCATTTATTTCAATCAAAATTAGGTGGGGGCCAAATGGTTTATGGACCGTCTAAGGTGATAATGTTCATCTTGAGGTTGCGACTGTAAGGTCATGGGTGCGCAAGATCATTTTGGGTCGGCTTGCGACTGCATATTGCATTCATATTTCGATTTTAGAAAGTCGGAGCAAAAGAAAGTGAAGTTTTCTTTATTAACCTACAAAGATGACAAGACAGATGGGTCTGGATTAAAAATATACAAATTTTCCGTTTGAGATGGAAAAGAGAACAACTCAAGTGTACTTGAGGTTTCAATGTCATACTGAAGTATGCTCTAGTAGGCACTTGAAGTTCTTTTGAGGAAATCTTTGGCGCCCACGACTGTCCTCGAATATTTCCTGTTGTATTGTTCGAAATTTTGTATTTGCTTTGATTATTTGCATTTATTGGGGGCTTCGAGGGCTTTTTTTTTTATTTTCGCTTCAATCTACGGAGTAGAACTGAAGTTTCCCTAATATTTTCTCTCGTTCTTTTTAAATGATTAACATTTTCTCAAGTGATGTAATGTGAACTAGACAAACGAGGCCTCTTTCCAAACGCGGGACTCTCTACTGAATAATGAATAACAATAATATTTTGACGCTATTGACCGGAGTGGACTGGACCACCCGTACTGGGCGTGTTATTGAGCGGAGATGACCTACAGTTTGATGTCGACTCCGAACGGCTAAATTTGAGAAGCCTTATCCACACAGCAAGTCGGCAATTGAACCTAAATTTTAAGAATAGGAGTCGATGAACTTACTCAGTTCCCGTATATAGTTGGCTCTCCAGACGTGGACGTCCTCCTTTGGTTTGTCCCACTGGTTAAGAGTCGAAGAGTTTTCGCGTCGGTCACATGTTTGGCATGCGTTCTACATGGTCTAGACATCTTAGGAGTTAAATCCGTAGACGCCTTTGTAGACTCATGTCTATATACAACCCATGGATTTTTTTCTCCAAATGCCATCAACGCAAACAGGACCAAAGATCGCACGCAGGCCTACTCTCTCGAAAAGACCAACAGTTTCTTCATCCACTTTGAATATTGTCTATGCCTCTGCGCCGTAAAGCAGGACTGGGATGATCTATGTCTAATACAAAGCCAGTTTGGTCCTTCGAGAGAGGGTTCTACTACTCAATTTACTCAAAGAAACACCGACTGGAAAGAGTTATTCTGCGTTTAATTTCGGTACTGTTTTGTACTGTTAGCCACGGAGCCGATAGACGAAGTCCTTTTCTACCTCTAAGTTATAACTGCATATTGTTATGTTGTGGCGAAGTCGTCGACGTTCTGCGTTCTCAGTAACAGCATATCCTTCGATTTGCGCTCATTTACCGCCAGACCCACTTTAGCTGCTTCGGTTTTATTTCATTTCATTTATTTATTTATGTAACTCTGTACAATTAAGCATAAACTTATAAGTTTGTACACGAATAAGTTTTACTTAAAATAACAATTTGAACTTATCTTAACCTAACTTAATTCTAAGGAAAAATTAGGAAAGGAATAGAAATAAAGAGGTGGGAAAGGAGTAAAATTAAGAAGAAGAGAAAGATGAAGATAGAGAAAATAAGAAAGTAAAGAAAGCGTATACTAAAATCATTGTTGTTTACCCGTAAGCGGTTTCATCGTTTGATGAAATTCAAAAAGTTTTTTCCCAGAATAGTTTCCTGTATCTACCCTTTTAATCTCCGGAGGGAGTGCATTCTATAAATGAATTGCGCTAATAAAAAATTCTACAGTCCGAGGTGGACCTGGACCTAGCTTCTCAGCAACCACTCGTGTTGTGCGTGCTATTGTTCTCTCACGAGTTTAATGCCGACTCCAAACGGCGAGATTGAGAAGCTTTTTCTAGACAGTTATACTCTTTGAGCATTGTCAGTGACTCGAAAGAGATGGAGCCGTGAATGTTTGATGTTTTTTTTCGAGATTCGAACCGACGACCTCGAACGTAGGAATTGACGCACCTACCCACTACACCACGGCGCCCACAAAAATTTATGTTTAGATGGTATTAACTTCAAGGTTCTTTGAGAACGCGTAAATTGTAATTTTGTGTATAAATCTTCTAGTGCCTGGCCGTTTATAATTTTATGTAAAGCAAGAACTGTACGATATTTAAGAAATACATTAAGTGGGCAGCCAATAATTCTTTTAGCGAATTCTGAAACGTGGGCGTACCGATCTAGATTGAAAATATATCGTGCACAATTGTTGAAAGCAACGTTTAACTTGTGGAAACATTCAAAGTCCATTTTTGAAAAAATTTCACAACCGTATAAAATGAGAGGAACTACGAATGACTTGATAAGTTTTAGTTTGACTTCAACGGGCAAAAAATTTTGGTTGGACTGAGATCTCGTAACACACAATAAATTTTGCGAACGATATCATTTATTTGATCATTCCAGCTAAGACGTTCGTTAAATATGACTCCAAGATTTTTTATTTTAGATACATATTTGATAGTACTGTTGTTAATACAAACTGTGTCAACGGCATTGCATAGATTTCCTCTGCTTATTTGGAGAGCCTTAGTTTTTGAAGGATTCAGGGATAAATGATTTATATGCGACCAAATAAATTAGGAGTTTAGATCTATATTGAGATCACGAAGTGCGCTTGCCTGAGTGGACATTTTGAAAACTTTATAAAGCTGTATATCATCAGCGTAGATATGATGTTCGCAGCACTTTATGCTTTGAGAGATATCATTTATGAATAAAACAAACAGTAGTGGGAATAAAACAGATCCTTGGGGTACGCCTGTGAGCACGGGTAAGCTTTTTGAATTCTTATTAGCATTAACTACCATCTGAGTTCTTCCATCAAGATATGACGCCACGAGTCTACAAACGGATTCCTCAAAGAAAAAATGTGACTTTATCTTGTGTATTAAAATAGAATGATCGACAGAATCAAAAGCTTTTGAAAAGTCAAGAAAAACAATCACAGACATCATATCGCTGTCGAGGCCAGATCGTATATCGTCGGATACTTTTAGAAGCGCTGAAATGCAGTTATACTTGCTGCGAAATCCTGATTGTAACTTCGTCACCAATTTTCTCTTTCTCTAAATATACTAAATTTTCTATATATATACAAAATCGCATTTCCTACGCAAATAAAATCGCCACATTGTAAAGAGAAAAAGGAAGCGGGTGAAGTGGTGTTGCAAGGGAAGAAACTGAAATTAGTTTCATGCGTTTTTGAAGATGCGCCGCCAGTAAATTTTTTATTTAGTTCATTTAAATCTACATCCTCTGGGATGACAGATTTTTCAGAACAAACCCTAACTTCTTTTATGGCCTTCCAAAACTCTTTGCTAGACTTATTCGCATTGAATTTATTTTCGTAGTATATTCTTTTAGTTTTGCGAATAAGGGATGTAACCGAATTCCTAGCCATTTGATACTGCTTAAAGATAAATGGGCATCTGTATCCTCTCCACCAATCACGTCAATGTCGTCCGGGTACGCCGGCAGTTGTACGAACTTTTGGTAGATTGTGCCTCTTGTGTTGGCCAGTGAATTCTATACGATGACAGCGCGTCGGTGAGGTCGTTATCGACCTTGATGTCAAGTTTTCAAGCAGGAATGTCAAAACTAAAAATGTAACTGCATAGCTCGTCTCTATGCACGCTGTCATATGCGGCCTTAAAATCGGCGAATAGGCGGTGTGTGTCGACATTTCGTGGGTCTTTTCAAGGATCTAAAACTTCCCCGGCCTGAAACCACTCTGATAAGGGTCTATCAAATTGGTGACAAAAGCTTCACAAGTAACAGCAGAAAAGATCTTATACGCGATGTTGAGGGTACAGTTTTACAGAAATTAACAATTTTCCTTCCATTAAGTATCATAAAGAAAACAATTCAGACGACAATTCTTTGACGTTAGGCAAAAAGGTCTTAAGTCGGAAACTGCAGTTTTTCGTAAAACCAAATTGAAAATAGATTCATTATTTATTACAAATCGCAAAAATGTGTTCGAAAAAAATAAATTATGGCAAATAAGCTCTGAAATGAAGTTGTGCTAGTCATAGGTTGTTAATTCCAAAGGAAAGAGAAAAGCAATTGAATTAGACCCGAACAAAAACCCAAAATGCTTTTCGACTTAAGACCTTTTTCCCTAACATCAAAGAATTTATATTAAAGATCTTTGGACGCTATTGAGGTAATTTTTCTCAGTGAACATTTTCTTCCTGTTTGGAAGAAGAAAAATAACACAGAGAGGAAAAGCTGGTGAATACGGTGGACGCTGCAAAGCATAATTATATAAGTGTAATACTTTTGTCATTCGCATATGTACATCCGTGCATTGTTTAAATAAAAGCGGACTTTCTCGTGTTTCTCTTCTCAAACCATCTCTTATTTCATATGTATCTCTTTTTCTGCAAAGTCAATGTAGATAACTCCGTGCACATATCCTGGATTTGAAATTTCAAACGAATTCAAACTGTATTTTAGCTGAGCCATCTGAATATGGATTGATTTACTTATTTCAATCCTCAAACTTTTAAGATCATTGTGCACCTGTACATCCACTTCTGCGCTCCTTCTACGATCTATATCTTGATCTGGAATATTTAAAGTGTATCAACACTTTCACGTCTGTCCGTCTCACAAAAAAAACATATAAAACACCAGAGCAATGTAACACGCATGTCGCCTTAACAAATTCGCACAATCTGACACAATCTATTCGTCAAGACCATACCGTGGACTTAGTCAATCATTTCTGGTGCACTCACTCTTAATGATGTGCATCACAATAGGCTGCTTACTGTTTTCGATTGCCAGCAATCTAAATGCTGATGAGTGTGCATACATCTTCGTCCATATCGATCGTAAAGCTAAAGAGATCAAGCCAAACTTTTTCTATTGAAATAATATGTTCCATGTCGTCAATGGAATGTAGGTCTTGCTCCTAAACTTTCTTTCTCCTAATTGATTCAACTCGTTTTAATTGCCATATTACAGTCCAGGTTAAGTTTGGGCCAAACCAAAACGCCTCTACAACCAGCACGAATTTTATTGAAGTCCACATGTGTTCACTACATTACTCTTCGTCATTCTCCGTTTTGTTGTCGCAAACGGCAACAGACGAACATTCTTCTGGACAAATATGGCAAAGTTGAATTATGGTGATGTACAGGGTGGGTTATATAGTGTTTTTTTTAATCATCGGTTATTTTGACACTGGCAGCTGTTTCCCGTTAGAAATCTTGAAAATAACTATTATTCCTCCGCGGAACGAAATGAGTCGCTTTACGTTTGAACAACGTTGGCATATGAAATATTGAAAACTTATTTCCAAAGTGAGTGCTGTGTAGCCCAAACAGTGCGTTTTTTGAAAAGAAGTTTTGGCCGAAATCAAGCACCCACTGCGACTGCTGTACGCAAGTTTGTGCAAAAAGTTCGTGAGACTGGTATGTTATTGATGGACAACACTCATGTCCCCCGTCGTCGCACGGTGCGCACAGATGAGAATGTGGCTGCTGTGGCAGAGAGGGTGAGACTCAATTCACGAACATCAACTCGCCGTCGATATCAACAGCTCAACATTTCACGCACTAGCCTGAGGAGAATTCTGCACAAAGATCTCGGGTTATTCACTTACAAGGTCCGATTGACTCAGCAATTGAAGGCGTGCGATTATCCGCTTCGTTATTGCTCCGCAGTTTGGGCCTTAGAGCAGCTTCAATTGGACAACGATTTTGAGCGAAAAATCATCTTTTCTAACGAGGCACATTTTCATCTCGGCGCCTACATTTACAAACAAAATTACCGTATCTGGGGATCGGAAAACCCGCACGTTATTGTCGAGAAGTCAATGTATATACAGAGAGTGACAGTTTGGTGCGGATTGTGGAGTGGTGGTATCATTGGACCATTTTTCTCAACGTTCCGGTCAACCGTGGGCGTTACAGAGCCACTTTAACTGACCTTTTTTTTTACTGAAATTGGAGACATGGATTTGGACGAGCTCTGGTTCATCCAAGATGGCACGCCATGCAATACTGCCCATGCCACAAACGATCTTTTGAGCACCCAAATCGTGTTATCAGCCGTCTTGGCGACGTTAAATAGTCGCCTCGGAGCTGCGATTTTACCCCTGTGGAGTTTTTTTTTGTGGGGAACTGTGAAGGAGCGGTTTTATGCCAACAATTCGGAAACGATTCAAGCACTTAAGGCCAATATCATCCAAGCGATCCGTGAGCTACAGCCCGAAACCATCAACAATGTCTTGGCAAATTGGGGTGACAGAATGACGCCAGCCGAGGCAGCCACTTGAACGACGTTGTATTTCATAATTAATGGGAATGTTTGTTCTTACTAATAAAGTCATAATACATGGTAAATATTTCATTTTATTGCATTTTTAAAAAAGAAACTTGTATTTGGTCCACCCTGTACAGCCCTTATTGAAGAATGTACAATCCACACAGTTAGTGTGTCTGCCCCGTTAAGCAAGAGTCTTATATAAAGTATTTTTAGTTGCATAGCGTTCATTGATCCGTAAATATCGTTTTTCGGCTATACTCACTCTGATATAATCGACTGCTTGCTAATAGTGGGTTCATCGCAACAATATTTTTATAGGTTATAAGCAACCATCTTCGGTTAAAGAGGTCGTTTTATAATGAGGTTTTAATGAGCTTTGTCGATTGAGTTTTTGAACAACTTAAGAAAGTTGCGTCTTCCATACAAATATCACTCATCCTTATTAGGATGATGAGTCGTTTGAGCTGTTACAACCTCAAGAAAAAGGGTGAATGACATGTTCTTCCCACGAAGCCGCGGATCGTTCACTTATGTGCATGTAAAATTTAATCACCCGTGAGATTTAGGCGCCTGCTTGACAACAATTAACATGCAATTAGCGAAGCGACGATAGTGCGTTAGTCGGTAAATCGTGCTTCGAAAGTGAAACCAAGCGGAACGGGCATACGCTATATCACTTGAACATATGTAACTGATTTTCATACCATTTGAAAAAAAGCAACTTCTTGCTCAGAACGTTTATAATAGAAGATTAAAAGGATTTGTAATTATGTTTACTTTTCTGGTGGTGCTACGTTCCGGGGTAGACCTGGCGCTCAACCAACAAGCTTCTCCAGCTGGCCTCCAATTACGCACGCCAAGTTGGCTGAGGGCCTTCTCCAGTTGTATGAGCCCTCAATTTCGTAGGTATAATTTATCTGACTAATGCTAGGCGACAAATGCACCAATGTACCGATGCTCCAGCGCCAGCATCATCAGCAAAATATTTCAGAAATCTGTTCAATAGACGTCCGTCCGGTCTAAGTGTGTCAACCCTAACGTCAAGCAGACGACAGAAATGTTCTTCAAAGAAAAGAAGCCAATACAGCTTAGCAAATTTTATATCTGAAGCGGGTAAAGTGAGTCGAACAATGATTGAGGACTGGGTGTGGTAGATGTTGTCATGAAATAAGGGATCGTTTCGATTGTCATCCAAAACTTTTATTTAGTTAGAGACCTTTTCTACTTAAGCGCTGCTGTAGTAAACAATGACATCAGCTCAAAAATCAAATAAAGAATCACCCTCGGTTACTGTTATTTACATCGAAGAACGCATTTAAAAAAAAAACTATGTGTAAACAACCATCTTCCCGGTCTTGGTCTGTAGCACAAAGACAAGTTTAAGTTATTCAGTGGCTGTGAAAACGCTTCAAGAGGAACATTTTCAGTTTTATTTATGAGGCAATTTGTATAAATGGTGAATTGAGCAGACGTTCGTTTTCATGGCAAACTCGGCAGAAGAGTTAGAATTCATCGACTACCGATGCTGAGACGTGTAGACTGTATGACGATCAGCGGTCGAGTATAAGCCGAGGCCTCCGGCGAAGTTTGCTAGATAGACTTCTTCTTTAATGTCCAAATTCACTCCGAAATCTGAAGCTACTGTAAATGAATGAAAGGCTAGAGACAAAGCAAGTGAATGAATCAAGAAACTGGTACCATCTCAAAGGGGACTTTACGCAGATCCAATTATTGTCACGTCAAGTTAATTAAAAAGCAATGCGCAAGAAATGAAAGATAATGGGCGATGAAATGCGAGAAAAAGCAAAACCGGAATCGTAATGAATAGTAGTCTGCCCAGTGCCCATGCCAAGCTGTCTGTGCTGGAAATGAGACAAAAATCAAACAAATTCATCGTGATTCACTTGTTGTTCCACCTCAGTCTGTACATTTGTGGAGATTGATACTAAGCCAAATCGATACTAAATTGTGTAACAATTAGATTCCCACACTGCGATCGAAACAACATTCAGGATCACGACTAGATCTAAGCGGCGTGCCGCGGCGTTGTCTTGCAACAATCGAGTATTGTAAGCGCTTTCGTGTAAGTCTAATTTGTTCTCATACGGAGTGCGACTGCTAAGATGCACAAGAATGTGGCATTAAAGATTTTGCTCCCAGCGTGTGTTAATTTCGGCGTTTAAAGCAACTGAAAACGGGCTCAATAGATAGTCCCATCACCAAATGTGGTAGTAAGAGTTTATATAGAAGAATGGTCATTATAATTTAATTTGATTTTTGATCTTTAGACAGAATGAAAAGAAGACAGCGGGTGACATACAATAAGCAGGATAGAATTGAAGTTCAAGGGGTTTCTTTTTATCGAAACGTTGATTGAAAACTTCGACAAAGCTTCGAATGAATCCAGTCAACAAAATTAAGTTGTCTTGCATCCACTATTACTTGGTCTTTATACCATAGCCTCGGATTCGAAAACTCTCTTAGCTGCAGTATTGGTGTTCATTCAGTTTCAGAGCCAGTTTAGTCGACGAATTTGTGCCTTTCGGACTAAGTTCAAATCATTGTACAGCTCAGAGAGTTCGCGGTTGTGTCTTCTCCTCCATTCGCCCTCGTCTCAGACGGGGCCGAATATCCGACGCAGAATTTTTCTTTAGATAGCACCATGAATCAGCACTGCAGTCCTGTTTATCGTCCACCTGTTGGCTCCATATAGCAAGACTAGCAAGATTAGGGTTTTGTAGAGGATGATTTTGGTCCTTCGAGCCAGGAGTTTTGATCCAAATAGTTTGAATGAATCGAAGTAGCAGCAGTTGCCAAAAGTTATTCTGCTGCGAGATGGACAAATTCCTTAACTACCTCAAAATTGTAGCTGTCGATTGTGACTTTTTATCCTAGACGATGTTCGACGGATCGATTTTTACTCAACAGATCGATTTTTACTCTTCTCCAGAACTATATTAAAGAAATCACACGACAGCGCATCTCCTTGTCAAGATCCGGTGCAGGTTTCAAACGGTTTGGAAGTTCTAGAACCATACTGCATGGTGCATCGCGAATTTTTTTAGCCTGGTCCGGATCAATTCTCCCGGGATCCCGAATTCGGCCATCACATTGAATAGTTACTTGTGAAGAATGGCGTCGTATACGGCTCTAAAATCGATGAGGAGGTGATGCGTATCGATTTGAAACTCGCTGCTCTTTTCCAGGATTTGACGGAGTGTGAAGATTTGGTCTATAATCGATTTTCAGATAAGTGCGGTGTAAAAAGGCTTTAGACGTTCACGCAGCACGTTGAATAGGACCTTGAAGGCGATATTGGATATACCTCTATAGTTCTTCGATCGCCCTTTTTATGAATGGGGCATATGGAACTGGTATTCCGATCATCACTTTTACAGATGATCTGGAGCGTGCACCCTACCAGAACATCGGCGCCAGCCGTGAAGAACTCTAAAAAAAAAAACTTTCCAAGCCTGCGGCTTTAGTGTTCTTCAATACTGGGTGGGAGAATGGATATGGAATTTTTTCTTTCCCCATCACTCCTGGTTGCGCTGAGAGATTGTGAAAAGCCTTTTCTTTTGTCGCAGCAGCTCCTTCTCCTTCCGTCTTCTAGCACTAGCTCTTCACTGTAGCGCTTTTTGGTTTGCCCCGTCGGTTGCAGCTGTCAATTATAATAATATAATAATGGCGTCGTTACAGTCCGATGTGGACCTGGGCCTAGCTTCTCAGCAGCTGTCAATTATGGCTTTTTTGTTTCAGATGATAAGCGACGGATCAGTTTTAACTCGACAGCATACACTTTGTCTTCTTCTCATTTACCCTAAGACGAGCTTGTTGCGTCTGTTCTTCAATCGCTGTGAATGCTTCTTTGTCTTTGTCGACCACACTCATGATTAATCATCTCATACAGCAAGGACTGAGGCATAGTTTTTCTTCCGAAAATAAAAGAACATACAATAGTGGTTAACCAGTCAAAAATTCGTGAAAATAAAAATTCCGATCATTCCGATAAAATTTAAATACCCATTTTGCTTCGCCTTTGTATGCTCATGCTGCAGCTATTGTAGAGCCTTTGCTTAGCTTCGTTGGGAGACATTCGTATTGTGTTTGACTCGAGCTGAGTAAGGAATGACGAATCCACATAAATCAGTTGTTTTTTGCGATCTCTTGTTAGATCTGCAGCCGGAGTTGTTTCCGGGAAATACTCTTAGAATCATAAAAATGAAGTAGTCGACCTGTGGTCAGTAAAAGTTGTGGGAGATTAATTCGTTCTGAAATGTATAAAAAAAGCGTGGCCGTTAACAGAATCGGATTGTTTATAATTTCGGTACGTCCGTACGTCTGTCAGTCGCACTATCCGCACCAGCTTGAAATTTTGAAATTAGGTGCTTTAGACCTGGATGCCTGTTTTTATGCAAGCGAATTTAATAAGTAGGGGTATTTGGGGTGATCATGGGCACCAAATGAGCCTAAAGAGAAGAAAGGGCGGATGCTGAATAGTCGAATCAAGAAATGCTCACTGTAGTTTTTGATTCTATGTGCATTATTCATAAGGAATTCCTTCCACAAGGTCTGACTGTGAATGCTCAATATTCTTCGGTTGTTCTAAAAAGCTTATGGGACACAATTCATCGTGAAGTACAAGGAAGTTGGCAGATTGTTTTGTCGCACCCCAATCTACGATTTTTGGCCAAAAAGTATCATACTGCTCGACCATCCGCCGTACCCGCCTAAACTCAAAATACCTACTTCGATCGACATCCGACCCTTGAGTACAGAGTATGCTCCGACAAGTTTTATGACCGCTAAAAATACGGTCTGCCAAGCGGTCGTCTACCTGATGGAATCGTATTCAAAGCACGCCTCGGAAGTCGTGATGTGATGTGGACATTCGTGCCACGTGACCATACTATCGAAGTACAGCCCTTTCCGTTCGAACAAGCAGCTGCCCAACATTGAGCTCCTTGCACACTGCCGTGTTTCTAACCCTATCCTGGCGAGTAATTCCCACAACAGCACGAAGTAATCTCATCTCGGCAGCTTCTATTCGGTCTTGAATAAGAGGAGGATTATTTTGAATAAATACTCGTATGATGAAAAATGCACAGCAAAGGTTCTTCTTTATTTTTGAGCAGTCTCGTCGGAAGTGGAACTGGCTGTGTAGAACAATTCCAGCAAGAGTAAGCTGAGTCTGCTTGGCCCAAGTCGACCTTGGACTGTAGCCCTACCATTATTATTATTATTATGAGCTAAATTTCTAAAACCCATTTGCAAAACCAAAAGCGAAGTTCTTGACCGATTGACCGAAAAAATGTCGAATAGATCGTCAACGAAAATGTTGCATTTTTTCAGTTAAATAACAGTGAAAAATTGTTGACTGGTATTTATGTCAATATGTTGTCATCGATGACGGTAGTGTATTTGCCCTATCAAAGTGTGTTGCGCAATATCCATTTGTTTGATGGGCCAGGTTCACATCTTACAACATAAAGGTTTATCCAAAGTCGTATCTGGGCTTCGAAATATCACCGTGGCAATTGTCAAAGTTAACAAATTGTTGGACGTTACAGGTGTGCTCAGTAGTTTATGTCGATTGATCACAGAGCGATAATCTTTTCAACAATATACAGTAAATCAAAGTCAATCTCGTACACATGTGCATTGTTATTCATTTTGACGCGTGTTTTGACAAATGTGCAAGACACTAGTATTTTTGTGTGATTCCGTTTCTTTTTATTAACTTATTAATGTATTTTTATATTTTGTGTGTAAAAGGAGAATTTATATTTAAAGTCTTTTTTAAGTGAAAAATAGAAAAAAATGTGCTTTAATAACTCATTCATTAAGCGGGTTGCGATCAATGGTCAACAAAACGGTTTATAGATTGTCTGGATTAAGGATGAAAAAATATAAATTAGCGTCTTTTAGAGAATCTGTCGGCAAAGGTCTTCATTTCCGTAATCTACAGTAAAAGAGATCCGTCATACGTTGTTTTCAACAACATGACCTTTCTCAACTGAAAACGCCAAAATATAATTGCAATTGTTATTCATAAGTACTCGTAGTATATCAAAATGATTTAGACCCAAGTAACAAAAACAAACAAACGCTGATTAACGAATGGGAAAATAAATTTCACTTAGACCATTGGTCCAATGGGTCAGGCGTTAGGGAATCCAAACGATTAATCAGACCCAATTCCTACAGAGAAATCCTTTGCCAAGATAAGGAAGGAAGCTAACGAGCTTTCTTGATAGGCACTGAGGCCTGAATTACAGATCAACATTTCACGCACTAGCTTGAGTGCGTGAAGACCTAACACTCAGCAACTGAAAGCGCGCGACCATCCGCTTCATTATCGCTTCGCAGTTTGGGCCTTAGAGCAGCTTGAATTGGACAACGATTTTGGCAAAAAATCATCTTTTCTGACGAGGCGCATTTTCACCTCGGCAGCTATGCTAACAAACAAAATTGCCGCATTTGAGGCTCGGAAAACCCGCACGTTATTGTCGAGAAGCCAATGCATCCACAGAAAGTGACAGTTGGCAATGTTGTGACGCCGCGTAACCGTGCTTCCTGATAGTTAGGGAAGAGTACGAAGCGGAGAGTAAGTTAAACGAGATTTTACTATATGCATTGTATTTGCTTTATTATATTCTGCCTTCTTGTAAGGGGTCCGCTGTCTTAAGCATGGCTGCAACCGTCTTACTTGAAGGAGTTTCTTGTTCTAATTCTATGCTTACTCTAACCTTCCCGCGACATCGGTCAACTTTATATAGCTTAATTGCTCATGAACCTCATCCCCTCTCCTTTTCAGGCCCCAACCGAATTCAGTACGCAAGAAGTCAATTTTGACAACGTCAACAACTTCAATGCATTGACCCAACTTGAGACACACGCAGTGACTTTGACCCATATTCCAAATTCCACACAGCCCATGGCACAATCGATATTTTGCGCACCAAATTCCCAAATCATGTTATCAGTCGTCTTGGCGATGTCAATTGGCCACCTCGGAGCTGCGATTTGACCCCTTTGGACTTTTTTTTTGTAGGGAACCGTGAAGGAACCATGTTATGCCAACAATCCGGAAACGATTCAAGCACTTAATGCTAATATCATCCAAGCAATCCGTGAGCTACAGCCCGAAACTATCAACAAGGATTTGGAAAATTGGGGCGACAGAATGCGCTACTGCGAAGGTAGCCGAGGCAGCCACTTGAACGACGTTGTATTTCATAATTAATGGGAATTTTTGTTCTTACAAATAATACCATAATAAAAAAAAGAAAACTTATATAAAAAGAAACTTGTATTTGGCCCACTTTGTGCATCCAGTGAGCCATTCTCCTTTGTAGTCCCTATTTGGGACAGAGTGCCTTCTTGCATGTGTAGACATCCACGCCGCCTGCTTAATGCGGTCCTGAATGTTTGGTTTCCAGCTTAATTTACTACTACTAATAATACACCCAAGTGTTAAGCGTGTCCGGTAAAGTTTATTTCGCAATTTTTTAGCTTTGGTGTGGAAGTTCTGTTTTGGATCGGTTTATGTCCAGACCAGCTTTGCCTCCCCATATTGTATCCCTAATGGTGTGCCTTTTACGGCTTGACCTATGCCGTTTGAATAAGCTATTGACTTACATCCGACGTAAGTAAGTTTCTCTCCTTGCTATGCAGAGGTGTCCAAGTTTAGACTGGATGATTCTGAGGGATAAGACATTTTTTATCTATTCTCGTATGCTGACTTGTATCTTAAGTCTACTTAGAGCGTTGTTTATCACTTCAAACTTGACGTTATTAAAGGCTACTTCTATATAAAGGAAAGCGTGCCGTTTCTTTTAGGAAACTTATGCATGTTGTCCTGCGGTAGAAAAACTCCTTAATTTCTTTAAAATTGTATCCGTTAATGGTAATATGTTGTGGGCGCCGTTTCCGTGTGGATTTAGGCGTCGGCCCATACGCACTTGACTTTCAAGTCTTCTGCTTCTCCATCTCACAGTTCGGAGTCGGTTTAAACTGTAGGTCCCTTCCACTCGTGAGAGAACAATAGCACGCACAACTCGTGTTGTGCTGAGAAACTGGGCCCAGGTCCACCTAGAACTGTAGCGCCGCCATTATTATTATTATTATTATTATTATAATGGTAATGTATTCTCCCAAATGATGAAGGACAGCTTTTCGTACGACAGCTTTTTTTTCGTCTTATCCTCAATTACCTTGAAACCAGCATTTCATTCGAACTGAAAGCATTTAGGAATGATGTCAGTGTCCTCTGCGTAGTCCAACAGCTGGACTCACTTATGGAATATAGTTCCTTTGGTGTTGATATTTGCTTCAGTACAAAAGTCATACGACAGCGTGTTACCTTACCCAAATCCGGGGCATGTTTCGAACGCTTCCAAGTAGTATCTTGTATTTAAATACATAATACCACCATTTCTCTTCAAAATCATATAGAAATCACAACATTTCAGCATGTTTTCTGTTACAGTCACTCTTCCGCATCTGAAGAGAGCTAACCTCTAAAAAAACTTGAATTCCGGTTCAGTATTTGTCCCTTAAGGCTCTCCGATTCGAACAAAAATATGAAAGTAGACACAAAGAAACATAAAAAATTTGCAAATTATATAACAACCAATACAGAGAAAAAAATCGATTAAAAGTTTGAAGATCAAATTACAGAACGATGGTACTTTTGAAAAACCTCAAGATATTTTAATTGCCTTGGTAACGATCACTTTATACTTTTTCATTCATTGTCATTACCCTCTCTTTGATTTTGTCAACGTCTCTTTCAGTGTGATTGAAAATGCGGTTATATACGCTTATGTAGGGCTATTGTATATTTATGGCTCATACCTACCTTTCAAAGATTTTTTAAAGACTATCGATTGGAAAAAAAAACTTGCGGGTATAACGTGATTGAATTGTTTTTTTTTTCTTTTTTTTTTGTTATTTACTCTTTGACTCGTGTCATAATAATGAGCAATAACAAGTGACATTGATAGAGATTTACTGGCAACAGACTCGTTTAATTTACCAAATTAATGATCATGTCAAATGGATGAAGGATTTACATTCCTCAACAATTTTTGTGTAGTTGTTGTTTTTTATTACGGATTTGAGGTCTATGAGAGGATGTGTTCGGTTTGGGACTACAATACTGAAAAGTTTGATTGATGATCCGTTCGCAAACGGCACATGGTTGAACCAGATTTTGCAGAAAGTTATTGTCTATTTCTTGCTCTACTTTAAAAATGAACTGATACCCGTTTGTTATTAAATAAAAGTTAGACTATGTGCTGGCTGTGGATAGGACACATTGCTTCAGTTTACTTTTGAAAAAACAACGCGAAATAATGATATGTTTTTTATCTTCGCTGCTGCAATCTTGATCTGTTCTGACCTTCAGTAACAAGGATTTCCGCGTTTTTCGCCTGCAAGCCGATGTTGCATAGTTTAGTAATAATTGTCTTTCCTGTCTCCACATTCTTCTATCGCTTGGAGTTCATCGTTCACCGTTTTTTATCATAAAATCTGCCAATTTTTGACAGTTGACCCAACAACTTTATGCATAACGCTATAACTTTATGATCATGATTTTTTAGAAAAATATAATATGAGTCTACGGATCCAACGCCTAAGATGGCTAGGCCCTGTAGATCGTATGGACAAAACAGATCCGAAGAGTCTTCGACTCTGAGCCTGTAGGACAACGCAAGAGAGGACGTCCACGTACAAGGTGGTGCACAAGGCAGCTGGCGACACATCGTGCAGCCTGGAGAGGCATGTTGGATGAGGCCCAGGTCCACCTCAGACTGTAGCGCACTAAGAGATTTCGATTGCGTGGATTTCCGAAATACTGTGTCCATTTATACAAAGTCTTAAATTTTAGACAGCAATAATCGAAAAGAACACCCTGTTAACTTTGTCTCTTTGGAGGCATGCACAAGGTGGCGCAAAATTAATCATCCAATTTTGTTTTCGAATTACTTTTTTACTAAATAAATAAAAAATGATTTTGAGTGATGGAAATATTTATTTGTACCTTTGGCTAAGTGAAAAGGATGATATCCGCCAAGTGGCTGCCGCCAGTGCTGATACACATTTGTGCCCGTTTTATCGCATTCTCTATGACTTTCCACAAGATTTCCGGTGATAACTGTTTGCATTCCTGTCGAATATTCTAATTAAGGGCTGCGATTGTCTGAGGCTTGTTGGCATAAACCCGCAACTTCAAGTAGTTCCAAAGAAATAAGTCCGAGATGGTTAAATCGGGCGATCTTGCTGGCCATGTCAAATTGCCAAAACGGGGGATTACGCGACCAGGAAACGCTTCCTTCACAATATCCATTGTGGCTCGTGCTGTGTGTGCGGTTGCACCGCCTTGTTGAAAACACATGTCCGCCAAAGACCCCTCATCCAATTTCGGCATTAAGAAGTCGCTGTATGGTCCGTCTGGTGATTCCCAATTATGTACGTGGCCCGTCGTCTGACTGCATGGTTTCCTGTTGTTCCAGTCTGTTCGAGTCGAGTAGCTAAGCGCCGGAATGCTTGCCCAGTTGGCGCGACACGATAAGGAAATCGATGTCGAAATTCACGCTGCGCCAGCACCACCGACTTATTATTGGTCAAAACATCGACACAATTATTCCTGTTTGTATAGTGCAGTTGTCTAGTTCACAAATGTCAAATATGATTAACGTATGACGCCATTTGCAAAAAAAATTATAACATCTCCGATAGGATGATTCATTTTGCGCCACCTGTATAATGGATGGATACTTTTCTGTCCCAGCAAGCAGGCTTTAAGTCGTTATTCTCTTTTCTTTTTATATAAAAAGAGGTAGAGACACCAATACGATAAGTGCTTATGGAGCGGCGTTTGAAATGGAGAGCATAACTCTAGTTATTCCCACGTAAGCTAGTTTTCTTAGTTCCGGGTAGTAGTAGGTAGGTAGGTAGGTTGTGAGTAGACGGGCGGAAACCTAGACTTACTTAGCTCCTCGAGGACCAATTGTAACACTAAATTAAGGATTTGTATAGCGTCGACTCCTACGCTCGAGTTCTCGGTTCGATTCCAGAAAAAAACACCTACAATTTTTTTCCCGGCTCCAACTCTTTCGAGTCACTGACAATGCTCAAAGAGTATAACTGTCTAGAAAAAGCTTCTCAATCTCGCCGTTCGGAGTCGGCATTAAACTGTAGGTCCGCTACACTCGTGAGAGAACGATAGCACGCACAAAACGAGTGGTTGCTGAGAAGCTAGGCCCAGGTCCACCTCGGACTGTAGCGCCGCCATTATTATTATTATTATACCCTCTTCCATACCGCACACCTCATGCCTGGCCACTCCTCAGTCATCCTCTTGATCTTAAAACCTGAAAAATGATGTCGAAGTTTGATTTGTGATTTTCTGAAATTCTTGAAGAAGTTTTCTTCTAGATTAGGGCAGTAGCAAGGATCGAGAGGACGAGTATCCTTTCGTTCCTCTTTATCCTCACAGCCCCTACATGTGTAGTTATTGGTTTTCATTTCATTTTTATGGCATCGTTCTTAAAATGATTTAAACCGACGACCGGTAAGAGCTCCAACTACCATTGCCAGCAACCTTTTGTTGCATTGAAGGATTTCGTCGGTTTTAGCTCGATCCAAGGTTTTTCAAAGTCGAGGAAGGGGAGTCTATTTTCACTCTCTGCTTTATATACTAATAGCCTGCTTAAGATGCTTGCAGGACATGTGGTACTTGTGCCTCACACGCCAGATTTACTGATTCTCAGGACACTCTTAGCGACCTATGTCTGTATATAAAGATCTAAAGAACCATGCTTCCTAAAGATTGTATCCAAGCAAGCTGTTGGGGTGGTGATAATTGCACCTGTAATTCCCACACATGCTTCGCCAATGACAATGCGCCACGCCTGCCACCATACTGTATACTCTATATAGCTGTATACATTCTCAGGATAGTTTGGGAATTTGATCTCTACTTCATGCTTCTTTGGTAGAGTTATAAAAAGTGGTCCAACGAAAACGCACGTAAATGTAAATGTATGTAAATAAAACAACAAGTTTTCAGAGAATTATCTTAATATTTTTTTTATTATGATAGATGGATCTATGACAATTATGTGTGAAACAAAATATCGGCCAAATGGTCGCCACCGATGGTCCATATTTTCAATGACTCTGAGACATAATTGAGGTTCAATGTCATTAATGTGCCAAATTATCTCATCCTTTAGCTCTTAAATTGTTCTTGGCTTATTGACGTACACTTTTTCTTTTAAATATCCCCAAAGAAAGATGTCCAGCGGTGTCAAATCACATGATTGTGGCGGCCAATTAACATCGCCACGACGTCAGATAACACAGCCATTGAATTTATCGCGCAAAAGAGCCATTGTTTTGTTTGTTGTGTGGCATGTGGCACCATCCTGTTGGAAGCACATGTCGTCCAGGTCCATTTCCTCAATTTCTGGCCACAAAAAGTCCGTTATAGCGAACACTATTCACGATAACTGCTTGGCCGACTGCTGAAAAAAATCAAAAAAATCCCGAAGTGCCCGAAATGCATTTTGATTTGAACACTGAATTTGTTAAACACTGAAACAAAGAAATGTCAAATTAAGTTGGGCAAAAAAACTTGACGTAAGGTGTGACTCACAATTAACATAGTGCATTATGGTTGGACCTCTTTCGAGTCACTGACAATGCTCAAAGAGTATAACTGTCTAGAAAAAGCTTGTCAAAACCGCCGTTCGGAGTCGGCATTAAACTGTAGGTCGCCTCCACTCGTGAGAGAACAATAGCACGCACAACACGAGTGGTTGCTGAGAAGCTAGGCCCAGGTCCACATCGGACTGTAGCGCCGCCATTATTATTATTATTATTATTATTATTATTATTATTATTATTATTATTATTATTATTATGGTTGGACCACCCTTGAGTAGATACTTCAATAATGTGTAATGAACATCAAGAAGCCGTTTTGGTCAAAAGACATTATTCAACACTACCATCTTGAAACCATTCTTGAACAACTCTCGCACCAATGTTCTGTGTCTTCTTAAATGTATTTTACACTGGAGTTTGCTAACAGAAATAGAATGATTCCTTCTTGAAACTAGGCTGATGCATCTAAAGTAGAGTTGTGCCGAATAGTGATTTGGCCGGATACCGGATGCCGGCCTGAAGCTAGGCCGGATAGCCGAATATTCGGCGGCCGGATATCTGTCCAAATTGAAAGTATAATAGTTTACTGGCCTGATGCTCAAATCAAACCGGTACAAGTAAAACCAACTTAAACATGTTTTTTAAATTCTACTCCACGAGATATTTTTATTTTTTGCACAGCAAAGTTTTTGGAACTGTTTTGAAGAGGTTGCGGAAAGCAATATTCAGATTGAGTTTTCTGCAAAAAGTAATACCTCCAACGAGCTTGACGCATACCTCCAAACAGTTAAGCTTAAACGGAGTAGTGACCCTAGGGCTAAGTAAATGTACCTAATTTTGTCGAAAATTTGCCAAAACTTTTCTTTCATCTCCATGTAGCAGGGTATACAGTGAGGGACTCTTTTCCGAAGCATGCATTGTATACGAAAACAAACGTAATAAATTAATAAACTTCCAATATTAAATTGCTAGATAAGCCATCTATTTATTATATGTTAAATAAAATCAATCAAATCATAAAACTTAATATTTTGTTGCTTTCTTTACTGAAAAAACGACCATCCGGTTTTCGGCCCGATATAAAAAGATTATTCGGCTCTGGCCGGATATTATAAAGGAAGCCGGCTAGGCGGGATACCGAATACATACCGGATATCCGTCACATCTCTAATCCAAAGTCCCTAAAGTCTTTCTTTTTTCAGTAGCGCTAATACAGGAGTGATCCAGGATGATCAATACATAAAATTAAAGGTCGCCGTTTACTTGCGTGGACCATTGTAGACATGGTTCTTCTCTGAAGCGCTGTTCCACTAGGTGCAAAAAGAGAACTCCTTAAAACTAAACTGTGGTGATGTGGCATATCATAGGTGTGGGATCCATTGACGGCTAGAAGCAGTGATTAGTGTCCTACTCATAGGACCAGCTTGGTCATACGAAAGATATTTCTGCTACTAACTCCGTTTTTCAGTCCCTACCTAGGAGAATTGGCAACGGTGATACTGCATTTGATCAGTTTCTTTTCAGTTAGATTTACTGTTGAACCCGGGTTAATGAACTAGTTGACGTCCCCGAAGTTATAGCTGCCAATTGCGGACATTCTTGACGAGTAATCGATGTTTTGAATTCCTTCTGCTTTTTGACAACTTATATTTAGTTTTGTCCACACTCCCCGTCAGAGTCATTTTACCATTCACAAATACAATACCAATACAAGCATCGTCTCATCGACAACCCAGTCACGTCAATGCAATGCCATTCAAATTTGCTTGCAATTCCCAAGAAGAACGTGCTTTTAGTGCTGATCAGTAAAATTTGTATAATATCCTTGTTTCTTTCAAACGTCGCATAAAATATTGCTCATCAATGTATTGACTTTAAAGATCAGATTTAAAGAGCAGCGAATCCATCATTATCCTTGGATTCTTAACTTCAAATATTTTGATCAACATTGTAAATTTATTTTTCAACTTCTCATAATATATGGAATGTTGCTTCTATGTTCTCACCATTTACTGCATCTCTGCTAAATGTTGGCTTCTTTCTACCGGAGGACTTCTGTACAAATCTTTTACAAAACGTTCAAATGGACGGTTCTGTAAAAAAAATTCGTCTTTCTCTTTTAAAATCGATACCTCAACAACTGTTTGATTGGTAAAATTTCTAGTAATGCCTTGTAGTTGGAATGAATCTGAATTGATGTTGGCTTTGTGAATAGTTCAGACGCTAGTTTTTGACTGCAGTGTGATTTAGGTAAGGTTATTGTTTAGGTAAGGTAATAACGTACATAATTATAATTCGCACACGCACTCGCGTTGCGTTGCCGCACGTCCTTTTCGAGATGCAAATCCCCAGGACAAAGCTGCGCTGCCACATGTGTTTTTGCGGTCTAGAGTACATTACTTTATATTTAGAGGTCCACCTGAAGAGGTGAAATAAAGAAATGTCCGGAGTTATGGGATGTTGCTGCCGAAAGTTACCGCTATCGACGAAAGAAAAAGGTTGCGTGGATTAATATTGAAAGCTTTGAAGAAAGACAATAAAGCGTAACAATCAGCAAGCTTTTTAAGTGGAGATAATGACGATCTCAAAAGTACATCATGTGATTTAATTTTTCTAAAACTTTTAGGGCCAATAAATCGAAAAACTTTGCACTCATTTAAAAAATTTTTTTCGCATTTTGTGAATAGATGATCAACAGAAGGAGGTCGCAATAAAGTCAAAACATAATTTTTGCAGATAAGATACGCAAGAATAACTGTTATTGGAAATTGTTGTTTAGTTCGGCAAATTCTCATACGTGTGGGTTAAATAACTTCGGCAACGGCAAACAGAGAGTCACAGCTGATATAGCCCCAAATGGTACTAATGCACATTACATCATAAAGTTTTTCCATATCTGTTTTAATATAAAAACCATCAAATCCCTTCACGATTTTTATTTGCTGTCCTTCAAGCTTTCTACTCCGGTGACCTTTCCCAGTGTACCCACTCGTCAGACTGAGCAGGATGACGATGGAGAACTCTCGCTTCTCCATCAAGCTCGTTAAAGAACTCACCGAGACCTTCAATGTCAAAAAAGGTTTCAGACAAGGCGATGCGCTGTCATGTGATTTCTTTAACATCGTTCTTGAGAAGATCGTGCAAAACTCACTGGCCAACACAAGAGGCACGATCTTCCAAAAGTCCGTTCAACTGCTAGCTTACGCGGATGACATTGACGTGATTGGGCGAACACAGCGAGCCGTCAATGATGCGTTTGCTGGCATTTAAACGGAAGCTGCTAAAATGGGTCTGGCGGTAAACGAGAGCAAAACCAAGTATATGCTGTCATCGAGAAAGGACGCACAACATCGACGACTTGGCCAGAACGTCACCATAGGCAGCTATAACTTTGAGATAGTGAATGACTTCGTCTACCTTGGCTCCGCGGTAAACAGTACAAAAAACATCAGTACCGAGATCAAGCGTGGCATAACTCTTGCCAACTGCTGTTCTTTGGGCTCAAAAGGCAATTGAGTAGTAGAGCCCTCTCTCTGGGGAGACCAAGTTGACTTTGTATAAGACCTTGATCATCCCACTCCTGCCGTGCTGGTTGGGGAGGCATTGTGAGTGAGGCCCAGGTCCACCTCGGACTGTAGTGCCCTAAGAAGAAGAATCCACTGATTTCAAATTAGTTTTATTTATGTAAACAAAAAAACACATCGGTTATAACAACGTATCGGTTATACCGACCAAATTCTTAGGTCCCGGCTGAGCTCCATTATAATCCCACTGAATAACAAATCGTTTACAACGACAAAGGCCGATTTTTCCATTTTTTTATATAAAAGATTGGTTATAACGACTAAAATGAACGTAGCTGTTGGTGCGACCGCATTTTTTCTAAAACGGTCAACTGTTTATCTGTAGATGTGATATATCTATGTACATAGAATTATTGTTGAAGATCGTCTTTGATGTTGACGTTTGAGTTATGCACGCTCTTTGGCAGAATGACATTAAAAAATCGTCTTACAGTGGCGCCTTGTCTAAACCCTTCTTTGACATCAAAGGTATCGGTGAAGTCTTAACCAAATGAGTTTTGCAGGGATGCTATAATAAGACAATCCGCTGTATAACTTGTCTCTCTAAATACCTTCGTACGCGGCCTTAAAATCGATAAACAGTTGGTGGGTATTGACGGCCCTGTGTCTTTTCTATAATCTTTCGCAGTGTGGATATCTGGTCGATGGTAGACTTCGCTGGCACGAACCTGCACTGATATTGACCAATCTGACTGTTCACGTAGGGCTTCAGGCGCTTACATAAAACGGCAGAGAAGATCTGATATGCGACATTTAGGAGACTTTTTGTTATTTGTTGACACAGTTTAGAGGATCTCCGTTTTTTATCTGCTAACTTCGAGTTATCAGTCACAGTAGCAGTGGTATAATAAGGTGGTCGTTATCTTTGCTTTAATTAAAGTTTGCGTGACATGGTTACTATATTTCAGTTTTGTATACATATGTATACCAAGATACTTACCCGAATGATCCCAGTTTGTCCCACTGGTAAATAAAAATTGGACCCTGGGAAAGAAATCAAGATTTTCTTTTTCTGCTGCAAAAGATAGTTGTTTTTCCCGGATTAAGTAGTAATTTCCTAATATGTCACTTGCGTGTACATGTATGAGGTTTCTCTCAGTGTTGAGAGCAAACTCATCCGATGTGTAAATAGCAGTATCATCGGCAAAGATTGCCGCCTGACAATGGGTTAGATTAGTAAAATTGAAAGTGAATAAATTGTATAGGGTAGAAACCAACACTGTTCCTTGTGGGACGCCCATGGGCGAATAAGTGGGATTTGAAAAAAAACGTATTACAACAAATACGGAAACTACGACTGAAAAAAAATGTTCTGACTTCAAATGAAAAAAAACATCATACTCGCAAGATCCACTATGCAACACATCACAGGGTCTTTATACAGCTTCTCCAGCAACTCCTCGTTTTATACTTCTCACACAAATACGGACCTCAAATTGTAAGCCGACGCAAACTTCCGAATTTCAGAAGTGAATTCCAGACGATTACGACACAAGATGAAGATTATTGGTGGTTTTTATTCGGTTTCGCCTTATATTTGTACTTTCGATTAACTTTCATCTGGAAAAAGAAAAAAAAATATCGAGAGGGAAATTATTCACAAATCTTGTGTGCATATATTAAGATCAACAACATGACGTCACCATTCGAGGTCAATACACAACGCATCCATTCGCCTCAAAACCAAAGTACGCGCAGAACAAAATTAACTGCGTTAAGCATTGGCGCAGCATACCAACGGCTTTCCCACAGAAGCGCCTGGAAGATTATTTAACCTTCTATTCACTTGGTCTGACGATTAGAGTTTGAGAGTAGAATAAGCAATCGTCAGTCGATACCTTGACTATGTTAAAGAGTCAGACCTGCCATGAATGTGCAATTGCCTAAGAGCTTCCCTCCACTTCATGTAGCTCGTGGGTTTTTATGGACACAATAAAGATTTCGATCGCAGGCATGACATAATTTTAATGGTCCACGTAACATCATCATCTGATATTTCTGCTGATTCTTGAGAGTTTTGTTTATTTTTCCCCCCTTTAAATACTTGTACGAAAAATTAATGGTTTACGGTCTTTTGTTTTATGCCAATGTCGTGTGAGCTTTTTTATGTTTTTCAACAATCTTTGCTTGAAAATCAAGCAGTTAATGCCCGCCTACAGTTAACACAAATATTTTTCTTTACAGCGTACCAATGTGCCGCTGAAGTTGCGAATCCTGATGGCAAAACGAACAGTTTTGTCACTCAGACCGTTTATGGGTTTCTAGATTTCACAACGACGATTGGAAAGACGGTGATGATCTTCTCGCCGCAGAGTGCTCCTACTTTGGGTAAGCAATCGATTGCTCAAAATGTTTGTAGAAGAATAATTGATGTATGCCTCCTCCCTTCGATTAGATATTTCTCAGGTGCCTACTAAAGTCGTGGAAATTATCCAAACCAAGCCCTACAGCACGGACAAAGGGAAAACGACGGAGATCTATCCAACCAAACTAGCTCCAAGCACGACCGAGAACAAGAAGTCATCGACCCAGGTTCAGACGACCACAGAAACAGCTCGTAAGGAGTATGTGAATCAACCAGACTATGATTTGCTGTCGCGTCAGCCGGAGGCGTATGCCGAGGAGACATATCATGTGCATGACTTAGTCTCAAAGAAAAAGTCTAGCACGAGGAGGAACAGTGGGCACAAGGATCCTCACCCAGTTGGTCTGGTCACAACGTTGAGTGGAAAGATCGCGATGGATGGCACGACGACCATTCACGAGACCAGTGTTATTGGAACGTATATTTCTGGAAAATATGCTCAAGTCCTGCAGAGTAACTCACACATTTTGTCGCCGACGTCGACAGCGCGCATCTTAAGGACCGAGAGCCCAAATCTTCAGCGGCCCAGGTTTAAGAATAGGGCATCATTGGAGGAGCGTAGAGTTACGTCCACGAGCACAGTGGAACCGACCACACAGTACAGCACTAGGAAGCATGGAAGCGGAAGCAAGAACAAGGGCAAGGCACGGCCAAAGAGGTATGTATTCACAAACAACATTTTTGACTGATTTAACCTCACATTTATTCCCACCAAAAAGTAAAACCAGCAAAGTCCTTCGAAGTTCACAAAGGGAAAGCGAATACGTGCCTAGCTCGTCGGTGTCGCACGACAGCAACAGAAAATATTCATTCCGTCAAAGACTTCAGGCCGTCCTCAACACCACATCCACAACGCCATCGACGAGCAATGTCAAACTACGTCCGGTCGGCAGGTGGCAATACAAGTCAACACTCAAGCCAAGGGTTTACATTCGAAAAGCGTCTGATTTCTCAAGTGGCATATCACCAACGCATTCCTTCTCGTCGACCATCAATGACATTGAATTGAACACCATCAACTCAGCTGCGACGGAAGTGACATCACAGATATCGAACGCGAAAGCCGAGAAGGCCTTAGATTTGACAGCGGAAGAGCAAATTATGTTGTACCCGGTCGAGACCATAAATGTTGACATAGTCACACCATCAAACTTTGAAGACGTCTACTATGAAGTCGCAACCATCAAGACACCGTACACATTCCAGGTAAGTCACATTTTGCGGCAAATCCTCTCGCAAACTCACATCAAATTGGATTTCAGATGGGCAATGTGAAGAAGACTAGGTACGTCACCGTGACATCGACTACGGAAAAAATGCTGGAGTCCGAATTCGCAGACAAGTCATCAATTAAGGGCCCTCTCATCGAGAACATCCTGGCACCATCGACGCAGATAAATCAGTTGCTCCAGGCAAGCAGCATTCAAACTTTCTCGCCATGTACTCTGGTCGATCCCACTGAAACGCCTTCGTTGGATGAGTTCATCGAAACCTACACTCAATCGCAGATGAAACTGAAAACTCAAGTATTTCCTCTGATCGGGGCGAATCAGAGCACCAGCTACTTGACCCTGCTGCAGACATACGCAGTGACGACCGTGATCACAGCCACCAAAACGACCCCAGTGTGCATTGGCAACAATTTCAACGAATTCAATACAAAACTTGACGAATCCGGCTCCGAACTGCATTTGGAACTCGAATTTGGAGACGTTGCCAACTTAGAGCCGGAGAGCTCCAGTGGAAGTGTTGATGCGACTCGCATCAGTGCTGTTCCCGATGACCTCCTCAAAAAGCCTTCCAGTGATGAGCAAGTACAAGGCTACTATCCCCAGTTATCCCCAGAACAACTCCAGCACTTGGCATACCTCAAGTTGCTCCAGCAAAACGCCCAAGTTCCACAGATAGCGCCACCACCGCCCGAAGTCCATGCGCCCCAAGAGCCACTCTACGAGTCCCACATCATTCCCATTATCCACGGAACCCAAACCAGTTACAAGACCCTCTCGAAACTGATCACCAGAACCGAACAGCGACCAGAGCCATCGACCTTCATTCCACAGCCACTGCCATCGCTCAATCCATACGGCCTCCCCCAGCCCCAGTTCAAAATCATTACCTCACCAATCGTCCAACCAACTGTCCTCACGCAGACTCACAGCCGAATCTTGAAACTGACATTTGGTGCTAAGACGGCTCTCACGACTATTTATTCCACAAACATCCTCTCAACCGACATTTCCACATACGTCACCACCTCGTTGCCGGTGCAAGCGACGCCATCGTTCAACAACTTCTTTCCACCAGTATTTCCCCAATATCCATTCCTAGGCTAAAGCGGAACCCGCTCCCATCTAAATTAAACCGAATCTTAAATTCTGTATGTGGTATTATTAGGAGTATTGTACATTTTGTCATTGGAAACATATTTTTTTGTTGAAGAATTTATTTCATCTATTATGCTGTAGGTACGTACATGTAGAGTTGTTGTTAAGGTGTAAATTTCGTTATTGGAGACATTTAGAAATAAAACCAAAATTGTTATGCATATACACTATTTGTTGTGAGTCCTGTGAATTTGTTTGTTTTTATTTTTTTCAGTCCTGGAATATTTAAAAGAAAATAAAAGAAAAAAACAAATCAGATCGATTTTGGATCCAAAAGTTGTTGTTTTACTCAAAGGGAATCATAACCAGGATGAAAAGTAATACAGTCGAATTTTTTTTTGCATAATTTACGCGCGCAAAAGGGATTACGAATACCCTTAAGTGTCCGGAATCAAGACAGCACCTGCCGAAGGTATAGAGGGAGAAAGGGAGAGGAGGTACCTGTGCACATTGGTCTTAAATGTCTGTGGATTGTAGTGAGTGGGAAATATTAGGCTGGGAAGAGCATTCCATATTCGTGTGGTGCGGCTAAAAAACGACTCTCTAAACTTAACTGTACGTCCGAAAACAGGCTTGAGGGTGAACTGATGAGCATTCCTGGCGAGACGAGTATTGCGGGTGATTTCATGGAGGGGAGGAATGCAATTGGCTAACTCGCTTGAGCATCGTTTGTTAAAATAGCGATAAAACAATGACAAGGATGAGACATTACGGCGATGTTCGAGCGATTCTATTGACTTCGCGATATTACTGTCTCCTATAAGTTTTATCGCTCGCTGTTGTATTCTATCAGTAGGTGCAGGGAGGTCTTAGGAGCACCAGCCCAGATATGAGCGTTATACTCAAGCTTGGGGCGAATGAAGGCCTTATAAATTGAAGCCAAATCAGAGGGGGTGAAGTATTTCTTGCATCGCTTTAGGAAACCTAGACATTTCGCAGCATTTTTGGCGACCTCGAATATGTGATCATTCCAACTAAGTGTTGAGTTGATACACATACCGAGGATGGAAAGTTTTTCGGTTTCTTTGATGCAAGTGCCATTCAGGGATAATGGCTGATTATTTTGGGGTCGCTTAAGTGATAGTAGACAGCATTGAGTTTTGAAAGCATTAAATTCCACTCTATTGTTTTTACCCCAATTAAATATGCTGTCAAGGTCGGAATTTAATGTGCTTAACATACGCTGTCGCTCCAATTCTACGGCCGAAGGATAGGGTCGTGAGTCTTGGAACGAATATGAAAAGCTGAGAGTAATGTCATCAGCGAAGGAGTGGATTGGATTAGAAGGAGCAGACAGGAGATCATTTATAAAAATGAGGAAGAGTGTCGGAGACAAAACAGAGCCTTGGGGAACACTAGCATTAATTTGGTGAATATCAGACTTGAACCCATCCAAAACAACTTGAATTGAACGGTTCGAAAGGTAATTTCTAATCCATAGAAGAAGAGACTCATCAATGCCATAAGCACGCATTTTCGACATGAGAGCTTGATGCCAAACTCTGTCAAATGCCTTTGAAATATCAAGCGCAACGATCTTGCTTTTTCCAGCATTGTGCAAGGATTGGTTCCACTTTTCGGTGAGATAAGCCATCAAATCACCAGTGGACCTGTTGCTGCGGAAACCGTACTGCCGGTTAAGAAGCTTCCGCGAATCAAGATATTTCATAAGCTGACGGTTAATCAGCGTTTCCATGACCTTGGAAAGAAGGGACGTTAGTGCTATGGGTCGGTAGGAGGAGGGTGACGAAGATTTGCCCTTTTTAGGGACCGGCTGGACAAATGCTGTTTTCCATCCACTCGGAAAGAGACCAGAAGAGTAGGACAGATGAAAAAGCTTACGCAGAGGTTTTGCCAGCGCAGAAGAACACCTCTTCAGAAGTATGGGGGGTATACCATCCGGGCCAGCGGATTTATGCACGTTGAGATCATTAAGTACTCTAGCAACTGCACGAGTGCGGAAATGAATTTGTCCCATAGTACAATTGACGCTCTCAAGTACAGGCGAAGACAAGGTCGAATCTGGCAGCGTTGAGCTGGCCGCGAAATGCGCAACAAGCAGATTGTCCTTGCCTACAGAGCTGACAGCTGGAATGTCATTGCAAATGAGCGTGGGAATTAAAGATGAGGCTGAATTCCTTATATTTTTAACAAATGACCAAAAGTTGTTGCTACCCTTGGGACATTGTAGCACTTTTTGGCTCAACTTTTGGTCATATGAGAATTTCACACGTCTTAGTGCATTACAGTCATTTCTAGCCCGTTTAAACTTCTTCCGGTTTTCCTCAGTAGGGTTGGCTTTGTAATTCCATAAACTCAACTCCCTCAACCTGATAGCCTCTTTGCAACTCAAGTCATACCACGCATTTGCTTTGGATTTGATACTCTTCACTCTGTGAGGAACGAAGGATCTCACACCCAGCAGAATGATGTTCGTGATCGTATCAGCAGCGGCATCCACGTCAATATCGAGGAAACATAGTGACCAGTTAAAATTCCTAAAGAAGTCGTTAAGGCCGCTCCAATTGGCTTTCTCGTATAGCCTCTAAGTCGAATTTTCACGGGATATCAAAATTAGTTCAAGTTAGAGGCAGTTTTGGAAAAAATTGGAGTTAGAGGGACTAATAGTATTTTGTTGAAAAAATTCCTGATCACACCGTTTACTTCGTATTTATTCCGTTTCATGTAACTTAAACATCTGATGACTACCAACCCACCAAGAATAATACACACGTCTGCAAATGTTTACAATTGGAATCTCACTGTATGTTACTCTTTTTAAAGTATACTTCCAATACACGCACTAAATGAAGCAAGAAATTATCTCAGGTACCTAACTGTTTTCAAATTAAGAGCAGTTTGTTTGGGCTACTTTACACGAAGCGATAAAATCGCCTGAGTGCAAATATGTGTTGGTAAGAATGCAAGGGCCCCTGTCACTTTTTCCCCCTCTTGCCCACATATTATACCTACTCAAGCGATTTTATCGCTTCGTGTAAAGTAGCCCCTTTGGAGTCCTTGATGTTATATAAGTTGCGAGAGGAGATTTTTTGTTTCTTTTTTCGCAAAAAAAAGAATCGACGTAGAGGTATTGAAAATAGACCAAGAGTCAAAAGAATGTATTCGAGCTAGAGGGATTTTCGACTTAGAGGGAGTCGACTGTATTTGTAATTGCTCCAAATGTTTTACAATCAGCTTAACAGAAGCTTCCAATCAGAACACCATGCATGGCAACACCGCAGTTATATGGAGAATAGACCGACTTTAAGTTTTAATGAAAAACAATCGAACATTCAAGCTCGATCTTTAGCTAGCTGCCTTCAGTTTCGCACGCACAGTTGGTTGAAGTCCCTTTTCACTTGCGTGCGCCACCTGAGTCGCGGTTTTCCTCTACTGTGCAGTCTCTTGGGGATGGATTCGAAGACTTTCCGGGCCAGAGCATTTGTTTTCGTTCTACATGACCTAGCCATCTTAGTCGTTGGACCTTAATCCTTCTGGCCAAGTCGATATCGCTGAACAGTTCGTACAGTTCGGTATTATATCTTCTCCTCCGCTCACCCTCTATACAGACGGGACCGAAAATCGCCCGGAGAATTTTCCTAGCAGCCAAGAGCAGCCAAGAGTAACCTCGTCAGCTTTTGACAAATCCATGCTTCTGCGCCATATAGCAGGACTTAATGTCTTATATAGGGTTACCTTGGTTATTTGAAAGATGGCTTTTTTTGTCGGAGGTTTTCGTAACACTAGACTGGAGCACTCAGACTCAAGACTGGTCCATGGTACTGCCAGGTAGCAACCTACTCCAGTGCCCAACGGCAAATGGTGACTGGACCAGATTCGATTTCACTGGGATTCAAACCTCGGACCCCTCTAATTTGGGGCAGGCACCTACCCAACTGCGCCATCCAGTCGTAGAAATTATTATTTTACTTTGACTTTTTCTTGACAAACGAAGATGTCACATGCTGTTTGTGGAGTGAAGCGGCTTGGTGTAGCGGCTGATGGTGAGAAAAAAACTGCTTGGTTTAAAACACCCGGAGTTCAAGAAGCCATCAGAGACTCTTCCTCTTAGGGAACTCTGCGTTTCATGACCGGTACACTGAGGTGAGTAGAACTTGCAAATTTGCTGTGCGAGCAGCTAAAGAGCAGTCTTGAAAGAAGTTTGGTGAAAAGTTGGAAAGCGACCATAGATATGCGAAAAATGTGTTGTGGCAAACCATTCGCCGGCTCAGAGGAGGAAAATTCAGCATCATCGAGGAGTCAAATCCAAAAATAATAGACCCCCGCACCAGTACCAAAGAGTATATAAAAACTTTCTCTACCTTGATTAAACAATTGACCAATTACTTATTTCCTTTTTTTATTTTATTTACTGCAAAAAATTTTGAATTTTCAAATCTTATACTTAAACCTAGACTACTACTATAAATTGATTTATTTTTTCAAAATTTAGTTTTACATGAACGACGACGTAAAGTATATTTTTTTTTGCAATAAACGCATTTACATACAGTTCCGCTAGCAACAATTAAACTGAGAAAAAAATATTATTCTTAAATATGTATACACAATTTGTTAAAAATTTCAACATTTTACAATTCTATTTTAAAATAATTTTCTTTTTTTAAATCACTTTTTGTTCTAAGATTTTAAAATAATTTGACACATCTAACATTTTTTTTTGTTTTCTTAACATTAATCGCTACGCCACCCTCTAAGGCTTTTATTGTTCACCAAAGGTGTTTAGATCGAGATCCTGGATTCGATACTTGACGGTTCTAGGAACATTCTAATGCTGACTTCATTCTCTTCCTTGGTGAATTTCGCTCGGTTACTGCATGAAAAATATACACAAAAAAATCATTCGTAACTACCTAAGGTCTGTTGAGAGTTTTCGATTAGCATTAAGTCTTGTTTCGAGCTTTCAAAAATAAGCAAACTTGAGTGATATTTTCAAAAACTATTTTTGAAGTTACAGGATATGTCTTAGTTCACCAGTTAAGTCTTACCGTACAAAGGTCGATCTCAGAAGCGTTAACCCCGAAGAAATGTTAACACTCTGGAAACCCTTTTCAAGTGATGATGTCTTACTTACCATTGGTTTTTTCATAGGGTTTTCCTTTGTCATTTCATGACCTGCTCTTAACTGGTTCAATCGACTTAGTCTAAGTAGGAATGCTGATCGCAAATGTCGCATATGCAATGAACGTTTGCGCCGATTCCACCTTAGTCTAGGGTGTTGACCAAGCAGGCATTGGGGGAGCTCGGACGGGCTCCACTTACCACCAACACAAGTGGCTCCTGGCGGACCCACTTCTAACACATATCCTTTGTCACAATCGTACATAATTTGTTTGTTGTTCACTATCTGCAAAAAAAAATTATACAAATACACAAATCGTTAAAGAAGTTGTAGAAATTATGCAGAAGAACTTAGCCTGGACTTAGATTCTTGATCGCGATGCCAGAAAGGAAAATGAAAGTAGCAGCTAACATTCATACGTCAAAAGTAAGCTGTTGTTACCTGTTTTTGTAAACCTAAAAACTTGCGAATGGATGACATCCCCATTAGTCTTCTATATGTTCATTGAACTGAGTTTATAACCAAAGGTTAAACATATCACAGAAAATGCGTGCAATATAAATTTAGATTAACTTAATAATAATAATAATGGCGGCGCTACAGTCCGAGGTGGACCTGGGCCTAGCACAAGATCAGCGGAGACTCACACACCAGGAGGCATAATAAAAGTCGACACAACAAGAGGATACCCACAAGGAGGAGTTCTATCTCCTCTCATGTGGAGCCTAGTTGTAGACGATCTTCTAGAGATACTAACAAACCATGGCATCAGATGTCAGGCATATGCCGATGACATAGTAATCATAGCCAGAGGAAAAATGGGGAAGACCCTATGCGATATTATCAAATGGGGGCTAACTTTAACTAAGGAATGGTGCCTGTCGGCTGAGCTAAGCCTAAATCCGGCAAAAACCACCATAGTACCTTTCACAAGAAAGCGGAAACTGGAACGACTAAAACCAATAAGTCTGTCGGGTACAACACTGACTCAACAACCACTCGTATTGTGCTATTGTTCTCTCACGAGTGGACGGGACCTACAGTTTAATGCCGACTCCGAACGGCGAGATTGAGAAGCTTTTTCTGGACAGTTATACTCTTTGAACATTGTCAATGACTCGAAAGAGGAGCCGTGAACAATTTTTTGAAAAATTGTTTGTCTGAACTTGGATTTGAACCTAGACTGTGAAAGTCAAATGCGTATTGTCGACGCACAAACCCACATGGCCACGGCGCCCACAAATTAGATTAACTTGCATCCGTCATATTATATGCCTGGTTTGGAACTAAAAACAGAGCCTGATATTTTTTGCGTTCAACGAGAAATACGTTCTCAAGCATACTGTTCTTTTCTGTATTCCATAAGTCAAAAAAGGACGTCATTTTAATTTTATACGTAAGAATTTAGTCAGATAAGATTCTCAGAAAGTCCGACGCCACCAAGGTAAATAATCGTTAAAGATCAGGTAAATTGTCCATAAAAAAAAAAACATAAGAATTGAAAGATCCGTACTTATAAGATGACAGCCAAACAAATCGGTGGTTTGACAACGAATGCAAGGAGCCACATCAAAGGATACGAGCTATTGGTAAAGCTGGCAAAAGATAAGAAAAAATTGATGACTTCTAAGCTACGAGAGGTGCCATTGCAGGAATGATACGCTAGAATTTTACCAAAGACACGCAACTCAAACGTCAATAGTTAATAATTCGACCAGTGGCGAGCGCGTGTGGATACATCCTGCTAAAATCTAACTTTAAGCGAATGTGAAAGGCACCAATATAGAGATATCGAAACATTTTTTTTATTTAATTTGTTTATTTTGCTTAAAATTAGAAAATAAAAAAACGTCTTTGAAAACGAAAATCCCAAAACTAAATTTTAATTTTTAAAATAAATAAAATCAATGTATCCACTTTTGCACTTTTCAGTTTTTCTTTGGGACACCCCAAATTTAAGTGTTACAGTTATTCACACAGTTCAAAATTCAAAAGTTGAACTGAAATTGACTAAAAGGGTCGTTTTTTAGTTTTTAAGTTTTTAAAAAAGTCATCAGACCACTTGGAAAATCAAATTGACAAAAAACAATCATACATCACGAAAAAAAGCTAAAATGTAATCAGTACGATCAGTACTTTATTTTTTTTTTATAATTTGTGCGCGCAAAAGTGGTTACGAATACCTTTAAGTGTCCGGAATCAAGACACAGCACGGGCCGAAGGTATAGAGGGAGAAAGGGAGAGGAGGTACCTGTGCACATTGGTCTTAAATGTCTGTGGATTGTAGTGAGTGGGAAATATTAGGCTGGGAAGAGCATTCCATATTCGTGTGGTGCGGCTAAAAAACGACTCTCTAAACTTAACTGTACGTCCGAAAACAGGCTTGAGGGTGAACTGATGAGCATTCCTGGCGAGACGAGTATTGCGGGTGAATTCATGGAGGGGAGGAATGCAATTGGCTAACTCGCTTGAGCATCGTTTGTTAAAATAGCGATAAAACAATGACAAGGATGAGACATTACGGCGATGTTCGAGCGATTCTATTGACTTCGCGATATTACTGTCTCCTATAAGTTTTATCGCTCGCTGTTGTATTCTATCAGTAGGTGCAGGGAGGTCTTAGGAGCACCAGCCCAGATATGAGCGTTATACTCAAGCTTGGGGCGAATGAAGGCCTTATAAATTGAAGCCAAATCAGAGGGGGTGAAGTATTTCTTGCATCGCTTTAGGAAACCTAGACATTTCGCAGCATTTTTGGCGACCTCGAATATGTGATCATTCCAACTAAGTGTTGAGTTGATACACATACCGAGGATGGAAAGTTTTCCGGTTTCTTCGATGCAAGTGCCATTCAGGGATAATGGCTGATTATCTTGGGATCGCTTGAGTGACAGTAGACAGCATTGAGTTTTGGAAGCTTTAAATTCCACTCTATTGTTTTTACCCCAATTAAATATGCTGTCAAGGTCGGAATTTAATGTGCTTAACATACGCTGCCGCTCCAATTCTACGGCCGAAGGATAGGGTCGTGAGTCTTGGAACGAATATGAAAAGCTGAGAGTACTGTCATCAGCGAAGGAGTGGATTGGATTAGAAGTAGTTTAAGTTAGAAGGACACGCAATGTGAACGTTCGTGAAGTAACGAAATCGCGAACAAGGTTACTTACCGATAGAGATGCTCGAGCTATGGAACGGCTGGTGGTAAATAAACAAGCACGAAGTCCAAAAGAAGCTGCAGAGACCTTAAACAAACATATTAGCGAGTGGACAGCTCGCAGAGCACTTAAAAGAATTGGTCTGACATCGACTGTTAAACATAAACAGAACGCAGCGCTGTCAATGAAAAATATAGCAGCACGCCTGAAGTTCTGCAAGGAGCATAAGGATTGGACCGTAGATGAGTGGAAAAGGGTAATATGGTCGAATGAAACTAAAATTAATCGTTTTCAATCAGACGTTAAACAATACTATTGGCACCGTTCGCATGAAACACAAAGTGAAAGAAACTATGCAGCATGGAGGAGGTAGCTTGATGGTACGCGGCTGTTTCACTTGATGGAATGTTGGACCGCTTGTGAAAATTAATGGAATAATGCGAAAAAAAAATTATCTTTGTATTTTGAGAGAAAATTTATCGGACTTTTTGGACGAAAGTGCATACTCAGAAGATGAGGTCATATTTCAGCAGGATGGAGACCCTAAACATACTGTTAAAATTGTTAAAAACTGGCTGAATATGCAAATATTTCGTACAATGCACTGGCCAGCTCAAAGTCCAGATCTGAATCCTTTTGAAAATTTATGGGTTCTTTTGAAAAAACGAATCGGACTCTATGATAATCATCCAAGAAATTTAGATGAACTTTGGTCCCGGATTCAAACGGAGTGGACAAGTATTCCGCACCGAATCACTGAAAAATTAGTCGAAAACATGCCGAAATGAGTTAACAGTGTAATTAAAGCCAAGGGTCTTTGGAATATATATTCAGAACTTCGTATTTCTAATTTTCGAACGTGCAAAAGTGGATACATTGATTTTATTTATTTTAAGAATTAGTTTGGGATTTTCGTTTGCAAAGACGTTTTTGTATTTTCTAATTTTATGGAAAATAAACAGATTAAAAAAAATTGCTTCGATATCTCTATATTCGTGCGTTCCACATTCGCTCAAAGTTAGATTTCAGCAGGATGTATCCACATGTAATAATAATAATAATGGCGGCGCTACAGTCCGAGGTGGACTTGGGCATAGCTTCTCAGCTATCACTCGGGTTGTGCAAGCTATTGTTCTCTCACGATTGGATGGGACTTACAGTTTAATGCCGACTCCGAACGGTGATTTTGAGAAGCTTTTTCCAGTGACTCGAAAGAGATGGACCCGTGGAAAAATGTTAGATGTTTTTTTTCGAGATTCGAAGATCTTAGGACCTTGAGCGTTGAAGTCGATGCGCCACGGCGCCTATGTACTCGCCACCATATTGAGTTTGATTTGCCCGAACGTGCGCAATTCTAAAGTCTCGTTTATAGCACGAATATAGAATGCTCTCTAGTATTTCCAACTCAATTAATCCTCAACAATTATTTAAAGCTAATCTGCATACGTATACCTATTTCCTCCGTATCCTCTACATTTGTGCACCATCAGACCTACTAGCTGCATTTCCATATGTTATCTTCAAATGTCAGCCATTAATCGACGTTTAATACAAAAAGTTAAAATAACCTACAAAACTACGTCACTACAAGAAAGTCATTAAATTACAAAATATTTTTTGGGTTCTAAATGGATGGTTATGGTTCAATACTTTATATCTCCGACATTGAGTGATTCAAAATGAAAATCAGACTCCATTGCATGGAAAATTGTATTTTTACCTGAATGCTAAATCAACTTACCTTTCTCACATACGGGCGATAATCATACAACCCCATGTTCCCTACCAGCAATACTTTCCCGTTGGGAATGTATCCCGGAAACGAGCAATAGACTTCCTGACATTGTGGAGTTTCCCCCGTCCAGTTGCCGAACGAGCACGTGACCGCGTGTTCGAACATATTTGTGATCTCCTTCCCAGCAGCATCCACCAGCACATAACCATCTCTGCACTTAAACGTCGCCTTCATTCCATGCTCGGTTTTCGGTGCCAAAACCATGCCGTGCTTTGGTGCCTTCGGCATGTCTTTACATCTCGCTGGAATGCATCGTGGAATTGTGCTCCAAGTCCCGTTCTTACACGTCGGATGGCTGTGCGATACTATTGGAAACTCGTAGTGCTCGGAGCATTTAACTTCCAGAACTGTTCCGTGATTAACTTTTTCCGTATAAGGAGACAACAGTGGCGCCGGTGTGGTGGTGGTGGATATAACTGCCGTGGTATTGTCGTCGGAATATAAATCTATAGGCCGCACCTTCCCCTGTGAGATTGCGGGAATGACACACGGGGCCAGGCACTCCGGCAGAGGATGATGCCAGCGTCCGTCGATTTGGCACACACTCGACGAGTACCCTTGCAACAGCATGTCGGGTAAACATCTGAAAATTATGCTGGCCCCTAACCCAGTCCCAGCGTCTGTGTTTTCAATCCACCCGTTGTACAGAGTTCCTGGATGACCACAGTTGATTTCTACAAAAAGAAAAAAAGCAAACAAAGTCAAAATAATGTCTTGATTGAAAAGGTTCCATTAGTATAAATAGTTCAGTGCTGCAAGTGAAAAACATAACACGTGTACAGAGGATTTTGTGCTTTAAAAAGAGTTTTGAGCTTTCAATGACACTGATAGTTTGCTAAATTCCAACCATAATTTTAGAAATATTTTTTAATTGGTCCGGGTTCTGTAAAGGATATCTGTTGTCCTAGCCAAGTCTGCCTAGATGAAGCACAGTAAACTGGTCCATCTAAGGCTAGCCATCCTGAGCGGAATCGGCACACCCATAGCGGTTCATTTCTCAGAATGTTGCAATTTCCTGAACCCTAAACTAAGCTGACGCTGCACTGTTCCTTCAGCAAAGCCAGCTCATACCGACATTCCGACTGACTGCCTCTGAGGTTATGTAGGTAGTCCTAATATCAGATTTCCTGGCATATAACGATACTATGTTGTGTTGTTGACAGGCCTCTCGAATAGCGATGACTTCCGCTTGGAAAACACTAGCCTAGTCTAAAACTCTGAGGTAGTGAATATGTTACGAGTAAGTGCCGCTAAATAAGCCCTACTGTGGTCATATGGTTAAGCATTACACAGCAGCGACTCTTTGAGTCCAACTCCTCTGTGCGCTGCGACTTTGTGTATGTATTGCATATGCCAATGGGCAATATATGTAGCATTAGCGTCAAAAAGCCTGTGGGAGTAGACCTAACCTGTTAGGCCTATGCATGCCATTCTTTGTACCGCCATTCACTTCCGGAGCAGCTCCCTAATTGGAAACTTTCCTCAAGCAGTAGAAGGCGGATATTACTACAATTCAGGAATAGCGCTGGATAGGAAAAAGTATGATAAAAAAAAAGCTGTCACTTAAGGTTGCACATATTGGGATGCGGATTCGTCGTGGAAAAGCGGAAAGTGATGGACTGGCTGTGATCCGCTTTTTTTACAACGTCAGTGTCATATGCTTATACGCCCCTACCGACGATGCTGAAGACGCTATCAAAGAGGATTTCTATGACCTCTTGGACGGTGGTTACGGAGACTGTCCGGAGACTGTACGATGTTAAGATCGTACTTGGCTAATTCAATGCCAAAATCGGTAAGGAGAACATCTTCAGCAGAGTGATCGGAAAGTACAGACTCCAGAACACGACAACAGACAACGTAATATGGTATTAAGAAGCAAGAGATTCCCCCCGCAAAAGAATTCACACCGCAACCGGGCCATCCGCAAATGGTCGAACCGCCAACCAAATGGATTGTGTGCTCATAGGAGTCGAATATCATGGATGTGCAAACATTCAATGGGCAAACGAATCTGCCCATTTTCTGATTGAGCACGATACCTCAGCTCAGAAAGCTGCACCAGTCAACAAAAAGGACGTCTGAGCACACCGGAGATTGCCAGGAGTAACTTAATGGGAGAATCTGTGGTATGCCTACGTCAAACAAAAACGCTAACACTATGTGGTTGCATTGCCGCTCAGCTATAAAGGAAGTAACCGAAAACACATTAGGATACCTCCCATCACTTACAACAGCCCCGTGGTATAATGGAGAGTATGAGCAGAAAAAAACTGCAACTGACGAGACATACAAAAACCCCTCCAGCGAGAAACCAGGGCACCGCAAAAGGAGCATCGGGCTAGAAGACGGAATGAGAAGAAGCTTTGAAGCAAACACTTGCTTTACACAGTAGACACAATAATAATAATGGCGGCGCTACAGTTCGAGGTGGACCTAGGCCTAGCTTCTCAGCAACCACTCGTGTTGTACATGTTATTGTTCTCTCATGAGTGGATGGGACCTACAGTTTAATGCCGACTACGAACGGCGAGATTGAGAAGCTATTTCTAGACATTTATTCTCTTTGACTTCAAAGCCGTAAAAAAAATGTTAGATGTTTTTTTCGAGATTCGAACTTTTGACCTCGAGCGTAAGAGTCGACGTACCTGCTCACAACGCCACGCCGCCCACAGTACACAGTAGACATTGGCATTTAAATTGTTAAACATTAGTCGCTATCTACGAACATGATTTTTGTGAAATAACAACTTTACTGCATCTGAATTTTTTTCAACACAAAACACGGATGTTCGAGTTTTTCATGAGTAGCAAACCTGTATTTTTTTTCGCAATTTTGTAGATCGAACACAAAGAAGACATTAGCCTTGTTGAGACATTAAATCGCAGGGGGACTATTCGGGACGAAAACTAAAAACTCTTTAGTTACTCAACGAACGAACTCTTTGATCAAGTCAATGTTTGAGCTGACCTTAGTGATGTTTAGACGAACTCTATTCATCCTATTCTCCTTTCCCATCTATTTAGGCACTTCTAGCAGGTGCCTTTTAAATGCTTGTTCTGTGTGTCCACTAACGAATAATCTAAATTTACTTCCAATTCAAAGGACTTCTAGTGATGAAATTAATCCAGCAATATACTCCAAAGTAAATTTTAACTATAAAAACTTAAATAGTTTTCACTGTTGACGTGCCAAGAGAATTTCACAAATGTACTATCCATTCAGGTATCACTTAATTTTCGGTTCATCCTTATAATCGAGAAAATCCTTTCAGAAAACATCATGTCTTCCAAGACCATAAATTATACAAATAGGCACTTTAATACATATATTTCTATAATTAATTGTTCATATTTTCTTCGTCTAACAATTACAGACATTTCTGCTATATTTTCAGTACATTTTATGACAAAATACTTCCCTAATTGAGTCCAATTCCGGACCTTTGCTTCCAAATGACCAATCAAACAACTCCCATTACAAAATGTCACCTTGTTACCCTCCTGCAATCAATTTCCTGTTCATTCTAATATCCGTCATCCCTCAATTCGTCTAATTATTAATTAATCTAATTATTTGCTGAATTTTTTCGTGTAAAAGGTGTTATTTTTAAAAAGTAGATCTATTTTGGATTTTAATATAATTTTCACCTCAAATGTGTGGGGCTGAGTGTGAAAATAATAATTGAAAAAGGAGGTCATTCAAATAAAAAGATGAAGGAAGGATTCCAAAAGGAGGACGGTTGGAAACCTTAACCACTGAATCCCGATTTTAGATTGACAAATCGCAAATGGAATGTTTGAATCATAGAAACAAATATAAAATTGTTAGTTTTAATATTTGGGCTAATTGTCTAAAAATAAAAAAATCGATAATTAGGGGCGCCACTTTAGGCATACCGAGAAGTACAACATTTTGTTGATATTTGAATTCTTTTATTTATAATTCGCGCGTACAAAAGGGATTGTAAATACCCTAAGGGTCCACCTTCAAGATACAGAACGGGTCGAAGGTATAGAGGCAGAGAGGTACCGGTGCACATTGGCTTTAAATTACTGTAGATTATAATGTGTGGGAAATATTAGGCTGGGAAGAGAATTCCATTGTGCGGCTAAAGACGGCTTAACGGTATATTGATGGGCATTCCTAGCGAGACGGGTATTGCGGGTGAATTCTTGAAGTGGATGAATGCAATTGCCTAGCTCGCTTGAGCATCGTTGGTAAAAATAGCGATAAAACAGTGATAAGGAGGAGGCATTGCGTCGATGTTGGAGCGAGTCGATCGACTTCGAAATATTGTTGCCTCCTATGAGTTTTACTGCTCGCTGTTGTATTCTATCAAGTAGGTGCAGAGAGGTCTTGGGAGCACTCGACCAGATATGAGCGTTATACCCAATCTTGGGGCGTATGAAGGACCTATAAATTGAAGCCAAATCAGAGGGGGCCTCGAATATGTTATCCTTCTAATTAAGTGTTGAGTTGATAAACATACCGAGGATGGGAAGTTTTTCGGATTCTTCGATGCAAGTGCCACACAGGGCTGATTATTTGGAACCGCTTTAGTGACAGTAGACAGCATTGAGTTTTGGAAGCATTAAATTCATAATTCCACTCTATTGTTTTTACCCCAATTAAGTATGCTGTCAAGGCCGGAATTTAATGTGCTTAACATACTCTCCCGTTCCAATTCTACGTCCGAAGGACAGGGTCTGAGAGTACTGTCATCAGCGAAGGAGTGGATTTGATTAGAAGTAGAAGACAGGAGATCATTTATAAAAATGAGAAAGAGAGTCGGAGACAAAACAGAGCCTTGGGGAACAATAGCATTAATTTGGTGAATATCAGACTTGAACCCATCCAAAACAACTTGAATTGAACGGTTCGAAAGGTAATTTCTAATCCATAGAAGAAGAGACTCATCAATGCCATAAGCACGCATTTTCGACATGAGAGCTTGATGCCAAACTCTGTCAAATGCCTTTGAAATATCAAGCGCAACGATCTTGCTTTTTCCAGCATTGTGCAAAGATTGGTTCCACTTTTTGGTGAGATATGCCATCAGCGCCGTGGCGTAGTGGGTATGTGCGTCGACCCTATGCTCGAGGTCTTAGGTTCGAATCTCGAAAAAAACACCTACAATTTTTTCACGGCCCCACCTCTTTCACTGACAATGCTCAAAGAGTATAACTGTCTAGAAAAGGCTTCTCAATCTCGCTGTTCGGAGTAGGCATTAAACTGTAGGTCCCCTCCACTCGTGAGAGAACAATAGCACGCACAACACGAGTGGTTGCTGAGAAGCTAGGCCCAGGACCACCTCGGACTGTAGTGCCGCCATTATTATTATTTTTATGTCATCACATCACCAGGGAACTTAAAAGCAGTCTCACTTTTTTTTTTTTTTAATTTTTTATTTCAAGCAAAACTTATAAATTAGGAATAATCATATCACATATTTTTATGTTTCTTATCAGAATACAATTGCAAGAAATAGTATAAGGTACAATCTATTGTCAACTGACAAGAGTTGAATGTATCTAACTAAATAAAAATAAAATTCAATATAGATAATAGTTGATGGGGAAACTATTTTCGTTATTTTACTTTTCTTTTATATTTTTTGGCAAACGAATAAAATAAATCAAAATTAAAAAAATAAATAAATTAATTAATGATGTGATGGTAAAAAGAAGTAGATAATCCAAACAAGAAGCATTAGACTATAGGTGTAAAAAATGATTCAATTGAAGCATAATCAAATGAGAAAAGCCAATTTTTAACGCTACGCAAGAAAATTTTAATAACTCTCTCGCATCTAAGGACTTCAGGTAGTAAATTAAAAAGGCGAGGCGCAGTGACTGCATAAAATCTTGAAAAGTGGTCCTGTTTTTAATTTACGTTAATTCTGTGTTTATTCAACCCTTTAAAGGTAAAATTACTGCGTTTGCTGACGATACAAACTCACTTAGGCCAACATAAGCCCCATTGTGATACTACGCGGATCGGGTGACTCCTACCCACTATACGATTTGGTGCTTGCTATGAAGCGTTTAAGTTGACTGATACCGATATTGTTCAGCTCAAAGAAGCTCAAAGAAGTAGGTTCCAGGTGGAATGGGCGCTATAAGTACAGAGATGATGTGAGGAAGTCCCAATCTTGTATGCATATGCCACAATGTCCTGCGATGGCTCCGATGAGAGTCCTGAATTTGTACTTGTCCATTCTAGATAGAGTGATCGTTTAGATTTATCGTTTAGAAGGTACGCAGGGGCTTCGGACCACCTACGATTACACTACACTACGATTAGTGGTTATAACTGTTGTTGGTAATTTTTTAAATATGTTTTGCTGTAGCAGATAACATGAGCGGTGGTTCTCACTTCGTTAAGAGTGATGAGACTGTTTTACGCCTGGCTAGTTCATAGGCTTCACAATTCCCTGGAATGTCACTATGTCACGGGCATCCACTTAAAGTTAATAATTAAATGCTCAGCCATCTCACCAAGAGATTGACGCCAATTCAGGATGGTTTTAGAATGAAAAGTGACTGATCTCAGGGATTTAATTTCTGCTTGACTGTCCGAAAACGTGATTCCTGAATATCACATTTTTAAGTCAAGATAGAGCCTCTTTTACTGCCATTGTTTTAGCTTAGAAGACGCTACGATATTTCGGAAGATGGAGGGATATTCTGAGGTTGAGATCCTTAGAGTAGGCACCTAACCATACTCCTTATCTGTCCATTTGTGAAAATACATAGAGGACCAGTATTTGATTGTCAGAATCATTATCAGATCTTCCGAGGATGCTAGAAGGGAAGATTTTTTCGGAGAGCGATTGGGGTGGTACAAGGTCAGTCTCATGTTTAAGGAACTCGTGTAGCTGATGTGGTGATTGTTCCACAGATGGAGTGTTTTGGGTCTAGCTGCTATTTTGGCTATTCCAAACATGTCAAATGGAGAAAGGATGGTATTGTCCTTAAAGATTCGCTGACGCAAATTTGCGAAAAAAAATCGTGTCTTAATCGTTGTGAAACTTGTTTCGAATTTATTCCGTCGACGGTGTATTCAGAATTTAATCCCAAATGTGTGATGTAATGTGCAGTTGTTTGTGAAAAAAAATTATTTATTTGAATTTATTGTTTATTTAATGTGTGTGCTGGTCAACTACAAGGATCTAAAGGACACATGTAAACTGAACAACACAATAACACAAAATTATTCCAAGCCATTAAAAAACAATCCACTTACCCTAAATAAAATACTCCGAAGCTGTTCACGGGTCCCGAAGTAACGTTCCCCAAACTCTTGAGTAAATTTGTTTTCTTTTTTTGAAAATTGCATCGACATTCTTTAAATTAAATGAGGACAACATGAATCTTCAAACCATGCTTTGAATTATTTAATTCCAAACAGTGACATTTTAAATAAGCGAATTCATATATTATTGCTGAACAATTTTAAACAAATACATTTACATTTTACATATTTATGTACATAAAAACATCAAACATTAAAACTTGAAATAAATAAGTTAACAAACTAACAAGAGAATGCAGAGTTCCTTTATTTTCAGAAACTTTCATGGTTAACCGAAGCTCAGCTATTATTTCGGTAACATTTTTAAGACCGTGAATCCGAAGAACAGTGTTTTTAGAGGTTCGCTGCAAAATAATACAAGGTTTGATAGAAATATGAACACAGTTGTGGTGAAAGGAATGGTTTCATGGTCTTGAATGAACGATCTGGATGGGTGCCAAAATGAGGTGAATTTTTGATCAGGATGAAATGAATTGTGAACAAATTAAGGTGGATAGACCTCTCTGTTCTTAGAAATTGTATTTCATGTGGAGACTGCGCCTTACAGGGTGATACTTTCGCTTAGATATTTTAACAAGGAGAGATACGTTGAAATCCTAGCACAAGCAACAATTTTTCAATAATAAAATTGTGCGCGACTTCACCGCTTTCGAGTCACTGACAATGCTCAAAGAGTATAACTGTCTAGAAAAAGCTTCTCAATCTCGCCGTTCGGAGTCGGCATTAAGACTGTAGGTCCACTTCACTCGAACTAAGCTAGGCCCAGGTCCACCTCGGACTGTAGCGCAGAAGGAATGTCGACGCTGTGTTTCGCATCGAAAAGGAGCTTAAATTGAAAGAACTATACATTTTTTCTTCATTCAATTGAATTCTATATCTCTCATTAGTCCCTCTTGTCAGCATGGAAGTCTAAGAAAGATTAACCATCGTTTGTCTACCAATCATTCAGGCTCTGAAAACAAAACTGAAGGGTACAAGATTCATCTAAGGCATTCCAAAAAATCGATAGGAATCAAAATTTCATACGCAAGACATTAAATATGTTACAACAAAGAATTATGCAAAAAATGTTTAACTATCGCAATTCGACAGGCCAATTGAACAAAGTATCCCATGCTTTGTAAGAAAAAAGTAAAAACAAAAACGAATATCATCTACGAGTTCCTTAGGAGAAACTACATACAAATCCTAGGAAAAAAAAAGTTCGCTTTTCGATTATTTATGAATCAATTGATATTATCATACCTTTGCATGATGGCAAGACACCGCTCCATTTTCTGTCCGCTCCGCATCTACTGGAGCCATCTCCTATTAGGGTATATCCATAACGACATTCATAGCTCACTATTGAGTTATATGACAGGGTGGTATATGTAGCTTTTCCATTTTTTGGATTTTCTGGCGTTGGACACACGACCGATGCCACAACTTTATTGGTCAAGAATGTAAAAAATAATTAGCGGAGTTAGAATCATTGGATCGTCATGATGGAAAAATTAAAATTTCTATTTACATTTACTGCTTGATTGAAAGGAATTTAAAATTGATCTTGTCGTTTGGAGGCAAATGAAACTACTATTTATAACTGACATCAAGACACCATATATATGTTTGAAAATAATTACTCAAAGCAAAGAAAAGGAGGGAGCAACGAAGATATACTCGTATGTAGGTCGTTCGATAATTCAGTGACACTGATGCAAGATGGCGCTCCGATTTTATTTCTGATACTTTTTCTGAACACAGACAAAAAATTCAAATAGATCCGTCGAACTCTTAGCTCAGTGGTCGAAAGAAGTTTGGTTCGTGAGATTTGGCCAAAATGGAAAAGGTGACTTTCGTGTTTTAATAAAGCGCTGTAAAACTGTTAAGGTAACTGACGACAGGCGTAGTAAAAGTGATAATTACTCAGTAACCTCACACTTCATGCCGATAAATCATTGCATGGATAAGCTCTGAAGACGAAGACATTACCTACAAGCCATCACTACTTTTTCGCTACGATATTTCGTTCCCTGTATATACCCCAAAATACGTACTACAATTTCTGTGCGACTAGTAACAAAACTAGCAAAACCCGTTCGCTCGGTTGCTTCAGTTCTCTTAAGTTTTCGTACGCCCATTATAGTTGGCCCGAAAGGCCCCAACTTAATTCAATAACAAAAATTGTCTTTTTTTATTTAGAGCATTAAAAGCGCACTAAGAAATGAAAATGTTTTAAAAGGAAATATGTACATATTAAGTGGATTCAACAGCTGAACCTTTCAGGGAGATTTCGAAGAATTTTCGCAAATAGCGCTCATTTTTTTGGGAATTTACCCGTATCCTCGTGGGCGCTGTGGCCGTATCAACCCATGCGCACTAGACTTTCAAGTCTATGTTCAAATCTCAGTTCAGACAAACAATTTAAAAAAAAAATGTTCACGGCTCCATCTCTTTCGAGTCACTGACAGCGTTGCCGGAAAAATATTTTTCAAAGTGCCACCAGTGTTACCAAAAAGTGTCATTTTAAGGCCTTGGGTGCCACAAACGGAAATATACCACAAATTATGTTTTTGTTTATTTGGTTTGTACAAAAACCGCTATAAGTTACAATAATATATAGCGTTCTTTTCCAATTATAACATTTTATATGACTAGGCTGTTCTTGCTCATAATTCAAACTTCAAAGCAAACAAATTATGACAGATAACAGGTGATAGTTTTTTATGAGGTGTGGTAAACGTTGTTGAGAATGAATGCATTCAAGTATTTCGGAAGGTGGATGCAGCGATTGTTTTATAAACGTTGACGTAAATAAGTTAATTTTTCAAATCTTGAGTGCCATATTCAATCTTAAAGTGCCACAGTGCTATTTCAGTGAAAAAGTGCCATAATGGCACGATAGTCACTTGTCACCTTGCCCCTCCACTCGTGAGAGAACGATAGCACGCACAACACGAGTGGTTGCTGAGAAGCTAGGCCCAGATCCACGTCGGACTGTAGCGCCGCAATTATTTATATTATAACCGTGTCCTATACATTTAGTATACGTATTTATGCTGCAATTTACTTAATTGACATTTCAGAAAAAACTTTTTTTTTACACTGTAGGTGCTGAAAAAAAATTAAAGATGTCCCATAATTCTAGCAAAATTTGTTTTTTTTTACATTTGTGAAAAAAATGTGGGCCCTTCGTGAACAGTCTGATTAGTCAATTTCAGTGCAGGTTCGGCCCGCCGAAGTCTACCATCGGACAGATATTCACATTGCGAAAGATCATAGAAAAGGCACAGGGGCGTCAATACCCACTATCTGTTTATCGATTTTAAGGCCGCGTTCGAAGGTACATATTTAGGGAGACAAGTTATACAGCGCATTGTCTAATCTTAGCATCCCTGCAAAACTCGTTCGTCTTTGTAGGATGAGACTTCGCCGAGACCTGTGATGTCAAAAAAGGTTTAGACAAGGCGATTTTCTGTAAGACGACTTTTTTAATGACGAAGAGCGAAGAGCGTGCATAATTCAAACGTCAACACCAGAGACACGATCTTCAACAATAATGTCAACCTATAATAAACGAAAAACAAAAAGAATAACGTGCCAACAAACGGTAAGCTGTAACATATCCAAAATTCTATTTACACAGATACATCACATCTACAGATAAACAGTATACCGTTTTAAAAAACAAATGTGTGTGAACCAACAGCTGCGTCGATTTTAGTCGTTATAACCAATATTTGAACTAAAAAAATTAAAAAATCAGCCTTTGTAAGCGATATGTCGTTGTAAGCGACGTCATTGTAAACGATTTGTTATAATGGAGCTTAGCCGAATTTGGTCGTTATAACCGATACGTCATTATAACCGATGTTTTTGTAAGTAGAGTCCGACCGAACATTCGGCTTCGGCTTCGGCCACCTTCGGCTAAAATAATTACCTTCGGCCAAATGAGACCGAAGATTTTGCGGAAGCCGGATGTTGAATTTTCTGCTTTCTGTAAAAATATAAATTGCAGGGAACGGTGTGTTTTTTGTCTTGTTATTCGTATATTTTGTACTTTGAAAGTGCGATTTTTTACAGCTTTAAAACCAAAAGATTTTGCATTTGCAAGTTAATTTATTTGTACTGGTTTCAGGTAGAGAGAACATCAAAAATGGCAGCTAAAAATCCAATTTGGGGTTATTTCGTAAAAATGTTGTGAATGCAACTTGCAAAATATGTTCCAAATAGAGTCCGACCGAAAATTCGGCTTCGGCCAAAGGTGATCAAAAAGCCGAAGTTCGCCTTCGGCTTCGGCCGGGACTCTAGTTGTAAGCGCTTTTGACTGTAATCAATTTTCATCAAATATGAATAAAAATGTTTCGCTTTTAACTGTCAACTTTTTTTTTATCAAGTAAAAAACTCTAGAAAATTAGTTTCAATATCAAAATTGGCGGAGATTTTTTCGCGGTTTGTCAAACTGAAATCGTGATCCACAAATAGCAGTCACGATTAGCAAATTCGTCATCTACAAAATGTCACTTTTGATACCCGCGAACATTTTAAATAAACATTTTCTGTTGCGCAAAAAAGTCGCGTCTTTCTGTGGCCATGAAAAATCAATGTCAATAAAGTGCTCACTATTGCGAAGTGATAATTACATTTTTTGTGCATACGACATGTGAGTTCAACAAGGCGATGGCATACGAGTACATCAGAAGAAGCAATTCAAGTACTGCATGAATCATTTTCTGGTTCGTCCTCCCAAATTATTTTAAATTTAACGCTGTTGGAGATTAGCTTACAAAATATCTTAACCAGCGCCGTAAAGGAGTAAATCAGGCAGTTATCTAAAGTGGAAATTGAGTGCTTAAGAAGTATAAGTCTGGACATCGCTGACATTTTTTGCAGGAAACCATTTGTTACATATGTGACGACAACCACGGCTTTATGACAGACTTCGATATGATGACTTGGAAAATATAATTATCCGTCTGTCAATAAAAGTGTTATTTGTTATCACTTGACTAAGTGACAGATGAGTAAATGGTTTTGACAACAAATGCTGTTGAAAATAGCTACTACAACCACTGCCTTTGGTGTTTACTAAGTTGGACACACAAATCTGAATAAAATACAACTTAAATAATTTACACTGCAAAGAAACAATTTAGCTTAAAAAGCTAATTGAAGCAGAAAATTCAGCCCACAAACGTTACACTAAATTAAGGTTCCCAAGGAGGCAAACGACCATTAATTAATTCCAAAAAAGGGTGGAAGGGCAAATGCTTGAAAAAAAATATTTCATCTAATATTTAATCAATGTCGTCCATTGAATCAAGAATTTCGAAAGTGAAAAATTACGATTGTAAGTTTTGACTTGTCGACATCACAGTCTGATGAAAGGACTAACACATTTTACATTTCTTTAGTTTCTCTTCTTCATCTTCATCTTCCTTTGATATTGTGAGGAAATGGGGAAATGTCGAGTTTGATCTCAATTAATCACCAGCAATAACCAAAAAACTGCAAATGTTTCTATCAAAAATTCGCCATGCCTAATTGTGCAACGAGGTCCGTTTGATAAGTCAGTGACATTTGTGCAAGAAAGTTTCTCTACTCTATCGGGCTTTTTGACAGAAAAAAAAAAACAATTTTTTTATTCATTTGTGTTTTCACTTTTGGCGGGCAAAGACAATTATTTGTGTAAGTAATTAATTTTTTGTAGGGATTTTATTAATATTAATTGCACATTTTGCCACAAAATTAGAATAAAAAAACCCTTGAATATATTTTGCTTGTCAAATGACACGTTCTATTTTGATTTGGAAAACTGAGGGTGCTATGGTTTGACATAAAATTCTCTAATAGGACACGTTGCTGCAAACCTAAAGTAACCTATAGCAACCATAAGTCTGTGGCGACCTCGCACAACGGCTCCTGTCAAAAGCACTGTGGCGACCTCAAACAGCGACTTCGTTCAACTGAAGTAAGCTTTCCTGTTTGTCGAGCACAGATGCCGCCGCTTTCAACAGAAAGAATTCTAGGACATTCGAAGCTACGGTTATTCTTAAAATATCAATAAAATATACAACGCATTCGTTTTCCCTCATCGAAGCAGAGAAGTTCAGTTTAACTTTTATATATTTACATTTGCGTAGTAATTAGTGATACAGTTTTCTACTTTCAAATAAATAATTGTTTGTCAAATAAATAGCCCAATTGTGTTTTGATTATAGCTAACCCAAATAGCTAAAGTGGTGACCCCGACAATTTAAAAAAATATATTACAATGGCTAATGCAGACAATGAAAGTGCTCAACTACGCAGTTCCAATGACGCAACAAGTTTCTCTGACGACTTCCAGGAGATCGCTGCTCTCAGGAACATCAAGATTCCCCCGTTCTGGAAAATCAACCCTGCATTGTGGTTCGTTCAAACGGAAGCGCAGTTCCACAACCACCGCATCAGTTCGGACAACAGTCGATTCAATGCTGTCATTGCTGCCTTGGATCCGGAGATTCTGAACGAGGTGTCCGATTTGGTCCAGAAACCACCTCAGCAAGATAAGTATAAAACCTTTAAAGATACACTTATTGCTAGGTTCACAGAATCAAAGGAGCGACAGTTGAATAGACTGTTAACTTCGTTAGAACTTGGTGACAAACGTCCGTCGAGTCTTCTCAGAGAGATGAGGAGACTAGCAGGGGACAATTTTCCGGACGAGATGTTGCTGACCATTTGGATGTCCAGAATGCCTAACAACGTGCGGGGCATCCTGTCTGCGAGCCGCAAGGTCGACATCACTGCGCTGGCGGAGATTGCTGACAAGATTATGGACAACGTTTCAACAAACGCAGTTTTTGCAACCGAGGTGTGCGATGTAGCACAAAATAACACCGACCTCGACAGGCGATTAACTGCGATAGAGTCCACACTTGCTAGTTTGTCAGCAACTGTAAAAAAACTCTCCGTACATCTTTCGCGAAATAGATCACGCAGTTCGTCACACAACCGACCAGGCTCACGCACAGGGAATTCACGGGAACGGCATTCCAATTCAGCATGTTTTTTCCACAGGAGGTTTGGGAATGAGGCTAGGAATTGCAAGGCGCCCTGCAGCTACGCATCAAAAAACCCGTAGATCTGTTGTTACCAAAGGCGGGTAATAACAGACCGAATCTGAACGACGAATGCCGCCTTTACGTTTTCGACAAGAAAACAAACCAAAAATTTTTATTAGATTCGGGATCTACCATCTGCGTTCTACCCAGACCCAGCACCTGGAAACACGGCAGGGGCGAAACAACACTCCTAGCGGCAAACAACTCTCCCATCCACACATACGGGCAGAAGACACTTACCCTCAACCTCGGTCTCCGGCGCGATTTCACTTGGCCATTCGTCATTGCGGATGTTAAGACTGCAATCATCGGCGCAGACCTTCTTGCCCATTACGGACTCATCATCGATTTGAAGGCAAAACGCATCGTCGACAAGACAACATCGCTGACAGTACCAGGAGAAGTCCATTCCATTGGCGTCACAAGACTTTTGTCCGTCAATGGACCTGAACCCTACGTTGGACTAGTCAACCAATTCATCCTGGCCAGCAAAATAAAGCCTGTCGCCAAACCGATGTCCAACCACGTGCAACACCATATCATCACAACAGGTCAACCCATTTCGGAACGTCCGCGACGACTCACCGGAGACAAGTTGAAACAAGCCAAGGCCGACTTTGACGACTTCGTGAGGAAAGGATACTGTCGCGTTTCCAGCAGCCCTTGGGCCAGCCCCATTCACCTTGTGGAAAAAAAGACTGGTGGTTGGAGATGTTGTGGTGATTATCGCCGACTCAACGCGCAGACTCAAGCAGATAGTTACCCAATACCACACATTATGGATTTTACTGAAAATTTACACGACAGGAGTATTTTTTCCATCCTAGACTTGGACAAGGCATATTATCAGATCCCGATGGCACCGGAGGATATCATGAAGACTGCTGTTACCACGCCCTTTGGTTTGTTTGAATTTCTAGTCATGCCATTTGGACTAAAGAACGCAACTCAAACATTCCAAAGATTCATGGATATGGTTCTTCGTGGTCTGGACTTCGTGTTCTGCTACATAGATGATGTTCTTATCGCGTCAAAGTCTATAGAAGAACACTATCAACACGTACTTCAAGTCTTGCAGCGCCTTCAAGAACACGGTCTGATACTCAACATCAAGAAATGTGTATTCGGTAAGTCTGAGGTAACATATCTGGGTCACACCATCAACAAATCCGGCTGTAAACCACCAGTAGAACGAGTACAAGCGATTTCGAGTTATCCAAAGCCAACAACCATCCTGGAACTACGTCGTTTTCTCGGAATTGTTAATTATTACCGCCGATATATTCCGAACTGTGCAACTTTTCACGCTCCCTTGAACGATCTCATCAAGGACTCAAAGAAGAACGACAAAAGACCTGTTCCATGGACTCCGTTAGCTGAAGAAGCCTTCCAAAAGTGCAAAAGCAGCATTCAACACACAACGTTGCTTAATCACATCAACCCCAAAGCATCGTTAGTTTTGACAACAGACGCTTCTGATTTCGCAGTCGGTGCTAAATTAGAACAAATGGAATTCGGCCAAAGGCAACCAATTGGTTTGTATTCCTGCAAACTGTCGAGTGCACAAAGTCGATACAGTACCTACGATCGTGAATTATTGGCAATCTATCTGGCAATACGATTTTTCAAACACATCCTGGACGGTCGCAGATTCACCATACAAACTGATCATAAACCATTAATTTATGCATTTCAGCAGCGCTCCGACAAAGCTCCACAGCGAAGATTAAGACATCTGGATTTGATCTCTCAATATTCAACAGACATCATTTACTTACCTGGTGAGAACAATCTTGTAGCCGACGCATTGTCACGGATCAATGAAATATCTCTGCCAACACAATTTGATCAACGTGAGCTGCATCTATCACAACTGCTGGATAACGAGCTGCAAGATATTCTAAGGCAAGGTAATTCAGCACTAAACCTAACAAAACTAACCTTAGAACCAGATGTAAAAATATACTGCGACATCACAAACAATAAGCTACGACCATACATCCCAGTGTCCTTACGCCGGAAAGCCTTTGAATCCATACATGACCTTTCCCATCCAAGTGGAAGAACGACCAGTCGCCAACTCAGGGAAAAGTACATTTGGCCGAACATCAGGAAGGACGCGTTAGAATGGTCACGCACATGTATAAAATGTCAACGCTCAAAGGTGAATAAGCACACTCATTCAACACCAGATTCAATTACAGTTCCTGAACAACGATTCCACCATGTTCACATTGATCTAATCGTATTGCCACTATGCAAAGGATATAGGTACTGTTTAACAATTATCGATCGTTTTAGCAGATGGCCAGAAGCAATCCCTCTGCATGACATGACAGCCGAAACAGTTGCTAATGCCTTCTATACTAATTGGGTTGCAAGATTTGGTTCACCAACACTGATGACAACAGATCAAGGCACACAATTTGAGTCAGCACTATTTAATGCATTCACCAATCTTTTAGGCACAACACGCATACGCTCGTCACCATACCATCCAGCGTCAAATGGGCTTGTCGAACGTTGGCATCGTTCATTAAAAGCCGCGCTAATGTGTCACGAGGAAACCGATTGGGTCGATGCACTCCCAACAGCACTTTTGGGATTTAGAACTGCATACAAGGAGGACATTAAGGCTTCTGCAGCAGAGATGGTCTACGGAAAAAATTTGAGAGTTCCTGGTGAGTTTTTCGCAAACGACAACAATAATTCAGATCCACAAATTTTTATTGAAAGACATCGTGAGCGAATGAGGAATTTACGCCCAGTTAAAACATCAAACCACAGCAACAATAGAGCATTTGTTTCACCCGACCTTTTCAACTGCACACATGTTTTCCTGCGATGCGATGCAGTGAAGAAACCACTCCAGCAGCCATATACCGGACCACATCCTATAATTAAAAGAATTAACAACAAACTTTTCACAATCAATACAGACGGTCGAATTGTCAACGTATCCATAGAGAGACTGAAGCCAGCATACATCCAACCCGAAACCATCGCAGATCATCCTCAGAACAACAATAACAACAGAACTGCAACCAGCAACAAAATGCAACCAGCTCAAAAGAACACCGACGAATCCGATTCCAAGTATAAAATAAACAAAGTAACATTGTCATTAGAAGGGGAGTACTGTGGCGACCTCGCACAACGGCTCCTGTCAAAAGCACTGTGGCGACCTCAAACAGCGACTTCGTTCAACTGAAGTAAGCTTTCCTGTTTGTCGAGCACAGATGCCGCCGCTTTCAACAGAAAGAATTCTAGGACATTCGAAGCTACGGTTATTCTTAAAATATCAATAAAATATACAACGCATTCGTTTTCCCTCATCGAAGCAGAGAAGTTCAGTTTAACTTTTATATATTTACATTTGCGTAGTAATTAGTGATACAGTTTTCTACTTTCAAATAAATAATTGTTTGTCAAATAAATAGCCCAATTGTGTTTTGATTATAGCTAACCCAAATAGCTAAAAGTCTGTGCAAACATCCCTTCCCCACACGCGATGCAGACGATCTGCACAGACATTGTTTGTATCGTTTCGTCGTACTCTTCCGGTCGGAAAAATTACAAACATTGCTTTTGCCGCAATAATCATTGCTTTGGCAATTATTTAGCATTCGGATCAGTTACTTAAAATGTTTGCACCATTTTATCATAGCCATCACTCTGCTGGATACCTGGCCATACGGGGATAGAAAGCAATGAAATGGACGACTCCCTGGCAAGAAACGAAGCATCAGAACCCTTCATAGGCCCTGAACCATTCTGCGCTATAAGAGACCATATCCTCATAAAGGATTCAGGGAACTAGAGAGAAGGAATCAGACAGAAAACTGGAACAAAGCTTATGGCATGAAGCAGGCCAAGAAACTCCTAGGGCAGTACAAACGAAAGAGGTTCGGGGCATGCATCAGAATGAGCAAGAAAAAACTTCGTATCCTAACAAGCTTTCTTGGCAGGACGCTGTAAACTCAGGGAGCATCTAAGGAAACTGGGGTTATTTGAAGAATTTCTGTCCAATTTTTGTAGAGAATTTAATGAAATTCCAGAACATATACTGCGATTTTGTCAGGCACTAGCCCACAGAAGAAAAATATGTCTGGGCAAGTACCTACTATCAGAAAAAGAAATGCAATCACTAGAACCATCTCTCATTTTCAGATTCCTGAAGGAAACAGCAGGCTTAGAGAGAATACTTGACAGCAGATTTCTTCACCCATGCGCAATAGGAATCCATTACCCTCAATACAACTCTGAGGGGAACTCGTAATTGTGCTAAGGTGTTGAAAGGGGGCACAATAGATCTTGGAGGTCGCGGTGCAATAAACTCTCAACCATAATAATAAAATAATCACAGGCATCGGATTTTAAAACCCGATTACAATAATCGGCAGTTTTTATATGCCACAAAACCGAATTTTATAAATATCCAGAAATTCTATCCAAAATTGTCTGTCTGTATTTTTATTCATGTTTCTGACATAGTCCACTGGTCTGTGCAAAATTCACTATACACTATACAGACAACGTCGCTGCAGACCATGTAAAATTCAAAAATTTTTGAATTCACGCATACGGTCGCTGCAAACATGCGACATGAATACACACGACACAGACGGTCTGCGCAGACTTGTGCACAACAACAATTTATATAGGTCTGCAGCGACATGTCTGTGTCGTGTATGGGCCCTATAAGACCACAAATCAGTCACATAGAGATATCCAACTTCTACTTCTCCTGCCCCTTAACACGATTCACCGAGAATACGTGTGAGCTATGCCAAACAGCTGATAGACTTCCCCTCCAAGTTGATGTAGTGAAATAGGCATGGACAGTGTTTACATTAACGGAAGAAGGCAGGAGTATCGAAAATAAAATATTTGATTTACAAGTTGGAATGAAATGTAGATTCGGCGAAAATCTTATTTTAAATTTAACTCAAAGCACGTCATTACTCAACATGTTGGATATTTTTTTGACAGAGGGATGCGCTGTGAGAGCGAAATTGAGAAATGCTTCCCAAATTGAGAGTTTTTTCCAAATTGAGAACATTTCGTGGCAACTGACACTTGAGACATGAAAACAGCTGACTAAAATTATTTTAACGGCAAAACTAATTTGAAATCCGTGTATGCTTGGAAGCATGAATACGCCAAACTAGCAACAAGAAGCACTTTTTAAATTTTTTTAACTTTCTTGGCATTCATTTTCGGCAATTAATTTCTTTAACGTTCAATTGTTGGACCAGAATATTTTTTGATTTGACATTTCAGAAATAAAAACAGCTGACGGAATATTTTTTATTTGGTATTTGAGAGAGAGAGGGAACAGCTAATTAACGCAGTGCGTCAACGCACACCCTCCGTCATGTTACGGAGCCGGCTAGCGCAACGCACTGTTGTGTTTCAGCCATGACATTGCGAACTCTGTCGATTTGACATTCAAGGATAAGGAAATAATTTTTAGAAGAGGACACAACATCACATCTTGTGAGAAATGAGGCTTAAAGAACTATGTAGACTCAAATCTAAACAAGCGAACCTAAATGTTCAATAAATATCTGAATGAATAACTTAATCATTTTTTGACTGAAGACCTATGAAGCGTCTTCTCTAAACAAAATTGCTGTCGATAAGTATTAACCTAAGAATCATTCACGACGTGAATTTCAGGAGGTGAATGTTAATGTGAAGATGCGTGAATGTTTGACTGACATGATTTAATGAAAACTTTTCAAAATTAATTTAAATGAAAGCTTTGCAGGAGCATTGCTCAGCAAACAAATTTCTTCGTCATTTTTCAAATGCTTGCTAATCATCAAAATATCCCATTATTCCTGTTCTATAATCATTCATTTGCTGAGCAACGACTGCCATAATTTTTAATCGAAAGATTTACTTACAAACACAAGTTGGTAGCTCTTTTGGAGTCCATGATCCATTAGCCTGACAGTAGCGCTCTTGTTTGCCAACGAGTTCATAACCAGGGCCACAGTTATAAACTACACGACATCCGAAGGTGTAGCACTCCCCAACATGCCAACCATTAGCCGGATCTTCAGGCTGTCCACACGATCTGGCTGCATACAAGAAAAACATTTATTTCTTGTCATATACTCGTTGAAATAAGCTCTGAATACCTTCGCACTGAATATCTGGGCCATACCAACTTGCTTGTCCGTCAATAGCGAGACACTTTGCTCGCGGAAATCCATTGGTGACGAATCCGTTGTAGCAGTGATATTGAACAGTGGAGTCCAGGTCGAATGTTCCTTGCTCCGGCAGAGCTGAATGTCTAGCGTGCTCAATTGTCGGAGGTACGAGACAGTAGACTGAAAATAAATTAAATGCGATTTCATTTAAGACAAGGTGTGGAAAGAAAATACTCACTATTTTGTTTGCAAGCCGGTTCGACGCCTGCCCAATTGCCATCAGCTTGACAGAGTCGGCTTTCCAAACCAACCACATGATACCCATGCGGACAAGCGTAAGTTGCCGCAGCGCCAAAATGACGCCCAGCAACAGAGACGGTACCAATAATTGGCTGGGACAGTTCGGCGCATTCCCTGTCTGAAATTGAACTCTTGTTTAACATCAACCGCTTCTCTCTGTTGTCTGAATTAATTACCTGGTTTAATGCATGACATTCCACACACTCCATCGCAGAGGCACTTTTTCTTTTTACTTTTGCAGTCCTCGTCAGATGAGCACTTTCTTAAGCATTTCTGACCGAACAGTGTCGCCTGCTCCTCATCTCTTGGGCAATCGATTGATGGTGAATTTCTTGGGTTCTTGTATATTTTGCTGTCATCATCCGCTTCGGCAGACTCAGCATTACTATCTTGACTTTCTCCCTCGTCTGCGAGTGGGTCGTCCGAACCAAGTGGAACCGATATCACTAAAATGAAATAAATATAGAAATTTATTCTAATCTATTAAAAAATCATGTTTAATTAGTTTTTGATCATCTGAGTTCCCTGTTGGGTTATAGACCGTAAAATCTCAAAATAAGTAACTTGTATTGAAAATTATTCTACGAAAAGAGAGAGAAAAAAAAATGAATTGCGTTTTTTATAGTAAAATTGAGGGGGAACATCTGTCTGAACATACATGTTTTTTTGTGATTAACAGTTGATGGCTTTCGTTGGTGTCTAGTTGTTTGAGACGCTATCAGAAGACCGTGATAAATAATAAACCGGGAGAGGTGATGTTTTCTAAAGAACTTAGATTGGTTAGACTAGGAATGTCAGTCTTGGAAGATAGGTAAACCTTAGTTCAACCAGCCACTTCGCAACAAGCTCTAGATCATATAAATAGGGAATATAAAGGGTGGGCCATCTAGTGGTTTTTTTAAATCATAGGTTATTTTGACACTGACAGCTGTTTCCCGCTCGAAATCTTGGAAATAACTATTATACCTCCGCGGAACGAAATAAGTCGCTTTACGTTTGAACAGCGTTGGCATATGAAATATTGAAAACTTATTTCGAAAGTGAGTGCTGTGTAGCTCAAACAGTGGCTTTTTTTAAAAGAAGATTTGGTCGAAATGAAGCACCCACTGCGACTGCTGTACGCAAGTTTGTGCAAAAAGTTCGTGAGACTGGTATGCTAGTGGACAACACTCCCCATTGTGGTACGGTGCGCACAGATGAGAATGTGGCTGCTGTGGCCAAGAGTGTGAGACTCAATTCACGAACATCAACTCACCATCGATCTCAAGAGCTCAACATTTCACGCACTAGTCTGAGGAGAATTCTGCAAAAGATCTCGGATTCTTCGCTTACAAGGTCCAATTGACTCCACAATTGAAGGCGCACGACCATCCGCTTTGTTTTCGCTTCGCAGTTTGGACCTTGAAACAGCTTGAATTGGACAACGCTTTTGGACGAAAAATCATCTTCGCCATCTGACGAGGCACATTTTCATCTCGGCATCTACGTTAGCAAACAAAATTGCCGCATCTGGAGCTTGGAAAACCCGCACGTCATTGTCGAGAACCCAATGCATCCACAGAGAGTGACAGCTTGGTGTGGATTGTGGAGTGGTGGCATCCGTGGTAACGCACACCGTTGATGGAAACGTTGTTCGCAGCCTCTTTTTCGAAGAAAAATGGCCCACCGTTGACGGAAACGTTGTTATTGGGCCATTTTTCTTCGAAAATAAGGCTGCTAACAACGTTGTCGTCAACGGTGGGCGTTACAGAGCCATGTAAACCGACTTTTTTTACTGAAATTGGACGACCTCTGATTCATGCAGGATGGCGCCCCATACCACACAGCCCATGCCGCAATCGATCTACTGAGCACCAAATTCCCCAATTGTGTTATAAGCTATCTTGGCGATATCAATTGTCCGCCGCGGAGTTGCGATTTTACCCCTTTGGACTTTTGGTCTCGGTGAATTCATTACCGACATTGATGTAGCAACGAGAATTCTCAATTGTCATTCTGCTCTGTCTGACCAGTTTGGGAGGAATGTGAAAAGTAGACCCGGCATTATATAGCTCGTCTCTATACACTGTGTGATATGCGGTATTGAAATTGACGAATAGACGATCTCCATTTCTAAGGTTTGTTCCAGAATCTTCCCTATTATGAAGACTTGTAGGATTTCTAGCTTGTAAAGTGGTCGTTTTTTGTGTGGATCTGGCAAACGGTACTGGGATTCCACTCACCGGGCCCGCTTTCCCCGGACCATGTCTTACATATGCACAGATGCATGCACCCAGACAGCCTTTCTGCACCAGAAGATTTATCCGACTTTAACTCGATGTCGCAATCTTCACCTCGTCTAGGTTGGGGGTTTCTTGTGGAAACCGGATGTTAAACACTGTCGGAAATTTTTTTGAAAAGTCGAAGAGTTCTTCAGATATAACATGGTTTGCAAAACTTGACCGACGTGGCCTAGTCGGGAGGTGCGTTGACTCCGGATCGTCAACATGCCGGCCAAGACGTTGGTCGAAACGGTAGAGAGTGTTACCGAGAACCCACATGTATCGTACTATCACCGCGCTCATCAATTTGGTGTCAGGGGAACCACATTGCGGTGCATTTTGAAGGAAGATTTGCATTTGTTTCCGTAAAAAGTGCAATTGACTCAAAGAATATTGCCGACAGACTGTTCACGTCTTTTGGAATATAGGCAAACAGTCGCTCTAATGGTTGACACTAAATCTGATTTTGGAAGCAAATTTTGATGATCGACGATTCACATTTTATATTCTCTGGTACAGTCACCACGAAAAATTTAAGCATTTGAGGAACGTAGATTCCAAAGGAGATCTATGAAACACTATTGCATGACCAAAGAGTGACTGTTTGGGCCGGCGGTGTTTGCCCCAAAACCATCATTGGGTATGGCGACATTGACTGGCTACCTAAATCTCCAGACCGTTGACGAACTCAAGCCAAATATTCGTGCTGAATTTATCGCTATACCCCCGCTCGAAAAGGTGAGTGAAAAAGCGCTCACATGATGGATGTTGTTTCAAAAACTAGTCCAAATTGGAAAGGACCAAATTGAATGAAAATACCTCATAGATAGAAATCAGTTGTTTTTTTAAAGATACCGCGTCCTGTATGTTTCTGAATATGTTCTTCTGATGAACGAGAAATTACTTAGCGGGCAAACCAAGTGAGAAATTATTTCCTTTGTTTGTCATGCCAGCATCTTCGACAGAAATCATTACTAGGAAGGTCGTATTTACTACCTTGTCTGTTAACGATACAGTGTCTGGAATAACGTCTATTAAGGTCCCAATTACTGGTCTCCTTCTTATGATCAGTATGAGCTCTGCCGATTAAGCGAGACCAAGATTAGTTTAGTAATGCTAACTGAAAATTCGAATGCAATGATAATTAAAATGCTTTGTAATCTCTTACTAATAGATAGACAGCAGTTTAAAGCAAAAGTGGCAAGACCCAGGGACTTAATCACCGTACAAATGATGGCAAATTGGACACTGTACTTGAGTCAGTCACAGTGTCTTTTTAATCGCTTTTATGTCCGCCTAGAAAAACATAACAGATATAAACGAGTTTTTGACTTGAACTTGAGTATACTGTAACATAAAGTTCCCGACAAGCAGTCCACTCAGAGGAGACTTGGAAACTGGCACTCGGGATCTGGAAGAAGAAACAGTTTGATATTTTCCTGCATCGTTCTTAAAAGGTATTTGACCCTTCTTGAGTTCCATATTTGTATTAACTTTAGTTCCGACCTGAAGACTCTTCAATTCTAGAACTTCAAGACGTCCATGATGAAGTTGGCGCACACAAGTGAAGTGGGGCTTCAACCAACTTGATGCCCACACCTGGTGACAGCAAAATATAGTCCTAGCTTGATAAGCTATTTAGTTGAGGCACAGGTCCACTCCGGATTGTAGCGCCACAAGAAGAGAATGTATGTTATCCGAAATTTTAAATTTAAAAGAAATGATTGACTAACATTTAAACTGCTTTAAAAAAATCAAATCCCTTTGTTGCTGGTTTAATTTCAAGAGAATTGCTGACAGTCACACACGGATTTCCAGGAACAAACTTATATTCCTCTTGAAGGATACCGATATCCATCACAACACTTGAACACATAAATTAGCCCATAAACACTTGTGTGCCCTCACAATTTGGCACAAATTAAACCCTCAAGAATCCATTTGTTGACTACGTACTCCCCTCGAATCCACCACTGAAATACCCCCAGCAACCACGAAAATATCCTTTTAAAATAAAACCTCTCAGTAGAACAACACACCACTTCAAATCGATTTGCCCTAACCTACATAATGCCACCGACATCTGTCAGTTCTGAGTGATTCACTTCACATAATGCTCTGAAGTGTGAGTTGTGTATGCACCTGTAACACATCTACGATTTACGGGAGACTGCAACAAATCATATGTTCTACCAGATGACTGGTTAAGTACATCAACAAAAGAGCGTCAACCGACATTCAGACACAGCAAAGCAACTTGTTGCAAGCTTTCTCCAAAAGCATAGAATGTTGAGAGACACATGTATCTGCATCCAAGCACAGCAAAATTAGGACATGCGCTGCAATAGTAAAACATGTGTCATATCATTGTTCCTTTTTGCATCCTTACCACACTTTCAAGCAGGACATCAGAACTTTGCACAACTAACAATGCATTCAGCACAAACGTTTCTATGGGCATGAGTATGTGTGTACAGTTCCGGATGTGGATACCTATTCAATGTGCTATTTCCAGAAAAGATACATACATACACTCAATTAAAGTGAAGGTTAGTGAAAAAAGCTTCCACCAACAAATTAGTCCACTTTCGCGTATATTCTCAACCACAAATCGAATTATGACCATCGAATGGATTCGTTTTCTTCCTTTCACTTGGGCTAACAAAGGAACTTTTCATTTCTCACACATTTCAAAGGACTTTTACCTTCATTTAGGAGAACAGCAACGACCAGCGATAGAAGAATACACTTTTTCATTTCTTTCAAGGACTTCCTTTCACTTTCAATCTCACAATTTTTTCTCTTTTTTTGGGGTTCCTTAAACAGTAACGCGGACTAACTAAAAGGCAGAGCGAAGGAAAGAAACTAATGCACCTAGGATAATCGAGGTTGCTTGGAGCCTAGCTTTTTATTTTCTGAAGAGCTTTTGTTTCGACAACAAATTGAAAGTTCTCGGAGAGAGAAGTCAAAGCTTGGCTAAGAGATATTTTCTTTTAAGTTGCAGACACATGGACATTTCAGTGAAACGAACATTAAATTGATGAAGGTCAGGATTATGGGTTTCCAACATTCTTCCACTTCAGAACACATTACTGTACAGGGTGGGCCATCTAGTGGTTTTTTTTTTAATCATAGGTTACTTTTTTCAAATGTTTTGAACTGACGTGTCCAGCTAGAAATACCCCCTGCAGATCACCTGTTCCATGGTGGAAAACAGAACTGCAGACAATTCGCAAGGAAACCAGGAAACTTCTAAACAGATCTCTCAAGACCGACTTGGAAGAGGACTGGAACCTGTACCGATCAAAACAAAAAGAATATAAGAGGTTAATTCGGATATCGAAAAGTGCCTCCTATAGGGATTTTTGTGGAAAGATCGAACGGACTGGTTAAAGTTCTTAAAAAGGACAAACCAACCAAACTGGAAACACTCAGAAGACCAGACGGTACCTACACTGAGTCAAAAGCTGAAACGCTTAGCCTCATGCTAGAGACTCATTTTCCAGGTAACCAGATTACAACCGGCTCAAAACCAGTTCCTATCCCTGGAACTGAGGATGAGCTGATAAATGTAACACGACGATGCTGGTTTGTTTCATCGCTCGTGGTGACAGATGAAGCTATCAAATACGCAGTCGCGTCCTTCGATGGTTTCAAGTCGCCTGGTACCGATGGCATATATCCAGCCTTGTTGCAAAAGGGTATAGACAAGTTGCTGCCGGTTCTGAAAAGAATCTTCACAGCCAGTCTGGCACTCGCCTATATCCCGACCCCTTGGCGTACAGTTAGGGTAGCCTTCATACCAAAGATCGGTAAGGGGGACTACTCACTTGCCAAGAACTTTAGACCTACCAGTCTAACCTCTTTCCTGCTGAAAAGCATGGAAAGGCTGGTTGAGCTTCATGTGCGCAAAACCGCTTTGCGAATTCATCCTCTGTCTCAGATGCAACATGCCTATCAGCGCGGAAAATCTTGCGAGACTGCACTTCAAAATCTCGTTGGCAGAATTGAATGTGCACTCGACAGGAAAGAGTACGCGCTGGGCATTTTCATTGATATAGAGGGTGCCTTTGACAATGCGACTTTTGATGGCATGTGCAACTCGGCCAGAGAACACGGTGTAGATGAATCATTAGTGCTTTGGATTAAAGCAATGCTGATGAATAGAACTATTATTGCGGACGCGGACTGTGGCCAGTATGTTATGGCGGGGGTAAATAGGGGCTGCCCGCAGGGTGGTGTCTTGTCTCTTCTGCTATGGTGCATGCTGGTTGACTCGATGCTCTCAATAGTTCTAACATATACGCCCAGGCCTATGCGTATGATGTAGCTGTTCTATCTGTCGGATCATGCCTAGAGAATGTGTGCTCAAAAGCGCAGGCATCTCTAGACGTGATCGACGATTGGTGTACCAGAAATGGGCTTTCAGTCAGCCCTCTTAAAACCGAGGTTGTCCTCTCTACGAGAAGGAGGAAATTGACTGGTTTGACTCAACTAGTACTAAAAGGTGTCACTATCCGCTTTTCCGATGAAGCTAAATATCTGGGTGTCATTCTAGATAGGAAGCTTCTGTGGAAAAAACACATTGAAACGAAAATTGCGAAGGCACTGTCAGTTTTCTGGCAGTGTAAAGGAATTTTCGGCAAATCATGGGGTCTTTCACCAAAAAGATCCGTTTGGATCTACACGGTTATGATTAAGCCCCTTCTCTCCTATGCATCGGTCGTTTGGTGGAATAAGCTTTCACGTAAATACGTAACTGCTGCTTTCACCAAGCTTCAAAGAACGGTCTGTTTCGGCTGCATGGGGGCCTTCCCTAGCACGCCTGGCTCTGCTCTTGATGCCTTGCTGAATCTCCCCCCCTAGATGTCCATATCATGCGGTGCACTCTCAAGACCATCTTCCGTTTAAAAAGAAGTGGTTATTGGTACAGCTCGCACTTGAGTTTCGATGACCCTGCGCACCGCATTTCCTTTGACCCCAGTCTTGTGGATATGCCGTCTGACGCATGGACACCAGTACTCCAGCTGCGACGAACATACAAAGTCGACTTTCCCTGTACTCAGGACTGGCTCTGGCCAGAATCTGAGCCAGGAAAGGAATGTAGTCGAAATTTCACGGACGGCTCCAAGACCAGTGAAGGATCTGGTGCTGGTGCCTTCGTGGAGAGCGACAACTTTAGACTGCACACCTCGTTAGGTAAATTTGCGTCGGTTTTCCAAGCGGAAACCTATGCGATCCTAATGGCTACAAGCTATATTGTGAAGAATAGGTGGAAGGGGCGAAGTATATGTGTCTGTAGCGACATCCAAGCTGTGCCTAAGGCTTTGCTCAACCCTTTAACCACTTCCAGGATAGTTCAGGAATGCAAGTCTTCTCTGAATTTGATCGGTAGTTTGAATTCGCTAAGACTTGTCTGGGTTCCCGGGCACCACGGGATCACGGGAAGTGAGATCGCTGATGAACTTGCTAGGCGAGGATCAGATGAGGCATTCTCAGGACCTGAACCTACGCTGGGACTGCCCGCGTCCTTGGTTAGGGCTTCCATCGATGGTTGGACTTTTCGAGAGCACAACCGCAGGTGGCATGACTCTCCAGGATGTAGACAGACCAAGCGCATGCTCCCCAACGTCTGTAAGAAATCCGCGGCTTTCTTGTTATCTCTTAACAGAAAAGACTGCAGACAACCTATTGGCGTACTAACGGGGCACTACACCTTCGCCAAACTGTGCTTGGCCTAAGTGACGAAACCATCTGTGACGCCTGTGGAGAAGACGATGACACTGCAGAGCACTTCCTCTGCCATTGTCCTGCCTTTGTTCGGATCAGGTGGCAGTTATTCGGCGCTGATGAGGTGAGAGCTGATGATGTAGGCTTCTCATCACAGAAGCGCCTGCTGGAAATTTCAGTAAAAGTACGTTGCTGCCTGGTAGTACAATGGGCCAGTCTTGAGTCTGAGTGTTCCAGTGTAGTGTGACAAAAACCTACGATTTCCCACTCGAAATCTTGACAGAAAATTACTGTCATATCTCCACGGAACGAAATGAGTCTCTTTACGTTTGAACAACGTTGGCGTATAAAATATTTCCAAAGTGAGTGCTGTGTAATCCAAATATTGCGTTTAGTGCCAATAGTGCAGCTTAATGGATGTATTGCGTGCCCGGGGTGCAGTGGAACCCAGGTTCGATCCCTGCCCGGGGAGCAAATAATAGAATTTTTTTTTCTGTCTTTCGTTAAAAACGAAAAGACAGAAAACTTGCGTGATGAGTAAGGCGGTCCAAGTATCGAAAGGTTCGGCCGTTGAAAACTCATCAGGCAATGAAGCAGGCCCTCCATTAACTATGTCATCGGCAATGGCTGGGACGTCCAAGAGAAGAAGGAAGACACGTACGTCATAAAACGACATTTGGCGATTAACCTCATGTGGAACGTATTTCTTGTGTGACACTTTTCGTGTATTGGTATTATGATAATCGGTTTAGTATAATTAAACGCCAATTAAAACGATAAAAGAAATGGATTTGGATTTTGTAAACGCCACATATGGAAAATCATTTAAAAACTTGAGTTTATTCAATCTTTTAACTGAAATGGTGAAAAATGTGTTTTGTACTAATTATTTATTTCTTAAGGATTAAAATTTCGGACCAAAACAAACAATGCGGTTGTTTGATGAACTGATGGAGGTAAACACAAATTAAGCAACGTGTTTCCTCAAACATTTCCAACCAAAACTGGTTGGAAGGACGTAGCAAGAATTGCAAATACTCGTAGTTTAGGGCTATCTGTAAGAGATGAAAAAGATTGGCAAAAGGTATATTTAAAGTGATAAGTTAAATTTCATCAAGAACGTTAATCAAATTGTAATTAATAGATTTGGTGCGATCTAAAGTTTAAAATGAGCAAGAAACTTGTGCAGAACCATTCAAACAAACATTTTTAAACGACATTGATAAGTTGGTTGCAATGGTATTCTCTTTAAACGAAACGAAAAAAATAGTCCCAAACAAGAACTCTATATATAGTACCGTAGTCGGAGCTTTTTATTAGACAAAATTTCACCATCTGCAGAAAGAGATCGTCGTCATCATCACTACTCCAATCAATTACCATAGCAATGCTGTCCATATTTATTTAAAAACGTAAATTCCACGGAGTAATTTTATTAATAAACACCAATATCACACACAAAAACAATTCAAAGATATTTATTCCGACCGAATTTATGAAAACGTCTTGTGTCGTTTAACCACAATTACACCAACAACAGCAACAAAAGCAGCAGAATCAACAACCTGAACAGCGGCAGCTGAATAATATAACAAAAGAGTGTGTTCTTCCAATCAACACGCATAAAATGGAGTTTAACGACACCCTAGAAATATGTAAGTCGGCCATAAGCTACAATTTTACAATTAGGCGTTTTAATGAATATAGGCACTCCATCCAGTGTAATACGGTGGAGAAGTGCAACAAAATTAAAGATTTGTTAAGGCAATCGACGACGGAGTTCTTCTCTTTCATCCTGAAAAGGAAATGGTTGCAGACTATGCTCCTGAAAGGAATGAAACCGTCTTCAGAACCGGAGGAGCTTTTTAAGATGCTCCAAGAAATAAAGTGCGAAGGTCTCAATGTCAATCGATGTCAATCGATGTTAACATCGATGTTTTGATAACCGATACATCGCCGATACATCGACGGCGAAATTGTCAAACATCGACATCGTACATTCATTTCGTTAAACATTCCCAAGATGCGTTATATATAAAATGTGCTCGTATTTATGTAATAATAATGGGGTGCGCTAGAGATGCGCAATAGAATGTAACTATTTTATATCTAGCCTCTCCTATTCTAATATCCTACTCCGAACCTCCAAGTGGTTCACTTTGAGCATCGAGCAACCCTCAAGGAGACCGGGTATCCAACTCCTATGGTATTGTTGGTCGGTGGCTAATCGGAGAGGGTTCATGTTTCGGCATGTATTGGCTGGATGCGTAAACGTAGCAGACCTCGTGTCAACAGCCAAACTAGCGAAGGGGGTGCAGCTTTGAACGGGTGTCAGTCCTGAAGCAAGCGACTCGCTATGTAAACTTGCATGAAGGGCCCGCTCGGGATCTATAATCTCGAACCGTAGGATCCTCCAACGTCACTTTGGGTTTTTCGTTGGCCCGATAAGCCACAAAATAAAAATCCAATCATCAACGAAACGGAAAACAGAGAAGGCTTTTGGGTTGAAACTGGTAAGACTAGTATATTTAGGTACAGTACATCGTAAATATAGCCAACAATTTGTGTGATGGAGAAGATAAATAAAACATCGGAAAAACATCGATGTATCGTTGTTGATACCGATGTTTTTTAACATCGATTTTTTTTTGTGGAGCCATCGATGTTTTTCAAAACGATGTTGCATCCCTGGTTCTTACTGGTTCAGCTGTCACTCGAAAGCAAATTGGACAATTTAAGGAGCATTAAATCCCTAAATTGGCAGGCTGTCACCTGGGATAAATTAAAGCGCAGCAAAGGCATCACCCAATGCACAGGTAGAGTGTGTACCTCTATAGCAGACGAGCCATGTTTTTCCAGTTCGTCGACTTTCTCATTACAACAAATGTTTCAATTCACTGGAACTCAGACTTTGGTTACTTTAAACTTTTCCGCTACTGCAGGAGGCTCATTGCGGCATTCCTGGACTAATTTTGAGGTTATGGAGATCGATGCAACAGTCTTGATAGCAGATTGACTGCCATGATAGCTGTTCTTTGCTTTTTCATTATATTCGGGTGATATCTAATTTGACGACAGGCCTCCATAATGGTTACGATTTCCGCTTTGAAGATGCTGACGTAATTTGGGAGTAGGAAGTCTGCAGAGATGCTCAGAGTATTTGAGTAATTATCGCGCTGACTCCGTGATTTATCTTTTAACCGTCTGTGTATATACTCACATCCCAGAAGAAGCTTATACGCTTGTTATCCCAGTCGGTTTGTTTTGTAGTCTTACTTAGTCTGTTGGAAGCTCTACCCGCTCTATCGGTATTCAATCCAGAATGCAACTGTGGCCATATATAGAGTCCGACCGAACATTCGACTTCATCTTCGGCTTCGGCCACCTTCAACTAAAAATATCACCTTCGGCACAACATTCGGCTTCGGTCAAATGAGACCGAAGATTTTGCTAAAGCCGAATGAATATAACAAAGGAGCGTGTTGAATTTTCTCTTTTCTGTAAAAATATAAGTTGCAAGAAACGGTGTGTTTTTTTGAAAATGCGATTGTTTATAGCTTCAAAAAAAGATTTTGCATTAGCAAAAAGACCAAGAGACTGTTCATCCGCTTGGGATATTGTCCATGCCTCTGCGCCGTACAGCAGGACTGGGATGATCAAGGTCTTGTATAGTCAGCTTGGTCTTCCGAGAGAGGGCTCTACTACTCAATTGCCTTTTGAGCCCAAAAAAACAGCGGTTGGCAAGAGTTATTCTGCGTTTGATCTCGGTACTGATGTTGTTTGTACTGTTTACCGCGGAGCCAAGGTAGACGAAGTCATTCACTACCTCAAAGTTATAGCTGCCTATGGTGACGTTCTGGCCAAGTCGTCGATGTTGTGCGTCCTTTCTCGATGACAGCATATACTTGGTTTTGCCCTCGTTTACCGCCAGACCCATTTTAGCCGCTTCCGTTTCAATGCCAGCAAACGCATCATTGACGGCTCGCTGTGTTCGCCCAATCACGTCAATGTCATCCGCGTAGGCTAGCAGTTGAACGGACTTTTGGAAGATCGTGCCTCTTGTGTTGGCCAGTGAGTTTTGCACGATCTTCTCAAGAACGATGTTAAAGAAATCACATGACAGCGCGTCGCCTTGTCTAAAACCTTTTTTGACATTAAAGGTCTCGGTGAGTTCGTTACCGACCTTGATGGAGCAGCATCCTGCTCAGTCTGACGAGTTTAGCAGGAATGTCAAAACTAGACATGGCGCTGTATAGCTCGTCTCTATACACGCTATCATATGCGGCCTTGAAATCGACAAATAGATGGTGTGTGTCGATCTGCATTTCTTGGGTCTTCTCCAGGATCTGCCGCAGGGTGAGATTTGATCGATGGTGGACTTCCCGGGCCTGAAACCAAACTGATAAGGACCTATCAGTTTGTTCACGAATGGTTTCAGGCGTTCACACAAAACGGCAGAGAAGATCTTATACGCAATGTTAAGGACACTTATCTCTCGATAGTTGACGCAGTCAAAGGGGTCTCCTTTCTTGTGGATCGGGCAAACGATACTGAGATTCCACTCATCGGGCATGCTTTCCTCCGACCATATCTTACAGATGAGCTGGTGCATGCGCCCTACCCGATCACCTCCAGCTGCTTTAAACATTTCAGCGGGCAGACTATCTGCACCAGCAGCCTTATTAGACTTCAGTCTCGATATCGCTATCTTGACTTCGTCTAGGTCGGGGGGACGGTATTCTCTTCTATCATCGCCCGTTGTGTTGAGTGGAACATTCTGCCTGACAGCGGTATTTGTGTCCTCATCAGTCTGCAGAAATTATTTTTCCAAGTTCTCAGTACCGACTGCGAATCGACTATTAGTTGTCCATTCTCGTCCCGGCAGGCTTCTGTCCGATCTTTATATCCATTCGATAAAAGTTTTACCCTTTGGTATAAAAGTTTTACCCTTTGGTAAAACTTTCGGACATTATTCCTGCCATAACACCTCTCCATCTCCTCGATCGCGTGCTTCTCGTGCTCTTTCTTTTTCTTCCTGAGAAGCCGGTTCCCTTCCCTTCTTCTCTGTTCGTAGAGCTCACGAACAGCTCTCGCAGTTGCCCGGTAGGCTTCTTGCTTTGCTGCATGTGCCTGCCTGCATTCGTTGTCAAGCACATTAGTAGCGGCTTCTCTAATGGCTTTTTGACAACGTTTCCATTTTTCGTCTATTGTTTGTGCAGGCGACGTCGAACTTTCGGAGATTTTCAGGGAGACTCGATCGGCAAAGTTCCCGGCAGTCTGTTGCGATTGTAGCTTTTCGATGTCAAACCGTGGTTCTCTTCCTCGACACCGTTGTTCTCTCGATATCCGTGTCCTTACCTTGGCTACAACAAGGAAATGGTCCGAGTCGATGTTGGCGCCTCGGAAAGTTCGGACATCAAGAATACTGGAGGAGTGTCTGACGTCGATCGCAACGTGATCAATCTGGTTGACGGTTGAATGATCAGGGGACCGCCAGGTCCCTTTATGGATGTTGAGGTGTGGGAACCGCGTGCTAGCTACAGAGAGGTTTCGCCCCGTAACAAAGTCCACCAACCTGAGTCCGTTTTCGGACGTGGTGTCGTGCAGGCTGTGTTTACCGATGACTCTAGCAAAGATGTCCTCTTTACCCAGCTTAGCGTTAAAATCTCCTGGAACGATCTTGGTGTCGTAGCTGGGGCACTGATCATACGTTCTTTCTAAGAGATCATAGAGGTTATCCTTGCTATCGTCATCTTTGTCCTCTGTTGGGGCGTGGGCACAAATTATGCTGATGTTGCCGAATTTAGCCTTGATGCGGATTGTTATGAGGCGCTCACTTACGTACTTAAAGCTTAAGACTTTTTGCCTAAGTCTGCCTAGAACAACAAATCCACATCCAAATAATCGCTGCCTTCGCTCTCTGTAACAATCGCCGTAGTAGATATCGCAGTTTTTCATCCTCTTTTTGCCCGGCCCATCCCATCGCACTTCCTGGATTGCGGTAACGTCTGCTTTATAGCAGTCTAGGGCCTCCGCGAGTTCATCGGGTGCACGTGGTCTGTTCGGGGACCTCACATTCCACGTGCAGAACCGAAAGTCATTGTCCTTTTTTCGTTTGTTTAGCCCCCGGACAAAGGGGTCCGGAAGGATCCGGTGTCGGTAGCCTCTTGCAGGCTGTGAGCGCCGCCGTTGGCCCTAAAAGAAGGGCTCATCCGACGCCATCTCTATTCCAGGGTCCCGACCTTACCATGGAAACCAGGTAGCTCCTGCTGACTGGAGTTGTGGATGCCGCCGTTGGCCAATCAGCTGACCAGGGGCCTTATTTTGTATTGCTATAGTATCGGAAATCTATTCGAAAATCGGAAATTGGTATTTTGTACCTCTATAGCAAATACACACAATCCGCATTCGAAAACAAAAAGTTATGCCAACTCGTTTACGGAAATTTGGTATTTTGTCAAAACCGTCCTCACTTACGGATTTTCATTCGATAACTATTTTGCTATCGGATTGTGTGTGCTAAAGTTGTTTTGATTAATTTATTTAATTTTTTCACGCAAAATAGAAACATATTAAGGCATTAATAATAAATTTGAGCAGTTATTGTCCAAATATGCAGGTCTTGTCAAAGGATTTCTTCAATCTGCAGATGCAAGCCAGAAATCCAATCAGCTTTGGCATCGGCCGATGCGGGATATAAACGACGGAGGGAGATCCAAGCAAATATGTACCGCTGATGCCACTGGAATTTAAGTGATATTAGATATATTACATCTCACTTTTGCAATAATTGGCACTCCAAATGAATTTTGTTTTGTTTGTTTTGATTATCACCCGCCCAACCACGTAAATCCTTGAAATATACTGGCGAATCGAAAATTTCAACTTAGCAATGTGAGACAATGAAGAATCATCCTGCTCTGAACCATCTTCAAACAAAAAACAACAACTAAACGATATGTTACACTGTGAAAGAATGAAATTGAAATAAATTAATTTGCAACTGGCTTCTATTTGAATGATTATTTTCTGATTTGACAGTTTCATTTTCGGAAATATTTGGCAGCATTCAAACCCAATCCGAAAGTGATACAAAGTACGAATTGATTTGAGTATCGGATTTGATTTCCGAATCCGAATCCGAAAGTGATACAAAATAAGGCCCCAGCTCCTCCGCCGCCATCCTAAAAAGAGTGATGAGCCCTGGTAGACTCACACTCCCCCCCCCCCCCCCCTCTCTCGTTTGCAGCCGCCCAGACGTCCCACGGGGGTTGGTTACCCCATCTTCTGTCGAGGGTACTCGGCTCCCGGATTTCACCACGGAGAGGTGAGAGTAGGAGTTCGTTAATAGAGGCTAGGTGCAGACGCTTGTGTCTGTATGGTTCGCGTATTAACGCTTCGAAATACAAGTGTTGCTCTTGTAAAAAAAACGTGTTTTTGATACAAGCTGATTTTGCGTGGACCCAGCTCAATTACAAATGCGAGATTCAAATATTAGTTGAAAAAAAACAAAACACGCGCAAAACAATAAACTTCGGATAACTTTACTTGGACAACCTCTCGTTACTTCAATATGACATAACCGATATCAAGCGCTGTTTGAAGCGCATATTTAATTTTTCTTTATAAATAAGTATCAATAACACATAAATATTAAGATTCATTCACAAATACATTCCATTTACTAAAAAGTCTTCATCAGGTTCATAGGCTACCTTTCCGCCATGACGTCCTCCTCGACGACCAGCAGTTCTTAATCGACAACCGATTAGAACCACAATAATACACGCCACCAAGAGACCTGAAAAATACTTCGTATAGTTTCATCCTTGAAAAATCAAATTTGTGAAAGAATATCATTACCCAGCGTGAGGGACAAGACTGCACCCCTCGGTCTTTCAGAGAGGCCATCGTGATCGCTAAACTGAAGCTCCAAGTGCTGTTCAATCATTTTGTACTGCTCCACCACCGAAGGATGTGGGGTGGGCTTCGCTGGAGTTATGGGCTTGTGCTCCTCCTGTTTCGTCGGAACCTTTAAACGAAATTAGTTTTAATCAAGCAATTTGTCGATGTGGTAAAAGCGCCCTATTTACTTGAGCATTTTTAGGACCATCAAACGTTTTCTCTGGATAGTCCTTAAAATCCACGCTCTTCTCTGGATAATTTACGCTGTTGGGAATCTTTTGTTTTGGCGGAGCGTCTTCATAAATTATTTTCGGACCGACGTTCATCATTTGATCCTCGGATGGATGGACCAGATTTTGTTCGGGCTGCAAATTGACGGACTGTTCCTGAGTGGAGTATACCAAGCCTGGATTGACAGGCTGCCACTGCTGCCTCTGCGACGGCCATCTGTTATTTGGGGCATATAAATGGGCTAAAAAAAATTACGTTAAGAACATCAAAAATTAAAAAAAAAAAACGAATTTGGCTAAAACCTGTTGGTTGAGCAATCTGTGGTGTCGGGAATGAACTCCTGATCGGGGGCAGTTGAGCATACATGTCTCGTTGGTTGGGGAACTCCTTTTCACTGGGCTCGTCTATGTTCATCATTATATTTTTGATTGGTACGCCCAGGTCACTCTTGCGACCAAAGGTAGTGCGGTCTAAAAATCACACATTTTAAAATTAAAGTCGAATGAATCTTTATTGCAGAGTCCAGATAAAATGATCGAACTCAAAGGCAACACTCACCCATATCAGCCTGAGTATCGGCTTGAACTTTTTGGTTGACCCACACTGTGGGAGATGAAACGGACGCTCCTCGACCATCGATAACCGGAAGCTCTGCAGGAATCTGTGCAAATTTGAGGTTATGCCTGTAAACGGGGACCTGTGGTATAATTTCTGGTTTCAGAGTCTCAGAATGATGTGTGTTGGGTTTAACTGGGTTATTCACTGCCGAGCACTGAAAGAAAGAAATTCACGTTGTACTAAGTTTAGACTGTTTTGTGTTGGAAGCAAACCTCTGGTCCCTCATCACTTCCGTCAACACACTGGGGTATGCCGTTGCACGCATTGTAGACGGCTATGCACTCACCAGAGTGACATGGGAACTCAAACCTTCCACAGCTTAAATTTCGACCTAAGAAAAGGTAGAAGTTTTAAAGTATGTATTAAAGAGAGCTTCATTTCGATTTTAAGTCACTTCAGGCTTCTGGATTTTAAAGGGTCATTCATTTTTCGATTTCGAAAATAAAGCTAAATAAAACACACACAGCGATACTTTTTTATGAAAATTTTAATTCATTATAAAGTTTGGACTTTGTCATTATGTGTGAAAATCAATATTATTCAAATGGCCGCCTCTTGAAGATTCGCAGCATATTATTCTTTTGAGGTATTATTTTAACCACTTTTTCGCACATTTCGGACAGTAACGTCCATACCGTCCGCCATGCCATAATTTGAATAATGTTGGTTTTTAATGCGTCTAGAGTTCGGGGATTATTCGCGTAAACACGGTCTTTAGCGTAACCCCACAGAAAAAAACCCAACGGTGTCAAATCGCATGATCTTGGTGGCCAATTGAAGTCACCAAAATGTGAAATTACGAGACCAGGAAACTTCTCTCGCAATAAAGCCGTAATTGGTCGTGTTGTGTGGCTTGTTGTCCAGTTTTGTTGGAACCACATATTGTCTAAGTTATGATCTTCAATCGCCGGCCAAAAAAAATTGGTTATTATTCGACAATATCGCTTCGAATTCGCCCAAGATGCCAATCTTCGAAGAATTACGGACCAATGACACCTTTCCACCATAGAGCACACCAAACAGTCAATTTGTCTGTATGCACAGGCCTTACGAAATCAGTAACGCTTCTACTCTCTTCAAATTTCTTCAAAATTTTACCGATTTCTTGCGTACTCGGTCGATTATGACGACGATAATCATCGCGTAATACGCGAAGAGTGGCTACGTTTGAATCACCACTTTTGTAGTAAGTTTTAATAATTTTAACTCTTTGTTTTATTTTCAAGCGATCCATTATTGTAAATGGCAAACATAACTAATATTATGACACTTCAAATGACAGCTCAGTTTGGCAGGTGTCAAATGCCAGAGCTACCAACTTAAAACTGCGAAATGAATGACCCTGTATTAAGTTTATGCTCAAGGCCTTCAAATGCCAGAAGCAGCATAAGCCGAATGCAAAGATAATAAAATCAGAAAAACCAAACGGATGCACATTCACATGTTGAGGTGTGCGTTGCATGCCGCAGTGTCGAACCCATTATTCGCAGGGCCGGCCCTACCATATGTGCAGGATGTGCAAATGCACAGGTCGCCAAGCACTTGGGGGCGCATTGTGAGCCTAAACAAACAATATGCAATTTATCGATATACTGACTTTCATAAAATTTTAGTTCGTCCAAGCTACCTTTGCCTTTCTAAACGCTTTCTGAACGCAATTATTTTCAGATAATACAAACTACATAATTTCATACAATATACCATTCACACGCAAGACTGTGCAAGATAATTTCTTGCACAAGCACTCAAATATTTTCTTAGGAAAAATTCTCAAAATAATAAACTCAATCCTCAGTTCCTATGGAATCATTTGAGTGACAACGTGCAGGTTTTATTTCTGCACGTATGGCGCCTTACTCAATACAATTTACATAATTTCTCGTCTCTCTCTCTTCTCTTCATTCTTCACACAAAAGGCCAATCGCGCACAGGACTGTGCAAGAAAATTTCTTGCACAAGCACTCAAATATTTTCTTAGGAAAAATTCTCAAAATAATAAATTCAATCCTCAGTTCCTATGGAATCATTTGAGTGACAACGTGCAGGTTTTATTTCTGCACGTATGGCGCCTTACTCAATACAATTTACATAATTTCTCGTCTCTCTCTCTTCTCTTCATTCTTCACACAAAAGGCCAATCGCGCACAGGACTGTGCAAGAAAATTTCTTGCACAAGCACTCAAATATTTTCTTAGGAAAAATTCTCAAAATAATAAACTCAATCCTCAGTTCCTATGGAATCATTTGAGTGACAACGTGAAGGTTTTATTTCTGCACGTATGGCGCCTTACTCAATACAATTTACATAATTTCTCTTCTCTCTCTCTTCTCTTCATTCTTCACACAAAAGGCCAATCACACACGGGACTGTGCAAGATAATTTCTTGCACAAGCACTCAAGAAACTCAAAATAATAAACTCAGTTCCTATGGAGGAGAGAAAATGTGCAGATTTTATTTCTGCACGTAAGAAAGAGATTTACTCATCATACATATTTGTTTGAAAGGAGAATGAGTACAGTAGGTATATATACACTACCTCAAAAAATTAAGCATACACCCAAAACAAAAAAAATATTTTTTGGTTTTTTCTTCTTAAAAAATGTAATGTAATGTATTAGAAAATTCAATTACACATATATCATTTCTGGGGGACTTATGTACATATTGCCTAGCAAACTATATTCTCTATAATTTTGTTTGTATTTTATGCAATGAAGAAAAATTCCCAAGCCTTGTCAAGCACAGATACAGGATGTTTTTCGAAAAAGTTTTGAGAATGGAAACAACAATAGACTCACCTCGATCTAAACTGAAATAAAATATTAGATAGAGCTAAGCTGTTTTGCAAACACTAATTAGTTTAGATAAATTTCTTGGTTCTCAAGCATTAACTTTTCGAGGAACTTCTGAAGTGTTGTTTGAGCTTAATAATGGTAACTTTTTACAGATTGTTGAGGAAGTAGCCTTCGATTTGGTGTTAGGAGAGCGCTTGAGGAGAATAACGAATCAAGAAACCCAAAATAAATATTTGAACAAAAATATACAAAATTACATAACACGTATCTTTTCTACAACTGTTACTAATCACATTGTGTCCATGCTAAAAGAGGCCAAATTCTACGCTTATTGTTGACTATTGTTGTTTTGGGTTTTTAAAAGGAGAAGACAAGACCGGAGAGGAACTTACAAAGTTAATTTTAAACAAACTTGAATTTTAAGGAATTTCAATAAGCAACTGTCGAAGTCAAAGTTACGATAATGGTTCAAATATGAAGGGAAAAGATGCTGGTCTTCAAAACAGAATTCGACCAAGAACATTTTCGTCCCATGCAGCTCGTATTGATTCAATTTAGTAGTCAATGATTCAGCTCGGTGCCTAATGAGCACCTGTTATGTTTTTTGAAACAATTCGATGCTTATTTGAAACATCATCTAAATTTCTAGAAACATCTTCTTTACGATGGTGATGAATGTTACGAAAATAGTTTAGAACCGAAAAAAAGTTTTAAGGTAGAATTTTATTTCAAAACACTAGATCAAAAGAAAGTTTTGAGTAGCTTGAAGCATATAAAACGAATTTTGAATTTTCAAATAACATTAAAATATTTTTTTGATGTTGGGGCGCTAAACGCAGGTCTTGCACAGGGCGCTCATTTAGCTGGGACCGGGCCTGATTATTCGGCATCCTAGTTGTGAGTTTCAGATCGTTATTGTGACAGCGGCACTCTTGTCGTTATATTTCTTAAGTATTGTCAGTAATTCGAAAGATGAGGTACCGTGAACTGGCTTCGAACTACGGATCTGCAGTATATGAGTCGACGCATTTACCGACTACTTTACGGCGGCCACAGTAAATCCATATAATCAGCCATCTTTAATCTACGCAACAGTCGCACCAGTCTGATTTTGCATAGCACTACTTTACGGTTAAAGTCCTATAAGTTCCTTTCTTTTCTACGCTTTTCTGCTGGTGGACCATTTATTTCAGGCAATCCTTCCAGGAATTCCGAAGGCGAACTACATGTCAACAGGCCAACTATCATATATTTTTATATTACATACAAATGATAACAAATTAAGTGGAGGCCTTTCTGAAGGAACTGTCAGATGTTCGCAAGCGCGCTTTTGTCTCTGAGATGATGGCTAAATTTTTTGCCGACTGTCCTCTCACAACAAAAACAACATCAAACTTAATTACTTAAAAATAAATTCAACTTACTTTCTGTAGCAACTGCTGGCATCAGTCTATTTTCCGACGTAACCACATCAACAGGTGGAGGCGTAGTTGTGGTGATGGTTTTTTCAGGTTTCAACTTAAGGCTAATAAGTTCCTGTTCTTGTGTCGAAATATTGGGAAGAAAAACGTGCGGAATAGGTCTAGGTGTGGTGGGCATGACCGATTTATACTCAGTGATTAAAGCAGACGTATAGTTTGGATGTCTTGTGAATTTGCAATGGAAGTTCTTCGGGGAACCGCATTCGAATAGGTAACAGTAGCCATCGTTTTTCTCCTCAAACACGTACACGTCGCAGTCCTGCGTTTCACAGCATAATCGTTGACATTTCTCAGGTGTTTCCAATTCAAGTCCTTGCAGGAACTTCCCTCCGATAGCTTGTGATTCACCAGTTCGAATAATTGTATTGGTGTGTACATCGAATCGACCTAAAAAAAAGTAAAATGTCAAAAAGGTTTTTTTTTTAATTTCGGCTGCGAAGAATGCTTAAATATGTATATTTAGGAAGCAATGATTAAGGGTTGGAGGTCATGGGTCTGTGCATCCAGCGTAAAACTGTTGTTGCTTTTAAACTAATAAGATGGCAGCGACGATTCCTGAAAAATACATAAGTCAAGTTGAGATACTGCCTCCTCGCGCCGCATTCTGAATAAACTCTACCGCAACCGCTTATGTATGCATGCATCGGTTCTTCTATCCAGGGGTTTAAGTAAGGATCCAGTCCTTCAGGTTCGGTGATAGCTTCCCCACAGTTTAACAAAATTCGAGTTATGAACCGACACCAATCATCGGATAGGGATAACTTCATTGCTGACGACCATGCACAACGTAATAAGAACAACTATTTTCGGTTTTGCGCGTCGAATGTGGGTTCCTTTAATAGATCACGCACAATGGATCCATTCAGGATCTAAGTGGGTCACGGTTGATTCAGCGGGGAGAGTCACTATAACCCAACCTAATAGACCACGTTGAGACGATGAATTTGCGGTGGCCCTAGAAGCCTACAAGGCAAACATCACCGCAATGCAGAAGATGCGATGGGATATGCAGGACGAAAAACTGCGACATCTATTACGACGATTGCTACAGGGAGCAGAGGCAGCGCTTGTTCCGATGCAGACTTTGGCAAGAAGCCTTAAGTATTAAGTACATAAACGAGCGCCTCATAACAATCCGCATCAAAGCTAAATTCGGGAACATTTGCGTTATCTGGATGATGCAAGAATGTCTTTTAAGGTAAGCTGGATTAAAATTACATTTTTGCTGGAGTCAATAGTGTGCCTGCACGAAACGACGTCCGAAAAGGGACTAAGGCTGGTGAACTTCGTCACCGGGCGAAATCTCTCAGTAGCCAGTACGGGGTCCCCTTACCACAACATTTACAAAAGTACCTGGCAGTGCCCTGATCATTCAACCGCCAACCAGATTGATCACGTTGCGATCGACGTCAGACACTCCTCCAGTATTCTTGATATCCGAACGTTCCGATGCGCCAACATCGACTCGGACCATTCCTTGTTGCAACCAAGGTGAGGACAGGTGAATCGAGGAAGAGAACCATGGTTTGACGTCGAAAAGCTACAATCGCAACAAACTGCTAGGAACTTTGCCGATCGAGTCTCCCTGAATCTCTCCGAAAGTTCGACGTCGCCTGCACAAACAACAGATGAAAAATGGAAACGTTGTCAAAAAGCCATTAGAGAAGCCGCTACTAATGTGCTGGGTTTTACAACACCACATAGGAAAAACCCCTGGTTTGACAACGAATGCAGGCAGGCACATGCATGCAAACAAGAAGCCTACAAAGCAACGCTGCTTTCAACTGCGAGAGCTTTTCGCGAGCTCTACGAACAGAAACGAAGGGAAGAGACTCGGCTTCCTTGGAAGAAAAAGAAAGAGTATGAGAAGCTCGTGATCGAGGAAATGGAGAGTTGCTATGGCAGGAGTGATGTACGAAGAGGGTGAAACTATAATCAAATGGATATAAAGTTCGAACAGAAGCCTACGGGGACGAAAATTGAAAACTTATAGCAGAATCGCAGTCGATACTAAGAAGCCTCAAATACCACTTCTGTAGTATTCAAAACGCCGGTGTATACCGCTGTGAGGCAAAATGTTCTAACACAACGAACACTGATAGAAGAGAATTCCGTCCCCCCACCTAGACGAAGTCAAGAAAGCGATTCGAATATAGCTGCTGGTGCAGATGAACTGTTTGCAGAACTTTTGCAAGCCTCTGAAATAACTGAGTAGGGCGCATGCACTAACTCTTCTGTAGAATATGGTCGGCGGCATTCCCGATGGGTAGAATCTCAGTATTGTTTGCCCGATCTACAAGAAAGGAAACCGCTTTGACTGCGCCAACTATCGATGGATAAGTCTCTTTAACATCGCGTATAAGATCTTCTCGGCCGTTGTATGTGAAAGCCTAAAATCTTTCGTCACCAATCTGATAAGTTCTTATCAGTGTTTTTTTTATTTTTTTTAGGCCGGGGAAGCCAACCATCGACCAAATCTTAACAGGTCGAAACCGTTTGCTTGCATTGAAATAGAAGCGGAAATGTGTCTAGTGGCAAACGAGGGCACAACAAAGTTGCCTTGATGGTGCTTGGAGAGGAAGTTTCAACCACGGATTGTATGGCATGTACAGCCACATGAGTCTGCGGATCAAACGTCTAAGATGAGTAGGCCGTATAGAGCACATGCTCCCGCCCGAAGGATCTCGAAGGCTCGTGGGACAACGCAATAGAGGAAGTCCACGAAACCCCTGGCTGGAGAAGCCTGTCGGTTTAGAACTAAGTGCACTCCAGATGGTAGCGTTATCTAAAGAAGAAGAAAACCGAATCATCACATCTACAAGAAGTCTTCGTCGAAACAGCTGGAGACAGCCCGACCAGAAACCTTAAGCCTGAAAGGTTAATTACTTAACAGTTTGCAGCAATTATTCATTTATTCATTCATTTTCAGTGGCCCGCATGTTCTACTAAGGGGGTCACGGAGGCACGCACGCGAGATATCTAGACCACCCGATCCTCCGCCTTCGACTCAAACTCATCAGGAGCTATGCTCAAGCGCAATCAGGCGAGTTTTTAGACTTGGTCCAACTATCTCGTCCTTGGTCTGCCAAGCGGTCGCCTACCTGTTGAAATAGCATTCAAGGCAGGCCTCGGAAGTCGTGATGATGGGAACATCCGTGCCACTTGACTAAACCATCGAAATACAGCGCTTTCCATTCGAAGAAGCAGCTGACCATCACTGAGTTCCTCGTGCACTGCCGTGTTTCTCACCCTATCCCGGCGAGTAATTTCCATAACAGCACGAAGAAATCTCATCTCAGCATCTTGTATTCGCTATCTTATTCTTTCGGTCATTACCCAAATTGCATAACCATAGGTGAGGTAGGTAGGTAGGTAGGTAAAAGTGGCGGTGGGCATACAGATCTTGTTTATCGCACCCAATTAGAGCCATGAAAGCGCCGTTCTGATACCACATCCTATGGGATACCTAATTTGTGAGAAGGGGGTGAAAAGGAGTGTGTATTCTCCTGACCAAAAAACTATCAATCCAATACTCCTGCAGAACACTCCAAGGTTTACCTCGAGGAACCCGGTCGTATGCCTTTTCCAAATCTACAAAACAACTGTAGATCGGTTTGGCATACTCCCAAGCCTTCTCGAGTACCATTCTTAGAGTGAAAAGCTGGTCGGTTGTACTTCTACCGGGACGAAAACCGCACTGTTCATCTTCCATCTACCATAGCGTAGACTTTACCGAGGAGACTTAAAAGAAGGTTTGTGTATAGAGACTGAATTGCAGCAATTATATAATAGACAATTACAGAGCAAAGATTAAAATTTAAAAGTCAATGACCCGGTCGCGGATTTATTCACCTCCTCGGTCATGCAATTCACATGAATCATTAAATAAGACTATCCGCTCGTAAAATCATTTTATGACAAACCAAGTGGTCTGTTGAAACATGCAGTAGCCACAGCATCTGATTTAGCTGGCAACTTTTTGTACATTCAGTGGGGGAGTTTTCGCATATAAACTTTAGCACTTTGGATATAAAAAAGCTAAAGCCTCGGGCTATGAGTTAGAACTATCTATTTTAATGGTTTAAACGAAAATGAATTATTTTGAAAAAAAAATGTTTCGCACTGTTGAACAATGGAATTTTAGTTTCTTTTTTGAAATTCTTAAATTGAAGAAAACTTGTCTTGGATGGTTATCGAACATCTAACTAGTTTAAACTTGTCTTAATTTTCTTAAAGCAACTTTGTATCAGGGAGGCAAAACATGTCTGATCTGAGTGAATCGCAACAAGTTGAATTCGCCACTTCAGACAAAAAAAATATGAAACCAGCCACTCCTAAATCATAAAAGCATTTCATTACAACCTTCTCCTGTGAACACAAATAAATTAATTATGTTGTACTCATAAACACAACATACGTTTCCGTGAAACAAAACCTTAAAAAACCTCACTCTCTGAAATTTAAAATATATAAGGACCTTTTTTACCTAAGCATGACTCCAAACTCATCGGTTTATCTCGATGAATATCCATATAATCGTGTTCAATTGTTACGGGAACATTGTTTAATATAATCAAAAACCAAACGAATAAACCAAAATCAAAATATTCGCACAACTTTAATTTTTTCAACATTTTTACAGAATTTTTCGAAACTTCCAGAAGTCAATTTTTACTCATTTAAAAGACACACATTTAATATTAATTTTAATAGGATTTGTTGTAAGTTTTTGTCATCTTATGGAAAATATTTCCAACCACCACCGGAGTTCAATTAAAAGTCAAATAAAAACAAATAACATTTTCTTTTCCAATCGATAAATACAGAACATGCGCAAAGCAACGTTGAACATTTCAATGTCATCATGGTTTATGCTTAAGGCTACGGACACATTATTTGGTGAGTATAGATACGGAAGATGTTCGACGGAAAATGAAAAATGGAGTACAGAAATTAACATATTTAGGGCTAAAGGTAAACGAAGGCATTTACTTCATGCTTAGAAGGCATGAGTAATAGCTTCAAAAGGCAACCAAAGGAGTCAGCTGTATCATTAGAACCAGAACACTTTTGCCAAAAGGTCATCCAATGAGACGTTTCATTTTCAATCAACTATCATTGCGACGGCCTTTAAATTGTAAAAATCGAGAGGTTATCAATTGTGGATCAATACTCACTCGCACGACGTATTGAAATATCGAAAATTCAGTGCAGAATCGTTCGAAATAGAGCGGAAACATTTCGTAAAGTTTGTACCGTCAAGCGCCTTCTCGCAGGACTATAATACATGTGATCTATCAATGGGAACGTCTTGGACAGATTAATGAAGTGAAGTCTAGTATTCGAATTCGTATTCGTATTCGTACGGGAACTTCAGCTAAAAATACACCCCCTGTAGCTGAGAGTGTGACTGAAAACACAGCTGTATTCCGTTCGTGACGGTCACAAGAATGGGTCATATACCCAAAGACTTTACACCGAATTTTACATGAAAATCTTATGTAATATTCGCTTCAGTTGGCTCAAAAACTGAAGCTTGTGGATTAGGCACAATGCTGCACTTCACTATAGAAAACGAATGAGCAAGACTATGATTTTTCATACAAAACTGTTCTCAGTGGTAGGTGTGTATTTAGGTACGAAAAAAACCAAACTGTCGCATCTGGCGACCCGAAAACTAAAAACAAATAGCAGAAAAACGTCACCAACCCAACAACAAATAATTGTTTGGGGAGTTTTTTGTCACTAAACACTTTTTTGTTGAAAATGCTGCTGTTGCTGCTGTTGCTACTGTCTCAGAGGACAGATTGTGTTACAACGTTAAGTGACCTTGGACGCGGACAATATTTATTCTAAGTAGGACGTCATTAAATGGCGGATAGATGGTTAAACAATGAACAATAACTTAAAGGTTTGATTTCTCAAAATTGTGACTTTAAACGACTCCCGAAATGGGGCGATTAAACACCGTTAGACTTTTCCTTTGGTACCCTGTTAAAGATTAGGTCTACGCCAATGCTCTTTCCCTAACGAGGTGTGCAGTCTAATGTTGTCGCCCTCCACAAAGATGCCAGTACCAGATCCTTCATTGGTCTTGCAGCCGTCCGTGAAGATTCTACTACAGTGCTTTCCTGGCTCAGATTCAGGCTAGAGCCAGTCGTGAGTGCAGGGTAAGTCGACTTTGTTTGTATGTCGCAGCTAGAATACTGAAAGTGCCAGTTTGGTGCGGATTGTGGAGTGGTGGCATCACTGGACTATTCTTCTTCGAAAATTACGCTGGGAAAAACGTTTCCGTCAACGGTGGGCGTTGCACAGCCATGTTAAACGACTTTTTTTTTACTGAAATTTAAGACATGGTGCATGACGCGCCATGCCACTCAGCCCATGCCACAATCGATCTTTTGCGCACCAAATTCCCAAATCGTGTTATCAGCCGTCTTGGCGATGTCAATTGTCCGCCTCGGAGCTGTGGTTTTACCCCTTTGGAGTTTTTTTTTGTGGGAAATTGTGAAGGAACAACAATCCGGAAACGATTCAAGCACATAAGGTCAATACCATCCAAGCAATCCGTGAGCCCGAACCATCAACATGATCTTGGAAAATTGGAGTGACAGAATGCGCTACTGCGAAGCCAGCAGAGGCAGCCATTTAAACGACGTTGTATTCCATAATTAATGGGAATGTTTGTTTTAACTAATAAAGTTAATAATAATAATAGTCTACTAATAATAAAACCCAAAACGAACGAAGAACCTACACTAAACTAATGGCTAAGTAAGCCAAGACCAGACAAATACTCAAATCGCTATGACACTCTTGCTGAAGAAGACGACGATAAAGAAATCACCTATCTCCGTTCAAGAAATCGAATGCATAAGAGCTCTAACTAGGACTCTTGACTCTGAGACTTAAGAAAAATACAAGTTGAAAGTTCTCTCGAAGAATCAAATAAGAGTCCAATCAGTTGAATCTGTCTCCCACACGAAAATTGTAAGAATGTTAAAAAGCAAAGGAAAAATATATTTCAAAAGAAGAGAGAAGCATGCATCCATCCATAAAACAGGAGCTAGAGGAACATAGGCATAAAGTAATTCAAATATACAATATGCAACAAAAGTGAATGAAAAATATTCTCAATTGAGCTGAAAAACAATAAAAGCAATTACTTGATGGGTTGCTCCTATGGAACATATAGCAGTAACAGGGATTCTGCAATCAATTTCCATGCGACTCTGTCTTGCGGCAGCCTAATCACTTCCGAGCAGGATTTACCGGTCTGCTGATACTCCTTCTCCACGGCCCGCCTTCAAGTTAAACATGGACGACCTCGACTACGCACTCTAGTGGGGTCCAAGTAAGGGTTATCCTTCCAAAATCCGTTTCCGATTTACGCAGTGTATGGCCAGTGTGCAGTGTATCCAGGTCTACTTTCGCTGTTGGATCTCTGCTGTGATGGGTTTCTGTAAAGCTCCTCGATGAAGAGCAGGTGTGATAATATACACCCTTACCTTGCTTCTCTGGGGTTGCACCTTGCAAGACGCCTTCCGGTAGAGCTCCTAGATCGACTATGGATGGCGGTATTCCGATGTTATTCAAGGCGTTCCAGATGGTTTCTTGTCCGACCACGTTCTCAAAGTTCTCTCGAAGTCAACGAATAGCAGAAAGGTGGAGGAGTTCCGTTCTACCGAATGATCGATGACCATATCCAATCTACTTCTATAAAATTGAATGAAACGCACAGACCTCTTACAATTGCGCCGATTTACTGCCCTCCGAAACATAAAATTGACATTGAAACAAAGAACATTCAAATTAAATCCTCCCTTGACCTCTCATCAGACCGTTCACGAGAAGTGATAGAATACTCAACGTCCTCAGAGCGGGTAAACAAATCAAAACAGCTCTATAACTTTAAAACTGACTGGGACAGCTTTCGTCAACACATGTGAACGAAGCTATTCACTTGCATCTCACTCAAAAGGCAACATAGAAAGAGCTATAATTTACTTTAACGATACAATAAACGCAGCAGCTACAGGGCACCTGCAAAGACCAGAAATTCTTCAACGACGCATTCTTTTATAATTAAAAACTGGTATTTGTCTGACTCGAGCACCAGATGGCAAAAGTAGGCTGAACAGGACAACAAAGGAATTAAAAGTGGTCCATGAAACCAAACTTACAAATTACTTTAGAAATCTGATTCCAACATCTTAAAAAAACAAACTATTCACTATGGAAGGCCACGAACCAAAACATCTCCCACCAGTCAAAAAACTAGACAATTCATGGGCTAGAGATAATCTTGACAAGGCAACAGTTCTAGCAAAAGTATTTCGCGACTACTTTTACCAACAGAGACGACGATAATGACTCATCAATCTAGTGCAAGGTATTACAGATACTATTGCAGATGCAATAGAAACATCAGCAAGATGATAGCACAAGAAATTTAATTCTGCATTAAGAACGAAATGAGCAATAAAAAGGTATCCAGCTAAGAGTACGCGCTGGGCATTTTCATCCATAAAGAGGATGCTTTTGATGGTATGTAAAGGGTGGGCCGAATACAAATTTCTTTTTAAAAATGCAATAAAATAAACAAAAATTAAATTTTTTCCATGTATTATGGCTTTATTAGTAAGAACAAACGTCGTTCAGGTGGCTGCCTCGGTTGGCTTCGCAGTAGCGTATTCTGTCACTCCAATTTTCCAAGACCTTGTTTCGGGTTTCGGGCTGTAGCTCACGAATTGCTTGGAAGATATTGGCCTTAAGTGCTTGCTTCACGGTTCCCCACAAAAAAAATTCCAAGGGGGTCAAATCACAGCTCCGAGGCGGACAATTGACATCGCCAAGACTGCTGATAACACGACTTGGGAATTTGGTGCGCAAAAGGTCGTTTGTGGCATGGGCTGTGCGGCATGGCGCGTCATGCTGCATGAACCAGAGGTCGTCCAAATCCATGTCTTCAATTTCAGTAAAAAAAAACCGGGCAAGTGCGAGTTGTACTCGCACGGGGGAGGTTCCGTCGCATAATATTGATGGATGATTTCTGAATATCAAACGACGTTTCGCAACTATTTCAGTTGAATTTTCTTCTAACTTAAACCCAAATCAACCATTTATTCATAAACTCATACATCCAAACAAACAAATGTTCATCCCTACATATACCTATATCTCTATCCAAGTTTATCCAACACAGAAAATCCCTTCCATCATACATACATACATACCTATCTAATCACTGCTCATGCCTGCGGTGTGTGTGTGTTCATTTCTGTTGGGCATTTAGGGGTGAGATCGAAAAGATAACGCTCATCAACGAATAGAGTGGCCGAACACAGCATGAAATTATGTGTGAAAATGAAACTTTCTTCTCATTTTAAATCTTAGATATCTCAAAATTTCAACATAAGTCGATATTTTGAAATTTATCATTTCTTAATGCTTACATTGATGTCTTCAAAACTGCGTTTTCAGATCTTCAAAATTCGCATATCGATGATTGACCGTTTTTGGCCAATATCTCCAAAACCATTAGGGCCAGAATGCTCGTTTTAAACGAAAGTACTCAATGAAGCGAAGTTTTTGTGATTTTTTCAGATTTTTAAACACTTTGGTTTAGAAATGGCAGGGGGGGAAAATCTTTGGAGCTCCATTTTTTCCAAACGGTACTTTTGATAAAAAAGTGTTTAAAGAAACCTCCACCTCATTTCGAAAGATCTGTCGATTGATATATATATCGATGGGGTGCGACAATTTTTCAAAATTAATGTCAACTTCACCTGTACTGGAGCCACCCCCAAATGGCCCCACTTTTTAAAATCGCTGCATAGGAAATGACATCTAGGTCTGAAGTACCTAATTCCAAAATTTCATGCCGATATCTTCATAAACTTCGGAGATAAAAAAGTGTGACAGACACGACGGACGGACGGACGGACGGACGGACACACCGAAATTATAAAGGTTCCGTTTTTGTAGACGGAACCTTAAAAAAAAGTGGGTTAACATGGCTGTGCAACGCCCACCGTTGATGGAAACGTTGTTTACAACCTCATTTTCGAATAAAAATCGTCAAATGATGCTAGCACTTCACAATACGCACCAAATTGTCACCCGTAATGACGCCGAGATGAAAATGCGCCTCGTCAGAAAAGACGATTTTTCCCCAAAATCGTTGTCCAATTGAAGCTGCTCTAAGGACCAAACTCCGAAGCGATAACTAAGCCTTCAATTTCTGAGTCAATTGGACCTTGTAAGTGAATAACCCGAGATCTTTGTACAGAATTCTCCTCGGGCTAGTGCGTGAAATGTTGAGCTGTTGAGATCGATGACGAGTTGACGTTCGTGAATTAAGTCTCACACTCTCGACCACAGCAACCACATTCTCATCTTTGCGCAACGTACGACGAAGGAAACCATGAGTGTTGTTCACTAGCATACCAGTCTCACGAACTTTTTGCACAAACTTGCGTACAGTAGTTGCAGTGGGTGCTTCATTTCGGCCAAAACTTCTTTTCAAAAAACGCACTGTTTGGGCTACACAGTACTCACTTTGGAAATAAGTTTTCTTTTTATTCCAACATTGTTCAAGTGTAAAGCGACTCATTTCGTTCCGCGGAGGTTTGATACTGACTTTCTGTCAAGATTTCAAGCGGGAAACAGCTGTTAGTGTCAAAATAACCCGATTTAAGAAAAAAACACTAGATGGCCCACCCTGTATAATGGGTGTTGTAATAATTTTATCCTATTTGATTTGTCTTGGTTGTAGTAAAAATTATTGTTATTGTTCACGTCATATCATTAATAAAATTTTTGAAAGAAGAAGTTCCAGGAATGCGTTAAGATCGTGTCCAGTTAGGGCCGATCGTATGACACCCATCTTGCCTTAACCTCTTCAGTGGCGACAGAAAAATAAGTTGAAAAATATATTTTTTTGTCCGTTTCTACCTACATTCGGGATAAGTAATTAATTTAAGAAAAAAAATTAATAAAAAAAAAATAATAAAAATTATTGGTACTAATGGTATTTAACAGTACACATATGTGGACTACCGCCGATTACAGAGTAAAAAAATTTAAAATTCTGTTTCTTTTTTAAATTTTATTTAAACAGTCAAGGCTGGTAACGTTGCTTAAGAAATAAAAACCATTCTACTTTTTGTGGTACTTTCAAAAGCAGTTATTTCTATTAACGCAAAGATATAATTTCCATTTGTTTCACATTACACGGGAACGTAAAGCACATCCAGGATTTCGTCACTTCAAGGCATTTTTTGCGTCTACAAATAGAGGAAAATGTTCAAAGTAATGGAAAGCTCTTTTGTTAGGAGAAGCTGATCTACTTTTCTCCTTTTGGATAACTCCGGATGATGTGGTTCATCCTGCGAGCTCAAATCGAACGCCCCTTTTTTAGTAACAGCTTCATTGGCTTTGCTTGAAAACCCTAACAAAAACTTGTCAACATACTCGTAAACTTTGAAATCTAAAAGGGTAATTTTGAGGCGATTCTGCCGTCTGTTGAACATTATCCAGCAATTCATTATAACCAAATCAACAAAATGGTTAAATGACCTTACAGTTCACTTATTGGTGCGAACATAGCAGCAATACAGGGATATGTAGCGATCACAAAGGTCCATGCTCTTTAGACCACCGCTGGCAAGTAACTTCCGGTTAGGCTCCTACATACGAGAAAAGAAGAAGAACTCCTGTGCTGTGCAACGTTCATGGCCACATGCAGTGCACTTAGACTCAGAGAGTCAAACTGTTGGAATAGCAGAACTTATGGACATGGTAACATCCTTAACTCACTACCACAACAGGCGATACTGAGTCATACTAACTACCTTACCCAAAGCTAAATTTCAATAAAAACTATAGGGCATACTTTTCAACTAGAACTGAGAGGAAAAGCGACAGAGTCATCCAAACCCATGACATAGCCATCTTCACAGACGGTTCGAAGATGGACTCTGGTATGGGCGCTGTAATCTTCTCCGAAGCCCTGAAGATATCAAAGTCACTCAAGCTACAAAGCTTTGCAAGCATTTTCCAGGCAGAAGTGCTAGCAATAGATGATGCGTGTCTTGAAATTAAAAACAGAATAGAACCACCACAGCGGATAGCAATCTTTTCAGATAGTCAAGCTGCTATCAAGGCTCTAACATCCATAACCACAACGTCAAAACTAGTGGATTGCTGCTTCAAGGAACTATCCATTATAGGTGAACGGAGCCCGGTCTCTTTGATCTGGGTTCCCGGGCACACGGATATAATAGGAAACGAAGCAGCAGACGAGCTGGCCAGACAAGGATCCAAACTCGATAGTCTCGTTGTGGAACAAATCCAGGCTCCACTAGGCTTCGTAAAAAATAACATCTACAATCACTTCCTCAAGATCGCTAACGAAAGATGGACCAAGCTGGAAACATGTGTCCTATCCAGAAGCTTATGGCCCAAATACAACCAAAAGAGAACAAAAGACCTGCTCAACAACAGTAGAAGAAACATATCCAGAATTATAGCGGTCTGTACTGGACACTGGGCTGTTGGGTGTTGGCAGGCATGCTGAAAGACTAGGCATACCATTTAACTCGCACTGCCGCAGCTGCCGGGTGGAAACTAAGCCAGAAACCCCCGAGCACTTTCTGTGCAAATGTCCGGCTCTAGCTAGAGTCACACAACGCACTCTGGGCAAAGCCACCTTCAACACCCCTAATAATCTCTCAGAAGCAAACATTCATAGTCTGCTAGCCTTCATAAATTCCAGAAAGTGGTTTAAAAAAAAAATTAGGCTAATCCGAGTGAATACACACTCCTTTCCACCCCCTTCTCACAAATTAGGTATCCCATAGGATGTGGTATCAAAACGGCGCTTTCATGGCGCTAATTGGGGGCGAAAACAGGATCTGTATGTCCACCGCCACTTTTACCACTTTTACCTTTTTTTTTTGAGCTTTTAATAATTTCTTTTGTTAAAAAGGTATGTTTCATTACTTACCAAATAGAGGATCTCTTCTACGTGACATAACTTAAATTCAGTTGAAAAAAAGGCGCCAAATTCAGAAAAAATATTCAAAAAGTCTTTGTTTTTAAGAGAAACTATATTCACTCTTTCGTTTATAATAATATTTTCATCAAAAGTGAGTACGCATAAATTATAAAAAGAGAGAAAATGTAAGTCCACATATGTGGACTTTTACACCGAAGAGGTTAACCTCAGAGCCAAAAGCTCCTTGACTTATGCAGTAAAATAAGTATTCATCTTTGAAAGCTTTTTAAAGAGGTTCTTGAATTAACTTAGGGAAGGACCAAACCATTTTGGATTTGCAATGCGTAGTGCTGAAAAGTACTGCTTTTTGTTATTGTATGAGATCCACTTTTTCCACAATAAGCTTGGCACCAACAGAAATCAGCTACATAGAGATACTCAACTCTTTCCCTTCTACCCTCATGACGTCATCTGACAGCGTTTTTTATAACATTTTTTCGTACAGTATCGGTGAATACGTGTGATTTGTTTTGAACAGCTGATTGACTTCCCCTCCAAACAAATTCATACAAGACATACATTTCTTATCTACATACATATGGGAAGAAATCTACCAGCGGGTTGGCCATACCCCCACTCCATTTTTTTTCCAAACGCTATCACAAATCGTTTGCAATACGTTCACCACGAAAAGGGGAAGTTAAACGAAATGTAAGTGTTCAGAAAGAGCATTCATTTTACATAAATAATTACGACTGGAAGGACTATTGGAAACTATTAATTATCGGTTATTTTTAAATTGAAGTTTAAATTATTATATTATGAAATATATGGAAATAGGTTTGATATATTTTTTATTTATTCTAATTTCATTGGAAATACTGAAACAATCAGAGAGATAAGTGATAAATGTACTTATTGACGTTGAACCTGAGAAAATCAAATAAAATAGTTAACAAAATTTAAATTCATCCTTAAGTATTGAAATGACCGAAGTATCTCCTTGTGGTCTTCAGATTTAAGAAAACAACTGGTTTGTTTTTTTCAAAGTGTTCCTTTATTAAACGTTAATATTGAAATTCAGACAATTTTTTTGTTTTGAATTCCATGGATTTATGCATTTATATTAGTTTTTTCGTGATAATGCATTAATGTTTCAAAACATCCTTAAAAAAGACAATTTTATTTCCAACATTTTTATATTTTCCTTTGTTTAGGAATTCAAAGGCTATATTCACAAATAACTACGGATGAAATTAAATATGCATGAATCTATATAAGTATACGCAGTTATGTATACAACTTGTTTTTTTAATTTATTTGTACATCTGCAATCGTGTTTTTTTTTATTTGAAGAATTAATTTTGTTATTTATATACAACAATGCAGTGTAAATGTGAATAAATACGGAGTGATAATTATGAAATATCATCTTACACAATTAAATAGTATCCAAATATACAATATATTCAATATATTAAGCAACATTTTTACAACAATATCCAACGTTTTTTTAATATTTGAAAAATGTTCGGCCTCATGAACACAACCAGTGCATTATTCCAGTAGTGGGCAAATTCGACAAAAAATGACACTATCGTGGGCAAATGTCCGCCATTTTCGTGGGCAAATGTCCCAGGATAACGGGAGTTCGTTAAACTCTGTGGAAGTGTGCGTAAAAATTTGGCAGTGTGCGTAAAAATAAGGCAGTATGCGTGAGTTTAACGAAAATATTGGAAAATCTGGAAAAATATTGGAAATGGACGGTCATAGGCGAGACGAAAAAAGCTCGAGAGTTGAGTATCTCTCTGTAGTTGATTTCTGGGCACCAATGAACAACTGTCACTGGAGTGAAAACAGCTGCCGAGTGAAAAACTCCAGTACAGAAATCAAATAGTTTACTAGTAAACAGGCTGCTCCAATAGTTTGGGATCCGCGAACTAGAAAAGATTTTGGTGGTGTATGCTTTTTTTTATGGCGTGTGTGTGCCGTTTTAAATTCTTATGTAAATTTATAATATCTGCATTGCCTAAACAACATTTTCGAAGGCATTAGCCAGAGTTTTGGATATTCACGGAAGTGTTTTATGCCCAAGATGCCTGCCATTAAACTGCAGCTAGAATATCAATTCAAACCAGGTGACCTAGTGGGTCACCTTAGGATACTCAACTCAATCCCTAATAGAGACATGTTTTGTACAATGCCGGACACTATGGTCAGGCAGAACTGTTTCGGCAGGTTATTTGAAGTTGAAATATTGGACCGGGTAGACTGGTCCAATGGTGCCCCAACACTAGACCCCAGAAGTCTAGTTTGGTACACAGATGGATCGAAAATGGATTCTGGAGTCGGAGCTGGTGTCTGTGGACCCAACACTGGGATCTCTGTACCGATGGGGTCTAGTCCCACTGTGTTCCAAGCCGAAATCCATGCCATTGAGATCTGCGCGAGACATAATCTTGGTAAAGGTATCAAGGGCGCAATTATACAAATCTTTTCTGATAGCCAGGCAGCACTTAAGGCCTTATCGTCCAGTCAAATAGACTCTAAAGCCGTCAAATGTTGCCACGATGCTCTGCAATCCCTAGCCAAACACAACAAAGTGAAACTTGGTTGGGTCCCTGGGCACAAAGGGATTGCAGGTAACGAATCAGCAGATGAACTCGCTAGAGCGGGTTCAAGTACTGCGTTCATAGGCCCTGAACCATACTGCAGTGTCAATTGGTCGACGGCTGCAGCGCTGATTAATGAATGGGAAAACAAACTTCGCCTAGATCATTGGACCAATGGGTCAGGTCTCAGGCAATCCAAAAAATTAATCAGACCCTATTCCTACAAGGAAATCCTTAGCTTAGATAAGGAGAGCATAAGAAAGCTAACGGGCTTTCTTACTGGCCACTGCGGCTTGTATTACCACCTTAACAAAATGAACTTGTGTCAAAACACGGAATGTAGGTTCTGTCTTGAAGAAGACGAAACATCTCAGCACATCTTATGTGAATGTCCGGCACTACATTGGTTAAGGAAACGTATTCTCCACAGGGAAATACTGACTTCAGTGGAATTGAAAAACTCCACTACAAAAGATATACTATCTTTCATAAGGAAAGTGGTAAATCTTTTGGATTAACTCCAGCCCGTCGATACAATAGATCTTTTTAGGTCGCAGTGTCGCAGCCTTTACGGCAGGGTTGTACAAGAGGAAAAAAAAAAAAAAAAAAAAAAAAATGCCCAAGATGGGTACCGAACCGAACCGAACTTCCATGAATAGTGTAAGATACCCGGCATAGTGATGTGCGTTGATGGAACCCAAAATGACATAAAAGTTCCAAAAGAAAATCCATTTATTCTACGGTAATTCCTCGATTTACGCCGAGAGGTATTCCAAGGAATGGGAACATAAATCAAGACGACGTTAGCCGAGAAGTACGAAAAATAACAAATAAAATGTTTGAAAATCACTTCGGGCGACCACGGAACCTCTTTGTAAGTATGACAGCAAAGCGAATGCACTTCCAACCAGAAATCAGTCAATTATTATTAGTTGATTTCTGCTTACCACATACAATGTAAAATTCTAATTTCTGTGAATCCCCAAATACTTGAAGAATATAACCTTTCAACTGTCAAGAAAAAACAAACCATGGAAATCCCCGATTAAGTTTCATTTAAACTGCCAATTTTCAAATTTAAACGGCTTAAATGAAGCAATTTCAAATATAAACGGCTAAAAAAAACGTTTGGCAACGTAAATCGACAGATAGGACGGCGTTACACGAGGCAAGGTTCAGGTTTACACAACGAAAATCGAGACGACGTAAACAAAGGTAACGTAAATCGAGGGATTACAGTATAATAAAAAAAAGATTTTACAGCATAAATGCCATGATAGTAAGTGCAATAAAAATGTGTAATAATGAATATCACATTAATTCCTCATGTTTTTCAGATTTGCGACGAAAAGTTATGGTTACTGTGTATAGACGCAAGATTTCCCGGTTCCAGTCACTATTCGAGCAAGAGTACGAAAGAGAAGATCGAAGCTCTAGGCTCTTACGCAAGTATGGTATGGTTTACTTTTGATCTGTAAACCATGGATATCATGGATATCATATATCTGTAAATCTGGATATCATCTTCAACCATGGCTTTTAACTCCATACCGTTCGGTCTTCATCACCCGAGGGCAGATTCAATAAACACCACTCCAAAGGCAAAAACATAGGGGTATTAAAAAATAGATTTCGCTGTCTGATGTCTTCAAGAACTCTGCACTTTGAAGCAAAAAAAGCATACCAAATAATAAATGTTTTTTTGCACACTCCACAACATTTGTATGTTCTACAAAGCTAGGTTTGTGGAGAAAGATTATGAAGATAATTAAGAAGAAAATCAAATAGGAAGTGAAGCCGATTAAATTGATTCTCATGAAGCAAGTCGGATAAGACGAGAAATAATGGAAAGTTTATAATAATAAATAAATAAACAGAATTCTTTCTTTACAAAAACAGAATAAATATCTTTCCAAAACAAAAAAATATAAGCTATAAATAAATATTTCAATTCAATCTTTCATCTACATATGTATATACCATACTTGTAAAAGACTGCAATCTTTTGATTTAAAAAATCAATTGACTTCATATTTCGGATTTTTCAATTCCTGAATTCACTTAGGAATTTAGACTTCAGCATTGAAATCTCTCATTCAGTCACTTTGAAGTCTTTACCATTCGCTTAAAGTCACCCGCATTCAGTTGAAGTCTTTGGGACTTCAAACATTTTCGTTGAAGTCTTTGGGATTTCAGTATGACCGCAAGTTCGAACGAGTCTGAATGGAGACTAACAGCACTTTTATATGGAGTATGATGGTATTTTAGGTTTAGAGGAAGTAGGGTATGATGTGTAGTGGCGAGGGGGGAAAACGGACGGATACGGTTTTGGTGGGAGGGGATTGTTCCATGGGGAGAGGGCATGATCAGCGTTGATGGGGGTATGGACTTGTGGGATTTTACCGTGGGAGGGAGGCTATGATTAAGTCACAAAGACTTCATCGCACATTTTTGAAGTCCCAAAGACTTCATCGAACATTTTTGAAGTCCCAAAGAATTCAAATGAAAGCTGGTGACTTCAGGTGAATGGTGGAGACTTCAAGGTGACTTAAGTGAATGCAATGTTAGTCGAGAGGCTTACATTCAAATGAATGCAATCTTAAGAATGATCCAAAGGATTGGTCCAATCAAAGACTTCAAAAAGAATGGTGATTTCAATTCTGAAGTCCATAAATCCCATATGAAGTCAATTGATTTCATTACAAAACAGATAGTTCTTTCCTTGAATTTAGGGATTGCATTCTCAAAAGATTGCAGTCTTTTTACAACTCCGGTATATACATACAATATGACGTACACATACCTGACCTAGAGTTCGTCGATTTTCTTCGATAGCTTTTTAATCTAAAAACTCTAGCAATCTCTGTCATGCCATGCTTCATCTTCTCTTTCATGAATTCTTCCATTTCTTGATTATGCCTTTTGGTTTCTTAAGCAAAAAGCTGCAATGGAACTGGGAGCGATAGTTCAGTGATGAATTTAACAAGAAGTGAACGTCTGTGATTCGATTAGAATTGTGCGATATTTTTTTTTCCAGTTCAGAGAGGCATATTGCAGTACTATTCACCACGAATCCTCTTCATTCAAACATTTTGCCACCAATCAGACAATCTTTGTACAGACGCTCACAAAAGTATTCGGAATTATGTTTTTTTCATGGATTTTAGTATTGTGAAACAACAAATATTTATAAAAATCAGTTTCAATTTAACATTTATTCTCTGTTAACAAAAATCAGAAAAAATAATGCATGTTTTCGATCTACAACAACAAAGCAAAGTAAGATCCAGGAAAAAACATAATTCCGAATACTTTTGTATGGCACTGTACATATTGTACGTTCGCTAGGAGATTTGTCTAAATTTGAGCTAGACCTTAAAGCCCAACTATAATGGCCGTATGAAAACTTAAGAAAACGGAAGCAACCATACACAAAAACAATACCGTGACTAAAGTAAACACTAAGCTCACTGTCGGTAAGGTCGTTCACTTTTGTCTACTTACGCGGGCGCGAAACGAATTGCTCTCTACGTATAAAAAATATCAGTTGACAGTGGAGTTCACCTCAAGTTGAAGTTACAAGTGCGCACTTTACTATCATAACCTCGTCTAAAGCAGAAATTTTTTTTATAGATGGGATAAAGTGTTATTATTTGATTTCTGGTCTAAAGTAGAGCGATTGTAAAGAAGAAAATCGAACAAAGAAAATTCTAGTCTATTTATGCATGTACGGTATGTACGTCACTGAACAAGTCTGTGCAAGTTAAAGAAATGCCACATGAATAGATCACTAAGCGGGTTTTCCCCATTTAACAATTCTTCCACAATGCAAATTCCGATTTTATATTAATAGTCTCTTAAATTATACTCACATTGTCTCTTCTAAATATAATCTCAACCGGGTTTCAAACAATTTTGTTAAGAGAATTGTTTTTTCTTAGATTCCGAGAACGTCACTTCTTTTCTCAGATTTGTTATTTAAAAATATATTAATTGTGAGTTGTTTACTTACTTGTTATTCTTCATTTTTTTCGGGAAAAAACTGTTAGAAATATTGAATTAGTCTCTGAGAAATATTGAATTGGTCTTTGAATAACTCAGTTTGGCAACACTGGCTCTCACTGGAAATTAAAACATGTACTAATAATTATAAATCCACTAATAAAGTTAGTCTCATTTTGAACTTCCCAGAAGTCGGTCGCTTTGTTATTCCTTTGGTTCAACAGGTTATGGGCCCAGGACACGTAGAAATTTAAAGAATTCGCGTAGTATATATACAGTTCATATTTTTTTTGAGCGTACGATCTTGCTACGAACATGGATTCTGAACCTTTTAAAGTTGATAAACTCCAAAATTCAGAGCAATATGCAGTCTGGAAATTCCAATTAAGCATTTTACTTAACGCTTCGGGTCTGTTTGATCAGGTAAATGGCCTGAGTGAACGACCAGTAAAAGCGGAGAGTGAGAATCAAACTGCATACAACGATCGCGTAATATCTTGGATGAAAACCGACAGTAAGGCTCAGCGAATTATTGTTACAAGTGTAGGTACAACACCCCTTCGCCATATTGTTAACTGTACCACTGCAAAAGAAATGTGGACGAAGCTCAAGGCGGTGTATGAACAAACTTCAAGTGCAAATGTTCACCTGTTGCTTCAACGCTTCTATAGTTTCGAGAAGGAGCCTGATGATGACGTTGCAACCCATATTTCGAAGTTGGAAAACATAGTCAGGCAACTCAGAGATATCGGGGAGAAGATTTCAGATAGTATGGTTATCACTAAAATCCTAATGACTCTTCCAGAAAGCTTTCAGCATTTTTTTTCTGCATGGGAGTCTACAGCTAAAGAGCAGCAGACTTTGGAAAATCTGACGTCGCGTCTAATAATGGAGGAGACACGTGTACTTTCGCAATCGTCTGTTTCGAGTGGTAGCAGCACGGCTCTGCTCGCAAAGCTCAAACATCGAAAACAACAACAAGCAAAAGTCTCCAAACCAGGAAAGTGCTTCAGATGCAATGAATTTGGTCATTGGAAACGAGAGTGCCCAAAAAAGCTTAACGATCAGAGGAAGACTGGAAACCGAAGTGGGGCACAAAGGGGGGATGCGCTCATGTGCAGTATGACAAAACTTGCGGATAGACCATGGACTGGAAGTAAAGGTGAGGTTGCAGCGGGGATGAATAATGTGGCTGTGGGTGATCAATTGAGGGCTGGAAATGGAAATGAGGAGAAAGCGGGAAGAATGACTTTGGTAGGCGCCGATCGACAGAGGATTGGAAATAGAAGTGAGACGAAAGCGGAGAAAAACTCTATGACTGATGACAATAATCGGTTATGGTCTGGCAGTAGAAGACAGGTACAAAAGGCGAATTTTCGGACATGCAATGCATTAATAGTTAATGATGAGCATATGAAAGACAATTGGTACCTTGACTCAGGAGCTAGCGACCACATGACGTGGAAAAAAGACTGGTTTGTGCGATATGAGAATTTTTCCGATCCCATTGATATTAAAGTTGGAAGTGGTGAAAAAAATTTTAGCGCTAGGAATTGGTGATATCAATATATTGGCATTTAATGGAAATGTGTGGTGTGAAAAGCATCTATCCAATGTTTTATATGTGCCGAAAATTTCTGTGCATCTTTTTTCACAAAGTCGTGCCTTGGACAAAGGATTGAAGTTTATGTCTGACAGATTGCGGTGTGAGTTTGCAACAGATGATGGAGCGGTTGTGGCAGTGGGAGAGCGACAGGAACAGCTGTTCAAGATGTGCTTTAATGTGCAGGTTCCGATGGGACAAAGGGGAAACTTAGCGATCACTAGAGATTTGCCATTGAAAATATGGCATGAGAGAATGGGTCACCAAAACATTACACATGTACGTGCCCAGTTGCAACGTGAAGGCATTCGTTTCATAGACGATCAACATTTTTCATGCGATGCTTGTATATATGGGAAACAGCATAGATTACCATTTCCAAGGAGCACGTTTCAAGCGAGTCAGCCAGGTGAGCTTGTACATGCGGACGTATGTGGTCCTATGGAACAAATCTCTGTTGGTGGATCCAGGTATTTTGTTCTTTTTAAGGACCACTTTTCACACTTCAAAGCAGTGTATTTTATAAAGAACAAGACGGAGGTTTTCTCTTCGATCGAACATTTTATTGGTCGTGCTAGCAGTGAAAGTCGTCACCCGGTCAAAACGTTGCGTACTGACAATGGATCAGAGTTCGTCAATGCAGATGTTAAGCTACTTCTCAGCAAACATTCTATTCGTCATGAAACCACCGCAGCATATTCTCCTGAGCAGAATGGCAGTGTTGAGCGAGAAAACCGCACAGTCGTTGAGGCTGCTCGAACCATGTTACATTCGAGAAATTTATCGAAGAAATTTTGGGCTGAAGCTACAAATACAGCGGTTTATGTCTTGAATCGAACTGGTACTAGTACCTTAAAAGGCAAATCTCCATATGAGATGTGGTGTGGCAAAAAACCAAACATAAGAGAGTTCCAAGTTTTTGGTAGTGAAGCGTTTATGCATATACCCAAGCAGAAACGTAGGAAATGGGACAAAAAGGCGGAGAAGGGGCTGTTCATGGGGTATGCAGAGAACACCAAGGGGTATCGTATCTGGATACCAGCTAGACAAAAGGTGGAAATTGTAAGGGATGTTACCATCAAAGAAATTGAGCACCAGAATGTTGTGGAAACATCAGAGCCAACATATTTTCAACTTACCAATAATGAATCTTCGAGAGAAAACAGAAATGAAGTCGATGACGATGAACCACCAGGAGAGGTATTTCAATTAGCCGACAAAGAAATAAAAACTACCGATGGAACAGAAGAAGGATTAACCGAGGATGGTAGCAATGAGGATGATGATGGTGAGTCTTTAGACATTCCATTGAAAGATCGATTGCGTAGTCGGAAAAATAAAGTTGATTCGGGGACATGCAATTTCATGGAAAAGCATGCTTTCATAATGTTAGGAGAGCCACAGACTTACAAAGATGCATTAACAAGTAAAGATGCAGCTGCCTGGAAAGATGCAATGACAGAAGAGATAAATAGTCTTCATCAAAACCACACTTGGGACTTGGTGCGGTGTCCAGTGAACAGGAAGGCCATAAGCAACAAGTGGGTATTTAAAATAAAAAACTTAGATACCAAAGGACGGCAGAAGTACAAGGCCAGACTAGTGATTCGAGGCTTTAATCAAGAACGAGGGATAGACTATGATGAGACATTCAGTCCAGTTGCTAAGTTCACATCTCTACGTTGTATTTTTGCAATTGCGGCAAATGAGGGGCTGAATCTCACCCAATTTGATGTCAAAACCGCATTTTTAAACGGAGACCTGAGTGAAGACATCTATATGCAGCAGCCTCAAGGTTTTGATGATGGTACTGGACGAGTTTGCAAGCTCAAAAAGAGTCTTTACGGCTTAAAGCAAGCGTCTCGATGCTGGAATAAGAAGTTCACCGCAGTTATAAAGGAATTTAATTTAAGACCCAGCTTAATGGACCCGTGTGTCTTTATATCGAAGGATATTAAAAGGCGTATAATACTCGCAATATACATTGACGATGGATTGATCGCTGCTAGGGATAAAGAGGACGCCATGAGCTTGATCAGGTTTTTAAAGACGCAGTTCGAGATAACAACATTACATGCTGAGTGGTTCTTGGGTATGGAGATAGCTATGAGTCCGAATGGTGGAATTCACATCACTCAATCGAGATATTTGGAGAATGTCTTAAGAAGATTCCACATGGACTGCTGTAAGTCGGTGTCAACTCCGGCTGAAACCGGCTGCACGTATGCAGATTCATTATGTCCAGAAGATGTCAAGTTCCCGTATAGGGAGGCTGTTGGATGCCTGATGTACTTGGCAGTTGGCACTCGTCCGGACATAGCATTCGCTGTGGGAGTAGTTTCGCGGTATTTGGATGCACCCACTAAAACTCATGTCAATGGAGTCAAAAGGATAATCAAGTATCTCTCAGGCACCAGGAAAATGGGTATATTCTTTAAAAAATCTAAATACATGTCCTTAGTTTGTTACAGCGACGCTGATTATGCGGGTGATCCTTTAACTAGACGTTCTACCACTGGTTTCATTTTTACACTTGGAAATGGACCAGTGTCTTGGTCATCACAGAGGCAAAAGTGTGTGTCCTTATCGACTACCGAATCGGAGTATATTGCAGCCTCGCAGGCAGTTAAAGAAATGGTATGGCTTCGAGAGCTGCTCCTGGAGTTGATTCCAACTGGTATTGGCGAGGTGATTCTCAACATGGACAACCAAGGATCAATCAGACTAGTGAAAAATCCAGAGTTCCATAAACGAACGAAGCACATAGACGTACGTTTCCATTTCATACGAGAGCGATATGAGAGAGGTGATTTTTTAATAAATTACGTTCCGTCCGATCATCAAAAGGCAGATATTTTCACAAAAGCTCTTAGCAAAGAAAAATTTGAAAGTTTTCGTTCTTCAATTGGATTAACTAATTTTTTAAAAGAATAAAAAAGGTTATGTTTATTTACACTTGAATACTCTGTATGAACGGTATGAATTATTTGAAATATTGTAAATTAATTCAAAAGTGGGAGTGTTAGAAATATTGAATTAGTCTCTGAGAAATATTGAATTGGTCTTTGAATAACTCAGTTTGGCAACACTGGCTCTCACTGGAAATTAAAACATGTACTAATAATTATAAATCCACTAATAAAGTTAGTCTCATTTTGAACTTCCCAGAAGTCGGTCGCTTTGTTATTCCTTTGGTTCAACAAAAACTCAAGAGAATTGGTTTAAATATCAAAATTAACGATTTTACGATTTGTCAAACTAAAATCATGATCAACAGAGGGCCCCCAATATCTACAAGTTCGTAATTAAAAGTTGCATATTCTCTGTTCACATTGAAATGTCAATGTTTTCTTGTGTAAGGAAATCGCGGCTGTCTGCACTAAAGGAAAGTGTATACCAATGAAGTGTCAAAATTCAAGTACTCAGCACTCTAGTCGGCCGCCGTTAAGGCAGTTACCAAAGGCCCTGGCCCATAGAATCCGTCGTCTCAAACCTCAAATTATTTCCGTCTTCTGCTCACTCGGGAATTGCAACATTTGTTCGCTTATTGGATATCATGAATACAGTAATCAGCATAAGTTGGCCTAAGTATGACTGCTACCTGCAGTCAGCCACTTTAACTTAACCTAACCTAACCTAAAGTTCATCGATAAGAAACTTGGGTTTTAGCTTCAAATGTCACAATTTCTTTCGAAAATAGTGAAGTAGTACTGTAGTCGTTTTCGAACTCGGGATTTTTTTATTCTACTTTTATTACGTGAAGGAACAAGCCTTCTCGTACGAATACATATTGCATCTCATCCTTGCTATGATTATAAATTTTCCGGACAAACTATGATTAGGGACAAACGTGTAAAATGCGGGACTGTCCCGCAATATACGGGATGTTTGGTCACTATATTTATGAAGACAAAATACACAACCAAGTCATAAGACAAAGAAAACCGAGAAACTCGAGATTTTGGCATTTCATCAAACATTTAGTTCAACTAGTTAGTTCTCTTAATTATAATGTCAGCTCTTAGTAAATGAGAATTCTCAAATAATGCACTTGTCAATTGTTAAGAGAAAGCATTGTTTGCTCTCTGAATTCACTCCGAGATTACTGAGGTAAAAGTTTTGTTGTCAACGATAAGGTGCCATGCACCTGTAGAGTTTTCAATTGTTTACAGTGAATTTCAACAAAAAATTCGTTTCAACACATAGTACTTTCTGTACTGCCACCACATCATAGACATCAATGCAGTTACATTTCGCTAATGTCGGTGTCGTGGATTTCTAGACAAAGGATTTCTAGATAACGTTGTTCTCATTTACTTCAAATCATACCGCTAAGATGAGAGTGAAAACTACATTTGGTGTTTTTAAGTCAATTTTGTTAACTCTTAAACTGTAAAGCATAGACTCGGTTGTCGGTAAAGTTCAATGATAAAATGCTATCACCTGTTGGTTTGGGCGGTGGGAGCATTTCACATCCGAAGGTCTCGAATGAAAAAAAATTTGATGGCACCTCTGAAAGCAACTAGTACCTATAAGAAACTTGAAAGCAAAATTAAGAGACAACTGGTGAGCTCCACTCACAGCTAGTGTGGAAACGTGTGGTCTCTTAAATAGAATGAAGGCTGATAAACGATAGAAAACCAAGAGATGACCATGTTTAAGTGTCTTTCAAATAATTGCAGGAAGGTTTTGGAACCATCTGATAAGAGTGAGCCTATAAGTTGATAATCATCTTCTTCTTTCTTCTGATGGCGCTACAATATGGGGTGAACCTGGGTTTCAACCAAGATGCCTCTCCAGTTGGAACAATCTTTAGCTTGTTGCCTCCAATTATACATGCCAAGTTGGCTCAGATTCTTCTCCATTTGTGTGCGCCATCGGTTCCGTGGGGATTGCGTTGCCCCATGTATTCGAAGACTCATGGGGTTGGAGCAGCGTTGTCCATGCTCTCCTTATGGCCTAGTAATTGTTAGCGTTGAATCCGTAGACGCCTGGATAGACCCATGTCGCTGCATAGCCCATTCCTTGATTAAATCTTCTCCAAATGCCCTCAACGCAAACCGGACCAAAGATTGAACGCAGAACCTTTCTTTCGAAAATACCAAGGTGCTTCTTCATTTGCCCACATATGGGTAATACAATGTGGCGCAAAATTAATCATCCAATTTTGTTCTTGAATTACTTTTTTACTAAATAAAAAATAATGATGTTGAGTGATGGAACTCTTTTTTTTACCTTTACAGTTCTTTCTGCTAAGTGGAAAATATAATATCCTCCAGGTGGCTGCTGCCTGTGTTGATACACATTTGTTTTAGCGCATTTTCCATGACTTTTCACAAGATCTCAAAAAAATGCGATCCAATCACTCCTCCCGCGTGAACGCCGCGCCACACAGTGGCTTTGAGCGGATGTAATGGCTCTTCGTGCATCACACGCGGATTTTCAGTGTCCTAGAAACGAAGATTTTGTTTATTGACGTAACCGCTTAAGTGGAAACGCGCCTCATCATGATTTTCGACACAAAATCGTCCTCTCCGTTGTTGAGATTGAGGATGGCTTGTTCACAAATTCCAAATATGATTTACGTACGACGCCATTTGCAAAAAATAAAATATCTTCCGATAGGATGAATAATTTTGAGCCACCTTGTAGTACCGCTAATGTAGGCTTCCAGGGCATCCTTTGTTTATAGTCTGGACAAGCGATTTAACTTATTTCCACATACAATACTCCAAAGGTTTTAATACATACGAAGGTAGATGTTAATTGATAGGTGCAATACGCCAAATTTACGCTCATTTTTGACTTCGAATGACAGTCATGATTTTTTTTTAAACAATTTAATTGAATCAAACTGGACTGCAACCTACGTCTAGATCTTCCGCCCGATTGGGTTTTGTGGATTTAACAGTTATGTTTATAGATTTTTTTCGCTTCAAGTTCGGCAGTGGTATTTGTTGTTGTAGCCATTTAACCGAAAATTTGTTATTGATGGGATCTATTTGTTAACATAAATTTTTTTTTATTTATCATAAATCTTATATTTATAGATATCTTAGTTTTTGATGAATGTTACAATCAAGTAGAATCAAGTTTTTGGCTTATAGTTCGAATGTATAGCACACTAATTGACAAGATTATTATTCTGAAAAGGAAATACAATTTCAAAGCAATTGCCAGCTTTCAAATGGCTTGCTGCTGTAAAAAGTTTCGATCTTCAAACTAACATACATTGTTTATATGCTGTATATCTAGTCGCTTCTCATATTAATTGAGACGTGCGATCAATGAACTACTTGAACTGCTTATCATAATGCAATTATGTACATGTACATACATGCGCCCATAGACTGTCTTTAATTGTAATTTGTATATTCTCCCTCCTCAACAAGATTTGTTCGTTTCAGCACAAATCAGCTGTTCAGTGGTTCTATAGACAATAATAAACGTATTACTCACCATTTTGCTTCATTTGGAGATACCCGACTAAAAAAGAATGATCGTTCATTTTAAGAGAATAAATTATATCTTTCTCTTTGTCACTAAAGGCATACATGTATATTTGAGTCTTCTCACTGATGCTTGTGAAAATCTGATTTTAATCTAACCGGATTTAGTATGAAGGCAAATCGAATTTGGATATTCCAAAGAGATGGGAAATTTAAGTTCCCCTTAAAAATCACATTTGATGTGAAGACAGGTGAAAACGAAATGAAAGGGAAATTAATATACATGGCTACATATGTGTGTATGGATTAAATTAAATTCTCCTCTAGGAACAGAAAGCTCGCTAAGTTTGTAACCACTTGCACACCTGAATACGTAATTGCAATTTATGGAGATGAAAATTAAAAAAAATAAAAATTGTCTTTGTTTACATTTTTTAAACACAATAAAATAATAAAAATCGAATACAAGCGCATTATTACACGTGTATGTACACATGAATGAATTAGGCAGTAAGTGGGTAAGTGTTGGCAAAAACCTGAGCAATCCGCCTAGGCATGAAATATTTTCTGCAGGGGGAACACTCAAATAAGACCAATTATCATGTTTTCATGATGTTTTAAAATTCGTCATTAATAAGACGGATAAAAAGCTTTTTTTTTGGAGGAGGAACAGCAATGTATGTAGTGCTGCATGTACGCGAGGTGTAACTTGTTTGACGATCATCAGCAAATGTAAAAAATACCCCAAAAATGGAACGATATGAGACAACACGCCTGCTTCTCCTCAAAATCCCTTTTGAAACCAACCTTCTTCACAATTGTGGAAAATCATATATTCTGCCTTGGATACTCCTTCAAAAGGTGGATTGTCCAGGATCATGTAAACACCGTCTACGTCGCTGTTTACAAACGACTATGATATACGCCTGGGCAGGCAACATTTTCTGCAAGAATCAGAAAAATATATCGAAAATGGATCGATAAGGGATAACAGGCATGTCTTCGTCCTAAATCGTTCTATTTTTTAGATTCATTTTTCATCAACGAACAGAGATTAGCAAATTTGTTATAGCGAAATAACTTTTGGGTCTTATACTTACACACATATGCATTTTTTAAATAATCGCCGTGCATGCAATCGCGAAAACTAAAGTGAAATCTATACGGCCACGACTAAACAAACAGTTTCGACACGGAAGCGAGGAATTGAAGTCGTTTTTGCTGATACCAATATTGTTGACAACCGCATGAGATTCACATAAGATTTCACTCATTTACACCATACATATACGCTTTTGTTTATTTGTGTGGAGTACAATATCACAAAGTTTGTTTAGTTCACTAAAGGGTGCTCATAACAAACCTTCTATAGAAAGTATTGCTTGATTTATAGCAATGTCTGAAGCATTCGTAGGCATTAAATGACATTGACATTTGTTGACATACCTCTTTCAATCACAATCCTTAAACCGCCATTCGAGACTACATACATACGATTAGTTTAAGGTTTGTCATTTAATGCTAAACGGACTAAACTTTTGAAAACTTACTACAAAAATAGCGATTCTTGTATGTTGTACGTTATGCGCATTACGAGCAGATTATAGTCAACATAATCGTCCATTTGAACACGACTGGATAGTGCAGTTGGTTATGTGCCTGGCCCAAGTTAGAGGGGCCACAGGTTCGAATTCCAGTGAAATCGAATCTGGTCCAGCCAACATTTGCCGTTGGGACCAAATTAACGGCACTGGAGTAGGATGCTACCTGGCAGTACAATGGACCAGTTTTGAGTCTGAGTGCTCCTGAGTGAAAACGAATATTTGTTAAGTTATGGCCGAATTATATCGGTAAAAAAGTCATCGAAACTTACCTTTTCAGAATCAAGTGCTGCAAGAACTCCTGTGGAGGATTTTTGAATGATTTTATACTTCATGTGGGCGACGTGGCTAGCGGGTAAGTACATAGACTCCTACGCACTAGACTTTCAGTCTGGGTTCAATTCTCAGCACAAAAAAAATAATGTTTAAATTTTACGGCTCCACCTCTTTCGAGTCACTGACAATGCTCTAAGAGTATATCTGCCTAGAAAAACCTTCTCAATCTCGCTGTTCGGAGTCGGCATAAAACGATAGGGCTCCCCACTATTTAGAGAATACCATAGCATGGACAATACGAGTGGTTGCTGCAAAAGCTGGGTCCAAGCCCAAATCAGACTGTAGGGCCACCATATTGGAATAAAAATGTGGTCGAAATCTATGTATATCAACGTGTTTTATTTGAATTTACTTTCGAAACCAGAAATTGGATGACCTGATACATACTAAACTTACTTTTGACAGTGTTTTGTAGAAACAGTGGTAACTTGCAGTCTGTATCTGTTAAATTCTGTTAGAGTACTGTTAGGTACAGGGCGTACCGTGAGATTTAACAGCAATGTAAAAATCTACAGTGCTGTTAGTATAGGCAGTGCTATTACAGTAAACTGTTAATACATTCGTCTCAAGTGATGTCAAATAAGTGTCAGTGAAATAATATCAGTCATCATATTTTATTTATTCAGGAAATAAATTATTTTACGGAATAAAATAATTTATGTTGTTTTCGTATGACGGTACATACAGTTGTTTTCAAAATACTAGTAGTGAGAACTAAAATACAATTCAGATGTTTAGTTGTTCCTATTACTACTTTATTTTAAACATTGATTTAGCCAAAAATTACAAAGTTTGAAATATCAATTGGTGGATTTACTTTTTAACGATATTTTGTATAACATTCGTAGCACAATTATTATTTTGACGTAGCACTACTATTATTTTAAACACAGCTGTACATACATACATACATTTTGTAGTTAAAAGAGTCTAGTCTATTTGAAAGTTATTTTTTTAAGACTTGGTACTTTTTGCGATCAATGTAAGAAACAGTCGGCATATCCAACTCGTGCCACCAGTGTTACGGATGCGTACTTTTGTTTGAACGATATATAGTGTGATAAAACGAATTGCATTCCTCGGGGGTATCTGAACTGAAAAAACGTTTTTGCTTTTCATTCAAATTATAAAAATAATAATGGTGGCACTACAATCCGAGGTGGACTTAAGCCTAGATTCTCAACCACTCGTGTTGTGCGTGCTATTATTGTCTCACGAGTGGAGGGGACCTACAGTTTAATGTCGACTCCGAACGGTGAGATTGAGAAAGTCACTACTTCTAGAGCATTGTCAGTGAATCGAAAGAGGTGGAGCAGTGAACATTTTTTTTTAATTTTTGTTCTGGGATTTGAAACTAGACTTGAAAGCCTAGGGCATTGATGCGATGCACATACCCACAACGCCACGGCTCACAATAATATTAGGAATTTTTAAAATTTTAACGCAATACCAGCACACTTCAAACACAAATAAAAATCACTTAAAGGCCAATTTACAAATACAGTTGTGGTCCAATATAACGCATAATATAACATCCAAGTGCATTCGTTAAATCGAAAAATTCTTAATATTAAGCGAATTTTCCTTGAACGAAATTTTAAATAAATGTAGCTGCTCAACGTTGAGTTCCTCGTGCACTGCCGTGTTTCTCACCCTATCCCTATGAGTAATTCCCACAACAGCGGTAAGAAATCCCATCTACTCATAACATTAAAATATTTCATTAATTTATTAATAAATTTAACAGAAAACTTTTAAAGTAAAAAAGCAAAACTGAAATACATAATATAAACGACGAACAATAAATCTTTGGATTAATTTTTCAAAAAGATGTCCCCAATAAGCGTTTGCTTTCGTGAATTTTGAACGCAGCAATTTACAGCTTTTTCTGTATCTTTGAATGTTCATCGTTGTTCTGTCGGGCCCATTTAATATACGTGTTCAACTTCTCAACCGCTTCGGTATGCTTTACTTTCTGAACAGAGTTCGAATTAATTTTTGGAGAGCTAGCATCTTCATACATGTATTGTATGAATTGTATCTACCAGTTTTACAAAAAGACCCATAAACATGCGTACATCCACACTTAAGGGAGTTGCTTTGTGCCCTTCTTCTCTAAAGTAACAAAAACATTCGTTATATCGAATGTGAATCTTTTTTTTCGTACGTTATATAGAGACAGTAATGCATTTGAAAAAAATGTATGTTATATCGATCATTCGTTATATTGGCATTCGTTATACTAGACCACCACTGTGACTGTGTATTCTTTTCATATGACCTATCATTACATTTCATTAGCCTCTCAATACTCTCAAGAAGCTTTACAAATTTCATTATTGATTGAATCCTTTATCAGTTTTTCATAAAGAAGTACATTCTTTCAATGTCCCATGCATTTTTATACACTTCCTCAGTAGTTTATTTTGTTGTGCACCCTGTTTAACAATGAATCATTATATAGATATGTATGTCTGTATATAAATAAATAAATTACGTGATGTAAGCCAGAAATCAGTCATATAGTTGATTTCTGATGTAAACAAAGTTTCATATGATTAAAAATGAAATGATGCACTGTTGGAGCACTGGATTGAATTATGCTGATTTCTGCGTTTTTGCGAGTATGTACATATCCTATTTACATGTACATGTACCTATGTATCCAAGTTCAAAGATATCTTATCTACATACATACATCCAAACAAACAAACATTCTTCCATACATATGCGAATGTTTATACACAAATGTATTTAACATAGAAAATCTCTTTTAACATACCCAATCACATCACAATAACACTCATCAAAGTATAGAGTGGTCGATCACAGCATGAAATTTATGTGTTAAAATAAAATATTTATCAATTTACATCTTAGATATCACAAAATGTGCACATAAATCGATATTTTGATTTAAAATGTCTTAATGCTTACATCGAGGTCGTCAAAATTGCGTTTTCAGATCTTCAAAATTCGCATATCGATGGTTGACGGTTTTTGACCAATATCTCGAAAACTATTAGGGCCAGAGTGCTTGAAATTATTTTAAATGAAAGTACACAATGAAATCAAGTTATAGTGATTTTTTTCAGCTTTTTAAACACTTTGATTAAGTAATGGCAGGGGACGACGTATTAAAAAAAACGCTTTAGGGCTGCATATTTTTCAAATGGAACTTTGGATCAAAAAGTGCTGAAAGAAACCTCCAGCTCATTTCAAAAGATCTATCGATTGATATATTGCTTAAGGGGGTGCGCCAATGTTTAAATCAGTGGCAACTTCACCTATACGGGAGCTACCCCCAAATGGCCCCACTTATTAAATTTGGGTGCATGGGCAATGATATCTAAGTCTGAAGTACATAATTTCAAAATTGCATGCCGAAAATTGCTGCTGTTTTGAGTTTTTCTATTGTCCGAACGGCGATTTTGAGAAGCTTTTTTTTAGACAATTATACTCTTTGAGCATTGTCAGTGACTCGAAAGAGGTGGAGCCGTGAAAAAATGTTAGGTGTTTTCTCGAGATTCGAAACTTAGACCTCGAGCGTAGGAGTCGACGCACCTATCCACCACGCCACGGCGCCCACTCATCCAAAAAATAATAGCGAGATGTTTGTTATAATGTGTCTTCCTGCAAAGTGCACTAACATTTTTTAACTGATGAACCGAAACGTGATAATTCGTTATTCATTAACAAAGCTGCGCTATTAAAAGTCTATTTTATTTATATTTTAAATAAGAAGTGGGGAATCGGACCAACAAATTCAATCTTTGAAATATTATACAATTTCTATCTTACGCATGAGATGGATTGCCGGCTAGTCTAATCAAAAAATCCAAGTAGCGATTGTGAGCGCATTAAGAGCTTAAACTATCATTGAACAATTTTTTTAAATGAAATTCTCGCAGCCCCTACAGACCAGGTTCTACAATTTTAAAACTCCGGCAATACTTATCAAATAAAAATTTAAGTGTGATGTCATCTGATTCGATTTAATTTTTAAAAAAAAATTGACTAGGTTATTGCAACAACAATGGAGAACGGACAGTACATACAGTCGAACCAAGCTAAACCCGGCCACTTAAAAAATAAAATAAAAATTCAATACTGAATATTTATGAAGGTAGGTAGGTACAGGATAGGTTACCCTTACGACTGGGTCGCGGCTCACTGAGACCAACAGTTAGGTCCATTGTGCCCTGGGTGTGGGGAGGGGTGTGTACCCCGTGAGACCTACACTTTTACTGCTGATTAGAGCCACCCAGGTTGTTGTATATATCTAAGGTGGTGCTTCAGCTCTATTTTGTTTAGATATTCCAGCTCATCGAAGAAGATACTGTCTAGTGATAGTAGTCTCCTTTTCCGTAGGGCTGGGCAATCGCATAGCAGATGGCGGACGGACTCTATTTGCTCCTCGTACCTGGAACTTCTACAATAGTCGCTATGGGGGATACCTAACCTTCTGGAAGGAGTGTCTATCTGAAAATGACCTGTGACAACTCCCACCACCGTCCATATATCCTTGCGATTTATGCTAAACAAAGATACTGATTTCTTCCAGTTCAGCACCGGCCATAGGTGCTCGTCGTCGTTGACCCAATGTCCAAATTTAGCCATGCCTCACTTACTCTTTCTAAGACTTCGTCCTTTATTTCTCTCCTTAGAAAACTTAATGGCATGTTGACATAAGGTAGTGCTAGAGATTTATCTAACTCTGAGCCCCCTTTGCCAACACGTATACTCTCTTCTTTCCTTGAACTCCTGTGTGTTCCGTTACCCAGCAGAGAGTCACCGTGTTTACCCTGGAGATTTCGTTGACGTTCTGTCTGGATAGTTTCGACTTTACAATATCCGACCCTATGGCTCTTACAGCCGCTTGGCTGTCGGAGTATATACTCGTAGTTATCGTTTTTTCAGTCGAACTAAGTTCTTTAAGCGTAAGTACCGCCTTATTTATTGCTAGCACTTCTGCTTGGAAAACGCTACATTCATCGCTTAGGTTTTGGGATCTTTCGAAGAGATCGCAGAAGACCCCTGTCCCCGTTCCTGCACCTGCTTTCGAGCCATCATTGGATTGGGAGATTTCTTCGCCATCATTCGTTGATAGCTCTTCCCAACATCTCCTGTCCAGAATTCGGAGCGAGAACTTAAAAAATTCTGAAACAAGGTAATGAATAAAAACAAAATTTTAAATTTTCTACGAATTTGACTTAATTGACGTAAAAAGTAGAAATGAATATTCGAAAGCAAGTATTTTGGTTCTAACCACAATTTGCAAACTTAACTGTACTGAGTAAGTGAGCGAATTCAGCTTGCAGCAACTGTATATGTACAGTTAGGCAGTAAACCGACAACTATAATGGCCATATGGAAGCTTAAAAGAACGTAAGTAACCCAGCGACTACACAAAAATTGTGCACTGTGAACATAGGAACCACTTCGCTTAGTTTCGATAAGTCGTTCACTTTTGTCTACTTACGCTGGAGCAAAATGAATCGTTCCTTCGTATGCAAACGTCGGTTGACTTTAGACAGGTTTACTTTTTGAGCATTGTCAGTGACTTGAAAGAGGTGGAGTCATAAACAAACTTTTTTTGGAACATTCTTCCTTGTTTTCGTATTTGATCCGAGACTTGAAAATCTATTGCGTAGGGGATGATGCACATACTCACAATGCCACGGCGCCCAGAGAAACGACTACGCAGCTCCATAGAAAATAATCGATTTGTGTTATGTCGCATGATCGCGGCTCCCTATTAATGAACGATCATCGTGAGATGACCCAGTCGCGAAATTTCTCCTTCACAACTTCGACTTTTACGTTGCTTGTATGGCATGTATTGCCGTCTTTTTAAAACCACAGCTAGTTTTTGTCGAATCTTGGCCGCAGAAAGTCAGTTAACATCACCTGAGGCCATTGACGGTAACGGTATGTACTTCGTCATTTCGAAAAATATGTAAGATCCAAAGATGCCGCCATGCCATAAACCGCTTTGATGCTTGGTCGAACATTTGTGGATTGTATTCGCTCCAATAATGGCTTTTTCGCTTATGGGCCTCGTCCGCGAAAATAATTTCTTGGTCAAAATCTGGATCTCCGACCAACATTTTCAGCCCTCAATTAGCAAGGTCACGGCGTTGTCTATATTCGTCCGGCTTTAATTCTCTATAATAAGTCTACTTGACTCTCTGACAATGCTCAATTTAGCTGGTCAGTACCGAATCGACACTTCTGGTCGTCTTCGATACTGGCTGCTACGGCTGCTATGTCTTCTTCATTTCTCGCACCAATCTCTGTCTGATTGGTGGCTTAAGATCCAAAAGAGTGTACGCCCATACTTTTCCACAGTGCGACGAAGTACCTGCACACTGAAGCGATTTTGCGTCGAAATTCAGGTTCACGGTACTTATTTACACCTGAGTCAGAATTTCGATAGTATTTTTTAATCATTTTCGCACTTTTGGCATACATGAAGTGATATATGATGAAATGGCAATCCCTATTGAATATTTTGACAACTGGATATCACTGGTCACTTCAACAGCTGCTGAAACATAGCAATTTGAAAAACTATCATTGCCATCTGGTTACCCGTTATGATGAACATTTTAACACTATATATTTTTTTTCTGTATCTATAAAAGAGTTGACGGCATCTTTGGAAACTAAAATAAATATGAATCAGAACTGGGAAATATCCTCGAATTTTAATTAATGTATAAACAGTCTTTTCCAGTTTACCAAGATATTTTCAAGTTCACGAAATGATAAGATAAGTAAATAAGTGATTGGCTTTCAATTTTCTACGAAATGAAAAATGATGCATTCGTCGGATTTAGAACTGCAATTAATGGTAATTTTACTTCAGAGTTTGATGAAACAAGACTCTAAATATTTATCAAATTGATACTAATTTGTTTTGATTTCCAACATTAGGTTTAGGTGTTTCTTTTTTTTGGATTTTAACTGTGATCACATTGTATTGGGTAAAATGACACGCGGAGATGAAAGGAAACGAAAAGGCGGACACCCTAACAATACAGGGATAATTTTCGCTGAAGATGTTTATCGGTTGAGAAATTCAGATGATAAGTCGGATCTTCTAGTAGATGCTGGTGCTAACACGAGGAATCCAATTTTGCGGATAACTATGAAGAAATCCCTGTTACTTAGAGAAAATAACCTGCACTCCCATTGTTCCCTATCATGGAAATATCCGTAAGGTTTTCCCTTTTGGAAATTATCAATTGTGAGTTTTGTTGTCTCTTTCTGCAACACGCACTTCATAGCTAGAGAGAAAAAGATAAAAAGAGTTTTTTTTGCTTCTCCCTAATTTTATGTCCAGCCTTTAAATCGATAAGAAAGTGACAAAATAGAAAGTGACGCCTCTTTAAGAATTTCCGTACTTTAAATAAAATATACCTCACTTCACGATCAAATTCATAAAATGTTATTTTTTTCGCGGGAATCGCTCGTAATCTTTTATTTGGAAAAGAGTGAATTTAGCTGTGACCATTCCGTGGTTAGAGGAACAAAAATCTATAAATTGCAAAACAATTTTCTTGCGTAGATTAATGCAATCATTTTGTAAAATATTCAATGATCAATTGAGAAGTGTAAATATAAGTCTAAATATTTAAGAGAGTGAAGATAATTTGTTGTTTCTCTTTTTCTGGTACTCTTCTGTTTGTGTGACAACAGTTGGCGGCGGAGGAAGAGCGTGCAGAATCGTTTATTTTAAAACAGCATGAATCGACAGACTCGCATGCATTAAAAAGAAAAAACCGAACAGAAAGACAATTGCAGGGGATATACCAATTAATATATTTTGAAAATGTTGTCGCTTAGTGGAATCCGGTGTTTCTCTTAAAATAATTAAATATCTTCCCTATAAAAGTTTCAGTCAATGTGACAGCTTTAGCAGTTGTATTGAAGCAGGTAGCCCGTGGGGTGGTGTATACATACATTTGATTGCACGTATCAAATCGGTTTATTTTGCGATTTCCGTTAAAAAAAATTTCTCTACATTTGATGTTATTCGTAAAATAAATTTTCTCTGAAGTTGAAAATTGTAATCTGTGTGTCAAGTGAAAAGTTTTTGCGATTCAATTCGGTAAAGAGTGTCAAAATATTAAAAACCAAACAAAAAAAAATTCAAAATCAAAATGAGGAGCAGGTCTTCCACAATTAGCTCAACATCCAGTTGTTCATCGAAAAAAATTGTTACACAAAATACCAATAATGCCATGACATCCATCGGTAAAGTTTCTGTTTTTTTTGTTTTTCAAGTGATGTGTTTGAGTTTTGTTAATTTTTTGTTTATTTTTGTAGAAAAAAATATTGTGGCAGAATTTGTTTTGAAAATATACCATGATGGTCTAATTCGCGTTGATGGCCTAATTGGAAAAGCTCGGGCACGCCAGGAATTTGATGCGTTTGACAAAGTTCAACAATATAAAGGATATTTTGCAGATAAAAACGTAAGTGAAAGGATTCACATTCAAAATATTCTCAGTATAGTTTTCGAATAGAGGCAATTACAAACATAAATTTTGTTGTATGTGTGTATGTACATGTACATATATGTGTTCTTATGTATGTTTTGCGTATGCATAGAGGATATATTCCGCGAAAACACAACACTTATAATTTCTGGTTATTTAAGTGTTTTTACTGGAAATTGTTGAAACGGTTTTAAGTTGAAAGCTTGAAATTGTATTATTTGATTATGCGGAAGTAGCCAAAAAAAGATGCCAAGCCAATACATGTTCGTCAAATTTGTGTTAAACCTATTCTGTTGATAAAATTTGTCTATACACTATTTTTTTCTTTTTTGAATAAAAGAACATCTTGTGTTTTTTTTTGTGTTAAATCACTGCTTAGCTTTCGTAATGTTGAGCATGAGGACATAAATTGTTTGCTATCGTTTGGCATAGACCTGGAAGCGTATTGCCAATCTGTATATCAGCATAGATAATTATATTTGAAATATTTCCTATCTTCTACGTCTGTCCTGGCACAATATGTGTTCAGATCATGTATGGGAGGGATACAACAAAGTTCCGTAAAATAGAGCAGTGCGTAATACCGCCGATTTTTAGAATTCGGATGTTCTACTTGACGGAGCCAGATTTGTCGATTGATAGTCCGTCCTGTTATTGTTGTGTAGAACCCTGATAGGATGGACGCATATAGTTCCAAATACACCAAGCCTGGGGACGAATGTGGTCGCTTTTGCATCTTATTCGTTAAGGATTAGTTGTGCCTGATCGAAATGTTTCAATCACTCCTATAAATCTTCGTCCGGTTTGAAAAATAATAACATTTCTTCTCTAGCGCTTGCTACAACACTAACGATCTTATGCCGCCATCCGGTCTGAACAGTAGCGCCACTCAATGAGTAAGATAGGGTTTCACTTCATTAATATTTTGAATATGTCTCTTGTTGGGTTTTGAACGGCTATTTCTGACGAGTTTGCCAAGAAAGTTATGAAATGGAATATTGCATGCCTAATGTGTGATGTGCATGTATATACCGAAAGACGTGATCCGTTTGTATACGTGTTGCAGAATTAGCCCTAAAAATGATTCCCGCCAAAGATGATGATCTTAATATCTACTGAAGTACAAAGTGCGCCATATTTTATATCGGCATGCGACTGTTTGGCCGTATTCCAAGCGACTTGGATGGTCTGTCGGCAATATTCTTTGAGTCAATTGCAGTTTATATGGACAAAATGCTGAGCGCGGTGATGATACGACACATGTTGGTTCTCTACAAAACTCTCACAGAGATATTGAAGGTCGCGGTGCAATTTACCCTCAATAATAATAATAACAACACTCTCTTACCGTTTCAACCAGTTAATAGGAACATCTTGGGCGTTGATGAACGGCATGTGAGGAATCTTCCATCACCCCTCGCTTAACGAAATTCGACACCTAACAACGAATAGTGTCAGACGGTGCTTCTTGGCCACGATATGCGCGTACAGCGTCGCTATTTCGGCGCATTGTTGATGATTGAAGTTGTTGATGTTTGCACAGAATTGACGTTTCTAAAACATGTCTACTGAAGTCCATCGGTTGATAAATGTTCAAGTTATTCAATGCTTACATACATTCCGAAATGTTGGCGCACCCTATATGTAGCTTCAAAAACCTCAAACCTAAAAAGAAATTCATTCAATAGAATAATTCGATAAATTTAAAGCGTTTGAATTCAGATGTGAAAATTTTAACTAAATCTGCATTCCGTTCGAAATCAAGTTGAGTAAATGTTTATCAGTAAAATAACTATGCATATCAGAATGTGCAGTTAAAGATACATGTATTAAGCAAAAATCATGGCACACATGAACATACGTCTATCTATAACTATTAGTTTCTGTATTACTAGCGATAACCAACGATGTTGCGAATTACGAGTATTAATACACATACGAAGTGCATATTCTCAAGTTTTAATAAAATAATAAAGACTGATGACTAATAATTCTGGTGAAAAAGTTTGTTGCAGTTAATAAAAAAAAAGTGAAGTGATAACAATCGATCACGTAATCGTAGAGCAGAGCAAAGTTTCAAACATCTGAGTTGCTTAGCGTGCTGTACATTTCTTGTTGAGTATGTAGTAGATATGCAATTCATCAACAAATTGACATTTTTTACAGATTAGTGGGTTGGAAACGAAATAATTCAATCACTTTTCGGGAAAACCTCTTAATAGCACTATCTTTCAATGATACAAATTCAGTCTTTGTGTAAATGTGTTTAGGAAAGGATAAGCTTTTGATTTGTCGATACTATTTTAAGACGATGTTCAGAAACACCTACTACATCGATTGAATTGATGAAACATCGATAACGTATATATTTTTTTCTGAAAAACTAAGCTTTATAGGCAAAATAGTATTTTTACATTGGTCCCATTTTAGCCCATTTTAGCAAAGGAGCGCCTTTGATTGCAACTATTTGATTCTCTACACAAGTTAACTTCGAGGTAGTGAGGGATTTTGTCAACCTCGGCTCCGCGGTAAACAGTACAAACAACATCAGTACCGATATCAAACGCAGAGCAACTCTTGCCAGCCACTTTGAATTCAAGAGGCAATTGAGTTAGATAGCCCTCTCTCGAAACAGCTGACTTTGTATAAGACATTGATCATCTTTGCAATCTTTGAAATTATGGCACTTGGAGAAAAAAAATTGAACTATAAACTATATGGGCTCTACAGCGACATGAGTCTAGCCAGGCGTCTACGGATCCAACGCCTAAAATGGCTAGCCCATATAGAGCGCATGGACAATTTAGCTCAGGCCCGAAGAGTCTTCGACTCTGAATCAGAGGGACAACGCAACAGAGGACGTCTACATCTATCCTTCTGGAACACATCAAAATCATCTGTGTAGAATCGCATCGTAGCACACAGCTGCAGAGGTAAGTCTTCCGTTCAGATCAGGACGGAATGCTGGTTGAGATGTTTTCTCGAACACAAGTTGAAGAAGTGGGAGATCGGTTACTTGAGGAAGGAACTTAAAGAACCGGTCCATAAATGGAGTGACTTTAGTAGGATCGCTGTACATTGTGTAAACAGTTTCATATATAGTGGTGTGCAAAATAATAGATTTTTCAATTCTCAACTATCAGTTTTTTTCTAAAAAGTGGTATAGAAATTCTCCAACGAAATTGTGAAATTCAGTACGGCGAAATTTTTGTTTAACGTTACGCTTACAAAAGAAACCGCTTGTTTGGTTTTCCGCTTCCGTTATAAAGTCATAAGCTTACACATGCCTCTCCCCAAAGAGTCCACAATATTCCAGGTTGAACTTTTCGCCATAAATGAAGCAGCAAATTGCATCGGCAATAGAAATCTAATAAATTCAAAAATATCGATACTCTCAGATAGCCAGGCAGTACTGAAAACCCTAAACAGCTTCACATGTAGCTCCAGGACTGTTTGGGAATGTCACAAAATACTCAACACGCTGGCAGAGAAAAACAGGACAAAACTGATAAAACTAGGTGCCAGGACATGAAAACCACGAGGGCAATGAAAATGCAGACATTCTGACAAATAAAGGAGCTGAAACTCATTTTATTGGGTCTTTCTCTCTTCATGGATAACGTTGACATTCATCAACATATAAACAACTGAACAAACAAATGCCGCATCAAATTCTGGAAAAAGCAGGGGGCCTTACGCACTCCAAAAAATTCATGAGGGTTGATCCCAGAAGAACTAAAGAGACTCTAAATCTTAACAAGCCTGACCTCATAATACTGTGGTGCACTTACTGGCCACTTCTCATGCAACTACCATCTACACAAAATGGGTCACAGCAGCACAGAAAACTGTAGACACTATGGAAAATTAAAGGAGACTATGACACCTATTGGTCGAGTGTACAAATCTGACACCAAGCAGATATATAATAATAAAGTCCTAGAGATATGAAAGGGGGCACAATAGATCTACTGTGGTCGCAGCGCTATGTAACTGCATAGTCACTCCCAATTCTCTTCAACTCATTTCAATTCAGAAGTCATAAGCGATGTTTAAGTGCAGAAGAAAATTGGCACGATGTATGAAATTGTCGCTAAAGTGTGTTGTATCGCACTGGAAATAGGTGTTTTGCTAAGACTTATATTGTATCTGGGCCACGTAAAACAACATCTAACACCGATTACAAAACTGTTGGGCATACTAAAAATACGAGTCACTTGATCCAAAAAAGGCCAGAGCCATGACAACAACCATAATAATAATAATGGTGGCGCTAGAATCCGAAGTGGACCTGGGCCTAGCTTCTCAGCAACCACTCGTGTTGTGTGCGCTATTGTTCTCTCACGAGTGGAGGGGACCTACAGTTTAATACCGTCTCCGAACGCCAGATTGCGAAACTTTTTCTAGACAGTTATAGTCTTTTTGCAGTGTCAGTGATTCGAAAGAGGTGAAGCCGCGAACATTTTTTTTAAATTGTGGCTTGTTCTACGACTTGAACCCAACCTAGACTTGAAAGTCTAGTGCGTTAGAGCCGACGTACATACCGACAATTTAACGTCGCCCGTAATACGACTGGATGGCGCAGTTGGTTAAGTATCTTTCCTCAGTTAGAGGGGTGCCAGGTTCGAATCCCAGTGAAATCAAATAATACGCTTTTATCCGGATTTTCAAATCTGGTCCAGATGGTTGGCACTACAACTGGAGCGGTCGATCAGTGGTAGAAGTCCGACTGTGGGTATCACAATGGACCAACATGATCCAAATGTGCTGGTGAATTCGCTAGCGGCCCCCAAACCTCACCTAACCTACAGCGCCAGCAAGTAGGGATGTTAAAATCTGGCCATACGCATGAAAGAATGCTTAAAACCTTAAGATGCAAATCTTGAGTCACGTGCCTAGCACCACTTATCGATTAATGCCTACGTCGACTCTTAACCTCAGCGTCATTTCAGAAGGATGTGTTATTAAGTTTATTGCTACCTGTTACATATTTAAATATTCAGATTAAAAGCCGCTGTATGGATGTTTTTAAGCTCAACGTGCTTAATTTATCAGGATTGTCTGTACTATCCATTCTTCAGTCACTCATTTATTTTTTAATTTGAGTCCTTTCTAATGATTCTCTGCACTGCTGGCTGCTGATGGTCGGGAATTTAGTTTATAACCTTGAAGAAAAAACTACCCCTTTGAGATCCCAAATCTCTTAAAGAAAAATACAAAGTCATTGAATACATAACGATCGGTCGTACTTCAGCAAAAATTTCAGCCTTATATACATCATCCACAAACACATTAACGTGTGTGCACACGTGGGTACTCGTAAGTGCATAGGTTGTTGTCACTTAACACTCCTGTAACTTGCTTAGCTAATTTTTAAGAAGCGAGTGTAACGAGTGCTGTGGAAATGTTTAAATTCAGTTTTTTTTTATATGAATCAGCTGAATTAATAGTTGGCAATTATAAGAAATAACGTGAAAATATGTATATGTAACATGCAACTTTAAACCGCAGACATTTTCTAGGTGTAAATTTATGAGTGGTATGTTCCGGAAGTCGGTTAATTCATTATTATTCCGCTGAATGATAGATTAGATACTACTTTAGTTTTTTTTTTTTTACTTGAAGTGCACTTGATAAGAAGATAATCTTTATCTTTATTTTTAGAATCAAAATTGATTTGAAAATTTATAATTTTAACGACTAAATTGTGGCACGATTTGTGTGGGTCAAAAAACACAGTTTGCTGTTCTTTTTTGTAGTGATTAGGTGCAAAAGTTAACAAAATCCACTAAATTTGCATGGAAATTATTCTGTGCTTAACTAATAATATAATAGTGGTGGTGCAACAGTCCGAGGTGGATCGGGGCCTAGCTTTTCAGCAACCACTCGTGTTATGGGTGCAATTTTTCTCTCATGAGTGGAGGGGACACCACTCACTTATTACCAACTTCGATCGGCGAGATTGAGAAGGTTTTTCTAGACAGTTAAACTCTTTGAGCATTGTCAGTGACTCAAAAGAGGTGGAGTCGTGAAAAAATGTTGGGTGTTTTTTCGAGATTCAAACCTAGCCACGGCGCCATCTATTCTCTGTTAAAAAAAAAAAAAACATACAAAAAAGTCGAACAAGACCTGATGCTTTATTGATTATATTCTCTGATACCTACCGATTTATAATGACTTACTTTTAATTTTGTGTATAACATACAGACTTGGCCAAATGTCTTAGGCACCCTTATCTTTTTGTCTTTGCTGCCACTTATCGGAAGTAATTAGTTTGAATTTTATGTTTTTCAGCGAAACCATCTGAAGTTGTAAACGATTTATATTTTCTCCTATCATTTCATTAATTTTTGTTGGCTTTTTGAAGATACATATAACGAATCTTAAAGGGTGCATAATACATTTGGCTAAGGATGTACATTTGTGTATATGAACGCCGTTTCGAAGTGGGTATGTGCAACGATTCATACGCACTAGACGTTCAGTTAAAGATCACTGCTCAAGAGACAACAATTTTCAAAAAAAATAAATTGTTCTTGTTACCGCCTCTTTCGAGACACTGGCAATGCTTCAAGCCAAGCATGGACTTCTCGATATCGCCGTTCGGATTAAACTGTAGGTCCTCTCCTCCAATAGCACGTACAACACGAGTGGTTGCTGTAGTAACTAGGCTCATGTCCATATCGGACTGTATTATTACTTTTTCATGGTTTGCGCTAATAGATGACTTTTAACAGTACCAGTAACCCGATTCGCGAGAATTCAATCTGCAGTTCTACGCGCCTGCGTACCGAAACACATTTTTGGTCTCATTAACCATCTCTCTCCGCTGAACCGTCTTTAGTTAAAACGGTTTCTCTCATTTAAAGGGGTGGTGATAAAAGTCTCTTATAAAGCAGTACAATTGCGAAAAAGTAAAGTTATTCGATGTGAAGCACACCAATTTGACAGATAAAAGCTTAGCTAGAAGAAAACTAATAATAATAATAATGGCGGCACTACAGTCCGAGGTGGACCTGGGCCTAACTTCTCAGCAACCACTCGTGTTGTGCGTGCTATTGTTCTCTTACGAGTGGAGGGGAACTACAGTTTAATGCCGACTCCGAACGGCGAGATTGAGAAGCTTTTTCTAGACAGTTATACTCTTTGAGCATTGTCAGTGACTCGAAAGAGGTGAAGCCGTGAAAAAATGTTAAGTGTTTTTTCGGGAATCGAACCGACAACACCACGGCGCCCACAGAAGATGACAGAAGGAAACTAACTAGCGATATTTTAAGTGCGCGGTATACGATCTAGAGTCTTGTACTAGAAAGGAGTTGAAGAAAAACACGTTTTCTTTTTTTTTGACAGAGTACTTGAACATGCCTTTTAATACGAATTGAGTTTTGGGCTCTTAAAGTTTCTGCTCTCCGTAGCTTATCTTATACCAGAACTACCTACGAGCAATTCAACTATAGTTACTTTCAAATCTAGTCATATAGTTGCCGAGATTTTGTGGATATGACTGGTTCACACAGAACCTCTGCAAGACAGTCTTCGTGCGTTATCGTACCCACGTTTGTGAAGATATTTCCGGTATTCGCCGTATTCGGACTGCGTGAGGTAGTAATTGTAGTCACCCATCGGTCTCCATGTCTAAATTTGAATAATTAATTTGTTGTTTTACCTAGCTTGTTCAGAAGTTCAAGAACATTGTTAAGTTTATAAAAGGAAAAAATTTACTGTGTAATCCAGAAATATAGTGAGGGCTGATTTTTGCTGTGACAGTCACACTAACCGAACCTAACCTTGCAACAACGCTCCTGATGATGCCCCCTCTTCATATTTAATGTGTGTCTCCGTTTACCAAGGACTCGATAAGGAGCATTCTGGTTGGAAAACATGCTGCTTCGTCTAAGATCGTTCTATACCCACTGATAGCCCTGATTGTACAAAGCCTGTACACTGCCGATCACCAGAAGTACTCCCTCCCGCAAGTCAGATACACTGTGCGTACACATTCAGGACAGCGATGCGTTTCAAAAATGGCTTTTTGCTGGTAGCATACTTACGTTACATACATACCTACGTACTAACCCACACCCTGCACACTTCAACCATTCTCCCCGCGGAACTGCCGTTAGGTATTACTTCGCGGGGCTGGTTAGCATATCGCACTATATGCTCCATATTATCCAATTCGGATTTCCTCTCTCTTTCGAGCCTTCTTAGCTCGTTCTGAACGCTCGTTATAAAGGAGCAAATCTCTAGCCATTTGTCAGTTGAATCTAACATATGGCTAACCAGGAGTTCGGGAGTTGGTAAATTTGTTCTCCCCGCGGCAAAGCGTCTACAATGGAATATTGCGTGCTCTGCGTCTTCCTCTTCGCCCATTCGCGCATTCTGGACAGGAGGGTGAGCTGTCGTGACCAAATCTGTGGAGGTGTTTCCGGTAACCTCCATGGCCCGACAAGAACTGCGTGAGGTGGTAGTTCCAGTCCCCGTGTGTTCTCGATCTCCAAGCTTCTATCGCGGGGATCAATTTATGGGTCCATCAGCCTTTGGTTGTCGTGTCCCATCTGGCTTGCCACAGTGCCATAGATGTTGCCCTTTCTTCCTTTTTCAGGCATCTTGCGCTAGTTTCCGCGCGATTTGCCGTTCGCCTTAGGTAGATCCTATGCATCTCTTTGGCGAGAATGTCGATGGGGACCGTACCCGCGATCACGTGCGTTTGTATGCATGTACGCATTTGTATATGGATGTGTTTATGAAATGTTTGTTTTGATGTGATGTACATACATGTTTGTGACATTATCATCATTTGAATGTACCTACAGGTAGAGGGTGTAAAATCGACTGTTATTCACGTGGTACCTGTTACACGTCCAAACATTCATATGAATATATAATGTGAGTGTCAAAATAGAAAAGTGTACATCTCTGTATCGCCCGTTCAAGGACTAATAAAATGGGATTCAGGGCTCGGTTCTACTTTCCAAAATCTTAACACTGAAAATGATAGATTGAACTAGGCGAGTGTGAGTTGTACTCGCACGGGGAAGGTTCCGTCGCAAAAATATTTTTTGAAAGAAGCATTTCTGAATATCAGGCGATGCAATCAAACTGTTTTGGTTGCATTTTTTTCTAATTTCAACAAAAATCAACTATTACTACATGCATAGATACAAACCAGCTAATTTTTTTACACAAGAAAATCGCTTGCGTCTTTCCCAATCAATGCTCATGTTGTGTGCACAAGTGATAATTTTTAAAATTATAAATTTTCGATATCTCAGTATCTGCAGATAAATCGATATTTTGATATCGGTTATAAACTTTTAAAATAACCTCAGAAATATGAAAATGTTAGTCATTTTGTGTAGAACTATTCTTAAAGTAGTTAATTTACATTTATGCAAAATCTTACATTGACTATTGGTCTTAACAGCTTACTCATACAAACGTACATATAATACCATTTAAACTTTTTTTTAATTTCAGATCGGAACGTTATTGCGCAAACATAACTTTTTATTCCACACTGAAAGAGGATCGGGATTGTATTGTATTCGAATGAGAAATTTGTTTGAGTATCGGAATTCAAAATTAAAGGAAATGGATGAATCACGGATAATGGGAAAGCCATCAGCATTCGATGCAACGTCCTTGTCAGACTTACAAACCCAAGGTAATTTTTATGGTTCCGTTCTCAGAATCGGAACATTTATAATTTTCATTTATCTCCATATCTGTCTGCCACACCACTCTCCAAAGGTTCTTCATACTATGATATCGGCCTGAAATTTTGAATCGGATGCTCTAGGCTTAGATATACATTTTAGAGTTGTACCGAATAGTGATTTGGCCGGATACCGGATACCGAATATTCGGCCTGCAGCTGGGTCGGATAGCCGAATATTCGGCGGCCGGATATTTGCGCAAATTAAAAGCATAATAGTTTGGTGGTCTTATACTCAAATCAGACCGGTACAAGTAAAACCAACATAAACATGTTTTTTTTTCTTCTCCTCCACAAAATATTCTTACTTTCTACACAGCAATGGTTTTGGGACATTTTTGAAGAGGTTGCGAAAGGCAAGACAGATTGAGTTTTCTGCCAACAAAAATACCGCCAACGAGCTTGACTTATATCTCAAAACAGTTTATTTTGAAGGGAATAGTGACCCTTGGGCTTGGTGGTCAGTAAATGGAAGACAGTACCCAATTTCGCTCAAATTTGCCAAAACTTATTTTTCATTTCCATGTAGCAGTGTATACAGTAAGAGACCCTTTTCTGAAGCATGCATCGTATACGAAAACAAACGTAATAAATTATTACTCCAGAAAAACTAATTTTCATTCACCATAATTTGGCTTTAGTAAACTTCCAATATTAAATTGTATTTTTATTTTGTTATTTTTTACTGAAAAAACGACTATCCGGTATTCGGCCGGATATCAAAAAACTATTCGGCTCCTGCCGGATATTACAAAAGAAGCCGGATAGGCAGGATACCGAATACTTGCCGGATATCCGTCACACCTCTAATAAATGTCTATGTAAATTCAAAAATACTGGTGTTTGGGGGTAACTGCCGTATCATATGTCGAGTAATATACAGTCGAATCGCGATAATTCGTACCCCGATATTCGTAGCAAACTGCTAGTCCTTTGAAAAATCGGTGCTAATTACTAAAATTTTCATACATTTTACTCCCCTCATTATTTCGTATTTGATTTGTAATGCAATGAACACAAAACCTCTTATAAATCGTTATTCGTTTTAAACCTCTTATAATTCGAAATGCAAAACGCAAAAAAAAACCTTTTCAGTTTGACTACCGTTAACTTTTGTAGACAATTTTGTTGCCTTGTCGCCTTACACACCGTACTTTTTTATTCTATGATATTTCGAGTTTCTTCATTCTTAGCTCACAATACCCGTTAATTTTTACACACGAATTATCGGGATTCGACTGTATAAATCGACAGGTCTTTCTAAATGAAGTGTGGTTTCGGTTTCCAACATTTTGATTTTTAATCCCGTCTGGTAAAGCTCCAAAATGATTATAATGTGCCCTGCGGAAACTTGTGAACGAATTTTACAATAAAATTGTAAAGGATATCCTAATTAAAAGACATACATCTTCTTTTTCTTGTTTGTTCCAAGGTGGACCTTGGATTTAACCAACAGGCCTACAGCCAGCACAGTCCTTCGATAGTTGTCTTCAATTCCACTCACTTTTGTTGACGTCCTTTTTCTTTTTTTTGTGCGCGCCACCTCAATCGGGGGCGACCTCAGTTGCGTTGTCCCACAGGCTCAAAATTAAAGATTTTTCGTACTGGAGCTTTGTTATACATTAATTCCACATGGCGTAAATACGATATGCGTCGGATCCGTAAACGCCTGGCTAGATTAACCTTGCACAGTTAATAGTAAAGTGTTCTCCTCCGATCGCTTTCAATGCAAACAAGACTACAAATCGTATGTAGAATATTTTTCTCGACCAAGGGCCTCTTTATCTGCTTTCGAAGTCCTACGACACAGTAGAGATGATCAAGGTGTTTTGTATAAACATCTTGGTCTTTTGATTAAGAGCTTTACTTCTTAATTGTGTTTTGAGCCTAAAGAAGCCGCGCTCGGTATGAATTATTTTGCTGCTTAATTATGTAGACTAAGTCCTTGATTATCTCGCAGCCGTTGCTTTCTATTTTGACATCCTGACAGTATTCGGTGTTATACGTCCAATATTTTCGCCTCATACCCTTTTAGATGCCAGCAAACGTCCCGATTGCTTGCTTGAACTATGGAAATGTGTTTCAAATAAATATTTTTTCCATCCACTCGCACATATTTTCCCGTTGAAAACCGATAGAAAGTACTGTATTCTTTTATTTTGTTTTTTTCTTTCAGGAGTCATTGAAGAAAGTTTTGAGATTTCACCGGAGGCAGAAGAGTTTCCAGTTGTCTTCAGAGGAGGTTTCGAACAATCTATTAACCCAAAGTTTTCCGTAACGGTTTCGGGCTGTTACATTTGTCAGAAAAACTTCAAAGTGCAGTCAGACTTTGAGGAGCATGTAGAATTTCATGGTTTTGAATCTGATTTTGAGTTTCTATCAAGTCCTGGAAAAAAGTAAGTTTTTTTTTTTGTAATACTAAAAAGTTGCCGTTGGTAACTGTAAACTGAAATTTCAGGCAATGTAATCGCAGACCAAGAAATTGCACACGTATACTTTTCAATGGACAATGTAATTTTCGTTGTTTAATTTATACGGTTTAAACTTAATTAATGGCCATTTTTTTTTTTAATTTTTTTTCCGAAATTTAATTTGAAGGCTCTGTTTTTGTTTAAGTTTTTTCATGCAACAAATATGTAAATGTTGTGTTTATAAAGAGTGTCCCAAAATTCAAGCAAAATCTAGGTTTGAGAATTCATAATGCCTACAATATAGGCCCCAAACCGCCTTTTGAGTCATAAGCAACTGCCTATCTGACATTATAAGTAAAATCCTTAGCTTCCTCAGAGATGGTGCTCTTTAGTCGAACGCAAAACATCATCATCAGTATGGTCTAATCTGTGAGAAAGACTGCTGATGTGACTGTACATTCTGCGGTCTGCGACTAACACCGAACCTGACCTACCCAGTAGTTTGTGTACATAGATCAATACATTTATTATAGATTATCTTTTGCTTCAAACAATGTTACCTCCCTATCACGGATGTCATCTACACATGCAGTGCTTTGTGAAAGATTCTAACAATTGAATACATATGCTTGTATGCACATATGTATGTACAAAGATTAGATTTAGAAACAATGCAAAATAAGTATATTTTTATTTGGGATTTCCAAAATATGTTTCTATGGAATTACCCACAATAATTGAAATGACTCACGAGCTTATCAATTTTGTATTCAGATCTCTGAAGAATTCATAGTTGCTCTTAAAATCTGTTCAAATAAATATGTACACATATTTTTTCATCTGAAGATCATTAAGAAGGCATATAACACCAGAGCCAATCATTAGATTAAAGATTCTCTTTGTCTTTGATCATCTATCAGTTGGACCGGCTGTTTTGTTATTTCTCTGGGATGGACTGAATAATTCACTATATTTGACTGGTCATCATTTCACAAACATTGTATGCAGAATTATTAAAATTTAATTTGATTTCAAAATTATTTTGAAGTTGCTCTACACAGACGAGATATTTTTTAACGTCAATCGATTTTTGTTGTCAAAAATTTACATATGTATCTTCTCAAAAGGGGGTTTTCCTTTTGCATGGTTTTATGTCTACCATATTTATCAATACAAAAAGTGGAACCCAGTAAAAAGAAACCTGCTCAAATTTGCAAAAGAATGTTCGAATTAGTTGAAACGGAAATGCTTGTATAGCGTTCGTGGATTTGCTAGTTGTCTTCAGAGCAGCATCTGGACTAGTCATCATTTCCCGTTGGGATCAAATTAACGGGACTATCACTGGAGTGGTCGATCAGTGGTAGCAGTCCGACTATGGGTATCACTATGGACCAACATGGTCTAATTGTGCTGGTGAATTTCACTAGCAGCTCCCTAACCGAACATAGCCTAACCTGCGGTCCTTTTCAATTTGTGGACTTCGCCGTATTTGTGGTCTTCTCTTGCGTTGTCCTTATGGGTCAGTCCACGATCGTAGTAGTTGACGCACTTACGTATTTCTCCACGGCGGTGTTCTACCAAAATAGATGTTCCCTTCAAATATTATTTTATTGTGACATAAAACTCTCAATTTTTACAGTAAAGCTCGTTTTACGGTGATATGAAGGAAAGTCGCTAAAAAAGCCTTCACAATATATTTATAACCATTTCTTTGTACTCATAAACATTCATATAGTTGTTCAATTAAATTTTGTTGTCTTCCAGATGTGATAACATTTTTGAGATGATCTATCGACTGGTTAATAAATCACATAATTTCTATTTCACTATGAAAACTGCCAAAAGAGACATAATCATCGAAAAAATCATATTAATCAAAACAAATATGATGCATTACATTAAAGCCAACGTCCTACCATGCGAGATACCGTCAGGTTTGTACAAAAGTATTCGTTAATAGGAATTGGAGTAATATAATATTTCCGTTTTATTTTTCTTTAGATGGGATTGATTCATTTTTAATTGATTCGCATTTGTTTACGATTGGAGCTGAGCAACCGATTGTTGTGGTGTACCGGAATAAGGCAGATAAGACAACTCGTTTTGTAGAACAACATCATTTTCTGGTAATTATCTTTAAATTCTTACACAAGATATTAAATTATATAGCTGCGGATGCGTCTCATTATGCAGCAATGTCTGCAATTTGCTGCTGTCTGGTTTGATGTCGATATATTTCTGCACTAAACATACTTCTTCATCTTCCTCCGTTGCATATATTCGATAGACAGGCAGCGTCGGCACAGCAGTTGGACTTGACTCTTTATTTGTGGCTCGGATATAGTTCCGGACAATCTCCCATCCTTGATAAGTTTGATAATTTCCTTTCAAGACACCGAAATTAGACTACCTCCACCTTTCTTCGAAAAACAATTTCCCAACGAACCTTTCCTCCAGATCTGACTAGAAGTTAGTTAGCAGATGGATCCAAGATAGATGAAGGCATAGAATTAGTGTCTACTTCAAGCATTTGAAAATAAGCATATCCCTTGACCTTTCGAGATACAGTGGACGCTCGATATAGTGAACTAATAAAAACCGGGCCTGTTCACTGAAGCAAGTTCATTGTAACGAGCGTGGGCCGCTTGGAGCAAATTTTATCAAAATGCGTATGTTTTGAAGTAAAATTTATCAAAAATAGAATATAATTACAATTTTTCTTTTCAATAACTAGAAAACAAGCCAATAGTTATAAAAAAGAATATTTTGTTTTCAACAAAACAACTCACCCGTAAAAAAACGTAAAACGCAACAAAAATAATACATTCCTTATACAAAGAACACGCGCTTTGTATTTGCTTCAAATAGCTCCAAACTGTGTACCATATACATAACACACATCTAATCGTGCAGGATTTTCGCACAACACGATGAGTAGAACAAACGGTATAAAATTTTGTGTGTTCACTATATTTAATTGTTCACTATATCGAGTGTCCATTGTACTTACTTTAGCGTCTTTCAAGCAGGGACTAGGGCGATTAGAGATGCTCTGTCATGTCTTAGGAATCGCGTGATATCCAAAAAGGATATCTTTGTACGTTCGAACAGCTCCGATTAAATCCTTCGCTTCGATCACCTTCCATTCAAAAACTACCCGTAAGTGCCGCTTCTCTCTGAGATGGTCAACATTCACATGACGCTAACGAAGTCTCCAGCCATGGTACAGTCTCATCAATTTTTTCTAGTGATGAGTTACCGCTCATGCTTCTATTTACAATCAAGTTTCTATTAAAGCTGGATTCGATTATGTCCACTAAGCAAGCAAAATTGGTCCATATTGGTAGTTAAACGTAAATGTTTACTCTGTTTTATTAGAATGGACTGCGCTTAGGATGTTCGTGGACGTCATAACAGGCAAACTTGTCAATAGGTTGGTTTCCCAAACAATGACTATTGTAGTTGCTAGAGATGAGGAGAAACCTGAACTCATCTCCTCTGCACACATAGCGCCTGTGTATCGTCGACATACTTCGTCCAATATCTTTGCGTTGAACAATATCACCATAAGCCTGCTCAATCGCTTCATAGCAAGTACAGAGTGGTTTAATAAGTAAGAGGTATTCCGACCCGCTTGGTATCATAACAGAGTAAGGTTGACTAAAGTATGACTGTGTTCTATAGTCAGCTAATCTGAACTATTTTGTACTCAAAAAAATGTAACAATTTTATACAACTTATTATTACAATAATAAAAACGGCGGCTCAACAGTCCGAGGTCGACCTTGGCCTAGCTTCTCGTGTTGCGCGTTCTCTCACGAGTGGAGGGGACCTACAGTTTAATGCCGACCCCTAACGTAGAGATCGAGAAGCTTTTACTAGACAGTTATTCTCTTCGAGCATTATCAGTGACTCGAAAGAGATGGAACCGCGGACAATTTTGTTTTTGAGCAATTGTTGCTTGTGCTGGGACTTGACTGAAAGTCAAGTGTGTATGATTCGACACACAAACCCAGACGGCCACGGCGCCGTATAAATTCTCTAGAAAACTACAAAGAATTAATATTTATTTTTAGGTTATGTTAAGTTCGTGTGGCTGTCATGGATAAAAGACCGCGACCCACTTAGACTCTGATTTTGGGTCCATAGTAATATTTCTAGCCGGTAGTTCAAACCATTTCTTCGTTCGCCAAAAAATCAAAGCCTAAGAGTTCCAACCAGTGTCTTAATAATAATAATAATAATAATAATGGCGGCCCTACAGTCCGAGGTGGACCTGGGCCTAGCTTCTCAGCAACCACTCGTGTTGTGCGTGCTATTGTTCTCTCACGAGTGGAGGGGACCTACAGTTTAATGCCGACTCCGAACGGCGATTTTGAGAAGCTTTTCCTAGACAGTTATACTCTTTGAGCATTGTCAGTGACTCGAAAGAGGTGGAGCCGTGAAAAAATGTTTTGATGATTTTTTCGAGATTCGAACCGACGACCTCGTGCGTTGGAGTCGACGCACCTATCCACTACGCCACGGCGCCCACAACCAGTGTCTTAGTGGCTAATAATATTGTCTAATTCATATTCCACTATGGTAATCTTCTTGGTTACAGTCAATTTGATATTCTTAGGAACTTAGCCATGTCTTGGATTTCAGTTTTCCCACAATTCCTCTAGGCCATTGAGTAAGTAATTATCTAGCTTTCTTTTTCTTTAGCTACTGCCGCACTGCCTCGAGGTAGTGCAGAATTATCTCCTCCTCTTCTGCAAAATCTCCAGAAAATTTTCCAATTTATGGATGTTTTTTTCTAACTTATTGTAGGCCAAATTAGACTGGATGTCGTGCAAGTTTCTAGCTCCATACATCTGCGATTATTGATTTCGATGGTGTCTGTAATTAGCAGAGAGTTTGTTACTTGTTACTCCTGATTTGTTGGCAGTGGCATGCCCGCTCCCACTCTAGCTAGCTCCTCTACTTTTTAAGGTTCCGTCTACAAAAACGGAACCTTTATAATTTCGGTGTGTTCGTCCGTCCGTCCGTCGTGTCTGTCACACTTTTTTATCTCCGAAGTTTATGAAGATATCGGCATGAAATTTTAGAATTAGGTTCTTCAGACCTATATGTCATTGCCTATGCAGCGATTTTAAAAAGTGCGGCCATTTGGGGGTGGCTCCAGTACAGGTGAAGTTGACATTAATTTTGAAAAATTGTCGCACCCCACAGAAATATATATCAATCGACAGATCTTTCGAAATGAGGTGGAGGTTTCTTTCAACACTTTTTTATCCAAAATACCGTTTGGAAAATATGGAGCTCCAAAGTTTTAAATGCGTCCCCCCCTGCCATTTCTAAACCAAAGTGTTTAAAAATCTGAAAAAATCACAAAAACTTGGCTTCATTGAGTACTTTCATTTAAAACCATTGCGAGCATTCTGGCCCTAATGGTTTTGGAGATATTGGCCAAAAACGGTCAATCATCAACATGCGAATTTTGAAGATCTGAAAACGCAGTTTTGAAGACATCAATGTAAGCATTAAGAAATGATAAATTTCAAAATATCGATTTATGTTGAAATTTTGAGATATCTAAGATTTTAAAATGAGAACAATTTTCATTTTCACACATAATTTCATGCTGTGCTCGGCCACTCTATTCGTTGATGAGCGTTATCTTTTCGATCTCACCCCTAAATGCCCAACAGAAATGAACACACACAGTGATTGGGTATGTGTATGATGGAAGGGATTTTCTGTGGTGGATAAACTTCGATAGAGGTATAGGTATATGTATGGAGAAATATTTGTTCGGATGTATAAATGTATGAATGAATAGTTGATTTAGGTTGAAGTTAGAAGAAAATTCAACTGAAATAGTTTTGAAACTTCGTTTGATATTCAGAAATCATCCATCAGTATTATGCGACGGAACCTTACCCGTGCGAGTAGAACTCGCACATGCCCAGTTTATTTTTTCTTATATGCCCTTCTAACCCAGCAGAGAATAACATTGCATCCAACCGGCAAAGTAATTCGATCTTGGATTTTATTGATGATGTGTCCAAAGCCTTTATTGCCACCTAACAGTGTATTCATAGATCGAAAAATGTCCCTTCTTTCGGTAAGGGTACACTGCCATTGACAGTAAGGGTACACTGCAATAATAAAGCGAGCGAGGGGGCACAGAAACCTCCGGCGATGTTTCGTACACTCTGCAGATTCTCTTAAGAAGCAAACAATTTATAATTATATGTGACATTTCTTATTTCTAGCGAACCGAAGAGTTTCCACAAGTTCATTTCAATTTACGATCCTGTCGAATTCCTTACAATTCGTAAGTATTACAAAAAAAAAAAACTATTTTTAACAACAAATGCATATAAACAATTTTGTAGTATTATGAAGATGAAATGTAAACTACCTGAATATGAAGTTGAAATGAAGGCAATGAAGGATTTGAAGGACCAACAATTTTCAAATGAAGCTCTGTGTAATTTGTCTCTCGTTTTTCGGTAATAATCTTAACTTAGTTAATTATGAAGTGATCGTCAATATTACTATTTCTTACAGGGATTTTATTGCTCAAAAGCAAGTAAATGAAAGAAATGCTTATGATGTTCTCAAAACACTGAACCAAATTGAGGATATTTGTGCACAGAGTGGTTATTCTCAACTGAGTCAACAAGGAGTAAAAATTAAACGATTTGGTCGGGAATATTCAGTAAAGGTATATTTTTTAGCTTGAAATAGAATAACATCAAAATTGATCAGTATGGGCTTTATCTTATCTTCTGGGTGTTCTTTTTTTGCGCGGTTTACTATCTAAAGCACATTTTACCCATTGTATTGCATCTATACTTTGGGTAGGTAGGTAGGTAAAAGTGGCGGTGGACATACAGATCCTGTTTTCGCACCCAATTAGCGCCATGAAAGCGCCGTTTTGATACCACATCCTATGGGATACCTAATTTGTGAGATGAACCACTTCGTGGAATTTATGAAGGCTAGCAGACTATGAATGTTTGCTTCTGAGAGATTATTAGGGGTGTTGAAGAAGGCTTTGCCCAGAGTGAGTTGTCTGACTCTAGCTAGAGCCGGACATTTGCACAGAAAGTGCTCGGGGGTTTCTGGCTCAGTTTCCACCTGGCAGCTACGGCAGTGCGAGTTAAATGGTATGCCTAGTCTTTCAGCATGCCTGCCAACAGCCCAGTATCCAGTGCAGACCGCTGTGATTCTGGATATATTTCTTCTACTGTTGTTAAGCAGGTCTTTTGTTTTCTTTTGGTTGTATTTGGGCCATAAGCTTCTGGATAGGACATATGTTTCCAGCTTGGTCCATCTCTCGTTGGCGATCTTGAGGAAGTGATTGTAGAGCATCTATACTTTAATATGATCACTTTCTTGGAACGCAAGGGTTTTGAAGATGATTCCTGATACATAATATCATGTCTTGGGATTTTGATTTTGGATTACTAAAAAAAATTGTGAATATTCTTTTAGACTTTGCTTTCAGTAATTCAAGCAATTGCGCTGCAGTCGCAGCCTGTCTGCAAACGAAATGATTGCTTCCAGTTGTTATACCATTAAACGTAAAAAAATAATTGAAATTAAAAATGTTTTTTCCGTTATTTGTATCGTGCAGACAGAACAGTCAAAAAATAAATCCCCAGGAAATGATCAGCGCTACTGGATCTTCGCGCAGTTGGCTTCAGGCCTAAATAGTTGCACAATCATCTGCGCAATTACTGCGTACTGTGCAGCACGACGAATTATTGAAATATTGTAAGACGTTTAAAAATATACAGGGTGACCAGATGAGATAGACAGGAAAAGAAATTTAAATAAAACAACAGTGCTGTGAGATATAAAAATGATTTGAAGCTACACTCATGCCATTATGTCATAATATCACATAATTCAAATGGCCGCCTCGGATTCGCTAGCAGTGCTTCAAGCGGTCGGTCCAATATTTGATGACTTGGTCCAATATGTGCGGTGTTATTCCGGCAATAGAGCTTCAAATGTTCTCAAAATTGTCCAAAGTGGTTGGCTTGTTAGCGTAGTCTAAGGACTTGATATCAATTCGCGTGATCGGGGAGGTCACTTGAAGGACGCTTGCCGTGAAATGACCCAGTCGCCAAATTTCTCCTTCACAACTTCGAACGTTGCGTTGCTTGTATGGTAGTCTTGTTAGAACTACAGCTCGGATATATCGTACTTGAGACCATTGACGGTAACGGTGTCCCGTTCCTCATTTCGAAAGAAATAAGTTCAGATGACCGCACCAAACGGTCAATCTTTGGATGTACTGATGCTTGGTCCAACACTTGTGGATTGTATTCGCTCCAATATTCGCGATCTCAAAATTCAGGTTGCGTATTTACAACTGAGCCGAAATTTTGATGATATTTTTTAATAATTTCTACACGTTCTTCAAGCGTGAAATAATGCATAATGAAATGGCAAACCTTACTAAATATTTTGACAGTTGGATGTCATTGGCAACTTTGACAGCTGCTGAAACATGACAATTAGAAAAACGATCATTGCTATCTGGTCACCCATTACATATACGAGTATATGCTCAATTAGTACGAACAAATACTGTGTGATAGAAAAACTTTCAAAACTTCTCTTAATGTTTAATTTAACAGAATCAATTTAACAGTTCACAGAATCGGAACCTTCAAAATTTCGGCGTGTTCGTCATACTATCCACAGTTTCTTAATTTCAACATATGTTAAGATGTCGGCATGCAATCTTTCAATTAGCCTAGACATCCATTCCTGTGCATGGACGTTTGTACGTCTGTGTGTGTATTTCTGAACAAGTAGGGCTATGTCCAAATTCACTACTTGTGGAATTTTTCTCTTATCGCCTGTAGTAGGACCAACATTCGACTGAAGAACACATTATTTTGTTCTTGACAGAACTGAGGATCAGTTCCACTTTATAGTAAAACGTAGCGATAATACTATTAATAACGCTAGCCCATACTGTACATAAAAGCACAAAATTAAAAATATTGAACATTGCTAATGCCGACTACATTATTTGTATTTAGCTTCAAAAACTACCTAAAGGAGTGTTTCTGGAAAACGTTCTATCACCATTAGATGAAATTTATTTGGTCGCTGCAAATAAACAGACTAGTATGGAACATAATGCGAACAGAAGACCTAAAAAATCAAAGGTGTATCGTGCTGTTATAGAAAGAGTATACTATAACTGTGTATGCTTCAAGTATGAAGGACCTTATATACCCGATACAAAAACATACAACGTAACATTTAGACCATCGCGCTTAGGATTAAGATATCAGTACAGAGCGTTAGACATATTTAAAAACAACATGTCATTGAGAAAATATCTACATCCCTTGGAAATTAATTTTCAAACGCCAGCTCCCCATCGAGAGTAAGTTGCGATTGTCTTAAAAGTTCTTTCCTCTAACTCACTAAATGTTCTTGTTTTCTGTTTAGATTTGAGCTTTTCAACCCTTCAGTTAAATCGAACGTCGAACAGTTACAAGCTGTACAGAATATTGTCGATGGACCAAGCTCATTTGCTCCCTACATCATTTTTGGACCTCCAGGTACTTTATCAATAGAACCAAAAATCCCAAGTTCGTCGACATTCATACAAATCTGCATTCGAACATTTCAGGAACTGGAAAAACATCAACGGTTGTTGAAGCTGTGCTTCAATTGTGGAAACAGAGACCAGACACACGCATTCTTATTACGGCTGGTTCAAATGCCGCCTGTGATGAAGTTGCACTTCGGTTATGCAAAATTTTTAACGTAGTGCAACCAGGTGAACGGAATATTCTGCGAATTTTTGCTAAATCAAATGAGAAACGACTTGACAGCATTGACGAAATTCTAATTGAATGTTCCAATTTCTATCGCTATCATTTCTATCCAAGTGTGGATGTTATTAAAGAATTCCGAATTATCGTTTGCACGCTCTCCGTTGTTGGGAAATTAGTATCTGGTGTTATTGGAAATGATTTCTTCACACATGTTTTTATTGACGAATGTGCTGCGTCAACGGAACCAGAGTCAATGGTCGGTATAACGGGAATATTTTCTATGAAAACTCGACTTATTTTATCCGGCGATCATAAGCAACTTGGTCCGGTACTTAAATCTTCAGTTGCGAATGATTTAGGTCTAAAGGTATCGCTAATGGAACGATTACTAAATCTAAATTGTTATTCCGTGAGTAGCAACGGTGATTATGATCGTTCAATTCAAAGTCGTTTAGTCAAAAATTTTCGTTCACATTCGAAAATTGTTGAACTTTATAATACTTTATACTACGGAGGCAGATTGAAGTCAATGGTAAAAGATGGTAAGAGAAAATCGAATAGTCGCTTACTCTGATTGGTTTAATTTATTGAGGTATTTTCTTACAGAAACCGTTGATTTGTGTTCAAAGTGGTGTAGGATGCCCAATAAGGAGTATCCAATAATTTTTCACGCTGTGTACGGAAGTAACCATCGTAATGGCCATTCTATTAGGTAAGCATTTAAAAAAAAAAACATTCCAAAAACATGATGTGATAAGGTAAAGAATGATCTCTTAGTGAAGGTTGGTGAATGACCTGACTTCAATCAAGTTTGAATCATGTAATATTCTGAAATATAGCCTAAAGCTTGCAGAGAAGGTTTATTGGTATGACCCCACGGAAGAAAAATGCTCGCAAATGTATCAATTTAGATTTAACATTTTAAACACATTTCAAATTATTTTCACAGTTCCTTTGCTCAGCTTTTTTAAGAACTAGTAGTTCATGACTTTGTCTTTTAGTTTTAAGCAGATTACGAGTGGTTATTTTTAGTGTAGGCAAGTGAGTTTTGCACAATCTTCTCAATAACGATGTTAAAAAAGTCACTTTGATAGCACTTCGTCCTGCCTAAACACTTCTTTTACATTGAAGATTTCGGTGAATTCGTACCCGACCTTAATGGAGCAGCGAGTGTTCTCCTCCATCATCCTGCTCTAACGAGTTTGGCTTCGACGATTAGGTGGTAAGTGTTGATATGCATTTATTGGGTCTTTTCCAGACCATCGGCCCCAGCAGCTTAGACTTCAGTCTCGATATTGCTATCGATAGGTCGGAAGGACGAAACTCTCGTCTATCATCGTTCAAGCTGAGTAGAACATTCTGCCTGAAAGCGGTATTTATGCTTCATTGCCGTCTAACAGCCTGCAGAAATAATAATAATGGCAGCGCTACTGTCCGAGGTGGACCTGGGCCTAGCTTCTCAGCAACCACTCGTGTTGTGCATGCTATTGTTCTCTCACGAGTGGAGGGGACCTACAGTTTAATGCCGACTCCGAACGGCGAGATTGAGAAGCTTTTTCTAGACAGTTATACTCTTTGAGCATTGTCAGTGACTCGAAAGAGGTGGAGCCGTGAAAAAATGTTTTGATGTTTTTTTCGAGATTCGAACTGACGACCTCGAGCGACCCACTTCGCCACGGCGCCCAGTCTGCAGAAATGATACTTCCAAATTCTCAGTATCAACTACGACTCTACTACAAGTTATCCATTCTGGTCTCGGCAGCCTTCTGTTCGAACTTTATATTCTATCTCCTCGATCGCGCTCTTGTTTTTTTTTTTCTTTCTTAGAAGCCGGATCTCTTCCCTTCGTTTCCGTTCCATGCAGGTTTGCCTTGTAGGCTTCTTGCTTTACTGCATGTGCCTGCCTGCACTTGTCGTCACACCAGGGTTTTTTTTCTAAGTGGTGTCGTAAAACCCAGCACATCAGTAGCGGCTTCTCCGATGGCTTTTTGACAACGTTTCCATTCTTATTCTATTGCTGGTGCAGGTGGCGTCAAACTTTAAAAGAGTTTCAGGGAAACTCGATCGGTTGTCTGTTGCGATTGTAGCTTTCGGACCTCAAACCGTGGTTTTCTTTCTCGGCTAAATTTTTCTCTCAAAACTTTGTCTACAACAGGGATATGATCCAAGTCGATGTTGGTTGACGGTTGATTGATCAGGGGAACGCTAAATCCCTTTATAAGTTTTGAGGTGTGTTGAGGTGTGAGAGAGGTTTCGCACTACAACGAATTCCACCAGCCTGAGGCCGTTTTTGGAAGTGAAGTCGTGTAGGCTGTGCTTACCCATGACTCTGTCATCAGGCTATTAAGTCACTTAATCTTGGCAAAAATGTGTATACATATAGTGTACATAGAATCTAAGTTTATTCATGGAATATAAATTCATAGTCTTTGAATAACATTTTATTTGAATTTAATTGAACATGCGTTCTCTTTGTTTACAGTTTATCCAACGACAAAGAGGTTGAAGTTGTTATGGACTACGTTAAGGATCTCCTGTATTTCGGTATTAAGGGTCGGGAAATTTCCGAGACTGACATTGGAATTATATCCCCTTATAAGAAACAATATATGCGGATTCAAGAAGAGCTCAATCGACGACGATGGTTTCAAATTGAAGTTGGTGCCGTGGAAACATTCCAAGGCAAAGAAAAGCAAATTATAATTGTTTCCAACGTTCGTTCCTTCACGAAAACATTGGGTTTCCTAGACAATCCAAAGGTAATTTCACCTCATCCCATTGCATTCCCAAGACCATATAAATTAATTTAATTTCTTTTTATTTTAGCGCCTAAACGTAATTCTGTCTCGTGCCCAATCACTCCTTATAATGATTGGTAATCCAAACACCTTGAGTCAAAATCAAGACTTCAAATATATCATTTCGGAGTGTCGAAAGAATAATTCTGCACTGGGCTCATTTAGAGATATTGAGCGTCTAGAGCGGAGAGCGGAGGAGGAGGAGTTTTTAAATTTACCAGCAAATTATTGGGACGACGTCGCAGAAAAAACAGATTCAGTTAAAATCGGTTCAACAGAACAAAAAAGAACAGACAAAAATGATCGCGGTACAACAGAGAAGAAAGACAAAGGCTTTCAGCGTGAAAATATAATGCTGAAGAAAGAATCTTCACATTCCAGTAAAATAGAAAACCATTTGCATACACCGGACTTTTACCAAAAGACAGAAGACTTAAACATTCAAGTGGCTAAATTTGTCTTCAACTGCTTAGGAGAAAAACAAGACAACGTAGGAACTCAAAATCTAAGTACCAAAGTAGGGCCCGCTAAAGTAAATGGATCAAACTATGCTTTACGCAATTCTATGAGTGAAGATATGGTGGAAATTAGTAAAAGAATGAAACAACTTGATTCTTTGTCGTCCTCAAATTCATATCGTCGCAATGATTCAAATATTATCGCGAATCTGAAAGAACATGGCAAAAAATATGAAAGTCAGTGCATGAAAGTAGAACCTGCTAAAAATATTTTACCAATGTATTCTGTTCGCGATGTTTCTAGGAATAATCAGCTTACCTCTTTGTCATCCTCAAGCTCATCAGCTCGTCCCAATAACTCCAGGAGTCCATTGAACAACAATTTCTCAGAATATTCATTCAATAACATCGCAGATATAAACGACAGAGATAGAAAGTATGAAAAGATTGTTTCTTTGTCATCCGGAAATTCAAATCGTCGTAAAGAATCGAAATGTGTCTTGTGTTGAAAAGCTTTGTAATAAAAATATGTTACATTCGTTCGACTTGTTTTGTAATGTGATATTTGTATAAGTGCCTCAAGACTTATTAATTAATAAATGTTATTTAAGTTTTGTTGTTTAAATGTATGCTTTGAGTTTTTTGAAATGTTTGTACTAGAGTTGTACCGAATAGTGATTTGGCCGGATAGCCGAATATTCGGCGCCCGGCTATCTGCCCAAATTAAAAGTATAATCACCCCGATCACTTTTTGTGATGAAATATGGCAATTGATTGTAGTAGTGACGATGACGTCGATGGTGAATGTCCTGCATCGCCAGAGAGGGAGGGGGTTTCCGTTATATTTGAGCCACTTGCGCTTTTTGTTGATGTTTAATTAAAATTTTAAATGAATGGAATAAAGTTTAAAGTGAATATCATTGCAACCAAGTAATCAATGTCGCTTAAAAATGTTTGTGTGAATGGTTCCCCTCCTGTAGCTTCGCAATTGTTCTTGTTCTGGGGTGGAATCGGCTAAAGCGATAGTTGATTGTCGCACTTTTGACAATCAAATGTGACTATCAAATACATTCACGTCTGAGTAATGCGATCGCAAAAAATATATGACAGCTTGGCATCACTTCCTTTTTTTGAATGTCATGGCATGCTTAATCGTTGTTATTTGTATTTAAAATAGTTTATAAATTTGTTTATTGTCTAATTGGTGAATTGTTTTATTACTAATATATCGTAAACAAGTTATGGTTCGGCACTAAAATTGAATTTTCTTAAAAAAAAACTTCAGAAGATTTTTTCTTCATCGTTCCATGATGAAGTAGGAAAGGTGTGCGTGAATAAATACGCTCCCCTCAATATCGTGTGTAGAATATGTAAGAAACAGAAATGTATCATATTCTGCCAAGAGCATGTAATGAGTTTGCTGCTTATATAAAGTTATGTCTTAAAAAAAATCCTTATTTTCTTGATGGCACTCTATAATTAATACCATACTTCAAATTCACCGCCATTCGTATTTTCGTCCATAACTCAAATTGAGTAGGAATTGTATATATATATATATACATGTATGTACATACATATCAATGCATTTATGCTATGTGTTCATACATGGTTAAGTAATATGTCTTTCAAAGATTAAATAAAAAGACGGATTTGCATATACAAACTTCCATATACTTTACATATGCATATTTCACCTACATACGTAGGTATGTATATTTCATTTTTAATTGTATCATTTAATGAAAATAACTGCAGTAATATCATATGTTAAAAACAATCGAAGATTGTCCATAAATAATTCAATTTGAATATCCACTCAACAAAAATATATGAAAACGACACTAAGTTAGTTGTCACATGAAAACGATCGCACATTTGCGATTCTTAAATTGACAATCGCATTATGCAGAGCAAGAAACTCGAATGTGACAATCAACAATCAACTATCGCATTAGCCGATTCCACCCCAGGCATCGAATACGATAACAAACGCAATAAATGCAGAAAAACTAATTTTCATTCACCATAATTTGGCTTAAGTAAACTTCCAATAATAAATTGCTAGATAAAGCACCTATTTATAACATGTTAAATAAAATAAATCAGATCATAAAACTTAATATTTTGTTGTTTTTGTTTTTTTGTTACTGAAAAAACGACTATCCGGTATTCGGCCGGATATAACAAAACTATTCGACCCCGGCCGGATATTATAAAAGAAGTCGGATACCGAATACTTACCGGATATCCGTCACATCTCTAGTTTGTACTATGATAGTATGTTCCTCATGTACAATTTTGTTGTTGTATAGACTCTGTCTGCAGTTAAAAGATCTACAAACTTGGGCACCTGCGACGCCACAATGCATATCTCAGCCGCTGGGACTTGCCAAGGGAATCGCTTTCGATCCTTCGAATTACCGTCTTCTTGAGACTTTAAGAAGAGTGGACTTTTTTTTGCCTGCGAACGACGTGATGTAGGAAACTCATTGAACCGCAGAAGTGAATGTCAGCCTAAGAAAAAAACCTTATTAGTCATTTACCAAATCAAAACCTATTACGCAAGTCGCATATATTTTCCGAACTTCTTTCGATCGATCAATCGATGATCGACAATTGTCGATAGTCGATTAGGTTTGTTATTGTGATTGTCGATTTTGATCGACTTTTATCGTTTTGCCGAGCGAATTTTGTCGTGAATAATTTTCTGATCGACTATTGCGACGCGTCCAAAAAATACAAAAATAAATACATCCCGTGATCCAAATGTAATTTTATTCAGATCGTTGTATTTTTAATACTTTTCTAAAGGAATTTGAATATGACCTGAAGGTAATTACTAATAAAAAAACACTTGAAACTGCTTGCAAAATGTATGCATGAAATACCAATTGCTAAAATTATTTGTACATCTTGTTACGTTATTCACAAATAGACGTAATTTAATAACCGATTTTATTAAGGGTTTGATTACTGGATTGTAACGAAATAAAACAATTCACTTCAACTGATACAATAACTACTAATTTATTTACAATAACACTATCCTGAAATCACACTTATCACACAATAGTTTTACAATTCCTGAACTTGTCTACACACAGGCGGTTTTAATTCTTTTCACACCAAAATCAAACTGTAACTACTCCTGCCATTCGGGGATATTTATACTTCTCCAACTGGATTCTATTATGTTCACGAACCCTTGAAAATGATCCCTGCCTGACAGCTGCTCAATTCTCTCTATGGAATTTCCCCATTTCCAGTATCACAGATGGTGGGTTCCAATCGGATCGATTCATGATTGTATTTATTTGCGGCAAATCGCGTTAGTGTATTTTCGCCGCAATAATAATAATAATGGCGGCGCTACAGTCCGAGGTGGACCTGGGCCCAGGGCCGGCCCTACCATATGTGCAGGATGTGCAAATGCACAGGACGCCAAGCGCTTGGGGGCTCATTGCGAGCCTAAACAAACAATATGCAATTTATCGATATACTGACTTTCATAAAATTTTAGTTCGTCCAAGCTACCTTTGCCTTTCTAAACGCTTTCTGAACGCAATTATTTTCAAATAATACAAACTACATAATTTCACCTGTTCATACAATATGCCATTCACACGCAAGACTGTGCAAGATAATTTCTTGCACAAGCACTCAAATATATCCTTAGGAAAAATTCTCAAAATAATAAACTCAATCCTCAGTTCCTATGGAATCATTTGAGTGACAACGTGCAGGTTTTATTTCTGCACGTATGACAATTACTTAGTTCCTAGGGGGCAAGGCTTTTCTAGATTCTAGACTCTAGACTTCTAGCTAACCAGGAGGTTAGTCCTCAAGACCGTCCATACGTGACTATGTCACAACCTGCACGAGGTGTCCCTGCTTCTACTAAATATGGCGGATCTAGAGAGGACAACTCGATAAAACCCGCAATTCCAGGTGTCATACAACCGTGCCTAGGAATGAATGGCATTGCGTTAGTATGTCTTCTAACGGTGAACTCTGGACACCTGAGGCAATCCAGTTTCATAGTAAGTCCTCTTCGCTGTATACAGGGGGTGAGTACAGCGTGACCTCATTTTCCCCCGTACTCGTGGGACCAAAAATTGATAAAAACAAAAAATCTTCAGGAAGGTCTGGTACAAAGGAGCCGGGTACCAGAACTCTTCATAAAACCGGCTCCAATTATGACATCACGGATGAGGAGGAGAACCGTCTCCTAAACCCAGGTAGCAAGGAGGCTTCGGGTGAGGATGGCAGTGAGGCAATGGTGGTCAATCTGGCTGAATTATTCATCACAGATGACGACTCTTGCTCCATTGCCAGCTCATCCAAATTCTCTGTATCGTCTGCCACCTCCATTAGCAGTAAGATTAAGAACTGCAGGCAAACGATACGTAGGTTGAGAGACAGGATCCTCAATGACAGGGAACAAGCAAGGCTTCAAAAAGCTCTTGACTTCCTCAAAGAGGTATCCGCGGAGGAGTACCAGCCATCAGCTAGTACCCTCATAGGGAATGCTCTAAAGGAGGTCGAGGGTGCTGAAGCACTGATGCGTCCCCCTCTCCCTGTGACAGGACATATCCCGTCGGGGCCAAGGGGAGCCGGGTCAGTAGTTTGTGGCAGTAGGGGAGGGATAGCAGCGGTGCGGTCAGATGCTGCTAATCAATCCTCCACAGCGGTATGTGACATTAGGCCATGTCCCGATGCGCATGCCAGCGGTGGTAGAATTGAGGCGGCTAGGGTGACAAAAGACATCGCATCATCCAACTCGGATGACGATACTTGCTCCGTTGCTAGCTCTTCCAAACTGTCACTATCGTCTGCCGCTTCTATCAGTGGAGTACTGAAAAACTGCAGGCAGACGATTCGCAGGCTTAGGAACAAGAGTGTTTTAGACGTTAGGGAGAAGGAAAGGCTGCGCAAAGCTCTTGACTTCCTCAAAGAGGTATCCGCAGAGGAGTACCAGCCATTAGCTAGTACCCTCGTAGGGAATGCTCCAGAGAAAGTCAGGGGTGAGAATGACCTGATGCGACCCCCCTTGTCTGTGACAGGACATATCCCGTCAGGGCAGGGAGGGACCGGATCAGCTAATTCGAATGTAGCAGAGGGTGATCCGCAGAACGCAACCCCTCAGATGGACGCGTCCGAGTGTGACATTAGGCCATGTCCCGATGAACACTCTGGCAGCGTCAGATCTGAACGTGCGTTGGGTAAGAAGGATGCTAAGACTGAAGCCCGTGAAGGCATAGGTCGGACGCATCCTCCTTCACCGAATACCGGAAAAGCCCCCCTTCTAGGCGAGTCATTTGGGGAAGCGAACTCTACGCTTGATAGTGCTAGGACGGTTATTAGAACCGTGACGTCACTAGAGCTTAGGGACCCGCTAAAACAACGTGCCAACGCCAGGCGCCTAATCAATAGGCTTAAGCGCCGTGACCCCAAATCCTTAACGGATAGGGAAAGGGTTTCTCTGGCTAGGGCGAATGCTACAATAGCCAGAACCCAGGCGGCATGGCGGGAGAGTCGCCTGAAGAGGAAACATGGTCAGGAGGGAGCAAAGAGCTTGACCGCTACTGAGAAGGAGGGTCTTCGTTCCTCCTCTCCGAGAGCGGAAAAAGCTTCTGGTTCTTCGACCGTCCAGGGAACAGTAGCTACTGAGCCTGAGCCGGTTCCAGGATGCTCCAAGCAGGTTTCCTCTAACGGCAAGGCAGGTAGGTTGGGTAGGGTAGTGACCCCGAAAGGAAGTAGCGGTGATGCGATATCGGCGAGGAGGAGAGGACAACCTCTATCCTCAGCTGGTACCGCGGCTAAGCGTCTTCTATCCAAAGCGAAACAGGACATATCCCGAATTGCTGAGGAGAAAGGAACTTCCAAGAGGGGTCGTCTTGATGCTTCGCTCTCCCCTAACTTAGCTGTGGCAAAAAAGGCCAAATTCTCTGACAAGGTGAAGGAGAGTCTGCGGGTCGCAATTGTTGACCTTGGTAACCCAGAACGCAGGCTCTCTGAACATCAATGGAGACTAATTGAATTGCGCATTCTTGATGGTGTGAATGACGCTATCCTGAAGAAGGACGAAGTGATCCCTCTTTTCGGACAGCTGACTACTGTCAAGGGCTTCAAGGTCATGGAATGCGATAATTTGAGCACCCTCGAATGGCTGAAGAACTTCGTAGCCAAGACGGTAGCCCCATGGGATAATGCCGACCTACAAGTTGTAGATAAGAGGGAAATTCTAGAGCTTACCAGGCCTAAAGGCCGCATCCTCATCCAGGGACCATACCTCCCGAAGGAAAGGATAGAGCGATACCTTCAACACCTCAATCCGGAGCTGAACAGTCGGGAGTGGAAGGTGGTGAAGGTAGGGGAACATTCTGACAATGGTATGGAGGTCGATGTTCTCTTAAGCCATAGGTCGCTGCCACTGCTGCGCAAACAGGAGTTCAAAGTTCGTGTGGGTACAACCCGCTGCAAGCTCAGACTCCTGGCGGCCAATGGCAGAAAAAGGACTACAGATTCCGCTGGTCGTAATGAAAGTGGTGCAAATAAACCTTCACCACAGTAAAGCGGCCAGCGCAAATCTGGTATACCTCCTTACAACAGGGAGTGTAGACATCGCCCTGGTGCAAGAACCTTGGCTCTGCCGAGGCAGGATACTGGGGCTGAACAATAAGGAGTTGGTGACATATCACGCAACTTCTGGTGTAAGTAAATATAGATCCTGTATAGTAGCTAGGAAAAATTCTAATATCTTCCTCCTATCTAAATACAGTGATTGCGATCAGACGGTTGTGAAGGTCGAAAGGCAAGATAGACCTCCGCTTCTACTTGCGTCAGTCTACATGCCTTACGACGCGGTGCTCGGCCCACCAGAGGAAAGTACGAAGATCCTGGTGGACGCGGCAAGCAAGAACAACTGGGACCTCGTCATGGGGTGCGACGCCAACTCCCACCACACACTATGGGGAAGCTCGGATTCCAACGTAAGAGGTGAAGAACTTTTTAATTTTATTTTATTATATAATCTAAGAATAGCTAATTTGGGTGATGAACCTACATTCGTCACCAGAAATAGAGAAGAAGTTCTAGACATAACTCTCTATAATGACTCCGCCACCATGGAGGTCAGCAATTGGAGAGTGTTAGATTCGCCGTCCTTCTCGGACCACAAGCTAATAACCTTCACGGTCAACAGTAGGATGGTAAAGGAGGACAGGTTCAGGAACCCCAAAAATACAAATTGGGGTCGCTTCTACAGAGAAATCAGCAGTTGCTCAAGGCATCTAATGGTCAGACCAATGGTCTCCATAAGCGACATTGAGCAGACTGCTTTAGATATTAAGAACATCTATGAGAAAGCTTTCATAAAAGCATGTCCTCTTCGGACCTTCAGGAATAAAAAATCCCCCCCATGGTGGAATAAAGACCTTGGGGTTATCAGGAAAAGAACCAGAACCCTTTTTAATGTAGCCAAGGCGTCAAGGTCACCCGAAGACTGGGAAGCTTTCAAGGCTAGTCAAAGGGACTTCAAAAAAGCAGTAGCCATTGCTAAGCGATGCACATGGCGTACCTATTGCAGTGAAATAATGAGTACCACTGAAACAGCTAGGCTAAGGAAACTTCTCTCCAAAGAACCTGCTGTCCCAGGGTATCTCAAGGATAACGGCGGTGTTTGGACACAGTCTGCAGAGGAAACACTCAATCTTCTGGTGTCCACTCACTTCCCGGGTTGCACATTTGGCAGCGACATCTCGGCGCCAGCCGACGACGCGGTGAATGAACTTTACGTTCCGGAAACCGTTGTCGACGAAGATAGAATTGGATGGGCCATTGACTCATTTGCCCCATATAAGTCTCCTGGCTTAGACGGCATATATCCAATTATGCTGCAAAAGACTAAGAATATGATAATCCCTGTCCTGAGTAGGATATATAGATGCAGCTTAATAAACGGCTACATACCGTCGACTTGGAGAGAAGTAAAGGTTGTCTTCATCCCTAAAGCCGGTAAAGCTAGCCACACAGCTGCAAAAGATTTCCGACCTATAAGCTTGACTTCCTTTGTTCTCAAAACCTTTGAGAAGGTAATCAATGCTTATATTCGCAGAAAGCTTTCTACCAACACAATGTCCACAGCACAACATGCCTACATTAAAGGCAGAGGTGTGGAGACCGCACTTCACAGCGTGGTCAATGTAATTGAAAGCTCTCTCAAAGCCAAAGAATACGCACTCGCAGCCTTTCTGGATATTGAAGGCGCTTTCAATAATGTGGAAACGAGAGCGATTAAGTCAGCCCTCGAGAGGGCCAATATTGAGCAATCAATAACATCAACCGTTGTTAGCCTGCTCAGTAAAAGAACAATCTACGCGAACATGGGTGACAGGCTTGTAAAAGCCATTGCCTCTAGAGGCACACCGCAGGGAGGGGTAATTTCACCCCTGCTCTGGGTTCTTGTCATCGACGAAGTCTTAGAGAAGCTCAAATACTCGGGGGTGACAGTAGTTGCTTATGCAGACGACGTAGTGTTGATAGCTAGAGGCAAATTCCTCCCAACCATAAGTGAAGTACTTGAGAGCGCTATAAGCACACTAGCTAGATGGGCTAAAAACTGCGGACTGGGTGTCAACCCAGGTAAGACCGAATTGGTTCTCTTCTCCAACAAAAGAGTCATACCGCAATTTAGGCTACCATCTATCGAGAGATCCACACTGACGCTATCCGACAGTGCTAGATACCTAGGTATCATTCTTGACAGGAAACTAAATTGGAAGCTTAATGTCTCTGAAAGGGTCAAAAAGGCAACATGCGCTTTTTATATCTGCGCAAAAATTGTCGGTAAAAAATGGGGACCAAGCCCCAAGACCATCCTATGGATGTATACCGCTATTGTCAGACCCATCCTTACGTATGGCAGCGTAGTCTGGTGGCAGGCAGCATTGAAAGCCATTAATCTTAAGGCATTGACGAAAATACAAAGACTTGCGTGTATGGGAGTTACTGGCGCAATCAGCTCTACCCCAACAGCTGGACTGGAAACGATCCTACACATGCTACCGCTTGACCTTCATATGCAGGCAATCGCCGCTAAAAGTGCTCTGAGAATCAGTCAATCTTGCAACTGGCGCTCAGGTACCACTGGACATGCAAGTATTCTCAACAAACTTGCAGTATCAGAAGTCGAGAGCGACTACAGGCTCCCATTCCTCGACTTCGAGAGACCCTTCAAATGCCAATACCCCACCAGAGAGGAGTGGGCGTCCAATGAACCCATCAACAACTCGTCAATAAAGGTTTATACCGACGGGTCAAAGATGGAAGCAGGCACAGGCGCGGGCATTTTCTCCAACGAGCTAAACTTGCACTGCTCAATCAGACTACCTGATTATGGCAGTGTGTTTCAAGCGGAGGTCCTGGCGGTCAAAGAAGCGGCCAAAAAGATATTAATGATGGCGATATCACCAGCTGATATTACCATTTTCATTGACAGTCAGGCGGCCATGAAAGCTATATCCGCAATAGAAGTCAAGTCCAAGCTAGTCGCAAGCTGTCGCGAAGATCTAAAGGCTCTTGGCTCACAGCACTCGATTAATCTGTGCTGGGTCCCAGGACATAGGGACATAGCCGGCAATGAGATAGCTGATGAACTTGCCAGAACAGGGTCAGTGACCGACGCGTCACAAGCAATTCAGGGTATTAAACCGCCACTCTCAGAGCTGAGGAAAAAGGTGGATACTATGATCATTGAAATGGCAAACTGTAGATGGCGCAGTCTGTCTACATGTGGGACTACTAAAGCATTATGGCCCAGATACGACCGAGCAAAAACCGACAAGATCCTTCAGTGCGACAAAGAGTTGCTAACGATGGTGGTTGGAGCTCTCACTGGCCATAATCATCTTAGAAACCATACCATGAAAATGGGACTCTCCAACGACAACATTTGTAGAGGTTGTGGTGACGAGGAGGAACGTGAGGATACTCCTCACTACCTCTGTCACTGCCCTAGTCTTTGTCAGTTGCGTCATAGAACACTGGGAGAATTCTTCTTCCAAGACTTACATGAAATCTCAAGTATACCTCTTAGATCTATTTACAGGTTTATAAGGAAATCGGGATGGCTCCGGCGCAACGAAGGACCATGAGTGCGACAAGGGTAAAGAAGGGGACACTATCCTCCAATTGGGCATCACAATGGGTCCCTAAGGACCTAAGTGAGACGTGGCTTAAGCCCGTCTACCCACATACCTACCTACCTACCTAGTTCAATGACATAATTTTTCGTTTCTCTCTCTCTCTTCTCTTCATTCTTCACACAACAGGCCAATCGCGCACAGGACTGTGAAAGAAAATTTCTTGCACAAGCACTCAAATATTTCCTTAGGAAAAATTCTCAAAATAATAAACTCAATCCTCAGTTCCTATGGAATCATTTGAGTGACAACGTGCAGGTTTTATTTCTGCACGTATGACAATTACTTAGTTCAATGACATAATTTTTCGTTTCTCTCTCTCTCTTCTCTTCATTCTTCACACAACAGGCCAATCGCGCACAGGACTGTGAAAGAAAATTTCTTGCACAAGCACTCAAATATTTCCTTAGGAAAAATTCTCAAAATAATAAACTCAATCCTCAGTTCTTATGGAATCATTTGAGTGACAACGTGCAGGTTTTATTTCTGCACGTATGGCGCCTTACTCAATACAATTTACATAATTTCTCGTCTCTCTCTCTTCTCTTCATTCTTCACACAACAGGCCAATCGCGCACAGGACTGTGCAAGATAATTTCTTGCACAAGCACTCAAAAATCTCAAAATAATAAACTCAGTTCCTATGGAGGAGAGAAAATGTGCAGATTTTATTTCTGCACGTATGAAAGAGATTTACTCATTATACATATTTGTTTGAAAGGAGAATGAGTACAGTGGGTATAACAAAAAAATATTTTCTGGTTTTTTCTTCTTGAAAAATGTAATGTAATGTATTAGAAAATTCAATTACACATATTTCATTTCTGGGTGATTTATGTACATATTGCCTAGCAAACTCTATTCTCTATAATTTTGTTTGTATTTTATTTGCAATGAACAAAAATTCCCATGTCTTGTCAAGCACAGATACAGGATGTTTTTCAAAAAAGTTTTGAGAACGGAAACAACAATAGACTCACCTCGATCTAAACTGAAATAAAATATTAGACAGAGCTAAGCTGTTTTGCAAACACTAATTTTTCGAGGAACTTCTGAAGTGTTGTTTGAGCTTAATAATGGTAACTTTTACAGATTGTTGAGGAAGTAGCCTTATTTGATTTGGTGTTAGGAGAGCGCTTGAGGAGAATAACGAATCAAGAAACCCAAAATAAATATTTAAGCAAAAATATACAAAATTAGATAACACGTATCTTTTCTACAACTGTTACTAATCACATTGTGTCCATGCTAAAAGAGGCCAAATTCTACGCTTATTGTTGACTATTGTTGTTTTGGGTTTTTAAAACGAGAAGACAAGACCGGAGAGGAACTTACAAAGTTAATTTTAAACAAACTTGAATTTCAAGGAATTTCAATAAGCAACTGTCGATGTCAAAGTTACGATAATGGTTCAAATATGAAGGGAAAAGAAGTCTTCAAAACAGAATTCGACCAAGAGCATTTTCGTCCCATGCAGCTCGTATTGATTCAATTTAGTAGTCAATGATTCAGCTCGGTGCCTAATGAGCACCTGTTATGTTTTTTGAAACAATTCGATGCTTACTTGAAACATCATCTAAATTTCCAGAAACATCTCCTTTACAATGGTGATGAATGTTACGAAACTAGTTTAGAGCCGAAACAAAGTTTTAATGTAGAATTTTATTTCAAAACACTAGATCAAAAGAAAGTTTTGAGTAGCTTGAAGCATATAAAACGAATTTTTCATTTTCAAATAACATTAAAATATTTTTTTTACTATTATTTTTCAACAAGCTAATACTTGAACAATACGTTCCTAATTCCTTAATTTACAAAACTGTATTACTTGTAAAACCAGAAAGCTCATGTTTATGAAGTATTAAATTTTATATATATAGTTCAAACCTAGATTATCTTGCTCCCAATCTAGTTATTGCTCTCCAAATTTAAACAGTAGCTTTATGAGGAGGCTGTTTTTATAAACTTAAAATGATAAAAAAATAATTAAGACAACCATGACCCAAAAAAAGGGGGTGGGCGCTAAACGCAAGTCTTGCACAGGGCGCTCATTTAGCTGGAACCGGGCCTGCCTGGGCCTAGCTTCTCAGCAACCACTCGTGTTGTGCATGCTATTGTTCTCTCACGAGCGGAGGGGACCTACAGTTTAATGCCGACTCCGAACGGCGAGATTGAGAAGCTTTTTCTAGACAGTTATACTCTTTCAGCATTGTCAGTGACTCGAAAGAGGTGGAGCCATGAAAAAATGTTTGTTGTTTTTTTCGAGATTCGAACTGACGACCTCGAGCGTAGGAGTCGACGCACCTACCCACTACGCCACGGCGTCCACCACGCCGCAATACCTACAACTAGATGGCGCAGTGTGTAAATTCACAACAATAATTAGGAGACATTCTTGACTCAAGACTAAATTGGAGGCAAAATGAATGGTGTGGTTTCCTACAAAGATTACACATTTCCACAGCGCTAGCTCTCATGTGTTACTTACAATGAACAGAAAGTGGAAAGTAGTAGTGATTGTTCTAGAAACTAGGCAAAAGTTCTTTATAAGCTGCAATGGGTTGAATTACAATAAACGGGAATTGGCGCATGTCGAAAGCGCACGCAAATAAAACTAGACGAAAAGTGTGAACGATGGTGCTTTGCATGTACCTAACAGTTGCAGGCTGTATCTTTTTCAATCGGTCTTTAGTCGAATTGATCGTAGACCGGCTGCTGCTGGTTTCGTGAAATTCGTCGACGAGTTTTAAGAAGATTGATTCACGGGTGGAATCGGCTAAAGCGATAGTTGTTTGTCACACTTTTGAGAATCAAATGTGACTATTAAATATATTCACGTCTGAGTAATGCGATCGCAAAAAATATATGACAGCTTGGCATCACTTAATCTTTTTTTAATGTCATGACATACTTAATCATTATTATTTGAATTTTAAATAGTTTATAAATTTGTTTATTGTCTAATTAGTAAATTGTTTTATTGTGCCTCGGCACTGAAATTGAATTTTCTTAAAAAAAACTTCGGAAGATTTTTTCTTCATCCTACCTTGATGAAGTAGGAAAGGCGTGCGTGAATAAATACGCTCCCATCAATTTTCTGTGTAGAATATGTGAGAAACAGAAATGTAACATATTCTGCCAAGAGCCTGTAATGAGTTTGCGGCTTATATAGTTATGTTTAAAAAAATCCTCTTATTTTTCTGATGCCACTCTATATGTAATTAATACCACCGTACTTCAAATTCACCGTCATTCGTATTTCCGTCCATAACTCAAATTGAGTAGTTGTTGTATAAATATTGTATATAAATGTATGTACATACATATCATTGCTTTTATGCTATGTGTTCCTTCATGGTTAAATTTGTCCTTCAAAGATTAAATAAAAAGAAGGATTTGAATATTCTTCCATATACTTTACATATGCATATTTCACCTACATACATATATTTCATTTTTGATTGTATCATTTAATGAAAACAACTGCAGTTAGATCATATGATCAATACAATCGAAAATTGTCCATAAATAATCAATTTTGAATACCCACTCAACAAAAATATATGAAAACGACACCAATTTAGCTGTCACATGAAAACGATCGCAAATTTGCGATTCTTAAATTGACAATCGCATTACGCAAGAAACTCGAATGTGACAATCAACAATCAACTATGGCATTAGCCGATTCCACCCCAGTTGTGTCAGATTCGAAATTGGAAGTGGAAGTTAGTGTTGAAGTAGATCTGCTAGCGAACATATAACATGTGTTGTCGACTTTTTGACAGCAAATAACTTCATCAACTTTTTGTTATTCCTTGAACTCGCTAAATTCCAGTTATTTAAATTCAAATTCATTCGCAAGTTACATTTAATAAAGTAAAGCCAAATTAAATAAAACGTGCGTTTCATTTCAATATCACCTATTTTCCTAACACTGCAATTCACAAAAAATGAAACAAAGTCTTCAACACACGAATACCGTCAAATATTTTTTTAAATGTAGTGTCATCTGATTTAATTAAGAAAAATTAACTAAAAATGTTTACTCGTTACCCTGTACTTCCTTGGCATTATTTATGAATGTCAAATCAAACAGATCCAGACAGCTGTCAAGGAAAAATAGAAAAACGTAAACGAAACATTTTGATTTGGATTAAAGCCGAATTTTAGTTTTAATTTTAAAGGAAAGCAAAAATCAGTGAAGAAAAATAAAGGATAAAATGGTTGGGAAAACAGGAGGTGATGAAGACCCTCTAAATGAAGAACGTTTGGGTACTGTGCGTGAGGTGGGTTCACAAGCGGTATGGAGCCTTTCGTCTTGTAAGCCGGGTATACACTGCATTATTTATAAATTAAGTATTTGCACTAATTTACATAAATATCGAAGGATTTGGAGTTGAAAGATTACGTGATAACATCATGGATACATACTGGCAATCAGATGGTCAACTGCCTCATTTAGTTAATATTCAGTTTCAAAAGAAAACAAGTATTAACCAAATTTACATATACACCGATTATAAGCTGGACGAAAGCTATACACCAAGCAGAATATCAATACGTTCTGGAACACATTTTAATGATTTGCAAGAATTGGAAATTGTTGAACTATCTGAACCCACAGGTTGTATACATGCAATAATGATGGTTATTATTTGTAACACAAATTTTTGTTGTTCGCAGGATGGGTGGTTGTTCCAATTAAGGATGGTCATGGTAAGGCGATACGGACTTTTATGATACAGATAGCTGTTATATCAAATCATCAGAATGGAAGAGACACGCACATGCGACAAATTCGAATTCATTCACCTGTGGAAGGCAAGGAATATCCTTTAGAGTCTTTTGGTAAATTCAATACAGTTGGATTTCAAAAGTTTTCAACTATCCGATAGCTGTTCTTTGATATTGATTTTCTTAAGATATTTTTGTAGTCTTTATGTTTAAGAGCGTAAGTACGTTGTCAATAATCGATTGGAATATTATATTCAATAAAATAAGGTTTCCAATGAGAAGACAATTTGAATGAAATGTAGCAGGCATTCAGGTTGTGGGATGTCATGAGATGTCTTATTAACGACATGTTTTATATCATAAGTTGAGCTTCCAGAGCAAGAAAATTGAATTGCGTAAAATAATGCTACGAAATAAACCACAATGCAAGATGATCGAATTCAAGTCGTCAATATGCTAGCGCTTCTTTGCTTAGAATGTTTGATTGTATATTGCGATTCCTTCAATAAAAATAATATCCATTCAAGGAAACATCATTCGTCTGATGAAACCGCAAATAAATGACACTGTTTATGGCTCTATTGATCAAACTTAGTCTTTAATAATTGAATATTTGTTTTGGCATTTGATATTGCCATAGAGCCGTAATATCACATGAAATGTTTGTCATGATATTTTGTGCCTGTTCCAATTCACAGTTCTTTATATTTCGTTTGGTAATGATGGCAACACTGACAATAGACAATTTTCAATAATCTGACAGGTCGAAACAGTAGTTTTTCGTAGCCGGCCGACATATTTGGTGCAATAGAAATTGCCAATACTTTTATATAGAGTTGGTATCTTATCAAGTTATTGGCTTTTATAATTCATAACAATATACACTCCCTTGCAGATTAATCAAAACAACCATGTTTACCTTGGCTCGAAATGTCTCTAGTGCAGCTAAGTAAGTGCCTTGTTTCCCAGTTGAAACCTTGAACTTGCGATTACATAAAACTGGTTCCTCACAATGAATTACATATACTTCTCTCTTTTGAACTCAATATCTTGAATACAATTTTCAGATCAGCTGTAAGGGCTAAACATACATTGCCACCTTTGGGATATGGATTCGATGCTTTGGAGCCCAATATCAATCGCGAGATCATGGAGGTGCGTTGTTTCGACTAATTTGTATGGTTTTTCAGTTCGAATTCGTACAATCCTTTTCAGCTCCATTATACGAAACATCATCAAACTTATCTAAACAATTTGAATGCTGCAGAGGAACAATTGGCTGAAGCTCAATCGAAAAACGATGTTTCAAAAATAATTTCCCTTGGTGGTGCCTTGCGCTTCAATGGTGGTGGACACATTAATCATTCAATCTTTTGGAAGAATCTAAGTCCATCAAGCAGCAAACCATCAAGTGAATTACAGAGTGCCATTGATCAACAATTTGGTAGCTTTGAAAATTTTAAGAAGGAGATGTCCACCATTACTGTCGGTGTTCAAGGATCCGGCTGGGGTTGGCTGGGACTTAACAAGAAAACCGGCAAATTGCAGTTGGCGACATGCGCAAACCAAGATCCCCTGGAAGCTACCCACGGTATATAATTCAATGAACTGTAATGTGTTCTTGATTGATTGAGTTCCGTTTTCTTGTAGGATTGGTTCCATTGCTTGGAATTGACGTGTGGGAACATGCATATTATATTCAATATAAAAATGTGAGACCAACTTATGTTGAGAAGATATTTGAGATCATCAATTGGCAGGATGTATCCGAACGTTACAAGGCAGCAAAGTAATTGAATTACCTTAAGCAATCGGGACAGCCTTACATTGTGAAACAAAATAAGCTAGCCATATTTCTCTTAAGATTCCAAATAAATTCAAAAATATGTATGCTAAGGATTTGTAATTTATTAAGTAGGTAATCTGAAAATTGCAAAAAATAAAATTGTTACCTTACTGCCAGAGGTTCCTTTTCCAGTCCAGAAATCTTCTAGACTTGAGGGTAATGAAAGCAACCAGGGTATCCTGGAGTCTAGAAGTAACAAACAATTCGTTTCATCATCAGCACTAGTCGATAGGAAATGCATGTATGCAATGCTCTCTACGCTTTGACATCCACACTGTAAATCGATAAAACCATTCGTGTCATAAATGCGAATCCTGCTCCTGCCCAAGACTACTCAAAGGTTTCTGGGTTAAACTTAGAAATCAAGTGTCTTATCTTTCTTCAGTTAAGATTAACATATCTATCACTCAACAGATGTCGCAACAAATGACAAAAAGAGAATTTCCAATTTATTTTGACATTGGAATTGTTTTAATCCAATTTAGTCACTGACAGCACGAACAAAAACAATAACAGTGGGTTGTTATGTCTCCTTTGGTTAGGAAAATGAAAATTCTGCAATTTTCCTTCCTGCGCAGATTCAGGAAAGGTGTTCCACTATTTGTTGTTGTATCGGAGAGGATTGTCCTCAGAAAATTTTCAGAATTCTTATCGAGATAAGCAGTCGGATTGTCCCAAAGCTTCAACAAATTCCATTTTTGCCAATCAAACTTTGTTTTCAAAAGTGTTAAATAAAACTAGTGAAGGAATAGTTTATACCAATAACGTGAATTGAAAAACCTTTTCAAAGGTTGAACTTTTAAAGACTTTTTTTGAACTACTGCACAGGTAAGTCCACCATGGTGTACTTCATTGAATTCAGTAGAGAAAATAAAGAATCATCTAGTATATATTTTGTTACACCTTAAATGGAATGCCTGCAAACATTTTTCAAATAACATAATTGATGATAAATAATTTTGAAAGGATAATTAAAACCACGGGCTTGTGGCTATTTAGTGCATATACACACATACTCAGTTGAAAAATCAATTTTTCAAGTTCTCAAAAACGAAGGTTTTTCAATTCCTTTGCCCACCTACGTATGTACACAGGTACACACATATGATCAGTGCATACCCAACACAGTCTGTTTTCCAATTATTTTATCCCAATCCTAATTTGTTTGTTTTCAGGTAAGTACAATAAGTAGATATCGCATTTGAAGTAAGTCTCAAACATAATTCCTTGGATTTTGACAAGTTTTTTTTTTCATCTGTCCTCTGGCGTTGCTGCAACATATGAATTGAGGGATAACATTGAAAGGGGGTGGGCCGACTTCTTTGTTGCACTTCCATTGACATTAATTCTGTGTTGGAAGGAGGCATTTATTCGGATATATATACTCTTCAATTGATTCAATTTGTATAAAGTTGTCGGCGGGTCTTCGTATTCAGAATGAAAATTATTGGAGACGATGCTTGTGTGACTCATTCGTTTCATTCTGTTTTTAGTGGAAGTTATGTCCAAGAATAATGGACTTTTCATGGTCTAAGTGATTCTCCGGCTTTTATTAAACACGATTCTGCAGTCATCAACATTTTTGGCTTTACGCCTCGTATATTTTAGAAAGTAATCTCCACTTAGGTGCACTCCTTTAGGTGGAGGGTTTCATTCAACTTTGATAATAAAATGCGTAATTTCCGACACAATCTAAATGAGTTCAAGACATAAAATAATTCTATCGTAAGGTAAAAAAAAATGGTTCTTATTTCGTTGTTGAGCTCAATGGACCTAATTTGCATGTGTGTCTCGTAATGAGTGACGGTCAATATTACCTGTTACCATCGTTTTGAGGGAATTAAAATTAAGCAAGACATTGTCAAAAGATAGCTTACCGGTGGAGATTTTGCAGAATAGTTTGCACGAAATATCAAGTAAATTTTTTTCCTAACATCTCTGCGGTTTTACCCGATCGCATGAAAACCCAAGTCAATAACCTCATCAATAGAATTTTAAGTTAGTAAAGTCCACCTTCAACAAAATCCTCTTACTGGGGCAGTAGAAATCAAAACGAATAAGCTTCTCGTCGAAGGTAGCGTATGATGGCGTGCGTTTTGTATTTCCGTATGCTTAACACGGTCCAGCCATATTACCCTTTATATTGATGGACGTCTTTAAATTTTTCTCTCACCAGTCTTCGACACAAATGAAAAGATTCAATGAAGCAAAATACGGATATGATACTAACAGGCTTGACTTTGAAAGACAGCAGTAAGCTTTTATTGAGAGGTTGTGTCTTTTTATTTGTATTTATAGTATGTTACATACTAGAGACAAGCATCCATTAACTAGTTTATGATTATCAATCAATTTCATTTTCTATCTTACTGAGCTTGGACAGGAACTCTAAGCTAATCCAAATCTAACTTCTAATGTCGCTCCACCTAAACTAACGGCCTGATGCAATATAAACAACTACCGTCCCATAACCAAACTATCGTGGCAGTTGAGTCTGGACATACTTTTGAAAGCATTGTGTATGCTTCAATGTTTTTTTTTATTTTAAAACCATATTTTCTCCTTCTTAACATGGCTTCCTCAATAACTATGAGTCTTACAGAATTTGTCTCTCATGCACTGTGTCCATTTGACGATGCGAAAGAAATCAATGTCATTGCAACTAACTTTAGTGAAGCATTTGATAAAAAGTTACAGCAAATTTTTATTTTTACATTATTTGCCCTTGGTTCCCAACCCAAGGCATACAATATGAGGTCTTACTCAGACCTTCTATTTCTAAGCCCCTTAAGGCCATATTTCGGGTTTCGCAAGGTAGTCACCTAGGTCCATTAATTTTCAAGCAGCAACCTACATTTAATGGAATTTCATCAATTCCGAATAACTGCCACCGGACACGAGCAAGGGCGAGAAAGTAGCAGAGAAAGTGCTCTGCAGTGTCATCGTCTTCTCCACAGACGTCGCAAAGGATTCCGTCGCTAAGGCCAAGCACATTTAGTTGTCACATAGCAAGCGCAGGTTCATGTTCTGATAATACCCCCTCTGATCCCCGCTTAGCAAGTTCATCGGCGATCTCATTTCCTGTGATCCCGTGGTGACCCGGCACCCACCGGGCTTTCTACCAAAGATGTTGACTACATAATCAAGGAATCCCATCACTTGCATATCACCTTCTTTAGACCCATTCTCGTATACGCCAGTCCGGTCTGGTCGCTTTACTGTGCAGTGCACAATCGACGTATTGAAGCCGTCCAACTTTTTTCTTTCTACGCTTCGCCCTTTGGGATATCGCCTGGATTGATAGAAATAATTTGCGACTATACTTGGAACGTCTGAAACTTATCCGCCTCCCTTGAGAACTTGATCTGCTTTTTTTCCACCAGTTATTGTACATACCGGTCACAATGATTGTCCCGGGCTACTCGTATTGCTTTCCCTTAGCACCAATCCCCACAATCTAAGATTCATATCGCTATCAACTATGGGCTCATATCAACTATGGGCTCAACTCACCTATGTCCAAAATGTTACGTTTGGCTAACATTATGGAATCCTCATTTGACTTTCATCTTAGCAGATGGGGTTGGCAGTGGTTTTTTCTCCAATGAGTTAAACATCAGTATGTCCTTTGGCTTACCCGATCGTTTCAGGCGGAGATAATGGCAATAAGTGAAGCTCTGTCCTGGCTTAAATGGAATGTAATATCCGCACGTGATATTTGCATTTTCACGGACAATCAGGCAGCAATCAGGGCTCTGGAATAGTCGATCAGTTCAATATTCGCCTGTGTTGGGTACCAGGCCACAGAGACATTTCGGGCAACTGTAAAGTGGATGAACTTGCCAAGTTCGTTACCACCCATTCATTACTACCGAAACACAGCTACGCCTCTTCGGCTTCGGAACTTAGTGAGGTTCCGATAAGCAATCTACTACGCTACATCCAAAGCTCCAAATGATTTCCCGCATTTAAACAATTGGGATGACCTCATTCAATCCGTGTGGCAGCATAATGGATCAACACTGGTCTAAGTCTAAGTTCTAACACTCTAGCCACTTCAACCTAATTGAACCCAGCAAAACATCTCTTCGCAACAGATTTCAGACCCGTTCTTTTCCTTCTTGGTCCTGCCTCTTCTAATACAATTCTCCCTAGCAAATAAGTCAGTCATTAGTTTTTAAGTTTAGATTGTCTAAATTCCGTGGTTACATTTACCGTTATAAAAAGGGGGTGTTGTCTTCACTAAACTATACTAAACTAAACATATGCGTCCTGGAATAATCGCTCGATCTATTGCAATACATTAGACCGACTTTTCCTATTTCGAGAACATAAGTGCTCTGTATCTAAAACTAGAGAGTTTGACGGTTCCTACCCCCAGGCACAAGAATCGTCGATGCTGCTTTTTATCATCATTAACACTTTCAGCGACCACAGTGGACCGCTATGTGTCCTCTAATGGACATAAAGTGTATGCGTTTTTTTATATACGGGTCGCTTCTCTGATCCATCAGTTCACTAGAAACGAATTTTGGCCTTAGCAGATTAGGTTAAATTAAATTACAATTAGGAAACAATATCGCTGGTTAATATCGCTGGTTGTAATCATCCTGCCAATTCGGAGACGTTATTCAGCGCTCTCTGCGACGTTTCGATCATAGTTATGATGGACGACTGGATGGCGCAGTCGGTTAAGTGCCTGCTCTAAGTAAGAGGGATCACAGGCTCGAATCCCAGTGAAAGCAAAGTAAATACGTTTTAATCTGATTTTTTTTTTAAATTTGGTCCAGTCCCGGGACTATCACTTGAGCGATCGATCAGGGGTAGTAGTCTGATTGTGGGTATCACAATGGATCAACATGGTCAAAGTGTGCGGTGAATTCACTAGCAGCCCCCAAACCTAACCTAACCTAAGATGCACATCCAAAGTTAAGCGGGAGAAGTGGAATTTCAGCGGTACTGTTTTACTACGCCTCTTCTGTCCAACCCCTTTTTTATCCAATTCTATCAAAGTGCATGAAATCCTTTGGGGAACAAAGCCGTTATACCGTACCCTCTTGTGCTACTGCGGGTCGGGGTAAAATGCCCCCAAAATCTGGTTGTTGTTGTATGCTCTCGAATCAACTTTATCTAAAATTGATCCACTCTTAAAATAATCCCCTTTTAGCTAGGACTTCATTGTAGTAGAATTCTTTGAACTGGGACCGTGGAGTTCTATTAAGGCGAGGGCCCCCTCGAGAATAACTAGATCCTTTCTACCAAGCTTTCTCCCACTTTTAACCAGACGCGACATCCATAGGTGGCCATTTTTCGGATGAGCGACATGTTGTAGATTACCGTCACCATCTTTCGCTTAAGACATTTGTAGTGTAGATATAGGAAGGTCATCCTCCTCATCCTCATTACTCTTGGTAGACATTAAAATATTTCAAAATTTCTTGATAGTACTCACGAATAGAGTCAAGACGTGCTACGACTTTAGTGTTGCGCGAATCGAGGGGTTGCGTTAACCGAGTTCGTACTGTACTTAACTACAACGCCTCAACGACCGCGTCGTATTATAAGGACAATGTAAAAAAATATTTTATACAAAATCAATTTACCCATACATAGATGAATTTATGCATTTCTTTATTCAGTTAAGTTTTACGAACCCCATCGGCATTCGCCAAAATCTAAACTGACAAATTTAAATTTGTGTAATCATTGGAGAGTCACTGTCTCAAAATCAGGCTGTTCTTCCATTAAAAATCCGTCACTTGCCCAGGCAATATTGTTCTAAGCAAAATAATGAGAATTACAGTGCTGGGCAAAAAAATAAAAACAGGGAAGTGAGGACTTTATAAAAACGACTGTCCACAAACGTCTTTAAATAAATGGAATAAATTTAAAAAAAAAACTTAAATAAAATTATTTTGCTTTTAGTACTCAACAGAAGTAAAGTGTGTTCCTATTATTTTGCACAGCACTGTATATGAAACTTAACAAAATATTTTATTTTATTCAGCAAGGACATCTGTCATGTACACACGTCTACGTAAGCAGTTTCGGAAAGTCAAATTAAACATTGTGCCATTCAGCGTAACATATTTTACTATTCAAGTGATGCAAACTTTGAAATTCATCTTTCGGAAAGACAAACTACATATTTTTATCAATGACTGAGATGAAGAATGCATAGACGAGAGTAAAAAACTTCTTCCTTTTCCCTATCCTCTTCATTTGTTTTTCTGAAGGGTGGATAAAAGTAAATGCTGAAACGCAGCAAAAAAAAAAAAATGAGAAAAAATTCGGTTATTTTTAGCAACCGCCTACATGGAAGAAACTGCGCATGCATAGGGTCCAATACACAGATCTCTTTTAATTGCTCGTAACTAATAACTCAACAGGATTGTATGTGTTTTATCGACTTAAGTAAGAATCCTTGTGGACATCTTCCATGTAAGGTCAAGGAGTTTTCGCATTAGTCACTTGTTTTTTTATTCTCTCTTAAATCATGTGAAAATTGAGTATCGTCAAATTTAAGGGATTTGAGTGCAAGAGCCAGGACCAGAAGTTGATATGCATCAGAGTAGTCTATAGTTTTTGTGTGTTTTCTTTATTTCACTTTTTTGTCTTGCAATGGTTCGATATGTTCAAAAAAAGGGCGGAGGTGGCAGAAATATTGATTGAGAAACTTGAGAATAAAATTATCCGACAAAGCGAAGGAATCCTCGAAAATAATAGCGCGGCATTCATCCATTTTGTCTGGACTAACTGCTTGCATATATTAGTTATTACAGTAGGTTGTGTGTTGAATCAAAAATTATGTGTAGTGCGAAAAAAATTAATGTAATTTTAAGATTACATTAAGTTTAAATAATCCTATGAAGGTATGCCTTTTTTACATTTGCCTCGAACACATTGAAATTTCACTTTAAAAAGAAAATGCTGTCAATCAAACCAAATGAAACCTTGGTACAGTCAGACTTTATTAACGGCTGCAAAGGGAGTGAAATGAATATAACTGTTGAGAGCAGGTTGAAAGCCTGTGCATAAAATTCAACTGATTTTCAGTTGTTAAATTTCTTTTTTAAGCGTATCCTTTACTTGCTTTAAATTTCTAAAACAGTTTTAATACATTTTTAGGAAATTTACTCAAAAATCTATCTGGTTTGGCATAATATATTTTTTGAATTTACAATTTTTGTTTGATCGTTTTTAAAAATTCCTCTTAATGAATATTCTATAGTTTAGTGCGATTATTACATGTTGCTTATATTACTCACAACCTTAGTTACCATTCAGAATGTTGCTCGATTCTTCAGTGTGAGTTGCGGCGTAATTCTTGGAGCATTAGACATATAGCGACTCAGTAAAATACCTCCACTTTTTCGTTAAGGTTGTAGAGGTTACATAAAAGTGGATATTAGTATGATGTGGTATACTAACAGTTCCATTGGTTACCTCGACAGGAAGTATGTTTCAATCTTCAGGTAGTGATTCAGCTTACTATAATACGTTCCGTAGAAATTCTCTGCCCCATTTTCTCAAGGACTTATTTTTTAGAGTGATCGGTTGATCCTCTGATGTGGCTATGAGATTGTTGTTGCACTGCATTGTTAAATTTTTCCAGGCTTGAATACATTCATCTCCATACAACAACATATGGGTAAGCACTATTTTGGGTAATCGATCTTGTTTCATTCCCATGACTTTTATTACATAATCGAGATGTGTAGTAATATGGGACAGACTCCAGTCAGATGCACCAGATGTACCATATACAGTTACTCACATAATTATTGGGCCAAACACTATTTTTTTGATAAAAACATTGTAACTTCGTACTGGAAACAGAGAGACATTAGGGGATACACACATTAATGGCGCCTCATGTCTGTAAATTCACAAATTCATCGTTTTAGCATGACAAAAACTTCGCAGTGCAAAAAATCAACCTCACGAAATTATTGGGTCAGATAATCATTCATTCATTGAGAGGCAATAGCTGCGAGTTGACTTAAAAGCAAAAAAGCGATAATTTGTACAGATCTTAACCCTAATCAGCCCAGGTAAATTTTCTTCCTAATCCACCAATTCGAAAAATGTTAATTATTTTTTGAAATAATGTTGAAAAACTTTATTCCACGATTTATAAATGAGGATCGGATAGAATCCAAGCCTAATTCTCGCCATCCAAGAATTTTAAATGAACTCGACGAAAGATGGTTCATTAGAAATTTAAGGAAAAATACGCACAGGTGAGGTTGCTAGGAAAAGGCCGTTTATAAATGAAATAAATAGAAGAAAGAAATTGAGCTTTGCTACAAAGTTTAAGAACAAGGGTTTAGATTACTGGAAGTCAGTTATTTCTGCAGACGAGAACAAATATAATAATATTTGGCTCAGATGGTCGTGGCAAAGTATGGCGCAAGGAAAATACTGTGCTCGTGGAGTTTTGGTGACGGTTTGGAGCTGTATGTCGTATTCGGGGTGGGCAGTTTGGATTTTACAGACGGGATAATAGCTAAAATGATATACTTAAACATTTTAAAGCAGAATTTGGAACAAAGTTCTGAAAAAATTAGAATTTAAAGAACGTTTAAGTACTACCAGGACAACGATCCCAAACACAAAGCTCGAATTATACAATTGCCTAAAAGTTATTCAAATCCCACCCCAGAGTCCAGACTTGAACCCCATTGAGCATTTATGGGATATCTAAAACGTGGAATAAGGGAACATAAAATCTTCAACGAATATGATCCAAACAAATTCTCTTAGAAGAATGGGAAAAAATAAGTACTGCAACAACACAAAAATTGGTGAAATTAATGGGAAGATGACTATATTTTTATCTATTTTAACCTTTTTAGCTCATATTTTCTAAGGTTTTTCAAACATTTTAATAAAAGTTAAGTTTTGGCCCAATAATCATGTGAATAACTGTACATATATAGCTGAACTTAATAAAGTAACGCAAATATTTTTCCACGAATTCAAAAACACAATGTATTCACACCTGGACATCGTAGAATAAAATTGATGTTGCAGTGGATCGGATTATTTTCTGTTTCGACATGGTTCATGTAACTGTTCCATACTGCATAAATTGCCCTTTTGGCTTCGGTTAGTTTCTGTTATAGTCGTTTTTAAGGTTCCGTTTACAAACCTTTATAATTTCAGTGCATCGTTCAAATACTTATATCGGCATGAAATATTGGAATTAGATATTTTAGGTCTAGATGCATATTTCATGCATGCAGATTTAAAAGAGTGCAGCCATTTGGGGTTGATGTTACCATGAGTTTTGAAATATTGACGCACACCATCGTTTTGTTAATACACTTTTTGATCCAGAGTATAGTTTGAAAAATGTGGACCTCCAAAGTGGGGTTTAATGCATCCCCCTCCCATTTTTAGATGAAAGTGTTTAAAAGTCTGAAGAATTCACAAAAACTTGGTTTCAATGAATACTTTCATTTAAAACTTTTTTTTTGAGTATTCTGGCCCTAATAGTCTTGGAGATATTGGCTAAAACGGTAAATCATTGACATGCGAATTTTTTTGATATGACGTAGTTTTATAGAACTCAGAGTAAATATTAAGAAATGATAAATATCAAAATATCTATATGTGTGCAAATCCTGAGATACCAAAGATTTAAAATTTCAAAGATTATCACATTCACCCATAGATTCCATGCTGGGATTGACAACTCGACTGGAGCCTCAGTGGTATCTCTCACATTCATTTCAACCCCAAAATGCCCAACACCAATGTGATTAGTTATGATAAAAGGGATTTTCTGTGTTAGATAAATTTGGATAGAGGTATTCGTATATGTACTCGTATGTATGGATGTTTGTTTGTATGTATGTATATATAATAATAATAATAATAATGGCGGCGCTACCTGGGCTAAACTTCTCAACAACCATCGCGTGCTATTGTTCCTTCACGAGTGGGGAGGGGACCTACAGTTGAATGCCGACTCCGAACGGTGTTTTTTCGGGAATCGAACCGACAACATTGAGCGTAGAAGTCAACGCACTTACCTACTACGCCACGTCAGACACATACAGTTAATCAAAAAAGTAAGTATACACTACCTCTTGAACTATATTTGTCAAAAGAAAACTAAATATTTCAAACAAAAAACAACAACCATTTTTTTTTTCTGTTTTCACAAACGTAATATTATTTTCCAAAAAGAACAAACATAACAAAATAACAAAACATAAACAAGAAAATTCAAGTTAAACTGATATGAATAGAAATTTACATCAAAAAAGTAAGTATACAATCAATAAATAATACTTTCTGAAATTTGCCGCCATACACCCCCATACCATTACGGAGCCACCACCATGCCTTACAGTTTCCGGTCATGTTTGCGAGATCTAGCTCCGCATTTGTTTTACGCCAAACTTTAGCACATTCATCGGATCCAAGAACGTTAAATTTGCTTTCATTTGAGAATACGATCTTATTCCAGAAAGCTGGATCACAATTTACATGAACTTTTGCAAAATTTAATCGTTTTTGCCGGAACTGTAAGGCACGGTGGTGGCTCCGTAATGGTATGGGGGTGTATGGCGGCAAATGGCGTCGGTAATTTATTTTTCATTGATGGTATAATGGACAAATATGCCTGTTTGGACATATTGAAAACTAATTTACTTGAAAGCGTCAAAAAGTTGGGTCTAGAAGTGTCATTTATCTTTCAACAAGATAATGACCCAAAACACACCTCTCATATTGTTAAGGAATGGTTATTATATAATGTTCGTAAACAGCTGAGAACACCACCCCAATCGCCCGTCATATATGCAATAGAGCTTCTATGGGAACATTTGAAACGGGAAGTTCAAAAATACGGTGTCAAGATAAAACAAGACTTGAAAAGAGTGCTTCAGAAAGAGTTGGGTAAAATAAGCCAAAGAGTAACATCAAAATTGGTTAATTCGATGCCAAATCGAATGCAAGCAATTATAAAAGCCAAAGGCTACCCAACGAAATATTTATAAGAAGACTTGAAAGCGGAGACAAATTTCAGAAAGTATTATTTATTGATTGTATACTTACTTTTTTGATGTAAATTTCTATTCATATCACTTTAACTTGAATTTTCTTGTTTATGTTTTGTTATTTTGTTATGTTTGTTCTTTTTGGAAAATAATATTACGTTTGTGAAAACAGAAAAAAAAAATGGTTGTTGTTTTTTGTTTGAAATATTTAGTTTTCTTTTGAAAAATATAGTTCAAGAGGTAGTGTATACTTACTTTTTTGATTAACTGTATATATATGTATATAAAAATGAATAGTTCATTTTGGTTGAAGTTAGAAAAAAAAATATCTGAAATAGTTCGAGTTCGTCGCCTGATACTCAAAAAATATATACGCGACGGAACCTTCTCCGTGCGGGTACAATTCGCACTTGTCTACCAAGATGTTTGTATCTCCGGACAATTTCAATAGATTCTCCTGGGAAGTTCCATCATTCTTTCCGGGAGTATCTGACTCCACCTTCTCTGAATATGATTATTTTCCACTTTGTCAGGTTTATCCATAATTTTCAAGTTTTACAGTAATCACCTGCCTGTTGGTGATAAGGTGCATTTAGTCGACTGATTTCGAGGAAAACAATGAACATTAGTGCCGGTATTGACAGCGACTTATATCGATCCCACCCTTAGTTTGATCAGTTGTGTATATCATTTTGATACAAATTGAATACAAGTGTACTCAACACGCATCCTTGTTTAACCCACATTGATGTATGAAACTCGTCGGATAATTCGCATCCATTCCACACTGACCATAAAAACTATGTTTTCGTTGAATGTTTTGACATAAACAGTTTGGTCATTGGTCGAAGGATGCGTCCACAGTGAAAGTTCAAAGTTGTCAAGCCCCAATTGGAAAACTCTTTAGAAGAAGGTCTCCTTTCGTTTTAACATCTGATGCATTACGCATCTTCTTCAGTAATAGAATAAAGAAGTCGCATAACAGTATTTCTTTGCAAGAAGGTCATAGACCCGAACGGCCCGGTTCATCGCTATTTTCCCAAATGTTCCCATCATACACAGTTTTACGATAAATCAATAAAATGATTGTGTGTATTGAATTAAAATTCGTTAGTTTTTTTCCGGGATTTGACGAAGTCTAAAAATTTGCTGGCTAATTAGAGCTGTGCAAAAATTCATTCCAAATTCGCACCGTATGCTAGACTGGATTTTGCAAAACATTGAGCTGGGATTTTCCTAGTCAGTTGTTGTAGGAGGTAGGTTTTTTTGTTTGGTACAGATGGAGCTAGTGTCCCAGATGTCAGTCAAGCCTTCGTCTTACTAAGGATTTAGTCCACTTCTGACAACAAAACATTACATTGCAGTTTGTTACTCGAATATATAGAAATATATGTTGATGACATTCCTGAAGCATAGAAAAACTACTTTTGGAAATAAATAAATGTAGAAATTTTTAATTTGTGTTCGCATAAAGAGTTTTCATGCTCCCATTTCATAGCAAAGCTTACCTGAAGAGAACTCTTGGGAGAATTGCAAGACAAAAAATGCATGTCCTAAATCATTTCCCTTACATAACAACCAAATGAACATGTGTACATATGTATGTACACGTATATACACATGAAAGATGACACAGCACTCCGTGTTCTCATTTTGCTTTTCGTACCCCTTTTTCTTCCACGTGGCAACTCAAACACCAACTACACAGACACAGTCAGTGGGCCCACAGAATTAACGCGATCTGCAAATGAAGGTTTGCAATCAGAGAAAAATTCAGTCTACCGGAATTCGTCCTTATTGCAGAACTTTTGTGCGCCCATCTATGTACAAACAAAGCCGGTTGGTGACTAGTGACTAGTGACGAGCGACGGACACCGAGAAGTCCCATTTGCTTAGTCTACTTAACTGTTATTCCACTTTCCGCCCTCTCAGGTCCACCCCTTAGATTATGTCCAATGTTATGGATAAAAAGTCATAAACCAAGGAAAAATAGAAGAAAAATATAAAAGAAAAAACAAGAAAAGCGGTAGGAATCGAGTAAAAATAAAATGTCTGCCGGTTTTGAAAACTATGACTCATGAGTCATGTCGTGAGTCATAAACGTGGCGCTCGCATTTCCCTTCGTAAACTTGAGGGCTTTCCTCTCTCATTCCTTGATATTTTATTGCTTGTGGTTTCTTTTTTTTGTTCGGTTTCATTCTCTTGCTCGCCTTTTTCTTCTTTTGTCTCATTACATTGCTTTTTCCTTTTTCTCGCCTTTCGATATGACTAACGTTGGCTTAAGTGCAAATGTGTGTACATATGTTTGGTATGTGAGTAGGCATCTGTGTGACGTTGTGTCTGAATCGAAGTTGATTTTGTGGTGCCAAAATGTCGATGATTTTATGATAATGAAGTACCTGCACCTCGTGGTGGTTTGTACTGGTAATTCAAGAATCCACTTAGGAAATTCTAGGGTAACTGCCTGACCATGATTGTGGGTTGTTTTGTGATTTTCTTTGGGTTCTGTAAGGCAAGCAATGGGTCGGCCTATGATACATGTGCATGACTAGCTAGGATATCATTCAGCAGGCAAGTAAAGATAGGGTGGATTCAACTGCAATTAATAATGGAACACGTTACTCTCTCGGAATGTGACGAAGACTTTTAAAATATTCTTACCAGTATGAACAGCATCATGAATGGATAAAAGTACGAGTATAAGATGTATAGGACGTTGTAGTCCGTTACGTTCTGAGTTCGAAAAGGCTTTTTGATGTCAATACCAACATTTTTAATCGATTGTCTGTAGCAAGTTAGCTCTATATTTTCTACTCCAGTGACTCACTTCGGTTTATAGCCCGATTAGTAACGCTAAAAGTGGTAATCTTACGCATGATGTACATATGCCACCCTACACAACTTCCATATCACCCACATCAAACATTTGTTATTGTTTTGACAAATGTGTGTAAAAAGTCTCTGCGTTGGTAATAAAAAAAACCTCAATTAAATCCAGACGAAATGCGAATTTGGATTTTCTGGTCGCACATAGCATTTAAGAAACAGATTGGATTTCTACCTTCCTTTTGGTGCAATATTACAGACATTATTGCCTGTTGTAAAACCCGAAAGTTTGCTCGAATAACAATTTGTCATCTTGTGTCATCAGACTGTCTAGGCCTTCCAACCATCCCATTTGTGGGGCAGTCCTTCATTCAGCTATTTGTCCTTCCTTCTTTTTTATTTCGAATGTCATCCTTTTACGATAAGTGTACTTGCAACCACCAAGATTTTCAAAACAAATTTCATCCATAAATACGTTTACTTAAATTCATTCATTCACGCTTGTCACCTTCGTGGTATGATAAATCTTTAAGCTTAAACTTAAAAGTTGTGAATGAACCCAATTCATTTCATTATTGATGACTTTGATTTGCGCAACATGTTTTAAAATCAACTTATCAACTATAATAAATATAATTTCTCCATCGAAAGATCATACATGGTAACTCCTAGTCCTATCTAGAAACAGCCGACTATCAAGAAACTGAAATTTTATTAAAAAACAATCAAATTCTTCAGTTTTCACATAGCAAATACATTAAATATATGTAAAAGTAACTCACACAACCATTCAAGTGCACCTATCTATTTGATTTTATTTTCATCATATGATGGAAAACTCTTTCTGAGATAATTCACTCAACTGTCATGCAAAGGCAGCATTACCAGAGAAGTAATAATTCTTATGTTTCTTCTAACTTCGTTAAGTTCCATTCTGACGTCATGAAAAAAGAAAACTAAATTTTCTCATAATTTGAAGGATCTTAAATGACATTTTTGATTAAATTGACATCATTTATCATTTTCATACTCAAAAAAAAACAAAAAAATTGGCTTTTAAAAAAATTACATATTTTACACAAAAAAATGTAAAAAAAGGTGAAACAATTGGGTCTCATTTTTAGCTGAAAATTAACGAATTTTTGTCGAGATGGATTTGATGAAAATAAAGTTTTGTAAAAGGATTTTCTCGATAACTAGGATACTCGTTATGTGGGATATCAGAATAGATACGAAATTGATTATTTGTTTTTTGTTTTATTATTTTTATGCGTAATAAGGCTTGTAACGATTTTGTAAGGGTAGGCTGTTCAGAACCGAAGTTCTGAAGATGTGAGATATCAGAATGTATAGGAAATTGATTAAAGATGCGTAATAAGACGAAAGTTGTGCCTTGGATGTTGTCATATAATTTTTACTGCTTGAAGTAGATTAATCGCTTTGTCCTTTGAAAGCAGTTTATAGGAGATTGGTCGCTTTCCAGCCCAACAGATTAACAGCATCGATTTCTTTTGATAAATATCACCCTCGGCTTTCCTCTTCGCTTTATTTATTCGTTATTAACACAATTTTAAGTAAAATATAAATGTAAACTAAAGTGCTTAAGTGAGAAGAGATAAGGGGCGGAGTTAAGAAGCAAGTTTCGAAGTGTGGATTTGAAAGTATTCCAATCATTGAGACCTTCCATTTCGTAATCCTATTGTAGTTATGTAATTGTAGTTGTGGACGCCGTGGCGTAGTGGGTAGGTGTGTCGACTCCTACACTCGAGGTCTAAGGTTCAAATATCAAAAAAACACTTAACATTTTTTTCACAGCTGCACCTCTTTCGAGTCACTGAAAATGCTCAAAGAGTATAACTGTCTAGGAAAAGCTTCTCAATCTCGCCGTTCGGAGTCGGCATTAAATTGTAGGTCCCCTCCACTCGTGAGAGAACAATAGTACGCACAACACGAGTGGTTGCTGAGAAGTCCAAGTCCACCTCGGACTGTAGCGCCGCCATTATTATTATTACTATTATTATTATTGTAGTTACGCATTACTAGTTGTAAGTGATGAGACATTTCAAAAAGTTAACGTCAATCCACTGACTCCACTGGTTGACTTTACAAATTTTTTCGGCCAACATTATTGATAACCGTTTTATCGCTCGTAAGCCTACACCTCGTGTTAATTATGTTGGTCGCAGAAGTTCATACTATGGACGCTTAAGATGGACACTTTTAGTGCCGTGGACAATGCCCAAACCGTTAACTGTCTATTTGCTTGCCGCAACTCCTCAACTTTATCGTTATTAATCTCGAAAGGTCTACCGGAGTAATGAGCGTCTTTTAGAGCATAATAACCAAATCAATCAACAAAGTTCTGACAATCACATAACTTTTGCCTTGGCTCAGTAACAAGCAAAATACAGGAAATTACTCTTAAAAAATCTGCATTTTCGAACCACAATTTATAAGCACAAGATAGGTAGCGTAGATAGCACAAGATAGGTTAAGTATCAACAGGGTGTCGGCGTTGAGATGGTAAGTGCGTCGATTCTTAAAGTCTAATCTCGATTTCCGACACAAATAACTTGCATATTTTAGGGCTCCACCCTTTTCGAAAACCTTCGTCACTCGTAGTCAAAATGTGAGACATTTTCAAGATCTAGTTGCAAATGATGGGACATTTCAATAAGATGACGTCAGTTTAATGACGTCCACCGATTGACCCTTCACATTTGTTGACATTTGTCAATAAAATATGTTTTTCTGTTCTCGTGTATACTTGCTTAAGAATTTAGTAAGCATTTAACTTTGGCGTGGAGAAACGAAGTGAAGGCTAGGGGCATTTAAAGTTAAAAATTCTCTGTCCTTTTTGTGTGAACATTTGTCATTCTGCCCATTTGTAATTCTTTCAACATCATACTTGAGAAGTTTATATAATTTCTAGGAAACGCGGATGACATTGGCATGATTGGTCAAATACTTTCAATAAGACGTTTGCTGACGTTAAAATGGAAGCGGCTAAAGTGGGTCTAGTTGGTAAAAAGACCTTGATGAAAGGCAGCATACCAACGACGATCTGGACATAACGTCACAGAGCGGACTTAGCACTGGGCCGAAAACTGGACCTTTGTGACAACACAACAGAAGACGTGGTGGTGGCGTACACACGTGGAGAAGGACTTGAACTAATTGGTGTGCACACGTGGAGACAGCTGAGAAGGCTGTTGGTTAATGACCATGTCTATCCCACTGTACATAAAAGAACAAGGAATATAACATTATATTCAACTGTATTACCACACAGATTCTAAATAGTACATTGGCCTGAAATATTGATTGATTTTTATCTATAATATAGAATTGTCTGCCAAACATTTCCTTTAAATATAACTGCACATTTTTCCAGCGTTTAAATAGGTATGACACATCACATCACAGTTAGAACCAACTTTTGCAATGGCTGCTTATCCAACAGATCCGAAAAGTACACCACCATCATTACTTACAATTCTCTTTAATTGCTCATTCTAGAGGCTTTGTGCAGATCTTACTGCAAAAAGCCCGTAGGAAATCTCTTCTTGAAAAAGAAACGCAAACGTATTAATTTTCATTAACACTCCACCGCCATTGCTATTCGATAATCCCATTTTGCAATACCCCACCCTCGCATACCTTGTCGATAAGTAAGCTCATTCTACGATTCAATTAAATACGCTTCCAACGGGATTTTAATTTGCACCCATCGCTATTCTGTCGCATGTGTTCAACTACGACTATCATAAGAAAACTCTTTAGTCAGTGCGTCCGGGAAATGTTTGCTTTGTTCTTCATTAAACGCTCGACTTTTATGCCATGCTAGATTATAAAAGCGAATGAATAAAATGCAGGTACACGGGCACCTTAAGGCGTTCCATCGACATATGTTTGCTTTAAGAAGAGCCTGAAGAAATCCGTTGATGCCACCGCTTTAGTTCCGGTGGCAGCGATAACAATGACTTTGCCTATTAACCTTATGGATTGTTGGTGCTTTTCTTATTTGGTTGATGACAGCAGTAAAGCGTTAACTGTTATTTTATTGAAAAACTTTGCAACGCAGTAGCGTAGCGACTGTGGGTGGACCAACTTCCACACACATGTAGGCACGAGCAGAAGTATACAGAAAGAAATTCGTAAGGCATTGCGACGGGCAGAGGAAAGGTTGTAATGTCAGGTCAGGACCATCCCCAATACATTATAGTTTGTGTTGTTCCTTTGACGTCTGTGACGTATCGCCCACCACTCGTATCTTTTTGTTCGATGAAGGAACTCTTCAGTTGTTATTGTTGTTTCATGTGGAGAACGCTTGCCTTGCGTAGATTGAATATGCAGCAGTGTTCATACTCTCTGGTTTTGATTCTCCTTTTCGTTGTTTCTGCTGGATGGATACTCGAAGCAGGTCGTTGAAGCAACGAAAAAAAATATGTCTATTCATCATGAAAACTGTTCTCTTTGTTTGCAATTATTGTTCTTTGTGTATTTTCTGGTGATGCACAGAGAAAAATGATAATGGAAATCGAAGAAATAAACGGGAATAAATAAAACAAAAAAAGAAATATTTTAATTTGAAAAATCGATATATTGTTTTACGTCAAACCTGGGAATGCGATAACGGTCAGGCGCATTCGGTAAAAGTGGCAAATTCAGTAGACATGGCAGTACAGTAGCGGCCGGAGAATGATGGATAAATAATGTATGAATATACGTTTAAAAACACCTGTTCGGCGATGAATAACAGTTCGGAATTTGACGGTAGACGTTTACTTAAAGATGAACCATAAAAACGATATTTTTACTACAGCTATGGATGCTGGTCTTCTGGCAGATAAATGCTGCAATCAAACTGGATACTAAGCTTTTGAATATACGACTGAATGGCGCAGTTGGTTAAGTGCCTGCCCCAAGTTAGAAGGGTCCCAGGTTCGAATCCCAGTGAAATCGAATCTGGTCCAGGCACCATTTTCCGTTGGAATCAAATTAAAGGCACTGGAGTAGGTTGCTACCTGGCAGTACAATGGAACAGGTTTGAGTCTGTAGAGCTTCAAAAATTATCCGAAAAAAAAGCTTTTGTACGCTAAAGCAAAATCGAAGAATTAGAAACTAATTTATCCTTCATTAGCAGTGCAGAGAAAAATCCTGTTTTCTTGGTGACTTCTAAAGAAAAATTCCACGATTTGTATTTAGCAATGTCTTAAAAACTGGATGGACGGGCAACGTGTTTGGGGCAAATCAAGCACACTGGTTTGAAAAAAGGTATAAACGAGTCGACATCATCCATCTGTCAAAGGTCTTTGATTGAATTGAATTGAATTAAATTGAATTCGCTGCTTTAAGGCGTATCTATAATCCCAATGTGTGATTCATAGTCTCATTCCCCAGCGAAGAGTAACTTATTTATAGGTTAGGTTAGGTTACGGGGTGTTGGCTAAGCCTCACATAGACCAGTATTGATCCGTAGTCCACTTCACAAAGGTTAATCTAAGTATTGCCATCAGAGGATTTATTGGGGCAGAATGATTTAGAGGTATGTGCAGATGTGGTTTCACAAAAGCCATATTCATCTTACTCATAGATTCGATATACTTTTTAAAATGCATTCAATGGATATCGAACCACACGCCGTATTAGAACTGTTTTCGTCGCTTTTCCACACAGTAACACTCTAAGCATTACTACTTTCCAAGAGGTGGTGCTGTGAGAGTAAAAGTTTGAGTTTTAGCATTGATTCGAAGCAAGAACCGTTGGATCCAAAATTAACGCACTTATTCGTCCACTTAGATGATGCTGTGAAAGTATGTGTGTTGACCCCGATTCGAAGCAATGACCGTCGGATTCGGAGTTAATACACTTACTTACTCAGTAGGCGTCCACTCAGATTTACTCTTCAGTATCGTGGTGCAGAGTGGACCTGAGTCGCAGCCAAAAAGCCTTTCTAGCTATTTCCAGTCCAGGGTAGACCTGAGTCAGCTTTTCCAGCTATCTCCAGTCCAAGGTAGACCTGAGTCTCAATAAACTTTTCCAGCTATCTCCAGTTGTGTATGCCACCTTAAACGAAGATATCCTCTATGGCATCATCCCACTGGCTCGGTGTCGAAGATCCCTTGGGCCGGAGTTAGTTCGTCGATACCCTCCACATGGTCTAGCCTACGCACCTCATGCGTTAAAATCGTAGGCGCCTGACCAGATTCATGCAGCTGTACAACCCGCATACTTAGTTGTTTCACCTCCATTTGCCATCTACGGAAATAAGAACAATGATTTCATTTAGGATTTGAAACGACAAACGACTTCTTCACCCGCATCCGAAACGCATGTGAAACTGTGCGGTAGAGCAAGTCTGGGAGGATCAAGGTCTTGTACAAAGTTCATTTGGTAGTTTGAGATTACTCATTTTTCTCTTGAGTCCAAAATGCGATCGGCAAGATTTCTTGTAAGTTTGATCTCCGTACTGATGATGTTAGTGCTTTTGATAACGTAGACAAACTCGCTTATGACCTCGAAGGTATATCTGTCTACAGTGACGTTCTGGCTGTGTGTCCTTTTTTTAACACAGCATATACAGCGTCATCTTTTATATCGGTATATGAATATTGAATAACTTAAAAAAAACAACATCAATCAAGTTGCCGCCTCTATTGGTCAAAGCAGAATTTCCCCTTTTTGCTGTATTTTTAATCAATTTCTCGAGCCCCTCGGGCGGTATAGCGATGATTTGACGATTGTTTGCCGTGAGCTCTTGGGCTTGCTGGCTCACACATTGCTTTTAAAATAACCCCACGAAAAGAACGAACGGGTCAAATGTCAGTCAATGTTGCCATTTTTGTTTGTACTTTTTTTTGTTTTCATTCACCGGTAAATCAATCATTTTATCCGTTTCCATTTCAAATACAAGGAAACGCCTTGTTAAAGGCTTACTGTATTTGACCAAAACTCTTTAACTATTGATTTCGGTTTACATAAGACACCCTTAGTCAGTTCAATTGATTTATTAAAATATAACGATTAAATCATCGTCGCCGAAAGATGCAAATTAAACTCATTAAAAATCAAAAGAGTAGATTTTCATTGCCACCACTGTTGGAAATCGATAAGCGCTCGCAATGCGCATGAATCCTCCAAATGGTCCATACACATGCTTCGAAGTTCTCCAAAAACCCGCCGACAGTCTGCAAACCTCTTTCAGAGAACTTTTAATACGTAGTTAACCCTTACTGGGTTCACTTCGGTAGTTGATACGTTTCATTTACCATCAAGTCGATCGATTGCATTTTTTTTGCAAAACTAAAATACATCCTTTTTTTTAAGAAAACCTTTTCGAAGTTGAGTTCAAGATTCTCTTGTTTTTTGTATGTTTCCAACAAATGTGTGTGCAAATCAGTGATTAATTTTATACCCAGAATGAGAAAAATTCGATAACAAAGAAACTTAAAAAAAAGAAAAGAAAATAGAAAAATCGAAACCTGTAAATTTGTGTTAGGAAAAGCAGTGCGAGAAGATTTTACCGATGTGCATTTTTGGATGGTTACTAATTGCTTCTACATTTCTAACAACAATTTTGATACTTTTACTCCTTTTTGCGACAACTCAAAAGCCACTAATTGAAAATTTTGAGTTTTTCTATCGAAATTTTTCATTATCATTTTAAAGAATTGGTAAAAAAAACAACATCAGCAAAACAAACAGTTTGTAGAAAATTTTATGTTGCTATAGTATTTAATCAAACAAAATGTTTTTTTGTAAAAAAAAAAATTGATTAAGGCCATGAAAAGTTACATTTTTTTTTTCAAATTCCTTTGCTTGCTCGAAAAGTTGTTAATTTTTTTTTCTAAAAGCCTGGTAGAGTAAGAGAAATGAGAAAGGGCAGAGAAGAAAGAAAGGAGCATGAAAAAGGACGTTTTCTGAGTTCTTCAGTTGCTTGCCTTTAAGGACATTTTTAGTTATTAGGATTCTTTGTTAAAGTTGTATATGTACCCTGTGAGCATGAGAAGCTCTTCACAGAAAGAGAGAGGGAGAGAGAGTGAAAGAGATCGCATGAAAAAAAGCATGCGCTACTTGTAGGGAATATCACATATATTCAAGTTTTGTACCCCTCTTCAATGAACATAATCATAATAAACTGGTGAAACACTAAAGAAAAAGCTTCAGTATTTCATAGATTGTGTGTTCCAAATGAGATGTTTGTAGTGCTCTGGTGTATGTGATTGAGAATTGTCTTCTTACACTGAAAGTAAAAAAAGTTCTCTCTGTGATCCTTATTTTTATTTTTTTATTTTTAACATTTTCTCTTGTGTGTTTGCAGCCATATTGTATAATTTAATATAAAGAATAAATGAATTGCAAATTTCAAAAATAAAGTGTTAATTCAAGTGAAATAAAATAATTGGGATTACATTTTTTTTGAAAGAAGTGCTTAGAATTTTTTTCTGAATTGTGAATACTTTGTGTCGGTTTTATTTTAAAACGCAGTTGTGTAAACAACAACAACAAAAAGGATTACTCTACATTAAACGAATTACTTTCCAAGGTAAATAGAGAATATTTGAAGTTTTCCTTTTTTTCTTTTATCAAACAGTGCGTGGCTATGGGATAAAATATTTCACTATGTTTTCATTGTCCTCATCTCCCCACACCCATTTTCAAGAACAACGGCGACGATATTCCTTATGACTCATGCACAATTGGGGAAGAAACTCATGGAAAGCTTTTAGCCACCAATGTGAGGGGGTTACAAGTGCAAAATTGATGCGACAAGGCTTTTGCATAGCAAACTCTAATCAATCATTTTTATTTAAAACCCTCTAACCAAACTCTTTAATCAACATACATCCGCGCGATGTGTTCAAATATATACATACATATATTTTTTTTTCAATAATTTTTGAGCCACAAATTTAGAACAGACTTTTAAGCTTTTTTCTGTGCAAAAAAGTCAAGTCGGGTTTTATTTTTTGAACTCGTCCCAGCGAATATTCTCAATGGCCCTCAGTTTGTTTTTCTTTTTCCATACACAAATATGTGTATTCCCTTTAGTTTGAATCAAAAGTCAGCTTTTCCAGCTGTAGAGGTATGTTCGTGTGCTATCAGATAGAAAAAGGAAAAATGAGCAAACGAACTTCGAGTGAGTCATTCAGTATCGGTTCGTTAGGTTATGTTCACATAGTGTATACACACGATTTGCAACTTTTGAACTTTATGTGACGACGTTTTAGTTTCAGTAGTTTATTGCATCCTTTACGAAGTTCACATCGTTAAAATAATAACTTCATACACATGCTGCAATTAGCTGGCACAGGAAGGACAATGAAAATTACTGTTTTATGATTTTTCCTTTTACTGCCCCAGTGTCACCTCTGAGGAGTACTTGCAATTAGAATTTTTTTATGACCACACGGAAAACCTTGGTGGCATGAGCCTGTGCGTAATGTGAAACTAACTGATACCTAGTGGAGGAGGTCGCGTTCTTTCATTTCACCAGATATTGCTCGGTTGGTAAAATCAATAATGAAAAATACAGAATTTAGAAGCAGAAATCGAATAAATTTTTCCACACAATAGCTTTCATAGAATTCTCTTCCTGCTGGCTGAAGGGCATTCTGGCCATGGAATGAAAGTCAAGGGCTATTCTAAAGATTCATTTGGTGATTTGAACTGTCGCCAAATTCTGAAGGGTCATCATTGAGAAAAAAAAACAATTTGTTGGTCTATATATCAAGCAACGATTTTATTGCAATTTTTTGTGAGATGAAAAAAAAAACAGAAAAGAATGGGGAACTTAGGTTCCATATGTGGTATTTTTTTGGATTGTGTGGGAGCTATTTTTGAAGGGGTGTTTTTTGTCTTTCTTCAGTTATAAGTTGTGGATATGTGAAGATAACTACTGGAACTCATTCATGTGACGTGTTTTTCGCTTTTCTATATTTAAAGTACAACAAGATTGTGTAATATTAATAATAAAACGCTTTGAAGAGAGTGACAAACAAATTATAGCGAAAATTTGGTGTTAATTTGTTATTGTCATTGTTTGTTGAAGTTGATTTGCAGTATCGAGTGAATTATATACGTAATCTGTCAATTTTAAGCTTGAAGAAAATAATGAACACTCAAAAATGTCGCTGAATATTTTATGCAAAAAGAGTGTCAAACTGAATGTACAATGTAAATGAATATTTATTGATGGTACAGAGAGCAATGATTTCGATATTTGGTAATTGCACTATAGTCAGCGATGCATTCAAATTAATAGAAGATTTAACATTGACATACATTTTGTGGAATTATAAATACATTCGTACATAAATACTAACTCATATCAAGGATTCGTGTGAAGAATTCAAGCTATAACCACCGCGTAAATATTCAAATATAAATGTTGACGTAAAAATGTTATAGATAACTTGAAATCACTTCATTGAGGTGACGACGTTCACTTACCTCAATTTTTGCTTAGCAAGTATCTTGCTTATAACATAGTTACATACGAAATGAAATGAATACTTAAGTATAGTGCACTAGCCAAAAATAATTAGGCAATGTGGTGCACTATATCCAAGTTTGTTTAATTATAGAAAGAAACGCATTTAAAATACAAGTTATATTAAACTTCTAGCATACTCTTGCCACCAATTCTAAGATGCATTAATTGAATTAATTGAAAATTAAATGTGTGACTTTGGTATAGAGATGTGTGTATACATTTAAGAACGTGACATAACATGATTAATACTCATTTCGATATAATTATAGTCTTGAGCATTACCTGAAACGATTTTGAAAGCGTCGTTCTCATATGAAGCATGTTTGTTTATCCCCATCCATAAATGTCCATTGTTATACAAATTCAAATACAGTGAAACGTCTAAGTTGGCCACCCGTGGCGCAAAACTTTTCTGACCAAGTTAGAATTGTAAGTGCGTCATTTTTTGAGTGATTACAGAAATTTAATGTTTTTCTAAGTTCATTTTATCTTATGCAATCGTGAAAATAGCTTCTTTATTATTTCGCTTTGTAGTCATTCCTTTTAAAATTTGAACTTTTAATCCTTGAAGCCAATGCACAACAAACTAAAAATACTATCTCACGATGATAAAAATAGGGAAATTACCGTACGAGTTCTAAAAAATGAGAAATAAATCTAAATCTAAATCTAAAAAAAAATTACAGGTTAAAAATAAAAAATACACAGGCATTTTCAAAATATTGCATATGAAATGTTCTTCGTGCAGAAATATTCAACTCAACTTCACAGGTGGTCAAGTCGACAGGTTTCACTGTATATCTAAAAACGAACTTCATGCAAACCATGTGCATAGTTATTGAACCAAATGTTGTAAGGTAATTTAATCAAATTACTATCGTTCAATTAGTAATATTAAAAAAGAATGCCAAGTGAATTGTTACGAATCGTCTTAATTTCGGAACACGATTACTGCTCTAATATGTCAAAGCATTAAGTATTCGTATATGTTATTTTGTTTTCACTTACAGCGCGTTATCGCATGTGTAAGAAACAACAACGATTCAAAATCTTGTCTATTTTCTTCATTTTCCTGACAGTTTTCTTCATTATTATAAATGTTTTTTTTATATCCAATTATTTATTTTATGTTTAGAAATCAATTCGAGAGATTTCATTGAAAAATGTTGTTATATATTTTGCATCAGAATGAGCAATACAACCTCCGTATCCTAACAGTCTTCCTGACGGGGCGCTGTAGATTCAGGCAGCATCTAAGGAAACTTGGGATATCAGAAGAAGGTCTCTCCAGATTTTGTGGAGAATTTAATGAAATTCCAGAACATATACTGGGGTTTTGTGAGGCACTAGCCCACAAAAGAAAAATAAGTCTGGGCAACTACCTACTATCAGAAGAAGAAATGCAATCACTTGAACTATCTTTCATTCTCAGATTCCTGAAGAAAACTGTCTTAGAGAGTATACTCTCATTGTACTTAAAAGTACCTCGTCTCCATCATCTCAATCACTCAATACTCATAGCATTTTTCGATTGATTCAGCTTGCAAACTTTCTCATGCATAAGACGAAAGGGAATGTGTTAATTTTAATTTCTATGTCCGATCCTTCATTTAAAAAAATTGCAAAAATCTTTTTTTTTTGAATTTATGAATTAACAGAGTAGAGGAGAATTTCTGAAAAGTTGCGGTTACTACATCATCACGAGAAGTTGCGTAAATCGATAGTTCCGTTTATCGAGAATACAATACAAACATAACACCTTTTTCTTCATCTTCTGATGTCGCTACAATCCAATATGGACATGGGTCTCAACTTCCTCATTTTCCCTAAATGCCCTTACAACTTTTCAAATACTTGCGGACCTATATAACAACAATCACACCTCCATCTTGAAAAATTTAAATTAGGACACTAAGGTCGAAACCCAGTATCCAAATCGCGTTAAATTCAACCTCCCATTTAAAAAAAAGTCTGCAAAAACTAAGCATGGGAATTTAGAGAAACAGTTCATACACTAATTTCCCAACCTGCTGTAGATGTGCCGATGAAAAGTCTCCACTAATCAAACTCGTGATATTGTAGTCCAGTACATTATTTCATCGCTAAATTTTTAACAATTATCATTTTTTGTTGCATTGCGTTCTCACAAAACAAATTGTTTTCCAAAATTGTGTGACGTTTTTTGCTGTTCTAAAATATAAATAATAAAGAAAGCTAAATTCAAATTTTTTGTCGTTATTTCATTTTTCAAATAAAGCTTGATGGAAAATTTGAAAGTGTCAACGCTCACGTTGTAAAATTTTCATATCAAACTAGTTTTGTCACACAAGGCGTTGAGTCGAAACGTTTCTATTCAGTACATTGCATTTCTGTTCTCGGGTATATTTAGCGAGTAATTATCTACATTTAGTATTTAGCACGAGCTGGAAACCGAGTTTTTAGTAACAACACCTTAAAGTTTTTTTTTTGTGTTTTACATTGTCATGTTTCTTTCAGCCCTGGGTTATTTGAGGTTGACATCAAAACTTCACAGAATAATACCTTTGTTGAGGCTAATATTTAAGATGTCCAGTTTAGTTCAATTGCTTTTTTATACAATTTTCATTGGAGTGACTATTACAATCGAAAAATATTCGTTAATGTTTCAAAGGTCGTAGAGGTTATGTGTGAAACTTTCACAAATATATAAAAGATACTGTTCTGTAGGAGTTCTTATTTAATATATTAATGGCTGTCATAGTTATTTAACACTCTGTCCAAATTGAAATGCTTTAATATAGTGGAAACACATGGGAGTGAACAAAATGATGTCGCTGCCATTATCTCGCTCGTTGTTTTTGTGAGTGTTGGGCAAGCTTATTAAATCTCTTTAATCAAGAAAAAAACCCGTTGCTATGAGAGTCCAATTATTGCTCAATAGGTAAGAATGCATTTTTAGCGCATTACTTTCAACAAACTTGTAGCTCCTATTATAACGAAATATTTAGTATTTCTTGTGCTAAGTAAATGTTCTTGAAGTTGATGTAAACAACATAAATAAGATAAATAATAATAATAATAATTCTATTGTTAGATTTTCAGACGTTTCTATAATGAAAAATTTCTTGTTGTTTAAATACACTTCTTCATATAGTTGAAAGGCTTTCTTGCTTTTTTTTGCACACACCTCTTTTTGATACAAGTTTTATTGCACTAACCTATTTAAGTAAATCATTAGTAGATGTATAGTGATTCTTAGTTTTACAAACTTATAATCTCAAACTCAAAATTCAAGTACTAAAATATTTTTGCAAACTTCAGAAACAACTTTTTGCATTGAAACTCTTGCCATATTTACTAAGGTACACACAACAAACGCATGACTTCTGATCGGTGTATACATTTTATTTTCATTTTGTGTGAGTCTTGAAAAGTGACTAAACCCTGCACCGTTTTTTACTTCCATTGTAGAAAATTAAGAATAAATTAATTTCGATATTTAGAATAGACGTAATAGTGTTTACAGAGTTAAACTATTTTGGAGATGCTATGCAACCCTCCCTGTTCCTAAGAAGCCAGGCCCAGGTCCACCTCGGATTGTAGCGCCACCCTTATTATTATCATTATAATTATTATTTTTATTATCTTATCCCTCCCACAAATCGTGTTAATTTTTCTGTCCCTTCGTATTTTTTTCCAACCAATAATACAGTATTTTATACAAATTAAAATGTATCCATGAATAATTAGGTTACAAATTCAATCAATTAAGATATTTTCAGTAAGTCATGACAAAAATACCGCAAGCTTTAAAACAAAGGGTGCATTCTTATCAGCCTTAGGCACTTGATATACTTAAGTATTTATGGAGGTATAAGAATTTTCAGATAGATTGTTGTGTCTGTTCTTTCTCTCCTTCAAAGGCTAAGTACTGTGAAAGTCAGTTTAATGAGTCAATTTCGTCTTATCCTGGTACGAAAATGCGGTGGGTTTTACCATTTTCTGAAAACTAGCTTCGACGTCTGTTATTCTGAAAATTCAGAACTGAAGTTGTTTATGTGTGTTCACTTCACCAATGTTATGTTATTTAAAATTCTTCCACTTATATCATTTCTAAACATCCTTCAAAGGATTCTCGTTTCACATCTTTTCAGCATGTATTTTCTTTCAAATAAACACTCTCTCAAAGAGTGCGTGTTTGTGGGACATAAACTCGGCTGTTTGCATTTCCTGACGAGCCGACTTAAGTTCACGTATGAGTTCTTTGAAGTGCTGCAGGTTATAGTCACTGTCTCAAGTGTGACCTTTCATTCTGTTGAGAACGTCATCTGTTTACATAATGATTAGAACTGTATACTGCTATGCGAACTATAGAATTTGTATTTGACTCTCATTAAAAATAAATTATCTTTTCTTTTGCAGAAACTAAAGACAAGGCCTAGGGCCTCTCGCCGTCATGTCGTCTGTTAAAGTGGCGGTTCGAGTGCGACCCTTTAACTCACGTGAAATTTCACGAGAGTCAAAATGCATTATCGAAATGACCGGTGCCACCACCAGTACGTATTCTTACAATTCAATATAATTAAATTTTTATATAAATCTGTATCCTATATCTGTTTCCGTATAGCAATCACAAATCCCAAAGTACCACCAAACTCAAATGAAGCCATTAAACGATTTAACTTTGATTACTCATACTGGTCGCACAATGTAAGTTCACAAAGTGATGATGAAATGCGGGAAACAGCTCATTTGTATAATTGAAATTTTATAGCCGAGGGATCCGGAATTTTCCACTCAAGCCATGGTGTACAAGGACATTGGAGAGGAAATGTTGCAGCACTCGTTTGATGGCTACAATGTATGCATATTTGCGTATGGACAGACTGGGGCTGGAAAATCATACACCATGATGGGCAAACAGGAAGAAAGTCAAGAGGGTATAATCCCAATGATCTGTAAGGACTTATTTCAACGAATTCATGACACAGAAACGGATGAGTTAAAATACTCGGTGAGTTGTTACATTCGTTGTAATTGCTTTTGTAAAGACTTATTGAATTTGATGTGTGTTGTATGTGATGGTATAGGTTGAAGTTTCCTACATGGAAATCTATTGCGAACGTGTGCGAGATTTGCTAAATCCAAAGAACAAGGGAAATCTGCGGGTCAGAGAGCATCCTCTGTTGGGACCGTATGTTGAAGATCTATCCAAATTGGCTGTAACCGACTACCAGGATATTCATGATTTAATCGATGAAGGCAACAAAGCAAGGTAATTGTTTCTAATATGATTATACAAAACGGGTGTTAGCTATTGTGTTTTAGAATGAACATTAAGAAAGGAGTATTATTTTTATTTATTTGTTTGGTTTGATGCATGTTGTATTTAGATGGTGACAGATTGCAGATTGTAATCTCACTTGGGTATTGTGATACGTTTATACAAATAAGAAATGTTCAAGCGTTAAATAGCGTTCGCGCGCTCAGACTTTGATTTTTTCTGTAGAATACATACAATAAATCCTTAGTAAAGTCGGAATAGAGCGGTCGCGCTATATATTACAGACCGTAATATTGTAAGTCCGAACAAAAATTTTGGAGTAGAGCTACTCTCTACTCATCGGGCTTTTTGACAGATAAAAACAATTTTTTTTTATTAATTTGTGCTTTCACTTTTGGCAAGTAAAGGCAATTATTTGTGAAAGTAATTAATTTTTTGTAGGGATCTTATTTATACTAATTGTATTTTAGAAAATGTATAGCTTCGAGGAGAATATTTTACTTGTCAAACGCGCGCGTTCTATTTAGATTTAGAAAATTGAGGATGCGTGCTTTGACAAGATTCTCGTAAAATCGATAAAACGCCTTACAACTGCCTGTCAAAGTCCGAACGCGCGAACGCGCTGTTGCGATTTGGCCTTAATTAACCACAGTTTATCGGGTTCCGTTCACTAAAACGTATTTGGGCTAGAACGCTCAAAATTACTCTTTAATAAAGAACTTATCGAAGCAAAGTTTCAGATATTTAAACACTTTGGTTTAGAAATGGAAAGGTGAGATACATTAAAAAAAAACGTTGGAGCTTCATATTTTTCAAACGATACTATGGATCAAAAAGTGTTGAAGCAAACCTCCTCATCAATCTCATTTCATAAGATATGTCGATTGATACATCCCTCGAGTGGGTGCGTCAATGTTTCAAAATCCATGACAGCTTCACCTATACAGAAGCTACCCCCAAATGACCCAAATTTTCAGATATCTGGGCCTAAACTACCTAGATATCTTAAACTTAAAATATAATGCCGATATCTTTATAAACATCGGAGGTAAAAAAATGTGACAGACAGACGGACGGACGGACACATAGAAATTCTAAAGGTTCCATTATTGTAGACGGAACCTTAAAAATTTGGCATAAAGAGTCATGACCAGAGGCGGCCATATGTTATGTGATATTCCAAAAACGTACCAAATTTTAGTATCTTGCTGATCTACTATATATTGATTGCATCAGAATTACAAACAACTTACAACGATGCCTGGATGTACAGTAAATACACGTGTCCATTTTCAAATAAAATCAATTTTCTTGAATGTTACTGCATGCATTTTAATGCATGTGAGTTTCACGCATAACAAATTTATCCACGCTACAAATTTAAGTCCATGAAATTTCTTCAGGCTCTTTGTTCAGCTTTGGTAAATCAACTGAAATCTGCCAATTCAATTTGACTTTGAAGCATATGTTTGAATGTTGTTTGAATAGAGCAAGATTCTTATTTATTTATTCACTCCAAATCGCTTCCAAATCAAAATAGTACGAAATAGATTCGATTGTGGGGAATATTTATTTATCAACTTTAGCAATAGCTTAATTTACTTTCTCCACTAACTACTTCAGTTTATTAATTTTTTATTTCATATTTTTAGAACTGTTGCAGCAACAAACATGAATGAAACCAGTTCCCGTTCTCATGCCGTATTCACGATTTTTTTCACTCAAAGACGACACGATCAAATGACTGATTTAACAACTGAAAAAGTCTCCAAAATTAGTTTGGTCGATTTAGCTGGTTCAGAACGAGCCGATTCCACCGGGGCAAAGGGTACACGTCTAAAGGAAGGTGCCAACATCAATAAATCTTTGACAACCTTGGGCAAAGTCATTTCCGCTTTGGCTGAAATTGTAAGAATTTTTTTATTTAATATAATTTCTAAACAAAGTAAACCATATTGTTATTTTCAACTTCATTATTTAGTTTTTATCTTTCATAATTTTTTTAAAAAGAGAAATATATGTATCAAACCTCTAAATTTCTGGAACAAATTTTTCATTTCTCATTCACTGCAAATATTTTGAAATCCGGATTCATCACTCAATATCATTTAATAAATAAAAAAATTGTTTTGAATTTTTCAAAATAAATAAATAAATTTAATAAAAAAAAATATTATAGTCTGTAAGTATGATTTGTTTACAGTTACAGTTAATTGTTTATAATTCATAAATTGTTATTTTCATATATTTAATGTACATACCCCTCATTCTACACTCTCATGCCACATTCACATTTGTCTCCACTTTTAATGATTTCTTTTAATTACCTTGTTTCTCCTTTATCTATCGGCAATTAATTAAAAGTATTAGCAATAAAGGTATACTTCGAAGAAGTAAGATCTAAAGAGTTAATTTATGGAAGAGCTTGTGAAGGTTTCAATGAATTTTAATTAGCTATCCCTTTAAAATAAATTTTAGCAAATTATTATTTAGCATCTGAATTTCATTATCCCGGCGCTTGTATATAAAGATGTTTGAATGTGTATGAAGAGAAGCAATATCACCGACTGCTAAAATTAGAGCCCAAGTCTCTAATTGGTCTCTGAAAGATATAACTTCGTGTTTCCTAAGATCTGTCATTCCTGTGATTAACTTTTGACATTTGCAGTAATTTTTGTTTTGAATTATTTAATTCGCTACCGGGTACAACAACTTTCATTTAAACAGCACGACCTCTCTCGAGTCACTCACAATACTCAGAGAGAAAAACTAATAAGAATATCTTCTAAAACTTCGCCGTTCGGAGTAGGCTCAAAAATAGAGGTCTAGTGCAATCGAGAAAAAAAAAACAATAGCACGAACACGAGCTGTTGCTGTAAGCTAGGCCAAAGTCCACCTTGGACCATAGCCCCACCCAAGTAAAGATTATTATATTTTATTATTATATCTAATTGGAAATGTATGCTTATATCTTCTGTGTTAATTCAGACAAGCTTAATGCTTCATACTCTGCCCAGAATCTAGGTATCACGAGTGTATATAATAATAATCACGAGTGTAAACTCTCTGTTTATTGTTGCAGTCTGAAGGTTAGGTTCAAGTGCAGACTACAGAAACACTTAAGCCAACATACGCCCATTGTGGTAGATGGCAAACTCACAACTTTTAAGGATAGCAATATTTTCCCACTTTGCTAATACTTTTTGTTCCGCTATAATAATATCTATTCGAAAGTTGAGCTTTGTTAAAGAAATTCAAATGAGATAGATCTTTGTACTAACATTCACATACTTAAACTAAATTTTACAGGCATCAAAGAGTAAGAAATCGAAGAAAGCCGATTTCATTCCATATCGTGATTCGGTATTAACATGGTTACTTCGCGAAAATCTGGGAGGCAATTCCAAAACAGCTATGATTGCTGCCATATCTCCAGCTGACATAAACTACGATGAGACATTGAGTACATTAAGGTAAGTTTTCTTTTTTCTCAAAACCACGCGATTAAAGAAGTGTACAATATTCTTAAGATTATAAATTTCACCCAGAGGTATTTTTCTAAATAAGTTTATAATGCCTAATATGAATAGAATTGTAGGATCGGTGATCGGATGACAAACGTATACCAACCACATGGTGCACAACCTGTAATAGACATTTTCAAAGACGCCATTATTAAATAATAGGTTTTATATTCGAAAAAAAATACGACTTCTTTCCCTCCACGTTTCGTACCGTATTTACTAAAAATTTGAAAAAAAAAAATCGATCAAATACTCCTCGATGATAACTTTTGATAGAAATAATTTCGAGCATACTGGCTTAATTCTATTGACCAAAAAAGGTAAAACATTTCAAATTTGGAGATAAATAACAGGAGTTTTCCTGTTTCGTGACTTCAGTGAAGGCATTACAAAATATGAATACTACCTATTTGGTTTTCAATCCACATTCTAAAATATCGAAGACATTTTTTTTCACGGCAAATCGACATACAGTTCCTCACAAAATTGGACATAACCCCCAAAATAAAAAAAATTGTTGGATATTTCTTCGTAAAACATTTTTATTTTTATTTTTAAAAAAACGTATCGCTCGTCACGCTCATATTTTATTAAAAAAAAATAGCGAAATATAAAAAAGTACTTAATTTTAAAGCACAAAGTGGATCATACTCGGAAAAAAACTAAATGCTTCAAGTTACGGTTAAAACGCTAAATAAAAAACGATTAAACATTAATGTATGTATCGGTTAGCACCTCCTCCAGCATCTATGACAGCTTTTAAACGTAAGCGCATGAATATTACAAGTTTAGAACGCACTTTTTTTTGGCTGCAGTTCTATTTTATAACATAGATGTTCAATCGGGTTAGGATCGGGGGCTATTTTCGAGGTGTTTTAAGTTGCTTTGGAGCATTATAAAGCAGCCATTCGCTCACTAAGTAGGAGGTATGTTTGGATAATTATCTTTTTGAAAATAATAATCCTAAGATAGACCCAATTTTTCTGCGAACTCCTTAAATTTGATTTGAAAATATTCGAATTTTGGTATTCTCTACAAATTCGAAGTTCTCACAGACCACGTGCAAGCTTTCTTCTGAGTGCATTTTACCATATTTATTTCAACCACATTTAGGGATTGAAAACAACAACTTAATATTTATATCTTAAGCGGCCCATACACGATCAATATTTTTGTACAAAATTAGGTATTGCACAATATTATTGAGTGTTTGTGCAATATATTGCGAAAGTCAAAATATGTTTGATACAAAATTAAAAAAAATATACAGTGAAACTTCTTTTTACGGACACCCCTTTGTAAGGGACACCCCTTTTTATGGACAATTCTTCATGGTCCGGGCATGAGAATAGGGTTATTCATGTATTTTGACCCCTTTACAACGGACCCCCTCTATATCGGACACGGACATGAGTTTCAACCCATATTGAGCTGTTGCACCCCTAATAACGGACACACGAAGCAAAAATGAAGATGGAGGAGACAAAAAAATATTCCCTTGCTCCACATGCATACTAATGCATATTTATTTGTTTCTACAATACATCACAAAATGCCTAAACCGTTAGAAAAATCGAATGTGAGTAATCGACTCTTATGTGTTTTGGAACTGAATTGGCACTGTCTTTGAGTGCTACGCTGTTCAGTTTATTCATTAAATTTTGGTGCACGTTTTTCCAAAAGAAGTGAATAAGTTGAGTATGCACATATTATTTATAAAAATGTACAGATGTCAGTACAAACGTATGTTATATGTAAAATGCAATACGTACGTATAATAAATTTAAGTTATTTTTTCAAAATTTGAAAATTTAATTTCCATAAATAACTTACGTTACCTCCCTAGAACGGACACCCCTATATTACGGACAATCTTGATGTCCGCTATAGAGAAGTTTTACTGTATCGTGTGTGGACGATATTGTAAAATATTCCTTCATTTGTGTGGTGAACATCGCCGAGGGGACATCAAATGACGATGATAAAAATAATTTGCAACAGCGGATACAAGGAAATTCATTTTGTGATATTTATGTGTTGTGTCGAACGTTGTCAGCTAAAAGAATGGTATGGTAAAAAGAAAAGAAAGTGCGCTAAAACCATTCCTTCATCCTTTTGCGCTCAATCTCTTATCCACACGAAATTTACTCGTCAAATGTAATACACTTGCGATATTATCGCATCGTGTTGGTCAAAAAGAAAATATTGTACAATAATATTGATCGTGTACTGTCTGCTTTAGAAAAATTTGATTAGAAATAGTACTAATGTGCTTGATATACACATTGAAAATAGTTGGAATTCGTGGTTGGAATTCGTGGTTCAGAATAATTTCTTTAAAAAAAATTGTATAGAATATTCAGCGCCTTCAGCAATTCCGCAAAGTCGCTCTCAATTCTTAAAAAGTATATTTGTAGCACAACGTAGTTAGACTTATTTTCTACAGTTATTATAAATGTGGGGAAATGAAGGTTCTACCAATTGAATCAACTATTCTTCGGTGAAATCCATCGTCCATTTCCTCGGATTTATTGTTTATTATAACACATTTAACATTTAATTCAGCAGAAAAATAAAAGAATGCTGCTATGTTGTGTTTCATGAAATTTTCCGTTTTCCCTTTCACTTAAGTGGAAATATATTAATTTGTTTCTTCGAAGGAAGAACACGAATGAGAAGAGCTTTTCAGCTTCTCTACTAATTAAAAGTTCCATTTAGTGGTATAGTTATTTTAGCTCTCTAATATAAGATTCTGAATCAAACCCCTTTTTGAAATCAATTGCATGACTCAATGGTCCTGAAGAGGAACATTTTATTATTCTTTTCAATTTTAATAGAATTATCGTGTGGGTTTGTGCGTCGACCTATACGCAGCAGACTTTCACAGTCTACGCTCAAATTCCAGCACAAGCAACAATTTTTCAAAAAAACAAAATTGTTCGCGGCTCCACCTCTTTCGAGTCGCTGACAATGCTCAAAGAGTATAACTGTCTAAAAAAAACTTCTCAATCTCAAAGTTCGGAGTCGGCTTTAAACTGTAGGCTCTCTTCATTCGTGAGAGAACAATAGCACGCACAACACGAGTGGTTGCTGAGAAGCCGGGTCCAAGTCCACCTCGGACTATAGCGCCGTCATTATTATTATTATTATTTTTATTGTATGAAGAGATAATCCAAGGTTTTCCGTAGTTTGTATACATTGTATAAATTTAACTTTTAGATATGCCGATCGTGCTAAACAAATCGTGTGCAAAGCCATTGTCAATGAGGATGCAAATGCCAAGCTCATTCGCGAGCTCAAAGAAGAAATTCAAAAACTACGCGATCTTCTTAAAGCAGAAGGCATTGAAGTACAAGAAGGTAAGTTGTGACCCTATTTTGAATACAATACATCTTTTTTCAGTTGTACATTTCAAATCAAAATCAACAATTGTTTTGAGTTTTATTTTCAAAAAAATAAACAATGGCATTGTATTTAAACAAAAAAAAAACATAAAAAAAATCAATTAGATAAGAAACACGAAAAATATTTTCATTTAGGGCCAGATGGTAAAGTGGTTTGTGAGAAGCGAGACCCAAATAGTAAGTAGCCAACAAAAGAAATCACCTTTAATGGATATACAAATAAAAAAGAAAAACAAAATAGTTTGACCAAAATGCAAATTATAAACTTTTGTTGTGTCGGCAAAAAAAAAAAAATCAGAGCATATTTTTGATACTTATTCTTTGCCTTTGCAATGCTTATAACGCAGTCGCAGATATACAACCAAAAGCAGATTTTTATAAGTTTTTCTTATTTAATAAAAATGGATATTCGTTGTATTTTATCTCAAAACCACTGTTACGCTTCTTTGTGTTCAAGAAATGAAAGATATACACACATCCATTAGATCGCTGATCACTGTGTGTGTATGCTTTTAGCAAATTTTGTTAATTTTTTTGTGTACATGCGTGTATGGAGACCACACAAATCGAGTCAATAATTGGTTGAATTTAAACATAAATTTAATGTTACAATAATTTAACAAAATTGTGTATGGCCACGCAACTTAAAAAAAAACAGTAGATTTGATTAATTTGAATTTTAAAATTCATTCGAAATTTTCGAGCGAAGTTCCGGTGATTTGTTTGGCATCATCTCTGCGTCCACTTATTTTGTGCTCTTGTGCTAATATATTGAAAATGTTTTACCAATATACTATATGTCTAAATGTCTAAATATAAAATAAGATACGGTTATTCAACTTGTGGTATGAGTTACAAGATCTAATTGCTTTGTACTTATTGAACATTTATGGATTTATTCAAAAATAAAAACAACTCAGCTCATGAAAATTAGGCCTCACTAGAGAGGAAGATCGGAACCGCAAACTACTTGATCCCGAATTATTTACCATGACTTTGCGACTGCTAGTAGTAGAAAAAGTTGAAAAGTTGTGGTATAACTTCTGAGTGAATAAATAAAAACAATGTTTTTTGTATTTTTAACTCCAAAATAGTTTCGAGTAACAGAAATGCAAAAAGTGTGCAAAATTTTGATCGTGGATCGTATTGAATAAATACATAAATAGATATACTTGCATTTGAGGCGTAAATTTGAGCCAAAACTTGGATAACCATATTTTATTTACACTGTATACGTTATTTTTATTTTCAAACACGCAAACAATTATCGCAGGCAAACGCTACGCTTTTTGTAGACTTACATACGACACCATTATTTCAAGTCTTATCAAATACATATTTACATAATTCAAGCTTTTATTTGAAATTTTCGTTGCGTTCATTTATGAAATATTCGTAAATTGAATACATTTTTTGACTGGTAGTGTAACGTGAGTTTTATAATTTCTTAGTTTAGGTAATCTGTTATGTATTATATAGTAGTCTCACCAAATCATTTAAAGGCCACTTCAAACTTTCTTTAATCACAAAAAGTGTATTCTAAATAAATAAACTTTTGTGGAGAAATCATCAAATATCTCATCTTTATCAGAAGAGAATGAATATAATATGTTTAACTCTTATTATGTGCTTCAAAATTCGACTCATACGAGTAAATATCAAATGTATACTGTAAAGACCTATAGGAAGGGTATAGTGGCCGTAGTCCTTAGGGGAAATGCACTTAGAAAAAGGTAGGCCAGTGTATTGTCTCGTTGATCACCAAGTTAATCCACTTATCCACCATTTTAAGCTTTCTTTAAGCAAAGTAGACATCTGGTAGGTACCCCATTGATGTCGCTGAGATTGTCAAAGGAGTAGGCAACCAATTGCAAGCGTCTAAGAGACGCTAAAACGAGACAACTGCCTAGAAGGTGAAAATCTTTTACTTTTCCTTTTCTTCAAGACTGCTAATGGCATTTTCACATACAAGTGTGAGAAAGTGCTTCAATTTCAAATGTTTGACCTTTTAGGCGAGAAGAGTTTTTTTTTGGAACACTTTGGATCTTCTTGAAGTTATATCACTTCGGAAGTGTGTCGGGGCAGTGGTGATATGCCTGGTAAGTTCCGGCAAGCCTGTTTAACAGTTTTCTGAAACGTCCTAATGACCTGGCAAGTAGCATACGAGCATGTTGAACTCTTATTAGGAAATACACACTATCCGCATTCGAAAATTTAAAGTTATGCCAACTCGTTTACGGAAATTTACTATTTTGTATTCTTTCGTCCTCACATTGGCTTTCCATTCGATAACTCATTTGCTATCGGATTGTGTGTGCTAATGTTGTTTTGATTTATTCATTTATTTTATTCATGCAAAAGAGAAGCAAATTAAAACATTAATAATAACTTTGAGCAGTGGTTGTTTAAACATGCAGGTCTTGTGAAAAGATTTTTTTCATTAGCAGATGCAAGCCAGAAATCCAAACAGCTTTGGGATATAAACGGCTGCGGGAGGTCCAACCAAATACGTGCCTCTCATGCCACTGGAAGAAAAATTATATTAGAGATATTAGATCTCACTTTTGCCATAAGTACCGCTCCAAATGTGTCATCGTTTAGAATATCACCCACCCAACCACACAAAAGCTTGAAATATACTGGCGAAATTAAATATTTCAACTTAGCAACGTCGCCAGTTATAGACAATGAATAATCATCCTGCTCTGAACCATCTTTAAGAACTAGAAACCGCTAAACAACAACTAAACGATATGTTAAACTGCGAATGAATAAAATTGAATTCAATTTATTTGCAACTGACTTCTGTTTGAATGGTTATTTTTTGATTTGACAGTTTAATTTTCGGAAATTATTGATACAAATTTTGCACAATTCAAATCCAATCCGAAAGTGATACAAAATACAAATTGATTTAAGTATCAGATTTGATTTCCGAATCCGAATCCAATCGTGATACAAAATAGGGTCTCTGGGCTTAGCTTCTACGGAACAGCGAGATTGAGATGCATTTTCTCAACAGCTATGCTCTCCGAGCATTGTCAGTGACTCGAAAGTGGAGCCGTGAAATTTAAAAATTGTTGTGTGAGATGAACCTAGACTGAAAGTCTAGTGCGTAGGAGTGGACGCATATACCCACTACGCCAAGCCCGCTGTGGCTATATGGAATTCGAGCTTCGGAATTTCTGTCAGTAAAGGAGAGTTGAGCAGTGTGGTTCATGTTCTCGAATAGAAAATCTAGTCCTTGTAAAATTATGAAGGTATATTGGGTAAGATAAATGCACGTACAGTTTCTGCAGTTGCTGTATGGGTCCGTTGTGTTGCCACACAAACCGGAGTCGTTGTGTTCGTTCAAGCTGCTGCCAAGTCCGATGATCAAGCAAAAATAATGACAACACCATGTTTAGTGATTTAGTAATTTGTCTAAGAAGTTAGTTGGGGACTGGTGCAATTATACAGCCTGTTAAAGTTTTAAATATCTATACATCCACCATTTCTTCTAGTCTGTTTGACGTAGGGTGCTTTTTCTACTACCGTTGATAACTCCTATATCAATGTTTATTTCTGTTCTTATGGATAGGACTTTGTTTTTGATTCTATTGAGATTCATGGCAGGTACACTTCACAATACTTCATGTGTGGTTAGTTTCCTCGATAGCATCGGTTTGTAGTTTCCACTTGATCACCAGTATTGAGGGAAATAATGTTCCCTGGTTAGATGTTAATAGGATATCCGTCCCTGATAGTTAACCTGTTGGTTCGTTAGTTGACCTAAAATCACTTACGTCTGACTAGACAAATGTCGCTGTAGAGCACAGGGGAACTTTTCTCTCGAAAAGACCAGGAGCGCAGTAAAGAAAGACAGAAGATTAATGTCTTATATAAACTCAGTTTGGTCTTTCGAGAGAGGGTTCTATTACTCAATTGCCTTGTGAGGCCAAAAAGAGTTTATTGTACTGACGTTGTTATTAATGTGGAGCCGATGTAGATGAAGTATTTCAGTTCCTCGAAGTTATAGCTGCATGTGGCGTTCTGGTCAAGTCGTCGATCTTGCGCCTCCTTTCTCGATGACATACTTCGCTTTGCCCCGTTTACCGCCAGCAAACGCTTAGTTTTTTGCTGTATTCGACCAATTACGTCAATCTGCTATCAATTTTACGGACTCCTGGGAGGCTTGTTGTTCTTTGCACGATCTTCGCAAGGAAGAATTTGAAAAAATCAGATGACAACGCGTCGCTTTGCCTAAGACCTTTTTCTGACTTTGAAGGTCTCGATGAGTTCGTTACAAACATGGCGCTGTATAGCTCGTTTCTTGAGCCTTTTCCAAATTCTGCGGTCATTCAGATCTTCTATTGCGGATTTCCCTAGCCTGAAGCTACAGTGATAAGGACCTATCAGACTGATGACGAAAGGTTTCAGGCCTTAAGACCGAGGCTTATCCCTCAATAGTTGACGTAATCAAAGGGGTCTCCTTTCTTGTGAATCGGGCAAACGATATTGGCTCATCGGATATGCCTTCCTCCAAACATGTCTTATAGATGACTTCCTTAAAGAGTTCTGCAGGACTGTCTGCAGCAGCTTTGTTAGACTTTCGTCTCGATGTTGACTTCTCTATGTTGGGGAACGGAGTTCTCGTCTACCATCGTTCAAATTGAGTATCTTAGAATGCGTCCATTCATGTCTTATGCATTACTTAGATTTTTTTATACAAAACCGCAGATAATTAGAATTGCGGTATCAACTTAAGAAGATTTCATATCCGCTTATATTGAATTTAAATAGTTGGGTTCATTAAATTCGTGGCTGAACTCATTAATGCATACAAGAGGTTGAAATTTCCTATTGAATGGGGTTTCTTGAATTTAATAATTTTATTTTGAACTCATAACAGCAAAAAGCAGACACTGTATTTATTTATTTATTTATTTATTTTCTTATTTCGTGACGTTTCTCTCAGATGTACCTATCCTTGTAAATAAACCAATTTGATTTTTAAAAGCTTTACATTATCTGTACGTAATCATTATACATATGTACATGTATGTGCCAACATATAATCCGCCTCTATATGTGCACGATAAACATAAACAATCTCTCAGTAATTCGAAATTCATTCATAAATTTGTTTGCTACTTATTTTAGAGGATGAACTCAATAAGAACGGAACTCAAAATAGCGATCTAAAGTCTCCAACAAAGGGACGCAATCGCAATGGTTCTACAACAGACATGGCTGTTGATCAGCTTCAAGCAAGCGAGAAACTTATCGCAGGTAAGGTCATATAAAACTAAGTCATTTTTCATAGAGATTGTCCAAGCCGAGTTATACATAATTTTCTTGTATTTAGAACTTAATGAAACTTGGGAAGAAAAATTGAAACGCACGGAAGAAATTCGTCTTCAGCGCGAGGCAGTCTTCGCTGAAATGGGTGTGGCAGTCAAAGAAGATGGTATTACCGTTGGCGTTTTCTCACCAAAGAAGACTCCTCACTTGGTGAATCTCAATGAAGATCCGAATTTGTCAGAATGTCTTCTGTACTACATTAAAGATGGTAAATAAAATCCTGGAAGACTTCATAGAACTCATTCAATGACCGTCATCAAATTTAAGGTTTAACTCGTCTCGGAACCCATGAGGCGAATGTTCCACAAGACATCCAGTTGTCTGGTTCACACATCCTCAAGGAACATTGCACATTTGAAAATCGTAACGATAGCGTTACACTTATTCCCCACAAAGATGCTCTGGTGTATTTGAACGGTCGTAAATTGGCGGAACCCGAAGTGCTGGTGACTGGTTCACGTGTTATTTTGGGCAAGAATCATGTATTCCGATTCACTCATCCTGAACAAGCAAGAGAAATCCGAGAGAAAATCTCCGCCAATGAAACAGAAACAGAGAAGGCAGTTACAGAGGAGACCAATCAACAGGTTGATTGGAATTTCGCTCATTGTGAACTTTTGGAGAAACAGGGTATTGACTTGAAGGCGGAAATGCAAAAAAGGTTAGATGCTTTGGAGGAACAATTTAAGAGGGAAAAAATGCAAGCCGATCAAGAGTTTGAGGAACAAAGAAAGGTGGGTGCAATAAAGTGGCTGGCTCTAATAGATTGCGTTTAATTGTTTGTTTTGATTTTTTGGTTTAGTCGTATGAAGCTCGTATTGATGCATTGCAAAAGCAAGTAGAAGAGCAATCCATGACAATGTCTATGTACAGCAGCTACAGTCCAGAAGATTTCCATCAAGAAGAAGATATTTTTGGTAAGCAAACAATTCTTTCAACAGATGACTCTCCAATGTTCGGTATGTTTACATAACTAACATCCCACTCTCTTCTAATGTTCAGTGAATCCCCTATTCGAATCGTGTTGGACAGCAAGGGAAGCTGGTCTAGCTGCTTGGGCTTTTCGCAAATGGCGTTATCATCAGTTTACTTCCTTGCGTGACGATTTATGGGGTAATGCCATATTTTTGAAAGAGGCAAACGCTATATCTGTGGAATTGAAGAAAAAGGTATGTACTGTTTTGACATTCTTGTGGATAGTGAAAATTCATAAAGTTTTCAATTTCCCGCTTCTTCTCGACTTCTAATTCTTTTAAAATATTTTATATTGTACGATTTACAAAATCTTTCAGAATATATTTTCAACAATCACATTGTCATTGATATTTGAGGCATATTTGAGGCTAGAGTTACAAACGTCTAACCTATGCTTTCTGTTCTTAACTTTTGTAGGTTCAATTCCAATTCACCCTCCTCACGGACACTCTCTACTCACCACTTCCTCCAGAATTGATACCAACTGCCCTTAGCCCAATACCCGGAGAAGACGAATTTGGCGCACCACCTGTTTCAAAGACAATAGTTGCTGTCGAGGTGACCGACACCAAAAATGGTGCCACACACTATTGGTCGTTGGAGAAACTCCGGTAAGTCAAATCATTACTGCATGAGAAATCTATGTGTTATTTACATTTTCTTATCCCGGTGTGACATTAGGTAGAGAAATTGGATAGAAACCTTTAATCTTTGAAATTTAACAAATATACTATACTTTCATTTAGAACTACCCACGAAGTTTGTATTGTTTTGTTTTTGTTTTTCCTCAAAGGCATTTAGGCATCGTTAGCTTTTGGGCGTGCATGGTGGTTGCTGTTTGTTGTTAATAATTGTCAAGATACAAAAAAAATTAATAACTTATCACCAATTTGAAGTTCTTAATAACGTTTGCTTGTTTAAGAATCAATCAGTCAGTTCACAAGAATCACCACCATTGCGTCCTTCCTTGTCATTGATATCAACTACTCCCTCTAAAACATAACAAAAACACAAGAATTAATTTATTTGAATACTTAATTTTATTTTCTGGTTTCATTTAAACACACCTTCTGAATTGACCTCTCACGATTTGTTATCAGTTATCGCCTCGAAATGATGCGACAGATTTACAATGTCGAGAGTCCACCATCGTCGATGATTTTTGATATTTCGCCAATGGTCGAGCGATTAACATCAACATTATCCTCCGGCTCCGCCTCCGCATCCGCCACTGCATCCCCAATGCACAATACCGCTGCGACAAATGTGTCGCCAACAAATCTATCATCCGACAACAAAGTGACGACAAGTGAGAACAACTTGCCGTTGAATGATAGTGGGAGTTTTATAACCGGTGGCCGTGGCCAACAAACAGAATTATTACAGTGCATTGCTCCGTGCGCAAATGGGTCAACCAATAGATTGTCATTAGCGAATTTGCTGCCATCTAGGTTAGCATTTGCTCAAATACTATTCATTTTGTACTTTGTATCTGTATGATTTCATTTTTCTTTTAATTGTTGATACGAAAATATTGTAGAGTTTTTTTTTAATCTTATCTTTTCTGTTTCTTACTTTTGGCTCGATGTTAATTGTAACTGTCCGACTTGATCAACAGATTATCCTCAGTCCGTCATATTGCATTGCATCTACTCGTATGAGGCTTAAACAGAAGAAAAACACACAGAATATTTCTTTTACGCTTTACTTTTATTTGCTTGCTGTTGTCATGCTGTTATTTCTAGCAAGTATATATGAACTAAAGCTTTGCATTTGTACATTTCAAAAACTGTGCCTTTGAGGAGCTTAACGCCATATAAATACTTGATAGATGTTTATCTGTACTTGGTTCGAAGATAATTATTAATTATTTTAAAAGCACTCTTGCAGCAAATCTAAACCCACTTGTGAATAATTAACAAATATATTATTTAAAAGTAAATTGCAGGAAGTTACCAACTAGCCAATGAGAGAATGTGGTCCTATGTGACGTTTTCTCTCTTTGTCTCCATTACTTGATGCGACCATGATGGCTGAGATAACGTTGAATATTTCATTATAACATGTTTTGGCAAAAAGGAAGTTATCATGATCCGAAATCTATTTCCTAAATAGATATCCGTGAAATCTGTTCTAGTACTACATTATTAACAAACAATGTTTGACCCCGTTAAATTCAGCATTTCCTTAATTCGATGGAAGTTAGCTTTGGATTCTGTTTTATTTCATTATAGACAACATTCTTCGGAAAACTTGGTCATTTTTCTGTGTCCGTTGTTAATTCACACAATTTGTATTCTTCCATTTCCATCGTGCCGTTTGCAAATACATATATTGTAACATAGATTCTTTAAGTTGTAATAGCTCACATATTTGGGCTCAAGATGTTTCTTTTTTCCGGTGAAAAATTGCTACGGATCGTACCTCTTCACTTATATTCTTACCCATTCTAAAAATTTAAAATTCTAGATATAATCCTAGAAACTAGAGCCAGACATGTACTTTATCATAATTATGACTGAAAATAACCACGTTTGAATAAAATTAAACAAGTCGAGTTCCAAATATTACTGTAGTGACCTTAAATTGCACTTACTTAAGTCGTACGAAACTGAACTTTTTTTTTCAGAGTGATGTTCATATTAAATGTACTGTTAGGTATGTTTTCTTCGGTTTTTCGGCCTTACTGTAAAGGACATAAATAAATGATGTGATCGAATGATAACTTATCCCCGAAATTGCAATATCTCTAAGCAAAATTTAGTTTTTATTACGGGAACACCGTCTGTACGAAACTGAATGATGTTAATGCATGTATGAAGCTACAATCCGGGCTATACATGTGCCTCTGCCAAAAAGTACTTTTTTTTTTAAACAATTTGCAATCCTGCACGCACATTCTACTGCGTAGTAGTAGTTTACTAGGTTGGGACCAAAGATTCAAAGAAATTTCAGCTCTACTTAATAATATAAATAAGTACTAGTTATTCATCATAGCACATCTGCACCGGTTATAAAGTATTTGATAAATTTTCTTACCTGCAAGCCAATTTACGCAATCATGAAGATGTTGCATGAAATGAAATTAATGTCCTAAAACTATTGCATGCAGGCAGTATGTTTTTTATATTATTTAAAATAAATTACTACATACTTTTCATACCGCACTCTCTCAACGCGAGTCAACGATTCGAGCGAAAGCTGTGTTATCTACATCCTCTACATGCCCTAGCTATCGTCAGTCTGCTATACGTAACTATTTTAACAATAACAGTTATTTGGCGAAAATGTTAGCCAGAATCAATCGTGTTTTTGCTTAAGCTAGTGTACATTGTCTTGATGACCTATCTGGTCAAATGTGCTCTAAATCAACAATATCGAGATTAGTACGCCATACGACAAATATTTTTAAGAAGAAGTTTAATGTAGCTTTGGTTTTTAGTTTTTATCTGTTCCATAAAATATGAGATAGACGATCGATGGTGTTCGATACTGATGATCTAAAGTTTCTCATCCTTATTGACTACATCATTAATTCTTACTAATTTCTATTTAAACATGCAGGCAAAATCAAGTCGACATAATAAAATAAACAGTCTTGCATAATGGAGGCTTTCTAAGTATTTATCTGCCTGACTTTTGATATACTACCTGGGCCGGACCACCATCGTCATCAGATAGGTTTTATTAGGTCATTGCCACATAAAATATCCGATTTTGAAGCAAAAATTTAACAGCCAATTTTTTAACATTTTTTCTTAGTTAGCATCAATAACTTTTTTCTAACGGGACTCAAGGCTCATTACTCCAATTTTATAAAAAGTTCGAATTTTTTTTTCGATTCTTGTATCGATTGTTTTTAAAAAAGTTGCCAAGCGGCCTTTCAAGCAGACTGACTTGAAGTAGGAAATAAAGTGCCTGTACGACACAACCATTGCAAACTACACAACATTTAAGGAACACTTCGAGCAGAAGATTGCTTACTTCTTCAGGTTGGAAAATGCCGAGCAAATCAGCGACAAGGCAACTCAATAAATCGATAATGGTACCACAAGTACCGAGAACAAAGTTGCCTAGCTGTCCATCAAGCAGACTCACTTGAAGCAAAAAATAAAGTCTTACGTCGACTGTTGAACAAAAAAGCTATATTTTTCCCTAAATTACCCAATTTATACTTATTTTACAATCAATAATTAACCACAATTAGTGGGTACAGAAATTCTAACAATAAAAAATATGCTAGCATAGACATAATAAAAATGCTAGCATAGGCATAATAACCGAAAGAAAACAAAACAAAAAAAGGTGAACGATTGCTGTGTCGTTTTCATGCAATTGGTAGCCTTGAGCAGGAACTTGTACATTCTGTTTGTGGTGTTTTTGTTTGTGAACAAAAGACTTTTATGCTCGTTTTTGGAATGCCTTTTGCTAACACGACGACTCTAGACTGCGGAAAAAGTAGTTTATTGGAGAAACATACAATAGATGCAGAAGAATTTTAAAACCCAACTGTTGCAGGTTTTGGACCGTTACACGTGATGTATGGAGTCTAGCATTGCCATGCTAGACGGATCATGTTTGCAGTTTGCTTTTTATACAATTTTACATCCACTATGTCGATTTCCTTACAATATTTGGCTGCATTTGTCGTTTGCTTGCTTGAAGAAACCAAAAGTGGATTGATCTTTGCGATGTCCAGTCGACTGTCACCATAACATTTTCTGAGTGTAGATGTAGTTTGTGGGAATATTTTTTGGAATTCCTTCTGCATCTAACCACTGCCTAAATATTTCACGGTTGTCATATAAAATCCACCTTTCATCACACTTGATTACACGGTGCAAAGGCGGTTAATAGTGCTGCCTTAAGCTAACCGATGCACAGATTTTTAAGCGGCGTAGTTTTTGTGCCTCTTTCAGTTTATGAGAGACCCACTTTTCACTTTTCCTATTAGAGATAGGTGTCGACTTATTGTCATGGCAGATACTCCCATATTCTGTGCAATATAACGCACCGTTGGGTCGTCTTCTAGGATCAAGATCTCCGAAACGGAATCTACGTCGAACGTTGCGTTCGTTTACCACTACATTCCTAAATGCGTCATTAATGTTACCAGCGACTAAGATTAAATTCGTAAAGGAAGTGGGTCCGAATTTGAACCGTGAGTCGACAGCGTGATAAATACTTCTAAAAAAAAAACTTTAGTTACAATGAATGCTAAAAAAAACTCACACGTCAATTTATTTTATAAAAAATTCGACTTCTGCTACAGATGTTCACTTCTTATCGCGAACTGAGTGAAAATCGGAAATTTCATACGGTACCACCTAATACTTAATTAAACTTGTAGCAGATGTTCTTCTTTTGATACGATCTTCTTACCTGTGAATCTGATTTTCTTCATCTACTGGAGACATGACTCTTCTCGAATTCAAATAACGCCGAACTCGTCTTGTCCGTTCAAAATGTCATGCCCCAAAAAATTGACTGTGCTAACTTACTTCATCAGTACAATGAATCCATTCAGGATTCACGATAATCTAACTTACTTCATCTATCTATTGTCCTCGTATATTGTAAGCCCATGCACAACAATTTAATGCAAGTAGGCTTTTTTTTGTTATAAGTTGCGAATGATTGACTGTGCCGTGTTGGCTCAAATGATTTATTGAACTCATTTGTAAAGGCTGATATATCCACGAAATGAAAAAGAATACCCACACAATTATAACCCTTTGGTGGACTGAGATTAAGTAGTAGGCATATAATGCCTAATCTCTCGATGATATAATGTTAACAGTTTGAAAAATCCAAAGTAGACACGTTCGCTTAAAATTATAGGATAATGCATCGCTTGGAAATAAGTTTGTAACTTGCATGAATGAGAATGTTCCCTCTACGGTTATCTAGGATTTTTCACGAAGAACTATACTAATACTAACACTATTCAACGATTAAATAAAAATAAATAATTAATTTTAAAAATAAAACGGAATGAATGAATTGTTTGCTGCTTCCAAACAAATAATATCTGCTTTTATTAATTTTACCTTTATAAATGCTTTCGCTATGACATTGTTAACAAAGCACTATTTGCATAATTTAACGCATGTTTTCTTAAAATTTCTTGTGAAACCAGCAAAGATAGCCAGCATTGCATTCAAACTAATTGCTGATCTGTTGGTTTTTACTTGCAGACAACGTCTTGAGCTTATGCGAGAAATGTATCACAATGAAGCTGAATTGAGCCCAACATCTCCGGATTACAATGTGGAGAGCCTCACTGGTGGAGATCCATTCTACGATCGGTTCCCCTGGTTTAGAATGGTTGGTCGTTCATTCGTGTATTTGAGCAATCTTTTGTACCCAGTACCGTTGGTGCACAAAGTTGCTATTGTAAACGAAAGGGGTGATGTTCGTGGATATTTACGAATTGCTGTACAGCCTGTCTTGGTAATGACGAACATAAGACCATCGAGACTTGAAACTAAATAAACTATACATTTATAGGATGAAGAAAGCATTGATTTCAATAATGGTGTTAAGCAATCAGCTCGATTACTTTTCGATGAAGAGGCCAAGCCGAAATATCGTCCTATTACAGAGAAAGATGAACGTTACATCGAGGGAGGTTTGGATACAAAAATCGAAGGTGAGTACATGCAAAATGTCACACTTTGCATCGAATTTGGATTACTTTTCGACACAAAAAAAAAATATCATATTAAGAACTAGAACTCGAAGATGCAGATTCTGGACGTGGCGACTCGAGTGTGGCATCAGAATGTCAGGAGGCAAATGACGAACCTGCTGAACACCTACAGATTGGTAAAGAATTCACATTCCGTGTCACCGTACTGCAGGCAACCGGAATCAGTGCCGAATATGCTGACATATTTTGTCAGTTTAAGTAAGTTTTGTACTTTGATGGAAATGAATCAGGCAGTCATACTTGTTTTCGTTTAGCTTCCTGCACCGTCATGAAGAAGCATTTTCAACTGAACCTGTAAAGAATGCAGCATCTGGAGCACCACTTGGATTCTATCATGTTCAGAATGTAACTAGTTATTTCTTCATTGAAGAAAATCCGACTTATGTTGATCATTTGCAGATAACTGTACCAGTGACAAAATCATTTATTGAATACATGAAAACTCAGCCGATCATGTTCAAGATCTTTGGACACTACCAAAATCACCCGTTGCATAAAGACGCTAAACAAGAATTTGTTTCACGACCCCCACCAAGACGGATGCTTCCTCCAAGTATTCCCATTAGTCAACCAGTTCGGAGTCCTAAATTTGGGCCCTTGCCATGTCCGCCATCTTCAACGGTACTGGCGAAACATGATGTCTTGGTTTGGTTTGAGATCTGTGAATTGGCACCGAACGGAGAATACGTACCATCAGTAAGTTTGAAAAAGCTTCATATCTTTACATACAACTCGAATTATAGGCTAAAAATTAGGACTTTGAAAAATAAACTGAGCAAGTGTGAGTTGTACTCGCACGGTGAAGGTTCCGTCGAATAAATATTTTTGAATATCAGTCGACGAATTGAGTTAAATTTTCTTCAATCAACTTCAACCCAAATCAACTCTTCATTACTACATTCATACATACAAACAAATAAACATCCACACATTCATATACGTATATCTGCATATATCCAAATTTATATAACACAGGAAATCCCTTGCATCATACCCAATCACTGCTCATGCGTGCTGTGTGTACATTGCTTGAGATAACACTGATCATCGTATCGAGTCGACACAGAATGGAATCTATGTGTGAAAATGATGATCTTTGATATTTTAAATCTTTAGTATCTCAATATTTGCACATCGTTGTTTCAAAATGCATGCCAACTTCAGCTAAACGGTAGCCACCCCCAAATGGCTCCACTTTTTAAATTTGCGTGCCTGGGAAATGATGTCTAGTCCTAGAAAATTTCATTCCGACATCCTTATAAATGTAGGAGATAAAAAGTGTGACAGACACGACAGACGGACGGACACACCGAAATCATAAAGATTCCGTTTTTGTAGACGGAACCTTAATAACGTAACATAGTGTCCCACGATACACTCAAGGGACTGCTGTCAGTCAACCTATTTAGCATTTACTTAGTCGCCATTATCGCATCATCATGAGGGAGTTCACATTCAGGAAACATGAGATGAACTGGAGACAGCAAGGCAAAATTGCTAAATAACCTTTAGAAACGAAATATTTCGAGTCTCTATTTTTCGAGAATCCATAGACATACACTTAACTCCTTTTAAACAAAATTTTGCAGGTGGTCGAGCATAGTGATGATCTTCCTTGTCGTGGTCTATTCTTATTGCATCAAGGCATACAGAGGCGTATTCGCATTACGATTGTCCACGAACCGACGCCAGAAGTTAAATGGAAGGACATCCGCGAATTAGTTGTTGGTCGTATACGTAGTACTCCCGAATCATCTGACGATATTGACGATGACTCGTGTGTATTATCATTGGGTCTATTCCCTGGTGAAGTGCTCGAGGTGCCCGGCGATGATAGATCATTCTATCGATTTGAGGCAGCATGGGACTCCAGTCTGCACAATTCTACTCTTCTTAATCGTGTAACACAAGCGGGTGAAACAATTTATATTACTCTAAGCGCTTATTTGGAGGTAACTATCCTAAATGGAAATAATTTGACATTAAAAACATGTTTAACTATTTAAACATAGTTGGAGAACTGCGCTCGCCCGGCTATCATAACAAAGGATCTGAGTATGGTTATATATGGACGTGATGCTCGCACAGGACCACGCTCTTTGAAACATTTATTCTCTGGACAGTATCGCAATCCCGAAGCAAACCGATTATCTGGAGTATATGAACTATCTTTAAGGAGAGCTTCTGAAGCAGGTAGTCCAGGTAGAAATTTCTAATGTAGTTGTATATTGTAAACAGTTTTATTGCTTTACCTGCTTTTGTTACTATTTCTATTGTTACTTTTGCCTTTATACATAAGTATTTGATTTTTATAAACATTGGTTTATTGTAATTTAAAGGTGTGCAACGCCGACAACGACGTGTTCTCGATACAAGTTCTACTTATGTTCGGGGTGAAGAAAATTTGCATGGATGGAGACCTCGCGGTGATTCTCTCATTTTCGATCATCAATGGGAGTTGGAAAAACTGACCCGACTGGAAGAGGTTGGTCGTGTTAAACATTTGTTATTATTACGCGAACGTTTGGGAATGGACACAAATCCAAATCCGACGACAAAAACAGAAAAGGATGTTTGCAATCTTGCTGCTAGAGCTGGAACTTCACCGGTACATATGGTTATTCCACCATCGCCACAAACACCCGTTAAGGATTCACAGCAAATAATGCCAGAACGGGAATACAACCAAAGAGAGCAAGATCTAATGCTCAAGTGTTTGAAATTAATTCAAGGTAGAGAATGAAAACACATCAACTGACATCTTCATATTCTTATATTCGATTTTATCTTAGGACGTTACAACAATAAATCCGAACAGACAGAAAACTCCCAGACACAATCCGATGTATCGCCAGGCGATGAAGGTTGCGCTGATATGACTGTCAGTTGTATTTCAGGAAATTCTCTTGAGTATGTGAACTCAATTAAAGATTGGGGGGCAAAAAGTTAAATGAAACGCTATATTTACTTTTCAGACTTTGCTCTCCAGACCGAACAGACGCACCAAATGGCTGGGAGGCACCAGCTCCAGCAACACAACCAGCACTTCCGCTTAGACTCTATGTACCCGAATTGGAGGAGATTCGTGTGAGTCCAGTTGTTGCCCGAAAAGGTCTACTGAATGTTTTAGAACATGGTGGATCTGGATGGAAGAAACGTTGGGTGGTATGTATTAAGACGTTTATGGATATCTCTATTTTTGTGAATTATTTTTATTAATTTAATCCTGCTTTTAGACTGTTCGACGTCCCTATGTTTTCATTTACAAATCAGAAAAGGATCCAGTTGAGAGAGCTGTGCTCAACTTGGCTACAGCACAAGTTGAATGTAGTGAAGACCAAGCAGCTATGGTTAAAATTCCAAACACATTTAGGTACAAAAAATGAAAATTGTTAAATTACAAAGAAAAAAACTTATTGTATTTGTTTTTAGCGTGGTTACAAAGCATCGTGGATATCTTTTACAAACACTCGGTGATAAGGAGGTTCATGATTGGTTATATGCTATCAACCCCCTTCTAGCTGGACAAATAAGGTATGTAATTAATACAAATGGAATAAATTATTTAAAAATAGGTATCTGTTATTATCAGTATATCGAAAAGAATTTATCTCCGAGCTTTAAAACTAAGTGTTTGATTCAATTTCTGTAGCGGTAACTGTATTGAGGTTCTTTCTTACTTTCCTGTGTCACACCTTCAAAATTATTTGCCTAGATTCATAGCGTTCTAAAAGTTTGATTTGTCTGAGGAGATCGAAAATAGGCATTTTCTAATGTCTTTTGCAGAAGTTGTATGAACAAGAAATAAAATAACATTCTTTCTTGGTCTATTGAATTGAATTGAAGATAATAGGGATTGAGTATAACTCTCACATACACTGCGACCATGTGCAGCCTTCCGTTAAAATCAACAACCTGCCTAGATGAATTGTTCTGATAATCTTTTCCAGTTAGGGCAGTTCTGTACATTATTTTATATCTGCTTACTCTCAGATTTTGACACTCGGCCAGTAGGTGTTCCATTCCATTCAATCAAAGGAAAGATTGTCCGCAGTGTTCTACAGTTTTCTGTGCTGCTGTGAAACATTCTGTGCAGGTGATAGTTGCATAAGAAATTGCCAGGAAATGCTTCACACAATAACCTTAAGTAAGGCTTGTTCAGTTTTAGTCTGTTTTGTTCTTTTGGGATCAAACTTCATGAAAATTTTAGTGTGTACAAGTTCTTCTTGACTGTTCCAAAACTGCATGCAGCTTTGAGTTGAAAAATTGATTAATTGCTGTTGTGTGTCCACATAAGAAAATCCGTAGAGGAGGAAAGGCTCAACAAAAGGAGTTCTTGCACGCTTGCTTTTAGGTCTGCCTTTTCATTACCCTCGTAGTTTTTATGTCCTGGTACCCATATCAGTTTTATCCTGTTTTTCTTTGCAAGCATGTTGATTATTTCGTGACGTGCCACACAGCCCTGGAGGTAAATGTAAAGTTATTTAGGGCCTTGAGTATTACCTAACTATTTGAGAATGTCGATACGATATTGGATATTTTGTTATGGTTGATGCAATGTGCTGATTAATTTAAGGCAGAGAGTTCGGCTTGAAAGACTGTGGACTCTCGGGGGGAGGAATGTGTACATTACATTTGAGTCTCACAATTCCTGCTGCTACTCCTTCATTCATCTAAGGTTGGCTGTTGGCCCATTCTTCCCTTTTAGGCATAATGATTTTATATTCTTTATTGAAACCGTGGAATGGGGTGATGAAATCACTGACTTGGATTAGCTCACTAAAGTGATCAACCTTTCTCAGAATCTCTGTGTCCTATTAGATTATAATAATAATAATGGCGGCGCTACAGTCCGAGGTGGACCTGGGCTTAGCTTCTCAGCAACCACTCGTGTTGTGCGTGCTATTGTTCTTTCACGAGCGGAGGGGACCTACAATTTAATGCCGACTCCGAACGGCGAGATTGAGAAGCTTTTCCTAGACAGTTATACTCTTTGAGCATTGTCAGTGACTCGAAAGAGGTGGAGCCGTGAAAAAATGTTTGATGTTTTTTCCGAGATTCGAACTGACGACCTCGAGCGTAGCAGTCGACGCACCTACCCACTACGCCACGGCGCCCACCTATTAGATTACATTCTTTGAAATTATTAGTTCTTTGTGAAGTTGCAGCTTGTCTTCTTGCGTTGGCCTAAGTGCGTCTTTCCTTTAAGGGTGACAACCATCAGAACCTTCCACACCTAACACGAAGATGATATTCCGATGTGTGATTATTTTGTGTAACTGCCTACAGTCTTGAAGGATTTAATTATACAACATTTACCTAATGCTTTAACAATAACCCGTTTTCTGAGTACTACGGTTGTCACACCAATGGTAGCATGTACTATTTTATGATACTTTCGAAGGGCAGTATGAGAAGCTTTCCATGAAAGTGATATCCACAACTTTGTTAGAAACTCTGCTTTATGTTTGAGAAACATTACTTCGCGGCCTCAAACACCTTAAATAAATTTTTATTCATTTCTTTTTTTTAGGTCAAGACTGGCGCGACGAACTCTAGAGACTGCATCACAAACGCAAGTATCTCAAACTTCGAACAAATGAGATACAATCACGATGGAATCCGTATTAGTGTATTGAGATGAAATGTTGAAACCACATAACATTCAGCTAATTCAATTAAATCTTAACTTTAGCGCTCAACATTTAAACATCCGAAAATATATTGAAAACATACAACTAATGCTAATGTTCAAAAAGTAAAAACTTACTTGTAACTTACATGGATTCCATCAATCAAAGATTAAAAAAAGAAAACAGAAAAAAATAACAAGAAAACATTCAAAAAAAGACGAAAACAAAACTCTTATTACGTATACATTGTCAATATTCGTAAAAATCTCATTTATTTCGTTTTTTTTTTCTTTCATCTTTTCCTTTCAAACCCGCAGAAAAAAGGCATACCTTCGCCTGATATCATTTTTCACTTATGTAATAGAAAATAAAGCAACTAAGTTCAAAATATATTTATAAATTACATTGTACATAGCATATAAATACGTCAAAGAAAAGAAAAGGATACTTAGGTGTTTAGTTTATATGTGCATACGTTTATTGTTTAGGTTATTTTGTCTACACCAAACCCCCGTAGATTATTTATGCATCTTCATCGTATGTTACCATTGTGTTATGCCTTGTTTTATGTAGGCTCTTCATTTGTGTTCTAACATTAAGATTACTTTTCATAATCATATTGCACTAATATGGATTCCAACGTTATCTCAAGAAAAACCAAAAAAACGTATATAAATGTAGATGTATTTGAAATTACATACACTTATAAAAAGTATATATTATATATTGAAAATTTCAAGAAATTATATATAGATCCATATATATATATATAAATGTGAAGAGTAAAATCTTTTTTTTTGTTTTTTTCCTTTTTTTAGAATTATTATTTCAAATATTAAAATATATACATAAACGATAGTATTAATTATTTAATTAAAACAAAAACAGAATAACTTTTAAAACAAATATATATTTAAAATATTTCAATATTAAAAGAAATTATATATATAAATGAAGAAGAAAATGTAGTAAATAGTGAAAACAGAAAAGAAGATGAAAATACATAAGAACAACAAACAAAGAGAGAAACAAAAAAGAAATAGAATAAAACTGAGCAAATAACTCGTTAGGGTAATTTTATTGAGTGATGTTGATTGAACAGCAGATTCGGGGTGGTAAAACTAATGATTAAAAAAAGCAAAAGGAAACAATAATAAATATGAATCCAACTTGTTAATTTATTATATATATTCCTGTTTATTTTTTGTGCAATGCTAACTATGAAACCTTTTTTTTGTTTTTTCTTGTCTTCTTGTTTTTTATCTTTCGCATTTCACAGCAAATTAGTGAGCAAGATATTTGAACGAAAAATTATTAACATTTGTAAAGAAATGAGGAGAGGATTTTATGAGGGTATTAACGCACCGAACCACGGATGATGATATAATTGAAAGAAAAAAATTATACACAAAATCAAATAGCAAAATTTTGTACAGGGTTTTTTATCACATTTTGTCGTTATGAATATATGTCGTCGTTGTGTGTTTGTTTAAAGTTATTAAAACTTACTGGCGAACTTAATTTCGTTAAAAGAACGATGTGCAACCGTTTAAAGAAGGCGATGACCACCAGGAATCACTTCAAGGATCAAATCAAGTGCTTGTCATACATCATCGCGATGTTACCCGAAGCTGATTTCATATAGCAACAACCAATCAGCGTGAGTCGTGCAAATGAAAATATATTTCCGATGACCACATGGAAATACACATTATTTAAAAAATCCTTATAAAAAAAAACAGCACAAAACCGACATTTGAAGTTAAAACGACAAGATACGGTTTAAAACCCCGTAAATATAATTAAAAAAAGCTGATAATAAATGTACATTAACATGACGATACAAGGTAAATCTAATTATAAAAAAATGGAATTTGGAATAAAATATTTGGATGGTCAAATTGGATGTGTATTTGAAAGAAAATGAATAAGAAAATCGACAACTAAAAGATGTGGCCTAAGATGTTTCAATAATTTACTGTGACGCTATTTTTGTTTCATTACAAATAAAAAAAATTCGACAACTATTTTGTTAAATAACTTTTTTTTACTTTATTTCTAAAGACTGGTATATGTTTTGATGATTTTACTTAAATATGCTCCCTTTTTAAAAGCAGCAGGTATAATTTATTTTTAAAACAACACGAGAGCATTTTGTTAACCAAATGAAAGAAGTATGCCTTCCATAAGACAGTAGGAGCTATTATAAGCAAATTCATGTTTATGAGCATTGCAAAATGAATTCTCTTGATTATGGTTAAGGGGTCCAAGCAATTGTTACGGAGTATCTTACTTAATGTTTTAAGTTCATGGTTACATTGACTTATCAATGGAGTGCCTAAAGCTTTGTATATCAAAAGACGAAGTATAAAGCCCACACAACTTTTTTTAGCCCTTTACGGGAATTACTCACAAGGGGCTTGCAAGGATCTATAAGTTTCACCGGCACAATATTCTACAAGAAAATTGTCACGAAGGTTAGGTGAGTAAAATATCGCAGTCAATTCTGCCATGAGCATTAAGAAAAACCTTATTACGTTGAAAAATATTCACTCAAACCTAATTAACTCAAAACATGATTTTTTAAACGGGTTTGTGCATTTGAAAACGCATTTTTGAAACGGGCAATAGTTAAGCATTCGTGATAATTCATTTTCGTAATATAGTACACTGAATATCAGCACTGGTTTAAGCTGATGTTTGCTATATTTTGTACAGATTTTGCGATATTTTGTAAAATTAAGAAGAGTTAACTTTTCTATACAAGTGGTTTATCGTATTACACAATGAAATAACGAAGAAGCACAAATTGTTTAAGATGCGACCTAGTGTTAGGTGCACTATAAATACTATCGGGGTGTTAAAGTGTAAAATTATGGAATAGATTTGTCCATCCACAATGACAATAGATCGTTTACTTACCAAAAGTTAGTATCATAAAGTTGAGATAGACATTTTATTAGTCCAAAGATCAGTTAAACACTAATGTGCTGTGCAGCTTCTTAGTGGAACTGGATAGTTTCAAAACCAATATGGTCTCTAAGCCTCTCGATGCGTTTGTATACGTTTGTATATAAGCTTCCTTTTCTAAGGCGAAATGAATAATGCATCAAAGTAATTCCCCCTCATACATAATCCCATCAAGGTGATATTAACTGATCCCTATTGATGTCAAATTGTATAAGTCTGACAAAAGTATTATTTTTATACAAATACATACAAACATACATATATATACAGAGATTTATTTATTGTATATAAACGGCTTTCGATTAGGTTTGATGTTAACCTAATATTCCATCCGATTGAGTATTTCAAAAATATTGTACAATATCTACACACATGTGTTTCAATGCTCAATGGCTCGAAGTCTTTTGAAAGCATACTCCTCTTGATGTGTTGAAAATTGTTTCTACCTTAGTGACACGGTTTTAAATGATTTGATTTCAATGCTAAACGTTTGCATACATATGGTCATCATACAGTTCCATTTATTTGAACCTATTTAAAAAAAGGTATTTCTACTTCATATAGAAATATTTAGTTCACGATTAGCATAGCTAAATCCATTATTATACAATTGTTCAACAAATAAAACAAAAATTGTATTTTTTCACTATAATGTAAAACATATGTGTTCCAGAGGGCGCTGCAATAGCATTACTATCTAGAAACGCATTTATGGATCTCATTTTTTTTTGTTTTAAATTTAAGTAGGTAACTATTTCATTTGAAAAGAATGAACTCGAGTTGAAATAGTTACCGTGAGAGTGATTGGAATAGTATTGACTAAGAGGGTATCTTCGTGATAGCGAAGACAATGAGAAAACTTACGTAAATGATTGAGAGATCATTTGAACGTTAAGTTTTCGGGTAAAGAGGAAAAAAAGATAAAAATTAGATGTTAGTTTATTTTAATTAGCTTACGCTTAAATAATTTTATTTCACACAACAGAAATAAGTTGTTCAGTTAATTTTTGGAATGTACGTGTAAAAAGTAAATTAAAAAAGACGGAATTTTTTTGAAAAAAAAAGGAAAGAAAAAGTTTTCAAATTAACATTTTAAATACCAAATCTAATTGAAAATAATTGAAAAATAATTTGTGTAGCTTTCAATAATATATAAGTCAAAAATGAACATAATTATTATTAATATTAATTATATTATGTATTATTGGAGAAAAAGAAAAAAAAACAAATATGAAATGAAATAGTTATAACAATGAAGGAAAGCAGAATAATGTAAAACAGATATCTTTGTGGAGGAAGACATTAAATAAAAAAATATTTAAGCTAAATGTATTATCTAAAGATATATACTTGGCGTATCACTATTATAAAATAAAAAAGCTTTAAATAAAATCAGGTCATGTTTTCAGTATTTCAGATGTCTAGGATGTCTAAAGTGAGTGCCGAGGTATAATGGGTGATGGCTTCGACTGCTACGCTCGAAGTTTACCTAGATAACATATTTTATATTTTCACGGCTCCACCTCTTTCGAGTAATTGATAATTCTCAAAGAGTACAACTGTCTAGATTCTTACCGTTCGGAGTCGGCAGTAAACTAAAGGTCTCATACACTTGTGAGGGAACAAATAGCATGTAGAAGCTATGCCTAGGTCCAACCCGAAGTGTTGCGGCACAATATTATTATTGTTGAGATGCCTCACAGACATCAGATACGAATACAAAGATAGAATGATGATAGACTGTGCTAAACCCAATTAGAATGGACCAAGGACAGCAAAAAAAAATTTTTTACGGGGTTATTTCTTATCAAACATGCTCTGGACGATTTAGGAGCTATTTATTTTATTTAAAATAAGGACTTTATTTTTTTAGATCAAGAGCAAGATAAAAAAAAAACTCCTGGTCTTCAGCCTATTATTGTTCCGTCTGTTATTTAGTCCACAATTCCATCCTTGAGTATCGACGCTATTGATATACCATAACTTTCAAATTGATGAGTCAATATCATTAAAATCACTTACGTTCTGCATGCTATAAAATTCTACTTATGCATATGGAAAAGTGGTGTAACCTAAGCTAATTTTCGAACATATATTAAACAATAGACATTTGGATTTAAATTCTTAATGACTTGAATAAAATTGTCAATAGACAGTGATTCGTCCCGTTCACATTGTACTACATGTCCTACGACTTGGTCGCACTATCAAGAATGTAAGAGCGTTCACACTGTACGCCATAGAAAAAATTTGGTGGCACAAGTCACTGTTTATGTGAAGGAATAACTTTAAAAAGAACTCAAACTTCGCTGTTCGTAATCGACATAAAACTGTTGGTCACCTTTGCACAATAGCACGCACAAAAAGAGAAGAGTAGATTGAAGCGCCACCATTTTTAAAAAAATTCCAAAGAGTGGGTATAAAATTAAAAGTATGTCTTTGCTATCCATGAGTTTGTATTATTAGGCCAATGTAATTTAAAACTTCTTCAACCACATCCACACGAGTACCTGAAAGATACACAACAATATACTCTAACCCCGAATGTTACTCGTATTTTATGGAAAATAACTGACGTCAAATTTATATAAATATCACTTCATTAAGGTGCTGCATCTGTGAAATTAGAACATATTTTCTTGATGGCATGAACTTCATGTTACCGTTAATATTCATTCTGTATTAAATCGGCCGCTGCGAACCCTGATATGATATGATGACCTCATATTTCACTTACTCAGGCAATTGATTAATTTTTCGAAGCGTACATATGTTATAAAGAGGGAGTGAATAGGCATTTATAAATCGTCATAAAGCGTATCAGTCATCAATAATTGTATCCCACATGAATCGATAGATTACCAATAGCCAGATGATATAACTTAATGTTACTCAACAATTTATATTCAGATGAAGCCGATGAAGAATGAGAGAATTAAATAAATATTTTCGTGGATGACGAACTAAATTTGCATTGTAGGAAAATGAAACGAAATATGAGAAATAACATACATTTTTTATACAAATTTTTTTATCTAACTAATTTTTAAAATTTTTAACCTGAACCCATAAAAATGTGTTCTCACCCTAAGTATATATTTCGAATATGACAGGTGCTACTTTGACATATCCCGTGCACATGTCAGGACAGTGACATTAGACATTATTTTGCAAAACAATCAAACACTATCAACATGGTTCGGAAACTAAAATATCACGAACAAAAATTGTTAAAAAAAGTTGACTTCATTACATGGAAAATCGACAATAGTTCAAAGGAAAACGCTGTCCTTCGGAAATATCACATTCGTAAGCGGGAAGACTATACAAGGTAAGCAGTAAATCCTTCTGACTTGACGGCATAATTCATGCATATTTTCCACATAAAGATACAACGCACTCTCCCGAAATGTTCGAGAATTGGCTGAGAAAATTGCAGCTTTGGACAGAAGTGATCCATTCAAAGCAGAAGCTACATCAATGTTACTAGAAAAATTACATGCCCTTGGATTGGTAATGAATAAATTGGATCTCGAAATGGCGAGCAAATTGTCTGCAAGTTCATTTTGTCGGCGGCGGTTACCATTTTTAATGGTGAAACGTAAGTTAAAGTCATAAATTATTTGGATAAAAATTACTAACAAAAACAATATCTTTAGAGAGACTGTCGGAAAATCTGAAGAATGCCACTGATTTAATAGAACATGGTCATGTTCGGGTTGGCCCAGAAATGATTAAGGATCCAGCGTTCTTGGTGTCAAGAAACTTGGAAGATTTTATAACTTGGGTTGACGGATCAGCGATTAGGAAACACGTCCTGGAATATAATAATTTGCGGGATGATTTTGAATTATAATCGCTAATATAGTTAATTGTAAATTGGAAAACAATTTTTTTAAGATAACTTTTTGTTGAATATCTTCAAAAGTTGATGTAGCTTAAGAATAAACTTAAAGAATAATTTACTTGTGTTTATTCAATACATTCGATATTGCACAAAAATAACGAATATTGCCATCAGGATTTGGGAGAAGGAAGGAAACTGGAGTATTTTATCAGAAATTCTTTAGACACATGATTAAGAGATTACTAAATATTGAATGCACGGAAAGATCGGAGGAAGAAGTGCCAGAAGGCAGCGATCCACATGGTTGTCAAACGTAAGAGAATGGCTCAATGTCTTAGCAGTAGAAATATTTAGAGGAGTTACAAATAAACTAACTGTAGCATCGATGATTGCCAAATTCCTGACCGGAGCGAGAAAATAAGAAAAAAAATATTGCTACAAAGTTTGTTGATAAATGCAATCATTTCAAGCCTCAAAATTGCAAGTAAACCGATACGATTCTCTTGCATACTACATTCCCGATAGGTGCGTGTATAGGTACGGCTTTCAAAACATCTTTCAAACAATTCTTATAGACCTTTCACGAAGGTTTCCTATTATAGCCAAGAAACTGTAAGGGTTAAAAACACAGAACTTTAAATTGCCTTAAAAAGCTTCTGCTGTGGATATATAACATTATGATTCTGGGTACATGTTCTTTTTTGTTTTGTTGCCATATAGCAAGTTTATAAATGGCCAAAACATTTACACAGTAATTAAAGTAGTAAGAATGCATACATTTATATACTTGGGGAACCTAACATCAACTTTCTAATAATAATAATATTATAATGGCGGCGGTTAACATTAACTTTCCATCAGTTAAAAAAAATAAAGCTTCAGGATAGAGGAAATATTTAATAATCTTATTTATAACGTTTTTTGCATTTTTTTTAAATTCAGTAAAAAAATTGGTTGATAAGACGACTTTTTAAACTAGACTTTTGTTTCTTGAATGTTGATGTAGACAATTATTTTTCATTCGCATATTCGAACACTGCCACCTTCATCACCGGGAACACTACCTTACCAATATATTTGTCACCCATTTCAACTTTGACAATCCATACCAAAACTTTGTTTTACTTTAGTGAGACCAGAAATCAACTACAGAGAGATACTCAACTCTCGAGCTTTTTTCGTCTCGCCTATGACCGTCCATTTCCAATATTTTTCCAGATTTTCCAATATTTTCGTTAAACTCACGCATACTACCTTATTTTTACGCACACTGCCAAATTTTTACGCACACTTCCACAGAGTTTAACGAACTCCCGTTATCCTGGGACATTTGCCCACGAAAATGGCGGACATTTGCCCACGATAGTGTCATTTTTTGTCGAATTTGCCCACTACTGGAATAATGCACTGGTTGTGTTCATGAGGCCGAACATTTTTCAAATATTAAAAAAACGTTGGATATTGTTGTAAAAATTTTGCTTAATATATTGACATTAAAAATTGTACATGTTGTATATTTGGATACTATTTAATTGTGTAAGATGATATTTCATAATTATCACTCCGTATTTATTCACATTTACTCTGCATTGTTGTATCTAAATAACAAAATTAATTCTTCAAATAAAAAAAAACACGATTGCAGAAGTACAAATAAATTAAAAAAACAAGTTGTATACATAACTGCATATACTTATATAGATTCATGCATATTTAATTTCATCCGTAGTTATTTGTGAATATAGCCTTTGAATTCCTAAACAAAGGAAAATATAAAAATGTTGGAAATAAAATTGTCTTTTTTAAGGATGTTTTGAAACATTAATGCATTATCACGAAAAAACTAAAATAAATGCATAAATCAATGGAATTCAAAACAAAAAAATTTTCTGAATTTCAATATTAACGTTTAATAAAGGAACACTTTGAAAAAACAAACCAGTTGTTTTCTTAAATCTGAAGATCACAAGGAGATACTTCGGTCATTTCAATACTTAAGGATGAATTTTAATTTTGTTAACTATTTTATTTGATTTTCTCAGGTTCAACGTCAATAAGTACATTTATCACTTATCTCTCTGATTGTTTCAGTATTTCCAATGAAATTAGAATAAATAAAAAATATATCAAACCTATTTCCATATATTTCATAATATAATAATTTAAACTTCAATTTAAAAATAACCGATAATTAATAGTTTCCAATAGTCCTTCCAGTCGTAATTATTTATGTAAAATGAATGCTCTTACTGAACATTTCGTTTTCGTTGAACTTCCCCTTCTTTTCGTGGTGAACGTATTGCAAAGGATTTGTGATAGCGTTTGGAAAAAAAGGAGAGTGGGGGTATGGCCAACCAGAAATCAGCTACATAGAGATACTCAACTCTTTCCCTTCTACCCTCATGACGTCATCTGACAGCGTTTTTTATAACATTTTTTCGTACAGTATCCGTGAATACGTGTGATTTGTTTTGAACAGCTGATTGACTTCCCCTCCAAACAAATTCATGCAAAACATGCATTCCTTATCTACATACATATGTGAAGAAATCTATCAGGGGGTTGGCCATACCCCCACTCTCCTTTTTTTCCAAACGCTATCACAAATCCTTTGCAATACGTTCACCACGAAAAGAAGGGGAAGTTCAACGAAAACGAAATGTTCAGTAAGAGCATTCATTTTACATAAATAATTACGACTGGAAGGACTATTGGAAACTATTAATTATCGGTTATTTTTAAATTGAAGTTTAAATTATTATATTATGAAATATATGGAAATAGGTTTGATATATTTTTTATTTATTCTAATTTCATTGGAAATACTGAAACAATCAGAGAGATAAGTGATAAATGTACTTATTGACGTTGAACCTGAGAAAATCAAATAAAATAGTTAACAAAATTAAAATTCATCCTTAAGTATTGAAATGACCGAAGTATCTCCTTGTGATCTTCAGATTTAAGAAAACAACTGGTTTGTTTTTTCAAAGTGTTCCTTTATTAAACGTTAATATTGAAATTCAGAAAATTTTTTTGTTTTGAATTCCATTGATTTATGCATTTATTTTAGTTTTTTCGTGATAATGCATTAATGTTTCAAAACATCCTTAAAAAAGACAATTTTATTTCCAACATTTTTATATTTTCCTTTGTTTAGGAATTCAAAGGCTATATTCACAAATAACTACGGATGAAATTAAATATGCATGAATCTATATAAGTATATGCAGTTATGTATACAACTTGTTTTTTTAATTTATTTGTACTTCTGCAATCGTGTTTTTTTTTATTTGAAGAATTAATTTTGTTATTTAGATACAACAATGCAGAGTAAATGTGAATAAATACGGAGTGATAATTATGAAATATCATCTTACACAATTAAATAGTATCCAAATATACAACATGTACAATTTTTAATGTCAATATATTAAGCAAAATTTTTACAACAATATCCAACGTTTTTTTAATATTTGAAAAATGTTCGGCCTCATGAACACAACCAGTGCATTATTCCAGTAGTGGGCAAATTCGACAAAAAATGACACTATCGTGGGCAAATGTCCGCCATTTTCGTGGGCAAATGTCCCAGGATAACGGGAGTTCGTTAAACTCTGTGGAAGTGTGCGTAAAAATTTGGCAGTGTGTGTAAAAATAAGGTAGTATGCGTGAGTTTAACGAAAATATTGGAAAATCTGGAAAAATATTGGAAATGGACGGTCATAGGCGAGACGAAAAAAGCTCGAGAGTTGAGTATCTCTCTGTAGTTGATTTCTGTGGCCAACCCCCTGATAGATTTCTTCACATATGTATGTAGATAAGGAATGCATGTTTTGCATGAATTTGTTTGGAGGGGAAGTCAATCAGCTGTTCAAAACAAATCACACGTATTCACGGATACTGTACGAAAAAATGTTATAAAAAACGCTGTCAGATGACGTCATGAGGGTAGAAGGGAAAGAGTTGAGTATCTCTATGTAGCTGATTTCTGAGTGAGACTGTCCGTAGAAGGTAATCAATTAATTCGTTTTCTTATAGCATTAGTTATTAATCTCACGAGTTTGTTATCCTTTTCAGATGAGAAGTACATAAATAATTTTGTATTTCCAATCAAAGTAATTATTGTTTTTGCTAAAGTTAATAATTCAGGAATCGAATCCCATGATTTTGTTTTGAGTCCATGTGCGATATATTATTTCTTTAGCTATAAAATCTATGATTACACCCCATAAGAAGCCAAAGTCAAAATACATTCCACACTCATTCCTCATAAAAGTCATAAACTGCTAATTTTGGGTTAATTGATTGTAAAACAAAAGAGCATAGGGGCTTACAATGGTTGCTACTCCCTATATTTTCAATGAAATTGAAAGAATCTTCAAGAATGTAAGTGAGCTTTGAAAAGGCGCTTCGTATTTTGTACATGTCTGCTCGTTTTTCGTTTTTTTAGACTCCTTACTATGCTATTGCTTTGGAATTCTTTCTCCTGCTCTCGGTGATATGGTTGATTTTTTACAAACGCAACGGACGCAAACGCTATACTTTTGAAGAAGAAGAGGCTATGATTGCAAATTTCATTCCAGAGGATTTGGTGGGTGAAGTAGATAGGAACCATCCGGCGCTCAAACCACGAATGGTATCCAGCAAAGTTGGAAAATTTATTGTAGTCAACGGAAACAAATGTCTAAACTTGGCCACCCACAATTACCTGGGTCTGTTGGAGGACGAGCAGATACTAGAAGATGCTGTACAAAGTTTGAGGAAATATGGTGTTGGTTCTTGTGGACCACGAGGTTTCTACGGAACTGTTGGTAAGTTAATATAGGATTTGTGTTTTTTGGTTTTATTGAAAGTTTTTTTTTAGATGTACATTTGGAATTGGAAGCACGATTATCAAAGTTTATGGGAGCAGAAGAGGCAGTTGTGTATTCATATGGGTTTTCAACAATAGCAAGTGCGATTCCTGCTTACTCAAAAAAAGCAGATGTGATTTTTGTGTGAGTTATCTTACAGAGTATTGAATAGACCAAACTCAACCCTTTCATCTTAGTGACGAGGCGGTGAATTTTGCGATACAAAAGGGTATAGATGCGTCACGGAGTAAAGTGTACTACTTTAAGCACAATAACATGGAGGATCTAGAACGTTTACTCATTGAACAGCAAAAGCGGGATGCCAAGGTGAGGAATGAATGAATCATTGACACGATTATAACAGCCAGGCGCAAGTTTACAAAAAAAAGTTATCTTTGATTGTTGACTCTTGGCTATAGTACATAGAGGGCTTGTCTTATCTGGCGCTGAAGTTTAAAAGTGTACATATGTTGAAATGTGTGCATAGGGAAGACGAATTGTCTGTTTGTGTGGTATACACCCATTCTGTCGTCGACAGTGGGTCGCTGTGATTTTTTTGGAAGTTAAGTCAATAATGTGTGTATGCCTGTCACGCAAAGAATTTCGAAATCTACGATTCATGATTCCCTTTTATAAAAAAATATTTACATACGTTTACAATATGAAATTATTAATGTGAATATGAATTAATATTATACATATATATATATACTCAAGTATTCTATAGTCTAATAAGCGAATATAAGGAGGTTGTGCAGTTATGTAGATAAGCCAGGTATCACACGAATTCCCTTTCACTTCCATTTTTTATTTGGAATCAAACCAAAATCCGATTCGTTTTTCATTTCTAGCGGTAAAAGGAAAACGTTATTTTCTAATATTTTCATAAGATTTGAAAAATCACCGTTCTGGATGATCTGCGGATTTCCTTGTACAGTTTATAGAGTTTGCGATTGTGTCTTCTCATCCATTCGCCTTTCGCGCAGACAGGATAAATGTTCGGCATTTATACTAGTTAATTTTATATACAGTAGAATCCGTTTAGTACGACTTCGCTTATAACGACCATCCGCTTATTGCGACGTAGACACAACATGTAAGGTTTGCATACAAATTGCTATGAACGCATTTCAGTTCGTTTTGTGCGTCGTCCGGTTAGTACGACCTAATGTCGGCGGTCGTAATATCCGGACTCGACTGTATATACATATATTTAAATTGTTTATTAATTAGACCGCAAATGATTCAAAACCTAAGCTTTTTTATTTTAAATATTGTTGTACCCATCACTGTATTATGTGAATAATTGTTTTTTTATGAAAAACTGTCAGCTTACGAAAAGCCATCAGCCACCAGCTTCCACAGCAAACATTTTTATTGAGCTCTCTTATGACTTAATGGACCAACTCCGGGCGGCGATTTAAGAATTTCAATTTCCAAGCATTGAACAATTGTTTTTTTTTTTTTCTTGACTAAAATTTGGAAATTTTCCCTCTGGGACACTGTACTGCACCCCTGCACTCAATTCAAAACTGGACTCCATTCATAGCATAACATGATACATTTGGTTTTTGCATATAACTTGTATTCTTTTTTGATTCTACTGTGCTCATAGTTTATTGAGCAGACTCGTGAGTGGGAAATTTCTTAATTTCTTAAAGATTGTGACATTTACCATTAGCGATGACTTTCGACAGATTAGTCGATCTGCAGATGTCAAGCAGACCAAGTGGATACTGTTGCTTTAAATGTTTAGCCTCGTTGCTAATATAATACATAAAGCACTTGAAACCGCGAAATAAAAGTAGCGTTATTATTTTGAACAGCGATTGGAATAGTAAATAATTTACTAGAAAAAAGATAAAACCAAAGTTGTAATACCTTCCTTTCATAACCGTTGTTTTGTTATTGTTATTTTTTTTCCACAGAATCCAAGTAAAGCTGCAAAAACTAGGCGTTTTCTGGTCGCTGAGGGTATTTACATGAATACAGGAGAGATTTGCCCCCTACCCGAGTTGGTCGCTTTACGTTCAAAATACAAGTTGCGTCTGTTTCTTGATGAAAGTATTTCATTTGGAACACTGGGAAAAACTGGACATGGTCTAACTGAGCACTTTAATGTCGATGTAAGTATTTAACACAAATATTGCTTTTGCAGTACTCTAACCACGTGTTAATCCCACACATCAAATAGCGTATTGAAGTGGATTTAATTTCTGCTGGAATGGAATGGGCCGTTGCCTCAATTGGAGGTTTTTGTGTTGGATCATCATTTATAATTGAACACCAACGCCTTTCTGGCTTAGGCTATTGCTTTTCGGCATCACTACCGCCACTTTTAACTCAAGCAGCCATTAGTGCTCTAGATCGTTTCGAAAGCGAGCCGACAATCTTTGGTGAACTTGAGAAGATCTCACGAAGCATGCATTCCAAATTTAGTAACTTCTCCAAGTTGACGCTGCGGGGAGATGAAATTTCTCCAGTGAAACATCTGTATGTGAAGGAATCACTTACACATGAGGAAGAGCAAAAACTATTAGCTACAATCGCTGATAAGGTGATAACTTTTTTTTTCTTCTTTTATATATGACTTAACTTTTTTTTATGATTTTAGTGCATTGAAAATAACATTGCTATAGTGGAAGCTCATTATTTGGAAACTATTGAGAAGTTTCCACCAAGACCCAGTATTCGCGTAACAGCAAATCGGCTCTTGACAGAGATTGAGCTTAGTGACGCCTTCACTGTTATAGAGAAAGTATCCAATGATGTGTTAGGGTAGTTTTGTTAAATGTCTAATTTATTTGAAGATAAACTATTTTGGTAGTTCCGTATTGATTGATTCTCTCATGTTTGTTCACACATTTTCCTCTTAGTTTTCTTTTACTCCTTACACTTTTATACGTTATATGAGACGAATTAAGGTATGCAATTTTGTCGCACATTCTTTGAAAGCATAGTTTTTACACAAAATATTGGTAATCATAGCTTTATTGTCATATGAAAAATGTATGCATGTATAAAGTGAAAATAAAATGTGAAACATTAATTCATCTTATATATTTTCTTTGTATTTTTTATACATCTGTTTTCAAAGTAAGTTCTTCTCAACAAAAGGAAAAAAATCTATTAAAGAGATTTTTAGTTAAATATGAGGTCTTTGCAGATCTGTTCAGCACTTCAACATTTTCGTTTTTTAGTCTAAATCTTTTTTCGACCCTTCTTTTTCTTGTGGCTCTACAGATCGGGGTCAGGTAAACCAACAAGCCTATGTAGTTAGCAGGATATTTTGCTAGCTGTCGCCAACTGCGCACGCCAAGTTGATTAGGGTCATAGCCCACTTGAATGCGCCATTTTAGATGTGGGCAGCCTCTGTTTCGTTGTCCCACTGGTTCAGAGTGGAAGATTCTCCGGTCCAAGTCGTTCATGCACTTTGTATGGCCTAGAAATCTTATGCGTTGAATCCGTAGACGCCTGGCTGGACTCATGTCGCTGTATAGCGCATACAGTTATTGGTCGAAACTTCTGCAAATGCCATCAATGCCAACAAGATAGCACGCAAAACTTTTCTCTACAAAAGATCAAACGCTTTTTCATTCGCTTTTGATATTGTCCATGCCTCTACGCCGTAAAGCAGGACTGAGATGATCAATGTCTTATACAAAGTCAGCTTGGTCTTTTGAAAGAGGGCTCTACTACTCAATTACATTTTAAGCCCAAAAAACAGCGGTTGACAAGAGTTATTCTGCATTTGATCTCTGTACTGATGCTGGTTCTAATGTTTACCGCTGATCCGAGGTAGACGAAGTCCTTCACTACCTTGAAGTTATACCTGCACTTTGTGACGTTTTGGTTAAATAGTCGATGTTGAGCGTCCTTCCTCCATGACAACATCTACTTCGTTTTGCTTTCTTCATTTACCGCCATACTCATTTTTGTCTCTTCCGTTTTAATACCAGCAAACGCTTCATGTTGGACCAATCATGTTAATGACATCCGCGTATGACAGGATTTGTACTCACATTTAAAAAATCGTGCCTGTTGTGTTGACCAGTGAGTTTTGAACAATCTTCTTAAAAACGATATTAAAAAAGTCACAAGACCAGCGCGTCGCCTTGTCTAAAACCTTTTTTGACATTGAAGGTCGCGGTGAGTTCTTTAAAAACCTTGACGGTGCAGCGAGAGCTCTCCATCGTCATCCTCAGGAACATCCTCAAAACTAGGCATGTCGGTGTACAGTTTGAAATCATGAAATCGATGAATTGGTGGTGTGTGCAAATTTGCATTTTTTGGGTGTTTTCCAAGACCTGCCGTTGTGTGAAGATCTAATTTACGGCGGCCTGAAACCGCACTGATAAGGACCTATCAAATTGGTGACGAAGGTTCCAGGTGTTCACACAAACCGTGAGAAAAATCGTATACGCGATGTTAAGGAGACTTATCCCCCTATAGTTGGTGCATGTGAAGGTTCACAAGAAAGGACCTTTTTGGATCCACTAAAAAATAAGCTACAAATCATGATCACTCAATTTTGCTCTTTGCCCTACTGACAGACAGATGAACGTAACAAAAATGAATTTCACCAATTTCCTCTAATAAAAAAATATATATGTATAATTAAAGCATGTGAATTTTTTGTGAGCTTATGGTAAGGATCAAATCAACAGTTGTTTGTATGTTCCTATGTATATATAACAATATTAACGACAACGTTCAACTTAATTATAACAGAAGACATTATATGAGGAGGACTATGCAGTGGTCACTTCAACGAATTCTGGCATAAACAACAGCAGTTCTCGACGGTGAGTATACCTACATGACAGTAAATAAATTAGACTGATCAAACAAATCCAAGTGATATAATTTACCTGAATAAAATTTGATCTTCCAGCATGCCCATCGGGGTCAGAAATGTGCTCACAATCTTTATTTATTCTGTTCTGTCCACCAAATAATTCATCATCGGAACTTAGTACAGCCTGGTATGTGCCGGCCCAATTTGTACCAATACGGTAGTCGGTGAAACTTCTTGTTGGATGAAAATTGAAGACAAAGACCAGGCCACCTCTTTCAAATGCTATGATTTTATCACCTTCATGCTTCCAGCTTACATATCCAGGATCAGCACGCAGCCAACCGTATTTCTCTTCAGTAAGATTCATAGCGCGATCGAATTCGTTCAGATACTTGTATTTTAAGAGTTTATCATCTACCAGATTCCACTGGCGACGGGCATAATGATAGGAGTCATTGTTTCCAACACGTGGGAAATCCAACCACTCTGGATGACCGAATTCATTTCCCATAAAGTTTAGATATGCTTCTCCGCCCAGAGAATGTGTTATCAAACGTATCATTTTGTGTAATGCTATTCCACGATCAATTATAATGGACGGCTCACTGATGACGGACATGTGTGTATACATTTCCTTATCCATTAGCCAGAAGGCGATGGTTTTATCACCAACCAGTGCCTGGTCGTGAGATTCAGCGTAGGCTACTGTGTTTTCTTTCCATCGGCGATTACTCAGTGTATGAACGAGGTTGCCCATATCCCACTCGTCATCAGTTTTTTCTTTGAGAAATTCGATCCATTTGTCAGGAATAGCCATACCAAGACGATAATCAAAGCCAATACCTCCCTCTGAAACTGGACGGCATAAAGTGGGCATACCGGACACGTCCTAAAAACGTTTGAGTACACGCAAGTGATATGGCGTTTCAATTTCATCCTAAAAAACCACGACATACCTCAGCAATTGTAATAGCCTCCTTGTTTTGTTCGTGCAACATGTGATTTGCCAGCACTAAATATATAAGAGCATCTGTGTCAACATTAAGCCCAAAGTATTCTCCATAATCTCCACTGAATCCTGTACCAATACCTCGAGAATGATACAACATGGAGGTGACACCATCAAATCTACGAAACAGATAAGAATGCACAATTCTTTGCACGTTCTGAACTCATTCTTACCTGTATCCATCAAAGTTGTACTCATCGTGCCACCACCTAAGGTTTGACAATAAGAATCTTAGAACCTCGTACTCCATGTAGTTGAAAAGACGACTGTCCCATAGTGCATGTTCGCCCCTTGGCCCGTCGTGGAAGAAGCAAGTATTTGTTCCGTCAAATTGATTCAACCCATCTTCGACATTTTTGCTAGCATGTGAGTGAACTACATCCAATAAAACATACAATCCATTAGCATGAGCTACATCAATCAATTTCTTCAGATCAGTTGGAGTTCCATAGCGACTAGAGGCTGCAAAAAAACTTGTCACTTGATAACCGAAACTTGCGTAGTACGCATGTTCCATTATGGCCATCAGTTGAATAGCATTATACCCCTGTGCTTTTATACGCGGAATGATATTCTCAGCGAAATTCTGATAACTGCCGACTTTTGGCTCCTGTGAGGCGATACCCACATGGCATTCATATATACGCAGCGATTTAGGGCGCTGAGGACGTGGTTGTGTGAAATGATATATCTGAAATCGAAGCTTTAGTATTTTCAGTGTATCATTTTTGACTGTACCTTTACCTCATTCTTCGGGGGATTCCACACATACTGTTTGTAATTCACTCCCTGGTTAGCCTCTTTGGGTGGTTGTTTTACATACACCGCCCATGGGGAGAGTCGATCGAGTAGTTTTCCAGACTTATTGCGAATAATCACTTTTATTTCTGACAAATGTTTGATTGGTGCTGTGCCATCTGGATTAGCTGGAAGATGTAGTTCCCATTTTCCAAAATCAAGTTTTTTGTACGGATTAGCTTCCCACTGCCAATTATCTATAGGGAGTGAAGTGCCTGGTTAGATTTTTTGGGCAATTTAAAAAGTTCTGACTTACTAAAATCTCCTGTCAAATATACATCAACCGCTCCTGGGGCCCATTCCCTAGCTATCACAGAATTATCAGGTTGAAAGTGAAGTCCATAGTATTGATAGGCCTGAGAAAATGTGTTCATTCCACCTTCAAGAGAATCGATTTTATATAGCCAGTCCTTAAGAACACCATGTCTGTTGAAAAAAATAATTAATTTATAAGACTTGATGATCAAAGAAAGTTTAAGCTGTCGTCAGTCCTTGCTTAAGGTCGAAACTTCATTACTTCCCCAAATGTTTTTCATCTACACACTGTCGGGATGTACAGGGATCCACAAAAACGGAAGAGTGGACATATTTGCAAATATGGCCCAGAGAAGAAAAAGCACTAATAACAACAATAATGGCGCAACAGTCCGCTACAGTTCGAGATAGGCCCAAGTCTGTGCGTGCTATTTTTCTGTCATAAGTGGAAGAGAGCTTAAGTTTAAGGCCAATGACGACTTTTTGGACATTTATACTTTTTTAGCACTGTCTGTGACTCGACAGAGGTGGAGTTTTGAAATTTAAAAATTATTTTTTTTGTCCTGGGAACTTAATCTAGTCTAGAGCGTAAGGGTCGATATATGTACATATCCACTACGCCTCGGTACTCTAGCTCTTTCTCTGTCTCTCTCCCTCTCTCTCTCTCTCTCTCTCTCTAGCTGCTATTTAAATACACTGGTAAGTTTTCTTGGGAAGAAGTTAAAAGATGAAGCCTTGGAAATTAACGATGGCTAAATCTAGGCACTGGATCAACGATGCGGGACCCATGAGTGTCGTTGAGCAAGAACATCATCATCATCCTCGTCATCCTTATTAACGATCAGCCTTAGTGGCAATGTATGCAATGTAGTGCGAGTCCTTACTGGCCACTGTGCAATAGGCGTTTAAGCTTCCCCACAGCGACTACGCCAGAAAGAAAAAATAAAATCTTTCCGCCCCCTGTTCTGCCATTTGCTTAGCTCTAATGGGAAGGAGATTGCATCGGCAAAAACATCTTTGACGTAATTTTCGTCATCAGCCTGAGAAGAGATATAAGGAGTTAGGAGGACTCTTGAATCTTTTCTATCTTTTGTATTTGTATATATCACCATATTCCAATTTGGCTCATTTCTTGTTTCAATTTCTTGAATGTATGTCGGACCTGTTTCATAGGATCGATGTGGGGTTCTAGGTTGGCGCGTATGTGGAAAGAAACCATATTTAAGTAGTATTGACGCTCAAAAGCTCTGGGTTAGCTAGCCTTTAAGTATCAGCTAAGAAATGTCGTTCAATTTCAATTATCAATTCAAGTAAAGTTCACCAGACAAATACAAACGTAAGTCACTGACTAAACTAGGATAAATCAGCTTGATATTCACATGACGAGTTTCTGTGGGGAATCCTATTAGAAGAGAAACTCAGTGAAATAAAATTCATCTGCTGCCATTAAAAAATGTTAAATGGACAACCGAAAGTAGACAAATAGTTCGAGTATCTGTTCGAAAGTTCGAGGAGACAACGCATTAAGTTAACAGAGGTCACCTCTTATATCGCCATCTGCATGCAAATCCATTTTTATTTCCAAAATAGTTTTTAGCTCGTCAGGGATTACCTAAGCTCAAAAATATGTACATTTATACGTTTACGGCTTACCATATGTTTGCTTAACACGATAAAAGTCTGAAGTTTTTCCTCTACACATTTAATAATAAATACAAACACCGACTGCAAAGCATTAATGCGTTAAATTGTTCGTTGCTCAACATCGCAGTTCTTTAATTTCAATCAGGTGAAAACCAGACGAAGTTTGTAAACATGCTTATGAACATGTACATAGTACATTCAAGTGTACATGCGTATATGCATACATATGTAACGATGTTTGCTAAAAGGAAGTTAACGACGCAGAATAATATTTTCATACATATTTGCATGCGTGCCGAAATTGTACCACACAGCACATTGAATGCAATGAAACAAAACGATGTCTGAACAGGAAGTTATAAAAATAATCCAAAACTAAATACAATTATCAGCTGTTTAGTTTGACTTTATTCCGACTGCTCCAATTGTAAGAACTTTAATAAATTTTATTTTATTTAAAACAGATCATTATCTGTGTAATCCCTTCAGCAAGCATTCGCGCACACATCATGATATTGACCTTCAAATGCCGGTTATCAAGGCCGAAAAACCGCGTAATTATAGAAAAAACAAATTTCCTAACAGGATTTCTTTAACTATTTAACAGAATTAATACATTCACATCACTTTCTGTTACTCCCTTCAGTTTAGGGAGGAAACAATGGATTCATATTTGCCTGATTAACCAATCTCTATAACATTAACCTTCAATTGACATTGTAAAATCAAGGTTCCTTTTTTCCATTACTTTGAGTCTACCTTAATGCATTTGATGCAGACCCTTTCAGTCAGATTCACTGCAGATAATTACCTTCTCCGGATCTCCCTTTCAAATGGTTTCAAGGTTTGGTCCAGTTCGAATAGATTCTGAATATCTTTGACTTCCACTTTCATTGGATCCATAATTTATTTTAGTCTCTTATGACTTACTTGTGTGAACTAACGCAAATAACTTAAATTATATATCTTATGACGAGAATAATATTTTGAAGATCGATCACGTTGATACCGTCTGAATAGTCGCACAACACTCCCGTAATAATAAAAATTAATTTCTACGGTCGACACCTATGACACTATTCCAACGACTGAGAGCTCAAAGAAATAGAGGATGAGGTGTTATGGTAAATGCTGTATAATGTGTATCTCTGAGTGCGGGAGAATCTTTATTTAGAAACAAAAAACAAAAAAAAAACAGTGCATGCGGTAACGAGGAATAGATGACGATATTTATACGACTGCAAGCATGGTCTAGTGAATTTATAAATAATTTTACTGATAATACAATCAGTTCAATATGATAACTCTGTTTTAGTTCAATAATTCGTCGAAGCCAATTAATAAGGTCAAATTAATTAATACTAATTTTGTGGATGGAAATGCATGTGCACATATGTACATATAGTATGTATATAATCATTCATAAACATAAATTTAACATTCCTTTAGAACATTAATTGGTATGCAAAAGAAATGTTTTGTTTATAAATATTTTGATCAGCTGAGTGATAGCGGCGTTGGGCTTGAAATGTCAAAAAACAGGGTGCACTGGTTATATTTAAATATTTTATGTTATTCATAAAGAAGTTGTTTGAACAAAATAATCCAAACATAGATTAATCGGGTGTGAGAAAATTTCTATTTTTTAATCAAATGATTTAAGTAATTATTTCTACAAAATTAATGACAAGTTAAGCCCTTCTCAGAATAAAAATATTTATTAATAACTCTTGTTATACGAAACATACAAGTTGAAATATCAACCTAGTATAATTCTTTGCCTGAAGAAATTGCTCACTCCAGAAAAATAATCTAGTTATGTAAATCATTGGTACTATAAGGCAAGGTTATTGACCCTTATTTCGATATTTATGTAGTGAAATTGTCGTCTTTATGTGATATCAGAGAGAATAGAAAGAAGTAGATCAATACTTTGGTAGATTTCTATATAATCCGCAATGTAACTCAAGTTTTAAAAATGTATAAATTCCTATTTACCACCCTTAATGTGAACGAAAATAATTGCTTTATTTTTCACACATAGATGTCAGTCATAAATTGAACGAATGAAAACTGAACGACAAAAATGAGCGACATATTTCGTTAACTCTACATCGCCGAACTTCCGCTCTTTTCTATCCGTATCGCCAAGCAAAATGCAACAAAAGGTGTTTATCGTACAATTTTCAATATTTTCTCAATTTACTGTCATCTTTTCATACTAAATTTTGTGGTTTATTTAATTTTCAGAGACGTGAACCTATCCACGCTGTTCAAGTGTTTGGACGCAAAGTGAGTAACGTGTAAAAATGATAAAAACTATACAGTTCTTAACTTTTGTGCACGTGTTACAAAGAATATATATAATTTTCTTGCAAAAGCGGCTAGAGTTTTGAGTGTGATTACTCCGAAATTATAAAATTGAATACAATTTCAGTGATGTTTGTGAAAATTTTACAAATAAAATCACATTCTTGATTATACATTTCGGTGTTCGTAACACGGCCGTGCAAGAGTTCATAAACTTTGTATAGAAAGTGTATCATATGTGCTAATTTCTATTAATTTTTTTTTTTTGCAGAAAACTGCAACAGCCGTTGCTTACTGCAAGCGTGGTCGTGGTCTCCTCCGAGTAAATGGCCGTCCTTTGGACAACATTGAACCAAAAGTGTTGCAATACAAATTGCAGGAACCACTTTTGTTGCTTGGCAAGGTGAGTAATTGTTTTGCATCAAAAACAGGGTTATAAAACTTTTCACTGAGATGATGATAAAGTCTTATCCCGAAATTGATGATAATGAAAATAAACTATATTTTCTGAATGACTGCATACAAATGCATATATCGATCTCACTTATTGACAGCTATTTTAAATGAGGAATATTTATTTGCAGGAAAAATTCGCTGGAGTTGATATCCGCGTGCGTGTGAGCGGTGGTGGTCATGTAGCACAGATCTACGCCATCCGTCAGGCTATTTCCAAGGCACTCATTGCATTCTACCAGAAATGTAAGTAAGCATCTAGTCGTATAAGTTGTAGTTACCAAATAGTTTATTTTTCAATGAAAGTGATTCAAAAGTTTCAGTAAATGGAAGAATTATATGTATGTATGTGTATATATTTATAAAAAGGTATTGTGTGTATTCGGAACAGTTCAGTCAGCCATTCCTGTATCATTGTAAGACCATCAAGCTTCGATTCGATTCCACCTGACGAAGACAGTGGATAGCAAAGCGCGCTTTAACAAAATAGAAGAGAACCAATCTTTTAGTTAAGAGTCTGAATTCTTTGTAAATGTTTGGCATCAGAAATTCTACCCAAATGACAGCGAACTCATGTGCGTCCACAGTGCAGTTTTACAATAATTGACATTTAGGGCATCCTTTTTGCTTACCTGTATGGATGGAATACCGATGATGTTTTCATTTGCATTCGTACCCAAAATTTTTGCAATTGTAGAAATTCGCCGGGATAAGTAATCGTTTGAAAAGTATTTGGAGGAAAGATAACGCTTTGAAACTCAGCCATCGATATGATCTGTCAAATTTGTATATGCAAATGTCAATGTGAATATGAAAATTATGAATCATCTTGTGCACACATATCCCTTTATATACCAGATTTTTGTTAGGACATAAAAACCAGTCCTTTCGAAAGATGAAATAAGGGAATAGTAAATCTAAACTTAGCATTTACCAACCAAGTGTAACCTAAAAAAATGGAACAATTGGGTGATGCTAAAGTTACATTTTTTTTTTGAAAAATATAAGCTGGCTGAATGTGAGTGTGAAGGCGGCACTGCAAATATCGCCTAATAAATGATTTCAAGTATGTATACGAAGAGTACATAAGTTTATCCCTTTTACATACCAGATTTTTGTTAGGATAAACAAATATATCCTCTCGAAAGATGAAATAAAGGGAAAGTAAATCCAAAATCTTTGCATATACCAACCAAGTGTGGCCTCAAAATATGGTACAATTGGGTGATGCGAAAGTTACAAGTTACAATACCATATAATTTCGAAAATATAAATATGTACATTATAAGTTCGGAAAAGCTGAAGTTTAAGAGAGCTTTTCGCTATAAAAAATAAACAGATTTGCAAGTACGGTGTCCTATCTACATCTGACATTGCTCCCAGATTCATTCAAAGCTTCTCTTTGCCATTCAGGGTGGCCATAATTCTATATGATCTAAGCAGGGAAGAGCAATTGCAACGTAGTGAAAAATGGAGCACTAAAAAACAGCGTATAGAAGAGTACACTATAATTGCCAGATATGTATTACAACGTGCACTTTTTAGAACAAGCCTTTTTTGATAAACGTGTTCGTGCTTCCACTATATGTTCGATGCCAATATTATCCTCAAATAAATTAAGATGAATTACTTATGTATGTACATATGTACGTACGTACATAATAATAAATAAATAACATATATCCCTCTAAATACCAGATTTTTGTCAGGATAATCAAATCCATTCCTCTCGAAAGATGAAATGAAGGGAAATTAAATCTTTAAAACTTTGCATTTACCAACCAAGTGTTACTTAACAAAATTGAACAATTGGGTGATGCTAAAGTTACATACATTCTTTTGATAAAAAAAAATGCCTTCGCATGCTAAATTACCCAGGATACAAAGGTCAATTCCTTGGGAAACAATGTGAGGGCAAATCAATGTACTTGGCACATACCAACCAGTAAAGTTTTCCAAATGACTTACATTGGTCAATGCTAAAGTTACAATTAAAATTTATTTCTCTAATGTTATGTATATATGCATATGTATGTATGTGTGATCTGATGAAGTAACTAATTGATTTGTTTTGTTTACCTTTCTTTCAGACGTCGATGAAGCCTCAAAGAAGGAGATCAAAGATATCCTGATCCAATACGACAGAACCCTCTTGGTCGGTGATCCACGTCGCTGCGAACCAAAGAAATTCGGAGGTCCAGGTGCCCGTGCTCGCTACCAGAAATCTTACCGTTAAAAGGTTTCGCTTTTTTTCTGGAGAATGGACATTTACTTGTGTTTTTTTTATCATTTTGATAAGACCTCTAAATGATTAAATATTTTTAAGAAAATAGAGAAACGAATTGTTTGTTTTATTTTGTTGTTTTCTGACTTATTGCCCGCTTTATTTATTTAAGCCGACGGCGAAATTTTATGGCAATTTTTATGTTGTTAAAATTGGGATTTGAGAGGAGTTCTTGGGGACTATTATGGGACAACAATTTGCGTCTATTGGCAAGGAAGGTAGGGCATTCGGACAGGATATGGTGGATGCTAAGTTGACATTAGTTGCAGTATGTGCAGCGAGATAATATTTTTATTTAAGTAGTACTAGTGTGTAAGCCTACTCTGACCGAGTCTAAATCTCATTGTTTTTGTTTTATTATGGCGGGAAAGCTTAGAGGACTATATTTCCTTAGTGTAGTTTTGGATCGAAAGTTTATTTTTATTTACATTTCGGATGCTTTTTCAAAAAGGAGGAATCCTTTGGAATGAGTTAACTTTTTTGATGTGGCTGTTAAGGTCGTGAGGGCTATAATTAGGATGGAAGAAGGATGGAGTGCGAAAGGTATCTTTGGCAATTTTAAAGGGGAATTCATTGCCCCTGATTACTATGACATGGGACTCAGAAAAAAAGTTAACACTGGGATATAGAGGAAGTTTCGGATTAGGGAAGGGTAATAGCTGCGGTTGTTGGTATTAAGGATAGCATCAATAGATGAGAGTGAATCGGTATAGATGACAAATTTGTTATTACGGATTTTGTATATTGTAGAGCTTTCAAGAAAGCGATAATCTCTGCAGTAAATATGGGGGTGAAAGGCGGGAGTAGGAAGGAGAAAATTGTTTTAAATATGTGGAACGCTTCACGATTTTGCATGTCATCCTTGCAGGGGCCATGCTAATCTTTTATGTATCGGTCCAATTTTAGTAGACGTTCTGCCGAAGCAAGAGCAGATATTTAAACTAATTTTCTTGGGTTCTTCGAAAAAATTCTATAATTAAGGCGCATTTTCTGCCATACCAAAAGGTATAATCGAATAAGACATTTTTATCGATGATGTAAAAATGGATTGAACTTGTTAATTTTGCTCGAAGGTTGAATGTCAAGATTTCGGCTAAAGTCCAAAAAAGTAGTCCAAAATCGTAATGGTTTCCCACAAATTTGATTACATTTATTATGAAGGACGTGGCTGTTATAATCATCAAACAAATTAAGCTATTTGTGGGGACAACAAATGTCTTTAACGCAACGTTATTTCTCGTAAAATTAAAAAAAAAGTTAATAAACCTGAACAAAAATTTCAAATTATTTTAAGAAGCCGTAAAAGATTAAAGCAATGGAAACGAATGCAATTCATCACGGATTATGCTCTTCACAGTAGGGACGTTGTATATATTCGTTGATATGGTATAAAAACGGTACGAATTACTTTGAAGACATCTCACATCTCTCTTCAGAATCGAGATCTACTACATTCGGCACACTGATTTCAAAACCGTAACGTCGAACTGACAGCTGCTGTCAATTTCGTTTATGCGAGTTTTGTTTTTAATAATTTTCCATACCCAACGGCTTTTAGGCGGGCTTGGGTTTTGATTATTTCCAAGGAGATTTAAGAAATTAGAAAAGAAGCATATAATTGTTTAGAACGTTATCCAGACAATGTCATAGCAATATGTATATCAAATCTGTTATAATTGACGGCTTTAAATCGTACGGACGGCGTACGGAAATACATGGCTTTGATCGAGAATTCACTGCAATCACTGGTCTTAATGGGACAGGGAAATCAAACATTCTTGATTCAATATGTTTCGTGTTGGGAATTAACAATTTGGGACAGGCAAGTATATTTTTTCAGTTCTCCTCGAAAGCAATTGTTCTAAATGAAAAGTGATTTGTAGGTTCGTGCCGCTTCATTGCAAGATTTAGTTTTCAAAAGTGGCCAAGCTGGTGTTACAAAAGCAACAGTTACCTTGGTATTTGACAATTCGGATCCGGATCAGTGCCCACTTGGCTATGAGAAATGTCGCGAGATATCTGTTACCAGACAAATAGTAGTTGGTGGAAAGAACAAGTACCTCATCAATGGCAAATTGGTGCAGAACAAAAAAGTCAGCGATTTCTTTTGCTCTGTCCAACTGAACGTAAACAATCCGAACTTTTTAATCATGCAGGGTCGTATTACAAAAGTCCTAAACATGAAACCCCAGGAGGTAAGTCATGTTTTGCTACTTTTCTTTTATTATTGAATTATTTTTATTTTTTAGATTTTATCAATGATAGAAGAGGCTGCTGGAACCAGTATGTACGAAACGAAAAGGGAAGCCACTACTAAACTCATCGAGAAAAAAGATGCTAAAGTTCGTGAAACAAACACACTTCTTCAGGAAGAAGTCGAACCAAAACTGGAAAAACTACGCCAGGAACGTGCAGCTTACTTAGAGTTTCAAAAAATTTGCCGCGATATTGAGTATCTTACACGCATTTACATTTCATTTCGATACTTGAAACAAAAAGAAGCACTCAAGCAAACTGAAACAACAATTGAAACCCTTAACAGCCGCATTGAACTATGTAAAAATACGATCGCGGAAAATGATCAAGAGATTATAAACTTGGAGCAAGTGGCTAAAGAGGTTCAACACAAGATTGACAATGAAAGTGGTGGAGAACTAAAAACGCTTGAAGAAGATTTAGCCGCAAAAATGAAGGCAGAAGCGCAGTCAACGGGCAACATCAAGGCCGCACAAGGAACAATTGATCAGGAAGAGAAAAAAGTTAAAGCCATCGATAAGAACATGAAGGATGATGAGAAAGCCTTGAATCAAAAGGTACAACAGATGCAAAAGGTAGAGGGTCTGTTCCAGAGTTTGAAAGAAGCTGACCAACAAGATAACAAGGCTTATGAAGATGCTCAGAGGAAGTTCGAAGCAGTAAGTCAAGGTTTGTCGACCGATGAAGACGGACAGGCATCTTCGCTTCAGGATCAGCTCATAAGTAAGCACATCTTTCTTTTTTGTATGGTAAGCAAGTACTAATCTAAAACGTTGTAGATGCTAAAAAGTCAGTAAGTGAGGCTCAAACAACAATCAAGACATCAGATATGGAATTGCGACATAGTCGTAATTTGTTGATGCAAAAGGAGAGCGAAACCCAAACAAATGATGCTTCGTACATGAAAGATAAGCGGATGCATGATCAGATTGAAGCAGAAATGAAGAGGCTGACGGTAAGTGAAAACATACCATATACGACATTTTAACTGAGATCCTGCTTAAACTTTTTAGGAACAAATGAGTAAAATGAACTATCAAGAGGGTATGTTTGAGAAACTCCAGGAAAGAAAATACTTTCTGTCTCAAGAAATACGAGGTCTTCAGCAACAGTTGGACAGGCGAAATGCATACCGTTATGAGTTACAATACCGTGATCCAGAACCAAATTTCGATCGCAATAAAGTGCGTGGCATGGTAGGAAAATTGTTTTCCGTATGTGATGAAAAGAATTGTTTGGCGTTAATGATGTGTGCTGGTGGAAGTGTAAATATCAAAAAGTTTCTTTAATTGGAGTATAATCCTAAAAAGTTGTATTTCCATAGCTGTATAGTCATGTAACCGATGACGATGTGACTAGTAAAAAGATTCTTCAGAAAGGGCAATTGCAGCAGAGAGTTACTATAATTCCAATCAATAAAATCTCATCACATCCAATTGACCCCAAGGTTGTAAAATTTGCACAGAATTTGGTAAGTAATCTGGGTTTTAAGCATTTGTTACTAATTTTTGTCAGTTATATCAAAGATGATACTTAATGTTACTAGTAGACTAGATTCTTTAAGTATAGCGCTTTCCATGTAAAGTAACATTGGGAGTAATTGCCATAAGCCAGTGCTATGTCTTGTAAATCTATGTATGATATTTCATACATCGGGTACGTTATTTTCGGACCATATCTCACAGATAAACCAGACGAAGTCTCTAAAACTTCGTTTACGCCAGTATTGTATGAATTCTTTTTGAAGTGTGTTTAGTTTAGGTCTAGACTTAAATTGTTTTCAGTTCTACCTTATGAAAAATAGCTAACAGTAGCGACTATCGATAAGTTTACTAACGTTTATAAATTCATACCACTGCCCAAGACAGATAAACAGCTGGAAATGAACTGGTAAATGAGTCCGAATTTGAATTTGAATGCTACTTCGGTCTTTATGACGTTTATCGTTTGAGTTATTTAAACAGCATTTATGCAGCGTCCTATTATTCAAATAAGACACTGTTCTTTATGATTGATTAAGCCAGTTGATTAATCTGAACCCTATTACGTACACATACATTTTTAGAATTAAATCTAAACTATTCTTTCAGGTTGGCGCAGAAAATGTAAACTCTGCTCTCTCACTAATCGAATATGACCGATATTTCGATCCAGTCATGAAGTTTGTGTTTGGGCATACTCTCATCTGCAAGGATTTGAATATAGCAAAACAGGTAAACTCAGTGCAACTTGATGCATGAGAAGTTTCAACAACTACTGATTATTTAATTGGTATTAGGTGACTTACCATCGGCAAATATACTGCCGCTCAGTGACCCTAGAAGGTGACGTAGTTGATCCTGAGGGTACTCTTTCCGGTGGTTCGAAACCAAAGGGTGGAAATATCCTTCAAGAATTAGCCGAAATCAAAAAATTGGAAAACGAAATCGCTAATTTCAAAACCGAATTGAGGGACATCGATCGACAGCTGGCGTAAGTAGCTATTTTTTTAATAAAGGCATATATACTAATTTGTGTCATTTTAGCGCCACAGAGAATCTCGCTAAAGGATATAGTTCCTTAAAAGAACGCCTAGAATTGCGCCAGCATGAACTGAATGCGTGTGCTCAGCGTTTAGCACAAACTACATTCCAGCAGCACCAAGAAGAAATAAAAAATCTAAAGGAGAAAATCGGTAATTAATACATTCAAAGGATTTCTATGGTTAAGAGATTTCAATTCGTTCGTTTTTTTTCTTTCACCTTAGCAACTTTGGAAGAAGATCTATTAAAAGCCCGCGAAACTCAAAAGACTGCATCAACCAAAGTGAAAGATATTCAGGACAAACTGGCCGATGCCAAAGGATATCGCGAGCGCGAGCTTAAGGCTGCTACCGAACAAATGAAACAGGCAAAAAAGAAAAGTGAAGAAAGTCGAAACAATTGGAAAAAACACGAACAAGAGTTCGAAACATTACAACTTGAAATTGATGAGCTGAAAAAGAGCACCGAAACCTCTCGTACACAGCGCGAAGAAATGGTCGCAAACTTGGAGAAACTTAAAAGTGATTTTGAAACCCTGAAAAGCGGGTCTTCTGGTCTGGTTGAAGCAGTTGCTGAAATAAAGAACAAGATTAAAGCGCAAAAGGAGAAAATTAACGCTCAAAACAAGGAACTAAAACAAGTGTACATGAAGAAAGAGAAGCTGGGAAAGCAGACACAAGAGATGACATTGGAAATTAAGAAGAAGGACAATGAAGTGACCAAAGTACGGAACGAAAACAAGGACAGTTTTAAGAAGATCGAAGCTATGGAGGAAAAGTACGGATGGATAAAGGAAGATCGAGAATTCTTTGGGACGAAGAACACACGATACGATTACTCGAAAGAGGATCCGATGGAAGCCGGTGTTAAGTTGAATACAATGAGGGAGCAAAAGGAAAAAATGGAAAGAAATATAAATCTCAAAGCAATGATGCTTCTAGACCGCGAGGAGGAACAGTATCAAGAGACTTTACGTCGGAAAAAAATCGTTGAACAGGACAAACAGAAGATTCAACACATCATATGCAAAATGGACGAGAAGAAAAAAGAAAAGGTGGAAAAGGCATGGAAGGTTGTGGATGAGAATTTCAGCAGTATTTTCAGTACGCTATTGCAAGGCTCCCAAGCACGTTTGAACCCTGTAATGCAGAACAATAGCCTATTGGGATTGGAAATCAAGGTGGGTTTCAATGGAGTGTGGAAGGAGTCGCTTGGTGAGCTTAGTGGTGGTCAAAGATCACTAGTTGCATTGTCGCTTGTGTTGGCTATGTTAAAGTTCTCTCCAGCGCCCTTGTACATTTTGGACGAAGTTGATGCGGCTTTGGACATGTCTCACACACAAAATATCGGCAACATGTTGAAAGCTCATTTTACCAGTTCGCAGTTTATTATAGTTTCTCTTAAGGATGGTATGTTCAACAATGCCAATGTGTTGTTCAGGACGAAATTTGAGGAAGGTGTGTCCGCTGTAACACGGACCGTAAATCAGAAAACACAAAAAGCGAAAAAATAGTTTCTTTTATAAGCATTTTATTTGTATTATTGTCGAATGTTTTATTTTCTCACTTGTTACATATTATAAACATTCAGAAATCATTAAACGATTCACTTTTGTTATTAAATATGACTTAATTGAGATTTTTTAGGTTTCACGTGTCCTCTTATGCCATCTAATATTCAGTTGAAGCTGGCGATTTGTTCCATAAAAAAAACTCTCCTGAGGTGTGGAAGACATGATCTACCCAAGAATTCAAGGTCAATACTTTACATAAATTCTGAGGTTGTTATAGTTATGAATTCTGATGACTGTAGCAATTACGATTGGTAGACATGCCAAGGCCTGATTTCCTTCCATAGTGGCAGCGGTGAAAAGGGTAAGAAAAATTACTTTTCGTCTGGTTCATCTGGATACATCTAGGTGTATATAACAGTTTTAGTGAGCTGGACCTTCAACATCAATCAGCTCAACCATTTCATTGTAGGCTTCAATTGCTTCAATGAGTAGAAGATCCACATGGTATAACAATTATCCAAAGTGTGGCTGGCAAAGTGTACAGTCTGTTTTTTTTCTTTTTTGGAGGATTTTTTAGAAACACTACTGGAGCACTCAGACTCAAAACTGGTCCATTGTACTGCCAGGTAGCAACCTACTCCAGTGCTGTTAATTTGATCCCAACGACAAATGGTGACTGGACCGATTTCGGAATCGAACTTGGGACCCCTCGAACTTGGGGCAGGCACTTAATCAACTGCGCCATCCAGTCGTACAGCCTGTTGCTGGAACTTAAGCCTTTTTTATCCGGACAATTTTACCTGGTAAAGGAAACGCATTTTCCTTAGGGAAATACTTAGGTTAGGTTAGGGGGCTGCTAGTGAATTCACCAGCACACTTAGACCATGTTGGTCCATTGTGATACCCACGGTCAAACTACTACCACTGATCGGCAACTCCAGTGATAGTGCCGTTAATTTGACCCCAATGGCAAATGGTGACTGGACCAGTTTTGAAAAACCGGATAAAAGGGTATTAACTTTCCTTTCACTGGGATTCGAACCTGGGACCCTTCTAACTTAGGGCAGGCACTCAACCAACTGCACCATCCAGTAGTATATTAGTGAAATACTTACTTCAGTGGAATTTAAAAAAAGATATACTATCTTTCATAAGGGAAGCAGTGTCTTTTGGGTTAACTCCAACCCGACGTAACCTGTCGTATATAGGTCGCACTGTCGCTGCCTCCAAACTATGCATAAAACTTAAATCGTCCTCTTCACAAGGAAATATAAAATTCCTACATTTGACCCCCCAAACGTTGACGGAACCAGTTGTAGATTCTCCGAAACTGCAAATACACAGGCTCAGCTGGTACCCGAAAGTATTGGAACGCACCCGTAGGACCACACTTGCTCTTTATGTAAGCAAGAAAGCCATCGGCAAAAAATGTTGTCCCCAATCACATACATATGGTTCATTTAGATACGTCTCCAGGCCTCTTTACAGTGGACCAATACTTCATATGGTCCCTCCTCAATATTAAGTTCTTTACACTTCCCGACTACAAATTTGGTTCACGCCATATCCCAATACTTTCCTGATAGGAACTTTGAAACCCTAATTCCAGACAGACTTTGAATTGATAATCCCAGACCCTTTGCATGATGCCTGCATTTATTTACGGATGGGTTCAAAACCAAAGATGGAGTTGATAGTGGCATTTTTTCCACTAGGTAGGTATCAGTCTCTCCTTTCACTTACCCGATCATTGCAGTGTGTTTCAGGCGGAGATAATGGCAATCAAATGGATGGATAATGCGCTCAAATGGAATGTAACATCCGAGCGTGATATTTGCATTTTTACGGACAGATACCTGTCCTTGAATTGGTCTCGTTAAACTCTAAAGTAGTAATAAACTGTCGCTCATCTTTAAACAAGATCGGTTAAATATTTGCCAGCTAAGGGTTCGCTTTACTGATTCTATAAATAACGCAATCCTCCGGTGGAGTCGTTTTCTTTGGGCTCCCCTTCAGTTTTACATTTTCGGTGGTTCATTTGAACATGTAATGATTAATAGCATTGTGAACTATCGACTTTGAGCACTGGTGCGGAGGGATTTATTTGTCTTGGGCATGTCTCAAAACTATAATTTTGCGCGATTCCGATCTCTTATTACGACCGATCATTTAGACAGCTCCAGATCAAACAACTTTGAAGACTCTAAAACAAACAAAGCTGGTCCTAATTAGCTGTCCAAGCCAAAAAATGCTAATATTTTAGTAAATTAATTTTTGGAATGAATTATTTTAGTTTCTTTTTTATATAATTCATAAAATATAAGTTAACTAACATTAGAACATTTTCTTTATTCCTATGTGATAAGCTGGTGTCACATGGGGTGTAGATGGCCACCACCGTAGATATACCGCCATGGCTTCATTGTACTGAGAGTGCAGTTTAACACGCTGCTGTTAAAAGAATCTTTCAATTATAGGCTGCTGTTTTGAAAAACTCTTGGTTCATGGAGCAAGCTATTGTAATGATTTACATTTATCATTTACATTGTAATAGTAATTCTCAATTTGTTCGTGTTTTGGATATTAATAATAATTTATTTCCAAACGGAAATGGGGTTTCGTATAAGTTATATTTAACTGTAATTCATTGCAGATTCTTTTTATTAAACAGATTCAATCTTCTACTTGTTGGTCAACCAATCCGTAACGATTTCCTCCGTGTGAAAGTTATCAATAATTATCTATTTTTCAAACAAAACAAAAATAATTAGCTTGAATACTAAGTGTTCGAATAAACTGAAATACTAACTTCTTCTCCTTGCAAAATAGCTTGAGTAGAGACTTCATCTTCGTTGAAGCAGTCATCTGCAGTGATAGGTGGTTGCTTGTCATCGTTAAGATCGTTTTGTTGATCCTCAGGTAATTCAGCTGAATGCTGCTCTTTCATATGAAATCGTAGTGCAAACATTCTTGCATATACCGCTCCACATATTCCGCAGCGGTGTTTAAGATTCTCATTCGATTTGTTTGCTTTATTGTGAGTTTTCATGTGCATTTTGACTGCATATAAACTTGCAAAAGGTCTGTTGCATTCGGGACAGTTATATGGCTTCGTGTGACTATTTTTATGTCCACAAAGTTGCACTGAAGTACGAAACGATTTCGGGCACATTGGACACTTGTAAGGTCGATCTTCTGAATGAGTATTCAAATGATGGGAATAAACGGCGTAAGCTTTGAATCTCTTATTGCACTGAGCACAAACAAATGGCCTCACATCAGTATGCGTTCGCAGATGTAGTGTTAGAGAGTACGAAACACGAAAGCATTTCCCGCATACTTCGCATTCGTGTGGTTTTTCACCAGTGTGGATACGTTCATGTTTGACTTTCTCATGAGGTCGCAAGAATTCTCTGCCACAGAAGTTGCAAGCAAATCGAGCTCCTGGTCTAGGGCTTTGTTGAGGGCGTGTACGAGTTGGTTGATATGCATGCAATTGCATGTGCATGTCGTAACTGACTTGATTTTCGAATTGCCTGTTGCATATGCTGCAATTATGCTCTTCAACATTTTGGTGCATGTTACGATGTATAGCGAGAAGACCGTGATCAAAACTATTAGAAGAGAAACAAAATCACTATGAGACGAATTCAATAAGGGATATCTCCTTTAACTTTTTTGATTCGAAACTTTGGTGTATGAAAAATTTCTTAAACATAAACTAGGAAAGATACTGTGTGCCGAAACTTACCTCTTGTTACAAATTTCACAATAAAATTGATCTTTTTCACTGCCACCATCAGCTCCAATAGGCATGGCGTCCTTTATCGTCTTGGTTGGGATTGAAAGATGCATTTTCGCATGTAACCTAAAATGAAAACACTTAATAAGTTCTAAGATTTCTTGTTTGAATCATTTACTTCAAATTCTTGGCAGACGTAAAGGTTGTATTGCAAATATCGCAGTGATGCCTTTTTTCAACAACGTCTGCAGTATCATCTTCTGCATTATCTTTTTTCGCTCTTTTAGCTGGACCCTTTTTCGTTTTATGAGTTTTCTGATGCTGCTGCAACATCATGATGAATGGAAACTTTTTGGGGCAATGGGGGCAAGCAAATATTGACGGGACTGGTTCCTCTTTGACTTCTTCCACTTGCATGCATTGATGTGTTTCAAATTCTGCTTCGCTATCAAATATCAACTGGCAATTGTTACACATCAAAGACTGATTTGATTTGTCTCCTTGACATTGATGGGTTTCAGCATCATTAATTGTTTCAAAAGTTTGGTTACAACTCTGGCACACAATATCCGTGTTTTCCTTAAAACATTCAATGCAATTTTTTTTATGTAAAACATTGTATTTTATAATTTCGTTTCACAATTTCTATGTACATACCTCCTCCAATTTACATTTAACAACTTGATTAGGTTCAATGTATACTTCTTCTTCAGTTGCATGAAACTCTGATAAATGATCCTCAATCGAAGTGAATGTTACATTGCACAGTGCGCAGTGGTAGACATCCTGCTCTGTATTTTCTTCTTTCCCTAAGCAGACAATATGAGCATATTCTTCGCCTTCTGGGAAATCATAGTCATCTTCTATTCTTGTTTCATCTTCTTCTTTAATAACGTTTGCGTAAACAGTCTCATCTATTTCTTCAACAATGTAATCTTCTTCTATGATTTCCGAGTTATCATCTTCGAGAGACATTTCTGTGAATTCTCCTGGAAAACCAATAATGAAACTTCATTGGGACTGACTTTTTAGATTGTTGGTTAGATCAGCCTACCTGACATATTGATGTATGCAAATGTTAAAAGGACATAAATTAAATGTATTTTTTAAATAAAAACGATAAACGAAATTCTAATATATTTTATTGAATTATGTATAACTTCACTGTGTTCTCAAAATTGCAATGGTACCACGCACAACTTCACGATTGATAAATATGACAAGCGACAAAGAACGCTAACTTTTACTTTGACATTTGTTTTTTCTTATGATATGACAGTTTGGGGAAAGTGACACATATGAAAAGAGAATCATTCAGCGAAACTATGACAATTTATTAAAAAGCAAAAATGATTCAAAATTTTTAGTCATTGTGGACTAACATTTGTAATAATATAGCCAAAATTCTAAATTTAAATAAAAATAAACAGACTAAAAGTAAACTTGAATATAAATGTCAATATGGAGACAAGGATGAAGCGAGGCCTCATTACTCTTGGCGAATACTGGAAGAATAGAAATCTTGTTATAGACTGTAGTTCTATGACTAAGCAAAAAGAAATCAATCCAATTGCGATCCTAATTTCCGTTTTTGCCATAGGACCAAATACTGTTTTTATTTTATGACGTATACCATTGTCCAGGGTTTATTTGAGTACAAACAATTAACTAAGTTACGTTTTTAGGCGTAGATACCGTTTGTACTATAAGCACCTAATTAGATGAATACTTTTGTTCGTCAGTGTACCTTCTTCCTATAGTAAGATCACAACCAACTGTATTCCTAGCTACGATAAGGAGATTTATTATGTTTCTGTATTTGTAGAGTTTATTGTTTTTGCAGAGTCGTTAGTCGATACGAAAGTTTAAAGCCTTCGTTGGTATTCACCAAAAATTACAACGCTTTCTCATAAATTAATATATGATTCACAATGTTTATTTAGACACTTAACACATATCATAGATTACATCCATAAATGCAACGATAAATTCGAATGTTTTACCAGTTTTAATCCGGGGTCTCCGGCTCAGTAACTACATGCATTGATACAAAACGAACAAGTTAAGGTACACCATATCATTCGATGTTTGCTGATCTGCTTTTACATTAACCTCGGCTGTTTTACATAAACTTGGGTTGTCGACGTATTGTCTCTAAGTCTAACATGTTCTCTTGTTGATTCGGTGGTGATGGTACCTTTCGAGTATTTCCCGACGGAGATGTATTATTATTTTCTTCCGGAAGGAGGCGATATTTCTTCAAGTACTTATAGGATGCTGTTGATAAGTCAATTGGACTTTTGCCATAGTTTTCGATGTTTTTCAGTGGCGAATCATAAACCTTTTGAATTTTCTGAGGCTGAGCTGTTATTGGTGAAACGTGTAAGTCCTGCAGTAATTCGCTAAGTTTTTCGTTGGGTAGGTATTTCAATGCCAATTCATTCATAACCATACTCTGCTCTGTTGCAGGCTTCGATAAGTCGGTTTCCTCTGGTCGCTGATTATTGGATGAACGGAATGCTCGCTCAAGTTGTGTGAACATTTTGGGTGGTGTTTCAACAAGGACGTTAGTCTTCTTTTGAAAACGATATGAATCATCCTCTTCGGTTGAGTCCTCCTCTTCGATGGAATCATACCTGATGTGTGGACGTTTTTGTGGCAAAGGACCTGAAATTTCATTAAAAAAAAAAACCGTCACGTAACGACTAACGTTTGAAAGTCTATGATAATCTCCCTTACCAACTGTTGGTTGTGCATCACATTGTGTAGATACATTTCTCAGCTTATTCAAGCCGTCACCATTATGGGCTTTTCCTTGCAGAACTAGTAAGTGTTGAACCACTTCTATTAAACGCCTCTGTTCAGTGCGCATCCCAATTAACATTGTTCGGATTTGTGCAACATCAGCCTTTGTAGCCAAACTCTCTATATCCAATTCATGATTTTCTGCTATCTGAACTGGTAATGTATCTGTCTGTGTTCCGGCGCAAATTGTAAGAATATTTGTATCCATACTGTGTGCGTGCATATGTGCAAGGTTTCTTTGTTGGTCACTGTTGTAAGTCAGTTTACAACAAGGAGTTGTAACCGTGTATGTTGGATTGCAATGAACCATTGGTGATTCAATATTGGAATGTGGATGGGCAGGAACACTAAGACTTCGTTTTATTACATTTGACGGTTCGGATCTGGGTAAAGAGAATTGAGCAGAAGCTGCATTTATGGTGGGTACCACGGAAGCCGCTGTTCGCATTGGATACACACTTGAACGTGTTGCTACATTTGAAAATTCAGCATTTTGCATTTCCGGGGGCGATGGATATGCAACTTGTGGCAAACATTGCTTTTTCCAAGCGGCATATGATGTAGTTGATGGTGGAGTTGAAGAGCTGGGTTGCAAAGATTCCGGTTGACTGAAGACAATTGATACTTCAGGTACCGATGGACGAACAGTTGCCTCATTAACTTCACTGGCTGATGGTTTTGGAGCACAACGCGGTATCAAATCATCGGTATCTGGCTGATACATTTTATTTATTGGAACAAAACACTATTTTGTTGATGGAAAAATGAGAGCACGAATACAAACACAACCGGATTGACGAAACGAAATAAAAGAAATGGGGAATGGGCAAATAGGAGATTGTTTATTTCGTTTTGAAATGTCAAAAGTATGGACTTTGTTTTTGTGGAACGTAAGTGAAATCCATACAAATGTCAAAAAGTATTGTTCTTATAATTCACAGAATTTTTTTGATGCATTTCTGCGAAGGTTGCTGATGTGTGTCGATTAGGGGATGTGTTGTTTGAAAGGAGAGCAAGTTAGCACTCCCCTAGGCAAGGATGGAACACACAAATGGCCGGACTAGGCACAGACAAGGTCCGGTCGACATTTTTTTCTTGAGATATTAGAGGAACTTAGAAATCATGTGTGATTCGTCTAGGTGTGGGCTTAACAAAAAATATGTAATATTTGGGTAATTTTCGTTTATGGCTGGTGGTAGTTTTTCTCAACCTGGTTCCATCGTTGCAGCGATACTGTTGTCAAAACAGAATCAGCCCCAGTAAAGGAGTCCGTTTGGTACTCATACTAAGAAGAAAGGTTACCGCTCTCTTCAATAGATAATGATTTGAATTAATAATTTATAATTGGAACTCAATTTGTGCCAATGACTAGAATTTAATACGATAAACTTATTATGAAACCCTAGTTAGACGTGCGAACCAGAAAGGTGCTAGGCGTGGGTACAAAAGTTGAGGCCAAAAATATTAACATATAAATCAAATGTATTAAATGCTTCTGGGAAGACATTATGGATCGCTCGCTTTATGTTTTAAAGCATAAAATGCAATCATTTCACTTTTACTCAAATAATGTAATAATTTTATTTTCGCTGCGATCATCAGAGAAGAATTTTATGTTACAAAAATCATAATGCTTTTCGTTGAGAATGTCTGTGGTTTAGGACCATTAATAAGTGTTATCAGGATCATTACGAAGAATGGAGGAACGTAAGTGATGCTTGCACATACGTTACATTAAATCTTTTGGAAGAACTTACTGGGGGAATGATATTTATAGTTAGGAAGCCAAAAAAAAGAAGATAATTCAGATAAGTTTGGTCAGTCGTTGGCAAGGCATTCAAAAGTATGAGTAGAACGCAAGGATTTGCTTTTTTATGTACACATTCATACGGCGCCGTTGCGTAGTGGGTAGGTGCCTGTGACTGATAAGACAGTCGCCGTACAGCCCATACAGTTTGTGATTGAATCTTCTTCTCCAATTGCCATCAATGCAAACAGGACCAAATATCGCACGCAGATTTTTTTTCTCGAAAAGATCAACAGGTTCTTCATTTGCTTTCGACATAGTCCGTGCCTCCTCGCCGTAAATCGGTAATGATGTTTTTGCTGTTTACCACGGAGCGGAGGTAGACGAAGTACTTCACTACCTCGAAGATATAGCTCCCTATTGTGACGTTCTGGCCAAGTCGTTGATGTTGTGCGTTCTTTCTCGATGACAATATATTGACAATATACGGCTTGCTGAGTTCGACTGATTACATCAATGACATCGGCTTATTCTGGCAGTTTTACGGATATATATATCACAATGACATAAATAGTGAACGTTTTAGGATCACATTCAGATACACATAACGAAACAACAGATATATGTACTTTAATAAAAATTTGTTTTATTAATTTAATTCGATTTACTAAAAAAAAGGCACATACAAAATATTTGGACGGAATTGAATAGCAACTTTTGTTCTGGTATTTTTTGTTAAGGTGACTGTAACTTTTAACTAACATTTTTAACCTACATTAAAGTTCATTCGAGCTCGTACAATGACAAGTAAAACACTAAAACTAACTAACCACAATGATACTGTAGTTCTGAAACTCAAATTATATATAGAACAGTATGGACATTGAGAGCTTCCGCAAACTTCGCAAATGTTCAACAGATATGTTGGCAATGCATCAAATATGGTTTCCTTGAAGCGTTCTATAAAGAAAAATAACAAAAGGAGTTAATAATTTTTTTAAATAGAAACGACATTTTCCCTTACCTGGAGCATAGTAATCATACACACGAACAGACAGGTACCGGGACATATTCGCAACTGGGAACCACCTCTCAATCGTGAAGTTTACACAAATATCCTCTTTGTCGAGCTAAAATATCATTCATCAGAGTAAGGCATTTTTCTTAAATGATCGGGTGCAATTAAAAATGAAACACTTACATAATCGAAGTAGAAGATCACTTTACGTTCCATGTACCTAGCTTGTTTCAGATTTCTTACACGATTGCTGAGAACGTATGAATCCAAATGTTGCTGCTGAACGTAGTAACCTGTCGGGATGGTTACATCTAGAACAGCAAGCCCAGAGCGTTCTGATTCGTTGAAATTTGTCCAACTACAATGAAGAAAAAAATATTGATAACATGGGTCCATTGATCATTTGATAAGAACTTCTAAGAAAAAGTGAGTCCTTTGCGAATATAACTTACCTCTGACACGACACATATGATATGTGAGACTGATTTCTTCCATGGAATACAGCTTTTGTGTCCAACTCGAACGCTGGAACTGGCGGTTTAGTTTGGAACCTTTCAATATCCACATTGTATTGAACATGCATTTGCAAGATTGCAAAACCAGCACCTTTGGCTTGTACTTTGACAGTTCCCCATGCATTTGGAATCTAAAATAAGATTCAATTAGTTCATCATCATGTATGGACACATTGCACTTACGTCTAAACTTTGCAATTGAGCTAAATTGCTGTCATCAATATATAGCGTTTGTGTTTGTCCTGGTAGTGATGTTGCTTCAACAGATATCGACAAAGAAGAAACCTCTCTTATTCTTGAATGCACTGTATACTCGATGAGAGCTTTAAGAGCAATGCCGGTGTCCTGCAAAAAAGAATTAATTCAAAGACAATACCGATATTAGCTCCAAAGAAACAAACCTGAGTAGAGGCCCATCCGCCATCATTAAGTCTTTGAGCATTCAACCATCTAACTATAGGATCCACTATGAATTCTCGTCTCGAAACATACACAAGCAGTGCATAAGCAGTGGTTTCAATGTTCAAAGCATCGTACTCGTATGGAAGACGTGGTAAAGAAAAGTACTTTTGATTTTCAAGTTTGGACGGAGGTTGAGGCAATTCAACATTACCCCAGTACATATATTCGCCTATCGTTCTAGAATGTCCTCGCAGAATCGTAAACACTTGTTCCGCAGTTGCCGCCTTACACAACAGTAAAGCATAAGCAGTTAACGCAACAACATAAGGTTCACTAGTTTCCTGCAGCAATTGCATGTTCCTCTCTATCCACGAAATGGCACGTTGTTGTGCCAAGGCTACTCTTGCGCCCAGTGTACCTGACAAATCCTTCACCGATGCCAACGTGATCAGGACGTGCGCTGTGAGTGAGATGTTACGATTGCTAAGGGAGCTGTCACCGTAATTCGTTCGGTTCATCTTTCTGTCGGGTAGCCAAGTGACTTCGTAGAAACCACCTGATTGCGTCTGATGTTGCAGAATCCAACGAATGCTCTTCTCAATTATTGTTGGATCGATGTAGATGAAGTTTTCCCATTCATAGAAGGACGCTTCTTGGAAAACGCGTACACAATAAGCAGTTAACCAGACCGATGAATCAGAGTTGTTCCAATCGGATCTGAAAAGCGAAAATGAACCATCTGGACGCATGAAGCTAAGCTGCCGCTGATAACCGACGTTCATATGGGCGAAAGCATGTTTTTCGATTGTCTTATTCCTTTGATTTATCAATCTCATGTACATTATGGTGTAGAGGTTTGCCGCAAAACTGAAAGCGTTTTGTTCGGCAGATTCCATTGGCAAATGGAGCATAGACGTTGCATTCACGGGCATTGTTGGAAATATTGGACCAACGACATCGCCCACAACTGAAATTCTTGCCCGGTTGGATCCATACACGAAGTAGCGATCGACTTCGTATGGAATGATGGGTGTTTCGGTTATGTTTACGTGCATGTACTGGAAAACATATGCACGGTTACTCAAGTCTAGCAATATTGCTTGATGTCGGTACTGAGGAAGGCCATCGGATGTCACCTCCAGCTTTCGTGTGATTGTGTCTGTTCCGAGAAGAGTTGCTGCATGCATTGTGACTTCAATGCTACCCAATCGAGTAGGAACGATGGGTAAGTAAACTATGGTTGTGCCTTGCGGTTCCAAATAAATGAAGAACTGGTGTTCTCCAAATGAAGTCCGTGGATTGTAGGAGCGAACAATTCCATCATCTTCGACATGCACGAACTTGTAATCAGGTGATCCATGAAGAACCACAGTTGCTTCCATTGCTGTTTCCATATAATTGAATAGGGTCACCCGAATACCTATTTGTTCACCTTGGCGACATTCACTGGGCATTTCAACGTTGATGAAGAACGGCTGAACACCAACGTACTCGATCGGCTTTGATATCATTCCGAATCCTTTGGATGGGCTTACACTGAATGCAGAAACCATCCAATATGCCGGTCGGTCTGGAACTTCGATATTAAAGATGTAACGTCCATGTGGTCCTATGTTCACATCCTTCCACAGCCACACGTTGTCATAGTGACGTTGGACCCTATTGAACCTATACTTTCGATACATGAGCAAGTCAGTTTCGTTGAATCGTTGACAACCAATTTCGTCTGTTCCATCATCACAGTCGAAGAAGTCGTCGCATTTTTTGTCCAAGCGATAGCATCGTCCAGACAGACATTCGCCATACCCCTGAGTTCTGTTGCAAGTATCAAAGCGTCTTGGGACTTCGCCATCAGTAAACACAACGAGGCCGGAATACTCAAACGTCCGATTGGCATCGATTCCGAATGAAGATGCGGGATAGAAAACTAACTCATCTGGATTTCCAGCGTGCGAATGCCAGATGTGTTTGTGTGTTCCGTTCGTCTGTTCATCGAAGGTGGCCATCTTTGTTATGATTTTCGCATATGTCAGTTCGTTACCCGCTTGCATGCTGTAGAAGGCGCTGTCAATGCCGGATAGACTCACGTATGATCCAGGTTCACCGAATATCGCCACTTCGACTTTTTCTCCCGTTCTTCCCTTGCGGTTGTTTATGAAGACAGTAAAGTTGTTTCTTGATATTCCATTGACCGGGAATGTCATCGAGTCGGCAACAACTTGACCCATCTGTGAGATGGTCCAGACAACTATAGTTGCTACTGGAGCCATTTCAGCACTAAGTGTCACTGCAATTGTGCGCACCCCCTCGGATATAGGCTCCCGATCATTGGTCAAAACCACGCCCTTCGACATGATCAAATAGTGGAATGTTTCAGCGAAGAAATTCGTTCTTATGTGGAATATAATAAACTCACCGACGGTGGGTTCTTCGGTGGTTGTCGTGACTTTTATATTTTGATTTCGGGGTGAGTGATAGCTAACTAGCAGAACATTTGTCTGCGCACGAGCACCGCGTGCATCGACAAAATTAGCCTCTAAACGCATACTTTGAACACCATCAAGATATTCTCGGAGTTCTTTTGAGCGCTCGTCAAAACCCAAATCGTGACGAAGATCTACCTTAAGCTCCCAGATTCCGTCCTTGCGAGACATTCTCAATCTCCGTGGAGCATAATCCCTTCGTCCGCCATTCCTACTTTCAACAAAGCCAGTGACTTCCATGATGCTGTTCAAGTATAAGGCTGGTTCAAGCGGCGAGTTATCATGGTACTCCGCAACCAAGTACAGCATAAATGGCATCATTGGTTTAAAGACTTGAGGTGATTCCCCCAAGAATTTCACGCGAATAGTCGAATTGTAAACCCTCGTAATGGCGTAACCAGATATGATTTGATCATAGAACTTCTCTCCAACAGTTGCCGTGATAAGTACTTCCATTCCAGGGCTGTTGGGAGCAACCAACTGCATCAGTTCAGCCATTGGGTACTTAAAGTTAAACGTGCCATTGAAATACCGCAAATAAGGCAAGGTCCTTCGATATGACCCAGTCCATGGATCAAACGTTTCTTGGCCTTCTGGTTTGGACAGCCAAAACGGCCACTCTTCGTCGAATTGATACGTCCGCTCAACCATGTATTGGTTCCTGTACGCATTCTGCGATTGATCCTGCTCCTGATCGATGATGTTATTCAAGTTAAAGTCGGGCCTATAACGATTCTCGTTTGGATCGACGAACTGCGGCAGAGCGCGACCGATTCTATATTTGTCGTTTAGTGCCTTATAGTTGAAGAAGCCAATTGGTCGCAGTGTTGCCTTGATAGTAAGGTTTCCTTTTACCGGAGCTCCGCTAGTGAAATTTGCCATGATTTTGCCAAAAATGTATGGATCGGTGTTGAAGAAATACGCTGGAGTAGTTACGTTCACTTCGAATCTCGTCTGGTAGTACTCTTCGACTGTGAAATGTCCCTCTTCTACTTGACCTTGCGCAATCACTCGAATCGTCCATTCTCCAAACACGGGTAAGTCTGAGAGTTTATAATCAAGACTGACACTGCCCAAGTTCGACTGACGAGACAACCAACGGCGCAGAATGTGCTTATTGGGATCAAGCATGTAGACATCGATGGCGTTGTCGAAGCCCTTCAGCTCAGTTGTGATTGGTATTGTTCGGAATTTCACGGTCTCCCCTTGGATATACAACGGCTTGTCCGTTTGAATGAATATGGTCATGGATCGTTGGGAGAAGTACAAATTAGTTTCATTCACGAAGGCAATGCCGCCAAGGACATTTTTATATAAACCTTCAACGCGCAACTTATAATTTCCTCTCACACTGGTTGGGGGGATGCGCATCAGCATGGTTTCAGGAACGCCTTCCTTGACATCTCTCGAATCACCAGATATTTGAACGCCATCATTGGATATACTCGTGTGGACAGTGATCGGATAGGCTGCCCTTAGAATGCTTACGGATACTTGGTATATGAGACCAGGACGTACCATTTGTGATGCCACAATGAAATAAGTGGGCTGTCTGGCTGAAATATGTTCTAGGAAAGATGTTTTGGAACTGTATGGAGTTACTCCGCGATAACTTGTTGGATTGTTATCGCTGGAAAAAGGTTTTTTCGGAAAATTTGTGCCCGAAAATATGTTGTTATCTTGGGGTCCAAAGCGGTCGAGGTTATTTTTGGTGAATACATCTCGATTTTGATTAATATCATCACTGTTTGGAATGTTTCCTTGTCCTAGCGGACGGCCATATCGATCAGTTACGGGCTGTTCATTATATGACTGAGAATAAACCTGACTCAAATTGATAACAGTTAGTATCAGAAGAGCTGAAAATACTCTTCCAATCGGCATCTGAAAGAGAATAATGCAAAGGTTTAGATTTTGTGATTAAGTGAGGCTAATTTTTATTATTCGTAATATTTTTGAGTGATGTGAGTCAGTGTTTGAAAGGAATACAATAAACTGTTGATCTTAGAAAAATTAGATTTATAGTACAGATTGAAGGTTGTGAATACTTCGGTTATAGTAGACGGTTGAGGACGGTAAAACAGTATTGGTAAAACAGACACAGAATCAACATCAAACTTTGTACAACACAGAAATGATAACGATATGATTTTTTGCAAAGGAGCATACAAAAGGGAGACTTTCAATACGTATTCAACTCCGGCCCGAAGAATCTTCTACTATGTACTTGTGATGCTTTTTAAAGGGTAGCACAGTTCAGGATGGATTTAAATGAAGGGAAGAAATACTAAAAACGCAAGTTGTAGTCTCGAAAATGTTTATTCCTCTTATATGACGTGGGAGGAATAAAAGGGAAGGAAAGGTAAGCAAACAACTCGAAGCAATACTAAGCAATGATGTCTGTTAACGTATATTCAGGGTTATTGCCATAATTTATATAGGGTCATCGCTAAATAACTTGCAAACGTTTGATTTCCGCTAGACACTCTCATGTTACTTCCTTCAAGTCATTTAACTTTTGCTGCGGACTCAAGTCTATTTTCTTTCTCCCTAAGGTTCGTTAAGATGATGTCACTAAATAAATATTCCATATTCTGAGCGAGAATTGGTTCTAAAAAAAACATGAACAGTAAATTCGTCTATCAGTTTTGCAAACGTTGAAACTCTGCTCTAAGGATCTGATCCCACCCTAATACATGATCGCTAATTATAAGTAAATCTTAACTACCCCTAATAAGTGACCGCTATGTTAAATGAATTGACTCATATTCCTCGTCAAATTCACCACTCAATTAAGTAAAGTAGCTAATAATCTACTGCATTGAATGTAACCCCAAACGTCAAATCTCAAATCTCTTAAAAAATCGTTTGTTTTAATTAAAACAAATTATTATAGTATGATTTTCAATATATCACCATCAACGACGGAAAAGTCCATCAATTTGGTCACACCTTTCAAGAGCTTATGAATTTTATAGCTGACTAAGCAGGGAGAACTGCATGAACCACACGACTGTATGAAAATCAAAGGGTGAAACAGCGTTCAAGCGAAGAACAATAAGTTACAGAAGTGAAAAGGGCACTTGTTGGAGCGTCGGTTTCGTCGCACCTACAAAACGAATTTTTTCTTCATGTCACAATCAAATTATTCATCGATCTAAGGCTCAAGACAACGCCTATATGATATGAGCATGGTACAGAAATGTCTTTAGTTGATCCTAAGTCACGTTCCATATCATAAAATAAAATATTTCATATTTTCACAACACGGCAAAGCAAGACTTAATTACAACTTGTTGCTTGATCTTGCGATGAGACATTTATTTACACCTCTTGCTGCCGTAATTACCATTTCACTGGCTAACGCCCATGCGTAGAACAAACAAAAATTTATTGAAATCCGTGGATTAAATTGCACTTACACTTAAAACTGATATCGTACGCCTTTCTTAGAAAGAAGTGTAACTTATTTGTGGTAATTCTAAATATTAGAAATAAAAATGAATACTTTAAAACACGAAACAAAACATTTCCACCAAACTACGACCAACAATTCGTCTGAGCTTGACTTGCGTTTTGAATCCAAACAAGATCAGGATTCCAGTATTGCCACATCTAAATAACGAATTATAGCAGAGTGGTATAAACTTATTTTGATAACTTAAGTGAAGATTTTTCAAATTGGCTTATAAGTTTGGTTTTGAAAAAGAGATGTAAATGAATATCGAATTTGTAAAGAAATTAATGAAACAAAATTACGATTGACTAAAACTATCTGTGAATTTTTAAATTAAATGTATGAGCATCATAAAGATAAACAGTCACATTTCTCGGTTTCATTTCTCCGCATGTCATCGCACGCAGAGGTGAATTTGTAATTTCAGATTTTTATAGATTACAGTGGAAGGTGTTGAAATTGGCAGATAGTTAAAAATTCATCAAATTGTTCTGTTAAACAAAACAAAAAGAAAAAAAAATCTTTCTTACCTATAAACGTTTGAATTGATATTTAATAATAATAATGATGGCGGCGCTACAGTCCGAGGTGGACCTGGGCCTAGCTTCTCAGCAACCACTCATGTTGTGCGTGCTATTGTTTTGTCACGAGCGGAGGGGACCTACAATTTAATGCCGACTCCGAACGGCGAGATTGAGAAGCTTTTTCTAGACAGTCATACTCTTTGAGCATTGTCAGTGTCTCGAAAGAGGTGGAGCCGCGAAAAAATGTTAGGTGTTTTTTTTTTTTTAGATTCGAACCGACGTCCTCGAGCGTAGGAGTCGACGCACACCTTTGTTGGACCGGTATTATACGGCACGTGTTTATGTAGGGCATGTGTCATTGATTTTCTTTTCAACTACCATTTTGTGTTGCACACGTTATTACACCTACCATGTTTGTGCTTAGTCCAGGCAATTCTCTTGCTTCTTTTAAATCGCACTGTGTAGATAGCGGCCCATGCAGGTGAATTTTTGCCAATTTAGTGCATTTGCTCTGTTCAAGTTGTGTGGAAGAAGATAGAGCTATTTACATGACCTGCGAACTGCGAAATTCAGGAATTTTGACACTTCATTCACATAGAATTCGCCGGTAACCGCGAATTGTCAGTATGAAATTTAACTGTCCAATGTTCGTGCCCAGAGATTTCTCAAAATTTTTATTCGTAAATTTGTGGATCAAAAACGACTCATTGTGGATGTTGAATTCTTATTTAAACAATATTTTCAGAGTTTTTACTTCATGAAAAAACTCGATAGTTCAATACGCACATTCTGAGATACCAAAAAGTGTACATTTTTGCTGATATTTCCCAAACAATGATTAATTCGAAAAATTCGCGTTCGAAATATAGGAAAAGTAACTGGAAAGAATTGTCATGTATGGAACAACACACAAAAGAGAATGGCAGAGAATTGAAGCAACTACAACTGCTGCAGAACAACGTTCGATGTTGGTATATCTTCTTCACTAATCATCTTTTTCACACTCATTCGGATCTTTCCAAAACAGGCGCCGTGTAATAGCAGAAAACCGAAGTTATGCATTAATTGTTGAAATCTTGTCAGTTAAAGATTCTTCCTATACAGGATACATGTACATATATATAAATTAAAAATAAGCATTTGTTTTTGTTATCAATTCAATTTTACAATTTAATTTAACTACCGCAAACATGAGTCTGGTCACATCAATTCCATTCCGCCCTTCAGTTATTCCCGCCAGCTGACACCGACGTTATGCTACGTGAATATTTACTCCGTAGCGTAACAACTTTGACAGACGTTAGCCCTATCTGGTCTATAGATTTCGATAATAATTAATTCACACAAAGAATTAAGTCCCAATAACTTGTTGAATGGTATTGCAATACGAAGCCATTCGTTGATGGTCATATCTCGCGGAGTGAATTTGTTTAAAAAAAATTGTTCATATCTTGTTGTACAGAATGAAAATACCATCATTTATATGATCAATTTTAAGTAGTGCACACCCTGGAATCACATTTTCTTCATCATCACACATCAGTCTAGTTCTTTAAGTGCCCACTTCCGAGTGAGATAAAATAGATGTAGAGCGATAAAGATCGAAATCGAAATCGAAATGGAATTGATTAATAGATCAGATATTAAAAAAAATGAATCGCCCTCAATCGGTAAAGTTAATAATACATAAATTCATAATGAAATCTTAAAGACGCAAGTTCATAATACAAATTCAATCTTTCACAGAACAAAGCAGTTTCTGTAAACAAGATGGAACGATGTCGGAGAAGAAACAAAAAATAAAAGGTCTCGACATTGCATTTGAGAACCTTAAGTTTGTTGTCAAGACGGGATTACTCAAGAGAGGTATGCTTATGGTTAAGTGAACACAAATCCACATACATATCGTGCATACATGGTGTGGTTACTCGGGTCACGCTCAATGAATAGCAGCTTAATTTGGCTTTTGAAGACGAGTTAATCATACTGCAAGGTTCTTTATTATCTAAATTAGATGCTCTCAATTTTTGTACATCTTAATCTGTAACGGTTGTCATGATATACACAAAGAAACTATGTCACGATTGTGTATATGTCTGTTCATACACAATCGCGGTAACCATAAAAATATAATTGATAAAAAAAGGAAAAAAAATGCTTGCTGATAGATATGGATTTTGTAGATTCTAAAATCAAAGCATTTACTTAATCCGTCTAGAAGATATGTAGCTAACGAATTGAAGATTAGTTTTTTTTTTCAAGTCTAAACATACTTCAGCAGTAGAAATGCATTGAACATAACGTTCATTGAGCTTGAAAGTCCGTTGAAATTGGATATACTTATGAGGTGTAATTGGATTATCAGTGCATGCGTTCACTTGGGAGAAAAATTTGTGTTGCTCGATTGTTTAAGTTGTAGCCTATTGAAAGATGTTTGATGCTTTTGTTTATTGAGTATCTCTTTTCTTAGGTTGATATATAATCAACCGTGGCAAATCTTTGTTTTATTGTAAACGAAGGTTTAATTTATTTACCCGACACTTGCCAAATGGCACGTTCTTATTCCGCTTTCTGTATTATAAACCTGAATAGTAGTTTATTTATCGTGACATAAGTGTCCAATTGGTATTGTAGCTCAGAGGTGGTCAACCCAGTGTAGTGTATTTGAATGATAATTACATTAAATTATCGTATAATTAGGCCCCAATTCGCACTTTCGAAATATCAAAATGTGTATGTATCAAAATATATATAATAGTGGTTTAAGTCAGTACACGATTCATATCTTCTAAAGGGAGAGTAAAACTAACAACTGCCTTAAGCGACTAGTTTTTTTTTCGAAAATACATTAGGAAACTTTGTTTTTTTATGAAATTGTTTATTTAAATGAATGAATCTGAACGTGGATAAAAAAATAAACCGGTTTTGGGGTTAGAATAAGACAAGAAAAAGGCGCGCAGAGAATACTTCCTTCATCGTGACGATGGAATGTTGATATAAATGAAAGCGAAAAGTGGTCAATTGAAGGACATATAATATAGTTGTGTAATTCGACGGTCGAACACTAATTTATAAAGTTTTTTACAACTTCAATATCAGAGCCTTAGTCAATAAGAAATTGTTGGACACATGTGAATACATATATGTACGTATTCGCAAAAAAAAGGAATTCGAAGTTGATAGCGGTTGCGAAAACCATTTAATAAAGTTTAATTGATTAAATTAGTTTAATTAATTTAGCAACAAAATCAACTGACTATTTCTCTCGAGCAAATAAACATTTACCAAATATAAGAATTAATTGTTTTAAGCACGCAATTCGTGCAGCATTTGTTTTTTATTTGCCTGGGAATAAGATCTCGTGTAGGTAGCAAAGTAGCAAATTAAAGCTCAAATCTAATTAATGAAAGGCAATCAATTTGATTCTCAAGTGGAAGTTGTAAGTCAAGTCTTAGTTTCCGTACGGAAAAAGATTCACCAAATTTGTTTTCTTTCTCTGAGGTAGAAAATGCGCAACCAAACCATCTGAACTATGAATCTACTCCCTATATCGTAATAACTCTATAAAAGCCGAAATTAACGTTCAGCGCGCAAAATCCAGCTAAGCTTGATATTAAAATGTTAAAAGGAGAAAAAAGAAGAAAAATCTTCAGTCGAAATTGGCATCATGGGATGCTTTTAAATCAATGACTGACAATACGTTGAAATTTGAATTTCTTCGAATGTTGTTACTTGTCAAGTGACTCTGTAGAAGAGAGTCTAGATTTCTACACCTACAAATTCCTTACAAAATAATAATAAAGTTTTTTTGTATTCTTAAACTGGGCTAACATGCCTTTCCCCATTAGTGCACGCCAATCTAGTTTCACACGCCGATTCCTTTGACGTCTTTTCTAACTTGTGTGTAACTCTCTACTCTTCTCTTGCGGCGTCGAACAGATTTTTGGAGCGGATGCTTTTTTCTCATACTCCGCCACCTCAGTCGTTGCATCAGAGCACGTCTGGCTTTAGCCACATCGCTCGATCAAAGATCGTTTGCTTTTTGTAAATAATCCAAAAGCTTCGTCATCTAATATTGTCAACAGCTCTACGCCGTAAAGTTAGACTGGAATGCTAAGATCTTGTAAAATCGATGTTAGTCCTTCGTCTTTCGGTTCCATGAATCACTTGCTACTGGAACACAGTGAAGCAGCAATTGGCAAGAGTGGTTTTGTTCAGCGAAATACTTTTGATAACCTTGTTTGAAGAATATATAGTATATCTTTAATAGTTCTCACTTGTAACATTTTTCCATGCTGCTACCAGATATATGCATTATTTGGAAATAATAATAATGTTTTTAAAATTAATTAAATTTAAGTGTCATTCATTCGCACAAAAATGAGCACCGTCTTTGCAATAATGTTGGTCGAGTATGTGCGAGAACTTTGTTTTGAGTCTATTTCCTTGTTCGGCATATCATTACTTATATTCTTCACCAACCACAGGTGTTATACGCTCTATATCCCTCTCACGAGTAAAGGGACCTAGGTCAGCTATACTCTCAGAGCATTGTCACTGATTGGTGAGAGTTAATGTCGTAAAATTAAAATCCCAAATGTAATGACCGCACGGAAACTTAAGAATATTGAAGCAACCGAGCAAATATACAAAAAAAAATACACTCAGTTTCGTTAAGTTCGTTCACTTTTGCCTACTTATGCGGTAGCAACACTATGTATACAAGTGTCAGTTGATAGCAGATTTCTCCTTAAGTTTCCATGAGCATTTATGGACACTTTGAAATTTGACGATGCTTCTGGCTCCCTTTCGTTTGCTTTTGACATAATAAGCTCATGTTTTTGAACGGCTATTATAGTCAGCCCTTAAAATGAGTATCTGTCCTTGGCCCTGCTGTTCAAGCTTGGCCCAAGGGACCTCGGACACCTCGCCATCATTATTATTATTATTATTATTATTATCTGTTCTCGGCAAGAATTGAACCTGATCGAATGTACACACAATTTAGAAGTAGATGTGCCTAAGCATTTCTTCACAGTGACCAACGGTGCATGTTATCGATATCAATTTTTACATGCCATTTCAAGCACGACTAATATTTAATCTATATGTTAGACTATAAGATTATAAGATATTAACAAAAACAAAGCAATGACAATTTGCACTTTTGATTGTAATTCTTTGTACTGCAAACATATACTTTTTTTCACACAGAAAACAAGACCATTCTGAAAGGCATCACTGGAGAGTTTCGCAGTGGTCAGTTAAGTGCCATAGTGGGACCATCGGGAGCTGGAAAGAGTTCATTGCTCAACATCATATCCGGTTATGAGTAAGTCCCTCATCATAGATGCAAACAGAGCGACGCATTTGACAATCATTTTGTTTCAGAATGCATGGGACGTCTGGAAATGTTATTGTTAATGGAACGCAAAGAGATACACTTTTATTTCGAGCGAATCTATCATTCATCACACAAGATACAGACTTACAACCGTTTCTGACAGTTTCCGAAGCCATGTATTTCTCAGCAAACCTTAAAATAGGTTTTAATTTGACACATGAGGAGAAGAAGCTAAGAGTAAGCAATTGCTTAAATGGAGTTATTTGTTCAACTAAACGAAATATTTTGTTTTATTCACAGATAAAAGAAATTTTGCAATCAGTTAACATGTACGAACGACGAAAAAATTGGACTGGTAAACTGTCTGGAGGGGAAAAAAAGAGACTGGCTATTGCTTTAGAATTAGTAAATAATCCACCTGTCTTAATATTAGACGAACCAACAACGTAAGTTTGTTATAAACATACATACATATGTGCGCATTGTAATTGGATTGACGAGGTCATAAGATTCTCATTGTGTTGGTCGCAATGTTACCTGCTCCGTGGATTGGTAGGTTTCTCCTATAAAAAGCAAGTTCTAGAAGTTACAACTTCTTCCTCTTCTTCTGATGGCACTACAGTCCCGGATAGACCTGGAGCTCAACCAACAATCCTCTCCAGTTGGCACGAGCTTTAGACAGCTACTTCTCTGAGGTCCTTTTTCACTTGTGTGCGCTATCGGTTTTGTGGATGTCATTTATTGCGTTGTTCCACTGAAGCTGAGTCGTTCCACTGAAGCTGAGTCGAACAGGGATGATCAAGTAGTTATATAAAGTCAGCTTGGTCCTTCGAGAGAGGCATGTATTATTTAATTGCATCTTGAGCCTAATTAAACAGCGATGGCAAGAGTTAAAAAAAACTACAAAGCTATTACCGGTTTTATCGGTACATGCATTTAGTTCTAATACTTGGGTTCGGTCAGCGAAAAGTACCTTGAACTATTAGCAGTATTCAAAAAGTAGTCAAAGTTGTGACCAAGAAAGTGACTGAACTTCACTTCTTTAAACCTGAGTGCATTTTTTATCACTTTCTGACTGTATAAAAAAAATTTAGGTACGTGTGAACAACATTTAATAAGGTGAAAGATACACAATTCAGAACGCATTCGACACTCTGTGTTGTCTTTGCAAAACCAGCACGTAAACCCAAATCGAATTAAATCCTTGACATAAAATTCAGATACTCATCGTCTGCATTCAAAAGTCTCATATCATTTACTCTCTGATCGCACATACAGTTGTTTCTGTCTCGTGTGAGCAATTTTCATATATAAAAGCAATTTCCTAGACATAATTAACATCGTAGACATTCTGATAATGTCATCGGTTTATCAACGGACCGCTTCAAAATCTCTACAGTTTGAATTGAAGATGATTAATATGATATATCGTCGTTTGTCAAATAGGCGTGTCTGTAAGAGCTATGTATCCCATCCATTGGAGAGATGATTCATTGTTGGTCGATAAGAATTTGTTATGACGGCGCGTATGATACTTTCAATGATAATAAGACCCAATCTCAAATGCTAAAGTGCAACACGTGCTTGCTTCCTCGATCACTGGTGTGAATTGATAACTTTCGCATAACAAAATGATGGACTAGCTATAGTTTATTGGAAACATTGTTGCGTTGTTAACCTTGAAAACCTTTATTCTCGATATCGGACAGACTTTTGAGTTGTTGCAAATAAGTAGATGGAGAGATAACGCTGCTTATCTAAACGATTTCTGATAGGGTAACATTGCAAAGTGCTTTTATGATAAAACACAATGCAGCTTTTATTGTTACTTTGATTATATGAAAAGAACCGATGATCCTTTTTTAACCTGATTAATTATTGTCTCGACCTTTTCTGATTAATTTTTGCATATCTAGTGGTTTGGATAGTTCAATCGCGAATCAGTGCATTTCTTTGCTGAAAAAACTGGCTGCAGAAGGTCGTACAATTATTTGCACAATACATCAACCTTCAAGTCTGGCCATAGATATGTTCGATGAGTTATATGCCATTGCCGAGGGAAAATGTATTTATTCGGGAGGAACGCGCAATCTTGTTCCATTTCTGGCCGACTTAGACCTCAATTGTCCGGAAATCTATAATCCTGTTGATTATTGTAAGTGAATTTGAATTTTGCTTCAGCTTTATCTAATAAATTCTCGCATGCAGTGATGGAAATTGCAACAAATGATTACGGCGAACAAAATCATAAGCTAGTTGCAAAAATCAAAAACGGTTGCAACAAGAGTTTCAAACAAGTGCAAATCTATCAAACCAAAGAGCCAAAGATTAAAGGTACGTGTACATACATATTTCTAACTTATGTTTTCTCTCTAAGAGTGCAATTTTGTTTTGCAGAAAATTCATCTATACACATCACATCTACATTAAGTCTTCCAACTACTGATCATGTGCCAAATTTTAAGACATCACCCATCAAACAGAGATCATTCCACTCAAGTGACAAAACCTTACAAAAGAGCAGTACAAAGGAGTATAGTTCAGCAGTAGACGTTAAACCAAAGAAGCCGATCATTCAAATCGACACCAATCTCTGCAACAAAGAGAGTGTTTATGCCACGCCATTTTATCTTCAAACAACTTTGCTTTTGAAGAGAACTTTCCTGATTCTTTGGAGAGATAAATCGTTGACCTTGATGCGAATTGTTATTCATTTGCTGATGGCAACTCTTATTGGAATATTGTATTATGGAATTGGAAACGATGCAGGGAATGCATTGAATAATTTTCGTTACATATTTTATACACTTATGTTCGTTATGTATACAGCGTTCTCATCAATTTTAGTCAATTGTAAGTATAACACAAGAAAACGATAACAAAAGCAGGTGTTCGTTTCGGAAAGAAAATATTTCCCTGGTCAGATGTATTATTAGTAGCTTAAGTACTTAGATAGAGTTTATGGGGTTCTTATCTTATTTTCCTCACAAAACACGTGGAGTAGCCTTGAAAACAATGGGGAAGTTCCTCGAAGGTACTGGGGAAGTTTGCCTCAACAACAATTGCAAAGCTTGGTGATGCAATGATTTCAGCTTCATGTGTATGTCAATTCAATGTTATATTTGAAATTTAATTTGCATGATTGCTTATCCTTATCATTGTTCCAGCTTAGATTTCGATAAGACAAAATTTTCAAACTATCGGTAAAAAGGGACAAAAAATTCCACCACAGTGATAAGTGGAGCTCTCGTATGCATTCGTCATTTAACTCTAAGTTGCTCTTGATTTTAACATTTGCCTTAGACGCTTTTTTGCTTAACAATGACTATTTCTATCAAGACATTAGCAAAAGAATCAAATAATCTTGGCCACGAAGTGGTTTTTGTCGCGTGGTGGCTGAATATTTTATAATCTGAGAGCGTAACGAATAGTAGCGATATCTGATTAACTTTTAAATGAGAATGATTGTCCATAACGATCACATCAGATAAGGCTTCACATGCACGCTAGCCACAATTCTTGTCACATATTGACTGACTTTGCTTGAAAAAAAAACTGAGTATAAATCTCAGATGTAACATTCATTCGAGGTGGCCGTCTCGTTCAAAATAATTTGTTTTTTTAAATGAGTGCCTGTTTGGACGGGTGAAGCTGTTGTGCTGTCGCTGCATGCGTACAAAGGAGTATAGTCATCGCGGTTGTAAGATAACTTGGCTTTGACGACTAGAAACAGCGTGTCCGGGCCATCAGCCATGGAAGGAAGCAATAGCCCAGGCTCAGAACCTCCATCGGTCCTTTGCCTGATGAATAAGTACTAGATGTAACCAACATGCTTTTGAATAACATTGGCCACTGCAGAGGCACGATTTTTCGCGGATGGCATTGACATAATTGGTCAAACACTTAGAGTAGTCAGTAAGGCGTTTGCTGGCATAAAAATAGAAGAAGCTAAATTGGATATGGCAGTATATGAGGGCAAAAGGAAGTTACTTCATCTTCTGATGGCGCTATAGCCCAGGATATACCTGGGCATCAACCAACAAGCCGCTCCAGCTGGCACGGACTCAAGCTAGCTGCCTCCAATTGCGCACGCCAAGTTGGCTGAGGTCATTCACCACTTATGGGCGCATTGGTTCCGTGGGCGTAATCAAATGTGTTGGTTGCAGAGTCAAAGATTCTTCGGGCTCACGTCGTTGTACATCCGATACAGTTCGTGGTTGAATCTTCTCCAGATGCCAATAACGCAAACATGACCAAAGACAGAACTTTTATCTGGAAGAGACCAAGGTCTTCTTCATCTGCTCTTGTGATTATTCATGTCACCGTTCCATAGAGCACGACAGGGATGATCAAGGTGTTATATAAAGCCTGCTTGGTCCTTCGAGAGAAGGCTTCAATACTTTGCCTCTTAAGATTAACGAAACAGAGATTGGCAAGAGTTATTCTGTGTTTATTCTCGGTACTGATGGTATTCATACTGTTTACTTGGGAGTAAAGTCTTTCGTTAGATAAATAGATAGATAGATTGGGAGTTTATTCTTTCATATAATATTTCTTTTACAAAAAGTATAAGAAAATCAAAATCAGGCTTCGCCGTCTGTCGGATTGACTATAGTGCTAATATTAAGCAATAAGTAAATACTCTCAATGTTATACAAATTTCAAACGTTCCCTGTTAGAATATTTTCTTTTAACGCAATTTTACAGTTTTTAAACAGCTTGGTTACTTCCAATTTGCTTAGGAGCGATAAAATTCCTTGTTCCGAAAAGAAGTCCTTTCCAAAAACAGATCTCCTTTATGATCGGACACTTGCCTAGAAAAAGCATGGTATCTTCTCTCTCTTCTAAATTGGACATACTACAGAGTATGGGGAGATCTTGTCTATAGGATACAAAATTGAGATTTAGAAGTTCACTACGAAGTTTAAACATCACTGAAATTTCCTGGATGCTATAGACGTCTTTAGAATATTTTCGATTCTCCAGGTTATGGTTTAGCTGGCTGTATGTATTCCGATGCAGTGCTCCCACCACTCTTCGCACCATGCATTTTGGTTTCTGTGCTGCTTGTATGTGGTCCACATAAGTGGAGAAAGATCTCAACCAACATGGCGTGCGTAACTTAAGGCTGCTAGCTAGTTAAGGCTCGGGTCCATCTCAGACTTTCACGGCATGCAAAAAAGAAGAAAGTGCGTGGTACCTGTCTTGCAATTGAAGACAAGTCGACTGCTTACGAAGAAGGGTATTAGTATATCCTTCGAGACCCTGCTTACTTTTTCGTCTTTAACATATTACTGAAATGGCATTTTTGGCGTACATGAGAAGAACATATGACTCAAAAGTCATTTTTGGCATATATGAGAAGAGTAGCATATGTAGCGCAAATGGTTATAGAGTCCAATTAATTGACTTCCTTCGCTTGTTTAAATACCCATGCCTTTATGAGAACAGATAGCAATAACCTGCAACTGTTATTGCCTGAGCCTGTGGGACAACGCAACAGAGGACGTCCACGAACAAGGTGGCGCACACAAGTCGTGGGGGACCTCGGCCGGCTTGGTGTGCGAAACTGGAGACAGCTGGCGAAAGATCGTGCTGGCTGGAGAGGCATGTTGGGTGAGGCCCAGGTCTACCTCTGACTGTAGCGCCCTAAGAAGAAGAAGAAGTTATTGCCCATCAGTTTAAGGCCTCTTACAACTTCGTTTGCTTCAGTTAAGGCAGTTCAAAATCTACTGTGTGCAGGATCAAGCTCCAATTAAAAATATATATGAAAAATCGAATACTTGCAAGTCTTAAAAACATATCTTATATCTTTTAGTTCCACTTGAGTTTCCGATCGTGACGAGAGAGCATTTCAACAGATGGTACTCATTACGAGCGTACTATCTAGCATTTACCCTTGCTGACATTCCCATTCAACTAATTTGTACCTCAACTTTTGTTGCTGTGTCTTACATCCTTACTGCACAACCTGTGGATACTCTACGCATCGTACTCTTTGCAATAATTACATTTTTAACAGCATTAGTTGCTCAAAGTATCGGACTGACTGTTGGCGCTTCGCTAAGTATAAAAGTAAGTTAACTCCTTCTCTGGTAAAAGTCAACTTGTTTTGTATTTATTTATTTCTTTATGTTTTCAAAGTATGGAGCGATATTTGGACCATTTTTCCTTTGTCCCTTTTTGGCATTTTCCGGATTTTTCCTACGACAAAACGATGCTCAAGAATGGCTTAAATGGATATTTAGTATTTCATTTCTAAAGTATGGTTTGGAAGGATCAACATTGGCTATATTTGGATACGATCGACCAAAATTGGAATGCAATCAGATATATTGTCATTTTGCAAGACCGATGATATTCTTAAAAAATATCGGAATGGAAAATGGCAGCTATGGCAATGCTATTGTATTTTTATTGGCACTCTTTGTTTTCCTTAGGATAGTTGCCTTTTATATAATGTCTTTCAGAATAAGAATATTTCGTTAAATGTTGCCACAGGATTTGGTACAACGACAGATATGTATAACATGATATTTAGTTAATCTTTTGAGTATACAAATTATGTTTTATATAGAACATATGCATATAGTAAACATACACACTTTTTTTTGGAGATTCTATCCATCCAATTATTGTTATTAACTCGTTGAGTGAGAGAAAGAAGAAAGGAGGGCTACCGAACAATGAATCAAGTGAATTTCATGTCACATTACAACAAACATCACAATTTGGGGCAACATTTGCCAGATATTGGTGAAAACATAAGTTGACTTGAAAGCTTCGTTCAAATTGATCCCTCTTGTCTGGTTTTTGAGTGAATTTTTCTTTTTATTTAGTCATGCGATTAAGCTTCTTTTCGCCTAGAATTTAATATTACAAATTAAGTACACAATCTTATACATATAGATATTTTCATTCTTCTTTGTGCGGCAATTGAATAGAGTTGGACTAACCCAACCTGAAGTGATGTCGACTATCACCGTTTCATCACAGATTTACGTTAACTGAGCTGGTGACTCTGCTAAAGATTAGGTTCTTTAAAGACTTAATCCCAACGAAAAACAATCTAACCTGCCGCCTATTCGAATTCTTTATTTAAAGCAGCTTATTAACCACTATGAAATCTTAGCTATCGATGGGAATGAAGAAGTAAATACATATTTGTTGTAAACACTTGTTGGGCAATAACCCCTACAAATTTATTCTAAATGTCGTTAATATTGATGTAACTTTATTAGTGCATCTGCATTCTTTTACAATTGCATTTACACATAAGTTGAAAAAATAACCGACTAAAGATCTAAACAAGACATATAAGTAGTAAGTCTTCCCGAAACTAACAGCTGCAAATAACAAATATCTCAAACCAGACATCTTCACATAATATGCGTAGCGTAATTGATAGTTTAATCCAAAGAAAATAATGAAACTAGTGCCTTTTTAAACATACACATTCTGATATAGAAGACAAATTCAATGATCATTCGCACATTTCCTTCTTCGAAATTTGCACTTTCTATACTCATCAATTGGTGGTATCTATGTTTTGTTTAGATCTGATGTATGCCATTGAATTCATGAAGTTTTTCTTCTATATCAGTTATCTTCTAGATTAATTTTGTTTAGTATTTCAAGCTCCCGTGCTGTTTTTTTGTATTTTCTTGTTTATTTTTTTTTTAATAATTATAATTAGATGAAATTGAACGAATTGGTGCCTGTGCAATAAGAATTAAAGTGTTTTTAATGTGATATTTATGAATGAATTAGAGATTAAGAATAATTAAAAGATACAAATGTAAATTTAAAATTAAACAACAAGTTGTATATTGGCATGTATGCAAGTGGAGCACGGTTGAAGCTTGAAATAATGTTAACTTAGATAAACATTGTTTAAATTGTTGTTATTAAATGCAGTTGCAGGCAAATCAAACAAAGCGAAGAGAAATTAATGTTAATAACGTTTATAAATTTTTTATTGATTGCAATAAATATTGAATACGAAAAAATATGAAAATTATTTTTGTATACGCATTTCAATCTGCATTTTTCCCCTGCTTGTCGTTTTTATTTCACCAGCTCTTGTTAGCAGAGTTATAAATTCTAAACTTGGTGATACTAGAATCAGCAGAACGGTTGATAGGGGAAACCCGCAAAACTGTGTACTCTTTCCCCTTCTATGGCACCTGGCGGTAAACGAACTAATTTGGAAGAAACAGGATGCGAAGTGGGTGCCTAAGCGGATGTTGCTGCAGCAGTTTGAGAAAAATTTGAAGATACGGTTCGGCCAAAAAATCCTAAGGATGTTTCTTAAACATTTCTTTACGAAAGATTGCAGCTTTCGTGTGGTAAAGGTGTCCAATTTCCAGGTAGGTAGGTAGGTATGATGTGGCTTAGATGTGCACTTAGACCAGAGTTGATCCATTGTGCCGCCACATGGTTTGACCGAGATCAAACCAATAAAGTGTCCGAGGGAAACCATTTGAAGCCTATAATGAAGCATAGTAGATTGTTAATGGGAACCGTACTAAGTTCACATAAGTCATCGAAAAAGTAGGCCCCTAGATATTGACAGGAGCAGAGAAGGTGTGAGACGCTTTCCACTTCCTCCTCGTCTAGGCAGCTTCTACAGAAATCATTAGCCGGGACACCTAGTCTGTTGGCATGATTTCCTATGAGGCAGTGTCCTGTGATGACACCGACGATTGTGCTTATATACGATCTGTGAAGAGATATTAAATCCTTAGATCTTTTGGAATCTAGCCTAGGCCAGATGATCCTGGAGGTGTGACACGTGGTGCCACTCGCCCATCTATTATCTATTTCACGAGTTGACTCTAATGGGAGCAACGATTTACAAGTTGTAAGGGGTATACCCAAGTTACTGTGTTTAGGAAGTAATGGCTGTGAAGTTGCGAACTTGGCAAGTTTATCCGCTTTGCAGTTACCTGGAATGTCTCTATGGCCTGGCACCCAGCACAGGCAAATATTGAACTGATCGGCCATCTTGTCTAAAGATGAGCGGCAGTCTATTACAGTTTTAGAGTTTATGGTTGTCCTGAAAATACAAATATCATGAGCGGATATTACGTTCCATTTGAGCCAGGACAGAGCTTCACTTATCGCCATTATCTCCGCCTGAAACACGCTACAGTAGTCGGGTAAGCGAAAGGAGAGACTTATATTTAGTTCATCAGAGAAAACGCCACTACCCACCCCATCCTGGGTTTTTGACCCATCCGTGAAAAAGTGCAGGGAACCTGCAAAAGGTTTAGGATTATCGTTAGAGAAGTCTCTATCTGAAATCAAGGTTTTAAAGTGTCTGTCAGGGACCATCAAGTAAAGGCCGATTATCCGATGTGAATGTAGACAAACATCGTCAGCATATTCAAGTTGTTTAGAGTACGATGTCATAATCCATCGAATTCCAGAATTTTCTTTCATTAATGTTGCAAGGAGTACATCGCTGATAACCACCAGAAATAATGGTGGCGACAGTATGTACCCTTGACGAACTCCACTTTGGACCTCAAACTCCTCTGACAACTTACCATTGTGTAAGGCGTGACGCGAATTAATCTTTTATAAAGCTATGAGTTTTTCCAGAATGTCTCTCCTGCGCAATCGGTCGTAATATCGATATTATTGATGATTGATAAAATGTATTAATGATCAATTATCAACCAATTGAGAATCATAATAAGGCTGTAGATGTAGCGGAGACCTGTATTCAACGCATCATCACGCTCAATTATGATCCGTAAGGTGTTTATGTGGTCGATACAGGAGTATCCAGAGCGAAAACCTGCCTGTTCTACATAGAGAGTTGAATCTAAATGGTCTTTGATTCTTTTGAGAACTATTCTTGCTATCATTTTGACTACTGCGGAAAGAACGTATATATCTCTCCAGTTTCCTTTCTTCGGAAGCTTAATGATCATCCCCATTTTCTACTCCTGCGGAAATTGTTCGTTATCCCAAGTGGATATATTTAACGGCGCTTTGAAAAAACTCGGTAGGGATCCCATCAATACCCTCCGCCTTATTTTTTTTGAGGGACTTGATTACTGCCATTATTTCACCTTTGCTGGGAGTTCCAGTACGAATTCGAAAAAATGTTGCGACGGAATACTCGTTAGATTTTGAGATTATTCCGTCATCGCCTATGTATGTGGCTTAAATAGTAATAGTTATAGTAATATTATTTTACCGTTACTGTTTAAACTCTTCACCGGGTGTTGTTTGAAGTACAGAGCACTAATGAGTTCCTGGGTGATGTTATAAACAGACACACTGTCGCACCTATTCGGTGCTTCTCCAGCCCTTGAAGCCAGTGTATCGATAGGCTGACGTTTGTGACGTCTTACACTACGCTGCACTTCCTTCTCCTTCGTCCGGTATTGGGCTTCCAATTCGGTTCTCTTTACTGTTGAAGCCGTTGCATCGATCCGTCTCCAGGTATCTTCTGTAAGCCATGTACAGCGTTGTTTATGCCTTTCACCAACATATCTGCTTGCCCCAGTCGCAAAAACATATCTCACACAGGTCATCCAAGCTGTCCTGTCTTGAGCTGCTGATTAGCTGTCAGAACAATAAGAACGCTTGGTAAGTTCCCAAGTCCCTTCCTAGAACTTCCTAACCAATGGATTGATATGACGAGCGCTGGACAAAAAGCAGTTAATCACACAGTATCAAAATTGATGTGTGAACTTCTGAGCACAGATTCAGCGGAGACTCACACAGCAAGAGGTGTAATAAAAGCCGATACAACAAGAGGGTGCCCACAAGACGGAGTCCTATCTCCTCTCATATGGAGCCTAGTTGTAGACGAGCTTCTAGAGATACAGACAAACCATGGCATCAGATGTCATTCATATGCTGATGAAGCCAGAGGGACTAACTTTAACTAAAGAATGGTGTCTGTCGCCTGGGCTAAACCTAAGTCCGGCAAAAACCACCATAGTACCTTTTACAAGAAAACGAAAATTGGAACGACTAAAACCAATAAGTCTGTCGGGTACAACACTGAAGCCAGTGAAAGAAGTTAAATACCTAGGAGTAAACCTAGACAGCAACTGGAAGAGAAACACAGAAGAGATAACTAGGAAAGCGACGCGTGCTCTAATGATCTATCGAAGCTTGGAGGGCAAATCCTGGGGATGCAGTCCAAGCATCCTAAGATAGATGTATATAGGTACCTACGGGGCAATAGCATGGACAAAGAGAATCAATCTGATCAGCGCGAGGGAGAGACTCAGTAAAGTGAAAAGGTTGGTATGCCTCTGTATTACAGCAGCTATGAGAACTTGCCTAGCTGCGGGTATGGAGGTGCTACTGGAGCTGACTCCTTTGCATATAGTAGTTGCAGAGTGTGCAAACAAAACAATCATGAGAATGGCAAAAGAAGGGATAGGTAAAGACAGGTGCATTATAGCGAGGCAATTCGACGCACTAGTCAAAAAGCTACCACTCCTGCCGTTCCGAAGGATGACGTGATTAGGAAATTCAATTTCCAAAAGAAATTTACCAGCAAGCTCAGCACTAAAAGGGACTGGAGCAATGACCATGGTCCACAGACCGAGCAACAACACGGTAAAATGGTATACAGACGGATCAAGAAATGATGAAGGAACTGGAGCAGGTGTATTTGGACCCAGGACAGCGGAAATTTATGCCATAGACAGATGCGTTCAGATCAATCTTTAAAGGAATTATACAAACTGCGCCATAGCAATAATGACAGTCGAACCGCTATAATGGGTCTAGACTCCTACATCATCAAATCCAAGCTTGCATGCGAATGCTTGCAGAAGCTCAAAGAGTTGAGTAGGAGAAATGGAGTAAAAGTCTTTTGGATACCTGCCCATACGGGGATAGAAGGCAATGAAATGGCCGACTTTCTGGCAAGGAAAGGAGCATCAAAACCCTGCATGGGCCCTGAACCATTCTGCGCTGTAGAAGACCATCTCCTCAGAGAAGAATTTAGGGAACTGGAAAGAAGGATCCGAACAGAAACCTGGAATAACGCACGTGCAGTGAAGCAGGCCAAGAAACTCCTAGGGCAATATAACTGAAAGAGGTTCGAGGCATGCGTCAAAATCAGCCTCCGTATCCTGTAGACTCAGGGAGCATCTAAAGAAACTAGGGGTATCAGGAGAAGGTCTCTGCACATTTTGTGGAGAATTTAATGAAATTCCAGAACATATACTGAGATTTTGTGAGGCACTAGGCCACAAAAGAAGAAGATATCTGGGCAAGTACCTAATATCAGAAGATGAAATGCAGTCACTAGAACCATATCTCATTCCCAGATTCCTGAAGGATAAGTTCTAGAGAATACTCTAGAACAGATTTCTTCACCTATAAGCAGTAGGAGTCCATTACCCTCAATACAATTCTGAAAAGAACTTGCATAGTTCTACTGTATTAAAAGAGGGCACAATAGATCTTAAAGGTCACGGTGCTATATACCCTCAACAACAATAATAATAATGCCGTGCCTGTATGCCGTGTAGCTAACTAGCGCTAATATAATTGAAACCCTGCAATGTTTGTGGAGAGAATGACACTTCAGTGATGTGTGTGTGTGGCAAAAATAATTCAGGCAATTGACAACTGACATCCGCTGTTCAGAAAAGTGACTTCTTATCTCCACTGTTTACTCTTACTTTTTCCACTCAGCTCACCAATGTTTCGTTTGACATTTGGCAGAGTTTAATTTAGTTTACAAAAAAGAAAGAAAATAAGTTAAGGTACAAATCACACCCAAGATAAGTTGTATTAATTTTAGTCGATTGAAGGTATTGCATGCCCATTGCAAACATGATTCCCAAAAAAATGCCCATGAAGGACTCCTACATAGTCAAGATAGCAGTAGAAGCGGATGGCCAGCAAGCACAGCTCATTAGCTTGGATCAAAGGCAACCTCTTACAGGTATGGTCATATTATTTGATTTGTATTTAATTTATGTTTACCAAAATGCAATTGTTTAAAGTTGAAATGTTTGGGAAATCACCGAGTAAAAGTGAAGTGCAAAAAGGTTTTATTTTAAATGAATATAAAAAACCAATCAGTTTTCTTACCGGGGACCCGCCCAAAAGAGTCATTGCCCCATCAGTATAGTATTCCAAAAGAGAGCAACAGGAAGTCTTGTTAGGCTTTAATTTATATATTTTATTTTTGCTTAGGCGTATTTAAGGTTGTCTAAAGAAATGTGTTTTCGATTATTGTGTGTACAAGCGTAGTTGATTCTTCATCTATGATTCTTCATTCATGACGTTGAACAATGAAGATTATATCATTTGTAATGTGCGCACATTACCTGTAGTTGCAACATCAGCGTGTCCTTGCGTTGAGTCATCATAGTTCGTCAAGTGAAGGAGGTTAAGAGAAATCGAAAAAATAATCAATTGATGTGCTTAAAAACAAGATGAAGAAAAGGTAGTCAGATTGGACTAAAAAGGAAAATATTGAATGATTCTGTTACGGTCTATCATATGATTATTTACACAAAGTGAGTGATATTTCTGAGAACGTTGATAGATTAGCTGTGGAAGGTAGATTTAAACCAAATACAGAGGTCATTGTACTTGGGACATTGCATGTTTTAGTTTCTGTAGAAGATCTAGAGGAGACTAAGTCAGGTGAAGTAATGAGTAATGAGAACATTAGGGCAGATGATTGATTCGACTATGATTTATCACTCTTTGGTAAAATTCTGCGCTTGGTAATGCATACCATTTACTTGCTACGTATCGGTGGATCTTCTGCAAATCCTTCGCGGTAAACAGCGGTTGTCCGAAGAACTAATGTACGGAGTCGCAGTACGTTGGACATCTCTTGACAAAACTGTCAACTGTAATCTTCTTAATCGTGTGCACAGATCGGCAAGCATTTCTATCAGTGGGGCTATAAGAACAACACCATCCGCTCCATCCTCCACAGCAGTTAGACAAACCCATAAGATAGGGACTCCCTAAAAACTACTTCTGCAGAAGCTACAGGGACGAGGAAGAGGAGGAGACTGTAACACATCTCTGCACGTGTTGTGTCCTTTCCCTATGTAGGAAGACCAACCTAGGAGCCTACTTTTTCGATGACAAGTGAACTGAACAACGTCGGCATCTGTTGAGCGCTTTTAGCAAGCACCAAATGGTTTAGTAGGTAGAAGAAACCCGAACTGCATGGTACCAAAGTCAGTCAGCAATTTCCAATTAGTAGTTCTGTAAACACCTTTAGAGAACTTGTATTTTAAGATAATTTTTTTCACTCCAATATTCAAGTAACTATTACTGTTTTTTTTTCAGGAAAAATTCAAGAACTTTGTAACAACTGGAGTATCACTGATCCCGAGAAATATGCCTTACAGTTTTGTGAGCTAAACAATCACAGATTCGTGACAGAGAAAAATCGCAATGAAATAAAAAATGGGTCTGTCCTACGTCTGCAATTGTCTCCCTCCAAAAAGGCAAACGATACTCTGGAAATACTTCGCACTGGCTCTACCGAAGAGAAAGTAAACTGCCTAAAGGAACTAGCGGCACTCAGTGTTGACCTGACATTCGCCCTGGAATTCATTAAGGAGCAGGGACTTACGATTATTATCAGTATGATAGAAGATCCAACCAGCGAGGATGAAATTCTGAAATACAGTCTTTCGAGCTTTGTCGAATTGATGGAACACGGAACAGTGTCTTGGGAAATTCTTCAGACTTGCTTCGTGACTAGAAATATTTATATAGTCTGTAATTTTGTGAAATTCCCTGAAGAATGTGTTGAGAGGGCACTATCGATCCTGGAGAATATTGTGCAAAACAGTGCCAAAAGTCAACATGTGGAGAACGAGGTTAAGTTTGCAGATATCCTGCGACTGTTGCAGGATTCTAATTCTTTGGTGATTCATCAGAATACAATCGCTCTCATAAATGCACTTTTTATGAAAGCCGATGATTCCAAGAAGCGACAAATCGCATTGACCCTCAGTAGGAAACAGTATCGATCGCTATTAATTAGTGATGTCACTGGCACAGAGATACAACACCAGTTGTATGTTCTACAAACGCTGACTTTAGGGCTGCTGGAAAATCGAATGCGTATGAAGATTAATTCCCAAGATCAAGACGCCTATGACAAGATTAAGGAACTGAAGAAGATTGCGTTTGATGACTACCCAACTGGCGCTGGAATTGGAGAGGAACAACGTCGTAGTGGGAACGTAAACTTCTCTCTGTATTATAAAAAGCTTGGATTCAAGAGCGACATAAATCCAGCGCAGGACTTTGTTGAGACCCCACCAGGGATTTTGGCACTGGATTGCATGGCATACTTCGCTCGAAACTATACACAACAGTATACAAAGGTTGTCCATGAGAACTCTTGCAGAGCAAACGAACACGAGTGTCCCTTCGCCAGGACATCGATTGAGTTGGTTAAGATGCTCTGCGACATTCTACGAATAGGCGAACCACCATCCGAGCAAACTGTTGGTTTTCATCCGATGTTTTTCACCCATGACCATCCATTTGAAGAATTTTTCTGCATCTGCATAATCACGCTCAACAGAACATGGAAGGACATGCGAGCCACTGCAGAAGATTTTCAAAAAGTATTAAGTGTTGTGCGTGAGCAGATAATTCGAACACTCAAACAGAGACCGGATAACCTGGAAGATTTTCGATGTAAGATTGCACAACTGAACTATCAGACAATAACGAATTTGCGACAGCAGGAACGCACATCGAAGGAGGAATGTGAGTCTACCGCATCGGCGATAGTTAAGCTGAAGGAGAAAATTAGTCCTGATGTTATAAATCTTATAAAACAGCAACGATTGGCGTTTCTCGTCGAAGGAACACGATTCTCGAAGTACTCCCGAGGTGTTCGAAGCAAGGATAAATTTTGGTATGCTCGACTTTCCCCAAACCACAAAGTTATTCACTACGGCGACTGCGATGAGAAGGCAATTCCAACGTTGGAAGACCTCACCAACAAGGTTTTGGTGATTGACATAAAACAACTGCTGGTGGGTAAGGAGTGCCCGCACATGAAGGAAATGCGGGCACGAAAGTCGGCGGTTAATCTAGGATTTTCCATTACATTCGATAACATGGACCATTCCACGTTGGATTTTGTCGCTCCAGAGGAACTGATTTTTAATTATTGGACCGATGGTATAAACGCACTTCTGGGGCAGGAAATGGTAAGCAAACAGAAGGTTGAAGACTTTGAAATGCTTCTTTCTATGGAAATCAAACTTCGGCTTCTGGATACTGAAGGCGTGGACATAAGCAGTGCACATCCGGCTGTTGCTGAAGACCCGGAAAACTACGATTTTTGTTTTGAGAATTAGTAGCTTAATTGTTTTGATATTTTTACAAGCAGCATTTACAGTATATATGTATGAACGTATTCCGTTTTTTTATTGACGCAATAAATGAGAAATTAAGTATGCCAAAGAATATCTACAGACTTTTATTTTGATGATGGATATTGAACAGTTTAATGTTTGAATACGCGGCAACGGCGTGCTATTGAGTAATCCATCAGACTAGTGTCTTTTTTTATATTTCGCGACGAGCACAAAATAGTGTATGCAATTATTTTTTCTTTTCAATTTCTTTAATCCAACGAGTTAATATGTAGCACCTCCCAGAGCAAATCAATAGCTATTACCTTTTTTAATGATTCCATCCGTAAATTCTCTAGGAAATGTGAACCTAATCTAAATAGCTAAATTTGGGTTTGATTGTGATCTCATCATCTCTATTTTATACATACATACATTTCTCAAATACAAATCAGTCCTTCAGACTTGAAGACAGTTGTAGTGTTTTTCAAGCGGAAGTTGCTGCAATGAAACAAACTGCGGATATGATTGTTGAGCAAAATATTTCAGGACAAACTATCAGTATCTAGGTTTATAGTCAAGCAGTCATTAAAGCGCTACAGTCAAAATCGATAAGATCCAAGCATGTGAGAATGTGCATCAAAAGACTGGACGATATCGATATATATTTCAGTATCCAATAAGGTGACCGTCTCTTGGATGCCCGGTCACATGGGAACGAAAAGGCGGATAAACTGGCTAGGGTTGGGTCACATCTAAGCTCTTCGCTTAGATGTGGCCCTCTACCTGAGGCCAGCACACCGCTTAGCACCTTGCACAGGAAAATATACATTGCATCTAACGAGGCAGCTAATAAACGGTGGTGTAGATTAGACACATGCACTACAGCTAAATCATTATGGCCAGTCTACGACAAGAGGAGATTTACAGATTTCATAAAACTAAGTCGAAGGAATATATGAACAGCCGTTTGGGGTCGTAACAGAGCACTGCGCGATAGGAAATCACGCAGCATGTCTGGGAATACCCCATAACGACTTTTGTAGAAGCTGTAGAGACGAAGAAGAAATAGAATCTAGTCGCCACCTACTGTTTGATTGCACTGCACTAGCTGTTAAGAGGAAGGAAACCGTAGGAAGATTCTTCTTTTCGGAGCTGGATGATCTAGGGAAAATAGAGCTTAACAAACTCCTGAGATATATAGCTATATCTGGGTGGTTTAACTTAGCTATCGATACATTGAAGCTTAGGTTTTTCACGGTTTAAACTTTTTGGGCACAATGGACTCGTAGTGGTTCTAGTGAGCCACTGACATGTTCTTTTTATGTCAGCAAGGGAATCCATTTACCTACCCTAACCTACATCTCTCAAATATCAAGTGTAATCTGTCTCATTAGGGCGCGGAGCGAATATTTTATAAAAATTCATAACAATATACACAAAATCAATGCATTTTCAGAACCGTTTAAATTAAGTAAAAAAAAACAAGATGACCACTTTAAAAAAAGTCGTGACATAAAATTATATCACAAATATGCTGATCGAATACAACAGATAAGTGTAAGTATACCTTAAAGTGTGCTAACTTGTATATTATAACAACCCTGATCATTTGTGTCATTTTGAAACAAACACGAAATGAGTTAAATCAATTCCACCAGAAATTGCTTTAAAGATCTCTTATTGGTTTATAAAATTTTTCACAAGAAAGTGTTGTTTTTTAGTTTTTTCTGCGTGCTGAGACTTCAACAACTGGTGTTTGATTAATTATTGCAACAAAAACCAAACATGGATAAATCCGCCGAAACCCCAAAGGTTGACCCGGCTACAGACACTCTTCAACAACAGTGGCCAAAGCGCAAAAGGCCAGACCTTAGTTCTCTACCAACTCGCCAGTATCTTGATCAAACCGTTGCACCAATTCTATTACACGGCCTACAGACCTTAGCACGAGAGCGTCCTCCGGATCCAGTTAATTTTCTTGCCGCATATCTACTTAAGCATAAATCTCGCATTGACGATATTACAGACGCAACATAAGTCACTTTGAATGGTTCTTTTCACGAAGGGAATGTCTAGAATCCCAGAGCATTTGAGAAATGAAAATCAATTCAGTTGTAAAATAGTCAGTAGAAGTACATACATACATATAAAAATATAAATTCAATATCATACTTTTCGTGTTGTGTTCATTATGAGTTGTAATCTTTGTGCTTGTTTCTCTTGCTTTAAGTTCATTGACTTGTTTGATTGACTTTCTATGGGAGTAGATAATTGAATTTTCTTTCATAAAATGACACCAATTTGTGGTAAGTCTGTTGCCTTCAAATTGCGTTCAAATCAGAAGAGAAACTCGGACGAATGCAAGCAATTTGTTGGCTTAGGAATCGGTGTACTTACACAATTAGAAACAAAGAGACGTATAAAAAGTGTAACTACGAGTTTCGCAGCACAGCGAGTGGCTGAAGAATCAGCTATTGCTTGGCTGATTGGCAATTGATGCTTTTTACACAATTTACACCAGCGGCCTCAGAGTCTGATCTGGATGATGATCTACAATTCTTCACAGATGGATCAAAATCTGATTAGGAATTGGGATAGGAATTATCAGGCGGCAATTAAATCGGTGGATTCTGTTACTATTTGTGATTGTGATTTAGTAGGCTTGAATCTGGACCAACTTCAACTTTCAGTTTTACGACATATACATCATCTCTCGATTTAATGACAGTGAGCAAAAAACACATCTGTGGACAAGTGGACAAAGTGGACCACTTGTAATGGGACAATAGCAATCACAAAATGAGTGGGTGCCTTAGAAGCCATGCCCAAGTCAATCTCGGAGTGTAGAGCCACCCAAATCTCACTTGACGAGATGATCGAGCATTTTAGCATTCAGCTTCATTGGGTGCTGAAACACAGTGACATTCCAGGTTTTATGAATCTGATTTAATTGCCAAGAGTGTCACCTTTTCACCCTTAATTCCAAAAGGGTGAAGCCGGGCATGCCCCCCGCTACAATCAAATTTTCAATAAAATGCATATATAAGAGCTCTCATGGGTGTGAGAAACAGTCAATCTACATAGGTCGACATTTGGTAAAATAATCAATGAATTAACTTTTTTACTTTTATCCCAGAATGTTGACGAGGTAAAAAAAAGCGTTGAGGATCCAATTGGATTAAATAACTGTTGTTTAAACAAGCCACGAGAGAATAAAACTGTTATCAATTCTCCCAAACTGCGTTTAACATTGTTCTGTTACATTTATGTATTTTTGTTCAGTGACCTTAATTATTTTTTTTATTTATTTATTTGTAAGAAGTCTAAAAAGTTAATTTATAAACTCTATTAATTGAAGTCATTTGGGCAATAATTAACAAAATACATCACTTTACATTTGATATTTACATAAAACAAGTTTTTTAATTACTACAGCTTCAGATTTCATCATATTTTTTATGAAGAGATGTTGCGTATCTCATGTTGTGCATCGTCTTCCTACTTGCGAGATTTAGGGTTTCGGACATTTTTTTGCACTCATCCGGTTGGCCACCAATTTGTTTCGATTTTGGATAGTCTAGGAAAGTGTGGCTTACCGCGAGCACCGTCCCATAGGTTTCACAAAGCTCGGGAGATCCTTTTTTGTAGAGGTGATTGGTGCAAAAGAGTGTTTTATCTACTCTTATCCGAGAGAGTTTAATGCACTCTTCTCTTGAGGATTGGGTGTTATAAACCATTCGTTTAGGTTGTTGCTGGTGAGTCTTAAGAAAACAAATGCTGTTTTTCCACGACTCGCTGATTTCTTTGTACTGGACATCTAAAGCAAACGTTCCGCGTGAGCTGAAAAATACTGAGAGTTTCGATTATAAGGGGTAGTTTTAACGCACTCCTTGCTGCTTAGTCGGCCAATTTATTTAACTGAATTTCCGTATGTCCTGGAACTCAAGCTAAATATGTACAGTGTTGGACAGAGAATTAGCACACTTCCATTTATTCACTTCAAACAAGTAAGATAACTTCGTTAACGATGTTTTTTGAAATTTTTTGAACAACTCAAATATACAAATAAGTGCCGGCGATGATCGTTTAATTGCTACTTAGGCTAATATCAATTTTTTAACTTCAGCAGAGATTCGTGACAAAGTAAAACAGGAACATGGCATAATAGTAAGCAGCAGAACAATTCGCAGAAGATTGAATGATAAGGATTTGCTTGGTTACGTAGCCCAGCACAAGCCTCTGATATCAAAAAAAAATATTGCAGCCAGACTTAAGTTCGCCAGAATTCACGGATCCAAATCGTTGTCATTTTAAAAAATTGTTTTCTGGAATGATGAATAAAAGTTCAATAGACTTGGCTCTAATGGAAAGCGCCATGTTTGGCACCCGCCATAGCAAGAACTTAATCCGCGAGGGTGTATCATGGTGTGGGTTGCCTTTTCGCGGCACGGTGTTGGGCCTATCGTGAAAATTGAGCAACGATTGGACCAGCATGGTTATAAAAGAATATTGAAGGATCATATGGAGCCCTTTGCAGATGACAATTTACCATTATCATGGATATTTATGCATGATAATGATCCTAAACACACTTCCCGGCTGATGAAGCAGTGTATTTGTGATCGGCAAATAAATCTTCTGCCAATGTTAGTTTAAGGATTTCGTCTTTGTTATTTTGTTGAATTATATATTTGTATATTTAAGTTGTTCATTGTTTAATTAAAAAACATAAAAAAAAATTTTAGAAAACATCGTTAACAAAGTTATCTCGCTTATTTGAAGTGAATATAGGGAAGTGTGCTAATTCTCAGTCCAACACTGTATATATGTTCGCTGATTTTCTTCCTAATAGTTTCTAGAGACGGGTATTTGTTGGTGTTTTACATTCCAATTTACAGTCACCGATTAGCTCTCCCCGCGATTACATCGTTTTTCTGATTGCGTTCTCGATCACTTTTTTCCTCGCGTTCCGATATTTATCGATAACAAACCGCTGTTACCTTTCTTCACTCATTCACATTTCTTCATATTAGTAAAAAAAAAAAACAAGTGCATAGTGACAAATAATTACCCAATGGCCTCTGGGCCACGTGTTCTCTCGGGCAATCGGTTTAGCGGTCTCGATGTAGACTTGCTATCCGAACCCAAACAACATAAAAGGAAAAAAAAAATAGTTACACACGCATTCAAAACTTTAGCTTTGATAATGTGTTACCAAGCCATGTTGTATCCAATAATCCTAAATTGATCATAATCTCCTCTCTAAGCACACAAAAACCACTTTCATCTTACAGCGTCTTCCTGCTTAAAAAAGCAATCGATAACATAAGTACTGCTTATGATAATATCAGCCAACTTCCGTGATGGGAACCTTTTTATCCTAACTTAAAAATCGCTGACCTATTTCTTAAACAAAAAATTTGGTCCAACATCTACCCTGTCTCCATTACACTTCATTCAAGTTTGAACTCCTCATAGGGTAAAGTCTACGCACCCTGCCTAATTAACGTGCCTAAAACTGAGATCATTCAAGAGATGAAAGCACACCGTGTGACAGATGTTTCTAAATTTAATAAAACTGTAGACGGCAACCAACGCGCTACTGTCCTCGTCCTCTTTACCTTTGACTCCTACTTGCTTCAGTTAACATTGGTTGGTATAACGTTAATGTTAACGAATACTATCTCAATCCAATGCGACGCCAAAATTGCCAATTATTAGGCCACACCACAAAAAGATGCAAGAGGAACCTTTCTTGTGTAATTTGCAATCTTCCACCCCACACCCCTGATAATTACATACGTACTTCATTCGCCAATTGCCAAGAAGATCATCATCATTTAGCTCATCATTCGGACTTACGGAGTCCGACTAATTCAACAGCTGAACAACAGAGTCCTCCATACTACCCCCAAAACTTGTCTAACCCAAATCTTCTACAACATAACTCAACTTACAATGTACGAAGTTCTTCTTCAGTTATTAACTCTTCTCTGAAGATTCTTCAATGGAATCTTAAAGGTTTTTCTTTCTAATAATTGCCACGAGCTGCATTTTCTTATAAATTACCTTAAGCACTCTATAATTTCGCTACAGGAAACCCACATTGAACATAGGTCCCAACTTACGCCACCTAAACAATAATCCGCTTTTTTCACAATCTTGACTCGATTGTTTTTTTTTTTTTCATTTCTTTTTCCTCTTGTAGAACCCTGCCGTAAAGGCAGCGACACTGCGACCTTAAAAGATCTATTGTATCGACGAGTTGGAGTTAATCCAAAAGATTTACCACTTCCCTTATGAAAGATAGTATATCTCTTGTAGTGGAGTTTTTCAATTCCAGTAAAGTCAGTATTTCCCTATGGAGAATACGTTTCCTTAACCAATGTGGTGCCGGACATTCACATAAAATGTGCTCGAATGTTTCGTCTTCTTCAAGATAAAACCTACATTCCTTGTTTTACCACAAGTTTATTTTGTTAAGCCGCAGTGACCAGTAAGAAAGCTCGTTAGCTTTCTTATGCTTTCCTTATCTAAGCTGAGTATTTCCTTATAGGAATAGGATCTAATTAATCGCTTGGATTGCCTGCGACCTGACCCATTGGTTTGTTTTCCCATTCGTTAATCAGTGCTGCAGCCGTTGTCCACTCTAGCCAGTTCGTCTGCGGATTCGTTACCTGCAATCCCCTTATGTCCAGGGACCCAGCCAAGTTTCACTTTGTTGTGTTTGGCAAGGGATTGCAGAGCATCGTAGCAACATTTGACGGCTTTGGAGTCGATTTGGCTGGACGATAAAGCCTTAAGTGCTGCCTGGCTATCTGAAAAGATTTGTATAATTACGCCCTTGATATCTTTACCAAGATTATGTCTAGCGCAGATCTCAATGACATGGATTACGGCTTGAAACACATTGGGACTAGACCTCATAGGTACAGAGATACCAGGGTTCATAGACACCAACTCCGACTCCAGAATCCATTTTTGATCCATCTGTGTACCAAACTAGACTCTAGGGGTCTAGTGTTGGAATATCATTGGACCAGTCTTCCCGGTCCAATAATTCAACATCAAAAAACCTACCGAAACAATTCTGCCGGAACATAGTCCCCGGAATTGTACAAACCATGTCTCTATTAGGGATTGAGTTGAGTATCCTAAGGTGACCCACTAGGTCTTCTGGTTTTAACTGATATTCTAGCTGCAGTTTAATGGCATAAGTGGCAGCTATCTTCCTAACGAAGATGGGTAAAGTTGTCAGCCCGACAATAGCTTCGAGAGTTGTTGTGGGGGCAGGTGCGCATGGCACCTGTTATGCCAAGACAGGTAACCCTTTGCAGTTTTTGTAATTTTATAATTTTTTAATCTGTTTATACATACATCCCGAACAACAGTTCTCGTGTAATGACCTTGACGACATCCTGATCAACATTAATACACCTGTCATAGTAACAGGCGATTTCAACATAAACAAGGAACCGGCAATCATTCAAAGATGTATTCGATGCGCTGCAAATGAAGCAATCCCCCAAACTAGAGAAAAATCTTGTCATAAAAATGTGCCTTGATGGACTAAAGAATTGTCGGCACTTCAAGGCAAATGGAATCTCCTATCAAGATGATAGAATTTGAATGCTGTCTACAAGCCGTCAAAGGTACAACCCCCGGATTTGATCGAATATTCTATGGTATGGTAAAAAATGCCCTTCCAGCTTTAAAGACAAGATTAGCCCTATATAATCAAATTTTTGACGAAGGTATCATTCCATTTTTGGTGGCAAATATTATTCCCTTGCCTAAACCTAATAAAGATCACTCCTTAATTTTAGGATATCGACCAATATCTCCCTTTCTCTGCACTGCGAAAATTCTAGAGAACATCATCTCCAACAGGGCTGAAAAATACTTCAGTATTATCTGACTTCAGTACACTACAAGTACAAGTACCGAGTACTGATACTTGTACTTCAGTACGGCGGTACTTGTACTTGAAAAGAATTAAGTCCAGTGGTACTTGTTTTTTTTCCTTTATTTGCCACAAGTATTCATTTTTACGTACTTAAGTACATAAATAAGGACTTAAGTACTTGATCAGTACTTACAAGTATTTGACCAGTACTTACAAGTATTTACAAGTACTTTCAAGTACTTTAAATTATATCAAATATTGGAAAGTATTTTATTAAAAAGGATTTAGCAATTAGTCGTAAGTACTAGCAATATAAGCTTGCCTTATCAATTTCGATCTATGCACAGTTATGAGTTTTGAGACGCTGAAAGCAAGACTGCTCACGTACTTCAAAGTACTGATCAAGTACTTGAAAATACTGCTCAAGTACTTGAAAGTACTGCTCAAGTACTTGAAAGTAATGCTCAAGTACTTGAAAGTACTGCTCAAGTACTTGAAAGTACTGCTCAAGTACTTGAAAGTACTGCTCAAGTACTTTAGTAAAAAAGACTTGTACTTGATTCAATTAAAGTACCAGTACCAAGGTACTGAAGTACAAGTACAATTCCAGGTACTGGTACTGGTACTTATACTTGTACTTGATTTTGTACAGCCCTGATCTCCAAACGTCTTTTTTGGTTTCTTGAAAATAAAAAAAACTTTTACCGCGTAATCAAGTGGCCTTCAGAAAAGGTAGAAGTATGCACTTCTGTATTTAGATGAATTCATTTCCTCAGCCTTTTCAACAAGGAATCACCTTTCAATCCTCCTTTGATCACATCGGTCTTCATGTCATTTAAAAAAAACTCATCCAACGGAAGGTTGAACCAAAAATGTTCAAATATGTTTTAAATCGTTTCTCATCAACAGGCGTTTTCGCATAACAACCAACAATGTCTCTTCCGCCACACATAACCTTCGAAATGGTATTCCCCAAGGATCCCCATTATCTGTTGTGCTATTAAAAATTGCTTTTAACGAATTTTGGCAACATAAATAACAGCTATAACAAGGTTCACCACGTTTTATATGCAGACGATCTAATACTCTTTTCAAATTGTTAAAACTTAACCTTTTCTGGCAGCCTGTTTTCAGACATCCTTGACCGTCTGTCAATATGGAATAATACGTCAGAGTCTTTTATTTCTGTTGACAAAACCCAAACATTAAATATTTGTAAAAAATTAAACTGCCCAACACATATTTCGGTGCAACTTAACAAATATATAAGCAATGCCAGCTGCATGAGGGTACTCGGTCTACTACTCGATTCAAAGTTCAACTTTAACATTCACTGTACTTACATCAAGAAACATCTAACTCCTAGATTAAATATAGTAAAATACCTATCTTTAAAAAATAGTTTCTGTAATATCAATACTGTCATTAACATCACTAGATCCATTAATTTATGAAAAATTGATTACGGTTTGGCTATTTATTAGTAAATGTTATGATAAGTTGAAAATCTTATCTCAATGCCATACCATGGTGCAGTTACAACAAGCTTTCGGACAACTCCCATAATAAATCTACTCACGAAAGCAGGTCTACCCCAAATTACAGAACGGTTTAATCTCGTCTCCTCCCAGATCATGCAAAATATTAAATTCTCGTTGACTTCTCCTATTCACGAAGTCGTAAAAACATTACCAACACAAAAAAGAAGCAAAAATATCCGTCGACATTAGCCCAAACACTATCCTCCGCTAAAACCCTGGATATCCCAATAGCTATGATGATGTAATAATCACTGAGTTAACAAATTTTCCCAAGGCCACCACTAACAACGCTTCTAAGACAACTATCGGGACATCATTTGCGGACAGAAATGGTTTAATCATCTCCAAAGGAATTTTACCCTCTTTCTCTTCAACCTTCACAGTCGAGGGCTTTGCCATCCTTAAAGCCATCGAAGCAGGTTGCAACAAAAAAACTATTATTTTTACGGATAGCCTATCCTCAATTGCTGCTACTAAAAACATTAACAACTCTGCAAGCATCATAGAATCCATTCGGAATAAACTTATCGCTAAGAACGCCAATCTTAAACTTGGTTGGATCCCCGGTCACGACGGCATCAAATGCAACGAGGAACAGATGCGGCAGCAAAATCAGCTGTAATGGAACCCCTTATTACTTTCTACAGCTTCAATAAAAAAGATATAAAAAGATGTGTCTTTATCAAATTGGAAATATAGATGAAAAGTCAATTGGTCCGGTTACCAACACTTGTACAATGAATTTAACCCCACTGCTGTAAAGGCTATCTTTCCAGCGAATATATCAAAATGTTAAAAATGAATGAATGAATGAGGCATACTAACATTACTCATAAACATATTCTTACAAAAGAACCACCAACTTTCTGCCACCTTTGCGTGGAAAAACCACACTTGACCGTAAAGCATCTATCAGACTGCAAACAAGTAAAAACAATTTGTCTTCTGAAATGTAACCAAAGTCTTAGGGAACTCTTAAGTACCACAAGCGAAAAAAAACGTAAAAAATGCATATCATCTCATGTCATAGCAGCTAGCGCTACAAACATATATACAGTCGAATTCCGATAATTCGAAATGGCAAGGGAACAGAATTTTTGACGAATTACCGCAGGTTACGAATTATCGAGATTTCGATTTAACGAGGTGAAAAACATAAAAATACGAATTAGCGGGGCTTTTAAATTTCATATAACTTTGCAAAACATATTGTTTAATTTTTAAGTGCTCAATTCACACAAATGTAATTACATTTTAAATATGTACTAATAAAAAATGAAACATAAAATTACATTAAGATACAAAAAATTAAGATAAAGCTTGACATCGACATCAAGGCAACAAAATCGTCCATAAAAATGAATGGTAGTTAAACTGAAAAGGTTTTTTTGCGTCTTATAATTCGTAATAAGAGGTTTAAAAAACGAATTACGATTTATAAGAGGTTTTGTGTTAATTGCACTGCAAATAAAATACGGGATAGCGATTTTTCAAGGAACTAGCAGTTTGTTACGAAGTATTGAGGTTTCGATTTGTCGGGGTAAGAATCATCGCGATTCGAATGTATTAATATTATAATTTATTTATATATTAATATGTTAATAACATAACATAACATACATTCCAATTTAGAGCTGTGTTAATTGCCTTTTCAATCCCTACAAGTTCTGAGACGTAACTTCCTGCTGGACTTGGTTGTCCTTGATGGAGGGTCATACTATGCCCACCTCTCATCCATTCTATTGCATATGAGCAGTTTCCTTCCGTACATGACCCGTCAGTGCCGTTTGAAGTTGTATTTTTTCTAAAACCAGCAATGCTTGTATCAATCGCAAGTTGGTGCTTTTATGGTTTAAATTAATCGTATAATCCTCGAAACGAACAGTTACAGTTACAGTTACAGGGCAAGAAGTTACTATTAATGCTATGTTTTTGATCGCTGATATTATTTTTCTTTTCATAGCATTTGCCGTTGGGTTACATCGCATTAGTGAGTGTAAAGGATGCTGGTAATCTGCAAGTGCCTTGCTTTCCAAGTTGATTGCTCTCTTCATCGCAAGGTGCTTAAAAGTACATATGTACCCGGCTTCGGTTCTGAGCGCATCGATTGGTGTTAGTCTAAGGGCTCCTGTTGCTATATGGTAACAGTCATTTATTACTGTGTCGATTTTCTTATTGATAAATTTTCATGTCCACTTGTAGGTTGTAAGCCCGTGGTGCAATGTACCTTTTACTAGGATTTTGGTGATACGTAGTGCAGTTTCAATATGTGGTCCTTTTCTACGAGAGCAGATCTTTTTCAAAAGGCTATTATGTGCCTTAAATTTTTGTGTGATTTTTTCTGGCATGATGGTTCCATTTTAGCCTGTCAGTAAAAGTGATATCTCGGACCTTGAGCTTTTTCTTGTGTGTAATTATATATGTGAGTCAATATATGCATTCTATACGATCACAGATAGTGGAGAACCTTGTGGAATTCCATTTTCAACATGTGCTAAGTGTGAGTTGTATCCATCAACATTGACACGAAAGACCATTGATGTAGCTGCCGGATTACAGGCGTTGGCTTTATTCGGTCAAAAGCTTTTCAAGGTCTATAGAGAGTAAGATCTTGTTCTTGGATGATGCCAGGTTTTTCGATATTTTTTTTTTCCAAAAGGTGGACCAGTGTGTGAACACCTCTATTTTGTATAAATGCATGTTGCCCTGATGTTATTTAAGGTTAGTTCTAAACATTAAGCCTATTTAACAATTCTGAAAGGCAATAAATTGGGTGATTTGTTGATTAAAAAAATTGTTTAAAATATCATTAAATTTGGTTTTTAAAAAGATGCAACTTTTTTTCTATAAATTCCTTTGCCTCCCAAGTCACATGTCCTTAAAGTAGCTTTGTTACAGACTATATAAAGTAAACAATGACACCCGTACGTCTAAAACGTCGATATTCTTCCAGAACAATGCCCATTACTAAAAGTGATATTTTTGATGTATAGTTGTGTTCAAAATAATAGTAGTGCGTACCACACCAATAGTTTATTGAATATTTTAGCTTGCTTCCACATAAAAATTTGATTTTCAGCTCTTTTCCAGAAACTAACGGAATATGTCAAACAAAATTACTGTAAATTTCATAGCAAATATCTTGAAGATCAGTGCATGTGAGTCGAGTTGGTGATCTCAATGAAAAGAGTGCTGTTCAAAGAAATAGTTGTAATAGTAAGAAAACTATTTATAATCAAAGACTTGACTTTTATTGTATTTGTTTCAAGTAGAAAACCAAGTATTGCCTTTGTCTTTTTAAAATTCGAAATAAAAGACCAAATTTTTAGGTGAAAAATATCTACAGTGGGAAGAGGGAAGCATTGCAGCCAAGAAAACCGTGATCTCAGAAAAAAAATTAAGAAGGGAAGGCAAAACTTATGCCGAAATAAAAAATTTGATAAGTTGTATTCCAACAATGATAGCCAATGCCATCAAATATGTTGAAAAGACGGAAACTATTTGAAATCCAAAAGGAGCTCTAACTTCCTGTAAGTGCGATGACTATTCGCAGGAGCCTTTTAGACTACGACATGCACGCACGAAGTCCACGGAAAGTTCCTCTTTTGACAAAGAAACACCTCAAGAGCCGTATCGAATTCGCCAAAAATCACATATGTAGAGTTGGCAGTTGAAAAATGGGGCAATGTATTGTGGATAGATGAGAGTAAATTCATTATATGGTTTCGTGTTAATAAGGTTGAAGTTATGCCTTGTCCCCCAATCTCAACCCAATAGAAAATCTTTGGGGTGATATTAAAAAAGATGTAAAGAATGCAGAACCATCAAAGAATCGAGACCTTTGGGAGATTGTAGAGGATTCCTGGACAAAAATCCGAGAAAAGCGTTGCCACAGTTCAGTAGACTCCATGCAGCGTCGTTGTAAAGCTGTTTTGAATAATAAGGGGTTCACGGCAAAATATTAAGCCATTATGTATTTTAAAATAATTTTAATTTAATATTTATGCTATTTCAAGGCCGTTATTTCTTAATAATATGAATACTACTATTTTTTTTAACAGTTCATTTTCTTTATTTATTTATTTTAAGCTTATTTTGTTAAATTTATTAAGTTTAGAAAGTAACGAATTTTTGTATACTTATACTTAACATTTGAATTTTTTGTATTTTAACGAAAAAAAAACTTTTAAAACATTTTTTTGAAACTATTTGTTTTCTTTGATAGAGGTCACTACTATTATTTTGAACACAACTGTATGAAAGGCATATATAAAATCTGAAGAAAAAGGATGTGCGGTAATGAATTATGTTAATCAGAAGTAAAGTGCAAATGGCATTACTGATGATGGAATCAGAAAAATTGTAATGAAGAAAGTGGGCATTTGCTTTTATAAATCGGCGCTCACGGCGGTTGAAAGCGAATGGAGCCAGCGTAATTTTCCAAGAAAAATTGAAAGTGGTTGGGGGACGTATTGGATATTGGAACGCTTTGTAGTGGCTCTAAAAACATTGAAGCTGATAGCAGCAAACAATATGTAGAACTAGGAGGAAAACAAAAAAAGCGACAAATTCAACATTTGTTGGATAATTATTCTCACGAAGAACTCTTATACGCTGCACATCTCAGCTTATACGCCTCTGGAAAGTAAGATGCTGGTTTGGCAACATAAGTTACAGACAATTCCTTAGAGATGATTTCGGCTGTAAAAAAGTCTTTAAAGACTCCAATTTCTCAACTAAAACGCTATTCTTCTGAAGAGACCCTTGCAATTTATATACAGGGACGATCTACGAAATTCTCGTAAACACTTATGCAAAATGGGACCAAATATCGTAAAGCTCAAATTCATCAATATCACCCCTCAATTTTGGCTGCAAAAAAGTAATGTTACCCGTATATTACAGAAACATCAGCAGAAGTTACCTTGCAGGGTCTTTTGGATCATACCAGTCAACGGCTCGCATTGTATTTGGAAGAAGTTCTGAAGACCAGTGCTTTCTGTAGTGACTTAACATTGATTTGCAAATGGGGGTAGTTCTGGACAATATAACCCTAAGCAGCGATATGTTGAAGACTTAAGAAGAGTAGGGTACACATAAGAAAAATCAACAGAAAATACGATGAAAGACTTATTTCATACCCATCTTTACTCATCGAACCCATATATTTCATCATTTTCAATTATGGATGGTGGTGCTTTTCGGCCACCATTGTTATTATTATCATAAGAACTCCCCTAACTGTGGGTAGAATGCAATATGTGCCTGATTGTCAAACAAGTTTTAATTATTTTGAACTAAATATGTTGGGTTAATGATTTGTGCTTGCAGGGAAAAATAAGGGTAGGAAAGAATTTATCATCCACTTTGTTTTAGATAAGGCGACACGCTGACATGTGATTTCTATAACATCGTTCTTGAGAAGATCGTGCAAAACTTACTGGCTAACACAAGAGGCACAATCTTCCAAAAGTCTGTTCAACTGCTAGATTACGCGGATGACATTGACGTGATTGGGCGAACACAGCGAGCCGTCAATGATGCGTTTGCTAGCATTGAAACGGAAGCGGCTACAATGGGTCTGGCGGTGAACGAGGGCAAAACCAGAACGTCACCATAGGCATGCTATAACTTTGAGGCAGTGAAGGACTTCATCTACCTCGGCTCCGCGGTAAACAGTACAAACAACATCAGTACCGAGATCAAGCGCAGAATAACTCTTGCCAACCGCTGTTTTTTTGGGCTCAAAAGGCAATTGAGTAATAGAGCCCTCTCTCGGAAGACCAAGTTGACCTTGTATAATACCTTGATCATCCCAGTCCTGCTTTACGGCGCAGAGGCATGGACAATATCCAAGCGGATGAACAGTCTCTTGGTCTTTTCGAGAGAAAAGTTTTGCGAGCGATCTTTGGTTCTGTTTGCGTTGATGGCATTTGGATGAGAAGGTTCAACCACGAGCTATATGGGCTGTACAGCGGCATGAGTTTAGCCAGGCATCTACACATCTAACGCCTAAGATGGCTAGGCCATGCAAAGCGTGTGGGCAACTTAGCTCCGGCCCGAAGAGTCTTCGACTGTGGGACAATGCAACAGATGACGTCCACGTACAAGGTGGCTCACACAAGTCGGGAGGGACATCGGCCGGCTTGGTGTGCGAAACTGGAGAGAGCTGGCAAGAAATCGTCCTAGCTGGAGAGTCATGTTGGGTGAGGCCCAGGTCCACCTCGGACTGCAGCGCCCTAAGAAGAAGAAGATGCATTAGTTGCAAGCTACAGTTGGTTCAGCTGGGATGTTTAAAAGTTTGATCCCCATACTATTACAATGAGCTCAATTAGGCTTAAGCGTGGCTGCACGTCCGCAGTCTGCCACTCTCAACTAACTTAACCTTCAAATAGTGGTATGAATATAATTATTTTTTTCTTTTTATTTCTTGTATACTTACATTATAATAATTGAGAGTACATACATATATCAATAAATGAATGCAATCTAACTTCTACAAGACTTGTAAATGCTCTGTAAGAAAAGAATGAAATACAAAAAAGAAAAATGCCTAAATATAATAGGTAGGGGCACGTGCTGCTGATAAACAAAATAGGCACACATATACCTGCATAGGTACATATCCAACACATCAAAGCGATCGAACAGCTGTAACTTTAAGTTAATTAAGGAGTTCCACTGCTCTGGGGGTTGCAGTGAAAAAGAAAACGCATTAATTTGTAGATGATCAAGAGCAGTCAAGCATAGTTTGAATTGGGGAGATAAGAAATACACTTATAGACAGTCACATGGACTTCACCTTAGAGGTGCATTTTTTGATGCAGACAAATGAGTAGAATGTTGAGCAACATTTTTTCGGTTGATATTTTTTTAAAAGATGCATGTCTACTAAACTGCGTGTGTGGTTAAAGTGAGTGTGCATTTGCTATTATTGCTCCATTTTTCACAGACGATGTGGATGATATACCAAGTAATGATTTTCAAAATTTCTATCGAATTTAAATGGTTCCAGGCTCTTCAAAATCAATCCCATCTTTCCCTCTTGAATTTGAAAAATGCAGATGGATACATCACTTAATTTTACGATTTTAGGATACATTAAGTTGAAAGTAGTTCATAAGCGAATAAGAGAAAAGTTTTATGAGTTTAATAAAAGTAATAAAAACAAACTTGAAATCTTATTTGAATTACATCTTCATCCAGTTTTCAGTTGGATGACTTTTCATTCAAGAAAACCAAATCAAATGTATGGAATCTACAGATTGTCATCTACATATTTATGGCAGTCGCGAAACAGCCATGGGGGCTACTTAGGCTAAGATGACTATCCCCATTTAATGGGACACTTGTTTTGGCGCTACAGTTCGAGGTGGACTTAGGCCAAGCTAAAAATCTTGTTGGGCGTGATATTGTTTTCTTACAAGTGGAATGACTCTGTAGTTTTATACCGACTCTGAACGGCGAATTTCAAGAAGAGTATGCTCTTTGAACATTGTCAAAGAAAAATAATGTATGCCTCTGATCATTGTCTGATTGTACAGTACAGTGAAAACATTTTTTTTCACGCAACCTGACCTTCATTTAAGTGATACAACGCATGCAGTTAAGCAGTCATCCCGGCATAGGTTAGGTTAGGCTAGGGGGCTGCTAATGAATTCACCAGCACACTTGGACCATGTTGTGACTACTACCATTGATCGACCGTTAATTTGATCCCAACGGCAAATGGTGACTGGACCAGATTTGAAAAACTGGATAAAAGTGTATTAACTTTACTTTCACTGGGATTCGAACCTGGGACCCCTCTAGCTTAGGGCAGGCACTTAACCAAATGCGTCATCCAGTCGTATATCATCCCGGCTAGTAAACTGGGTTTTAATAGCGCTTTTCCCAGTATATTTAGTATAGTTCGTGAATTAATCTCCTCTTTCAACTGCCATCACCGCAAACAGGGCAGACTTTTAATATAATAGTAATGGTGACGCTAGAGTCCAAACTGTACTTGGGCCTGTTTTCTAGAGCAATCTACAGTTAAATGCTCAATCCGAACGGCGAGAATGAGAAAACAGTTGTACTCTTTGAGCATTGTCAGTAAGTCGAAGGAGAGCCGCAAACAATTTTTTTTTAGGTTTAAGATTGGAACCTCGGCTTTAAGTCCAGTGGTTAGCGATCGAGGCACATAAAAGTAATGCAAAGGGAACCAACTCCACCACGACCAGGTTAACAGCTTATGTAAAGAACAATCGGATCCTCCTGGCTGAGAAGAAGATGAATAACAAACCTCCGGCGTAACGATCACGATAAACTTGGCCTTGACAATTTGAAGCAGCTTGCACGGAACCGTGAAAAAAGGAAGGCATTTGTAGCTCACGGTCATCACGATACCTAAACGCATAACTTTAAATTAATTTTAATAATACGAAAATATCTTGTTTGTCTTTTGAAGATTTTCCAAGATGTCAATGTCAGCATGCATTGGAATGGATCTTTTAAAAATTATCGGAATGTCTACGGTGATGTTATGATTCCATTCATCGGACATACTTCCCCCGTCCATATTTTACCCCCTCCAATCATGTCAAATTCGGCAGTTGTAGACGCTTGTCCCGGAAATGTCTGAGCAGATTGAAGGTGGTAGCCCAATCAAACGAAGTCAACCCTAACCGAAGACCGGTTGTCGTGTGCCGTCCATAGTGCATGTTTGAAACACATCAATGACTATACATGAGTTTATGTAGAGTCTCTCAATCCGATGCGATCTACCCCTCCCCGATCTGTCATGCATACCGAAAGAACACACAACAAGCAACATCTTGCAAAGCATAAGGGCCTCAAAACAATGTGAAGCAACAGTCATCTGCTTGGATGTATGCGTCTGTCATCAGATCTGATGAGCCACAAGTTGCAGAACGTCTATCAATATTCTATCTCAGCACCTGACACTGAACACATTCTCTCATTTTCATTCTCTTCTTCATTGTCACCCCTGTTGCACGTCGCACGCACATGCTTTGTCACTTCCGCAGGGGTTCTCTCTCGGTGCATAGAGCATAATGTAGACGCAGCTCCTTTCACAGTTCCGTGAGCAGAGAATACACACGTGTACATCATGTCCGTTGGATCCATATAGTCATGTTTACCCATGCGTTACCGGCTCTCGTAGAGGGGAATCAAGTGGCCTGAACCGTGAAGTTATTCACGAAACGAAACTGTTTAGAATTGCACCATAGGTGCCTTTTTCTGTGTCTTATGTTTAGCTTCCCCTCTTGACCAGTCGCACTCGTATCATCTGCCCCTAATTCCTACTCCTCGCGGTTCATAGTCGTTGGTAGTTTCGAAACGTCGTTACAGTAGATCGTAGGGGTTAATATCAGCACTTAGTTGAATACGTGAGCAACGCACACACTTGTTTAATTTCAAAAGAACTCATCATTCGGTAGTCTTCGTTTAGACGAGTCGTTCTCGTTTTTGTTTTCGCTTTTCGAAAATACAATAATATCCAATGAACGTTCAAAAATCGAACAGAAAGTGTGCCAATACTGTGTGTACCGGCCCCAAGAATCAGTGAAAATCTGCATGGACCATGTTCAATATCGGGGTAGTCTGAAACTGTCCGTTTATTACAATTTAAAAATAGACTAGTATACAAAACAATATGAATCTTGTGCATACATACGCCGTATCTAGAGCACGTCATGAGTATAATATGCCACCGGAAAGTAGTGTCTCTCGCCTATGATCTGCTGAATACGTCTCTTTTTATAAAAGATGAAGTAATAAATATATTTTTCGTGTGACTACATGCAAAATAATTTTCGCCCTAGCAAATGTTACACTTGTACATAATTAAATAAATAAAAAATATATATAAAAAATTCGAAGAAGAAATTTCACATATTTTGATCGAGTGAAAAGTGCGGTAGTGAGATGTCTAATTCAATCGAAAAGATACTCGTCCCTTTAGCGAAATGCCTTGTGATATTGTTTTTGTTGAGTAGTTGCAATTCGGATAGAGGTAAGAAACCAATAAGACACGAAAGTGATAATTTTTAAGACAGAGATCTTTATAAAATCGTGTGGAGTTTCTATTTTTCTTCAAGAGAAAATGTCTGTGCTCTGAAGTGGAAAAGTGAAAATTCATATATCTAGCCATACATGCGCCAACTTTATTTCAAGTGCCCTAGTCCCAGCAAAAACATCCAGAGGATCGTGAAGCGCCAGAGAATCCCATTTTGGGATGAGTGAACCTTGAAGTAGCCAAGTGTTGTGTGTCTTTAGATATTCACTATGTGGAGGCGCCATTTAGTTTCGCAATCTATGGCAAAATATAAGGGAAATACATGTGTTGTCTTGAGAAGGCCATTAAAACGAAAATAGACGTGACAAGTGTATCTTTATGGGCGTAGCCAGGTCGTCGGCATCTTTTGGCTATGATTTCAAAAAGAACCTCTCCCATCAATGTCGTTTGGATTTGGAAATAAATATATCTGGTGTTAGTTGACATTTTAAAGGGTGTTGGTTGAGAAATTTTTAACTGTCCATTGTCGTGGCTTTCATTGAGGTTTGGAACTATGTCACGTTGTTTGTATGAAATTTTGAAAAATCTGAGAAACTTAAAGATCTAAAGACTATAGAAATCCCGAGATACGAATATGTATGGGCATCAGCACTAGAAACAGTTTTAGGTTTGGAGTAGGTTCCAGTGACAGGCAAAATTCGAAGAGTCACTGTTTGGACGGAAGGTTCTTTAAGGAATTAATTCAGTAGCATGGTGGCTTAGCATGTTCCTAAATGGCATCAATGACGTTGTAGATAAGTGCCTCGACTCTGTCGCACTATATTTTCAAGTCTAGGTTTATATCCCAGTTCAGACAAACAATTTTTCAAAAAAAAGTTGTTCACGGCTCCACCTCTTTCGAGTCATTGATAGTGCTCGAAGAGTACAACTGTCTAGAAAAAAAACTTCTTAATCCAGTGCTGCCAGTTTTTCAAGTGGAATTTATTTCATTAGGAAAAAAAACTTATAATATCCGTCAAAATCTACCACTTTCAAAAAAATTTCCTTAATGTAGAAAACCGTTAATGAAATGAGAAAACCTTAATGTAGAAACCGTTATTGGCTAATGTAAGCTACCAGATACCATGTAGAAATGAAAGCAAACGTTAAGACTCCAAGAAGGCAATATATATACTACGAGTATATAAATTCTAGTTACAAGAAAACTTGTGTCTTTTGGACAATGTAATGTTGACATTATAGAAGGTGTTTGCTCGACAGCAGCTCGCTTATATGTTATCCTGTTATATGTTATCGTATAAGTTTCAGCTATAATAATAATAACGGCGGCGCTACAGTCCGAGGTGGACCTGGGCCTAGCTTCTCAGCAACCACTCGTGTTCTGCGTGCTATTGTTCTCTCACGAGTGGAGGGGACCTACAGTTTAATGCCGACTCCGACCGACGAGATTGAGAAGATTTTTCTAGACAGTTATACTCTTTGAGCATTGTCAATGACTCGAAAGAGGTGGAGCCGTGAAAAATGTTTGGCGTTTTTTCTAATCCTAATCCAATAATAATGTTACAATAACTGTAATGAAAAACTGATAAGAGGTTTTCATTGAAATCATCCTCTTGAATTGTAAGAGAATACAATCTTTCCCACGAAAAGGCAAATTTACGATGACATGGCAGCATTGCCTCAATCTCGCTATTCAGTAAAGGTAGCAAACTTTATGTCAGTGTTGCCAGATACTTAAAGTGAAATTCCTCTTTAACGAGCCTAAAATTCTCCTTTTTGGCATATTTTTCTGATTGAAATTCTTCAACAATGCCTGAAGCTTTTTCCCCTGAACCGCTTGCGTTCATACAGTCGTAATCTAGTCACTTTCCAGTTTAGCACGTTATGTGGATGGATTTTTCTTTTGAAATTACGAAGAATATCCTGAATAACAGTGACTTGCAGGATTTGTATTGAATACAACTGTTTCCGTCTGAATAAACAAACAAACATAAACAAACAGCCGTTCCTGGATTCTGCTGAATGAACTCATAAACTTCTTAAACTTAACTTTTTTGGCACCAGTTATACCCTCGATCTCGCATACTTTTAAACAAATCATGATATTCTGTTTCTTTTATTCGGGGGGAGTTAGGAGTCCAAATTTCGTGACATTTAATCATGTTCATTAAGAATTGTGAAATATCGAGTTCGCAGACTGGTCTACTAATGAATTTTCTTGTAGTAGTACAGCCCTGATGGTATTTATTCCCTAAAGAATATTGGGTGTTCATCCGTTCGATATGCCTGAGCCAGTTTGGTAGATGGAATTTTGCTTATGGACTATGTCCACATCCTTGTACAGCTCATAGAATTCCCGCTCAGTCCTGCTCTTCGTCCAGTTTTCTGCTGCATATAGAAAGACCGTGTTTACACCTGCTTGCCCGTGCTACTTCTTCAGAACTAGAATGTGCTCGATCCGTACTGCACGAGGCATCGCATATTTTTTAGCGTGGAGTGACACAACCGGATCAATTTTTTTCGGAATCCTGAATTCGGCCAGGTTGTCGGCAGACGTTTACTCAGTACGCTGGATAGAATCTTGTAGGCAACATTGAGTATTCTTTTAATGTCTTTAAAAGATTTAAGTCTTGGGCGATAGCTTGAATTCCATGTCTGGTCTAAAGCAAACATTTTATCTAATCTTTGTTAAAATGTATCTGTAATTCTGAGTAAATATTTGGATCTCTGTTGAAGAAACTGAAAAACATAAGTAATTTGAAACTATACAACTCTCTGGGTTTTTATACAGGTTTTTATATCGAAAGGCAACCACATTTTTCATCATACAATTTTTTTTTGAGTTTTTTTAAACTTTTTTTTAGTAGTGCAAAAAATGTTTTTCGGTATTCAGTTTGACGGAGAAAATGCAGTAGTATCTACCAAATATGCACAAATGAAACTAAGTTTAGTTCTCCAGCCCTTCATTTTTATTCAACTACATTTATTTGAAGCAAAAGTGTTTCTATAAATTTTACAGTGAACTCGTAATCTGAATTTAATAGTCTTTGAGTCTGTCGTCTAGATGCTTAAAGTTACCTCGCTTAGTGCATTTGATTACCTTGTGAATTACAATAGAAGAAACTGCTACACATAAATGTTGTGTGAGGTCATGGTTTTTAGCTAAAGAATCTCAAGATTACACGGTAATGGATACACGGTAATATATACTTCCTTTGTCTGTTTATTTTTCCAAAGAATCCCTGTGTATTATTGCAACTATCAACGAGCGCAACAGGGAAATGCAACTCGATACGTTAGAAAGGCTTATCTGGCGTAAATGTTGTGCCTTGACATGCTACCCTATTCCCTATTGTTTGAGGTTTCAGTGAGGTAACATTGTTTTTGTCTCATTTCGTCAGTCACGATAGAAAGGCTTGTTATTTGATATTCGCTCCATCTGAAGGAATAGTTAAGATTGGTGTAGCCATGGATTAACATGTAGGATACATTCATCTTTTCTTAATTTTCAATCATTGTCTGATACATGGTCACACTTACATAATGAATTGTGCTCATTCCAAATCAAGTTGGTTGCAAATTAAATTGGTTAAAAGAGCAATATATGTTCAACTAATCGAAACAGATAGCACTACTATTAAATGTCTTAACCAAATATAAATCTTCCTCAGTCTCATTATTTATCCAAAATTCCTTTTCTATTTTAGGGCACGTAGGAGTATCGGCTTTACAGAAAACCCACGTTGTTACGGGTGAGGAAGTTAAGCCAATTGTGTTGGACTGTGAATACGAAGTTCCAAGTAACAATACATCGTTAGTTATTAAATGGCTCAAGGACAATAAGCCAATTTATCAATGGATCAAAGGACACAAGCCAACAGTATACGTAAGTAAACAAAAATTGTCTGTGCATTACCCAAGCAAGTTTACATTTTTATGCATTGCTTTAGCCACAGTCAAAGGGATCGATTCAGGAAGACTTTGAAATATCTCCAAACCCAAATTATAAATATCGTGCAATATCCTTTCCTGAACCAAAAAAGGAATTATCTGGCAGTTACAAGTGTCTAGTGGAGACTGTCGCTTCAACGCGTTCCATTCAAATAGACCTTCAGGTTGTGGATGTGAGAGAGACAAATATTCAACTTCATTCGATGACTCAGCCCAATGATACTCTCGTAACATGTGCAGTTGAGAATGTTTATCCAGAACCCAGACTTCAATTATGGTAAGTTTATAGATCTATTTTTAGCTTAAGATCAATTTTCTACAAGTTTCTATAGTTGTTTAAAAGTTGGTTAAAAAGGATATATCATTGCGAAGAGAGGGTGTGAAATATTGCTGATCATAACAGCTATGTAGATAAACAGCTCCTTGAGCAAGCTTACGGCAATATTTAATTTCAATATTGCAGTAAGCTTAATCGCACACAGTGCTTTAGATTGCCAGACTGGAGCAGGGTATTTCAATCTAAAGTCCTCACCACCCAAAAAGCGGTTTATATCCTCATATACATCTTTGACAGATTACGTACATAAATAACTTTGTGGACAGTCAAGTTGCGTTCAAATCACTCAAAAGAATTTTAAATGTGCCTCCAGGAACTCATACTGGGTTCCTAGATTAGGTTACGTTAGGTTAGGGGACTGCTAGTGAAATTCACCAGCACACTTAGATCATGTTGGCTTATTGTGATATCCACAGTCATACTACTACCACTGATCGACCGCTCCAGTGATAGTGCCGTTAATTTGATCCCAACGGCAAATGGTGACTGGACAAGATTTGAAAAACCGGATAAAAGCGTATTAAATTTGCTTTTACTGGGATTCGAACCTAGGACCCCTTTAACTTAGGGCAGGTACTTAACCAACTGCGCCATCCAGTTATTTTGTGGGTTCCTAGACCCCAAGGTATTTTTTGAAATAAAAGAGTTTTAGTTAGAAGCATTCTCTATTACCTCTGCTCGTGACAGAACAATAGCACGCACAACACGACTGGTTGCTGGAAGCTAGGCCCAGGTCCACCTCGGACTGTAGCGCCGCCATTATTATTATTACTATTAATATTAATAGTAAAATATTGAATTTAATTAATATCACGGAACTGATGAAATAGATTCCAAATTTATATTTAATTTGTTTTTTATAACGACAATTCAACACATGCAATAAATAATAATAAAACGTATCCTAAAATAATGAATTAAAATCCATGTTTTCGTATTTTGTTTTATTTCAGGACAAACGATGACGTGAATTTGAATAAAATCTCTGAGAAAGTGGGTGATCAAGGGAATGGATTCTTCAATGCGACCGTTGTTGTTTCGGCAAGTGAAGTTGATGCCGAGGACGAAATCGGATGTACTCTGACATTTACCGGAACTGAATTCAATATAACCAAGATCCTGAAATCATCCGCATCAATGAAAGAGACTACAACTGCTGTACTAATGATTGTTTTAATGCTTGTTATGTTGGCCTAGGAATTTATTTAATTTTCAATAAAGGTCTACACTTGTGATTTAAATTTAAGAAGGGTTTTTAAGGAGAACATTTTTGTTCCGTTTTTTTAAAGCATTGTTTCTATTGAACTTCAAATCTATTCGAGTGTAGACACCGGTAACTGCTAGTCAAACATGATATGTTTCCTGTTATGTGTACTAAATTAATAAAAAAACTTTGGGTTGGAAGTATTATTTGCTAATTGACAATCCATGAACGCTTTTAGAAAAACCTTCAAAGTGGTTCTATAAATACTTCATCGAGAAAAAGCGCTGATTCATTAATTTAAACGAGATATTTGCATTAGGAGAATACTTAAATACAGTAGATTCCGCTTAATTGGGACACATCGGGCAACATTTTTTTATCCCAGTTAAGCGGCTGTCTCGATAAAGCGATGTCTCAATAAAGCGGAATCCACTGTATCATGTTTTAGAATAATTTAATTCTCGAAATACATATGTTCCATGTGTTTCATGCACATCGTCGTACATAAATCTGGACAAGTAGTCAGTACATTTTTTTGGGAAATATTTGAAAACTCACGGTTATAAATAAATACAGCTCAGACCTTCTTTTAGTGTTCATTAGTCTCTGTCTAAATGTCTTAGGTGGATAAAATCGAGTGACTTGGATATAGTTTACTGGGGCCTTATTTTGTATCATTTTCGGAAATCAAATCCGATACTCAAATCAATTCGTATTTTGAATCACTTTCGGATTGGGTTTTGAATGCTGCCAACTTTTTATCAAAAATTTCCGAAAATTAAACAGTCAAATCAAAAAATTATCATTCAAATAGAAGTCAGTTGCAAATAAATTGAATTCAATTTTATTCTTTCACAGTTTAACATATCGTTTAGTTGTTGTTTAGCTGTTTCTGGTTCTTAAAGATGGTTCAGAGCAGGATGATTCTTCATTGTCTATAACTGGCGACATTGCTAAGTCGAAATCTTCGATTTTGTCAGTGTATTTCAAGCTTTTGTGTGTTTGGGTGGGTGATATTCCAAACGATGGTGCATTTGGAGTGCTACTTATTGCAAAAGTTAGATCTAATAACTTTAATATCACCTTTCTTCCAGTGGCATGCGCGGCACCTATTTGTTTGGACCTCTCTCAGCCGTTCATATCCCGCATCGGTGGACCTTTGAATTTAAATTATCTACCAGCCTAGTCCAAAGCTGATTGGATTTCTTCCTTGCATCTGCAGACGGAAGAAAAGAAATTCTTTGGCAAGACCTCCATGTTTGGACGTAAATCCAACCAAGGTTTCAAATTTTTCAGGCTTGGTATGTCCTGTCTATGTTGCTTGCATTTAGAATGCAAATTTGAATAAGTAATCAAAAGTATTTCACAAAGAAAATATACTCACATGTTTCACCAATGCCCAAATTTATATTAATGTCTTCTCTTTTGGGTGAAAAACTTAAAAAATTAATTGAAACTACTTTCGAATTCACAATCTGATAACAAAAGAGTTTTCGAATGAGAATCCGTACTTCAGGACGATTTTGACATCCGCTTGCGGAATACAAAATGTTAAATTTCCGTAAAGGGGTTAGCATAACTTTTAATTTTCGAATGCGGTTTGTGTGTATTTGCTACAGAGGTACAAAATACCAATTTCCGATTGTCGAATAGATTTCTGATACTACCGAAATACAAAATAAGGCCACTTTCTTGTCAACATTCAATGTCTAACTGTCCACGACGTTATTTCTATTACTGCAAAATGGGAAAGTTATGTTAGGTTGGGTTAAAGGGTGTTGGCTGAGCCCCAGACAGACCAGTTTAGTCCATAGTAATATCATAAGCCCCGAGAAAATAATCGTGTGGTGTCAAGTCATATAATCACGACGGTCAATTGATGAACGCTCACCGTAAGATGATCTTTTGGCCAAATGATTGCTTCATAACTTAGAACGTTGCGTCGCTTGTAAAGCGATGTCATCGAGCTTTGGCCATAGAAAGTCGCTAAACATCGCTCTATATCCGAGGCTATTGACGGGTACTGTGCCTCCTTCCTAATTTCGAAAGAAATAAGGCCCTTTAATACTGCCATCCCATAATACGCATTAATAAATTATCTTTTTTGACGAGGCGCATTTTCATATCTGCGGCTACGTTAACAAACAAAATCGCCGCATCTGGAGTTTGGAAAACCCGCACGTTATTGCCGAGAATCCAATGCATCCACAGAGAGTGACAGATTGGTGCAGATTGTGTAGTGGTGGCATCATTGGACCATTTTGCTTAAAAAATGAGACTGTGATCAACGTTTCGGTCAACAGTTAGCCATACAGAGTCATGTTAACCGACTTTTTTTTTTACTGAAATTGAAGACATGAATTTGGATGACCTCTGGTTTATGCAGATTGGTGCGCCATGCCACACAGCCCATGCCACAATCGATCGTTTACGTACCACATTTCCAAATAGTGTTATCAGCCGTCTTGGCGATGTCAATTGGCCGCCTAGGAGCTGCGATTTGACCTCTTTGGACTTTTCTTTGGTGGGGAACAGTGAAGAACCGATGTTATGTCAACAATCCGAAAACGATTCAAGCACTTAGGGCCAATATCATCCAAGCAAACCGTAAGCTACAACCCGAAACCATCAGCAAGGTCTTAGAAAATGTGGGTGACAGAATGCGCTACTGCGAAGTCTAACAGAATGCGACAGAATGCGCTACTGCGAAGTCTGTCGAGGCAGACACTTGAACGATGTTGTATTTCATAATTAATGGGAATGTTCGTTCTTGCTAATAAATCCATACTACATGGAAAAAATGTAATTTTGTTAATTTTTGTTCAAACTTGTATTTGGCCCAATCTGTATATAGATAATAATAATAATAATAATGGCGGCGCTACAGTCCGAGGTGGACCTGGGCCTAGCTTCTCCTGTATATAGATATTGGACATTAATTGTTTAAAAGGTAACCTTATAACTTTAAAAACTCTCACTTTACTACATAAAATATTTGGAAAATTATTCTTTCAGAATTCTACAAGATCATCCTTATTGACTGTGCCAAGGTTTACTTGCCTTGCATCTGAACGTCAATTTCATGTTCATGCTGTTCGCCTGTGCAACTGTTTCCCTTTCTTTTAAGATGAAATACTGCTCCCGTAATGCCGGTCTTTATCTTTGAAAGAATTTTTTTTTTGGTCGTCGTCAATGGTCGCTTCTAGGCTCAAATCTTTCTCAAGCTTTAACGTTTGTTTCCGGTTTGCCGACACATGTCTCAATTGACATTTAGTTAAAAACTATTTTCTTTTTTTTTCTTTTCGCTGCGTCTCCTTGTAGTCTCCTTGTGTAAACTTGAGCCATAATTCAAACAAAATCATAACCGTTAACGTTAAATAAGAAATCATTTTGATTCAGCCATCTTAACGAAAGTTGTGCCTGAACTCAGAAAAAAAAATGTCCATTTAAGCAATCCTTTCAAATTGCCATTTGGCAGTAGCAACCAAAAGCTCTGCGATACACATTTTCATAAGACCTTCATTTACCATTGTTGAGACGTGAAGCTCACATCAAAATGACGTCAAGTTCTTTTCACCTCAAAGCATCTGCGCTGCACGCATGTCCTGGGCATACGCCTTTCATATTTATCCACATGCCAATCGCTATCTAACGTATTTGATGTGAATGGTTATCGCGTGTGTTGTTTTTTACGTTTTTCACAATCAAAAATGTGACCTAGAAGTTGTTTTCGAAGACAATGTTTTGGTTAATTAAAAGTGGTCCCATATTGTTGAAAAGAACACTTCCAACGCTTGTGACACGCGTCCAGTAGAGACAATGCAATCCCAGTCCAGTGTTTTTTTTGTTATTCGTTTTTAGCTACCCCCAAGGATACTCCGAGCGTATCTTGAATCAAATCAAAATAAAGAAACATCTTCCAATAAAATTGTGGTTGTCTAAGGTTAAATCAGTGAATCAGGGTTTTTTTTGTAGAGCACTGAAGGCCAAAAATAGTTCTTAAGTAAATGTGAGTATAAACATCTAATTGTTTTTTCATCTCATAAAATCAGCGAAATGTTGGTGTATCTACTCCAAAAGTGAATCATTTAGGGAACTAAATAGTGGTGCATATACCTACACAAAAAAAGCTTCGACGTTGAGCTCTGCATTAGAGGCTTGTTAAATCTCACCAAAGGAATTACGAAAATGTATCCCGTCAATTGATTTTTTTCGTCTTGCCTCGAACAATCAAATGGTAGGGAATTAGATTTGTTTATGTGACTGGTGATTAAACCAGACTGCAGTACCCGTGGACACATGACCAGCGGAGTGATTTATGGGCTGACTTGTGGGAGTCAGGGCGGACGACAGCGGAAGTGAAACCTGTTTCCCTTTTTTTAAATGTGTGTCATATCACAAATGAGTGTGTGGTTGATTTTTTGTTTGTAACTTTTTGCTCCTTTTCTTTTTTCTATGTTAAGCAATTCACCTCGTTTCAGGAGACATGTACACCTGGCGATGTGGGTGATGTTTTTATCAGAGAATCAATTCACCACGCACTCCAAGGAAATTACGGCGCAAATGCCCGTGAAAATGTGTGTTGAAAAGTTTTATTAATTTGGAGTAAAACTTTCAAGTAGTTTTATTGTTTGGCTTATATTTTGAAGGAGATACACAATACGTGTGTAAACACACAACCAATGTATCGTATTCGTTGAATCGCAGAGTGCCTTATGCTTGCCATTTCGTTTTAATAGTATCTCGTAAAAGGAGGCGTGGCATTATGCAATTTACTTGTTAAGTTTACGTTTATGATATATGAAATTGCTAACATATAATGATCGTGAAACCGTTTGCTAATCCTTATAGCCCTAGGCTCATAAATGATTGTGTAAAAACAAACATATTTTTGTGGCACTTTTCTGCTTTTCGTACATGATCATTAAGGGTTGTTCATTGTTATTGTCTTCTGCTTGAATGCTTCACTTTACTCCCATCCTAAATAGCTTTATTATTCATAATCAAGCCAACTTGACTGGACGAGCTATCTTTCAACTTGATAGTCTCAGGCTTTGACTGTACTATAGTTTTGGAACGTCAACAATTATTCTTAGGCTGGAAGTATTTTCATAACAGATCTGCAGGGTGAAGAGATAAGCCCGTTAGGAAAATAAATGTAAATTAAACAAGAACGGTGTGAGATATATATTTGAGTCTGGCTTTATTTTAAAGCAACATTCATGCCATCTATGGAATAGCACTTCATTCCAATGGTCCCCTCGGCTTCGCTGGCAATGCCTCAAGCGATCGGTCCAATTTTTGATGTCTCGGTCTAATATGTGCGGCGTCTAATATGTCGGTCTAATATAAACAGCAATACCGTTTCAAATGTTGGTCTCGAACTCTTTTAAAGTAGTTGTTAGCTTAGACTAAGGACTTGATATAGGCCCAGAGGAAATAATCGAGTGGTATCAAGTTGCGGCGGCCTTTTAATGAACGCTCGCCGTGAGATGACCCAACCGCCAAAAAGTTCCTTTAAAACTTCGAGCGCTGCGTCGCTATATATCGATCGTGTTGAGCTCTCGCCACAGAATCTACACCCAAGACCATCGATGAGAACGAAGTCTCCTTTCTCTTTTCGAAAGAAAAGCCGTCACCGCACCAAACATGCAATCTTTGTAATGCTTGCTCGAACATTTGCGGATTGTGTTTGCTCCACTAGCGGCAATTTTGCTTGTTGAAATAGCTGCTGACCCAAAAATTAGCCTCGTCCGAGGAGGTATATGGTCGCCCGGTTTTAACTTTTGCGTCAGCATCATCTTATACGAATGTAGGCCCAAATCCAACCGCAACATAATCCAAGTTGACTCAATGACGATGTCCAATTAAGCTGGTCGACGACGAATCGAAATTTCTGGGTCTTCATCGATACAAGCCGCTACGGCTATGAATTCTTCATTTCGCACCAATCTTTGTCTGGCTAGTGGTTTATGGTCCGAAAGAGGGTACTCACGCTCAAACTTTTCCACAGTGCGACGAATTGCTTGCACACTGCAGGTATGATGACGACCGACCTCAGGAGAAAATTCACGTTCACGTGGCTTATTTACAACTGAATCGGATTTTCGATAATAATAATAATAATAATATAATGGCGGCGCTACAGTCCGAGGTGGACCTGGGCCTTCTCAGCAACTACTCATGTTGTGCGTGCTATTTTTCTTTCACGAGTGGAGGGGACCTACAGCTTAATGCCGACTCCGAACGGAGAGATTGAGAAGATTTTTCTAGACAGTTATACACTTTGAGCAAAAATGCAAAACACTTTGTGAAAAAATGTTAGATTTTTTTTTCGGGAATCCAACCGAGAATATCGAACGTAGGAGTCGACGCACCTACTCACTACGTAACGGCGCCCATTTTTGATAATATTTTTTAATAATTTTCGCACGTTCCAAGGAAAACATGATAAAATGGCTAACATTTCTGAATATTTTGACAGCTGGATGTCATTGGTAACTTTGACAGCTGAAATATAACAATTGGAAAAATTGTAATTGCTATCTGGGCAACCTTTGGTTTATTTAGAATTCCAAACAATATTTGCGTTTATTTTTTAAATTCGCACAGCAAACTTGTCCCAAACATCCCCTAAGAATTAATGCTGATTAAAAACACAGGTTTTATTGATTATAGCATAAAGACCGCCGTAACTGAGCTACACTTTTTCGTCGAAATTGTCCAAGACTTTTTGCACTAACATGCCTGAATTTCATTGATACAGTGCTTTTATTGTCAAAACAGTCACATTTTTAAAGAAGAATGGTTGGATGAAGTGACATGTTGGAGATGCATTTCTCTCAACAATCACTCGTGGATTTTGTGAGCCCAAAATTCAATTTTTTTTCGATTAGCAAAGAGATAAGGATGGAAATGAGTCTCATCACTGAAAATAATTCACTTGTGGTTGTACTCTTCTCTGTACGTCAGAAGGTTTCAGTTCTTGAGCCAATAGCAGTTTGTATGCATGAATATGCAAATCTTTTGTGAAAGTACTTTGTAAAGAGCTTCTCGAAATCTCAAGTTATCAACGATGAAATATTTTCTTGACCGTATTGATGTCAGTCACATGATTCATCTTTCCACAGCTGATGAAATTAAATCATTATTGTGACCATATTCTGTATGAAAATTGCGATCTGAAGCTATCGAACTTCCATTTGTGGAAGAACAATAGCAAACATAAAACGAGTGGTTGCTACAGAAGTTAAGCCGAAGTCCATCTCGGCCTGTAACGACACCAAAGAAGAAGAACGTTTATCAATTTTGAAATATTGCTTAACAATAAAAACGCCTTGCTTCATCATGTATCATTCCATTTTAACAACACTGAATTGTCACCTGTTACGTTTACTTTTCTTTTTCCATAACATCGTATAAATCGTATAATCGTATAAATGGCGCAAAACTAAAATCTTGTATGAAGTTTGGGAAACCTTTCAAAGGATCTTACTAACTTTCATTCCAATACTGTTATTCATAGACTGTCATATCTCAAAACTTTATTCCTTTATTATACATTATTTATTTTTAACTGTTTCCCAATCAATATTTTGCCTTTTGTGAATCAATGCCGGTTTCAGTTCGGGTTGATTTCAAATCGCCCCCTTTTCGACCCATCTATACTATTCTTCTCATAAATGCTCAACTGGAAATTTGGTGGGTGTAGCATTACATTAGCGGTGTTATATGATAACGACATATGTTTGCCATAAGCTGGATGCTTAGGATCAGTGTCGTAAGGCAATTCAAAGTTTTATTGGTTGTGACCCAGGTACACTCCGGAGTGTAGAGTCACAAGAAGAAGGAGAAGGGGGCGATCCTAAAAATTCAGTTTTACAACATTTGTTCAAAGATTTTGTTTGTCCGTCAATAACGTCATCGACATGCAGCTCTTAAAATCACCTCTCACGTTTCATTGTAGGTGCAACATTAAGTTGTTTGAATGCCGCATCGGATTTTTTGCTTGCATTTATTCGGCCATCAGAACGAAATATTACTCTTATCCGAAAAGAGTACTTGGTTCCTGGTCCCAGAATGTACTTGGCTTGGTCCTATATTCCTTTGCTTATCGTGAACTGAAGAAATTAGAAATTCATCCATTGTAGTAATTTTTTTTCATCATCAACTGAATATGCTTTCGAAAATCTTTTTTCACTTTAAGAACTATTTGTCATAACCTTCTTCTTTAACTTTTCCTTAACTATTCATGTAATTTGAACTTTAAAAAGTATCACTCCGCTGAAACTTTTGACGATACTGTGATATACCATTCACTCGACTTTCGTCCACGAGTCTTTATTTTCAAATTACTTTCAGATTGTTTTGCCCCATTTCCATTCCATTTTAAATTATTTATCACATTTTTTTGGAATGAAAAGTAATTGAAAAATCCCCACGGCCACCGTGGAGAATGGGAAGTTGATTCCTACGCTGAAAGTCTGTGGTTCGATTACGGACGCACTAACTTTAATTCTCACGGCACGAAGCCTCTGGAGTCACAGACAGTGCCCAAACTTTGCCAATCAGAGTCGGTATAAAACTTAAAATTTCCTCCTCTCATGAGAGAACAACATCAGGCATTTCACGGGTTGTAGAGGCTATGTCCAAGTCCTCACCGGACTGTAACACTATACGAAAAAGAAGAAGTTTGTAAAAATCTATGCTCTGCTTTAAATGAAAATAAACATTACAAATCATCACACTTTATTTCGCGATAAATGAAAACCGATCAAGGACTCAGTACACACTCAGACTGATTGTTCTTGCAGGACAATTTTATATTCGTATAATGATTGGTGGAATATTGTGTAACTCTCTCAGTAAATTGTTTAAAGTTTCTGCAACAACAACCGTATGGATTGTTGACCTTGCTGTTTCCAGTAAATACTGTGCCCTTTGCATTGTTTCAGCTTCATGTTCCTGTGGGCAGTTGAACTGTATGTTTGCTTATATAAAAGTTTCCAGAATATTAAATTCGAATAACTGTTTTACATTAAGAAGTGAAAGTTCTTGTTGTTGTCCCATGTTTTGCCATCTGTAGATTCGTAAAATGTTTAGAATTAATTTTTGTAGTTTTCAAAAATCTCCAAGTGAAAAGGTGAAAGGTGTTGTCGGCGTGGTTAATTGGGTGATGTGTAAAGCAAATACTGACTTTGTAATATATGTACGAGTAGTTCTCCCTATTTCAGATTTCATTCGCAGTAGCAATTCAATTGCTTCTGGCTCACAGCTGGGCCAACTGCAGTGGCTCACAGCTTATTAGACGCACCCCACATTTACAACTTGAAACGAGTATGGCTCCTAAACTAAAAAAGTTATGAATAAAGTAAAACCGCAGGAAGGTTAATTGAGTTTTAAACTTGAACAAAAAGGCTTCATTCATTAGTATTATTTTGTTCATTATATTTTCGTTTAGGAGCCATACTCGTTTCATGTAGTAAATGTAAGGTGGGTCAAATAAGCTGTGAGCCACCGTATATTTGCCCGAAGAAAACGTCAAAAGCAAACGAAAAGTAACCAGAAGCATCAATATGTCTATAATAGGTTGCAAAAATTGATATGTCAGCCATAAGCTGACAGCGATTTATTTCGTTCCCTCGTAAGTGAACGAACTTACCGAAACTGGGCGAAGGGGTTACTATCATTCGGTCGGTTGATCCATCTCTCTTAAGTTTCCGTACGATCATTATAGTTGCCCTATAGACTTGTTGTCTTGCAGATTAAGTTGTACATGTGGTGCTGCATGATTTTGTGAGCACTTGTTTCACATTATCCTGAACATTGCTTTTGTAAACCCAATTTGATGTCCATACAGTCAAGTTTGCGGCTTGTTTGTTTGGACAGTTTGTTGATTATTTCATACTTTCAGTCTACTGGTACCCATTACAAGTAATTTCTCTAATATTTCTTCTTCTTCTTCTGATGGGTGTGCAGTCCTTCGTGGACCTGGGACTCAATCAACAAACTTCTCCAGATGGCTGCCTCCAATTATGCACGCCAAATTAGCTGAGAGCCTTCTCCACTTGTGTTTTAACCTTTTCTTTGTGTGTTTTACTTACTTCCAGCATTTTGTTCGACTCCATGTTAACATTTAGCGCTCACTTTGATTACATTTATTGTCGCGTCACATTTTTTATCAGCTTTATCATTGTCCAGATGTCATAATTTTCCAATATATGTATGCCCAATTTCATGGCACCCATTTTGCACACTATACCAAAATCCATCCACCACAAATGTGTCTCTTTACCCTCTTTGATATTCGCTGAATCGAAAATCGCAATCTCCTTTCTCCAGTCGATGATAAACACCAACTAATTAACCTTCAATCTTTGGAAAAGTGCCAATTTTAGAAACCAAATTCTCACCGGTTTAATCGATTTTCTCCGTCGACTGGAAAAGCTACTTCCTCCTCTCCATGTTTCCATGTTATCTTAGATCTGCCCCCATTTTGCGGCAATGACACATTTTTGCCTCAATGAACTGCTGAATGAATCGCATTTGCCAATTTTCGTTTTAATTTTTGACTGCAGTAAGTCTGCACTTAAAACAGTTTCGTTTTAATTCCCCATAAACCTAAATGACCACTCAGTTTTTATAAATCTCTTCAGTTAAGTCAGTTGTAAGATTTTACGTTAAGAATTATGCAGCGGTTTTGCGTCGCTTGCTAATTGGGTTTGATTCTATTCAACAACATTTTTATTACTTCGTGAAATGCTTCTCAAATATCGTCATTGAAAGTCGGCAGCATTTTGTATTGTTTTAATGATGTGTGAATGCACAGTAAGAGGGGAAAAATTACTCTATTTTTACTTAGCACTTGTAAATGTTAATTTTGACAGAGGAGATGATTCAATTTACTCTCTAAACATGGCGAATTAAATTGTGGCATTGCAACTACGCTGTCTGCAATTGTTATCCATCATAATTTGTTTTTTTGAAGTCTGAAATATGAGCAGGAACAAGTTAGTCATATAAAAGATTATATTTGAAAAAGAAGGCTATATATTATAGTAACTTATAGCAGTTTTTGTACAAACCAAATAAATAAAAACATATTTTTTGGTATATTTCCGTTTGTGGCACCCAAGGCCTTAAAATGAAATATTTTGGTAACACTGGTGGCACTTTGAAAAATATTTTTCCGGAAACGCTGTTTATACGAAAAGTGGCGATATATATATAATTAAATTTGAAGTACAAACTGTAAAGTCAAACCATATCTGCCAAAATGCTCGCTACAATTCTGCTTATAATTTGTAATTCTTTTAATGACATTTCTCATCACATTTTCTGACAACTGTGACTGTATTTCGCGACAAATGCTTGAAACGGACGTGCATTAAAATCCATGCAGTAAAATTATAGCACATTACTTTATGTGTAAGGTCACTTATCAATGTGTGGCGATGCAACTTGCCTCTGTTTCGAATATTAATGCAAACCGTTTGTAGTAGATCAGCAAGACAGTACAGTTTGTACAGTTTTGAGATTTAACGTTTCGTATAAGTACAATTTACATCCGTGGCAAAAATTATTTCTTTCCGAAATCAATTCACTCCTCACAATGACAGCAAACTTATGGGACGTATTGTCAAAATTTAGTGCTTGTCAGTGCTTGAAAAACGTGTATCAAAATCTGTGCAGTAAAATTCAAGAAAACGGCTTTATATGGAGGGGGACACATGTGTTTACCGCACGGGCGAGTATCGATGCAAGTTGATGCTATTTCAAATGTTGATGCAAGCCATTTGTAGTAGATCAACAAGATTTGAATACATTTTTGGAATTTCACACACAGTACTTAGAAACTTCACATAACATTTGAAAAGTAATAACAAAATAGTTATTTTCTTTAATTAATTGCGTTTTCCACATCCCTTGCAAAAATAATTTATTTCACTTGTCACTTTTCACAATGGCACCAAACGAATGCGACGAGCTGTCAAATTTACTGCGCACCTATTTTGTTGTGCGTTTCTGCTCGCATCAATGCATGATGTATTGCTGTACACCTGTTCGAGGCATAACAACTCTGATGTTTTATTTTAGTGCATTTAAAGAATTGGCATAGACTCCTTAACATATTACAAACGAAGGCACCGTGGCCTTGCGGGTTTGTGCGTCGATCCATACACACTAGACTTTCAAGTCTAGGTTCGAAACACGGAACAAGCAACAATTTAAAAGAAAATGTTTACGGCTCCACCTCTTTCATGTCACAGACAATGCTCAAAAGAGAATAACTATCTAGAAAAAGCTTCTCAATCTTGCCGTTCGGAGTCAGCATTAATCTGTAGGTTCCCACCACGCATTTTTTTTTTGCTGAAATTTAATAAATTTGTATTGAAGTGAATTTGACATTTATAAAGTTTTGTGAAAGGATTTCCTCGATAAATTAGGACGCATTGAAGGATTTGGGATAATGGAATGGATAGGAAATTGATTGCAGAAGCATAAAAAGCGGGAGATTTTATAACGGGAACGATTTGGTTCATTATTTGAAAGCAAAGTCCGGGGATCCTATTTTGTCGCATGAAATTGAGAAATCGGAACTCACGAAAGATTTGCATTATGCGCTATTTGTATGGCTAAATGCTGCCATTTCGTGGATTTCGAAGCGTTAATATGCGAACCATGCAGGCACAAGCGTCTGCACCTAGCCTCTATTAACGAACTCCTACTCTCACCTCCCCTTGACAGAAGATGGGGTAACCAACCCTCGTGGGACGTCTGGGCGGCTGCAAACGAGAGAGGGGGGAGTGTGAGTCTACCAGGGCTCATCACTCTTATTAGGATGGCGGCGGAGGAGCTGGTCAACTGATTGGCCAACGGCGGCATCCACAACTCCAGTCAGCAGGAGCTACCTGGTTTCCATGGTAAGGTCGGGACCCTGGAATAGAGATGGCGGCGGATGAGCCCTTCTTTTAGGGCCAACGGCGGCGCTCACAGCCTGCAAGAGGCTACCGACACCGGATCCCTCCGGACCCCTTTGTCCGGGGGCTAAACAAATGGACCTGTCCTCCCAGTTGGAGGTTGTGCGTGGGGTTAACTTCCTCACCACGTAAAAAAACTCTGAGTTCAGAAAACACAAACTGCCTCGGATATGGACGGATTTAATGTTGACGACCCCAGCAAACGGATTAAGGACAATGACTTTCGGTTCTGCACGTGGAATGTGAGGTCCCTGAACAGACCACGTGCAGCCGATGAACTCGCGGAGGCCCTAGACTGCTATAAAGCAGACGTTACCGCAATCCAGGAAGTGCGATGGGATGGGCCGGGCAAAAAGAGGATGAAAAACTGCGATATCTACTACGGCGATTGTTACAGAGAGCGAAGGCAGCGATTATTTGGATGTGGATTTGTTGTTCGAGGCAGACTTAGGCAAAAAGTCTTAAGCTTTAAGTACATAAGCGAGCGCCTCATAACAATCCGCATCAAGGCTAAATTCGGGAACATTAGCCTAATCTGCGCCCACGCCCCAACAGAGGACAAAGATGACGATAGCAAAGATGACTTCTATGATCTCCTAGAAAGAACGTACGATCAATGCCCCAGCTACGACACCAAGATCGTTCTAGGAGATTTTAACGCTAAGCTGGGTAAAGAGGACATCTTTGCTAGAGTCATCGGTAAACACAGTCTGCACGACACCACGTCCGAAAACGGACTCAGGCTGGTGGACTTTGTTACGGGGCGAAACCTCTCTGTAGCTAGCACGCGGTTCCCACACCTCAACATCCATAAAGGGACCTGGCGGTCCCCTGATCATTCAACCGTCAACCAGATTGATCACGTTGCGATCGACGTCAGACACTCCTCCAGTATTCTTGATGTCCGAACGTTCCGAGGCGCCAATATCGACTCGGACCATTTCCTTGTTGTAGCCATGGTAAGGACACGGATATCGAGAGAACAACGGAGTCGAGGAAGACAACCACGGTTTGACGTCGAAAAGCTACAATCGCAACAGACTGCCAGGAACTTTGCCGATCGAGTCTCCCTGAAACTCTCCGAAAGTTCGACGTCGCCTGCACTAACAATAGACGAAGAATGGAAACGTTGTCAAAGAGCCATCAGAGAAGCCGCTACTGATGTGCTGGGTTTCAAAACACCACCTAGGAAAAACCCCTGGTTTGACAACGAGTGCAGGCAGGCACATGCAGCAAAACAAGAAGCCTACCGGGCAACGCTGCATCGAACCACGAGAGCTGTTCGTGAGCTCTACGAACAGAGAAGAAGGGAAGAGAACCGGCTTCTCAGGAAGAAAAAGAAAGAGCACGAGAAGCGCGCGATCGAGGAGATGGAGAGGTGTTATGGCAGGAATGATGTCCGAAAGTTTTACCAAAGGGTAAAACTTTTATCGAATGGATATAAAGTTCGGACAGAAGCTTGCCGGGACGAAAATGGACAGCTAGTAGTAGATTCGCAGTCGATACTGAGAATTTGGAAAAATCATTTCTGCAGACTGTTGAACGGCGATGAGGACACAAATACCGCTGTCAGGCAGAATGTTCCACTCAACACAATGGACGATGATAGAAGAGAATACCGTCCCCCCGACCTAGACGAAGTCAAGATAGCGATATCGAGACTGAAGTCTAATAAAGCTGCTGGTGCAGATAGTCTGCCCGCTGAAATGTTTAAAGCAGCTGGAGATGATCTGGTAGGGCGTATGCACCAGCTCATCTGTAAGATATGGTCGGAGGAAAGCATGCCCGATGAGTGGAATCTCAGTATCGTTTGCCCGATCCACAAGAAAGGAGACCCCTTTGACTGCGCCAACTATCGAGGGATAAGTCTCCTTAACATCGCCTACAAAATCTTCTCTGCCGTTTTGTGTGAACGCCTGAAACCATTCGTGAACAAACTGATAGGTCCTTATCAGTGTGGTTTCAGGCCCGGGAAGTCCACCATCGATCAAATCTTTACACTGCGGCAGATCCAGGAGAAGACCCAAGAAATGCAAATTGACACACACCATCTATTTGTCGATTTCAAGGCCGCATATGACAGCGTGTATAGAGACGAGCTATACAGCGCCATGTCTAGTTTTGACATTCCTGCCAAACTCGTCAGACTGAGCAGGATGACGATGGAGAACTCTCGCTGCTCCATCAAGGTCGGTAACGAACTCACCGAGACCTTCAATGTCAAAAAAGGTTTTAGACAAGGCGACGCGCTGTCATGTGATTTCTTTAACATCGTTCTTGAGAAGATCGTGCAAAACTCACTGGCCAACACAAGAGGCACGATCTTCCAAAAGTCCGTTCAACTGCTAGCCTACGCGGATGACATTGACGTGATTGGGCGAACACAGCGAGCCGTCAATGATGCGTTTGCTGGCATTGAAACGGAAGCGGCTAAAATGGGTCTGGCGGTAAACGAGGGCAAAACAAAGTATATGCTGTCATCGAGAAAGGACGCACAACATCGACGACTTGGCCAGAACGTCACCATAGGCAGCTATAACTTTGAGGTAGTAAAGGACTTCGTCTACCTTGGCTCCGCGGTTAACAGTACAAACAACATCAGTACCGAGATCAAACGCAGAATAACTCTTGCCAACCGCTGTTTTTATGGGCTCAAGAGGCAATTGAGTAGTAGAGCCCTCTCTCGGAAGACCAAGCTGACTTTATATAAGACCTTGATCATCCCAGTCCTGCTTTACGGCGCAGAGGCATGGACAGTATCCCAAGCGGATGAACAGTCTCTTGGTCTTTTCGAGAGAAAAGTTCTGCGCGCGATCTTTGGTCCTGTTTGCGTTGATGGCATTTGGAGGAGAAGATTCAACCACGAACTGTACGGGCTGTACAGCGACATGAGTCTAGCCAGGCGTCTACGGATCCAACGCCTAAGATGGCTAGGCCATGTAGAGCGTATGGACAACTTAGCTCCAGCCCGAAGAGTCTTCGACTCTGAGCCTGTGGGACAACGCAACAGAGGACGTCCACGTACAAGGTGGCGCACACAAGTCGAGGGGGACCTCGGCCGGCTTGGTGTGCGAAACTGGAGACAGCTGGCGAAAGATCGTGCTGGCTGGAGAGGCATGTTAAGTGAGGCCCAGGTCCACCTCGGACTGTAGCGCCCTAAGAAGAAGAAGAAGAAATGCTGCCATTGAACAAAAACACAGAGTGTTAGTTGACATATTAAAAATGAAGGAATATTTTAAAAATAATAAAGGTTTAACAGTTGCCGTTCAATTTCAGGATTCATTTCATTATATCAAATAGTTTATATGTAAGCTTGGGTTAAAAAATCCACGACTGATTTGTTATTCATGGGACAATTCTTTTTTGAAACAAGTACAATGACAGTTAGTGATTTTTGCTTAAACTTTGATATTAAGGATATGTACTTTCACTAACATAGGGCTAGTTGCCATACAGCCAAAGAATCGACTCTTAAATTGTGCGATTAAGCGTTGCTGGACTTTTCAATATCGACGAAATTCAACCACATTTATACTACATTCAATTTGTGGTTTGAAAGCAGATTTGAAAAGAAACACATTTATGTTTAAGATTTTGACTAAATTTGTATTTCATATATTGTTTAGATTTTGCCATTATAAATGCGATATAAAGCCTAAGGTCTTGGTACTCATGGCTTCCCCCTTAATTTATAATTTTTAATTATAAGTTAGGCTTTTTAAATAAATAAATAAATAAATGCGATATAACATTATTCAAATGTCCTCCACTATATCTACTGTAATGTGCGAAACGTAGATACGAGTACCTATCATAGAATCACTATTTTGTAATAAGTTTTCTCAATTTCAATACGTTCAGCGATAATAATAATAATAACGGCGGCGCTACAGTCCGAGGTGGACCTGGGCCTAGCTTCTCAGCAACCACTCGTGTTGTGCATGCTATGGTTTTCTTACGAGTGGAGGGTACCTACAGTTTAACTCCGACACCGAATGGCGAGATTAAGAAGCTATTTATAGAAAGTTATACTCTTTGAGCATTATCAGTGACTCGAAAGAGGTGGAGCCGTGTCTTTTTTTCGAGATTCGAACCTTAAACCTCGAGCGTAAAAGTTGACGCACTTACCCACTACGCCACGGCGTCCACTTCACACGATAGTTAAAGGACATACATATATATATTGGAAAATGGCAAACCTTAAACTAAATACATACAGTCCCGAATGACAGCTCAGTTTAATCTGGACCACAAATTGGATGACCTAATATATAGTCTACGCATCAATAAGAAGGTCAACAAAATTTTATTAAAATTACTCTGCGGATACCCTATTTATTGCCAACTCAAAATTATGACTTATTTTTGGCTTAAATCTTTTAAGAAAACTGAACAAAATGGTTACTTAACATGTGTCTCTGCTTACTTAAGATTTTCAGCGTATCCTTCAAAAACTTTGGACTTAAAGAAATGGGGAAAGTACAAATTGAACCAGTTGTTAACAAGTTCTGGAAACTTAACGAGATTCGTCCGGGAAACCAATAAATAAATCAAAACTTTATGAAACTCAAACTTAAACTAAGAAAATAAATCGAAGGTGTATGCGGCAGTATGCTTTTCAATAAAACGCTTATCGAATTACACATGTGAGGTTTTTTTTATTAAGACAAAGTTGAAACATAAAATAGAATTCATTGTAGCTTAAAGGCATCGTAAACTTTTTCGCATGAATTTTATTTCTCAAAACTTATTTTCACATGAGGATTAGTTTCTTGGTTGTGGACGAAGTTCAGTTGAGGGAATTTCTTCCATTCAGGGTTAGGTATAGAGACCATCTAGTGTTTTGTTTCTACTCGCTATGTGCTACACTGTTATGTGTCAATTAAACATTTTTTTGTTGAGTTATATTAACAAATTTTTTCGATTTCTTTTCAGGATGGAATATATTTTAAAAGCAGAGTCATGAGACAGTTATTGTTAGCTATACTCTTATTGTTGTTATTAACAGGTGAGTCATTTTTGAAATCTACCTTACTTTTTTAGCTTTTTAGTTTTCAAATTCTACAATCCTGTTTTAACATACAATAATTGCTTATTTACCCGGACTACTTTCTATTTTTCACTTTCCTCTTCGCTTCATCAAAATGATATTTTGCCATGCTCTGCTGACGTACATTCTTTATTTATGCATTTATTTGAGTACCTTTCTGTGTATAACAGTTAGAAGAGAGAATTAGTTCTCCTGTGCCCAAAGAACTGCATCTTTCACTAGTAGCCGATTTATTCCACTCCCTTGCCCGTTAAAAGTTTTGAAGAAAATAATTATCTTGCTGATAATGCTCTGCTGTAACCATTGCAGCGCATCACAGTTGTTTAACTGCAATGGCTAATGACATTAGGTCCAATTACACCCGAACCATATCACTGTATTTTGTCTGCTTGACCTTTCCAAAGATTCATTTCATCCTATATCAGAGGCTTAGGTTGTATTTCGGTTTTTGGCGATTCATCAGTCTCTCTGATTATAAGTTACTTGAGTAATCAAAGCCGAATATCAGGTCTGGAGACAGTTGGGCGCAATGTGTCACTCTTGGGGCCTGTTTTATTTCTTATCTGCTCTTAACTGATTGCCCACAATTTGTAAAAATACTTCTTTCCATCTCTATGCATTTGGTGCTCACGTGTATTTAGTGGCTTTGTTGAAAATCTGATGTGAAGGTTTAACGAAGATCTACCACATACTCATGTATACAATAAACAATGGACTTAGTCGTAACCTAATAATGGAAAGAGGATTATTTTACACTAATCAATGGGTGGTATTATGTGGTCTGAGCATAAATTCCTATAATAGAGACATATCAGTCTTTATTAATAATAATAATATAATAATAAGTCCGACATGGACTTGGGCCTAGCTTTTCAGCAGCCACTCGTGTTGTGCGTGCTATTGTTGTCTCAAGACTGAAGGGGACCTACAGTTTAATGCCGACTCCGAACGGCGAGATTGAGAAATTTTTTCTAGACAGGTATGGTCTTTGAGCATTGTCAGTGACTCGAAAAAGGTGGGGCCGGGAAAATGTCAAAGATGTTTCTCGGAAATCGAACCCAGACTTCGAGGGTAGGAGTTGACGCACTTACCCACTACGCGACGGGGCCTAATTATTAGTCCTTATTAGGAGACACAAAATCCGTAGTTTTAGAAACATGGTTACTTATATAGCCTTATACCACGGCTTTAAATTCAGATCCTTTGGATGTAGTAAAATATTGAGTATTACCAGTATTAATAGAGAAACAAGTTACCCTATTTAATCGTAGATTCAGGATGATCGATTCTACAAAAGAGCACAGGAAAGTTGGTCCGATGAATCAGAAAATACCACCAACATATATACAGAAGCCCCTAAAAAATGAATATACTCGGGTTGACTTCGTCAAGAAAGGGGGACGAAATTCTTTTCTATCATCGTCCAAGCTAAATGGAAAATTTTGCCTGGTGGCAGTATTTGTTTGCAGAAATGATTCTTAAATTCTCAGAATCGACTGCAGTGTCGGAGCTCTTTTTATAAGTCGTTTGGCGCCCCCACAATCAGTGCTCAATCATGGCTTTAATCACTACATCATGTTAATTAAATTCCGCCTCAACTGTGTCCGCCATTTAAGATGACATTTGGAACTGGATGTCAGTCTAAGCAATCTTTGTCTTTAGCTAAACAAACATATTTCATCATACTACTAAGGCGTACACTTAAGGACTTTTTGAGTGCTAGATGTTGCTTTTCCGTGCATAACATTATGCACAGCCATGTACCATCGTACTTCAATTTGCGTAGCCATTTCGCATAACTTAACTCCTTTGCTTGTTTTACGTATATGTTGCCAGGTTTTGGAACTCCCATCCCATACAAGTAAAGCAATTGATCGGAGGGGGGATATGTTAGATAATAATGCATATTAAATTATTTATATTTCCCTTCCCCTTACCATTTCTCCTCCGTTTAAAGTTGAAATGTTAAGCATAAGTATGGGAATATTGCTGCAGTCCAATCCATTTCGGATTGTAGCATCCCAAAGAAGATGTGTTTTCTGTTACGAAAGGAATTCGGTGTAACAGAACAATTCTTAAAGAAGATTTATAGTAATATAAGAAACATTCCCTTAACTTGGACGAGGTCAATATTCAATCGAGACTGAAATTGAATCAAGGCCCATTGGCTGTTTGAAGAGTTCTTAAAAACAGCGGATATGATCTGGTTCGTCACATATACCAGCTTGTATAAAAGATATAGTCGTGACAAACATACCTGATCTATGCTTGATGGTTCAAATAACAGGGAATGTTTCTCTTTGAGTCAATACTCTTTGAGTCAATTACACTTATACAGAAACTAATGCAAATCATCTTTCAAAATGCGGCGTAATGTGTTTTCACTGCTGAGAGCGATTATGATACGAAACATGTGAGTTCTCGGCAACTCTCTCTCTTTTACCGCTTCAATTAAATCATTGAAACGTTTTGGGCTTTGGTGACAGGCATGTCGACGATCTCCCACTGTCCCGTGCTCATCAAAATTCGACGGCAAACGATGAATAGTGTTGTCAGACGGTGCTTTTTGGCCACGATATTTTCAAAAATATGCATGTTGAGTTAACACAACGACTATTTCCAATGTACAGCGTCACTATTTCGGCGCGTTGTTTCATTGTAAAGCGATTCATGGTTAAGATTGTGCTATAATAATTGACCGTTGAACTATTAAAGGCTGCAAAAGAAAAAAGTGCACTCCTAACAAAAAAGTTTTAAAATATAATTTGAAGCGCGAAATTAATTGGGTATTTCGGTAATGACCGAAAGAATAAGATAGCGAATACAAGCTGCCGAGAAGAGATTTTGTTCGTGCTGTTGTGGGAATTACTCGCCGGGAGAGGGTGAGAAACACGGCAGTGCGCGAGGAACTCAATGTTGGGCAGCTGCTTCTTCAAACGGAAAGGGCTGTACTTCGATGATTTGGTCACGTGGCACGAATGTCTCCTTCATCATGACTTCCGAGGCGTGCCTTGAATTCGATTCCATCAGGTAGGCGAGCGCTTACCAGATCCAGGACGAGATGGTTGGATCAAGTCCAAACACTCGCCTGGTTGCCACTTTGGCATAGCTCCTAATGAGTGAAGGTCTATGGTGGAGGATCAAGTGAAGAATGAAGTGAGCAACAAATGCCGTAAACGAACAAAAGAAACCTGCTGCAAACATGTCTCGAAAATCTGGGCTCAATTAGAAAACTATATCATGTCTGCCGCGTCAATGACAATTTCTGATTTGAAGGATACGTTTGCACGCATCTTAGAAGAAAAAATTCAGAGTCTTCTGACAAAACAAGATTTTTTATAAGTTTTCGCCGACGATAAAAATCTGAAATTGTCGAATGAGTCACTGTTAGAAGAATTACTACAAATAAAAAACAAAAACAATGTACTGGAGAGGAAAATGGAGCAACTTGAAAAGCGTTTTAAGGGAAAAAAAATTGTTTTCACACTTCCAACAGATCCTCAGAAAACCATCAACAGCTTTACCAAACAAATTCTTGACAGCCAAAACATAACCTTCGAAGAAATAATAACCCTACGTCAACACATATTGGTAGAAACAAAAAGTAAAGCTATCTCATCACAACTCCTGAGAAACTTTGGTAAAGAAAAAGGTACTGACGTTTATGTTAATCCGGATTACATCAAAGATAGGCTAAACAAATGTCAAAAAATCCTGCGGATACGGCGAGTTAAACATTAATCGGCAACACCTCAAATCCGAGGACTTAAATTATTTGTTAACGACAAAACTTTCTACACAACACAAGATAGAAAGTTCCTCTGTGACAGCCGCAGTGGAATCGATACTCTGCAGGAGATGTTTGGCAAGTTGGAGCTGGATGAAATCAAGAGACAAATTATCGTTGAAAAGGTGACGTCAACCCCAGCTGTCAGAGAATCTGAACATCACCATCTGGTAGTAGAACTAGAAAACAAAAGAAACTTTTCATGTGAAACAGAGTTCCCGTCCATCACGCAAAGCAGTAATGAGTTAAATACTGAACAAATTTAAACTTAAAATACTAGCATACTTTCACAAAACATTGCTGGTCTAGCAAGTAAATTATTTAACGCTGATTTCTTTCGTTTTGCAAAAACGTGACATATATTTTATGTATGAGACATTTGTTACAAGAGAAAATTGATAACAAGTACTTTCGCGATTGTGAACTACATTGGTCATCAGCTTACCACGAACATAAATTTGGTAGAGTCATAGGAGGTTCATTGTTTGGAATAAGTGGTAAATTTATTCTTATGAATAACCTTGTTTATCTAGAACTTAGTAATCTGAATTCAAACATCCATATCTTGCCAACCTATATTAATTGTAACTTTTGGAATAACGATTTCTACTCTTTTAACGATTTGCTTAGTGCAATTAGTTCGATAATATTATACTAAAAGGAGATGTAAATGCACGAATTGGAGAAAATCAAATAGTTCCAACTCAATCTAATTTCATTGATGGGGAAATTCCTAAGAAACGCATCTCAAAAGATAAGGTGACGAATAAAAATGGTCACCTTATTCTTGAAATGTGTCCTGCAATCTAGATACCTTTAATGGCTGCTGCAATGATGATATAAATTGTGAATTTACGTTCATAGAAGGGCCAGGAAATTCAGTAATAGATATCTGTGCTGTATCAGCGAAAAGGAATTTAATCATTTTTAAGGTTCCGTCTACAAAAACGGAACCTTTATTATTTCGGTGTGTCCGTCCGTCTGTCCGTCGTGTCTGTCACACTTTTTTATCTCCGAAGTTTATGAAGATATCGGCATGAAATTTTGGAATTAGGTACTTCAGACATAGATGTCATTGCCTATGCAGCGATTTTAAAAAGTGGGGCCATTTGGGGGTTGCTTCAGTACAGGTGAAGTTGACATTAATTTTGAAAAATTGTCGCACACCATCGAAATATATATCAATCGACAGATCTTTCGAAATGAGGTGGAGGTTTCTTTCAACACTTTTTTATCCAAAATCCCGTTTGGAAAATATGGAGCTCCAAAGTTTTTTTAAATGCGTCCCCCCCTGCCCTTTCTAATCCAAAGTGTTTAAAAATCTGAAAAAATCACAAAAACTTGGCTTCATTGAGTACTTTCATTTAAAATCATTTCGAGTATTCTGACCCTAATGGTTTTGGAGATATTGGCCAAAAACGGTCAATCATCGATATGCGAATTTTGAAGATCTGAAAACGCAGTTTTGAAGACATCAATGTAAGCATTAAGAAATGATACATTTCAAAATATCGATTTATGTTGAAATTTTGAGATATCTCAGATTTAAAATGAGAACAATTTTCATTTTCACACATAATTTCATGCTGTGTTCGGCCACTCTATTCGTTGATGAGTGTTATCTTCTATCGATCTCACCCCTAAATGCCCAACAGAAATGAAGACGCACACCGCAGGCATGAGCAGTGATTGGGTATGTGTATGATGGAAGGGATTTTCTGTGTTGGATAAACTTGGTATAGAGGTATAGATATGTGTATGGATGAATGATTGTTTGATTGGATCTATGAATGTATGAATGAAGGGTTGATTTGGGTTGAAGTTAGAAGAAAATTCAACTTAAATAGTTTGGCAACGTCGTTTGATATTCAGAAATCATCCATCAATATTATACGACCTTCCCCGTGCGAGTTCAACTCGTACTTGCCCAGTTTTTTTTTCGAATACATTTAATCTCGATTTGCAAATAATGAATCCATTTTCAATTCGGTTTTACGAAAAACTGCAGTTTCCGATTTAAGACCTTTTTGCCTAACGTCAAAGATTTGTAAAATTTGTGTAAACGAAAGCGTACCCGACGATTGGAATATCAGCTTCATACGTACAATTAATTCATTAAATTTTCAATTAATTTAGTATTTAAATTGAACTAATGCCAACTGTTATTTGCCACTGTATGTAATTGTATTGCAACTTGCAATTGTTTTTTCGTGCACCAATTAGAGGTTGCATTTATAAATCTACGCAAAGTACACAATTTTTTATACGATTTCAAAAATTATTTATTTTTTGTAAACTAGAAATATAGACTTTTCAGAATTTATATAGGATGTTATGCCTTTGAAGAGAAACTTTAATAAATTTGAAGAAATTGCTTGGTTTCACTTCTAGTTCCAAAGAAAATTAAGAACAAATAATTCATGACGAATTTTGATATGGAAATTTTCGTGTATGCTTATATCACGCTTAACTCCACCCTACGTGATATGACGTGGCGTCGAAAGACGTGAGATGGCATAGAATGACGTGACGTAATGCGACATGAAATGAGATGACGTGATGCGAAGTTACGTGACATAACCCCACGTCACCCTCACGTAAGCTCACGTTAAACTCACGTCACCTCACGTCACCCTCACGTAAGCTCACGTTAAACTCACGTCACCTCACGTCACCCTCACGTCAAACTCACGTCACCTCACATCACCCTCACGCCACCTCACGTCACCGTCACGTTAAACTCACGTCATCCTCATGTCACCTCACGTCACCTCACTTCACCTCACGTTAAACTCATGTCACCTCACGTTAAACTCATGTCACCTCACGTCACCCTCACGTCAGCTCACGTCACCCTCACGTCAGCTCACGTTACCCTCACGCCACATCACGTCACCCTCACGTCACGTCACGTCATGTCATGTCAAGTCATGTCATGTCGTCATGTCACGTCACCTCATATCACGTCATATAATATCACATATTACGTATCATCACGCCATGTCACATAACTCCGCGCCAAATCACATCACGTAGGGTGGTATTAAGCGTGATATACATATGCATACACGAAAATTTCGAAGAGACCCTCCATAATCTTAATTTATTTTGGAACTAGAAGTGAAACCAACCAATTTCTTCAAATTCATTAAAGTTTGTTTTCAAAGGCATAACATCCTATATAAATTCTGAAAAGTCTATATTTCTAGTTTACAAAAAATAAATAATTTTTGAAATCGTATAAAAAATTGTGTACTTTGCGTAGATTTGTAAATATAACCTCTAATTGGTGCGCGACAAAAAAGTTGCTACGTTGACGTTGACCAATGACAATTCCATGCTGTGATCGACGATGTGATTTCTTTAACATCGTTCTTGAGAAGATCGTGCAAAACTGACTGGCCAACACAAGAGGCACGATCTTTCAAAAGTTTGTTCAACTGCTAGCCTAAGTGGATGTATGACCTGGGCGTCACTAAACATGCCTCTCCAGCCAGCACGATCTTTCGCCAGCTGTCTCCAGTTTTGCAAGCCGACCGAGGTTCCCCTCGACTTGTGTGTGCCACCTTGTTCGTGAACGTCCTCTGTTGCGTTGTCCCACAGGCTCAGAGTCGAAGACTCTTCGGGCCGGAGCTAAGTTGTCCATACGCTATACATGGCCTAGCCATCATAGACGTTGGATCCATAGACGCCTGGCTAGACTCATGTCGCTGTACAGCCCATATAGTTCGTGGTTGAACCTTCTCCTCCAAATGCCCTCAACGCAAACAGGACCAAAGATCGTGCGCAGAACTTTTCTCTCGAAAATACCAAGAGACTGTTCATCCGCTTGGGATTTGTCCATGCCTCTGCACCGTACAGCAGGACTGGGATGATCAAGGTCTTGTATAGAATCAGCTTAGTCTTCCGAGAGAGGGCTCTACTACTCAATTGCCTTTTGAGCCCATAAAAACAGCGGTTGGCAAGAGTTATTCTGCGTTTGATCTCGGTACTGATGTTGTTTGTACTGTTTACCGCGGAGCCAAGGTAGACGAAGTCCTTAACTACCTCAAAGTTATATCTGCCTATGATGACGTTCTGGCCAAGTCGTCGATGTTGTGCGCCCTTTCTCGATGACAGCATATACTTGGTTTTGCCCTGGTTTACCGCCAGACCCATTTTAGCCGCTTCCGTTTCAATGCCAGCAAATGCATCATTGACGGCTCGCTGTGTTCGCCCAATTACGTCAATGTCATCCGCGTAATCTAGCAGTTGAACAGACTTTTGGAAAATCTTATTTTGCTTCTAAGAAAACTTAAGTATTTAAGCAAACAATCCCGAACAAAAACCTAACCAGACAGTATCTAAACGCTAATAAATATTAAAAATTGCTCTGTCTTAACAAACGTGAAAACTATTTTAGATCACTTGCATATATCATCATGTATCATCATGTATCTGCTCCTAAATTAGCCGAATATTTTAAACCGTTAAATTTGCAGAGCCATATGCTATCATTGATGATATTGATGAGCGAGCTTCAATTGAGTCTCTCCAAGCCAATAATTAAAAAATCGCCAAATCATGATCTTGTAGGAAGTGAATTCTATAAAAACAACCCACCCGATTTCTTGAATAAAATTCTGGATGTAAGAAGAAAGAAACTATCGAGGAATTACCTTTATGAACTCTATAGCTCAACTCTTCTGCTTCATTCTTCTGATGAGAATCAACAGCTGGGTGGATAATAATCAAATACTGAGCGAATATCAAGCGGGCTTCCGTAAAAAATACTCCACTGTTGACCACATTTTCACTCTAACAATCACCGCCCTTTTCTTTTTCAGGCAAAATAGGAGAATCTATGTATATTTTGTCGATTTTAGAGCTGCATTTGACTCGTATTTCAATTAAATTGCTCAGATATACAGGAGAATTATAAAGGTACTTCTTTAGGCAAATGAGATTGTCTTACTTGCAGAATCTTCGCGAAGTCTAGCTTATGTCTAGCTTATGTTAAACAAAATGAACAATTTCACCAAAGCATGGTGTCTGAAAGTTACCCTTGATAAGTAAAAAATGATGATAGTTTGCAGACGACTGGATGGCGCAGTTGGTAAAGTGCCTGCCTCAAGTTCGTGGGGTCCCAGGTTCGAATCCCAGTGAAATCGAATCTGGTCCAGTCACCATTTGGCCGTTGGGATCAAATTAACGGCACTGGAGTAGGTTGATACAATGAACCAGTTTTGAGTCTGAGTGTTTCAGTAGGGTTTCAATAGTCATACGAAAAAAAACTGATAGTTCGCAGTAGACGCTGAAGCGATTAAAATAGTATCCCAATATAAATATCAAGAAGTTTTGTTAACACCAAGCATGAATCTCACTCTACACCTTAGAAAAAAAAACAAGCCTCAGCCAAAAGTCTTATTAATGCTTCCTGGAAAATTATTATCTCTGCAAAATACCGGATAATTGAATCAGTCAGGTAATCGGTTTAAACTTGGGGGTACAGGCAGTACGAAGAAGTTGAAAAACTTTTTCGATTTTTGTTAGAAAAATTATTTCGCCTTCCCTTGACCACCCCAGATTACGTGCTTAGTTTAGAGACAGGACTGCCAAATCTTTTTAATTTAACCCTAAAGTTACATTTTGATTATGTGCTTAAAGTATTCAAATACCCGGCTCATAGGCTTCCGCACATACTCACGAAATACACTTCCAATAATAGAGTAGAATGGGATAGGGATTGGATAGCAGTAGCAGGAAAATGTAACACCAACCTCAGTATACGATATAATGATACTATAGTTTTAAAACGACAGCTATACAAGGTCTTAGAAGTGACTGTCATTCTTCACAGAAATCTAAACAGAGTCCAAGCAACATCTTCAATAAACAGGCTAATATGCCCCGAACTTAATTACGATTTAAATAATAGAAACTATTTTGCTATAGCATAAAGTCGATATCTTTTGTAGAGAAGGATGTGATGTGTTAAATTTAAATGGTTTACCGTTTAGGAAAACATCAACAAACCTTTGTACAATATGCAATCTGCGAATGAAAGAAGACACATTCCACTCCATGGCAATATGTCCAATTTACAAATACATAAGGCTTCTTCACTTCGGAAAGTTATCACTAACAATGGAACAAACGAAAAACATTCTAAATGGAAATTATTGGGTTGCTCTCTACAAATTCGTTGAGACAGCATCCTCAGATAGAAACAATATTTTAACGGAATTCATGTACTCGTAAATATGTAATGTCATGGCTTCAATTTAGAAAGGAAAGAAAAATAAACTGGGCAAGTGCGAGTTGTACTCGCACGGGTAAGGTTCCGTGGCATAATATTGATGGATGATTTCTGAATATCAAACGACGTTTCAAAACTATTTCAGTTGAATTTTTTTCTAACTTAAACTTAACAACCTAAATCAACTATTCATTCATACATTTATACATCCGAACAAATATTTATCTATAAATATACCTATACCTCTATCGAAGTTTATCCACCACAGAAAATCCCTTCCATCATACACATACCCAATCACTGCTCATGCCTGCGGTGTGTGTGTGTTCATTTCTGTTGGGCATTTAGGGGTGAGATCGAAAAGATAACGCCCATCAACGAATAGAGTGGCCGAACACAGCATGAAATTATGTGTGAAAATGAAAATTGTGTCTTATTTTAAATTTGAGATATCTCAAAATTTCAACATAAATCTATATTTTGAAATGTATCATTTCTTAATGCTTACATTGATGTCTTCAAAACTGCGTTTTCAGATCTTCAAAATTCGCATATCGATGATTGACCGTTTTTGGCCAATATCTCCAAAACCATTAGGGTCAGAATACTCGAAATGATTTTAAATGAAAGTACTCAATGAAGCCAAGTTTTTGTGATTTTTTCAGATTTTTAAACACTTTGGTTTAGAAATGGCGGAGGGGGGGGACGCATTTAAAAAAACTTTGGAGCTCCATATTTTCCAAACGGTATTTTGGATAAAAAAGTGTTGAAAAAAACCTCCACCTCATTTCGAAAGATCTGTCGATTGATATATATTTCGATGGTGTGCGACAATTTTTCAAAATTAATGTCAACTTCACCTGTACTGAAGCAACCCCCAAATGGCCCCACTTTTTAAAATCGCTGCATAGGCAATGACATCTATGTCTGAAGTACCTAATTCCAAAATTTCATGCCGATATCTTCATAAACTTCGGAGATAAAAAAGTGTGACAGACACGACGGACGGACGGACGGACGGACACACCGAAATAATAAAGGTTCCGTTTTTGTAGACGGAACCTTAAAAACGAGAGTCTATTTTTATGAAAATTTTAGCGCGAAGATAGTACAACATTCTCTGAGTAGTTTAAGAGAAACGATTTTTCAATAGTTCATGAAATTACTTGCATACGCGGATGACATTGACGTGACTGCAGGCACACAACGAGCAGTCAATGAGGTCTTCATAGAAATTGATACGAAGGAAGAGAAAAATGAGGGGAATTCGAAATATATATATTTTGTCATCGAGAAAAACGCACATCTCTCACGACTTTGCGGATGACAGCTATTACTTCGAGGAAGGTTATGATTGTCATCTACCGTGGCTCTGCAGCAACTACAAAAATAGATATCAGATAAAAAAGAGTTTCTTTGGGCTAAAGCTGAGCTGACTATATGAGATCCTATTCAATGCAGAAGCATAGACTTTGTCAAAAGGTGATGAGGAAGCATGTGGTAGGTTCGGCAGAAGACAATTTGCTTGAATGAAGTTTCAATCACAAACTTGAAATGCAGGCCTTGCCAGGCATATATGTATATAGTATTAAACGCCTAAAATGCCCAGGCCATGTAGAGCTCATTATTAGTTCTGCTATTGTCCGGACTGACTTCGAGTCTAACGCAGCAGGGACTAACCATAGAAACAATGGCGCAAAAGTTAAAGAGTCATGCGGAAACGGGAAGTCACTTTGGTTGAGGCCCAGTTCGGATTGCCATTTCAAAAAAAGGAACATCTTCAACATTTCGGTACATCATCGCGGATAAATTTTTTTGACAGCTTTACTCACTGAGCATTGTCAGTGACAGCGTCAGAGAGAAGTAGTACCACGTAAATGGAAATTTTACAATTCAGGATCGAAACTAAAGACGCACATAACCAAAAACGTTCACTGCAAATACTGTGCAGTACTGCATACATTCGCAAACAAAATAACCTGTAAGTAACGAGCCCAAGGGTGTGAACATTTTGAAAATATTTTATGCGCAGTTTTGCGGTTACATCGTTAGGCTCAACAAAAGAAAAAATACGTTATTCGAATTTTAAGGCCGCCAGGCCGATGTATTAAATGCGAACATCAATCGATGTGTTCCTTTGTATACTGCTAAACGACAAGGATAATAATTCTTCCTTTCTCCTCTCGTAAACTCCTGTTGAATGAAGATTTTGTGCCTATGGCGTTGGGATTGGTTTGTGTTTCTTCAAAAATGTTGGTGGGGCTATAAACTTCAATGATGTGACGGTTATTGGAGAAATAACTCAGCTTAATGACATTATGGTTGGTTAGTTTTAGTGGCAGTTCGAGCATGGGCTAAAGCCGCAAGCCATTGGAACATTGGTGCTGCTTCATTTATACAACCAGATTTTTGGGAAGAGTGACTGGAGGTTTGTAAAAGAAGGGAAGAGTGACTGGAGGTTTTGTAAAAGAACGACAATAGAACCATCATGGGAAATCAATAACATTTTTCAGGTTCCCAACTTTAACATTTTAGATTTGTGCAAGATATGGATTTGACTTTGGTGTGAGTGAAGGCTTGGTTAGTTCCATCATTTGCAATTTATGTGGGAAATTATCTCTATAGTGATAGTCCTTCAACAGCAGGGTTTTATATTAGTTGGTTAGGTAATATTGGCCGTCTCCATTGGGCATTTAGGCCAAGAAAAGTTAATTATCTTTCTCTGTGTATTCCTGAACAGTTAATTCAATGATGAAACAAATTGTAACTTTCAATGAAATGGAGAAGGCTGTTAATTAGAAGTTGCAGATATTGAACAAGTAGACTCTTAGAAGTAGGTACAGAAGTTGGAGAATATTATCCTCATCTTCTTCGTTCATACAAATCCTGCAGAAGTCCTTTTGACAAATATCGCAATATTTTGGAATCGTTTTCTATGATGCGGTATTAGCGGTGAATGGGGGCAAGACAAAGTGTATGCCGTCTTCAAGGAAGGAAACACAGCAACGATGACTTGGTCACAAACTCACAATAGGCAGATTACCCTTTTGAGGCGGTCAAGGACTTTATCTACCTCGGCTTCCAAGTAAACCGTACGAATAGCATCAGTACCGGCATTAAATGCAGAATGACTCTTGCCAATCGTTGTTTCTTTGGGCTCAAGAAGAAGTTGAGTAGTACATTCCTCTCTCGAAGAACCAAACTGATCTTACATAACACCTTAATCATCCCGGTCCTGCTTTACGGCGCAGTAAAGCCCTTCATCTTTTCGAGAGAAAAATACTACTTGCGATCTTTGGTCTTGTTTACTTTGATAGTGATTTTAAAAAGAATATTTAACCACGAACTGAATGGGCTGTAAAGCGACATGTATCTGTACACAGAACATATGGACAACCTTGCTTCAGCCGGAAAAGTCTTGGACTCCGCACCTGTTATAGGGTATGCCAACGAAACTCACAAAAGTGGAGAAGGACATCAGCCAACTTGGCTTGCGTAATTCAAAGCAGCTGTCTAAAGATGGTGCAAGCTGGAGAGACTTGTTGAGGTCCATCCCAAACTGTATCATCATCAGAAAAAGTATCAACCAATCTAATTTTGGTCTCTTAAGAGAGAGCAAACTTTTAGTATGTCTTTCCAATGGTGTGGAAAGTGTTGAGAGAGAGAAATATCTTGAGACCAATAGCAATGAAGTTTTGTGGCATGCCTTCAAGTTCATCTGTCTTGCAGTAATCGGGAATGCCTCTATGGTCACGCCTACCTAGTATTTGGGAAAATTCTTTTTAATGCCAACTGAACATCTAGGTCATGAATTGATGCTATTTAATGGGAGAATAACAACTTGATGCTTGATATAAATCGAGAGAATATAGAGCTGCTGCTTTCACAAGAAAAGGGATTCACAAGAAAAAGGGATCATTCCGGAATTCGTTCACCAAATATCAACGGAGTTGACTTAAACACTTGAAGACTTTAAGGTACCTATGCGCCATGCCTGATTCGAAACTAAATTGGAATGAAAACATCGAAGATTGTATAAAAAAAAGCGTTTGCATTGGTTCACACGTGCAACCGCGCGTTCAAACATACATACATGGTGTCTAATGCCGCTTGTGGTATCCTCTTTAAAAGACTTCTTATTTCACGTGGAAACTTAATTTGAAAACCGTGGTCTGTGTTATTAATTCAGTTTGAACGATTTTGCACACAACTAGTAGAAATTTTGGAGGCAAATTAAATTTATTTAACTAACGTTTCAATTATCATCATTTTGATATTAGTTCGGGTACTTTCTGATAGTTTCCTAACTTCAAAGAGTGAGTGAGTGAATTTATTTCAGGAGGAATTAAACTTGTCGGAAAGTAAACGAATCAACTGTCGAAACTTAAATGAAGGGAGTTAGTTGATTTTCTGGGAGATATCTATACAGCGTTTATGTAAATTAATTAAAAAACAGTTAAAGATGTTGTTGGACTGTATCATGAACGAAGACGAAGATATTTTACGTGTTGTGTTGCTGAACTCAGATGAAGAAGAAAAACTTCAAGTGGAACTTCTTTATGCAAAAATAAGACAAGATGCGTGAGGGAATTATTAAATATTTTCATTCTATTTTTTCTTATCATGTCTGAAAAAAAATATCCTGTTCATCCTCATGACTAAGATTAGAAAAAATCTGATACTAAAAATAAAATACGGTCAAGCGACAAATATAATTAGATTCCATAATTTAATCAGGGATATTTTTATATAATTTTTATTTTTTATTTTAAGTTAGGATTTACTTTATTTATTTTTATAACTTTTTTTTTTAAATTTTTTTACTTAAATTTGTTAAAATGTCCTCTTTTTCATGGGCATGGAACTAGTACCTTTGGTATAGTCCATTGATATATTAGATTCTTTACTAATTCTCATGTGAAATTAAACGATATTGTTATTTTTAAAACGAATTAAAAAAATATTAATTAATAATGATAATAAAAATAATATAAAAAATAAAATCATTCATAATAACACTTTAGGTAAAAGTCAGCATACGAAAATGGATAAGGAGTATTCAGAGGGACCCTACAAGGAGGTGTACTCTCTCTCCTTCTGGCTACTGGCGGTGGATGAAATTCTCATGGAAAAAGGCAAATTACTTTGCACCACTAGGGATGTAATGGCAATATCGTTAAACAAGCCAGCACGGACGTAAACCCGTCAAAAACAAAACCTGTACTGTTTACTGGAAGGTATAAAATACCTCCACTAAGTCCACCAAAGCTAAAGAATAAGGACTAAGCTTTACCGGACCCGCTTTTTTTTTCCTCTTGTACAACCCTGCCGTAAAGGCAGCGACACTGCGACCTAAAAAGATCTATTGTATCGACGGGCTGGAGTTAATCCAAAAGATTTACCACTTTCCTTATGAAAGATAGCATATCTTTTGTAGTGGAGTTTTTCAATTCCACTGAAGTCAGTATTTCCCTGTGGAGAAAACGTTTCCTTAACCAATGTAGTGCCGGACATTCACATAAAATGTGCTGGGATGTTTCGTCTTCTTCAAGACAGAACCTACATTCCGTGTTTTGACACAAGTTCATTTTGTTAAGGTGGTAATACAAGCCGCAGTGGCCAGTTAGCTTTCTTATACTCTCCTTATCTAAGCTAAGGATTTCCTTGTAGGAATAGGGTCTGATTAATCTTTTGGATTGCCTGAGACCTGACCCATTGGTCCAATGATCTAGGCGAAGTTTGTTTTCCCATTCATTAATCAGCGCTGCAGCCGTCGCCCAATTGACACTGCAGTATGGTTCAGGGCCTATGAACGCAGTACTTGAACCCGCTCTAGCGAGTTCATCTGCGGATTCGTTACCTGCAATCCCTTTGTGTCCAGGGACCCAGCCAAGTTCCACTTTGTTGTGTTTGGCTAGGGATTGCAGAGCATCGTGGCAACATTTGACGGCTTTGGAGTCTATTTGACTGGACGATAAGGCCTTAAGTGCTGCCTGGCTATCTGAAAAGATTTGTATAATTGCGCCCTTGATACCTTTACCAAGATTATGTCTCGCGCAGATCTCAATGGCATGGATTTCGGCTTGGAAAACAGTGGGACTAGACCCCATCGGTACAGAGATCCCAGTGTTGGGTCCACAGACACCAGCTCCGACTCCAGAATCCATTTTCGATCCATCTGTGTACCAAACTAGACTTCTGGGGTCTAGTGTTGGGACACCATTGGACCAGTCTACCCGGTCCAATATTTCAACTTCAAATAACCTGCCGAAACAGTTCTGCCTGACCATACTGTCCGGCATTGTACAAAACATGTCTCTATTAGAGATTGAGTTGAGTATCCTAAGGTGACCCACTAGGTCACCTGGTTTGAATTGATATTCTAGCTGCAGTTTAATGGCATAAGTGGCAGCTATCTTCCTGACGAAGATGGGTAAAGGTGTCAGCCCGATAATAGCTTCGAGAGCTGTTGTGGGGCAGGTGCGCATGGCACCTGTTATGCCAAGACAGGCAACCCTTTGCAGTTTTTGCAGTTTGTTTGCCGATGACTGTTGAAGGGTTTTTGGCCACCATACGATGGCCGCATATGTGATAATGGGTCTCGCCATCATTGTGTACAACCAATGAATAATTTTGGGAGAGAGACCCCAAGTCCTACCGTAAAGACGTCTACTGGCCCACAGTGCTCTGGTAGCTCGCTCTATGGCGGACTCAATATGTGAATTCCAGTTAAGTCGTCTGTCCAGGATTACTCCAAGATATTTTACCTCGCTGGAATAAACTAGTGTGGTATTGCCAATTATTATGGATTCAAGGTTGACACGAGTCCTCCTTGAGAAGGGGACTAGAACGGTCTTGCAGGGATTGAATGATAAACCCTCTGCGTTGCACCATTCAACGACTTGTAGTAGCGCACTTTGCATCATATTGCAAATAGTCGTGTCGTGCTTACCCCTCGGACCCGCTTAATATTTAGGCGTTTTACTAGATAGTAAATAAGGGCAAACATCCAAGGTCGTGTTAGGAACGCGGTCCCCAATGGGGAATACAACCGATGACTCACTGGATGAAAACAGCAATCGTTAGATCAGTACTCACATACGGTATCATTGCGTAGCCGGCATTGAAAAACAAACACAATTTTAAGAAGAAGAACATCACGGGGGCGCTTCCATCAACAGCGCCAGCCATCATGGAAACAGTGTTGCATTTACTCGTACTTCCGATAGACGGCCAGGCTTAGAGAGTGGAATCGATGGAGCAAAGCTCACAGCAGGAAATAATCGAGAACGCCAATATCCCGAATTATATAGCACCATTCGAAAACTTCAAATTCGGATATAAAATCTCAATTTCAGAAAGGGGGCAAAGGACCACAGAAAGGGGGCAAGGAAATCGATCACTTTATACATAAACAGTCAGGCGGCCACCAAGGCTCTCGACACACCATCAAATAAATCAGAGATAGCAAAATTTTGTCTGTGTCTAAGAGGTATTGCGGTTAGATGAAACTTTCCCCAATACTCGGTTCCTTTGGCATTGTTATATTCCAGGCAATCAAAACCAACAATCACAGATGGATATAATTAGACACTTATAGGGCAAACAGAGAAATATGGCCTTCATTAAGTTCTAAAAGAATAAATACACTCCCAGCAATAGAAAGCAGTGCCGGTCACTGCATTTTGGGCACACCGTGTTAAAATTGGGAAAACTTACAACAAGACCTATTCATAATCAAAATGCATGCTTTGCAGAATATATGACTGCTCATAGAGAACATGTTAAAGGGTATACGATAACAATTTATCGATTTCACAGCAGACAGAGCATTTTGACTTGTCATACGGCACATTATGGAGTTCTTTGCATTTGGATATTCATTTACACCTTTATTAAGTTCAACTCACTCAAGAATAAAAGCCAGCTGACCACGGCATGCGTAAGACACATGGCGAATGGGTGCTTGAACTTCAGTGCTTGGAAGCCCAATTCTTATGCATAATTTTCATCAGCAATGAGGCTCATTTTTCAATCGTTGGATGCACAACCAAACAAAATTAATAACTCATGGCGAAGTGAATGTGAATTTTCAACTGACAAAAACCATTGCATCCACTAAAAGTCAGTGCATAGTTTGCAAATTGGTCTGGTGATGTCTTTGGTACTTTTTCCAAATTAGAAATGCCGCACTCGACAAGCTTTGTAAAAGAGACAGAAGCATATAAATTGCAAACAAGAATTAATAAAAAAACTTAACGGCTTTGAATTAAAGCACGTCAACTGTTCAATAGCACTACCAACGATTGGGATTAAGGGGAGAATGTTTGAGAACATTTGAATGTTTATCCAAACTGCTGTTCATACTTCTTCGAAAATGAGGAAGGTATGTTGTAAAGAAGGGGTATTATGTTGACCGAATTTTTTTTGGCCTCAAATCGAAGATGTGGATAAGGAAGACACGTGGTTTTAACAAGGCGGTGCACATCTCACACAAGCCCATCTGTTATAACTGTATTGCAAGAAAAATGTACTCGACGATTTGTTTTGCATTTTCGTGTTTCGAACTGGCCACCAAACAGAAAAAAATCGCGTTTATGCCCACAATCCACACGCCTTTACGATTTGAGAACGAATATTTGTCAAGTTATGGTTGATTTATTGGCAGATATGTGTCCAAAAGTAATCTAAAATTACCTTGTCCGGATCGACAAGAACTTCCGTGGAGGACATTTGAATGATGTTATATCCCATTCATAATGGCAAGATTCAAACAATATATTGAAAGAAAAACTTGACCGAAATCTAAATCATAAATGTGTTTTATATACATTTACTTTCGGAACCATAAAGTGGATGACCCTTTATTTTAAATTACTCCGAACACATTTGCGAGTTAAAAGGAAAATGTTCGGTAGGCTCACAGAAAAGTTCCAGCAATTTATAATTATTTTTTATAACACTTCATAGAAATTGGCTATTTTTATATGGTACACAAAAAAGACTTATTGATAAGGGTTTTCGAAGTAAAATATTAATTAGACAGTTTTTTGCTTCGGTTTGCTTGGACATTATTTCAATTTGGAAGAAGGTTGCGAGGAAACGCGAAAGGCATCTGGGTGACTTGAGTTTTTCAACGGTTTCCATTAACTAACGAGCTCGTAGTATCATCCCCACGGTGTTGTGTTAGGGCATTTTCCCCAATCTTTTTCGTAACAACGCTTCAAATGGGTTACCATTCGTAACCTTCACTTAAAATACATATGTATGTATGTATCAAAATAAATATCCGCAAGATTTTCCATGAAAAAAATATATTTACACTTTTTTTTACAATCCTTCAGTCCTCCATTGAGTCGTAACAAAATTGGGATGTGAATGAAATACGACACAAGTACGACAATAAAACGCCCTTTTTACAATAACCCAATAGTAGATAAGTACCACAGTCGCATGCGTTGCCACGCAAACGGCTTTTGTCTAAAATAAAATTCGAGCTCGCTCGTAAAGTCCTTTACGTAATAATAAAATACGACCGTCGAGTACGACTTGCGGAATTGGGGTGAATTTTTCGTTGTTAGGCTGTACTTGAGGTTTAGATAAACAAAATACTTTTGGATAAATATTTAAAAATGAGTAAGTACTTGCTCTGGCTTAGGACTGCAATCACAAGATGATAGAATTAATGAAACAGAACCACTTTCCCGTGTGATAAACTTGGCTGAATAAAGTCTATTTTAAATTCAGCTGATCTGGTTAACACGTGTCTTACGTCGGACGAATGACTGAGTGCATGGTTCAGAAGATTTATGAGTTTCCTCGAAAAAAAAATGCTTTTCTTGGGTGAAAATAATCCTCAGTATCGCGTAAAGTCTCTGACTCATCAACAATTGCATGAGCGCAACCACAATGCTGTAACAATGTTTGGCAAACTGTTGCAGTGTTTCTTTGTCACGTGTCGTATTCCTTGGAAAATGTTTGCATTGTCATCCAGTGCAATCATTAGTGACTGCTGTCAAATGTCATAATCCATACAATTACTTAACTTGAATGTCGAGATAAGTTTACGTGACTGTGAGTGCACTGGGCATGATGGCATCTTTGAAAACCGCATACAGGACACACAAATAAACTCGAATTGCCATCAAAAAGTTTCCATTCACCAGAGATGACATAAGCAATCCGCAAGCATAATGCGAACTTTTTGGTTGTGCTGCTTCTATTGACATAGTTTTGGTTATTTCCTTCTTCCTTGGCACACAGATTAATCCCTTCGTGGACACATTCTGTGTGTATCTACGAGTACATATGGAGGTCTTTTGCACTCACAGAGGGAAGTCAGATGGATGATGCCAGTCAATTTATTTCAATTTGAATTAGTAAACGATGTCCTTTATGAATTTTATGGACTTGACATACAACAATTGACAAGTGCTTTAATATTCTCCTTGTTGTTTTCAGAATTTTCAGATGGTGGGGCAAGTGAACACAGAAAACATGATTACAGCGACGTGTTCATGGATCCAACAAGTAATATAAGCCAGCCGTTTAATGCTGAGGATGAGCTCTCGATATTACAAGATAACTTTAGTCCAAGGCATAAGCCATTAGAGAGGGGTTCGTACTTTGACACATCTGCATCGAAGAATGTGACGGTTCTCGTTGGTAAGACTGCAACGCTGAATTGTCGCATCAAAAATCTTGGAAACAAAACGGTAAGTTTCATAATTAAAATTTGTCTTTTTTTTTTTTTGGTATAATCTTAGTATTGGCTTAGATTTTGTTAAAACAAAAGCTTGTTTGGGCCTAGATTTTTTGATCCTGAGTCGAAACTGAATAGGGTGTGTACAGACATTTTTAGGATATTTTTTTGGCATAATGATAAAAACATCTGGGAATCTAAGTTCATAGCTGGCCCCCTTTTAGTTCTGACTGTAAGTTTTCAGCCATAAATCGAATGCAATTCAGTCGTCAGGGGATGCCAATAGAGCATCAATTGAAAAAATAGGAGCATTATATTCGAGAGCTTTTCGTTTTTAGTGTACCGCATAATCGAAATGAATGCCATTAGACTGCTGCTACGAAGACTGCTACGCGTCTTACCAGGTTCATGAAATTGTAGAACTGACCAAGTCGAATTTTTATTGCTGATGATTAATGAACAAATAAAGAAGAAAGACGTAAGACGTTTTAAAGATAAGCTGGGGTAGAACCAATAGATGAAACTTATGGAAAAATTGACTGTTGTGCCAGTTTATTGATATTGACCAATTTCTCTCTATGGGTAATGATACAATCGGGTCTGAATTGAGCCATATGAGGATAAAACGATCTATTGCTAGCTCCCCCAGTGTTCAAGGTTGAATTGGCCGATATTCCTTGTGAATTGTATGCGTTATCTTATTTGTGCCCGTCCTCTGCTTTGATTTTTTGGCATCTAATTCATCTACGATATTATCATTGTTTCTAATCATAACGTTTGATTGTCTTGTCTGGTATTACATATGTATTTACTATTTAGCTATGTTTACTTAGATCCTCCCACTCTTAAAGAATCTAAGACCTCCCAGCTTCCTAGAGTACTGTTGCTTACGCCTTTCAATTTGAGGGACCACTTAGACACACTCACAATTTTCTAAGAAGATGTGCTGCTAAAGTGTCTTCTCTTACTTATCAGGCTAACGACTCATGAAGAGTCTGAACCTGAGCAATTGCTGTACTCCATCGCTTAGGCTCGTTGCTTCCAGTCATCAAGACAAAGTTGCCTTACATGCGCGATCAGTCGGTTTTGTACCATAACGAACGTCACCCCCTCGTTTTCAAATCAGGAGGTTAGGATTTCAAAGCTCCCTTAGGAAGAACATTGGTGTTCGTACGCCTGATGTGGTCGTGCTTGTTTATTCGACGAATTTTTGTCTTCCGAACTATATCCACATCTTTGTACAGCTCGTACAGTTCGCGGTTATAACGTCTTTTCCATTCGCCTTACTTGCAGACCCACAATTAAATATATGTATATCTATTTTTGCAGTCCTGCTTGTCGTCCACTTCGGTCTCATATATTAAGACTGGCTATCTTAATATCTCCGGATCTCAGTCAAAGTTGTCGTTTATGGAGTTTATGTTTGCTCCGACACGGACAAACTCCTTGGTTTTAGCTGTCGATTGTGAGGTCTTGTCCCAGATAGTGAGCGGTGGATTGATTTTTACTATTCTCTAGGGTATTCTGACAAAAAAATTGCATTTTCATGCATGGAAATTGGAACAGACATTCAGGACACACATTCAGCGCAATTTTATTTTATTTATTTTATATATTATTATTTTATTTAGCTAGGTAATGACACTTCATAATGTCTAATGTCCACATTTGTTAAAATGTTATATCTAAAAGGAGATTCCAATTATCTGCTTGGAGGTAGATATCATGTAACTTATGATTGTATCGTCTCTGGAGTCGTCCTTCCTCACATATGTGACCAAATATTTTAAGAGGCCAGGGTGCCTTTGGCTATGCACCTAAGTCTCGGATCCATATGAAAGTATTGGCAAGACTAGAGTCTTGTACAGCAGCAGTTTCAAATTCATGGTGAGGTTTTTAGATTTAAATAGCCTCACAAGACTATAGTAGGTTCTGTTCTGTTGCTATTTTGATCATAATAATAATAATAATTGCGGCGCTACAGTCCGAAGTGGAACTGGGTCTAGCTTCTCAGCAATCAGTCGTGTTGTAAGTGCTACTGTTCTCTCACGAGCGGAGGGGACCTACAGTTTAATGCCGACTCCGAACGGCGATTTTGAGAAGCTTTTTCTAGACAGTTATACTCATATTGTCATGAGGCGTGAAAAAACGGAATGCCACAAGCGCAATGTTAAACTGTTCTGCCTTGTTCTGTGTAAATACAACTAATTGTATATCTTTCTTCTGCTACATAATATGGACATAATCCTTCTCATTTATTATTTTCATTTCGAAAGGCTGTATTTTGAAGCCTTGCCTTTATTAAATGTTCAATAAATAAATATCTGCTGTTAATTTCAGGTCTCATGGATTAGACACAGGGATCTACATCTACTTACAGTAGTCGAGAATACATACACATCCGACCAACGATTTACTAGCACTCACAACAAACAGACCGGAGATTGGTCCTTACAGGTAAAAGAGTGTAACCAAAATTAAAATAACTCTATACAGTGACTAAAATGCATAAGTTCCATACAGACAACAAGGCTTAAAGACGTTTGCAATTAAAGCGTGAAGTAAACCTGCTTTGTAAACAATGACGGGAGAATTTATGAAAATTATGATATTCTCCTGGTGTTTAGCAGGAAAAAGGTATAGGCGTTTTTATTTGCGATTGTATAGACTACACGGCAATCATTGTAAAAAAACGATCATACTCTCTTAATCTCAAATATTATATCTCAATTATTAATATTAATCTCAATATTATCAGGGTTAGGATTTTTTTACATAAAAAAGTAGAAAAAGGCGAAACTTCTTCTTCTTCTTCTTAGGGCGCTACAGTCCGAGGTGGACCTGGGCCTCACTCAACATGCCTCTCCAGCCAGCCAGCTCGGGCCGGAGCTAAGTAGTCCACACGCTCTACATGGCCTAGCCATATTAGGCGTTGGATCCATAGACGCCTGGCTAGACTCATGTCGCCAGCCAGAGCATGTCAGCCCATACAGTTCGTGGTTGAACCTTCTCCTCAAAATGCCATCAACGCAAACAGGACCAAAGATCGCGCGCAGAACTTTTCTCTCGAAAAGACCAAGGGACTGTTCATCCACTTGGGATATTGTCCATGCCTCTGCGCCGTACAGCAGGACTGGGATGATCAAGGTCTTATACAAAGTCAGGCCCGGTCCTAGCTACATGAGCGCCCTGTGCAAGACCTGCGTTTAGCGCCCCCTCCCCCCCTTTTTTTTTCAGTCATGCTTGTCCTAAAGTACTTTTTTATCATTTTAAGTCCAGCCCCTGTGGCTTGCATGGTGTTTAAAATTTATTATAACTAAATTGGGAGCAAGATAATCTAATCTTCTGCAATTGATTAAATCGCTTGATCTAGTCTTTTAAACTAAAATTCTACCTTAAAGCTTTGTTTCGGTTCTTAACTAGTTTCGTAACATTCATCACCATCATAAAGAAGATGTTTCTGGAAATTCAGATGATATTTCAAGACTACTAGCAATACCCTCTGTTATTGAACATAATCATAAAATTTTTCATCTGAACTCATTTCAATCAAAGTATGTTTTAATATTTTCTAAAACCTCAACACTTGCTGATAAATTGACAGAGGGACTTTTCAAATATTTCTATAAGTGCTTCATACGAGTATATCTCAACTAATGGTTTTAATGCATCAAGTCTGCTTTCCCACCTTGTTTCTGGAAGAGGTTTCAAAGTAAGGTTTGCACGTTTTTTTTTTTACTTGAAAAAAAAGTTATTCAATGCTTAAATTGTGTCAAAAAACTTAACAGAAACTAAAGAGCACCGAGCCGAATCATTGACTACTAAATTTAATCAATACGAGCTGCATGGGACGAAAAATGCTCTTGGCCGAATTCTATTCTGAATACCAGCTTCTTTTTCCTTTATATTTAAACCATTATCATAACTGTGACCTCGACCGTTGCTTATTGAAATTCCATGAAATTCGAGTTTGTCTAAAATTAACTTTGTAAGCTCCTCTCCGGTCTTGTCTTCTCCTTTCAAAAACTTTAAACAACCATGGTAATTTGTTCTATGCGACTCTTGTCGGTTGTTGAGTCAACAATAAGCGAAAAATATTTGGCTTCTTTTAGCATGGACACAATTTGATTAGTAACAGTTGTAGAAAAGATACTTATTATTTAAGTTTGTATATTCTTGCTCAAATATTTATTTTGAGTTTCTTGATTCGTTATTCTCCTCACGTGCTCTCCCATAACTAAATCAAATAAAAGAAAAGCTAATGCTTGAAAACCAAGAAATTTACCTAAACTAATTAGTGTTTGCGAAACAGCTCTATAATACTTTGTTTTAGTTTCGATCGCGTTTTCAAACATTGAGTCTATTGTTGTCCCCGATCTCAAAACAATTTCGAAAAACATCCTGTATCTGTGCTTGACAAGGCTTGGGATTTTTTGTTCATTGAAAATAAAATACAAACAAAATTGTAGGAAATAGAGTTTCCTAGGCAATATGTACATAAATCACCCAGAAATGAAATATGTGTAATTGAATTTTCTAAAACATTACATTACATTTTTCAAGAAGAAAAAACCAAAAAATATTTTTTTGTTTTGGGTGTATGCTCAATTTTATGAGGTACTGTATATATACCTACTGTACTCATTCTCTTTCAATCTCTTTCATACGTCCAGAAACAAAATCTGAAACATTTTCTCTCCTCCATACGAACTGAGTTTATTATTTTGAGATTTTTTAGTGCTTGTGCAAGAAATTATCTGTGTGTGATTGGCCTTTGTGTGAAGAATGAAGAGAAGAGAGAGACGCGAAATTATGTAAATTGTATTGAGTAAGTGCCATATGTGCAGAAATAAAACCTGCACATTGTCACTCAAATGATTCCATAGGAACTGAGGATTGAGTTTATTGTTTTGAGAGTTTTTCCTTAAGAAATATTTGAGTACTTGTGCAAGAAATTTTCTTGCACAGTCCTGTGTGTGATTGGCCTTTTGTGTAAAGAATGAAAAAAAGAGAGAGAGCGACGAGAAATTATGTTAATTGTATTGAGTAATTGTCATATGTGCAGAAATAAAACCTGCACGTTGTCACTCAAGTCATTCCATTGGAACTGAGGATTGATTTTATTATTTTGAGAATTTTTCCTAAGGATATATTTGAGTGCTTGTGGAAGAAATTATCTTGCATAGTCTTGCGTGTGAATGACATTTTGTGTGAACAGGTGAAATTATGTAGTTTGTATTATTTTTAGCAAATGTATAGGTAGCTGGTTAGACGAATTAAAATTGTATTAAAGTCAGTATATCGATAAATTGTATTTTTTTTTGCTTAGGCTGACAATGCACCCCCAAGCGCTTGGCGCCCTGTGCTTTTGCACATCCTGCACATATGGTAGGGCCGGCCCTGTACAAAGTCAACTTGGTCTTCCGAGAGAGGGCTCTACTACTCAATTGCCCATAAAAACAGCGGTTGGCAAGAGTTATTCTGCGTTTGATCTCGGTACTGATGTTGTTTGTACTGTTTACCGCGGAGCCAAGGTAGACGAAGTCCTTAACTACCTCAAAGTTATATCTGCCTATGATGACGTTCTGGCCAAGTCGTCGATGGTGTGCGTCCTTTCTCGATGACAGCATATACTTGGTTTTGCCCTCGTTTACCGCCAGACCCATTTGAGCCGCTTCCGTTTCAATGCCAGCAAACGCATCATTGAAGGCTCGCTGTGTTCGCCCAATCACGTCAATGTCATCCGCGTAAGCTAGCAGTTGAACGGACTTTTGGAAGATCGTGCCTCTTGTGTTGGCCAGTGAGTTTTGCACAATCTTCTAAAGAACGATGTTAAAGAAGTCACATGACAACGCGTCGCCTTGTCTAAAACCTTTTTTGACATTGAAGGTCTCGGTGAGTTCGTTACCGACCTTGATGGAGCAGCGAGAGTTCTCCATCGTCATCCTGCTCAGTCTGACGAGTTTGACAGGAATGTAAAAACTAGACATGGCGCTGTATAGCTCATCTCTATACACGCTGTCATATGCGGCCTTGAAATCAACAAATAGATGGTGTGTGTCGATCTGCATTTCCTGGGTCTTCTCCAGGATCTGCCGCAGTGTGAAAATTTGATCGATGGTGGACTTCCCGGGCCAGAAACCACACTGATACGGACCTATCAGTTTGTTCACGAATGGTTTCCGGCGTTCACACAAAACGGCAGAGAAGATCTTATAGGCGATGTTAAGGAGACTTATCCCTCGATAGTTGGCGCAGTCAAAGGGGTCTCCTTTCTTGTGGATCGGGCAAACGAAAAAGGCGAAACAAAACACTTAAAAAGGCAAAAAAGGCATTTATTGAAAAATAAGAAAAGGAATGCACATTTAGTTATAGTAGCATTGAACTACCAATAGCTTTTTAAAATAATCTGGTAATAATCTTCTACGGTTCTAAGCGCCTTTAAGGAGCTAAATGACCTTTCTACTTCAGCTCAAACGAGTGGGGCCCATTTAACGCTTTCAACATCACTTACATCAATATTTTCTGGAAGTTTGGAATCCAAGTCACCGTTCATTACGGAATTTATCTGCTCAATAATTTTTAGTCCCGTACTTGCATTGAAAACGGCAGTAAACTTCTTCAGAACGTCCTTTGCAATCAGCCCTATTGCTTCTTCCAAGTTTTCCTGAATGTTCTTTAAAACCGGAAACACTTCGCCATTTGATGTTCCTTGATGAGAATAATGTTAGTTAAAATTATAAGTACAGATTCTCAAAAATACCAGCTTTTTGTAAGTCGTTTTTTTGAGTCGACTAAAAACCCAAAACTGACTTTGATGTACACCAGTTGCGATTGTACTACTTCATCTTCCATCAATTCCTTTCCAAGCACAACACAGCTTGCATCGTCTTCAAAAACGCTGACGATTTTTTGATCCGAGCAAAATTGTCGGCATAATATGTTGCTGCCTCTAGCCAAGTTCCCCAGCGAGTTAAACATTTTTTTAGCGAACAAACTTTGAGACTTCCAAAAATGGCAGAAAAAAATATTTGGAATCAGGAGGACATAAAACGTGTTTGTGTAAAGTCGATACTATCTTGCGATTAAGCAAAAAATATGCAAATTTAGCAAAGTCCTATCCCTGGTTATAATCATAGCTATCCATGTTTTCAATACATTCGATATCGAAACCATTTTCTGTATTACCCAGTCAAAAATTTTACACACAATTTTATTGACAAACTTTAACGGATAACTTAAGAAAACATATAAGAATGATCAATTATTTCTAAAATTCAATATTTTTTTGTACAACATTTTTCACACATTACAACGACATAAGTCGTAAAATCGTAATAGTCTGCAGATTCACACAAACGTTTTCAGCGCCTTCTCAGCTCAGCTCAGGGTTTATCGATATTTCTGAGCTGCGTGTACAAAATTACTGAACCTGCAAAACACATGTGAATAAAACATGTCTTTCTTTAATCCTAAACTCACTGTGTTAAATTTTAATTAACAGACCGTAGTAATGTTTCTTACAATATTGTGTCTAAAGCTCGTCGCAACCGTTGCAATAATTGTTGAAGGGTTTAATTTTGTACATTTTTTATTTTTGAGTATTCTTTTGGTTTATGCAATGATGCCTCTTCTCACACAATTACTATCTCTTAACTGCTATATCACCTTATTCAACCTCACATTAAATTCTATGAATTTTGTTCGATTCCCCGAAATTAAATTTTGACTTTTTGTTGAGAAGAGCACAGTTCTTCAATATGTCTGCCGCCTGGTTAATATGTGTCCTTACAAATGTATTTTTAGAAAGTTTCATAAATAAATGATGACAAGCTATTACCGCCCACCCTTCGTCGGCTGTCTCAAATTTGTTTATTTTTATTACTCTTAACAACGTGGAAGAGCTTGGTTTTAATAGCTGTTAACGACTAGTAAAATTTCGGTTTTACCCGCTACGTTTCTCCGTGTTGTAAATAAAATTTATTAACAATGAATGTTATTGATTTCACGGTATTTAAGTTTTTTTCTTTTTGAATATTATTATGTTGTTTCATAAAATTCTTTATTTCGATTTTAGTGTTCAATTCGGAACACCGTGAGGATACTAATAATTTTTCTTGAGTACTGTAGAGTTTATTATTTATTTGCCCAACAAATGTTGGAAAGTTTTGTGAGACAATTTAATCATTGATATTAACACACTGTAACCTTTTTACACTTATAATCAATGTAAGATTTAAATGCTAAACAATGATTGGAAGACCACCGTTTCATGCCATTGAGAGATGCCCTATTTATTATTTATTTATTTATTTATTTCGAGTAGTTGGAACATTTTTTTTTACAATGTATTACATTCAAAATTTATTTTAGAGAATTAGGACATAGGATATTGATCCTTTACAGCTTTATGATACAACTCTATACAACAGGTGGCTAGTTATGATTATATGAGTACACGAGTATAAGGGAAAAACTACTAGCAAAAACCCTTATGTGATACTTAGCCTATTATTGCATTCGACCGTTCATTATTCTTTCAATGTTAATTTAGTGAAATTTGACTTAAAAGTTCATTTTGAGATAGAGAAAAATTATCATAGAAACATATTTTAAATCTGCAAATGAGAAAATCGATAAACGATGACATTGGCTTTTTCGTGAAGTCTATTAGTAGAAAAATGCCAAGGCAGATTAAGCATCATTTTTAATAGTTTGTTTTGACATCTCTGCAGTTTTAACTTATGGGTTTCCGCACCCCAGACAGGTGCCCCATACATTAGAATGTCTTGAAAAATTGATTTGTGGATCAATAACTTGTTTTCAACACTTACTTTGGAGTTCCTGCAATTCAGTGGGTACATTAATGTTGTTAATTTGTCAATTTTGGCAGAAATGTGGGCCTAAAAATTTAGTTTTTGGTCTAGAATTAGACCAGGGTATTTGCATGTGTGTGCCCAGTCTATCTCCATAGAATATAACCGTGGCTTAATATTATTAGGTAGGTAACGCTCTTTTCTAGGCCTAGTAAACCATATAGCTTGTGTCTTTTGAGGACTTTTTGGCTTAATCTTCCTTTTGAAGCAGTATTGCTCAAATTTAGCGAGAGAGAGAGAGAGAGAGAGGGCGTCCCTAGAATATGTAAGTAAGTGGTACGATGCGATTTTAAATTCTAGACATGTATCCATCGTCAGCCTAGAATCTGATCAATTGATTTTCCTGAGATGAAGCCGTATTGATATTGTCCGATTATGGCTTTAGCGCATTCGCTTTTGCAAGAAGGGGGAGAATATTGCAGCCGTTTGCCTTTGACACTGATATCTTTTCATTCTAGCAAACGCATTTTAAACATCTTGCTCTGTGTGCCCGCTTATGGCTACTTCTTTCAAGTAAACTATGAATTTTAAGTATTTTTGGTGATGAGCTTTTGGTGCGCAAAACATTCCGATATTCCTCATTCTCTAAAATAGTTTCAAAACATTTTGTAGTCATAAAATTCACTTCGACGAAAATGCGTGTATTTTCAGCTAAAAAATGCGACTTAATTGTGTTTATTTATTTTATTTACGGCATTTTTTCGTGTGAATTATATATGTCGTTTTTTTAAAACTGATTTCCTTTGTGTTTAAACAAAAATTTCAACTCAAATATATGACGACGAATGCGAAAAAGATGAGTGAAGTTAATTCAATCAAAAATTTCATCCAAAATATTGGAAAATATGGGAAAACAACATTTTTCATTTTTAATGCCGCCTGAGTTGAACCCAATTAAGACGCTGAAAAACTCAAAAAATGATTGGTTATCTGGCAGTGCTTGCTTTGTATCCAAATTCAGCGAATTATTTAAGAAAATACCACCATATGTGTAGGTGTTGCTCCTCGGCGTGATATCCTGGACGACATAAATTTATTTAGATTGTATCCTTTGAAATAAAATAAAAAAATAAATCTTAACATTCAAGAAAATGTTTTTCGTTATTTCACGAGGAAAAATCAAAGAAAATGGTCATTGAATGGGTGCGTGAAATGTATTTACATATGTACATTCAACGTATTTTCCATTGAAAAAAAGTTCAGTCTTCAAACCGTTCGCTTTGCTTGAAAAGCCTCTATTCGTTGTTTTGACCAGTCATTTCATGAATTTCAACAAAGTCAAAAATCGGTGCCGGAGATATGCATTTCGCTAATACTGTAACTCATTCACCTTGAGAAAGTTGAGTGGAAAGACCAAATGGTTGCGTTTCCAAAAAGGATACCACTAGAGCATTGACGATGTGTCCTGAAATCTGCACTTTAAGGTACACTGAACAACAGTAAACTGATCCCAAATTAGAATCCAAATATTTACTTTCCGCACAACCGTAAAAAAAAAAAACTGTTCCAACAAAAGTTACAGAATCAACTGCAAACTTAATAATCACCCTAATAATGAATTTCAGGTTAAGTATGCACAGATAAGGGATTCGGGAGTTTATGAGTGCCAAGTATCAACAACTCCTCCAGTGGGATACACGATGATTCTGTCCATTGTTGGTAAGTTACCTTGTAAAGGACATGTCACAAAAAATAAATTTGTATGCATCATCATTCAACAGAACCTATCACAAGTATACAAGGTGGACCAGATCTGTATATAGACACCGGGTCAACAGTCAATCTAACATGCATTGTGAAGCATTTACCGGAACCACCACCAACTGTTCGATGGACACACAACAATGAGGTAACACATCCGATTGAATTGAATGAAAGTTTTTGATGAAATTTGGAATTGATCCATGGATTTTTCTTTTGTAATTCGATATTTGATTTAGGAAATCAATTATGACTCGCCAAGGGGTGGTGTATCGGTGATAACTGAAAAGGGCGACATAACGACTTCCTACCTATTGATTCAGAAGGCTCGAATATCAGATTCGGGTGTATACACGTGCTCTCCATCGACGGCCAACCCTAAGTCAGTGAATGTTCATGTACTCAATGGTAAGTGCGGTAGATGTGTTTATAAATACGTTAGTACATCCAGAACATCAGTAAAATCTAATTGCATCGTTAATAATTATAACTAAGTAGTAGTGGTTTGATTGGAGTGGAGGAATGTATCTTAGATGACCTTTGTGGTTTAAAAGGCAGTTTTAATTATATTCGGTTAATGAGGGCGAGCTTGATGTCAGTGGGTTCATTTTCCTGCCGTTAATGAGGTTAAGTTGACTACTTCCAGGATTGAATTAAATAAGTAATGAAGATTAATGGAGGTGCTCTTGCAGGAGTGCTGCATGGTAGTAAGATATGGTTCGAGGAAGGCCTGGTGAGGGCAGCACAGGATTGGTCACAATAAAGGAAATCCTTATCGAGCCTAGATCATTGTATATCTCCCGTTTTACATCAGTACGCAAAATCCCATAAAATCATTTTGATAGAGCTATATAGCACTTTGTATGGGCACCGTGGCGTTGTTGATATGTGTGTCAACCCAACTTTCAGCCAGTTTGAAATCTCAGTACAGACAAAAATTTTTCAAAATAAAATTGTTCATCGCTCAACCTCTTTCGAGTAACTGACAATGCTCAATTGTCTAGGGAAAGCTTCTCAATCTCGCCGTTCGGAGTCGGCATTAAACTGTAGGTCCCCTCCACTCGTGAGAGAACAATAGAACGCACAACACGAGTGGTATCTGAGAAGCTAGGCCCATGTCTACCTCATATTGTAGGGCCACTATTATTATTTTTATACAGCAACATGTCTAGTTCTTATTTTTCTATCAAATCTTCGGATTGAATGGTATCTATACATTACTTCATATGCTTACGATTCGAGGATCCCTTTTCACCGAGTCGGTGTATAAGAATAAAAGGGCTCGTAAATTCTGGTATGTGCCCACCACGGCTGGATATGATGTGTGTCATCAGAGAAATAAAGTTTTAGAGCATTTTTCAACCAATACTTCTCATGCATTTGTGGTCGTAAGTATATCTTATGTATTGTATCTACGTACAAGTTTGGCTTCCTAAGCATTGATTGCTGTTGGTTTGTCAGTGACGTTAACTAGTCCCAAAGAAAATAATCAAGAGACGTCAAATCAGAAGACCTTGGAGGCCAATTTGCGATTCTTCGGTAAAACAACCTATAAGCTGACATTGTTATTTTGGGCCCATTCACAGAAATTCCAACGCAAACGATGGTCATTCTACCATCAGTTCTATTGCATAAGCTAAATCTTGTAAGCCTTCAAGCCAATATCTTTGGGCAAACTGCTGCTGTGAACGACTTCGAATCTAAATACAGTTACTCGACTTTTCGATCGCATGATCACAAAAAAATTAAAATTTTTCTGTGCAGTTCATATCCGTCCTCGTTTTTAGAGGACAGTCCTCTTTTTCGGTATCGTGTCCTTTTTTTGTTTTCTTAAAGAAGAGAGTAATTTGTCCTCTTCTAATTAAACTGTCCTCTTAATGCCCTTTTTTTCAAAACTTTTGTTTATGGTCTACACAGTAAAGTACTTTCTTCAGTACTAAAATAATTAAACACAAGAAGTGGACAGCACTGGTTTGAATAATACAGTTCTGTCATCTGGTTTTTGCTATTGTAAATTAATCGCAAACTGTCATTCAAGTCCATTCAATACATTTTTATGACATTCTTTATTTTTTGTCTGTTTCTTGGAAACGATAAGATTGCCCTCTTTTTTGCATCTGCAAAAACGGTCACCGTAGTTATGGGGGGGGGGGGGTTTTGCGAATCTGCACAGAAAGAAGAAACAAAAACGCGTTATTATTTAAAGAGTATTTAAAAAAAAGTTATGATCGCAATTCATATGCTTTGTTAATCATGTGATCAACAAGTTAATTCGCTGTAGCTATGTGGATTTTGTTCGAAACTTCTCTGTAGGAATAACTTCATTACGCAATCTTTTGATGTGTTCCGGTGTCACTGCTTATTAAGAAAATGTTGTGCGAAAAGTTATCAATCCCTCGAATAGCGGTCTCAGACGGTCGATTATTTTGGGAACAAATTTCAGATATTGGGTAGTGTTATTAGCGTTATTAGAGTACATGTGCCATCGTGATAAAATTTCAAAGACTCCTGAATAAAAATGATACTGACAGTAGTAAATGTCTGAAATTTGTACTGTGTTAAAAAAACAGTACTTCTGACACATATTTACTCTGCGTACGTATTGCCAAGTTGAGATTCTGATAGAGACATCGATTTAGACGACGTATCTGCTGAAACGTAGAACCTTTTAACGGTGCCCAGATTTAAAAAGATATCTAAAAAGATTTGACAGAGTCTGCCATCTGGGTCTCTTGTCGAAAATGCGTGCTTATGGTATCGATGAATCTCTTCTTCTATGGAAATTGCCTTTCGAAACATTTAATTCAAGTTGTTTTGGATGGGTTCAAGTCTGATTCTCACCAAATTAATTCTGGTGTTCCCCAAGGCTCTGTTTTGTCTCCGGCTCTCTTCCTCATTTTTATAAATGATCTCCTGTCTGCTACTGCTAATCCAATTCACTCCTTCGCTGATGGCAGTACCCTCAGCTTTTCAAATTTTTTCCAAGACTCACGAACCTGTCCTTCGGCCGTAGAATTGGAGCGACAGCGTATGTTAAGCACATTGAATTCCGACCTTGACAGCATAAACAATTGGGGTAAAAATAATAGAGTTGAATTCTATGCTTCCAAAACTCAATGCTATCTACTGTCACTAAAGCTAGCCCTTAATGAATGGCGCTTGTGTCTATGAAACCGAAAGACTTTCCATCCTTGGTATGTGTATCAACTCAACACTTAGTTGAAATGATCACATATTCGAGGTCGCCAACGACGCTGCAAAATGTCTAGGTTTCCTAAAACAATGCAAGAAATATTTCACCCCCTCTGATTTGGCTTCAATTAAGAAGGCCTACATCCGTCCCAAATTTGAGTATAACGCTCATATCTGGTCTGGTGCTCCCAAGACCTCTCTCCACCCGCTAGATAGAATACAACAGCGAGCGATTAATCTTGTAGGAGACAACAATATCGCAAAGTCAATAGACTCGCTCGAACACCGCCGTAATGTGTCTTCATTGTCTCTGTTTTATCGCTTTTTTTTACAAACGATGCTCAAGTGAGCTAGCCAATTGTATCCTCCCCTCCATGAATTCACCCGGAATACTCGTCTCGCCAGGAATGCTCATCAGTTCACCCTTAAGCCTGCCTTCGGACGTACAGTTAAGCTTAGAGACTTGTTTTTTAGCCGCACTACACGAATATGGAATGCTCTTTCCAACCCGATATTTCCCACTCACTTCAATCCACAGGCTCTTAAGACCAATGTGCACAGGTAGACAATTAAATACTGATTTTCAGATCTTCGTCGTATATTCGAAATTGCAAGATCTATACCAAAATTATCTTTTCAATATCAAGACTTCCATATTCGAATATCTTAAAATAACCTCTTGATAACAGAATATGGTTATAATGGCAACACTTTTTCTACAAATTGGAGTAAAGTAGTTTCCCTTTTTACCGGGAAATAATTGACTGAAGATAAAATCATAGAAAATTATGCAAATCCAAAGCAGACAGTCCTGACAGAATCGAAAATACTTTTTCGGGCTAAAGACGATTAACGAAGAGCGTAGAAAAAAGAATAGAAATGTCGGAGAAGAAGGGAAATGGCGATGTGTATTGCAGTTATCAAGATGCGAATGATAAAAAATTGATGAAGAACTGTACAGACATAGCAGAAGAATATAACTTCAAGAAAATTCAAACTTTTGTTTTGTTTTCATTCAAAAATGTTTGTCGATATACGACGACGTTGTGAAATCATCGTTAGGTTTTTCTTTCAGAAAATGAGGCGAAGGTCATGACAGCCAATTTTGTCCGTTATCTATAAAAGAGAATTTTCATGCAAATGATTTAAAGAAATAGTTGAAGAATTGACGGTTTTTCTTTTCTTCTCCATAAAACGTCTGTCGCATACATTAATAAATTTCTTGAATAATTTATATCTAACTAAAGTAGAAAAATGTAAGAAATGGGTCGCTGAATTCATTGAAGTTTTAAATAAGAATCAAATTGGAATGGAAAAAAGATTAACAACATCATTCTGAAATATTCCCATGGTATTATGATATACCAACATAAAGATGGAAGTTTCCATCGAGCCAAGTAAAAATTAGAATATGTATGTTCATCCTTTGAAGTTAAAATAATCGCTTGGGGTTGCATGGGGTAAGGGCGATTCTTTATGCATGCAATATTTAAATATTACAAAATGTATTCTTAGCACGATTTACTTATTGTTTTCAATTGTTCTCTTTCAGGTGAACAACCTGCAGCAATACAAAGGGGAACAAGGATATTCTTAACAAACAGAACATTAATATTTATATCATTATTTCTGGGTACAAAGTTCAAGTGGAGCTATTGTTTAAATTCATATAAATTATAAAGATACATTTTAAAATAAGTTAATGTAGATATTAATAATGTTAAGTCAAAGGAAATACAGAAACAGAAACCATAATAAAGACAGAAATACAGAAGAGGAACGTATGTAGACGTAAAGTTAATCTTAAACATTTTCTTTATAAAATAAAACTAAGATAACGTACCAATATGAATTATTTTGTTGTTTTATCTGGAAAATATATCGAATGGTAGAGTTTAAGGATTGAAAGAATAAGTGAAAACTGTCTGGTTATTATATAGAGCTAAAGTCTTGGCGTAAGCATGTCAAATACGCGGAACAGAGAGATATTGCAACTTCGCGCAGAATTACTCCTTATGCATGGTAACATTTTTGACGTTTGATCGACAGCAATCAAAAGAATATACATAGTGGGAGTCAGGACCGGCCCTACCATATGTGCAGGATGTGCAAATGCACAGGGCGCCAAGCGCTTGGGGGCGCATTGTGAGCCTAAACAAACAATATGCAATTTATCGATATACTGACTTTCATAAAATTTTAGTTCGTCCAAGCTACCTTTGCCTTTCTAAACGCTTTCTGAAAGCAGTTATTTTTAAATAATACAAACTACATAATTTCACCTGTTAATACAATATAACATTCACACGCAAGACTGTTTCAAGAGATAGATAATTTCTTGCACAAGCACTCAAATATATCCTTAGGAAAAACTATCAAAATAATAAACTCTATCCTCAGTTCCAATGGAATCATTTGAGTGACAACGTGCAGGTTTTATATCTGCACATATGACAATTACTCAGTACAATTTACAAAATTTCTCGTTTCTCTCCCTCTTCTCTTCATTCTTCAAACAAAAGGCTGTTTGTATTTTATTTGCAATGAACAAAAATTCCCATGTCTTGTCAAGCACAGATACAGGATGTTTTTCGAAAAAGTTTTGAGAACGGAAACAACAATCGATCTAAACTGAAATAAAATATTAGATAGAGCTAAGCTGTTTTGCAAACACTAATTAGTTTAGATAAATTTCTTGGTTCTCAAGCATTAACTTTTCGAGGAACTTCTGAAGTGTTGTTTGAGCTTAATAATGGTAACTTTTAACAGATTGTTGAGGAAGTAGCCTTATTTGATTTGGTGTTAGGAGAGCACTTGAGGAGAATAACGAATCAAGAAACCCAAAATAAATATTTGAAAAAAAATATACAAAAGTAGATAAAACGTATCTTTTCTACAACTGTAACTAATCATTCTACGCTTATTGTTGACTATTGTTGTTTTGGGTTTTTAAAAGGAGAAGACAAGATCGGAGAGGAACTTACAAAGTTAATTTTAAACAAACTTGAATTTTAAGGAATTTCAATAAGCACCTGTCGAAGTCAAAGTTACGATAATGGTTCAAATATGAAGGGAAAAGATGCTGGTCTTTAAAACAAAATTCGACCAAGAGCATTTTCGTCCCATGCAGCTCGTATTGATTCAATTTAGTAGTCAATGATTCAGCTCGGTGCCTAATGAGCACCTGTTATGTTTTTTGAAACAATTCGATGCTTACTTGAAGCATCATCTAAATTTCCAAAAACATCTTCTTTACGATGGTGACGAATGTTACGAAAATAGTTTAGAACCGAAAAAAAGTTTTAAAGTAGAACTTTATTTCAAAACACTAGATCAAAGGAAGGTTTTGAGTAGCTTGAAGCATATAAAACGAATTTTTAATTTTCAAATAACATTAAAATATTTGTTTGATTATTAGTTTTCAACAAGCTAATGCTTGAAAAATACGTTCCTCATTCCTTAATTTACAAAACTGTATTACAGTCCCCCTTGTAAAACCAGAAAGCTCATGTTTAGAAGTGTTAAATTTTATATATATAGGTCAAACCGAGATTATATTGCTCCCAATCTAGTTATTGCTCACCTCGCCGAAAGTGTACTTATTGCCCACCTCGCATGAGCAGTAAGTCCACCTCGCATGAGCAGTAGCTAAACCTCGCAGAAAGTGTAGTTATTGCCCACCTCGCATGAGCACCAAGGCCACCTCGCAGAAAGTGTACTTATTGACCACCTCGCATGAGCAGTAAGTCCACCTCGCAGCAAGTGTACTTATTGCCCACCTCGCTTGAGCATCAAGGCCACCTCGCAGAAAGTGTACTTATTGCCCACCTCGCTTGAGCATCAAGGCCACCTCGCAGAAAGTGTACTTATTGCCCACCTCGCATGAGCAGTAAGTCCACCGCGCAGAAAGTGTACTTATTGCCCACCTCGCATGAGCATCAAGGCCACCTCGCAGAAAGTGTACTTATTGCCCACCTCGCATGAGCATCAAGGAAACCTTGCAGAAAGTGTACTTATTGCCCACCTCGCTTGAGCATCAAAGCCACTTCGCAGAAAGTGTACTTATTGCCCACCTCGCATGAGCATCTAGGCCACCTCGCAGAAAGTGTACTTATTGCCCACCTCGCATGAGCATCAAGGCCACCTCGCAGAAAGTGTACTTATTGCCCACCTCGCATGAGCATCAAGGCCACCTCGCAGAAAGTGTACTTATTACCCACCTCGCATGAGCATCAAGGCCACCTCGCAGAAAGTGTACTTATTGTCCACCTCGCATGAGCATCAAGGCCACCTCGCAGAAAGTGTACTTATTGCCCACCTCGCTTGAGCATCAAAGCCACTTCGCAGAAAGTGTACTTATTGCCCACCTCGCATGAGCATCTAGGCCACCTCGCAGAAAGTGTACTTATTGCCCACCTCGCATGAGCATCAAGGCCACCTCGCAGAAAGTGTACTTATTGCCCACCTCGCATGAGCATCAAGGCCACCTCGCAGAAAGTGTACTTATTACCCACCTCGCATGAGCATCAAGGCCACCTCGCAGAAAGTGTACTTATTGCCCACCTTGCATGAGCATCAAGGCCAAATCGCGGAAAGTGTACTTATTGTCCACCTCGCATGAGCATCAAGGCCACCTCGCAGAAAGTGTACTTATTGCCCACCTCGCATGAGCAGTAAGTCCACCTCGCAGAAAGTGTACTTATTGCCCACCTCGCATGAGCATCAAGGCCACCTCGCAGAAAGTGTACTTATTGCCCACCTCGCATGAGCAGTAAGTCCACCTCGCAGAAAGTGTACTTATTGCCCACCTCGCATGTGCAGTAAGTCCACCTCGCAGAAAGTGTACTTATTACCCACCTCGCATGAGCATCAAGGCCACCTCGCAGAAAGTGTACTTATTGCCCACCTCGCATGAGCATCAAGGCCACCTCGCAGAAAGTGTACTTATTGCCCACCTCGCATGAGTATCAAGGCCACCTCGCAGAAAGTGTATTTATTGCCCACTTCGCATGAGCATCAAGGCCACCTCGCAGAAAGTGTACTTATTGCCCACCTCGCATGAGCAGTAAGTCCACCTCGCAGAAAGTGTACTTATTGCCCACCCGCATGAGCATCAAGGCCACCTCGCAGAAAGTGTACTTATTGCCCACCTCGCATGAGCATCTAGGCCAAATCGCAGAAAGTGTACTCATTGCCCACCTCGCATGAGCATCAAGGCCACCTCGCAGAAAGTGTACTTATTGCCCACCTCGCATGAGCATCAAGTCCACCTCGCAGAAAGTGTACTTATTGCCCACCTCGCATGAGCATCAAGGCCACCTCGCAGAAAGTGTACTTATTGCCCACCTCGCATGAGCATCAAGGAAACCTTGCAGAAAGTGTACTTATTGCCCACCTCGCTTGAGCATCAAAGCCACTTCGCAGAAAGTGTACTTATTGCCCACCTCGCATGAGCATCTAGGCCACCTCGCAGAAAGTGTACTTATTGCCCACCTCGCATGAGCATCAAGGCCACCTCGCAGAAAGTGTACTTATTGCCCACCTCGCATGAGCATCAAGGCCACCTCGCAGAAAGTGTACTTATTACCCACCTCGCATGAGCATCAAGGCCACCTCGCAGAAAGTGTACTTATTGTCCACCTCGCATGAGCATCAAGGCCACCTCGCAGAAAGTGTACTTATTGCCCACCTCGCATGAGCATCTAGGCCACTTCGCAGAAAGTGTACTCATTGCCCACCTCGCATGAGCATCAAGGCCACCTCGCAGAAAGTGTACTTATTGCCCACCTCGCATGAGCATCAAGGCCACCTCGCAGAAAGTGTACTTATTGCCCACCTCGCATGAGCAGTAAGTCCACCTCGCAGAAAGTGTACTTATTGCCCACCTCGCATGAGCATCAAGGCCACCTCGCAGAAAGTGTACTTATTGCCCACCTCGCATGAGCATCAAGGCCACCTCGCAGAAAGTGTACTTATTACCCACCTCGCATGAGCATCAAGGCCACCTCGCAGAAAGTGTAGTTATTGCCCACCTCGCATGAGCATCAAGGCCACCTCGCAGAAAGTGTACTTATTGCCCATCTCGCATGAGCATCAAGTCCACCTCGCAGAAAGTGTACTTATTGCCCACCTCGCATGAGCAGTAAGTCCACCTCGCAGAAAGTGTACTTAGTGCCCACCTCGCATGAGCATCGAGGCCACCTCGCAGAAAGTGTACTTATTGCCCACCTCGCATGAGCAGTAAGTCCACCTCGCAGAAAGTGTACTTATTGCCCACCTCGAATGAGCATCAAGGCCACCTCGCAGAAAGTGTACTTATTGCCCACCTCGCATGAGCATCAAGGCCACCTCGCAGAAAGTGTACTTATTGCCCACCTTGCATGAGCATCAAGGCCAAATCGCGGAAAGTGTACTTATTGTCCACCTCGCATGAGCATCAAGGCCACCTCGCAGAAAGTGTACTTATTGCCCACCTCGCATGAGCAGTAAGTCCACCTCGCAGAAAGTGTACTTATTGCCCACCTCGCATGAGCATCAAGGCCACCTCGCAGAAAGTGTACTTATTGCCCACCTCGCATGAGCAGTAAGTCCACCTCGCAGAAAGTGTACTTATTGCCCACCTCGCATGTGCAGTAAGTCCACCTCGCAGAAAGTGTACTTATTACCCACCTCGCATGAGCATCAAGGCCACCTCGCAGAAAGTGTACTTATTGCCCACCTCGCATGAGCATCAAGGCCACCTCGCAGAAAGTGTACTTATTGCCCACCTCGCATGAGCATCAAGGCCACCTCGCAGAAAGTGTATTTATTGCCCACTTCGCATGAGCATCAAGGCCACCTCGCAGAAAGTGTACTTATTGCCCACCTCGCATGAGCAGTAAGTCCACCTCGCAGAAAGTGTACTTATTGCCCACCCGCATGAGCATCAAGGCCACCTCGCAGAAAGTGTACTTATTGCCCACCTCGCATGAGCAGTAAGTCCACCTCGCAGAAAGTGTACTTATTGCCCACCCGCATGAGCATCAAGGCCACCTCGCAGAAAGTGTACTTATTGCCCACCTCGCATGAGCATCAAGGCCACCTCGCAGAAAGTGTACTTATTACCCACCTCGCATGAGCATCAAGGCCACCTCGCAGAAAGTGTACTTATTGCCCACCTCGCATGAGCATCAAGGCCACCTCGCAGAAAGTGTACTTATTGCCCACCTCGCATGAGCATCAAGGCCACCTCGCAGAAAGTGTATTTATTGCCCACTTCGCATGAGCATCAAGGCCACCTCGCAGAAAGTGTACTTATTGCCCACCTCGCATGAGCATCAAGGCCACCTCGCAGAAAGTGTACTTATTGCCCACCTCGCATGAGCATCAAGGCCACTTCGCAGAAAGTGTACTTATTGCTCACCTCGCATGAGAATTTAGGCCACCTCGCAGAAAGTGTACTTATTTTTTTTTTTTTTTTTAATGCATTTTTATTAATTGTATAATTCATTAACTTACATGCTAGACAAAAATTACTTAAAACTAGCTTAACTAACTTAAACAATGTTCTTAAGTCTAACTTACTGACCCTACACAGGTACTCTAAGCTAATCTAATCTATTATTAATTTTGCCTTTCGGCTTATCCTAACTATAGAAAGTGTACTTATTGCCCACCTCGCATGAGCATCAAGGCCACCTCGCAGAAAGTGTACTTATTACCCACCTCGCATGAGCAGTAAGTCCACCTCGCAGAAAGTGTACTTATTGCCCACCTCGCATGAGCATCAAGGCCAACTCGCAGAAAGTGTACTTATTACCCACCTCGCATGAGCAGTAAGTCCACCTCGCAGAAAGTGTACTTATTGCCCACCTCGCATGAGCAGTAAGTCCACCTCGCAGAAAGTGTACTTATTGCCCACCTCGCATGAGCATCAAGGCCACTTCGCAGAAAGTGTACTCATTGCCCACCTCGCATGAGCAGTAAGTCCACCTCGCAGAAAGTGTACTTATTGCCCACCTCGCATGAGCAGTAAGTCCACCTCGCAGAAAGTGTACTTATTGCCCACCTCGCATGAGCAGTAAGTCCATCTCGCAGAAAGTGTACTTATTGCCCACCTCGCATGAGCAGTAAGTCCACCTCGCAGAAAGTGTACTTATTGCCCACCTCGCATGAGCATCAAGGCCACCTCGCAGAAAGTGTACTTATTGCCCACCTCGCATGAGCATCAAGGCCACCTCGCAGAAAGTGTATTTATTGCCCACTTCGCATGAGCATCAAGGCCACCTCGCAGAAAGTGTACTTATTGCCCACCTCGCATGAGCATCAAGGCCACCTCGCAGAAAGTGTACTTATTACCCACCTCGCATGAGCAGTAAGTCCACCTCGCAGAAAGTGTACTTATTGCCCACCTCGCATGAGCAGTAAGTCCACCTCGCAGAAAGTGTACTTATTGCCCACCTCGCATGAGAAGTAAGTCCACTTCGCAGAAAGTGTACTTACTGCCCACCCCGCATCAGCATCAAGGCCACCTCGCAGAAAGTGTACTTATTGCCCACCTCGCATGAGCAGTAAGTCCACCTCGCAGAAAGTGTACTTATTGCCCACCTCGCATGAGCATCAAGGCCACCTCGCAGAAAGTGTACTTATTGCCCACCTCGCATGAGCATCAAGGCCACCTAGCAGAAAGTGTACTTATTGCTCACCTGGCATGAGAATTTAGGCCACCTCGCAGAAAGTGTACTTATTTTTTTTTTTTTTTTAATGCATTTTTATTAATTGTATAATTCATTAACTTACATGCTAGACAAAAATTACTTAAAACTAGCTTAACTAACTTAAACAATGTTCTTAAGTCTAACTTACTGACCCTACACAGGTACTCTAAGCTAATCTAATCTATTATTAATTTTGCCTTTCGGCTTATCCTAACTATAGAAAGTGTACTTATTGCCCACCTCGCATGAGCATCAAGGCCACCTCGCAGAAAGTGTACTTATTGCCCACCTCGCATGAGCAGTAAGTCCACCTCGCAGAAAGTGTACTTATTGCCCACCTCGCATGAGCATCAAGGCCACCTCGCAGAAAGTGTACTTATTACCCACCTCGCATGAGCAGTAAGTCCACCTCGCAGAAAGTGTACTTATTGCCCACCTCGCATGAGCAGTAAGTCCACCTCGCAGAAAGTGTACTTATTGCCCACCTCGCATGAGCATCAAGGCCACTTCGCAGAAAGTGTACTCATTGCCCACCTCGCATGAGCAGTAAGTCCACCTCGCAGAAAGTGTACTTATTGCCCACCTCGCATGAGCAGTAAGTCCACCTCGCAGAAAGTGTACTTATTGCCCACCTCGCATGAGCAGTAAGTCCATCTCGCAGAAAGTGTACTTATTGCCCACCTCGCATGAGCATCAAGGCCACCTCGCAGAAAGTGTACTTATTCCCCACCTCGCATGAGCGTCAAGGCCTCCTCGCAGAAAGTGTACTTATTGCCCACCTCGCATGAGCATCAAGGCCACCTCGCAGAAAGTGTACTTATTGCCCACCTCGCACGAGCATCAAGGCCACCTCGCAGAAAGTGTACTTATTGCCCACCTCGCATGAGCAGTAAGTCCACCTCGCAGAAAGTGTACTTATTGCCCACCTCGCATGAGCATCAAGGCCACCTCGCAGAAAGTGTACTTATTGCTCACCTGGCATGAGAATTTAGGCCACCCCGCAAAAAGTGTACTTATTGCCCATCTCGCATGAGCATCAAGGCCACCTCGCAGAAAGTGTACTTATTGCCCACCTCGCATGAGCAGTAAGTCCACCTCCCAGAAATTGTACTCATTGCCCGCCTCGCATGAGCAGTAAGTCCACCTCACAGAGAGTGTACTTATTGCCCATCTCGCATAAGCATCAAGGCCACCTCGCAGAAAGTGTACTTATTGCCCACCTCGCATGAGCATCAAGGCCACCTCGCAGAAAGTGTACTTATTGCCCACCTCGCATGAGCAGTAATTCCACCTCGCAGAAAGTGTACTTATTGCCCACCTCGCATGAGCAGTAAGTCCACCTCGCAGAAAGTGCACTTATTGCCCACCTCGCATAAGCATCAAGGCCAGCTCGCAGAAAGTGTACTTATTGCCCACCTCGCATGAGCATCAAGGCCACCTCGCAGAAAGTGTACTTATTGCCCACCTCGCATGAGCAGTAATTCCACCTCGCAGAAAGTGTACTTATTGCCCACCTCGCATGAGCAGTAAGTCCACCTCGCAGAAAGTGTACTTATTGCCCACCTCGCATGAGTATCAAGGCCACCACGCAGAAAGTGTACTTATTGCCCACCTCGCATGAGCAGTAAGTCCACCTCGCAGAAAGTGTACTTATTGCCCACCTCGCATGAGCATCAAGGCCACCTCGCAGAAAGTGTACTTATTGCCCACCTCGCATGAGCAGTAAGTCCACCTCGCAGAAAGTGTACTTATTGCCCACCTCGCATGAGCATCAAGGCCACCTCGCAGAAAGTGTACTTATTGCCCACCTCGCATGAGCATCGAGGCCACCTCGCAGAAAGTGTACTTATTGCCCACCTCGCATGAGCAGTAGGTCCACCTCGCAGAAAGTGTACTTATTGCCCACCTCGCATGTGCAGTAAGTCCACCTCGCAGAAAGTGTACTTATTGCCCACCTCGCATGAGCATCAAGGCCACCTCGCAGAAAGTGTACTTATTGCCCACCTCGCATGAGCATCAAGGCCACCTCGCAGAAAGTGTACTTATTACCCACCTCGCATGAGCAGTAAGTCCACCTCGCAGAAAGTGTACTTATTGCCCACCTCGCATGAGCAGTAAGTCCACCTCGCAGAAAGTGTACTTATTGCCCATCTCGCATGAGCTTCAAGGCCACCTCGCAGAAAGTGTACTTATTGCCCACCTCGCATGAGCATCAAGGCCACCCCGCAGAAAGTGTACTTATTGCCCATCTCGCATGAGCATCAAGGCCACCTCGCAGAAAGTGTACTTATTGCCCACCTCGCATGAGCAGTAAGTCCACCTCCCAGAAATTGTACTCATTGCCCGCCTCGCATGAGCAGTAAGTCCACCTCACAGAGAGTGTACTTATTGCCCATCTCGCATAAGCATCAAGGCCACCTCGCAGAAAGTGTACTTATTGCCCACCTCGCATGAGCATCAAGGCCACCTCGCAGAAAGTGTACTTATTGCCCACCTCGCACGAGCATCAAGGCCACCTCGCAGAAAGTGTACTTATTGCCCACCTCGCATGAGCAGTAAGTCCACCTCGCAGAAAGTGCACTTATTGCCCACCTCGCATGAGCATCAAGGCCACCTCGCAGAAAGTGTACTTATTGCCCACCTCGCATGAGCAGTAATTCCACCTAGCAGAAAGTGTACTTATTGCCCACCTCGCATGAGCAGTAAGTCCACCTCGCAGAAAGTGCACTTATTGCCCACCTCGCATGAGCATCAAGGTCACCTCGCAGAAAGTGTACTTATTGCCCACCTCGCATGAGCAGTAATTCCACCTCGCAGAAAGTGTACTTATTGCCCACCTCGCTTGAGCATCAAGGCCACCTCGCAGAAAGTGTACATATTGCCCACCTCGCATGAGCAGTAGGTCCACCTCGCAGAAAGTGTACTTATTGCCCACCTCGCATGTGCAGTAAGTCCAACTCGCAGAAAGTGTACTTATTGCCCACCTCGCATGAGCAGTAAGTCCACCTCGCAGAAAGTGTACTTATTGCCCACCTCGCATGAGCAGTAAGTCCACCTCGCAGAAAGTGTACTTATTGCCCATCTCGCATGAGCAGTAAGTCCACCTCGCAGAAAGTGTACTTATTGCCCACCTCGCATGAGCAGTAAGTCCACCTCGCAGAAAGTGTACTTATTGCCCACCTCGAATGAGCAGTAAGTCCACCTCGCAGAAAGTGTACTTATTGCTCACCTCGCATGAGCAGTAAGTCCACCTCGCAGAAAGTGTACTTATTGCCCACCTCGCATGCGCAGTAAGTCCACCTCGCAGAAAGTGTACTTATTGCCCACCTCGCATGAGCAGTAAGTCCACCTCACAGAGAGTGTACTCATTGCCCACCTCGCATGAGCAGTAAGTCCACCTCCCAGAAATTGTACTTATTGCCCGCCTCGCATGAGCAGTAAGTCCACCTCGCAGAAAGTGTACTTATTGCCCACCTCGCATGAGCAGTAAGTCCACCTCGCAGAAAGTGTACTTATTGCCCACATCGCATGAGCAGTAGGTCCACCTCGCAGAAAGTGTATTTACTGCCCACCTCGCAGGAGCATCTAGGCCACCTCGCAGAAAGTGTACTTATTGCCCACCTCGCATGAGCATCTAGGCCACCTCGCAGAAAGTGTACTTATTGCCCACCTCGCATGAGCATCAAGGCCACCTCGCAGAAAGTGTACTTATTGCCCACCTCGCATGAGCAGTAAGTCCACCTCACAGAAAGTGTACTTATTGCCCACCTCGCATGAGCATCAAGGCCACCTCGCAGAAAGTGTACTTATTGCCCACCTCGCATGAGCAGTAAGTCCACCTCACAGAAAGTGTACTTATTGCCCACCTCGCATGAGCAGTAAGTCCACCTCGCAGAAAGTGTACTTATTGCCCACCTCGCATGAGCATTAAGGCCACCTCGCTGGAAGTGTACTTATTGCCCACCTCGCATGAGCATCAAGGCCACCTCGCAGAAAGTGTACTTATTGCCCACCTCGCATGAGCAGTAATTCCACCTCGCAGAAAGTGTACTTATTGCCCACCTCGCATGAGCATCAAGGCCACCTCGCAGAAAGTGTACTTATTGCCCACCTCGCATGAGCATCAAGGCCACCTCGCAGAAAGTGTATTTATTGCCCACTTCGCATGAGCATTAAGGCCACCTCGCAGAAAGTGTACTTATTGCCCACCTCGCATGAGCATCAAGGCCACCTCGCAGAAAGTGTACTTATTGCCCACCTCGCATGAGTATCAAGGCCACCTCGCAGAAAGTGTACTTATTGCCCACCTCGCATGAGCAGTTAGTCCACCTCGCAGAAAGTGTACTTATTGCCCACCTCGAATGAGCATCAAGGCCACCTCGCAGAAAGTGTACTTATTGCCCACCTCGCATGAGCAGTAAGGCCACCTCGCAGAAAGTGTACTTATTGCCCACCTCGCATGAGCATCAAGGCCACCTCGCAGAAAGTGTACTTATTGCCCACCTCGCATGAGCATCTAGGCCACCTCGCAGAAAGTGTACTTATTGCCCACCTCGCATGAGCATCAAGGCCACTCGCAGAAAGTGTATTTATTGCCCACCTCGCATGAGCAGTAAGTCCACCGCGCAGAAAGTGTACTTATTGCCCACCTCGCATGAGCATCAAGGCCACCTCGCAGAAAGTGTACTTATTGCCCACCTCGCATGAGCATCAAGGCCACCTCGCAGAAAGTGCACTTATTGCCCACCTCGCATGGGCAGTAAGTCCACCTCGCAGAAAGTGCACTTATTGCCCACCTCGCATGAGCATCAAGGCCACCTCGCAGAAAGTGTACTTATTGCCCACCTCGCATCAGCATCTAGGCCACCTCGCAGAAAGTGTACTTATTGCCCACCTCGCATGAGCATCAAGGCCACCTCGCAGAAAGTGTACTTATTGCCCACCTCGCATGAGCATCAAGGCCACCTCGCAGAAAGTGTACTTATTGCCCACCTCGCATGAGCATCAAGGCCACCTCGCAGAAAGTGCACTTATTGCCCACCTCGCATGAGCAGTAAGTCCACCTCGCAGAAAGTGCACTTATTGCCCACCTCGCATGAGCATCAAGGCCACCTCGCAGAAAGTGTACTTATTGCCCACCTCGCATGAGCAGTAAGTCCACCTCGCAGAAAGTGTACTTATTGCCCACCTCGCATGAGCATCAAGGCCACCTCGCAGAAAGTGTACTTATTGCCCACCTCGCATGAGCATCAAGGCCACCTCGCAGAAAGTGTACTTATTGCCCACCTCGCATGAGCATCAAGGCCACCTCGCAGAAAGTGTACTTATTGCCCACCTCGCATGAGCAGTAAGTCCACCTCGCAGAAAGTGTACTTATTGCCCACCTCGCAGAAAGTGTACTTATTGCCCACCTCGCATGAGCATCAAGGCCACCTCGCAGAAAGTGTACTTATTGCCCACCTCGCATGAGCAGTAAGTCCACCTCGCAGAAAGTGTACTTATTGCCCACCTCGCATGAGCAGTAAGTCCACCTCGCAGAAAGTGTACTTATTGCCCACCTCGCATGAGCATCAAGGCCACCTCGCAGAAAGTGTACTTATTGCCCACCTCGCATCAGCATCTAGGCCACCTCGCAGAAGGTGTACTTATTGCCCACCTCGCATCAGCATCTAGGCCAAGTCGCAGAAAGTGTACTTATTGCCCACCTCGAATGAGCATCAAGGCCACCTCGCAGAAAGTGTACTTATTGCCCACCTCGCAGAAAGTGTACTTATTGCCCACCTCGCATGAGCAGTAAGTCCACCTCGCAGAAAGTGTACTTATTGCCCACCTCGCATGAGCATCAAGGCCACCTCGCAGAAAGTGTACTTATTGCCCACCTCGCATGAGCAGTAAGTCCACCTCGCAGAAAGTGTACTTATTGCCCACCTCGCATGAGCATCAAGGCCACCTCGCAGAAAGTGTACTTATTGCCCACCTCGCATGAGCAGCAAGTCCACCTCGCAGAAAGTGTACTTATTGCCCACCACGCATGAGCAGGAAGTCCACCTCGCAGAAAGTGTACTTATTGCCCACCTCGCATGAGCATCTAGGCCACCTCGCAGAAAGTGTACTTACTGCCCACCTCGCATGAGCATCAAGGCCACCTCGCAGAAAGTGCACTTATTGCCCACCTCGCATGCGCAGTAAGTCCACCGCGCAGAAAGTGTACTTATTGCCCACCTCGCATGAGCAGTTAGTCCACCTCGCAGAAAGTGTACTTATTGCCCACCTCGCATGAGCATCAAGGCCACCTCGCAGAAAGTGTACCTATTGCCCACCTCGCATGAGCATCAAGGCCACCTCGCAGAAAGTGTACTTATTGCCCACCTCGTATGAGCATCAATGCCACCACGCAGAAAGTGTACTTATTGCCCACCTCGCATGAGCAGTAAGTCCACCTCGCAGAAAGTGTACTTATTGCCCACCTCGCATGAGCAGTAAGTCCATCTCGCAGAAAGTGTACTTATTGCCCACCTCGCATGAGCAGTAAGTCCACCTCGCAGAAAGTGTACTTATTGCCCACCTCGCATGAGCAGTAAATCCACCTCGCAGAAAGTGTACTTATTGCCCACCTCGCATGAGCAGTAAGTCCACCTCGCAGAAAGTGTACTTATTGCCCACCTCGCATGAGCATCAAGGCCACCTCGCAGAAAGTGTACTTATTGCCCACCTCGCATGAGCAGTAAGTCCACCTCGCAGAAAGTGTACTTATTGCCCACCTCGCATGAGCAGTAATTCCACCTCGCAGAAAGTGTACTTATTGCCCACCTCGCATGAGCATCTAGGCCACCTCGCAGAAAGTGTACTTATTGCCCACCTCGCATGAGCAGTAAGTCCACCTCGCAGAAAGTGTACTTATTGCCCACCTCGCATGAGCAGTAAGTCCACCTCGCAGAAAGTGTACTTATTGCCCACCTCGCATGAGCAGTAAGTCCACCTCGCAGAAAGTGTACTTATTGCCCACCTCGCATGAGCAGTAAGTCCACCTCGCAGAAAGTGTACTTATTGCCCACCTCGCATGAGCATCGAGGCCACCTCGCAGAAAGTGTACTTATTGCCCACCTCGCATGAGCAGTAAGTCCACCTCGCAGAAAGTGTACTTATTGCCCACCTCGCATGAGCAGTAATTCCACCTCGCAGAAAGTGTACTTATTGCCCACCTCGCATGAGCAGTAAGTCCACCTCGCAGAAAGTGTACTTATTGCCCACCTCGCATGAGCAGTAAGTCCACCTCGCAGAAAGTGTACTTATTGCCCACCTCGCATGCGCAGTAAGTCCACCTCGCAGAAAGTGTACTTATTGCCCACCTCGCATGAGCAGTAAGTCCACCTCGCAGAAAGTGTACTTATTGCCCACCTCGCATGAGCAGTAAGTCCACCTCGCAGAAAGTGTACTTATTGCCCACCTCGCATGAGCAGTAAGTCCACCTCGCAGAAAGTGTACTTATTGCCCACCTCGCATGAGCAGTAAGTCCACCTCGCAGAAAGTGTACTTATTGCCCACCTCGCATGAGCAGTAAGTCCACCTCGCAGAAAGTGTACTTATTGCCCACCTCGCATGAGCATCAAGGCCACCTCGCAGAAAGTGTACTTATTGCCCACCTCGCATGAGCAGTAAGTCCACCTCGCAGAAAGTGTACTTATTGCCCACCTCGCATGAGCAGTAAGTCCACCTCGCAGAAAGTGTACTTATTGCCCACCTCGCATGAGCAGTAAGTCCACCTCGCAGAAAGTGTACTTATTGCCCACCTCGCATGAGTATCAAGGCCACCTCGCAGGAAGTGTACTTATTGCCCATCTCGCATGCGCAGTAAGTCCACCTCGCAGAAAGTGTACTTATTGCCCACCTCGAATGAGCATCAAGGCCACCTCGCAGAAAGTGTACTTATTGCCCACCTCGCATGAGCAGTAAGTCCACCTCGCAGAAAGTGTACTTATTGCCCACCTCGCATGAGCAGTAAGTCCACCTCGCAGAAAGTGTACTTATTGCCCACCTCGCATGAGCAGTAATTCCACCTCGCAGAAAGTGTACTTATTGCCCACCTCGCATGAGCATCTAGGCCACCTCGCAGAAAGTGTACTTATTGCCCACCTCGCATGAGCAGTAAGTCCACCTCGCAGAAAGTGTACTTATTGCCCACCTCGCATGAGCAGTAAGTCCACCTCGCAGAAAGTGTACTTATTGCCCACCTCGCATGAGCAGTAAGTCCACCTCGCAGAAAGTGTACTTATTGCCCACCTCGCATGAGCAGTAAGTCCACCTCGCAGAAAGTGTACTTATTGCCCACCTCGCATGAGCATCAAGGCCACCTCGCAGAAAGTGTACTTATTGCCCACCTCGCATGAGCAGTAATTCCACCTCGCAGAAAGTGTACTTATTGCCCACCTCGCATGAGCAGTTAGTCCACCTCGCAGAAAGTGTACTTATTGCCCACCTCGCATGAGCATCAAGGCCACCTCGCAGAAAGTGTACTTATTGCCCACCTCGCATGAGCAGTAAGTCCACCTCGCAGAAAGTGTACTTATTGCCCACCTCGCATGAGCAGTAAGTCCACCTCGCAGAAAGTGTACTTATTGCCCACCTCGCATGAGCAGTAAGTCCACCTCGCAGAAAGTGTACTTATTGCCCACCTCGCATGAGTATCAAGGCCACCTCGCAGGAAGTGTACTTATTGCCCATCTCGCATGCGCAGTAAGTCCACCTCGCAGAAAGTGTACTTATTGCCCACCTCGCATGAGCAGTAATTCCACCTCGCAGAAAGTGTACTTATTGCCCACCTCGCATGAGCATCTAGGCCATCTCGCAGAAAGTGTACTTATTGCCCACCTCGCATGAGCAGTAAGTCCACCTCGCAGAAAGTGTACTTATTGCCCACCTTGCATGAGCAGTAAGTCCACCTCGCAGAAAGTGTACTTATTGCCCACCTCGCATGAGTATCAAGGCCACCACGCAGAAAGTGTACTTATTGCCCACCTCGCATGAGCAGTAAGTCCACCTCGCAGAAAGTGTACTTATTGCCCACCTCGCATGAGCAGTAAGTCCACCTCGCAGAAAGTGTACTTATTGCCCACCTCGCATGAGTATCAAGGCCACCACGCAGAAAGTGTACTTATTGCCCACCTCGCATGAGCAGTAAGTCCACCTCGCAGAAAGTGTACTTATTGCCCACCTCGCATGAGCAGTAAGTCCATCTCGCAGAAAGTGTACTTATTGCCCACCACGCATGAGCAGTAAGTCCACCTCGCAGAAAGTGTACTTATTACCCACCTCGCATGAGCATCAAGGCCACCTCGCAGAAAGTGTACTTATTGCCCACCTCGCATGAGCATCAAGGCCACCTCGCAGAAAGTGTACTTATTGCCCACCTCGCATGAGCAGTAAGTCCATCTCGCAGAAAGTGTACTTATTGCCCACCTCGCATGAGCATCAAGGCCACCTCGCAGAAAGTGTACTTATTGCCCACCTCGCATGAGCAGTAAGTCCACCTCGCAGAAAGTGTACTTATTGCCCACCTCGCATGAGCAGTAATTCCACCTCGCAGAAAGTGTACTTATTGCCCACCTCGCATGAGCATCTAGGCCACCTCGCAGAAAGTGTACTTATTGCCCACCTCGCATGAGCAGTAAGTCCACCTCGCAGAAAGTGTACTTATTGCCCACCTCGCATGAGCAGTAAGTCCACCTCGCAGAAAGTGTACTTATTGCCCACCTCGCATGAGCAGTAAGTCCACCTCGCAGAAAGTGTACTTATTGCCCACCTCGCATGAGCAGTAAGTCCACCTCGCAGAAAGTGTACTTATTGCCCACCTCGCATGAGTATCAAGGCCACCACGCAGAAAGTGTACTTATTGCCCACCTCGCATGAGCAGTAAGTCCACCTCGCAGAAAGTGTACTTATTGCCCACCTCGCATGAGCAGTAAGTCCACCTCGCAGAAAGTGTACTTATTGCCCACCTCGCATGAGCAGTAAGTCCACCTCGCAGAAAGTGTACTTATTGCCCACCTCGCATGAGTATCAAGGCCACCACGCAGAAAGTGTACTTATTGCCCACCTCGCATGAGCATCAAGGCCACCTCGCTGGAAGTGTACTTATTGCCCACCTCGCATGAGCATCAAGGCCACCTCGCAGAAAGTGTACTTATTGCCCACCTCGCATGAGCAGTAATTCCACCTCGCAGAAAGTGTACTTATTGCCCACCTCGCATGAGCATCAAGGCCACCTCGCAGAAAGTGTACTTATTGCCCACCTCGCATGAGCATCAAGGCCACCTCGCAGAAAGTGTATTTATTGCCCACTTCGCATGAGCATTAAGGCCACCTCGCAGAAAGTGTACTTATTGCCCACCTCGCATGAGCATCAAGGCCACCTCGCAGAAAGTGTACTTATTGCCCACCTCGCATGAGTATCAAGGCCACCTCGCAGAAAGTGTACTTATTGCCCACCTCGCATGAGCATCAAGTCCACCTCGCAGAAAGTGTACTTATTGCCCACCTCGAATGAGCATCAAGGCCACCTCGCAGAAAGTGTACTTATTGCCCACCTCGCATGAGCAGTAAGGCCACCTCGCAGAAAGTGTACTTATTGCCCACCTCGCATGAGCATCAAGGCCACCTCGCAGAAAGTGTACTTATTGCCCACCTCGCATGAGCATCTAGGCCACCTCGCAGAAAGTGTACTTATTGCCCACCTCGCATGAGCATCAAGGCCACTCGCAGAAAGTGTATTTATTGCCCACCTCGCATGAGCAGTAAGTCCACCGCGCAGAAAGTGTACTTATTGCCCACCTCGCATGAGCATCAAGGCCACCTCGCAGAAAGTGTACTTATTGCCCACCTCGCATGAGCATCAAGGCCACCTCGCAGAAAGTGCACTTATTGCCCACCTCGCATGGGCAGTAAGTCCACCTCGCAGAAAGTGCACTTATTGCCCACCTCGCATGAGCATCAAGGCCACCTCGCAGAAAGTGTACTTATTGCCCACCTCGCATCAGCATCTAGGCCACCTCGCAGAAAGTGTACTTATTGCCCACCTCGCATGAGCATCAAGGCCACCTCGCAGAAAGTGTACTTATTGCCCACCTCGCATGAGCATCAAGGCCACCTCGCAGAAAGTGTACTTATTGCCCACCTCGCATGAGCATCAAGGCCACCTCGCAGAAAGTGCACTTATTGCCCACCTCGCATGAGCAGTAAGTCCACCTCGCAGAAAGTGCACTTATTGCCCACCTCGCATGAGCATCAAGGCCACCTCGCAGAAAGTGTACTTATTGCCCACCTCGCATGAGCAGTAAGTCCACCTCGCAGAAAGTGTACTTATTGCCCACCTCGCATGAGCATCAAGGCCACCTCGCAGAAAGTGTACTTATTGCCCACCTCGCATGAGCATCAAGGCCACCTCGCAGAAAGTGTACTTATTGCCCACCTCGCATGAGCATCAAGGCCACCTCGCAGAAAGTGTACTTATTGCCCACCTCGCATGAGCAGTAAGTCCACCTCGCAGAAAGTGTACTTATTGCCCACCTCGCAGAAAGTGTACTTATTGCCCACCTCGCATGAGCATCAAGGCCACCTCGCAGAAAGTGTACTTATTGCCCACCTCGCATGCGCAGTAAGTCCACCTCGCAGAAAGTGTACTTATTGCCCACCTCGCATGAGCAGTAAGTCCACCTCGCAGAAAGTGTACTTATTGCCCACCTCGCATGAGCATCAAGGCCACCTCGCAGAAAGTGTACTTATTGCCCACCTCGCATCAGCATCTAGGCCACCTCGCAGAAGGTGTACTTATTGCCCACCTCGCATGAGCATCAAGGCCACCTCGCAGAAAGTGTACTTATTGCCCACCTCGAATGAGCATCAAGGCCACCTCGCAGAAAGTGTACTTATTGCCCACCTCGCAGAAAGTGTACTTATTGCCCACCTCGCATGAGCAGTAAGTCCACCTCGCAGAAAGTGTACTTATTGCCCACCTCGCATGAGCATCAAGGCCACCTCGCAGAAAGTGTACTTATTGCCCACCTCGCATGAGCAGTAAGTCCACCTCGCAGAAAGTGTACTTATTGCCCACCTCGCATGAGCATCAAGGCCACCTCGCAGAAAGTGTACTTATTGCCCACCTCGCATGAGCAGTAGGTCCACCTCGCAGAAAGTGTACTTATTGCCCACCACGCATGAGCAGGAAGTCCACCTCGCAGAAAGTGTACTTATTGCCCACCTCGCATGAGCATCTAGGCCACCTCGCAGAAAGTGTACTTACTGCCCACCTCGCATGAGCATCAAGGCCACCTCGCAGAAAGTGCACTTATTGCCCACCTCGCATGCGCAGTAAGTCCACCGCGCAGAAAGTGTACTTATTGCCCACCTCGCATGAGCAGTAAGTCCACCTCGCAGAAAGTGTACTTATTGCCCACCTCGCATGAGCATCAAGGCCACCTCGCAGAAAGTGTACCTATTGCCCACCTCGCATGAGCATCAAGGCCACCTCGCAGAAAGTGTACTTATTGCCCACCTCGTATGAGTATCAATGCCACCACGCAGAAAGTGTACTTATTGCCCACCTCGCATGAGCAGTAAGTCCACCTCGCAGAAAGTGTACTTATTGCCCACCTCGCATGAGCAGTAAGTCCATCTCGCAGAAAGTGTACTTATTGCCCACCTCGCATGAGCAGTAAGTCCACCTCGCAGAAAGTGTACTTATTGCCCACCTCGCATGAGCAGTAAATCCACCTCGCAGAAAGTGTACTTATTGCCCACCTCGCATGAGCAGTAAGTCCATCTCGCAGAAAGTGTACTTATTGCCCACCTCGCATGAGCATCAAGGCCACCTCGCAGAAAGTGTACTTATTGCCCACCTCGCATGAGCAGTAAGTCCACCTCGCAGAAAGTGTACTTATTGCCCACCTCGCATGAGCAGTAATTCCACCTCGCAGAAAGTGTACTTATTGCCCACCTCGCATGAGCATCTAGGCCACCTCGCAGAAAGTGTACTTATTGCCCACCTCGCATGAGCAGTAAGTCCACCTCGCAGAAAGTGTACTTATTGCCCACCTCGCATGAGCAGTAAGTCCACCTCGCAGAAAGTGTACTTATTGCCCACCTCGCATGAGCAGTAAGTCCACCTCGCAGAAAGTGTACTTATTGCCCACCTCGCATGAGCAGTAAGTCCACCTCGCAGAAAGTGTACTTATTGCCCACCTCGCATGAGCATCGAGGCCACCTCGCAGAAAGTGTACTTATTGCCCACCTCGCATGAGCAGTAAGTCCACCTCGCAGAAAGTGTACTTATTGCCCACCTCGCATGAGCAGTAATTCCACCTCGCAGAAAGTGTACTTATTGCCCACCTCGCATGAGCAGTAAGTCCACCTCGCAGAAAGTGCACTTATTGCCCACCTCGCATGAGCAGTAAGTCCACCTCGCAGAAAGTGTACTTATTGCCCACCTCGCATGCGCAGTAAGTCCACCTCGCAGAAAGTGTACTTATTGCCCACCTCGCATGAGCAGTAAGTCCACCTCGCAGAAAGTGTACTTATTGCCCACCTCGCATGAGCAGTAAGTCCACCTCGCAGAAAGTGTACTTATTGCCCACCTCGCATGAGCAGTAAGTCCACCTCGCAGAAAGTGTACTTATTGCCCACCTCGCATGAGCAGTAAGTCCACCTCGCAGAAAGTGTACTTATTGCCCACCTCGCATGAGCAGTAAGTCCATCTCGCAGAAAGTGTACTTATTGCCCACCTCGCATGAGCATCAAGACCACCTCGCAGAAAGTGTACTTATTGCCCACCTCGCATGAGCAGTAAGTCCACCTCGCAGAAAGTGTACTTATTGCCCACCTCGCATGAGCAGTAAGTCCATCTCGCAGAAAGTGTACTTATTGCCCACCTCGCATGAGCAGTAAGTCCACCTCGCAGAAAGTGTACTTATTGCCCACCTCGCATGAGTATCAAGGCCACCTCGCAGGAAGTGTACTTATTGCCCATCTCGCATGCGCAGTAAGTCCACCTCGCAGAAAGTGTACTTATTGCCCACCTCGAATGAGCATCAAGGCCACCTCGCAGAAAGTGTACTTATTGCCCACCTCGCATGAGCAGTAAGTCCACCTCGCAGAAAGTGTACTTATTGCCCACCTCGCATGAGCAGTAAGTCCACCTCGCAGAAAGTGTACTTATTGCCCACCTCGCATGAGCAGTAATTCCACCTCGCAGAAAGTGTACTTATTGCCCACCTCGCATGAGCATCTAGGCCACCTCGCAGAAAGTGTACTTATTGCCCACCTCGCATGAGCAGTAAGTCCACCTCGCAGAAAGTGTACTTATTGCCCACCTCGCATGAGCAGTAAGTCCACCTCGCAGAAAGTGTACTTATTGCCCACCTCGCATGAGCAGTAAGTCCACCTCGCAGAAAGTGTACTTATTGCCCACCTCGCATGAGCAGTAAGTCCATCTCGCAGAAAGTGTACTTATTGCCCACCTCGAATGAGCAGTAAGTCCACCTCGCAGAAAGTGTACTTATTGCTCACCTCGCATGAGCAGTAAGTCCACCTCGCAGAAAGTGTACTTATTGCCCACCTCGCATGCGCAGTAAGTCCACCTCGCAGAAAGTGTACTTATTGCCCACCTCGCATGAGCAGTAAGTCCACCTCACAGAGAGTGTACTCATTGCCCACCTCGCATGAGCAGTAAGTCCACCTCCCAGAAATTGTACTTATTGCCCGCCTCGCATGAGCAGTAAGTCCACCTCGCAGAAAGTGTACTTATTGCCCACCTCGCATGAGCAGTAAGTCCACCTCGCAGAAAGTGTACTTATTGCCCACATCGCATGAGCAGTAGGTCCACCTCGCAGAAAGTGTATTTACTGCCCACCTCGCAGGAGCATCTAGGCCACCTCGCAGAAAGTGTACTTATTGCCCACCTCGCATGAGCATCTAGGCCACCTCGCAGAAAGTGTACTTATTGCCCACCTCGCATGAGCATCAAGGCCACCTCGCAGAAAGTGTACTTATTGCCCACCTCGCATGAGCAGTAAGTCCACCTCACAGAAAGTGTACTTATTGCCCACCTCGCATGAGCATCAAGGCCACCTCGCAGAAAGTGTACTTATTGCCCACCTCGCATGAGCAGTAAGTCCACCTCACAGAAAGTGTACTTATTGCCCACCTCGCATGAGCAGTAAGTCCACCTCGCAGAAAGTGTACTTATTGCCCACCTCGCATGAGCATTAAGGCCACCTCGCTGGAAGTGTACTTATTGCCCACCTCGCATGAGCATCAAGGCCACCTCGCAGAAAGTGTACTTATTGCCCACCTCGCATGAGCAGTAATTCCACCTCGCAGAAAGTGTACTTATTGCCCACCTCGCATGAGCATCAAGGCCACCTCGCAGAAAGTGTACTTATTGCCCACCTCGCATGAGCATCAAGGCCACCTCGCAGAAAGTGTATTTATTGCCCACTTCGCATGAGCATTAAGGCCACCTCGCAGAAAGTGTACTTATTGCCCACCTCGCATGAGCATCAAGGCCACCTCGCAGAAAGTGTACTTATTGCCCACCTCGCATGAGTATCAAGGCCACCTCGCAGAAAGTGTACTTATTGCCCACCTCGCATGAGCAGTTAGTCCACCTCGCAGAAAGTGTACTTATTGCCCACCTCGAATGAGCATCAAGGCCACCTCGCAGAAAGTGTACTTATTGCCCACCTCGCATGAGCAGTAAGGCCACCTCGCAGAAAGTGTACTTATTGCCCACCTCGCATGAGCATCAAGGCCACCTCGCAGAAAGTGTACTTATTGCCCACCTCGCATGAGCATCAAGGCCACCTCGCAGAAAGTGTACTTATTGCCCACCTCGCATGAGCATCAAGGCCACTCGCAGAAAGTGTATTTATTGCCCACCTCGCATGAGCAGTAAGTCCACCGCGCAGAAAGTGTACTTATTGCCCACCTCGCATGAGCATCAAGGCCACCTCGCAGAAAGTGTACTTATTGCCCACCTCGCATGAGCATCAAGGCCACCTCGCAGAAAGTGCACTTATTGCCCACCTCGCATGGGCAGTAAGTCCACCTCGCAGAAAGTGCACTTATTGCCCACCTCGCATGAGCATCAAGGCCACCTCGCAGAAAGTGTACTTATTGCCCACCTCGCATCAGCATCTAGGCCACCTCGCAGAAAGTGTACTTATTGCCCACCTCGCATGAGCATCAAGGCCACCTCGCAGAAAGTGTACTTATTGCCCACCTCGCATGAGCATCAAGGCCACCTCGCAGAAAGTGTACTTATTGCCCACCTCGCATGAGCATCAAGGCCACCTCGCAGAAAGTGCACTTATTGCCCACCTCGCATGAGCAGTAAGTCCACCTCGCAGAAAGTGCACTTATTGCCCACCTCGCATGAGCATCAAGGCCACCTCGCAGAAAGTGTACTTATTGCCCACCTCGCATGAGCAGTAAGTCCACCTCGCAGAAAGTGTACTTATTGCCCACCTCGCATGAGCATCAAGGCCACCTCGCAGAAAGTGTACTTATTGCCCACCTCGCATGAGCATCAAGGCCACCTCGCAGAAAGTGTACTTATTGCCCACCTCGCATGAGCATCAAGGCCACCTCGCAGAAAGTGTACTTATTGCCCACCTCGCATGAGCAGTAAGTCCACCTCGCAGAAAGTGTACTTATTGCCCACCTCGCAGAAAGTGTACTTATTGCCCACCTCGCATGAGCATCAAGGCCACCTCGCAGAAAGTGTACTTATTGCCCACCTCGCATGCGCAGTAAGTCCACCTCGCAGAAAGTGTACTTATTGCCCACCTCGCATGAGCAGTAAGTCCACCTCGCAGAAAGTGTACTTATTGCCCACCTCGCATGAGCATCAAGGCCACCTCGCAGAAAGTGTACTTATTGCCCACCTCGCATCAGCATCTAGGCCACCTCGCAGAAGGTGTACTTATTGCCCACCTCGCATCAGCATCTAGGCCAAGTCGCAGAAAGTGTACTTATTGCCCACCTCGAATGAGCATCAAGGCCACCTCGCAGAAAGTGTACTTATTGCCCACCTCGCAGAAAGTGTACTTATTGCCCACCTCGCATGAGCAGTAAGTCCACCTCGCAGAAAGTGTACTTATTGCCCACCTCGCATGAGCATCAAGGCCACCTCGCAGAAAGTGTACTTATTGCCCACCTCGCATGAGCAGTAAGTCCACCTCGCAGAAAGTGTACTTATTGCCCACCTCGCATGAGCATCAAGGCCACCTCGCAGAAAGTGTACTTATTGCCCACCTCGCATGAGCAGTAGGTCCACCTCGCAGAAAGTGTACTTATTGCCCACCACGCATGAGCAGGAAGTCCACCTCGCAGAAAGTGTACTTATTGCCCACCTCGCATGAGCATCTAGGCCACCTCGCAGAAAGTGTACTTACTGCCCACCTCGCATGAGCATCAAGGCCACCTCGCAGAAAGTGCACTTATTGCCCACCTCGCATGCGCAGTAAGTCCACCGCGCAGAAAGTGTACTTATTGCCCACCTCGCATGAGCAGTTAGTCCACCTCGCAGAAAGTGTACTTATTGCCCACCTCGCATGAGCATCAAGGCCACCTCGCAGAAAGTGTACCTATTGCCCACCTCGCATGAGCATCAAGGCCACCTCGCAGAAAGTGTACTTATTGCCCACCTCGCATGAGTATCAAGGCCACCACGCAGAAAGTGTACTTATTGCCCACCTCGCATGAGCAGTAAGTCCACCTCGCAGAAAGTGTACTTATTGCCCACCTCGCATGAGCAGTAAGTCCATCTCGCAGAAAGTGTACTTATTGCCCACCTCGCATGAGCAGTAAGTCCACCTCGCAGAAAGTGTACTTATTGCCCACCTCGCATGAGCAGTAAATCCACCTCGCAGAAAGTGTACTTATTGCCCACCTCGCATGAGCAGTAAGTCCATCTCGCAGAAAGTGTACTTATTGCCCACCTCGCATGAGCATCAAGGCCACCTCGCAGAAAGTGTACTTATTGCCCACCTCGCATGAGCAGTAAGTCCACCTCGCAGAAAGTGTACTTATTGCCCACCTCGCATGAGCAGTAATTCCACCTCGCAGAAAGTGTACTTATTGCCCACCTCGCATGAGCATCTAGGCCACCTCGCAGAAAGTGTACTTATTGCCCACCTCGCATGAGCAGTAAGTCCACCTCGCAGAAAGTGTACTTATTGCCCACCTCGCATGAGCAGTAAGTCCACCTCGCAGAAAGTGTACTTATTGCCCACCTCGCATGAGCAGTAAGTCCACCTCGCAGAAAGTGTACTTATTGCCCACCTCGCATGAGCAGTAAGTCCACCTCGCAGAAAGTGTACTTATTGCCCACCTCGAATGAGCATCGAGGCCACCTCGCAGAAAGTGTACTTATTGCCCACCTCGCATGAGCAGTAAGTCCACCTCGCAGAAAGTGTACTTATTGCCCACCTCGCATGAGCAGTAATTCCACCTCGCAGAAAGTGTACTTATTGCCCACCTCGCATGAGCAGTAAGTCCACCTCGCAGAAAGCGCACTTATTGCCCACCTCGCATGAGCAGTAAGTCCACCTCGCAGAAAGTGTACTTATTGCCCACCTCGCATGCGCAGTAAGTCCACCTCGCAGAAAGTGTACTTATTGCCCACCTCGCATGAGCAGTAAGTCCACCTCGCAGAAAGTGTACTTATTGCCCACCTCGCATGAGCAGTAAGTCCATCTCGCAGAAAGTGTACTTATTGCCCACCTCGCATGAGCAGTAAGTCCACCTCGCAGAAAGTGTACTTATTGCCCACCTCGCATGAGCAGTAAGTCCACCTCGCAGAAAGTGTACTTATTGCCCACCTCGCATGAGCAGTAAGTCCATCTCGCAGAAAGTGTACTTATTGCCCACCTCGCATGAGCATCAAGGCCACCTCGCAGAAAGTGTACTTATTGCCCACCTCGCATGAGCAGTAAGTCCACCTCGCAGAAAGTGTACTTATTGCCCACCTCGCATGAGCAGTAAGTCCATCTCGCAGAAAGTGTACTTATTGCCCACCTCGCATGAGCAGTAAGTCCACCTCGCAGAAAGTGTACTTATTGCCCACCTCGCATGAGTATCAAGGCCACCTCGCAGGAAGTGTACTTATTGCCCATCTCGCATGCGCAGTAAGTCCACCTCGCAGAAAGTGTACTTATTGCCCACCTCGAATGAGCATCAAGGCCACCTCGCAGAAAGTGTACTTATTGCCCACCTCGCATGAGCAGTAAGTCCACCTCGCAGAAAGTGTACTTATTGCCCACCTCGCATGAGCAGTAAGTCCACCTCGCAGAAAGTGTACTTATTGCCCACCTCGCATGAGCAGTAATTCCACCTCGCAGAAAGTGTACTTATTGCCCACCTCGCATGAGCATCTAGGCCACCTCGCAGAAAGTGTACTTATTGCCCACCTCGCATGAGCAGTAAGTCCACCTCGCAGAAAGTGTACTTATTGCCCACCTCGCATGAGCAGTAAGTCCACCTCGCAGAAAGTGTACTTATTGCCCACCTCGCATGAGCAGTAAGTCCACCTCGCAGAAAGTGTACTTATTGCCCACCTCGCATGAGCAGTAAGTCCATCTCGCAGAAAGTGTACTTATTGCCCACCTCGCATGAGCATCAAGGCCACCTCGCAGAAAGTGTACTTATTGCCCACCACGCATGAGCAGTAATTCCACCTCGCAGAAAGTGTACTTATTGCCCACCTCGCATGAGCAGTTAGTCCACCTCGCAGAAAGTGTACTTATTGCCCACCTCGCATGAGCATCAAGGCCACCTCGCAGAAAGTGTACTTATTGCCCACCTCGCATGAGCAGTAAGTCCACCTCGCAGAAAGTGTACTTATTGCCCACCTCGCATGAGCAGTAAGTCCACCTCGCAGAAAGTGTACTTATTGCCCACCTCGCATGAGCAGTAAGTCCACCTCGCAGAAAGTGTACTTATTGCCCACCTCGCATGAGTATCAAGGCCACCTCGCAGGAAGTGTACTTATTGCCCATCTCGCATGCGCAGTAAGTCCACCTCGCAGAAAGTGTACTTATTGCCCACCTCGCATGAGCAGTAATTCCACCTCGCAGAAAGTGTACTTATTGCCCACCTCGCATGAGCATCTAGGCCATCTCGCAGAAAGTGTACTTATTGCCCACCTCGCATGAGCAGTAAGTCCACCTCGCAGAAAGTGTACTTATTGCCCACCTTGCATGAGCAGTAAGTCCACCTCGCAGAAAGTGTACTTATTGCCCACCTCGCATGAGTATCAAGGCCACCACGCAGAAAGTGTACTTATTGCCCACCTCGCATGAGCAGTAAGTCCACCTCGCAGAAAGTGTACTTATTGCCCACCTCGCATGAGCAGTAAGTCCACCTCGCAGAAAGTGTACTTATTGCCCACCTCGCATGAGTATCAAGGCCACCACGCAGAAAGTGTACTTATTGCCCACCTCGCATGAGCAGTAAGTCCACCTCGCAGAAAGTGTACTTATTGCCCACCTCGCATGAGCAGTAAGTCCATCTCGCAGAAAGTGTACTTATTGCCCACCACGCATGAGCAGTAAGTCCACCTCGCAGAAAGTGTACTTATTACCCACCTCGCATGAGCATCAAGGCCACCTCGCAGAAAGTGTACTTATTGCCCACCTCGCATGAGCATCAAGGCCACCTCGCAGAAAGTGTACTTATTGCCCACCTCGCATGAGCAGTAAGTCCACCTCGCAGAAAGTGCACTTATTGCCCACCTCGCATGAGCATCAAGGCCACCTCGCAGAAAGTGTACTTATTGCCCACCTCGCATGAGCAGTAAGTCCACCTCGCAGAAAGTGTACTTATTGCCCACCTCGCATGAGCAGTAATTCCACCTCGCAGAAAGTGTACTTATTGCCCACCTCGCATGAGCATCTAGGCCACCTCGCAGAAAGTGTACTTATTGCCCACCTCGCATGAGCAGTAAGTCCACCTCGCAGAAAGTGTACTTATTGCCCACCTCGCATGAGCAGTAAGTCCACCTCGCAGAAAGTGTACTTATTGCCCACCTCGCATGAGCAGTAAGTCCACCTCGCAGAAAGTGTACTTATTGCCCACCTCGCATGAGCAGTAAGTCCACCTCGCAGAAAGTGTACTTATTGCCCACCTCGCATGAGTATCAAGGCCACCACGCAGAAAGTGTACTTATTGCCCACCTCGCATGAGCAGTAAGTCCACCTCGCAGAAAGTGTACTTATTGCCCACCTCGCATGAGCAGTAAGTCCACCTCGCAGAAAGTGTACTTATTGCCCACCTCGCATGAGCAGTAAGTCCACCTCGCAGAAAGTGTACTTATTGCCCACCTCGCATGAGTATCAAGGCCACCACGCAGAAAGTGTACTTATTGCCCACCTCGCATGAGCATCAAGGCCACCTCGCTGGAAGTGTACTTATTGCCCACCTCGCATGAGCATCAAGGCCACCTCGCAGAAAGTGTACTTATTGCCCACCTCGCATGAGCAGTAATTCCACCTCGCAGAAAGTGTACTTATTGCCCACCTCGCATGAGCATCAAGGCCACCTCGCAGAAAGTGTACTTATTGCCCACCTCGCATGAGCATCAAGGCCACCTCGCAGAAAGTGTATTTATTGCCCACTTCGCATGAGCATTAAGGCCACCTCGCAGAAAGTGTACTTATTGCCCACCTCGCATGAGCATCAAGGCCACCTCGCAGAAAGTGTACTTATTGCCCACCTCGCATGAGTATCAAGGCCACCTCGCAGAAAGTGTACTTATTGCCCACCTCGCATGAGCATCAAGTCCACCTCGCAGAAAGTGTACTTATTGCCCACCTCGAATGAGCATCAAGGCCACCTCGCAGAAAGTGTACTTATTGCCCACCTCGCATGAGCAGTAAGGCCACCTCGCAGAAAGTGTACTTATTGCCCACCTCGCATGAGCATCAAGGCCACCTCGCAGAAAGTGTACTTATTGCCCACCTCGCATGAGCATCTAGGCCACCTCGCAGAAAGTGTACTTATTGCCCACCTCGCATGAGCATCAAGGCCACTCGCAGAAAGTGTATTTATTGCCCACCTCGCATGAGCAGTAAGTCCACCGCGCAGAAAGTGTACTTATTGCCCACCTCGCATGAGCATCAAGGCCACCTCGCAGAAAGTGTACTTATTGCCCACCTCGCATGAGCATCAAGGCCACCTCGCAGAAAGTGCACTTATTGCCCACCTCGCATGGGCAGTAAGTCCACCTCGCAGAAAGTGCACTTATTGCCCACCTCGCATGAGCATCAAGGCCACCTCGCAGAAAGTGTACTTATTGCCCACCTCGCATCAGCATCTAGGCCACCTCGCAGAAAGTGTACTTATTGCCCACCTCGCATGAGCATCAAGGCCACCTCGCAGAAAGTGTACTTATTGCCCACCTCGCATGAGCATCAAGGCCACCTCGCAGAAAGTGTACTTATTGCCCACCTCGCATGAGCATCAAGGCCACCTCGCAGAAAGTGCACTTATTGCCCACCTCGCATGAGCAGTAAGTCCACCTCGCAGAAAGTGCACTTATTGCCCACCTCGCATGAGCATCAAGGCCACCTCGCAGAAAGTGTACTTATTGCCCACCTCGCATGAGCAGTAAGTCCACCTCGCAGAAAGTGTACTTATTGCCCACCTCGCATGAGCATCAAGGCCACCTCGCAGAAAGTGTACTTATTGCCCACCTCGCATGAGCATCAAGGCCACCTCGCAGAAAGTGTACTTATTGCCCACCTCGCATGAGCATCAAGGCCACCTCGCAGAAAGTGTACTTATTGCCCACCTCGCATGAGCAGTAAGTCCACCTCGCAGAAAGTGTACTTATTGCCCACCTCGCAGAAAGTGTACGTATTGCCCACCTCGCATGAGCATCAAGGCCACCTCGCAGAAAGTGTACTTATTGCCCACCTCGCATGCGCAGTAAGTCCACCTCGCAGAAAGTGTACTTATTGCCCACCTCGCATGAGCAGTAAGGCCACCTCGCAGAAAGTGTACTTATTGCCCACCTCGCATGAGCATCAAGGCCACCTCGCAGAAAGTGTACTTATTGCCCACCTCGCATCAGCATCTAGGCCACCTCGCAGAAGGTGTACTTATTGCCCACCTCGCATCAGCATCTAGGCCACCTCGCAGAAAGTGTACTTATTGCCCACCTCGAATGAGCATCAAGGCCACCTCGCAGAAAGTGTACTTATTGCCCACCTCGCAGAAAGTGTACTTATTGCCCACCTCGCATGAGCAGTAAGTCCACCTCGCAGAAAGTGTACTTATTGCCCACCTCGCATGAGCATCAAGGCCACCTCGCAGAAAGTGTACTTACTGCCCACCTCGCATGAGCAGTAAGTCCACCTCGCAGAAAGTGTACTTATTGCCCACCTCGCATGAGCATCAAGGCCACCTCGCAGAAAGTGTACTTATTGCCCACCTCGCATGAGCAGTAGGTCCACCTCGCAGAAAGTGTACTTATTGCCCACCACGCATGAGCAGGAAGTCCACCTCGCAGAAAGTGTACTTATTGCCCACCTCGCATGAGCATCTAGGCCACCTCGCAGAAAGTGTACTTACTGCCCACCTCGCATGAGCATCAAGGCCACCTCGCAGAAAGTGCACTTATTGCCCACCTCGCATGCGCAGTAAGTCCACCGCGCAGAAAGTGTACTTATTGCCCACCTCGCATGAGCAGTTAGTCCACCTCGCAGAAAGTGTACTTATTGCCCACCTCGCATGAGCATCAAGGCCACCTCGCAGAAAGTGTACCTATTGCCCACCTCGCATGAGCATCAAGGCCACCTCGCAGAAAGTGTACTTATTGCCCACCTCGTATGAGTATCAATGCCACCACGCAGAAAGTGTACTTATTGCCCACCTCGCATGAGCAGTAAGTCCACCTCGCAGAAAGTGTACTTATTGCCCACCTCGCATGAGCAGTAAGTCCATCTCGCAGAAAGTGTACTTATTGCCCACCTCGCATGAGCAGTAAGTCCACCTCGCAGAAAGTGTACTTATTGCCCACCTCGCATGAGCAGTAAATCCACCTCGCAGAAAGTGTACTTATTGCCCACCTCGCATGAGCAGTAAGTCCATCTCGCAGAAAGTGTACTTATTGCCCACCTCGCATGAGCATCAAGGCCACCTCGCAGAAAGTGTACTTATTGCCCACCTCGCATGAGCAGTAAGTCCACCTCGCAGAAAGTGTACTTATTGCCCACCTCGCATGAGCAGTAATTCCACCTCGCAGAAAGTGTACTTATTGCCCACCTCGCATGAGCATCTAGGCCACCTCGCAGAAAGTGTACTTATTGCCCACCTCGCATGAGCAGTAAGTCCACCTCGCAGAAAGTGTACTTATTGCCCACCTCGCATGAGCAGTAAGTCCACCTCGCAGAAAGTGTACTTATTGCCCACCTCGCATGAGCAGTAAGTCCACCTCGCAGAAAGTGTACTTATTGCCCACCTCGCATGAGCAGTAAGTCCACCTCGCAGAAAGTGTACTTATTGCCCACCTCGAATGAGCATCGAGGCCACCTCGCAGAAAGTGTACTTATTGCCCACCTCGCATGAGCAGTAAGTCCACCTCGCAGAAAGTGTACTTATTGCCCACCTCGCATGAGCAGTAATTCCACCTCGCAGAAAGTGTACTTATTGCCCACCTCGCATGAGCAGTAAGTCCACCTCGCAGAAAGTGCACTTATTGCCCACCTCGCATGAGCAGTAAGTCCACCTCGCAGAAAGTGTACTTATTGCCCACCTCGCATGCGCAGTAAGTCCACCTCGCAGAAAGTGTACTTATTGCCCACCTCGCATGAGCAGTAAGTCCACCTCGCAGAAAGTGTACTTATTGCCCACCTCGCATGAGCAGTAAGTCCATCTCGCAGAAAGTGTACTTATTGCCCACCTCGCATGAGCAGTAAGTCCACCTCGCAGAAAGTGTACTTATTGCCCACCTCGCATGAGCAGTAAGTCCACCTCGCAGAAAGTGTACTTATTGCCCACCTCGCATGAGCAGTAAGTCCACCTCGCAGAAAGTGTACTTATTGCCCACCTCGCATGAGCATCAAGGCCACCTCGCAGAAAGTGTACTTATTGCCCACCTCGCATGAGCAGTAAGTCCACCTCGCAGAAAGTGTACTTATTGCCCACCTCGCATGAGCAGTAAGTCCATCTCGCAGAAAGTGTACTTATTGCCCACCTCGCATGAGCAGTAAGTCCACCTCGCAGAAAGTGTACTTATTGCCCACCTCGCATGAGTATCAAGGCCACCTCGCAGGAAGTGTACTTATTGCCCATCTCGCATGCGCAGTAAGTCCACCTCGCAGAAAGTGTACTTATTGCCCACCTCGAATGAGCATCAAGGCCACCTCGCAGAAAGTGTACTTATTGCCCACCTCGCATGAGCAGTAAGTCCACCTCGCAGAAAGTGTACTTATTGCCCACCTCGCATGAGCAGTAAGTCCACCTCGCAGAAAGTGTACTTATTGCCCACCTCGCATGAGCAGTAATTCCACCTCGCAGAAAGTGTACTTATTGCCCACCTCGCATGAGCATCTAGGCCACCTCGCAGAAAGTGTACTTATTGCCCACCTCGCATGAGCAGTAAGTCCACCTCGCAGAAAGTGTACTTATTGCCCACCTCGCATGAGCAGTAAGTCCACCTCGCAGAAAGTGTACTTATTGCCCACCTCGCATGAGCAGTAAGTCCACCTCGCAGAAAGTGTACTTATTGCCCACCTCGCATGAGCAGTAAGTCCATCTCGCAGAAAGTGTACTTATTGCCCACCTCGCATGAGCATCAAGGCCACCTCGCAGAAAGTGTACTTATTGCCCACCTCGCATGAGCAGTAATTCCACCTCGCAGAAAGTGTACTTATTGCCCACCTCGCATGAGCAGTTAGTCCACCTCGCAGAAAGTGTACTTATTGCCCACCTCGCATGAGCAGTAAGTCCACCGCGCAGAAAGTGTACTTATTGCCCACCTCGCATGAGCAGTAAGTCCACCTCGCAGAAAGTGTACTTATTGCCCACCTCGCATGAGCAGTAAGTCCACCTCGCAGAAAGTGTACTTATTGCCCACCTCGCATGAGCAGTAAGTCCACCTCGCAGAAAGTGTACTTATTGCCCACCTCGCATGAGTATCAAGGCCACCTCGCAGGAAGTGTACTTATTGCCCATCTCGCATGCGCAGTAAGTCCACCTCGCAGAAAGTGTACTTATTGCCCACCTCGCATGAGCAGTAATTCCACCTCGCAGAAAGTGTACTTATTGCCCACCTCGCATGAGCATCTAGGCCATCTCGCAGAAAGTGTACTTATTGCCCACCTCGCATGAGCAGTAAGTCCACCTCGCAGAAAGTGTACTTATTGCCCACCTTGCATGAGCAGTAAGTCCACCTCGCAGAAAGTGTACTTATTGCCCACCTCGCATGAGCATCAAGGCCACCTCGCAGAAAGTGCACTTATTGCCCACCTCGCATGAGCAGTAAGTCCACCTCGCAGAAAGTGTACTTATTGCCCACCTCGCATGAGCAGTAAGTCCACCTCGCAGAAAGTGTACTTATTGCCCACCTCGCATGAGTATCAAGGCCACCACGCAGAAAGTGTACTTATTGCCCACCTCGCATGAGCAGTAAGTCCACCTCGCAGAAAGTGTACTTATTGCCCACCTCGCATGAGCAGTAAGTCCATCTCGCAGAAAGTGTACTTATTGCCCACCACGCATGAGCAGTAAGTCCACCTCGCAGAAAGTGTACTTATTGCCCACCTCGCAGAAAGTGTACTTATTGCCCACCTCGCATGAGCATCAAGGCCACCTCGCAGAAAGTGTACTTATTGCCCACCTCGCATGCGCAGTAAGTCCACCTCGCAGAAAGTGTACTTATTGCCCACCTCGCATGAGCAGTAATTCCACCTCGCAGGAAGTGTACTTATTGCCCATCTCGCATGCGCAGTAAGTCCACCTCGCAGAAAGTGTACTTATTGCCCACCTCGCATGAGCAGTAATTCCACCTCGCAGAAAGTGTACTTATTGCCCACCTCGCATGAGCAGTTAGTCCACCTCGCAGAAAGTGTACTTATTGCCCACCTCGCATGAGCAGTAAGTCCACCTCGCAGAAAGTGTACTTATTGCCCACCTCGCATGAGCAGTAAGTCCATCTCGCAGAAAGTGTACTTATTGCCCACCTCGCATGAGCATCAAGGCCACCTCGCAGAAAGTGTACTTATTGCCCACCTCGCATGAGTATCAAGGCCACCTCGCAGGAAGTGTACTTATTGCCCATCTCGCATGCGCAGTAAGTCCACCTCGCAGAAAGTGTACTTATTGCCCACCTCGCATGTGCAGTAAGTCCACCTCGCAGAAAGTGTAAGTTCTTGCACAAGCACTCAAATATATCCTTAGGAAAAACTCTCAAAATAATAGACTCTATCCTCAGTACCAATGGAATCATTTGAGTGACAACGTGCAGGTTTTATTTTTGCACATATGACAATTACTCAGTACAATTTACATAATTTCTCTTTTCTCTCCCTCTTCTCTTCATTCTTCAAACAAAAGGCCAATGTATGTATGTATGTAAGTTTATTGAGATTTTTTTTTTTTTTTTACACGTACTAATTCTAGGGTTACAAATTTAACTTAAAACTATTCCTAATTGATATTGCTGCCGACTTAGGAGTGGTCTGGCTAAAACTATCTTAAATGTTTTATCGATAAGTATAAAGGGTCGAAAAAGTATATCTTAACAAGAATTTCTCTTCAATATTAGTATAGATCTGTCCACTCAACAAGACAGATGAACTTATGTATTATTTAAGCTATAATAACGAGAGACGAACAAAAAATCAACAAGGTGGTAGAGTATTAATATATTCTCTACTCCGCACTATAAAGTGTATGGTAAGATGGGCGCATTCCCTGTGTATGCGTTTAATTTAAATACTATTTGTCTCTACAGAGACCAACACAGCCATATGGCACTCTTCTTGCAGTATGTAATAGAAGTCAGTATTTGTAATAGAGTACTTTTAGTTGCACATCTTCAGGTACAATTTGTCTTATGAATATGTGAGGTAATAATTAATAATTATTAATTGTACATTCGTGAGAAATGAGGTAAAAATAATTCATTTAGGAGCAGTAGAGTTTCATAGTTGATATATCCTAATACAACTAGATTAATATATTTAATTCATTTTGAGTTGAGCGTAAATGATAAGTTAATAACTAGTATAATCCATTTATAATTATTGGTAGATACATAAAATACTGATGTAACATTATAATAATTCTTTTAGTATTATACGTTAGTAGTAGGTAATTAAGCAAAGGAACAATTTAAATGAACAGTAAAAGGAATAAGTTATCCGAAAAGATGTAATTCATTTAGGAATAGGATGATCTAGGGGGTATCTAAGGCACTAAGTTAAAATTCAGTCCGAATTCAAAGATTACTACGTTACCTCGATGCGTTCAAATGTGGTGTAATAATGTTATGGCTAATATATTGTAATAGTTAATGTAAGTGGGTCTGCTAAGTGAGCTTGTTGAGATACTAAGGATGTTGAGGTTATTACCCCCTGTATATGCTGGCATTTTTTTATTTTATAAAAGGGTGCAGTATGTGTGTTATCTCCATCACGCACTAGGAAGAGAGGGTTAGACCTCTCACAGAGGATACTAATGGGTGATGTATAGTATCTATCATTCACCTGCCATTCAATATTATCGGCAAAAACTTCTCTAAGTATGGGGTTCTCGTGATGCTGGAGAGCAGAGATTCTTGCTCAAATCTATGCAGTTCGAGGGCCACATTGGGAGTGATTGGGAACCAGATAAGGAACCCGTAGGCTATTAATGGTCGGATCAATGTTTTGTATATGAGTGTTTTAGTTGTGCTTTCTACTTCTCTGGATTTGAGCAAAATTTTTAATTTGGAAGTCGCCACCTTTGCCTTATTTAGGGTTTGTCTAACGTGGGGGTTCATCTTAAATCGTTCATGGAGATTTATGCCCAGGTACTTTATAGAAGTTTTAAGCGGGATCCTATTTCCTTCGACCTGAAGGGTCAAGTTGCGGCTTTCTCTAACTGCTAAATGATGTCCTCTTCCAGAAGCATTTCTAAAGCAAACAATTTCACACTTCCTGAAGTTCAAGTTTATACCCCAGGTTTTGTAGTACGGTAGAACCTTGTTAAGGTGAGATTTAACTGTGTCTAGTGCAATATGAGGCCTTTCGTGATGACTAATTAGGACAGTGTCGTCGGCATATAGAATTGCTTCCGACTCTTCAAAGTGTGTAGGAAAGTCCGAAAGGTAATAATTGAAAAGGTGGGGCCCTAGTATGGAACCCTGCGGCACTCCTGCGAGAATAGGAATAAGTCGGGGAGGGTGGTTTTCGAAAGAGACAGTAAGAGAGCGGTCGGAAAGAAAACTTGTAATCATTTTTGTTAAATCTGGGGGAAAATTTAGATAAAATAGTTTATATATTAGGCCCTCATGCCAAACGGAATCAAATGCTTTTGTGAGATCCAGAGCGCAAGCTACGGTACATTTTTTGGATCTTAGATTCTTTAGTATCTTATCTTGTAAATATAACAAAGCATGTTCTGTGGAGTGGCCTCGTTTGAAGCCAAACTGTTGATGTTGGGAAAGCTCCGAGTCATCAAGATCGCATTGAATTTTGAGTAGAATAATTTTTTCTAATATTTTTCCCAGATTAGAGAGCATTGAAATGGGCCTATAGTTTTCTACGTTGTTGGAGCTGTTACTTTTCTTAACGGGGATCAGCTTAGCTTTCTTCCATGCCGCTGGGAAATAGCTGTTATTAATACAATTGTTAAAAATGGGAGTAAGAAACTTGGCCAAGACGTCTTTAGTTTTTCGGATAATAAAGTTAGAAATATTATCCGGACCTGTGGATTTTTTATTATTTAGTGATGAAATGACCCAAATGACTTTATTGATGGATACAAACTTGCTATTAGGGGCTTCGTTGGACTTATTATTGTGCGAGAAATTAGTTTGAATAAGATTTTCGTTCCAGATCGAAAAGGAGCTATTGAAGATTTGCACTATCCTTGTGTTATTTTCATCATAGGTAGGTGTTTTTAATGAGTATAAATCTCTATAGTATTCGCCAAAAGCCTCTGCTTTGTCTTTGGCCGATGTGTAAGTTCTGTCTCCATAGTTTAAACGCACCTCCGGGTTCGGAGATTTCTTCCGACCAGTAATTTGATCAATTGTTTTAAAGACATTTGATGAAGGCTTAAGGCTGCTGAGCTTTTTTCTGAGCTCCTCATTCAGATCAATTCGTACTTTGTCTTTAATTATTTTGCTCAAACATCTGATTCTAGCGGATAAATCAATGTATTCAGGATTAGCGCGATCGCCATAGTGGTGAAATAATCTTTTTAGGCGTCTTTTCCAGATTGTTCTGGTTTTAAACAAACTTATTGTTGTATCTGAAACCTTAACCCAGTTAGGTCGAGAACTAACTCCGTTGCTATGGTTTGAGATGCAGGACTGAAGTATGCTAGTGAGAGATTCAACAGCGGAATCTATCTCTGAATTAGAGAGGTTCCTGTCTATGGCAATGTTTAAGTTTTCAAGTTCCATATTTAGAGAGTTATTAAAATTTGACCAATTCGTGTGTTTTAAGTTGTTAAAATTTTGAGGGAGAGCTGGAAAGGTGGTAAAGTTTGGAAGTTGGATAGTCAGAATAATTGAAAAATGGTCTGAAAGTGGGTCAGAAGAGATGCAGGCAATATTATCTTCATTCATTAAGTTGGATGAGAGTAAAAAGAAGTCTATGTGCGAACCAGAACTTGGTCTCGATGGTCCAATGGACTTAACTAAGTCGAAATGCGTAAGGTGATCTTGAAACCATTGCGCGAAGTGTTTTCCATTAAGATTGTCCTTGACATCTCCCCATAGCTGATGTCTGGAGTTAAAGTCACCTCCTATAATTAAATAATCAAAGTTGGCAACAGTGTTAATGAGATCATTAAGAGCAGGTACCAGAGATGCGCCCGCTCTGTTACATATATAAATTGAAATAATCGCTAAGGATTTAGTGACTTGATTGGGAATAAGAATAGGAATTGAAGCAATGGTTGCCGAAATAGTATCATTAGAGAAAAAATGCTGTGAGAAGGTAAGAGACTTACGCAAGAAGATTCCGGTTCCCCTACCGTCCTTGTTACTTATGAAGTCATAATCGTCATTGAATCGATATCTTCTAGTTTGAGCTGATAAGCAGGTCTCCTGAACCAATAGTGCTGTGGGGGCCTTCTCTTTCAGTAGTAGCTCAATTTCTACTTTTTTTTCATTCGAAAGTGTTGAAATGTTTGCTGATATTATTGTAAAATTCATGGAGAGGACGAAGACAGAGAGAGAACAAACCTTAAGTAGGCCATTTTTTTTTATCATTTTCCAGTTTTGTATAATTAGGCCAAAATGCCTCAACTCTCTCCATAAGTTCCTCAAGGGGGATGCCAAAGAGTTTTTCCGATTCCGAATAAAAATCGGAGAAGATACCCCCAATGTTGCCGCTTTGGATAGTTTGCGGACTTCTAGATACATGACCCCTGACTGCATCAGCATAGGAGGCATTTTTCAGAATTGGCTTATAACTTTCGCTAGCCACAGAGTTACGCATGGCATATATTTTGCCTTTAACTGCTTCTTTCAGGTTATCCCTCTTTTTCTGGTACTTGATCCAGTTAGGGCAACCCTTGTAGCTCGCCGGATGGCCTTTGCTGTTGCAGTTTAAGCAGAAGGTTTCAGATTTCGGCGCCTCCTTTGGGAGTTCACATTCCCCCTCTGCATGTGTCTTTGCACACTTGACACATTTGGTTGGTGCTGTGCAATACCTGCTCATGTGTCCAATGCCCTGGCAACGGTAGCATTGTTTGGTTCCCGAGCTTCTGACGCTCTCCCACGATATTTTGTGGTTAAGCAGGTATTTCACCTGCTTAATCTTAGACAGACTTTCTCTGTCCTCCAGCGAGCAGAAGAACAGGTGCAGTCTGGTATTATTTTTTTTTGATTTTGGAGTAGCAAAATCTTTTATTGCTACCCTCAGTGAGGGGTCCAACACTATTAATTCCGTCTGGACCTCCTCTGCTGTGTAGGCACTAGAGATACCTCTCAGGATGGTGTTATATTTTTTGAATTCCTTCGGTGTAAAGGAATATGCGTTCACTTTCCCTATTTCCAGCATCATAAGCGTTTTCCTATGCACCTCAACATCCTTGACAAATATTTTATATTTGCTCAACCCATATTTAATGAATTTAAAGTCATTTACACATCTTCAGGTACAATTTGTCTTATGAATATGTGAGGTAATAATTAATAATTATTAATTGTACATTCGTGAGAAATGAGGTAAAAATAATTCATTTAGGAGCAGTAGAGTTTCATAGTTGATATATCCTAATACAACTAGATTAATATATTTAATTCATTTTGAGTTGAGCGTAAATGATAAGTTAATAACTAGTATAATCCATTTATAATTATTGGTAGATACATAAAATACTGATGTAACATTATAATAATTCTTTTAGTATTATACGTTAGTAGTAGGTAATTAAGCAAAGGAACAATTTAAATGAACAGTAAAAGGAATAAGTTATCCGAAAAGATGTAATTCATTTAGGAATAGGATGATCTAGGGGGTATCTAAGGCACTAAGTTAAAATTCAGTCCGAATTCAAAGATTACTACGTTACCTCGATGCGTTCAAATGTGGTGTAATAATGTTATGGCTAATATATTGTAATAGTTAATGTAAGTGGGTCTGCTAAGTGAGCTTGTTGAGATACTAAGGATGTTGAGGTTATTACCCCCTGTATATGCTGGCATTTTTTTATTTTATAAAAGGGTGCAGTATGTGTGTTATCTCCATCACGCACTAGGAAGAGAGGGTTAGACCTCTCACAGAGGATACTAATGGGTGATGTATAGTATCTATCATTCACCTGCCATTCAATATTATCGGCAAAAACTTCTCTAAGTATGGGGTTCTCGTGATGCTGGAGAGCAGAGATTCTTGCTCAAATCTATGCAGTTCGAGGGCCACATTGGGAGTGATTGGGAACCAGATAAGGAACCCGTAGGCTATTAATGGTCGGATCAATGTTTTGTATATGAGTGTTTTAGTTGTGCTTTCTACTTCTCTGGATTTGAGCAAAATTTTTAATTTGGAAGTCGCCACCTTTGCCTTATTTAGGGTTTGTCTAACGTGGGGGTTCATCTTAAATCGTTCATGGAGATTTATGCCCAGGTACTTTATAGAAGTTTTAAGCGGGATCCTATTTCCTTCGACCTGAAGGGTCAAGTTGCGGCTTTCTCTAACTGCTAAATGATGTCCTCTTCCAGAAGCATTTCTAAAGCAAACAATTTCACACTTCCTGAAGTTCAAGTTTATACCCCAGGTTTTGTAGTACGGTAGAACCTTGTTAAGGTGAGATTTAACTGTGTCTAGTGCAATATGAGGCCTTTCGTGATGACTAATTAGGACAGTGTCGTCGGCATATAGAATTGCTTCCGACTCTTCAAAGTGTGTAGGAAAGTCCGAAAGGTAATAATTGAAAAGGTGGGGCCCTAGTATGGAACCCTGCGGCACTCCTGCGAGAATAGGAATAAGTCGGGGAGGGTGGTTTTCGAAAGAGACAGTAAGAGAGCGGTCGGAAAGAAAACTTGTAATCATTTTTGTTAAATCTGGGGGAAAATTTAGATAAAATAGTTTATATATTAGGCCCTCATGCCAAACGGAATCAAATGCTTTTGTGAGATCCAGAGCGCAAGCTACGGTACATTTTTTGGATCTTAGATTCTTTAGTATCTTATCTTGTAAATATAACAAAGCATGTTCTGTGGAGTGGCCTCGTTTGAAGCCAAACTGTTGATGTTGGGAAAGCTCCGAGTCATCAAGATCGCATTGAATTTTGAGTAGAATAATTTTTTCTAATATTTTTCCCAGATTAGAGAGCATTGAAATGGGCCTATAGTTTTCTACGTTGTTGGAGCTGTTACTTTTCTTAACGGGGATCAGCTTAGCTTTCTTCCATGCCGCTGGGAAATAGCTGTTATTAATACAATTGTTAAAAATGGGAGTAAGAAACTTGGCCAAGACGTCTTTAGTTTTTCGGATAATAAAGTTAGAAATATTATCCGGACCTGTGGATTTTTTATTATTTAGTGATGAAATGACCCAAATGACTTTATTGATGGATACAAACTTGCTATTAGGGGCTTCGTTGGACTTATTATTGTGCGAGAAATTAGTTTGAATAAGATTTTCGTTCCAGATCGAAAAGGAGCTATTGAAGATTTGCACTATCCTTGTGTTATTTTCATCATAGGTAGGTGTTTTTAATGAGTATAAATCTCTATAGTATTCGCCAAAAGCCTCTGCTTTGTCTTTGGCCGATGTGTAAGTTCTGTCTCCATAGTTTAAACGCACCTCCGGGTTCGGAGATTTCTTCCGACCAGTAATTTGATCAATTGTTTTAAAGACATTTGATGAAGGCTTAAGGCTGCTGAGCTTTTTTCTGAGCTCCTCATTCAGATCAATTCGTACTTTGTCTTTAATTATTTTGCTCAAACATCTGATTCTAGCGGATAAATCAATGTATTCAGGATTAGCGCGATCGCCATAGTGGTGAAATAATCTTTTTAGGCGTCTTTTCCAGATTGTTCTGGTTTTAAACAAACTTATTGTTGTATCTGAAACCTTAACCCAGTTAGGTCGAGAACTAACTCCGTTGCTATGGTTTGAGATGCAGGACTGAAGTATGCTAGTGAGAGATTCAACAGCGGAATCTATCTCTGAATTAGAGAGGTTCCTGTCTATGGCAATGTTTAAGTTTTCAAGTTCCATATTTAGAGAGTTATTAAAATTTGACCAATTCGTGTGTTTTAAGTTGTTAAAATTTTGAGGGAGAGCTGGAAAGGTGGTAAAGTTTGGAAGTTGGATAGTCAGAATAATTGAAAAATGGTCTGAAAGTGGGTCAGAAGAGATGCAGGCAATATTATCTTCATTCATTAAGTTGGATGAGAGTAAAAAGAAGTCTATGTGCGAACCAGAACTTGGTCTCGATGGTCCAATGGACTTAACTAAGTCGAAATGCGTAAGGTGATCTTGAAACCATTGCGCGAAGTGTTTTCCATTAAGATTGTCCTTGACATCTCCCCATAGCTGATGTCTGGAGTTAAAGTCACCTCCTATAATTAAATAATCAAAGTTGGCAACAGTGTTAATGAGATCATTAAGAGCAGGTACCAGAGATGCGCCCGCTCTGTTACATATATAAATTGAAATAATCGCTAAGGATTTAGTGACTTGATTGGGAATAAGAATAGGAATTGAAGCAATGGTTGCCGAAATAGTATCATTAGAGAAAAAATGCTGTGAGAAGGTAAGAGACTTACGCAAGAAGATTCCGGTTCCCCTACCGTCCTTGTTACTTATGAAGTCATAATCGTCATTGAATCGATATCTTCTAGTTTGAGCTGATAAGCAGGTCTCCTGAACCAATAGTGCTGTGGGGGCCTTCTCTTTCAGTAGTAGCTCAATTTCTACTTTTTTTTCATTCGAAAGTGTTGAAATGTTTGCTGATATTATTGTAAAATTCATGGAGAGGACGAAGACAGAGAGAGAACAAACCTTAAGTAGGCCATTTTTTTTTATCATTTTCCAGTTTTGTATAATTAGGCCAAAATGCCTCAACTCTCTCCATAAGTTCCTCAAGGGGGATGCCAAAGAGTTTTTCCGATTCCGAATAAAAATCGGAGAAGATACCCCCAATGTTGCCGCTTTGGATAGTTTGCGGACTTCTAGATACATGACCCCTGACTGCATCAGCATAGGAGGCATTTTTCAGAATTGGCTTATAACTTTCGCTAGCCACAGAGTTACGCATGGCATATATTTTGCCTTTAACTGCTTCTTTCAGGTTATCCCTCTTTTTCTGGTACTTGATCCAGTTAGGGCAACCCTTGTAGCTCGCCGGATGGCCTTTGCTGTTGCAGTTTAAGCAGAAGGTTTCAGATTTCGGCGCCTCCTTTGGGAGTTCACATTCCCCCTCTGCATGTGTCTTTGCACACTTGACACATTTGGTTGGTGCTGTGCAATACCTGCTCATGTGTCCAATGCCCTGGCAACGGTAGCATTGTTTGGTTCCCGAGCTTCTGACGCTCTCCCACGATATTTTGTGGTTAAGCAGGTATTTCACCTGCTTAATCTTAGACAGACTTTCTCTGTCCTCCAGCGAGCAGAAGAACAGGTGCAGTCTGGTATTATTTTTTTTTGATTTTGGAGTAGCAAAATCTTTTATTGCTACCCTCAGTGAGGGGTCCAACACTATTAATTCCGTCTGGACCTCCTCTGCTGTGTAGGCACTAGAGATACCTCTCAGGATGGTGTTATATTTTTTGAATTCCTTCGGTGTAAAGGAATATGCGTTCACTTTCCCTATTTCCAGCATCATAAGCGTTTTCCTATGCACCTCAACATCCTTGACAAATATTTTATATTTGCTCAACCCATATTTAATGAATTTAAAGTCATTTACACCACAATTCAAAGCATCAAGGTACTCACGTACTACTTTTATGTTGATGTTCCTAGCAAAAATTGGTGGACACCACTGCGTTTTTTCTTTCGCTGCTTCTGCCGCCTTGGATACACTTCCAGCGCTGTTGTTTTTGCTGCCACTACTCTGCTGAAGATGTGGCCTTGCTTCATTCCTCTGGATGTTGCTCTTCTTCAGGTGGTGTTCTGCAGAGTCATCCTCGTCGTCATCACCCAGAATGTCGAGGCTGTTATTAGGGTCGAACACCCTTTTCCTCTTGTTTAAGTGCGGAGAGTCCATCTGCCTCTTTTTGCCGTTGTCCTTCGATGGCGAACTTAGATTGGCGTTAATATTTATCGCGATGACTTTTTTAGCGTAGCTTTCAGCTTTTTGTACGCTCTCCACAGAGTTATCTTTATTTTTTATGAAACCGGCATGAATGCTACTGCCAATTAACTGCACCTTGTTTAATTGTTGCGCCTTAGACGCTTTTGAACAAGATGGCGAGGCGGCGTCGTCTCCAGATACCTGTCCTTTTTTCACCGCGTTATTTGGTGCGTTTGACGTGGCGTCGTTCCACCAATCCATATTGTTTTTTTCGACGAGACTTGCCGTTGCACTTAGGCATTGTGCAGGCAGAATAACTTTATTAATAAAATCTTTGTCCGGCGGTATTGATTTTTTATTCTTCAAGATATTTTCCTCCATTTTTAGAGGTAAAAAGAAAAAACAAAAACTTCACAAAATTCGAAAACTATTGAAAAAATTTAAATCACTCTTAGAACACAGATAAGCACGTCTATACTCGACGAGCTCACCACAGCGAATCATCAACAAAAGGCCAATCGCGCACATTACTGTGCAAGAAAATTTCTTGCACAAGCACTCAAATATTTCCTTAGGAAAAATTTTCAAAATAATAAACTCAAAACTTATTTCTGCACGTATGAAAGAGATTTACTCATTATACATATTTGTTTGAAAGGAGAATGAGTACAGTAGGTATATACGAGTATACACCACCTCATAAAATTGAGCATACACCCAAAACAAAAAAATATTTTTTGGTTTTTTCTTCTTGAAAAATGTAATGTAATGTATTAGAAAATTCAATTACACATATTTCATTTCTGGATGATTTATGTACATATTGCCTAGCAAACTCTATTCTCTATAATTTTGTTTGTATTTTATTTGCAATGATCAAAAATTCCCATGTCTTGTCAAGCACAGATATAGGATATTTTTCGAAAAAGTTTTGAGAACGGAAAGAACAATCGATCTAAACTGAAATAAAATATTAGATAAAGCTAAGCTGTTTTACAAACACTAATTAGTTTAGATAAATTTCTTGGTTCTCAAGCATTAACTTTTCGAGGAACTTCTGAAGTGTTGTTTGAGCTTAATAATGGTAACTTTTAACAGATTGTTGAGGAAGTAGCCTTATTTGATTTGGTGTTAGGAGAGCACTTGAGGAGAATAACGAAAAGAAGAAAACCCAAAATAAATATTTGAGCAAAAAAATACAAAATTAGATAACACGTATCTTTTCTACAACTGTTACTAATCACATTGTGTCCATGCTAAAAGAGGCCAAATTCTACGCTTATTGTTGACTATTGTTGTTTTGGGTTTTCAAAACGAGAAGACAAGACCGGAGAGAAACTTACAAAGTTAATTTTAAACAAACTTGAATTTCAAGGAATTTCAATAAGAAACTGTCGAAGTCAAAGTTACGATAATGGTTCAAATATAAAGGGAAAAGATGCTGGTCTTCAAAACATAATTCGACCAAGAGCATTTTCGTCCCATGCAGCTCGTATTGATTCAATTTAGTAGTCAATGATTCAGCTCGGTGCCTAATGAGCACCTGTTATGTTTTGTGAAACAATTAGATGCTTACTTGAAGCATCATTTAAATTTGTGGGCGCTAAACGCAGTTCTTGCACAGGGCGCTCATTTAGCTGGGACCGGGCCTGGTGGGAGTTTACAAACGACTGGGCAATCCGCCTGGGCAATCAAGATTCTCTGCGTGTGGAACACCAGAATCGGTTCAATTACATCATGTTTTTACTCAGTAATGTTCTACCGCGAATTGAGTACTGCTCTGTTTTAATTTCGTAATTTTCATGAATAACGGATACAAATCTTTTTATTGGAGGTGCAGCAGCAACGCTTGCATGTAGTACTACACGTATGCAGTTAAAAAACATTAAAATTGCATTTAAATTGTCCCTACGATCAATTCTCATAAAATGCTACGCATCATGCGTGAGGTGTTACTCGATCAACGATCACTAGAAAATGAGGAAAACACATCGAAAACGGAACGAAAAGCGATGAAAATATGCCTGCTTCACCCGAGAGTCTACTTTGAAAGTAGATGCCTGTTTTTCGGCGCATCCAACCCACCTCCCTCGAAGTGTGAAAACCGTATATTGTGTCACTCGCATAGATGTTTTCTTGACATACTACATACTACATGACATACATACAGTTAATCAAAAAAGTAAGTATACACTACCTCCTGAACTATATTTTTCTAAAGAAAACTAAATATTTCCAACAAAAATCAACAACCATTTTTTTTTCTGTTTTCACAAACGTAATACTACTTTTCAAAAAGAACAAACATAACAAAATAACAAAACATAAACAATAGAATTCAACTTAAAGTAATATGAATGGAAATTTACATCAAAAAAGTAAGTATACAAACAAAAAATAATACTTTCTGAAATTTGTCTCTGCTCTCAAGTCTTCTTATCAATATTTCGTTGGGTAGCCTTTGGCTTTTATAATTGCTTGCATTCGATTTGGCATCGAGTTAACCAATTTTGATGTTACTTTTTGGCTTATTTTAGCCAACTCTTTCTGAAGCACTCTTTTCAAGTCTTATTTTGTCTTGACATCGTGTTTTTGAACTTCCCGTGTCAAATGTTCCCACAAATGTTCTACTGCATTCATGTCGGGCGATTGGGTGGTGTTCTCAGCTGGTTACGAACATTATATAATAACTATTCCTTAACAATATGAGAGGTGTGTTTTGGGTCATTGTCTTGTTGAAAGATAAATTACACTTCTAGACTCAACTTTCTGACGCTTTCAAGTAAATTAGTTTTCAATATGTCCAAATAGGCATATTTGTACATTGTACCATCAATGAAAACTAAATTACCGATGCCATTTGCCGCCATACACCCCCATACCATTACTGAGCCACCACCGTGCTTTACAGTTCGGGCCATGTTTGCGGGATCTAGCTCCGCGTTTGTTTTACGTCAAACCTTAGCACGTCCATCTGATCCATGAATGTTAAATTTGCTTTCATTTGAGAATACGATCTTATTCCAGAAAGCTGGATCACAATTTACATGAGCTTTTGCAAAATTTAATCGTTTTTGACGGAACTGTAAAGCACGGTGGTGGCTCAGTAATGGTATGGGGGTGTATGGCGGCAAAAATGCGTCGGTAATTTAATTTTCATTGATGGTACAATGGACAAATATGCCTATTTGGACATATTGAAAACTAATTTACTTGAAAGAGCATCAAGGCCACCTCGCAGAAAGTGTACTTATTGCCCACCTCGCATGAGCATCAAGGCCACCTCGCAGAAAGTGTACTTATTGCCCACCTCGCATGAGCAGTAAGTCCACCTCGCAGAAAGTGTACTTATTGCCCACCTCGCAGAAAGTGTACTTATTGCCCACCTCGCATGAGCATCAAGGCCACCTCGCAGAAAGTGTACTTATTGCCCACCTCGCATGCGCAGTAAGTCCACCTCGCAGAAAGTGTACTTATTGCCCACCTCGCATGAGCAGTAAGTCCACCTCGCAGAAAGTGTACTTATTGCCCACCTCGCATGAGCATCAAGGCCACCTCGCAGAAAGTGTACTTATTGCCCACCTCGCATCAGCATCTAGGCCACCTCGCAGAAGGTGTACTTATTGCCCACCTCGCATCAGCATCTAGGCCACCTCGCAGAAAGTGTACTTATTGCCCACCTCGAATGAGCATCAAGGCCACCTCGCAGAAAGTGTACTTATTGCCCACCTCGCAGAAAGTGTACTTATTGCCCACCTCGCATGAGCAGTAAGTCCACCTCGCAGAAAGTGTACTTATTGCCCACCTCGCATGAGCATCAAGGCCACCTCGCAGAAAGTGTACTTATTGCCCACCTCGCATGAGCAGTAAGTCCACCTCGCAGAAAGTGTACTTATTGCCCACCTCGCATGAGCATCAAGGCCACCTCGCAGAAAGTGTACTTATTGCCCACCTCGCATGAGCAGTAAGTCCACCTCGCAGAAAGTGTACTTATTGCCCACCACGCATGAGCAGGAAGTCCACCTCGCAGAAAGTGTACTTATTGCCCACCTCGCATGAGCATCTAGGCCACCTCGCAGAAAGTGTACTTACTGCCCACCTCGCATGAGCATCAAGGCCACCTCGCAGAAAGTGCACTTATTGCCCACCTCGCATGCGCAGTAAGTCCACCGCGCAGAAAGTGTACTTATTGCCCACCTCGCATGAGCAGTTAGTCCACCTCGCAGAAAGTGTACTTATTGCCCACCTCGCATGAGCATCAAGGCCACCTCGCAGAAAGTGTACCTATTGCCCACCTCGCATGAGCATCAAGGCCACCTCGCAGAAAGTGTACTTATTGCCCACCTCGTATGAGTATCAATGCCACCACGCAGAAAGTGTACTTATTGCCCACCTCGCATGAGCAGTAAGTCCACCTCGCAGAAAGTGTACTTATTGCCCACCTCGCATGAGCAGTAAGTCCATCTCGCAGAAAGTGTACTTATTGCCCACCTCGCATGAGCAGTAAGTCCACCTCGCAGAAAGTGTACTTATTGCCCACCTCGCATGAGCAGTAAATCCACCTCGCAGAAAGTGTACTTATTGCCCACCTCGCATGAGCAGTAAGTCCATCTCGCAGAAAGTGTACTTATTGCCCACCTCGCATGAGCATCAAGGCCACCTCGCAGAAAGTGTACTTATTGCCCACCTCGCATGAGCAGTAAGTCCACCTCGCAGAAAGTGTACTTATTGCCCACCTCGCATGAGCAGTAATTCCACCTCGCAGAAAGTGTACTTATTGCCCACCTCGCATGAGCATCTAGGCCACCTCGCAGAAAGTGTACTTATTGCCCACCTCGCATGAGCAGTAAGTCCACCTCGCAGAAAGTGTACTTATTGCCCACCTCGCATGAGCAGTAAGTCCACCTCGCAGAAAGTGTACTTATTGCCCACCTCGCATGAGCAGTAAGTCCACCTCGCAGAAAGTGTACTTATTGCCCACCTCGCATGAGCAGTAAGTCCACCTCGCAGAAAGTGTACTTATTGCCCACCTCGAATGAGCATCGAGGCCACCTCGCAGAAAGTGTACTTATTGCCCACCTCGCATGAGCAGTAAGTCCACCTAGCAGAAAGTGTACTTATTGCCCACCTCGCATGAGCAGTAATTCCACCTCGCAGAAAGTGTACTTATTGCCCACCTCGCATGAGCAGTAAGTCCACCTCGCAGAAAGTGTACTTATTGCCCACCTCGCATGAGCAGTAAGTCCACCTCGCAGAAAGTGTACTTATTGCCCACCTCGCATGCGCAGTAAGTCCACCTCGCAGAAAGTGTACTTATTGCCCACCTCGCATGAGCAGTAAGTCCACCTCGCAGAAAGTGTACTTATTGCCCACCTCGCATGAGCAGTAAGTCCATCTCGCAGAAAGTGTACTTATTGCCCACCTCGCATGAGCAGTAAGTCCACCTCGCAGAAAGTGTACTTATTGCCCACCTCGCATGAGCAGTAAGTCCACCTCGCAGAAAGTGTACTTATTGCCCACCTCGCATGAGCAGTAAGTCCATCTCGCAGAAAGTGTACTTATTGCCCACCTCGCATGAGCATCAAGGCCACCTCGCAGAAAGTGTACTTATTGCCCACCTCGCATGAGCAGTAAGTCCACCTCGCAGAAAGTGTACTTATTGCCCACCTCGCATGAGCAGTAAGTCCATCTCGCAGAAAGTGTACTTATTGCCCACCTCGCATGAGCAGTAAGTCCACCTCGCAGAAAGTGTACTTATTGCCCACCTCGCATGAGTATCAAGGCCACCTCGCAGGAAGTGTACTTATTGCCCATCTCGCATGCGCAGTAAGTCCACCTCGCAGAAAGTGTACTTATTGCCCACCTCGAATGAGCATCAAGGCCACCTCGCAGAAAGTGTACTTATTGCCCACCTCGCATGAGCAGTAAGTCCACCTCGCAGAAAGTGTACTTATTGCCCACCTCGCATGAGCAGTAAGTCCACCTCGCAGAAAGTGTACTTATTGCCCACCTCGCATGAGCAGTAATTCCACCTCGCAGAAAGTGTACTTATTGCCCACCTCGCATGAGCATCTAGGCCACCTCGCAGAAAGTGTACTTATTGCCCACCTCGCATGAGCAGTAAGTCCACCTCGCAGAAAGTGTACTTATTGCCCACCTCGCATGAGCAGTAAGTCCACCTCGCAGAAAGTGTACTTATTGCCCACCTCGCATGAGCAGTAAGTCCACCTCGCAGAAAGTGTACTTATTGCCCACCTCGCATGAGCAGTAAGTCCATCTCGCAGAAAGTGTACTTATTGCCCACCTCGCATGAGCATCAAGGCCACCTCGCAGAAAGTGTACTTATTGCCCACCTCGCATGAGCAGTAATTCCACCTCGCAGAAAGTGTACTTATTGCCCACCTCGCATGAGCAGTTAGTCCACCTCGCAGAAAGTGTACTTATTGCCCACCTCGCATGAGCATCAAGGCCACCTCGCAGAAAGTGTACTTATTGCCCACCTCGCATGAGCAGTAAGTCCACCTCGCAGAAAGTGTACTTATTGCCCACCTCGCATGAGCAGTAAGTCCACCTCGCAGAAAGTGTACTTATTGCCCACCTCGCATGAGCAGTAAGTCCACCTCGCAGAAAGTGTACTTATTGCCCACCTCGCATGAGTATCAAGGCCACCTCGCAGGAAGTGTACTTATTGCCCATCTCGCATGCGCAGTAAGTCCACCTCGCAGAAAGTGTACTTATTGCCCACCTCGCATGAGCAGTAATTCCACCTCGCAGAAAGTGTACTTATTGCCCACCTCGCATGAGCATCTAGGCCATCTCGCAGAAAGTGTACTTATTGCCCACCTCGCATGAGCAGTAAGTCCACCTCGCAGAAAGTGTACTTATTGCCCACCTTGCATGAGCAGTAAGTCCACCTCGCAGAAAGTGTACTTATTGCCCACCTCGCATGAGTATCAAGGCCACCACGCAGAAAGTGTACTTATTGCCCACCTCGCATGAGCAGTAAGTCCACCTCGCAGAAAGTGTACTTATTGCCCACCTCGCATGAGCAGTAAGTCCACCTCGCAGAAAGTGTACTTATTGCCCACCTCGCATGAGTATCAAGGCCACCACGCAGAAAGTGTACTTATTGCCCACCTCGCATGAGCAGTAAGTCCACCTCGCAGAAAGTGTACTTATTGCCCACCTCGCATGAGCAGTAAGTCCATCTCGCAGAAAGTGTACTTATTGCCCACCACGCATGAGCAGTAAGTCCACCTCGCAGAAAGTGTACTTATTGCCCACCTCGCAGAAAGTGTACTTATTGCCCACCTCGCATGAGCATCAAGGCCACCTCGCAGAAAGTGTACTTATTGCCCACCTCGCATGCGCAGTAAGTCCACCTCGCAGAAAGTGTACTTATTGCCCACCTCGCATGAGCAGTAATTCCACCTCGCAGGAAGTGTACTTATTGCCCATCTCGCATGCGCAGTAAGTCCACCTCGCAGAAAGTGTACTTATTGCCCACCTCGCATGAGCAGTAATTCCACCTCGCAGAAAGTGTACTTATTGCCCACCTCGCATGAGCAGTTAGTCCACCTCGCAGAAAGTGTACTTATTGCCCACCTCGCATGAGCAGTAAGTCCACCTCGCAGAAAGTGTACTTATTGCCCACCTCGCATGAGCAGTAAGTCCATCTCGCAGAAAGTGTACTTATTGCCCACCTCGCATGAGCATCAAGGCCACCTCGCAGAAAGTGTACTTATTGCCCACCTCGCATGAGTATCAAGGCCACCTCGCAGGAAGTGTACTTATTGCCCATCTCGCATGCGCAGTAAGTCCACCTCGCAGAAAGTGTACTTATTGCCCACCTCGCATGTGCAGTAAGTCCACCTCGCAGAAAGTGTAAGTTCTTGCACAAGCACTCAAATATATCCTTAGGAAAAACTCTCAAAATAATAGACTCTATCCTCAGTACCAATGGAATCATTTGAGTGACAACGTGCAGGTTTTATTTTTGCACATATGACAATTACTCAGTACAATTTACATAATTTCTCTTTTCTCTCCCTCTTCTCTTCATTCTTCAAACAAAAGGCCAATGTATGTATGTATGTAAGTTTATTGAGATTTTTTTTTTTTTTTTACACGTACTAATTCTAGGGTTACAAATTTAACTTAAAACTATTCCTAATTGATATTGCTGCCGACTTAGGAGTGGTCTGGCTAAAACTATCTTAAATGTTTTATCGATAAGTATAAAGGGTCGAAAAAGTATATCTTAACAAGAATTTCTCTTCAATATTAGTATAGATCTGTCCACTCAACAAGACAGATGAACTTATGTATTATTTAAGCTATAATAACGAGAGACGAACAAAAAATCAACAAGGTGGTAGAGTATTAATATATTCTCTACTCCGCACTATAAAGTGTATGGTAAGATGGGCGCATTCCCTGTGTATGCGTTTAATTTAAATACTATTTGTCTCTACAGAGACCAACACAGCCATATGGCACTCTTCTTGCAGTATGTAATAGAAGTCAGTATTTGTAATAGAGTACTTTTAGTTGCACATCTTCAGGTACAATTTGTCTTATGAATATGTGAGGTAATAATTAATAATTATTAATTGTACATTCGTGAGAAATGAGGTAAAAATAATTCATTTAGGAGCAGTAGAGTTTCATAGTTGATATATCCTAATACAACTAGATTAATATATTTAATTCATTTTGAGTTGAGCGTAAATGATAAGTTAATAACTAGTATAATCCATTTATAATTATTGGTAGATACATAAAATACTGATGTAACATTATAATAATTCTTTTAGTATTATACGTTAGTAGTAGGTAATTAAGCAAAGGAACAATTTAAATGAACAGTAAAAGGAATAAGTTATCCGAAAAGATGTAATTCATTTAGGAATAGGATGATCTAGGGGGTATCTAAGGCACTAAGTTAAAATTCAGTCCGAATTCAAAGATTACTACGTTACCTCGATGCGTTCAAATGTGGTGTAATAATGTTATGGCTAATATATTGTAATAGTTAATGTAAGTGGGTCTGCTAAGTGAGCTTGTTGAGATACTAAGGATGTTGAGGTTATTACCCCCTGTATATGCTGGCATTTTTTTATTTTATAAAAGGGTGCAGTATGTGTGTTATCTCCATCACGCACTAGGAAGAGAGGGTTAGACCTCTCACAGAGGATACTAATGGGTGATGTATAGTATCTATCATTCACCTGCCATTCAATATTATCGGCAAAAACTTCTCTAAGTATGGGGTTCTCGTGATGCTGGAGAGCAGAGATTCTTGCTCAAATCTATGCAGTTCGAGGGCCACATTGGGAGTGATTGGGAACCAGATAAGGAACCCGTAGGCTATTAATGGTCGGATCAATGTTTTGTATATGAGTGTTTTAGTTGTGCTTTCTACTTCTCTGGATTTGAGCAAAATTTTTAATTTGGAAGTCGCCACCTTTGCCTTATTTAGGGTTTGTCTAACGTGGGGGTTCATCTTAAATCGTTCATGGAGATTTATGCCCAGGTACTTTATAGAAGTTTTAAGCGGGATCCTATTTCCTTCGACCTGAAGGGTCAAGTTGCGGCTTTCTCTAACTGCTAAATGATGTCCTCTTCCAGAAGCATTTCTAAAGCAAACAATTTCACACTTCCTGAAGTTCAAGTTTATACCCCAGGTTTTGTAGTACGGTAGAACCTTGTTAAGGTGAGATTTAACTGTGTCTAGTGCAATATGAGGCCTTTCGTGATGACTAATTAGGACAGTGTCGTCGGCATATAGAATTGCTTCCGACTCTTCAAAGTGTGTAGGAAAGTCCGAAAGGTAATAATTGAAAAGGTGGGGCCCTAGTATGGAACCCTGCGGCACTCCTGCGAGAATAGGAATAAGTCGGGGAGGGTGGTTTTCGAAAGAGACAGTAAGAGAGCGGTCGGAAAGAAAACTTGTAATCATTTTTGTTAAATCTGGGGGAAAATTTAGATAAAATAGTTTATATATTAGGCCCTCATGCCAAACGGAATCAAATGCTTTTGTGAGATCCAGAGCGCAAGCTACGGTACATTTTTTGGATCTTAGATTCTTTAGTATCTTATCTTGTAAATATAACAAAGCATGTTCTGTGGAGTGGCCTCGTTTGAAGCCAAACTGTTGATGTTGGGAAAGCTCCGAGTCATCAAGATCGCATTGAATTTTGAGTAGAATAATTTTTTCTAATATTTTTCCCAGATTAGAGAGCATTGAAATGGGCCTATAGTTTTCTACGTTGTTGGAGCTGTTACTTTTCTTAACGGGGATCAGCTTAGCTTTCTTCCATGCCGCTGGGAAATAGCTGTTATTAATACAATTGTTAAAAATGGGAGTAAGAAACTTGGCCAAGACGTCTTTAGTTTTTCGGATAATAAAGTTAGAAATATTATCCGGACCTGTGGATTTTTTATTATTTAGTGATGAAATGACCCAAATGACTTTATTGATGGATACAAACTTGCTATTAGGGGCTTCGTTGGACTTATTATTGTGCGAGAAATTAGTTTGAATAAGATTTTCGTTCCAGATCGAAAAGGAGCTATTGAAGATTTGCACTATCCTTGTGTTATTTTCATCATAGGTAGGTGTTTTTAATGAGTATAAATCTCTATAGTATTCGCCAAAAGCCTCTGCTTTGTCTTTGGCCGATGTGTAAGTTCTGTCTCCATAGTTTAAACGCACCTCCGGGTTCGGAGATTTCTTCCGACCAGTAATTTGATCAATTGTTTTAAAGACATTTGATGAAGGCTTAAGGCTGCTGAGCTTTTTTCTGAGCTCCTCATTCAGATCAATTCGTACTTTGTCTTTAATTATTTTGCTCAAACATCTGATTCTAGCGGATAAATCAATGTATTCAGGATTAGCGCGATCGCCATAGTGGTGAAATAATCTTTTTAGGCGTCTTTTCCAGATTGTTCTGGTTTTAAACAAACTTATTGTTGTATCTGAAACCTTAACCCAGTTAGGTCGAGAACTAACTCCGTTGCTATGGTTTGAGATGCAGGACTGAAGTATGCTAGTGAGAGATTCAACAGCGGAATCTATCTCTGAATTAGAGAGGTTCCTGTCTATGGCAATGTTTAAGTTTTCAAGTTCCATATTTAGAGAGTTATTAAAATTTGACCAATTCGTGTGTTTTAAGTTGTTAAAATTTTGAGGGAGAGCTGGAAAGGTGGTAAAGTTTGGAAGTTGGATAGTCAGAATAATTGAAAAATGGTCTGAAAGTGGGTCAGAAGAGATGCAGGCAATATTATCTTCATTCATTAAGTTGGATGAGAGTAAAAAGAAGTCTATGTGCGAACCAGAACTTGGTCTCGATGGTCCAATGGACTTAACTAAGTCGAAATGCGTAAGGTGATCTTGAAACCATTGCGCGAAGTGTTTTCCATTAAGATTGTCCTTGACATCTCCCCATAGCTGATGTCTGGAGTTAAAGTCACCTCCTATAATTAAATAATCAAAGTTGGCAACAGTGTTAATGAGATCATTAAGAGCAGGTACCAGAGATGCGCCCGCTCTGTTACATATATAAATTGAAATAATCGCTAAGGATTTAGTGACTTGATTGGGAATAAGAATAGGAATTGAAGCAATGGTTGCCGAAATAGTATCATTAGAGAAAAAATGCTGTGAGAAGGTAAGAGACTTACGCAAGAAGATTCCGGTTCCCCTACCGTCCTTGTTACTTATGAAGTCATAATCGTCATTGAATCGATATCTTCTAGTTTGAGCTGATAAGCAGGTCTCCTGAACCAATAGTGCTGTGGGGGCCTTCTCTTTCAGTAGTAGCTCAATTTCTACTTTTTTTTCATTCGAAAGTGTTGAAATGTTTGCTGATATTATTGTAAAATTCATGGAGAGGACGAAGACAGAGAGAGAACAAACCTTAAGTAGGCCATTTTTTTTTATCATTTTCCAGTTTTGTATAATTAGGCCAAAATGCCTCAACTCTCTCCATAAGTTCCTCAAGGGGGATGCCAAAGAGTTTTTCCGATTCCGAATAAAAATCGGAGAAGATACCCCCAATGTTGCCGCTTTGGATAGTTTGCGGACTTCTAGATACATGACCCCTGACTGCATCAGCATAGGAGGCATTTTTCAGAATTGGCTTATAACTTTCGCTAGCCACAGAGTTACGCATGGCATATATTTTGCCTTTAACTGCTTCTTTCAGGTTATCCCTCTTTTTCTGGTACTTGATCCAGTTAGGGCAACCCTTGTAGCTCGCCGGATGGCCTTTGCTGTTGCAGTTTAAGCAGAAGGTTTCAGATTTCGGCGCCTCCTTTGGGAGTTCACATTCCCCCTCTGCATGTGTCTTTGCACACTTGACACATTTGGTTGGTGCTGTGCAATACCTGCTCATGTGTCCAATGCCCTGGCAACGGTAGCATTGTTTGGTTCCCGAGCTTCTGACGCTCTCCCACGATATTTTGTGGTTAAGCAGGTATTTCACCTGCTTAATCTTAGACAGACTTTCTCTGTCCTCCAGCGAGCAGAAGAACAGGTGCAGTCTGGTATTATTTTTTTTTGATTTTGGAGTAGCAAAATCTTTTATTGCTACCCTCAGTGAGGGGTCCAACACTATTAATTCCGTCTGGACCTCCTCTGCTGTGTAGGCACTAGAGATACCTCTCAGGATGGTGTTATATTTTTTGAATTCCTTCGGTGTAAAGGAATATGCGTTCACTTTCCCTATTTCCAGCATCATAAGCGTTTTCCTATGCACCTCAACATCCTTGACAAATATTTTATATTTGCTCAACCCATATTTAATGAATTTAAAGTCATTTACACCACAATTCAAAGCATCAAGGTACTCACGTACTACTTTTATGTTGATGTTCCTAGCAAAAATTGGTGGACACCACTGCGTTTTTTCTTTCGCTGCTTCTGCCGCCTTGGATACACTTCCAGCGCTGTTGTTTTTGCTGCCACTACTCTGCTGAAGATGTGGCCTTGCTTCATTCCTCTGGATGTTGCTCTTCTTCAGGTGGTGTTCTGCAGAGTCATCCTCGTCGTCATCACCCAGAATGTCGAGGCTGTTATTAGGGTCGAACACCCTTTTCCTCTTGTTTAAGTGCGGAGAGTCCATCTGCCTCTTTTTGCCGTTGTCCTTCGATGGCGAACTTAGATTGGCGTTAATATTTATCGCGATGACTTTTTTAGCGTAGCTTTCAGCTTTTTGTACGCTCTCCACAGAGTTATCTTTATTTTTTATGAAACCGGCATGAATGCTACTGCCAATTAACTGCACCTTGTTTAATTGTTGCGCCTTAGACGCTTTTGAACAAGATGGCGAGGCGGCGTCGTCTCCAGATACCTGTCCTTTTTTCACCGCGTTATTTGGTGCGTTTGACGTGGCGTCGTTCCACCAATCCATATTGTTTTTTTCGACGAGACTTGCCGTTGCACTTAGGCATTGTGCAGGCAGAATAACTTTATTAATAAAATCTTTGTCCGGCGGTATTGATTTTTTATTCTTCAAGATATTTTCCTCCATTTTTAGAGGTAAAAAGAAAAAACAAAAACTTCACAAAATTCGAAAACTATTGAAAAAATTTAAATCACTCTTAGAACACAGATAAGCACGTCTATACTCGACGAGCTCACCACAGCGAATCATCAACAAAAGGCCAATCGCGCACATTACTGTGCAAGAAAATTTCTTGCACAAGCACTCAAATATTTCCTTAGGAAAAATTTTCAAAATAATAAACTCAAAACTTATTTCTGCACGTATGAAAGAGATTTACTCATTATACATATTTGTTTGAAAGGAGAATGAGTACAGTAGGTATATACGAGTATACACCACCTCATAAAATTGAGCATACACCCAAAACAAAAAAATATTTTTTGGTTTTTTCTTCTTGAAAAATGTAATGTAATGTATTAGAAAATTCAATTACACATATTTCATTTCTGGATGATTTATGTACATATTGCCTAGCAAACTCTATTCTCTATAATTTTGTTTGTATTTTATTTGCAATGATCAAAAATTCCCATGTCTTGTCAAGCACAGATATAGGATATTTTTCGAAAAAGTTTTGAGAACGGAAAGAACAATCGATCTAAACTGAAATAAAATATTAGATAAAGCTAAGCTGTTTTACAAACACTAATTAGTTTAGATAAATTTCTTGGTTCTCAAGCATTAACTTTTCGAGGAACTTCTGAAGTGTTGTTTGAGCTTAATAATGGTAACTTTTAACAGATTGTTGAGGAAGTAGCCTTATTTGATTTGGTGTTAGGAGAGCACTTGAGGAGAATAACGAAAAGAAGAAAACCCAAAATAAATATTTGAGCAAAAAAATACAAAATTAGATAACACGTATCTTTTCTACAACTGTTACTAATCACATTGTGTCCATGCTAAAAGAGGCCAAATTCTACGCTTATTGTTGACTATTGTTGTTTTGGGTTTTCAAAACGAGAAGACAAGACCGGAGAGAAACTTACAAAGTTAATTTTAAACAAACTTGAATTTCAAGGAATTTCAATAAGAAACTGTCGAAGTCAAAGTTACGATAATGGTTCAAATATAAAGGGAAAAGATGCTGGTCTTCAAAACATAATTCGACCAAGAGCATTTTCGTCCCATGCAGCTCGTATTGATTCAATTTAGTAGTCAATGATTCAGCTCGGTGCCTAATGAGCACCTGTTATGTTTTGTGAAACAATTAGATGCTTACTTGAAGCATCATTTAAATTTGTGGGCGCTAAACGCAGTTCTTGCACAGGGCGCTCATTTAGCTGGGACCGGGCCTGGTGGGAGTTTACAAACGACTGGGCAATCCGCCTGGGCAATCAAGATTCTCTGCGTGTGGAACACCAGAATCGGTTCAATTACATCATGTTTTTACTCAGTAATGTTCTACCGCGAATTGAGTACTGCTCTGTTTTAATTTCGTAATTTTCATGAATAACGGATACAAATCTTTTTATTGGAGGTGCAGCAGCAACGCTTGCATGTAGTACTACACGTATGCAGTTAAAAAACATTAAAATTGCATTTAAATTGTCCCTACGATCAATTCTCATAAAATGCTACGCATCATGCGTGAGGTGTTACTCGATCAACGATCACTAGAAAATGAGGAAAACACATCGAAAACGGAACGAAAAGCGATGAAAATATGCCTGCTTCACCCGAGAGTCTACTTTGAAAGTAGATGCCTGTTTTTCGGCGCATCCAACCCACCTCCCTCGAAGTGTGAAAACCGTATATTGTGTCACTCGCATAGATGTTTTCTTGACATACTACATACTACATGACATACATACAGTTAATCAAAAAAGTAAGTATACACTACCTCCTGAACTATATTTTTCTAAAGAAAACTAAATATTTCCAACAAAAATCAACAACCATTTTTTTTTCTGTTTTCACAAACGTAATACTACTTTTCAAAAAGAACAAACATAACAAAATAACAAAACATAAACAATAGAATTCAACTTAAAGTAATATGAATGGAAATTTACATCAAAAAAGTAAGTATACAAACAAAAAATAATACTTTCTGAAATTTGTCTCTGCTCTCAAGTCTTCTTATCAATATTTCGTTGGGTAGCCTTTGGCTTTTATAATTGCTTGCATTCGATTTGGCATCGAGTTAACCAATTTTGATGTTACTTTTTGGCTTATTTTAGCCAACTCTTTCTGAAGCACTCTTTTCAAGTCTTATTTTGTCTTGACATCGTGTTTTTGAACTTCCCGTGTCAAATGTTCCCACAAATGTTCTACTGCATTCATGTCGGGCGATTGGGTGGTGTTCTCAGCTGGTTACGAACATTATATAATAACTATTCCTTAACAATATGAGAGGTGTGTTTTGGGTCATTGTCTTGTTGAAAGATAAATTACACTTCTAGACTCAACTTTCTGACGCTTTCAAGTAAATTAGTTTTCAATATGTCCAAATAGGCATATTTGTACATTGTACCATCAATGAAAACTAAATTACCGATGCCATTTGCCGCCATACACCCCCATACCATTACTGAGCCACCACCGTGCTTTACAGTTCGGGCCATGTTTGCGGGATCTAGCTCCGCGTTTGTTTTACGTCAAACCTTAGCACGTCCATCTGATCCATGAATGTTAAATTTGCTTTCATTTGAGAATACGATCTTATTCCAGAAAGCTGGATCACAATTTACATGAGCTTTTGCAAAATTTAATCGTTTTTGACGGAACTGTAAAGCACGGTGGTGGCTCAGTAATGGTATGGGGGTGTATGGCGGCAAAAATGCGTCGGTAATTTAATTTTCATTGATGGTACAATGGACAAATATGCCTATTTGGACATATTGAAAACTAATTTACTTGAAAGCGTCAGAAAGTTGAGTCTAGAAGTGTAATTTATCTTTCAACAAGACAATGACCCAAAACACACCTCTCATATTGTTAAGGAATAGTTATTATATAATGTTCGTAACCAGCTGAGAACACCACCCAATCGCCCGACATGAATGCAGTAGAACATTTGTGGGAACATTTGACACGGGAAGTTCAAAAACACGATGTCAAGACAAAATAAGACTTGAAAAGAGTGCTTCAGAAAGAGTTGGCTAAAATAAGCCAAAAAGTAACATCAAAATTGGTTAACTCGATGCCAAATCGAATGCAAGCAATTATAAAAGCCAAAGGCTACCCAACGAAATATTGATAAGAAGACTTGAGAGCAGAGACAAATTTCAGAAAGTATTATTTTTTGTTTGTATACTTACTTTTTTGATGTAAATTTCCATTCATATTACTTTAAGTTGAATTCTATTGTTTATGTTTTGTTATTTTGTTATGTTTGTTCTTTTTGAAAAGTAGTATTACGTTTGTGAAAACAGAAAAAAAAATGGTTGTTGATTTTTGTTGGAAATATTTAGTTTTCTTTAGAAAAATATAGTTCAGGAGGTAGTGTATACTTACTTTTTTGATTAACTGTACATACTTTTACGAAAGGGAAGTTGGTGAATTTGCTAACCGATTGAAATCATTCAGGGAATCGTTTTGCAAAGTTAGACAATCGTAACTTATACAGGGTGGTGCATAAGAAACGTTAAGATTTATTTGAAATTTAGATTATGGTTTGAAAATATATAATGTGAACACACTATATGAGATAATATCTCTCAAATGGTGCCCATTATTCGCCTCGATCTTACGTGCTCTTTCTAAAGCATTTTTCATTACCTTTCTTAGAAGAGTAAACTTCGACCTTTTTTTTAAGGTTCCGTCTACAAGAACGGAACCTTTATAATTTCGGTGTGTCCGTCCGTCCGTTTTGTTTGTTTTGTTTGATTGGATCTATGAATGAAGGTTTGATTTGGTTTGGAGTTAGAAGAAAATTGAACTGAAATAGTTTGGAAATGTCATTTGATATTCAGAAATCATCCATAAACATTATGCGACGGAACCTTCCCCGTGCGAGTACAACTCGCGCTTGCCCAGTTTATTTAAATATCCCACAGCAACTGGGTGTACAAAGATCAGATCGGAAAACATTAAATCCAAATATTCACTGGTTTTATAATACAGGAATACCTCGACTTACTCGTATGTCGCTAATACGTTCCGAGAAAGTCGAAATCGACATTGGTAAGATACTGCCATGAGTGGGAAAGTTTTAGGGAACGTACGGTGTCGGTTAAACTGTCCTCAATCTCGATTTTAGTTTTAATTGTAATTACCTTCCGCTGCTTTTTGTGTACATTTTCCGAAACAGAGGAAGATGAGTTTTTTCAAATGGCAAATTTCAAACGGCCTTCTAAAACATTTTCGGTCGTAACCCGAAGCATAAATTACGTATGTATGTCGAGGAAAGCTTTCTAAATTCTGTCGACGTCGTAAGTCGAAATGACTTAAGTCGAAGGCGTCGTAACTCGACGTATTCCTGTATTACCAATGTCAACAAACCTAGAACTGCTATTGCAAATGACTCAAAAATCCAATTGACACTATAATAAATCAATATAATTGGCGGTGTTGACGCCGTGGCGTAGTAGATAGGTAAAACATCTAACACTTTTTTCACGGCTCTCTCTCTTTCGATTCACTGACAATGCTCAAAGAGTATAACTGTCTAGAAATAGCTTCTCAATCTCGCCGTTCGGAGTCGACATTAAACTGTAGGTCCCCTCCACTCGTGAGAGAACAATAGCACGCACAACACAAGTGATTATGCCCAAGCGCACCTCGGACTGTAGCGCCGCCACTATTATTATTATTAATTGACGGTGTGAATAAAAACTAAGGGAACACTCCGAGTGAACACTTATGAGTGAAGAAAACACTCAATTTAGTGTGAATAAAAAATTTCCTTAAAGTAGGTCCTTTCCCTCAAGTTGAAGTTTGAAAACTAGAGTGGAGAGCTGTCAAATTTATTTGTCAACGTTCTTGTAAGTTAATCAACAAAAGTGAGTGCAAAGGGAATATTAATTTACAGTAATGTTTTTAAACAAACAAACGCGAAAATCTATAATACACGGCGTTTCGGGGACGCAGTGGATAATTTCAAGAACCTCTATATATTCGAGTTTCATAACATGGATTACATCATTTTCGATATTGCTGGAGAAACCCGTGGTGGTGCCATAACAAAGAATCAAGAAAATGAAAATATCCCTTCGATTTTCCAACACAACTTAATTTTCATGTCTGGAGTTTGGCTTTTTTCCAGCATATACGGATAACATTTTAAATATTTATGAAATCGTCTACTTTCATCCCAGATTTATTTTCTTTAGGGTTTTTAACACTAAATCCGTCAAAGTATTCCTGTTCCGAAACAGTATTCTCCATATTTTTGACTTTTTTAACCCTTGAAGTTACCTCCAAGGCTCCATGGCTCACTCAGCTTCAAGTGTTCACTCAATACATTCCGTCTTTATTCACATCAAAATGGAGGGAACATTCTACTGTCAAAATACGTGAGTGGAGGCTTTTCGTTAAATTTAACGAAATCTACGTTTATGGCTGAAACACAATAGTGCGTTGCGCTAGCCGACTCCATGTTACTAGAGTCCGACTGAAGGTCAGTTTTTTGGCCAAAGCCGAAGCCGAACTTTGGCTTTTTGAACACCTTAGCCGAATCCGAAGCCGAATATGATGGTATTATGAAATACTAAGGAATCTACAAAATTATTGTATGTTTTTTGGTAGCGAACTACTAAGTGACAATGATTTGGAACATATTTTGCAAGTTGCTTGCGACTCTTTTTACTGAAATAGCCCTAAATTTGTTTTTTGCTGCTTTTTTATGTCCTTTGCATGCCTTTATACAAATTTTTAAAGCAAAATCTGTTGATTTTAAAGCAGTAAACAGCAGTAAAAACGGAAAATACCGTAATTCTATTTTTACAGAAAAGAGAAACTCAACATTCGTCCTCGGCCAAATCTTCGGTCTCATTTGGCCGAAGCCGAATGTTTTGCCGAAGGTGATATTTTTTGCCGAAGGTGGCCGAAGCCGAAGCCGAATGTTCGGTCGGACTCTAGTTGACGCACTGTGTTAATCAGCTGTTCCCTCTCTCTCTCAAATACCAAATGAAAAATATTGCGTCAGCTGTTTTCATTTCTGAAATGTTAAATCAAAAAATATTCTGGTCAAACCATTGTACGATAAAAAATTTAATTGCGGAAAATTAATGCTAAGAAAGTTTAAAAAATTAAAAAAGTGCTTCTTGTTGCTAATTTGGCGTATTCATGCTTCCAAGCATACACGAATTTCAACTTAGTTTTGTCGTTAAAATAATTATAGTCAGCTGTTTTCATGCCTCAAATGTCAGTTGCCACAACATTTTCTCAATTTGGGAAACATTTCTCAATTTCGCTCTCACAGCACATCCCTCTATCAAAAAATATCCCACATGTTCGATAATGACGTGCGTTGGGATTTTTTATTACAATCCTCTCATCTCTCTCATTTTTTTTAACTAACGTAGGTCGACGCAGTATTTTGAGCATGGTCACTGAATTGTGTGCATTGAAAGACAACGCCAGCGCTGATGAACTATTGTGTTTCAGCCATTATTCATACCAGATGGAGTGTCCCCTTCAAAATGCTGAGGGAACACTCACACTCAACAATATAAATTATCCAACTTGAGTGATTTAAAACGACCTTTTAGTTCTTGTTGGTTTAGAGTACTTCCATGTGATATATGTATATACGAGTATCATATGCACACAAAAAGCAAAATTGCGTTTCAAAATTTTTGTACGTTAAATTCTTTTCTATGTAACTATGTGGGTTCGTGCGTCGACCCATGTGCATTAGACTTTCACGGTCTAGGTTCGAATCCAAAATCAGACAAACAATTTCTCAAAAAAAAAAAAAAAATTGTTCACGGCTCCACCTCTTTCGAGTCACTGACAATGCTCAAAGAGTATAACTGTCTAGAAAAAGCTTCTCCAAATCGCCGTTCGGAGTCGGCATTAAACTGTAGGTCCCCTCCGCTCGTGATAGAACAATAGCACGCACAATACGAGTGGTTGCTGAGAAGCTAGGCCCGGGTCCACCTCGAACTGTAGCGCCGCCATTATTATTATAAATTCTATGACATGCATACGACCCCACGTTTTTTTGTTTTCAGAAGCTTTTAGCGAATTTGAGATGTTTTTCTTATTAAACACACTTTATTTCCTTTTCCTTCCTTCCTTACACTCAAAGGGAGTGTGCTATACTCTCTGAATATGCACTCCTATTGCGATAGCAGTTTTTATTGAACGACACTTCTCACTTTTTCTGCCGAGTCACTTTTTAGACGTTCAAGTGTCGGTCTTACAATACTTAAACACCAGTCGTTTTCGATCCACATGCATTCCACATAAACAACAGACAGTTAAGGCCCAACTATAATAGCTAGCTAGCTAACGTCACATTTTAACTAAATGTTTTGTCATGTTTGCACAAAACACATGCGCGAGTTTCCATCTGTGAGAATTTCTTCTCGTGTTTTGTTTCATTCAATTGTAAAATGTCGTTCAGCAATAACATAATCTCAATTCAAACAAATTAATGTTTTATTTATTATGGTATAAGGCGTGCCTCTTATCATATAGACAAGAGTTCTTTTTATTTCCTATCAAATCGTGAATAATTTGCAGTTGCGCACCTGCTATATATATATATATATTGTGTGTTACATCTGTCAAATTCGCATATGCGATGTGCGGTCCACAGCGCACCAGCTCATGCTTAACGAAATATTTGTTTGCTTGTGTGCCACTTGTTGAATTCGCACATGCTTAACGAAATTTTTCGAATTGTTCGTGAGCTCCATTATAGTCCCTCTTATAAGGATGAGTATAAAGGCCCAACTATAATAGGCATGAGCGCGCATTTGCTAAAGTCACACTTTAACGAAAAGTTTAGTCATGCTTACACAAAACATAAGCAAGCCATTATAAACAAATGCGCGCATGGCCATCTATCAGAATTTCTTTCCGTGTTTTGTTTCATTCAATTGTAAAATGTGGTTGAACTTAATGCCAATTCGAAAATTAAAACAAATTAGTCTTGTGTTTGAAGCAATTTGTGTTTTAAAGGAATTGAAAGATTTATTCTACAAAAGAAAGCGTTCTTGTTGCGTTCGCCGAATCAATAGAGTGCGGAAAAGGAATGGATTTTTTAAAGTAAGCTTCTTTAAAATTAAGGAACTTGGTAGTGGCCAATTTGTTATTTATACTCGAATGAGTCCATCTATATACAATGTTTTATTAATGTTACTCTCGCCGCTGATGATTAAAAATTACATAAGAGAATCAATCAGTCCGGAATGTCGTCTGGCGGTGCTATTGCTGTAAGTATACTTCCTCAGGATGAGTATCCCCAGCATATGTATCTAATCTATTTGTCCCATTTCTAGATATTTGTCACAAGGCACCTCTCTACAGTCATTGGCCTGATCATTTAAGTTAGGAAAAGAAGCTGTTCGGAAAATTGTATTGGAGACTTCAGAGATACTGTGGAAAGCTTTGTATCCCATCTACGTATCTAAAACAAAATTTCGAAGACTATAGAAAGATTAGTGAAGACTTCTGAACTTTATGGAATATGCCTAATTGTGTTAGTGCAATCGATGGCAAACATTTCGCTTTAAAACGCCCACCTAATAGTGGAAGTATGTATTTTAATTACAAAAAGTATTTCAGCATTGTTCTTATGGCAGGATGTGTTGCAAAATATTGCTTCATATACATTGACATCGGAGCTTATGGTAGCCAGAGTGACGGAGATGAGAAAGGAAAATGCTTTCTTTCGAGTCAGTGGCTTTGGAAGTAACATTTTTGGAAGATAAAAGTCTAATTCCTCAACCGAAAAATTTCCCAGCTTAGTCAGTCTTTTGTCATAAAGGCTGGGTTTTTTTTTCGAATATTTCCGATTAATTTATAAGATGTTTCCAGTTGTGCAAGAGCCATTGTGGGAAATTTTGTGTTTTTGTTTGCTGCCTATCAAATTCGCACATGTGTGGTGCGGTTCAGAGCGCACTAGATCATGCTTAACGAAACATTTATTTGTTTCTGTGTCATACGCCAAACTCGCATATGCTTAACGAATTGTTTCGAATTGTTCGTGAGCTCCAATATAGTCGCTCTTATGGGGATGTGTGTATTCGCTCACTCACTTGCGCCTTTGACATTTGCTATTAAATAGTAAATAAATTAAATAGTATTGCACTTTTTGTTGTAAATAATATTATTAATGATGATGAGAGAGAAGAAGAGGAAAACATTAAGTTAATAAGAGAAAGGAGAAGGTTACGATCGAAGTACAATTCCTTTGGATTTGCCAGATTTGAAGTAAGTACGAGAATTATTTTGAGAACAAATCATTCAAATTTGTTACATTTCGAGATTAGTGATGTACTTTAGGTTGAATAAAGACGCATTTCTTTATTTATTAAAATAACTTGAAAATAAAATGGAAAAGAGACGAAGCGTGCTCTCAGTAACACCAATACTAAAGCTTGCAGCTAAATTATGATCTTTCGCTGATGGCAGCTATCAGAAGTCTGTAGGCAATGATTTTAATTTGGGTATTGCTCAACCAACAATGAGTATCATTTTAAAAGACATGCTTGAGCTTATGTCCTCGTTGGATAAATGCATCCCATTCAGATGAGAAAAAAAATAATTTATCAGAGATCTAGAATTCCAGGAATAATTGGACGTGTCGAGGGTAGCCACATTAAAATTCAAGCCCCAAAAAAGAGGAACAACATTTTTACTGCAACAGCAAAGGCTTTTAGCTTAAATGCTATTTTTATTTTATTTTATTTATTATATATTAAATGCTAAATTTTATTAATTTCACATTTCCTAAATATAATTCTAATTAAAGGTTTGTGACCATAAAATGCCTATCAGATATGTAGATGCCAGACATCCCGGAGCAAGTTATGACTTATTACAATGAAATTTTGACAGCGGGGAAGGAAATACTTGGTTTCTAGGTAAGCTTAGTATTTGTCTACAAAAACACATTATCGAAAATTATCGAACTTTCAGGTGATGCTGGTTATCCCCTGGAGTCATTAGTGATAACTCCATTCAGATCAGCTCAAGAAGCAAGTAGTCAAAGCGATTTCAACCACCGACATTCCAAGTCCAGGAATATTATTGAAAGAACAATTGGCGTTCTTAAAAGCCGATGCCGATGTCTAGACTACTTCACTACAATCCCAGAAAATCAGCATCAATTGTGAATGTGTTTTACGCTCTGCACAACATTTGTATACATTACAAAACTGAGCCACCGATAGAACCTCTCATCTTGGAAAGTTCATCAATTCCAGATCTGGCAATTGAAGAAAATAATCAAATTGCCATAAATATAAGAAATAGATTATTAGAAACTTGAAAATATATTAACAAAATAAATAATCTTTAATTCAATTTAATTCCATATTTCTTTTATTTTATTCAATTATTCATTATTGTCAACTTCCTTTCCAAAAGCCACAATTTTTGTTTTTTTATTTCAACTTTATTTTGTTGTCCTTCTTTTGTTGCTGCTCTTCCCGTTTAATTTTTTTTGTATTCTTCTAATTTCTCCTCTTCAAAAAACGGTTCCTCTCGTATCTCACACTTTTCTTCAGATGGTCCTCAATTCTTTTTAAAGCTAACTTCACCTCATTGTACAAAGCTTCTTGTACCTCTGTTTGTCTTTGCATTATTTCGGTAAAATTCAGCCCTGTTGTGGTGTTTGTGGCGTGATTAGCCTTTTTGGACTTTTCTTCTTGTATTTCATGGGTTGTATCGCTCATATCAAGTACATCAAGCATTTCGGGAACTTCAACAGGTGGGTGAATCTTTTCAGAAATGGGCATTTGTTTGTTATTTGTACCCCCAAATACAACACCTTCAACTATCAACTACGTTGTTTAACTGGAGGAGATCATAATAATAATAATAATAATAATAATGGCGGCGCTACAGTCCGAGGTGCACCTGGGCCTAGCTTCTCAGCAACCGCTTGTGTTGTGCATGCTATTGTTCTCTCACGAGTGGAGGGGACCTATAGTTTAATGCCGACTCCGAACGGTGAGATTGAGAAGCTTTTTCTAGACAGTTATACTCTTTGAGCATTGTCAGTGACTCGAAAGAGGTGGAGGCGTGAAAAAATGTTAGATGTTTTTTTCGAGATTCGAACCTTAGACCTCGAGCGTAGGAGTCGATGCACATACCCACTACGCCACAGCGCCCACACTAGAGGAGACCAGCTAAAGCTTTATCTGTGTCGTTTAAATATTTTTGCCTAAAAGGTCCTCTTCCAGATACTCCCATTTGCTTCTTGTTGTAGACGAGTTTCCGTTTAACTTTAAATTTGGCATCGGACCAAACCTGTAAATAATACATATGCATATGTATGATATTAATTAATTTAGTATTTATATTTACCTTTTGCCACTCGTTCGCGGTCCTAACTAACCCTACAGAATTGAGTTGAATGGAAATTGATTCCCATTCTTTAATTTTCTCCGCCGTTGTCGAAACTCCTCTCCGGAACTGGGTTGCTAATGCATGGTTCCTTTCCATTGATTGCACTAATAGTGCAAACTGCTCCCGATTTGTTATCTTCGGCCTTTAGTAAATAACAATTAATTAAAAACTAGTTAACAAAAGGAAAATAGAAACAAAAACAAACATTTTGTACAAATGCACACAACTTGACGTTTGAAAAAATGTTACCGCCAAAAAGTATCGTAGTACTCGTTGTTTACTCGAACTTAAACGAGAGTTACAATACCGACGGGTGACATTTGTCGATAAAGGCCCAACTATAATGCGCATGAGCGCGCATGAGCTAATGTCAAATGCGCACGAGTGAGTGAGCGAATGCACGCATCCTCATAAGAGCGACTACATATATTGGAGCTCACGATCAATTCGAAACATTTCGTTAAGCATATGCAAATTTGGCATATGACAGAAAGAAATAAATGTTTCGTTAAGCATGATCTAGTGCGCTCTGAACCGCACCACACATGTGCGAATTTGATAGACAGCAACTAAAAACACAAAATTTCCCACAATGGCAGGTGCACAATTGGAAACATCTTATTAATTAATCGAAAATATTCGAAAAATTCCCTGTCTTTATGACAAAAGGCACCCTCATTACTACAATAAGTTGAAAAAAATAAAGCTTGGGAAACTAGCATGTAAGCAAAAAACATTTTTTCAAATGATACATACTTAAACAAATTTATTTCAGCAATGGAGTGTAGGCAAAAGTGGAAGTCGTTGCGAGAACGCTACTCCAGAGAATTGCGGAAGCAAAATATGCCATCAGTAAGTGGTGTATCCCAGAACGCTGAGTGGGACCTCATGTTCGAATCCTAAGGCATTCGGTGGCACCAAAACGGTAAGTTTATTCTATGTATCTTTATCATTTATTATTTTGTTTACACTCTTTTTTATTAAGGTTCCGTCTACAAAAACGGAACCTTTATAATTTCGGTGTGTCCGTCCGTCCGTCCGTCCGTCGTGTGTGTCACACTTTTTTCTCTCCGAAGTTTATGAAGATATCGGCATGAAATTTTGGAATTAGGTACTTCAGACCTAGATGTCATTGCCTATGCAGCGATTTTAAAAAGTTGGGCCATTTTGGGTTGCTCCAGTACAGGTGAAGTTGACGTTAATTTTGAAAAATTGTCGCACCCCATCCAAATATATATCAATCGACAGGTCTTTCGAAATGAGATGGAGGTTTCTTTCAACACTTTTTTATTCAAAATACCGTTTGGAAAATATGGAGCTCCAAAGATTTAAATGCGTCCCCCCCTGCCATTTCTAAACCAAAGTGTTTAAAAATCTGAAAAAATCACAAAAACTTGGCTTCATTGAGTACTTTCATTTAAAATCATTGCGAGTATTCTGGCCCTAATGGTTTTGGAGATATTGTTTTTGTAGCTTCAAAATAAAGCTAGAATCAATATTATATCTTACACCGTTAATGTTTTATTTGAATTGATTATCCTATCGTTCTTATCTAGACACACGGTTCACAAAAAGAGTTTCAATACCACATTCTTTATATATCGTTTCATTCGAATACAGGCTTACTGCTTTCTTACTTACTTTCTCAAAATAATCTGAATATTTTTTGCTCATTGATTTCCGATTCTTTTCGAACTATTGGTGTGATAAGTGCTTTATATAAGTTTGGCTTGCTTAGAAGTAACATCTGCGGAGGGAAATCTCTTAACAAGACCAGAAGCCATTCTGGGCTTCTTAAAATGTTCCTGACAAGTTTGTTGAACTCAAACTTATTTTGATAACGTACACCAAGGTATTCAGGTTCTGTTTTCAGTGGAACGAGGACGTAGCCTTTTTTTTAGTGAAACTGTTTTGCATTTTTAACTTTACCCTTTCCATAGACGTTTCTAAAACATGTAATGCCTCCGGTGTTATTGATTCGATATCTCCATCACTCACCAAGTTCAAAATAAACTGGGCAGGTGCAAGTTGTACTCGCAAGGGGAAGGTTCCGTCGCTTAAATCTTTTTTGCATTTCTTCACATTTCTGAATACCTATCAGGCGACGAATTCAAACTATTTCAGTTAAACTTCCTTCTAACTTCAACCCAAATCAACTATTCATTACTACATTCATACATACAAGAAAACAAACAAACATCCATAATATATATAATATACCTATACATTTATCCAAATTTATCAAACACAGAAAATCCTTTCCATCATACTCATCAAGCTCATGCTTGCTGTGCACACATTGCTGTTTGTTGGGCATTTAAGGGTTGAAATGTGAGAGATAACACTGATCATCGGGTGGAGTTGTGGATTTCAGCATGGAATTTATGTGCGAAAATTATAATCATTGACATTTTAAAGCTTAGATACCTTGAAATTTGTATTGTATCGTCGATATTTTGATATTTATCATTTCTAAATGCTTACGCTTAGATCCACAAAACTGCGTTTTCAGATCTTACAAATTCGCATGTCGATATTTGACCGTTTTTTGAAACAGAATGTTTGCAATAGTTTTAAATGAAAGTTCTCATTGCAGCCAAGTTTCTATGATTTTTTTCAGATTTTTAAACACTTTAGTTTAAAAATGGAAGGGGGGTAGCATTAAAACCGACTTTGGAGCACCATATTTTTCAAATGGTACATTGGATCAAACAGTGTTGAGGCAAACCTCAACCTCATTTCAGACCATTTGTCGATTGATATATCACTCGATGGGGTGCGTCAATGTTTCAAAAATACATGGCACCTATGCGGAAGCAATTCCCAAATGGGACCACTTTTTAAATTTGCGTATGTAGGAAATGATATCTGGGCCTGAAGTACTCAATTCCAAAATTTCAAGCCGATATCTTTATAAACTTCGGAGAAAGTGTGACAGACACGACGGCTCTAGACGGACGGACAGACGGACGGATACACCGAAATTATAAAGGTTCCGTTTCTGTAGACGGAACTTTAATTATTTATTTCGTGTGTCTTATTTGTGGTTGGTTGGGCATTTATTCTCAGTGAATGTTTCATCTCTTTTTTCATTCCTCCCAACCCATTGACCATCCTGCGTTCGAATGGGTAAAATTTACATAATTACCCTTTAAGTTTTTGTTTTTGTTTTTCAGAGTGTATTATGTTTTGCTTTCATTCATTTTCTTAGATAAGCACTAATTGACTCATTTTTGCGTTCTTTCATAGTTGTCCTTACTTGTTGTGAAGGATTAATAAGTTTATTTTTATCCTGTGATGTCCTAGTTTGAAGCTATTTTGTGCTCTTTGCTTTTGAGCGATAATTTCTCTGATTTTATGAGATTAGAAGTTTCCTTTTTTCTATCTTGGTATCTACATATATGAAAATATATATATTGTGGATATAATTGTATGTGCTTAGATGAATGGTTGGATATCAACAAACAATATTTATGATGAGTCTCCCCCATCCCACCCATTTCTAACCAAAGTGTTTAAAAATCTGAAAAAACACAAAAATTTGGATTCTTCAGTCTTCAATGAGTACTTTTATTTAAAACTATTGCAAGCATTCTGGTTCAAATAGTTTTGGAGATATAGACCAAAAACGGTAAAACATCGACATGAGAATTGTGAAGAACTGAAAACGCAGTTTTATGGACCTAAACGTAAGCATTAAGAAATAATAAATATCAAATAAGAATATAAATTTCGAGATATCAAAGATTTAAAATGTCAATGATTATAATTTTCGCACATAAATTATATGCTTAAATCGATCACTCCACCCGATGATCAGCGTTATCTCTCACATTTCAACCCCTAAATGCCCAAGAGACAACAACGTGCGCACAGCAGGAGTGAGCAGTGATTGAGTATGATGGAAAGGATTTTCTGCGTTAGATAAAATTGAATAGAGATATTGGTGTATGTATTTATTAACGTTTGTTTGATTGTATGTACGTATGTAGAAATGAATAGTTAATTGGGTTGAAGTTAGAAGAAAATTTTACTGAAATAATTTGAATTCGTCGCCTGTTATTCAGAAATGTTTCTATCAAAAAATACTTATGCGACAAAACCTTCCCCGTTCGAGTACAACTCGCATTTGTCTAGTTTATTTAATCTAATTCTGGAGAAGATAGTTTGGCGGGGAAGTGTAAACACGTAAGGCACGATCTTTTACAAATCGGCTCAGCTAATGGGTTACGCAGATGACATCGACAATGTTATGAGTTGCCACCGAGCCGTAGTATCATTCACGGCGATTGAAGAACAGGCGAAACAACCTGGTCTTTCCTAAGGACAAATGAGGAGAAGACAAAATGCTGTCGAGTAAAAATCCATCCGTCGTTCATCATCTAAGCTCAAACGTCACAATCGATCGCTACCACTTTGAGGTAGTTAGGGAGTTTCTATACCTCGGAGCAAACGTGAACTCCACAAAAGACATCTTGGAGGAGATCCGAAGCAGAGTCATCCTTGGCAATCGCTTCTACTTAAGTTTGACTAAACGACTTGGGTTAAAACTCCTGACTACTGACTCGAAGGATCAAAGTCATGCTCAACTGGTTCGGCTACATCGAGCAAATGAACACCAATAGTTCAGCCAAGAGAGTCTTCGGATCGTTCTAGTTCGAAAAGGCGAAGAAGACCAAACCTCCGGTATAAAGATTAATTGAACGCGTGTGCAATGCAACTTGATCTTGATGACTAAAAGCAGCATGGCCGAAACCGTCAGCCATGGAAGTCGGCAAAAGCTAAGTCTCAGACCCTCTAATCGTCGTAGGCCTGATTAGTGTGTAAGTACATAAATGGTACGAATGTAATTCTAATACTTTCACACCGTTCTTTGTCTTTCTCCATATCACTTTTGAGGCTCCGTAACTCCTTAGACCATCGATGTTAAATGTATTTGCACAACCCATATAAATTCCTAGAATTTCATTTGGAAAAGGTTAAACATAGGCTATAAAAAGTTCGTACTCATCTGAGTGATGATAGAAGGGAAATTCGTTCCTTCGATCTAGACCAGCTGAAGATAGTAACATTGAGACTGAAGTTCAACAAAGCTTTTGAAGCAGATGTTTGCTGAAATCTGCAAAGCTAATGCCGCGTGCGCATCAGCTCATCTATAAGATATATTTAGGGTAAAGCATATCCGATGAGCAGAACCTTTTTTTGTTGCCCGATTTACGGGAAATGTGTCAACTCTGACAGCGCCAATTATCGACGAATCAGACCCCTAAGCACTGCATACAAGGCCTTCTCTGCTGTCTTGAGTGATCGCCAGAGATCTCTCTTCAACAATTTGAGAGGTTCCTACCAGTTCAGACAAAAGTACACATAAAATGCAGATCGATATTCATCAGCTATTCTTTAATTTCAAGCCCGCATATGACAGCATGAATAGATACGAGCTGTACGGCGCCTAGTCTAGTTATCCTGCCAAACTTTTTGTTTGTTTAAAATGAAAATTTAGAAGTCTTTCTTTGATGGAGCAAAGTTACTAAGGGACCCACCGATACCTTCAACGTCAAAAAAGGATCTAGACAAGGCGATCCGTGTCATGTCGCTTTTTTTTAACATCGTTCTTAAGAAGATCGTGCAAAACTCACTGACCAACAAAAGAGTTACGATCTTCCAAAAGTCCGTTCAGCTGGTGGCATAAGCGGATGATATTAAAGTAATTCGTTAAACACAGAGAGAAAACGGTAAAAAATGGGTCCGGTGGTAAACGAAGGCAAATTATATGCTGTCATCAAGAAAGGACGCACAACATCGACGACTTGGTCAGAACATCATAATAGGCAGCTTTACTTCGTAATATTGAAGAGCTTCTTCTACTTGGGCTGCGCGAGAAACAGTTCAAACAACATCAGTATCGAGATCAAATGCAGAATAACTCTTGCCAACCGCTGTTTTTTGGGTTCAAAAGGCAATTGAGTAGTAGCGTCCTCTCTCGGAAGACCAAGCTGACTCTATACAAGAACTTGATCATTCCAGTCCTGCTTTACGGCGCAGAGGCATGGACAATATCCCAAGCGGATGAACAGTGTATTGGTCTTTTCGAGAAAAAAGTTCTGCGCGCGATCTTTGGTCCTGTTTGCGTTGATGGCATTTGGAGGAGAAGGTTCAACCACGAACTGTATAGGCTGTACAGCGACATGAGTCTAGCCAGGCGTCGACGGATCCAACGCCTAAGATGGCTAGGCGATGTAGGGCGTATCGACAACTTAGCTCCGGCCCGAAGAGAACGCAACAGAGCACGTCCGCGAACAAGGTGGGACACACAAGTAGAGGGGGACCTCGGCCGGCTTGGTGTGTGAAACTGGAGACAGCTGATATTTTGGACAAGAAGGCTAAAACGACGACATATGCGAAATGCTAAATATAAAAATATAGATTAATATGGAAATTACGAAACATTAAAGATTTAAAAATATCAAATATTTTTCTTGTGCATATAAACTCACTGCTGAAATCGACAACTTAACACGAGTATTAGTGGATCTTGCACATTCGTTTCAACCTTTAATACCTATGAACAATATACACACAGAAGTCATTGGCAGTGGTTGGGTATAAGGTAAAGGATATTGCAGAATGTTTTCTTGCGTTAGATAAATTTGAATAGGGTTATATGTATGTATATCTATGTATGGATGTTTGCTTGTGGGAATGTATGCTAATGCTTCTATCAAAAAAGTATTTATGCGACGGAACCTTCCTTGAGCAAGTTCACACTTGCCCAGTTTATTTTATGTGCACTGTTGACAAATATGTGTGGGAATTGTTAGTTTATATCTAATTATATTGAATACAATATATTAAGTTGTTTTGATGGCTTTATTACAATATTATAAATGTTATTAACTTTTTGTACAACAATTTTGCACTAAAGTGCGTTCCTTGAAAAGAAGTTTTAGTCGAAATAAAGCAAATGAACAAAAAGTTCATGAGACTGGTATGCTAGTGGACAACACTCATGGTCCCCGTTGTCGTATAGGGTGCACAGATGAGAATGTGGCTGCTGTGGCCGAGAGTGTGAGACTCAATTTACGAACATCAACTCGCCATCGATCTCAACAGCTTAACATTTCACGCACTAGCCAGAGGAGAATTCTGCACAAAGAATTTGGATTCTTCGCTTACAAGGTCCAATTGACTTCACTCAGTAATTAAAAGCGCGCGACCATCTACTTCGCTATCGCTTCGTAGTTTTGACCTTAGAGCAGCTTAAATTGGGCAACAATTTTGAGCGAAAAATCATATTTTCTGATGAGGCGCATTGTCATCTCGACGGCTACGTTAACAAACAAAATTGCGAATCTGGAGCTCGGACGCGCACGTTTTTTGTCGAGAAGCCAATGCATCCATAGAGAGTGACAGTTTGGTGCGGGTTATAGAGTGGTAACATAATTTTACTATTTTTTTTTGAAAATGAGGCTGGGAACAACGTTTCGGTCAACGGTGGGTGTTACAGAACTATGTTAACTGACGTTTTTTTTTTTTACTGAAATTGAAAACATTGCACGACCTGTGGTTCATGCAGGATGGCGCGCCATGACACACAGCCCATGCTACAATCGATCTTTTGCGCACCAAATTCCCAAATCGTGTTATCAGCCGTCTTGGCGATGTCAATTGGCCGCCTCGGAGCTGCGATTTGAGCTCTTTGGATTTTTTTTTGTGGGGAACCGTGAAGGAACGATGTTATGTTGACAATGCGGAAACGATTCAACCACTTAAGGCCACTATCATCCAAGAAACCCGTAAGCCATAGCCCGAAACTATCAACAAGGTCTTGGAAAATTGGGGTGACAGAATGGGGTACTGTGAAGCCAGCCGAGGTAGCCACTTGAACAACATTGTATTTCGGGAATGTTTGTTCTTACTAATATAGTCATAATACAGGCAAAAAAATTTAATTTTGTTCATTTTATTGCATTTTAAGAAAGCAACTTGTATTTAATCCAACCTGTAAATAATGCACTATAGCCGGCCCTTTATAAGTTCGAAAAATATAGTCATAGGTGAAAGATTGAGCTTAAGGCTCGAAACACCCAAGCTTAACGTAGGAAAATTTGTTATCTTGTAAATGCTAAATTAAGCTTATGCTCCTTGGACATAAATGGGAAAGAAAACTGCAAATATCTTGGTATAATTTTAGATAACAAGCTTAACTTTGAGAAACATGTATCTGCTACAATTGATAGAATAAATAAATTAATAAGATTTCTCTATCCGCTAATTTGCAGGAACTCAAAACTTTGTGTTGATAACGAAGTATTAATCTTCCAAGCCATTCTGTTGTATGGAGCTTCTGTTTGGTGCGGTTGCGCAAAAAGCCATGGGTTAAAATTTCAAATAAATACAAAGTACAAATCAAAATAAATTATTAAAAATTGTCTTGAATCTTCCATGGTACTACTTTAAAACTTTTCAAGAAAGCTAATGTGAACTTGCTAGATTTTCATATTGATAAGTCTTAAACATCTGTTTATGAATATTGTACCTTCACTGATAATGAGCTCAACTTAATATTGATAGAAAATAATTAAACAACCTAACGGGAAATTGCAATACTAGTTTTAAGTATAATTCACGTAAGGGTTTTTGCTTGTGGTTTTCCTTTGTATAGAATAACATTCATTTGTAAAAATATTTTATTATACAATATTATATCATAATTGTAAAGGTATATAGATTCCTAAATCTCTAACATATGAACTATTTGAAATTTGAACTGTAAAAATTTAGCTACAATAAATAAATAAATAAATAAATCCTTTCCATGAAAAAATTCCATTTGGTTTGTATAATTTTTGCACACACTGTGTCAATATACGTTAGCCAAAGCTACATAAACGCACATTTATGTATCAACAACGGTGACTACACGTAAAAAATCATTATCCTGGAGTAAATTTCCAAGCACAAAGCTTAGCCCGTATCTCACTTAACAGGCCATCACCCAAGAGCCCAACACAATATGGACGGAAAACCCACCCCAAACCGCAGTCTGCCCGGTACATGTGTAGGCGAAACTACGTCCAAATACGACAAAAGCTCCATGTCCTATTTCCACCAACGGAAAACTTTTTAAAGGTTAAAAATAACCTCAGCCATAAAAGAGGCGGAATTTTTCAACATACGTCGATATCTGTAGGGGTACAATAACCCCATTCTAGGCTAAATTTAGAACTTCCCAATGGAATGAGGGTGCCAAGCTTGTGGCAAAAGCCCCGCCAATGACGTCCAAAAGCGATTCATAGAAAATTCCGAGAAGCGCAGTTTTCCAGATAACCCCATTGAAAAGCTCCAAGGTAACCGAACACCCACACACGGATGAGCTTCTGGTGATTTTCTGTGGGCAGCAGGAAGAAGGAGTTGTATGAGATGAGAGAAAAAAACAACAAAGCTGGAAGAAAAGCCCCCTTAGAGCCCGCAGACGCCATCGGTGTTCTGCTCAGTGACATCATAGCTTGACGTACATGTACGTGGTTCAAATAAATTCAACAACACACACTGTCAAACATGAAAACCAACACATCCATGCAGACACGGAAGCCTGGTGGATTGTAAACGAGGTGAATGGGGACGTTTGCGGGTGTTTCATTCAAAACCATGTTGGCGAGGCTGCCCTTATACTTAAATGCACGCAAATACATAAATATGTATACGAACGTTTGTAGGTATATCGATCAGATATCTAACGGGATGAATGAAAATTTCCCACAATCAGACTTCAGTGGGTAGTCTATAAAAGGATGTCTTGTCATGCAAACGATGTTATTCAGTTCAAGTCTGTCAGACAGTTCGTTTCGCCCCCTCAGCACTGACTGTGAGAAGTGAAAAAGTTAAAGAAAAAAAGACTCATAAAACAACAGACATTTTCAAGTGGTAATCAATTAGAAAAAAAATCAGGACACCTTAGTCAATTGAAAAAAAAAGAAAAAAACAAAAAAGATTCAAATTAACTATGCAAAGTGTGCGTTAACAAGCAATAGTTGTGAAAAAAGTGTTTTTACTCAATTACTTTTTTTTTTAAAAAAGTATATATCCTAAGACGAGTTTAAGTGAAAAAAAAATATATTCGTTGACTCAAACTCCAACTTTAACGCCAGCCGGCATTGACTAGGTAAGTTCATAGAAGAATAGAAAAGAAAAAAAGAAAGGATTAACGGGGAAGGGAAGGAAGAAATGGAGAGAGAAAAAAGAACGCATTAACTAAAAATAGACTTTACCTATTATATGTACGAAAGTGTTCGTGAAGGGCTTGGGTAAACTTTGGTCGGGTATCAATTTTCCATCGCCCCCGCAAGAAAAGTACCTGTTGGAAAATAGGACGTTCACAACAACAACAACACGACAACGACGACGATGTTATACCTACCGATGACATTTGAACATTTTACATAATCCTTGTAAATAAATATTCAGGAAAATAATTGACAAGACTGTATCCAGATACTCCTACACTAGGCCAAAGTTCAGGATGTATACCCATATGTAAGCTCCAAATCGCATTTAGGTTAGTGATAGTTCAGAACGAGAAGAGAAAAATAAAACAAAACCCTCATCTGAATGAGATGTCTGACCGCGCAATCCATAAGTTAGTATGAATTGAAAATTTTGTCACTAGACGAAGGAAGGCTTGAGAACAACAACAAAAAGGGTCGCATATGGAACGAAACAAAATGTCTCCCCATTTTGTTGGCTGGTGCATTTGTGTGGATTTACGTGGATTTTCACGTACCAGAGCAAACACCATTGTGTGCACTGACAAGCGTCATCGGGTTCTTGCGTGGGTTGCTCTCGTCGTTCGTTGATTGGGGTGGGTTGTGAGTGTGGGTAAAAAGGAGAGAAGAGAACAAAAAAAAAAAACACGCCCTGCAACCCCAGGTTTGGAATTTTGACGTCAAACCGGAGTACATACGTATCCCTGGCATATGCGGGGGTGCCCACAGTGAAGCGTGGGAGTTATAGTTCTGATTTACATTAAGACTTGTTTTCACTAAAGACGAAGATACATACACACGAGCTGTGAGATAGGGTTTTGTAAAAAATAAATCAACTGTGTGGCGTGTGTTTTCTTGTTCTTTTCTCTCTTTTTTCTCTCATTTCGGCGGGGGGAAAAGATGAGTAATTCGGGGAAAAACTCATTGAGTCACATATGTACGTGCCTGTATGTTTTCAACTGTTTGAAAAATAATTTTCCTGAATGAAGACATTTTCCTGCTGTTGATGTTGCATTTTTTGTATGTTCGTGTTTTTTTTTCCTCATTCCAGATCGATGACAAAATAAATTGGTCCTTCGAACCGCATCAGCCTTGTGATAGAGAAGAGGAAAAATTCACTCAATTCAACCAACTTCAATTTGAAGAAGTCTCACAGGACGAACAGGTTCGTAAAGGAGCAAACATCCAATTCATTTCATTTATTTATTTACTTTTTTGATTCGAGATAAACAAAAGGTCAAAGTATGAACATACACACATTAAACATATGGTTTCTCTGAGGTAGAAATTTGCGTGGGACGAAGATTACTTTTGAAGATGTAGATATCTGGTCGTTTTATTTCGTTTTCTTTTCACAACTTGAATTGTGAATGTAAATTGCCTTTCGTTGGTTGGGGGTTTTTGCTTGTTTCTGTGGAACGTCATTTTCTAGTTATTCCCTGATCCTTTTCACTGAAACTGACATGAGCGTGGACCGACTCTGGCATTTTACTTTCACTTATTGTCGTGAATTTTTTTGCCGACGTGTAGGCGTTTTTAATTTTCATTTGACCTTTTAGGAGAGGAATGATTTGATGGCTGGGATATGTACACATGTACGTTCATATTTGCTCCTTTTTCTGAGAAAACAAACGGTTTATGTTTGTTTTCTTGTGTGCACACACAAATTTTTGTTTTAGAATATATTCATAAGAGAGCATTTCGCCCTGAAGTATTTTCATTTTTCCAAATACCAACGCATGCTTAGGTCTCACCGGATTTTAAAGCAGACTTGAAGTCAGAGCTAAACGACAGAGATTATCTTATGAAGTAATCGCAAGATTTAGTCAAATGGTGTGCACTTATCTTTGAGGACATTTTACTTAAGGAAAGGATTTGGAAATTTTAGTACTTTTACATGGACTTCAAGGCGTTGGGTGTTTTGAGTTAACATTTGTGTAAGCGATCATTATGCTTATGTTATTGACAATGAAATATTTCAATTCTAACGCTTTAATGACGCCGATAATAGTTAGCGACACGAACATTACATTTTTCTAAAAATCCGATGAAAAGCAGAGATAATTTAGTCTAGACTTGATTTTAGATAACATCGGATTCCGTTGACATAATTCAGAAAACATGTTACATACGCTAATGAGCACCTAAGTAACTTTCTTTAGAAAAATAAATGTTCGATATGCCTCAACTGATTATGTCGTATTGAATTTCTGTAGAAAATTCCATATTATACAGGAATAGTCAAAATAAATCAGTAATCAAAAAGAGTACTTCCGCTGTTTTTCAATATGCCACAGAAAATGGCGACGTCATATTCAACAAGTCATACGAAATACTGTGAAACCTGTCAAGTTTGCGAACTGCGAAGTTGGGCTGAATATTTCTACACAAAGAAAATTACATACAAAATATTTTAAAAATGCTTTTGTGTGTCGGGAAACAGTCTATTGTTGGACTTTTTTATCACTTCACAAATGGAAAACACTGCGCAAGTTGGACACAAGCAATGCTAACTATCGCATTTGGGCGCATATATGTACACACTTGTAGCACAACAATTGCAGGGAATAGCGGTAAAATAACGAACATGTGTTTCATCATTTGCAACAATATGACGCAGAATTTTTAGTTTGTGGTGCATTAACTTTAAGAGCTGAAGTGTTTTAAGTTTTTCAAATTAAAATAAAGGGATTGCGAGACGGAAAAATATAAAGACTGTCCTTGCAAAAAGTAGGATTAACAAAACAAATATCTTCTGCTTCTTCTCAGGGCGCTACAGTTCGAGGAAGACCCTGGCGTCACCCAACAAAACATAGCAAATATACAATTATTAAATTTTCTAAAAAACTGACACCCTTACAAGTTGACTATCTACCCAACTTGGTCAGAAACGATTGCACCGCCAGTGGCCAACTTAGAAAGGCTTCACTGTAATGGTGTACGCAGATAAATTGACGATAACTCATATCGCAGTGGAATAAAAGTCCTAGTAGCATTGGAATCAAGTATAAAGCAGATCGAAGTCAAAATAAAACAAAGTATAGGGTGCTTTTTTTTGTGGTCGCCGTGTGCGTCCCGTGTCCATGTAGCTCTTTCAAGTCCATGTAGGTTCAAATACAAGAACAAGCAACAAACAGCCAGTTTGGCAATTGAGTGTTAATTTCTGTCAGTAAGCGAATTATTACTTCAAAAAAATTACTTCAAAAATCATAGTTCAATCTCGAAAATCATATTAACTTTACACTACTAGTTTTTTACTACCAGCGGCAACGTCAATACAATACATAATCTTTTACTAAGGCACCATTATACCCATGAAAAGTCTCTGTTTGGTACGTTTTATGGGCTAGTGTTATCACTGGCCCACTATTTCATTCCCCGATTGAAAGGACTTATCCTGGAAGGGCTATGGTTTAACAAAACAGTACTGCATGCCATACATTGCTTGACAAAATTGATTTATTAAAGAAGTCTTTTGAAGAACGTATCATCTCGCGAAATGAGCAAGTGAATTGGTCACCAAGATAATGAGATATCACATCTCTAGACCACTTTCTGCGGGCATACGTAGAGTTGGTACTATACAGGGAGGGCCAAATACAAGTTTCTTTTTAAAAATGCAATGATAATTTGGACATGGAAATTAAATTTTTTCCATATATTATGGCTTTATTAGTAATAAGCAGCCTCGTCTCTCTTCGCAGTAGCGCATTCTGTCACCCCAATTTTCCAAGACCTTGTTGATGGTATCGGGCTGTAGCTCATTGTCGCGGGGGGTGCTTCATTTCGGCCAAAACTTCTTTTCTAAAAGCACACTGTTTGGGCAACACTCTCTTTTGAAATAAGTTTTCAATATTTCCCAACGTTGTTCAAGCGTAAAGCGACTCATTTCGATCCGCGGAGGTGATCGTGATCTTGATTGTGATTTTCTGTTAAGATTTCGACACAGCTGCTAGTGTTAAAATAACCTATGATTTAAAAAAAAAAAACTCGATGGCCCACCCTGCGTAGTGATAAACCTGTGTTCTACTCATTCTGTGGTCAGCTGGCTTTAATTTTCGTAGGTGAAGATACAAGTCCAAATGCAATGCCGTAAGACAAACTCCAATCGCTATGCTCGCCGTGAAATCGATAAATTTGGTTCAACTTTAACATTTTCACTAAGAGCAGCCAAACATTCTGAAGAGCGCATAATTTGATGACAAAAGACTTATGTACATAATAGAGTCAATCTCTTCGCATTTTCTTACTAGGTATTTACTGTAGTACAACAACATATTCGTAAAAGCGCAGCGTGCCTACTACAAAATCACTATTTTCGTAGTAAGTTTTCACAAAGGTATTAACTTCAACGATTGTTTAACAATAGATACTGTAAAATAACAGACTTTAAACTAAGCATATACAGCCTCAGATGACAATTCGGTTTGATTGAAACAGGGATCTTAAATACGGAACACGATTTGAGTGACGTATACAACTATTCTCCACATTGCCATCGAAGGGCTTGAAAACTTTTGGAGTACATTTTTCCATTCTATTCTATAATGCGCTCAGTAGTCACACATGGTGGCAATCTTCGGTCTCTCGCAAAAACCGGTCAAAAAATCAGAGAATCTTTTAAAGAAATGTCATTAGAAGAAAACCCGGAGCAAGACTAGTAAATTACGTCTTCTACGTTACTTCAAAATAAATCTAGTACAACCCAAATCAGATGGTTGGGAGGAAATTCTATTTTAACGGATAGATTTTGTTAACACAACGCTGACATACATAAATCCAGTGTAGTTGCTGAATAAATACTAATACTTCTGACACTCTTTCACATAAAAAAAAACTTTTTCGTTTTGTTTATGACATAAGTGAACAATTGCAGTTTTGAGTTGTCCCAATTTTTTTTCCCAAATAACAGTGAAATCCTCGTACAAACGAGAACGCAACTCAGTAATAGCAGATGAACATGTACTACCGTTAGCTAAAGCCTTAGGCTTGGGGCATTTAGTAACAATGGATGACTCCAGAAAACTAAACAGAATTTTAAAACAAGTGGCAATGCAAAGATAAGGATGCGATGTAACTAACGACACACAAAAAATAAACGGGCATAACCTTGAAATGTTTTTGATGACAAAGAAATCATGACAAATCTATGGGTTCATAACAAATATTTCAACTTCACTGTCAAATAAATGTGCAGTAAATGATAGGAGCTGTATGTCCTGGCTCAACCAGATCTGTTACATAATCTTGCTGTTAACATTAATGGTGTTGCATAACATTCACAGTCAATGCAGTGAGTAAGGTTTCGTTACAACACACTTCTTGCGACACTTCCATTAGAATAAGGATGCAGGAGTAAATAATAATAATAGCATAATAATGGTTGCCCTACAGTCAGAGGTGGAATTGGGCCCAGATTCTACAGCAACCACTCGTGTTGTGTGTGCTATGATTCTCTCACGAGTGGAGGGGACCTACAGTTTAATGTCGAAGCCTTTTCTAGACATTTAAAACATTGTTAGCAACAGCAAAGAGCTGTGAAATTTTTGAAAATTATTTTTTTCTGTTCTTGTAGTGCAGCGCAATGGGATTGAACTTTCTTCAGAACAGATAGGATATCTACTGCGTTCGGTAGCAACTTCTTCTTTAGAGGATCGAGTGCATTCGAGCGGCTTTCCATGCAAACACCATCCTCCGCCAACGAATCCAGCTCATAAGAACTTATTGTGGCAGAGATTTTTCTGTGCTATAAATCAGGAGCAGTTTGAGGGTACATTAATGTACGATGCTTGTTTATGCTTGCAGCTGTTAGTTAATTTGTGGTCAATCATTATTCTTCAATTCGCCATTCCATGCGATTATTAGGAAAACATTCTAAGCACTAATTGGGTAAATAGGTGTCTCATCTGCTTACACCAGCGGCTCACTTTGACCAACAGACTGGGCTCGTTGGAGAGAGCTGTGAGTACGATCATTTGGTGTCTATACAGGCTGACTAGATAAGAACGAAAGAAATTTAAATAAATAATAACGGTGTGAGATATAAAATTGGTTCTGACCTTATTTTGAAGCTAGATTCATGCCCTTATGTATGGAATAGAACATCATTCGAATGGCCGCTTCGGTTTCGTTGGCAGTGTTTTAAACGATTTGATGACTTGGTATAATATGTTATAATTCGTAATTTCGGGAATAGCGTCTTGAATGTTGACCTCAAACTCGTCCAATTGGTTGGCTTGTTAGTGTAAACTAAGGTCTTAACGTAGCTCCAGAGAAAATATTTTAGTGGTGTTATGTCGCATGATCGCGGCGTCCAACTGAGAGATGGGCCAGTCTCCTTCACAACTTCGAGCACTGCATCGCTTGCATGGTATGCAGCGCCATCTTTTTGGAACCGCAACTAGGATATTTCGACTTTGTCGGGCTCTGGCCAAAGAAAGTCGGTTAACATCGCTTTATATGTGAGACTACTGCCGGTAACGGTGACTTCTTCCTCATTTCGAAGAAATAAGGTTCGATGATACCGCCATGCCATAAACCGCACCAAACAGTCAATCTTTGTGGATGCATGGATGCTTGGTCGATCGCTTGTGGATTATGTTCGCTCCAATAACGGCAATATGTTAAAATAGCCCTTGAACCAATCATGGACCTCGTTGGCCGGATCTCCGGTCTCCTAGCAAACTTAAGGCGTCTATGCTCCTCCAGCATCAAGTCTTTGATCAGTCCAAATCCAACCACAGAAGAAACCGGGTTGGCTCTCTGCTGCCTTATTCAGCTTCTTGACCCCGAATCGATATTTCTGGGCCTTATACGATACTGATCGCTATGGCGACTATGTTGTTTTCATTTCGCACCAATCTTTGTCTGGTTGTTGGCTTAATTTTTCAAAAAAAATTGTTCACGGCTCCTCCTCTTTCGAGTCACTGACAATGCTCAAAGAGTATAACTGTCTAGGAAAAGCTTCTCAATCTCGCCGTTTGGAGTCGACATTAAATTATTGGTCCCCTCCACTCGTGAGAGAACAATAGCACGCATAACACGAGTCGTTGCTGAGAAGCCAGGCCCAGGTCCACCTCGGACTTTAGTGCCGCCATTATTGTAATTATTATTTATATGATGAAATGGTAAACCCTGCTGAATATTTGGACAGATGGATGTCATTGGTAACTGCAATTGGAAAAAAATATGATTGTTATCTGGTCACCCCTGATTTGAATTTGCTGCCATATTCACCTGACTTCGCGTCACAATTGCACAAAATTGTAAAAGAATGAATAAAAGCTTTGGTTTAAATTGCTTTTATTCATAATAATGAATAGAAGTCAGTTCAAAAAGAGGAGCTAGCAAGGACTCATCTCCAATTTCACTTGGTGTACATAATATTTGACATGTTTTTGTGATTACTTCGTTTAAAATGACAATTCATTCTCATTACCTCGACATATTTCACATGCCAGCATTAAAAAAAACGTACATAATTGAAAAGCCAGAAAATAACAATAAACAGCTCCCGATTGAAAACCCCCTCTTTTAAAATAGATAATCACGTCAAATATGCCAACACATTAATGAAAAATTTATCGAACGAATTACGAACTTCAAAAATGGTCCCGTCACCGCACAATGTGATATTTTTAATTGATTTAATTTTTTCGTATTTTCCAAAATTGAGTACAGCTGCAATTAGTAGGTCAACGTTCACTATAATTAGTTCAATTAATAGTTTAAGTGAACCATGGCAAGCGATGCGATGAATTTACTGACTCCGAGAAAGTTACAAATTGCGCTTGAATAACTTACTTCGACTTTGACGTCAATGCATCGGTGTCTACCAGGCGGAAAGCAAAAACAATTTCTTCTTCGGTGCGCATTTTCTGGTTAACAGGTTCTATCTATTCGTCCTTAGCCATTCTTCGTGAGGCACAAATCTATTTTTGGACTGACATTTTTTTGTTTTGCATAATCCACGGGTGGTTCCTGTATCCTTATCAATTTTATTTCTTTTCCTTTGTCTACCTCACTTAACTATTCGCCTACACTGTCCCGTTTTTGTGACATCGGAGCGTAGTAGATGGGGTTTTGGCATTGCATCGATTTTTTGAGGGTGATGTTGCCCAATCAACAGTGTCCTTCATTTATATTCATCCGAGATGTTCGGTTGATAAAATAGGTGTGGCTCTGACGCTTAGCGGATAGAGCTAAGCATTCTGCTGACCATGATCTGGTTTCTTAAGTTTGGGGTACTTTTGAAAATTACAAGAAAGTATTCGTTATAGTTTTAGGAATATTCAAGTGCTAACGATCACTTTTACAGCGGCACCCACTTTAACTGTGAAATATTACAGTTCCAAAAGTCCAATGGGCATGTATAATAGAAAAGACACGGTCTTCATTTACGCAGAAAAATTTGTAGTTAAGTTAAACATATTCTGGCCCTGAGCTGAAGCAGAAATATCGGGTTTTCCAATAAAGATTTTAAAACTAAAACGCAAACCGTTTGAGATATCTCGAGAAATGTAAAGTTGGTTTGAAGTACAGTCAAAGCATGTATGGAATTCAGCGTCGTTCATATGTCCACTAAGAGGACGTTTGTAGCGGTCCATCCCTTGAATTTTCGATGACTTGGCCATACATTTCGACAGGAATAGCCGCTATCTCTCGTTCAGTATAGTTTCTGAGCTCCTCTAACGATGCCGGCTTGTATAGAGGTGGTATAGAGGTGTTTAATCATACGATCTGAGCGGCCAATCGACAGGAATATTTCTCTATATAACACGTTCATCGAATTGAGTTATCAATAGTCGATTGTTTCACTCGCTGTGTGGCTTGTGGCAACGTCTTGTTGAGACCACAGTCATTAATGTCTTGTCCATGCAATTGGCCAAAGAAGTAAAGTCCCAACATGTTTTTGTAACAATCTATTGACCTGTAACGTCTTTTCATTATGAGACTCGAGTTTAGTTATTGATTTCACCAGGGAATTTATGTGCGATAAAAGTTTGAAATCATTGATATCTCGGAATCTTAACAGAAATCAATATTTTGATATTTATAATTTTTTAATGCTTTCGCAAAAATACAAAAAACTTCGTTTCCATATTTTCGAAATTCGCAAGTTCAGGCCCAGAATGTGAGAAACAATTTTTATGGTTTATTTTTATGATTTTATTTTATGATTTTAGACACTTTGGCTTAGAAACACATGTTCTCAAACGGGACTCTGAACTCTGAATTGAAACGATGGATATTGGATCTCTACCTTATTTGAAAATAATTGTTGATTGACGTATTACTTGATTCGGTGCGCCAATATTTCAAAATTTATCTCAACTTTACGTATGTGGAAGAAAGCTCCAAAGTCCCCCCACTTTTCAAATTTCAATGCATAGTGATTGATATAAAAAACGCTTAATTCCAGAATCTCATGCCGATATCTTCATAAATGTAGAAGCTGACGATAGAGTGATAAACAGACGGATGGACGGACCGAAATTATAAAGCTTCTGTGAACGGAACCTTTAAAACATTATGTACAATTAGGCTACAAACTACATTGCTTACATATTGCTTACAAGGGAATTCATAAATAATTTTAAAAATTCGTTAATTCTCTGATTTTCTGAAACGGCCGGGCTAGGATAAATCAAAAAGGAGGTTCTTCTTAAACCATAATCCTGCTAATTTTGGTATTTGAGCGCATGTCCTTCGCCGAATTTCGACCTTACTCAGAAGACAGCTATTTTAGGATACTGGAAAGATGTCGGATGAGATTTAACCTTCGATTGCCTCTATGATTGTGCTTTGGCACGACCTGAATGCAAACCAAGAGCCTATAAAAAGTACACACCCCTGATTCATTCACTTCAAGCTAATGAATAACAATTCACAACTAATTTTTTTTGTCGTAGGTTTTTGTCACACTACACTTGACCACTTAGACTCAAAACTGGTCCATTGTATTACCAGGCAGCAACCTACTTACTGAAATTTCCTGGTCGCTTCGCTTTTCCAGACGCTTCTGTGATGAGGAGCATACATCATCAGCTCTCACCTCATTAGCGCCGAATAACTGCCACCTGATCCGAGCAAAGGCGGGGCAATGGCAGAGGAAGTGCTCTGCAGTGTCATCGTCTTCTCCACAGGCGTCGCAGAGGGTTTCGTCTTTTAGGCCAAGCATACTCTTTCCTGTCGAGTGCATTCGATTCTGCCAACGAGATTTTGAAGTGCACTCTCGCAAGATTTTCCGCGCTGATAGGCATGTTGCATCTAAGACAGATGATGAATTCGCAAAGCGGTTTTGCGCACATGAGGCTCAACCAGCCGTTCCATGCTTTTCAGCAGGAAAGAGGTTAGACTGATTGGTCTAAAGTTCTTGGCGAGTGAGTAGTCCCCCTTACCGATCTTTGGTATGAAGGCTACCCTAACTGTACGCCAAGGGGTCGGGATATAAGCCAGTGCCAGACTGGCTGTTAAGATTCTTTTCAGAACCGGCAGCAACTTGTCTATATACTTTGCAACAAGGCTGGATATATGCCATCGGTAGCAGGCGACTTGAAACCATCGAAGGACGCGACTGCGTATTTGATAGCTTCATCTGTCACCAAGAGCGATGAAACAAACCAGCATCGTCGTGTTATATTTATCAGCTCATCCTCAGTTCCAGGGGTAGGAACTGGTTTTGAGCCGGTTGTGATCTGGTTACCTGGAAAATTAGTCTCAAGCATGAGGCTAAGCGTTTCAGCTTTTGACTCAGTGTAGGTACCGTCTGGTCTTCTGAGTGTTTCCAGTTTGGCTGGTTTGTCTTTTTAAGAACTTTAACCAGTCTACTGGTTTCACCGAGCGTTTCGATCTTTCTACAATTCATTTGAACTTGCCTGAGATCAAAACCCTCTGAGGGTGAAAGTCAACCTTATTATCGGTCAGTGTACAAGGCCTCTTTTTAAAATTTACCTTGGCAATGACTTTGTTTTTATAAAGCGAGCGATCAATAAAATTTTAGAGTCTACACTTAGGCTGATCTTAAGCAGCGCCCATGATCATTTCGCCTTTTTTTTTTGTCAATGATTTTACCAGACTGGTTGGAGAAGTAGCAGGGTATGGATTTATGAGCTTGGCTCTGTTGCTTATGAATTTGTGACAAAAGTTTTTTGTGAATCCATATTGTGGCAGGCATTCGCTAAGGCAACTAAACTTAAAGAAATGTTTCTCAATATTTCTCTTCTTAGTAACTTCACTTACTCAAATATTCCCTCTTCATTGCAGAAATCAATAGAAAATCTCAACAAAATGAAGTTTCTTATGATGTGTGTAACTATTTGGCTTTGCATGGAGACCACAAACTCCCTCCGTCACTACATGGGATACGATCGTCCCAACTACGTCAATGAGGAGACCCCACCATACCACCATCCAAGAGAAATGGTAACATCCCCCAGCACTGACCTCTATCAAGTCTCAATTAACCACCACTTTTCTATTCCTCTTTTGTTTTCTGCAGTCCCCACGAATGTCAATGATGAGGCCCCTCCAAATGGGACAAATGGGACTAGTGGAGCACAAAGGCTACTATCTTCCGGATCACAGAGTGCACTTATACGGGATGCCTATCTACCGGGGTGAATGGAGGGCTACACCCTACTATTACGCCAATGGGCCGAGTTACAATCACTACGATGACAGGGAGTCGTTGTCTAATCCGCTTGACGATCTTCATGAGGAAATCATTCAGGAGAATAAGCAGGAGCACCAAAGTGACTTGCTAAACGATGCCGAGTACGAAGAGTACTACGAGGAGCCAAGTGAAAGCCAACGAGACGTACTGACGAATAATTTCCTAAGGAACATGATAGCATACAATCATCATAAGGAGATGCAACAGGAACAGTTGCGTTTGCAGCAGGCTCTTGCTCAGAAGGAGGCTATCGCTCAGAAGCAGGCTTTAGCCGACGAGCCAGAAGCGGAGCGCTCGGTGGATGACGACTATTTCCCCGATCTAGACATAAATCCAGATGAGTATCAATACGAACCCAAAGGTGACTCCAATTTCGATATTCAGAAGTATTGGAAGTCTGAGATGTCAGCTCTTGCGAATACCGTTACACCGCCGTCCAACCACAATCAGTGGGAGTCGTCAACTGGTTCACGGAATGATGAAGACGTTGATGAGCTGAAGTCGTTGTCAAAGCAGGAGCCAGAGGACAATTCCTTCGAGGAGTACACTGTGCATGCAAAGCAGGCAGAGCGTCCAATTGAGAACACATGGGAACCGCATCTACAGCACTCCGAAAACAACGCACCACATCACAGCGAGCACGACGACGACTACAGCGCTTTCGATTATGACGACGAATCCTGGATTAACTGGGACCGCAAACGAAGTGCGTTTACAAGCCGAAACCGAGCCTTGGAGTATAAAATTCGCAAAAGGCTTTCACAAACATTCAGAAAAGACGAGAATGGCTCGCAACAGAATTCAGCTTTGAGATCAATGCCAACGAGCACCGCTCCCCCAGAGACTGTTCTAAAAACATTCGGCCAAAAAGAGAGATTGTTTCCAGACGACAAACTAACGAAGTCGACAGATACACCAGCGAGTAAGCCAAACAAAAGTTCCGCGGCCACAACTAAGCCGCACAGCCAAAGTTCGAATGGAATTGATCAGAGCATTTACGACACAATCAAACAGATCATTTCCATCAAACAGGAATTGAAAAAGGTAAGTCTTATATTAGTTCATCACTATGTAGGTTTGCGGTTGTTTAAATGTTGAAAAAGGGCTTTGTTGACACAAATTCTTCATGTGAGTTGAAATATGTTAGTTTCATGCTTGGGAGTGTGTTACTTGAGGGAAATGTTTACCTTCCTAATCAAACGCGCCATATCATAATTAAAATACCATCCTAAACATGATTTGATGGTATTTTAATTAGGAACTACATTTTGCAGTGTCTATTTTTGATAATTTTTTCGAGCCTTCGAGGATGTGTTTCACGATTGTGTGTTTTATTGGCGGATTTCAAGGCAGTAACAGTGGTTCACTTATCCGTAAGGATTTGAAATAAGTAGTCGTGCTTCGCAAGGGCTAACTCTTTTCTGGTACCTTTTAAGAAACCATGATTTCATCGAACACTTCCTACAACTAAGTGATTATACCATTGCATTGTTAGTCGATTTAGAGGAAGTCCTTGACTACAAAAGTAATACCTGCGCGTTGTGATCGTTGGTTGGGCATTTTTTTTTGGCATTATAACATTTATTTGCTGAAGTCTCGTTATGTGTCACTTATCACACAAATGTCATCAGCTTGTGCAGACAATTGCACGGATTTTTGATAAAGCGTACCCCTTGTATTGCCCAGAGAGTTTTGCATGATTTTAAAGACGTCGTCTTGCCCAAAACCTTAATGTCTCGTGAAATCTTTATCGCATTTAATGAAACAGGTACTGTTCTCTATTGTCATCCTACACATTCTGAAAGTTAGGCGGGAATGTCAAAACTAGACAAGGCGCTGTACAGCTCGTTCCTATTCACGCTGTCATATGTGGCTTTGAAATCGAAGAATAGATGGTGTGTGTCGATTTGCATTTAGGACTTCTGGTCTTCTGTGGACTTCCCTGGTCTTAAATCGCAGCGAAATGGACCTAACAGTTTGGTGAAGAAAGGTGTCAGATGTTTACACAGAGTGGCAGAAAAGATCTTATACTGGCTGTTAAGAAGACTAATCCGTCCTCTTTCTTGTGGCTTCTCTTGGCAAATGATACTGAGATTCCACTCATCCTCAAACCAAATTCTACAGATGAGCTGGTGCATGCGCCCAAAAAGAACATCCCCAGCTACTTTAAAGATTTCAGCAGGCAGCAACTGTCCCAGCAGTCTTGTTAGACTTCACTCTCGACTTTATATAAGTCGGGGTTACGAAATACTCGTCCATCATTGTCCAATTTGGGTAAATGATTCTGCCTGACAGCGGTATTTATGCCTTCATCGCCCTTTAACAGTCTGCGGAAATACTAAGAAATTGCGACTCTACTACCAATTGCCCATCCTCGTCCAAGCAGGCTTCTGTCCGAACTTTATGACCACTCGATAACAGTCTCAGCCATTGTTAAAACTTTCGGACACCAGTCCTGCCATTGCACCTCTATATCTCCTCGATCGCGATTTTCTCGTGCTCTTCCTTTTTCTTCATGAGAAGCCGGGTCTTTTTCCTTCGATTCTTTTCTTAAAGCTCACGAACAGCTCTCGTAGTTCGATGCTGTATTGCCTTGTAAGCTTGCTTGCCCGCATTCGTCGTCATACCAGGGGGTTTTTCTAGGTAGAGTCGAAAAACCCAGCACATCAGTAGCGGCTTCTCTGATGGCATTTTGTCAAATGGAAACATTTTTCTTCTATCGTTTGTGCAGGTGGCGTCGAACTTTCGGAGAGTTTCAGAAAGACTCGATCGGCAAAGTTCTGTTGAGATTTTATATAGCTTTTCGACGTCAAAGAAATACACGTACTTAACCTAGGCTACAACAAGGCAATGGTACGGGTCGATGATGGCCCCTCGGAACGTTCGGACATCAAGAATGCCGGAGGAGTGTCTGATGTCGACTGCAACGCAATTAATCTGGTTGAGCGTTGATTGATTAGGGGTCCGCCAGGTCTTTTTATGGATATTGGGGTGTGGTGTGGTGTGGCAACTGTGTGCTAGCTACAGAAAGGTTTCACTTAGCGACGAAGATCACCAGCCTTGGACCCTTATTGGACGTGTTGTAGTATAGGCTGCGCATACCGATGATTCTAGAAAAGCTGTCCCCTCTACGCAACTTAGTGTTAAGAACTTCTAGAACGATCATCGTATCGTTGCTGGGATTGATTGTAAGTTCTTTCTATGATATTTTAGTAGCCATCTTTGTACACTTGTACGAATTTAGCCTTGATGCGGATTGTTATGAGGCATTCGCTTACATACTTAAAGCTTTAGACTTTTTACATAAGTCTGCCTCGAACAACAAATTCACATCCGAATAAGCGCTGCCTTCGCTCTTTATAGCGAACCCCGTAGTGGATATCGCAGTTTTTCATTCTCCTTTTGCGGAGCCCATCCCACCGCACTTCGTTATAGCAGTCAAGGGGCCTCCGCGACTTCGACGACTGCAAGTGGTCTGTTGATGGGCCTCAACTCGTGCAGAACCGAAAGTCGTTGGCCTTTTTTCATTTGCTGCGAACAGTAGGTCCGTTCGTATTCGAGGCTATTAGTCGTTTTTGAACTGACAGTGTTTTCCGTGGTGACGAAGTTAACTCCGTGCACAACCCCCAACTGGGACATATCCACTTCTTTCGCCCCTGGACATAGAGGACCGGAAGTATTTGGTGTCGATTACCTCGGTTGTTAGGGTCGCCATTGGCTGTAAAAAAGGGCAACAGTCATGTCATTATTTCCTCCTGGTACCAATAGCCTCTGTATGTGCAATAGGAAAGTGTTCGTAATTGTTTCGGCACACACCTGATATTCCGTATGAAATATATACATCATATAATTTCTAATTTGTTACTTGAATTCATGTAAATTTAATAATTGACTTTATCTCTTTCAGACAGGATCGAAAAAACGAAAACGATATGTTCCCGATGAAGCAAGTCTAGTCAATCAACTCGACAGCCTACGAAGACTCAAGAATTGAAAATTAAATTTCCGAAATCGAAGACATCTGCTTGAATAAAATAACCTTAGACATCGATAAGTAATTAACCAGAGTATATGTATTCCTTAAAAGCAAAGAAACCAGCAACATTTTGTTTATCTTTTTGATTTATTTTTTCCAAAAATCCATTTCATTTCAAAAAGAAACCAAAAAAGAGAATTATAATAATAATCATATGCCTGTATAGATATAATCGTACGAAATGTAGACTTGCAAACTATTCAATTTCTCCGGCTGCATTTGAGGTATTTCAGATTTTATCAAAACAGAAAAAAAGATATTAGTTATATACGGATTCATATATGTAAATATTTGCAAGTGTGTATTCAGTAGTGAAGCCCAAAAAATAGCGTGATTTATACATCAAACAAAAACAAGTATCTCTCGCATCTCGCCATGAATGTAGCTGTCAATGCAATTTCTGGTAAGAACCAAAAAACAAAAAAACGCATCTAATTTTATCCTTTTTTGTATAGAAAAATATTTTTTGTCAACTCTGGAAAATAACGAAATGAAAAGGAATATCGCTTTTTTTTCTGTAAAACAAGAAAAAGAAAGTTATTCGGTGATCAGTTAACTGTTTTCAATTAACACAACAAACTTGTATATGTACTATTTATTGAACTAAATCTTTTTATTAATTTATTGAAAACAGATGTGTGTTTTGACGAAAGAATTTCTTAAGTTTAAGGATTAGAATGATAACTATCTTATATTTTAGTGTGGAATTTTTTACTTCCAACAACATTTAAGACTTACGTATGGTTTAATTAGCTTCGCCAACAACATTTTTGTAGCCAATCAATCAATCATCAGTACGTGTACATTTTTAGCTACTCTTTACATTTATATGAATTATATAGTTTTATACTGGTTTTGTGTATATTTGCAAACACTTTGTTTGACAATATTGCGTAGAATATGATCAGTGTTACAGAGGTGATTTCTTTTTGTTAAACAATTCTACCAATCGCACAATTTCCATTAATTGATTTTTTTTCTATAGAGCATAGAGAAGCTTGGGGCATGTGTCCATGCGGACAGAAGTACCACATAATAAAAGAGAAACAGAATCTAGGTTACAGACTTCTTCCAAGTTTGGGCCTTGTGTGAATGCAGTTCCTGAATTAATTATTTGAAACTTATTTCAGTTAAACTTAGTCAATGTATATGACTTTGGTGCGCCGAGGCGTAGTGGGTATGTGTGTCCCACTAGACTTCCAGTCCGGATTCAATTCCAAGCAGAAAACAATTTAAAAAATGCTCAAGGATGTAACTGGAAAAAAGCAAAAGAAAGTTGCTGTAGAACCCGGAGCTTAATCCACTTCGGGCTGTAGTGTCGTCATTATTATTAATGTCTATGGCCTCTAACTACTAAATGGCTGGATGGCGCAGTTTGTTAAATGCCTGCCCTTAGTTAGACGGGTCCCAGGTTCGAATACCAGTGAAAGCAAAGTTAATACGCTTTTATCCGGTTTTCAAATATGGTCCGTTGGGGCCATTTGCCGTTGGGGTCAAATTAACGGCACAATCACTGGAGCGGTCGATCAGTGGTAGTAGTCTGACTGTGTCTGACATGGTCTAAGTGGGCTGGTGAATTCACTTGCAGCCCCTTAACCTAACCTAACCTACGGCTTCTAACAAAAAATAATTGATGGCATTAAGCATTTTTCACAATTCAACTGCAATGCTGGATTTTCACTGATTTAAGATTTATTTTAGGGAACGGCCTTGATATTTTTAGTTTTCCGTGTGCACTTCGATGAAAAGTATCTGCAAAAGTCTAATTTTCAATTATTTCCAATAACAATTTTTTAAATTGTAATTTAATTTATTTATTGTAGAATTAAATTTATAGTAAAGCTCGTTCTGCAAAGATTCTGATCCAAAACCTTACTACTAAAATGTTATAACAGTTAAAAATTATTACAGCTAAATGGCTTGGTTACCCACTTGTGAAGTTTGTTCCAGTCGGTGAGTGTTCTAATTGTCGTCATTACGATGTTGTTTTTTTTTTGAGAAACTTCACTACTGCCGCTTCTCATAGTACCTTAAACCTAACGATAAACTGATAAAATGTTATCAACCGTGTGCATATATTCACCATTAAAGGTGTACCTAACCAATTTTTTCATTCAAATCAGAAATTTTCTCGTTTTTGAGTAACACAGACATTGTCGAGTACACGTCACCTTGGTCAATATCACAGAGTCGGATAAGCGACAGAATACAGAAATATGGAACGGGTTTGGAAACTCTCGTAGTCGGTCAAGAAAGTTGTGACTATGGAATAATGACAAATGAGTCAATATCTCTCAAGTTCTTTTAAACTAGATACAACTCGTTTTGAAAAAATGGGTTGTCAACTACGGTCACATCTTTGCGCTGCTTTTATTAAAACATCCCGAGGAAGATTAAAATGTGCACACTTTACTTTTCGGGCTCATGCTTAAAAGTGGATTTACCCTGAATTTATGATTTTTCTATTAGAGGAAGGTGTCTTGTTGTATTCCTTTCCTTGAGCATTGATTTGCATTTACTGCAATCATTTACTTAATTTCACTGAAATATTTAATTTTAAGTTAGATGACTTGTTGTACTTGTTTAAAATCAAGCACAGAAGTGTCTTCCTTGAACATCAAATTACATTGCCAAAGACATTTCAATGCATGGCATAATCATTGAAGTCTTTTCAAACTTCGAGCTTCATTATTTACATTTTAGAGCTTCAGTTCTTAAGAGGAGGCCACTTCAATGCACGGGCTCAAGCATTAAAGTGTTTTCTTTCCGGAATTTTAATACATATTTAGTTATATCTAAATTTATTTAATTTACATTTACAAGAATTATTACTCCTGAATAGTCCAAAACTCTCAAATTATTCAAAAATCAGCTTAGCAAACGTAAGCAAATGATTCTGCGTATGAGACGATAAACGAACTTCAAGGCCTATTTTCAAATTTGGTACATATATCTTCACATTTTATTTATTTATTACAACCGATTGGTAGTTTTGTCTGTTCAAAATGTATTCTTCATCTCTTCATTTCTTAAATATGGCTCAACGAACGCTCATAAAAACAAAAAAATGGAAAAAGAGAAAACAGTACAATAATGCTAGCTTCAAGCAAGAATAATTTAAAAAAATGTGGTTCTCTAAAAAAAAAAATAAAAAAAAAATAAAACAAAAAAAAAATATTTTTAAACGCTAGGAGAAACAAATTATCCCTCTTAAACTTTTTACGTTTTTGTAAATATTCAACATATTCATAACTGGCATACTATGGAAATGCTTTTGAAAACCCTGCAGTATTCTGCTTTTGAGTATACAGGTGGTCCTTCACTCAAGTTTGGTCCACTCTTTTTTTCATTAGCTGAACAATAATCAATATGTGAGCATAATTTATTTGAATCTAACACTACATCCATCCACACAAACACATGACTTTAATTTGTTAAGTAGAAAATTGTGAACAAAAAAAGCACAGGTCCTGGAAAGTCCTTCTTTTAAGAAAAAACACACAAAAAAAAACAAAAAACGTGCAATTTCATGGAAAAATGAAAAATTTCCGAATTGATCATTAAAAAAAAAGAAAAAAAAAAAACAATACAAATTATATCTATTTTACATTTATAATAATATTAGTGATTATGGAGACTGATTTTTAAATAAGACAAAATGTATCTATTCATATTACTAAACCACACATATTGTATAAACTTTCAGAAATTAAATGAAACTAATTTTCGTACTATGAAAGACAGATATTTAAACAAAACAATGCAAAAATTATGAAGAAAAATAATACAAAAATATGTAAAGAAATATGGAGAAACTAATATGAATTCAATTATTATGATATATTGCAAGTTATTATGGAAATAAATGTATTTATAAATTAAAGAATGGAGGCAAATGAATATAAAATCTTATTGATGATCTCTTTATTTGAGTTTGTTTATTTTTTTGATAGATGATCTGCATGGAGACCATGCACTTCATTTGAAGTCTATTATCTTTCTTTCTAAGTTTCGAGTGGGTGACTGAAAACTACAGTCTCCACATTACAGTACCACGCGGATTGGCTATCATCTATCCATAAAACCATTTTGTGTTTGTTATAAAGCTTTACGCAGACTGACTGTTGTTCACCTTTCTCAGATCATCGAAGAATCATATACACCTTCCAGAAAATAAGCCATCCTACCTCATAGAACAGCAACAGATGTTTATACCTACTCAATGTCGCCTACAAGATCCTATCTCGTGTACTGTGTGCACGTCTAAAGCTCTTTTACACTGCACTAATCAACACATACCAATGCGGCTTCGAATATAGACAACAAATCCGAAATGTCGGAAAAATTTATCCGGTGCACCGTGTCGTACGCTTCTATAACTTCCGAACTGTTCGAAACGTGCACCGGATTTCGACAAAGACATGCGGTGTCGTGCGATTTTTTCAATTGATATACTCGTAGTTCTGGAGAAGATAACGCGGCGTGCAGATGAAATCACGAAAAACACTATCTTCTACAAATCAGTTCAGCTGCTGGGTTACGCAGGTGACATCGATATTGTCGTGCGTTCCTAGCGAACTTTCATGGCGAATCAAGAAATAAGCTGATCCTAGGGTAAATAAGGTATCGACAAAAAATGTATCCATCGCCCATCATCTAGGACAATAGGTAGCTAAGGAGTTTGTTTGCCTTGGCAGAAACTTGAACTCCACGAACGATTTAGTGGCGAACCGACATAGAATCAACCTTGGCAATCGCGAAATAACTTAGGTCAAAACTCCTGACTATAAGGACCAAAATCATGCTATACGAAACTATACGTACTTTAGAGAATCACCTGGCACTGAACATCAGACTGGCAACCATTATTACAAGTGGCAGAATGGAAATAGCTTTAATTGCAGAGGACACGACATGGGCGAGACTTGTGAGGGAATACTAGTGCCTGTCGACTTCAAACATTTTGTAACTTTTATTTGAAAGAAATCGAGACAAAGCTAATCAAAATGGGTTTCAGAAGAACATTACTTCCATACTGATCCCTTAACTCATCAGCTATTAATTATTTAAACAAATAATGAAAGGTTTCACAATTTAAGACGATCTTATAAAATGTTCCTTCCCTTTAATTTTTTTGCATGCTTTTGTATGAGTATATAATATTTTGTTTATCTTAGAGATACACAGAGATCAGAAAGCAACTTGCAAGTAATGCACTTAGACTTGAGTTGAACCATTGTGCTGTCACGCGGGTTCTTCTTCTTTGTATGGCGGTTTGGTTCTGAGTTGACCTGGGCTTTAACCAACATGCTTTTCCAGAGCAATTCTTCGGTAGCAGTCTCCAAGTTGGTTGGGGTTCTTCTCCACTTGGGTGTTTCTCTTTCGTTGTCACACTGGTTCAGAGTCGGGGATCATCTGACCCGGAGACAAGTTGTCCATGCTCCTACATAGCCTAACCATCTTAGGCATTGGATCCGTAGCCGGACTCTTGTCGCTATACAGACCATATAGTTCGTGGTTGAGTCATCCCCTCCAAATGCCATCATTGCAAGCGTTACCAAAGATTGGACGCAGAACTTTTCTCTCAGAAAGACCAAGTGCTTCTTCATCCCCACCCGATACTGTCCATGCCGCTGCACCGTAGAGCAGGACTGGAATGATCAATGTTAAAACAAAGTCGGCTTCGTCTTTCAAAAGAGGACCTTTTGAGTCCAGAAAACAATAATTGGAAAGAGTCATTCTGCATTCGATCTTAGTACTGATGTTGCTTGTAATGTTTAACGCAGAGCTGAGGTAGATGAAGTTCTTCACCACATCGAAATTATAGCTGTTTATGGTGACGTTCTGACGACTGGATGGCGCAGTTGGCTAAGTGCCTGCCCCAAGTTATAGGGGTCCCAGCTTCCAATCCCACTGAATGCAAAGGTATCCGGTTTTTTAAATCTGTTCCAGTCATTATTTGCGTTGGGATCAAATTAATGGCACCATTTCTGGAGCAGTCGGTCAGTGGTAGTAGTCTGACTGTGGGTATCATAGTGGACCAACATGGTCTAAGTGTACTGGTAAATGCACTAGTAGCCCCCTAACCTAACCTAACCAAAGTGACGTTCCGGCCATGTTATCGATATTGTGCGTCCTCTATCGTTTTTCCCTCGTTTAATCCTAAAACCATTTCGTTTTAATGCCAACAAACGCCTCATTGACGGCTCTTTGTGTTCGACCAATCATTTCAATGCCATCCACGTGTGCTAGCACTTTTTTTTGAAAGATTGTACCTCCAGTATTAGCCAGCGAATTTTGAACAATCTTCTCAAGAATGGCATTGAATCAGTTACCCAAAAGTACATCCACTTGTCCACTTGTTGTAAGCCGAGTAATCTACGAAGCTCTGTAGACTAGAATGCATATTTCACTTGTTGTTGTTTCAATGTTGTCGAAGAAGCAGGCTCACAAATGTAAAAGTCTAAGTGACGCTAGAGCCGGTCATTTTCAGAAGAGTTGTATAACATTTTCCACATCCTTCTCGTCCAAACTTCTTCTTTTACAGAAGTCGTCGGAAAAAACTCCAAGTCATTTGGCATGCTTACTTAGGAGACAGCGTCCAGTGATAACAATAATTTTAATTTTTTTATCCGTCAAGAGAAATCAATTTTCTCCATAGGATAACAATCAGCCTAACCAGGCCTACAACAGTGAGACTGCCACTTGTACATAAGACTAAAGACGTTGCTTGGTTTTTTACGTCTTAAAAAAATTCATTGAAATTCGGATGAGGCGCCCTGTACAGTTTTCTGATATAGGACATTCGATAACCCAAAGAGTCAAGGTCGAAAAATCTACAAGTGACGAGCTAAATGAAATCAATCCAGCATCAGTGACTACATCGTCTCTCTCTTTAAAAATTGTTTTTTTTTTGCTACATTTGGCTTTGGCTGTAAAATGGAATTTTTTTAAGTCCACAAGAGTTGTCTGATAGCATTTTTCTCTGCTACCGCCAACAGGCGTCGCACTTGCTATCCTCAAGACTCTGTTACGTACAGTTTGATAGAATACAACTTGGCGATGCAGTGCTCTGTTTCAAGCACAAACAGCTGTTGCAAGCGCCAACAAATTGCGATAAAATTGCGCAATCCAAGCAAACCATTACGCATAACACCATAAACAGAAGAAGTCGTTGCACAACATGTAATAAGATACAAAACAAAAACAAAAACAAAAAACAACAGAAAAGTATCGCCAGAGTGGTAAAATTGCAAACTTCATTTCAGACAAAAACGTTTGACTGAGGAGAAATTAGTTCAAGCAGAGCTGAACACAGCCGTGTCTTTGCGATGTCAATGTGATTACTTTGTAAGTGACACGTGCTGAATTTTCTTCGGGGTTTTCTCAGTCTCAATCGAAGATGATATAACAGATATTGTAAAACCAAAACAAACTTCGAAATACATTCTGTGGAGCTGCACAAATTATTGAAGAAAAATACATTTGACAGCTTGTGGTAATGCGGGGTCATTAATAAGCTTCTTGCAAGCATTCTGTGGTGTGTGATGTTGACATAAGAGCCGAAGAAGATTATTTTTTATGTCAGATTATAAGGTCGGCGCGAGAAGCATAACAAGCATAAAAACAGTGGCATGCTGGAAAATAATATCTCATGGCTTGGAAGGTGTTTGAAGCAAGGGCTCATGCTTTCTATGCTGGTTGGTCGGTAGATGTGGTGAAAATTTCGTTTCAATAAGGTCTCAATGAATACATTTAGATTGGGAACGCATTTACTATATGGTTGGGTCATTTTTATTTAAAAATCTCCAGCCATCATAGGGACTAGCAGATATTCATTAGATGTGTGTCGGTTGTTACTCATGATAAAATGTTACTCAAATAAAATAAACTAGGACAGTGACAGTGACAGCGATGTTTGTCCCCTTGTTCCACGTCATCAAAGACTTCATCACAGGCCCTATTTTCATAAGCCCCATGTTCATTAAGTGATCCCTAAGACGATTGTGGCCAGTAAGTGCACCAGTAAATATAGTTTATATTCGCACATTATAGGAGAACGTGATCTGCAGCTTCTTCCCCAAATTACTCATGGTAGTTTTGGTTTATTGTGGGCGCCGTGACGTAGTGGGTAGGTGCGTCGACTCCTACGCTCGAAGTCGTCGGTTCGAATCTCGAAAAAAAAAACATCCAGGCCCACCTCGGACTGTAGCGCCGCCAATATTATTATATTATTGAATTACCAAAGTTGGCTTTATCATCCTTTACTTAGTTAGTTACTTTAGTTACTTTAACAGCTATTCTTGCGGTTTATCTCTATGGCTAGGGACCCTGCACAGAATAATCTCGTACAATGATCCAAGACAATTTTTTTTCTCGTCAGCATTTAACTTGGTTCACGCTCGCTTATTCCATTCTACCATAGATCTGTTCATCTGAAGAGACTATATACTATAAATTTATTTCGCAAATTCCGCTTTGCGCCTTATTTAAAGTGATCGCAAAGGCAAGACGAAAAGCAAATAGAAGGCTTGCCATCAGAGCACTTTTATTCTGGTGGGAGTGTTTTGTTAGGAAGCGTGTTCCAGATCGTCTGCAGAATCAAAACAAAAATAATGCCCGAAGACTGGAATGTCAGCTATATCTTCCATCCACAAAAAAGGCGATCCTATCTTACACAACAGTTTAGATGTCTATCCCTGATAGATATCGTCTATAAGATTCTCTCCAGCATATTGTGTGAAATCTGTACCGCATTTGTCGGTACGTACCAGAACGGTTTTGTTAAATCGATTATAGACCAAATTTTCATACTCTGCCAAATCCTGGAAAGGTTACTTACTTAAGGTGGCACTACAGTCGGGGGTGAACCTGGGCCTCCAGCCAGCTCGATCTTTAGGTCCCTTTCCAATTGCGCACGCCACCTGAGTCGCGGTCTTCCTCTACTGCGCCGTCCCTCGGGGGTGGATTCGAAGACTTTCCGGGCCGGAGCATTGGTTTCCATTCGCTCTACATGACCTAGCCATCTCAATCGTTGCATCTTGACCCTTCTGGCTAAGTCGATGTCGCTGAACAGCTCGTACAGGTCGTTGTTGTATCTTCTCCTCCAATCACCCTCAATGCAGACGGAACCAAAAATCACCCGAAGAATTTTCCTATCAAAGCAGCCAAGAGCAACCTCATCCACTTTTGACAAAGTCCATGCTTCTGCATAGCAGGACTGGTACGATTAAGGTCTTGTACAGGGTTACCTTGGTTATTCGAGAGAAGGCTTTGTTTATCAGTTGCTTTATTAGCCCAGAGAAGCAGCGATTGGCAAGAGTTATTGTTCGTTTGATTTCAGCGCTGGTGTCATTGTCTGAGTTAATAGCGGTTCCTAGGTAGACAAAGTCTTTGACTACCTCGAAGTTATATCTGTCTGCTGTGACGTTCTGTCCGAGACGTCGGTGTTGGGTGTTTCTTTCTGGTTGACAGCATATACTTGGTCTTGCCCTCATTTACCAATATCGTCGGCATATGCAAGTAGTTGGACGGACTTCTGAAAGATTGTGCCTCTGGTGTTGGCGTGCGAGTTTTGCATAATTCTTTCAAGTATGATGTTGAAGAAGTCGCATGACAGCGCGTCGCCTTGTCTGAATCCTTTTTTTACATCAAAGATCTCGTGCATTTTCCATCGACAAACGGACGAGTTTGGTAGGGATGCCAAAACTAGACACTGCTCTGTTTAGTTCGTCTCTATAGATGCTGTCATACGCGGCCTTAAAATCGGTGGGTGTCGATTTGTTGTTCATGGGTTTTTCCCAAAATCTGGAAAGCGGGTTCCAAATCGATACGCACATCATCTTCATTAATTTTAAAGCTGCATACGACATCATTGATTGCAAGGAGCTAATCGATGCGGCGGCCGAATTCAGAATAATAGGAAAATTTAGTTGTGTTGCTCCACGCTAAAAAAAAATACACGGCGCATCGTAGAGAACGGTTCTAGGGTTTCCGAACCGTTCAAACCTTCACCGGATTTCGGCAAGGAGATGCGCAGTCGTATGATTTCTTCAATCTGGTTCTGGAGAAGCGTGAACATGAAATATGCAATCTTCTATAAATCCGCTCACCACTAGGGACAAAACGTCACAATTGTTATCTACCTCTAAGAAAAGGAAACATGTATGTATGTATATACTTTACACTGTATTCTCTTTATTAAAACTCTATTCTGCGTCCTCGGATTCAATGTAAGTTACCCGCTCAATGCCTGTGCGTCGACTGACTGCTGCGATCGTCAGGATTAACTCCTGCGTCGATGGTGTTTAATTAGCGCTAGCACACACCTGTACCGGCATTGACGGTGATTGTAGGGATGGGTATGCTTACACAATCAACAGATACAATTTTTAGGTAGTTAATGATTTTGTCGGTCTCGGGGTAGAACTCCACATACGGCATCCTTGTGGAGATCCACTTCAGTTTGTCGAAAGAAAGTGGGTAAAAACTCCTGACTCGAAGGACCAAAATCAGTCTCTGCAAAACTTCAATCCTGTCAGTCTTGCTATATGGAGCCGAAATTTTTTCATTATTATTTTCTGTTATTATAATTGGCTTTATTTCAAACAAAAATATACATATTTACAAAGATGAAGTGAAATTAAATCTGGACGATTAGCAGGACCGCAGAGCTGATTTTTGGTGCCTTCGAAAAGAAACCTAAGATGGTTACTTGGTCCTGTTTGTGAGGAAGGTGAACGGAGGAGAAGAAGAAAACGCGAGCACTATGAGCTGCGCAAAGACGTGGACACAGTAAGTGAATGAATACCATTGCTCGAGCCAAGGGATTCTTTGAATCTAAACAACCTGCTACAAACACCAAGTGATTGAGGATGCAAGACAACTTGGTCTTGTTGACTGGCGCAACGTGAACGGGACCGTCAGACATGGAAGACGTGGTTTAAATTTCGAAATACAATAAATGGTGTTCCAACTTTTAGGTGTAAATTGTTTGGTAGCAGTAAATACATTGAATTCTTAATCGAACGTTGGTATAACTTTAGTGACTAAATCCTGAAAAATTCGTTCTTCACATTGCCTGATTACAGAACACAGCAAGAGAACAATGGAAAATATTTTTAAACAAATGAGGATATGGGACATCAATTCGACTTAAAACCACAGTTTCCATTTCATTCGACCATGCTGACCGAGGAGCCTTGCTTATACAAAAATGTCTACATAAGTGAAATATTTGGGAAGAAATCTGAAAACTGATGTTGCTACAGTTCAACCTTATTACCAAGTCTTAAACCACGTCAATGCGAGAGCTGATATTTTTTTTTTCATGTCGGAGGTTTTTGTAACAGCAGCTGATCTTACTAATGTTTAGAAGGAATTTACCATTATGCTCGAACTTACTCGTTCTTTTGCCAGTTACAGATAACATCCATTCTGATATCCCACATCCTCCTAATTATCGAGAAAATCGTTTCAAATAATTTTGTAGTCATCAAATTCAATTGGGTAAAAATGAATACAAGGTGGCGCAAAGGTAATCATCTTATCGGAAGATGTTATAATTTTTGCAAATGGCGTCGTACGTCAATCATATTTGCCATTTGTGAACTAGACAGATGCAGTATACAAACAAACAAACAAGCAAGAGCGTGGAATAATTGTGTCGATTTTTTTGACCAATAATCGGTTGGTGGTGTTAGCGCAGCGTGTCGCGCCAACTGGGCAAACATTCCGGCGCTTAGCTACTTGACTCGAACAGACTGGAACCGTTCAGGGCATGGTCTCCTCCGGACTGGACCCTACAGCGACTTTTTACTGCCGGAATTAGGTGCTTGGTGAAAATGTGGTTTTAACAAGGCGGTGCAACCACACACACACAGCATGAGCCACAAGGGAAACGTTTCCTCGTCGCGTAATCTCCTGTTTTGGCTATTTGACATGGCTAGCAAGATTACCCGATTTAACCATCCCAAACTTCTAAACGACTAAGAAAGTCGTGGGTTTATGCCAACAAGCAGTAGACAATCGCAGCCCTTAAAGAGAATATTCGACAGAAATGCGAACAGTTATCATCGGAAATCTTATGGAAAGTAATGGAAAATTCGACAAAACGGGCGTGTGTATCAACACTGGTGGCAGCCACTTGGCGGATATCAACTTAGACGAAAATCAAATCAAAATTATTTTTTTTTTATTTAGTAAAAAAGTAATTAAAAAACAAAATTGGATTCCTTTTCAGCAAAGATTATCATTTTACCACATTTTCCGAAATTCGTGCGAAATTTTGACAGTTTGGCAAAAGATTCAAACACCAAGTTGGATGAAGCGTTTCTCCAATCGAGTGCTCGACTTTAATCTTGAACGTCTCGTTGGATTGTCCCACAGGCTGAGAGTCGACAATTTTTAAGGCAGAAGCTAAATTATTCATTTGCTCTGCATATCTTAGCTACTCGTATCTAAGGCGGAACTGTTGTCCTTGTACAGTTCATAAAGTTCGTGGTTGAATCTGCTTCTCTAAACGCCATCAACGCAAACAGGACCAAAGATCGCATGCAAAAATGTTTGTCTCGAAAAGGTCAAGGTCTTCTTCATCCGCTTGGGATATTGCCCATGCCTCTACAAGCTAACAGTACTGGGATGATGCAGGACTTATACTAAGCTTTGTCTTTCAAGAGATGGCTCTGTTGCTCAATTGCCTTTTGAACCTTAAGAAATAGCGTTTGGCTAGGTTTAGTCCGTACTTGATCTGGGTTGCTAGCACTTTTAACTGCGATACAGAGACAGAAAGTGATCTTGGCTATTTCGAGGTTACGGCTGCCTATAGTGAAATTTTAGTCAAGTCGTCGATGGTGTGCATCCGTTCTTGAAAAAATATATGTATATAAATATATACCCTCAGACTCACTTAAGCTGCTTCCGTTTTAGTGACAGCAAAGGCCTCATTCAAAGTTTGTTACGTTCGACCGATCACATCAATGTCATCCGCGTATGCTGCCTTTTGGAAAATCGTATGATGTTAAAAAAGTTACATGACACCGCGTCGCCCCATCTGTAACTGTTTTGACTTTGAAGGTCTCGGTTCTCGATTCCAAGGCAGGAAGTGTTCTCTATCGTCATCCTGTACAACTGGACGAGTTTCAGAAATTCTGGTGTGGATTTTGTTTTAAGTAAGTTTCAACCTTGAATCGAGGATCCACTGGATGAATTGTATAAAGTATTGGAGATATTACAAGACCACAGTCAAACAGAAGGTACAACTTGCCGTATTTGTTCTTTGCTTTTTTTCGGCGTAAGTTACGTACCTCGTGGCCTCGTTTCCCGCAAACTTTTCATATATCCGCTGGATTTTCTTCTCCCACGTGTCGTTATCAGCACACGAAAAGCTAAATAGCCCATATGATATGCTGCCCGTGATTCGTAGTCTTCTCTCCGTGAACCAGAGAGGACTACACTGGCTCAATGTTTCCTTGCAAATACATCTTGCCTCAGTGATGTTTTTTTACATTTTCACTAAAAAAATTAGATATTATTTAATCTGATAAATAGCTCTCCATAAGAGGAATACATTTTCTAAGGTACTCTCCTCGTTCACTTAAAAGGAACACCATTTCCAGAAATTCGTCAGTGCCTTTTTTCCCTAGGTTTGTACCGCCGTTTTAGGGGTTGATCTGTAAGCTCGCCTCATCTTTGCTAATTCAGACCCAGACCAAGCTGTAATGAATAAATCTTTAAATATGAATACTTTATGTTTTCAGATACCCTCTAAAAGTGCATTGCGATTATATTTTTCGTCTATCACAACTTCTGGAAGATTTTGGCAAATTTTGTTTGATACATGGCACATATTTTTTACGTGAACTCCACCATATGATGAAGCCACTTCCCGTCCAATTTTCCCCCATGTTTGTTTAATATCTGTGCAGCTGAGACGTGGCAATACAAGGTTTCTAATAATGAAAATGAAAAACGTTTTGTGTATCTACACATCTTAGAAAATGTAGCTTAGAAATGTTACAAATTACTTTTGTACATATAAGAGACATGTAGCTATATGTTTGCATTTCTCTCCAATTCCAGCCTTGCATGAGCAAACACATCGATCGATCTGTCAGAATTCTATGGACCTTCGCAGGGACAAAAAATGCCGCTACGTGGTGCTGTGCCTCAATGGCTTTTCGTCAATTACGTCGTCCATTTGTACGAAGTACCTGTCAACCTCTCAGTACATGTCAGTGATCACACTCGAACGTGGTTCACTGGACATTGCTCTAGAGAAAGTTGGCCAGCGTACCTTATTATAATTATAAGGATACGACTGGACATATTCTTCCAGTTCCTTCAGCTCGTTCGGGAGCTGAATAACCGCGGGAAGACCACAGTGTCGAACTCGACTTTTGTTAAGGAGTTCCTTGTGTGTCCTTCCCTGCTAAGTATGGTAAGTCGTCTGTCAATTAGCATCACGTCCAGATAGGACCCGCTTCTAGAATACGATGGCCTATCGGTTGCCACTAAATTAAACCTGAAATCAATACTGTTCTGTTCCATCCACCGTAAGAGAGCGTTTCGTTTCTTAGGATCAATAAAAGAATATTTGTATTCCCGAAGAACCGTTTTAAATTCTTCGACAGTTAGCCACACTCTGATTCTTAACTTCAGTAATTACCTATCGCGAGTTTGACGAGATGAAATCCGGCCAGAAATGCTTAAGGCTATGGGTAAAGAGGGAGTTTTATGGCTCTCTCGTGTCATTAAGGTGGCTTGGGAACGCGGTGAAACACCTGGTGATTGGCAGACTGGGGTGATTGTCCCTCTCTTCAAAAAGGGGGACAAAAAAGAGTGCTCCAATTACAGGGGCATATCTCTTTTAAGTCTCCCAGGTAAAGTCTACGCTAAGGTGTTGGAGGCGCGTTCTAGAGCTATGGTCGAATCCAGGATGGGGGATGAACAGTGCGGTTTTCGTCCCGGCAGAAGTACAACCGACCAGCTTTTCACTCTAAGAATGGTACTTGAGAAGGCTTGGGAGTACGCCAAACCGATCTACAGTTGTTTTGTAGATTTGGAAAAGGCATACGACCGAGTTCCTCGAGGTAAACTCAGGAGTGTTCTGCAGGAGTATGGGATTGATGGTTCTTTGTTGAGGGCCATTCAGTCTCTATACACAAACTGTAGTAGCTGTGTTCGGGTTAACGGTAGTAAATCAACACCTTTCACCGTGGGCGTTGGACTTCGCCAAGGGTGCGTTTTGTCACCTCTCCTTTTCATTATATATATGGACTGGATGTTACAGCGCAGTCGAGGCGAGGAATGTTTCACATTGGGAGAGTTGAGGGTAAGTCATCTTCTTTTTGCAGATGACTTAGTCATCCTCACATCCTCCCAGATAGAACTCCAGCGCGCGCTAGATAGGTTTGTGGCCGTATGTGCTGATGCTGGGATGAGGGTTAACGTGGACAAATCCGAGGTTATGGTTATTTCCAGAACCCCTGTTCAATGCACTCTACATGTTAGTGGAGTCCCATTGAAACAGGTGGAGAAGTTCAAGTATCTCGGGTCTTCTTCACGAGTGATGGGAGGAATAATGCTGAGCTTTCCTGTAGGATTGGTCAAGCTGGGTCAATTTTGAAACAGCTTGGTCGATCTGTAATCAGGAAGGCCGAGCTTGGTGTCAAAGCCAAGTTAGCGGTTTTTAACGCAGTATTTGTTCCAACTCTCACCTATGGTCATGAAATTTGGGTAATGACCGAAAGAATAAGATCGCGAATACAAGCTGCCGAGATGAGATTTCTTCGTGCTGTTGTGGGAATTACTCGCCGGGATAGGGTGAGAAACACGACAGTGCGCGGGGAGTTGAATGTTGGGCAGCTGCTTCTTCGAACGGAAAGGGCTGTACTTCGTTGGTTTGGTCACGTGGCACGAATGTCCTCATCATCACGACTTCCGAGGCGTGCCTTGAATGCGATTCCATCAGGTAGGCGACCGCTTGGCAGACCTAGGATGAGATGGTTGGACCAAGTCCAAACACTCGCCTGGTTGCGCTTGGGCATAGCTCCTGATGAGTTAGAGTCGATGGCGGAGGATCGAGTGGCCTGGAGATCTCTCGTGCATGCGTTGCCCCGCGACCCCTTTAGTGGAACATGCGGGTCATTGAAAATGAGATGAGATGAGATGAGTTTGACATGTATTTCAGGATAATCCGGGTTCCATAACTTCCCACGCCCTTTTATCGATGCTATTTCTTGGCAAAATGATTTGGCTAACACTCACCCATAAAATTCGCATATGCCTCTATACTATTCTGCCTTAATAGGGGACTGATGACAAAATCTAGCTTAACTCTGTCTATGTGAGGCTCAGCCACCACCCCCTAATCTAAACTAACCTTCTTGAAGAGATCCAATGATGCCCTTAAAAACTTAAGTCAGCAAATAGGGCAATGTCGACAGTTACTGTTCAGTGCCATCGTTTGGAACGATTATCAGTTCGTCGATTCATAGCAGTTTATAAAGTCAACTGGAAGGAAGTCTCAGTAATTCGTCAGCTGTTTCTCCAAGCTTGGTTCTGATATTTTTAAGCGGTCCGGTGTACTATATATAGTAGCGATTCCATTACGTTTTTGAAGCCAAATTTTTACGATATGAGGAACAACCTAGGAGTTTGTTTCATCGACAGGTTGTCAAGCTGGGTTCTGCCTTCTCCAGAATTCAAACCGAACCCCGTGAGCAAAAATCTATGCGCTAAACCCCTGGTGCACGAAGTATAAAAAATGTGTGTGCTCTCGTGTGAACCGTCCATTTCAACAAACTCTTACTTTCTTCCGGTTGTAATATCTCTTTCATCTTAATTGAAACAAATTTAATTTTGTCAATTGTCTGTCTTTAGAGCGTAATGGACCGATTACCATTTCACTAATAGTCTGCCATCAGTTATCATAGCACCAATCAACGTTCAAAGTATATAAATAACCACACCTCTAGACCCAAACTCATGTGGTTAATGCACTGAGATTGCTGTTTACACACGTCCGTATCCATGCCCAAAGAACTTTTCCTCTCAATTTAATCGAAGATTATATAACTTTGAATCGCGTTAATGCACAACAATTTACGCAAGTCCAAACTGACCACACATCACATTCCCTGGCATTACAGCTTCTGGGACGACGAGAGCCAAAACAATCAGGAAGTTTTGTATTAACAACCTTGGTGATCTGAATGACCCACATCTCTTCGTCGGTTTGACAGAAAGTTGGACTATAAATCACCTCCGCGCACACCTCAGCTTCCCATAGACACTGCACTCGGTTAGACACCAAGCCCACAAAGCGCCATCCCGTAGCACGCTTACATGTCAGTTGCAGTGGTTTCCACCGCGAGAGGTACTCCGCATGTTAATTGCCTCGCGAAAGCTCCCGCAAAGCCCACCTATCCCCACACCTGCGCGCCAACCGCCCCACTATTTCACTCTGAGAGTAGCTGATGCGAGAGCGTCTTAGGCCAACGATCATGCCGTCAGTTGACTATCGTACATCGCTTCGGTCGGAGATATTCCCTTAGCACTAGGCCATATAAATCGAGACATGGGTGCAACGGCAACGTCGTAACCAAAGTCTCCGCACATACATAGCACGCGTGCTGTATTTCCTCGCGAATTATGCGCCAACCATTGTCGGCAGGCAGACTTAAAAGCGTCTACGGGCATTTGTACCTGTACATCCACGTAAATACCATTGCCGGTGCGGACGGAAGTACTTCACGGGGTGCCGCACCGATTCGTTTCTCTTCAAAATTAGTTTGGTCATGACATTCGGCGGTGAATCAAGACACAGTCTTCGCCAGCTAGCTGCAGCTCATCGTAGGCCATCGATCGCTGAGGGAAAGTGACGCATGTATCTTCAATTATAGCTTACCGTTCGCCGACTATGTGAATTAAGATACAATATCTTTTGTAGAAAAAAAATAAAATAAATACATTCAACTTGTGACTTTGAGAGATCATTCAGAGAGAAAAAAAAAATGAAAAGTGGTATCGTTTGTGTTCAGTTCATGTCATGCCTGCTGGTGGCGACAAGTGCTTCAGCATTCACCTTAAAGGTCCCATCGAGCTATTCGTTAAAGAATCTCCTCAACAGTTTGCTGCTCTCCAGTAACCCGAATCTGGCAGGATCCGGAAGATTTTTGAATTCTGACGTACTGGAGGATGCATCACTGATCACGGTAAGTCATTCGAATGTCAGGCGTGTACTCGAAAACAAAACAGAACAGTTTTGTGTACATATGCGACGCACGTAAATGTGGTTAAAGAGATTGCGTCGCATTCAGGTGAATAAAAACATTGAAGTACAGTGAGTCTAAGTGAAGTCTAAACGTTCAAAAAGTTTTTGGTTTGAATTCATTTCATCAGATCTTTTTGGATTTTTTCTGAATAGCTTTTCCGAATTACGATGACCTTGTCACACGAATTCCAATCAACATAAGTCTATTCGCTGTGGGGAAAGTATTTATTATCGTTATTTCAAAAGTTGAATCGTAAAAGTTTTCATACGACTAAAGAAAGTGTTTCTTAGAACTTTCGTCTGCTTTCTGATGGTTTCGCCCACAAAGTCAAGACAATTAGCAGATTTTTGGGTCCAGCATCAATTTGATTAATGTTCCATTTCTGTTTGTCATGCTTTTCGAAGATTATGTCGTCGTTATGCCGAGTCCGTGCAATAAAAGCTATAGGAGCCTGAGCTCCTATGACCTTAACAACAAGGAACCACGCAGTTATGTGAACTTAAAAAGTGCTGTCACAACAATTTTTCTTCTTTTTACACATTTAAAATATATGCAATTATTATCGGCGCACCTAAAAGTAAAAATGTAAAATTTGTATGCTATAAAAAAAATGAAACAATTAATTTATTTACAAAATTTATTCAATAAATAAAATTAAAACGAGTTTCCAAAGTCATCAGATAAGGTCGCATTTCATTGACAACTTTTGAAAGTTTTTCTCGATTTTTCAAATTTGGTTTTTGTCAAGGCTGACGGTCCAAAGTCACCGAACAATTAAAATATAAAATACAGAAGGGCATAAATAAATTCTAAGACGATGACAGGGTACACATTTTTGACGGATATCCTTTCTCAAATTAATAAGTCGCTCTTTTTCTTTTGCTGTCAAGAATTTGTTGTCTTAGAAATAACGGAAAGTGAAGATTTACTAAAGTTTGTTCACTAATAGTGTTAATAATTACGACTCCGATTTTTTTTCGACTGTCAGTCAAAATTTAATTTTGATTATCCATACTATTTCCATAGTACGCCAATTTTACTTACGAGTGTATTGCCAGTTCGCCAGTCATTGTAAATAAAACGATTATTACCTTATCTCGAAAGTTGTAGTCGAAGCTACTTTTAATGGCATTAGATGTTAAAACCATTTTCTGTCACTATGCCAAATAGAAGCTAATCATTTCATAATTTTGTTGACAAATTCCAACGGATAACTGCTGACACTGCTATTCACTTGTAAAAAAATACACGTAGTGTTTGTTTTTTTTTTGTTATTGATTTCAGGTTTGATATTATATTGACAATAGCCAGTGAAGACTTAATGTACAGCCATAAATACCAATTAATGAAATGAAATTAATTGAATAACGAAAGGACCAACTTAAGCTTATGTATATCAAAAGCGTGCAATTCAAAACCTTCCCCTACAAATGAACCGCACTTCAGTGCGACATAAAATAGTTCTTCAGTTGGAATCGTTTGCATCGCACGGCTGAGAGAAAATTCGAGATATTAGAGGTTGAATGATTTCATCATCATCATTGGCACGATAACTGGGATCCGGTCCTGGACTCCTTAAATAAGTTTCTGCCCTGATCCCGATCGCGGGTCGATATCATCAAGTTGGATTCTGAGCATCCTGGTCTACGCTATGTTTCCAGTGGAAGCAAGGTCTTCCCCGTCGCCGTTCACCATTAAATCTGCTACGAAACGTCTTCCCTGCAATCTCCTCTTCGACCATACGGGCTAGTTGCCCAGCCCACCAAAATCTACTGAGCTGAATTTTTGTGGCAATGTTTGCCTCTAGGTACATAGATAGCATCTAACTCATGGTTGTAGCGTCTCCGGAGTATCCTTACTCACATACGGGACCAACAATTTCCCACAGGTCTTTCCTCTCGAACGCGGCTAAGAGTCCTTAGTGTTGAGGACCCAAGTCTCGGACCCCTACATGAGCACTGGTAAGACCATAGATTTGTACAGCAGTTACTTTGAATTGATAGCTATGTTATTGGATTGGAAGAGCTTGGATAGGCTTTAGTAAGTTTTATTTTTTAATTCGAGCAGCCGCTCCCGTATTTCTTTCTCTATATTTTTTATCGGGAGCCACTATTGACCCGAGATTGCTGGAGGATTATAATAATAATAACAATGGCGGCGCTACAGTCCGAGGTGGACCTGGGCCTAGCTTCTCAGCAACCACTCTAGTTGTGCGTCCTATTGTTCTCTCACGAGTGGAGGGGACCTACAGTTTAACGACTCCGAACGGCGAGATTGAGAAGCTTTTTCTAGACAGTAATACTCTTTGAGCATTGTCAGTGACTCGAAAGAGGTGGAGCCGTGAAAAAAATGTTTGATGTTTTTTCGAGATTCGAACCTTAGACCTCGAGCGTAGGAGTCGACGCACCTACCCACTACGCCACGGCGCCCCTGCTGGAGGATTACACTACTTCAAATGCATGTTCAGATATCCTGATGTTTTGAACAACTCTAAGTGTTCTTCTCGCAGATGGCACCACCATATATTTGGTCTTTCCTTCATTTATGTGCAGTCCCAAGTGTTGCGCCACCCACTCGATCTGCTTGAATGATTTCTGTAAAAATCGTGCAGATCTTCGGGTTATGGGTGTTTTTAAAAACGTCGAAAATGCGCTAGTACAACCGCATTTATTTTCTCACGCGTTTCTGAACGCACACACAATGCAGAATTCTTGCCGTCCTGCTTTAGTAGAATTGTCAAAAAAAATGTTTTCTTCCAATCGAGCCCTTTTTGCAGACAAAAAATAATTACTGCACAATCTGCACATCGATGACAGATTGCCGTTTATGAACAGTGGTACTGCAGTTCACCTAAGTTAGTCAGACTGAAAATCTGCATTAATGAAGATGGATAACGCACCTTTGTTAGTCTGAAGTTTATGAAAACATCCTATGTCTACGTCGTATGCGTAAGTCAGTATATAGCTGGAATTGATGACTATAGTCCCTGTCGTTGACGTGCCGGAGTCTCAGATAGCTCTTTTCAACGCCAGGTTAAAGAGGGTGTAGGCCAGCCCGTTCTTTTGTCTGAGTCCATTAAATATGTTGATGACTTGGTTCATATCCAATATTTCATACCGAGATATTTTTTCTGAACCTAAGCAATTATCACTTAGGTTAGGTTATTCTAGCTTCGCCTTTACGAAGGATGCTCTTAGACCAACACGATAGACGTGGATCCTATAAGCTTATTAGGATAGCCAAACACAACTTTCTACAATGCGAAGCAGATCGCTGATAAATTCCTCTTCGAGGTCACCAAGGTTATCAAAGAAGTACGCAAGCGTTTTAATAATGGCAGAGCCGGTAAGGTACATACGAGGTGCAGGACGGTCTCAGCTTCCTCCTCGCTCAAGCAGTTTTTGCAAAAGTCCTTAGAGATTTGTCAAAGCTTTTGTACATGGCAGTGTCATGTGATGGCATCAACCATCGTACCAATTTTTGCATCACGTTTTGCATCACCTTGAGATTTGACATGTGGTGAATGCAATCTTTCAAATGTTAGTATTTCGAGTTATTGTTTCCTTGTGTAGCTGAAATAAATTATGAAATTCTGAAAATGGGGGCAGCAAGTTTAGCAAGTTCGTATTTTTTGCAATTCGCTGGGATACCCAACACAGGGATATGTTCAACCATCTCCCTGGTAGATGCGTGAAATTTAATTACTATTTTCGAATTTATAGATGCCAACTTCAGGGAGCCAGAATATTTGTGAACTAAGTAGGCAGTTCTTCGTCATAATATCTGCCTAAAACATGCCACAATGATCAGGTTTACCTGTAGTAAAAGTTGACTTCAATAATATTTTTTTCTTGGAGAACAATTGTGATATATATTTAGTGTCCCAAAATTAATGGACAGCTAGACAAGCCCTTGACAGCGCATTTAAACATATCTTGTATCTTGTGGCACAGAGGTAGCGAACCAGTGGTTTACTTAGACATAGTCTCCATTTAACAGAAAAATGTCCAAAACTCAGTTCAAAATTCTTTGAACAGTTGCCTTTCACACCCATAATCAATTTGATACATGAAAGGATTGCCTATTTCTTAGAAAATAGTATCAGCTGATTATGCTTCATCCATCTTACGATGTGGTTGCTGTACAATGGACCCTCCTTGGTTAAAATGCATGCCACAACTATCATCGTGCGTATGCGTGTAAAAGTGTCGCACCCTTTTTGTGAGAAAGTTGGTGAAATGTAAGATGTAACCATAAAGTTTAGACATGGCAATAAAAATCACGGTGAAATTTCAAAAATCGTGGCTAAAAGTCGTGCAACTGTTCAAATAATGATAGAAAACAACATCTTTGAGGTGTTACCCGTAAAATTATGGCTTAACGTAGAACTAGTGCTATGAAACATGATGGACTTTCGATGATACAATGGTAAAGAAGTTTACTCAAGGACTTATTATTATTGTTGTTGAGGGTGTATTGAACCGCGACCTTTAAGGTCTAAGGTGCCCCTTTTTAATACCTTAGCACTACTACGAGTTCCCCTCAAATACAGTTCTTTTCAGAGTTGTATTGAAGGTTATGGACTCCTATTGTACATAAGTGAAGAAATCTGTTCTAGAGTATTCTGTCTAAGCCAGTTTCCTTCAGGAATCTGAGAATGAGAAATGGGTCTAGCGATTGCATTCTTCTAAAATTAGGGACTTGCCTAGACTTCTTTTTCTTTTGTGGGCTAGTGCCTCACAAAATCCCAGTATATGTTCTGGAATTCTCCACAAAACCTGCAGAGGCCTTCTTCAGATAACCTTAGATGCTGCCTGTGTTTACAGTGTCCTGTCAGAAAGCTTGTTAGGATACGAATGTTGTTCTTGCTCATTCTGATGCATGTTTCAAATCTCTTTTGGTTGTTCTGCCCTAGGAGTTTCTTGGCCTGCTTCATGCAGTTTTCTGTCCGATTCGTTCTCTCTAGTTCCCTGAATTCTTCTCTGAGGACATGGTCTCCTACAGCGCAGAATTGTTCAGGGCCTATGAAGGGTTCATATGCTCCTTTTCTTGCCAGGGAGTCGGCCATTTCATTGCCTTCTATCCCTATATGGCCTGGTATCCAACAGAGTTTCATTTTGTTTCTACTATTCTTTTCTTTAAGTTTCTGTAGGAATCCCCGCACGAGCTTAAATTTGATGGAGTAGGAGCCTAGTGTCATTATGGCAACTTTGACTATCTGACATTATTGCTATGTCGCGGCTGGTATAGTTCCTATCGAGGTTGATTTTGACACATCTGTCTCTGGCATAAATTTCTGCTTGAAAGATTATGGTGCGTTTGCCCATATGTTCGAAGTATTTTGTTCCAGGTCCAAAGACTGCCCCAGTTCATTAATCAGTTCTTGATCCGTCGGTATACCATTTCACCGTATTGTGGTCTGTGAACTATGGATTCGTTGCTCCAGTCCTTTTTGGTGAATTTCTTTTGGAAATCAAATTTCCTGATCACTTCGTCCTTTGAAATGAATCAAAGACTTTTTATTTTATAAAAATTTTTATAATTTCGAAAGATCGAAAGAACGACTTTTACTTCTTTGCTTGACGAAGAGATGACCAAAAAATGGAAGTAAAGAATTTGTTTTCTTCCAAGTAAGGTTAAGAAGTTAAGAAGATTGCTTACTCGAACTTGGTACGGGTATCATATAGAAATAATTGCATACATATTTGTTCTATTACAAAACTTGCCTTTAAACACAATTTGTATACCTTCTTTCTTTTAAATGGTGTAACAGTCTAAAGTTAATCCGGCCATCGACTAATTGGCTTCCCTAGCTAGTTTCCCTTGTATCTAGAAACTAGAAAACATCAAGTTGGTTGCAATTTAAGAGAAACACACAAGTTCTTAATGACAAAGTGTACATTTGTATTGATTCGTAGGATTATATAAAGGATGGGTCAATTACAAGTTTCTTTTTAAAAATGCAGTAAAATGAAAAAAATTTAATTTTTTCCATCGATTATGACTTTATTAGTAAGAACAAACATTTCCATTAATTGTGAAATGCAACTTCGTTCAAGTGGTTCCTCGGCTGGCTTCGCAGTAGCGCATTCTGTCACCCCAATTTTCCAAGACCTAGTTGATGGTTTCGGGCTGCAGCTCACGGATTGCTTGGATGATATTGGCCTTAAGTACTTAAATATTTTCCGGATTGTTGGCATAACATCGGTCCTTTACGGTTCCCCACAAAAAAAAAAGTTAAATCGCAGACATCGCCAAGACAGCTGATAACACGATTTGGGAATTTGGTGGGAAAAGATAGATTGTGGCATGGGCTGTGTGGTATGGCGCGTCATCCTGCATGAACCAGAGATCAACCAAATCCATGTCTTCAATTTCAGCAAAAAAAAGTCGGCTAACATGGCTCTGTAAAGCCCACAGTTGACCGAAGCGTTGTTCCCTGTCTCTAATCATTAGAAGAAAAATGGTCCAATGATGCCACCACTCCACAACCCGCACCAAACTATTACTCTCTGTACATTGGCTTCTCGACAATAACATGCGGGTTTTCCGTTTTTCGCCAGAGCGGCAATTTTGTTTGTTAACGTTGCCGCCGAGATGAAAATGCGACTCGTCAGAAAAGATAATTTTTCGTCCAAAATCGTTGTCCAAATCAAAGTTGCTAAATTGCGAAGCGATAACGAATCGGATGGTCGCGCGGCTTCTATTGCTGAGTGCAGTCAATTGGACCTTGTAAGCGAATAATCCGACATCTTTGTGCAGAATTCTCTTCAGGCTAGTGCGTGATATGTTGAGCTTTTGAGATCGATGGCGATTTGATGTTCGTGAAGTGAGTCTCACACTCTCGGCCACAGCTACATATTCATCTGTGCACACCATATGACAACGGGGACCATGACCATACCAGTCTTACGAACTTTTTGCACAAACTTGGGTACAGCAGTCGCGGTGGGTTCTTCATTTCGGCCAAAACATCTTAAAAAAAACGCACTGTTTGGGCTACACAGCACTCACTTTGGAAATAGTTTTCAATATTTCCCAACGTTTTTCAAGCCCAAAGCGACTCATTTCGTTCCCCGGATGTATGAAACTGACTTGCTGTCAAGATTTCGAGCGGGAAACAGGTGTCAGTGTCAAAATAACCATTGTTATTATCAAATCGCTAAATGGCTCAGTCTGTACAGTGCTATGCAAAATAATTAGAACATACTTTATTTCACAGGCGTCTCTCATTTGTACACTTGTTGAGCTATAAAGAAAATTTTGTTTGAGTCATCTGGTTTTGCAGAATTTATGCCATTAATTTAGCGACGTATGTAGCGGACAGTCGTTATTATAACCTAAAGCATATGAAATAGCATATGTATCGCGCAAATTACCTCCACGGCTTTGCTGGCACGTACATATAATACATTCATATAATACGTACATTTTGATACCGCGTTCAACTATAATAATAATAATGGCGGCGCTACAGTCCGAGGTCGACTTAGGCCTAGCTTCTCAGCAACTACTCGTGTTGTGCGTGCTATTATTTTGTTACGAGCGGAGGGGACCTACAGTTTAATGCCGACTCCGAACGGCGAGATTGAGAAGCTTTTTCTAGACGGTTATACTCTTTGAGCATTGTCAGTGACTCGAAAGAGGTGGAGCCGTGAAAAAAATGTTTGCTGTTTTTTCGGGAATCGAACCGACAACATCGTGTGTAGGAGTCGACGCACCTACTCACTACGTCACGGCGCCCACACAGCGTTCAACTGGTTCCCTTAAAACGTGGTTGGTCGTGGGCTTGTTGACGTAAGCCTTCTTCTTCTTCTTCTTAGGGCGCAACAGCCCGAGGTGGACCAAGGCTTCATCCAAAATGCCTCTCCAGCCAGCACGATCTCTCGCCAGCTGTCTCCAGTTTTGCACACCAAGCCGGCTGAGGTCCCCTCGAATTGTGTGACCTTGTACGTGGACGTCCTATATTGCGTTGTCCCACAGGCTCAGTGTAGAAGACTCTTCGGGCCGCAGTAATGTCGTCCATACGCTCTGCACGCCATAGCAGTCTTATGCGTTGAATACGCCTTACTTGTTGCATTTTCAAAAAAATGGTTCGATAGATCCTCATGCCGACACAAATTCGCACCAAACAGTGGCGCGGTGACTTTTTTGATTGTTTCTAAACAAGGGTTCGTTAATTTTCTAAAATTCAAATTCGAGAATTTTGATAAATAACAAACCCATCAAGTTGAGAATGAACCCTATCGCTATGGAATCAGTATCCAATAGTTTTTGTTCTGTAACCCATTCAAACTGATCACTAGTGATTTCATTGCACGTTCAATGAATGAAGAAGCAAATCATTCGTTACAATTAGCTGTAAAGATTTTTTTTCAAAGTATTAGTTCATGATCACGATGCTCAACACTCTCAGGAACAATTTCGATGTCCGAATTGATCTCTTCGCAGATGATGAAGATTTAAATCACTATTCTCACCAAATTTTGTACGAAATTTGCGAACATTACCTGCTGAACTCAATTCTTCATTCCAATTTATCATGTCACTGCGTCATAAGACATGACGACGATGGTGAGAGTATTTTTACTAAGCCATCTAAGATCTTACGTGATTTTATGAGAGCAAATGGTAATCTTCAGCACGGTGTTGCAAAAATTTGCATAACATTTCCCTTGCCTTGTACGACACTGAGGAGGTGTATTCAATGAAGAGCTTGGGACTTTATTAGGCACTTTTAATCGAGCAGCGATCTTTTGTTTTGTGGCGATTTATCCTCTGCATCTACAGTATTGTGCAAATTTACATACTTTAAAGCATTTTTTATTTTATTTTGAATAAATGCTTATAAATAGGTTTTGACAGTTTCAGTATATACTTAAAAGGTGGCCACCTTTTTAATTTAATAGCTCCTTTGCCTACTTTGGTATTGATGAAACTAATGTTGCACATAATTTTATAACTTCATCGTCATCGAAGAATGGCTGAAACTAGTTCTTTTTTTAGTTAAGCATTGCTTTTTCCTCAGCCTTGCTTTCAAAATAGCCCAAAGATTCTTAATTAGATTGAGGTTAGATGAGTTGCTAGGCCATTCAAGCACCTTTATATTCTGTGTGACACTGTGCAAGTTCTTTTTGAAAAAGAGTTTCTTGAATGAGACTTATTTTTTGAATTGTTAGCAGGAGCATTTGAGTCTGTGTATTTCGGTGCTATTCATCATGCCGTCAATTGCTTTCAGGACCCTCAGAAGGGTTGTTAGGATGTTAGTTTTTCCTTTTGGCTTCTCCTCACGACACTTATCACGACACTGGACCACGAAGCGGCTCTCGTTCGATAATACAACTTTTATCCAGTCCTCTGAAGTTCAGCTTTTGTAATTTCTTTCATCGTCTTTTTACATAGAATCTGTCAAAAGTTTTTTTAAGAGTTTTCTGAGCTTGCGACCCACTTAAAGCAGATGCAATCAAACAGTAGATGAATCAATATCCACTTCAACTAGCACCAAAATTCTCGAAGTTCGCCTCTTGTCCTCCAAGGGTTTATTGCATCACTCCGTATAACCATTTTGTTGTCATGAGCTATGGTTTTAAGACCGCAATGGCCCATTCATGGAAGGGACCGAATGGAGGATCGCGAACTCTATGAGCTGTAAAAAGATTAACAAATACCAATACTGCAGCCAAGAGAGTCTTCGAAACCGAGCCTCTTGCTTCAACGAAGTGACCGAACCTCTAGTATAAATGTCAAATGATCGCGGATGCAAGGCAACTTGGTCCTGATGACTGGAAGCAGGGTACCCGGGACCGTCAACAATGGTAGGCGGTGATAGCTCAGGTTCAAACCATCCAGGGGTTGCAGGCCTGATACTGAAGTAAGTAAGAAGTCTTGTAAGGCAGTGATATTTGCCCTCTTTTCAACCGATATAACCATTATTTAGTCTCCCGATGAAAACTTTACTCACAAAGTAGTAACATGACTTAGATAATCTAGTTATCACTGTTATTCACTCTGTTATCACATAGTGTTAAAATGAAGTGTGTTCTTTGCAATTTAAAGTCGACAGACATGAATTTAAAGTACAGTGCTCAATTTGTAAAAATTACGTTCACGCAAAGTGCGCAAAACACGCATGCGTACTTGTAACTCCCAGAGAGCTGCATTAATATCTTCCCAATAATTCGGCTGCTGAAGTAGTTAAAAAAATGCGACCTACCCTTAACAGAAATAATTGAAAAAAAAACTAGTTAAAGCTAGTGAAGCATTTACCAAATTTTTCAGAAACAAAAAAAAACAGAAAATAACAAATTTTAGCCTACTATTGCTTGTCCAAATTAATTGCCCAACACTGTACAAGGATCGATTTAGTCAGACTTAAATTGCACCCCAAACCGTACTACTAAGTTATTCAGTATGTGAGTATTACAAACGATTTAACAACTAGAATCATCTGACTAAACCTGGATCCATGCTGCTCCAAAAGATTCCTCTCCTCGAAGTGAACAAAAATTGGTACAGTGTTTGGTTTCATCACTGGACATTGATTTTTAGGAGCACATGCAAAAATTCTTCCAAAATGTCTTCTACAGGAATTAGTTGGATAAAAAGGGAGAGGAAAACATTTTCCACCTTCTCCGTACGAGTCCTACAATCGTGTCACCCAGGTGACTGAACTTGCGAAACTTTTTCTTCAAACATTTTTGCGACCTCAACGATAAACGCATTTACTCTTAAGTGATCCACGTGGCAGCTCAATGGACTTGTTCTGGTCTAAGAGTGTCCCCCATTAGCTTCGGCCAATGGGCACTATAACGCTCAAGGCAAACCACTTTTCAGTAGTTTTTAACAACAACAACGACTGACAATAGTTAACAACTTTTTTGTAGCTTCAGTGTCGATATTGATATCTTTCCCTGGGTTAAGTCGGGCGCGTCGTCTAAACTAACAATAGGATTTTCGTTGCCATCACTCTCTGGGAAAGTTATTCCTCTATACTCTCAGTAACGACCGTAATGTTTATAATGGAAATTCTCGATCGAGTTGTCATAGAATTTCTCTCCAATTTAAGGCCCAACTATAATAGGCACGAGCGCGCATGAGCCAATGTCAAACGCGCATGAGTGAGTGAGCGAGTACACGCATCCCCATAAAGGCGACTATAATGGAACTCGCGAACAATTCGAAACAGTTCGTTAAACATATGCGAATTCAACAAGTGGCACACAAGAAAGCATGACAAAACATTTCGTTAAAATTTGACTCTAGCTCATGCTTATTATAGTTGGACCTTTGGAGTTTCTTAAAACTAGTGAGGAAAAGATAAAAAAAGGCGCGAGCGGCTATAATAGTACGCGAGGCTTCGATATTGGGGGATATATTACACTGATGGGAGCAGTTTATATGCCCACTCAATCCCAAGGTATAGATAATTACCAAATTTGATATATGATTTATTAAAGTCTTGTGAGAGAACAATAGCACGCACAACATGCTGAGAAACTAGGCCCAGGTCCACCCCGGACTGTAGCGCCGCCATTATTATTATTATTATTAAAGTCTAAAATCCATGCTATACATCAGAAAATCATTAATTCTTTTTCTGCTTGCGGTAGCGCAATAGTCTGGGTTTCCCCAGCAAATCATAAATTTCTTATCAAAAACCAAATTTTTAATGCTGAAATAAGCCTTTGCCCCAAGAGTAAGTGGCTGTATCAGTCGTATCTCTTGTCGCTTTAAAGCCTGAAGATCCAAACAACTTTCTCTGCAAGCGCTTCACAAGTTGCATTGCATACAGTCAGCCGGGGTGATTTGCGATGATACTTTCGCTGAGCTCTTGAAGTTGCGTTTACTTCTGTAAATCCTATTCCTTGCAGAGAAAATATATCTCAGACCGCATCTAGGTCAAGTTAATACAAGCATTTCTCTGTTGCCCATAAATTTGTTCAGCAAACGTATAAAATTCTACACAAACCTTGCCGTCGTCTGCTTAATTGATTCTGCACGATCGTTTCAGTGATGATTTAACGAACGCTGCCTGCCGGCCAATTCACACCTATCACCCGATAAATCTTGAGTGTGTCAACAGAGGCGATAGACAACACTTGACCTACTCCCACCAGGGCGTACTGCAGTCCCCTGCGGCTGGCGAACACTTCCTATGTCCACACCTAGCAGTCATAAGCTCCAAGTATCTGGCAAACACCTGTGCAGTGTCTACGACAGAAATTCCAGTCGCCCAAGCTAGTGGACACTGTGCTGGTGATTGAAGTGTGTACGTGAGCCTCCTTGGATGTTACAGCATCGGAGTGCTCCTTTGTTGTGGGTTGTGGCACAACCGGTACCGAAGGAGGTAAACACTTTCGAACTACTTTCCGTGACATTTGCAACGATCGCATGCAACATTCAAATCACAAATACCCCTCAACCTGAGTGACACGGCTTCTGGAGTGCACCAAAGAATAGCCCATGATCCTGACTGATGCCTTGTGTGGCGCGTTACGTAATTTAATTATCTTAATCAAGACGGGGGCCTGCAATCACTACCATTCACCGTGGCCAGGTGTACGCTACTGCATACCAGTTGGATTCGTTGTATTGCCACATCAATCGAATGCGGAAATCAATCTGTTAGATACGAGTGGTCTTTGGTCTTGTGCACCCGTACTGGATGAGCGCGGTGCTCGTTACGATGAGATAAGTTGAGAGCGGTGCGTTGAACTTTATTTTTTATGAATTTCTTCGGTTTGTTATTTTTGTTTGGGTTTTTTTTTTCTTTTTGGCGAAGACGTTCCACCCTGCGGCACTGGAAAGGGAGCCTACCCATCGACCCATAGAAATGTTATGCATCACGGAGGGAACTATAATTGTTTTGATGAGTTGTAGTTTAGATGGAGGCAACATTTTGGTTGTTTGTTTCTATAGATTGACTTAACTTGTATCGGTAGCAAACAAAGGTCTTTGATTTCGGCCTGTGGGTTGTTTTTGTCGAACATCCTCTGCTGAAACATAATAAGAACAAAACAAATGTGATTGTTGAGCCTCATTCCTCGCATAGCTTCGTCAGCAACAAACCTTGTTGGGCGTAATATTGTCCTACCAATGGTGAGTCCTCCAATCCTATCCCAAGTTCATGCAACTTCCCAGAGCACCGTCACTTCTTTCGTGGCTTTGTGAAATGGAAGTGTGTGAAGTTAATTACTTCCAGGAAATGCATTTGTCTGAAAGCTAAAAATAATTAAGAAATAATGCCCGATAGTTGGTTTGTGGATCGACTACGTCACGCGAATTTTCCTAGACAGAAGGAAACGATTCTTTAATCCAATACTGTCTGGAGTTAAAAGCACTGTCTCAATGATTGAGTGCTGAATTCTAACTGAAACTGTCAGGAATTGATTGGATAGTATGGGCTTTGGTAATCAGGAGAAGGCTGGGCTTAGTAAGGTTCCAGTGGCAGGCAGTAAATTAAAACAGCTACACTTTTGGCCAAGTTAGACCTTGATACCAAGCGGATCAAACTTCCTCCTAATGCAAATTAAACCATTCGAAGTTTACAATGAAGTACAACAGTTTCAACAGATTATTCAAGATATATGCTCCCAGAAAGAGGGAGCAAAAAAGGTTGATGATTATTTCTTTCACCAACTCATTTCTACAGATGAGAATGGCTGAATTTTCAGCGAATTTTTAGGTCGCTGAAGACATGATAGAAAGGGTCAATTCCGACCCATTGTAACTGACTATGAGACATGGGTTTACAAATTTGACATGCAAACTATTCAACAAGCTTCGGGATGGCGCCTTCCAACTGAGCCGAAACCGAAAATGCACGTCACAGTCGATCAAAAATGAAAGCGATGTTTGATTACCGCGATTTTGTGCACTTGGAATTCTTCCCAAAAGACAAGACAGTAAATAAAGAATATTATCTCAGCGTTATGTGGCGTTTGAGAGAGCAAATTCGTCGAAAAAGACCAGATTTGTAAAAAGGAAACCAATGCATTTTGGACCACCTTCACTGAACGAATTACTAGTCAAAACTAATTTAGATCGTAACTGGATAAGAATACTTAACTTGAGTCGTTGTTTGGTTGACTGTATTAACCACAAAACTTTCCTTGTAACAAGTTGCTTAATTTTTGGATAATATTAAAAATGTCATAAATTGGAATATGTTTTGGGTGGATCAAAGGAAGAGTTAGGAGTGGGACTGGGAGTGTGCTCCAGTGACCATAATATACTCATTTGCAGAGGTGTGCCTGATCATGGCAGCGTCTTCCAAACAAAAATAATCACGATCATGAAGGCATTCATGAATAAGACACACTGTTCTTTTTACCAGGGATATCATTATTTGATTCAACAGCCATGCTGCAATTAAATCCCTCGATTCAGTAATGTTTTTTGTCCAAACAGTTGTCAAGTGTCTCTCAACGACAAATTTCAAGTGCATGCGGATGGTAAAAAAAAACCCTCCACTGCAATCTGTTCGCTAAAATTCTTAATACATTTTGCCGAGACAGTATAATCAATCAATAAAACACAAGTAGGCCCCTTCCGAAGCAATGTATGTACTTAATAATAATAACTATGGCGGCGCTACAGTCCGAGGTAGAGTGCTATTGTTCTCCCACGAGTGGAGGAGACGTACAGTTTAATGGCGACTCCGAAGGGCGAGATTGAGAAGCTTTTTCTACACAGTTATACTCTTTGAGCATTGTCAGTGACTCGAAAGAGCTGGAGCCGTGAACAACTTTGATTCTAAAAAATTTTTGCCCGTGCTGAAGTTTTAACCTAGACTGGGAAAGTCTAGTGCGTACGCACAAACCAACACAGCCACGGCGCCCATGCCAACGAATAACCCAATCATTAAAAAATTTTTTAAAAGCATTTTCTTGGAATCGACTTCAGTACTCGCCACGGATCCTCATTTATGTCAATGAAATTTATCGAATGAAAACGGAAGCTTAGAAGGAATAATTTGAGTTTTGGAAAAGAAAAATGTCGGTTGTATCAAGGGAATACATAAATAATAAATGCACTTGTTTTCATTTCTGCATTTCTTGCGGCGCCACAGTTCGGAGTGTCAACCAACATGCCTCCCCAGCTAACACGATCTTTTGCTAGCTGTTGCCACATGCGCACTCCGAATTCTCCTCTGTTTTGTTGCGTTGTCCCACTGGTTCAGATTCGAAGATTCTTCTCTCTCTGCAGAAGTCATATTGTCAGTGCGCTCTACATGTTCAAACCATCTTGGCGTTAAATAAATAGACGTCTAGATAGACGCATGTCGTTATACAGCCAATGCAATTCGTGGTTGGGTCATCTTCTCCAATCGCCATCAATGCAAACAGGACCAAAGTTTGAAGGCAGAGTCCATGCCTCTACGCAAAGACCAGGACTGGAATGATCAATATCTTTTACAAAGTCGGCTTGGTCTTTCGAGTCAGGATTTAATTTTCGAATTTCTTTTTGAGCCTCAAAAAAAGCGGTTGGGCTACTACTGTTTACTAGGGAGCTGAGGTACACGTCTTTCAGTACCTCGAAGTTGCAGCTGCTAATTGTGAAGTTCTGGCCGTTGTGCATCCTTTCTCGATGAGAGAATTTACTTCGTACTTCGCACTCTTTTCCCGCCAGACTCAATTTAGCCAGTTTCGTTTCAATACAAGTAAACGCTTTGTTGACATCTCGCTGTGATCGACCAATTATGTCGATGTACGTCTTGAACTTGCGTGTATATCGAATGACCTTTGTATGTACCCTTAAAAGGGTATGGAAGCAATAAGAATTCATAAAATTAATTGATTGTGTCATCGGACCCTGAACGGTGATCGGCATGGAAGTGGGATTAAAAAAAAACGGAACAATTTCGGTGTTCGAAATCTTCTGGCCATCATACTTATTTATCTCTTAAATTTATTTTGCATTTATAAAGACATCGACATAACATTTTTAAATAAGGTCCTTTAGGCCGAGATATAATTTTCTGTTCATAAAAAATTTATAAAGTGGAATCATTTGGGTTTTGTGTGTACCTAAAGTTAAAGTTGAATTTGATATATTGTCGCACCCCATCGGGTGATATATCAATCGACAGCTCTTTTGAAATGAAGTAGAGTTCCGGTTAAAAACTTTTTGATCCTGAGTACCTTTTAGGAAATATTGAGCTCCAATATCGGTTTAATACCGTGCCGCCCTCATATGTATTTCTAAATGAAAAAGCTTAAAAATCTAAAAAAAATCACAAACATTTATTTCCAGCATTCTGACCCTAACAGTATTGGCCAAAAACATTGACAGGCGACTTTTGAAGATCTGAAATCGCAGTTTTGTAGATTTGATCGAAAATATTAAACAGTGATAAATATCAAAATATCGATTTACATATGTGCAAATTTGAAAATATTTAAAATGTATAGATATCAAGCATTTTTCTTGTGCACATACGATCCCTGGTGAAATCCACAACTCAACACGAGTCTAAGTGGATTTTGCATATTAATTTCTATTCTCAACAATGAAATGGATGAAATGGATATTAGAAATTGTTTTTCTTGTGTTAGACAAATTTGGATTGGAAAATACGTATATGTACAGGGTGGGCCAAATACAAGTTCTTTTTTAAAAAACGAAATATAACGTCGTTCAAGTGGCTGCATCGGTTGGCTTCGCAGTAGCGAATTCTGTCACCCCAATTTTCTAAGACTTTGTTGATGGATTCGGTCTGCAGCTCACGGATTGCTTTGATGATTTTGGCCTTAAGTACTTGAATCTCGCGTCACGCGAATTTTCCTAGACAGAAGGATTTGGAAATTTAGTGCGCAAAAGATCGATTGCGGCATGGGCTGTATGGCATGGCGTGCATAAATCAGAGGTCGTCCAAATCCATTGGTTTAATTTCTGTAAAAAAAGCCTGGTTCTGTAACGCCCACAGTTGAACGAAACGTTGTTTTCAGCTTCATTTTCGAAAAAAAATAGTCCAAAGATGCCACTACTCTACAATCCGCACCAAACTGTCACTCTCTGTGGATGCATTGACTTCTTGATAATAACATGCGGGTTTTCCGTTTTCCGAGCGCCAGATGCGGCAATTTTGTTTGTTAACGTAGCCGCCGAGATGAAAATGCGCCTCGTCAGAAAAGAAGACTTTTCGCCCAAAATCGTTGTCGAAATCAAGCTGAGCTGCTCTAAGGCCTAAACTGCGAAGCGATAACGAAGCGAATGGCCGCGCCTGCAATTGCTGAGTCAATTGGAACTTGTAAGCGAAGAATCAGAGATCTTTGTGCAGAATTCTTCTCAGGCTAGTCCGTGAAATGTTGAGTTGTTCAGATTGATGGCTAGTTGATGTTCGTGAATTAAGTCTCATATCTCGGCAACCGCAGCCACATTCTCATCTGTGCACACCGTAAGACGACGGGACCATGAGTGTGGGCCACTAGCAAACCAGTCTCACGAACTTTTTTTGCACAAACTTGGGTACAGCAGTCGCGGTGGGTGCTTCATTTCGGCCAAAACATCTTTAAAAAACCGCACTGTTTGAGCTACACAGCACTCACTTTGGAAATAAGTTTTCAATATTTCCCAACGTTGTTCAAGTGTAAAGGGACTCATTTCGTTCAGCGGAGGTATGATACTGACTTAATGTCGAGATTTGAGCGGGAAACAGCTGTCAGTGTCAAAATAACCTATGGTTTAAAAAAAAGGAAGATTAAAATGAAATACAGTCGACTCCCTCTAAGTCGAACTCCCTCTAAGTCGAATTTCCCTCTAACTCGAATTTTTCTGCCATATTTATTTTGGCATTACCCTCATTTTCCATACAAGAACCATCATCTAGTCGAACTCCCTCTAACTCGAACTAATTTTGATATCCCGTTAAAATTCGACTAAGAGGGAGTCGACTGTAATTTGGAATCGTTGCCACGCGATTAGATCTCACAATTCCCCAGTTATTTAATTACCTCCATGGAGTAACTAACAACAGAATTGGTGAACTCCTCATTTCGTCTAATTCTATTGCTTGGTTACGCCATTATAAAATGAGGGAAATGAGGTTAGTTGTAAATAGAACAAAAATTTTTAAAATTGTTCTTTTAACAAAGAAAAAGTGATAAATAAAATGAAAAGCAAACATTTACCGCTTCAGATTGTGTGCATTGACTTGAAAGTTCCTCAACTTAAATTGTTACAAATCACTTTGTTCCCCTGCATATTACATGATCCATAATCAGTTTAAGAAACAATTAATCAATTAAAGCGCTCCGATGCCCAAGACCTTGAGGACTTTGATCAATGAAACCCCCGGAAAAAAGTCATAGCATCATAGTTTGAAAGTTATTTCAAACAATGTGTACGTAACCAAAGCAACAAGTGTCAAGGCCGAACAATCGCTGTTTGGTTTTCACAGCCTTCGTGTGTGTCACAGACACTTTTACTTGCCCGAAATTGGATCAATTGGAACCAGTTTCGTCCAAAATGTGTGTGGGATCATTGAACAGATTGAATTGTTCGTTAAATGATTGAATCACTTTTGTATATTTTTCTGAGATTTATGAAAAGCCTCAAATTAATTTTCCAGTTGCTGCAGCAACTTGCCTCTTGACCAAAGCCATGCATCGCAAGTTCACGACAAAGTGAATACTAAGTCACAGTCAATGCCAATCCCAAAGGTTATTCAAACATCGTCTTACTTTAGGTACAAATGTATTTCAAGACGCACTCGTCGTTGCTTTCAACGATGTACCAATCAAATTGACCATCAATCCTCGAAGTGCTTGTAATCTCGATTTGAAAGCAGTTCACATAATCCAACACTCGTCGCTCTCGTGCCACCGTGTTCAGCATAACGACGCGACCGTGACGAGTCACTCAAATTGGAAAACAAAAGAAATGAAAACAAAATGTTGCACAAATTCGTCAAAATCGGCATCCGACTTCCACCTTCTCACGGTACTTTCCTGTGTCATAACCTTACTTTTTTTGCCCTCACATTCGCATGCGATTTCAATTTCTGCGGCGAAAGAAATAAAACGAAGCAAATTACACAACAAATGGCGGTGCTTCGTTTAAATTGTTCCCCATCTGCGGATGTGGGGCTCTTTGTGTTGGCACAGGATGCGAGACCGGCATAATCGGTCCAAATCAAGAGAAGAGCGTTATGAGATACATGGAATCATAAATTCCAAAACAATGGGCCGCCACTTGGGCAGAAACAGTGAGCCCATTATGAGGAAGTAGGTGAGGATTGATTAGACATGCATGAGGCGCCGCCGCAGCCGTCAAGACAATGCAATAGTTCATGTTTTACGGTTTTTTGTTGTTTTTTTTTCGTTTGTTAGTTTTGTTTTCTTTTTATCGTCGTTACCTTATGGCCCAGTGTTTCTTCACACATAAATTGCCGTGTTTGGACGCCATTCATCACCGTTAGTGTTTGTGTGCTGTTAAGGGAGTTGTTGTGACATTTAGCCTCTTTTCGTACACCTTTTTGGATCTTTCTTTTGCTTTGCGACGTTTAGAGTGATAACAAAACAATGCCTTTTGGGATGATGGGAACCACCTCGTGGCTGTCAAGTGAGTGCGCACGGAATGAGTGTGAACGCCATTAGCTGTCAATCATCGGCTGGCGTGTTATTTGGAAAGTGACGTTTATTGTTATTGTCTCAACTCAGTATGGGCACAAATTAATTGATTAAATCGATTTTGATCGTAGATGCAGAGACTGAAGCGTACACACCCCAGACGAGTACTCTCGTATATGACTTGGGAATTGACTTCCTGGTTTTTGAATAATTCATCGGCGTCAGGGCGTAGTGCCTTGTGGGGGAGATGGTATGCCGGTGCCTTTTGATGAGTCTTCAAGATGTGTATGATAGGTGGACATGTGCCGGAATGAATTCGGTGTGTTTTGAATAATTGCCAATGTTTAGGACTGCGACCACCTACTGAGATAAGTGGAGCTTTTTGTAATCTTTCATAAATAAGGTTAATTATAATTTTTTCGGACATTGATTGTATTTTAAGTTGGCTCCGGCAGACACGGAAGATTTCTCTTTTGAATGATAATGATGCAACCATAAACGAATTGAGGATTTAAATTTCCTCGCTTGATTGCCTAATATCATCTAATTCATACTTCCTTCTATTTGGGTTTTACCTCATCTAGGAAGAAGAATGAAGAAGTCGGTTTAATCTGCGCGCCATAGTCACATGAGCAGCTTACTCTGCGCCCTTCAGGCTTTCTTTTCATATTTGGTCTTTCTGCTTTGATCATTGCGAGGATGTAAGGGTCGGTGAAAATCCTTAAAATACACTATGGGTTGCCTCATAGCGAAAGTGATTTTTGCCCAGTAAAAACATCTCCCTCCAAGTAAAATGTATTTGTACCAAATTTAACACTTATTCAGTAGTTTTACTTTCTTGACTAAGACGCGTTTGGCAAGAAATTCTCCACTGAAAGTTCCTGCAGTGTAAGATGCTGCATATCCGCGATTTGGACGCGGTTTCCTACCTCACCAGGTCTAAAGGTCACCCGGCGGATTAAATTGCTTTCATCCAAAGATTGTGGGATTGTTGCATTTATATGTCAGATGTTTAGTCGGTTTTTATGCTTTTGCGCGAAGCTTCTAGTTTCAGCTTCGATTGTGGGAATTCCGAGATCACGATGGATATATAGAATATATCATGGTGCGTGTACAATGTTCCTAAGCACTTTGTTCTGAAATGTCTGCAAGATATTGACGTTTGTTTTTTTAGTACAACCCCAGAGTTGTAAACCGTACGCTCACACAAGCTTAAGCACATGATTATATAGAAGCAGTACTGAGCTGGGAATGCTTTCCGAGTTACGTTTCATTTTAACATGTGAACTCCACTTCAACTTCGCGTCGAGCGTCATGCCCTATAACTGCTTTTTCGATTACGAAAGAGGTGAAGCCGTGAAATATGGAAGATGTCTGTGCCGGGAATCGAATCTGGACGTTGATATCCTATGAGACAACGTAATTACCCACTACACTACTACGCCGACGGGAAGTCGATTAAGAAGATGAAATGACTGGAAATGCCTCTTAAATTTTTCTAAATGTGTCTTAGAACATCCATTCGCCGCTTAAGGTCCTTCCAAATTAAATGTAATGGAAATAGACTAACAGATCCTTTTTGGAGCTGATTAGTTTTCACATAAGAACCTTGACCACCAACTTCAGCAACTTGGATAGACTACAGAGCTTCTCCATCAACAGTTTCAATTTTATTCCCTGTAGGATACTCGAAAGCATTGGCATGGCTGACACGGGAAATGACCATATAAAATTGTCCTTTTGAAAAGCATCCTGTTGTCAAGTTAAACGTCCGCATTGCTTATCATCTATTCTTGACTTTTGTTTTATGAAGTTGAACAAATTTGTCTCATCAGAATGAACAGACAGCAGTCAGGACTCATATCTGAGGTGATGAGGTCGTTCCACGGATAATGATTTTGGTTTTCGTGGTTGTACTCGCACGGGGAAGGTTCCGTCGCATAATATTGATGGATGATTTCTGAATATCAAACGACGTTTCCAAACTATTTCAGTTGAATTTTCTTCTAACTTCAACCCAAATCAACCATTTATTCATAAATTCATACATCCAAACAAACAAATGTTCATCCCTACATATACCTATATCTCTAACCAAGTTTATCCAACATAGAAAATCCCTTCCATCATACACATACCCAATCACTGCTCATGCCTGCGGTGTGTGTGTGTTCATTTCTGTTGGGCATTTAGGGGTGAGATCGAAAAGATAACGCTCATCAACGAATACACGGCATGAAATTATGTGTGAAAATGAAAATTTGTTCTTATTTTAAATCTTAGATATCTCAAAATTTCAACATAAATCGATATTTTGAAATTTATCATTTCTTAATGCTTAGATCTTCAAAATTCGCATGTCGATGATTGACCGTTTTTGGCCAATATCTCCAAAACCAATAGGGCCAGAATGCTCGCAATGGTTTTAATGAAAGTACTCAATGAAGCCAAGTTTTTGTGATTTTTTCAGAAAGTGTTTAAAAACTTTGGTTTAGAAAAGGCAGGGGGGAACGCATTTAAAAAAACTTTGGAGCTCCATATTTTCCAAACGGTATTTTGGATAAAAAAGTGTTGAGAGAAACCTCCAGCTCATTTCGAACGACCTGTCGATTGATATATATTTCGATGGGGTGCGACAATTTTTCAAAATTAATGTCAACTTCACCTGTACTGGAGCCACCCCCAAATGGCCCCACTTTTTAAAATCGCTGCATAGGCAATGACATCTAAGTCTGAAGTACCTAATTCCAAAATTTCATGCTGATATCTTCATAAACTTCGGAGATAAATAAGTGTGACAGACACGACGGACGGACGGACGGACGGACGGACGGACACACCGAAATTATAAAGGTTCCGTTTTTGTAGACGGAACCTTAAAAAACGAAAAACAATAATAGCTGTGGTAGGGTGCAGCCTTGTCTTACTCCACTTTAGAATTTGATTTCCTCTAATAACTTGCCTCTGTGTAGCAGAATAGAAAGTGATTATTTATGAGCGGTATTCATGGAATAAGAACATGCTTGGCAACACCGCACACCGCCAAGATCTGTGGGGTCATTACACGATTAAGGTCTATAGTTATACTTCATAACTTTCATCGAAGAAGTCTGTCGAATTTCCTTCCAATAAATTTCGTTTTCATTGACCATTCATTGGAAGAAAATGAAAGTTTATATTCTCTTTGACGAGCTATCGATATTTGTATTCAACTTGGAGTACAATGCTGGAGAATCTCGTGAATGTCTGCCGAAACACTTTATCCATTGCCTTCACGAGCCAAGGGAGTTTCTGCGTACAAAACAGCTTATTTTACAGAAAACGGAACATTTTACAAAAGGGCACAAATAAGAAGAACGTCTTCGTTAAGCGTCTATAAAAGCAAAAACTAAACGGAAGACTCCATGAAGAGCTTATGATGCACAAAACAAGGAACGCATGGAAGTTAGTATGTATAGGGTGTTTTGTAGAGGTATTAAATATTACAATGGAAGAAAACACATGAAAAGCATGGTTTCGGATTCATTTGACAGGCAACTTTAGGGCCTTGTGTTTTGATTACAATTTCTGACATGTACGAGTACTTCGATAGGATTACGCTATGGAGGTTCAACTTATAATATTGGTAATAATGCGGTAAATGTTGGCTTCCAAATTTTCCAGAGTCTCTGGTTTATTTTTGGAGACTAGCAAGTAAATAGTCTAGAGGTGTGATATAACATGATTAGAGAGGTCAAGTAAATTCAATAAATTGAATTGAAATTCCGACAGCCAAGCGGCTATAAGAGCCATAGCTTCAGATATTCTAAAGTTGAATCTAGTCAAACTATGCAGACAAAACGTAAACGAAATCTCCAATGTAAACACGGTAACTCTCTGCTGGGTGCCGGGACACACAGGAGTTCAAGGAAACAAGAGAGGCGACTTGTTGGAAAAGGAGGGCTCAGAGTTAGATAATTGTCTAGCACTACCTTATGTCAACATGCCGTTAAGTTTTCTAAGGAAAGAAATAGAGGACGAAGCCTTTTTGGACCCAACTGTAGGGCTTACTGAGCCGCGACCCAGTCGCAAGGGCAATCTACAAGTTACATACCTACCTACCTACAAGGCGGCCTGTACAAAAATTTGTAAAAAGTTTTTGCCCTCAGATTGAGAAACATAGAGATCTTGACATTGATTTCGTGAAGTATTTCTAAACGCTCCGTTGTTTGGACTTTTGCAGTCTTGTCATTCATTCTTGTGCAATAAAATATTTTGACACAATTAAATGTCGAAATTGTCTCATCTAGCACTTAATATTCTCCACACAGCGCATAAAAAGCTAACAATTGTACGTAAATGCCATATTACCGAAGCCGTTATTCGGCAGTAAAATACCAAATTCAGCTTAATTTGCTTAGGTTTGATATTATTTGCAAATAGTGTATGAAATTTAAGAAACTTGTAGCCATTTTATGACCTAACACCTTCACGTCCTTGATCATTAATGAATTCAAAAAAATTTGTTTTTTTTAAAGGTTTTAGCTTTGTGAATTGGTAATGCAATCATCAGCCTTCACCTGCACAGAATTTATGTGTCAACAGATTTGTTCAATGAGGGGGCAGAAATTACACAAGTTAGAGAAAGGAAGACTGACCAGAAATAGAGGAAGTTGGAACAAAATCAACTATTCAACTACATCTGCTTTTGACAGGTGCAGAGATTTGTTTTTATAGTTGTTCACAACACATTCACTGAAATGATGATGTGCAATGAATTATGCCATTAGTCCTTGATTTATCCCAAAAATAGTTTGGAGCTTTAGTAAAAGAAAAGCACATTGAACATTACCCGACAACATTGCATTGCATTTAAATAGTCAATGGGTCATCTAGATTGTGCTATTTGTCTCCTCGTTACATCATCATCTTCTTCTTCTTGTGGCGCTACAGTCCGAGGTGGACTCGGGCCTCAACCAACAAACCCCGCTAACTAGCAATATCTTTTGCTAGTCGTCGCCAATTGCGCATGCCAAGTTGGTTGAGGTCCCTCTCCACTTGGGTGCACCACCTTAGACGTGGACGTCCTCTGTTGCGTTTTCCCACTTGTTCAGAGTCGAAGACTCATTATGCAGGAGCTATATTGTCCATGCACTCTACATGGCCTAGCCATCTTAGGCGTGGGATCTGTAGACTCCAGGCTAGACTTATGTCGCTGTATAGCCCATATAGAATATCTTCCTTCTTCCTTCCAAAGATCGCACACAGAACTTTACATCATCTAGGTATATTTAAGATATTCGCTTTATGCTTGGAAGCTATTTGGTTCTTCCAAGTCAATATTTTGAAGACTCATCGTACTTGTGATTGCCTCCTGCTGCTTTTTACAACGGGACCAATCAGATCCAGTATCGATGCGTGGTTACCCGAGTGTAGATTAAAGCTCAGAATTAAATTTAGTACTACCAATCCAAAGAAAAAAAGTCTACTTCAGGCCAAGACGGGACAGTAGCAGAACACTATTGAGGTGTTTCCTTCTCCAACGAAAACAACAATCCCAGAAACCGATGAAATAATCTGATGTTCTCTCGTTTTAATTCAACAATTTTGTCAAAACCACGGTTTGTACGGATGAAGAATTCGAACTGCCTTATAATAATAATAATAATAGCGGCGCTACAGTCCGAGGTGGACCTGGGCCGAGCTTCTCAGCAACCACTCGTGTTGTGCGTACTATTGTTCTCTCACGAGTAGAGCGGACCTACAGTTTAATGCCGACTCTGAAAGGCGAGATTGAGAAGCTTTTTCTGGACAGTTATTTTTCGGAAATCGAACCGAGAACATCGAGCGTAGGAGTTTAGGTCCTTTGCTCTTCAACAAAGACACGCAACCTAACCTTCCGATGCCGTTAAAGCCTTCATGCCAAAGATTCATTATAGTGTGACCATGTTGGGCTTTCTAGATTCATCTAGTTGTAAAAGGCAGTCACAAACCAGTCTAGACTTTATCGTATAAGAGTTCATAGTAAGATTCAAAGGTCCTCCGGTGTCCATTCGCCTGACTAGGTCGATGTCACTGTATAATCCGCACAGTTCCTTGTTGAACATTATTGTTCATTCATGGTCTACGCAAAACGAAACTAAAGTTAAGCCCTGCAGCTTGCTCTCAAACCGATGAAGAGCTTCTTTAGTCTATTGTTAGGTCAATACTTTTGGAACATATGACATGACCAGGAGGACTTCTTCTTCTTCTTTGGTTGGCGCTATGGTCCAAGGTGGTCTATAGCAACTACTCTGCATGATAATGTTATCTCACGAGTGGAGGGACCTATAGTTTTATGCCTGCTCTGAATGGGGAAGTTTGAGAAGCTTTTACTTCACAGTTATACTCTCTAAGTATTATCCCAAGTAAAAATAATAGTAACTCGAGAGAGATGGTGCCGTTGAAATGACAGTTGACGTATTGATCGATATTTGATCCACATATCTGCTATTGGTGTAAGCGACTGCGCACTGACTCACTACACCTCGGCGGCCACATCGTCGACCAAGACGCCTTGAGTCTAATATAAAACTTGGTTTTGGGAAATAGTGCTCTTGTAACAGCGACTCTAGTGTGACTCTAGTGTTGGACAAAATGTTCTGCAAGACCATGGTCTTGCGGCACATGACCGCTCGTCATCCTGTATTAACAATTTTTTCATTAAAAGTCTCGATTAGTTTTTTAAACAATCCTGAAGAAGCATCTTGAGCTCTTCAACGACATCGTGCGCACATTTCTGTCAAAGCGTGGCATTGTAAAGTTCGTAAAATCGGGAAACGGATGGTGCATGTTGTTTTGGAATTCTTGGACCTTTTCCAAGATGTGCTTCATGTGAAGTTTTTATCTATTGTGGCCTTTTCTAACTTCAGACTGCGTGGACATGGAGCCATCAATACTTACTCTAACGTTTACATGCGTTCCCACAGAAAACGCGATGGGACTTATCCCATGGCAGATGACGCGGTCATAGCGGTTGGGAGACGATTAAAAAAATATCTGGTTTGTCTTGTCAGAATTGAATGACATCGCTTTCTTTTGCAAGCAATAACCTCACCAAGTCCAAGTTTAGGGAAGTTTCAATGCATGCGGCTTCATCGAGAGGATATATTGATCTCATCATATGAAATAGGTCTTTTCCGCTTCGTCTAGCTCCTTTAGCTGGGCTCGTAATATGTAGCTACTGTTCTCATGCGAATAGCTGCATATAGTCAATTTGTAATTACTGACCCGCAGCAAATGGTATCCCTATTCAAAAGAAAATTAGTGGTTGCCCCCATCAGGGGTTGAACTAGCAGCCGAACACGCTCCTTCCTTCGAACTAGGAAAAGAGTCCACATCTTTGTCGATGCTTATGACATGCCTCTTCAACTGGGGACTAGTTGTCAAATTCAAACGAACAGCACGAGTTCAACTTCGTAATTGACATTTCGGATTCACATTGTAAGATAATTTTCTTATTGAACAAATATCATACGCATTTGGACTACAGTAATTGGATGATTGTTATCTACGTCATTACGTCGCAAGAAGCGCTTTAACTGACGGCGCTACAATGTACTTGACGTTTGCTTTGATGAGACATTGAGTGACTGTTCCAATTCGCTTATTTGCCAACAAAGACACATGCGGAACACAAATTACTTGAGCATTGCTTCAGTTTAATGTGAAGGACAGTTTGTTCCATTTTCTTTCAAAAATAAGTTCCACAAACGTGTTCAGATAAATATCAAGCGCTAACCAATGAGTGTCAACACACTTGTCAGTCGGTTTTATGATGGCGATATCCTGTCATAACACAACAAACCCACGCCGTTAACTGATGCAACAGACAATGTGGCGACAGATCATTCTCATCCCAATTGTGACTCCACTCAATCGAGTTCACAATAAGTGTCAAATAGTTGACATTTAATTAATTCTGTTGGAGCTTTAAAGATGACAGTTCATTACCATTTTCCAAATTTGCCGCAAAGAAAGAACCAGCCCTTAACCTCGAACTAGCGTGTCAGGGACAGCGTTTTTCAGCCGCATTATGAGTCAACAGACCATGTGCAATGCGATTGGCTTGACCAGCTGCTTTCGGTTCGGAGGTAAAACAACAAACGGCAAGCGGCAAACAAAGCGATATGCAAATTATGCACAAGCCATATGGGCATAGCGTAGTTTTCTATGCGGCGATGATTCGGGGTGAAACGTGTTTCATTAGCTGTTCAAGGTCATTACTAATTACTAAACGATCAAGGTACGGTGCGTAAAACATGTCAAGATAGGCGTATCAGCTTTTGTAGCTTCCAGTGAATGGGTGTAAATTGAATCCATTTGGAGTGACAATAGTGAGGGCTGCATGCACTGGTGCACACTTGGGCCAGCAGTTTCTGCTGCTCTTGTGTAAACTGAACTTGGGGTTTTGTAAGCCGCTCTGCTTAAATGGTGGATGACATGGGACTGGCATTGGCTTTTGCTGTGTCATCGATTTGAATAATGGTTCGATTTGTGATGCTTGATGCAAGTTATGGAAACTTTTGAACAGCCCACTTTATTTGAATTTGAGTTAATGGTGTGGAGACGAACGTTGTTATCAATGGTTTCCCGATTAGGATGCTTCCGTGACGCTATACAAATTCCACAAAATTTTTCAGACGTAATATTGAATTCATCGAAGAAATCGAAATTTTCCTTATTCCCCTTTGTCTTTGTTGTGAACTGGAACAGACGTAAAAGAATTTTCCCAGACAAGCGGAAGGAGAAAGCTGAGCAGGTGTGACCTTCCAAAGATAAGTTCACTTAAAATATAAATTATTAAATCATCACAGAAACACAACGAATTAGCAGTTATTGAAGTGAAAGAATAATAGATCGCATAACACGAGTGGCTGATGAGAAGCTAGGCCTAAGACCACTTCGGACGGTATTATTATTATAAACATTCCCATTAATTATGAAATACAAAGTCGTTCAAGTGGCTGCCTCGGCTGGCTTCACAGCAGCGCATTCTGTCTCCCCAATTTTGTCACCTTGTTGATGGTTTCGGGCTATAGCTCACGGATTGCTTGGATGATATTTACCTTAAGTGCTTGAAAAGTCTGTTAACATGGGTCTGTAACGCACACCGTTGATCGAAACGTTGTTCGCAGCCTCATTTTCGAAAAAAAATGGTCCAATGATGCCACCACTCCAAAATCTGCACTAAAATGTTACTCTCTGTGGATGCTTTGGCTTCTCGACAATAACGAGCAAGTTTTCCGAGCTCCAGATGGGGATATTTTGTTTGTTAATGCGCCGAAATGAAAATGCGCCTCGTCAGAAAAGATGATTTTTCGCCCAAAATCGTTGCCCAATTCAAGCTCCTCTAAGGCGCAAACTGCGAAGCGATAACGAATCGGATGGTCGCGCGACTTCAATTGCTGAGTGCAGTCAATTGGACTTTGTAAGCGTAGAATCCGAGATCCTTGTGCAGAATTCTTCTCAGGCTAGTGGAAGAAGTGGTGTTGAGATGTTGAGATCGATGGCGAGTTGATGTTCGTGAATTGAATCTCACACTCTCGGCCACAGCAGCCACATTTTCATCTGTGCGCACCGTACGACGACGGGGACCATGAGTGTGGTCCACTAACTTGCGTACAGCAGTGGCAGTGTGTGCTTCATTTCGGCTAAATCGTCTTTTCAAAAAACGCACTGTTTGGGTTACACAGTTTTCAATATTTCATATGCCAAAAAAAACATAAGATGGCCTACCTTGCGGGGGTAATCTTGTTACTGACCCGCAGGAAATTGTGGATGTATTTAAGCAACATCTCCACCAGTTGCTTAATGGGCATGAACAGGAGAGAATGGTGGGGAACGAAAAAATCCCAAGTCCAGTCGATGAAGTAGTCCCACCGCCCAGTATTGACGAAGTTGGCACAGCTATTAATCAGCTGAAGAACAACAAAATCGTAGGCTCAGGTGGCTTGTAGCTCTTTAAGGCTGGAGGCGATGTTCTGGTAGGAGCATGCACCAGATCACTTGTAAAATTGGGGAGGACGAAAACATGCCCGACGACTGGAATACCAGCTTCATATGCGATCCTACCTCATGTAAAAACTATCGAGGTATATCACTGCTTAATTTCACCTACAAGATCCTGTCCAGCGTATTGTGTAAGCATCTAAAGCATTTTTGCACCGCACTATTCTCCACGTACCGGCCCAGCAAGTCGACTATATACCAGATCTTCACACTAAGGCAAATCCTGGAGAAGACAACCGAGTTTCAAATCGATACGCACCTTCTTTTTATCGATTTTAAAGCCGCATACGACCGCATTCATCGCAAGGAACTATTCGAAGCGATGACCGAATTCGGGATCCAGGGAAAACTGATCCGGTTGTGTTGCACCACACTTAAAGATACGCGATGCACCGTGCAGTTCGGTTTAAAGAACTCTGAGCCATTTAAAACCTGCATCGGATTTCGGCAAGGAGATCCGCTGTTGTGTGATTTCTACAATCTGGCGCTGGAGAAGATACTGTGGCGGGCTGCTGTAAACACGAAAGGCACTACCTTCTACGAATCTGCCCAACTGCTGGTTACGCTGATTACATCGACATCGTCGCGCGTTCCCACCGTGCCGTTGTAGAAGCTTTTACGGCGATTGAAGAAGAGGCAAAACGAGCTGGTCTTAGAGTGAATGAGGACAAAACAAAATATATGCTGCCGAATACAAATCGATCCGACACACACAACCTGGGACAAACATCACGATCGACAGCTACAATTTTGAGGTAGTGCAGGAGTTTGTCTACCTCGGGGCAAATGCTAACTCCACAAACGACATACGAGTGGAGATCTGACGCAGAATCGCTCTAGGCAACCGTTGTTACTTCGGTTTGTCTAAACAGCTAGAGTCACTTCTCACTCAAAGGACCAAAATCATACTCTACAAAACCCTTACTCTGCCAGTCCTTCTTTACGGCCCCGAATGTTGAACGATAAGCAGAACGGCAGAGCTGATTATTGTTCCTTCGAAAGAAAAATTCTGCATATGGTCCTATCTGCGAACTGTATAGACTGTATCAAGATGTGGTCGAAGTCCGGGAGCAAAAATCCTTCGACTATATTGGCTCGGCCACATCGAGCGTATGGACAACAATGGTCCAGCCAAGAGAGTCTTCGAATTTGAGGCTCCTGGTTCGAGAAGGAAAGGGAGACCGAACCTCCGGTTTAAAGACCAAGTCATCGCGGACGCAAGGCAGTTTGGTCTTGATGACTGAAAGCAGCGTGCCCGGGATGGAAGAGAGGCAATACATTTTAATGGTCACGCAATTACACCAGTTATTGACACCCACTTGCCATCTAGATCTACCGCCTTCCCTTAAGCTCGATCTTCAATTTAATGTTCGCTTGCACCGCCCAGCAATCTTATCAATAATCATCAGCTCATGTTGCACAATTTAATTTTCCACTTTATCGTTCATTGACAAACGCTCAATTAGGGAAAACGTTGCACACATTGTTTTGCCTCACTGTTTGCAAACAGCGACAATCCCACATGTCGGCTTTGAATCTCCGATGCGGCGATGATAAATTGAATTTAAAAATTAAAATTTTTTCCCCATTTCGCCGAGACAGACGACGCTAAGCGCGTCTGGCGGTTTTGTAAGACACGCTTGCATTTGCATCTGTTGACATTGGACTTAAGGTATGTGCAATCCACGTTTGACTGCACTAACGGTGACATAAGACCCTCAGCAATTCAGCATAACTTGCGGAATGCAAATATAAAACATATCGTTTTATGGTATTTCTGTTGTTTTTTCTTTTTGAAGATTTAAGTTTGTTTAAGCAATTATTTTCGAAAGCTCATTCGAGTTTACACCTAGAGGCTTGCAGTGTTAATTAGTTTATGTAATTAAAGTAAAAGTTATACTCAAACCGCTTCGGTCGATGGTTCCATGAGAGATTTTCGGTGTTACCCATGCGAGTAATTACTCAGTTAAGACGTAAAGTTTGATGTAAGGTATGGTGTTTAATGGGTTTTTGAAAAGTATTGTCGAGTCAAAAATGAATTATGACGCTTGTTTTTGAAAATATTGTCGCATCGAGGTGACAGTGGAACATTTCGCATCTGCGAAGCAAAATATTTGTCAACCTTCCACTCAAAGCCGTATCTCATCTTGGAGATCGCTGTTTTGGCTATTAAATAACTTTGAGTTAGGAGTCTAAACACGTTGCTAGGTTTATTGTTGGCAACAAATAAAAATGTGTTGCCAAATTTTTCTCGAAATGTATTCAAGTATATACAGAGGGGAGCAAAAGTCATCATCTCAGTGAAAGATGCTTACATTTTTTGAAGTGACAGTTTATGCACTAGAGTTCAAATGAGAACGTTTAAACCTGATGCAATGAGGAAGCTATTCAAAGTCATGTAGAACAAAATTATTCCTTCTGAAGCACAAAAGATCCACGTTTGATGTAAGAACGGCCATTAAATTTTCTCAAAGTCTGTGTGCTACTCCCTTTCTGAAGTATTATACATGAGATTTGACTACAATATATATTTTCATAGACGGCTTTGGGCCCCAGCTATTAAACTTTGACTAGCCTTTTGTTGTTTGCGATGGATAAATTCCTCTTGTAGAATATATCCTTTGCAAAATTACACGCTCCACGTACAATATAAGTTGGGCTCTTCCCTAAAAGGCATAAGGCTCTTTTGAGCCCACTTACTATTATAATAATAATAATAATAATAATAATAATAATAATAATAATAATAGTAATAATAATAATAATAATGGCAGCGCTACAGTCCGAGGTGGACCTGGGCCTAGTTTCTCAACAATCCGTCGTGTTGTGCGTGCTATTGTTCTCTCAGGAGTGGAGGGAACCTACAGTTTAATGCCGACTCCGAACGGCGAGATTATGGAACTTTTTCTGGACAGTTATACTCTTTGAGCATTGTCAGTGACTCGAGAAAAGTAGAGCCGTGAACAAATTTTAGATGTTTTTTTTCGAATTTCGAACCTTAGACCTCGAGTGTAGGAGTCGACGTACCTACCCACTACGCCATGGCGTCCACTTACTATTACCGAACGTGTAATATATGGTAATCTAGTCTGTGGACCGATGAGAAATTAATTCCTCTTCTGTAATGGATTAATGTGTCGCAGTTCCGATTTATTCAGTCAGTGTACTCGTGCCTAATGTATAGCATGCTCGTGTCTTTTATGCTCAAACTACGCTTTCGAGCATTGAGATTAGAGTATGATTTTCTACCAAATTTATGGCTTCTACAGGGCGACCACATAAGAAAAATAAGAAAATAAATTTATATGAAACAACAACGGTGTGAGATACAAAATTTTGGCTTTATTCTGAAGCTACATTCATGCTAGAGCTCTTGATACCCGGGTACCCAGTAAAATGCAGTGTTGGGTATTACTCGGGTAAAATCAAGAGCCCTAATTCATGCCACTATGTTATTTTGATCACAGGGTCCTATGTGGTCATATGTGTGGCGTTATACCGGCAATAGTGTACATAATTTTACCCTCGAGCTCGTCCAAGGTCGTTGGATTATTAATGTAGACTTAGGACTTGACGTGGCCCCAGAGAAAATATTCGAGTGGTGTCAAATCCCATAATTGCGTCGGTCAATTGATGAAAGGTCGCCATGAGATGACACTGCGCCAAATTTCTCTTTTACAACTTCAAGCGTTGCGTCGCTTGTATGGCATGTACCGCCGTCTTGTTGGAACCACAGCTCGAACTCTGGGCACAGAAAGTAGGTTAACATCGCTCTATACCTGAGACCATTGACGGTAACGGTGTCTCCTTTCTCATTTTGAAAGAAATACGGTCCGATGATGACAACGTGCCATAAACCGCACCAAACAGTCTATATTTGTGGATGCATTAATTCTTGGTCGATCGATTGTGTTCGCTCGAATAACCAAGTTTCCAATTTTTTTGGCCAAAATCTGAGTCTTTGGCCAACATTTCCAGCGCTGAATTAGTGAATTCATGGTATTGTCTATGGTCGTCCGATTTCAATTCTTGCGTCAGTACAATCTTATACGGATGTATGACGGGGCGCCGTGGCATAGTGGGTAGGTGCGTCGACCCCTATGCTCGATGTTCTCGGTTCGATTTCTGAAAAAACACCAGACATTTTTTCACGGCTCCACTTCTTTCGAGTCACTGACAATGCTCAAAGAGTATAACTGTCTAAAAAAAAGCGTCTCAATCTCGCCGCTCGGAGTCGGCATTAAACTGTTGGTCCCATCCACTCGTGGGAGAACAATATCACGCACAACACGAGTGGTTGCTGAGAAGCTAGGCCCAGGTCTACCTCGGACTGTAGCGCCGCCATTATTATTATTATTATGACAAAATAATTCAGATTGACTCTGGCGATGCCCAATTCAACTAATCGGCGTGGAATCAATATTTTTGGGTCTTCTTCGATTCTGGCCGCTACGACGGCTCTGTTTTCTTCCTTTCGCACTGATTTCTGTCTGGTTTGATGGCCTAATGTCTAAAGAGTGCACTCATTCTAAAACTTTTCCACCATAATACGAAGTAACAATGCACTAATTTTATTTATCATTTCATTCCAGCCAAAACTAATTCGAAAATATGGTTACCCGTCAGAGACTCACACAGTTGTTACGAAAGATGGTTATATTCTTGAAATGCATCGAATACCAAAGGTTGGCGCCAAACCCATTCTCCTGATGCATGGTATTTTGGATACCTCAGCCACATGGGTACTGATGGGACCAAAATCTGGACTCGGTAAGCTAAATTGTCTCAAATTATTGTTCAGTGTCAGACCAAAACTTACCCCTATTTCCACTCTCGCAACATTTGCAGCTTACATTCTCTACAATTTGGGTTACGACGTTTGGATGGGCAATGCGCGTGGCAACAGGTATTCCAAGAATCACACAAGCCTGAACAGTGACTACCAGGAATTCTGGGACTTCACATTCCATGAAATGGGCAAGTACGATTTGCCGGCCATTATTGACTACATCTTGGAGAAGACTGGGCATGAGCAACTCCATTACATCGGCCATTCGCAGGTGAGTTGTGGAAGATTCCTTCTCCATTCGTGGAGACGTCTAATCGGAGACTGATCTCATTTCTAGGGAACAGCAGTCTTCTGGGTCCTGTGTTCTGAAAATCCCTCATACTCTGAGAAAATCGAATCGATGCATGCTCTAGCACCGATCGCCTATATTTCAGACATGAAGAGCCCACTGTTTCGGACACTGGTGTTGTTCTTAGATTTTTTGACCGTAAGTATGAATTTTTAAGGTGTGAAGTATTGATTGATGGGTTTTGATTGATAGGCAGCAACGCGAGTACTTCGGATCACGGAGTTCATGCCAAACACCAAGTTCCTGGTGGATAATAGCCAAGTAGTGTGCCATGATAATGCCATGACGCAGGATGTGTGTTCGAACATTTTGTTCCTTGTTGCTGGATATAACTCAGAACAGTTGAATAAGGTAAGTTGAAATTTGAAACGTCTGAATTATTATGAATCATCTGCATCCTTTCTCTGTTACAAATTGTAAGAGAGCAGTAAAAATTAGAAGCACTTCGTAAGAGTTTCGCTGAGAGTCACCTCTAGAAACGCTCTATAGGGTATTCCAATGAAAGATTTGCAATTTAATGTATGTACATATATGAATATATATAATTAATTGGTTTAATAACTGAGGCCTGCCCAATCACATCTACAATGAGTCACTGTATGGTAGAGGTGTGACGGATATCCGACAAGTATCCGGCCTATCCGGCTTCTTTTGTAATATCCGGCCGGAGCCGAATAGTCTTTTGATATCCAGCCGAATACCGGATAGTGGTTTTTTCAGTAAAAACAACGAAATAAAAGAACAATTTAATATTGGAAGATTACTAAAGCCAAATTATGGTGCATGAAAATTAGTTTTTCTGCATTCAGGGGTAATAATTTATTACGTTTGTTTTCGTATACGATGCATGCTACGTGGAGATGAAAAATAAGTTTTGGAAAATTTGATCAAAATTTGGTACTGTCTTCCATTTACTGACCACCAAGCCCAAGGGTCACTACTCAAACAACTCAATCTGACTTGCCTTCCGCAACCTCTTCAAAAATCTCCAAAAACTTGCCTGTGTAGAAAGTTAGAATATCTTGTGGAGGGGAAGGAAAAAACATGTTTAAGTTGGTTTTACATGTACCGGTCTGATTTGAGTATCAGACCACCAAACTATTATACTTTTAATTTGGGCAGATATCCGGCTATCCGGCCTAGCTGCAGGCCGAATATTCTTGAATCGTCAAAACTTGTTAATCACCGGCAATACAGTTTCCGCAGCAATAGGTCCTCTGATGATTTGATAACGTATCTCACTGAAAAGTTGAACCAATCTTAACACAATGTTGATGCCTTTTGTATTCCAAAACCATTTCTTCTCGTATGATGAAAGAAATGCCATTAAAGGGTATTTTCAAATTAAAACATTTTTGGCATCCAACAATTTCAAAACCACTTTCGATTCCATTTCCTATTTTGGGATACTAATGCTTTCATCTTCTTTAGGAGTATCTTTACTGATTCGTTCTTTTTCTTCAGCTAGCGCTACAGTCCTGGGTCTCAGGAATGTTGATCGCTCCTTACAGCACGGTCTTGTGATAGTTGCTTCCACCTACGCATTTTCAGTTGATAGAAAACCCTTTCCAAGTATGTACCCCACCGGAGGCGTGGTCTTCCTCAACCGCGTTGTGCCTCGGGATGCACCTTTATAGATTCATTATCAAGTGTTAGTTAAACATTTTTCAAAGAGTTTCAATTGCATAAGCACAAGTAATTCTTTTGCATTTAAAGGAAAGAAGCTTACTTAAAAATCTGGAACTAGACATTTTATTGGACTAAATGGGCAGTCTACGAAATCGGTTAATCGCAGCCCATAATTGTGAACAAACATATGGACATAGCTATAGTCCCCTAGCAAGTAAGCTTGTAAATCCACCCACCATAACAAAAGCACAGAAAGAATTTGTCGTTGGTACATGGTGAAACCTTACCAAGCCTTAGCGTATGGGTTCTGGGTTCTGACTTAGCCTCACATAGGCCATCGCTCAAAGTAAAACTTAGACTGAATGACTATACTTCTTCTTTTCTTTATTGCGCTACAGTATTTCATGTATTTGATACATTCCAGTGCCCGAAAGGTTTATATCTTAAGTTTTTGACCTCTTTTAGTCTCAGAGTCGACTTTTTTGCCAACATTTTCTGCTGGAGATGTCAAAGTTTTATTTGTGTTTTCATGAAGCTCTTGGAAGATTCTCACTGTGTTCAATTCCTCCCCCTGACACAGACTAGGGCAGTGGCAGAAGTAGTAAGAAGTATCATCTCCCTCATCTTTATCCCTACAGCCTCTACATACAGTCAGTGTCAAAAGTGAGCGACCAGTCAGTCATATGTTTAAAGTTTATCCACTGCATTATAATTCATGAGAATGATGTAGACATGAATACATTGTATTAAAGCTCCAAAGACATACTTTAAATAAAGCATATTTTATTTAACATAAGCGTAAACATAAAACATATGGCTGGGTCAATGACTGCAAGACATAAGGGTTCGTTGTCATTAAATATTCGTAGACACATTTAGACCGGCAGATACGAAAACTGGAAATATTGGTAAACGCATACAAAGTGCAATTTTTTTAATAAGACAGTTCTGTTTAGATGTGTTTGTACATTCATTTTTGACGCTTGTGTTTAGCCCTTCTTTCTTTCGAATTAAATTAACTGCTTTATATTCACCGTTATGTTAAATAAAATGTAGCGTATTTTGAAGCATAATTTCAGGGTTTTTATTTGAGGTATCCATGTCTGGCGTAGATCATTCCGGTCACTTTTGACACTGACTGTATGTTGTCATAGGTGATTATGGTCGGTGAGAACTCAAACCACTATCGCCAGCAAAATGTTATCGCACTGAAGGATTCTGTTGGTTTCAGCTCGATCTTATCCAGGCTACAATATCAAAGTGGTCTCGCAGGTAGGTAGGATGTACCATCTTCTATATGTAATCTCTATATCCTAAAGATATGATCCTATGGTCCACTTTTTTCTTTAACTCGGAAAGAGAATGTTTGATCCTTTGAATTGCTTGAACCAGGTTAGTCACTGACACTTTTCTTGCAAGTTCATCAGCCGGCTTTGGCCCTGTGCTCGGGACGTAGCATAGATTATTATGATCCAAGAGCCTTCAGTTCTTCGCGGCAGTCTGCGGCTAGTTTGGACTTGACTTTCGTTGGTGATATTACTTTTATGGCCACCTGATTGTCAATTAGAACGGAATTAGCTGGTGGTATCATTGATATCATTCTGGCTGGTTCTTTGATCGCGAGGACCTCAGCTGGAAAACTCTGCCGTAGTCAGGAAGTCTGATTGGGAAGTGTAAGTTTAGTTCAACCGAAAATACGTCCGCGTCTGTGTCTGCTCCCATCTTCAACCCATCGGTGTATACCTTTATGATTGATGGTTTAATTTGCCATCCTTTTTTCCCTGGAGTTAAAGTGGCAAATAAAATGTTTCTCAAAGTCGAGGAAGAGGAGTCTATAATCACTTTCCGCTTCATCTACTAATAGCCTGTTTGAAAAGCTTGTATGATCTGTGATTCTTGAGATTCAGTGGCCAGTGTGATTGATTCCCAGAGTACTCTTAGAGGTCAGTGCCTGAATACAAAGACCTAGACGAAGAATGTATAAGATTGTTGCCAAGCAAGCTGTTCCGCCAGTAACTTCCATGTACGCGAGTTTCTGTCAATGTCTTTAAGTTTGTGGACTTCAATGCTGCCTGCCACCAGACTGTGCTGTCATATGTAAGAACGGGTGCGACAATAGCTGTATTCATCGACAGGATAGTTTTAGGAGTTGGTCCCCACTTCCTGCCCACGATTCTACCGCAGATGATAGAGCTTTTTTGATTCAAGACAGCCATTCGACGAAGTTGAATTCTTTCACTAATGAGACTGCATGATAACGCCGATTTGAATATGATTGCTAGTCTTAAGTCATTAATACTGTTTTTCTACTGCACGACATTACTTCTTTGAACGTTTGACCATTTTTCTATCTACCCTGTTGTAAAACTTACGAGTCTAGTACATCTGTGAAGAATCAAAGTCCGAGCGGAATTAATTTCTTCTTTTTTCTATTTTATATGAATCAACCGTGTGATACACTTGCACTCTATAAAAAATTCATAAAGACCTTTGGCTTCGATGTGTGTCTAGAGTGACCCCATCGTCTCGTCTCTTGAATATTCATAAACGCATTTATTGCCCTCCCATTATCATTTTTTATTTCTTGTCGTAAACACGACACTTTGCTAATGTCTCATTCTATAATTTCAGACAATGCTTCCAGTGATGTTGAGTCACACACCGTCCGGTGCGTCTATAAAGCAGCTCGAGCACTTCGGTCAGCTCATGAAGTCTGGACACTTTCGCAAATTTGATCGCGGATACTTGCGTAACCAGCTGGAGTACGGTCGTATGACACCGCCCGACTACGACCTATCCAAGGTGAAGGTACCCGTCGCTCTGTACTATTCAATGAACGATTTGCTCGTATCAACAACTGGCGTGGATAGATTGGCACGCGAACTGCCAAAAGTGATTGACAAATACATCGTTCCAATGGAAAAATTCAATCATTTGGATTTCCTGTGGGCCATCGACGTTAAATCGCTGGTCTACGTGCGTCTGATAAGCAACATTCGAAGCGTGGAGAGTCACAGGCATGGAAATCGAATTGTTGGATCATAGGCGGCACTTGTTGGATCAAAGCTGGCGCTACACGCTTACCAAAGCTAACAGAATATATTCTCTAAGATTATTGTAACTTTGTTTTTGATTGTATATATGTATGTATGTGTATGTGATAGGCTATACTGTAATCGATTTACAAGACTTTTTCCTTGACCCTAAGAATACGTAGGCTACGATGTTTTGTATAAAGTTTTAAGCGATTTTCACGCTATATTGCCAAAATAAAATACGTTTACAACGAAAAGAGTTTGTTTCCTTATACACGGTACATGTATGAATACTAGGTTGGGTAAGAGTCAGAAGGCTGACTTAAGTCCAGCTTAATTTGGTGGGGGAGTATTTGATTTTTTAAATGTCAAAAATGTAGAACGGTTCACAATTTAGTGTCTTTCTTGAACAGGGACTTGGAGCTTAAAGGAACATTATGAAGGTTTCAAGAGAACTCAAGGAGAAGAAAACATAAGGCTTAGTTCCCCCACTTTTAAGTTAGTTTTCAGAACATTGGGTCGACATATTGTGCGAATGAAGACCTCGTCTTCGAATTCATTCGTCGCCATACGCAACAAGTAGCATCAATCTATCTGTTCGTAACTAAATTTGTTTTGACTCAATCGAATGTGTGTGAAATTAACGATATGTTGATCCAATGTTCTGAAAATTTCATGAAATCCATTAACACTATGCATTAGCTCGCAAAATATCGTACTTTACAATGGAGTGTTGTACAAAAATCTCCAATACTGTGTTGTTTGAAGCAAGATCTGTTGAAATGAATTCAATTCGTAAGAAATTTAACCAAAAGTTGAGCTCTTTGGTGGTAGTTATGCCGTACATTTTGAGGTAGTATAATTAACTAGGATCATTTGCATTCGATATCCAAATAAATATATTGTGGGCGAAGTTCAAATTGTCAACGACCGGATGTAAGTTTTAAAAAGGAGAGTTCAGAGTTAGCATTGGTAAACATTTTTCTAGTCATTCCCTGTGCATCCAAATAATGGATGATTTATATGTGTTCATCGACCTTCTGCAGTTTAGAACGAATAATTATACAGGGAGGGCCTTGAAATCATTGGTTATTTTTACACTGACAGCTGTTTCCCATTCAAAATCTTGACAGAAAGTCAGTATCATAACTCCACGGAACGAAACGTAAATCGCTTTACGCTTGAACAACGCTGGGAAATATTGAAAACTTATTTCCAAAGTGAATGTTGTGTAGCCCAAATAGTGTTTTTCTTAAAGAAGTTTTGGCCGAAATGATGCACCCACCGCCACTGCTGTGAGCAAGTTTGGGCAAAAAGATTTGTGAGACTGGTATGCTAGTGGACAACACTCATGGTCTCCGTCGTCGTACGGCACGCACAGATGAAAATGTGGCTGCTGTGGCCGAGAGTGTGAGACTTAATTCACAAACATCAACTCGCCATCGATCTCAACAGCTCAACATTTCACGCACTAGCCTGAGGAGAATTCTGCACGAAGATCTCGGATTCTTCGCTTGCAAGATTCAATTGACTCAGCAATTGAAGTCGCGCGATCATCCACTTCGTTATCGCATCGCAGTTTGGGCCTTAAAGCAGCTTGAATTGGTCAACCATTTTTGGCGAAAAATCATCTTTTCTGACGAGGCGTATTTTTATCTCGGCGGCTACGTGAACAAACAAAATTGCTGCATCTGGGGCTCGGAAAACCCGCACGTTATTGTTGAAAAGCCAATGCATCCACAGAGATTGATAGTTTGGTGCGGATTGTGGAGTGGTGGCATCATTAAACCATTTTTCTTCGAAAATGAGGTTGAGAACAACGTTTCGGTCAACGGTAGAGCTGCAATTGCGTGAAGGACCGATGTTATGCCAACAATCCGGAAACGATATAAGCACTTATGGTCAATATCATCCAAGCAATCTGTGACCTACAGCCCGAAACCATCAACAAAGTCTTGGAAAATTGGTGTGACAGAATGCGTTACTGCGAAGCCAGCCGAGGCAGCCACTTGAACGACGCTGTATTTCATAAATAATGGGAGTGTTTGTTCTTACTAATAACGCCATAATACATGAAAAATATTCAATTTTGTTCATTCTATTGCATTTTTAAAAAGAAGCTCGTATATGGCCCGCTCTGTATGCTGGTTAATTGATTGTCTACGATTGAGAAACGAATAGAGAAAAAGGTTGACGAAAAACTCGGTATATAAGCTAGTATCTTACAAGTACATTATGTGTGAGGCCTTTATATTACAATTATTAATTTTTTTTCTGACAGCCTTAAAAAAAATGCGAATTGTAGTACCGCCAAATTCGCATTTCTACTTTTGCTTGCAAAAAACAAACAGCCGCCTCTTTTGTTTTCCGTTCTCGTTATATGTCTATATTCAGTCCAAAATTATCTAATATCAACAACAAATATACATCAGAGATATTTAAATAGGTCGCAGGACGCATTGTACAAAATGGGTACAAAAAGTAAAAAAAATGGGCGAAGAAGGAAAAACGAAAAACGGAGACTATCAAACCAATGCCTTAAAATCCTACAAAACCGAGGAAATGAGTGCAGGCCAGGTTAAACGACACCTAACACCGATCGCCAAATTGTGAGGATCCATTTGCAACATCGACCAAATAGAAAGAATGACTCGGACCTGAATATAGTCATATCAACAATATGGAGAAGGCTCATTGACGACAAATTTCTGCTAGAGTCCTACCCAAATCTCCGTACCTCACTTTGCGATACCATCAAAATCGAAAAAGCTAAGGATTGGCGAAAAGTTTGTTCGGGGACTCTTTCGTTTGGGTTCACACATACAATTCGTTATTTCCCTATTTTCAGATTTGCACAAGTTTTAACAAAGCACCTTCTATTTTACACCCAATCGGGCCAAACATACTTTACTTAAGGTGGCGCTACAGTCCGGGGTGGACCTGGGCCTCAACCAACAAGCGTCTTCAGCCAGCTCGATCTTTAGCTAGCTGCCTCCAGTTTCGCACATACAGTTGGTTTCCACTTGCGTGAGCCACCTGAGTCGCGGTCTTCCTCTACTGCGCCGTCCCTCGGGGGTGGATTCGAAGACTTTCCGGGCCGAAGCATTGGTTTCCATTCGCTCTATATGACCTAGCCATCTCAATCGTTGGATCTTCATCCTTCTGGCTAAGTCAATGTCGCTGAACAGCTCGTACAGTTCGTTGTTGTATCTTCTCCTCCACTCACCCTCTATGCAGACGGGACCAAAAATCACCCGAAGAATTTTCCTCTCAAAGCAGCCAAGATCAACCTCATCCGCTTTTGACAGAGTCCATGCCCCTGCGCCATATAGCAGGACTGGGACGATTAGGGTCTTGTACAGGGTTACTTTGGTTGTTCGAGAGAGTACTTTGTTTATCAATTGCTTTCTTAGCCCAAAGAAGCAGCGATTAGCAAGAGTTATTCTTCGTTTGATTTCAGCGCTGGTGTCATTGTCTGAGTTAATAACAGTGCCTAGGTAGACAAAGTCCTTGACTACCTCAAAGTTATAACTGTCTGCTGTGACGTTCTGTCCGAGACGTCGGTGTTGGGTGTCCTTTCTGGTTGACAGCATATACTTGGTCTTGCCCTCATTTACCGTTAAACCCATCTTCGTGGCCTCCGTCGCAATACTCACAAAAGTGCCATTGACATCACGCTGTGTTCTTCCGATTATGTTAATATCGTCGACATATGCGAGTAGTTGGACGGACTTCTGAAAGATTGTGCCTCTGGTGTTGGCGTGCGAGTTTTGCACAATTCTTTCAAGTATGATGTTGAAGAAGTCGCATGACAGCGCGTCGCCTTGTCTGAATCCTTTTTTGACATCAAAGGTCTCGGTTAGGTATTTACCGACCTTGATGGAGCAGCGTGCATTCTCCATCGTCATCCTACACAAACGGACGAGTTTGGTAGGGATGCCAAAGCTAGACATTGCTCTGTATAGCTCGGCTCTATAGATGCTGTCATACGCGGCCTTAAAGTCAATGAAAAGGTGGTGGGTATCGATTTGCTGCTCCTGGGTTTTTTCCAAGATCTGCCACAGCGTGAATATTTGGTCGATGGTGGATTTTCCTGGCCTAAAGCCACACTGGTATGGACCGACCAGGTTGTTGACGAATGGCTTTAGGCGTTCACACAACACGGCAGATAGGATCTTATAAGCAATGTTTAGAAGACTGATGCTTCTATAGTTGGCGTATTTTAGAGGGTCTCCTTTTTTGTGGATCGGGCCAAACATACTCGTATTTGAATGAAAATCGCGTTAAATAAAAAATACTTTCAAATTCTGGATAGTATAAAATAAATTTTATTTCATATAAATAAAAAAAAAACAAAAACTTTTTTTGTTTTAAATAATTGTTGTAAATAACTCAGTTTTATTGCAAAAATTCAGTATCAGGCCATTTGGATAGTACTTGAAACTAGCTATGAAAAGAAATATTTTATTAAAATTAAATTAATAGAATTAATGCTGTATACCTTGGAGATTTAGTACTTTGTTGCCATTCCCTTCGCAGCAAGTACAGCATTACACCGACGGGGCATTGACTCTATTAACTGAGTTAGGTACCCAATATTAATTTTTCTTCATTCTTCACATGGAGTTGCAAAAAGATCAATCTTATTTAAATGCCTTTTTGCGTACACCTTATTTCCCAACTCGTCCCATAAATGTTCGATGCAGTATAGGTCTGAGGATTGTGGTGGCCAAGACATCTTATGTTTTTCATATCAACCCATTCGCGGACAAGTTTGGGGGTGTGCTTGGGGTCGTTATCGTTATCTTCTTTGGATATCAGTGTAAGGTGCCATATTCCGTAGTGAATTAACTAATATCAACTTATGCTGAGAACTGATCAGAAACCAATGAGAATAGTGACTGAAATTTCTGAAACATAGTATGGCCCGATACAAAAATTTATTGCGGATATTGAAAGGCACAATCGCCACCATTTTTGAATAATAATAATAGTACTAACACTAATAATGTGGGCGCCGTGGGGTAGTGGGTAGGTGCGTCGACTCCTACGCTCGAGGTCGTCAGTTCGAATCTCGGAAAAAACATTAAACATTTTTTCACGTCACTGACAATGCTCAAAGAGTATTACTGTCTAGAAAAAGCTTCTCAAAATTGCCGTTCGGAGTCGGCATTAAACTGTAGGTCCCCTCCGCTCGTGAAAGAACAATAGCACGCACAACACGAGTGGTTGCTGAGAAGCTAGGCCCAGGTCCACCTCGGACTGTAGCGCCGCCATTATATTATATATAACACTAATAATAATAATTATAATGAAAATAATATATTTATGACAAACAAATAATTTCCTTTAATCAAATAAGTAAATACCAAGCCGATTTATTTTTCACGCGACTGTATGTATGTCGTATATAAGTCAAAAATCAAAAGCAAAAAAGCGTTATACAAGAAGAAATGAAGAATGCCCAGCTGTCCAACAAATAAAATGCTGCCTGAGTCCTCGTACGGGAGCAGAAACTTCTGGTGTAATCAATAAGCGGTTGTAAGCAAGCCTTTTGGAGAAATAGAACAACGAAATGTAAATGTAGGAATAATTAAAAAGAAAAGTATCGTAAGCTTTGACTACATGAAACTCTGAGTCATGGTCCAGTCCTAACCACGATCATGTTAACTTCAACTTTCGCCTAAAAGTATACTTCGACTCATGTTCATGGTGAATAAAAAGTTTATGTAGTCCACTGATCTTGTAGAAGACACTAACTTGAATTCAGTCTGCATGATAAAACACTAAATTTCATTAAGTTTATGCATGAGGTTGGCTTTTTTGTATGGAGGTAGCTTTTTTTTTTTAGATTAGATTTATGTTCATTTTACTTTTACAGTAAAAGTCGGTTATAACGAGGTCGAAGGCACCGTAGAATTTCATCGATATAACAAATTCATCGTTATGTCCGATACAATGAAAATAAAATCAAAAAAAGAAAACATTTTTTAAAGAATCGTGTCAAATGCTTGAGGAAAATGTCGAGAAAAGTAGTCACTAATTTGTAATTATGTTGTACTTTGACTGAGTAAAATATTTTTCTGAGAAAGATGTGAAATGCTTGAAATCCAACGTTTGGATTTGAATTCGAATTGGCCCATAAGTGCTTGGCTTACAGATTTCCATCTGTAAGTGTATTTCTTCGGTGTCCTCATCTTCAGTTGCATTTTCGTGGTTGTCATTGTTGTTGTTGTTGTCTTTAGTATTCATTTTTCAATTTACAATATTGTTCCTATCGCTAACACATTTTAAAATTCAAAAGTTTAAAGTAACATAAGTGTAAAGATAAGGAACGAGCATTATAGGTGCAAATATGCATAAAAGTTAACAAATTGAAAAATTGAAGATACATTCTGCAGTTAGGGAATTAGTGACGAATGTATTATAAAATTAGAGAGAAATTTTACAATTATGGAGAGGTGTTTGACAGTGTCGGCGAAGAAAGCAAATTGTAACTTACAACAAAGATCAATAGACGATTTAAATATTTATTTAAACTGTACGACTGGTGAGGTGAACTTTCAATGCGACACTTTCCCCATATTATTCTCAGGCTGTGTTTTTGCGCAATAAGTAAGAGTTGGGTACCACCCCAAAAAATTATTCCATATTGTAACTTTGGTTACACTAGTCCATAGTATATAATACCTAGCAGCTTTTTAGAGCAGAAACGCCTTAGATGGTACATAAGCCTTGTTGTCAGTTCTTGCAATATGAAAGCATTCAGGTGAACATATTTTGTCGCAATTAAATAATGTGGAGCCTGACTTTGCCTTGCAGGTATCTGGGCTAAGTAATATGCGCTGACAATTTGCACTATGGAAAACCAAAGTAGGATAGTTAACAGTGCTACCCGACAGGTTAAAGAACAAAATTCTTATTTTATCACTTATCGCCAATTTGGGCATAAAAAACCAATGTCTAAGTTGTTCTAAGTTATGACTTATATTAGCAAACAAATCTAATGGCGAGCTATCAGAATAAGAGCGGGCAATGTCACCAGCGAACCCTGTACGACAACCTTTAAAAGTCATAATTGTTATTCAATTGAATATCTAACACAATATCCTCATCTGTATTTTTGGGAAATGGAAAATGATTTTCGCTTATTTATTGTCACCATCTTAAGAATTATCTATGCATACCAATTGTTTCAAATAAGAATCAACACTTACTGAACCCCTCCATACGGGGATAGAAAGTAATGAAATGGCCGACTCCCTGGCAAGGAAAGGAGCATCAGAATCCTTCTCAGGCCCTAAACCATTCTGCACTGTAGGAGACCATCTGCTCAGAGAAGAATTCAGGGAATTAGAAAGAAGGAACCCGATTGAAACCTGGAAAAAAGTTCGTGGAATGAAGCTGGCCAAGAAACTTCTAGGGCAATATAACCGAAAGAGGTTCGAGGCATGCATCAAAATGAGCAAGAATAACCTCCGTATCCTTACAGGCTTCCTAACGGGGCACTGTAGACTCAGGAAGCATCTAAGAAAACTAGGGGTATCAGAAGAAGGTCTCTGCAGATTTTGTGGAGAATTTAATAAAATTCCAGAACATATACTGGGAATTCGCGGGCGCCGTGACCGTGTGGGTTCGTGCGTCGACCCATGCGCATTAGACTTTCACACCTCTTTCGAGTCACTGACAATGCTCAAAGAGTATAACTGTCTAGAAAAAGCTTCTCAGTCTTGCCGTTCGGAGTCGGCATTAAACTGTAGGTCCCCTCCACTCGAGGGAGAACAATAGCACGCACAACACGAGTTGGTTGGTGAGAAGCTATTATTATTATATTACACTGAGATTTTGTGAGGCAGTAGCCCACAAAAGAAAAAGATATCTGGGCATCCATCTCTCATTCTCAGATTCCTGAAGGAAACTCGTTTAGAGACAATACTCTAAAACAGATTTCTTCAGCTATGCGCAATAAGAGTCCATAACCCTCAATACAACTCTGAAAAGAAGTGTATTTGAGGGGAACTTGTAATTGTGCTAAGGTATTGAAAGGGGGCACAATAGATCTTAAAGGTCGCGGTGCAATATACCCTCAACCATAATAATAGTAATAATAATAATAAGAGTGAACTCCTCAGATACCAGATATAGAAATCGAACAGGGCATGTGATGAAGTTACCTTTAGCACTACATGTAAGGACATGCACAGACCAGTAACCGCAGTCGCTAAAGGAAAATTAACAATTGTCTATATCCTCGTACATTGTGTATGCATGTAGGTAGAGAAATGTCACATCATACATAAGTTCGTCTGTTATTTTGTTATGTTTTGGCTTCTCAAACAAAGTGTTAAAAAAAACATCAAAAGACGACATGAGGAAACCTTACTGCTAGTAATTATTGAATCGATACGATCGTCGCCTCTCTAATTTCAGAAGGGATTACTTTCTATTGATTTTAGTAATTTAAACAACATCTATTTATGCCGAGAATTTCTTAATCTCCTTATTTCAAACTTAATCTATTTTCAGACAACATTAACTATAAGCTCGCAGTGTTCTTACATCAGTTCTGAATTAATCAGAGACAGGAAGACGGACAGAACTGAAAGAAATCTCGAATTTCTGTAAGAGTTCAACAAATACCCTCACCCAACAAACCTGTCCAGATCGTTTGATAGCTGTCGCCAATTGCGCATGCCAAGTTGGTTGTGGTCCCTTTCCATTTAAGTGCACCACCTTAGACGTCGACGTCCTCTGTTGCGTTGCACCACTGCTTTCGAATCTAAGATTCTCCGAGCCGGAAGCAACTTGTCCACGCACTCTACATGGCCCAGCCATTATTATTATTTATTATTATTATTATCATGGTTGAGGGTATATTGCACCGCTACCTTCAAGATCTATTGTGCCCCCTTTCAAAACCTCAGCACTATTACAAATTCCCCTCAAGTACACTTCTTTTCAGAGTTGTATTTAGGGTTATGGACTCCTATTGCACATAGGTGAAGAAATCTGTTCTAGAGTATTCTCTCTAAGCCTCTCTAGTTTTAGTGATTGCATTCCTTCTTCTGATATTAAGTACTTGCCTAGATATCTTTTTCTTTTGTGGGCTTGTGCCTCACAAAATCCCAGTATATATTCTGGAATTTCATTAAATGCTCCACAAAATCTGCAGAGGCCTTCCTCAGATAACCCTAGTTTCCTTAGATACTCCCTGCGTTTACAGTGTCCTGTCAAAAAGCTTGTTGGGATAGGAATGTTGTTCTTGCTCATTGTGATGCATGCCTCGAACCTCTATCGGTTGTACTGCCCAAGGAGTTTCTTGTCCTGTTTTATTCTACGAGCGTTATCCCAAGTTTCTATCCGGTTCCTTCTTTCTAGTTCCCTGAATTCTTCTCTGAGGAGATGGTCTCCTACAGCGCAGAATGGTTCAGGGCCTATGAAGGGTTCTGATGCTCATTTCCTTGTCAAGAAGTCGGCCATTTCATTGCCTTCTATCCCCGTATGACCAGATATCCAGAGTTTTACTCGGTTTCTTCTACTCAACTTTTTGGGCTTCTGCAAGCATTCCCATACAAGCTAGGATTTGATGATGTAAGACTCAGAGCCATGATAGCGGCTCGACTGTCCGACATTATTGCTATGTCGCACTTGGTATAATTCCTTTCAAGATTGCTCCTAATTTTTTATTTTTTTATTCTAACTTCTCGTAGAGTACTAAATACGACTTGTGTTACATTCAAACCGGTTTCTTTTTTTTCACGGATTGAAATATTCTGCGAGTCGTCTTACATTTTGAATTTTCCGCTTTTTAAAGAAAATTAAATTGTATTTTTACATATATCAAAAACTTATAGACACTCTGTGATTTATTTGCCAAATTGAGTGGTGTTTTCTGAGTGATATTTTTATCTTTCATCTCACTTCATCGCATTCAAGCACATATCTGTCTGACTCATCTATCCCGGTGAGTTCAATTATTAGTAGATGTTCTGCCTATGAAGCAATTCTCTGCCGACCTACACATTTAACTTTGTACGGGTTTCTTTTCATGTTGGAACTGAATTTTCCTGTACATCTGAGTGAAAAGTGATCCCATCGTCATCTTTAATTTGGACTTCTATTGGTGTTCTACTTCTCTCCTCCGTGTGAGTACAATTTAGTGTATGATCTGCCGTTAAGCAAGGTTGATATTCACCACACCTTATTTTTTATTATATCCACCAACCACATCATCTTTGGAGTGCTAAGGTTGCTGCACGTGATAGATTTTATCTATCCCACAAACCAAATCGCATCCAATACACAATCTGTGGACAATCGGTAGCTACACTTAAACTTCACGGAGTTGCCATCACATCTTTACAAGAAAATTAATAATTAATTAAATATAAAATGGATATCGGCTGCAATTACTGCAAACAGAACTATAGTTCCAACGACATCTACATTTCGTGTGACGGCTGCCACAAATTGTTTCACACCAAATGTGTGATGCTGTCACCCAGAACCGGAGATGACTTGAGGAGTTCTACCCCCAATGGCCTGCAATGGTTCTGTGCGCAATGTCGCAAGTTCTCAACTTCTGCACTCCTTAGACTACTAGATGAGTGCAGAAGCCCATCGAAACTGATCTTGGATGAGTTAGAACGCTTGCAATCGCTTGTAAAAAAACATGTTGCTACTTGTGACAAGCTCTACGAACTTGCTTGTTGCAACGAAACAGTACCAAAGGCTAGCAACATCCAACAAAAACGTGCTAAGCCTAAATCTGCTCCGAAATCAAAGACGACGGACGTATTGATTTTATCTGATGTGGCTATCCCATCTTCTAGCCCTAGTACTGTTTCCAGAGCAGATGCATGTCTAACGCTTCCAGTGGACACACCTCTTGTCAGTTACCCATTAACTCCTGTTCCTGCTAAAAATGTAACTGATCCTACTGCATTGTCATCGAATGTTCCGGAACCGGACTCTGTGCATCATAGTTCCTCACAGATTAATTTGCCGCTTCAGCCATCATCATCCGTCAACCTAGTGGTTGTAAAAAAGTCTCCTCGTAGAACAATTTTCTTATCGAGGCTTTCTTCTCATACAACTGAGAAAAATATTCTCGACTACATAAGCAGCAAAATCTCGATGCCTTCATCCATCAAGTGTATTAAATACAACTTTAAAGAACCTCGGGAAATTGCATCTTTTAAGTTGTTGATTCCTGACTCCCTCCTCGGACTACTACTGTCTCAAGAATTTTGGCCTGATGGAGCATTAGTACACGAATTCGTTTCCAGACCTAAGAAATCAACATCTGCAGCTGCACCTATAACGCCGCATCCAAAAAACGATTAGGTATTCAATCCAATATTACGTATTTACCTCTAACTTCCCCTGAGTATCTTTGTGTATACTATCAAAACGTGCGAGGGTTGCGTACTAAAATACCCAATATATATCTTAACTCACAAAAGCTTCCTTATGATATTTTCGCCCTTAACGAAACTAATCTTACACCTGATTTTGCCAACAATGAATTATTTACTCCTGACTTTAATGTTTTTCGAGACGATGGTTTTGAGAAAGAGAATGATTCCTCGGGTCGGGGTGTTCTTTTAGCAGTTCACAACCGATTTGACTCTACCCTAATCAAAACTTCTCACTCAACTAATTTTGAATTTATTTGTGTCAAAATAACTATGCCTAAGTGCCACATTTTTATTCTCTGTTGTTACATCCGTCCGGCCCAGCCTATGCAGAGCTATCAGTTAGCCATCGATGCGATCGATTCTCTGTTTAATAACGCCGATCCTAGCGACACCATCTTGATTCTTGGAGACTTTAATTTTCCTGATCTTCAATGGACTCTATCAGATGATGAATCCCATTATGTCGCAATTAATCCCTCCTCAGATAAGGAGGTTCTTTTTATCGATTGCCTTACTGACTGCAACCTTTATCAGTTAAGCGGTATTACAAATAACTTAGGTAGACAACTTGATCTCATCTTCTCATCAGACACCGATAACTGTACAGTTTCAGCAAGTAGCCATCTTCTCTCCAAATTGGACCAATACCATCCACCCCTATCTCTTACTGTTTCCTACAACAACGCTACCAGAACTGTAGCATCCGAATACTCGTACAGCTTTAATTTTCGTAAGGCTAACTTTACTAAACTTCGTAACCTCTTAGGTTCTGTTAACTTCGATAGTATTTTTGTGGATTCACATTATATTTCAGTTGATAGCTCACTTGAAAAATTTTACTCCGCAATTTTTGACTGTTTCATGCAGTCCGTTCCTTTCATGCCCCAAAAGAACTTTTCTTCATCTCCACCTTGGTATAACAAAGAACTTCGGTCTCTTCGCAATAAAAGGAATAAACTTTGGCGTACTTTTTTAGAAACCCGCTCGAACCTAAATCTTTCTAATTATCTTCACGCCTACTCCGCTTTTTCCGAACTTTGCGAATCACTTTATCAGCAATACATGGACCGAATGCAGTCTGGCATAATTTCTGACCCCAAACGATTTTTTCACTTTATTAATACTAAAAAGAAATCAGATAATTACCCGGCGACTCTGACTTTCTCTGATATATCTTCGAATGATCCTTGTTTAGTCGCTAATTTATTCGCTGATTTCTTTAGTCAGTCATTCTCTAATCATGTAACTGAACCCGATCATTCTTACTTCTCCTACACGAAATATTTTGCCCAAACTTCTTTTACCTCAGTTGACATCACCGCGGCAATCGTGAAGAATAAGATTGATAAACTTAATAAACCGGGCAAGTGCGAGTTGTACTCGCACGGGGGAGGTTCCGTCGCATAATATTGATGCATGATTTCTGAATATCAAACGACGTTTCCAAACTATTTCAGTTGAATTTTCTTCTAACTTCAACTCAAATCAACCATTTATTAATAAATTCATACATCCAAACAAACAAATGTTCATCCCTACATATACCTATGTCTCTATCCAAGTTTATCCAACACAGAAAATCCCTTCCATCACACATCCATACATACCTATCTACTCACTGCTCATGCCTGTGGTATGTGTGTGTTCATTTCTGTTGGGCATTTAGGGGTGAGATCGAAAAGATAACGCTCATCAACGAATAGAGTGGCCGAACAAAGCATGAAATTATGTGTGAAAATGAAATTGGTTCTCATTTTAAATCTTAGATATCTCAAAATTTCAACATAAATCGATATTTTGAAATTTATCATTTCTTAATGCTTACATTAATGTCTTCAAAACTGCGTTTTCAGATCTTCAAAATTTTTGGAGCTCCATATTTTCCAAACGGTACTTTTGATAAAAAAGTGTTGAAAGAAACCTCCACCTCATTTCGAAAGATCTGTCGATTGATATATATATCGATGGGGTGCGACAATTTTTCAAAATTAGTGTCAACTTCACCTGTACTGGAGCCACCCCCAAATGACCCCACTTTTTAAAATCGCTGCATAGGAATTGACATCTAGGTCTGAAGTACCTAATTCCAAAATTTCATGCCGATATCTTCATAAACTTCGGAGATAAAAAAGTGTGACAGACACGACGGACGGACGGACGGACGGACGGACGGACGGACGGACACACCGAAATTATAAAGGTTCCGTTTTTGTAGACGGAACCTTAAAAATGAATATTCCGCTGGTCCAGATGGCCTTCCTGCTGTAGTTCTGAAAAAATGTGCAAATTACTTATCTCAGCCTCTAGCGACGCTTTTCCGTCTCTCTCTTTCACAAAGTGTCTTTCCTAAGGCTTGGAAAAGCTCTTTTATAATCCCCTTACATAAAAAAGGTAAAAAAAATGAGATTGCGAACTACCGGCCTATAGCCAAACTCTCTGCCTTGCCTAAATTATTTGAAAGCATTGTTTATGATACTATGTTTTTTCACTGTAGGTCTGTCCTTTCCGTTCATCAACACGGATTTCTTAAGGGAAGATCAACTACGACAAACCTGACAGAATTCGTGTCCAGCACCTTGTGCGCATTGGAAGATGGCAAAGATGTTGATGTTGTCGCTACCGATTTTAGCAAAGCTTTTGATAAAATCTCACACGCGATTATACTTCTGAAACTTAAAGCTCTTGGCTTCCAAACGGAGTTTATTGCGTGGATCAAGTCATACCTTGAAGAGCGACAATATAAAGTAATTTTTAGATCCTCTGTTTCCAATTCTTTTGTAGCCACATCTGGGGTCCCCCAGGGTAGCCATCTTGGTCCGCTGATTTTCATCCTAACAATTAACGACGTGGATAACTTCATTAATTATTCTCGTCTTTCAGTTTATGCGGACGACATAAAAATTTTTAAGAAAATTTCTATCTCCGCTGACTCGTATGAACTTCAAATGGATTTGAACAGTTTTTCGACTTGGTGTACAAAAAATTTTCTTGTTCTAAATGTTGCAAAATGCCAAGCTATCACATATTCTCGTAAGCGCCTTTCGGCTACCCCTCGAACTTATTTTATTGGTGACGAACCCGTTCCCACAGTTACTTTACTGCGTGACTTAGGTGTCATTTGTCAGAGAACTTAACTTTCGTCCCCATATCGAAAATATTATTAGTAGGGCTAATTCTGCCCTCGGTTTCGTTAAACGCTGGTCGAAAGAATTCTCGAACCCTTACGTAACGAAGTCCCTCTACTGTACTTTTGTTAGACCGATTTTGGAATATGCTAGTCAAGTTTGGTCTCCCTATCAGGTTACGCAAAAATATCGAATCGAGTGTGTCCAACGGAGATTTCTTCGTTTTGCTCTCCGTGGACTACCTTGGTCCGACAGATATAATCTACCCCCTTATGAGCATCGGTTGTGCCTGTTGAGCATGCAATCACTCGAAAAACGTAGAAAAGTTGCTGATGTATTATTTGTACACCAGTTATTATCTGGTATCATTGATTGTCCTGCACTGCTTCAAAAGATATCTTTCAACACCAATCCTCGTTCCCTTAGGGTAGTGCCTCTCTTCCATCTCAAGTACCATCGTACTGATTATGGGCGAAATGAACCTATGTCGCGAATGTTGCGTATAACCAACGAGACCCTAAGCACGTTTGATTTTAATACAAACAAGAGCTCACTAAGACATGCCCTTTCCTCCTTTCCTTAGAAAATTGTATATTTCAAGTAGGTTTAAGTAGTCTTAAGCAAAATATTGTAAATAATTTAGTAATAGTTGCCTACGGCTTGAATTAAGTTTGTGAACAAATAAAATTAGAATACTTGGACTACAGCCCCAGGATTTGCCTGCCAAGCTTCGACAAATCATCAGAGCTCGCGTCGCTTTCCTAGTTATCTCTTCTGTATGTTTTTTCCAGATGAGTTTGCTGGCCAAGATTACTCCCAGATATTTAACTTCTTTTACCGGAATCAGTGTTGTACCCGACAGATTAATTGGTTTTAGTCATTCTAGTTTTCGTTTCCTCGCAAAGGGAAACCGGTTTTAGGCTCAGCCCAGCCGATAAGCACCAATCCTTAGTTATTGTTAGTCCAGCCATCTAAGAAGTTGGATTCGTAAACGCCTGGTCATGTTTCTGTACAGCCCATACTGTTCGTGGCTGAATTCTTCTTCTTCAAATGCCATCATCGCAAACAGCACCAATGATTGAAAACGGACTTTTTGTTCTCTGAAAGAGAACAAGGGTTTTTTCATCTTTCAAAAATTGTAATTAATAATGGTGGTGCTACAGTTGAAGGTGGACTTGGGTCTAGCTTCTCAGCAACCACTCGTGTTGTGCATGCTATTGTTCTCTTAGGAGTGGATGGGACCAACAGTTTAACTCCGACTCCGAACGGCGAGATTGAGAAGCTTTCCCCTAGCACATTTTTAAAAAGTAGCTCGTTGCTATTCGCGGTCATATACGGCCTTGAAGTCAACAAATATGTGGTTAGTGTTGACCTACGTTACTTCGGTTTTTTTAGGATCTGCCGTTGTGTGAAAATCTGGTCGATGGTGGGCTTTCCCGGCCTGAATCCGAGCTGATAAGGTCCTATCAGATTAGTGAGGAATGGTTTTAGGCGTTCGCAAAGAACGGCGGAAAAGGTCTTATAGGCAATGTTTAGGAGACATATCTTTCGATAATGGTTGCAGTCAAAGGGATCTCCTTTCTGATGGATTGGATAAACGATACTGAGATTCCACCCATCGGGCATGCTTTCTTCCGACCATACCTTACGGATAAGCCGGTGCATGGCCCTACCAGCTCATCTTCATATCCCGCATATAGTCTGTCTTCCTCAGCAGATTAGTTAGACTTCAGTCTCGATGCCGCTATATCGACCTCATCTTGGTCGGGGGACTGAGTTTTCTTCTATCATCGACCGTTGTGTTGACTGGAACGTCAATTTATCCGCTATATTGTATTTTTTCTCGTTTTCACTACGAAAACTGCTTAACCCAATTCACTCTATCACCACTAGTGGGGCTCTATGATTGGTATCATTTATTTGAATTGAAATTGAGTCACAAGCGAAAGATGAAGGTTATGTATGGGTAAAAAAATTAGTCACGCTAGAAGCAAACACGGACAGTCAAGCATCTCGTTGGCTTGTCTAGTGCCAGTGCATCCCCCAAACCTGTTCAGCTGAAAGATGCTAACACCAGACCGAATATTCGTAGACGATGCTATGTAGCAGTTTTGTTTTACTTTATTTTGTTGGTAATAAAAGAGGAAATGATCAAGACAGATATTGGATTCGGTTAGTTTGAGAAATCGAAACCAACATGTTCTTCAGCTTAATCTGTTGGAACTGATAAGTTTGTCTATACTAAAATGATGTCATGACAAGATTCAAGTTCTTACGGTTCTTACCACCTCTGCACGAATCAGTTGCTGTGCCTCTGGAAGATTTCTGTCCGGTTGCACAAATTTTATTGTTGTAAACACACCAGCATACGGATTTGTTTTTCTAGCCACACATAAGCCAATTAAAAGTGGTTCGCTTAGTCAAAAAATTATATTTTATCGAAAACCCGTCCGCTTATGTTATGACAAAGAAAGAACAAAATTCTTTGTATTATCACTGAACAAGCTTTCTGATTTCTGAACGTTTGGTGGCGATTAGAACACACCCCCCGCAAGTCCGAAGATCCCAATCTTCTGGCGTAAACCGACTTCAGGGTCTTTTCGATTTTGTGTAAACAAGTCAACCTAAAGCAGAACCGTCAAACAACATCACAATCACACCCGCCACCCCTGATCACAGCGACGTCATCTCGACTAGGTTTATGGATTGTTAATTAGCCGAGAATGAAACCTGTTTGTGGCTGCTTATATAATAAACAAATAATTCTTGTTAATGTTTGCCAGTCGAATTCCAGTTACCTGCTAGGTTCGACCGACTACGGACATCGCAAGATGGCACAATGCCCGTATGAATCGCATAAACAAGTATAAACAAAGCAACCGGTTGGGCGTAATCCTTCAGAAGAGCACTCAGTCTTAAAATTAATTTCACATTTTGACTTGTCTTTTATGACTTCACACGCTTAACATTGTTTAGATGGAGTGACTGAGAGATGCCCGAGACGATGAGGTTGATGATTGTGCCAGTCTTATGATGGTATCGGTCGAAGGATTAACACATTATCTTAGAGAGTCTACGAGCCCCGCGATCGCAGCTAAGCGGTGTTATTCTTTTTGGTTGAGTTCCTCCTCCTCTGGTGTGTTGTTTTTTGTCTATGTCTTCCACATGGCTTAGCTTTCTTAGGCGTTGGATCCCTTATGTCGTTGGGCCTGTCCAGTATTATTGCATTATATTCTCCGATCGACAGGATCAAAGATCACACGCAGAACTTTTTTCTTGAAACGACCAAGAGTTTCTTCATTCACTTTGGATATCGCACATGAATCTGCGCCGTAGAGCAGGACTGGCACGGTCAAGGTCTTGTATAAGCCAAATTGCGTTTTAGACATTGACCGGCTGGGGATAGAATTTGAGTTAAACATTCTGTGCGACTCTGGAAATTGAGTCTTAGTTTCCGTTGAACAGTCTAGGTGGAGTCGTGAAACCCGGGACATCAGTAACAGCTTTTCTGGTGGATTTTTTTATAAACGCTTCCGATTTTCTTCGATTGTTTCTGCCGACGACATCGAAAAGGGGCGCATTTCAACTTGCGTTCAGTAGCAATTCCCCGACTCCTTTGTTCTCTCGATATCAGTACCTTGGCTACAACAAGGAAAGGATCCGTCGAAAAGTCCTAGGAAAGTTCGAACGAATCGAAGTATTATCTGAATTCAATGGCAGTGTAATTAATCTGGTTGGCGGTTGATAGATAAGGTGACTGCAAGGTCCATTTTTGGATAGCATAGATTCTGCGCAACGACAAAGTCCGCCAAACCGACTCCGTTTCGAGGTGTGTTAAGATGCAGTCTGTGTATTCCGAGGACTCTAGCAGATCATTTCGCCTTACCCAGCTTAGCCTTGAGATCTTCTAAAAGAATATAAAAAAATCGCATTTGTAAGTATTTCCAAAAAAAACATCGAAATCTTAACTTTCAAGCGAGACAAAGCGTCAGAATTTTTACAAGCAATAAACTTAAGCCATCCCGGGAAGAATTTGATTTGAATGTACACAAGCAATCGCTTGCTTAGGAAGTTACAGAGTGAAGTTAATGGATAATCGGATATTTTTGTATCAGATCCCCATAGTTGTAGTTCTGTTGCTTTACGTTCACTTCACCTCACAACTACTTCACACCCCATCTCGAGATCAAAAAAAAACTTGTCGTCGAAATATGATTTCATCGTCTGGTAGAACCTTTTTTCTACATAATTAATTTCTCAAAGAAATTAGCAAAATATTGAAAATTTTTGCATAAAAGAAATTTTTCACAAAAAAAAAGAAGTTATACCGGTGTGGTTTATTTAAATTCATGTTGCCAAATTCTAAGCTCCAGCTAAGGCATTATTCGACAAAAAAAACAACAACAAGCGCTGCTCACAGATACTGAATAAATAAAAAATGAATTAATTAGACAGCAAACCAGTTGGCGAATGAAAACAACCATAAATTTGAAATGATTTTAGCTTGGGTTTGTAGAATAATATTTATCTTTTGACATTCGATGTGGATGTGAATGCGGGTGTTTTTTCGGTATTTATTTGAAAGAATTGTTGGTTTTTGTACGGCGTGTGTGCCAATGTCAATTGTTGTAAACTATGTACATCTAATATTTAATTAAGTGTGATATTTGTTTACACCATTCCGATAAACTGTAGATATTGGACTGAAACTCAATGCAGTCAATTACACACAAGAGTTTTAAGTCCTCCGCTAATGTTAAAACTTCACAGAAATTTGATATCTCGTTAGGTTAGGTTAGGTTGAAGTGGTTGACTGCAGATAACAGTCACACTTAGGCCAATTTAGGCCCATTGTGATACCACGCGGATCTTATGTTCCTTATCCGAAAAACCATTTAGTGCTTTCAACGAAGCTCTTTAATTGATTGATGCCGACGTTGTGCAATTCGCTCAAGTCGTTAAAGAAGTAGACTCCAAGGTGTTTCATCCTGTGAGAGGAGAGAGCGCTACAAGTGCAGAGAAGATGCATTATGCTTTCTTTTTCTTCTTCGTCTCTGCAGCTTCTGCAGAAATCATTATGAGGGAGTCCCATTAATATCTCGTTAACATCTTTAAAAAACAAGATAAATAGCAACGGGCCAAGATGACTACTCTGTGGGATGGCAGATGTTAGTTTTATAACCTTACCTTCTCTTACCTTACACGGTCAGGCAAGTGGCAGAGACTCCGACCAGTATGGATGCTAAATGCAGTCAGCGACAAAAGTGAGTAAACAGTCATTAGCAGAAAGGTATTCCTCTAAATTAAAATTGACTGGAATGGTCTACGTCTGACATTGATGCCTCAAATAAAAGCTCTGAAATCATATTTCATTTAAAATAACAGTAAACGTAAAGAAATTTATTTAGTTCAAACGAAAAGGGGCTAAAAACAGGCCTCAAAAGTTAAAAAACAGTATCTTATTGAAAATTGTACTTTTTATGTCTTGACCGCTTTTTCAGTTATCGTATATGGCGGTCTTAATTGCCATACAAATGTTTAACAGAATCGAGCCTTTTTGTCTTACGGTCACTGAAACAACCGTATATACACTCACTTTTCAATGCTGTTTCTAGCACTTTTCTCTTTGAAATTCAATTAATTGTTTTATATATACACTTGTGTTAAATATTATTTACCATATTTCAAAATATGACTTTTGACCTTTAATTTGATATATCAATTTCTGTTCTACCTCATTCCGGTGAATATTAATTTAGTGGATGACTTCAGTAGATGACTAAATGTTCACTCACTGTCGATGTTGACTGTAGATCGAAATTGTTTGCGTTCACATGATCAGATATGTTGTCAGACCTCAGTTTAAAGTAAATTTCAGAAATAGTGGACATACTCGTATCAGCGATTATTTTGTGACCACATTGGTATAGTGGGTAAGTGCATCGACTGCTGAGCGTAATTCTAAGTTCGATTCCTGATATAAACAACTTATTCCATATATGAAATTACTGCCAATGCTTAAAGAGCATAACTTAAAAAAGCTTCTCAAAACTTTGCCGTTCGGAGTCGTCATAAAACTGTAAACCACCTTCATTCGGAAGGGAAAAATAGAAGACACAACACATGTGGTGGCTGTTGCAGCTAGTCCAAAATTCCACTTTGATTCATCTTAGGCCCTGAATCCTTTCTTTTAGAAATTAAATTTTCTTCGAGTTGCACATGTTCGCGTTTACAACAACAGATAAGTCTTAAAGACTTACAGAATATCAAGCATTTTTACAAACTATCCGGCAATACTGTCGTCCTCTGCGTTTACATCATCACATTTGTGTTCATCCGACTAAGTTTCTTCGACTTGTCGGATCATGTAAACCCATGTGAACACATTTTGGAATAAATTCTGAATTTAGATTTCAGGAGTCGGCAAACAAAATATGAAGGGAGTATTATGCTACTTATTACGAAATATACAATTATATTGTTGCTTTTAAAGATTGAGACTGGAAAGTAAATTAGTTTAATTTTTTTACATAAACGCTTAACTATTCCCTATAAATCATTTCAGACTTGGTTGAGTTCCGAAAAAGAATAACTTTTGAAAACAGCCATTACTTCGTTTTGTCAAAACGTCAAGTTTGTCAAGACTCCTAACTCGAGAAACAAAACTTACGTCAAACACAACGCTAATTTGACAAGTCCTGGAATATGTAACAGAAAGGTGGACAAGAAGGAAGAATATGCACTTGATTTTGAGTTCCTTGAATACTCGGTTCCTTCTGCGACAAAGCTGCGAACTCTACGAGTTGTACAAAGCCTTTGAAGTAATTCAGATGACAACATTCCGTAAGTCAGCCTGTTGTGTATACACCTTAATCTAGTTTTGATGATTTATGTATAGCCGCCGCTCTCTTTTCGCTGTTATGAAATTTTTCCTTTTTAATTCCAAATTCGAATAACAGAGCTTTTTGAATAAAGTTCTGTGGTCAACGGATGGCAAGATTAATTTCCATAAAATAAATTATCTAGTTCACGTTATTTACAGCGTGTTTAATTCCAGAAAGACTTATTCCAGAACACAGCCAAAACCGTTTTCGAGTTTGTTTTAGGTTCAATGTAGCTGAAGGCTCTTTCGATGCCGAGAAAAGTGTCACTACTCGAAAAAATTTTAAGATTTAATTTCTCAAGGAGAGTGAAGGGCCATCTCTACAGGCATCCCTTTGTATGCTGAGGAATCGATTGTCTGCTAGCTTTGACGATATACCGAATTTGTTAGTCTATTCTTTTCTCATAGGTGTTAAGAAGAAAAAGAAAGGCTGAAAGGGTTATAGGCCTAAGGTCATTGAGCCTGAAGTAAAAGTATTTTCCTGCCTTACGTTAACCCTCTACTGCCCACATTTTTTTTATTTTTACCACCTTTTTTGCATGCACTCAGAACTTACACTAACAAAAAATTAAAAAATACCGTTGATTTGTCAAAGACAAGGCAACATGTGAAAATGTAAAGTGTTGCCATCATGTACTTATCGTTTTTTATAACAAATTATAATTTTAATATTGGTAATTGTAAATTTTAGTGAACCCCGCCTAAAGGCAGTGTCGGGCAGTACAGGGTTAATATATAATAATAAGAACTAGGAACAAGATTTAGTTCAAAGCAGGATCCTGATCTTCCATCAGTTCTTGAAGTTGTGGAGGAATCATGTCATCCTGATGCGAATGGCTTGAAGGCTATGCAGCTTTTTCTTCTTCTTCTTGTGGCACTACAGTTCAACAAACCTCGCACAATATTTTATTACCCATTTGCCAATTGCGCACGCAGTCACGGACATCCACTATTACGTTGTCCCACTGTTTTCATTTGCAGCTTATCACCTGCAGCTCCCTGTGTCCCATGGAGCAACTGTGCCAGAACTATAGCTGTCTTCAATCCTTGACGGTCCCGAGCACGCTACCTCCAGTTGTCTAGACCAAGCTGTCTTTTGCGTCCGCAATGACTTGAACCGGAGATTCGGTCTCCCTCTTGAACCAGGAGGCTCGGATTCGAAGATCCTCTTGACTAGAGTACTGTTGTCCTCACACTCGACTGCTCTAGCTATTAGAGTCTTCAAATCGGAGTCTCCTAGTGCGAGGAGGAGAGGAAGACCGAGCCTTCTGTATAAATACAAAGGCAAGATAACTTGGTCGTGAAAACTGGGGCGTCAGCGATTGAAGGCGGCAATTTCTCAGGCAAAGATTGTCCATGAGTCGTTGGAGTGATAAGAAAGTAACTAAGGGGTTTTTTTTAACGAAAGATGATAACAAGTCCGGATGGTTCGAATTGTTGTTCTATTTTGAAGTTTGCACTATGCCAGCCAGAATTTTCTCGGTTGAATTTTTGCATTTACGATGACCTTAAAAGCAAACATTGACTTAAGCACCGTATGGCACAGCAGTTCGATATTAATTTTACGAGAAAGGAGATAAACATTATGATCTTTTAGCACTTCAGTTCCCTCCCAAACTACCAAACAAGAAAAAATCGTTTTAAATAGGCAAACATTTGTTCGTTTTGGGATTTTATTTATGGACATTGACTCAAGCTGAAATCGTCAAATCGAAGTAGAAAAATATAATAAATAAAGCCCGTTGCTAGATCAGTTCAACGTCAGCTCTAGCACAAGCAAGCAGCAGTACACCCTCCAGAACAACAAACTGTGACGTTTGGCGATCTTAACTCAAAACTAGTCATTACCAAAACCACCTCATCTGTCTGATTTATCTGCGGCCTTAACTTTTTGTTATGTTTAAGTTCAAAACAAACACCTTAGAGTGGACAAGAACTTTGAATAATTAATTAATTTATGCTCTCCCGCCCCGCTGATACATGCCATCTACTTTGACCATCTGAAAGCATCCGAAAACCATTGAAAGTCATTAAATGTTTATTCTTTGTCAGCGAATCGCGTCGGACGCGAACAACCGGTTGTTTAATTAAGTCCCTCTGACAGAAGAGGAAAAAAAAAGTATTTATATGTGTATCTGGTGATAGCTAGTTGCGGGGAAGTACCTAGGCTTCAGAATTAATAAGCGTGTGGATGGGAACCGGTTGTAGTTTTGGCAGCACCCTTTGCTACCGGTTGAAGCGATCTATTTTGGCATCAAATGGTAATATGCCACAGTGGAAAATTTTACGTCAATGTGTGTCCGAAAACCATCGTGTGAAGGTTACTTTGTCCACAACCTAGTGAAAGATTCTTCCCGGAAAGTCATTATGAAATGAAGTAATTCGTTTCGAGAGTTCTTTAGTGAATATTTAGCGATTTTGTGCGACAATACATTTGAACCGAATCTATTTCGATTTTCACTTGTCAGGTTACGACTTTCGATCTGCCTATTGCTTAAACCAGCTGGAGATGATCTAGTTGGGCGCATACACCAGCTCATCTGTACGATACATATGTTCGGAGGAAAGCCTGTCCGATGAGTGTTTGTATCGGCATCGTTTGCCCGATCCACAAAAAGGGAGACACCATGACTGCGCCAACTATCGAGGGATAAGTCGTTTTAAAACCGCTTATAAGGTAGCTTTTGCACCAATCTGATAGGTCCTTCTTCAGACTACGGCAAATTCTGGAAAAGACCCAAGAAATGCAGATCAACTTACATTACCTATTCGTCGATTTCAAGGCCGACGATTTCAAGGCCTCGTGCTTAGATACGAGCCGTACAACGCCATGCCAAGTTTTAGAATTCCTGCCAAACTGGTCACACTGAGCAGGATGACGATGGAGATTTCCGCTACTCCATCAAGGTCAGTAATGAATTCTCTGAGACCTTCATTGTCTAAAACGTTTTAAGACAAGACGACGCGCTGTCATTTGACTTTTTCAACTTCGTCCTTGAGATGATCGTACAGAAGACAGTGGTCAACACAAGAGGCACGTTCTTCCATACAACTGCCAGCATACGCGGATAACATTGACGTGATTGGGCGAACACAGAGAGCCGTCAATGAAGCGTTTGCTGGCATTGAAATGGAAACGGCAATGGGCCTAGAGGTAAACGAAAATTGCTTCTGATGGCATGACTCGGGAAACCGAAAAGGTTGAACGGGCTCCAAACGAGGCAGTCTCTGAGGGGTCCCTGACTAAGAGACTCCGAAAGAGGTCGAAAGCGCAATTATTAACAGTCGGACGCCTTTGATGGCGAAAAGAAACAGGTCGGCAGAGGTCACTCCAATGGAAATCGATCACTCTAAAGGAATCAACGCTGCCTCTCTTTCAGCTAACTCGCACCATATCAAGAAGAAGAAGTTATCCAGCGCTCCTAATCCCTTTGTTGGTGGCTTACCTCGCGTAAAATGCCCGCATGGCACTGGTACTGCAACCCTCAAAGGTCGCAGTTCTGGTGGACGGAGGTTGGACGACGCGGGAAAATCCACCAACAGACGCATCCCCACCCCTGATTTCGGTTCTTCCTGCGCGCAAGATCCGAATGAAACCAGTGCTAAAACCAGTATAGGCTGCAGGTTGATGTTGTGCTAGATAGAAAACTTCACTGGAAAAAAACACATCGATCTACACGGCTATGATTAGGCTCCTTCTCTCTTATGCATCGGTCGTTTGGTGGAATAAGCTTTCGCGTAAATACGTAACTGCTGCTGTTTCAAAGAACGGTTTATCTTGGCTGCATAAGGGCCTTCTCTAGTACGCCTGGCTCTGCTCTTGATGCACTGCTGAATCTTCCCCCTTCATTATCTACATCATGGGGTGCGGAAGGTGGGCTTGAGTCCATCTTCCGTTTAATGAGAAGAGGTCTTTTGTACAACTAGCACTGGAGTTTCTATGACCTTGCGCACCGCATTTCCTTCAATCCCAGTCTTATGGATATGCTGTCTGACGCACGGAGACCTGTACTCCAACTGCGACGAACATACAAAGTCGACTTTCCCTGCACTCAGGACTGGCTCTGGCCAGAATCTGAGCCAGGAAAGGAATGTAGTCGAATCTTCACGTGGAGAGCGACAACCTAAGACTACGACTACGACTACGATATGCGATCCTAAAGGCCACGAACTTTATATGAGCTTGACTTATATCTCGGGAGCTTGGGCTTGGTGTCACTAAATGGAACACAGTACCCAATTTTGGCCAAATTTGCCAAAACATATTAAAACATGTAGCAGTGTATACAGTGAGAGACTCTTTTCTGAAGTCACCATAATTTGGCTTTTGCAAACTTACAATATTAAATTGTTTTTTATTTTGTTGTTTTTTACTGATAAGAAGAGTCTTTATCACAGAAGCGCCTGATGGTCTACCTCCGAAAAACAATGAAATTCCAGCAAAAACATATGACCACAACGTCATAATGGACAGTTATAACACCGAGGTAGTAAAGGACTTCATCTACCTTGGCTCCGCGGTAAACAGTACAAAAAAGATCAGTAACGAAATCAAACACAGAGTGACTCTTACGAACCGCTGTTTTTTGTGCTCAAAAGGCAATTGATTAAAAGAACCCTCCCATAGTTCGATAAATTTTTTAAGTCATTTGGAGAGAGATTTGAACAATTTAAAATATTTAGCAACAAACCATGTTGACTGAGCTCTGTCCTTCTGCCTTTTTTCAAATGTACTCTTTCCTCATCAACCGACCTGTGGGATATTCCTATTTACAGCAGCATCAGTAGCTAAATGTGATTTCCAGTTCTTCGCCTTTAAAATCAAATTAAACGTTTTTAATAAAAATTAAAAAAAACGGAATTATAACTTAATTCTTGGGTCTATAACTTAAATAACAATATATAATTCCGATTTTTTTTAACTTTTATTAAAAACTTAATAACTTAATACCAATATGTATATCCTAGTAATCCAGTCATTACGGTAGGTTGAAAATAGAAGTTTTGTCGTACTTAGACTAACTTCGTATGCACGAATAAATGCTAAGTAGGATTCCTAACCGTCCTTCTTTTGGGAGGAGAGTCTTCTTCCTGAACTCGAATGTCTTCCTTTTGCTTTTATCACAAAATCTTATCCTCAAAATCTTAAATCTCTGAAATTTCTTTCTAAATTTTAGCACAACTTCGCATTATACATACTTTCAGTGAATCCACCAATTTAAAAGTAAGAAGTCATCCAAAACATCTTCAATTTGATTTGCTCAAAATGTGTTTAAAATCAGCTTATACAACTTTTTCCCCATCGAAACACCATACATGGTAACTTCCTAAAGAAACAAGCAACTTTAAGTTTAAATGAAAACCAATAGAATTCTTTAGTTTCCCCACGCTTTCCCAAAGGAACTACACTAAATACGCGTAAAACCAACTCACTCACACATGCATCCAAGAACTTCGCTCAATTTGCATGCAAAGCAAGCATTCCCAGATGAGCATAATTCTTGTATTTCTCGCGAATTTAATGAGTTCAACTTCGACGTCATGAAAAAATTAAAAATTCAAGTTTCTAATATTCTCGTTGAGTTCCAATGAAATTTTTGACTGAATTGACTTCAGTATTCATTTTTACACTCCCCCACACATTTGAGGTGAAATTTCCGTTAAAAGGGAAAGAAAATCGACTTTTTGAAAAATTATATATTTCACACGAAAACAATGCAATAGAAAGGTAATAAAATTGGGTGGCAGTTTTTTGCTGAAAATGAACGCATTTCTTTGAGTGGAATTGATGATTACAAAGTTTGGTTAAACGATTTTCTCGATAACTATGTAGGACGAATTAAAGGATGTGTAGTATCAGAATGGAAAGGAAATTGATCGAAGAAAGTGAGATTTCTTAACGGTTGTGACTTGGTTGTTTATTTGTTGGCGAAGGTCGGTGGTGCTACTTTGTCACATAAAATGAAAGAATGATGAATTGAAGATGATTTAGGAAGAATTTTGTCTTGAACACTACAGAAACATCTGTCATTGGCACTAGGCACTCAAGAAAAGGTAAGCTCTCACATTGACTTAGTCAAAGGATTGGTTCTTTGTTGGAACTGTAGCACCACCAGTGTTTAGTTTTCTTTCTGAATATTCCACCTATGAATTAATCTTTAAGCAAGGCTGATGTCTTGTCTTTGTTTCGGTCAAAATTGGGAACCCTAAGGTTAAGGGATGTTCACCAAAATAACAATAAACGTATTTGAAACTACGAGTCTTTATAAAATCTTAGACAATAAACATCTGAGCGCTTTATAGAATCATAGGCAAGCGAGCAGAGTGCAAAATACTTGTCGTCAAAATCTTGGTGGCCGCCGTGGCGTTATGGGTAAGTGCGTCAAAAACTACAATGAAAAACTAGGTTCAATTCCCGATTTACCTTCCACATTTCACAGTTTCACGTTTTTCGAGACACTTGCAAAGATTGAAGAGTATAACGGTCAAGAAAAAGCTTCTCAAACTTCAAACTGAAGATCACTTCCACTTATGCCTTATGACACTATTTAATAGTAATATAATAATGGCGGCGCTACAGTCCGAGGTGGACCTGGGGTTAGCTTCTCAGAAACCACTCGTGCTGTGCGTGCTATTGTTCTCTCACGAGTAGAGGGAACCTACAGTTTAATGCCGACTCCGAACGGCGAGATTGAGAAGTTTTTTTCTAGACAGTTATACTCTTTGAGCATTGTCAGTGACTCGAAAAAGGTGGAGCCGTTGTTTGACGTTTTTTTCGAGATTCGAACCGACGACCTCGAGCGTAGGAGTCGACGCACCTACCTGTTCCGTCAAAGTCTGCAGGGCCCCCATCGAAATCTTTAATAGACTTAGACACAAGACGCACTTGTGATGAATTCTTGAAGATAATTCGAAAAAAGAGTGGAAGTAACTGCGACGCTGGTGGCGAAGGTACAGATCCCTGACCTAAGGAAATTTTTAAATAGAACGGGGTGGTTTCGGTAATTGCATGCTGACCCTGAGTTAATTCTCGGAAAACATGCAATCCTTACAGGGCATACACAATGGACCTCCACGGCCTCTGGGTGTAATTGCTGCTGATCGGGAGGACTGAAGAAGCTGTCAGTGGGGCATTTGTGAGCATCGTGAAGGAAATGGCTAAGATGGGTCTTGCAAAGGTAAATGAGGAAAAACAAAGTGTATGGTGTCTAAAAAAAGGACCAACAGCACAAAACGTTTCCTAGGGCATGGGGCCTCAACCAAAACTATGTGCTATCACATTTTATTCCAGGATGGAACTTGGCTCTAACTAATAACGACCTCATGCTAGCAGTTATAAAATAAATCTGTCTACTTTTGAGTGCCACCTTAATCGTGCCCGTTTTTTGTTGTGTTGTCCGGAATCCAATTGTTCGTTGTCCGGAATCCACTCAGAGCATTGTTCTTTGTTTGTTCAAATTATGCTTTACTCTACTCCTTCCAACTTTGCTTGGAATAATTGGCTAATTATAATTGCCGTACGGAAATTTAAGTGAACCGAAGCAAATTATGCTTTACTCTACTCCTTCCAACTTTGCTTGGAATAAATGGCTAATTATAATTGCCGTACGGAAATTTAAGTGAACCGAAGCAACCAAGCGAATACACAAAAATGAGACACTATGCCTTTACTAACCGCTTCGCTCAGTTTCGTTAAGTTCGTTCACTTTTGCCCACTTTTGAAATTTCACGCTCCTTGTGGTTACTTTTTGTTTGATTTTAACACAAGCTTACGTTTTTCTTCGGCTATTATAGTTGGCCCTTAAGTGTGTCTTTATTGGAGGATTGATGGACTTTTAATCAATTTTCTTAATTTTTGTTAGATCTACTGCCTTCTGATCTCTGAATACACCCGTTCCACTTGCGAACAACCACAAGAATACCTTTGATATTATCAAAAATAAAGCAGAAACAGAATTTGAGTTCAAATCCAACGGAAGTCTTTTGAAGTGTTATTGAAACGCTTAATTCACAACTAACCACGAAGTGATATCAGATTGAAGAATAAAGCTGTTCTCTTAAACCACTATTACTCCACACATAGCAAAACGTAGAACAAACTGGTCCTAAACACAAAGCGAGTCCAACCCCGAATACAAGTTTCATACAGATGATGAAGTAGGTGTAGTTACAACTTAGAAAACATGTTCAAAAGTTCTTCTATCCCATTAGTTTGTTATAAAGACGTTTACAAAACTTTGTGATGCCCACAAGAAGCGTTAAAGGACCTGTTGGGCTAAAATTCGAATGAAAACAACACAAGCTGCGGTAATTTTTGTTTTTTGTTTTATTAAGAAGGTACACTATGTTCGACTAGATTAGATTACTTTCCAAAGTTTTGTGATGAAGCTCCAGCATTTGCGGCTGCGGCACCACCTCCGAGTCCTCCGAAACCTTGGTTAAAGTTTTGAGTTTGAGCTGAGGCAGTAGCACTGCTGGCACCACCACCGAGTCCACCCAAACCTCCTTGGTTGAAGCTTTGTGATTGAGCTGATGCACTGGCACTGCTGGAACCACCGCTAACTCCTCCGAATCCTGGAGCGGCACCGAATCCGGGACCTGCGCCAAAACCTGGACGGCGTTGGGCAGAGATTGCTACGATGACCATGCAGAACACAACGAGGAACTTCATTTTGAAAGGTTTTTTGGTGATTTGTCTATCGGCTTTTGTCAGGCTACTGATATCTGCTGACAGCATAGATTGCGTATTTATAGCCGCCGGCTCTTGGCCGAATTACCAATGCACCGTCACTAGTGAGATAGAAAATAAAAGCCCCCAGCTCATAACCAGTTTTTCGTTTTTACGAACTACTTGATCTTGAAAATTTACAAATTTCTGCCTACCAATGTGCGGGCAACGAACAGATTTGTTTTTCTCCTCCTTTCTTCCCCCGATTCTGAAAAAGAACTGAGTTGTGCGTGGAAGCGCCGGCGCGCTTGCGAAGAACGATGAATAAAAGATGAGAGAAGAAAGAAAACTGGTGGCATATCTTGGACTCAGAATAATTAGTCTGAATTAGTCATGACGCTTTCGAATCAGAATGTTATCTTCCACTCCTAGCAAAATCCGATTAGATGCCTAGACATGTTACATAACGTGAACTTGTAGAGGATACTCGCGAGGTCATAGATAAACAACACAATGCTGTGTAAACAGATTTCCTCGCCTGACGCTGTACGCTGACCTCCCACTGTTATCTGCCAAGCGCACATTTGCATACTTAAACCAGTCTTAGTCTAAGATTTCATAATACTTGGATGAACGTTATCGGAAGATAAAGAACACACTTTATGGGGTGTTGGGTGTACGAGCTGAAACACATACCGGTCAACAAAGAAATTGCGAGCAACATAGTCACAGCTGATCCATGACGGCAATGAACTGCCGGTTTTTGTTATGTAATCGAATTTTACGAAATTTGTAAAAAATTTACAAGAATTTTGACCTTTTCGAAAAATACTCAAATAGTGTTTACTCGAACAAGAGCTGTACGAAATTCCGTGGAAGGTGGAACAGACATAAAGGCGAATTCACCATCTAAAACCACTTACATGCAGTGATGCATGTGTCTTCCATTTCAATACCATACATCTGTATTCATCGAGAGCACCTACCCACTACGCCACGGGGCCCACCAATAAAACAAAACCTGGACACAAATATGTTTCAGTACATCAAGATTGCAGTCATTAAGTGCCTGATTACATATGCGGAAGAAGGCAGGATTGAGAGGGATATAATATACGATTTTCACAAACGAGAGGGAGATGGGTTGGATGCGCCGAAAATCGGACTTCTTCCACCGAAAATCCACTTTCAAAGCGGATTCTCGGGTGAAGCAGGTATACTTTCAACCCTGTTCGTTCCGTTTCCCACATGTTTTTCTCATTTTCTGGTGATCGCTGATCAAGTAACACCTCACGCATGCTACGTGGCATTTTAGTAAAATTGATCACTAGGACAATTTAAATGCAATATTAATGTTTTTTTCATTGCATACATATAGTACTACATGCAAACGTTGCTACTGCACCTAAACAAAAATTGTTTTTTTTTCGTAATTTATGAAAAATACGAATTTAAAAGAGAGCATTACTCAATTCTCCGTAGAACATTACTGGGTGAAAACATGATGCAAGTGAACCGATTCGGGTGTTCCACTCGCAGACAATTTTGCCTGCCCAGTCGGATTTCCCAGTCGTTTGTAAACAGCCACTAAGCCCAAATCGCAACAGCGCGTTCGGTCGCTCGGACTTGGACAGCCATTGGTACGTGTTTTATCGAATTTACGAGTATCTTATGTCAAAGCACGAGCACTCAGTTTTCCAAATCGAAATAGAACTCGCGCGTTTGACAAGTTAAATATATTGAAGGGTTTCTTTATTCTAATTTTGTGGCAGCAAAAATTTAAATAAAAGTTTTATCGCAGAAGTGTTTCAGGTATTATTTTATTTAAACAATAAATGAATTAATAAAAAAACAAATCTCAATTTGTCAGAATGAATTCATTACAATTTTCTTCTATGGATTCATGCGACTGGGAAGATTTTAAAGATTATATGTTGATAGTTTCAATGGGTTTTGTCTATTTCCAACTGTACAACATAAACAAAACACAAAACAATAAAATGTGGGTAAGAAAACTAAATTTGGATAGAGACAAAAATGGGTTTTATGCCCTAAATTTTGAAAGAATGCAAAGTGAAGATCCAGATCACTTCTTTAAAATAACTGGGATGAAGCCGGCAACTTTCAATCTTTTACGGGCATTAATAGAGCCCTCCTTGGAGAAAACATCAAAAAGGATGCCAATATCCATATATGTAAATAAAAAAATTAAAGCAGTTGAAATGAGAACACATTCAATTAATTATAAGACATAGATATTAATGGTGAAGATGAAGTATGAAAATGAATGCTGGAATATTATTAACCTATATCGATCGGATAAAATGAGGGTTGTTGAATTCACTCCAGTTTTGAACGAATTTATTGAAGCTAACTTGAATTTTGACGAAAATTTCTTTATAGTGGCTGATTTTAATATAAACTTCAACTGTGATAGTATAGATAAGAGAAGAATATATGCAGACGTATTATGAAAATTTGGACTCCGACACCTAGTAAGTGATTTTACTTGAAATACGATATCCACATCTTCCTTAATAGATAATGTACTGAGCGACTATCCGCTCATGACAGAACAATAGCATGCACAACACGAGTGGTTGCTGAGAAGCTAGGCCCAGGTCCACCTCGGACTGTAGCGCCGCCATTATTATTATTATTATTGTTATTACTGAGCGATTATGTATCAAACATTAAAGTACAAATTAATATGGACTGGATAATATCGGATCATGAAACAATTAAAATAAATTTATATACAAATACGAGAAGGAAGAAATTGCAAAATATAAGTTACATCAGATTTGAGAAAATTAATTTCTCAAGGGAGTTAAGAAGAACTGGTTTCTCCGATATTATTAATAGTACTACTACTCTGGATATGTCACTCAAATTCAAAAAAACTCTTGGAAATATGTTTAAATAGTTTTAAAAAATGTTTTATACCAAAGGCATATTATGTGGAATAGTTTAATGAAGAGCTAAGACAATTGAAAAATAGAAAAATATATTTGTATAAAATAAATGCATTGTCCCAAACTGAAGATAGCTGGAATAGATATAGGGTGGTCCGTAATACCTATAAATGCAAATGTGCTGAAATTAAACAAAAGTATATTGAGCAAAAAATGTAAGAGAAGTCTGGTAATCAGAAGGACATGTGGAGAATAATAAAAAAATATGTGTTGTGTAAGGATTATAATGAAATCTGTGAAATTGAATTTAATGACACAAAAATTGATAATAAGCTGGAAATAGCAAATAATATAAATGAATTTTTCATCAATAGTATAGCAGATATAAATCAAAATATACCGTATTTTCCTTACAGTGACAGTATAATACCTTCAAATCGTAATTTTATATTTAAGTATATCACCATGGATGAAATGGAAAAAAATACCATAAACCATAAACAAAAAAAAGGACTTCACTGGAATGAATATCAACATGATGCTGGAGTGTAAAGAAGTAACTTCCCAATATTACTGAAAATAATAAATATCTCATTGAGTGAAGGTGTGTTTCCGGGTTCGTGGAAGGAAGCTATTTTGGTTCCAGTAGAAAAGGAAGCAAATGCAAAAAAGCAGAAGCAATTCCGTCCAATTAATATGTTGCCTATTTACGAAAAAATTTTGGAAAAAGTAGTATGTATCCAACTTGCAAGTTTTCTTGCACAAAATGGTACGCTATGCAAAGAGCAATCCGGTTTTCGTAAAGGACATTCGACAGAAACATCACTTGCATGGGTTCTTAACGAGTGAAAAAGGGAAATAGAAGCAGGAAGTTCAGTGTTGGCGCTTTTTCTCGACCTTAAAAGAGCTTTTGAAACAGTGGATAGAGGTATATTGCTGAACAAACTCCATAAATACGGTGTTCGAGACAAGGAATTACGGTGGTTTGAGTCCTTTCTATCCGCAAGGACCCAGAGCGTGAAAATTGGAGAAATATATTCAACTCCTAAAGCAGTCAACTTCATCGTGACACAGGGTACAATCGTGGGCGTAGTATTATTTCTACTTTTTATAAATGATATGAGTGATTGTCTCAAATTTTCAAAAGTTTCGTTATTTGCTGATGATACTCTTGTTTATATTAATGGAAAGGACCATGCGGAATGTGAACTTAAATTAAACTGTGATACAGAAAATTTGTTTAAATGGCTTTGTATGCGGATGATGTTGCTATTGCAGCTTCCGGAAAATTTGTCTCGACACTAAGGGACATCATGCAGCATGCCTTCCTTAGACTAACCTCATGGACCAGTGCATGCGGTCTTGGAGTTAATCCGCAAAAAACGGAACTAATACTCTTCACGAGGAAATATAAAATTCCCCCCTTTGACCCTCCCTCATTGTTTGGCGTAAAACTTACGCTCATAGATAAGGCCAAATTCCTGGGTCTCATCTTAGATCGTAAACTAAGCTGGAAGTCCAACATCATGGAGCGTATTAAGAAAGCTACCACTGCGATATATTGCTGCAAAAAAGCAATCGGATGTAAATGGGGCCTTCAGCCTAGAATAGCATACTGGCTGTACACAGCCGTAGTCAGACCAATCCTACTTTATGGAGTCTCAGTATGGTGGACAGCTCTTGGCACAGCCGTCAACCGCAACCTTCTTAACCATCCGAAGCATTAAATATTCTACTGTATCTCCCTCCACTTGACTTGTTTGCCAGACAAGTAGCAGCCTGCACATCGATAAGACTCAGAACACTACACCTGTGGAATAACCACCATACGGGTCATTCCACCATTCTAGATAACCTCGAGTTTCTACCGCACGACACCGACTTCATACTGCCTCATCTTGTCTTTGAGAAAAACTTCTCTACCAGCATACCCTCCAGGTCAGACTGGAAGTCTGATACTCAGACGCTGGACGGTCCTCTGCGTATTTTCACAGATGGATCCAAGACGGACGAGGGAGTAGGAATAGGTGTCTACTCCAAGGATCTCAATTTTAGTATATCCCTCCACGTTCCAGAACATTGTAGCGTATTCCAGGCTGAGACGATGGCAATAAAAGAAGCTCTGTCTTGGCTCAAGAACAACGTGATATCCAAGAAGGACATCACCATCTGTTCAGACAGCCAGGCAGCAATCAAATCCCTGAACTCGGTCACTCTTCTCTCTAAGACCTCCCTAAATTGCCGCCTATCTCTTAACGAGATGGCTGAGCATTTTAACATTCACCTCATGTGGGTGCCGGGACATAGTGACATTCCAGGGAATTGTGAAGCTGATTATTTCGCCAGGAGCGGTACGATCTCCACAAACCTCCCTAGTGGGGATCTTCCACCTATGCCATTCGCTACAGCTTAACTTCTTTTAAAGAATCATACCATTAAAAACACCAACTCAAGATGGTCAGATGGCACTACGTGCCTCATTACAAAGCAAATCTGGCCTAAACTTGATCTAAAACGTTCACTCTATCTTCTCAGAATGAACAGGTCATCCCTAAGGATTCTCATTGGCGTTATCACAGGACACTGTGCCATTGGCACTCACGCCTCAAGAATGGGACTCCCTCATAATGATTTCTGCAGAAGCTGCAGAGACGAAGAAGAAGAAGAAAGCATAACGCATCTTCTCTGCACTTGTAGCGCTCTTTCCTCTCGCAGGATGAAACACCTTGGAGCCTACTTCTTTAACGACTTGAGCGAATTGCACAACGTCAGCATCAATCAAAGAGCTTCGTTGAAAGCACTAAATGGTTTTTCGGATAAAGGAACACAAGATCCGCGTGGTATCACAATGGGCCTAATTTGGCCTAAGTGTGACTGTTTTCTACAGTCAGCCACTTCAACCTAACCTAACCTTGTATGAATAGACTAAAATTCAATATTCAGAAAACTAAGTGTATGCTTATTGAAAACAGTAATGTCAATTTAAATGTAAAAATAAATGAAGAGGGTGTTGAATGTGTTGAATGTGTTGACCAAATAAAGTATCTAGGGGTAATTTTAGACAAAAAATTATATTTTAATGCACATGCAGATTATATATGTGGGAAAATAGCAAAGAAAATTAGCTTGTCTAGAATTAGAAAATATATTTCAAAAAAATGTGCAATTTGTATTTACAACACAATTATTTTACCACATCTCGATTATTGTTCTTCAATTTTGTGTTTGTTTAATTCATATAAAATTAACTAACTACAAATCCTTCAAAATACAGCTATGAGATGTATACTAAAATGTAGTCGAAGAACACATATTGTAAATATGTTAGATGAATTGAAATGAATGAATGTGATCCAGAGAATTGAAATGAATGCATTAATATTTATCTTTAACTTAAAAAATGGATTGTATCCGAATTATTTACAGAGAAATCTACAATTGTGTGTGATTATTATAACCTAAAGAATGTAGGTGATTTTTGCTTACCCCTATACAGACGATCTAGTTCGCAGAACAATATTCTATATAAAGGAGTGCAATTATTTAATAACCTAAATACTAATATTAAAATGGAAAATAATATTAATAGATTTAAGAAACTAATTGTACAGCACATTGTAAATAATAACTAAGAAATGGAATTTGTAAGAAGTTATCTAATAACTAATAAAAATTACTATACTATACTATTCTATACTATTACCAAGTTACAGATTGTTTCTTGTATTATTATAAGTAGTACTTGAATAAATTTATAAAGTTGTATTATATACATAGATATTCTTGCAGGTATCTTTCACAAGGAGTTCCGAGACAAGTAATTGCCTGGATGTTTCGAATCACAGTAGGCGAGATTATCTATGAAACATGTGATGTATTGTAGAATGTTCTTATGCCTTTGTATATGGCCCCTCCTTCCGAGGAAAATTGGAGACAGATTGCAATGGATTTTTATGGCTTTTGGAATCTGCCTAATTGTGTTTCAGCCATATATGGAAAGCATAGCAGCATACAATGCTTCCAAGAGCAGGTTCAGAATATTTTAATTATAAAGGCCATCATTCCATCTTTCTTCTAGCTGCATGTGACGCGTATAGATTTATAGGTTTGGTAGATGTCGGTGCATATGGCAGCCAAAGCGATGGTGGTATTTTCGCGGAATCTACTTTCGGGAAAAAGTTGTTAGATGGATCGCAGAATCTTCCTCCACCGAGACTTCTTCCGAATTCCAACATTGTATGCAATCATTACCTAGTTGGAGATGCGGCTTTTCCTCTAAAAACGTTTCTGATGCGACCGTATCCAGGAAGGCTCCTTGAGGAAAAAAAACTTAACTTCAACAAAAGGTTAACACGCGGGTAATTGAAAACGCAATTGGCATCCTTGTAGCCAGGTGGAGAATTCTGCATACAACATTGAACATGTTACCCAGTAACGCAGACAGGGTAGTAAAAGCATGTACTGTCCTGCATAATTTTGCCAAGTTAAATGATGACACATACTAGTGCAGTAGTGCAAGAGTATGTTGATAGCTACGATGATAACGACGTGTTGCTTATCAAAGGTTTATGCCGAAACGAAGCCGAACCCCTACATAGGGTGAAATCGTTGGGTTCAAAGCGTTTGCAATGAGAGACGCAATAAAGGAATATCTTTTTCAAAATAAAATATAAACATTTTATAATTCAACTTATTTAATAATAAAATAGAATTTCTATTAAAAATAAATAAATACTATATATATAAATAAATACTTAATTTTCTACTAAATACAAAAAAAAATATATTCTAATCTAACCTAATATGATAATAATAAATTAACATGAGCACAACATAAAAAAAACTCTTGTTTTTTAATTTTTCTTCAACAGCCCCTCGTTGACGATATCGAGTATCTTGCGCTCCAAATTAATGCGCACATTTGTTGGCAGATGTCGCAGTTTGGAGCACAAGTACCTACCAAACAGGTCTAGTTCGTCAGGCTCACTGCGCTGACCGAACGTCTCTTGAACCCTGTCGAAGAACTCGTCAACAGGGAAATCTCCGGTGCGGGGTTTTTTTCGGACTGGCTCTTGGGTTGGGCTTTCACTCCCAAACACATCCGGTGAAGATGGAACGCCATCGAAGTTTGATAGCTGACAATAAAAGAAGAATTAACTAATTATACACATGTAAATATATGAAAACTTACCTTCTCGGTCGCATTGCATCATCTAAGGATGTTAATGACGAGTAAAGACCCCACTCATCAAACGATTCCGTACCACTTCCGGACGGTTGCCCCCGCTTTTTTTTTCGCGTACAAAGCGGTCCCGGAGACTTTTCCACCTTTGCTTACATTCATCCACTGAAGTTAAATATGTTAGTCATGGTGCAAACTGATAATTCATTTTGTGTTTTACTAGATCTGTTGAGTTCGCCGGCAACTTTGACCCATTCTAAGTCCCGTTTGTGGGTATTTTTGTAGAATCGCGACTTGGTGTTGAATAGGCAGTAACGCTCCTTAACTGCCGCAATTAACACTTCGTAGTTATCCATTTTCTAAGATACATTTTGCAAGAAAAAATATGCAATTAGTATAATGGCTGAAACACAACAGTGCGTTGCGCTAGTCGACTTCATGTTACGGAGGGTGTGCGTTGACGCACTGCGTTAATCAGCTGTTCTCTCTCTCTCTCTCTCAAATACCAAATAAAAAATATTCCGTCAGTTGTTTTCATTTCTAAAATATCAATTCAAAAAAATTTCTGGTCAAACAATTGTACGAGTACGGATAAAAGAATTTAATTGCGTAAAATGAATGATAAGAAAGTTAAAAAAATTAAAAAAAGTGCTTCTTGTTGCTAAATTGGCGTATTCATGCTTCCAAGCATTTGAAATGTCGCAACAAATTAAATACCAATCAGATAGAAGGTGGTGGGTTCGTGAGCTGAATCTTTGCAGAGATTCAAATGGATTCTACTCTACAAATTTCAACCAAATGATGGAAAAAGATCCCGAGCATTTCATCAAAATAACCCGAATGTCGCCACAAACATTTGAAGTGCTTCGAACGATGATTGAGCCTTATTTAGAAAAGTCTTCATGGAGGAAACCAATTGCACCCAGTGCTAGATTGTTTTTGGTTCTTCTGTAAGTATTCTATAGCATGGCTTAATTTACTTTAGTTTTTATCAATTGATACTTATAGATATTTATCACAAGGAGTACCGAAAAAAGTGCTGGCGTGAATATTTCGTATAGGACTTTCAACAGTTTCCAGCATTATATACGAAACGTGTGACATTTTTTGGACGTCGTTGATGCCGCTATACATGTCACCACCAAACAATATCGAGTGGAGTACCATTGCGACTGAGTTTGCAGCTCTGTGGAATATGCCGAACTGTGTGGGAGCAATTGACGGCAAACACGTCAATATACGCTGTCCACCTGGAGCTGGATCGAAATATTACAACTATAAAGGCCATCACTCTATAGTTCTTCTGGCCGTGTGCGATGCGAACTACACATTTACCGCTGTTGACATCGGAGCATATGGAAGTCAAAGCGATGGTGGTGTATTTTCCAACTCGTCATTCGGATACAAAGTACTGAAGGACGAGTTGAAATTTCCTCCACCAAAGAGGTTGCCGAACATTAGTTACTGCTGCAATCACTACCTAGTTGGAGATGCAGCCTTCCCTCTAAAGCCATATTTGATGCGACCTTATCCAGGAAGATTGCTGGATCCTGAAAGGCACTATTTCAACAAACGATTATCCCGAGCTCGTTGTGTAATAGAAAATGCGTTTGGCATACTAGTAGCAAAGTGGCGTGTACTTGGAACAACGCTGCATATGCTGCCCGTAAACGCTGATAAAATTGTGAAGGCAACCACAGTCTTACACAATTTTGTTAAGTTGAATGAAGCTGCTTATTGCACATATGAGTGCGTGGATGCATATGATGAGGATGGTGACATCCTTACAAGGGGACTTTGGAGAAGTGAAACAACGCCGCTTTCTCAAAGTTCTCTTGTAGGAGCTCATAATTCTTCAAGAGCAGCTTTTTCAATGAGAGAAGAATTGAAAAAAGTATTTCAATTCCAACAAAATATGATGACTGAAAACAAACATATAAAACATATAATAAAAGACATACATATATATATTTTTCAGTCTTTCATTAATAACTCTTCATTTATGGTATTGTACAATACCGTGTGCGCACGATTTTGTGCTGCTTCCTGCATTGACTCTATCCGCAAAGTCATTGCAGCCATGAAGGACTGATTATATGTGAGCGGCACTTGAGGCGGATCTTCGATTTTACACTCCAGCGATTCCTTTATGTCCTTTAGGAATTCTGAAAACGACTCAATGGCCTGCTTTGAATGCATTTTCTTGCGCTTGAGAATTGGTGTTGTAGGTTCAATGCCCTCTTCGAACAGGAACTGTCCACACTGCATCGGGGAAAGGGATTCCTCTATCTGCGAAGTTTCCAATTTGTCTGCAAAGAAATAAAAAACAGTTAATTAGATACTTTTAAATATGTACGTACACGGATAGAATATTCTTACAATCTTGGTTCCAGCGATCTGCTTAGGAATTCTAGAGAGTTATAAGACTCCCACCTAGGCGCTTCAGACGGTCCCCTACCTGAGGGCTGCTCCATTTTTTTCTTCTCCCTCGCAAAGCGGTCTCTGAGGCTCCTCCACCGCATCTTGCATTCTTTTTCTGAAAATTAAAAAGTTAAGTTGTGCATATTTGAATTTACCTATTTTATAAATTACCAGTTTTGTTCAGCTCTTTAGCGATTTCGTCCCATTTCGCGTCCCTTTTCAAAACGTTTTTATACGACTTGGATTTGGTGTCGTATAAAAACGTTTCCTCCCTCACCGAGTTTATCAGCTTTTCTTCGAATGACATCTTCAAATATGTATGTTATTATATTTAAGTAAACATATTTAGACAATATACTTACGATATTTTTGATTTCAGTTCGATTATTCCAATTTTTTTTTTCAAATTTTGCGCCTTCATACACGGATTTCAAATTACTTTTGTCGTTGAAATAATTTTAGTCAGCTGTTTTCATTTCTCAAATGTCAGTTGGCACAAAATTTTCTCAATTTGGGAAAAAAAAACTCTCAATTTAGGAAGGATTTCTCAATTTCGCTCTCACAGCGCATCCCTCTGTCAAAAAAATATCCAGCATGTTGAATAATGACGTGCGTTGGGAACGTAATCCCAAACAATTACGTTTTATTACGATCCTCTCATCTCTCTCATTTTTCTTACGTAGGTTGCTGCAGTATTTCGTGAATGTCCATTGAATTGTGTGCGTTGAAAGACAACGCTGACGCTTGACGCACTGTTGTGTTTCAGCCATAAATAAAATCCCTTCAAAAATTAATTACTTACACAAATAATTGCCATTGCCTGCCAAAAGTGAAAACACAAACGAATAAAAAAAATGTTTTTTTTTCTGTCAAAAAGCCCGAGTGAGTAGAGAGTAGCTCTACTCCTAACTTTCTGCTCGGACTTACGATATTACGGTCTGTGAATTGTCAACGCCCGACCGCGCGAACGCGCTGTTGCGATTTGGGTATTACAGTCACAGTGCATTTCAAATTTTAGTTGAGGCCACCGTGGCATAGTGGATAGGTGCTTTGACATCCACACTCAAAGGTTCGATTCCCGGGTCAGACCTTTTCACATTTCACGCTTCCAGTTAATTTCGGAACTCAAAGAGTATACTCGTATGTGTCAAGAAAAAAACTTCTCAAACTTGGTTTGGAGTCAAAGTAAAGCTGTTGGTCCCCCCATCAATTGGAGAACAATAGCACACAGAACACGAGTGGTTGTTGAAGAAACGAAGTTTTGAAGCCTTTCTTGCATCCACTGCGTTCCCCAGCGTTGCTGGCAGTTGGGAGAAGCATTCCCAAATTCTTTTATCTCTAAGGTGGAGGCTCTGCTTTTTCGTTTTCGCGATCAGAGTTGTTAGGATTAGGGGACCCTTTTATTGGCTGCTGCCCATACATTCGATGTTGTTTATGTAACGTTTTGGGTTTTCTTGCTACATCAATATCTCTAGCGAGTTCGCGGTTATGTCTTCTCTTCCATTCGACTTCCTCTTACATAGAAACAAATAGAGACATTATATTTTCAACCAAAACAGGAGACATTCACTCCATGGCATTATTTTGTCCATATTTGCTTTAACAGTGGCATCCGATGCTCAGAGTAATTCTTCGCCGAGCGTGGAAGAAAATTGTTACATCATAGCTTGTAATTTAAACGCAAAGCATGGCGAATGTTGTAACAATGTTCCGAAAGAGAGGGTGTTTGAATCATACACGGCGTCTTGTCCACTGTGCGAACCGACAACCCTAGCGGGAATTCATCAGCGCACATCGCACCACCAAAATTTACAGAAACATTTTAGAGCAAGGGCGACCTAAACCAACAACCATACGGAGCATGAGCAACGGGCATAGGCACTCTGAAATGCCTACGTGCGAACAAACAGCACGTGCAGAGAGACGACGACGAGCCGAAACATTTCGTGCGGCGCAAAGAAGGACCAACAAAGGGAGACGAGAAAAACAGTCGACCATCCCGTACACAGCAGTGCGACGACCCAGCGGTAATATCACCGGTACATCCTTTTGGTGGACTGTGCGTCGACGTTTGGTGTTTGATGGAAAATTAATTTCCTTCACTTTACTTTTGTCACGCGTGCAGATCGGAACAAATATCATTCATTAAATCTCATTGTTTCAACTTAAATAATAATATATTAATGGCGGCGCTACAGTCCGAGGTGGACTTTGGGCCTAGCTTCTCAGCAACCACTCGTGTTGTGCGTGCTATTATTTTGTTACGAGCGGAGGGGACCTACAGTTTAATGCCGACTCCGAACGGCGAGATTGAGAAGCTTTTTCTAGACGGTTATACTCTTTGAGCATTGTCAGTGACTCGAAAGAGGTGAAGCCATGAAAAAATGTTTGACGTTTTTTCGAGATTCGAGCCTCGAGCGTAGGAGTCGACGCACCTACCCACTACGCCACGCGCCCATCTTAAATACAGTCCATTTTATCTTGTGTTATCGAGGTAGGACTTCAATAAAAAGGATTTTTTTTAATGAGACATATTATTTTATTTATCCTAACAGAGGCGAAACGTTCTCTTACGCTGGATGGAACTGAACTATATTGAGTTCAGGTTTAATTTGGTGGCAACCGATAGGCCATCGTATTCTAAAAGTGGGGCAACTCTGGAATCGGTCGCGATTAAAATCAAGCAAATCAATAATAAAACTATAATTATAAGTTGCAGTGAATGCTAGGATGTCGGGAACAAGAATGTAAGTTTTAATTTATGTGGTTGTGAAGTGTTTAGGAAAAACAGTTTTAATACAATCGTGCTTCAAAAAACGTAAACAAAGCACTTCTGCAAAAGGAAGTAATCTCTGTTTACTTGATGTTTATTTGTACGAGTGAATGGATGAATATTTAAACGTTTTGTGTTTAATTTAATAGTGCAAATCACAATAAGGGAGAAGAATTGGAAGAACGCGTGAAAGTACACGTTGACCAAGTGGCAGAATATTTTAGAGAAACCATTCGGTCACTTCGATAAGGAGAGAAACTTTTAGAAGCCGGTTGGGTTTATTCCCTTGGAATTGCTCCCAATAGCTCTTCTGGGAATGTTATAGGACATGTCATTCAACGAGCTGAATGATAAGCCGCATGAGATTAGGATGAAGAATCTCAATTTAGATGCATCAAAATGGAACTGTGTTTGCTCATGCAAGCCAGGAATTGGAGAGAAATGCAAACATATAGCTGCATGTCTCTTATATGTACAAAAGTAATTTGTAACATTTCTAAGTTACATTTTCTAAGATGTGTAGATACAGAAAACGTTTTTCTTTTTCATTATTAGAAACCCTGTATTGCCACGTCTCAGCTGCACAGAGATTAAACAAACATGGGGGAAAATTGGACGGGAAGGGGCTTCATCATATGGTGGAGTTCACGTAAAAAATATGTGCCATGCATCAAACAAAATTTTCCAAAGTCTTCAAGAAGTTGTGATAGACGAAGAATATAATCGCAATGCACTTTTAGATGGTATGTGAAAACATAAAATATTCATATTTAAAGATTTATTCCTCACAGCTTGGTTCTGGATCTGAATCAGCAAAGATGAGGCGAGCTTACAGATTAATCTCCAAAACGGCGGAACAAACCTAGGGAAAAAAAGGCACTGACGAATTTCTGGAAATGGTGTTCCTTTTAAGTGAACGAGGAGAGTACCTTAGAAAATGTATTCCTCTTATGGAGAGCTATTTATCAGATTTAACAATATTCAATTTTCTTAGTGCAAATGTAAAAAAAAACACCACTGAGGCAAGATGTATTTGCAAGGAAACATTGAGCCAGTGTAGTTCTCTCCGGTTCACGGAGAGAAGACTACGAATCACGGGCAGCATATCATATGGGCTATTTAACTTTTCGTCAGCTGATAACGACGCGTGGGAGAAGAAAATCCAGCGGATATATCCACGAGGTACGGAGCTTAAGCCGAAAAAAAAGCAAAGAACAAATACGGCAAGTTGTACCTTCTGTTTGACTGTGGTCTTATAATTTCTCCAATATTTTCCTTCCTGGCACTTAGTCCTGATGGAACTTTTCCCACAATAGGAAAGACTGATAGTGACAAAAACATCTTCAAAACACTGAAATACCTGCAATACGTGGATGGGCATTATATTCTTAACAAAAAACATCATTATTATGGACAGGTGCAATTGGGGTTGTGCATTTTGAAAATTCATTCGACGATTCGTTTGTAACAATACATGTTCCAATAAATTATGAATTTTTTGATTTATTTATCAAAAAAGTTAACATTCGTTTATTTTAAATATATTATTAACACAACTGCACAACTCTCAGTTACACATTGATCAACTTATCTTAATTGCAGTACTGTACTAATTTATGTGATTATCCACCCTTATCATAGGATCCGTCGTAACCTCGATCGCGTTCGGAATTCGGATATCAGTATCAATAGAATTCCATCGGAACGAAGGTTCGTAACTTTGACGTACGAAAATTTCGAAATTCGTAACAAAGCTATCATAGGATTCGAATGAATCGGAAATCTGACAGATAAAATTAAATTATCCTCCGAAGGAAAATTGTTGTCGGAACTATTGAAAAAATAAGTTAAGTCTGTGAATTTGTTGCAAAAATACTATTAAAACATTAAAGTACAGCAAAAATGGTAATTGTGTAACATAAAAAATAATAAAATTAAATAGTGTATCAAAAATGTAAGTTCAGTAAATCTTTAATATTTAAATGTGATACTGTTTATGCAAATCACAATATACATATATATTTTTATGTTTGCAGGCCAAGGAGTACAATAAATCGTCTACAATACGAGAAGTTGGTTGACATGTTGAACGGCAGAACTGACATCGTCCAAGGATTTCCCAAGACGGCAAAAGAAAACGTGCGGAGGATGTGACAGTCCAACTAAATTGTATGGGACCACCCTCAAAAGAAAGCACAAATTGGAAAAAAGTAAGTTAAGGGTATTAAAAAGTGATCTATTTGCATGATTCTAGTCGATTTTTTTAAGGTATGGCTTGACTACAAGTGCTACATCAAAAGAAAGTTGATGCACAACAGGAATGAGGTGAAATCAACAGGAGGAGGCAGCAACAGGTCACACAATTTTAATGACTCAGAAGAACGTGTCATCAAGCTCGTAGGGCTTGAAACGTGTACGTCTGGCGTTTTAGGAACTCTAAGCTTTGGTGATGCTACGGACATACAAAACCTTCGTGATACTGCAACAGAGAATAACGAAGTACTAGACCAAAGCATGATATCATGTGCTAGTTCCCAGAGGGCTAGTCGCATCCCAGTGAGGAGGCCCAGTTCAAATGCAATGCAGTACGAAAAGACAGGGGAATGGCAGGAAAGGCAAAGTCTGCAAAACGAGGAAGTTTGTAATGTGCTGAAAAGAATAAGCCGAACAAACGACAAGAGCTACGAACGGGAAAAAGAAAGATTGTCGGAGATTCGTCGGCACAATAGGATTATAGAATATTTTATCGAAGCTAAAATTGGTATAAAAAAAATGTTAGCTTTGGAGGAAAACCGCCTCAAGTTTCTTAAATAAAAAACAATTTTAATTATCAGTTCATCTTTTATTTTGCATGTCTTTATTCTAAATGATCTTGGAACTCCATCTCTTACAGCTTTTGCATAGTCATGAAAATCAGATGTAATTTCTTCTTCAGTAGTGTCACTGGGAACCGTTTCGTTGATTTCAATTTCCGGTAGCACTTCTTGAACTCGGAAATGCAGGCAGATATTTTGCAGAGCGCAAGCTACATTAAATATCTGCGTAATGCGGTTCGTAATGAAGTTCGCGAGAGGCTAATAAGCACCGGAACCTATTCTTCAAAACACCTATAGTCATTTCTATAATGCTGCGCGTTCTAGAGTGTTTTGTGTTAAATACACATTCAGGACTTCCGTCACTTGGAGAACGGTAGGGAGTAATAAGCAATGGAACTAATGGATATCCAGCATCACCTTAAATTCACACATATTGAATTATTTTGTTGAAATAAGCAATTGTAAACATACCAAGAATCAGCGTATTTCTTTTTCCATCCAGGTACTTCTGACGGAAACGTGCTTTTGCGCTGCTTGAATTCCATATGTGAGAATCATGGTTGCAACCTGGATATCGAGAATCAATTGCTCGGATTCGCATGTTATTGTCACAAATCTAAAAAAAAAAGACATTTTTATAAAATATCTTGTAAATACTTTAAGAGTGGAATATAACCATACCAACATACCAGCTGTATAACCCTTTCCTATTGTAGAATAAGAAAGCTTCTGTTTTGGGTTTAATTATTTTATGTGCGTTCCATCAACAACAAAAAATCCAATTTAGCTTGGTGCTTTTCCTCGTTACTCATGTTGAGATTTATCCATAGAGGGCACAGAACTCTTTCCAGGATGGATAGCACTTCGGACATGACTGTGGATACTGTTGATTGCGCCATTCCAACTCATGATCCTTGCCGACACCATGCTGGTATCCCCCTTCCGTCAAGAATCTTAAAAGTGCCACAAGTTTGTGTAAACATGAAAGTGACGAGGATATTACTCCAGGTAACAATTCCGCGTTCAACTGTCCCATTACGTACATGAAGGCACTTTTAATAAGGCGAAAGTTTTTAATGAATCTGAAAGTTTTATCAGAAATTTTAATTATTATCAATAAGAGATTTCACTAAAACTTACACATTATCCTCCATTTCCAAAGGGTTTGAGTGGTCGCGCAATTTTTTTCTTGTGACCTTTAGGAGCACTTCATATTCTTCATCATATTCTTCTTCAAGAACTAAAACTGCTGGCGCTATCGTATCCATTTCAATAATTCTTTTAAGGGATTGGCAACCCTGTGTTCAAAGTGACAACAAGTGTAATTTTTTTTAATCGTTTCATACATTTTTGAAATAAAAAGTTTCCGAGTATTTAACACTATAAATGCAATAAAATTGCTTTCAAAAAATCTATTGGATCTCGAGTCATACTGGTGTTTTGGAGTTTCCGGCACAAAGGATTTCTTTATTAAATTTTTATAATCGTCTTTTTGCAATATTTTTTTGGGACTCCGCTGGACAAGTTGATCAGCTGTTTAATTCAACGAAAGAATCTTGTTTGCTGTCATAGTGTCAATCTAGTAATGCCTTAAGGTATGCTTTAAAATCTACCCAAATGAGCAATAAACGCACATTGTTATCGACATCTCCTGATCAAAACAAAAGCAATAAGAAATATTTATTTTGTAATAAAATGACGGACAATATCCAACAAGATGTTTTTTCTTGGAGTAAACTATGTAATGTATTGGATGAGAAGCTAAAAGATGTTGCTAAAAAGGAGGACTTGGTTGCTATTAAGGCTGAAATGGAGGAGTTAAAGCAGGAAAATATGAAATTAAAAGATGATATTAAGAAGCTTACTACACGAATGGAATTTATTGATCGCAGATCTCGTACTTCAAATATTATAGTGAGTGGACTACTATGTACAAACACACAAGTGGCTAAAAATAAGTTTCGGGATATATGTAATAAGGAACTAAATGTGGAAGTTCGCATAATTTCAGCCAGAATATTAGCTTCAGGTAAATCTTTTGTATTTAGCCTAGAATCGAGTGCCCAAGCTGTTAATATATTAGCAGCAAAAGGAAAGTTAAGAGGCCAAGAGATTTACATACAGAAAGACTATACTGATGATGAACAAAGTACAAGATACAAGTTAAGGCAATTAAGCAAAACAATATCTAAAACTAAGAAAGATGTAAAGGTTCGCCTTGGAGAGTTCTGCATCTTTATTAATGATAAAAAATTCACCTGGTACAACGGCAAAGTGATGGCGTCATCTGTAAATGATTCGGAGTATTTAAGGAAGCTGCTTGGCGAATGTGGGTGCACTTTAGATGTATGTTTTATTGATAATCATAAAAATAATAATATTAGTAATGCAATTAGCTCCTCGTTACAATAGCAATTTAATACGTGCCATTTAATATCATATAATATAGCAAATTTAGAAAGCTCTTTAAAGTTCGGTAATTTCATATCATATATTAATAATTTTGATATTTTCTTTTTGTTTGAAACGCATGTAATTTCTAGTAAACAATCTTATTTCTCGTCGTTTTTTCAAAATTATTGTATACATTGGGTTGATGCTTCTAAAACTCATAAAGCTGGTCGTGCAAGTGGTGGGTGTCTATATGGATTTAAAAAGGAAATCCAGAAAAAATATGCACTAAAATTTATTAACGTACATAACTATACAATATTATCTGCCAAACTTGACGGCAATATTTTCTATTTTATTCCTAAATACTTAAACTGCTCAAACTGGAAGAAGGATCTAAATAACTTTGAGCAATTTTTAGATGAACTCAGCCCTACTGAATTTTGCATAATGGGAGATTTAAATGCGCGTATTGGTGAGGAACAAGTTTTGGAAGAAAATTTATTACATGGTTTGTCAAATATAAATGATTTTAGACGGTCCAAAGATAAAACTATTAATGCTCAAGGAAAACAACTAATGAATGTGATTGAAAATGTTGGTGGGATAGTGGTGAATGGTAGGACAAGAAGTGATGCCGAAGGGGAATACAGCTTTTGTGGAGTTATGGGAAATTCTGTTATCGATTATTGTATTTGTTCATATAATTTTCTACAATATGTTGATGATTTCAAAGTGGCATCTAAACCCTTTTCTGATCACATGCCTTTATGTCTCAAAATAGCAATTCCAATTCACATGAGTAGTAATAACATGGAGTCTTCGTTACAAAAAATATACTGGAATAATAAGTATGCTGTTCAATATAACAGAAACCTCAATGTATTGTCAAATACCCAGCTTATTCAAAATAATATGACCGTTGACGAAATGGTTACAACAATAACTGATAGTATCAAGCGAGCTAATGTTAAAAAAGCCAATAAAACATTATATGAGCCTAAACAAAAATGGTTCGACTGGAAATGCTTCCGTTTTCGATCCGTTATGCTTAAAAATCTAAAAAAATATAGGAAAAATCATACAACTTCCAACAAATCATGTTATTATTCAGCAAGATCTAAATACCTACAGTTGTGTGCGAATAAGAAGTTGGAGTTTTATAATAATAACCTTAAACAACTTGATAAAGTAAAATGCAGCAAAGAATGGTGGAAATTATCAAATTCTTTAAAAACACGTACTCGTGCGTCAAAAGGAAATTTAGATGCTGATGATTTCCTTTTGCACTTCGGCTCTGTTTTTCAGAACCGAGAGGAATCCCAAACTATAAACTGGTGTATGCCTTATTTTGTGGACGCTTTTTTAGACTCTCCCTTTGAATTCTGTGAACTATATGCAGTTGTAAATAAACTGAAGCTTAACAAATCTCCAGGACAGGATGGTATTCCGTATGAATTTTATAAATATGCTCCACATGGCTTTCTAAAAAACATATTGTTGGTATTTAATAATATCTTTCTTTGGGAGAAAATTCCATCTTCTTTTAAGCAATCTATCTTGATACCATTATTTAAAAAGGGCGACCAAAACGTAGCAACAAATTATAGAGGGCTATCGTTAATAGATACAATCTGCAAAATTTTTAATAACATTTTACTAAATCGCATATCGGATTGGCTTACAAAAAATAGTATTTTAAACGAGTTTCAAGCTGGGTTCAGAAAAGATTACTCTACGGTTGACAATATATTTAACCTTGTTAACATTGTTGGTTTAAACAAATTAAAAAGTAAATATACATATGGATTTTTTGTAGACTTCTCGTGTGCTTTCGACATGATCCCTAGAAATAGTCTGTTTTATAAATTATCATGCATTGGCATATCATCCAAAATTATAAGAATACTTCAATCTTTATATGATAATACTGAGAGCAGAGTTTGGGATGGATCTACTTTTTCTGAATATTTTGAAGTGGAATCTGGTGTAAAGCAAGGTTGCATTCTAAGTCCAGTACTGTTTTCATTATACATTAATGATCTTCCTGATGTTCTACCTGGTGGTTTAAATGTGGCGAGCGTAAATGTTAAAGTTTTACTATATGCAGACGATATTGTCATCCTATCAGATACACCTAGTGGTCTACAAGAAATGATTGATGCTCTTCATAGATATTGCTTAATGTGGAGCTTAAAAGTTAATTTATCTAAGTCAAAAATTGTTGTATTTCGTAACAGCCCAAGAATTTCTGCTGACCTATTGTGGCAATATGGAAATAATAATATAGAAATCGTCAACAGCTATACCTACCTAGGGGTTGATATAACATATAATCTTTCTTTTAAAAAGCATCTACAAAACAAACTATCTGCTTCTAAAATTGCCATAGCATCTACCTGGTCTAAGTATATTAATCATCCAAATATATCAAAAAAGAACAAGTTAAAAATATTTGAGGCTGGTTCTAAATCCATTATGTTTTATGCTGCTCAAGTTTGGGGCTATGAGAAATACGATGATGTCGAAAAGCTTTTCCGATTTTTTATTAAAAAAATGTTGTACCTTCCTGCCACTACTCCTAACTACATGTTGTACTTAGAAACCGATTTTAACTCCTTATTTATTTCAACCATAAAAATGCATTTTTGTTATATAAAGAAAGTACTTTCTTTAAGTTCGGAAAGATTACCACGAATATTGGCCGAGAAAGTTATAGAACTGAACCTGCTCTGGGCAAAAGAGTGGTCTAATCTGCGTAACGTGCTGCAATACTCATCTCCAAACAACAGTAATCCCTTATGCTTTTATTGGAAAGATATAATTTGCCTATTGAAATTAAAAGACAAAAATGACTTTATCTCCGCTGCTTCAAATTCACAATTTCACGATCTGTATTCACAACTTAAGTATGACATAACTCCTGTACTTACTGCAGGATTTTCTTCAAGAGCTACAAGTTTAATTATAAGGGCTAGAGGCGGTCTTTTAGATCTTAATGCTAGATGCTTCAAAAATAATACTGATGGTATATGTACAGTTTGTAACATGCATGAATCAGAAAATACGTTCCATTTTATAGGCATTTGTCCAGTATACAGAGAATTTAGAAATATATATTTTAGTCAAAACTCTCTAAGTTATAAGGAAGTATTAAATATATTAAATGGCACCAATTTTAACTCACTCTATAAATATCTTGAAACATGTATTAAATATAGATATCTTATATTAAATGAATTTGATGTTTAATCTTCTTTTTATAATAAATAAACATTATGAACTTTTTCTTTGCCAATCTGGCTTACAGCAATATTGCTACGCCAAATATAGATTGTAATTTATAAATATTTGTAAAAAACATTTTATATTTAAATTATACAAATCTATTAATAAATAATAATAAATAATAATAATAATTCTTTTAATTAAACACTTTAATTTCAAAAAACTACGAGTGAATAATGACAATTTAATTTAGCAATTGAAAAGTGACAGGAGTCTAAGTTCGAATTCGAACATAATGTTACCACCCAAACAAAAATTATTATTAAATAAGATCTTACGACGGATCCTATGATACCTTTTCATTCGTATTCGGAACGGAAAAATGAGTTCGGAGGATTTTTCCGACGGATCCTATGATAGGGGTGATCGTTCCTTATTGAAGTGTAGGTTTTGTTATTTTTTTTTCCATTTTTTTCTGTCTTTTTGAGACATTTGTTGTGTTTTGTTAAAGGAAATGACTTGTTTTTATGTTTATTAATTATTAAAAAACATATTTATTTCAATAAAACTATATTTTTTCAATTTGAAACAAATTTGTCGTCACTTAAAATGGGATATGAAATGTTGGAAATTGCACACACAACTGTGATTATATCGTCTAAATATGGTAAATTTGAGCAAGTTGTTTCGCGTAATATTTAAAAAATTTTAATTCTTGCGATTCGCCTTTCCGGTTGTACTCTGGCTGATGCTATTAAGCGATCGTTTCTGACATCTTCTCTTGTCCTTCCCGGATGCATGAATTGAGGACGTACTAATTGAACGCCTAACTGTTGCAGCACATTAGCAATCATGAATCCACCTGTTAAAAAACGAGTTAAATGTAATATGCAAATTATATAAATAAAGAATGTATCTATTTACCATTACAGCATCTCCTGGTTTTATTTTACTGGTTAAATCCGTGAGTTTGAACATCATCTTATCAGACGTTTTCACGCTTGCTGCTAAGCTTATAAAGTTTGTAAGCCCTGACGGAGTTACTCCAATAAGAAGTTTCACTGTGTTAGTAATTACAGTCAGTAAAACAGTCAATGCAGCCAAATTTAATCGTTTTTATTTCGGTACAATTTAGCACTGTAACAGTATTCGGAAATTTCACAAAACTTGTTGGTAGGCTTCCTTGGTTTTCCTCTTTCGTTGGCCAATATATACAACATTTCACCACTTTTACCAACATTTGAATTGTATCGGCGAAATATTTTCTTGTTGTTTTTTCCGTAATTCTAAGCATGTTACCTATCATAACGTTGGATAAATTATGTTTCAATTTGAACATAGTTAAAAGTATTCTGTTTTTCAATGAAATGCCGAAATTCCTATTCTCTTCGTGCCGAAGATTTTCGCACAGTTCCTGTAGCAATTTGTAATTTTGAAATTCCTGTAGCGGTATTTAGCTGTTTGGCCGTGTTAATAGGTAAAGGCAAGGTTTGTACATATCGTTCGTACACTTGAGTGCTTTTGTCTTCCAGAAGAGTGCTAGCCTAGATCCCAATCGAGACTGATTTCGTTTCTTCAGTCATAGTTTTATCTTCAATCAGACACAAACCCAGTTTTAACAATAGTTTTATTTAACATTATAAATAAACATATGTACCTCTTTATGTAAAGTTATTTTCTTTAACCTATCACACCTTGCTTTGATGGTTGCTACACACTTTTTTTTTTACAGTAGTCGAAGACTTTGGAAGGTTCAAAGTGGGAAAGGCTGTATCCACTAGACCGCTTCTAATTAACTCTCCATGATTTATAGGAACAATCATTTTGTTCTCTTCGAAGTGGAGACTACATATGCGAACATTTTTTGGAAATGGTTTTCCCATTCTTAGCACATGCTTCCACCTAAGAAGCTCTTTTGTATTGTCTAAAACTTTTTTAGGGAGTCTGTGCACCGATATAACACTACTCCTGTATATTGCATTGTGGTACTCCGCAATGTGCTCCAAATTTTTGATTCCTTTTCATAAATTCAATTATTAATAAATTCCGAAATATTTCAAATAGACAATTTTGCTTGTTGAAAGTCAACATTTGTTGCAAATTTATGGGATCCTTAGGTCACAATTAAAAAAGGACAAAGTACAAGAGATTAATTGCAAGCAGCTCCCAGCATTCTTTCGCTTTCAAAAAGAGAAATAGTCTAATGAATATGTTCCCTATAATATTCGCAAAATTCAATAAATGTATGCAGCTTTTCTATGGCGTTTCATTTTTCCAGACACTGTTATGATTAATTTCATTAATAGTAATAGTATATTAACAAATCACTTTGCATTTCATATTCGTTCAGTATTTATTTTTTCTGGGACACAACAACATTTTTCAAAGCACGATTCTGGGTGAAATATCACAAATTACATATTTTTGACGTATATTTAACTAAAATCTTATTCGAAATTAACAATTTTTACAATACTTTTGTTTAATTTAACTGGAGCCCGAATTTCAAGTTTCAATATAAATTTGTTCCCGCCGTTGAACAGTATTCTATGGACCTTCGTAAGGACAAAACATTTTGCCAGAAGTACTTCAAGTCGTCAATAAAACATACAATGGAAAAAACTATTCCGAAGGCATCACAAACCGATGACGGCGACGTCTATCGGAATGCTACCATCTACAAAATCGGAACATTTATTATTTTGTCGTGTCCGTCCATCCGTCTATCGTGTCTGTCACATCGACTGATATATCCATCAACAGATCTATTGAAATGACGTTTGCCTTAATACTTCTTGATCCTAAGTAACGTTTAAAAAATATGGAGGAGCTCCAAAGTCGGGTCTCATGTGTCTCCTCCTCCTACTTTTAAACCATAGTTTAAAAATCTGAAGAAATCACAAAAAATTGGATCCGTTGAGTACTTTTATTTAAACCCATTTCAAGCATTCTGGTCTAAATTGTTTTGAAAATATTGGCAAAAACGGTAATTCATCGACATGCAAATTTTGAAAATCTGAAAATGCAATTTTGTAGAAAATGTATTATGTGCAAATTTCAAAAAATTGAAATTTCAACGATTGTCTTTCGCGTTTTCACACTTAAATTCGATGCTGTGATCGACAGCTCGAAACGATAGTGAGTGTCATCTCTCGCATTCATTTCAGCCCCTAAATCCAACAACAACGATATACACACAGCAGGCATGAGCAGTGATTGGGTATGCGTATTATGCATGGGATTCTGTGTTAGATAAATTTGGATATACATATTTTTATATGTATGCATGGATGTTTGGATGTTGGTATGTATGAATGAATAGTTGATTTGGGTTGAAGTGAGGGGGAAATTTAATTGAAATAGTTTGAATTCGTCGCCTGATATTCAGAAATTCGTCACCTGATATTTATGACAGAACCTTCCCTGTGCGAGTATAACTTTGACTTGCCGAGTTTATTCAATAAAGTTAAACGATCCTGATTCTTCTTTACATGTATGTTTTTGACATTCGATGTCAACTGTGGCGGGGCATCCAATAATGTGTGAAGAAAATAATTAAGGAACAACAACATTCAGCCTTGTGACAACATTTGAGTGGCACAACTGGAACAACTGGAATAAGGCTGATATTTGTTTGGCAGCTTTAACATTGTGGAAAGACAAAACAAAGTGAAGTCGATAATTTATGAATTAAGAAGAGGAAGATGTAAGTATTCTAAATGAGATGGAATTTATGTAAAACTATTCCGAAGGCATCACAAACCGATGACGGCGACGTCTATCGGAATGCTACCATCTACAAAATCGGAACATTTATTATTTTGTCGTGTCCGTCCATCCGTCTATCGTGTCTGTCACATCGACTGATATATCCATCAACAGATCTATTGAAATGACGTTTGCCTTAATACTTCTTGATCCTAAGTAACGTTTAAAAAATATGGAGGAGCTCCAAAGTCGGGTCTCATGTGTCTCCTCCTCCTACTTTTAAACCATAGTTTAAAAATCTGAAGAAATCACAAAAAATTGGATCCGTTGAGTACTTTTATTTAAACCCATTTCAAGCATTCTGGTCTAAATTGTTTTGAAAATATTGGCAAAAACGGTAATTCATCGACATGCAAATTTTGAAAATCTGAAAACGCAATTTTGTAGAAAATGTATTATGTGCAAATTTCAAAAAATTGAAATTTCAACGATTGTCTTTCGCGTTTTCACACTTAAATTCGATGCTGTGATCGACAGCTCGAAACGATAGTGAGTGTCATCTCTCGCATTCATTTCAGCCCCTAAATCCAACAACAACGATATACACACAGCAGGCATGAGCAGTGATTGGGTATGCGTATTATGCATGGGATTCTGTGTTAGATAAATTTGGATATACATATTTTTATATGTATGCATGGATGTTTGGATGTTGGTATGTATGAATGAATAGTTGATTTGGGTTGAAGTGAGGGGGAAATTTAATTGAAATAGTTTGAATTCGTCGCCTGATATTCAGAAATTCGTCACCTGATATTTATGACAGAACCTTCCCTGTGCGAGTATAACTTTGACTTGCCGAGTTTATTCAATAAAGTTAAACGATCCTGATTCTTCTTTACATGTATGTTTTTGACATTCGATGTCAACTGTGGCGGGGCATCCAATAATGTGTGAAGAAAATAATTAAGGAACAACAACATTCAGCCTTGTGACAACATTTGAGTGGCACAACTGGAACAACTGGAATAAGGCTGATATTTGTTTGGCAGCTTTAACATTGTGGAAAGACAAAACAAAGTGAAGTCGATAATTTATGAATTAAGAAGAGGAAGATGTAAGTATTCTAAATGAGATGGAATTTATGTGATATGCCTCAAAGTTATTGACCTATGAGACTCGTGTGTCAACACACTCGGACATGTTCGCGGTGATTTCACTTTGTAGCACTTAACTTTATACACTTCGAGCCTCAGTGTTGCTTTCAAGACGAGTCGTTCTTCCATAAAACATTATTTTACAAAATCTTGAAACATCGCATTTGACGTATCCTCCTCCACCTCATTAGAAATAAACATTTTGAATCGAAAAACGAGAAACGAATCAAACAATAATTTATGAAATATCACAGATTATGATTTTGACTCAATAAATTAACAAGAATATTATTTCTTTGATTTTTTAAATTTCATTTTATTCACTGATTTGTGTTCCTGCAGTGTGACTTCAGTTATTAATAATTTTTTTAAAGTTATTAGATAGTTGCACTCTGATTGTGTAAATGAGTTCATCCAGGCTTTACATGTCCCTGGATGAACTCATTTACAACCAGTTATTTGGGATGATGTTTTTGTGCTACCTTACAGTTAAAATATTTTTCAAAACCTCTTATTATAAAAAGCATCGTTCATTTAAATTTCATGATCAGTGGAGTGCCGTCCTTCAACTGTCGATAACGTTCGTAAACTTGAACATAAAAATAATGAAATTCTTTGTTATCCTTTTCGCGTTCACCGTTGTTGTTGCTATTGGACTCGGGCATTATGGGCGTGTTCGTGGGCAATCGAGTGATGGCAATTTAGTTGAAATTGATCTTACCAGTGAATTAGAAAAGCCACCAGAAGAACCGATAGAAATACCACAAGTAAAACCTCAGGGAAATTTAGAAGGAAACCCACAACAAAAACCACAAGAGAAACCTGCAGAAAAACCAACTGAAAAATCCGTTGAAAAACCATCTGGAAAACCTGCAGAAAAACCTCAAGATTACAAACTCGAACCTCCCAAACAAAGAGTATAAAAAATGTGAAAGTAAAACATAAGTACGTATATACACAAATATGTGCATAATGTGATCAATCAGAATAAATTCTTGTTTGTTCTTAAAACTAAAAGTCTGCTGTTCAATTTTAGAAAAAAAAAACATGTATTTTGGGAAAACGCTGGAAAAATGTGAATTTCACTGCAACATGCCTGAGTGCATCTTGAGCCTTTCACAGAAATCTTAGGCTGATTGGTGTAAACCGTACTTTGGGCTCCAATTTTGGCTTTCATCAAAAAGTCTCTCTAAATGATCCGGGTTAACGTTTCGGTGTCATCTCTATTGTTTTCTTCGCTAAAATCTGACTTAAAACACTTTTCGCACGGATCACTTAAGTAAAGTTTTTGAAAGAGGAAAGTGGTTTTCTTTGAATCTGCTATACGAATGCTTAATGACGTTGGATCTGCTGACAGCAAGAATCACAGAGCCTTCAGTAAAATATTGCAAAAACAGGAAATGTTAAATTTTGCATTTTGCTCTCATACAATCTATGCAAAATTCAGGTTTTGTGGTTCGGTTGACTGCTCTTCTTTTCTAACTTGCCTGACTGGATAATAGTAAATAGATCTATTCAAAAAGTCTATGATATCGACGATAAAATGTACCGAAGGATTTCTTTAATAATTTTATGCTACAGGTCGGGATGCATCAGTTTCACTCATTTCTGGTGTTATTTGAATAATTTCGTTTCGAATATTGTCTGAGTGTGGACAAATCCGAGGTTATGGTTATTTCCAGAACGCTTGTTCAATGCACTCTACATGTTAGTAGAGTCCCATTGAAGCAGGTGGAGAAGTTTATGTATCTCGGGGTCTTCTTCACGAGTGATGGGAGGAATAATGCTGAGCTTTCCTGTAGGATTGGTCAATCTCGGTCAATTTTGAAACAGCTTGGTCGATCTGTAATCAGGAAGGCCCAGCTTGGTGTTAAAACCAAGTTAGCGGTTTTTAACGCAGTATTTGTTCCAACTCTCACCTATGGTCATGAAATTTGGGTAAGAATAAGATCGCGAATACAAGCTGCCGAGATGAGATTTCTTCGTGCTGTTGTGGGAATTACTCGCCGGGAGAGCGTGAGAAACACGACAGTGCGCGAGGAACTCAATATTGAGCAGCCGCTTCTTCGAACGAAAAGGGCTGTACTTCGATGGTTTGTCCCCATCATCACGACTTCCGAAGCGTGCCTTGAATGCGATTCTAACAGATAGGTGACCACTTGGCAAAACCAGGACGAGATGGTTGGACCAAGTGTCCAGATGTCCCGATAGCGGTAACTGTTACGGCATTCTGTCTAGACCAAAGTATGACCCAAAGGTGGCAAAGTTACAAATGACGCACAATGCTGTTACTTTTAGATTGTGTAGTCATTGGTGTACCAATTGAGGGATTTTTCTATTTCCTTTTTTAAATTAAGCAAAATGTCTATCCCTATTCTCAAATCTGGCGTGGGGAACCATCCACAAAAATCAAAAATTTCGCATTACTGAGTCCGTCCGAAGTGAATCGTTCCCGTGTTCATAACGTGAATCCCCATTCATTGTATTTTTAAATCTGAGGGAATACGATCACTGTATACAGTTCACATTGCAGATCCGCACCAAAATCATTGCGGATTCATTTAATTTTGAGCAAAATTGATTGTTTAGCTGGTTAGACTGCAAAAAATGTATGTTGCTTTAGTTTATTGTGCTTAATATAATTTAACAAATCAAAGTGTAGGACAAAATTACAAACAGGAGATTCGATTTCACTGGGATTCGAACCTGGGTCCCCTCTAACTTGGGGCAGGCACTTAACCAACAGCGCCATCCACTCGCTTGAGTGTTCACTTAGACAAGTATTGATCCATTATGCTGCCCAACTGTTCTATTGTGGGAAACTATTTGGAGCTCAAGATGTAGAGCAATAGATTGCTTATCGGAACTTCACTAAGTTCGCATAAGCTATCAAAGAAGGGGACGCCACGGCTGGGCAGGAGCATAGGAAATGTGGAAAACTTCCTCCTCATCTAGGCAGCTTCTGTAGAAATCATTAGCCAGAGTCCCTAGTCTTCTGGTGTGATCTCCTATGAGGCAGAGTCCTGTAATGACACCGACGATTTTACCTGTATTGGATCTATGGATTGACATAAATTCATTAGATCTTTTGAGGTCTAGCTTGGGCTAGATCATTCTGGAGGTGTGGCACGTAGTTCCTCTCGGTCATCTGTTACTTGTATTATAACTTGCATATGCTAATAGCAACAGCTCACAAGTCGTAAGGGACATACCCTTGTAGCTGTGTTTCAATTATAAGGGCTGGGTGGTAGCAAATTTGGCAAGTTCATCCGCTTTGCAGTTGCTTGGAATGTCTCTGTGGCCTGGTACCCAAAAAAGGCGAATATTGAACTGATCGGCCAGCTTGTCTAAAGATGAGCGACAGTTAATGACTAGTTTGGGGCCAAACGTGACCAATTCCAGATCCCTGATAGCTTCCTGGTTGTCCGTGAAAATGCCAATATCACGTGCGAATATTACATTCCATTTGAGCCAGGACAGAGCTTCACTTTTTGCCATTATCTCCGCGTGAAACACGCTGCAAGAGACTGATATTTAATTTGTTGGAGAAAATACCACTGTCAATCCCATCCTGGATTTTGGACTCATCCGTAAAGAAGTGCAGGGATCCTATAAAAGTTTTAGGAGTTTTAGAAGTCTCTGTCTGGAATAAGGGTTTCAAAGTTCCCATCAGGAAAATATAGGCGTGGTCCAAATTTCTAGTGCGGAAGTTTAAAGAACTTGATATTGAGGAGTGACCATATGGGGTGTTGGTCCACTAGGAGAAGGCCAGGGGTTTGAGTTTTGAGTTTTTCGGCAATATGTATATTTCATTGCAATTGTTTTGGTCTAACAACACATTTGAAAATGAAAATCGAAATGTGGACATACGACTTCTAAGTAGAAACCTTAGAGATAAGTCAAATATATTTGAGCTTCCAAATCCGATGTAAGTATTAACATGTTGGCGTTTGTTTTAATAACCATTTGTTCATTCCAGTTTTCTGAAAACGTTTCGATTAACTAAACAAGCCTTCCTTTATGTTTTACTGTTGTTAGCTCTATCAGATGGAGTTAGAGCTACACATATACCACCCATTCTCCGGTTTGCTGTCACACTTAATCTGCTTGGTGGTGGCGGCTATCAAAGACAAGTTGGTGCTGATTGGACTGCAACTGTGGGACAAAGTACTATTGCTGAAATAAGTGCTAGGGTGATAAGAAGAATGCAGTCAAAACTACAACTACAATTTTCTTCAAAGGAATCCACTTAAGAATTTTTTTCTTTCAAAAAGTACCGACTGCCAGGAGGTAACTTAACTTACTAACTAATACGCATATAATGGCGGTCAATTCGGAGTACGGTGGTAGTGCTCACGACAGTTTCGTTTGGCGTCAGAGTAATGTGAGGGACTATTTAGAACAGAATTTTATATCAGGCGGAAACCTGTCATGGCTTCTTGGTAAAATAATTTACATTTCGGTTTTCCAAATATTTTACATGCAATATTTAGGTGACAGTGGTTATCCACTAGAATCCCTTTCTACTAACTCCATACAGGAATGCTGAAGAAAATTCTTCTGAAGCACAATTTAACAAAGTTGAATCTCAGTGCCGAAGCATAATTGAACGCTGCATTTGCCGCTTAAAAGGTATTTATGTTTTCGTAAAAGACTCCTTTTTTAACCCATTAAAGACCAACCCCCTTAAAAATTGAAGCAGTTCAAAAACCTTTTAAATACTGTTTATTAAATGGCATACAAGTAAAAAAATACAAAGTTTAAAAAAAAATTGTATCAACTTTGGGTTTTAGAGGGGTGTACCCAATTGAGTACACTGGCCAAATGTGTATACACTGCTACCTTAGCAATGAAGTATTTTAAAACTCGAACTTTTACCATTTTATCGGTCTTATCAATGAGAGAATTGCCGGCCAGATGAATAAAGCGCTTAATTCCTTTGAAGCGATTACGGGGCATAGAATTAGCTACCAATGGAATTCTGGTATCTTCGTCTAGGCACCAATATAATGATTCTTGGGGCAAAGTGTGGTAGCCAGAAAAAAGCATTATGCCAACGAACTTTTTTACATCTTTTTTTGTAAGTGAGAATGTGTGACAGTTCTGTCCCAGTGCGTATTTTTGGCTTTGTTCTATAATCAAATTCGTCACATCATCATCGAAAAAATGTTCAAAGATTTGAACTTCGTCTTCCAATTCCACTTGTTCTCTTACTTTTGCCAAATTTTCCAAATAATGAAATGCTTCATTCATTTCTTTTGAATACTCCACATGATTTGACCATTCTGGAGCTCTATATTGTGGTTCATACTTAGCTAAAGTTTCTTCCCGTATATTAGCAAGTGGTATGTCATCCTCGCTGTCAAATACATCGTTTATTTCCATTTCTACTGCACCTGGAATGTCAACCGGAATATGGGAATCGAACAAATCATCCTCGCATATATCCTCCTCGTCCGTTGAACCACTATTTCAACCTCCTTCCCATTATCTGGGATATCATTTACAGCCATATAGAGGTTTAGATAACGTCGACCATAAAAGCTGGTGCAGTTTATTGATGAAAAATCAATTTCCCTAAAATTTCAACAAGAACAAATATTTATCATAGTTTTGGCCAGTGTACTCAATTGAGTACACCATCTTAAAATTCCACTTACCAAGGGTAATTTTTTTCTTTTTTTTTAAAGTTTGATTGGAATTTTGTTTTTTGATATTTTATCTAATCAAAACAATTGATTATTGACACTTTAGGCAAATATTTGCTTTAAAACATACCTGTTATTTCTAGTGTCACACAAAACCGATAAAATCAAAACGGGCGACTCACAAAAGCTAACAAAAGGATATGAAGGAATCCCTCCACTTCAACAATTTTCTTTCAAGTGACGAAGCACATGTCAATGATTGATTTAAAATGCAAAAACATTTAAATCAAAGCCTACTTTTCTCAGAAAAAGAAAATCAAATTTTCAAAAAAAGTGTACTCAATTGAGTACAGTGGCAGGTAATGGGTTAATGTAGTAATATATTTTTTTCTCTTAGTTCATTGGAGTATTATCATGGAGGAACACAAGTGTAGATATTCTCCAAAAAGCGTTTTAGAAATAATAAATGCGTGCGCTAGCCTTCACAACATATGCTGTAGGTACCGTGTCCTCCTTCCTGAATCAGAACGTGAAATACAACATCAAGCACAGATACCATGGTTGGATAGGACATTCCAACCAAGTACAGAAGCAAAAAGAATAATAGTACGTTTGCACCGGAACTAAATTCAGCATTTCAGGAAAAAAAATCAGAATCCAATTTAGCGTTCGCACTGCAACTTCAGCATTTCAAATGACAGCTAGTGTTAGAATTGGTTATTGATATTTTTTCCTGATTGGAAATCAGAAGTAGATGAACCTAAATTGTTATATTAGTTTAAAAATGAATTTAAATGCTAATTCAGACATATATATTCCATTTTTATTGCAATGATCACTTGAAATGATTTATTGTTTTGTTGACAGCTGTTTTTTTATTTATGACAGCGGGCTGAAATGTCATTGTATGACGTGCTGAATGGTGCTGAATTTGTAAAGAGGATTGTTCAATTGACGAACTTACAAATGCAGCGACGAAAACATTCCAGAATGCCGGAAATGTATGGCGAAATGCAATGCATTTGGGCTGAAATGCAGAAACTAGCCGAAATGCTGAATTTGGGTGCGGTGCAAACGTACTATAAGAGACCGTATAAGAGATGACTTTGCTGCATTGCACTAATTTTTGTACAAAAATTAAACAAATCATTTTATTAACGTTATAATAAATAGTCTTTTATTCAACAGTAAACAAAATCAGTCATTAAATTGCTTTCCTAAAGCTTAAATTGTATAAAATAATAGAAAAAACTAAAATCACATCACAGATATTTTAAAACCAAAACAAACAAACAATCTTCTTTCCTTAAGCTAACTTAAATAATACCACAATGTTAACAATTAATCACAAAATTTCATCGACCATTGAGTTCCATTAGTTTCAACTCATTACACGTTTTTGCAACTTCAAGTTCCAGTTTTCACATCTGTAACTCCTCACGCCTCCTTCGGTTTTCTTTTCCACCGCAAGTTGCCGCAAAGCATCCCGTGTCTCGATCAATATAGCATTTGTTTCGTCCGTTTGCTCCAGTTGCTTGGTGAAAAACGTCTCCTGGAGCATTATTTGGCGATTAAGGGTTTCTGCCATGTTCTTTGGTTTGGGCGATTCTATTATATTGGCAGCAAAATTAAGTTTTCGCCTTGTTGTTGGTGGAGATTTGACAGACTGAGCTGCCGCGCCGCATGATGAGCTGAAAAACTTACTGATGACTATAAGATGACATCGACGTCTTCGCCTATATCTTCTTTATCAATTTATACATACTCGTATGTGGTCCGTCACCCGTCTGCTCTATGGATTTTTTGTTGAAAGTCAATTTCCTCTTTGTTTGGTATTTTCTAAGAGTCCAAATCTGCATGGAAATAGATATATGTAAAGAAATATGTTCAAAAAAAACATTAAAATATGCAAATACCCTTTTCTATTCCGCCACAGAATCTGATTTCCAATTCAGATCATCAAATTGATTCAAAGCTTCCTTAAAGATAGATACTTTTGTAGTTAAAATCAGAAACCATGAATTAGCCATCAAACATTTTGAACATGGAACTGTTCTGGGGCCAATTTTGTTTAACGTCTGTGTATCAGATTTACCTCTTTTCGATAGCAGTGTCAATGTTTGCGGATGACACAGGCTTCTTTGCATCTGGTCTTTTCTAAAACCTTAAGCTTAAAGGAACGATGTGGAAACCTACATCATTCCACATCGAGATTAATGGCTGAAACACAATAGTGCGTTGCGCTAGTCGACTTCACGTTACGGAGGGTGTGCGTTGACGCACTGCGTTAATAAGCTCCTCCCTCCCTCTCTCAAGTACCAAATAAAAAATATTCCGTCAGCTGTTTTAATTTCTGAAATGTCAAATCAAAAAGTATTCTGGTCAAACAATTCAACGTTGAAAAAACTGATTGCAAAAAATGAATGCCAAGAAAAGTTAAAAAAATTAAAAAAGTGATTCTTGTTGCTAATTTGGCGTATTCATTCAAATTAGATTTGTCGTTGAAATAATTTTAGTCAGCTGTTTTCATTTCTCAAATGTCAGTTGCCACAAAATGTTCTCAATTTGGGAAAAAAACTCTCAATTTGGGAAGCATTTCTCAATTTCGCTCTCACAGCGCACCCCTCTGTCAAAAAAATATCCAACATGTTGAATAATGACGTGCGTTGGGATTACGTTTTAGTTTTATTATGATCCTCTCATCTCTCTCATTTTTCATTTACGTAGGTTGCTGCAGTATTTTGTGAATGTCCATTGAATTGTGTGCGTTGAAAGACAGCGCTGACGCTGACGCACTATTGTGTTTCAGCCATAATAGATAATAGATTAAAAAGAGATCGGCTGCGCATACACGCGCCTTTTTTTTTAAATTAATTTTTAAAAAAAATTCCATTTTTGGTTGGTTTTTTATGAATTTATTAAATGTTTACATTTTGTCCCTAGGGCTCAACTCAAGTGGTTTATTTTTGTTTTGCATGGAGTTATTCGACATTATGAACGATAGTGGACGGGCAACACAGGAGGAGAAAATAGAATTCTTGAAATTGGACCTGCAGGAACGCACTAATTGTCCTCCGGATAAGATGGTCGCATTAAATCACACACTTTCCCACTTTGTTTCAAGATTCAAAGAAAAATGGTTCAGATCAGATAGCAAAGTAGCACGATTCAAGAAAATTAACGAAAAGTGGTTGCAAACATCAAGTTGTTTCAGGTAATACAACCCCATACAAAAGAGGACGTCCAAAAGCGGACTTTGAAGAATGTAGTGATAGATGAAAACGATGCAAAGCGGCTGATATACGAAAAGATTTTTCCTCTATGGAATTAAGGTTTGCTGCGAAGGTAAGCCTGAGAGCCGCAGGTCATGCACCGGCCTCTAAACTGCTGGAACACGTATTGCGGCCACCTAAAAGTGCAACTAAATACAAAAAAGCTTATGAGCACAGGAAACAAAACAAAAAGTAAAGATGTTAGGAGAAGAAGCCCTTTCGACACTCGAAGAAGCAAAACTAACGAGACATCAGTACAATGTCATTAGAAGCAAACATCCTGAAAGGTTTCCTTCATATAAAGTCATTTAAAATGTCAAAAAAGACTGTTATCCAGAAGGTATCAAAGTATCTTCATTTTCCGCTGAAGTTTCTCTTCAAGCACTTCTGAACCACACCACTGAACGCTTGATGAAATCCCAAAAAACAACGAATTAAACAACGATCAACTGAACAAATTAGAGTTGTTATCAAAGTGGGGCTTCGACGGAAGTTCAGGCCAAAGTTCATATAAACAAAAATATGTTGGAATGGAAGCACTGGAAGATCCCAGTGTTTTTATTATTCACATATATGGTAACATTGCAACTGTTTATTGACAATTTGGATAAAAGAGTAACTATGTGGCAAAACCCGCGGTCTTCTACGAGATACTGACGTCCTTTAAAAATATGTTTCGTAAAAGAATCGGCAGAACTATCAATTTCCGAAAAGATGAGTGTTGATGAACAAATACAGAAATTAAACGCTTCGGTAGCGGACGTTGATGGCAAAACTGTGAGCGTTACTCACAAGCTGTTATTCACTATGGTGGATGGGAAAGTGTGTAACACATTAGCCAATAATACCTCCACTCAACGTTGTTTTATCTGTGGTGCAAGTTCGAAAAAATTCAATGATATAGAGAAGATGTTGTCAAAACCTCATAAACTCGATACTTTAGGGTTTGGTTTATCAATATGTATGTCTGTTACCTGTCGGATATAAACTGCCAATCAGAAAGTGGCAAGTTTCTGGCTTACTTACGACAAAAAATTAGAGGCAGAAAGCAAAGCCCGAATACAAAATGAATCCAAAAATCGAATGGGGCTTAATGTTGATCAACCAAAGGGTTTGGCAACACAATTGATGGCAACACTGCTCGGAGATTTTTTAATAATACAAACCTCGTCTCCGAAATTTTGGGTGTTGATATAGCAGTAATTGAATATCCACTGCTCTTATTTCTATCGGACAGTTATCTGAAGAAGCTCAGGAGGCGAGAAATGAAGATTTGAAGAAATATTACGAAAGCTACTTCAGAAAATGTTCCCGGGAGAGGACTAATCAAGATGTTTTTAATTTGATGTTACATCTGATCCACTAATAACAAGTCTGAGAAAATTAAAAAAAAAATAATCATTTCCTAAAGATGTTTTTAATTTGATTATTTGTGCAGGTGAAGGTGACGCATCTGTTGGCAAATTTGAGAGTGACGATGATTTTTCGTTAGATGATCATTTAATTTCGCTGTAAAATAATTAAAACCCAATTGAAAAACAATATTATGCACTATATATATTTTTTATTATATATGTATATAAGTTCGAAAAAATGTAAGACAATTGTAAATAAAATTGTTCGATTTATGTGTTCTTAGATAAATACTTTAATTCTTAGTTAAAATGTAAAAAAATAAAAATTTTTAAAGTAAATAAAAATGAGTTTATTTACCACTAATAGGTGATATCTAACGGTTTCGAAAAGTTGCACTTGTCTAAGTCCAGCACATGAATTGTTTCCAGTTATGAGGCCGTTTTGCCCCACTGTGCGCAGTCTAATGACTCAACCTTATCCCACTTGATGTATTCAGCCGATAACGACCAACTAGCACCGCTATATGTCTCCTGGGGTGGAATCGGTTAATGCGTAGATAGTAGATTATCACACTTTTGATAATCAAATGTGACTACCAATTATGTCCCACTCTGAGTAATGCGATCGTAAAATATATATCGTAGCTTGGCATCACTTTCGATTTCCGAATACTATTTTTTTTCTCAAATGTCATTAGCGGTGTCATTTCATCCATTATTGGAGGGATTATTCATTATTTGAGATTCGAGTTGTTTGTGACTTTGTGCATTGATCAAAAATGTAAGAAAATAAATAATATCATATAGTTTTGTCGTATAAACTACCATGTTTTATTTATTATTCGATCAAGGTCGCAGGTAAATAAACCGCAGATACAAACTATGGCGCGTTTTATGGAGGAGCACCCCGAACTGGCTAAGTCCTACAACGCTTTGTCCAGTCAAGGTAGAGCTTTTCAGAAGAGGCAATGGGAGCAGCTTACATTGAATATAAACGCGACCGGTCCGCCCTGAATCAGGGCGTCGTACCATACCATGTCAAATGCTTTTTCAATGTCTAATAAAACTAGACCTGTTGACTCCTTGGATCTAAATTTGTCACTTACGTGATTTTTCGTACTGTGAAGGAAAGAGTCTATTCGAAAATGAAGCCACTTTCTTCGCTCAGAGTTCCTTAATCGCATTAATAGAAGAATATTCTCCAGCAGCGAAGCTTTAATATTTTTGATGGGAATCTGAGGAATCGAACGCTTTGTAGGAAATTTTGGTGATAATAAGTCAGGCTTTTATACTATTATTGGAAACATTTACAATTTTGATTGTTGAATAACAACATATTTTTTTCGCATTTCTCATAACTGTAGCAATTTAAGCCGTTAAAAAACGCTCCCAACTGCAGCAGATGAAAAAATTGCTTTTATTTGCTAGATTTGTTCTCTGTTGTCTTGAGGTTCCCACTATTCAAACCCTGACTTGCATTGATTTATCAAGGTAATCAAAAACATCGCTGACAAGCTGGGCAGTTCTCCTTACCAAAGATTAAATTTTGTTCGTATGTCCCTAATGACCAATTGCTTAACTAAAACGTTTTAGTAATTTTAACACCTTGTTGCGACATAAGCAAATTTTATGATTAGTTGTTGGCGATCGCTCTCTATGACTGGTAAATACCAAATGACAAATGCAATCCTAAACGAATTAGAGCCCTACCAAAACCGATCTGGAAAATAATAAGCGTCCTGTATAAAGTCCGCCGCTCTGATTCCCGTCCTTCTTCTATGATTCTTCTTAGACAGAGGAGTCTCTGTTCAAGATTCATCTTGTTTGCATTAGCATCTGATTAAGGAAGATCTGGCTCATCTACTGAACTTTCGCCCGTTGTGCAATACTGGGCATTCCCACTATATGTCTGCGGCGGTCTTTTCTTCCTCCAGGCATAGTCTACTAGCATCATCCTCTTCAGATTGTACTTGAAGTTGGCCCGATCTTTGGAAAGCGCCACCACGCATTTCTATTTACTTTCCCCTGTTCATGTCCAAACATTTTTTTTATGGCAGTACTAAATTATGCTCCATAGAATGTGCTCCCCCACAAGCATATCTTAGGTTTATACGTTCATCCCAGATATCAGATCTCAGCTGGCAATCTGATACCACCAGCAGCTTTGTTTTGTCTCATTCCTGATTTCATCCAAGTGAACAAACTTACCCAATAGTCTTTCTTCAAGGTGGAGTTTTTCAGACTTTGTGAAAACTCGAAATGAACTAGTATTACCGGTCTTTGGCTAGACTTTTTGAATAATGCAATAATTTCAATCATTTCAGCAGCACCAACTTATAAGATTTATGCCAACCTAACAAGAGCAGGATCTGCGTCTGGAACAACCGGAATAACTTTTGACAAGTTCCTGAATTATTATTATTATTTTTTTGTCGGCAATTTACACTTCGTGAAAAAACAAAACAAAAAAATAACTACATAAGAGTAGACGAACGCCGGAGGTTGTGTTTAGAATGATCTGAGCGAATAATGTGAGTGGAAGAGTGAAACGACAGTTTTATAGAGATGTTGAGAACTTTGGTTCTTTCCTAGTCTTGACTTTGTAGCAACTAGTTCTACACCCATCCAGAAGTTTCAAAAACTTTTTTTAGAAACATTTGAACGCATCTCTGAACATATTTGCGCTTGCGAAGGCAACGTTGAAAACTGTAATCGTTCAAGCAAATAATAAGCAAATATTTTTGAGATATTGCATCACTCGATACCAGCGTATTCAACCATAAATCCTCCCTATTCAACTTTAAATGTCGCGAGTGCTATAATTTTATTTTACTCTGCATACTGCTCCTGCGACTTGATTTAAAATTTCAATTAATAAATTCGCCTCGACTTGTGAACTGAGTTCATCGACAGACATGGAAACAAACCAGTTGAAAGCTTCCTGTTATTATTTGGCGGATGCATATATTTATATTTTTTTACAGTTATATATAATTTTGACTATAAAAAGCAATGTTCACATGGACTTCGACATCAGTAGATTGTCGTTGTTCAGTGACTTCTAACGTTCGAAAACAAAAAACTTAAAAATCATGAAATTCTTTGTACTACTTTTCATGCTTTTCGCATTTATTGCCATTGGATTTGGTCGTGTTAGTGCCGAAGACGTAGCGCAGCCGTCTGCAGCTCCATCGGGAGGTGAAACTGAAAATGAAGGCGTTTCTGGTGATCTTGTCGGAGAGGCACCTGCAGCTGGCGGGGCTGAAGCAGCAAGTCCAGGAGTTTCCAATGATGATGCTAACTAAATAAAAAGAAAAACACAAATATATTCTTATGTGTTTAAAAAAATATATAAATTTTGTTTGTTTTATTGAAAATAATCTCTTTCAGTGACCGGAATGGGGAAGTGGGTAATTGTGTTGCTGTGTGGGCAAGGGTTCGATCATGGACACATAATAATAAAAATATTAATAATGGCGGCGCTACAGTCCGAGGTGAACCTGGGCCTAGGTCTTCAGCAACCACTCGTGTTGTGCGTGCTATTGTTCTCTCAGCTCCACTCGTAAGAGAACAAATGCCGACTCCTAACGGCGATTTTGAGAAGCTTTTTCTAGACAGTTATACTCTTTGAGCATTGTCAGTGGAGCCGTAAACATTTCTTTTGTGAAAAATGGTTTGTCTGAACTGGGATTTGAGCCTAGACTTGACAGTCTAGTGCGCATGGGTCGACACACGCACCCACACGGACACAGCAACTTCTATTTTCGTAACACCACCTCTCACGAGTCACTGACAATGCCCAGAGACCACAACTGTCAAGAAGACCTTCTCAAACTTCGCCTTTTGGATTATGTACCTTCCACCCGTGAGAAAACGCTGATCCCAATCCCATCCGGGAATGCGCGCTATCTGACGGAGAAGATAAATTATTTAATTGATGAATTTAGGCATTCTCATAAGTTTTTGTTTTCGTTTTTGTTCTGCAAGTGGTATAGAGGGTGAATTCGTTATCTCAGTATCAGTGCATTACTGCAACGTCAAGCGTTCTTAATTGCTTGTTAGCGTGGACTAAGGTGAATCCTTGTAGCCCCAGGGAATGCTTAACCGAAAGTCAATTAACATCGCTCTATACCCGTGACCATTGACAGTGGCAGTGCCTCCTTTCTCATTTCGAAACAAATAAGGGCGGATGATGCCGCCATGCCAAAAACCGCATCAAGCAGTCAATCTTTGTAAATGCCTTAATGGTTGGTCGAACAATTGTGGATTCTATTCGATCCAATGTTGACATAGACTCTGACTTAAAAATGGGTCTCGGCCGAGAAGATGACTACGTATGGCGTTGCGATGTTTTGAGCCTGAGTATTCACTTAAAATACGAGGATTTCATGCGTGAATTAGAGAATTAAGGCAAACGTATCTTGGGGATAGAGTAGTTTTACGAAGGTAGTGCGCGTTTTCGAATGCAACGTTGTGATAAAAATTCAAGCAAATCGGTGAAGAAGTTTCAGAGATTTAAGATTTTGAACAAATGAAAATGTATCGTAAAAGTTGAAGAGAAATGGGAAGACAACTATCGAAAAGGAGGACTGGCCTCGGTTGGGAATCCTAAACTCAACTGATCGGCGCTGAATCGACATTTCTGGTTCTTCTTCGCTGCTGACTATGTTTTGTTCACTTCGTACCAATCTCTGTCTGATTGGTGGTCTAGGTTTAAAAGTGTAAGGATGTACTAGATGACGGATAATCCCACTACGAAATTAACGTTTTGTATTTACAACTGAGCTGGAATTTCGATAATAGTTTGTAATAATTTTCACAATTTCGACAAGCGTTAAATCAAAGGTGAAGTCTTAACCGACCTTGATGAAGCAACGGCCATTCCCCACCGTCATCGAACAAAGACGAACGAGTTTTGCAGGGATGCTAAGATTAGACAATGCGCTGTATAACTTTTCTCCCTAAATAATAATAATAATGGCGGCGCTACAGTCCAAGGTGGACCTGGGCCCAGCTTCTCAGCAACCACTCGTGTTGTGAGCGTTATTGTTCTCGCACGAGTGGAGAGGACCTACACTTTAGTGCCGATCATGAGAAGCTTTTTCTAGACAGTTATACTCTTTGAGCATTGTAAGTGACTCGAAAGAGATGGAGCCGTGAACAATTTTTTTTAAAAAATTGTTTGTCTGAACTGGCTTTCGAACCTAGACTGTGAAATGCGTAGGGGTCGACGCACGAACCCACACGGCTACGGCGCCCGTATTTCTTCCTAAATACTGTTATAAAATCGATGACCAGATAGTGGGTATCGACTTTAAGCTCCTGTGTCTTTTCCAAGATATGTTGCAATGTGGATATATGGTCGATGGTAGACTTCGCTGGCCCGAACCTGCACTGATATTAACCAATCTTACTGTTCACGGAGGTCTTCAGGCGCTTATATAAGACTGCAGAGAAGATGTGATATGCGATATTTAGGAGACTGGTCCCTATGTTGTTGGCACAGTTTAGAGGGTGTCTGTTCTTTATCTGCTATCTTCGAGTTATCGGTTACAGCGACCTATCGCTTATAACGACCAAATTCTTTAGTCCCGTTATATGATGTCCAGAAAAAATCGATCCGTCGCCCATCATCTAGGACAATCGTCACAATCGGCAGCTACAATTTTGAGGTTGTTAAGGGCAAACGTAAATGATGTCATGATGGAGATCCGACTTAAGAAAAGCAATTGGCACTTCAGTTTTTCGAAACAATTTGAGGTAAAACTCCTGACTCGATGGGACAAAACTCTGCCCTGCATAAGTATCCCGCCAGTCTTGATATATAGAGAGGAAAGGTGGACAATAAGCACCTTCGAAAGAAACATTCAACACCGAATGTCTGGTCCTGTATACGGGGCAGGTGAATGGAAAAGAAGACCTAATCTTGAACTCTACGACCTGAACAATGATATGGACATGGTATGGATGGTAAAGATCCGTAGACTTGGTTACATCGTGCGCATGCACGTTAATTCTCCGGCTGAAGGAATCTTCGAGTCCCATCCCCCTTGTTCAGGAAGGTCAAGAAGATTATGTAAGACAATTTGGTCTTGGTGATTGGAAGCAGCACCATCTGAACCGCCAAGGACGGCTCAGATCCTCCATGGGTCTTTGGCGTGATAAGTAACTAAGTAAGTAATAAGGATGTAATATGGGCGCCGTGGAGTAGAGCGTTAATGCGTCGACTCTATCCTGCGCCGAAAGGCAAATTATAATAAGCTTAGGTTATCTTAGAGCGACCGCATAGGGTCAGTAAGTTAGAATAGTAAACGCATGTAAACTTAAGTTAAGCTACGAGTAGTTTTAAGTAAAAAAAACATTAAAAAAAAGTGTGTCGTTTGGGTTCGATTCCCGAAAAAACACCTTTAATTTTTTTTCACGGCTCCACCTCTTTCACCTCACTGACAATGCTCAAAAGGTATAATTGTCTAGAAAAAGCTTCTCAATCTCGCTGTTCGGAGACGGCATTAAACGGTAAGTCCCCTCCACTCGTGAAAGAAAAAATGCACGCACTTCACGAGTGTTTGCTGGGAAGCTAGGCCCAAGTCCACCTCGGATTGTAGCGCCGCCATTATTGTTATTATATTGTTATTATTAATAAGGATGTAATAGGTTTTTTTTAGTTGACATCTTTGTTCTGCTTCATACCTTACATTGTTATATCATCGATGTCTTAACTTTGTAGCATTAAACTCTGCACTTCCAAAGGTTGGAAAAGTATTTGGTTTTTGGACATCAAGCACATATAAGCAACAATTTTTGAGATATTGCATCACTCGATACCAGCTTTTTTAACCATGCATGCCTTATATTCAACTCCAAATGTCACGAGTGCTATCATGATATTTTTGTCTGCCTGTGAATTGATTTAAATTACCAATAAATTATTGCACAGTATTAGATAATTGCGCTTCGAGTTGTGAACTGAGTTCATCGACAGACATGGAAATATAAACCAGTTGCAAACAGTTTTTTACTGTTATATATAATTTTGACTATAAAAAGCAATGTCCACATGGACTTCGACATCAGTAGAGTGTCGTTGTTCAGTGACTTCTAACGTTCGAAAACAAAAACTTAAAAATCATGAAATTCTTTGTACTACTTTTCATGCTTATCGCATTTATTGCCATTGGACTTGGGCGTGTTCATGCCCTCGATACACCGTCTGAAGGTTCAGCAGAAGTAGTGCTTGGTGGCAATGCTGGTGATCGTGGCGAAGGCGGATCTGAAGGTGGTGCGGGTACAGAGTCTGGTAGTTCAGAAAGTTCAGGAGGAACTCAGCAAGGTGGTAACTGAATAAAAAGGAAAAACTTGAATGGATATGCAAGCAAATAAATTCGTATGTGATTGAAAAAATATGTTAATTGGGTTTTTTATTGGCCTTTGATTTTCTCAGATTATTATTATTTTTTATTTATGGAAGATTTTTTTTGATACTCTACTGGAGCACTCAGACTCAAAACTGGTCCATTGTACTGCCAGGTAGCAACCTACCCCAGTGCCGTTAATTTGATCCCAACGGCAAGGAGTGACTGGACAAGATTCGATTTCACTGGGATTCGAAACTGGGACCCCTCGAACTTGGGGCCATCCAGTCGTATCTCAGGTTAAGTTGGTGAGTAGACAAGCAAAAGCCCCGTTTCACTTGGGTCACTGAAGACCCATTTCGATGCCCAATTAGGGATCTGTACTCCCTCTTCCGTGTCGCTAGTCCTTTCTCAGTCATCATGTTCTTTTTATAAACCTGGAAGAAGATGTCAAGGGATGTGATTCCCTGAAGATCGTGGAAAGGAAGTCTGATTGAGCAATGCAAGTTAAGGTCTCCGGAGAATATCCCCGCAGCTGTGCCTACTTCCAACTTATGGCTATACATCTTTATGGTCATATTATTGATGGGTTAATTTGTCATCCAAGACCTTAATGGGAAAGAAGCAATTAAAAGGTTTTCCAAAGTAAAGTAAGGGTAGTCTGAAGTCACTTTCCACTTGATTTACTAATACGCTGTTTAAGATGCTTGGTGCTTGAGTCCCAGTCGCCTGAATACATATCTATTTTTGTCGAAAGCCTACCTGTTATAGAAGCCTCAGCCACTGGATCCACGATGATAAAAAACATTTAAGCTATGAATAAGATTTTTAATGATAATATAATAATAATAATAATGGCTGTGCTACAGTCCGAGGTGAAACTGGGTCTAGCTTCTAAGCAATCACTCGTGTTGTGCGTGCTATTATTCTCTCACAAGTAGAGGGGACCTACAGCTTAATGCCGACTCCGAACGGCGAGATTGAGAAGCCTTTTCTAGACAGTTATACTCTTTAAGCATTGTCAGTGACTCGAAAGAGGTGGAGCCGTGAAAAAATGTTTGGTGTTTTTTCGGGAATCGAACCGACAACATCGAGAGTAGGAGTCGACGCACCTACTCCCTACGCCACTGCGCCCACAAGATTTTGAATAATACAGCCTTGTTATCTTGTAAAAAAGTTATTTAAATGCATTTAACCAAAAAAAATTTCAAAGCCTCTAGATTTGAGACTACATTCTAATTCTATTTTAAACCGACATATAAAGCCTATGTCGTTCACAAAAGCAATGAAATTTCCATTGAGATTAAGATGGAAAAGAGAATACGTTATAAACAGAAGATAGATAAGAACTTAACCTTGAGGAAAGACATTTATTGAATAATGAGTCTCACCAAACATTCCGTTTATTATACTTTTTTATTTATTTTATAAATGAGCTGCGGTGTCAGGGTTTAAAAAGCAGCGAGTCGGTAGATAACTTTCATATGGTACCTTCAATGGATATAGAAGGATACTGGAACTCATGACATATGAGCTCGGAAAATGAGCTGATATGAAGCATATCATGAGAACGCTCGCCGGAGTGGATCCATTCCGCCGGAAGGGTTCTTCTACCTTGACCGGATTGACTTAATCCAGAATGCCTAGGGATGTTCATTGATCTACCACGTGGTGCGAGTGACAGTGGATAGGCGACTCCTCTATGAAGGCGAATACGCAAGAGTTAGGGCGGTTGATCTCCGGTTCAGTAGATCTACGAGTAGATATCTGTTCGCGACACAACGGAGTGTGACAAAGTTCGGGAGTTCTACTGGTGGTTGTACCCCCATCGAACGTCCCAGCTGTCGTCAGCTTAATCAGCTAACTGTTGGTTCCTTACGGCCAGCGTACATTTATATTAGGATATTAGACTAGGACAAATTTAAGAAAAAAAAATTGTAAAATCCAAAAAGAAATCGTAAAAACAAAAAAAAAACATATAATAAAAAATCCAAAAAAATGTTAAATAGTTTAGTTTAGGCCAGCTTAGGTTAGTTTAAGTTAGGTAAGTTGATTTTGACTCAGTCTGGTGGACTTTGTTACGGGGCGAAACCCCTCTGTAGCTAGCACGCTGTTCCCACACCTCAACATCCATAAAGGGACCTGGCGGTTCCCTGATCATTTAACCGTCAACCAGATTGATCACGTTGCGATCGACGTCAGACACTCCTCCAGTATTCTTGATGTCCGAACGTTCCGAGGCGCCAACATCGACTCGGACCATTTCCTTGTTGTAGCCAAGGTAAGGACACGGATATCGACAGAACAACGGAGTCGAGGAAGACAACAACGGTTTGACGTCGAAAAGCTACAATCGCAACAGACTGCCAGGAACTTTGCCGATCGAGTCTCCCTGAAACTCTCCGAAAGTTCGACGCCACCTGCACTAACAATAGACTAAGAATGGAAACGTTGTCAAAGAGCCATCAGAGAAGCCCCTACTGATGTGCTGGGTCTTAAAACACCACCTAGGAAAAACCCCTGGTTTGACAACGAGTGCAGGCAGGCACATGCAGCAAAGCAAGCAACCACGAGAGCTGTTCGTGAGCTCTACGAACAGAAACGAAGGAAAGAGAACCGGCTTCTCAGGAAGAAAAAAAAAGAGCACGAGAAGCGAGCGATCGAGAAGATGGAGAGGTGTTATGGCAGGAATGATGTCCAAACGGGTTTTACCACAGGGTAAAACTTTTATCGAATGGATATAAAGTTCGGACAGAAGCTTGCCGGGACGAAAATGGACAACTAATAGTCAATTTGCAGTCGATACTGAGAATTTGGAAAAATCATTTCTGCAGACTGTTGAACGGTGATGAGGACACAAATACCGCTGTCAGGCAGAATGTTCCACTCAACACAACGGACGATGATAGAAGAGAATACCGTCCCCCCGGCCTAGACGAAGTCAAGATAGCGATATCGAGACTGAAGTCTAATAAAGCTGCTGGTGCAGATAGTCTGCCCGCCGAAATGTTTAAAACAGCTGGAGGTGATCTGGTAGGGCGCATGCACCAGCTCATCTGTAAGATATGGTCGGAGGAAAGCATGCCCGATGAGTGGAATCTCAGTATCGTTTGCCCGATCCACAAGAAAGGAGACCGCCTTGACTGCGCCAACTATCGGGTGATAAGTCGCCTGAAACCATTCGTGAACAAACTGATAAGTCCTTATCAGTGTGGTTTCAGCCCGGGAAGACCACCATCGATCAAATCTTCACACTGCGGCAGATCCTGGAGAAGACCCAAGAAATCCAGATCGACACAAACCACCTATTTGTTGATTTCAAGGCCGCATATGACAGCGTGCATAGAGACGAGCTATACAGCGCCATGTCTAGTTTGACATTACTGCCAAACTCGTCCGACTGAGCAGGATGACGATGGAGAATTCTCGATGCTCCATCAAGGTCGGCCAGTAAATCATAGAGACCTTCAATCTCAAAAAAGTTTTGAGAAAAAGGCTTTTTCAACATCGATCTTAACGACTGTATGACCCAGTTGATTAAGTGCCTGCCCTAAGTTAGAGGGGTCCTAGGTTCGAGTCCCAGTGAAAACAAAGTTAATACGCTTTTATCCGGTTTTTCAAATCTAGTGCAGTCACCATTTGCCGTTGGGATCAAATTAACGGGACTATCACTGCAGCGGTCGATCAGTGGTAGCAGTCTGACTCTGGGTATCACAATGGATCAACATGGTCCTGTGCTAATGAATTCACTAGTAGTCCCCTAACCTAACCTAACATCGATCTTGAGAAGATTGTGTTAATGCATGAAATATATGCTGTCATCGAGAAAGGATGCACAACATCGGCGAATTGGACAGAACGTCACAATATGCAGCTATAACTTCGAGGTAGTAAAGGACTTCGTCTACCTTGGCTCCCAAGTAAACGACATCAGTAACTAGATCAAATGCAATATAAATCCTTGCCAATCGCTGTTGCCGTTCATGTGCTTACAGACGTCTGAAAACCACATACCCATCTTCACACCCCTCCATATCTTACTATTCCTCACCCCACCGTATCGTATCCCCTGCTTGGACTGGATTAAGATGCCACGCGACTCGTGTCGAGGATCTATCTGGGAATCCAGTGCAAAAAATAGCTCACTTTACTTAAGACAATACACTCTTCGGTAAAACTCATATCATCAATTAATTTCAGTATCTAATGAGATGAATTATAATTCTAGCGCAATTATCGAATGCGTTGGAATGAGCAACAATTGATCTTACTTTTGTAGATCAAACAGAGTAATCCTCGTTCGGACATATATTTGCTTTTAATAATCAGTCTGCGAAATGAGTCTGCCGTGGTGATTTCATACAGATCACAAGGCCACGGGAGTACTCACCCCACTTAACGAGTACTCACCCACTTAGACAGACTCTTTCTCTGGAAATGACATGTACTTCCCGGTGAATACCGCCATCGGACTGTTTGCTTATCCATTCTAATGCGAATAAATAAACTGTTGGATCAATGGGCTTCAAATATTGGATTTACGCTGTCAAGTGTCATGCATTCATCACAAAATCCGTAGAAACTGGTTCCTAGGCTCAGCTTTGATCATATCATAGAATCAAGGGGATATTTATTTCTATTGATTGTTGCGAAAAAAAAGTGCGAACATGTTCTTCAGAAGGAGAATGAAAAATTGAGTTAAATTGTGCTGCCTATAAATACCCTGGACGGTTTTGATTTTGCTATCAGTCGTGCGACTCTAGTTCCAAAAGTTCTCTCACTCGGTTAATCGTAAAATAAATCCAAAAACTCAAAAATGAAGTTTCTTGTTGTGTTCTTCATGCTAATTGTGGCTATTGCTGCCCACGGACATCAGCAACGTGCTGGACTCGGCGGTGCAGGACTAAGACCCGGATTCGGCGGACCTGCTGTGGGCTTGGGTGGTGGTAGCGCTTCTAGCAGTGCCACTGCCTCAGCATCATCACAAAACTCAAACCAGGGCGGTGGTGGAGGTCTTTCATCTGCCAATGCTGCTGCTTCATCTCAAACCTTTAATTCCGGCAAATAAATTATTGGATTAATATAACCTGCAACAAAAAATTTAATTGTATCTTTATTATTTCATCTGAAACTGTCAGACTGAGGCTACTACGAATCAGGTTGAATACCCCCTTCAAAACATTCAAATTTTGCGTCAATAAGATTCAAAATGTGGAAACATTGACTCTGTCTAGCAAACTGATCTTCATTTGCTCGTGTTCTTCCGTCATTTGGGTTAAATTTAACTTTGGTTGGATAAATTTATCTATGCACTTCCATTTCAAAAACATTAAGCTGAGAAATTTTGAACAGATTCGTTTCAATCATCTTCTTTCCTAAAATTTAGCACCAATTGATTTTTAAAGCTGCTTGTTACATAAGTGAAGCACTTATGTGTCTAGAGTTCTCAACCAACAGGAGACAGCCAAGGTAACTTTCAGAACTGTTCAGTGAGACAGTGAGAGGATTGAAGTAGTTGCAAACGCGGATGACCTGGTGGTGATCCTATCAGAGAAGTATCTTACCGTGGTCAGTGAAAATGCATATTGACAACTAGATGCGCAAGATGGACTGTGTAGTCGGTGCAGCTATATGCCCAGTAGTGTTTCCAACAGTCCTCCTTTTCAGCTATACAGGGTGGGCCAAATGCAGGTTTCTTTTTAAAAATGCAATAAAATGAACAACATGAAATTTTTTTTCATATATTATGGCTTTATTATTAAAAACAAACATTAATCATGAAGTGGAGGCTGCCGCTGTCTTCACACCAGCGCATTCTGTCACCCCAATTTTCTATTACCTTGTTGATGGTTTAGGGCGGTAGCTCACGGATTGCTTGGATGAAATTGGCCTTAAGTCCTTAAATCGTTCCCGGATGGTTGATATAACATCGGTCCCTCACGGTTTCCAACAAAAAAAAGTCCAAAGGGGTCAAATCGCAGCTCCGAGATGGCCAATTGACATCGCCAAGAGGGCTGATAACACGATATGGGAATTTGGAGCACAAAAGATTCATTGTGGCATGGGCTGTATGGCATGACCGGCATTAACCTGAGGTCGGCCAAGTCCATGTCTTCAGTTTCGGTAAAAAAAGTCGGTTAACATGGCTCTGTACCGCCCACCGTTGACCGAAACGTTGCTCCCAGCCTCATTTTCGAAGAAAAATTATCTAGTAACGCCACCACTCCACAATCCGCACCAAACTGTTACTCTCTGTTGATGCATTGGTTTCTCGACAATTACATGCGGGTTTTCCGTTTTCCGAGCCCCAGATGCGGCAATTTTGTGTGTTAACGTTGCCACCAAGATAAAAATGCGCCTCGTCAGAAAATATGATTTTTCGAATCGTTGCCCAATTCAAGCTGACTTGCTCTAAGGCCCAATCTGCCAAGCAATAACGAAGCGGATGGTCGCGCGCCTTCAACTACTGAGTCAATTGGACCTTGTAAGCCAAGAATCCGAGGTCTTTGTGCAGATTCGAATTCTCCTCAGGCTAGTGCGTGAAATGTTGAGCTGTTGAGATCGATGGTGAGTTGGTGTTCGTGAATTGAGTCGCACATTCTCGGCCACAGCAGCCATATTCTCATCTGTGCGCACCGTACGACGACGGGGACCATGAGTGTTGTCCACTAGCATACCAGTCTCATGAATTTTTTGCACAAACTTGGGTACAGCAGTCGCTGTGTGTGATTCATTTCGGCCAAAACTTTTTTTAAAAAAACGCACTGAATGGGCTACACAGCACTCACATTGGAAGTAAGTTGTCAATATTTCACAACGTTGTTCAAGCGTAATGCGACTCATTTCGTTCCGCGAAGGTACGATACTGACTTTCTGTCAAGATTTCGATTGGGAAACAGATGTCAGTGTCAAAATAATCTATGATTTAAAAAAAAACACTAAACGGCTCACCCTGAATGTCTTCGCGTCCACTTTTGATTTCTAATGCCCTCATTTTACGTTATAAAAGTATATTTATTCAGATATGTATTTATGTATGTTTCATGCTATTTGCTTTGCTGCACTGCACATATTATGTTGTGTCGACTATCATAGCGTTCATTAAGTTTTTTTGGAGAATAAGCCGCCGACGATGAATTTTATTGAAAACCCTTAAATGCTTCAGTTTTTTTAAAGAAAAAATACGCCGAAGGCATGTTCAAATATTCCAAAAACATGTTTCTTTGTTTTGTTCTAGCCAAAGGATTGAAAATATGTGTTTAAATAATTTACTCAAGTTGCATTCAGAGCAAGCATTGCAGAATCGGCAATAACTCTTATGTTTCTAGCGAGTTCAACTCTGACCTGAAAAATTAGCATTTCCCATATTTTCAAGAATTTCGGCAGACATTTTTGATTGAATCAACTTCATTTATCGTTTTCACATTCAGTACCTTTCATTTAAGGTAACATTTCCGTTTGAACACAATGAATATCAACTTTTGACAAAAGCAAGAATTTCACATGAAAAATGCAGTCAAATTATAACACAATTGGGTCGCCATTTTTGGTGAAATTGAACGAACTTTTGTCGAATTAGATTTGATGAATACAAAGTTTCTTGAAACGATTTTGTCGATAATTAGGACGAGCTGAAGGGTGTGGGATGTCAGAATTTAAAGGAAATCAATCGGAGGAGCGTAATGAACACAAATCAATCACATAGAGTTATCCAACTTCTGACTCTATTGCCCCTTAATTTAATTTGACAGCGTTTTTTGTAACATTTTCATCGACACATTTGTGAGAATCGTGTGAGCTATTCCGAACAGCTGATATAGTAATTCCCCTCCAACATGCTGTAGTGAAACAGGCAAGGCTGATGGAAAAATTAGAGAGAAATATAAGAATCTCAATAATCAATGGGCAGACTTCTGCATATCCGCTTTTTTAGGGCACCAACTTCATCCGTTGCGTCAAACCGATCGATCGGGGGACTTCGAGGGAGGTCTGGCATTCGCTCAACTCAAGTGTTCGGGTACCATATCAGTGCTTGAGCTCATGGAGCATGGTTACCCCTCTCGAGTACTGTTTGCTTATTTGTAAGTCATATCTTCCTCCCAATCTGGCCAGATTGCCACCACATACCTTTTGCAAGGCCATGATGCAGTCGTTGAAGCTGAACTCAAAGGATTTCAAATTTGGCATCACCAGAGTGTTCTTCCGGCCGGGAAAATTCGTTGAGTTTCATCGTATCAGGAAGTTTGATCCGGAGAATTTGCAGGCCATAGTGGCGAAGGTGAAGAAGTGTCTGATCCAGTCTTCTTCTCCCTCACCCAACATGCCTCTCCAGCCAGCACGATCTTTCGCCAGCTGTCTCCAGTTTCGCACACCAAGCCGGCCGAGGTCCCCCTCGACTTGTGTGCGCCACCTTGTACATGGATATCCTCTGTTGCGTTGTCTGACAGGCTCAGAGTCGAAGACTCTTCGGGCCGGAGCTATATTGTCCATACGCTCTACATGGCCTAGCCATCTTAGGCGTTGGATCCGTAGACGCCTGGCTAGACTCATGTCGCTGTACAGCCCATACAGTTCGTGGTTGAATCTTCTCCTCCAAATGCCATCAACGCAAACAGGACCAAAGATCGCGCGCAGAACTTTTCTCTCGAAAAGACCAATACACTGTTCATCCGCTTGGGATATTGTCCATGCCTCTGTGCCGTACAGCAGGACTAGAATGATCAAGGTCTTGTATAGAGTCAGCTTGGTCTTCCGAGAGAGGGCTCTACTACTCAATTGCCTTTTGAGCCCAAAAAACAGCGGTTGGCAAGAGTTATTCTGCGTTTGATCTCGGTACTGATGTTGTTTGTACTGTTTACTGCGGAGCCAAGGTAGACGAAGTCTTTAACTATCTCAAAGTTATAGCTGCCTATGGAGACATTCTGGCCAAGTCGTCGATGTTGTGCGTCCTTTCTCGATGACAGCATGTACTTTGTTTTGCCCTCGTTTACCGCCAGACCCATTTTAGTCGCTTCCGTTTCAATGCCAGCAAACGCATCATTGACGGCTCGCTGTGTTCGCCCAATCACGTCAATGTCATCCGCGTAACCAAGCAGTTGAACAGACTTTTGGAAGATCGTGCCTCTTATGTTGGCTAGTGAGTTCTGCACGATCTTCTCAAGAACGATGTTAAAGAAATCACATGACAGCGCGTCGCCTTGTCTAAAACCTTTTTTGACATTGAAGGTCTCGGTGAGTTCGTTACCGACCTTGATGGAGCAGCGAGAATTCTCCATCGTCATCCTGCTCAGTCTGACGTGTTTGGCAGGAATTTGAAAACTAGACATGGCGCTATATAGCTCGTGTCTATACACGCTGTCATATGCGGCCTTGAAATCGACAAAAAGATGGTGTGTGTCGATCTGCATTTCTTGGGCCTTCTCCAGGATCTGCCGCAGTGTGAAGATTTGATCGATGGTGGACTTCCCGGGCCTGAAACCACACTGATAGGTACCTATAAGTTTTTATTTATACTGATTTTGATAAATCTAGTTTCTCATATCGCTTTTAGATCAAAGATCTGTTAATGTCTGCATTTTATGACTCGTCCAGAGCTGTCATTCAACCACTATCTTTTCATAGTTATTTTTCCACACTATCAATCAATCAGAACTGTATCTATACCAGAACCACTCTAAGTCAAGATTGCGAGATACTCTTTTCACAGCTAGTAGTGCTGACTGCTGCTTGACTTTTAAGAGCTCTCATCGGTCTGGCTTATATAGTTAAGATGACTCGTTCCGGTAAAAGGCTCTACAGCAGTAAAACAGGTTGCATCAATAAAACAGCTTGCAGTTAAACTTTACTGGGTCTTCTTTTAATGATGTCGTTATGTCTCAATCATTCTTATTTGTCAAACAGAACTCTTGTCTATGTCATTCAATGAATTAATATATTCTTGTGAAGTGTTTCGTACTATTTGCATGATATCATTGGCTTTAAACTTCTTACAACAGACACGTTCGACCAAGGGCTTCACCTTAAATGTGAAGTAGGCATCGGTAAGAAGTAGGCCTCTGAATTTTTGGTTGCCAATTATCCACTTATTGCAATATTCGGGAGGCAATCTTGACAATGAACTATTGGTTTGGTGCTGAGGAACAACTATCTCGATTCGGTCAACTCTCACTTTAAGATCATTAAGACCAGAGTATTGGCCTCGAGAATGTGTGGCTACAAATATTGTGTGAGCAACTCTGGAAGGTTGTACCCTAAGCAGACGATTTCGTCCTTCCCATTTACGGTAAACCATCAGAGATATTATGCAAACTACGGCTTATAGTTCGTGGAATGGGCCAAGGACTACTACTAAGTAACATTAACACACTCAGGTCTACCGATTTATTGCAATCTTCAGCTGGTTCAATTAGTCATGTGAAGAGAGTTTGATGGGTAACTTTTCAGACCTTACTTTGTATACTTGTGGCAGTTTCCAATGCAGCGTGCTTCTAGAACCTAACCTAACCTAACCTAACGTATCTTCAAACATCCTTCAAATATTTTAGGAACTGTGAAGGCTTTCTGTTATCAAACTGTGTCAATCAAACGCTTTTTGCCCTTTTCCTTGCATTTGAACGGAGTAGTTAGTGAGCGCCGTGGCCTTGTGAGTTTGTGCGTCGACCCATGCGCGCTAGACTTTCAAGTCTAGGTTCAAAATCTATTCCAGACAAAAAATGTTTCCATAAAAATTGTTCACGACTCCACCTTTCGAGTCACTGACAATGCTTAAAGAGTATAACTGTATAGAAAAAGCTTCTCAATTTCGCCGTTTACAGTCGGCATTAAACTGTAGTTTCCCTCCACTCGTGAGAGAACAACACGCACAACGCGAGTGGTTGCTGAGAAGCTAGGCCCAATTTCACCTCGGACTGTGGCGCCGTCATTATTGTTATTATTTTTTAAACGGAGTTAGGAGAGAAGTCAGCTCTTCATTTAAATTAACGTTTGTCTCATGGTGAAATAATAAAATATCTTATATCCACGGTTGCGTATCATGAAAAAATTGCAGAAGGAAAAAGAAAATCAAAGGAAGTGCTCTTGTACGCTTGATAGTTGTCAATAGCAAGCACATGGATGGCATGAGTGATTCCCTTGTAATTCCGTATGTTGCAGGATTGTCTGACAAGTCTGTGTTGATGGTTGGGGTATCCCCTTTTCCCCTCGGTACTTACTGTTGCTTTGAAGACTGGATCGGCTGGCGACTTTGCTGTGGTTGGTTTTAGGCGTTGAACGGACAGATATGCATCTTCACTAGGTATGGCAGACTTGTAGGCGTGTGGCTGACGGTACTCAGTCTTGGACCATAACTTTACCAAATGCGCCATCCAGTCGTCTTATACTCAGTCTTGGACTGAGCAACTTGTAGGCGGTCCAAGATTGTGGCAAAGGTTGGTAATTACCTCTGCAGCGCCCCCTTAAGTTCTGCAAAAAGGCGATGAGCTTTTTTACTTTTTTTGTTTCTCCGTCCCCCATCCAATGAAGCAATCGTGGCCCATACACATGATAACTGCGCGCGTGCACAAAACTATTGGGCTTGTCCGCGGACCGATTTCAGTGTGCCGTACTGTGAAAGCAAAGTCAAAATATTTACAGTTTTTGAGTCGGTGTCCCTAGGAGTGTGATGTGTGTGGGGAAGGGTGTTTCGACTATTGTAGAGCTAAGTCGTCTGCTTTGACCGGATGAACCATAGGGTGGCCGAACAATTTCTATGATGAGAAATTGCATGTCGCTTGTGAGGGTCTCTCGTTTTGTTGAAATGTTCTATTAAATCCAGCACTTTTTTGTTCACTTCAACTTTGCTGAAACATTGTCTTTTTGAAGGCAGGCACATTTTTTTGAGTCGAAAATTACAATTACAGTAGAAGCCGTTTAGTACGACTTCGCTTATAAAGACTAACCGCTTATTGCGATCTAGATACAACAACATGTTAGGTTTGCGTACAAAATGTTATGAACGCATTTCAGTTCATTTTCTGCGTCGTCCATTTGGCACGACCTTATGCCACCGGTCCTTTGACCGTCGCTATATCCCGACTCGACTGTATTTTGAATCTGCCACTACAAATAACTTTTTTTTATTTCTCATTGTTCTTAATTCAAATGATAAAAATAGTCAAAGCCATATACATTTTAGTATGTCTCCCAGACATCTCTTTAAATATTAAAGATCCTCCCAGTGGACGTGACTTCAAACTGGAATCATTGCTAATTTTATTGTTCTTAATCTCTTTGTTCCAACTTTGCGAAGCAGGTTTAATGTGAAGCTCATCCCAGTTATTATTGTCAACAACCGCATTTAATATAAATGCCATCAAGTCATCCTATCAAATGCAACACATGCCGGGATAAAAAGAAAACAATTACAAGTCTATGAGTAATAATGACTAAAGACTAAACTAAATCTTAAAGTTACTTTACGGCAACAGCTTTGCAGCTGTTTGTATCGTTGCCCAGATCAATGTGATCCAACAATTTTTACTGCCAATATGCATTGCGCTCAAATACTGGTTGAAACCATACTAAAGACCTTGATTTTTTGCATTAAATGCTTTTTGGTTATTTTTCACAAATTATTTTGGAACGAAACAAGTTGATCCTCTTTCTTCTATTTTCAGAGAAGTCTTCAATTTTTTACTATAAATACCCTGAACAAACTCATTGTCGATAACAGTATCGTATCTTCAGTCCAAACAATTATCTTGTATCAATTTAAATCTCAAATATGAAGTTTCTCTTTGTGTTCTTTATGCTGATTGTGGCAATCTCTGCCCAGTTGGGTGGATATCGTCCACCAGCACCCGCCGGTGGATATCGTCCACCACAACCCGTCGGAGGATATCGCCCAAACGCCGGTGGCAGCGGTTCCGCCAGTGCCAATGCTGGAGCTCAAACAAATGCAGGATTAGGGATCGGTGGCAGCGGTGCTGCAGCTAATGCCGACGCCTCATCTGGTCGTTACAACTAGATAATCAATGGAATTGATTGAATTCAGATCAATAAATGGATTTTTGGTCAAATTATTTTGTGTTTTAATTATTTGCTGAAGTGAATACCTCGGGACAAACGATATCTTAATGGAAATCCGACGCAGAATTGTTCTTGATATTTGGGTTTGTCTAAGCCCCTCACTCGCACAACTCTTATCCTGTTAGTCTATGTGGGATCGAAAGCTGGACGATAAAAAGGACGGCGCAACTGGTCCTTAGTGCCTTCGAAAAAGAATTTTGTGTCGAGTATTTGGTTCAGTCTGCGAGAAAGGGGAATGGAGAAGATGTATCCAGGAACTCTACGAGCTGTACAATGATTTAGGTATGATTCGAAAGAAACTAACTCGGTCACATCGTGTCTATGAACGCCACTACTTCAGATATGAGAGCCTTTGCATTCGATTCTCCTGGTTCGAGAAGGAGAGGAAGACTAAGCATCCGGTATAAAGAGGTCAAAACAGAGGTAGTATTAGATCATGCAAACCCTCCATGAGTCGTATGCCGGAGAAGTAGGTTAGGTTAGGGGGCTGCTAGTAAATTCACCAGCACTCTTAGACCATGTTGGTTCATTGTGATACCCACAGTCAGACTACTTCCACTGATCGACCGCTCCAGTGATACTGCCGTTAATTTGATTCCAACAGCAAATAACGACTAGACCAGATTTGAAAAAACGAACAAAAGCATATTATTTAGGTTTCACTAGGACTCGAACCTGGGACCTCTAACTTAGGGCAAGCACTTAACTAACTGTATGCAGGTAAGTTGGTGAGTAGAACGCCACGTAATTCAAGGCACATTCTGAAGCCATTTAGTTAGTCTTATAAAACTGAGAAGAGACGTCAATTGAATTGAATTGAATTGAAGAACTCGGGGTGTGTCGCGTTTGTAACACTTATACTGCGACCGTAAAGATCTATTGTGCCCCCTTCTTTTAATCTAGGATTCCAGTGCTGTCCTCGAAATTTTGACAATTTCTCTAGATGGAATTTCTTGAAAGCCTTATCTACAGGAAAGCCTAGTTACTGGCCGACTGATTCGCAAAAAATCCCCGATCTCATTGACTTCTTCATAGTTAAAAATATCTCAAGAAACTCTTTGCAAATTAAAGAAAGTCATGATTTAAGCTCGTATCACTCACCTATCCTACTGATTATGAGTAAGAGCATCATCCAGAATGTAAGTAATCCAGCTCTTACTAGTAAAAGCACGGACTGGGTAAGCTTTAAATCAAGTCTTCAAGAGAGGATAAAACCATGTACACCAATACGATCTAAAGAGCAACTCGATTCAGAGCTCGAGCAATTTATCAGAGATATCCAATTTTTGGCCTGGGAAAACACTCCTAACATAAAAAAAAACAATTGAAGCGTAACTAGTATCTTTTTGAAATCAGAGAGTTAATTGCCGAAAAGCGGAGAGCGAGAAAGAAATGGCACTAAAGCAGAGAGCCCCCCCCCCCCACACTAAAGTTTAATAATCTGGTACAGCAAGTTTTAAAGAACTCAAAGATTCTGAAATTAATTCATTTCTACGAAATCTTAGCAACAATAAAAACGCGGAGTACTCCCTGTGGAAAGCCACTAAGAAATTAAAGAGACCAATCATTCGCATTCTTCCAATCAAACAACAGGATTGAAAGTGGGCTAAAAGTAACAAGCGAAAAGCTAAAAGATGTGCAGAGTATCCTCAAGCAATTTTTCGACCAAACCCAGAAGAACATGACGAAGCGCCAGGATTTGAATTGATAACTTGTGAAATTCTCAAGCAACTCCCAAAAAAAGGAATCGTAAAGCTTACAAGCATCGTCAACACTGCATTTAAATTAAAATACGTTCCACAGTTATGGAAAGTAGCTCAAGTTTTCATGATAGCCAAACCGGGAATGATAGCCACCTCACGAAGCTTAATCCTATAGGCCAATATCTCTGCTGCCTATAATGTCCAAACTTTTTGAAAGACTGCTACCAACTACAGAACGGAAACATATTATTCCAGACCACCAATTTGGCTTTAGAGTTTTCAACCATTGATCAGGTACACCGAATAACAAAAATTGTTGAGAAAGCGCTTGAAGAGAAAAAATTTTGTTCTACAGCCTTCCTCGATGTAGCACAAGCATTTGTTAAAGTTTAGCATGAGGGATTAGTCTACAAACTAAAAAAGATACTACCCAACGAACAGGCTGAAATTTTAAGATCATACATTTCGGACAGATAATAATAATAATAATGGCGGCGCTACAGTCCGAGGTGGACCTGGGCCTAGCTTCTCAGCAACCACTCGTGTTGTGCGTGCTATTGTTCTCTCACGAGCGGAGGGGACCTACAGTTTAATGCCGACTCCGAACGGCGAGATTAAGAAGCTTTTTTCTAGACAGTTATACTCTTTGAGCATTGTCAGTGACTCGAAAGAGGTGGAGCCGTGAAAAAATGTTTGATGTTGTTTTCGAGATTCGAACTCACGACCTCGAGCGTAGGAGTCGACGCACCTACCCACAACGCCACGGCGCCCACACATTTCGGACAGATACTACCGCATAAAAGAGAAAGACACATATTCGAAGCTTAAAGAAATAAAAGCGGGTGTACCCCAAGGGAGTGTTCTTGGACTAATATTATATCTCCGGTACACCCACGATATTCCAACACTAGAATACAATTCGATTGTTACATTTGTTGAGGCCACGGCTTTAATGGCAGTTGCGGAAAGCAATGTGGACTCAACTCGTAATCTGCAAGAGACGATCTCGCATATTCAAAATTGGACAAGAATATGGCGAATACGATTAAACGAATCAAAATCAGTACATGTTGATTTCACAAATAAATAAACTGGGCAAGTGTGAGTCGTACTCGCACGGCGAAGGTTCCGTCGCATAAATATTTGTTGATGAAAGCATTTTTGAATATCGGGCGACGAATTCAAGTTATTTGAGTCAAATTTTCTTCTAACTTGAACCCAAATCAACCATTCATTACTACATTCATGCATACAACCAAACAAACAGCCATCCTATACTTCTAAAAAAATGTATCTTGGACAGAAAATCCCTTCCATCATATCCAATCACTGCTCATGCCTGCGATGTGTACATTGCTGTTGGGCATTTAGGGGTTGAAATGAATGGAATGTGAGAGATAACACTCATCATCGTTTTGAGTCGTCGATCTACTTCTTCTTCTCAGGGAGCTACAGTCAGAGGGGGACCTGGGTCTCACTAAACATGCCTCTCCAGCCAGCACGATTTTTCGCCAGCTGTCTCCAATTTTGCACACCAAGCCGGCCGAGGTTCCCCTCGACTTGTGTGTGCCACCTTGTTCGTGGACGTCCTCTGTTGCGTTGGCCCAGAGGTTCAGAGTCGAAGACTCTTCGGGCCGGAGCTAAGTTGTCCATACACTCTACATAGCCTAGCCATCTAAGGCGTTGGATCCGTAGACGCCTGGCTAGACTTATGTCGCTGTACAGCCCATATAGTTCGTTGTTGAATCTTCTCCTCCAAATGCCATCAACGCAAACAGGACCAAAGATCGCGCGCAGAACTTTTCTCTCGAAAAGACCAATACACTGTTCATCCGCTTGGGATATTGTCCATGCCTCTGCGCCGTACAGCAGGACTGGGATGATCAAGGTCTTGTATAGAGTCAGCTTGGTCTTCCGAGAGAGGGCTCTACTACTCAATTGCCTTTTGAGCCAAAAAAACACAGCGGTTGGCAAGAGTTATTCTGCGTTTGATATCGGTACTGATGTTGTTTGTACTGTTTACTGCGGAGCAAAGTTAGACGAAGTCCTTAACTACCTCAAAGTTATAGCTGCCAAGTGTGACGTTGTGGCCAAGTCGTTGATGTTGTGCGTCCTTTCTCGATGACAGCATATACTTGGTTTTGTCCTCGTTTACCGCCAGACCCATTTTAGCCGCTTCCGTTTCAATGCCAGCAAACGCATCATTGACGGCTCGCTGTGTTCGCCCAATCACGTCGATGTCATCCACGTCGATGCTAGCCTAGCAGTTGAACAGACTTTTGAAAGATCGTGCCTCTTGTGTTGGCCAGTGAGTTTTGCACGATCTTCTCAAGAAAGATGTTAAAGAAATCACATCGTCGATCACAGCATGGAATTGTCATTGGTCAACCTTAGTCGCAAGAATGTAGGCATTGTACTAGTGCTCTTTACTGAATACTTGGCATCCCCCCTCGATAACTTACAAGTTGTGGGAAAGAGGACGCATGATAATAGCCTGTTCTGCGATTGCTCAACTCTAAGAAGAAGAAGAAGGTTGCAGCTGCTAGGTAAAAACTCCTTTAACGAGCTGAAAGATCTGAATTCAATGAGCTAAAATGCCCGATTTCCAAAGGCTCAATTGACCCAAACTGTGGTCTTAGTTAACCGCAGATGTAACCTATCTGCCAACCACTTACTTTATACCGCACAGTCCAAAAAATTATTCAATTAAAGTCTGTTTAAAGTTTTAACTTTTTCTGAGTATTGAAGACAGAACCTGGACATGCAGTATAAAGTTGTTGATCGCACCTAACCTGGTGGAATGCGAGCAACGATTCTTGAAAAAGCTTAGGTCAAGTTGACATACAGCAATTCCGCGGAGCCTTCTGGATAGGATTTACAACCGGACCTTTCAGAAAAAACCAACAAACCAACAAACCTGGCAAAAGGCTTCAAGAAAGGCACCCAAACTTTTGTGATCATAGTCTCGTTACCGACACGCAGAGTATTTAAGAGCTACTTACTGAGCACTACCAGGAGGTGGATGGGGAATGAACACATCGCACCTCCGGTCAAAGAAGCGATTGAAGAAGAGTGCATAGTTATCACAAAGCTGAAGAACAATAAAACCACAGGCTCAAATGGTTTGCCATCAGAGTTCTTCAAGGCTGGCGGCTATGTTCTGGAAGGGAGCATGCTGCATGCACCATATCATTTATAAAATTTGGGAAAACGAAAGCGTACCCGACGATTGAAATATCAGCCCCATATATACCATTAATAGTGGGCGCCGTGGCGTAGTGGGTAGGTGCGTCGACTCCTGCGCTCGAGGTCGTGAGTTCGAATCTCGAAAAAAACATCAAACATTTTTTCACGGCTCCACCTCTTTCGAGTCACTGACAATGCTCAAAGAGTGTAACTGTCTAGAAAAAAGCTTCTTAATCTCGCCGTTCGGAGTCGGCATTAAACTGTAGGTCCCCTCCGCTCGTGAGAGAACAATAGCACGCACAACACGAGTGGTTGCTGAGAAGCTAGGCCCAGGTCCACCTCGGACTGTAGCGCCGCCATTATTATTATTATTATTATATACCATTAAATCATTAAATTTTACACTAAATTAAATTGAACTAATGTCAAGGTGTAAATCAGTCATTGAAGACAATTATTTGCCATTATACATTTTTTGCAGTTTTCTTGCATGTAATTACATACATACACACAGTCACAAAAGTAAGTATACACCGTAAAAAATAACGAATCTTGACCGAATCATTAACTAGAAAGCGAAACTGCATAGACTTTAGGTAGCATGTTATACATATTCATTTTGCTATTTTTATGCTCTTTTCAAAAAACAAACAATAAAAAAAATGGGACTAACAATAACAAAAATATTAAGAAACAAAGTATGATACTGTTAAAATTTCATGTTACAAAAGTAAGTATACACTCTTAAAAAAGAGAGATTTATCGCAAATTACTCAAATTTATTCCTAGTTGGATATCCTTAAGCAGTAATAACTGTCTTTATTCTCGATCCCATGGAGGTAACAAGCTTTTGAGTTACTTCCAGACTTATTTTTTTCCCATTCGTCCCATTCGCCTTAAGCTCGAATTTGGTCCTAATGTCATGGTTTAGGATTTGACGATCGAGATGATCCCACAAATGTTCGATGACATTTGAATCCGTTGATTGAGGTGGTGTTTTGAGCTGTTTTCGCACATTGTACAGCAACCATTCCTTCACAACCAGGGAAGTGTGCTTTGGGTCATTGTCTTGTTGGAATATAAATGAACCCTTCAAGCCTAATTTCTGCAAGCTATGGTGCATATTGTTTTTCAGTATACTGAGGTAATCGTAACGATTCATTGTTGTCTCAAAAAATACTAAATAGTCAACACCAGATGCCGCCATGCACCCTCAAACCACTAGTGATCATTCACCATGCTTCACCGTACCAGCCATGTTCTTTGGATCTTACTGCGTATTTGGGCAAAATTTGGTTGAATTCGCCAAAAATCACTCAAAGGGATTTCTGCAATAGCGTAATATTCTCTAACGAGAATAACACCCCTATCATAGGATCCGTCGGAGAAAACCTCCGAACTCATTTCTCCATTCCGAATACGAATGAAAAGGTATCATAGGATCCGTCGTAAGATCTTTAATTTTCGGTTGGTTGGTAATATTATGTTCGAATTCGAACTTAGACTCCTGTAACTTTTCAATTGCTAAATTTGATTGTCATTATTCATTCGTAGTTTTTTGAAATTGAAGTGATTAATTAAAAGAAATATTACAATGGATACGATAGCGCCAGCAATTTTAGGTCTTGAAGAAGAAAACGAATTGCTCCTAAGAAAAGGTCACAAGAAAAAAATTGCGAGACCACTCAAACCCGTTGGAAATGGAGAATAAAGTTTAAGTTTTGGTGAAATGCTGTGTTGGTATGTTTATATTATACTCTCAAAGTATTTACATACAAGATATTTTATAAAAATTTTTTTTTTTTAGATTTGTGACAATAACATGCGAATCCGAACAGTTGATTCTCGATATCCGGGTTATATTGTTTGTATATTTTGTTCTTCCAGTTGCGGTGCTGTTTTTTTGTATTCCTTGTTCTAATATAAAACGAAAGTACAAACTTTTATTGTGGTTTGCATACAATTTAATATTAAACTATTTTTGCTGTACTTTACCCGTGTTTAAATAGTATTTTTGCAACAAATTCATAGATTTAACTTATTTTATCAAGGTTCCGACAACAATTTTCCTTCGGAGGATAATTTAATTTTATCTGTCAGATTTCCGATTCATTCGGATCCTATGATAGCTTTGTTACGAATTTCGAAACTTTCGTACGTCAAAGTTACGAACCTTCGTTCCGATGGAATTCTATGATACCGATATCCGAATTCCGAACGCGATCGAGGTTACGACGGATCCTATGATAGGGGTGTAAATTTCACATTCACGCTGCCGATGGACGCCATAAGGTTTGGCGAAAATCGAATACGCAGTTAACATTTCTGGTACGGTGAAGCATGGTGAAGGACGTCAAATAAGTCTGGAAGTAACTCAAAAGCTTGTTACCTCCATGGGATCGAGAATAAAGACAGTTATTACTGCTTAAGGATATCCAACTAGGAATAAATTTGAGTAATTTGCGATAAATCTCTCTTTTTTAAGAGTGTATACTTACTTTTGTAACATGAAATTTTAACAGTATCATACTTTGTTTCTTAATATTTTTGTTATTGTTAGTCCCATTTTTTTTATTGTTTTTTTTTTGAAAAAGAGCATACAAATAGCAAAATAAATATGTACAATATGCTACCTAAAGTTTATGCAGTTTCGCTTTCTAGTTAATGATTCGGTCAAGATTCGTTATTTTTTACGGTGTATACTTACTTTTGTGACTATGTGTATATTGAAAGTAGCAATTTTTTTGTCGCGCACCAATTAGAGGTTACGTTTACAAATCTAAGCAAAGTACTAAATTTTTTATACGATTTCAAAAATCATTCATTTTTTATAAACTAGAAATACAGACTTTTCAGAATATATATAGAATGTTATGCTTTTGAAAAGAAACTTTAATGAATTTGAAGAAATTGCTTGGTTTCACTTCTCGTTCCAAAGAAAATTAAGAACAAATAATTCATGACGAATTTTGATATGGAGGGTCTCTTCGAAATTTTCGTGTATGCATATATCACGCTTAACTCCACCCTACGTGATGTGACGTGGCGTGGAGTTATGCTGACATGACGTGCTGATACGTAATATGTGATGTTATATGACGTGATATGAGGTGACGTGGCATGACATGACGTGACGTGACGTGACGTGAGGGTGACGTGAGGGTAACGTGAGGTGATGTCACGTAACTTCGCATCGAGTCATCTCATTTCATGTCGCATTACGTCACTTCATTCTATGCCATCTCACGTCTTTCGAGGCCACGTCATATCACGTAGGGTGGAGTTAAGCGTGATATATGCATACACGAAAATTTCGAAGAGACCCTCCATATCAAAATTCGTCATGAATTATTTGTTCTTAATTTTCTTTGGAACTAGAAGTGAAACCAAGCAATTTCTTCAAATTCATTAAAGTTTCTTTTCGAAGGCATAACATCCTGTATAAATTCTGAAAAGTCTATATTTCTAGTTTAAAAAAAATAAATAATTTTTGAAATCGTATAAAAAATTGTGTACTTTGCGTAGATTTGTAAATGTTACCTCTAATTGGTGCACGACAAAACAATTGCAAGTTTCAATATAATTACATACAAGAAAACTGCAAAAAATGTATAGTGGCAAGTAATTTTCTTCAATGACTGTAAAACAGTTGACATTAGTTCAATTTAATTTAGTAGAAAATTTAATGAATTAATTGTACGTATGAAGCTGATATTTTAATCGTCGGGTACGCTTTCATTTTCCCAAATTTTACAAATCTTTGACGTTAGGCAAAAAGGTCTTAAATCGGAAACTGCAGTTTTTCGTAAGACCAAATTGAAAATAAACTGGTCAAGTGCGAGTTGTACTCGCACGGGTAAGGTTCCGTCGCATAATATTAATGGATGATTTCTGAATATCAATCGACGTTTCCAAACTATTTCAGTTGAATTTTCTTCTAACTTCAACCCAAATCAACTATTCATTCATACACTCTTACATCCGACAAAAACAAACGTTCATCCCTACATATACCTATACCTCTATCCAAGTTTATCCAAAACAGAAAATCCCTTTCATCATACACATACCTAATCACTGCTCATGCCTGCGGTGTGTGTGTGTTCATTTCTGTTGGGCATTTAGGGGTTAGATCCAAAAGATAACACTCATCAACGAATAGAGTGGTCGAGCACAGCATGAAATGAAATTTATGTGTGAAAATTAAAATATTTATCATTTTAAATCTGAGATATCTCAAAATTTCAACATAAATTGATATTTTGAAATTTATCATTTCTTAATGCTTACGCTGAGGTCTTCAAAACTGCGTTTTCAGATTTTCAAAATTCGCATGTCGATGGTTGACCGTTTTTGGCCAATATCTCAAAAACTATTAGGGCCAGAATACTTGAAATTATTTTAAATGAAAGTACTCAATGAAGCGAAGTTTTTGTGATTCATGATTCAGATTTTTAAACACTTTGGTTTGGAAATAGCATTAAAAAAAACTTTGGAGCTCCATATTTTCCAAACGGTATTTTGGATAAAAAAGTCTTGAAAGAAACCTCCACCTCATTTCAAAAGATTGTCGATTTTTCAAAATTAATGACAACTTCACCTGTACTGGAGGCACCCCCAAATATTTCCAATTTTTAGATTTGGGTGCATGGGCAATGACATCTAGGCCTGAAGTACCTAATTCCAAAATTGCATGCCGATATCTTTATAAACTTCGGAGATAAAAAAGTGTGACGGACATGACGAACGGACGGACGGACGGACGGACACACCGAAATTATAAAGGTTCCGTTTTTGTAGACGGAACCTTAAAAAGTAGAGAACATACCAGTGTATATTAACAACCAGGCCATACCATACGCAAATTGTGCAAAGTATCAAGGTATGACTTTGGATGCAAAACTTCGATGGAAAGCCCATGACAAGAAAAAGGAGAAGGATTCAAATAATCCATCGATTTCAAAACAAGGTACTAAGAAACATTGTAACTGCACCTTTCTATATTCGCAACGATGACCTTCACAGTGACCTGGGCGTGGAATGCGTACAGTATGATATATATAGATTCGCAAAAGAGCATGAGAATCGGCTTCACCACCACACGAACCCTGAGACCACCCCGCTCTTGGACCAAACAAACCTAGTTAGGAGACTAAAAAGACTCAAACCTTTTGAATTAAGGCAGCATAATTAATCATTTATAGTATAAGTTAGCTTCCAAGCTTTAAACTTTTAATTTTGTATTCTTTATTAATTTAAGTCAAAAGAAAATTGCCTATTAGTCTAAGGACTAGATTGTAATATATTATAATAATAATAATAATGGCGGCGCTACAGTCCGAGGTGGACTTGGGCCTAGCTTCTCAGCAACCACTCGTGTTGTGCGTTCTATTGTTCTCTCACGAGTGGAGTGGACCTACAGTTTAATGCCGACTCCGAACGGGGAGATTGAGAAGCTTTTTTTTAGACTGTTATACTCTTTGAGCATTGTCAGTGACTCGAAAGAGGTGGAGCCGTGAAAAAATTTTAGGTGATTTTTAAGGTTCCGTCTACAAAAACGGAACCTTTATAATTTCGGTGTGTCCGTCCGTCCGTCCGTCCGTCCGTCGTGTCTGTCACACTTTTTAATCTCCGAAGTTTCTGAAGATATCGGCATGAAATTTTGGAATTAGGTACTTCAGACCTAGATGTCATTGCCTATGCAGCGATTTTAAAAAGTGGGGCCATTTGAGGGTGGCTCCAGTACAGGTGAAGTTGACATTAATTTTGAAATATATATCAATCGATAGATCTTTCGAAATGAGGTGGAGGTTTCTTTCAACACTTTTTTATCCAAAATACCGTTTGGTATTTACCGTTTTTTTAAATGCGTCCCCCACTGCCATTTCTAAACCAAAGTGTTTAAAAATCTGAAAAAAATCACAAAAACTTGGCTTCATTGAGTACTTTCATTTAAAACCATTTCGAGTATTCTGACCCTAATGGTTTTGGAGATATTGGCCAAAAACGGTCAATCATCGATATGCGAATTTTGAAGATCTGAAAACGCAGTTTTGATGACATCAATGTAAGCATTAAGAAATGATACATTTCAAAATATCGATTTATGTTGAAATTTTGAGATATCTCAGATTTAAAATAAGAAACAATTTTCATTTTCACACATAATTTCATGCTGTGTTCGGCCACTCTATTCGTTAATGAGCGTTATCTTTTCGATCTCACCCCTAAATGCCCAACAGAAATGAACACACACACACCGCAGGCATGAGCAGTGATTGGGTATGTGTATGATGGAAGGGATTTTCTGTGGTGGATAAACTTCGATAGAGGTATAGGTATATTTATGGATAAATATTTGTTCGGATGTATAAATGTATGAATGAATAGTTGATTTAGGTTGAAGTTAGAAGAAAATTCAACTGAAATAGTTTGGAAACGTCGTTTGATATTCAGAAATCATCCATCAATATTATGCGACGGAACCTTACCCGTGCGACTACAACTCGCACTTGCCCAGTTTATTTGGGAATCAAACCGACAACATCGAGCGCAGGAGTTGACGCACCTACCCACTACGCCACGGCACCCACGATTGTAATATATTACTAAATAAAAAAAAAATTTCCCAACTGACACAGCCTAGGACAATGGTAGGGGTTGTGACGGGTATCCTCTTGTTCATCTTCATCCCCACAGCCTCTACATATGTTGTCGTTGATGAGAACCATTTTCATGGAATGGAAAAGTAAGTAATTAAATGTCATTACCAGTATTAAGTTTGTGTTGGCCGCCTTAAAGCTGTGCAGCTACTCCTGTCAGGGGAAAGCACTTAGACTAACGTAGTTCCATTATTTAGCTGAGTCGGTCCTAAACATAGACAAGGGCTACTGTGAAAGTAAGGCTGGCCAACCCGAGCTTTCTATGAAGCGAAGTAGGTTGCTGATAGGTGCCTCTACGTCACCGAGTCACCGAGATTGTCAAAGAAGTAAACTTCTAAGTGCAATGGTGTTAACGATGCCAGGAAGGAAGTGGATGACATTCTCTTTCTCATCCTCATCTAAGCAGCTTCTGCAAAAATCAATGTTTGCGCACCCATGTAGCAGTGTTATATATTTACACCAACCATTGTAGTAATCTCTGACCTTTTAAAAGAGATGTCTTTTTCTAAAGTGGAGAAACCTTCTTCCAGCCATGACGGGGCAATAGCAAAACAATATGCAATTTTTAGAGATGGTATTTAAGATCTATATTTAAGACGTCGTGGCGGTGTGGGTTTCGTCGTCGACTCATACGCATTAGACTTTCACAGTCTAGGTTCAAATCCCAGTTCAGACAAACAAATTTTCCTCTTTCGAGTCACTGACTATGCTCACCGTTCGGAGTCGGCATTAAACTGTAGGTATCAGTGTGGTCCGCAGTAGACCAGATCTTCACACTACGGCAGATCCTGCAAAATACCGAAGAATTCTAGATTGACACACATCACCTATGCGTTGATTTCAAGGCCGCATATGACAGCGTGTAAAGACACGAGCTATAAAACCCAATGTCTAGATTCCTGTGTGAAGGACTTCGTCTACCTCGGCTCCGCGGTGAACAATAAAACCAACATCAGTACCGAGATCAAACGCAGAATAACTTTTGCCAACCGCTGTTTCTTTAGGCTCAAGAGGCTATTGACTAATAGAGCGCCCTCTCGAAGGACCAGGCTGACTTCGTACAAGACATTGGTTATCTCAGTCTTGCTCCACATCGCAGAGGCATGGACAATGCCAGTTTAGTTTAGTGGGAACAATACCCCCATTTATTGCGCTTAATACAAGCTTGAAACTTAAACAATCTAAACTTAAAAACTAACACTTAACTGAGGCAGGGCTAAGGAGGAAGGAACGGGTCTGGAGTGAATTGCGAAGAGATGTTTTGTTAAATTGAAAGTCCATAGTGTTAGCCGCACGTAACATTCTTGACATAGGTGAGTTGAACCTATAGTTGGTACGATGTGATCTAACACGGAAGAGCGATGTGGATCTTAGATTGTGGGTATTGGTGCTAAGGGAAACCAACGGGACAGTCAGTGTAAACGGTAAGTAACTGGTGGAGGAAAAGCAAATCGCCAATGTTACGACTATTTTCAAGGGATTCGGGGCGGATAAGTTTCAGACGTTGCGAGTATAATGGCAAATTGTTTCTATCGGTCCAGGCGAAATTCCGAAGGTCGGAGCGTAGAAACCTACTCTGAATGGCTTCAATACGTCGGTTATGCACGGAGTAGTAAGGCGAACAGACCGGACTGGGAGTTTCGAAAATGGGCCTAACGATGGTGATATATAGGAATTTAGTAACGAAAATTCTTTTGACCAGCGTTTAATAAAGCCCAGCACAGAATTGGCTCTATTAATAATGCAGTCAATGTGGGAACGGAAGTGGAGTTCTCGATCACAAATCACGCCTAGATCGCGTAAAGATGGAACAGAAGGGACTAATTTGTTGAAGATGAAATAGTTTCGATGGGGTTGCGGGAGTCGTTTTTGGGTGAATGTGATGGTTTGACATTTCCTAATATTACTTTCAAGTCTAGGTTAGAACCCAGTTCAGACAAATAATTTTTCAAACAAATTGTTCACAGCTCCATCTCTTCCGAGTCACTGACAAGGAGTATATCTCAATCTCGCCGTTCGGAGTCGGCATTAAGCTGTGGGTCCCCTCCATTCGTAAGAGAACAATAGCACGCACAACACGAGTGGTTGCTGAGAAGCTTGGCCCAGGTTCACCTCGGACTGTAGCGCCGCCATTAATTTTTTTATTATTATTCTTAAATAAGACCTCATTTTGACTGCCTGACAAGTAAGATTTGATCCATTTCACGAAACTGAGTTGGAAACCAAGGGCAAGCAATTTAAAAATAATAACTTGGTGGGAATTTTATCAGATGCTTTAGGTTAGGTTAGGTAGATGGGTGCCCTTGCTGACCTGAAGAACATGTCATGGCTCACTTAGACCACTATGAGTCCATTGTGCCCAAAAAGTTTAAAACCATGGAAAACCTAAAAACTTCGATGTATCAACAGCTAAGTTAAAACCACCCAGATATAGATATGTATCTCAGGAGGTTGCTTAGCTTTATTTTCTCTAGATCATCCAGCTCCGAAAAGAAGAAACTTCCTAGGGTTTCCATCCTCCTAACGGCTAGTGCAGGACAATCACACAGTAGGTGACGAATAGATTCAATTTCTTCTTCGTCACCTTATTGACTACTGAAATATCGTCCAGTCTTTTTTTGCACATTTTTACGAGCTTGGATCTTATCGATGTTAACTGTAACGCTGTAATAATACGCAAATATTATATTGTTACTGAATTGTTATTGTGAATTCAAATATTATTCTGAACTTTAATTAAGAACTTATAATTGTGATTCCATCAACTTGCATTGTATAGGTGACAGTTTAGAATGGAATATGTCAAATCAGTTGAGCTTCAACCACCACCGCTATTGGAAGATCCTATAAGAATTATATTGTATTCAACAAAAGAAACTAATAAATAAAAACCTTAAATATATAAAATATTTAACCAACTTAATTTTTACTTGTGCTTCATTTTAACGTGCACATCACGCACGTTACATGGTGTCAGAAGTGGGATACAACACGTGAAAGTTGAAACAACAAGCAAGTGAAAGCAAAACCCCACAAAATGGCGTCCATCGATCGTTTGCCAAAGCCATTAGATTGCTCCAATTTAGCGAAAGAATGGACAACATGGAAGCGTACATTTATGGTCTACATGATTGCAAATAATAGAATGAACGAGCCAGAGGATCAAAAAATTGCAACGTTTTTGTGGTTAGTTGGCCCAGAAGCAGGAAATATTTACAAGGGCATTTGATGATTATTGCCTTCCCAGGAAAAGTATTGCTATGGAATCGTATAAATTTAACACAATAGTTCAAAAAGAAAACCAAACTTTTGCTGATTTCGAAACGGAGATGCGAACCCAGCTTCGATTTTATGAATACAACTGTACGTGTGGCGCTACTTACGAGCATCGAATGTTGCGTGATCGCATAATTATTGGAATACACAACAAGAATCTACAATTAAAACTCTTGGACGGAAAGGATGATCCGCTGAAAAATTAAATTGAAATGTGCAAAATCTACGAAGCAGCAAATGCAAATAAAATATTGCTGGATCAACGTAACAACGCATCTATAAATGCTGTCTCGGAAACACTAACCGACCAAGCATGCAATGCTGTGTCCAGGTATTGTTTCAACTGTGGCGTATTATTCACACCAAATCATCGGCGCTCTTGCAAAGCAAGCAACGTCAATTGGTTGAATTGTGGGAAAAAAAATTGTGGGACACTTTGCGAAGTTTTGCAGACAGAAAAGGAATACAAAACCAAATGGACAGCAACAATCATATGGAAATCAACAGCCAAAAAAGGAGAACTACAGTAACAACAAACAGGCTCATAGTCTCAACTGGAATGATGAAGGTAAATGTAGATTAGAGCAGGTTGATGGAAATATTAGTACATTAAGTAGAAATTGTAATTCTTTTAGATTACATTCAAATACTAAGGAATTAAATAGAATAAGATGGACAAAAACATACCGAATTAACAATTGGCTAACCGCATTCAAGATTGACACTGGGTCTGACGTCAATTGAATACCAATAAATTTAATGAAGAAGTTTAATATTACTCTTGAAAAGAAAAAAAGTGAATTTGTCGTATTAGACTATAGTAATAATAAAATAAACATTCATGGATTCGTAACGTTAAATTGTTTTGATGTAGAAAAAGAAACCATGAAAACGGCAGAATTTCTTGTCGGCGATAATGCTCTTGACCCGCTGCTGGGTTTGCCGACTTGTATTGAGTTTAACTTAGTAAAGCGTTTGAACACCGTGCAGTCAGTTCCATTATTTCCCCAGAAAAAAAAGGAGTTATTAGAAAAGTTCAAGAATAATTTTAGTGGTATAGGAAAATTCCCAGGAACCTTCACCATTAGGTTGAAAGAGGATGCAATACCCTCGTTGCATTATAAAAAGCGTATTCCCTTGGCTTTGTGTGATCGTTTAGAGTTGGAACTTAAATCGGTGGTCCAAACTGGAATTATTTCTCCAGTCGATTACCCCACCGATTGGGTGAACAACGTTCAGCTTGTGGAAAAACCTAATGGAAAACTTCGGATTTGTCTCGATCCAAAGCCTCTTAACGCATGCATTAAGCGGGAACACTTTTTGATTCCAACAATTGAGGATGTGATGGGAAGACTGACAAACAAACGCATATTCTCTGTACTCGATCTGAGCAACGGGTTTTGGCACATGGAACTTGATCCAAAGAGCTCAGATTTAATTACCTTTATGACACCGATGGGGAAATTCAAGTTCAATCGTGTGCCTTTCGGTATAAACAGTGCTCCTGAAATGTTCCAGAGGAAAATGGTTAAGCAAATTACATGCGCATATGTAAATATGTACAAACAGAGTGGCCCGGATATCATCAGCTTGATGACTTGAGCCAAAAATTTCATAAATACCGTGACAATCTGCATTTTGAGAATGGGCTTCTTTTTAAGGATCATAGACTTGTCATTCCATCGGAACTCCAGGCTAGGATATCTAAATGGCTACACGAGCCGCATTTAGGTATTAAAAAAACTATTGCACGTGCCCGATCCCACTATTTTTGGCCAGGTATGTCGGAACAAATTAAGGCAATGATTATGCAATGTACTATTTGCGAAAAATTCAAACGAAATATTCAAAAAGAACCCCTGACTCAGGATACCATTCCTGAGTATCCTTTCCAAAGAGTAGCAATGGATGTATTTGAAATGGCAGGACACGACTATATATCACTCATTGATGCATATTCAGGCCTTGTCATATCAGAAAAACTGAGTCGGAAAACGTCTAACCATATAATTGAAGTTATTGAAAAAATATTTGATCGCGTAGGTTATCCATCAGAAATCAGATGTGATAATAGCCCGTTTGGGTCAGCGGCATTTGAGAAATTTGCCAATGACGCAAATATTTTGTTTACATTTTCTAGTCCACGATATCCACAAAGCAATGGACTCGCGGAAAAGGGTGTTGCCATTGCAAAGAATCTTTTGAAGCGATGTTATGAAGTACAGGAAATTGATCGTTTCCAATATCGTATTCTTGAGTACAATACCACACAAGTCGCTAGTATGAAACTGTCACCGGCTCAGTTATTCTTTGGCCGCCAAATTAAGACCAGATTACCAGTGGCGAGTCAGCTGTTGCATCGAAATAATTTAAAAGAAGTTGATATTCAAGACAAAATTAATGAAAAAAAAGAAAAGCAAAAGTATTATTATGATCGAACCGTGAGGTCCTTGCCTATGTTGAATGTGGGTGACCAAGTAATATTTAAAAAAAACGGAAAAGAATGGCATTACAGGAAAATAGTAGCGAATGTTAATGATAGGTCATATGTTGTTCTAGACAATTTTGGGAATTATTTTCGAAGAAATCGTAGGTTCTTATCTAAGACTAAAAATAACGAAATAAGGATAAGTGAACTGCTTTTTGAAGATAACGTACGTAATAATTTAAACAACAAAGACAATAAAGCTAAGGAAATAAATATCACACCTAATGTAAAATTAAGTAATATATCCCCTGAAGCATCAGAAGAAGCAGAACGATCGATAGAGCCACTAGATTCAGCACTAATTCGTGATGACGCAGGTGATCGCGATAGCTTCCGACCTGATTTCAGGATAAACATCCCCGACGTGCATGTTCCTGGTGAAGGTTTCAAACCGTATGTGACTCGTAGTGGTCGAGTTAGTGTACCTCCGGCTCGTCACCGAGATTTTGTTAAATAAATAAAAAAAAAAAAAAAAAAAATGCGTGTAATAATACGCAAATATTATATTGTTACTGAATTGTTATTGTGAATTCAAATATTATTCTGAACTTTAATTAAGAACTTATAATTGTGATTCCATCAACTTGCATTGTATAGGTGACAGTTTAGAATGGAATATGTCAAATCAGTTGAGCTTCAACCACCACCGCTATTGGAAGATCCTATAAGAATTATATTGTATTCAACAAAAGAAAACTAATAAATAAAAACCTTAAATATATAAAATATTTAACCAACTTAATTTTTACTTGTGCTTCATTTTAACGTGCACATCACGCACGTTACAAACGCTTTAATGGCTGCTTGACTATTAACATGGATACTGATTGTTTGTCCTGAAATATTATGCTCAACAATCATATCCGCAGCTTGTTTTATTGAGCAACTTCCGCCTGAAAAACACTACAACTATCCTCAAGTCTGAAGGACCGATTTGTATTTCGAGACTCACAGTGGACCCCAGCACCAGTACTAACATCCATCTTGGATCCGTCGGTATAGATGGCAAGTTCTTTTTCGGCACAGATTTTTCCCATATCTCATTCTTTCCTGCTGAAAATTCTGATAGAGAATCTCCGTTCACAGTTAAAATGCGGTATGATATAGTCCGTTTCCGTCCGGAGTCTTGATATACTCCATCTGTCCAGAATTGAGGCATGACCATAGGGCTTGGCTATCCATAGGCCAGATTCCTTTAGTCTTATTGCAGTCTTAGCTGCCAAGGTGCTGCAGTGGATATCAAGCGGACGAAGATTCAATATTGTTTCCCGAAAGCTCGCCTGCATGCATATGCCTTCTTGATTCGATGGTCTATGTTTTCTTTCCAATTTAATTTGGAGTCCAGTATTACGCCTTAGGTATTAAGTCAACTCCATTCATACGCGGGTAATTGTACTCTGGTATCGACCTTTTCCTTGTGAAGAGGACTAATTCGGTTTTGGCTGGATTGACGTCCAGACCCCTACCTCTGACCCATTCACTCACTAGAAGAAGCGCGCAATTGAGCCGTTCGCTCACTACAGGAAGGTATTTTCCGGATACCAGAATAGCAACATCGTCGGCATAGGCCACCACGCTGAAGCCATTGCTTTCTAATATTTTGACCATCTCATCCACTACTAAGAGCAACAAGAGTGGCGATAAGGCTCCGCCTTGCGGTGTACCCCGCTTGACTCTCATTCTGTCCTATGAGTCTCCTAGAGTAGAGTTGATTATGCGCGTACTAAGCATTTGTTCAATCCACCTACATACTCCCGAATCTATTTAAGTCGTGTGTAGACTGTCACATATTTCTTCAGTGCTTACATTGTTAAATGCCCTTTCAATATAAAAAATACACTTAATGTGAATTCCTTGACTTGAAGAGAATTCTCTATCGTAGAGACTACTTTGTGAAGAGCAGTATCAACTGATTTAATAATAATAATAATAATAATAATAATAATGGCGGCGCTACAGTCCGAGGTGGATCTGGGCCTAGCTTCTCAGCAACCACTCGTATTGTCCTGCTATTGTTTTGTCACGAGCGGAGGGGACCTTCAGTTTAATGCCGACTCCGAACGGCGATTATGAGAAGCTTTTTCTAGGCAGTTATACTCTTTGAGCATTGTCAGTGACTCGAAAGAGGTGGAGCCGTGAAAAAATGTATGATGTTTTTTTTTCGAGATTCGAACCGACGACCTCGAGCGTAGGAGTCGACGCACCTACCCACTACTCCACGGCGCCCACCCAGTATCAACTTATTTACCCTTTGTATATGCATTATGAGATCTTGATAAATAGTTATCCCCGATTTCATCCTTAATACATAAATCTATTAACCGTTCCAGTGTCTTCAATAGGAATGATGACAGACTTATTGGCCTATAATCTTTGGCATCAGTGTGGCTTATCTTGCCCGTTTTTGGTATAAAGACCACTCTGATTTCCCGCCAAATGCTTTACTAACGTCAGTTGCAATAACATCGGGGTGGTAGTTGTTTATTTCGCTTTTTTTGCCTTTTTTTGTGTATGGAAACAATAGAAAAAGAGACTTCAGGGGTTGGGCTAACTAAGTGTCTAACTAATTTTTTAAGAACAATTGCGGGTAAATCATATTTGCCACTACACATATTCCTTAAGTTAATTTATTTTTTATTCTACGATCGCGATCAAGCTCTGTGGAATGGTCGGTGTACGAGTGACTAAAGAAATCGGCGAATAAGTTTGCAATAGTTTGGGGATCTGACGAAGATTTGTTGGCAAGTTTAAGAGTAGGTGGGTAGTTGTCGCATTTACGTTTGGCATTTATAAAGCGATTGGATTGCATTCGGTCAATGAGTGCAGATAAAGAGATTCACAAACTTCGGCGAAGTATATATGAAAACGCAGGTAAATATAATAGTCGAAGCCAGGACGAGATTTGGTAAAAATTTGGTAAAATTTCCATAGTTTATTTCTTTTGTTGCGGAGCAAGCGTAATTGTTTGTTATACCGGGGATGTAGAACAACTTTTTTTTGGCGTACGGCTGTCCGAAGAGGCTGAAAGATTGTAGTGTAGAAGCTAGCTTGCCCGAAGTTTAAAATGATACTACTAAGCAGGTAATCGAGCTTTACGAAGTCAGCTTTACGAAAATTAAAAAAAAAAATCAAAAGCGGAAAAGTTCTGCAAACGATCTTTGATCCTGTTTGAGTTGATGACATTAGAAGAAAAAGATTCAACCACAAACTACATATATGGGCTGTAAAGCGACATGAGTCTAGCCAGGCAGCTACGGACCCCTAAGATGGCTAGGCCATGTAGAGCGCGTGGATAACTTGGCTCCGGCCTGAAGATTTTCGAATCTGAACTGGTGGGACAACAAAGGACAGACACAGAGGACGTCCACGTCTACGGTGTCGCACCCAAGTGGAGAGGGACCCCAACCAACTTGGTGTGCGCAATTGGCGACAGCAAGCAAAAGAGCATGCTAACTGGCGTGGTTTGTTGGCTGAACTGGTGGGACAACAAAGGACAGACACAGAGGACGTCCACGTCTACGGTGTCGCACCCAAGTGGAGAGGGACCCCAACCAACTTGGTGTGCGCAATTGGCGACAGCAAGCAAAAGAGCGTGCTAACTGGCGTGGTTTGTTGGTTGAGGACCCGGTCTACCCCGAACTGTAGTGCCACAAGAAGAAGAAGAAGGAGGTTGTCTAGCTCGAGGCAAACGTGAACTCCACAAACGTCATCTTGGTGGAGATCCCAATCCTGTCAGTCTTGCAGAGCTGTTTCTTTGTGTCGTCGAAAGAAAAATTCTGCATCGGATTTTCTGGTTCTGTCTGCAAGGAGGTGACTGAACCGCGAACGCTATGATCCGCACAAAGATGTGGAGATAGTCCAAAAGGCAAAGATCCGTAGACTAAACTGGTTCGGCCAAATCGAACGAATAAACACCAATGCTCCATCCAAAAGAGTCTTCGAATTCGAGCCTGTTAGTTCGAGTCGTCTCGGTGACTGGAAGCAGCGTACCGGCAATAACTCAGGCTCAGACCCTCCATGGGTCGCAGGCCTGATAAGTATGCAAGTGCGATATAATATAATCAAGTAATTTAGGAAAAAGAACATTCGCCGGAACCAGACATTTTGAACGCAGAATTCACAAGCAATGCCAGTAATATATGTTTTTTTTTATTGAGAAAATTGAACTTGACGCAAAAAGTAGAATTTTCCTGGTAACGTTTCATTCTGTGTCCTTTTTAACGTCAACTCTGAAAAATAGAAGGAGGATCATGTCAGGCATTGAAACCCCTTGAACTGTGAGAACCAAGGAACTAGTTCCTTACGAAGGCTTTGTCTAGACTGCCCATAGTCCCATTCTGATTTCCATAACTTAGAATATCTGAGCGTATTCTTAGAAAACAGGTATTTGACATTTATTTTCATTTCCGAAATGAATGATTTATATGGCTACTTTTGTGTGTTCTTCATAAACGCATGCAGACACAAGTATGTGTGTGCCAAGAATCTGATCTAATGAATGACGATAAACATTTGAATCTACTAAAATAAACCAAACAAATATCATTCAATGACGTGAACGAAACGAAAGATTTCCCTAAGTCCTGAGTACTTCCCGCCAAAAGTTGTTCGGAATCTTGCTTTTGTATGCAATTTCTGATGCAGACCACCAAATGGATGAGCCATAGATTAACGTTATTCAAATTCAAAAACAAGTTTATCTTTAGAGCTGATGTTTACTATGCTGTTCCTATTTGAAGAAGCTTCATAAAGAATTCATCGAGACGGACTATAAATACGACGGACGAATTGTCTTTTGGTATCAGTTCAGATCAGTGATTCTATTCTGTTAAGAGTTACCAAACAAAAATGAAGTTTCTTGTTGTGTTCTTTATGTTGATTGTGGCCATTACTGCCCAATTCGGACATCATCGTGGAGGTGGCGGACACGGCGGTGGATTTGGTCCAGGAGGCGGATTCGGTGGCGGCAACAGTGCCAGCAATGCTGCTGCTTCAGCACAAGCCCAGAGCTTCAACCAAGGCGGATTCGATGGATTGGGAACCAGTGGCAGTGCTGCATCAGCCAATGCTGCTTCATCATCACAAAACTATGGCTTTGGAAAATAAATAAACGGACTCTAGTTAACTGCAACGGAAAAAAATTGTGGTTTTTATTGCTTTTTATTATTTCTGTGCAGCAAACGTAAGTTCTACCCTTAGTACAGTGATCGAGTAGGACAAAGTAGGATGCATTTTTAAAATTGTATTGGTGCCCAAATGTCCTACCTCTATGTCCATTGTTGTACCACGCCAATCACTTAGCTCCTACCCTAAAAATCATTTGGTGCCTGCTATGAAGCGCTTAAGTTGACTGATACCGATGTTGTTCATCTCATTCAAGTCATCGAAGAAGTAGGGTCCCAAATAAATTTTCGTCGGGTGGAGAGGGCACTGCACGTGCGGAGGAGGTGTATTATATTCTACTCCCCTTTTTTGTCTCTGCAGCTTCTGCAGTGTCGCTATGTTGGATCCCCAATTTTAAGGCGTGTGTACCAATGGCACAGTGTGCTGTAATGACACCGATGAGTGTTTTGAGTGTGGATCTGTCCATTCTGCGCAGACATACTGAACGTCTAGCGTTGAGCTTAACGCGGATTTGCTTTTCAATGAGGCACTTAGTGCTTTCGCACCATCTGTGATTGGTAGTCTATTTCGTTTTAAGAGATATTTAGATGCAGCGAACGGCATGGGCGGTAACTCTCCACTAGGTGAACGTGCCTGGAGCTTTTTGATTTCGTGGGCTAATTCTCTGGAATGTCACTGTGTCTAGGCACCCACATGAGTTCAACATTAAAATGCTCATCCATCTCATGAAGTGATAGGCGGATGTTCAGGAAGGCCTTGGAATAAAATGTGACCGAAATAATTATAGCAGCTTAGCTGTCTGAACATGTGATGATGTCCTTCCTAGACATCACATTGATTTTAAGCCAAAAAAAAAACTTATTGCCATTGTCTCAGCCTACAATATTCTGGAAAATAGAGAAAGACAGTGTGTCTGCTGAGGTATTCATACCATAGATGGAATGTTTGGAGTCTAACCGCTGTACTTGATTCTACCTGTCTTTCAAGTAAGTTCAAGGAAGGGAGGGAATTATGTTCAGTGCATTATATGGTATTGTTCATTTATTTTGTCGAATCTTGGCGGGCAAATCCTGTGGATGCAGTCCAAGTATTCTAAAATGGATGTACATCTCTATTGTTCGAACTACAATAACATATGCTGCAATAGCATGGACCAAGAGAACCAATCTGATCAGCGCGAGTGAGACACTCAGCAAAGTTTAAAGGTTGGCATGCCTCTGTATTACCATGAGAACTTGGCGAACTGCGGCCATGGAGGTGCTACTGGAGCTGACTCCTTTGCATCTAGTGTGCAAATAAAACAATCATGAGAATGGCAAAAGAAGGGATTAGAAAAGACAGGTGCATTACATCGAGGCAATTCGACGCACTAGTCAAAAAGCTACCATTCCTGGCTATTCCGAGGATGACGTGGTTAGGAAATTCAACTTCAAAAAGAAATTTACCAGTAAGTTCAGCACGAAAAGGGACTGGAGCAATGAATCCATGGTCCACAGACTGAGCAGCAACACGGTAAAATGGTATACAGACGGATAAAGAACTGATGAAGGAACTGGAGTAGGAGTTTTTGGACCCAGAACAAAATACTTCGAACCCATGGGCAAATGTACCAAATGTACCATCTTTCAAGCGGAAATTTATGCCATAGACAGATGCGTTCAGATCAATCTTGAAAGGAATTATACCAACTGCTACATAGCAATAATGTCGGACAGTCGAGCCGCTATCATGGGTCTAGACTCCTACATCATCAAATCCTAGCTTGTATGGGAATGCTTGCAGAAGCCCAAAGAGTTGAGCAGCAGAAACCGAGTAAAACTCTGCTGGATACCTGGCCATACGGGGATAGAAGGCAATGAAATGGCCGACTTCGTGGCAAGGAAAGGAGCATCAGAACCCTTCATAGGCCCTGAACCATTCTGCGCTGTAGGAGAATTCATAGAAGAATTCAGGGAACTAGAAAGAAGAAACCGGATAGAAATCTCAAGCAACGCTCATGGAATGAAGCAGGCCAAGAAACTCCTAGGGCAATATAACCGAAAGAGGTTCAAGGCATGCATCAAAATGAGCAAGACCAACCTCCGTATCCTTACAGGCTTCCTAACGGGGGACTGTAGACTCAGGGAGCATCTAAGGAAACTAGGGCTATTAGAAGAAGGTCTCTGCAGATTTTGTGGAAAATTTAATGAAATTCCAGAACATATACTGGGATTTTTTGAGGCACTAGCCCACAAAAGAAAAAGAAGTCTGGGCAAGTACCTACTATCAGAAGAAGAAATGCTCATTCTCAGATTCCTGAAGGAAACTGGCTTAGAGAGAATACTGTAGAACAGATTTCTTCAGCTATGCGCAATAGGAGTCCATTACTCTCAATACAACTCTGAAAAGAGCTGTATTTGAGGGGAACTCGTAATAGTGCTAAGGTATTGAAAAGGGGCGCAATAGATCTTAAAGGTCGCGGTGCAATAAAAAATAACAATAAAATGGTATTGTTTATATTGACACAGTTTTCTTGCATGATGTTAGGCATTTAGCTTAGTTAATGATCCCCGGAATATTGCTTTGTCTGTGAGTTGCAGCCTTATGCCAAAAGAAGCCCACCCGACGTAATCGCTTGATCTGGCGCCGAGTACTTACAGTACTATCCGTACCATCCAAAAGTGTTCGACCGACATCCTGAAAGCTATTTCGGCCGTCAGGTACGAGACATGCTTCGAACAATGCGATATCTACGAAATTCGGTACAGGAAAGATGTGTCTATTGAACTTTTAGATTTATCTAAAATGCAATTGGGTATTAATTTAACCCAGTCTCATCGAAAAGGGATGAAATCACACTGAGCAGACAGTTCAACATACCGCAGTTATGGGTACTAAGCAGACAATATAGAAACACTTATGAGAACGAGAGTGAAGAGACAAGAACAACCCAACAAATACGAGGAGAATTCGAGACAAGCACTCGTAATCATCATCTGCAGTCAGTTGAGGTTGAAGTGTTGTATTTGAATCACTCTAACTATTTAGGGGAGGGCATGGGTATATGCGGGTCCTCTGTCCAGGAGTTTAAATAAGAACACAGTCCTCCTGTTTCGAACAGGGGCAATTTTCCCATGGTGTTAAGAAACTGCTTAATTATGAACCGACAACAAGCCTTGGATACAGAGGATTTTATCCCTGAGCGTTTTAGTGCGGCGGGCAGGTGTAATCACCGAAGGCACTATCTTCTACAATTCGGTTCAGCTGCTGTCCTACGCAGATGATATCGATAATGTCGCGTGGTCCCAGTGGCCCAGAAGCATTCCCTGCTATTGAAGAATAGGCGAAGCTGGCTGGTCTTAAAATTAATAAGGTGAATGCGAAATATATGCTGTCGAGTTTATAATAAAACTTCACAATTGACAGCTTCAATTTTGAGGGAGTTAAGGAATTTTCGAGAGAAATGTTCTGCGAACAATTTTTGGTCCTGTTTGCGCTGAGGGCATTTGGAGAAGAAGATTCAACCATGAACTATATGAGCCGTAAAGCGACATGAGTCTAGCCAGACGTCTACGGATCCAACGCCGGAGACGGCTAGGCCATCTTAGCTCCGGCCCGAAAAGTTTTCGACTCTGAGCCAAAGGGGCAACGCAACAAAGGACGCCCACGTCTAAAATGTCGCACCCAAGTGGAGAGGGACCCCAACCAAGTTGGTGTGCGCAAATGGCGACAGCTAACAAAAGAGCGTGCTAACTGGCGAGGTTTGTTGGTTGAGGACCTGGTCTACCCCGAACTGTAGTGCCACAAGAAGAAAAAGAAGAAGAAGGAGTTTGCTTAGCTCGGGGCAAACGTGAACTCCACAAACATCATCTTGGTGGAGATCCCAATACTGCCAGTCTTCCATATGTCTTCAAAAGAAAAATTCTGAATCGGATTTTCTGGTTCTGTTCTGTTCTGCAGAATTCACAAAAAATGTCAGTAGTATATGCTTTTTTTCATTTTTTTTTAGTTTTTTTTTTTAGTTTTAGTTTAATTTTATTCTTATTAATCCATTATATATTACATTTGTCCATAGTAGAACATTATAAGGAACAATAATTCAATATATGTATTAAAAATATATGAGAAGAATAATAATGTAGTGACATTTTATATTTTCTATACATGAAGTATTCAAATAGTATCAAATGCCACTTCAATGGGCTTTATTCCTATTATTAAATATGGGTGGGGTGAACCATTTAATTTTAATTACAAAAATAAAGAAAAATACAGTAGAGACACATTTATCGCAAACAAGCGAAAGATGCAAGTAAAAGAAAAGAAACACACAAAAGTAAAGAAAGAAAAATTGGAGACAAAAAACCTAAATCTACACCAGAATATCAGAGAGAAGGTACTCCACGTTTTGTAAATCAAAATCAAGAAGTCAATTCATTACAAACTTTTTAAAAACTCCAGAAATTGTTATCCTTCTGATATTTAGAGGGAGCTTATTAAAAAGACGACATTGAAGAGATTGTATAAAAGTTACGAAATGCAGTTGTACGGAAAACGGGTACAGTAACAACACTAGAAAAGTTTCTGCGTAGATTGTAGTCACAGATCAATCTGTAATTTAGATTTCCTGATCGCTGAAAGTACATTTTCAGCACTTTAAAGCAATACAATTGACGGACTGGAAGAATTTTCATGTCATAAAACAATGAGAAACTTGGATGACGCCGATGTTTATTGCATATTTTTCTCACTACACTTTTTTGCAAAACTTGTAATGGCTTGATTTTATTCAGATACACGCAGCCGCAAATTACAATTACGAAAATATTTCCTTAGGGACTCTGTATGGCTTGCAAACGACATCCTAGAATCAATTCTAAGCCCAAGATACTTAAACTCATCCACTTTCTCAATCAGAAAACAGTTGTCACTGCAATTTAGACTACTGCAGAAGGTAGGAAGTGGTTGCCTTGAGACACAATAGCAGCCTGCTAATACATACCTTTGGCATTCTGGTGCATGGAAGTAAACGTCCGCATTCACACTCATTGGGGATCCAAAATTAAAAAACATTATTTTAGTCTTTGAGCTAATTTGCAAATTGTGGTCTGTGAACCAGATTCTTGTTAGACTAAGATCCCAATTAATGTCGGAGATTAGATCCAAGACACTGTGAGAGCCATACGAACAGCCAACATCATCTGCGAACGCCGTAAGTCTATTCCTGAAGTTTAATGAAAACAGTGAATTTATATAAATAAGAAAGAGAATGGGTCCCAACACAGAGCCTTGAGGGACTCCCAAATTAAAAAAGCGAATCTCACTTCTCACACCATCAAACTACACTCTTTGGGAACTGTTTGAAAGGTAAGATCTTAACCACTCTAGTATGAACCCGCGAAAACCCACTCTTTCCATTTTATCTAACAGTATAGTATTGTTGACCACGTCAAAGGCTTTTGTAATACCAACAAATAATCCAGCTGTACATTTTTTTTCCATCAAGGTTAGAGAAAATATTTGAGCAAAATTTAAAAGGGCGTCTTCGGTAGATTTTCCCTGCTGAAAACCGTATTGCATTGGATTAAAAAACTCAACCTTTTTCAAGTAAGACACTATTCTCTCTTTAATAACCTTTTCAAATACTTTGCTAAATGTCGGCAGAAGTGAAATAGGCCTATAGTTTTTCATATCGTCTGCAGAGCCTTTTTTGAACAGCGGAATAACGTCGGCGCACTTGAGGGCCTCGGGAAATGTTCCTGCGAATATACTGCGGTAAAAAATGACTGCCAGCACATCAACCACATATTAGCGATCCAATAGCTTTTAGGAGCTCCAAAGCAGTTATGGGCTCGTAGGCAAAACTAAAACTTTGCGATTGGTCATCACAACTTCTCGAATTGTTACAACGAGTGCAACTTCTTTGTAAAGTTTATGGTGATAGGCTGTTTGTTATTGACGTGAAATACTCATTAAATGCATTAGCAATGTCAAGTTTGCCAGAGAGTACGCAGTTGCTCGCACAAATTGAAGTAGGTTTTATTGTAGAAGAGGACTTGTTCAGAATATCATTTACTACCTGTCATTCTGATGTTAGATTGCCCTTAGCAGAAATGAATTTATTTCGATAGTAGTTATCGCGGCAGAAGGGAATCTCTTTTTTAAGGTTCCGTCTACAAAAACGGAACCTTTATAATTTCGGTGTGTCCGTCCGTCCATCCGTCCGTCCGTCGTGTCTGTCACACTTTTTTATCTCCGAAGTTTATGAAGATATCGGCATGAAATTTTGGAACTAGGTACTTCAGACCTAGATGTCATTGCCTATGCAGCGATTTTAAAAAGTGGGACCATTTGGGGGTGGCTCCAGTACAGGTGAAGTTGACATTAATTTTGAAAAATTGTCGCACCCCATCGAAATATATATCAATCGATAGATCTTTCGAAATGAGGTGGAGGTTTCTTCCAACACATTTTCATCCAAAATACCGTTTGGAAAATATGGAGCTTCAAATTTTTTTTAAATGCGTCCCCCCTGCCATTTCTAAACCAAAAATCTGAAAAAATCACAAAAACTTCGCTTCATTGAGTACTTTCATTTAAAATCAACATTTTGGCCTTAATAGTTTCCGAGATATTGGCCAAAAACGGTCAATCATCGACATGCGAATTTTGAAGATCTGAAAAGGCAGTTTTGAAGACCCCAGTGTAAGCATTAAGAAATGATAAATTTCAAAATATCGATTTATGTTGAAATTTTGAGATATCTAAGATTTAAAATGATCACAATTTTTATTTTCACACATAATTTCATGCTGTGTTCGACCACTCTATTCGTTGATGAGTGTTATCTTTTCGATCTCACCCCTAAATGCCCAACAGAAATGAACACACACACACCGCAGGCATGAGCAGTGATTGGGTATGTGTATGATGGAAGGGATTTTCTGTGTTGGATAAACTTGGATAGAGATATAGGTAGATGTAGGGATGAAGGTTTGTTTGTTTGGATGTATGAATGTAGTAATGAATAGTTGATTTGGGTTGAAGTTAGAAGAAAATTCAACTGAAATAGTTTGGAAACGTCGTTTGATATTCAGAAATCATCCATAAATATTATGCGACGGAACCTTCCCCGTGCGAGTACAACTCGCACTTGCCCAGTTTTTTTAATTCCAAACACAGGTTCTTAAACTTGCTTTTCATCCTAAGATTAAGGGGATTCTTGGAGCACTTTATTCTGAGCTTATGTTTCATGTTCACTTTTCTAATGAGTTGACTATAGATCCATGGCTTTAGTCTTTTATTAGGTCCTGTATAGGAGCAATATGATAAGTGACAAGTTATGCGACTCATAAAAACCTCATAGGAAGCAGAAGCATCACTTTCCATGTAAACATCTTCCCAGGATTCGTAAAGTAGAAGATTTTTCAGCTTCATGAAATCAATTTTAGTTTTTGGTTTTTGGGGGCCTTTTCCTTCGCGCCGGTAGGAGCGTTTGCTGCAAAAAGTGTTTACCAACAAGCCTGTCATTGAGTGACCTTTCGCAGGCGCTCAATGGGATGTCAGCAAATCGCCCATAAATGTGATCCAAACACGTGCCTGAACCCAACCGAGTAGGTTCATTAATGAAGCTAGCTAAGCCGTGGAAAGCCAAAAGAGCCAAGTAATTAGTCACAGTTTCACTGCTATCTAAGAGATTCAAATTGAAATCTCCCAAAATAATTAGGTTTTTTGGTTTTAGTTTGTTCAACAGATAAGAAAACTCTTCTATGAAAGCAAATACATTAAACATATGCAGTCGATAGACGGACAACAAAACAAAATCTGACTGATTAAACCTAACAAAAACCTTTACAATGTCTGCACTCAGAAATTCGATACACTTCACTTCATTGACTATTAAGTTTTCTTTAATAAAACAGCCGACCCCGCCCGCAGCGTAATTTTCATTTGGATTCGCAAAGAAAACAAAACTCGGCAGATAATAATCATTAGTTTCAAACCCATAAGTCCAAATTTCAACAATATCTGGAATGCAGTAAAAAGAATCAAGGTGGGTAGCAAGAGACACAAAGTTTTCTCTCAAACTTCTAATATTCTGGTGTACGACAAACAGTTTGTTTATGGAGTAAGAACTATTTACAAAGACATTACAATTAGCATAACTTATGTACATCGAGGATAGAAAAGTCATCATTTGTATCATTAAATTCAGAATTTATTAATAAATTTAAAAGGCTTAAACAGATTTAAGCAAGTGATCATTAAAAGATCTAATCAAGATGACTTTTCTACCCTCCTCCTTCTTCGCAAGGATTTGGTTGTTTTTAAACCACACAAATTTATAATTTTTCCGCTTCCTTACTTCTTTCGCCTGCATAAAGAGAGCCCGGGTATATGACACAAGTGCATCATTGATGTCAATTCTGCTTCCCCTTCTGCCGCTGCTGTGGGTGCTCTCGTTATCAGTCACATTAGAGTTTAGGTTTCCCATCTTTCCCTTCTTCTCGCTCATGATCCGCTGCTTCATCGACAGGTCAGTGAACTTAACACAGATGATCGATTTGCTTGAAGGTCCGTTGTTTTGATTTTTCTTTGGCACATTCTTTACGTAGCATCTCTCTATATCAGCATCGGGAACGTCAATTGCCAGAGTATTATTGAGTATTTGCTGGGCTTGGTTGGTAGCATTACTGTTGGTGACGTTTTCCACACCATTAATTTCGATGCAGTTGAAGAGAAGATGTTGTTGTTGCCAATTTAATTTACTCTCCAGTGAAGTTACCTTCGCTTTCAGCTCCGCATTTTCGGTTCGTAGCTCTTTGAGTGAAGCCAGGAAAATAAATATAAATCATTTGGAGAGTTAATTCTGATTGAGCTACAGTGTGTGCAGGTGTATCAGGATGTGCTGCTGTTGCTTGACCTCTGTTGCTAGTTCCTTGGCTTTGGTTAGTAGAAGAGGACGGTGCAATTTCTTTTCTTTCTTCGCTTTGCTTGTTGTTGTTGCTGATAATTGTATCAGGCATCCGCATAGATCTGCGTCTGAGCACTTCGCACTTGTCACAACGAAAAGTTTTTCCAGTAGAGTGCATGAATTCAACATCTTGTTCGCATATTCACACACGAAATATGAAAGAAGCCAAAACAAACACTACATGATATTTTAGTGGAATAGTTTTTTTTAATTGAGAGATAGTATGATTTGCAGTGTTACCAACTTGACGAAAGAAGAAGAAATTAACTAGTTCCGAATACTTTTTTTTGCTGCCTTGTCCCATTCTGATTCCCAGACCGCAAAACATCTGAGTGTATTCTTAGACAAATTTTAACCGTGACAAAAACAAGTATTTGACATTTAAATGTAATTTGCGAAATAATTTATCATAAAGCTATTTCTGTTTGTTTTTTTAACACATGCACACATATGTGTATGACAAAAATCTGATCTAATGACTGACGATGAACATTTGAATCTACTAAATAAACCAAACAAACGTCATTCAATGACGAAAGGTTCCCCTAAGTCCTGAGTACTTCCCGCAAAAAGTTGTTCGGAATCTTGCTTTTGTATGCAATTTCTGATGCAGACCATCAAATGGATGAGCCATAGATCAACATTATTAAAATTCTAAAACAAGTTAATTTTTAGAGCTTATGTTTACTATTCTGTTCCTGTTTGAAGATGCTTCATAAAGAATTCATCGAGACGGACTATAAATACGACGGACGAATTGTCTTTTGGTATCAGTTCAGATCAGTGATTCTATTCTGTTAAGACTTACCAAACAAAAATGAAGTTTCTTGTTGTGTTCTTTATGTTGATTGTGGCCATTACTGCCCAATTCGGACATCATCGTGGAGGTGGCGGACACGGCGGTGGATTTGGTCCAGGAGGCGGATTCGGTGGCGGTAGCAGTGCCAGCAATGCAGCTGCTTCAGCACAGAGCTTCAACCAAGGCGGTGGATTCGGACCGGGAGGTAGTGGCAGTGCTGCATCAGCCAATGCTGATTCATCATCACAAAACTATGGCTTTGGAAAATAAATAAACGGACTCTAGTTAACTGCAACGGAAAAAAATTGTGGTTTTTATTGCTTTTTATTATTTCTGTGCAGCAAACGTAAGTTCTACCCTTAGTACAGTGATCGAGTAGGACAAAGTAGGATGCATTTTAAAATTGTATTGGTGCCCAAATGTCCTACCTCTATGTCCATTGTTGTACCACGCCAATCACTTAGCTCCTACCCTAAAAATCATTTGGTGCCTGCTATGAAGCGCTTAAGTTGACTGATACCGATGTTGTTCATCTCATTCAAGTCATCGAAGAAGTAGGGTCTCAAATAAATTTTCGACGCACGTGCGTAGGAGATGTCGGCAGCTTCTGCAGTGTCGTTATGTCGGATCCCCAATTTTTAGGCGTGTATGCCAATAGCACAGTGTGCTGTAATGACCGATGAGTGTTCTGAGTGTGGATCTGTCCATTCTGCTCAGACATACTGGACGTCTAGCGTTGAGCTTAACCCAGATTTGCTTTTCAATGAGGCACTTAGTGCTTTCGCAACATCTGTGATTGGTAGTGTATCTCGTTTTAAGAGATATTTAGATGCAGCGAACGGCATGGGCGGTAAAGTGCCTGGTGCTTTTTGATTTCGTGGGCTAATTCTCTGGAATGTCACTGTGTCTAGGCACTCACATGAGTTCAATATTAAAATGCTCAGCTATCTCATGAAGTGATAGGCGGATGTTCAGGAAGGCCTTGGAATAAAATGTGACCGAAATAATTATAGCAGCTTAGCTGTCTGAACATGTGATGATGTCCATCCTAGACATCACATTGATTTTAAGCCAAAAAAAAACTGATTGCCATTTTCTCAGCCTACAATATTCTGGAAAATAGAAAAAGATAGTGTGTCTGGTGAGGTATTCATACCATAGATGGAGTGTTTGAAGTCTAACCGCTGTACTTGATTCTACCTGTCTTTCAAGTAAGTTCAAGGAAGGGAGGGAATTATGTTCAGTGCATTATATGGTATTGTTTATTTTTTTTGTCGAATCTTGGCGGGCAAATCCTGTGGATGCAGTCCAAGTATTTGTGGCGTGACTAATTATGACGAGCTCTATTCTTCTACTAACTTTATTTCATGTACATGACAAGTGTCAAAAAATAATTGTTATACACAATTGTTATATACAAATAAATGTTATATAATAAGTGTTGCCATATTTAATGAGACGTCGTATTAAGTTAAGTATGTACGCCACATTACTCCCCCTGCTTAGAAATGCGAAAGCGTACTCTTCGTCCAGAACGTGTTTGATAAGTATCTGGTCGCTGTTTCATTGATGAGATGTGGTCCTTTAGAGTTTCATCTATTGTGTAAGCGGCCTTAAGCCGGTCGATGCTAACATTGATGTCCTTCCCACGTACTTTTATTGTAAAAAATTTGTCATATCGCTTGATAACCGGATATGGGCCCTCATAAGGTTGCTGCAACGGTGTTCGAACTGTATCGTTGCGTATGAATACTGCAGGTGTTGAGGACAAATCTTTTTCGACGAACGGAGCCGGTTTAGAGTGATGTGCTGTCTGCGTTGGACTTAAATTTTGCATCTGCAAACGAAGAGTTTTGACGAAGTCGGTTTCTAGTACTGTCTGGCTGGATCGAGGCTGTAGAAATTCTCCAGGTAATCGTAGTGTATCCCCATAAACCATTTCGGCAGGCGTTGCTTTGATGTCATCCTTGAATGATGATCGGTAACCCAAAAGCACTAATGGTAGTACGTCGATCCAACGATTCGTTTCGTGGCACTTGATGGCTGCTTTCAGTGTCCTATGCTAACGCTCTACAATGCCGTTAGAGGCCGGATGATATGCTGTAGTTCTCAAATGCTTCACTCCCAGCAGTCTAGCCAAGTCTTGAAAAAGACTTGACTGAAACTGGCGTCCCTGGTCCGTTGATATTCTCAGAGGAACACCAAATCTTGATATCCAATTGGTGTAAAATGCAAATGCCACGGATTCTGCGGTGATGTCTTCTAATGGTATCGCCTCTGTCCATCGAGTAAAACGGTCAATGCATGTCAGGCAGTAGCGGTATCCTTTGCACGGTGGGAGTGGTCCGATGATATCAATGTTGATGTGTTCGAATCTTTGCCCAGGTTGATTGTAGTACTGTACTGGTGCCTTATTGTGACGTTGAATTTTTGACCTTTGACAAGCTATACAGTGTTTGGTCCATCGACGACAATCTTTTTTCATATTTGGCCAGACAAATTTCTGAGCAACTAGTTGTGTCGTTTTCTTAGCGCCGCTGTGACAGATATTGTGAATAGAATCGAAACCAGCTTTGCGAAAACTTTCTGTCAGGAAGGGACGAGTTTTTCCAGTGGATATATCGCAGAGTACTTCAACATCTGTTCCTGGAATGATACAAGATTTTAGAAGTAAACTGGATTTAGCATTGAAAAATGCTTTTATTTCGATGTCATTTTTTTGACTTAACGCCAGCTTTTCGAAGTCGATGACATCTTTGACATGTATTGCTTCGATGCGTGACATCGTATCTGCTATTACATTCTCTTTTCCTGGAAGATAGCGAATATTTGATGTGAATTGAGCCAAAAAATTTAAATGACGAATTTGTCGCGGTGAAGCCTTGTCGAGTTTCTGTTGAAAAGCGAATTGCAAAGGCTTATGATCCGTGAAAATTGTGAATTCTCGAGCTTCAAGCATATGTTGAAAATGCTTAACAGCCTTATAAGCAGCTAAGAGCTCCCGATCGTATGTACTATACTTCTGTTCTGATGTATTTAGTCGTTCAGAATAGAATCCCAATGGTTGCCATTTATCCTCATCGAACTGCTGCAGAACCGCACCGACTGCTGTGTTAGATGCGTCAACCATAAGAGAAAGTGGGACGTTTGCTTTTGGGAAGACGAGCAACGTGGCTTTTGCTAAATTGTCTTTACAGCGTTGAAATGCATTTTTTGATGAATCGGTCCATTCGATAAACGACGTATCGTTCTTTTTATTGCCTTTTATTAGTTTGGATAATATAAGTTGGTCGTCTGCGGCATGAGGGAGAAATCTACGAAAGAAATTTGCCATACCTAGAAAACGTCTTAACTCGCAGGCCCGTTGGGGAAGCTTGAATTCCGCAAGTGCTTGGATCCGTTTCGGTGGGGGTTTAATTCCTTTCACACTGATCAAATAACCCAAAAATTGAACTTCGTTCTTACCTAGGACACATTTTGAGGGGTTGATTATAACACCGTATGTCCTCAACCTTTCGAAGATTAGACGAAGATGATGTAGATGTTCCTTTAGGTTCTTAGAAGAAACCAAGATGTCATCTATGTACGGTTGGGCGAACTCGAAATCTCGTAGGATGTGATCCATGAAACGCTGAAAAGTTGCGCCAGCATTTCGAAGTCCAAAACACATGTAAGGGAATTCGAACGACCCGAACGGGGTTGTGATGGCCGTCTTTAATACATCCGCAGGTTCTACAGGCACCTGATGGTATGCTCTGCGCAAGTCGATGGTTGAAAAGATGGTACACCCATCCAGCGAGTGTGTAATATCATGGAGATGTGGGAGTGGATATCGATCGGGTTCGGTGATATTGTTTAAACGCCTAAAATCCCCGCACAGTCTCCATTCACCGTTCTTCTTCTTCACCATGTGCAAGGGACTTGCCCATGGGCTTCGCGATGGTCGGCATATACCAGCGTCCAGGAGAACTTTAAATTCGGCCTTAGCAGCTTGCAGTTTTTCTGGAGATAATCGTCTGGGTTTTGAAAAAATCGGTGGACCTTTCGTGACGATGTGATGGGTTATGCCATGTTGAGTATTTGTCGGAGTAATGTTCTGGTGATTAATGTCTTTAAACTCATTAAGTAAGTCCTGGAATGGGAATGAATGATTAGCATATGTCAAATTGTATAATACTCTCCTTGTTGTAGTGATCGAGCAAAGTTTGGTAATTTTCGTAACTCCGTCAATAAGCTTTCGGTCATGTATGTTGACTAGGATGTTGAAATGTGACAAGAAATCTGCTCCTAGAATTGGCTGCGAAACGTCGGCTGTCACAAACGTCCAACGAAGCGGGCGTCGTAATCCTAAGTTGAGGATTAACGTTTTTTCCCCGTATGTTTTGATTTTGGATTTATTAGCCGCGTGTAAGAACAGATGCTTGTCGGGAAACTGGCGTTGCTTATTTGTTGGTGGTATTACACTGACGTCAGCACCGGTATCAACCAAGAATTTTAGGTTAGAGTAGCGGTCGACCACGAGGAGGCGGCAGTTACTATGTTTTCGCTTGTCATTAACTGCCAGTAATGACAGCGATTTTAGTTTAACGAACTGCTACATGGTTTTCGACACTTTTTTGCCTTGTCGCCGAATTTGTAATGGTACCAGCATTTGTCCGGTTCTCTGCCTGTGGATACTGACCTTGCTCGTGATCGTGAAGATGCTCTTTCTCTGCTATGAATACGGTTGTTGCGGTTAATTTTCATTGCCGCGATTTCTGTCCTAAGGTCTGCTATTTGTTGTTAAAGCGAAAGTTGTACAGATGTGGTCGCTGGTGTTGATATTGTTTGGATCGTTGGTGTATCATTAGCTTCGATGATTTTGTCGGCCATGAGTGCTACTTTGTCGAGTGGATCGTTGCTTATGGAAATGATTGAACGGACGTTGGGTGGCAGTCTGTCCATCCAAATTGTTTTGAGCATTTCGTCGTTCATTTGTTTTTCGGCGAGGTCGCGCATTTCGCGCAACAAATGAGCTCGAGTTCTTGTAATAGTTTCCTGGCACGCTTTTGTGCGGAATCCGCAAATTGATCAATTAACCGGCGCTTAAGAGTATTGTACATGTCGGCGAGTGGTGGATTGAGCACTATGTCACTGATTTGCGCTAGAATATTACTTTCCATCGCAGCCACAATTGCATGATATTTCGTTTTGTCGTTTGTAATACCAGCGGCTATGAATTGCGACTCTACCTGGGCGATCCACAAGTCCGGCTTCGCTTGCCAAAAAGGTGGTATTTTGATTGCGACTTTGGCGATTTGAATACCGCCGTGATTTTCAATTATTGCAGGAGCGTTCACTGTTTCTTCGCGATTTTCTTCGTCGTGTTCCATCGTTAGAAAAAAAAAATATATATATATGTATATATGTTCTACGCGGAAAGTAACTGTTAGCAACGGGATCACGTCGGGGTCACCAATATGTGGCGTGACTAATTATGACGAGCTCTATTCTTCTACTAACTTTATTTCATGTACATGACAAGTGTCAAAAAATAATTGTTATACATAATTGTTATATACAAATAAATGTTATATAATAAGTGTTGCCATATTTAATGAGACGTCGTATTAAGTTAAGTATGTACGCCACATATTCTAAAATGGATGTACATCTCTATTGTTCGAACTACAATAACATATGCTGCAATAGCATGGACCAAGAGAACCAGTCAGATCAGCGCGAGGGAGACACAGTAGACAGTACAAAATACTTCGAACCCATGGGCAAATGTACCAGCACCTTTCAAGCTGAAATTTATGCCATAGACAGATGCGTTCAGACTAATCGTCTGATCTCCAACTAAGAAGCTCGCGTACTCCACCTTCTTGCGGCTGGTTATGAGTACAGCATCCGTTTTGTGGGTCGCTAGTTCCAGACCGGCATTTTCAAGCCAATATTTAACTTTAGAGATTTCTATATTCGTAACAATCTCCACTTCCTCTATACGTTAAGCCAATGTGACAACAGCAATGTCGTCGGCAAAGCCGATTATTCGAACTCCTTCGGGAAGCTCTAGTCGTAAGACGCCATCATACATTATGTTCCACAATAGAGGTCCGACGACTGATCCTTGTGGAACTCCCGCCGTTATGCTGTAGTACTTCATCCTATCCTCGGTATAGTACATAAGACTCCTGTTTTTGAAGTAGTTCATGACTATCTTCATCAGGTAGGGGAGTGTGCCCATGGCAGTTAGAGATCTTCGTATGTGCATCCAGTTCGCCGAGTTAAAAGCATTTTTAACGTCCAGCGTAACCACTGCACAATACTTCTTTCTTCCCCATCTCCATCTCTCTCCTTGTATAGCGTCTGTGGCCAAGTTTACGACAGATTTTATCGCGTCGACCGTTGACCGACATTTTCTGAAGCCGTATTGGTGGATTGACAGTGCACCATTTGCTTCCGCCACTGCCAGTAACCTCTCATAGATGACCCGTTCTCGTATCTTGCCTAATGTGTCCAATAGGCAAATTGGGCGATACGAGGACGGTTCTCCAGGAGGTTTCCTCCCTTTTGGCAGACGTGCCAAGCGCTGCAGTTCCCAGGAGTGGGGAAGACTCCCTCCTGTAAGCATTTCCCCAAAGTGTGCTGGAAAATGTCTGGTCTAATCATGATGGCGGCCTTGACTGACTTATTTGGGATCCCATCTGGTCCGGGTTCTTTGTCGTTTTTAACCTTAGCGACAGCTTTATGTAGCTCCTTTAGGGTAATTAGAGGAATCTCCTCCGTGTTAGTCGTCATCAGGTTGATTCTAACTAGTGGTTGTGCACGTGGAAAGAGATGTTCCACTATTTGGGTAAGCATCTCAGGGTTGGTTATCGATGGACCTCTATTGCCTTTAATCCTTTTTGTAACCACTCTATATGCTTTACCCCAAGGGTCAATGTCAGCCTCGTCACAGAGTTTTTTGAAGCACCTTGCTTTGCTTTCTTTGATGGCCTTTTCCAGCTCCCGCCTCGCCAGCTTGAATTGCAAAAGCCGCTCCTGGAAGTCTGGCCTATTTCTGGATCGTTGGGAAGTTCTTCGTGCTCTGAGACTGATCGCTCTTAGCCTCTGAATATCCTCGTTCCACCAGTAGCAGGGCGAGCCCCTTTTGCTGGATTTCCTTCTAGGCATCGCTACGTCGCAAGCTGTACTTAGCGCCTGTTTCATCTGTTGCGAGAGTGACTATGCAGATGCCTCGTTCTCCATAGTCGTACTCCTCAGGATTTCTTCGAAGACCTCGTTATCAAAGAGGGCGTCCCTCCACTTGGGTCCTGTTTGGTTTGGATGCTGTCTGGGTTCTCTCCCACTGCAGCAATAGGTGAGGTGAACCAATGTATGCAGCGGGCCCTTTGTCCAGGAGTTTAAATAAGAACACAGTCCTCCTGTTTCGAACAGGGGCAATTTTTCCCACGGTGTTAACTGCTGCTTACTTATGAACCGACAACAAGCCGTGGATACAGATGATTTTATCCCTGACGACCGTGTTCTTGCGGAGGAACAACCAACATGCAGCAGATTTCGGCAAGAAGATGTGCTGTTGTGTGTCTTCTTCAATCTAGTTCTGAAGAAGATAGTGCGGCAGGCAGGTGTAATCACCGAACGCACTATCTGCTACAATTCGATTCAGCTGCTGTCCTACGCAGATGACATCGACATTTCCGCGTATTCCCAGTGTATTAGAAGCATTCACGGTGATTGAAGAATAATCGAAGCTGGCTGGTCTTAAAATTAATGAGGAGAATGCGAAATATATGCTGTCGAGTAAAAATCGATTCATCGTCCATCATTTATGACAAAACTTCACAATTGACAGCTTCAATTTTGAGGGAGTTAAGGAGATTTCGAGAGGAATGTGGAGAGGGACCCCAACCAACTTGATGTGCGCAATTGGCGACAGCTAACAAAAGAGCGTGCTAACTGGCGAGGTTTGTTGGTTGAGTACCTGGTCTACTCCGAACTGTAGTGCCACAAGAAGAAGAAGAAGAAGAAGGAGTTTGATTAGCTCGGGGCAAACGTGAACTCCACAAACGTCATCTTGGTGGAGATCCCAATCCTGCCAGTCTTCCATATGTCTTCAAAAGAAAAATTCTGAATCTGATTTTCTGGATCTGTTCTGTTCTGCAGAATTCACAAAAAATGTCAGTAGTATTTGCTTTTTTTTAATTGAGAGATAGTATGATTTGCAGTATTACCAACTTGACGAAAGAAGAAGAAATTAACTAGTTCCGAATACTTTTTTTTGCTGCCTTGTCCCATTCTTATTCCCAGACCGCAAAACATCTGAGTGTATTCTTAGACAAATTTTAACCGTGACAAAAACAAGTATTTGACATTTAAATGTAATTTGCGAAATAATTTATCATAAAGCTATTTCTGTTTGTTTTTTTAACGCATGCACACATATGTGTATGACAAAAATCTGATCTAATGACTGACGATGAACATTTGAATCTACTAAATAAACCAAACAAACGTCATTCAATGACGAAAGGTTCCCCTAAGTCCTGAGTACTTCCCGCAAAAAGTTGTTTGGAATCTTGCTTTTGTATGCAATTTCTGATGCAGACCACCAAATGGATGAGCCATAGATTAACGTTATTCAAATTCAAAAACAAGTTTATCTTTAGAGCTGATGTTTACTATGCTGTTCCTATTTGAAGAAGCTTCATAAAGAATTCATCGAGACGGACTATAAATACGACGGACGAATTGTCTTTTGGTATCAGTTCAGATCAGTGATTCTATTCTGTTAAGACTTACCAAACAAAAATGAAGTTTCTTGTTGTGTTCTTTATGTTGATTGTGGCCATTACTGCCCAATTCGGACATCATCGTGGAGGTGGCGGACACGGCGGTGGATTTGGTCCAGGAGGCGGATTCGGTGGCGGTAGCAGTGCCAGCAACGCTGCTGCTTCAGCACAAGCTCAGAACTTCAACCAAGGCGGATTCGGTGGATTGGGAACTAGTGGCAGTGCTGCATCAGCCAATGCTGCTTCATCATCACAAAACTATGGCTTTGGAAAATAAATAAACGGACTCTAGTTAACTGCAACGGAAAAAAATTGTGGTTTTTATTGCTTTTTATTATTTCTGTGCATCAAACGTAAGTTCTGCCGTTCGTATAGTTATCGATAACGAAGAGGACAAAGTAGTATGAATTTAAAAGTTGGATTGTTGCTCAAACGCCCTACATGAAGAGGCTTTGTAAAGCAAATTATTCAATGACACATGCCAGACTATATGTGAGTTTATAATAATAATAATGACGGCTCTACAATCCGAGGTGGACCTGGGCCTCGCTTCTCAGCAACCACTCGTGTTGTGCGTGCTATTGTTCTCTCACGAGTGGAGGGGACCTACACTTTAATGCCGACTCCGAACGGCGATTTTGAGAAGCTTTTTATAGACACTTATACTCTTTTACACACGAAAGTGATGGAGCCGTCAAAAAAATGCTAGGTGTTTTTTCGATATTCGAACCGACGACCTCGAGCGTAGGAGTCGACGCATCCACCCACTACGCCACGGCCCCCCAACTAAACTTCTATCTAATACTTTGGAATAATTTTTGTTACAAACGATAACTTATATCCAAAGCATAATGGCAATTATTTCATGACGTTTGGCTGCTCCTCCTTATCTCGGTTGAAGTTGGTTTTCAGAAACAGCGGATTTGAGGATGAGATGATTAGGTTAGCTCTCGTTCTCCGTCACCAGTAAGAATTCCAGAAGTTCATCATGGAAACAAAAAAAGTCTCGAATCACATGCAAGATAAGTTAAGGGAGGAAGGTACTTCTACAATGCGACATCTCTTATACTCCACACACTCTTAGGGGCTACATTATTATTGACTAACCGTTTATTGAACTACCATTTGGTTTAACCATTTTTCAGCGCTTCTAGCCCTGCATTTTCATAGCTACACCTACACATATACTTTCTATTGCCCAATGGTAACAGAAAATAGTTCTATTTATAAAGACAACTCGCAGGCCTGACTACTTGCTAGAAGCAGAGTTACAGTCCATTCTCAAACCAACAAAGCCGTTGAGCACTCTTCTAACCTTGAGACAATATATTAAAAGCGAAAACTTGTGCATAAATAATCATAAATAAACGCTGAAAGGTTAGCTTCGACACAGACAAAATTTTCATAATTCACGGCTCAACTCTTTCGAATCACTTATAATGCTCGAAGAGTACAGGGTGCGCCATCTTTTATGTCGGTATGCGATTATGGAATATTGAAAACATTTGAAAAAATAACCGATTTCCATATATGAGTCACTTCTATTTAACTTGGTCCTTTACAATTTATTTGGAGTAGTTTTTGAATAAAACATCAATCAAGTGGCAGCTTCTAATGACCGAAGCAAAATGTGCCCTTTTGCTGCGTTTTTCATGACTTTTTCGAGCATCTTTGGCGGTATAACCATGATTTCGGCACTAACGTTTGCTCTGAGCTCGTCAGTGAGCTGAAGTTTGCTAACTTACACTTTGCTTTTCAAATAACCCCACAAAAAGAAGTCCAAAGCGGTCAAATCTGAAAATCTCAGCCAGTCAAAGTCGCCATTTTTTGACAGCACCTAGAGAATTCTTTTTGCAGAAACTTCATTGTTTGATTTGCATTTTTTCATAGTGCACCCGTCTTTGTTGAAACGAGTAACCGTCTAGACCTTTTCACACATTTGTGAGAAAACATAATAAGCCAACATTGGCCGATCGATTCCTATTGACTACTTCGTCTTCTCTGAAGGAAAATGGCCCATCCTAAATAGTCACTTTTTGGTCACGGAATGGTGTTTTATGTATCTCGTGTGGATTGTGCATTCTGCAAATGTGGTAATTTTGCTTGTTAATGCCAGAGAATATAAATGGGCCTCGTCGATCATTAGATTCAGTGCCAACCATTCGAGTGACTGTTTTGGTCGTAATTCCAGCGACGTGGACGGTCTGTCGGCAATATTCGTTGAGTCAATTCTTTTCGTAAATCATCCTCCAAAATGCGACGCAAGGTTGTTCCACTGACGTCAAAAATGCTGAACGGGGTGACGATACGACACATATGTGAGTTCTCGGCAACACTCTCTCTTACCACTTCACTAAGTTCATTGGAACGTCTTGAACGTTGACGAACGGCATGTCTCCCACTGTCCCATGCTCAACAAAATTCGACACCAAACGACGAATGGTGTTGTCAGGCGGTGCTTGTTGGCCACTATTTTTTCGGCGATGTGCACGTAGAGTTGACACAACTGAACGACTGAACGATATTGAGCGATACATATACAATGTATGGTTTCATGGTTAAAATTGTACTGAGTTAAAGTTTCAAAAACATGCCTACTCAAGTCAATCGGTTAATAAATGTAAAAGTTAAGCTGAGTTCGTAATCGTTAACAAAATGCGCATCGCTTAAGCATCACTGCCTATGTGATGCGACGCAACTATTTTTTGATGTTGGGATGCATCACGATGCTTTAATTTTGTTTCTGAACCGCTTATTGGTTTGTGTGGCAATTGTCTTTTTTTTGTAAAAATGTCAAACAAATTGGCGACAAAATAATTTGGTTAATAATGTCGACAATTACAATGCCAACATACTTAAACTTATTCCAGACATAAATAAACTGGGAAAGTGCGAGTTGTACTCGCACGGGGACAGTTCCGTCGTCGAGCATTAAAAAGAGACAACTAAGTCGGAAAATTAAAAAAAAATCTCATCGAATCACAAAAATATATGATGCGCTGGTTACTTTTGTGTTTTGTAGATGTCATTGCCTATGCAGCGATTTTAAAAAGTGGGGCCATTTGGGGGTGCCTCCAGTACAGGTGAAGTTGGCATTAATTTTGAAAAATTGTTGCACCCCTTCGAGTTATATCTCAATCGGTAGAGGTTTGCCTCAACAGTTTTTGATCCAGAGTACCGTTTGGAAAATATGGAGCTCCAAAGTTTTTTTTAATGCGTCCCCCTGCCATTTCTAAGCCAATGTGTTTAAAAATCTGAAAAAATCACAAAAACTTCGCTTCATTAAGTACTTTTATTTAAAATCATTGCGAGCATTCTGGCCTTAATAGCTTTCGAGATATTGGTCAAAAACGGTCAACATCGACATGCGAATTTTGAAGATCTGAAAACGCAGATCACTCTATTCGTTGAAGAGTGTTATCTTTTCGATCTCACCCCTAAATGCCCACCAGAAATGAACACACACACCGCAGGCATAAGCAGTGATTAGGTGGGTATGTATGTACATATGTATGATGGAAGGGATTTTCTGTGTTGGATAAACTTGGATAGAGGTATAGATATGTGTATGGATGAATGATTGTTTGATTGGATCTATGAATGCATGAATGAAGGGTTGATTTGGGTTGAAGTTAGAAGAAAATTCATTCCGTTCGGAGTCGGCATTAAAGTGTAGGTCCTCTCCACTCGTAAGAGAACAATGGCACGCACAACACGAGTGGTTGCTGAAAAGCTAGGCCCAGGTCCACCTCGGACTGTAGCTCCGCCATTATTATTATCATTATTATAATTATTATAAGATCGCTAACACATCGCAGTATTTCTGGTTGTACCATTGTATTACTTTTGTTGGAAGTTACACGTTACTCGACGGTAATACTAACGCAGTATTGTGTTTTCAGGCACAAAACTGTACGTATCGTCGACTCAGTCGACCTTGCAATGCATTCTAGTTCTTCTTTAATTAATACCAAAATATAAGTGTTAATTGTTTTCAAGTTCTAGGAAAGACCACGCAGATGTCGTGTATACTATTTTGACCTTGATGTCTCTGAATCACTGTGAACACCTCGTATATTTGAGAAACTTATTAACACCCAATAAAAAGTATTTGACATTTAAATTAATTTCGAAAAAAATAATTCATTGCTGAGCTTCATAATGTACTTACTTTCTAAGACCAGAATCAATTTTATTAACTTCAGGTATACAAACCTAACCAAAACCAGCATTCGGTGACGCAACCGCAACTGTTTGGACGATTCCCCCATGTCCTATGTACCTCCCGATAAGAGCTAGTTGCAATCTTGTTTTTGCAAGTTACTTTCGATATGGGGACGCAAATCAATTAGCCGTAGATTCATCTGAAATAGATTTCGAAACTGGTTAAAGTTTAGAACCCATTTTTATCAACTTGTTCCTCGCTGGGAAGGCTGCACTAAAAATTCATCGAAACGGACTATAAATATGATGAACATGTTGCCTCTCGATATCAGTTAGTTCACCGATTCTATTCCGTCGAAACTAATCTAAGAAAATGAAGGTTCTTGTTGTGTTCTTCATGGTGATTGTGGCCATTACTGCCCAATTCGGACAGCAACGTGGTGCATTTGGCCCTGGTCGCGGAGTCGGCAGTGGATTTGGTCCCGGATTCGGTGGTGGTCGCGGTGCCAGCAATAGTGCTGCTTCAGCACAAGCCCAGAGCTTCAACCAAGCCGGTGGATTCGGTGGATTCGGAAACAGTGGCAGTGCTGCATCAGCCAATGCTGCTTCATCATCCCAAAACAATAACCGCTATGGAAAATAAATAAACGGACTCTAGTTAACTGCAACGGAAAAAATTGTGTGGTTTTTATTGCTTTTTATTTTTCTGTGCAGCAAACGTAAGTTCTATCCTTCGTACAGGACAAAGTAGGATCCATTTTAAAATTGGATTGTTGCTCAAATGTCCTACATGAGGAAGCTATGTAAAGCAAAGTTGTGTGAATTTGGACTCGTAAAGTTCGCCTTTAAAGCTTTCCTGCAATTGACAATTGACGCAAACGGAACCAAAGACCACTTACAAACTGGCCCAGCGGTTTTCATTTAGGAGAGGGTGTATTCTTTTTCATTACTCTATTGTGGTTCTGTGGGCGCCGTGGCGTAGTGGGTAGGTGCGTCGATTCCTACGCTCTAGGTCGTCGGTTCGAATCTCTAAAAAAACATGAAACATTTTTCACGGCTCCACCTCTTTCGAGTCACTGACAATGCTCAAAGAGTATAACTGTCTAAAAAAAAAAGCTTCTCAATCTCGCCGTTCGGAGTCGGCATTAAACTGTAGGTCCCCTCCGCTCGTGACAAAACAATAGCACGCACAACACGAGTGGTTGCTGAGAAGCTAGGCCCAGGTCCACCTCGGACTGTAGCGCAGCCATTATTATTATTATTATTATTATTATTGTGGCTCTAATTATATTGTCTTTCGTTTTACGAAACATTTAGCTGCAGCGAACGGCATAGCGGTAGCGGTTCATCGGCTTCGCAATTCCCTTGGATGTCACTGTGTCCTGGCACCCATATAAGTTGAATATTAAAATGCTTAGCCATCTCATTAAGTGATAGACTGCACTTCAGAGACGTTTTGGAATAACATGAGACCGAATTAATTTTAGCAGCCTGGCTCCCCGAACATACGATGAAGTCTTTCTTGAATACCATATTAATTTCGAGCCGTGACAGAGCCTCTTTTTATTTTCATTGTATCAATATTGCGGAAGATGGAGGGACATGCTGATGTTGAGATCTTTAGAGAAGACACCTATCCCTACTTCCGCATCCGCCTTGATGGATTAGTGAAAATACACAGAGGGCCGTCTTATGGTCAGAGAGAGATTTGGGCAGTGGAAGGTCAGCGTCTTGGGGAAAGCCATCAAATTTATCGAGAACGGTAATGTGTTCGGTGTGGTATTCATACCATTGATGGAGTGTTTTAGTCTAACCGGTGTGCTAGTCGTTATCCGTTTTCCAAATAAGTCCAGTGGAGGAAGGTAGAGAATTATGTTCAGTGCAATTGGTGGTGTTCTGCTTACAGCTCCACTGTAACAAATTGTTGCCGATCTTGCACACGGTTAAGAAGTTTGCAGTTGGCAGCTGTGTTAAGAGTTATCCATCATTGAATTTGGATTACTTTTACTATTAAGAGGGAGGGCATGGGTATGTGCATCTTGGGTAATGTTGTTGAGTGTGTACAACAATTGCTTAAGTGTCCTTTTGAGGATTACCATGGGGGCGGTGATTGCTCCCAACCTGGCGGGATGCCAGTAATGCTCCCTATTAATGCTCATGTCAAAACAAGTCGATTGTAGACCTAATTTTCATATTCCGTCAAATCGTGGATCGATTTTAAAGCCGCATACGGCAGCATTCATCGCAAGGAATTATTCGAAAATTCATCCAATTGTGTCGCGCCACGCGAAGAAATACGTGATGCACATGCAATACGGCTCACTGAGTTTTGAACCAACATGCAGTAGATTTGGGCAAGAAGGTGGGCTGTCGTGTGTCTTCTTCAATCTAGTTCTGGGGAAGATAGTGCCGCGGGTAGGTTTAAACGCGGAAGGCACTATCTTCTGCAATTTGGTTCAGCTGCTGGGTTACGCAGATGATATCGGTATTGTCGCGTGGTCTCAGCGGCCCAGAAGCATTCACGGTGATGGAAAAATAAACAAGCTAGTCTAAGGGTAAATGGGAAGAAGACAAAATATATGCTGTTGAGTAAACATTTATTCATCATTTGAAACAAAAACAATTGACAGCTTAAATTTTGGGGGAGTTAAAAGTTCTGCGAACGATCTTTGGTCTTGTTTGCGCATTTGGAGAAGAAGATTCAATCACGAGCTATATGGGCTGTAAAGCGACATGAGTCTAGCCAGGCGCCTACGGATCCAATGCCGAAGATGGCTAGGCCATGTAGAGCGCATGGGCAATTTAGCTGCGGCCCACAGAGTTTTCGACTCTGAACCAGTGGGACAATGCAACAGAGGACATCCTCGCCTAAGGTGGCGCATCCAACTGAAGAGGCACCCCAACCAAACTTGGCATGCACAATTGGCGACAGCTAGCAGGCGCAATTTGTTGATCGAAGCACCACATCAGACTATAGTGCCACAAGAAGAAAAAGAAGGAGTTTATCTACCTCGTGGTAAACGTGAACTCCACAAACGACATCTTCGTGGAGATCTGTCGAAAAATCGTCCTTTGCTACCACTGCTACTTCGGTTTGCCCAAACAACTTGGGTCAAAATTCCTGACTTGACGGACCAAAATCATGCTCTACAATATCCCAATCCTGCCAGTCTTGCCATATGGAGCCGACAGCTGGACGATAAGCAGAATTACAGAGCTTTTTCTTGGTGACTTCGAAAGAAAAAATTCGACTTCGGATGTTTTGGTTCCGTCTGTGAGGAAGGCGGATAGAAGAAAATACACAACCGCAACCTCTGTGGGGTGCACAAAGATGTGGACATAATCCGGAAGGCAAAAATCCATAGCCTAAACTGGACGTCGTGGCCATTCGTCGACCCATTCGCACCAGGCTTTTAAGTCTTGGCTCGAAACCAAGTTCAGATAAACAATCATTAAAAAAGAAATTGTTCACGGCCCTACCTCTCCATCCTGCTGATTCGAGTAGGAGAGGAATACCGAAGCTCTTGGTAAAAAGACCAAGTGATTGCGGATGCAAGACATCTATGTCTTGACGACTGGAAGCCGCGTACCTGGAACCGTCAGCTAAGGAAGGCGGCAATAACTCAGGCTCAGACCCCCCCATGGGTTGCAGACTTGGATAGTACGGATGTATGATACGTTGGTGGAATTCAGAAAGAAGAACATTCGCCGAAACCAGACATTTTGAACGCAGAATTCATAAAAAAAATGCCAGTAGTATATGTTTTTAAGGTTCCGTCTACAAAAACGGAACCTTTATAATTTCTGTGTGTCCGTCCGTCCGTCGTGTCTGTCACACTTTTTTATCTCCGAAGTTTATGAAGATATCGGCATGAAATTTTGGAATTAGGTACTTCAGGCCTAGATGTCATTGCCTATGCAGCGATTTTAGAAAATGGGACCATTTGGAGGTGGCTCCAGTACAGGTGAAGTTGACATTAATTTTGAAAAATTGTCGCACCCCATCGAAATATATATCAATCGACAGAACTTTTGAAATGAGGTGAAGGTTTCTTTCAACACTTTTTTATCCAAAATACCGTTTGGAAAATATGGAGCACCAAAGTTTTTTTAAATGCGTCCCCCCCTGCCATTTCTAAACCAAAGTGTTTAAAAATCTGAATCATGAATCACAAAAACATTGCAAGCATTCTGGTCCTAATGGTTTTGGAGATATTGGCCAAAAACGGTCAATCATCGACATGCGAATTTTGAAGATCTGAAAACGCAGTTTTGGAGACATCAATGTAAGCATTAAGAAATGATAAATTTCGAAATATCGATTTATGTTGAAATTTTGAGATATCTAAGATGAGAATGAGAAGAGAATGAGAACAATTTTCATTTTCACACATAATTTCATGCTGTGTTCGGCCACTCTATTCGTTGATGAGTGTTATCTTTTCGATCTCACCCCTAAATGCCCAACAGAAATGAACACACACACACCGCAGGCATGAGCAGTGATTGGGTATGTGTATGATGGAAGGGATTTTCTGTGTTGGATAAACTTGGATAGAGATATAGGTATATGTAGGGATGAATATTTGTTTGTTTGGATGTATGAAATATTCGCCTACGTTTATCAACGCATCGTCAAAGGCTGCAAATCGCAAAGGAGGTGCATTAACCACCCTAGAGCTGGATCGTGGATTAAAGTATATAGTACGAATGACACAAATTAGTGAGTTTTCTGATGAATACAAACGGCTTTCTAATCATGAAAAACTGCATAGAACAAGTAAGTTGAAGTCATTAACACCTTTCTTGGATGAATTTGGTGTCATGCGAGTTCTGGTGCATTTTCAAAATTCGTCTTTGCCTTTCGCAAGCAAGCATCCCATCATTCTCCCAAAATCTCATCCATTCACGTCAACGATTATTAATTATTTTCATCTTCGGAACATGCATGCTGGACCTCAAGCTCTCCTTGTTGCACTAAGAACGCGATTTTGGCCAATGGGAGGCAAACATACTGTAAGGAAAGTCATCAATAAATGTATCCGCTGCTTTAGAACTCGGCCGCTAGTTATGCATCAACTTCAAGGAAATCTCCCGCAAGATAGGGTACAGTCATCGCGACCATTTACTACCACAGGTGTAGATTATTGTGGACCTTTCTACATCCGTTCAGGAATTCGTGGTCGACCGCCTAATAAAGTTTATATATGTCTTTTTATATGTTTTGGAGTAAAGGCCGTTCATCTAGAAGTAGCGACTGATCTCTCGTCATCAGCATTTTTAGCCGTTCTTAAAAGATTTGTGGCCAGACGCAGCAAACCGCAAACAATTTACTAGGACAATGTTACAAATTTTGTTGGAGCAAACAAGGAGCTAAATGAGCTGAAGTCATTATTCTATTTTATTAACTTCAGGTATACAAACCTAACCAAAACCAGCATTCGGTGACGCAACCGCAACTGTTTGGACGATTCCCCCATGTCCTATGTACCTCCCGATAAGAGCTAGTTGCAATCTTGTTTTTGCAAGTTACTTTCGATATGGGGACGCAAATCAATTAGCCGTAGATTCATCTGAAATAGATTTCGAAACTGGTTAAAGTTTAGAACCCATTTTTATCAACTTGTTCCTCGCTGGGAAGGCTGCACTAAAAATTCATCGAAACGGACTATAAATATGATGAACATGTTGCCTCTCGATATCAGTTAGTTCACCGATTCTATTCCGTCGAAACTAATCTAAGAAAATGAAGGTTCTTGTTGTGTTCTTCATGGTGATTGTGGCCATTACTGCCCAATTCGGACAGCAACGTGGTGCATTTGGCCCTGGTCGCGGAGTCGGCAGTGGATTTGGTCCCGGATTCGGTGGTGGTCGCGGTGCCAGCAATAGTGCTGCTTCAGCACAAGCCCAGAGCTTCAACCAAGCCGGTGGATTCGGTGGATTCGGAAACAGTGGCAGTGCTGCATCAGCCAATGCTGCTTCATCATCCCAAAACAATAACCGCTATGGAAAATAAATAAACGGACTCTAGTTAACTGCAACGGAAAAAATTGTGTGGTTTTTATTGCTTTTTATTTTTCTGTGCAGCAAACGTAAGTTCTATCCTTCGTACAGGACAAAGTAGGATCCATTTTAAAATTGGATTGTTGCTCAAATGTCCTACATGAGGAAGCTATGTAAAGCAAAGTTGTGTGAATTTGGACTCGTAAAGTTCGCCTTTAAAGCTTTCCTGCAATTGACAATTGACGCAAACGGAACCAAAGACCACTTACAAACTGGCCCAGCGGTTTTCATTTAGGAGAGGGTGTATTCTTTTTCATTACTCTATTGTGGTTCTGTGGGCGCCGTGGCGTAGTGGGTAGGTGCGTCGATTCCTACGCTCTAGGTCGTCGGTTCGAATCTCTAAAAAAACATGAAACATTTTTCACGGCTCCACCTCTTTCGAGTCACTGACAATGCTCAAAGAGTATAACTGTCTAAAAAAAAAAGCTTCTCAATCTCGCCGTTCGGAGTCGGCATTAAACTGTAGGTCCCCTCCGCTCGTGACAAAACAATAGCACGCACAACACGAGTGGTTGCTGAGAAGCTAGGCCCAGGTCCACCTCGGACTGTAGCGCAGCCATTATTATTATTATTATTATTATTATTGTGGCTCTAATTATATTGTCTTTCGTTTTACGAAACATTTAGCTGCAGCGAACGGCATAGCGGTAGCGGTTCATCGGCTTCGCAATTCCCTTGGATGTCACTGTGTCCTGGCACCCATATAAGTTGAATATTAAAATGCTTAGCCATCTCATTAAGTGATAGACTGCACTTCAGAGACGTTTTGGAATAACATGAGACCGAATTAATTTTAGCAGCCTGGCTCCCCGAACATACGATGAAGTCTTTCTTGAATACCATATTAATTTCGAGCCGTGACAGAGCCTCTTTTTATTTTCATTGTATCAATATTGCGGAAGATGGAGGGACATGCTGATGTTGAGATCTTTAGAGAAGACACCTATCCCTACTTCCGCATCCGCCTTGATGGATTAGTGAAAATACACAGAGGGCCGTCTTATGGTCAGAGAGAGATTTGGGCAGTGGAAGGTCAGCGTCTTGGGGAAAGCCATCAAATTTATCGAGAACGGTAATGTGTTCGGTGTGGTATTCATACCATTGATGGAGTGTTTTAGTCTAACCGGTGTGCTAGTCGTTATCCGTTTTCCAAATAAGTCCAGTGGAGGAAGGTAGAGAATTATGTTCAGTGCAATTGGTGGTGTTCTGCTTACAGCTCCACTGTAACAAATTGTTGCCGATCTTGCACACGGTTAAGAAGTTTGCAGTTGGCAGCTGTGTTAAGAGTTATCCATCATTGAATTTGGATTACTTTTACTATTAAGAGGGAGGGCATGGGTATGTGCATCTTGGGTAATGTTGTTGAGTGTGTACAACAATTGCTTAAGTGTCCTTTTGAGGATTACCATGGGGGCGGTGATTGCTCCCAACCTGGCGGGATGCCAGTAATGCTCCCTATTAATGCTCATGTCAAAACAAGTCGATTGTAGACCTTATTTTCATATTCCGTCAAATCGTGGATCGATTTTAAAGCCGCATACGGCAGCATTCATCGCAAGGAATTATTCGAAAATTCATCCAATTGTGTCGCGCCACGCGAAGAAATACGTGATGCACATGCAATACGGCTCACTGAGTTTTGAACCAACATGCAGTAGATTTGGGCAAGAAGGTGGGCTGTCGTGTGTCTTCTTCAATCTAGTTCTGGGGAAGATAGTGCCGCGGGTAGGTTTAAACGCGGAAGGCACTATCTTCTGCAATTTGGTTCAGCTGCTGGGTTACGCAGATGATATCGGTATTGTCGCGTGGTCTCAGCGGCCCAGAAGCATTCACGGTGATGGAAAAATAAACAAGCTAGTCTAAGGGTAAATGGGAAGAAGACAAAATATATGCTGTTGAGTAAACATTTATTCATCATTTGAAACAAAAACAATTGACAGCTTAAATTTTGGGGGAGTTAAAAGTTCTGCGAACGATCTTTGGTCTTGTTTGCGCATTTGGAGAAGAAGATTCAATCACGAGCTATATGGGCTGTAAAGCGACATGAGTCTAGCCAGGCGCCTACGGATCCAATGCCGAAGATGGCTAGGCCATGTAGAGCGCATGGGCAATTTAGCTGCGGCCCACAGAGTTTTCGACTCTGAACCAGTGGGACAATGCAACAGAGGACATCCTCGCCTAAGGTGGCGCATCCAACTGAAGAGGCACCCCAACCAAACTTGGCATGCACAATTGGCGACAGCTAGCAGGCGCAATTTGTTGATCGAAGCACCACATCAGACTATAGTGCCACAAGAAGAAAAAGAAGGAGTTTATCTACCTCGTGGTAAACGTGAACTCCACAAACGACATCTTCGTGGAGATCTGTCGAAAAATCGTCCTTTGCTACCACTGCTACTTCGGTTTGCCCAAACAACTTGGGTCAAAATTCCTGACTTGACGGACCAAAATCATGCTCTACAATATCCCAATCCTGCCAGTCTTGCCATATGGAGCCGACAGCTGGACGATAAGCAGAATTACAGAGCTTTTTCTTGGTGACTTCGAAAGAAAAAATTCGACTTCGGATGTTTTGGTTCCGTCTGTGAGGAAGGCGGATAGAAGAAAATACACAACCGCAACCTCTGTGGGGTGCACAAAGATGTGGACATAATCCGGAAGGCAAAAATCCATAGCCTAAACTGGACGTCGTGGCCATTCGTCGACCCATTCGCACCAGGCTTTTAAGTCTTGGCTCGAAACCAAGTTCAGATAAACAATCATTAAAAAAGAAATTGTTCACGGCCCTACCTCTCCATCCTGCTGATTCGAGTAGGAGAGGAATACCGAAGCTCTTGGTAAAAAGACCAAGTGATTGCGGATGCAAGACATCTATGTCTTGACGACTGGAAGCCGCGTACCTGGAACCGTCAGCTAAGGAAGGCGGCAATAACTCAGGCTCAGACCCCCCCATGGGTTGCAGACTTGGATAGTACGGATGTATGATACGTTGGTGGAATTCAGAAAGAAGAACATTCGCCGAAACCAGACATTTTGAACGCAGAATTCATAAAAAAAATGCCAGTAGTATATGTTTTTAAGGTTCCGTCTACAAAAACGGAACCTTTATAATTTCTGTGTGTCCGTCCGTCCGTCGTGTCTGTCACACTTTTTTATCTCCGAAGTTTATGAAGATATCGGCATGAAATTTTGGAATTAGGTACTTCAGGCCTAGATGTCATTGCCTATGCAGCGATTTTAGAAAATGGGACCATTTGGAGGTGGCTCCAGTACAGGTGAAGTTGACATTAATTTTGAAAAATTGTCGCACCCCATCGAAATATATATCAATCGACAGAACTTTTGAAATGAGGTGAAGGTTTCTTTCAACACTTTTTTATCCAAAATACCGTTTGGAAAATATGGAGCACCAAAGTTTTTTTAAATGCGTCCCCCCCTGCCATTTCTAAACCAAAGTGTTTAAAAATCTGAATCATGAATCACAAAAACATTGCGAGCATTCTGGTCCTAATGGTTTTGGAGATATTGGCCAAAAACGGTCAATCATCGACATGCGAATTTTGAAGATCTGAAAACGCAGTTTTGGAGACATCAATGTAAGCATTAAGAAATGATAAATTTCGAAATATCGATTTATGTTGAAATTTTGAGATATCTAAGATGAGAATGAGAAGAGAATGAGAACAATTTTCATTTTCACACATAATTTCATGCTGTGTTCGGCCACTCTATTCGTTGATGAGTGTTATCTTTTCGATCTCACCCCTAAATGCCCAACAGAAATGAACACACACACACCGCAGGCATGAGCAGTGATTGGGTATGTGTATGATGGAAGGGATTTTCTGTGTTGGATAAACTTGGATAGAGATATAGGTATATGTAGGGATGAATATTTGTTTGTTTGGATGTATGAAATATTCGCCTACGTTTATCAACGCATCGTCAAAGGCTGCAAATCGCAAAGGAGGTGCATTAACCACCCTAGAGCTGGATCGTGGATTAAAGTATATAGTACGAATGACACAAATTAGTGAGTTTTCTGATGAATACAAACGGCTTTCTAATCATGAAAAACTGCATAGAACAAGTAAGTTGAAGTCATTAACACCTTTCTTGGATGAATTTGGTGTCATGCGAGTTCTGGTGCATTTTCAAAATTCGTCTTTGCCTTTCGCAAGCAAGCATCCCATCATTCTCCCAAAATCTCATCCATTCACGTCAACGATTATTAATTATTTTCATCTTCGGAACATGCATGCTGGACCTCAAGCTCTCCTTGTTGCACTAAGAACGCGATTTTGGCCAATGGGAGGCAAACATACTGTAAGGAAAGTCATCAATAAATGTATCCGCTGCTTTAGAACTCGGCCGCTAGTTATGCATCAACTTCAAGGAAATCTCCCGCAAGATAGGGTACAGTCATCGCGACCATTTACTACCACAGGTGTAGATTATTGTGGACCTTTCTACATCCGTTCAGGAATTCGTGGTCGACCGCCTAATAAAGTTTATATATGTCTTTTTATATGTTTTGGAGTAAAGGCCGTTCATCTAGAAGTAGCGACTGATCTCTCGTCATCAGCATTTTTAGCCGTTCTTAAAAGATTTGTGGCCAGACGCAGCAAACCGCAAACAATTTACTAGGACAATGTTACAAATTTTGTTGGAGCAAACAAGGAGCTAAATGAGCTGAAGTCATTATTCTACTCGCAGCAGCACATTGATTTGGTTCACCAAACTTGTTTGAGCGATGTCACACAATGGAAGTTTATACCGCCTTGCTCCCCTCACTTCGGAGGCCTTTGGGAGTTATCAATAAAGATAGCTAAAACCCATTTGCTCCGTGTTGTCGGTTACGGAACTTTATCTTATGAAGAATTGCATACATTAATCCGTCAAATTGAAGCTATTATTAATTCTCGCCCTTTAAGTCTAATTTCAGATGATCCTTCCTACCTTGATGTTCTTACGCTAGGTCTAACTAACTGCAATTTTAGAGCCTGACACCGAGGACTTAAACATAAGCAGGCTAGCAAGATGGCAAATGGTTAGACACATGATGCAGAGCTTTTGGAAACGGTGGACTAGAGAATACTTAACTTCTCTTCAGCAACGATGCAAATGGGATAGAAGGAAAGCCAATATAGCAGTTGGAAATATGGTGCTCTTAAAGGATGATAATTTACCACCCCTGCCAAAGTGGCCAATAGGCAGGGTGACTCAAGTCTTTCCTGGAGCGGACGGCTTCATCCGAGTGGTTTGCGTTAAAACAGCGAGAGGACTGGTAAAAAGAGCAATCACAAAAATTTCTAAGCTTCGCTTGGACAACGACCAAAATTTAGCTTGAATGCATAGCCTACAACGTGGGGTGCATGCTCGGAATAACCTAAGCCAAGAAACATCTAATGTAAACGCGCACTAATAATTTTGAACACCACTGTAATCGAATTACGTTACTTAAACATTATAATTATCTTATTTCATTATCATAAATCTTAATCATCTAAAACAGAAGTGTCATAAATGTGTCAGAATGTATTTGTATGTAACATTGGTCATGCCACTTGAATTACCAACATACACGTATTGTAATAATGTAATTTTATATTTGAGCCCCTACCTCTACGAGCATCAGCTATGTGACCATTCATTCGATTATTAGAAGTCAAGCAATAAAGACTATTTTCGTTTCGAGTTGTATTTGCTTCTTCTTTGTTTAACTTCGTAGCAGTCGTTCGTTTTTTTATATAATCCAAAAAATCTTGGATTATCATTCAGGTGGTCTAACGAAACGCACGATGATAATTGTAAATAAAACAAAAAAGTTTTCAGAGAATTATCTTAATATTTTTTATTATGATCCATGACAATTGTGTGTGAAACAAAATATCGACCAAATGCTCGCCACGGCTTTGGTGGCATACCTCTATCCGATGGTCCATATTTTCAATGACATAATTGAGGTTCAATGTCGTTAATGTGCCGAATTATCTCATCCTTTAGCTCTTCAATTGTCCTTGGCTTATTGACGTACACTTTTTCTTTTAAATATCCCCAAAGAAAGAAGTTCAACGGTGTCAAATCACATGATCGTGGCGGCCAATTAACATCGCCATCCATAAACCGCACCAAGCAGTCGTGTAATTTGGCCGCTATTTTGTTTCACACATACAGTAGACGCTCGATATGGTGAACTTCGATATAGTGAACAATCCAATCTGGTGAACACATAAAATTTTATACAGACTATTATTTTTTATTTCTTTTTCTTTCTTTGAACCGCATGCACAAACACGTCTAAATCTCATTAGTGCTATGCAGTCGGCAGTATCCATACAATCATCCTAATTTACCGTTTGTATATGGTACACAGTTTGGGGTTGTTTGAAGCAAATACAAAGTGCGCATTGCTTGTACATGAAATGTATTATTTTGTTGCGTTTTACATTTTTCTACGGATGAGTTGTTTTTTGTTAAAAATAAAATGTTCTTTTTTTATAAATATTGGCTTGTTTTAGAATAATTGCAAAGAAAAATATAATTTTACTCTATTTTTGATGAATTGTACTTCAAAACATACGCATGAAATTTGCTCCAAGCAGTCCATGTTCGTTACAATGAACAATCTCGATGTAGTGAACAGTCCCAGTTTTTATTAGTTCACTATATCGACTATATCGAGCGTCTATTGTAATTGCCATAGATCCTCTTATCTAAAAAAATATTAAAATAATTCTGTGAAAACTTTTTGTTTTATTTACAATTATCATCGTGCGTTTTCGTTGGACCACCCTTTATATTCGGTATCTGCCATCAGCGTGTGACATCACTCATTAAGGAAACTGCGCGAGAAAAGATTTTTACTCTTCTTTCTAAGTGCTTGCGAAAAACAGTGATGACGAATATAATTGAAGAATGTTTGTTTCTGCATGAAAATATTGATTTTACTTTATTATTTTCATAGGTCTACATTGAATTAACACACATAGTTTATTTTATTTACAAGTTTTATTTAATTTTAATTTTACAGGTTATTTGTTTTGTAAGCTGTTTTCAGAAATGTTTCTATTTATTCTTCTATTTGTTCTAATTTTAAAATACATCTTACATCTAAAAAAAAGTTTTTATTTTTTCCGCGCTTAACCTCTTTGGTGTAAATTTCCACATATGTGGACTTACATTTTCCCTTTTTATCATTCAACAGCGATTAAAAATTTCTCGAAACTGAGTTTGTAAACACTTCGAACAAAGACGTCACACACGCACCCAATGACAAAAAAAGGAGCGAGAAGATATTACCTTGTGTATCACGGAACATCTGAGTGTATTCTTAATAATAGTCTGACCGTGACAAGTATTTGACATTTAAATTTAATTTGCGAAATTAATGATTTATTATAAACTCAGCTACTTTTTTTTTGTTCTTCATTAACGCATGCAAACATAAGTATGTGTGTGTGACAAGAATCTGATCAAATGAATGACGATAAACACTTGAATCAACTAAAATAAAGCAAGCAAATGTCATTCAATGACGTGAACGAGACGAAAGATCCCCCTAAGTCCTGAGTACTTCCCGCAAAAAGTTGTTCGGAATCTTGCTTTTGTATGCATTTTCTGATGCTGAGCGTCAAATAGATGAGCCATAGAATAACGTTATTAAAATTCTAAAACAGGTTAAACTTTAGAGCTGATCTTTAATATCCTGTTCCTATATGAAGAAGCTTCATAAAGAATTCATCGAGACGCACTATAAATACGACGGACGAATTGTCTCTCGGTATCAGTTCAGATCAGTGATTCTATTCTGTTAAGACTAACCAAACAAAAATGAAGTTTCTTGTTGTGTTCTTCATGTTGATTGTGGCCATTACTGCCCAATTCGGACACCAACGTGGTGGATTCGGTCCAGGTGGCGGATTCGGCGGTGGATTGAATAGCGGTGCCAGCAATGCTGCTGCTTCAGCACAAGCCCAGAACTTCAACCAAGGCGGATTCGGTGGATTGGGAACCAGTGGCAGTGCTGCATCAGCCAATGCTGCTTCATCATCACAAAACTATGGAAAATAAATAAACGGAATCTAATTAACTGCAACAGAACAATTTTGTGGTTTTTATTGCTTTTTATTATATCTGCGCAGCAAAGATAAGTTCTGCCGTTCGTATAGTTATCGACAACGAAGAGGACAAAATAGTTTGCATTTAAAAGTTGGATTGGTGCTCAAACGCCCTACATGAAGAAGATTTGTTAAGCAAAGTATTCAAGGACATAGCACGTGTCTATATATGAGTTTATAATAATAATAACGGCGGCGCTACAATCCGAGGTAGACCTAGGCCCAGCTTCTCAGCAACCACTCGTGTTGTGAGCGCTATTGTTCTCGCACGAGTGGAGAGGACCTACACTTTAGTGCCGATCATGAGAAGCTTTTTCTAGACAGTTATACTCTTTGAGCATTGTCAGTGATTCGAAAGAGGTGGAGACGCGAACAATTTTGTTTTTGAAAAATTGTTGCTTGTGCTGGGATTTGAACCTAGACTGTGAAAGTCTAGTTCGTATGGGTCAACGCACAAACCCACATAGCCACGGCGCCCTATATGTGAGCTGACACTTAAATTTCGTCATTGAATCTTTTTCTGCAATCCCCAATTGGCGCAAACGCAACCGCTCACAAAGGCCAAGAGTTTTTTAGTTTTTTAGGAGAGGGTCTATTCTTTCGTGTTATACATTTTTATACTATACTATACTATAAATTTTTTTTAAAGTTCCTTGAAATCAAAAGTAAAGATGACAAATGTGACCTTGTTATGATCTCTGTGCTGTTGGGGTGTCTGAGTTAAGTCGACCTTCCAGCCTTAAAATTCTTAGGTTAGCTGACTGCATAGCAGTCTCCTTTAGGCCATCGCACTGATGCCGTCGCTTAGCTTCTACCCCTAAAATCATTTGGCTCCTGCTATGAAGTATTAAAGTTGATTGATGCTGATGTCGTTCGCTCATTCAAGTCATCGAAGAAGTAGGCTCCCAAATGAATTTTCGGCGCGTGGAGATGGCACTGCACGTTCAGAGATGTGTTATAGTTCGCTCATCTTCTTCGTCTCCGCGGCTTCTGTAGTGGTCGCCATGTGCGGGTCCAAATATAAAGGCGTGTTGTTCCGTAATAACACCGATAAGTGTCCTGAATGTGGATCTGTTCATTCTACTTAGACGACAGAAATTCTAGATTAAAATGTTGGCCAGATTTGCTTTGCAATGAAACACGTAGTGTCTTCAGATCATCTATGATTAGTGGCTCTATTTATATTGTATTACGTATTTTACGAGATATTCAGCTGCAGCGAACGGCATTGGCGGTAGCTCTCTACTAAATGATTATCATTTTCAGTTCCGAGCCCGGGGAGTTCATCGGCTTCGTAATTCCCTGGGATGTCAATGTGTCCTGGCACCTATATAAGTTGAATATTAAAATGCTTATTAAAATGCTCATGAAGTGATAGATGGAATTTTTGAATACCATATTAATTTTGAGCCGGGACAGAGCCTCTTTTTCTCAATATTCCCGAAGATGGAGGGACATGCTGATGTCGAGATCTTTAGAGAAGATACCTATTCCTACTTCCTCATCCGTCTTGAATCTATCAGTGAAAATATGCAGAGGGCTGTCTGATAGTCAGAGAGAGATTTGGGCAGTGGAAGGTCAATGTCTTGGAGAAAGTCATCAAATTTGTGGAAAACAGTAGTGTGCCCCTACTCTATTAAATTCAGTGCAGGAAAGATGTGTCTATTGAACTTTTCAATAGATGAATCGTTGCAATTGGGTATTAATTGAACCCAATCTCTTCGAAATGGGATGAAATTACACTGAGCAGACAGTTCAACATACCGCTGTTATGGGTGCTAAACAGACAAAATAGAAACACATATGAGAACGAAAGTGAATAGACAAGAACAACCCAACATATACGAGGGGAATTCGGGACAAGCACTCGTAATCATCATCAGCAGTCAGTTGAGGATGAATTGTTGTATTTGGATCACTCTAACTATTTAGGGGGAGGGCATGGGTATCTGCATCAAGGGTAATGTTGGTGAGATGCCAGCCACCGATACCCGTAAATGCATGGGCCAAGTTGACATACACCCTCTTCGTGGTGCCTTCTAAATAGCCCATGCAGCAATAGCTTAGAGGTGAACCAATGTATGCAGCGGGCCCTCTGTCCAGGAGTTTAAATAAGAACACAGTCCTCCAGGTTCGGGGTTTCGAACGGGGGTAATTTTCCCATGGTGTTAAGAAACTGCTTAATTATGCACCGACAACAAGCCTTGGATACGAATGATTTTATCCCGTCATACGCGTCAACTGATTTTTGAACCAACATGCAGTGGATTTCGGCAAGAAGATGCGCTGTCATGTGTCTTCTTCAATCTAGTTCCACAGAAGATAGTGCGGCAGACAGGCTTAAACGCGGAAGGCACTATCTTCCGCAATTTAGTTCAGCTGCTGGGTTACGCAGATGATATCAACATTTTCGTGTGGTCCCAGCGGTCCAGAAGCATTCACGGTGATGGAAAAATAGGCGAAACAAGCTGGTCTAAGGGTAAATGAGGAGAAGACAAAATATATGCTGTCGAGTAAAAATTGATCCGTCGTCCATTATCTGAAAAAAAAGCCACGATTGACAGCTACAACTTTCAGGGAGTTAAGGAGATTTCGAGAAATAAGTTCTTCGAGTGATTTTTGGTCCTGCTATTAATCCTGTCAGTCTTGCTATATGGAGCTGAAAGCTGAACGATAATCAGAATTGCGGAGCTGTTTCTCGGTGTTTTCGTAAGAAAATTCCGCATCGGATTTTCTGGTTCTGTCTGCAAGAAGGAGAAAACTCAACCGCGCCTGCTATGACCTGTACAAAAATACGAACATAGGTTCGGCCACCTCGAACGAATGAACACCAATGCTCCATCCAAAAGAGTCTTCGAATCGGAGCCTGTTAGGTCGAGAAGGAAAGGAAGATCGAAAACCTTCGGATGAAGACCAAGTGGTGCAAGACTGGTCTTGGTGACTGGAAGCAGCGTAACGGCAATAACTCAGACTCAGACCCTCCTTGGGTCGCAGGCCTGATAAGTAAGCAACTACGATATAAAACAATCATTCGCTGAAATCTCCCTGAAAAATAGGAGGAGTATCCCATCAGGCATTAAATCCCCTTGAATTATGAAAAGAAAGGAACTAGTTCCTCACGAAGGCTTTCTCTCGACTGCCTTGTCCCATTCTTATTTCCAGAACGTCTAAGTGTATTCTTAGAAAAAATGTTTAACCTATCGAAAGCAAATATTTGACATGTAAATTTAATTTGCGAAATAATTTATCATAAACCTACTTCTGTTTGTTCTTCATTAACGCATGCGCACATACATGTGTGTATGTGTGTGCCAAGAATCTGATCTAATGAATGACGATGATTGCTTGAATGTACTAAAATAAAGCACACAAATGTCATTCAAAGACGTAAACGGAACGAATGATTCCCCCAAGTCCTAAGTACTGCACGTTGTTCGTTGCAAAGTTGTTCGGACTCTTGCTTTTGTATGCAATTTCTGATGCGGAGCGTCAAAATAGATGAGCCATAGATTAACGTTATTAAAATTCTAAAACAGGTTAATATTTAGAGATGATGTTTACAATCCTCATCATATTTGAAGAAGCTTCATAAAGAATGTGTCAAGACGGACTATAAATACGACGAATGAATTGTCTTTCGGTATCAGTCCAGATCAGTGATTCTATTCTGTTAAGACTTACTAAACATAAATGAAGTTTCTTATTGTGTTCTTCATGTTGATTGTGGCCATTACTGCCCAATACGGACATAATCGTGGTGGATTTGGTCCAGGTGGCGGACACGGTGGTGGATTCGGTGGTGGACACGGCGGCGGTGGATTCGGTGGCGGACACGGCGGCGGTGGATTTGGTGGCGGTGGCGGTGCCAGCTCTGCTACTGCTTCAGCACAATCACAGAGCTTCAACCAAGGCGGATTCGGTGGATTGGGAGGCGGTGCCAGTTCTGCATCAGCCAATGCTGCTTCATCATCTAACTCTTTTGGAAAATAAATAAACGGATTTAAGATATTTGAACAAAGTACACATGTTATATTTTTTAAAAGAAAGACAATTTGCTTTTATGAAGCAACGTACATTGTTCAGCTTCCTAATTTTTCTAGTTTTATTTGGCCAACTATCCGATATAGAAATGGATTTTCGTGAAACTTTCTTAAATGCCGTAAATTACAGAAATGTAAAAATTATATGCAGGAATCCGCAGACAAATGAGTATGCCATAGAAAGAAATAATTGTTAAATAGAGTTCTTAGTTATGTGTGTGTGAGTATAAGTGCGGCGACTTCTACGCTAAAGTCTTATGTTTTTATTCGGGGAACAACAACTTTCGTATTCATGACATCACTTCTCTCGAGTCACTCGGAATATTCACAGAGAATAACTGCTTAGAAAATCTCCTTAAACTTCGTTTTCGGAGTCGATATAAAATTGTAGCTGGGCCACCCCAGACTGCAGCAACACAAAAAAATAAGACGAAGAATGCTAATTTTAATTTTATTTAAAAAAAATGTGATGGATTATATCACTTTTGGGGCATAGGATCCCTTTTCGCTTTTTGAAAGTTAATGGATTACGCGAGTTGGACGAACATGTAACGTCGTTTGGTTATCTACAGGGTGGGCCATCTAGTGGTTTCTTTTTAAATCGTAGGTAATTTTGACACTGGTAGCTATTTCTGCTCGAAATCTTGACAGAAAGTCAGTATCATATCTCCGCGGAACGAAATGGGTCGCTTTAACCTTGAACAACGTTGGGAAATATTAAAACCTTACTTCGAAATGAGTGTTTTGTAGCCCAATCAGTGCGTAACTTGAAAATAAGTTTTGGCCGAAATGAAGCTCTCACCGCGACTGCTGTGCTCAAGTTTGTGCAAAAATTATGTGAGACTGGTATGCAAGTGGACAACACTCATGGTCCCAGTTCCCGTTGTCGTACGGTGCGCACAGATAAGAATGTGGTTGCTGTGGCCAAGAGTGTGAGATTCAATTCACGAACATCAACTCGCCATCGACCTCAACAGCTCAACATTTCACGCACAAGCCTGAGGAGAATTCTGCACAAGGATCACGGATAATTCGCTTACAAGGTCCAATTGAAGGCGCGCCAACATCCGATTAGTTATAGCTTCGCAGTTTCAGCTTGAATTGGACAACGAATTTGGGCGAAAAATCATATTTTCTGACGAGGCGCATTTTCAACTCAGCGGCTACGTTAGCAAACAAAATGGCCGCATCTGGGGCTCGGAAAACGGAAAACCCGCACGTAATTGTCGAGAAGCCAATGCATTCACAGAGAGTGACAGTTTGGTGCGGATTGTGGAGTGGTGGCGTCACTAGACCATTTTTCTTCGTAAACGATAATGGGAACAATGTCTCGGTCAACAGTCGGCGTTACAGAAGCATGTCAACCGACTTTTATTTTTACTGAAATTGAAGACATTGTTTTGGACGACCTTTAGTTCATGTAGGATGGCGCGCCATGCCGCACAGGCCATGCCAGAAGCGGTCTTTTACGCACCAAAATACCAAATCGTGTTTTCAGCCGTTTTGGCGATGTCCATTGCCCGCCTCGGAGCTGCTATTTGACCCCCTTGGACTTTTTTTTGTGGCGAACCGTGAGGGACCGATGTTATGCCAACAATCCGGAAACGATTCAAGGCCAATATCCATCAACAAGGTCTTGGAAAATGGGGGTAGCGCTACTGCGAAGCCAGCCGAGGCAACCACTTGAACGGCGTCAGATATTTAGAAATCATTCATCAATATTATGCGACGGAAGCGTCCCCGTGCGAGTACAACTGGCCACCCACATTAGTGCCGAAATCATGGTTACACCACCGAAGATGCTCGAAAAAGTCATGAAAAACGCAGCAAAAGGGCACATTTTGCTTCGGTCATTAGAGGCTGCCACTTGATTGATGTTGTATTCAAAAACTACTCCAAATAAATTGTAAAGGACCAAGTTAAACAGAAGTGACTCATATATGGAAATCGGTTGTTTTTTCAAATGTTTTCAATATTTCATAATCGCATACCGACATAAAAGATGGCGCACCCTGTACTCTTCGAGTATTATAAGTGATTCGAAAGAGTTGAGCCGTGAATTATGAAAATGTTGTTTGTGGTAGGAATTGAAGCTAACCTTTCAGCGTAGGATTTGGCCCACTGACACACTAGGCCATATTTATTTATGATTATTTATGCACAAGTTTCCGCTTTTTAGATATTGTTCTCAACGGCACTATTGGTTTGAGAGTGGACTGTAACTCTGCTTCTAGCGAGCAGTCAGGCCTGCGAGTTGTGTTTTTATATAGAACTATTTTCTGTTACAATTGGGCAATAGGAAGTATATGTGTTGGTGTAGCTGTGAAAACGCAGGGCTAGAAGCGCTGAAAAATGGTCAAACCAAATGGTAGTTCAACAAACGGTTAGTCAATAATATTGTAGTCTCTCAGAGTGTGTGGAATATAACAGATGTCGCATCGTAGAAGTACCTTCCTTCCTTAACTTATCTTGCATGTGATTCGAGACTTTTTTGTTTCCATGATGAACTTCTGGGATTCTTACTGGTGTCGGAGAACGAGTGCTAACCTAATCATGTCATCCTCAAATCCGCTGTTTCTGAAAACCAACTTCAACCAAGATAAGGAGGAGCAGCCAAACGTCATGAAATAATTGGTATAATGCTTTGGATATAAGTTATCGTTTGTAACAAAAATTATTCCAAAGTCTTAGATAGAAGTTTAGTTGGGGCGCCGTGGCGTAGTGGGTGGATGCGTCGACTCCCACGCTCGAGGACTAAGGTTCGAATATCGAAAAAACACCTAGCATTTTTTCACGGCTCCACCTCTTTCGTGACACAGACAATGCTCAAAGAGTATAACTGTCTAGAAAAAGCTTCTACCTCTTGCCCTCTTGCTCCCATCGTGGGAGAACAATAACACGCACAACACGAGTGGTTGTTGAGAAGCTAGGCCCAGGTCCACCTCGGACTGTAGCGTCGCCATTATTATTATTATTGAAGTTAATTTCTGTAGTGTTGATTGACAGAAAACATTTGCTATAATCGCAGCTTTTCAACAATGTCCGTCTGCTTCATTCCCTGACATGGTACATCGGTGTCGTGAAATACCGCAGAGCAAATTAACGCTGAATTTCTCAACTATTTCTCCATTGAAAAGTGAAAGAAGCCGAATCGGTCATTAGAAGATTTGGAGAAGATTCGAGGTCATTTTTTATTGTCCTGCCACCACATGGTCGCCAGCCAATCATCGTCCGTGATGTCCATGTTGAGGACATACGGCGATGCTTCTTCCATCAGATTCGGCTCGTTCACAGGTTGTCGGCTCAACGTGTCCACATAGGCGGCCTTTCTTCCAGGTTGATGGACCAAGTCGTTGGAGAACTCCTGGAGTTAGAGCCACCACCTGCCCAGCCGAGGCATAAACATTGCTTTGTTTCTCATAGCCACAATTGCTTGGCATTATGTGACCACCTTGAAATTTCTATCCACTAAGTAGACTCAAGGTCGTTCGAGACTATCCACGACAGCCAGCACTTCAATCTCATATGAGTGATACTATTTTTCGTCGTCCGAAAGCTTGCGGCTGTAAAATAGCACTGGTCGTAGCGCCAAGTCTGCCTTTCCTCGTCGGAATAATACTCCAGCCAACCTTACAGATGACGCGTTCGTGTGCACCTCGTGCTCACACTGAGGGTCAAACAGCACCAACACGGGCGGATTACTCAAGATTTCTTTCAATCTTAGAAATGCATTCTCAGTTATAGCTGCCTATTATGACGCTCTTGCTAAGTCGTCGATATTGTGCGTCCTTCTCGATGATAGCATATATTTCTGTTTGTCTGGTCACTTTCGTTTCAATGCCTGCTAACGCCTTATTGGCCAATCGTTGTATTCGATCAATCATGTGAATGCGATCCGCGTTTGGTAGCAGTTGTACGGACTTTTGGAAGATCGTGGGTCTGGTGTTGGGCTGTGAGTCTTGCACAAATTATGTTGAACACATGACAGCGCATCGCCTTGTTTAAAACTTTTTTTGACATTGGTGAGTTCGATGGACCAGCGAAAGTTTTCCATCGTCATCTTTCACAATCTGACAAGTTTGGCAGCAATATCAAAATGAGACATCGCGTTGTATATGAGTAGCTGGTCTCTATACATTTTCATTCATTAATTTAGTTTATTGAGACAATATATATATACTCGTATATACACGCTGCCATATGCGGCCTTGATTGGTGGTGTGTGTCGATCTGGATTACTTAGATTCTTTCAGGATCTGCGGTAGTATGAAGATTTAGTCGATGGCGAAATTGCCCAGCCTGAACCGGAGCTGATAAGGACCTATCAGATTGGTGACGAATGGTTTCAGGTGCTCAGATAGAGCGGTAGACACAATCTTATAAGCGATGGTACAGGGAAAGCCAAAGATGTCACCTTTGTTGTGGGTCGGCAAGCGATACTGAAATTCCACTCATCGGGCATGCTTTCATCCGCCTATGTATATCTCACGGATCAGCTGGAGCATGATATTTATAATAAATTATAAGTCTGAATAAACAAGTATTTGGCATTTAAACTCGCCAAAAATATTAATTTTTTGCGAATCTTCTTATGTTATCTGCTTACGTATTCGAATGCATGACGACAATCATTTGAAATTAGCACCTTTTGACTACGTCAAATTACTTTCAATGACGTCAACGAAACTCTTCGGAAGGTTCCCTCAATTTCAGAGAACTTTTCGGATAAGGTTGCTCCCTTTCTAGTTTTTGCATTCATAATTTCCGATTATGGGAGTCACATGGATGAGCATAGATTCCTGTTATTAAGATTTACAAACTGGTTATACTTTAGAGCCTATTTTTATCAACTTGTTCATCCTTGAGAAAGGTGAATTAGGAATTCATCGATACGCACCATAAATACGATGGACGAATTGTCTTTCGGTATCAGTTCAGTTCAGTGATTCTATTCTGTTAAGACTAACCAAACAAAAATGAAGTTTCTTGTTGTGTTCTTCATGTTGATTGTGGCCATTACTGCCCAATTCGGAAACCAACGTGGTGGATTCGGTCCAGGTCTCGGACGCGGCGGTGGAATCGGTGGCGGTGGTGGTGCCAGCTCTGCTAGTGCTTCAGCACAATCGCAGACCTTCAACCAAGGCGGTGGATTGGGAGGCGGTGCCAGTTCTGCATCAGCCAATGCTGCTTCATCAACTAACTCTTTTGGAAAATAAATAAACGGATTGTAGACAACTAAATCAGAACATAATATTGTTTTATTTTGTTTTTTTTCGGTAGTCGTGATTTTATTTTTTTGACACTGATAACCATGTGTTTGGCTTTTTTGCACCACACGAAGGTGTCAGAAGCCGCGTCTGTACAACGACAACAACGTTATTCTGGCATTATCGCGGCCCTTAAAGCGGCCATAAGAGCAGTAGTGAACTAGCCGCAAATTTAAAAATAAGAAAGTCAAAGTCATCAGAGATGCAAAAAATTGTCAGACCAGATAATTGGGCGCAGTGGCCGTGTATGTTTGTGCGTCGACCCAAACGCACTAGACTTTCTCAGTCTAGGTTCAAATCCCAGCACAAGTAACAATTTTTCAAAAACAAAATTGTACGCGGCTCCACCTCTTTCGAGTCACTGACAATGCTCAAAGAGTATAACTGTCTAGAAACATTTTCTCAAAATCCCCGTTCGGAGCCGGCATTAAAGTGTAGGTCCCCTCCATTCGTGAGAGAGCAATAGCACGCACAACACGAGTGGTTGCTGAGAAGCTATTCCCAAGTCCGCCTCGGACTTTATCACCGCCATTATTACTATTATTATAAGTGGAACCAAAGTTCTCAAGAGACTTAAAATACCAATACAGAGATATCAAACGAATATCAAACGACGTTTCCAAACTATTTCAGCTGAATTGTCTTTTAACTTCAACCCAAATCAACTATTCATTACTACATTCATTCATCCAAACAAACAAGCATCCACCCATACATATACCTACATCTCTATCCAAGTATATCCAACACAGAAAATCCCTTCCATCATACCCAATCAGTGTTCATGCCTGCAGTCTGTGTGTACACTGGTGTTGGGCATTTAAGGATTAAGATCGATGTAAGAGATAACAATCATCAACGCATAGAGTGGTCGACCACAGCATGAAATTTATGTGTGAAAATGAAAATAGTCATCATTTTAAATCTTAGATATCGTAAAATTTCAACATAAATCGATATTTAGATGTTTTTCATTTCTTAATGCTTACGCCGATGTCGTCAAAACTGCGTTTTCAGATCTTCAAAATTCGCATGTCGATGAGTGCCCGTTTTTCGATATCTATTAAGGCCAGAATGATTGAAATTATTTTAAATGAAAGTACTCAATGAAGTTAAGTTTTTGTGATTTTTTTTTCAGATTTTTGAACACTTTGGTTTAGAAATGGCATGGGGGCTTCATATTTTCCGAACGGTACTTTGGATTAAAAAGTGTTGAAGCAAACCTCTGCCTTATTTCAAATGATCTGTCGATTGATGTATAAGTCGATAGGGTGCGACAATGTTTCAAAATTAATGGCCACTTCACCTGTACTGGAGCCACCCCCAAATGGCCCCACTTTTTTAATGTGTGTGCATGGGCAATGTCATCTAGGCTTGAAGTACCTAATTCTAAAATTTCATGTCGATATCTTTATTCGGAGATAAAAAAGTGTGACAGACACGACGGGCGGACGGACACACCGAAACTTTAAAGGTTCCATTTTTGTAGACGGAACTTCAAAAATATCCCTTAACTATGTTGGTTGTATTCTAGGAGGGGAGCCCACTTTTATAATAACAATATTAGTGGCGCTACAGTCCGAGGTGGACCTAGATTCTCAGAGACAGTATGAGCCTTCGTCTACTGTTGCTCCGCGGTAAAGAAAAATACTTAAATATTAAGTATTTCTCTAAATTTGACACAAAAAGCGAAAATACATTTTCGTAAATCCTTTGTTTCTAACAAGAATTACCACACTTGTCGGTATTGACCAATTCAGGGAACTTGGCTTGGGGCGACTGTATGTCCTTATATATATAGGGCTATTCCCGTATTTTGACCACCTTACAACGGACCCCCTCCATACCGGACACGGACATGAATTTCAACGCATATTGAGCACTTGTACCCCTAATAACGGACACACGAAGCAAAAATTAAGATGGAAGAGACAAAAAATATTGTATGTAGGTATGCATTCGCTTGCTCCACATGCGTACTAATGCATAGTTACACGTGTGAGAACACCCAGTTCTTGCAGAGACTAACGCACTCTGCTTATACAAACGTATTCCGTTTCTAAAATACATCACATCACAAAATGCTTAAACTGTTAGAAACTGTGAATATGTGTTTTGGAACTGAATTTGCACTATGTCTTTGAATGCTACGCTGTTCAGTTTATTCATTAAATTTTGGTGCACGTTTTACCAAAAGAAATAAAAAGGTAGAGTATGCACATATTATTTATAAAAATGTACAGATGTAAGTACAAAAGCATATGTCACATGTGAAATGTAATACGTAAATATATAAATTTAACTTATTTTTTTTAAATTTGAAAATGTAATTTCCATAAATAACTTACGTTACCTTCCTAGAACGGACACCCCTACATAACGGATAATCTTGATGGTCCCGCGGGTGTCCGCTGCAGAGAAGTTTTGAAGTAATTGCAATTGGAATACGTTAAATTAATCATTACAAGTAATTACTCACTGAAAATTTTCAACTACACATTACAACTAATTAAAAATTGTCAATTACCCATTAGAAGTAATTGAAACAAGTAAATTGAAACAGGTAACACAGGTAATTACAAAATAAAAGCACATTAAAACTCTAACAACGAAAATAACATTGAAAACACAAAAATAATTTTTCCGTTTGCCTTCAACAAAACAAGCATCTCAAAGTTCATGTCATTGAGATTTTGTCTCCAACTGAAATTAAGCCATAAAGCGAGAACAATCTCTCTACTGGCGCTGAAGATGTCAACGGAGTATTTAATCGAGCAAATACTCTTGACACTAAAGGATAAAGTCTCAAAATATCCTTTGAGAATTTTTGTTTAAAAAAAAGTGAACAAATTCGTCGTCTGAGGCATTCGTCACGTCTTCAGATACATATGAAATAAACAGAAAATTTGCTTGAAATTAATTACTTATAATTAGTTATATATTTACTGTTGTACCTTGTGAATTCGAATTACCATCGCCGAAATCAATAATTGTATTCAAGGCAGGCATCGTCTCTTTAAGCGAAGGTACATATAAATTATGTTTTCAGCAATATACGAGTATGTCAACTACAGTCAAAATCGGTTATAACGACCTTCAAGGGACTGACGAATTTGGTCCTTGTAAGCTATATGTCGTCATAGACGATTTCTTATGCTATTGGATTACATGTAATGGAGCTCAGGCGGGACCTAAGAATTTGGTCGTTATAACCGCTGCGTTGTTATAAGCGATGTCATTATAACCGATTTTGACTGCATATTCTAAATACTTGTTTTTGTTATGTTTGATAAGTCAGATAATGCCTTTAACCAGCTTATCTTAACTGAAGGGTGACAAGCAGCTGCAACGATGGTATCATGTGTCTCTTCGGTTAGGTAGAAGAATGGTTCAAACCGAGTTAGAAAGCTCCTTTACATTTGTGCGAGAGTGTCATGTAGAAATACGTCTGTGTTTAGCATTCTATTCGCTTTCGCCTTCAAAGTTGTCAAGGATGGCATTAACAGACCGAAGTAAACCCCTTCCTGGCCTTGTAAAAAATCTAATATTTCTGCATACGGCTTACTTAGGAGTACACTTCTAAGTATGCAATGTCAGTAATGGAAAAATGTCTACATACCACCTCTGCGTATAATTCATAGAGCTGATTTTCCACCTGCAGAATTTTCGTGACCAATTCAAACAAAGAATTCCAAGGAGTAACCACTGGGCTCTTTTAAGATCTTTTTAAAGCACGTTTTATTATTTCAGATGATTTTGGTTTGTTTATTTTATTTTTTTATATCGCGCTACATTTGGAAAATGCCTAAATGAAAAATTATTTGAACTCGAAAAATTGAATAGCGTCTAGTGTGCCGGCGAAATTACCTCAGAATGGATGTTCAAAATGTAAATTTTTGATTTTAAAGCAGACATAAAATCATTTGGTTGTGAGTAAATTCAATGTGTGACAGCGAAAGTGTTTAGTCAAAGCTACAGTAGCCGGCTTTCGAAATTCTAAAAACTCTATTTCTTCTACATTATTTCTTGCGATGTTGTTTGCATTTTATCGCTGTCATTGTGAGAAGATTCAGCCTCATCGCTCTGACTGTCTTCATTTTCTATAAATGAATCACCCTCTAGCCCATATTCTTTAAAAAGATGTTATTTAACGGATGCAAGTTATATTTTCCGTTTATAAAACAAATCATTTCTGCAATCCTATCATAGGTATACGAACCGGCGAATCGTTTACAAGCTAGAGCAGCCGATCTCCGCTTGAAATCACTATCTAATCAATGGAAGGTGTAATCCAAAAAAACTTTTGAGCTTGGTTGACCAAATACCGGCTGTTGTACAAATATATTTACTGTTTTAATTTTTTCTCAAATTTTTCGAAATCTGGTTTTCAAAAGATTTGTTGTTATATTTCTCCCCGGGACTTTTAAATTGAGTCGTTTATAGACTAATTTTTTGAAATATAGATTTTCTATTAAGGCTGTAGGAGACGCTGTATGAACTACAAAATCCACAATATCATTATTAAATTGGCTTTGGCTTTGGGATTATTCCGCTTTTTACATTCAGTTTTTCTCATTATTAGGTAACTCTCGTATTCTTCCGGGTGTTTCCTTTTCAAATGCGTTAGGGGTTTGATGTTACTCCTGCATCGTAGCTAATAACACTCTTCAACACTCATAGAGCTCGATATCCTAAGTATATTTTATGTGTTTTTAGAGAATACGTCTTATCTTTTTGGTGTAACTTTATAGATGTGTGTTAAGGGGATGGTTTCTTCTTAAATAAAATACGTTCAGCAGTTTTAAAAGCAATTCAAGTTATTTCAATTTTATTTTTTATTAAAATCAAAAGAAAACTGTTGCACATTCAATAATAGAAAAAAGAAAACAGGAATGAACACAAAAGAAATTAAACTATTCCGTAACAATTCGTAGTGTGGCGTTAAAAGACAAAAAATATAACCGTGTGACAATCAACTCCGTCCTGACGATGCGTAGTTTTTCGAGTCGAATGATCAAAAGAGTGGGTGTGTGTAATTTTTACCGATAAGTCTTCTCTCCTCAAAATCGGATGATGATTACCAAATATGGTAATGAGACGCTGCATTTTGGAGAGTGGAATTTGCCGTGGTGGGTACCATCATGGGATTTTATTATAGCCTATATATTTTATAGGCTGATGGCATGAGGAAATCCAACGTGGTTTGCACGATGTTCATTTCTACTTTTAAAATTCGGCGTTATTTTTCGAAGGCATTTCAAAATTCTCATACTGATTTATTGGAAAAAAAGCATACACGTTTCATACAAACATACCTGATTTTAAATAAATAATCTTTGGTTTTGATTTACACTCTTCTCAAAAAATTTATGAACAGGACTTGTTCAACATTTTCCCTTATTTTTGCGGGAACTTCGATCGATGATCAGGATCGCACTGCACTTTTAAATTGTTATCACTTTGATCTTTCATTCTTCTTCTTCTTCTTCTTCTTAGGGCGCTACAGTCCGAGGTTAACCTGGGCCTCATCCAACATGCCTCTCCAGCCCGCACGATCTTTCGCCAGCTGTCTCCAATTTCGCACACCAAGCCGCCACCTTGTACGTGGACGTCCTCTATTGCGTTCTCCCACAGGCTCATATTCGAAGACTCTTCGTGCCGGAGGTAAGTTGTCCATACGCTCTACATGGCCTAGCCATCTGAGGCGTTGTATCCGTAGGCGCCTGGCTAGACTCATGTCGCTGTATAACCCATATAGTTCGTGGTTGAATCTTCTCCTCCAAATGCAATCAACTCAAACAGGACCAAAGATCGCGCGAGTTACGAGTATGTTCCGAGACGATTAACAAGGAAAAAAAAAGTCACAACACATACCGTCAAACTTCTTTATAACGAACCTTCAAGGGAACAAAAAATTGCTTCGTTATAAAGAAGTTTTACACAAAATGCGAGTGAGTAATTTTTACCGATAAGTCTTCTCTCCTCAAAATCGATTATCAAATATGGTAATGAGACGCTGCATTTTGGAGAGTGGAATTTGCCGTGGTGGCTTTCATCATGGGATTTTATTATAGGGTTTTGTTATTGCGGGATCTTGGTGATAATTGTTAGGCACATTATGCCTACATAAATATACTCGTATGTATGCTGCATACATATAGTTTCATTCCATGCAATAAGGCTGATGGCGTGAGGAAATCCAATGTGGTTTGCACGATGCGCAATAATTTGTACTTTTAAAATTCTGCGTTATTTTTCGAAGGCATTTTAAAATTCTAATGCTGATTTATTGGAAAAAAGCCTACTCGTTTCATACAAACATACCTGATTTTAAATAAATAATCTTTGGTTTCAATTTACATTCTTTTAAAAAAATTTGTGAACAGGACTTGTTCAACATGTGGGCGCCGTGGCGTAGTGGGTAGGTGCGTCGACTCCTACGCTCGAAGTCGTCGGTTCGAATCTCGAAAAAATCATCAAACATTTTTTCACGGCTCTACCTCTTTCGAGTCACTGACAATGCTCAAAGAGTATAACTGTCTAGGAAAAGCTTCTCAAAATCGCCGTTCGGAGTCGGCATTAAACTGTAGGTCCCCTCCGCTCGTGAGAGAACAATAGCACGCACAACACGAGTGGTTGCTGAGAAGCTAGGCCCAGGTCCACCTCGGACAGTAGCGCCGCCATTATTATTATTATTATTATTACTTGTTCAACATTCTTCCTTACTTTTGCGGGAACTTCGAGTGAAGAAATATGTGTCAATTTCCTTTTATTGCATTAATCGTTCATTCCTCTTCTTCTTCTTAGGGCGCTACAGTCCAAGATGGACCTGGGCCTCACCCATGATACACAGAATACAAGGTAATATATCCGTTTTCTGTCATCGTTCGTGTGACGTCACTCACTGAGGAAACTTTGCGAGAGAAGATTTTTACTCTTCGTTTTATGTGCTTGCGAAAAACAATGATGCCGAATGTAATGAAAAATGTTTTTTTCTGTATGAAAATATTGATTTTACTTTATTATTTTATTAGGTCTACATTGAAGTAACACACTTAGTTTAGTTTATTTACAAGTTTTATTTAATTTTCTTTTTACATACTTTCCATTGGTTATACGAGTATATACAATCTAATTTATATAACTCCCTTATAAATAAAAGATTCGGTTTATGGAGACCTCCTTATATTATCACGTCCGTCCATGTAAGGCCAGTATCATTTCTGTCCATCTTCTCTGTGTAGGTATCCAGAAGATTACCCACTTTTGCCTTAAACCTATGCAGGAGGTATCCAGCAAGGTACTCCAGAGCGTCGTACTTTATGTCGTCCATCACGGCTTCTGCGTCATCTCCACCTTCGATGTGATCTTCAGCGGCAACTAAATGGAAGAGAAGATCTGAAGTAATTAATCTACTTTCGTTACTTATCACATTTTCGGCCTGAACAGCAGCTCCCATATCGGTTTCTCGTTCAATAAAGCATTCCACGTTTGAACCATCTGATGTTAATCCTTCATTCCTACCGACTAAATAGAAACGTAAACGATATTTGAACTCCAGTGAGCTTGGATGTTCATGGAGACCTCTTTTGGCACGTATCACATCAAAAAACATCTCTAACATATCCTGATTTAGCCGGTAGGTAAGGATATACTCCGCTTCAAACTTCTCTTTCAGGAATTCGAAAAGCAAAGTCAATGACTTAATGCTTAACAAAATGCCTCTCTGAAAGGGAAGTAAGTTGCATCGTTGACCAAACCGCATTTTTTCGGGTATTTCAATAAATTGTTCTTCAATCCCATAGCCTTAGGCATGTTGGTCTTCCTGGTTAATAGAGTCATTAACCAAGGATAATGCTTCAGCATGGTCACTTCTTCTCTGTAACCTTTCAGTTCTCTTCGTATTTGTTTCTTCCACATGTTTATTGCCACTAGGAAACGGAACATGTTCTGTTGGAACAGCATCATCTTGCAAATACCTGCAGTTTTTGGGCATGTAATTTAGCATTTATTTAGCATACATTTTTATCCTTTTGACCACATTTATGCGCCCAAATCCTTACCGTTTGTGGACCTTTTGGGAAACTATATAGTTTTACGTCACTATTTAAGGCATTTTTTTTACACCTTTTGTCCTTGGATGTTTTGCAACCATACACCGCACAAATTTCCATTTTCAAAAATGTATAATACCGATTTCTTTTACTTTTACTGATACTGATTAAAAATTGTGCGAAACGAAGCACTGCTGCCAAAATTTTACTCAGTGACTGACGTCACACACGAAACCAATGAAAAAAAGGAGCGGGAATATATTACCTTGTATACTGTGTATCATGGGCCTCACCCAACATGCCTCTCCAGCCAGCACGATCTTTCGCCAGCTGTTTCCAGTTTCGCACACCAAGCGGGCCGAGGTCCCCTCGACTTGTGTGCGCCACCTTGTACGTGGACGTCCTCTGTTGCGTTGTCCCACAGACTCAGAGTCGAAGACTCTTCGGGCCGGAGCTAAGTTGTCCATACGCTCTACATAGCCTAGCCATCTTAGGCGTTGGATCCGTAGATGCCTGGCTAGACTCATGTCACTGTACAGTTCATACAGTGGTTGAACTTTCTCCTCCAAATGCTCTCAACGCAAACAGGACCAAAGATCGCGCGCAGAAGACCAAGGGACTCTTCCTCCCCTTGGGATATTGCCCATGCCTCTGCGCCGTACAGCAGGACTGGGATGATCAAGGTCTTATACAGAGCCAACTTGGTCTTCCGAGAGAGGGCTCTACTACTCAATTGCCTTTTGAGCCCATAAAAACAGCGGTTGGCAAGATTTATTCTGCGTTTGATCTCTGTACTGATGTTGTTTGTACTATTTACCGCAGAAGTCCTTAACTACCTCAAAGTTATAGCTGCCTATGCTGACGTTCTGACCAAGTCGTCGATGTTGTGCGTCCTTTCTCGATGACAGCATATACTTGGTTTTCCTCTCATTAACCGCCAGACCAATTTTAGCCGCTTCCGTTTCAATGCCAGCAAACGCATCATTGATGGCTCGCTGTGTTCGCCCAATCACGTCAATGTGATCCGTGTAAGCTAGCGGAACAGAACAGACTTTTGGAATATCGTGCCTCTTGTGTTGGCCAGTGAGTTTTGCACGATCTTCTCAAGAACGATGTTAAACAAATCACATGACAGCGCGTCACCTTGTCTAAAACGTTCGTTTGATCGTTCATTATCACAGTATTTTCTTACAGGCACAAGCACTGTGAACACTAACTCTGCTCTTAACAATACTTTAACAGCGAATGTCTTTCACATTGACTTGTTTAATAAAAACAAGACAAGAAAACAAATGTCAGCTGTTTTTGTTACCGTATGAACAAATAGAAACACTTGTTCCAGTAGACGTGTTAGCTCTTATCTACCTTGGCACCGAGACGTATGTTTATACGACCTAATGTAATCTATGTTGTACGATATCTCATCGTTTTTGGTGTTTTGTCTTTAGAATTGTATTTGAAAAATAAGTATTTGAGTACATTTTATGTAGTGATTGCGAAAAAATGCAATCATTACAGCATTACTTGTAATGTGTACTTGATTTCAATTACAATTACCTGGAATGAGTAATTGAACTCTTTCAACTACAAGTAATAAGTAATTAAAATGTTCTGTAATCATTACATCCTAATATAGTAAACTCAAACATGTTGTCAAAAAATCTTTCTCTCTCTCTTTCTCTCTTAGACGAAATTTAAATTAAGCTTCTGAAATTATTAATTTAATGCAAATATTCTTCAGTTTTATTTCCATGTAAAAGTACGCACAAAAGTCAATTTCAATAAATGACGTTACACACATAAAATAACTGATAGAGTTTAAACCTGAAACATCACTTTTTTATTAACTCAAATCACATTCAGAGACGAGAATCTTTGAATGATTCCCCCAAGTCCTTTGTATTTCCCACGCATGAGCAATGAGCCTTGATTCGTATAATTACGAATTCGAAACTGGTTAAACTTTAGAGCCTATTTTTGTCAACTTGTTTTTCGTTGAGAAAGCTGCATAAAGAATTCATCGAAACGGACTATAAATACGGTGACTAAATTGTCTTTCGATATCAGTTCAGATCAGTGATTCTATTCTGTTAAGACTTACCAAGCAAAAATGAAGTTTCTTGTTGTGTTCTTCATGCTGATTGTGGCCATTACTGCCCAATTCGGACACCATCGTGGCGGATTCGGTGGCGGTGGATTCGGTGGCGGTGGATTCGGTGGTGGTGCCAGTAATGCAGCTGCTTCAGCACAAGCACAAAGCTTCAACCAAGGTGGATTCGGTGGATTGGGAGGAAGTGCTTCATCTGCAAATGCGGCTGCATCATCCCAGAACTTTAACTCTTTCGGAAAATAAATAAACGGATTTCAGAAAACCTAAACAGAACGTATTTTAAGATTTCATTGTTATTCTTAGTTATTCAAATAATGCCCAGTTACTAGATATGAATAAATTGGGCTATTGTGATTTTTACCAACGCGGAGAAGGTTCCGTCGAATTAATCATTTTTGATGGACGTATTTTCGAACATCAAGGAAAGAATTCAAATTATTTTAGTTAAATTGTCTTTCAACTTCAACCCAACTAGTTATTACACAATACGAATGTACATCCAAACAAACCTCCATACATACATATAGACAAATCCTCATCTAAATTAATCTAACACAAGAAATAAATCTCCTGTATCCCTACGTCATGCTCAATCACTGCATTGTTGTTGGGCATAAACAGTGTACGGGTGTCTGCCTGATTGACCTAGAGAATGAATTCGACATCGTTTTGTTAAAATAACTTTTTACAAATTCAGTCGGCTAGGCATTAGCAAGCCAGTACTATATCCAAAAAACTCTTGCGCCGAAAGGCAATTTATAATAAGTTTAGGTTATCTTAGAGCACCCGCACAGGGTCAGTAAGTTAGAATAGTAAACATATGTTAAGTTAAGTTAAGCTAGTTTTAAGTATTTTGTATCTAGCATTTAAGTAAATAATTTTTCAAAATAAAACAAAAAAAATACATTTAAAAAAAAAAAAAAAAAAAAAAACTATATCCAAAGTGTAAAATGCAGAAGGTTCATCATCAAGAACGGCAACGTGACTTCTACGGGTATATTCTACCCGTACGGGTATATTCTACCCGTACGGGTATATTCTACCCGTAGACCGAAAATGGTGCCCCCTGGGTTCTGTTAATTCGCCGGTCTAGTACAACATTTACTTAAGTGATCTCATAAGTTTTCTTCCTCACGTAATTTTGTACACAGATGATTTGATAGTGCACAGATCAGGTCCAAAGATCGAGGTCATGCGAAATTGCGACGATTAGAAGCTAAATACCAACTTCGAAAAGTCAGAAACCATCCTATTCAGAATGCCGTTATATTGGTCATGGCCATATACCAAATTATAATTGGAGAAAGTACTCAGTTGATGGACGACACCACTGGAACAAAGGACTGTGGTCAGATACCTGGAGATCTGGCTAGATAATTTTCTATATTTTGACAAACATATAGAGGCTGCACTGGCCGGGTGCTAGCCCGAGGCGCTTTCGCTCTCATCAAGAGACTGTTTTACAACAGCCAACTCGATACGAGGGTGAAGGTAATCTGCTACATAATCTTCGTTCAGCTAATGCTCACTTATGACAGTCCCATGTAGTGAGTGCGAGCTTGATGGAAAAGATTCGGGTGTTTGAGAGAGTTTGTCTTAGGGCTTGCCTTCTCCTTTACAAATCATCAGAGCCCGATACAAACTTTTTTATGCTAATGGTGTCCTATACATCAGGGTCAACATGAGGAGAATGCTCAATTTTCTGCTGAAAATGATTAAGGTCATATTGCCAGAGCAATGAACTCGGTCAATAAACTAATCTCCGGGGGTTACTATGCCAATCCACAATACCATGAAATAGTACGTCATTTAGATTTCGTCCCCCCAGAAGCATCACTCTATTTTGATAAGTACGGCCTGATACAAGACACAAATGCGGTAGCGGTCATCTTTCACATCGCCCGTTCAACTGTGGATCGGTGACTCAACTACGACCGCACCGTCGCACATCGAGCTGAGGAAAGTCTCCTCCGGTTAAGTACATGCATGCATAGAAAATGACATCTAGGCCTAAAGCAACCACTTGAAAATGTCATGCCGATATCACCATAAATAAAGAAGATTTGGAAGTGTGACAGACAGACAGACGGATGGATGGACGGACACACCGAAATTAAAAAGTTTCCGTTTTGGTGAACGGTAAACTTAAAAATGTAAACTTAAAATAAATGGATGTCTCAAGTGAATGTTTCTATTTGCTTTTTTTTGTGTCTACATGTGGGTTATTGTTGTTTTAAAAAACACATCCCGTAAACTCTCCGCCCATCCTCTGTAAACAGTGTAGCCGCTAGACGACTTTAGTCGTAGTTTAACCCTATTTAACAAATAGCGCCTATGACCCGATTTTATTTTTATTCTTTCTTCAGAATTTTTGAGACTTTTTTGTACAAAAAACAATTTCCTAACAAAAAATTCCATTTATTTGCTCACTAGCAATCGTTTGGAACGGAAAAGAAATCGATTCGTCACAAAACTTGTGACATAAAAAAGTCACCAAATTGTGTTAGCAATATCAAGATATTAATCTCAAATGCGTTAAGCATTCAACGAAATTGTAGTAATGTATGTTCCCTATTCTTTAATTGGTTTGTATTTCGTAGTATCTGTTGTTGTATGTCCAGCGCTGTAGTAAGGAGTGTTTTAAAGATAATAAAATTGTTGGAACCTTCCCCGTCCGAGTACAACTTGCCCAATTTATTTTGTATATATTTTCTTAAAAGGAGGGACTTTTGTCTAATTATTCGTTGCGAACTACTTAATTTTGATAGATGTGGAGTCCTTACGTCGCTATGTTAATTGTTTTTTTGCGACTTTTTTGCTCCTTGACCATTTTGGTGCGACTTTTTAAAATTATTCATTTGCAACACTGTCTTTTTTCGACCTCAGCAGGGAGTTGATGCGCGAAATGAGAAATTTTAAATCTTTGATAATTTGAAATCTGCACGTAAATCGATTGTTTTAATGGTTAAGCATAGTTAGTTAAAGTTGATAGACGTTACTGAATCCTTTGCTGAATTTACTTTACTTTACCGAAGTTACTGAATTTAACATCATCTTCAAGAGAAACGATGATTGGGGCTGACGTTTAGTATACAAACGTGTGACGTCCAATAAATAAAAAGCTATTTTAATTTCTCTAAAACAAGTTGCATACCAACTTTGGGCGTCAGCGATATTGTGAGAAGTCAGTTGTCATATGACACAACGTCATTGAATTTTGGCACACAAATTCGAATTCATTTCAAATAAACCCCCGCTAAACCTCACGTGCTTCACACTAAAGTCTATGCACAATCCAAAACGGGATTATAGTTTTTAGTAATTTTTTTCGTGATAATTCATTTCAATGCGTTCTTAAATCTTAATTTAGTACTTGGAACGGGTTAGACTACAAGACAGACAATATTATTTATTACATTAGAAAAAAAAACAAAATAACTAGTTCCTGTCAGAGAGAGTCATTAAAAATGCAAACGATTTTACTATAAATACTACGGATCCGCCCAACCTTCGGTGTCAGTATCGGGACATATCCCAAAAGTTCTAAAGTTCTGAAAACAAAGTTCTAAAAATGAAATTTCTAGTTGTGTTCTTAATGCTTATTGTGGCAATTGCTGCACACGGTGGTCACAGACATTATGGAGGTCATGGCGGACCAGGATTCGGTGGCCCTGGATTTATTGGTGGTGGTGGTGGTTCCGGCAGTGCTGGTGCCTCAGCACAGGCACAAAGCTTCGACGACAGTGATTTAGGTGGAGGCGCTTCAGCGGCCAGCGCTGATGCATCGGCACAAACCGTTGATGGCTATGGTGTATAAATACAGGGATAAATATTTGAGAAATAAAAGTAACTTTTGTACATGTACATGAAACAATTTTTAGAACATATTGCATTGAAATTTATACAGTGATTTTGATTTAAATAAACTGGGCAAGTGCGAGTTGAACTCGCACGGGTAAGGTTCCGTCGCATAATATTGATGGATGATTTCTGAATATCAAACGACGTTTCCAAACTATTTCAGTTGAATTTTCTTCTAACTTCAATTCAAATCAACTATTCATTACTACATTCATACATCCAAACAAACAAACCTTCATCCCTACATCTACCTATATCTCTATCCAAGTTTATGCAACACAGAAAATCCCTTCCATCATACACATACCCAATCACTGCTCATGCCTGCGGTGTGTGTGTGTTCATTTCTGTTGGGCATTTAGGGGTGAGATCGAAAAGATAACGCTCATCAACGAATAGAGTGGTCGAACACAGCATGAAATTTATGTGTGAAAATGAAAATTGTGATCATTTTAAATCTTAGATATCTCAAAATTTCAACATAAATCGATATTTTGAAATTTATCATTTCTTAATGCTTACGCTGAGGTCTTCAAAACTGCGTTTTCAGATCTTCAAAATTCGCATGTCGATGATTGACCGTTTTTGGCCAATATCTCCAAAACCATTAAGGCCAGAATGCTCGCAATGATTTTAAATGAAAGTACTCAATAATGCGAAGTTTTTGTGATTTTTTCAGATTTGTAAACACCTTAGTTTAGAAATGGCAGGGGGGATGCATTAAAAAAAACTTTGGAGCTCCATATTTTCCAAACGGTATTTTGGATAAAAAAGTGTTGAAAGAAACCTCCACCTCATTTCGAAAGATCTGTCGATTGATATATATTTCGATGGGGTGCGACAATTTTTCAAAATTAATGTCAACTTCACCTGTACTGGAGCCACCCCCAAATGGCCCCACTTTTTAAAATCGCTGCATAGGCAATGACATCTAGGTCTGAAGTACCTAATTCCAAAATTTCATGCGGATATCTTCATAAACTTCGGACGGACGGACGGACACACCGAAATTATAAAGGTTCCGTTTTTGTAGACGTATGTATTTATGTATAATGCAACATATCAAATTAAAAGCATAAAGAAAATAAAACCACAAAACAAACTTCTCATCTTATCTCAATTTCAGTGACCGGCATGTTCCACTAAAGGGGTCGCAGGGGCAATGCATGCACGAGAGATCTCCAGGCCACTCGATCCTCCACCATCGACTCTAACTCATCAGGAGCTATGCGCAAGCGCTTTTATCTGTCAAGCGGTCGCCTACCTGATGGAATCGCATTCAAGGCATTCCTCGGAGGTTGTGATGATGGGGACATTCGTACCACGTGACCAAACCATCGAAGTACAGCCCTTTCCGTTCGAAGAAGCAGCTGCTCTTCATGCACTGCCGTGTTTCTCACCTTATCCCGTCGAGTAATTCCCACAACAGCACGAAGACATCTCACCTACTCAGCGATCTTGGTTTCTGGAACGTTAAAAGTTAAAAATATTGCGTATAATCTAATAATCATAAAAATTCAACAGTGCGTCTAAGAATATGGCCAGGGACTGTAGTATAGCTTCCACAAGAAGTGGCAGTCGATAGTTGTAAGTATTGGCAACTTCGATTGCATTTTGTTCTGAAGAATTGTAACACGTAAAGGTTTGAAGCACGATTTGGGATGCCGTAGGACTAAGAATGTGTGTTGATTTTCTGAATCGTTACTCCCTAGTCCATTGTCATAGCACCATTTATCCATATATTCTCTGCCCTGCTGGAAATTGCCTTAGGAAATTGTGATATCGGACAACTGCTATATGAGTTAAAAAAGTGAAAACTACACTGCGTACAAGATAAAAGGAAAGTATCAAGCTTTGAACCTTGTAAAATTTTAGGGTTCACTGCTGCAGAGTTAAATAAGTAAGTTAACTTCTTATGGCAGTATGTATCTTACCTTTATTTGGATTCTACTTTAGCCAATAATTTAGTCTGTTGCGAGATACCTCGGCACACTATAACATAGTTCATTGCATACAGGCTTTACTTAAAACGGCACACTTGGAATCAATACCATCCGCATAGTACAGCAGCTGGAAAATGTTATAGCCGAAAGTGTGTTTCATGTTTGAATGACACATATCGAATGGTTCAGAGTTCTTAGAGCTGAACTGCAGGTTGTATCGCGTATGGGATCAGGAAGTCACACTGGCAAGATTTATCAAATTAGTACTGCGTGTTTATACAGAACGTTATACAGGATCTTACGGGCGACATTGAGCAGGGATGTTCCTCAGTTATAAGTTAAAACATCACAATGACATCTATCATAAAGTCGTAGTAGTCGTTAAACGAATATTGCACATAAACGCTTTAAGTGCCGACCTTTAATTTATTTAACAGACCAAACTTTTGGCGCTGTTGTTGTTTTGTGTGAAAAAGTTTGTTGAAGATGCTCTACACTTGTAAGTAATGTGCACCTTATCAGGCACAGATCATTGACTTCAGAAGCAGCTGTGCTCGCACAGAAAACGTTTCTAGTTCCGAGAACGCCGGAATTGTTTAGCGCGAAAAATGTTGCCTTTTCATCGTCCGTTTTTTGTTTCATCATCATTGGACTTTGACATAATTTAATTGCAAATTTTGGCAGTGCATTTGACACACGATCAATTAAAATCGTTACGCAGACTGCTTCGTCTAAGACAGTTTATGAACTTTGAATTAACACTAATATGCCGGATATTATAGTCCCTGCACCTAGATAAGGCTTGCATTAAGAGATGTTGCTCAAGCATGGCACGGCATAGAAAGATCAAATCTCCACACCCACCGATGATCGTATTCGTCGAAAGAAGTTCAGCACTCCATTTTGTTATAGAACTCAATTCGGGTCTGTAACTTATGATCCCCTGCCTTTTAAATTGGAATTTTAAATATTTTACAGCCTGGCTGCTGGTTATTAGAACAATCACTTGTATCACAAATGTAGTTCAGGGCATACAGAACCTTGCTAATCCTGCTATTTCTTTATTTGTGACAGAATCTAGTTCGAGGATGTCATCTGCAGTGCCGATCAGGTTGATGACTCTCGGCAACCTTAAACAGTACAGAAAACCATCATCCATTGCAGTTCACAAGATAAGGTCCGATCAACAACATGAGGTTCCACCGAAAAGCCGCAGTAATTCATGACATGCAGTACTTTAGTGTCCTGTTCCTGAAGTAGTCGTCAGCCGTCTTCATTAAGCAAGAAGTTGGAGTCAGGAAAAGAGTAAATCAGATCCAATGATCTCCTAATGCACGAACATCTTTGAAGTTGGTATGACAAACCCCCACTTTCTCTCTCCATTGCGACCACTAAATGTTATTTCCTACTGTATCTGGTGAGAAACTTGGTAAAGCTAGGTTATTTTGTTCTATGTAAATGATGGACTTCAAGATACCTATTCTCGTCTAAATAAACACTTCATTTACATATTCAAGATGCCACACACAAGTTTCAATGGCAAAGAGTGAAATGACAACAAGAAATGTTGATCCACTTAAGCACTGAAATCAACTGAAAGGAAGAGCTATAGTTTGGATACCGCATCAGTGGAAGCTATTGTACACACTTGAAACTTTTTTTTGACACCTTGCTTGCAACGTTGTTGTTCTAATTTCGACTTACCATTCTGTGCCTGCCACACACTACGACTTACAGATATCTTAACTTCCTAACTCTACAGAATATCAAGGCTCGTCAAAGCATTCTTATGCTTATGCTTATGCTCACCAAGTTGACTCTATTTTTACATAACCAGGCAGACTCATAAATTAAAATATGCACCACTTAATTATAGAGTCCAAAACAAAAAGCCAATGTTTTGTTTTTGTCAAAGTAGATCTTATCAGTCATCACACAAGTGACGTAATACATCTAGACATCGCTATCAAATCAGTAATAAATTATTCCAATCGATATTGATCGCCGTTGATGACGGCAGAGAGACATTTTTGGATATAGCACTCAGCTTCACCAGAGTCTTGTACTTCCCGGTGAAGGCCCGACGTCTTGTTAATTTTAGTGCGATTCTAGTGAATCCATATATTAGCAGGCCGTAAACATTGAATTTGTGAACGCCTATACATCGTTTGGGTCAAAAACTGGTTGCGTGTGTCTAGAACCAAGGAGAAGATTCGTTTCATGTCAATGAAATGGCGAAATACAAGTTCCCCTGAAGGAGGTTCACTTCATAATTAAATTCCGATCCGACTATAAATACTGTCGATGGATGAACTTTCGATATCAGTAACGTTCGACTAGCTTCAGCAGTTCAACTAAACAAAAATCATCAAAATGAAATTCTTGGTTGTATTCGTGATGTTGATTGTGGCTATATCTGCCCAGCGTTTCGGGAATCACCGTGGTGGTGGTTTCGGAGGTGGTGGATTTGGTAGACCCGGTTTTGGTGGTGGACAAGGGTTCGGTGGACCTGGCTTTGGTGGTCCCGCTGGTGGATTTGGCGGAGGTGCCAGCAGTGCAACTGCTTCAGCACAATCTCAAAGCTTCAACCAGGGTGGATTCGGAGGACTCGGAGGTAGTGCCTCATCGGCCAATGCTGCTGCTTCATCCCAAAATTTCAACCAATTCGGACGTTAAGACCTGTTAAGACCTGATAATAAAGTATTCTAGATTAAAATTATGAATTGTGAGTTTTTTTTTATATCTCATTCGTTCTTAATTTGAAACTCTTATCCTGCAGCAGTTTGGGAACATTGTCGTATTGTCTTATCTGCGAACTCTTTTGTTTTAAATAAAACAAACAAAACAGACTTGATTATTTTCTAGGAAGCTAGGAAGTATTTCTGTTAAGTGAATTAAAGAATTTCGAGATCATTTTCGCAAAATTGAAAATTTGGCTCACCTAAGACCAGATTTCGAAATCAAGCCTGTAAAATAACGCCACGTCCCCGGAGCAAACTAGCAGAAAAGGACCGCAATTAATTTGGTGTGCGCAGTTGGAGGAATATACATAGCTGGAGGAATAGTAGTTGGAGGAATATCGTAGCTTAAGATCGTCATAGCTAGAGAGATTTGATGGTTGAGGCTCAAGTCCATCCGGACTGTAACGCCACACAGAGAAGATGACTTTTTCGAATTGTCAATATTTTGTGGCAGTTTCCGATAACCTCAAATTCATCTGGCTATGTTCGTTGACTGCAACTAACAGGAGGGAGCTGAACTGAAAGACAAGGACGATCAAATGTTCACAAAACTCAAAACTTGTTCTGAATACATGATGAAAATGATGAACCGTTAGTACTCTTTCCAGTAACTGAGTAAATCAAATATCGGTAATAATGCTGTCAATGTTGGCTTTCAAGTGGTTGAAAGTATCTGATTTATTACTACAGACCGGCTACTTCACATATCCCCACCTCTGAAATGTTTGTTTTTGTATACAAATTCGAAGGTTTGGTCCTGTTTGCGAGGATGGCGAATGGAGCAGAAGACACAACCGCGAATTCTGTAATTTGTACAATGGTATGGACATTGTCCAAAAGGCAGGTAGTCTACGGTGCCCACATAGATACAAATTAACACCAGTGCTCCTGACAAGAGAGTCTTCGAATCCGAGCCTCCCGATTCGAGGAGGAGGAGAAGACTTCGGTATAAAGACCAAGTAATCCCGCATACAAGGCAACTTGGTCTGGATTACTGAAAGCAGCGTGTCCGGGTGCGTCAGCGATGGAAAGCGGCAATAATTCAGGCTCAGACTCTCCAGGGGTCGCAAGTCTAATAAATATAATAAGTAGCAACAAATTCACTGGCCCATTTCACGACAATAGGCACTGATAAAAAATCTCCTTCTAAAAGTGGTATATAGGGACATCTTATTGAAAACCGAAGCTCTTGCACGTTACGACTGCTCAATCGGAGAACAAAAAAAACAGTGATCTAGAGCTCTCTCTATTGGGCGTAATGTTCTGGTTCTTAGGGCGCTACAGTCCGAGGGGGAAATGGGTCTCACTAAACATGCCTCTCCAGCCAGCACGATCTTTCGCCAGCTGTCTCCAGTTTTACACACCAAGCCGACCGAGGTTCCTCTCGACTTGTGTGTGCCACCTTGTTCGGGCCGGAGCTAAGTTGTCCATATGCTCTTCATGGCCTAGCCATCTTAGGCGTTGGATCTGTAGACGCCTGGCTAGACTCATGTCGCTGTACAGCCCATATACATAGTCCGTGGTTGAACCTTCTCCTCCAAATGCCATCAACGCAAACAGGACCAAAGAGATTTCTCTCGAAAATACCAAGAGACTGTTCATCCGCTTGGGATATTGTCCATGCCTCTGCGCCGTACAGCAGGACTGGGGTCATCAAGGTCTTGTATAGAGCCAGCTTAGTCTTCCGAGAAAGGGCACTACTACTTAATTGCCTTTTGAGCCAACAAAAACAGCGGTTGGCAAGAGTTATTCTGCGTTTGATATCGGTACTGATGTTGTTTGTACTGCTTACTGCGGAGCCAAGGTAGACGAAGTCTTTAACTACCTCAAAGTTATAGCTGCCAAGTGTGACGTTGTGGCCAAGTCGTTGATGTTCTGCGTTCTTTCTCGATGACAGCATATACTTGGTTTTTCCCTCGTTTAACGCCAGACCCATTTTAGCCGCTTCCGTTTCAATGCCAGCAAACGCATCATTGACGGCTCGCTGTGTTCGTCCAATTACGTCGATGTCATCCACGTAGGCTAGCAGTTGAACAGACTTTTGAAAGATCGTGCCTCTTGTGTTGGCCAGTGAGTTTTGCACGATCTTCTCAAGAACGATGTTAAAGAAATCATATCGTCGATCACAGCATGGAATTGTCATTGGTCAACCTTAGTCGCAAGAATGTAGGCATTATACTAGTGCTCTTTACTGAATACTTGGCATCCCCCCGCGATTACTTACAAGTTGTGGGAAGGAGAACGCATGATAATAGCCTGTTCTGCGGTTGCTCAACTCTAAGAAGAAGAAGAAGATTGCAGCTGCTAGGCAAAAACTCCTTTAACGAGCTGTGAATTCAATGAGCTAAAATGCCCGATTTCCAAAGGCTCAATTGACCCAAACAGTGGTCTTAGTTAACCGCAGAGGTAACCTATCTGCCAACCACTTACTTTATACCGCAGAGTCCAAAAAATTCTTCAATTAAAGTCTGTTTAAAGTTTTAAGTTTTTCTGAGTATTGAAGACAGAACATGGACATGCAGTATAAAGTTGTTGATCGCACCTAACCTGGTGGGATGCGGGCAACGATTCCTGAAAAAGCTTAGGTCAAGTTGACATACAGCAATTCCGCGGAGCTGTATGACATCGACACGCAGAGTATTTAAGAGCTACTTACTGAGCACTACCAGGAGGTGGATGGGGAATGAACACATCGCACCTCCAGTCAATGAAGTGATTGAAGAAGAATGCAAAGTTATCACAAAGCTGAAGAACAATAGAGCCACAGGCTCAAATGGTTTGCCATCAGAGTTCTGGATGGTGTTAAGCGTGATATATGCATACACGAAAATTTCGAAGAGACCCTCCATATCAAAATTCGTCATGAATTATTCGTTCTTAATTTTCTTTGGAACTAGAAGAAAATCAAAGGCATAACATCCTATATATATTCTGAAAAGTCTGTATTTCTAGTTTACAAAAAATAAATAATTTTTGAAATCGTATAAAAAATTGTGTACTTTGCGTAGATTTGTAAATGTTACCTCTAATTGGTGCACGACAAAACAATTGCAAGTTTCAATATAATTATATACAAGAAAACTACAAAAAATGTATAGTGGCCTCACGTCACCTCACGTCTTCAATGACTGTGTAGAACAGTTAACATTAGTTCAATTTAATTTAGTATAACATTTAATGAATTAATTGTACGTATGAAGCTCATATTTCAATCGTCGGGTACGCTTTCGTTTTCCCAAATTTTACAAATCTTTGCCGTTAGGCAAAAAGGTCCCAAATCGGAAACTGCAGTTTTTCGTAAAACCAAATCAAAAATAGATTCATTATTTGCAAATCGGGATTTAATGTATTCGAAAGAAAAAACTGGACAAGTCCGAGTTGAATTCGAACTGAGAAGGTTCCGTCGCATGATATTGATGGATGATTTCTGAATATCAATCGACGTTTCCAAACTATTTCAGTTGAATTTTCTTCTAACTTCAACCCAAATCAACCATTCATACATCCAAACAAACAAACATCCATCCCTACATATACCTATATATCTATGTAAGTTTATCCAACACATAAAATCTCTTCCATCATACACATACCCAATCACTGCTCATGCACGCGGTGTGCGTGTTCATTTCTGTTGGGCATTTAGGGGTGAGATCGAAAAGATAACACTCAACAACGAATAGAGTGGTCGAACACAGCATGAAATTTATGTGTGAAAATGAAAATAGTTATCATTTTAAATCTTAGATATCTCAAAATTTCAACATGAATTGATATTTTGAAATTTATCATTTCCTAATGCTAACGCTGAGGTCTTCAAAACTGAGTTTTCAGATCTTCAGAATTCGCATGTCGATGATTAACCGTTTTTGGCCAATATCTTCAAAACCATTAAGGGCAGAATGCTCAAAATGGTTTTAAATTAAAGTACTCAATGAAACCAAGTTTTTGTGATTTTTACAGATTTTTTCAGATTTTTATACACTTTGGTTTAGAAATGGCAGGGGGGTAAATACGGTAAATGGTAAATAAATAAAATGGTAAATACCAAACGGTATTTTGGATAAAAAAATTTTGAAAGAAACCTCCACCTCATTTCAAAAGATCTGTCGATTGATATATATTTCGATGGGGTGCGACAATTTTTCAAAATTAATGTTAACTTCACCTGTACTGGAGCCACCCCCAAATGGCCCCATTTTTTAAGATCGCTGCATGGGCAATGACATCTAGGTCTAAGGTACCTAATTCCAAAATTTCATGCCGATATCTTCATAAACTTCGGAGATAAAAAAGTGTGACAGACACGACGGACGGATGGACGCACCGAAATTATAAAGGTTCCGTTTTTGTAGACGGAACCTTAAAAATTGCGAAAAGACTTAAAAGACTTTAAATTTTAATTCAGTAAGACTTCAGTGCTAAGTGTTTTTATCACTGAATCATTTAGTGTCAAATCTTCGCGTTTTATTGTCTGAATCAGAAAAAGTTAAAAGAGCGACGTTGGTACACTTTTGCATCACGTTTACGTCTATTTATGGCTCATAAAAGTTTCGCAGTGATCCTAATCATCGTACACAGGACGGGTTTTCCGTTAAATCCAGTACTAATAATGTCATAAAGAGAATCCCGCAATTTACATAAGTGCAGCCCGTATTTCGGATCAAGATGAAAGGCATAAGTTACTATTGCAGCTCAGGAATATAAATCAGATGGTTTTCAAATTATGTGATTGTTTAATCTTCTTCCCTATGTAGCTAGAATTAATAGATTTAACTGGAATTATTTGATCTGGTGATGTACTTGGTCAGATTTGGATTAAAGCTTACATTTAAATGCTGGTTTCGAAATAACAACTACAATCACTTGTATGCAGTTATTAAAGTGTCACGCCTGTTTGTGAATAAACCAAGATCTTAGCCTTCAAAAACGGGTTCGACCTGATCTACGCACCAGAGTCGTCGAACATTTTGCATCTCTGATACGCGTTATCCAATGAAGCCACGGTGGCCAATTGGATGATGTCATATTATGTAATACTGTAAAAAGGGGCCAAATAATTCTTGATATCTCACACACAACTTGTTTTATTAAATTTTAACACCCCTCTCTATTAGAATACCCTTTACAATGTTCCAAGTCGAAGTCTTTGCTATTAATGAAGCAGCCTACAACATCAATAATAGAAGCCTCTTCCCTTTATATTGCCTGTCTACCCAGTCTTCGAAACTCAACTCAACAGAAGGTAAAATTGTAAAGTAAGCCAAAACATGGAAAACATGAAGTACGCCTGGCTCTGCTCTTGATGCCCTGCTGCTCTGCTCTTGATGCCCCTCCCTAGATGTCCATATCATGGGGTGTACACTCAAGGCCATCTTCCGTTTAAAAAGAAGTGGTTATTGGTACAGCTCGCACTGGATTTCGATGACCTTGCGCACCGCATTTCCTTTGACCCCAGTCTTATGGATATGCCGTCTGACGCACGGACACCAGTACTCCAGCTGCGACGAACATACAAAGTCGACTTTCCCTGTACTCAGGACTGGCTCTGGCCAGAATCTGAGCCAGGAAAGGAATGTAGTCGAATTTACACGGACGGCTCCAAGACCAATGAAGGATCTGGTGCTGGTGCCTTCGTGGAGAGCGACAACTTTAGACTGCACACCTCGTTAGGTAAATTTGCGTCGGTTTTCCAAGCGAAAACCTATGCGATCTTAAAGGCTACAAGCTATATTGTAAAGAATAGGTGAAAGGGGCGAAGTATTTGTGTCTGTAGCGACAGCCAAGCTGTGCTTAAGGCCTTGCTCAACCCTTTAACCACTTCCAGGATAGTTCAGGAATGCAAGTCTTCTCTGAATTTGATCGGTAGCGTGAATTCGCTAAGACTTGTCTGGGTTCCGGGGCACCACGGGATCACGGGAAATGAGATCGCTGATGAACTTGCTAGGTGAGGATCAGATGAGGCATTCTCAGGACCTGAACCTACGCTGGGACTGCCCGCGTCCTTAGTTAGGGCTTCCATCGATGGTTGGACTTTTCGAGAGCACAACCGCAGGTGGCATGACTCTCCAGGATATAGACAGACTAAGCGCATGCTCCCCAACGTCTGTAAGAAATCCGCGGCTTTCTTGTTATCTCCTAACAGAAAACACTGCAGACAACTTATTGGCGTACTAACGGGACACTACACCTTCGCCAAAAACCTAAGTGTGCTTGGCCTAAGTGACGATGACATTGCAGAGCACTTCCTCTGCCATTGTCCCGCCTTTGCTCGGATCAGGTGGCAGTTATTCGGCGCTGATGATGTAGGCTTCTCATTTCAGAAGCGCCTGCTGGTCTTCCTTCGGAAGACCAGGAAATTTCAGTAAAAGTAGGTTGCTGCCTGGTAGTACAATGGACCAGTTTTGAGTCTGAGTGCTCCAGTGTAGTGTGACAAAAACCTACGACAAAAAAAAGCAAAGGGATCAAATTCACGCGATTGCGCTAAAACATTTTTTTTTTTTTCATTTTACTGAAGAAGCGCTTTATTATTATGATAGAACTTTAAGTTAGACAGGTATACGACCGAGAAGTTGTTGCTGCTATGAATGATACATTGTTTCACTAAAAATTCACCCGAGGGTTCTTTTTCATCTTTCACTTTTTTGTCTTTATCAATCAATTTCTTTCTTCTTCTTTTTAAAGTAATCATCACCCAGATTTGGAGACAATATTGAAGCACATAATCTCGTTGGAAGACTGTCATTTGTACATGAAAACTTTCACGTATAACCCGTTGTGTACTTCCCATTAAAGACCAAACTTTATCGCAGCCACCAATTCGTAGAAGAGGTCCATAAAGCAGCATAGAATTTTTCTTCAAGCTTGGGTGTGACATTTGTATCACCTCGACAGTGTACGCAGGAAACCCACGAGAGAAGATTTTTTTTACCATTCAAAACCGCAGACACTAAGTTTGTTGATCTGTATTGTCCGAACAAACCCGTTCTGAGTCAAAAATAATCGTTTCTTGTCACGGTATGTCGCATTTCATCGGTATTTCGCTCAAATTCCCTCTGCACATTCGAATCCGTTTGATTCTTTAATCAGTTAGCTGGAAACATCTAATGGTAAAAAGCCCAAAAACCAGTTGACAAGTCTGGGAATCTAGCGTTCCCTCTAAGGAAGATTCACCTTCAGACATTCAGCAGTTCTGACTATAAATACTGTCGCCAAATTAACACTTCATATCAGTATCGTGAGATAGTTCAACTGTCTTTTATATTTGAGATAAGACAAGATAAACAAATTTTTAAAATGAAATTCTTGATTGTGTTCTTCACGCTGATCGTTGCCATCTCTGCTCAGTTCGGATATGGAGGCGGTCCAGGTTTTGGACCTTATGGAGTTGGTGGTGGTGCTCTGAGCGATGCTTCGGCGTCAGCTTCATCACAATCGTTCGGTGGCAATAGTGGTGGTTTCTATCCAGGATTTGGAGGATTCAGCGGAAGTGCTGCATCCGCTCAAGCTGGCGCTTCATCTGGCAGCTATGACCTCTATGGAAAATAAATAACTCCTGTGATAATAAAAAACATTCTATGTATAAAGTTAAAAACAAAGACTGTGTGGTTTTTTTTGGATAACTTACTGAATGAATCCTTAAGTGAATTGAGACGACCTACGAGTAGTACAGTTAGAACAATACTGCAATTTGAACGGGACCACGGTGTGGTGTGCATATTTACAGGAATAGATAACGAAAGTGCGCAATTTATAAAATTGCTGGTAGAACCGAAATAATGACAAAATTCTTCATTGCTTTTGATTAGCAATTTCAAAATGAAAATATTTCCATAAATTGTACTGAAGAAAAAGTACGTATCTGTTGATAATAGGTTTTTTCAACGTAACCAATTTGTAGTTTAATACAAACGTACCTTTAAATTGTCAGTCTGTTAATGTCAAAACGTCAGTCTAGGTTTACATTTTATGATGGCGAAGTTGACGAACGAGTAACTAAAAGTTACTACCGAGATTCTGTCGGCCATCGCAACTATAAGAACGCTTGCTGCAATTTAAGTTCGTACTAATTGCCCCACCAGACAGGCTGCGTGTGCTGTAGTGGATATATTCAGTAGAAATATTCACTATTGAATGTTCCTGCGCCAGTGAGCTAAAGAACCGGTCGAAGTATCGAAAATATTTTAGTCGTATGTTGGTTTGGTTCAAAATGAGCCCATTCAGTCGATTCCACGCCGACGAATTTTTCGAAAGGATCTTGGCCTACATCCTTACAAGCTGAAATTAACTCAACAACTGAAGCTTCTTGATCACTTGAACAGCCGAAACATGCCCAATTGGGCCGTGCAAACGTTTAAAGAAAATACTAAATTTCGCCTAAAAAACATGTCCAGCGACATCTCTCCGGCGTAATGATTGTGAATAAGCAAAATATGCATTATTAGACACCAACTGAGTCACATGTGCTTCAAGAGACTTAATTAAATCCATAAAAAGTGACCGTGTGCGTGTGGTATGGGTTGGTTTCAATGGGACCTTTTTTCGTCGATGAAAATAATCGCCAGTGGAATTTGCAGCAGTTAGATTTATTTTTATGTGGTAACCTTATGTCGTTGATTAATGCCAACAAGCCAACAACGTTGGAGGAGCTCAATAATATCGAACTCGAAATTGTCAACGTTTGGCTGATATATGTAGAAGAGCTGTGATAAATGAGCCCCAAAGAATCAATCACTGCAATCGTGCTCGCGGTGGTCATGTGAACGAGATCGAATTGCATACTTAAATCTAACATGTGCTTTACACCTGGAATCAATTCTAATTGTTCCAAGTCTTAATTAAATACAGTCGCTCCAAACCAAACTCGTTCACTTCAAAAATAAAATAAAAATTCAATAATAATAATAATAATAATAACAGCGGCGCTACAGTCCGAGGGGGACCTGGGCCTATCTTTTCACCAACCACTCGTGTTGTGAGTGCTATTGTTCTCTCATGAGTGGAGGGGACCTACAGTTTAATGCCGACTCCGAACGGCGAGATTGAGAAGCTTTTTCTAGACAGTTATAATCTTTGAGCATTGTCAGTGACTCGAAAGAGGTGGAGCCGCAAACAATTTTTTTTTTTTTTTTAAATTATTTGTCTGAACTTGGATTCGAACCTAGACTGTGAAAATCTAATGCGCAGGGGTCGACGTACGAACCCACACGGCCACGGCGCCCACAAATTGGGAATACCCACTAAATATATACCTTCCATTTATAAACATTTGGTTGATATAAATAGTTGGCGAACAAATTTTAAATCATAATAGAAGGTCATCCAATATGTAGTCCTGATATGACATCCCTGTTTCAATCACATACGTCAAACTGAACTGTCATCCGAGACTATATGTTTTGTTTCAAGTTTACCATTTTATAATATGCTAGAGATGTTAAAATTTTGATTCTGTAGCAGGTACGTTTCCCACGGGCAGATTACATAATCGCCCATCCGAGCTATTAACTATTGGCAAAATTGTACAAAAAATCGCAGAGACTCGAAATGCATGCTGTCCAGAATATAGGGCTGCTGTTATTGAAAGTGTTGATGAAAATTGAAATTTATCGATTTCATGGCGAGCACAGCATTTAGACTTGTCTAACCGCACATTATGGTGTATTTTGCATTTGTTTTAGCATCTACTCGCTTATTAAGGTCAACTCATTCAAGAATTAAAGTTAGTTGAATACGGAATACATAGAATATACACCGTTTATGTGTTTGAACATCAACGTTTGGATAACCAATTTTCACACAACATTTAGGCTTTGATGCTCATTTTTCCCTCAGTGGATACGTTAACAAAAATAAGTCTGAGGTGGACTTGGGCCTAGCTTCTCAGCAATAAATTCGTCTTGTGCGTGCTATTGTTCTCTCACAAGTGGAGGGGACCTACAGTTTAATGCCAACTCCGAACGGCGAGATTGTTAGTTAGTTAGTTCCCGCAACTGGACTTCTTTTTGTAGGGCACCGCAAAAGATCTTCTCTATGCACACGATCTGCAAACTTTGCAATATAATGCAAAGTTGGCTACTGCAAGTCGTTGAATGATGCAACGCAGAAGGTTTATCGATCAATCCCTGCAAGACCGTTCTAGTCCCCTTCTCAAGGAGGACTCGTGTCAACCTTGAATCCATAATAATTGGCAATACCACACTAGTTTATTCCAGCGAGGTAAAATATCTTGGAGTAATCCTGGACAGACGACTTAACTGGAATTCACATATAAAGTCCGCCATAGAGCGAGCTACCACAGCACTGTGGGCCAGTAGACGTCTTTACGATAGGACTTGGGTCTCTCTCCCAAAATTATACATTGGTACAATGATAGCGAGACCCATTATCACATATGCGGCCACCGTCTGGTGGCCAAAAACCCTTCAACAGTCATCGGCAAACAAACTACAAAAACTGCAAAGGGTTGCCAGTCTTGGCATAACAGGTGCCATGCGCACCTACCCCACAACAGCTCTCGACGCTATTATCGGGCTGACACCTTTACCCATCTTCGTTAGGAAGATAGCTGCCACTTATGCCATTAAACTGCAGCTAGAATATCAATTCAAACCAGGTGACCTAGTGGGTCACCTTAGGATACTCAACTCAATCCCTAATAGAGACATGTTTTGTACAATGCCGGGCACTATGGTCAGGCAGAACTGTTTCGGCAGGTTATTTGATGTTGAACTATTGGACCGGGAAGACTGGTCCAATGGTGTTCCAACACTAGACCCCGGGATCCTAGTTTGGTATACAGATGGATCAAAAATGGATTCTGGAGTCGGAGCTGGTGTCTGTGGACCCAACACTGGGATCTCTGTACCTATGGGGAGTAGTCTCACTGTGTTTCAAGCCGAAATCCATGCCATTGAGATCTGTGCTAGACATAATTTTGGTAAAGGTATCAAGGGCGCAATTATACAAATCTTTTCAGATACCCAGGCAGCACTTAAGGCCTTATCGTCTAGTTAAATAGACTCCAAAGCAGATGCTCTGCAATCAATATAGCCAAACACAACAAAGTGAAACTTGGCTGGGTCCCTGGACACAAGGGGATTGCAGGTAACGAATCCGCAGACGAACTGGCTAGAGCGGGTTCAGGTACTGCGTTCATAGGCCCTGAACCATACTGCAGTGTCAATTGGGCGACGGCTGCAGCGCTGATTAATGAATGGGAAAACAAACTTCGCCTAGATCATTGGACCAATGGGTCAGGTCTCAAGCAATCCAAGCGATTAATCAGACCCTATTCCTATAAGGAAATCCTTAGCTTAGATAAGGAGAGCATAAGAAAGCTAACGGGCTTTCTTACTGGCCATTGCGGCTTGAATTACCACCTTAACAAAATGAACTTGTGTCAAAACAAGGAATCACATTTTATGTGAATGTGCGGCACTACATTGGTTAAGGAAACGTATTCTCCATAGGTAAATACTGTACAAGAGGAAAAAAAAAATCTGCAAACTTTCGAGGCTTTGAGAACGAATATTCATCAATTTATTGCAGAAATATTGCCTGATATGTGTCGATAAGTCATCGAAAATTACCTTTTCAGAATCGAATCCTGGAAGAATACTCGTGGAGGATATATGAATGTTGATACGTAATAATAGCAAGATGCAAATAAAATCCAAATCACAATTGTAAAGGTGTATTCTATAAATTTACTTTCGAAACCACAAATTGGCTGACCCTGTAGAATAAAGAGAATATGAATGGCTCTCTCCGGTTTTGTCAGAGTCACGGGAGTGGAGGGCTCTACAGTTGCATCGGAATATTCTCAATGAATCATGAGAGAACGTCAACTGTAAAGTATAATCTAGGATCAATCTACTTTTTCTGTCCTAAGACGTCAGCATGTAGAATCTATTGTGTAAGTTAAGCGATATTTAATTTCAAGCATTTCAACACACGCCGAACGACATCTCCACGATTCCCACCGATCGCAACCGCTGACACAGCGTCTGGTCCACTCGACACCGGCGCATTCCATCACGTACGGCAGTGTAACCCGACAACACCTGTGGGAGCCCGACATCGCTGGACGACGAGTGGAGCAGTATTTAAGGTAGTCCTAAGAACATTGTAGTTGATTCGAAATATAAACGTGTAAGGGGTAACTCTGCCCAAACAGAGTTCGGTGAAATAAAAATTATTTTTTTTAAAACATTTAATAAATAAATATTTAATTTGTATATTGCGTTTTATCACAAGTTAGACAACGCAATAGAATTCATGTGTTCTTATTATACGTACAACGGTTGAGGTGCCCCAAACTACAAAAAGTACACACAAACTTTTAACCCATAGAATCAGTTGCTTACGTTGCGTAGTTTCGCCTACACAACAAATACGTTGTGTTTCCAATCCCTCAATTTCTTCTTTTCTTTTGTGCAAATAATAACAGTAATACTGGCGCTACAGTCCAATGTAGGCTTCTAGCTTCTACAGCAACCATTCGTGTTGTGCGTGCTATTGTTCTCTCACGAGTGTCCCCTCCACTTCAATTTAACGCCGACTCCGAATGGTAATATTAAGGAGCTTTTCCTAGATAGTTACCATTCTTTGAGCATTTCCAGTGACTCGAAAGAGGTGAAGCCGTAAAATTTGAAAGTTATATTGTCTGTGATGGGAATTTAACCTAGACTGAGTTGAAGCACATACCCAAAGCGCCGCGGCACCATGTGACTTATGACGTCCAAACGATAGTGAATACTTTCCTTTTATTTTTTCGATTGTTTTATTCAAACCTATTTGATGAATGTTCATTGACCAAGAAAAAGTTCAGAAAAATTATCGTAAAATTAGCATATTTTCTTATTTGTTCTTCAAATATGGTACACAAATCAAACTATGAAATAGCAAAACCCCCCACATTGTCAAACTTGTCTTAGATTAATTCCCGTGTGTAAGGATGCTAACAATATTAATGAAAGAAAGGAATAAAAAAAGTCCCCTTTTAATGGGAACTCATGAACATTCGTTTGTGACTAAAAGATCTAGCGACAAACACACACACACACAAAAATTAGTACAGGGTGTTTATTTAAAGATTTGTTTTGTCACATTTGTGAATAAGTTGTTCACTAACAACCAGATTTGACAACTAAGAGGTGATTTAGACACAAATTTGTGTGTAATTTCAAGAAGCCACTTGCTTATTGTGTATTGCACGTTCGGCTGAAGGTAATTTTGCCACATTTCCAGTAGAAAAAATATGCATTTCAAACACATTGCATAAAAACTCCCAGAAAACGTTACTTGATGTGTTTTATGTGATGGCGGTAAAATTAGACCAGTGAGGTTTCAGGCCAGCGAAGTTAACCTTCGATCAGATAGTCACTCTATGGAATTTCGAAACTAGAGAAAGGCGAAGAAGAGGAAAAAGTGCTAGAAGATACTTCGGTCGAGTCGAGCTCTGACAATGAATCCGAGCATTGCAGTGAACACTACCTTCAATTTGAAACAATTCCGTTTTTTTCAGTATTAGTATAAAAATTCTTAAAATATTACATGTGTTTAGTTTGCAACTAATTATTATATGCCCTTTATAATAAAATACAATTTTTTAAATGTTTATATTTATTATAACAATATTTACAGGTAATTTTGTATGTGGGTATATCATACCCAGCCACGTACTCTATGTTACATTTTGTCACCACACTCTCGCCGGGTTAAGCAAGGCGACACGCTGTCATGTGACTTTCTCAACATAGTTCTTGGGATGATTGTACAAAACTTACTGGCTACGATCTTCCAAAAATCCGTACAACTGCTGCCATACGCGGGTGACATTTACGTGATTGGTCGAACTTAGCGAGCCGTCAATGATGCGTTTGTTGGCATTGTTTCGGAAGTGAGCCTGGCGGTAAACTAAGCAAAACCAAGTAAATGCTCTCATGGAGAAATTACGTACAACATCGAATACTTAGTTAGAGCGTCACAACAGGCAGCTATAACTTCGAGGTCTGTACCAAATTCAAACGTAGCATAATATTTGCCGACCGCTGTTTTTTGAACTCAAAAGGCAATTGAGTTGTATGGACCAAGTTGATTCCATACAACACTTTGATCACTCCTGTCCTGCTCTATGGGGCGTAGACATAGACAATCACAAGAGCAGATGAACAAGGCCTTGATCTTTTCGAAAGCAAATTTATGCGTTCAATCTTTGGTGCTGTTTGCGATGATGGCATTTGGAGAAGAAGATTCAACCACGAACTACATATATGGGCTGTACAGTGACATGAGTCTAGCCAGGCGATTAAAGATTCACTGACGCAAGATCTCCTAAAGTCCGTACTCCTGCTAGCATACGAGAATGACATTCACGTGATTGGTCGAACTCAGCAGAGTGTCAATGAGGCGTTTTATGGCACTAAAAAATCAGTTAAAATGGTTCTGGCGGTAAAACGAGAGCAAAACGAAGTGTATGTACGCTGTCATCGAAAAAGGCGAGAACGTAACAATAGGCAGCTATAACTTCGAGGTAATGAAGAACTTCGTCTGCTTTGATTTTATGGTAAACAGTACAAACAACATAATTACCGTGATAAAACGCAAACTCTTGACAACCGCTGTTTCTTTGGGCTCATAAGGTGATTGAGCAATAGAGCCTTCTCTCAAAAGACCAAGCTGACTCTGTATAAGTCATTGATCATCCCAGTTCTCATTCTCCATACAGAGACATGGACAATATCAAAAGCGAATAAAGAAACTCTTGGTTTTTTCGAGAGAAGTGTTCTGCATGCCATCTTTGCATGCCTGTTTGCGGTGATGGTGACTGTAGAAGATGATTCAACCGCAAACTGTATGGGTTATGCAGTTTATTTCAAACACACTTCACTACTCTATTCAGTGAAATGAATAAATCGAGTAATATTTGAATACTTTATGAGTATTGCACCCATTTTAAATCAAATACTTACTTCAGTGTATTCATATGGATACTCATAAAACAGTGTACACTACACTGAGTACACTGAGTAGTCTGAGTTTCTTGTCGGGAAGTATTTTTTTTTCTAACACGAATAATCCTGTAATACTACCAAAAAGAGTTGCGCGAGAGGGGAGTGTGTTGTAGAAGCAAAATAAACAAGTCAAGACTCGTTAACTAAACCTTGCACTCATTGCATTCAGTGCACTCAGTGTACTCAGTGTATTTTGTGCAGTAAACATTGCACTCATATGAAATCGCTCAAAACATTCATATGTTTCAGAGAGAGTGAATAGTGTACTCATCTTGCATCTTGATCAAGTGATCAAGCAGTGTACAGTATTTGTCTCTCATGGTGTGATATTCGATTTCAGTGTACAGCTTGTTGAAAAATGACAATGAATAGTGTACACTGAAGTATTGCACAAGCTTAGAAAGAGCATATGAATGCATTCATGCAGCTCTGTAGTAGCGACACACGAAGAAGATGAATATGGAAGTGCTTTAGTTCCAATTGGAGGGCGCGAAATACAGGTACAAGGACGTTCGCATCGCAATGACTGTGTGACTAAACCAGGGGAGACGACCTTAAACTAAAAGAAGTCCCAGCTGTCACTTGATTCCACCTTTAGAGCATATTCTGTTAGGTATAAGGAGTCAAGAGGATGGCGTAGCGAAATTACAAAATGAAGCTCCACGATACGAAACTAATGATGGGATCTGATACACACATCGTTGGTCTAAAAAGATACCAAAAAAAGACAAAAGTCATCAGCTCAAAAGAAAAAAAAGTTGCTCATTTAAAATGTATTTTTAAATAGAACAATAATATGAATAACTTCAAGTATACAATAAAGTGTTCATTGGGTTAATATTTAGTAAACAAACCTACATTTTTAAGGACTGCTTGACAACGTCAAGAGTCCACCAAATGTGTGTAACGCTAAGCTGGTATAACAACCTATAAACTTCGGATTTGTTCTGAAGGCTGGATACTGTTTGTTGGCTTAGTGTTATGGAAAGCCCTCTTAATGTTGCTTCAAATACTTCCAAGTCAGGAAACTAAACCGCCCAGTCCTTAACCTGAAACTCACCTACCCGAAATCAGTCTTTTGCTTTCCGAGTTCTAAGTTTCGGGTCAGGTCTAGGAGGACCTAGAAGACCCATCTTAGCGGTACTCCTTTTTCGATATTTCGTACCATTCCATTTTGTAAAATGTCTATATAAATATTTGGTTGCTTAATTTTTGTTTTGGACCAACACTGTGGTAAGCAAGGCTTCTGCATACCATTACAGCTTTAAATGATGTAAGGGCACTCCTTTTCCTGTTCACAGCTGTGGGTAAAGTCCATCTTGGGTTTTCTATTCAATTTTTGGTGTAGCAACGCTATCAGCTTGTTAAAAATGAAATTGTTTGGCGTACACATGCTGTTGTTGGATTCAGCATATGGAGAGTGGGTACCACTAGTTAGAGAAAATTACAAGCGTTCGTTAAGGGATTCCTGTTTTGAAACACATTCGTCAACCCTTTCTCCAGCGATGGGGCTCACTTATAACTCAGTGGATGCTTTAACAAAAAAATTATCGCATACGGGGATGTGAATGTAACACATGCAACTGTCGAAAAACCAAGTGATTAAGAAGAAGTCACCGTATGGTGTGCAATTTGGTCTAGTGGCGTGATTGGTCCATGGTTAGGTTAGGAGGTTGCTAATGAATTCACCAGCAAACTTAGACCATGTTGGTCCATTGTGATACCCACAGTCAGACTACTACCACTGATCGACCGCTGCAGAGATAGTGCCGTTAATTTGATTCCAACGGCAAATGGTGACTGGACCAGATTTGAAAAACCGAATAAAAGTGTATAAACTTATCTTTCACTGCGATTTTTGGGATTTCACCTCTCATTTGGGGCAGCCACTTAACAAACTGCGCCATCAATTCGTCATCATCATTGGTCCATACTTCTTTGAAAATGAGAAAGGACTAGCCCTCATCGGATGTGCACGACATGTGTTTTCAACAAGATGACGCAATATCTTACACAACACTACCCGTTTTGGTTTTATTGCAAAAAACAACATTTGAATGATGTTATAATAACATAATAATGTTAATGCGGTACAGTCCAAGGTGGACTTGGGCTTAGCTTTTCAGCACTCGTGTGGTGCGTGCTATTATTCTTTTACGAGTGGAGGGGATCTACAGCTTAATGCCGACTCCGAACAGCGAGATTGTGAAACGAAATTGTTGCTTATACTGGGATTTGAACCTAGACTTGAAAGTCGAACTTTTTTATCAAAGAGCCTTGAACTATTATACTACAACGGAAGTGACAGTGCTATGATCACACAATTCGAAAGTGCTGCGTAGCTAACCACCCTCTGCAATCGAATTCTCTTACAGAAAAAGGTTAAACATATTACCAATAATCGAACGCGATTCTGACGCCATAGTACCCACAAGGAGATTCAGAACATTTCTGCCGATATAAAGTCCCTGCTGCTCGACACCAATCGGATTTCGAAAGTGGTGGCGTAACAACTTAGCAGTGTTATGTTAAGCTTTAAAGTGAAAAGACTAACATTACTCTCGTAGTGCAAAGTGGTGCCGTGGAAATGAAAATTCTTATATCCAGGATAGAACCTACACCTTGGACGTAGGAACCAACTCTCTTACCCATTACGCCAAGACGTTCACTCCATAATTAAGAACACTGTTTGACAATTTTGTCTTTCTATTGCATCACCCCGTTTTAGGTTATATATAGGTTCTCTGCCTGTCAGTTGCATGCTTGTTTCAGTAATTTACACTATTAAGGAATGTTTCACGAAAATCCACATATTTTTTGTAGTTAGTTAGCCACATGAAACCAGGAACATCTCGAACCTAGATACAGTCCATCATTTCACAAGATAAAAATACGATAATAAAAAAATTGCATATATAACTTGTATATAGTCCAGATATATGAAATCTGTTTATTTATTTTCCAAAATTGTTAGTTGATGAAGCAGCATTGGCTGATGCGGCACTGGCACCACCTCCACCGAGTCCGCCCAATCCACCGGCTTGGTTGAAGGTCTGTGCTGAAGCAGCAGCGTTGCTGGCACTGCTACCGCCACCGCCGACTGGACCGCCACCTGGACCAAATCCACCACGTTGGCGTCCGGCAGCAATTGCCACAATCAACATGAAGAACACAATAAGAAACTTCATTTTCGTTTAACAGAATAGAATCACTGATCTGAACTGATACCAAAAGACAATTCTGTCACCCTATTTATAGTCCGCTTCGATGAATACTCTATGCAGGTTCTTCAAATAGGAACAGGATGGTCAACATGGGCTCTAAAGATTAACCAGTTTTATAATTTTAATAACATTAATCCATGGTTTATACATACATTGGACTCTAGAAATCAGAAATTGCACACGAAAACAAGAACGCGAACAACTTTATCCCGGAAGTACTCAGGGCTAGGGGGATCTTTTGTTTAGTTTACGTCATTGAATGACTTTTGTTTAGTAATTTCAAATATTCGACGTCATTCATAAAATTTACAATAAATTAATAGTTTCGCGAATATATTGTAATTTAAAGGTCAAATACTTGTTGCAAGTTCTGGAAATCAGAATGAGACCAGGCAAACAAGAGAAGGTTTTTGCTAGAAACTACTTTCTTTTCTTAAATTTTATGTACTACTGGACTCCCAGTGGGTACCGTGGTCATGTGGGTTTGTGCGTCAACCCCTACGCATTAAGCTTTCAAATTTAGGTTCAAAAATATAAACAAGCAAATATTTAAAAAAAAAAATTGTTGATGGCTCCTCCTCTTTCGAGTCATTGACATTTCTCAAAGAATATAACTGCCTATAAAAAGCTTCTTAATCTCGCCGTTCGGAGTCTCAGGCCCAAGTCTACCTCGGACTATGCCACCGCCATTATTATTCTTATTATTAGCGGCCCGCGGCTCTTGTCTACTGAGCTCCCAAATTTGTTATTCGGACGGGTCAAAAAATGGCATCACACAAGCCGGAGCTAGCATTGTTACACTAAGATCCCAAAAAAGCCATTGTAATGAGTAACAACAGGCGAAGATGTTTGCCATAGATACAGTAACTCACAAAATTGATCACGCTATGTTCTATAAAATGAAAATGTTTGGTTTAAAAAACCAAAATTTAATTTTTATGAGTTTAAAAAAAAACAAAGGTTTCCAATATTCAATACTTTGTGTATCCAACAGGGGCGTCAATAACCACTTGTATTCGGTTGGGCATGCTATCGGCTAAATTCTTGCAAGTCTCAGGCGTTATATTTTCCCATGCAGTCCTGACTTTGGCCCAGAGTTCAAAGCCCCCCATAGGCGTTCAATGGAGTTTAGATCCGGAGCCTGCGGCGGCCATGATAACACTGTAAAATCTCTTTATAAGATATTGACGTCATACGTCCGTGGATCCTATGAATGTTTCCAACTCCGTGTGTCATAATGCAACCCCAGATCATAATGAATCCCCACCAAATTTCAAAGTGGGCTTAACGTGACGAGGTTGTAATTTTTCTGCAGGAGTTCTCCATACCCACTCTCGCCGATCTGAGCCCAAATGGTTAATTTTGCTTTCATCTGACCAGATCACTTTCGTCTAATCCTCAGGTAACCAATTTGAATATCATACATTCTCCAAACCAATCTTCCTGATTTTATATACGAGTGTACGTATCCAGCAGAAAAAATTATATTCCAGCAAGATGGAGACCGGAAGCATACAGCGAAAATTGTTCAAAATTGTCTCCAAAGTCAAGACTTTCCATTGATGTAATGGCCTGCACTGAGCCCGGATCTAAACCCAATCAAATATGTCTGGGCTATTGTAAAAAGGAGGTTGGGCGCATATCATATCCACCAAATACTATGGACTAACTTTGGGAAAGAATACGAAGAGAATGGCAGAGCATTGACCAAGGAATCATTGAAAACTTAGTACCTAGAAAATATGCTTAAAAGAATTGAGAATTGAGAATTTTTGTTAGTTTGGTTTTTGGAATTAATTATTTTTTGTATGTCCCCATCATCACGACTCCCGAGGCGTCTCTTGAATGCGATTTCATCAGGTAGGCGACCGCTTGGCAGACCCAGGACGAGATGGTTGAACCAAGTCCAAACCTGGTTGCGTTTGGGCTCCTCCGCCTCCTCCGTTTCATAGCTCCTGATGAATTAGAGTCGATGGCGGAGGATCGAGTAGCCTGGAGATCTCTCGTGCTTGCGTTACCTCCGCGACCCCTTTAGTGGAACATGCGGATCACTGAAGATGAGATGAGATAATTTTTTTTGTTTTTGTTACTTAATATATAAGATGAACGTTCAATTGAAGAAATAAACTAAACATATTTGTGCAATTGCTGTTTGTTTATTCTTACTTACTTACTTAGCGGGCTCCTGACCCATGATCTCTGCCTGAGACACGGCAGCCTTCCATGCCTTGCGGTCCCGGGCACGCTGCTTCCAGTTATCCAGACTAAGCGCTCTGACATCCGCGATAGCTTCGTCCTTGAAACGGAGGTTCGGTCTTCCTTTTCTTCTCGAACTTGTGGGCTGTGATTTGAAGATCCTCTTTGCTGGGGCGTTATTGTCCATTCGCTCAATATGGCCGAGCCAGTGCAGTCGTCGTTTTTGGGCTTTTTGGACTACATCCACATCTTTGTACAGCTCGTAGAGTTTGTTTGTCATGTTGGCAAAATAACCATAGAAATACATAACATCCGGATAGTTTTGCTCCCCACTGTATACTAATTTGTTCTCTTCTGTTTTGCGATTTATTGTTTCAATGAAGGGATCCCCTGAAGAAGACAGGAATCTTTGTCAAAACGTCGAGAAACGAAATGGAACAATTTTTCTGCTTCATTTTACATCCAATGATCAAAAACTTGCAGAAGATCCAGATTCTTCACTAAAATAATATTCATACTTGGTCAAATCAAAAATCAATCATGTGTAAGTTTTACTTCCAATAGTAAAAAACAGAAACATTTAGATCAATACTTTCGACATTCACTGTTTCCAGTTTTTTGCCTGCTTCAAATGCCTTCCGTAAACAAAAAAGTCAAAACTCGAATTTTTCGTGATCTTTAGATATTAGGTGCAATTAAGATACAGAGTCGTATTCGATTTCACAGTAGAGTGAATCATCAACTGAACCGAGAACCGGTTGACTGGCTTTGGGAATTACCTCTGTCAAATATTTAGAAGTTTAGAAGTTTGGCATTCTAATTATCATCTTACGGTGTATTACACTCGAATATTACTTCATTTAATTACTTCCCATTATCACAGTGTTTAAATGGACTTTGTGATTTACATAGAATTTCAAGTGCTCCGAGCTTCGAAACAAGACTAAATTGTTTTTAAGAAGATTGGATCAGCTGAGGGAATTTTTACATTTAAGCAATTATTTGTAGAAAAAATTAGATGGTCAGGTGGATCGATAGGTAATTCATGGAATTCTGAGGCGCGTGTTTTTTTTTATTTTTTATACTATTTGCGCGAGAAGGGAGGGAGAAAGGGAGACGCACTGGTACAGCGTTATTGGTCTTTAATACCTGTGGATTGTAGTGAGTGGGAAGAGCGTTCCATATTCTGAAAGCAGGCTTAAGGGTGAACTGATGAGCATTCCTATCGAGACGAGTATTGGGGGTGAATTCATGGAGGGGAGAAATGCAATTGGCTAGCTAACTTGAGCATCGTTTGTAAAAATAGCGATAAAGCAGAGACAAAAAAGACAAATTACGGCAGTATTCGTGTGAGTCTATTGACTTCGCCGTATTACTATCTCCTATAAGTTTTAGCGCTCGCTGTTGTATTCTATCTAGCAGGTGCAGAGAAGTCTTGGGAGCACCAGACCAGTTAGTTTAAATGCATTTTTTTATTTTTATCTTTAAAAATCGTATGTTCTAGGAAAAAAATACTTAAACTACATATAATGAATGGTTTCTTATACTATCTTACTGGCCCTATGCGGGCACTCTAAGTTAATCTAGGAATTTTTAATTTATTTTGCCTTTCGGCTTCTTATGTAATTTTACATATTTTAATAATACTAAAAGAATACTTATACTAAGAAAAACTTAGTAATCTAAACAATTTTCAATTTTTTTTATTTATATTCTTAACCTAACTTAAAATTAGCTTACCTAACTTAAACTAACCTAAACTAAACTAAACTATCTAACATTTTTTTTTTTTTTTGATTTTTTGTACTTTTTTTTGGATTTTTTATATTTTTTTTTTTTTCTTAAATTTATCCTAGTCTAATTCTTTAACCTAAATGTAAGTTGGCCGTAAGGGACCAACAGTTAGCTGACTAAGCTGGCGACAGCTGGGACGTTTGATGGGGCTGCAACCACCAGTAGAATCCAAGAACTTTGTCACACTCCGCTCTGTCGCGAAAAGAGATAGATCTGCTGAACCGGAGATCATCCGGACTAACGCTTGCGACATCGCTCTCGTAGAGGAGTCGCCTATCCACCGTCCTTCGCACCACGTGGTAGATCAATGGACATCCCTCTGCATTCTGGATTAAGCCAATCCGGTCAAGGAACAAGAACGCTTCCGGTGGAATGAATCCACTTCGGCGAGCGTTCTCATGATATGCTTCATTGGGGTAGTAGGCTCCAAATATCAGCTCATTTTCCGAGGTCATAGCTCGTGCAACGTGCCTTCGAATCAGCTTAATAATAAAATTATCCACCCTGTTCACGTTTGCTTCATTATACAAGAATTCGTTGGGATAGAATTTCTTGTACTCATATTCTGGGGTTCTGTACTTCTTGAGACAAGCCCGGAGACATTGCCTCTCGAACAGCCTCATCTTTTCCATCTGGGAAGGACTCACGTTGAACCACACTGGACAACCGTACACCATGACTGGCCGTATGAGGGCCATGTAGCAGATTACCTTCACCCTGGTGTCAAGTTGGCTGCTATAAAACAACTCTCTTGCCACAGCAAAGGCTTTTCTGGCTTTCGTCAGAGCAGTAGTTATATGTCTGTCGAAATATAGATACTTTTTTTTTTTTGTTTTTTTTTTATTTTGTTTGTTTATTTAACCACTTAATCAATATTATACAGTTATATTGCTTAAATAAACTTAAAATGCTATCTGTATATGTATGAAATATATTATAGTAAATGACCTCAATGGTTCTCAATACTTATGATATTATTATTTTTTTTAAGTACTTAATTCTAACAATTATTTCAATTTATATTGTTTTGTTTTATTTCTTTAATTCATTTATTTATTTCATTTTTAAGGAAAAATGTGGTAAAACCTTGTGCGAATAATTTACCTTTTTTTTTCTTAAAAGCTAGCCTAGATGATAAAAACGAAGTAAAATTTTCTTAACCTACCTTAACCTAGGGATAAGGTTGGGCTCTGGTATATGACCCCCAGCTCGCCGACAACACACTAAGCGAAGTGATATCGCTCAAGCATTTTATCGGCGGACCAAGGGTCATATGTCAGGACCCAATCCTGCTTAACCTAAACATTAGCTTCAACCCAGTCGAGCCACCAGTATCTTTCTTTATTTAATCTTTCGAGATTTGATAGATCCCTTTCAGGTATACTTACGCAGTATCTCAGATCAGTATTTCCATTGCCAAAGGATGTCGGTTCATAGAGAATGCGTTTGTCTGTCACCCTTCTGGCAAAGTGGTAAATGATAGGGACGAAATATAGATACTGATCCAACCAAATGCCTAGATACCTGACTACACTTTTCACTGCTATCGGCTCCCCCTGCGGGTTAACTATGCCGAACTTGCGCCAGTTTTTTTCTCGTGTCCCTTGAAGCCTTGTATAACGGAGTTCGGAAAAGGATGGATTCACACTTCTGGTAGTTGATTTTCAACTTCCAGTTGTCGCAAAATCGCTGAATTTTGTCGAAGTCACGTTGCAGGAGGATGTTGATAATCTCAACCTTCTGCCCTGTCCTGTACGCCACCAAGTCATCGGCGTATGCAATTAAGTTTTGCATGGAGCCAATCAGTTCACTGGTGTAAATAGTGAAGAGGATTGGTGAGTTAACTGCACCCTGCTGGAGCCCATTTTTTATTTGGAAAACTTTGGTAGAAGTCATGTTGCCACTTTTAACAACAAAACTTCTACCTGTTATCATGTCATAAATCGTGTAAAGCTGTGACTTGCTTATACCCATCCTCGTCAACTTAAGGAAGAGACCTTCTAACCATACGGTAGAGCACCAGACCAAATATGAGCGTTATTCTCAAATTTGGGGTGAATGTACTCGTAAGCCTTGTAAATTGAAGCCAAATCAAAGAGGATGAAATATTTCTTGCATCGATTAAGGAAACCGTAACATTTTGCAGCGTTTTTGGCGACATACTCGTATGTGATCGTTCCAACTAAGACGTTAGTGCTATGGGTGAGTTACAAAATGAATTTAATACAAGATTTATTCTGCATGAGCTATGAACATAATTTAACTTAAGGCTCCACAGACTATCTAAGCCACCATTCTAACACTTTTTCTGAATATAATCATTAAAGTCAATGGGTAGCTTCAACAGCACTGTTCTTTCGAGTGGAGAGACCTATAACGATAATTTTAGGAGCTCTATGTGACTATTATGGGATATTCAATAGTCCAGTCAGTGATTCACACGACGGGGTGCAGCGCAAATAAATGTTTGTATCTTCGCAGTCCAACCACATACCCCCTGAGTAAGAGTTTGCGCATTTACTTCATATGCCGTGCGAATCACCAATTTGGTCGATTTGAAAGTGCTTTTGCAGGCAGTTTAAATTTCTAAGTACTTATGAAATAATGTTTGCACGCATAAAGCGCTACATCTACGCTTTTGATTCTTGAATTTTTTCCTTTCAACTTAATTTGAAATCGAGTGTAAAGCTTATTTTGCTATTTTCGAGAGTTTAAGTACAGTTTCTTTGCAGTTTTCCTTGTTTTTCTTCACGAAAGCCAGCAAACTCCGTTTTTTCCTGATTTATTATTATATCTTTCAACATAATGCGTGTACTTCAGAAGATCGTGCGATAAACCGGTTGAATGTCACTGTGGCCAAAACTAGAGGCAAAACAACCTTTCAAAACTCCGTGCTGCTAGAATACGCAGATGAAATTAGCATGATTGGTCTAACACAAAGAGCCGTCAGAGAGGCGTTTCTGCCATTGAAACGTAAGCGGCGAAAATAGGTCTGGCGATAGACGAGAGCGCATAACATCGACGACTTGGCCTGAACATCACGAGAGGCAACTACAGGTGACAAGATAAGACAATATGAAAAGAAATGAGATTTAAAACTGATTCCGGTTTTATATTGAAGCTACATTCATGCCATTGTCTACGGAAAAGCACATCAGTTTCTGATGACTCGGTTCAAAATGTGTGACGTTATTTCGGTAATATCGTCTCAAATGTTGGCGTCGAGCTTTTCCAAAGTATTTGACTTGTTAGCGTAGACGGTTTCAAGCCGTATGATCGCGGCGAATAATCGATGAACACTCACTCTGAATCGCCAAATTTCACCTTGACAACTTCGATCGTTGCGTCGCTTGTAAGACATAGACCGCGGTCTTGTTGGAACTACAGCCCGAAAATAATGATTTCGTCGAGCGCTGGTCTCAAAAAAGTCGGTTAACATCGTTCTATACCTGAGACCATTTCGAAAGACACAAGGTGATGCCGCCACGCCATAAACCGCACCAAACACTCAATTTTTCTCATGCTTGGTTGAACACTTGTGCATTATGTTCACTCAATAACGCCAATTTTGCTAGTTGAAATAGTCGCTGAACTAAAAATGGGCCTCGTCCAAGTAATACGGAATACGGATCTCCGGCCAACATTTTCAGGGCCGGATTAGCGAACTCACGGCGTTGTCTATGGTCATCTTGATTTAATTCTTACATCTACACAATTTTATATTTACATATGTTGGCTCAAATCTAAGCCGGATTAACTCTTTGACGATGTCCAAATCAGCAAATCGACGCCGAATTCAAATTTCTGAGTCTTCTTCGATACTGGTCACTACGGCGCTGCGACTGTAATGTCTTCTGTTTCTGTTTGGTTTCAAGGCTTAAGGTTCAAAAGAGTGTGCTCAGTCTCAAACTTTTCCACTGTGCGATAACTTACCTCTACACTAAAGCCATGATGACGACTGAACTCACGACGAAATTCATGTTACGTATTTACAACTGGGTGCGGTAGCCGTGTGGGTTTGTACGTCGACCCATACGCACTAGACTTTCAAGTCTAGGTTCAAATCCAAGCTCAGGCAAACAATTTTTAAAAAAAAAAAAATTATTCACCTCTCTACCTGTTTCGAGTCACTGACAATGCTCAAAGAGTATATCTGTCTAGTAAAAGCTTATCAATCTCGCCTATCTATCTTTGGTTTCCATTCGCTGTACATGACCTAACCATCATAATCGTTGGACCTTCACCCTTCTGGTTAAGTTGATGTCGCTGAACAGCTCGTACAGTTCGTTGTTGCATCTTCTCCTCCGTTCACCCTCAATGAAGACGGGACCGATAATCACTCAAAAAATTTTTCTCTTAAAGCATTCAAGAGCTTTTGATAAAGTCCATGCTTCTGCGCCATATAACTGGGACGATTAAGGTCTTGTATAGGGTTACCTTGGTTGTTCGAGAGAGGGCTTTGTTTTTCAATTACTTTCTTAGCCCAAAGAAGCAGCGATTGCCAAGAGTTATTCTTCGTCAGTGATGGTGTCGTTGTCTAAATTGATAGCGGTTCCTAGATAGATAAAGTCTCTGACTACCTCAAAGCTATATCTACTGTGACGTTATGTTCGAGACGTCGGTGTTGGGTGTCCTTTCTGGTTGATAGCATATATTTGGTTCTGCCCTCATTTACCGTTAAGCCCATCTTCGTGGCCTCCGTCACAATACTCACAAAAGCGTCATCGACATCACGCTGTGTTCTTCCAATTATGTCAATATCGGCATATGCAAGTAGTTGGACGGACTTCTGAAAGATTGTACCTCTGGTGTTGGCGTGCGAGTTTTGAACAATTCTTTTAAGAATGGTGTTGAAGAAGTCGCATGATAGCGCGTCGCCTTGTCTTAATCCTTTTTTGACATCAAAGGTCTCGGTTAGGTCTTTACCGACCTTGATGGAGCAGAGCGGATTCTCCATCGTCACAAACGAACGAGTTTGGTTGGGATGCCAAAACTAGACATTGGTCTGTATAGCTCGTCTCTGTAGATGCTGTCATACGCGGCCTCAAAATCGATGAAAAGGTGGTGGGTATCGGTTTGTTGCTCCTGGGGTTTTTACAAGATTTGCCGCAATTTTGCGCAATTCAGAGGGCCTCCTTTTTTGTGGATCGGGCAAACAATGCTGAGGTTTCATTCATCGGGCATGCTTTCTTCCGACCATATTTTACAGATGAGTTGGTGCGTGCTCCTTACCAAGTCATCGCCTGTCGCTTTGAAAAGCTCAGCCACTAGGCCGTCAGATCCAGCAGCTTTTTTGGACTTCAGTTTAGATATACGAGTAGCTATCAGATCGGATAGATGTAATTGTTGATCTACATCGTACCTTTCATTCGAGTTGAATGGTTCAATCTGCCTGACAGCGGAATTCAGTTCTTCATCGTAGTTATACAGTCTGCAGAAGTATTTCCTCCATATCCTCATCATCGACTGTGATTCTACTACGATGTTCCCTTGATCGTCCTTTCAGGCTTCGATTCGGGTTTTATAACCCTGACTTGTTAACTTTACCCTTTGGTAAAACTCACTTACCTCATTCCTGCAGTGGTATCTCTGTATTCCAATCGCGCGCTTCTCATGCTCCTTCTTTTTCCTCCTCAGAAGCCGGTGTTCGTATCCTCTTTTTTGCTTGTAGAGCTCGCGACCAGTTCTTATCCTTCTTTGCAGTGCCGCTTTGTAGGCCTCTTGCTTAGCTGGCGAAAGCGCCTGCCGACACTCGTCGTCAAACCAGGGGTTTCGTTGTGGTGTCCGAGTGAAACCCTGCACATCAAAGGCGGATTCTCTGATGGCTTTTTAGCAATGTTGCCACTGATCCTCAATACTTAGTGTTGGCTGCATAGGACTTCTGTTGAGATTAAGGGAGACTCGCTCGGAAAGTGATTTGGCGATCTCTTGCGATTGTAGCTGTCCGACGTCGAACTTCCTCACAGTGCTTTCTTGTCTTGGCGGCGTTCGGGATATCCGCAACCTTACCTTGGCTACAAGAGTCGATGTTGGCACCTCGAAACGTTTGGACATCCATAATACTGGAGGAGTGCCTTGCGTCGATCGCAATGTGATCAATCTGTTTGATGGTTGATTGATCAGATGATCTCCATGTTCCTTTGTGATTATTGAGATGTGGGAATCGTGTACTGGCTACTACAACATACTCCGGATGATTTAAGTAAAATAAAATTCGATGCACCTCCACTAACTCCATAAATTTTGCAATATACAATTTGATCTGCACGGTGGTCAACTCTGCTTTGTTAGGTACAAAATTATTTCGCCGCAATACCGCATTGCCGGTTGTTTTTCCTGTCGAGATGTTTCTTCAATTGATTCATTTGATTCGCAGAAGCCAGCCCAATTGTTCTTTTGTGTTATTTTGTTACTACATTTCACTTTTCTTTCAAATTCCACGGCTGTTGATTGGAGCCGCTCCTGAACAGTCACCAGTATCAGGAGCAGCCTGTCACAATCCGGAAAAACATTCGTATGAATACCATTGTTTTTTTCAATTCGAAAAACAGTGGTAAGGATATAATAATAAACCGTATATACAAATTAAAAAAACACAAACAAATACTTTGAAAAAATTATTTTGGTTTATTCTGAGTAATAATCAATCATTATCCTTATCCGTTCGAGCTTCTCATCCACGATTAGAGGTTGAAGAAGAAGCTTGGGCTGAGGCCGCCGATGCACCACCACCACCGACTCCACCCTGGTTGAAAGTTTGCGATGATGCTGAAGCTGAAGCCGTTTGAGAGCCGCTGCCACCTCCACCTCCTCCACCGCGAGCTGGACTTCCACGACGTTGTGGCAAGGCCGAAGAGACTGCGAGGAGCATGCACAAAACAATGACAAACTTCATAGTGATAGAACTGTTGGTTTAAACTTTTAACTTCAACTGACGACTTCTGAATCCGGCAGCTCCTTAAATAGTTCCACTGTGTTTGATTGTTTTGCATAAATGTGCTAATTACCGTTGAACTTAATGTTGACTCTTTCTTTTCGCTCTTGGTTAGCATTAGAGGCGTATGTACGCATTAGTTTGCGTTTATAGATTTTAAACAAACAGCTAAAGGGGATTTCCAAATTTGCATGATACTCTTTATTACGGGCATGTGGGGGTGTCTAATTGAGCTAGAAGAGCGAGTTACTTGGGCAATAAATTTTAAGGAATGCTAATTTGTCATAAATTGTCCGAAAACTTGTTCCACTAAGTACGGTAGTTGGAAATGTGCAAGCGTCTTAATGGTTGAATTCGCTTTACGAATAGTTGCATGCTGCAAACTGCGTAATCTCTTAGCGGCCGACGCAAGATTAGAATGTTTAGAAAGAAAGTTTAGAAGGGAAATACTATTGACTATTGATTATAAGATAGTTGGTATATAGAACTCACCAATGTTCCACCACACAATGGCAGTTTTAATTCAATGAGATTTTAAACTAGGCCTTGAGATTAGTTTAAATCAAGTCCACATTCACTAATTCATATGCAGTTAATTCATCAAACGATTACGAGTATTTTAGCCAACTCGTCGACACATGATCGAAATTTTTAAATAGGGGCAACAATCGTTAAAGACTCAATGCTGAATCACTTTTTCTTTTTACCCCTGAAAAGCATTTTGGACAGTGAAGCGGAATCTGCCTCTGATTTCTAACTTCCGAACTTTTATCTACGTGGAAAGCACCAGAGTTTACAAGAACTCTCTGCTTGGCGACTATGTCAATGTTTTATTTTAACATCTTTTGTTAGCTCCAATGTGAAGATTTTTCATTAACTTGTCACTTGTTGGCATCAAGAGAGCCTGTGGAGTCTGTGGAATATATTCACTTGTTAAAATCAAAATAAATAAACTGGGCAAGTGCGAGTTGTGCTCGCACGGGGAAGGTTCCGTCGCATAAATATTTTTTGAAAGTATCATTTCGGAGTATCAGGTGACAAGCTCAGGCCCCTATTTCGGTTGTCGATTGTTGATCGATGATTTTTTTTTTAATACAATTTTAAAGAGATTTGAAGATAATTCTGAAGATAATTACAAATAAAAAGCACACAAAAATCCTTATAAAATGTATGCATGAAAATGCCGATTGCAAAAATTATTTGCACATATGATTTGTTTATATTCATATGCTATCGCAAGCACAAGCGCCTGTTTACATGTACATTGAATGAGAGAGTGACAAAAAAAGGCCAAAGGAAAGAGTGAGATGATTGTATTGCATTCTCTGGCTCATGTAAACAAAGTTCAGGGGATTTGAGGTTCGCAACTGTCAAACGTGATAATATGCGTGAGGTTATTCACAATAACACAATCCTTTGTCGATTGAGTTACACAGTACCAAAAATTAAATCAATCGACAAACTCAGCGATTCTCGATTTGATCGACAATATAAAAATATTTAAAAAAAAAATTCCTGTATATGTTGGAAACCTGTTCATCTCCGCACTTGGGCGTAAATTTTTAAGTTCCACAAATTAAAGAAAAGGCTTACGAGATGAAAAAAAATAAAAAAAAGTATTTCGGAATTGCATAATGTAAGACAAAAGTAATATATATAGCATTTATAAATTCACACAAAAAACAGACAACCTTACAAGTTGGTCATATGCCGAATTTGGCCAGAAATATTTGTACCTCGGGTGGCCAAGTTAAAAAGGATTCACTGTAATTTTTTCAACTATTAAGTTTTGTATGCTATTTGCATACACACAAGCAATTCAAATCTATTCCATCCTTACAATATTTTTTTTGCTAAAATTCATCAATTCATGCACGAAATCTTCGTAGTTTAAGAGAATCCTTAAGCATAACCTTAGAAGTTATAAATTAATGTAATTAAATCACATTTGTGATGAGATTCGCTGAACGCATTTTTAAGTCAGCTCATGACAAACAACACATTTCTTCATCAAAACAACACGCGTGATAACTTCATAGTTTTATGCAGAAATAACCGACTATCAACAAAAAATCAGTTAAGGCCCAACTATAATTAACATGAGCGAGCATGAGCTAATGTCAAACGCGTATGGGTGAGTGAGCGAATACACGCGCCCCCATAAGACCGACTATATTAGAGCTCACCAACGATTCGGAACATTTCGTTAAACATATGCGAATTTAATAAATGGCACAAATATTTCGTTAAGCATGAGCTAGCGCGCTCTTAACCGAACCGCGCATATGCGAATTTAATAGATGGCACACAAACACACAGAAATCCCGAAATGGCTGGTGCGGAACTGAAAATAATTTCCGATTTAATAGAAAATATAAATAAGAACCCTTGTTATGATAAGAGGCACGCCCTGTGCAATATTAAACATAAGCATAATTTGTTTTGGTCTTCGAATTGAAATTAAGTTAAAATTAAAATTAATTAAAATTATTTTTGGACGACATTTTACAATTGAATTACAACACGGGAAGAAATTCTCACAGATGGCCATGCACGCGTGTCTTCATTATGGCTATGCGTGTGTTTTGTGTAAAAATGACGAAACATATCGTTTGACACTAGAACATGCCACATGTTTCGGCACTTGTGGCCTACTTATGTGTTCTGCAAGTATCTCATGTGTGGTCTCAGGTTGTTCAGTGTTGGGCACGACATATTGAAATTTAATTTTTTATCAATCAAGACCCGTAGATATTTCACGCTATCGACCTTTTTAATTTCATTATTGTTTATCGTTAATTTATAATACTGTCCATGTAAAACTCGATAAATTTTGTCTTCTTCTCATTAAGTTTCCATTTGGAGCCATTTTGTAAATTTCTCTACATCTTCTGTTAGCTTGTCTTTGCACTCAGCTTCATCCTTTCCTTCCGCGTATATCAGGGTATCGTTAGCGGATAATACTACTGCACATTTTTGCACAACCCCCGGAATATCGTTTATGTATAAAATAAACAGAAGTGCTTAATCTAGCCCTGTGGGACTTCGTGGCTTACTTAAATTTCGTTTGAGACTGCACAGTTTACTTTTGTTTTTTGTTTGACAACAAAGATTTAAATTATTGCAATTCAACATCCCATATTCCATACATGTACATTTTTTTAAACAATATCTCTCTATCAATAGTTTCAAATGCCCTTTTGAAATCTAAAAACAGCGCAAGTATCTTTTTTCTAGATTCGTTTGTGTTCCATTTGTCGGTAATATGATTTATTGTTATTTCGCATGAGTAGCATTTTCTAAAACCTGATTGATAATCGGATAACAAGTTATTGTCTTCCAGATAATAGTTTGTCATTTATCGGCATTTTATTAAGCGTCCTCATTTTGTTTCGGTTAAGGTTGAGAAACCTACCTTCAGCCCAAAATTTTCACCGAACCATGACACTTTGTCTTCTCGGTCTATAAATCGCAGTATAGAGAAATTTTGTATTGTCTCTTGAGCGTCCTCTTTCGTGAAAAACTACGAAATTTAACAGCACGCGTACAAGAATTCTTCATTGTTTTGGAACCGACGAGTGCCTCACTATCAGTTATTCTGTTTTGCGTTTGCCTCCATTTAACCAATTCTTTTTCGTTTCTATCTCACAATTGCGAGTTGAACTCGCACGGCGAAGGTTCCGTCGCATAATATTGATGGATGATTTCTGAATATCAAACGACGTTTCCAAACTATTTCAGTTGAATTTTCTTCTAACTTCAACACAAATCAACCATTCATTACTACATTCATACACCCAAACAAACAAATATTCATCCCTACTTATACCTATATCTCTATCCAAGTTTATCCAACACAGAAAATCCCTTCCATCATACACATGCCCAATCAATCATACACATTATGCCTGCGGGGTGTGTGTTAATTTCTGTTGAGCATTTAGGGGTTGAGATCGAAAAGATAGCACTCATCAACGAATAGAGTGGTGGAACACAGCATGAAATTTATGTGTAAAAATGAAAATAGTTATCATTGTAAATCTTAGATATCTCAAAATTTCAACATAAATCGATATTTTGAAATTTATAATTTCTTTATGCTTACCCCGAGGTCGTCAAAACTGCGTTTTCAAATCTTCAAAATTCGCATGTCGATGGTCGACCGTTTTTGGCCAATATCTCGAAAACTATTAAGGCCAGAATGCTTGAAATTATTTTAAATGAAAGTACTCTATGAAGCCAAGTTTTTGTGATTTTTTCAGATTTTTAAACACTTTGGTTTAGAAATGGCAGACGCATTACAAAAAACTTTGGAACTCTATATTTTCCAAATGGAGCTTTGGATGAAAAAGTGTTGAGGCAAACCTCTACCTCATTTCAAAGACCTGTCGATTTATATATAACTATAAGAGGTGCGACAATGTTTCAAAATTAATGGCAATTTCACCTGTACTGAAGCCACTCCCAAATGGCCCCACTTTTTTAATTTGGATGCATGGACAATGACATCTAGGCCTGAAGTACCTAATTCCAAAATTTCATGCCGATATCTTTATAAACTTCGGAGATAAAAAAGTGTGACAGACACGATGGACGAAATTGTAAAGGTTCCGTTTTTATAGACGGAACCTTAAAAGCAAATGCATAAAATCCGACCAACCGAATTGCCTTGGAACTACTCCCGTAATACCCGCCTTAGCAACCAAGACCTTTAAATGACTAGGTAACTTTAGAATCTTTTGTTTGACAGTTATTCTAAACTTTGTGTTTTACTTCAAACTAACAACAAAGAAGCTTTTGTTTTGCTGTTCCATCACATTGAAAGCCTCCATGTGGCATTCGCCCGCATTGGGTAAATTAAACTGCAAACTACCTGTATTTCTCGTCATTGCAACCACCCAAACCAAGGTTGTTGCCACTAAGTATTGACGTCTGCATAATGACAACCGATTGTGCCTGCATCAGTAATAATATATATAATATACGTATAAAGAGCTCTTTCTGATATCTCTTAATTTTTGCGAAGAAATAAACACTATCTTCGTATAGACAAAAAATGAATCAAAAACCACTTAAATTGCATCCATGTGTAAGTGAAGATGACACAGTTAAAAAAAATAACTTTAACAAATGCGAAATTGTGGTTTTTTAATCCATTTTGCTTACGCAGATGTAAAAGATAAACAGACAGTCAGCGAAAGAGGTCAAGATTTACATCAGTTTGCCTTCGCTTTGAAGATTCCCCGCGGGTTAAGGTGCTTTCTAATCATGAAGTGAAAATTTTATTCTAAGAGCAAAAAACTTTCCATTCACTTTTTGCGTAATAGTCTCGAGAGGGGGCTATCGGAAATACAAACGTAAATATCCATTTATGAGTTTGAATGAATAGAAGAATATTTGATTTGCTGAGACAAAAACAAATTTGCGATAGAAAGACGCTTGTAGCTGCGGTCAATCTTGATAACTTGAGTTCTCAGAAAGTATGAATATCCATTACTGGTTCTACTACTCGTGGCTGCTCTGGTCACTGAAATCGAATCATTTATGGAAATTATGCCTGGGAATTCGTTTCTGAAAACAAAATAGTTAACGCCATAAATCTACGAAGAGCAAAAGAACATGAACATGTTGATTATAGATTGGTTTTATGTGATTTATGAATCCTGGGTATGGCTTCTCTTTGTTTAAAAACAGGATATTCTTGAAAATTATAAAATCAGTGATAGGACTATATATCCTTCTCTCTCCCTTATACTTCTACCCAAAAAATGTTTAGGAAAGTCAATGGCTGAAGCCCACAGAAGTGCTCTAAAGCTAACTTTGAACTGTTAACAGTGATCAACAAATTTTGCCAAAGGTCAATGGCACGGACTTACCAATCAATTATATAAATACAACGCTAATCTACCTGTACTCAAGCGATTTGAAAATAAACTGGGTGTCCAGAGCGTCCAGAGACTTTTTATAGATTCAAGGGCGTAAATCTCACGGACGAAATCTAGGGTTTTGGATTTTTTAGGTCGGAATGTAGGACCATATTTTGGGGCTATTTCTCTTTAATTCTCAATGAACCTCTGCCTCTAGGTTTATTAAACAGAGTTTGTTTTGCAACAATAGTGTGTGCAGCAACAAAATCGCTGTTATTTATTTAGGTAGAAGAAATCTTTCAATCAGAAATTTATGCCATAAACAGATACGTCCAAATCAATCTCGACAGCAACTATATCAACCAACCGCGACATAATAATGTCAGATAGTTAAACTGCTATAATGCCACTAGACTCTTACTCCATAAAATCTAAGCTCGCGTGGGAATTCCTACAGAAACTAAAAACTGAGTAGTAGAAGCAGAGTGAAAATCTGCTGGATGCCTAGCCATATAGGGATAGAAAGCAATGAAATGACCGACTCCCTGGCAAGGAACGGAGCATCAGAACCCTTCATAGACCCTGAGCCATTCTGCGCTATAGAAAAGAATTCAGGGAACTGGAGAGAAGGAATCGGACAGAAAACTGGAACAAAGCTCATGGCATGAAGCAGCCCAAGAAACTCCTAGGGCAATATAACCGGAAGAGATTCGAGGCATGCATCAGAATGAGAATGAAAAACCTTCGTATCCTAACAAACTTTCTGAAAGACACTGTAAACTCATGGAGCATCTAAGGAAACTAGGGTTATCTGAAGAAGGTATCTGCAGATTCTGCGGAGAATTTAATGAAATTCCAGAACATATACTGGGATTTTGTGAGAAACTAGCCCACAAAAGAGAAATATGTCTGGGTAAGTACCTAATATCAGAAGAAGAAATGCAATCACTGGAACCATCTACCATTCTCAGATTCTTGAAGGAAAACTAAAACAGATTTCTTCACCTTTGCGCCACAGGAGTCGATGACCCTCAACACCACTCTGAAGAAAACTGTATTTGAGGGGAACTCGTATTTGAGGGAACCTTAGCACTAGCTAAGGTATTAAAAGGAGGCACAATAGATAGGTAGAAGAAGAGTCGATGAAATCGTTATTATTGATTCGGCAACAATTGAGCATTACCTTAGCACCTGTGCTTTGCATCAAACTTACTTCTCGTATGAACTCTTACATTCTAAAAACAATACCTTGTTACTCAGGAAAGAAAAAAATATTTTTGTATCTCTACCTCTCAGTTGAACTTGAATAAAATGTATTCAAACAAAGTATAGGAGATAATTCACCCATAAACTGTATTGAATCCTTCATCTGAACAAAATTGATACTAAAGTAAAGTCTTAACGGTATAAAACTGAGACTATTTTGCAGCATTGCAATATTGTTGCATCAACTGCAAACATAACAATCTATAAAAATTTACGGCACCATTCAATTTGTAACCTCAATTGTAGCAAACAGTTCCCAATTCCCCACACTATATATTTATATACATGTGTTCATCAAAAGCCTATCAAATAAATAATCGTGTCTTCTAACTTAACATTTCAAGTTTCTTGGATAATGAATAAGGTCTCTCCGAACAGTAAACACAAAAAGTTCATACAGTTCATGGTTCTCGATTTAAAAAAAAAGTATGCTGTGAGGTAGTCTTTTGGCACTTTGCCTACACGATTTTGACCAACACACAAGAATTCGATGTGTTAACTATTAAGTCAAATAGACTCTTTGGGCTTACCTTGAATCACCTAACACCGCCACCGAATATTTTTGTTACAGACTACATCAAATTGTCGGTAGAGTAAGAATTTGTCAAAGTAGCATGTACCACCAGACGAATACAACAGAAAATTCACATTTTGTTTATTAACTGCGGGGGTTTTCATAGATTCTCCAAGGTCTCAATGTTATTAACATCAATTTTCATTGTTTTGGTGATTAATTCGAAAAGATGTTAATAAGAATATTTAATTAAGCAACCAAAATATTCTGCGAATCATATTTTCATTAATTTTGATTTATGATTTGGCATGAGGATCCAGTTTATTATTTGAGATCTAATCAAATTCTTAAGAGTGAAATGCTAAGCCGGAATAGATGTCCAAAGATTCAAGTTTCAAGATTTCAAGTTCAGCTATCAACCGCAGCATGTCCCCATCTGCAGAGAGAATGAAAATCATTTATGTGACTAAAAATACAGTAGACTCACAAAAAGATATACACATGAAGACCACAATCAGTGATATGTTGTTCTTTCTTTCTTTTTTCTACAGTTGGTCTTTGATAATGACAAGGAATAAAAAATAACTTAACTAACGTTAATGCGAGTTGTCCAAATTTTTTATTTTATTATAAGAGCGGCTTTCGCTAACCTTCTTCTCCGCCTTGGAAACTTTTGGGAAGATATTTTTTTAATTCAAGGCTTAGATTGTAGGCGATTTAGTGCGAGAACTTATGACTCCTCAATGTATACTGTTTTATGCAAATAACGTAGGTTTGCCTAGAGCCTGTATTCTTGTAAAAAGCTCCCTTGACACATTTCTTTTCTCCAACTGCAGCAATCCAAACACAGTCGTCTTCACCCTGGAAATACGTCAGACAACGTACTGGTCTGCAAGTATATCGATATCCCTGGTCTATGACGAGCTGATGTTCTCATCGTACTATGTAGTAAAAATGATCGCTTCAGCGGAATGAATCAATTCGAACCTGATTGGGAGAAGCTCTGACACTCACGGCAGAGGAGATTTGCGATATGGACAACGAATCGTTCATTACCAAACACCGAAAAGAAGTATTAGACCTCACTATTACCTTCAACTAGTGGTGGGCAAATACCCGGTTTTACCCAAATGGGTATTTATTTTAAATGACAAGTTATTGCAAACATTTATTCATGGGGTGTGTTTTTAAGGTTCCGTCTACAAAAACGGAACCTTTATAATTTCGGTGTGTCCGTCCGTCGTGTCTGTCACACTTTTTTATCTCCGAACTTTATGAAGATATCGGCATGAAATTTTGGAATTAGGTACTTCAGACCTAGATGTCATTTCCTATGCAGCGATTTTAAAAAGTGGGGCCATTTGGGGGTGGCTCCAGTACAGGTGAAGTTGACACTAATTTTGAAAAATTGTCGCACCCCATCGATATATATATCAATCGACAGATCTTTCGAAATGAGGTGGAGGTTTCTCTCAACACTTTTTTATCAAAAGTACCGTTTGGAAAATATGGAGCTCCAAAGATTTTCCCCCCTGCCATTTCTAAACCAAACTGTTTAAAAATCTAAAAAAAATCACAAAAACTTGGCTTCATTGAGTACTTTCATTTAAAACCATTGCGAGCATTCTGGCCTTAATGGTTTTGGAGATATTGGCCAAAAACGGTCAATCATCGACATGCGAATTTTGAAGATCTGAAAACGCAGTTTTGAAGACATCAATGTAAGCATTAAGAAATGATAAATTTCAAAATATCGATTTATATTGAAATTTTGATATATCTAAGATTTAAAATGAAAACAATTTCATTTCCACACATAATTTCATGCTGTGTTCGGCCACTCTATTCGTTGATGAGCGTTATCTTTTCGATCTCACCCCTAAATGCCCAACAGAAATGAACACACACACACCGCAGGCATGAGCAGTGATTGGGTATGTGTATGATAGAAGAGATTTTCTGTGGTGGATAAATTTCGATAGAGGTATAGGCATATTTATGGATAAATATTTGTTCGGATGTAGAAATGTATGAATAAAGGGTTGATTTGAGTTGAAGTTAGAAGAAAATTCAACTGAAATAGTTTTGAAACGTCGTTTAATATTCAGAAATCATCCATCAATATTATGCGACAGAACCTTACCCGTGCGAGTACAACTCGCACTTGCCCAGTTTATTTTATATAATTACAAATTACATACCCAAATCCTACTTGTGACCAAGCAGGGGGGTTGCAGGGGCCCAGCATGCCCCCCAAAGCAATTTCACTTTTTATCCGTTTCCTCTTAAATGTCTCAGAATGTTTAATGGAAGGTATATTTTAATATACAGCGGAAAGCGACAAAAAGCCAATCGGCCTTATGTCGCTTTGTGAAAGTGACATAAGGCCAAAGCAAAAATGTGGTCTTATGTCACTTTGATAAAGCGATATAAGGCCAAGTTTTAAAATTTGGCCTTATGTCGCTTGGCGTTATGTCATGGCGCCTACTTGGATATACTGACGTTAAAAAACAACTGAAGTATTTAGTATTTAAACACATCGCCTTTTATAATAATAGCTGGGTAATTACAGATTTCCGATTTTTTTCTACATTTCGCCATAAAATCAAGATAAGATCAATTGCAATTGTAATTAGTACGGAAGTAGTTTATAACCCATTTCCGCCCATTTAGGACATGTCGGATGTAATAAAAAAATAAATAGATAAAAAGTCCCTATCATCTTATACTTATACTTATACTTATAGCGACACAACTTCCTAGACGACTACAGCCGCAAACACCACCATCGAATTGTACTAAATTTCTTTGAATTACTGTACGTTCATACAATTCAATCTGATATCCAATATACAATACATTTGCACCTCAAAAATACAATCTTTTATCTCTGGACAAATCCATGCTACGCATAAGATAAGTAGTAATCACTGATGTCAGTGATCCATCCACCCACATAATTATATCTTCTTGGAATGCATATTCATTCCACATGTGACACTATGCACATTTGATCAACTTCGAACTCCCTAAAACCGAAGTTAACCGACGCCTTAATAATAAGATTCAAATCACAGCTCTGCTGAGCTCGTCATTACAACATCGCACAGGAGTGAAAATATAAGTAAAAGGATTGGTAAAACATCTTAAAATGTAACAGTTGTTTTTTGCTTTCAAATATCAAGTCAACAAGACTTTAACTACATTAAATCGACCGTAATAGACAGAAATAAATAAATACCCTGCTTTGGGTAGACAAATATGATACCCGGTAAATACCCGGTATTTACCCTCTCATAAATACCCACCGAGTGGGTAAAAAAAAAGTTGCCTAACACTACCTTCAACAACTCTTCTTACCTTGTAAAAGTCTGTGAGGTCTCTAACTTGCTCACGATACTCGACCTAAGCAAACAACCTACAGACATTTTTTGAAAACATAGCAGCACAAAACACAGTGACAAACTCATGGAGTCAGTCACCAGTGATCACATAGTGTCTATAGCCTTTCCATCTATTCTGCCAAGAGGCATGGCTAGGTCAAACTAATGTAGTGAAAAACTAGGATTTCTTCAGAAAATTTTTCTATAAAAAGCATAATGATACTTGGACCACATCTATGGAAGAATCCCCTGAAATCATTCTAGAAATTAGCTTTTCCAACCGTCCTTATTTTAGGAAGGCACTCCTCCTTTTCAGCTATTGACTTCCCGTCCTTTTTTGATTTATAATTTTCTCTTTTTACGATATAAAAAATGTATTAATATTTTATGCTACTTGCTTTACAACATTGCCCAAACTCTGTTTTGTCGCCTATCATTGCGTTTATTAAGGCCAAAGTTTTCCAGAAAAACAAGCCAACAGCGGTGAATTTTAATAAAAACTTCTGAAATACTTTAGTTTTTGAGGTTCCGTCTGCAAAAAGAGTGTGTCCGTCCGTTCGTCTGTCGTGTCTGTCACACTTTTTTATCTCCTACATTTATGAAGATATCGGCATGAATTCTGAAAAGTGGGGCCATTTAGTGGTTGGTTCCGTATAGGTGAAGTTGTCATGGATTTTGAAACAGTGATGCACCCCATCAAGTAATATATCAATCGACAGATCTTTTGAAATGAGGTAGAGGTTTGTTTGGTGGGCACCATGGCGTCGACTACTGCGCTCGATGTTCTCGGTTCGATTCCCGAAAAAAAACACTAAAATTTTTTCACGGCTCCACCTCTTTCGAGTCACTGAAAATGCTCAAAGAGTATGACTGTCTAGAAAAAGCTTCTCAATCGCGCCGTTCGAAGTCGGCATTAAACTGTAGGTCCTCTCCACTTATGAGAGAACAATAGAACGCACAACACGAGTAGTTGCTGAGAAGCTAGGCCCAGGTCCACCTCGGATTGCAGCGCCGCCATTATTATTATTATTATTATTATAGAGGTTTGTTTGAACACGTTTTTATCCAGAGTATCGTTTGAAAAAAAATATGAAACTCCAAATTTGGTTTTAATGCCTCTCTCCCATTTTTAAATCAAATTGTTTGAAAATCTGAAAAGAAAATTGGCTTCAATAAATACGTTTATTTAGAGACATTTTGAGCATCCTGGCTCAAACAGTTTTGAAGATATTGGCCAAAAACAGTAAAACATCGGCATGCGAATTCTGAAGATCAGCATTAAGATATGACAAATATCAAAATACGGCTTGATATGCAAAGATTAAAAATTTCAAAGATTATTACTTTTGCACATAAATTCCATGCTGAGATCGATTACTGGATACGATGATAAGTGTCTTCAACCTCTAAATGCTTTGTAAGGGTCGGATGGGTATGATGGAAGTGATTTTCTCTGTTAAATAAATTTGGATGGAGATATTGGCATACATATGTATCTATGGATGTTTGTTTGTTTGTGTGTACGTATGTAGACATGAATAGTTCATTCGGGTTAAAGTTACAAGAAAATTTACCTGAAACAGTTTGAATTCGTCGTCTGATAATCAGAAATGCTTCCACCAAAAAATATTTATGCGACGGAAGGCCCAATGCGAGTACAACTCACACTTGCTTAGTTTATTTAAAAGAAAAATAGGCCGTGTGGCGACCTTGTCAGTAATATGAACATTTTACTACACTAATCAAGGTGGCAAAGCAATATATAATTTCTAGTTGTCATAGCTCTAGATAAATAAACACTCACTTTTTATTCTGGCAACCGAATAGTTAAGTTGTTTCATTTAGTAGTTCTCTAGAGGATTGTGGGTCATTACAGGCCGAATAAATAAATATTTCAAAAACATTCATTGATTTTTTCTTGCCAAAGAGTGGAAAACATTTTCTTAAATAAATAACTCAATTTGCATGCAAAGCGGCATTGTCAGATAGGCTATAGTTCTTGTGTTTCCAGAGAGTTCAACTTTAGCCTGAAAAATTCACTTTTCCCATGCCTTCAAGGATTTTGGCTGAAATTGCTGATTGAGCTAAATATATTATCAGTCCCATTTATTTGATGTAAAAGGTTCAAACACGAAGAAAATCAACTTCTGAAAAATGACACATTTCACACGAAAAAATGAGGTAATATGGCAACATAATTGATTCACATTTTCTTCCTGAAAATTAACAAAATGTCTCAAAGTGAATTTGATGATTGCAAAGTTTTGTGAAACGATTTTCTCAATAATCAGGAAGATTTGATATGGGATATCAGAATGGATAACAAATTGATGGCAGAAGCGTAATAAAGTGAGATTTTGTAACTGAAACGCCTTTATTGGTTAGTTGGAGGCCCTGTTTGCGATGTTTCGCTCATAAGCGATAAGAACTGCTGGATCTATTTCCCCGATATTCGTAGAAATGGAGTTGGAATAAATTACTTACAATTCCAAGTAAAATTCGAAGTAGTCGCCGTAAGACCCGAAACGAGCCGCTTAAAAGGAGCTTTTGAGAATGATAATGAAATCAGTATAAATAGACGGTATTTTGCTTTGAGAAATTGGTTTCCTCCTTTTGTTTCGGTCAAAGTAGGGAACACTACTAGAAACTCACTTGCCTGGCAACTGGGACAAAGTCATGGCTACTCTCAATAGTGGCACATCTCCGTTCAACAGCTTCAATACATTGATATCAAGGCAAAGAATACTATAAGCCTACACAGTTCTTCAAACCATGAAAGTCGCCTGGATCCAATGGAGTTATACCCGCGGAGCTGCAACAGAATTCAAAGATGATTCTCTCCTCGTTGGAGATCATCTTCGCAGGATGCTTAAACATGCCCTACACCCCAAAGAAATGGAAACAAGCAAACGTTGAATTTCTTTCTTAATATGCTAAAACCCTCATGCACACCAGATACTAGTTAGAAAAAGTTGAGAAAAAGGAACGGACTAAGTGTCAACGTTTAAAAGGCCGAAATATGAGTATTCACTTGGACACACACAATTCCTCCCAAACCACAAATGGATGCTAATTTTTTCGAAAACTGCCAAATATTTGATCCAAATCTTTATAGAAGGCCCAACAGAGCAAACACGAAAAGCACTTCCCCACTAAATGTGCGATTGTTAACCACTGGCTCTATGTTGCTATTATTGAACTCATCCTGATATGTGGCGTCATGATCTGGTCGTACTCGACACAACTGTGCATTACACCTCTTTCAGGAAGTTCCGGTGACAAGTATGCATCACACCCAGAACCACTCTCTCAAATTGGCTTTATACTCAATTTATTTGAGAACTGACATCCGTTTTCATGCCAGTGATGAACTTTTACTTACAGACAGTCTACAATTTTTAAAGATTGGAATTTTTGTCTTAGAATTTCGATCACATCACTCCACACTGATTTCTCAAGAAATATTTCGAAACCTTAATTCAAGTCAGATATTTTTGGAGAAGCTCTATAGCTAACCGAAATAGCCGATGACAAACGATTCCACATGAATCGCCATACTAAAGTTCAACAAAACTGCTGGTGCCAATGAACTGCCCGCCGAACTTTTCAAAGCATCTGTAGGATCTGGTCGGATGAATATATGCCCTACGAATGGAGGCTCAGCATCATTTGCCCTATCCTAAAGTAAAGAGACCCTCTAAACTATCCCAACTAATGGGGTATACGAGTAGGTCTCCAAAATAACGCATTTAGGATCTTCTCTGTCGTCGTGTGTAAGCTATTAACAGCTTGATTGGTAAATTTCGGTGCGTGTTCACCGAAATCCACCACCTACCAATATTCACATTGCGGTGTATATGGAATAAGACCCACAAGTTTCAAACCGATACTCATCATGTGTTTATCAATTTTAAAGCCGCGTATGACAGTATTTATAGAAACGAGCTTTAGAGGGTAACTTCCTAGTTTTGGCATCTCTGCAATATTCGTCCGCCTTTGTAGAATGACGATGAAGAATGCCCGATACTCCATCAAGGTGGGTGAAGACTTCATCGATACCTTTCATGCCAAAACAGGATTTAGGCAAGGCGACGCACTGCCTTGCGATTTTGTCATTCTCGAGATCATTTGCGATTCAAACACAAATTTAGTTGTATAAATTTGCTCTCATATACCGATGAGATTGTAATAATCGGGAGGACACAGCTGGCTGTCAGTTTGCTTTTGTGAGCATCGAGAAAGCGGCTAAGATGGATCTTGCAGTGAATGAGGGACAAAGCAAAGTATATGTCGTCTATGGAAAGGGTTCACCAACACCGACATCGTCGCTAGAGGCAGCATGAATTAGCTGGACGTGCGTAGCTGAACGCAACAATCGCAGTTCCACCCCGGACCGTTTCGCCAGCTGAAGCAGTATTATAGCCTTCAAGAAACCCAGCTGGATCTACACCGGAAGAGGGAGTGAGTAATGGCTGAAACACAATAGTGCGTCAGCGTCAGCGCTGTCTTTCAACGCACACAATTCAATGGACATGCACGAAATACTGCAGCAACCTACGTAAATGAAAAATGAGAGAGATGAGAGGATCGTAATAAAACGTAAAACGTAATCCCAACGCACGTCATTATTCAACATGTTGGATATTTTTTTGACAGAGGGATGCGCTGTGAGAGCGAAATTGAGAAATGCTTCCCAAATTGAGAGTTTTTTTTTCCCAAATTGAGAACATTTTGTGGCAACTGACATTTGAGAAATGAAAACAGCTGACTAAAATTATTTCAACGACAAAACTAATTTGAATGAATACGCCAAATGAGCAACAAGAATCACTTTTTTAATTTTTTTAACTTTTCTTGGCATTCATTTTCCGCAATCAATTTCTTTAACGTTGAATTGTTTGACCAGAATATTTTTTGATTTGACATTTCAGAAATGAAAACAGCTGACGGAATATTTTTTATTTGGTATTTGAGAGAGGGAGGAAGGAGCTTATTAACGCAGTGCGTCAACGCACACCCTCCGTAACATGAAGTCGACTAGCGCAACGCACTATTGTGTTTCAGCCATAATAGTATCTTCTCCACTGAACTAAAATTACTTTTTCGCCTCTACAATTTCCTTAGCATGTTTCAGCCGGAGATTATGTCAATTCATGACCCTTGTCCTGGCAAAGGTGAAACTATATAACAGGAAGTAATAATTGTCTATTTACAGAAAGCCAGGCGACCATAAAATCCGTAAGACAAGTCTCCACAAATTCTGAACTAATTCTTTCACCTCTTCACAATGCCTGGGAACTATGTATACGGCAGGTGAACTTTCCCATGTCATGGCATACGTGCTTGCAAGAATTGTTTACCAAAATGCTTGAGAGAAAACAAAATTATCATAAAAATGATTCGAAAAACTTATCTATTTTCTATTAAAATTAATCTATTTTCTACTTTAACTTTGTGCCTGTAACACAGTTCTGTATACTACCGTCGAGTGACATTTAACTTCCAATACAAGCAAAACAATGGCACAGTCTGAAATACTGCGTTGTGCTACCGATCCTACATTTATCAAAAAGTCAGAGAATTGAGAGCAACGTGTAACGACTCGTAATAACGGACTCTCTCACGGAAATATTTCAACCTGTCAAATTTCTGTCCATTTTTAAACTTCTGATACAATTGTATACGTTTTTGTGTTTTGACATTTAGTTGTAAGATTAGAGATAGGAAAGCAGCTGATAAATGTGGATTATCATTTGAAAGTATGTCCAAAGAACAGCCTACTTAACAAAAAATGGTAGCAGTAACGCAGTATTGTGTTTCAGGCATTAGTGCTTACTTAAAAGCTAAGATAGGAGAGCTACTGTGATAACAAAATACCCACTAAAAGACACAAAAAAACACAATTCCTATTTGTATCCAAATAATCCCGTTGAATTGGCTGTTCATAAAAGGCACCACAAATTGACTTTCTGCATCATAACTACCTCGCATTCATTCACATTCGAAGGAAAAACAGCTCAAACTTAACAATAAAATATTCACGCAAAATCCCTGAACAGCCATTTTGTAGAATTCATTGCTGCAAGTAATGCAAGCTGCAAATTCAACCACTCGTCAAGAACGTCCGAACTAATCTGAAGATGTCTGCCAGAATTTCATTAGCACCCAGACTCATTCTCTGATCTTGGGGATTTCCAAGAGGTTTTCTCCCCCAAAGAGAAAAAAAAGCTCAGCTCAGTACCTGCTACCTTCAATGCGGAAAAAAAATAACACTTATCACATTACAACTGCCCCTCTCCTCGGATGAGCATTCACTTAGGCTCCCTCGAGGTTGTCCAACGCAAACATTCACCACAAGTAAACAAGACGCGAACAAACTGCGAAAGTTAGAAATATGATTAATGGCCACTTGATAGTCTGTCATCAATGGCATCCCATAGAGGGGCAAACAACCTCTCTGGATGATTCGAGTCCAAAGCTATGTGAATCATCGCCTAAGGCGTTTTCCGGATTTCATGCTGGACGCAAACCACCGCTTTCAGCCTCAGGCAAGTGGTGCAGCCGAGAAACAACAAAATAATGAAGAACGACGAGTGGGATTGATAAAATTCCCAAGATACACACTAGACGTGGTCATATCTCTTAATAGGGGGATGCCCCATGCGTATCGGGCAGATAGGGCGACGCTTGAAAGACAATGGCAACGTGATCAAACAAAATTTTGTAAATCCAGTTTTGTGCTTAGCTTTCACGGAGTTTTCAACATGAGCTTATTAGCACCCAATGATTCTTATATAAACTAAGTCACATAGTCGGAATGGTTATCAGTCTTAAGTGAATTCACGTATTGAAACGTTGTCGTCGTCAGTTCAAGTCAAAGTAGGAAACATGAAGGTTCTTATTGTGTTGTGCCTCTTGGTTGCTGCTGTGTGTGCAGCTCCTCAATACGGTCGTGGGGGTTATGGTGGTGGACGCTATGGTCCTGGTGGATTTGCTGGTGGTCCGGGATATGGCAGACCAGGATTTGGAGGTCCTGGGTTTGGTGCTCGCCCAGGCTTTGGAGGAGGTAAGTGTTTACCGAGAGAAACTTTTTTGCGATCAAATATTTATCGAATTTGTTTTTTTTTTTAAAAAAGGTGGTGCGGGAGGCGGTGGTTCCAGCGCACAGGCCAGTGCATCATCGTCGAGCTTTAATCAAGGAGGATTCGGAGGCGGCGGTAGTGCGTCCAGTGCACAGGCCAGCTCTTCATCACAGAACTTCAACACGTTCGGTTAATTTAATTAGAGAATAATGCTGACTATAGATTAATGTGTGGCTTGTAAATATTGCTAGTGACTTGAATAAGATCTGATGTTTTTGTACAACAAATTGGAATTTACTTCATCCAGCTATTGATCGGTGAATGCTGACATTTTCTACAATATACAATAATTGAATTGACAAGAATCAACGTTGACAGAGATAATTAAAGCCACCGCAATTAGCAACTCTTGGGTAATCTGGTCCCGGTGCGAATGCTAATTCTTTGGAATGAATGTTAGTCGATTTTAATACTAGGCCGTACGCCTTGAGTTCGTAAGCACTTTATTCTTTGACTATGTTTTACTACAGACTGACATATAAAATACACACCACTGAGGCCTTGGAGGAAAATAATGTTTATCAATGTTCTCGACATACTGGGAAAGAATACGTAGAAGCGTAATCATCAGTAATCCAATTTGACATGAGCACAGAGCTCAAATTCCAAATAACTCAATGAGTAATGGTTACGATCGTCTGTCGCTTTGTCAAATTGTCGCCATCGTCTGTCCCTTTATGAAAAGATAGATATATACAAACGCATGAAGGTGAACATAATGATGTCGCTGCCAATATTGCTCGACGCCGTGGTCAGTTAGGTTAGGTTAAGTTTATAAAGAGTTATTTCAATCAGGGTGCATTAACGAGGCGTGTGGGTTATAAATGTGGAAGAGAACTGCTGTGTTATTTAAGGAAACTATTCAAAGCTTTGTATGAAGCATACTAGATTGGTTGGAGGTTGTCAAAAAAGTAAGCTCTGATGGTTTAGAGTGTTCTCCAACGACTTTTGTAAAATTTTGATTGACAATGAGAAGGAGAAATCGTCTTAACAACGCCAGAGTCGGACAAATACAAAGAAGGAGTCGGACCTCCTCCTCCTCCTTCTCGTCTAAGCAAATTCTACAAAAGTCATTGCAGAATTCCAAGCCATTTGAAGTGAACACCTATGAGGTAGTGTCTTGTAATGACACCAACAATTGTGACAATTTTTGATCTCTTAAGAGTGATAAGATTCATGGAATGTTTGTGTCAATTTTTGACACGGCGCTGCATCGACCCATATGTACTAGACTTTCAAGTCTAGGTTCAAATCCCAGTTCAGACAAACAATTTTTTAATAAAAAATATTGTTCATGGCTCCACTTCTTTCGAGTCACTGACAATGCTCAAAGAGTATAACTGTCTAGAAGAAGCTTATCAATCTCGACGTTCGGAGTCGGCATTAAACTCTAAGTCCCCTTTACTCGTGAGAGAACAATAGCACGTTGTGCGTTGCTGAGAAGCTAAGCCCAGGTCCACAACGGACTGTAGCGCCACCATTATTATTATTATTATTATTCTTATTATTATTATTACTAGTATTATTATTAGGAGAGATTAGGTTTATGGAACGTTTGGGATCTAGTCTGAGCCAAATCTGTCTAGAACTTTGGTGCCAGTAGTACATCCGATTTTAGTTTTTAAATTTCCTATAGCTTTATGCAATAGTTCACAAGTCGCAAATGACACTCTCACTCCTGAATTCTGTGTAGTGGCATTACTGGTAAGTTTATCCGCTTTGCAATTCCCTGGAAAGTCTCTATGGCCTGGTACCCAGCACAGGTCTGTGTTGAACTGTTTAGCCATCTCTTCAAGGGACCCGACGGTTAGTGAATACTGTAGAGTTTATAGAAACTATTTCCAGAGACTTAATTTCCAGATACAAATATCTCAGGTGGATATTATGTTTCATTTTATGATACCCATAATCATAACCTCCATCTAAAACACGCTGCAACGATCAGAGAGTTGAAAGGAGACACTATTGAATACATCAGAGAAGACGCCACCCGGCACTCTCTTCTCTGAGTGGAAGAAGAAAAGGCTTCGACCACGCCATATGTCCTTGTGTGCGTTTCAAAATGTCTATAGATGAAGTTTTATGGGTTGGTGTAATCAAGCGTAGTAATAAGCTCAGTGCCGGAGTGATAAATACAAAGGAATGCAAGCTTTTATTATGGTGAAAAATCATTTATCGGAGTTTATACCAGAAATCAGCTACATAGAGATACTCAACTCTTTCCCTTCTACCCTCATGACGTCATCTGACAGCGTTTTTTATAACATTTTTTCGTACAGTATCCGTGAATACGTGTGATTTGTTTTGAACAGCTGTAGTTGATTTCTGGTTTATACCATGTTGTGGTCATTCTCTCAATTTAGTTGAAAAGGAAGTTGCTAACTTTTGTCCATCGGCTGTTCAATTCTTTGATTCCATTCAGAATTTATTTACGTTTTTCACAGCAAGTACAGAACGATACCAAATTCTGACTGAAAAATGATCGCAGAAAAAAGGCGGATATTTTTAAGTTTTAGAAGAGCTTAGCGATACTCGTTGGTCTTGTTGAGCTGAAGCTACGAAAGCCATTTTCGATGATTATTTTGAGATTGAAGGAGCTCTAACCAGCATATTTGATAAGGAGCAAAAAGACATCCGCTTCATTCCGAAGCCTCGCACTTTTTACAAAAGTTGAGTTGTATCGAAACCGCTCTATTTGCTATATAACGGCATCTTGGTCGGTGCTACAAACAAACAAACATGTTGCAGGACAGAAAATTACTTTTTTTTGCGGTGTTTTTTTTTTGATACTCTACACTGGAGCACTCAGACTCAAAACTGGTCCATGGTACTGCCAGGTAGCAACTTACTCCAGCGCCGTTAATTTCATCCCAACCGCAAATGGTGACTGGATCAGATCTGTGTTTCTCTTACTGAAAGAATAACATACGAAGCTGTATGTTCGAGATTTAGATTTCTCAATTACATAAAGAAGATGGATGCTGCAGCAGAGGCATTGGTGAAAGCGTAGAAAGATGATTTAGAGCCTAGTCTTGGTAATGAGTTGGTTTAATTTTTATCTTTGATCGATTCATACAAAAAGGATTATAGAAAAGTCTAATCTACCGAGCTATTTTACTATCACATTCTCGAAGATCAAAATTTCAGAGCTGCATTCCCAAACATTGAAATTGCATTGAGAATGTATTAATGGTGTCTAATTGCACTGGAGCGCGCTCATTTTCAAAAACGAAAATTATAAAATATAGGCTTCGAGCTACGACGGGACAAAACCGTCTATCAAAGCTATCCCTACTCAGCATTGAAAGCGATTTACTCCGGGAAGTAGATTTCAGCGAAATCATTAAGGATTTTTCGTCGAAAAAAATTCGCAAGATTCCATTTGTTAGCGCTTTAATTTAATTTTATAGTTTAGTTTGTTATTTTAGTTTTAATTAACTTTTATTTCAGTAAATTTAGACAGGTATTTAGACAACCTGGTAGACGGCCATAGGCCAAACCCATTATGACTTATGTTAATATTTGTTTAATTGTAATATACAGTCAGCGTCAAAAGTGAGTGAACATTCAGTCATCTGCTGAAGGTTTATCCCCTAAATTAATATTCACCGGATTGAGGTAGAACAGATAATTGTATATCAAATTAAAGCTCAAAAGTCATACTTTGAAATATGGTAAATAATGTTTAACATAAGTGTATATATAAAACAATTAATTGAATTTCAAAGAGTGCTAAAAACAGCATTGAAAAGTGAGTGTATATATGGTTGTGTCAGTGACTGTAAGACATAAAGACTCGATACTGTTAAACATTTGTATGAAAATTAAGACCATCATATACGATAACTGAAAAAGTTGTAAAGGCATGCAAAGTACAATTTTTTCTCAATAACATACAGTTTTTCAAAGAGATGTGTTCACTCACTTTTGACGCCTGTTTTTAGCTCCTTTTTTCGTTCGAACTAAGTAAACTTCTTTATGTTTACTGTTATTTTAAATGAAATATGGCTTATTTTGAAGTATGATTTCAGAGCTTTTATTTGGGTCAGACGTAGACTATTCCAGTCAAATTTGATTTAGAGAAATACCCTGCAACTAATGACTGTTTACTAACTTTTGAAACGGACTGTATATTACAATTAAACAAAAATTAACATAAGTCATAATGGGTCATGGGCCATGGCCGTCTACCAGGTTGTCTAAATATAAATTTAAGATCTTGTATTGGAAATCTTCTTCTATAATACGCTTTCTATGCCGAAGTGCTGCTATTGAGTAATTATCTAAGACATCCCATCTTTTTTCTCCACTTAAGATACTTATTGTTTCATCGTCTTCTAAGATATGTTTTACAAATATTGATAGTAGAAATTCTTAAGAATTGGACAAACACCAAGAAAATGCAAAATATCTTCTCTCTCTTTCGTGTTGCACATGCAACAAAGTGCTCACAAATCTAGACGATGTGGTATAAAGTTTAGTTGGACAAGTTCACCTCTCATTTTAAATATAGTACTTATTTTTCAACTAGGTGACTGTTAAGGATATACGATTTCTCATTTAAAAAGTGGTTAAGTTTTCTATAGTAGTTCATATGTAGTGATGATTCGGCTTCATCAACATATTGATCATAGGTATGTTTACCAAGGTTCTCCAACTTGAAAACAACTGGTTTCCCGAAACGAAGCAGTAATCTATTATTGACCACGATGTTTCTCTGATAAAGGACAGTCTGTTGAATGGATCACCATTCAACAGACGCACGTCATACTCATCAGCAAGTTCAAGGATTTTGTCTCCTTTTCTATCACAGATTGGGTCCCTAGATTTCCGATAAGGATCCAGAAACTGGTGTTGCATCCGGACGTGAAGTTATTTTGCGATAGTCCTATTCGGCCATTAAAATCCCAAATAAGCATAATATCTGTAAAGTCTAAAAATGCAGTGAGTCAAAGAGCTTGTCGAAACCACGCAGCCAATAATTACAGTTTAAGTAGATATGCTTCAAGAGTATAAATTTCATAAAGAAGTTGTAGGTCCTACCATTAGTGTCACAACAATAGCTCACAAAACACAAGTGGTTACTGAAGAGCTAGACAAATAGCTCTTCGTTTAATGTTTTTATCGTTTCCTGTAGTGAATTAGCAATCATGCTCAAACAACTTCCTCTATACTTTGCTTTGGTTATGACTTACTCCAAATGAAAGCTGTCATCAACGGACAGGGTTTGCTTCAGAATAATTTCGGACAATGCAGCCAGCAGCCTGTTAACAAGCTTAAATAGCATTAATTAGGAATTGCCGTGTCATGCCGTGCAATCCTGCAACACAATTTGTTTATGTGTTGCTGCACAGAAATCTAGGCGATTGTTGTAAATCCGTAATTTATAAAATAACGATTGTGAATCTGTGATCTTTGTCGTTGTAGCCTATTTATGTTCCGAGCCAGAATTATGTTGCGATCAGTTAAAACGGACATTGAAATTGGACTTCTACCAGAAGTTGGTAAGGCAGTAACGATAATTACATCAGAACATAGAATTATCAATCAGTCTCGTTGAGTTCCATAAACTATTAAGTGGCAGAGTCCTTCTTGTAAAACCAATTTGCCTTTATATAAACTTCAATCATCCTGGTAGTTGAGAAGTATGGACCTTTGCAATAGCGGATGAGAATACCGTGGGTTGGAGGGAGAAGAAGGAACTGCTCTTGATCTTCGGCCTTGCGTACGTTGACTGTAATCGGAGCAAACTAATTGCCCATTATTTGTACGGAGCTGTACGGCAGGAGCCATCGAAGAAGAAAAACACGGTAGTTAGACACTCTTACTGCATTTGCTCATTCTATAGGCTTGGCAATTCATCCATAACTGAATAAGAGTGGCTAGCCAACAGCAATACAAATAAAAGAAAAGTTATAATAATTAACAATATGGTTTATATTTATTTCACATCATAAAAAAAACTTAACTGACACGTTTAGATAATTCCTAAAATATAGCCCTTTTCGCAGCACAAGCAGCGCTACACACTACAATGTCCGCGTATATTAAACGTTCACGACTGAACACCAGCTGTTTGATATTGTCCAAGGACGCTTCAATAGCACGCTCCCACACAGGCTCATCGTAACATATTTTACCGCAAAAGCACTTAGGACTCTTTGTAATCAGATCAACCAAAATCCATGGAACAGTCCTGCAATTTATTGGCACCTGGGTAATCGACGCTATTTGTGCAGCTAACAACCACAACGGAGAGGGACTATGCATCGCTGACCGTCGAACTTCGATTCTCTTTTCACAAATTGGTTGGAAATTGTTATCCCACACATCGAGCACATCTAGGCGGACTTCGTTTATCGACGACGGCAATGACTCTAGCTTATTGCTGGACAAGTGCAGATAGCGTAGCGTCCTCATACCTCTTATTCCGAATGGGACTCTTTCAATAGAATTGTGACTCAATTTCAGTGTCACAATATTTTCCAGCTTGGTTAATTCAATCGGGAAATAATTCAGTCTATTGTTGCTTACATCAAGATCGCACAAGCGCGCCTTAAGTTCTTTGCCAGCCATCCAGTTCCAGTCTGCGCCCTCTCCTAGCATATTGTTGGACAAATCCAACTCAATAAGTGGCAATCTGCCTAGTTCTTTGGGAATTTTCTGTATTTTATTATCATTCAACTTCAGTGTTGTGAGATTAATTAGGCTACAAATCTCGAAGCTAACTTTGTGAAGTCCTATCCCATTGACTGCTAGTACTTTCAGAGTCCTGGGAAAACCTTTCGCAGGGTATTCAGAACGTTTTTGAATGATCATCCTGTGCACTGGATGCGATTTACTGGGAATAGGCATGCTAGCAGCAATATTGAGTCTCAGATTGGTTGTTGCTTTTCCTTGGATGCCTAATTTGAGAGTTTGCAAAAATGATTTCAGCTGGATTGGGTCACATTTGATCATCAGGTTCTCTGGGGGAGTTTTGAAGGATATTGTTGCTTTTCCATCGTTTATAAACTTCGTAAACATATTTTCAATGTTATCATTGACCTTATAACGCACTCCGGTCTTGTTTTGTGGTGTGAAATGTATAATTTCCAAACTGGATTTGTCCTTCGTAGTTGGATGAAATCCCAAAGCGATTGTGGCTTTTGGTATTTTCTTTCTGTTTTGTTGTGTTTGACGATTGAATACTTGAGTTTCACAGAGAATTTTCATTTTAATTTCGGCATTTGAATTTTATGCAAATGTGAATTTTTTTTAGTGTTTAGTTTCCCAAACCGATTTTTGGGATATTCTAAATATTTATGTTTTCACTTCTTAACGTAATGACAGCTACCTGCTGTCAGATTTCCAGCTGTCACTATTTTGACTCAAGGGGGAGCGCATAGGTAGGCATTTTTGAGAGTGACGTCACTGCATTTACCGGATTTTAAATCAATTCATGCATCCACAAAAACCAAATCCGGGATTTGAGGAACAAACCGGGATTTAGATTTAATTACCTACACCGAAATTAAAGACTTATTTTACAACATATTGTGCGCTGTTTGGTGTCTTTCAGGTTTTGTAGCATTGCATTATTTGCAAGCAAAGCAGTTGATAACTGAAAGTTTAAATAAGTCCAGAAAAAGGTACATTGGTTGGTCGGGGGGTAGACAAGGCATGTGCCATGTTTCACATAGGTCATCTTGAATACTTAAATGCTTTTTCTTGCTCTCCAGACTTCCGGCTGTCTTAATAAGCAAACAGATATTTGAAAAAGCAATGTTTGCTCCCCTTCATCCACATAGCCTTACATATTTTATAGTTAATGGATCCGATTTGCATTGTGTATTTCTTCAAACGATTATGGACTGAAAGTGTTTCAACTACTCTTGTTAGCAACTGTTTGAACTGAAAAAGTTTGCTGGATTTAGCACTCTTATACCTTGGCCATAACGACTGAGTTATTTAATTATTTTGTAGTCATTCGCCTTATTCTCTTAGTCAAATAGCGGAGCTTTGATCCATTCAATTGCACGAATTGGAATAGTTTTGGACTCCTTAGAGAGTTAGTTAACTTCATAGCTGACGGTCATATTAGGAACCTCAGGCCTCTTCGCGACAGACTGCGAATAGCTGGAACTTGATTTTCGATACAAACTTCATGGGCGACTGTTAATAAAAAAACATTGACATCATTCTGGCCGCTTTTTTAACTCAGACAATGTGCTCGCACCTATCCATGCGTACAACCATTTTTGACACGTCGGTATATGCCGAGATTTTAATGTGTTCTTTTATTTTCCGTTCCCTGAAGGCCAACTACCAACTAAATGGCTTCATGAAGACGAGGCATATTAGTGAAGTATAGGGCGACGTTTTCACTGCATTTACTGATAATTTCAAGAAGCTTGACTGACCTGCGGGGCTTTCTGATTGGCTGATTTTCAAGGCGATAAATGTGTGACTCTTTTCGTAGCCTGACTCTAAATTACGCTTGTGTTATAATTGGTCTCCTCTGATCCTATCCGGCCCTGGCGTCCCTCAGCTTAGTAGCTTTTTTGACCCATTCACAGGAATTTTGTTTTAAGTCCAGTTTCCTGTGAAGGACGATGCCCATGTATCCAGACATTAAAAGAACTAATCAACGCATACATTCGCGGCAAATTCAACCACAAAATAATCTCCACTACACAAAATGCTAATAAAGATGTGGTCTAAGTAAGTATACTCCACTGGAACCACTTATACCACATCTTTATTAGCAGACAAATCTCGCTATACAATTCGTGGTTGAATCTTCTCCAAATGCCATTAATTAAACAGGATCAAAAATCACACGCAGACTCTCTCAAGAGCTTGTTTCATCTGCTTTCCATATTGTTCATGCATCTGCGCCGCAGAGCAGGACTGGAATGATCAATGTCTTACACAGAATCAACTTGGTCTTTCGAGAGAGAGCTCTATTACTCAATTGCCTTTTGAGCACAAAGAAACAACAATTGGCAAGTCCTTTTGCGTTTGATCTCGGTACATGATGTTGTTCGTCCATTCTCGATGACAGCATAAACTTGGTTTTGCTCTCGTTTATCGCCAGATTCATTTGTAGTTGTAGTGCCAGCAAACTCCTCACTGACGGCTCGCTGAATTCGACCAATCACTTTAATGTCATCCGCGTATGCTAGCATTGTATTAATGGATTGGTGGAAGATCGTGTCCCTTAATCTTGGCGAGTGAGTCTTGTACAATCTTCTCATGAAATATGTTGAAAAAGTCACATGACAGTTTGTTGCTTATTGTCTAAAGCCTTTTTTGAGTTCGGTACCGACCTTAATGGAGCAGCGAAAATTCCATCGACATCCTGCTCAGTCTAACGAGTTTGGCAGGTATGCCAAAACCAGACATGGCACTGTATAGCTCGTCTCTATCCACGCTGTCATACGACGAATAGGTGGTGTGTGTCGATCTTGGGACTTTTCCAGGATCTGCCGTAGTATCAAGATTTGGTCGATGATGGGCTTTCCCGCCCTGGATATACTTCACTGATACGGACCTGTCAGATTAGTCACGAATGATTTCAGGCGCCCATACAAGAGGGCAGAGAAAACTTTTTTTCTTCTTTTTGGATGATTTTATAAACACTACTGGAGCACTCAGACTCAAAACTGGTCCATTGTACTGCCAGGTAGCAACCTACCCCAGTGCCATTAATTTGATCCCAACGGCAAATGGTGACTGGACCGATTTCGGAATCGAACCTGGGACCCCTCGAACTTGGGGCAGGCACTTAACCAACTGCGCCATCCAGTCGTGATCCAGAGAAGACTTTATAAGCGATGTTTAAGAGACTTATCCCTCGATAGTTGGCGCAATCGAAAGGGGTATCCTTTCTTGTGGATCGGAATCCTCCCAACATTTCTTACATAGTAGCTAGCGCATACGCCCAACCAGGTCATCTTCAGCTGATTTAAGGGTTTCAGCAGACAAGCAACCTTGTTAAACTTCAGTCTCGAGATTGCTATCATTACATCGGCTTGGTCAAGGAGATGTAATTCCCGTCTATCATCGTCTAAGTTGACCAGAATTGGATTTTGGTGAAGATTAAATGTCTTGGATTGAATGTTTTTGCGCCATATACTTCACATACGCCTGCATTACAACTTAACCCATAGACACCTATACACACACAAATAATTTAAGATAGTATGCAACAATTGTCACAAAAACCACAGTACTATTTTTAAATAACGTCTCACTCATCCTCAAAAAACAAGCAAAGCAACTACTATATGAATACCGCCAATGTGCACGGGAAGCGGTATATCTCCACCCCCTTTTTATTGGTACCGCTACGGCATACCGTTCCGGTGTGAGCTCCTTTAGGTTAGGTTAAAATAGTAGATGAAAATGCATCGTTACATGCAGCTGTTGACATAGTCCAGGTCATCTATAGACAAGTCTGGGTGGACTTATACTGTATAAGGGCGATAGTGCCTGCCAATTCAAGCTGTGAAAACAAACAAACGCTTACGCCATCAACAATTGCAATAATTTATTTAACTATGAATAATTTTTTCTCTTTCATTTGAAATAATTTTTTCTTGTTTTTTTTAAGACTGGGCACATAACTAACACTCAAAAATCCATTTACACATTTACAGGTTTTCAATTTGCTTGTTTTTCTTACAATAAACATGCATACATAAATTAAATAATAAGTTCACAAGAACTTTAGTGTATATGAAATTGTTTCCATAAATAAAGATCCACTCTATTGCACAACCTCTACAAAAATATCCTTCACATGGAACAATGCATCTGAATCTGTACATTCATCATTGATTTACAAACAAGAGTTTTATTCCTAAATCATAAACTAGGGTTAGTTGTCATTTCTTCGAGATTTGTAACAAGGTATAGTGTTAGTGTGTCTGTTAGACAATTAAGTTAAATTAAAAAGTAGGAAATACAGCCAAAAGGAATAGGTTTCTTTTTGTAACGCCACTAAGTTATTGGTCTATGCGAAGTTCTCCTTGGCTTGTCACTATTGAAAAGATGGTTTTTTTTAGGGCAAGTCTAGAGCGCAAAATAGCAACGGTATTTAAGTAAGCTGTTGTGGAATGAGGCAAAAAAGCATTTATTCAATCCGGACTGGCGGTATGCATGTTTTAATTGCTGGGTAGTCACTTGCGTGTAGTTGTATAAGTTTATACATCACATTAAATGTTTTAGCAGAAGAAATTCAAATTTCGAACCGCCATTAACTTGTCTTCACGATAATGCGACTTTAAATGCTCCAGTAAATGCGGCTAAAGTTATTTAGTTAAATTCTGACCATCCATCCATTTGCGTAAACGTTTTGTAGTTTTAATCAGATCAGGGCGTCATGTGGAAACTTACTAATGACAAACAAACCAATTTAGCTGCAGTTTTTTGTCGATTTCAGACCACGCGTTGCACCTCTAGTTCATGAAAGACTGTTTGCTTGTAAAAATTGTATTCATCCAGCATGTGTAGTAGACAATGCAAGCTGATGCTGCACGTCGTCTTAATAACACAAACAGCTTTTGATAAGCGTTCTCAAATTGGAATGTAAGGATCCTTCTCATTTAGGAAAAATAAACTTGAAGTAGATATCTTGCAAAAAGGCAATAAGCTGGTATGGAGGGAGGTTAAATTGAATCTACGCAAATTGTAGAGTTATGTTGTGGGAATGTAGAATATATTGTTACCTCATAATTGGAATAAACCTAATGTTATGCCGTCACCGTATGGTAAAGTTTGTGCAGCCTTTCTTGAATGATACTCTCTAAGTATTGTCAGTAACTCGAAGGAAGAGGTGCCGTGAATGTGAAGGTTGTTCTGTCCATAATTGAACATAAACCATCAGCATAAGTCAAAGCAATCATCCACTTCGCCACTAGCTCCAAAAATATACAATTTGTTATACAAATTCACCTACACCTGGTATATAACACCACAATTAGGTTATGGACAAACATTTGTGTCTTAGCTTCAAGATAATTTACTTGATTTTTAGGATACTCAGAGTTCATAGCAATCACCATTTAGACAGAAATACCGAGTTCAATTTTGATTGCTCAGATGTGGCCGCATTTGAAATAAGAAACGACTCAACGGTCTAGTGGCATTGGAATTGAATTTAAAGCGAATGCTGTACTTCCGCAAAAGTAAGTTGTACTTATGAATATAGAAAGTAGAATCCGAATTTGATTGGCTTAAGGTTTAATATAACATATTTCTTATTCATAATGTTTTGTACGTAGTCGACAATAGCAGTTGATTTGTGTTTTCCCTATTCAATCCAAATTAACAAACACCGTGCGGATGTTTCACTTGATAAAAGCAGCCACGTCACCTTTAGAACTAAAAATATCTGTATACAAAATGGCAAACACTCAAGTAATAACTAAACAAAAATAGTCTACTAAACTTAACTTAATAGCTAGACCAATGCAATTAAATTAAAGTTAATCACAGTTTGCACAGACAAAACAAAAGTGGTATAAAGGCTCCGATGGCTATAAACACCGGCAGCATTACAGATGAATCGTCCATTGTGTATGGGTTGGGTTGCTTTGGACCACTAGTTTTACGCGATTTAAGGGTCGGTTTCTCCACTAGGTCCTCGATTGGGATTTCAGTTTCCAGTGGTGGTGCTCTGTCATCCATAACAATCGGGGGCAGTCTTGGTATACTCTCTACGTCACCTTTGAGCAGGGCAAATGCATTGATCTTTGGATTATCTTTGATGCCCTTTACAAAATCTAATCGAATCTTGCCATTCCTGATCTCAGACTCTTCCTCCTTCACGAACAGTCGATTGCGGGAAACAGTGAAGAATATGTACTCATCATGTGCTGTACCCTTCCCCACCTGATGGAATATATCCAGGTCGGAGATGACAGTGTGATCCCCATTAAGAACAACATCGAATACTTTCATATTCGGTGCATTGAAGTACACCTCGCAAAACTTAAGAATGAGGACGTATTCGCCATCTTCACTGACCGGTAAATCATACCCAAATGTCGCCGTATGATATCGCTCCGTTTGGTATAAGATCTCATCTTGTTGTGACACCCGGCCAATCATTAACAATTGTTTTCCGTAATCGGATTCCGTTCCAATTTTACCCTTCAGCGGATCAGATTCAAAAAGGATACCATTCTTGTCCGTATGACCATCGCCGCCGGCATTAACAGCATAAATTACCCGTAATCGATTTGTTGATATAGCTGCAGGTGTTAGCTGTAACAAAACTATGATAGCAATGATTCCATATTGAGCGAATGTTGTGGCCTGCATTGTTTGATGTTTTATTGTTTTTTTATGTATCCTGTGTCTCGATGTACGAGACCCTACTTATATGTGCGGTTTTTTTTTCCCACCACTGATGGGTATCCCTTTAGTTGAAATTGTCACTTTATATTTGTTAAGTGATTTGTTTGAACTTGATTTCCACTGTTTTTGGTTTCTAATTGAACCGATTATGTTATTTTGGGGGTAAGCAAAATTAAAGCAACTTGTTTTTTGGAAATACAACCAGTGGAACGGAAAAGTTGACACGTAACAACCAGTTTTCGTTTTCGTTTTCGTTTTCTTTTTTTCTTTCTGGCATTGTAGTGGATCAGCTGCGGTATTGCTTGGTAGGAAGTTGGATGTGGTTAGCATATGTTGGACTTTGCAATCTAGTACTTTTATCGATTTTAATATTGTACTTGGTGTGACCCCAAGTGCATGTTAAACAAAATCTATTTCATTTCAATTTTTTTTATTTTTCCTTTCATAATGCGACTCAATACCTTAAAAAACGATGAGGAACACATTTGCAAGAACAAATATTTGTGTATTCGAAATATTCGAATTTCTTTAAAGTTAATTGAAGATGTTCCATATGATGTATATTTTATGAAATGAATTTGTACTAAAAATGCTGGCTAATCTCTTACTATATACTATCCACAGGACAAAGTTAGACAAGCATTGAATTTGGCAACATCAAAATAACGCAGTCTACGCTTTAATTGTAGACAGGGAACTAACATTTTACCAAAAATTAGTACTTTAATGGTTATTAAGTTTGCTGGCATTGATTGCTCCTGATTTGATAACGTATTCAGTCATCTATCAAAACAGCAATCAGCTGTTTCTTCATTTACACAGTCAGTTAGTTTTGACTGCTTCCACAGTGTCATTCATCCTTATCTAACATGTGGAGGGAATTAAATATAAACAAATCAAATGGGCGGAGTTTATTTTGACAGCTTGTGTTAATTTGACTGCTGTTGTCTCTCTCATTATTCATCTACGATACGCGGAAAGTTCAAGTCAAAGCACGTGTGAATCTTGTGCGAGTTGTTGCGAGCATTTTAAAATTTTTATTGAAACGAATCTGGAGGAAGTTCAATTAAATAAGTGAAAGAATCTAAAGTGGATTTTCGGAATGGAAGAAGAAAACAAAGATCAACTGGAGTTTCAGCATTTAGCTGGGGGAAATATAACTAAATTTCCGCCGATCTTTTCACCCGATGCAAGGTACACATCTTCGTAAAAGTTCCTTATCATACCCCACGTTATATTCTATATTATTTCTTTGCAGTCTTCTCTTCGTGGTCACAGACAAATCGGTACAAGTTTATTCCACTTTAACTGGAGGCTGTACACGTTGTCTTGAAGGAGCTAACGATCCACTTATCAGTTTGGAATATGAGATTCAGGACTCTGAAGTCCTTGTCGGCTGTACTGAAACCGGCCAAGTCATACGATGGAAATGGTCTACTGGAACGATAGTGGGCCAGGTTCAACTTAAGATTCGTTTAGACGTTCGATTTGACACCTTCACTCTTATAAACCTTTGCGTTGAGAGGAGGGAAAAGTTAGCTTTTGTTACCTCAACAAAGCGTGGTATGCCATCGCAGTGTGATGTTGTAAATAGTGTCACTGGAAGGAAGGTCGAATGTGCGCTTAACTTAAAATTGGGGTTAGTTCAAGGAATTGCTTGGTGTGCGAGTTTAGCATTTGTGTAATTTTATCTGATTCTAGGCGGCAAAAAACAAAGGTGGTTGCTGACAGGGGATATTTTAAGTATCTAGCAATTGCACAAGGACCCTATATATTTTTTGTGAATTATAGGAACTGGGATTGGAAGAGGTTTGTTAAATGACTTGTATTTTTAAAGATGTGCTTATGCGTGTATTATTTCAGGTTTAATAATGCCAACAAAGTGCCCATTACAAGCTTGGCAGTCAACCCAAAAGAGTGCTTGGTGGCGACTGGCGATGAGACGGGTAAAATCATTCTTTGGAGACAATTTTTTGGACACGAAAAAGTTCGAACGGTGAGTAACACTGAGAGGACTCGTAGGAATGGATGTATCCATATGCGAATCAAATGAATACATTACTTTGGCATTAGGTTGGAACACATTTTATAACATAACCTCTTATCGTTGCAGGTTCTTTACCATTGGCATCATACCAGCGTAACAAGTATAGCTTTCACAGCTTCTGGATCAGGCTTCTACAGCAGCGGTCTTGAAGCAGTCTTGGTTAGATGGAACATCTTCCATCCGGAACAAAGAAATTTCGTACCAAGAATGGCATCGATCATTCGTCACATTACAACCAGTGAAGAGAATTCGGCTGTAGCCGTTTGTACGGCAGATAATGGCATACAAATTCTTGGAGTCGATTTTAAGACTCAATGCACAGTTCAAGAATTCACTTATGCGTTTGATGACAACACTGGAAACAAAATGTTCCCTATCGGCCTCAAAATAAATCCTCGTAAGAACACTCTTGTGTTGAACAGTAGACCAGGACATCTGCAGTTTTATTCGGCGTACACGAGGAGTCTGCTCTACAATGTGAGTCGAAATGACATCTACGAAAAGCAGCCAATGACAGAGCATTGTTTTCTTTTCTTTTAGGTGGACATTGTTGGACAGAATCAGCTTTCAATGGAGACCGGAAAAATTCTCTATAATACCCAAGTGACACACGCAGCTTTCAACATTGACTGGATGGCGACGGCCGAGTTATTCGACGATCAACAGCATATGCCGGAGTTACGACTGAAGTTCTGGGAGTATCAGAAGGAGAATCAGAGGTAGGTGGCAATTGATCCCTCCTGCAAGACGATTTGATAAGCTAAGTTTTCTGCTTTCAGCTATTCTCTAAACACTAATGTAGAGTTACCACACGATGGAGGAATGAAAGCAATAGAATTTTCAAACCCCTACCACATTGATAACCTGGTCTGTGCGACAGCGGGCATGGATAACTTCATAAAAGTATGGTCTCTAGAAGATTCGGGAAGTATCTACAAGAAAGGGAAAGTTTGGTACTGTGTTGTGAGGACGAGTTACAAGAACTATCCCATAGAATCGATTGGATTCTCACAAGACAGCTCATTGCTAGCCGCAGGTTACGGCGGCACACTTTGTGTCTACAAAGCTGCAAGTCTCAAACTTATAGCTGCGCTAAAACCACATGGGGCATTTGATGGCTCACTTCACAAGGCACAAGTGAGCGTTCCAAGTCATACCAAAAATGGTTCCCAAAATCTACCCAAAAAGGATATCATTCAGATGTTCACAAGTCTCTTGCAATCCAAGGAGAAATCGCGGGTGAAGGACCTAAAGAAGGCCATGTCAACGAAGAAAGTTCAACAACATGGCAGTCTTGATGATGCACAGAAAAAGCTGCTTTACAAGCGGCTACGATCCACGAATCAGTTGAACTTATTCCAGAAACTTATCATCTACCAGCGCTTGGGAATATGCTTTCAGCTGAAGGAAGAATGGCATTCCAAGATGAAGGAATACATTGAAAAGAATCTAGTGCTCGGCATCACATGCAATAAACTTCAAAAAGAAGTGTTTCAGCTTAACCCGAGGTCACGTTTCAAGGCGAAATATAGGTTAAACACTTACACGACCAGAACAGCAAGTTACAATAAGAACGCGAACAAAAATCTGGTCCCCCTACTGAAACTGCTTAACTTGGAAGATACTCCCAAGCCGCATCTAACAAACGGAGTGAACAATCATGAAGAGGAGCAAGACAATGACGAGAACTTCATGCCGCCCGTTCAGTCAACACTCGTAATTAAAACAGTCGCCTTTTGCTACGGAGATTTTGCGCACCTGGTAGGTAGCCAACCTGCATCTTCGGTTTCTTTTGACTAACCAGTATTAATTTGCAGGTGATTGCCTGTACAGAAAGTCGAGTGCTCATTTGGGACCTTCTTACTTTGCGACTACAGACTGTCTTGAAACTTTCCACCGACCACATAGCAGTGGACCCCCTGACAAATCTGATAAGTGTTTTTACAAAAAATAACGAGCGTAAGTTAACCATGTTCAATTGAAGTTTCCATTGTTCAATTTCACATTTTCCTGCAGTTTATGTGTTCCGTCCAAGTGTTGCGTTGCCGATTTACTACCGAGCAAACATGCCAAAAGTGATTGGAGCCGTTTGGTTACCTAGAAAGTATCCCACACCTCAGGCGGTTATTGTTAACTGGCAGGCAAGATCAAAGTTATATTTCCTGACAGACAAGCAAGTGAGTGCCCACTAAAGTTGCAATTGTTGAGTGTGGTTTTAATTGAATTTTCTTCTAGGAAATATTGTATCTTGCGAAGAAAAATGAATTTGAGGAGCCCACAGTAGTGTTTGCTGGTGATGTCGACGATCCGTCTCAACTGTACTCAACTTACGGTGCATTCGCAACCAACAGAATATTCGATACTGAGACTGGAACGATAAATCATCGACCGCTGGCAATTGGTGTTCAAGGAAAGAGTGCTGTAGAATCGGTGAGTGTGTTGAAAAATCATCTTCTCTTATCTTTGCAAAAATAACAGCTTTTATCCTGCGAACATCAGAGTTTAAAGAGACACTGTTATGTTCGTTACCGACACGGCCAATTCATCTAAATTGTTTGTCGGCCATTCGATGTTGTTGTGCATCTGACGAACTTATCAAGCGGGCTACCATCTCTCCCCTACAACCTGTCCTTAATGTGGTTGGACAGAAGTCATCTAGTGGCTTATCATCAAGCAAATCTGTCCATCGTCGGAATTTAAATGCTTACTCTGTTTAATTGGGTTTGGATCGTTAATTATGACTTTAATAGAAATGTATACGGGCACTGCATTATAAACGGAGATCCGATTTTATTGAAACTCCCCCTTATGACTTCCGAGAAGTTTCAGAAATGAAGACGAAGATCAAATTTCGCGCCAAATTTGCTCATGTAATCGTGTAAATCCACTTTCGTTGTGGAGAACAACTTATCAAACAGCATACTTCTTAAATACTCGTAATCTGAGCGGATGTTATTTAGCATCCGGATTAATCAGCTAAATCGCATGGTTTAAAGGTCTCATTTAGGTCCATGTCATATTCTCTAGAGTATAACTTGGCCTAAGTGCGGCTGCTTGTCCGCATACCTAAGCCCAATTTACCCTAAAACCCCGTTAGTCAATGCGGACTGAATGAGACGCGACTGACTGACGCACCTTATTTTCCGATAAATTACAATCTCAACTCCACACACTGCATCTCCTGCATATCCGATCTGCTATACTACGTGAATGGTATAAAGGGTGACCAGATAGCAATGATAGTTTTTACAATTGTTAAGTTTCAGTAGCTGGCAAAGTTACCAATAACGTCCAGTTCTCAAATATTCAGTAAAGGTTTCCATTTACTCATGCATTCGTCCTACGCTTGCCGAAAGTCCGAAAATTATTAAAAAATATCGAAATTCTGTCTCAGTTGTAAATACGTAACGTGAATTTCGCCGTGAGGTCGGTTATCTTAATGGCTTCAGTGTGCAGACAATTCTTCGCACCGTGGAAAAGTTTTAGCATGAGTGCACTCTTTTAGAGCTTCAGCCATCAAACAGACAGAGATTGGTGCGAAATGAAGAAAACATACCCGCCGATGCGACCAGTATGAAAAAAATCCATATATCTCGATTGGATACTGGTCAGCTGATTTGGGTATCGTCAGAGAGTCAACTCGCTTATTTTGCGGTTGAATTTTAGCCTACATCCGTATAAGATTGTGCTGACTCATGAATTAAAGCCATAGACAACGTCGTGAGTTCGCTAATTGAGCGTTGAATATGTTGACTGGAAATCCGGATTTTGGTAAAAAAAAAAAATCAAGCAAAATTGTTACCCACAAGTGTTCGATTAAACAGCATCCACGAAGATTCACTATTTGGTGCAATTTGTGGTATGGCAACATCATCAAACCTTATTCCTTTCGAAATGAGAAAGGCGGCACCGTTACCGTCTACGGTCTTAGGTATAGAGGGATGTTAACTGACTTTTTTTTGGACAGAGCTCGACAAAATCGATATATTCGAGCTATGGTTCCAACAAGACGCTGCAATCTGCAATACAATCGATGCAACGCTCGAAGTTTTGAAGGAGAAATTTGGCGGTTGGGTCAATTGGCCGCTGCGACCATGCGACTTGAAACCACTCGATTATTTTTCCTGTGATTATGTAACTATTGCCTGAATAACGCGTCGAATATTGGAACGACAGCTTACAGCACTGACAGCGAAGCTGAGCCATTTGAATGATGTGCTGTTCTATATATAATGGCATGAATGTAGCTTCAAATTAGAGCCAGAATCGATTTTATATTTCACGCCGTTGTTGCTTTAATAATAATAATGGCGGCGCTACAATCCGAGGTGGACCTGGGCCTAGCTTCTCAGCAACCACTCGTGTTGTGCGTGCTATTGTTTTTGTCACGAGCGGAGGGGACCTATAGTTTAATGCGGACTCCGAACGGCGAGATTGAAAAGCTTTTTCTAGACGGTTATACTCTTTGAGCATTGTCAGTGACTGGAAAGAGGTGGAGCTGTGAAAAAATGTTTTGAATTTTTTTTTTTTTTTCGAGATTCGAACCGACGACCTCGAGCGTAGGAGTCGACGCACCTGCTCACTACGCTACGGCGCCCGTTGTTGCTTTATTGAAACTTATTTTCCTATCGCTCTTATCTGGTCGCCCTGTAGCAGCCCTTTGTATTTTTTCCTTTTTAAATCCTGCATTTAGTTATCTTAACATAAAAATGAGGAGCTCAAAATTGCTAAAACTAAATTGACTTGTTTATTTCCTGTTTCAGTTATTGAATATGTCAAGTTACATGATGCCTCCTTTGAGTTTACTATGTAACGACTTCCTAAAATCAATGGTAATGTTGGATTCACCCAAAAAAGACGAATCATCGAATGCCGCTGAAGATGAACCTATGGAAGTAAGTGACAAGAGCGATGAAGAAGGGGAAATGGACGAAAGTACCAAAACACGAGCAGTGATTCTTGCAAAAATGACTGCTAAGGCGAAATCCACCGCAGAAGAGAAAATCGACGAAGAACGTCTGCAGAAAATTTATGAAGAACCAATTGATTTTGAATTTTAGTTCAGATAAACCCGCCTTCCGTACAGTAAAAATATTTTAGACAAGAAACAATTACCATTTAAAGTTGTTTGTAATACTAAGTGTTTAGTATCGCGTGTACAGATGTTTAATTTTTCACAAAGACGCAATCAGAACAGAAATAAATAAGACAAATCAAATGGAGTGTATGTTTTTACGTATTTTACTAAATAATGACTTGACTTATCCTACAATTACATATACACAATTTACAGGTCAATTTATTACTTCTAGTTTTCCGTTTCGAATATTTTTTACATTCGATTTCTCAAATGCGGTTTATTTCTTGGGATTAATCCAGCGTGGGAAAGAACTGAATAAATTTCAGAGCGTGGAATCTTCTCAGCTTGCCTCTCGAATACCTGGAAGCAAAGAACAAGTGAGGGATTATGAATGAAAAACAGCAATATTTTATGCAAAAATTACTTACCAATTCTTCACCGGGGCCAAGCCAGCTGGACTGCGTTAGGGCAGCACGTACTCTAGCGGTTTTGTAAAAGGGATTCTTGAATTCGTTCGAAAGCATTTGCTCATAAGCATCGTTCTCGACTACTGCAAAGTGCTGTACCTGTGCGAATGCAACGACAATGAGTATGCAGAGCGTCAGAAAGAGTTTGAAAATCCTACAATGAAAACAATATACAATAGATTAGAGTCAATGGTTTAGTATAGAATCAATTGTTAAAATTCACAAAATTAGCGCTAAAAACCTCTTCACAGTAAGTATGTAGTACACAGATGCACTAGCCGTTAGGAAACCCTAGAAAGTGTCTTCTTTCAGAGCTGGATGATCTAGTGAAAATTGAGCTAAGCAATGTCCCGAGATACATATGTATATATATCTAGGTGGTCTTAACTGTTGATAAATCGAAATTTTAAGTTTCCACGGTTTTAAAAATTTTTTGGGCACAATGGACTCATAGTGGTCTAAGTAAGCCGTTGACATGTTCTTCATGTCCGCATGGACACGCATCTACCTAACCTACCCTATACAGATGCTTGCTCCCATCATTGATCAATCTACGTATTTCATGCCTCGCAGTTTTAATCTACAGTCTTCCCTACTCCACTTCGAAAAAAGTTTTATAACCACCTAGAATAGACTGGAGGATTGATTGGAAGATTGGGGGCGGGATGACCATCCAAGATTCTTTACACATGAATTAAAAAGAGTCGTGAATTAGGCTGTGTCTAATTTTGTGGGCTCAACATTCACATTTCTTTAAGCCTTTCTGACTTCTTTTCGGCAAAAAAAATGGGGTGGCTTAAAAACAATTTGACATTCAACGGGAACATCATCGTTTGTACAATTAAATTCCAGGCAGCATTTAAGTCCCACTGTCCTGCTCAAAGACTGTTTTAAATTGACTGCTGCACAGTCACATTGCAGGACATTTTCAAGTCAATTAACTCGCCAGGATTGGTCCTAGATTTCATTTATATCCTGCCTGCCTTTCGCTGCAATAAATCTCTACGCTATAAGTAAAGGTTTTGTAGTCAATATCTTGATTTTGAGATGTTTACTTTCACTTTCATTTTTGTTTTCGTTTTTGAAGTTTATTTACTTTCACAGTCGGTCGCACAAGCATGCACTTTATAGATGACTTGCCGTTCTGCCAATGTTAGGTTACACAAGTCTGATAATGGTACTTAATCAGTGGTGAGGTATGCCTCTGTCGTGAGAATGGAATTCTTCGAGATGGAAGAAAATGTGAGTGAGAAAATGATTGCTGCGGCGGTAGGCAAGTGAATGTATGACTATTATCCTTGTATAAAAGAAAATACAATCAGACGAGATTTTGAGGCGCATTCATATGGATGCTGCTCTTAGCTGAAGGAAGATTATTGTCTCATCGTGACTTTAAGCTAATCGTAGGTTGGCTGAACAGAATACGTGTTCAATTACGAAACATCTAATCCTCCGCTTAATCTAAAGCATTCACTCTGTTTTGTCAGATTGAGAAGTGCAGACTTCCCCGCCGATGGCTTATGCAGTCGCTGCAGAGATGAGGATGCCAAAATCAGTTAACAGCTTCATCGTGATCTTTTTTTTTTATAATTTGCGCATGCAAAAGGGTTTACGACTTCCCTTAAGTGTCCGAAATCAAGACAGAGCACGGGCCGAAGGTATAGAGGGAGAAAGGGAGAGGAGGTACCTGACACATTGATTTTAAATGTCTGTGGATTGTAGTGAGTGGGAAATATTGGGCTGGGAAGAACATTCCATATTCGTGTGGTGCGCTTAAAAAACGACTCTCTAAACTTAACTGTACGTCCGAAAACAGGCTTAAGGGTGAATTGATGAGCATTTCTGGCGAGACGAGTATTGCGGGTGAATTCATGGAGGAGAGGAATGCAATTGGCTAGCTCACTTGAGCATCATTTGATAAAATAGCGATAAAACAGTGATAAGGGTAAAACAGTAATACGGCGATGTTCGACCGAGTCTATCGACTTCGCGATATTACTATCTCCTATAAGTTTTATCTCTCGCTGTTGTATTCTATCTACTCGTAGCAGGTGCAGAGAGGTCTTGGAGCACCAGACCAGAATTGAGCGTTATACTCAAGTTTGGAGCGGATGTAGGCCTTGTAAATTGAAGTCAAATCAGAGAGGATGAAGTATTTCTTGCATCGTTTAAGGAAATCTAGACGTTTCTAACTTGTTTAATGAGCAGAAGAAAGAAGCGTTTTTTGAAAAGAAGTTTTGGAGCGGCCAAAATGGAGCACCAATCGCGACTTCGACTGTTATACGCAAGTTTGTGAGATTGGTATGCTAGTGGATAACACTCATGGTCACCGTCGTCGTACGGTTCGCACATATGAAAATATGGCTGCTGTGGCAGAGAGTGTGAGACTCAATTTACGAGTATCAACTCGCCATCGATCTCAACAGCTTAACATTTCACGCACAAGCCTGAGGAGAATTCTGCACAAAGATCTCGGATTCTTCGCTTGCAAGATCCAATTGACTCAGCAATTGAAGGCACGCGACCATCCGCTTCGTTATCGCTTCGCAGTTTGGACTTTAGAGCAGCTTGAATTGGACAACGATTTTGGGCGAAAAATCATCTTCGACAGCTGACGAGGCGCATTTTCATATCGCGGGCTACGTTAACAAACGAAATTGCAGCATCTGGGGCTCAAAAAACCCGCACGTTATTGTCGAGAAGCCAATGTATCCACAGAGCGAGACAGTTTGGTGCAGATTGTGGAGTGGTGGCATCACTAGACCATTTTTCTTCGAAAAATTAGGCTGGGAACAACGTTTCGGTCAACGGTGGTCGTTACAGAGCCATGTTAACCGACGTTCTTTTTTACTGAAATTGAAAACATGGATTTGGACGACCTCTGGTTCATGCAAGATGGCGCGCTATGCAACACAACCCATACTACAAGCGATCTTTTGCGCACCAAATTCCCAAATTGTATTATCAGCCGTCTTGGTGATGTCAATTGGCCGTCTTGGAGCTGCGATTTGACCCCTTTGGTCTTTTTTTGTGGGAAGTACCGATGTTATTCCACCGATTCGGAAACGATTCAAGCACTTAAGACCAATATCATCCAAGCAATCCGTGAGCTACAGCCCGAAACCATCAACAAGGTCTTGGAAAATTGGGGTGACAGAATGCGCTGCAAAGAAGCCAGCCGAGGCAGCAACATGAACAATGTTGTATTTCATAATTAATGGGAATGTTTGTTCTTACTAATAAAGCCATACTACATGGAAAAAATTTAATTTTTTCATTCAATTGCATTTTGAAAAATAAACTTGCATTTGGCCCACCCTGTATACGTGCAATAAGGCCCCGCTTGGGAACTTCCAGAGTTAGTTTGAGATTATTCATTCAGAAGTGAAGGAACCAACGGCACGCACAACACGTGTGTCTGGTGTAGAAGCTTACCCGCCAAAGAAGAAGAAGAACATTTCTGACGCCAGGATATATCGCTTTGCTTCGACCTAATTCTCTTGTAAATGGAATCAATTGGCAAGAAATGCTATCGGTTGGAGGGATTAATCGGTTGAGACCCGAGTTAGCTCCTGTAGTGCTACTCAAGAAAAAGTATCAAGCACAAGCATAATCATTTTTCAAAACAAAAAATATATTCTCAATATTTTTGGAGGAAGTTGGCGCAGTCCATCGTTGGGCACCTTACAGTGACGGAAATTCCACTAACAACAATTGAATTTATAGAGCAACTTTGATACTTTTACTATTATTATGTCCAGAGTAGCAGACATCAGATATGACAAGCAGCTTAAAAGTGGAAATTGGTCAATAAGTGCCAGAAGCACCAAAATTGAAGACCAAGACAGCTAAATGTTGCTTATTTGAAAAAAAAAAGACGACCAGTGATTTCGCCATTTAAAGAAATCAATTCTGCAATCTTACACTCACGATCGGACGATAATCTTCCTTCAGCTAAGAGCAGCATCCATATGAATGCACCTCAAAACCTCGTCTGATTGTATTTTCTCTTATGCAAGGATAAAAGTCATGCATTCACTTCAAGCCCTTGCCAACCGCCGCCACAGTCATTTTCTCACTCACAGTTTATTTCATCTCGAAGAATTCCGTGCTCACGACAGAGTCATACCTTACCATTGATTAAGTACCATCATCAGACTTGTGTAACCCCTGGCATTGGCAGAACGGCATGTCATCTATAAAATGCATGCTTGTGCGACCGGCTACGAAGGTGTTAGCAAAGTAAATAAACTTCAAAAATAAAAACACAAACGAAAGTGAAAGTAAACATCTCAAAATCAAGATATTGACTACAAAAACTGGCTCTATGCCATAATCATACACGTTTGAGAACGTTGAATTCGACCGTTGACGCAATGAAAATGCAAAAAAAAAAGCAAATCACAAAACAAATGGGACACGGAAGTCGATCCTCGGTTGTAGCAAAAACTCCTCGTGGTCTGCGATTGGTGTGCGCACTGAAAGTGGTGGAATCAACAGGTTTTTAGGCATTCACATAAAGTGCATCTCTCGGCCGGTGTTTGACGCCACTGCTTCAATGGACAAGTTATCACGTAGTAAAGTCCTCATTACTTTAATTGTGGAAATTATTTTCGAGTCAATGGGTGCCCAAGGGAGTTGGTATGTGCGAGGAAAGTGTCAAAGCACTGGCTACCCTTTCGCGTGATGGTGAAGTGAAGTGGACCCGCATGATGGTATGCCGGCCAAAGACATTCGAATGTTTGCCTTTGTGGCATTCATTGTGTTTTTGTTGTTGTTTTATTTCAGGTCAAAAGACGATACGTCTTCAGGGGAATTTATTGTGGGTAAGTCGAGTGGGGAACGTGATAAACTGCAAAATGGCTTAGAGTGTATAACGAAGGAATTAGACACCATAATCGATTGTCATTGTTGTCGGGAGTGTGATGGCAGCTGAGAGTCCACTCTTAATTGGTACTGGAAATCCTTCACGTTTGGGTATCCTCTTTGCCTCCGCGAAACAGAAGTACTCCCAGGTCATTTGAATTGAACTTCATAAGGTGTGAACAACTTTTTTGTTCATTGGCCTGGTAATTTGCAATTATATGATATAATCGCGATGTAATTGATAATGTCGGATGCCGGTGAAAAACATGTCCGATGAGTGGAATCTTAGTATCGTTTGCCCTATCCATAAGAAATGAGACCCTGATTGACATCGCGTATAAGATCTTCTCGGCCTTTTTGTGCTAACGTCTGAAACCTTTTGTCAACAAACCGATGTTTCCTTATCAGTTTGGTTTCAGGCCAGAAGAGTCCTCAGTAGATATGTACAGATCCTGGAAAATACTCAAGAAATGCAAATCGCTAACCATCGTATCTATTTTTGATATTTCTGAAAAACTCGTCAGATTTGTAGGAATGCCAATGGAGAACTCTCGCTCCTCGGTCGAAGAAGACTTTGCAGGGTCTTTCAATGTCCTTCAAAATGGGATCATTGGACGTTTGCATTGATGGCGATTGGAGGAGAAAATTCAACTATGGACTGTATGGGCAGTACAGAGACATGAGTCTAGCAACGCGTCTACGGAACCAAAGCCTAAGATGTCCGGGCCATGTGGAGCGCATGGACAATTTAGCTCCGGACCGGACGTCCACGTCTAAGGTGGTGAACCCAAGTGAAGAGGGCTCTTACTCAACTTGTCGTGAAAGCTAGTGCTAACCGGAGACGTTTGTTGGTTGACACCCGGGTCCAACCCGGACTGTAACGCCATAAAAAGAAGACTTGAAAGGAAATCTTAAAAGAGATTTAGAGTATTGACATGTATTTCTATAAATAGAGCACTACGGTCTACACTTGGAAACAATGCTGTAGAGATGAAGAAGTGAAAATCATATTTCACTATTTCAGTATCTGCCCACCTTTTGCAAGTACTAGGAAGACTACACAGTTTCTTCAATTAACTTAAAAACATGTCGGAAATAGACATCCGAAAGATTAGCATGCTTAGAGAAAAAATCAAATGATTACAGAATCGAAACATTTTCGATTAATTTCTGCATAGGAATCCCTTAATAATAATGATAATGGCGGCGCTACAGTCCGAGGTGGACCTGGGCCTAACTTCTAATCAACCACTCGTGTTGTGCGTGCTATTATTCTCTCACGACCTACAGTTTAATGCCGACTCTGAACGGCAATTTTGAGAAGCTTTTCCTAGGCAGTTATACTCTTTGAGCATTGTCAGTGACTCGAAAGAGGTGGAGCCGTGAAAAAATGTTTGATGTTTTTTTCGAGATTCGAACCGACGACTTCGAGCGTAGGAGTCGACGCACTTACCCACTACGCCACGGCGCCCACCCGCTACACCAACCACACCAGACTGAAAATTGCAATGGATGGAGTTGTTATTCGTTAGGTTTAGGTTCAACTCCAGACACTTCTTCTTCTTCTTCTTCTTAGGGCGCTACAGTCCGAGGTGGACCTGGGCCTCACTCAACATGCCTCTCCAGCCAGCACGATCTTTCGCCAGCTGTCTCCAGTTTCGCACACCAAGCCGGCAGAGGTCCCCCTCTACTTGTGGACGTCCTCTGTTGCGTTGTCCCACAGGCTCAGAGTCGAAGACTCTTCGGGCCGGAGCTAAGTTGTCCATACGCTCTACATGGCCTAGCCACCTTAGGCGTTGGATCCGTAGACGCCTGGCTAGACTCATGTCGCTGTACAGCCCATACAGTTCGTGGTTGAATCTTCTCCTCCAAATGCCATCAACGCAAACAGGACCAAAGATCGCGCGCAGAACTTTTCTCTCGAAAAGACCAAGAGACTGTTCATCCGCTTGGGATATTGTCCATGCCTCTGCGCCGTACAGCAGGACTAGGATGATCAAGGTCTTATATAAAGTCAGCTTGGTCTTCCGAGAGAGGGCTCTACTACTCAATTGCCTTTTGAGCCCATAAAAACAGCGGTTGGCAAGAGTTATTCTGCGTTTGATCTCGGTACTGATGTTGTTTGTACTGTTAACCGCGGAGCCAAGGTAGACGAAGTCCTTTACTACCTCAAAGTTATAGCTGCCTATGGTGACGTTCTGGCCAAGTCGTCGTTGTTGTGCGTCCTTTCTTGATGACAGCATATACTTTGTTTTGCCCTCGTTCACCGCCAGACCCATTTTAGCCGCTTCCGTTTCAATGCCAGCAAACGCATCATTGACGGCTCGCTGTGTTCTCCCAATCACGTCAATGTCATCCGCGTAAGCTAGCAGTTGAACGGACTTTTGGAAGATCGTGCCTCTTGTGTTGGCCAGTGAGTTTTGCACGATCTTCTCAAGAATGATGTTAAAGAAATCACATGACAGCGCGTCGCCTTGTCTAAAACCTTTTTTGACATTGAAGGTCTCGGTGAGTTCGTTACCGACCTTGATGGAGCAGCGAGAGTTCTCCATCGTCATCCTGCTCAGTCTGACGAGTTTAGCAGGAATGTCAAAACTAGACATGGCGCTGTATAGCTCGTCTCTATGCACGCTGTCATATGCGGCCTTGAAATCGACAAATAGATGGTGTGTGTCGATCTGCATTTCCTGGGTCTTCTCCAGGATCGTCCGCAGTGTGAAAATTTGATCGATGGTGGACTTCCCGGGCCAGAAACCACACTGATACGGACCTATCAGTTTGTTCACGAATGGTTTCCGGCGTTCACACAAAACGGCAGAGAAGATCTTATAGGCGATGTTAAGGAGACTTATCCCTCGATAGTTGGCGCAGTCAAAGGGGTCTCCTTTCTTGTGGATCGGGCAAACGATACTGAGATTCCACTCATCGGGCATGCTTTCCTCCGACCATATCTTACAGATGAGCTGGTGCATGCGCCCTACCAGATCACCTCCAGCTGCTTTAAACATTTCGGCGGGCAGACTATCTGCACCAGCAGCTTTATTAGACTTCAGTCTCGATATCGCTATCTTGACTTCGTCTAGGTCGGGGGGACGGTATTCTCTTCTATCATCGTCCGTTGTGTTGAGTGGAACATTCTGCCTGACAGCGGTATTTTCGTCCTCATCGCCGTTCAACAGTTTGCAGAAATGATTTTTCCAAATTCTCAGTATCGACTACAAATCTACTACCTGCTGTCCATTTTCGTCCCGGCAAGCTTCTGTCCGAACTTTATATCCATTCGATAAAAGTTTTACCCTTTGGTAAAACTTTCGGACATAATTCCTGCCATAACACCTCTCCATCTCCTCGATCGCGCGCTTCTCGTGCTCTTTCTTTTTCTTCCTGAGAAGCCGGTTCTCTTCCCTTCTTCTCTCTCTCTTCTTAGAGCTCACGAACAGCTCTCGTGGTTCGATGCAGCGTTGCCCGGTAGGCTTCTTGTTTTGCTGCATGTGCCTGCCTGCACTCGTTGTCAAACCAGGGGTTTTTCCTAGGTGGTGTTTTGAAACCCAGCACATCAGTAGCGGCTTCTCTGATGGCTCTTTGACAACAATTCCATTCTTCGTCTATTGTTAGTGCAGGCGACGTCGAACTTTCGGAGAGTTTCAGAGAGACTCGATCGGCAAAGTTCCTGGCAGTCTGTTGCGATTGTAGCTTTTCGACGTCAAACCGTGGTTGTCTTCCTCGACTCCGTTGTTCTATCGATATCCGTGTCCTTACCTTGGCTACAACAAGGAAATGGTCCGAGTCGATATTGGCGCCTCGGAACGTTCGGACATCAAGAATACTGGAGGAGTGTCTGACGTCGATCGCAACGTGATCAATCTGGTTGCCGGTTGAATGATCAGGGGACCGCCAGGTCCCTTTATGGATGTTGAGGTGTGGGAACCGCGTGCTAGCTACAGAGAGGTTTCGCCCCGTAACAAAGTCCACCAGCCTGAGTCCGTTTTCGGACGTGGTGTCGTGCAGGCTGTGTTTACCGATGACTCTAGCAAAGATGTCCTCTTTACCCAGCTTAGCGTTAAAATCTCCTAGAACGATCTTGGTGTCGTAGCTGGGGCATTGATCGTACGTTCTTTCTAGGAGATCATAGAAGTCATCCTTGCTATCGTCATCTTTGTCCTCCGTTGGGGCGTGGGCGCAGATTAAGCTGATGTTGCCGAATTTAGCCTTGATGCGGATTGTTATGAGGCGCTCGCTTATGTACTTAAAGCCTAAGACTTTTTGCCTAAGTCTGCCTCGAACAACAAATCCACATCCAAATAATCGCTGCCTTCGCTCTCTGTAACAATCGCCGTAGTAGATATCGCAGCTTTTCATCCTCTTTTTGCCCGGCCCATCCCATCGCACTTCCTGGATTGCGGTAACGTCTGCTTTATAGCAGTCTAGGGCCTCCGCGAGTTCATCGGCTACACGTGGTCTGTTCAGGGACCTCACATTCCACGTGCAGAACGGAAAGTCACTGTCCTTATTCCGTTTGCTAGGGTCGTCAACAGTAAATCCGTCCATATCCGAGGCAGTTTGTGTTTTCTGAACTCGTTCATTTTTACGTGGTGAGGAAGTTAACCCCACGCACAACCTCCAACTGGAAGGACAGGTCCATTTGTTTAGCCCCCGGACAAAGGGGTCCGGAGGGATCCGGTGTCGGTAGCCTCTTGCAGGCTGTGAGCGCCGCCGTTGGCCCGAAAAGAAGGGCTCATCCGCCGCCATCTCTATTCCAGGGTCCCGACCTTACCATGGAAACCAGGTAGCTCCTGCTGACTGGAGTTGTGGATGCCGCCATTGGCCAATCAGTTGACCAGCTCCTCCGCCGCCATCCTAACAAGAGTGATGAGCCCTGGTAGACTCACACTCCCCCCTCTCTCGTTTGCAGCCGCCCAGACGTCCCACGAGGGTTGGTTACCCCATCTTCTGTCAAGGGTACTCGGCTCCCGGATTTCACCACGGGGAGGTGAGAGTAGGAGTTCGTTAATAGAGGCTAGGTGCAGACGCTTGTGCCTGCATGGTTCGCATATTAACGCTTCGAAATCCAGACAACTCCAGACACAACAAATATCAAATTCACATCAACACCTCCCTCGGGTCACCGACAATGCTATTCAAACTTTGCTGTTCGGAATTAAAATTTCGGTTCCCTCCTTTTGTGAGAGAAAAATAGAACGCACAACGCGTGTGGTTGCCTAAGTCCGTCTTAGACTACATCGCCACTCGAAGAAAAAGAAGAAGAGTTAATCTATGCTTAATGACTTCAATCACCATCGACGATTAATAAAACTATTGTAGCATAACAACTTAGAGAAGCTTGCAAACGTGATGAAAATTATAACAGAAACTAGACTTGAATTTCAAATTAGTTTTTTAGCTTAGCGCCGAAAGGAAGACTGATGGAATTAATTACTGCTGTTTACCGTCAATCAAATCGACCGTCTGCTCATTGACGCAAGGCACTTGTCAAATATCCTGCGTGTGCGAACATGAAGAAGGGATAGCGTTGATTTTAATTACAAAAGCAACAAGATTCAGAGCTCGGCTTACAAAGAGGATTACAGAGCACACACAAGATTAACTAAGGAAGAAACTCGGTCTTATTTTTATTTGTATTAAGTTGACACTGACACATCCGGGAAAACAGTAGTGAGTTTCAAAGGTGCCGTGAACGAAGGCCATATGAACTAACGCCATAATGGCGTTAATTCGCATTTGAAAGCGAATTAAAACCATAATCCACTTATGGCTTTAATTCACTTTCAAATTGGAACTAAAGCCATACATTAAATTGAACTAACCCCATATGGTGTTAGTTCACTTTCGAATGTGAACTAATGCCAGACAATGTATTTGAGCTCTAAAGCGCGTTATCTGTCCAATGTCCCACCATGATCGGACCACGTTTAGTTTCCAACCAGCCTACCTCCCTTGCCCCTTACATGCATACATACATATGAGGTATGTATGGGGGGCCATGCTGCCCCCCCATACCCCCCTGCTTGGCCACATATGCAATTTGGAGTAAGTGCGAGTTTGATTATTTTGTATTTATTTTCTTTAAACTCATGCAAATCATGGATAAAAAAAGACACTCAGTCTCGCGCCTACTTCAAATCCTACATGTGGTCCAGCAGGGGGGTTGTAGGGGGGCAGCATTCCAACATTACTGTTTATACGCCGTAAACTTTTTTCCTACAAGTTTCTACCTCATTTCTTAGGACCATGTAAATAATGTAAATTATTGAGATTGATGCGAGTGACTTTAATTCAGTTTCAAATGTGAACTAAGGCCACTTCCTAAAACGAACTAACGCCATATGGCTTTAGTTCAAATTTGAAAGTGAATTAAAGCCATAAGTGGATTATGGCGTTAATTCACTTTCAAATGCGAATTAACGCCATTATGGCGTTAGTTCATATGGCCTTCGTTCACGGCACCGTTTCAAATCGATGCGCAAATTATTTTCACATACGAAGGAATTAATTGATGAGATTTGGGTGTTTCGGATTCTGGAAAAATTTATTCGAAAAAACATGCGATGTAGTGTGCAGTCTGGTTCCAGAACGTTCGGCCGGTTTGAAACCTGCTCCAGATTTTGGCAATGAGATCGTCGTTTAACTTCTCCGATCACTGGAGAAGATAGAAGTACGTGCACTTCTTTAAATTGGTCCAGCTCCGTCCTTGGCAATCGATACTACTTCTTTTTGTTTAAACAACTTGGATCAAAACTACTGACTCGAAAAACCAAAACAATTCCTTACAAATCCCCAATCCTGCCAGTCTTTTTATAATAACCGAAAGCTGAACGGTAAGCTCCTGCTTAATATACATATAATAGACCTGACTTTCGCTGTATTTTAAGGAAAATTTTACGTCATTTATATTAGAGCTGTGACGGATATCCGGCAAGTATTCGGTATTGGGCCTATCCGGCTACTTTTGTAATATCCGGCCGGAGCCGAATAGTCTTTTAATACCAAATACCGGATAGTCGTTTTTTCATCAAAAAACAACAAAATATGATGTATGCTTCAGAAAAGAGTCTCTCACTGTATACACTGCTACATGGAGATGAAAAATAAGTTTTGGCAAATTTGGGCAAAATTGGGTACTGTCTTCCATTTACTGACCACCAAGCCCAAGGGTCACAATTCCGTTCAAAATAATCTGTTTTATCAAGTCAAGCTCGTTGGCGGTATTTTTTTTTTTGCAGAAAAACCCAATTTGACTTGATTTTCGCAACCTCTTCAAAAATGTCACAAAAACTTTGCTGTGTAGAAAGTAAGAATATCTTGTGGAGGAGAATGAAAAAAAACATGTTTAAGTTGGTTTTACTTGTACCGGTCTGAATTGAGTATCAGACCACCAAACTATTATACTTTTAATTTGGCCGCCTAATATTCGGCTATCCGGCCTAGCTGCAGTCCGAATATTCGGTATCCGGTATCCGGCCAAATCACTATTCGGTACAACTCTAATTTATATGATCCTGTCTGCGAAGAAGGCAGGAGGGAGGGAAAGAAATAACCCCGAACTCTACGGGCTTTACAAAGAGGTCGGATATGCTGACATTCAGGACATGAATGCCAATGGCTAAGGCAAAATATAGCCCCCAAACCAGATTCTCGTGTTTCGAGAACGACTGCTCTGTATAAAGATAAAATGGTCTTGACAAATTGAAGCATTGTGTCCAGGACCATCAGAAATTTAACGTAATTTTGGTTTCAATCCAGGCCATCCAGGGACCGCCGGCCTGAAAAGTGTGAAAGTTGTAATTTCGTGGTAGCAAAAGTAGTCATTAATCCTTTTTCCTTATTTGTTGTCTATTGGTTACTTCAACGGCGTTCACTTTTTTAACTAGTCGTACATTTTTACGTAACCAAGTTCACATTTGCATTTTTTTTAACAACAACAGCAACATTGTGTAAAGTTTCTTTCTCACTAAAACGAAATCTTGTTTTAAGGACAAAATTTGCAAAGACAAGATCTATTACGTCGGCACATATGTAACGTCTCATATAAAATGGGTTTCATTATCGCAATGAATAGTAAAACTATCCGCTTTCATTTACGATAGCTCTGGCGTCTCATAAAAATGATACACAATCATGGCTTATATTTCCAAAGATAGCGGCAACAGCCTTTTACCAGGTCAAAGATACTACGCATGCAATTCCGATCCGCGAAAAAGATGAAATAACTTCGCCATCAGACAACGTTTTCATTCATCGCACCGCCTGCATTCGTTTGAAAGTAACAAAGAAAAGGGTTGAAAGAAGTCATGCCAAGGCTTTCATTAAAAACGAAAACAAGCAATTCAATGAATTGAACGCCTTACTGCACGCAACTAGAGCGTGGCTTAGTACGTGATCCATATTCACTGCTCCAATAGCCTCGCAGAGACCCGACTTTTTTTGTTTTTTTTTGTTGAATTTTTATAGACCTCTGACGCAATTCAGCACTTCAACCCCAATGATAACACTTTTGGCCAAATTTTGATAAAGAGCCTTCAATAATGATTCATATGCAATCGAGGCGTGAATCTCATACCAAGCACCAATCACGTACAGACGCATTGAAGGTAAACAAAACGATTGAAAGGCAATCCACTGAAAGACAACGGACGACGCTTACCAAGTTCAGACTGTGAGTGAACAAGTGATAACGAAAGTGTTTATGGGAAACACAAGTCATTTTGAATGTTCAATTAAGGGAAATGGTGCAATGAGCCAAGAGAAGCGAAACATGACCTCCCGCTCCCATGAATGTCTTAGGTTTCAATTCAGACATTCCATTTCACCTTGAACATGGTGTAGGCAGGTGACATTTGGTTGTTGATGTTTACTCTTTGGGTGAAGAGTGCGAGACGCACCCGGTTTGTGGGGTTAAGAGCCAATATTTGCAAATGACGAAGGTTTCATTAGTTGTGCATTTGCTGTAATAGTGGTGTGGCATGTCACAGAGCTTGTGACTCAAGAATGGCGCATTCGTTTGTTGTATGGCGCAAAATGCTATCAAACGTGCATTAAAAATGCACAAGAAGAACTTTGTTTAACACATAAAGACTTTTGAAAAGTGTCTATTACCTTTACGATTGCGTTTTTGGCTAAGCGAAATTGCGACGCGCGAAGCGATGTAATTCGTACGATTGCAAGTGATATCGCTTTTAGCAAAATCGCAGGCGATTGGTTGTTTATGGTGAGCAATTTCGTTTGTTTTCATTCGTGTTTAGCTGTGGCGAGGTAGTTGAATAACATTTGCTCTAAAATTAAAAAAAAATTTGAGTAGCAAAACAAAAAAATGGCTCGTAAAAAATTGCAGACGTCTTTTACCTTAAAGCGGTATTTCGGAACTGTATATGAAGCATCAAAGACAGATTATTTCGCCCGGAAGATGATTTTTAGACAACATATAATGTGTACGAATTTTTATTCTATTTTGAAACAGGAATATGTTTCTGTTTAGTAAAAATGTATTGCCGTTTAAGTTGCAGTCTATAGTGAACAAATTAATGGAGGAATTTTCGAATTTCCAAAAAAAACTAAACTCCACAAGAGCGAAGCCCACCGGACCCATACATTTCTGCCCAATTTTTAACGCAGAGGCACAAGGAGTACAAATCAAATATTTATCGCACCTTTGAAAAAGCATACTTGGATATTGAAAGTGTATATTTTGCATATGTAGCTACGACGAAATAGTTCAAACTATCAGTACAGGGGCACTACTTACTTAAAACGTAAAAACTCTATACTCATCTCATCTTCAGTGACCCGCAGTACAGAGTGTACTGAAAAAATGAAAAGATTTAAGTCCCCCAAAATATCGAATTGTTGGATGAGAATAAATTAAACCCTTTTCATCCATACTTCTCGAGGAAGTCAAATGAGAAGCCTAGGTGGTTTTATGACACTTAGGGGCGCTTTCAAGTACACTCGTCTAGGCTCTCTAATTTATAGAGTGTACAACTAGGTAGCGAGGTTTGTTTCGGTCGAGATCGACATTGGTAGTTAAAAATAAAAACTCTTTCAGAATGGAGTAAATGAAGCCTTTTGTGTGCATTTGCATAACCATGGTTACTCAAGATCATCTGGAAAGGCTTAAGTCAGGGTGGTTCAAAAAAATTAATTGAATTTGGGGACTTGTAACGATACTTTACCAAAAAATTGGTTTTATTCAGAACGTGCTGTTAAGCAGCCTTTCCTTTCCACATCCATCTTGGTACACGTAAATACTAGTTACTATAGTAACCATCGAGATTACCGATGTGAACACCGAACATCGTGTAAACATTGTAAAATCATAAAAATGTAAAAACCTGTAACCATTGTGCATTCGTTGGGCCCCTATTGCTGAGCCAACACTTCTGCCCTCATCAGTACAAAATTGTAAATACGCAACGTTCAAAATACCTTTAACTTAGCGAGGTTATGCACTGATGAATATCTTACGAACTATGTAAAATTAACCCTTTGCAATTTGTCCCAATAATTGACTTTCTTAAATGAATCTCCAGTGAATCAGTACTCACACACTTGTGTTCAAGTTCGAATTAAATTAATTATGTGAATATCACATAATAGGTCTGATGGTCTAGAATCTTGGAATCATTGTGAAAGTGGTTTCATTTATTATATTTACCATATCTGAGAGTTGATCGTTCGACATGTAGGCGATTCATACTTTCCTTAGCGTGTTCGCAGTTATTAGTGCTGCTATGGCATTCAGAGCAAGTGGTATTTCAGTGCCTTATTCGTTAAGTTAAGTTAAGTGGCATTTTCAGACATCCTTGTAATTAAAGGTAACGTTCTTTTGGGCTTTAAATACGGCTCAGAGAATATTGAAATATGTACATATTTTACTGAAAGGATTTTTGTCTTGATGTAGCTTTACTTGCATTTTGTGGGCGCCGTGGCCGTGTGTGTTTGTGCGTCGACCCATGCGCATTAGACTTTCACATTCTAGGTTCGAATCCAAGTTCAGACAAACAATTTAAAAAAAAAAAATATTTCACGGCTCCACCTCTTTCGAGTCACTGACAATGCTCAAAGAGTATAATTATCTAGAAAAAGCTTCTCAATCCTGCCATTCGGAGTCAGCATTAAACTGTAGGTCTCCTCCACTTGTGAGAGAACAATAGCACGCACAACACGAGTGGTTGCTGAGAAGCCAGGCCCAGGTCCACCCCGGACTGTAGCGCCACCATAATTATTATTATTATTATTATTATTATTTACTTGCATTTTGTATAATTATTATTGTGGAATATTATATTATTATAGTGGACGTTTGTTCACTATAATGACTTTCAGTCAATGTTCAAGAGATAACAATTTTTCAGAACAAAAAAAAAAGTTCATCGCTCCACCTTTTTTCAGTCACTGATAATGCTCAAAGGGTATCTATCTAGAAAAAACTATCTATCACGCAAAACACGAATGGTTGCTGTAGAACCTCAATTGTCAAGACATTGTTACAGAGAAATAGTTTTAAAATATATGTAGATAGCGAGGTAGAAATATAACAGAAGAATAAATTAGACTCGCCATTTATTACAGGAATGTAAATTTTTATCGATAGTAAACGAACTTTAAAGTTCTAGAATCGTTGTAATTAATCGTTATGCCTTCTAAATGACTGTGGTAAAATGTAAAAACATAAACCAGTCAATTCGAAGTATTGGATGAAAGTAAATTCCGATTGTAAATGAAATACAGTCAAAATCTCGAAGATAGAAGATGCAGAATGGGGCTCTTTAAACTGTGCTAACAACAGAGGGATCAGTCTCCCAAATATCGCAGATCTTCTCTGCTGTCTCATGTTAGCGCCTGAAGCCATACGTGAACAGTCAGATTGGTCAATAACAGTGCAGGTTCGGGTCAGCGAATTCTACCATCGACCAGATATTCACATTGCGACAGATCTTGGAAAGGACACAGAGGCTTTAAGTAGATACCCACCATCTGTTAATCGATTTTAAAGCCGCATACTGCAATATTTAGGGAGACAAGTTATACAGCGCATTGTCTAATCTTAGCATCCCTGCAAAACTCATTTGCCTTTGTAGGATAACGATGGGGAATGGCTATTGCTTCATTAAGGTCGGTTAAGACTGAGATATTTGATGTCGAAATTTATTACGAAAATAGTGCGTAACTCATACGTCAACACCAGAGACACGATCTTCAACAATAATAAACGCAAAACAAAAATAATAATATGCCAACAAACGGTAAGCTGTAATGTATCCAAGATTCTATGTACACAGATACATCGCATCTACAGATAAACAGTTTACCTTTTTAGAAAAGAAATGCGGTCGCATCAACAGCTGCGTCCATATTAGTCATTATAATCAATAATTTTTTCTAAAAAAAAATGGAAAAATCGGTCTTTATAAACGATATGTCGTTATAAACAAAGTCGTTGTAAACGATTTGTTATTCAGTGGGATTATAATGGAGCTCAGCTGGGATCTAAGAATTAGGTCTTTATAACCGTCTTCGTTGTAAGCGATATTGACTGTAATCGAACTAATCATCCTTTTAGGTAGATACTGCTTATTGAAAGTACAAAAAATTAAACTATACATTTTTAAATTTAAATTTTCATCTAAAGATCTAGCTCCTTTGTGACTATGATCCTAGGATAAGGATCGATTGAACTAAGGCCGGATTCCATCAGTAAACTCTGTTATCTTTTGCTCGAATTGTAACAATTTTAATATTGTTAATAGAAAACTGAAACTAAAATGGCACTAAAGTTCACATAACACTCTTAACCAAGCGAAACCTCCTCCCTTCTTAAGACTATCGGCGATTTCTTCTTCTTCCTTTTCAAAAATGTTACGAGGACACTCAACAAGTTGTCATCTCTTCAAAAGTTATATAAGCCTTTCTCCGACACTTCCCGAATCACTTGTATACAATCAGAGGTTACAAACAGTAAATCACTATCCCCTAAGGTTCAAACCGATCGTTCACTTCGCACATCATTTGACATGTTTGGACACATCCCAAGGCAGTTGGGAGAGTTCACAGTCAAAGCCGTGGCTTTACCACACATCACAACTTAACAGATTTTAATATCAAATCAAAAAAATATTCACTTACATTGCGATAGACAAGTGTGACAGTACAACTATCTGCGAAACAAAAAGGCGGACGAAAACAAAAAAAAAACCGACCGATTCACAGCAAGACGTGTAGTTCAAGTGATACGAGCTAATTGTTGACTGTATTCGCGAACTCCTCAAGAAGCACATTACCTGCATAGCTGGACACCAGCCGCTAAACTCTTGAAACAACCTTCACCCCACTTATGCGTATGTTTCGTTCGTTTTCATAATCATCATTGTTTTGGGTCTTCGCGCAAATCGTAAGCAACCAGGCCGCACGTAGAAGTATCTTGCCCCCGACTACATGCACACTGCGGTGTCTTCCATTTGCAATTAATATTTTATTGCAATAAGCTTACACAATATTAAAATTAATAAGATAGTAAGAAAAGACTGTGACTGCCATCAAAGCCGTTGTTTGGCTCGGAGGTGCTGTCAAATGGTTTCTTGGCGAGTTTCGTGGTGTCGTCTGCGGGTGCGGTCTACTGTGGATATGTAGATGTGCACGGGGATGTACTGGTACCTGTGAGTGGATGGTAGGGGGCAAGTACACGGCAACTGGTATGACTTCGGAATATGCCAACTTGAGGGTATTGAGACTTAGTTCTTCTGGGACCGACCGGGAGTGATGGTGACTGGTTTCGTTGGTGAATTGCCGCTTTTATTTGTTCACTCTTTTTGTTTATTTCCATGTGAACTTGATTCCTTTTTTATGATCTTCCCAAGAAGCGGTGTCGATAGCGAGACACAAAACTTCAGTTAAAGTAGGCGAGTGAATGGTTATGGTGAAAATGTAACATTTTCGTTGCATAACGGATTGTGATAACAGGTCGCCAGTTACTAAACCTCGTGAAACGAGAAATGTGAAAAGGGCTTGATTGCTTTTAAAGATACAGACAAAAATGCTGGATCATTTACTGGCTCGTGATCGTGACAGTTGGTTAATGCCCACGTTCATCCCGGACTGTAGCGCCAACAGAAGAAGAAGTTTCGTACTACTTTTAGCAGTGTCTCGCAAAACTGTTGTGGGTACGTTTATGGAGTTAAGATTCCGTCTCGTGTTTGTCTGGCAAGTTCAGCTGAAAATATCACAGAAATGTAAACATTTAGTGTTGCATAAAAACTTGCCCATTTTGACAAGACTACCGAAATTGGGACAACCCGCAACCGCTCTGCACTACAGTTTGCATTTTAACACATAATTATTCTAAGTGAAGAAACGTTTTAACTTGCCTGGGTATATGTACATGTAAGGGGTGGGCCAAATACAAGTTTTTTTTTTTTTTTAAATGCAATAAAATTAACAAAATTAAATTTTTTAATGTATTGTGGCTTTATTAGTAAGAACATTCCCATTAGTTATGAGATACATACAACATTGTTCATGTTGCTGCCTCGGCTGGCTTCTCTGTAGCGCATTCTGTCACCCCAATTTTCCAAGACCTTGCTCATGGTTTCGGGCTGTAGCTCACGGATTGGATGGTTGGATGATATTGGCCTCAAGTGCTGAATCGTTTACGGATTGTTCGCATCGGTGCATCGGCACTTCACGGTTTCCCACAAAAAAAAAGTCCAAAAGGGTCAAATCGCAGCTCCGAGGCGGCCAATTGACATCGCCAAGACGACATGGGCTGTGTAGCATGGCGCGCCATCCTGCATGAACCAGAGGTCGTCCAAGTCCATATCTTCAATTTCAGTTAAAAAAAGGTCGGTTAACATGGCTCTGTAACGCCTACCGTTGACCGAAACGTTGTTGCCAGCCTCATTTTCGAAGAAAAATGGTCCAATAACCATTCCACACCACTCCACAATCCGCACCAAACTGTCACTCTCTGTAGATGCGGATGGTTTCTGGACAATAACGTGCGAGGTTTTCAGAGCCCCAGATGCAGCATTTTTTTTTTAACGTAGCCCCCGATATGAAAATGCGCCTCGTCAGAAAAAAATATTTTTGGCCGAAAATCGTTGTCCAATTCAAGCTGAGCTGCCCTAAGGCCCAAACTACGAAGCGATAACGAAGCGGATGGTAGCTCGCCTTCACTTGCTGAGTCAACTCGATCTTTGTGCAGAATTCTCCTCAGGCTAGTGCGTGAAATGATGAGCTGTTTAGATCGATGGTGAGTCGATGTTCGTGAATTGAGTCTCACACTCTCGGCTACAGCAGCCATATTCTCATCTGTGAGCACCGTACAACGACCGTGACCAAGAGTATTATCCACTAGTATACAAATCTCACAAACTTGCGTATTGCAGTCGAAGTCGCGGTGAGTGCTTCATTGCGGCCAAAACTTCATTTTAGAAAACGCACTGTTTGGTATACACAGTACTCACTTTGGAAATAAGTTTTCCAATATTTCCCAACGTTGTTCAAGCGAAAAGCGACTCATTTTGTTCTTCGAAGGTATGATACTGACTTTCTGTCAAAATTTCGAGCTGGAAACAGCTGTCGGGGTCAAAATAACCTATGATTTAAAAAAAAACACTAGATCACTTTAGTTGGACTTTAGACCCTTTAGTTTCATCGTAACTTTTGTTTAAGAACTTCAGTTTAAGGCTTTAACGATGTAAATGTTGTCTTCAAGGATAGATTGTCTTTTCTTTCTTAAGTCACTTAAATCGACCCGGACAAATGAATACACAAAATTGAAAATATTTAACGAATATTGCCATTTTATTGCGGTAAGTACATACATATACATACATATAAAGAGTGAAAGTAATACTTTTGATTAATGCATTCCCGTTGAATTAGTGCAATCCTTTTTTTTTTTTAAATTCGCTTAGACGAAATTGCTAAACTGCTTACATTACCACCCTAAAACGAAACTCGTTTCCCAACGTTTGTGTATGAGTCTGTTAACTGCTAAGTGAGTGTAGGTATGTGTGAGTTCTAGGTATCTGTCTCAACTAGATTCTGAATCAAGGCAACTTTTAATTTTGCGTCGATTATCGACATCACGATGAATACTGAACGAGTTAATCGTTTTCAATTGGCGCAGGATAATTGAATCAATTTTGCATTTCTCAGTTCGACTTCTCTGAATGAGATCCAACCATTTTGAGTTTTTTTTTTTTTTTTGGGAAAGGTAAGCTTATAGTCTACAGGCGTTATGAACGAATTGAACGAATAAAAAAATGCAGCGCAGAACTCGGTATGCTCATATTAAATCCCTCAACTGGTCAGTCCATTCGTCGGCGCTTGTCCTATCGTTGAAGAAATCCTCTTCCGAGGATTCCGAATGTCATCTGTTCGTGGCTAGGACCTGACCACTAGGCTTTCGGATTGTTGTCTTTCCGGACACACTTGGGATGAGTTCTTCCTTCATTGAGGTACCATTGAAGCAGTAGCAACACCAATTATCACATCTGATGACTAAAATGAGTCCAGCTATGATCCAGAAGACTATGGCTGGCCATGAATATTCAAGGCATGAGGAGAGGAGAAGAAATCCCAAAGCAAATGAAGTGGTGCACATTATAGGGGAAACGTTAACTGCACTCGCCGTGTACTTAGGGATAAACGACATCATAATGCTAACGATGGTGATGCCTACAGGGAGAGAGTTAAAGTTTGCTCCAGGGATGTGGATGTGATGATACTTACCTATCAGTCCTGCAATGAAGACTGGGAAGAGGTGCGTGAATATCCCCGCGACTGTAAGGGCAATTCCGAAGGCTATCACTACTATTGCGAACATGGTTACTCTCCAGGAAGCTAACGAAGGTACTCTTATGCTGCGCTCCATCGGACCTGCAGTCGTCACCTGGAAATGAAACAGAAATTGGTATGAAATCTTTTCAACACCCTTAAAACTAGATTCATATTGCTTAGTTGAAGGAAACGATAATAATAAAAACAATAATAATGGCGACGCTAGGTGGACCTGGGCGTGGCTTCTCAGCAACCACTCGTGTTGTGCGTGCTATTGTTCTATCACGTGTGGAGTGGACCTACAGTTTAATGCCGACTTCGAACGACGGATTGAGAAACTTTTTCTAGACAGTTATACTCTTTGAGCATTGTCAGTGACTTGAAAGAGGTGGAGCCGTGAAACATTTTTTTGAAAAAATTGTTTGTCTGAACGGGGTTTCGAACCTAGACTTGAAAGTCTAGCGCGTATGGGTCGACGCACAAACCCACATGGCCACATGGCCACGGCGCCCACGAAGGAAACGATACAAGGAGAAATATTGGGTACTTATGTTGGTCGTGTTTGGATCAGAGAAAATGAAACAAGCCTCAGGTTGCCAGCGTCTGGCCACAAGAAGCGGTCCGCAATAAGGTGTTCTAGTCTTCTCTAGGCTCTAGATATAGATAGACTCCTGGAAGTACAGAAAATTGGCATCAGAGTTCATGATTGTGCTGATGATGTTGTTATTATAGTTGAAAGAATACATGGCCCCACAATTTCACAACTCATGCAAATTGATCTTCATCTTACCGGCAAATCGCCGTAAAAGTGGCTGAAATATTAGTCCAGGCAGGACAGCCATAGTGTCATTTACCAGAAAATAAAAATTGTTAATATATCATAATTCGCACTAATTGTGTAAATATATACAGGGCGGGCCAGCAAGTGCTTTTTTTTAAATCATAGGTTATTTTGACCCCGACAGCTATTTCATGCCCGAAATCTTGACAGAAAGTTAGTATCATACCTCCGAAGAACGAAATGAGTCGCTTTACGCTTGAACAACGTTGGGAAATATTTGAAAACTTATTTCCAAAGTGAGTACTGTGTATACAAACAGTGCGTTTTCTGAAAAGAAGTTTTGGCCGAAATGAAGCAACCACCACAACTGGTGTACGCAAGTTTGTGCAAAAATTTCGTGAGACTGGTATGCTAGAGGACAACACTCATGGGCACTCAACCCATCATCGTACGGTGCGCACAGAATGCGGCTGCTGTGGCCGAGAGTGTGAGACTCAATTCACGAACATCAACTCGCCATCGATCCTAACAGCTCAACACTTCACGCACTAGCCTGAGGAGAATTCTGCACAAAGATCTCGTCTCGGATTCTTCGCGTGACCATCGTTATCGCTTTGCAGTTTGGGCCATAGAGCAGCTCAGCTTGAATTGGAAAACGATTTTGGGCGAAAAATCATTTTTTCTGACGAGGTGCATTTTCATATCGGCTGCTACGTTAACAAACAAAATTACCGCATCCGCATCTGGGGCTCTGAAAACCCGCACGTTATTGTCGAGAAACCATCCGCATCCACAGAAAGTGACAGTTTGGTGCGGATTGTGGAGTGGTGTGGAATGGTCATTGGACCATTTTTCTTCGAAAATGAGGCTGGCAACAACGTTTCGGTCAACGGTGGGTGTTACAGAGCCATGTTAACCGACTTTTTTTTTTACTGAAATTGAAGATATGGATTTGGACGACCTCTGGTTCATGCAAGATAGCGCGATATGTCACACAGCCCATGCGACAATCGATCTTTTGCTTACCAAATTTCCGAATCGTGTTATCAGCCGTCCTGGTGACGTCCTCCGCGGAGCTTTGATTTGACCCCAATAGAGAAGGTTATCATCAGATTGTTACGAGAATTTGTTGCGATAGGTCTTATTTTTTTTTTCAATTGCAATTCCAGCATATTTTGGTTTTTGTCTTTAAAAAAGGTGTCAAAGCGACAGAGGCGCAACGGGAGATTTGCAGCGTTTATGAAAATTCGGATATAAGCGCTAACACTTGCTAGCGGACGCTTTCGATCAAGATATACAGACCTTGCTGTTCAGTCGCAGAGACTGAAAGAACTTGGAATGTCGAAAAAGTGGATGTTTGTGTTCCATCATGATAACGTCAGGCCACAATCAACTTTAGTGACAAATAATAATATATATAATAATAATATATTTAGTGCCAAAACTATAGCTTAATTGATTTAGGTGGGAAGCTATGAAGCACCCACTGCACTATCCAGACCTTGTGCCTTTGGACTGTCATCTGTTCCGCTCTCTTCATCTCACGATTTGGACGGAAGGCAATTTAATTCCGAAGATGGCAACCAAGCGTGCCTGGACTACCAATAAGTCTGTTGACATTTACAAAAGAGGCACTATGCCTCTTTCAGAACGCTGAAAGAAAGTAGTAGACCATGATGAACAATATCTGATGGATTAAATATAAGATTTTATACTGAAAATGTATGTTTAACTTTTACTCTAAAAAACCATCGAACTTATTGAACACTGAATATTATCCGAGCTTATCCCTTAATTGAAATTTTTATCCAAACGAGGGAAACAAAACGGTCACAAGAAACAACTTGAAACATCGGATCTAAGGCCTCAAATTTGACACTGGGGTTTTAAAGCCCACGGTGGTTTATGCCTCGTTGTGTAGTGACAGAAAATCGTTACCCATTGGCAAAGCAGAACTGTCCTACACGTAGTTTTCTTAGTATTTTCCCCTTTCACATCTTCGTACTTAAAGACGACGCATTACAGCTCTGAGATTCCGAAGTCTGCCGTCAAAGAAAAGACAGAATCCGTTACAAAAATGTCTGGTGAAACAAATAATTTTACACTGCATCTCATCAACATCTATTGACTTCCACGGGGTGCAGCATAGGTTAGTCTGCGAATCACACAACTAGACGAACTAAGCAAAATCAAAGCATAGATTCCAGACAATTTTTTTGGACCAAAGCTCGGACTGCTTTTTACAGAAATGTGTTTACCTTCTATTTGATGGGCCATGGCCCTTCTTAGATGTCTCTCTCTGCCAGCTTAAAAAGTTGGTCAAAAACAGGGAGCATAAACAAACACTTAAACAGATACTGAACTAACGCTTTCTTTAAACCATTAACGAAATCAATCATTTAGAAAGAGATTGGGTCAAAGAGACCTTTTAACATTAGTATTTTCCACTGGGGTAGTAAATTACTGTTCTTTTTTTGCATGGCTCTACAGTCCGGGGTGGACCTGAACCTCAATCATTAAGCCACTCCAGCTTGTCGGATCTTTTTCTAGATTCCTCTAGTTATACACATCAAGGCGTGCGCCACATTGATCGCAGACTTTTCGTTGTTTTACCCACAAGTTTTGAGTTGAAGTATTGGGTTTTGAATATAATCTCAAATATTTGGTTCTCAGAAAAGTATTCCTGCTGGCTAAGAGAAATAGGAAATATGTGAACGCGTGCTCAGCTACTATCCTGCCAGAAGTAGATTTCTTCACTTTGGTGGCGACATACAACGCGCAACTCGAATTTAGAACCTAGACTCTAGAGCGGTTCTAAAGTTAGGTCCCTTAACCTCCAAAAGGGTAACAAGGGCTGGTACAATGGCTTAAAACTTGGTTCTGGCGCTTTTCAAATAACAGTAAACAATAGCATGCATAACACGAATGATTGCTGTAGAAACTAGGTTCAAATCCACCCAGACTGTAGAAAGACCAGGGACGGAGACGTGTCTGGTAATGTTGGATAGTTGAAAAGGATACAGATGGATCTGCCCATCCTATTCTAAAGCCGACGAAGCAAATCAGGTAAAGAAATAGATAGATTAGGTTAGGTTAGGTTGAAGTGGCTGACTATAGATAGTAGTCACACTTAGGCCAACCTAGGCCCATTGTGATACCACGCGGATCTGATGTCACCTATCCAAAAAACCATTTGATGCTTTTAACGAAGCTCTTTAGTTGATTAATGCCGACCTTGTGCAATTCGCTCAAGTCGTTGAAGAAGTAGGCTCCAAGGTGTTTCTGCCTGCGAGAGGAGAGAGCGCTACAAGTGTAGAAGAGATGCTTTATGCTTTTCTCTTCTTCTTCGTCTCTGCAGCTTCTGCAGAAATTATTATGAGGGAGTCCCATTCTTGAGGCGTGAGTGCCAATGGCACAGTGTCCTGTGATAACGCCAATGAGAGTTCCTAGGGATGACCTATTTATTCTAAGAAGATAGAGTGAACGTTTTAGATCAAGTTAAGGCCAAATTTGCTTTGTGATGAGGCACGTAGTGCCATCTGACCATCTTGAGTTGATGTTTTTAATAGTATGATTATTTAAAAGAAGGTTAGCTGTAGCGAATGGCATAGGCGGAGGATCTCCACTAGGAAGGTTTTTGGAGATCGTACCGCTCCTGGCGAGATCATCGGCTTCACAATTCCCTGGAATGTCACTGTGTTCCGGCACCCACATGAGATGAATATTAAAATGCTCAGCCACCTTGTTAAGAGATAGGCCGCTATTTAAGGAGGTCTTAGAGAGGAAAGTGACCGAGTTCAGGGATTTGATTGCTGCCTGGCTGTCTGAACAGATGGTGATGTCCTTTTCGGATAGCACGTTGTTCTTGAGCCAAGACAGTGCTTCTTTTATTGACATTGTCTCATCCTGGAATACGCTACAATGTTCTGGAAGGTGGAGGGATATACTAAAATTGAGATCCTTGGAGTAGACGCCTAATCCTACTCCCTCGTCCGTGAATCTGTGAAAATACGCAAAGGACCGTCCAGCGTCTGAATATCAGACTTCCAGTCAGACCTGGAGGGTATGCTGGTAGAGAAGTTTTTCTCAAAGACGAGATGAGGCAGTAGGAGTTCAGTGTCGTGCGGTAGAAACTCGAGGTTATCTAGAATGGTGGAATAACCTGTATGGTGCAGTGTTCTGAGTCTTACCGCTGTGCAAGCTGCTACTTGTCTGGCAAACAAGTCGAGTGGAGGGAGATGCAGTATAAAGAAACAGATATATGGCCCACAAAATGTTTTTGCTCATGAACTAAAAGCTTCGAAATCGTTTGCTGAACAAGGTTATTTATTTTTTTTATTGATTTTATAGAACCTGATGAATGAAGGTTTGATTTAGAATTAATTTTGCTCCAGACAATCTGACAGCTATTCGAATAGCAACGCGCATAATATTCTGAGTTTTAAGATTTTTCTCTACAATTTTTGCAAGGTAAGCGGTCTGCTTCTCGTTTAATTTTGTATCTCTTTAAAAAATTTACCCTAAGCACCAACTTGGACATTTGAATAAAGAGGTCTGCTAAGGTTTTCAAATGTTTGTACCAATCTGTCCAGAACTGAAGTAAAATTTTATAAACGCCGTAGTTCGAAAATGTCACACTCATTCACGAACTTCATCCATTTCTAAGAACCCACCTTAATCTTCTGCCGGTATTCATCTACAATGGCATCAATATCCGTGGAAGTGTCGGAGTCTGAAGTCTCAATTTTCTCGGTATATTCAAAATCGGATGGCTAAAAGAAAGGAAATTCTTAGTTAAAATAATGAACCATAAATAATTTCTTACAACCGGTGGTTCTCCATCAGATAGAATGGTCGACTCCACATCTGGGTTGTCCCTGACAGGACAAGGCGATGATGGCTCACCCAGAAGCAGCCATTCCTTTTCGACCTCTCTCTTATTTTTGGCCGACTTCGGTTTGGTCTTTTTCATGTTTCCCTGAATTGGGAAATTGATATTCCACAAACTTCGTCGACGAGCAGTGCTACTCTTGACCATCGGAACTGTAGACAGTCGACTGTAGGAGAGCGACGAATCACCTGAAACGGAGATCTGGAATCATGCATCGAGTGTTCTTAGATCCTTTCAACTCACTGTTCTGTTGAACATATTTTGGTCGAAAGGGTGAATAGAGCAAGTAGAAGGCCCGAAAAAGTCCACCACAAAGATGTCCTGCAGCCAGGATATACGTCAAATTCTGGAGAGGACAGGCAAACGCCAGCATGGCACAAAGGCTACCTGCAAATGGAAATATCATTAACTTGTTGCTGTACGGTCAGTGATTCTTACCCCCAATGAAAACAGCTAGAACAGGATTTCCACTGTCCGAGCTTTCATAACTAATCTGTCTTGACAGGATCTTCCACTCTGACTTGGCGAACCGAACGATGATGGTGTACATCTCCGGGAATAGTTCTAAAAACGCTCCCGAGCAGGTGAGCAATAAAAGGCACGCAGCAGCTGGGATGAGTTTTTGAAAATTGTTTTCTTCTAAAATTCTAAATAACGGCACAGCAATATATTCATCAATTGACCTTGAAGAAAATAATGATTAAAAAATGTTGGAACGTGCTTTTAAATATAACGCACTTTTGGTGAACGATTGTAGAGAGACAGCCCGCCGAGAGCAGGATTGAGCCACAGACTATGAGGACAACAAGGAAACCTGAAAGTGTTTGATTTCTGGATTTGCTCGTAAATTCACCAGGAAACGCAAAGGCTATTAGGGCTGCCGCTGTCAGACACTGTGAAATAAACGTGAAAAATAATACAGTTTTCTTAACATACTTTATGATAAGCTAGGTGAGGTTGTATGGCGGAAAAATGTAGAATAAGGTTCTTATACGAAGGTTACTTGAATATAATTAAGTTGGAGAAGTCATCCATTCATCGTAACTTGCATAAGTAGAAAAAAAGCTCACATTATTTTTTGTGACTCTTGCACATAACGATGAGGACCCTTTTCTTCAAAAAGCGAGACAATGTAACAATAACTATCACGAAATAGCGCCTTTAAAAATCTGTAAATAATCTGTAGACTTTAATAGAAAAAAAAGGGTAATGTAAACCAACTTTTTGGGCGATTTCGAGATGTGCATACAATTCTGAGCTCACTGTCTTTATCTCTGATTCAAAAAAGTCTACAAAGTGGAAATTTAGCGAATCAGTATCCTCTGAACTTGTTTAATTAATGTCTGTATAGTAGAAGTGCCGATGAAAAGTTTCCACTAATTTCACTCACTCCAATTCGGCGCTAAAATGTTAACGTTTGGGATTCGTTTTTTGTGTGATTTTTATGAAATATAGAAAATAAATGCATAATAAATAGATCCAATTTCGTTTTGTCTTTATTTTTTTCTCTTAAAAGTATTTTGACAGCTACTATAGCAATTCACGCTCACGTTTCGTTCCTTAAATTTGTTACGCAAATTAAAATTGTATTACGGTATTACTACAAGCATGTATATTTTGCCGTTGCTTACTTGTTTGCGCAGACCGTCTGAATGGTTTGCGCATATGTGTGTTGTATGTGGTGAAATTATTACATACCCACAAGAAAGGTTGTGTGCTGCATGTCGTATACGTAATTTATCAACCGTATACAGTCGAATCGCTATAATCCATACCCCGGACTGCTAGTCCCTTAAAAAATCGTCGCTAATTTGTAAAATTGTTCATACATTTTGCTCCCCCCGTTATTTCTATTTTATTTGCAATGTAAAGAATACAAAACCTCTTATAAATCGTAATTCGTTTTTTAAACATCCTATAATTCGTTATGCAAAACGCAAAGAAAAAATCTTTTCAGTTTAACAACTGTTAACTTTTGGAGACAATTTTGTCGTCTCGATGTCGCCTTTTGTTCAAAAAGTACAAAAAAGTACGATGTGTTTTCGCTATGATATTAAGAGTTTCTTTATTTTTAGTTTACAAGCTCCGATAATTCGTTTTGTTTTCCATTGTTTTCCACCTCGCTTAATCGAAATCTCGATAATTCGTAACCTACGGTAATTCGTAAAAGATGCTGTTCTCTTCCCATTTCGAATTATCGGGATTTGACTGTATTTGTAAAGAGTATATAAAATGACGTTAGTGCCGACTGTATATGCAGTGTATAGCAAAGACATGTTTGCACATGCGCAACCAATTCTTTATACATTTAGGAAATTTACAGACACGCATGTTTACCAGATTTATTTGGGGCTTGCATCTTTTGACATCAATCTAAAACCAGAACAATTACAAACTTAAAAAACTTTACATTAGTTAGTAATATTGCATTACCATAATAAAATTCGATAGGTTTCGTCAAGTTTGTTCACAACTATTCAGCGATTAGCAGTTAATTTTATATACAAAGTGTGATCCTGCGCACAAATCGGTTGTATACGCACATTCGGTATCTATTCTTTCAGCAGCCTTATTGCCGGTTTCAATTTTTAAGCATGTGCATTTTTCTATAGTTCAGGTCAAACACATTAAATTTATTGTACGATGTGCATAGTTAGAAACATGAACTCAAATTCAGTCACCCAATCTATTCGCTCAGTCGCTATTTAAATACACACATAGATTCAAAAATATTGAGAGTCTTGAGAGTTTCAACGTAATTGCTCATTAGCTAGCGAAGGAGGCATATTTTCAATATAATGCTTAGAAAGTCAATTCAACACCTTTCGCTTGGAAGAGTGCGAACACGAGCACACAATTGTGTATTTATTCACTTTACTTCCTTAAAAATTCATATTCGACAACGACTACGGCAAAGTAATGAAATTTAAGTTCTGAACTTACTTACACTACTCAATCCATTTGGAAGCATCAAGTTACCGTCCCACTCCTTGGCATTGCCACTGTACCAACCAACGATGCTAAGCATTGCATTCAGTCCCAACATTCCTAGCGTCATTATAAAGCTAAAAACTTTTGTATTCTACAAAAATAATCATTTTTTAAATAAACAATTCATTTTATTGATTATAGATTGACAAACCTCTAAACCTAACATAAACATTCCTGTTACAAGAAAAACCACAGCCACACCCAATACGTCTGGCCATGGTTCGTTTTCTGATGAGTTTCTCCCTGAAAAAAAGAATATATTTATTACTTTTTAGTGAATGATGAATATGAAAATCAAACTCACCTAATATCAAAATTCTAGCTAAGCCTCCCATCAATTCATCCAGGCACGCGCTTAGCGTTCGAGCAAGTGCTCCGCAAGCTGCTAAAATTGGCAACACGTCCATCCATGAGGCCAAAAATAGGCACGTGAAATCAAACTTATTACTAGCTCGAATATAAGGCATTTGAAGTGATCTTAAACTATTTTTACAAGAAGCCGCAATGAATCCGTATAAAGTGGCAAATAGTGTTGCAAGCACTACTGTCGGCCCGGATGTCTCATTGTAAACGATGAGATTGACTAGAACAATTGATCCTAGTGCCAATCTTCCACCGCATCCGTTTGTTATTGCTTCACACATTCTGAAATTGAAATTGAAGGGATTTTGAGAGACATGTGTATAATCGAAAGATTTTGAAGTTAAGGAAGATCTCATTGAAATACTTTTTCGAGATTTGGACAGATTTCATTCGATTGCAAGTAACAATTTATCTGAAGATGAAGTCTTTAAGGGTTTAGTTCAATAATTTATTGCAATTTTATGGTGTCAATTGTTATAGCGTCATCATCTTCTAGCTAAGTCTTCGCATTCATTATTTAGAAAATGCTAACATTTCTATAGGAATTGAGTGCACCTGTGGTCATGCGGCGAGTGCGGCACTTTCGTCTAGGATTGTTGGCTGGCGAGTACCTAACTACTTATTACATCTACTGATTTTGCAATAAGGAGTCACTTCCGCATTGCATCCACATGTCACGAAATTCATTCACAAAAGTATAACCTTGTTCACCCTTTTGCAACATATCTTTCGCAAGAGCCTTGCGTAAGTATAGACATTCCGAAGTAATCATCTAATCATCATCGCTTCAGCGCACTCACCTCCCATTCAAACGAAATGACTGCCCAACCCAGCTTAATCTATGCAATCAGTTAATTCTTGGTTTTATTCATAACTTTCGTTGTTTGCAATCATGTGGTCATCTGTATTCAACCGTTTCCTCACCTCGATCGCTTTCAAGGATTTCCTTTGAAATTGCCTGCTTATAATCGGCAGACGAAGTATTTTCTCCCTTATTTGGTTTAAGAACGTTTCATTTGTAGCCTCCTAATGGAGAGCCAAATTCTCCCCGAATTTCCTTACCAAAACCACGCCAAAAGTCATAAATTTAATAAAAGTCTAATCAGGTCAAGGCACTATTCTCTAGAAATGAGACAACAATTCAAAACGTCGTCATGTCCACCGCTGATGTGTATACAAATTACCTTTAATGTGAGTCACCTTGTAAACCACTTGCCACACAGCTTTGTTGTGATTATGCTCCCCAGAGTCCTGTGGTAGAGAATGCTTTGATTTGCGTAGAGTCATGAACTTGCTCTCCCTGAAGGCAATTAAATACTAACGTGTCACGATGAAAGCTGTGGACAAGAGGGCGTATTCGACATTTAATTGGAAGTTAGACAAAAGATTTCAAAATGAGTGTAGATAGTGGTTCATTCTTTGCTGCAAAGGAAATAGAAGCAAACATTGAGTTTTATGAATTACTTTAGCAGAAGTGCATCATTTTCACATCTAAGAGCCACGCTTTTTTTCAAGCGTATGAGCTGTCAGTTCTTGCAAAAGTAAATCCACCAACATTAGTTTTAACGAACGAATGTGCAATTTTTTCTGCGCTGAATTTCAATGAGCCTTTAGTGTGGACTTGTATCTCAAACAACAAGCCTCTCTTTCTAACATGATCTTTCGCTAGCTACCACCAACTGTACACACCAAGTTGGTTGAGGCCTATTCTTAACTTGAGTGCCCTCTTTTGTGTTGTTTTACAGGCTTAGAAGTCTGATTTTACGTTTTTCTTTTTTTCTTTGATTGGCTCTGTGGTGGGCTTGAATTTAGCTTTCACAGTCACCACGTATTGTGCATTTTTTTGTTTCCTGACGATTGGAAGCCACCTACGGTTACATGTTGACACTGGACGACTAAAAAGCATGATATGGCAGTAATACTCTCTGAGCATTATTTAAGCCTCGTGAGAGTTGGTGTCGTAAAAATGAAAATAAGGGACTTGATCCACGGACCTTGAGCATTAGAGTTGGCGCCCTTAACCACTATATCTCCTCATTCGCGGTCATAGAAGCCTCATACTCTTTAGTAAAAATGTTTAGCCAAATGTATTCTACGTCCCTTGTTCCCTGTTTAGCCGTCCAAATCATTATGTTCCTTTAAGCCCGACAGCGAATTTGGGGTGATGTTTCATATTTCAGTTGGGAGCACTTTTTCGTCTTAGTCACTGTTTCTGCTGATATTCACATTGTTCTCTCCATTGACTTCTCCGGGTTGGTGAACAATTTGAACAGACATAATTTACTTAGTTTTCACCAAAAGGATTCAAAAAGGACACGACGCGTAGCGACTTTCTCCAGAAAATAACCGCTTGGCACTTGGTAGACCAGGACAAGCTCCTGATGAGTTAGAATCGATGGCGGAGGATCGAGTGGTCTGCAGATCTCTCGTACGTGTGTTGCCCCCGCTACCCCTTTAATGGAACATGGGGGTCACTATTTTCTGTTCCTCGATTTAGACGGGGACGAGGATAGGCAGGCAAAATCTTTAAACTAGCTGGAGATGATGTGGTACGCCAGCACATCTGTATGATATTGTCGCAAGAAGAATGCCCGTTAAATGGTATCTCAGTATCGTTTCCCTGATCCATAAGAAAGAAAATCCTTTTTGATCCCGTTTTGACTTTCCTGCCAAACTGGTCAAACTGAGCAGGATGACGACCAGTATAGAAAAATCACTTCTCCATCAAGGTCGGTAACGAACTCACCGATACGTTCAATGTTAAAAAGCTTTAAAACAAAGCGACGAGTTGCCATTTGACCTTTTCAAAATCGTCCTTGGGAAGATCGTAAAAACTCACTGGTTAACACAAGAGTGAACTTGGCGCGCCGTCAATTCTCATTGACCGGCATTAAAAAGGAAGCGGCAAAAATGAGTCTGGCGCTAAACGAGGGCAAAACCAAGTAGATGCTGTCATCGAGAAAGCACGCACGACATCGATGACTTGGCCAGAATGTCGCAATAGGCAGCTATAGCTTCGAGGTAGTTAAAGATTTCGTCTACCTCGGCTTCACAGTAAATAGTACAAACAACGTCAATACCGAAATAAAACGTAGAATAACTCTAGCCAATCCGTTTGGGCTCAAAAGGTAATTAAGTTGAAAGGTGTTGTACTTGATCATCACAATCCTGGTCTATGGCGCAAAGGCATGGAAAATTGTCCAGAGTGTATGAAGAAGCTCTGAATCTTTTCGAGAGAGAAGTTCTTCATGTGGTCTTTGGTACTGTTTGCGTTCATGACGATAGGATAAGATATAATACCGAACTATAAAGGCTGTACAGCAAAATGGATATGTAGCAACCTACTTTAGTGCCGTTAATTTGATCCCAACGGTAAATGGTGAATGGACCAGATTCGATTTCAATGGGATTCGAACCTGAGACCTCTCTAGCTTGGGGCCGGCACCTAACCAACTGCGCCATCCAGTCGTTGTTCAACCAACTTAGTGTGCGCAGACGGAGACAGCCAACAAGAGATAGTGCTAAAAGGAGAGGCATGTTGATTGAAGCCCAGCACCACCTCGATTTGGTAGTGCTACATACCATTAGAAAAAATTCGTTTGCTATTGCATAAGAAAGAGGAATACAGGAGATAACTTAAATAGATGACACATGTGAAGTTTTCATTGGAAGGTAAACGCCTAAAAAGTTAAATGTGTTAAAGGCAGAACTACATGACAGCATGCATTACGAGGGTCTGGCGGCTGTTCGTGATCGCGATTATGGATTTTCTGATTGCATAAGTATATCTTAATGTCAACTAGGGTCAAATCGTCGTTTTTTAGAAGGGTAAATGTTACGTAACAAAATAACGACAGACATGCAAAAGTTTGAGAAGAAAGACAAACACATGGTTATTAGATTACGCAGAGAAAATAAATAAATCTTAAAGTCTTTCACTGCTCAAGTATTCATAGCCCAAAGATTAAATGAAGAGTACTTACTCTTCTCTCGAAGGGGACATTCTAACAACGTTCAGAAACGGGTAGATTAAATCTTCTCTTTGTCAATGCAACGCTTCTTGAATTTATATGGATGCACATCCTTGAGTCAAGCATAACAGAGTGCCATGAAATGACGTCAGAGAAATTTTGTCCCTTCCGGCGATTGATTAACTAGAAATTCAGATCTTTTCCTGCAGTACGTCAATTGTAACGTTGTATCTCCGAGGATTGCATGTTAAAATTGAACGAAATGTGAGATGTACAACAAACAAAGATGAATTGTGGTAGGAATGTGCAACTGTTACGAATCTAATCTAATAAGAAATTTACGTCCGATTTAAAACATTTTTGACTTTTACGAGCTTCCAAATGAATTCATTAATGGTCTTTTTGAACATAGAGGTATTAGGTTGGATTAGGTTAGGGGGCAGCTAGTGAAGTTCACTAGCACACTTAGACCATGTTGGTCCATTGTGATACCCAGTCAGACTACTACCACTGATCGACCACTCCAGTGATAGTGCCGTAAATCCCAACGGCAAATGGTGACTGAGCCAGATTTGAATAGCCGTATAAAGGCGTATTAACTTTGCTTTCATTGGGATTCGAACCTGGGACCCCTCTAACTTAGGGCAGGCACTTAACCAACTGCGCCATCCAGTCGTTTTACACATAGATGTGTAAGTGCCATTGTATTGATTTGGTGATCAGAAATGATTGCTCGGAACATATGAAATTTTGGACATCTTTGACGTTCAAGCTTACTGTCGTGCTTTTATTCCTTTAACAATTTATTCGCCCTATTTCAACGAAATTCAGCTACTTTTATGCAAAAGAGAAACTAAAACATAACAAAAAGATGCGTATGTGCCAGAACAGTCGCGAATATTACTTGATATGTATGCTATGATAAATATAAAGCTGTACTCTGTTCTTTATGAATTTTTTAATTAAAGTTTTTATTTTTTTAAGCATGTTAGAAGCAATCAACAACCTTGCCCTGAACGCCCAGGCCCTGCCTCCTTTAGTCTTACGGTAAGTGAGGAGAAGACAAAGTATAATAATAATAATAATAATAATAATAATAATAATAATGGCGGCGCTACAGTCCGAGGTGGACCTGGGCCTAGCTTCTCAGCAACCACTCGTGTTGTGCGTGCTATTGTTCTCTCACAAGTGGAGGGGACGTACAGTTTAATGTCGACTCCGAACGGCGAGATTGAGAAGCTTTTCCTAGACAGTTATTCTCTTTGAGCATTGTCAGTGATTCGAAAGAGGTGGTGCACAACTACTCCACGGCGCCTACAAAACAAAACAAAGTATACGCTGTCGAGTAAAATTCGATCCGTCGTCCATCACTTAGGATAAAATGTCACAATCGACAGCCATCATTTTGAGGTAGCTAACGAGTTTGTCAAACTCAAACTTCAAACGATATCTTTCTGGAAATTCGACTCAAAATCGGCCTTAGCAAGCAGCAAAGGGAGTCTTCGAATTCGTGTCTCCTGGTTCGAGAAGAACAAGTGATGAAAGACGACTTGGTCTTTAAGACTGGAAAAAGCGTGCCCGGGATCGTCACCAATGTAAGGCGGCAACCTTTAAGGGGTCACAGGCCAGATAAATAAGTAAGTACTATACGCCAACACTCATCGTAAGGAGCTGTTCGACGCGATCACGGGAAAATTAATCCGCTTTTGTCGCGCCACGCTAAAAAATACGTGATGAAGCGTGCATACGAACAAACCGTTTGAAACCTACACTGAATTTCGGCAAGTCGATTTCGAAATATTCCTCAATCTGGTCCTGTAGAAAATAGTACGGCGGGCAGTCCGAGTCGTTCAGTTCGAAAAGGGGAGCAAAAACGAACCTCCGGAATAAAGAGCAAGTGATAGCGGATGCTGGACAAATTGGTCTTTAAGAGTTGAAGTAGCGCGCTCAGGCTCAGGAATTCAAACAATTAAAACACAATATTAAGTACGCAATGTGTAAATAACATTAACTTCAAATTCATTTGCAAGAAACAGGGAAACCTAAATTTATGCGGTCTCAAAACTGGCTCTTGTTATTCAACGAAATTTATTCGGATTACATCTCATTTCACGCTTATTTCCGAATATGCACTAAAAAAGTTATTTCCACTTATCGATATATCGATTGATTAAAAGAAGGAATGTAAATTTCCAGTTGCAATTTAACTCCATATCATGGCTTAGCCAAAGTTCATCGTAAAGCCGACACTCTACAACAATTTGCACCTTCGAAAGCAAACTTGGATTTTCTAAACTCTTTGTAAACAAACATCTAGGTGTTTTACTTTATCAGTTATCAGTTTAACTACCGAGATACGAACACCGTTTATCTCTGCTGGTTTAGTGTATCTATCCGAAACACTCCCCTCGCCAACTGTTCTTATTGCCCACCCACACCACCGAATCCAATTAATTAGCATTCACCGCGTCAAATTAAAACGAAAATGAAACTTCAATTTGCACAAGACCATTAAGGGTAGAAAAAAAGCACACACAAAAAATCACAAGACTGTAGGCCTTGGATTAACCGATATCCACCACCAGTGGGACGGCGGACACCAGCAAAGTGAGCAACCGTGTTCCGGTGTGCGTCTGTATGCACATATGACCGACCAGAGTGTGTCATACTGCACACACACACAGACTCTAATACTCGCTCCTGTCCCCTTCCGCCGCGAACAACAAAATAATCAATTTATAGATTTTCACTCTCAGAAGTGAAATGAAAGTGGGTAAGCTTTGTATCCCTGGCTACCGATTACGAAATGCACCCAATCGCCCGAGGGAATCTCGAAAACGCATTCGAACGTCACCAGAATAGCACTCACTTGTACCTGTCAATTCACTAGAATGCGTCGTCCGTCAATCCCTCAAAACTTGTCACATTTAATCAAATTCACTTGAGATTTGATGCGTTTTTTTGATTTTCAAAACCTCGCGTTTCTTGCCGTGGTCGGCATTATATTTGACTCACGGGACGGGGGCAGCAATTGCTAATTGGACACCACCACCTAGACCGAACAAATTAGCACTAGCTAGCTGATGGCCACTGAGACCTGGTGGGAGCCAGGGAAAAAGTTTCGAAATCACTTTTGGTCAATGAATCCGAGAGCTTTCGGTTGGCTCTTGCGCATTTCGACGTTGGCCGCGATGGGTGATGGATGTTTTGAAAACACGATTACATTGTTGACAATATGCGGTTGTTTAGATTTCGTTTTATGAGTTGGGAGACATTTGGTGTACCATCTGAGCTAACTTGCGTTTCGTCGTTTTTCTTTTGGCGGTTTTGCGGTTGCTTTGGTGTGACATGGTGTGTGTGCCTGCGAGTGTTGAGATGGTGGATTTAAGTTGAGAACTGAAAATTGAGGGTGGTCTTGAGTTGCCGAGGTGGGGATAGGGGAGTATTTCGCATCCATTTGAAAGTCGTCGAAATGTGAATGACTTTATGAAGTCATTGTTCATTAAGAGGAAGGGGAACTCTTTTCACTCACTCAAGAGGACGTTGTGAATAAATTTATTACAGTATTTCCGTCAGCCACTGAGAGGGTTGGAAAGGACTTCCGAGCTTTCAGGTGTTATTTATGAACGAGGGGCTTAAAAAGGATTTGATGCAGTTATTCAAAGAAGAAAAACAAACATAAAAAGGCGACAGCTCTTACAGATTATTATCTACTCAACGTATTATTGAATTAATTAAGCTTTTTGAAAACGCATTGCGACCGTTATCTTTTGAAGGTTATTTTGTGAAGCGGTTATTTGTGTCTCTTATGCACTCATGAGGTGTGTGCGCACATATGGATGTGGAGACCGGAAGCAACTATTCCAGATTAAGTTTACGGGCTGAATGGAACGGTAAGTCACTTCAGGAATATCAAGCAGAGGATAGAACAGATTTGAATTTCTGGCATACACCAGCTCAATAATAGAGCTCATAGAGATAGCATAAGAAATTTGAGACAAAGCGAGTGATATAAGCATGTGTACCCTAAACCGGAGCTCATAGAATTGACATCCTCGTAGAGGCGAGTCCTCCACAAGAAAAATAGAAGGACCTGCACTTCAGCAGCGAGAAAATCGGAAACATGTCACGCAATCGAACCGAACATTGGAAACGCTCCAGGACTCAGTCGCCGGTACCAGTCTTTGAAAGAATATTTTTTTAATTTCTCGAATCTCTCTCAACGTAGAATTCCTCAATAAGATTGTTTGAATTTTCAATTCAATTGCGTACTACCAAAGACAAGCTCTCTTCCCAGCTTTGCATTAAAATCGCCTAGAACAATTTTAATGTCATAGCTAGGGCACTGCTCGTATGTCTTGTCCAAGAGCTCATAGACATTGTCTTTGGTGTCGTGGTTTATCTCCTATGTGAGGGCATGTGCGTATATTAGGCTCATGTTGGCGAATTTAGCCTTGATGCGAATTGTCGTAAGGCGTTCGTTCACACACCTGAACGATGAGACTTCTTGCCTAAGTCTGCCTCTGACGATGAATCCACATCCAAACAAGCGCTGCGTTTTTTGCCTGTAGCAATCACTGTAGTTTATATCACAGTTTTCCATCCTCTTTTTGCATCTCATCGGACTCCTTGGATGGCGGTGATATGCTCTGTAGCAGTCTGGGGCTTCCGCTAATTGTTCGGCTGCACGTGGCCTATAAAGGGACCTTACATTCCACGTACAGATCCGAAGATCGTTGTCCTTATTTCATTTGTAGGGTTCGTCATCAGTAATTCCGTCCATTTCCGATGCTTATTGTTGCTTCGTAACTTCTGTTTGTAGTGTGGCCGGGCAGTTACCCCGACGGCACAACCCCAACCTGGAGGATCAGTTCCTTTTTTGTAACCCCTAGGACAAGAGAAGAGGACACTTATAAGTTTAGCAGGTTGAGTTCGGGTGAACTACAACCATTATCCGATGGCTACCTTCTTCTTCTTCTTAGGGCGCTACAGTCCGAGGTGGACCTGTTCCTCACTCAACATGCCTCTCCAGCCAGCACAATCTTTCGCCAGCTGTCTCCAGTTTCGCACACCAAGCCGGCAGAGGTCCCCCTCGACTTGTGTGCGCCACCTTGTTCGTGGACGTCCACTGTTGCGTTGTCCCACAGGCTCAGAGTCGAAGATGGCTACCACTTGCAGTTAAAATAATCACAATTGTTACAACACTTAGCATCGCCAGTGTGACGCCAATCAGTGCCTACACGATTCCTACAACATCCAACCATGTTTTTTTTCAAACTTATGCAGCAAATTATTGTGATCGCTGGTTCACCCTTTCGTAAAACTGTGGAATTTTATTTTTACAAATTAAAAAAACTGAAAAATGGGTCTCGCGGTAAACGAGGGCAAAACGAAGTATATGCTGTCATATACAAAGGCAAACGCACAACATTCCTTCTTGTTTATTTTTGCTATATCTGGGTAATTATTTCACAGCTTTTTCTTATACTTTTTATACAAAAGTTTAGCTCTGTTGCTGCTAGACAACGCAACTTGTCATCCAAAGGACGGAAAGTGTACTGAAAAGTGTTGATAGAATGATAGTCACCATGTATTTACCGGCAAACTGCATCGCTTTTCTCCAATCAATGGATCAAAATGTGATCAACTTGACTAAACTGTAACACATTTGGTCGGAAGCCAAGGGTCAGATTTGGAGACTAAAATAATAATGGCGGCGCTACAGTCCGAGGTGGACCTGGGCCTAGCTTTTCAGCAACCACTCACGAGTGAATGGGACCTACAGTTTAATGCCGACCCCGAACGGCGAGATTGAGAAGCTTTTCCTAGACAGTTATACACTTTGAGCATTGTCAGTGACTCGAAAGATGTGGAGCAGTAAAAAAAATCGAACCGACAACATCGAGCGTAGGATGTATCCTAACAGGCTGCCTAACGGGGCACTGTAGACTCAGGGAGCATCTAAGGAAACTAGGGGTGTCAGAAGAAGGTCTCTGCAGATTATGTGGAGAATTGAATGAAATTCCAGAACATATACTGGGATTTTGTGAGGCACTGGCCCACAAAAGAAAAAGAAGTCTGGGCACTACCTACTATCAGAAGAAGAAATGCAATCACTAGAAACATCTCTCATTCACAGATTCCTGAAGGAAACTGGCTTAGAGAAAATACTCTAGAACAGATTTCTTCACCTATGCGCAATAGAAGTCCATTACCCTCAATACAACTTTGAAAAGAACTGTATTTGAGGGGAACTCGTAATTGTGCTAAGGTATTGAAAGGGGGCACAATAGATCTTAAAGGTCGCGGTGCAATATACCCTCAACAATAATAATAATAATAATCGAGTGTAGGAGTCGACGCACCTACCCACTACGCCACGGCGCCCACTAAAATAAAAAGCATTTAATTTAAGGCACGCCGTATTTATTTTGGCTGATGCATGGGACAATGTCCAGTCTACCGCAAAACAAAAGTGCTGGAATCTTTGAGTGTCATAAAGGACTAAATCCTAAAATAAGGCGAAATAAAATCATCGATTAATGATTTGTTTCAAGAGCTATCCCCTAACTGATTGGTCCGAGGACATTGCCGAAAATGAAACCAATCTTGAACTGATTTGCAGCAATCCGGGAAAAGAAATCGAAAGTGGTGACGAAAATGCAGTTAAAGAATCCCCACTGCCAAAAGTTAAAGCAGATGCTGCAATTCATGCTTAGCATGGTAAGTATGTATGTATATATTTATTTATTTCTCTTAAATTACTTATAAATATATTATAAAAAAACAAATCCATATAAAAATTCAGTACGTTAAAAATTACAAAGTAAAATAAGAAAAGATCTGGTGGTATTCCATATTTTTATACTGAGTGAGTTCAAATAGTGTTGAATGCCACATCAAAAGGACCAATACAATAAGATGGGGTGGGGTGTTGAACAAAAAATAGAGAAAAGTAAAAACAATTATCAGCAATTTAATTCATTTAACATCAATTTGACATCATTGTCATTTGACATCAATTTGTTATCACTTCATAAAGGATGCAAAAAAAAATGTTATCTAATTCATACACTAATATCAAGAGTTGAAACAAAAGTTAGATCAAAATATTAGAAGTATAGTAATCTTGAGTAAACAGCCAATTTTTTACGCGCTTTAGAAAACATTTGGACATGTGAGCACATCTGATTTCTTCCGGGAGAACATTAAATAAACGGTTACAAACAACTGAATAAGAATTCTTATAAGCGGTGGTTCGATAGCTTGGCACTTGTAACATATTAAGCGAGTTATTACGTAGGTTATAGTTTGAGTTTATATGAAAGTTTCGGTTACCAGACATCACAAAGAATGGTTTTAGAACCATAAAACATTATAAGTGACGAAAAAAAAAACAACTATAGAAAATTGGTCCAGGTCCAATTTTTGAATTTGAATACCAAAAATATGCGATTCTACTGTAATCAAATGGTACTACCAAATGTATCCAACAATTTGCTAATTTTGTATTTTAACTTCGAAGGAAAAAATGAAAATGACAGTTTAAATTCAAGCAGATAACGAAATGTATGAACATTTTACGAATTAGCGATGATTTTTCAAGGGACTAGCAGTTTGTTACGAATTATTAAGGTTTCGATTTATCGGGGTACGAATTATCGCGATTCGACTGTACCAAAATCACAGGTGTTGCTTCATTCGCAATAGGGGGTTTACATGGTCCGGCAAGTCGGACAGGCTTGATTGAATGTTGAATAGATCGAAATCTGCTAATAGGAGGGATGTATTACGGTATTCCTTATGAGTGTAGATTCAAAAACGAGCACAAACTGGCAACCTCCAGACAATCGCGACCATTTGCGGGTTGCAATGCAATGCAGAGCCAACGTACATTCTATCATTCCGATTTAATAGTAAATTTGGAAGAGAAAATCATTTCCACTATGGATATCCGTAGTTAAAACTTTGAACTCTGACGAGTATTTATTTATTTATTTATTTATTTATTTATTTATTAAGTAGCTTGAACAATTTTGTATACATGTAGTAAGAAAGTTGTTTTTTTTAGAGATTTAGTAAATTTTTCCTTTACAGCTATGATTTAAGATGATATATAATGAAAATGAGATGCAAATAATATATGGATAACAATACAAGGGAAAGGTACAAGTAAAACCCTTATTTAACTCTTTTCTCTGACGTGTATTAATTCCTATATTAAGGTGTGAATGATTATAATAGATGCAGGAAATTTTTGTTGGAACCGTATTTCCGATATTTATTAAGAAAAACACTCGAAGAATTTGTAAAGACGTCGCGAAACAATCATTCGATAACAATTATCACTTTCTGAGTTGGTTCTGATATTGAATACTATTCTTTTCTTTTTGATGATAAAGTAAATTTGTCTGGGTTCGTGACTTCGGGAAAGTGTTTCTCATTCAACTAATAGTGGGTAGATGAAGCTGAGAACGCCTTTTTTGATTATAAATGCAAACGAGTGTATTTTAAAATCAATCATATTCCAGCCTTAAAACCTACTATTTCTTTAATCATAGTCGAATTTTTGTTTTCGTTTTGATGTTCTCGTATATCCAATTGTAAGATTATTTTCTATAACAAATTATTGGTTTTCCCCATTGTGACCTATCAACTCGAATTTCGAATATTGAAGACAGAAACCACGTCACAATTTCGAACACTGTACGTGTACCGTCAATTTGACAGCTGTAGAGGTTTCCCAAAGTAAATTCCAAAATAACACGAAAACTAACTTAAACAAATTGCATTAATCGAATTTCATATAAAAATATTCACAAATTTAGCACGATGTTAACTTTACGTGAACGGCAAATAAGTAAGTTATCGAATACCAACAAATTATAAGTGTACATTCTGTCCTTGAATTGAAAATTTCAAATTTAATTGTGTCTTCAAAGTGGATTTCTGACTGATGATTCTATTTTATTTTTCTTCATTGATTCTATTAAAGATGCAATAAAGCAAATGCTTAATCTTAATACACAACAACAAAAGGTATTGGCTGCAGAACCAGTGTGGAAAATTCTTATCTATGATCGCGATGGACAGGATATTATATCGCCAATCATTCCGATACGAGAACTACGAAACTTGGGTGTTACATTGCATGTGTAAGTTGAAATGAAAGTGTTATTGAATTAGTTTATGCTTTGCTGGCTAAATGGATGTATTCTTGTATCATTTGTGTTTTGTTTTATCAAAAATGTCTTCTTCACAATGCGTGTCATTGATGGATCGATTGAAAATGTAATCCATCAGATGAGTCAATTACCTCACTTCCAGTAGTATAAGTTGATTTGATGATATATTTATTAATACACCAAGTCACAGTATTTTTTATTAAGCCGCTACATTAAAGTCTACTACAATACGGTCGTAAGGTTGATGTTTTTTCTTTTAATAAAGAAAGACATAGACAACCTAAGCAATATTCTTTATTTCGAAAACATCTATGAAATGAAAAGTCATGCCTTATGCGATGCGATGGATGAGAATACATTTTTTGAGTGAGTTGGTAGGTATGACTTCCTTCTTGTTAAATTGCCGATGATCTCTTCTGATTAGACCATGACATTGCAGTTGATTCTCAATACTGATTGGAAATTCGCTAGGAATCGTCTTGTGTTATATCGAATGCATTAAGTTTCTGGTTCAGACAATGTTTAGTAAGAAAATATCTGACATATATCCCTTTTGGCTTTATAGGTAATATTCTGTTTTCTTTAGATCCAGCCATGGCAATGATCGCCTTCTTTTGTTCCTTTAAGTCAAGGATGTTTTGAGTTTCTAGGTTAGGAATTATTGTGATTGCGGTCCCATTTGCGAGCCAACTGAGCATGAGCTCTCGAATCTCAGAAGGCGAAGTGGACCTCTTAGTATATGTACATTTTTAAGCTAAATTAAATCCAGTAGTAGATTTCCTGCAACAAACCTGATGGATGGACTGATTTCTCTTACCCCATTTGGTCAACTGGCAACCGACGTCTTAATAAAAAAGTAGAAAATGTCCATAAGTATCGCAGAAATATGAATTAAATGACAATGTTTACACTCTGCATTTCTTTCGGTTGGCCAGGCAATGATTTTGAATGACAAATTGAGTGGGGAATAGAACTGCTGGCTGTCTAAGGATTCACAAGAAGTTTTTGTGTAATTAGTGATTTTGGTTCTTCGAGTTAGGAGTTTTGACTCTAGCTGTTAAAATAACGTAGCTGTTAACAAACCGAAATAATAACGGCCATTCTGCCTCGGATATCCACTAGGATGTCGTTTTGGAGTTAATATTCACCCCGGGGTAGACAAACTCCTGCACTACCTCAAAATTGTAGCTGTCGATCGTGATATTTTGTCCCAGGTGGTGTGCAACGGATCGATTTGTAATCAACAGCATATATTTTGTTTTGTCCTTATTCACTCTAGGATCAGCTCGTTTCACCTCTAATTCAATCGCTGTAAAAGCTTCTACATCGGCACGCTGGTAACGCGCGACGATGTCGATGTCATCAGAGTAACCCAGCATTTGGGCAGATTTATAGAAGATATTGCCTTCCGCGTTTACGCTCACCCGTCGCAAAGCAGCAGATTGAAGAAATCACACGACAGCGCATCTTGCCGAAATCCGGTGCAGGTTTTAAATGGCTCAGAGTCCTTTGAACCGAACTGCACGGTGCATCGCGTATTTTTAAGTGTGGATCAGTTTTCCCGGGATCCCGAATTCGGTCATGAATGCTTTGAAATCGATGAACAGGTGGTGCGTATGGATCTGAAACTCGCTGGTCTTTTCTTTGCTTTAGTGTGAAGATCTGGTATTCCAGTCGACGGGCATGTTTTCGCCCTCCCAAATTTTACAAATGATCTGGTGCATGCTCCCTACCACAACATTTCCGCCAGCCTTGAAGGGCTCTGATGGTAAGCTATCTGAGCCTGCGGCTTTGTTGTTCTTCAGCTTATTAATAGCTGTGCCGACTCCTTTAATGCTGGGCGGGTGGACTACTTTATCGACTGGAGTTGGAGTTTCTTCGTTCCCTACCACTCTAACCTGGTCACGCTCATTAAGTAACTGGTGAAAATGCTACTTAAATACATCCAAAATTTCTTCGGGGTCAGTAACAACACAATGTCAAGCAGACCCTCCAAAAAAAATAGCTTGTGTATTGTCTTCATGAAGGGATTTTCTGAATATGAACCAAAGCTCAAGACAATAGACAAAACGACGGTTACCGTAAGTATGTATATTGCATTATACAAGGAAATAACGGCATAATTTTGATTAGTCTCGTTTAGGGAATGTTTCAATAGCCTTTACAAGCGAATTACTAGTTATGCAGAAAAGTGCTCTCACTTCAGCCTCCATTTAGCCTCTGCTCACTTCTAAGTTCATAACCATAACTATTCAATGCACAGCTCGCATCATTAATTGTCTGTCCTATATTCACAGGCAATTGCACTCTGATCGTGATTCCATTCCAGATGTACCGGCAGTGTATTTCTGTGCTCCAACAAACGAAAACATTGGTCGCATACAGCAGGATCTACAAAACGGACTGTACGACACCTACTACTTGAATTTTCTTTCGCCGATTTCAAGGCAAAAGATTGAAGATCTAGCCGCAATCGCCTTACAGGCTGGCTGTGTGGCCAACATCCGGAGTGTGTATGACCAATACGTGAACTTTATCAGTCTGGAGGACGATTTCTTTGTTTTCAAACATCAGAACAGTGACGCAATTTCATACTATTCCATTAATCGCGCAAACACTCGGGACGATGAAATCGAGACAATCATTGACAACATAGTGGACAGCTTGTTCTCGGTCTTTGTCACATTGGGCAACGTCCCCATAATCCGTTGTCCACGAAACAGCGCTGCGGAAATGGTCGGTCGGAAGTTAGAAAAGAAGCTCCGTGAGAACCTCTGGGATGCGCGGAATAACCTATTCCACATGGACGCTACTCAAGCCGGTGGAGTGTTTAGCTTTCAACGTCCGCTCCTCCTACTTCTCGATCGCAATCTGGATCTGGCCACTCCACTACATCACACTTGGTCATACCAAGCACTTGTGCACGACGTTTTAGAGTTAAGTTTGAATCTTGTTTATTTGGAAGACGAAGCGGCTAGTGAACGCACTGGAGCGAAGAAAAAACTAAAGGCGTGTGATTTGGACAAGAACGATCGCTTTTGGATGACTCACAAAGGCAGTCCTTTCCCCATTGTCGCAGAGGCAATTCAGGAGGAACTTGAGTCATACCGCTCATCAGAAGAGGAAATCAAAAAGCTGAAGACATCGATGGGCATCGATGGTGAAAATGAAGTCGCTTTCTCGATGGTAAACGATACAACTGCGCGCATCACAAACGCCATCAATTCTCTACCCCAACTAATGGAGAAGAAGCGACTGATCGACATGCACACAAAGATTGCCACAGCTATCCTGAACTTCATCAAGAACCGACGTCTAGATTCGTTCTTCGAGCTGGAGGAGAAAATCATGTCCAAACAGACCCTGGATCGACCTTTGCAGGACATATTGAGAGATCCAGAGTTTGGCTTGCCAGAGGACAAAATGCGACTGTACATTATTTACTACATCTGCTCCGTGAATGTCCCCGAGCTCGAGTACCAACGTATTAAGGAAACTCTTCAGGAGGCTGGCTGTGATTTATCTCCGTTGGCGTATGTTGAACGATGGAAGAGCATCAACATCCGATCCTCCGTCAATCAGACGACACAGTACGAAGGTGGCGGTACCAAAACTGTCTCAATGTTTTCGAAATTAGTCTCGCAGGGATCGTCGTTCGTGATGGAGGGAGTTAAGAACTTGGTCGTCAAGAGACACGTAAGTCGTAGTCGGCCATTTCTGCAAGGAATACTAGACTCACGAATTTCTTTCCGTTTCAGAATCTCCCCGTGACCAAACTCACCGAGCAAATCATGGAGTGTCGCAACTCCGTGGAAACAGACGACTACTTGTATTTGGATCCGAAATTGCTCAAAGGTGGCGATGTGATGCCAAAGAATCGTGCCCCATTCCAAGATGCAGTAGTCTTCGTTGTCGGCGGTGGCAACTATATCGAATATCAGAATTTGGTCGATTTCATGAAGCAGAAGCAGAGCGCGAACGTCAACAAGAGAATCATATACGGCTCATCGAACCTGAGTAACTCCAAACAGTTCCTCAAAGAGTTGTCACACTTGGGAAAGGAGATACAAGCACCCACGCAGAGTTAGGGCTTCGCATTTTGTTGTTAGGACATGTATTTGTATTTTTTACACAAGATCTGTTCTGCTATGACATTTCTATCCAAAATCTTTATATTTTGTAAACCTAGGCAATTTAACGAATATAACACAAACTTCGTTGGTACACATTCAAATAATATCAGTAATAAAGTGATTGTTAGCTATTCACAAAGATAACTGTACAAACATTGATTGGGGTGAAGTGGGGACTGAATGTTAATTGAATCTATTGGTCTTCGATTTAATGATTCAATGAGGTTATGGAAAATGAAGATAAGTTGCAAAAATTCAATATTTACTTGTGTTTCAATCAATAAGAATCTAGACTGGTGCGATCTGGGAGGCAAAATTTGGTTTGCATCTATAAATTGAGGTAAAGAAAATGGTAGGTTAGGTACTGGTGGCAGATTGCATTCAAGCAGCCATGCTGAGTCTCATTTCAATACCATTCCAATCATGTTTTCCCCTACCATCCTTATCGAGATGTAAGGGAGAAATTGTGGCATGCTCCGGTTCGTCAGCTTAGCAAGTACATAGAATGTCAGCGCACTGTTTCAACAAACTGTCTATTTTGGTTCAACCTGGAAGATGCTAATAGTTACAGATGAGAATGGTGGGTGTAGAAGTCATTGGAATAGACACCCAATTTCATTACCGATCTCGTTTTTGATACGTCTGTGAAGATTTTCGGCACATTTCTAAAATTGCAACACTTTCCTTAAATTGGGCCCGCAACAATTTACCCACTTGAAGTCTGCAAATGACGTTTCTGATAAAACTCCCTTGTAATTCTTATGGCAGCATAATGAAGGGCAACGTTGTCTCGAACTACTACGAACTACGGGAGCTGTTCGTGAGTTCTACGAAGGGAAGAGAGGTGGCTTCTTAGGAAGAAAAAGAAAGTGCGCGAGAAGCCCGCGGTCGGGGTTATGAAGAGGTGTATCGATGTCCGACAGTTTTACAAAAGGGTGAAACTTTGAAATGAACATAAAGTTCAGACAGAAGCCTGCTGGGACGAGAATGGACAACTTGAAGTAGAGTCGCAGGCGATACTAAGAAATTGGGAGACGGCGATGAGATCACAGATATCGCTGTCAGGCTGATAATAGACGAGAAATTCGGCCCCCGATCTAGATATCGAGACTGAAGTCTAAGAATGCTGCTGGGGCAGATGGTCTCTAATTGAATGCAACTGGAGACGATCTGGTTTGGCGAAGGAAAGCATTTTTGGAATCTCAGTATCGTTTCTCTGATCCAAAAGAAAAGAGACCCCCTTTTCGACTGCGCCAATTTTCGAGGGAAGAATCTTCTTAATATCGCGTATGAGATTTTTCTGCCGTTTCGTGTGAACGAGTGAAACCTTTCGTCATTAATCTGATAGGTCCTTACTAGTGTGGTTTCAGACTAGGAAAGTCCACATTAGGCCAGACCTTCACACCAGATTCTGGGACAGATCCAAGAAATGCAAATCGACACACCACCTATTCGTCGATTGCAAGGCCGCATATGACAGCGTGTATTGGGACAAGCTCTACAGTGCCATGTCTAACTTTGACATGCCTTCCAAACCCGTCGAACGGGGCAGGATGACAATGGAGAACTCTTGCTGCTCCATCAAGATTGGTAATGAATTCACAAAGAAATTCAATGTCGAAAAAGGTTTTCGGCAAGACGACGAGCTGTCATGTGACTTTGTCAACATCGTTCTTGAGAAGATTGTACAAAATTCACTGGCCAACACTAGAGACGGGATTGCATGAATACGTGGATGACATTGACGTGATGAGTGGAACTGAACGAGGCATCAATGATACTTTTTTCGACATTGAAATGGAAGCGGCCAAAAGTCTGATCTGGCGGTAAACGAGGGCAAAACGAAGTATATGCTGTCATCGAGAAAGGACACAAAATATCAACGATTCGGCCAGAACGTCATAATAGGCACCTATAACTTCGAGGTAGTCAGGAGGAGAAGATTCAACCACGAACTATACAGCCTGTACAGCGACATGAATCTAGCAAGGCGTCCATGGAACCAAGGCCTAAGATGGCTAGCCCATGTACAGTGCATGGATACCTTGGCTCTGGTCCGAGGAATCTTCGACTCTGTACCATTAGGGGAAAGCAACAGAGAAAGTCCACGCCAATTAAAAAGGGACCTCAACCAAACTGCCGTGTGCAATTGACGACAGCTAGCAAAATACTGTGCTGTCAATGCAAATTCTCCAGTGGTTGTCCGTTTTTTCCAACAACTGAGAACTTAGGTCAATTGTTTGTTGTATTCCCTCAGACCCTACTCAACGGTGTTCTGAAAAGAATGGTTTCCAATTTCTCTAAGTTGATGTTTAACTTCCAGTCGTCGCAAAAGCACTGAATCTCATCATAGTCACCCTGCAAGAGTGTAACAATATCTTTAATTTTTGGCCCTCATCTGTGCGCGTTCGAATCGTCTGCTATCGCACGCTGAAGGAATTCTATCAAATCAGCCGTGTAAAAATTGAATAGTATCGAATTAAACCGCACCTTGTTGCGGGCCATTTTTACCGTAAAAGTGGTTTACTGACGGCCGGCCTGTCTAACTTGTAAGAGTCCTTCTAATCAAACGGTGTCGAAAGCATTTTTCAAATCAACCAGCAAAGCACCCGCACATTGTTTTTTGTTTTTTTTTTTCATTGGATCTCGGACACCAGTCTTGATGCGGCATGTATTGTACCATGCCCCGCCTTGAAACCGATTGTTGATTATCCAGAACTATATGATTGTCCTCAATCCACTTGAGCAAAGCTCTATTGATCACATTTTCGAATCTTCTTCTTCTTCTCAAGGCGCTACAGTTCGGGGTGGATCTGGCCAGAACCAAAAAAATCTTTTGCCAGCTGCCTCCAATTATGCACACCAAGTTGACTGGGGTCCTTCCCCACTTGTGTGCGCCATCGGTTTCGTGGGCGTCCTCTATTGCGTTGTCCCATGGGCGTGGAGTCGAAAACTCTTCGGGCCAGAACCATTTTGTCCATCTGCTCTACATGGCCTAGGCAGCTTAGACGTTGGGTCCGTAGACGCCTTGCTAGACTCATGTCGCTGTATAGGACATTTAATTCGTGGTTCAATCTTCTCTCCAAATGTTATTAACACAAACAGGACCAAACTAACCAAACTTCGCACGCAGAACTTTTCTCTCGAACAGACCAAGAGCTTCTTCATCTGCTTTCGATATTGTCCATGTCTCTGCGCCTCTCTTCACTGGCAATAGCGTTGTGTGGCAAATTTTCTTCATTTAACTGGGTTAAACTCAGATCCCCAGTGCTCGATGTCACTTCGAAGGTAGGAGTTGTGTAAAAGGACTCTATTCTCTAGGTCGTGTTTTGGGCGAATGTTAGCATTCACCTTATACAAGTCCTCCATACGCTCTACATGGCCTAGCCATCTTAGGCGTTGGATCCGTAGGCGCCTGGCTAGACTCATGTCATGTCATGCTATCAGCGCAATCAGGACCAAAGATCACGCGCAGAACTTTTCTCTCGAAAAGACCGAGAGACTGCTCATCCGCTTGGGATATTGTCCATGTTTCTGCGCCGTAAAGCAGGACTGGGATGATCAAGGTCTTATTCAAAGTCAACGAGAGAGGGCTCTACTACTCAATTGCCTATTGAGCCCATAAAAACAGCGGTTGGCAAGAGTTATTTTCCGTTTCCGTTTGATCTCCGTACAGATGTTGCTTGTACTGTTTACTACGGACCCAAGGTAGACGAAGTCCTTAACTACCTCAAAGTTATAGCTGCCTATGGTGACGTTCTGGTCAAGTTGTCGATGTTGTGCGTCCCTTCTCGATGACAACATATATGTATGTAATTGGCTTTGCCCTCGTTTACCGCCAGACCCATTTTAGCCGCTTCCGTTTCAATGCCAGCAAACGCATCATTGAAGGCTCGCTGTGTCCGCCCAATCACGTCAATGTCATCTGCGTAAACTAACAGTTGATCGGACTTTTGGAAGATCGTGCCTCTTGTGTTGGCGAGTGAGTTTTGCACGATCTTCTCAAGAACGATGTTAAAGAAATCACATGACAGCGCGTCGCCTTGTCTAAAACCTTTTTTGACATTGAAGGTCTCGGTGAGTTCGTTACCGACCTTGATGGAGCAGCGAGAGTTCTCCATCGTCTTCCTGCTCAGTCTGACTAGTTTGGCAGGAATATCAAAACTAGACAAGGCGCTGTATAGCTTGTCTCTATGCACGCTGCCATATGCAGCCTTGAAGTCGACAAGTAGGTGGTATGTGTCGATCTGCATTTCATGGTTCTTCTCCAGGATCTGCCGCAGTGTGAAAATTTGATATATGGTGGACTTTCCTGGCCTGAAACCACACTGATCAAGACCTATCAGTTTGTTCACAAATAGTTTTAGGCATTCACACAAACCGGCAGAGAGATCTTATACGCAATGTTAAGGAGACTTATCCCCCGATAATTGACGTAGTCAAAGGGGTGTCCTTTCTTGTAAGCTCAACTAATTCGGAGTGGTTTAGAAGAAACAGGCTTCTGCTGGCCTATGTGTGACTGTAATCTGAAGTCAGCTATTAGTACATAACCAAACTACACAATCAGCTCTAATGGTTGCGACTTGCGAACTTGTAGTTCATTCAAAAATGGTAGGGTAGGAGAATAATGGAGTGCATATAACTTTGAACGAGAAGAAGATTTTCTTTAAGTTTCCCTAATTCTGAAGAAGTTCCATCCGAGCATGTGTCCAAACTTCAACCTCTTCTTTTTCCTCAATGAACCAACTTGAGGACCCGATGAAGGCCAATCTCAGATGCCAACGTGTGAATTGTTTATACTCTTGAAACATCGGTTCCCCCAAAGAGAGCGTTCCCCCTAAGGCACAGATAGGGTATTACATTATCCATTCCGACAGATTACAGTCGTTATGCATGCTTATCTCTCAATTTTACAGCGCACTCATCATTTGTAGATCTCCAATCACTGATATCACCTCTAATTATTCCCTCAACGAAAGAACCAAAAAATGAAAACCAAAAGGTTTCGATTCTTGGTTCCTAATGGCTGCTCATAAGGAAATAGATTTTTTCACGGCACACAAACACTCCTCTGTCGTTTCGTTAATGATTCCAAATTCCACAAATTGGGGATGAGGTTTTCGTTTTTATTACCAATTTTCAAATGGGAACACCAAATCAAACCGAGAGAACTAAGGGAATACACATTCCACCGGTCTTCTCAAAATATGTGTATCTTGTTATCCGTCGGAATATGTATGGGTATGTATCCGTAAGCAAAACGATGTGGATGACAATTTAATTTTGATGCATTATGTGAGCTCATCCTGTTACCTGTTCCTTTGTTACTTACAATAGTTTGTTGCGAACCACACACAAAGTTCCCAGCATGGGCGTGTTCCTGATGTCTCAGGTTACGCATCTATGATCGGCTTCATTGAAATTTTTACTAATTGGTTTTAAATTGGCCGTGTTGATGGACGAAAAGGATAAGAAGAGGATGGGAAAAACGAAAAGAAAAAAGGAAATGAGGAAATACCAAGAATCACTCAGGACGGTTCACAAAATATGTAAATTAATTATGCTCACTAATTCGTTGAGAATTATTATTTAATTGATAAATGAAGTTGTAGTTGTGTGTGGAACATGTTAAGACACGAGATGTTTGGCCTTTGATAAGGGGCGATGGGTAGCGTGGTGTTCCTAAGGACTTAACACTGACCACGCACATGGCTTTGAAATGCACATAAACCTTGTTTCTGACAGAGGATACGATTTATTACATTTATCCCAGTGGATTGTGGAGGAGATAAGGTTTCGATAGTAGAGATCTTGTAGTTATTAAACCGTTTTATCTTTACTAACTCGTTTCAGTGTCATAAATTACCCTTTTGTTCCCTCTCGAACATTACAAGGGTGGAGAGGGTTGTTTAGGGGCTGAATACTAATTGGAAACCAATTGGTTGAAGTTCAGAATGCACGTTTTCGTTTTCTTAAGGGCCAACCATAATGGCCGTATGGAAGCTTAAGAGAACTAAAGCAACCGAGTGATTACACAAAAATAATACATTGCGAATATAATAACCGCTTCGTTCAGTTTTGGTAAGTTCGTTCACTTTTGCCTACTTACGCGAGAGCGAAATGAATCGCTCTCTACGTATGTAAATGTCAGTTGGTGGCTGAGGTCTCCTTAAGTTTTTATTGGCAATTATGAACACAGAAGTTTGACGGTGCTTCTGGTTACTTTTCGTATGGTTGTGACATAAACTTAACCCTCTAATGTTCAAAACCGCAATTTTGACGCAAAAGAGTCGGGAATTTTTTTTTCTGATAAATAATGGACTTATAAATCATAATCTGAAATCAGAATTCGAAAAAATTCTTTTGGTGGACCTCCAGGTACAAGACAGGTAAGGCGGCCTCAGGGCAGCTATGACCGTTTAAGTCAAAGTTTTTTCCCTCCACTTTGCATCGTAAATCATTGATTTCATCGTTTCACCTATTATTTCAAAATAAGTGCAGATTTAAAAGCTTAATAAAAGCAAAATGCTTAATCTATTAGGCCTTTTTATTGTTTTATTGAAACAGAAAGATAATAAATAGTAGAAAATGAAAGAGAGAATTACTTTTTGACAAAGGTAAAAAAAAAAAACAAAAAAAAATGTTGGCGTAAACGGTCATGGCTGCACTCAGGCCGCCTTCGTATTTCTTTTCTCAAACACGACATTTTCATTTTTATTTATTATTTGTTTTCTTATTATGAAAGTACATGAATATATATACTTAATGTAAAATTCCCGACTCATTTGAAAAATTGGAAGTATTTTATTTCTTTATGAGAATTTTTTTTTACGTGCACTCATTTTTTTTGTTCGTTCACTGATTTTTCACATACAAGTGACTACTAAAACGAGACACAACTTCGCAGTGTGCTGAAATTTAGTTCAAAATATGGCTTGAAGTATAATTGAAGGCATGGGAAACCGTCATAAAAAAAATCGCACATGGAATAAATGTGCAATAGGTGATGGCTGCCCTGAGGCGCCTTAAACGTTAGAGGGTTAAGTTTTTGAAGGGATATTATTGTTGCCCCTTTAGTCTGTAGCTTACATATAATTTTCTCAGCCATTTGCACATTGATTTGATCCTAGAGGGGTTTGCTATTACTTTTGTTTTACTCTAGAAATGGTCATCGACTGCTAATGGAACCCTAAGAACCCAATATAATCGCTACTTGCAGGCTTCGTAGTTATCCCTCGAAAATGAATAAAATTACCTTTCAACACCGATTTTTTATTTACCCATGGGTTACACAAAAAGTAACTTTGTTTTAAAAGAGTTCCCTCACAACATCCCAAGAAAAAAAACCTTTCATACAATAGGTTACCAATGATACTACAGACTCAAGCAAACACGAAATGATTCATTCCCCCCCTTTGGTCTGGTTAAAAAAGTCCGATTCAAAGGTTTCTGGGAAAGCGGTCATAAAACCTTTTTGATAATTACGTGTATCGACATGATATGGAATGGACCCACATCAGCGGCGCTTACCTTAGGGAATATAAAACTCAAATCGTTTGCAGAAAACTTCATTTCATTTGAGAATAATGATGAGCGGAGGGTTTCTCTTAAAAGAGATCTCAACATTTCGTTCATCAATTAGACCACACCGGATGCGTTTCATCTCAGTCAGTATGGTCTGTTAAGTATGTTGTATCTTTTGGTTAACAAACATCAGTGGACGAACTCAATTTGTTTGGTCATAAAAAAAGAAGAAGAAATAATTAATGACAGTTCGCCTGTCAAAATCGCTCGTTCACCAAAATAAAAAGTCGTAAATTCTAGAATACTTTAATTGGTAATAGGTTATGGCCTGTTGTGACTATGGTGAGAAACAAACAATTCAATGGACTAGTTAATTGTTTATTGAGTGAGAGAAAAGATCTTTGAAGAGTCGATTTGACAGGGGATGGTCCTGGAGGGGAGTTCTTAGCAACCCTTTTCCATTTAATGCTGGGAACTTGAACTACAATAACATGCTAGCCGAGGTTAAATTTGACTGCAACATTACGGTTAATGGGTTTATTTTAAGTGCGAGAGTAGTGAACGCTTTCTTTTGATGACTGAAAATTCTTCAGAGGGATCCGAATTCTGTTGAGTGAGAAATAACTCCCCTTTTCGGCTTCAAACTTCAAGGAAGGATTCTGTTTAGCCATGATTTTGCCTTGTCGGCTCATCATGATTTTGTGTATTATACGAGACTTCTTGACTTAAATGCACTCCAAAACAGAACATTTCATATGAATTTTGCTGAAAACAAACGTTGTCTACGTCTAAAGCATCAATTTCGGGCCTAATAGGGTAAAAAGAAAGGAATGATGCAGACAATGTTCATAAAAAGCGGTCACTTCAGAATCTTCGTCTTTTTGTGGGGTGCAGTTCGGGGTGGGTCTGGACCTCAACCAATGATTCACTTTTAGCTATCACGATACTTCGTCAGCTGTCTCCAACTTGTGGGCGTCAACTCAATTATGGGCGCCCTCTGTTGCCTTGTCCCACTGGGTTAGAGTCCGACATTCTTTGTGCTGGAACTAAGTTGTCAATCATTAGCAATGCTTAGCATAAGTCGTAGGGATATACGGATGGTGGTGGGAGATCTCACCGGATATTGTCCGATAGGCACCCATGCCAGAAGGTTGGGTATCCCCCATAGCGACTATTGTAGAAGTTGCAGGGACGAAGATAAAATAGAGGCCGTCCGCCAACTGATATGCGATTGTCCCGCCCCTACGGGAAAGGAGACTACTAACACTAGGCAGTAACTTCTTCGACGAGCTGGAGGATCTGAATAAAATATAACTGAGGCAGCTCCTGACATGTATAAAACAATTTAAGTGGTTCTAATAAGCAGCAAAATGATTTGTATAGCTCGTAGTTAAATTTTCTCTTGCAATTACCATCAACGGAAAAAGGACCAAAAGTTCGAATGGAGAACTTTTCTTTCAAAAATATAAAGAGTTTCTTCATCCATTTTGAGTATTGCCCATCGGCCATCCCTTTGCGCCATAAAGCAGGACCTGGGTGATCAAAGTCTTATACGAAGTCAACTTTGTCTTTCGAGAGGACTCTTTTACTCAATTCTCCAAAGAAACAGCGGCCGGGAAGAGTAATTTTTTCTTTTGATCTCTAGATCTTCTTCACTACCTTGAACTTATAGCTGCATATTGTGAGGTTCTGGCCAAGTCGTCGACGTTGTACCGCCTTTCCCGGTGATAGCATTTCATCGTTCATCATTTCCCGTTTTGCCCTCGTTTACTGCCAGATCAGACTTTCGGCCGCTTCCATTTTAATGTCGATAAACGTCTGATTGTGGGCGCCGTGGTGTAGTGGGTAGGTGCGTCGACTCCTACGCTCGAGGTCAAAGGTTCGAATCTCGAAAGAAAAACATCAAACATTTTTTCACGGCTCCACCTCTTTCGAGTCACTGACAATGCTCAAAGAGTATAACTGTCTAGAAAAAGCTTCTCAATCTTGCCGTTCGGAGTCGGCATTAAACTGTAGGTCTCCTCCACTCGTGAGAGAACAATAGCACGCACAACACGAGTGGTTGCTGAGAAGCTAGTCCCAGGTCCACCTCGGACTGTAGCGCCGCCATTATTATTTGTATTGTGATTATTATATTATCATAGTTGGAAGATCATGTCTCTAGTGTTGGCCAGTGAGTTTTCCACAATCTTCTTAAGAACGATGTTGAAAAAGTCACATGACAGCGAGTTGTCTTGTCTAGAACCTCCTTCGACCATTGAAGGTCTCGGTGAGTTCGTTACCGACCGTGATGGAGCAGTGAGAGTTTTCCATCCTACACAATCTAACGTTATCGGCCAAGATGGCAAAACTAGACGTGGCGCTGTATAGCTCGTCTCAATGCATGTGTGTGTCGATTTACATTTCATAGGTCTTTTCCAAGATCTGCTGTAGTGTAAATATCTGGTCGATTGTGGAGTTCCCTGGCCAGAAATAACACTGATTAGAATCTAGCACATTGTTGACGAAAGGTTTCACCCTCTGTCATTAATTTTTGGAACCCTAGATGAAAGCTTTGTTTGTTTACGTATGCAGACAACTGGAAATGAGTCTCATCCATACATTTTAGCACCCAATCATCTAAAGGGTTTATTCTGCTGATTTTAATTCTAATATTAACTGGTTCTTATACGGATGTAGGTTAAGATTTGTACTAAATGCCGTGCAAAATCGTTGTGAATAGCCCAATTCCTGTGATAGTCTCAAAATGGACATACCACGATTTTAAGTCAGACAGGGGCAATCGACTCAAAGAATATTGCTGACAGACTTTCCACCGATGGGGCTCATTTCACACTCTCTGGCGCAGTTAACAAACAAAATTGCCGCATAGGCGAACGCAAAATTCACACAAGAGCCATGAAACATCATTGCGTGACCAAAAAGTGATTGTTTGTGCCAACGTTTGAGCCAAAACTATCATTGGGCCATTTTTCTTCAAAGAAGGCGAAACAGTCGATGTGAATCGATGTTGGTGGATATTGGCTCATTACATCTGCTCACAAATGTGTGAAAAGGTCTGAATTGTTACAGTTTTCAACAATACGGTGCGCCATGATGACGGACTGCAATTCAAGCGGTCCTCTTGTACATGTGCTGTCAAAAAATGGCAACATTGAATGGCCACCAAGACTTGACCCCTCCGGACTTCTCTTGGTGGAGTTATTTGAAAAGCAAAATGTAGGCCAGCAAGCCTCAGATCTCGTGGCGAAATCATCGCTATATCGCCCAAGGTACTCGAAAAAGCGATGATAAAGGCAAAGTGGCAAAAAGGACACATTTTTCTTTGACCAATTGATTAATGTTGTATTCAAAAACTAGTCTAAATAAATTGTGAAAGGCTAAATTAAATAAAAATATCTCATATATGGAAATCGGTTGTTTTTTGAAAATGAAAATTAGTAGAATTTTTCAAATACTTAAGTCAGTATTGAGAGAACTGATATTGGTCCATACAACTTTTTTTGTGTGGACGGTTTTCAATAAGCATTAGAAATGGGTTCAGTAAGATGGAATAAGTACATTGGTTATTTGCTCAGTTGGATTTAAGTGTTTTTCTCTAGTAAATGAATTAGACCACATCACGGTAAACCGCGCTTTTTAGAGGTTCGTTGTTCAAAGTACTGTAGTACTCACGCCACAACAGCGATTATTATAAATGTGCCAATTCATTTCGAAAGTCGTTCATTTCGCGAAATTAGCAAATCCATTCAGATATCCATTGAACTCTTTCGTACCGTGCTTGCTCTAAATGATAATACAAATTCTGAGAGCCACCGCCCAGTGCGTACCAAAGAATGCATGATGGAGCTGTGTCCACATTGAGCTCGTGCCATAATTGAAGCCACTCCTTGGGTTGGTCAAAACCAGATATTTCTTGATTCTTTTTTTTTTTTTGAAAACCTCTGTTGGGGTAACTTATCTAATGCGCGCGGTATTTGCTGATGGAAATGTGCCTCATATGATGCTTGAAATATATTAACAGTAATATACAGTGGGTATGGAGGTGAACGGATGAGAAGTTACAGCCGCGAACTAAGCTGCACAAGGATGGGACAAAATCCGTAGATTGAAATGGTTCGGCCACATTTAGCGAATGATCACCAATGCTCCAGCCAAGAGAGCCTCCGAATTCAAGACTACTGGTACGAAAAGATAAGAGGGGAATACCGAACCTCCGGTAAAAAGCCAGCTTGATCCTGACGACTGGAAGCAGCGTGTCGGACATAGTCAGCGATGACAATAGCCCATGCTCACAACCTCAGGCCTATAAATGGCCTGATAAGTAAGTAGGTAAAGTACGCGTGGGAATGGTCTCTTGCGTTACTCCAGCTACGATATTGAAGGGTTTTTAATAAAGAGCATTCGATTCCATTTTTGAGAATTCATTATAACACTGTAAAGTGGTTCCAAAAGAAATTTACATAATTTGTATTTTTAGGCTTCGTGCAAGTCTTTGCAAAATGCTTTGGAAACGTCAAAAAACTTCCTTGAGCAAACGTTGGTTTTATTCAAAGACTTTTTCCACCACATAACTTACTTACTTACTTACTTAACAGGTCTGAGCCTGAGCTATCGCTGCCTTCCCTCGTTGATGGTCCTGGGCACGCTGCTTCCAGTCATCAAGATCAAGCTGTCTTACGTCCGCGATGACTTGGTCTTTGTACCGGAGGTTCGGTTTTCCTCTTCTTCTCGAACCAGAAGGCTCGAATTCGAAGACCCTCTTAGTTGCGGCGTTGTTGTCCATGCGCTCTATGTGGCCGAGCCAATGCAGTCGACGGATTTTTTGCCTTCCGGACTACATCCAAATTCTGGCTCATAGAGTTCGCGGTTCTCCTCCATTCTCCTTCTTCGCAGACGGGGCCATGTATCCGACGTAGATTTTTTCTTTCGAAGGCACTGCAATTCTGCTTAGTGTCCAGCTTTCGGCTCCATATAGCAGGACTGGCAGAATAATAGTTTTGTAGAGCATGATTTTGGTCCTTCTAGTCAGGAGTCTTCCACCACACAACTCATAGTATAAAGTTGAATGCTTATTTCTACAGCCGGATTGGTGATTAGCAATAAGGCGCAATAAAAATACTAGATCCCCCTTCACTTGAGAGGAATTAAATTGGAATAGTTGTGGCCACATTCAATTTGAATGACTTTGCAATCAATATTCGTCTCGTTTTGGCTGATGTCTGGCTTAATGGTTGAATCTTCAAAAATCTCTCCCCCCTATTCTTCTTAGAAGAAGATACAGTCCAGGATTAACCAGTTTCTCAATCAATCATTAATTCGCTCTAGCTAGTATGCTCTGTTGCTTACTGTTTGCAGTTCCACACGTCAGAACATTCTCATCAAAGTGCTCCGACTAAACCTGGTAGTTTTGCTTCATTGTTCCACAGGTTCAGAGTAAGCACATTGCTAGCTCGGAGCTAAACTATGCTTTTCGGTTAAAGTCAGTTGAGCAGCCCAGTTGAGCGGCTGTTGATACTATGCGTGGAATTATATTCCCTGAACCAGATCTGTTCCACCAGTAGAATTTCAGGAGTCAATTAATATGAAATCTAATTAAAACCTCGAAAGATTTTTGAACAGTATCAACCAACTACTCTGTTTGTCTAAGTCCTTTTTTATACCCACATTGTGACACTGCAATTTTCTGAACCGTCAGAGACGTCCTTCGTCATTGCACATCACATGGAATCCCTTGAAAACTTGAAATGATACTCAAGAATTTGTCACATAGTCACTTCACATTTGCTTACACAGATTCATGTAAACTCGTCGATTTTTCAATGAATGTCAATGTTGACAAATTGATACGACAAGTAATTTTGCAAACGAACATCATGTACAAACAGCACCTTGTCATAAATCATCTTGACAAATGAAAAACACAAACATCTCAGAAGTTCCAAAGTACAGTCTTCACTTAGCATCCAGAACGTGTGGGGCAGCGTTAGACTTGAAGGTGCCTTTACAAGCGTTAGAACTGGAATTCACACCTTCTGAGTTGCGCATCAATGACTTTGTGACAACAACTGACTTGTCAAAAGATTTCAAAAAATGCAAATACTCACACGCCGCTCACGTATATAGTAATTTTCAAGCGAAATCTCTCAGAAGTCATAGTTAAATATTCATAAAATCTCCACTGACGTGGATGCGCCGCGCCGCAATTGATTGAATGACAGTTTGATCGTGAGAGATTAGTAGTTTTACATAAAGAATGTCAACAATTTAAACTGGGATTGCCTCTTCATTCAATAATGGGAAGAATGCAAGGTCACACGGAGAGAAGTGAGGATCGCGATTTATGAGGAATGAATCTGTTTGCTGCTTGTGGATGTTAATTGCAATCAATTTTAATTGAGTTATTGACAGTTCAAAAGTGTTAAACTTAAGTGGGCTTGTGTAATGTTTGCTTGCTGAACGCATTCATTAGAAAAATATTTTTTTCATATTTCTGTTTCTTTTTTTTGAATCCATTTGTTTTCAGAAATTTTTAACGTTACTCATCGATTGTGTAAGTATGCAAATAAGGAAAATTTCACAACCTGAATAAAGTTTAAACGGTAAGTTCGGAATGTTGTTGAAGCTGAAGTTGTCGAGTGGCCTTTTGATGGCTGGCATTTGGGAATTCCACATTTTTAAGTCGTCATCTGACAGGTGACAAGTGCAGTCACGTTCAAGGACTTGAAAATCATTTGCAACCAGTACTGGATATCGGCAAGAAGATGCGTCGTCGTGGGATTTCTTTAATCTGTTACTGGAGAAAATATGCCGACGGGCGGGTGTAAACACGCTATTTTCTATTCCTCGGTCCAGTTGCTGGCGTACGCAGATCGACATCGTCGTGTTCAGAAAACATAATGGTCCGACATGGTTCTTTACTCCTAAAAGAACCCAAATAATCGGTACACAGTCTTTGATTTGAACGTGTCGAAAGTCGCACCAAAATGTTTATAATTTCATAAAAATTTTTGACTGAAAAGCATTTTTCAAATCTCTTTAAAAAAACCTAGACAGCTTTCGTAATTGCGTATGAAAAACATTTCTGAGCTTCAAAAATTATATTTGATTTACACTGGTATTGGAATATCTCAAAAATTACGAAGCAAACCCTATAATGTTCCAGCTTTGCAAAACAAAGTCAACATCCCGCATAGATTTCTATTGGTTAGATAAGCACAAAGGCCATCTCACGACATCAACCCACAAATCAAATGCAAAGCACTCTTGGCAATCTCTCCTTTCTTTTGTTCGTTCTCAGGGTGCTCTTCTTTTCAGAAGTCTTCAAAGCAATTACGTAAATAAGGATAAGACGAAATATATGCTGTCAAGCCAAAACCGATCCGTTGTTGCATGCATGTCCCTGTTCTATTCACCGACGTCTTTCCAGCGTTTGTAACACTGCCACACACCACTTGGAACAAATCGTCAAAAAGGAGGTTGTTAATTTAGTCTCAAATCCATTCTAGACTATTGCTCCAACAAAAGAAAAAGAAGCAGAAATGTTCTTGTTAAGAAGGTCAGATTTCATGCCACTGCCAAAATAGACTGGCTATTCGTTAAAAACGATCAGCTCTGTTGGTGAGACTCACGAGCAAAGATCTTAAGACAACTGTTTAAGCAGAACAGTGCCAGAACGATGGGCAGCTCGTAGGCATGTTATTATACGGACAATTATATATTCAGACAGTCAAACTGCAAATAAAGTTTAGCCGTCAGTTAAAATGTTGCATTCAATCTGAACGAGTATAGACGAGCTCAGAATAATAATATAGAGACTGAAGTGGAACAAAGCTGCTAGAAAAGGAAAAATCTCTGCTAAAATACTTGAAGCCATTGAAGAAAACACACACTCATAGGGAATATACATGTGGTCATAGAAAAGTATGCCCACTAAAAGGGATTTTTAAATGCTTGCATAATAAGATCGAATTTCTTATTGCCAACTATCGAAGAAAAAGCCTCTTTTACATTGACACAAATAAATATGTATTCTTCACAGTTTTGTGCTATAGTCTAAAACTACTCGTTAACAACTCGATAAATACTAACAAGTGTGATTTTTATCTTCTTCTCTTTTTGTGCATCTAGGCCTCCCCAGACAGCGTGATCCAATGTCAATTGATTAGATCATTGCATTGCCAAACTTGCTTAGGAGCAAACTTTACAGCGACATGTCTGGTTGCGTATTCCTGTCAAACTCTTCAAATTTTGTAGAACGACGAAGTGGAATTATCACTGCATAACATCAGGTTTCTCACAATCTTACACAGTATATACCCAGTCAGATCATCGTTTCGCGTCGCTTTTCATCTCTCTTCCTCTATTCCTTTTAGGAAGACTCGTTGGATTACTCCACAGTTCATCTCTGATCTCGATTTCTCGTGTAAGCGCCAGTTTCTACGTAAGGGAGCTTTAGTTCACCGACTGAATTCCCACCCAAAAATGACCAAGAATTTGACCAAATACCAGGCAAATATCGGACAATACAAACAACTCATGCTTAAAACGCAATTGATAGAGCCCTCTCTCGAAAGACCAAGTTTACTTTTTATAAGATATTAATCATACATGCGGCGCAGAGGCAGGGACATCACGTCGAAATCAGATGAAGAAGCTCTTGGTCTTTTAGAGAGGACAGTTCGGTGTTCGATCTTTTAGTCATGTTTGCGTTGATGACATTTACAGAAGAAGATTCAACTGTTTGGTCTGTACAGCGACATCAGTCCACCCAGACGTCTACGGATCCAACGTTAAAGTTGGCTAGGCCATTTAAAGCGCATGGATAATTTGGTTTCGGCCAGGAGAACTTTCAATTCTGAACCAGTGGGACAACGCAACAGATATCGTCCACGTCTACGCACTCAATTTGAGGAGGACCTCAACCCACTTGGTGTGCGGGTTGCAAAAGAGCTGAAGTAGTTTGTTGAATGAGGCTCAGGTCCACCCCGGACTTTAGCGCCAAAAGAAGCAGAAGAAGAAGACCAATACAATACCATTCTCTTCTTCCTCCAAATACAGAATGCAAACATCATCTTCGAAAAGCCTTATGGATAGCGCCATCGCTGATTTTAATGTTCCTCGTTTCTAGGTGAGAACTTTTCTCTGAACACCTCCTGACGACATTTTTATTGTCATTTTTGACCGACTACATCGTTCTCTAGTTGACCACCTTCTTTGGTCGATTTGTTGATGGGGCAAGGAACCATTCCTTTGTCCAAAAGCAAATGGTTTTAATCCAATCAGCTCCGGGGTTGATCCTAGCTTTGCTCGGATCGATCCCCATGTTTTCCTTTATCGAAGTAAGTGTGATACTCGTATCATTATGCGATACGCACTTTTTAAGGTTCCGTCTACAAAAACGGAACCTTTATAATTTCGGTGTGTCCGTCCGTCCGTCCGTCCTTCCGTCGTGTCTGTCACACTTTTTTATCTCCGAAGTTTATGAAGATATCGGCATGAAATTTTGGAATTAGGTACTTCAGACCTAGATGTCAATTCCTATGCAGCGATTTTAAAAAGTGGGGCCATTTGGGGGTGGCTCCAGTACAGGTGAAGTTGACATTAATTTTGAAAAATTGTCGCACCCCATCGAAATATATATCAATCGACAGGTCTTTCGAAATGAGGTGGAGGTTTCGTTCAACACTTTTTTTATCCAAAATACCGTTTGGAAAATATGGAGCTCCAAAGTTTTAAATGCGTCCCCCCCTGCCATTTCTAAACCAAAGAGTTTAAAAATCTGAAAAAATCACAAAAACTTCGCTTCATTGAGTACTTTCATTTAAAACCATTGCGAGCATTCTGGCCCTAATGGTTTTGGAGATATTGGCCAAAAACGGCCAATCATCGACATGCGAATTTTGAAGATCTGAAAACGCAGTTTTGAAGACGTCAATGTAAGCATTAAGAAATGATAAATTTCAAAATATCGATTTATGTTGAAATTTTGAGATATCTAAGATTTAAAATGAAAACAATTTCATTTCCACACATAATTTCATGCTGTGTTCGGCCACTCTATTCGTTGCTGAGCGTTATCTTTTCGATCTCACCCCTAAATGCCCAACAGAAATGAATACACACACACCGCAGGCATGAGCAGTGATTGGGTATGTGTATGATGGAAGGGATTTTCTGTGTTGGATAAACTTGGATAGAGATATAGGTATATGTAGGGATGAACGTTTGTTTTTTTTCGGATATATAAATGTATGAATGAATAGTTGATTTGAGTTGAAGTTAGAAGAAAATTCAACTGAAATAGTTTGGAAACGTCGTTTGATATTCAGAAATCATCCATCAATATTATGCGACGGAACCTTCCCCGTGCGAGTACAACTCGCACTTGCCCAGTTTATTTAGTTTTAGTACACGCTCTAAATTCAATGATTGAACTCTATTTGCCTTATGTGTCTAATTATTGCCTGATAGTCCAGTGCATCGAAACGATTTTTTCCCGCTGCTAGACCTTTATTTACACAGGTGATACAACGCCTGCACGAAGGCATCCATCGGAGCTTGGAACTCTGGGGTATATTACCTTCGAGCAGTGTGGCAAGTTAGTTTCAATTCCTCGGAAAAGATACATGCACGACATGCGCCTTGTCTTTTATGATGGATCAATCCTCTCCAGTTATTCTAACCGTGGGCATGTCCAGTTCCCCTATATTTTTATGAGATCCAAGATCTTCCTTTGTCCATAGACGGACGATGTCTCCTAGTCTGACATCCTACTCCGAACCTCCAAGTGGTACACCCTGGGCATCGAGTAACCATCAAGGACACTGGTTATCCAAATCCTATGAAACTGTGGAACTAATCGGAAAGGGTTCATGTTTCGGCATGTATTGGATGGATGCGTAAGTATAGCAGACCTTGTGTCAACAGCCAAACTAGCGCCTGTTCATCGAGGAGGTGCGGCTGGGAGCGGGTGCCAGTCTTGGAGCTTGCGACTCACTATATAAACATGCATGAAGGGCTCGCTCAGGAACTCTAATCCCGAACCGTAGGATCCTCCAACGTCACTTTGGGTTTTTTTGTTGGCCCGATAAGTCACAAAGTAAAACTCCAATAATCAACGAAACGGAAGACAGAAAAGTTTTTTGAGTTGAACCTGGGAAGACAAGTATATTTTGTTGTTTAGGTACAGTGCGTCGTAAATATAGCCAACATTTTGTGTGATGGAGAAGATAAAAAAACATCGGATCGATGTTGCATCTCTAACCACGTGTATTCCAAATGCCGACACCGCTGCACTATTTTTAATGGCTTTCTAGCTTATCAGAATGATGTTGTATTGATTGGGGGAATTCGGTAAACTTACGAAGAGAACGCTGATAATTGAGTTCAAGAAGAAGCGGGTAAAAATAATGAATGATACAAAAAATGGCTTAATTTCTCGTTTTTTTTTTTTTTTTTTTTTTTTCAAGATATTCTTCATGAAAATGAAAAGACTTTTCCATGTGTTTGAAGCAATTTTTAAAGTACTTTTGTCACCCCGAACGGGATAACTAGAATTCTAAAGCTTGACCAAAATAAAAGGACATCAAAATTCCTTTTTTAAATATCGTGCGATACACAATTTAGGAGAATAAAATCAGAACTTTGCTTCTGAATGCAAACCAAGTAAGTCTCGTTACAAAATCGTACCTTATTTCGCACCTACAATCAATTTCCTATTAATTCTGATATCGACCATCCTTCAACTCGTCCCATGTATCGAGAATATCCTTTCACAAAACCTTGTAATCATCAAATCCGCTTTGACAAAAATTCGTTCAGTTTCAGCACAAAAAGTCATCCGAATTGTGTTAACATTTTACGCTATTTTTTGGTGTGAAATCTGTACCAAAAAGTGGGCTGAAAGTGAAAACTTTAAAGTTAACTTTATTCAAAAAAAAAATTTCATTCAAAATTCTGGAATATATGAAAATATGAGGTCCCAACAAGACGCAGCTACATACTATTCAAGCGACGCAACGCTCGAAGTTGTGAAGGAGAAATTTGGCAACTGGGTCGTCTCATGGTGCAGATTGATTCGTAGTAGTCCTTATTCCTTTACAGGGAACAAATCGTTCTACATTTTTCTAACTGTACGGCGAAACTGACTCTAGCTAGAATCAGACAACGCACTCTGGGCAAAGCCTTTTTTAACACCCCTAATAACCTCTCAGAAGCAAGCATTCATTGTCTGCTAGCCTTCATAAGTTCCACAAAGTGGTTTCAAAATTAGGCTAATCTGAGTGAATACAAACTCCTTTTCACCCCCCTCTTACAAATTAGGTATCCCATAGGATGTGGTATCAAAACGGCGCTAATTGGGTGCGATAAACAGGATCTGTATGTCCACCGCCACTGGGGAAAGGCGCTACATGTGCAGAGATAAGGTGTTACAGTCTCCTTTTCATCCTGGTCCATGTAGTACCTGTAGAAGTCGTTGTGTGCCAATGGCACATTGTCCCCGATGAGAGTCCTTAGAGATGACCTGTCCATTTTGATTATATAGAGTGAACGTTTAGAATTAAGTTTTGGCGACATATGTTTTATTTTGGGGCTGTGGTGCCTTCGGGCCATCTTAAATTGATTGGTCTAACTGCGTGCTCTTTTAGAAGGCGGTTTGCTATAGAGAATGGCACGGGCATTGGTTCTCCACTGGGTAAGAGTGATGAGACCGTTCCACGCTAGGCGAGTACATCAGCTTCGTAATTCCTTGGGATGTCGCTGTGTCCCGGCACCTACATAAGATGAATTTTAAAATGTACGGGTACCATTAAGAAAGTTAATCTTATGTCAGATTTGGAGTACCTTCACTGATATTGCAATATCTAAAAACTTACGAAGCTATCCTTGTACTCTCCTAGTTTAGCAAACAAAGTCGTCGCGTTCTACAAAATTGTACTCAGAGAGCAGGAGAGAAAAAAGTTTAGATTAGCACAAATCAAATTCAGAACCACTTTTGGCAATCTTGGTAACATAATAAAATGGGTATCATAATAGTCCTGTAATGGTACAAAGCCTTTGTCCCTCTCAGGCTTAGAAACGATCTTTTGCATCCTCTGATTCAGTGCCATGTTTTTCACAAAAATAATTGGTTCTCCTATTTGATCGGAGACTGCTAAGCGCTTACCTGAAACTCCTAACTAATCACAATTGGATCCTCGCGCTTACCTGAAACTCCTAACTAATCACAATTGGATCCTCGTCCCGGATACGCTTTTATCCGGTATTCCAAATCTGGTCCAGTCACCATTTGCCGCTGGGATCAAATTAACGGTTCTATCACTGGAGAGGTCAATCAGATGTAGTAGTCTGACTGTGGACCAACATGGTCTAAGTGTGCTGGTGAATTCACCAGTAGCCCATAACTTAACCTAACCTATAGCACATAGAAGCTCGTCATTTTTATATTTAGTCCCAAAAAAATACCAAATGCCGAAGGGTTTTCTAAAACTTTTTAAATCCCTGTCTATCGCCAATCCAAGATTCTTCTTCTGGGAAGACACTGCACTCAGTGGAGAAAATAGGCGTCTACCAAAAATCTGCTATTAGCTGTTTCCAGTTCCTCTCGCCAAACTGCTTAAGGTGCATCTCAACTTGTGTCGTAATCTATCCGTTGCTCCATCGGCTTGGAATCCAATTGGAAACATTGTCTAAAAAACTTCGAACATTTTGTAAAAAAAAATCTTCTTCGATTGGCTGACGATTTGTACCATTGTTGAATAAGATGTCATTGCGAGCAATAAACTTGATGGGGATGTGTTAACAAATACTGTTTATTTCGTTGAATCATTTTTCGACTGATTCTGTTGCAATATACAATAATATTTTCACTTTGACGCAATACCTCTAGGCATTCAGTTGAAGAGAAATTCAGTACGGGTGTGGTTGATATATGATTTTGTGATTCACCAAACCCTGTAACATCAAAACTTCTGGGTTGGGCCACATGATAATCCATTAAAGTAGCGCAATATGAACTGTGACTTTATTGTTGTTGTTCACGTAGAGCCGCTTGTCTGAGAGATTGTCACCGTCATCTCAACTGTCCGAGCAGCGCGCATTAGGAAACGTTAAAAAACAATTAGCTGTCAGACCGTGTATATGTATGTATAATTTATTGAAACGCCGGAATGAAGAAAAGAAATCACCGCCAGACATATTGTCTCCAACATGATTACTGTCAACAAGGCTTCGCGATTTTCTGGTTACGTATGCTTAACACGTTTACTGCGGCCAACGCACATGTGCCCCATCAAAGCGCTTCACCCACAGCGATGAGCAGCGTAAACATGTTAAATACGAGGTGCACGTTGTTAGCGGTCGATTCGCTGGGCTAATGAGAAATCTTTTGTGAGGTTATGAATGTATAAATCCAAGATACACACAGATATATGTAGATACAAGTTATTTGTTAGTCAGATGAGGAGGAATGCAAATATTTGAATGCCACACACTTGAGGTGCAACAGCACCAGCGACAGCATCAGGACTTTGGGATTGCCTGCAGGTGTCTTGTGTGTTTGAAATCGATTTGACATAAGAAACAGACACAAGGCATCAGGCATCATGATAAGAATCTACACCTGCAGCTGTCGTGTTGTTCACTTAAGAGTTTAAATCAATTCGTTTTTTTTTCTTGCAGCAAATAACTGACTAACGGGCATTGAGTGACTGGTCCCCCGAAAGTAAGTGGATAATAAAGTTTGCGAAAACCAACTTATATTTCATGCAATGGCCAAGTGATAACTATTAGAAAGTCAAAGTCCAAACTAGGCCAAAAAGCCAGTGTCGGCATGTCGGCGAAAAAATGATGTTTGAAGTAATAGTTTAATTAAGACCGTGCATCGGGGTCTGGAGTATGTTAGATACATCAATCGTGTGATCGTCTAAAGCTAATCTTGATCCGTGCTAGGTATTTGTACAGTTGTACGAACTCAGCGAAATCGCGACCATCTATTTATTGACTATAAGATATAATATATACGAGATATACGAAGCATTATATAGTTTTCGGATCCCTGTAATTGTCGTCCGTCTTTGCCGAATGACAATGGAGTACCCCAGTTGTTCCGTCAAGATCGGTGAAGAACTCAACGAGACTTTCTGTCAAAAAGAGACAGGCAGACTTGATTTTGACATAATTTATGAGAAGATCTTCTGTAGCCATCAATATCAGCGGCACAAACTCCCACAAATCTGTGAAATTCTTTCTATATTCCGGTGAGATTGGCACTATCGGAGGAAGTCAGTTGGCGAAGTGGGACGTTCAGTTTGGTAAGGCATAGAAAAGGAAGTGGCTAGGATGTGGCATACGGTTAATAAGAAGAAAAAGAAGTAGTACCAAAAATGATGATGCCGTTACATTTAGGGTGGTCGTCAGTTCCACTGTTCCTGGATGGTACAGTTAGTTAAGTGCCTGCCACAAGTTAGAGGGGTCTCAGGTTTGAATCCCAGTGAAAGCAAAGTTGTTACGCTTTTATCCGGTTTTTCAGATCTGATCCAGTCACCATTTGCCGTTGGGACGGCACTATCACTGGAGCGGTCAATCAGTAATAGTAGTCTGACTGTGGATATCACAATAGACTTATGACTAAGTGTGCTGGTTAATTCACTAGCAGCCCCCTAACCTAACCTTTACCCTAGGTTAGGACTTCAAATAATAAACCTTTCCAGCTAGCATAATCTTGTGGTAGCTATCAACCAATTGGTTGAGGTCCCTCTTCAATTGGATGCGCCAGTTAAGATGTCAACATCCTCTGTTGCGTTGTCGCACTGGTTCAGAGTCAAATTTTGATCATTTCAATGTTGATCGCGTACTCCACACGGACTTTTGAAAAGTCGTGCCTCTTGTGTTGGCCAGTGAATTCTGCACGCTCTTCTCAAGGATGATGTTAAAAAGTCACATGACAATACGTCGCAATCTCTAAGATCCTCTTTGAGATTCGGTGAGTTCATTACCCACCTTGATGGAGCAGCCAAAATTATTTATCGTCATCATGCACAATCTGAGGAGTTTGGTAGGAATTAGTTTGATGCGAAAATCTGTCAAATGCCTTTAAAATATCAAGCACAACAGTCTTGCTTTCGCGCATATTCTGCAAAAGTTGGTTCTACTTTTCAGTGAGATATGTCATCAAACCACAGGTGGACCTGTTGCTGTAGAAAACGTTCAGCCGGTCCTTCATTCAAGACTTCCTCTAACTGTTTATCACCTTTTCCATGACATTAGAAAGAATGTAAGTACTATGGATAGCTACGAGGAAGGTGAGGCAAATTCGTCTCTTTTGAGGGCAGGATGGACAAACGTTGTTTTCCAGAGACCAGACGAGTAGGGTAGACAGAAAAGCGAACACAGTGGCCTCGTCAGCGAAGACGAACATATTTTCTTTACTATTGGGGGAAAATCGTTCAGGTCAGCGCACTTGTAGACGTTCAGATCTCGGTTACAATTATTTGCGAAATGCACAGGAAGCAGATAGGCTTTGTCTAGAAAATCTGACAGCTAAGATGTCATGTGCGTGGGAATTGAAGACGAGGCTCAATTCTCATGTGTATAAAACATGGAAACGTTAATAGCGTCCAAATCTTGACTGTCCTTATATAGTGTTAAAAAAATTAAAAAAAATATAAATCTAAAAAGATGCTCTTTAAGTCACAACACGAAAAATAGATTAAGAATAACTTTGTTATTTACGACCGTTGACTTATCACAAAATTCATAAAATCCAGTCTCATACCAGGGCTCAAGTATAAATAACAAAAATATCCCATGATACCCACGACGACCAAGTCAAGACCTTATCCAGTTTCGAAATCACTCAATCATCATCACATCCATCTGCATTATATCGTGTAACACAACTGCTGCGAGAGAAGACATCCTCGCCTGAGCAAATTTATTTCACTTCAGACCAAAGGCCAGATACTTACCCCTCACACGAACTAATTTAGCCTTTTCAGCAAATCCATGAGGTCTCATTTTTGTGAAAATAATTACCAAGAAATGTTTGAGAATGGTCCATAAAAAGCGTGTAGCCTCACAAGGTCTTGGACAAAGTGGGCAAAATGAATATCAAAAAAAAAAAAAAAAAGGAAATGGAAACCTCTCTTTGGCTGGGACGGGCAAATTACGTGGAGTTCCATATCAACTGCCGTCGAGTTGTCTGTGCATGTGTTGTTGGGGAAAGAAATAACATCATGGCAACGTGGTGGATGTTATAAATGTTGATAGGGTACATTGTAATGTTGGTAAACTTCAGAAGAGTAAACAGGAGGACGTATGATCAACCCAAAATAATAAAGTAGCCCTAGACTTTTAGCACTATACTTGCTCTAGATTTGTCCTTAAATTTGACCCCTTCAATTAAAGCATCGGAATTTAGCCTTGAGGTTCTAGCCTTAGATTACGGGCTTGACATTTTATACCTCGATTTATAGCCTCAAAATCAAGGTTTAGATTTTAGCATTGAGATCCTAACCTGGAGTCGTCAGAAAAACCCGGACCGCAGTGCTAGAATCTAGTACCCGCATATGGGCGAGTCCTGGAATCTGCCGCTTGATTGTAGTTCTAAACTCTAAGACTTTAATATGTTGCTACAGTCAAGGGTCAAGGGGAGCAGCTTAAAGCAAAAAAATCCTACTGCAACCAAAGAAATTTGCTAACGTGATGATATGTGCAAAAATTACATCGTATAGAGCATGGATGACTCAGGTCCCTCCCTAAGAATCTTGCAATTCCAGCTTGTGTTAAAGAGTATCATAGCTAGGGATGTAAACGATACATCGATGTATTGCAAACATCGATATTTATGAACGAAACATCTATGTTTTGATAACCGATACATCGCCGATACATCGACGGCAAAATTGTCAAATATCGAAATCGTTCATTCATTTCATTAAACATTGCCTAGATGTGTTATATATAAAATGTTCTTGTATTTGTGTAATAATAATGGGGTGTAAAAGAGCTACAGCAATACAAAGTAACTTTTTATGTGCTAGCCTCTCCTAGTCTTACATCCTGCTCCGAACCTCCAAGTGGTACACCTTGAGCATCGAACGACCCTCAAGGAGACCGGGTATCCAACTCCTAGAGAACTGCGCGTCGGTGGCTAATCGGAGAGGTTCATGTTTCGGCATGTATTTGCTGGATGCGTAAGCATAGCAAATCCCTCCAACAGCCAAACTAGCGTCTGTTCACCAAGGGGGTGCGGCTGGGAGCGGTGTCGGTCTTGGAGCAAGCGACTCGCTATATAAACGTGCATGATGGGCCCGCTCGGGAACCGTAATCCCAAACCGTAGGATCCTCCAACGTCACTTTGGGTTTTTCGTTGGCCCGATAAGCCACAAGGTAAAAATCAAATCATCAAAGAAACGGAATACAGAGAAAGTTTTTGGGTTGAAACTGGTAAGACTAGTATATTTTGTTGTTTAGGTACAGTACATCGTTAATATAGCCAACAAATTGTGTGATGGAGAAGATAAATAAAACATCGGAAAAACATCGATGTATCGCTGTTAATATCGATGTTTTTTAACATTGATGTTTGTCGTGGAACCATCGATGTTTTCAAACATCGATGTTTTTAAGCACGATGTTGCATCCCTAATCATAGCATAACTTTGACTAAGGCGGCCTATATAAATTGGGGGCACCTTAACCTTCTTACTTATGTATTTCTTTACTTATAGGGCCGGCGATTCCGGCGAAGAGTTTGAGTCTGAGCTATTGCCGTCTTCTGGACGACTGGATGGCATAGTTGGTTAAGTGCCTGCCGTAAGTTAAAGAATCCCAGGTTCGAATCCCAGTGAAAGAAAAGTTAATACGCTTTTATCCGGTTTTTCAAATCTGGTCCAGTCACCATTTGCCGTTGGGATCAAATTAACGGCACTATCACTGGAGCGGTCGATCAGTGGTAGTAGTCTGCGGGGGGTATCACAATGGACCAACATGGTCGAATGTGTGCTGGTGAGTTCAGCAGCAGTCCCCTAACCTAACCTATTGCCGTCTTCTATTGTTGACGGTGTTGTTTTGCATCACCGATCATTTGGTTTTTATACCCGAGGTTCGGTGTTCCTCGAACCGGGAGGCTCTATATGGCAGAGACTATTTAGTCCATGGATTTTTGCCTTGCGAACTATGTCCACATTCTTTTGCAGCTCATAGAGTTTCTTTCGAAATCACCAAGAATAAGTTCTGCAGTCCCGCTTATCGTCCAGCTTTCGGCTCCATACAGCAAGACTCGATTAGTGTTTTGTGGAGCCTGAATTTGGTCCTTTTAATTCAAGTTGTTTCGCCAAACTAAAGTATCAGCAATTGCCAAGTGCGATTTGGCCCCGATGTAGATAAACTCCTTAAAATTGTTGCTGTTAATTAACTCTCTTGGCATGCATAAATTTCAGATGGCAACAAGACTGTAGATCTGGAAGCTCTATTGAAAGAAAAAGAAGAAAGAAGAAGATTCCCACCATTTAACTCATTTCGAATAAGATCAAACGATTAAAAAACTTGTGTGCTGTGCCGTAACATGATTGCCAAGGCACAATTCCTGAAGGGACAAAACTTAATATTCATTTCACCACACCAACCTTCTTGAGTCCCTGACAGTACTTCCATCATTCAAATCTCTTAAAATAAACCCTGGCTTGGTTTCCAGAACTTGGAGCTCCCGGTTTGGAGTTTTGAGCAGTCGACTTTCATCCTTACATCGGTAAATCTTGTGAAAAAAAAAACAAAAAAAGTAATTTCTGGAATAATCATGACAAGAGATTAATTAGTCTCGAGTGCACCGTTTGGTGTGATTTTCACACTGGCTTTTTTGTTTAAAATTGTCCAATTTTGGCAATAAAATCAATATCTTATTTCCAGGAATATTATCATTATAATTTACTCAACAGCCAGCAAAAGATCTTGCTAGCTGAGAGGTTTGTTGGTTAAAGGTAGCCCTTAACGACGAACATTTTCGTCGTGTATGGGCTGGTTCGCGAGCCGCTCGCTGTTGGCGAAAAATTTCGATTTTGTCGTGTTCGTTGGCTTTGATGTTCGCCGTGTAGGGTCATGTTCGCGAGCAAACCTCTTTTTTGCTTTGAACGTCGCCGAGTACATGTCGCGGATTAAAGACAATGTCAATAGTCAGCCACGATTTTATCGAGGAATTCACCACTTGCGCTTCCCTATCACACATGTTGACGGTTTGAAGAAACAAAACGAAATGAATGTTCGCCAAATGTTTTCGCCGTGTAGGAGATAATGCAAACGAGCAAGTTCTGCGAGCATGTTCGTCGTTTAGGGCTATCTTAAGGCATGTCCACCTTGGACTGTAGGGCCAAAAGAAGAAAAATTTGATCGAAAATTCGAAAATATATACCTATGTTCTTGATCCAGATGATACATGATTCCATTAATCTATTAGGCCATGATTAGTCCGGGCATGAATTCTCAATGTAAAAGCTATACAATAAAATCAACGCGAAGTGACTTCTAATATTTTCAACCAACCACATAGACCCTCATTCTAAGCCGTTCATTGCCAACAGCCATCTCTGTGTTTTATCTCACCCACCACTCCACAGCTTACCCTACACCTGATTTAGTATAATAAAGAGGTCTGTTTGTTTTAAGTTGCTGTTGCGTCCTTTTCTTCGTTTTCGTCTTTTTGTTCGTTTCTTTTTGATAATAACATCTTCAGGTAATAAGTCATAATATTTTTATGTTGCTTTTTCGAGAGATTCTTGTTCCTCTTTTTTGTTCTCGTTTTACGAGCCCATATAGCCTGGTGTGTGGTCTTATTGGGATCTCAATGGTAGCGAAAAATGCCGAAGATTTAGGGGTTTTATTAAGTTGTTGCGGTTTTAGCTTTGTTTAGTTGTTTTGTTCGACTTCTTTGGCGTTCTTTTTTTCCCTGTGGATACAAGTTGTCTTCGTAGTTAGTTTTTTTCTTTGTTTCTGAATTTTTACGGTTTTCGTTGGACATACCTTTCATCTAGTTATCTCTGAGGAGATCGATCGATTTGAAGCCTTAAAATACAGTAATTATAGCGAGGCGTAATTTGAGTCGAAATATCTTCATTTTCGAGACGAGAATGAGTTAAAGAATAAGCCGTGAATATAATTGGATCAAAGTTTTGAGCTTGTCTTCCGTAAAATTTGTGTGGGGTTTCCTGCCATTAAGAAAGTAAGTGCTTGTTTTCTTATGAGATTGCGCTCCCAAATGAAATGAAATGGCTGAAGTCAAGGAAGTTACATATGATGTAGATTGCATCAATTGCAGTTCGACTTTTAATGTTATTCAATTTTGTGACCATTATGCAATTTTGTGTGCCATCCTCTAATTTTTTTTCTGTCCAATGAAAGAAAAAATAACACTAACCATTTCGGTACCTACCTACCCAAAGATAACCATTCTCAAAGGTGGGAATACCAAAAAAAAGAGATGGCTTTCTTATCCTTTGCATTTGCCACGACGCACTTCTTTCAAAACGGGGATACTCTAGCAAAAGTGAAATACTTCATTTGCCTAAAACGTTACTTTTTCGTGTGGAATGGACAGCCTCTTCGATTTTGGAACAAATATTCAGAATGTTAGCAGATCATTTTTGTGGGCGCCGTGGCGTAGTGGGTAGGTGCGTCGACTCCTACGCTCGATGTTATCGGTTCGATTCCCGAAAAACACCTAACATTTTTTCACGGCTCCACCTCTTTCAAGTTACTGACAATGCTCAAAGAGTATAACTGTCTAGAAAAAGCTTCTCAATCTCGCCGTTCAGAATCGGCATTAAACTGTAGGTCCCCTCCACTCGCGAGAGAACAATAGCACGCACAACACGAGTGGTTGCTTAGAAGCTAGGCCCAGGTCCACCTCGGACTGTAGCGCCGCTATTATTATTATTATTAGTAGTAGTAGATCATTTTAGCGGCATCAAGCTAAAGAGTGGTCCAACCATAATGCACGACGTTAATTGTGAGTCGCACCTTAACGTCAAGTTTTTTTTCCCAACTTAATTTGACATTTCTTTGTTCCAGTGTTTGACAAATTCAAGCATGGAGAGGTACACAATTGAGCAGCGCGTTAAGATTGTTGAAGCCTTTTACAAAAATGTGCGTTCAAATAAAAATGCATTTCGTGCACTTCGTGATTTTTTTGGTCAGCAAAATCGACCAAATGTGTCCACAATCGATAGAATTTTGCGCAAATTTCAGCGAATCGGATCTGTAGGAAATGTGAAAACTCCTGTGCATGCTCGCCCAGTTCGTTCTGCGGAAAACATTGTTGTTGTTCGCGATAATGTGGCAGAAAAGCCGTCAACCTCGACTCGTCGTCGTGCCCAACAATTAAACATCTCAAGAATAATAAATATATAATATGAACAAGGTTCAATTGACTCAAGAGCTAAAGCCTACTGACCATTTCAAGCGTCGTCAATACGCCGAATGGTTGGTTGAACAGACAGAAGTGAACTTTACTTTACAAAGAAAAGCAGTCGTGTCATCTCACGTCGTGGTGATGTTAATTGGGCGCCACGATCATGTGATTTGATACCGTTGGACTTCTTTCTTTGGGGATATTTAAAAGAAAAAGTGTACGTCAATAGGCCAAGAACAATTCAAGAGCTAAAGGATGAGATAAATAATGATATTGAACCTCAATTATGTCTCAGAGTCATTGAAAATATGGACTATCGGATAGAGGTAGCATTTGCCCGATATTTTGTTTCACACATAATTGTCATATATCCTTTTATCATAATAAAAAATATTAAGATACTTCTCTGAAAAACTTGTTGTTTTATTTACAATTATCATCGTGCGTTTTCGTTGGACCACCCTTTATATTGATGAGGTTTTCAATCATGAATGATGACATTTAACGTAAATGCCTACAGTATCGATGTATGTTCAGAGCGTGAAACGTTAAAAACAGTATGCACAAGGATTAAGGTGTTGTATGCATATGAATTGTAGCTTATCAGTTTTCATTTTGAAACAACGCCTAGATTGACAAGATCCAACTTTTTGAAGTATTCGTACAATAGTCTGGTTTTGCAGAAGGTCTGAAAAATGATTCAAAAGTTATCAGTTAGCAGTTTTTTTTTGGTTTCTTAAGCAAGTGAGATGCTACTGAAGGTGATTTTCATGAGAAGCGCTCGATCGGTAGAATAGAAAGCTACCACTGCAGGAATGAGGTAAAGAAATTTTACCAAAGAGTAAAGTTAACCAGTCAGGGTTATAAAGCCCGAACCGAACCTTGCAAGGACGACCAAGGGAACATTGTAGTAGAACCACAGTCGAGAATATGGAAGAACCACTTCTGCAGACTGTATAACGACGAGGAAGAACCGAAATCCGCTGTCAGGCAGATTGAACCATTCAACCCGAACGATGTAGATCAACAATTCCGTCCCCCCGACCTGGATGAAGTGAAGATAGCTATATCTGAACTAAAGTCCAACAAAGCTGCTGGAGCTGACGGCCTAGCGGCTGAGCGCTTCAAAGCAGCAGGCGATGACTTGGTAAGGAGCATGCACCAACTCATCTGTAAAATATGGTCGGAAGAAAGCATGCTCGATAAATGGAACCTCAGCATTGTTTGCCCGATCCACAAAAAAGGAGACCCTCTATAATGCGCCAACTATAGAGGCATCAGTCTTCTAAACATTGCTTATAAGATCCTATCTGCCGTGTTGTGTGAACGCCTAAAGCCATTCGTCAGCAACCTGGTCGGTCCATACCAGTGTGGCTTTAGCCCTGGAAAATCCATCATCGACCAAATATCTACGCTGCGGCAAATCTTGGAAAAAAACCAGGAACAGCAAATCGATACCCACCACCTTTTCATCGATTTTAAGGCCGCGTATGACAGCATCTATAGAGACGAGCTATACAGAGCAATGTCTAGTAATGGCATCCCTACTAAACTCGTCCGTTTGTGTAGGATGACGATGGAGAATGCACGCTGCTCCATCAAGGTCGGTAAAGACCTAACCGAGACCTTTGATGTCAAAAAAGGATTCAGGCAAGGCGACGCGCTGACATGCGGCTTCCTCAACATCATACTTGAAAGAATTGTGCAAAACTCGCACGCCAACACCAGAGGCACAATCTTTCAGAAATCTGTCCAACTACTCGCATATGCCGACGATATTGACATAATCGGAAGAACACAGCGTGATGTCAATGGCACTTTTGTGAGTATTGCGACGTAGGCCGCGAAGATGGGTTTAACGGTAAATGAAGGCAAGACCAAGTATATGCTGTCAACCAGAAAGGACACCCAACACCGACGTCTCGGACAGAACGTCACAGCAGACAGTTAAAACTTTGAGGTAGTCAAGGACTTTGTCTACCTAGGCACCGCTATTAACTCAGACAATGACACTATGGCTAAGAAAGCAATTGATAAACAAAGCCGTCTTTCTCGAACAACCAAGGTAACCCTGTATAAGACCATAATCGTCCCAGTCCTGCTATATGGCGCAGAAGCATGGACTTTGTCAAAAGCGGATGAGGTTGCTCTTGGCTGCTTTGAGAGGAAAATTCTTCGGGTGATTTTCGGTCCCGTCTGCATAGAGGGTGAGTGGAGGAGAAGATATAACAACGAACTGTACGAGCTGTTCAGCGACATTCATTAAGCCAGAAGGGTGAAGATCCAACGATTGAGATGGCTGGGTCATAGAGCGAATGGAAACCAATGCTCCGGACCGGAAAGTCTTCGAATCCACCCCCGAGGGACGGCGCAGTAGAGGAAGACCGCGACTCAGGTGGCGCACGCAAGTGGAAAGGGACCTCAACCAACTGTGCGTGCGAAACTGGAGGCAGCTAGCTAAAATCGAGTTGGCTGGAGACGCTTGTTGGTTGAGGCCCAGGTCCACCCCGGACTGTAGCGCCACCTTAATAAAAAAAAAATGTACCCAAAATAATGTCAGATTCATTTATTCAGTATCTCTAAAAACTTGAGAAAATTATTTCAATCCTGAAATGGATCTTGCTTTCAGCTTAATTTATCCTTTTTTGTCAAATTTGTGTCCGGTCTACTTATAATATAAAAATAATGGCGGCGCTACAGTTTGAGGTGGACCTGGACCTAGCTTCTCAGTAACCACTCGTGTTGTACGTGCTATTCGGAAATCAAATAGTATATTCAAATAATAACGGATATTCAGTTTGCAATAAATAAAAACATTGCAATAGCTCATGTGAAGCAAGCAACGAACAGCTTTTCAAATAAGAGGTGAACACCTCATTTGTTTGAATGTGCATGGTTATCAGCTGATTTGAGCAGCTCACATGGATTCACAGACACGCATAATCGCATAAAAAATGCTGTCAAATGAAATCAAGGGGCAAGAGAAGTAGAAGTTGGATATCTCTTTACTATATGATTTCTGGTGCCATTGTTCTCTCACGAGTATTGGGGACCTACCTTTTTCTAGGCAGTTATAAACTTTGAGCATTGTCAGTGACTCGAAAGAAAGAGGTGGAGCCGTGAAAAAAATGTTTGGCGTTTTTTCGGGAATCGAACCGACAACATCAAGCGTAGGAGGTGACGCCCCTACTCACTACGCCACGGCGCCCACCAGTTGACTTACAGCCTGTTTAAAATTACCCGAATTCCTTCTGGAGACCAAGTTTAAGTTTTTTTTGATAATGTTTCTTAACAATTGATGACAGTAGCTTCGGCTTGATATTTTTGCCATGATCCCTTCCACCGCACGAAATTCACAAATAGAATAAGAATAATTGCAAAATTTAAATATTTTAATTTTTGGTTTTTCATGTAAATTAGAATGTCTTTATGTGGCATTGCCTCCTTAGTTTTTTCAAAGTCGATTATAGCAACTGAAAAAAAGATTGACGTCAATCGATTGAATTATAAAAGTAGCGTCAATCCACAGATGCTTGACGTCAGTCTATTGACGTTGTAAGGGTCGTATCTCATAGTAAGCACCGAATTAATAATCGACTTTAAGGGGAAGTCCTTCCTTTCTCTTATGGATCTATACTACTCACCCAAGTAAGCAGTCCATGAATTGTTGTTGCATAAGCAAATGAGTTTGTAGAACTTGTATTAGTAAAATACTTATGTACATAAATAAATAAATGGGCGCTGTGGCTTTGTGGTTACGAACTAAACTTTCAAGTCTAGGTTAAACCCAAAGAACAAGTTACAATTTAAAAAAAATTGTTCACGGCTCCACATCTTTCGATTCACTGACAATGCTCAAAGAATATAACTGTTCAGGAAAAGCTTCTCAATCTCGCTATTTGGAGTCGGCATTAAACTGTAGGCCCCCTCCATTCGTGAGTGAGCAAGCACAACACGAGTGGTTGTTGAGAAGCTAGGACCAAGTTCACTTCGGATTGTACGCCACCATTATTATTATTATTAAATAAAATAAAACATAATTTTCGTTTATTCAAAATCTTAAATTTCCGATAGTTCTTGACATTCTTGCATTCGAATATACGTATCTATTTTTATTTTCATTTTGATTGAAATATTTTGTGTGACACTGGCTTGTAATTGAGTTATGACGCTTAACATACCGCTCATTCAGACCATTGTTTTGCGACGGTGAATTTGTATGAAAAACAATTAGTGTGGTGGACAAAAGTTTTCACTCAAAATCATTTGTCCGTAATGCTTACAAAAATGAAAACCGCTTCTTCGTTTTTCCTCACCACCAGTCATCAAGTGGTGTTTATTTGTACAAAAAAGTAGGTGCCTTTTATGAAACTGACAGATTTGTGTTTTGCTAAGACTTAAATCGTTTAACCATTATTAATGAGAGATTGATATCAGAGGTGTTAAAACTTGTCCAAAACGAGTTCTATTCAAGTGGTACGAAAAATCACCAGTAAAATGAACTCATTTCGAAATGGAAAATCGTACAAAATTATTGTGGAAACAATTAAGTGCTCTCAAAACATGATAAACAAGGCAGGAAACCGAAAAAACGGTGTCTAACACCGATAAGCAAATTGTGAAGCTTGTTATTTGCCACATGAACCCAAATAAAAAAAGACCTGAGCCTGAAGTTAAACACGTCAACAACAAGAAGGAGGCTTTTTGGTACAAGCCTATGAACATATCCTTTGCTAACTTCTCAGATCCACAAGAAAGGAGACCTCTTTGACTGCGCCAACTATCGAGGGATAAGTCTCCTTAACATCGCCTACAAAATCTTCTCTGCCGTTCTGTGTGAACGCCTGAAACCATTCGTGAACAAACTGATAGGTCCTTATCAGAGTGGTTTCAGGCCTGGGAAGTCCACCATCGATCAAATCTTCACACTGCGGCAGATCCTGGAGAAGACCCAAGAAATGCAGATCGACACACACCATATATTTGTCGATTTCAAGGCCGCATATGACAGCGTGTATAGAGCAGGCTATCGACGCACCTACTCACTACGCCATGTCTAGTTTTGACATTCCTGCTAAACTCGTCAGACTGACGATTGCTGCTCCATCAAGGTCGGTAACGAACTTACCGAGACATTCAATGTCAAAAAAGGTTTTAGACAAGGCGCCACGCTGTCATGTGATTTCTTTAACATCGTTCTTGAGAAGATCGTGCAAAACTCACTGGCCAACACAAGAGGAACGATCTTCCAAATTTCCGTTCAACTGCTAGCTTACGCAGATGATATGGACGTGATTGGGCGAACACAGCGAGCCTTCAATGATGCGTTTGCTGGCATTGAAACGGAAGCGGCTAAAATGGGTCTGGCGGTAAACGAGGGCAAAACCAATTATATGGTGTCATCGAGAAAGGACGCACAACATCGACGACTTGGCCAGAACGTCACAGGTCAGGTAGTTAAGGAGTTCGTCTACCTTGGCTCCGCGGTTAACAGTACAAACAACATCAGTACCCAGATCACACGCAGAATAACTCTTGCCAACCGCTGTTTGGGCTCAAAAGACAATTGAGTAGTAGAGCCCTCTCTCGGAAGACCAAGCTGACTTTATACAAGACCTTGATCATCCCAGTCCTGCTGTACGGCGCAGAGGCATGGACAATATCCCAAGCGGATGAACAGTGTCTTGGTCTTTTCAAGAGAAAAATACTGCGCGCGAACGTTGGTCCTCTTTGCGTTGATGGCATTCATTCATTTCAATCATTTCATTTCACCACGAACTATATGGGCTGTACAGCGACATGAGTCTAGCCAGGCGTCTACGGATCCAACGCCTATGATGGCTAGGCCATGTAGAGCGTATGGACAACTTAGCTCCGGTCCGAAGAGTCTTCGACTCTGAGCCTGTGGGACAACGCAACAGAGGACGTCCACGAACAAGGTGGCACACGCAAGTCGAGGGGAACCTCGATCGTCTTGGTGTGCAAAACTGGAGACAGCTGGCGAAAGATCATGCTGGCTGGAGAGGCATGTTGGGTGAGGCCCAGGTCCACCTCGGACTGTAGCGACCTAAGAAGAAGAACTTCTCAGTCACAGCAACCTAGCCTAACCTAACTTCTAGATAACGTAAGAGACGAATATTTTTAACCAAAGAGCACTTAAATAAGATAAGATAAGCTACAAAATGGCAAAATGTCTGATAATTCAAAACTAAATACAGTCGAATCGCGTCCAAAAAAAAAAAAAATGTTAGATAGTTTAGTTTACTTTAGGTTAGTTTAAATTAGGTAAGCTAATTTTAAGTTAGGTTACATAAAAAAATTTTTTAGATTACTAAGTTTTTATTTAATTTTTTTTTAGTATAAGTATTCTTTTAGTATTATTAAAATATGTAAAATTACAAAAGAAGCCGAAAGGCAAAATAATTTAAAAATTCCTAGATTGACTTAGAGTGCCCGCATAGGGCCAGTATATGTATAAGAAACCATTTATTATATCTAGTTTAAGTATTTTTTCCTAGAACATAAGATTTTTAAAGATAAAAATAAAAAAATGCATTTAAACTAACTAACAGTCGAATCGCGATAATTCATACCCCGATAAATCGATACCTCAATAATTCGTAACAAATTGCTAGTTCCTTGAAAAATCCTCGCTAATTCGTAAAATGTTCATACATTTTTCTCCCCTCGTTATTTCGTATTTTATTTGCAATGCAATGAACACAAAATCTCTTATAAATCGTAACTTGTTTTTAAAACCTCTTTTAATTCGTAATAATAATAATAATAATGGCGGCGCTACAGTCCGAGGTGGACCTGGGCCTAGCTTCCCAGCAACCACTCGTGTTGTGCGTGCTATTGTTCTCTCACGAGTGGAGGGGACCTACAGTTTAATGCCGACTCCGAACGGCGAGATTGAGAAGCTTTTTCTAGACAGTTATACTCTTTGAGCATTGTCAGTGACTCGAAAGAGGTGGAGCCGTGAAAAAAATGTTTTGATGTTTTTTTCGAGATTCGAACTGACGACCTCGAGCGTAGGAGTCGACGCACCTACCCACTACGCCACGGCGTAGTAATGCAAAACGCAAAAAGAAACCTTTTCAGTTTAACTACCGTTAACTTTTGTAGATAATTTTATTGCCTTGATGTCGCCTTATACACCGTACTTTTTTGTTCTATGATATTACGAGTTTCTTTATTCTATTAAACAAAATGTATTGTTTATTTATTTCTGTTAAACAAAATGTATTGGCAAATTATTTAATTCGTATTTTTATGCTTTCCACCTCGTTAAATCGAAATATCGATAAATTTTAACCTGCGGTAATTCGTACAAAATGCTGTTCCTTAGCTATTACGAATTATCGTGATTCGACTGTATATTGGTAGCAGACAGTGTCAGGCTGTTTATGCAAATTGTATGGGCAAAGAGTATTATTTGTGCTCTTCAATTTATTTGGATCTACACAAGTTTTAATAACACACCTCTTATTTTGCCCACCACTGTACTTCTTCAAAACTGTCATCAACCGAAACCGCACACCTGATCCTGGGGCTTTTCAAAGCAGCAAAACCAACACACCGTGGGCGCCGTGACGTAGTGGGTAGGTGCGTCGATTCCTACGCTCGAGGTCCAAGGTTTGAATCTCGAAAAAACATCTAACATTTTTTTCACGGCTCCACCTCTTTCGATTCACCAACAATGCTCAAAGAGTATAAATGTCTAGAGGAGGCTTCTCAAAATCACCGTTCGGAGTCGGCATTAAATTGTAGGTCCCATCCACTCGTGAGAGAACAGTAGCACGAACAACACGAGTGGTTGCTGAGAAGCGAGGCCCAGGTCCACCTCTGACTGTAGCGCCGCCATTATTATTATTATTATTATTATTATTATTATTATTATTATTATTATTATTATAATTATTATTATTATTATTATTATTATTATTATTATTATTATTATTATTATTATTATTATTATTATTATTATTATTATTATTATTATTATTATTATTATTATTATTATTATTATTATTATTATTATTATTATTATTATTATTATTATTATAATTATTAAAATATCAATTAAAACCATGCGTCCGCACCAACCTCGAGCAACCAATCAACGCTGTCTCTACCTACGCATAGGCACTGATAGGATAGGGTTAGCCGCTACCCCCATCTTAACATAACCAAGAATGGTTTCACGTGACATTCCCGTAACTCAAAAAACTATAAAATACATACTCTCCGTGCATCTTAAAAACAGAAAATAACTCTGTGTTAGATTCTCTTAAACATCAATTTTCTATATAAATAATTATATGTTAAACCAGACAATAAATTTCCTAATCTGTCGAATCAGATTAATACATGATGATGCCTCACTGCCTTGTGTTGAATGGATGGAGCGGTTCTTTTAAATATTCTCCAGCGTAAAAGCTTTATAGGTTATTTTTTATTTCTATCACCTAAGCGGATGGCTCCCAACAGAGAAGAGCTCCGAATATAAGAGCACCACCTCGCCTAAAAATTCCAAACACTAGTTCAATTCTAAACACCAGAGGGATATTCTGATATTGAATCCATCAAGTCTTCACGCTTCATTACAGAATACACATTCCCACTCTGTATACACTCACTCCCGATTTTATTCAATTCCAAAACGAAAGCATTTCTAATTGAGCCACGAGTCGAAAAACGCCCCGATAAAATACAAATTGATATAATTTGTAATCAAAATTTAACTTCTACCTTTGAAAACAAACAATTATCCACGAGAACGTATTCGATTCGCACGCGAATCGCATTCCACGATCAGCTGTTTCTTGAGTAAATTTTACACAAATTGAACTGTTTTTCCGTTCAAGCCGATGGGGGGCGTTTGCTTTTCGAGAGTTCGCAAAACTTTGTAGCCACTTGGCGGAATTTGGTCGTAATTCATGGATGAATTACGAAATGGATTTTTTTTGTTTTGAAAGCACTGGCAACATTCCGTTACAAGAATAATAAACTTTTCGCAAAAGTGATGGGAAACGGAAAACGATTTGGAGTATTTTATTGAGATTTGGATTGAATTGTTTGTAGGTATGCTGAGTAGGTAATACGTTTAAATGATGTCGCTGCAGAGAGTTTGTTGACTTTTGGAGGCAAATTTCGGGTGGACTTAGTCAGGGTGATCGAATATTGAATAATTTTGTTCTAATAATAATAATAATAATAGCGGCGCTGCACTCCGAGGTGGACCTGGGCCTAGCTTCTCAGCAACCACTTGTGTTGTGCGTGCTATTGTTCTCTCATAAGTGGAGGGGACCTACAGTTTAATGCTGACTCCGAACGGCGAGATTGAGAAACTTTTTCTAGACAGTTATACTCTTTGAGTATTGTCAGTAACTCGAAAGAGGTGGAACCGTCAACATTTTTTTTTGAAAAATTGTTTTTCTGGACTGGGATTTGAGCCTAGACTGTGAAAGTCTAGTGCGAATGTGTCGACGCACAAACCCACACGGCCACGGCGCCCATTTTCTAAATTGTTTTAAATTTTTCTAAAATAATTGAAAAATCTTCGTTTTCGGTGGCGATGCCGTGTGAATACAGTTTAACTAACAAACCCTTTCAACTTATGTGGGCTATCTTGGTTTTGGTCTTTTTTTCTGCTGTGTAATTCTGCAGGCCTGGAGATTTTGCATACATGAGTTGGGTTTTCTATACGTTCTACATGACTAAGCCATTTTGAGGCCTGGATCCGCGAACGTCCGGACAGACTTATCACGCTGGACATATATATGTCATAGTCATAGCTCCTTTCCTTTACGTGGTTGCATATTTTGATGCGGTTCGGAGGCTTATTATAGGTCAATGACTCTTGGGGACTTAAGGACACATGAAGTAAAGATGTAGCTCTCCTCCCTTCCAACTCCTCCTATTATTCTCTTATCCTTCTATTATCGCCAGTCATACACTCCCCTTCCCTACTTTCCAAAAGAAGGTGTCAACCAAACCGTTCTGATGATTAGCCTGACTGGGGGCCCACCATAAAAATAGCCCAGTCGCGAACGGTGGATCCGGATTACTGGCATCTTTCCTGATTAAACTGCTTTATCGACAGTAGAACCGGCTTACCAATATGAACACAACAACAACAAATGAAGACAATGTTGTGTACTGAATAACATCCCTGACTACTTTCCATCGTCGTCTTGCAACTGTCAGAATGATGACACATATACGAGTATGTATAAATAGGAAAAGGGCACACATGCGGTTGCCCTTGTGATGCACACACTATTGTATATGAATACTGTAAAACTAAAGTGCTTAAATTAAATTAAATAATAAATAGTGAGTTAGTAAAGTTTGTGTCTCGCATATTTTAAACTGGCGCAGTCGTTGCACAACTTACCTTCTTGCTGAAGATCAAACAAAACCTTCGGGGAGTAATCCCTAAAAACTTTTAGAGGCGATGAAACAGCAACAGACTGTAACAAGACAACAAACTATTACGAAACTGGACAAACGAACAACTGACAAGACTCCTACAAGTGGGCCACAAATATAGTTGAGGAATGGAGAATCCTTCCTATTAAGGAACCTTCCGTTTTCTCGGGTAAGCGCCTTGAGGGGTTATCCAAAAGGCCTCGTTCATTTGATGAACCTTCTTCCACCTCAAAAAATAGTAGAAAAGAAAACTGAAATGGTCATCCTACCTCTCAGTGATGTGGTGAAGGAACAGCTGATCCTAGCGATCATTGATCGAGACCACGAGGAATGTCATCCTGGGCGGGAGAACTGGAAGCTAGTGCAGAGTAAAATCAATCTAAGCCTCCTCTCCTGATGTAAGGCCAACACAGGAAGGAATATACTGATGTACAGAGACAGCGGCTGGCTCCATCAGAGCTTTAAGCAAATTGCCTGCGATAACGATAACGCAGTATCCTTTTTAAAAGACGCCAGCGCAATTGAATTGTGGAAGGTGCCAAGCCTGAAGTCGTGAGCAAGGACGAGTACCCGCTCCGACCTAGGATTCGCACTAGAATTCCTGTAGAGCCCAGTGACCCGCAGGATATACTGCTGCTCATGCAGAGGCAGAACCCCGACCTTCCAACGACGACCTGGAAGATTACCAAGACGGAGCTGGACAAGGACAAAGTCTCAGACAGAATGGTATCGCTTCTGCTTAATAGGGAATCTTTGGATATCCTGAAAAGCAAGCGGTAAGAATTTAAGTACTGCCTTATACTGCAAGCAATGAACACGAACCCGTCTGCCTTTTCATCATTCACGCAAAAGCGAAGCCCCGCCCACCTGAGAAGAGTTACACTCTTCTTGTCTTTCTTCTTTTTCTTATCAGACCTGCGACACCTTGAGGGTATGAGTCTTACTTGTGCTGCCTTCTACCCAGGCACGCTGCTTCCAGTCACTAAGACCAAGTTCTCTTACATCCGCGATCATTTCCCAGATTTTCTTTCTTTTTTGCCCGGTCCATTCTATCGCACTCCGTGGATTAAGCTCTATAGCAGTGTAGAGCCTCCGCAAGTTCATCGGCTGCAAGTGGTCTGTTAGGGGACCTCACGTTCCACGTGCAGAAACGAATGTCGCTCTACTTTTTCCGTTTGCTGGGGTAGTTAACAATACATCCGTCCGTATCCGATGATGTAAGTCGCCTCTGAACTAAGCGTTTTTTTTGCGTGGTGAAGAACTTAACCCTACGCAATATCCCCGATTGGGATGCCAGGTTCATTTATTTAATCCTTGGACATAGGGGCCCGGAGTTATGCGGGCTGTCGCCGTTAGATTTAAGAAAAAGGTTTTCATCCGACCTTACCACAGATGAATGCTTTTAGGTCTGTGCTACGAAGTATGTTGGAGAAGCTCCACCTTCGATTTAGAGTGGGACAAAGGCAAAGTGGGCGTCTAAGGTGGCGCACCCAAGTGAAGAGGACATCAACCAACTTGCATGAGTAATAGGCAACAACTAGTAAAGTTCGTGCTCTCTATAGAGGTTTGTTGGTTGAGACATAGGTCCACTCTGGAATATAGAAGAAGAAGAAGAAGCTGTAAAAGAAACGTGAACCAGGAAACCCATGGTGACTGAAACTCAGGATGCCGTCGTTGACCAATCGGCTGAATAGCTCCGCAGCCATCCTAAAAGAGAAATGTGCCCTGGTACAGACTTATTCTTCTTTCTCTCTCGTTTACTGACGCGAACGACGTCCCACGGGGGTTAGTTACTCCATCTTCTATCAGAGGTACTACACTCTCTAGTTTCTTCACAGGAATGTGAGAGTGGGAATTCGCTGACAGAGGTTTGTGTCTGTATGTCTCGCAAACTTCACGCTTTGAAACTCAGATGAATTACGCTATAAGTAAAATAAAAATCTAACATATTCAAAATAAACCTCTGTAACATCCAATCTCACGTTTATTAGCTCGTAACACTTATTTTGAACTGAAATTTTAGAAAATCCGTGGTGGACTAGTAAATCTGATAACACCCAGTTTCTAGCTATTATTTAATTTCACTTGCGCAGTGAATGAGCTGAAAATAGTTCAAAAATTCGAAACGAAACAAAAAATTAAATCTTCTCAATGCCACCAGCTCCGACAGTGAACACATTGCCAGCGAACGCCGAAATTAAGTGGTTTTGTTTATTTGACTTCAATGATTGATATCGAAACCGTAGGCTAGGATACCTAACGCCTTGAATCGTAAATCGATTTGAAAATATTACGAATTATTGTTAATCATAATTATCGCGCAGTTCGAAGGCAGATTGCTGCTTCATTGAATTGTTCGCACCCAGGAATGGATACCTTGTAGGTGTGATTAACAAATGCGAATTCCAAAGAGTAACTCTCGACTACGTTGAGGTAGTCCGCCTTCAGTGGTGATGATTTGTAGCGCATTCTTAAGTTTGATGAGATTAATGAATAATGAGTTTTACACTTGCTGTGATCGTGTCGAAATTTTTGTGCGCATTCACCAAGAAGTATCTGCACACTGCTTTTTGGAAAAGGTTTTTTTAAATGGGTGAGCATAGGCGGATTTTTAGTCAAAAAATTACTCAACTTTTGGAAAAATGTAGGATATATAAGAGGTGGCCCAACTAGTGACTACAACCACCAGCCAAACAGCTGTTTCCCGCTCGAAATCTTGACAGAAAGTCAGAATCGCGAAACGAAATGAGTCGCTTTGGGTTTATCAACGTTAGGAAATATTGACGTCTAAACAGTGTGTTTTTGCAAAGAAGTTTTGGCGGAAATGAAGCACCCACCACGACTGCCGTACGCAAGTTTGTGCAAAAAGTTCGTGAGACTGGCATGCAAGTGGACAACACTCATCGTCGCCGTCAGATGAGAATGTGGCTGCTTTGGCCGAGTGTGTGAGACTCAATTCACGAATATCAACTCGCCATTAATCTCAATCGCTCAAGCCTGAGGAGAATTCGAATTCTGCACAAAGATCTCGGATTATTCGCTTACAAGGTCCAATTTACTCAGCAATTGAAGGCGCGCGACCATTCGCTCCGTTATCGCTTTGCAGCCCAGTCCCAGCTTTAGAGCAGCTTGAATTGAATAAGTATTTTGGGCGAAAAATCATCTTCGACAGCTGACGAGGCGCATTTTCATCTCGGCGACTACGTTAACAAACAAAATTGTCGCATCTGGGGCTCTGAAAACCCGCACGTTATTGTCGAGAGGCCAATGCATCCACAGAGTGTGAGAGTTTGGTGCGGATTGTGGAGTGGTGGTATCATTGAACTATTTTTCTTCGAAAATGAGGTAGGGAACAACGTTTCGGGCAACGATGGGCATTACAGAGCCGTGTTAACTGACTGTTTTTTTACTGAAATTGAAGGAATGGATTTGGACGACCTCTGGTCCATGCAGGATGACGCATAAGGCCTATTCAACAATCGATCTTTTGCGCACCAAATTCCCAAATGGTGTTATCAGCCGTCTTGGCGATGTCAATGTGGCCGCATCGGAGCTGCAATTTGACTCCTTTGGACTTTTATTTGTGGGGAACCGTGAAGGACCGATGATATGCCATCAATCCGGAAACGATTCAAGCACTTAAGGCCAATACCATCTAAGCAATCCGTGAACTATAGCCCGAAACCATCAACAAGGTCTTGGAAAATTGGGGTGAAAAAATGCGCCGAGGGGGCAACTTGAACGACGTTGTATTTCATAATTAATGGGAATGAAAAAAATTAATTTTGTTCATTTTTTTGAATTTTTAAAAAGAAACTTGTATTTGGCCCACCCTTTATCTTTTGAACAGTATAGTTCACGAGTTTAACAACAGCGACTTTTCAATCAGTTGGTGCAACTTAATAGGGGACAGCGTGGACAAAGTGGTATCAAGATAGGCCTAAATTGGCATCCAAACATGATTGGATAGAGCAATGCAGAATATTTCTTTTTAGCTACATAAATTGTTGACATCTTTCGAGCTTTTCTATGGTGTATCCATTCCTTCTTCAAATTCAAGTTCAAGTTTTGCATGTCTTCAGTAAGGTTCAGAACTTGGGTACGGCAAGTGATCTATAGGGTGACCAGATGGCAATGACAGTTTTTTTCAATCGTTATGTTTCAGCAACTGTCAAAGTTACCAATGACATTCAGCTGTATTCAGTAAAGTTTCCATTTCATCATGTATCATTTCAAGCTTGCCGAACGTGCGGAAATTATTAAAAAATATAGAAATTCAGGCTCAGTTGTATGTAAATACGCAACGTAAATTTCGTCGTGAGGTCGGTCATGGCTTCAATGTGCAAAGCAATTTGTCGCATCGTGGAAGAGATTGAGCGTGGGTACACTCTTTTGTACCTTAAGCCATCAACCAAACATAGATTGGTGCGAAATGAGAAAAAACATAGCCGCCGTTGTGGTCAGTTTTGAAGAAGAGCCAGAATTGTCGATTTGGCGCCGATGAGTTGAATTGGGACAAAAAGTCAACCCGGCTCATATTACGCTTCGATTTGGGCCTACATCCGTATCAGCTTGTGCTAACGCAAGAATTGATGTCGGACGGCTACAGACAACGCCGTGTGTTTGCTAATTGGGTGTTGGAAATGTTGGCAGGAGATCCGGATTTTGCCACAAAAAATCATCTTCTCAAACGAGAACCATATTTGGCTCAGCGGCTATGACAAGCAAAATTATCATTATTGGAGTGTTCGACCAAGCATCAATGCATCCACAAAGACTCACTGTTTAATGCTGTGTATGGCATTACGGCATCATCGACCGTTATTTCTTTCGAAATGAGGAGGGAGACACCGTTTCCATCAGTAGTCTCAGGTACACCAACTTTTTGTGGTTAGATCCAGATCACATCGATATATCCGAGCTGTGAGGACGGCTCAACATGCCATTTAAGAGACGCAACGCTCGAAGTTGTGAAGAAGAAATTTAGCGTTTGGGTCATCTCTCGGTGGGGTTTCTTCAATTGGCTGCATGGATCATGCGATTTGACACCACTCGATTTTTCTCTCATTTCCTCAAGTTCAAAGACTACGTTAAGAAGACAACCAATTAGGTAGGTAGGTATGTGGGTAGACGAGCTTAAGCCACGTCTCACTTAGATCCTTAGGGACCCATTGTGATGCCCAATTGGGGGATAGTGTCCCCTTTTAACCCTTGTCACACTCATGGTCCTTCGTTGTGCCGGAGCCATCCCGATTTCCTTATAAACCTGTAAAGAGATCTAATAGGTATACTTGAGATTTCATGTAAGTCTTGGAAGAAGAAACAAACTGACAAAGACTAGGGCAGTGACAGAGGTAGTGAGGAGTATCCTCACGTTCCTCCTCGTCACCACAGCCTCTACAAATGTTGTCGTTGGAGACCCATTTTCATGGTATGGTTTCTAAGATGATTATGGCCAGTGAGAGCACCAACCACCATCGTTAGCAACTCTTTGTCGCACTGAAGGATCTTGTCGGTTTTTGCTCGGCCGTATCTGGGCCATAATGATTTAGTAATCGCACATATAGACAGACCGCGCCATCTACTGTTTGCCATTTCAATGATCATAGTATCCACCTTATTCCTCAGCCCTGAGAGTGGCGGTTTAATACCCTGAATTGCTTGTGACGCGTCGGTCACTGACCCTGTTCTGACAAGCTCATCAGCTATCTCATTGCCGGCTATGTCCCTATGTCCTGGGACCCAGCACAGATTGATAGACAACCAATTAAGAAAAACTCGAGGCTAACATTCGAGCTATTGCCGGAATTTAGCCGCACATATTGAACCGAGCCATCAAAAATTGGACCGACTGCTTGAAGCACTGCCAGTGAAGCCAAGGCAGCTTTTTGAAGGATGCGCTATTCCACAAATAATAGCGTGAATTTAACTTCAAAATAAAACTAGAATCAATTTTATATTTCACACCATTGTTGTTTTATTTAAATTTATTTTTTGGTCTACTACAGGGTAGTTGCTGTGGATTATCTCTAAGTTACAAGTCGATGGCCGTAAACCGCAACGTTCGGGACGCTTAAAGTGAGAATAACACGTGCCACCGCAAAAATTCAAACTAATCTTTGCTCCAGAGTCATCAAAAAATGGATTTCTCGGATACGTGCTACCCAGCGATTACCAAACATCTTCTTTGGGTAGTCTAAGTGTTTTTGGACCTACATTAACAAATCTCTCCGGCTAGTAAAACCTATTCGATGAGGTAGTCCTCAATTGTGTGCGCCACCTTCATATCGTTGTCCTTGAGACTCAGTGTCAAGGATTGTGCGCACTATAAACTGTTGTCTGCATGTTCAGCACTGACTAGCTTTAGGGTCTGAATCCGTATACGTCTGAATAGACTGGTGTTAGTAGATGACCCATGTGGGTGGCATTTGAATCTTCTCTTTCCATTGCGGTCAACACAAATCGAAATAAAGTTCGCACGCGGATTTGTTGTCTTAAGTTGATCGACTTATTGGTCTGATTTTGGTACTGTCCATTTCTCTATGCTATAAAATGGGTCTAGGAAGGGTTGGGTTTTATGTAGAGTCCATTTGGTGTGTTAACAGAAGGCGCCATTACTCAGCCTCTCATTTGAATTAAAAAATAGCGATTGATGCGAGTGATTCTGCATTCGATCTCAGTGCTGATGCTGTCATTGCTATTAATTGCCGAGACGATGCTGACGAAGTCCTTTACCACGTTCTTGCCGAATCGATTGTGTTGTACATCCTTTTTCGAGGACGGCATATATATTTTTCTTATGTCATGCGTTCCGATTTCATTGTCAGCAAACACCACATTTGTTGCAAATTGCTCCTAAATTTATGCCTCATCACTCTCAAGCCTTCTTTGTACATCCAAGAACCGAACTTTAAAATGTATTCCCTTTTCTCTATCAAATTTTGACGGACAAATGCAGTCTTTTCTAATTAGATGCTATTCTCCACTTCCCGTCCTTGCTCCCTAACTTCAACTGCCTCAGTCATCACATCGAATGCATCGATTGGATACCTCGACGTTAATTTATTAGCCATCGCCTTGACAAAATAACTCGCACTTACAGAATTACAAACGAAATTAAAAGATGAAACGTCCAAACGCACATCCCATACCCTTGACGCTGGGCAATTAGCCTCTCAAAAGGCAATGAGATTCGTATTTAATTGAAGAACTTCAGGTAAATGGACATTAGGACACACTGTGTCGTGGCATGGGTTTTGATGACTCGGGCAACAACCGTTCGCTGCAGCGATAAGGAAAATTATCCCTCTGTTGGTTGTTGTGTGCCTTAGCCACAGGTAGAATCGTCTACATCTTAACTCACGCCATGGTGAGCGGTGCACAATAATCCAGGCTACATTGTGGTATTGATTCTTATACTAGATATTATCAGTGAGTTACATCTCCAATTTGTGCGTGTGAGATCGAAGCGCCTTTTAGTCTATCAGCAGGAGCACATCCTGTGAGAATTAAGCAAATGAGTGTTGTGTACATGGATGCGCCTGTTCTGGGCTATAGGGTAAATTAGGTTCACCTTGAATGTTGGTGTTCCATTGAAAAAGGTTTAGACAAACGAGCATTGGTGGCGCCAGCAATTAGGAGTGAAAGTATCTGAGGATATGACAGGAATGAGAAATCGTGGTAGCGTGAGATTATTTATTTATTTTTCCTTCGGTGTTTGAAATCAATTTGTTGTGGTGATCTGCGAAAGTGTCACATGCGATGGGGATCTTAGATCTGATTTGAAAAGGGATAAGTTTTATTAACCACCTGCGTTGGTCGTTTTACTTCAATGCGTTAATAATTTGAATCAGGGTATTCTTTTAGGAGACATTTAGCAGCTTGTAGGAAAGCTATTAACGTACGACATTGATATACTTTTGTAATCAGGGTCCATGAGGAGATGTCTATTTGGCAATCCAATTGAGTTATGTTCGAAATAATGTGTCGAATTTTGCCTTCAGTGATCACAATGTGAAGCAAGTTGACCAATTCGTTTAAGAAACGCTTTGGTCATGCTTCTAGGCCGTTTTGGTTTGGAATTTTGTCTGCAACAATTACAAAATAATATGCAGCAAGTCTTTTCTAGGTAAAATTAATGCAAGAGTAACATTCAACACGCCGAGGGAATGTAGTCGTTGACATAAATGATAAATGATTGCTAACCCTCAAGCAATATTATGGAGCTCCAGAAACAATCAGTTTGACAGCTGACGGCTGATTGTGACAATTCAATCTTGCATTTTTATCAGAAACAGGCTTACAGCAGCAGACTTACTTGCTTATTTCTCAGTCCAGCGACACGTGGGTGGTCTAAATCTGACATAATGTTGCCTTCTTTGTTTAACAGTTTCGCACTCGCTGCTTCTAGTCATCAAGACCAAGCTGTCTTGAATTATATGATCTTTATACCGGAGACTTGATCTTCCTCTTCTTCTCGAACCAAAATGCTCGAATTCGAAGGCTCGCTTAGCTTTAGTATTGGTGCTTATGCGCTCGACGTGACTAACCCAATTTAGTCGACGGATCGTTCGGATCAACTAACAACTAACTTTGTGTGTGAAGCTAAGATTAGGACTGGAGCAACTGTAGATGTTGAAAATAATTCATGTGAAAATGGTGCAACTGTTCTTGAAAATACCATAAGTATGCATGAAAACCTATGTTGGGACTGAGGCTGAAACTAAGCGGAATGAAACCTTAAAGTTAGGCACTTATACTGAGGTTGAGAATAAGACTAGTAAAAGAGAAGTTGAGACTAGATAGAAAACTAAAACTTTCGCTGAAGTTAATGACAAGTTCAAACACCTCAGGACTGGGTTGTTTCAAACACAAACCTTGCTGTCGGGCATAAAAGCAGTCCATTTCCCACAAGAGGAATTTGGAATTTGTACAATACACAACATCCTTAATCTAAGATATGCCTTGTAATGCGATTAAAATATTCCCCCGAGAACGTTAATCAGGAGGGCAAAGCAGTGTCAACCACTTCTAAACAATTATTCTTCTTCAGACTAAGGACAGGGTGCGCTATATTTTAAGTCGGTATGCGACTTAAAATTGGCCGTATTGTAAGTGACGTGGGTGATCCGTCGGCAATATTCTTTGACTCAATTGCACTTTACTGGGAAACAATTGCAAATCATTCTTCAAAATGCGCCGCAAGGTGGTTCCGCTGACGCTAAAATTCTGATGATAAGCGAGATATCGACGATCTCCCACTGTCCCGTGCTCAACAAAAATCAGTTGTTAGACGATGCCTATTGGACACGATATTTTCGACGACTTCTGAACGATGTACAGAGTCACTATTTCGGATTCACGGTTCAATATTTTGTTGAATTGAAGTTTTAAAACATGTCTACTCAAGTCAATCAGCTGATAAATTCAATGTTTAAATACCGACCTTGGGACACCCTGTGTATATACAAAATCCAATGAGTCACTTTCCTTAGTTCCTTCTGCGAGATAATTTATTCCAACCTCCCTTTTACTCTTTCTAAAAATTGCAAACTTCGACCAACACCTAAAACATCAGCTCTATCCCTATTACAAAATCATAGGGTGCACCGGAATCCACTACGAATCACTGTCAGTTTTTCTCTCATTCTCCTCCAGGTATTTTCAGTTTCAGTTTGAATTTGTTTCCTCGCTGTCTCTCTTAGGAATTCCAAGACATTCTGGGCCGGTGGTCAGTTATTAAGTGGCAGGAGGCCTTAAATTTGTCGGCTGATTGGGTTTACATTTTTATTTAATTTTTTGTTTATCGGAGTAACGATAAAAAACCGAAAAAAAAAACCAAAAACAAAAGGAAACAAAAAAAAAAACGAAGAATTGAAGACAAACTCTAGATGATTCATTTCAAGAATTCTTTGACTTTGAAGAAGGTGGCGTCCTGTTGACAATTTGGGTGTTCCATGAACACACACACAGCTTGCTGCCAGAGTGCGCGCAGTGAGATAGCTCCTCAGACCAAAATAGTTATAACCTCGATTCACATGAGTGTTGCAAGATGTGGGACTCTTCTTCATTTCTGGATTGTGTTGTTGTTGCTGTGATTGAATTTTATACTGTATGCATGCATGTATGTAGTTTTTTTTTTATATCCGTCCATTGTCGGTTTCCTTTTTGCCCTTCAGTTGGAGGTGAGTCACTTGTCGATAAGGATTTCGGAAAGTCCATAGGTAATTGATTCCTACTCTACGCTCTGTCGCATTTAGATACGAGTATCCGTAACTTCTCGAGAAGATAAATTATTTCCCATTGAAGATAGTGCGCTTGTGGAATTTTACCGGGGCGAGATTATAAACCGCATTCCTTGGTGCGAATGCGGTTTATATTGCCAGCCGATGAATAGAAAGCGCTGCTAAGCGAGGTAATATTTCTTTTTATTTTTTTTCCATTTTTTTTTGTATGCAAAACCGTGTAATGTGGTGCAATTAGTTATTATTTGCTTCTATTTTCAGGTTTGTGGATACATCTAAATTTAGTTCCGATGAATATGTATGGTTTCAGAAGTTGTGGCTGGGTTGCCGCCCACTTGGGAATATTGACTGTAAGCAGTCAGCAGTTAGAATTAACTTGCATCTGCATGCATCGAGAGTGTCGAGGGGTATTTTTAGCTTTCATCAATTAAGGTAATTACAGGGAGCGGTAATCGGTAGGTGGTTTCTTAAGGCACTTCCCCGCATGTGGCAGCTTTTGAAATGTCAAAGAGTTGGCAGATGATGAAAAAAAAGTATTACCAGCGCGTGTGTGGTTAAGGTCTTAAAAGTAAATGTTGTGAAAATGTTGTCCTCAGTTACAGAGGACGGGATCCGAGAGTGAATAGGATAGCTGAGTGTATACAGCCTTGGCCAAATGTATTAGGCACCCTTATCTTTGCTGCCAAATCACTCACCGGAAGTTATTAGTTTGAACTTTATGGTTTTCGGCGACACTATCTGAGGTTATAAACGATTTTTATTTTTTCCTCTCATTTCATTAATTTGTTTGCTTTTTAAAGATATAACGAATCTTAAGGGGTGCTTAACACATTTGGCCAAGGCTGTATTTGTAACTTCTTCTTCGTCGGGTAGTGCTACAGATTGTGATGGACTTAGGTCTAATTTGTCCAACACCAACTCGCTATTGATTTCTCAGGAGTGGAGGGGACGTACGGTTTAATGCCAACACCGCAGCAAAGTTTAAGGAGCTGTGAGCTTTGTTGTGGCTTATGACTTCAGAGAGGTGGTGCCTTGAATATGAAAGTTTTTGTGCCTGGAATCTAATCCAGATCTTTAGTGTAGGAGCCGACGCACTTACCAACTATGCCACGGCGCTAACTTGCTGGTGTTAAAATCGAAGAAAAATTTTCTAGGAGCATCATCAAAGGGATACGACTGGATGGCGCGGTTGATTTCGTGCCTGCCCCAAGTTAGAAGGGTCCTAGGTTCGAATCCCAGTGAAATCGGATCTGGTCCAGTCACTATTTGCCGTTGGGATCAAATTAACGGCACTGGAGTAGGTTGGTACCTGACAGTACAATGGACCTGTTTTGAGTCTGAGTGCTCCAGTAGAGTTTCAAAAATGACAAAAAAAATCATCAAAATATTTACGCCCCACCTCCTATTCCTTTCTAGGAGCTTAAGTAGCTTTCAAACGAATGAATCTTTCCGGACTCTCTTGCAAGCCATACCTTCGTCTTAATTTATACAAACACACTGAATTCCAGAATGCTCTGCGGGTGCCCTAAATAGGCGTCTTATTTCTATCGTCGATGTAACGCCTCAAAATTGGGTCCATGTTGATGGAGCACTGAATACCATGCTACAGTCAAAAACAAGAGCTGATGAATGTCCACTGGACAAAATTCCTGTAAATTAATACTGTGAACTTAATACAGTTCCAAATCAGAAAGAAGAGCAAGTTGAACCAAATAGTAGACATTTGCAAGCGTACACGCGTTGCTCTACTGAATTCGGTTTAAGTTAAACTGCTCACAGGCGATGGGACCACCTGTGAGTTGAAGATGAAAAGACCCGAATATATCTTTAAGCTAAATGGGGAAAAGTTGCAGCCTATTTATCTATACTCCAGTTAAGTGGTCGCAGTGTCGTGGTATAGTGTGTAGACCTGACCGTAGACTGTATCTATGTATCCCAAGCAATTATAATTTTTGCGACACCACCTCTCTCGAGTCACTGATAATGCCCAGAGAGCACAACTGTCAAGAAAAAGTTTCTCAAACTTCGCCGTTCCGAATCGGAAAGAATTTGAAAAAGCGTAGGCCAATCCACTCGTGAGAAAACCTTAGCACGTACAACGAGAGTGGGAATTGTAAAAACTTGACACAAGTCCTGACTGTACCAACCAACGAACAAGAACTGGTGCTGCCTCAGCAAAAGAAAAAAAAAACAATTTAGCCTTGACTTTGGCCACAAGCTAAAAATTTCTCGTGAGAAAGTCGCAAATCCGCACACTCATGCCAGCGTGCACCTACAGAGGGAGGCAGCCTCTAATGTCAAAACACAAACATGATTTTCATTCGAGATCGCCCGTGTCTAAACAAATTCTGATCACAGCGAGGAAGACCACCTGCTTAAGCGCCTTTCAAGCGAACAGCAGTGGCACGCCAAGCGAGCGCTTCGAGGGAGCACTCTTCGGTTGGATAGTTGGCGCCAACGAGCTTTGCCTCAATCGTTTGTCTAATTTTAAGGACAACCAACTGTGATTGCCAGGAGATCGTCCGAAATATTTGAAATTCTTCGCAGGTCCAATCAAATTTGTGGCAAACTCAGTGATAGCAATACTCTGAGCGTGGCGCGACCAGCAAAGCGCTAATACGATTATGTTTTGCATGTCGTTAGACCATTTCACGCGGCAGTTTGTTTACAATTTTACGACGGGTATGACACAAGGCCTTTTTCTGTCACTTATCCTTTTTTTTTGCTCATTCTCTGCTCGCCTCAACGTGCTGGATTGCATCATGACAGATAGATCGCTCGAACCGGTTGATTGGAGTGGAAAATTTGAAACAGGTACGGATCGTGTTATGTGCTGTGCCGTGAGCAGCCGCCTATGCCAGCAAAATGATGTGATTTGAATACATAAGTTTTGGGCAGTGGGGGATGGATAGATTTGCACATTTTTTGACCTAATTTTTTGACACTCTAAAGGCACTCTAAATGTTGGATTTGATTTTCTGAGTTATAGATACATGCTACACGGTATTGAGTTGGGCAACAAGAGTCGTTTTGTTTGACAGCTGTCAGTGAAGAGTGACATATGAGATGGGGGTTTGTTAGGAGTTGAGTCAAGAAATGTGTCAACTCGTATTTTAAAGACAAGACAGAAAGTTTGCGACTTTGCTTTGTATGGTTTCCATGGAGAAGACAATTATGAACAATTTTCCATGTACCAGAATGAAAAAGACTAAGGAATGATTTAAGTGACACTTCTTGAAAAAACGATTGGGCATTCAACGCAAGGCGAATTTGGGTTTGTTGTACAGTATGGAGTCTGTCTGGACATATGCATTATTCGTTATGTAGAGTGATTTGGCTGATCTGACAGACCATGTTTCCTTTGCCTGTTCCTCCTTTATTACTTCTGTTACGCTGCAAAAACTGACTGGGTCGGATTGAGCATCCTCCGGGCTTCGTTGTCGCGAACGTGAAGATCCGAAGATGTCGCAATAAGTTAATGCCCCTATTCAGCTGGAGTCGGTTCTCGACCAATTCCCATTCAAGCCGAAGATTGTACGCACAATTTCATCGCAACATGGTCATATTGGATAAAAATAATTATGCATTGAGCCGGCAAAGTCTTGCGGAAGATGATGAAGTAATGATGATTGCCAAAAAAACAACTTAAGGTTCCATCTAAGCCCAAGCCCGCTTGGATGTTTCACTTTATGATTAAATCAGTCCTTCTGATGATGTGTGGCTTAGGAGATACGATTGATAAAACGTACGGGTTGCCGGCACTGTTTTCAAACGATCTGCATGCCAAAATTGGTTTTCGAGGTTTTACGTGTGAATAAAATAATGAAGCTCGATGGAGATAATATAGTCATGCTTGCTGATGATGCAGATCTACTACAAGGGACGAATAACAATTGCAGATTTCGTGTGTTCTAAAAAAAGACTCATCGAGGGTAAACAAAACGAGGAGTCGGCTAATCTATTGTGAGGGTAATTAAATCACGTAGATCAAGATGGGACCGGTACGCCGTTTGAATGGGAGACGAGTTTGCAGAATTATTGTCAGCAAAACCGATTGAAAGAGATCGTTAGGAAGAAGACCCAGGCGGCGATGGGAGGCTTGCGTCAGATTGGATAATCGTGGGGTCAGCTGTGAGAGCGATGACTGAACGAAGGACGCACGGAATGGTGATGAATTGTGATTGGTCATGAACAAGTTAATACCATTTTGGGATTAGCAATTTTGCGTTTAGAGCGGAGTAAGAATATTCAGGAGAAACGTTTTGTAAATGATATTAACGACTGTTGCTGACACGGTTGAAGTTATAGAAGAAGAGAATTGGAATGTTACAGGGTTCAGATATTTCACGAACTTTTCTAGCTTCGTTCATCACAGTCTTCTCCTCCTCCTCGTCTCGGCAGCTTCTGCATGAGTCGCCAAAGGCACAGTGTCTCGTAATGAAACCGATCAGAGTCCTGAGTCTTGACCTGTTCATTCTGATTAAACAGAATGAACGTTTGGAATTAAGTTCTGGCCAGATTTGCTTTGTAATAAGGCACATAGTGCTTTTGGCTCATCTGTGATTGGTGATTCTATTTTTGTTATATTTATTTTTAAGGGGTGTTTAGCTGCAGCGAACGGCACTACTGGGTGAAACTGATGAGACCGTTCTGAGCTTGGAGAGTTCATCGGCTGCGTAATTTCCTGGCATGTCATGTCAGTGCGTTATGCTCCGCCATTTTATCAAAAGACAGACAGCGGTTCAAGGACGTCTTGGAATAAAATGTGACCGAATCCAGGCCTTTGGTCATATGATGATCCTTCTTGGATTGACTCGTAAGTTTTTCAATGAATCGCCCTACACAATTTCGATAATATTGAGATCAGGGACACGTGGTAGCCCACTCATTATTCATTATTTCACCATGTTTGCAGAATGATAAAGAGCATTATCAAGACATGGATTCAAACCGGTTATTGATTTACGGAAAATCGTTTCCTTGTACTTTTTGATTTAGCCTTCGTGTAAAATTTGTGAAAGTCTTTTAAGATAACTCACATTTGTGGACATGCTGGGCCATTTAGAGTTTGTTTTAAATAATAGGTTGTTTTGACACTGACAGCTGTTTCCCGCTCGAAATCTTGACAGAAAGTCATTATCATACCTCCGCGGAACGAAATGAGTCGCTTTATGCTTGAACAAAGTTGGCAAATATTGAAAACTTATTTCCAAAGTGAGTGCTGTGTAGCCCAAACAGTGAGTTTTTTGGAAATAAGTTTTGGCCTACATGAAGCACCCACCGCGACTGCTGTACGAAAGTTTGTGCAAACAGTTCGTGAGACTGGTATGTTAGTGGGCAACATTCATGGTCCCCGTGAGAATGTGGATGGTGTGGCCGAGAGTGTGACGCCATGTTATCCGCTTGCAAGGTCCAATTGACTCAGCAATTGAAAGCGCGTGACCATCCCCTTCGTTATCGCTTCGCAGTTTGGGCTTTAGAGCAGCTCAGCTTGAATTGGACAACGATTTTGGGCGAAAAATGATCTTCGAGGTTTAATTTTCAGCTGACGAGGTGCATTTTCATCTCAGCGGCTACGTTAACAAATAATATAGCTTTCTTTAAATTGGAGGGTTTTTTCGCTTTTCCCTTCGGATACGTCCTTAATATGTAAGAAATATTAACTTCTTTTTGTTATATTATAATTTTACAGATGTAAGATACTAGTTATCATATCTTTGAATTGTAAAACGTGTGGTACTAGAGCCTTGTAAATGTTTTATGCGTAATAAAGGACTATCTATCTAAAAAATAATATAGCCGCATCTGTGGCTCGGAATGTTTGTTGTTACTAAGCCATAATACAAGGAAAAATTTAGTAATTTTGTTTATTTTATTGCATTTTTAAAAAGAAACTTGTATTTGGCTTACCCTGTATATTATTAATTATACCCATAACTTTATCATTCTCTCTATTAAAGACAAAAGAAGATCTCATTGATATCAACCTTCGGTGTAACATACTCGTACATAAATCCGATCAAACTATGTACTTTGTAGAATGTGTACTGTTTAGGTAAATTTGTAGAAATAACTCAATAGCACGTTCTATTTAATCTCTTAACTACTTGTATGTGTAAGTAGCACACTATAGTTGCCTTCTTGGACATAGAAGCCGCTTCAATAATGTCTACGCAATCTCGACAGCACTGGAGAATCCCTAAGAGTTTTGATAAAACAGCTGCTCACTAGCTACTGCTAAAAGATTCACCAGTACAGTCGATTCACAAGGTGCAGTCCCCTCCTTCCTCTTGTGGAAACTATTAGTGAAATAATTACCGCTTCTACTGAAAGGGACTGGATGCAAGGTAATTGTACAGTCCAACACGGATATAAGAAACATTTGAAAAACACAAAATTTGTTTCTTATATCCGAGGTGTTCTTATATGAAAAAAACGTATATAAGAAACAACATTTCTTATACAAAAACAACTGATAAAGAAACGAAATATCCTATTATAGAATGGTCTAAAAAAATTATTTACTCTAGGTTATGTATATTGATTCGATGTAACCAATAGAGAAAATTTTGTTGCCACTTCTTTTCTGGTTTTTCTACTCTTGGAGAATGTTATTTTGATTTTAATTGACAACGCATTCCTTTGTTTTTTATACAATTTACCCCAAACAAAAATCAAAGCAACTACTAATCAAAAAGTCAATATAAAATATTCACGATTTGGCGGGTTTTCTGCTGACATTTTGCACTCTGAACTAGCTGTCATTGTCTTAAAGGTGCGTTCACAACGTTATTGTTACTTACTTGAACTGAGTCGTTTACATGCATGCGATGATATTTAAATCGAGTTCACTAAACAAAAAAATACATGTTTCTTTTATGCGTTGCATTTTCTTTTAAATAGGAGATATTGTGAATGGAAGTTCGTTTCTTATATCCGTATGTTTCTTATAAACGTGTTTCTTATATCAGCTCCTTCTTGTATGGAGTGACAGAGAAAAGACACGGTGTTTTCACATGCGTTTCTTTTAAGCGATTTTTTCTTATATAAGAGTTTCTTATATCCGTGTTGGACTGTACATGCGAATGACATTGCCATGGCCTTCTTAGGTAGGCACCTTTCCACACTGAGAGGACTCATGCAACACGGACTCTAAATACTCTCTAACTGTACAAGAAAAATGGTCGCAGTGTTAATGCATAAAAGGCTGAAATCTGCGTTTTTAGTAAAAAAAATACAATATTCATCACATGGACCCCTCAACTATAAACGGCACCAGTCTTTTCATCCTCTTCAGAGTCGACCAAATATCTAGGACTTGCCCTGGAAAGGAAACTTAACTGGAGGCCTAAGCAACATACATACTCTTGAGCAATGAAACAAAAGATACGTGACAAATTTGATGAATTATAAGTAAAAACAATGTCGAACAATTGTAATAACGTAAACAATTTAAAACAATTTTGTAAGAACAAACGTAGTTTTCATCATTTGGCAAGAAATTTCCAGTAACATTGCATCTAGTTCTTTATAAATAAATAAAGAAAGTCTTTCAGTCAAATGTCCACTTTACACGATATATTCACAATCTCTTTACTTGGCAATACCAACTAGCTCCAGTATGATCTGCAATGTCGCCGGGATCAAGTAAAGATAGTAAAACCAACCATACACTGGATTGATCCGGTCAATTCTTACTGACGCCGTTCGGAGTCGGCATTAAAACTGTAGGTCCCCTCCACTCGTGAGAGAACAATAGCACGCACAACACGAGTGGTTGCTGAGAAGCTAGGCCCAGGTCCACCTCGGACTGTAGCGTCGCCATTATTTATATATAAATGAGTTAGTAAATACTTGCCTATTTATTTCTGCATTCGCAGATGTTGATGGTATAAATTAACTGTTATGCATCCAGTTATGTTTCATTTGTTTTCGATATAGTGTGATTATTTGTAAGAGTGCTGTTTAAGTTTCCGCCACTGTAAGTCGGAAAAGTGGCTTAACTTAATTTAAAAATATGCGATCGAATAATGATGAATATAACACTCTAACGGTCCCTCAACCAGTCGTTTAACACAAAATATTGATGCGGTTCATGAGAGTGTTCCTGGAATATAAATACCACACCGTGTTCAAGAATTTAACATTTCGAGAAGATCTGGGAAGGTTATTTTCACCAAAGATTTGCATCTTCGAGCATTTAAAGGTGGAGGAGGGAGAATAGCTTAGTTAACCCATGTTATCCCAAACATCTTTAATTTTGTTTGATTGACTGTGAAAATATTTATGTAACAAAATACAAAATACATTTTTGCATAGCGGTTTATAGAACCATTCCTTTAAATGAACAGTAGGACAATATGACACTGTATTTTGTTCATCGTTTTTTTAAGTCAAAGAAAAAAACTCAAATAATTTGACTATTTCAATACATTTTATTTAAAAAAATAACAGATTTAAGCATATGTATGTACTAATATGTGTAGGATCGGTGTAAAATTTATTGATTCTTCACATTCTACTCATTCCAATCATTCATTCATTTTCGCACTTTCCATCCGTTCATTCATTTCCGTACATTTCCATGATCTCCGAGGTAAGCGTCACTCTCTCCTGGTGCGCAGAAGTGAAAGGTTGTATTCTATAAGTCTATAATAAACATAATAAAGTCGGAGATAATTATAAACAAATTTGTAATTATTTTGAATAAAGTCTACATATGTATATGTATGTACATGCATACATTTTTAAATTAAATAATACTAGTAATACAATAAAATATTAATTTTTTACTTCAGTTTGAATGCAAATTTTTGGAGCAGTTATTATGTAATGCAACGTTACAGGTTTCAAACTTCATTTTCGTATTTTTGTGACAAAATCCGCAGCGGCTTTGTTTTTGTTGGCTGATAATGATGTTGGCTGTTCCCATCAAGCCAAATACTGTCGGGAACACGTTTTCTGACAGCTAGAGATGACCTAGGCAACCTTGACGTTGAGGCAATATTTTGGCCTGAAGGTGTATCTGTTGTTTGAAGGTATGTTTTAACAATAAACCTGGTGAAAGATAGCAAGTCATAGTTGCTTTCTTCAGCCAAATGAGATACCTTGTAAAGTTGGAAAGCATTGTTTACGCTTGCATATATTGAAAACATAAGTGGCTGCCAGTACCATCGTTTTAAACGAACTGCAATTCCGTAACAGCCAACATTTTCGATCAACTCCTCCCATATATCGGTTATAATTAACTATGCAACGAGGTTGATCAATGTACTTCATCTGCTTATCGCAAAAACTCTTCACCTTTCTCAGAGAGTTAGAACCACATTAGGTGTAACAGTAACAATGTTGTTGTCATAATACCGGACAAGTTAGAAATTGTATCTGTACATTGGTTAAATGAACCTCTTTTAGTTTTTTTTCATTTTGGATCTTTTAATGGTGCTTTTTCCACACAGTTTGCCCTTATGGTACCGGTTACATCATGACCCATTTTTTTTAGTTCATCCATAAGAAGCAGGGATGTAAAGAAATTGTCCATATACAAACTGTAACTATCAGGTGGCAGTTTCGATATCAGGTCTAACACTACAGAGCCCCCTACACCGAACTCTGGATGAGTATTTCCTGTACTGGCTCCTTGATAAAGTTCCCCGTAGATCAAATAGCCAAGCAGAGTACATATTGACCAAATCGTGTGACCGAATCGGATAGGTTTCCCTTGTATGTGCTGTTTTACGCTATGCTTCCCAAAATATGGTATCATCGATTCATCGATACTCAAATTTTTATCACCAGGGAAGTATTTTAACTTTCTTTTGTTGAGAAGATTCCAAAGATGTCGAATCTTTGTAAATTTTTTGTTTAGAATCAAATTATTGTTGTCGGAAGCGCAAAAATACCGCAGCAAACCCTCAAACCTATTTCTCGACATAGCAGATACTGAAATACAATGCAACTGAAAATTGCAGTCAATACTATGCTACATACGGTATCTCGCTATGTTATTATAGCCTGATAGCAGTGAAATGCCAATAAAACGTTTAATTTTTACCGTGGAAACTCTAAAAGAGTGGTTACCTTTTTGAATAGCATTTCTTACTGATTCAGAACTCAAAAGCTCAAAAACTTTTTTCATCAAAAAAGAGCTAAAAAATTGGATTATTTAAATCTTCTAAAAACGTTGGTCGAATATGATCTTTCCCTGGTCTTTCGGGAATGTCAACAGGCTTCCACTTTCTTGCAACTGGCATGCGTTTTTTTTTCAAAGGCAGACCATAATCTGCTTATGTACCAGCAATTGGCTCATCAGTTTGGTCTATAACAGAACTTTCCAAAGTATTATTTATTACCTCTATTTCTGCACAATTAGAGACCGTGGCTTGGAATTCCGCCTCTGCTAAAAGTTAGTGCTTTGATAGATGATTAATATTTGCTGATTCTTCATCACAGCTATCTTCATCACTCATGTCATTGTTAACTGGGGGTGTTATATGTTATATGTTTCAGCAGCCAAAACTTGGTCGTCTTCTTCAAGTTGTGAAATGATTTCATTTACACTCAACCTGATTTCAAAACAAAAAAGTAAACTAACATGTTTTTGCAAATATACACTGGCATATGATCCTACTGTTCCACTTGTGGAACGGTGCAAACTATTTCAAAGAAAATAACTAAAACCTAAACATTTTTCAGTTTTGACATGAAAAGCACATTATTCAAACATTTCCAAGTAAACCAATGTAACATGGAAGATATTAGACCAAATAGTTTATAAAAAAAAGCTTACACTTTGCGGCGAGACATTTTTGGTCGATTTCTTAAAATTTAACACACAATAAATACACCGACATTTCTCGAAATCAAACCAACGGTGAATTATTTTGACAGCAAATATTATTAGTGATGCCAGAATGCAAAAATAAATAATGAACGCGTTCAAGAAATATTTGTAGAAAATGAAACAGATACTGTTCCAACTAATGGAACACTAAGATGATACGGGTTAAGTACGAAATACACGATACAATCGTAGTACCAACGGTTGGACAGATTTGGTGTTGTATATAAGAATTGTATCGTGTAATCGTATACAAACTGTAATGCATGCAACAGATTGTATGGAAGTTGTGTGGAGTGTAATAAATAATAACCCACATATAACTGTTTTATCTATTTCGGTTACGCTTTGGCTGCTCTAGTGTTCGTTAAGGTCAAGATTCTGGAGTTAATTAATTGCTCGGATGTACATAAATTGTATGCAGATTGTATAATGTGTTTGCTGCATGCAACAGTTAGGCCGATATCGTCACAGTGAAAGTACAACCCTTGTGCCGTGTATTTTGTAACTTAGTCATCAAAATTGCAGTGTGCAGAAAATCCACCAGTGATTGCTGATCCACATCCACATCACTGTTTGTGCCGATTTTGACTTCGCTGCGACATTTCCTGGTGCAGAAATTCCCCACGTTTATGATCGGTTTGACCGCACAGATCATGAGATTTAACGCTATTCGGACTTCACTCTTCTGGGCTTTTCATCAAAGCCTTCTCGGCAAATCTCAATCGGCAAATCTCATCTCGGCAGCTTGTATTCGCGATCTTATTCTTTCGGTCATTACCCAAATTTCATGACCATAGGTGAGAGTTGGAACAAATACTGCGTTAAAAACCGCTTACTTGGCTTTGACACCAAGCTCGGCCTTCCTGATTACAGATCGACCAAGCTGTTTCAAAATTGACCCAGCTTGACCAATCCTACAGGAAAGCTCAGCATTATTCTTCCCATCACTCGTGAAGAAGACCCCGAGATACTTGAACTTCTCCACTTGCTTCAATGGGACTCCACTAACCTGTAGAGTGCATTGAACAGGGGTTCTGGAAATAACCATAACCTCGGATTTGTTCACGTTAACCTTTATCCCAGCATCAGCACATACGGCCACAAACCTATCTAGCGCGCGCTGGAGTTCTATCTGGGAGGATGTGAGGATGACTAAGTCACCTGCAAAAAGAAGATGACTTACCCTCAAATCTCCCAATGTGAAACATTCCTCGCCTCGACTGCGCTGTAACATCCAGTCCATATATATAATGAAAAGGAGAGGTGACAAAACGCACTCTTGGGGAAGTCCAACGCCCACGGTGTTGATTTACTACCGTTAACCCGAACACAGCTACTGCAGTTTGTGTATAGAGACTGAATGGCCCTCAACAAAGAACCATCAATCCCATACTCCTGCAGAACACTTCAGAGTTTACCTCGAGGAACTCGGTCGTATGCCTTTTCCAAATCTACAAAACAACTGCAAATCGGTTTATTCAAATTACTATTTGCTTTGCTACTCGTCATATATTCAGTTGTTTCGTTCATGGGGACCAACACACATTTTTTTAACTTTGCATGCAAAGCAAGCATTGCCAGAGATGGAATAATTCTTGCATTTTCACCGTTTTAAATAAGTTCGACGGTGACGTCACGAAAAATGAAAAATTAACTTTTCTCATATTTTCTAAAATTTTAATTGAAATTCTTGATTGAATACATTTTTTTAAGGTTCCGTCTACAAAAACGGAACCTTTATAATTTCGGTGTGTCCGTCCGTCCGTCCGTCGTGTCTGTCACACTTTTTTATCTCCGAAGTTTATGAAGATATCGGCATGAAATTTTGGAATTAAGTACTTCAGACCTAGATGTCATTGCCTATGCAGCGATTTTAAAAAGTGGGGCCATTTGGGGGTGGCTCCAGTACAGGTGAAGTTGACATTAATTTTTAAAAATTGTCGCACCCCATCGAAATATATATCAATCGACAGATCTTTCGAAATGAGTTGGAGGTTTCTTTCTACACTTTTTTATCCAAAATACCGTTTGGAAAATATGGAGCCCCAAAGTTTTTTTTTAAATGCGTCCCCCCCCCAGCCATTTCTACACCAAAGTGTTTAAAAATCTGAAAAAATCACAAAAACTTGGCTTCATTGAATACTTTCATTTAAAACAATTTCGAGCATTCTGGCCCTAATGATTTTGGAGATATTGGCCAAAAACGGTCAATCATCGACATGCGAATTTTGAAGATCTGAAAACGCAGTTTTGAAGACCTCAGCGTATGCATTAATAAATGATAAATTTCAAAATATCGATTTATGTTGAAATTTTGAGATATCTAAGATTTAAAATGATCACAATTTTCATTTTCACACATAATTTCATGCTGTGTTCGGCCACTCTATTCGTTGATGAGTGTTATCTTTTCGATCTCACCCGTACGAGTAAATGCCCAACAGAAATGAAGACGCACACCGCAGGCATGAGCAATGATTAGGTATGTGTATGATGGAAGGGATTTTCTGTGTTGGATAAACTTGGATAGTGGTATAGATATGTGTATAGATGAATGATTGTTTGATTGGATCTATGAATGTATGAATGAAGGGTTGATTTGGGTTGAAGTTAGAAGAAAATCCAACTTAAATAGTTTGGCAACGTCGTTTGATATTCAGAAATCATCCATCAATATTATGCGAACTTCCCCGTGCGAGTTCAACTCGTACTTGCCCAGTTTTTTTTCGAATACATTTAATCCCGATTTGCAAATAATGAATCTATTTTCAATTTGGTTTTACGAAAAACTGCAGTTTCCGATTTAAGACCTTTTTGCCTAACGTTAAAGATTTGTAAAATTTGTGAAAACGAAAGCGTACCCGACGATTGAAATATTAGCTTCATACGTACAATTAATTCATTAAATTTTCAATTAATTTAGTATTTAAATTTAACTAATGCCAACTGTTTTACACAGTCATTGAAGACAATTATTTGCCACTATATGTAATTATATTGAAACTTGCAATTGTTTTTTCGTGCACCAATTAGAGGTTACATTTATAAATCTACGCAAAGTACACAATTTTTTATACGATTTCAAAAATTGTTTATTTTTTGTAAACTAGAAATATAGACTTTTCAGAATTTATATAGGATGTTATGCCTTTGAACACAAACTTTAATGAATTTGAAGAAATTGTTTGGTTTCACTTCTGGTTCCAAAGAAAATTAAGAACAAATAATTCATTGACGAATTTTGATATGGAGGGTCTCTTCGAAATTATCGTGTATGCATATATCACGCTTACTACCACCCTACGTGATGTGATTTGGCGCGGAGTTATGTGACATGGCGTGATGATACGTAATATGTGATATTATATGACGTGATATGAGGTGACGTGACGAGATATGACGTGACATGACGTGACATGACGACATGAATATGACGTGACGTGAGGTGGCGTGAGGGTGACGTGAGTTTAACGTGAGCTTACGTGAGTGTGACGTGAGGTGACGTGAGGGTGACGTGAGCTGACGTGAGGGTGACGTGAGGTGGCGCGAGGGTGACGTGAGCTGATGTGAGGGTGAAGTGAGCTGACGTGAGATTGACGTGAGCTGACGTGAGGGTGATGTGAGGCGACGTGAGGGTGACGTGAGGTGACGTGAGTTCAACGTGAGGTGACGTGAGGGTGATGTGAGGTGACGTGAGGGTGACGTGAGGGGTGACGTGAGGTGGCGTGAGGGTGACGTGAGGTAGCGTGAGGGTGACGTGAGGGTGATGTGAGGCGACGTGAGGGTGACGTGAGGTAGCGTGAGGGTGACGTGAGCTGACGTGAGTTCGACGTGAGGGTGATGTGAGGTGACGTGAGGGTGATGTGAATTTAACGTGAGCTTGCGTGAGGGTGACGTGAGGTGATGTCACATAACTTCGCATCACGTCATCTCATTTCATGTCGCATTACGTAACATCATTCTATGCCATCTCACGTCTTTCGACGCCACGTCATATCACGTAGGGTGGAGTTAAGCGTGATATATGCATACACGAAAATTTCGAGGAGGCCCTCCATATCAAAATTCGTCATGAATTATTTGTTCTTAATTTTCTTTGGAACTAGAAGTGAAACCAAGCAATTTCTTCAAATTTATTAAAGTTTCTCTTCAAAGGCATAACATTCTACATATTTTCTGAAAAGTCTGTATTTCTAGTTTACAAAAAATAAATGATTTTTGAAATCGTATAAAAATTGTATACTTTGCGTAGATTTGTAAATGTAACCTCTAATTGGTGCGCGACAAAAAAATTGCTACGTTGACGTTGACCAATGACAATTCCATGCTATGATCGACGATGTGATTTCTTTAACATCGTTCTTGAGAAGATCGTGCAAAACTGACTGGCCAACACAAGAGGCACGACGTGATTGGGCGAACACAGCCAGCCGTCAATGATGTGTTTGCTGGCATTGAAACGGAAGCGGCTAAAATGGGTCTGGCGTTAAACGAGACCAAAACCAAGTATATGCTGTCATCGAGAAAGGACGCACAACATCAACGACTTGGCCAGAACGTCAGCATAGGCAGCTATAACTTTGAGATAGTAAAGGACTTCGTCTACCTCGGCTCTGCAGCAAACAGTATAAACAACATCAGTACCGAGATTAAACGCAGAATAACTCTTGTCAACCGCTGTTTTTTTGGCTCAAAAGGCAATTGAGTAGTAGAGCCCTCTCTCGGAAGACTAAGCTGATTCTATACAAGACCTTGACCATCCCAGTCCTGCTGTACGGTGCAGAGGCATGGACAATATCCCAAGCGGATGAACAGTCTCTTGGTCTTTTCGAGAGAAAAGTTCTGCGCGCGATCTTTGGTCCTGTTTGCGTTGATGGCTTTTGGAGGAGAAGGTTCAACCACGAACTGTATGGGCTGTACAGCGACATGAATCTAACCAGGCGTCTACGGATCCAACGCCTATGATGGCTAGGCCATGTATAGCGTATGGACAACTTAGCTCCGGCCCGAAGAGTCTTCGACTCTGAGCCTGTGAGACAACACAACAGAGGACGTCCACGAACAAGGTGGCACACGCAAGTCGAGGGGAACCTCGGTCGTCTTGGTGTGCTAAACTGGAGACAGCTGGCGAAAGATCGTGCTGGCTGGAGAGGCATGTTTAGTGACGCCCAGGTCCCCCTCGGACCGTAGCGCCCCAAGAAGAAGAAGAAGATCGACGACTCAAAACGATGTTGAGTGTGACCTCTCACATTCCATTCATTTCAACCCCTAAATGCCCAACAGCAATGTACACACCGCAGGCATGAGCAGTGATTGGATATGATGGAAGGGATTTTCTGTCTAAGATACATTTTTTTAGAGGTATAGGATGGCTGTTTGTTTGGTTGTATGCACGAATGTAGTAATGAATGGTTGATTTGGGTTCAAGTTAGAAGAAAATTTGACTCAAATAACTTGAATTCTTCGCCCGATATTCAAAATTGCTTCCATCAACAAATATTTATGCGACGGAACCTTCGCCGTGCGAGTACAACTCGCATTTGCCCAGTTTATTTTTATATTCGTTTTCATTTCCGTTAAAACACGAAGGAAATCGACTTTAAAAAATTAAAATTTCACACAAAAACTGCAGTAAAATGGCAACACAATTGAATTGCATTTTTGAAGTTAAGGATGAGGCATATCAGAATGGAAAGGAAATTGATTAGTGGATGCGAAATAAGGTGCGCATCGTAGCGGGCGTAATTTGATTGGCAATTTAGAAGTTCTGAAAGTCCTATTTTGTCGCATGAAAATTACATCTTGGAATATGTGATGATGATGATGATGTTTTCTCAAAGGCAATTTGATGGATGTGGGATATCAAAGTGGATATGAAATTGATTGAAGAAGCATAATATGATGAGATTTTGTAACTGGAGGGCCTTAATTGGTCAGCTGGCCGTTTGCGATGTTTCGCTTACAAACAATGAAAATTGCTTGAGTATCGATGTGTTTCACATGATATTTGAAGAAATGTAATTAAAATGAAGTATTCACAGCTCATAGTATACTCCGAAATAGTAGCTGTAAGAGGACACAGGAAACAGGCCGCTTAAAAGACTCTTGCTAGAATTAATATGAAACCAGTCTAAATAGATTGCCCTTTGTTTTGATCAAAGGTGGGAACCCTAATAACACTGCAGTCCGATGCGAACCCATAAGTCATTCCAATCTGTACATTAACTGTCTGCCTTCAGAATCGCACACCAAGTTGATTGAGGTTTTGCTTTACTAGTGTGCGCCACTAGTGCATGCGGCTGTGTGCCATTTCCAAATTTGTGCACCTTATCACTTTTGCCATTTATTTATGACTTTTTAATTCGTCCATTCGTCCATCACTTTGTGTCATGGATTTCCACCTTAGCTATTCGCATGCGACCTCTTATTTGCGAATGAGTATCAGTTGCATCTGAGATAACTTCTAATCCCTTGCATCTGGCCGTCCCATGAATGAATGCATCGAATCCTCGAAAAGTCACTTTCCCGTCGGGACCATGCAACATTCCACTGCTGCAGGACGTTCACTCAGTGTGTGGCATCTTCATTGGCTAAGTGCATTGGGCGGGATCTCGGACCCGCATGCCTGCGTTTCACTTCCCATCCCAAACCGAAATCCCTTTAGGTTACCTGTCGGTAAGTGCCTCTATTCCAGTCAATTTCTCACTCACAGCACAAGTGCGAAGATGGTGAACTGATAAGATAGCAGAAGCGCCCAACTGCACCAGCACCAGCACTAGCACTAGTGGTACACGAAGTGAATCTTATCTGCCTACAAAGGAGTTTTATTGCGACGATTGATTTTTGGGCACCTGTACTGCCGCTGCTGGTGTGTTTTCTTTTTATTCTCTTGTTTTTCTCCTCGGTGGTGGAGATCTTATCTTCTGGTATTTACAACAACAAAACAGAGTTTTTTCATCGCCTGCCCATTCATCTTTGATAGGCCGTCATAGCTGACAGAATTAGAAAATCACTATCAGCACTATCGGACGGCTAAGATGTGAGTATGGCAAGGAAATTGTGCACAATTTTGGGTTATCACCTTGACCATGCTGGTGTTCCGATTGAGCGGACGCTTTGATGGGACTTCTGGGAAGAGTAAGATGAGATCTGTTTCTGGGGTCAACTAATAAAACAACCACCGACGAGTTTGGGAAAGGAAGCATCTAGCGTTTGGAGTAGGATCTTGTTGAAGCATGTCTATGGACACCACTGAGGTTAATCGACATGTTGAGTTTTTAATTAGAAAGTAAGTTGTATGACATTGAAGTGAATTAAGTTTATTAACTAGTTGTAGCCAAACTATAGTTTCGACTTAAGCTTTAAGTTTACTTTAACTTCTAGTGTATTCTCTACTCCATCAAGCTCTGTAACGAATTCACCGAAATTCTGTATTGAAAAAAGTTTATGGCAAATCTCACTTGATCTTTCAAATGTCCAAAAAATTACTGGCATACGCGGATGGCAATGACGTGATTGTTCGAAAACAGTGAACCGTTAGTGAGAGGTTTGCTGGCACTAAAAGGAAAAGCGCTAAAATGGGTCCGGCAGTAATCAAGAGAAAAGTGTATATGAAGTCTCCAAAAAACGTCGTTGGCTTTACTCGTACATCAAAATTAGAAGCAATTACTTCGAGGTAGTAAATGAGCTCGTCTACCTCGGGTCCGCGGTTAACAAAATTAATAATATCTGTAGGGGTATCCAACGCTGGAAAATAATTTGCCAATCGCAGTTCTTTCATCTATCCAGGAGTCTAGGAATAAGACGTCTAAGATGGCTAAGCCTTGAAGAGGTTTCGGCCCGGAAATTTTTTGATTCTGAACCTGTTGCACAACGCAACAGAGTACGCTCGCATTTAACGTGGCATTTAAATTGGAGAAGAAACTTTAGTTTGCGAAATTGGAGTCAGAAGGACATGGGTCTGTGCATCCAGGATAAAGTTGTTGATTGATCTCAATCTGGCGAGATGCCAGCATTTACGATCCTTGTAAATGCACGGATCAAAGTTGCCTCCTCGTAGCGCCCTTTGGATTTAATCTATAGCAACCGCTTAGAGGTGAACCAAAGTATGCAGAGGTCCCTCTGTCTATGGGTTTAAATAAAGACCTTCTAGGTTCAGGGGTGCTTTCGCGAGGAGATAATTTCCCCACCATGCAAAAAAATTCGAGTTATGCACCGAAAACAAGCCTCGGATAAGGATCATTGTTTAGATGACGAGCGTGTACAACGATACAAGGATTACGATTTTCGGCTCTCCACGTGAATTGAGACGTCCCGAATTACACCACGTGCACGTTCCTATGTATTTGCGGAGGTCCTAAAAGTCTAAAGTCTACAAAGCAGATATTACCGCGATCCAGGAGGTGCGATTGGATGGCCCAGACAAAAAGAGGATGAAAAACTGCGACATCTACTATGGCGATTGCTACAAAGAGAAGGCAGCAAGGTTCGGATGCGGGTTAGTTGTTCAAGGCAGACTTAGGCAAGAAGTCATAAGCTTTAAGTACATAAGCAAGCGCCTCATAGCAATCCGCATTAAGGCAAAATTCTGTAACATCAGTCTAATATGCGCCCACGTCCTTACGGAGGACAAAGATGACGATTGATACCTCCTGGAAAGCGTTTGGTGGCATTGAATTGGAGGCGCCCAAAATGGGGTTAGCAGTGAATGAGGGCAAAATGAAGTATATGCTGTCTTCTTGGAAGGACACAGAACCTCGACGACTTGGTCAGAACGTCAGCATTGGCAAATATGCTTTCGAGGTAGTGAAGGACTTCATCTACCTCGGATCCCAAGTAAATGGTACGAATCCCATTAATGACTCTTGACGGCTGATATTTTGACAATGAAGAAGCTCTGGGCTTTTCGAGAGAAAAGTTCTGCGTTCAGTCCTTGGCCCTGTTTGCGTTAATGGCATTTGGAGAAGAAGATCCAGCCATGAAATATATGGACTGTACAGCGACATAAGTCTAGCCAGGTGTCTACGGACTCGACGCTTAAGATGGCTAGGCCATCTAGAGCACATGGATAACACTGTTTCAACACGAAAAGTCTTGAACCCACGAAATGCCCACGAAACCAATGGTGCACACAAGTGGGGAAAGACTTTGGGCAACTTGGGGTGGGTAATTGAAGACATCTAGCAAAAGATCCTGCCAATAGTAGAGACTTGTTGGTTGAGGCTCAGGGTCACGTCGAACAGGGACGTCTCACATGGAAAGAAAAAACTTGATCTCAAAGCCTTCGTTACTGGTTTATTTCGCGAGATGATGAGCTCATCGAAGATCTTTTTCAATCATTTGATTGTGTCACCCGAAAATTGTCAAACTGACTTCCACTACGAACAGTGCGGCCAAGTCGAACCTTGTTTATCTCAGTCCTGCTCTATTTAACATTCGGTGGATGGTTAAAAGGAATGGGTTATTCAAAGCAAACTAAGACCCAGAACGTTTAATCGAAAAGAGCAAGTGATCAGAAAAACCAATTACACAACCTTCTGTGTGAATGTCCTACGAAACGCCCACCTGTTGCGATTTCAATTCATCGCATTCTTATCAATCCATTCCATGCCATGCCATCAGATCAGATGAAAGACAAACAAAACAAAACAAAAACAGATAAAAAATAAAACAACAACAACAGTCCAAAAGTCCTTTAGTATGTTTTATTTTCGCAGAGAAACAATAAAATATTCACGGCAAAACTTCACAAAACGGTCGCCAAAACAATTTTAATTGCATGCCCAAAAGGAGTATCTTTTAATGGCATTTCGTGTATCTTCACTGATTGTGTGTTCTCATGATCTGGCCTGCTTGCAAGTTATCCCTTGTCGTCGACTCAACATACGCAACCCAATCCACAAACAAGATTGCTACATACTGGATCACCACAATGTCTACATGCACTCCACACAGTCTGGCCTGACTGTGATGTGCCAGGCCATCGAGTGGCATTGTATGAGATGGGTTGGTATGGTATGGCATGGCATGGTGTGGCGTGGCTTGGCGTGGCGTTCCGTGCCGTGCCTTGCCTTGTGCGCCTTCTTTCATTGCCCGCAACGGATAAGACAATAAAGCGAAAACGAAGAGTATTGTAAACTCTTAACACAATAAAGAAATAAATTACTCAATCATGGTATGCGTAGATACTTTTGTGCATCCGTATGTGTTTGGATTCATTCTCAAATGGGGATTGTACATCAATTGATCTCGCCACTAAAAGTTTTCCCATCGACCACCCCTAAGCTTAGGTGAGATTACTGCGAGAATGTTGTTCCCTATTTCTTATAGCGTGATGTGAGTGCCTGTTGGTAGTTTCTAGCACAGCGAAAAATTCACGCATTTTTTATGATTTGGTCGAAATTTTGAACTGTACCGTAAGGAACTTTAAGGTGAAAGGTGCTCTTTGAAACGTAGGTACATAGTAGTCCCCGTGGACCGAACTTTGTGGTCTTACACTATATTCTTTGGAGTTCAAAATTTCTTAGCATTTGTTTAAGTTTTTTTTTCTCCAAACATTTTAGTTTTCAGACGCAATGATTTGAAAAAGAGTAACAATTCGAAATGGATTTTAAATCTAACTGAGTTATGATATTCACTTAGGAGTTAATGTAATAGGCAGAAGATAAATCAAAACGGGGCACCGTTGCATAGTGGGTAGGTGCGTCGACTCATACGCTCGAGGTTCGAATCTTAAAATACCTAAAATCGCCGTTTGGAGTCGGCATTAAACTGTAGGTCTCCTCCACTCGTGAGCAAGCACAACACGAGTGGTTGCTGAGAAGTTCAGACTGTAGCCCCGCCATTATTCTTATTATTTAATCAAAAAGATCATTCTTGAGAAGATCGTACAAAATTCAGTCTGGACTTCGTCTATCTCGGCTCCCGAATACCATCAGTATCGAGATCAAATACAGAGTAACTCTTCCTAATTGTTTTTTTTTTTGGCTCAAAATGCAATTGAGTAATAGAGCCCTTTTTCGAAAGACTTTCTATAAGCTTGAACACCCAAGTCCTGCTTTAGGCGCAGAGGCATGGATAATATCAATGAATTATCATCTTTAATGATGGACAAATTTTATTGCCCATAACGTCTCTGTTATCACCGGTCAACACTCAAGCTTCCAATACTTACTTGGGATAATTAAATTGACAAATTTATGAAAGTTGCTGAAAATGTTGGCCGAAGGCCCAGATTTTGGAAAGAAAATGATCTCCTCGGAAAACACCCATTTTTGGATCAGCGGCAATATAACAAGCAAAAGTGTCATTATTAGAGCGGACACAATTCACAAGTGTTCGCCCGAGTGACAATGCATCCACAAAGATTGACTGTTTAGAGCGGTTTTTAACATGGCGGCATTATCGGACCTTATATCTTTTGAAATATCAAAGGAGACACCGTTACCATCAAAAGTCTCTGGTATAGAGCGGGTGCCGTGGCGTAGTGGGTAGGTGCGTTGACTCATACGCTCGTGGTCTAAGGTTCGAATATCTAACATTTTTTCACGACTCCACCTCTTTCGAGTCATACTTAAAGGGCATAACTGTCTAGAAAAAGCCTCTCAATCTCGCCGTTCGGAGTCGGCATTAAACTATAAGTTCCACTCGTGAGAAAACAAAAGCACCCACAACACGAGTGGTTGGTGAGAAGCTAGGCCCGAGTCCACTTCGGACTGTAGCGCCGTCATTATTATTATTATTATTTTAGAGCGAAGTTAACTGACATCACCAGAGGTCGACATCATCGATATTTTGGAGTTGAACTTTCAATAAGACGGCGGTACATGCCATGCAACCGAGAAAATGCTCGAAGAATCAACACGTTTACCACTTTGGACGAACTCAAGGCAAACATTTAAGCCACTATAATCAGAATAACGGCCCACATATTGAACAAGAATTGCACCGACCGCTTGAAACACCAGGGAGTCTGAGGTTCTATTCCGTACAAAATGGCATGAATGTAGCTCCAAAATAAAGTCAGAATCAATTTTATATCTCATACATTTGTGGTTTTATAGAAATTTCTTTTCCTATTGTTCTTATCTGGTCACCCTGTATATACTGTCTTAGAAAACACAACGGATACGCGATGACGAACCTCGAATTGGTAAAGCACCTCGTCTCCACTGTGAGTAGCATTAACATCGGTGTGGAGAACCAAATGCGGAATAACTCCCAAGTATCATTAAATGCAATTTCTTCACAAAAATTAATTTTTTTCTAAATTTCCCAACTCGTCAAATGCCAATCTTTTTAATACATTCAAAGTGCCGCAGTCTCTCATGATATCCTTGTGATGTGTCCTCACAGCATCTTCCCATGAGACACCGTAAGTAGAACAATCAAAAGTCCAAGCTTAAAGCAAATGCCGCTCCATTCATTCGAGTGTAATTTAAGAAATTTAATGACCAGCCAAGATAACGAAGAGCGGATCAAGTACCTTTTCAAACGAGCATCTGACAAGGATCCATCCGTCCATAATGTCTGTTATGCCGGGGAGGGAATTAAAACAAAAGGCAAGGGACTCAGTGCTATATGAAAAGGAATGTCCGTTATTAGCCGGTTAATTCAGACAAAATGTCTGCGAAATATAAGCCCCCCAACGATTCCATTGTTTGATGGCATGCAATTCGGCAGCCAGAGGCATTCAAAGGCTCCTTGGCGGCTGGATAGCCTCTGAAGTTTACTCTCATTTATCACGATTTCTGTCCGATTCTTTTGTTTTAGAATTTAAATTCGAGTTCCTGTTTGATTTCACTCCTTGTTATTCATTTCATTGCAAGGAATTCCAATCCAGGAGTTTCACGTGGATACTTGCCGTGCGATCTTGGGTAATGTGAGGCACGTGGCAGGTGAACTTTACTGACGTGCTTTGCTTTTTGATTTGCATCTAGAACTGAGTATGAGTAAAAGACAGGGACTAACGTTTCTCTTCTATGAGAGACGCATGCCTTTCAGAATCTTCGACTCTGAACCAGTGGTACAACGCAACAACGGACGTCCACGTCTAAGGTGGCGTACCCATGTAGAGAAGAACCTAAACTATGTTGGCGTGTGCAATTGGCGACACTTCCGAAGCTTGTTTTAATACTCATATCACAATCCACTTCGAATATCTATATGTTCTCCTTCTCCCAGGTCACTGAAGACATTGTTTACAATGTTTCATCTAGATTTTCCGCGTATTTCCCTATCGCTTAGGCCTTTGACCCACCATCAGATGTCCGGCAGCTTCAATTTAATTGTGTTCATCTTATTCTGATACGACTACGGTGTGTCACTGGTCATTGACGCCTGCTTCTGAATCGTAACAATACATAACTCATCCCCCGTTCGAGACATACTGGAGTCACTGCCGACACCGGTCTTTGGTTCAGGGTCAATATGAATATCAGATAAGCGTGTCACACTTACCCTCACGTCACTAACATAAATCGACTGTGTAGAGGTATTTAAACCAATTTCACTTTAGCTCGAGCTCGTATCTCGAAGGGGTGACAAAGAACGAAGATTCCCTCTCAATCAGACATGCCAGTGGCAAGTGATGATAAAAATATCACAAGTGAATCAACCGCCTTCGGGTTTCGCTCGGCTATCGTCCCAAGCTGCTATTAACCTCAAAAAAGTCGATAAGAATAAATGAGATTAGCAAGCTCTCACTAACGACTCAATTCTAAGTGCAAATGAGAAGCCAGAGTTTGATAGAACAGTCTAGTGGACTTCTGTGAAATGTGATTGTGCAATGAATCGGCAGGCGCTCACTGTCTACAGCAGCGGGATGTGAAGGGCAGTCGAGTGCACTCTGTACATGTGAATGTTTTTGCTTGTGATTTGAGGTCCTACGGAAAATTTACTTTGGACTCAGTTTGAACCAAGGTCATAGTGATTAACGATTATTCTCGTTCACACCTCAAACACTCTCGACTTGAATTTGAAAGTCTGAAAGGTCTAAGATATCAATGTTACAGGAGAGAGCAGTCAAAAGCAGCAAGGACAAAATGATTCCTCCAGTGTTTGCAGATGATTCAAAATGAGTGGACTGAAAGTGGAATGTATTTTACTTTGAAGAAGGCTCTGTCTGAGTTTGCAGATGGTATACATAACTGTTCACTGTTGAAGGATTCATTGCGTCTAAGGACGGAGTAAGCGTTTACCATGACTACTAGCGATACCATATTTAAAGAATGCAGAAGATTTTATTTATTTAGGCTCAGGTCCACCTCGGACTATAGCGCCCAAGAAAAAGGCTTTATTTTGACTCGGGCCATGTATTTTTTTATTGCAAGAATAAAATAACCACAGAAAAGGTTTTTGAAATCGCCAATCAGTGTGTTGTTAGTTTCTTAACCGTGGGCAAAGAACGGCATGCATTTGTATAAGTGGAGCCTTAAGGACAACACCATCAGCTGCACTGAATACAATCCTCTACCTTCTGTCAAACTTCCACTCTCGATAATTTCGACTTTCCCGCCATGCCGCCTGGGTTCTGGCTATTGTGCCACTCGCCCTAGCCAGAGAAACCCTTTCCCTATCCGTTAAGGATTTGGGGTCACGGCGCTTAAGCCTATTGATAAGGTGCCTAGCATTGGCACATTGCCTCAGCGGGTCCCTCAACTCAAGTGAAGTCTCGGTTTTTATAACCGTCCTTACACTATCTAGCGTACAGTTCGCCTTCCCAGATGACTCGCCTAGGAGAGGGGCTCTACCGGTTTTCGGTGAAGGAGGATGCGTCCGACCTTTGCCATCGCGGGCTTTAGTCTTGGCATCCTTCTTTCCCTCTGCAAGCTCAGATCTGACGCTGCCAGAGTGTTAATCGGGACATGGCCTAATGTCACACACGGACGTGTCCATCTGAGGGGTTGCATTTTGCGGATCACCCTCCACTGCATTTGAATTGGCTGATCCGGTCCCTCCTTGCCCTGACGAGATATGTCCTGTCACAGACAAGGGGGGTCGCATCAGGGCACTCTCACCCCTGACTTTCTCTGGAGCATTCCCTACGAGAGTACTAGCTAATGGCTGGTACTCCTCTGCGGATACCTCTTTGAGGAAGTCAAGAGCTTTACGAAGCCTTTCCTTCTCCCTATCATCTAAGACGCTCTTACTCCTAAGCCTGCGTATCGTCTGAATACAGTTTTTCAATACACCACTGATAGAAGCGGCAGACGATAATGAAATTTGGAAGAGCTAGCAACGGAGCAAGTATCGTCATCCGAGTTGGATGATGCGATATCTTTTGCCATCTTCATCTCATCTCATCATCTCATTTTCAATGACCCGAATATTCCACTAAAGGGGTCGCGGGGGCAATGCATGCACGAGAGATCTCCAGGCCACTCGATCCTCCGCCATCGACTCTAACTCATCAGGAGCTATGCCCAAGCGCAACCAGGCGAGTGTTTGGACTTGGTCCAACCATCTCATCCTAGGTCTGCCAAGCGGTCGCCTACCTGATGGAATCGCATTCAAGGCACTCCTCGGAAGTCGTGATGATGGGGACATTCGTGCCACGTGACCAAACCAACGAAATACAGCCCTTTCCGTTCGAAGAAGCAGCTGCCCAACATTGAGTTCCCCGCGCACTGTCGTGTTTCTCACCCTATCCCGGCGAGTAATTCCCACAACAGCACGAAGAAATCTCATCTCGGCAGCTTGTATTCGCGATCTTATTCTTTCGGTCATTACGCAAATTTCATGACCATAGGTAAGAGTTGGAACAAATACTGCGTTAAAAACCGCTAACTTGGCTTTGACACCAAGCTCGGCCTTCCTGATTACAGATCGACCAAGCTGTTTCAAAATTGACCCAGCTTGACCAATCCTACAGGAAAGCTCAGCATTATTCTTCCCATCACTCGTGAAGAAGACCCCGAGATACTTGAACTTCTCCACTTGCTTCAATGGGACTCCACTAACCTGTAGAGTGCATTGAACAGGGGTTCTGGAAATAACCATAACCTCGGATTTGTCCACGTTAACCCTCATCCCAGCATCAGCACATACGGCCACAAACCTATCTAGCGCGCGCTGGAGTTCTATCTGGGAGGATGTGGGGATGACTAAGTCATCTGCAAAAAGAAGATGACTTACCCTCAACTCTCCCAATGTGAAACATTCCTCGCCTCGACTGCGCTGTAACATCCAGTCCATATATATAATGAAAAGGAGAGGTGACAAAACGCACCCTTGGGGAAGTCCAACGCCCACGGTGTTGATTTACTACCGTTAACCCGAACACAGCTACTACAGTTTGTGTATAGAGACTGAATGGCCCTCAACAAAGAACCATCAATCCCATACTCCTGCAGAACACTCCAGAGTTTACCTCGAGGAACTCGGTCATATGCCTTTTCCAAATCTACAAAACAACTGTAGATCGGTTTGGCGTACTCCCAAGCCTTCTCAAGTACCATTCTTAGAGTGAAAAGCTGGTCGGTTGTACTTCTGCCGGGACGAAAACCGCACTGGATTCGACCATAGCTCTAGAACGCGCCTCCAACACCTTAGCGTAGACTTTACCTAGGAGACTTAAAAGAGCCCCTGTAATTGGAGCACTCCTTCTTGTCCCCCTTTTTGAAGAGAGGGACAATCACCCCAGTCTGCCAATCACCAGGTGTTTCACTGCGTTCCCAAGCCACCTTAATGACACGAGGGAGCCATAAAACTCCCTCTTTACCCATAGCCTTAAGCATTTCTGGCCGGATTTCATCCACACCGGCGGATTTGCCAACTTTTAGCGATTCAATCGCCAAAATGACTTCCTCCACCGTTGGACTACGTTCCGCTGCTGTCCGTCCCCTACTGCCACAAACTACTGACCCGGCTCCCCTTGGCCCCGACGGGATATGTCCTGTCACACGGAGAGGGGGACGCATCAGTGCTTCAGCACCCTTGACCTCCTTTGGAGCATTCCCTATGAGGGTATTAGCTGATGGCTGGTACTCCTCCGCGGATACCTCTTTGAGGAAGTCGAGACCTTTTTGAAGTCTTACTTTTTCTTTACGTCCCTGTCATTGAGGATCCTAGCAAGAGCCTTCATCAGCAATGAATAACTCAGCCAGATTAACCACCCTTGCCTCACTGCCATCCTCACCCGAAGCCTCCTTACTGCATGGGTTTAGGAGACGGTTCTCCTCCTCATCCGTAATATCATAATTGGAGCCGGTTTTATGAAGAGTTCTGGTACCCGGCTCCTTTGTACCAGACCTTCCTGAAGATTTATTAATGTTGTCTATATTGGTCCCACGAGTACGGGAAAAGGAGGTCGCGCTGTACTCACCCCCTGCGAAGAGGACTTAATGTGAAACTGGATTGCCTCAGGTGTCCAGAGTTCACTGTTAGAAGACATACCAACGCAATGCCATTCATTCCTAGGCACGGTTGTATGACACCTGGAATTGCGGGTTTTATCGAGTTGTCCTCTCCATATCCGCCACATTTAGTAAAAGCAGGGACACCTCGTGCAGGTTGTGACTTGGTCACGAATGGGCGGTCTTGAGGACTACCCTCCTAATTAGAGCTAGAAAATCTAGAAATCTAGAAATTTAGAAACCTTGCCCCCAACCTAAGCTAGGGGAGTTAGTTTACACGTTGCTTCCGTCATGGAACAAGAGCAAGAAATAATGCACGAGTGGCTGCCTGATCAACCTAGAGAATGCTTTGGGCACTCTATAGTTACAAGGACTCTTCTATAAGTTCCACCGGCTAGACATTCGTAAACCACGACTGTACCTACTGTGTAACATGCTCCCTAATAGACCGTTCGTTGTCAATAGCGGCAATGTGACTTCGGGAGGTCTATTCGAAGTAAAATTGGTTGATGGAGTACATTTGTCTTACGGCTTGCCTTAACCTGTACAGAACACCAGAGTCCAAGCACAAAAAATGCTACTCCAATGTGGTCCTTTACAATAGGGCGATTCTGATAAGATTGGACAATTTCGGTCCACACTGACCGAGCGATGATCTCGCTCAACAACTTTATATACGGAGCTTATTACCCTGATACTCTGTACCACGAAAAAGTACGGCATAGCGGCTTCGTTCCCCCAGAAGCACTTATTTATACCAGACAGCTCAGCGAAACCGCTTATCTTTCAATTCGCCCGTTCAAATATGGATGGGCCATACTCAACTACTTCAATCTAATAAAAATTCGATCTGATTTCGTTTCTTCTTTATCGGGTGACACTACAGTCCGCTGTCGATTTTCTCCTTAAACAACGTGCCTCTCCAACCAACTGGATACCCTCCCAATCCAACTCTGCACTTCAGGTTGTTGGTGGTTGCTTTCACCTTCTGCGCTTAAGTCTGATAAGATTAATCTGAGTTTCATCCCCCTAGAATTATGAAATAATTATCAAACCGGTCACAATGCCATTCTCAACAATTTCGAGTTCCCCAGCCAATCATTTCTTTACATCCCCTGTAGATCTGACTGTGAGTCTGAAAAGCAGATCCAAGATGGATGAGGGAGTTGTCTAATCTAAGGATCTCAACATCAGCATATCCCTCATCTTCCGGAATATTGTAGCATCGCCAGGCTAAGACAGTGTCAATAAAAGAGACTGTATTCGCTTAAGAACAACATGATATCTAGGAAGGACATCACCATATGTTCGGACAGCCAAGCAGTAATTAAGTCCCCGATCTAAGCCAATATTCCACTCTAAGACCTCCCTGAATTGCTGCCGATCCCTTTACGAGATAGCTGAACATTTCAATATTCACCTCATGGGACACAGTGGCATTACAAGGAATTGTGAAGCTGACGAACTCGGCAAGTGTAAAACGGTCTATTCACACTTACCCCCTGGAAAAAATAACCCATGCCGTTCGCTACAGAAAAACATCTTTTAAAAGAGCACAGAATGGAAACTACTAATCATAGATGCTTCGCAGGCACTACGCCCTGTTACAAAACAAATCGGACCTAAACTAAGTTCTAATCGTTCACTCTATTAATTCAGAATGGACATATCATCTCCTTGTAGGAGGAACTATCTATAATAATAATAATAATGGCGGCGCTACAGTCCGAAGTGGACCTGGGCCTAACTTCTCAGCAACCACTCGTGTTGTGCGCGCTATTGTTCTCTCACGAGTGGAAGGGACCTACAGTTTAATGCCGACTCCGAACGGCGAGATTGAGAAGCTTTTTTCTAGACAGTTATACTCTTTGAGCATTGTCAGTGACTCGAAAGAGGTGGGGCCGTGAACAATTTCTTTTTTGAAAAATTGTTTTGTCTGGACTTGGAATCGAACCTAGACTGCGAAAGTCTAGTGCGCATGGGTCGACGCACGAACCAACACGTCCACGTCGCCCCACCTATCTACCTGTAGGAAAAACTACCTGGAAGCCTACATTTTCGACGATTTAAGTGAACTGAACAACGTCGGCATCAGTCAGCTTAAACCCTTCATAGCAAGCGCCAAATGGTTTAATAGGTCTTGAATGCTCAGACCATATTATTTCTAGCTTAATTTACTATTTATTAGTAAGCGTATTTAGCCTGTTCAGTGAGGTTCTTTATTCTTTCGATTCAGTGCTATCATATTTTGAATCTTTTTATGAATAATATGAGATTTGGATGAGCTTACGTCCAAACCAGCTTTGTCTACCCACTCTCTTCAGATTGTTCAGCGAAGCTTCCATTACATCCCCAATTGTTTGAAGAAATTTGTCGGCTGTAACTAGAGCTATGTCAGGATATAATCATTTTTGCCCAAGAAAATTGTTAAAAACTTGGGCTTCCGGATGTTTTTGTATCATGTATGTATTTGTTCTGTATCAGGCCGTTCATATCCAAATAAAGGAAAGCTTCGGGCGGAATAAAGCCGTTAAGGCGCACCTTCTCGTGGTACATTATATTGGGTTAGTAAGCCCCAAACTCATCAGACTGAGCAGGATGACGATGAAGAATTCTCGCTGCTCCATCAAGGTTCGTAACGAACTCACCGAGACCTTCAATGTCAAAAAAGGTTTTAGACAAGGCAACGCGCCATGTGATTCCTTTAACAACTTTCTTGAGAAGAAAGTGCAAAACTCACTGGCCAACAGAAGAGGCACGATCTTCCAAAAGTCCGTTCAACTGCTAGCTTACGCGGGTGACGTTGACGTGATTGGGCGAACACAGCGAGCTGCCAATTATGCGTTTGCTGGCATTGAAACGGAAGCGGCTAAAATGGTTCTGGAGGTAAACGAGGGCAAAACCAAGTATATGCTGTTATGACCTTGATCTTCTCAGTCCTGCTTTATGGCGCAGAGGCATGGACAGTATCCCAAGCGGATGAACAGTCTCTTTGTCTTTTCGAGATAAAAGTTCTGCGCGCGATCATTGGTCCTGTTTGCGTTGATGGCATTTGGAGGAGAAGGTTCAACCACGAACTGTATGAGCTGTACAGCGACATGAGTCTCGTCCTCTAATAGCTATTAACGCGAACATGACAAAGATCATGAGCAATGTTATAGAGGCTCTATTACTTAGCTGCGTCGACTCTTACGCTCGATGTTCTCGGTTCGATTCCCGAAAAAACATCAAAAACACTTTTTCACGGCTCCGCCACTTTCGAGTCACTGACAATGCTCAAAGAGTATAACTGTCTAGAAAAAGCTTCTCAATCTCGCCGTTCAGAGTCAGCATTAAACTGTAGTTCCACTCGTGAGAGAACAATAGCGCGTACAACCCGAGTGGTTGCTGAGAAGCTAGGCCCAGGTCCACCTCGGACTGTAGCGCCGCCATTATTATTACATTATTATTATTATAAGTGAGCCTGTTCAATGAGGTTTAGTCCTTTATTGTTCAGATTCGGTGGACTTATTGGAGCTATCATATTTTGAATCTTGTGATGAATAATACGAGATCCGATTTGGGTGGGTTTACGTCCAGACCCGCTAACTTGTTCAGCGAAGTTTCCATTACATCCCCAATTGTTTGAAATATGACTAGGTCTATGTCATCTGCGTAAGCTATGGGCTTTCATCTGAAGGGACTATGTTCCATAAGAACCTTGACCAACATCAGCATCCGAAGAAAAGTGAAGAAAAAACCTCCCTGTGGAGCTCCTCTAAATACCCCTTTTCTGTGCAGTGGCGCATTAGTTCAGACTGAATGATTCTAGAGGATAAGTCATTCTTTATGTTTGCCTTATGTCTAATCAGAGCGTTGTCTATCACTTCAAACTACGTCTAAGTCTTCATTCTTTGTTTTATTTGTAACTTTAATGAATTGATAGTGCTGGTGCCAAACTACCTGAGCTATATAAAATTGTTCCAATTTGTAACAATGATAAATAAATGCTATAAGTCGTTCGGTAGCCCTTCCAATTTCGCACACCAAGTTTTTTAAGGTCTTTCTCCAATTGTATGCACCACTGTAACCTCTGTTGCGCTATTTCTCAGAGTTCGATTTGAAGGTTCGTCGGGCTCGCTCTACGTTGTCCATGCCCTCTATTCTCATTCCAAACTTTTGCTAAGTCAACATTAGTGTGCGTTCTTTTTCGAAAAAAACACATACAAGATGATGCAAAATTAATCATCCAATTTTGTTTTTGAATTACTTTTTTATTAAATAAAAAAAATGATTTTGAGTGATGGAAATATTTATTTGGGCCTTTACAATTTTTTCTGTTGATATACATTTGTGCCCGTTTTATGGCATTTTCCATGACTTTCCACAAGATTTCCGGTGATAACTGTTCGCATTCTCCTTACGGGCGGCGATTGCCTGAGGCTTGTTGCATAAACCCGCGACTTCAAGTAGCCCCAAAGAAAGAAGTCTGGGATAGTTAAATCGGGCGACCATACTGGCCATGCCATATCGCCAAAACAGCAGATTACGCGACCAGGAAACGCTTCCTTCACAATATCCATTGTGGCTCGTGTTGTGTGTGCGATTGCACCGTCTTGTTGAAACCAGATATTCGTCAAGCACCGCTCATGCAATTCCGGCAGTAAGAAGTCATTTATCATGGTCCAGTATCGTTCGCCAGTAACAATGACCGTATTGCCAATGGCGTCCTCAAAAAATACGGTCCAATCACTCCTCCCGCGTGAACACCGCACCACACAGTGGCTGTGAGTGGAAGAAGATTTTGTTTATTGATGTAACCGCTTAAGTGGAAATGCGCCTCGTCGCTCATGATGATTTTTTTTATTGATCTAAATGCTTCACAGAATTTTGGCTAATTACTACTTAATTTAGCCAATGAGACCATTTTTGCTGTGTTGAAGGCATAAATACAAATGTACGTAGAACGATTGTTGCCTATTGAGTGAAATGCGGGTTTGTTGTCCAAAAGAGGTTCCTGTTGCATCCTTTCTCTCACTGAAATCTTTTCAATAACTTCTCAGAAAGTGCGTCTCAAAAACGATTCGAATTCGAAATAAAATAAAAAATTCTCTCATGTTTGTTTATATTTTTTGGAAAACATTTTCTTTTTTATTCTTTTGTTTGTTTATTAATTCTCCTTCAATTTCTCTTAACATAAAAAAATAATATATATTAATATATATACGATAATATTATATAAAAAAATAACTTACAATATTTCCTCAATATTTACACTCCACATTTGACATGGCATCTAATTACATTTATAAATATAAATAATTATTATCTCCTTTCGTTTTCTCTTTCCCTAAACAAATTTGCAAAGTTGGTTCTTTTATGGTTTCTTTGATTAAAAAGAAAAAAAAATTAAATAGCTACACTCTGGATTGTTTCGTTTTTGTTTTTTTTTTTGTTTAATTTCTTAGCACGGCTAAATGAGTTTTTAACAAACTGTACCTAACTAAGAATTGGAATATAACATACATACATATACAACAAAGGAAAATGCACAATTATGAAACTATTAACAGAATGTATCATGGAACAGAAAGTTCACCACTTTTTTGCCAACTTTTTGTTTTGTTGCATATTTTTTTGTGTGTTTTCTGATTTTTATTTGTTCGTTAGTTTGAATATTTATATATTAAGTCTTAGAATGTATATATAATTTAACTAAATCACATTTTTTTTAAATAATAAACAATACACAGAGGTCGATATTACACAGGTTTTGAAAAACATAAAAACAAAGCAAATGTTTACATTGATCTCGCGTATGGCGATTTTGGAAAATAATTTATTGCAAGCGCTTGATGTTGTCGGTGTGTGTGTGTTTTTTTCTTTCGGCAACCTTGTAATCGATAGATTGATTTGCGAACACTCGTGTCCCTGTGAATAAGTGGATGGAATTCAAATTCAAACGCAGTTGAACCGGCGGGCACAACGCAGATTCAATTAATTTCGCGAACATTTCATCATGTTTCCTGGTAAAACTTGCATCTGTTAGCAGTAAACATTGAATGCGAGGCAAGTTTACACTATCCACTGAGTTGTTTACACTAGGCATTTGCGTTTTCTTCTCTTTCCTTCTCGAATTTCACAATTTAAATTGAAACAAAAAAAATGGAAATAAAATAAAACAAAATAAAAGATAATCAACACAGATACAGATCGAGGTCAGTAGACAAGACAATTTGAATGTATCTTTGTACTGATATTTCTGATATATTTGATTGCAATAAATCTCCAGATACACACCATAGTTTCGATTGAAATTCTCAGTGTACTTGCAAGAAGAAATCCTATAAATAAAGTATCTACAAGTTATACATCTCTCACACACACTGTCTAGCCTATCATCTGGGTTATGTTTCTTCTTGTGTTCCCCCGCTCTTGCTTCTTTGTTCGTTTCCTCTTTCTCTCTAAAATTGTTCTCCTCCTGTTTTCTTTTTTTTTTTTTTTTAATTTCATTATTTTACAATAATTTAAGATTGTTTTAAACATTAGATACATATTTTTCCATAGAGTACTTTATAAATAGATCTCGTTGCTAATCAAAACAAGACAAAAAAGTTTTGTTTTTCCTTTTTTTTTGTTTATATTTTGTTTGTTTTTTGGACAATTAAATAATAAATTAAATACAAAAAATGTAAAATGTCCTGTGTAGCGATGACGACGACGACGATGACGACGACGACGAAAACGACGACAACGACGACGATCACAATGATCACAACGACTCGTTGTATCTATTCGATATGAAACTTCTTTTTCCTTCATGAACTATTCGATTGGCAATTCTTTTCGATTTTTTGCGTTTTTTTCCTTTTCTTTATTTTATTTTATTGATGATTCCTTTCGAATGCCTGTAGCGAGAGATTGTAGCGTCATCAGGTCATATGTGTACCTTTTGTGTAGCCTCCCATTGTAGACGCTATGCCGTCCGTCCCAAATAGAACTTTGGTGTGTGCCGGTTTGCTTGGCCTCGTGGAAAGGGGAGCGGCAGCCAATGTACTCATATAGTATACACACAACCCACATGCAGATCTATCACAATTTTTAATTTTTCATTTGTTTGTTGTTATAGTTGTTTCGTTTTTTGTATTTTGGCACAGATGGAGTTGATTTTTGTTTTGTATGTCAAACAGCGCGCAACACTAACTCTCTGTGTGTATGTGTGTGTGTGGTCTGTGTGTAGTTAGATTTGTTCATGTGCAACCGCAATAATCATCGACAGCCGCAGCCAACTACTGTCATATCCTGGTAGCTCTTCAGCACAACGGATTTCTGTTCGTTTAGATAGAGCATCGAAATGCCAGTCAGTTGTGTTGGCACACAGCACGGCTTTGGAACTTTACCCGGATGCATGTTGTTGACTAAGGTCTGTATGACTGCATGGTTTGTTGTGTTCAGATGATCAGCCAGCGGGAACGGGCATTTTCCGTGACAGTAGTATGCATCGTAGCCGGGTGGCGCTACGATCCAGTCTGACCATCCGACATCGGTGAAGTCAACGTACAGTGAATGCCGTCGGCATATTTCGTCGTTGTTTTTCCTTCGATTTGACTTTCTCGGATGATGCGCCCTCTTCGGACGGCTCATGTCTCGTATCGAACGAGACTTGTGTCGTCCATCATCTGTATATGTGAAAAGTAATGGCTGTTTGTGCGCCCATTCATCGGGTGATTCATTGGCGCTACGTCGAAGACGTATATGATGATGGGGCGCAGGTTTGAGGGTTTTCGTTGTTCTCACCTCAATCAAAAGACCGTAGTTATTTTTTGGTGTAGCTAGCCATCGATCAACAGCCGGTTGTACATCGAAACTGACGACTTCTGTTGTATTAAGGCGAACCTGTTTGCTATCGAGCAATAGATAGGTTGGTTCTCGTTTGCCTTTGATACCCACTCTAAGGATGTCATAGACCAGAACTTGATAACTACTTCGATTTGCAGCGGCACTTCCAATGCCACGGACTAAATCTCGACTTAGGCTGAGTTCGGCAGCTTTTAGTTTCTCCTCAGCTGGTATTGTATTTATCTCGAAGTGCAGTCTAAATCGATGATGATGAGGGAATCTATCGTCGATTTTACTATCTGAAATTAAAAGAGAATAAAGATTTTATTATTAAACTGTTTAAAATGGAGAGAGAAAATAATAATTCAATTCCACTGGCGCCAATCAAACGCCAACAGAAGCATAATAAAAGAAAACGTTCATTCTAGCTCCCATTTTAGTTGACATTTCTGAATGATCTCAGTGATCAGATGTTGCTCTCTCAATTAACAAAACACTATCTGCAAGTGGAGTATTATTGTAAGAGAAATGTAGGAATAGACAGGGAATTTTGACTCCTTTATTTCGAATCCGATTAAAGAAATGGTCATGTTATTGCCTCACAGCATTGTCAGCGATTTGAGAGAGATGGTCACGTGAAATATGTTTGTTTTTGTGTGCGGAATTGAACCATGATTCTTCAGCGTAGGAGTTGACGCAAAATCTACCCTACGGCCGCCATTTCCCTTTCATATGCTCACATAGGAAATGTGTCGGCTTTACAGGGTTTAAATAGATATAACCCTAGTGGAGAAGAATAAAACCCTAAGACGGTCATAACCAACGTTTTGCTGCTTATCGACGTCAAAATGTGGTTTGTGTTTAATAAGCAGATGTTCTCCTAAGAATTTTATGATGTCCTTTTTGCTTTTCGTAAGTTTAAGGAAGTATTCTTCAACACCCACCATTGCCCGTCACTGATTGATGTAGATCAAGGTGTAAGAGTTTTGTTATGTTATCATTTCTAAAACCATCAAAAGTGTAAGATATGCTCCTTTTAACTCAATTCAGCCCCTTGGCAACAGATAAATAAATTTTCCACAACACCATCGAGGCAACATATCATCGGACGTTTCAAACAACCAGCCAGACGTCCAGACAAGTCTTTACAAAATCGCAAGTCCCGGGCACACAACACTTTTGAGTTAGAAAATCACCTAAACAAACTACAATAACAGTACACCCAAGGATAAGTTTTCATTCGATTTTTTTGTTTTTTTTTTTCTTTGTTCTTAAATAAATAAAAGTTTTAGAAGAGAAACCAAAAACAAAAAAGTTAAGAGAAGAAAAAGATAAAGAAAAAATGCTCAACAAACCACAAGAAAAGATGCTACTTTGAGATACATTTGGTTAAACAACGAAATGTAAACAACCGCCTGATTTATATTCGTGGAAGCGTGGCGCAGAAATTTTAATTGCAGAAAATTGTGAAGGAAAAAACCTCACTTTATTTAAAATAAACAAAAGAAAAGTTGTTCTCTCATTTTTTTCCTCAAAAAAAGAAGGGGGAAAATATTCAACAAACTTGTTACCTTGTCGGTTTTCAGGAATTACACAAATTTTGTGTCGGTTCCCAGAAGGTGGAGCACAACCTACTCTAGTTTTCTACTGAATTATAAACTTAAACGAAAGTGAAGCTAGAGGAGAATTAGCAGATTCATTTAGCGGCAGTCTCTGTGGGGTTACCAGTCTATTCAAATCATCTAGTGATTGCCTTTATAAATTCATCTTCACTCGTATTAATTGATTTGATTTACCGAAGCCCCCATGATGGAATAGGAAGGAAAAAAATCTTTAACAACCTAATTTTTTTTAGGTCTAGGTCTACTGCAAAAAGAAAAATTTAACAAGAATTGCGATGCTATAGAATACAGCAAGAAAATGCTAAATTGGAGCACTATCACTGTCTGTCACTGTCAGTGTGCTTTTTTTTTTTTAAATTCACCACACGCAAACCTGAGGTGAACTCGAACTTTCCCCATCACTTGGTTATGGTTTGATATCAATGTCTGTTTGGGTTGATGACATAATTCAAGTGTCACACGCCTTGGGTGACGTCGCCAAAAAATACCCAAAACAAATTTTTTATTGCGAAAAGAAGAGAAAAATTGATTAAAGATACTGAAATAACAACAAACAATTTAATAGATTCGCTGAACAAAAGATTTATTGAGTCGTACGGCCGTTTGTTTTATGTTTTTTAGCCTCATAAAAAAAAACAAAACAAAACAAAACCAAGAATAGTTACGATTGTTACAATTGGTCGCGAATTTAAGGTTGATGACACAATTTTATTTCGATTGGATTTGATGATTTTGCATACGAAATTGTGTAGATGACAGTTCTCACGGAACTGACGTTTTTGGAAAGTATTGTGGGTTGAGATCTGATTAAGATATGGACCATATAACTGCTTGGGTTGGGCAGACTGTCATGATATGATGGCTTTTTTTCTTTGTGAGGATTCTGATGGGATAGTTGATGACATGTGTCACTTTCTTGGTTCTGGAAATTGAATTTGAAATTTTTGCTGACCGCATCAAAGGAAGGATAAAAGCCCGGATGTGTGTTTCTTTGTATTCGACAAACAAATGCGAACATAATTTTCCACTCAATCTGACATCAAGGTGTTGTAGTGTGTCAGCAATTATACGTCAACCCAGCTCAGAGACTTTGGATGATTAATTGTGATTTAAGCATTGCCATCAAGGGAATAATTGATTTTTCTCTTTTCCACATCAATCTGCATATCAAACCGATCACATTTGATTAATTTGTTCGAATTTCTGCTCGGTGTTCAGGATAAAGTCGATGTATTGGCGAGTATCAGATTACATAGTTGTTTTTGTGCGCAATACGAGAACAAAGTCTAGTGGGGATTGCAAATGATTGATTATACTACATTGGACTTAACAGGTAACCTTGACAGATTACAAATGGTTCTCGATTGGTTTGTTGGAATACGAGTTCTTTTCGTTTGCTGACATGAATTGTTTTAATAAAATTTGCAAATGAAGTGTATTTTGTTTTTCATTTTCTTGATTCTGAATTAGCTCGTGTCATTTGCCAGCCAGCTACGGAATAACAAATATTTTGCATTTCATTAGTCGAAGGACTGTGATATGCATCACATCGTATTCGATGATGGTCAAGTAATTGAAGAAATTTGGCAAGTTTCGTGCATTCATTTGAAGATTCATCAGACAAAAGCAAAAACAAAAACTGTGATTTTGAATATTTTGTTCACCCCATTTTAGACCAAGTAGATAGACGGAGGTGGTGGCTTTAGAAAGGCTTTGATAGACCGAATTAGCACTATCCAACCGTTGGCTAGGCTTTGTTACTCAAGATAAGCTTGCTGTGGAATAGTCACCATAGGCTTTTTGGCTTTTTAGCTTTTTTTACCACTCCAAGCGGTATACGGACTGATTTTGCCAATGAGTTGTCAAGAGCTAGTCCCTTCGAGATGTAGGCAAGCATAAGTTAGACCGGCAACAAAGTTTTTATAGAACTGGCAACAGATATCGTAACTGACTAGACGGTCTTGATTGACTCTTGACTGTCCAAGCAGACAGCGATATTGGTGATTTTGTGTGGTGGCGTTACTAAAAAGCGGGGAGACTGTTTGTATCGCAAGGAGTTCTAAGGGATTTTTTTAACACTACTGGAGCACTCAGACTCAAAATTGGTCCATTGTACTGCCAGTACCTACTTCAGTGCCGTTAATTTGATCCCAACGGCAAATGGTGACTGAACCAGATTCGATTTCACTGGGATTCGAAGCTGGGACCCCTCTAACTTGGTGCAGGCACTTAACCAACTGCGCCATTCAGTCGTAGTTCTAAGGTATACTAAAATATAGTATTACTAGCTGTGAGATTCTGATTAAAAGCAATTTCAATGTTTAATTCATTGGTCGGCTAGTATGTCACTAAAAATGTCTGTAAAATAAACCACCTTAGAAAAGAAATACTACAAACATCAAGTTTGAATTTTCACTACAAAAAGATACACTTCTCAGTCGTCTATCTGGTAACCCTATGTCTCTCTGTTCCCTGTCATCCATCCGGTAGCTCTCTTCAAAATACCAACCCAATCGAGTGAAAATTCTTCACATTCCAAAGATCTCAGTCTGAGTGACTTTATTGTGAATATGATCACTGTATCCGACAAATGAGTTCATCTGAATACGGTCAACTTTCACTCGAGACAGTGGCAGGGGGAAGGTGTTGCCAGAGTACATCAATTCATTGGTTCGCTGATCATGATTTAATAACAAAATGAAATATTTGATAGAAAAGTGAAGAAGGTTTCAACAGTCGGTCGCGGTGGCGACTGCAAAATGTTGGTAATGCATGACTAATTTATTATCATTAATACGATAATACGGTAATACGATGGCTCCTTTCGCAAAATATTCGACGAAAAACATCGTTGCATCTCTCGAAGGCGAAATAAAAATCAGTTCTATGCAGTCTATATCGATTACATCGAAGAAGGGTGCTCATTCAAAAATTATTTCTGTCATTATCAGGAAGTGTAAGTAATTTTACCTCGGCTACAAAAGTCGATTCTATTCGAATGACATTTGCTAACACTCACAATTTTCTGGTTTAATCTTAAAATTTGTTAATAAATCCATAAATAAGTTGTTAAACTTCTTACACAAGTATTTACACAAACTCCTGTCAGATTCTGATATAACCACAAAGCAGACTACATTATCCGATTAAAATGTCTTAAGTCCCTCCCTTTCTCTCTGATTAAGGCTTTAGAGAAACAGAAGAAGAAAAAAAACTGAACAAACAAAAGATATAAACTGGGACTATTCATTTAATTTGACACTTGTTTGCCAGCCGGTGTTGTGAACGCATAGAAAACTGGAATAAAATGTTATTTAAATATGTATTAGCATATTTTATTTTTTTCTCTTATCTCAATAAATTTTAAATATGAATTTGAAATTTTATTTGAAAAAAGATATATGTATCTGACGTGGCTATAACTTTTTCTGCGTCATAAAATTAAATGAAATTCCATTCAGATGCTCGTAAAAAACAGCATATCTTAGTTGACATTTTTCAAACCGATTATTTCAATCTATCTCCAACTTCAGTGTGGATTTGTTGCATTCACTGTTTTTGTAATACACGTTAAGTCCGGTTAACATTGATTCGGTATCTTTATCGCCAGTTTCCTAGAGAACTGGGCTTTATGTGTGACGGTGCAGAGATTTTTTAAAGCATCTGAGGGAGGTTTTCGCAAATCCGTATAGTACTTTTTAGTTAAATTATTTTATTCTTTATGAATTTGTGGATAAGTGGAGATTGCTTTTTTGTCAAGTCGGTGACAGGGATTAGAGACGTTTCTCAACATAATAAAATATTTTATGCGATAGAGCTAATGGAGTCTTAAGGGTGACTTTTATTTGGTGAGAAAGACTTTGAAAAATTTTTAGATTATTATCAATAATTAATTCCAACACGATGAATCATTTTGAATTTCGCGTCGTAGTTGAACTGTTGACTCTTAACTATCCCCACGACTCGACTTTTGACGAGTAAAAAAATGGCCTTTCCCATTGGAAAATGGCCCCCAAATGTATCCAATTCGATATGTTTACAGAAATCCCGTACATCCATAACTACCTTGCACTGCATTTTGCATAAAGATCTAGAGTTTTAAGGTGTCATTGATTCTACAAATGATAGCAGATTATAAGATCAAACTTTGGGTGAAGGATGCGAATGAATATTTACACAAAATTATTCGCAATTAGGGGGTCCGAAAGTTTAGGACGAATGATGAATCGACCTTTTTTTTTTTGGCTTTTTAATTTGTTTTTGAGTTGGCGGTGTCATTAGGTTATATGTTTTTTGATGATGATGGGGTGACTGTTGTAGTCAAACGATGTTGACTAACTTTTCTATCTGAAACTGATGTTATGGACGTGGGCGATCGTTATTTTTAGTAGGACGACAGCAGATGACACACAGCTGGTGGAAAAATTGCTCTTTTGCATGACAAATTTCTTGGGCATTTGGTTTCATCAATTGGCAGCCGTAATCGTACGATTTAAAGCTATTTCCTTTAAAGAAAGCTATAAATCTAATGCCCCACCAAATATTCATGCAAAAAAAGGACACATCGGAGCGTTTATTAGCGAAAAACAGTCGCAATTATGTCAAAACGTCAATTAAAGTAGCATAAAAAGAATGACATGATTTTAAGCAGAACCAAGTCCGACATTTTATATATTTTATATATATTTAATTCCATCTCAAAGTTGGTACTTCGCACAAAAATACAAGTATCACAATTTTTCGTAAGAGTGTAACATTCTTTACATGATTTTAAATTACATCTCTTGTTGGATGACCTGATTCTGTAAAGATTTGAAATTACTTTATCTCCCGTTAATGCAAATTAAGAATTTTGTTTGTTTTGAAGAGTGAAAAAACATTTGACAGAGTTCTTAATTCTTAAGACGCAGCAGGAAGTGAGTGACATCAAATCAAAAATCTGCCTTCGCAGTTGATCATTGGATCACCTTGAACATTTTTATTCAAGGCCGACAATATTTGTCGGTTCTTTTTTTATAGCTTCATGTTGTAAAAATTTTAATTGAATGTAATGAATTTTTATGATTCATGTTAAATCAGAGGAAAGTAAACTACTGGGCCTCATAAACCAGAGAGGAGCATTCTCCAATTAACCGTTCAAAATCGGAATGTATTTGTTAACGCGTGAGATTGCAATTTTTTTTCGTAAATGTTAAATGTTCTTCGTCCGATCGAATGATGCTTTAGTTATTTTATCTAAACACACGCAGTTGTCACTTAATTTTAACTAAAAAACCCGTCGTAGAATAGGACAGATATTTAATAACGGTATGACGCAGTTTACGTCCTTGTTGATTTCGCACTATTTGCCGAAAATGTAGACTGCGTGGTCAAATACATGCCTCTTTATTGTGACAGGTTTTAGTGCAAAATTAAGCTGAAATTAGCGGTGTTTTATTAGACAAACATAGAACTTCGAAATTCTATGAGAAGAAATGCAACGCTTTCGATGATCACTCAAATAAACTTTCTAGTCTTGCCATTGTTTTCTGCTTGCTCACGGATCGAGGGAAATTTAAGAAAAGAAGTAAAAAAGGTGCTTTAAACTTCAGTTTGGGAACTCTACTGCTTTGGCCTTTGTGGGACTTTTGCTGATTTCAGTTCGCAATTGACTTTTTGGAATAAAATTGAATTGTTTCTGGTCATCACCTGGTAATCATCGGGTCTTTGAAGATTCTTGTAACAGCTTGAGGCGGTTTGTAATTCATTGACCGTTTTGTATTTGTGTTTAATTTTGTCGATCAATAAGTGATAAGATATACTCCACCTAAAATACTAGATTTCAATTTCACGCAACTTTGCTGGCGATTTTTCAACCGACGTTTCTAAAAAAAAACAACACCAAAGACTTTAACCGAACCGGAGAACGTCCCCGTCTAAGGTGGCGCACACAAGTGGAGAGAGGCCTTCACCAACTTGGCGAGCGCAATGGGCGACAACCAGCAAAAGATCATGTTAGCTGGAGAGGCTGGAGAGGTTTGTTAGTTCAACATGGTGGAGATTGTACTTCTGATCCTGTCTGTCGAATGAACTAAAAGACTTCCTAGGCAAATACCAAGTTAGAACAACATTTCTCCTGTTGGCAAGGCACTCTTCGATGAGATTAGAGATGCTTCTCTAGCCTATTGGCAAAAAGTCATGAGCTGATGATGATGATTCTCACCTAAACTTTTGCTCCCGTTTTCAAATGAAAACTCAAATCACAATTTTTAACCAACTTAAGACAGTTCTCGGGCATTCTGTGAATTTCTAGCCATGCTCAGTTCTTATCGGATTTTTTAAGATTCTTTTTTAAACAGTAGTACTTCCCCCTAAGTTAAGTTCACCCTAATAGCCTTTAAAAAATCTTATATAATCTCTTCCTTTAGATAGCAACAACAATCCAACACAAATAATTCCACGAATAAAAGATCCGATCATCCACTGACAAGTACATTGGTAAGTGCGAAATAATCTTCATAGTTCTTGAAATTCCATTTAAATAAATAAAACTCCTTTAGGCTAAGACTACCACCACCAGATGGAAGGATTACTACAAAAGATCCCTAAGCAAACGTGTATGACTTAGCGCCTTTCACTAGAAAATACACAATCAATTTTATTTTCAGCACCATTTCTCTTATCCAGAACCAAAATACGACTACTAATCTCGAGTGTTCATCCCTTATCTATGAACTTATATTGCCCCCCATATATGTACACTTGTTGCAATTAGGGTTTTATTTTTGTGGGCAACTCGAAGCACACTCGATTCTGCCAAATTATATTTTCCAAGGTCATTTCGAATGAAACAATCACAGGTAAACATCTCACGGTGAGATGTCCTTTTTAGTTCGTTTTTTTTCAGAATTTATGTCACAATTAAGAGAAAAGCTAAGGTGGAACAGTAGCGGCCAACAAAATATAATTTTGAACTCACCTTGATGTGTAAAACTTCTCACGGTGTTCGCTGATTTCGTCAATAAGCCAGGCTTTGGAATATTTACTGATTCAATTTCTTCACCCATTATCTGTGCATACAGTTTCTTCATCGCTTCTGGTATAACAACCTTTGATCGATCAATTTTCGGCGGCCTCTTCATGTTGAACAATGACAGGAGGCTGTTCTCGATTTTGACTAGAGTATCCGGATCAGGCTTAGTGCTACTAAGTATGCTTCTATCACTATAACTATTTATGGTGCTGCTGGTGGTGGCGGTGGTGTCTGTGGTGGTAGTGTCTGTGCTGATGGTGTGTTGTGTTGATGTTGATAATGGTGATGTTTCATCCGTGCTAGCAACTTGAACAATAGGTTTAAAAGTCGCCAGCACTATAACGAATAGAAGCCATGCGCCCATGGTCGCTTGCAACTCTGTAAAGATACAAACAAAAAAAATGACAGTTAACCACATGAAATATACAATTTTTCTTGGTTTTATTAACACTAACTTAAATGTATCTGTGGATGTGTACGCTGTGCTGAATGTTATTATCACGTAATGTCCACTTCACTGGGTGACACTTTTCGAAATGTCAAGCAAGGCATCTTCCCTACTTCACTAAAGGTTTTCAAAACCATTTCACAGTTTCGCCTCTTTCCATTTGCACTCTTCTCTCCCTTTCGAGGTTTCGATTAAACTCATAACGACTGCGTATACCACACCACTTGAGAGCCTATTGAAGTCATAAAAGAAACCTATCAGGTAGGCGCAACGCGCAACCATCAACTACCTGTTTTGTGAAAACCCAATGCACTTTGTGCACTCTGTCAAGTGGTGCGCCTTACCCTCGTTTTGTACCTGTTGTAAGGGTGTTCACAATATTGTTATTATTACATTTCAAACAATACCTGGTGAGTGATTAAGGAATGCGAAATTATCTTTTATTGCTTTTAACTGATCTTTCTCAAGTGGGTATTTATATGTGTGTGCTCGACACAAAATTGTGCGTGCTGTTCGCTCTTTGAGAGGATGTCAGTAGTTTTTACAATGCACTCATGAATAGAATTCCTCACCCGACCAGAACCAGTACCCGGAGAGGAATGAGAATCCAAAGGTAAGCATGACGAGAATCAAAGAAATCTTCGAGCGCGATGTTTTCGAACCTGATCGCAGGGAATCCGAGTGAACTGCGTTTCGTTCAGTTGCACCTGTAGACTTTGTTCATTTATGGTTATTCATTCGGAACTAGTTTTCCTTTAAGTAAATAACATTTGCATTTCCATTTTGAGATAGATAAACCCTTTTTTCTCTTCGTGCTGGCACGAAATGATTGCGTTTTATATTTCGCAACTGAGGGCCTGTACATGCCAAGAGATCCTTCCTGTCGGATCTCTCAGGTAAGGAGTTGTGGGTTATTTCCTCCTCACTGTCGTGCACTGAATTGCGAAGTGGAATTTCCAATTTTCTGTTGGTTTTTTATTTGAATTTTGTGAGAATATTCACAATAGCTCTTCCGGTGATTATTTCAAGGAGCCGCGTTGTCTGGCATTCTGATCAATAAATGGGGCAATAAAGGAACATATGAAACGGATTTGGTTTTGCATATAATGAGCGTGCCACCGGCAGCTGGCGTGGTCGTTAAATTAGTGCTTCGTCTTATGTCATTTTATTTGTGTGTGCGAACGCAATCTTAACGCAACATTTCTCTGACAACTTAGCCGCGTCCAGTGAAGATAGATTGCAATTAAAAGATGTTTTTTTTTCCGAGAATGAGAAGTGTTAAATTGGTGATTTTGAATCGCTATCATTGGAATTTTTACGAGGAGAGGAAGGACAAGGAATTTCTATTTGCTGATTTTGCGTGTACAGCTGTTTGATTTTGTCACTAGTTTTGGCTTATTGTCGTTTAGTCAGGGTGTGTGATGCCATTAATGCTTTTTTAAGGATATCTTCATGCATCATAGAGGAATGTTTTTGAATTGACATTCTCGAGTGACGAATTTTGTGGTTCAAGGACTTTAATTTATCACTGTAGACTACCGACTTACTCTCACAGAGCGAAACCCTGAGCTATGAAACAATTATGATCAGGTCACTGATCCATTTTGCGAGATCTTGCACTTATCAATGAGTCTGTGAATTGAATGTATCGCTCATTTTGTGGTATGTAGTCTTTTGTAACCAGAGCTCTTCCTATTCTTCCTAGACACAAAACAATCGGAGGACGAACAAATCAGTGATCATACTCGTAGATCTATAGCGCTCTCCATTGACCGGAATCCTACGACCGGTTTCTTCTTTGGGCCAATGATTCCTTTAACCCATAAAGCACATTAAATAGTAACTTTTTGCTGGCTTATCGACGTCTGGCCGTGGCGCAGTGAGTTTGTGCGTAGACCCCCTACTCACTATACTTTCAATCTAGGTTCGATTCACAACATGGGCAACAATGTAAAAAAAATTATTCACGTCTCCACCTCTTTCAAGTCATTGGCAGTGTTCAAAAAGTATAGTTGTCTAGAAAAAGCTCCTCAATCTCGCTGTACGAAGTCGGCATTATACTGTAGATCCCCTCTACTCATGAGAGAATAAAGCTAAGCCCAAGTCCAGCTCGGGCTGTACCATTATTATTATTAGCGACGTCTTCATATATGATTGTGGATATTGTTTATTCACGTACCCATTCAATCAAAAGTGAGCCTTATTATTGAAGAAAGTACTGCCTTTTTAAAGTTTCACGAACTAAACCATGATTTTCGAAACAAATTCGCGCAATTTATAAGCAGTGCTCCGACGTGCATCTAGTTGAGATAAAATGCTTAAACGGACTCAAAAAAATCAGCTCCCAATGTCGCTACGATCAGTGCTGCCAAGTTGGAAGTGAACCCCTGAAAAAACATCCGCTGTACATTTGTGGCGGATTTCGAAGGGTTTTCAGGCGAATCATGCAGACACAAGCGTCTGCATCTAGCCTCTGTTAACGAACTCCTACTCTAGACTCCCCATGGTGAAATCCGGAAGCCGTGTACACCCGACAGAAGACGGGGTAACCAACCCTCGTGGGACGTCTGCGCGGCTGCAAGGGGGGAGTGTGAGCCTACCAGGGTTCATTGCTCTGATTGGCCAACGGCGACATCCACAAGTAGGTACTGAAGTGGATTTAGAAAAATGCGTTTAAATAATGTTTGGATGATTGTGTTATTCGTTGGTGTAAGTCTATATCGCAAGTGGCCTACGTTATATGCGATACAATAAATTTGAATGAATAACACATATATTGTACTTAATTAAACAATTCCCTATACCCTCATGACCAGAGGTTGGGTTAGGGCGCTGCTGGTGAATTCACTAGCACACTTAGACCATGTTGGTCCATTGTGACACCCACAGTTAGACTACTACCACTGATCGACTGCTCCAGTGATAGTGCCGTTAATTTGATCTTAACGGCAAATGGTGACTGGGTCGGATTTGAACAACCAGATAAAAGCGTATTAACTTAGCTTTCACTGGGATTCGAACCTGGGACCGCTCTAACTTAGGTCTTAACTTAGCTTTCACTGGGATTCGAACCTGGGACTCCTCTAACTTAGGTCAGGCACTTAACTAATTGCCCCATCCTGTTGTAAGTTATCATACGCTCAAAAATGTTCAATAATTTAAAATATTTAACAAAAATGGAGCAAAGTAACAATTAATTGGAGTCACTTTTTTAAAAGAGAAAAAAGAATATATAAATAAAATGCCACAAGACAAGTTAATTTAAGTTGAAATGTACTCCTGAGCCGGTCGCGATTATCTCCAGATAACAAAACCGAAATCCGTTTCCTACAACAAAACCCAAATCGAAAATTATTACACGGTCTTAAGTGGCAGGTTGGTTATAGGCTTTATCCAAGTTGAATCCAAGATTCCCTTATGATTTATTAGCACGTAAAATGATTCATTCAAAAATTTCAGAAAGTTTCAAAAAGTTTCAAAAGGAATCCTTGGAAGGAACTGCTGAAAGACAATGGACGCAAACGGATGGTACAAGTAAGCCGCGATTAAAAGCCGTCAGGGCACCCACATTTCATGCCCGTCGCTGTGAGGAATAATAGCGTTCTTTACCTAAGTTTTGCTGTGGAGCATTGTTGAATTAGTAGTTCCTCCTCGCAAATAGAGGTAAAGTTTTTATTTCACAGGAGAATACACGGTATTTTTTGTTCCCAACGAGATGCACCTATCCTGCTTCGTCATTCTGAGCAAAACCTCTTGAAGCTACCCACTTTTTTTTAAGAATATCCTATTAGCATTTCGGAACAAAGACAGAACCACGTTTTGTCTTTAAATTAGTTACAACTTCTATACACACTTCGAACATTAACACACTTCGAGCACATACACACATAAGAACATAAAATTGAAATAAAGCACCATCCATCAATTAAAGAAAATTTCGCAAAAATTAATTAAGAAATTACGGCAAAATCGGTCTTAAGAAAAAATCGAATGACATTCCAACGATCATTGGAATACCATTGCATCCGAAACGTTTCTTTAACTAGTGAGATTTAAGTAATGAACAGATTTGTCAACAGATCAATCCAGCCGATCTAATAACCGGGAATTTTATCTTTCATTCAAGAGTTCGATAGGTTTTCTCAGCACTAGCCCACTATCCTTTGATCGAAAAATATCTGACGCTCTACTACCAACAACCTTGACGTAAAACGTTTTAACAGAAAAAAACACCATGTGGCCCTCATATCGGTCACCTGACCTATTTGAGCTGATGAGCTCAGATTGGTCGGAGTAAGGCCACGCTCCCAAAGTTGGACAACTTCATTAATTCGTTTAGTCAGAAATTATAAAGAATATTTTCACCTAATTTTGGCAATAAATTCAAAACTGAAACCTGAATCTGATGAATGCTTAAGGCATAACGTAAGAGCCTCTAGAATCCATACTAATTAATAAGATACAGTGACAACAATGACTAAGATCCCAACAACTGGTGAATCCGGTGAGTGTTTAGAATATATTCTTAACGACATTTGCCATGGCAATACCGAAGACATTTTTTGGACACTGACACTGACTCTCAGGGAACAGCGAGACCTGTAAACTTGCCAGTTCGGAGTTGGAGTTCACAAGTCACGCAGACTATCTTTCCAACGAAACTGAAATGCATTTCCAGAGCAACTGCATGACTACTCGTATTAAATGCAAAGTTATCATGCGCACGGATTCTAACTAAATATGATTTACTTTGAATTTAAGTGAAACTACAATCGAAATATGAATCACCATCAATTAATTTACCCGCGTTCTATGACACATTTCATTGAGTTTCTCTAGAATGATCTTTGCGCTCATAGTACTCAGATACACAAGTATCCACACATCGGCTTTTATTGGCGAAGTGTCTGAGCAATTTAGAAAATTTGCAAAACTTTTTTTTTTTTTTGCCAATTTAAAGTTTTATTTCCGTTGTGGATTCCTTAAATAGAATTCCTGGAACCGAGAATGGATAAATGAATTGCTTTGCGACGCTTTAAGTTTTCGTAATTGATTCTGAAACATTAACGTCTGAGAAATGCATTTATTCAGCGAACACTGTGCCTGGGGTTAATCTTGGCAGTCGGCTGAGAAGCCTGAACTCTGCAGCTCTACAATGAAAGGCGATTTTAAAGTTTACCTCGCAAGACTGTCTTTTTTGAAGTCCGTATTGTTTTGACAAACCAAGAAAGACATCAAATCTTCGTCATAAAAAAAAACTGAAACAACCCTGAGAGGTAGTAAAAAGAAAAACAATAAGTGCCGTGTCGCATGTGACAAGTTGTCGTTTTAACGAACACGCCCCGTTTACACTTCTGGCAAATGCAGGAGTATCAATGTCAAAATGTTCTAAAATCCAGTCTTTATCTTGAACAGGAACAAAAATTATTCAAGAAAAACAAGTGACACGAGTCAGCGATTCTTGTCAGTTCATAACTCTTGACAGGCGTGGCCGATGAATTATTCTACAAAAGCAGATCATAACCTTGACAATTAAACAGCGTACTCGTATTCATTTTGCATGCTTCCAAGGAGAATGAGAACATAACTTCCCAACACACGCTCTCATTACTCCGCACTCGGAGTCAAATCAACTGTCAACCTGAAGTCGAAAAAGAATAACAGGAAGTCAAACAGGGCTTCCCATGTTGTTTGCGATAACTACAAAATAAAAGTGAAAGACCAAGACCTTTGCTTCATCCAGTGAAAAAGTAAACAAGACCCCTTGTACATTTGACATCTGACTGTTTGACATTTGAAGGATGTGTTCACCTCAGCGAACTGATAAAGTATGTTGATGCTCCTGTGACATGTGTGTAGGACCTATGTCAAATATGACAGCGATGACAGAAACACCCACAAGTCACTTGACATGGCTCGTGACAAACAGAGATTCCTTTGTCTTGCCCCATTGCCATTCCCCCATATGTAACATCATTAAATCACTGGAGTGCAAAAAAAACGTGTAAAAATATGCAAGACACCTTGAACTCTTAGTAATTTAATTGAACCATTAAATAATAAATACCAGAATATACTACAAGAATCTTAGAACGTCACGGAGTAATATCAGCTATAAATAACCGCATTATCACATTCCCCCCTTCCAGTCGGTTCGCTCGCTCTGTGACTCTAGATGCAATGGATTTCGAAAGAAACTGGCTTTGTGGTCATAAAAACTAAGACCACATGAAAACTTTCACACTCATAGCGCTTATAATACACGTAAGCCAATTTGAATGAGATTTGCTAGGTCTTGGATCTTGTTTTCTGATCGTTGAGCCGCCGCATTAACTTGTGGAACGTTTTCGATGCGATGTGACATGTGGGGGGATTTTTGTGTCAACTTTGAGGCGAGGATCGGTAATCATTTTGACGTTTAATAGGACAGTTATTGAGGCATTTAAAGAATTTTAAGGTTTTGTGAGTCGATTTGGTTTTTGTTGAACTGCAAGGGGTTCTCTCGACGCGTCGACGACTTAATCGATCGCGGATCAAATGACAATTTTTTTGTGAGATCTGATGATTCGATTGAATTGGATATCAACGGCAAACCCCAAGAAAAATACGGAAAAGTTGGCTTTTAAGTAGATCGCTTAAGTAAATTATTTTGTCCTGTCAGCAGATCAGCAAGAGCAGTCGAAATTACACTGATCGTGTCCCTGAGGACGTAAATTGGGATTCACTGTCGTAGAATGAGCAATCGAATTCGAGGAGACAGTCTAGGGGGCTGCTAGCAAATTCACCAGCACACTCAGACCATGTACTACCACTGATCGACCGCTCCAGTTAATGCCAGATAGTGCCGTTAATTTGATCCCAACGGCAAATGTTGATTGGACCAGAATTGAAAAACCGGATAAAATCGTATTAACTTTGCTTTGACTGGGATTTGAACCTGGGACCCCTCTAACTTAGGGCAAGTTGCGCGCCATTCAGTCCTTTTGGAGGAGACAGTCTATGGTCACACTCTTGAAAGGTCTACATGATTCGTTGTACATTGTCAGTGAATGAGAGTTGGTTTGTTGATCGATATTTGATTCACGTACAAGTGACTGTGCGACGGCGATGACAATAGTCTTGGTATAGCACAAATAGGCTGAGCAAACACTGGGGTACACATCGAATTGAAAGTAGCATTCTCGACCGCACAGAAGGAGCATATCTGGTAGGGATGAAACAAACTTGAAATTTGGAATTGATTGATCGGATAATGTCAATTTGGAAACAAAACTAAGCTTCACTTGAGTTAACTATTTCCACATGAGCACGGTTTTTGATGACCATATGATGATGATGCACCCTCGTAAGGTTTGAGTGCAGTTTGCGTTCATAATTACGATGCAGAATTAAGCATCATACTAGGGAGGCTCATCATTACGATGAGAATTCATCGTTTAACAATAACAAAAACAACATCTAAAGATGTGAGTTAATCTGCACAATTATTGTGGTCAATTAAAGTCATTAAATCTGGGCGCATGTGTCGTAAGAGTGTTTTAAGCTGTAGAACATGATCATTAAGTGAAAATCAAATTCCTCAACAATGACAGACGATGGAAACCAATAGAATGCATGATTTTGAGTCTTTCGAAATCTCATAAGTCGCTAAAGTCAAAGAATGCCTAAACAATGGTCTCATATTGTTCACACATTGTTCTTCTTTTATGCATGTAGGGCATTCGTTGACAGGAGAACTCTGCGTTTCTCATTGAAGCCAGACTAATGAGTGGATGACTCTTCAGCTGTGGCAGCTGAAAATCTCATTTCGCCTTTTAACACACAGCATGTGGGCTGAATGTAAAAAGGACATCAGCTCTTTTATTCTTTAACAAAATTTGTATCATTCTTTTGAAGATTTTTTACTTTCAAAAGTGTCTTCGGTGAAAATAGGTCCTTCGTCTCTATCGTGTGGGATGAATTTTTTTGTGATAACCTGGACGCTTTAAAGAGATGTTTTTTTACGAACCAGGTTTTTTAAGAAAACATATTTCGACACTACTCGTATCTTCTGATGCAATTTTGTTTGATATTTCTTAAGTTACGCTTCAAAACTTGAAACTACTCGTACAATTCATCATTTGGAAGACCGGGGAACGTTCTTTCGACAAAGGAAGAACATCGGAATAGGAAAAGGGTTGGTTTTGTGAAATCTTAACCAAAATAGAGTCAAACACTAATTATTTTGAGTTGGCGATCAGTTTGTACAAATATTATATTAGTCCCGACTAATTAGCTTTGTAGGAACCTAGATGCTTTCTTATATCAAATTATAGTAGAAAATGGTTTTGCGTACATTTCTTCTTCACTTCAGGTTTGAAGTGGTAACAAAACAAGCCAAATTCAAAACGATGGCTTTAAGCCGAAGACTGCACTTTTGGTAGTCTGGATTTCAAAAACCTAGCTTCATTTGACGTTGAATTTGACAAACTGAAGTTGAATTTGAAACGATTTGTTAGTTAAAGCTTTGGTCGACGCTTGAATGTATTCCCATTCAAAAGAAATAGAAGAATAAATTGAAATATTTTCAATTAAATCAAAGTGTTATCTCCGTTGTTTCTATCGGATATAAGAAAGTGAGTCGTCGACTCCCATGCAGCTCCATGGCTTAATTCCCGTGCAAGCAAACCCTCTTTCACTGCACTACTTGTCATAAGTCAAACTTAATACAATACTTTGACCTAGTAAAACTTATAAAAATGTTCCCTTCACAGTCAATCAGTTCGTTAACTTGTAAATTAATGCTGTAGTTCTTGGCAATACGTTTAAGACACGAAATTGATATTTCAGTGAAAACCCGACGGTGAAACACAACATTTTTGCACACGCGCCCTGGCATGTCTTCTAATAAAATTGATTGCCAAAAATGCTGTGCTAAAGTTAGACTTTAACTGACACATGAAGGTGGGTTCTGAGGATATGTCTACTTTTTCTTGAAAATTTTCCTAGGTTCTATGTGTCTGTCTGTCAGAGTATTCATGCAGCAGTGATGGAAGTTCAAAAATGCCGAATTCGATGGTTGAACCAAATTCGAAAACTTTCCTAGACTCGGCTGAGCGGGATTAAGTAGCTACGAGCGCCCTCTTATGAATTGATAATGATAACGTTAAACGCTGCAATGAGATCTAAAAAGGAAAGCGACTTTAATATAACAAACGTCTTTCTCTGTACGCGGTTTGCTATACCCGCTCAAGGAGATTCTTAGCGGTACCAAATTCTTGTTACTCATGACTTTTATAACTATCTGTAAACTATTGGAAAAAGGATGCCAAGTTTTTATAATAACATCACATTTTCCATAAAATAAGGAGAAAAGTATAACAATTTTCAAAAGGGCTGCTAAGTTCGACAAGCGGAAATGTTCGTTTCTTTTTGCCACTTAATGACATTTGAAAGCTTGAAGACATTCACACAAATCCTTGTAATATCCCCGAAAATATGCGAACAGCAACTTTTCATGATTTAAACAATCAAACGGCTCATTACTTGTATGGAGTCAGTGCTTCTAGTTAAATTAGTTGTGCCCAGTTTTGCGAATAGGTCCTACCGAGGTGAAATTATTGCTAGTTGAAAAATTTAATCTATTAATTAATTATTATATTAATTAAAAATTTAATTAAATTAGTTGTATCCTTCCAAATCAAATTCATTTCTGAACTTGTAAGGTTTTTGTGAAGATCTATAGCGATCGTTGCTTTGTTTAAGGAAAACATTTGACTCGACAATAAAAATAGTGTTGACAATGCAGTCCGAAGTGGGCTTGAACTTAGCTTCTACAGCAACCACGCGTGTTGTGAGCAATATTGTCCTCTTACGAATGGAGGAACTTGAATTGCAGTTTAATGTCGTCTCAGAAAGGCGAGATTTAAGCATTTTCTAGAGAGTTACACTCTTTGAGCATTGTCAGTGACCCAAAAGAGGTGGAGTCGTTAACAACTTTTTGTTTGTGCTGGGAATTGTACATAGACTGAAAGTCTACTTCGTATGGGTCGATGAACTTACTTATTACGCCCATTTGACTCGAATCGAGCATTCAAATAGAGATCTATTTACGATTAATCCATTGGTTCTTTTCTATTTATTTTCATATCATATTATCTTCACCCTATTGGCTTAGATTGAGATGAGAATTGAGAGTACTATATTTTGTCGGGGTTAAGTGAACTTCAACTCTGATTTAAATAAAGGAGTCTAAGATAAAATTAATATTTATGTTTTCAAAGATAACCGATTGAATTTTTCTTCCGAGCTTTATATAAAGTACAGTAAAATCTCGAAAAGGTGAATAGATATAGAACAGTTCTCGTTAATCTTTTCTTTAAAGAAGAACGTATAGCATATAAAAACGTGCATATCAAAAAAAAAGGAACATCAAAAAATACAAAATTGTTCGTAAGAGGTAAAAAAGGTGTCTAGAATTTTTCTTAGTTGATTTTCGCCCTAAAGAAAGATGGGAAAAAATCGTTCAACTTTCTGAACTGTTCGTATTATAGAACCGTTCATGTTTTCAAGATTCTACTGTTCATCTTAGTTTTTCTGTACTGTTTCACTTAGACAGATGTTACAGACGAGACATCCTGGATATCTTCAAACTTCATTTTGATAATGTGTCAAAAAGTTATGGCAGAGAACTAAGGCAATTGGTGCATATACAGAAAAAATATTGTGTGCAACACAGCAATGAGCACTCCACTCTCCTAAGGAATCTATTCAACATGCTGCTGTTGTACGAAAGGCCAAAAGATTTGAGCAAATCTTGTGTATAATGCGCAATAATCGCAATCGGCATTATTAAAGCAAAATGGAACATCATTTGGAAAGTAACACATACTTTTTGTATACAAATTTCAGTGATATTGATAAGTTCCATCCTTACAATAAGAAGAGAAATAACTAATTTGAACTTGTACTCATTTTATGCAGTCTTTGCAACCATAAGAAGTGAGATAATGTGCTCCAATTCATCGCGATATGTCCCATTTGAAGGACATTGTCACATTCTTTAAGCCAAGGCCAATTAAGTTAACCATGATCAAACCAGAAGACTTAACCGAGACTTACAACAGAAGCTGCGTTATTGATACAATATTTTAAAACCACATAAATATTTGCTTTAATATACTTTTAAAATGTTAGTCTGGTTGACGGACGAAACCAAACTACCTAAGAAAAATTCTTTGGCGTTAGGCAAAAAGGTCTTAAGTCGAAAACTGCAGTTTTTCGTAAAAACAAATTGAAAACAGATTAATTATTTGCAAATAGGAATTAAATGTGTTCAAAAAAAGAGATGATAGCAAATATGTAAGCTCTGAAAGGAAGTTGTGCTAAATTTAAGTCTTTACCCTCCATTACTCTCAATACAACTCTGAAAAGTACTGTATTTGAGGGGAACTCGTAATTGTGCTAAGGTATTGAAGGGGCACAATAGATCTTAAAGGTCGCGGTGCAATATACCCTCAACCATAATAATAATAATAAGTCGTTAATACCAAATGAAAGAGAAAACAACTTTAATTAAACCCAATCAAAAACCGAAAATGCATTTAAGACCTTTTACCCACGAACAGAGTGGCTCTAATCAACACTGCCTCAAGACTCCCGTCTCAAACGTAAAAATCAAGACAGTAATCTAGATGCTGCATGCCCAAATCCGTCAGCCTTATAAGGTAGCTTGAGAGTCTCGATGTGTCTTAGAACGGAATTAGAACATCAAAAATATGTCCATTTTCCAAGCTTTGCACGTTTATAGTTTAAGAATTGAAATTTGCCTCAAGTTTGACATCTATTGCCACCATTTTACATCCCTAGAGAGTATCATGAAGGAGCGTCTATAGCTGATTACATAAATTCAAAAGAATAGAACATAAAAATGCTGAACAATTCTAGACAAGTTCCTATTGGTCTGCCGACGGAATAAGTGTGTCATGTTTCATTTATAAGAAAATGGTATCTATGACTTCAGCAGACATAGAGGCAACATTCCTCAATTTTATCTCCAAGGGGAGTTCTCATCCCAATCCACTGGTCAGTGAATTGAGTCACACACAACTGAGTACTCATTTAATTAATCCAATAAGTGAGACTGCTGTTAGCCCCTCAACGCACGTGGGTCAAACTCTGCACACATCATCACTACAAGAAGAAATCAATTGAGAATAATTAAAAACCAAAAAAAAAACGACATCGCACATTGTTGGCTAAATTATTCAACAAAATCTTATGGAATTATTTTCACCGGATACTATTTAAGAAAAAATAATAAAACCGAATACTTGTGAAGGCTTCTCTCAAGGCTCTCTTCGAATTCGAATACCTAATGAAGTGGGACAGTCAGTTATCAAAGAAAAAAAAACAAATTGTTTTTGTATTTTCTACTAATGTGGGCAGGGGCTGTTGCTATATTTTACTTTTTTTTCCCTCAAAATAGTCAATCTTTAACAAAGCCAAGCAAGTAAACAATAAGAAAAGGAGAAGTATAAAAATAAATGAAAGAAATAAGAGAGATTCTAGTTGAAACCAGTCTAAGGCTTCATCACACACACCCATAGAATTTGCATCTAGATTTCTGCTGCATCTACTGGAAAATTGTTTACGAGACGACGCGACAGAGAAGGAGATAGAGATACTAAATTAAAGGAATGATAAGATATACTCCATGTATGGAAAAGAATTAAAAATTTACCTCAGTCTTATGATTTCTTGTTTTTCCGCGTGCGCGTGTAAAATTAAATATATGTGTGTATATTTTATAGAAGCAACTGATTGATTCGATTTACACTTCTTGTTCTTGTTGGTTTGTTTTTTCGCTTCTTGTTTTTTTATTTTTCGTTGATAAGGAATTTTTTGTTTTGTTGAATAAATTAGAACAAATGCAAACAAAAATTAAATTAGATTTAATAATAAAAAATAATACAACAAAAAACTAAAACACAGGAAATACAACTTCGCGTTGTACTGAAACTTGTAGTTTTTCTCTGATATTCTTATTGTTTTCGGTTGATTTTCCGCGTATTCTTCTTTGATTTTATCTGTCAAGTTGTTTGTCTTTTTTTTCCGTCGATAGTGATAGATAAAGAATATGTAGTTCTTAAAAACTTTTTTTCTCCGTTGTGCTATTACAATTGTCACAAAAATGCCAAACAGCATCTATGAAATAATTATGATCACTAATTACTGTCACAATCATGTCAGTTTTAGTTACGTTAGATGATGCACCACTGTAGTAGTTGTTTATTGCGATGTGTTCGCTACGCTTGCAGTAGTATTTTCTTTTCACTTTGATGGATGCAACTCTGCAACAATGCAGCAACCAGAGTAACAACAGCAGCAGGTGCATTAAATTATAGAAAAAAAATATATTGACAGTTCGAAAAAAAAACGGCAAAGAAACGAAAGAAATATACAACCTAATGTGATATAAAATTGATTTCTTGTTTATTTGATTTGGTTTGTTGAATATCAAGGGACAGGTATTTAAATTTCACTTTGGTTAACTTGTTGTTGCTGTTTTGATTTCCTTCTTCTTAACACACACTCAACTCTTTTTCTACTTTGATTTTTTCTTCTTCTTTCAATTTGAGACACTTTTCTTATTATGCAAAAAAAAAAGAACAGACGAATTGTTAAGACAGTAAAGACATTTATTTACTTTCGTGTGAGATTATGCACTTGATGTTGTGGTATTATTTAATTTATTTACTTTTTTCTTTTAAAACTTTTTCCTCTTCTTCTTCTTCCTCGGTTTTGTGCTGCATTTGTGGTGGTATTCGATACGAACAATTTTTTTTAGAAGATTTTCACTTTTAATCGAATCTATGCGGTTGTTGTGCGGATTCTGTTATTTTGCGTTTTCTTTGAAAACTATTTTTTAAAAATTTTTAATACACTTTATTGTAATGATCTTCAATTGCATCTTATATGGAATGATCATAAACATCATTTTGAAATGCGGAACAAGATATATCAAATAGAAAAAAACGGAAATGATGATCACAGCAGACACAGAGCAGAGCACAAGAGTGTTATACGAGAGAATCGATAGTGTATAGTGTATGTAAGTAATCCAATTGTTGAAGATTGAATTCGATTCACGGTATCGGTCGCACGGTATTTAAAACAGAAAAACGGTGGAAAAAAATTAAATTAAATAAAATATTTGCTTTCATTTGCACGACGACAACGACGAAGACGACGACGACAACAACGACGACAGCGACGACGACGACGACTTGTTTTCTCTCTTCTGAGGCACGGCACACAGCGCACAGATTTCCTTGCGCAATTTTTTTTTTTAATTTTTTTATGACACACTAATTAATTGATTAACATTAGTAAGCATATACTTTTCGCTAGTCTGTATCTCAAAGATGGACATAATTTCTATCATGTTTTTTTTATCGAAAAAAAAATGGGTTTCTTTACATTTTTCTGTTCTTGATCTTGTTGTTGAGTTGGTTTTCATAAATTAAAAAATAACAAGATTTTCAAAAAAAAAATATATTGAAACGAAAGAAAAAAAAGTTTAGCGAGGAGATCTCAACGGAATAGATTTAAACTCGATCAGGGCTGTAGAACGACTAACGCCTATCTGTCTACCTGATTCAATAATCCCAAAGAGTGTATACACTACACCAGCAGCCAGTGTACGCAGCTACTGCTGCTGGATGATCACTTGTTCACGTTGTTTAGTTGGTGCTGCTGCTGTAGCTGCTGCTGCTGCTGTTGCTGCTGCTGCTTCATCGTTGGAGTTCCGTGACTCCTGCTACACTATTTGTTGAGTGTTTGTGCTGGCACACTGGCTGGGTGTGCGTGTTTTTGTGTGAGGAGAGATGATCAGTGTTGAGTGTATGGGAGGATTTGTTGTTTGAGTGTTTGTGTTTTCTTTTTTGTCCCTCTTTAAAATTGTGTGTGTGAGTCGTGGTCTTTTTTTTCTCTCTTCTCGATTTGAGAGTGTATGAGTGAGCGCCTGTGCGGTGAGAGAGCGAGAGAGTGCGCACACTTAACACTCACTTACACAAGGGAAGATACACTTATTGTGATCTCGGTTGAAACCCATAAGATACAAAACTTTTTTGTATGTTTTTTGTGTGTTTTTTTTCGTTGCTTTTGGCTTGTCTTGTTGTTCCCTTTCTTCTTGTCGTCGATGCCGTCGTTGTGTCGTTTGCGTTGTCGTCTTCTTCTTGTTGAGTTTTGTGTGCATGAGCAACAAGTAAACACATTCCATTGAGATGTGTTTCCTAAAAGATATCTCGTGCAATATATTAACCATCATAGTTTGTGAGGGTTCTCGCATGGTAAATCGGGCTATCTACTGGATATGGCATCCCTATTTTGTATCTCCGCCGGTCGGTGGTATTCGCAATGAGGGAATGAGGATGACATGGTCTCGTCTCTTCTGTTCCGTTAGTAAAAGTTGTTTTAGATACTTTTTAGTTGATTGCATGCATATTTGTAATTTTTATCGGTGATTATTGAAAAGGTTATCGCTTGGGATGTGAATGAATGTGAATTTGGTTCGTTTGAGTCTTAATTGATTTTGTGTCATTTTACGCGAAAAAGTGGAGATATTAGTCGTTGTTGCCTGGGTCACTTAGCGGTGTGCGCTGTCTTTGAAGATTGCCACCACTCCCACCGATGATGTTGGATTATTTTTCAGTTTGTCTTTCTTTCTGCTGTTGCTGTTGTTGTTTGTTGTTGTTGTTGTTGATGATTACTTTATCTGAAAGCTTGGAATGAATGGTCGAGACGGACATGGGTAATTAAGCCTCTGCGGGTCGATATAGACGGAAAGGAGCCACTTAAAGTCGAATGTTTTGTATTGTGCTGGTGGTGTGGCGTCATCTCTTTTTGAGTTGACTTGTTGGACTGTGAGATGTGGGATGGCTATTAAGTTTTTGCCATAGGTTCTCCTTGAGTAAATGGACACGCCTTTTCGGAGATCCAATTAGGCTATAGAATTGGGATTATTCTCATTGGGAATGGCGAAAGCAGGTAAGCAATTGTGTTTTTGATTAGAAGATGTTGTCGCTTGGGATTGATCACTTAAGAAAGTTATCGACGATCTTTTGAGGAATTTCTTTAAGGGTGTTGCAAGCCGGCGAATGGACGATCTTGACACGAGATCGAGAGCTAACCTACATACGTCTTACTTTGCAGGGGATGAGTATGTTCTTTAACTCAGGCAGTTGCAGGTATTTTTGAATGTGAATTTATGTTTGTTACAAGGAAGCATCTAACTTTGAGTGAAACCATTCCTCTGGTCTTTGTATGATAAGTTTATTGTAGCACCCTAAAACCGATTTCTAAGTTTCTAATTCACGTCTATAGAATAGTTCTGAAGTGGATGTTAATTCAGAGAATTTTGAAAAGATGAACAGATACAAAACAGGCCCCCCGCCAAATTGTTCATGTTTTCGATATTCTACTGTATTTGCCATGAAAACAAACCTTAATTAAACTTTAATCGGTTGCCAAAAAACAAAGTTGACAAGGGGCAGAATTGACAAGGGACAAAGTGAGCAGACGGAGGTAACGAATAGCGAAGTTGACGAAGAACAGAGTCGGCAAAGGATGGATTTGGCAAATGACGAAGTTCACAAAGACAAATATTGACTAACCTAATTCACTCACGGACTTTGATTTCCAAAAGGTCCACTCTAAGCAAATCGATTGTTTCTTCATTGATGCAGAACGGTCGTCGAATGTCCTTAATATGCTTGTAGCTCGATTCAGAGCTCGGCTGTTCAAGCTGCATCTACATTGGAGAAAGTGCATACCGTAGGTTGACAGAGCCTATGAAGAATACAAGGCGAGATAATGTCAGATATGACAACGGTAAACACAAACTTCAAAACGTCAAACGAAGCTCAGTCACCTAGGGTGTAGTCGAGACCATGACAGACAAGAAGACCGTGGTGACGGGCGAAGTGCATCAAAAACTGTTTTAAAGAAAAACCATCGCGTCTAGCAAGAAGATGGGAGCAGAGGAAACTTTAGCGCTAGAAAAACAGTTTTCCCGAAGTTTTCGATCTCAGTGATATCACGCAGTCTAATAATAATAATAATAATAATGGCGGCGCTACAGTCCAAGGTGGACCTGGGCCTAGCTTCTCAGCAACCACTCGTGTTGTGCGTGCTATTGTTCTCTTACGAGTGGAGGGGACCTACAGTTTAATGCCGACTCCGAACGGCGATTTTGAGAAGCCTTTTCTAGACAGTTATACTCTTTGAGCACTATGAAAGTCTAATGCGCATGGGTCGACGCACGAACCCACACGGCCACGGCGCTACGCAGTCTAAGAACAAGTAAATTTGAGAATTTTATAAGAAAGCCAAAGTCTCGCATCAGGTTCGGGAAACACATGCACACACTTGTTATCGACACGCAAGAAATAGTGGATGTATTTAAGCAGCATTTCTAGGAGAGTTTAAAGTACACAGGCATCAAAAAGCTGAAGAACAATAAATCTGAAGTCTCTGATGGCTTGTCATCGGACCCTTTTAAGGCTGGCGGCGATATTCTGGTAGTAATAATGCACCAGATCATCCTTAAAATTTGGGAAGACGAAAACTTACCCGACGATTGGAATATAAGCTCCGTATCGCTCATCCACAACAACAACTACAGAGGAATATACCCGCTCAATGTCGCCTATAAAATCTTATCCAGTGAACTGTGTGAACGTATAATCCCCTTTTGCTCTCTACTAATCGGCACGTACAAGTGCGGCTTCCGGCCCAGCAAATCAACTATAGACCAAATCTACGCACTTCGCAAAATTCTGAAGAAGTGCGGCGGGTAAATGTAAACACGGAAGGCTCTATCTTTTATAAATCTGTCTGGCTGCTGGGGAACGCAGTTGATATCGACACCGTCGGGAGTTACAATGCGCTGCTGTAGAAGCTTTCACGATGATTAAAAGTAATTGCCTTTAAAAGGAAGTCCAAGCTTTTGACTGACTTGACTTTTTGTGACCCAATCATTACAGCTGCAACTTTGGGGTAATTAATGAGTTTATTTACTTCAGGGTAAACGTGAACTCCACAAACGACACCACTTTGGAGATCCGATGTAGAATCGCCCTTAATGACCGCTGCAGTATCGATTTGTCCGAAAAACTTGGATCAAAACTCGTGTCTCAAAGAAGCCAAATCGAGCTCTACGAAATCATTATCCTGCCTGGACGAGAAGTAGGATAGCACAGCTACAAGTGCTATGTACTTGGTGCCTTCAAAAGAAAAATTCTCCTACTGATATAAGCTTCTGTCTGTGGAGAAGCCAAATGGCGAGAAAGATATAACCGCAAACTTTCGGAGCTGTACAAGCATGTGGACATAGATGCCCTTTGCATTCATCGACTTCCCCAGCTGGCCCACATTGACCGTATTAGCCTCCTAGAAGTGTCCTAGAATCTGGATTCAAATCCGGTAGGAAAATGTACCACATAAGGGACAAGTAGTGCGGATGCTACACATCTAGATCCTGATGACTGGAAACAACGTGTGTATGACCCCCAAGGATGACCCATAGCCCAGGTTATGCCTGATTCCCCCATTTATCTGATAAGTACAAAGTACAAAAAAACCGCCAATATTTTTAAGTTTTTTGACTTTTTTTTGCTGAAACCTTCTGAATGAGTCTGAGAGTTATTTATACGCTTGGAACATTGACTTCTAATAGATCGTGGTGGTAGATAAAAGTTCTTAATGTTATAGCTCTTCCGGGAATTTAATTCAAGGCTGTTTGCGCAGCAAACTACACGCTGCGGTGACCACAAAATGTATGAAATTAGCTTACTCCCTAAAGTATTGCGGTTTCTTGCATATGAAATGCTGATAAGTGAATGAATGAATTTCTCTACGGAAAATTGCAAACAATTCCACGAATCATATCAGCTGATGACATAGGGGTACACCGAGATATAAAATGAACCTAGCTTGTTTCATATGAAATTCTCAGTTCTTTAACGTAAGAGCTGAGTGGGATCATGAACATTGCTTGATTGCTTGAATCACATGCTGCCTGGATCACTGTCGTACATATTTCGACTCGATAATGATACAAATTAATCATTCAAAAGTCACCGCTAGCTCAATGTTTCATAATACGAGTATCAGCAGTGCGCTGGTTACTTTGTTCTGGCGTCAAGTTTTGTCGCCTCTAATTTTTGTTTTATTAGGTCCAAGAATAAATGAATAATACAAAATCTGATTATTCCTGTACTTGTTTACGGAGGCACACTCCTTTTTGCGTTGATAGTGATTGGGGCAATTTCAATAATAAACTAAACGAGCTGCTAACCATTCCTTTACGGATCAAATATCTAAGTTGGCTTGGCCATACAGATCTAATGGAAGAACCGTCCCATTCTTCCCGAAGAAGAGACTGAGAGACAACGCAACAAAGGACGTCCATGACTAAGGCACACAAGTGAAGGGAAACCTAGATTAATTTGTGTACACAATGCAAGAGCTTGTTAGACATAATTTTAGTTGGAAAGGTGTGTTGGTTGAGGCCTCTTTCCCATTTATTTATTAACTAAGTCATTGTACCAAAAAAAGAAACTCGTCACATTTTGATCAAAACAAGGCATCCCTTTAAGTAGCTCAATGCAAACAAGGGACTTAAACAATTTAAACTTAAAAACTAATGCTTAACTTAATTTCTAAGCAGAATTGAATTGGAAGAGGTAGGGCTAGAGAGGAAAATAACGGTTCTGAAGATATTTGCGAAGAGATGTTTTGCTAAGGGAAAAGTCAAATGAGTATTCCATTATGGTAGCCAAATGTTGGTGTTGAACCCATAGTTGATGCAACGTAATCTTATACGGAAGAACGATCTAAAACTTCAGTTGTGCGTATTGGTGCTAAGGGAAACCAATTCATGGAGCGCTGGACAACCAGTGTGACCGGTAAGTAGCTGTTAAAAAGGAAGCCGATCGGCAATACCGAGACAAATCTCAAGAGATTTAAGTCGGATAGGTTTTAGATGGACGCTGGATGCCTTCAATACGTCGATTTTGTATAGCGTAGTAAGGAGACTTGGCCGGACTGGCGTATTCAAGAACGGGTCGAACGAAGGTGGTAATGTAGGTATTCGCGCGCAGAATTGGCTCTATTTACTGTACTGTCAATGTGGGAACGAAAGTAAAGCTCTCGATCACAAATCACGTCTTGATTGCGTAAAGATGGAACTGAAGGGACTAGTTTTGTGGCAGAGGGAATATGTGATGGATTGACATTTACTAATATTAAATTGGAGAACATTGTCGACGCCAGGCAGAAAATCTATCTAGCTCTTCTTGAAGAGAGAAACAGTCGCTGGAAGAGAACATACGAGTACATATATGTACAGATTTTCAAATGGGAGTCTTTGATTATTTTGCCAACATCGCAGATGGTAAGGATGAAAATGAATAGCCGTAGGTAATTGCCTTGCGGAACTCCGGATGCGGCCTTAAAAGGTGTCGAAATAAAAGATCTGAATACGATCTCATATTGTCCACTTTCGAAAGAAGACGTAATCTATTTGACGAAACTGGATTGGAAACCAAGGGCAAACAATATAATAAGAATAACTTGGTGTGAGATTTTATCGAATGCTGTACTAAAGTCAGATGCAATGACATCAACGTCTTTCCCATCTTCAAATGCGCGCAATCCACGACAAACAAATTTTTTAAGAGTCGTACCTGCAGACCTACCTTTGGGGAAGCCATCTTAGGAAGAAGAAAATAAGGATTTGGAATGAAAAACATTGAAACACAATACTTTGAAAAAGTCCAGGTGTGCAAACAGTTGATGCTCATTTCGCTCTTAGGGAGCTTTTTGTGTATGGGAAGAGTTTAAGCTGCAAATTCCTGGCAGAAATAACGATCTTTCGTGGCTGGATTTTGTATCATATGCATAAAGTTTCATATGTGTAAGCAAACTAAGGAAACAAAAAAAGCTACCATGGACCTGTGCCACGAGAGCGATAGAACTACCCCAATGGTTAGTATGGTACGGAAGGCAAGTTGTAGGCCTTCAAAGAACATATTATTTTAAAGGCGACAGTCTAGTGGGACTCTAGGATTCAGAAAAAATAAAATCAGAATTAATTAATCAAATTAATCAGGCTCAGTGGAGTCATTGGTCAGTCTTACACAAAAATAAACTGGGCAAGTGCGAGTTGTACTCGCACGGAGAAGGTTCCGTCGCATAATATTGAAGGATGATTTCTGAATATCAAACGACGTTTCCAAACTATTTCAGTTGAATTTTCTTCTAACTTCAACCCAAATTCATATATTTATGAATTCATACATTCAAACAAACAAACATTCATCCATGCATATACCTATACCTCTATCGAAGTTTATCCAACACAGAAAATCCCTTCCATCATACACATACCTAATCACTGCTCATGCCTTCGGTGTGTGTGTTCATTTCTGTTGGGCATTTAGGGGTAGAGATCAAAAGATAACACTCATCAACGAAGCATGAAATTTATGTGTGAAAATGAAAATATTTATCGTTTTGAATCTTAGATATCTCAAAATTTCAACATACATTGATATTTTGAGATTCATAATTTCTTAATGCTTCCGCTGAGGTCTTCAAAACTGCGTTTTCAGACCTTCAAAATTCGCATGTCGATGGTTGACCGTTTTTGGCCAATATCTCGAAAACTATTAAGGACAGAATGCTTGAAATTATTTTAAATGAAAGTACTCAATGAAGCGAATTTTTTGTGATTTTTTCAGATTTATAAACACTTTGGTTTAGAAATGGCAGGTGGGGTCGCATTAAAAAAAACGTTGGAGCTCCATATTTCCAAACGGTACTTTGGATCAGAAATTTTGAAGTAAACCTCTACCTCATTTCAAAAGATCTGTCGATTGATATATAAGACGATGGGGTGCGACAATGTTTCAAAATTAATGGCAACTTCACCTGTACTGGAGCCACCCCCAAATGGCCCCAATTTTAATTTGGGTACATAGGCAATGACATCTAGGTGTGAAGTACCTAATTCCAAAATTTCATGCCGATATCTTTATAAACTTCGGAGATAAAAAAGTGTGACAGACACGACGGACGGACGGACACACCGAAATTATAAAGGTTCCGTTTTTGTAGACGGAAACTTAAAAATATGAAAAAATAGGCCAACACCCTATGGTATGTGTCAAAATCTGAATGTGGAGGAGAAGTATTTTTTGTGGGACCTACAAATAACGAGCACATTCTTCTTCTCTACAAGGAATCTGTGGATTCTTCCAAGTGGTACTCTTTATTTTAAATGAAGCAGCACACTGTATTAGCAATAGAAGAATGTCCAACTTAATCATAAAAAACTTAATTTACTACACCAAAGGTGTTTGGGAATGTTACAAAATATTCAACACTCTCTGTATAAAAATCACGTTAAAACTGATATAGATGGCAGGACATGAAAGCCATCAGGTCAACTAAAAGGCAATTAAATGGACTGTGCTTACATTGGACTATAAGTACCTTCGCATTTAAAAACATTTGCATTCATGTTCTGAAATATTTTCTAAATTTTTGAATGAATCCTTAGCAACAGTGAAAAGTTTCAACTAGATGAACCTTCCACGAATAAACCCTTGAAGGGATTGTATACTTTTTTTATTTATGTACTGAGTGCGTACCGTCATTTATTCTTCGTTAAGTGAACATCAGCTAAATGACCATTTTATTATGAGATCCTTTGCATGTATTTTGTTTATTTCCAGGAGCATTATAATAATAATAATGGCGGCGCTACAATCCGAAGTGGACCTGGGCCTAGCTTCTCAGCAACCACTCGTGTTGTGCGTGCTATTGTTCTCTCACGAGTGGAGGGGACCTACAGTTTAATGCCGACTCCGAACGGCGAGATTGAGAAGCTTTTTCTAGACAGTTATACTCTTTGAGCATTGTCAGTGACTCGAAAGAGGTGGAGCCGTGAAAAAATGATTGATGTTTTTTTTCGAGATTCGAACCGACGATCTCGAGCGTAGGAGTCGACGCACCTACCCACTACGCCACGACGCCCACAATATATGTGATACACAGAGTAAAAATATTATGGTTTTTTTTTGCTATTCAATATTTTTCAAAACTGCCCTCTCCTTTGTTTTTTGTAGAGTTAAAAAGTCTTCTACTGGAATGTTGTTCTCTTCGGTCCATACAGATGTTGAAGGATCTGCAACTTCTTTTTCACTTTCACTTTCATTTGTGCTCTCAAATTCTGTCGGATCCTCACAATTTGCAAAGGACTCAACATTTCCATGATGTCAATCATTGATTTCAGAAGAGGAAAATGCAAAAACAGATGAATAAACATAAGAAGTTGCACTAACCGAGGTTGCATTTTTGAAAAGTTACACTTATAGAGTCAAGACGTACTGCTATCTTAGTGTTGCGAAAATCGAGGAGTTGTGCTAATCGAGGGTTGCGTTAACCGAGTTCATACTGTATATTCAAAGGTACATTGTTGAGAAGTAATATCATTCAATAAAGAAGTACACACCACGTATGATTCAAACAAGGACTCATGAACGACGATCCCACGCTAGATTCTGCGGCCACAATTTCCAATTTTAATTAAAATATTCACATTAAAGGTCGTTACCAAATTAATGTAACCTTATTTTTACACACAAACAGGATAAATGAAGTACATTGCTTCGAAAATAAGATTTCATATTAATTTACACCATGCACTACAGCCTTGGCCAAATGTATTAGACACCCTTTAAGATTCTTTATATCTTCAAAGAGCAAAAAATTAATGAAATGAGAGCAAAAAATAAAAATCGTTTGAAAATCGTGTTGCCGAAAACCATAAAATTAAAATTAATTACTACCGGAAAGTGATTTGGCAGCAAAGACAAAAAGATAAGGGTGTCTAATACATTTGACCAAGGCTGTATATTCAGCAGGACAACAAACTTTTCCTATCAATCGCTCAAACCATTCACAATGATATCGCCGATCGTAAAATCGATATTATTGATAATTGATAATTGACAATCATAATAAGGCTGATAGAATACTTGTAAGTCAGTTCTTCCATGACCCTAATACAATAAGAAATAAACCTCCATCTAATATTTGCAGTTTTATAAGGATTACTGGTTGGCAGGAGAACTTGTAGCTAGGAATCCAAACGATACATCGATGTTTGCAAAAGGATCCTCCAACGTCAGTTTGGGTTTTCCGTTGGACCGATAAGCCACAAAGTAAAAATTCAATAATCAATGAAACGGAAGACAGGGAATGTTTTTGGATTGAAACTGGTAAGACTAGTATATTTTGTTGTTAAGGTACAGTACGTCGTAAATATAACCAACAATTTGTGTGATGGAGAAGATAAATAAAACATCGGAAAACCGAATCGATGCGAAGCGATGTATCGCTGTTAATACCGATGTTTTTTAACATCGATTTTTGTCGTGGAACCATTGATGTTTTTAAACATCGATGTTTTTAAGAACGATCTTGCATCCCTACTCATAGCGGCAGTAACATGACGCTATAGTACAAGAGCGATGGCATTTTCTATTTTCAATCAGGGCATCACAACTTTGGTCTCATCACCTCGTCCATCGTTCCTTGTTCATTGTGGTTCCATAAAAGTCTGTACATCCGTAGCAGCTTCTCTGATGGCTTTATGGCAACATGCATTATAGAAAATTTCTTCTAACAAAATTTAAAGGCTTTTTTAATAAATAGTCTTTATCGTTATAATCGATATTTATATACTGATTTTCTATCACTTTTCTGGTTAACATTCGTCAGTACTCAATTGTTAAGTTTCCTTTTTGCGACATGCACAAACCAAATTTCTCTCAAATTGTACTCCAACATCCTTAAGGATTCAAACATTTTGCAACCAACTGTCTGTGTCATCTGTTAGGTTGAAATTTTCCACATTCTTCTAGGCCTTTCCGTACTGAGAATTCAATAATTATTCATATAAATATTCATCTATTGATCTCGCTTAACGAAAAAAAGAAGAAAAAAAAAATCCAAAATAAGATACACATCTCAAAAATGTGAAAAAAGAAATCTCTTACAAATAGCAACCGCGTCGTTTGTGTCGTATGTCACTATAAATTTTAATTAGCATCAGCTTATCTTAAACGCTTAGGGATTTGATTGAACCGTTAATGTGTGACCGATGATGTCATCCTTATTTTAATTAAGATTCTTTTCTTTTTCGTTCATTCCAACACTTTGGTGAGACATTACTTTAGGTCAGTTCTGAGTTTTGTTTGAAATATATTTCGCAGTAATCCCCTGGAGGGTGTGTCACTTGTGAATTTTTTGGGGGTCTCTCATAGTTCCGCTTGTGAGCTTTACGACTCTTGACCTCTTGTTCGGCAAGCAAACAGGCGAATTTGGGGATTCATTTTGCTGAGATTTTGAATACAGTCGTGAGTGATTATGTTAATGCTTAATGGCATTCAATGGTCAGGGTCATTTGCTGGCCAAAAATCCGGTCTTTTTACCGCAGACGGAGTCGTAGACTCTGACTGATAAAATTTGCAATATGTTGAGGGAATCTGTTGACTTTGTGGTTTTTCTGTGCGATATGACGGAGATTCAAGGGAATGCTGATGACGGGGCTTTTTTGAATGTGCCTGTATTTTTTCTTTCCATTGGGGTCTTTCAGGTTTTTGGTTGGTCTTTGAGAATGACTTAGCATTTCAAGTTTCATTTGGTTGACTATGAAAATCATTGATAATTCATGGTCAAACCATTGTCAGTATGACAACTAATTGGGCCTCAATTTCATTACACTAAATTAATGTGTAATTTGTACAGAATAGGGCTGTCTAGGTATCAATTTGAATCTCGCGCCATTGTTGAACTATCAACATTCAACTATCATTGGGATGGCTTCTGATGAGTGAAAATTAGGAGGTTATAAAATATGGGACGATACACATCCACATTGAATGCAATTTACTGAGGGATCTATATAAACGACTATAGGGTCATCCAATTAGTGGGCAGGGTTTTACATCTCTGTTTCAAAAAAATTCTTCAAACCGACCTTTACATTACATTTTACAATCGGTGAATGTGTTTAAATTGCGAAAACTTACTACAAAAATAGTGATTATACAGGGTGGGCCAAATACAATTTTTTTTTTTTTAAATGCAATAAAATTAACTTTTTCTATGTATTATGGCTTCATTAGTAAGAACAAACATTCCCATTAATTATGAAATACAGCGTCGTTCAAGTGGCTGCCTCGGCTGGCTTCGCAGTATCGCATTCTGTCACCCCAGTTGTCACCCAGAGCTTGTTGATGGTTTCGGGCTGTAGCTTACGGATTGCGTGGATGATATTTCCCTTAAGTGCTTGAATCGTTTAGGGATTGCTTGCATAACATCGGTCTTTAACGGTCCCCAACAAAAAAAGTCCAAAAAGGTCAAATCGCAGCGGCATTGGCAGACGGCTTATAACACGATTTGGGAATTTGGTGCGCAAAAGATCGATTGTGGCATGGGCTGTGTGGCATGGCGCGCCATCCTGCATGAACCAGAGGTCGTCCAAATACATGTCTTCAATTTCAGTAAAAAAAAAAAGTCGGCCCACATTCCGCAACAAACTGTCACTCTCTCGGTTTTCTGAGCCCCAGATGTGGCAATTTTGTTTGTTAATGTAGCCGCTGAGATGAAAATGCGCCTCGTCAGAAAAGATGATTTTTCGCCCAAAATCGTTGTCAAATTCAAGTCGTTCTAAGGTCCAAACTGCGAAGCGATAACGCAGTGGATGGTCGCGCTCTTTCAGTTGCTGAGTCAATTAGACCTTGGCGATGGCGAGGCGAGTTGATGTTCGTGAATTGAGTCTCACATTCTCGGCCACAGCAGCCACACTCTCATCTGTGCGTTCGACAACGGGGACCATGAGTGTTGTCCACTAGCATACCAGTCTCACGAACTTTTTGCTCAGACTTGCGTACAGCAGTCGCGGTGAGTGCTTCATTTGGGCCAACACTTCTTTTCAAAAACCCACTGTTAGGGCTGCACAGCAATCAATTTGGAAATACGTTTTCAATATTTTCCAACATTGTTCAAACGTAAAGCGACTCATTTCGTTCCACGGAAGTATGATAGTGACTTTCTGTCAAGATTTCGAATGGGAAACAGCTGTCAGTGTCAAAATAACTTTTATATAAAAAAAAAACACTAGATGGACCACCCTTTATCGTTAGTACTTTTCGCGGATTACAAGTAGATTATGACGGACATAATCGTCCATCTGAGCGTAATATAGGCTGTGAACAAATTTTCATTGCTGTAGCCGAATGATACCGCATTTTTTGGCCTCAAATCGAATAGTACGTTTACACCGCACCCAAATTCAACATTTCAGGAAAAAAAATTCGGCATCCAATTTTGCGTTCCCACTGCAGCTTCAGCATTTCGAATGACAGCTAGTGTTAGAATTGATTATTGATATTTTTTCCTGATTGGAAATCAGAAGTGGTTGAACCATTTAGCTTATTATATTAATTTAAAGATGAATTTAAATGCTAATTCAGACATATATATTCCGCTTTTTTTGTAATGATCACTTGAAATGATTTAATGTTTTGTTAACAGCTGTTTTTTTGTTTATGTCAGCGGGCTGAAATGTCATTGTATGACGTGCTAAATGGTGCTGAATTTGTAAAGAGGATTGTTCGATTTGACGAACTTACAAATGCAGCGACAAAATTCTGCATTTCGCTGGAATACAACATTCCAGAATGCAGGAAATGTATCGCGAAATGCAATGTATTTGGGCTGAAAAGCAGAAACTAGCCGAAATGTTGAATTTGGGTGCGGTGTAAACGTACTAGAAGATTTAGATGTGGAAGACATGTGGAAGACAGATGGTCTCAGATCTCACACAACTCAAGCTGTTTTAGCATTATTGCAAGAAATAAAATTCAATTATTTCACGTATTGCCACGAATATTATGTGATTTGTCGGCATTGGATTATTTTTTGTGGGTACAGAATCCGCGCTCTTGAGGCTTTGAACACAAGAATACTCGCCAAATTATGGCCGAGTTATTGCCCGATATACCTCGTCAGAATCGAATCCTACAGGAAGCTCCTTGGAGGACATTTGCATGGTGTTATACTCTATTCATAATATTCAACATGTTGAAATAAAAGCTTGTTCGAAATGTATATCATGCGTTTAATTTAAATTTACTTTCGGGACTACAAATTGGATGATCCTGTATATTATGGTGGTTCTTTTCTAAACTAGATTTGAAAGTTCTTGAAGCAGAATCCTTTTACAGAGCCCCGTTAATGTTTTTGCCTTACAGCAATTTCTATGACTTAGAGTTCCAGGTGAGATGCCCATTGCAATGACAATAAGTAATAATAATGATCTCGAACTTGGGCCTAGTTACTACAGCAACTACTTGTGTTATACATGCAATTACTCCTTCCCGAGAAAGTAGGTAGGTAGGTAGGTGATAGGGTGCCCTTGCGACTGTGTCGCGACTCACTAAGTCCAACATTTGGATCGATTGTGCCCTGGGTGCGGGGATATTCCCTGTGAGACCTACACTTTTACTGCTGATTAGAACCACGCAGATTGTTGGATATATTAGGAGGTTCTTTAGCTCTATTTTATTCAGATCCCTTAATAATAATAATAATAATAATGACGGCGCTACAGTCCGAGGTGGACCTGGGCCTAGCTTCTCAGCAACCACTCGTGTTGTGCGTGCTATTGTTCTCTCACGAGTGGAGGGGACCTACAGTTTAATGCCGACTCCGAACGGCGAGATTGAGAAGCTTTTTCTAGACTGTTATACTCTTTGAGCATTGTCAGTGACTCGAAAGAGGTGGAGCCGTGAAAAAATGTTTAATGTTTTTTTTTCGAGATTCGAACCGACGACCTCGAGCGTAGGAGTCGACGCACCTACCCACTACGCCACGGCGCCCACGATCAGATCCTTCAGCTCGTCGAAAAAGTTACTTCCTAGTGTTAGCAGTCTCCTTCCCCGTAGGGCTGGACAATCGCAAAGCAGGTGGCGGACGGATTCAATTTCCTCCTCGTCCCTGCAACTTCTACAATAGTCGCTATGGGGTATACCTAACCTTCTGGCATTGGTGCCTATCGTACAATATCCGATGAGAACTCCCACCACCATCCGTATATCCTTGCGACTTATGCTAATCATTGATAACGATTTCTTTCTGTTCAACACCGGCCATAGGGCTCTCGTCGCTGACCAAATGTCCTGATTCAGTCATCGCTCATTTGCTCTTTCTAAGGCTTCGTCCTCTATTTCTTTCCTTAGGAAACTTAACGGCATGTTGACGTAAGGTAGTGCTAGACAATTATCTAACTCTGAGCTCTTCTTTTCCAACAAGTCGCCTCTCTTGTTTCCTTGAACTTCTGTGTCCAGCAGAGGGTCACCGTGTTTACACTGGAGATTTCGTCTACATAGCTTGACTAGTTCCGACCTTACAATATGCGACGCTATGGCTCTTATAGCCGCTTGGATGTCGGAGTATATAGTTATCGATTTTTCAGTCAAACTAAGCTCTTTAAGCGTAAGTGCCGCTTCAGTTATTGCTGCCACTTCTGCCTGGAAAACGCTACATTCGTCGCTTAAATTTAGGGATCTTTCGAAGAGTTCGCAGCAGACTCCTGTCCCGTTCCTGTGCATGTTTTCAAGCCATCAGTGTATAGGGAGATCTCTTTGGCGGCATTCGCTGATAGCTCTAAACAACCTCTCCTATCCGGAATTCGGGTAGAGAACTTTCGCGTGGCAGTTAGGGTTGGTGGCATATAATCCGACATTTTTTACTTCACGAGTAGAGGAGACACACAGTTAAATTTGAGAAGTGTGACTGGAAGGAGATGGAACTGTGAACAATCCTCTTTGAAAAACTGTTGTCTGTGCTGGGAATTGACTTGAGGTTGAAAGTATAATCCGCAGGAATTGACGCACTTATTCTGTGCCGCGTCGGCCATTTGTACAAGACTCTTCAGTAACATGAGGCAGCTTGGCGAAAAGCGCAAGTTCATCAACTTCTACACTGAAGGTCTATGATACGATCACTGTAACACGCACAACACCAATAGTTGCTACAGAAATAGACCACCCAGACTGTAGCATTATCCAAAGACTGGAGTCAGAAAACAGCATCGAGTTTAAGTCCTTTAAGATAAGTATATCGATCGCCCAAATTAGTCTCAAACAGTAGGACATTTACTAGGAACTCTGTTTCATTTAACGTGTGCAAGTGCACACAAACAAAAATCTGGCATATGGTCGTTGTTTAAAAACATTTAAAATTTAATGGAGATAATGAGCCAACTTTTGTTGTATTTACGCCAGGTTTGCATTAATTTTCTTAAATTTAACACCACTTACGGGGAAAATGTTCACCTCAAAGGACGCTCCTAAAGAGAAACGATGTCAACAGACTATCGAACAACCCGGTCTCTAAACGCATTACTGATTTATATTTGCTGCCCTTATTAAATAAATTAACAAAACGTAAAAAATACATAAATGTATCATGAATTTCCTGGTAACCTATCAATCCTGATCAATCCTAACTATCTGGAGAAACTTAAGATTTTCTAAACAAAAAAAAATTCTCTATGCATTTTTGCAAATGAATTCCGTCAATGAATTCTTCCCATCCAAATGTAAAGGTATTTGAAATCCTCGTTTCCCATGTCTCAGATCTCGGTAATTTAGGGCTTGAATTACAGAAGAACATTAAGTTTCAAATTCTACGCGCTCCTCTCAAGTGTTACACATGTAGCTCTCTGTACTTCCTCTTCTCATCATTCCACCAAAAAACATCCGACAGTCATCCGCTTTCGGAAAAAAAAGGAAAAAAACAAAATAAAACTGTTCAAGTATGTAGATCATCTTACCAACAAACTGTCAATGAAGTCATCTCAAATTTTCTGTCATCGACGTCAAAATTACTTTCCACTACATTACACAAATAATCATTGAGATACATTTCGCAAGAAACCAAAAAAGATACACGTCTCTGCACACATGTTGTATGTAAATGTGTCCAAACGCTCGAAGTAAGCGTGATGCATAGTTTGCTTAAAACAACAAATAAGACCTAATTAGGGTACGGCTTCTCTGGACTACCAGTTTCGTTATTTATTTTTTGTTGCTCTTTCTTCGCCTTTATGTCTGCGTTTCATCCACTTTACCTAGTAACAAATCTACTTGTCATCTGCTTCACATCATATTAGTTTCAGATAAATTAATTCATTCCTACACACATAAGATACATATTTCTGCTGCAGACAGTCCTAGACTTTCAGACTACTACCCTCTGCGCTGCGCTGCTGTTCAGGCTCCAGCGTGTGGATGGGGAAATAAGGCAGACAAAAAAAGACTCTTAATATGAAATATCTTCAAATCTGCCAAACAACAGAAACTATTATAAAACACAAACTGACAGGCTGCTTGAATTTGGAATGCATCATGTAATACCCTAACTGAGGACTAGTACTTAGGGGATGAAATCATTGTGTTGAACACGGTGGCGTCTGAGTTGCTTGGGGAAAGAATTATCTCAGAGTCTAGTTTAACATTTTGAGTGGCGGATGTAGGTATTCTACGTTGAAGGCGCCTCCTATTCTGACTTATGGATCGTTGTTTGGTGGCTCGAAAAAATACAACACACTACAGTTGTGTGCAAAACACTTCGACCTAAAATCTTAGATTTTTTTTTAGATTCGCTTCCTCAAACAAAATATATGGCCTTTAATGTGAAATTTAAAAAAAATTAATGAAAAAACTAAACAAAGAGTGTAATTCATTTAATAATACTATTATTTAAAAACTGATTGTACTTATTGCCTAATGTTTAAAGTTGGTTAAGTGTCTGCCCTAGATTAGAGGGGTCCCAGTGAAAGCGAAGTTAATACGCTTTTATTCGGTTGGATAATCCAAAATGCAGACATTCTTTCCCACTGCTTTTGCCGTCTTTCCAAAACTATAGCTAAGAACAATGGTGACGAGTTTTAGTGTTTCTCTGGACCAATTTTGAGATAAGCCCAGGGATTTTTGTTGTGGTTGAGGTCTGGGCTTTAGCTGGCAGCATATCTAAGGGCTGCGTTTGAAGCCACCCTTTCACTTTTTTGGCCAAGTGCTTCGAGTCCCTTTCACATTAGAAAACAGTTTCAGAGAGCATGTTGTTCACTGTTGATGTGGCTTCAGTGATTCGCCTTGTCTTTTCCAGGCCCAGATCTCTCGTGGGGTCAGTAACAATTTATTTTCGTTTTGTCAGACCATATAACCTTTACCCCTACATCATCTTTGGATCAATTCTTATACCTTTCGACGAAACTAAATTTTGCTTAATGTTCTTCCTTGAAAAGACTGGCTTCCTTTTCTTCTCGATGACCACCACATTAGGCGTGTGCAGTGTCCGATTAGCAGTGTATCGCCTTAATTTCCTTCCATTTTTTCACGGCTCCACCTCTTTCGAGTCACTGACAATGCTCAAAGAGTATAAAGCTTCTCAATCTTGCCGTTCGGAGTCGGCATTAAATTGTAGGTCCCCTCCGCTCGTGAGAGAACAAAAGCACGCACAACACGAGTGGTTGCTGAGAAGCTAGGCCCAGATCCACCTCGGACTGTAGCGCCGTCATTATTATTATTATTATTATTATTATCTGTCTGCAGTTCCCGAAAGCACAAACCTGACTAAACTAAGCTCATCTTGGTCAGTGAGCTTCTTAGGCCTTCCCAATGGTGAGCTGTTTGTGTTAAGTTAAGATTTTTTCCTTAGCCGCGCAGCAGCCGACTGCATTCTCTTACTATTAGATGAGTTGATTTTTGTGCTTCCTTGATATAGATGCCATTTCCACAATCCATAAAGTGGACTATTGTACAAAGTGCAATGTTTCTTTCCCTTTATAAGTTAAACTGCGAATGCAGCAGTACACCCTTAAGATAGTGATGCAAAAATGAGTCATGGCAAAACTAGCTGAACCGCATAAGCTGACAGAGCATCGTTAATAATAATAATAATGGCGGCGCTACAGTCCGAGGTGGACTTGGACCTAGCTTCTCAGTAACCAATCGTCTTGTGCGTGCTGTTGTTCTCTCAATAGTGGAGGGGACTTACAGTTTAAAGCCGACTTATCTAGACAGTTATACTCTTTGAGCATTGTCGGTGACTCGAAAGAGAGGGAGCCGTGAAAAATTTTTTTTTTGAAAAATTATTTGTCTGGACTGGGATTTGAATTAAGCCTGTGAAAGTCAAGTGCGTATGAGTGGACGCACAAAAACACACGGCCCACATCGAGCATCATTAAGCATCCCATAATCTGGCAATCAGTATACCTGTAGGTAAATTGCTATGAAGTTTCAAAAAAATAAATGTCAGTAAATCATGTAAAATCAAATGTCAGAAATCTGACTCATTTTTGCAGTCGTTTGTACATAAGATTCAAAGAATGGCTTTCATGGGCCACACAGGCGCTTTAACGTGTATTCTTAGAGACCCTGAACATGTTCGCAATCTTCAGGCTTCAGAATTATGCTCGTGTCTGAAAGTAAGCAAGGGTTGTCGTCATATCAAACCACACTAAAAGTACAATGGCACGGCAAAAAATATCTACTTTTGTGGACAGTCAATCGCCAATCGAAGCTATTGCCGTGACTTGTACTCCCTTAAAACTACGCAAGGAATGCTGAAATGAGATTAATATTCTTAGCAGAGCAACAAAACCTGACCTTAAACTCGGTAGGCTTGGTTAGGTCAACAACTTCCCTGTCCAATGAGTCCTCCATGACTCACGAGAGGTGATTGGACAGAGTGAACGCTTAGAATACAGTTTAGGCAAAATTTGTTTTGGAATGAGTCACTTGGCGTCTTCGGACCATCTACGATAAGTTGTATTTAGCTGCAGCGACGCCTGGCGGGCTTATCGGCTTTGCAATTTCCTGTAATAACATTACATTTTGCCCTGTCAAAAGATCGGCAACAGTTCAGGAAGGAGTCGTACTAAAATTCATTACTAAAAGGCGGTGTTTATCTGTTTGGTGGCAACCGATAGTTTTAGCTGGTAGCCCATACATGTCTAATTGGCCTAAAGTGGGACTGATCTTACCTAGTATTCGATACCCAGGCTATTCATATTTTACAAAAGCATGTTTAAGAACTGTCAGCAACTTAATTGATTTTTCGCCCAATGTACGAAATTCCTGTCTAAAATCGTTAGTTGGAATTCTGCAGCCATAGTCTCTGATATAAATTTGAGAGAGAAGTTCTTTACAGATACAATTCTACTTCAATATTCAGAAAATTAGCAAATACCCTAGTAGACGGGAGGGATAATATCTTTGAAATGGAAAATGGAATATTTTTTTATCTTTTCTTTTGCAAGCACCCGTGTTGGCCTTCACAGCATCTATTAAAACTACAAAAGATCCGAATGGTTCTACTATACACACTGCGCGTCCGATTTACGATCAAGCGATCATCGCTCGATTATCGTTTTTTTAGACTTCAGGAGAAGATTACGTTATTTTGCTGTCAGCAGAAGCAGTGTGTGCGTATTGAGAAGAACTAGATGGAGTGTTCATTTAGCATTAAGCTTCAGTTCGTATCTTTGTAGATTTTAGATTGAATATTGTGAATCTTTTTGTAGAAATTCTGTATTCAGATAGATTACATTCAACTCCCTGAAGTTGATTGCTTCCGGTTTTTTGAAAATCAGCCTCCTGCCAGACTTTGTGCGTGTATGGCAACAGCGCTTTGACCAATATTTGTCACTTCCTTTTGGCACAAATAAATCATCTTCGGGTTGTAACTGTTACAAGCTTGTTATATAATTCTAAAAGTACGATTAAAAAACGTACAAACAACAACAAAAGACCAAAACCCGGCAGCAACGGAACCTTATATCTTCGTCTAATATTTACGGACATGAGGTCACATCGAACCGGTTCAGCCGGCTTCACATTGCCTGCTCATTCTCACGAATCCAATACGTATTTCGCAGATGGCCACCTAACCTATCATACATATATACAGGCCTTAAGCAGGTGCACATTGTCTACACTAGCACGCGTCTGAATCATTGAATTTAAGTATGAATTTTGTATGAACTTTTCCGGACAAAACCAAGCCGAACAAGTCTAATCTTCCTTCAGCAATTCAAATTACCATACGAGACCAAACAACTGAATTTTATTAGAATATCTAAATGTTTAAAGATGAGCCAAAGAGAGAAAATTGAAATTGAAATGTTTAGCTTGATGTACCAGCAATGTCACTTTCTCATGGAAATTAACGGTGTACAAGTGAAACTTTGTACAGTCATGTTCAAAAATCAAAAGAAAAAACGTTAAAATTTTGGTTTTTAGCAAAAGTTCAAATGAACATAATGAATTATTTATTTCTGTGCGCAAAAAGTGGAGAAAAGAATTGCAGATTCAACAAAAATTTACCAGCAAAGGAGAGATGTTCGAATTGAAATGAAATTCTTACAAGAAGCAACTTTCAAACTTGTCACAATTATCTCTCAATTTATTGATCATAATTTACTGTACGACTATGAGGAGAATCTGCGCGGTCAATTTGAGTGAGAATGAAATATGAATATCCCCCATATTTGTCGCGCCCTCACCGCCCCATCATCAGATTGGTCTTGAATAAGTAACGACTTAATTGAGTTTTTCGAAAACTGTTAGCTGTAGTTTTGTGGTTGCGTCGTGCGATGTGCGATGTTTGTGTGATGCGATGCGATAGAGATGCTGCTGGTGATGATGATATCTTTGCCCTATAGATATTAGTGCAAGTAATTGATACGCAAATAAAGAACTTTGAGTCGCAGAAATCATCGTTAGTGGGGGGCGGAGACGGATGCAGATACACTGAATGAGAGAAGGAATTCGAGACATAGGAGAGATTCATCAATTTCAGATGTATCTTTAGCATGCTTGTGCTTAACTTTAGTTGACATCTTCGAAAACATTTCAAAATCATTTAAAAAATTAAACAAAAAAAAACTTAATCTCCACAAAAAAGAGAAGATGAACAAGAAAATGAAGCTGAGAAAAGCAAAAAAAGTATCTATACGTATGTATGAGGTAAATGATTAAGCCCCACCACGTTTCTTGTATCTACAGCCTGTATTCCATTCTTGGATGGATGTCCACTGAAATTTCTGCGTACATACACACAACTAAATACATACATACATGCATATGAATGTATCTACAGCTGTGTGTATTGTATGACATAAGCTTGCAGCGACCACCCGCAACCATCCTTTTGCCATCCATTAAGGTGAATTAGTATAATTCTATTGGTTGATAAAATTGGGATTCCATGCATGGGATCACATCAGTGCATCTTTCTCTGGCACAATGAAACGCCGTAGGGTGTGGGGGAATACACAGCAGTGGATGCTTGGCTCCTTGCTTTCATTTATGGATGCTGTCTCTGTTTTTCGTGGGGTAAAACGTTTGCACCTGTTTCGATCTGATGAATGCTTGGACTTGAGGTTGTTTCTCACAGGAGAATACACAGGCACAACATCATCATCATCATCATGAAGATCATCGTCTCAAGAATCGTACTTAAGAGTGCCTCTTCGTCGAGAGTCGAGCAGATAGTTTATTATTTCAGGCTTTTCCACACACAATGAAAATCAGCACGCTCTCATGAGTCAAAATAAATATATTCCCCTATCGTACTAGTAGATACACATTTATGAATCTTTTGCATGACTTTTTTGTTTTTGCAGGTTTTTTTTTCTTTTTATATATTTTTCACACATTTCTCTGATATCTCTGAGATACACCAGAGGACGCAAAGAGACCGAGCAAAAGAGAGAATGAGAGTGTGTATCTTTTACACACACTTTGTGTATTTGTATAGTCTTCGCGGCGCATTTTAGCAATGCCAGACATTCTGACTATCGGCACAGATGGCAATCGCCTTCATCTGTACACACTGGGAGGAGGAACAGGTTCCCACTCGATGTTGATTCTCTGAAAGAAAATTTTTCAGCAAAGCGTGGAACATGTTATACGTTCATCAAGTTGTTCATCTTTAAGATACATTCTTCTTCTTTGCGTTTTTCGTTCGTTCTCTTCTTTTTTTGCCTCTTCTTTCTGTATATTGATTATTTTTTCATGTTTCTTTTTTAAATCTATATGAAGTATCTTGTGTGCTGTAACTAACTCGTACTAAATAACCACACAGAGTGCTTTTGATTAGATTAATCGCGCACTCTGATCAACGATCAAGCGATCAAGCGATCAAGCGATCAAAACGATCAAGCGATCAACGATCGACAATCGATCTTACATGCTTTAGGTTTCAGGCTTCACCCGAGAAAATCGCACGATCTTGCTGCCGTCACCACAGCCATCACACACACTGTGTGCGTCTCTTGAGGAAGAAAATGAAAAAGAAGAACTAGATGAGGTGTACATCTAGCCGAACGTACAACACGTTGCGAATAAAAATTGGAATGTGTACGTCCTATTTAAATTCAATAAACCAGCAAAAAAAAAGCACAAAAAGATGAAAAAAAGAGAGATACTTAAATACTGTTGTAGATAGTCGAGATGTAGGAATGTAAATTAATTTATGAAGACAGCACAGCTGCTCAATGGAAGATAATTATCATAAAAGAAAAATACGAACAGAAAAAACGAAGTATTAAAAACAAACGTTCAGACATACAAAATTGTGTTGTGTATCTTGTATCGCTGGTCCATCCATCTCGTGCCTTGTGGAGATTCCAGTATCAAAATCGGATCTACCTCGTGGACAGTTATGACATGTATATGAATGTATGCATAAATTAAGTCACTTAATATATAATATTTCCTTTTTTTGCTTAAAATTATTATTTTTTCTCTTTTTTTTTTTTGTTCAAAGTTAATCGATAGAGCGAGAGTTGTTGTATGTGAAGTCTTGTTGTTGAATCTTGTAGAATTTCTTGTGATGACGCATTCCGATGCTGCGGCCGAAGTGGTGGTATTTTGTACGTGTGCCTTGTCAGGTTTTTAGCTTTGTTTTTGATTTTTTTTTACAACTTGCCGCGAACCATTACCTCGCGCAATTTAATGAAAACATCGAGTGTCACATGTAGTTTAGATTTTCTTGTTTCATTTTTGGAAAAGTTGTTCACTTCACTTCTGTTCTAAATTGATTTGAAATTAAAATGAATTGAAGGTAAACTTCAAGATATAAATTTATGAGTTTCGATTTGAGATATGGAGATTTATGCCGAACGGATGGATGTCGTCGAATGTGAGGTCTTTAGCGCGCGGTTTTGATGGGGGGACACACACTAGAAGTTTCTGTTTAGACGTGTAACGAGAAGTGGAACGTAAGGTCGATGATCAGCGGTTGATGTCCGTGATGATTGAAATCGGTTTCAGTGTCGGCTAGTGAATGATGATTTGATTGTGAGAGTTTCTTTTTTGCGAGATCACAAGACGTGTCTAGATAAGGGGAACAAAGATATTTGTGGATGGGCAATGCCGCTGTTGTTTATAATTTTCTGAAGACTGCTGTTTCTTAACCTTTGAACCGTTGCTTCAGAATACTTTAAAATAACTTTGAAGGAGAGGTATTCACGTGGAGTATTTGATGTTTTGATGTCACCTTTTGTCCTCTTTGCATCGTAATTATCCCACATTTTGTCCATTTTCCATCGACCCCACCATCCTCAAATGTAGTAAATCTTCAGGCTAACATGGAGCGGGTGCAACTTCGGATACAAGTGAGCAACGTGCAATATTTTGTTGCCCAGTAATGGAGAAGTTTCGTATCCCTGAGATCGGCTGGGAAAACGAAGGTAAAGACAAAACCCTGGTAATGAGGACCATCGTTTCACATAATCGGTAAAAAAAAACATTAAAAAGGACCTATAGTTAATTGGAAACGTCCTAGATATTTGCATAAATACGACCAAAAATTGGAATCAATCCCGCTTCTTGATGTTGAAAAACTATAACCAAATGGTATCACTCTGCAGCTAAAACCCAAACTCGGAGAGATTTGCATCCATTCCTTAAGATTTTATTGAATTCACAGAACTTTGAATTACGGTACGAGTCGATAGATACAACAATGAAAAACCAATTGGCTTTTGTTTGACTGGGTTTCCTTCCGACAAAAAAAATGTACGTTTAGTATAAATTTAATTTATTTCTATGTTTTCCATAGACGTTTGTAGTCAACCTAATTTTTGAAATCATTGCGGAAAGGCTAATCACTACCGAAGCAGTCTTTCATTTCCTCTTTATGCGACCTTTGGACCAAGAGGGAATGTGTTGACAAATTGTGTCTCTCGGTATTAGACATTCATTGATACTACTAGCTAATAAGCTGCACAGAATGGCCGTTCGGAAACTCAAGAGAACTGAAGCAACCGAGCGTTTACACAAAAATGATACCCTGTGACTGAAGTAACCGCTTCGTTGACGACTGGATGGCGGAGTTGGTTAAGTACCTGCCCCAAGTTAGAAGGGTCGTAGGTTCGAATCCCAATGAAATCGAATGTGGTCCAGACACCATTTGCCGTTGGAATCAAATTAACGGCACTGGAATAGGTTGCTACCTAGCAGTACAATGGACCAGTTTTGAGTCTGAGTGCTCCAGTGCAGTGTTTCAAAAACCTCAAAAAAAAAAACCGGTTCGTGCAGTGTTGGCGGATTTGTAAAATGTTGCCTATTTATGCGGGAGCGAAAAGAAGCGCTCTCTACGTACACAAATGTAAGTTAACAATTGAATTCTTATCAAATGTTTAAATGCTATTATGATACATTTTTTATTTGCCCTTGGTATTGGCTCTTGACATACGGCTTTTATAGTTGGTTCTAGAAAAACAAAATTAACTCGATTCTTTTGAATTTCCGAAAGCTGTGCTTTGTATAATCTGCAGAAAGTTAAGATTTATGAATACACGAGCATAAATTATGAAAAGTTGGTTGCTGCTGAACACCCTGTACTCCTATAGCGAAAAAGGGCTTCACTAGATAATAGGAAATAAACTGCAGGGCAATTGCGAGTTGTGTGGGCTCCGTAGTGGGCAAGTGCTTCGACGCCTAGGCTCGAAGTCTGAGTTCGATTCCCGAAAAAATACCATAGATATTTTCACGGCTCTACCTTTTTCAAGTGAAAAATCGCAATCAACTATTGATTACGACATACAGTCAGCGTCAAAAGTGAGTAAACTCTAAATTCAAATTGACTGGAATGGTCAACGTCTGACATTAATGCCTCAAATAAAAGTTCTGAAATCATACTTCAAAATAAACTATATTTCATCTAAAATAACAGTAAACTTAAGGAAGTTTATTTAGTTCAAACGAAAAAAGTGGCTAAAAACAGGCGTCAAAAGTATGTTAATACATCTCTTTAAGAAACAATCTTATGGAGAAAAAAATTGTACTTTGTATGCCTTTACCGCTTTTTCAGTTATCATATATGGCGGTCTTAATTTTCATACAAAATCGAGCCTTTATGTCTTACAGTCACTGACACAACTATTGTATATAAACACTCACAATGCTGTTTTTAGCACTTTTCTCTTTGAAATTCAATTAATTCTTTTATATTTATGTTAAATATTATTTACCATATTTCAAAGTATGACTTTTGAGCTTTAAATTGATATATCCGTGTCTGTTCTACCTCATTCCGTTGAATATTAATTTAGTGAATAAACCTTCAGCAGATGACTGAATGTTCACTCACTTTTGACGCTGACTGTACATGAACATACAAACAAACATCCATGCATACATATATCTCATGTATGTAATCCTCCACTTTTGTTTTTGAATTATTTTTATACTAAATAAAAAAAAATGATTTTGAGTGATGGACATTTTTATTTAGACCTTTAATATTTTTTCTCGAAAATATGATATCCGCCAGTGTTGATACACATTTGTGCTCGTTTTATCACATTTTCCATGACTTTCCACATTATCTCAAAAAAATACGGCTCAATCACTCCTCCCGTATGAGCGCCGTACCACACAGTGGCTTTGAGTGGATTTAATGGCTCTTCATGCATCACACGCGGATTTTCAGTGTCCCAGAAACGAAGATTTCATCGTCGCTCATGATGATTTTAGACACAAAATTGTCCTTTCCGTTGTTGAGATTGAGGATGGCTTGAGATTTATATACTGTTTGTATACTGCAGCTCTTTAACTCACAAATGTCAAATATGATTGACGTACGACGCCATTTGCAAAAATTATAACATCTTCCGGATGTTGTTGGATGATTAATTTTGCGTCACTTTGTACATCTCTGCTCAAATTTATCTAACACCAAAAATCCCTTGGAATATCATATCCAATCATGTCTACTGTATGTTTATTATTGTTGGGCATTAAGGGATGAAATGAAAAAAATAAACTGGGCAAGTGCGAGTTGTACTCGCACGGGTAAGGTTCCGTCGCATAATATTGATGGATGATTTCTGAATATCAAACGACGTTTCAAAACTATTTAAGTTGAATTTTCTTCTAACTTCAACCCAAATCAACCATTTATTCTCAACCTAATCAACCATAAATTCATACATCCAAACAAACAAGTATTCATCCCTACATATGTATACCTATATCTCTATCGAAGTTTATCCAACACAGAAGATCCCTTCCATCATACACATACCCAATCACTGCTCATGCCTGCGGTGTGTGTGTGTTCATTTCTGTTGGGCATTTAGGGGTGAGATCGAAAAGATAACGCTCAGCAAAAAATAGAGTGGCCGAACACAGCATGAAATTATGTGTGGAAATGAAAATTGTTTTCATTTTAAATCTTAGATATCTCAAAATTTCAACATAAATCGATATTTTGAAATTAATCATTTCTTAATACTTACGCCGAGGTCTTCAAAACTGCGTTTTCAGATCTTCAAAATTCGCATGTCGATGATTGACCGTTTTTGGCCAATATCTCCAAAACCATTAGAGCCAGAATGCTCGTACTCAATAAAGCCAAGTTTTTGTGATTTTTTCAGATTTTTAAACACTTTGGTTTAGAAATGGCAGGGGGGGACGCATTTAAAACTTTGGATCTTCATATTTTCCAAACGGTATTTTGGATAAAAGAGTGTTGAAAGAAACCTCCACCTCATTTCGAAGGATCTGTCGATTGATATACATTTCGATGGGGTGCGACAATTTTTCAAAATTAATGTCAACTTCACCTGTACTGGAGATACCCCCAAATGGCCCCACTTTTTAAAATCGCTGCATAGGCAATGACATCTAGGTCTGAAGTACCTAATTCCAAAATTTCATGCCGATATCTTCATAAACTTCGGAGATAAAAAAGTGTGACAGACACGACGGACGGACGGACACACCGAAATTATAAAGGTTCCGTTTTTGTAGACGGAACCTTAAAAAATAGGGTTGAAATGAATGTGCAAGGTTCACTGTGCAGGAACTCGTGTTTAGTTGTTGTATCTTCGATATTTCGAAATTTGCACATTAAATCGATATTTATATATTTATAATTTTTTAGTACTTTCGATAAGATCTACAGAACTACGTTGGTCAGAATGTTCATGTTCATAATAATAATAATTTTGAACGAAAGTGCTTATTAAGGCTATTTTTTGTGATCTTATTTTATTTATTTATTTATTTCGAGCTCTATCTCAAATTCACCTATACGAGAGCAAAACGGTCCCATTTTTAAATTTGCATTCATAGAACATTATATCTAGGCCTAAAGCACATAATTCCTATTCAAAAAAATGTCCATGTTGCTAGTGGGTAAAGAGTTCCAGTGTTAACAGGACTCCTTAAAACTGTGAACTAAGTCCCCATATAATTGTTTGATTTATGAAAGACCATTGGCAGAATATTTTGTGAACATGTGGACACTGCAATGCACTAGCGAACAAAAGACTTGAACTGGGATATTCCGGATCATCATCATATTGCTGCTAGTTCTATTTAAGGAGTGCTTAATTCAATGATAAACTAACTGTCATAGTCGAGCTAAGAGATCACAGCTTCTTGAGGATACCATAAGCCAAATTTTAGTGAAGTAAACAGAATTGGGAGATAAGAAATGCATTAAAATCTTGTTCAATATTTCCTTAGCATTTTTTCTTCCTCTTCTTAGGGCGCTACAGTCCGAGATGGACCTGGGCCTCACTTAACATGCCCCTCCACCCAGAACGATCTTTCGCCATCTGTCTCCAGTTTCGCACACCTGGCTAGCCTCATGTCGCTGTACAGCCCATACAGTTCGTGGTTCTCCTCCAAATGCCATCAACGCAAACAAGACCAAAGATCGCGCACAGAACTTTTTCTCGAAAAGACCAACAGACTCTTCATCCGTTTGGGATATTGTCCATGCCTCTGCGCCGTAAAAAAGGACTGGGATGATCAAGGTCTTATATAAAGTCAGCTTGGTCTTCCGACAGAGGGCTCTATTACTCAATTGCCTTTCGTCTGTACTGTTTACTGCGGAGCCAAGGTAGACGAGGTCCTTAACTACCTCAAAGTTATAGCTGTCTATGGTGACGTCCTGGCCAAGTCGTCGATGTTGTGCTTCCTTTATCGATGGCAGCATATACTTGGTTTTGCCCTCGTTTACCGCCAGACCCATTTTAGTCGCTTCCGCTTCATTGGCGGCTCTCTCTCAAGCTAGCAGTTGAACAGACTTTTGGAAGACCTTAGCATTTACTTGTTTATTTTACTGTTTCTGTTACTCAATGTTAGTATTCATAGCGGTGTACTTTGAAGACAACAAACTTTAGACGTGGACGTCCTCTTTTGCGCTGCCCTGCAAGTTTAGAGTTGAAGACTCTTCGAGCCGGAGCTAAGCTGTCTATACGCTATACATGGCCTAATCATCTCAGGCGTTGGATCCGTAGACGCCTGGCTAGCCTCTTGTCACCCATATAGTTCGTGGTTGAATCTTCTAAAAATGCCATCAACGCAAACAGGATCAAAGATCGCACGCAGAACTTTTCCCTCGATAAGACCAAGACATTCTTCATCTACTCTTTAAATTGCCCCTGTCTCAGCGTCATAGAACAGGACAGGGATGATCAATGCTTTATATATAATCAGTCTTGTCTTTCGAGAAAGGGCTCTATTACACAATTGCATTTATTTGATCACAAAAAAAGCATTTGATTTGAGTACTGATGGTATTCGTACTATTTACTTGGGAGCAGGGGTAGATGAAATCCTTCACTACCTCGAAAGTATGTCTGCCTATATGTAGCTAAGTCATCGATGTTGTGTGTCCTTCCTTGAAGGCAATATTTACTTCGTTTTGCCCTCGTTTACGCACTTTGTCATATGCCTCATTGAAATCGACGAATTTCTTGACATTCCAGGATCTGCCATCGATTTGGTCGACTTTCCTAGCCTGAAACCAAACTGTTGAAGACTTATCAGATTATTTATAAATAGATTCAGGCACACACATAAAACACCATAGAAGATTTTAAAGGTGATGTTCGGAAATATATCCTTTGATAATTGGCGCTGTAATTTCCTTGCATGTGGATTCGGAAATATATCCTTTGATAATTGGCGCTGTAATTTCCTTGCATGTGGATCGGGCAAACGATACTGAGATTCCACTAACGGCAATGCTTCCTTCGAACTATCTTATAGATGAGCTGGTGCATGCGCGCTACCAGAACATTTAAAAAGTTCTGCAGACAGTCCATCTACACCAGTCTTATTACACATCAGTCTTGATATTGATGTCTTGACTTCGTCTATTTCGGGGGAAGGAATTCTCGCCTCATCGTCCAAATTGAGTGGTACATTCTGGCTGACAACGATATTTGTGTCTTCATCGCCGTTTAACAATCTGTAGAAATGATTCCTCCAAATAGTATTACAAGTTGACCATTCTCGATCTGGCGGGCTTCTGTCGGAGCTTTATATCCATTTGATAATAATTTCACCCTCTGGTAAATCTTTCGGACATAATTCCTGCCATAGCAGCTCTCCATCTTCTTGATCGCGTGCTAATCGAGCTCTTTCTTTTTCTTCCTGAGAAGCCGTGTCTCTTTCCTCCGTTTTTGCTTGCAAAGCTTACGAACAGCTCTCGTAGCTCGAAGCAGCATTGTCTAGTAGGATTCTGACTTTGCTGCATGTGCCTGATTGTACTCGATGGCTTTTTGACGACGTTCCTATTCTTCTTCTTTTGTTTGTGCAGGCGACGAGAGCTTTAGGAGACTCGATTGCCTAGGTTTTGTTTACAATCACAAAAATCCATCCAGATCTTTGCGCACATGACATGTCAACTCTGGAAAATGTAATGCATGAACAAAGGCATTCTGATCATTTTTGGTTCATTTCATCTCAGGGGGGTGTCCTATCCCCACTTCTATGGTCAATTCTAGTAGATGAACTTCTCTATGTACTTAATAATAATGGCTTCACAGCCATCGGATATGCTGACGATATAACCATAATTATAGGAGGAAAAATAAGGACATTATAGGTAGTCTCATGTAAAGAGCCCTAGAAATAACTTGGAACTGGTGCGATGAAGAGGGGCTCTCCATCAATCCCAGCAAAACAAACATAATTCGCTTCATAAAGAGAAGGACAAACAAACTTCAAACCCTAAAAATCAAAGAGACCTGCATTTCATTAAAGGATGAGGTAAAGTTTCTGGGCATAACACTGGACCAAAAACTCACATGGAATGCTCTCTGGTCCTTAAAACAACTCGTAGGCAAAACATGAGGACTAAACCCAAAAATGAGTCAGTGAATCTACAATCAAATGATTAAACCAACCATACTTTATGGCGCTGCCGTATGGTGGAAAAAATGTAAACAAAAAAGTGCCATGAACAAACTTAATAAAATACAAAGGCTAGCGTGCATTTGCACTATCGGTGCAATGAGAACGACTCCAACTGCAGGAATTCAAGCTATATTAAACATTCCCCCAATTCACACTGCTAAAAAAGCCTAAAGCTGCAAAACAAGCCTTAACAGTACAAAGAAACTATAAATACAAAGAAGGAGACCTTGTAGGGCATCTAGAGATTCTCAAAAGAATAGATAATATCTGGGAGTTGACACGAGTGAGTGATCTGATGCCCCCAAAGTTGAATTTCAAAATACACTACAAAGTACTCATACCAAGCAGAGAAGAATAGAACAACAACCCCCCGTGGATGAATGATGGAGCCCAAAAATGGTACACAGATGGGTCGAAATCTGAAAACAAAGTAGGGGCTGGAGTGATAGGACCAAGATGCAGCCTACACATTCCTCTCTGTAATCAGTCAACAATATTTCAAGCCGAGCTGTTAGCAATTAATGAAGCAGCACACCGCATTAACGACAGAAAACTCACAAACACCAAACAGACAGTCAAGCGGTTCTTAAAGCGCTAAAGGGCTACACATTCAACTCTAAGGCTGTCTGGGAATGTCACAAAATACTAAACAAAGTGGCAGATAACAACAGGTTAAAGTTGATCTGGGTGCCAGGCCATGAAAACCATGAAGGGAATGAAAAGGCTGACATACAAGCCAAGAAAGGTACCTTTTACGAGGCCTTTACCCCTTTATGGATTCAATAACACGGGCACAAACTTACACCTACACAAATGGGTGTAAGTTGTGAAGAACAAAGGAATCAGTTCTGGGTAGTGGTATTAAAGTGGGTATTAAACACTCAAGAAAGTTCATGGAACAAAATCACAACCCCAAACGAGCCAAAGAAGCTCTAGAACTTAATAAAGCAGACCTTAAAGTGCTATGTGAAGCACTAACAGGACATGGGGCATGCAACTACCACCTTCACAAATTGGGTCTTAGCAGCACAGAAATCTGTAGGCGATGTGGACAGGCCAAAGAAGCTATGGAACACATACTGACCGTCTGTCCAAGTCTTGCCCGAGAAAGATTTAAAATGTCACACCAAACAAACGTAACAGGGAAAGACTTTCAAGAAATCCCATCTACAGAAGTTGTCAAATTCTTAAAGGCAGCACTAAAATCCTAGATCAAAGGAAGGGGGTACAATAGATCTTTATGGTCGCAGTACTAGTGTTACATACATGACACACCCCGTGTTCTTCAATTCAATTCAATGGTTCATTTCATAAGCGCTCTATCTTTCCCATAGCTCAAAAGCATCCGAAAGGGTTTTCCCTTTTTTTCTCATTTTAATCTTGTAAAAATGCCTTACCGGTAGATATAATTCTACCATTTTTGCAAGACAAATAACGTCTGAGGACTTCTAAAGAAACATTAACTGTATGTATTTACTATAATTTACTGCAAGGATTTTGCTATTTTCACATTTATTGAATATTTAATTATGGGTGTGTGCGTCAACACATACGCACTACGCACTTTCCACTTTATGTTCAAACCCAGTTAGAAGCAATAATTTAAAAAAAAGTATCCATGGCTCCGCCTCTTTTGAGTCACTGACAATGTCACAAAGAATATATGTAACTGCCTAAAAAAAGGTTCTCAAGAAACTAGAAGTGAGGGGCAACCCTATTCCAAACCAACTGACTCGTAATTCAGAGAGTTCGCGGAACGTTTAACTATTTTTATCACTTGAGGGATCTAGCTACACGAGCCATGCGGTTTTGTCAGAAATAACGATGAAACGAACTTTCCTTTTTCAAGGAGAAGATGCCCCTTGCATGCCTAAATGAGAATCATTCAAGTTTTGGAATACTAAAATGCAAATTTGCGTCATGTCCAACTTATTAGGAGTCAGTTTGTCACCCCAATTAGAACTGATTGCTTGGAACGGCTTAAACGACGCTGTTTCTACATGGTTCCTTTCAAATATTTTCCAACAAACTTGCTGGCTGGTGAAGGTGTCATTCAGCATGTGAGCCAAATGACACACGGAACAGTCACTGAACACAAATTAGCTTGTCCCAAAAATGCCTCAGATCATGTCATACAGACTTATCCGCCGCTTTAGATCTTATAGGGTACCACATCCAATCTCACACACAAGCCACAGCTTCACTAATCATTTTCTCCCTTCGGCTTACCTCAACATTCTATATCTCGTCGAAGACTGTAAGGCGCCCTGTACTTCTTTGTGGTCAAATTAGAAAGAGAGAAACACACAAAACAAAAAATTAACAAAACGAATAAAACAAAAAAAATTGAGAAAGAAAAAACACGAAAAAAACTCAAGAAACACACGTACACACGATATAGCCTCGAGCACGACCCAGCTGTGTGGTCGCCGAAGCAGTTTCGTTCCATGACTGTGTTACTGAGTTCTTTTCCCTCCCACCATGCCAGGCCGGTGAGCGCGCAGAGTACGCCATCAATCCGATGTGGCTTCTTGTTGTCTTTTTATTAGGTAGGACTTTGCACAGACGATGTATGGGATAACTTTGCAACTTTCAATTTCACGTTAATATCGTGTGGTCCGCGCTTGTAGCCCGGTTGAGGCCAAGGTCTTCTTTGAGCAATTTTCGTTTGTCTATCGAGTGTTTGGCTGAATGATAAATTTTGTTTTTATTTTTGTGTGTTCCTTTTTTTCGTATTTTTCTCGAGTGTGTACTTGGTTGTAAGTGTTTGTTTGTTTTGTTAAATATGAAGTATCTACGACTGCAGTCAGTTCGTGTCAATGATGACAGATTGATGGTTTGCAAAGGGAACCATCATCTGTCATATTCATTGTCAACTATTGTACACTTGTCATTTCAATTGTCAGGCGCTGTCAAGTGGTAGTTGAATCATTAATTCTTAAGGATGATGACTGAGAATTTATTGAAAACAGTAGTAGAGTTCAAGGGGGCAGATTGTTGGAGTGTTGTAAGTGTGTTAAGGGTTGTCGGAATGTAATTATCTGATGTACTGGATCTTACATAAGTTTGTAGATAAATTTGCATGCTGGTTTAACAAGTGCAGAATCAACTGCGTTTTAAGAGAAAAACGTCTGGGCTTGATTTGGGCTAAAAACTTAAGCCATGAGGTAGACAAGGTTATACGTTTTAGGACGTAATTTCTTTTTGGTTCCTGGCTTCCAAGCAGCGCAGACTCTAGTTTATCATCACAGCTTTAACAGCGACTTAATATATCTACGCAGAACATAGTCCAGAAGTGTGATGTTACATGAACTAGGAAGCAATACACTGTTATGGAAAGCGCGTGATGTCATGGAAAGCGCGCAAAGTAAGATTAATAACCGGGCTACGAGTTGTGGCCTAAGTATTAATCCAGGCAAAACGGAAATGTTGTTTTCACCAGGAGAACCAAAATACCTGCCTTTAGACTTCCCCGTTTCAATGGTATGAGTATATCACTTACCCTCTTGCCAACGGTAGGTATATATCTAGATACCAAACTGAGTTGGAAAGTGAACATTGAACAGCTGATCCAGAAGGCATGTGTGGCCCTCTATGCCTGTAACAGAACTATAGGCAAGAGATGGGCTCTCCAACCTTACCTGACTAAATGGATTTACACAGCCGTAGTACGACCCATTCTGTCTAAATGGATTTACACAGCCGTAGTAAGACCCATTCTAATTTATGGCTCTTTAGTCTGGTGGCCAGCCCTTCGCAACAAATACAACCTAAAAAACTTTACTCGGTACAGAGAAAGGTATGCATGGCCACTACAGATGCTCTTAGGTCTACTCCCACAGACGCTCTAATGGTTATTCTACATCTCTTACTAGTAGACGTACACATACACAAAGCCGCATCGCGCAGCGCAGTTAGACTCAAAGAGTCTGAGCTGTGGGTTGCTAAACCGTATGGCCACAGTAGTGTTTTGGACCTGTTACCGGCAGGGCTCATAGTTGGAACCACAGATTACACCCCCCCAAAGCTAGACTTCGCATCACGCATTGGTGCACTCTACCCCACTAGGGATGGATGGGAGGGAGGACGTCTCAGTCTCGTTCCTGATGTGGACGTATACACTGACGGCTCAAAACTGGACTGCGGTGTCGGAGCGGGTGTTTACTCAGAAGCTCTTAACATATCCACTTCGTTCAGACTTCCTGACTATGCTAGCGTTTTCCAAGCGGAGATCGTCGCTATTCGTGAGGCCTGTCGAATCCTAAGTTCACACCAACAACGCAACATAGCTATATATGTTGACAGTCAAGCTGCAATAAGGGCTATCGAGTCGGCCCGCATAAGTTAGTCAGGGAATGGCGGTATGAGCTGGCTTCGCTGAAAGAACAGTGCAACGTCACTTTAGTTTGGGTTCCTGGACACAGTAAAGTTCTGGGGAACGAAAAAGCTGACGAACTCGCAAGACTAAGATCAGCTTTGCATCTCTCGACCGCAATGGATGTGCCGAACCCGCTCGCAAGAATATTAGCTTATTTCCTGAAGATGGCCAGCCTTAGATGGGCCAGTTTAAATAACTGTGCTACATCTAAGAAAACTTGGCCCGATTATAATTTAGTCAGAACAACGGATATCCTTTTCAGAACTCGGACCGATGTAGCAAGACTAGTAGGAATCATTGCGGGTCACTGGCCAATAGGCGAACCAGCAGCCAAATTGAGCATCTCTTATAATGACCACTGTCGCATCAGAAAGGGAGACACCGGGTCAGTTTCTTTGCACATGTTCAGCACTTGCAAGAGCCAGACATCTAGCTCTGGGAGTACCTTCTATTGAAACTCTCGAAGAAATATCCAAGACGACCATAAAGAGTTTATTGATGTTCCTGAACTCTACAAGATGGTTTTAATCCAAATAAATAAAAACCTTATAACTTCCATATCCTTTCCTTTCAGAGCTGTGGTATCAAAACGGCACTTAGTGCTAATTGGGTTTTTATCTTTAAAACCGCCACTAGACACACACACTCACACTGTTCTATTTCGCGACATTATGCGGATTGTGTCGCGCAATGTATGACACGTCACTTGATCGAGTGAACACCAGAGATCTTGAATACCAGAAGATAATTCCATTCGTGGTCAGTCGAGGAACAAGAAGATCAGTGATCATTGATCTATAGCGTTTCCCATTGATTGCAACACTCCCAACACAGCGGTCTTATCTTGGAAGAAATATTGACTGATTCCACCATAAAGCGCATCAAGCAATGATTTTCCGTGGGTGTATTGAGATCTACATTCACCCGCAAGTAAACCTCGTCGCTGAACAAATTGTGCTCGATAAATTTTGCGAACTGTACCATGATTTTCGAGATAAATTCGCTCATTCGCTTTCCGTGGTAAAATGACAAGGCGGGCTGACAACAAATCAACTCTCAACTATAAAACTAGCCCTACGAACAGTGCTGACAAGTTAAAAGTCAAGGTTAACCAGTTAGGGTAGGTGGTTAGACATCGAGGCCTCATTTTGATGCCCAATTGAGAATTTGTATCCCTTCTTCTGTGCCGCACTCCTTGCCGTTAGCCACTCTTTGGCCATCCTGTTGATCTTGTAAATATGAAAAGAGATGTCAAAGGTTTATTTGTGATTTCCCGAAGATCTTGGAAAAAGTACTCTTCCTCCCATAAACTGAGGTAGTGGCAGAGGTAATAAGGAGTATCCTCTCGCTCTTCTTCAACCCCGCATGGTTTTTTAAAAGAATGACCGGTGGGGACTCCGATTACCATCTTCAGCAACTTTTTTAGCTCGCTAATAACCAGGCCATAATGTCCGAGTGATCTCGCAAGTAGTTAGGGCACACCACCTTCTATTTCCTATATCTAGGAGCCTATTGTCTACCTAATTAGATATTTTGAATTGCCTTTGACAGGTCAGTCACTGACCTTTTTCTAGCAAGTTCATTAGCTACCTTGTCGCCAGCTAGATTTGTCAGGCATAGATAGTATGCAACAATCTTTGACTTGGTCTACGTTGCGGATATTGCTTTCATGGCCGCCTGAATGTCGATCGTTCATATCATTCTGTTCGCTTCTTTGACTCCAGGACCTTCGCTTGAAAATGCTGCCGTAGTCAGGGTGTATGATTGAGCAGTATAAGATTAGTTTATCGAAGAATACACGATATAAATGTATAACTACCTTTATGATCGCTTTATTGATGAGTTCACTTGCTAGCCATTCATTTTAGTGGAAATGAAACGTTTCTCAAATTCGAGGAAGAAGGGGAGTCGATAGTCACTTTCAGCATTAAAAAATATATCTAACCTCTGCAGCAGAACGAAGATGGTCCACTGATCATGAGCATGAGCACAATTGATATTTTTGATTAGTTAATCGTATTCATTTTTGATCTCGCACAATTGTCAAGAAATTTATTCGACTAACTGCTTCCAACAACGGCTCTAATGCTCCAATGTGTACCAGATTTCGGCAGCCTTTCACTTAAATAGGATTCAAAATCTATTGTTCCATAAAACGAATAATTATTAGTTCTGGGTTAAAATAAAACAGAAAACCCAGTGGGTCAAAGATAACTTCCAGTAGAGAGTGACGTCGTTAGAATATAATGCGTTGAGGGAATTCCTGAAAGCAGACAGTTTGCCAAGCAAAATAACCCATCATAGGGCCAAGATGGCAATGTGTGGGTTTAAGTTTAGGTTGTATGTACAGCATGGGCCAAATGCAAGTTTTTTTTTTAAATGCAATAAAATTAAAAAAAATAACTTTTTCCATGTATTATGGCTTTATTAGTAAGAACAAACATTCCCATTAATTACGAAATACAACGTCGTTCAAGTGGCTGCCTCGGCTGGCTTCGCAGTAGCGCATTCTGTCACCCCAATTTTCCAACACCTTGTTGATGGTTTCGGGCTGTAGCTCACGGATTGCTTGGATGATATTGGCCTTAAGTGCTTAAATCGTTTCGGGATTGTTGGCATAACGTCGCTCTTTCACGGTTCCCCATAAAAAAGCCCAAAAGGGTCAAATCGCAGCTCTGAGGCGGCTAATTGACATCGCCAAGACGGATAATAATACGATTTGGGAATTTGGTGCGTAAAATATAGATTGTGGCATGAGCTGTGTGGCATGGCGCGCCATCTTACATGAACCAGAGGCCGTCCAAATACATATCTTCACTTTCAGTAACAAAAAAGTCGGTTAACATGGCTCTTTAACGCCCACCGTTGACCGAAATGTTGTTCCCAGTCTCATTTTCGAAGAAAAGTGGTCCAATGATGCCACCACCCCTCAATCCGCACCAGACTGTCACTCTCTGTGGATGCATTGGCTTCTCGACAATAACGTGCGGGTTTTCCGAGCCCCAGATGCGACAATTTTACTTGTTAACGTAGCCGCCCGCCGAGATATTTGGATATTGTAAGCGAATAATACGAGATCTTTGTGCAGAATTCTCCTCAGCGTGCGAGAAATGTTGAGCTGTTGAAATCGATGGCGAGTCACACTCTCGGCCAAAGCAGCCACATTCTCATCAGTGTGTCATCATCATGAGTGTTGTCCACTAGCATATCAGTCTCACGAACTTTTTGCACAAACTTGGGGCAGCTCAGAAGTCGCGGTGGGTTTTTCATTTCGGCCAAAACTTAATTTCAAATAAACCGGGCAAGTGCGAGTTGTACTCGCACGGGGAAGGTTCCGTCGCATAATATTGATGGATGATTTCTGAATATCAAACGACGTTTCAAAACTATTTCAGTTGAATTTTCTTCTAACTTTAACTCAAATCAACCATTTATTCACAAATTCATACATCCAAACAAACAAATGTTCATCCTCACATATACCTATATCTCTATCCAAGTTTATCCAACACAGAAAATCCCTTCCATCATACATACATACATACCTATATCTGCCAATATCTCCAAAACCATTAAGGCCAGAATGCTCGCAATGGTTTTAAATGAAAGTACTCAATGAAGCCAAGTTTTTGTGATTTTTTCAGATTTTTAAACACTTTGGTTTAGAAATGGCAGGGGGGGAAATCTTTGGAGCTCCATATTTTCCAAACGGTACTTTTGATAAAAAAGTGTTGAAACAAACCTCCACCTCATTTCGAAAGATCTGTCGATTGATATATATATCGATGGGGTGCGACAATTTTTCAAAATTAATGTCAACTTCACCTGTACTGGAGCCACCCCCAAATGGCCCCACTTTTTAAAATCGCTGCATAGGAATTGACATCTAGGTCTAAAGTATCTAATTCCAAAATTTCATGCCGATATCTTCATAAACTTCGGAGATAAAAAATAGTGACAGACACGACGGACGGACGGACGGACGGACGGACGGACGGACGGAAATTATAAAGGTTCCGTTTTTGTAGACGGAACCTTAAAAACGCACTGTTTGGGCTACACAGCACTCACTTTGGAAATAAGTTTTCAATATTTTCCAACATTGTTCAAGCGTAAAGCGACTCATTTCGTTCGGCGGAGGTATGATACTGACTTTCTGTTAAGATTTCGAGTGGGAAACAGCTGTCAGTGTCAAAATAACACATGATTTAGAAATAAACCGGGCAAGTGCGAGTTGTACTCGCACGGGGAAGGTTCCGTCGCATAATATTGATGGATGATTTCTGAATATCAAACGACGTTTCCAAACTATTTCAGTTGAATTTTCTTCTAACTTCAACTCAAATCAACCATAAATTCATACATCCAAACAAACAAATGTTCATCCCTACATATACCTATATCTCTATCCAAGTTTATCCAACACAGAAAATCCCTTCCATCATACATACATACATACCTATCTAATCACTGCTCATGACTGCGGTATGTGTGTGTTCATTTCTGTTGGGCATTTAGGGGTGAGATCGAAAAGATAACGCTCATCAACGAATAGAGTGGCCGAACACAGCATGAAATTATGTGTGAAAATGAAAATTTTTTCTTGTTTTAAATCTTAGATATTTTAAAATTTCAACATAAATCGATATTTTGAAATGTATCATTTCTTAATGCTTACATTGATGTCTTCAAAACTGCGTTTTCAGACCTTCAAAATTCGCATGTCGATGATTGACCGTTTTTGGCCAATATCTCCAAAACCATTAGGGCCAGAATGCTCGCAATAGTTTTAAATGAAAGTACTCAATGAAGCCAAGTTTTTGTGATTTTTTTTAGATTTTTAAACACTTTGGCTTAGAAATGGCAGGGGGGGGGAATCTTTGGAGCTCCATATTTTCCAAACTTTTGATAAAAAAGTGTTGAAAGAAATCTCCACCTCATTTCGAAAGATCTGTCGATTGATATACATTTCGATGGGGTGCGACAATTTTTCAAAATTAATGTCAACTTCACCTGTACTGGAGCCACCCCTAAATGGCCCCACTTTTTAAAATCGCTGCATAGGAATTGACATCTAGGTCTGAAGTACCTAATTCCAAAATTTCATGCCGATATCTTCATAAACTTCGGAGATAAAAAAGTGTGACAGACGCGACGGACGGACGGACGGACGGACGGACGGACGGACGGACGGACGGACACACCGAAATTATAAAGGTTCCGTTTTTGTAGACGGAACCTTAAAAACCACTAGATAGCCCACCCTGTATTTGTAATATCGAATGCTGATGAAACGACAAATGTTGAGGTAAATGGTGACCAGATACCAATAATAGTTTCTTCAATTGCTGTCTTAGCAGCTGTCAAAGTTACCAACGCCGTCTAGCTGTCAAAATATTCAGTAAGATTTGCCATTTCATAATGCTTCGTTTCACACTTACCGAACGTGCGGATATTATTGTAAATTGTTATAATAATTTATCCTCATTTGTAAAACGAAACGTGGATTTGGACGTGAGTTCGATCGGACTATGCTATTGTGATGTATGGTCGAAATTACGGAGCCCATAAATGTATCTGACCATTTCATTAAATGTTATTTAAAGTTTATATTTCGATTGAGAGTCAAGCTCGCAGAAGTTTACTGCATTGCTGTCAATGACTGGTAGAAGTGATTTCTTGACAAGTCTGTGCTTAATAGTGATCGGAGACTTATCTGCGAATACCCTAAGTTTTGGGAGTAGAGAACGAATGCATCCAACAATAAATTTCGCATGATCAGTTGCCTTGAAAGAACGATTTATTCTGAATCCCAGACTTACGAGTATGACATAGTCTACAAAGTGGGGAGCAAAATCTTTTAAACAAATACGTGGCAACAAATCAGTGTGTTAACATATTTTTGATGTCATTGTGCACGGAGATTTTACAGGGTTAATATCTGCGTTGAGTCTGCACATTAGATCTCCAACTAAGCCAATAGGTTAGATAAGTAGAAATGAACATCTGTATATGTATATCCCTTGCAAGAACAGCCGTAGATTGGGAAGAACTTTGTCTGGACTTTACCCTTTGGCTTCGAATATTCATTGCGGTCGTATTACACTGTTAGGGTTAAGCTGTTTAATTGCTTTGTTTTAAGGCTCATCTAAAGCTGCATACCAACAGCCTCCTGCAATTCACTTAATCACACACAGACCATACCACCCATTGCTTGTAGAGCAATCTGAAGAGCCCTAACCTAAATTGTATAACTAATTGAAGAATACCTTCCCTCTAGCGATCGCATGAGAACTTCAAATAAAATTTTTTCACAAAACCAAAGCAAAAAGGGTACAACAAGGAGAACAGCACGAGGAAAAAAAGGAACCGAAGCATTCACATTCACGACGGCACGATGGAGCAGAACCTCTGCAGATTGTGTACCACCAACACACCGTGCAGACATTCAGACACACTCGGTAGACCACCGGGGACCTCACGAAGATGCTCGTGAATTCCCCACGGACTGTCGTTGTTTTTTTTTTGTTTTTGTTTTTTCGGTGATTAGGTGCACAATGCATTCATTCATAACAAGGACTGTCTCTCGGTCTTATTGGCCTTATAACTTCTTTATTTGCCGGCCGATTTTTACGGACATAAAATCGCAGAGTTTTCTCCGAATTTCCGCTTTTTAATGATCACCGATATAATGCGTGTAGACATGTGAATAATGGAAACATATCGTTTGTCCATTCACAAGATAGATACACAAGAAGATAATCATTTGACAGCCAATACGCAGTATACCCAGCTTCTGGGTATCGGACGACTGCAGTGGACTTGGAGCATGGTAGCTATATTTGTTTATGCGACAGGTTGATAGTACGACTCAGGGTACATTCGACGCAAAGTCGCTTGAAGATGGAGTTTCTTGGCCATCATCAGGCTGAGTGCTGATTTTGTGGATACATTTTTAAATTTTCTAGTTCTGAATGCTGAAATTTCGGCCATACTTTTTTTAAACTCAATCCCGAATGTTTTTCATTGTTGAATCCTTGGGGCTAATCTAATACCCTCATTATGACGTGGTTTTTGGATTATTTTAGCACATTTTTAACGTTCAGCTAATCACTTGAGAGTAGAGGATATGTCGAGGCTGCCGATGGAAAATACAAGCTCAGTTAATATCTGTGTATTGATGTTTGCATTTGGATTTCGAAGCTTTGACAGGCGTATCATGCAGACACCAGCGTCTGCATCTAGCCTCTGTTTACGAACTCCTACTATCACCTCCTCGTGGTGAAATCCGGGAGTCGAGTACCCTTGACAGAAGACGGGGTAACCAATGATGAACTCGCGGAGGCCTTAGTCTGCTATAAAGCAAACGTTACCGCAATACAGAAAGTACGGTGGGATGGGCCGGACAACAAGCGGATGAAAAACGGCGATTGTTACAGAGAGCGAAGGCATCGATGATTTGGATGTGGATTTGTTGTTCGAGGCAGACTTAGGCAACATCAGCCTAATCTGCCCCCACGCCCCAACGGAGGACAAAGATGACGATAGCAAGGATGACTTCTATGATCTCCTAGAAAGAACATACGAACAATACCTCAGCTACGACACCAAGATCGTTCTAGGAGCTCTTAGCGCTAAGCTGTGTAAAGAGGTCATCTTTGCTAGAGTCATCGGTAAACACAGCCTGCACGACACCACGTCCGAAAACGGACTCAGGCTACGTTGCGATCGACGTTAGACACTCCTCCAGTAGCCTTGATGTCCGAACGTTCCGAAGCGCCAACATCGACTTGTACCATTTCCTTGTTGTAGCCAAGGTAAGGACACGGATATCCAGAGAACAATGGAGTCGAGGAAGACAACCACGGTTTGACGTCGAAAAACTACAATCGCAACAGACTGCCAGGAACTTTTCTAATCGAGTCTCCCTGAAACCTTCCGAAAGTTCGACGTCGCCTGCACTAACAATAGACGAAGAATGGAAACGTTGTCAAAAAGCCATCAGAGAAGCCGCTACTGATGTGCTGGGTTTTAAAACGCCTCCTAGGAGAAACCCCTAGTTTGACAACGAATGCAGACAGGCACATGCAGCAAAGCAAGAAGCCTACCGGGCAACGCTGCATCGAACTACGAGAGCTGTTTGTGAGCTCTACGAACAGTGGAGAAGGGAAGAGAACCGGCTTCTCAGGAAGAAAAGAAAGAGCACGAGAAGCGCGCGATCGAGGAGATGGAGAGGTGTTATGGCAGGAATGATGTCCGAAAGTTTTACCAAAGGGTAAAACTTTTATCGAATGGGTATAAAGTTCGGGCAGAAGCCTGCCGGGATTAGAATGGACAACTAGTAGTAGATTCGCAGTCGATACTGAGAATTTGGAAAAATCATTTCTGCAGACTGTGGACACAAATACCACTATCAGGCAGAATGTTCCACTGAACACAACGGACGATGATAAAAGGGAATACCGTCCCCCCGATCTAGACGAAGTCAAGATAGCGATATCGAGACAGAAGTCTAACAAAGCTGCTGGTGCAGATAGTCTGCCTGCTGAAATGTTTAAAGCAGCTGGACATGATCTGGTAGGGCGCATGCCTGATGAGTGGAATCACAGTAACCTTTGCCCAGACCACAAGAAAGGAGACCCCTTCGACTGCGCTAACAACTATCGGGGGAAAAGTTTCCTGAACTGCCGTTTTGTGTGAATGCGTGAAAAGTCTGTACAACTGCTGACATACGAGTACGCGGACGACATTGACGTGATTGGTCGAGCATAGAGAGCCGTCAATGAGGCGTTTGTTGATATTGAGTCAAAGGCGGACCACCATTGGCGACTTGTCCAAAACGTCTCTATGGGTGGATATAGACTTTCCACGTAGTGAAGGATTTTCTCTACACCGGCTTCGAAGTAAGATTAAACGCACAACAGTTCCTTTGAGCTCAAGACGCAATGAAGCAAAAAATGCCCCTTTTGAAAGAATAATCTGACTTTTTTCAAAATCTTGATCATCCCAGTCCTACTTTACGGCGCAGCTTGTATCCACAGCGGATGAAAAAGGCCTTTCCGAGAGAAAAGTTCTGCGTGCAATCATTGGTCCTGTTTGCGTTGATGGCGATTGGAGGAGAAAATTCAACCAGGAAGGGTACGAGCTGTGCAGCGACATGAATTTATTCAGGCCTCTGCGAGTTCAACGCTTAAGGTCGTTAGACCATTAAGACCATGTGAAAATCATAGCTCCGGCCAAAAGAATCTTTGACTCTGTGCCTGACAAAGCAACAGAGGACGCCCACGATTGAGGTGGCGCACATAAGTGGAGAGGGACCTCCACTAACTTCGCCGCTCGACTTACGTACCATCTACCAAAAGGAATAACTGAATTGCAAGATAGCACTATCGTAGAATGCGAAAAAGGGAGTGTACCGAATTGCAATTGAGAAATGCTAAGGTAATCACATTTGTAAAACCAACCGAATGTCACCAAATCGGTTGGATTATCTGTTGGAAATCAGCGAATGTGCAGGCTTGCTGAAAACAGCAGCATTAATTTGAACTTGCGTGAAATAAATAAATATAAAGGGTGGTCCAACCATAATGCACGATGTTAACTGTGAGTCACACCTTAACGTCAAGTTTTTTTGTCCAACTTCATTTGACATTTTTTTCGTTGAGGTACACCACGTTAAGATTTTTGAAGCCTTTTACAAAAATGAGCGTTCAAATCAAAATGCATTTCGTGCACCTCGCGATTTTTTTTGGCAGCATAATCGACCAAATGTGTCCACAATCGGTAGAATTGCCGCATTTGGGTAAATGAGAATCCACGAATTATTGTTGAAAAGCCGATGCATCCACAAAGAGTGGCTGTTTGGTGCGGTTTATGGGCTGGCGGCGTCATTGGGTCGTACTTCTTTAAAGATGAGGTCGGCCAAGCAGTTTTTTTTTTCTCTTGTGATTTTTGGAGCACTACTGGAGCAATCAGACTCAAAACTGGTCCATTGTACTGCCAGGTAGCATCCTACTCCAGTGCCGTTAATTTGATCCCAACGGCAAATAGTGACAGGACCAGATTCGATTTGACTGGGATTCGAACTTGTGACCCGTCTAACTTGGGGCAGGCATTCAACCTACTGCGCCATCCTGTCGTACGGCCAAGCAGTTACCGTGAATGGTGTTCGCTGTCGCGAGATGATAACGCACTTCTTGTGGCCAGAAATTGAGGATATGGACCTGGACGACATGTGCTTCCAACAAGATGGTGCCACTTGCCACACAGCCAACGAAACAATGGCTCTTTTGCGCGAGAAATTCAATGGCCGTGTTATCTAACGTCGTGGCGATGTTAATTGACCGACACGATCATGTGATTTGACACCGGTGAACTTCTTTCTTTGGGGATATTTAAAAGAAAAAGTGTATAATAAAAAAATATTAAGATAATTCTCTGAAAACTTTTTGATTTATTACAATTATCATCGTGCGTTTTCTTTGGACCACCCTCTATTTTGAAAGAAAGTACAGCTAAGCTGAAGACACCGGCACTCACAAAAAATTTGTGTTTAATTTCTCACTATTTTCCAGTAAATAATTTAAGTCTCACGGAACATCATGCAGGTCTGTAGCCCCATACACAGAAGAAGAATTAGCCCTGCTCCAAGGTTAGAATCGAACAAATAGACATTTGGACGCACTTGAAAGTGCTTGTTCGTCATTAACACAATGTCTTGAATCGGTATTAATTACTATATTCATAGACTCCTGTTGAAATGGACATTCTTATGCAAGTGCCAAATGTGATCGCTTTGAGCTGCTAATTAAAGACAACTACGCAGTGAATCTGCCTGAAGTATTGAGAGCTTACAACGGTGAACAAAATGTAAGTCATGCGCTAATACGTGCTAGTTTATGGCATTAAGTCGTTTCGAGTGCAAAAGATCTTCTTTTTGTGGCATGGACTTTTTTGGTGGCACTTTGAAGCTATCCTTTTGTTTTAAGAAGGCCAATGATTGGAATTAATTCTTTGCAGCTTCTAGGCAGAGAGAAAATATAACAAATGATTGCATTCATTCACTCGCATCTGTCAGATTCATTAAGAAGTTCATGTAGTAGATTGGGCTTGACATAAATAAAATCAGGCTTTGGTTTGAGATTCAGACAGCTCTCAACACGCTTTCTAACTTGACGCACACAAAAAAGACTGTCCTCAACTTCAGCGATTCACTCAAAATGGCTTCGTGCCAGCTTGTCTAACAAGGACATCCACTGCCAGTCAAATCCATTCGTTCGCTGACTATCGGAATCTAAGCAGCAGTCTGTCAAACTGTCAAATGTATCTTAAATTACCAAGTGTGTCTCGATTCAATCCATTATCTGACCTCAGATTGCATATTTCCTCGCTGAGTCATCAAAGGAAGCGTCTAATCAATTAAATTTGAGAAAAAAAAAAGAAAAAATGTTCAAACTGAACTCGAACTTGTTTCCGATCTCTCCTCGCACTGCTCTCTGGGTGCATGTGTGTGTGTGTTGAGTCTATGTAAAACATCAGACACATTCGACTGCATATCCCTGAGATACAGATCTGTGTGTGGCTGGCCAAGCACGTCGGAGGTGCATACATGTTTGTATGTACGAATGCGTGAACAAAAGGATTTTCGGCTCCACCCACGCACTCGGTTTCGGGCCAATCATAACCGGGGAACGTTTTACTTCCCTCTTGCCCTTGTTAAGTGTTTTTGTTTTGCCTTGTTTGTTGCTGTGTTATTCTTTTTTTTTGTTCGTGTCTCTCTTCTTGTACGCACATATTTTAAACAATAAATTTTGAGCATAGTTCCCATCCGTGCCTTTAGATGGGCCTGGACGCGCCGTTCCCTGGGATGGGAGTGCGGAGGCATTCGGTCGGGATGTGCCGCTCGGCGGCGTTTTGGATTCGAATTCGGATTCGGGTGTGTTCTGTCCAATTGGAGTGAACACTGAGTGGTGCTTAGATGGTTTTGGTTTGTGCCGCCAACACATTGAAGAGGAGATTTCATTCTTCGGTCTGACAATGACGAGGTTTTGATTTGTGTTGTTCCAGATACTTTTGGGAAGGTACGTGCCCCACAGGCTTGTGGTGTGCATGTGGTGGGATGAAATGATTGCGGTATATAAGGAGCTCTGGAGGAGTTCATGTGCTCGTAAGGGTGGTCGTGTTGTTTTGGCGGGGGAAACTCGATGGGACTCCTCTGCAGAGAACGGAGTGATGGAGTCTTACACAATTGCTGTGAATAACTTGTCCGAGAGTTGTTAAGTGTTGTGATTGGAACGTCTGGTACTGCTGCAATCTGAAGATGTTTAAGATACACCGAATGGAAATGTTGTGACAAGAGATCAATGAACGAAGGGGCCTCCTATTTGCCCAATCATTTATGCTGTTGATAGGTATTCGGGCCAAGTTCCCAATTTGAACGCTTTCAAAGCTAAGCAGATCACTAAATCTGATTTTAGAATGTAGACACACGTTTTAACTAGTGACGAAAACCTTTTCAATTTTGATACATTGAAGAACGTAATGATCAGAAGCATCCTTAAATATATTGAGGATACACTCTTAATATTGGACACCATATCTTCCGTCGTTTTGCAACTTCTGTCAAGTCCATCTGGGCATTGTCTACTGTGAATACGAAGTGCATTGTCAAAGCTACATTGAATGTATCGAACCTAAGAAATCAGGGCGAATAAAAACCTGGAAGAAGTAGAATCTCTCGACGGATGCTAGTTTCTTAAATTCCAAGTGAGAGCATTGCACTAACAGCTTGCTTAGACCTAATTGCTCGAGTTATAACTGGTAAATTCTACCGTATTACAAGAGACGTGATGGAATCAGTTCAATTTGGGATAAACCGGGACAGTCGGACTAGATGTTAACACATCCTCAATGATCTCTTGAATATTTCTTCGATTTATTTGATAAAAGGTCTTCCCAGACCTCGTTGTTTGGTTCCAGCCAGTGGTGGAGAGATACAAAGAAAGTGAGACAGAGACTCCCTTTCTGATATATCACAGCTACGGGAGTGGTCATTATAGGGGATGCCCAGTTTGACTGCGTGTTTGCTTCTAAGCCCATGATGATCCCTGCTATTTTTACGACATCGATCTAATTTTGCCAAATTATTATCTAGGCAAGTTCTTCTAAATGTTGCACACTTATTTAAACTGGCCCATTTAAGTCTGGTCGTGGCGCCGTGGCGTTGTGGGTAGTTGAAGTTATGCATCCTGACTCGATTGCCCCAATAGCGACTTGACTGTCACCATATCTAACTAGATTATGTTGTGGTCTAGTGTTCTGGTATGATTTTATAATACGACAAGCCTCCCGAATAGCGAAGATTTCCATCTTGTAATACACTAGCAGAAGTCTGAAGAAAATGGATATGTTAAATCATTCGGAGTAAACATCCATCCATCTCCGCAGTCCATTTTTGATCCGTCATCGTATGCGTCCACGTCTGAGAAGAGATCGAGAAGTTGTCTTTCCCATGCATCTCTAGTTTTGTAGAGGACATCGGTACGTGCTACAAAGTCATGGTTTAGAGGAGTTTTATCTGTTGTGTAAACTATGATCTCTGCCGGTAGCAAGCCCAAATCACCACATACGTCTAAGCATTCCATAACCCAGACTCTTTGGTCCAACTCCTCTGGGCGACGACTGGATGCCGCAGTTGGTTAAGTGCCAACTCCAAGTTAGAGGGGTCCCAGGTTCGAATCCCAGTGAAAGCAAAGTTAATACGCTTTTATTCGGTTTTTCAAATCTGGTCCAGCCACCATTTGCCGTTGGGATCAAATTAACGGCACTATCACTGAAGCGGTCGATCAGTGGTAGTAGTCTGACTGTGGGTATCACAATGGACCAACATGGTCTAAGTGTGCTGGTGAATTTACTAGCAGCCCCCTAACCTAACCTAACCTAACTCCTCTGGGCGCTACGAAATTGTGCATGTGAAAGTCAATGGGTGAAAGCTGTAACATAAAATTCAGAGCGTCTGTGGGAGTAGACCTAAGAGCGCCTGTTGCATTATCGTTACCTATTCTAATAATTCCAATTATCAATGAATTATTCTTGAGAAGATGCTCAATTGGAAAACTGGAAACGAAAACACAGTCTGAGGTGGACTTGGACCTAGCTTCTACTCAAACCGTGCGTGCTATTGTATTCTCACGAGTGGAGGGGAACTACCGGGATAGACTGAAAGCCTAGTGCGTAGAATTCGATGCACATACTCACTACGCCACGTCGAAACGAAATATACAGGACCAAATAAAGAAGGTGTTGCTGTTGCCGCCAATACATGTAAGAGCGCTCTCCGAATCAAGGCACTTTAATCGAGGATGTAAAGAGCAATTGCCAGATCCATACCAACTTACAGGTTCGTTGTTTGGTGGACAGCACTTAAGAGTTAAGAAAATATTAAGAATATTCACCGAATCCAGAGGTCTGCTTGCATTTGTATTATTGGAGCATTATCGTGCACACTCATGGCTGCCTTGGAAACAATGCTTTGTTTACCCCCCACTGACATTTTCGGAGAAACACAGGCAGCGAGTACAATCAATGTGACGAAAGCTCCTGTAAAGGGCATATGGTGGCGATCCCGAAACACACGCATTACATTATAACCTAAGAGGAATTTAAAAATTAACTACCGAACAGTGATTCTGGTTAATTAAAAAATGGAATGCTGTTGATTGTCAGCTTTAGCAATATAAGCGGATTGCTCTAAGACGGAGCATTCGCAATTTCCCCGGGGTTATCCACAGCAGTCTTTCTCGTAGATCATTCCACTGTATTTCAGACGAAATCAAATGCAATTCATTCTGTATCCCGCTTGCTGTGTATGATGAATGGCGGATCTATTGTAATTTTTTTCGGTGTATTTTTGAAACCCTACTGGAGCAATCAGACTCAAAGCTGATCCATTGTATTGCCAGGTAGCAACCTACTCCAGTGCCGTTAATTTGATTCCAACAGCAAATGGTGACTGGACCAGATTCGATTTCAACGGGATTCGAACCTGGGACCTCTCTATAGTATAATTTATAATCCTTTTCATTGATAGTCAGGTGACCAGCAATTCTTTGAACACACCACCTATCGGATAAAAGTAAGGCTTTGCCGCACATCTCTTTAAGAGAACTCTAAGCCAGTTTCCTTCAGGAATCTGAGAATGAGGGATGGTTCTAGTGATTGCATTTCTTCTTCTGATAGTAGGTACTTGACCAGACTTCCTTTTCTTTTGTGGGCTATTGCCGCACAAAATCCCAGTATATGTTCTGGAATTTCATTAAATTCTCCACAAAATCTGCAGAGACCTTCTTCTGATACCCCTAGTTTCCTTAGATGCTCCCTGAGTCTACAGTGCCCCGTTAGGAAGCCTGTTAGGATACGGAGGTTATTCTTGCTTATTTTGATGCATGCTTCGAATCTCTTCCGGTTATATTGTCCTAGGAGTTTCTTGGCCTGCTTCATTCCACGAGCGTTATTCCAGGTTTCAATTCGATTCCTTCTTTTCAGTTCCCTGAATTCTTCTCTGAGGAGATGGTCTCCTACAGCGCAGAATGGTTCAGGGCCTGTGAAGGGTTCTGATGCTCCTTTCCTTGCCAGGGAGTCGGCCATTTCATTGCCTTCTATCCCCGTATGGCCAGGTATCCAGCATAGTTTTACTCGGTTTCTCCTACTCAACTCTTTGAGCTTTTGCAAGCATTCCCATACAAGTTTGGATTTGATGGTGTAGGAGTCCAGTGCCATGATAGCGGCTCGACTGTCCGACATTATTACTATGTCGCAGTTGGTATAATTCCTTTCAAGATTGATCTGAACGCATCTGTCCATGACATAAATTTCCGCTTGAAAGATGCTGGTACATTTGCCCATGGATTCGAAGTATTTTGTCCTGGGTCCAAAAACTCCTGCTCCAGTTCCTTCATCAGTTCTTGATCCGTCTGTATACTATTTTACCGTGTTGCTGCTCAGTCTGTGGACGATGGATTCATTGCTCCAGTCCCTTTTGGTGCTGAGCTTGCTGGTAAATTTCTTTTGGAAATTGAATTGCATCCCCAGGATTTGCCCGCCAAGCTTCGACAAATCATCAGAGCACGCTTCGCTTTCCTGGTTATCTCTTCTGTATGTTTTTTCCAGATGAGCTTGCTGTCCAAGATTACTTCCAGGTATTTAACTTCTTTTACCGGAGTCAGTGTTGTACCCGACAGACTTATTGGTTTTAGTCGTTCCAGTTTTCGTTTTCTTGTGAAAGGTACTATGGTGGTTACTATGGCGGATTTAGGCTTAGCCCAGCCGACAGGCACCATTCCTTATTTAAAGTTAGTTGATAATATCGCAGAGAGTCTCCTCCATTTTTCCTATGGCTATGATTACTATGTCATCGGCATCTAGAAGCTCGTCTACAACTAGGCTCCACATGAGAGGAGATAGAACTCCTCCTTGTAGGCATCCTCTTGTTGTGTTGACTTTTATTATGCCTCCTGGTGAGTGAGTCTCCGCTGATCTTGTGCTCAGGAGTTCATACATCCATTTCGATACTGTGTGGTTTATTTCCTTTTTGTCCAGAGCCCGAACAATTGCATCATGGGATGTGTTGTCAAATGCTCCTTCAATATCCAAGAAAGCACATATAACTATTTCTTTCGCATCAAGGGCGCTTTCTGTAGTTTCTGTCAGTTGATAGAGTGCAGACTCTGTGGATCTACCTGGCCTGTAAGCATGCTGACAGTAATGAAGAGGGGATGTCTGTAGTACTTCCTCTCTTATGACGTAGGTATACTTTAAACGCTTCGTTTTCTTTGAAACATTTGTATGAAAACGTTTGTCCACCACTGTAAGTGCATTCCGGTCGACGAAGGAGTCAAGTAAGTTAGTTAGATCGGACGCGGATCCCTTACCAAAGTCAAACCAGGGTTTTTTTCCCTGACAGAAGCCATTAGGACAGATAGAATCGGCCTGTGTCTTGTAAAATATCTTGACTTGTACTCTGTGGCGTTGAGTTCTACGCTGAAAGTCTGTGTTCAATTCCCGAAACTTCTTCTACTTAAGGGCTCCATAGTTCGGGGTAGACCTTGGCCTCAACCAACAAGCCTCCCAACACCAAATTGGTTAAGGGAGCTCAACTCCACATGTGTGCGCCACCTTAACTTTGGGCGTCCTTCGTTGCGTTGTGAAGTGAAAAAAATCCACATCTGCAAACAGCATCAAATGGGCTCACATGAAGACACCGTGAATGAAACTCTCCGACAGATAATACTGACAAACTCCTTCAAAAATCTTGCCTTCTGCTGAGCTATCCTTTATTCTGCATCTGTCCGCATTTCTCATGTGCATAGCTCTTGAAGTTTAATCACGTCTTGCTCAATGTCTTATTCAAATGAATTGACGTTTGGCATTTAGCCGACTGGCAGAACGTCTGTTTACCCATCGTCAGATTATTCGTTCAGTGACTCTGACGCCATGAAGATAATTCGGATATCGTGTCTCTCAGATACTTTCCCACAGATCTGAGTGATCGATCAAACACAATTTAAGCCACATACGAGTCTAACGCCATGATTCATAAGATTCATAATGGTGCTGCTGATTTCGAAAATGCCTCCCGGCCATGAGTGGATTCCACTGAATTACACATCGAAGTGGATGAGATCGAGTTGGTTTCGATGAAGAAAACGTAAGTCACCTTCTTCGTGCTCGCAAGGAGATGAAGAAGAAAAGAAGGAAAAAAAAACGGTGGACAAGAACAAACTACTTCTAACGAACGTCGGTACAAACAATGCTCCCACTTCAGTGCAGAAGATACAGATGAGCATACATGCACTTCAGCGACTGCACGGACGGACCCACACGGCCTGAACAATGACCTTTACTATGAGCAATACTTTGAATGGATCGACTTTTTCCCACTGCCTGGACTTGTTAATGGGAAAGCCAACTCAGAGTTTGTGGAATCTTTCAATTTGCAGGTCACTGATTCAACGAGGTGGCAACTATGGCGGTGCTGTCGTACATCAAATGAAATGGAATGGTAGCTCTCGTTTGTAAAACGTCACAACTATGCGCAAACACGGGTGAATCTATTTGCTTTTGTCGATGCTGTTGCTCTGTTTGCAGAGAAGATGTACGTGTACATGCACACAGTAGCTTGAGTCATTAAATTAAACATTCCAAAGGCCACCTTGTGTGAAATCGTTTGCAGCTTAAGAAGGTCAAAGAGTGTGGTCGAGTAGAGTAGAGCAGGCCCGTCATGGACTACTTGTGTCACTATGGGTCTCAAGTGGGTATTAGGAAATACACCCCCTAGAGGGACCTTATACAGACCAGGGCGATCATAGCCTATAGGGGTGCTCAACTAAATGACATCGACTCACGATCAGGAAAGCAATAACAAGTAGTGTTCATCATTGCGCATACAGCCTGTTCTGTGTAAAAGCGAAATACTGTCAGTTCACTGTGGCTTTTGACTTGGTTTACGCCGTTTACGACGTATGTGGGTACATATCCATATGCGCTATATGCATGTAAGAAATAAAAACAGAATGTTGTAATGAAAATTTAAAGGGAAATAGCTTAATTACCTTTTAGTCTTTTGCAAGTGTTCAAAAACATTGTATGGCAATGTTCACATTCGACTGTGAATTAACACCATATGGCGTAAGTTCATTTTAATTGATCACTTTCGTTTCCACTTGAAAGCGAATTAAAGCCATAAGTGGATTATCGCAGTGAATTAACGCTACTATGACGTAAGTTCATATGACCTTAATTCACGGTACCTTTAGACGAATAATGAAATCAATTGTACGTCCCCAAAAATATCCCTCCAAAGATTTGTTATTCCGAAGATTAAAAGATTTAAACATTTTTAGGAGTAAGTACAAATGGGTTGTGATATATCCTCCGACGTACTCAATATCAGTGTTTCAAAGGGAGATCAGGATTTTCACCGACAGTCACGCAGACATGACATCTCTGGAATTTTTTTCTGTAAATTTGAAAATGACCTTTGGCTGTGCCCCATCTCTTGAGGAGAAGGCTCTTTCAGTTTTCTGGCAGTGTAAAGAAATTTTCGGCAAATCCTGGGGTCTATCACCAAAAAGATCCGTTTGGATCTACACGGCTATGATTAGGGCCCTTCTCTTCTATGCATCGGGCGTTTGGTGGAATAAGCTTTCACATAAATACGTAACTGCTGCTTTCACCAAACTTCAAAGAATGGTCTGATCTCGGGGCTTTCCCTAGTACGCCTGGCTCTGCTCTTGATGCACTACTGAATCTCTCCCCCTAGATATCCACATCATGGAGTGTACTCTCAAGGCCATCTTCCGTTTAAAAAGAAGTGGTTTTTAGTACAACTCGCACTGGAGTTTCGATGACCTTGCGCATCGCATTTCCTTTGACCCCAGTCTTATGGATATGCCGTCTGACGCAAGGACACCTGTACTCCAGCTGCGACGAACATACTAAGCCGACTTTCCCTGCACTCAGGACTGACTCTGGTCAGAATCTGAGCCAGAAAAGGAATGTAGTCGAATCTTCACGGACGACTCCAAGACCAATGAAGGATCTGGTGCTGGTGCCTTCGTGGACAGCGACAACTTTAAACTGCACACCTCGTTAGGTACTTTTGCGTCGGTTTTCCAAACGGAAACCTATGCGATCCTAATGGCTACGAGCTCTATTGATATATATATATTGATATATATAGATATATTGAAGAATGGAAATGGATGGTGGAAAGGGCGAAGTATTTGCGTCTGTAGCGACAGCCAAGCTGTGCTTAAGGCCTTGCTGAACCCTTTAACCACTTCCAGGATAGTTCAGGAATGCAAGTCTTCTCTGAATTTGATCGGTAGCTTAAATTCGCTAAGACTTGTCTGGGTCCCGGGGCACCACGAGATCACGGGAAATGAGATCGCCGATGAACTTGCTAGGCGAGGATCAGATGAGGCATTCTCAGGACCTGAACCTACGCTGGCACTGCATGCGTCATTGGTTAGGACTTCCATCGATGGTTGGAATTCTCGAGAGCACAACCGCCGGTGGCATGACTCTCCAGGATGTAGACGGACTAAGCACATGCTCCCCAATGTCTGTAAGAAATCCGCGGCTTTCTTGTAATCTCTTAACAGAAAAGATTGCAGACAACTTACCGGCATACTAACGGGGCACTACACTTTCGCCAAACAGCTAAGTGTACTTGGCCTAAGCGATGAAACCCTCTGCGACGCCTGTGGAGAAGACGATGACAGGCTTTGCTCGGATCAGGTAGCAGTTATTTGGTGCTGATGAGGTGAAAGCTGATGATGTAGGCTCCTCATCACAGAAGCGCCTGCTGGTCTTCCTTCGGAAGACCATGAAATTCCATTAAAGGTAGGTGGCTGCCTGGCAGTACAATGGACCAGTTTTTGAGTCTCAGTGCTCCAATGTAGTGTTACAAAAACCTCCGACAAAAAAATAACTCAAATAACTAATATGAGGTGGACTATAAGCATCACGTCCCAGACCTCTAGACTGATCGCAAACGTTCCATGAATCTGTTGTCTTTGAAGTAAGTAAGTACAACGGTTGGTCATTACGAGTCACTGCCGCATAGCAGATCATACCAAAAGCCGAAATGGAGGAGAATGTCCCGCTTTGTACTTGTCCGGCTTTGGGGTTACTAAAACGACTGCACAGGATTCCTTCTTTATAACCGAAGTTGTCTGCAATTTACTTTGCTTCATAGAAAGTTCTGTTTGTTTGTGACCTAACCGTCATATTTACACAAATGACTGTACAATGGACCTACACTAAAATACACCCCACATTTCAAATTTCATGGCTCCACCACTTTCGAGTCACTCACAGTGCTCAAAAATTATAACTGTTTAGGAGAAGCTCCTCAATTTCACCGTTCGGAGTCGGCATTAAACAAGTGGTTTAATGTAGAAACGAGGAACAAGTTCACCTCAATGATTCGAAAGAGGTGTCTGGTGGGAAAAAGCAAGAATTCGTTTTTGCCATCGTTATCGGAAATGTTGGAAATTGATGACCCCAGTCTCCTTTTATTCGGTTTGACTGTCAACTGCTTTGACCAGTTTGCTTTGATTTTGCTTCTTGCAGTGAATACTTTTGTTTTATTTCCTCATTCAGCAAGCATCAAGATTTATCAAAAACTCCTTCGATGATCAATGTACTGGCAACTGAGTGCTTAAATTTAGTCTGCTACCATTGAAGCCATACAAATCTTATTGGGTTAAGATCATAAACGCCAACTATAATTGTCTAACGAAAGCTAAAGGTTATGTCAAAAAAAAGTAAGCGTACAATTTCAGAGTATCCATAATTACTTATAAAGACTTTCCAACAGAATTCAGCTGTCAACTTTTTGCTCTCGGGTAAGTAGGCGGCTATCATGTTTGTCTATTCGCTTGGTTAACTGGATCTGACGGTAAACGAGGACAAAACCAAGTATATTCTGTGATCGAGAAAGGACGCACAACATCGACGACTTGGCCAGTAGGTCACCATAGGCAGCTATAACTTTGAGGTAGTGAAGGACGTCGTCTACCTCGGCTCCGCATTAAGCAGTGCAAACAACGTTAGTATCGAGATCAAACCAACCGACAACTGTTTTTTTTGGGTTCAAAATGCAATTGAGTAATAGAACCCTCTTTCGGAAGTTCAAGTTGCCAAGATCGTGCCGGCTGATCCTAAGAAGAAGACGTATTCGCTTGGTTTCTTCAGTGCTCCTAAGTTACCTTACGGCTATTATAGTTGACCCTTTATATTGCTTCTCCAATTGATTTTATTACTCAGACAGCATACCATTCTATTCCAGTAGACAACAAGAACAACAATATGGATGGGTGGATTCTCGGTCGGGGAAAACGATGACTAAAAGGAGAATGCACGGAATTGGGACGAATTGTTGTTGCTTGTGAGAGTGGTCATATTACTTTTGGGTGATCGTAAAAACTTGTTACAATTTCTAAACTTCAAAAAATGTTTAAAACTGTCGAATTGGCAATGAGCAACTAACAAGCATGTTTCTCATGATGCTAAGACAAAGATCACAAATCAAGCGTGGGACAAGTTCTTATCCGGTCCAATACACTTCAAATGAAACAATTTACAATGCAGGGCCGTTTCAAACCTACCTGTGCACATTATTGTAGAATGTTCAAGTTGTGAAGTCTTTCTTTTAGCACAGCACGTAACAGTCTGTCTTTTTGACCTACAAATGACAACATATAATAAACAAGTCTTTGAGAGAAATTTAACGAGTTCGAAAGCAACAGTATCTCTTTGAACAATGTATCTGACATAATTCGAAGCCTACGGCTTTGATAACCTTTAACTGAATACGAAACTACAATAAAACTATATTAAAACGGATATTCCGCGAAACACATTAAAATATTCTGCACCCAGTGCACTTTTGAAGCCACTCGACAATTCTTTTTCATGCATGCACTGGATTTCGCCAAGCCACACGAATTCGAAATCAGATTTCTCGGTCATTGTGTTAAAACATGGCTACCGGTAGCACCAAACGCAATTTTTGTTTTTGTTTTTCTTTTAAAATTTCCAACAAGTCACTTAAACACAAAACATCGTAGAAAGACTTCATCATGTGAACATTTTCGCGACACTTAAACGAGCAGTCACCGACGTTGATCTTTACCGAAAACCATGACAAACCGAACTAAGTTCTTCAAATCAATTTTATGGCTTAAACTGTCAAGTGGAAATGAAACAGGGAAATGTTAAAATTTCCAGTGAATGTCAAACAGTGTTTTTTTTTAATTGGCAAAAACACGCTGATCTCACAAAGGATTAACGATGTCATTAACTTGTACCAGGAACTGTATAATGAAGTTTAGAATCTCCTGTAAAGATTACTTAAAAATAATTGCTCTGAGTCAAAAAAAAAACTTCTGAAGAAGACCTTTTCCTTCAAAGTATTCCAAAGAAACTTTCCAACAATTCTCGACAACCATGTTTCCAACGAGCCACTCTATTTCAATCCAGCATCAACAATCCCAATTGTAGTTAAGATTGTTAATGAGCTTCCAAAGACGATTCATCAAATAACAATAAATAAGACCAAAGATCAAAAGTGAAAACTTAGAATGTTTACAGAAACCCTCCCTTAAGACCGCGTTCCAAAAAGGGCAGCACATGTACAAAATTTACGTCAGTCTTACATGTTTACATTTCAGTACACTCAACAGCAACCGTTAAACGCCATTTAGTTGCAAATAACTGTCTAATACACTTAAACCATGTCTGCACCTCGAATTCTTCCAGATCTAGCACCGCCACAATCCAATAAAACTTAATCACCGTCATTATCATTAACAACACTGGAAAATTGGTGATCAAACAACAATAAATTTATTCAAAATTAAGTGTGAATTGCATTGAATAGTTACCGTTAATTGAGGAAGAAACAAGAAAAAAGGAGAAAACACTTTAAAGGGACTTCGATGCGTAAAAATAAAACACTCATCCATACATCCGCACTGATCTTCATCAAAATAGGATCAAAAATCTTTGTACGCGTATGAGCGTATCCCTAAGCCAAATACAACGCCACCATCACCAGCAACAGCAATGCCACCCTTTGAAGAGGATGTTGTTAGGCCAAGTGTTTATGAACACACCCGATGATTTGGTAAATAATAACACCGACGAGAGAGTTAACGAATTTTATGATTTCATAAATACTAGATGGATTCGTCACACAATTGAGATTGAAAATGTGTGTTGCCTACATTGCCTGCCTGCCTGCCCCCGTGTGTAAACAACATCCCTGGCGCCTTTCTCCAACCAACAACGCGCAACGCTCCATAGCTTCATACGGATATTTTGTTGTTAGTTCTCTTCATTTCGTTCGTTGGTTCGTTCTCCTGTTCCCCCATCCCCCATCCCCCATCCCACATCCCCCACCCTGTCAACAAAAATTAAAGGTGATACTGAAATTTGTGATAATTTCTTGGATGAAAAGATGTGTGAAAACTCAGATCTTGTGGTTTTCTGTTCGTCGGTTTTGTTTTTATTGGGCATAGAAAATAAATAACAAAAAAAATGGGAATGCAACCAGAGAATTAAAACACGAAAGAGAAACATTAAAAATATAATTTTTACAGTCTTCTCCGCAGGGACACTTAGGCACTAATGTGATCGAACTATCGATCGCGTGATCATCTCGAATTTCAGTGCTGTCACACGGGCAGCAGCCACGAATCGAATGATGTGCGGGATGGGATGGGGGCGGAAGGGAAATTATTAAAGGAAAATCATTTGACGTTTAATGTCCACGCCACATGGTGTGAAGTGAAGTTTCATTAAATATTTTCCGAATTGGAAATATGATCGTCTTTGAATTATTATATGATACAAGAGTGTTATTGAATTACCCGAGAATTACGTGCGTTAGTAGAACGATCTAATAGTGGGTTTTTGATTCCACATAAATCGAACCTTTTGAGGCATATTACAGTTAAGAGTGGGAATGTGATTTCTTTGAGGGGCTCTAAACTGATTTTAATAGATGTCTTTAATGTTTCAGATCACTGCTGGGGGAACAAATAATGTGATGAATTTGTGGTGGCCGCTTCGACTGAAATCGTTCTCCGACCTAGAAGGTAGTCGGTCTGTAATCTATTAGATGTTATCAATAGCGATTTGTATTCGATGTTCATATTAAAGTTTTATGAGTGTTGGTTGGGACTGCGGTTCTTACTCGTACAACTACCGATGGCTTTGTAGGAGATCAGGATTCAGCGTTTTGTACTCAATATCATCGTCTCGACCCTTGGTACTGTACAATCGGATCGTTCTCACGCGGGCCATTTTAGCCAGCGTTCCGGATCGGACTGAACTTTCCACAAATTTCATAGCTTCATTTGTCTCTAACTGCATTAGTTCATGTTCGCATTTTACAATACATGTCTTATTATTTTTTTAAATTTACTTCTCAAACTTTGATTTTAATCGACTATACGATTCTTCTCCTGAACATAATGCCAGTACGTTATTGACATGCCATTCATATCTTTTACGTGCATTCATCGTTGGAAATGAAGGCTGCATTGAAAGTTTATAGACTGTTAAACTTTAAATAAATGTTTTTTGCTATTTATAGCAGTGTATGGTTTTTGGTATTACCAAAGCCCTTTTTTCATAAGCTTATTCCTCAGCCTTAGAGACCTTAACTTTGATAAGGGTTAGTACGCCTAGTCTTAGACTTTGGTTAGGTTAGGTTTCATTGGCCGATTGCAGGTTACCAGTCTCGTTTGGGCCAACATAAGCCCATTGTGGTACCCATTGGACTAATTGGTGCTTACTGTGAAGAGTTTGAGTTGACTGATGGCGATGTCATTCAGTTCACTCAAGTCGTCAAAGAAGTAGGTTTCTATGTAAATTTATACGGGTGGAGAGGGCGTTACATGTGTAGAGGAGATGTGTTACAGTCTTATTTCATTGCAATTAGGCATTCAGGATTTTTAAGCCATATGCTTTCGGTGGTCTTCTAGTTTTTGTGGCACTACAGTCCGGGATGGGTCAGGGCCTCAACCAATAAGCTTCTTCAGCTAGTACGACTTGTACTAGTTGTCACCAATTGCGCACATCAAGTTGGTTGATATTCGTCTTCATTTCCTTTCTTCTTCTAAGGTAGCGCCTTAGACGTGGACGTCAGCTGTTGCGTTGTCCCACTGGTTCAGAGTCGAAGACTCTTCGGGTCGGAACTAAGTTTTCCATGCGCTCTACATGGCCTAGCCGTCTTAGGCGTTGGATCCGTACACGCCTGGCTGGACTTATGTCCCTGTACAGCCAATATAGTTTGTGGTTTGAATCTTCTTCTCCAAATGCCATCAATGCAAATATAGCCAAGGATCGCACGTAATACCTTTTTTTCGAAAAGAACAAGAGCTTCTTCACCGGCTTTTGATAATGTAACTCTCTGTGGATACATTGGCTTCTCGATAATAACGTGCGGGTATTCCGAGACCCAGATGCTGCAATTTTGTTTGTTAACAGAGACGCCGAGTTTAAAATGCACCTCGTCAGAAAAGATGATCTTGCGCCCAAAATCGTTGTCCAATTCAAGCTGCTCTAAGGCCCAAACTCCGAAGCGATAACGAAGTGGATTGTCGCGCGCCTTCAATAACTGTGTCAATTGAACCTTGTAAGTGAATAATCCGAGATCTTTGTGCAGAATTCTCCTCAGGCTAGTGCGTGAAATGTTGAGCTGTTGTTGACATCGATGTCGAGTTGATGTTCGTGAATTGAGTCTCACACTCTCGGCAACAGCCACAGCAGCCACATTCTCTTCTGTGTGCACCGTACGACGACGGGGACCACGTGTATTGTCCACTAGCATACCAGTCTCACGAACTGTTTGCACAAACTTGCATACAGCAGTCGCGGTGGGTGTTTGATTTCGACCAAAACTGCATTTCGGCACTGTTTGGGCTACACGGCACTCATTTTGGAAATAAGCTGTCAATATTTCCAACGTTGTTCAACCGTAAATTTCATTCCGCGGAGGTATAAAACTAACTTTCTGTCAAGATTTCGAGCGGGAAACAGCTGTCAGTGACAAAATAACCTATGATTTAAAAAAAAACACTAAATGGTGAACCCTGTACATCGTTTACCCCTCGTTAACTCCCAGACTCCGTGTACCGCTTCCATTTCAATGCCAGCAAACTACTTATTGACGGCCCGCTAAGTTCTAATAAATACGTCAATGTCATCCGCGTTGTAAGGACTTTTGGAAGGTAGTGCCTCTTGTGTTGGCCAGTTTTTGGCTTCATATAGCAAGAGTAACTTTTTTTTTTTTTTTGGATGATTTTAGAAACACTCCTGGAGCACTCAGACTCAAAACTGGTCCATTGTACTGCCAGGTAGCAACCAACTCCAGTGCCGTTAATTTGATCCCAACGGCAAACGGTGACTGGACCGATTTCGGAATCGAACCTGGGACCCATCGAACTTGGGGCAGGCACTTAACCAACTGCGCCATCCAGTCGTGTTTTTAACGTACTTACTTACTTAAGGTGGCGCTACAGTCCGGGGTGGACCTGGGCCTCAACCAACAAGCGTCTCAAGCCAGCTTGATCTTTAGCTAGCTGCCTCCAGTTTCGCACGCACAGTTGGTTGAGGTCACTTTCCACTTGCGTGCGCCACCTGAGTCACGGTCTTCCTCTACTGCGCCGTCCTTCGGGGGTGGATTCGAAGACTTTCCGGGCCGGAGCATTGGTTTCCATTCGCTCTATATGACCTAGCCATCTCAATCGTCGGATCTTCACCCTTCTGGCTAAGTCAATGTCGCTGAACAGCTCGTACAGTTCGTTGTTGTATCTTCTCCTTCACTCACCCTCTTTGCAGACGGGACCGAAAATCACCCGAAGAATTTTCCTCTCAAAGCAGCCAAGAGCAACCTCATCCGCTTTTGACAAAGTCCATGCTTCTGCGCCATATAGCAGGACTGGGACGATTAAGGTCTTATACAGGGTTACCTTGGTTGTTCGAGAAAGACGGCTTTGTTTATCAATTGCTTTCTTAGCCCAAAGAAGCAACGATTAGCAAAAGTTATTCTTCGTTTGATTTCAGCGCTGGTGTCATTGTCTGAATTAATAGCGGTACCTAGGTAGACAAAGTCCTTGACTACCTCAAAGTTATATCTGTCTGCTGTGTCGTTCTGTCCGAGACGTCGGTTTTGGGTGTGCTTTTGGTTGACCACATGTACTTGGTCTTGCCCTCATTTACCGTTAAATTATGTCAATATCGTCGGCATATGCGAGTAGTTGGACGGACTTCTGAAAGATTGTGCCTCTGGTGTTGGCGTGCGAGTTTTGCTCAATTCTGTCAAGTATGATGTTGAAGAAGTCGCATGACAGCGCGTCGGCTCTGAATCCTTTTTTGACATCAAAGGTCTCGGTTAGGACTTTACCGACCTTGATGGAGCAGCGTGCATTCTCCATCGTCATCATACACAAACGGACAAGTTTGGTAGGGATGCCAAAACTAGACATTGCTCTGTATAACTCGTCTCTATAGATGCTGTCATATGCGGCCTTAAAATCGATGAAAAGGTGGTGGGTATCGATTTGCTGTTCCTGGGTTTTTTCCAAGATCTGCCGCAGTGTGAATATTTGGGCGGTGGTGGATATTCCAGGCCTAAAGCCACACTTGTATGGACCGACCAGGTTGTTGACGAATGGCTTTAGGCGTTCACACAACACGGCAGATAAGATCTTGTATGCAATGTTCAGAAGAGAAACAGGATTAGGATTTTGTAAAGCATGATTCTGGTCCTTCGATTCAGGAGTTTTGTTTCGACAAACCGGTTACCAAGGGTGATTCTGCGTCGAATCTCTGCCAAGATTTCGCCCCTTTACTACCTCAAAATTGTAGCTGTCGATTATGCCGTTTTTTCCTAGGTGATGGGATCGGATAGTGTTTGTCTTACTCTCATTTACCCTAAGACTGGCATCTTTTGGTTGTTCTTCAATAGCCGTAAATGCTTCTACCACGGCTCGCTGGAAATGCGCCACAATGTCGATGCTATCTGAGTAACCCACCAGTTGAACCGATTTGTAGAAGATAGTGCCTTCCGTGTTAACACCTGCCCGCCACACTCTGCACCAGAATTAGATTGAAGAAACCACACGACAGAGATTAAAACTCATTTACTTAGGCTTACAAAAGTCCCATCAATACATTTCTAAATAGGTTTGTCACGATTTGAAGAACCTTGTGTCGACGTCTCAAAGTTACTATAGATATACTAGGCAACATTTCACATAGGTGGGTATGTGTTAAAAGATACTTACAACATTCACTCAAGTTTCACAGACAGAGGAGCGCCAACAGCCGTGTCAGAACGTCATTTCCGTGATTTCATTCACAAATCATTACAACGGTAGGCAAAGCCATACCGTCACCATTCATCAATGTCCAGCGACACACAAGTCTGCTTGACACTTTAAGAAATGTCTTCCGTTAACGCACAACACCGTCACGTCATGCCGCACATTGACGCAAGCACGTCATGCGCAGCCTGTGCACATGCCTGCATCTCAGTCAAGGTCACCAATAGGCGTTGAAATTCCTCCCACCTTACCGCAGTTTTGTGTCTCATTAAACTGCCGTACACTAGGCAATAAATACTGCTTCCGAGAACGCCGCCGCCGCTCTGTAGCCGTGAGGTGAACTCTATTCGAAAACAAAGTAAACATTCCCCCTCCCCCGCCGTCCCAGAGAGTGCCCATAAACGAAAGAAAATATTATTAATATTCTAACTGGTATTTTTTACACGTTCCCCGATCAATAAATTTAAAAATTTTATTGTTTCAGATTTCTGAGAACGATCTACGATCTGAGCGAGCAAGTGAATCGAATGCGACACACGAATGTACACGCTCGCTCTATCCACCCCTCCGCTTCGGTGCACTCCAGTCCACTTCAGTCCACTCCACAGGTACATAAATTAGAAAAGAATGAATGCCTCTTGCACTACAAAGAGATGGATCTGTGAGATAAGTTTGAGAACTCTTGATTTGTTTCATTGCTGATAGTGTCAGATAGTGGCCGCGCCAAATGCTGGAATGCCCTAAAAATTATATACGGGGTAATAGAATACTTGCAGAGCTCTGGAGGCACTGCTCCAGGACGAGGGACATAAAATACGAGTATCTTATAATTCAAACTTTGTTCTAGCGATGGTAGAGGTTAGGGATGAGCTGTGACATGATCTGCTGTAGCTGAGATGAGATGTGTCTTGCTTCTGAGATAGTTTTTAATTATGAAGCGATATGAAAGGGATAACCCCTATCCAAGGGGTTTTCGATTCCTCTTTGAATATTGAGGTCGGGGTTTGATGGAGAGTGACTCACTTCTTGGACAGTGGTATCGGAGAAGTGGGTATCGATTGCTTAATGAATCGTCATTCATTCTGAGATGGGCCGCATTCGGTATCTATTGGAAAGAGAAACAAGTGATGAAAGATTCAAAGCGACGTTGGGGCGTCCAAAAAACGGTTACTACTGACGAAAACATTGTGAAAGTTCACCAAATGATTCGAAGCGACCGTTGAATGAGAGAGATACCGAGGCCATAACAATGTACAAAGATGTAAGATGTAAGAAGTTAGATTAAAAACGTGTGCTAAAGAAAATGTTCAACGTGTTCAAATGACCATTTCCAACGCCCTGTAGACGCCGGTTAATCACTGTAGATGGAGCTTGGATACACCATTTTTCGCCCGAAACAAGAATGCAATCAAAACAACGGACAGCGAAAGGCTCGAATCGGATCCAAAAAAGGCAAAAACGTTTTCTTCATCTGGAAAAATAATGGCGACTGTCCATCGCTACTTGACAAGCTGAAAACAGAAGTTGCGAAAAAACTTATAGATACACGAATTACGGTTTGAACTGCTTGCTTTTTTTGTTCCCTAATCTGAAAATTGCGGGCGCCGTGGCGTAGTGGGTAGGTGCGTCGACTCCTACGCTCGAGGTCGTCAGTTCGAATCTCGAAAAAAAAAAAAACATTAAACATTTTTTCACGGCTCCACCTCTTTCGAGTCACTGACTGCTCAAAGAGTATAACTGTCTAGAAAAAAGCTTCTCAATCTCGCCGTTCGGAGTCGGCATTAAACTGTAGGTCCCCTCCACTCGTAAGAGAACAATAGCACGCACAACACGAGTGGTTGCTGAAAAGCTAGGCCCAGGTCCACCTCGGACTGTAGCGCCGCCATTATTAAATTATTAATCTGAAAACGGTGCCGTGAACGAAGGCCATATGAACTAACGCCATAATGGCGTTAATTCGCATTTGAAAGTGAATTAAAGCCATAATCCTCTTATGGCTTTAATTCACTTTCAAATTGGAACTAAAGCCATACATTAAATTGAACTAACGCCATATGGAGTTAGTTCACTTTCGAATGTGAACTAATGCCATACAATGTATTTGAGCTCTAAAGCGCGTCATCTGTCCAATGTCCCACCATGGTCGGACCACGTTTAGTTTCCAACCAACCTACCTCCCTTCCCCATTACATGCATACATACAAATGAGGTATGTGTGGGGGGCCATGCTGCCCCCTGCAACCCCCCTGCTTGGCCACATATGCAATTTGGAGTAAGTGCGAGTTTGATTGTATTTACTTTCTCTAAACTCATGCAAATCATGGATACATTCAGTCTCGCGCCTACTTCAAATCCTACATGTGGTCCAGTAGGGGGGTTGCAGGGGGGCAGCATGCCCCCCCATTCCAACATTACTGTTTATAACCCATAAACTTTTTTCCTACAAGTTTCTACCTCATTTCTTAGGACCATGTAAATAATGTAAATTATTGAGATTGATGCGACTGACTTTAATTCAATTTCAAATGTGAACTAAGGCCACTTCCTAAAACGAACTAACGCCATATGGCTTTAGTTCAAATTTGAAAGTGAATTAAAGCCATAAGTGGATTATGGCGTTAATTCACTTTCAAACGCGAATCAACGCCATTATGGCGTTAGTTCATATGGCCTTCGTTAACGGCACCTCTGAAAACTGCGCTCGAAAAACGGAAATAAATACCGAGTAATTTTAGACGGGTTAAAGACATGACAACATCGTTGGGGTTTATGAAGAAGTGTGTAGACTTACAAGGAGACTATGGAGAAAAATAAAAAAAAAAATAGAAAAATTGTGTTGTATCTGGACCTGAAATGTTCCCAGCTTCATATTCGAAGAAAATGATCCAATGATGCCAACACTTCACAACTCTGTGGCTGCAGTGGCTTCTCGACAATAACGTGAGGGTTTTCCGAGCCCCAGATGCAGCAATTTTGTTTGTCAATCAATTGGACCTTGTAAGCGAATAATCCGAGATCTTTGTGCAGATTTCGAGTTCTCCTCAGGCTAGTGCGTGAAATGTTGAGATCGATGGCGAGTTGAACTGAGTCTCACACTCTCGGCCATAACAGCTACATTCTCATCTGTGCGCACCGTACGACGACGGGGATCATGAGTGTTGTCCACTACAGTGCGCGAAATAATTATATGGGACAAGCATATTCCTTTGCGTTTTCTAAAAAAAAAAAACAAAAAATAAAAAAAAAAATGAAACATAACGGTACTTTTAACTTTTTCGATGTCCTTATGTTTTTGTTTCGGGTTATTCTTTCGTATGCTGTCAGTTTTGCTATGCGAAATAAATATAGCAGACGCGAGTTTGAGTCGTACGTTTAAGTGGAAAAATGTATTTTAAAGGGACAAATTAAATTAAATTTGTATATTATTAATAACATTAAATGTGCTGAGTTAAGTTTTAATCAAATAAGCCTTATTTTTTTTGCAATCAATGGAAAATCCCTAGGGCCAAAGCACTTACTGTGGACGAGAGGATAGGAATCCGTAATTTTAGAAAAAAATCGTTTAACCATCAGGCAAATTGTGGAGAAAGTACGCAGGAATAAAAACACTGTCCAAATTTTTTTGAAAGATCCTGGAAATTATGGGAAACAAAGGAGATCTGGTGGTCCACCAAAAGTTGACGACAGAGCCAAAAGGCAAATTAAGCGCTTAGCGGTAAACAAACAAATTAGTCCTTACCAGATTACGCTCCAGTTATCTCTTCCAATAACAACAAGAAGAGTGCAATAACCTTTAAGGGAGTATACATTTGTTAAATATCAAAAGCGCTTACCGACACCTAAGTGGCTTCCACGGCATAAGGAGGCAAGACTGGGTTTTGCGGAAAAACATCAATTTTGGACCACGGAATGGCAATCCATTATTTTCAGTGATAGAAAAAAATTGAATATGGATGGCCCTGATGGAGGACGGAAATATTGGAGAGATATACGCCAGGAGTGTGAAACTCGGCACTCTAGAAACTTTCAAGGAGGCTCTCTAATGGTATGGGCTGGTTTCGGTTTTCGAGGAAAGACTCATCTACCTTGTTTCCCATAAAATTAATTCGGAGAAGTATGTGGAATTACTGGACAGTGTTCTTATTGATTTTGGTGAAAGTTTGTGGGGAGGAAACTGGACGTTCCAGCATGATAACGCTGCCATACATGCCCCGGCATACACAAACGACTTCCTTAAGGCGCATAACATCCCCACTCTTCGTTGGCCTGCAGTAGGTCCCGACTTAAACCCTATAGAAAACCTATGGATGATACTGTCGAAGAGGGTTTACTCAGGTGGACGCCAATTCGAATTACTTTTACAGCTAAAAACCGCTATTCAGGAAAAATGGCTAAAAATTGACATATTCACTCTACAAAATTTAATTGATTCAATACTTCGTCGCTCAGTAGCAGTTATAAAGGAAAAAGGAGGAGAACAAAGCATTAAAACATCAAAATATTTAAAGAAAAATAAAATAAAAAAAAAGAATAAAAAATACGTTTATTTTTAAGTTTTTTACTTGTACCATATAATTATTTCGCGCACTGTAGCATACCAGTCTCACGAACTGTTTGCACAAACTTGCGTACAGCAGTCGCGGTGGGTTTTTCATTTCGGCCAAAACTTAATTTCAAAAAACGCACTGTTTACACTCGACAGCACTCAATTTGGAAATAAGTTTTCAATATTTCCCAGTGTAAAATAACCTATGATTAAAAAAAACACTTGATGGCCAATCCCTTGTGCTTGATTCAAGGCAGGACATTTTTGATTACTTGAAAGACGTGAAAATAGTTAGGAAAGTGTAAGAAGAATCCCTGAGATCCTTCCAGAGGACACCTATTCCTACTTCGCCGTCCATTTTGGAAGCGTCTTTGAAGAGTCCCAGCGGACCACCGAACGCATGAAGGCCAGTCCTCAAGTCAGATCTGGAGGAAATGCTGGTTGAGAAGTTATTTTTCTAATCGGAATTGAGGAAGTGTATGATCTTTGTCTTGAAACAGGAATCAATGTTTCTCAGGAACATGTGTGGTACAATGACCGACAGCATGGAGTGCTTTCAGCTTAACCACTGTGATGGTCTACTATATTCTCGTATGCATTTCCACCGCCGGAAGGTTTTTGGAGAATGTCGAGTGAGGTAGATGGTGCGGTCTTTTCCGTGACCCAGTAACGCAAATTTATTCCGATCTTCACACGCAGTTGAGAAGTTGCAGTTACCAGCTGTGTCATAGAAGACATATCTACCAACTATTTACATTATATTGACCGGCAATCTAAAAGATGCGGACACATGTTAAAGTTAACCAGGACCTGCTTAGCTGCTTCTAAATCTCACCTCTCATCAACATTTGACTAGATTCACTCTTATTTTGAACACTTTGAAGAAGAATCACTTCCCACCTACAGCGCATCTTTCAAACCCAAAAGAAGAACCGATTGCGCAGTTTCCCATTCTTCGCCAAAGAAGTCTTCCCCCGTGCCGCTTCGAACATTAAGCGCCACGCCAACATCACCTAGGAAAGCCCCCCCTTGAAGGTAGCTCCAGAACCCCAAGCGTTTCACTCCATAACAAACCGCCCGAAAACTTCCACCGAATCGGTTCAGTTTTTGACGTTTCACTGCACGCGTGTTATTGGCTCTTGTCAACGATGCATTGATCTTGCGTTGTTTGTTATTGTACTGTGGTTGTGGTGATGCAATTCCTTTGTAGTCGTTGATGGCTTCTCGGTGAGGCGGCGATTCGAATCCATGCCACCGCTGTCAGGCTTTGTATTTTATTCTGTGCGCCGCAATGTTAATGAGAGCATTGACAGATTGGCACACTTCAGAGATTCGTTCGTTTTCTTTGATTCTTTGATTGTTCATCAATATTGATTGTTGATAGTGCGTGTGTTTTGTTTTTGTTTATCGATCGATCCATCCGATACACATCAACCAGTACACTGATGGTGGGTATTAAAAACAATTCACTGGATATCATTAAAGAGCGCCGTGGCAACAGTATCTGATGGTGTTTGATGTTTCTGTACGGTTTCTGTGTGTTCCTTTTTTTGTGAGAATTTGTTGGATCACTTGGTGCATAAGCTTCAATTATCACTTGCGTTTGGATACAAGTGAGTCGAATTGTCGCAGATTGATGTCTCATAACAAGATGAGATTGCAGGCACGGCTTGGCGTGTTTGTGGTCATACATAAATCAGATATCACGTGTAGAAAGAGACGCATAAAAAATTGGAGCAGGGTGGCCTGAGTACAGTCTCTATGCTGTCGGTCTATATAGGATTTTGTTTTGGTAATGATGTGTCAGAACACGGAGAAACTATGGTTTGATTCGAGGACAGTCTGAAGCTGCTCAAATAGTCGAAGAATAGAATGTTGAGGAGTTAATTAAGGAAGTTGAAATTGAAGAGCAAGAAGAACAAATAGCTCGCGCCGAATGATTTGGAAAAAATGTGAATTTCAATCCAATCTTCGACTAGATCCAGTCCCAATTCCTTCGAGATGATTGGTTCTTCCAATTGAATACTTCAGACGATACTTCGATTCCAAACATTTTGAAGACGTGCCTGCATTACGTAGATACGTTAACTCCACCTGCAGATGCTGAAACCAATGCTCTGTGGAAAGTTTGGTCAATTAATAACGCTGTTCGGGATCGATGTCTGCAGATTCCGAGAAGCTCGCAAAACTACTCTATAGATGAGCAGATGATACTTTTCATAGAAAGATGTTCAAATGAACTTAGGTAGTATGTGCGGAACAAGCCTCGACCTGTTGGGCTCAAAAACTTCGTTCTTTGTACATCAACAGGTAATTATTTAAATGATTTTGTTCCACAGATTAAGGTTTTAGTGTTGGACTTTAAATTTACCAAGGTGCCCTTACCTCCCTTGAAGACCGATCGTTGGGTCTCAGGCCGAGTGTTACATTGAGACTGATAAGAACCTTACCTGAAAAAAAAACGCTAAAAATCCTGAAAAGTTCCGTCCAATAAACATGTTGCCCTCATACGAGAAGATATTGGAGAGAGTGATCTGCATCCAAATAGAAAAGTATCTACTTCAAAATGGTATATTGTGTGAAGAGCAATCAGGCTTTCGTAAGAATCATTCAACTGAGACAGCGCTAGCATGTGTCTTAAATGAATGGGAAAAGGAGATGGACGATGGAAACAAGATATTAGCACTATTCCTGGACCTGAAGAGGGCATTTGAGACCGTAGATAGGAACATTTTATTGAAGAAGTTAAAAAAATACGGTGTTAGAAACAAAGAGCTTAAATGGTTTGAATCTTACTTATCTGGCAGGACTCAGAAAGTAAAGTTAGAAGATGTCTATTCACCACCAAAAGCAGTCAACCTAGGTGTGCCGCAAGGATCAATTTTGGGAGTAATACTTTTTTTTATTATACATAAACGATTTAAAAGACTGTCTAAGATGTTCAAGAATTTCATGTTTGCTGATGATACACTTATTTATATTGTTGGTAATAATTTCAATCTCTGTGCGGATAATTTATACAGATGGTTATGTAAAAATAGGTTAATGTTAAATGTCTCAAAAACCAAATGTATGTGTATTGGTACCAATATTTCAGAAATTAATGTTCAAATAAATGGTAGTAAAATTGAGTGTGTTGACAAAATAAAATATTTGGACATAATTACAGACAATAAATTATCGTTTAACGAACATGCAGATTATTTATGTGACAAAATTGCTAAGAAGATAAAGATTTCGAAAAACTGTGCAATTAATATCTACAATTCTATTATTTTACCCCATTTCAACTATTGTTCATCAGTAACATATTTCTGCAATACTTCAAAAATTAACAGCCTGCAAACTTTACAAAACAGAGCTATGAGATGTATTTTAAAATGTGGTTTAAGAACTCATATAATAGAAATGGTAAATGAATTAAAATGGATGAATGTTAAACAACGACTGGTTCTAAACGCTTTATTGTAATTTTTATTTTTAAATTAAGAAATGGAATTTATCCTATGTACCTCCAAAGAAATCTGCAATATGTAGGCAATTATTATAATCTAAGAAATGTAGGAGATTTCCGACTGCCTCTTTATAGGCGAGAAAGAAGCCAAAATAATATTTTGTATAAAGGTGCTCAATATAACAACCTCGATATAAATATAAAAAATGAAATTAATTTTGTCAGTTTTAAAAACAAAGCTGTTCAACATGTATTACGTTACTAAACATCCACGGAACTGGAACCGAACCAATAGAATTCAAAATATTGAGCTCAACGTAGATAGTTTAATGTCTCGTGAAGAAGCTGACCAGAGGGTTCGGGCGGATGGAAGGATTGTCGTAGTAAAGTGGAGAGACACTAAAACCGTTACGATGGCATCCACATGCTTCGGAATGAATCCAATGAATGCAGTCTCAACGTGGAGCAAAGAAGAAAAATATCGCAAAAATATACGGTATATTGTTCGCAAGGGAGTACAATAATCACATGGGCGGAGTGGGTATTTGCGACCAGTTAATGGAATGCTACCGTACATGGATAAAAACTGTCAAATGGAATTTAAAGACGTCCTTTAACTTCCTTGACCTGGGAGTTGCCAATAGCAGGGGTCTTATTTTGTATCACTTTCGGATTCGGAAATTAAATCCGATACTCAAATAAATTCGTATTTTGTATCACTTTCCGATGCTGCCAAACTTTTATCAATAATTTCCGAAAATGAAACTGTCAAATCAAAAAATATTCAATCAAATAGAAGTCAGTTGCAAATAAATTGAATTCAATTTTATTCTTTCACAGTTTAACATATCGTTTAGTTGTTGTTCAGCGGTTTTGGTTCTTAAAGACAGTGCAGATTGAAGAAATCCTTTGGCAAGACATCCATATTTGGACAATAACTGCTCAAATTTATTATTAATGTCTTAATATGTTTCTATTTTGCGTGAAAAAATTAAATAAATTAATCAAAACAACTTTAGCACACACAATCCGATAACAAAATAGTTATCGAATGAAAATCCGTAAGTGAGGACGGTTTTGACATCCGCTTTCGGAATACAAAATACCAAATTTCCATAAACGAGTTGGCATAACTTTTTGTTTTCGAATGCGGATTGTGTGTATTTACTATAGAGGTACAAAATACGAATTTCCGATTTTCGAATAGATTTCCGATACTATAGCAATACAAAATAAGGCCTCTGGTTGGAGTGCAAAAAGGATTGCGAATTGAACCAGATTCCAAAAACAAAGTCTTAGATTTGCTTCACTTTTACTTGGAAATAGCTGCAGCTCTTCTTTGCCATAACAATAGAAAGCGAAGTGATGTTGACGATGACGAAGATGATGAAGACGAACCACGTACAAGTTTCAAGTGTCTAGCCTCCCAACTTTCAACTAAATCAAATAATTTTTTGAAAGTGTTAAAGGATTAATGGACCAATGGGCATACAAAAGTATATTCGTCAGATTCCAACAAAAAAAAGCTTCATGCAAAACACACATTTTCTCACTTTGAAAATCGAATTGAAGCCTTTTGTATTCCCTCAACCGATTAATTCCATACAACCCAGTTTTAGGTCTTCTTTTCTTCTAATGTTTTTCAATTTTAGTACGATTTCCCGAAACCCCTAAAGCAATCGGGCTTAAAAAATGGGAGAGTAGCAGTCTCAGCTTTCCAACAGATCATAGCCGATGTGTAAGAAGAGTCTACGGACGGCACTACTATTTTTTTAAACTGCAAGTAGACGTTCCAATTATTTGCAACAAATTTTAGAATCTTAAACATATTAGCCTGCGGCCTTTCAACAGTATCGTAAAACGCCCACGGTTACTTACGCCGTGTCATGCAGTGGCAGAAGTCCAAAGTCCAGTTGCCATTAAACAAAACTCATCCTCTAGCACGTGTGTCATAGGGGTAATGAAGATCTGCTCTTCAGTATCCGTGGGAATTGTCCCCACTCTATCTTTTGTGCTTAACTAAGCCAGCTTAACCACTTTGGGGATACCCGATCGCTCAAATCTGGGAAAACTATTCTCAGAAAGCGTAGTCGAAATTCAAGCAAGATAAGCTTCCCTCTTAAACAAACCGAAAGCAGATTAAACTTTCTGGAGCGACTCCCGTAAATTGCCAATTTACTGTATCAAGAACAAACCACGGGTGCCACTGGATGGATTCTTATACTCCAAATGGGAGGGTAATCCAACCAATGGCTGCTCATCGGAACCCCACAATTCAGTTGCCGGATCATTCCCCAGCACTGCCCATATCCGGCATAATCCAAATGAATATCTGAGTTACAGTGGTAGAAAGGGAGCTATTTTTAACTTTCCGAGAGACTTGAAGTTATTCCTTTTCAGCGACATAATAGCAATAAGTTGGTGGATTCCTCAAACTAAACACTACAGAACTTTATAGCGGAATGATCTCTCGAAAAGGATGATGTTGAAATCAAATATATTTCGTCATCGTCAAAGCATCGGGGGATCTTTCTGCAAATAGAACGAATCTTCAGTCTCGATCTTTTTTTGGAAGTCGGAATCTTCAGCGTGTACACAGCATCCAGTTCAAGGGCATCTAAAAAATGGACAATCGTTAATGTGTAGCTCCCCACAATACGTCAAACTCACCCTAACCTTCACCCAAAACCAGTCGCGAACCATCTGCGAGTCCTTGAACGGGGAAAACTTGAAAAAAAAATAGAAGCACTCACGCATTCGCGTATAAATAGCCACCACTTTATTCTGTACAAGTAAACATAGGAAAAACAAATTCGTTAAGGAATAACAATCAAATGCAAGTCCATCACATTCGTCCCCGTGTGCCCCGTGACCAGATGGAACTTGCCGTCGCACAGAGAATTGTAGAAATTGTACGAGTCGTTCTGCTGCAAGTAGTTGTGCACCGCCTGGATGTCGTTCTCCTTTAGGAACTCTTCCATGACCAGGCTGCAGCCGACCGCGCCAGCAGCCGGACAAGGCCCGTCGATGCCGTCCGTTCCGGCGCTCAAGAAACAGATGTCCCTCAGGAGAGGGTTGGAGTAGCACTCTAAGGCCATTTTTAAGGCAAGTTCTTGGTTTCGACCGCCCACACCCGAGCCCGTCACATGAACTGTGGGCTCGCCGGCGAGGATGAGCAGCAACGGCTTGCCCGCCTTCTCGCTCATCCGCACCGTTTTGATGAAGTGCTTGAATATGCGGCAGTCGAAGGGGAATATCTCCTGGAAGTCGTCCTCCGTGATTTGGTTGTTCTTGAACCTCTTTAGCGCTTCCAGCAGAAGCCGGTATGTGTTGAGCACCTCTCCTATGGTTCCCTGAATCGACGTGCTTATGATGAACGGGTTGTAGCCAAACTGTACACCCTCGGCGACGCAAGTTGACGTTGCGACTTTGTTGTCGCCCACGATGTAGATGGCGTTGTTAAGGCCAGGCACATCGGTGTTCTCCTGCGTCATGATCATCTGCTGCACTTCCGCCGCTAGTCCTGGCCACAGCTGATACTTTTTGAGGATATCCTGAGCACTGAATTTCTTCGAGCGAATGGGACTGGTGGGGCCACTGGCTATCAGATCAACTGGATCGTTGACAATGTCGCTGATTACGAAAGAGATGACTGCGTATGCGTTCTTCGCCGCCACCGACAGACGACCGCCCTTCACGTCGGACAGAGCTATCCGCACTATGTTCAGCTCGTCAATGGAGGCGCCCTTGTTGGAGAGCGTCTTGATCAGCGCCTGCTTCTGTTCCAGTTGAATTGGCGACTTTGGCATAGGCAGCAGCGCCGACCCTCCACCGGATATCAGCACAAACAAAATGTCATTCTCGCCCATCCTATGAGCAAGCTGCTTGATACACTTCGCCGCTTCCAGAGCCACTTTGTCTGGCTGATTGTTGGGGGCTCCCTCGAATACCTGGATTTTTGTCTCCTCCGCCAACTGCATGTTGTGATCACCGGCGAATTGCTTGAGTGTGCCCACGGGGATGCTAAGTATCCCAGAGACCAACCGCTTATCAAGTGATTTTTCCAACTGTACTGCCATTCCGAGGACCGCCTTCCCGAATCCGACGACATGACACCGTTTGCGAGTGATGTCAAGCGTTTTGCCCTGGATTTTTATGACCACCCGATTGTTAGGTGCTAACTTTGGCTGCAGGGCATACTTGTTTCGCACGAAAAGATTCGCAGGACGCACTGACTCCACGGAATTGAGGAATATATGTCGAAGATTATCTATGTGAATGGATATGGACTTAACCATTGCCATTAGAACTGAAGTACGGAATGATAGATCGTCGGAGAAAATACACACAAGTGGAGGATGATGAGATAACGAAATGTCAAATCGGAGTGCTGGGGGGTGCGTTCAGCGATGTGGTGGTTTATGCTATGTGTTATACATGCTGAGTGTGTAGCGAAGAATGGTCGTGTGAGGGAGAAAATTGGTTTTGAGAATAAAATAAACACTTTTTTAATAGCGCCGGCCTCGAAAATGCACCAAGTATATATAGTTCGGTACACATTTGAAACAATCACTAGCTTTTGGTGAGGAAATGGGCACTGCCATGGTACAAATGTCTGTGGGACAACCTCCTTTGAGTCTTTTCTAATGTTAAGAAGAAGTGTCGATCATTTGTTCTGTTTTCCGTGAATCTTTGTTCTATCTCGCCTTCCAATTGCGATCTGAACGAGATACTTTAGATGAGGTCTTTTACTCAGGGTTGGAGTTGAGCATTTTCTGGGAGCGAAGTGTTGATGTTCATTTTGCCTGCCAGTCCTAACCATCTAAATTCAAATTCGTCTAAACATGTCAATGAGTCGAGCTTCTTGAGTTATTTGCAATTGATGCCATCAATCGGGAAAAATGCCACGAAATTTTTTCTAGACCCTAGGTTCCTAGGTTCAGTTTAACGAAGGCTTTTTACTCTAAAGTTTTCAGATGGCTCTGTGCTTCTTCTAGAATCGTCCATAAATGTTTGCTAATCAAAAGGCATAAACGTTTTTTTAAGTATTCGGTAAAGAGATCCGACTATACCGAACTCCATAGATGTTCCATAATATTTCAATTCTTTGGTACGTCTGTTATTGTGGGCTGCTTCAATGTTTAAAAAGGTAGTTATTTGCTTTTTACTGGAAGAGGCAGGATGCAAGTTATTACAGCTTATACGGATAACATTGTTGTAAGAAACTGGGGAAAATATCCCTCAGTGGTAAGGGACTTAATGTAAGTTACTCTCTCCAAAAAGATGAGAACACTGAGCGTTAACGCTCAAAAGACGGAAATCATCCATTTTACACGGAAATACAAAATTCCCCATCAAATATCTGGGACTCATCTCAGATAAGAGACTCAACCGAATGTATTGAAAAGCGAGCGAAAGGTCGCAGTTGCTCTCTTTATGAGTAAGAAATCTATCGCCAAAAAATGAGGTCGTCAACCACACAGGACACGTTGGTTCCACATTCTTCTAGTCGTCCTAATGTATGGTGTGTTAGTCTGGTGGCTCATTCTAGATAAAACCAGAGAATATAATAAAGGTACAATGTCAAGCTTGCATCTGCATAGGTGGCGCGTTGAAAATTACATCTTTGGACGCACTGGACGTTAGCCAATGCCGCTATACGCCTCCAGGCCTTGTTCCAGTGGTCCAGTTTTCCATTCAGACACTCACTTATTCTAAGTTCAATAAACTTTCTACCTAGAAATCTAGTCCACGCTACACCCCAATATTTTTCTGACAGGAACTTCGAAACTTTGTTTCTGGATAAGGACTTCGAGGGATTTCTACATCCCTACACCGATGTATCGAAAACGAAGAATGGGGTTGGCTATTGTATTTTTTCCGATAAACTAAATATTAGTCCCTCAGTTCGCTTACCAGACAATTCCATTGTATTTCAGGCGGCAATTAGTGAAGCCTATCCTGACCTTGTCCTGGTCCAAATGGAATGTAACATCCGTGTGTAATATTTGCATTTTTCCCTACTTCAAGGCCATGGAAATAGTAGATAGAAATAGAAATTCCTAACTGGTAACCAATTGTCACTCACCTTTGGATAAGATGGCCGAACAGTGAAATATTTGCCTGTGTCGTGTACCAGATAATAAAGACATTCCAAACGACTGCATAGAGGACGGACTAGCCAGTACCGCAACCACCCTGCCTCTAACTACAAAAAACAGCAAAATAGGTATGCCTCTAATTTCAATAAAAACTATAGGGCATACTTTCCAACTAGAACTGAGTGGAAAAGCGATAGAGTCATCCAAAACCCTGATACAGCCATCTTCACATACGGTTCGAAGATGGATTCTGGTGTGGGCGCTGGAATCTTCTCCGAAGCCCTCAAGATATCAAAGTCACTCAAGCTACCAAGCTTTGCAAGTATTTTCCAGGCAGAAGTGCTTGCAATATATTATGCGTGTCATGAAATTAAAAACAAAAAAGATAGTCAAGCTGCTATCAATGCTCTAACATCCATAACCACAACGTCAAAACTAGTGGATTGCTGCTGCAAGGAACTATCCATTATAGGTGAACGGAGCCCGGTCTCTTTGATCTGGGTTCCCGGGCACACGGGAAACGAAGCAGCAGACGAGCTAGCCAGACAAGGATCCAAACTCGATAGTCTCGTTATGGAACAAATCCAGGCTCCACTAGGCTTCGTAAAAAACAACATCTACAATCACTTCCTCAAGATCGCCAACGAAAGATGGACCAAGCTGGAAGCTTATGTGTCCTATCCAGAAGCTTATGGCCCAACTACAACCAAAAGAAAACAAAAGACCTGCTCAACAACAGTAGAAGAAACATATCCAGAATTACAGCGGTCTGCACTGGACACTGGGGTGTTGGCAGGCATGCTGAAAGACTAGGCATACCATTTAACTCGCACTGCCACAGCTGCCGGGTGGAAACTGACATATTCATAGTCTACTAGCCTTCATAAATTCCACAAAGTGGTTTCACAATTAGGCTAATCTGAGTGAATCTCACAAATTAGGTATCCCATAGGATGTGGTATCAAAACGGCGCTTTCATGGCGCTAATTGGGTGCGAAAACAGGATCTGTATGTCCACCGCCACTTTTACCTACCTACCCTAGGTATGTCTCTTGGTGCAAAACAAGTTGATGCTATTAGAATACTCAACTCAGAAAACTCAAAAAGCAGTAGATGGATGAGAGGCACAACGTCCAGGATAATCTGGCCTAAGCTAGATCCGCAACGATCTAAATATTTAAATTCGACTGTTAAAAAATCAGTGTTATCACTGGACGCTGTCTTTTTGATCAAGAGTCCCGTTTGAAAAATATGGAACTCCAAACTCGGTTTTATTGCCATTTCTAAACCAAAGTGTTTAAAAATCAGAAAGAATCACAAAAACCTTGCTATTCTGGCCCTAATAGTTTTAAAGATATAAGCCAAAAACGGTAAATTGTCGAGATGCGAATATTGAAGATTATTAAGAAAGCATTAAGAAATTAAAAAAAATCAGCTCAGACGGCTGTTAACACGATTTGGGAATTTGGTTTGCAAAAGATCGACTGTGGCATGGGCTGTGTGGCATGGCGGGCCATCCTGCATGAATCAGAGGTCACCCAAATCCATGTCATCAATTTCAGTAAAATAAACTTCGGTTAACATGACTCTGTAACGCCCACCGTTGACCGAAACGTTCTTCTCAGCCTCATTTTCGAAGAAAAATGGTCCAATGATACCACCACTCCACAATCCGCACTGGCGGATGCACTGGCTTCCCGACAATAACGTGCGGGTTTTCCGAGCTCCAGATGTGGCAATTTTGTTTGTTGATGTAGCCTTACTTACTTACTTAAGGTGGCGCTACAGTCCGGGGTGGCCCTGGGCCTCAACCAACAAGCGTCTCCAACCGGCTCGATCTTTAGCTAGCTGCCTACAGTTTCGCACGCACAGTTGGTTGAGGTCCCTTTCCACTTGCGTGCGCCACCTGAGTCGCGGTCTTCTTCTACTGCGCCGTCCTTCGGGGTGGATTCGAAGACTTTCCGGGCCGGAGCATTGGTTTCCATTCGCTCTATCGTTGGATCTTCACCCTTCTGGCTAAGTCAATGTCGCTGCTCGTACAGTTCGTTGTTATATCTTCTCCTCCACTCACCCTCTATGTAGATGGGACCGAAAATCACCCGAAGAATTTTCCTCTCAAAGCAGCCAAGAGCAACCTCATCCGCTTTTGATAAAGTCCATGCTTCTGCGCCATATAGCAGGACTGGGATGATTAAGTTCTTATATAGGGTTACCTTGGTTGTTCGAGAGAGGGCTTTGTTTATCAATTGCTTTCTTAGCCCAAAGAAGCAGCGATTAGCAAGAGTTATTCTTCGTTTGATTTCAGCACTGGTGTCATTGTCTGAATTAATAGCGGTACCTAGGTAGACAAAGTACTTGACTACCTCAAAGTTACATCTGTCTGCTGTGACCTTCTGTCCGAGACGTCGGTGTTGGGTGTCCTTTCTGGTTGACCACATGTACTTGGTACCGTTAAACCCATCTTCGCGGCCTCCGTCGCAATACTCACAAAAGTGCCATTGACATGACGCTGTGTTCTTCCGATTATGTCAATATCGTCGGCATATGCGAGTAGTTGGATAGACTTCTGAAAGATTGTGCCTGTTTGTTGGCGTACTAGTATTGCACAATTCTTTCAAGAATGATGTTGAAGAAGTCGCATGACAGCGCGTCGCCTTGTCTGAATCCTTTTTTGACATCAAAGGTCTCGGTTAGGTCTTTACCGACCTTGATGGAGCAGCGTGCATTCTCCATCGTCATCATACACAAACGGACAAGTTTGGTAGGGATGCCAAAACTAGACATTGCTCTGTATAGCTCGTCTCTATAGATGCTGTCATACGCTGCCTTAAAATCGATAAAAAGGTGGTGGGTATCGATTTGCTGTTCCTGGGTTTTCCCAAGATCTGCCGCAGTGTGAATATTTGTTAATGTAGCCGCCGAGATGAAAATGCGCCTCTTTGTCCAATTCAAGCTGCTCCAAGGCCCAAACTGCGAAGCGATAATGAAGCGGATGGTCTCGCGTCTTCAATTGCTGAGTCAATTGGACCTTGTAAGTGAATAATCCGAGATCTTTGTGCAGAATTCTCCTCAGACTAGTGCGTGAAATGTTGAGCTTTTGAAATAGATGCCGAGTTCGTGAATTGAGTCTCACACTCTCGGCCAAAGCAGCCACATTCTCATCTGTTCGCACCGTACGAAGACGGTTGTTATGAGTGTTGTCCACCAGCATACCAGTCTCAGAAATTTTTTTGCAGAAACTTGCGTACAGCTATCACAGTGGGTGCTTCATTTCGGCCAAAGAACGTACTGTTTGGACTACACAGCACTCACTTTGGAAATAAGTTTTCAATATTTCTCAACGTTGTTCAAGCGTGAACCGACTCATTTCGCGGAGGAATAATACTGACTTTCTATCAAGAGTTCGAGCGGGAAACAGCTGTCAGTGAATTAAAAAAAAGAACACTAGATGGCCCACCCTTTATTTGGATGAATGGATGTTTGTTTCTATGTAGTCATCAATAGTTGATTTAAGTTGAAATTAGAAAAAAAACTCAACTGAAATAGTTTGAATTCATTGCGCGATAAATTATTTATGCGACGGAACCTTCCCCGTGCGATTACAAAACGCACTTGCCCAATTTTTTTGAATAAGATAGTTAATACACTCTTGTTTGCTTTGTGACTAGTACACTGCTTTTCATATTTTAGAGCAATGTGTTTACATCTTCTTTTCGCTTTTTCAGGACAGTTTGCCAAAAACTCTTGCAATTCAAGAAATTTTTGCTCAAAGCTCTGCGACTGTTGTGGTTTGCTTATGATATCATTGCCTCCTGCCGTCTCTACCCAACGAATTGCAAAAGCTATTCGATCAAACTTCAAGTTGTGATGCCATTCAAATCTGTACACTTTCCGCTTATCTTTCATTTGTTGTTGGGTTGAAAGAGATTGCTAATTACTGCCTCACTTATAACTATTAGCAACAGACACACTTAATTGCCTTCCATTAAATCACTAGTAGTAGCCTCTACATCGAATTGTCTTCAATTCCTAATAAACTCTTTGCACTCTTGTCACTTGGCTTATTGTTCACTTCCTATGTGACAGCCCTCGATTCTTAATTGCCCATCTGGTCAGTCAAGATAGGCTCCTTTCAGGTCTCGCTTTGATAAAAAGTGAATGCCTTCAGGTTCCCTCGAGAACCTGTCCCATCAAAGCTACAATCTGAAGCTCTCGCTCTCAGCCAAATCCAACCCAAATGACTACTGCAGCGTGGATGATTATGCACAGCAACACTCATTCTCGTTTCATTTGCTCCGACTAATTACCAGCCGTCATGTCTTGTTAAACATCCATGAAATTATTATTTTCCCAAAGCACTTGTCTTGTACCTTCCTCAAATGTTTCCGCAACCGATGATTTACGTTACACACTGGTATCTGCACGTTGCACATGTGAGCACTGCGTCCGGATCTTTGGAACGCATGATACAATTGCGATAAAGTAAAGTTAAGCGAACGACTAGGTACGAGAGCAATTATTACTCTTCTGAAGCATGAAGTTGGCCCAGTTGCTGGAAAAAACCCCGATGCAGCTGGCAAACTTTGACATTTCTGATTTGTTGAAATGTCAGGGGTTGAGCACTGACATTGAAATGTTCGTGTGAGATTTGCGCAAGATGCCCGCTTGACCCGGTAAAGGCGATCAAACGAAAGTCACTACCGATTTCGTTGCACAAGATGGTTCTTGAACTTTTGGTTCAAATTTGAAAACTTAATTGATGGCTGATTGAGGTTATGGACAGTCGGTGTCAGAAAATGGAATTGAGGTTAGAGTTAAATGAGTGGACATGACTTCTGAGGAGAATTCTCTTGACATTTTTATATAGAAAAACAAAAACGGCCTCTTCACCACGATCTCTTGTTGTTTTGTTTCGAGTTCCACATGCCATGTCATTTCACTTCGTCTCAATTTGCGAGTACCTCTTTAATTGTGGTCGTTTTAGTTTGTGTTGTCTCATAAGCACAATTCTACGCGACAAAGCTGATTTGTGCATGCTCTTTACTTGGCCTAGCCATCTTAGGCGTCTTAGCCCGTACACGTCTGACTAGAATCAAGCCGTTGCTCCCCCCAAGTTAGATGAAACTCCACTCAAACTCATAGCGAAGACTACGTATCTGGGCATCGTTCTCGACTCTAAACTTTCCTGGAAGAGGGACTTGGAGGAAAGGACGAAAATAAGAATTAAATGCTTCTATGCTTGCAAAAAGGCCTTCGGCAAAAGACGGGGTTTGCTGCCGCACATCATTCACTGGATGTACATAGCAATCAAATGATCCATTATAACTTATGGGGCCCTAGTCTGGTGGACTGGTAGCAACACAAAAACTATATGAGCACGCTTAACAAAGTACAAAGGTCTGCCGCTGTTTGTACAACGGGAGCGATAAGAAGCACGCCGCAAGCAGGGTTGGAGATGATACTTCATCTCCTTCCTCTGGACTTTTTCATAAAAGGCTACGCCGCAAAAACCCTTCTCAGACTAAGGAAGTCCTTCTTGTGGAAACAAGCCAACTGTGGACATGCGGTCATAATTAAAATAACACATGATCTGGGAAAGAAACATGGTTCCAGTAGCCTCGTAGCTACAACCGACTATACTCGTATATCTCTTCATAATGACTTTTCCCTCAAAATTACAATTCTATTTTCCGATACGGACAAGTGGCAAGACAAGACGAACAAGACACCGTTATTAACGACCATCGTTTCTAATCGGACACCCTGCATAAACAGGAATCATTTAGACTCCCTAATATGTGCAAGTGCCCGCCGTGACCGTGTGGGTTTGTGCGTCGACCGATACGCAATTGACTTTCGCAGTCTAGGTCCAAATCTCAGCACAAGCAACAATTTTTCAAAAGAAAATTGTTCGCGACTCCACCACTTTCGAGTCACTGTCAATGCTTAAAGAGTATAACTGTCTAGAAAAAGCTTCTCAAAATCGCCGTTCGGAGTCGACATTAAACTGTAGGTACCGCTCCACTCGTGAGAGAACAATAGCACGCACAACACGAGTGGTTGCTGAGAAGCTAGGTCCAGGTCCACCTCGGACTGTAGAGTCGCCATTGTTATTATTATTATCATAAAATGTAGAGTCTTGCAAGCAGAGATTCTGACAATAGAGAAAGCGTCCAAACACATACAAGTAACCGATATGCCACCATCGGATATCACCATCTTTGTAGATAGCCAGGCTGCACTGAAGTCAATAGGATCCTGTACAACAAGATCAAAGACTGTTATAAACTGCTGCGACACACTGAGGTCCATCAATCACCACAAGGTCAAACTCTGCTGGGTTCCGGGCCACAGCTTAATCGCAGGGAACGAGAGAGCGGATGAATTGGCCAGAAAAGGGTCCGAAATGGACACCAGCGAAGTGGACACGTTACTGCGACCACCGATCAGTGCATTGTACCGGATCATAAGTGATACCATACAAAAAAAGGCCAACTTGTCTTGGTTTGCAAGAAATGATTGTCACACGACAAGATCAACGTGGCCAGAGCTTAACAACGGCAAAACAAAGAAGCTTCTGACGTTGGACCGAAACTCGATCCAATTACTCCCCATTGGAACAATGCTCCGGAAATGGAATGCGGAATCCAGCGATCTCTGCAGGAGCTGGGGCAATGAGGTAGAGACCGAGACGATCCAACAGCTCTCCAGAATCGGCGCATATTTTCATTGGGTCAAAGATTTTTCACAGGAACTGCGGACTTAGCGAATGCAGATATATTGGGTCTTCTAAATTTTATAAGGAGCACGGTGCACTACCTGCCCACCAGGTGCTTCTTCACCTGATTTAGTTTTCCATAACTCGGCGCTTTACAGAAGAACCGGGATGATGAGGGCACTGTAAAAGTCAAATTGGATGTTTAGGCGAGGCTCTTTTTCTTAGTTAGTAAGAAACTTCAATTGGCGTGAGTTATTCTGCGTTTGATCTTAATACTGTTTCCAGTGGAGACGAAGTAGAAGTCTTCTTATGTTGTACGTTGTACGTTCTGGTTGATGTGCGTCCTTTTCTGAATACAATTGCTGTTTGCACTTTCGTTTCAAAAACAAGAAACAGTGTCATTGATAGATCGATGTATTCGTCTAACGAGGTAAATGTCAGCCGATCGTTTGTGCCTTTAGTGTTAACCAGTGAGATCTGCACGATCAATAGAATCGCTCGACTAAACGTCTCCACGCCCATAACGTTTTCTTGACTACTTTGTTTTTGGCCTTAATTGAGCAGAGAGAGTTCTTCATTGCAATCTTGCATATCCCGACTTGTTTGTTGAAGATGTTTAAATTAGTCACGTCACGTCACGTTGTCATGTTCAAGGAAAATCAAGGGAAAACTGATGCAAGTTGATTTGAATGACTTGAACATTTTTTAGGACTTGCCGTTGTGAAAAAAATTGAGTAATGATGGGCTTACCAGACTGAATTCACGTGAATAAGGACCTTTCAGGTTGCTGAAGGACAAGATGGCAGAGAAGAGCTTGTATGAAATGTTATGGAAATTAGCCGTCAATGGTTCATAAAGTCCGAACGTCCTCTGTTTAGTGGATCTGGCAAATGATGATATTCCTTTCATTTAATTGAGCGGGTGTTTCTCTGATCACGTTAATGAATGCGACCACAATATGCACATTGGGGTGCAACGCTATTCGGTCCATTAAACCATTTGATGCTTGCTATGAGGCGCTTAATTAGACTGATGTCGACGTTGTTCAGCTCACTTAATTCACGTAAGAAGTGGGCTAATAGGTAGGTTTTCCTACGGGTCGTCGAAAGGGCGCTAAATGTGCAGAGGAGATATGTAACAGCCTCTTCTTTTATCGCCGCTGGTCCTGCAGGAGTCGTTGTGAAGGGGTACCAATATTGCGGCGCGTGTGTCAATGGAAAAGTGTCTTGTAATGAGACCAATGAGAGTCCTTAGAGATGACCTTTCCGTTCTAGTTTGTTAAAGTAAACGATTAGAATTAAGTTTTGGCCAGATTTGTGGTTCAAATTCTGTGAACTTTTAGAAGATGTTTTGGTGTAGCGAACAGCATCAGCGGTGGTTCCTTCACTGGGTAAGAGTAACGAGACCGTTTCCTGCGTGCGGAGATCATCGGCTTCTGAATTCTCTGGGTTGTCATTGTGACCCGGCACCTATATGAGGTGAATGTTAAAATGCTCAGCCATCTCGTCAAGAGATCAGAATATGGATTTGGATCTCAGCCTACAGCACGCTACAATGTTCCGAAGGATGGAGGGATATGCTGATGTTGAGATCCATAGAGTGGACACCTATTCCCTCATCCACCTTGGATCCATCTGCAAAAATACCGTCCAGCGTCTAATTGTCAGATTTCCAGTCAGATCTGGAGGGGATGCTGGTAGAGACATTTTTCTCGAAGAGGGATTTGGGTAGAGAAAGGTCAGTGTTGTGGGGAAGGAACTCGAAATTTTCGAGAAGGTAGTGTGAGCGATGTGGTTATTATTCCAAAGATGAAGTGTTTTGAGTCTAATCGTTGTGTTAGCTGCTACTTGTTTTCCGAACGAGTCAAGTAGAGGAAGGTAGAGCATTAAATTCAGAGCAGCGGATGGTGTTGTCTTCATAGCTTCACTGACGCAAATGTTTGACACCGCTAAGAAGGTTGTAGTTGGCAGCTTTATCAAGAGTTGTTGCGACTCTGTCGCAGTATGGTGGGACTCCGTACATAAGTAATGGTGTGACTTCAGCTCTATGCAACCAATATACTTTTTGAGTGTAATTCACACTTACATCCGATTGCAAGACAATTTTTGCAAGAGTAGTGCGCTGTGCTTTCTTGATTCCCTCTATGATGTTGGGTTTCCACCTTAATTTGCGATCTATGGTAGAGCTTAGGTTTGTCTGTGAGTAGTAGGTCACAACTAAGTGAAGGAGGGTAGAAAGGTGTAATTTGTCTTTACCTCGTGAAGAGCACAAATTCCGTTTTAAGTGGATTGACTCCAAGTCTGAACACATTGGTCCATAAGGTTTGGGACTCAACCAACAAGGTTCTCCAGCTGGCATTATCTTTCGCCAGCTGTCTCCAACTGAGCACAGAAGGCTCTTTCCACTTGTGTGGACCAATCGTGAAGGTCCATTATTGCGTGGTCCCAAAGGCTAAGAGTCGAGGATTCTTCGGCTAGGAACTAAGTTCTCCTGTCCCATGACCTTGCCATTTTAGGATATGGATCTTCATTCTGCATTCTTCATTTTTAAGGTTTACCAAAAACCGACGGATTTTTATCTACTTATACCCCTTTGCGAATGTTGTCCCATCAACCCCCATCACAACAAGCTAAAGAAATCGCCACCGTTAGAAATAATGCACAGTTCCTGTAGCACTTTCCTTACCTTTTCACGGATTGGAATCTCAATTGAACTGTCAAAAAAATAAAACGTTCACTCAACAGCTGGAGTGCAATCCTACAACTCGCATGTGGATCATTCACTTCCGCGTAGCTTCAAACTGCAGTCGAAAACCAGTTTTCGATGCCCCTCTACTGTCGCCGAAATTCACTTCCTTATTCCTCTCGCCGCTCAGATGACTAAGTCCATCCGTGTAACTTCTCCAAACACGAATACCTATTCCAAGACCGAAACACTTAACTCCCATTTGCATGCATAACACATCCGATATCCAAATCCAGAGGCACAGAACTACAAACACTTGCATAAAGAATTAGCCGCCCCGGGCTACTCGGGCATGCCTCAGTAGACTCATATCAGTATTGCAACACTCCGCATCGGAACCTATCATTTGCCATGCTCAACTGATGGCCCACCATGCATCGGTCCAACGACAAAAAGAAACAAATATTCTTCATAGATACTCGCTAATCGACTATAGTGCGAGTGAGAGTGAGAGTGCGATTGTGTCTGGGCCCGGTGACGAACTTAATTTCTCTAAACAAACCCCGGCATTACTCGCATGCGATTTTTCTCAATTATGAGTCGCATGCGAAGAAATTCCTCGTCCAACTGGAGAGTGGCGAGTGGCGAGTGGCAACAGCCGCGTGGAGGGGCGATGCATGCAAGTAACTCTCACTTTCAGTCGTTCGCAGCCCACCTGTTACCGCGGACGGGTAGAGTGGCTTTGGGTTTAACCATCTACCGACACATCGAGTTGGGTTTGACATCGGAGCGGTTGTGTATTCGGGAAGTTAAATATTTTCCTGCGGTTTCTTCTGCTCCCATACGAGTGTTTGCAAGTGAAGTCTATGTAATTGAACGTTTTTCCGAGTGTCTAGAACCAATCACGGTACTCCTTGACCCGAAAATTCCTCGACTTCAGCTTGTGATTCTGGTTTGCGCAGATTGCTTAATTGAAAAGTGAAACGGCCTGCATGCCCGCGTAAGCTCGCCGAGTGTTCTGTGCATCGCGCGAGAGACAGTTTTTGTGTCGCTGTTTTGTGGTGTTGTGGAAGTTATGTAAAGTGTCTTGTGGATACCCGCCGTCAATAAACTACGCGAAGATCTGGAATGTTTCATGAATATGTTGGGAGCTTACGCAAAAATCGGATTACTCATCGCTTGCCTAAGATGTGCCTGTTAGTATGGTTTGTTTGTTTGTTTGTTTCTCATGTCCACGAATGGACAATTTGTATCTTTCCGTTCTTAATTGGGTGAGATGTTTGAAATTTGAAACGCAAATCTGGGCCGAATGTCATGGGCGTTGCAAATGGAGTGGAGGAGCTCAAGACAAAGATCAACAAAAACATCGTCGAAGCACTTGGCGTACACATGAGTTCAACTCTTGTGCTTTGTCTCTGGCGCGCTCTCCTTCCGCGGACGGGTTTTTACAACCATTACGATGGGATTTGTTTTGTTTTTGTGAAGTGCGGTTGGGTACAACATTCGCCAGCAGCACGACCTCTTTCGAATTGGTGTTGGTGCAGTTCCTGAAGCGAAGTCGCAGCGAGTTGGTGTCGTACTTGCACTGGTCTCTTCCTGATTTGAGTTTGTTTTCTTTTGCGTGGTTGTACGACCAGCGATGGCGGCGGTGGTGGCTGCTGCCGTGGATTTGATACCATTTTGAGATACCGAAGCGGTACAGATATTTCGATTTTTTGACCGCATTTTTATGTTTCCAGTTTTTATTTTACGTCGATTTTAATGACTTGACGGAAAGTGGGTTGGTCGGGATTTGATTGCCTTCCAAGGAAAGTCTGTGCACTTGCGAATTGGCTTGACGGTTTGGTGTCAAGAAAGACGGGAGCTTGTGGTTTGTGCGACAGAGAAATCTCGAATTTCTTCAGAAATGGTGATTTCATGCAAGCAGTTCCTACATTTGGACCGCTAACGAAATTGTGTCGCGGTTGTTCAAGTTCTGTCAGTTTTCAGGAGCTTGACAGGCATTCATGGTACAATCTTGAGAGAAGGATGACTGCATCTCTGTTAGTACCTATAGTAAACATCAGTATCATAATTTTATTCCTACCCACTTCTGCAGCTTCTTCTTCGGCTCCTTCTGGGGATTCATTTTGCGAAGATAATTTGAAAGGAACGAAGGAATTGTGCAGCTTGATGGCTCATGCAATAGTTTTGATGTAATCCATCAGTATGATGGTAACCTAACTTGGCCTTGCTCCATTTGGAGCGAACCTTTTTAAATTCACGACTTGTGTTAAGTGTATGAAGTGAAAGTTGATCACAAGGTGTGGGAGTTAGATATGAATCAGTCACTTTATCTTAAATTTTACTGCGCACTATAAGCAAATCTTCAGCTATACGGACATTCAATAAACTGATAAATTTTTGTAAGTAATCGACGACCATATGTAATTGGCAGTAGCAATAAGATTCCCAATCGTTGTAGAAAGATAATCTTGTAAGCTTAAGAGCTTATTTTATGTCATTAACTTATAGTTAGTTGCCAACCAGTGTTCTCTGGATGGATATGAGTCCATACGGCAAGGACAAGATTGGGCCGGAGAATTACAATTTGCAATTAGACCATTTAGCAGTGGCTCTCGTGTAGGTTAAGCTGAGGTGGATTTTGAAGTATTAGTGCACCTCATCAAGTGATACAGGGTGGGCCATCTATCGCTTCGCAGTTAGGGCCTTAGAGCAGCTTGAATTGGACAACGATTTTGGGCGAAAATCATCTTTTCTGACGAGGCGCATTTTCACCTTGGCGGCTACGTTAACAAACAAAATTACTGTATCTGGGGCTCGGAAAACCCGCACGTTATTGTCGAAAAGTCAATGCATGCACACAGAGTGACAGTTTGGTGCGGATTGTGGAGTGATGGCATCATTGGACCACTTTTCTTCGAAAATGAGGTTAGGAACAACGTTTCGGTGAACGGTGCGCGTTACAGAGCCATGTTAACCGACTTTTTTCACTGAAATTGAAGAGATGGATTTGGGCGACTTCTGGTTCATGCAGGATGGGGCGCCATGCAACACAGCCCATACTACAATCGATATTTTTCGCGCCAAATTTCCAAATCGTGTATCAGCCGTCTTGGCGATGTCAGTTGGCCGCTTCAGAGCTGCGAATTGACCCCCTTGTACTTTTTTTATGAGAAACCGTGAAGGACCGATGCTAACAATGCGGAAATGATTCAAGCACTTAAGGCCAATATCATCTAAGCAATCCGTGAGCTACAGCCCGAAACCATCAACAAGGTCTTGGAGAATCGGAGTGACAGAATGCGCTACTGCGAAGCCAGCCGATGAAATTATTTATGAGAATGTTTTTTCTTACTAATAAAGCCATAATACATGGACAAAAATTAATTTTGTTAATTTAATTGCATTTTATTGCAAAAACTTGCATTTGGCGAACCCGTTGTGTATAGATGCTCATTTGCACAAGAAAGAAAACTCATTTGACTATGTAAACTATCAAAGGGATAAGTCTCCTTAACATCGCATGTAACATACATTTTGCCGTTCTGTGTGAACGCCTGAAATCTTTCGTCACCAATCTGGGGAAGGCCATAGCCGATCAGATCTTCCCACTACGGCAGATCTTGAAAAGAAACCCAAGAAATGCAGATCGACATCTACCAGAAATTCGTCGTTTTTAACGTCGCATATGACAGTGTGAATAGGGATGAGCTATACACCGTCATGTCTGGTTTTAACATTTCTGCCGAACTCGTCAGTTTGTGCAGAATTAAGTTTGAGAACTCTCTCTGCTCCATCAAGGTCGGTAACGAACTCACCGAGACCTCTAATGTCAAACAAGGACTTGGACAAGGCGACGCACTGTCATGCAACTTTTTCATTATAATTCATGAGAAAATCGTGCAGAACTGGCCAACACTAAAGGCACGATCTTCCAAATTTCCGTCCAACTACTAGCATACGCGGATGACATTGACGTGATTAGTCGAACTCAGATGAGGCGTTTGCTAGCATTGAAACGGAAGCGGCTAAAACTTACACAGAATGTCACGATAACCAGACATAATTTCGAGGTAGTTAAGGACTTCGTATACCTGGGCTCCTAGGTACCGATATCAAACGTAGAATAACTCTTCCCACCCGCTGTTTTTTTTTTCGGAGGATTTTTGAGGCACTACTGGAGCACTCAGACTCAAAACTGGTCCATTTTACTGCCAGGTAGCATCCTACTCCAGTGCCGTTAAATTGATTCCAACGGCAAATGGTGACTGGACCAGATTCGATTTAACTGGGATTCGAACCTGTGACCCCTATAACTTGGGGCAGACACTTAACCAACTGCGCCATCTCGTCGTGTTCAAAAGGCAGTTAAGTGGGGCCATCTCTCGAAAGACAAAACTGACTGTGTATAGGTCATTAATCATCGTGATCCTGCTTTACGGCGTTGGGCCATGGACAATATCGAAAGCGGACGAAGAAGCTCTTGATCTTTTCGAGAGAAAAGTTCTAGGTGCGATATTTAATCCTGCCTGCGTTGATGGCATTTGGAGAAGATGATTCTACCACGAACTGTATGGGCTACACAGCGACATGGGTCTAGCCGCACAACCAGTTCGACAATGTAACATTCACGTCAAAGGTGGCGCACCTAAATGAAGGGGGACCTATACCAACTTGGCGAGCACAATTGGCGACAACAAGATTTTTCAATTGGAGAGTTGTTGGTTGAGGACCAGGTCTATTCATAATTGTAACACCACAAGTAAAATAAACCATCAGTTAATGCTGTCATTTTATTGAGTAACTATGGAATCAGTGCCAACTAGTTTACCCGCATTGGTCGTCGTGATCGCAGGTTAAATTGTAGTCCAGGCATTATATTTTGCTTGTTATGATTCCAAAAAACAGAAGAACTTACAATAACACTGTAGCAAAGATGGAAGCCATAGGAAGGTCATGTCGGTGCTCATGAAATGGAATTGATTTCGACATTTTTTAGGGAATTTCGAATAAGACTTCACCATTTGACGAATTGAGTCATTTAACTATCCGCCTTGACCGCGAATCAACATTGTTAGTCATCTCGGTGACACTGCCTTAGAGGACCGATCAGTAAAATCCGAGTTTAGATTTGTAAAATCCGTCTGTGTAAAATAAAGTCACTAGTATTTGGTTCAGAATTGTCTTTATTTATCATTAAGTGGACTGTAACATTTAAGATTTTAATTTTAACACGACCGCTCTCGACACACACAGGATCGGATGATTTTGTGTGGTAGATTATTCCTATGTGCGCTTATTCTCGCACAGGCTCTCGTTCTATATTAAAAATATTGAACAGTCTGTTTATTTACGGAAGCGATGGAGAAAGTTCGCTGTTCTGTTGCATAACTTCATCGGCGACCTCACAGCGACCTGTGATATATTCGTCATGTAAACGATACAAGGTTTCACGTTACAGTGTGATTGTCTATTTATGTCTATGTCTATTTAACATCGATCTGTGAAAATGTTGTATGTAACTTATACGTCAGCCATCTCCAGATTTGTAAAGTTTCTTTCGAACTTTAATCAATCGAACATCGTAAACTGATCAATGGATTGCTTGCATCAAGAAAACCTGTACAGAAAGTATGGCTGATGAGTCTTTTTTTATGATTTTTGTTAAAGTATCATATTTGATATAACTGGTAGGATGATGGATTTGCGCGATGAGGGATTTGAAAATCTTTAAATGTCAGATCTGCAAAAAGATACACGAACAATTAAGAAGTTGCATACACTGGTAATGTATGTTTGTTATTACAAAATTGATGTATGACCAATCAAAGCAATAGAAGTTTCTTGGGGAAGAGTTGAGGTTAGGTAAGTAGGTAGGTAAGGTGGCTTCCCTCACAGATGAAGGGTTCACTTAGAGCCAGAGGATCCATTGTGATGCCACTTAGCCGGTTTTCAACTGGCTCCATCTTGTTTGCTGGATGAACATCCAGATTTTCTTGACATTTATTTCTGATATGTCCGTTAATTCATTTTTATAAAAAGCTCCTAGGAGTTATTTCCTTGTAGAGGCGATTGCAGGACAGTTGCAGAGAGGGTGTTTCCTCCTCTTCTTCATCCATACATCTGATGCAGAAATCGTTGTATGGTAGGTATATTCTCTCGGCGTGTCTTTCCATTGCGCAATATCGTGTGAGGACTCCTAGCCTAGTCTCACAGTTTTCTGCAATACCTCTGTATCCAGGAACCCAGCACAACAGAAAACTGCATTGTCTCGATATCTCGTTTACAGGCATACGCCCGATTCTTACCAATCAAGATCTTAAAATTGGTGATTCAAGTGTTTCACTTCTAGTGCTTGACTATCTATGCAAATAACTCTCACGATACCGTTCTCATCGATAGCCATTCAGCGGTTTCACGAATAGCCGTAATTCTGCCTGGAAAACACTACAATGATCCGGTAGTCTAAAAGACTGGCTGATTTGGAGATGTTCCGAAAAAATACCCGCGCCAACTCTACTACCAGTCTTAGATCCGTCGGTGTAGATTTCCTTAGCGTTGTTACTGCTTACAACCATGTTTGTTCCCCATTGTTGTTGTCTGCTTGGGATAACAGTTCTGTATTCGATGTTGAAGTCTAAAATCGGGGTTAAATAGTCTGTAGATTATGCTAAGAAGCTATATATATGTGTTTAGTATACTGGCGTGACCTAAATTTTTTTCTCTTTTCCGGGAGGAATAAGTTCCCAAGAATCATTGACCTTTACAAAGTCTCCGCATCGCGTCAAGGTATGCAACCACCTGCTTCCCCTCTTCTTTCAATTTATTCTTTGACATAAACTGATCTTAAGATCATAGGTTTGCGAAGCAACAAGTGTAGATCTTGTGAATGAACAAAGGGTTAAAATGATCCAAATTTTGGAGCTTATAAAAGGTATCGAAGAGTTCGGAGAGAGAAAACTACCTCAGATAATAACGAAGCTAACATTTTCGAAAGTTTCATTTGCGGAGGAATATCTTGCTCTGGTTCAAATTTCTAATAGGTTTGCCCATTATTTTTCTCAGTGACTCAAGAATTGGTTGTAAGTGTCATTTTTTTACCAAATTATTACCAATTATGCGTCATGCGTATTAGGACTTGATTGCGCTTTAAACCTTGATTTCCACCACGCTTTTAATGCAACAGTGCGTGATGGGATGGTAGACAAAGCGATTGATGAACTTCACTCGCATGGCACGCTGATCACGTAGCTGAAGGTAAATAGTTTTTCGGAAACGGCATTTTGGCGTTTTATTACAAAATTAATTTAAACAACCAAATGCGGTGAGCACGACATGTTACAAAACTCAACATGACTGAGTTCAATGAAACCTTTAAGAACCGTGTCATCAAATATGTCACCTAAAGCGGTGTTGGCTTGAACCAAATCTTTGACGTGCACCAAGAATGTTCTTCTAAAGATTAAAATACCCAATACGACTGGATGGCGCAGATGGTTAAGTGCCTGCTCTAACTTAAAGGGGTCTCAGATTCGAATCCTAGTGAAAGCAAAGTTAATATGCTTTTATCCGGATTTTCAAATCTGGTCCAGTCACCATTTGCCGTTGGGAATAATATTAAGGAAGTAGTCATTCACACACAAATTGACATATTCCACCCCAAAACATTCTCTTCGTCTGATGATGATGCCACAGACAGGGATGGACCTGGGCCTCAACGAATAAACCTCTCAAGTTGGCACTATTTTTAGCCAGATGCCTCCAATTACATTCGTCTTTGGGCTGGAGCAGTGTTATCCATGACCTCTTCATGGCCTAGCCATTTTATTTGTTGAATCTGCAGCCGCCTGTCTGAACTCATATCGCTGTACAGCAAATACACTTCACGGTTGAATCATCTTCAAATGCCCGATGGCTGTGTTTGACTTATCACGTTAGTGTTGTCAGTGTACGCCAGCAGTCGTACTGAGTTTTGGAAGATCGTGCACTTTTGTGTTGGTCAGTGAATTGTGCACAGTCATCTCAATAATTATAGTAAAAAAGTCACATGACGTGCGTTGCCTTTTCTAAAACCTTTCTTTGACATTGATGATCTCGGTGAGTTCGTTACCGACCTTGAGCAGCAAGTTTGATAGGAACGTCAAAACTGGACAAGGCTATATTTAACTCTTTTATATACACGCTCTCATATGAAATCGACGGATATGTGGTGAATGCCAATCTGCATTTCTTGGGTTAATGCACTTCTTTGGAACATAACCTATAGATGAGTTGGTGCAGGCGCCCAACCAGCTTTTCTCCAGTTCCTCTTAAAACTTCTGCAAACAATCCGTCTTCTCTAGCAGCTGTATTCGATTTTAGTCTGGATAAGTATATCTTGACCTCGTCTATTTCGGAGAGACGGAGTTCTCTTCTATCATTGCCCGTTGTGTCGGGTGAAACTTTCTGCTTGACAACGGTATTGATTTCTTCATCGTTATTTAACAGTCTACAGAAGTCTCATCTCATCTCATCTCATCTTCAATGACCTGCATGTGCGACTAAAGGGGTCGCGGGGGCAATGCACACAGGAGAGATATCCAGGCCACTCGATCCTCCGCCATCGACTCTAACTCAGCAGGAGCTATGCCCAAGCTCACATCCTCCCAGATGGAACTTCAGGTTTGGGGCTGTATGTGCCGATGCTGGGATAAGTTTGAAAAAATCCGAGGTTATTGTTATTTCCACAACGCCTGTTCAATGCACTCTACATGTCAGTGGAGTCCCGTTGAAACTGGCGGAGAAGTTTAAGTATCTCGGGGGCTTCTTCACGAGTGATGGGAGGAATAATGCTGGCCAAGCTGGGTCAATTTTGCAACAGCTTGGTTGATCTGTAATCAGGAAGGCCGAGCATGGTGTCAAAGCCAAGTTAGCGGTATTTGTTTCAACTCTCACCTTTGGTTATGTAATTTGGGTAATAACCGAAAGAACAAGATCGCGAATACAAGCTTCATGCTGTTGTGGGAATTACGCACACGGCCGTTATGCTGCTTGCTCCGCTGAATGTGCCTGCCTGAACTGTTGTTAAAACCAGTGATTTGTCCGTGATTGTAAACCAGCACAATAGAGGCAGCTTTTTCGACAAAGTTTTGACAACGTTTCTGCTACAAGATTCGATATGGAAAGTTCCACGTGATCAATTGCTCCAATACCACTGCTCGTTTTTTGAAGCCAATATGAATGAGAACCTTTTTTCCATGTAGCATCGATCAAAACAATTAATAACCAGAGGGGTAAGTCTGGTGAATATGGAGACTAAGGCACAACTTCCCAGCTAATACTTGCCGAATAATATTTTTTCTTGATTTGCAACATGTGGCCAAGCATTTTCATGATGAAAAATAACTGATGAATGTCTTTGGGCATATTCCGATCGTTTCTGCTTCAATGCTTGATAAAGTTTACAGGTTTTTATGGTAGCGCCCCCAGTAATCGTTTCACAAGGGTAAGTCTTCTCAGAGTAGAACTTTTCCTTCTTTTTTTAGGTCTCCCACTGTCTTTTTTGTCGATTACAAAATCACCACAAAGTAAATCGGGCTGTATGGCAAGTGGCACGATTCTATTGAAGCAACTTCATGCAAAAAAGTTCTTACGCCAGAACCAGTATCAATCAGTATCAGCTTAAATCGCACACCATATTGGCGTCTTACAAGGATAAAAAGTGGTTCATTACTTGCTCACTCCCCATACCCGGCTTATTGTTTATTTACAGGTCCAATCACGTTAATCGTATGATCATCTTTTGAATAAAAAATCATTGTCATATATTTTCAATTTGGTTTTAATCACTGAAACACGTTTTTCCGCTTTCCACGATCAAATGGCATCGATAACTGAACAGTTTTGCAAACTTTCATATTATGAAACCATCTCTGTGAGAAATGTGAAATGGCGCTAATTTCAAGTTGTCCACAGTCCAAAGAAACACGCCCTGTATAATCTTATAAGCATCAGTACCATCCAATTCACCAGTTGCAAGTTCTCCATTTTGACTGTTGAGTAAACGATATAGGCTTTGTTGAAAGCGGGTTTAGTTGTGTATTTTATCAGTTAGAGACTGTCATCTCTACATTTATAAAAAAAAGACATGTCAGGGAAAGTGGAAAATATAGTAGAATCTAGGCATTGGTTTCACTCATCTCTAATTACCTCTCCAAATAAAACTCATAATCACAACATTTAAAATATTTGAGACAAAGCAGTTGAAATCTTCAAACTTGATGACGAGATGATTCACATCGCTTGTGTAGCAATATTAAAATAATATAAATGCCAAGATACGAAACTTTTCCCAACCCACTGTATTCCTTTCAAATTGATACCAATTCCCAATAATCCTCCGATACGTTTACTTATCACCACTCTCTTTAGTCAGCCAATGACATTACGGAATTGTTTATTCAAAAAGTAAGAACGAGACAAGATGTGTAAATATAAATAAATCCGTGGTTACACTTGTGTGACAAGATGCTTACCTTATTCTCTTTTAATGTGTCGTTTCAGCTCGTTGTGAATTTGGTTCTTAACCAACAGTATCTGTTTCCAAAGATTCACTTTAAGTTGATAGAGGTTAACTTGTTTTTATTGGGAGTTGAAAATCTTTTGGAACCAAGTTCAGATTATTACAACAAGTACACTTAACGGTTCTCTTCTCTTTCATATTCTTCTTGTGGCGCTACAGTCCGGGGTGGGCATTAAGCAACAAGCCTCTCCAGCTAGTACAATATTTTGATAGCTAACTCAAATTGCGCACGCCAAGTTAGTTCCCTCCCAAATAAACAGGCTTGTCTGATGTCTGATGTTGCTGAGTCAATTGATCCTTGTAAGCGGAGAATCTTTCTGTCAAGATTTCGAGCGGGAAACAGCTGTCAGTATGTCTATGGTGACGTTGTGACCAAGTGGTCGATTGTGTATCTTGGTTCCATCCATAGTGATACAGGCACACTTCTTCCGATCTTCAAGACCAAGTTTGGTTGCATCCGCGATCACTTCATCTTTGTATCAGAGGTTCAGTCTTCCGCTCTATTTCGAACCAGTGGCCTTATTTTGTATCACTTTCGGATTCGGATGCGGATTCGGAAACCAAATCCGATACTCAAATCAATTCGTATTTTGTATCACTTTCGGATTGGGTTTGAATGCTGCCAAATTGTTATCAATAATTTCCGAAAATGAAACTGTCAAATCAGAAAAGAATCATTCAAATAGAAGCCAGTTGCAAATAAATTTAATTCAATTTTATTCTTTCACAGTATAACACATCGTTTAGTTGTTGTTCAGCGAGTTTTGGTCTTAAAGATGGTTCAGAGCAGGATGATTCTTCAGTGTCTCACATTGCTAAGTTGAAATTTTCGATTCGACAGCATATTTCAAGGATTTATGTGGTTGGGCGGGTGATAATCCAAACGATGGTTCATTTGAAATGTAATATCTCTAATATCAGTTATCTTCCAGTGGCATGAGCTGCACGTATTTACTTGAACCTCCCCCGGAGTTTATATTCCGCATCGCTGGGCCGATGCCAAAGCTGATTGGATTTCTGGCTTGCATCTGTAGATTGAAGAAATCCTTTGGCAAGACCTGCATATTTGGACAATAACTGCTCAAATTTATTATTAATGTCTTAATATGTTTCTATTTTGCGTGAAAAAATTCACTAAATTAATCACTAAATTAGCACACACAATCCGATAGCAAAATAGTTATCGAATGAAAATCCGTAAGTGAGGACGGTTTTGACATCCGCTTTCGGAATACAAAATATCAAATTTCCGTAAACGAGTTGGCATAACTTTTTGTTTTCGAATGCGGATTGTGTGTATTTACTATAGAGGTACAAAATACCAATTTCCGATTTTCGAATAGATTTCCGATACTATAGCAATACAAAATAAGGCCCCAGGAGTTTCGTATTTCAAGACTTACTTATCGGGCGCATTAGTGTTCATGCGCTCTATGTAGAAGAGCTAGGTTTCTGCCATTCGGACTATATCCACATCTTTGACCAGTTTTGCCGGTAATGTCTTCGCCTCCGTCGCCTTTCTTAAAAGCAGGACCAAGTTACTATTCAAACGGATCTTAACTTAAATGTTGTTTGTTGAGTTCACATTTGCACCGAGGTAGACCCATAACATCAGCACTGAGATCAAATGTAGAATCCCAGTCTTGGTCTACGTTCTTGGTTGTTTCGATTCCGAAAGCGATCTTAAGTACAGCTATTCTTAATGGCGAATGGAGGAGAAGACGCAATGGCGGCCTTGGAGATGCTGAAGATACTATTCTCCAAGCCCTTTATATAGCCAAAATACGCAGCAACCAGTTATTGATAACGACTCAAATTCATCTCCCTCAAATCAACAAAGAATGTCAGAATTATTCCCAACGAGCTAAGACCGTTAACAGTAACAACATCCGCGCAATTTTTCTCTGTTACTTGCGGATAATTTCATACAATCAACGCGTACATGACCCTTTTCCCATTCGCATGTAAATCTAAAACCTTATCCGTTTAACGACGCCATATTATGTATACGGCCTTAAAATCCAAATTACTTTGCGAGTCCCTGAGATACATCTACTGCTGACCTTGTCATTACGTAACCTCGATCTCCAGTGGGGCTAAAGGCATTCGTTTCTGTGCAACAATTTCGCAGAGATGCTCATTACCAGCGGCTTGCGGGAAAGGTACGTGCCAGCACAAACTGATCGTTAGCAGTCATGATCTCTGAATGCATTGTAGTCACGTGAGCGTCTTGAAACCGAAAGTGGTTACTGTCAATCGACTTTTAATTGCGTTGACTTTTCAGCGAGCATTTTTTACCACGAACCTAACTTACATCCTGATTAATTTGATATCACCCGTGGACATAAAGACGTTTTTTGGTTTGCCTTGTGTAACCTGGGAGCTACATAATTGTATTTTATCGACGATCTTTATTGGTTTACGTTAGAAATGTTGCGATACCACTCAGGGATTTTATTGCGAAAGCGAATTTAATTAAGTTTAGGTCTTTTGAACATAATTTGCATTGTTTTTTACCGTTAATAAATAATTCCCAACTCAATCAGCGAACTTTCACACCTCAATCGGAATATTTATGGGCATACTTTGATTTTTTGCGAAACCTTCTCCTAGTCTTCTAATTTTCTTCGTCGTCTTCTTCTTTATTTATGTAGGTACATGCTACCTTTGTGCTAATTTATCACAGCACAGAGTCAGGATTTTCTCCAATCAGCGTTTGATCCTACTGCAAACCGACTTGAGATCCGAGGAGAGTACTGGTGTTGAAACTCTGTAGCAAATTGCGGAAAATTAGACAGAAAGTCATATTAAATAGTAACATTTCGTAGAACCACTCTAAACGAGGAGGCAGTGAAAATAGCACATGCTAGGGTCTGGCGTCACCCAGACACGTACATTTGGGAGCATACTTTTTCGACAACATTTGAGCCCTTTCTGAGGTATCAATTACTAGACTACTGCATTTCATAGAAAGCTCTTATTGGTTTATCACAAGTGAACAAGCGGAGCCATAGGCAACCCGCGTGGGAGCTACAAAGGCGCATGGCGATCTCCAGATCAACCCACCGACAACCATATTGCAACTGACGCGAGAAATTTCAGGAGCATTTTGGACGTCCGGACAGTCCGAAGGGCAAACATTAATTCGGACCATTTCCTATGCGCGGCCAAACTCTGGATTAGGATTTCCCAGATGCGGTGAAACCAACAAACTGTAGCGAGGTCATTTAACGTCGCACGGCTTCAACTGCATGAGATCGCCAGAGAATTTTTTGATCGAGTTTCCCTTAACCTCGCGCAAGGCCCTATGCGACCAACATCAAGTGCAGAAAAGAAGTGTTAATACTGCCAAGAAACCATCAGAAAATCTGCAACTGATGTGCTAGGTTTCATTACACTACTAAGAAGGAACCCCTGGTTCAATGATGAATGTGAGCTACCACACTAAGCCAAGTAGAAAGTATCCAAAGCGCTGCTGCAAAGAAGGACGAGGGCTACTTGCGAGCTCTACAAGCAGAAATGAAGGGAAGAGCGCCGGCTTTTCCGAAAGAAAACACGTGGAGCATGAGAACCTCACGATCAAGAAAATTGAGAGATGTTACTGCAGGAATGCCATTCCGATACTCTACCAACAGGCAAGAACAACATGTCGCGTTCATAAAATCCGAGCATAAGCCTGTAAGGATATGGACGGGAACCTAGTTGTCGGATTAAATTCGGTGCTGAAAATGCGGAAAGATCACTTTTGCAGGCAGGCGATGAGGACCAAAACCGCGCTTTCAGGCAGAATAATCCATCCAATATAAGCGATGATAGACAAGAACTCCGTCCTTTCGATTTAAGTGAAGTCACGAAACTAAATTTCAGCAAGGCTGCTGGCGCCGAACTGGACTGCTTACCGAACTTTTCAAAGCTGACGATGATCTGATAAGGTACATACACCAACTCATCTTTAGGAACTGGTCTGATGAAAATATGCCCGACGGATGGAATCTCATGCGCTGCCAGGCGGGATTCTCACCCTGCAGCATGGTTTAAGCCGTACACCTCTTCCTGCCTAATATTTATAGTTTAGTTGTGAACGATACCTTTGACCGATCCTAAAGGAAGGAGACCCTCTAAACTTTGCCAACTATAGAAGTATATGTCTCCTAATTCCTAATCTTCACTGACGTCTTGCGTAACCGCCGGAAACTCTAAGTTAAAAGCCCTTTAGACCAATATCAGTGCGGGTTCAGGCCAATGAAGTCCATCGTCAAGGAAATATGCACACTGCGGCAGATCTTAAAACCAGGACCCAGGAGTTTCAAGTCAATATCCACCAAGGGCCGTGTATGACAGTATTTATAGAGACATTGTCTAGATTTGTCATCCCTGCAAAACTCATCCGTCTTCGCAGAATGACGATGGGGAATGCGCATTGCTCCGTCAAGTCCTCATCGGGGCCTTTGATATTAAAGTTTAGAGTTTAAACAAGGCGACGCACTGTGATGCGATTTTTTCAATATGATTCGAAAGAAGATCGTGCGTAACTCAAATGTCAACACCAGAGGTACAATCTTCCTCAAATCTGTACAACTGCAGATACCGAAGACATTGACATCTTGTGCTGTCCACAAGAAAGGTTCATCAACACCGACGTCTTGGACAAAACGTCGCTATAGGCAGATAAATCTTTAAAGTGGCGAAAGACTTGTCTGCCTAAGCTTCGAAGTGAACTCAAGCAGTGACACCACTGCGGAGACAAAACGAAGAATTACTCTTCCCAATCGCTGTATAGAAAGCTTTTGAGGAATAGAGTCCACTCACGAAGAACCAAGAAATCTCTACAGTCCCCAGTACGCTGTATGGCGCAGATGAATGGCCACTAACCAAATCGGATAAGGAGATTCTTCGAAAGGAAAGTTCGTCGAATTATATTTGGTCCCGTCTGCAGTGATGATGTTTTGAGGAGGAGCCTACCGATAAACTCTACGGGCTGTACAGCGAAATCGATCTGGTCAGATGTGTTCGAGGTTCCCGTCTCAGGTGGCTAGGTTATAAAGAGCGAATGAACTTCAACGCTTCGGCGCGGAAAGTCTCCGATTCCAATCCCCAAAAACAATGTTGTAAAGGATGAAAGCCTCGGGTGGCGTACACAGCTGGAAAGGTGCCTCAATCAGCTGAACGTGCGTAACTGGAAGCAACCAGAAGACCGTGCTGGATGGAGAGAATGTCGACGTGTCTTCATAAAATGCTTAGCTACCATTTGAATCCCGTGCTGGATGGCCCTGTGCCTGGATCTAAATTTTCCTTGAATACATATTTCCATCTTGAATTCCATCTTGAATAAATATTCAGATCAACTGCAACTGACCACAGATGTATTAACAGATTTCAACTAAAACCAGTCATTGAGTCAGAGAAAGAAACTAAGTGAAAGCGCTTAGACGCATCATTAGTTGTCTGCTTTTGAAAACTGTCAAACTTAGTCGGGTGGAAAACAGCGAGCAAACCCTTCATTAAAGTAAGTGCGGTTTTCAAACGACTCAAGAGTCAGAAATGTCATTACAAGCATGCATTCCCTTTCATTAATGTGTGCTCCCCTATCTCCAAACTGTAAGCAGCCCGTCAATGCATTTCATTTAGTACCAAAAACTGACGAACAAAAAGTTTCTCTCTCCCAGCAAGCCAAGTCGTGTGTGACAACTGTGACAGTGGGTGACGTGGAATTCAAAAAAAATAACAAATTCTTCAACAAACATTATTCCACCCCAATTGACTGGCAAAGACGTCAATGAGAAGTGGGCACGACGACATTGCAATTCAAGTCATGAAGAACCCATTTGAATCAGACCTAGACAAAAATATGAGCTTCTACGCCAAACGATGACTGGTATCTATGACTGGTTGACCACAGTTTGTCATTGAACTCGACGATTAACGTGCTAATAACTATCGCTGCCGGCGACTGAGGCCTTCAGAGGAATATGGAATTTGATACTCGTGGATGTGTGCTTTGAGGCCTTCGATAGGTTGATGAGATGCACGTACTATTTTTGTGTTATGGTGACCGGGGATAGGGTTTTTTTTTGTTTTGCTTTTATGGACAATTGATGCTCCAAATAAGGGACTCATGGGGTAATAAATAGGGAATCCCAGTTAGTATGCCCAAAATAAGCTAAGCCTGTCCTAGAGTATGACTCAGAGTGTCGCTTGAATGTACTTAACAAGGTTCTTCGACGACGAAGCATGTAATTGTATCGTTCGTGTAGCCCTTGTCCGAGTTTTCCAATAACAGTGCGTGAGAGCAATTTCATGGTCAGCGAGGCGTTCTCGTAAGAATGACCTTTCAGAGTTCATACACATAATTATACCAAGTATGATTGCTTGCTAACTGCCTTCAGTCTCGGACATCTATTGATTGAGATCCACAGTTTCTTGGAGGCACCAAGCGTTTGAATAAGTACGGACAACATTACGACAGATTCGTTGATTTTTTGAGTCACGAGCTGGATATTAACTGAGCCCAGGTTTTGGTTGCACACTTTCTTCGAATGTTCATAAACAGGAACGCGCACATTTCCTTTACTCAGACTGGCCAAAGAGTTCTTATACCAGGCTTGAAACTGTTTCGACTGTGCGCCATAAGGTATAACTGAAATAATTTTACAGAACCAGCCTGGGCTTAAAAAAGATGTCATTAATATTCGATTTTTTTAACACTACACTGGAGTACTCAGACTCAAAAACTGGTCCATTATGCGATTACTTTTTAAGCCGGGCGACCTAGTGGGTCACCTCAGGTTACTCAACTCAATCCCTAATAGAGACATGTTTTGTACAAAGCCTGACGTTATGGTCAGGCAGCATTGTTTCGACACCTTATTTGATGTTGAATTATTGGACCGTGAAGTCTGGTCCAATGGTCTAGTCTAGTATGGTACAGACGGACCGAAAATGGATTCTGGAGTTGGAGTCTTTGGACCCAACACTAGGATCTTTGTGCCTTTGGGGTCGAGTCCTACTGTTTTTCCAGCTGAAATCCACGCCATTGAGATAAGCGCTAGACACAGCCTTCTCAAGGGTATCAAGGACGCTAGAATACAATTTTTTTCAGATAGCCAGAGAGCACTTAAGGCTTTATCTTTCTACCAAATGGACTCCAAAACCGTCAAATGTTGCTACGATGCACTGCAATCCCACGCCAAACACAACAAAATGAAACTTGGCTGGTCCCCGGACACAAGGGGATTGCAGGTAACGAATTTGCAGTTGAACTCGCTAGGGCTGATTCGAAAACTGCGTTCATAGGTCCTAAACCGTACTGTAGTGTCAATTGGACAACAGCTACAACGCTGATTAAAGAATGGGAAAACAAACTTCGCCTAGACCATTGGGACAATGGGTCGGGTCTTAGGCAATCCAAGCGATTAATCAGACCCTATTCCTACAAGGATATCCTTAGCCAAGATATGAAAAGCTTAAGGAAGCTAACGAGCTTTCCTACTGTCCACTGTGGCCTAAATTATCACCTTAACAAAATTAGTCTGTGCCAGAACAAGGAATGTAGGTTATGCCTCGAAGTGGACGAAACATCCGAAGACATTTATGGAATTAAAAAACTCCATTACAAAAGATAATGGGGGAAGGGGCCGTGGCCATGTGGGTTCGTGCGTCGACCCATGCGCATTAGACTTTCACAGTCTAGGTTCGAATCCAAGATCAGACAAACAATTTAAAAAAAAAAAAGAAAAATGGTTCGCGGCTCCACCTCCTTCGAGTCACTGACAATGCTTAAAGAGTATAACTGTCTAGAAGAAAGCTTCTCAATCTCGCCGTTCGGAGTCGGCATTAAACTGAAGGTCCCCTCCACTCGTGAGAGAACAATAGCACGCACAACACGAGTGGTTGCTGAGAAGCTAGGCCCAGGTCCACCTCGGACTGTAGCGCCGCCATTATTATTATTATTATGTTCTTAAATTTCTCCTTAATGGGTGTAAAATATACATTTTGGAGGCCTTAGCCTAAAACAAAATATTTTAGATCTACTATTATATTTTGAGAAAAATTTAGTTCATAAAATTTCTGGTGGTATGACAGGTATCGATGATGACTGACTTCTGAATGGTATCGATGAGATTTTCTCCTAATCCAAGGTTGTTCATATTTGTACAGAGGTGTTTGTCAATTACACCTTCAGCGCTTATTAATATTGGGATGATTTTTACTTCCTTAAGATTCCAGTTTCTTTTAGTTTCGATTGCTAGTTCAGCATATCTGGTGATTTTCTCCGCTTATGTGCGGCTCATGTTTCTAGTAGCCGGAACTGCAACATCAATGAAGGTGCCTTTACGTTCTTTTTTATGAAGGATCGTGATATCAGGGCGGTTATGGAGTCTCGTGTGATCTGAATATATTGTTCGATCGTAATAGATCTTCACGTCTTCATTTTCCATAACTGGTTGTGGGTTATATCTGTAGTAGGGTAGTTCATCTACTTGGAGTCTATATTTTTTCAGAAGGTTCTTGTGAAGGATCTTTACAACGTTGTTGTGTCTTCGTGTGTACTCAGTTTGTGCTAGATTCGTACATCCAGATATAATATGGTCAATGGTTTCGGTTTGACTCATACATCTTCTGCAGGTGTCATTGGTGACATTTGGATCTTTCATGACAGTCTTTCTGTAATTTTTTGTTGGGATTACTTGGTCTTGTATAGCAATCATGAAAGCTTCGGTCTCAGCATACAAGTTTCCATTGAATAGCCATTTGTTTGACATTAATTTATCAACATTATCAGCGTTAATGGACCTGTAGAATCGACCATGGATTGGTTTTATTGACCAGTTTTGTTCCCTTAAAGTTGTATCTTCTGCTTGTCGGTTGAAGCTTCCATTCAGGTTGAGAGGTGTTAGATTTATATCTGCTTCAGTTATTATTTTTATGAGTCGAGATCTGTTTGATTTAAGATGGAAATACCGACGAAGAGACTCTATTTGATTGTCATGAAGTGTTTGGAGATCGGCTAGCCCTCTTCCACCATCTCTCCTTGACATTACCATTCTCGAACAACATGATTTTGGATGATGAAATTTGTAGTCTGTAAGTATTGTTCTGATATTTCGTTGTAGCGACTGAATTTCAGTTACTGTCCATTTGATAATGCCGAAGCTGTACAAAAGGATAGGTATTGCATATGTATTTATGGCTTTAATTAGGTTTTTGCCATTTAGATTCGCTTTAGCTATTTTGTGTATTCGTGACTTAAACTCCCTAATTAGATTTTCTTTGAATTTTTTCTTGTCGATGCGCTTATTTTGGGCCATACCTAGGTATTTATACACATCTCTTTCTTCCATTTGTTCAATATTTCCACTGCCTCTGTTTTGGTCTTCATTTCTTTGTACTTTGCCTTTGTTAATATGTATTATTTTGCATTTTTCTAGACCAAACCTCATGTTGATGTCCTTGCTAAACATGGATACAATTTGTATTAAATGGTCTAAGCTTTGTCGCGTCGATGCGTATATTTTCAGGTCATCCATGTATAAAAGGTGACTCAGTACTTCTTGGTTGGAACCGGCTTTTATTTTGTATCCATATCTGCTGTCTTTCAGGAGATTACTAAGTGGATTGAGTGCAATGCAGAACCAGAGAGCAGATAGGCAATCACCTTGAAAAATACCACATCTTATCTTTATATCCGAGTTTTTTACCATCCCTGTGTCTGTAGGTATTTGAATATTAGTTCGCCAGTATTGCATATTGTAGGTTAAAAATTCAATTATATTTGTGTTTATCTTATATGTGTTAAGAACTTCTATTAACCAGCTATGTGGTACACTGTCAAATGCTTTTTTATAGTCTATAGCATGCATTTAGATTTCTAGATTGGCTGACTGTCTGTTCTAATATAGTTTGATCAATGGTTAGTTGTTCTTTACACCCCTTAGCATATTTACTGCATCCTTTTTGCTCTTCACACATGATATTGTTTTGTGTCAAATGATTGTTTATAAGGTGGTTGAGGCAAGCTGTCATAATTTTGTAAATAGTAGGCAGGCAGGTAATTGGCCATCCGTTTGCAGGATTTCCATTGAATCCCTTGTCTTTCGGAAGTAGATATGTGACACCACTAGTGAAGACTTCTTCACATGTAAGGTAGTTTCTTGACATTTCTTTTTATTATTTTTATTATTATTATTATTATTATTATTATTATTATTATTATTATTATTATTATTATTATTATTATTACAAAAGATATACTAACTTTCATAAGGGAAGCAGTACGTCTTTTGTATTAACTCCAACAGGTCACAGTGTCGCTGCCTCTTCGGCAGGGTTATACAAGAGGAAAAATAAAGCCCAAGGCAACAGTATTTCCTTACGACTTACGACTGGGTGGCGCAGTTGGTTAAGTGCCTTCCCCAAGTACGAGAAGTCCCAGGCTCGAATCTGGTCCAGTCACCATTTGCCATTGGGATCAAATCAACAACACTGGAGTAGGATGCTACCTGCCAGTACAATCGACTACTTTTGAGTCTGAGTGCTCCGGTGTAGCGTATCAAAACCTACGAAAAAAAACAGTATTTCCTTGATCTGTGCGCTGATTCAGTTCGGAAAACTTTCTGGTGATTTGATGTATATTAAGCCATTCGCACCCTTGAAGTTCTAGGTGACTAGTGTGCTGTCTTATGAATGGGTCATACTGTGACGTATTTAGTGGTAGTTGATTGTGGAGTTCTCATTTCAACAACTGCAGTGCTCAGGCCCCTTCAAGTTATTGATGAACGGTTTCAGACATTTACACAAATGGCAAGTCAGGGAGACGTAATCTTTTGGATTTAGGCTAAAAACGAAATTTTGACTTTGTTTTGCTGCTTTGCATAGATTATGTTGGGTGCACGTTTTCAATAATTCACAAGTCACAAATTTATTACTTTTAAATGTCATCCTGTATTCCATTTTATTCTTTTCTTTCATTAATTTTTCATCTTCTGTTTGTATTGTTTGTGTTTTGAAATATAACTCTTTAAATTAAATCTAAAGAAATCATATCAAAAACTACTGTTCTAAACTACTGTTAAGAAATTGTCAGCAATATACAGCTTTGGCCAAATGTTAAGTTAAAAAAAAATGTATGCAATGAGAGGAAAAAATAAAAATTGTTTACAACCTGGACGCCAATGATGGATGGTTTTGAAAGAAATTAATTTAGAATCTGGACGCGACCATGAAGAATAAAGTTATTCTAGTCAGATAAAACACATTACCGGTGCAGAAAATGTAAATCCTAAGAGGAGTCTATGTTGCTGATGCTTTTAAATTATAAAGGGTTCTTTATTAAGCGCTTCCTATCTTTAAATTTAAATAAAACAAACTATGTGTAGCATATCATCGAAATCTTTTATTCATTTGAAAGGCTTATCGATGCCAGTATGTATGGAATATAACATTTTTTTTTTTTTTATTTTTTTTTTTTTTTTTTTTATTTTTTTTTTTTTAATTTTTTTTTTAATTCGATACATTATTATATAGGTTACAAGTTGAGAGTATATATATGAATACAAATTCCATTACTTCATTACTTTACAATTAGATAAAAAAGCATGTACATATAATAAATATCAATAATTACAAAGAAGTATTTTTCATTCTGCATTGAATAATATATAGATACATTCTGTAGTTGTAGCAACTAGTATCGAATGTATCGAATCTGTTATTTTCATTATAGTATATATATATTATTTTTTTTTTTTAAATTGATAGGATAAAGTGTGATGAAGGGTGATTTCAAACTAACACTCTGATTAAATCATTTATAGCGTTGAAATCAAAGTTAAAAAGCCATTTTTTAATCTTCCTGAACAAGATGGGTGCGTTCCTAATGATACGGATATTAAGTGGTAATAAGTTAAATATTCTAGGTGCAACTGATGTATAAAAATTTAAGAAGTGAGTGGTATTATGCTTAGGTACCGTCGCCAGAAAACATTCATTACTACGAAGTCCATAATCGGCAGGATTGCGATTCAATGAGTATCCACTTCTTAAGTAAAACGTTCTCAATACCTTATAAAAGTAAAGATGTTTAAGAGGTAGTATTGCCGAGTTAACAAAAAGCATAAAACTATGTTCTAAACGTTTTTTCCTCCACATTATTCTTAGGATATGTTTTTGTACAATTAACAAAGGTTGGATTTTGTTGCTATGTGTACCACTCCAACAAGTTAGACCATATTGTAATTTAGATTGTACAAGTCCGTAGTAAATTGTTTCAATAAGTTTGCGAGAGCAAAATAGTCGAAGATGATAAATTATACTTGTTACCCTTAGTAAATATTTTCTAACCGAGGAAGTATGGATACTCCAGTTAAGTTTACTGTCAAACTCAAGTCCCAGATACTTAAAAACAGATACCTGCTCGATATTGAAACATTTCGAAGAGCAGTTAAAATCAGACTTATAGGTCCTTACATCCTTGGTATTACAACATGTGTTAGAACTAACCATCATACGCTTACAGCTCACAGTATGATAGGTTAATATAGTGAACTGAGGAATTACAGATGATAAGCTGAATATCATGAATTTAGTTTTGTCACTTATCACTAGCTTATGAGTACTGAACCAGTGTCTAAGTAGTTCTAAATCATGGCTAACATCAACAAATAAGTCAAAAGGAGAATCATTTGAGTATGAAAAAGTTATATCATCAGCGAAACCAGTTTGTAAGCCTTTGAAACTTTGATTGAAGATAGAGTTGATATATACAAGAAAAAGGCTTGGACCCAAAACTGATCCCTGTGGAACTCCTATTTTAATATTCTGGCTTTTACTCATTGCATCTTCAAGTTTTACAATTTGGTTTCTATTGCTAAGGTAAGAGGCGAACCATTTGAGCATAAAGCTTCTGAAACCAGCCTTTTCAAGTTTAACTAATAATATGTTGTGGTCCACAGTATCAAATGCCTTTGTAATGTCTATAAAAAGGGCAGCTGTAATCTTTTTCTTGTTAAGGCTCTCATAATTATGGCTAGAAAAAGTTAAAAGTGCATCATCGGTTGACTTTCCAGCTCTGAACCCAAACTGATTAGGACTGAAAAATGAACACCGCTCTAAGAAGGAAATAATCCTACTTTTAATGACTTTTTCAAAGATTTTAGAAAAAACCGAGAGCAATGAAATTGGCCTATAATTATTTAAGATTTCGTTATTTCCTTTCTTGAAAATAGGTACGACTTCAGCAGTTTTCAGACACTCAGGAAAGATACCACTGTAGATACTTTTATTGAATATATCAGCTAAAATATTTATAATATATAGTGCAATTTTTTTGATGAACACATTGGAATAACTGCAGCTCGTAGATGATTTCGAGTTGTTCAATTTATTAATAGTTATGTATAACTCTAAAGGTGAAATAGCATGAAACACAAAGCTATGCTCATGAGTTTTTTCACCTTTGGCCCAGCAGCGCCCTGCGCATTTTTCAATTAAATGCAGACCTGCATCAGTAATTGTATTTGCGGCCACACTTGTAAAAAACATATTAAATAAATTTGCCATTTCATCGCGATTCGAAACGACTTTACCGTTGTGGTTTATGCAAGATGGTGCATTTAGTAGCCCTTTGCTGTTGAGTAATTCATTTACAATTTTCCATTCTTTTTTAGTATTATTTTTAGCTAGTTGAAATTTCTTAATATAATAATTATCTTTACAGGTCTGAACATCTGCCACAACTTCTTTGCATATTCGTTCATAAAGATGAAGAACATGATTGTTATAAGGCTGCTTTTTGCATTTAATTCGCAGTTTGTTTTTGTTATCTATCTTTTTAACTAAATTTAACGTCATCCACGGTTTCAATCTCTTTAATTTAAAGCTTCTTATTGATACCATACGAGAACAAGTATCAACGTGACTTTTTAAAATACTAGCGAATTTGTTGAAAGCTATAGAAGGGTTACATTCAGACTGTACTAATTCCCAATTCTCCTGTCGTAAGCGCCCTATAAGTTTTTTGAAGTCTACAACAGACTTGCTGTTCTTTAATTGAATAGTATTTTTTTTCATGAGAACAGATTGCAGAAATAAACCTGTCATACAGTGATCCGAAATTCTAAAATCAGAAACCGAACTTACAAGTGAATAATTTAAGTTGCGATCAAGTCTACCAAAAATATGATCAATACATGTACTTGACGAATCAGTTATTCTAGTTGGTTCATCAAAGCAGGAAAATAATCCATTTGCCGACAGTGTGGATAAATAATTTTGTATTATGGTGGATTCATTTAAAATATCGAGATTGATGTCACCTAGGATAAACAATTTTTTTGCTTTTGTAACACTCAGCAAACAATTAAGTTCTTCTACAAAAACATCTTTACTCTTATCATGCAATCTATAAATACAGATAAATACCACCTTATTCTCATTAAGAGTGCAAGTTACTTTAATTGCATCTGCGCTTACTAGATTACAATTGTTATATTCATATTTTAAGCTGTTGTTTACGAACACCGCAACTCCTCCAGACGCATACGTTTCATTGCACTTCGCATGAAAATCAAAACCGCAAATTTTAAAAAGTTCTCTTTCATGTTCATATATCCAAATCTCTGACAGAACAATTAAATCAGGCTTTTTTACAAAAGAATCAAGATGAGCTAGCAATAAATCAAAATTTTTTCGCAAACTTCGAATATTTTGGTGAATAACAGAAAAACATAAACTGTTAGAATGAAAAACACTTCTAAAGAATTCATTATCAAATTTACAAAAAGGATTATCAGTAGGAAGACAATTGTGAGAATCAATGAAATTGAACATTTTACTATGAGGAAAAGAAAAAAATAAATTATGATATATTATCTAAGTCTTCGAAACAAGAAATTTTCAATACTTTGTCTTTATCTAGTTTTTTCATTAAAATTTCACCTCTATTTATCCACAAATAAGAATAATTTTTTTCAGATTTTATTTTTTTAGCTCTGTTAAATAATGCTCTATTAAACTTTGTAAGAGTTTCGTTAATAAAAATAGTTTTATCCCTATATTTTTCTCCAAAAAGACCAGCATTTAGTTTGGTCTTTCTTTTTTTGTACATAACCTTCTGTTTTATTTCCAGTGTTTTAAATTTGATGTGTAAAATCGTTCAAATGATCTCATCTGGCTTCTCTGGGTGGCCCACATCCAAAATGTCCGATTTTCCATGATTTTAGAGCATAAATCGAGCTGAATTCGACCGATGGGATGGGGTATGTTTACTTTGAGGGTCGCTTTGGATTGTGGCTTATACGCATAGACCTGTGACTTCAGAAAACCCCACAAAAAAGTCTTACTTGGTCAAATCGGACGATCTCGTTGGCCAGGTCACATCACCTCCACGGGGGATGACCAAGCCCTCGAATTGTTCGTGCAGAATTTCCAATGTGGCGTGAACTGTGTGGCACGTAGCGCCGTCCTATTGAAACCACGTTTATGAACTTAAATGGACAGTCTGTATAATAAAAAACAAATCGAAAATAAAAAAAACATGTTGTTGGTGTCCATTTCATCGAATTCAGGCCAAAAGAAATTGATAACCAACCCGCCGTTGACGAGGATGGCCTGGCCAACGTCGTTCTCAAAGAAATATGAACCGATGACGCCGCCAGCCCAAAATCCGCACCAAACAGTGATTTGCATTGGACTCTCTTGGATCTCATGTACATTTGTCATCATCATCATCATCAGCTTCAGTGAATCGCATGTTCCACTAAAGGGTTCGCGGGGGTAACGCACGGACGAGAGATTTCCAGGCCACTCCATCCTCCGTCATCGACTCTAACTCATCATTAGCTATGCCCAAGCGCAACCAGACGAGTTTTTGGACTTGGTCCAACCATCTCGTCCTGGGTCTGACAAGCGGTCGCCTACCTGATGGAACCCCAGTCAAGGCACGCCTCGGAAGTCATGATGATGGGGGCATTCGTGCCACGTGACCAAACCATCGAAGTACAGCCTCTTCCGTACGAAGAAGCAGCTGCCCAACTGCCAACCTCGCGCACTGCCGTGCGATCACTTGCTCTTTATACAGCAGATTCGGTCTTCTTCTCCTTTTCGAATCAAGAGGCTCGGATTTGAAGACTCACTTGATTGGATCTTTGGTGCTCATGCGCTCGATGTAGCCGAGTCAGTTTAGTTTAGGGATTTTCCATATTGCAGGTTTGGAGACCTTGATTTTGGTTCGTCAAGTCAGGAGTCTAGGCCCCAGTTGTTTCTATAAACCGAAATAGCAGCGGTTGCCTAGAGCAATTCTGCGTCAAATTTCCATCAAGACGTCGTTTGTGGAGTTCACGGTTACCCCGAGGTAGAAAAACCCCTTAGCTACCACAAAATTCTAGCTGTCGATTGCGACATTTTGACCTAACTGATGGGGGACGAATCGATTCTTGCTCGACAGGCCAAATCCCTTAAAATCTTCAGTATTGTATTTACTACGACCGATTGTCATTCTCATTCCGTTTACGTGTAACCGTCAAAATAAAGTTAGTAATAGCATTGAAGACTTTCAATAAAAGTGCTTTGCTATGACAAGGACTGTTGCCTTATTACATAAGCTGTCCTTATTGGCAAAAATTTGCTTTGAATTTCAGATTCCTAGTCAAGTCCGAAGTCCAGACTGAACCAGTTAAGGCGCCATACACATGAAACATTCATCCCACGAAACCAGCATTCATTCATTCAGAAGTCAAGTCAAGTCAAGTCAGTGTGCGTTACGCAATCAGCCGGCAGTCTTAAAATGCCGTTCGTACATGATATGGTCATTAGACAGCAAGTCACTCACACCAGTCGTTGTACCACCTTCCACCCAAGACCGATTGTCAATTGCACAACCCACCGCGTTCGGTGGTGACAGTGCCTAACGCTTGCAACACCATACGTGTCAGCAATTCCCAATTTGAATAAACAATCATGGAGCAGGCTAACATTTTTTTGTTCGCCAAAATTTATGCGAATCCCCGCTCAGTGCCATTGGAATGCAAATCGATTAGGTGTTTCGCATCTGACTTAATTTGATGAAAGACCTGGAAATTATGTGGTCTGATGGGACCTGGGGGTCAAGGTCTTCTCATAACGCTGGCCTGTGATATGGATCTCGTTTTGCTTTCTTATTCAAATTGGACTGAGGACCGAGCAACGGGGTTTCCCAAGAATGTTTCAATTCGAAAGGTGATCTCATTGCAGCGACCTCGGGAGTTGCAATCTCTCGAGACAGCTTGACAAATTCAGGCAATTGGTTGCCGATATCGAATGCGACGGATTTATGCACCGTCGTAATCACACGATTCAGATTGTAGACCTCATAACTGATTGCAGTCATTTCTCTTTTCAGTGGCTGCAGATGGAAACAAAAATAACGAGGTTTACGTAACAAATTCTTGCTTGGAGAAGCCCTTCCGCTGTCCACATCCGAAGATCCAATTCTACTTGTACACCAAGCGCACGCAGGACAACCCTGATCTGCTAGACGTCCTCGATGAGGAGTCGCTCTACTACAGCCATTTTAATCCGAAGCATCCAACGAAAATCATCATACATGGCTTTGGTGGCGGAAGAAACAACTCACCGAGTCCCGACCTGCGTGAGGCGTACTTCAGCATTGGTGAGTACAACATCATCATCGTCGACTACGGGAACGCCGTGAAGGAACCCTGCCTTAGTCAAATGGAATGGGCTCCACGCTTCGGCAGCTTGTGCATCGCTCAGCTCGTGAAGTATCTGGCACAGCATCCACGAGGGGTTCAACCGGATGACCTGCACCTCATCGGGTACAGCGTGGGAGCTCACATTGCAGGCCTTGTCGCGAACTACATCACCCCAGATGAGGGCAAGTTGGGACGCATCACAGGCTTGGATCCGACTATTTTCTTCTATGCCGGCACCAACAACTCTCGCGACTTGGACTCCAGTGACGCGCGGTTCGTCGATGTCTTACATACGGGAGCTGGGATATTGGGCCAGTGGCACAGCAGTGGGCATGCGGATTTCTACGTCAACGGAGGCACCAGTCAACCAGGATGTGCTTCGTCAACTATTTTCCGTAAGTATCCGATCAGGCGCTTGACGGAAGACTCTTCAAATCTATTTCCGTTGCAGAAACCCTAGCATGTGACCATACGAAGGTGACACCGTACTTCATTGAATCGATAACGACGAAGCGAGGCTTCTACGCGGGACCATGCCCAAATCTGCTGACATATCTGATCGGTTGGTGTGAGCCGAAGGACACCGAGTTCGTTCTCATGGGAGAGCATGTGACGCCCAAGTAAGTGAATTTATCAAATTTCCATGCGAATCTATTTTATAAGCCTTGTCCTTTCAGAGCGCGGGGCGTCTACTACGTGACAACGAATCCGAAGCCACCTTACGCTCGAGGCTTCCCAAGCAAGGGGCGTTCCCTGTTCGGCGGACAGTATCGAGGCGTTAGAAGATAACTGCGTTTAGTCCTAAGATAGTCTATTTATACGAATTAAGCTCCATGGTTATACATAGAACTGCTGGGGTGCAGTGATCCTGTATCCCAAGGATAGTGTACTGACGAAAGATGATTCTGTTCTCGTTTCCTTTTGCAAAACGGTTGTGATTTGTTGATTCTATTCATTGTGTGAAAAAAAACGGAAAAGGATGTTGTGTACAAAATTTATTACGTTATATTTTATTGTATTTATATCTCATGTGTGTACGTACGTACTCAAATATGTATCTATGTCTGTTTGATAAAAGGAAATGCATTTAGTGACTCCATACCCTTATAGCGCTTGGTTCAAGGATGCTTCAGATATCTCCCACTTTTTGTTTTTAGAAAATAAAAAATAAAAGAAAAAAAAATGTAATTTGAGATTTGTCTTAAATGTGGCTTGTGTGGTGGATGATTTCAAGCCGAAGTTGATTGGCTGGTCATTCAAAGGTGAGTGTGACTCTTAAAAAGGACTGAATGATTTCATCAGAACGACTGTCAAACATTTAGAAGACTTGAATATGGAGGCCTCACTGTACAACAACTCTGTAGTAGATATGCAATGTACAGATTGAATACCTCGGTAGGCATTCCATGTAAGTTTTTTCTTTCACTTAGTTAAATATGCCAGAAGCAAGTCTACGTCTGGTCCATTTTGCCTAATCGGCAGAAAAGAGGCAATGTTTAAAGTTTAAGCTTTAGCTGTTTTAGGCCGCCTGTGGTGGTAGAGAGATGAGTGTGGAACGACTTCAAAATTGCCTGGGTTTGCCCAAGATTTTTTTTATAGTAAAAATTGAAAGCGTGGAAATGCATTACAATGCAATTTAATCGATAAATATACGAAAGAACGCATCAGTACTTAGGTCATAGCTACATCTGAAGTGGCTACTGTGACAGTAGAGAGATGAGTTATTCAACCCCAAGGTGACAAATGATGTGCTCTATATGCCCTCGCCAAATTAGGCTTTGAATCCGTAGACGTTTGGCTAGACTCATGTCGCTCTACAGCCTATACAGTTTGTGGTTGAATCTTATTCTTCAAATGCTATCAGTGCAAACAGGAACAAAAGATAGAACGCAACTTTTCTCCCAAGATGACCAAGCGTTTTTTCATTTGCTTTTAGGTTTGTTGTCTGCTTTTGTCTCCGCGTCATAGATCAGAACCGGAATGATCAAGGTGTTATATGAAGTCAACCTGATCTTTTAAGAAAGGGGGGTTCCACTCAATAGCCTCTTGAGCCCTAAGACAGCGGTTGGCAAGAGTTATTCTGAGTTTAATCTTGACACTGACGTTGTTTATACTGTTTACCGCGGAGCCCAGGTAGACGAAGTCCTTGTCTACCTTAAAAGTCTATTTTGCCTATGGTTACGTTGTGGACAAGTCGTCGATGTTGTGTGTCCTTCCTTAAAGACCGCATATACTTCGTTTTCGCCTTATTCACCGATCCCTTGGAAATGTGAAACGATAGGCGCAGAAGTTGGATATGTTTCTATGCGACAGTATTCCACAGGAAAGAATTGGATTAAGTGACAATCAAGAAGACTTTGGAACGAAGAAAGTTTTCGATTCAAACAAGAAAGTCGACGTCACCAGAACCAGATCTGCCCTAATGCAACAGGCCACTTACTACTACAAAAAAATCCTCCCTAAGAGCTCGCGATTGCAAATTACAACCTTTCGAAAGTTATTTCTTTTCCCACAAGCATGAAAGCCTTTCGGATGCCGATGTCTTCATTGATCCTGAGATGATAGATTCATCTGAAGGAAATCAGTTGTCACGCGACAAGCGTGACGGTTTCACCGTCACCAACCTTTCACTGTACTAATATAAAGCCAAAGCACCTCTTCAACAATCCCTTCGAATGGCTCTTGTGTTGTCAGGACCTGAAAAAAGAAAGAACGAGGAATAAGAGAAAATAAATCAAAGTAAATAAAATTATATAAATAATTTTGAATTAGTAATAAACATCCAACTCTTATCAAAAGTTTTAAAAGCCGAAGGTCCGATTCAGCTGGATATTACACATTACTAGCTTCTACTGTTAAAACTGCTCAGATTTGTTTCTAATTAATGCTACAGTGAAAGTGAGCAAATTTTCTCCCGCTTCAGAGATATTAATTAGCACGATCGGCGAAAAGAAACGGCAACCTTTTGGATTCAAAAACAATTATTTAGTTCCTTGTTTTGAAATGAATTTTATTAAAAGTCTATATGCAGTTAAGTATACATTAAATTATTATTGTTATTTATCTTAATAACGGTTACTGGATATACATATATTTTGTGTTACAATATTTTGCACAATACGAGGATTTATGCGTTAATTTTAAACGAAATTCAAAGGAGAAAAAAAAATAAAATTGTTTAAAATAAAAATTCATAGGATACATATCTATCTATACTGCACAATAAGAGTGAGGGGAAATTAGTTTCGTTTTGTACACATGACTTTGTTATTTCGATTATTCAAATATTCAATAATTTAAATTTGTTTATCTCATATACATCAGGAGGGGTTTCATAAGGGATATCTACTTAAATTTTGTTTTTGAAATACAAGATCTACGTTTTAATTTTGTTTTTTTTTATCCTTAAACACATGGCACATACTGTGGGAATAGATTGCAACTATTTGAGAGTTTTATTCCTTTCATTTTTCAAGAGATATCTGAAAGTGTATAGTGCCACGTAATGTATCTACTCAGTTTCCCATGACAGTATGTTACAAATGTTATAGCACACCCTGTATATTAGGTTTTAATCTTTTATTCTGTACATAATACTGGATATAATATATATATTTTCATAGTTTAATAGAACACTCAACAATAAATTTTCATACAAGTATGTCCTAGTGATTTACAACGGAAAACAAAAACACAACAGTTGTCGATAAGGTATTGTACAATAAATTAATGATATAATCGTATGTTGTTTTTAATAAATTAAATTTTTCTATACAATTCTTGCCATATGCCAGGTTATTTTCTTAACTAACAACACTTATGTACTAGTGAAATTTCTTTCAATATTGTCGCTCACAGCGTATTTTGTTGAACATTATTCATATTTGTTTATCCTTATTGACTAGAATATGTTTGTCGCCTACTCGAAGAATGCTAAATATTTTATTTATATGTACACTTATGGGATGTTCACAAAAAGCATTTAATTATGCATACTTTTGTGTGGTATATGATATACGGTTTAATTTATTTAATTTTAATTAATTTTATTCATTAATATTTATTATTGTCAACACAGCCTTGAGAGTGAGAACCCTCAATAATTTATTTTAAATATTTTCAATTATTTTTTCATATAAAAACGAAAATAATGCTTTAATTATTTTTCGTTTTTTTTTTGTATTTTTATGTACAAATTAAAATAAAAATATTTTTTTTTTAGTTATTGCTATTTTATTTTAGAGAATTAACTAAGGGAAATAAGGATATTTTTTTATTTACATAAATTTTACAGTTTGATTATAGTTTGCAAAAAAGAGCTTCTTAAATATTTTTTGTGATATCACTTGTTATTAACTTAAGCATGATATTAAGGGCAGTTACGACTTTTTAATTTTTTGTAGAGTTTGAGGTGTTTTAACTCATTATTTAAAGACGTTTCTGCCTAACTTTGAAATTGAAAGATTTCTTTGGAGAGCTTTTACTCGTATGTACAACATGTTGAAAGAGAATCTAACAGGAAGTGAATCCAAAAAGGGAAAGACAAAAGGAATCTTAGTTTAAATTTGGTTTGGGTTATCTTAGACTTTAAATGGGTTTTGCAACTGTGCTACAGAATTTTTTCCTTAAGGTGGTGCAAAATTGGTCATCCTATCGAAAGATGTTATAATTTTTGCAAATGGCGTCATACGTCAATCATATTTAATATTTATGAACTAGACAGCTGCAGTAAACAAACAGACAAGCAATGGAGCGCTATACTCCGCAAGGGCGTGGAATAATTGTGCCGATTTTTTTGGCCAATAATAGGTTGGTGGTGTTAGCGCAGCGTGAATTTCGACTTCAATTTCCTAATCGGGTCGTGCCAATTCGGCAAACATTCCGCTGCTTACCTACTCGACTCGAACAGACTGGAACCACAGGAAACAATGCCGGGCGGGAGGAGTGATTGGGCCGTATTTTTTTTGAGGACGCCATCATCAATACTGTTACTGGCAAACGCTACAGGCCCATGATATCTTACTGCCGGAATTGGATGAGCGGTGCTTGGTGAACATGTGTTTTCAACAAGACGGTGTAACCACACACACAGCACGAGTCACAATGAATATTGTAAAGGAAGCGTTTTCTGGTCGCTCCCGTTTTGGCGATTTGACAAAATCACCCAATTTTCTTTTTTTGGGTCTATATGAAGTTGAGGGTTTATGCCAACAATCTTCAGACAAGACAATCGCAGCCCTTAAGGAGAATATTCAACAGGAATACGAAAAGTTATCCAAAGTTAATAAGAAGGTGACAAACTGGGTAAGTGGGCTGCTCCGATACAAACAATAGCACACATAACAATTTTGGTTATTGCAGAAGTAAAACCAACCTATAAACAGGCCCAACGAAAATGTCAACGATCGAGCGAATACACAGAAATTATACACTGTGACCATAATAAGCACTTCCTTCAGTTTCGGTAAGTTCGATCACTTCTGCTTCAATTTTGTTTGACAGAAAAATAAATGACAGCAGAATTTTTCATCAGTTCCCTGAAGCAAGTATGAACATTTTGAGATTTGACGATGGTTTTGGTTACTTTTTGTTTGGTATTAACATTAGCTTAGGTTTCCATAATTATGTGATCTTTGATCCTATTTTCGCTAATGGCGATTGTAGGAGTTGGTTCATACATATGGGCTGTGCAGCGGCATAAGACTATCCAGGCATCCACGGAAGCGTTCGATGGCTGGACCATGTAGAGCGCATGGATAATGTAGTCCCGGTGCAAATAATCTATGACACAGACCTTCTAGTACAATGAAACAGTGTACTCCAGCTTTAAAGGTGGCACACATACGAGTATGTTGAGAAGGACATCAACCAAGTGGAGATTAATAACCAGGTTTTGTGCTGCCTGTAAAGGCTTGTTGGTGAAGACCCAGGTCCATCACGGATTGTAGCGCCTCACGAAGAAGTAGAAGAAGTCTTTGACTGGTAGTTAACTTACTCAGTCTGTTACTATTTCAATGCTATTCTAAATCAGAACTTTATTTCTTCGATCCCCGCCTAACTATGAAACCATCTGTCTAGGGATCACGATTGGCTCATTATGTACTTTAATAAGCACATCCTTCAAAAATCAAATTCGATTTCATTCTGCATAAATAAAACTTTAACTAGCGCAATAGTCAATTAATTTGGTTTATCGTAAGAAGCTGAGATAGCCCATTTCTTTGTCGTTTGATGTCCATCTAGCAAGCAAAAAATAGTCTTAAGAGATATCTTCTTCGGCTTCTTATTTAGCAGACCAAGTTTTCGATGTCGTTTTCCAAATGTCTTGCATATTTTGGACATCCCATTAGCTTTGTACTTTTGACAAGTTTCTTGGTTTATTCAATGTCGCTATATACAGTAGATCCGAGTCATATTCACGCACTTGCTTAATAGGAAGTTTAGTTATTGTAGTTAGAGCCAAAGAACTGGCTTACGAATATTTATTTTTGGTTTTCGTGTTAGGAAGAAATTGAATTTGTAGACATACATAACATTTTTTTACAGTACTCTGTTTCAGAAATTTTCTATATTAAGTTTGTATTTTACTTTTGCAGTGAGCAAGTACGGCTTCAAGCGACTGTAGCTCAAACAATTTCGATTCAATTTCCACAGGATCGTGATAGAATAACATAAGAAGAAGCTGCCAAATCTACTACCCTTTTTAAAAGAATGCAGACTTTAACACCCAGGACTAATTAATTCAACATTTGCCATCAGGTATCTATCCCTGTTTGGGCATTCTAAGACATTTTGAGACATGCAACTGAACCATATTCACGTCAGATAGATGAAACAGTGATTGTGTGAGTAGTTCACTTAAATTCTTTGCCTAAGCATCTCGTTTAACTCCTCGAAAAGTGGAGCCTCCTGTAATGGCTAACCTAGGAAAAGAAATTTTGTTCTCAGATACTCGTGGAAATTACAACCAGATATGAGTGATCGTAGGCTTTTCTCAATGGATACAATGGATACTGGATATTGGGTTACAGCTTAAAAATATGTGCTTAAAGAAGGATAATACCTGTAACCCTGTAAGCTTTCTTTTACGATATTCAAGTGTTTATAGCACAATTCGTTGATAACGATTTGATAACAAGGAGTGACTTTATGGTGTGACCTCGTGACAAATGAATCTAAGATTAGTGGCTTTACTTTACGCGATGTTCTACTACTTGATGTCAACATTCGAGTTGCGTACCAAGTTCAAGCATAATTAAAAATATACTAATAAAACTGTGGCCTGACTTGAGATAAATAGTAATAATAATAATAATGGCTGCGCTACAGTCCGAGGCGGACCTGGGTCTAGCTTTTCAGCAACCACTCGTGTTGTGCATGCTATTGTTCTCTCACAAGTGGAGGGGACCTATAGTTTAATGTCGACTCCGAACGGCAATTTTGAGGAGCTTTTTCTAGACAGTTATACTCTTTGAGCATTGTCAGTGACTCGAAAGAGGTGGAGCCGTGAAAAATTGTTAGATTCTTTTTTTTTCGAGATTCGAACCTTAGACCTCGAGCGTAGAAGTCGGCACACCTACCCAGTATGCCACGGCGCCCACTTGTCTTTGGAATAAAAGCTTTAAAAAAGAAATGATGAGGAAACTGGTTGAGGATTTTCAAAATCTAGAACGGGTCTCAACAATATCGTCTGAACATAAGACATACTTTCAAGACTTAAGGAGACGTCCTTGCAGTCAATGATATGCTACTTCTTGATGGATTCTCACAATATTTACGCCACCAACATGCTACCGTGGATCACAAGAATTCAATTCGAATTTATCATATTCTTGCGACCACGTTTCAACTCGATTTGAAAGTTGATGAGGCAACATCACATAACAGAAACAAAGAAGAATCATAGAGAATCCTACGCTTATCCTATTAAGGATTTTGTCCCGACTAAAAGGATCAATTCAGTTCGCCAGGACTTCTGCGCATCTTAAACTAAGACAAGAAAAATTGTTTGTTGCTGCCTTGAATTTTATTGAATTGCCGATAAACGGGAGTGAATATAACAATCTCATGCACTGTGATTATAAGTCTAATGTACACTTTCCTTAATCTAGGACTTAAGAAATTTGATAACCGCCCTAGATGAAATGTTCTGATAATCTGTAGTCGTTCAAGTTTTTCTGTTCATTATGTTAAATCAACTTAATGCAAGGCAATGCAAAGGACAGTCGACGAGTAAGTGCTCCATAGTTTCCTATATTTTCCGCAATGCCTGCAGTTTTTTGTACTACTATGGCCCATTTTATATAGGTGGGGGTTAGAACGTGACCTCATGAACGTTTTGGAGAGTTAAGTCCTAGTTCCTGCCTTGAAAACTAATTAATAGAACTGAATACATAACTACAAAATTTATGAGTTGGACAAGAGATGTGTAAGTTGCCAGTCTAAATAAATGAAAGTTGTTTCTCCAAACATGTCAATCAATTTTGAATTGAATTGAAGAACTCGGGGTATGCCATGTTTGTAACAATAGTACTGCGACCGTAAAGATTTATTGTACTCCCTTCTTTTGATCGAGGATTTTAGTGCTACCTTCAAAAATTTTACAATTTCTCTAGATGGGATTTGTTGAAAATCTTTTACGTTTGTTTGGTTTAACATTTTAAATCTTTCTCGGGCAAGACTTGGACAGACGGTCAGTATATGTTTCATAGTTTCTTTAGCCTGCCCACATCGCCTACAGATTTCTTTGCTGTTGAGACCCAATTTGTGAAGGTGATTGTTATATGCCCCATGTCCTGTTAATGCTTCACATAGCACTCTTAGGTTAGCTTTATTAAATTCTGGAGCTTCTTTGGCTCATTGGGGATTGTAGTAGGACCAAGATGCAGCCTACACATTCCTCTCTGTAATGAGTCAACAATATTTCAAGCTGAGCTGTCAATGAAGCAGCAAACCGCATTAACGACATAAAACCCACCAATAACAAAATATACATATTCTCAGATAGCCAAGCGGTTCTTAAAGAACTAAGGAACTACACATTTAAATATAAGGCTGTCTGGGAATGTCACGAAATACTAAAGCTTAATTGGTTGCCAGGCCATGAAAACCAAGAAGGCAATAAAAAGCCTGAGATACAAGCCAAGAAAGGTGCTCAGGTACCTTTTGCAGGGCCTTCAACCCTTTATGATTTCAACAACACGGACACAAACTTACATATACCTGTCAATCAAAGAATACATATAGTCACTGAAAGAAATACTAGAGTATTTTCTTAGACACGTTAGTAATGATCATTGTATACTGCTTGATGGTGTTTTCACAGGAAATGTGCAAAAAATAGTTGGCATTTTGGATTTCTAACAATCAAAAATAGGGAAAACATGTAAATTTTCACAAATTCCCTTTAAAGTCTAAGTAACTTCTTTTAAGTACAAAACAAAATCGTAACCGAATGATAGACCTAAACCTTATTCGATATTGAAGCACATTTTTTGCTGTGGCGCCAATTTATATATGAACACGGCACACATAATTTCTGTTTTTTTTTTGTTCCATAAATTGTTTAATTTACTTACTAATGTCTTCGTTAGATGTACGTAGATATTTATGTATATAATGCATGTGTATATATTCTACAAGGTTATTTAATGATTACAATTTTAAATTAATTTTATATATATTTTCTTTCTAAAACACATTTGAAATATTTTTTTTCTTTTTATCAATGAATTTTACATATACATTGTATATTTTTATACACATTTCAATTTCTCTACATTTTATAGAATAAGAATTGACTCTTTTAGTTTAGAAATTGCGTACATTATTCAACATTTTGTTTTTTATGAATAATTTAATTTAAATAAAAGATATTTTTAATAAATTTGAAATTAAAAGCAAATTTAAGCTACAAACACGTTAAATGTGGAGTATTATAATTAAAACACGCATGCATATCACATTCATATGGATTATAAATACAAATTCTATTAGTCGTTAGTGTGATGGATTTTGTTTATTTGAGATATTTTATTCCGTTTATTAATTTTTACTTTATTCTTCTTTACTTTTTGTTTGGCGGCTCCTTCGATGAGATGTGTTTGGCTGAGGTTTGAGGACAGAAGTAAATTTGAGTCATTGACAGAAAATTATTATTTTGAGTCATGTAAGACAGAACTAAACATATTTATTACTTCGGATGATGAACCTCGACAAAGTAATCATCCTAGCTCAGCTCAAACGTCTTTAACGCTTAATGAGTATTGGAATTACCGAGGAACTCAAAATAACATAAAAAATGCCGCTAAATATTTTATTTCGAAGTCAGAGTATTAGCCAAGATTATCGTCCATAAAACGGCACTAAATCTGCAAGATGCTAATGGCCTTAACTTTAGTTTCCTCAGATATAGTAACTTCGAATAGTGCCAATATCAATACAAATAACATACACTTTTTTTTATCGCGAGTTCATAGTATTTATCCCCACAAGAGGGTTCTGGACAGAAACCGAAGCTTATTGAATCAATTGCAACTACATCTACACAGATATTTTAAAACAGAAAGAAAGCGCTTGTGCTAGAATGTTTATTGCCACACACAACTATAAACAGTGCTACAAATTGTATTAAAGATGCGGCATTTTTGAATTGAGCTCCTTATTGCTCAAAAACTAAGGCTTCTATACGCCAGCTAGGGAATTTCAGGAAAAGAAATAGCTCATGAATTCGTCATGCTAGTAAAATAGACCTCTTTTTCGGTTGTTTTGAAACACTACACTGCAGCTCTCAGACTCAAAACTGGACCATTGTTCTACCAGGTAGCAACCTACTTAAGTGCCGTTAATTTAATCCCAACGGCAAATGGTGACTGGACCAGATTCGATTTCACTGGGATTCGAACCTGGGACCCCTCTAACTTGGAGCAGGCACTTAATCAACTGCACTATCCAATCGTCTAAATAAGACTTAGTTTCCACCGGCATGTGCAGAAGTTGTCATGAGTTAGCGGTTCCAGTTTTGGCTAAACTAGGCATAAATAGAAAGGACTACCATTTCCAGCCTTAGGCCCTTGGAACAATGTTTTTGAAAAATCATGTCTTGCTGTTTCTCAGCAGCAGACCTTCTACGGTTTCCAATCTGTTTGAGTTGTTAAGCGGTATTACCGGTTATTGCACTTGTGCCGATAAAGGCTGACAAAGGATATTGATACAAAGGCTAATTTCACAATGGAATGACGGAAAAACGCTAAAAATAGATATGAAAGGCTATTGTTTTCGACTGTACACCATTGACGATATACTTCTTTTTGTTTCGAGAAGTTATAGATTATAGTAATAGAACCAGACGACATCTTTCCTGCCATATTACTAGTCAGTATCATTTTTGACGGTAATAAATTGCATCTTTAATGGTCGCTTACATTTTTTATTTCCTTCAAGTTCCCCATTTATTTCAACTCAATTCACCTGAAAACCAAGGACTATAACGGCCAATATGTCTGACTTCATTTCTATTTAAAACAATGTTCAGAGTTTTATAAAAGAGGGTCTGTCTCTAAAAATTGTTTCTACATTTCACAACATGGCTGCCAAAGAGGAATGTATATTGAAACAGCTTTGCTTGAGGTAACTCTTACAGTTGAGCCATCATTCCACAAAGAATACCCTCAGGGTGAGTTTCCTGAGAGTTGATTCAGTAGCATAATGTGGAATGCAATAGTTTCTGTACTATCAAGAATAAGAGTGCACCAAAACCTTCTTAGGTGAGTTGACAAACTGCTAACTATTCAATGTGGTGTAGGCAGCTCCTCTAAATCCGCAACAAAAAGCATACCAGGGGGTTGAGTCTTGTTAACCTTCTATAGACCCTGTTGAGGACCTAGATTCTATCGGCTATTTGATTTAAATAAGGAAAGGAAAATATTGTGCAACGTTAATTTTATACATGACGCTTAAATTGAATGACTTAAGTAGTTGCCTGTGTTAAGGTGAGGGAATCAAATGCACTAAACAATTGAAAAGCAAATGAGTTAATGAAATAAAAATTAAGAATTGTAAAATGGAAAGACTGGTTGTTGTCAAGAGAATTAATTCAAACTATTATCTACAGGAATGAGAAATAAAAAGTAAACAATATTTGTGCTGGATTTTAAACAAAGCCTACAAGTGATTAAATCGAATTCTCAAAACTTAAACAAACACCGAACACCTTAAGGGCCGTCTAAATGATTCCAAGGGAATTTAACATTTTTGCTTAAATGTGCGAATTGTAACAAATGCTCTCTCTATTCTTGTTTTCTTAATTTCTACATCTATAGGTTAGCAACAGGAAATATAACAATTTGTATTTATCTTCTAACACGTAAGGGAATATTTTTTTTAATTACTTTATAGTGTTTGGTTTTTGCGTAATTTTTATTATTTATACAAGACAATATATTATATTTTAAATTTTTTTACTACAATATTCTAAAGAAAGTTGTGTATTATACAAATTTTAGTGCATATTTTGAGATATACAAATGAGTGCGAGTGCGTGAACTAGAAATTGGTGTGCATATTAACATTTAAAATCTAAGGAACGTAACGAACACTGAACAGCTGTACAAGGAAGGACATTCACAAGACAAATTCATAAAACATTTATACGAAATTTTGTTGAAGAAATGAAAAATCTTTTTTCTAACATTTCATTCAAACTGTCTCATAGTGGTGGAAAAAATTATTGAACCAATTTGTGAAATTATAAGCTAAAGAAGCTACAGAGGAGAGTACTTTAATAAAGTAAAGGAAAAAAGTTGTTTAACTAGAAACAAAAAGTTAATAAACTAACTTGGGAGAAAATTTGACATTTATTTGGAAAAAATAAAACTGAAATTATTGAGTAAGGAGAATTTGAGAATACGCATATTAAGAAGGCGTATTACTTGTTTTTCTATAGTCAGACTTCGATATCCACTATTTAGATGTTTATTCTCAATTATTTTCTGTTCAACTTTATTACCTCATCAGTAAAATCCCTTACAAATGCATCGAAAAATCAAAAGTATTGAAAAATCAAAGGCATGTCTGGCAACGTACACCTTAGGTCAAAATAAAGCAAACTGAATCCAAAAAATACAAAGTAAAATCCGAATCCCGTATGATGCTGCCTGAGCCAGAAAATTCCAAAACAATGAAGACGTTTTTACAGTTAGAGCTGTATGGGAAAACATCCCATTGGAAAGATGTCAGACTTTGTATGGGTCTGTTATCTGCTGCAATTTTTGATCGTGGATTTTGCCTCGAAGATGACATAGTACATACCTCCATTTGAAAACTAGTTTAGAGATTCTTAAAAAATTCACATGGAATTAGGAAGCAGGTTATTCTTCGAAATGATAACGATTTTCAAGATAACAAAAAAGTTAAGGACATATGTACATTGTCCGGATTGACTTTTAACAAAGGGACACCTTTTTCCCCAGTAGTGGTCAGCGCGGCAACAAACTCTAGATGGACTGCTCTTGAGTATTTTAAAATTTCAAGGCTAATCTGACCATCATTAATCATGAGGGATATCAAAAATAGTAATAATAATAATGGCGGCGCTACAGTCCAAGGTGGACCTGGGACTAGCTTTTCAGCAACCACTCGTGTTGTGCGTGCTGTTGTTCTTTCACGAGTGGAGGGAACCTACAGTTTAATGCCGACTCCAAACGGCGAAATGGAGAAGCTTTTTCTAGACAGTTATACTCTTTGAGCATTGTCAGTGACTCGAAAAAGGTGGAGCCGTGAAAAAAATTTTAGGTGATTTTTCAGGAATCGGACCGACAACATCGAGCGTAGGAGTCGACGCACCTACCCACTACGCTACGGCACCCACTAGTTCATAAGTAGTTCATAAGCAGAGCCAAAAATTTGCTCTGTCATTGTTAGGGAAATTTGCAAGATTAATGGAATTCTGTTACAGCTTTTGGAGAGGCTGCAAGGAGACGAAGAGTAGGAAGATGCTTTACTTCGTTTTCTTCCAACCTGCACAGAGCTAAAATCTCTGCACTAACTCCTGCAATTGAGGTCGATAAATGTTGAAAACTCCTAATAGGGTCTGGTTTTCTTCTGAAAACCTCTCTTATAATCTGCTCATCTAACCATAACCTAGGCTAACTTTCAAGTCTTCCTTGCTTTTAAAATAATTTTAACAACAATCATCAACTGGAATCTTGTAAAGGATTGAACTCAAATGGGTAAGGATGGAGCTACGTTCCAGGGCTGGCTATACTTGCTATTTGTGGTGCCGGGGTATAACTTCTGATTATGTCGCAGTACAATACAAGTGCCTTAAATCTTGAATGTACGAATAGTATTCCTTTTCTTCTTTCGGTGCCACTACATTCCAGGATTGACTTGATATTAGTTTCTCAGCTACCAACGTTGATGTACGTGATGTATGTATGTTCTTTTGTTCGCCCACGTATATAGGGAATCCACACTCCTGTTCTGATGTCTTTTATTTTTAAAAACAGACTGTGAATGATATATTGGAGCTCTCTTCCTGAGCACGGATGGGATTTAAAACATAAAACAATAAGAACCTAAAAAATGTTAACCAGTCATTTATGACAAATATGTGAGTTTTCAACTCGATATATAAGTATTTTCCATCACCATAGAGACACCATTTTTACAAGTTCACATCCACACATTCAATTACTTAGTTAGTAATAATTCGATACTATTTTTATAAATAAAAAAAATACATTCATTTAATTACCTTCAATGGAGACTGTTGTACAACATCTGTCAATCTCGATGTTTTATTGCTATATTTTTGGTGGCAATTCATGTTTAAAAAATAAATATTTGAGTGTAAATAAAATATTTATGAGATATTTCCCTTTAAATAACCTCTAACGTAACACTGCATACACTTGACTATATATTTTCTCTATATAACATTCACATTTATATTTTGTATCTTTGTCAAATTATCTACGCTCGATTAGGTTCACTGTTCTTCAATTACATAAAAATAAACAACAATATGAATATATTTATATATTTTTTAAACGCTTTTAACGAATACTTTAGGTTTTTCTTTTAATAAAAAATGGACACGTATCATATTTCGAAAGAATGTGTGCATACACTCTTTAATTAATTTTCTATATAAATTTACTTTTTTTTAAAAATTAGTTTCAATTATGTACACTCATTCAATGCAAGGGCTTGCAAGTGGGTTCCTTAGGGCCCTTGCAGGTTAATTGCACTGACCGACCATTTTGCTTGAAATATATATTTAAGGGATTATGTGGACCGTGGAGTTGGAAGTAAGAGATATATTCTGAAGGTATTTAAGAAATTTTGTTATTCCCTACAAATTTTGCTCAAGCGCTGATAGAAATTCATCGGAACTTTCCCCAGAATTAGCGGACCTTTCTTTAAAATTACTTAAGTTTTGACTTAAATTCTTATATGATATACCCTTTTCGACCAAAGCTGACTAGCTCACTTCACTTTAGTTCCTTGTTTGATCCAAAAAAAAAACAGTTTTAAGTTACAATCAAAACGTAGCTATAAGTGTCAAAATAAAAAAACAAAACAAAAATAAGTGTCGACTTTAGCAATCCATTGTAAATATCCCACGCATCGCTTTCAAACTCCTAAACTTCACCCCCTATGGAAACCAATTCGCAAGACTTTCGAATGAATGTCACGTTCACGGTCACAGTCTCTGCTGCTTGATGATGATAACGTCTTGAGACAGCACCCGCAACAACTTAACGCACGCGTTCATTTCGCTTTCAAGTAGCCTCTTGAATTGTCACGCCATTTTTCATTGTTAGATTGTTACTTCTGTAGCACGAGACTAACACTCACCAGACCAAAACCACGATGAATCTGACTATTTGGTCAGATTGTGAGCTTTTCAGATCATTAAGTTATATAACCACTCGGGGGGCTCAACTGCGGAAGAGATGATATTAATCTTTTCGTCTTTCCCAGAGATTTATGGCAGATATTAATTACTTCGTGTGGTTGAGTAATACGCACTGACTTCGAACGTAACACGAGTTACACCGAAGTGGAAATTCAGTGGCTATGAAATTGTACTAAGTGGGAAACAGATCAAAGGGATGTCGCCTTTTTAGAGTATATTCGTCAATGAAAGACTCAAAATGAATGGAAAGGGGCTAGTTTTTAACATATTCTATGCTTCATTTTTTCCTAGTTTTCACTTATTGTCACCGTCACTTGAATGCCTGTTCAATCCACTCTACAGGTTAGTGGAGCCCCATTGAAACAGGTGGAGAAGTTTAAGTATCTCGGGGTCTTCTTCACGAGTGATAGGAGGGATAATGCTGAGCTTTCCTGTAGGATTGGTCAAGCTGGGTCAATTTTGAAACAGCTTGGTCGATCTGTTATCAAGAAAGCCGAGCTTGGAGTCAAAGTTAAGTTAGCGGTTTATAACGCAGTATTTGTTCCAACTCTCACCTATAGTCATGAAAATTGGGTAATGACCGAAAGAATAAAATCGGGAATACAAGCTGCCGAGATAAGATTTCTTTGTGCTGTTGTGAGAATTACTCGCCGGGATAGGGTGAGAAACACGGCAGTGCGCGAGGAATTCAATGTTGCTCTTCAAACGGGCTGTACTTCAATAGTTTGGTCACGTGGCACGAATGTGCCGTAGTAGGCGACCGCTTGTCAGACCCAGGACGAGATGGTTGGACCAATTCCAAAAACTCGTTCATAGCTCCTGCTGAGATAGAGTCGATGGCAGAGGATCTACTGGCCTGGAGATCTCTCGTGCATGCATTGCTCCCGCTGAAGATGAGTTGAAATGAGATTCAATTAATTTGAAACCCATATTTTTCCACTAACGACCGAAGTATCTGCCGTCAAAAATGAACACACATCACCCACATGATTACCAGAATGTCCCAATGAACCCAGACAATTATTCTGTATATGGAGCCAATTACCGTTTTTTTTTGGTTTCACGACGCAATTGACTAATGGCGCCCTCACCTGTGACATTTTGGTTATTTTTGTACAAGGCGCTTATCCCCTCAGCCATACATATCTATGGACGCTGTCAAAATTATAGAGTCGTAAATTGTCTAGACTAAAACCTTCGCTGTTACCAGGGACATTAATTTTCTATACAGTTGTGCTGATAGCACAGTCAACGTCGCTGAACCTACGTCTAAATCCTCCTGGCTAGTTTGCTGTGGCCACTGCGCAGCTTCATGAAATTAAAATGGGCTGCTGGCCTTATCCATCCCTGGAAAAAACGAGAATGCAGTGCTATCTGGATCTACTTATGTGCCTAGATCATAGAAAAAAGGTAACGTTATTTCCATATCTACTCCAGGAAACATCTCACACAACCCTAAACTTCCTGATGCTATGATTTACAGTTTTGCCAGATGGGGCAATCCACAAGGTGATGTGCTCTCATATGAAATAAGGAACATTACGGTCAATGATCTGGTGTTGATATTGGAAGAGGTAGGCTGGAAAGTTGCTGTGGCTATGCGGATAATACTGCAATTGCAGTATCAAGGAAATTTTTCTAATGCAGACTGCTCTTCCTAAGCTTAACGTCCCGACCAGAAAATATGTTCTTGAAGTCGATCCACAAAAAAAGAAAGAGAAACTATTTAATTCCTCTCTTCGACCTTCACTCACTGAGTGGTTCAAAGTTGTCAGTCGCAGTAAAATCTAAATTTGTATGTCTCATCGTAAACCAAAAATTTAGCTGGCTACCCAACATCCTTAAGCGCAAAAATACCATCGCGGTTGCAAATGGAAACCTTTTTTCCCGTCTGACCTGAATTGACGCTAAAAGTGGACATTTCATGAAGAGCGAATAGACATCACACTCTAGCACATTCTCAAACCCGTACGGACAAGCAGCGGCGGAACACCGCTTTCTATGTACGTTGTTATTGGTTGCTGGTTGAGGATCGTGCTAGCTAGAGAGGCATGTTTATTGAGGCTCACCGGACTGTAGCGCCAATCGAAAAAGAATAAGAAGAAGATCGAAAGATTAGTTAAAACATGCCCGTCAAAGATCAATAATTGATGTATAGCATGTGAAAATTTAGAAATTAAAAGAAAACGCAAAAAAAGGACTTGACTGATCTCTAGGACGCAACACAAAAATGTCCAGACTATGACAAGTTAATTGACGTATTCAGACCAAGAAAATTATTTTCGGTAAAGCAGTAAGTCATTGAACTCTGTCGAATCACTGGTGTCATCATGGATCCCAAATATACGGAACTTGTGTTGACATCGTTCAAAGTAATATCTTCACATTCCTTCCTAAGTGCCTGTCTACAAAGGTGGATGAAGCCAGGTGTCTTCTTCACCAGAAAGCATGTTTTTTTTAAATATCGTTCTATCTTTTGTGAGCGTCGAGAAGGAAGCGGCTTGGTTGGGAATTCACCAGCATACTTAGACCATGTTATTCCATTGTGATACCCACGGTCAGACTACTAACACTGATCGACCGCTACAGTGGTAGTGTCGTCCCAACGGCAAATGGTAGATGGACCAGATTTAAAAAAGCGGATAAAAGCGTATTTATTTTTCTTTTATTGGGATTCGAACTTGTGACACCTCTAACTTAGGCCTGCCTTACCTTAACCAACTGCATCATCCAGTCGTGCTAAAGAAGCGGCTAAGATGCATCTTGAGCTTAATGACTCTTGCCAATCGCTGCGTCTTTGGGCTTAGAATCTAAGAAACACGCTATTTCTAGTCCTTCTGTATGGCACAGAAGAAGCGGATGAGGAGATTCTTCATCACTTCGAGAGGAAAGCCCTTCGGATTGTCTTCGGTTCCGTTTGCACTGATGGTTTTTGGAGAAAGAGACTGAACGGCGAACTTTTCGGGCCATACAGTGACATGAATCTGGTCAAACGAGTTCGAGTCTGCCGGCTCAGATGGCTAGGTCATGGAGAGCGAATGGGCACCAACGATCCAGCACGGAAAGCCTTTGACTCCAAACCCGAGGGACACGACGGAAAATGAAGACCAGGTCTCCAGTAGCGTACACAGCTGGAAAGGGATCTCACTCAACTGAACATGCATCGCTGGAAGCAACCACAAAACCATGGTGGATAGAGAGGAATGATGAATGAGGCCCAGCTCCACCCCAGACTGTAGCGCCTGCTGAAGGAGAAGACACGGTTAAGTGAATTAGTGGTGAACAGTATTTTTTAATAAAGTCACTTGTAGCTGCAAAGATTTTAATTTTACTTTTCGAGTTTAAGGTTGATCCGACAGCAATACCAAAGTTGGAATGGATTTCAGGCTTACTAACTTCGAATAAATACAAAATTAGCTTACTTTTCAAATCTATTATGTCAAGAGATTGTCAGCCCTCTCCCTATTTGCTCCAAACATTTTCGGAACGTTGAATTCCAAAGAGCCTTGAGCTCAATACTCTGCACATGATGGTTCTCGCTTATTCCCCCACATCTACAGGACACACAATCCCCTTAGTGTACAACCTACGTAACACATCCTAACTCCCTTCATGGTGTACATTTGATTTTGTCATCGCTTGCAACGCAAGCATATATCCTTTGAAATAAAAATTTAATAAACTTAACCACTTACATGCACTATGTTAGACACACACATATAGATGAATAGATGAAAATTTAAACTATCTAAAATGACTAGCGTTCGATGGTAGAGGTAATGTCTGGGATAGAGTTTGAGTGTTTGTTTTATCACGTGCTCCTTATGGATTGCTGTAGTCGTAGGTACTGTCTTGTGCGTCTGGTTGTACTGGCTCCTCAGCGATTGTACTGGGGAATGCGAACGGATTGTTGGGAACGTGTCCCGTTGCACCATAGTTGATCGCATTCGACTGTTGCATTTGGGTGTGTTCGTTATCCTCGTCGCCCTGAAATTACAGACGAAATAAAATCCAATAAGGGATTGCTTGCGACCAAAATGTCCGCTCATGTGTGTCAAAGTGCTGGATGTACTCACGAAAGTTGTTTCTTTGACATGTCCTCCGGGGATGGCACCCGTTGGATGCGTCCACACTTGTTGCTCTTCCACAACTGGTTCCGCCCACGGTTGCAATTCGCCCGATGCAAAGAATCCGTAAAATGAACATCCGATTAAGTGCACTGTTGCAGCTATTGTGAAAACAGTTGTCCAACATCCCTTGGGCTAAATGTATAAAGAAGTAGAAAAAAATGAACTCAGTCTGCTTTCGAACTCACATTTGATTTGATAAGTCCATCGATGGCGTATGGCACAATGACGCCAGCTAGAGTTCCGATTCCATTGGAAAGACCCATCAGGATACTCGCGTACCTTGGTGCAATGTCCAAGTGGTTCACATTGTATCCTGAAATGGCAAAACCACTAAACGCCACTCCGCATGTCAGGGCGAACATAGCTCCAGTCTGCAACGGGAAAACCAACTCTCAGACCTAGGTTATCTTAAAGCCCACCCCGCAATAAACTTACCGCACTGTTGGAGTGCGCCACAAACAAAAAGAACAGTCCTTCCATTCCAAAGCCACCGCAATTGAAGAGCTTCCTCACGTTGGTCGTCGACATGATTCCGTTCTTCCGCAAGTAATCCGCTAGCATACCGCCAAAAGGCACAATAGTCGTCATAATCAAATGTGGCAGTGAGCCCACAAGGCCCGCTTCTTCGATCTTGAAATCAAACTTGTGCTTTAGAAAGGAGCTCTGATACAGCACCAATAAGTAGAAGTTCCATGATCGACAGAAGTTGGCCACAATAATCGCGTACACCGGCATCGAGCGCATCATCTCGTGCCAGGGTGTAGTCGCCAGCGAAGGCATAGTCGCCTGGCAGGAGGTCTCTCCCAGGGACTTCTCGATATACTTCAGCTCGGGTATGCTTATCGCGGGATGCTTGCGGGGATTCTCAAAACACAGCCACAACCAGAAGATGTACCTGCGACAGCCGATGAGAGATTGAAAGGACTCTTGTAGGAAGCGCCTACTCACCATGTGATGCCGAATATTCCGTACGCGTAGAAGGGAGCTTGATATCCGATGACGTCGGCCAGAATACCTGAGAGTGGGAGGCCAAACACAACACCAGCGTATGAGCCGCTGAATGCGAGCGTTGCCAGACGAGAACGCTCCATTGGAGGTGCCCAGAATCTCCAGATTCCGTGGCAGGCAGGATACGTTACGCCCTAGTAAAAGAAACGAAAAAGTCATATTTACGAATCATTGCGAGTGGGGATGTGACGCATCCATTGTGCCGATTTCTTTTTTAATGGGAAAAAGGATTTCCAGGGATTAAGCCGTGTTTTCATGCCTCACCACAGGGGAATTCACTTCGGTCCTTTGTTGCGGGGATACACTGTTTGCTTCAATGGTCTTGCGGCTTCTTAGGAAAATCATACCCATACCATACCATATGAATCCTTTAATGTCTTCCGTGTGTGTGGGTGGTGAGGAAGGATGGGGTTGAAAAAGGGACTTGGAGCGAGTTGGACAGGGGGAGATATCTGATGCAGCTTACCTCAAACAATCCTTGTAATACCCGGACACATATCACAACTTTGCCACGCATCAGTGTCATCGCAAACGGCACAAACAGATGTAAGGTGGCCGAACTGGCGATGGCCAGGCCAAAGATTTTATTCGCCGGAAACTTGGACGCTATGAAGCCGCCGGGTATCTGTGTCACCAAGTAGCCCCAGAAAAATGATGAATCGACATGACTCTCGATGGCCACTGTCCAGTTGAGGAAGGCGGTCTGCAATAATGACAATGAATTTTAAAGGGATATTTGATAAATGATTCAAGATGTAGTCGCCCACATTTGGATGAAAGTCCATGGTCATTTCCGGTCTTTCCAGCTGAATGGAGCTTTGATTTATGGTATTTATTCGGTCTTATTATGATATGGCTCCAAGATTTGTTTTTTTTCGATTTACTATCTTAAGTAGATTAAGGGGAGTGGGTAATATTTTAGAGAAACGAATTATGTTCAAGAAGTTCTGTTGATTAGCAAGCAGATGACAATGCAAGGTTTCGATTAAACTCATTCAAATTCTGATAAGGTCGCGTGGGGTTTAATGTTTATTTTGAAATATGGGACGCTCTCTATCGCTTGCGCCTTTTCGAAACTCGTGTGTTTCTATTTTACGTTCCCTACTCGTGCTTTAGACATCGTCCGGTGGATTCTGAATTCAAAATTTACCGTGATATTAACATTTTCAGATATTAACTATGTCTTGTTTGCTAGATTTTGGTAGATACACACAATGAATATTTGGCGTAAGGATATATGTACTTAACCGTAGTGTACAATTTAAAATAAACTGGGCAAGTGCAAGTTGTACTCGCACGGGGAAGGTTCCGTCGCATAACATTGATGGATGATTTCTGAATATCAAACGACGTTTCCAAACTATTTCAGTTGAATTTTCTTCTAACTTCAACACAAATCAACCATTCATTCATACATTCATACATCCAAACAAACAAACGTTCATCCCTACATATACCTATATCTCTATCCAAGTTTATCCAATACAGAAAATCCCTTCCATCATACACATACCTAATCACTGCTCATGCCTGCGGTGTGTGTGTTCATTTCTGTTCGGCATTTAGGGGTTAGATCCAAAAGATAACACTCATCAACGAATAGAGTGGTCGAACACAGCATAAAATTTATGTGTAAAAATGGAAATATTTATCATTTTAAGTCACAGATATCTCAAAATTTCAACATAAATTGATATTTTGAAATTTATCATTTCTTAATGCTTACGCTGAGGTCTTTAAAACTGCGTTTTCAGATTTTCAAAATTCGCATGTCAATGGTTGACCGTTTTTGGCCAATATCTCCAAAACTATTTAGGCCAGAATGCTCGAAATTGTTTTGAATGAAAGTACTCAATGAAGCCAAGTTTTTGTGATTTTTCAGATTTTTACGCACTTTGGTTAAGAAGTGACAGGGGGGACGCATTTAAAAAAACTTTGGAGCTCCATATTTTTCAAACGGTACTTTGAATCAAAAACTGTTGAAGCAAACTTCTACCTCATTTCAAAAGATCTGTCGATTGATATATACAGCTGCGGTCAAAATAATAGCAGTACGACACAAAAAACGAAGCAACTGAATATCATAAATATATACCATCCATAAATCGTTTTAAAATATTTTTATTTATTGATTAAATTTAATAATATTGAAATTGTGGACGAAGAAAACTAAATTTAAGCTAAAGAGATTTATTTCAATTAACAAAAATAAATAAGAAAGATAATGATATTTTCAATGTACTGAAAAAGGGCGGTCAAAAAAATAGCAGTATTCATATTTTTTAAATAATATTACAAAATGAACGAATATTTTTAGAAAATGTGTACTAAAATTAGTTAGTATTTTGTTGTAGACCCTTTATTCTTTAGAACTGCTTCACATCGCCGTTTCATAGAAGCCACCAAAGCCTGACATCTCTCGAAGGGTATGTTTTGCCATGCTCTCTTCATTGTGATCCAAAGTTCATTACTATTCCGGGGCTTTGAAGCTGCAAACACTTTTTTTACATTTGCCCAAAGATTCTCCATTGGATTGAGATCAGGTGATTGGGAGGACCAGTCCATAACGTTAATGTTGTTGTGCCGAAACCATTCCTTAGCTTTTTTTGCTGGTATGCTTCGGGTCGTTGTCTTGTTGAAAGTCCCATTTCAGTGGCATTTCCTCCTCTGCGCAAGGTAGCATAGTTCCCTGCAGTATATTCACGTAAGCATGTTGATCCATCAAACTATTTGTGCGAAATATGGGACCTACACCATAGTAGGAGAAGCCCATACCATTATGCTGGATCCACCACGCTATGAATGCAGTGAGTGACATTTGGAAAGAAACCGTTATATGAGAGAAAATTATTTTTCTTGGGAACTTGGACATAATCTTCCACTACCAAAAATAATTTTAAAATGGTGAAGATTTGAAATTACTTGAATTAATGAGTAATAGATTACTCACATTATACTCAAAACTATACAGCAGCACTGCTATTATTTTGACCGCAACTGTAAGTCGATGGGGTGCGACAATGTTTCAAAATTAATGGCAACTTCACCTATACTGGAGCCCCCCCACATGGCCCCAATTTTTAAATTTGAGTGCATGGGCAATGACATCTAGGCCTGAAGTACCTAATTCCAAAATTTCATGCCGATATCCTTATAAACTTCAGAGATAAAAAAGTGTGACAGACACGACGGACGGACTCATCGAAATTATAAAGGTTCCGTTTTTGTAGACGGAACCTTAAAAATAAACTGGGCAAGTGCGATTTGTACTCGCACGGGTAAGGTTCCGTCGCATAATATTGATGAATGATTTCTGAATATCAAACGACGTTTCCAAACTATTTCAGTTGAATTTTCTTCTAACTTCAACCCAATCATTCATACATTCGTACATCCAAACAAATATTTATCCATACATATACCTATATCTCTATCCAAGTTTAAAAAATTGTTCTCATTTTAAATCTTAGATATCTCAAAATTTCAACATGAATTGATATTTTGAATTGATATTTTCTTCAAAACAGCGTTTTCAGATCTTCAAAATTCGCATGTCGATGATTGACCGTTTTTGGCCAATATCTCCAAAACCATTAGGGCCAGAATGCTCGCAATGGTTTTAAATGAAAGTACTCAATGAAGCCAAGTTTTTATTATTTCAGTTTGCGTTCAAATTTACGGTGCACTTCCTCTTGTTCACAAAAGAGTTTACTATTGGTTACATGTCTACATCAACAAAATAAAGTTGGCATCGTTAGAGAGAACGTTGCACCCACGAAAAGTCCCTGCTTGGTGTGTTTTACGGGCTGATGGAATTTTTTTTTTTTTCGTTGTATTTTTGAAACTCAACTGGAGACTTAGACTCAAAACTGAGTCCATTGCACTGCCAGGTAGCAACCTACTCCAATGCCGTTAATTTGATCCCAACGGCAAAGGGTGACTGGGACCCCTCGAACTTGGGCAGGCACTTAACCAACTTCGCCATCCAGACGTTTGATGGAATCATTAGTCCAGATTTCTTCAAAGATGAAGGATATCAGAGCGTTACGGTCAATGAAGAGCACTGTATATCAATGATTATAAATCAATTTATTATTACAATGATCGGCAAAAATCTGGAAGATCGGCAAAAACCTGACCTCTACGGACTGCACTACATATCACGCAAAGGGCGAAACAGTCAGTTTATTGAAAGAGACCTAAGCGCATCTTTTGGGGAACTGGTGTGCCCGCAAATGTCATGTGATGCCCATTTTTGAAGCATTTTTAAAGTCACTAGTCGATAGTAGAGTTAGTTAAGCTACTCTACACAAGAGATATACCACAAGATGAAGGGACTGCCGTAACGACGTTCGCAGACGACATAGCTATCCTCGCAACAGATGAGTCAGTCGAATCATCAACTGGAAACTTCAACGAGCTTTAAACAAAGTATGCGGGTGGAGAAAGACCTGAAGGATTGTCCTTAACGAGACCAAGTCAACGCATGTCAGCTTTACGTAAAAAAAGATGAACAACTACCTATTTCCATTAACTCGGTACAAATACCGCAGGCAAACGAGGCAAAATATCTAGGAATGGCACTAGACGCAAAACTTAAGGGGAAGCCACATGTTACAAAGAAGCGCGAAGAGCTCGAAATCAGACATAGAAAAATGTACTGGCTACTCGGAAGATACTCGAAGTTAAGCGTATACAACAAACTGCTCCTGTAAAAGCAAGTGCTAAAACCATCTTGGACATACGGCATACAACTTTGGGGTTGTACCAAGCCCAGCAATATTACTGTACTGCAAACATTCCAAAACAAAGCACTAAGAGCAATTGTTAATGCTCCATATTCCATATAAGGAATAGTGTTATTCACAGAGATCTATGAATTGCTACCGTGAGGGATGAAGTAACAAACCTTGGTCACAAACTTCGTAATCGCCTTCATGATCATTATAATAATGAAATCCCTACCCTGGACGTGACAAACTTCGGACGCCGACTACAAAGAACAAGACCGTACGATCTGGCGCAGTAAGGAAAAACCGCATGTAATGACGGTATTAGTAGGTGCCTTCGCTGGAAATCTACCTACCAAACGCGACTAACACTAAAGAAGAGTAAACTACTTGATAAGGTAACTTAGTCGTAGTCACAAAAAAATGAAAAAATTAGAGGAACGAATTTCCTACTACTATGAGCACGAGAGAGTGCCTCTCTGGGGGGTGAGGTTTAGCCCGTAGGCATATACTGGCCGACATTTATGACATCACCAGGTCAGATATATGAATCGGACATAACCAATGGTATGGGCCTCTGGCATCTTTTGAAGATTCCTGCACCTCCAGGCGCAACCGAAAAAAAAGGAACTAGTCGAAAGTGATAAATCAGGGACTTTGAACCAGTTGGAACCGAATATAAATCGATATACAGCTTCACCTGGAAAAAGTAGTGGGAAATTGGACCTCCCAATTGAATTGAATTTTCTCTTAATTCGTCTTACCTGCATACAGAACGGGGCAGGATGGGTAATTTATCAGTCGAAGACATGATCAACCATCATGCCCACCAAGTTTGGACACGACATAAAGTCGCTGCATACTCGCTCAGTTCAAAAATAAAATAAAAATTCATAATTGAATGAAAAAAAAGTATTAGGAATTTCTCCAAATTTTAATTCTTACTCAACGCATACACCAAAATAAATATTAGCAAACAACTCCCCTGTTTGTAATCACAATTACCAAACTTGACGGTACTGAGCAAGTGAGCTAGTTCGGCTTCGAGCGACTGTGTAAAGCGAGTCTATACATACAGTAAAATCTCGAAAAGATGAATATCTTTTATAATTGTTTATCTTTCCAAGCAATCAAAACAATTAATTTAGTTTAAAAAAAAAATCAAAAAAACTGTATTGCATCTTCAGGCGTTTTTTGTAAAAAAAAACTGCTGTATAGTAGTTCATGTTCATGTCTTCGAGATTCGGCTGTATATAATATTGTCTCTTCAAATCAAGTCGAGATGTCAGCTGTTGTCAAAACGATTCTAAAGGGTGGGCTAAATCCAAGTTTTTTTTTTAAAATGCAATGAAATTAACAAAATTGTTTGCAAATATTATGGCTTTCTTAGTAAGAACAAATATTCCCATTAATTATGAAATACAACGTCGTTCAAGTGGTTGCCTCGGCTGGCTTCGCAGTAGCGCCTTCTGTCACCCCAACTTTTCAAGACCTTGTTGATGGTTTCGAGCTGTAGCTCACGAACTGCTTGGGTGATATTGGCCTTAAGTGCTTGAATCGTTTCGTGATTGTTGACATAACATCGGTCCTTCTCGGTTCCCTACAAAAAAAAGTCCAATGGGGTTTAAATCGCAGCTTTGAGGCGACGAATTGACATCACCAAAACGGCTGATAACACGATTTGAGAATTTGGTGTGCAAAAGATCGATTGCAGCATAGGCTGTATGGCATAGTGCGCCATTCTGCATGAACCAGAGGTCATCCAAATTCATGTCTTCAATTTCAGTAAAAAGAAAGTTGGTTGCCATGGCTCTGTAACGCCCACCGTTGTCCGAAACGTTGTTCCCAGTCTCATTTTCGAAGAAAAATGGTCCAATGATGCCACCACTCCACAATCCGCACCAAAGTGTCGCTCTCTGTGGATGCGGATGATTTCTCGACAATAATATGCAAGTTTTTCGAGCCCCAGATGCGAATGCGGCAATTTTGTTTGTTAACGTAGCCACCGAGACGAAAATGCGCCTCATCAGAAAAGATGATTTTTCGCCCAAAATCGTTGTCCAATTCAAGCTGAGCCACTCTAAGGCCCAAACTGCGAAGCGATAACGAAGCGGATGGTCGCGCGCCTTCAATTGCTGAGTCAATTGAACCTTGTAAGCGAAGAATCCGAGATCTTTGTGCAGAATTCTCCTCAGGCTAGTGCGAGAAATGTTGAGCTGTTGAGATCGATGGCGGGTTGATGTTCGTGAATTGAGTCTCACACTCTCAGTCACAGCAGACACATGTTAATCTGTGCGCACCGTACGACGACGGAGACCATGAGTGCTATCCACTATCATACTAGTCTCACGAACTTTTTACACAAACTTGCGTACAGCAGTCACGGTGAGTGCTTGATTTTGGCAAAAACTTCTTTTAAAAAAACGTACTGTTTGAACTACACAGCACTCAATTTGGAAATAAGTTTTCAATATTTCCCAATGTTGTTCAAGCGTAAAGCGACTCATTTCGTTTTGCGGAGGTGTGATACTGACTTTCAGTCAAGATTTCGGCAGCTGTCAATGTCAAAATAACCTATGATTTAAAAAAAACATTGTGGGCGTAGTGGGTAGGTCCGTCGACTCCTACGCTCGATGTTTTCGGTTCGATTCCCAAAAAAACATCAAACATTTTTTCACGGCTCCATCTCTTTCGAGTCGATGACAATGCACAAAGAGTATAACTGTCTGGAAAAAGCTTCTCAATCTCGCTGTTCGGAGCCGGCATTAAACTGTAGGTCCCATTCCCTCGTGAGAGAATAATAGCACGCACAACACGAGTGGTTGCTGAGAAGTTAGCCCCAGGTCCACCTCGCCATTATTATTATTTAAAAAAACACTAGATGGCCTATCCCGTATTTTGCAATCCAGCATAATTTCCTTTATCAGTAATTTCTTTTAGTACCTTTCTCCACCACAACCACACTGCAATTTTAAACCGGCGCAACGTCCGCAGTTGTTGGCAAATTCGATTGGTGTTGAGGTTGTTTAAATGTAACGCCATTTATCACGAAAAATGAGACCCATTTTTGACGTTCCCTTTCTGGCTTTTTGTGTTAAAAATTTCTGAAGTCCAATAAATAAGAACACAAATTTAGAGCAAGACTCCAGTGGAATGCGTTATCGTTATCAAAACTGATAAAATGAGCTCAAATCTTTTTAAGTTTTTAGGTCATCGACCTAAATTTATATTTCAAACTTGAAAATCCATCAAACTCTTGACTTCAAACTATATTTGCAAGAGCAACAATAATATCCACCCCATTCCTTCATTGGTTCGCAATAGCAAAGGGATGAAGGGTAGTCAAAGGGTCCCATTTCTCACAAAAAAAACCTAGAAATCCCCTTCAAACCATCCACAACAATGCATTACGGTACTCAGTCTAATGCATTCTCATCCCGCTCCAGCAAGCAGCACCATCCATCCTCGACAAGGACGATGAATGGATACATCCACACGCTCGCAAAACAAAACCAAACAAAAAAAAACGTTCTGTACGCCTGCCACATGCTTTTCAATTCATTTATTCAAAGTACTTGCCTCAAAACTGTAAAGTCGACTCAGCACCCCCGTACACAGAATTCATTGTCCTTACTCGGAGGATTCGAGTGAGAGTGGGGAATGGCTGCACGATGAAAGGGCCAAGCAGAGAAGAGAACATTCGCAACCGCCGACGAGTGCCGGAATTAAAGATTTTCCATTCGGAGCCCGGCACATACCCTCGGGCTACCGTTAACGAGCGTGACAGGACTCGCAACAAATATGATCTCTAATTTTATTGTGTGATTCAGTCCCGGTGGGCGGGGGTGGACACATTTCAAATTTAATTGACACACCATCAGAGAGAGAGAAACTGAAGTCAGTGAGTTGCCAAAACTTACCCCATTGTGCTCCAGTTTCAGCTTCGCCGCTGACATGTTGCAACGCATTCCGAAGGATATCATGAAACCGAAGCAGGCCATCAGTGCGATGGTGTAACGTGCAGGCAGGCAGGGACATTCTGCTTTGCAATACTTATCGATTTTACGCAGCGGTGGACGTTCGATCTCGTCAAATGACGTCGGCGAGTCGGCCATGTCACCGTAGGGTCGTTGTGTCATCCCGTCGCCAATGGGCCCATCACCGCCGTCCATCTGTTCGTAGCCATGCTTAGAGATTTCAAAGTTCTCGAACTGTGGTTTGATTCTGAAAAAAAAAAGACAGGGTTAATGGTTAGATTGATTATCGAAGATGAATTGTTCGTTGTGATGGACGCAGAGGAAAGGATCGACAGTCAAGAAAGGGTTTGAACTTATCCTTAAACTGATTGCTGGACTTTGCTACCCCAGCCTTCATTTGATGGGTCTTTTGCAGTATTTCATAAGACGCGCAATCAGCTCTAAAACGTCAGTGTTTCAACTTAGAAATCGATGCTTTTTGACTACATGTCGAATACGTCAATGAAACGGTTTCTATGGCGCCATCGATTTAGTTCATTGACGCCTGTGTATCAGGCGCAAATGAGTGGCTGCGTTGGCTGCCCCATCGAGGCCCAATTGGCTTAAATCAAATTATAAGAAGAACACCACCTCCGTCCTTAAAAGTTTTGACAACAACTTTCCGACTTTTTGACCTTTCTAGCTTTTTGACAGAATCTTCGTTTGTCGTTCGAATGAAGACCTTAAAGATAATTCAAATTGAAAGCGTAGAACCATTAAATTGAATTCGATTGGCAAGTAGTTATCTCCGTAGACGCCAGCCAAATGCCAGTCATAACTCTGAACAAAAAACTTTAACTCATAGTCATTCGAAGTTGTCTTCTTTTCATGAGCAAACTGGCGCCAGTATCACAATCTCCCGGCCGCCACAAAGTCTGTGCTACAGTGTCGTCAAAAGCCATAAAACTTCCCCAAATTATCGTGCCAACATTTTTTCCTTCAGAAGACAGTCTCCATCGACTGGATAAACACATCCAACGTTCTCGCCAACAATCTCTCTCTATCTGGGTCAGTGTGGGCTCTGATGACTCAAAGGAATACCGGCCATGCTCGATGACTGGTTGGAAGCTCAAGAAATTAATGATTTACATGCATTGCTGCTACCTAATATGACAAATCACTCATGCGAATGTATCCGCACCCTCTAGTCCGAACACCCTCGTCACAGATGAACGCCGGAGAAGAAAAAAGCTGATTCGTCTGAGTTTATCGGCAAAGAATCGCGTCGCCAAGTCTCGCCAAACTCCGGTGGGTGGGATGTGTTTCGACAGGGGTTGGCAATGGCATCCCTTCGAGTGCTGGGTGGGATATGACTTCGAATTGTTGCTACACCGCGCCGATAAAATCACTTTCGCAGTGAATTTGGTAAAAGGACTGGGTCTGGGTCGTATACAAAGGAATGGCGGTCTTGCTTGCGTCAGACGTGGGCTACCATAACAACAACTCGTTTAAGCTAATGGCTTTCGCTATTCATCGAGTGGGTTTCAATTTGATTTCAGGGAACAATTGTCAGGTAAACATGTGACGGGATGCGTTGCCATCGATACTAATCGAGGGGCACTTAAAGGGAATCCCTTTTTATAGCGTTTTTTTTCTTGTTCCCCTTGTTGCGATGAGGGTGTAGCTGGGAGATACGCGTGGTCAATTTATGAAGTACGTCAGTCGATGATGAAGGCATCACATAAAGCGGACTGGATTTTAATCGCCTTAATGTGTGTCCTGTATTGACAGTCCGTCAGCTTCTGCTTTTCTGAATTATTGAAAGGAATGCATGTGATTCAAGGAGCTTGTGAATTTGTTTGGTGAATGCGGATTCAATAAGCATTTCATGTGTACCGAAATTCCGGATCTAGTAAAGATCCTTTGTGACTCTTTAATGGCTTCCAATAAGGAAGACCGATCTCCATTGCCTCAGCACATAAGGCCTGTTACATTGGATACATGAAACGGACCTCCGCTATCGGAAGAGTTTGCCTAGTTGGAGTTCAAAATGTAAGAACTTTGAAACTTTTGCCTCGTCGCCTTTAACATCGGATAAAAATTTGCAAAGAACCCTAATATTGATATTGAATATTGACAAGTTCATTGAGGAATTTCGTCCTACTGGAATCAGTGTATGACGAAAAAGTTAGCTGTACCGTTAGATAACCACAAGCGATGCTACAGCTGATTAGGGTTCTGATGTATTTAATCGATTTGGATTTGAAATTGGAAAGGCAGTGCCAGGAAGCCTTGGAACTACAAAGTATAATAGTAGTCACCGTCATACGCCTCTGGTACTGGATGTGAGAATGGTAAAATTCAATCGAAAATGTCGTACTAAATCTTTGAAAATATGGGAAAACATTTTTTTATGACGTCATGTCCGATTAAAGTCGCTAGAAACGCAAGAATGGTTTTAAATTTAGTAGATTATTTAGGAACATTCCATTATTTGGCAGACAAAATCGAAGAAAAGCAGTTCTTGAGTTACTTTGTATGTTGTTTAATTTTGATATAATCCTTCTTCTTCTTCTTCTTAGGGCGCTACAGTCCGAGGTGGACCTGGGCCTCACTCAACATGCCTCTCCTGCCAGAACGATCTTTCGCCAGCTGTCTCCAGTTTCGCACACCAAACCGGCCGAGGTCCACCTTGTTCGTGGACATCCTCTGTTGCGTTGTCCCACAGGCTCAGAGTCGAAGACTCTTCGGGCCGGAGTTGTCCAAATGCTCTACATGGCCAGTTGGTGGTTGAACCTTCTCCTCCAAATGCCATCAACGCAAACAAGACCAAAGATCGCGCGCATATCTTTTCTCTCGAAAAGCCCAAGACACTGTTCATACGCTTGGGATGTTGTCCATGCCTCTGCGCCGTAAAGCAGGACTGGGATGATCAAGGTCTTGTATAAAGTCAGCTTGGTCTTCCGAGAGAGGGCTCTACTACTCAATTGCCTTTTGAGCCCATAAAAATAGCGGTTGGCAAGAGTTATTCTGCGTTTGATGTCGGTACTAATGTTGTTTGTACTGTTTACCGCGGAGCCATGATAGACGAAGTCCTTTACTACCTCAAAGTTATAGCTGCCTATGGTGACGTTCTGGCCAAGTCATCGATGTTGTGCGTCCTTTCTCGATGACAGCATATACTTTGTTTTGCCCTCGTTTACCGCCAGACCCATTTTAGCCGCTTCCGTTTCAATGCCAGCAAACGCATCATTGACGGCTCGCTGTGTTCTCCCAATCACGTCAATGTCATCCGCTTAAGCTAGCAGTTGAACAAACTTTTGGAAGATCGTGCCTCTTGTGATGGCCAGCGAGTTTTGCACGATCTTCTCAAGAACGATGTTAAAGAAATCACATGACAGCGCGTCGCCTTGTCTAAAATCTTTTTTGACATTGAAGGTCTCGGTGAGTTCGTTACCGACCTTGATGGAGCAGTGAGAGTTCTCCATCGTCATACTGCTCAGTTTGACGAGTTTGGCAGGAATGTCAAAACTAGACATGGCGCTGTATAGCTCGTCTCTATACACGCTGTCATATGCGGCCTTGAAATCGACAAATAGATGGTGTGTGTCGATCTGCATTTCTTGGGCCTTTTCCAGGATCTGCCGCAGTCTGAAGATTTGATCGATGGTGGACTTCCCGATCCTGAAACCACACTAGACTGTCACAGTCTACGTTAAAATCCTAGTTCAGACAAACAATTGTTCAAAATGAAACAAAATTGTTAGCGGCTCAACCTTTTTCGAGTCACTGACAATGCTCAAAGAGTATAACTGTCTAGAAAAAGCATCTCGCTGTTCGGAGTCGGCATTTAATTGTTGGTCACCCCCACTCATGAGTGAACATTAGCACTTACAACACAGGTGGGTGCTGAGAAGCTAAACTCAGGTCCACCTCGGACTGTAGCGCTGCCATTATTAAATCGCCTATAGACCAAATTTGTTCAATCCTTCAGATCTATTTGTCGAAACAACTTGGATCAAAACTCCTGAATCGAAAGATCAAAATCATGCTTTACAAAATTCAAATCCTGCCAGTTTATGGAGCCGAGACCTGGACGATAAGCGAGACTGCAGAGCATCGTCGCCGATGGAAGGTGGCAATTGTTAAGGCTCAGATCTTCCATGAGTCACAAGCACTAAAGAATTTTTTTCATTGAAATGTATTCTCTATAAGGTTATGGATTTAACATTTTCGATGTTTCGATGATGAATTTATGTTTCTAATTTGGTTTGTTTGGATCAAAAAGTAATTCTTTCATAAAAATGTAGGTTTTACGTCATAATTCTGAAGGGTTTTTACAATTAGTGCAATAACTGCCAGAAGAAGTCCGTCCCTTTGTGCAACAAGAACTTTAAGCAAAGAAGGGGTTTTGCTTCTGTGGGTGACTACAAGTCTGAAGATTAGGATACGCCAAAATGGTGAAACGTTTTTTTTAGCGATTAGTAAATTTAATCTTTGAGTAGTTTTAAAAATCGCTCTTACATGCAACTTAATTCTCAAAGCGCCAAGAACACTTTCAAACATGGTTATGGTAACATTGAATGGAAGTGGTACGAAAGTGCGTTTCTTGGTATAGAGCCATTTTTAACTTGAATGTAATTGAGAACACTGTCCAAAGTGCGTCACTATCTAATCAAAATTTAAGGAAGCCTACCACATATCTAACATTCAATGTAGCAGCCAAGTCGTCACGGATGTAAGAAAATCGTCAAAACTGGAGGGTGGTCATAGGTGCACGATCCCACTAGGACATTGGCCCAAAAACGAAGGAAACATAAGACAGTATTGCAACCAAAAACATCAAAACCGGCAATCCATACGATCGACGTGGTATAATTCCCGTACATCTTCAGGACAAGGCTGCCGGCACAAAGTATCTAGTAGAGAACTCATTCTTCTTCCTTGGGTAGTGTTATAGTATGAAGCTTAAATCAACAAGTACATTCTACTTGCATGATTTTTTTCTTGACCTTCGGTGGTGATGGAATTCACGTCTATCTTTTTTCAGAGCGACAGGATGGCGCAATTGGTTAAGTGCCTGCCACAAGTTAGAAGGGTCCCAGGTTCGAATCCCAGTGAAATCGAATTTGGTTCAGTCACCATTTGCCGTTGGGATCAAATTAACGGCCCTGGAGTACGTTGCTACCTGGTAGTACAATGGACCAGTTTTGAGTCTGAGTGCTCGAGTACAGTGTTTCAAAAAGTTCCGAAGAAAAAGAACTTTTTTTTTGATTAAAGGAAATACAGAAGAAAGGAGGCCTATAAGTCCGAAGCTTGGTACTTTCACTTAGTTGTAGGAGGTTTCTCCACGTAGGAAAGGAAAACATAGCCAATCGTAAACGGAGTTAAAGAAAAAAGAATTGAAAGACTCTCCTGAAGTCAGAAACCTCTTTAAGGACATCAATCCCAAACATTATGTAAATGCTGGTGCACTATGGGCATGTGTTGTTGGTGTAGAGCGGCATAGTGCCAGGACTCTTTTTGGATCCCTTACATAAACAGACCTCTTTTTCTCTTTGCACTTAGCTCAAAAGCGGTTCTTTTTCTTCAGCAAACCTCCTCTATCCCTGGTTTTCTTAATTTTCCAATTTACCCATTCCTCTCAGGCGTAGAACATAGATCAAAACTCACATTTCCGACGAGAATCAATTAAAATTCAGTTCACGTCATGGAACATCGCCGTCCGAGAGCACTCTTATCGCGTGATAGATGAACACAGAGGCGGCGAAACTGTGCGGCACATCACATGTCGTCGGTGATGATGGTGGCAGCAGCTTCATGTAGCAGACTTCTGCTTCTGATATGGCGATAATAACGGCACTTATCATGTTACGGTACAATGAATTTTTGAGGTGATTCCATGAATGAAATGAAAATATTCCATTTAACTTCAGTCAATCGCCACCCCTCCGCCGATACACCACTCAAAATCGTTCAGGCGAAATCGATTAGGGTTGAAAGGAAGACGCATTTCTTTTACAGGATTTCAAGAGCTCCAGCCATTGAGACTGGGGCGAAAAACAGTCTAGAAACCCATTAAACGAATCTGTTCATCAAAGTAGGATGCGCATTGTTTCGAACTCGAAAAAGGAATCGAACCAAATATCTAAGTCATTGTCAGACAGAGTCGCCCTCTGAGTGGGGTGAATTTTTCGCACACCATTACCGAGTGTCCCGTGGGACATATGGAAGAGGTTATAGCACTTGTAACTCAAACCTAACAAGCGAAGGCGATGATGGCCGACCTGTTGATTCCATAATGTGTATCCTCGCATACCTTTGACACCACCACAGACACGGTGGTACTCCCACGGGGGTAGTTTCGGGTTTTCCTCGTTCCATGAGGTGAAATACAAATAAAATTCAATTGGATTAAGAGTTGTAGTTCGACCCCGGAGATGGGCGGATGATCTAGACGTCTATTTACCCGCCTATTGATGCTGATTGCAGCAAAGGATACGCGCGTTTGATTTGATTTGATGACATTGCCGGGGTGATGGATGCGATTTGATTTCGATAATTGATAAGGAATCTCTCAGTTGATTTGGGCGATTCTATTGCAAAATTGATTGAATTGAATCCTTAACCTGAATCGGAATTGAGAGTGGAAATAACATTTTTTGTATTTTCCCTTTACAGGGGGTATCAATGATTTTGTCACAAAAGAGCTTCATTGTTGGGAGTTCCTTGTCAGAGATTGGGGCTTCATTCATATGTTTGTTAATGGAAGTGAATTTCGTCATAGTGTTCAATACGTACATACCGATGTCTCTGGAAGGACGAATAATTGTTGGAGCCAGTTTAATTTCTAAGACTGACCAGGTTTGCTAATCTTCTTAACATAATATAAAACAAAGTTGCTCCTGCTGTGTGTGCCCTTAGATCTTTCAAACTACGCAACGGATTAATTCAGTATTCAGCAATAGACAGAGTGATTCGAGAGGAAGGATTGTATGTATAATACATGCATATTATAGTACACAAAAGCCGAGAAGTTCAAAGATTTGGAATAAATATTTTCACATTCTAGCAGGTCTAGAGCAAGGCATGCATCTTTATACCTTGGATACTGTTGTCCATCTACCTTACGTATATCCTGAAATGACAATGGTCCGGTCACATTAACCAACAACAGTCGCAGATAAAAGCACTCAGTGTGGATTGACTGTATATACACGACCCAAACAATTTGATTTGAATAAACCGGTGCACGCATCAACTGGTGTCCCTTGCTTGCGGGGCATCCATTTTTTCGATTGAGATCATGTAAAATATCGTGGAACCTCAGAATAGAGCAGTGTTTGTGCGAAGGCACCAAAACATCCGTACGATTGCACAGCTCAAAAATTCGGTGAGCGTAGTTTTTGGTGGATTTATAGCACGATCAAGCGCTGTATAGTTCGTGAAATATACGCGCTGCCCGTTTTCAAGATGGACAGCTAAATGGATAACTGCTGGATCCCGTTCATGAATTGGGAAACCGTCATGTTTGTAGTAACAATATCAAACAGTAATTGATCGGTAGACGGGTCTGGAGTCTCTGCAGAAATTAGACTATCGATGTCTTCAGCACGTATTTTAACGACGAACCAAATTAAAATGTGAGCATGAGGTAATCCACGCTTTTGTCACTCAACTGAATACATCCAACAACGTGTGGGGCCAAATACATGCAATTTTGTAATTAAGCTGATTAATGACTTTAATTTTTGTTTAAACACACATGCTGTGATATCATGACGATGTATTGCATTTTGTCCTGGTAATAGCAACGATGTAATTTCCTGCCATTTTGGATTACATGTAAAAGTAATGACACGGTCGTCTATATTCATATATATATGGCAAAACAACGTTTGCCGGGTCAGCTAGTTAACAAATAAACTGGGCAAGTGCGAGTTGACCTCATACGGAACGCATAATATTGATGGATGATTTCTGAATATCAAACGACGTTTCCAAACTATTTCAGATGAATTTTCTTCTAACTTCAACCCAAATCAACCATTCATTCATACATTCATACATCCAAACAAACAAACATTCATCCATGCATATACCTTATCAACACAGAAAATCCCTTCCATCATACACATACCTAATCACTGCTCATGCCTGCGGTTTGTGTGTTCATTTCTGTTCGGCATTTAGGGGTTAGATCCAAAAGATAACATCAACGAATAGAGTGGTCGAACACAGCATGAAATTTGTGTGAAAATGAAAATAGTTATCATTTTAATTCTTAGATATCTCAAAATTTGAACATGAATTGATATTTTTAAATTTATCATTTCTTAATGCTTACATTGATGTCTTCAAAACTGCGTTTTCAGATCTTCAAAATTCGCATGTCGATAGTTAACCGTTCTACAAATATATCGCCGCCAGCCTTAAAGAACTCTGATGGCAAACCATCCGCCTCGTAGTTGTGCACATGAAGCAGCTGCTAAATTGCTTCTTAAATACTCTGCGTGTCGGTAACGAGATTACCCTTACAGTACCGAAGAGAACAAAACAATTGGCGACTCAGCTGAAGAAGAGAGAGGAAAGTAGAAGGATAAAGTCAAAGGAGAACAGGCATTCTGATTGTGTCTCTGTACCAGGACAGTCGAATTGTAAAAGAAGTGTAGAAGAATAAAGTATTTAAGATAAAATTTTACATTAAACGTTAAAGAAGTTTTTGCCTAGTAGCTGCAATCTTCTTCTTCTTAGAGTTGACCAAACGCGGAACCGGCTATTACCATGCTTCCTCGTTCCCGCAACTTGTAAGTAATCGATGGAGGATGGCAAGTATTCCGTAAAGAACACTACCATACTACGTACATTCTTGACCAATGAAAATTATAGGTTTGTGCTCAACTCCGGCTACTATTAGTAATCTTTTGAAGAGTTCGCGGAAGACCTTTTCTCCTGTACCTGTACTCGTTCTTAAGGTTCCGTCTACAAAAATGGAACCTTTATAATTTCTGTGTGTCTGTCCGTCTGTCTGTCACACTTTTTTATCTCCGAAGTTTATAAAGATACCGGCATTGGCACGCAAATGGTGAGGCCATTTGGGGATGGCTCCCGTATAGGTGAAGTAGCCATAGATTTTTAAACAACGAAGCACGCAATCGAGTAATATATCAATCGACAGATTTTCTCAAATGAGGTAAAGGTTTGCTTCAACAGTTTCTGATCCAAAGTTTTAATATGTTTAAAAATCTGAAAAAATCACAAAAAAATTGATTTCAATGAGTTCTTTCATTTAAAACAATTTCGATCATTCTGGGCCAAATACTTTTGGAGATATTGGTCAAAAAGGTCAATTACCGACATGCGAATTTTGAAGATCTGAAAATGCAGTCTTGGAGACCTCGGCGTAAGCATTAAGAAATGATAAATATCAAAGAATCAATTTATGTGCACATTTTGAGATTTAAAATGATAAATATTTTCATTTTCACACATAAAGTTCATGTTGTGATCGACAACTCCATACGATGACGCGTGATATCGTTCACATTCGATTCATTTTAACCAGTAAATGCCCAACAGTAATGTATAGTTGATTTGGGTTGAAGTTAGAAGAAAATTGATATCAGTTAAAATTTGAACTCGTCATCTGATACTCAGAAATAATTCTTTCAAAACATATTTATGAGATGGAACCTTCCCCGTGCGAGTACAACTCGCACTTGCCCAGTTTATTTTCCAGTCTCCAGTATAAGTTCAATGTCATCTGCGTCAGCGAGGATCTGTTACCAAGAACTCGCTCGTCTCTAAGATATTAAAATCTTAGACGAAAGTCTTACTCCATAAACAGAGACTAAGGATCCTTATCAAACCTCCTAAAAGTTGATTTCTCTTATTCATCTTTCAAACTCTCCACCTCTTATCAAAAAGTGTGCTCTTCATTATTTCACAAACAACTGCCGCGTATAAGCATCTCGTCCGAAACAATAAATCTTCAATGTCTTGGCACCCTTAACTGTTTGTCCTTCCCAACACAGGATCCCCTTATAATTTTACCGCAAAATTAGTCCTCCACGAGGTTGTTTCCAAGGCAATCCCCGTCAAATGGAATAAAATCATAATTTTTCAATACACGCTGCCGTCATCAGTTATCCTTGTAGACGGTACGTCTTTGGTTCGGTATTCGTTGCTGACAAAGCAATGAATGAAGGACGTTAATTTAAGGCATGGCAACTTGAAGAAGTCCTTGCTGCGTCACAATTAAATTTTCTCGCTCTTTATCGACGCTCCCGCGGGATGGCAATTTCTTGGTGATGGTTGAGCAGCTGCACGCGACTTTGAGAGCACTTTTGAATGAAAAGGGATGAGGCAATTGTCCTTGTTGGAGTGAAACTTGAGCGTTTGTTAGACGCAAACTAATTAACGGTATATTGGTGAATATTTTCGAGGGGCAACTATTTTGCAGCTCTCAAAAAGTTGATATGATTTAATTTTCAAAGGAAAGTATTTAACTGATTCAAACACGCATGTCGTATACACATCCGTAATCTGTGGTGGAGAGGTGCTTAGCTAACACAATTTCTTAACTTCGTTGAGATCAGGTTCACTTCGAATTGTGGCGCCATCTAAAAAGAAGGAGAGACACAGATTTAAAATCTGTCATCAAATATTCGAAGATTTGTTCCCAGTCGGAGTAACATACGAAAGTCATACAAAAATCCATTCCCATCAAACTGTTATCCACTCTACCCCTAATCAGAGACAGGACTCATTGTGCTTTATAGTTTCTGGCCAGTTGATTCTTCATCAAATTTCCATAAACTTCAAAGAACGACTTTCTCAAGGCAACCTGTTGTAAGTCATACACCTGACAACCACCCAAAGTCAACCCCTCTCTTTCGCCGCCGCTTTCATGGGAATTTTGGATCCTCATAAACCAATAACACGATAATTTCCGAGCAACGAACCAGTCTAAGTCCTGCCAGCCGTCCCAGTCCTCGCAGGACAATGGGCATAGTTTCCCACACGAAACCTGGAGTGAAAGTTGTGCACCATTCCTCGCGGAGGACCGCGCAACCAATGAAAGCTTCGCCAGTCTATCGCACTATTGGCACGTTCACCGGACGTGCAAAGAATCCTCGAGAAGGTATAAATTCCTGAAACCGGGTATTACCGCCCAGACTATGGAGTGAATTCCTTCACTTTGTCCTCGATTATCAAGGAGTTGAGAGCCGTTCATGGGGCGCAGAGGTGGAACAATGAAAATTCCTCAAGGAGCAGCTCATTAAAGGACCTTCCAGCATCACGATGACACACTGATGTGCTGTGTGCCGTGGTCTGAGGTGCACCCAGATCGATACGTATCGCTGCACAAGAAAACCGAATCGATAAATCAAAATTCGTTCCCGTACGATGCGTGGATGGTGGTGGAGGGGTTCTTAAAGCGGCAAAAGGATGCGCGTCACTTGCTCAGCCAGTCGGCTGTTAAATTAAATTTTTCATTCACTAGCTCGATTATGAGTGGGCTTACCCTCCGAACACACCGGACGCCTTCTCCTTGAACGTCTGTAATCCCTTCATGATGATGAGTTGGCGTGCCTATCGCTGGATGCTGCAAATTATGAGATGAAAGCGATACCCCACTGGACGTTGATGTTTATTGGAATGATGTGGGGTTGCTAGCTGCTGCTGATGCCAGTGCTGGTGGTGTCTCTGGTGGTGATGGTGATTACTGTCAGTTCGCAGTGCTTTTCGATGATAACGCCTTTAAGAGGGGATAATGTTCGCTCGTAACAACATGAGGCCCTTAGCGGGGGAACTCTCAAAAATGATTGCTCGACGGTATCTTCCTGGTAGACACCTCCTTTCGATAAAGCGCTCTAATAGGATCGCACAGCAATTTATGAGGATTTCAAATTTGTGACTGTAACTGCTTTACTGGAATCCATTTCGATGGACGACTGTGTGATGTGCATTTTCTGAAACGTAAAAAAATGATGAAACGGTTAGTGGTGTATGAGGTAACTGTGGGGTTGGGAGGACTTTATGTAAGAAATTACTTCTGGGGAAACTTTGCGAGTTCATATGTAAAAAGGGGCGCTAAAATTGAAATAAATAGGAGGAGCTAACTTTTTTATTATCTTCTAAGAAGGTAGTCAAGTCCTTTCGAACTCTAAGACCGTAGCTAATAGGAAGAACGATACATAAATTATCAAAAAAAAAGGTGTGCTCTTTTGACTTTTTACGCCGTAGAAAGAGCCAGTAGGGTAGGTGCGTCGACTCCTACGCTCGAGGTCGTCGGTTCGAATCTCGAAAAAAACATCAAACATTTTTTCACGGCTCCACTCTTTCGAGTAACTGACAATGCTCAAAGAGTATAACTGTCTAGGAAAAGCTTCTCAATCTCGCCGTTCGGAGTCGGCATTAAACTGTAGATCCCCTCCACTCGTGAGAGAACAATAGCACGCACAACACGAGTGGTTGCTGAGAAGCTAGGCTCAGATCCACCTCGGACTGTAGCGCCGCCATTATTATTATTAGTTATTCTGTAATCGTGTTCTTCCCTGGGCGTAGTTTTTTAAAACTTTGATTCGTTCAGATTTTATACACAGTTTTGGATCACTCTCTGCAGCAAACCTTTAGAATTACATTCAAGGTTAATGTTAATGAATATATTCAAGGTTCAAGTTACTGTATTGACTCATCATTGAAGACTATACGGACGGTCAGGTATTTCTGTAAACTAATTCCAGCCTGTAACACGGAAACTTATTCCAGTCTGACTTTACGGATGTTGCCTCCAAGCGGGAGTTCTCGTGGTGATTTAGTCCATTTAGGTTTAAGTGGCAAGCTGCAATTATACAAACTAAGTAACGTGCCATGTGGATCATGCTACTTGGGTATTTTGTTATAAGACAGCGGGCAAAAAGGGACAAGGGTTTAATTGTAGGCTGGATGCCAATGCAAGTGATGACATCCACGTAGGATCGCACATTGTGTGTTTGAACCATGATTTTAAGTTTTCCTTATTACAAGTCATTCCCCATAAAAAAACGCTACAATCTTCAGGAAGAGTTACTGAAGTAGACATTCAATCCCACTTCCGACTTCGTTCGTCATCCATAACTGAAGTTAAAGTCTTTTTGGAAGACATGGAGGCTAACAATGTGCCTTAACAGATACGACTCGTCTCGCTCGTTCTGTATGTAATGTATCGTGAGATACATGCAATTCTACAATAAATCCCAAGTCAATCTGGGCTTGCATTACAAGCATTTGCTCCAACTCATAGAACAGCAGAGGTTTTAAATAGGTCCCGCTCGTCACATTCCAAGGTTTTAGTCGGCTTTCTATGATTAAGGCGGTATGGAGTCCTTAGTATACAGTGACGAGCAAAACTGGATGCATAATTTCAACTTTTCAGGTTTTTATGGAAATATAATTTGTATCTGTGGAATGATTTTTATGAAGATTTTAAAATTACTTAAAAAACTGCATAAGCAAAAGAAACGACTAAATTAGTAATAAAAACAGGACTAACTCTGTGTATTTAATTTTGCACGCTTTAATTTTTTTTTTCTTAATCACCCCGATCACGAAAGGCGTTAAACGCCTTATCAAAAAACGACTCTATGATGTCGGTATCACGATTGTCGTGAAAGTTGTCGTTTTACGTCATAAAACGACATTTGGCATTTAACCTCATGCGGAACGTATTTCTTGCGCGACAATTGTCGTGATTTGGTATTCTGATAGGCGTTTTAGTAGACTAAAATACCAAGTAAAACGATAAAAGAAGTCGATATGGATTTTGTTAACGCCTCGTATGGAAAATCATGTAAAAACTCGATTTTTTTCAATCATTTAATTGAAATGGTGGAAGAATTTGTTTTGTATTAATTATTGATTTCAAGGATTCAAACATTGGCCCAGAACATACAAAACGACTGCTTGAACTGATGGAGAAAAATGCAAATTTAACAACGAATTTCAAAAGAAGTCTTCTTCAAACATTTCCAACCAAAACTGGGTGGAAGGAGGTAGCAGGACTTTAGAATAGTTTAGAGCTATCTGTAAAAGATGAGAAAGAATGGCAAAAGGTATAAGTTAAATTTCTTTAAAAATTTTTATAAAATTGTTATCAATAGATTTGGCGTGATCTAAAGTTTAAAGTGAGCAAGAAACTTGTGCAAAACAAGACCGATTGCGAAGCTACAGGAGGGGAACCATTCACACAAACATTTTTAAGCGACACAATGATGCAATGATATTCACTTTAAACGAAACGACAAAAATTACTCCCAAACAAGCACTTTATTCCATCCATTTAAAATTTTAATTATACATCAACAAAAAGCGCAAGTGGCTCAAATATAATGGAAACCTCCTCCCTTTCTGGCGATGCAGGACATTCACCATCGACGTGATCGTTACTACTACAATCAATTACCATAGAAATGCTGTCCATATTTATTTAAAAACGTTGATTCCACAGAGTAATTTTATTAATAGACACCAATATCACACACAAACACAATACAAATATGTTTATTTCGATTGAATTTGTGAAAACAACATAATTTAACAATTTGAAACTTCAGATTGACAGTCAGCTCAGTTGTGGAATGTACTCGTATGTGGAACATAAACTCGAGTCGATTAAGGTTCGTGATACCGATACTAAAACGCCTAAAAAGTGACTCGCCTCCTAAAAGGCCTTTTGTCGTTTTAGTAAAACGCCTTTCGTGATCGGGGTGAATATGTCATCATCATCATTTTCAGTGGCCAGCATGTTCCACTAAAGGGTTCGCGGGGGTAACGCACGGACGAGAGATTTCCAGGCCACTCGATCCTCGGCCATCGACTCTAACTCATCAGGAGCTGTGCCCAAGCGCAACCAGGCTGATTTCAATCAATCGACAGGCGATATAAAGAATGATAATCTATACATCTTCCATCCATGCCCAATTAATGCAACATAATTAGCAATTTAAAATTTAATAATTCATATATCGAAACAGCCCACATTTATGATTAAAATCATGTAAAAAGTTGAACATGAACATATTGCTTTAATGGTATACTGAGAACTTAAGCATTCATGGAGCACTCCAGTGGTACTGTACTCGTAAATTTTTTTAATACATAAACATTTAAGATCGTCTCTTACAGTATATCCACTGACATCCACTTTACTAAAACAGCCCTAATTCTTGAGATGACACTTCAGTTGTAATACACCTCAATTCCAGATTGGATAAGATTTGTCACCTTATCCGCAAAATTAAAGTGAAAAATATCGAAGTGTAGTCACACATTCCACAAACCTCAGTATTTAGCCCTCTTGATGCAATTGAACACCTGAACAACACTTCAGGTGTTCAATTGCATCAAGAGGGCTAAATACCAATGCTGACCAGAAGAATGGTCGAATTGAGATTTACATCATTAATTGTGTAAATTAATCATCCTATCGGAAGATGTTATCATTTTTACAGATGGCGTCATAAGTCAATCATATTTGATATTTGTGAACAAGACAGTTGCAGTATACAAACAGACCAGCAATGGAGCGCTATACTCTGCAAGAGCGTGGAATAATTGTGTCGATTTTCTTGACCAATAATCGGTCGATGGTGTAAGCACAGCGTGGAATTGTGTGAGGCACTAGCTAACAAAAAAAAAAGGTGTCTGGGCAAGTACCTACTAGAAATTCAATCACTAGAACTATCTCTCATTTTCAGATTCCTGAAGTAAACTGGTTTATAGAGAGTACTCTAGAACAGATTTCTTCACCTATGCGCAATAGGAATCCATTACCCTCAATACAACTCTGAAAGGAACTGTATTTGAGAGGAACTCGTAATAGTGCTAAGGTTTTGAAAGGGGGCACAATAGATCTTAAAGGTTGCGGTGCAATATACTCTCAATCATAATGATAATAATAGCGCAGCGTGAGTTTAACGCCGATTTCCTAATCGTGTTGCGCCAAGTGGACCAACATTTCGGCGCTTAGTTACTCGACTCGAACAGACTGGAACCACGGGAGACCAGGCAGGGCACGGCCGCCAACGGACTGGTCGTTCGCCCGAGAAAATCGCGACATTGGCTGTCGATGTCGCTTAGAACGAAGCAACATCAACCAGATGACAGACCACGCGATTAGGCATTACCAGATGGACCTTGCAGCGAATTTTAGTGATTGGGATTGCAGCTCGAGGCGGCTAACCTGGCTGGGCCACATCGAGCGAATGAACACCAATGCTCCAGCCAAGAAAGGTTTCGAATCCAAGCCTCCTGGTTAGAGAAGGAGAGGAAAACCGAACCTTCGGTAAAAAGACCAATTGACCATGGACGCAATACAACTTGGTCTTGATGACTGGAAGTAGCGTATCCATCACCGAAAATGATGGAAGGCGGTAAAAGTCCAGGCTAAGACCCTCTATTGGTCGCAGGCCTGATAAGTAAGTAATTATCCAGTCAATTACTTAGTAGATCTCATACACCTCTCAGTACAGCGTAAGGAAGAAAACGAGGATCGGATCGGATCGGATAGAATCCTACGAATTGACAAGACAAAGATTTTTATTTAAATTGGAAGAGAAAGACTCATAAAAAATTAAGATAACGCTGGAAGAGCTGCATTCAATTTGCTAAGAGCAAAATCGATCAGAAAGGCAAAGAATAAATGAAGAATTCACGGAACGATGGTTACTTAGAGAAGATGTACACGTTGAGCTTACAATATTCATAGGAGTGATTAAAGGCAAATAAATCGTTATTTACTGATTAACACCATTTAAAAAGCAAGGACTGAAATATGTACACTACATCAAAAAATTGCACATACAGGGCATATTTGTAGACGAAAGCAAATTTACTGTCTTTGGGTCTGACGGTCGTCGGTTTGTGTGGCGGAAGGCTAATACAACTTTGGAAGTAAAAAGTTTAAAACCAACTCTCAAGCATGGCGGGGGATGTATTATTGAGAGCTATGGGAGCTAATGATTCGAGTAATGCTACAGTCTGGGATCAACTTGGGCCTAAGTTTTACACCAACCACTCGTATTGTGGGTGATGTTGTTCCCTCATGAGTGGGGAATACCAGCACTATTATGCCGACTCCAGTCGCCTTTATTTGAGCAACTTTCTCCGAACATTTTCAGTTACTCGTAGAATGCGGTGCCGTTTGCTAAAAACTTCAACTGGGTTAAATTTAAGCAATGAACAAAATATGAACGAAATACGAGGATTTGATCTTGTTGCGATCGTAGATATCGCAAAAATTAGATCTTCATTTTTGAAACAACAAATCCATTGAAATCTAGATCTCTGTTGAAACATCCATCTACCTTAAGACATTTAATGCAAACAAAAGGAAATAATGACTGGTTTTAGCGATAAACGCTGAATGGTCACATCTCCTCACATCGATAACAAGGAAACTAGATTTAACATATTATACAGGGTGGCGCATAAGAAACCTGAAGATTTAATTATTATTTTTTTTAATATTCAGAAATAACTTTAAAAAACTTTGGAAATTTTTGATGGAAAGATTCAAAGTGGTTAGATTTTATTTTGTAAGTCGACATTCAATTATTCAGACACAAAGATTTTATCGAAATTTCGAAATGCGCCCAGTGCTCTAGGAATTTAGAGCCAAGATCACAGACAACAAGGAATTGTCTGTGATCTTCCGAATGCTGGAAGACCTCGTACAGTTCGAAATGATGAGAACATTGTTTGAGTGCAAGCAAGTATTGAGGAAAACCCCGAAACTTCCACCAGGCGACGCTTTTAGCAGTTGGTGATGTTTAGACGGTCTTTGCAAAGAATTTTAAAGCAGTTACACCTTTTCCATATAAGATTCAATTCGTTCATGATTTGAAAGCAAATGATCGAGAACAGTTTTTGAAATTTTTAGTGAAACGATAATATCGCGTTTTTCTGATTTTAACTGGCCATTACCGCTCCAGATTTTTTCGTTGAAGCTACCTAAAAAGTAAGGTGTATGACAATAAAGCAAGAACCCTCCAACAGCTTAAGACCAATATCCGAGAATAAGTGAGGGCGCTGGGACCGGAAATTCTAAGAAAGGTAGTGGAAAATCCTTTGGAAGGAGCACGTCGGGTCGAAGCAAACAATGGGCACCATTTGAGAGATATCATCTTTAAAACATAATGTGAGCATATTTCCAAACCATAATCTAAATCTTAAAAAATGCCAAGGGTAAATGAATTCGGAAAGAAAAATGTTTTGCATCAAATAAATCTTAACGTTTCTTATGCGCCACCCTGTACATAAAGGCCTTAGTTTAAAGTTTAAAAGAGTTTAAGAGTGAGAATGAGTGACTCTCACTCAGTTTGAAAGATGCAAACATTTTCATGAATTGACGTAGTCTTCGACTTCAGCTTATTATACTCGGAGCACATCGGTCCTAAAAGTCATTGTCTTGAACACTTTTATTATTGATCTTATGAATAATATATTCCCTACACTCTATTTTGACTGAAAGAAAGAAAAGGATACAGAATTTTCTATCAAATCTTGTGACCTTGTCTCTAAGAACGGCTACTGGATAAGATCAAAAAGACAAATTTTCTGATCAATATTTATGATTATACTAAAACCCTTTTGTTAAAAAAAAAGATAAAATGACACTTAATTCGCAAATGATCCTCCCAAATGATCGAAATCATTTGAAAAATATTGCATAAGTCTTGTGTGTGCTGAAAAATAAATTCTATCAGGTTACGTAACATATAATTACCGTTACAAAAAATGTATCCAAAAGAGTAAGTATTCCACAAGCCCAATGAGATTTTGCAAAGGAAAAAAAATAATAACGAGCTGCAGTAATCCCAACCGACTTTAACTTGATCTCTTCGCTGTTGAAATGTGCGTAATCCAATTATCACTTGTCATTTTTCGTTCTCAACGAACTAAACAGTCTCACCTATGACATAACATCAATAATTTGTATCTACAAGCTCAAATTTGCCACAAATAAAATTTTTCAATTTTCAACTATCGCACTTAAAGTCACTTTTCAGCTGCACCACACACGAGTGTAAGGAGTTCGATTTTCGTTTGTTTTTTTTGCATGAATTTAATTTGCCAAAAAGAAAAATTTGAAATTAAATCAAAAAAAACTTAAAAACTAATAGATACACAGAAATTGAATGAAATGTCCCACCGCTAGCTCCATTCAGACAGAGTCTTGTACTATGTTCCAGGCGAACTCTGTCTGTCTGCGAACTACAAGCGGTGTTGCACTTTGCGCTGAGTCCCCGGCGAAGTACATAAGGATGAGATTTGTATATATGTATCCAAGGTACACCAGAATATTGGGTGTATCTTTTGGATACAATGACGATGTGTACGTGTGTGCGACGGGCTTAGTTAAAAAATTGACAAATTAATGCCACACTCTGCGATGCGGAGCACTCACTCATTCACTCACTCTGTGGATACCATTTAGATACATTTACATTTTTTTGCTTAACTCACAATTAAAATGTTTCGTTTCACTCTGACTGCCTGCGGGGAATCAAAGAACTTGTGTGTCCTTAGAGAGGAAAAACGAAATTTCAACGGAACTCACGAGTGCACCACAGCACAGGATGGCTAAGAACGAAGTACTAGGTACATCTAGTCCTCGTCGTCCTCGTACATAGGGGAAGAAGCTCCAACAGACCACGAGCAAAATCGGAAAAAAAAACATAAACCACCCGAATTATCACTTCATCTGTCGAACAGGCTGATGACTCCTTGGAGTCCTCGCATAACTCCAGTTGTGGTGAAAAGCACACGGTCTTTCGGGTGGGTCCTGCGCAGTGTGCCGTCTACGGAGAGCTTTTGCCGGTGTACATAGACCGAAATATACTAGTTACAGTATCATTCATTGGACACACACATTCGAGACGTGGGGGTGCGGTGGACTAGCCAATCTCAGACGCGCAATAGGTGGAGCTCTAAATATTTACCCGAGGACCGTGGAATGCTGCTGTTTCGCTTGCACTTGTGCCGGGATTTCAGGTTTTTGGGGCGCGGATTTGCTCTGATTCTGGGTACACATTTCGTGAAAATGTTAACGTTGCCATATTATGGTATTCAGCCATTTTGATTTTTGTTCAATTAAACGCATACCGTGGGTGGGGGATGCATTGGTTGGGGATGGAAGTCACTCCGGTCCTTTATTATTTCTTCCTTTTTTCATATTTTGTTTTTGTTTTCGTTATTTTGCACAACAATCAAACCGGATATGGATGCCTAGCTACCGTAAGCAGATTTTATCAAATTCGTTCGGGTTTGAGACTTACTTGGCAGTTGAAGGGATTTCATCCTTCGTGATCGTGAGATGCAATGGGAAGAGAAATACTTTTCGATGAGTTAGTTGTGGATTCGTTCGTGGGGTTGGGCCACCTTAAGGATTTACAGCCGGAGTTTAGCTTGGGGAACGACTATGGGTTCATCAAAGTTTTAAAGTTTAACAACTGTACTTACTTTCTGTTTTCCCGCTCCAACTTTATTGACTTTATATACGACAGACACAACGGTTTTAATAGATCTATAGCTCACATGAACCATCGTAGCCTAAGTCGCTTCAATCAATTTTTGATATATAAAGGTATTGGGAAATGTTTTTTCTATTTTGCACGGGTACTAAAATTTCGTAAGGATTATGCGACTTTGTCTTGAGACTAATTTTGTCTTAACCTTGAAGGCAAGCTTACTAGAAGAACATTGAATAGCGAATATCGAGGAAAAGTTAATAATAATAATAGTAATAGTAATAGTCCGTGGTGGACTTGGGCCTCGCTTCTCAGCAACCACTCGTGTTGTGCGTGCTATTATTCTCTCACGAGTTTAATGCCGACTCCGAACGGCGATTTTGAGAAACTTTTTCTAGACAGTTTTTCTCTTTGAGCATTGACAGTGACCCGAATGAGGTGGAGCCATGAAAAAATTGTTAGGTGTTTTTTTTTCAAGATTCAAACCTTAGACCTCGAGCGTAGGAGTCGACACAGCTACTCACTACACCACGGTAAAGGCTTAGTCTTATTTAATGGTCGGTAGATTTACAGAAATTTTGAGATCCCAGCTAATGCGTATCCTTTCTCTCTTGTTTCAATGAAATAGGGAAACCACAATAAGGCCCAATAAATAAGAATACAGCGAGTGGTACTAAAACTGCTTTCTGGGCCTTGTTAAAGCCCTGAGATAAAGGTTTAACTGTCATTTTCAGCATTTTAAGAAATTGATAGGCAACCACACTCACTTATTTTGAGTTGATTTTCCAAAATTTTGTGAAGGAAATGGTTTCAAAACTTCATTGGCCAGTCCTAGAACCATAATCAGTCAAGGGTCCATATAACTATATACTAGCTTACACACACTGCATTGGCTTGTTCGGGAGAACACAGAAAATTGTCAATGATTGCTGATATTGAAATTGGAAAAGACTCCAATGAGCCTAATAGTGGATGACGATGAAACTTGGCGACTGTTCGAACTTTGTAATGGGTCGCCATAATTTCCTGATTGTTAAGGACTTCGTCTCATGTCGGGCATCCTAAGTTCTCAATGCTTATATCCTCTTAGAGCTTCTGAATGAATCATGCTGTTAAAAGCTGGCACTTAAGTTATATATATGAACTACTCTTAATCACATCCAGTGGTATGGGTTGCCAGATGGATGCAGTGTGTTTTGAGCTCAAGTCCTGGCCTTCCAAAAACCCACCCTTGGGGTAGCCATGGGAATGACATCAGGATTTTTTCATATGATTTCATGAACAGCACTGACAGTCTCTATATCTACTTCTTGTGGCACTACAGTCCTGGGTGGACCTGAGCCTCAACCAACAAGCCTTTCCAGTAAGCAGGATACGAGTAGTACGCTAACTGTCTTCAGCGGCGCGCACCAATTTTAATGAGATCTATTTCCGCTTGTGTGGGCTGCTTTTATCGAGGACATCATCTGTAGCATTGTTCCTGGCCTATCTTACATAGGCGTTGGATTCGAAGACACCTGTTCGAAATGAGAGATGAATTCCTCACCAAATTCCTTTCTTAACTGGGCCATCGATTCGCGTGTTGTGTGATTTGCTGGAACTACATGTCGATCATGCTCAGCTCTTACATTTTGGGAAAAAAAGGTCGATTGAACGGTCATTGACAATAACGTTATTCTCACGGTCATCTTTAAAAAAATGTGGGCCAATTATTTCGCCGGACCATAAATCACACCAACAATGCATTTTTCCGGGCACATTGGTATGTCCTATGTCGCCTGAGGTTGCTCATCGAACCAAATAGGTCAGTTTTGTTTATTAAAATATCCATTAAATTAAAAATGAACTTTGTCGCCGAAGACAATTTCTCGACAAAAAAGCGCCACCCTCAACAAAAAATTTACGCTGTGGTAGGTTAATTGGCTTCAGTTCTTGCACGAGTTATATTTGTTATATTGTAAGGTTTTAAACTAAGATCCTTTCGTAAAATCGTCCACGTAGTCGAGTAACACAATCCCAAATGCTGCCAGAGGCTACTAATGGACAAATTAATAATAACAGTAATGGTGGCACAGTCCGAGGTGGACCTGAGCCTAACTTTTCAGCAACCACTCATATTGTGCGTGCTATTGTTCTCTCACAAGTGGAGGGGACCTACAGCTTAATGCCGACTCTGAACGGCGAGATTGAGAAGCTTTTTTCTTTACAGTTATATTCTTTGAGCATTGTCAGTGACTCGAAAGTGGTGGAGCCGTGAACAAATGTTAGATGTTTTTTTTCGGGAATCGGACAAACTACGGTCTTTATTAACACTTTCAAATACAGCAGCAATATTTTTCTCTGCACACACTCAAGAAACGCACAGTGTGAAATTGATGCCCAATTTGGTTCTTCTTCTTCTTCTTAGGGCGCTACAGTTCGAGGTGGACCTGGGCCAGACCCAACGTGCCTCTCCAGCCGTCACGATCTTTCGCCAGCTGTCTCCAGTTTCGCACACCAAGCCGGCCGAGTTCCCCCTCGACTTGTGTGGACGTGGACGTCCTCTGTTGCGTTGTCCCATAGGCTCAGAATCGAAGACTCTTCGGGCCGGAGTTAAGTTGTCCATACACTCTACATGACCTAGCCATCTTAGGCGTTGGATCCGTAGACGCCTGGCTAGTCGCAGTACAGCTCATATAGTTCGTGGTTGAATCTTCTCCTCCAAATGCCATGCAAACAGGACCAAAGATCGCGCGCAGAACTTTTCCCTCGAAAAGACCAAGCCACTGTTCATCGGCTTGGGATATTGTCCATGCCTCTGCGCCGTAAAGCAGGACTAGGATCAAGGTCTTATACGAAGTCAACTTGGTCTTCCGAGAGAGAGCTCTACAACTCAATTGCCTTTTGAGCCCAAAAAAACAGCGGTCGGCAAGAGTTATTCTGCGTTTGATCTCGGTACTGATGTTGTTTGTACTGTTTACCGCGGAGCCATGATAGACGAAGTCCTTTACTACCTCAAAGTTATAGCTGCCTATGGTGACGTTTTGGCCAAGTCGTCGATGTTGTGCGTCCTTTCTCGATGACAGCATGTACTTTGTTTTGCCCTCGTTTACCGCCAGACCCATTTTAGCCGTTTCCGTTTCAATGCCAGCAAACGCATCACTGACGGCTCGCTGTGTTCGCCCAATCACGTCAATGTCATCCGCTTAAGCTAGCAGTTGAACGAACTTTTGGAAGATCGTGCCTTTTGTGTTGGCCAGCGAGTTTTGCACGATCTTCTCAAGAACGATGTTAAAGAAATCACATGACAGCGCGTCGCCTTGTCTAAAACCTTTTTTGACATTGAAGGTCTCGGTGAGTTCGTTACCGACCTTGGTGGAGCAGCGAGAATTCTCCATCGTCATCCTGCTCAGTCTGACGAGCTTAGCAGGAATGTCAAAACTAGACATGGAACTGTATAGCTCGCTTCTGTCCGAACTTTATACCCATTCGATAAAAGTTTTACCCTTTGGTAAAACTTTCGGACATCATTCCTGCCATAACACCTCTCCATCTCCTCGATCGCGCGCTTCTCGTGCTCTTTCTTTTTCTTCCTGAGAAGCCGGTTCTCTTTCCTTCTTCTCTATTCGTAGAGCTTACGAACAGCTCTCGTGGTTCGATGCAGCGTTGCCCGGTAGGCTTCTTGCTTTGCTGCATGTGCCTGCCTGCACTCGTTGTCAAACCAGGGGTTTTTCCTTGTTGGCGTTTTAAAACCCAGCACATCAGTAGCGGCTTCTCTGATGGCTCTTTGACAACGTTTCCATTCTTCGTCTTTTGTTAGTGCAGGCGACGTCGAACTTTCGGAGAGTTTCAGGGAGACTCGATCGGCAAAGTTCCTGGCAGTCTGTTGCGATTGTAGCTTTTCGACATCAAACCGTGGTTGTCTTCCTCGACTCCGTTGTTCTGTCGATATCCGGGTCCTTACCTTGGCTATAACCAGGAAATGGTCCGAGTCGATGTTGGCGCCTCGGAACGTTCGGACATCAAGAATGCTGGAGAAGTGTCTGACGTCGATCGCAACGTGGTGGTTGACGGCTGAATGATCAGGAGATCTCCATGTTCCTTTGTGAATATTGAGATGTGGGAACCGGGTACTGGCTACTACAACATTTCGTCCTGCAGCAAAGTCGATCAACCTGAATCCGTTATCGGAGGTGGTGTCGTGTAGGCTGTGCTTCCCGACCGTACTACCTACAATCCCTCTTCCTAGCTTTGCATTAAAATCGCCTAGGACAATTTTAATGTCATAGCTAGGGCACTGCTCGTATGTTTTGTCCAAGAGCTCATAGAAATTGTCTTTCGTGTCGCCGTCTTTCTCCTCTGTGGGGGCATGTGCGCATATCAGACTTATGTTGGTGAATTTAGTCTTGATCCGAATTGTCGTAAGGTGTTCGTTCACACACCTGAACGATAAGACTTCTTGCCTAAGTCTGCCTCTAACGACGAATCCACATCTAAATAAGCGCTACTCTTGTTGCATGTAGCAATCACCGTAGTATATACCACAGTTTTTCATCCTCTTTTTGCCCAGCCCATCCCATCGCACTTCTTGGATGGAGGTGATATCTGCTTTGTAGCAGTCTCGGGCTTCCGCTCTTTGTTCGGCTGCACACTTAGCCTATAAAGGGACCTTACATTCCACGTACAGATCCGAAGATCGTTGTCCTTATTTCGTTTGCAGTGTTCGTCATCAGTCCGTTTCCGAGGGATTAGTATGGCCGGGCAGGAGGTCGCACTTATAAGTTTAGTAAGTTGAGTTCGGATGAACTACAACCAGTACCCGATGGCTACCACTTGGAGGTAAAATAAGCACAATTGATGTATAGGAAAAGTTACAACACTGGGCATCGCCAGGTTGACGCCAATCCTGGCCGATTCCTACAACATCCAATCACATCTTGCCTCCACACATTTCATATTTCTTGTGTTAATACTCTGTTTAGACTTCAGACCCCTTTCTAGCGCTATAAGTCTTTCAGAACTATAATTCGAAAGCGTTCTCAGCTAAGGATAGGTAAATCTAATCTTTCTTTGGATTCTGATATATGATTAGGATCTCTAGCTCGATAGATCTTTTGAACTATTGATATGTTCTGAAGAATCGGAGCTTTGTTTTAGGGCTCTAGACGTAATACTTTCATTTATGTCACATGCAGGCAGGCTTGGTTGCAGTCGGAGTCTTGAACAACATCGCTATAGAATTCGCAATCGTAATCAAGATCGAAATCAAAATCCAAATTGAAATCAAAATCGAATTCGGAATCGGAATCGCGTCCCTGATGAAGTCGCGTACCCGTCGGAAAGGTGCTCATTTTGGGACACAAACTGAAACTGAAGCAGAATATAAAACTTGCATTTCTGTCCAAAATGAATAAACAAATGATTACACAAAAATAATTTGATTATATTTCCTTTACAAGACAAACCTTAAAACTGACAAGATCAACCTTAAAACCAAGCTGAGGCTACAAACCATCGCAGATCCTGAAAGTTTTATAATTTGAGATCCTGAAAATAAACCGAAGCAAGCCTGTTTGAATTGAAGAGTGTATGCGATCAAGATCCAGTCCGAATGTCCTTCTTGAACTATAACAAATTTACTTAAATACAGGGAGGAAGCCTTCCAATTGTATGAAGTGTACTGATGACATGCAGTATAAACAAGGACATTCTCCAAAAGAATAAACAGAAATTTCACTTGTAATGGCAGTTTCAATTTCGATTCATCTCAATTTCTAGTCATCTTCTTGCAGAGCGGTATCACAACTTTCGAAGGTTCTTTCTTTTACGGCCTGTTCCTAATCACTGAAACAACGCAATAGACTTACTCTGCACTATTAAGTCGCTTTAACCTACACAAGACACTTACATACGACTTAGTTTTCAAATCTTTATCGATGTAAAACCTTAGGAGGATTACAACGGAAGATCGCCAAACCAGCTTTTGAATAAACGACACGATGCTGCTTAGTAAAAGCCGGAACCCACTTCCCCAAGATCCTGGAATGATTGATCAGTGAAACAAAGACTCCATCTTCTTCTTCAACCGAGGAAGCTAAGGCTTAAAGACTTTTTCCCAGAAGCGCTTTCCTGCATATACTTGTTATAGTTAGCGTCCTGCTATGTTCTCTTTCGTATTTATTGTATACGACTTTCTCGATAATTCGGACGAATTGAAGGATGTGGAATATCAGAATGATAAGAAAATTGCTCACAGGAGCGTGATAAGGTGAGACTTTGTGATGGATGTGAGCGTCTTGTTTGGGTATTTGGAGGCGAAGTTCGGATTTTACGTTGTCACATAAATTTGAGGAATTGGAGAGGATTTAGAAAAATTTTGTTGTAAAATGTTAGATCATTTCACACATTAACGTGGTCAGACTAGATTCGTTAATTGTGCTGTAGCACCACCAGTGTTAATTTTTCTTCCCCAACATTCCGCCTATGGATTTATATCCAAGCAAGGCTAATTTCCTTCGGCTGTATTGGCCAAAGTTGGAAACTCTAATGGGGAATGAACTCGAAATTGACAAAAATGGTAGTGTGACTCATGTGGTAATTATTCCAGAGATCAAGTGTTTTAAGTCGAACCGCTGTGCTGACTGCTAACTGTGTTCCAAACAAGTCGAGTGGAAGAAGGTAGAAGGATGTTTTCAGTTCAGCGGATGGTATTGTTCTTATAGCTCCACTGATGCAAACGCTTGCCGATCTTTGCACATGGTTAAGAAGGTTGCAGTTAGGCTTGTCAAGAGATGGTGGACATCGACTGCGACTCCGTACTTTATTACAATTCAGCAATTCTTGGCTGCAGTTCCCATTTTGCATCGGATGTTTTTTTTTGCAACAATGGAGCGCCATAATGACTTCCCTGATTCGCTCTATGATGGTGGGTTTGCTGCTTAATTTGCAGAGAGTCAAGAACTCTATATACAAGGTGACCAAAAAAGAACGATTATTATTATTATTATGGTTGAGGGTATATTGCCTTTAAGATCTATTGTGCCCCCTTTCAGTACCTTAGTACAATTACGAGTTCCCCCCAAATACAGTTCTTTTCAGAGTTGCATTGAGGGTAATGGACTCCTATTGAGCATAGGTGAAGAAATCTGTTCTAGAGTATTCTCTCCAGTTTACTTCAGGAATCTGAGAATGGGAGATGGTTCTAGTGATTCCATTTCTTCTTCTGATAGGAGGTACTTGCCCTGACTTCTTTTTCTTTTGTGGCCTAGTGCCTCACAAAATCCCAGTATATGTTCTGGAATTTCATTAAATTCTCCACATAATCTGCAGAGACCTTCTTCTGACACCCCTCGTTTTCTTAGATGCTCCCTGAGTCTACAGTGCCCCGTTAGGAAGTCTGTTAGGATACGGAGGTTATTCTTGCTCATTTTGATGCATGCCTCGAATCTCTTCCGGTTATATTGACCTAGGAGTTTCTTAGCCTGCTTCATTCCACGAGCGTTATTCCAGGTTTTCTATCCGATTCCTTCTTTCCAGTTCCCTGAATTCTTCTCTGAGGAGATGGTCTCCTACAGCGCAGAATGGTTCAGGGCCTGTGAAGGGTTCTGATGCTCCTTTCCTTGCCAGGGAGTCGGCCATTTCGTTGCCTTCAATCGCCGTATGGCCAGGTATCCAACAGAGTTTTACTCGGTTTCTCCTACTCAACTCTTTGAGCTTTTGCAAGCATTCCCATACAAGTTTGGATTTGGTGGGATAGGAGTCCAGTGCCGTAATAGCGGCTCGACTGTCCGACATTATTGCTATATCGCAGTTGGTATAATTCCTTTCAAGATTGATCTGAATGCATCTGTCTATGGCATAAATTTCCGCTTGAAAGATGCTGGTATATTTGCCCATGGATTCGAAGTATTTTGTCCTGAGTCCAAAAACTCCTGCTCCAGTTCCTTCATCAGTTCTTGATCCGTCTGTATACCATTTTACCGTGTTGCTGCTCAGTCTGTGGACCATGGATTCATTGCTCCAGTCCCTTTTGGTGCTGAGCTTGCTGGTAAATTTCTTTTGGAAATTGAATTTCCTAATCACGTCATCCTTCGGAATGGCCAGGAGTGGTAGCTTTTTGACTAGTGCGTCGAATTGCCTCGATGTAATGCACCTGTCTTTACCTATCCCTTCTTTTGCCATTCTCATGAGTGTTTTGTTTGCACACTCTGTTACCATTAGATGCAAAGGAGTCAACACCATGGCCGCAGTTGGGCAAGTTCTCATGGCTCCTGTAATACAGAGGCATGCCAATCTTTGAACTTTGCTGAGTGTCTCCCTCGCGCTGATCAGATTGGTTCTCTTGGTCCATGCTATTGCACCATAGGTTATTGTAGGCCGAATAATAGAGTTGTACATCCATTTTAGAATACTTGGACTGCATCCCCAGGAATTGCCCGCCAAGCTTCGAAAAATCATCAGAGTATGTTTTTTCCAGATGAGCTTGCTGTCCAAGATTACTCCCAGACATTTAATTTCTTTTACCGGAGTCAGTGTTGTACCCGACAGACTTATTGGTTTTAGTCGTTCCAAAAAAAGAACGATAGGAAAACAAATTTAAATAAAACAGCAACGGTGTAACTTATTTTGAAGCAGCATTCATACCATTTTGCATGGAATAGCACGTCATTCAAGTTTGCTAGCAGTGCTTCAAGTGGTCGGTCCAATTGTTGATGATTCGTACCAATATGTGCGGCAGTAGCTTGTCAAATGTAGGCCTCGAGCTCGTCCGAAGTAGTTGATTTGGTAGCGTAGGCTAAGGACTTGGATGGCCCCAGAGAAAATAAATGAGTGGTATCAAGTCACACGATCGCAGCGGTTAATTGATGATCGTTTGCCATGCGATGACCCAGTTTCCAAATTTCTCCTTCGCAACTTCGAACACTACGTCGCTTGAATGACATGTAGCAACGACTTCTTGTGGAGTCGCTTTAACAAAAAGTCGGTTAACATCGCTCTATACCTGAGACCATTGATGGTAACGGTGTCACCTTCCAGATTTCCAAAGAAATAATTCCCGATGATGACTCCATACTTTAAACCGCACCAAACAGTTAACCTTTGATGGTGCATTTGGACGAAAATTTGTGGATTCTGTTCGCTTCACTAACAGCAATTTTGCTTGTTGGCATAGTGGCTGAGCCAGAAATGAGCCTTGTCCGAGAAAATGATTTCTTGGCGCAGTAAAAAAGAAACTTTTTCCACTTCTCAGAGTTCAATATCTCGTCTACTTGGCTGTGTTCAGTCTGCCTTTCCATTCATCGCAATAACCACTGCTTTGCTGTCAGCGAAAGGGCTTCAACTGCTAACCTATGTGCGAATAAAACCATGCTCTAAGATGTTCTCCAGGTTTGCACGCAGAAGTGGAACTCAGGACACATCTAGGAAAACTTAATCAATGCGAACTAAAATTCGGTTGTTGAAGATGAAAACTCCAACATTTGCAATACAATCCAGACCCAAAATGCTTTTATCTCTCGAATGAGAAGCTATGCCGCAGTTCACTCAGCCATGTCTCTGTAGCAACTTTTCACTTCTGATTTGATTTAATTGTTAATTTCCAGTTGAGTCCATTTGCTTCTTATAAACCCTCGACAAAGCAAAGTGCTCATATGCTTCTCAACCAGCGTGACCGTCCCCCACAGTTGCCGCTCTCAAGGATCTCATTAAGATGCCATACAAACTCATTGACGTGCAGGTCGTCCCACGCAACCACCCAACGTTCATATCTCTACTTCATTCGATTTAATTTCAGGAATTCAAATTCATTTGTGCCGAATGAAGATACAAATCAAGGGCATAACGCCGAGACGTTAAACGGTTCGCAGTCAACACCGCCCGGAGGGGAGAAGGCGAACCCTTCAAATTGAGGGTGGAACTGGCATCTGAGTGTGCTCAAATGAGAAAATATCTTCGAGTTAATTTAGCGCTATGAAGTTGAAGTTGACTTGCCAACCATCACCAAGGTGATGCTGGGGAATTCCCCCCGTCCACTCGTCTCCATCCCCCCGCTGAAGTCGAGTGAAAAGTGAGAAAAATACTTTTGTGACAGATTCCACATATCGCCTCGATTCTCGTCGTTATTATTCGGTCACACAGTGGCGGGCCATTTGTAACACAGAACCTCCATCAAGGGTTGATTTATGATTGTCCATTTGATAAGGACTCATGAAATCCGACCCCATGACCGCTCTCTTGGCTTTTTTGTGTAAAGCTAGACGTCATTAATCTGAAGTCAAAGGTCGGTAGTTGTGTAGTGGATAAGGATTAAGTAACAGACACATCGCATGCGATAAGGAAATTGATTCCAGGACAATCAATATCCCTTAACGATGTCACCAGCTCAGCTCGTCCACTGAACTCTCTCTGTTCCTCCGATGGGGGCTGTTCCATTTCGTTTGGGCATTTACCAAACGGCAGCCTAGCGCAGTGATTAAATCCATTTACATAATTATAAGCGATTACCGTGATTCCTCTAATGCACCAAAGTGGCGAGGACGTGAAGGGAGTGAGGGCTATAGCCACTATGCTAGAGAACGCTACGGTCTCCGTTGATAGCAGCGCGATAGAGACAATGTCTATTGTGGAAGTCCATAAAGTATCTGTAGAAAGTCTCAATTAATAGCGTGGGTGACGTACCGTCAACCCTTTTAGTGTTTGAATCCATTATCGCTCTGGTGACGTTACGCCTCAAACCGGGCGCTTTGTTTCGTTTTGTCAAACGCGAGTGTGTGTTGCTGCAGCCACCCTCGCTTGGGAAGTGTCCCTTTTTTTCAAGAGCGTATACCACTGTGTGTGCGTGTGTCATCAAGGCGAAAACATATAACATCCCTTAATACAAGGAAACTCGTGCAACATGCTAATAATTGAGCGCAACAAACAGCCGGAGGGCTTCGAAATGGAAGTGTGGGGATGGCAGTGGTTTTCTCTTCGGTTGGCTATGAGGGTGGCAAGGTAACCGTGGATTGAAGTAATATGCCGCAGTGATGAGTCTGGTGCACGGGAATTATGAATTTTAAGAGGGCAGTGAAGAACCTGCTCGTTTAAGCCGCTTAGGGCGGTTTGTATTGAGAATGGTTTGATAAGATAGGACAGATACCATTCCATTCTTGCAAAGACTTCTACTTCATGATCCGTTTGGACAAACGATTCGATTGATTAGGAAGAGGCTTTGATCTCTTCTTAAAGCTCGAGGAGTTAAAGACAAGCCATTTAAGTAAAAGAACCATTTCTCATCATCATTCTAGTTCTCCTTTTTCCCAAAATCTCTTCATCCAATTTGAAAGAAAAGTTCAATGTGCAATTTTTCGTATTGTTTGTATTTATACTCAACCCTGCTTATTTGTAAAATCTCTAGACTTAAAACTTCGTCACCTTCTTGCGGCTCTACTGCGCTTGATCTCTCCACGTATATTGTTTGTGCTGTTTGTGCAAAACAGGGATAATCCAACTCCTTTACTACCTTGAAGTTATAGCTGCTTATGGTGACGTTCTGCTCAAGTCGTCGATGTTGTGTGTCCTTTTTGGATGACAGCATATTTTTGGTTTTGCCCTCCAATTCAATGCCAGCAAATTCCTCATTGATGGGTCACTGACTTCGATCACGTCAATGTCGTTCGCGTATGCCCGCATTTGTACGAACTTCTGGAGGATCATGCCTCTACGATAAGATAGTCAGTTTTGTACGAGAGCGCGTCAGAATGCCTAAACCTTTTTTGGGTGAGTTCTTTACCGACCTTGATGAAGCAACGAAAGTTCACCATCGTCATCCTGTACAGTCTGTCGAGTTTGACAAGAATGTCAAAACAAGATACGGCGCTGTATAGCTCGTCTCTATGCACGCTGTCATATGCGGCTTTGAAATCGACAAGTAGGTGGTGTGTGTCGATTTGCATTTTTTGGATCTTCTTCAGGATCTGCCGCAGTGTGAAAATTTGGTCGATGGTGAATTTTGCTGGCCTAAAACATCACTGATAATTACATAACAGATTGGTGGTAAATGATTTCAGGTGTTCCCGCAGAACGGCAGAAAAGATATTGTACGCTTATACCTCGTTCAGGAGGCTTATACCTCGATAGATGGCGCAGTCAAGGGGTCTCCTTTCTTGTGAATCGAGTAAATAATACTGACACTCCACTCATTAGCCATGCCAACCAGATCATCTACAGCTGCTTTAAAGATTTCAGCCATAAGACCATTTGCAATGCAGCTTTGTTTGACTTCAGTCTCGACATTGTTACCTTGACTTCGTTTAGGTCGGGGACCCAATTCTCGTCTATCATCGTCCAAGTTGAGTGGAACTTTCTGCGATATTTCTGCAGTTCGTAGAGCTGCAGTTCGTAGAGTAACGCTGCGTTGCATTGTAGGCTTCTGCTTTACTGCATGTGCCTATCTGCACTCGTTAACATACCAGCATAGTGGCTTTTTGACAGCTTCTATTGTTTGTGCAGATGACGTCGAACTTTCGAAGAGTTTCAGGAAGACGTCCAACCGGTGGTGTTCTTTCTCGACTTCGTTGCTCTCTCGATATCCGTATCATTTGCTACTACAAGAAAACGGTCCGAGTCGATTTCGGCTCCTCGGAACGTTCGGACATCAAGTATACTGGAGGAATGTCTGATGTCGATCGCAACGCTATCAATTTGGTTGAAGGTTAAATGATCAGGTGACCGACAGCACGTTTTCGCAGGCCGATACCTGTGGGCTTTGCTTACCAATAACTCTAGCAAAGATGAACTCTTTACCCAACTTAGCATTAAAATCTCCTGAATGAGTTAGGGCATTGATCGTAGGCTATTTCTTGGAGATCATAGAAGTCATCCCCGCTGTTATGCTCTGAGGGAGCGTGTGCCAAAATCAGGCTGATGTTACCAAAATTCGCCTTGATGCGGATTCCTATGAGACATTCGCTTGGCGCCCTAGTGTAGTGGGTAAGTGCGTAGACTCCTAGGCTCGAAGTCTGCTTTAAACTATAGTTCCTCTCCACCCGTGCAAAAATAATAGCCTGGACTGATTGCTGGGAAGCTAGGCCCAAGTCCACCTCGGATTGTAGCGCCACCATTTTTATTATTATTCTCTTGCATACTTGAAGCTTTTGACTTTTTAACTAAAGGGTCGATTATAATAGCCGTGCGAAACTTAAACTTACGTCAAAAGCAAATAAAAAGTAACCAAAAGCAGCGTCTAATTTCAAAGTGTCCATAATTGCTTATCATCACTTACACTTATCAAACTTAAGGAGAACTCAACTGCCAACAGACATTTGTGATTCATTTCGCTCCCGCGTAAATAGGTAAAAATGAATGAACGTACCGAAACTGAGCGAAGTGGTTACTATTGTCACAATGTACCATTTTTGTGTATTCGCTTGAATGCTTCAGTCCTCTTAAGCTTCTGTTCGGCCATTATAGTTCGCCCTTAAGTCCACATCCGACTAAACCTTTTAGACCTGGGCAAAGTATGTTGGAGCAACTCCTAAAGGATTGTGAATCCGGAAGGAGGTGTGTATGCCGCCTTTGGCCAATCAGCTGATCAGCTCCTCCGCAGCAATCCTATAAAATAGATGAGTGCTGGTACAACCTGACTCCCACCCTCGCCCATTTGCCAACACTGTCCCACGGGGGTTAGTTACCCCATCTTCCCTCAAAGGTGCTCGACTCCCGAATTTCCCCACGGTTTAAGAATTCGAAAACTGGGGCTTAGTGTAGACGCTTGTGTCTGCTATATCAATGCTTTGAAATCCGTTTTGATTCAGTTCAGTCAGATTCAGAACTAATACATAGTGGAGTGTAAAGAAGTTTGGGACTATTAATTGATTTATTATTAATTTCCTTTGGATGGTGTCATGGATGAAAATGAGTTTGCTGACGAGCTGATCAGGCAAAGAGCAGATTCGAGCATATACTCATTGATGAAACCCAATGGGAAACATTTTCAAGTTTCTCTAAAGCTGTTTCATAGTTAGATGATTTACAACAAAGTTGTCTATTGGACTATTCTAGAACCGATGTTACCAGACTGGTACACATCTTCTATAAGATGTTTCAGACTGGTTAAACGTTTCTAATAATTTTCGTGCATCGACTAGTACTGTCGCAACAGAAAAAAGTGTGTTAAAGTGTTTTTTTTTTGTCGGAGGTTTTTGAAGCTCTTCACTGGAGCACTCAGACTCAAAAACTGGTCCGTTGTACAACCTACTTTTATTGAAATTTTATGGTCTTCCGAAGAAAGAAGAAGGCGCTTCTGTGATGGGGAGCGTATGTACATCATCAGCTCTCACCTCATCAGCACCGAATAACTGCCACCTGATACGAGCAAAGGCGGGACAATGGCAGAGGAAGTGCTCTGCAGTGTCGTTGACTTCTCCAGGCGTCAAAGAGGGTTTCATCGCTTAGACCAAGCACACTTAGGTATTTGGCGAAGGCGTAGTTGCCCATTAGTATGCCGGTAAGTTGTCTGCAGTCTTTTCTGTTAAGAGATAACGAGAAAGCCGGTCTGTCTACATCCTGGAGTGTCATGACACCTGCGGTTGTGCTCTCGAGAGGTCCAATCATCGATGGATGCCATAACCAAGAACGAACGCAGTCCTTGCGCAAGTTCAGATTCTGAGAGTACCTTCTCTGATCCTCGCCTAGCAAGTTCATCGGCGATCTCATTTCCTGTGATCCCGTGGTGAATTTAAACTGCCTGTCAAATTAAGAGAAGACTTGCATTCATGAACTGTCCTGGAAGTAGTTAAACGGTTGAGCAAGGCCTTAATCACAGTTTGGCTGTCGCTACAGACGCAAATACTTCGCCCTTCCACATATTCTTCACAATATAGTTCGTGGCCATTAGGATCGCATAGGTTCCCGCTTCGAAAACCGACGCAAATTTACTTAACGAGGTGTGCAGTCTAAAGTTGTCGCTCTCCAGAAAGGCGCCAGCGGAGCGGGATACCTACATAATACCCAAGAGCAAAATCCCGAAAACACAAAAACCCCACCTTTTGAAAAATACCCGATCTTATAATCCCCAAGTACAAAATCCCCAAACAATGTATTCAATGTTCTTTTTATATTTGTGATTCGCATGAGTTGAGCATGAGCACTTACTCCAAATTGTACATGTGGTCAAGCAATTGCGGGGGGCAGCATGCCCCACCATACGTACATTTTATAGGTGCCAAACATTAGTTCTTCGATACACACGAAATATTGGGGATCGTTGTTTGGGGATTTTGGACTTGGGGATTTTAGATTTGGGAAAAAAACTTCAATTCATCTAAGAACTCGTTAGAAAATCGGTAAGAGGTTTCGGAATTAGGAATGCTAACAATAGCCAGGCAGATCAAAGATGTTTCTGTAGGTAAACGTCTATAACATTAATTTCAGACGGAAAAAAATTTGTTCACCATTGTTCAATGCGCTAGCATCATTTACAAGAAAATATGAGCAAATCTTGGTCGTCAGTCCAAAAATTTCACCAAACAGTCACACGTTGCGTATGGAGTAGAATCCGAACATTCGGCTTCGGCTTCGGCCAGCTGCAGCTAAAAGTGTCACCTTCGGCAAAACATTCGGCTTTGGCCAAATGAGACCGCAGATTTTGTCGAAGTCGAATGTTGAATTTTCAGTTTTCTGTAAAAACAGAATTACGACATTTTCCGTACTTTTCTTTGCAGAATATACTCGTATGAAAAAGTCGCGCCGTGTTTGTTTGGTTTTACAAAATTTGCTCGTGTGTCAATAGTAGTAGAAGTGAAGTTGCAAGAAAGGTTTTTGTTTTTTTACTGTCGGATATTTTGTATTTTGAAAGTGCGATTGTTTACTGCTTTAAAATCAACAGATTTTGCTTTAGCAAGTTGATAAACTATTAAGTGGTCTGTATAAAAGCATGCAATTTATTTGTACTGGTTTCAGGTAGAAATAACATAAAAAACAGCTAAAACTCCAATTTATGGCTATTTCAGTAAAAAGATGAGCAAGCAACTTGCAAAATATGTTCCAAATCATTGTTACTTGGTAGTTCGCCACCAAAAAATCAAACAATGTAGATTTCTTAGTATTTTGTAATACCATCATATTCGGTTTCGGCCGAACGTGATCAAAAAGCCGAAGTTCGGCTTCGGCCGAAAAACTGGCCTTCGGTCGGACTATTGTATGGAGAGGTTGTTTCACTATTCGTCTCTGGTTGCAAAAGTTTTATTAGTTTGATTTGGGTGAGCCAAATTCAAGTTTCCTTTTAAAAATACAATAAAATTAACAAAATTCATTTATTTGCTATTGTGGTATTATGGCTTTATTAGTAAGAACAAACATTCCCATTAATTATAAAATACAACGTCGTTGGCCGCCTCGGCTGGCTAGCTTCGCAGTAGCGCATTCTGTCACCCTAATTTTTTAAGACCTTTTTCATGGTTTCAGGCTGTAGCTCACAGATTGCTTGGATGATATTGGCCTTAAGTGCTCGAATCGTTTCCGGATTGTTGACATAACATCAGCCCTTCACGGTTCCCCATAAAAAAAAGTCCAAAGGGGTCAAATCGCAGCTCTGAGGCGACCAATTAACATCGCCAAGAAGCCTTAACACGATTTGTGAGTTTGGTGTGCAAAAAATCGATTGTGGCATAGGCTGTGTGGAATGGAGTATCATTATGCATGAACCAAAAGGTCGTCCAAATCCATGTATTCAATTTCAGTAAAAAAAAGTCGGTTAACATGGCTCTGTAACACCCACCGTTGACATAAACGTCATGCCACCACTCCACAATCCACACCAAATTGTCACTCTCTGTGGATGCATTGACTTCTCGAGAATAACGTGCGGGTTTTCCGAGCCTCAGATGCGGCAATTTTGTTTTTTAACATAGCCGCCGGGATGAAAATGCGCCTCGTCAGAAAAGATGATTTGTTTGGGCTACACAGCAATCACTTTAGAAATAAGTTTTCAATATTTCCCAACGTTGTTCAAGCGTAAAGCGACTCATTCCGTTCCGTGGAGATATGCTACTGACATTTTGTCAAGATTTCGAGCAGAAAACAGCTGTCAGTGTCAAAATAACCTATGATTTAAAAAAAACACTAGATGGCCCACCCTGTATGTACCCAGATATATATTAAAATAAGCCTCATTACCCAAAATTATTCTAAACTAATCCAATTAGAGAAGGTATCTGTAAGCCTAACTTGATCGTATTAGCGTATAGGCCAAGATCTTTATGCAAAAAGCCGTGAGAAACGCTCAACTCCGTTGATTGAAATGAACACAGCTGAGTTTTCGGACACACCTTCCGTCAGGTGAGAAATGAATAAAAGCTGGTCTCCACATACTCGTAAATATTCGAGTCGTTCAAATTAATCGATTAAATTTACTATTGCTGTACAATTACGCGTCTGGTTATAACCAAAGGCGTATCGGCTATGCTCTCACCTTCATGGTAGAGAATTTTGATTATTTCAACACGTTATACAAGTGTGTACCAATCTGTCGGTGTTTAAAAATCTTATATCGCAGTTTTTACGTTTAAAAACAATGGCGGCCTATTTGATATGACATTTCTTGTTGTATATTATTGCCTTTGCTCTTGAAGTTGTCTGATGGCGAGCTATCTCTCTCTAATTGCTGGGAACGAGAGAGCGGAGGAAGAGACCGAGACGATCAAACATCTGCTTTGCCGCTGCTCAGCTCTACAGAATCGGCACCTAGCCTCGCTGGGCCAAAGGTTCTTCACAGAGACTGCGGACTTAGCGAACGCAGATATATATGATCTTCTCAAATTTATAAAGAGTACGGGGTGGTTTCAGTTATCACGTGACAGGATAGATTTTTAGATTGTGTACTCCGCAATTGAAGGGATTCACAATGGGCCCCATGGCCTCCGAGTGGAAGTGATGCTTTAACCATCACACTCCCCTTCCAAAACCTAACCTAACCATCTCTCTCTATAAGCCTACAAGCTTATCGCACCTTCATTTGAATAATATACTAAATTTTTAAATATTGATTCCTTTAGCTTATACATACCTTCTCGATCTTTATTTGACATGAATTGAAAGTCCCTCATAATATATACATTTTTTAACTCCCACTCAATAGCTGTCATTGAAAGACATCGTTCTTTTTGACTTTTAAGAAACATTTAAAAACAACGCCATTTTACTTTAAAGTGAAACCTTTTAACGAAAATGTCAACGTGTTCTCCCACTCCCACACTCACGCCCAACGCCATTTGACAAGTGACAGATCAGAAAATTCCCTTGAATCTTGTTTACGAAAAACAATCCAATTCCGTCTAAAGGTTAATCGATGTTCGTTGCGGTACCACGAGTAAAGCCATCAAATGTCAAACGGAACGGAACGGCACACATACACTTCGTTTCCTTCGCTCCACGGATTAGAGCGCTTATTATTTATTAGCTCGCATATTCTTATCGCATTTTGCTATGCCAACACTACAGTCACATTCTGCCATAGATGGAGACATCGCACATAGCTCGGTAAGGACTTTACCCTGGAAGGAAACTCCTCCTTCAAGGGACCCAGCTTGGATGGCTTCACACAGTGCGCACAAGAAAGTCCCCTCCGACAGCGAGTACATAGATTTAGTTTCCAGGTAAGCACATAATGTACACAATGATACATTTGTAACTGATCCTTAAATAGGACACGACCCCAATACATCCCCCCTTCTGGTGCACTGCTGTGTGTGCGTGGGTTGTGTATTCAGGAGGGTGGCTGTTAATTGCTTTGGCGTAAGCTTGCGCAGAGGAGCTTTTGCTCGGGCGTATACATAATTTGTGGAGGACTAAAGGCACATAAGAGTGCTGCACTTGCTTTTCGTGGACGAGAATTGCTCCCTTCTTCTCTAGGCTCCTCTGCAAGCAAGAGGTATTGTGCTTTAAAATGCAAACTACTTGCGTCACACTTTGAGGGCTCACCACCCATTCTCTGCTTTCACCAGAGCAATGAATTCGTTCTTTTGTCAACCAAAGGACATAGTTCTCATTCTGAATGTGGTTTGAACAGTACGGCATGATGAATCTGCCAGCAGTCTATTGTTGGCACTTGTGCAAACTATTTTGGCACAACTGTCCGATATTCTTTAACATAACCTTGTTCGGTACACTCTCGCAGTCCTTGTCCCACTTGAACATGGTTACCAAACAGAAGGATGCACTATTGCTTGGGCTTCTTGGCACATTCGAAATGGGGAATTCATTTTGACTTGGTAGCATTTTCTTTGACTCCACTGGCGCCATATATATTGCGTGTGGCTCTAAGGCGCACATCGAAATTGATTATTGGCATCCTATTTCCAGGATATGTAAGCCATTATACCCTGCTGAAGATGGAAAATATCGCTTAAAAGAATATTTAGGAGATCTGTTATGAAAAGAGAAGATGGATTAAGAGGACAGAAAATGAATACAAGTGAAAGGAACAAACACCTAAGCCAATGTATAAATTTAAAGCGTCCCATGTAATGCAAATTATTTGCCAAATGCATCCTGAAGAGCCGATCCCTGTTCTGTTTTGGTTAAATTTTGGGGTTTTGCTTTGTCAGCTGGGGCTTCTTGTAATTATCATTCATTGTCCTCAATCAAACTTCGAGCAGTACAAATTCTAAATAAGCCAGTAATTCGCAAAATACTCTGTTAAACTTTAAACCACCGACAGCAAATGCGAATAAAATTTTACGGAACTTTTTCGGGTGAAATGTTTCTTTTTTAGATCGTTTTTTTCGAAATTTTACTTAAAATTTTTTGCAATCAAAAATTTTACTTAAAATTCTTTAAATTATGAGAAAATTTAGTTTTTCATTTTCCATGGCGAACTCAATAAAGTCGCGAGAAACACAATACTTGCTTTCCATGATAGTTGATTTATTTATTTGTATTGAATTATATCAGGAAGTGTTTTCCATCACATGCGCGAAATACAGTCGGAACAAATATAGTTGATAATAAACGAAATCGGACGCCTATATTTTTCCTACATAAACCACAAAAAAAATTAATCAAAAAATGTTAATGCTCATAATATACAGTCGGAAAATTTGAATTCATACATATATACATATTTTTTTTTCTTAAGACGATTCTAACTTTTTCTAGATGAACATCTTTTTGTAAATAATTTTTTACCCCTGCAGTCAATTTTGGTGCACTTAGTTGCGGGTTCTTCTTGATTTGCTTGACAATCCAACGCTCATCAGCCGTAATAAATTCCTTTGGTCTTCCAGGTTTAGGTAAATTTTCATTACTGTGATAAACTTTATAACATGCAGCATTGGCATGGGTCCGATTTATTTTTTGAGGCAAAAATTAATGAATTTAAAAGAAATGAAAATACTAACCTTTTAGCTTAGACGAATTATATTTATTTACCATGCATTCAAAGAACGAGACCAGATTAAAAAAAAAATACGTGAAAATCGGTTAACAATTGTTGTCCGATTTCTTTTTTTTTTTTTGAAAATTTAGGAAAATACCAAGAATTCATACCTTGCAGTTGTTAGAAAGGTTCTTAAACAGCGAAAACGATTTTACAAAATTGTGATGAAGGGTGCCTTCAAGAATTAAGCCGCCTGCGTAGACCCTGCAATAACTACACTGGTGACCAACTGCGACTAGTCTTCAAATAATCAGACAGGTGCCGCTGCTCACCTTGGCTGCTTTGGCTTCATACATCTAGTGTTTTTTTTAAGCATAGGTTATTTTGACACTGACAGCTGTTTTCTGCTCGAAATCTTGACAAAATGTCAGTAGCATATCTCCACGGAACGGAATGAGTCGCTTTACGCTTGAACAACGTTGGGAAATATTGAAAACTTGTTTACAAAGTGAGTGCTGTGCAGCCCAAATAGTGCGTTTTTCGAAAAGAAGATTTTGACGAAATTGCCACCGCGATTTTTGTGCAAAAAGTTCGTGAGACTGGGGCTAGTGGACAACACTCATGGTCCTCGTCGTCGTAAGGTGCGCACAGATGAGAATGTGGCTGCCGTGGCCGAGAGTGTGAGACTCAATTCACGAACACCAACTCGCCATCGATCTCAACAGCTCAACATTTCACGCACTAGCCTGAGGAGAATTCTGCACAAAAATCTCGGATTATTCGCTTTCAAGGTCCAATTGACCATCCGCGACTATACCCTTCGTTATCGCTTCACAGTTTGGGCCTTAGACCAGCTTGAATTGGACAACGATTTTGGGCGAAAAATCATCTTTCTGACGAGGCGCATTTTCATCCCCGTGGCTACGTTAACAAACAAAATTGCCGCATCTTGGCCTTGGAAAACCGCCACGTTATTGTCAAAAGGCCAATGCATCCACAGAGAGTAACAGTTTGGTGTGGATTGTGGAATGGTGGCATGACGTTTCAGTCAACGGTGTGCGTTACCGACTTTTTTTTTACTGAAGTTGATGGAATGGATTTGGATGACCTCTGGTTCATGTAGGATGGCGCGCCATGCCGCACAGCCCATGCCACAATAGATCTTTTACGCACCAAATTCCCAAATCGTGGTGTCAGTTGTCTTGGCGATTTCAATTTGCCTCCTTGGAGCTGCCGATGTTATGCCAACAGTCCGAAAACGATTCAAGCACTTAAGGCCAATATCATCCAAGCAATCTGTGAGCTACAGCCCGAAATCATCAACAAGGTCTTGAAAAATTGGTTTGACAGAATGCGCTACTATAAAGCCAGCCGGCATTTTTAAAAAGGAACTTGTATTTAGCTCAAACTTGCATTCATCTGCAGACCAAAGTATGCTGTTTGCAAACATAATAATTTTGCAAGCAGGCTGCTGTCTGAATTCTTGAAAGCAAAATTGCCTATCTAATATGCAAATAAAATAGTTGCGCGCATTAGGACCTTGTCTTTCTTTCTAATATAATTGGGCAAGGAAGTTAGAAAAATCACGAATTCGTAGCCTCGCTAAGGCTAGGGATACCGCCGTTTACCTTAAAAAGAAAATACTTCATCGGCGGTCTCCATAGCCCGGCACTTACTGAATCTATGAAAACCTCTGAAGCGGCAAAAAGGATGTTTCTAGATAGCTTTTGTTTATCGAAACTGTGGACGAGCTCGAACCTTGGTACAAAGTCACGTTCCTCTCTTTGCTTTTTTTCACAGATGAATCCAAGATAGACGAGCGAGTGATTAGGTGCCTACTCAAAGGATCTCAACATAAGTACATGCCTCCATCTTTTGGAATATTGTAGCGTCTTCTAAGTTCAAACAATGACAATAAAAAATGCTCTGTCTTGGCCATATGATGAAGATGACCATATGTTTGGAGAAGCTCTCTCTAGACAGTTATACTCTTTGAACATTGTCAGTGACTCGAAAGAGGTGGAGCCGCCAACAATTTTTGTGAAAGTGAATGAAAGGGTGACTGTGGAATTGCGTATGGGTCGACGAAATGGCCTCGGAGCCATAGACAGTCATTTTCCATTCTAAGACCTCCCTAAATTGTTGCCGGTCTCTTGAAGAGATGGCTGAGTACTTTAACTACCCCTCACATGAGTGCTTGGCGACTCGCTGATCGATGTATCGATGAACTCGCCAGACGTGGAACACAGTAGAGACCCATCGCCCACGCCGTTCAGCAAACCATCTCTGAAAAGAGTACACAATTTGAACCACTAATCGTAGATGGTTCGAAGGCACTACGTGCCCCTTTACAAAACAAATCTTGCTAAAACTTAATTCTAAACGTTCACTCTGCCATTAGGCAGATAATTTTGCTAGTATCGGTGTCATCACAGGACACTGTGCCATTGATTATTATTATTATTGTGCCATTGATACACACGCCTCAAGATTGCGATTACCTGACATCGAATTCTGCAGAAGCTGCATAGATGGAGAAGAAGAGGAGACGGCTACTAATCTCCTCTGCACATGTAGCGCTCTCTCCACCCGTAGGAAAACTTACCTAGGAGACTACTTTTTCGATAAATTGATTGAACTGAACAACGTCGCATAAGTCGACTTAAACGCCTCAAAGCAAGCTCCAAATGATTTAACGGGTAGGCAATACTCGATCTGTGTGGTACTAAAATGGACTATGGAAATGGACGGCTAGCGTGAAGTCGGCCACTTAAGCATATTTTTTTTTTCGGAGGTTTTTTGAAACACTAATCGAGCATTCAGACTCAAAACTGAGTCCACTGTACTGCCAGGTAGCAACTTACTCCAGTGCCGTTAATTTGATTCCAACGGCAAATGTTGACTGGACCAGATTCGATTTCACTGGGAATCGAACCTAGAACCTCTCGAAGTTGGAGCAGCACTTAATCAACTGCGGCATCCAGTCGCTCCCACTTGAACATAATCTAACTCTCCTGGTTTTGCATCCACCACCAACCAAGCATAAAGTATGGCTTCATCTTTTGTCAAAGATATTCGGCTTTTAGATTACTGGACCATTAGTAGAAAAAGGAAATACATAAGTATTTATACAAACATAGACAATAGACCGACTCTGCGATTCTCTTAAAGATGTTCGATTAAGGAAGCGCAACAAATAGTGAAGAATCGGTGAAATGAGGAATATGAACGCAAATACTGCCAAGGATTTTACATAATTGTCTTATTCTTCTGCTTCTTCTTGATGTTTGGTTGAACGGGTTGACAAATATCAAACCTCTTTAGCTAACGCGATCTCGGTACTTGCTGTCTTCAGTTAAAATCGTCAGGTTGGTTAACGTTAATTTAATCTCGTCACCTAAATCGAGATCGTCCTTTGTTGCATTAGCTCTCAAGAAGCTGTAGATTCTTCGGTGTTTTGTTCATGCGCTCTATACATATGCCCTAGCCTTTTTTGATGCTAGACACACTAAAGTATTCTTATGGTCGAAAATGTGGTCAACAACTGAATCTCCAAACTTATTCCGACCAATTAGTGCATTTCGATGCCTTTGCAGGTCAATAAGAACTTAATTATCACAAAGTTCAGTTTTGCCATCACAGCTCTCATCGCACGGAACTTAAGGAAGTCAACAATCTCTTGTGTTTCTCAGTGGTCTTGTCATGGGAGTCGAGAAAGGGTTTGCCTAGTGGTCGCTCGCTAAGCTCCATCACGCATCAGATTAATCCTCCTCCTCCACTCACAATCCGTACAAACATGAACACAGATCCCACGCATACCTTTTCTTCTGATACAAACAAGCGCTTCTCCATCCAATATCGATATTGTCCATATTTCTGTGCCATAAAGCAGAATAAGAATGATCTCGGTTTTATACGAAGCCCAAATGTTCTTTTCTATTATTTAAATAACTCTTGAGGGCAAAAATATCCGATAAATTTTACGAAAGCTTTTGAAACGATTGAAAGCTATCGAGCAATAGAGATCCTCTGTGGCCCATTTGAAGGAATTTTCGCAATCAACTGATCTCTGTCGCATACAAATCTTGACAATGACTGTCAACATTCACCAAAGAGCTTAACTAAATCTGCGCCTTAATTCTGTGACGATTAGTTTTGTGCTACAGTATAATTTAATTGAAACATCATACAACCCTAATTAAGAACAAGAAATGTGCATTTTGTTGCAGATTCATAAAGATATCCTGACACAAGTCCCATTAAGTCTTCATTAGTCAGCAATCGTCCATTTCCGTGAGGTGTGCACCTGATAAATGTTTCACCAAGAGGGTGTGTGGGGATATCTTAAAACGAATCAGGACGCGCACTCATTTGAAAAAACAAACGTGATTCAAACTGATACGCGACAGTGAAGCGTGACTGTCACGATATCGTGATGGTCAGACTTAAGTCACACGTGCCGGTGGCAATTATTAGAACTAGCTTCAGAAAAGGGGTATCATTGACAGGGATAACCAATTTAAAGGGGTGGGCTTTTGCCTTTACACAAGATAAAGAGGCAGTAGCTCGTATCCATTGTCATAAATTCCAATGGACATTCCATTGTCTGCAGTCAACAACATTTCAACAACAACATTTTCGAGCGGTCTTATGAATCACTTCTTTAAAGTTTCCGAACTTATTGATTTATTATCATTTAATTGACAGATTTACAAGACTATTACTTGGGCGCAAATGAATTAAATATCCCTCCTTATCTTTCAAGCAAAGTCGAACGATTTTCCAATCTTCTCAGTCCACATAAATGCTCCCTTTCGATTGTTTCGAAATAAATCGAAATGCTTCATCGCTTTTGGTTTCCACAATTCAAAATCCAGACAAAGCTCTCGAACTTCTCGCTTTTTAAGTTTTCCAATGAACATTTCATTTAATTAAGTCGAAACCAATTTATCACAAGAGTTCCACGAGACTACTTTGTGCCTATTAAATCCTTGAAAGGATCGCCGTGCGCGCTGGCTGTTTGCTTCAAATTCAATTAACGACAACGATTCGACGGGAGTAATTTCTCCAGAACACCACTAAACACCACGGCTGTTCACCAGTAGACCAGGAGACAACCGAGCACCAAAATGACAACGACAACGATGATGACGATGTGTACCATCGGTATTATTAACCTGCCGTTTAAGGGGGATGAACAGGAACAACAACAGCAACAAAAACCAAGTGATAAACTAAATTACAGGGATAAAAGGACGACAAGAGAAAATAATGCTTCGCTCTGCAAAACAGCGATATGCATCGCCTTCCCAAGCACATCTCCCCTTGGCACAAGCTAAGGATATCGAGTCTGAGAATGAGGAAGCACACCGCCAACAGGGAGACGTCGAATGACGAAAGGAGGTAGGAGGAAGAGTAAAAGAAAAAAGAAGTTATAACTCCATTTGTTGGTTGCACACCCTTGGCACGGGGATTCACCCCTTTTTGTTTGTCCCAGGGATGTTTTCCAATATCTTCCAGGCATATAATTTTTCGATCAAGAGATCAGCAAACAATTCAAGAGCAATTTGGGCGAAGCACAGTCCCCCGGTGGAGGGAAAACATTTCAAAATTTGTTTGCCAACACAGCGCAAAGTGGACGAGCGGTGATTCTGGATGCTTCTGTATCTATTTCGCAGCGAAGGTATCTAGCGATGATAAATATGCGGTTCAATGTAAGAGTAATTAACATTTCGAGGCTGCGCTGAGCGCGTGGGGGCTTACTGAGAAACATTTGTTTTTTTGATGCAAATGAGTTTTTGAATAAACGAAGAGCACGAGGCACTAGAGTAAATATTTGAGGACACACAGAGCTGTCTGTTCAGTGCTGAAGGATGACGAGGATTAGAGATTTGATGTATGGATGGAGACCGACGAGAGACTGAAACTAACCCAGGGACTTGGGGAGGAGTTGCAAAACGGTAGGGTAGGGACGAAATTTTGAAGCAAGTCCCATGTGGCAAATGCTTGGAGGTCCTTGTAGGTTAGTGCTTAGATATAATGTGGCAGGATGGTTAATTGTGTTTGGAACAACAATTTACTTGCCAGCTCATCTTCTGGTGACTCCTAGTATGAGCAATGATTTCGCTGTGCCCCGTCGGATGGGCGACAGGCGGAGAATCAAAAATGGTTTCGCCCAGATTGTCGTCGACTCCCAGAGTCTTCGTTCGAAAAAATGGAACCGGATTCTGCAGGTTTCAGTACCGTTTTAATTTCAACAATCTGATAGGTCCTTATTGGAATGGTTTTAGACTAGAAAAGTATACAATAGACCAGATCTTAAAACTATGACAGATCCTAGAAAAGACCTAAGAAATGCAAATCTACACACACCATCTATTCGTCGATTTCAAGGCCGCATATGACAACGTGCTTTGAAACGAGCTACACAGCGCCATGCCAAGCTTTGACATTCCTTGCAAACTTGTCGGACTGAGAAGGATGACAATGGAGAACTCTCTCTGCTTCATCAAGGGTTTTCAACTTTGGACGAAACAGAAGGAGAACACCAAATATAAATAAAAAGAAACTACTAATAAAATCCAAAGCATATTCGTTTTTTTTACGCAAGTTTATTGGATGGGAGCCCTGGAAAGACATTAATTCGTAGCCGGAGTAGGTGAAAAAAAAACTGGTGGTACTACAAACCAACCAAAGAACCAAGTCTTTGATCAAGTCAATGTTTGAATTGACCACAGTCATGTTAACATCAAGTCCCGTTATGTTTTCGTACTTGCTCTTCCCGTTCTTATTTACCATCTTTTTGTACTGATTTCATTTTCATTCCATCAAGCGCCTCTTAAACGGTTTGCTCTGTGTGTCCACTTACGGCGGCTTCTTTAAAGAGTTCTATGAATTCTAAAGAGTTGTAAGGCAACACATTCGAACTCCTCATAAACAAATGCCGTCTCCATGTAAGTAAATATAGTATCCAAATAAGCAATCAAATTACTCCCGTTACAGAATCCCGTTCTCTCCCGTTCTCGTCCGAATTATCGAGAAAATCGTTTCACAAAACTTTGTAATTATCAAATTTACAAAAATTCATTTATTTCAGCCAATAAAGGGCGGCCTGAATGTGCTATTCTTTTACAGCACTTTTTCGTGTGTTCTCGGGCCTAGGGTCTAGCTCGGGCCTAGGGTCTAGCTGGGCCTTCTCAGCAACCACTCGTGTTGTGCGTGCTATTGTTCTCTCACGAGTGGAGGGGACCTACAGTTTAATGCCGACTCCGAACCAGTGCTGCCAGTATTTTTAAGCAAAATTTACCATTTAGAGAAGAAAAATTAACATATCACTCGAAATTTACCACTTTCAAAAATGTGAGCTATAGTGAGGTACCAATTTTTTCCGCAAAGTCGGAACTTATAAATATTTGTTTTTAAAGGGGGAATCGAATGACCTGTCATCTTAATTGTTGCATAATTGGAGCATAACTCCGCTCTGCAGCTCGCTTTTTTGTGGCGCAAGTTTCAGCCATCCCTTGACCTCAGGGTATTCCAACCATAGATTTGTTAGAGAACACAAATAAACGGAGGGTTATTTGTTTTAGAAGAAATTTACCCTTTTTTGTATGAAAATACCTCTTTACCAAATGTGTGGAATGAAATTTGGAATTTCCCTCGAAAAGATAAATTTACCACAAACTGGCAGCACTGGCGGGATTGAGAAGCTTTTTCTAGACGGTTATACTCTTTGAGCACTGTCAGTGACTCAAAAGAGGTGGAGCCGCGAACATTTTTATTTTTTTGAAAAATTGTTGCTTGTGCTGGGATTTGAACCTAGACTGTAAAAGTCTAGTACGTATGGTTCGACACACAAACCCACACGGCCACGGCGCTTATTTCACCGGATAGCGCTCAGTTAATAACAATAATAATGGTGACGCTACAGTTCTTGGACCTAGCTTCTTAGGACAGCATAGGGCTGAGTTTGAAAAGGATAAAGAGAAATCTGAATTTTTCATTCTTCATGGCGTCAGAGTTGAACCTTTTGAACAAAAGAATTATTGCAATGGCAACGCTCATATTGCATGCAAATTCGGTGAATTATTTAAGAAAATGTTGTTCACCATTTGACGAGGAAAAAATTAAAGAAAAATGTTGTGCTTTTCCGTACATAATGGCACAAATTTAGCTTCAAAATAAAAGCAGAATCAATTTTATATTCCCTACAGTTCTTATCTGGTCACCCTGTATCAGCAAATTCCTCATTGACGACTCTATGTTCGTCCACTCACATCAATGCCATCCTACAAGCTAGCAGTTGTGCGAACCTTTAGAGACCCGTGTTTTGTCTGCAAGCCTGCGAAATTCAATCAATCTTCTAGAGTTAGGTGTTAAAGAAACCAAATGACAAATCCTTGACGGAACTTGCGACATTTATACATCTCATCCGCCACAAGCTAATGACTTTGGCAGTGATATCAAGTCTTAGTCTGGCTCTGTATAACCCGTCTCTATATACGATGTAATATGCGGCGGTAATCGATGAGAAGGTAGTGCACATAGCTGTTTCTTTCTTCAAAATCCTCTAGTCAATAGTGGTGTTCCATTGAATTTCACACTGATGAATACTTTTTGAGTTTTTCAACGAATGGCTGCGGACTTTAGTTAGCTTTTAATCCTATGGAAAACAAGTAATCCATGGAGTCTGAAAACATCAGAAACTTGTTTCGAAATGTTGTCAAATTTTTATCAATTTTCTGGCAATTTAGACAGATTGCCAGACAAGTCCTTATTTATCTGGTATATTCAGTACCAACGCAACTCCCATAGAGGAACCACATCACTCAAATCAATTCACAAACATTCAACAAAATCCAGGATTACACGCCTATTTCCCCCAATTCCTAGTAATAATCACTTCATGAGGTACGCATCTTCTTCCTTCATATACCGAGTTGCAAGAATAAAACGCCAACAAGTCCCCCAAACCTCATCCACCACTCAGTCGGCAATAAACTCACCGCATCTGCACACCCCTGGGAAATCATTAAATCCAGCTTTTACCATGTGACAGTACAAATGCAGAACACCACACTCACACGGCCAAACACCCCGGCAATGAAAGGTATCCAACCCCTCTGCGAAACGGATGTACTCTCATAGAAATGCCGGTGCTCGGCGATAACCATATCGTTTGCAACCACTGCCACATCTCTAATGAATTATTCAGCGTTTTCCCACGAAAGGAAACGCTGCCATTTCATCCCTCTCTCGGTGATGTGACGAAATTGTTACGACGGAAATGATGTTGCCGAGCTTAAGGATCTTCGTCGAAGTCGCACTCACCCCAGGAAGCAACACGTAAGTGAAAATCTCAGTTCCCAGAGGTCACATGAAAGCGGTTATTAAATTATCAAGTCTGCTATCGATGACTACGTGGATTGACTTCGATTATCCAATGCAACTGCTCAGACAGACAGGTTTCACCTTCGCTGTATTTTAAAATGTCTCTGGGAGAAGGTTGAAAGGCATGTTTTTTCGGTTTGTGGCGGATACATAAGCGAACTTCATTTTGAGTTTCTGAAATTTCTTTGACGTTAGGCAAAAAGGTGTTAAATCGGAAACTGCAGTTTTTCGTAAAACCAAATTAAAAATAGTTTAATTATTTGAAAATCGGGATAAAATTTGTTCGAAAAAAAGATGATATCAAATAAGCTCTGGAAAAGAGACCTTTATAATTATGTTAATACATTTTTCAAAGACTCTAACGTTTAAGGCTGCCTTAGGGCAGCCATCGCCTATTCCCCATTTATTAAATGTGCGATTTTTTTTTATGACGGTTTCCCATGCTTTCAATACTTCAAGCCCACTGCGAAGCTTTGTCTCGTAGTAGTAGTCACTTATATGTGAAAAATCAGTGAGGGAACAAAAAAAATTAGTGCACGTAAAAAAAAACTGTCATAAAAAATGAAATACTTCCAATTTTTCGAATGAGTCGGGATTAAACTGTAGGTGCCCTCCACTCGTGAGAGAACAATAGCACACACAACACGAGTGGTTGCTGAGAAGCTAGACCCAGCTTCGGACTTCGGACTTCGGACTGTAGCGCCGCCATTATTATATTAAGCTTTTAAATTTGCACTTATTTTGAAATATTAGGTGAAACGATGAAATCAATTACGATGCAAAGTGGAGGGAAAAAACTTTGACTTAAACGGTTATAGCTGCCCTGAGGCCGCCTTACCTATTTTGTACCTGAAGGTCCACCAAAAGAATTTTTTCGAATTCTGATTTCAAATTACGATTTATAAGCCCATTATCAGAAAAAAAATTCCCGACTTTTTTGCGTCGAAATTGCGGTTTTGACCGTTCGAGGGTTAAGTCCTTAGGGTCCTCTCATTTTGTATTATTTGTAAAAGTTTTGTTTCTCCGTAAGATTTAAGCCAGGAAATAAAACATTGTCATAAAATAGAAAATTGTGTAATTAATCAAAACCTCTACAAAAATTACAGATAGTAACAAAAAATAAATGCTTATGTTGTTTCTGCTTCTTCTTCTTCATCTACCAAATCTGGATCATCACTTATTGCGGAGTTAGAAGTTGGTAAATTTGTATAAAAGTCGTAAAACACATTTGGCACTAAGCTTAATAGAGAACACAAATCCCTTTTTTTCCCCTCAGATATCGGGACTAAAGTTGTGTACTTTGCTCGGAGTGGATAATCTTTGAGACATCTATTTTTTCCTCTTCTGAGGAAACTTAAATTCTTAAACTCTTCGGAGTGGTTTAAATTGATTTTATATCTCACTAAGCCATTCTCCTGGTATTGGAGCCATTGCACACTATGCCACGAAAACTGCTCATTTTTTTTGGGCACACAAAAATTGTCTTTAACAAATCGGCAAAATGAAAGAATTCTTCTTGCTGCATTTCGTGTGGAACTTCTTTTTTAAGCCTATTGTTCGTACTAGCTGGCACCAATCGTGGGGGTGGTAAACAGGTGTTTTTAATTTTTTTTTTGTTTTTCAATCATAGAATGAATTTGTCACATTCAATTTGTATATGACCCGGAAAAAGGAACTTGTAGTTTATAAAGGATGGTCCAACGAAAACGCACGATGATAACTGTAAATAAAACAAAAAGTTTTGAGAGAATTATTTTAATATTTTTTATTATGATAGAAGGATCTATGACAATTATGACATATTTTCAATGACTCTGAGACATAATTGAGGTTCAATGTCGTTAATGTGCCGAATTATGTCATCCTTTAGCTCTTGAATTGTTCTTGGCTTATTGACGTACACTTCTTCTTTTAAATATCCCCAAAGAAAGAAGTCCAATGATTTCAAATCACATGATCGTGACGGCAAATTAACATCGCCACGACGTGAGATATCACGGCCATTGAATTTCTCGCGCAAAAGAGTCATCGTTTCGTTGGCTGTGTGGCAAGTGGCACCATCCTGTTGGAAGCACATGTCGCCCAGGTCCATATCCTCAATTTCTAGCCACAAAAAGTCCGTTATTATCTCGCGATAGCGAGCACCATTCACGGTAACTGCTTGGCCGACCTCATTTTCGAAGAAGTACGGCCCGATGACGCCGCCAGCCCATAAACCAAACAGTTACTCTTTGTGAATGCATCGGCTTTTCAACAATCACTCGTGGATTCTCATTTGCCCAAATGCGGCAATTCTACCGATTGTGGACAAATTTGGTCGATTATACTGACCACGAAGTGCACGAAATGCATTTTGATTTGAACGCCCATTTTCGTAAAAGGCTTCGACAATCTTAACGCGCTGATCAATTGTGTACCTCTCCATGGTTGAGGGAATTGAAAAAAAAACTATAGGGCATACTTTCCAACTAGAACTGAATGGAAAAGCGATAGAGTCATCCAAAACCATGACATAGCGATCTTCACAGACCGTTCGAAGATGGACTCTGGTGTGGGCGCTGGAATCTTCTCCAAAGCCCTCAAGATATCAAAGTCACTCAAGCTACCAAGCTTTGCTAGCACTTTCCAGGCAGAAGTGCTAGCAATATATGATGCGTTTCTTAAAATTAAAAACAAAACAGAACCAGCAAAGCGGATAGCAATCTTTTCAGATAGTCAAGCTGCTATCAGGCTCCACTAGGCTTCGTAAAAAACAACATCTACAATCACTTCCTCAAGATCGCCAACAAGATGGACCAAGCTGGAAACATGTGTCCTATCCAGAAGCTTATGGCCCAACTACAACCAAAAGAAAACAAAAGACCTGCTCAACAACAGTAGAAGAAATGTATCCAGAATCACAGCACAGAATCTAAATGTGTTGTAACGGAAAAAAATTAAAATTAACGTAAGTATATCTACGCTATTCTCCTATTTGATTATTCCGTCTGGAATAAAAGTCTTTAGAAGAATCTGCTTTACATCGGTCACAAAGCCTTAAATAAACTTAAGACGTTAATACCAAACCAAATATGCATTTTTCTGACTTATTGCCCAAAGGCTAAATTATTACGATGGGAAGCAGTTGTGCTAAACTAAAATCGTTAGCACCAAACGAAAGAGAAGAAAAAAATTACTACAACCCAATCAAAAAACCAAAATGCAATTTTTTGACATAAGATCGTTTTGTCTACCGTCAAAGATTTAAGAATCGAATGCGACATGTTACTGCATTCCGCTAGCTGCTAATGTGGTAAAGAGGTCACTCTTCTTAGAAAACGATGACAGTGTCACCTATACTCTGAAGTTTATTTCGACTTTAAATCCTGGCCTATAAAATGTCTTTTGAGATAGACTCAAAATTAGATACACTCTTGTTCACACCGAAACAAGCACGCATTGGACGTCGTATTTGTCAACCTCTCTAGCTTTGCTTGTAAGGAGAACACCTTTGTACGTGGTCTCCCAGCTATTCCTTGACTTAAAACCATTTGTAGCCCCATCAAATTACGTCCCCACCCAATGCACCCCGTCATCAGGCAACATCACATTACATCTTCAACAAGGTACTTAACCCATCTCCACCTCCCCACGAGGGATGCTCTTGCACTCTGCCATATGCTTAGGTCAGTGGACGATACCCTTGTGGAGACAATCATTGAAATGGAGAGGACATGCATTTAGCTAATTGAAACGATCGCTTTGGGAATAGCACTTGGACTGGTTGTGTGCCTTCAGTCCGCAATGGCAATGGTTCCCATTGAAGGACACATTCCCCGAATTGTTTTCTCATTCCATGTCGCCCACTCGAGCTAAGTGGTCACTCCGTGGAAAACATTTTACAAATTCATTTTCATAACTAAATCATTTGCCAGGGGGATGCCACAGGGGTACGGGCCCATAAAGACGCAAAGAATCGAACTAAAGACCAGACGACTAGGACGAATCCAATTAAATGTTGTGAAATAAGCAAATACTACAACCGCAGGAACGAACGAGAAAATACATAAATTTATTTCTTCTGATGTTTTTGTTATTTGAGGCTTAGCGTAAGCTGTGTGCGAATTTGTTTGGCACGTCTCGCACTCGATGGGGATTATAAGGATTCCCATTGGACCGTACTGGTGGAAGACGAAGTCTGATTGCACGAGGTCTTTAGGTGTGTGCCGATGGTTGATTGATATTAATGGAGGAAGGATATCGGGTCACGGCCCTTAATCGATGGAGACACCGAGATAAAGATTTGAAAAGGATTTGCGAAATGAAAGGGCGGAAATTGGAATAAAGAGTAAATGGAAAGCGGTCGTTGAATCGATTTGCCAAGGTTTCAGACAACTTATTCAACAGTCTTCTGAAGCGTTGCGTTAAACACATGCAAGTTGCTTTGTTGACTACAGGACGATGCGTCGGCTGCGACTATACTACGAATTTGAAAGAATAATCTCTGCAGACTCTTAAACGGCAATGAGGACACAAATATCGCTGTCAGGCAAAATGTTCCACTCAATTTAGTTGATGTTTATAGACGAAAACTTCGCCCCCCCCCCACTTAGACGAAGTCAAGATAGCAATATCGAGACTGAAGTCTAACAAAGCTGCTGGAGCAGATGATCTGCCTGCTAAAATATTTAAAGCATCTGGAGATGACCTGGTGGGACGCATGCACCAGCTCATCTGTAAAATATGGTCAGAGGAATGCACGCCGCTTGAGTAGAGTCTCAGGACCGTGTACCCGCTCCACAAGAAAAGAAACTTCTTTGACTGCGTCAACGCGTTCTGACGTTCTGTGTGAAAACTTGAAACCTTTCGTGACTAATCTAATAGGTCCTTATCAGTGTGGTTTCAGGCCAGTGAAGGCCACTATCTACCAGATCTTCACACTACTGCAGATCCTGGAAAAGGCCCAAGAAATGCAGATCGACCCTCACCACCTACTCTTCGATATCAAGGCCGCATATGACAGCGTGCATAGAGACGAACTATAAAACGCCATGTTTAGTTTTGAAATTTCTGCCAAACTCGCCTACGGATTCAACGATGGTGAACACTCGCTCCTTCATCAAGGTCGGTAAAGAACTCACCGCGATCTTAAATTTCAGAAAGGGATTTAGACAAGGCGACGACTTTCCAAAAGCCCGTAGAACTGGGATGCCATTGCCGTGATTGGTCGAACTCATCTAGCCGTCAATGAGAGGTGTGCTGGCATTAAACGGAAGCAGCCAAAATAGACCTGGCAGTAAACGGGGGCAAAACGAAGCATATACTGTCATCGAAAAGGGACACACAACATTAATGACTTGGGCAATCTCTCAAAACACAATTGAGTAATAGAGCTCTCTCTCGAGGCACCAAGCCGTCTTTGTATTGATCACACATAGATCACCCCAGACCTGCTTTAGGTCGCGGCGCAGAGGCATGGACAATACCGAAAGTGGATGAAGAAGCTCTTGGTCTTTTAGAGAGAAAAGTTCTGTGTTCAGTCTTTCGTCCTGTTAGTTTTGATGGCATTTAGAGAAGAAGATTGGGATATACAGCGGCGTCTACGGTTCCAGCGCCTAAGTTGGCTAGGCTACATGGCATAAAGTGCATTGACAACTTAGCTCTGGCCCCAAGAGTCTTCCACTCGGAGCTACTTGTTGTACGTAATTGGAGGCAGCTGGTTAAAGACCTTGCCAGCTGGAGAGGCTTGTTGGTTGATGCCTAGGTTCATCCCGGGCTGCAGCGGCATCAGAAGAAGGTACACATTTTCCAACCTGGAGGACCAGGCCCTTGTAGTGTCAGCAGTTTTGCCATTTATTTATTATTTTGCTTCTAACAGCTCCATACAAGGACTTATTAGATTGCATATCTGTTCCAAAGTTCCAAATCAAGGGATTCCTACAGATCTTACTTATAGGCGTGGTGCAGCTTGTAAAGGGTGGGCCAAATACAAGTTTCTTTTTAAAAATGCAATAAAATTAACAAAATTTTCCAAGACCTTGTTGATGGTTTCGGGCTGTAGCTCACGGATTGCTTGGATGATTTTGGGCTTAAGTACTGATATCGTTTCCGGATTGTTGGCATTACATCGGTCCTTCACGGTTTCCTACAAAAAAATGTCCAAAGGGGTACAATTTGCAGCTCCGAGGCGGCTAATTGACATCGCCAAAACGGCTGATAACACGATTTGTGAATATGGTGTCCAACAGATCGATCGTGACATGGGCTATGTGGCATGGCGCGCCATCCTGCATGAACCAGAGTTCATCTCAGTCCATGACATGGACTTCAGTAAAAAAAAAAGTCGGTTAACATGGCTCTGTAACGCTCACCGTTGACCGAACCGCTGTTCCCAGACTCATTTTCGAAGAAAAATGGTCCAATGATGCCACCACTCCACAATCTGCACCAAACTGTCACTCTCTGTGGATGCGGATGGTTTCTCGACAATAATATGCAGGTTTTTCGAGCCCCAGATGCGGATGCGGCAATTTTGTTTGTTAACGTAGCCACCGAGATGAAAATGCGCCTCATCAGAAAAGATGATTTTTCGCCCAAAATCGTTGTCCAATTCAAGCTGAGCCGCTCTAAGACCCAAACTGCGAAGCGATAACGAAACGGACGGTCGCGCGCCTTCAATTGCTGAGTGCAGTCAATTGGACCTTATAAGCGAAGAATCCGAGATCTTTGTGCAGAATTCCCCTCAGGCCAGTGCGTGAAATGTTGGCGCTGTTGAGATCGATGTCGATGTTGGTGTTCGTGAATTGAGTCTCACCCTTTCGGTCACAGCAGTCACATTCTTATCTCTGCGCACCACACGACGACGGGGACTATGAGGGTTGTCCACTAGCATACTAGTCTCACGAACTTCTACTTACAGCAGGGTGTTTCATTTCGGCCAAAACTTCTTTTTAAAAAACGCACTGTTTGGGCTACACAGCACTCACATTGGAAATAAGTTTTCAATATTTCCCAACGTTGTTCAAACGTAGAGCGACTAGAGTTCGACCGAACATTCGGCTTCGGCCAGCTTCGGCTAAAAATATCACCCTCGGTAAAACATTCGGCTTCGACTAAATAAGACCGAAGATTTTCCCGAGGCCGAATGTTGATTGCTTACAGCTTTAAAATCGAAAAATTTTCCATTTACAAGTTGGTAAACTATTTGGTAGTCTGTATAAAGGCATGCAATTTATTTGGACTGGTTTCAGGTAGAAAGAGCATCAAAAAAAAGCAGCTAAAAATACAATTTAGAGCTATTTCAGTAAAAGATGCGCAAACAACTTGCAAAATATGTCCCAAATCGCTGTCACAAAAACAAACAATAATTTTGTAGATTTCTTAGTATTTTGTAATAGTATCATATTCGGCTTCGGCTTCGGTCGAAAAACTGACCTTGTGTCATACTCTAAAAGCGACTCATTTCGTTCCGCGGAGGTATGATACCGACTTTCTCTCAAGATTTCGAGCGGGAAGCAGCTGTCAATGTCAAAATAACCTATGATTTAAAAAAAAAACACTAGATGGTCCACCCTGTATATGGCCAATTAGTAGCCATCCTGAAATCGAAATTAATCTTAGCACAAAGTCACTCACCTTTAACATTGTTTAAAATATTTGCCCTGCGAATTTTTTTTCGTACCTTAATTGTGATTTTTATCATGATGATTTTCATATTTTTACCACCCCACCTCTTTCGAGTCACTGACAATGCTGAAAGAGTATAACTGTCTCTCAATCTCGACGTTCGGAGTCGGTATTAAACTATAGGTTTGCACCCGTGCAAGAATAATAGCCAGGACAACACCAGTGGTTGCAAAGAAGCTAGGCCCAAGTCTTCGTACTTCAAACTGTAGCACCTTCATTATTATTATTATTATTACGTGTAATGACAAAAGTATAAACCCAGAAATCGAAAATATTCAAAACTTTTGGAATTGTTTAAACGAATGTTTCGACACAACATTTGGCCAATTTGTTGGAATGTTTTATTTGGTGAAACTCATGTTCCCCGGTAAGAATTCGTTAGAAACAAGCATTAGGCACGTTTTAGGGTTATCATTTTTATTGTTTCCATGGCTTAAAATTATGGGTCGGTTTCGATTTTATTGGACCAATTTTAATCCCTTTAAGCCACAATTCAATTTGGTTTATAGTCGTACAAATTCCTAAATTCCACTAAAATTTAATAACGATTTTCATATCAAATTCCCCACAACACGTTGTAAAATGGGGCTGTACGAGTAATCTGCATTTAGTAACAGACTACATTAAGCGTTCAAGTATATCCTAAAACACCACCCATGTGGCTCAGTTCGCTGACCAGACAAATGAAAATTCCCCGTTCAGCTACATAGTCTCCTTTCGAATAAATTAATTCATTGGTACTTTAATAAATTGCCTGCACATCCTGAAAGCCAAAGGGTTACGACCCGCCCTCGCCCCAGGCCGGCAATGGGCGGCTTTAAGTTTCTCTCTCTGTTTCCAATTCTCATTCAACTGAAAGTATCCTCTCGTAAATTATTTCTTCAAATGACATAAATATTGTCGGGATATAAATAACAACCGAACAGCATGAAGTCCGCCCACCGCATGTAGTTACCCCGCGCACGAGAAAGGACTACAAAATGAAAAGTGCCGCAACACAGCAGCATCCTGACAACCCTCACCTTCCAACGATTCGATAGCAGCACCGAGAGTGAAATGTACAAATCGCTCTCCAGGGGTTCGTGGACGTTTCGGTTTTCAACTGTCGGCGCGGTAGCTGCAGCCGAGAGGGGGAGAATCAATAAACAGCGAAGTTGTCAACGGTTTTTGTATTCCTTCCTACTTTTTTTTTCTGTTTCTTACCCCCATACTGTTATTCTGTCTTAAGTTTTATTTTCGAAATTCGCACTCGAACATCCCCTGGGGGCTTATGGCCGTATCCAACGACACAAAAGCCCCCCAATAATCCAGTTTAAGTTGACTGCTGTGCTGTGCTGTGCCATCCTGGGTGAGCTTGTAAAACAATGCAAACTCTTAGTCGAGAACATTAATAGAGATTAACGGTAATACCTTGCGAATGGGTATCGAAAATATTTAAAGCAGTCATTCTTCAGAGATTTGCCTTCGCCAAAACGAGGCGGCGAATGGCGGTGGGCGGCTTAAGGATTAAACAAATTATAATGCCTTGCCGTCTATTAAAAGGATTTCGTTTGAAATATTTCATCTTCAGGGTGACGGGGGATGGTGGCGAATGATAACAGGGGCACGTGTAGACGATTTCAATTTGAGTTAATATGTGCACGAACTTGGAAGCACATCTCTTCGTCCCACACAAGTATGAATCTGTCAGTAGATGGTTGACATTTGATGTCATTATGACATTTTGTTCCTTAGTGCGTTTATTCTCATTTTTAACATCCCTGTGGGACGTATGTGTTTGAAGTTGTAATCCACAAGTCAAATGTGGGTATGTGGATATGGAGGCATTGTTACCAATTAGTTCAATTTCGAGTTTAACGATCATCGAAAATGAAATATATTTGAATGAGGGGAAGATATGTAGATTGTTGCGATGCGATGTCAAATGTTAGGTAAGTAGATCATAGCAACGGCTTAAGAGTAACGCAGGATTTTAAATGAGGCGCTTAGTTACATATGTTAGCGATTTACTTTTTCTCATTTTACTTGTTTTGTTGAATATTCTTAGAAAATTTTGAGATATGAATATCGGTATCAGATTCTGTAAAGAATGAAGGAGGTATGCGTTCATAAACTGTATTTAAGTTTTACTTTTGTAAATGTTGTGGGCGCCGTGGCGTAGTGTGTAGGTGCGTCGACTCCTACGCTCGAGGTCGTCGATTCGAATCTCGAAAAAAACATCAAACATTTTTTCACGGCTCTACCTCTTTCGATTCACTGACAATGCTCAAAGAGTATAACTGCCTCGAAAAAGCTTCTGAATCTCACCGTTCCAAGTCGGCATTAAACAATAGGTCCCCTCCACTCGTGAGAGAACAATAGCATGCACAACACGAGTGGTTGCTGAGAAGCTAGGCCCAGGTCCACCTCGGACTGTAGCGCCGCCATTATTATTATTATATACGAGTATTATTATTATTTTGTAAATGTTGGGATTTAGATTTAGAGTTGATTGAAAACGAATTGATTTATTTCAGAAAAGTCTTTGAAAATTATATAAATTTGTTTCGAAAATCGTAGTAGTTGTCCATCCATTCTTTCTGTGAATAGTTGTGTTCACATAAATTCCACAGCTTTATTTAAATGTTTATTTGTTGCAATACACACTGTACTTAAAAGGTGCATAGGAGTAAAGCCGTAATATCGTAAGATAGTGTTTTATGAATATAATAAACTGGGCAAGTGCGAGTTGTACTCACACGGGTAAGGTTCCGTCGCATAATATTGATGGATGATTTCTGAATATCAAACGACGTTTCCAAACTATTTCAGTTGAATTTTCTTCTAACTTCAACCTAAATCAACTATTCATTCATACATTCATACATCCAAACAAACAAATATTCATCCATACATATACCTATATCTCTATCCAAGTTTATCCAACACAGAAAATCCCTTCCATCATACACATACCCAATCACTGCTCATGCCTGCGGTGTGTGTGTGTTCATTTCTGTTGGGCATTTAGGGGTGAGATCGAAAAGATAACGTTCATCAACGAATAGAGTGGCCGAACACAGCATGAAATTATGCGTGAAAATGAAAATCGGTCTCATTTTAAATTTTAGATATCTCAAAATTTCAACATAAATCGATATTTTGAAATTTATCATTTCTTAATACTTACGCCGAGGTCTTCAAAACTGCGTTTTCAGATCTTCAAAATTCGCATGTCGATGATTGACCGTTTTTGGCCAATATCTCCAAAACCATTAGGGCCAGAATGCTCGCAATAGTTTTAAATGAAAGTACTCAATGAAGCCAAGTTTTGTGATTTGTTCAGATTTTTAAACACTTTGGTGTAGAAATGGCTGGGGGGGGACGCATTTAAAAAAAACGTTGGGGCTCCATATTTTCCAAACGGTATTTTGGATAAAAAAGTGTTGAAAAAAACCTCCACCTCATTTCAAAAGATCTGTCGATTGATATATATTTCGATGGAGTGCGACAATTTTTAAAAATAAATGTAAACTTCACCTGTACTGGAGCCACCCCCAAATGGCCCCACTTTTTGAAATCGCTGCATAGGCAATAACATCTAGGTCTGAAGTACCTAATTCCAAAATTTCATGCCGATATCTTCATAAACTTCGGAGATAAAAAAGTGTGACAGACACGACGGACGGACGGACGGACGGACACACCGAAATTATAAAGGTTCCGTTTTTGTAGACGGAACCTTAAAAATAGCAGGATTTGAGATGAGCAGAGAAAAGCACTGCAGGGAAGAAAGGAGGGCTACAATTGGTACCATGATACAAGACCATGATACAAAGACCATTTCAGACGTGTCAAGGACATAAAGTTGCTCCAGGATGATCTTTCGTGAGCTGTCGCCAGTTTCGCATACCAAGCCGGCCGAGGTCCCCCTCGACTTGTGTGCGCCACCTTGTACGTGGACTTCCTTTGTTGCGTTGTCCCATAGGCTCAGAGTCGAAGACTCTTCGGGTCGAAGCTATGTTGTCCATACGTTCTACATGGGCTAGCCATCTTAAGCGTTGGCTCCATAGACGCCTGGCTAGACTCATGTCGCTGTACAGCCCATACAGTTCGTGGTTGAACCTTCTCCAAATGCCATCAACGCAAACAGGACCAAAGATCGCGCTTTTTCTCTCTTTTCTCTCGAAAGACGACTGGATGGCGCAGTTGGCTAAGTGCCTTCCCCTAAGTTAGAGGGGTCCCAGGTTCGAATCCCAGTGAAAGCAAAGTTAATACGCTTTTATCCGGTTTTTCAAATCTGGTTCAGTCACCATTTGCCGTTGGGATCACATTAATGGCACTATCACTGAAGCGGTCGATCAGTGGTAGTAGTCTGACTGTGGGTATCACAATGGACCAACATGGTCTAAGTGTGCTGGTGAATTCACTAGCAGCCCCCTAACCTAACCTAACCTTTCTCTCGAAAAGACCAAGAGACTGTTCATCCATTTGGGATATTGTCCATGCCTCTGCGCCGTACAGCAGGACTGGTCAAAACCTTGTATAAAGTCACCTTGGTCTTCCGAGAGAGGGCTCTGCTACTAAATTGCCTTTTGAGCCCAAAAAAACAGCGGTTGGCAAGAGTTATTCTGCGTTTGATCTCGGTACTGATTTTGTTTGTACTGTTTACCGCGGAGCCATGATAGACGAAGTCTTTTACTACCTCAAAGTTATAGCTGCCTATGGTGACGTTCTGGCCAAGTCGTCGATGTTGTGCGTCCTTTCTCGATGACAGCATATACTTTGTTTTGCCCTCGTTTACCGCCAGACCCATTTTAGCCGCTTCCGTTTCAATGCCAGCAAACGCATCATTGACGGCTCGCTGTGTTCTCCCAATCACGTCAATGTCATCCGCGTAAGCTAGCAGTTGAACGGACTTTTGGAAGATCGTGCCTCTTGTGTTGGCCAGTGAGTTTTGCACGATCTTCTCAAGAATGATGTTAAAGAAATCACATGACAGCGCGTCGCCTTGTCTAAAACCTTTTTTGACATTGAAGGTCTCGGTGAGTTCGTTACCGACCTTGATGGAGCAGCGAGAGTTCTCCATCGTCATCCTGCTCAGTCTGACGAGTTTGGCAGGAATGTCAAAACTAAACATGACGTTATATAGCTCGTTTCTATGCACGCTGTCGTATGCGGCCTTGAAATCGACAAATAGGTTGTATGTGTCGATTTGCACTTTTTGGAAATCGGGATCTGTCGCAATGTGAAGATTTGATCTATGGTGGACTTCCCGGGCCTGAAACCACACTGATAAGGACCTATCAGTTTGTTCACAAATGGTTTCAGGCATTCACACAAAACGGCTGAGAAGATCTTATATGCAATGTTAAGAAGACTTATCCCCCGATAGTTGGCGCAGTCAAAGGGGTCTCCTTTCTTGTGGATCGCTGACCAACACGATGTCCAAATATCAGACGTAACTCTGCGTCCCAGCCTCATTGAATTCCAACTCAATGAAAGGATAGCCAGAAAAAAAAATATCATGTTGAGCAATGAAAATAAGTTTAATAGGTTGGGATCAGATGGGAAAAAGTATGTGAGCAGGCCAGCGAACCAAAAGTACAATCCCAGGTACACCAATAAGTCCGTCAAGCATTGCGGTATCAGCATAATCGTGTGTGGCGATGCCATGTCAGGGCGATTAATAATAATAATAATGGTTGCGCTACAGTCTGAAGTAGGCCTGGTCCTAGCTTCTCAGCAACCACTCGTGTTGTGCGTGCTATTGTTCTGTCACGAGTGGAGGGGACCTACAGTTTAATGCCGACTCCGAACGGCGAGATTGAGAAGCTATTTCTAGACAGTTGTACTCTTCGAGCATTGTCAGTTACTCGAAAGAGATGGAGCCGTGAAAAAATGTTTGATGTTTTTTTTCGAGATTCGAACCTTAGACCTCGAGCGTAGGAGTCGACGCACCTACCCACTACGCCACGGTGCCAACCAATCGTAAAAATTAATGACATTATGGACCAGCATTAGTATAAGCTAATCCTGGAGAACCAAATGGGGCCATATACTGACGACTGTAAGCCTCTATCATGGACTTGTTTGCATGATAATGATCCGAAGCATACTTCGCGTATAGTGAAGAATTGACTTTCGGAGCGACAAATTTCTGTGCTTGATTAGACGGAAAGTCCCGATCTAAATTCTATCAAGAACCTTTCGAACGATATTGACTCGCTTGTTAAGGACAAATCCTTCCTTCCAAATATTAACAAACATTTTAGTTTTGTGTTAGTTCTTCGAGTTATTTATGAACTTTTGTAAACATTTCGTTGACTATTGGTATTTATATGAACAACACCTTTTTATGTTTTTCCTTATTTTGAATTATTGTTTTTACGTAATTTGAATTAATTTTGTGTTTTTTTTTATAAAGTGTACAAACGAAAGTCTTCGAATTCACCTCCGAGGGACGGCGCAGTAGAGGAAGACCGCGACTCAGGTGGCGCACGCAAGTGGAAAGGGACCTCAACCAACTGTGCGTGCGAAACTGGAGGCAGCTAGCTGAAGATCGAGCTGGCTGGAGACGCTTGTTGGTTGAGGCCCAGGTCCACACCGGACTGTAGCTCCACCTTAAGTAAGTAAGTAAGTACAAACGATTATCTGTTATAAAAAAAAATTTAGATTCTCATTTCATTTCATACAACATAATGTACGAGAATTTAAGGGTGTGCTATTTATGTGAACATCACTGTATAGTAAAAAAAAAAACAGTCTAAATTCAACATTTATTCTCTGTTAACAAAAAAAATAATGCATGTTTTCTGTTTGCAGAAATAACAAAATGCAACAAACTAGGAACCAGGAAAAAATATTATTCCGAATATTTTTGTGAGGCACTGTTTGTTTTGGACAAGTGCATAATATCTAATGGGGACTATTTTGAAGGCGACAACATTTATGTAGACAAGAATAAATATTTTTTTTTTTTCAAAAATTAAAATTCCCTTTATTTTCTGAACACACCTCGTAGTCCGAAAGGAAAAAAAATCCATTGACTAAACCGACTCGGCCACATCGAGCGAATAAACACCATTGCTCCAGGAAAGAAAGTCTTCGAATTCGATCCTTCTGGTTCGAGGAGGAGAGAAAAACCGAAATTCCGTTATAAAGACCAAGTCATCGAGGATGCAAAACAACTTGGTCTTGGTGACTCGAAGCTGCGTGAATAGGACCAACAGCGGTTGAATACGGCTCAGGTTTAGACCTTCCAAGGGTCGCAGGCCTGATAAGTAAATAAGGATTTTCCTCATCTCAATTCAGATATGTGAAGTCTCAAGACGGAACAAATTCGTCTCGGAATGTGGCGACACTTCTACTACGTTCGAAACTTACGGCAATTTAGCTATTGACTTGTAAGTAAGAGTTCCTTGAGGACTTGTATCTCCTTCGATTTTTCGCTAGAACGTGTTTTATTCAACATATTTACCTACGAAGCCGTCAAAAGATGCTTTGCATTCTAAGATACACAAAACGTCCTGTCATCTACCTGACTCTGTCCGACATTTTCGCAGCATGTTACCAACCACTAAAGCATGACAGAGGACGTCGGCCTGTTGCCGTCCAATCTCCAAATTCCGACAAACACTAGTCGCAACTTCAAGGCACGTTCTCAATACTCTCTGCTCCCCCAAAAGCGACCCACTTAACGAACGCGAAACCGATAAAAGAAATAAAATTCAAACCAAATTGAAATGCAATTATTTGAAATCGAATATTTGCGGCTCGAGTTACTCCCAATAAAGGACCAAGTGGCGGGTGCCGAGGACCCTTAAAACGGCACTTTGAAGCCCAACCGAGAGACATTAAGGAAACAGCCGCGTTGCGCTCCGACGGCACATCCATCGCTTGCCTAATTCTATACGTGATCCACTATCGTGACGCGAGCAAAAGCAAAAAGAAAATCAATAGCAAGGACAAATATTCGGAGTTTCCCTTTTTTTAATTTTAAGATACATCGCGAGGGGGAGGTGCAGGAGGATGAGATGTATCATGAATTCCAAGGCGTTCACCCTCCAAACGTTTGTGTATCTGATGAATACATTACACCATACGAACGCACGGAGAGACAGGGAGCTGACTTAATTTCTCGTCCTCCTCCCTGCGAGCTGGGGATGCTGCGATGTGCTGAGCATTCCTTTTTCAATTAACTTCGAGTAGAGCTCTCAATGAACATCCTATTAACGGTATCATCCTTCTGATGTTGTCGACTTGCAATATGAAATTCAAATGCGCTGAAGCCGATGAAGGAGTATCGATAGAACGAGAGAGCAAGCGTTCAATCGATTGGATTCGCAGTGCCCCCACACCCCATTTGGGCGAAGGATTACTGTGGTGGAACCCTTGCTCTGACTGTGGTGGTTGTTGTGTTCGAGAATACTTGAGGGGGGGAAGTTGCGGTTTTTTTATTCTGCTTGTGAATGAAGTTATTAGTTTCGCTGAACTATTGTATTGTGGCCGAGGAGACTGGCACCGTTGAATCCTAGAGCGCTCACATCATTCGGATGTGGAAGAGACAAGGAAATGAGTGGAATGAAATCATTGATGTCGATGTCGATGAGGTCATTCGGGATGTTGTCGTAGCGCTTGTTCGTTCATGAATTTATGTACGAAATGCCTTGTGACGTGTGTGTGTGGCGACGACGTCAGGACAATAACCTTGAAGGAATGGGAGACGCCGGATTTTTGGCGTCGCCAAGGCGAAGTATTTTTTTCTTCCAAAAAAAATGTTGCTTGGGTGGAAAGTAGAAGAAGGCTCTATTTTTGTCTCGGAATAAATAAAATGATTGCAGCTGCTTTGACGAAGAAGACGGATTTTCTATGTTTTCTGCATATTTGTGGGCAGAGCAATCGGCTTAAAATATGTGTACATCAAGTTTAGAGTTAACGGGGGTGTGCCCTAAGGTTCCGTATTATGCCTCTTTTTATAAAACGTGATGTTCGTCTATTTTGTCTCTCAATATCCAGGGAATCGTCTATCATAGGTTTCACATACGATATTGAAAAAGATGGATTTATGTTGCAATAGCTTCGATTAAAAACTATCTCCATTGCTCGCGTTTAAAGCTTGCAGATCCTAAGAGTGATGATAACGGTGAAGTCTCATTCAGTTCCTGACCACACCACGATTTAGCGTTATGCTCATGTTTTGTAAGCGTTGAGTATGTTTTCTTCGAATGTCCGTGCTACGAGGGAGAACGGCGAGGTCGATGTTAAATCGTTTGAGCAAGGTGGCCGTTCCAGACCATTTCTCCAGTTTACACGGTGACCAAACTTTGCTTTCAATTGAATTATTGTTTGACCACTCCAACGGCGGGAATGGAAACACTTTTAAACCTCCCTCAGCTTTATACTGCTGCAGAAACCATGGGACCCAGATGCAATGTTGCAATGACCACTTTGCGATCTACGTCAGACACTCCTCCAGTATTCTTGATGTCCGAACGTTTTTCCTTGTTGTACCCAAGGCGAGGACACGAATATCGAGAGAACAACGGACTTGAGGAAGACAAACACGGCCTAACGTCGAAAAGCTATAGTAGCAACAGACTGCCAGGAACTTTGCCCATCGAGTCTCCCTGAAACTCTCCGGAAGTTCGACGTCGCCTGCACCAACAATAGACGAAGAGCGGAGACGTTGTCAAAAAGCCATCAGAGAAGCCCCTACTAATGTGCTGGGTTTTAAAACACCACCAAGTGCAGGCAGGCACATACAGCAAAGCAAGAAGCCTACTAGGCAAACCTGCATCGAACTACGAGAGCTGTTCGTGAGCTCTACGAGCAGAAACGAAGGGAAGAGAACCGGCTTTTCAGGAAGAAAAAGAAAGAGCACAAGAAGCGCACGATCGAGGAGATGGAGAGGTGTTATGGCAGGAATGATGTCCGAAAGTTTTACCAAAGGGTAAAACTTTCATCGAATGGGTATAAAGTTCGGGCAGAAGCCTGCCGGGATGAGAATGGAAAACTAGTAGTAGATTCCCAGTCGATACTGAGAATTTGGAAAAATCATTTCTGCAGACTGTTAAACGGCGATGAGAACACAAATACCGTTGTCAGGCAGAATGTTCCACTTAACACAACGGACGATGATAGACGAAGTCATATGTGTTATATGTCATATGCCTTGAAATCGACAAATAGGTGGTGTGTGTCGATTTGCATTTCTTGGGTCTTCTCCAGGATCTGCCGCAGTGTGAAGATTTGATCGATGGTGGACTTCCCCGGCCTGAAACCACACTGATAGGGGCCAATCAGATTGGTGACGAAAGGTTTCAGGCGTTCGCACAGAATGGCAAAAAAGATTTTGTAGGCGATGTTAAGGAGCCTTATGTCTCGATAGTTGGCGCCGTCAAAGGGGTCTCCTTTCTTGTGGATCAGGCAAACGATACTGAGAAGGAATGCAATCATTTGACTTTATTCAAAGATTGTTAAAAATTGAAAGCGTTAGTCACAGATTTCTAAAGATTGGTGACTTAAATTTTTTCAAATCGCAATCTTTTTCATCAAAAATACTTCAAATTATTTTGGATGAATTCAAAAGAATTACCATCCCAAAATAGGATCTTGTAGGCGACATTGAGTAGGGATATAGCTCTATAGATGTTGCATGAGGTAGGAACCACAAATTGGGTGATCCTCTATACGCTCATTAAAAAAATACTTTTTAATTTTTAATTGTTAAGAAAAAACGTATCTATCAAGGCATTCTTGGATGTATAAGTTTGGCTGCGTGAAAGAAAGCTACCACCATCAACAATAGCAAATGTTCTTTATGGAACAATATCAAATCTCAATACATTCTTTTTGACAATCAAGCCCCTCTTTTTCCTACAACGCTCCTGTGAACTACTTTTATACACGGAATACAATTTTACTACACGATGCTCGCACCTTCCTATCGAAACGAACTGAAACTCGTCAAATGACAACAACACACCAGGCAAGTTGCAGTCATAAACTTACAATGATTCTGATGTTTTCAACTGCTACGCGAAAACCATGACATAATTTCATATCTGACCTCAAAACCTTACAAATCTGCGTTGGCGAAAGAAAATTGGCAACAAACCCATTTCAATGTAATGAGTCCTCATGAGGATTTACATATAAATCGTTCATCGATTGACCAACAAAGTATTTCCTTTACGATCACCCCGCACTGCATGGAACTTGGCAAGCCCATTAAGGGAAATATAATAATCCATTAGTGTCCCAACTGCAGGCAGGATAAACGCTTGTCTGAGAGACTGCAGAACTTTTCTATGCCACTATCCAACAACTGAAAGGATTTACAAGAATGTGTCAACCGACATCCTCATGAGGACGCTCCTCACACACACACTGGCAAACCGAAACTTCATCCGGAACATGGCTACCCTTGATTTCAGAGAATATGGGCGCGATGTAAATTTTAACCAAATTCAAGATTTATGACAGCCACATGAAAATCTTTGTAGTGCATCTAAAGGAAGACTTTTTAAACTCGACAGATACTTCAAATTGGTTCAAATTTCAGTTTGAAACTTAAAAAATCCCTCATTTCCACGATAAGCACGTTCATTGTTCTTGTTTGAAGATTTTCGATGAATGTGTGTGCCTGTGGGTGGTTGTGGGCCTCGAGTTAATGCGTTTCTCGGATACAATCCTTCCCGTGACGAATATCAACTGAATCGAGAAGAAAGCAAACACAAACAAATCTGAGTATCGAATAATATTTCTCAGATCCAAGGCAGCATGCACTCATGCGAGAAGTTTTTTTTTCATGAAATCCCCTCAAAAGGATTTGTGTTTTTTTGCTGCTACTCCCTTTACGTCTGACGTACCAATGTATCATCCCTTCGTTCGTTCATGTAAGGGGGGCTGAGAAGAAAAATTATGGAAAGCCACTTTCGACAAGTTTCGAATTGTCGGATTGTTGGATTTGCTGGGGTTTAGGATACATTGTTGGCTGGTTGATGATGTTTCGGTGGTGGTGGGTGATAAGTCTCGGGGATGCTAGACGTTACCCGTGACAGTTTGTTGATGTTTAGTTCATTTCTCAAGGATGTATGTCACTCAAAGTAATTTCGTATGGGATGGTGGAGCAATGGCCTGCATTTCTTGTGAGTCAAAAATGTCGGAAGAGGAGAGAATGAAACGAATAGTAACCGTAACGGCGTGTTTTTAAAACTGTCGTTATACTGTGTTGCCGGTTAAATCGAAAACTTGAGGCATTTCCTATAAAGTCTTGGTCGTAAAACAACATTTTGAAAGGAGTTCGAAACGAGAAAGAACATTGAAAAGAATAATTTTCATGTCGAAATCAAGGTTGGGATATGCATATTCAAATGACGAAAATGCCGTTGAAGAATCCCCAAAAACAAAAGTTGAAACGGAGGCTGCAATTCACGCACTAAACATTTCCCTTCAATGGGCTGAAGAAAATTATGCTTCAATGAGTAATATTTTAGCTCTGAAAAATGTACGAGAGTCAGCCTTGGAAAAGTATTCTGCTTCCAAAAAGACACAATTGAAAATTTTAAAATGTTTTAAAAACCATTAAAGTTTGAATTTTGTTTTTCATATGATTTAAATGATCAGTTTTGGTCTGTTTACCAGTACAAGACACGCTTTTTTACTATTCTGGGGTGTTTAACTTTTTACTTCAATTTTGGCGCCTACAATTTTTTTCACTCGATTATTGCAACAAACTCAATAAAAGCAACTGCCCAAATTTCTATTAGTTGCTTTTATTGAGGTCGCACTGTAATTTAAAAAAAAATACAAAAATAGTGGGTGAAAGGGGTCATTAACGTAATAGAAGCAATTTATAATACATAAAGTAAATTTGTTATACCAATACACAGAGCAAGTCTAGAATTTATTTGTAATTAAAATTCAAAAGCCATGATTTCACTTTTCTTTGAAACATTTCATTTTCATTTTGTATACATCTTATAGAGTAGGGTAATTTATTAAACAATCTTGGAGCACTTACTGAGAAAAATTGAGAATAGGTATGCAGTCTGTGGTGAGGAATTTGCACAAGATTCTGTTCATTTATTCTGAATTGATAGCTGGAAGAGCTTCTATTAAATAGGTAACCAGATCTTGCAAAAAATATTTTTAAAACTTTGTATCAGTAAAGGTGTTTTAGAGGAAGGATGTTAAGATTTTTAAATAGTATAAGACTATTAGACTGACGGCTTTTATTACAAATTAATCGTATAATACATTTCTGTTAGACAAGTAGAGGGTATAGTTTATTATAGTACGTACCACCCTAACAAGCTATGCCATATTCAAGCTTGGAGTGTACTAATCCATAATAAATTGCCTTTAGGAGATTAAATGAGCAATAGGATTTCAAAAAGTATACCTGCCTGGTAGCTGCCATTAGGTATTTCTTTAATTCATTTGCATGTTCATACCAATTCAACTTCCAGTCGAGTAGGACTCCTAGATATTTAAAATGATCAACCTTCTCAATACAGAAACATTTTTCAGAGCACGGGTGTTGATGGAAGAACGTCTGAGCACTAGATTCTGAGATACAAGTAGTTTTGCTATGTCTGAACCGTATGCAATTTGCAGAGTGGAAAGTGTAAGACTCATAATCTGACTTCTTGCCACTGGAACTAAAATACATTATTTTTGTTTTGTCACTGATTACCATTTTATGAGTTTTGAACCAATGACTAATCACTTCAAGGTCATGATTAATAGTCACAGAGAGATTCAAAATGTTCAATGTCAGATGCAGAGAAAAGTAGATCAAACCGATATTTCTTAGAAAATTTTGGAATTCCTAGCGTAATAGATGGGACACACATAAGGATGTCGCAAGAATCCACAAGCTGGCACTTTAGAGCACGTATTCAATCAGAAACATTTTTCGGCTAGCAATGTATCCGAGAGAACATTCGGTGTTTTGAAAAATCCTTTCCAGGTGCTTAGCTCGTTCTCTTGAGTACTAGCTAAGTAAGGTGGTTCAAATAAGAAGTGTTTGCTGCACGTTGATTAATATTTGCAGACATTTTAGGATACTGGACGAAGGAGATACGTCCATATCCGAGGCAGGTTGTTGTTTCTGAACTCGTACGTTTTTTACGTGGTGAGGAAGTTAACCCCACGCACAACCTCCAACTGGGAGGACAGGTCCATTTGTTTAGCCCCCGGACAAAGGGGTCCAGAAGGATCTGGTGTCGGTAGCCTCATGCAGGCTGTGAGCGCCGCCGTTGGCCTAAAAGAAGGACTCATCCGCCGCCATCTCTATTCCAGGGTCCCGACCTTACCATGGAAACCAGGTAGCTCCTGCTGACTGGAGTTGTGGATGCCCCTGTTGGCCAATCAGCTGACCAGCTCCTCCGCCGTCATCCTAAAAAGAGTGATGAGCCCTGGTAGACACACAATCCCCCCTCTCTCGTTTGCAGCCGCCCAGACGTCCCATCTTCTATCGAGGATATTCATATTAACGCTTCGAAACCCGAAGAAGATGTAAATTGAGGTGTTGGAAATGATTCAAATGAAATCTAACCAGAAATCGAAGACGTTGCTTCCAACGACCAGATTGCAAATAATATTCATTTAAGGCATTAGTTAATATCATTGTTTTTTTTATTTTATTAAAAAATGCATATACAAAATGCATCAATCTTTTATTAAAAAAACATTGGAATTTTAGACTTTAGGCAATTTTGTTACTCCTCCCACAGGATCTTTTTAAACATTTTGCGAGGTCTTTATGTTTTTCCATGAATGGAATATATTGTATATTGCTTCTTGAGCATTGTTTTGGTGTCTACCCCTGTTTAAATAAAATGTTTCAATTACATATTATATTTATCAATCACTTACATAATTAGACCACGTCAGCTGTAAGCTTCTTAAAAATATATTGAGGAATCACAACTTTAATTACCGAGTTGCTAGGAAGAAACCATTCATCAGTAAGGCAAACAAGAAAAAACGCATCAATTTCGCCAACAGATACAAACACGAAGATTTTACGTTTTGGAGTAAGGTCATTTTCACGGATGAAAGCAAGTACAATGTTTTTCGGTCAGATGGGCGTTCATATGTGTGGAGAAAGTCAAATGAAGAGCTGCGGGAAAGAAATTTGAAGCCAACAGTAAAGCACGGTTTCGGGTCAGTTATGGTATGGGGTGCAATATCAGCAGCAGGACCTGGAAATCTTCGCATAATAGAAGGCATAATGGACCATAAACATTACTTAAATATTTCAAGATCAAATCTGGTCGAAACTGCAGTAAAATTGGGACTTGCAGACGATTTCTATTTTTACCAGGATAACGATCCCAAGCACAAGGCATACAATGTGCGAAGTTGGCTCCTCTATAACTGCCCCCATGTGCTCGAAACGCCACCACAGTCACCGGATCTAAATCCAATTGAGCATGTGTGGAGCTATTTAGAGGACAAATTGAAATACCACCAAATCAGAAACAAGAATGACCTGATTTCAGCTCTAAAGGAGGAATGGCAAAAAATTTCCCCAGATTATTGCCAGAAATTGGTAAAATCAATGCCTAATCGCCTTAAAGCCGTAATACAGCAAAAGGGCCTCCCAACGAAATATTAAATTAATATATAACACTAAATCACATTGTTTTATTCCAATTTATCTTAAGTGTCCCATTATTACTTTGATCTACGATTTTTGACTTGACTTTTCTGATGTTTTTGTTGTTGTTTTGTATGTGTATTAATGAATTTCATTTGATTTTTGTTTTTTAATAAACTGACCCTATGAACATCCAAATTCGAGATATATTTAATATATAGCGTTTATAAGTTTCTAGAAAATAATTGATATTTTTATAATTGTAAGTGTCCCATTATGAGAATGAGCCACTGTATATCTGATCGAATTCAAATCACCCAAAAATCAATCAAATCGAAATGTGGAACACCGAAATTCACGTCGATTTGTTTTCGGAAAAAATGAAATCGAAATCGATAAAGTGAATAAAGTGAAGTGTAGAACACATACTATAGCCTGAATTTTGAATTACAGCCAGCCTTTCCATACTCTCTACAAGCTTCTGGCTTCTACTCTTTGGAAAGGAATACCAAACGTCTTTTATTTTTTCCCATAACTCATAATTCTTATAATTTTGTTACACAATCTTAAGCTTTACATCATGTCATACATTTTTAATAGGGTTAATATCGGGACTTTGAGCTGGCTGGTCAGGAACGTCAATATTTTCTCGCAAAAACCAATCTTTCATCTCTTTAGCAGAGCGCTTTGGGACATTGTCATGCATGAAAATCCAATTTACTTGCAAAGACTCGAAAGCGTGGGGCTCCATGCAGTTTTCAGTATATCTAAATACTGAAATTGTCCATTTTACCATTGATCCTTACAATAAGTCCAACTTCCGTGTCAGGAAAATGTACCCCACATCATGACATTACACCCACCATGCTTAATCGTTTTTTGGGTGTACTTGGGATCTACGGCTTTACTTATTGGGTGATGCACAAATGTTTTCCCGTCTGGCCAAATTCTATTCACATTTGTCTCATCACTCTATAGTACCCTTTTCCAAAATTGCAGGTCCTTATTTTGATGAGTTCTTGCAAATAATAAACGCTTTTTTATATTTTTTTGGAAAGAAGTGGTTTCTTTCTAAAGGTGCGTCCAAATAAGCCAGCTTCATTTAATCTCCTTCTAATGGAACGGCTTCATTTCATTGCATATCTCGCGAGATGATTTAAACGGATCCTTTTTGCTCTCCCGCATAGTGGTTCTATTCATCAGAAATGTGTTTTTTCTTGGTCCTGGACGGCGATTTTTGTTACGGATTCAATGAATCTGATCTTCTTTTACTAGTTTAATAGCGTTATAAACCATTTTTCTGGAGCAATTTCCGGCTATTTCAACTGGTTTTTTGCCGTCTTGATGAAGAGCATAAATTGAGCTCCTTTTTTCGGAAGTGCAGTGCTTTCCTCTTCATACTCTAATAAAAAATTAAATTAATCACTATGCAAAAATTAATCATAAAACAAAAATAATTAAGACCACACAAATTAGATATTCCAAGAGATATTCCAAATACCACGATTTATGTTATTTTGGTGTCCAACCACAAAGAACACTTCAATGAATGAAGCAACAGATTGGACATATGAACTCACTGATAAAGGAAAAATTTGTTCTCCATAATTTACTGGAGCGTAGAGGGAATCAGTAGCATGCATAAAAGTTTTCCTTAGATCGTTTAAAATAAGAGGAGTGCAGTACAGTACAGTTAAAATGTAAGGTGTACATTTTGTTTCGCCTTGTGCTATTTATGTGACCATAGCTGTAGAATAGAAATATACTTGACCGGTGATGAGGTGGACGGCATTTCTTTTTTTCTTTTTTTTGAAAGGTAACAAGTGGCAATTCCCCATCGTTCCGCATGTTAATTTTGCGGAAAGTTCTATCTATATAGGAAAACTACATAGAAATTCTCTTATCAATTAAATAAAATCAATTAAAACAAAAAATATTTTGTTAAGAAAGATCGAAAGAAGTCAATAGGAAAGAAATTTCTGAGTTGGTCAAGAATTTAGAAGACACGGCAAAACGCGAACCGCCAAAACTGAAGAAAGAACCAGCCCCTACAGCTGTTGTTTCACCGAATGTGAGTAGCGCCGCAAACGATATCAACGTTGACAACGTTATCGATCAGGTCTCCAACGACGAGGATTGGAAGGAAATTGAAAGGATTACAGTGGTCTTAACATTGGCCAAATAACTATAAACGATGATGAGCTTAATCCACGGCGATGGAGATGGTTATGACGAAGACGAGGCGACGGCAATGATGGCAATCAAATTTCCAAATCAAAAGGTCACGGGCCATGGAAAAATGTTATACCGGCCGAGGAGGTAACACAAATTCCAATGGAGATCCAGAAAAGTAAAGTCTACATCAGTCCACATCTGAGAAATTGTCAAAATTCCGCAGTACTGCGAATGAATAAACTCCGCAAAGGCATCGCACCAGACATTATAAACGAAGATTACTTCTCCACACTGGGTGCCGCCCGGCCAGAGAAACGAAAGAAAAAGAAGAATGAACCCGCATTTGAAGAAGTTCGACACGGAGGTCGGGTGCAGCGAGTCCAAGAACAGACAACAGCGCCAGTCTCGGTAGCGAATCGTTTCAAATCGCTTGAACAGGGCGATAGCTAGACAACTGAGTTCAACTCCACAAGATCCAACCCCTCTCCTCCGCTCTAAAACTCACTAAAATTGAATTGCAAATATTTTTCTAATTGTTTCGATAACAAATACAGAAAAACAACCGACAAAAATTTTATAGATACATTCGAACTTCGATAACTGGAATATTTGATAACTCGAATGAAATTGGTTGGCAAAAGCGCCAAGACGGAAATTTACATGTAATTTGTTCTTGATAACTCGAATTTCGATAACTGGAATATCTTGATAACTCGAACAGATTTTTTAGCGTCAACTTCGATAAGTCGAATTCTGAAGGGATTTCTCAAATTCTGCGTATTTTACATGTTCGTTTTATAATGAATTCTTCGAGACACAGTCTTTTTATGTTCCTATGAACTAATATACTTACTACAGAAAATCGTGGTTTCTTAAGAATTGCCTTATTTTTTATTAGTAGGAGTAAAAACACACAATTGAAGACATGTTACACTTACTTTGTACTAGAAAAACACAAAGTGGAAGACAAAATCATACACAGAGTGAACAGTCCAATCGAAAACGGTGGTGTAAGTGGAAGTTCAAAGAGACTTTTTAAGTCTATGTAATGTACGAAAATGTGGGCAAAGCAGTTTTGGAATCGTTTTAAATGAAAAGGAGGCAAAACTTATCTACAACCGATACACTGTATAATGGTTAAAACCGAAATAAAAATCCTCTCTTCAATCATGTATTGCAGACTATTTTAAATAATAATTAGATTCCTGTACGTTGTATGTGTTTTGACTCAAATAAATAAATATTTATACCTATACATTTTGTATTTTCTTGATAACTCGAATTTTCTTGTGGCAAGTGATGGTTCGAGTTATTGAAGTTCGACTGTATATGTTTCTCAAGGCTGTGATGCTGCCCGCTGCTTTTGCGCTCTCCCCCGTTATCACACTTCAAGAAATACTCGCCGGAACGCTAAGGAATGTCCTGCGAGTATCATTTGTACACTACATACACACACAGAACAAACAGTATATCATTCGTTTAGATAGAATTTAAATTATGTAAAAAGAGAAAAACTGAAGAGGAAACATGAAAAAACTAAATGATTATGTGAGAAGATCAAAACATTTGCAAATGTAAAAAAAAGGAATTTACTTACGTTCTCATATGTGACTATGAGATACAATTCATTTTCATTATCCTAGTAAAAAAGTCAAATGTTTTCCATTCTTTTAATAATTCAACCCCGAACACAATAAAGAACAATTGTCAAAGCAACGTGCAGTGTTGAGGAATGAAGAAATTCGGCGTGTAAAAACTCGCGCAACACGGTATGACAGATCAAAAGAAAATCATCAAGAGATGCGCATTAAAGGACCAACCATAATAGCCGCACGAGCCAACCATAATTGACTTAAAGAAACTTAAACTTATAACAGCATTGAACGAAAAGTAACCAGGAGGATCATCAAATTTCCAAGTATCTATAATTGCTTGAAAACAATTCAGTTGGCAATTGTGTTTTCTGTCAAACTGTGGTGAAATTGTAATCTGAAGATTGTGAAAACAAAATCAAAGCGCGTAAGATGAGCTTCCGAAACTTAAAATTATTAAAATATATAAACATAATTCTTGGTATAACAAAATAGTGGGCGCATCAAAAAAAGTGGTATATCCTCCACTTCCAAAAGAAAGCGAAAAAGAGGAAAAAGAAAAATGTGGAGTGTACATCCAATTAATCGCGATAGAAATTCGAAAAGTTTTTCTATGGTGAAATTTCTAAAAATTAAAGAAACCGACAGTGATCAGTTTTTAATATATGTGCAGGGTGGGCCATCTAGTGGCTTTTTTTTAATCACAGGTTATTTTGAGACTACAGCTGTTTAACGCTCGAAATCTTGACAGAAAGTCATATATCTCCGCGGAACGAAATGAGTCGCTTTAGGCCTGAACATTTTGAACAGTGCGTTTTTTTTAAAATAAGTTTTGGCCGAAATGAAGCACCCACCGGGACTGTTGTACCCAAGTTTGTGCAAAAAGTTGGTAAGACTGTGACATGGTAGTGAGTGGACAACACTTATGGTCCCCGTCGTCGTACGGTGCACACAGATGAGAATATGACTATTGTGGCCGAAAGTGTGAGACTCAATTCACGAACATCAATCTCAACAGATCAACATTTCACGCACTAGCCTCAGGAGAATTCTGCACAAAGATCTCGGCTTATTCGCTTACAACGTCCATTGACTTAGCAATTGAAGGCGCGCGTTTTGGTCAACGGTGGGCATTACAGAGCCATGTTAACCGACTTTTTTTTTTACTGAAATTCAAGACATGGACTTGAACAACCTCGGGTTCATGCAGGATAGCGCGCCATGCCACATAACCCCTGCCACAACCGATCTTGGCGATGGCGATGTCCGTCAGCTACAGTCCGAAACCATCAACAAGGTCTTGGAAAATTGGTGTAAAAGAATGCGCTACTGCGAACCCAGCCGAGGCAGCCACATGAACGACGTTGTATTTCATATTTAATGGGAATAATTGTTCTTACTACCAAAGCCATAATACATAGAAAAATTTGATTTTGTTCATTTTAAAAAGAAACTTGATTTTGGACCACCCTGTAGTTCCAGTTCGTAAACGTCAACAAAATGCGCATTGCGTATCACTGCATATATGATGCGACGAAACTATTTTTTAATGTTGCGATACATCAAGATGCTTTCATTTTGTTGGAGTTTCGGAACGGCTTATTGTTTTGTGTGCCTGTAATGACCCACAATTCTCCAGAGAATTAATAAATGAAACAACTTGACTATACGGTTGCCAGAATAAAAGTGATGACAATTAGAAATTATATATTGCTTTGCCAACTTGATTATTGTAGTAAAATGTTTATACTACTGACAAGGTCGCCACATCCCTCCTGTATTTTTTTAGCTTAAATTTCAACTCTGGATTTCTCGGCTCGGTGTTATTTTCCCCGACCTCGTTAGATTCTTCCAGCGAGGGATCAGAATTGCTTTCATTAGTATTTGTTCCTTCCATCCCTGTTTGAGATAAAACTAGTATCTTCTTTACATGGCTTAAGGTTCTCCTAAAAGTCCTTCCGTCATCTCCTTGTACCACTGCTTCATTTCGGTTTAATTTAATCACCTTAAATTCAGCAGGATCGAAAGTTGTTGTTAGCTTGTTTTGGGGTTTCAAATTGTGAAGTAAGACTTTATCGCCAATAGAAATATTCCCCTCCTTCGCACCACGAGCTCTATCTCCACTCTCTTTTCCTTTTTGTTTGTTTATTTTGTCCAAGTCTCTTGCCTCTGAGTCTAAAATAGTTTCATTTATGTCTTGTATAGAAGGAATTTTATCTCTAATTGATCTATTATACAGCAGTTCTGAAGGTGATTTCCCCGTTGTACCATGCGGTGTCACGTTGTACATTAAAGTAAATTTCTGTAGTTCTATTTTATAGTCTGCCCCCTTTCCGTGGGCTATTTGTAGTCGCTTTAAAATCGATCTATTCATGTTTTCAACTTCACCATTGGCCTGTGGCCAGTAAGGAGGCGAAGTTATCAATGTTGTTACTGTCACAATAGTTCTTAAATTCACCACTCACAAACTGCCGACCATTATCAGCTTTTATAGATTTAGGATACCCCAATCTAGAAAATATTTCTTCTAAAATGGCAATTATTTCTGAAGACGTTATTTTTTTCACAAATCTAGTCTCCTGGTATCTTGAATAATAATCAATGATTACAAAAGCGTAATCGTGATTTGGTAAAGGACCCAATAAATCCATTGCAAGGCATTCTCAGGGGCCGTTTGGAAAAGCATGTCGCTGCATAGGCACTGGTGGGGTCGGCCTTGAAACTAGCAGACAATCTCGACACAGTTTCACGAAAGATTCCACTTCTCTGTCCATTAGTGGCCACCATACTTTCAACCGCAGTCTTCGTTTCATTGCTGTCTCCCCTGGATGACCTTCATGTCCCAACTCCAATACTTTCGTCCGTAACGGTCTTGGTATGACAAGTCTGGAACCACGAAGTAAGATGTTTCCCAGGGTGCATAGTTCAAATCGAAACGGAAATAACTTATTTTTATTACTCGCTGTCCAATCGTCTCTCTTGATATTTTCTACCGCTTCCATAATCTCTTGATCGTTTGCGTTTTCTTTGACCACCTCACTTATCGTAAGTGCCCGAGGAACCACATTCTTAATTAGTGCACATACACTGTATTCACAATGCCTGTCGAAAGAGTCCGTATCCTGAATCTTGCATAACCTGGACAGGGAATCTGCTATATTAGATTTTCCCGCTTGATAAATAACTTTGAATTTAAATGACTGAAACCGAAGGACCCATCTTTCGATTCTAGCAGGTGGTTTCGAGGTAGGCTTAAAGATTGCTTCCAAAGGTTTGTGGTCCGTCACTAGTTCAAATTCTATTCCTGCAAGATAGTAATAAAAACGTTCTACTCCCCAAACTAAAGCTAAACTCTCTTTTTCAGTCTGGGAGTATCTCCTTTTTACTGCAGACAGGCTTTTGCTAGCGAACGAAATTACTTCAGGACATCCTTCACGAAATTGTAAGAGGACTGCTCCTAATGCAACAGGACTGGCATCAGCAATTAATCGCGTACGCTTGTTAGAGTTAAAATAAGCCAGAGTCGGAATTTTTGCTAGGGAGTCTTTTAAACGCTTGAACGCATCTTCCTGTTTTTCACCCCAGGTAAACGGAATATCCTTTTTAATAAGCTTCCATAGCGGTTCTGTAGTGTCTGCCAAATCTGGAATAAACTTTCCTAAATAAGTAACAAGACCCAAAAAACTTCGTGTTTCCTCCTTCGTGTTTGGAGACCGAAATTCCAAGATCGTTCTAACTTTGTCGGGATCTGCACTAATTCCAGTTGTGGCTAATACATGGCCTAAGAACTTTAACTCATGTACTTTCCAGCTGCACTTGTCCCTGTTAAGGGTGACGTTCATATCTTTGAGGATGTTCAATACTGCCCTTAATTCCCTGTCATATTCCTTTTCAGTGACTCCAAAAACAATTATATCGTCCAAGTAATTCAATGCATTTTGACAAGGGGCTAAGATATTTTCCATTGTTTTTTGGAATATTTCTGGGGCTGAATTCACACCAAACAACAACCGTTTGTATCGAAACAGTCCTTTATGGGTAATGAATGTTGTTATTTCGCGGCTGTCTTTAGTTAGCTCTAGTTGGTGATATGCGTTCTTAAGGTCTAAACGGGACAAATACTGAGCACCCTTCAGTTTGGTCATAAGCGTATCAAACGTAGGAAGTGGATAATTTTCTCTTAATAAAGCCGCGTTTGATCGGCGCATGTCTACGCATAAACGAATATTTCCATCTTCCTTGAATACTAACACTATAGGTGAGATCCAAGGACTTGGGCCGTAAACGGGTTCGATGATATCCTCTTCTACTGCCTCATTGAGTTTACGTGCTACTTTTTCTTCCAAAGCTGTTGGAATGCGACGTAAGGCTTGCTGGACCGGCTTCACTAACTTATCTATAGTCAACTGTACCTGTGTTCCCTTTATCTTCGGAAAAAGAACGTTTGTCTTCCACCTGATTTACGTCCACTCCCAATTTAAGAACCCTTAATTTGAGCGCAGTATCACGCCCCATAAGGGACTGTGTACCGTTCTTGATAACATAGAATGAAGCCATCGATTCTTTACGGTAGTCAACGCATATGGGAGCTTCAAAAACAGCTCTTATTTCAAGCATCTCTTTAGCTGTGTATGCTCTGAACTGATTTTCCGATTCTGTTCTGACATTAATCAATGCTGAGGTTTTGCGTAGATTTTCCCAGTCTTCTTCCCCTATCAAATTGAAACGTGAACCTGAATCGATTAGCATTAAAAATTTGTAGTTTCCGATGGAACAGATTATTTTTCCACTTGAAGCTGCTACATGGTCTTCTGTGATTTGAAAACAGGAGTGCTCACTACAAGTACTACTTGAGTTTTCTGCGTCTACGAACCTAACCTTTGATGGTCCAAACTTATTTTTCTGATGAAAGGACTCATTATCAAATGGGGTCTTTCGCTTGTCAGACTTGGTTTTACACTTCTTAGCAAAATGCCCCAAAAACCCACATTTATTACATTTGCTATTTTTAGCTGGACACGAAATATTATTTGCCAAGTGACCCAATCTTCCACATCTTTGACATTCGTCATCTTCGTTTGGACCATTCCGTTTATGAGCAGTTCGGATGCTGTTAATACCACTTGACGATAGAGCTGGAATCATCGATTCTGTCTGGCTCGCGATCTGTTCGTGAACTTGACACATCTCTAACACATCTTCTAGGGAGTATTCCTTTTCCAAAAAAACGTTTCTTTAAATCTCTAGAAGCCCATGTGTCTATGACCTTGTCTTTTATGTTAATTTCAATAACCTCTTGCTTTGTGTTACAAAAAGAGCATTTGGCTGCCTGATGTCGAAGTCGCAGAAGAAATTTATTGAAGTTCTGAACAAGTGTCTTTCAAAGGTCGAATTTCTCTTGGGTGAAAAATAGTCATTTAGTTTTCTTACCAACACCATGAATACATTTTCATCCTCAATTGCTGTGGAATCCGCTAAAGCTCCAGGGATATTAAAAATAACCTCTTGTAATTGTGGTCCTCCCAGATGCAAGAGCTTATTTTTATTTTTAATTGGATCAGTGATTTCTTCGGAATCCAAGTAAAGGGAAAATAAACGATACCACTTCTCCCATTCTGATCTTATCAAGGACTTATCGATATTTTCACATAGAAAAGGTTTTATCGCGGACTCGGCCATCGTTTCCTTATGAGTAACTCTCAATCCTAATTTTTTTTTTTTTTTGCAATTTTATGCCTTGGTCAACAATTAAATGTAACACTCAATGCTGCAATTGAATGCAATTTCTTTCTTTTGCAATTTAATGCCTTTGGTAAACAAATAAATGTAACACTTACTCGATTCAGTTTTTCTTCGAATTCACCTCGTCGCCAGTTGATGACCCACAATTCTCTAGAGAATTAATAAATGAAACAACTTGACTATTCGGTTGCCAGAATAAAAGTGAGTGTTTATTTATCTAAAGCTATGACAACTAGAAATTATATATTGCTTTGCCAACTTGATTAGTGTAGTAAAATGTTTATACTACTGACAAGGTCGCCACAGTGCCAATTTCATATTTTTCTTTTTTCAGTCTCAAAAAATTGGGGACAATTTTTCTAAATAATTTGGTTATTAATGTTGGCTGCATACTTAATTATATTTTAGACATGAAAAAGAGACAACTGTGTCAAAAAATTAAAAAGTTTTCATCGCATCTAAAAATTCTATGATGCGCTGGTTGCTTTTGTTTGCACAGTAGCTATCAGTATCAGTATCATTTCCAAATGTGTGCAATTAAGAACGCTTGACTTTGCAGTACTGCGCTAACATGCGATTACGAACTCACCCAATCATGTCAAATAAATTTAAAATAATACATTTTTGACTTTTTCGAAGTCCTAGAGTCTTTTAGGAAATCCACTCCCTAAAATTAGGAAATTATTAAATTGCGGCCATTCTGCAATCCTTGATGCCACACTTATTTCCCGTCCATATCTTCCCCCTAGCTGTTTCCACTTATTTGTGGTTTTTAAATCTCTGAAATAAATCGTAAAATAGAAAGAATTTTAACAATAATCTTTTACACACTTGGTTTACCAAGTAGAAATATCATTCCAGCGCCTTTCCTTCTGTAATTTATTAAAGCAGCTCACATCACTCTTGTCATAGACACATTTTTTTCAGCCATAGATGATATTAAAATTCGTATTCACTGGCCATTTATTATACATACAATTTTTTCAACTTCCCAATGTTTTAAAATTGAAAACTCACCGACAACTTACAACTAGCATACTTAGGTGATTCAAGAAGACAATTTTTTAAATTTCAAAACCAACTGACGCATGCATACATACAGAGCGATTCACTTCGTTCCCGCGTAAGTAAGCAAAAGTGAATAAACCTCACGAAACTGTGCGAAACGGTTATTATGGTCACGTTGTACGTTTTCTGCGTATTCACTTAATTGCTTTAGATGACATACATTTCCTTACAGTTATCATTGCTCAGCCCTTGCTTTCATGTGTCGTGTAATATCGATCGTAGGAAATTTGCTGACCAAGCCGTTCTAAAATCCAACGCTGCCTGGGTAAACAGTCAAAAGCAATTGAAAATGTTACCCTTTTTGCATTTGCTACGGATTGATCAAACTTTATGCTAACCATCTGAAAAGGAGTGCCTTTTACTGCGAATGCAAGCAAGTCGGCTACAAACTAACTTTGCATTGAAAAGGGATGTTGGTGGGAAGATTCGAGAAGAGAAACTGTTTCCGATCGGAGAGATACAAAGATTAATTTCCACAACACAGTTTTCAAGATCTAACACCTTAACTATCACCGACCTGCTCTATTGCGCGAAGACAGCGACAATCTCAACAGCAACTGAAGAAGACTTTATACTTTTTTTCTGCGTTCAAATCTTTGCTCCTGTTTGCGTTGATGGCATCTAGAGAAGAGATTTCAACGCGAACTGTATGGGCTGTACAGCCACATGAGTCTAGCATCTACGGATCCAACGCCCAAGATGACTGGGCCATGAAGAGCGCATGGGCAACATAGCTCCGACCTGAACAGTCCTCGACTCCACAACCGTGCGACAATGCAATAGAGAACGCCAACGAAACTGATGGCTCACACAAAGAGTTCAGCCAACTTGGTGTTGCGTAATTGGAGGCAGCTGTCTAAAGATCGTGGCAGCTGGAGAGGCTTGTTGGTTGAGGCCCAGGTCCACTCCGGACTGTAGCGCCATCAGAAGAAGAAGAAAAAGTCACTACCGACGTAATCTGGAGATGTTCTTAATCAAGGACATAAGCACAAAAGGAACAACAAAGATTGTTTTAATAACGGCCTATTATTATCCTACGAGTTATCAATTAGAATCGCTTGAATGTCCTACTCAGGCTGCATATGTGTCACGAAATGGCTAAGTAAAACATCGCTCAAAAAAGTTTACAAAATGGGACAAAACCAAACTTCACTTGCACTTAATTTTAGGCGAAATCATAAAATCAACGCTGTTGTAACAAATATTTCCTCCACAATCCAGACACGTTCCAATTTTCCAACGCCATTCCCCAACTGCCTATGTGATGCTGTTTAGCGTTTAGTACGTGTTAATTTAGCAAACTCATTTTAATTACTTCAGCTTGAGTAGATCAATTATTCTCCCTTTGACGAGGGCCGTCATCAAAAATTAATACGCTCCATTGTATCTCCCACAGACGAGATACTCAAATGGACACTCATTAGAGCCGTGAGCATGTGCAACCACAGATACTCTGCATCTCATCAAAAATCGCCTCCCCTTCTCCAGACAGACCACCTCACCCCAGCGGGCGATGATATAAATATCTCAAAGAGAAAATCTCTCAATAAGGACATAAGGACACAAATGGGCAAACTGATTGTAATCGATATCCCCTAAGTCTGCTCGCACCACTTCATCACTTTTATCACCCGTTGTCGTCGCTTTTCATTCTCGATGATTTTATCGCAGCGGGGATTTAAATATCCTCGAGGCGGAGGATGCTAACTCCTGAAAATGCCCGAACGAATGCTCATCCATCTCCCGTCTCTCGAATGGTTGAAGTTCATTAACTTTATACATGAGAGTTGTTCGTTTTGTTTCTTTTTTTTGCGGCCTACGATGCGTTCGGCACTTAAGTCTTCGTGGTGTGGAGGAAGCTTTATGGTAATGACTTCGTGGTGAGTTGGTTCTTTTTTCGGTGAGGAGAGAGAGACTCTTTTGACTGGGAACAAAGCCGATGAATAGGTTTATTTGCGACGAGCTAAGATGGCTTTGATTTCATAAGATACGATAAGATCCGAAATGAGGGATGTTTACGGCGCTTTCGTGTGGTTTTGGTCGTGGTTATGCGCCATATTGTGGAGTTGAGCTGGCAAAAAGGGGCTCTGATTAGAACGACACTGGAATGAAGTCCTCGAAAAAGGGCTTCGGCTTTCGATTATAAAGGTATGAAGAAAATTTCATTTGATTTCTTGCATCAGACGAAAACGTTTACGTATAGTTTTTCAGATGAAAATGTCACTTTTCAGTCCATCCGATCTTGACACCCGAGTACTGATAAGTGTTACCACATGATTGTAGCAACAGTTTGAGTTGCTTTTGTTGACAAGTTAACAGTGTCATGCCTTACCTTTAGTCTGGCTTCTTGCTGTAGACAATTTCGCAGAATTCTAAGGCAACATCTAAGGAGAAAATGTAGGCTTGTCTTACAGAGAGAGGATTAGAGTTAGATGAGGTAAATGCCGTCAAGAGATCCGTTACAAGTCGTTGTAAGTAGTCCCGATCAAATAACAAGAGGTAAGGGTTTTCTGTACCAGAGTTGGTTTGGATATCCATGCGATTTTGTACCCATTTCGTCTTGTCTGTGAATGTGATGATGCTTCGTATGTACATTTTCAACAATTTGTCAAGTTTATTGGAAAATAAAAACATTTTCCCAGTGTAGGCGCCATTGAACGTTCAAAAGGAGGCTAGAAGCTGCGGTATTGAAGGATGTTCTCTCCTTCTTGTTCATTCCTTCAGCCACTGCAGATATCATTATAGGTAGTTTTCATTCTTCTCGCATGATTTCTAAGCAGGCAGTGTCCAGTGATAACTACAACAACAGTGGTAATTTTAGGTAGGTCTATGGAAATGCGGGCCCATTGGCGTTGTTGATACTTGCCTGGACCCCTACGCACGAGACTTTTCAGTCAAATCTCAATGCAGACAAACAATTTTTCAAAAAGAAAAAAAATTGTTCACAGTTCTTTCGAGTCACTAACAATTGTTACGGCAACACTAATATGTGGCTAACACAGTGACAACACTAAAAGAAATGTATCAAGAAATGTTATTCTCTTTAAAATTGAAATATACGTTCATTCTCGATCTGACTTTGCACAATGCTCAGAGAGTAAACCTGTCTAAAAAAAAATAAAGCTTCTCAATCTCGCCATTCGGAGTCGGCATTAAACTGTAGGTCCCCTCCACTCGTGAGAGAATAATAGCACGCACAACACGAGTGGTTGCTGAGAAGCTAGGTCCAGGTCCACCTCGGACTGTAGCATCGCCATTATTATTATTATTATATAATCGGCACGTACCAGTGCGTCTTCCGGTCCGGCAAATCGGCTATAGACCAGATCTTCACACTAAGACAAATCCTGGGGAAGACTAGCGAGATTCAAATCAATACGCACCATCTTTATATGTATACGCGATGCACCGTGCAGTTCGGCTCGAGGACTTCCGAGCCGTTTGAAACCTGCACCGGATTTCCGCAAGGAGATTCGCTGTCGTGTGATTTCTTCAATTTGGTACTCGAAAAGATAGTGCGGCGGGCTGCTGTAAACACGGAAGGCACTATCTTCTACAAGTCAGTCCAACTGTTGGGATACGCAGATGACATCGACATCGTTGCGCGTTCCCAACGCGCCGTAATGGAAGCTTTCACGGCAATTGAAGAACAAGCGAATCGAGCTGGTCTAAAGGTCAATGAGGATAAGACAAAATATGTGCTGTCTAGCAAGAAACGATCCACCGCACACCACCTAGGGTGAGGTAGTGAATGAGTTTGTCTAACTCGGGGCAAACGTGAACTCCACGAACGACATCACAGTGGAAATCCGACGTAGAATCGCCCTTGGCAAGTTATGCTACCTCGGGTTATCAAAACAACTGGGCTAAAAACTCCTGACTCGAAGGACCAAAATCATGCTCTACAAAACTCTTATTCTGCCAGTCCTGCTATATGGAGCCGAAAGCTGGACACTAAGCAGAACTGCGGAGCTGATTCTTGGTGCCTTCGAAAAAAAAAAATCTACGTCGGATATATGGTACCGTCTGCGAGAAAGGCGAATGGAGGAGAAGACACAACCGCGAACGCAATGAGTTGTACCAGGATGTGGATGTAGTCCGTAAGGCAAAAATCCGTCGACTGCACTGGCTCGGCCACATCGAGCGCATGGAAACAACGCTCCAGCTAAATGGGTCTTCGAATCCAAGCCTCCTGGTTCGAGAAGGAGAGGAAGACCAAGTTATTGCGGATGTAAGACAAGCAGCGTGCCCAGGACCGCCAACGATGGAAGACAGCGATAGCTCAGGCTGAGACCCTCCATGGGTCGTAGTAAGTAAAAGTGCGCCGCTAAATATTAATATGTTCTTTATAACTCAATAACCATCTAATTCCTGACTTTGAATTTTTGCGAAAGCAGCAATAATATCCTCCTTCATTTCCTCCTTGATTCGTAACAAGAAAGAGATGATGGGAGTCAAAGAGTATACAAGTAAGAACAAAACCGGGGAAACACGCTACCGACTTCAGATTCTACTTGAAGCTGAATGTTAACCAACACGAATATCTGATTGCATATAGGACAAATTTTGAAAGCGTCCTCATTGCTCTCGTTGCAAGTCGCTATAGCGTTTAAAACAAGACACTCTCTGTAAGCGAGTGACCGATCAAAACCAGAAACGTTGACTTTTTTGTGGTTGTCATCATCCCGACGCAAAATGGCTATAGCGTGTTCACTGCATAGGAAATGAGCAATAAATCAAAAAAAATCGTCGTCGACATCGAAACTCTGTTTTCAAATTCAATGTCGTCACATGAGGTTGTGTGTATGAGTATGTTTGACGCTTTGCTAGAAATCATTTCCTACGTCCCATGCATATCTTCCAATCCAACTAATTCCAAAGAATCAGCTTCAAACAGTAAATAAAACTCATGAAAACAAAAAAGTCCGAAAAAAGGACAACTAAACCCCGCCAAACAAGAAAAAGAAAAAAAGTATATCCTTCCCGGTAATCACCTTAATGTCCCCACGTTAAACAAACAATGAAATCGACAGAAGCAAGTGCCAATGAAGGCGACTTAAGCCGTTAAGGTGATAATCACAGATAAGGAATTCTATTAAGGAAATGAAGAAAATTACTTCTCTACAGTCCTGCCGTGTGAAATCCAAAAGGGGAGCACAATGAAACCGTCGGTCGTCGCGTCAGAGATAGTTTACTCAGGAGACTGCGAGATTTTTTATTTATCTTCTGAATCTTAAAGGACACAAGGACATTTCGCTTCTCCTTGTTCTTCTGTTTTTGATCATCCCCTTTAAAGTTTCACGGAGTATTTTTCTTGCTTTTGAGAAAAAAAATCTTAATTAAAACTCCCACAGAGGAAGATAGATTCCCATTCAGCTCAGAGTCGTAATCGATTGAGATTTGTATCTAAAAAAGGATAACGCACACACAAATCAAGCAGGGAACGCAAAGGATTTGCACAGAACTCTCTGACGAGCATATGTCATGAAAATGAGAGCTTTGATGTCTCCGGGGAAATATGTTAAGCCGTTTATAATGAAAGGAAGTAAGCCACCGTGAGAGGGAGGGAATGGGGCATAATACGATATAGGATACATTTTTGTGGTATTTGTCAACAGCTCGTACAGAACTCGAGCTCTAATGACCACAATGACGGACCATAACCATGCTGAACCTGTTGGAATTAAAAAGTAATCATATCATCATCACAAATAATGAGAAATCTTTCAGGAACTCAAAGCCCTTCCCCGGCCTTCACTTACCGCACTGTTGTCACGCTCGCTGGGAGAACCATTGCTTGGCAAAGTAGCGATTAACTAACCATTGCTGTTGGACCAGAACAAACAGCACACAAACTCACAGCCTACAATGGGGCAAGAGGATGATAAAGAGAGGCAGCAAGGGGATTTCCTTTTTTTGGTTGAAAGACGCCCGAAGGTCATAGTGAAGTGAAATCTCATAGAATTCTGATTTCAGGGCGTTCGCTGAGCCGGAGGGTGAGTTCTTGTTATTGCTTCTCGTCCTTTGAGTGACAGATAAAAACTTTTTGATACAATAACACAGAAATGGATACGATGAATTGATGTGTGTGTGTGTTTCTATGCATTTGTCTGATGGTGGGTGGTCGGAGGGAGGACTCTTCAACGAACGCAAACAGACAGAAGTAATAGATCGAACTTTGAGCGACGTTCGATGTTTGAACAGGCAGCGTCGACAAATAGACTTGGTATTCGGTTTCTGGGGGCTAATATTAAAAACTACGCGAAGCATACTGTTTGACTGAGTTTTGGGGGAATATAGTTAAACATCCTTTAAGACGTTAAAACTTTAAGAGTTATGTGTGTGATGTGTGTGTAAGGCAGATGTAAAATAAGAGACGAAGCGTACAAATTGTATTTTTTGCTTAAACTGTTATGAAGAGCTTGTCATAAAAAGATAGCCAAACACTGTAAATCAGACCTTACATCTAGAAGTTCGTTAATAGGCACTTAACGTAACAGAGGATAACTTCAGCTGGTTATTGAAGACTAACCTAATTGGGCGTGCAGAACTGGAGACATTTAGGAGCATATCGCGCTGGCTGAACCGGCTAATAATAGAGGCCCAGAGTAATCTCAGACTGCTAAAGAAAAAAAAATAAACAATCCCTGAACAGCTTATTTAATAAATGAAGCAGTAGAAATGACGTCTAATGAGATTTGTTTTTCTTGAGTCAATTACCCGCGAAAAGAAGAATCAATTTATTGATTCTTGATTGGAGACATTTACAGTAATAATTTTTATTGAGTAATAAATATGACAAGTTTTAAAAAAAAATTAAATGTTATCTAAGAGCGACCGAGAGTTTCAAGAGCTTCTTGGTCTTTTTGACAAAAAAAAGTTCCGTACCATGTTTGGTTCTGTTTGTGTTGATAGCAATACGGTACAGCAGTCTACCCAGGCGTTTACGGATCGGACGCATCCTAAGATGCCATGTAGAGCACATGGACAACATTGCACTTTATCCTTCCCAAAACAAAGTTAAGGGCTGATTTTCACTTATAATACTCATGCACAATCTCCTTGCTCTCAATATTTTTGTAGTAGAGTAGTGAATACTGTCAATCTGAAGGAATCATTTCTGCAGACTGTTAAATAACGATGGGAACACAGATTCCGCTGTCAGGCAGAATATTCCACTTAACACAATGTACAGTGATAGACGAGAATTTCGTCCCTCCGACTTAGACAAATTTAAGATAGCAATATCGAGACTAAGGTCTAAAAAAGCTACTGGGGAATATGGCCTGTTTGCTGAAGTGTTTAAAGATGATGGTTAGGCGGATGCACCAGCTTATCTGTTAGATATGGTCGGAGAAAAGCATGCCCGATGAGTGGAATATTGTTTGCCCGATCCACTAGGAAGAATACTCTTTTGACTGCGCCAACTTTCGAGGGATAAGTCTCCTTAACATCGGGTATAAGATCTTTTGTGCCGTTCTATGTGAACGAATGAAAGGATTTGCCACCAATCTGATAAGCCCGTATCAGAGTGGTTGTAGGACACAGGGAAGTTGGCAATGGAACAGTTCCTCTCAAAACGGCAGTCTTGGAAAATACCATAAAATAGCAGATTAACACATACCACCTACTCGTCGATTTCAAAGCCGCATATGACAGCTTTCATAGAAACGAGCTATACAGCAGCATCCCCAGTTTTGACATTCTTGCCAAATTCATTAGATTGAGCAGGATAACTTTTATGTATTGAAACAAAGTCTAACTTTTTTTACTTCAATATATATATATTCTTTATTTAATGTTAAGTTAGGTTAAGGTATTCTTTTTTTCTTGTGAAATGCATGTGCACTCGTTCGTAGTTGGAATTGAAGAGAGCGAAGACCTGTCATTGAAATCCCGTGTGACAAGCATTCTTGTAGTTACAGCAGTGTGAATTTGGTTACAGGGTGTATTGTTGTTGAATATTTAACACTCCTCCGCCCATGGATGAAACTACAACGGCCTTTGAGCCTGGTTGCGAATTCTCTCCGATCGACGGACTTCAGGCTGATTAAATTCTGGTTCAGGAATAGCTGGTATTGGCATCTCAAGAGTGTCGTCAGGAATCTTCTCTTCAACACTAGTAGTCGTCTGCTCAACTGACCGCCGACGAACTTGATCTGCATGTCGATAAACTTCTTGGCCACCATTTGATTCGATAGCAACAGAGACCGGACCCTTAACTTTTGATATTAAACCGGGTACCCACCTAGGTCCGGCTGCATAGTTTCGATACCATACTGGTTCACCTCTTTCATAGTCATTGACCTTAGAAGTGTTGGCCGGAAAGCTTTTTTCGTTGACCGTCATTGAATCAGGATGGAGTTTGTCAAAATAGGTGCGTGGTCGGCGATTAAAAAGTAGTTCCGCAGGCGAGCGGCCGGTAGAAGTGTGTGGCGTCACGTGTTGATCCAACAGAAATCGAGCTAAACGCAATCGAATATCTCCGTTCGGAACCTTCTTTAAATATTCTTTTGTCGTGCGTACCATTCGCTCCACTTGGCCATTTGTGGATGGATGAAATGGAGCTGAAAAGATATGTTTTATTAAATTGTTTTTACAAAATAATTTAAAATCCTTGGATGTAAACGCCGTCCCATTGTCAGAGACGATAACATCTGGTAAACCATGAGTTGCAAAAAGTTTTCTCAAAACCGACATCGCACACATCGACGATGTAGCAGGAACTGGATGAACTTCCAACCATTTGGAGAATGAGTCCACTACCAAAAAGAAAAGATTTCCTTTGAATGGACCAGCAAAGTCTATGTGAACTCTTCGCCAAGGATTTTTCTCTTCCTCCCAAGTATAGCCCTTAATCAGAGAATTATCAGGGCGTATCTGTTGGCAAACATTGCATCGCTTAACTGTCTGTTCAATGTCAGCATCAATTTTCGGCCACCAAACGTAACTCCTGGCCAATGCCTTCATACGTACAATTCCGGGATGGTTTGCATGAAGTGCTTCAAGTAGTTTGGTGCGATGAATTTCCGGTCCCATACCAGACACCCCCTAATGGACGAAATCTCGTTCTTCCGGTGGAAAAAGTTCTTAAAGTCAGGCTCCACGTCAGCCGGCCATCCGCTCAGCGTCCAGTGCAAAACGCGTGATAGCATTTTGTCCTTCTTGGTAAACTTCGCGATATCCCTTGCCTGTAGTAACGACGACTCCAGCCAATCTATCATCAAAACTATTTCCTCGTCGTCTTCTTCGGAATCGGATGAATGTCCTGCAGGTAAACGACTGAATGCATCGGCGTGTGCTATATCCTTTCCGGGTTTATATCGCAGTTTGTAGTTGTAAGCGCTTAGGAAAATAATGGAACGAAGCATTCTCTCAGAAAGTGTATTTGGCGTAGGTTTCTCAGAAGAGAACAAACCCAACAAAGGCTTATGATCTGTGAATATTACGAATTGCCTACCGTACAAATAGTCATGGAACTTTTTTATGCCTGCAATAATCGCTAAAGCTTCCTTGTCAATTTGCGCATAGTTACGCTCCGATTGTTTGAGAGTTCGTGAATAATATGCAATTGGTCGCTCAGTCCCGTCTTGTAATACGTGTGCCAAAACTGATCCAACTCCATACGGCGAAGCGTCACTCGTCAACACGACAGGTAAGTTATCGTTGAAAAAAACTCGGACGGCAATAGTCCACGCGAAAGTAGATCCGCAGGATTTTCTTTTGTGGGGATGTAGCGCCAAATGCTACAATTCGTGAGCCGCTGTATCTCTGCTACACGATTGCCTACGAAGGTTTTCCACTTAGCTGGAGGTGCCATAATCCATGCCAAAGTTATCTGGGAGTCCGACCATCCGTATGTTGTTACCTGCTCCATACCTAGTACTTTTGTGGTGTAGTCCAAGAGTTTTGCGAGGATGACCGCTCCACAAAGCTCAAGCCTGGGAAGTGTTACGGTCTTTAAGGGGGCTACTCTGGTCTTTGACATTAGCAGGTGAACGTGGACCTTGTTGTCGTCATCTAACACACGTAAGTAGACTGCCGCTCCATACGCCTTTTCAGAAGCATCACTAAAACCGTGTAATTCTACTCCTCTTAGATTGTCCGTCCAACGAGTCCACCTTGGTATTTGGATGTCCTCTATCGCTGGCAGTGCACGTTGAAAAGTTTCCCATTGCACCTTCAACTCATCTGGGATTGGGTCGTCCCACGTCAGACCGCTGCACCATAGCTGTTGCAAAATCATCTTTGCCATGATTATGCTAGGTGATATCCATCCTAGAGGATCAAAGAGTTTGGCGGTTGTTGAAAGGATCGATCTCTTGGAGAGGACACTAGGACATTCCATCGGTGTGTTTTTGAAGGAGAAGACATCGCCTAGTGGGGACCACTTTATGCCTAATGTCTTAACTAGCACATCATCTTCAATGGGAAACGAGAATCCTACTTCCCTTTGGTGGTTTGGAATATCTACCAAAAGCCTTTCGGAGTTGCTTGTCCACTTTCTCAAAAGGAATCCTGCAGATGTTAATAGTTGTGATGCTTCATCTCGCATCCTTCTTGTGTCCTCCAATGTATCGGCTCCAGCTATCAAGTCGTCGACATACATACCCGTACGGATGATCTGCGCACCTACTGGATACAGCTCCTCTCCATCATCAGCTGCTTGCCTTATTGTGCGGTTAGCAAGATATGGAGCACTGGCTGTACCAAACGTTACCGTGTCCAAGCGATAAGTTTTTATTGGCTCTTTGCTGTTGTTGCGCCAAAGGATGAGCTGGTAATACGCATCTTGTCGATTCATCCGTACTTGTCGGTACATCTTCTCTATATCAGCTGTAAAGGTAAACCTGTACGTTCTCCACTTTAAAATTATGTCGACTATATCATTCTGTTTTTTAGGGCCGACTAATAAGTGTTCGTTCAATGACGTGCCATCGGATGTTTTGGCAGCTGCATCGAAAACGACCCGCAATTTGGTTGTAGAACTGCTCTCCTTGACAACAGCATGATGGGGAACGAAATAGTGTTGTGGTGTTTGCAGAACTGGATCAGCGTTGTCTTCGATTTCAGTCATGTGACCTAATTGCAGGTATTCTCCTATGCACTTAGTGTATTCCGCTTTCCTTTCGGGTGTGTTGTCCAGACGTTTCTCTAATTGATGAAACCTACGCAAGGCACCTAACTTCGAGGCCCCAAGCGCAGGTCTGCATCCTTCATTAAACGGTAACGAAACCTCATACCGCCCATCGGGCAAACGTCTGGTTGTGTCGACGTAATGTTTTTCACACTTCAGATTTTCATCTGTGTCTGTTATTGGAAATGGAAGTTCTTCCATTTCCCAGAATCTACGTAAAAGGGTATCCACTTCACATATCTGTACAAATGTTTGAATGCTTTTATCTGCATTTGTGGATATTTTACCCTGTAAAATCCATCCCAGTTGAGTATTCTGGGCTACTGGTGAATGCTCGTCACCTCTCACAATTTCAGGGAGTATAAACTCTCCATATACATCGCATCCGAGCAAGACATCTACCGTTGCTGGTCGGAAAAACATAGGATCAGCTAGCGTTAGTGTGCTGATATGATCCCAATTGTGATAGGGTAGTCGATTGGCCGGAAGCAGGCCCGTCAGGGATTTAAACACAAAGGCTCGTGTGCACGTCTCAAAGTCCGAGTGTAGAGACCCAAACGAAATTTCAGCATACCGATGGCATGCTCCACTGCTAACCTGCCCCAACCCCGACACTCTCACAGATGTTTTCCGAACATTAAGATTTAATAATTGCACTGCTGACTCAGTGATAAATGTCGCTTGAGATCCGGGATCAATCAAGGCTCGTAAATTGAAATATTTTCCAGTAGCTGATTTAACCTTGATTAATGCGGTTGCTAAGAGGATTTCCGTGTTTTGATTGTGTTGTGCTAGATGATTCCTTAACACTGCACTAGTACTTGGTAACTCTTGTTCAACTGCCTGGGAATTTTGAGTGCCTGGAGAAACAGACAAGGTTGAAGTCGAAGTACTAGGGTGTGTGTTCATTTTTGGATCATGCAACAATGAATGGTGTTTCTGTTGGCAAAAGTAACACCGAGCTGGACTGGGACAATTTTGTGCAATATGGCTGTAGGCTAAACAATTATAGCACACTCCGATTCGTTTTATTGTGTTGTGCCGTTCAACCAAATTCATATCGTTGAATCGTTTGCATTTACGAATCGAATGTTGCCCTTTAGCACATATTTTGCAGTTGTGTTGGTCCGTTTGTTGGCTTTGCCTTATTTAAAACACATTTTTCGTTGCAGCTGGTTTTGGAATCGAACCTTTTGATAGAGACTGACTGGGTTTTGACTTCTGTTGGTCTACTACTTCCAGTGTACGGAATCTTGTTTCAAGAAACTTTGAGAATTCCTCAAACCTGGGGAACTCTTTCGAAGTCCCAAGTCCTTCTTCCCACAGCTGTTGGGTGTACGCGGGTAATTTCTGGCAAAGGACATATATCACCATCGAATCCCAATGTTTCACTGGCAGACCGAGGTTTTCAAGTGAATGTAGACACTCTGTGGAAGTATCCAAAAGTGTTTTTAAATTTGTCGCAGTCTCATTTTGCACAGTTGGTTGAGTGAAGAACAGCTTCAAGTGTGTATTCATGAGAAACCTTTTGTTGTCGTACCGTGAGCATAACATATCCCATGCCTTTTTGTAATTACCTTCCACTATGTCTAAATGTTGCAATAAACGATCTGCTTCACCAGATAAACCTGACTTCAGATAGTGCAATTTTTGAACTTCAGATAAGTTGTCATTATTGTGAATCATAGATTCGTATTTACTTTTAAACGACCTCCATTTCTCATAGTGTCCTGAGAATAATGGAAGGGCCATTTCCGGAAGACCAATATTGTTACTTATGTTCAACTTATCTGATTTTGCACACATCGCGAATTGGTCTAAACAATCAAGAATATCTGCTTTATAAATAATATACAGCTCGCGAATCTCGTGGAATGTTTTTTCAAACGAAGAGCATTGTTCATCGTTATCTACTGATGTAATTAATTTTTCAAACGTTTTTTTGCTCTGCTGAAACAATTCTTCCAGTGCATCTAAACGTCCTTTCACTATATTTTTGGATTTTTTTTTCTGTTCAGTCTCACTGAACGACTTATAATCCATTTTAATGATAGACGCGGAGTTGTTTAAAAGACGTAGTTCCTTTTGACTCATTGTATTATACAATATTAACTAAAGGGCAGAAAAACACTATGGGCTTGAATTTTTGAATAAAGGGCTTACTCACTCACCTGTGATTTATTCTTTTACTCCTTCAGATGTGTTTTATTTTACTTAATTGCGCGACGCGAGATGCTTTGCGATTATTTATTTGCGCGACGCGGGATTCGAATTTACACCAAAACTCACAAGGTAATGTCTATTATTATGTTTTATTTTAATTTTGAATGTGGGGTTATTTAAATTTTCACTTAACCGGTGTATGTAAATGTCACTGTTTCTATTTGGCTCGAATGGACCAAATGTTTTGTCCAAAATAGAAACACTTATTAATGCACACTTAGTGTAATTTGAAATTTTATTTGAATAGTATATGGACGTTAACTTTTGTTGTGTAGTGTCGTGTTGAAAATTCTAACAAAGAACCTTTTTATTACAATGTAAGTTTCACTTGAACAAAGGAATTTTATTCTGTTGTTAGACCAGTAAATTATTATACGTTGTTTTCAATTGACGTTATAAACGAGAGTGTGTATGTTTATTTTTAAGTTAATTGTTTATATACAAAGTTGACATTCGTTAAATTCTTATTACATGTAATCTACTACAATTTTAATTTTAGATTAAGGTGTTAACAAATTAAATGAATATTTTTATATAAATGATTTGAGTTTTATTTTACATATTATTGATTTGTTGAATCTTGATATTCAACAGCATAAGAACACTGTCTGATGATAACAACCCCTTAAGGTTATCAAATGACCTTTGGTGAATCTTAGTCCAATTCCAAGCAGCGTTCTTATCCAAGAGTCTATGGAGGGGCTCCGCTAGTGTTGCTTTTGAACGAAGAAATGAATGGTAAAAATTTAAGAGTCCCAAAAAGGCTTGAAGTTCATTCTTGTTCTTCGGAGGTGGTGTCTTTCGTATCAACGCAAGTTTTTCCTCTAACGGATGAATTCCAGCCGCATCGATGCGAAATCCCAAGAAGTTAATGGACTGAACGTCGAACATGCATTTTTCTTTGCGTAATTTCAAGCCAGATGAACGTATTCTATCAAAAATAATCCGAAGCTTTTTAGCTAGGCTATCAGAAGTTTCTCCTACAGCAACAACATCATCTAAGTAACACACAACCCCATCAATTCCGCGAAGCAACCCTGACATGCATTTTTGAAATTCTCCAGGTGCGGAAGAAATTCCATATTGTAGCCTTTTTACCTTGAATGCGCCCTTGTGCGTTATAATTGTTTGGGCCTTTGCTGTTTCCTCGTCTACAGTAAGTTGCTGGTAGGCTTGTGCTAAGTCCAATTTTGCAAACACAGCTCCACGTGGCAGATTTGCAATCAACTCATGCATGGAAGGGATTGGATAACAATGCGGTTGCAACGCCTTATTTACCGTTGCCTTGTAATCACCACATATGCGTATGGTTCCATTTGGTTTTGGCACTGGAACAATGGGTGTAGCCCACCTAGAATAATCGATTGGTTCAAGAACACCTTGCGATACCATGCGGTCTAGCTCTTCTTCCACCTTTGATCTGATAGCGAAAGGAATTTTCCTAGCAGGTAAATGGATTGGCGCGACTTCTGGATTTAATGAAAGAGTTATGGGCGGCCCTTTATAAGCCCCCAATTCATTTGAGAATAAATCGCTATAGTCATTGACAACATTCTGAACCGCAGAAGATGTCACGGAATGAACGCCTTGAATTGAGATTCCTAAAGGTGCAAACCAATTGCAACCCAAAATATTTGTACGCGTGCCAGCAGCAATAAGAAGCGATAAGTTACGGATTTCTCGGCCTTTATATAAAACGTTGACAGAACATTCTCCTTTAAACGTGATCGAATTCCCTTGAAAATCCAATATATTCAATGCTACCTTTGATAGTTGTGGTTTAAAATGTGGCCATAACCGATCGAAACTACTATCGGAAACAATTGTGAAATTGGATCCCGAGTCCACTTCAAACTCGCAGTTGATTCCATTCAAAACTATATGAGTTCGGTATTTTAAATTTGGAACACATGACACTAGATTAACGACTGTATTTCTCTTGGTGTTTGTATAACCTTGACTATTTCTCTTTTCACTTCGACATACCTTTTTTATATGGCCTGTTTTTCCACAATTATTACAGACAGCAGTGCGAAATCGGCAGGATGTTCTTTGGTGTGGTCCACCGCAACTGTAACATGCACCTGAACGAAATTCTGGCGCGTTTGAAGTCTTAGATTTTTGTTTGTTAGCTCTTCTTTGCAATGCATTTATCTGTTCATCCTGCATGCTTATTGTTGGTGTATTTGATTTTATTAATTGTAGACTGCGAATAGTTGCTTCAGCTGCCACTGCCCTCTCCTGAGCACTCTGAAACGTCAGTGTAGGTGTAGCTATGAGTTCCTGTTGTAACCTGCTGTCCTTGAGTCCACAGACGAACCGGTCTCGAAGCATGCGGTCAAGGGAATTGCCGAAGTTGCAGCTGCTTGCAATTTTTCGCAGCTCTGCGACGTAGTCTGTGGTTTTTTCATCCGGTAATTGATCTCTCTTAAAAAACTTGAAAAATGAAGCAATTTCCGACGGAGGTGGAGAAAAGTGATCAGAGATAGTCTTACAAATTGTATCATAATCAATTTCTGTTACCCTTTTTGGTGAAATTAAGGATTCCAGTAGATCGAATAAAGGTGCTCCGCAAACCGTGAGAAAGGTAGCTCGTTGAAGACTGGCAGTTGTGATTCCATTTGCTTCCAAAAAGATATCGAACCGCCTCTTATAAGATCCCCAAGCACTTTGTTTTGTGATATCGAACGGTTCTATGTGTCCGATCGAAATGGAGCCTTCCCTCGACATTTTGTAGTAGGTAGTAGGAGAACACTCGTTCTTAACTGCACGAATTTCTTTCTGTCGATCGGCTGTCTGAATTTCTTCTCCTTCGGATGAATCGCACATACTCTAATTAACACGAGTATCCCATCCTCGTCGCCACTTTTATGTATTGAAATAAAGTCTAACTTTTTTTACTTCAATATATATATATTCTTTATTTAATGTTAAGTTAGGTTAAGGTATTCTTTTTTTCTTGTGAAATGCATGTGCACTCGTTCGTAGTTGGAATTGAAGAGAGCGAAGACCTGTCATTGAAATCCCGTGTGACAAGCATTCTTGTAGGTACAGCAGTGTGAATTTGGTTACAGGGTGTATTGTTGTTGAATATTTAACAATAACGATGAAGAATTCTTGCTGCTCCGCCAAGGTCGGTAACGAACTCATCGAGACCTTCAATGTCAAAAAAGGTTTCAGACAAAGTGATGCGGTGTCATGTGACTTTTACAATATCATCCTTGAGAAGAGAATAGTGGCCAACACAAGAGGGACGATCTTCTAAAAGTCCGTACAACTATTAGCATACCCAAATAATTTTGACGCGATTTGTTGAACTCGGTGGGCCGTCAATGAGGCTTTCGCTGACATCTTCACTCCTTACCTATCAGATTTCCCCTCAACTTTTCTTAGGACTAGCAGGAATACCTCGGGGATATTCTGATTATCCAGATGCTTATACAACATGAAATCTAGTATCTACAATTGGTGAAAGATGGAAGCAGGTACAGGCGCGGGCATTTTCTCCGATGAGGTAAACTTGCACTGCTCAATTATGCACGGCAGTATTTTTCAAGCGGAGGTCCTGGCGGTTAATGAAGCGGCCAAAATGATATCAATGATGGCAATACCACCAGCTGATATCACCACTCTTATTAACAGTCAGGCGGCCATGAAAGCTATATCCACAACGGAAATCAAGTCCAAGCTAGTCACATGCTGTAGCGAAGATCTGAAGGCTCTTGGCTCACAGCACTCTATCAATCAGTGCTGGGTCCCTGCACACAGGGACATTGCCGGCAATGAGATAGCTGATGAACTTTCCAGAAAAGGGTCAGTGATCGACCTATCACAAGTAATTCATGGGATCAAACCACCCCTCTCAGAGCTGAGGAAAAATGTGGATAATAAGATTCTTGAAATGGCAAACAGTAGATGGCGTGCCATACCTACTTGCGAGACTACTAAATGGCATTATGGCTACGGTGACCATCCCCTCTATTTTTATTTTCTTGAAGAGTTATTTGTCTTCTTTTTATTAAATTGTCCTCTTAATGTCCTTTTTTCCTTTGAAAACTTTTTTCTATGATCTACACAGTAAAGTACTTTCTTCAGTACTAAATTAGCTAAACACAAAAAGTAGACAGCACTGGTTTGAATAATTCAGTTCTGTCATCTGGTTTTTGCTATTGTGAATGAATGGCAAACTGTCATCAGACTCCATTCGATACATTTTTATGACATTCTCTTTGCTTTTTCTTGGAAATGATAAAATTGTTCTCTTCATCAAATATGGTCACCGTATCGAGCAAAAACCGACAAAATCCTTCAGTGCGACAAGGAGTTGCTAACGATGATGGGTGAAGCTCTAACTGATCATAATCGTCTTAGGAACCAGGCCATGAAAATGAGACACACCAACGATAACATTTGTAGAGGCTGTGGTGATGTTGAGGAACGAGAGGCTAATCCTCACTAGCTCTACCACTGCCCTAATCTTTGTCGGTTGTGCTACAGAACACTGGGAGACTACTTCTTCCAAGATCTCCATGAAATCTCAAATAAACCTCTAATATATCTTTACAGGTTCATTAAAAACCTCGAGATGGCTACGGTACAAGGAAGGACCATGAGTACGGCAAGGGAAAAGGGGGTACCAATCCTCAATTGGGCATCCCAATGTGTCCTCAAGAACCTAAGTGAGACGTGACTTCCGTCCATCCACCCACATACCTATCAAACTACCTACCAGAACTTTCGATGTTGCTTTGTGACTGGTATATTTTGAATCAAGGTGCCGAACCGGAAAAGACTCTCGGCGCTCTGTGCGAGAGTATCTTTGTTAGACCAAAGCAACATAATGTTTGTTAAAAAACAGACACCGATCTAGCCAAGTCCCCAGGTATCTCACTACACTTCGCTGCACCAGTGCCTGCCGCCGTTTTCCAACCAGTAAAAATCAATTCTTTTTGGCATCCATCGACGCGTAAAACAACGGCGTTCTGAACAGATTGGTTTCCGATAGCTGAATGTCCAAATTCCAATTGTCGCAATAACGCTGGTTTGATACGAAGTTACACTGCAAGAGAGTGAAAATGTACTCGATCTACGTAATTGTCTTTGCCGTTAACAATTCGATGCAGAGAATCTATTCTTTCGTCCCGATCAATCCACTTGATTAATCCACTACGTTACCTAAGTATAGACAAAGTTTTTCACTTTTGGACCTACTCGTGCACTATATCTACTTGATTGGATAGTCAGAGTATCAAAATGTAATTTTATCAAGCCCTACAAATCAAATTGTAGTATAGAGTTTATTATTTGCATTGTGAAACTTTAGACATTTCTCAAAGAGAGGCGGGGTTCATTTGTAGATTTAATTCAGGTGCAACTTTACATAAGCTTGACAAACAATTGTTGTTGAGCCTCAGCTGTTGAACAACCATTCTAGAGACTTGATAATGGAATTTCCAGCTCCTTTCGCTAAGTGAAATATTCTCCTTCAGCAAACATTTTGCTCCACCTATTAAACCCTTCTAAGATGCCATTTTCGGTCGTTAGCATCGATGACAATGTTGATTGAGAATAATGAAGAAAAATCGAGTGTCTTCGACTCGGAATCACCCGCCACTTACAAAACTCATCACAACCACATCATCAGCCGCCCTCAGAGCAACATCCCCCAGCTGATGTACCACGTCCCACACCACCTCTGCAACATCTTCATCAACGCAGCATAAAGTAATTAGTGAATTACAGCTCCAACCCCTTACGGTGCCATCCTCTGCGACCGGAAGCCGATTGTGAATCCATAAAAGGGACACTTTTCCGCCACTAATTACATTTCAACGAAACAGGATTAATGATGGTCTCATGTTTCAGTATTTAATTTCATAAAATATGACATAGTTGGTGGCGGAGTCTGACGATTTGACAGATTCTCCAGGCTAAAAAATCAACCCACACTCTTCGCGAAGGCGGAGGAGAGAGAATGAGTGCTTAGAGGCTATATGGACAGGAAACAGCGTACATATTGTTGAACAACAAATTCGTCCAGCAATTGTGCTGCTAGGCTGTGATGTGGCAATGGCAGCAAACCATGGCGATGCCTTGATGCATTTGTTAACGCTTTGATGCATAATCTGAATGAAGACGAACCCCTCAAAAGCGCACGACCACCCTTGGAGAATGTTGCCACATCCCTTGAGTGGAAGCCACCAGGCAGATATGGCGCTGTTTTCACTTGGCGGAGATTTAAATCAAAAATGACTCAATGCCAAATCGACGTTGTCACCGGGGTAAAGGGGGTTTCTGGCGTTAGGTGGTAATAAATGTTGACGCACCATTTAACTTCAAAAATATTTTCATTAGGTCAGAAAGCGTACGTCCCTTTTTTGGATGGCGGCCTAGAGATATTTCAGGAGTCCTGTTGTGGTTGGCAAATGTAAGTTGCAATAAGCGTCGAGGGTTAGCCACCGTTAAATTTGTTTTTCGCTCCCCCTCATAGACGGCGTGAAGCGAGACGACTTTAAAATTAGTTCCGTAACTAAGTGCGACTGAATTGACGCATGTCGCGCGAGGAATGTACTGTTAAAGTACAATCGCCTTGCCTGACGGGCTATCGAAGCGGCAGTTTTGGGGGAAAATTTGTTACACGTTTTTTAAGTTGTATGAACCAATCTTTTATGACGATATTCAGAATTCAGAGAACACACGCCTAATGCTTTGCATATAATTAACTAGCTATAACTAACGATAAACTTTTTGAGTGGAATGAGCTAACCAACAAGCTGTTTTGAATATGTTAAAAAAGAAGCATTTTAAAGATTTGAATTTAAAATTTCAGAAAATATCAATATGGTCAAAAAATACGAATATATTTGCTTATTAAGCGGCTGCATCTTGTCTACGAGGAGATATGTATACCTTTGGTTGTGCTCCTCTAATTTTCGTAATTCTCTCCCCTGCATTAATATACTCTTCCCGCTGTTGATTATGATCTAATTGTTGTTTGCTGAGGCTTTACCAAACAATGTGCTTTACTCCAATAATAAGAGGCTATACAGGGTGGGCCATCTAAGAGTTTTTTTTTATCATATGTTATTTTGAAACTGACAGCTGTTTCCTCCTCGAAATCTTGACAGAAAGTCTGTATCATACGTTTACGCTTGAACAACGTTGGAAAATATTGAAAACTTATTTCCAAATTTCTTATTTAACTTATTTCACATCAACTCACCATCGATCTCAACAGCTCAACATTTCACGCACTAGCCTGAGGAGATTTCTGCAGAAATATCTCGGATTATTAGCTTACAAGGTCCAATTGACTCAGCAATTGAAGGCGCGCGACCATCCACTATGTTATCGCTTCGCAGTTTGGGCCATAGAGCAGCTTGAATTGGAAAACGATTTTCGGCGAAAAATCATCTTTTTCTTTTCTCGGTGGCTACGTTAACAAATAAAATTGCCGCACCGCTTTGAGGCTCGCATACCCTAAACGTACACGTTATTGTCGAGAAGCCAATTCATCCACAGAGAGTGACAGTTTGGTGAGGATTGTGGAGTGGTGGCATCATTGGACCATTTTTTTTCGAAAATCAGTCTGGGAACAACGTTTCGGTCAACGGTGGGCGTTACAGAGCCATATTAACCGACGTTTTTTTACTGAAGTTGAAGACATGGGCTTGGACGACCTCTAGTTTATGCAGGATGGCACGCCATACCAAACAGCCCATGTGGCTCATAATCCCACAGCCCACAATCGCTCTTTTGCGCAATAAACTCCCAAATCGTGTTATCAGCCGTCTCAATTGGCCCCCTCAGAGCTGGGATTTCCCATTGGACTTTTTTTTTGTGGGGAACCGTGAAGGAACGATGTTATGTCAACAGTCCGGAATTGATTCAAGCACTTAAGGCCAATATCATCCTAGCAATCCGTGAGCTACAGCCCGAAACCATCAACAAGGTCTTGGAAAATTGAGGTGATAGAATGCGCTACTGCGAAGTCAGCCGAGGCAGCCACTTGAACGACGTTGTATTTCATAGTTAATGAGAATGTTTGATATCACTAATAAAACCATAATACACGAAAAAAAAATTAATTTTCTTCATTTTATTGCATTTTTAAAAAGAAACTTACAACTATGTTAGTCCATTATCTGTCTCCTGTCTTTGACTTAATTATGATATGCTAAAATTGTCGAATAAAATCATCAAAAAAAAACATTTAAAAACACTTAAACCTTTCCAATGTCCACAGCCTTTATCTGTGGCAAATGTAGCCATTGTCACTAGATATCTTCCTGTCATTCAAAACTAACGTTGAAGTCCATGCTTGGAAATGCTTTGCTTGACAGAACTTTAAATAGATCATGAGCCAAAATTAGATTCATTCATCTTACCTAAGCCTCGCCATCATCATCGTAACAATATCACATAACGAAAAACCCCTCAAAAAGTCCTTCCTCTCTTTCCTTAAAAACCATCTTGTCTATTCTCTCCTCTAGACACGAAAAAAAGCAAAACAAAAAAAGAAAGAAACTCCGATGATAAAACGCGGGACATCAGGAGCCAGGCTAAAAGCTTTTAATGCTAAATCGAGTGGAAGGTGATATGATTATGTTGCCTTGACATTATCCTGTGTACGAAACAACGTGAACGAGGATTGTCATCTTCCCCTTCCTGGGAATCATCGTCATCTTCCCGGTGATTATCTGATGAGTTCTATTGTGTGAAAAGCCAGCGTAACCATGCACCCAATAAATGTAAGGGAGTGGAGATTGTCGTTGCTTCTCACCCTTCTTAAGTTGATTCACGTGGCTGAAGATTTTGGGATAAGTTGGATACAGCTTTGGACACGAGAGATGAGAGATGTTTAGTGAAAGCAAGTTTAAGGAATCTTCTATTTAATCTTCTAACACGGGAATTGTGTTAGCCAAAAAAATAAACCGTACATTTTTACTTACTTCCAACGGTTCTAGGCAATGGTTGGTCTTGGTAAAGGTTTTGACTATTATTGATAAAATTTCCGCAACTTGCTGTTTGAAAAGGACAGTAAAAGAAAATGGAAAGAAGCAGGAAAAGCAAGAGCACACATCTGAGATATTAATAATAATAATAATAATGGCGGCTTACAGTCCGAAGTGGACCTGGACCTAGCTTCTGAGCAACCACACGTGTTGTGCGTGCTATTGTTCTCTCACGAACGGAGGGGATCTACAGTTTAATGTTGAATTCGAATGGCGAGATGAAGGTGACTCGAAAGAGGTGGAGCCGTGGAAAAATGTTAGATGATTTTTTCGAGATTCGAACCTTAGACCTCGAGCGTAGGAGTCGACGCACCTACCCACTACGCCACGGCGCCCACGTCTGAGATATTGCCGTGTCGAATAATATGTTATCAGAAGCATATGTCGGTTATAGTCCACCAAAACCACATCAAGACACTGCTAGATACGAAAGCGGATAGACGAGGCGAAGTCAAATTGATTGTTAATTCCACATTAAGGTTTGTTTTTTCATCAGATTTCGGCCTGTAAATTCCCGAACTACCATTATTAGCAACTTCCGGTTGCATTACAGGAGGTTTTTGTATATAACACAGTTGTCAGGAAATAGCGTCCAAATTATTTCACAGGTGACCAAGGACCGTCGTCTTCTATTTCCCAATTCTAGAAATTTGCCGTTCGCTTTCCATGCACCGCTTTGATGACTTGGAGAAAAGGGTTACATCCACTTTAAACGTCCTTTTGAGCAGATTCTTTTGACAGATATACCCTTCTCTTTGGCAGTAGACAGATATTGTTGTGGAAAGGATGTGCTAAGTCGTCTGGACAACTTAGTCGACACACACTGGACCACCAAATCAATACAGTTTCCTAACGCAAGCTTTGGACTTTTCGTATACGCGGTCTTAAACTTAAGAGAGAAGAGGTAATATGAAAAGCAACCTAAAAACATGCATAATTTCGAGTATGACTCTTGACAACTTTGAGCACATGGAAAACTGCACTCAAGCAATGGACTTCACCTGCTTCGATAACGATAGGAAGAGCGAACCGCTTTCTTCTTCTTTTGGGGCTACAGTCCGGATGAACCTGGGCCTCAACCTACAAATCCCTCCAGCTAGCACGATATTTTGGTAGCTATTGTCAATTGCGCACGCCAAGTTAGTTGAGGTCCCTCTCCATTTTGGTGCTTCGACGTGGACAACCGCTGTTGCGTTGTCGCACATGTTCAAAGTTTGTGTTTGAATGTTCTTCTCCAAATACCATCAACGCAAATAGGACCAAGGATCGCACGTAGAACTTTTCTCTCGAAAAGACCAATAGCTTCTTTATCCGCTGTCGATGTTGTTCATGCCTGTGCGCCGTATATCAGTACTGGGCTGATCTATGTCTTATACAAAGTCCGCTTGGTAGAGGGCTCTATTACTCAATTGCCTTTTGTGCCCAGCGGTTAGCAAGAATAATTTTACGTTTGATCTCGGTACTGATTTTGCCGAAGTAGAACTATTCTACGTCTTCTTCAGCCGGCGCTACATTCTGGGTGGACCTGGGTCTCAGTCAACATTCCTCTCCATCCAGTACGGTCTTGGGCAAGTTGTTTCCAGCTACGCACGTTCAGCTGATTGATGTCTCTTTCTTGCTGTGTACGCCAACAGGGTTGGAATCAACGAATATCCGAACCAGACCGTTGGTTTCCATTTGCTCTACAGGACCTAGCAAATTCCGACGTGTGACTCGAACTCGTTTTACCAAATCAACGTCGTTGTACAGCATGTAAAGTTCGCCGTTCAGTCTCCTCCTCCAAATACCGTCAGTGCATTCGGGATCAACGAAAATCCGAAGGACCTTCCTTTCGAAGCTACCAAGAATCTTCTCTACCGCTTTGGATAGTGTACATGCTTCTGCGCCATACAGAAGGACTCTGACTGTCGAGGTCTTATATAAAGATATCTTGGTCCTTCGGGAGAGCGCTTTATTCCTCAGTTGCCTTCTAAGCCCAATGCCAGAGCGATTGGCAAGAGAAATTCGTCTTCATATTTCCGCAGTGGTAGGTCTCTCTAGGTAGACAAAGAATTTCACTACTTCAAAGTTATAGCTGTTTAAAATGACGTTTTGTTTAAGACGTGGATGTTGGTTGATCGTTTTTCGTAGGCATTCTTACTCTCATTCACCACAAGACCCATCTTCTCGACATTTACAGAAGCCCCACTGATAGCCCACTGAATCCTTCCGATGATGTTAAGGTCATCATTAAGGATGTTGTTGCACAGATTTTTGAAAGAACGTGCCTCTGTTGTTATGGTGTTGACGCTTGAGTTAGACACAATCTTCTCGAGAATGACAGTGCGTCGCCTGTCTAAATCCATTAAAAGTCTCGCTGAGCCTTTACCGACCTTGACGGGCATTCTCCATCGTCATTGTACAAAGACGGTTAACATTTACAAGAGATGCCAAAACTAGACAATGCGCTGTATAGCACATCTCTATAGATACTATCATACGCCGCCTTAAGGATGCTGAGATTCCATCCATCGGTAATACTTTCATCAGACCAGATCTTACAGATGGTTGGTTTGAACAAAACAGCGCCAGCTACTTTTAACGTGCACCGGATAAAATGAAAGCGATTTTTTCAACTTCACGTATTATCCTTGAGGGCACAAAGTAGATGATACCCATAAACTGCTCGTCGTTTTGAAGCTTGCGATTTGCGATATTTTTTTGGACTTCTTTTTCTTCTTCTTAGGGGGCTACAGTCCGAGAAGGAACTGGGCCTCACCCAACATGCCTCACCAGCCAGCACGATCTCTCGCCAGCTGTTTCCAGTTTCGCACACCAAGCCTGCCGGGTCCCCTTCGATTTGTGTGCGCCACCTTGTACGTGGACGTCCTCTGTTGCGTTGTTCTACAGGCTCATAGTCGAAGACTCTTCGGGCCGGAGCTAAGTTGTCCATACACTCTGGCCAAGTCGTCGATGTTGTGCGGCCTTTCTCGATACCAGTATATACTTTGTTTTGCCCTCGTTTACCGCCAGACCCATTTTAGCCGCTTGCGTTTCCATGACAACAAACGCTTCATTGACGATCCGCTGTGTTCGGCCAATCACGTCAATGTTATCCGCGTAAGCTAGCAGTTGAACAGACTTTTGGCAGATCGTGCCTCTTGTGTTGGCCAGTGAGTTTTGCACGATCTTCTCAAGAACGATGTTAAAGAAGTCAAATGACAGCGCTTCGCCTTGTCTAAAACCTAGCCATTGACATCGTTACCTTTAATGGAGCAGCGAGAGTTCTCCATTGTCATCCTGCTGAGTCTGACGAGTTTGGTGGGAATGTCAAAACTAAACGTGGCGCTGTATAGCTCGTCTCAATGCACGCTGTCATATGCGGCGTTGAAATCGACGAATAGGTGGTGCCTGTTAATTTGCATTTCTTGGGTCTTCTCCAGGATCTGCCGCAGTGTGAAGATTTGATCGATGGTGGACTTCCCTGGCATGAAACCACACTGATATGAACCTATCAGATTGGTGACGAAAGGTTTCAGGCGTTCACACAGAATGACAGAAAAGATCTTATAGGCGATGTTAAGGAGACTTATCCCTCGATAGTTGGCGCAGTCAAAGGGTCTCCTTTTTTGTGGATCGGAAAAATGACACTGAAATTCCACTCATCGGGCATACTTTCCTCCGACCATATCTTACAGATGAGCCGGTGCAAATCATTCGCCCGAACAAATCATTTCCAACTGCTTTAAACATTTCAGCTGGCAGACTTTTTTTGGACTAGATCCTACAAAAATACATCGAGTCATTGTATCAAGCGTCTTAAATCAAACAAAGAGTTTTAGTGTGATCAAAGAATTTAATCACTTTTCACCAATTTTATTTCGAGTGCAAACTTTCATCAAAATCTGTGGATTTTCTTACAAAAAAAAAACAATAGACAAAGAGGTTATGGAAAAATTAGGCCAGTGAATGGCAGTATCCTTTTGTAGTATCTAGGCAATATCCGCGACTGTCGTTGTTGGAGTTGATGAGACGTATTTCTTTTTTGTTTTGTTTTTTTTAATTTTTCGATTATTTCTGCTTGATTTAGAGGTTACGTGGTATATTGTATATCACTAGGCACGCTTTCGAACGGGACTGCGTGGCCGTTGGGTGGGAGAATGAATATTACAGAAGGACATGGCTTCTGTGTACTTGTCCAGATTTCGAAACTTTTTACACCGTTCCTCGTTACTTTCGCAGTGACCCACGAACGGTGTTCACTCTTGGCATTGATTCGACAAGGGGTGGCTTCTCTTTTCTTTCGCTGCTGCTTCTGCTTAGCACAACGTTCTTTAAAAGAGTAGACCAATGGCATTAAGTACTCTTTGCTAAGTTGTGTTGTCAGATTCGTGCAGGAACTGTAAATGCTTGTTGCACAAGATCGTGGTTTATCCTGTGAACTCTTGTCATTGAATGCTGTGCTTAAGGTTTCATTCATAGGTAAAAGCTCAGACACGTCTGAACAATCTTGTGCATCTGGAGAAAAAGAGAATCATTATCCTGAATGATTTTGAATGATAAAACTGATACCTGATGTTCGTCCAGAATTTTGGAATTGTTCAACATTTTCTTCTGGGCCGAAATGGATACCGTAGAGGTCGCACGAGTAGTAGAGTGTTTTGTCAACTGCTGTTAGGATCGGTTCATCAGCAAAGGGGCCAAGAGCATCGGCCATAAGTCCCGTGTTTTTGGCCTGGCTCCATAGCTGATCTTTCTTACAGAATGGTTCATTAGAGAGACTCTCCATTATTTCGCCAAAACGTGTGTGTATAGATCCAAATTGTTCTGAATATTTTCAAAGAGAAAAAAATACTTTTTTGTATAGATTTTAAAAAATTTGACAAGGGAATAAATGGCATTTTAAAACATGTTTAAAAAAACTTGACTTGAAAGTTAAAAAAGTGTGCTGTTTCTAGTGGGAGAAATACAATTTAATTGAAAATCACATTTGTCTTACTATCTTTTCGGAGTTAGATTGCGTTAAAAAAGATGTTTGCTTGAGTCAATTCATAACTGTGAATCGCCTACTACATTCAAGAGTCGAGAGCAGTTCTTCGGAAAAGCAAAGGCCTATACGCTGACCAATTGATATTCCATCAAAACATCCTATTTTGTCCAAATCCATAATAGCATAGGCTTGTGCATCCAGGGTAAAGTTGTTGATTGCCCCCAACTTGGTGAGATGCCAGGAACGATCCTGGTATGTGCACAGCTCAAGTAGATGATGACCAAAAAAAGGATGACTTCTATGATCTCATAAAAAGAACATACGATCAATCACAGCTTGCATGACGTCCGAAAACGGCTGGTTGACTTTGTGACGGACAAAACTTCTCTGTATCTGGCATGCGGCTTCCTTGCCTCAATGATCAACCAGGTTGGCCACATTGCGATCAACGTAGGTTAGGTTAGGTTAGGTTAGGAGGGCTTTATGCTATTGCCAGCAATTACACCCAGAGGCTGTGAAGGTCCATTGTGTATGCCCTGTATGGATTGCATGCTTACCAAGAATTAACGTAGGGTCAGTATGCAATTACCAAAAACCACCCCGTTCTAATTAGCAATTTCCTTAGGTCAGGGATCTGTACCTTCGCCACATCGCTGATCTGAAAGAATCTTGCTTTCAAGTGAGTGAGTCGTCGTTCTTGTAGAGCAGGGCAATAGCAAGGGAGATGCTCCACTGATTCAATTTCTTCTTCATCCCTACAGCTCCTACAGAAATCGTTCGCCGGGAGGTTTAGTCTCTTAGCCATTGCACCTACTGCATCGTGCAGTGGCCAGTGAGAACCCCTGTTAAGATGCGTATAATTTTCTTATTGTTGGATATGTGGTAGTCAAGAGACCCCTTCGACTGAAAGATTCGAGCTGACTTGAATGTCTGTAGCTGTTGCGATCAACGTAAGAACTTCAATAATCTTCCGAGGAGCCAACATTGACTTGGATAATTTCCTTGTTATACCCAAGGTAAGCACAAGGATATCGATTGATTAACGGGAGTAAAGCAAGATCTCAACCAACAAACCTCTTCGGCTAACGCAATTGCTTACGAACTTACTTTAATTGCACTAACAAGGTTGTTCAAGGTCCTGCTCAACTTGCCCTACTTTTATCATGATGTTCTCTGTTGCGTTGTGCAACAGATTCGAAGTTGAAATTTTTTCGAACCAGAGCTATATTGTTCATCCGCTCTTAATGGCTTTACAACCTTAGTCCCAGAACCAGCACAGTACCCGACTCCACAGAAAGCAATTTAACTTTTCTTATCAAATGAATAAGCAAAACAAATTGTAATGTTGTAAAAAAAGAATTAATATATTTTTTCGAGGTTAAACTCAGTTTTGTTAAATACTATTCAAAAAAGAACAATAGCTAATTCGATTTGTAAGGTATTTTGTGTTTCGGTTTTAGTAGCCCCAGCAACGGCTGAGGCATTTTCACGGCTTACAACTATGAGCATTAACAAGATATACACGTTACGACGAAATTCGATTCTACTTAAAATACGAACTACCCAATTGACCCTTGTTTCGGCTTAAAGATATAACAATTCTCACTGGACACATTTACAAAAAACAAATAACTTCCACAATGCATATGTTTACTTCTGTAAGTCCCGACAAATTGGCGCTTATCATCGATTACAATTCATCACGTTTGCTCGAATCACTCTCAGCGATGAAAGCTTGGTACTCGACGTTGTTGCGAACGTGATCAGCTGCCTTTTCCACAAGATCTGCAAACTCCGCTCGATCGAATACATAGTTTGCAAACTTAGCATGTGCTCCGCCCTTTGGTTGTGATCCTTCTTCTCTTGATTCCACTTTTGATGGATTTTCCCAGGTGATGTAGTTTACTCCACGCAAACGTGCAAGATCCTTGTAACAATTCGGATCATCACAGTTGTATAACTCGAATATTGTTGCCCAGTTGGGTAGGAACAGCAAGTGTGTGAGTCCAGCTCCATGCATTCCAATGAGGATGTCCGTGTTGCGAATTATTTCAAGCTGCTTTGAGAACGGAATCCCTCTGCAAAGAAAAATTGCTTTGCTTGTAAATAGAACTTGTATTAAGGGAGAAAATGTTCAACAACGGACATTATCTGGTCAAAGAGCGCCATCGGCAAAAAACCGTTTGCTATCCGACCTGGTGTTTTAAATGCCTTTGTAAGAATGACAAGGGAATCTTTCTCCCATTTTCAATTCGCAGTGTTACGTACCTCTCAAACGAAACCTTTCTCAGTGCATACTGGTCATTTTCAAGTATTTCAGTAACCAGCTCATCTTCGTTCAGCACTTGACGATATTTGGTCTTCCGTGACAGAAACGTTATGCGAAACTTTGAATTGTCCTTACGATGTGTGGGAATCTTCAAGCGATGTATGATGAACTCGGAAAACGCTCTGAACAGCCCACTGTTCTCACAGCCAAAGATCTAAAAACGAATGAAAAACATGAATATCACTTATCAAATAACTCCCCACAATAACCTACAATCGGAGTGTTGTAGTACAATCCAAAAATCATCCTCGGAAGCAAAGGAAGCACAACATTTTTGAAGCAGACCACCTTCCCACGAACCTGATCCAAGTTCCACACGGGATTACTGGTGAATGCCTTAAAGGTTTCCGCAAAGGGAGACTCATACTTGTACGACTCCCATATGATTATCTGCGTGTCTGTGTCGAATGCCAGTGGGTGGCTCTGATTGACAAACAACGAGGCGTACAGGTTGAAGAAATCACAGAAATGATGGTACATATTGTAGTTTGCGTCAATTTTCATAATGAACGTGGGCTTATCCACCACAATATCACATTTATTGTCAACTATCGGACGGAATGGCTTCTCTTCGAAGTAACGCAACTCTGGGGCCCACGATTGCAGGGCACCCATGTGTTCTGTCTCGTTCATAAGACGCTCACGCTTAAATTGACAATGACCACCTATTTGGCCTTGGCTAAGTACATCCATATTATATCTAATGAGATCCTTCCGCTGAGCAAGGTCATGGAAGTCTATGAGAAGATTTCTACCGCGGCAGAACCTCAAATACTTTGAACATTCAAGCGATGAGTCTTCTCGGTACTTGGGTTCACACATCACAGACATTTCACTAATTTGTTGCCGAATATAACCGAAGTCTGCTTGGTAAAAGAACGTTTCGATTTGAGCCTGTTTATTTTGTACCCAACCGGTGTGATCGCCACGACACTGAGGCGAATGAAAACGATATTCCGGATCGCAGTTCATCTCGTGTCCCCAACATGAGAGTTTGTGCGTAACATTCTGAAGGATATCGTGATATGGGCACGAATCTGTGACCAAGCAGGCATCCCGAATCGCAGGGAATGTGTTGAAGTATCGAATCAAATGGTTGGTTGGCAAGTTGATGTCGGGAAAGTGTTTACTTATTGTTGTCGAGCAAAGTGCGAGTTCTAATGTGAGGACAATGAGGAAACGAATAAACCCACACATCGTTTAATATTCGAGGAATATTTAGAAATTTAATTTAAGCTAAAGTACACACATTTCTAAGATCCCAAAACCACCCACATATTCCAGGAAATTAAACAGATGGACCATGTCAGACTGACAGTCGAAATATGTAAGTGTCAAAATAGGGCAGCGTTCATAGCTAATGCTTTAGAACGAATTGTGAGTATTCAAAATTAAAAGGTTTTGCCTATGAATTTGAGCTTAAACCAAAGTTGACTGAATTCAGAGAGACTTCTAATACTAGGCTTTTACAATAGTTTACTATAAAGTTTAAAACTGCAAGGAAAATTTTCCCTTTGCATACACGCGTACACTTACGGTACAGAAAAAATCAATATATTTGAAGCAAATAGGGGGATGAAAGAAGCGGATGAATTATAAAATATTATTAAATAAGCTTTACAGTTTTCGATTTTTGTTGTTGGAAATACCCCAATTGTCATTTGAAATGATTCTTGAAACACACTCAATTTACAAACAGAGTTCAGTTTAGGTTTTTCTGACTAATAGTCCGCTAAACTTATTTAAACATGATATGTCGGCTTTTACACATGGCAATTCTTGAGCGATTTTGTTGCTTTGATTCGATATGTCGGCAAGTGGAATAAAAAGCGGCGTCTCCATAAAGGAATTATTTTCATTCAAGATCTGATATTTTTATTTATATACATAGCTACTAAACCAGAAGCATAAGTCAAGTGACAAGTTATTGATTCTGGCCAAAACTGAGGCTTGTCAAAGTTGCAGTAAGTTTTCCGAACTGAACCATGATTTTCAAGGTGAATTCGGCGAAACTGCAATCGTTGCTCCGGAGTAAAACTATTAAAGGTAAAATGGCAAAGCATACTGACAATAAATCAACGCATCACCAGATTGTTTGCCACTTGTTGAAACACAAACCTCTAAAGAAACAACCTTTAGAATAGTCCTATTTGTAGCTGCCCATGTTTTGGTACTCACATAATCCTGAACTGAAAACTGTCAATGTATTGAATACTTCTCCTAGTTGTCGATTGATGAGATATAAACAGAAAGTTTCCAGACGAAACCACTATTTGGACTGCATTGTTTACGTGTCCAAGTGAACTTCCGATTGTCGATTGCTGATATAAATAAAAGCTCCTCACCGAAACTATCCCGAACCAAAAACGAACCTTCTTCTGATTTTGACACCATAACCCACGTGTCCCAAATCATTCTTATAACTTGTAAGGGAGGTAAAATCTCTGTATGACTGATCTCGGAATTTAACATCTCATAGCCATTCCATTAACTGTCAGTATGTTTATTAAGATTTAAAGGATATAACATAATCAAATAGGAAACATTTGTTCTTTTTTTGTCATTTCTTCATGCAAGGGGTGAGACATAACTTTTTTTTACTTATTCTACATAAATCGACATTATAACAGAAAAGAGGACGTCGATACGAAAGTATTTATTGCGATAGTTCAGGCTACTTTTAGGAAACCTTACAAACTTCGTCATGAACTTCACTGTAGTCGTCTCCTTGCGGTGACAGTGCTCCTCCTTGCAGTACTTTGTTTACCGCAGCTCGAGCTAAATAACCTGTAGTCTCCGAGTACACCAATGTATAGAATGGTGATATATCTTTGGTCTCCAGTTTCTTATTGTCCAATTGTATCTTATTATCCTAAAAGAAAAGGAGTTACTCAAAACAATGCCCACCAAACTTTTGATCGAGAGCGTTACCTTGCAATGCATTAGGAATGCCTCATGGAGAATCTCATCCAAGTCGAGTGCTTGTTGGAATCGTAATTCTGGATTCCTGCTGAGGATTGTGGCGATAATACACAGTAGCTCGACAGTTAGCTGGCGACGTTCCGGCTCCCTTATGCAAATGAGTGTCTCCTCGACCAGCAAGGAGAACGTAAGTTCCCCACGACTCATGTTCGTCAATGTAGGAATCGCTGGCAACAGATGACCTTGTGCAATTATTCCCTGAGGTGTTCTCTGTAGGATATCCCATACTTTGTTGTAAAAATGTTTTGGCACTCGGCAAAGTGAACCCTCCAATTTTCGCCGTTCCAAGGTAGTAAGTCTGCAAAAAATCAATTAAATCTAAGCTGATCATGGACACTCATATCTCTCTTACTTCTCTTCTGCTGCCCACTCGCTGACGGTTAATACTTTTTGAAGTAAGATTCTTACTTGATATGGCGACAGATTGTCCAAGTCGAATGACTTTTGACCAGAAATGTGCAAATATATGCGCATGGCTTCAAGAACCCAACCGACTCTTATCTAAAAATCAATGCAATGAATTCATCACTCGGACATGGAACACTTTGTTCGTGAATTTACCTTCAAAATACCTCTAAACATGTCCGGATTTGTGGCAATCAAACGACCGCAATACAGAACGACTTCCTGCTGTAACACAGCTTGTATGACGTTGTATGGCTGCACCGTGGTGTACATGACATTTTGAATTTCGGCCGGTGTCATGGGCTTATCGAAGACGGTTTCCTTTTGGCCAATCACTCCCACAGTCAATTCCTTTCCATTGACCAATACTGTTGTAATGAAAGGACTGATGGAGTCCACGATATGATGCAGGAGGGAACTGCAGTAACGAACTGCTCGCCAATAACGCAAGGAACCAGCACGATGATAGAGTTGGGTTAGCGCTTGACTGACACTGAGACCGTTTACTTCGAAATGAGGACCTTCTCGATTTAGGAGGAAGCCCCAAAGTTGACACAGGGAATAGATGGATTCTGTGCTGCGAAGAGCTTCAACAATCTCGTTTGTTGGCTTGCATAAGTACTCCTAAGAAAAGACAAAGAAACATTACTTCTGATATTCGGTTGATCGCATCAAGTGTATAGCAAACCCGTCAAAGTGTGTAGCAATTTTCTTACCTCGCATGACATTTTTTCTTCAACATAAGTGAGCGCCTTAGGAACATCTGTTAAGCTCTGATAGCCAATGTACTCGTGATTTATTTGGGCAAACGCGTTTTCATTGTCCGACAAATCACTCTGGTTCATAAAATCCAAATGCTCTGCAAGAGAATCACAATCAAGCACACGCTAACTTGAACCTCAGGCCATACCTATGCAAGAGCTGCTAATCAAATTCTGCAGTCGACCAATTCGCACCTTCATCCCATCACAGTATCCCTTCTTCAGCATCGCAAGTAAATCCAACATCTCTTTAAATTGTGGATCACGCATGTGTTCCTCACGAATCAGTAAACACACCGTGGGACGTCCCGACAAACGCCAATACTTTCCGACGAACTGCAGTTCTGTCTTAATATCGTCGATAAGTAGCGCCATGTCTCGATACAGGTAAAAATCTGACACTTCAAAGATCAGAGGATAGCAGAGCACAGTCATGCCACAAATTCGATACACTTTACTAGTTCCCAGAGACCCAACTGGACGTGGGGGACGGCCGGTTAGTCCAATCTTATTATTGACTCCAAGATGCTGATAGACTTTAATCAATTCTGTCGAAGACCAGATTTGCACTGGTTCGACCTGCAATATTGTGAAACTTAAAAATTGTATTATACATAGATGCAAAGATGCATTTACCTCATGTGGGGTTTGAGTTTGAATGCCATACGTGGCCATCATTGCTTGCAAGCGCATTGATTCAGCGATCAGTACAATTTGGACGACAAGATCGGTTGCAGTTCCCTGAAAAAGCAGAATGGACATCGATTTAGCATTTTTTTCCACTTTTAATGGGATATCCAAAAACAAACTCGTAAAAAATACAAATCCAATCCAAATGGCAAACTTCAAAGGGATAAATTAATTAGAAGGGAAAGACGCAATACATGTTCAAATAGAAATATAATTTTGAAGATTCATGCACACAACAAGCTTAAATAAATCAATTTATGTATGTACATATGTAAGACTGTGCATCTAAGAAAACAATTTGCATACAGTCAAACCCAGATTGTTTATAAATTTGGTCACAAAACGTATTGAAGTACATACATACTTATTGGGTGTTTAATTAACTAAAAAACTGAGCGATTCTAAAGTCTACAGGAAATGGCTAAGACTACAACTAGGAGTGGGTGTGGCTGCAGGGACGTGGATGTGGAGAAGACTGTTAGACATATTCTCTCTGCACATGTAGTGCCCTTTCCACCCGCAGGAAAACTACTACTTAGGAACCTACTTTTTCAATGACTTGAGCGAGCTGAACAAAGTCTGCATCAGTTAGCTTAAACGCTTGCTAACAAGCAGCAAATGGTTTTATGAATAGGAAACACCCGATCCGCGTGGTACCGCAGTAGACTTACGTCGGTCTAAGTAAGACTGCCAACCTTCAGTTGGTCACCTGAACCTAACCTAACATAAGCTCTCATTAGTAGCTCATACAGTCTTATTTCTAGCCTTTCAATTACCACTCACACTCTGTTCGCTTTTGTTTTTACACTCGAAATATTGCCTTCGACTGGCGAGGAAAGGTGCCGCTAAATTATCCTTCCGTTAGGAATCGGACCTAAACAATTGTGTAGTAGTTGACCCATTTATTCTTATTTCATTGCAGCTTGGTTTAGGCCATAAGGAATTCATTTAAATACGATAACGAATCTGCGTCTGAAAGAATAGACTAAATGCTCCTAAGTCCAACAATTGCTGGGAATTATAGAGGCACACTCTCTCCCCTTTTACGTTGCGGTAAACATACTGCTGTTAGAAGGCTTTAAATAGAACGGGTTGCCTATGCGGACTATGTTGTAATAGCAGTTTCTGGCAAATTTGTCCCTACGCTTCGGGACATCATACAGAATGCTCCCCTTCAAGTTACTGCACGAGCTAAAGCATGTAGACTTGGTGTTAACCCACAAAAGAGACCAAGCACTCATTAGGAGCAAATATAATATTCCACATTTCAGGGGGTCCTCGCTGTGTTGCTGGAAATTGAACGTCACGGAGCAGATTAGAAAACTCTTAGGCTGCAAAAAAGCCGTAGGTTGTAAATGGGGATTGAGGCCGCGCAATGCGTACTGGCTATTCACATGAATAGTCAGAGGCAGTATGGTAGGCAGCTAAACAGTCCAAAGGTCCAAATTTCGGCATGCAATTGCGTCAATGGAGCGCTGAAAACAACACCATTTGTTGCACTGAATATAATTATCTACCTTCGTCCACTAGATTTATATGGTAGTAGCAGTCAGCACAGCCGTCAAACTCAAAACACCCCATTTATGGATACAAGACGGGCTCCACCATTATTCTCTATAAATTCAAGTTCTTTACCCAAAACTCTGCACTCCCTCAACCTCGGACAGGAAGTCTAACTTTCAAACGCTGGATGGTCCTTCGCGAATTCTATCACGGATAGATCCAAGGTGGGTGAGGTCAAAAAAAGCTTCTTGACCATTAGGAGGCATTAAACTGTAGGTCCCCTACACTCGTGAGAGAACAAGTGCACACACGACAGGAGTGTTTGCTGAATAAGCTAGGCCCAATTCCATATTGGACTGTAGCACCAGTCAAAGAAATATGTCTTAGGAACGTCAAGTATCATCGGAGCTTCGTGAAGATAATGTTTGTAGACTACGCCTCGAGGAAGACAGGACTCCAGCACATATATTCCAATTGTGCTCGGCATTGGTCAGCAGAAGAAAAGAGAGTCATAAGTGGGTGAATATTCAGTCGATGAACCAAAATTCCTAAAAGCAGATGCTGCCGTTGGCACCAATCATTAAGGTCAGAGAAGAGCTGTGAAAAACTCTATTCTCCCTAAATAAGATGATTCTTGGAAGAGGTATGAAGAGAGAACCAATATGTGGACCTGATTGTTGTAGATGATTAATATCACGACAGCAACAAAAAAACAAAAACAACATATAGTCCACTTTCGAACCGTTGTGGCGTATTAGAAACGAGCGAAACGGGAAAGGGCCTTTTTTCACTGAAGTTTCATGGTTCTATACCGGACATACAAACTTTCATTTTTGTCACACCATATCTCTCGAGCCACTGGTAAGACACAGAGAGTAGAGTTGCAAAGGAGAGCTTATCGATTTCGCTGTTCAGAAGCGGCGAAAAATTGTAGATCTTTTTTATTCATGAGAGAAAAATAAGACGAACAACACGAATATGTGGTTGCTGCCAAATTCAAATCCATCGTTATGTGACTGTAGCGCCACCCGAAGAAGATGAAGATAGTAAATTTTAAATGTGAGATCGAGAATATGTAGCTGCAAAATGATTTGAAATAGGTTTGCATAACTTCCCAAACATGTTGATGTTGAGGGTTAAACAATGGCGGATGCGATGACTGGTAAGGGATAAGCCTTTAGGAACTTTCTTGTAAAACCGACCCGTAATCCGCTAAGAGTTGTTAAAAACAATACTTATCAACAATTTCTAGAGGAAAACAAAATATGATGGCGAAGTCTGGCAAACATTGGAGATTTACCATAAATAATTAAGCTGCTAATCAGATCTACATGTATAGAGAATACACCTCTCGAACAGCTGCTTTCATTACAGTAAATTGATCGATCGGAGACCCCGAAGCTAAGCTTTCCTCTGACACGCTCCATTTCGAGTGCATGTATAGTAACCAGAGTTGTAAAAGAATTAAATCTTTAGAGATCGTAATTCTATTGAATTCATCCAAAATGATTTGAAGTCTTTTCGGTAAAAATGACTGCGATTTAAAAAACTATAAGTCACCATTCTTTGGAACACAGTGACTAATGCATTCAATTTTTTACAATATTTGAATTAAGTAGAATGATTGCATTCTTAAAAAAAAATTGTGAATTCACTTTATGTTAGTTGCAGTCAGCAGTGAATTCACATAAAATCTTTTGAAGTCTATGAATTCAACGAAAATAATTTTAATTCATTTGACGTTAGTTGGTACAAAATGGATAATAACGCCTTGCCTGTGTCTATTGTTGAAGCCCAATCTTTTAGAAGACTTTTGAGGTTTGCCAATCCTTATTTAAAAGTCATAAGCATCAATTTTGATACCACAGAATCTGATGAGTTATATGCATATCTGGCCGATCTGGCAACAGACTTCAAAATGTTGGATCGTTACCCGAGTTTAAAAAAAATGCTATTAAATATAACACACCATTGCCTTCGTCAGCCGCTGTGGAAGGATTGTTTTCTTTTGCAAGCTTAATCAACACCCCCCGGCGAGGCGCGCTTTCGGATGAAAATTTGTTGTTATTAAAAGTTAATAACATTGAGGAAATCTAAAATTTTCAATTCCTAAAATATTATTTTACTTGTTTGATTAAGTTGAGTTTACTTAGACAAATAAATCAAAAGCATATTTACGGTGGCTCAACGTTGCAATGATTAATGAGAAGTCTCGCCTATGATAATTTTTTCTACTTCTGTTTGTATTATAACCAAATAATGTTGTGATAAGAACCCACAGACTTTAAATGAATTCACATAAGATCTATTGAAATCACTGACTTCAACTGATTTAAGATTGAAATCACTGACTTCAACCGGTTTAAAGTGAATTCACTGCTGGATTCAAGTCCAATTAAGTGAATTCAATTGACTTGCATCAATGATTTCAATTCTATGATTGCTAAATATTGAATGCACAAGTCAATGATTTCAAAAGAATGGTGACTTCAATTTTTTTAAATCCCAGTCTTTTTTTAGTTTTTATTGCATCGATAAAAATACCGAAACTGACTTCAAATTCTAAGAATGCATTCCCAAATGAATGCATTCTTTTACAACTTGCAACTCTTTTACAACGAAAGGCAAACGCTTTTGCACTTTCTGTGCAGATACCTGGTATTTTTCTTAAGTTCCTGTATCCCTTTGTGGGGCATAGTTTCCACTACGCCTGCGCTCCATCGCTTTCTATCTCTGGCAATGTGCCTCAACTCTTGCCAACTTTTCTCCAAATGCCGCGCTTTATTCTCTACCGTTCTCCGGCAAGTTTTCTTCGGACCGCCAGGTCTTTAGCCGTCCTGTGTTAAGGGGTTCCATTGGTTTGCTATACAGCTGTCACCCTTTCGTAGTGTGTGACCGATCCACCGCCATTTCCGTCATTGTATAGTAATGCCTATTGGTTCCTGACCGTAAAGATCTTCAACGTATTTTTTGGAAACAACTATCAATGAGGTCTCTGACAAAATTAAATAAAGAATAGGTACCCCTAACTTACTTTCTGTTAAAATTCTCTAAAACTAAACAAAAATCTTTTTGCACCTACTCAATACATCTGACACGATTTAGCGGTATCAAAACATGTTGTCTATCATAAACACTCTCAGGAACTTACGGAAATGATAAATGACTTTCTCACTCGTAAAAACAATCTACATCTCCGAACTCTTAAAAAAAACAATCAAGGTTTAACTGCATGATCTTTTTCATGTGCGTAAATGCATTTCAAAAATTTTAAAATTGAAAAAGGATATGTCGAGGTAAAATTATTAAATGCATTTTACAAAAAAATAAATATAACAAAAGACACGTACATGCATCTTTACAAAGAAAAACATTTTCTTGCAAAGAAATCCAAACAGAAATAGAGAAATAAAAGCACATAACTCTTCTGTATACTGTGCAGGTTTGATTATACGAAATTTAATTTAATTTGGTGAGGGGAAGGGAAAAAAAAGCATTTCAAAAGGAAAGGTAAGACACAAATGTATGTTCCCAGGACAAGGGACATAGACAGATTTGGGTTCAGATGGGATTATGTCAGTTAGCCACAAAATGAATTATGAGCAACATCTCGGCGATGCCATCAACAGCTTCTTTGAATGAAAGAAGTTTGATGGAACAAACTAGCAAAACTACCCAACGATGTTTCAATGTTCACATTAAAAAAATGTTTCTTCAGTGTGATAATTATACAGTTTGATACAAAACAACAGCAACTCGAACCTTTATCTGGCAGTGTTACCTTTCATGTAAAATTTATCTTAATTCATTCATTAAATAAATCTGTCGACTACAGCAGATCCTGGAGCTGTTTAGGGTGAGGTAAATATTGCTGCCAACTAATAGTTTCTCAATTTTATATTCGCATATTACAAGCACGTTGTACAGCGCTACGTCTATTTTCAACACTAGCAACACACTCGCCACGCACGGCAGGATGACGGTGAATTACTTTTGATAAATGATGTAGCAAGACTTGACTTGGCCACATTTCGGTCCAACATACATTTCGAGCAACAATCCTGGCAAAGTAGACGACTCTTAATGTAATAAGGGGTCAAATAAAGAATAACCTAAAAAAATCCCAGTTGCTTTTGCCCTAGATGCTCTCTTGCAAGACTGAGTTGGCTCTACAAATAACTGGGATCTGTCATCTCACTACGACGCAGAAGCAACTAAAGTTGGAGTTGTACAAACGGGTTTGTTGAACCTTCGGTATTGAAGCCAAATAATGCCGAAGGTTCAACAAAACCGTTTGTACAACTCCGCTGAGACGTAATGTAGTAGAAGCACGCCAATAGAAAATGAGTAGTCGGCAGAGGGCAAGAAGAGGGTGAAAGTGCGTTTTGTTTCTGACACAATATTGTAGAGTTACTGGTCTTACACAAAAGGTCTGTTCCCAAAATTACTGCACTAAAAGTCACACTTTCTAAATTTTATAAGGATTGGGGATGAAATTCTCTCAGAGAGGAAGAAACGCCATAAAGTACGGGAACGCGTTGAACAACAAAAGCTGTACACTTTTGAAATGTCAACATCAAATGTTTGATTTTGGTGAACTTGTGAATTGCCAAGTACGAAATATGAATGAACATCAAAAAAATAAAAATGTTATGTGCAATTTACGAAAATGGTGTTCTGAATATTTAGCTTGAGGAATTTGTTGCTTGTATTGTGTTTGTTAAATTGTCTTTAATTTTTTGTTATCACAGGCTGAGTTCATAAACGTCAACAAAATGCGCATCGCGTAAGCATCACTGACTATGTGATGCGACCCAACCATTTTTTAATGCATCACGATGTTTTAATTTTGTTGGAGTTTCAGAAGGCTTATTGTTTTGTGTGCCAATTGTTTCTTTTTCTTTTTTCAGTGTCAACAAAATTGGGGACAATTTTTCTAAATAATTTGGTTAATAATGTTGGCAGTTATAATGCCAGCATACTTAATTAAATTTTTGACATAAAAAAGAGACAAAGTCGGAAAATGAAAAAAGAAATCATCGCATCCCAAAAATCTATGATACTCCAGTTGCAGCGGTTGATTTCATGTTGCGTTTTAGAATGCGATGCAAAGCTTCACTGCCAAATGATTGTAATTAAGAACGCTTAACGTTGCAGTTCTACCCTAATACTGCGATTACGAACTCAATACGACGTACAAATCTGAGCTGTCTTAATAAAGCGGAGCATACAGCCCAAAGAAATTTGTTGGGCTAAAATGCACAGCCTTGGCAAATTTCTCTCTTCAGTGATCTTTTGTAATGATGATAGGATTTCGTAATTTTGTGTAGTTTTCGTAAATTTTTACTGTTTTGTACAGGTGCGGGAACAGACCTAGTGCTTTAGATGATGTCGTTGTCGTTAGAAAGATGGGCAAATTTTCAAACTGAAACGAACTCAAAAGACATTGAGCTCTTCAGAATTCGGATAACGACTGAAAAGTTTAAAATAATATTGTTTTGGCGCGCTTTATATTCCAACGATGACAAGCTTTTCCTGAACTGAAAAATAGGTACATCTTACTTATAGGTATTTTCATAAAAAAAAAAACAAAATAATACCAAATACAAATTTAATTTAAAAACGTTTATACTTACATTCACAGCAAAAAATCGGATATATAAAGATTTTTAATTCCAGGTGCCAAATACACCACAATTGAATTCAAAGGACAAAGTGTACAATTTTATCCTTTAAAAATCCTTGTATTCGATTTTAATTACAATTTTATCGGAATCTTTAAGATATTTACATATGTGTAAAATCGTGCAACATTTTAGTTACACGGTTAAAAAAACATGTGTTTTCCTAAAGGTTGTGGACATGCACAGTTAAAGAATAATGTACCAATTCTTTGGACCATGTCATTCACAAAATTGTGTTTCAGAGTAGAAGCATCAAGCAATTTGCACGTAGATTGGATAAGGGACTAATTGAGATTATTTCCAGAGATTTTTAAGCACTTTGCATCAGCAAATCGAACTTGTGGTAGGTTATAGAAGAATTCTCTTGAGTGGTGTTTGGATGCTAGACTTACAAGAATATAAAGGATGACCAGATAGCAATGATAATTTTTCCAATTGTTATGTTCCAGCAGCTGTTACCAATGACATCCAGGTATCAAAATATTCAGTAAGGTTTGCCATTACGCATCGTTTCACGCCTGTCGATCTTGCGGAAATCATTAAAATATATTGTCGAAATTTCGGTTCAGTTTTGAATTTCGTCGTGAGGTCAGTCGTCATCATGGATGCAGTGTGCAGGCAATTCGTCGCACCGTGGAAAAGTTTGGGTGTGAGTACACCCTTTTGGATCTTAAGACACAAACCAGACGGAGATTGATGTGAAATGAAGTATCGAATGGCCAGTATCGATTCGACGCCGATCAGCTGATCTGGACATCGCCAGAGAGGCAACCCGGCTTATTTTGCGATTGGATTTTGGCCTACGTCCGTATATTGTGCTGACGGAAGAATTGCAACCGGACCCGACCATAAACAACGCTGTGAGTTTGCTAATAAAGCGTTGGACAGAGGTCCGAATTTTGGCAAAAAATCATGTTCTCAGACGACGCCCATTTTTGGTTCAACGGCTATAGCAACAAGCAAAATTATGCCATCTGACGGCGAGCGGTCACAATCCACATTTTTGAGATTGTGAGGTGGCATAGTCGACAAATTTCTCCTTTACAACTTCAAGCGCTGCGTCTCTTGTACGACTGTAGCCCCGTCGTGTTAGAACCACAGGTTGGATATATCGATGTTATCAAAATCCGGCCACAGAAGGTTGATTAAGACCGCTCTATACCTGAGATCATTGACGGTAACGGTGTCTCCTTCCTCATTTTTAAAGAAATAAGGTTCGACGATGCCGCCATGTCATAAACCGCACAATCAATATTTGTAGATGTATTGATGCTTGATCTAACACTTGTGGATTGTGTTCCAAAACACCAAATTGGCCGCCGCGATCATGCCACCTGATTCGATTATTTCCTCTGGCCAACATTCGAGACGCTATAACGGGAATAACGCCACACATATTGGGACCGAGCTATCAAAAAATGGACCAGCCGCTGCTAGCACGGCCATTTGACTGATGTGCTACTCCATACATAATGGCATGAATGTAGCTTTAAAATAAAGCCAGAATCAATTTTATATCTCACACAGCTGTTGTTTTATTCAAGTTTCTTTATTTTATTTTCGTTCTTATCTGGTCACCCTGTATATATTATTGTGCTTTTTCTTTCGTATTTTAATGTAAATGTATTGCTTTTAAATTCCTAGAGGTAATGCTGGGCTTACAAAATGCGGAAGAAACAGAAGGAACGCTCGACAAAAACAATTTGAGTAAATACATAATTAGCAAATTAAGCCAATAATGATGCTTGTTCTCTCCTTAACAGGATTATTCTCTTTGTTCCCTGTTCTCAAAAAAATAGCGACATCATCATGAAAGACATAAGCTCCCTAACAAACCCTATACGTTTTCAGTCATATTGTTTCATGAATTAATCAAGACTACAACCAATTGGAGACTAACATTTAATGTCCATTTGATAAATACTTGTGCTATTAATTCAGGAACTGAACCCGCTTAAAAATGAAACGATATAAAATACATTTGTTTCTAAATACACTTCTAGAAGGCGTTCTATTCAACGCAAAAATGAAAATAATGTTAACCCTACATCCGATATTTATAATTGTTGCCTTTTTGTCTATAAAGTCGCATGCAGTAGGCAAATGGATGATTTTTCTTGGAACTGATTGTGATTGATGTAATCCATCGATCTATTCCGATCCTCTTCAATTCCACAGCATGGTCGGCCACTCTACACTCGACGAAAGAGAAAAGAAATAAATTGGCCAGAAAACCCAAACTACCAGCAATTTGATAGGATTGCCACAGGCATGAAAGCAATAAATTTATAGAATCTACAGAGTCTACAGAGAGTTATCAACTACGTGAAATATCTTAAACTAATGATCACTTGAAGGTATCGAAAGAAACTATCGATGTATCGTCTTGGTTCAATTATGTTTTGAAGATCTATTTTCGAATGTTAAGTAACAAATTATAAGATACGACTACAAGAATGTATTTAGTGTTTTGAAATGAATAGAATTCAATAGTTTTTGTTCGACATGCAAGTTTCCGTATGTTTTGAAATGCTTTTTGTAACACAAAACAACAAGAATACACTTGTTTATCGGTCGAATGGAGTCGAAACTGTATTTTAAGGCACCTTTCCTTAATTTGTATAAACGACCAGATGTTTTACTCATATACTACAGTCGGTGATTTGGATCATAACGTGCAGAATTACGCTCTACTGAGGGGGTAACAAACAGAGTAACTGTTATTATTACAGTTTAACATTCTATGGACAAGAATACAAAATAAGCTACGTATTAGGAGTTTGCTTGTTTCCCATTCAATCATTCATTAATTTTCCATGGCAACCGTTTTCCACTAAAGCGGTCGCAGGGGCAATGCATGCACGAGAGATCTCCAGGCCACTCGATCCCCCGCCATCGATTCAAACTCATCAGGAGCTATGCCCAAGCGCAACCAGGCGAGTGTTTGGACTTGGTCCAACCATCTTGTTCTGGGTTCGCCAAGCGGTCGCCTACCTGATGGAATCGCATTCAAGGGACGCCTCGAAAGTCGTGATTATGGAAACATTCGTGCCACGTGACCAAATCATCGAAGCATAGCAGTTCCCGTTCGAAGAAGCAGCTGTTCAACATTGAATTCCTCGCGCACTGCCGTGTTTCTCACCCTATCCCGGCGAGTAATTCCCACAACGTCTCGCAGAAATCTCATCTTGGCAGCTTGTATTCGGGATCTTATTCTTTCGGTCATTACCCAAATTTCATGACCATAGGTGATATTTGGAACAAATACTGCGTTAAAAACCGCTAACTTGGCTTTGACACTAAGCTCGGCCTTCCTGATTATAGATCGACCAAGCTGTTTCAAAATTAACCCAGCTTGACCAATCCTACAGTAAAGCTCGGCATTACTCCTCCCATCACCAAAAAGAGAAAAAGACCTTGAGATACTTAAACTTCTCCACCTGCCTCAATGGGACTTCACTAACCTCGAATTTGTCCACGTGTACCTCCACCCCAGCATCAGCACATACGACCACAAACCTATCTACCACGCACTGGAGTTCCATCTAGGAGGATGTGAGGATAACTAAGTCACCTGCAAAAAGAAGTGGACTACCATAAACTTTCCCATTTCATTCTGAAATTTAATTTTAAGAATTTCCTCAATCCTCACTGACCCCACAGATTTCTATTTGCTATGTTGCAATCGCAGACAGAAATTCCTCAAGCATACACAGTCCCCTAGGTAATCAAATTTGTGTTAAAAACGGAGGAGGACACAACCCAAATTCCTATATGAATGGAATATGCTACCGAACGTTCAGCTAAAAGAAACAACAACGTTCTCTCTAAGCCGTATTGGATCTACATTAAAAACTTTTCTGTTGAATTATAATTTAAAATACATCCAAATTCAGAAAGTAAAACTCTGAATTTTAAGCCTAAGGTATTGATACTCATGGCTTCCCCCTTAATTTATAATTTTTAATTATAAGTTAGGCTTTTTAAATAAATAAATAAAACTCTGAATTTTAGGATATCGAAAGCGAATAAAGAAGCTTTTGGTCTTTTCGAGAGAAAAGTTTTGCCTGAGATCTTTGGTCCTGTTGAGGGCACTGCAGATGAAAATTATACTACGAACTGTATGGGCTGTACAGTGACATGAATCTAGCCAGGCGTCTACGGATCTAACGCCTGTGATGGCTAGGCCTTGCAGAGCGCATGGACAATTTGCCTCCGGTCCGGAGACTCTTCGACTCTGAAACAGTGGGACAACGCAACAGAGAACGCCCACGTGTAAAGTGGCGGATCCAAGTGGAGAGGGACCAAATCAACCAACTTGAGGTGCGCGAAAAGCAGAGGTACTCCAAAGTTTCACTAACCGCTGAGTAATTGCACTCCCTAAACATATGAGTGGAAACTAAATTGATGAGCATGGTTACACAGAACATGGGACAGTGTTCTGTGGTGATACCAACCAGTTTATTTGTTTGGTTTTGCGGAAATCATAGTCAGGCTATAAGGAATTGTTCTCGTGCGTTGGGATTATGAATCCTATAGTTCGACAACTAGAATTCGTTGTGAATACATGGTAATAAAACAGACTTATTTAGATGCTTATTTTAAAACAAAACTAATATCGCCCGGAAGAAAGATGGGAAAAATCGTTCATCTATCCGAACTGTTCACGTTATAGAACCGTTCATGTTTTCGTGATTCTACTGTATGTACAGTCAGCGTGGATTATTAAGCTTTCCGTTGCTTTTTGGACAACTTTTTAAAACTGAACCCATTTGTAACATGTTTTATGGTTGTGCATGTCAGTAAGGACTCCAGTCGAAACACCTTTGTTCTCCTTTGAGCAATCTGAGCGTATCTTCCAAGGATTATTGCAGCGTGTCAAAGAAAGGGTATCATATTGATACGAAGTTAAGTAAGTCTGAGTCACATAATGTAACAAACACGGAAGCAGAACATTTCGCCAGAAGCAGCTTTATTCTTATTCTTATAAGAAAGCCAAAGAGCTCCAAGTTTTGGCAGAAGGTTAATAGCATCTAAAGTATGTGTGTAAAATAAAATGAAAATTGCCTCTGCAATCCGATTCAGTTTGCGACACATTCAAAAATGTAAGCCTGCATTAACAAGCTGAATTAAACCATATATTAGCAAGCCAAGGAATAATATTTGGCTGTCAGTCGTTCCAAGTCAAACTCGCTCAGTTCAAAAATAAACTAAAAGTTGAATATTTAAATCGTATGTAAGTGCAAACGAGTTTGGCTTGAAGCGACTATGAAAGCACAGACAATCAATTTCTTTGAAGGAAACTTAAGGGAGTCAAAGAACAAGTATTCTATAAAGATATTTTGACACGATCTATACCAACCGCCACATAGCGACATAATGTCACATAGGCAAGCTTCTATAATCGCACTAAACTCCTACTCGATCAAATTGAAGCTCGTGTGAGAATGCCTACAGAAACTTAAAGATCTGAGTACGAGAAATAGTGTGAGACTCTGCTGGATACCTGGCCATACAGAAATAAGCAAGCCAATGAAATGGTCGACCCCTGGCAAGAAAAGGAGCATCAGAACCCTTTATAGGCTCTGAGCTATTCTGCGCTGTAGGAGACCATGTCCTCAGAGAAGAATTCAGGGAACTAAGGAGAAGGAATCGAACAGAAAACTGGAACAAAGCTCATGACATAAAGCAGGCTAAGAAACTCCTAGGACAGTATAACCGAGAGAGATTTGAATCATGCATCAGAAAAGCAAGAATAACCTTCGTATCCTAACAGGCTTCCTGACAAGACACTGTAGACTCAGAAAGCAGAGAGGAAGCTTAGTGTTACCTGAAGAAGGCCTCTTCCGATTCTGTGGGGAATTTAATGAAATTCCAGAACATATACTGGGATTTTGTAAGGTACTAACCCACAAAAGAAAAAGATATCTGGGCAAGTACCTAATATCAGAAGAAGAAATGCGATCACTAGAACCATCTCTCATTCTCAGACTCCTGAAGGAAACTGGCTTAGATAGAATGCTCTAGAATAGATTTCTTCACCTATGCGCAACAGGAGTCCATAACCCTCAATACAACTCTGAAAAGAACTGTATTTGAGGGGAACTCGTAAGGTATTAGGTTAGGTAAATGGGTGCCCTTGCTGACATAAAACATGTCAGCGGCTCACTTAGACCACTATGAGTCTATTGTGCCCAAAAAGCCGTGGAAAGCCTAAAACTTGAATGTATCGACAGCTAAGTTAAACCACCCAGATATAGATATGTATCTCAGGAGTTTATTAAGCTCTATTTTCCCTAGATCATTCTGCTCCGAAAAGAAGAATCTTCCTAACGGCTAATGCAGGAGAAGAATCACACAGTAGGTGGCAAATAGATTCTATTTCTTCTTCGTCTCTACAGCTTCTGCAAAAATCTTTATGGAGTATTCCCAGCCGTGATTTCCTATCACGCAGTGCCCTGTCACGACCCCAACGGCTGTTCGTATATCCCTTCGACTTAGTTTTATGACATCGGTAAATCGCCTCTTATCGTAGACTGGCCATAACGATTTAGCTGTAGCGCATGTGTCTAATCGATACCACAGTTTATCGGTAGATTCAATGTCTATTTCTCTGTGCAAGGTGCTAAGCGGTGTACTGGCCTCAGGTACGGCCCGCGAAGAACTTAGATGTGACCCAACCCTTTTCGTTTTCGAAATTCCCATGTGGCCGGGCACCCAACAGAGGGTCACCTTATTGGTTGCTGAAATATCGTCCAGTCTTTCGATGCATATTTTTACGATTTTGACTGTAACGCTTTCATGGCTACTTGACTATCAACATAGATACTGATTGTTTGTCCTGAAATATTTTCCTCGACAATTATATCCGCAACTTGTTTTATTGCAGCAACTTCCGCTTGAAAAACACTACAACTATCCTCAAGTCTGAAGGAACGATTTGTATTTCGAGACTCATAGATAAGGTACTAAAAGAGGGCATAAAAGATCTTAAAGGTCGCAGTGCAATATACCCTCAGCAATAATGATAATAATGAAGTTATTCAAGGTTAACACATCGTCAATGGACAAAAAAAACGTCAAGCTGCTTGACTGATTCAATCAACTGATCTTATTTAAACAAGCTAATAACACGGCGCTTTGTATTAAAAACTTCAAATATACAAAGTTAAACACTTATTGTATTAAGAAGTGAAACTAGTCGACACGTACTGGAACATACTCCTTAATCACTTAGCATTAACATTTAACCTATACATACAGTGCTCGACAAAAGTCTACGTACGACCCCTATTGTTGCAGCCTTACGAGTCCAAAACCAGTTTTGTTTTAAATCATTAGATTTGTAAAGTTGTTGTTTATTAGTATAGTCCCTTAAAATAACTCAATTTATAAATACCAAGAAATTTATTTACAAAAAACCAAAAAAAAAAAGTATTGACAAAAGTCTACGTACGACATGTTAACTAAAAGAAATCGCTTTAACTCATTGCATTTAACTATTATAATACTTGCATTTTTTATTTGGTTGGCCCTCCGCAGGCATCAAGAACTACCTACAGTCGTCTGGGCACTGAAGCAACTAAGTTTTCCGATTCCGTAGATGTTAGACCTTAGCACTGTATGAAGTTCAATTTTTACTCAGGGTTATTTGCCAAGCTAAAGAAAGTACATAAAAATGAGCTCCGCTTTCTGTGACGGCTTTGAGCAATCAGTAGCTTAATGGCCTTAATGGCCATCTCGCCTTTAGAAAATAGAAACTGTAACAAGCTAAATTACAACTAATTTTCAATCATATTTCAAAACAGATTTGTTAAGTCTATCCTAAATGTGAGCAGGATTCGACGTGAAGAAAAAAGCCTAGTGAAGCCTATAAAAGAATAGGCACCTTTGCAGATCCAATGACTTCATAAAATACAAATAGAATTTCCCCTCAAATACGAACTTTAAGGTAGTCACCCAGAAGGGAATTGATTGTCTCAAGTTTAAAATTTCCTAAACATCTCCTGCAAGGCATATTGGTTGGCTTACTGTCTTGTGTTATATATCTCAAAATCATGGTGATCAAAAAGCAAAAAAGAAATACAAAAAAACTTAAATGTAACTGTGTATCAAACATGTATGGAGTGTTATAAAGTTCCTTTGTTCAAATGGAAGAGTTGCAGTCATGAATTGTGTGTGAATGTTAGTTAATTTCAAAACAAACTCAAAACATTTCGAATTTAAAGTAATTTCTGCTGATGTTAGTATGTAATTTCAAACAAACATAAAAAAACATTTTCAATTGTTTGCAATTTCAACTCAGAAAGGAAATGATAGAAACAATAAAAGAAAACAAACTCAAACAAACTAAACAAGAAAATCAAACGTAAAACATTAGCACAATGCCCGTGTTTGTTTTGTACTTACAATGCCTGGTTTTGCCTGTCAAATAAAGAAACTCAATGTAATTACTTGGTATATGACAAAAGGGTATCATCATTTTGAACATCAGTGCCAATATTAGTTATATCTTATAAATAGAGTGAATGAAGCTATTGAGTCTGTGACCCAGTGCATATGGCGCTTATCCAAAAAAGGGTATGCGCATAAGATAAAGATGATCAGCTGACTTATTTCAAAATGGGAATGCGTAAGGCAGGCAATCCTGCAAAATCATTCATCAATACTTTGGAATCGTCTGCCCCCAAAATTCTAAGCGAAAACAAATTTCTAATGACATGAGTTTAAACATTTATTCAAGAAAATGTATGAGTGTACAACGGAAAGTTAGAAAAATAATAATATATACTATATACGAATAAGTGTAAACAATTTTAAGGAAAAGGAGGAATTTTGTGTTGCAGTAAAATATTGGCGAGCGACTGCATTCAATTCGCTAGTGACATACTTAAGTGCACATTAATCGGATGCATGAAGTGCGAATATACGGAAAGTATTTATGTGTGTATATCAAAGAGGGAGCCGAGAGTGAACGAAAAAAAAAATGTTTAACGAACTTAGGTAAGAAAAAAAAGTAAAAGAGAAAAGTTATTAGAGTTTTATAACTTACGTTGTGGCCATCATCAGCTTTCCCCTGGTGAAGGTGTAGAGGGTGGAGAGAAGAGGAGGATAAGTGGATAACAAAATTTTGAAAATGGTATTGGATTATTCGAATTAAAAAATTGCCAATTTTATAAGAGATTGTGTGTTTAGAAAACAGTATTTTTTTATGCTTTCAAACATTTTCTTCGTTTGAGCGGAAACTATTTGGTATTTGTTTATGCATTGAATGAATGTTTTGAAGGAAATAAGTTTATTTTTCGGTATCTTAAGCGAGTGACTCACCTGGAAGGCCGAGTAGCGACCACCGCGGCGTGGACGATTGTAACTTGGCAAGTAGCGACGGATTGGGTCGAGTTCGTTGATATGTAACAAACCGGCTGTAAGTAGCTGTGCGATAATGAAGAGTGATTGTCCCCACAAGAAGAGCGACTGAGAGGGAGCTCGAATGTACGAACCCTCACCGTCTGGGGCATAGAACATTGTGACGTATGGATCACCGTGGGCGTCTGTGTGCATGCAACGTCTCAATTCGTTTTGGTACTCTTCGATTTGTTCGGGATTGTTCTTGAACACTCCATCGATTATCATAACGATGAAGAAGAGGGGCCACTCGCATTCGTAGCCTTCGAAGTCCTTTATTTCACCTTTATTGTAGTACCTAGTTTCGATTATGTTTCGTGTTTAGGATGGTACCGCTTTTGCGCTGCTGATGCTTACCTTCTTGTTTTGTCTTCTACTTTGCTTAAGTAGCCATCTCGGCTGAAACGTTTGAAACCCTTTTTGCAACGGAGACGCTTTATGACATTTGCTTTGGTCTGATCCACCAGACGTTCTTCGTGCGATGCAAAAGCTGGAAATGAGAGTGTCAAGAGCAGCGATGAATCCACTCCCTAAAATGAAAAAAATATACATATTAATACAAATGTGTGAATTTGGAGAGTGAAAAATCTTTACATGTGGAAATTACAGACGAATTGTTTATATGTTTTATTGCATCTGCACGACAAATCGGAAATCGAAAAATCGCACTCTGAAAATTGAAGGATTTTGTATTTTCAAAGAAATCGAAAATTTGTGCGTGATAACTTGATACGTTACAGTAAACGTAAACCTGTGCACATAGCACAGCAGGAGGTCAACTACAACTACGTAGCAGAAGGTCAACTACAACAACACATAGTAGATCCCTAAGCACGAGTTGTACTTTTGGGCCCGAAAACACTGATGAGCTAATGAAAGTAGATGCATTTGTTATACTTGAATAGAATAATAGGTAACTAGATGTGTCTTCAGGGAAATAGACAATAAAAAAATAGGCACAGTCACACTTAAATAATATTTCTCCCTTTATGATATACGAGAGTTATTTAATAAGTCTGTGAATTCTTGAATTTACTGCACGGTAACTATAAATACAACAAATCCGGTGAACTGCCGTCTATTAATGGGCTACTGTCAAGTTTTGATTAAGCTGCGTCATTTAGCTTGTGCTTGGCAGCCATTGAAAGCAGACAACCTCGGGAATTTTAACAAAAACGGAAAAAAGTGAATTTCGTTTGCTGATTACGCATTATTTTTTGCGTAAAAAATATTTCACGAAAATCAAGGAAAAGCTTTGATAAATGCAATATATGAGGCTCTGGACCAGTTCCGTTGTGATCGTACCAGTACAAGTGACGCCAAACTTTGAGGTCGCCCAAAAGAAGTCGTCACGCTAGAAATCGTGGATAAAATCTATGAAATAGTATTGGGCAGTCGGAAAATTGAAGTGCGTGAAGCAGCAGAAGCTGGAGCCATCTCAACTGAGCGGGTACATAACATTTAAATAAATGTTCGGACATGAAAAGGCATCCCGCGCGATGGGTGCCGCGATTGGTCACACTCACAGTCGCGCAAGCGTGTGACTACTTCAAAGAAGTGTTTAGCGATGTTCAGCCGCAATCCGAAAATTTGTTGCGCAGTTTCGTTATTCTGGCGGAAACATGGATCCATAACCACACACCAGATACCAAGGAACAATCAAAACAGTGGGTTTCTTCGACTTAAAGGGCACAAAATAAAGCCAAGGTTGGTCTTTCGGCCAAAAAGCTCATGTTCACCGTTTTTTGGGATGTACACGGTGTCATTCACATTGATTACCTTGAAAAGGTTGAAATGATCACAGGGGAAAATTGTTCAGAGCTTTTGGAGAGATTCTATATTGATTTAAAGCACTGCACGGCTGCACACGATTTTAGTCACCATGAAAAAATCTATAAATTAGGCTGTGAACTGCTACCCCACTCCGCATATTCTACAGATATAGCCCCCTGTGACTATTTCCTTTTTTTTTTCAAACATGGAGAAATGGAAGGGTGGTAAGAGATTTGGGTCGAATGAAGAGGTCATCACTGAAACAAATGCGCATTTTAAGGGGTTTGAAAAAGTCTATTATTTTGAAGCAACAAAAAATAGAAAAACGCCAGATTTGAGCTAAATTTGCGAAAAAAATATCCTTTATTCAAAATAAAGTTTTCATAAGATCGAGTTACTAGAAATTAATCTGGGGTTGTAAATGCAATATTTCTTATTTGTCTTATTTGAAGGTGGATATTTACCAACAAGCCCTGCAGGCAGTAAGATGTCTTGCCAGTTGTCTTTAGTTTCGCAATCAATTTTAGTTGGCATACTTTCTATACTCTTCTAAGTAATATACTTTCGAAAACGTTTAAATTCACAATGATCCATTGCATACAATATCCAGAAGAACTTTATTCTAAGTAAGCAATTTACACAGCACTTTCCTTTTTACCTTGCAAAGGTTACGTCATCACGCTAAGAGAGTGACAGTTGATGTGAACCTAAATAAATAGCTTATAGATTTACGGCATCGCTGCAACAATTTGGTCTTTGTGAAGCTAAACAAATAGTTCCAATCTATCCAAATGTCTGATATGATCATCTTCATAGTCTTCATCATTTCCCCGGATAAATTGCTAGAAATTGCTAGGAAAGAGCTGAACCAATCTTCTAAATCTAAATATTATGTAGGACAAAATAATAAAAATCTTCGTTCTGAAAACCAACCAAACAAGAGTAGGAAAACGTTGACTAAAAATCTAGAATTATATTGTCCGCCTATTAGAACAGCATTCAAATCTTGAAACATGATACATTGGCTGTACTTTTACTTCCAAATTTAAATCATTGCTCTTATAAAAGAAAAGTTTTATTCAAAAATACGCTTCGTTCTTTGCGGTTTCATTTCTTCCATAGCGCCTTTGACTTCACAAACCCCAAATGGCGATATTTAATAATAATAATAATAATAATGGCGGCGCTACAGTCCGAGGTGGACCTGGACCTAGCTTCTCAGCAACCACTCGTGTTGTGCGTTCTCTCACGAGTGGAGGGTACCTACAGTTTAATGCCGACTCCGAACGGCGAGATTGAGAACCTTTTTCTAGACAGTTATACTCTTTGAGCATTGTCAGTGACTCGAAAGAGGTGGAGCCGTGAAAAAATGTTTGATGTTTTTTTCGAGATTCGAAACAACGACCTCGAGCGTAGGAGTCGACGCACCTACCCACTACGCCACGGCGCCCAAATGGCGATATTTATTACATAAGTGTAAATGATTTGAGTAAATCTAAATAGACCACCTGCTAACATTATACATTTTGAAAAATTTTACATCAAAACAATTCATGAACTTAAGGTCAAGTCGATCTCGCAACAATCGGGGAAGCCTCATTATTGGATAATTTTCATAAATACACACATATTATTTTTAAATCGACACAAAGATTGTCCATTTCATCTTAAATTTCCGCCCATATCCATTATAACGCATGTGTTTACACTTAATCTTGTACTTCCGTCTTGAAATTAACCAATATTTTGATAGTCAAATCTTCCACTCGGGTTCCGACACAGTGACAAAGCAAAAAAGGACATCTACGTTTCAGATGGTGCAAAGAAATAGAGGGACCCAACCAACTTGTGAGGAGACAGCTGGCATGAGATCATGGTAGCTGGAAAGTCTTGTTGGCTGAGGCGCATGTCCTGTGACAGATTTTTTAAGAATCTGGCTATTTTATACATGTATTACTGTCAACTACAGTAACAATGGATTTTTTGAAGTGAAAGAAATATTATAGTAAGAAGTGCAGTTCTAACAGATCTATGCCCACACTCGTAATGTTTTACACCCAACCTAGACTTTACCGCCCAAACATTCTACAATAAATAAAAAATCATTATGACCGTTTATAAAGTGATTCACATTTGACGTGCAAATCAATTTGTTCCCTATTATTTATCAATAAAAGAAAATAGTCCAAGTATGAAGCTACGAAGGGAAACAAATTCAGAAAACGGAAAATTGATTGGCATTAATTGATTTATTTATGAATTGTTGCAAATCATTTATGTATTTAATGAGTGCGGCAAATACGTTGAAGAATTATTTTGAACAACTGCGTCTTATTCCGACTTGTAAGGAACTTGATTCGGTGAAAGTAAGAAATTTTCACTTGTAAAGCATATGAATTGCTGAAGGAAGCTAAGCCCAAGTCCACCTCAGACTCTGGCGCCACCATTATTATTTTTGTAAGACATATGAATACTTAGAGCAGCCGGAGAGGGAAAAATCAAGTGTTTTGTTTTATATTTATGTTAAATTCACATTGATTTAAGAATTGAGGTTTAATTAATCATCTCATTCCGGAAGTCTGATTAATTGAATATGTTGTCAAAATTGAGAATATAATTTGAACATTAAATATAAAAAACCAACCTTCGAACTGGATTCTCTTGGTAGCATCGTCTCAAAAATACTTCTGTTTCGATTGTGGGCATCAATATCGACATACACTACGCTCCACGATGCACCCTTCTCTCCAAAAAGATTGCAACCATTTATGGCTTCAAGAGCAGACTTGGCCATTCCTAAAAGTCAAAAGAAGTCACAAATTAAGCACTTTTGATGTGATGGTGATTTATTACCTATGGATGACGCATGAATCTCAGGAGTTGCATTATTGTATTTGGATCCCCTCTCCCACATACCAAAATCTGGGGTACGGTAAGCTCTCTCTACGTAATAAACTAGATTTTGAACAAAAGCCACTTCATCCTGAAAGAAATACATGAATTAGCACTTCAAAATCCTTTCACCACACATCAATCTAATGAACCTGAGTATATATTATCTGCAGCCCAGATGTGATCATCTGAACTAAAAATATAATATACAACGAGACAACATCGATCTGCAGGTGGTTATACAATTCATCTGAATAGATCTCCTCTCCGGTGTGCAGTTGGAATTTGCTATGCAAAGCATGTTGATTGGATTGCCTTTGCTTGAATAGTTCCACTCTGTGCGCTTGTTTCACCCAACATTGAAGAATACCACGCATGCACTTCACTGTCGATTGTCCCAGCTCATACGACTTTCCCCGGTCATCGTCAATGCGTCGATAGGCCTGATAAAGTCCCCATACTGCTGCGGCACAATAGACACTGTCCCTTACACTTCCCACATCATAGTCTGTGCTCATCACCGGAAAAAGTCCGGTAATGGGGCTTTGGAACCGCAACAGTTGCCGTTTAACTGCGATAAAACATGATTTAGTATTTATATTTTAAGAATAAACGTCTTAGTTCCCACCCATGCCATAGTAGATATCCAATTGTTTCACAGTATCTTCATAGTTTGAAGTTTTCAGGAACTGATCGAGATTAATATCTTCAAGGCTGTTCTGTCGACCAGGTGCTGGGGCAGCTATTGGACCACCAACATTTTCGCTACATTCGAAAAATCAAGCATGCAGTTGCAGTGAATTATGTAAATCTTCGGTTTTTTTTAGTTTTTTATGGGTAATTATTATTAAATTAAAGGAAACTTACGGTTTGTACAACCCTCTCATGGTTTCAATTAAATTCTTCAAAATAAATAACCTTGCTTATCAGGATAAAAGTCAAATTTGACATTTCATTGATGGTGTGTGAATGCGTTCAAGTGATACTAGCGCTAGCTAGCAATAAATGAAAGGAAACCACGAGGGTGTTTAAATCAATAAATTTTGTATTTTCAACTGTTTTTATCAGGATTATACTCGTAATTTTAGATCTAACTTCTTTTTTGTTTCAATATGATTTTTTTAACCACGTTTTTCATTTTTGGTAAGACAATAAATTTGAATAAGTCCGGCGATTTTGTTTATTTTTAATTGCAGATTTCATGCACATAAAAATTAAGCCAATGTAATGCCAATAAAGAAGAGCTTGTACTATGTTTTCTACAATGTTGGGTATATGTATACTGATTCATCGTTGTCTACCTAGAATAAGTTTTGCCGAATGTTGAAAGAGCGGTTTATAGATTTTCCTCCTGGTGTTTCGCCAAGAAGGATCTTGAGATGAAATTCAGGTTCTTTGGGAATAGATTATCTTTATATTGGTCCTAAGCAAGAGTGCAAACCAGAAATCAGTCAAATTAGTTGATTTCTGGTGCAAACTCCTCAGCAGTCAGGGGTGAAATATCAGAACGGACTGTTATCTTTAGTTTCCATGTGGAACTGATGTTAATTTATTTTCTTTCAACCGCAAATTCGAATAACGACTACAGTTGGAGTTCGTTACATGCGATAGACTAGGATAGGTCAGTAAAGGTTGAGGTTAAAGGTTGAATCATCAAAAGGGGATTGTGATGAAGAACGCTTTTGATGATTTTTAAACGGAATTATTATACTTAACTTTAAATGTCTTTACAAGTTGTAAATCGAATATTTCTTTGTTACAATAATTGGTGGGCAATATCTCTTCCAATACGTGTTATTGACGGAATACTTCAGCTTCAAACTATTGGTAAGTATAAGATATATTTGTAAACATAAGGATCGTAACCTATGAGATAATTGCCTTTTTAAGACGTTTGTAATTCTTTGCGCATCCCAAGCAGTTTTCAAGACCCCCCAGAGGAAAACGTTTTGCGTAAAATTCTTAATCTCGTTTGCATTGGTGACGATAAGGATAATGCTAGTAAATACAAATTTTATTGACTACATGCGCGTACAACCTTTGAGTATGTAGATACAACTCAAATCTGCGCAACAGAATCTATCACTCCAAGAAATTTAATCAATGCAAGAGTTAACGACTATTATTGCTTTATGCTTACCTGACAACTACATAGAACACGAGTTCTTAGTGGTTTTGTTTTAGTTCTTGCTTATCAATAACGTCAATAAAAATATTCAGCGACTTACACTACGTTCAATCGCACATACATAAGCTACTCCTTTTAAAAAGATTTATTTGGATTCACTTTGATTCAAGGAAATTAATCGAACCACAACTATCGAATGTGTTCTTTTTTGTCCAATTTTACTTCTAAACTTGTCCAGTAAGACCGTCTTCATTGCCTAGATGAAAACTTCGGGTGCCAATAATGATGACCCTTTATTATTTATTTCGTTTTTTTTTATCTACGTGAGGCTACAGGTCGAGGTGAATTTGGACCTTATTCTACAGGAACTACTATGTTGTAGGTTCTATTGCTCTTTCAAGGTTTACCTGGAAAATTGTACTCTCTGAGCATTGTAAGTGACTCAAGAGAGGTGAAAATGTTAAAATTAAAGTTGGAGATTTGATTCACGGACTATCGATATAGGAGTCGAAACACTTATTTCGTTACTTACTTACTTACTTACGTATCTGACTAGTACACATGGAGTATCAGAGCTTAAGGTATAATAATCTGTCATTTTTGGCGGTGCGGTAAGAATGCTACTTCCAGTTGTCCAAATCAAGTTGTCTAAGATTCGCGCTCTTTTTCAATTGCCTGTTATCAGCACGTCTCTCCATTTGTATGTGTTTTTTAACATCTGTTTACCAGAGCTGCACATAATGTTGCTTAAGGTGCCTTTCGTATTGCGCGTTCCACCGTATATACAGTAATTTCCTGATGTCTTGTGCCTGGTGCCATGATATAACGCCAAGCGACATAAGGCCAAATTTGGCGTTATGTCACGGCATCAGTCGACATAAGGCCAATTGTCTTTTATTAACAAAAAAAAAAAAAATAAATAAAAACAAAATAATTTGTTGTTTTCACTAGTTTTATTTAATAATTTGTCTGCAAATTGGCCACAGAAGTTATTTTACTTTTCGGATTAGAGAACAGTTAGATTAGTAGTGGGGAACGGCTAAAAAGTAAAGTAGGTATGCTGTACTTCAGTACTTCAAGTCCTGCCCCAAGCGAATACAATCAAGGACTAAGGGACTTCTTTTACAAAAATCACATTTTATTAAACAAAAGTTATTTTACAAACTTAATTTCTATTTCCAGGTTGGGTTAGATTAGGTGCTAGTGATAGACTACGGAATGTACAGTCGTACTTTGACCATCCTAGACCCGTTGTGATACCATGCGAAACGGATGATCTCATGTCCATTGAACCATTCCGCACTTGTAACAGTTAACTTTGTCCAAGTATCATAGTATGCATCCAGGTGGGTATTACTCCACAGGGTACTGCATTACATTTCTAACTCTGAAATACATATAATTCTTTGAACAATTCAAAAATTCGTCCATTGCATCCGTCGGGGGCTTCTTATTTTTCTGTGTTCCGTCTTTACTCGAATTGCTGTAAAGAAATAAGTTACATTCTACCTACATACAAAACACTGTTAAAGATTTTAAAGTAATTTCACAAAGCAGATATATTTTTTGCCAAAATCATTTCATGTATCTTTAGCTCATTGAAACTAAAGGAATTTTTAAAAATTGCAAGTTTGAGGCCAATACCGGAGATCAAAACTTGTGAAACTGATGTTAAAGTCACAAGTTAGGGTCTCAGGGAATCAGCCAGACAAACATATTACCACTATAAAGGTATTTTTCCTCAAATTCTCATACTTAATAGATACATAGCTACTTGAATGTGATTTGTTTTTGTAATTTCATTGCACAATTGTTTCGCTGCATCAACAGTCAAGCAAAGAAAGTTAGCAAATTGTATAGAATGTTAATTTCAAAACTACTATACAACCTACTACCTCAATTTGCTAGAAATACATTTGGAAGTGGCAGCATAACCATTCCCTTTGTGATTTGAAAATTAACAATAAGTCATCTGAGAGATGGATTCTTTGGTGTGTATTGCGATTTTACACCAAAAACGTTGCATACATTGACAGATTCCCATAATTCCGGTCTTGTAACGTTAACTCAGCACAAGTTCGGATTTACGGGTTTCTGTAAATGGTCCATTGTTAGGAAACGGGACCCAGGATTCAAGATATGACGACGGTATAGAATCTGAAATGAGAATATTTAACAGAATGAGGCGTGGTATTCGAATTTTATTTGGTAAACTTACTCATTTGCGGTAAATTGTTTGGATTAATAAAGATGCTTTGTAAAGTTCCGTGGTGTTCTGTAAATGACAAAATATTTTATTTTAGACATTAGTAAAACATACTTTTTGGTGTCGATAATTTTAGTATAGAAAAGGCCACCTCAATCAGTTAATAGAAAAACAAAGAGGAGGAGGAGCAAAAACTAGGTTGACTGCCGTATCGTGGGCGCCGTGGCGTAGTGGGTAGGTGCGTCGACTCCTACGCTCTAGGTCTAAGGCTCGAATCTCAAAAGAACACTTAACATTTTTTCACGGCTCCACCTCTGGCAATGCTCAAAGAGTATAACTGTATAAAAAAAAGCTTCTCAATCTCGCCGTTCGGAGTCGGCTTTAAACTGTAGGTCCCCTCCACTCGTGAGAGAACAATAACACGCACAACACGAGTGGTTGCTGAGAAGCTAGGCCCAAGTCCACCTTGGACTATAGCGCCCCCATTATTATTATATTACTATTATTATCAACTGTTGTATCAGATAGAACGAATGAAAGTTGAAAAGTTTCAATCTCAATTTCGACCATATAAAGTTAGGGTAACTGGAAATAAGATTTATGCTGCAACAATGGCAACGAATAGGACAACCATATCACGGATTAAGTCAACGTCTTATTGTTATCTACACTTTGTGCTTTTATCGGTTTAGATAAGTAATGTTCGTAAGTAAAAAGACAGAATTTCAAGCTAATAATGAATCTATGAATATGTTTTTACGGGCTAAGCAAATATTGTTAAGGCCTGTAAATTTAAAAAATCTGCTTAATCTAATTTCTGCTCTAATTTGGAACTCAAAGAATGGAGTAAGATTTGTTTAACTTTGATTAAGAAAACAAACGCCAAAATTCTGGCACTATTGGTATTCCATCAAAACGCGTTCTGCAGTAATGATTTACGCAGGCTTACATAAGAACTAAATAAATTCAATTAGTAGGCAAGGGAATGTTTTAACTTTTCAGGTATTAGAAGCCACCCTTAAATAGTTTAAGGTATCGACTATCAATTTAATCTAACTTTAATGGAAATTTACTCACAGCCATGGAGGACTGTAATTAAAGTAACAAATACCTGTAATGCTTCAAATATATACATATATATATATATATATATTGAATTTCAGATGAGCCAGAAATATGTGACCTTAACTTTGATAGCTGTGGTTACTTTGGATCTCTTTACACCGTTTAGCTGATTAGATATGGAAGGATAGGTATGATTAAATAAAGTAAATTTTATTTTTAGTCTCCGTATCAAAATGTTGCAAACGGAACCCTTATAGTTTCAATTTTGTCGAACTATGTTTTCAATTAATAAATTAAGAACTCTTTGAAATTATGACGAGAAATTTGTATTGAAAACGTATGTACAGTCAGCGTCAAAAATGAGTCACCTGCTGAAAAATTATCCCCTAAAATAAAATTCACCAGAATGAGCTAGGACAACTACCCATACTTTAAAATGTACAGTATTTTTTAACATAAGATAAAGGATGGATGACGTGATTAGGAAATTCAACTTCTAAAAGAAATTTACCATTGAGCTCAGCACCAAAAGGAACTGAAGCAATGAATCCATCGTCCACAGATTGAGCAGCAACACGATAAAATGGTATACAGATGGATCAAGAACTGATGAAGGAACTGGAGTAGGAGTTTTTGCACCCAGGACAAAATACTTCGAGCCCATGGGCAAATGTACCAGCAACTTTCAAGCGGAAATTTATGCCATAGAAGGGTGCGTTCAGATCAATCTTGAAAGGAATTATACCAACTGCGACATAGTAATAATGTCGGACAGTCGAGCCGACATTATGGCACTAGACTGCTACATCATCATCACATCAAAGAGTTGAGTAGGAGAAACCGAGTAAAACTCTGCTGGATACCTGGCCATACGGGGATAGAAGGCAATGAAATGGCCGACTCCCTAGCAAGGAAAGGAACATCAGAACCCTTCATAGGCCCTGAACCATTCTGCGCTGTAGAAGACCATCTCCTCCTTAAAGAATTCAGGGAAGTAGAAAGAAGGAACCGGATAGAAACATGGAATAACGAGATACTCCTAGAGCAATATAACCGAGAGAGGCTCGAGGCATGAGCAAGAATAACTTCCGTATGCTAACAGGCTTCCTAACGGGGCACTGAAGACTTAGGGAGCATCTGAGGAAACTAGGGGTATCAAAAGAAAGTCCCTGCAGATTTTGTGGAGAATTTAATGAAATTCCAGAACATATACTGGGTTTTTGTGAGGCACTAGTCCACAAAAGAAAAAGAAGTCTGGACAAGTACCTAATATCAGAAGAAAAAATTCAATCACTAGAACCATCTCTAATTCTCAGATTCCTGAAGTAAACTGGAGAGAATACTCTAGAACAGATTTCTTCACCTATGCGCAATAGGAGTCCATTACCCTCAATACAGCTCTGAAAATAACTGTATTTGAGCGGAACTCGTAATCGTGCCTATGTATTAAAAGGGGACACAATAGATCTTGAAGATCGCGGTGCAATATACCCTCACTCAACCATAATAATAATGATAACAGAAGATAAAACAAACATAACATAAAACAATTAATCTAATTTAGAAGCAAAAAGTGCTAAAAGAGGCAATCAAGTGAGTCTTATGTCAATGATTATAAAATATAAGGGCTCGTTTGCAATAAACATTTGTAAGAATATATAAACCAGCGTATGCGAAAACTGGAAACAGTGGTAAATGCATACAAAGTGCGAGTTTTAAATGAGTTAATTCTTTTTTTTTTTCTTTTCTCCTTCCTTTAGGAGGACAGTCCTCCTTTTCAGTTATTTGTCCTTGTATCCTCTTTTTATTTCTAATGTCACTACTGTTGTTCATTATTGTTATTTGGACTCGATCCCCTATTAAAGGACGATTCTCATGTCAAGAACTAAGCTTAAACAAATGTTTTTCGACTTATTTTTTTTTGTTTCAGAACTTACTTTGCGCATCTATTACAATTTCCCACCAAATCTAACGCCTCAACTGTAAATTGTCCAGCAGTTACGGAATACTGCAGACTGATGTTTATGGAATTTAGACGTCACACCAATTAAATTATGGAAGAGAAAAAAATGAATATTACATTTTCAAGTGGCAATTTCAATGTTTTTTAATCTATTCCGTTTTATAGACAGAATTTTTTTGGTCCAAATTTCTTATTTTAGTTCCAAGTGAAACCAAAAAGGTTTCGTTGATATCATTTTGGATGGAAACATTGAAAAGGACCGAAATCAAGAATGTATTTCTGGCCGATATGTAATTCAACAAGCCACATCACGATCAACGGCTACTGTAGAAGTTCCATGGACGAGCAAGAAACAGTGTCTACTTCACTTGCTCTATGGAGAAGGAAATTGCAGTTGCTTAATGGGCTGAAAAATCTGTAAAGGATTAAGTTCCACTCAACACAGCGGACGATGATACAAGAGAATTACATCCCCCGACCTAGACGAAGTACAGATAGCAAGATCGTGGCGGAAGTCGAACAAAGCTACTGGTACAAATGGTCTGCCTGCTGAAATCTTTAAAGCAGCTGGAAATGATCTGGTCGAGCGCATGCACCAGCTCATCTCTAAGATTAGGTTGATGGAAAGTATGTCCGATGCTTGGAATTTCAGTTTCGTTTGCCCGATTCAGAAAGGAGACCCCTTTGACTTCCCCAGGTATAAAGGGAGTCTTTTTAACATTCCGTATAGCATCTTTTCTGCCGTTCTGTGTGAACGCCTGAAAAATTTCGTCACCAATCTGATATGTCCTTCTCAGTGTGATTTCAGGCCACAGAAGTCCACCATCTGCCAAAATTCGCATTTCGGCAGATTCTGGAAAAGACCCAAGAAATGAAGGTAAACATATAGTACCTATTCGTCGATTTCAATGCCGCATATGACAGCGTATGAATAGAGACGTGCTATACAGCGCCATGTCAAGTTTAGACATTCCTGCCAAACTTGTCAGACTGAACAGGATAATGATGGAGAACTCTCCCTGATCAAAGCGAGAGGAGATAAAGGGGCTTCAACCAACTTGGCGTGCGCTATTTGTGACAGCTAGTAAAGGATAGTGCTAGCTAGCGAGGTTTGTTGGTTGATGCCCAGATCCACTCCGGATTGTAGTGCCACAAGAAGAAGTAGAAGAAGAAGGATTAGGCTTAAAAGCCTTCTTATTTCAGATTAGGTTCAAGTTGTCTGTATGTTAAGAGTACACTTAGGCCGACATAGGCTCTTTGTGGAAATACGCAGATCGTATGCTTCGTAGTCATTGCTATGAAGCACTTAAGTGACTGATGACGAAGTTGTTCAGCTCATTCAAGTCATCGAAGAAGTTAGCTTCTAGTTAGGTTTTCCTACGAGTGGGAAGAGCGCTACATGTGCAAAGGAGATGTGTTACAGTCTTCTCCTCTTCCTCGTTCCTGGAGCTTTTGCAGAATTCGTTGTAAAGAAATCACAATCTTGAGGCGTGTATGCTAATGGCGCAGTATCTTATGTCCTGAGAATGAACGCTTAGAATTTCTTTTGTAAGGGGGCACGTAGTGCCTTCAAACCATATACCATTGATGGTTCTAACTGTGTTTTAAAAGATGAGGCGAACGGAATAGGAGGCGGTTTTCCATTGGGTTAGATTCGCAATTCCCTAGAATATCACTGTGTCTCAGCACCCACCTGGGGTAAAATATAAAATGGTCAGCCATCTCGTCAAGAGATCGTCGGCAATTCCTGGAGGTCTTAGAATGGAAAGTGATTCAGCTCAGGGATTTAACTACTGCTTGGTTGTATGGTGATGTCCTTCCTAGATATAACACAGTTCTTAAGCCAAGAGAGAACCAATTTTATTTTATTTATCTTAGCCTGGAAGACACTACAATGTTTTGGAAGATGGAGAGATATGTTAATACTAAGATCCTTGGAGAACCTACTAAAAAAATCTAGATAATCTTGGATCCATTTATGAAAATGCGTAGAGGATCAACGCCTGATTGTCAGACTTCAAGTTCGTACTTAAATCTGGGTGGGTGCAATCCTCCACGGAAGAAAACATATCTATCGGTGATGCTTTCTTTCTTTTCACCCTTAGCGCGAGTGGACCACAGCTCAAACATTCAAACTAAAAGTTATTTATATTTTCTATCCAAGAAATAACAAATTCTCTTATGAAATAAACTGGGCAAGTGCGAGTTGAACTCGCACGGGGAAGGTTCCGTCGCATAATATTGATGGATGATTTCTGAATATCAAACGACGTTTCCAAACTATTTCAGTTGAATTTTCTTCTAACTTCAACCCAAATCAACCATTTATTCATAAATTCATACATCCAAACAAATATTCATCCCTACATATACCTATATCTCTATCCAAGTTTATCCAACACAGAAAATCTCTTCCATCATACACATACTTAATCACTGCTCATGCCTGCGGTGTGTGTGTGTTCATTTCTGTTGGGCATTTAGCGGTGAGATCGAAAAGATAACGCTCATCAACGAATAGAGTGGCCGAACACAGCATGAAATTGATGTGTAAAAATGAAAATTGTTATCATTTTAAATCTTAGATATCTCAAAATTTCAACATAAATCGATATTTTGAAATTTATCATTTCTTAATGCTTACATTGATGTCTTCAAAACTGCGTTTTCAGATCTTCAAAATTCGCATTTCGATGATAGCCCGTTTTTGGCCAATATCTCCAAAATCAAAGAAAGTACTCAATAAAGCCAAGTTTCTGCGATTTTTTCAGATTTTTAAACACTTTGGTTTAGAAATAGCAGGTGGGGACGCATTTAAAAAAACTTTGGAGCTCCATATTTTCCAAACGGTATTTTGGATAAAAAAGTGTTGAAAGAAACCTCCACCTCAGATCTGTCGATTGATATACATATAAGTCCATGGAGTGCGACAATGTTTCAAAATCAATATCAACTTCACCTGTACTGGAGCCAACCCCAAGTGGCCCCACTTTTTAAATTTGGGTGCGTGGGCAATGACATCTAGGTCTGAAGTACCTAATTCCAAAATTTTATGCCGATATCTTTATTAACTTCGGAGATAAAAAAGTGTGACAGCCAGGACGGACGGACACACCGAAATTATAAAGGTTCCGTTTTTGCAGACGGAACCTTAAAAAACCGTTACGCAGAATTAGTGAATCAAATGTAGTACTTTGTTATACATCACTTTGTGAGAATTTTAAACCTATTTTTCAGAAACATTTAATCACTACGGATTACTCTGACGAAATTTCAATGAGTTTTATAGTTAAGCATAAAATGTAAATTCAAATCATAAACTAACAAGCGGACTGAATCAAATCAAATTTGCATTTACAGTTGTTTTGGCCGCCATCATAAAGTCCGATGCGGCATCACAGCTTGTTTCCGATACTGATGTGATGCAGCCGATGTCTATGCAACGCAGTTTAAACAGATCGTTAAATTTTAGAGTATCATAATAGTAAAAACGATTCATTTTTGTTTAGTATTGATATTTAAAATTGGCCGCCATGGCATAATGGGTAAGTGCGTCGACTGCTACGCTCTCAAAGACTAGGTTAAATTCTTCGATTTAAAATTTTCGACATATGAGTCACAACTGTCTAGAAAAAGCTACTCAAACATCGCCGTTCAGAGTAAGCATTAGACTGCAGGAGAATTTCGAAAATTCAAAACTGCTTCAAATCGATTGAAAAATACAAAGATAACATATTTCTAATCCATTTTAGAATATATCTAAAATGTTAAAATACGCCAAAAAACTCTCTACAACCAAACAAAATAAAACATATTTACTTAATTGAATAAAAATATCTGATAATGTAATTTCCCGTCTCATCCGACATTTTTTTTGCGCAGCTTATCAACAACTGGTTCAAAGACGTAAGCCCTGTGGCCGGTTTTGTACAAACGGCGATCATTGTCAATGGTCAACCTTAGTCATATAATAACAAGGATGTACGCATTGTAGTCCAGTAACACTCACAGTTTAGATATCGCCCGCAGCGACCACTGTAGAAATGGTAGACACGAGGAAGAAATAGAATATCGTCGTTACCTGCGCTGCAATTGGCCAACTATATTATAAAAAGCGGATTGCAAATACTGGGCAAAAACTTGTTTGAACAATTGCAGAATCTGTATACAATTGCAGCTAAATCTACGTAAACTGGAGTTGTAAGCCGCGAAACCATACGCCCATCTATCTGCCAAAACTACAGCGCATTAACTATTTCTATAATGTTTTTAAGATTCCGTTGACTTAAACGGAACGGAACCTTGATAATTTCGGTGTGCCCCACCATTCGTTTGTCCGATTTCTTCTGCATTTAAAAAAGTATCGTCATGAAATTTTGGAATTCGGTGCTTTAGTCCTAGATAACATTCTATGCATGTAAATTAAAAAAGTGGAGACATTCGGGGTGGCTCTTATATAGGTGGAGTTGTGGTGGATTTTGATATTTTAGCTTATACCGTCAGATTATATATCATTCGTTTTTTTAAATGAATTGGAGTTTTGGTCAACAACGTTTGAGAAATATTGAACTCCAAAGTCAAGTTTTGGTGCACAATTTTACAATCTAAGTTTAACGGTGAGAATTCTATTGAATCTGATTATGGTTGAGTGTCAGGGCGTCGATATCAAGCGACTTCTTTAAAGGTCTATCTCTTTTGTTTACATTTTTAACAGAAACATGGACCTGTAAGCTTTAAGCCCAAATCGCAACAGCGCGTTCGGTCGCTCGGACTTTGACAGGGATTGGTACGCGTTTTATCGAATTTACGAGAAACTTATGTCAAAGCACGAGCACTCAGTTTTCCAAATCGAAATACAACTCGCGCGTTTGACAAGTAAAATGTATTTCTCGAAGCTATCCACTTTCTAAAATACATTTTACAAGAAAAAAAATGCAATTAGTATAGGTAAAATCCCTCCAAAAAATTATTTGCTTATACAAATAATTGCCTTTGCCCGCCAAAAGTGAAAACACAAATGAAGAAAAAAATTGTTTTTTTTTTCTGTCAAAAAGCCCGACTGAGTGGAGAGTAGCTCTACTCAAATCTTTCTGCTCGGACTTACGATATTACGGTCTGTGAAATGTCAAAGCCCGACCGCGCTATTCCGACTTGACTAATGATTTATGTGTATACTACAGAAAATGTCAAAACCCGACCGCGCGAACGCGCTGTTGCGATTTGGGTATTAATGGAAATTTGTTTTTGAGTAGAGAGTCATGAACTTATATGTACAAAAGTAGTCTGGGCTTGTATTTTTTGATTTTTCTTAACTTCGTCCTTTAGATGAAATGAGACAAATTTAGGTGTGTAGAATTTGGACATAAACGTGCTAAAAGTAACGACGGTATAGTAAATACTGGAAAAAATAAAGTATGGATAATATATAATAATATGGAGAAATATATGAATATTCATTTCACTTTTCACATTTCTTATGACTCTTTTGAAAACAGAAATTTATATTATGGCTCTAGAATAGATAATAGCAGCGACAAGAACTTAATTTAACAGCTAAAATTTGGAATGATTTAAAATAATACGGGTTAAACTTATGCAGCAAATTCAAAAGAATGTCAAGGTCGTTTGTTAACTGCTTTAAAACTGCATCCTCTGGTTAATTTTTGACACTTATGATGTGAATATAGAAGTTAATATAACCTGCTCTGGCCTTGCATAAAATGTATCGTTTGGGTTAAAGTTTGTCAAATGTATGTAGCTGTGAAGGAGTGAAAAAGATAGATCAAATATTTAGCATTTGATTTATTTAAAATTTGATTTGTTATAGTTAACATCTTCAGATGGTAAAAAAGTGTATTCACCTTTGTGGAGACGTCAAAAATCCTAATTGAAGGGATTCACAATAGGCCCCATGGCCTCCGAGAGGAAGTGATGCTTTAAGCATCACACTCCCCTTCCAAAACCTAACCTAACATTGTGGAGACGTCAAAAATCCTCAGCCTCAAGGTGAATTTTTAGATCTGTTCCCGTACTTGTACAGAACTGTAAAAATTTACGAAAATGAAATTGAAAATTTCGTTAAATAGGGCGCTTACGAGTGAGTAAAAAATGTCTACATGCTGTAAAGCAAAGAAACGTTAAATGGTCGAAAAGTAAAAGGATATCGGGAAAGAGACATTTCGTTCTGGAACAACATGTCATTCACAGGCAAGGCTAAATACAATATACAGTCCCTGGCCATAATATACTGTAGAATTTTTATAATTATTAGACTATACGCAATATTTTTAACTTTTAACGTTACAGAAACTTAGTTTTGTTTATAAAATTTGTTTTGTGGTTCTATTTTATTTATTTTTTTATTTTGATATATTGCATTATACATGCATAATGTCAAAGTATTGGTAACAGAGTACTCTCTAGTACAGTAATAAGTACAGATTTCTTTCAGTCGCATTTTCCCATAAAATCAATAGTGCATCTAATAATATTCTAATAATATGTAGCTCCGATGGGCTAACAGATGTACGTACATATGAAGAAAGGCCAATACTGAGCTTGAACTGCGTACTGCAGTCAAAGATGCGAGTTGCTCGGTGATTTTTTTGACTTGCATGAAAGTTCGAAATTATTGATGGATTATGATAAATAATAATGGACTACGTATTTGAATACACTCAAACTAAATCTGAAGCAAATCGTTAAAATATTAAATGGGATAACACAACAAGCACACGTTTCTTAATGTTCGTTTATGGCTTTTATATAACTGCCTAAAAGTATTGGAGACAACTCATTAATCGTCGGACCTTAATGCGATTAAACGTGTGTAGACCTACCTAAAACAGCTGGTGAAAAACCATAAAATCCCCCCCAAAAAAATGCTCAAAAAGATCCCCTTAAAAAGAGAGGAACAAAATTTAAAATCATTTTTATAAAAAACTGTTATCATCCATGTCATACTCCATACTCAGAACATGTAAGGAAGAGTAAAGCTTTAGACTCCGTTTGAATTTCACTTCGTGCTACTGTAGGGTCGGTCAAAAAATTCTAAAGGGGTTAAGCATTTACTCTATTGTTCGCCATTGATTCACTTCTTTATGTATCCTTTTAATCAATTTTAAAGCATTTTTATACGGATAAGAGTAATTTAAAAAAAACTTCTTCTAAACTCATATCAACTAGTTTGTTTTATCGTCATTTAGTTTATTGTCCCGTTAGTAAATGATATAAAAAAATTGATCAAGACTATATAAATAGGCTGCACAGCAATATAGATTTCTTAGAATAGCCTAGCACATCGAGACTATAATTTTGACCAATATTATATAACAGATAACTCGCTGAGTTGATGATGACCTACGAGTAATTTGAAGCTGCGTGCAAAGATGAAAGGAAACGTTAAAAAACTTAATGGGTTTCTGGATGCTATTCTTCATAAAATGGGTTGCATTAAGATGTTTCCTTTTCATGCCTTGAATCCTAGTGATACATACATATATTAGTTACTAAATTAAATCAAATTTCTCGCCGTCACTACATAATTCGTAAAAACACGAAAAAGTAAACGAAAGGAAACTACGTTAGCCAAGTAAGAACGTATATATGCATTTACTCGTATGTATGTACGAGTATGTTTGAATTTGAATTTTTTAGTTTGTGGGTAAATTGAATACTGGAGATATAAAAGTGTTGTTCTAGTCTGCAATTGACTAAAATGTTGTCCTAAATATAAATTCTTTCCTTAAGGAATCATTCAAAAGTTTGCAATATTATAATTTTTGTCAACAGAAATCAATATTTGTTATACATACAATAATTAACAGATATCAGCAATTTAACACAACAGCCGAAGGAAATTTCTTGCGTTAAAATTCGTTGCATGGGAAAACTTCTAACTCTCTCATGAGGGCTCTCTTTTCTGTAAAATTCTGACATTTTGGAGTATGGATTTCGTAAATTTTCATAGGTTTAGATGGTACTTAGCTCCGGGCCAAAGAATCTTCGACTCTGAGTGGGACAACGCAACGGAGGACATCCAGGTTTAAGGTGCCTCACCCATGTCGAGAGCACCTCCAACAACTTGGGTTGCGCAATTGGCGACAGATAGCAAAAGAACGTGCTATCTGGAGAGGTTTGGTGATTTCAAAGCGTTGAAAAGCGAGCCAAGCTGTTTCAAGCGTCTGCACTCAGCCCTTAATTTTAAGCTCCCACTGTCACTCCCACTTCGCTGTAAAATTTAGTAGCCGAGTACCTTCGGCTAACGGAGATGCACATTCTGTCTGTAGCCGTCACATGGTTCCCATACATCATTCAAACCCTGATCAATCAATCGTCGACCGAACATTCCGAGGAGCCAATATAGGCCCAGATAATTTCCTTCTAGCAGCGAAGGTAAGAATACGGATATTCAGAAAACAATGGAGTTGAGAAAGAACATCAAAGTTTGACGTCGGAAAGCTGCTTTCTTGAGAGACCGTTAGGAACTTTGCCGATCGAGTCTTCCTGAAACTCTCTTAAAGTTCGACGCCACCTGCAGAAACAATAGCAGAAGAATGGAAACGTTGTTAAAAAGCTATCAGAGAAGCCGCTACTGATGTACTGTACACCTCCAGGAGAGTACGAGGGCGCCATTGAGGAGATCAGGAGGTGCTGTGGCAGGAATGATGTTCGAAAGTTTTACCAGAGGGTAGAACTACAATTAAATGGATATAAAATTTTGACAGTTGCCTGCCGGGGCGAAGGTAGACAACTGGTAGTAGAATCGCAGTCGATAGTGAGAAATACACTGGAAGAATCATATTTTGTGGCGCTTCAGTCTGGGCTGGCCTTTGGGCTAGCTTCTACAGCAACAACTCGTGTTGTGCGTCCTATTGTTCTACCACGAGTGGAGGACAGTTCAATGCCAACTTCTCAAAAGAGGTGGTGAAAGGTGTTTTTTTCCGATGACTTTGATTGTAGGATTCGATGCACTTACCCACTACGTCATAGCGGAGAAATCATTTCTGCGTTTCTGTTAACTGCGATGGAGACACTAATACCCCTGCGAAGTGAAATGTTCCACTTAATTTGGGCGATTGTAGAAAAGAATCTATCGATTTAGACGAGTTCAAGGTATCATTATCGAGACAGAAGTCTAATAAAGCTGCTGGAGTAGATGGTCTGATTCTGAAATTTTTAAACGTGGATGCCAAAAGACCTCACGCAAAACTTTTCTCTCGAAAAAAAACAGTTCCACTTTAGATGCTATCCATATCATTGAGCCGTAGAGCAAATTGGGCCCAATTACTATTTTTAGGACACCAAAATGCAATTGTGGGCGCCGTGGCGTAGTGGGTAGGTGCGTCGACTCCTACGCTCGAGGTCGTCAGTTCGAATCTCGGAAAAAAACATCAAACATTTTTTTCACGGCTCCACCTCTTTCGAGTCACTGACAATGCTCAAAGAGTATAACTGTCTAGAAAAAAACTTCTCAATCTCGCCGTTCGGAGTCGGCATTAAACTGTAGGTCCCATCCACTCGTGAGAGAACAATAGCACGCACAACACGAGTGGTTGCTGAGAAGCTAGGCCCAGGTCCACCTCGGACTGTAGCGCCGCCATTATTATTATTATTATTATTATTAAAATGCAATTGTGTTATAAGCCCCCTCTTGAACGATCAAGTTAACTTTAGGCAAGACTATGATCATCTCTGCTCCATAGCTCAGTGCTAAGAACAATATCGAAAGCGGAACTGTTAGTATTTTCGAGAGAACAATTCTGCTTGCTTTGGTCTTGGCTTTGGTTGTCCACGTTTTCGATGGCACACTTTTATGACTTGAATGAGCTAAACAACATCAGCATCAGTCAACTTACTTACATAAGTGCTTCTTAGCACCAGCAAATAGTTTTAAATGTAGGAGATACTCGAGATACCAGAATGGGTCTATTTTACCTAAGTGAAATTGGTAGTTTGCCGTCAGCCATCTGACCCTAACCTAAGATATTCTAATTTGAAAAGGACGTATTCAAACTTGACATGCCATATGGAACGAACATATTATGATAACATATCCAAATGCATCCAACAGTCATCATATGTGTGATCATTGCTCGTGAATAATAAATGTAGTTATTAAAAAAGTTTTTCGTTGTGTCTTCCTAAACATGTTGCACTCCATTTGACTTTCAAAGACAAAGATGAAGATCTAAAGAAAAGAAGTACTACATTGTTCCATGTGCTCGTGTGTCCTTAATACAATTTTTATTTGTTTATATTTGCAATATTTCTCTTCATTAATTTAACATGAACTGTATGAGATGCATTTTGAAGCCTTATTTACCCTTGCATGTACTCGTATATCTATCAAAATCACATGTTCGTTAAAATTATGTGAGCCAAATAAAGATAACTAAACACAGTGCAACCACCATTTAACCACCTATCGATGCACTTAGGTTCTGCATAAAGACAACAGAAGCTCTTATCGTAATTGCTTGTTTCAACGACTGGAATGACTCGAAAACCACAATCAGTCAATCAAGTTTCTTGGCACAGGCTTTATGTCAGAATAAAATATACATTTAACTGAAATCATTCTAACTTTCTGTGGTACAGAAAAGAAAAAGTGCAGTACAAAAAGAAAAAAGTGTTTTAATAATTTTTTATCCTCCAGGAGGCTGTGTGATGTGACAAAGACGTCAGACACTATTAAGTTTTTAAAAAAAGTCAGAGAATAAAAAAAATCGATCGATCTTACTCGATGACTGAGTAATTGAATTAGAGCAAACATCATAAATCTGATGAATTCAAACGAGAGGTTCTAGCTTAATTGTTTAAAATGTATGCAAAGACTGCAATTCAACTGCGAAATCCTAACATTTACAGGTGTGATTTTTTATTGGATTCGATTTAACTTTGCTTGCACTAAAATTTCAATTTCACTTTTGAAGTTTATTTATTTATTTCTTTTTATTTTAAAGCCTTTTAGGTCAGTATTTACAGCACATGACATAAAGAAATAGCTTGCTTACTCTAATAGGAAGGGCAACCGGTGTCAAGAAAACTGCTGACTGAGTCACTATCAAACTGGTTGAAATTGACCCGTAACGGGTGAGGAGAAGAGCTGAAGGAAGCATGTATCGGATCCTGGTTGAATTGCTGATGATAATTACAGTCATAATCAACGCAGTCACCAGAATCTCTACAAGACGAAATTCAAACAGGTCTTACAATGATTGCGAATTGTCGTGCGATCTTTCTAAAGAACATTCAAATGCTGATTTTGATTGACTTCCACCTATTCATAGTTAAAAATTTGGTAAAATAATATTCAAATTTTAAGGAACAATAGAATAGTAAAATATATTTTCTGACGATTTAATCTGCTGTCATTTGCTTACTTCAAAAACTAAATCCGATTGCAGCTAACTGAAAAAGTCTATTCTGTGAAAGGAGAGAGAACATGTGCATTACTAATTCAAGGATACTTATGAAAAGAAGTAAGCCAACATGCACCCAATCCGATTGAATGTTTGCGAAAATACAAAAGACTCTTCTTTTTGCAATCCCTGAAAAGCTGAAGTAAATAACAAAATCCCTCCAACGCCAGTGAATTTCTGGATTTATTTATTTCTTCATCCATTTCGTTAGAAAATACACAAAAGTAAATTAAATTTAAAAGCTCACGCTTTTCTTTAAATAAAGACCAGTCTGTTTTTGCAGCAATACACCTTGGAATTGGTTTTCGGCTTAATAACTGCTAAATTGATTTGCTGATAAAATAATGCGGTGTCAAGTAAATGTTCAGAAGGCACATGACAAAGCACATGGATGAAGAAGGGAGGAGAATATAAGATAATTCTATTGAGCAATAAAATTTAAAATTAAACACAATTATTACACGCTGATTATTTATTGTACTACTGACTACAGACGAAGAATCTTTTCAAACACAAAGAATTTTCCTATTTTCCATCATTTCAATTTCCCTCTTCCAGTTTCAAATTCTCCATCAAAATTGAAGAGAATCAATTCTGTGATCGTCTAAAAATATATGAAGTCCTTGTAAAATGATTGTGCCTTCATAACAAATTCACAGAAACCCTTTCTTCACAACGCAACCACACGAACTTTTACATTTATTCAATTAATTTATCAAAGGCAAAACGATAAAAATAAACCAAGAGTTTCCCGTGTGTTCCTACACTTCCTATGCATAGTCAAAACTATTTGAACTTTTCGGACAAACGACTCAATTATTCGACACTTGAGCATCAAACGATGAACATTCAAATACTTTCACAAAAGATCACATAGAAAAGGACGTGCAAAATGTGTGCATTTTCCAAAGACAATAAAGAATTCAAATCATCGGAAGCACAGAAAGGAACTAGAAGATATAAATTCACACTGCACTAGGCAACACTGTCTAGTCCGTCGCCAACCTTCTCCTTTCGCTGAGTAAAAGAAAAATCGATGATAGACAGACGGTTAATTTGTTTGTCAAAAGAATAAATTGTTTATTGTCGAGAAAAACTATTGTCGTGAATATTCTAGGGATTCAATTGAATTTACATTTGGTTTTCGAAATAAAAGATGCACATGGAAGATTTAAATTTCGCAAACAATTCCTAGATCTTTTGAATTTCTGCAACAACTTTCAGATTCGTTACATAAAACTAAATGCATACAGTAGAAAAGGAATACGTTTTAGAAAATCTATGAAAATACGACAAAGGAAAGAGAATTAATTGAAAATCTACGGTTGCATACTTTCCCCATCTTCAAAGCATCTCCTTTATCGTTATGTATTGCATAAATAAAAAGGACAATGACTGCAGGAGAGAAAATCAGGTATAAATGAAAGAAAATCAAAACAAAAAAAAATCGCACAGTCACTGGAAGGATTGATACCACCTATACACTCTTGCAGAAGTTAAATCTCTCACAGTTCCACACACTAAGACTATACACAACAAAACCATATGATCTCTTCTCTAGCGTAGTATATATATTTACGCATGCCGACGACGAACATAGACCAACACCGAAAATTGTTTAAATAAATTTAAGAGGATCGTTTATTGCTCACAATTGGTTCATTTATAACTCTTAGTAACAAAACCCGGTATCCGACACAACACAAACAAATTTATTAGATAAACGCAAGCGAAACGATGCAGAAAACTCCGAAACCGAACGACCAAAGTCCCGACTCTAACTGATATTTCCAGAAGTCCGATTCCTGGTTGTTTCATGCCATTTAAAAAAAAGAAAGAATCAGTTAAAAAAAATGAAGTACAACAAACTACAAGAAGAGACTAAACACAGTTAAAGAAGAAAAGAAACTCATGCACCTCCACTGCAAGCTATCTCTGGTGGCCATACAAGAGTCGTCGCATCCAGTGTGGAGGAAACACAAGGATGCTTTACTCCATACTGCCGCCTGCCGCTCTTTTCAACAATAATAACAACAACAAATGCAACAACAACAATAACAGGCTATAACACACCATTGCTGGTGGTACTGGTGCTGGTGCTAGTGCTGGTGATGGCTTTACGTGGTGCAAATGGCTGAAAGAGGAGTAGTAGTAGTAGTAGTAGTAGTAGTAGTAGTTGCTGCTGCTGCCACTGCTTTTGCTGGTGCTGGTGGTTAAATTGCACGTCGTCGTCTCCATCGGTCGATTGTGGAGCGTAGGAGAAGAAAGATTGGCGTCTGACTGCTTCAACCATATCCATCCATCCTCCTCCTTTTTGCCGTTTTGTTTTTGTTAGTTCTGATTTTCTGATGATGGTGTTGCTTTTTTTTTTATTCTGTCGTACTCCTGGTTGAATGTGCAAGAGACAAGCCAAGTCTCCAACATAAAGTACACACACAATTCGCAATCCCCACACAGACGCACATGTTTCAGCTATTTCCCCACCCATCTAATAATGGGGGTCGGCATCTGTGCATCTGTGTACATTTTTTGGGATGCTGTATCTAGGTAATTCTAGATCAGGACCTACCTCAACACCTGAAGCTTTTATATAAGCCGAGAGAGCTTTTGAATGTGGCAAACCAAAAAAAAATTGATATTTGTTTCGTTTTTCCCTTTTGCCGTTCGTCTGGTTTTGTTACTTTTTTGCGTGGTTCTTTGGCGTGTTGTTTTTTTTGTTTTTGTTTTTTTGCTGTTGTTGTGGAGGATTGCACTTGGTTTTATTTGTATCTGACGGCTCTGACATTAGTCCTGAGAGGTCTACTTGTTGGTCATCTTGTATGTGTTGTTTAGCCAGGAACGAGCGTGTGCTGCGGTTGAATGTGGTGTTGTTTGCTGCACAGGCTGAAGAATCAGCCTTCCTGTGTCTTCCTGTGTCGTCTTCGCACTGTGGAATTCTTCAATTACATATTTACATCGCTGATAGACGCCAACAACTATGTGCTTTGGTGAGGTCGAGTCTGTAGTACAAAATTGTAATCATGAGGGTATGAAGGACATTTCAGTTGTTTATATGTTTCGTATCACACACACGTATGGAGGGGGTGGAAGCGGGCAAACGATGTAACCAATGTCAAGAGCAATGTTGCGCTAAACATTGTCTCCCCTGTTTTGTGAGAATTTCATGTTGCTTGTTCTTGGTGGAAAGCTCTATTAAACCGCTTCGCTGTCATATATCATGTATCGAGTTCGTTGTGTATGTACAATTCTCTGGCAAAGAAGAACACAAAGGTGAAGGACCACGGCCACTGTCAAGTCACCCATCGATGACAACTAGAAGAAGATTTGCACTGGAACGAATGGATGTTGAGAGTTGGATTTCTTGTAGGTATCTTACTCTGCAAGAATCATCATCAAATTGTGACTGGATAAATTGGCGTACAATCTTTACTAGAATTTTCCTGTCTTTGCATTTCAAATTTACGAGTGCAGACGGTTTAACGGCTTCATTCTCCGCCGTGCTACGAATTAATAAAACTCAGTTTATTTTTGTGAATATTTAAAATCACATGAATGCAAGTTTATAACATTTTAATTCAGTGCTTTGGAGCCTGGATGTCTGTCGAATTGTTTAAAATTGCAAAAATGTCCAAATTGAATTCGATATGGAGTTGCATGTTTTTATGTATAGTGTACACGCTGATTTTATGGTTTTTGGATTCCTGAAATCCGTTTATGAGATTCTGCAGTCAAACTAAAATCATTTTACGAACTTTGTTGTTCAAATAACAAGCCATATGCAAGTATTCTGACACAACCGAATTTGCATCTCCTTTGCATGTTTTCTACAAGAAAATTGATGATCATATGTTTTCCTGCATGTAGCTTTTGGAACTAAGAAACTATTCAATCAAGCAGGGGTAAGGTGATTGCAAATCCTATTAAATACAGCAGCAATCAATCAGCTTTTACTGTTTAAGAGCATATCCTGAAGATGCATGATCTGAATCCTAATTTTGTAGATTTCTCTTCTTTGTGGAGAACAGTACATAAGCATGTGCCTTGTATGTACATGCTATTCCTGCAATTTGGAATATGATCTTCAATGTCACAAATGGCCAACACAAAGGTTAATCTTCTTACCTTCACAATAGCTCACAGAGGTGTAAATATAGCATTTATTTTTTCTCCATCCATTTTTTAGTAGCCAGTAAAAGGATTTGACAATGATGCTAACATTTATAGGCGAGTCTCACATTTGTAGATAACATACATGTTCGCATTGAGCATGCGTTTTTATATTTTACATCAATCGTTCCTTGTGGCTGTTTTGCAAGTTTTGAGCTCGTCCATTTGACATTTTACCAGATCTCTTTAACCAGCATGATGCATAGCCTCTTGCCTTTAATGAAGTAAGCCAAATTCTGCTTCTGCTTTAGCTTCTACTCGCCACCATATACTTAGATGTTCACAGCTAGATTGATTCCAGAGTGAAAACGGGATTGGTACATTAGACGTTGTTTTTAATAAGAATAGTCACTGTACACTCCATTTAAAACGTATTTAACTCTCCAACTTCTCCACCATCGACAAAAATACCACAAAAAGTCGATTCTACGACCAAGCGAACACGACTAAATGTCGCAGTTGGTTAAGTGCCTGCCCCAAGTTAGAGGGGTCACAGGTTCGAATCCCATCTAATCTGGTCCAGTTACCATTTGCCGTTGGGATCAAATTAACGGCACTGGAGTAGGTTGCTACCTGGCAGTACAATCGACCAGTTTTGAGTCTGGATACTCCAGTAGCGTTTAAAAAATCACCTGAAAAAAAAGAAAAGCGATCCTTCATCCTAAATTGGTAGAATGCTTAACGGCATCTATCCCTAAGGTCAGGACCTGCCTTCACATTTACAAAACTTCAGAGTACAGTAAGAAAGATTCTATTTCTAATAATGAGGTCCCATGTTCAGCGTGAGCGCCGTGGCGTAGTGGGTAGGTGCGTCGACTCCTACGCTCGATATTCTCGGTTCGATTCCAGAAAAAACACCTAACATTTTTTCACGGCTCCACCTCTTTCGAATCACTGACAATGCTCAAAGAGTGTAACTGTCTAGAAAAAGCTCCCCAATCTCGCCGTTCGGAGTCGGCATTAAACTGTAAGTCCCCTTCACTCGTGAGAGATCAATAGTACGCACAACACGAGTGGTTGCTGAGAAGCTAGGCTCAGGTCCACCGCGGATTTTAGCGCCCCCATTGTTATTGTTATTATTATTATCATGTTCAGTGTTAAAGTGTTAAAGTTAAAGTGACTGTTTTCACCAAAGGCGGGATTGCAAGGTCAAGAAATATCCCATAATGCTGTATAGGGTCCTATACATGTGCCTGAGCTCGATAAGAGGGATAAGGCTCATACTGCAAAAACGAAGAAGTTTATCCCCAACTTACGACCCATTATATCACAGAAAATTGATGACGATCATTCAATTGGAGTCGCACTGTCGCACAGAGCGCTGAGGAGCCTTTCCAGTTCAATTAAGCGGTCTCAAGCGGCGATGTTGCTGTTGTTAATTGCAGCGATGTTGCTGTTGTTAATTGCAGCCTTCGAGATTCTAGTGGTTGGAGATTGAAGTAAAACTCTCGTCAAGCCTTTTAGAATCAGGACGGTGCGATTAACAAATTGGGGAAAAGTGGGTCACTGCAGTTCATTGGACATTTGTTTACTCTCAACAGCAACAACAAATAAATATATATGTAAATAATAATAATAATAATAATGGCGGCGCTACAGTCCGAGGTGGACCTGGGCCTAGCTTCTCAGCAACCACTCGTGTTGTGCGTGCTATTGTTCTCTCACGAGTGGAGGGGACCTACAGTTTAATGCCGACTCCGAACGGCGAGATTGAGAAGCTTTTTTCTAGACAGTTATACTCTTTGAGCATTGTCAGTGACTCGAAAGAGGTGGAGCCGTGAACAATTTTTTTTTTTTGAAAAATTGTTTGTCTGAACTTGGAATCGAACCTAGACTGTGAAAGTCTAATGCCCATGGGTCGACGCACGAACCCACACGGCTACGGCGCCCACTTTATATATATGTAAATATCCGTTCATATTTTCGAGCATCGATATTTAGAAAAAGAAGAACATGTATAAATACGTTACATATATCAAAATAACAATTCAATTTATTTCTAAAAACAACAAGAAATATAAAAAATTTAAAAAAAAATGTTCATAAGAGGTAAAGAAACGGACTTGATATTGACTGATATTGACATAGTCCCATGTTCCCAGCTTGCTGTTAATAATAATGGTTAATAAACAGTCTGAATTGGACCTAGCTTCTCAGCAATCACTCGACAATTACCGACTCCGAACGGCGAGATTGAGAAGCTTTTTCTAGACAGTTATACTCTTTGAGCATTGTCACTGACTCGAAAGAAATTTAAAGTTTAAAGTTTCTTGAGCTAACGTTTGCCTCAGGGTAGATAAACTCCTAACCTACCTCAAAATGATCACTGTTTCGAGAAGTTTTATCCTAGAAGTTGTGCGACAGATCGATTTTGTCTCATCCTCATTTATTTAGATCGACTTATTTCTCCTTCAATTGCCATAAAAGCTTCTGCAACAGCAAGCTGGGCGCTGTGGCGTTGTGGGTAAATGCGCCGAGTCTTACGCTCGAGGTGTAAGGTTCGAATTTAAAAAAAAACACCTAAAATGTTTTCACGGCTCCACCTCTTTTGAGTCACTAACAATGCTCAAAGAGTATAACTGTCTAGAATCATGCAATAGAAAACAGAATCAATAAAATATGTAATAAAATCAGAGCAAGACACTCGCCACATTTAGGCAGATCGCTTTTAGCTAACCAAAAATTTCTCAATTTTTTGTTCTGCTCCAAAGCCGAATAACAAGTTCAAATCTGTCATGCACTGATCCATCATGGTCGGAAACAAACTCACCGAGACCTTCAATATCAAAAAAGAATTTAGACAAGACAACGCGCTGTCATTTGACATCGTCCTTGATCGTGCAGAACTTACTGGCCAAAACCACAATCTTGCACTTGTTCTCACGTAGGCTTAAATGATCCAAAATTACTCAAAAACGTTCTTCCGGCCGTTGTTTCGCCAAACCAAACTTGAATCAATGTATTCAAAGGTTACCACTTCCCACACTTTTGTGGCATGCATTCGCAACTCTAATCTTTAAGCCCATCTGTTTCTACTCCAAATATCAAAGCACGGCCAGGCGGAACCCGCTGCGCTGATACAATCGTGCTTGCTGCAGAAAGGAATTATTCCACGAAAAGGGGAAATCATTCCCTTTGCGAATCCTCTGAATATTGGGAACTTTTTATCGCCCTTCCCAGGGGATGAGAAGGGATGGAAGGGATGAAAGGAACGAAAGCGATGTCAGAGGGTGTGATGTGGCGAGGCAGCCCTAGAAGTAGCCAAAATGCGTGCTCTGTCTGTGTGTTGGATTGTGCATTGCCAGGAAGGAGAACGAAGGGCGAACAACAGACACATGGACACCAACTTACCGCCAGAGTTCAACAAACTCTGCGGAAATGAATGAATTTGCAGGACTTTGAGTGTTCGTGACATACATGGACACATGTAAGGGCTACTTAGTTGTTTATTGGTTGGATGCCTGCTGATGTTCCCTCTTGCTGCTGCCTTGCGTCCTTGTGCAAAATATTTACCTAACGGTAACATTTTTTTTGGGATTCGGGAAGCGAATTGTATAAATTGTTTGTTCTTTTTTTTGGTTGTATTCTCAGTTGTCCTTTATGAAGTGCTCTTCCCCTTGGATTAAGATCTTCCCCGACCTAGCCTTCAGCAAATCGATGCGATGTGTTGTGATTTTGAATTCCTTTGCAGCAGACAGCTTTTCTCGACGACATGACTGGCGGAGTGCGGTGAGGTGCAGGATGCAGGAAGGAAGGGATGAATGTGTGCATGAGTATGCAGGAGTATTTATTTTAATATCGAAAACATACAGATGTTGGTGTAGCCTATAGGGGATAACGGATTGTGTGCGCAGACAAATCAATCCCTTAACAGGGTGTTTGTGGTTACGCTTTGGAAAGAAAGGATGCTCGCCACCTTTGAGGACATAAAGTGATTACAAAATCAATTAATATAATGAGCTGTACTTAATTTATTACTGGAAAAATTAATATTTGTAATATTACTGAGGAATACATATGTAGCCTTCCACGCCACATGTCGGGGATCAACGACATTTGCTCGTCAGAAACTGAAGAGAAACTCAGTAAATGAATTATTTTTTTTTTAAAGAGTGTGACTTGTTTTGTGCCATTTTGGAAGGAAGTCAATATAAGTACAGTAGGACATCGGAAAAATGAACATATAAAAACCAGATCCCGTTCATCTTTTCGAATCGTTCATCTTTTTTAGCATCGAAAGTTTGTTAAAGAAGAACGTTTAGCCACACATAAGAACATTGCATTTATCAAAATAATAATGAACCTTATGATACACATGATACACACAATGTGCTCATCTTTCTTCACAATTTTTTTTATTTTTGTGATGCAATGTTATCTTCATAGCGGATTGGGAATATTCTCCACCCCAGACTGGACTATTTTGTTTATTAGCCACTCATCGTAAAGCAGACATTTTCTACACAAACCACCACACTGTCTATATCAACAAAATTTGGGAAAGCGGCGATTTCCTTAGCTGCTTGTACACTGTTGCTGACTTCTGAGAGGAATCGCAACTGAACCGAAAAGCAGTAGATGGGTAACTGCTAGTATGTGTCACACCTCCTGAAAAATCTGGCCAAAACTAGATCCTAAACTCCCCGAAAGTGGTTTCTCAAACTACTTTTGCAGAAACTGTCTTATTAAGATGGAGGAAAAGAACATTCTCCACATTCTATCTTTTCGGTTCTGGAGTGTCTAAGACGCTTGCACCTGGGAGCCTACTTCTTCGATAAACTCTGCGAGTTATCTCTTGAAAATCAACTTTACTTAAAAGAAAAACTCTTATAAGTGCTCGTAAATTGAATTAGTGGATGGACTCTTTAGACATCTTCTCATAGTCCTTTTCTTCTTTTCGGATTTCAGATTTTGGGTCAACAGGCTAACTAAACGCTGTATACAGTTCTGAAACAGACAATATGGTTTTCGACTTACCCATAAGTTCATGAAGTCTGATCCCAAAAGAAGCAAGATATCCTTATACAATCACTCAACACACAGACTTGATGATTGATGTTTTTTTTTCAAGCAACCCTCTATGGGTCATAGTAATACTGAAAACTGCAGACCCTGAGAACCTAAGAGTATTATGAAGCATCTACTCGTCGATTAGAAAAAATTCTTGCTACCTGAAAATTTTTTATTGCAAAAAAAAATTTTAAAAACTTGCTCCGTCTTGGAGATTAGCGTCCTTTCTTGCGTTGTTCTACAGACTCAAAGTCGAAACCTGAGCCTCAGTCCACTAGCCTGAGCCTCAGTTTCATACTGCCACGATCTTAAGCTGAGGTCCTTCTCCTCTTCTATACACCATCGGTTTCGCGAGTGTCGTCTTCTGCGCTGTTCCATGGACGCGGAGTCGAAGACAATACAGGCTGGACCAGTATTGACCATGTGCTCTGTATGGCCTAGCTATCTTAGGTGTTCAATAGTTGCTGGGTATCGATCAGCATTTCTTGAGTTTTTTCTAACATGTGCGATAGTGTGAAGATTTGGTCGATGGTGGACTTCCCTGGCCCTAAACCGCGCGATAGGTTTCAGGCGCTCAAAAAAAACGAAGGAGAAGATCTTCTGGGCGATGTTTAGGAAAAGTGTCCCTCAATAGTTGACCAGTCAAAGTCTTCTTTCTTGTAGATCTAGATTTAGCTTGCTTACGCTTAAAAACTTTTTCTTGATTCAGTTTTTTCTCTTCCAGACACTTGCAGATCGTTTAACAGACTAAACACAATTAGATTTAAACAAAATTTGTTTTGAATAAACTTTTTGGAATTAAAGAAGGTTTTGCTAATGCTAAGCACAAATACCAGAATAAACAAACTGCTTATTTACGCTTCGCTAGTGACCGCCGCCTGAAATTAGGGACAGCTAACGGGGGATTGCGCTCGCGGAAATGTTGGTTGAGGCCCATATCCACACCGGATTGTGGTGCCATACAAAAAAGAAGAAGAAGGAAGAAGTGTGACTACTATGGCGTAGTAAGTGTGTCGACTCCTACACCGTAGGTCCGTAGATCAAGTTCCGATAGACACACTAACTCTCAGTTTTACGACACCACCTCTCGCAAGTCACTGACGGGGAGTATAACTGTCATGTTATGCGTCATACCTTTCAAACTTTGCTATTCGAAATAAAATTGTAGCCCATCTCACATCTTGAAACTCCATAATACGCTCAACAGGAATGAATGCTGCATAACCCTAACAATAGGCGTAATTCCAGCTTAAACAGCACCAACAAAAGGAAGTGACATTTGTATCTCCACAGAATTAAAGTATGGACAAGGTGTAGAGCAACGTAGTATTGATGACCCAAAGTTTCTGCATGCAATGAGGTCACATTTTAATTGCAATCCACATTCATATTTTTGCTGACGGAACAAAAGTAAATTCAAATAAATATAAATAAGTAAATATTTATTTCATATATTTCTATAAATTTAAATTTAAGAAGAATCTCAGAAATCAGTCGTTAATTTTGAAGAAAAGAAAAATCTAAGCCACAGACAAATAAATTTGAAGTCACACAGTTGCTAATTAATGCGAAATGTAGAAAGTTCAAAGGTTGGATACTCTTTGAGATAGCATTTCAGTGAGCCTTCAGACCTTTGACTTAATTCATACACAAATTAAACAGAAAAATGCTTCATACAAAAATTTCGAACAAATGTGATATTGTTCCATTGTATTACGACGAGGACATAGAATTGCGTCATTCTTTACGTTAAGGGCGGAAGAAGGATCTTCTCATATATACCTTAAATCTTAGTCCCGGTAAGCCCTAAGTTCAATCTGATTTGATGACAAACTATCATCGATTTCGTTCCTGAATAACACTGCCGGGTTACTCACTCCCAAAGGTATGTGAAATCTTTCCAAAATCTTATCTCATTCGGGAGCCTCACCCTCGCGCGGATGAAAAATGCTGGAAAATGAATTATAACACCACCTTAAGAACGGTTACAGTACGTTGAACGATCGAAGAAGACCATGCTGCAGCACCAGAAAAGAATAAGTCAAAAGGAACACCGGCCATCAAAGAGGAGGGTTGTGTGCCACGAGCAAACGACAATACAGTCGGGCCGCCTATACGTTACGTACCACAGCCCGTACATATAGCCGCCACCATTTATCGAGGTAGTCAATGTCGTCTACTGCCTTTCCAAAGGCGCATTGGTGTGAGCCTTCATCTCCTTCTGTATCTTTTTTTTGTGTTCCTTCAACCTGTTTCACTCGTTCGTTCGTTCGTTTTGTCTATCGCCTTCTAAATCGTTGTCGTCATCGTATGCCCGTATAAACACAACACACGACCAACAACGAAAATTGGGAGATGGGGAAATGCAATATAAAGGTCGATGACATTCGACGTTGCCCACACAATCGCCTCGCCACCACAGGTTCTATATACGTGCATACGCGACCGACCAAAGAGGATCACTACCACTTCAAAAGCTTCGTGTAAATATTTTTGTTCCTCTCTTCTCATACTAGTACTCTTGCACACGCACGAACACACACACACATGTGCATACGCCACATTCATGCATATCCCTACACATTGCAAAACAAGAGAGACCAAAAAGCAGCGCAAAAAAAAGAAAGAAGCCAAAGCAGACTGCTTGAGGATGAACGAACAGCAGCAGCATTTTTATGTTGGAGTCCTCCTGGCTCCTCGCCTCGTCATAGCATGGCATATCATTTTCGTTAGCGTAGGCATCTTCTTCTTCCTCAGTCGGTCTACATACATATGTACTAAAAGCTGGTGGATGTATCGGAGTATGCGCGGAATGGAGTGGAAACACCGATAGAGGGTACATAACCTCTCTTTCTGTACGTGTTTTCTTTTATTTCTTCTATGCAAATGCGTGAATGCACTTCTGGCTGGAGGACGATATAGGCACACAGCGACAGTGGAGACGGCGACGACACCGACACCGACAGTCACCACCACCAACAAACGAAAGCACTGGAAGCTCGGATAAATGAATGCGGAGACAGTGGGTAGATTCACACGCGAACCCATACAGCGGCAGACAGCAGCATTTCGGGAATTGCAACAACATCAAGTCCACCGCAGCCTTCATCGTTGTGTTTGGTAAACTGTTTACGTAATACCGGTATATTCGTGTAATACCGACATTTCAAAACGGACTAGAAATCGTCTGCCGACTCCTAAGGATAACGATTTTCGTTCTCGAAGCACCTATTGGAATTTTTTTCCGCCCTACCTCCAATGATGTTTGTGGGTGTTCGGTTGTATTGTGGTGTGCGTATGGTGCAATTAGAGAGCACTCATGGATATCTAAACCTCATACAATAATGAGGTTATGTATAAATCCAGTCTCGTTCGTTTGCAGTCTCAATGAAATCGGTTTGCCCCTGAATCAATTGCACATTCCTCGTTCCCAGGATGAGACGAAGGGAAGGAGCAGTGTGAATTTGAGTGATGGTGTTTGTGGGATGCATTGGTCGGATTGGATTTAGCGGCGAAATACTGGGATTATCCATGAAAGTCAAGGAAAGTTACAGGGCACGTACATATGTATGCTTGCCTGAGTTTGTGTAGGGAAGGTTTTTGCTGGATAGCAGAGCTATGCGCAAGAAATCTCACTCTACACATCCCATCGCGTGGAACCTACACTGATGCACTCCGATTTTCAAACATTTGCTGGTGTATGAGCCGTGCAACGGAAGGAGACGGATACACACAAAGGAAAAAAGACCGAAATAAAAGAAATGTACAGTGAGTCGTAGAAATTCTGGAATAGTAAGTTTGTATGGAAAAAATTGTTTTCCATTGATTTGTGTCATTTTGGATATTTTTTCTTTTTTTCTAGAGCTCAGTTTTTGAAAGAAAAATTACTCAGTTGATATGTACCTACACACTGCTGCTTCAGGCCAGGAAAAATGAAAAATGGGAACAAGTCTCGATTTCAACTGTGTTCAGCTTGCGAAAATCATCATTGTTTCTGGCCACTCATAAAAAGGAAAATTGTATGCAAGCACTCAATTAATTTCATAGTTTCAAGAGGTAGTATCCGTATGTACATAGGTACGAACATTCAAACATTTTGATGAAAGCAAAGAAATCTAAATGAAAAGAAACCAACCAGTCTCCAACATACAGTACCCTAGTCCCAATAGATGATTCAGATCTGTTGTGGTACAACAAAAAGAAAACGATAGAGAATATCAAATCAGGGTCACCTACGTATGTGTATGTACCATCTATTCAATGAAAAGGACAAAGGTGAAGAACTTCGATTCTAAATGAAATGTAAAAAAAATGTATTGAGTAAAAGACCCTTCGAATCGAAAGCACAACACTGGCGAATAACTTGAGTCATACAAAAATGACTATGTATGTATTGCATGCAATGACAGATACAAACATTTTTCCGTGCTGTTCATTTTTCAAAAACAATCCAAAACTCCCTGAGCATAGGAAAACTCCCAATTTGTCATGACGACTTACACACAATATTACATTTTTATTTTCTGTGACACGTGCGGATTAGTTCAAGGTCATTACTCATAGCAAAGGCTTAGTTGATGAAATCATAAATTATGTAAGACCTCAAAGTAGGGACAGATGACTTCCAGCAATGAATTGGTGCTAAATGAAAGGATGACTTGGAATGGTTATTTTGGATACATACAGAGTATTGCTATATTTTGTGAACTGATTTGGAGACCTTCTGAGATATAGCCGGCGCACTAAATATTTCACAGTGACCACAATAGTTTTCTGATTATATAGCTGACGTCCTCAGTGTTGAAAGAAAACTTAGAAGAAAATGCTTATCTTGATTCTTACAAATAAGTACAAATTGTATTTGTCGCATCAAACCACCGGGAACGTATTATCCCAGAAACAAAGAAAGTACATTGCCTATGGAACCTCACTAAGTGCACATAAGATCTCAAAGAAGTAGGCCCCCAGATGTTGGCGTCGAAGGGACGCCAGGGCCGGACAATAGCAGAGGAGATGTGAAACGCTCTCCACTTCCTTCTCGTCTAGGCAACTTCTGCAGAAATCATTAGCCGGAGTTCCTAGTCTTCTGACGTGATCTCCTATGAGTCAGTGTCCTGTAATGACATCGACGATTTTACTTATGTATGTATGTGGGATTGATCGAGAGAGATTATTTCTTTAGATCTTCTGAGATCTAGCTTGGGCCAGATCTTTCTGGTGGTGTGACACGTAGTGTTTCTCGCCCATCAGTTATTTCTTTTGTGAGTTATATCTGCTAAAAGCGACAATTTACAAGTTGTAAGGGGCATACCCACGTAGCTGCGTTTCAGTAGTAATGGCTGGTAGCGAACTTGGCAAGCTCATCCGCTTTGCAGTTGCCTGGAATGTCTCTGTGGCCTGCTACCCTTCAAAGGCGAATGTCGAACTGATCAGCCATCTTAAAGATGAGTGACAGTTAATGACCACTTTGGAGTTTATCGAGACCAATTCCAGAGATGACCAGACCATTCCAAATGCAAATATCACGTGCGGATATTGCATTACATTTGAGCCAGGACAGAGCTTCAGTTACCACCATAATCTCCGCCTGAAACGCTACAGTGATCGGGTAAGCGATAGGAGAGACTTATGTTTGATTCATTGGAGGAAACGCGACTGCCAACCTCATCTAGGTCTTTGACCCATCCGTAAAGAAGTGCAGGGGTCCTACAAATGATTTAAGATTGTCAATTCAAAAGTCTGGAATTAGAGTTTCAAAGTGCCTATCAGGAAATTATTGGGGTGTGGCGTGATCTAAATTTCTTGTCGGGAAGTTAAGAGAACTTAGTATAGAGCAGTGACCATATGGATAGTTCATATTTTAGAACTGTTCATGTACAGGAATGAACCTTCCTCAAGTGATGTTCCAGCCAACAGAGGAACTGTGTCCCAAACAGCCAGACAGTGAAATATTTCGGCAACTGCTGTAGCTTCATCATGGCATCTGGTTCATTTCAAATGCATCTTTTGTCGTCTCCTGTTGCGTTGTTTCTACGGTTTAGGTTCGAAGACTTAAGTAAACCATGTAACACACACTTACTACTACCAGCAACGCGATTATTAAGCTGCCTACCGAGCTGGTAAGTCTGTATGGATTTAAAAGTGGTAATTCATCCTTGCGTTGTTCTACATTCTAAAGTACTGAATAGATAATTTATCATAATACTTTTCGAGTGAGATCTTTACTGTTATTCGTTCTACATTAACTACCCCTTTTACCCGCTGAATCCGTGCATATCTACGTAATAATAATAATAATGGCGGCGCTACAGTCCGAGGTGGACCTGGACCTAGTTTCTCAGCAACCACTCGTGTTGTGCGTGCTATTGTTTTCTCACGAGTGAAGGCGACCTACAGTTTAATGCCCACTCCGAACGGCGAGATTGAGAAGCTTTTTCTATACAATTATACTTTTTGAGCATTAGCTGGAGCCTTAAGTCCTCGTTCCATAAAATCCGTTGCGTACGCTACGCTGAATATACACACAGGGTGGGCCATCTAGCGTTTTTTTTAAATCATAGGTTCTTTTGACACTGGCAGCTGTTTCCCGCTCGAAATCTTGACAGAAAGTCAATATCATACCTCCGCGGAACGAAATCAATCGCTTTACGCTTGAACAACGTTGGGAAATATTAAAAACTTTTTTCCAAAGTGAGTGCTGTGTAGCTCAAACAGTGCGATTTTCGAAAAAAATGTTTTTGCCGAAATGAAGTACCCACCGCGACTGCGACTGCTGTACGCAAGTTTTTGCAAAAAGTTCGTGAGACTAGTATGCTGGTGGACAACACTCATGGTCCCCGTCGTCGTACAGTGCGCACAGATGAGAAAGTGACTGCTGTGGCCGAGAGTATGAAACTCAATTCACGAGCATCAACTCGCCATCTATCTCAACAGCTCATCATTTCATTCACTAGCCTGAGGAGAATTTTGCACAAAGATCTCGGATTATTCGCTTACAAGGTCCAATTGACTCAGCAATTGAAGACGCCCGACCATCTGTTTCATTATCGTTTCGCAGTTTGGGCCTTAGAGCAGCTTGAATTGGACGACGATTTTAGCTACGTTATCAGACAAAATTGCCGCATCTGGCTTTTTTTTCTACTGAAATTGAAGACATGAATTTGGATGACCTCTGGTTCACGCAGGATGGCGCGCCATACCACACAGTCCATGCCACCATCGATCTTTTGCGCGCCAAATTCCCAAATCTTGTTATCAGACGTCAATTGGCTGCCTCGGAGCTGCGATGTGACCCCTTTCGACTTTTTTTGTGGGGAACCGGGAAGGATCGATCTTATGCCAACAACCCGGAAACGATTCAAGCACTTAAGGCCAATATCGTCCAAGCAACCAGTGACTTACAGGCCGAATCCATCAACAAGGTCTTGGAAAATTGGGGTGAGAGAATGTGCTACTGCGAAGCCGCAGCCACTCGAACGACGTTGTAATAAAGCCATAATACATTGAAACAATTTAATTTTGTTCATTTTATTGCATTCTTAAAAAGAAACTTGTATTTGCCCCACCCTGCATATAGGCTCTAAGCAATATTGTCGTATATTGTCTAATAAAAATACCAATCGTCTTGTAACGGCGCCGCAGGAATTATCCGCTTTTAATATATTCAGGTTTCAAACCCTGGAAATAAGCACGTATTAAATATTGTAAGTGTGTCGACTCCTTCACTGAGAGCACAGGGATTTAATTTGATTCAATTCGATTAGACAAATGTCAAACTGGCTATACTAGGGAAGACATTCATATACCTGTAATAAAATGTCATCTTATGGAGTAGGTGCGAAACTCCATAAGGGACTCTTTACTCATGGGAAATTTATACCACGCACAACCGGAATGTTGCACCTTTGCACGGGCTGTTCAAGAGCTGTAAAAGTCACATTTATATTTTGTAGTGTATACGAGTATATAATTTTTGGTAAATTAGTACTTTTATGGTTAATATACCTTGAGTGTTTTTGGTACATAAAGCTATAGATTTGTACTTATTTTCACATTCTTCATACTCGTAGATACCCTTGCCTTAGATTACATTGATGTGGCGGCCAAAACCTTAAAAGGTTTAAAAGTCAAACTAGTTCCAAATAATAAATGTCCGCGCATTTAAGGGACAATAGAAACCTAGCCAACAACGTCCATGGGGGCTGTGTTCTTCTGCTCTACATTTTCATATTCAAAGAATCTAGTTTTTGCGCTTTGAGACCACTTTGTCTACTATCGCTGAAAGCCGGCAATTTAACGGACCAAGTAGAAATCACCAGTCTCCTCAACTCTAAACCATTCTTCAAATATTCATGCATGAAGTTAAATTTATCCGTTTCTTAAAAGAATCAACGAGAGTTAAATATTAAACCATGTTCCCAGTTGGCAGTGTTGGACCAAAATTCGAAAAGGACTTAATGAAGGACAATTCACGCATCAACTACTGAAATCTGCATAGGTCAGCGCCTACGTTGGCGCGCTAATGATGCTTACATTTACTTGCTTGCATCGATCAGCCATGCTGCACTAAAAGTTCTGAACTACCACCGGACAGTCCTGGATTGTCTCCGACTGTCTCTTGTAACTAGATAAACTTTGCAAGAACAACACGATCGCCATAGAATAGACCCCAAGCCACTTAGACTTCGAACGCAACGAAAGTTCTCTCAAAAAAGAAATGCAATCCATCTTATTGTTGCACCAGAGCGCTTCCTTGGTGTGATTTTATATAGCAAAGAAGAACAAGGTGCATGAACAAACTGGAAGTTATCGGTGAAATGCTTCCGAACGAAGAAGTCCAAATTATTCAACCATGCAAATCGTAACAAGTCTAAAAAGTTTCTTTATTTAAGAAAAAAACAGATTTATACCCTAAGCTTTATGTATCTAAAGAATCTGGGTCTTTCAGAAGATGATAAATCCATTTTTATGGCCTACCGCTCCTTGTTTTACCATTACGCTTGAACACAGACTGAGTTTTAAAATCTCAATTCAAAGGGTTTAGTCTTTCAGTCCCCTAACTATGTTTTCGTCGTGTTTAAAACGTCTGCAAAAACGGAACCTTTAAAATTTCGGTGTGTCCGTCCGTCCGGTTGTTTGTCGCACTTTTTTTATCTCTGACATTTATAAATTCTGCATGAAATTCTGAAATTAATTAGTTTATACCTAGAAGAAATCATTTTGCATGCACCCCAAATTTAAAAAGTGAAGTTGCCGTGGGCTTTGAAACATTAACGCACCCCATCGAGTAATAGACTCAGAGGTTTGCTTAGTCAATTTTCGATCCAGCCTTCCGTTTGAAAAATATTAAAATATCGAGCTCCAAAAATGATTTTAATGCATCGCCCCTCCCATTTCTAAGCCAAAGTGTTTAAAAATCTGAAAAAATCACAAAAAACTTGGCTTCATTGAGAACTTTCAATTAAAACCGTTCCAAACATTCTAGTCCTAATAGTTTTCGAGATGGCAAGATTGCGGATGCAAGCAACTTGGTCTTAATAACTGGAAGCAGCGTACCCGAGACCATCGGCGATGGAAGGAAGACAATTGCTCAGGCTCTGACCCCCAATGGGTCACAGGCCTGATAGATGAAAAAAAAATCTGTTTCAGTGATGTGACCGACAGCGAATACGAATGCAATGATGACATCGACTACGAAAAGAATTAGCTTTAGACACACGAGCTAGTGAAAAATTTCAAGGAAGGAATGGCTTCGCAGTTCAGAAAAATCTGAGCGTCTGAGCAATAGAATCAGAAATTTCGTATAGATTAATCATAAGTGTGTGTCCAAAGATGGACAACCAGTTGTTACCTAAACAGGTCTTTGAATGTTACGGTTGGCGGTTTGGATCGTATAGAGAACATTGCATCGTTAAGGGAATAAGCAAAAAATTTGGAATGCTGCCTGCAGACTAGACTCTTAAACCTGATTATCGCGACACCCCATGTCATTTCTGGCAGTGTTCTTAAAAAAAGAAGAGGAGAGTCCTACCTATCCTCGGGACTCCTATTTCGGTCCTTGAAGAGTTATTGGAAAAAATCATTGTTGTTTAATGAGCATGCTTTCAATAAAAAGTATCATCGTTCAATCGTTTGCGATACACAGATAATGGGTGGCAATCCATAATCGTCATCTTCAGCAGATAATTACATTCAGCATTACTTGCAAGATTTAAAACAAATAATTTGTTTGTAATCTGTCGGTATTCCCGTTTTGATTAACTTATCTCTTTCCAATTGAAAGACCCACTCTACATTCGTATAAATGGCTCGCGCTCCCCAAAATTCAGCGCATTTATTTCGTGAAGTTGATTCAAAATGTTTCGTGTCGTTTTATTCGTACTGCTTGCATTCGCTGCAGTTTGCTTTGCTGAGTTTGAAACGTTACCAATTCCGAACGGAAGAATCGTTGGTGGATCGGATGCCAGCATTTATGAATTTCCACATCAAGTCGCACTGCATTACAATGGTAGACATATGTGTGGAGAAAGTATTTACTCGGAGAATATCGTTATCACTTCTGCCTTTTGCGTGATGAATGTTAAAAACATTGATTTGACAGTTGTTGCTGGATCAACTTTCCTGTCTGATATAAAAATTGAAATTCTGGTTAAAAAGGAAATTTCCCATCCAAGATTTAAAAGCTGAAATCCTGACTACGATGTGGCTGTACTGGTTTTGAGTGACCCTCTACGATTGGTCCTGGGATACAACCAATTGCTCTTGCCAAAGAGCGTCCACCAGGAGGCACGATTGGAACAATCACTGGATGGGGAAATACTGAACGCTTTGGTTCAAGAAGTGATCAGTTACAGAAAATAGATGTGAATGTTCTGAGTAAAGTTGAGTGCTTCAAAGTCTACCATATCTACGAGTACCTTACCCGCCAAAATATATGCACTTATGCTAGTAGTAAGGATGCTTGTGATGGTGATCACGGTAGTGGAATGATTGTCAATAACCAACTGATGGGTGTCGTATCCTGGGGACGTGATTGTGCAGTACCAGGCTATCCCAGAGTGCATGCTTCAGTTCCAGATCTATACAACTGGATCATGGAGACGATTGAACAGAATACTTCGTAAGCTTAAGTAGAGTTCATGTCAATAAAGGAATCTTTCGCATATTAAATAAGTTTGCAGTTTTATTGACGCTGTAAAAGTGTGCTCTTTTCATAGAAAAAAATAATAGTAAGCAGATCGATTGATAGCTCAAGCAGACAACCCTTCCTCCTCTCACCAGAGAATAAAGAAGATTTTCAGCGTGATTCTTCTTTTCAGTTTTTTGCGTATGTCATCATCCAAGTTTTTGGAATGCATAAAGACTCATCACAGCGAAATTTATTTGCTGCTAATTGTTTTTCTTCCGCACTGATTTGTAAGGTTTTGAGGTTAGATATGAAATTTCAGGTTAAGCCATGATTTTTCGTGGTGCAGTTGGAAACACCGGAATCATTGTAAGTTTATTGCCTTTGTGACCATTTGAAGAGTCTCAGTTCGTTTCAATAAGGGGGCTACATGTGGTCTTGAAATTGCAAAAAGATCAGACGAGCTTTTCAAAAGGAGTGTATTGGTTTGAAGGCATGGGCCTGTGCATCCAGGGTAAAGTTGTTGATCGATTTCAACCTGGTGATGTGCCAACAACGAACCTTGTATATGCACGGCTCAAGTTGACATACAGCGTTCTCGTGGCGCCTCTACAGCAATCGCTTAGAGATTAAACAGTGTATGCAGCGACCCCTCTCTCCAAGTGTTTAAATGACGACACAGTCATCCAGGTTCTTCAGGAATGGCTTCTATGATTTCCTAGAAAGAACATACGATCAATGCCCAAGTTACGACACCATGGCCGTTCTAGGAGATTTCAACGCACCGCAGGGAAAATAAGAAATCTTTGTCATCGGAAAACGCAGTCTGCACGACAACATATCCGGAAACGAACTCCGTTTCCTCGGAACGGACGGAACATCTCTGTAGTTAGTACGCGATTTCCACACCGCAACATCCATAAAGCGACTTGGCGGTCACTTGATCAATTAACCGCAACCAGATTGATCACATTGAGATCGACGTCAGACACTTCTCCAGTATTCTCGAACTCCGAACTTTTCGAGGCGGGTTTGTGCGTCGACCCATGCGCAGTAGACTTTCAAGTCTAGGTTCAAAAAAGAGAAAAGCAGCAATTTTTCAAAAAAAAAAAAATTGTACACGACTCCACCTCTTTCGAATCATTGACAATGTTCAAAGAGCATAGCTGTCTAGAAAAAAGCTCCTCAATCTCGCCGTTCGAAATCACCATTAAATCGCCATATTATGGGTCCTCTCCATTCGTGAGAAAACAATAGCACGCACAACACGAGTGGTTGCTGAGAAACTAGGTCCAGGTCCAACTCGGACTGTAGCCCCGAAATTATTATTATTATTAACCAAGGTAAGGACACGAATATCGAGATAACAACGGAGTCCAGTAAGAGAACCACGGTCGAAAAGCTACAATCGAAGCAGACTGCCTGGAACTTTACCGACCCAGTCTCCCAGAAACTCTCTGAAAGTTCTACGCCGCCTGCACTAAAAATAGACGAAGAATGGAAACGTTATCAAGAAGCCATCAAAGAAGCTGCCACTTACGCGCTAGGTTTTAAAACACAAGTGAAAAACACCTGGTTTGACAACGAGTGCAGCCAGGCCCATGCAGCCAAGCAGGCGGCAATGCAAGGCAATGCTGGATTGAACGACGGAGCTGTTCGTGAGCTCTACGGACAGAAGAGAAGGAAATAGAACCGGTTTCTCAGGATGGAAAAGAAAGAGCATGAGAAGTTCGTGGTCGAGGTCCTGTTACGGCTGGAATTTTTTTTTTTTCAAAAAAAAAAAAAAAAACAATTATCTGGAGGATTTAAATCTAGGACAGAGGTCTGTTGGGATGAGAATAGACAACTGGTATTAGAGGCACAGTCGTTGCTGAAAATTTTTACTGCGGACTGGTAAATGAGGACACAAATACCGCTGTCAGCCAGAATGTTCCACTCACTTTGGACAATGATCGATAGGAATCCCGTCACCCCGATTTAGACGAGGTTATGATTACAATATCGAGACTGAAGTCGAATAAAGCTGCTGGAGCGGACGGACTGTCCACGGAACTGTTTAAAGCAGTATAATAGGGCATCTAATAGGGCGCATGCACCATCTGTAATATAGGTCGGAGGAGAGCATGCCCTATGATTGAAATCTCAGTATCGTTTCCCCGATCCACAAGAAAAGTGACCCCTACCGAGGGATTAGTCTCCTTAACATCGCATATAAGATCTTTTCTGTGAACGCCAAAAACCACTTTTGAGGTCCTTATTAGTGTGGTTTCAGGCAAGGTCAATAGACCAAATTTACACATTGCGGCAGATCCTGGAAAAGACCCAAGAAATGCAGATCGACATCCACCACCTATTCGTCGAGACGAGCTATACAGTACCACGTCTAGTTTTGACATACCTACCAAATTCATCAGATTTTGTAGGATGACGATGGAGAACTCTCGCTGCTCCGTCAAGACAACGAAATTACCGAGATCTTCAATGTCAAAAAATACTTGAGAAGATCGTGCAAAACTCACTGGCCAACACTAGAGGCACGATCTTCCATAAATCCGTTCAACAGCTAACTTATGCGGATAACATTGATGTGATTGGTCGAACACAGCCAGTAGTCAATGAGGCTTTTGCTAGCATTGAAGCGGAGGTGGTCAAAATGGGTCTGGCGGTCAATATGCTGTCATCGAGAAAGGACACACAACATCGACGCCTCGGACAGAGTGTCACACTTGGCAGCGAAAACTTCGAAGTTAAGGACTTCATTTACCCTAGCTCTGCAGTAAATAGGGACAACAACATCAGCACCGAAATTAAACGTAGAATTACTCTTGCCAATCGCTGTTTCCTTGGGCTAGGATGACGATGGAGAACTGCCAAGAGGCAATTGAGTAATAGAGCCATCTCTCGAAAGACCAAGTTGGGCTTATACAACTCGTTGATCATCCCAGTCCTGCTCTATGGTGCAGAGACATTGACGTTATTAAAAACGGATGAAGAACCTCTTGGTCTGTTCGAAAAGAAAAGTTCTGCATGTCATTATTGGTCCTGTTTGTCTTGATGGCATCTGAAGGAGAAGATTCAAGAACGAACTATACTGATTGTATGGCAGCATGAGCCTAATCCAGCGTCTACGGATAACACGCCTAAGATGACTAGGCTATGAAGCTGTATGGAAAACACAGCTCCGGCCCTAAGAGTCTTTGAATCCGAGCCATTGGGACGTCGCAACAGAAGACGTCCGCGTTATAGATGGCGCCCCAAGTGGATGTGCGGAATTGTAAGCAGCTAGCGAGAGACCGGGTTAGCTGGAGATGTTTGTTGGTTGAGGGCCAGGGCCAACCCGGACTGTAGCACCACACAAAGAAAAACAATCTGTTTTAGAAGACCCTACAAATCGCTTAAGGGTTATTCTTTAGTTTATACATATGATATATCGAGTATTGAAAAGTAAGGAAAAAACTTCAAATATTTCAATTAATTCACCGATTTAAGATTCTTCGGCTATATTTAGTCGAAGGTCAACAGCTAAACATGTTAAGAAATTTTCCAAAGATCATGTAAGACAGATTGCAGTACAGTAATTGTAATTCTCTTGTTTAATTTTAAAATCACTCGACGTACTATTTTACATGCCGTATTTTATTAACCAAAAAAAGGCACGCCATAAAGTTTCGTTCGATTTTGGTGAAGAAATGTTCTATAAAATCAAACAGACATGTCTATATGCGAGAAGCTACAATAAAGGCGAACATCAATAGCGAACACAGTTTAAAAATTTGGATACATTCCAAAAAAGATAAAATACAATCAACGCTCTAGCAAATCGGTTTTTATTTTTCGGACGTCAAAATGTTTACGAGGGCAACGCGACTGCGGGTGCAGCTGAGAAGAGAAAATACCAAAAATCGAAGAAAAATTAATTCAAATCGAATGAATTTGCTGTATTCAAATGGATGATTGATGAGTGTTTCTTTTCGTTTACGTGTTTTTGACAGCAATAAAGGTCGCCAGCCAATCTAATTAGAAATGCTTACAATTCGCAAGGAGAATGCCAAATATTAATAGAAAATTACAGCGCTCTGTACGTCAAGGTTTCCTAGTTTTAGTTAATTGCAGTACTGGAAGAAATATTTTTTATTTGTCGATCCATGTATGACCATTTGCTGACTATCTGGGGTCAATATTTAGAGCAGATTATCCAACAATTGATTTAGTTCTCGTTAAGAATTTTAATGTCAAGTGTTAATTGGAACAATCTTATGAAAAATGTATTACATTTGATTTGTGCGAGGAATTCGAATGTATTTTGAAGGTAACATAGAAATATCTATAACTTCTGGCATTCAAAATGGAACACCCAAATAGAGCAGAAAATGTATTCCGTGTAAAAAATGATACAAATATCGAATAAAAATTTAGAACAAATGTTGTCTACACAAAATATAAAGAATCTAAAACAAATTTTTACCACATTTGGAAAATACATCCAAATGTCGAATAGGTAGGTAGGTTGAAGTGTCTTAATAAAGCAGTTTGACCTGTGCTGATCCATCGTTCGGTCGCGAGGGTATCCCGTTTGTCCACTTGTGGTAAACTATTTGGAGCTTTCTACAAATCGCAGTAAACTACTGATATTTTTTACGTAAATACTGCTTTCACCAAGCTTCAAAGAACGGGTTGTCTCGGCTTCCCTCGGCTTCCCTAGTTTGCCTGGCTCTGCTCTTGATGCACTAATAAATCTCCACCCTCCTTGATATCCACGCCATGGGGTGCACACTTAAGGGCATCTTCCGTTTAAGAAAATATGGTTTTTGATACAACTCGTACTGGAGTTCGGATGACCTTGCGCACCACATTTCCTTTGACCACAGTCTTATGGATATGCCGTCTGATACACGGACATCTGTACTCCAGCTGCGACGAACGTACAAAGTCGACTTTCCCTGCGCTCAGGACTGCCTCTGGTCAGAATCTGAGCCAGGAAAGGAATGTAGTCGAATCTTCACAGACCTCGGAGCCGTCCAATGAAGGATCTTTAGATTAGACTGCACACCTCTTTAGGTAAATTTGTGTCGGTTTTCCAAGCGGAAACCTATGCGATCCTAATGGACACCATGCTCCACCCTTTAACCACTTCCAGGATAGCTCAGGAATGCAAGTCTTCTCTGAATTTGGTCGGCAGTTTAAATTCGCTAAGAACTGTCCGGATCCCGGAGCACCACGGGATCACAGGAAATGAGAGCGCCGATGAAATTGGTAGGCGAGGATCAGAGAAAGTACTCTCAGAATCTGAACCTGCGCAAGGACTGCGTTCGTTCTTGGTTAGGGCTTCCATCGATGGTTGGACCTCTCGAGAGCACAACCGCAGGTAGCATGAGGTTAAAGACTGACCAAGCGCATGCTCCCAACGTCTGTAAGAAATCTGCGGCTTTCTTGTTATCTCTTAACAGAAAAGTCTGCAGACATCTTACCGGCATTCTAACGGGCCACTACACCTTCGCCAGACACCTAAATGTACTTGGTTTAAGCGATGGAACCCTCTGCGACGCCTGTGGAGAAGACGATGACACTGCAGAGCACTGCAGGCTCCTCATCACAATAGCGCTTGCTGGTTTTCCTTCAGATATTCCAGCAGAGGTAGGTTGCTGGCAGTACAATGGACCAGTATCTGTCTCAGTATGTCTCAAAATTATGAAATGTAAACTGCTGGATAAGTGTATAACTTAGTTGTAGTGTAAGAAACATAGTTTAAAGGGAGGTATTTTTGGTGAGTGAAAATCTCACACAATTATGAATGAATGGTCCTCATAGTGTCTCATGAAAATTTTCATCAACCTCCGCAAAAAAATGAAGTACAAATTGATGGCAAAACAATTTCCAATACACCATACTCATACATTTGGCTATATGCCATTTTCATGCGATAAATTTCTAAGATTTTTAATTTTGTGAGAGAATTTTTTTTTTTAATTGGAGTTAACTCAAAAACTAGAGCCACTAAATCATCGAACTGGGCTCTAGAAATGTTGGAAGAACATGACCAATATCATCGCAAAATCATCATCAGTGATGAAGCGCATTTTTGGCTAAAAGGCTTCGTCAACAAACAGAATACGCGTCACTGGTCATTCACAAAAAAAAACTATATGGTGTGGTTTTCATGCCAGTGACATCATTGGGTCGATTTTTTTCATTGATGAAAATGACCGTCACGTTACAGTCAATGGAGATCGCTACACAAACATGTTGCAATGTTAATTCCTTAGCTGGACTAGACATTAATGATATGCGGTTTCAACAAGACGGTGCCACAATCCACGCGGGTGTAAGAATTATTCAAAACTCAATTCGATGAACGTGATATATCGAGGAATGGTCCTGTCGATTGGCCGTTTAGATCGTCTGATTTAACACCTCTAGATTTTTTTTATGGATCGACGTGAAGTCATTGGGCTATGCCAAGAAGTAGGCGCCGTTAAAAAGTCTAAGAGTCAATATTGAACGAGATAGCGGCCGTTTCTGTCGAAATGTGTGGACGTGTCATCAAAAATTGGGTATTGACCGCTGCAAACGTGACGGTGGAGGACATATGAAGAACATCGAACTCCAGACATAAATGTGTTGTTTGTACTTTAAACCAATAATAAAATTGTAGAGTTATGTCTCTTAGCTGTACAAGCTATGCAAGAATGACAAAGAGCAGTTTTTCTTTGTTATCTGATTTTTCAGCAAAGCTCTGTACATTCTGTACGAGCACAACTGTTATATTATGTTTGTTTTATTGTCGGCATGTTTTTTTAAGTTAAACATTTTTTTTTTGTTTTCATTAAATTGTTACTTTATGCTGTTTTTTTGACTGAATTATTCTGTGTTTGTGATGAATATGTTATTTTTTATTTGCACTTATTATTGATTTTAAGTGGAGATGATTTTCAAAACCATGAATACAAAAGTACAGAGGTCGATCTACAATAAGTTGAACTTCGTCGCACAAATCTCACATTATATCGCACATTATAAATTTTTTCTTTTTTTTGCAAGTGCACGGTAATTAACAATCATATAAGTAAACATATTGTTTTACGTGCATATTATATGTACATAAAATCAATCAATAAATCAATAAATAAAAAATTAATCTGCACATAAAATGGCAAAACATCAATTCATTGATAGTGTTGATTTCATTGAGAGGTTAATTCGTAATGTGAACATAGATGTTATGGACATGGAAAGATTGACTTCACAATAAATCTCTAAAAAATGTCAAATGTGTTGTCAATGGTTATTTCTTAAAAAAAAAGAAAATATATCTAGATTTGTGTGCGACTTGTGTAAAACCGAATAAATTGTAGAAGACCGACAACACTCTTTTCCCCGTGGACTTCAAACAAACTCCCCGTCACTGTCTGCTCCCAATACAATACCAAACTATAAGACATTTTGCCATTTGTTTTGTCATTTCATTTTGTAAAAAGTTTTTGTCTCTGACAACGTCGAGAAGTAAGGTTAGGTTAGATTGGTATGACTAAGAAGTTAGCAACGGACATTTTTAATTCGTGGTTAATAAGCCACCTTTTTATTGTGAACGTGTTCACACCCAGGGTCAGTTCTCATATTTTATTTGGGCCTATGTGGCAAACGGCTAGTTTTTAGCAATTCTCACAATTTGGCGATGTCACATTGTCACATCACAGATGTTATACATGGCTTGCTTTGCGTTTGTTTCTCCGGTTTTGTGTCAGTTTAAGCATTGATTAAAATTTTTTGTTTGAAGAATCCAACCGTTTCCTATATAAATGTGAACTTTTGTCACTTTCAAGCATTTTATGAATTATTTTCCGTACCACTTTCATGCAATGCATGAATGCATATTTATATTCGATAAACGTGCTAAAGTATTACTCTAGCAAAACACTCACTCCTCTCTCGTGCGATCCAACACAATTTCATACAGAGCATCTATTTTTTTGCACTCCTAAATATTGCATGATGACTTTATAATGGGAGCGGTAAAACAAAGTAGCAGTTGTTGTTTTTGTCAATATAACGGATAAATGAGAAATTCGCGGTGATGCATTTCGCAAATTTGTTTGCAGATTCTCTTTGCAACTTTTCAGAATTGAATTGTAAAATATTAGTTTGCGTACCCCTGTATATTTCGGGGAATAACAAAAACGGTCGAAACTTGAGCATCTACAGTGATCAAAAAAAGTATTCGACAAGGAAGACTTATTGACTTAAAAATGTATAAATACTACTCAGGAGAAATAATTTGATTCCAACGAAAAAACAAATATAAAGAAGACTTATTTGTCTACTACTTAATTAAATTTATTTATTTTCTACACTTCGCCGTAGATTTTGCTTAGGTATATTAATAAAATTATCATGGTCCATTATTCCACTAATAAACACTAAATTTCCAACAGCTGAGACAGCTACACATTCCCATACCATAGCTCCTTTTCCGCCGTGTTTTACTGTGGGTACAATTTTTTTCTGACATTTTTAAAAAGGATGAGAAGGAGGAAGATTTCTACCGTTCGTTCATCTTAATTTATCAAAAATGTTAACACTATTTGTATGAATGAATGAATATTCGTCAACAGAGCAGCTTTGAGGCAAAGTGAGGCCAATTATTTAAGTTTTACCCGTTTCGGGCACGTTCCTAATATTGCAAATAAAAACTATTAATACATATGTCTGTGGGCGCCGTGGTTGCTGGCTTACGCGGATGACATTGACGTGATTGGGCGAACACAGCGAGCCGTCAATGATGCGTTTGCTGGCATTGAAACGGAAGCGGCTAAAATGAGTCTGGCGATAAACGAGGGCAAAACAAAGTATATGCTGTCATCGAGAAATGACGCACAACATCGACGACTTGGCCAGAACGTCACCATAGGCAGCTATAACTTAGAGGTAGTAAAGGACTTCGTCTACCTTGGCTCCGCTGTAAACAGTACAAACAACATCAGTACCGAGATCAAACGCAGAATAACTCTTGCCAACCGCTGTTTTTATGGGCTCAAAAGGCAATTGAGTAGTAGAGCCCTCTCTCGGAAAACCAAGTTGACTTTATGCAAGACCTTGATCATCCCAGTCCTGCTGTACGGCGCAGAGACATGGACAATATCCCAAACGGATGAACAGTGTCTTGGTCTTTTCGAGAGAAAAGTTCTGCGCGCGATCTTTGGTCCTGTTTGCGTTGATGGCATTTGGAGGAGAAAATTCTACCACGAACTGTATGGGATGTACAGCGACATGAGTCTAGCCAGGCGTATACGGATCCAACGCCTAAGATGGCTAGGCCATGTATAGCGTATGGACAATTTAGTTACGGCCTGAAGAGTCTTCGACTCTGAGCCTGTGGGACAACGCAACAGAGGACGTCCACGTACAAGGTGGCGCACACAAGTCGAGGGGGACCTCGGCCGGCTTGGTGTGCGAAACTGGAGACAGCTGGCGAAAGATCGTGCTGGCTGGAGAGGCATGTTGAGTGAGGCCCAGGTCCACCTCGGACTGTAGCGCCCTAAGAAGAAGAAGAAGAAGAAGTGGGCGCCATGGCGTAGTGGGCAGGTGCGTCGACTCCTACGCTCGAGGTCGTCGGTTCGAATCTCGAAAAAAACATCGAATATTTTTTCACGACTCCACCTCTTTCGAGTCACTGACAATGCTCAAAGAGTATAACTGTCTAGAAAAAGCTTCTCAATCTCGCCGTTCGGAGTCGGCATTAAACTGTAGGTCCCCTCCACTCGTGGGAGAACAATAGCACGCACAACACGAGTGGTTGCTGAGAAGCTAGGCCCAGGCCCACTTCGGACTGTAGCGCCGCCATTATTATTATTAAATTACAGATGTCTGTAATTCTAATTGATCGAAAGTTCTTATTCCACATTCCATCTTGGTCAAATCATGTTGCTGATCAAAAGAGTATATAGAGCTGTATAAACGTATGTTTAAATGTCTTAAAACAAAATGACGGTGTTGGCGTTAACAGTGCCAGATACATGCAGTACATTTCAAAGTGAAACCCTCGCTAACCAGCGACAGCTGAGACCCTCATAAGTGGCATAAAACAGTCTCAAATTATTATTCTTCTTTCCAAGAGCTCAGACGTAATAGCATAGTTTGTTTATAGTGGGTTCCTGGACATTTTTATTTTTGGAAATCAAAAGTTGACGAAGAAGCTTAATTATTAGTATATCTCACTTCTCTACATCTTTGGGTGGCGCATCAGTACGAAAAGGACTCTCACCTGCTTTTTCACGAGTGAAGGAAATTAACAATTGTATCTTGACTTCGAAAGGTAGAGTTTTGAGTATTAAAAGTTTGTGTTTCCGGAATCATCATGGACCTTTAGTGTAAGAGTCACCGCTCTTATCCTCTACGCCATTATTGTTACTACAGAACATGAAAGCATTACATTTCCAATTCATCATTTTCCTGAGAAATTCAAAGCTATTCTGGCCAAACTACAACAGCATCAACACATAATATATTGTCCCGTTAACCAAACTGGATTGTGGTGTAATATTTGGTATTGTCACAGGAAACTGTCGAATTATGTTTATACGCACAGAGATTAGCATTGGACCAACACATGTAGAAACTGTTGAACATGGGACGTGATCGCAACACTAAAGCATCATCTATGCGGTTTCTAACATTGACCAAAACAAGAAGATGTCCTTCTCCTTCTTAATAACTCCATGAAGGTTATTTGAATAGCTCTCATTCCGTATAATGCTAGTAGTAAGCAATCACAATCAAAAGGCAATTGATTAATAAAAAACTTTTCTCAAAAGACTAAGTCGGCTTCAGGGAACATGATTGGAACACGACTGGATGGCGCAGTTGGTTAAGTGCCTGCCCCAAGTTAGAGGGGTCCCAGGTTCGAATCCCAGTGAAATCGAATCTGGTCCAGCCACCAGTTGCCGTTGGGGTCAAATTAACGGCACTGGAGTAGGTTGCTACCTGGCAGTACAATGGACCAGTTTTGAGTCTGAGTGCTCCAGTAGTGTTTCAAAAATCATCCGAAAAAAAATGGCTTCATCATCATCGTCTTGTTCTATGGCACAGGTGCATGTATGCATGCAAATTTGAAATCAGATGAAAACGATGGAGTGAGCAATGGAAGGGTGGCAAAAGATCATATTATTATTATTTGTTTGTCCAGGGCAGAATTGGTCAATCAAACTTGTTTTCCAGATAGATGTGTTAATAGGAGCTAATGAACACCAATGCTCCAGCTAGGAGAGTTTTCGAATCCGAGTCTCTTAGTTGGAGGAGAAGAAGACCGAACTACAGGTATAAAGACCACGACACCGCGGATGCAAGACATCTTGGCCTTAGTGACTGGAAGCAGCATAGGCTCAGACCCTTCATGGGTTGTTGGTCTAATAGGTTAGCAGAAAACTCTGTTCTAAGGTGCTCTTGGCTTGTGACTATTTGCAACGTTTTATCCTCTGTCGTTTGTCCTTGTTCAGAGTATCAGTTTTTGGTTATAAAACTAACATTCTAAACAAAGTTCAGATGCTGTTCTGGGCATTTATCGATTTTCCTCGTTGAGGAAATGAACACTAGCCGGTTTTTCAATTCACACTAGAATGTGGTCATAAGATTTTAGGATTGAGCTGGATATTTTAGGCCAATCTTCCATAGTTCTTATACAAAATTCAGTTCTAGTCAAAGCTTTGTACTAGCATCAGTTAAAAAAGTCTTCAATGTTTTTATTATAGGTGGAGAGTTTTATTGGTGCTCTTGCAGCATACAGTCGCGCCCATTAATTTGGGTCAATTGAACATTTAAAGACTATATAAATGACAGATTTTCGACATTCACCACTAATCATAAGACACCGTTTTAAGTTATTATTGTATTCTAATTTCTCATGTGATTCGTTTACGGCAACAAAATATCTCAATTGGCTCTTCCAAAGTTATTGTGGAACTGAATGCTGTGATTAGCTACTGATCAGGTATTTTCAACGAAATAATAATGTAATTTTGGTTGTCCTAATAGCAGGTTCACATCAATCAGTGAACATTCATTAATCCCAGAATGTATAAAGGTCCAAGAGAAAAGATAAATACGTTTGTCCGTCTTGAGAAATGAAATAATCTTCCATCTATTTTTCTATTAAACTAAAATGTAGTCCCAAATGTATAATATAATAATAATAATAATAATAATAATGGCGGGGCTACAGTCCGAGGTGGACCTGGGCCTAGCTTCTCAGCAACCAGTCGTGTTGTGCGTGCTATTGTTCTGTCATGAGCGGAGCGGACCTACAGTTTAGTGCCGACTCCGAACGGCGAGATTGAGAAGCTTTTTCAGCGCCGTGGCGAAGTGGGCGCCGTGGCATAGTGGGTAGGTGCGTCGACTCCTACGCTCGAGGTCGTCAGTTCGAATCTCGAAAAAAACATCGAACATTTTTTCACGGCTCCACCTCTTTCGAGTCACTGACAATACTCAAAGAGTATAACAGTCCCAAAGGTATATGTCACTGTTTTATGTGCAATATTTATTTTTTAAATTTAGCATCGAGACTATCGGTTGTACACCCCAAACGTTGGATTTTTTTCTCCCAAACATAAAAATGGCATGTTTTAATTCTGTTTTGTATTGTCTTCGTCGGAGTCCCATAATCCCATTTTGTGGATTCTTAAAAGATGTTTCTTTTTTAGTTCGATGCGCAAGAGATGCGCAATGAAGATTGTACTGTACAAAACGAAGGAAACTTCACGTCGCGATACTTTACCAACACGCGCAGTACTGTTGGTCTAAATGAAATAAATGTATAAGATATTTACATTTTACTCTTTCGAAGGTTTTAAGTTTCTCTTTGAATAAAAAATGTTTTAAATTAAGTTAGCCTACGTTTTCTACAAATATGTAAGTGTTTGCACTGTATGTTGAATTTTAAGGAGTGTTCAGCAATGGCTTAATCACTACCCTATACAACTAAAATGGAGACTTAAATAATTTTTCGATGAATAGATGAATAAAAAGATATTTAGAAGACCAATCTAGTGAACGAACATAGGCTTTGATCTCGCGAATGGTCTACTGTGCACAAAGCGCATGTAGCTTAAGCACGGTTATCGTCTGCAGTTTATTCCAATAAAATTAATTTACAATGTGTTGTTGCACAATTTACATACGAGTATGTATGTATTTTCATTTACAGGGATTTGATACATTTTCATCTTTCTGCTGTAGCATTATTTAATAATTACTTTTAACTAGCAATCCAGGGAGAAAGAAAAAGAAAAAACTGATAATATCATGTTTGAGGAAACTAAAAAATAAAAAACTTAATAAAAAAAAATATACAGACAAATATTGGTAATTATAAAAGGATAAATAAAAGAAATCATACAAACATGAATAGATTTAATAATTATATATATTAAATGAACGTACATGAAAACGAATGAAGGAATGAATTAATAAATAAGTGAATAAATAAACAGAAAAATAAATACACTTTTTTTTATTCGGAGGTATTTTTGAAACACTACTGGAGCACTCGGACTCAAAACTGGTCCATTGTACTGCCAGATAGCAATCTACTCGAGTGCCGTTAATTTTATACCAACGGCAAATGGTAACTGGTCGTGTCGTGTTAATCCAGTCGTGTTAAAATAAATAAATAAATAAACAAACAACTAATTAGTAAATAAATGGGTATGAAAAATGTAAAGTCAGGTTTTGATCAAAGCATATGGCTTCCAAGAGCATTTATTAATAATTGATTAGTCGGCAAAAGTAGACTTCTTTGTAGGGTAAAAAATGGCTTGATTTTTTGGGTATTCAGTTGGATTATTCACTCGAAAAAATTTGTAACTTTTGCAATATTTCAACAGTTTTTTTAAAATTCGTCTCAATGTTAAGACCGAAATCCTGCAAACTTAGTACAGCTACATCATCAGCGTAAATTCCAATCTCACAATGTGGAAGAATTGGGAGAGCGTATGTAAATATATTATAAAGGACTGGTTCAAACACCGATCCTTGGGGTACACCACATTCTGTAAATAAGACCATTATGGTACATATTGAATGCCTTTTCAATATGTAGTAATATCATAACAGTAGAATTATCTATTGTACTGAGAGCCTGATGCGATATTCAATGACTAGGTCTAAAACCAAACTCCTCATCAGGATATATATTGTATGCTTTGATATGTTTGACGATTTTACCTTTAAGCACTTTCTCTCAGATTTGGACTACTAAGCAAACTTATTGCTTTGTATCTTTATGAGTAATTAGTAGCTACGTCGGCTTTTGGAAAAGGGACAACATTTGGTATTTGTATTGTGTCTTAAGGTTTGCATTGATGATGCATACTAGGAATTGAATTCGAATTTTAGGTAATTGATTTAGATACATATTTTTGATGTTGCCAATACCACCAGCTCTTACAATAAATTTAATATCCGCTTCAGACAGACATTTTTTTCGTCATTTGACGAAGTCCTGCAAGTAGTTGCGCTAAATTATTTTCGCGTATCTAAAAACGATTATGGTAACCTTACAAATTTTCAATAATTTTCGCACAGTGAAGAATGATTTTCATCATTAATCAAAAAGCTGTTAAATGTGACAAGTGGGGTTTGAAAATGATCCCTATTCCAATCTATTAGGAAAGAGTTGTAGCTAACGGTGTGCAATACTTTGAATGATTCATTTGTAACCATTTTTTCCCAACAATGTTGCATTTTCATCAAAAAAAACCAACGAGAACTTAGTTGCGCATCCAATGGAAAGATGTATTCGCAAAAATTGAGTGAACATATGTATTAAGAAACTACTTTTTTTATCATTTTAATTTAGAAACTGGATAATTACCTCATTTCACAAAAAAATTACTAGTGTTAGCAAAGAATAGAAACAGTCCCGTCCGAAGATTTAGTCTTTCAATGATCTTTAAGGCAGACATAATGCCTTAAGCAGTCAGCAAAGTCCAACCTTTTCCTAAATACATTTGATTTTCAGAAAAAAATAAGAAATAAGGTGTTAGACAACCTTACGCAAGACTGTCCCAAACAAAAATGAATGCCCACATGAGTGAGTAGTTATCGACGCAGACATTCAAAAGATAGTCATTAAATTTTTCCTGAATTGAATAGACTCCAAACACAAATAATACCAACTCCTAGTAGAAAAATGCATTTAATTTAGTTCAACTTTTATATATATATATACTTGAACGTTATGTACTGCAGTACTTTAATGATTCCACTGTCCTAGTGTCGCATTACATCACAGGAAGAAGAGGAAATTAGTAGCTACAACAAATCGACCAACCACAGCTTTCATACGAGAGACAAATAAAATATTCAAATGTGGGCTTCAAATGGAACACTTAAATGTTAATTGAAGACAAAAAAAAAAAATAAAAATGGAAAAATCTGTACATTTTTTTCTAATGCATAAATGCATGTACACATGTACATATGCATGTATCTACCGAGTAGGAGATGCATACATTCACATGTAGGTGTATCAGAGAATGGTTTTGGTGGAGAATTTGTGCAATGTCTGTGTCGTCTAGAGAACTATACGATGCACTTGGTATTGAAACTACAGTTTTTTTCCTTTTTGGTAATGCCACCATGTACTTGCTGCATTCAAGTACGAGTACGCAAAAATACAAAAACAAAAATGAACCGATATTCTAGTGTGTATCTCCAGTTTTGTATCCACACACAAGGCCCCAATCATCAACATCATCGTTCATTCATGTGTTTGTGTTTTGTATGAGAGTGTGAAGGTTTTTTGTGCCGACCAGAGAATGATGAGATGTGTATCTTATATTAGACAACGAATAGGACGACGGAATACAACAACAACATAAAAAAAGTTTAAAACATAAATTATTTACAAAAATTCGTGAGCATGTGTAAAATGTAGCGTACACTAGTACAGAGAGATCACCTTGTAATTTTGTAAAATGCAATATCTAGTATATGTCTCTACGTATCTAGAGTAAGGCGTAAAAACAGGAAAAAGGAAACACAAAGATTAAGAGAAATGAAAAAAAGTTCAGACAATGGATACATACGGAAATGGGAAAAAATTCGGTTAGAATTTGGATTAAATGAATGAATTTAAGAATAAGCATCCATATCCTCAAGAGGAAAAAAGGAACTAACTGAAAATAAAAGAAATACATTTTGGGAGTATACGTATTCAAACAAAATAACTGAATAAACAACTTTATTTGTACATACCTCTCATTTGTTATATGAATCCAAGTCAAAGGTTAACAAACTTCCCGACAACGACCGACAGAAGAAGCAGAAAACGAGCAACAAAAAAATGAAAAGACTTTCAAAAAAACGAACACAAAAATAAGAATTGCACAGGAGTGTAGATGCAGAGCAGCAGCAGAGAAAATGAAGCGCAAGTAAGAAACGAAACGAACTCGATAACGGAAAACAAAAATCCAGACCTGCCGTACTAAAATATTCGTGAAGGAGTCCAAAACCAAAAAACACACATACAAACATATACTCCACGCTCCATTCCACACACACAAATACACACGCCACACGAGGGAAGATGGGTTTATTCACCCAAATTTTTCTGTTGGACTTTTCTCCGCCACCCATTTTTTTCGGGTTTCTTTCTTTTTTTTTGCTTTTCCGTTGTGTGTTTGCCCTTAAGGAGTGCAAAGGGAAGTCTTGCTTTCTTTTGACAGATCCTTATTTTCTTCATCTGTCGCTGCCCATCAACCTTGTCGATTTGATTTCCCGATGTAGTTCATTTTTTGGTAAAACAAAAATGTTGCCATACTTCGTTGTGGAAAAACTTGCATTTATTCGAAGCAACAAAACAGAATAAGGCGAGCGGAGGGGGGAGTAAAAAAAATAAAGTTAAATGCAAAAATTAAGCGCATGATCGATAGATTTTTGTGTAGTGTGCATTGAAAGGAAGTTGGAAAACAATAGGAAAAGAAAACACAAGAAAAAAAACAAGTTGACTACCTTTGTTGTGGCGAAAAATCACCTACATGCACACACAGCGACACATTCTCTGAGTATGCATGCATGCATTCATTTGAAATCCGAAAAAAACGAACAAAAAGAAAAAGAACCGAACCGATTTTCCACTCGGAAGTGCGATGATTGTTTTTTTTAAAAATGTTGTCTTAATTAAAAATTTTCTTCTTGTTGTTGCTGTTTTTTTTTTGCACTGAATTTGTTCATCTGTTCTGAATTTCCTCTTGTCTTGTCCACACGACACTCATCATCGTCTCGTTTTTTTATTTTTTTTGGCTGTTCTGCGTTGCAATGGATACATACACACAAACGTATCTATACGCAAAAAAAATAACCAGCTATAAGACGATCTGAATTTCTTGTATCTATGAGTGATAGGAGAATTGTTTCAGCATTCGTTTCACATCACAAACCAACAACAAAAATAGAAGAAAACATTTCTGTTCATTCTTCTCTTCAAAAAAAAACTTTTGAATTCAAATTTGGTGTTACCTCCCCACCAGCAAGGCACACCAGAAGAGTTTAAGCCGATTTTTGTGCAAAAAATTAAACGGTTTTTGAGGAAGATTGTGACATTTTTCGTTTGAAGTCACGAATATTACTAAAGGTAGAGAAAAGATGAACACGGAATGCATCCGCAGTCGTTTATTTGTTTTTTTTTTCATTTTCATTTTTTGCCAGTGTTCGGTGTGCTTTTTCTTTCTTTTCTTACTGGGAATGCAATTCTTTTTTTTTTTCATTTTGCACTGCTGGTGTTTTTCGTGTCGTTCGCATTTTGTATTTTCCATGCAATTCGTTGGGTTTTTTTTGCGTATATGGATGGAGTCGGTGCATGTGTGTGAGTGGGGGATAAAGAAAGTTTTCTCTGGATGTGTTGCATTGCAAAATGCACACATACGCATGTGTGAGTGTGGATGCAGAAATTGCAAAGCTTTTGCTTGTTTGTTTTTTTTGCTTTTCTTTTTGTAACCATCGGGTGGGGAAATAGAGGGAATAATGTTGGAATGGAGAAATGTATCTGGATGAATGCATTTGAATTAGGTACATGCATGTTTATGTGGATGACTGTGGTGCTAATTGTGTGTTTACACGTCGCTAAATTAGGTGGAGATCTTAACGCATCAGCTGTTACATTGCAATTTGACACAGAAGTTGTATGTTCTCCTTCGGATTTCAGACGAAAAGGAGCAGTAAATGGTTTTAATTCAAAAGTAAATGACGGTTGAACATCATGTTTGCCATGAAATGAGGGGGAAGTACATGTCGTGTAACATACAGTGGTGTGCAAAAGTTTCAATTTAACTAACAAAATATCACAGATGCTACCAGCTTTGGACTATAGTAAAATTTCGAAAAGATGAACAGATATGAAATAGATCCCTTCATCTTTTCAAATTGTTAATTTGTCCAAGAATCTAAATTAAGTTAAAGAAGAACGTATAGCCATACATAAAAACATTGGATTGTAAGAAAACAGTCTTATGGTAGACTGTCGCCCCGAAAAAAGATGGGGAAATGGGAAAAATCGTCCATCTTTTCAAACTGGGGGGGACCCACTCAAGTAGAGAAGGACCATAGCCAATTTGATATGTGCAGCTCACAAAGTATGTAGCTGTCGATGCTTATTTGTTGAGTGTCAGATCCCCCCTAGATTGTGTCGCTACACAAGGAAGAAGGGAGAGCTAAATTGTGGTAAAAATTCTGAACTTGTTGATCGGCCGGTGGAAACAATCTCATATGTGGAGATTTTGCAAAAATATTTTGGTTGTTTACATGAACTACAGCTACAAGGCCATATAAAGGGTGACCAGATAGTAATGACAGTTTTTCCGATTGTTATGTTTCAGCAGCTGTCAAACTTAGCAATGATATCTAGCTGTCAAAATATTCAGTAAAATTCGGTAAAGAAATTCTGGCTCGGGTGTAAATACGCAATATGAAGTTCGTAGTAAAATAGGTCGTCATCGTGCATACAATTCGCTTCAACGTGAAACAGTTTGAGCATGAATACACTCCTTTGGACCTTAAGTTGGTGGCTTAAGGCAGACAGAGATTTGTGCAAAATTAAGAAAACATAGTCGCCGTAGCGACCAGTATCGAAGAAGACCCAGAAATTTCGATTTGTTGCCGATCAGCTGAATTGCGCATCGTCAAAGAGTCAACCTGGCTTATTTTGGGATTGGACCTGGGCCTACATATCAGATTGTGTTAATAGACAACATCGTATGTTCCCTAATTGGGCGCTAGAAATGTTGGTCAGAAATCCGGATTTTGGACAAAAAATTATCTTCTCGGATGACAAGCAAAATGTCCCTTAGTAGAGCGAACTCAAACCACAAGTGTTCAACCAAGCATCAATGCATCCACAAAGATTGACGGTTTATGTCATGGCAGCTTCATAGTAACTTATTTCTTTCGAAATTAGGAAGAAGGCACCGTTACCGTCAATTGTCACAGATGTGGAGGAAAGTTGTCTGACTTTTTGTGGCCAGAGCTCGACAAAATCGATATATCCGATCCGTGGTTACAACAAGACGGTGGTAAATGCCATACAAGCGATGCACCGCTAGAAGTTTTTGAGGAAACATTTTGCAACTGTATCATCTGACGGCGAGAGTTAATCAATTGGCCGTCGCGATTATGTGACTTGACACCACTCAATTATTTTCTCTAAAGCTACTTCAAGTCATATGTCTGCACTAAAAGCTAACAACCTTAGAAAACTTCAAGTCCAACATTTGAGACTCAATTGTCGAAATAGAGCCGCAGATATTAGACCAATTCATCAACAATTTAACCGACCGGCTATTTGAATGATGTGCTAACCATACATAATTGCATAAATATAGCTTCAAGATAAAGCCAGAATCAATTGTCTCACACTGTTGTTTTGTTTTATTTAAATTTCTTTTCCTGTCATTCTATCCTGGTCACCCTGAATAAGATTAAGCTCGGGTGACAGACTCCATTCATGCAGTCGCCCTTAGGCTGTTACATCAAACCTGATAATTTGCGGATCGTGCTTTTACTGAGTCAGTTAATGCAATTGTGGCTTGCGATGGAGTGCTTTGGCTAATTGATGTCCAATTTTGTTCAGTTCATAAGTGCAACTAGACTTTCAACCTATGTTCAAACCCAAAAATCGTTCGCGACTCCAATTTTTTCGAGTTACTGACAATGATCAAAGAGAATAACTGTCTAAAAAAAGCTTCCCCATCTTGCCGTTCGGAATTGTTATTGAACTGTAGGTTCCCTTCACTCGTGAGAGAAACATGCACAACATGGGTGGTAGCTATAGAAGCTAGGCCCGAGCCTACCAAGTCTAGTCTTGACTGTAGCGCCAAGATGAACGTAATGAAAACACCCAAGAAAACAATAACCCCATTTAATGTAAAGAGCAATAAGCTGCAAGTGAGGAATGAGGGATTGAGGAATTTAGACACATGTTAGTTTGCGTGACCGTACAACTGCTGGTATACGCGGACGACATTAACCTCGAACACACCAAAACGTCAATCAAGCGTCTGCTGGCATTAAAAAAAGGGTGTAGCGGTGATCACCTATTTTACGGCACAGAGGCATGGACTATCTCAAGACCAGGTTAAGAAGTCTTTGATGTTTTCGACAGAAAAATCCTCTGTTCAATCCTTGGTTCTGTTTGCGTTGATGGCATTTGGATAATAAGATTTAATCTCGAACTGTTTGGGCCGTAAAGTTACATGACTCTAGCCAGTCGTATACGGATTCCATGCCTAAGATCGCTAGGCCATGTAGAAGGCACAGACAAAACAAATAGGACGTCCACAAAACTGACGCAAAAAGTTGAGAAGGAACTCAACCAACTTGGCGAGCTTAATTGGAGGCAGCTGGTAAATGATCCTGCAAGTTGGGTTGGAGAGGCTTGTTGGTTGAAGCTCAGGTTTATCCCGGACTGAAGTACCATCAAAAGAAGAAGAAGAACTTTGCGAGAGATAAATGTAAGTTTTAAACCTCTTTGATTTAGTAGAAACAACATTAATAACTAAACCGGGCAGTGGCGAAGAAAAGTCCACATTCATGGATGAAAGTAAGAATTTATGCGATTTATTACTATTTTAACTTAAAATACATTATGTACTTCTATTTTAATTTGCAGACGTATCGCAAAACTTCTTGGGGATGCGAAAGACATATAGTGTGGGGCAAATACAAGTTTCTTTTTAAAAATGCAATAAAATGAACAAAACTAAAGTTTTTCCATTTATTAGAGCTTTATTAGTAAGAACAAACATTCCCTTTAATTATGAAATACAACGTCTTTCAAGTGGCTGCCTTGGCTGGCTTCGCACCTTGTTGATGGTTTCGGGCTTTAGCTCACGGATTGCTTGGATGATATTGGCCTTAATTGCTTCCGGATTGTTAGCATAACATCGATTCGATCATTCTCGGTTCCCCACAAAAAAATCTGACCCCTTTGGACTATCGCAGTTCCGAGGCGGCCAGTTGACATCGCCAAAATGGTTGATAACTCGTTTTGGGAATTTAGTGAGCAAAAGATCGATTGTGGCATGGCGCGCCATCCATGTCTTCTATTTCAGTAAAAAAAGTCGGTTAACATGCCTTTGTAACGCCCACCGTTGACCGAAACGTTGTTCCCAGACTCATTTTCGAAGAAAAATGATCCAATGATGCCAGCACTCCACAATCCGCACCAAACTCTCATTCTCTGTGGATGCATTTCCTTCTCAACAATAACGCGCAGGTTTTCCGAGTCCCAGATGCGGTGCGCCAATTTTGTTTGTTAACGTAGCCGCCGCCGCCGTAGATGATTTTTCGCCCAAAATCGTTGTCTAATTCAAGCTGCTCTAAGGCCCAAACTGAGAAGCGATAACGAATCAGATGGTTGCGCGTTCAATTGCTAAGTCAACTGGATCTTGTAAGCGAATAATCCAAAATCTTTGTGCAGAATTCTTCTCAGGCTAGTGCGTGAAATGTTGGGCTGTTGAGATCGATGACGAGTTGTTGTTCGTGATTTGAATCTCACACCCTCGGCCACAGCAGTCACTCACCTATGCACACTGTACGACGACGGGGACCATGAGTGTTGTCCACTAGCATACCAGTCTCACGAACATTTTGCACAAACTTGCGCAAAGCAGTCGCGATGGGTGCTTCATTTCGGCCAAAACTTCTTTTCAAAAAATGCACTGTTTGGGTTACACAGCACTCACTTTGGAATTAAATTTTCAATATTTCCCAACTTTGTTCAAAAGTAAAGCGACTCATTTCGATCCGCGGAGGTATGATACTGATTTTGATAACTGGATGGCGCAGTTGGTTAAGTGCCTGCCCCAAGTTAGAGAGGTTCTAGGTTTGAACCCCAGTGAAAAGGAATCTGGTCCAGTCACAATTTGCCGTTCGTATCAAATTAACGGCACTGGAGTAGGTTGCTACCTGGCAGTACAATGGACCAGTTTTGAGTCTGATATAGGTGAGGGGGCTGCTAGTGAACTCACTAGCACACTTAGGCCATGTTGGTCCATTGTGATACCCACAGTCAGACTATTACACTTATGGTCGCTACAGTGATAGTGCTGTTAATTTGATCCCAACAGCAAATGGTGTCTGGACTAAATTTAAAAAAACGGAAAAAAAGGGTATTAAGCTTTCACTGGGATTCGAAACTGGTACTCCTCTAACTTAGGGCAGGCACTTAACCAACTGCGCCATCCAGTCATTTAGTCATTTTGAGCCTGAGTGCTCCAGTAGTGCTTCAAAAATCATCCGAAAAAAACGATACTTTGTCAAGAGTTCGAGAGAGTTTGCTGGACCATTTCAATGAAAACACCAGCAATTCGCTATTTGCAACCAGACGCCATCCGAAAAATGTTAGCGTCTGCCAAGCTGGGGCTAATAAAAGGGGCTCTGTGTTGGCTTAAGAACGATGTGATATCCAGAAAAGACATCACTATATGTTAGGATAGCTAAGCAGCAACTAAATCCCTGGGATCAGTCACTTTCACTCTAAGACCACCTCGAATTGCTGCCGATCTCTTGACGGTCAACATCCCACAGGCTCAGAGTCGAAGACTCTTCGGGCCGGAGCTAAGTTGTCCATACGCTCTACATGGCCTAGCCATCTTAGGCATTGGATCCGTAGACGCCTGGCCAGACTCATGTCGCTGTACAGCCCATACAGTTCGTGGTTGAACCTTCTCCTCCAAATGCCATCAACGCAACAGGACCAAAGACCACGCGTAGAACTTTTCTCTCGAAGACCAAGACACTGTTCATCCGCTTGGGATATTGTCCATGCCTCTGCGCCGTACAGCAGGACTGGGATGATCAAGGTTTTGCATAAAGTCAACTTGGTTTTCCGAGAGAGCGCTCTACTACTCAATTGCCTTTTGAGCCCATAAAAACAGCGGTTGGCAAGAGTTATTCTGCTTTTGATCTCGGTACTGATGTTGTTTGTACTGTTTACCGCGGAGCCAAGGTAGACGAAGTCCTTAACTACCTCAAAGTTATAGCTGCCTATGGTAACGTTCTGGCCAAGTCGTCGATGTTGTGCGTCCTTTCTCGATGACAGCATATACTTTGCGCACTCTTCACCTTTAAGAAAACCTACCTAGGGGCCTACTTTTTAGATAACTGGATTGAGCTGACCAATGTCTTCATCAATCAACTTAAGCGTTTCTAAGCAATATGCGTGATACCACTATGGACCTATGTTCGTCTAAGTGTCACTGCTAACCTGCTCTCGGCCACTTGAAACTAACCTAGCCTAACCGCACGCTAACCGATAAAGAAATGCCATCAACTCGTACGTACTTATTTTTCTTCTTTCATTTTTTTTGTATGCTCACAATTGTATTAAATATTTAAAGACTTATAAGTTTATCATATGAAATATATATACAGGGTGGCGCATAAGAAACGTTAAGATTTATTTGAGAAATAGAATTTTTTTCTGACATTAAATTTTAGATTATGGTTTGGAAATGTGTTCACATTATGTTTTAAAGATAATATCTCTCAAATGGTGCCCCTTGTTTGCTTCGACCTGATGTGCTCTTTCCAAAGAATTTTAAATTACTTTTCTGAGAATTTCAGGTCCCAGCCCCCTCACTTCTCCTCGGCTGTTGTATGGTTATTGGCTGATTGGCATACCCCTTACTTTTTAGGTAGCCCCAAAGAAAAAAATCCGGAGCCGTTAAAATCGGGCTAGTTAAAATCAGAAAAACGCGATACTTTCCGATCACCAAAAATGTCCATCAGAAGAGCCAATTCTTCATCTCTGGCTTAAAAATTTCAATCATTGCCCGGTATTGAAAGCCATCCACAATAACCTCAACTTTTTCGTCGTTTTCCAAAAAAAATATGGTCCAATGGGCACATTTGATGTTCAATTATTATTTTTGGTTTGTCGATGCCCCCCATATTCCCAAAATTTGTTTATTCAGGTTACCGTTGAGGTGAAAATGGACCTCGTCAGTTATCGCTCATTATGAGTTTGTGAATAAACTTGTTGTTCTCTCGGAACAAGTCTTGAAAACGCAGAGCCTACTGAATGCGTATTTGTGTATCATTTGCTTTCAACTCATGAATCAATTGAATTGTTGAGAACGTCGCTTGGTGGAAGTTTCGATGTTTTCCTCAATACTTGCTTGCACCGGAGCAATCTTCACATTATTTCGAATTTTACGATGTCTTCTATCAAGCGGAAGCTCACAGACAGCTTCTTATTGTGGAAACGGTGGACCAATCGGTAAATTGTTGGAACATGAGAGAAATTTCGATACAATCTTTGTGTCTGAATAATTAAATATCGACTTTCAAAATAAAATTGAACCATTTTGGTTCTTTGTTCTGTGCTGAATCTTTCCATCATAAATTTCTCAAGTTTTTTAAAAGCTAATTCTGAAAAAAGAGAAGAAAATATGTAAACAAAAAAGTATTCAATAATTAAATCTTAACGTCTGTTATGCGCCACCCCGTACAATATCATATGAAACAACGCGAATTCGCTTGTAATTAATATTCTCTACAACGGTATCTTAAGTTTTATATTATATATTTTATTATTATTATTGTGTGAAGACTATTTTCTAATTTATTATTCATTTCGCGTCCTAGATTTTTGTTGCAGCTTATACAAAATTAACTCAGTTGTCACAGCAAAACCTACAATTTTAATAAATTTTGAAATTGTCAAAAACTATTCTCTGGTTAACGTTGGGCCAGATTTTTAACGCAATAGACCAAGTGGTCTAACTTTATGTGCGAAAGTATTTTAATCTAAAATAATTTGTCTAGCATCCAAATTCCAAATCCAATAATGGTTCTTGTCCATGCTAATTCATAAGAGCATTCAACAGCACAGTAATTTATACTTTTTAGTTAGAATAAAACATCCAATTATTAACCTCGACCTTAAATTGGTGTTTACATTTTTCGTAAAACCGTTATATTTATAATCGAAAAATAAATCTTTCGATTCAAGTATATTTTTTTTAAAAGAAAAACAAATTTCTTTATAGAATATCCATTGAGAACTTTTATTGTATATTTTCTATTGTGAATCACGTTACCCACACTCACTCACAATTCATTCGAAATTCACCACTTTCACGACAAGTGGAATGAAAATATTAACTTGATACCGCAGTGCACGTCGTTCTGTCATCTAGTCGTATCTTCACCTCAGTGAACGACGGGGAGTTGTCATCGCGATTAAAATTTCTTTGAAAGCTATTCGCTGGCCGTATCTAGCGCAGAAAAACTCAATCAAACGGGCGTTTTTCTTTCTAGTTATATTTTTGTTCGTTCCCATGGATAATTACATGTGATATCAATTTAATTACACCGAACGTCGCGACAAAGACGCGTCCTATTCCATCGGATTCTTCTATTTTCGTCGAGACTTCAGCATTTCGGTAGTAAAGTGCTTATTAGGTAAGGGTGGCAGTGGTGTAGTGTGTTTATTTTTCTTTTTTTTTCTATCTGCCTACGTCCTCAGTGGTTTATCGCTCTGTGTCCCACCACCTCCCGGTTTCGCCTGACAAGTGTTAAAAACAAACGCAATAAACAAAAATAGTAAAGTGTTTTGGCCCGGTTTTCATTTGAGTTCCTTCAAAATTGTTATGGGACTCGGTCTCAGTGAATGAAAGCACTAACGCAGAGCTGAAGACGAAGGCTGTCTTGAAAGAAATCCGCCAGGCGAATGTACCATCCCACCGGCAACAGGAGTACCATCAGGAAACACATTCAGTTGCCTGGGCCTGCACAAATGAATCGATTGGATTACAATGTTCTAAGTTGGTCAATCCTGAGAGAATAGGATACAAGGAAGAACAAGGTAAGGGATTGGACACAAAGAGTAACTCTTATCGGAAGCAGTCGGCCTTGGTAACGATTTGTCCGACGCACATGCCTTTGTTATGACGAATCATTCAAGTCGTTTGCATGAGAATCTGCTGCGGTCTGTGTGTGAACTTACTAGCTTCTTTGGGTGGGTCCGATTTCGGTTTTCTTTCAGGTAGTTGTTTGCTTAAGGCACGACGTGACGCGTCCGTGAGGGGGTTTGTTTGTTCGGCATACAAGAATACGAGAGGGCTTTTGATTTGAAATCGAGCGACAAGCATATTGTGCGAGTGGGGAGTGTGCATGATTTCGGAACGTTGGTCTAGTTTGGGGTGTTCAGTGAGATGGAAAGTCGGAAAATGTCAGCCAGCACTTGGGGAAAAGAATTTAATGAGCGCCATGCCACAAAGGTTAATGTGCTTGTGGAGTTTAAAGGTGATGCGCCCTGGAAAGTGTGACACTAACCTGTTGTCAGTTTGCTCCAGCTGTGCTCTTTTAATTCCACTGCGATTGTCTGAAGTGTGCTTCCATTTCCATTTCTGTTACTTGAAGATTTTCTTAGAATGGTTCGCAAAGAAATTTAGTAGTGTGCACCGAAATTGTGGTTTATTAAGATTGTTTTTGGTTTCTATTGGAGCTGTGTTTTAGTTGGGTAAGGGAATACATACTTTTTTGTCCTCTTTAAACAGTCCGTTGTTTATATATTATAATATTCATTTCATCTCTCGGGATGAACTCACACAAAATTCAAGGTTCAACACCCCATTTTAGTTTAAATAATTGATTGCTCGGTTGTCTGGATCGAGACGGTTAACCCCTAATAATGTCCAGAACGTCCTAAGATTGTACAAATTCACTTGTTAATTGAATTCTCTAGTTCGCTAATTCAGAGTCAAACAAAAGCTGTGATATCTCAATAATCACTTACACATGCATGCTAAGTGACACCTCTTCAGTCTTGTAGACCTCTCGTCTCGATGCTGCCATTCGGCATTTCTGTCTAGACCGACTGTCAAGTGTTTCGTGACATGACACTGGTTTTCATTTCTTCGTAGGCCCTGGTGTATGTTTGATCTCCAACCACTCGTCCAATGCCAATATGAATTTCGTGAAATTGAAATGAAACTATGGTAATTATGGGAAGATCTAATCGCTTTTCCTAAAGCAATCTTGTGTACGGTGGTGGCTTTAGTTTGTCATAGTTTCCGTCACATATCTACTGGATTTGAGGAGATGAAATAGGAGGAAAGTACTTTTCATAGCCCTAATTAATATTCTTTTCTCTTACAAAATGTATCTCGCCTCGTTCCTCGGATAAAATGGCGTAAATTAACTTACTATCTCACAGTTTGAAATTTTAGCCAACATATCTCTTCACCCAGTGCAATCCGCCATCCAGGCCGTGCTTCTACTCGCTTAAGGTGTCCTTACACTTGTTGCACCTTCTGAGAAGAGATCTTGTTCTATTGTACTGTCCTTCTTCGTTCGAAGTTTTTAGGGCATTGTTGCGTTGGCCGTTAAATAACCTTACAGTATCAAACAATGAATGAAATCAGACGACGCATTACGCGAGCATTTATTGAACAAGCCAGACACACTGTCTACATGAGCTGCAATTGAAACTAAAATGGGGTATGAAGTAGTGTCGCACCAGAATACGATTTTTCACTTCACGCTTATACCACAACTGAGAAGACCAATTGTTGCAAATATAGACAGGGTCACACGGGCCTGAAACGTGTTTGTGATTGCAGCTACTTCTCACTACTGCTTCTTCTTCCTTCTTCTTCTTCTTCTTCTATTGATTACGTTTCACGAATTGTATTGAATTATGATCAAATTTTTCTTAATTAAAAATGTTGTTGCACTCCGTGCATGATCACTGGACACTAAGGCGGCAGATTGTCTAGACAAAGGTGTTCAAAATGAAACCGGCTTTTTGAACCAGAGCTCACTGAAGGAGACAGGATTCATGAATATATTCGACGAACTCTTACGGGCTAAGACGGTGTTTACATAATTAGAAGAAGGCATAAATGTCGGAGAGAGAAGTATGATTTTCCAAACAGTTAGAAAGGGATGTATTTTCGACGATCCAATCTATCGCTTTCCAAACTTTTGGAATATGAATGGATACAATCTCTTTCCGATATTTCTGCCTTGTAGCTTCAGCGATTTTGCGACGATTGGAAGTTAAAAATCAACTTCCGGAAGTGTGAAACTATTCTGCTCAAAACCACGCTGTCCAAGACCTCAAGGGGTACGAACAAAAACTGGTGCAAGTTCGGCATAGTTGACAGGACGGGTGTTAGTTGTGAAAAATGTAGTTAGATATCTTGGCATTTGGTTGGATAAGTATCTGTACTGAAAAGCACGCAGCTACTGTTCTGGCGAAAGATAGGAAAGCCTTTGTTGCGGCATGGAGATTTTATTACAGCACCCAACTTGATACCAGAGAGAAGGTGATCTGCTACATGGCCCTTATCCGGCCAATCATGGTATATGGTTGTCCAGTGTGGTTCAATTTGATTCCTTCCCAGATGCAAAATATAAGGGTGTTCGAGAGGCAGTGTCTTCGAGCCTCAATCGCGCACCCAAATCCGAGTGCAAAAAATTCTATTTCAATGAGGTCTTGTATAACGAGACAAACCTGATCAGGATAGATAATTTTATAATTAAGCTGACGCGGGGACACATTCAGATTCTACCAACAGTCTGATCTTTGGGGCGTACTACCCCAATATAATGTACCTCTTTCCTCTATATGGATACGAAAGGCCTGATACAGGTTGGTGGACCCTTTTCGAAGAGAACTTATACTTTGTCTTCACTGCAAGACCCATCTGAGCCGCTGCTTTCTCTTTTCGCTCACTAAAGCCCCACTGACAGCCCGTTGTGTCCTTCCGATGATGCTAGTGTCGCCGGCACGTGCGAGCAGTTGAACAGATTTGGTGGAAGATCGTTCCTCTGGTGTTGACGTTTGTGTTACGCCCAATCTTCTAGAGAATGATATTAAAAAAATCGCGTGACATAGCACATCGCGCTAAGCACATGTGTGTGTATGTCGCCTAGTATTAACCCTTTTTGACATCAAAAATCTCGGTGAAGTCTTTGTCGACCTTGACGGAGTAACGGGAATTATCCATCGCCATTCTGCAATGGCGAACAAGTTTCACAGGGATGCCAAAACTAGACGATGCTCTGTATAGCTCGTCTCTATAAATGCACCATAAAACAGATGTTGGGTATCGACTGGAACGTCCTGGTTCTTCTCCAAGATCTGCCGTAATGTGAATATTTGATGATAGACTTCGCGTTTGGTGGATGGACAAGGTTAAGGTATTTCAGATACCTGTACACTGTGATAGAATTCTTGCGATTTGATAAATTCTCTTTTAAAACTCTCGTTTGTCTACATCTCTGAAATACATGTCATCAGGTAGCGATACGCTGGGCAGAATAGTCATGCATGGGCCACTTCTTGGATAGAAAAACAGGGCACCTTCTAGCCGAAATTCGAAGTAGGTTTTGAAAGGGTTGAAAGTTCTAGAACCGTACTCCACGGTGCATCGCCTATTTTTTAGCGTAGCGCGATATAACTGAATGAATTTTCCCGGGATCACGTCGAATGTTTTGCTTCTGAACGATAAGCATTATGTTTTCTGTGTGCTTCTCAGAAACTTTACATCTCCTCAAGTTGTCATCGACACTGAGACATATAGAGCTCAGTCAACCACAATGAACATTTTTATTTCAAAGTTTGCCAAAGCTTTGTTGCTTTTTTTGTTTATTTTGTTTACATGTACAATTATGTGTGCAATCATGCACCCTATTCCTGCAGATTTGAGTCCATTAAATCTCAATATGAGTTCGAGAAAAACAATGAGTAACCGACATAGCATCCCTTTAAATCAACACAACACACATTTTAATTTGACTCCGTGCTGACAAATCTCAGTTCCCCTGAATTATTTGTGTTTTCATTGATTCTGTATTCAGACATCGAAAGTGATTCAACTATAAAAAGATTCCAGATGGGTGGCAGATCTGATATAATGAACGAATAGCGTGGCGTCGAGGGAACGCCAAGCGAATCACACTTTTTGCTGATCGTTACGCCGACTAGTGGATTGTTGATCGTGAATCTTTTGCTACTTCTTGTGTCATCTCAGGCAACATAAAATATTTTATGTACTTGGCTTATGTCCAACGTTCGAATTCCCGTAGCAGAAAAAACTGATGTGCAATATTAAAACAGCAATTGGAAAGTGCTAGGCTGGGCGGCTGTTCGAATCAATTGTAAGTGAACTTGGAGAGGCGGTTTTAACTTGTAAACAAAGTCAAAGAAAATATGTTCTTTACTGATTTTTAGAAGATGAGATTGGGCGATACTCGTCGCATTAAATCTATGGTAGCTTATTCTTAGTCGTGTGAAATACTGAACATCTTTCCTGACGAGGCACATTTTCATCTCGGCGACTACGTTAACAAACAAAATTGCCGCAAATGCGGGGCTCGGAAACCTGCACGTTATTGTTGCGAAGCCAATGCATCCACAGATAGTGAGAGTTTGGTGCAGATTGTGGAGTGGTGGCATCATTGGACCATTTTTTTTTTCGAAATGAGGAGGGGCACAATGTTTCTGTCAACGGTGGGTGTTACAGAGCCATGTTAACCGACTTTTTATTTTACTGAAATTGAAGACATTGACTTGGGCGACCTCTGGTTCATACAGGATGGAGCGCAATGCCACACAGCCCATGGCAAAATCGATCTTTTGCGCACCAAATTCCCTAATCGTGTTATCAGCCGTCTTGGCGATGTCAATTGGCCGTCACTGAGCTGCGACTTTGGACTTTTTTTTGTGGGGATGCGTGAAGGGCTGATGTTAAGCCAACAATCCGTAAATGAGCACTTAAGGCGGATATCATCCAAGCAATCCGTGAGTTTCCCAAAACCATCAATCACCGAAACCATCAACAATGTCTTGGAAAATTGAGGTGACAGAATGCACTACTGCGAAGCCAGTCTAGGCAGCCACTTGAGCGACGAAAAATTTAAATTTTGTTCATTTTATTGCATTTTTAAAAAGAAATTGGTCCACCCTTTATATATAATTGTATGTTTCCAAGTGAATTTATGCACAATTATAACATACTCGTAGTTACACATCTTATATCACTTGTATAAATTAAAGCCCAGTGTGAAAGGAAGCTTCTCTACGTTTCTAAACAATAGGACAGAGAATAACTATACCCTCAAATTTGACCGGATACGTACACGTATGACATTGCAAAACAGACTTTAAATTTGAAATTGATATCTTGGGACTCTCTTTAGCTAGTAAGAATGAGCGATGGTGATGCACTGGTCATTTAGTGGAGATAAGACGATGTCCGTCTGTGAGCAAGTGGCATACTTTTTTAAGGACATACGACCCATGGATTGTGCAAGCTTTCATCGATGACGGACTTGGTCACAATAACTCTTCTTGCATCCGCGATAACTTGGTTTCAATGTCAAAAGTTCATCCTCCTCTTCTTCTCGAATTAGGAGTGTGGAAATCGAAAACACTCTATATCGCCGTAAAAATAACTCATGAAGTGACTCAGGGGTGACTTTAGATATCTTGATCTTATTTACTTAGGCCAATGACCCCTCAAATTCGAGAGCCTGCGCAATTGCTGCCTTCCATCGCTGACGGCCATAGGCACTCTGCTTTCAGTCGGCCAGACAAAGTTCTTCTATTCGCGATCACTTGGTCTTTATGTCGGAGATTTGATCTTCTTCTTCTTGAACTAGGAAATTCGGATTCGAAGACTCGAGGATGGAGCGTTGGTGTTCATTCGTTCGATGTGGCCGAGTCAAGTTAGTCTACGAATTTATGCCTTCCGGACTATATCCACATCCTCGTAGAGTTCGCGGTTGTGTCTTTTCCTCCATTCGCCTTTCTGGCGGACAAGACCAAATATCCAAAGATATCTTTCAGTTCTCCGTCCTACTTATAGTCCAGCTTTCGGCTTCATATAGCAAGACTGACCGGACTACGGTTTTGCAGAGCATGATTTTGGTCCTTCGAGTCAGGAGTTCGACCAAACGCAGTAGCAGCGGTTACCAAGGGCGATTCTGCGTCGGATCCCCACTAAGGTGTTTTTTGTGGAATTCACGTTTGCCCGTAGGTAGTCAAACTCCTTAACTACCTCAAAATTGTCGATTGTTACGTTTTATTCTACAGTATGAATGTAGTATGAAGTATGAATCGATTTTTACTCGACAGCATGTTTTTCGTCTTCTACTCATTCACATTAAGACCAGTTTGTTTTGCCTGTTCTTCAAGCGCTGTGCATGTCTGTACATGCAACTGGACCGCCGCACTATTTTATCCAAGAAGTTACAAAACAGGGCACCTTCTTGCCAAAATCTGGAGCAGATTTTGAACGGGTTAGTAGATGCATGTATGGTGCATCGCTTAATTTTTAACGTGCCGCGACACAACTGGATGAATTTTTCCGTGATTACGTCGAATTGTTTCTTGCGATGAATACTGTTATATGCAGCTTTAAAAAGAGGAGAAGAAGTGCCGGAAGCCGTACTGATGTCTGCTGAATAGTGCTTTCAAAATGGCTTTAGACGGTCACACAGTACGCTGGATAGGACCTTGTAGGCGACATTGAGCGACCTCTATAGATCTAACACGAGGTAAGTTGGGGCAAAGGGAGCTGATATTCCAATCGTCGAGATTGTTTTCGACTTTCCAAATTTTGCAGATGATCTGGTGCATTCTGAACAGTGCCTAACAGAACATCACCGCCACCCTTGACGAGCTCTAAAAAAAGCCTGTGGCTTTGTATTTCTTCAACTTTTTGATAGCTGTGCCGACTTTTTCACTACCGGGTGGGAGAACTACTTCATCGACTGGAGGTGGATCCATATCACTTTCTCCTGGTTGTGCCCATTAAGCAGATGCTGGAAGTGGTGCTTGAATCCACTTTTCCCGCTAACAAGATTACCCTCACAGGTTCGCAGAGTCTGGAGCCCCTTCTTAAAGCCTGTTGCCACATTTTTGGCCGTATTTTCAGTTGATCCCTAGACTCTTAATATCCTTATGCTGGAGGATGGCAACAGACCTTTCCTTTTGTCGCAAAAGCTTCTTCTCCTTCCGCCTTCTAGAGCAGTACTCATGCGTTTGTCTTTTGCAGCTTTTTGCTAGTCATTTTTTTTTTTTCTTTTGGAGGATTTTGGAAACACTACTGGAGCACTCAGACACAAACTGGTCCATTGTACTGCCAGGTAGCAACTTACTCCAGTGCCGTTAATTTGATCCCAACGGCAAATGGTGACTGGACCGATTTCGGAATCGAACCTGGGACCCCTCGAACTTGGGGCAGGCACCTAACCAACTGCGCCATCCAGTCGTTTTTTGCTAGTCATACTCACCATCTTATTACGCATTTCTTGTCGGTGGTGGGAGGTACCCTATGGGGTCTTCGACTACTTCCTGTTTGGCTGAGCGGCAATGCAATCACATATTGTTGGCATCATCTATTTCCAATATATCCTCATCAAAAACGACTACGACTACGAAAATCCATTAAAACAACTTTTCAACTTCAGCCCTTTGAAACTGACTTCCAAATCTAAATTTGATTGATGAAATTGTCTCCAACTGGTCATCCATCATAACATATGGCGGCTGCACACATCTGCCCGAACTTTATTTCGAAATTGTTTATACGAGTATTTCCTAGATTCCACTGAGCAACAGATAATTAATTGCTTGTTAGTCATAACGTGCGACAAAAAAGCACAGACGATAAGAGACCTGCTTATCTGTGCAATGCTATTCAGATTTCCCCTTATCTCCTCGGTTGCTTTCAAACTCATTGAACCGTAAAGTACATATAGCCCAAATATAGCTTTTGCTTGCATACATAAGTAATTTATGGTCAATCAATTTCTCTTATCAGTCATATTAGCTTTTTGTTTATGCCACTCTGAGCTAATTCGGCTGGAGAGGGTTATCTATTTAAAGTTTTTTCTGTCTGACGGCCTGTCTGAGTCAGAAGTTATTTATGTTTATAATTTTTGGAATTTTATTTAAATTAGAGTAATGTGTGTTTTCAGTGTTATATTTAGGGCATTCGCCTAGTTTCTGATGGCGGAGTTTCAGTCCAACTCCTCTGCGGCGTACAATATTTCGAAATTTTTATTTTTGTCAGTCATTTGATTAGGAAATATATTTTGACAACCTTTGGTCAGTGATGACATGATCTAAGCAAATTATAATTGTTTCAAGGATTTATGTGCTCATTTCACTTTGACTTCATTAAATCTGTTTGTTTTCGTTTTAGGTCTAGTTCGCCACCAAAAAGCAGGAACTAGACACCACTTACTTAGTATCCTGGCTGAACCTGCGCCACATGCCATCCAAATTACCATAATCCTTTTCAAACTCTGACTACTGTAGCACTCCCAGTTAGTTGAAGTACCTTTCTAATTATTTTCGCCACGGACGTGGTCTTCTTTTGCTTCGTTGTTTCGCGTGATCGGAGTCATAGACACTTTGGCTTGAAGTTATGGCCTAAATTCAATCTAAATGACATATGAGTCTTAAGCAGAACCAACTCGCTAAATAACACCCCATGTTCCCTCTTCATTAACGCAAACAAAGCCTAAGCTTTTGTGCAAATTCTTTAAGAAACGACGCGACGAATTTCTGCTTACACCGATAATGTATTTTATCACAATTTTTTTCCCCAGTCGTGGGGAACAATAACACGACCAAAGAGACTGGTTGCTGAGAAGTTATTTCGAAGTTTACTTGACCAACCCGGCGGGTCAAGTAAAATATATCAGCGCATTACCTGAGAATGGCCTGATTGAGATGGACCAGTTTAAATAACTGGTCATGTAGGAATACGGGCCAGTTTAAAATATGGCTAGAACAACCGAACTCCTTTAAAGAATTTAGACTGATGTCGCAAGAAGAGCAGGAAAAATCACGGGTCATTGACCAATAGACGATCACTTCACCGAATTGGACATCTCCTATGATGACCACAGCCGTAGATGTGATGTTGCATCAGAAGAAGACATCCTCTCTCACTTTCTTTGTACCTGTATAGCACTGGCTAGAGCCGGACATCGAGATCTGGGAAGACATTTTTTTGAATGTCTCGAAGGAATATAAAAGACGGCAACAAGGAATTAGTGATGTTCCTAGACTCTACAAGATGTTTTTAATCTAAATGAAAATAATCCTTACAACCTCTTTCTCCCTTTACTTTCACACCTGTAATAGCAACACAGCACATAGTGCTAGCACAGAAACTACAAACGCACACATCCTTTCCATCCTTGTGTATCCTGTAGCTATAGCCGCTACCATCTCCCATAATTTTAAACTATGTGTCTCGGAGAAGATAAGCTGTAAAGCATCTAAAACGATTGCTATTTCTGCTTTGAAACTGCCAATTTACATTTCCCAATCTTCTTGGCTATTCTCAGCATCAAAACATGTGTCCAAATTCTTTACCACCTCGATTCCACTGAGTAGATTTCTTCACTCGCAGCATAAACATAATTATGATCCAAAAAATTTTGAATCCAAAAAAATTATGATTCATCTTTAAATTCGATTTCATTACTCAAGAGAGACAATTGCGCCCCCAATCACCCTCTCCGATGATTGGGGTCACATGTGAATTCTTTTTTATCGAATTAGCTTTGCCTTCAGACACGCCATCCGCACAGCGAGGTCAGCCGGGTGATCGGGAGATTCTTCTATTTCTCCAATTATGGCGTCATCTGCGGCGCTGTCAATCGGTTTCGATTGTTTCTTCGCTTTCTGTCTGCGACTCAGTCATTATCTGTGCCTGCCATCTCTGGAATTCTTCGTTTAAGGCTCAATAAAGTGAGCAATGTGATGAACATTAAGGTTAGGTGTGTCGATAGCGATGATTGCGTGTGTCAATGCATGAAGTCTGGATGTCAGCCATTGTGCGGCGGAATAAGGGGGTGCTCTGGTGAGACAAGCGTTTGGTATTAAATTGATTAATTGATGTCCTGTTTTTCTATAAAAAAGGAATTTCATTTATGTGCTCCAGGGCTTGTGATTGCTTGGATTGTGAAAAAGAATTTCAAATTTCTTATCAATATGAGTTAAGTTTGTTGACAAGAATTCTCTCCTAACATTGGTTATTTAAAATAATTGGTATCAGAAATTCTTGATGTTAACCTTCGTTTTACCGTATAAATGAATGCATTTTTGAGATCTAGGCCCAGCATTGTTAAATTATTGTCCTTTTTGTTGAGGTTTGTGGCGCCAGCATCGATCACAAATGATCTATCAAATGTGTCGGATCATAATGATGTCAAAAGACAAACCTAATGTGGGCGCAAGTACAAAGAGATAAGATACATATTTAGATGTTTACTTAGTTGTTTCAAAATGCCTCATGACACAAAGATAAGGGTAAGTGAGTTCTAAAATTTAAGGCAAATGAACACGACGCGCTTTGTAAAAATTGAGATAAACAATCAAAAATTAAATTAAAAGGCATTAGAAAATTATTATGCGACGGTAATTTGGTTGTTTTACCGATAGTCAGGTCAAAGAGTGAACATATTGCTGTCCAAAGATTGTCTTTGCACTTGTCCTGTGACGGCAACTACCATTATTCCAATTTTTAATCTTGAGAGGGATCAAACTTTTAGAGCGATTTAAATCTTTGTTTGGCTAAATCATTCTGAAATTGTGCCTGTCACCAATCTGGTGTTTGAGAGTTATGCAATTTTTTTCTTATAAGGCGTTTTCTTCCTGCTTTTCACTTTAATCTTCAGTTTATTTCAAGAAGCAGTGTGCTAAAGAAGAGCATAGGTAGCTTGTAAACTCTTCGGGTAAATAGACGCACAAGTAATGGCACTAAGATAACTGTATTTCATAATTTGATTGACCTAAACTTCCTACCCATCATAAATGGTAATACCTTTCGTGGTGGACATGAAACTAGATAGCAGTACGATCTCTTTTATAAACAGTATAACAAACCATAAACGATCATAAGGTCTTTTAGCCGATCCAATAGGAAAATAAAATAATTTAAAGGAAGTTCGTGGTGAAAATACAAAATCAGATATCGGTTGTGAAATATATTCAGCATGGAGTTCCTCAAGGATCCGTTCTTGGTCCAACTCTTTTTAACATTTTTGTATCGGATTTACCCAGTCTTGGAAACAATATCAATGTAGCAATGTTTGCAGATGACACTGCAATATTCGCTTCTGGGACTTTATTTTCTGATGTATATAATCCCCTACAAGCGGCCTTATATAAATTCAAAAACTATTGTCATAAATGGAAAATTAAGCTAAACGCTGAAAAAACGCAAGCTATTTGGTTCACTAAACGTAGGAAAACTTGTTTTCTTCCAAGCAATATTAAATTAAGTTTATGTTCTTTGGACATAAACTGGACGGAACAGTGCAAATACTTGGGTATAATTCTAGATAACAAACTTAACTTTGAGAAACATATATCCACAACAATTGATAAGATAAATAAATTAATAAGAATTCTCTATCCGCTAATTTGCAGAAACTCTAAACTCAGCGTTGATAATAAATTATTAATCTACAAGACAATCTTTCAAGCCATTCTGTTGTACGGGGCTCCTGTCTGGGGCGATTGCGCCCAAACTCATAAATTAAAGTTACAAAGATGTCAAAATAAGTTGCTAAAAATTATATTTAGTCTTCCAAGGTATTTCTCAACTAAAAAACTTCACGAAAAAGCTAATGTCAACTTGGTAGATTTCCTTATTGATAAGTCCAAAATATCTTTTTACCAAAATTGTACTTTTTCTGATAATGAGCTTATTGCTCAACTTAATATAAGTTGAATGTTAAATGAAAAAACTGTTGGGTGAATTGCAATATTAGGTTTAAGTATCAGTTACATAAGGGTTTTTGTTTGTAGTTTTCCCTTGAAATAAATACATTTGTCAAAATATGTTATTATATAATATTATATCCTAGTTGTAAAGGTACATAGATTCCTAAATCTCTAACGTAAATCACATAAATTATTTGAAATGTAAAACTTCAGCTACATGAAATAAACTTGAAACTTGAAACTTGAAATAATTTAAGGATAAAGCTCAATATAAAATCTAAACTTCATGACCTTGGAACGTGAACTATTGACTCGGCAGTTACGGGATAGGAAAAAGGTTTGCATCACTCTTCGAATGACAACCATCTACTTCCCAGTTTTAGTCGATGAGACAATACAGGTATATGAGGTCATCAAAGCCAAAAATCTGAGTCGTCAAATCAAAACTAGGAAGCACAGAGTGATAGGAAGTGTATAATAATAATAATAATAATAATAATAATGGCGGCGCTACAGTCCGAGGTGGACCTGGGTCTAGCTTTTCAGCAACCACTGGTGTTGTGCGTGCTATTGTTCTCTCACGAGTGAAGGGGACCTACAGTTTAATGCCGACTCCGAACGGCGAGATTGAGAAGCTTTTGCTAGACAGTTATACTCTTTGAGCATTGTTAGTGACTCTAAAGAGATGGAGCCGTGAACAAATTTTTTTTGAAAAATTGTTTGTCTGATCTTGGATTCAAACCTAGACTGTAAAAGTCTAATGCGCATGGGTCGACGCACGAACGCACACGTCCACGGCGCCCACGATAGGAAGTGTATAAATCTGCGAAATTAACCAATTTAGTTTAATTTTCACCTCTTAATCTTTGGTGACATGACGAAATAATAACACAGGCTACTACTTTTAAAATAAGTTTTTGTTATAAATTCAATTTGGATTTTCCAAAATTGTGTTGATACATACCAATGGTTGTATGTAATTGGAAAAATATAAATAAATTCAATCAGCTTTTTTCACAAATTATTATTAAAATAAAATGGTTATTGCGGGGAGAAGCGGCCAATTCTAAGAATTTGCTAAATGCGCGTCGTCTGTGAGACTCCGCGTCACTAGCTAAAGGTTAACCAAATTATCTATGCCATATCCACAAAAAATACGCTCCTATCTCATGTAACAACTATGTAGCATGCAAAATCCTATCCAGTATACTGTGTGAACGTCTAAAGCCATTCCATCAAATCGAATCTAGACAGTCTGACAAAAGACCAGTGAGTACCAAATCGATCCGTACCACCTTTACATCGATTTTAAACTCCTATACGACAGCATTCTTCGCTAGGAACTGTTGGACGCAATGGAATGATTCTGAATCCTGGGAAAACTGATCCGGTTGTGATTTTTCTTCTTCTTATAATGACTTCTTCAATATAATGATGGAGAAGATAGTGCGGCGAAAAGGTGTAAACATTGAATGCAATATCTTCTACAAAACGGTCCAGCTGCTGGGTTACGCAGTTGACATAGACATTGTCCCACTTTTCCAGCTAGTTGTAGTAGAAGCATTCACAGCGATTATAAAACAGGGGAAACAAACAAGCCAGTCTTATGGTAAATAAAGAAAAGACGAAGTGTATGCTGCGGAGCAAAAATCTAGGACAAATCTTCACAATCGATAGCTACAATTGAGAGGTAGTTAGAGTTTGTCTACCTCGGGCCAAACATGAACTCCACAAGCGACATCTTGGTGGAGATCTGAGGTAGAATCGCCCTTGGCAACCGCTGCTACTTCGGTTCATCGAAACAACTTAGTTCAAAACACCTGACTCGAAGAACCGAAATCATGCCAGTCTTGATACCAGTCTTGATAAGTGGACCCGAAAACTGTACGATAAGCAGCACTGCAGAACTGATTTTTGATGCCTTCGAAAGAAAAACTCTGCGTCGGACTTTTAATCCCGTCTGCGAGGAAGAACAAAAATACAAATGCGAACTCTGAGAACCGTGCAAGAATGTGGACATAGTCCAGAAGATAGAATATTGTAGGCTAAATTGAATCGTGAGAATGAACACCAATGTCCTAGTCAAGAGATCCTTCAAATCTGAGTCACTTGGTTCGAGAATGAGGGTAATGCCCGTGCACCGGTATAAAGACCAAGTGATCGCGGACGCAAGACAACTTGGTGTAGACTGGAAGCAGCATGCTCGGGACCGTCAGCGATGAAAGGCGGCATCTGCTCAGGCTCAGACCCTCCAGAGATCACAGGCCTGATAAATAACTTAGTAAGAAGGGTAGTGGGCGCCGTAGCGTAGTGGGTAGGTGCGTTGACGTTTGGAGCCGGTATTAAACTGTAGGTCCCCTTCACTCGTGAGAGAACAATAGCACGCACAACACGAATGGTTGCTGAGAAGCTAGGCCCAGGTCCACCATTACTTACACGATACCGATATTAAGTGACTTTAAAGAAATCTCGCTTGTGTTGACAACTTCTCCAATTGAAAAGAAACATAAACCAATAGACAAAGTAACTCATCTTGTCCCAGTTTCCAATCGATTCTTTATCCTGAAGTGAACACATAGGCGATTAGTTGGCCTTTGGCTTTTGATTGGAATATTAATCAAAATTTAATAAATTGTCTAATTTATTTTCAGGAGCCCATCAATCACTTGCTAACATACTTCACACAAGATAATTAGCCATTCGATTACGAACAACGAATTCCATTCAGTTTCCAAGACGAATTCGCAGCCATCTGACATTGATATTCTTAATTAAATTAAAGAATGCGAAATAGTATTTGTTAAAAAGCTCCAAACACAGTTTTTGTTTTTGTTTCGCACAAACGCTTGCGTGAGTCAATGTTCACAGCATTCAAAGCGATTCGTCGAGATTGTATCTTTCCCTGTACACATGTTTTCTGTCGAGATAAATACAAATAATTTTATGAATATTCGCTTTCATTTCGTTTTGAATGAGAAAACATGAAATTTTGTACAAGTGCTTCGGGTGCCAGTTACTCGGAGCGTGAAACGAGCTCACTGGCAGCATTCAACACTTCGTTTCTCGAATTGTGTCACTCTTATGCGACGATGATGTCAGATTTGTTTTTTGTCAACAGTAATGAATTAAGGGGCGTTTAGAAAAGCTTTAAATGGGGTTTGCATATAAGAATCAGGCTAATAATAGAATCTTGATGAACGATCGAGCAGCGGATATATGCTTTCATGTTCTGAAGGTGGCATGGATTCAGATTAAATCGCAGGCAATTGAATAAGCAGCACTCCGGGACACATGAAGTACTCCCTCGAGTTGACGCTACTTTGGTTTGGAAATCATGATAAATCCACATGGAACCTCTGAGAGCAACATTTAGGCCCAGACGTAAAAATAAGTTCATAGGAAAAATACCGCCGGACAGAGAAGATGTCAATTTGAACCTCAACTAAGCTGATATTTTCGAATTATAAATGAACAGCTTGGGACAGATTTCTTCTCGTTGCTCTACACTCACTTCATCATGTCTGTTCTCATTGCTTTAACCTCGCTCGTTCATAGATGTCATCAATTCCCATGTCCTTTGCGAATATAAACTACTTTCCCTGACATCAACTCAAAGAAAATTAAATCGTGAATAGTTCAAGGTTCTTGGCAAGTAAAGCTATGAATGGTGACCGACTTAAGTTTGAAAATGAAATGGAAATCTTTTGATGCAATGACACAGCTACGAGGCGACAAACATTTTTCCGACTCACGTCATTACACTTTCCACAAGTTCTGCAACATTTTGGTTTCATTTTATGCTCATCAATAACCAGAACTGGATTTAGCCATAATCGGGTCTTTGTTTGTGGATAGTGTGTCTGTGAATAGAATAGAAATTTGTGTGAAGCGTGGCCTAACTGGTTTGTGAAGTACTTTGAATCTTCAAACTCAATCCAAGATACTGGCCAGTTTTTCAAGTTCGGGATTATAATTGATTCAAGCGACAGAGGTAAAGAGAATGGCTGTTTGGAACATAAGCCATTCAACCGCTTTTGGCTCACCTGGTATGCTCGATTTCTTAGACTCCTTTCGATCTTCTCTTTGAGTAAATTGTGTAAAGCCTGGAAGAGATGTGAAGCAATTCTACATGCATTGATGCGGGCAAAAATCAATCTGTCATTCAACATCTAGAACAAAACGTCGAATTTGAAAGCTACAATTTTGAGGAAGTTAAGAAGATTGCCTACCTCGGTGCAGACGTGAACTCCGCAAGTGATAACTTGTTGCAGATCCGACGTAGAATCGACTATGGCAACCGCTGCTTTGTCCAACAGGTTTGGTCGAATCTCCTGACTCGAAGGACCAGAATCATGCTCTACATAACCCTAATCCTGATAGTCTTGCTATATGGAGCCGAAAGCTGGTCGATAAGCAGGACTGCGGGGGTGATTCTTGGTGGCTTCGAAATTCTGCGTCGGATATTTGGTAGAAGACACAACTGGGCACACTATGAGCTGTACAAGGATGTAAATATAGTTTGGAAGACAAAAACCCACAGACTAAACTGGCTCGGCCACATCGAGCGAATAAACACCAATGCTGCAGCTAAGAGGGTCTTCGAATCCGAGCCCTCTGGATCGAGAAGGAGAGGGAGACTTAACCGCCGGTATAAAGACCAAGTGATCGTGGACGCAAGACAACTTGGTCTTAATAACTGGAAGCAGCGTCCCCGGGAGCGATTGAAGACAGAAATTGCTCAAACTCAAACCCTTCAGGGGTCTGATAGTACGTCAGGAAGTATGGGGGTCCCTTCTTTGTCGTATGAAATTGAGAAATTGGAGAGGATTTAGGAAGCATTTCATTATTAAATGCCTTGAAATATAGCAGAAATATCTGTCTTTCCCAGACAAACAGAAATATGAAGAAATTTCTTTGACCCTACGTCTTCAGTTTGTTAAATTTTCTTGACTATCATATCGGTATCAGCAAATCGAAAGCACTATTACTGCAATTTCTGCCATATACGCAACATTTCAATTCTTAGATATTCATGAAATTGGTGAGAAATCTAGTAGAATTTAACCCAAAATTGCTTACGACGGCAAAGCTCACAGCTTACAAGCTTCCAGGCAAGCAATGAAAAGTCTTGCAGCTCCAAAATTAATTCGGAAGTTGTGTGAGGATGGTGTGTGAAGTTTCGTCTGAAAGACGGGTGTGGTATTCGTTTTCTTCTTTTTTCGGTTTCTCTAACCTTCCGCTAATGGTGCACCTTGACAGCTCAAGGATAGTCCCGAATGAGTCTACATACGTAATTAACATACTTCAAGGCTTGGGTTGCATGTGAAAACAATGTAATTTCGAAACTTGGCAGAACTCCACAAATCATTTTATTGAAGTTTCAGAAGATGTGGCGCACATGAAACGCTGTCGTGGATGGATTCAAGTCATTCAATGGTGGTCAGGGAGAAAACCAAGGTGATATTGTGGGAACTTTGTAACTCACTTTCTATTTTAGGCCAGGATAAGAAGGAAGAGAATGAATGAATGAATATCAAAGAATTGACGCATTGTTAGTCTGTTGCGAATATGAGGGGCAAAGAAAAAAAAACTCTCTCTTCTGTTATGACTTGAAGCTTTCATAGTTTCTTGCTCTGTGTCTCAAAATTGAGATTCTGATTAGTGGTGACTTGTGGTTAAAGGAAGGGAAGAAACCAACAAGATAATGAGAAAAAGTGTTTTTGAGACTTAATCTTAAAATAGCATAAGTATTTGCATTTTGAGTTGTGTCATAATTGCTTTATCAAGATATTTCGAAAACTGAATGTTTGTTTGCTTATTTACGTTTGCGTTTTGTTTTGTTAAGAGATGTTTATAAGAATTACCTTGATAAGAGTTTCGGTGATGCTTCTTAATGTTTTGTGCTTACGATTGATTATCTTAATCATTTGATCGCAAAGCTCCAGCATTTTGAGACATCCAAACTGTTTCTTGTTTTTGTTAAACATTTAGTATTACTAAATAGAAACTCTATACCCCCAGGATCTGAACAGATATATAGTTAAATAGTCCACTTTTTCTCGTCATTTGCATGGACTTTTCTACTGTTTTAATTTCATTTTCTTTCTTTTCCAGGATGTATGAATTAATGTTAAAGAATATTAACCAACGGCGAGTATAGTTGGCCATGAGTATTGGTGTCAGAATTTGTTTAAGGGTTCGAACGTACAGGACAACCCGTAACTCGTGTGGTTAAAAGTGATTCATTACAACTTAGTTTCTTGTTTGTGTTTTATGAGATTTTTTATCGTCCGACATTTTCTTTTCTCATTTTATTGGCTATGATACTGGGCTAGTCATAGCAAATAAAAATTTAGGACTACCACGTGTTGGAGTGAAAATGTTTCCGGAAAACAAGTTGTTTGTGTTTAAAATTCCGTCTTATGTTTTTCTTACTTTCTAATCGAAAATACTTTTTGTGGTTTAAAGTATTATTTCTTCCGTAGCTCCGCTTTGGTGAGCAGAGTAATTTCGGTGGTCTGTCCGTCCGCCTTTCAGACTTTTGTATTTTCTGCGTTTGTAAAGATATCGGCATGAATTAGGTGCTTTAGGCCTAGATATAATTTTCTATGCATGCAAATTTAAGAAGTGGTGCCATTTTGAGCTTTCTTCCATATTGGTGAAGTTGAGGTGGTCTTTGAAACATTGACGCACCCTCTCGAGTGATATATCAATCGACAGATTAAGGTTGGCTTCAATACTTTTTGATCCAAAGCACCGTTTGAACAAAATGGAGCTCCAAATTGTGAATGCGACGGAACCTTCACCGTGCGAGTACAACTCGCACTTGCTTAATTTTTTTTTTAAGTGGGGCTATAGGTCGTGCTGAATTTGGGCCTGGATTCTACAGGAAGTTCTTATGTTGTAGGTTCTATTGCTATTGACTAGTAAACATGGCCGTTTCAGCTTCGCTGACAGCGCTTCAAACGGTTGGTTCAATTTTCGATGAATCGGTCCATATGTGCGGCGTTATTCCGGCTAAAGCGTCTCAAATGTTGGTCTCCAGTTCGTCCAAGGTGGTTGGCTTGCAAGCGTAGAGGATGGACTTGAGGTAGCCCCAGAGAAAATAATCGAGTGGTATTAAGTCGGATAACATCGCCTTACCCCTGAGACCATTCACGGTAACGGTATCTCATTCCTCATTTCAAAAGAAATAGGTTCCGATGATGCCATGTCATAAACTGCACTAAAAATGCAATCTTTGTGAATGCACTGATGCTTATTCAAACGCTTGTGGATTATGCTCGCTCCAATAACGGCAAATTTTGATTGTTGACATAGCCGCTGTGGCAAAAATTAGCCTCGTTGGCCACAATCCGGATCTCCAGCCAACATTTCCAAGCGTCCAATTATCGAATACTCGTCGTCCGTCTCCAACTCTTGCTTCAGCAGTATCTTATACGGAGACAGGCCCAAATCCGACCGCAAAACAAGTTAGGTTGACTCCCTGGCGATGACCAATTCAGCTGATCGGCGCCGAATCGACATTTCTGAGTCTTCTTCGCTACGATGTTTTATTCATTCCGGCCCCAATCTCTGTCCGGTTATGTCCAAAAGAGTGTTCTCACGCTCAAACTTTTCCACGGTGCGACGAATTGCATGCACACTGAAGCCTTAATGATGACCAACCTTACCAGTCACTACTAAATACACGTTCCGTATTTACAACTGAGCCGTAATTTCCGCACGTTCGGCAGTGAAACGATGCATGATGAAATGAAATTTTGCTAGATATTTTGACTGCTGGATATCATCGGTAACTTTGACAGTTGCTGAAACATAACAATTGGAAAAGCTATCATTGCTATCTGGTAACACTTTACCATGTGCAACCACAGCCGCTTTATTCCATCACCAAACATATCTCCCAGATCTTCAGATCTGATCCTTGTTTTAGACAGGTCTTGTACGACAGATCATTCATTCGTTCTCTCCTTGTTCTTATTATGCTTGTGACTTGTGTCATTTGCTTATGGATCTTTTGAGGATACTTTTCAATACGTTCAGGTATCTTCTGATTAAAGATCTTTTCTTGATGTAATTTTCTTCTGTCCTAGAATGTATAGAAGATTTTCTAGCTCAGTGAATGACAGCAGCGTTGATTTTGTGTGACCTGTGTCTTAGTCATCTTTTAATAATGGACGTTCACAGGGAAAGTTTTCCTGTGGCTTTGCGTGTGGGTAAATATCTCTAATTAAATTCTGACTTACTGCCACCGTATCCGACATCTCCCCTCTCTGAAAGTAATCAGAAACATTGTTCTGTTTGCACAATTCCACGATGGGGAATGAATGAACAGATGTGGATATTTACTCTGTAAATATGAAATGAGTCGTAAACTTGAAACAATCTATTCAAACTGTTGCCTCGATTACTCATCCAGCTTACCGGCAAGACAGCACCTTATCACATTCCCCACTTTCACCGCCCATTGAAGGGATAACAATCTTTCACCCACCCGCGAACACAGTCACTAGCCCAACCTTGCCATTGGCGTTCTTTGCTTCATTCGTCGCCTTCCTTTCTTTCACCGTCAACAAGTTATTCAGGAGTCACCCTTAAATTCGTAAACATGACCTCATCATCCACAGGACGTGAGAAACGCTGAATCAATCGTAAAGAAAGTTATGAATCCCCGCTCTCTGAAGTCCTGTTGAGCCCTAAATGCTCAATGGAAAAAGAACGCAATCAGAGAACAGCAAAACGAACTGCGTACCGGGGGCTCTGAGCAGGGAATTGTCGTGCCCAAATAACTGCCAGCTGACATGTTATGGCACATGAATTAATTACGAAACCGTCTATTCTGGGTTGATTTTAGAGAACGCAGTAATTTGCGTTCCCCTTGTGACGGTGTTCAGAGGATGCTTTTACATTTCGGTTAGTAAGTCATTTTTAATTGTGACTAATTGTCTGCTTTCGGCGTATTCTATGTTTTTTTGATGAAGGATACAAAAAATTTGAGGTGACAGAGAGATGATCAACAATCTATTTTGGCAGGAGAATTTTTTTCGAAACTGAATGAATATTTGCTTATTTGAGTTATAAGTCCAGGCATTTATTGTCGATAATAACTGATGCCCATTTTGTCTGTCTGACTTGTATAAAATATAGCCGCATTATCAAAAGAGTCGACTTTGTTTGGACTTTACGGGCGTTTGAAATAATTTGTAACTCATAGAAAAATGTTGGCATTCAAAATAGATGTTCATAACCACATCAAACCAAATACGAGAACTTTCCGCAGCCGAAGATGATAGCCACGAATTTAGCTTTTCTTAATTTATCAATTCAACGACCAATATAGGGCGAAGGTATGGGTATGTGTATGTTCATGAAACAAGGCTCAGGGCGCCTTGTTTTGAGTTGTCTAGAGCAAACCTTTTTCAAATCACAAAGGGTATGTTCCTGCGTCTAGAAAAAACATCTCAATCTCGCTGTTCGGAGTCGGCATTAATCTGTAGGTCCGTTCCACTCGTGAGAGTGGGCAGCATGAGTAGTTGTTGTAGGATCTAGGCCTTCGGACCATTACCTATTCCTCCAAAAGGTTTGGTGTCCTTCCCATTCTCAAACCAAGAACTGTGATTCTTAGACACTCTTGGATTTCAGCCGTTTAATTTTGCCAATTCCGTTGGTGGTTGGTGACAAAAGCCGTCATTGCTTATACCCACAAAAATGTTAAGTTCATTACCTTTAGGACTCAAAGTTGAGAGACTCCTTTTTCTTAATAGGATTTCCGAATCGTATGAAAATTACACCAGACTTCGTCAAGGAGATATAATCTCCTGTGATTTCTACAACTTGGCTTGGATAGTGCGGCAGATAGGTTCAAAAATGACACTATTTTCTATTAATCCGTCAAACCGCCCGCTGTGCCAATCAGTTCTTTCAGGAATTAGAATGTCAGGTAGGTTTTTGTGACGGGGAAGAGAAGGCAAAACAAACATTTTTTGAGATGAGATTTTAAAGATGGCTTGGTTTGGGTCATCTTGTTCTGTGACCAAAAAGTTAATTAGTTTAAGTTGCTTCATTTTCAAATCTAGTTTGATTCTGGGTAGTTCTTCTTTTGAACCTTCTTAAGTAGCGCTAGAGTTCAAGGTGATCTTGGATCTAGCTTTTACAGCTACAACTCGTGTTGTCTCTCATGAGTGGAGGGGACCTGAATTTGTATGCCGAATCCGAAAGGCGAAGTTTGAGAAACTGTACTGATAGTTATGCCCTTTGAGTGTTGTTAGTGACTCGAGAAAGGTGGTTCCGTAAAAATAAGAATGTTTTGTAGTTATGTATTAGTTATGTATTAACTTAGTCCTCAATTAGAAGCTGCCGAGTGAACATCTGTAAAACACAGTGATTTTTTTTTTATAAAATAAAATGGTATGTGTATTTGATGTGTGCGATTTTTAGGATCCGTTGTAAGTACAGTTATTTTTTTCTAGGAATTTTTATATCATTCTGTCAACGGTTCAAATTCGTACTCTTTTCTTTTACGAGTTTAAACTGATATAAGGACATAAGGCGTCTCTGGCAGCCAAAACATAAGCAATTGCGGTGAACGAACGCACCATTCGGCGTTGGTTTGGTAACCGTTTTTGCACCGTATAATCACATGTGATGAAAAGTGGATTTCGTATGACAACCGTAAAATATCTGGGCAGTGGTTGGATGCAGACGAAAACCCAAAGCACACCACCAAACTTGGTCTTCACCCAGAAAATGTTATGGTGACAATCTGGTGGACATCGAAAGGACCAATCCACTTTTGAATTTCTTCAACCAAGGGAAACGATAAATGCAGTCAAATATTGTGAGGAAATCGACATAATACATACGAAATTGGCAAAAAAGGCAGCCTGTGTTGGCAAATATGCATGATCCGATTCTGTTGCATGATAATGCTAGACTCCATATCTCACACGTAACGGTGCAAAAGCTGCTACAGTTGGGATTCGAAATTCTTCCGCATCCACCGTACTCTCCTGGTATTTCTCCAACGTATTATCACCAACGCAGTCTGGTCATTTTGTCGACAAAAGGTGTTCCGAAACCGAGCAGAGGTCATAGAGGCTTTAAAAACTTTTTAGCATCAAAAAATCAAGTCATCTACAAAAAAGGAATAATGGATCTGGAATCACGAAATATTAACTTTTAATTTTTTTACAAAAGAATCGTTGCTTTGGTCACGTGGCACGAATGTCCCCATCATCACGACTTCCGAGGCGTGCCTTGAATGCGATTCCATCAGGTAGGCGACCGCTTGGCAGACCTAGGATGAGATGGTTGGACCAAGTCCAAACACTCGCCTGGTTGCGCTTCGGCATAGCTCCTGATGAGTTATAGTCGATGGCGGAGGATCGAGTGGCCTGGAGATCCCTCATGCATGCATTGCCCCCGCGACCCCTTTAGTAGAACATGCGGGTCATTGAAAATGAGATGAGATGAGATGAGACAAAAGAATCGTACAGACGACCAGTTCTCTATCCACTTTTTGCCTTGAAATGTTGCTTCGCTTCCTCAGATTGTGAAAAAAAGGAGAGAAACTCAATCAAATTTGATAGCGGTTTCACGAAATCTGAATGAGACATGACTTTCCAAAAGTCAATACATTAATAAGGTTTGGCGTACACACGCTTCCGTCAATGGAACCATTGCGTGCACTGAAGCGGAAGTATTTGAAATATGTCTGCCAGCAAATGAAGGTCAAACAAAGTAACAAAATGACGCATACCACCAATGACTTGACTAAAAGGTAAATTTCGAAGTAATTAGAAACGTCGTCTTCTTCGATTTCGCCAGTTCAGTTGTAGGTGAAATACGTCTCAATTGACTCCATTTGCTATAATGAACCCTGTCTTTTGACGCATTACTTTATAGTTGCAAATCAATCTATGTCAGAACGAAAGTACGTCAATTTGTATCTCCACGAAATAGATTTACTGTTGAATTTAAGATCTTCTGTTTTAGACCAACTCGAGAGTCCTTTCAGCTCTGACGGTCTCGAGCATGCTGCTTACAACTACCAAGACCAAACCTTTTTGCATCCGCGATGGTTTAATATCTATATCCTCGAAAACAAGGAATTCCAATCTAGTAGCCCGATGAGGACAAAATTGCATCATAAAAAGTAGATTCACGCTTGAATCATGTCCCACCCACAACCTCCCTTCCTGGCAGAAGGACAGAATCCAAAAAAATAAAACAATGCATCTGAAACCGTCTACGCTTGAAATAGAATGAAACTAAACGGTTGCATGTAAACGATGATGTTTCCGAATGCATATCAGTCTCGAAATCAAAATGAATGCAATTTGCATATGCATTGTGCAGGGACTTCTACTGCCGCCATAAACCTCTCGAGGGTGGGACCAACAGAAAGTGAGAAACCAAACGATTAAATGCGACGTAGCAGTACAATGGACGACCTTAGAAACTGCAATGATGATTGCATTTTTCCATTTATTCAATTAATTCGTGGTGTGAACGAGGATGGACGTTCCTAGTCACGTTCCGGTAGTAAATTCACTTCCCAGACGAATGTGGGTCATTTACAAGGTATCACTAGCTTGCATTTGCTTAAATTTTTGTTTATTTTGAAATCTAAAAATGCGGTGAGAATGCCGAAGATGTAAACAAATGGCTCAGAACTAGGTTGCCCATTGCAATCAGGGCACCTGACGTCGAACGATATTTTGAGTGCACAACCAAGTGAATCTGTGGACGTGAGTCTAGATGTGCTCTAGAAATGTTTTCGAGAACAAATATGTTGGGCTGCGGTGCAAGTAAATAGAACAGCTCTACTTTGTGTCTGCGGCTAACCGAAGCAAACACTTTTAGACTGATGTTAGCTTACTTAGAGAGTAATTGTCAAAACTGTCGGCTCAGGAGCTGACGCAAGAAAGACGAAAATATGTTGAGTTATGTGGAAGCTCAAAATGAAGTCCATTGTGACCGTGTATTGTAGTTAATAATAATAATAATGGCGGCGCTGCAGTGGACCGCTGTAGGGGACCTACAGTTTAATGCCGACTCCGAACGACGATTTTGAGAAGCTTTTTATAGACGGTTATATTCTTTGAGCATTGTCAATGACTCGAAAAAGATAAAGCCGTGAAAAAATAATGATTTAGATGGATGATTTTTTCGAGATTCGAACCACCTACCCACTACGCGACGACTCTCGCCGTACTGTAGTTGTGAGTCGTTTTTCAAATCATTTCAATGGAAATGTATGGAAATGCCTTTCCCCTGTACAACATAATTGTATGTATGTCATTTGCTTCTAGAACTAAAAATTATAAAATGTTCTACGTTTTTTTATCAAAACAGGATGGCCTACATTTTATTTTTTTCGGCATTTTGATAAAATTAAGTTTTGAAAATGTATATTTGCAAGTGTGAAGCTTTTCAATCTCGTCGTTCGGAGTCGGCTTTAAACTGTGGGTTCCTTCCTCTTGAGAGAACATTATCAGGCACAACACGAGTGGTTGCTGAGAAGCTAGGCCCAAGTCCACATTAAACTGTTATAAGTTGTGAAATTCAGAATTAACCCTTTGTTGCCCGAATTATTATTTTTTTCTTATTTAAAAAACAACGAAGAATTAAATATTATTTCTTTTAACTTTGTTTACTTTATATTTACATAAAAAAAATAGTTTTTTCATTTTGCACTATTTTAAACAAATTATGGGTGGTTTATCAGAGGAACCGCAAGGCATTTAGTGTACATTTTTCCGACCAAAAGAAAAAACAAAGCATTTTTAGAACAGTATGAAACTACTCATTTATTTGTCCTGTCTTTTAAAATAATGAAAGCGTTTATAACAGATCTATCAAGAAAGTGCCACATTATGCGATGCCACCACTTTTTGGACTTTCGATAAACTTCATAAAAGGCCTTCAGAATATCGGCTTTATCGACAAAACCCATGTTTTTATTATACTCTACTATCATTTCTGGGCAAGTGATAGAAACTGAAGTACCGTCCTTTTGCTTTCGAATGACAGTAACATTTTTGAATGAACAGTATCAGCAGAACCTACTACAGTCCAACACGGATATAAGAAACACTTATATAAGGAAAAATCGCTTAAAAGAAACGCATGTGATAACACCGTGTCTTTTCTCTGTTTCTCCATACAAAAAGGAGCTGATATAAGAAACAGGTTTATAAGAAACATACGGATATAAGAAACGAACTTCCATTCACAATATCTCCTATTTAAAAGAAAATCCAACGCATAAAAGAAACATGTATTTTTTTGTTTATTAAACTCGATTTAAATATCATCGCATGCATGTAACCGACTCAGTTCAAGTAAGTAACAATAACGTTGTGAACGCACCTTTAAGACAATGACAGCTAGTTCAGAGTATAAAATGTCAGTAGGAAAATCCGCCAAATCGTGAATATTTTGTATTGACTTTTTGATTAGTGGTTGCTTTGATTTATGTTTGGGGTAAAATGTATAAAAAACAAAGGAATGCGTTGTCAATTAAAATCAAAATAAACATTCCCCAAGAGTTGGAGAGTGGAAAAAACAGAAAAGAAGTGGCAACAAAATTTTCTCTATTGGTTACATCGAATCAATATACATAGCCTAGAGTAAGACCATTCTATAATAGGAAATTTCGTTTCTTTATCAACTGTTTTTGTATAAGAAAATCCTGTTTCTTATATACGTTGTTTTCATATAAGAACACCTCGGATATAAGAAACAAATTTTGTGTTTTTCAGATGTTTCTTATATCCGTGTTGGACTGTACGAGATCAACTTCATTTTGCAGCAACACTTTCTGATTTTCATCATCTTCGTCGTTGACATCTCCAGTATCAGACTCTTCATGGAATGTCCTCTAGTTCATCGAGAATCTCATCTTCCTTCAACTGACGTAAACCGGTCTTCCGCGTTCCAGCTATAATATAGTATGTCATATAGTACCACAAGTATAAAGTACACGAGATCCTTAAAACAATAAATAATTAACATATATCTTATAAACTTCACTACAGAATATGCAAATAAAGTAATTTACTGCAAAAGTTACCAATCAGTTTATTACTAAACACAAAATTAACAATTTTTCTTATAAACTTCACGAACTTTCTCAGTCAACAACTGCATCATTTTTTTGCACTATAAAAAACATTTCACGATGATCTACGAATCGACAGGATTAAAAGTGAAGCAGTGGTTTTCCATTAAAACCATTAGGGCACAAGAGGAATAAAACCACTAAGCAACAAAAGGTTAATGTGAAATAAATATTTCCCTGTTTTGTTTGTTTGAGCAAGACAAAAAGACAAAACGATGTCTATTTACATTGAAATGGGTAAATGGTAAATAATATTAATAAACAAATTGGAGAGGAAATCGCTAGAATTAATCATCCGTCTTTAGCCACCTTGACTTCCAAAAAAAATTGAGTCTGGTGCGGCATGTATCGTGGAAGAATCGTTGAACAAAATGAACGTGACGTGACGTTAGAAGAAAATGGTTGGTAACTTTTTGGCACTCAATTAAGTGGCTTGGGCTTGGTATGCATGTGGTTTCTAAGAAAACTGTGGAAATTCTAATAAATTCATAAGTGAATCACAGAAAATCAACAACTACAACGGCTTTAGACATATTTTCGTAAAACTATCTCGGGAGCAAGGTTTATGCCAATCAAACTTTTTTTTTTTTGAGGTTTTTGAAACTCTGCACTGGAGCACTCAAACTCAAAACTGGTCCATTGTACTGCCAGGTAGCAACCTACTCCAGTGCCGTTAATTTGATCCCAACGACAAATGGTAACTGGACCAGATTCGATTTCATTGGGATTCGAACCTGGGACCCCTCTAACTTGTGGCAGGCACTTAACCAACTGCGCCATTCAATGTGTTTCAAACTTTAGAGACAATTGAATGACAAAGTTACTGAAATCCCTGTTAAAAAGATGAAAATGTAAAGACCACATTTGTGAAAGTTAAAATGGGATTTAAGCTGATACTTTACTTTTTTAGACGTAATTTCTGACATCTCGGAAGATATTTGTCAGCAGCATTTTGTTCTTGCGGCGCTACTATCCAGGGTGGACCAAGGCCGCAACAAAAAAAAGCTCGCTAGCTAGCACGATCTTTTTTTAGCTGTAGCCAATTCCGCACCCCAAGCTGGTTTAGGTGCCTTTCCACTTGGGTACGGTACCTTAGACGTGGACGTTCTCTGTCGTCCTGTCCCACTTGTTCAGAGTCGAAGATTCTCTGTGGCGGAGTTGTCCATAGCCATTTTAAGTCGTAGATTCGTTGTCGCCTGTTTGGAGTTAGTGGTTGAATCTTCTCCTCCATTCGCCGTCAACGCAAACAGCACCAAAAATCGCCGAATTTTTTTCTCGAAAAGACCAACAGCTTGTTCATCCGCTTTTGACATTGTCCATGCCTTTGCACCATAGAGTCGGCTTAGGATGATCAATGCCTTATATAGAGTCAGCTTGGACGTTCGAGAGAGACTCTTTTTAGAGTTTGATCTCGGTAGGTACTGATGTTTGTTGTCCTTCAATACATCGGAATCGTTTTTAAACTTCGAGTCTTTTACACGTTAAGGACCGCACGCACAATCCGGAACTGAAAGGGAGAAGGCCAGGTTCATTTCTTTAGCCCTTGGTCGGTAACCTCTTTTGGGCTGTGGAAAAGGCTAAGGAAAAGGGTTCATCCGTCTCCGTCTCTATTTGATGGTCCCTATCTAATCTTGGAGTAGTAGCTCTGAAAGAACTGCATTTAAATTATCGATTATTAATTCTTTCAAGTAACACGAATGTACTTTAATCAACGTCAGGGAACAGATGTTTTTGTTTTTGAACTTATGTTCCTTTTTTATTGTGTGCATATCTGAGAGTCAAAGACGATGTTGGATACAATTGTACAAAATAAAAGGAAATACTAATTAAAATATTATCATACACAAAGAACGCCTCAACTTCTCAACTCAATACAAATTGACTTTAAACAAATTCCTTGTATTTTCAAATCAGTTTCTTGCATTTATTTCCTGCAAAGAAGAGAGATTCCTGCTTCACCTGAAAAATATTTAACTCCAACTTAAACTCTTAGTTTAAGAGCACTTGTGGAGTGCTAGAAGGAGACGCCTTTGACAGTGCCGACTACCGAGGGATAAGTCTCTTTAACATCGCGTATAAAATCTTTTCTGCAATTCTCTGTGAAGGCCTGAAACCTTTCGTCACGAATCTGATAGGTCCGTATCTGTACGGTTTCAGGCCAGGGAAGTCCACCATCGATCTTCGCACTGTGGCAGATCCTGGAGAAGACAAGAAATCCAAATTGTTGACATTTCAAGGCCACATATAACATGTTGGTTGAGGCCCAGGTCCACATCGGTCTGTAGCGCCCTAAGAAGAAGAAGAAGATGATGAAACTAAGAACACATCCTCTGAAAATAAAATAAATTATTATACGTACGGAATACAAACATCTTTGCAATCTTTTCGCTGTTGATTCTTCAAGCGACCGAAAGCGATGTTATCTAATAAGGAATAACGCTTGTGTCATAATCATTCCTTTTGCAGAGCTCCTTAAGGTCCACCGACCTCTGTATTACAAAATCGACATGTGAATGACGAACATCAAGAAAAATTCAGTAGCTTCGAGCGCCACACCCATTTAAATCGTAAAACACCGCAACATGAACCTCGAAACCAACTAATCGCATAGAATGCTTTGCACAAATATTCAGCGCGCGTATCCGTAACTTTGTATCCGTATATGTGAGTCGCAAGTAATTATTCGCTACAAACATCGATACCAGTTTCGTTTGCTGATTGAGTTAGAATTTACATTAGACACATCTACATATATACACATAGACGCACCTCTTGGGGAAATCTTAAGTCACCGAATGCTAGTAAATTGTTTTGATTAGACTTGAACACCTTCACACAGATCGTTCAGGTGCATACCGGCTTGTCGGTTGGCTTACCATTTTGGGTACTCTAACCATGACCTAAAACCTTTGCAAACAATGAGTCAGTATCTAAATGTGCATCTTGTTTTTCTTGTTCTAGGTTGGGGTATTGTTTGAGAACGGCAAGAGTTCTTAACTCCGAATATGGCATTCAGCTATGCTTGTGTGACGCTGCAGCGCTTCGTGCTACCACTCGTCCTGGTACTAGGTAAGTTGCAATTCATTTATTAATTTATTATCTTACTAAATTTTTGTAAATCCTTAAAATATAATTTTAATATGAAGACATTTGAATTGAATCTCAGAGTCCACTCAGGTCCTACACAAAAGTAAAATGTAAGCGGACTTGTGATATGCGTAGTCAAGTTCCACAAGGCTGAAAACTATGGCCTGTGGTAACAAGCTTTGACGTCCAGTTAGACGTGATAGGAGAATGCCACGGATTAAAGTGGAATATGTTATGCTTACAATACGTAAACAATGCTGACAAAGTCTCCCCATCTTGCACAGCGTTATGAACTTGCACCAAAGGAGGCGTAGAAACTGAACCACTCAGAGTAAACTGGGGTTCAATAAGGCGGCAATAAGGCCATAATCTAATACATGGGGCTCAAAATTAATCATTCATTTTGTTTTTGAATTATTTTTTTTACTAAATAAAAAATATTATTTTGAATGATGGAAATCTTTGGACCTTACAATATTTTTTGCTAAGTGGAAAAGGTGAAAAGATGCCGCCAGTATTGATACACATTTGTGCTCGTTTTGTCACATTTTTCTTGAGTTTCCACAAGATTTTCGGTGATAGTTATAGTTTGCATTCCTGTCGAATATTCTCCTTAAGGGCTGCGATTGTCTGAGGCCCGATGGCATAAACATGCGACTTCAAGTAGTCTGGGATAGTTAAATCGGGCGATCATGCCGGTCATGTAAAATCGCCAAAACGGGAGATGACGCGACCAGGAAACGCTTCCTTCACAATATTCATTGCGGCTCGTGGTGTGTTCATCGCACCGTCTTGTTGATACAACATGTTCACAAGCACCGCTCATCCAATTCCGGCAGTGAGAAGTTTTGTAGGGTTCGTCTGGTGATGCTCAACATCGGCAGCCACAGCCGCGATATTTTCGGTCGAACAACTAGTCTGGTGGCGGCCATGCCCTGCATGGTCTCCTGTGGTTCCAGTCTGTTAGAATCGAGTAGCTAAGCGCCGGAATATTTGCCCAGTTGGTCCGACACAATTAAGAAATCGTCGTCGAAATTCACGCTGCGCTAACACCACCAAATTATAACATCTTCCGATAGGATGATTAATTTTGCGCCACCTTGTCATTCCACACTCTATACTTCTTCCCAATCAAAAGTTATTCTTGCCTGGATCCCGGAAACTGTGATTTTAAGGAGTATCGACTATTTGGAGGGAGTCCAATATTTGCCGATTTCTGGCTGAAATAGTCTGTTTCCCACTTGGACCGGTTAAGGGAAATATTCGTCAATATTTTCTATTGCTAATTGGAAAACTAGACATCTGCATCATATCAAGAAACATTTCTTGCCAATACTACAAATCTGCTTAACCAATCTAGAGATGAGATCTGTATAATGGTTTCCATCGTTACGGGACGCCCAGGAGACCAAGTGGCCAAGAATTGGTATTTTCCGTAAGACCTTCTGTATAACTTGCTTCTTCTTCTGATGGCGCTACAGTCTGGGGTGGACCTGGGTCTCTTCTGCTGGCACGATCTGTAGTCAGCTGCATGGTCTCACGGGCGCAGTGTCGAAGACCTTTCGGGCTGCCACAGTGTTGTCCATGTGCTTTACATGTCCTACCCATCTTAGGCGTTGAAACTATAGATACCTCACTAAACTCATGTCGCTGTAAAGCCCATACACTTTGTGGTTGAGTGTTCATGTCCAAATCCATCAACGCAAATAGGACCGCAGATTAAACGCAGAATTTCAGGGCTGGGCTTCTTCATCTTCTCATGAGATTGTCCATATGATTCAATTGCTCTATTATCCAATTGCCAGTTGAGCCCAAAAAGAAAAACAGAAATTGGCAAGACTTAATCTACTTCGAAGAAGTTTGCCTATGATGACGTTGTGGCCAAGTCGTGGTTGTTATCTACTCTTCCTTGAACACAGCATATAACCCGTTTTTTTCTTATTCACCGCTAAACCCATTTCGGCCGCATATGATTCAATGGCAGCAGACGCTTCAATGACGGTTCGCTGTGTTCGAGCAATCACATCAATGTCGTCCGCGTATGTCAGCAGTTGTACGGATTTTTGGAAGATCACGCTGCATTATCTGTATCTGCTTGGGTATAAACACAGAATGATTCACTTTCTACGACGTTCCTGAGATTCTATATGGACCAGCAATCATGGTACTGACAAAGCACTTTTTAATGACTTTAATGAGTTCTTTAACAAAAGTATCAGTGAATTGATCCTTTATTTAAATTCGACTGAACAAATCCAGCAGTAAATTCGACGTAATTTTTCAGCTATCTACGCGAAAAGCGTTAAGTGATATAAAAATGGCACACGGTAGTGCTAATTGTGTCTTCCTGAGTTTAATGATACCATCACCCTATAAACCTATTTACCTAAGAAAGAGCTATGTCAAAGATTGGATCCAATGGACTTGGTTTAGTCAGGAGACTTGGAAGAACCAAGACTGCGATGGGTATGCTGTTCAAAATGTAGAGGAGCTATTTCAGAGGCTTTAGAACTCATTAACGACAACTATAAACTTTCATAAAATAATAATCACACAAAATACTTTGCCAGAAACCTCTGTCGTGCAAACGTTACAGGCTTGTAACCGCCCTCGCATAGTGAGTAAGTGCATCGATACCTGCCCCGAAGGTCCATAGGTCGATCCCGGAAGTTAGCTTAGACAACGCTCCGAGGATAACTGTCACATAACGTTTCTTAAACATCGTCGTTCTGAGTCCCTTTAAAATTGTATCACTGTCACCTGAAGAAGTTATATGGTGGCTGAAACCACCCCGTATTCCTTGTGAATTTTAGGAGATCCGATATATCTGCATTTGGTAAGTCTCTGTGTGAAGTATCTTTGGCCCAGCGAAGCTAGGCGCCGCTTCTGGAGAGCTGGGCAGTGGCAAAGCAGATGTTGGATAGTCTCGCTCTCTTCCTCATCTCCGCAGCTCCTGCAGAGATCGCTGAATTCCATTTCCGGAGCATTGTTCCGATGGAGGAGTGTCCTGTGATTTCTTCGACGAGCACACGGATCGAGTTTCGGTCCAACGCCGGAAGCTTGTTTGTTTTGTCGTTGTTAAGCTCTGGCCACGTTGGTCTTGTCGTGGGACAGTCATTTCTTGCAAGCCAAGACGAGTTGTCTTATGATTCGGTACAATGCATTTATCGGTGGTCGCAGTAACGTGTCCGCTTCGCTGATGTCCATTTCAGACCCTTATCTGGCCAATTCATCCGCTCTCTCGTTCTCTGCGATTGAGCTGGACCCAGCAGACTTTGTGGTGGCTGATGGACTTCAGTGAGTCGCAGCAATTCATAACAGCCTTTGATCTCGTTGTACAGGATCCTATTGACTTCAGGGTAGCCGGGCTGTCTACAAAGATGGTGATATCGGATGGTGGGATATCGGTTACTTGTATGTGTTTGGCTGCTTTCTCTACTGCCAGAACCTCTGCTTGAAAGACACTGCACAAGTTAGGGAGTCTAAATGACTCCTGTTTATGCAGGGTGTCCGAGTAGAATCCGGCACAAGTACCTGTGTCCATTCTTGATCCGTCGGTGAAAAGGGCAATCTGGTGGTCGTTGATAACGGCATTCGATAGCCACTTATCCCTGTCGGGGAATATAATTGCTATCTTGAGGCAGAAGTCATTATGGGGATATATAGTCGGTTGTAGTTACGAGGCTACTGGAACGAGTAAATCCTGGGCAATATTTGTCACGTAATAAATTCCAGTGATGGTCGTAATGGGAAGGTGGAAGCAAGGCCTTTGGTTACAAGTTGAAGAGAACTTAAATTATAATGTCTCTGAGAAGTTTCAAAAAGAAAAAAAGACAAACTCACAGAATCTAATCTGTTATCTTTGAAGTAACAGCACTTCAGATACTTGTGCAAGTTTGAATAATTCCAACTCTTTCATTTACTTTGCAGTGGCATTGATTCCTAAAATGTCCTTAAACTCAAAATGAAAGGTCGATCGAACGCGAATAAAAGTCTGCCGTCAAAATGAAATCTGGAATGTTTTCTCAAAAGCAAACAAAAAACTCAGCGGATTTTTAAAATATTCAAATGGTTCAAAACAGCGCCTCCAAAAAACTGTGCTATTAACTTGCTCACCCGCTGGCCCAAGGCCGTACAGATGGCGATCACGATCGCTCGGACCATCACAGATGCTGACTTCTAATGGTGGAATGCCCAATTGATTTAAATTCACAGCAAGGTGCTCTGGAAACCAAACTGTTGTGTTTACGTTTCGTTTGTTTACGAATTGCTTCTAGTCAGTGATCGTGAAATTTTACAAAGTGCTGCGAATGAGCCGCCACTTTAACGATTATAAACACGATTGCGGCACAGACACTGGCTTGCCTTTCCACTGCGATTTGTATTTCGCGCCTTTTTTTCACTATCGCACCTAATTTTGCAGGCGTTTTGCGGCATCCATATTACTATTTTTTAGTTGATTTTCGGTTATTTTCAGAGATTTTCATTTAAATGCTGAAACTCATGGACTTAGAAGTTGGACGTACAGTGACAACAATATGTTTGATTTTTCTAACATCTACCGTCACTATTTTTTGAGTAGTATTCGAGAGAACATTTGTTCATTAGTTTTCTCCACCGTAGTGACAGTGTTATTGAAAACTTAAGGCCACCTTCAACTTTGGCTCAGCTTACTTTGCTTTTTAGTTTTTTAAAAGAATAATCATTAAGCGTTTCAAACTAGTTGTTGTTTCAACCCGAGCTACGTTTTTTTTTTTTTTTGAATTGAAGTTTGTTGGCGACTTCTGGAGAGAGTCCAGTTCGTACTACCGAAAGGGTCAGTTGCTGCTTCATCCTTAAAAATGTTGATTAGAACAAAAATCAGTCCTGATGAAAAAGCACCGCAGTTACATCTATAAGTCAAAAAAAAAACGAGCTGAAATTTGTTTAACTACCATGACATAATTCTCACAAGGCTATGCTTTTTATGAGTTTCTCTATATTTCAATGGCTGCCGAATTTCAAAACTTAGCACGAATTTCATTTGAAACACGCGTTTTTCAAATCTTAGACCAACTTTACCTCATAAACCGGAACTCATTAATTATATTAAAGAATTGTTAAATTTCTTTCTCATCGCCACTCCTCGTTTGAAGTTATAAACATACACCCTCCTCTGCGCGACTGAACAGTAGCTGGACACAAGCAATGTGAGACCATTTTGAGCGCATCCAAATCATAAAATCATAAATTTCCGGTCCACACCCAGTACACTGGCAGAAGCTAACTTCACCTGCAACACCGCAAATCGTGCTCGAATGACATTAATTCATACGCAAATTATTTTGTCAACCTTTCAACTGTTTGCGGGTTTTTTTTTCCTTTCAAGCTAGTGGCCGGGGGGGATGACCACATTGTGCACGCGTCCACCTCACCCAGAAATGCTTCCCCTTTTTTTCTGCGAAACAAATTTCCGCTTATCTTGACAAGAGATGTCATTTTGTGGCTGTAAGTCTAGGGGTCTAAGAACTAGGAACACAGAAAGTGTGGGTTGCATTAAACTTGATTAAATTTTTTTTTGCTTAGGAAAGTTATTTTTTTTGTTTTTTCGGAAAGCTTTTTTGGAGGGGTGGGCGGTGGTAATGGAGTTTTATGTTTTATGCCTGATAGTCGGTTTCTAGTAATTGGGTCATGCTAAGTGTAGCGTGAAAAGAGCATCATGCGGTTTAGGGGACACTTGAAAGTCTGCAGGGGCTTGTCAAATGTTACCAAATTTTATTTGAAGGTATTCTTCGCACGAGATCAGAGCAAATGTGGGGGGAATGGACAATGCTTTGAATATACATAGGTGCTGAAATGCTTAAATCCTTAGATGATTACGAAGTTAGATACTTTAAATAATTGCGAAAACTGTTTTTCAGCAGGCGGCATGCATGTACAGTCGACTCTCGGTATTTGGTCAAGGGACCAGAGAAAAATTTCAAATTATCAAGGGTTCAAAATAACAAGAGTTTCTTCTTCTTCTTCTTCTTAGGGCGCTACAGTCCGAGGTGGACCTGGGCCTCACTCAACATGCCTCTCCAGCCAGCACGATCTTTCGCCAGCTGTCTCCAGTTTCGCACACCAAGCCGGCCGAGGTCCCCCTCGACTTGTGTGCGCCACCTTGTTCGTGGACGTCCTCTGTTGCGTTGTCCCACAGGCTCAGAGTCGAAGACTCTTCGGGCCGGAGCTAAGTTGTCCATACGCTCTACATGGCCTAGCCATCTTAGGCGTTGGATCCGTATACGCCTGGCTAGACTCATGTCGCTGTACAGCCCATACAGTTCGTGGTTGAATCTTCTCCTCCAAATGCCATCAACGCAAACAGGACCAAAGATCGCGCGCAGAACTTTTCTCTCGAAAAGACCAAGACACTGTTCATCCGCTTGGGAGATTGTCCATGCCTCTGCGCCGTAGAGCAGACTGGGGTGATCAAGGTCTTATACAAAGTCAACTTGGTCTTCCGAGAGAGGGCTCTACTACTCAATTGCCTTTTGAGCCCATAAAAACAGCGGTTGGCAAGAGTTATTCTGCGTTTGATCTCGGTACTGATGTTGTTTGTACTGTTTACAAGAGTTTAAATAATCAAATAAACAAGAGTTTGTTTGAAGTTCGTGATTTATTATTTCAAACAATTGTGCAATTATTCACGAATGTTCATTTTGAATAGAAGTCCGTTATTTTCAGTAGAATTTTGCGTAGAAACGTAGAACAGATCTCCTTGCCTCGCTCAATGTGACTGGAATTAGTGGTTGGTCTTAGTTATTTTCTTCCTCGTCTTCAGCTGCTGTTCAGCGTCGGTTAGGGCACCGTGGACACATCATCGTCAGCATGAGCATAACCCTTAAATGTTAATATGTACTCCATAGTTAGGCAGAAGTAAGAATTTGTAATTTTTGACGGCTCTGATGACTGTTTCACGTTTTCGGTTTGCTTTTACCTGCACTTTCTTTACATTCGCTTCAAATTATAGAGAGTAGGGGAAGTCCAACTTCAAATTATTAAATGTCGGCGGGCAAGATACTATTCCTTTAACTTCAAATTACTGAGAGGACCAATTAATATTGATTTTATTCAATTTATCGAGTATTTTCCAAGGAACCGAGAAAAAATTTCAAATTATCGAGAGATTTAAATTAACGATTGTCAAATTATCGAGAGTCGACTGTATCTCCAATTTTAAAGAATTTGGGTTGAAACAGGAGGAAAGACAACTATGAAACTTAAGAAAGATTGTTACATGGGAAAACAATCCTCTCCCCCAAGAGAGGAGTGGACGTAAAGTTTAATGCCGACTCCGAACGGGGAAATTGAGAAGCTTTTTCTAGGCAGTTGTACACTTTGAGCATTGCCAGTGACTCGAAAGAGGTGGTGCCGTGAAAATATCAAAGGCGTTTTTCGGGAAACGAACCCAGACTTCGAGCGTAGGAGTCGACGCACTTACTTCGCCACGGCGCCCACTACTAAATAACCGATTATCAAGCAATTATCCATGACAGAGAAGAATGGAAGAATAACAAGCTGTCTTAGAAATTTAGTGAAATTTAGTTCAGTGACAGCTCCAAGAGGATCGATGATGCCGGCACAATGGTTTTCTCATATTCAGCATTGGTCTCCACAGCAAACAGCCTCTCAGCCTTTAGAAGAGTTTCCAACAAAAATAAAAGAAGTTCATGAAATACTTTCTCTTTACCTTCACCTATTACCATAAACCATCAATCAAATCAAGGATGAATAAAGAACTGTACAAATCTCTGCACAAAATGGCGGGCACATGCAATTTAACTCTGGACTGGGTCTCAGGTCATAAGTACAATTGAGGTAACGAAAGAGCGTCCTCAAAAATATCGGAATTTAATGAATGGAGCTGGTTTTCGTAAGAGTAACACTATAGATGGACTCGGTTAGTCACCACCCTTAATCTATTCTAGAGAAGCAGTATTTTGCCATTCCGCCTGAATCCATTTGTATATAATCTGATAGGTTCTTATCAGTGTGGTTTCAGGCAAAAAAATCCACAATAGACCAAATCTTCTCACTACTGCGAAAAAAAAACAAGAAATGGAGATCAACACTCACCACCTATTCGTCATTTGTACGGCCAGGGACGAGCTATACAGCACCATGTCTAGTTTTCAACTTCCTGCCAAACTCTTCAGAATGAGCAGGATGACGATGGAGAATTCTCACTGCTCCATCAAGGTCGGTCAAGGTAAATTCACCGAGACCTATTAAAAAAAAAAAGGATTTAGACAAGGCTACGCACTGTCATGTGACTTTTTCAACATCGTTCTTGAGAAGATTATGCAGAACTCACAAAAGGCACGAATCTCGAAAAGTCCGTCCAACTGTCCAACGTACTCAGATGACATTGACTTGATTGGTCGGAGGCAGAGAGCCTTCAATAAAGCGTTTAATGGCATTGAATAGGAAGCGGCAAAAATGGGTCTGGCGGTAAACGAAGTCAAATCGAAGTGGGCCATCAGTGGCTTTTATTTTTAAATCATAGATTATTTTGACACTGACAGCTGTATTCCGCTCGAAATCTCAGAAAGTCAGAAGCATACCCCCGCGGAACGAAATGAGTTGCTTTACGCTTGAACAGCGTTGGGAAATATTGAAAATTTATTTCCAAAATAAGTGCTGTGTAGCCCAAACGGTGCTGTGTGCAGTGTTTTTTTAAAAGAAGTTTTTGCAGAAATGAAGCACTCACCGCGACCGAGACAGCTGTACGCAAGTTTGTGCAAAAAGTTCATAAGACTGGTATACTAGTGGACAACACTCATGATCCCCGTCGTTGTATGGTGCGCACAAATGAGAATGTGGCTGCTGTGGCTGAGAGTGTGAGTCTCAATTCTCGAATATCAACTCGACATCGATCTCAACAGCTCAACATTTCACGCACTAGCCTGAGGAGAATTCTGCACAAAGATCTCGGATTATTCGCTTACAAGATCCAGTTGACTTAGCAATTGAACGCGCAACCATCTGATTCGTTATCGCTTCTCAGTTTGGGCCTTAGAGCCGCTTGAATTAGACAACGACGAAAAATCATCTTTTCTGACGAGGCGCATTTTTATCTCGGCGGTGTTACGGGTTAACAAACAAAATTGCCACATCTGGGGCTCGGAAAATCCGCACGTTATTGTCGAAAAGCCAATGCATCTACAGAGAGTGACAGTTTGGTGTAGATTGTGGAGTGGTGGCATCATTGGACTATTTTTCTTCGAAAATGAGGCTAGGAACAACGTTTCGGTGAACGGTGGACGTTACAGAGCCATGTTAGCTGACGATGTTTTTTTTGTTGAAATTGAAGACATGGATTTGGACGACCTCTGGTTCATGCAGGATGGCGCTCCATGCCACAATCGATCTTTTGCGCACCAAATTCCCGAATCATGTTATCAGCCGTCTTGGATGTCAATTGGCCATCTCGGAGCTGCGATTTGACCCATTTTAACTTTTTTTTTTGGGGAACCGTGAAGGATCGATATTATGCCAACAATCTGAAAACGATTCAAGCACTTAAGGCTAAAATCATCCAAGCAATCCGTGAGCTACAGGCCGAAACCATCAACAAGGCCTTGGAAAATTGGGGTGACAGAATGCGCTACTGCGAAGCCAGCCGAGGCAGTCACTTGAAAGACGTTGTATTTCATAATTAATGAGAATGTTTGTTCTTACTAATAAAGCCATGATACATGGACAAAATTTAATTTTGTTTATTTTATTGGATTTTTAAAAAGAAATTTGTATTTGGCCCTCCCTGTATATGCTGTCATCGAGAAAGGACGCACAACATCGACGACTTGGCCAGATCGCCATAATAGGCAGCTATAATTTTAAAGTAGTAATGGACTTCGTTTACCTTGGCTCCGCAGTTAGCAGAACAAATAAGATCAGCACCAAGATTAAACAGGTAAACTCTTCCCTCTAACTCTTTTTGACACCTCTCAAAAGGCAATTAATTAATAGAGTCTTCTCTCAAAAGACCAAGCTGTCTATGTACAAGACAGTAATCATCCCTGTCTTGCTTTATGTCGCAAAGGCATGGACTGTATCAAAAGCGGATGAACAAGCCCTTATTTTCGAGAGATAAATTCTGCGTGCGATCTTTGGTCCTGTTTGGGTTGATTGGTGGAAAAAGTTCAACAGGGAACTTTGGGCTATACAGCGACATGACTCTAGCCAGGTGTCTATGGATTCAACGCCTAAGATGCTTAGGTCATGTAGAGCGTATGTGCAACTTGGTTCCGGCCCGGAGAATCTTCGAATCTGAACAAGTAAGACAATGAATCATAGAATGTCCACGTCTAAGGTGTCACACCGAAATGGAGAGCAACCTCAACCAACTTGAGTTTTTAGATTGCCGACTGTATGAACGACGACGACTTAATGAAACGGGCAACCATTTTGACATTCATTTCATTTGGGAGATAAGGCACTGTGATAGTTTAGACGAATCGAAAATGCCGAACGTGCTTCCAGGAATTTCTTACACGCCGATGGAAATCTGTCAAATAAGCTCTACGCTTAAATTGCACCAACCGTGATTGAAAGAAAACTCTATGCAAGTAATCACCTAGAAGGACGCAGCAAGGCGCATACATTGTCCCCAATCAGCTCAAACGCTTAATAGTAAGCTACGAATAGTTCAGCGAGTAGGGGAAAACTTCATCCATGTGGTACTCCAATGAGTCTAATTTGACCTCAGCCTAGTTGTATAATTGCGTCTGCGTCTACAACCTTACACAACATTTAAATAAATTAATTAATAGGGGAAACAAGTCAAATTTGATTAGAAAGTTATAGGATTTTTTTCTAATGTCAGGCAAAGGAATGATTGACAGACAAGAAAAGATTATCTGAAAAACTTGTATGTACCTACATGATCTTGCATCTTTCTCGACATCGACTTGTCTTCTAAGTATTCGCTTACGCCTCTCTACTTAAAAAAGCAAGATATTGGCACAACACTTTTGCAACACTATTTGCTTCTTCCTATTCGGCCCTCAAGCTCTATTGTCGTACGTCGGCAGTTTACCTCGTCTACTAAAGCTTTACGGTGTTCAGTTGATATAAACTGGATAAATTAAACACTTTGCTTTGTTTCATGACAAGAAATGATCCCAGCCCAACCCAAAGTACACCGCGATGGAGCCTGGTCACTCAAATTCAATAAACCCTTCACATTTCATGAAATTGTCTAATTAATTTTTCTCTTCTTTTCAGCTGCACTCGTTCGCCCAATTGGAATTTCATTCGTGTACCTGTTAATGTTTTTTATATCACCATTTATTCCCGTCGCAACAGCACAAAATTTCAAAGGTAAGCCTTCAAATTTCACCCAAGTCTGTGCTCATCAAAAATCACCCTCTCATTACAGGATCCGTAACAGCATATTTAATCATACTTATCTCACTAAGTACACTCCTGTTACTGGGACACATTGGACTGCAAGTGGCAATCCTAGCACTAGACCTTGAAAGTATCTTCGGTTCGTGCAGCTTTACAGAACAACTGCTGCGGCACATAGGTTTTATTGATCTTTTTAAGCTACAGTAAGTACGTCTCCACTCTTCAACCGCTTCCTTACTGAAGGGGTTTCTTTCTGCTTTCCTTTTTATTTTCAGACTTTATGCAATAATCGAATGGCTTGTACCAGAAGTTGTAGTTTTCTGCACGTCGATAGCCATTTATGTGGTCATAAAAAATATTACTACCGAAACAAGTGACGTAGCCTCACAGGCGGAGTTGGGAGAAGGTTTGAATTTAACCGAAGATGTTGCTGCGGATGTTGCTCCAACAACTTCGGTGGTGCCTCGACCCAAACCGAAGAAATCAAGTCGACCGCTTATTCAAATTAATTTCGACCCGCTTGTAAAAATTGGTAAGTAATGGTTGTTTTCAAACTCGTTTTGTTTTCTTTCCCTTCACTGATTCACTGTCAAGGTCATTCGGTGAACCGAACTTTGTTAGAAGCAAAGGGCAGTGGAACTGGTTTTTAATAGCACTCGTTTTTTCCACGAGGTCTATGCAACGCAAAACCTTTGTTCGCTTCTTTGTGATATCTTCTGTTTGCAAGTGTCCATATTTGAATGCCGAATTCGTACGAGATTAAATGTGGAAAGATGTCATAAATGTTTAAATGGTGTAAAGATCTTTTGCTTGACTCATTTAAAAACAAGTAATTTAAATCTGTTCATTATGCTGTATGTGCTAGAGTTTAAGGGTGGATATTTGCTTGCAATCAACTCCGTTGTAAAATTCTGTAACAACTTGAATTTCGGACAACCAAGAGATTTGTCCACCTCGGCAGTAATCTCAACCAAAAACATTAACTTTGAAATAAGACCATTTAAACGCTGAGTAAAACGCTGAATGAGATCTTTTTAAAATTTTATTAATTTAACCAAACATTCCGTTTATCGAACACGAGTGAACATTTCGATGCGTTGCTTCCCAATGGTTGTGCTGTACTGTCTGTCGTCGACTTCTTTTGTCGGTCCCGTTAGCCTTCTTGCTGTCGTGGTCGTGTGATGTATGATGTTGCCAGCATGTCGATGCAAGAATCCTTAACCCCCCGCCACAACCACTCATTAATTTAAAAATCTTTTATTTGGAGGAATGGTTAATGAAATCGTCCATATTTGTTGAAGTACATTCTGTAGTTCAAATGTTTGTCCATTCTTTGGAGCATTTGGGGCTCCATAGCCTCCAATGTGATACATTTTTCCTTCCGAGCTCTAAGTAAGTGTGAACCGTGTCTTCAACTAAAAGCTTGTATTGAAAGTGCAGGTCACACAATAAAAATTATAAAAAAAATGTATGCCCTGCAATAAAATGTGGGTCCAAAAGTAGAACACAAACATATCACCCTCATCAAACACCGCACCGAGCAGTTAAGGAATCGTCCAAAAAGATTGTCAAAGAATGACTGACTGACCCAGTTTGGCCTCGAGTTTGCAACCGTAAAACAATCATTTTGTTGCACCAGAGCCCGCACTTTCCTAAGAACTCCATTCTTAAGTTCGACTGGGTCAGAATAACTCATACTCCTAAACATCGCCTATAAAATCTTTTCTGTCGTTTTGTGTGAGCGTCAGGCCAGAAAAGTCCACGACGGATCAGATCTTCACACTACAGTATAAAAACCCAAGAAATGCAAATCGACACTCACCTCGTTCGTCGATTGCAAGACCGAACATGACAGTGTAACTAGGGACGAGCTATACAACGCCATGTACAGTTTTGACATTCCTGCCAAAAGTCGTTAGACTGAGCAGAATGAATTCTCACTGCTTCAACAAGGTTGGTAATAAACTCGGCGAGACTTTCAGTGTGTTTAGACAAGGCGACGCACAGTCACTCACAAAAGGCACGGTCTTCCATAACTCGGTACAACTGCAGGAATACGCGTATGACATTGAAGTGATAGGTCGAACACACCGAACCGTCACTGAACCGTTTACTAACATTGAAATCGAAGCGGCAAAAATTCGTCTAGCGGTAAGCGAGGCTAGAACGAAGTATATGGTGTCATCAAGAAGCACTTGGACTTTTTGAGAAAACGGTTCTGCGTGCGATCTTTGGTGGTGCTTGCGTTGATAGCAATTGAAGGAGAAAATTCAACTACGAACTGTACGGGCTGTACAGCGACATGGGTCTAGCTAGGCATCTACGGATCCAACGCGTAAGATGGCTAGGTCATGTAGAGCAAATGGATAACCTAGCTTAGGATCGGAGAAGCCTCGACTTTGAGTTTGTGGCACAACGCAACAGAAGACGTCCATGTCATGGCGCACCTAAGTTGAAAGTGACCTTGACCAACCTAGTGTTCACCATCCTAGCAAAAGATCGAGCCAACTGGCGAGGTTTGTTGGTTGAGGCCCAAGTTAATCCCGGACTGTAGCGCCACAAGTAGATTGAAGAAGTTCCAGAAAAAGTGTCTAAGCCTTGGGTCCTGAGAAGGTGGAAATGAGCACCGCCTTATGGTCAGCTACTTGTATATTTGTAGTCGAGTCTTCATTAAATAGATTAATTTTCCTTCATTTTCTTTCAATTGCGCATGTTGACAGGCAAGGTTTGCAATTGAGGAAAAAATGTTCTTCGAAACTATATAGAGTCTAATGGCCTCGTAGGATGTACTGTCAAAGGTTTTTCTATTCTACATGGTATTCTACGGCTTTTTGGGCCGTAAGTCATCGCCACTATTTGGCCCCTATAGTTCATATTGATTGCAATTTTTAATTGTACATTAATATTATAATAAATAAATAAATAAATACGGCTTTTTGGTTCCAAAATGATTAATTCCTTAAACAATTAAGAGCATAGTTGTTTTGTTCTTATTTTTTGTTACTTTGTATATTTTGTTTCATTCCAGCACCAATGTTTTGTTTGGCAACATTATTCTTTTCTGCCGTTCTACGACCGTCTGTTCCTGGAGGGTTTTACTTTATGTTCTTCCTACTATCAGGGACATACTGGGCGACATTCCAGTCACTCAAAAGGTATGTAACTGCTTACATTTTGGAAAAATAAAAATGTAGTTTCATATGTTTTTTTTTTCTTTTCAGGGGATTTGCGATACTTATACGTTTTGTAATGGTAGTCCTAGTTTTACACACACTCTCGATTGTATCCTATCAGACGCCTTGGGTGCAACAAAATCTTGACAATAGTACATTACCTGCAAGGTAAGGTTCTCATGCGTTAAAAGTGGTGTATTTTTTTACATAGGTGGATTTCATTCGAGGTGAGAGCACAACAAACTGGCATACACCATCACTACAGATCCTTGCCAAAGTAACTGTAGAGAGACCTTTGTAGGGCGCTGGATAGGATCTAGAAGGCAACGATGACCAGGCTATATTTTTTTGTAGATTAGATGTCCCATTTTATCGGGACATCTTTTGATTGCAGTTGATTTTTAACATACTGTCTACCAGAACAAGACTGCCAATCTTCAAGACCAGTATTATGAACTTGTTCCTCTATTGTTCCTCAAATCCCAAATCGCCGACTTCTTCTAAAATGTATAAACTGCTGATTGTGCTGTGTTACTGTTGCGTCTAGAGAATATAAAGCACTAATTTATCTAATCTTGTAAATTAAACTGAAATCTCGTCGTCTTTTTAACCAAATTTTACTTTTTTTCTAGACTGGTTGGTTTGGAGCCACTTATAACATCGACTTGCGCCAAAGATATTCGATATTTAAACTACGATACTACATTCAAATTGGATTCGTTTTTGTCTCCGATCGTGATGCTTTTCTCCTACTACGTACTGGCTTTAACATCAAAAAATATCATCAACATGAGGGTAAGTCTTAAACGGTCTTAATTTTCGCAAATTATCACTTTTTTTTCTCTCTTATCTCAAACTTGTATATCACTGCCTTCATGAAAAAGGCCCAAAATACAAGATAAGAACATAAGAAAACACTCTCTCATATTTAACAAAAAAACTTTTTCTTAATAATGTATCCTAATTTAACCATTTCTCTTAAATAGTGGTCTCGTTGATATACTTTCTTTCTTTTATTTTAAATACTAAATGAATAAAAGGACTAACAAAAATGTTCATGCTTTTAATTCTATTTTTTATTGCTGCTTTCTGCCTGCCTTCACTACACAAAATAAAAAAAATCACATAAATTATTAAAAAAAATAATATGTTCTTATGGCAACTAACACTATTTTCAACTATACACCATCAAATTAACAAAAATATAACAGAGTGTAACAAAACCGTTAAGTGCTTTTGGACAACTCGAGAACGGTACCAAGATCAGTCGACAAATTTCATTAAACACACGCACAACAAATGCCAATAAAAAGGATAGTTGGTCAAAATCTCAGCGTTTGAATGTAAGAAGATACGACTTGCATCATTTTTCTTTTCTTCATTTTGTTTCCATAAAAAATAATTAAAATGATATTATTATAGAAATTTAAGAAAATATATTTAATTTTTAATTTGTTGCTATATTTAAATTATTTATTTTGTTTTAGTTCTTTTTTTTTGTACTGATAAGCTAATTTCAATACACACTTTGTAGAGATGTCCTACTAACTTTGTGGCACTGGAGGTGAAAAAGCTACGAATGATCCCAGTATTTAGTTATCTGCAAAATGTTCTGCCTCACTGTAGGGCCAAAATATGACCTTTTATAAATTCTTCTAATCAGCTCAGTTATAATTAAAATTTGTCTTTTTTTCTATCTCTCTTCCATTCCGATTATTTGGCTTATACTTTTACCATATCTTTCGTCAACTCAACTTTTAAATTAATATCCTTAAAAGCATCTGTCACTGTTACCGCAAGTTGCGCGCAAGAACGAGTTACTAGCTATAGACGTTCTCTAGTCTGTCTTTTGTTGACCCGATGTTTGTTTTAAAATATCCTCTTCATCTTGATTAGGAATAAACCAAAAATATTGCTTCTTGTTTTGACAAAGCTTTTATCTGGAGCTTAGTAAATTTAACTTAATCTTCTTCTGTCGTTGAAACCATACAAACGGATTGCTTTAGATACCCGTTGTATCATCCGATTCATACATACTTCACGTTGCCACTAATGTGTATGCTCGAATGTATTTAATAGGGTGCGCCATTTTTACGAATATTGATGCCAGTATATGAATATTGATATGAGGCATTTTTATTTAATATGCCTCTTTACAATTTATTTTACAAATTTATTTGTTTATTTTTGGATACAACATCAAACAAGTGGCCGCCTCTATTGACCAAAGCAAAATGTCCACTTTTTGCTGCGTTTTCCACTACTTTTTCGAACATCTCGGTTTAACTATGATTTTGGCACGAATGTTTGGTTTGAGGTCCAATAATGACTTTGGCGCCAACGCCACCCCAAACAGTCACTTTTTGGTCATGCAATGGTGTTTCGTGGATCTCGTGTGGATTCTGTGTTCCCTAAATGTGGCAATTTAGCTTGGTAATGGCAGAGAGTGCAAAATGGGCCTCGTCGGTCATCAAAATTTGCTTCCAAAAATCAGATTCAGTGTTAACCATGACTGTACTCCAAGCGACGTGGACTGTCTGTCTGCAATATTATTTCAGATAATTGCACTTTATACGGAAACAATATGACACATGTGGGTTCTTGTTAACACTCTCTTTAAGCGCTTCAACCAATTCTTTGGATCGTGGACTCTTGGGTGTTGATGAACAACATATCTCTCACTGTCACGTGCTCATCAAAATGCATTCATTCATTCGTGTTCTCAGGCGGTGCTTCTTACCACGATATTTTCGACGACAACTTGTACAATAGTACAGCGTCACTATTTCGGTGCGTTATTTCCGTGTGCAGCGATTCATGGTCAGAATTGACATTTTGACGTAACGTTTCAAAAACATGTCTACTCAAGTCAATCGGTTATAAATGCGTGTCAATGCTTACGTACCGACATAAAATATGGCGCACCCTGTAGATAATTTGGAATCCATCTCGTCCTTTGCCAAGATTCTTGTTCTACATTATCGGAGTAGAAAGTTTTTCGGACCGGAGCTACATACGTTGTGTATAATCTTAATAGGATCCCCAACTTTGACCAAAACAACAGGGGCACATTTTTCCAAAACAAAATAACATCTTTTTAGACTGATTTTGTTTTTATTCTAGTACGCGTTTTTAAATGGCTTGCTTTGTGTGTTTACTTACGGTGACTATTTTGAAGTATACTTTTGAATGTAAGTACTTTCATCCAACCCTATTTCTACGAATGCTTATATACGAAACATCGCAAAGGGCACCCCCAACTAACCAATAAAGGCACTCCAGTTACAAAATCTTACGGTATTTCGCTTCTACTTCAGTTTCCTATCTATTCTGATATACCAAACCCTTCAAATCGTCGTAATAATAGGGAAAATCTTTTCAGAAAACGTAATGCATTCCAAGATGCGAACTTCATACGACTGAATAGGATCCTCAGAGCTTGGTTTATAAAGAGCAAATCAAATCACAAATTCGCGCCTGATTACAAATCCACAATCAATTACCTATTCATTCTGATATCTCACATCCTTTAACTTCTCCTAGGTATTGAGAAAATCTTTTCACAAAACTTTCAAATCGAAAAATTCGTTAATTTTTAGCAACTCAATTGTGTTATAATTTGACCGTATTCTTTCGTGTGAAATGTGCCAATTTTTTCAAAATTCTATTTTCTCCGCCTTCGAACAAATTCTTTTTCCCCAAATTAATCTGAAAATAATAAACAAATTTAATTCAATCAACAATTTCAGCTGAAATGCTTAAAAATATGGAAAAAGTGATTTTTTCAGTTCAAAGTTAAGTATGCTAGAAATACAAGAGTTATTGCTTATCAATGCTTGCTTAATATGCCAATTCAGCGAATTATTTAAGAAAATGTTTAGCTGTCAGAAATTAAAGAAAAATGTTCCTGAAATATTTGAACATATATTCGACGTAGAAAAAGCTCACTGTTCAGAGTCGGCATTAAACTTTTGGTCTTCTTCGCTCGTGAGAGAACAGTGCTATTCTTCTCGCATAGAAGCTACACCCAAGGCCAACTCGGACTGTAGCGCCACCATTATTATTATAATTATTCAGCACATTTAAGAGGTTTTCATTAAAAGAGATTCCTGCCCATGGGTGAACACAACTTTTTTTAAGACTTTCATTTAGAATGTGGCTTAGAGTATAGAGTAGCATTTGCTGAGCAATGAAGTGACAAATTTATTTATGTTGTCGTAAGCCGCTCATCAACACGACTGGATGGCGCAGTTGGTTAAGTGCCTGCCCCAAGTTCGAGGGGTCCCAGGTTCGATTCCGAAATCGGTCCAGGCACCATTTGCCGTTGGGATCAAATTAACGGCTCTGGAGTAGGTTGCTAACTGGCAGTACAATGGACAGTTTTGAGTCTGAGTGCTCCAATAGTGTTTCTAAAATCCTCCAAAAAGAAAAAAAAACAAAAAAGCCGCTCATGGATTCAAAGTTGCTTCAGAATCACCAAATTTTAAATTGATTGACATCTTATGACTGCACTAATTGTGATTTGAACAAATGACTGTTGTAATTAGGGATGCAACATAGTTCTTAAAAACATCTATGTTTGAAAATATTGAAGGTTCCACGACAAAAATCCATGTTAAAAAACATCTTTACTAAATACAATACGACTGGATGGCGCAGTTGGTTAAGTGCCTGCTCCAAGTTAGAGGGGTCCTGGGTTCGAATCCCAGTGAAATCGAATCAGGCCCAGTCACCATTTGCCGGTGGGATCAAATTAACGGCACATGAGTGGGTTGCTGCCTGGCAGTACAATGGACCAGTTTTGAGTCTGTGTGCTCCAGTAGCGTTTCAAAAATCATCCGAAAATAAAATAACGACAATGCATCGATGGTTTTCCGATGTTTTATTTATATTCTCTATCACACAAATAGTTGGCTATATTTACGACGTTCTGTACCTAAACAACAAAATATACTAGTCTCACCGGTTTCAACCCAAAAACGTTCTATGTCTTCCGCTTCGTTGATGATTGGATTTTTATTTTGTGGCTTATCTGGCCAACGAAAAACCCAGAGTGACGTTGGAGGATCCTACGGTTCGGGATTAGACTTCCCGAGCGGGCCCTTCATGCACGTTTATATAGCGAGTCGCCTGCTCCAAGTGGACAGACGCTAGTTTGGCTGTTGACACAAGGTGTGCTATGTTTACGCATCCACCCAATACATGACAAAACATGAACCCTCTCAGATTAGCTACCGACCCACAGTTCCTCAGGAGTTGGATATTCTTGAGGATTGCTCGATGTCCAGGGTGTAACATGTATCGCAAACATGTGTCGTTTTGCAAACATGTATCAACTAGGGATAGTTGTAAAGCTAAAAAAAACATACATCGGTCAAATCAAATCTAAATCACACTAGCGCTTCCGCAATATGCGAATTTAAGATAAAATAGCTACGCTTGTGCTAGAGAAATCGATATATAAATCGAGCACAAACTAGATATTTGATGAAGGATGTTTAAATTATTGATTATAATTAAAAAACAAAAAACTTTAGACAAGACTTAAGACCAAGCTTTTTTTGATTTTGAAAAACACAGGCCACTGGATTTTTAGAAAATCTACCACACAAACTAACGATGAGTGCACACAGCTGCTTGTAGCTCATGAACATTGGTAGTTCCTTTCACAATTCCATTCACAGTATTGAACTGCTGACTGTTGCATTAGTGGCCTTTTAGCTTTACTTTTTAATGACCAAGTGGCTATTTCTACAGTCTATAAGAGAGTTTTACCAGCAGAACTATGTACATTTATTGTATTGCAATCTTAACAGTTATTTTTTTCACTTAACTAGAACAAACGAAGAAATCAATTGAATATTTTCCATTAAAATGTATTTTGCTTCAGATAAGTTGTTTATTATACAAGGTGACTAGATAAAGGGGACAGGAAAAGAAATTTAAATAAAACCACGCTGTTTAATATTGAAAACTGTTTCTGGGTTTATTTTATAGCTAAAAATATGCCATTATGTATGGAATGTCACAAATGTCCCCCTCGCTTTCGCTGGCAGTGCTTCAAGTTTTGATTACTCGGTCTTTAGTCGATGTTTCATTGCCGCCCAGAAGGCAAAAAAAGATTTGAGCTTAGTCTTGATTTAAATTAATTGCCAAATACTTAAAACAAAAATATAATTAAGGATCTAAGAATTGATAACAAGAGTAAATTGTAGACAGTAGATTATAAGCATAAAATAAACAATCACTTTGATCGACGTGGTAAAAGAATTTATCTTAAAATTAGATTCAGGATACAAATCTTTCGTGGGGAAAAAATACACAAAAGATGGTTTAGATATATTTTTATATATTGTATAATTAAACTTAATTTAACTTTACCGTGTACAAAGCGATTTACTTTAATTTTATTTATCCCAACTACTTTACTTTTACTCTAGATGTCAAACCCATCAAATCACCGAAAGAGCGAACCCACTGAAACGACACCTGTACGTAACAAAAAAGGATAAGAAATCTAAATCTGTGTCCCACATTTGTAACTCGTAATCAACATACTTGTTGAAATTTAGTCTCACGAATTCTTTAGATACATAATTTCATGCTTTAATCTTATGCTTAAGTGTATGGTCGTCCATTTAGTCGTCCATCTGTGGTTCTTGGAGAGCCTGGTCTAGCTTATGTGAATAACCATAGAATTGGGTTAGAGGATGTTTCTCTGATTTATCTATAAGTATTGGTATCATTTATCGTAGCCTCTCATAAATATCTGTGTTTGTGGGTAGATACACACTGTTCTAAGTAGATCCTAGTATCTCATCTTTGGCACCGCAGTATCCTTCTGCAGGTATTTTCTTGATCTCTAACACCATTCAGTAGTCTAGTCTAGAAAGTGTGTTTTTCTATTTTCATTTCTATTCGAAACTAATATTCATTTGCTTCATTGTATTCGTTGGTTTCTGTTTTCTTTTATTTTTTGAATGTTAATTTTTTCGGTAAACGTGATGAACTAATGGACATATTTTTGATTTTCAAAACTCTAGCTGGTCCGTCATAAGAAATCCATTCCAATAGAAAGGAATATTGAAAGTATAAGGACTGAGAGCGACATTCCAATGGATCTGCTCGACAATGGAGTGGATGTCGAGAAGGGACCTTCTGTGTTCGATCAGATATCCTACGGTATTGTAAGTGTGGGTGGATTCATCTATCAGAACAGCTACATCTTCACAAATATCCTTATGATGGTAAGTCAATAGTATTTTATTTATCTTTGAAGTGACTTCAAATTCATTATTTTGTTCAGGCGTGGAGTATAGTGTATCACAGTTGGTTGACCTTTGTGTTCCTACTTTGGGCGAATGTCCTTTGGATGATACCAAATCAAAGGAAAGCGATGATGCGATCAAGTCCTTTCATAGTTCTCTATGCCGAGCTACTATTGATTGCACAATACATCTATGGAATGAACTTAACGAACGATGAACTTCCATCCAGTGTTAATGTAAGTGATCAAATGCATTTCTACTCTTGAACCTGATTTAATTAAGTTTATCATTCACAGACAACGGGGATTAATTTGCAACAAATTGGATTGGAACGACCATCGGAAAATAATGTTCAACCGTGTGTCCCATTGATAACGAAGACATCTTTTCTGCTCATGTTCTGGGTGACATTGAGACAGTTTTTCAAGGAGAAGAACGAACGTAAGAGACACAGTACCCTGGCGGATATGGTAGCTCCTTTGCAGGTCACTGTTGGAACGGCCACTGCTGGTAAGTCGTATAGTAATAAATACATACGGGAATAGTTGAAAATTGAAAACGAGAGTCTTAAAAGCAGGCATCTCTGAAAATATCAAATAATTTGGTATTATTCTCCACTATATATAAAATCAATATAAACGCTGTATGGTTCCTAAAAACTAGAAAAAGAATTAACGGCGTAGTGGGTAAGTGCGACGACTCCTACACTCCAAGTCGATTCTTGAGCTACACCTTCCACTTCTTTCTCTTCAACAATGCTCACAGAGTAAAACAATCTAGAAAAAGTTTATTAATTTCGCCGTACAGATCTCCTCCAGAGAGATCAATAGCACGTACAACACAAGTATGTATGTCACTCTCCCCTTCGAGTATTTTAATATTTACATCATATGGGTGCCGGAGGACTGTGATAGATATTCCAGAAAACTAACGAAATCTGGATGTTGACTTTTCACTATTCGCGTGAGAGAGCTTTTGTTACGATGTTCATACGTATTTTTTACAACGTAATACTATTAAGCAAATCTGAGCGGAATTTAATCTGATGGACTCATATGAACAGGCCAGCATTTAGGACAGTTAAGCGTTGTAACCGTGCTGAAGAACACCAGTATCAGCATCAGATTATCGCGAAGTCAGGGTAGTTCAATGGGCAGGAGATCGGCCGGTACGCTTGGTATCATAATTGTGCTGGCCTAAGTGTGATTGCAGTCTGTTAACTGTACCTCACAAAAAAGTGAAACTTTAGACTGTGTCTTCGGTGGCTGATAGATGACATTTAAACTTTTCTCACACAAACGCGAAGATGTTACTTATTAATAAGATTACTGAAAAAAAGTGAGCATCATTTCTGAACAACATGACAAACAGCCACAAGTTTTCAGTTAATGAAATGTATAAACTTAATTCTGTAAACATATTACCCAAGATCCTTGCACAAAATGTTTCACATACCCTAATGCCGACTTTCGGTCTATCAAGAGAAACCAGCTTTATGTATCGCGGAGGATGTAGTCACGAGATCTTAGGTCCATGCGATCTTTGGTCTTTCTTGCGTTGATGGCAATTGGAGAATAAGGTTCAATCAAGAAATGTATGTACAGCGACATGAGTCTAGTCATGCGTCTACGGATCCAACGCCTCAAATGGCTGGGCCAGGTACAACACTATTCCAGCCACAAGAATTTTGACCATAAGCTAGTGGGACTACGCAATAAAGGACTCCTAATGACGAAACTAATGGCATACACAAGTGGAGGAGAATCAACTTTGAATGCGCAGCCGGAAACAATTAGCAAAAGAACATTTCAGCTGAAGAGACTTGTTGCTTGAGGCTGAGGTTTCACGTGGAGTAAAGCATCATAAGAAGAAGAAGGATATATTTCAGCCCAGATCATTCTAGAAATGATATACGTTGTTCCTTTCATCCATCTATTAATTGTTTGGGTTGCGACCTCTGTCGAGAGGTGTACCTACATTCCGTTGTTCAGCTAATGGTAGGAATGCTGTTCAATGCCAGACGGCTTTATTCGCTTTACTGTTGAGTGGAATGGACATATGGGCCGGTACCCAACACAAACGAGTGTTAAACTGTTCGACCGTCTTGTCTAGTTATGAGCGGTAGGTGTTTTCTACTTTAGAATTTTTCCAAGGCTTTTACTGCCCAGCTGTCCGTAAAAATACAAATATTACGAACGGGTATTACATTCCACTCAAGCATGGACAGTGCTTCTCAAGTTGTCATTATCTTTGCCTAAAACAAGCTGCAGCAGTCAGGAATGTGAAGGGAGAGAATGATGTTTAGACACAAACTCGACCTATCTGTGTAAAAGTTACAATATCACTCGAAGGGTGATATGGGTAACTATGAGTATAACTGCTGTAAAGAACATTTTGCTTATTCTTACCAAAAAAATACCAAATTTTGTCTTCTTGTTTTGAAGTTTAGTACTAAACAACAGGCCGTTTTGCATCAGCCAACAGTTCACTCCTGTTCATCATTAAAAAATTCACGCATTTCACATCCTTCCAGATTTGGGTGCAACACAAGAGAGCAAGAAGACTTCAAAGTTCCTCAAAAAAGCCGGAGACATCATCAAAAATCTCCTTGTTCGCTTATGGATTTGGCTGCTGATTCTTGTCATATTCCTGTGCGCCATCACTGGCGTGAAAATGACTGGATTCCGCATCTGTTACATGGCAATGTTCCTGTTCTTCCTATTGGTCTTTCAATCCTCATCAAAAGCTTGGGTCAAAATCATGTATGGCTTTTGGCTATTCCTGATTTTTTACGCGATGTCCATACTGACCCTAATCTACACTTACCAGTTTGATAAATTCGATGAGTATTGGGATCACTATCTCAACATATCGAAAACACTGTAAGTATCCATACCCACACCAGTTGAAGCATCACTGAAATTTGTCTCTTCTCTTCTTTCCAGACAAGAGGACATCGGGTTAAAGAAATACGAAACAAAGGATCTCTTCTTGCATTTGGTCTCGCCCACAATCATCGTTATCCTCACGGTTATTCAGGTTCACTATTTCCACAGACGATTCATTGCTGCTCTGCAACAACAAGCCACAGAATCGAAAAGCGCTCCACGTGCGGCAGTGGAATCAGAGCCCGCGGATACAAGTCTTCGGGAGTCAAGTCATTTGAGAGATTATCGTACGAGTTTTACCGAAGAGAGTGGCTTTCAGGAATCGTTGAAGGATCTCTTCCGGCGACTGCTGACAATAATCAAGAAGAGATCAAAATACATGGCCAAGCACTTTAAGGGTGTTTGTTGGCGATTCCTCGAGCTACATTTAATCAAGGCTGTGTACATAAGTGCTTTTGTTTGCTGTGTTAGTGAGGTGAGTACATTATCGTGGGTGGGTGTCAAATGCGTGATTACATTGCTTGTTTCTTTGTATACTTAATGCCACATTTGGCCTAGCAATTTTCACTGGCTTAAGTTCGACATGAAAATTTGTGTGAGTGGCTTCTTATCGGACCATATGTAGAGAGGATGCATGGTCTGAGGTCACTTAACAACCAAACCTTAAATTGTTTACTTTACTCATCATTGACGCAAAACAAAGACAATATAAAGTACTTCTGATAGATGCCTCAAAACTGGAAATGATCTTGCCTGTGAATGATATTGACCGACTAATCCAGCGATAACATTCGTGGAATGAGTCTCCATACCTGTTTTGTGCAGGACTATTCATATGAGCGGCTAACTGCGAATTGTGAAGTTCTCGAATTTTGACACTTTATGCACATGGAATTTATCCGGTAGCCGCGAATTGTCAGTGTGAAATTTAAAATTTTAAATATTTGCGAACAGAGATTTCGAGATTCAATCAGAAGTGAAAATCATCTCATTCAAGGTGTTCAGTGACGTTAAGGCCCTGATGATTAAAAATTCTCATTTCTTCACACAAATCAGTAGCGAATTAACAAATTAATGTCAGAAGGGTCCTTAAACAAAACGACGTGATGCCTTTGACCCTTTCACTGAGATCTTAACTTTTTACTAATTCGTTGACTATTATTAATTTCTTTCAGGTGTGCGTACTTCACATTCCATTTTGTTTGCTGTGTATAGTCGGCCTTGTTTCGAGGAATAAAATCCAAATCTTCATCAGTCGTATAATATCGCTTAGCGTTTCAGTGATCATTCTCACCAAAATGATATACCAAGTGCAGTACATCTCGCACGATAAGTATAACGTCGTTTGCAACTCAACCGGGACAACGGAGAACAACGCCGTTTGGTTTGGCCTACAGAAAGCCACCGTCAACGGTGGCCTAATGGATCTCATTAAGAAGTACATCATATTCATGGTGATGGTCACGTTACACGCGGTAGTAACGCTGCGTCAAAATCAAATGCGACACATACAAGGTGATCACTCGCAGAGAGGACCACCGATCCTATTCCCCTCGGTGACCCGGGCTGATGCCGAGAAGAATCTCGAAGGACTAATCCAGTATCTCTTCAACTATGGCTTCTACAAATTCGGAATGGAATGTACACTGATCTGCCTTGTCGCACTGATTAGCTATCGTCAGGACATTGTCGCGCTTCTGTACGTGGTCTGGTTGTGCGGCATTCTCTGGCTTCCCAGACGATCTTGCGCAAGGATATGGGGCTTTTTCCAGTGTTTCACTGCCACAATTATATTTTTGGAGTATATTGTATTAGTTGGGATACCACCTGGACTGTGTATAGGTAATTTATCTTCACCTGAGATAGATTCAGTTGAGTTTAATCTTGTTTTCTGTTATTTCATCCAGAGTATCCTTGGCTTAACTCGATCTACTCGAACCCGCTACAAAAATGGGCGATGCTCCCGGGTGATCTTAACTACAGCCACGTGAAGAAGCTAATCTTCGACTTCATAATGCTGCTTTTCATTTCGAGGCAGAAGAGAGTTTTTGCATCAGAACTCCGGATCGTTGACAACAATTTCCCAGGTGGCACAAACGCGTCAGTGATCAAGGATATCGAGCAATTGGGACAAGTGCCTTTCGTGAATCCTACCAGGGACTTCCTGTCCACCATAAGGAATTATTTGGATGTGATCAAAAATGGAGTTCTGTGCGGATTCTTTTGGGTCACTTTATCCGTGGTGTTTGTTGCTGGAACAAATATCTCGGATCTACTAGCAGTTGGTTATCTGATTGGAGCTTTCGTATTCTTGTGGGAGGGATCGGATTTCTATTTGAGACCCATCAGGGTTATCCTAAGAAGGTAATTATTAAGTTTTGAGTAGCTTTGAAAATAAAATTTTAAAAGTTGCCCCCTTTCTATATGAGCTTTTTCTTACTAGGGTTCCCTATTGAATTTAATTCTTTCGACGATCTTAATAAAACTGTAGTCTGAGTGTCACAAATTTCAATTCTTTATTGCATGCCTGTGAACATGTTAGCGACCTTGTTTCTAGTCGTTTTTCAGTCGCTGTTAGGGTTCTCGTAAAAGGGGAAAGAAAATGAATATCGAGCAGTGATTAGGAAATGTCTTGCTTTGGCTACAGGGCTATTTATGCGGAATCTACATACCACCGCGAAAAGGGGGGCTATTGCATTTACACGTAATCGTGCCTGCTTGGTTGATGAAATGTTTTCGGAAGCCAAAAAACTGCGATCACCGCCCATAAATCGATCAGTTTTGCTAACAGGTACTCGACCACCACCGAATCGGATTGAGCAGGATATAAAAATCCATAAAAACTCATAGATTGACTGAAGTATTGGTGCAGCAGTTGTTCTTCTTCTTTCTGTTTCAAAAAGGAGGTCCGGGATGTACCTTGACCTCTACTAACAAGCCGCTACAGCTAGCATGGTCACTTGTTAGCCCTTTCCAGCTTCGCACCCCAAAATGATCAAAATGAGCGAAAGTCTTCTGTCGCATTGTCGCACGAGCTCGGAGCCGAATAATTTTAAGACCATAGTTGAATCGTCTATATGCTTTACATGGATTTGTTAATTCTCCATGACTCTCTCCTAGTTGTGCTCATTAAGCAACTGCTGGAAATGCTTCTTAAATATATCCACTTTTACCTATGTGCCAATCCATAGGGATTATCCTCACAATTTCGAAAAGTTTGGTTGCCCTTTTTAAAGCCTGTTGCCATACTTTTGGTTTTTTTTTTTGTGTTTAACCAAAGACTTTTTGTTCTTCTAAACCAATGGCTATTCCATTGCCTAATGGTATGGACAATATCCGAATCAGATGGTGAAGTTTGAAGATCTTTGCCTCTTTTTATAATTGCAATGCGATTGGAACAGAAATGTCAACACTCAAAACTGTACAGGCCATAACTTTAGTCAGACCTTTTCCTTAGCGTTATTTTTGTTTTCCCCAAACAAAATAATTATGTACTTTGGTTATTGTCAAAATCAATTTCAAAAATCATTCCCCCACTTTACAGATGGAATCTTCTGCTGCTATTTAACGTCTTCAACATAGCGTTGAAAACGTTTCTTCAAATCGGTGGATGCCTCTTTATGAAAAACCTTAAGCATCACGCTTGCTGGCTGATACACATGCTTGGTATAACGTGTGCCCTAGATGTCGACAGCATGCTGGACACGGACGACAACGACTGCCCCGGCCTGCGAACCCAGTCGTACCTCGTGTGGGATGCGACGTGCTTTGCTTTTATTGTTTTACAACTGAGGATATTCCAGAGTCACTACTTCTGTCACATCATCAACGACATGAAGGCAAATGCGCTCTTGGCCTATAGGTAAACTCCCTCGAACTAGTGTCCAGTTCTCAACTGATCATCTGCCTGATTTTACATAGGGGTGCCGAGATCATAGAGGATCTCCGTCAGAAGCAAATCGAACATCGAAGGAAACACGAACAAGAGGTGCTTCGGAAAATTAAACGAAAAATGGAGAAGATACGCGCTACTCAGCAGAAAATGTTGCGTCCCATCGACAAGCCCACTCATTTCGACGGTAAGTTAATTGTTTGCCCGGTTAAGCGTGTACACTTGTTGGTTTTGAAATTATCGATTTTGTTCCTGTCAAGAGTGACCTATCATCATCCCCCAGACATCCCACGTACATTTCCCACCCAAAAACTAATAAAATCATTTTGCAGACGTCACTTTTGTTTGTCCCCGACGGTTTTCTGTGATCTGTCCTTACACTCTTGGTTTTTATTTTTGTTTTCGTTTATTTTTGTGACCGAAATGCGTGTACTAAGCTTGATTTTTGTTGAACCCATCGAACCGGTTTGATGGCGGAGTGAAAAGAAAGTGTTTGCTCAAAAGTAAGTAGTATTCTTGTTGCAAAGCAGAAGTACCACCGCTGCTGCGCAATGGGAGCTTTTCGTCGTGCCAAGGTTCAGGCTACCACACTCCAATTGATGATGACGATGAGGACGTTCGCGACAATCGAGTGGAAAAGCGGAAAACTCTTCCCGACGAATTTGCCTCAGACATCGCTTCAAAAGATGGCAACCTTATGCCATACGTTCCAGGACGCCCTCATCAAGTAGTTGTTGCATTTTCTGACTTTTTGAATTCTGAATAACTGTGTTGAACTCGATTAGATACATTCGCCCAGTTCTGGAGGATTGACGATATCGTTTGATGGTTACCTCGACGCAAACCGCTTGTCGTACAACTCAACGGCGGGATCTGACGTGCCCTCGAAGGCACCGAGTTCAGACGGATCGGTGTTCTCGCCACCAGCTACTGGAACTGATAAAGACACTCCTGGCTCAAAGGGATTCTTCAAGGAGAACACATTGCCAATGAGTGCTTTGTTACCGCCACCGACAACAACGCACACAAGTCTTCTGGGAAATACAAGCGGCGGTAGTTCGGTGATATCCAGTACGCAGCAGAGTAGACTACGCGAACACCGTCGACAGTCAAGTGTTAATGCTGTGTCTTGGAATGAACCGGTCTCGGAAACTCTGCAAGGCAAAGATATTGATGTTCCGCCGGCAATTGTTAATGTATGCGATTTATTTATACAAAATTTTGCAATCAAATATGTGGGGGGAATGTGATTCGATAGAGGCAATTTGTCAGGAGCTTAGGAGGACGCGCTGAGTGATTTTGGTTGCGGACTACACTCGCTTCAACCAGCGTAAAGGCAATTCTCATAGATCGATTAGACTGTCTTTGAATGAATGATAATGCTTTTACTCGGATATACCGATGTTGGATCTTCTTGTTATAACATTGGAGATAGATTAGATTTGATAGATTTGCTGATGAAACATAGGAATGGGCACCTTCATTTATTGAAACTGCATTCAAAATGGCATTCATTCATGTTAAGGCACGATTATTGACGCTCTGGCAGATTAATAAATCGCACCTTATTGCTGAACAATATTTGATTGAGTCGGTTAACTGCGTCTTTCAAAACAGATTTGCGATTAATATTCGCCGAAGCGTTGTCTCCGTTCCGCAACATTCAGATTTCGTGACAAAGTATTTTGATAAAGTATTGTGCACTGACGACAGTGATCTGAATAGGTTGGTTAACGTTCTCTGTCTATCGTCAGCACAGATCCATCCCTTTTTGTCGTCAAGACTATGGTCCGGAATACTATCGAGTGCGATGAGGGTTTGGTACTAGTGTCTGGCACACTACAGAATGTATGGTCATATTTGGGGTAAAGTAGGTCAAATTGTCAACATCCATCATTCTCAAATTCATATACCTGAATCATACCAAGTCGCTGTGTTTGACTTATTAGGTCAATGTCATCCGCGTATATACCGCGTACGGTCCTCTAGTGCCTCTTGTGCACATGAGAGTGCTTCTATGACATTTTTGGACATTAAAGGTCTTGGTGAGTTCATTACCGACCTTGATGGAGCAGCAATACGTTTCCATCGTCATCCAGTCTGATATGACAAACTAGATATGGCGCTATAAATCTCGTCCCTATTCATGCTGTGATATAATATTTTGAAATCGACGTGTTGATCAGCATTTCTTCATTTTTTCCAGAATCTACAGTAGCGCGAAGATTTGATCGATGGTGGACTTTTCGGAAAGAAGAACGATTTTTTTTTAAGTTCGCATAAGCTCTCAAAGAAGTAGGCCCCCAGATGTTGACGCCGAAGAGACGCCAATTATTGCTTTGCAAGATGAACAATTCGAAAAGATGCGGAGCTTGATTTATACCTGTTCGTCTTTTCGAGACTCTACTGTAGTTTTTTTTTGATTACCGATAGATTTCTGCCAGTTTTACTATCAGCAATATCAAGAACACCTATGACCGTACTATGGTGTCCAGAATATGGTTAAACTGGTATAATTTCCAATGCATCAATGATTTAGGCACATATTAATGAGATAAATGATTCAATTTCACAGCGAATGAATCGGATTCCAGTTTTGAAAAAATCAGTTAGAAAATATCATGCTCTAAGAAGGTAGTAAGGGCGTATGAACGTAGATTTAGTAGCACATGATTCTTTTCGAAATTTGCGTTCATCGATATTCCATATGAAGCTGTTTCTGGATCTAAAGACAACGCAGTTTAGGTTTGCCAAACTATTGAATTACTTTCCTAACCTCAAAAGCGAGTACGTCGAGTAATTTAGTGGTCTGCGATAAAGAAGCAATTTTTTTTTGTGCTGACGTGCTTTGCAAACCCCATTATTTTTGTCTTGTAAGCAGCGAAATAATTGCGGCCACTGATACGTCAGCTAAGGATGCTCGACAGTACTCAAGTGAACACAATTTAATTGGTCTACCGCTCTCATGTATTCGTATAAAACCACTTGTAGGTACCTGACGATGCTACGGTAACTATGCGCCAAAAATCACTTCATCGTCGTCATCTAAGCATGGGCAACGCAACCTATTCAGTCGACGAAAACGCACCACGAACGCATCGTTACAGCAATCTCTCAGCACCCGAGGAGTCAATGTCTCGTCGACCGAACAGCTGGGGACCAGTGGACAACTTCTTTTACCCAGAAGCCCTGATGTCGGACGTGCCACGAGCTACCACCTCACATGCGGAGTGTAATGCCATTTTCATGCATAAAATCAAGAACAACTTTGTACATAAAAAGCGAATAAAAATAAAACCACTTGTATATAAAAAAAATATAAATGTATCTCTAAGGAAAACTAGAAAAACAATTTTTTTATTTTTCTTTCCTTTTCAAATATTTTACTAATCATACGTGGAGTAGTGGGAAGCCAAGCCTAAATCGGTTGCAGTTCACCGAAATGTGTTTTGAGTTTCGCAATGGTCTCTGGGGCCAATTCCAGCCGGGTTTTGATGGAAAAACCGAGGATTGCGTTATGTACTTGAGACTGATCTTTGGCTGGCTGCTTTTAGTAGACAATAGATACTTCTTTGTTTAGTTTCTTTTGGTTTTTCAGTAGTTTTAAGGCACTCTTAAGTTGAACTGATCGCAATGCAAAGCTTTGGATTTTAGAACTCACGTGTGATAAGCTGTATATTCTGTAATAAGTGATCTAAGTTGCAGTTCAGACCGACGAACACTTGCTTCATCTAATTTTGGTTAATTTTGTTTTTCTAATAGGTACAGAATATCTTATATCTTCTTCTCCTCCAGGAATAGTCTGCAGGCATAGTATGCAGGCATCATCCTCGACAAGCCCTATCTTTTTTAAACCATACTTGAAGTTTCCATGAGCCGTGAAAAGCGCTACCAAAAATTTTAATGTCACTTCAAGGTTGAGACTTTCCTCTGAACAACGTTCGACTAAAAGTTTATTGTAATTTTTTTCTTCTTTGGTTTATATTGCCTGCAGTCTTCATTGTTGTAAACTGTCGACACTCTAGTTATTCCACCTATTGGCAAACTCATACCACTAATATCATTTTTTATGAGATATAATTAGAATCTTCCAATGTCTGCCGACTTTACGTGAGAGCCGTTTCCCATCTCATTGTACTCGAAGTGCAGAGGCCCCTGGCATTTTCTTAAGAAATACAGTGGAAGGCAAAAGTTTTCACACAAAGTAGTTGTTAAAGAAAACGAAGCGAAGACCTGAGTTAAAAGCTTTTTGTTACTTTTTTTTGATGAAAAAACAACGTTTTTTTTTTTATTATTTTGTTGTTTTATTTTGTAATACTAAATTGCTTCAAATTTATTACATGCTTATAAAGAGTTAATTTTTAACCATCGCTAAGGTTTAAACGATTCATTTTCTTTAAAAATAAATTCATGTGAAAACTTTTGTCCACTACTGCAAGTCAAATGGTAGCAATTCTAGCAACACTTCCATTGCACCCGTTTGCATTGTACGCATGGCGCCGCGCTTATTCAAACGTAGGTACTAGACGTTGGATCGCACGTACATAGATAAAACAAAAAAATTCTTGACTGATTCCGTCGACAGACTACTATACTGTTTTTGTGCTACCATCGAGTGACGTTTCACTTCTTACACAAGCAATACAATGACACATTCTGAAATATTGCGTTGTGCTACGGATCTTACGTTTGTTAAAAATGAGAGCAACGTTACCTCTCGTAACAACCGTTCGTTGTCCTGTCATCTAAATCTTTCAACATGTTGAATTATTTGCGTCCTTTTCGACACAAATTGACTGTTTTACGTGTTTGTGCTTGATTTTGACATTTAATTGTAGAATTTTAGAAATGAAAACAGCTGATAAATGTCGATTGTCATTTCAAAATATCCATGAAGGACTGCATAACGTAACGCAGAACCGGTGAAACCAAATTCAGTATTATATTTCAGACATGAAGGATTAAAGGGCTATCCACATGAGCGGCGAACAACGAAATTTGCGAATTTGACACTTAATTCAAATGCAATTCTCTTTAGTCGCCGGTAGCGTGAATTGTCAGTATGAATTTTAAAATTTCAAATGTTCGCGCCCAGAGATTTCGCGAATTTTTCATTTGTGAATTTGTGGAGTGTGATGGCTCTCTATGGATCGCGAACGGCTCATTGTGAATCGTGAATTCAGTTTGGCAATTCGCGAAGAGATTGTTGAATTCTTAGAAAAAAAAACGTATTCGATAATTTTCTTAATTAAACAATATTTTTTGAGTTTTAAAATTCAATTTGCTAATATCTTCTGAAATATGGTTATTTAAAAAAAATCGCATTCGCAGTTCAAGGCTCATGTGAAAGTCCCTTAAATGTTAAGTTGCGAGAACTCTTCACGTCGGAGCCCAAACCGATTGCGTACTATTTCGGTACCCAAGCTATCACTCAAATTAAAGAACACACAATTTCGCTTACAATAAATCAATCGCAAACCTCCTAGACGAGTTCATAGAACTCTGGTATCATAAAATATGAATTTAATACGACGGATGCCTTTAATACATTACACAAAGTATGATCGAGTTCGTAAAAGTTAATTGCAGCAGTCCTCCAAGATTTGCATCCATTATTGTAAAGAAGTCGCATTTTTTTGTTCATGAATATAGCAATACTTGCGTTCATACAAATAAATTGACAGACAAAATATGATCATGTTTGCAGTGAGCTTAGTTTTCTTGCGTCGTTGCTTGAGGATATCTGAAGAAAATATTCCTTGATTTTTTAAAGTAAATGCCAATATTTTTGGAATATGTCCAACAATTGGTTTCTTTTTTATCAAAACAGTCATCCTTTTTCTTAGGACGTTGGGAATAAAAATTAAATAAATTTGATAAAGAATTAGTCAAAGAATTGCTTTTCTATTTGAGATCATAAGGCGCACAAATCTAAATCCCTCAATTAGTCTCTGTATTTTTTACATTCTAAATGTACTTAATTTTACATTTGTGATCTCTTTTCGGCTGTACACAATAACCGCATTCATGTGTCAATTTTTAAGTTAGTAAATTCATTGAAAAGCTTGCTTAGCATTTTTCAAACTAGGCCTAAATTTTAAAAATTTGCGGTCCCGGACTTTTCGAGGCCTTTGTAGAGTCCTTGAACTTATCGTGATTGATCTTGAAATTGAAATTGTTTTCTTGTCTAAAAATTGATGGGAATGACATGACAGATCTCTATCACTCACAAAATTCAAAAGACGGTCTTGTAAAAAATGTCTTGTCCGTCTTTTATGCTCTTGTAGGTACCTGTATTGATGCTGTCGGCTCCCTAAGGCTATTAAATGAGGCCTAAGTTGACCTTGTCAGATTGCTTCCAATGCGTTAGCTGAAGCTCTGCGTTGTTGCCGATGACCGGTCCTTTTATTAAATGTTGGATTTACCCCATTTCCCCGAACCAATGAATTGGAAGGTTTTTTTTCGCAGGAGTACGCTGGACCATACTTTTGATGTGGCCAAGCGCCATTGCTGTTAGGTTTTATTGGTGACTCATGGACTAGGTCCTTATTCAAAACCGAAGTTTTGTTATTATTCCTCTGTATTCACTCTCATCTTAAACTTGTATTCCAGTTTGTATACCAACTCTATTCTGAAGGATTTTGATTTAAATTGCTTTGCCATTTTGCTAATCATTCAGTTTTGACAAGACTAGCAACGTTAATGCAAAGATATTCCACTTGTCATGAATTCTCAGGATTGAGAGGTTATAGCTGGGTTTTGTCTCCAACAGCTGGACCTAAGTTATTTCCGTAGTCTCCGCAGTTTTCCATTCTTCCACGTCCCAACGTTGTTTATATCTTATTTGCAAAGCTTCTCATCCACGAATCTGAAGGGCACAATACACCTAGTTAACAAATTGATTTTACCAAACAGAAGAATGAGTCAATCACAAGAAAACAAACCATTGAATATCTGCCGCACCTTTCATCCCGTATGACCTTATTTGCAATTCTTATGATTTCATCAGTCTTACTTTTAACATTTTGTTTCTTCTCCCTCTATGACTGCAGTCTTTCAATAAACCAACTAACAAACAAAAGAAAAAGCAAAATAACCCAGAAAGACAATATAAATTGATGGGAAACTCTATTTAATTTGTTTCTTAAATTTTGTTTTATTTTCATATTTTTTGATTAATTTTTTTTTTGTTTTTCTATTTTTCATTTTGGCTTATCTTAATTGTTTTTCCTCATATCCTTCTTATAGAACATGGTTTTCCTATTCCCGGCTACAGAGCTTACAGACGGAAAGACCATACCACACATGTTCAGGGTAAAATGATTTTTTTGTTTCTTATTTTGTTTCTTTTGTAAATTTATTTTATTCTCTTTTTTAATAATTATTTTTTGATTTGATTTAAAATCTTTAGAGTTGCGTTTAAAATAAATAAATTTAGTAACTGAACTAATATGGTACCGCTAACGAATGAAACTGAATATGTACTAGTTGAAGGGGAATTGTGGTTTAGCTTTGTATCTTCGAATTTGTTTTGTTTATTTAGCAAATGTAGTGGACTGAGACGCGAAAGTGAAAACTAGTGCCTATAACTTGCCTATCTTCCTTTTTTTCAATACGAATTTTTTGTCGCAACTATTGTATGAAACGAGGGGGTAATGGAAAAAATTATTATATTTTTGGTTAAATGCAATCGTTTTTGAATTTTTGTTTGTTTGCCTTTGTTTTTATTACAATAAACCACATTCACATAATTACCTAAACATATTGTGATTTTTAATTGACACAGTTTTTGTAGAGTTAAGTTTTTCTAAGTCGCCGTGTTTTTATAAAATTTGACTCGAAGCTAAAAAGGAAATCGCATACGGGGTAACCAGATGGCCTTATTTTGAAGGTACATTCATGCCATTGTGTATGGTATAACACATTATTCAATTTTTGATGAACCGGCCCAATATGTTGGTTGTCTCGAACTCATCCAGCCAGCATTTTCAGCGCTCAATTAACGAACACAATCTTATACGGATGTAGGCCCGACTAAAACCGCGAAACAAGTCAACTAACCGGCGCAGAATTGACATTTTTATGTCTTTTTCTATACTGGCCGCTACAGCGGATTTGTTTTCTTCCATTTCCCATTAATCTCTGTCTAATTGGTGACTCAATGTTCAAAAGAGTGTACTCACCATCAATCTTTTTCATGGTGCGTCGAGTTGCCTGCACACTGAGGCCACCCTCCTTGCGTATTTACAACTGAGTCGGAATTTCGAGAATAACTTTCAACAATATCCGCATGTTCGGCAATCGTGAAAGAATGCATGCTGAAATGTTTACTGAATATTTTGACTGCAATGTGATTGGCAACTTTCATAGCTGCTGAAACTAAACAAGAAAATTAGAGAATTTGAAATTTTTATGTTTCTTATATTTAAATTTTTATAGAAAATGTGTAAACAGACTCTGCTAAATTGTCTTAGTGCCAAGGGATACAAAATTATTGACAACTTTGCTTCCATATATGAGTCAAGCAAAGCAGAATTAAATACACTCTACATTAGTAATGTTGTGTTTCTATTTGAACTCTTGCATGCGACATTGTTAATTTTTCAATAACGATTGCAATACCAAACCTCCTTTACCTCTGTGTTCGACAAATTCTAAAACACACAATCCGTTGGCAACATATGTTTTTTTTTCTTTATGCTCATCTCGTCCTTAATTATATTTGAAAATTTTAGAATGTGTATTGTGTGATGTAACCATTCAAAAGAATACTCAACGCAAAGTTCTGAAGCACAACTTGTTTGAATTTCGTCTTTTCACATAGCACAGTGTAGTGGGAAAATAATGCAACACACAATAGAATTGAATGCACACACAAGTAGTTAATGTGTTCTAGATTCTTTCGAAACTTTCTTCTTGGGAATGTGATTAATCGCTAAACTAACGCTAACACTCGCGCACTAACATCACTTGTTTTTCTCTTCGAGAACAAAATATATTTTGACATTTTCTTGTACTTTTTTTTTAAATAATTTTTGAAGTAAAGTTAATCGTGACAGTCCTGTGATCACTGTTACACTTCTTTCAATGTCTCCTTTTACACAGAGTTTCTTTAAAACAACAATAAAATGCACATACATGTTTTTTTTTTATTTTTTATTTAAGCATAAGTCTATATATTTTTTTTTTTTGATTTCATGTTTGTCTTTGTTTTCGATTATATACATATGAACCATTATTTTTTCAGAAGTGTTATTTGTATAAATGATACGTGTTATTTATTGCTTTAAATATAAAGTCATTTTGGCGGTGTTTCTGTGTTTTAAGGTTTTTAGTTTCTTCGGGAATTTTTATATTGCAGTACAATTTGGCAGAAGTCTCGTTTTCTTTAATTTTACTCCGATTTTTGAGTTCTTTCGAGCAGGCACATTTGCCAGATACGCCACCATTTTGTTGCCACAATTAAAGTTAACTACTACAATATAACCAGGTAAGAACGATGTGAAAAAGAGTTTAAATAAAACAACAACAGTGTGAGATATAAAGTGTATTCTGGCTTTATTTTGAAGCTACACTCATGTCTTTATGTATGGAATAGCACATTATTCAAACGGATGCTTCGGCTTAGCTGGCAGTACCTCAAGCCGTTGGTCCAATATGTGCGGCGTTATTCTGGCAATAGCGTCTCGAATGTTCGCCTCGAGCTCGTCCAAAGTAGTCGGCTTGTTAACCATCTTCCTGGAACCACAGCTTGGATCGATTTTATTGAACTCTGGCCACCGAAATTCAGTTAAGAGTACTCTTATAGCTGAGACCATTGACAATAGCCGGGTAGGCTTCGTGGCCGTGTGGGTTTCGTCCACCCATACACATTCGACTTTCACAGTCTAGGTTAAAATCCCAGCACAAGCAAAAATTAAACAAAAAAATCAAAATTGTTCGAGTCACTGACAACGCTCAAAAAAAAAGTATAACCGTCTAGAAAAAGATTCTCAATCTCGCCGTTCAAAGTCGTCATTAAACTCTAGGTTCCCTCCATTCGTGAGCGAACAATAGCACGCACAAAATGAGTGATAGCGGTATCTCCTTCCTCATTTCGAAAGAAATAAGGTACAATGATGCCGCTTTGCCGTAAACTCTTTATAAATGCAGTGATGCTTGACGAACACTTGTGGATTGTAGTTGCTCCATTAATGACAAATGTTGAAATAGCCGCTGAGTCAAAAATGGGCCTTGTTCGAGAAGATAATTTTTTTTCCCACGATCCGGAACTTACGGCTTTTTCTATGGTCGTCCGGCTTCAATTCTTGCGTCAGCATATCCTTATACGGATGCTGGCCCATATCCAACCGGAAAATAAGAGCGTACTTACGCTCAAACTTTTTCATAGTGCGACGAATTGCCTGAACACTGAAGCCATGATAATGACCGAGCGCTCGAGAAAATTCGTGTTGCGTGTTTATAATAATGGCGTTGCTACAGTCCGAGGTGGACTTGGGCCTAGCTTCTCAGCAATTTATTTATAATTTCCTAATAATTCCCACATTTTTGCCAAGCGTGAAATGATACATGATGAAATGGCAAACTTACTAAATATTTTGATAGCTGAATGTGATTGGTAACTTTGACAGATGCTGAAACATAATAATCGGAAAAACTGTCATTGCTTTAGATGAGCAAGTACAATTTGGTACAACTATGAAATTTGATACACAGTATTTAGAAATTTCACATAATATTTGAAAAGTAAAAGAAAATATTTATTTTCTTTAATGTATTTCTCGAAACAAATTTTCACTTTTCACAATTACTACAAACTCATGCGGCGAAATGTCAAAAGTTACGTTGTGTTTTCGTTGTGCATGTTTGCACGCATCAGTGCATGCTGTATTGCTGCACATATAATCCAGACTTTAGGCTCAGATTATCCGTTTACATCACGACCTATAAACATGTGTATGTGGCATTAAGTTATATTTTCGTTTGTGATTATTTGTTCCAGTTAAATTTTTCCTTCAATTTTATTTTTATTTGCGCACAATTGTGTCTTCACTTGTGGTCTGAACTTTTCTGAAATAAAAGTAAATTTATGCACCAAACTGCTTTATAAGGTAAATGCACGTACATAAATGTTGTTTGTTAGACAGTATTTCACCAATAAGGTAATTGTTTTGCTCATTTTTTGAAATCACGTTGAGATTGTATTATCTCTTTCTCTTTGCACATTTATTGTTTTGACTTCAGAGCTTGGTTTTTTGAAGCTCTCACAATTTGTTGATTAAGAAATTGTGCAACAATTTATTAATAATAGTACAAATATGAATAATGGTGGCGCTACAGTCCGAGGTGGACTTAGGCCAAGCTTCTACAGTAACTATTCAATGAAATATTGAATTTTAAATAGATTTTAAAAACATGTTCACGACGTAAGTACTTTCGTATGATTGTTTGATTTTAAATTTTGAACTTCTGTTTGAAACAGGATGACATTCGTGCTATTTTAAAACACGGGTTTAAAAAAATGACACTTTTGTCTCATTGTGCTAATATGCGAGTATATTGTGTGTACTTCATCCGTAATAATTAACCAAAGCATACTTCTATTTCTAAATTAAAAATCCCTGAAAATGCATAAATGAAGACACAGGCTACAGAAGCAGCGATCTAGTTTCTCTTGGGATTCCGTAGTTTTTAGTCCATAGTTTAAACGATGATTGGTAGTGTTACGAGCTCTGGATTATTTCTACTACTCTTTGCATCTGAATTAGATATAGCTGAAGTTGTGTTTGTCTTATCTTAGGATATGATATTAGAGAGTGGATCTGCTTCCAAATTTGACGAAAATGTTAAGCCGTTTTCTAGACTTTTTGACTTGGATTTACTTGTCCTGTCAGCAATCCATGGAAAACATGTGCTAGAGGTGATGCTGCTCTTTGTAGACCTTGACCTTGAATTTAAATTGGCCTCCTACCGGTAGAGCTCATAGTTGACACATTAAACCCCCACCCAAGCTTGACTTTGTAACACGTTCCGATGAACTTAACTCACTGCTCAAAAACGGACTACGGAGTCGAGGCGGGTGTTTACTACGAAACACTTAACATATCCACTTCATTCAGACTTGCACTCTATGCTATTATTTTCAATGCGGAAATCCTGAATATTAAGGGGGCCTGTCGTATTATAAGATCACATCAGAACTTTAGAAAGTCAAGCTGCTATTAGGGCTATCGTCGGCCTGCATAGCTTTAAAGATAAGGGAATGCCGAACTGACTTTGTTAAACAGTGCAGCGCCATCTTTGTTTGGGTTCCAGGTCATAGCACAATTCTGGAAAATGACTCGCAAAACTATGATCCGCACTAGAAGTGCCGATTCCACTCGAGTTGGTCAAGAAAAGAGTGTCAGCAAATTTCCTGAAAATGACCGACCTTAGATGGGCCAGTTTAAATACCTGTGTAACATCTAGGAACATTTGGCAAAAATATAATTTGGCTAGAACAACCAAAACTCCTTTGAAGAACTTAGACCGATTTGGCTAGAATAGCAGGGAGCATGACAGCTAATTGGTCAATTAACGAATATACAGCCACAATCTCTCCTTCTGTCTGGCTAGAACCAAGCATCGGATTGTGAGAAGACCTTTTGTCGACTCCCATCCCTTGATGGTGATGTTCTTAAACTCCACAAGATGATTGATTTTAATCTAAATGAATACAAACCTTCTAACCTGCTTTTTCTTTCAGAGCTGTAGTATCAAAATGATGATCAAAACTGTGATGATTGTTCGTCTTCAAAAAAGTTCGGCTTGTGTTTGTTCACTCAATTCAGTCAGAGCGAGCTAAATAATATCGGCATTGATCGCTTAATCATTTCATTGCAAACTCCAGTTGGTTTAGTTGACTTGGAAGAAGCTTGACCCATTCTTCCACTTGTTTGTGAAGTGATACACCACATCCTCTTCCATTGTCTTTAACAGAAAATATATAGTGCTGACAAATATGAGGGATTTCGCTTCAGTATAGTTCTGGCCTTGGTAGGATAATCAAATTTGTTATCATTGTATAGCTTCTAGATCGTAATGTGTTGCATATGGTCCACAGTGTAGGTGCAACGATATATGTATGTTCCTTTTATAAACAAGGCGGGAAATACACCTTTGGGTTTTGAGGATTTATAAGCCAAAAAGGTTGTTATGGGAAATTTACTTCAACGACTCCTTTTCAAACCGCCGTGAAGCCCCTTCCTTGTAAAAATACCATGCATCTAGCCATCTCGTAGCGGTATTAAAGGACCTTCTCCTTCAGGATCTTAAGTATTCTTTATTACGATCTGTGTCGCGAATATCCGTTCTAACTATTTTTTTTCATAATAGCTTAGATTTTTCCACATCTTTATTGTCCTTAATTAACGGGATTTTCTTATTCCGTTTTCTTTGTTTATTTAGGCCCTCTTCTTCCCGAGCATAGAATCCAAGGTCTGAAGGCCAAAGGGAAGAAGTTATCGAGCTGTGGGCAAGATTTGCGTGCACATTTTTAATCAATTTCATTGTGCCGCCACATAGATGGACATGTGTCTCTCCTCCATCTATTGTTCTTTTTATGGGTGCACTCATGCGTGCATACCAATGTTGTTGAAACCTAGTTCATTTCATCCGCTATGCAGTTGCCTAGAATGTCTCTGAGACCTGATAACCAACACAGAGAAATGTTAAATTGTTCGGCCATTTTGTTTAAAGATAAATGAAAGTTTCTTACTACTTTGAAGTTTTGACATACTTATTCTAGAGCTCTGATGGTTGTCGGTGAAAATGCAAACAGCACGCGCGGATATTACATTCCATTTGAGCCAGGACAGAGTTTCAAAGTTCATGCCCGGTGTGTGACGTGGTCTAGACTTCTAGGTTTAAGGTTTGTTGATCTTAGAATAATTGAGTATCCAAACGAAATACTGGATATCTGGAATGAGGCCTGCAGACATATAGTTGCGTTGCTTCTCATTTGCCGGCCAAATAGGTCTGGCTACAGATGGCTTCAGATTGAAAATGACCTCCATTGCATTGGAATTGGTGGTTCTTAGCGCGACACATATACGGATGCAGGGTTAACGTTGTACTTTCCTTAAGTTGGTATAATGTACAGCTTTAGAATGGGTCACCAGACTACAACAGGACGGGCCGTACAATGGCAACGTGGATTCAATGGATCATGCGTGGTTGTAGACCTCAGTTTTTGCCGGTAGCATTCTTAATTCGTTTTCCATCTGAGTCTCTTGCCTAGGATAAGTTCCCGATATTTGGCGGAAAATGTTTGCTGTAATACGAGCAATCGCGTTAATCTCGAATTAAAAATCTAAGATTTTAATTCGCTGTTACAAAATATTTTGTACCTTGGATTTATTTTGGAAAGAGTGCTCCTCATATGAAAATATGCCGCAAGAACTTAGTGACCTGTTTTCCTTCTTTGGGTGGCGCTACCGTCCAAGGTGGACTTAGGCCTGGTTTATAATGTAACCACTCGTGTTATGTGCCCCATTTTTTTTTCTCATGGGTGAAGAGAGAGTGCCTCCAAACGGCGAGGTCTGATTAATTTTTCTTAACAGTCACAACATCAGACAATCCATTTACGATCACAAGATGCATACCCATGTTCCCGAATGGTCTTACAAATCGTCGTACGATACGAAAATCATAAGATAATCTTAAGTGAGCATATTGTTTATACAAATCAACTTCTTGCTAACAAAACCAACCTACAATTAGCAAAAACTTTTGTACAAAACTTAAATTTTCTTAAACATTACATTTTATTTTTTTTTTTCTTTTTCTTTTTAAATATATAAACTCTTCTAAAGATCTCCCTAGTAGTACCATCCCCTTAGAGTCGACCTCAGACATTCAATCTTCGATTGAAGTTATCATCAAAATCGTGTACATAGATCAAAACATCTAGATTCTCCTTATTTTCGACATTTCCTAGAACTAAACATGTATGTGCATTTTACAACAAAAAAAAAACAAAAATAAATGTTGCTTTCAGTAATTTGTGAATAATTTCTATTTCGATCAAAAAGAAAGAGAACTGTGTAGAAACCATTACTTCATTTTGTAAACTAACCGAAGAACAATTCATTTGAAGTTTCAACAACTCATACTCTCGTCACTCAAGTACTCTATTATCTAATAATATTTCCACAGCTATCCGCGCCGGCGACTACTACATGTTCGATGACATGGACGAGAAATTTGAATTGGATCTGATCGATGATGAAGTTGATTTCCTGGAACAGGAGGGAAAGATCGACGAAAGCGAGAAGAAAATGACACGACGCAAAAATCTCTTTGAAGTGAGTATCCATTGGTGGAGGTGTAACACTAACTCCTCTTCATCCTTAAAGGTGAACATTTTGTTTCCCGCGTGTTTAGTTTTATATTTATTGCCTGTTGTTCCTTAACTGTTTTCTGATTTTTATTTTCCTTGTAACAATTATTGTTGAGATGAACGGCTATTTGATATTTTTTATCATAAAAATTTAAGAAATCTTAAGAAAAAATAAGTAAACTCGTATTTATGCTCTGAAAATGTTCCCTAGCACAATTGAATTTAAGTATCCATCAGTTTTATCTTATGAATATATCCCTTATCTTTTATTAAAACAAAAAACAAAAAAATATTTTAAATCCAAAAAAAAACTACCACATCACATCTGCGAAACACGATTTTATCTGAAAAAAAACATTAAATTTGCAAAACCAAAAAATGCAATTTGAAAAAATGAAAGGTTTGTAAAGAAATCACGGAGGATAGGAAAAAATCATTTTCACGACAACGCTCATACGCCTCAGCACCGGGATCACGAATCGGCATTAAGAGTGAACAACCAGACATGCCAAGGGCATCTGTGATATCGGATCCGTTGGTATATCCAGACAGCTGTACGGGAGATGACGTGAGTTTGGTCAAAGAAAAGTATTTCTATGTTGTGTCATCCGACTTCCATTATACTCTTTTATAAAATCTAATTGCTCTTGTTATTTTCGTTGTTTGATTATTTTTCTTGTTTTTCTTCTGTTTCGTTTGATTCTCTGTCTTTGGCACTTAATATTGATCTTTCAAAAAAATAGTAGTTATTGAGTTGTTTGGAAGGGTTTTGTCGTCCTTTTTTTCAATGTTCTCATTAGGTTTTTGCACAAAACTTTCATCGAACATCATAAAATGACAAATTGGTTATTTGAAAAGAGTTCTGAAAGAAGTAAGCCACAAACTTCCTTATGTGTACACGTCGTGGCCGCCGTGGCGTAGGGAATAAATGCGTTGACTACTACATCAAAAGTCCAAGGATAAAATCCTCTATTACAACCTTCATTTGAATAGAGGATAAATCTCAACAAAATGTTTTGAAACTCGTCGTTCGGAGTCGGCATAAAACTGTAGGTCCCTTCAATTGAGCGAACAATATCGCACATAACACGAGTGATCTCTGTAGAATTTATACCCATGTTCACCTCGGTCCCCCTAAGAAAGAAGAAGATATCGGGCATTTGACATTCACATGAGCGTTTAAGGCCTCTATATCGCAAATGGTGCGCCCGACAATTCTTGGCCTCATTGTTGGCTAGTCCACATATCGTACCCCCAGAGAGAAAGGTCCAATGAAATATTACAATCTTGGAGGACAGGCGAGGACAGAGATTTATTTTAGAAAATAATGCTGGTATTGTATATGGTACCCACCATGGTACCATGGTGGTACCACCAAAATAAATCTCTGTCCTCACCTGTCCTCCAAGATCATAATATTTCATTGGACATTTCTATTGCTACTCAAGGTCCCTCACCCAATGATTATGCGCTTTTCAAGCAGAAAATTCATGACCATTCACCGATTGCAATAGAACGTGACTCTTGATTATTCTTTATTTCTTCAGGCAGACCTCAAACGCATTGAACAGTTAATACTTTAACGTCGCATGCGACATAAATAAATCTCAAAGTCACTTAAAATATTTGTTGTATTTCAACTGTTCAACCGTTGAATTACTGAACTCACTCTAAAAATGATCCTCCTCAAGTAGAAACCAAATTCTCCCGAAAAATAATGAATCGATAAATAAGGACAGTCCTCAACAATAATTCAATATCAATATCAGAGCGCACACTATGCATTCCTAACTGTAGCATTCCAACATATTTAATCTGTCAAATTAAAATGTATTCCATTTTCCATGTCCCAATTCAATTATTTGATTATGTTGATTATAAAATTAACCTGGCATTTTTATTGAGTACTGACTTTGGAAACTTTGGAAACAAATGCCCAAAATCTGTAACCGCATTACAACCGGTTTTACAGCCTTGTAAAGTACAAGCTGGTCAATTCGATTTAATATTAAACTTAGGGATAAATAGATAAATCAAAAATCTACAATATTTGCAATTTGAGCACAAGACTCGACCGATTTAAAACTACCCACACTCACAAAAGCATCCGTACGATGTGAATTTTCTAAATTTCCCTTAAAAACAAAATTTGAAATTTTTTTTTGATAATATCATTTATTTGCATTTAAACAAAAAATATATTTTCTGTTTTTTAAAGTTTTTGGAATTTTGATCTGCTAGTTTAAATAAGAAACTGGCATTTACTTTACCCAGTTCTCAGTTCTCAGTTTGTGAGTGAGTGTATATCATTCAAAATAAATTATTGAACAGTAGAAATCCTACAGCCTACTTCTTCCTACCCTTTCCTCTTCCATCTTCTAAGGCGACAAATCTTTCTTAACAACTCAATACACGTATTCACCAGTCTTGCGTTGACCATAGAAATATATTTGCTAGACATAATTGAAACCTCTCAAAAAGAAATCTAAAACTAATCACGGGACACGATTAACTGATTGTTTTGTTGTTGTTGATTGTGCACCGACATACATACATATGAATTTAAACTTTCCTTTTTATAACTTATCAAGTAGATTGCACAAATTAACAGCAAAAAAAATGTTTGAAAAACCCACCCTTACGACTTTAAAAATAGAATGATAAAACTACACACATACACCCACAACCTCACCTTTAATAAAAATTTTTACTGAAAAAAAAGAATCTTCCTTTACTGCTAGAGTCTCGTTCCTCCGAAGAACGAAGATGTAAGATATGATTTGTTTTGATTTTATTTTCATTTTAACTCCCTTGTAGAAGAGTGAAAACTAGTTCTGATGGGAGCGCGATTTTTAACTTGAAATTGCATTTATTTTTCTAGCATGAGAAATTCGAAAAACCAAAAACAGGACACAAGAGCGAAGCTCCATCGACCAGCAAAGGTGAAGTGCACGAAGAGCAAGAGGACACTGAAAAGAAGGATGAAGCAGATAGCGCGGAGGAAACGGAAAAGGAATCATCTCGTGGTAAGGATTTGTGTTTTTTTTCGTTTTAAAAGTTTTAAAAATATGTACTTAGTAACCGAGCTAAAGATGAATGGAACAATTTTGTTGATGGGGATTTGGTTTAAGTTAGTCGTCATTAGGTAATTTATTTTGGCAAAAAGAACTTCTTAAAATTTTCAGCGTTGTTCTCATTAGAAATAAATATGAAGGTGTTGAATATTTAACTTTTTTTCTTTGCTAGAAATTAGGTGAATTCTGTACAGCCCATAAAATTCGTGGTTGAACATTCTTCTCAAATCGCCATCAACGCAAACGGGACAAAACATCGCGCGCAAAGTTTTTCTCTCGAAAATACCAAAAGTCTCTTCATCCACTTGGGATATTGTCCATGCCTCTGAGCCGTAAAGTAGGATTGGGATGATTAAGGTCTTGTACAGAGTCAACTTGGTCTTCCGAAAGAGGACTCTATTACTGAATTGCCTTTTGAGCCCAAAAAAATGACGTTTGGCAAAAGTTATTCTGTGTTTGGTGTCGGTACTGATGCTGTTCGTACTTCTCACCGCGGAGCCGAAGTTCATCACTTCCTCGAAGTTATAGCTGTCTACTGGCTGACGGTCTGGCTAAGTCGTCGTTGTTGTGCGTCCATTTACCTCGTTACCTCGTTTACCGACAGACCCACTTTAGCCGCTTCCGTTTTAATGCCAGAAAACTCATCATTGACGGAATGACCAATAATGTCGATGTGTTTGCATTTCTTGGGTTAGTCCAGGTTTACTGTGGCCTTTCCTGGCCTGAAGCCGCACGGATAAGGACCAATCAGATTGGTGATGAAAGATTTCAGACATTCACACAAGACGGCAGAGAAGGTCTTATAGGCCCTGTCAACGAGACATACCCCTCGATACTAGGCGCAGTCGAAGAAGTATCCTTTTCTGTAATTCGGGCAAACAATTGTGAGATACATGCATTCCTCCGATCACATCTTACAGATGAGCTGATTCATGCGCCAAACCAGATCATCTCCAGCTTTAGCTCCTATATTGCTATTCTAACTTTCTCTAGATCGAGGAGATGTTATTCTCGTCTAAAATCGTCCAATTTGAGTGAAATACTCTTCCTGACAGCGGTATTTGTGTCTTGATGGTTGTTCAATTTGTAGAATACTAATGTTCACCACGATTTCCTAGCCTCCAATTATCCAATTTTGCTATGGCCTTACCACCGGTGACAAAGGAACTGAGACATGGATGCTCGGGAAAAAATCATACTCCACTGTTAGCTTTTGTGAAAAAAGATTTACAGCGAATTCTTGGTTTTGGAGATTCTACAATCATGTAGCGCAAAGGTTGGTATTGTCACAAAATCAAGTATAAGGAAACGATGGGTTGGGCAATTATTTCGCATGAGGGAAATTATTTGGCTGGGAATATTCTTTAAGTAAGGTTGCAAGGTTGGAAAGGCAGCGGGGAATGAGCAGGACAAGGACTAGACCCAGCCAATGACGGTGGGAGTGGTAAACTAATTCACCGACAAGGTACAAAAGAGTAATAGATTGACACTTACGAGTAGATCGAAAAATTAAATACTTTTACACCAATGATATAGGCCGCGTTGTATTAAACTGTATGAAGTCGACCCTATGCTCTCAAGATGTCTATAAAATTGGCGCAATACTCGTCTTATTATTGCTAATCGGAACCACCCTCGTCTTATTATCGCTAATCGGCGTCATAATTAGTAGACATTTTTGACTAATATTTTGATGTATTTTATTTTCTTTTTTTCAGAAATTGATCCACCAAATCCAATTCTTCGTCTCCTTGAAGGATTCATGGTATCGGTAGTAATTCGATTAAATCGCTTCTCACGCAACTATCGATACGTGATGAAAATTCTGGCCGAAGAGAAAAAGGCTTTAAAGGTAACTTTAACTTTTCCTTGGCGCACAAGGATATTTTGTATTCATAAATTTTCTCCCTCTCTTCTCTAGGAATCAAAGAAATTTGCCAGCGATAGCGGTATTTTTAATGTGAACGTGTCCACTCCAGTACCCATTATGAAGAAGCAATTAATAAGGTAACATTTGCGGTTGCTTTCAAAAATATTCTTTTGTTTGTTGATTTTATGTTTTTCAAAAACCTCTAGGGTTACTAAGAGTTTGTTTAAGTATTTAATTTGATAATTTTAAAAAATATGAAGATAAGTAAAGTAGATAAACAGTAGAATAGTAGTTTTCACAATAACACATAAAAACATGCGCTTCACTAACTATCAATCTCCTGTTTCCTGCGGGTCAAGTCGTTGAAGAAGCGTTTTCTTTACTTGCAATCAAATGCTGTTAAGTATTATCTTCCTGTATTTTTCGTTTCTTGTTATACATTTAGGCAAAATGAAATATGAATTTGAACATGACAGATGGCTTGCCGCATAGACCCTCAGTACATCTTGGAGACAGCAATTCAAAACATCGACTTCTCCCTATGCGGTACTACCACAGTCTGATTTTTGAAACCTCATGTTCGATAAAAAAGCTATGCACCATATCAAAAAGTGCCATGTCAAAAAGTGAATATTAATGTTTGTAATTAATCTTGTCTCAGGTTCAACCCGATTTAGTTTCATGCTTTGATCTTGGCAACCTGAGTTCCCACTCAAGTGGTAAAAAAGGAATTTTCAAAATATCTGTTAAAAAAAACTGAACAAAATGTTGTCAAAATCAACTTCAGCAATCACCTAATTTATGACAACTCTAATTGATGATATGCAGTCAGCGTCAAAAGTGAGCGAACAGACAGTCATCTGCTGAAAGTTTACCCATTTAATTAAAATTCACCGGTATGATCTACGACAGACATTGATACGTCAAATAAAAGCTCTGAAATCATATGTATTCAAAATACGTTAAATTTTATTAATTATATGGTATACATGAAGCAGTTAATTTAATTTAAAAGAAAGAAGTCTTAAAAACAAACGTCGAAAGTGAGTGTACACGTACCTCTAAGAAGAATTATCGTATTGAAAAAACTGTTTCCAGTTTTTGTATCTACCGCTCTGAGAGTTCCTTTAAATATTTTACGAAAATGAGACATTGTCTTACAATCATTGACACAATCATACGTACATACTCGTATGTACACTCACTTTTGATTGCTGTTTTTAGATTTTTTTTTAATTTGATTAATTGTTTTGTATTTACGCTTAAGTTAAATAAAATGCTGTATGTAAAAAGTATGACTTCGGAGCATTAATTTTATGTATCATGTTTGTCCCAGCTTATTCCGGTGAATTTTAATTAAGTGGATAATCTTTCAGCAATTGACTGACTGTTCACTCACTTCTGACGCTGACTGTTTGTTCAGTATATGATCACCCTTTCACACAGTTATACTCTGAGAGCGTAGTCAGTCACTCGAGAGAGGTAGTGCCGTGAAAATGAGAGCTGTTGTGTTGATCCAAATTCGAAGCACAGACATTTGATGTCGAAATCAACTGACTTGCCACTTCGCCATAGCTCCTACAAACTTCATCCAAATACTTTTGTTTAATTTCAGTAAATAATTGTTAAATTCTATAGCGTCTACTTCTGAAACCTCCCTTCTATATCCCTTATACATACAATGCGGCACTCATGAAATATTGATACAGCATGGCTCAAATGCTCGGGCTATAAGCAGCTTGATGAACATACTTAAAGTTTTTAGAATAGCTACATTTGCTTCAACAGATTTTGGACGAATTCGAAAGTCGTTATCCATTCGCTGACTGTAAGACTGAAATTATAAGGCTCGCGATTGATGGTTCAGGATCGAAACAATAAATGTACTCCTTCAAATTGAGTGAACGAAGCTTGGCCCCTTGCCTATAATAAATATTTATTCAGTTCATACTCTTTCAAGCAACTCAAAACCCGCTGAAAACTGTACACATTTTCCGAGCTACATTACATAAGCATACTCGTATTTTCACCTTACCACCCTCATCTCCAGTTACACAGTACCACTGATCTAGTCTAAGTCCACACATTTAACAGTTCACACAATCTAACCCAAAGTCATTGTAGTTTAGTCTAGTCATGCATGTTTAAAAAAAAAAACAGATTTACTAATCATTTATCCGTTGATCCGTATCACACTTTATTGGTTTTTTATTTTTATTTTTCTTTGTATATTTTTGTTTTTTCTTTGTTTTGTTTTAATTTTGCTTTTAGTGATGATGAAGCTTCAATTACAATTGCACAACAAACTAGTCAATCAAATACAGAAATACACGATACAACCACCGACACCACCACAACCACTGCTGTTTTAAATGAACCACTCGTAGATCTCAACGAAATTCAATTAGATACGACAGACGCGCCCATTAGGTAACGTCCCACATTCTTACTATCACCTTATTTCGCCTACTACCTTAGCTGAGACCTGCTAAAGGTTTTCAATCTTGCTAAACACTTCCTTTCACTTCTATACCTACACCCTATTCATTTGCTTTCTTTCTTTCTTTAGTCCTTTTCTTTCCTTTTGTTTATTATTCTTTTACTTTGATTTATGAATTTGGGAAAAGATGATGTTTAAATTTGTGTGGTTTGTGTTTGTTTTATTTTACAGAAAGGATTCAGATAGTATAGCTTCGCTCTCAAAACATACTGGGTAAGTGTACTTTGAAGGTGGGAACGTATTTAATTCTTAAAATACATTTGAAAAGCTAATTTCAATCGATATAAACTAACAAAAAAACAATCTGCTTATACAGTTTTTTTCAAAGCAAATAAGTAAATGATGAACTTAAAAAAATCGAACAAGAACTGGCTACTCTTTATTTGATCCGATCCTCACGTGTTCTGTGATAACACCGATTAGAGGCCTCAGAGATGATCTGTCCATTTTGATTGGATAGTGTGAATGTGTAGAATAAAGTTTTAGATTTGTTCTGTGATGAGGCACGTTGTGACTTCGGACCATCTAAGATTAGTGGTTCTAATTGTTTGCTCTTTATAGAGATGTTTAGCTAAAGCGAGCGACATGACCTGTGGTTCTCCACTGGGTAGGAGTTGATTGACGAGTTCATCGGCTTCGCAATTCCCTCGAATGTCACTGTGTACCGGCAAATACTTGAGGTCCGCCATCTATCCCAGAAATCCGCTCAGGGAGGTCTTTGAATAAAAAGCGACTGAGCCCAGAGATTTAATTGCTACTTGGCTGTCCGAATATATGATGATGGTCTTCCTAGATATCAAACTTTTCGTAAGCCAAAATAGAGCCTCTATTTATGCCATTGTCTCAGCTTGAAAGACGCTACAATATTCCGGAAGATGGAGGGATATGCTGATGGTGAGATCCCTACAGTAGACACTTTACCCTACTCTCTTAATCGTTTTGGATCCACCTGTGAAAGTACGATCTAAGACGACCGCGCAACGTCTGCTTGTCAGACTTCCAGTCAGATCTGGAGGGTATGTTGATAGAGAAGTTTTTCTCGAAATCGAATTTGGGTAGTAGAAGGTCAGCATCATAGGAACGAATCTCGAAATTGTCGAGAATTGTAGTATGACCGATGGATTATTCCACCTATTTTGAGTCTAACCAGTGTGCTGGCTGCATACCGTATTCCGAACAGCTCAAGTGGAGGAAGGTAGAGGATTATATTGAGTGCAACGAATGGTATAGTCCTTAAAAGTGCACTGATGCAAATGCTTACTGATCTTTGCACACGGTTATGAAGTTTGCAATTGACACCTTTATCAAGAGCTGTCTGCCATGCTGCGATTCCGTATATTGATACTGTTCCGACTACTGCTGTATGCACCCAGTTTGCAATCCATGGCCGTAATCCCCATTTACACTTGAAGTATTTTTTGCAACAATTTATCTCTATATTTATTTAATGTATAAATAAATAATTTATGTCTGGAACTTGACATATATGTGTACTACTAGAACCTAGTCTAATTTTTGTGGAACTAAGAAGAAACTTGGAGCTGCAGGGTGTTCTTAAAAAGTTTAGAATTGCCAAAATTTTTAATATCCGATGACAACTACATAATTTTAGCTTGGCTTTTCATTTATATTGTGGAACCATTTTATGTGTTTAATGAATAGGCTGAAAACGAGATTGAGCGGCTTTACTTCCAGATTTCACTTCATTCAATTCCGAAATAAAATTTGCCCGAAGACTGGTAAAGTATGAATTTTATGTTGATCGTGTACGGAAGAATATGCAAATCATGGCATTAAACTGCCAAAAATATGCAGCGATTGTATGGTTGACATATAATATGATATGTAAACTGGTGTATTTATGAGTTTTGGAATTTTTGAAATAACAGTGCTAATAGCTCTAAGTCTCCGTATGTTCATAAGTTCAAAATTGAAACACCTGTAAATACATCTTGAATATGGATAAAGAATCTCTTAAGTAGTGTACACTTTTTTTTACAAATACTTTTTTAAATTTTCTTTATAACGGATAACAATAATCTTTGTACAGGAGAAGATCTAGTGGGGTGCCTGGGATTAGAGTGATGCCCCCCTCAATAGAGCTGGGACTTGACGAGACAGGCACCCTTAGTGAGGAATGGTCTTCTGAGAGGCCAAGCAGGTACTCGTATGAAAAGAAAACAAAAATTATGTTCTAAATCAATTTCAAATTCGTATTCAATTAATTTTACTGCACGTATTTATTGCATTTTGAAATTTATTTATTCTTATTCCACACACTTGTTTGTTAATTTTGTTTTGTCAAAAAAATTCAAAATTTACTACACATTTTACAATGGGACAGATAAAGTGTATTTTTGTTTAAATTATTTATCAATAATTTTTTATAATTCTCTTAAATGCCTGAAGTGTCATAGTGTTAGTCGTTAAATACGTTCATAACGAAATAGATGTGGTTTCGTTCGAGTCTTGCATTCTTCACAAAGTTTATGCTCGTTGATAGTCTTTTATGCGTTCTGGTTTATTTTAGTATAGTTTGGATAGATTAAGCAATGGATGGGTAGTTGCAAAAGTCCATGCACATACCTGACTTTTTTTTATGTCTTATTTGTAGTCACTATTGTTCTAAATACGAAGGCAAAGACTAACAGGACTGATAGATCATTGAATATCGAGTAGAAGTACGGGCAGTCGTTATCGACGAGCTCTCACTGTTCCGTGCAAAACAAAATTCAACACCAAACGACTAATAGTGTTGTCAGACGCTTGTTGGCTTGTTGGTCACGATATTTTCGACGACAACTTGTACATTTTCGATGTACAGCGAGATTATTTCGGCGCATTGTTTCGGTGTGATCTATTAATTGTATTGAATTAACGTTTCAAAAACATGTCTACTTCAGTCAATCGGTTGATAAATGTTAAAGTTATTCAATGTTTACATACAGACATAGATTTTGGCGCACCCTGTACAATGTAGCAACTTGAAGCTAATAATAATAATAATGGCGGCGCTACAGTCCGAGGTGGACCTGGGCCTAGCTTCTCAGCAACCACTCGTGTTGTGCGTGCTGTTGTTCTGTCACGAGCGGAGGGGACCTACAGTTTAATGCCGACTCCGAACGGCGAGATTGAAAAGCTTTTTCTAGACAGTTTTACTTTTTGAGCATTGTCTGTGACTCGAAAGAGGTGGAGCCGTGAAAAAAAGTTTGATGTTTTTTTCGAGATTCGAACCGACGACCTCGAGCATAGAAGTCGACGCACCTACCCACTACGCCACGGCGCCCACAGCAACTTGAAGCTACATTCACAATATTTTCTTTAAAACAATATCCTTTTGGAACTGTAATATTTTATGGGACATTTCGTTTGAGTGATCTAAATTCCAGTCATGAACTTTTGCAACAACCATTTAGAAATAGATTTAGACTTGAACTTGAAGACACATAGAATAATTTACTTCTCATACTGTATATAAGAATATACATCGAATTATTGTGAAACATTACAATTTTATTTATCTGCACCTTGGCTTGAAAAACGGTTACATAAATGCACATATAAAAGAAAGGACTAAAGATGTACGTTCTGAAAAGCAGATATACTTTTTTAAATCTGAAACAACTTTAGCGTTGAATTTTTCTCAAAATGTGATACACTGAAACAAAATTAAAATCCGCAGTATACACATTTTATGAGAGCTGTTTGATAAGCCAGTGTTTTTGTTTTTGTTTTATTTCTCAACAGACTGTTATAAGCTTGGCACATTTAGTCCCTCCAAATAATAGGTTTTCTCAAGGCCCTCAAAATAGGCGTTTGTTTCAGTGATGACCTCTTCATTCGATCCACATCTCTTACTTCGCAGCCATTTCTTCGGGTTTCGAATCTGGTCGAAACTGGCCGCTAAATCTGGAGAATATGATGGATTTGGTGTAGGCGCCGTGGTGTAGTGGGTATGCGCGTCGACTGCTACGCACTACATTTGAAGTCTATGTTTAATTCCCATCACAGACAACAGTTTTTAAAATTTTACGGCTCCACCTATTTTAAGATAAATACAATGCTCAGAGAGTATGATGTATTCAGTAGATTTTCATACTCGCGGTTCGGAGTCTGCATTAACTGTCCCCTCCACTCGTGAGAAAACAATATCATGCACATGGATTGTAGCGCCACCGTTATTTTTATTATTATGCTGGATAAGCAAGCAGTGATGATTAAAGACGTGTGCACCCGTGCATTGTCTTGATAGAACAGCACTATTTTCTTCGCCAAATACGGTGTATCAAAAAAAACGGTGGCCAAGACTTCATTGGTTGATAGAACCACTTTGGCCTTCTTTCGTGCACGTTTACCCGGAGAAAAACCACTGTGTGTGATGGATAAATGTTCATGGTAACTTAACAGTGCAAAAACCCTTCGGATTACAGCTGCTCTATTACACAGTTGCGCCTATTGACCGCGGCACCCATCGCGCGGATAGCTTTTTCATGTCCAAATGTTCATGTAAAATGTGACGTACCTACTCAGTTGAGGTGCCAACAGCCTCATCCACATTACGTACTTCAATTCTCCGATCGTTCAATATCATTTCATGGTATTTATCGAAGATTTCTGGCGTAACGACCTGAAGGTTCGATGTCACTTCTTACCCATTGAAATTTATGGTGCATAGTCCCCAAAGTATTTCTCAAGCTTTTTTTGGTTTTTATGATGTTTTTTTTTCACGCCTAATCAGCGTGATTGCATTGAAGCGGAGGCGGCGGTCTGGCGGTAAATGAGGGCAAAACGAAGTACATGTTGTCATCGAGAAAGGATACAACATCGACGCCTCGAACAGAGTGTCGCACTTGGTAGTAAAAGCTTGGAGGTGGTTAAGGACTTCGTCTACCTCGGTCCTGCAGTAAATAGGGACAACGACATCAGTACAGAAACTACACGTAGAATTACTCTTGCCAATCGCTGTTTCTTTCGGCTCAAGAGGCAATAGAGCCATCTATCGAAAGGATAAGTTGGTTATACATATAAATCGTTGATCATCCCAGTCCTGCTGTATGGTTGCAGAGACGTGGACGTTATTAAAAGAGGGTAAAGAAGCCCCGGCTCAAGAGAAAAGTTCTGCGTGTGAGTTTTGGTCCTGTTTGCGTTGATGGCATCTGTAGGAGAAGATTCAAATACGAACTATACGTGTTTCTCTATTGCATTGACGGAAATAGAAATATGAGAAACGTGACACCGATTTCCCTTAAAAGAAGTATTCGTCGTTAACTAAAAGCAATATTCGATCGTATTAAAAAAAAATAAAGTATTTTATGAAAGCTTGTAGTTGGTATTTTTCTGCAAGCTAGTCTTTAAAGTTTTAGAAAACCCCTATTCTTCATTTGTTCGATCTCAATACTTTGTCTTATTCAAACCAATATGAAAGTCAATCGGAGCTGAAAATTGTCCGTAAAAAAGGAAACATCACGAGAGTTGTTTTGATTAAAACGACAGTGGATGTATTATAATGAAGACGTTTACTCTTTCAGTGTTAGGAAACGACTTCCCGAATTAATCCGATTTGCTCCAATCGACCTCGACTGCTCCAAGTGAAATGGCTGACAAAGTAATTTTGTATCCATGAGAAACACATATTGTGTCAGCATGTTTCGGTTATGCAATGTCAAGACCGATGGAATTGCTTAACAAAGTTCTGGATTTTCGGCCGGAGGTTTCTGATAAATATAGGGTTACATTCAGACGTAACTCGAGCGAATATTAAATTTCAAGAGAAAGTGCTTTACGAATTTTCACTATTTCTGGCTGAAACACGCTACAGGAAGATTTAAGGGTCACCTATAATGACTTTACGAAAACTTAAGCGAACTCGAGCAATCGAGTGAATACACAAAAACAATAAACTATGACCATAGTGAACACTTTGTTCAATTTTGTTCATTCACTTTTGCCTACTTACGCGGGAGCGAAATAAATCGCTCTCTACGTATGCAAATGTTAGTTGACAGCAGAAATCTTCTTAAGTTCATATAAGCAATTATGGATGTGTCGGTAGTGCGATGATGGTCTCTGATTCAGACACTAGATTATTGAACACTTTTCACTTTCAAAGAAGTCCCTGCAATACCCGTCCTTAGCTCACTTGTGTTAATGTCTGAATTGACGTTTGATATCGTTCATCTGACCAACTAGTCATTCACAATGATTTACGCCCCCATTTCCTTTTGTTACTTTAGGATTAAAATCCGGGTCACAATCATTTGTAATCTATTTAGCCTCACAACTTGGCTACTTTTCTACTATATGTTTGTCTTTGTCTTTGATGGAAATACGATTTTTTTTTACTCACAACAACAACCTCGATTCAATCGAAAACCAAAACTCGTGTTTAACTCGTTTTAGACTCGTGTTAGATCTTATTCAATGTACAAATTTGTAAATCATCTGCGAACCGTCAAAAAAATTGGCATAACCAGATTTACTCTCACAAAAGGTAGGATTGACACCATTAAAACACGCATGCGACCAGTATGTTGTTTAGTTCCAGAAAAAAGTAAGTTATCCCTGCACGAACTTCTTCAAAATTTTATTCAGAATACTCGGGCCTTTACTGAATAGCTCAAAAGTACTTCAATCGATCACGCACAGATCGAGCACCTTTTTCCGATCAATCAGTCACTCGGATATGGACTACTGGTACTGATTGACACGAGAAACCTTTCAACTGGAAAAATCAAGCTAAAAGTGTTTTCCACTTTCAGACCTGCGGACTTCTCGTACGAGGAAGAGGACTTTGCTTCCAGAGATCATCACATCATCATCGAAGCCATCATATCGTCGTACTATGCAGTCTTGGCCAACACGGATTTGATCTGTTACATCGTTGTTTTCATCAATCAGGTAATCCTAGGCAATGATGTTTCCATCACTTTTGCAACAATTGTTTCTTTTAAGGTCATCAATGCCAGTTTGATCTCGCTGCCGCTGCCACTTATGGTCTTCCTTTGGGGCACACTCTCTTTGCCACGACCAACAAAAACCTTCTGGATCACCTTGATTGCCTATACCCAAGCACTGATTGTCATCAAGTGCATCTTCCAATTCAAATTGATCTGGGCGAACTACATAAACCTGCCAAATCAGCCGTTGTCAGCGGCGAAAATCATTGGAGTCGCTTTGGATAAGCACTTCGCCAACTATGACCTTCTCCTGCTTCTGGTTCTCTTCGTCCATAGGTAATTTATTTCCACCTCGATGGGGAACAGTCGCTTAGAAGCTTTTCAATCGCGCTTGTCTTTCAGATTTGGACTAAAGTCACAAGGTTTGTGGAAGTCTGAATACAAGGGCGAAGTCATGCAGGAACAGGCCATGCGAGAAGATAATGATAAAATTCAGAAGTATGACGAAGTCCACACAAGACAATCCATCTCTAAAGTTTCGATTTGTTTTTTTCTTTTTCTTTCAGTGATGAGAGTGCAATTGTTTTAGCTGAAGACAGCTCTTTGAGTGTAGCGAAAGTTGATGAATACCAAACAACCGATTCGAATTCAAACGAATCAGAGGAGTATATGCCGGGTATATCGACCTTAACGTAAGTGACGAATGAATTTGCTGGAATGGAACGTTGTTAAGTTACAGTCTTTTTACAGGAAAAACAAATATGCTGCATCTTGCAAGAAGTTCTTCAAGAACTTGATTCACAAAACTCGTCTTCCAGCGGACGTCTACGCGCTCATGTTCATGTGCGATTTTATCAACTTTTTTGTGCTGCTGTTTGGATTTACAGCATTTGGGGTAAGAAATGCCACTAGTTTGAGTAGGTCAACAAGCTTTAACAAGCACATTTCAGTTTTTTTTTTTTTTTTGAAAATTCGAGAATTTTAATGACAAAGTATAACTTTGGTACAGAATCAATACAAATTATTGATGAAACCGGATTGAATACAGTTCACAAACAATGCTTCTTTCTCTCGAAACAACTGAAAAAAAACTGCATATTCCTTCATTTCTATACCCAATTACTAACTCCTAATTTTATTTTCAGTCACAACATGGTGAAGGAGGCGTCCAAACGTATCTGGTTGAAAACAAAGTGCCTATACCGTTTCTCATTATGTTGCTCGTCCAATTCATACTCATTGTCATCGATCGTGCGTTGTACTTAAGGAAAGCATTGGTTCACAAAATCATATTCCACTTCTTCTCCGTCATCGGCATCCATATCTGGATGTTCTTCGTGATACCAGCGGTCACCGAACGAAGCTTCTACTCACTGGCCCCGCCAATCATATTCTACATCATAAAATGCTTCTATCTGCTGCTCTCGGCGTATCAAATAAAATGCGGCTATCCGAAGAGAATTTTGGGGAACTTTTTGACCAAAGGCTTCTCGATGATGAACATGATCTCCTTCAGATGGTAAGAAACCTATATATAGCAAGTCCTCACGTATGTTCAACTCCAATTGCCCCACAGCTACATGCAGATACCATTCCTCTACGAGCTACGAACAATCCTCGACTGGGTGTGCACTGATACCACGATGACTCTCTTCGACTGGCTCAAAATGGAAGATATATTCTCTGACATCTATTTCATAAAGTGCGGCCGCCAAATGGAAGAAGACTTCCCCGCGATGCGAGGCGAAAAAAAGGCAATGTTCAGCAAGATCATGATGGGAGGTTGCATTATTTTCCTAATCGTCGTGTCAATCTGGGGACCCCTGTGCCTGTTTGCCCTCGGCAACGCCGTTGGACAACCGAATCTCCCTTACGAAGTGACTGCATCGGTCCGCATTGGACCCTATGATCCGATCTACGATACGAACAATCGCGAAAGTATTTTCTCATTTGATGCGACCATGTTTCAAAGCCTACAGAACGCCTACAAAAAGGACAGACTTGCCACGTTATTCTTGACCAACTACGACGAGAGTGACATTGCGGCGATTGTTCTGAAGGCAAATGCACCTTCCATGTGGGGAATATCTCCCCCCGACAAGGAGAGACTTCTGGATGACCTGATAGCAGGTGAGGAAAAGATTGGACATTTGTCTGAGCGAAGGTCTTTATATTCTTCTCGTCCTCTCAGGTCGGCCGTTGATTTGTAGGTTTAGATATTCATTTACTCGAATACCTCCTGTGAAGAATGGTGTTGGGACGATTTCTGATGAGGTGACGCATGAATTCAACGAGACGTTCGTTGGGAGAGAAGATATGATCGCAATGTTACAGGGGACTGCTAAGAACAATACCGTGGTTGTGATACCTTTCATTTTGCCTAAATTCCTTAAGGTAACTTTTTCAACATCGGGTATCTGAAACAGAACTGCATGGATATGCACTCTTTTCTTTGCAGGTACACAACTCAGGGGAATTAAATGCGATAAACCAACTGATGCCAAATCAGGAGGGTAAGTGAAAACCGACATTCTCTTAAAACTTTGTTTTTTTTTTATTTCACTTGTATTTGGGATGATTGGGTATGAAATTCAGTTCACTACGTTTGGAGTGTAAACGTAGCTTTTCGTAGACATGTAAATCAGTTTATCTATCCATTTGTCCTTTGAGCGTCAATCACTAGAAGGACAGAAAAGAAGAATTGGAATATATTGTTTTTTTAAATATTGCGCTAGTAAACGAACGAGGTGAAACTAGATCAAAACTAATATGGGATTCTCTTGAGTTATTGCTATCAAACGCATACTCAAACAATCTGACATTTATTTGGGTAGCAGGTCATGTCGTCTCCCTGAAACTCTCTGAAAGTTCGACTTCGCCTGCACTAACAATAGACGAAGAATAGAAACGTTGTCAAAAAGCCATGAGAGAAGCCGCTACTAATGTGCTGGGTTCTACGCCACCACCTAGAAAAAAAACCCTGGTTTAACGAGCGCTGCATCCAACTACAAAAGCTGTTCGTGATCTCTGCAAAAAGAACTGGAGGGCAAAGAAAGAAAAAGAAAGAGACGTGAAGTATGCGATCGAGGCGATGGAGAGGTTTTACAGCAGAAATGATGTCCGAAAGTTTTACAAGGTGAAACTTTTATCGAAAAGAGGCCTGCCGTGTCGAGAATGGACAACTTGTAGTAGAGTCACAGTCGATATTGAGAATTTGGAAAAATAATTTCTGCAGATTGTTAAACGACGATAAAGTTACAAACCACCGTCAGACATAATGTTCCGCTCAACTTGGACGATGAAAGAAGAGAATACCTTTCCCCGATATAGCCGAGGTCAAGGCAGGAATTAAAATCAATTAACGCTGCTGGTGCAGACGGATTATCTCCAGTACTATTTTAGGTATCTCGGGATGAACTGGTAGGGCACAGGCACCAGCTACATACATGGATGGCATAGACGTGATTGGCGAACATACTGCGTCGTCAAGGAGCCGTTTGCAGGCATTAAATCGAAGACGGTAAAAATGGGTCTGGCGGTATATGCTGCCATCGAGGAAGAACACACAAAACGGTTGACTATTTGTTAAAAAATCAGTGACTCGAAAGAGGTGAATCCGTGAAAAAATGTTAGGTGTTTTTTCGAGATTTGAACCGTTGACCTCGAGCGTAGGACGAAGCACCTACCCACTACGCCACTACGCCTACTCAATCTTCTAATTTATGTAGTGTAAAAGTGAAGGCAAAACAACGAGAACTAGTAATTCTTCATCTTGTTTTGCATTCTTTCTAAAACACACAAACAAATTAAATAGTTTGCTCATACAAAAGCGAATTTAGCAATATCACGGACCATAAATCGACTGTAAAATACTACTTTTATTCGACATTTATGTAGAAAGTAGAAAAGTAACTAATTTCTGTTTATTCAATTACAGTACACCGTCCATTGGGCATAACCTTACACACCTCACAAAATGCATCTGACGGTGTATGGTGGGAAATAAACGACATCTGCGATGATCCATTCTACAAGCAGACCCTCAGCAAGTTGCCATATTCGAATTGTTCGACCGGCGTTGTTATGTATACGTTCAACGACAAAAAGTTTCCATCAACGTTTAGTTTCTTGACAGCAGGAGGGTGAGAATAATAAAAAATAGTTTTCCTATTTTTTTTCTTTAAATGTTCCTGTTTTTTCTATAGAATCATCGGCTTGTACACTACGTTCGTGTTATTGGCGTCAAGAGTGCTGAAATCATTTATTTGTGATCAAAATGGAAGGATTATGTATGAAGACCTTCCGTACGTGGACAGAGTTCTCCAATTGTGCCTTGATATTTATTTGGTAAGTATGTTTGTAAAATGCATCTGTAAAAAATGCTTAGTAAACAGAATCTGAATTCATTATATGTTCGTGTGGGAGGAAGGGGATATACTAGGATATACTAATACTAGTTAATACCTCTAAAGAGTATTAAATAAATCGAAACAGAAAAGTCCAATTCGGTCCAATTTTTCTAATTTTGTTCACAGAAACGGAACGTAACCAAATTTTGATAGTTGAAAAGATTATTTGTGTATTTAGAGTAGAAGTAGAAGTAGAAGAGTTCTTGGTGAACTTTTAGAGTATAATGATCCCATTCTATTTGGTGAGCTTTCTAAGTGTTGTTTTCGAAGATATTTTATGTTTATGGATTTATTTTTCAAAAGAAGTCCCACAAATGTTCTATAGAGTTTAAATATGGACTTTGTAGGCAAGAAAATAACTGGCTTGGTGCATAATACAGTCACCACTCCTTAACTTTTCTAGCGGTGTTCTTGAGGTCCTTATCCTGTTGAAATATCCATCCAAGATTTAGACCCATCTTCTGCACTGATGCACTTAGGTTATGTTTAAATATATCCAGATGCATGTGCTGGTCAATCAATAAACACGAGCTTTCCCACGCCGAACTAAGCCATGCTCACCCATACCGTAACACTAAATTCACCGTGCTTGATTGTTCTGCAAAAATTGTTGATTTCCAGATCTGTGCCGCTCTTTCGCCAAACTCTTAATGGACCGTCGTGTCCAAAACTGTTGTATTCATTCTCATCGGTGAACAGCACTTACTTACTTTTGGTTAGCTCTACCTATCGACAGCTTCCTGCTCGGTATTCTTAAGGAATACCCATTTCTATTAAGAGCTCTTTCAATTGTACGCTTTATTACATAGCATTCAGTTCTTGTGTCCTTCCAAATTGTGTTCAGAATCATAAAGTCTATTCTGGATTAAGAATTGCATAGTTTAACTGCCGCAGAAAACCCCTCATAAATTCCATGAAAACCCGATTACAAGCAGTTATTAAACAAAAAGGAAAACAAACGAACTACTAATTTGTTTTTTTTTTTAAGATGAAGAAGCGTTCTTAGTTTATGCCGAATACTTTTGTCCATTGAGAACTGATGATGTTTATGCTTTGTTATTTTTATCTTTATTGAAATAATTTGTACGAGGTAAAGATTGAGTTTATTTTAAGCAAAACCATACCTTTGATTTAAAAAAAAATAATTAATTCGGTTGTGTAGTTTAGATTTTATTAAGGTTTTAAGCCAACAACAACCATATGCCGAATACTTTTGTCCATCAGTGTATAAAAGAAATCAATGAAGAACTTTCGGATATTTAAGATTTTGAAGAAACGAACATTTTCATATTAATTTATATACATTTTTTCTAAATTTTTTTTTCATCAGGTGAGAGAAGCCTTAGAATTTGCGCTCGAAGAAGATTTGTTCGCCAAATTACTGTTCCTGTATCGCTCACCGGAGACAATGATTAAATGGACCCGGCCCAAGGAGGAAACCGTCGACGATGAAACCGACACAGAAAGTTTACGCAGCAAAGTCAGCCATCGTCGACTGGAGTAAAATATGCATGCGGAATGATGTTCCTCAGCCATCCGAAACGAAAGTTACTGAAAGAAATACTCCAACAAATCGGATGATGTGTGGAATATTTATTTATTATTTTCAAAAAAACCAAAACTCAAGTTCAGGGATTCTTAGCATTTTTTCAGTTACCTCTCTTAAATGTTGCGCTATTTCTATTTACAGTGAAGTTATCTTTATTTTTCCTCATTTTTTTATTCCTTAGTTTAAACTAGTTTAAGTGATTTAGTTGACCTTTTTTAATTTTGGGTTTTCATAAGAGAAAAAGATTCTATTGTGTACCTTTGAAGACAAGCATATTTATTGATAGTGGTTAAGAACTATGTACCGAATCAAAATCATTTTTAACCGTAAGATTGCTAATTTATTTCGATAGTGCTGAAATATAAAGAACAGAATTGATTTTTTAAAACCAAAAAAAATAAAAATGAAATGAAGCAATCGTTTGTCTACAAAAATACAAAGTTTATCGATCCAAAGAGACATACAATTCTCTTGGTCGTAAGGTACTTAAGATATAAGATCGTTCTGCCCAATGAAGTTGAATCTATTGTTCTTGTGTTTGTTTTATAGAATATAAGAGTGAGCAAAAATGAGACTAACCACTTTCATAATGTAAACATCACAATAAGACAGCTTTAGGACGTAGACTTAGATTCTATTTGTATATGAAGTTTGAATTCAGTTTGAGAACAAATGTTTTGCGAATATATTTGCACGAGACAGGTAACATACGTTTACATTTATTTGAAATAATTAAAGGTGCTTACAACTTAAAGGGGATTTGTTGCAAAATGACAACAGGTGCTAGAATTGTTGCTGCTTTGTTTCCGGATCAATATTTTGTCATATTTACGCCAAGAGATTTTACGAGGCCCTAATCAATCATGACAAAAACAGAGTTTACGAAATGGGCTTGCTCTTTGTGTGCCTTGGCCTTGCACACTTACAGCAGGGATCAGAGTGTGAGCAGATGAGTGAACAGTCCATCATCTGTCGAAAGTTTATCCACAAAATTAAAATTTAAAAGAATGAGCTAGAACAAGCACGCCGTGGCGTAGTGGGTAGGTGCGTCGACTCCTGCGCTCGAGGTCGTCGGTTCGAATCTCGAAAAAAACATCAAACATTTTTTCACAGCTCCACCTCTTTCGAGTCACTGACAATGCTCAAAGAGTATAACTGTCTAGAAAAAAGCTTCTCAATCTCGCCGTTCAGAGTCGACATTAAACTGTAGGTCCCCTCCGCTCGTGACAGAACAATAGCACGCACAACACGAATGGTTGCTGAGAAGCTAGGCCCAGGTTCACCTCGGACTGTAGCGCCGCCATTAGAACAAGCACGGATACATCAAATTAAAGCTCCGAAGTCATATTTTTTATTTAACATGGCGTATTTTATTTAACATAACGTAAATATAAAACAATTAATTGAATTTGAAAGAGAAAGTGCTAAAAACCGTACTCAAAAGTGAGTGTATATATAAATGTGTCAATGATTGTAAACATAACGGCTCGTTTCCATTAAATATTTGTGGAAACATTTAGATTGGCGCTTAAGAAACAGTGGTAAAGGACGATTTATTTTCAATAATTCGATACTTCTTTTTAAAGGTGGGTGTACACTCAATTTTGACGCTTGTTTTTCTATTTTAAATTAAATAAACTGATAAACGTTTTGTTATATAAAATATAGAGTGCTTTGCAATACGATTTCTTAGTGTTTATCAACATCTGGCAGAGATAATTTCAGTAAATTTTAATTAAATGAACAAACTTTCAGAAAATTACTGTTCACTCACTTGTGGTGCTACATGTCATGTGCTTGCAAGGCCGAAGGGCTTTGTTGTCTGTGAGTAGGACAGAGGCACGCTGGTGGTTGCTCGGCTGGTTTCGTCGAATGAAGCTGTTCTTGTATACTAACTCATTAACCATCTTATTGAAGCCGACAATCTTGCGAAAATTGCGTACCTTAAATCACTATCCTAATTAATCAAAAGTGGAAAAATCAGAAACAGCCTCCGTCTCATGCAGATGGTGCATCGAAAGTAGCACCAAGGTTTTCGCGCAATTTCGCACCCAATCGGCAATCCTGTAATTCCTCATAATTCTTTATGGGGAAGATTGTTGAACTTTTCTCGTCGATATTAAATTGAAGGACTATGTTCTATGCAGTCATTCCATGTTCAATCCTGAAGTCACATGTTTAGAATGTAGGGCTAAATCTGTAAAAACGACAATACAGGTTCTTATACGCCATAAACTTCCTCAGGTTATTATTCTGTCGGTGCAAGATAAAATCTTCTAGGACGCGAGTGCACCTGAAATAGCCAACTTCAAGCACTAGCAATTAAGGCGACACACTGAATATAGAAGGAATTCGTTAAATTTAGGTTTATAAGGACATACCAGGACAGCAGTATTTTAATTTAACCACTTCAAGTGCATTAGACATTCGAAATGTATTTTTTATTTATTTATTTAGACATTCGTTTATGAGAGTAACATTTGAAATAAAGCGTCTACACTAAACCATCATTCTTCATTTCTATGAAGAAGCTAGGTATGCTAGGTAATACGAAACATTTGGTTTTGATTGTCAGCTTTATGCACGTCAATCACATACAAATGCAAACATCTTAAGGCGCTCGATACTTAATGCGTGCTTAGACTCATGTCCTTGTACCAACTGAAATAAGAAACCAAAACGAATTTAAAATAAGTTTTGAATATTTTTACAAATCGATCATTATACACTTAATTGGTTTGGACTTCATTCCATACATCACACAAGAAAGCAGAGCATACATAAAATAAAAATACGGTGAAACATTATAAACAATAATAATAATACGGTGAAAGATCTGAAAGCTCCTTTAGATCAGATCAGATCTATTAAAGGGAACATCTTCTCGATTTACGTTTCAGTTGGCATACATTTTATGACCACTTGGACGGAAATCTCCCTTAAGTGGCCAACAATATTGTCACCGTTACCATCAGCCTGAGAGAGGTTTCAGTGCGACAAAAACAGGGAACAAAGACAGGGAATGAAAACGGTGCAGCTAGAACATGCACCACCATGACGATTTCTTAAGAAACAGAATCGATATCAAAATCCAACTATGCATTGTGTATTTTAGCCAACTGAAAACGAATCGTGTGTTCAAACCTAGTAAACAGTTTGAAATTTTAGTATTTAATTGTTCGGTTCATTTTAGTTTCGCCAACTCGATATGATAAATGTAACTCGACTCGATCAGCTCGAGACGATTCGAACGTTCCACTCCGCAGATCTGAAGATTGTTGTTCATTTTATGTTTGCTAGGATCGCAGTTACCCGGACGCGCAACTTCAACCTAAAGGCCTACTGGCCCTACTTAGGCAAAAGGGGCAATTTGCCGGCTCCGAATAAATCGTAGCTCTATAAAGACGTTCACTAAATTCACTTCAACCAAATTCTAAATGACAACAGCTCTAAATGGACAAAATGTGTCAAGGACATAATCCAAATCAAACTTTATTTAAAGTCCACATCAATTTCTTCATTTTCAATTAGTTAATTATTCAAAATATGCAAGCAATGTTAAGTGCTACTTTTTGGCAAAATTCTTTAAAGTCCAGCTAAAAGTTTGCAAGTAAAAGAAATATGAATATTAAAATCCATCAACTTTTTCACCAAAGCAATAAGGTATAGTGTATAGGAAAAAACAATTCTAAAACTCTAGGCTCACAATAGAAAACAATTCAACTCCATAAGGTGATATCAGAAGATCAACTAAGATCGCTGGTGTACGAATTTTTTTAATGACCCATCGTTTTTTATACCCAACTTGTATCAAACGCATGACCCTTTCATATCATATAATGGCTGATTTCGTGCTATATTTTAAGACTGTCAGGTCAAACTCGATTAGGTCAGTGCAAGCAACTGGAATAATGTAACGAAACTCCATTAAAAATGTTTCTTTTTAAATTAGATTAGCACGGTAGATAGTTTGGAAAATAAATACGGAATAAATCAAGTGCCTTATTGTTAGTTAAAAAGCATAATAAATAATTGCACAAGACCTCGTTAGTTAGTTGTTTAGATTACAAATAAGTGGAAACTCCTGCTTTATGTTGCACAAGCCCAATTTTGCTAGGACGAGAAATGAATATAGTTTGGTCCTTATGTATCCTTAATTAGGAGTACGTTTTACGATTACAAACTTATTACATTTTTGAAAGCCCACTGAACAAAGCAGGCTTAGAGAGTTTTAAGAAATTAAATCAATAAGGCAATTTTAGAGTGAAATAAGTGCTCGTAGCCCTTCAATCCAAATCATCATAAGTGGAGCTATCCTTGCCAGCAAGACTTTTCGTGTGCACATCATTGACACTTATTTAAGGCAGTGGAATAAAATAATTCTTCTTGTTGCGCCCAGGCCTTGATCCTAGCTCAAGTTTTGATAATAAGACTAGATTTGTAGAAATATAAACCACACGCAAATGATTAGCCACGTTCAAGTTTTGCAGACTTGAAGTCAAATGTTCTTTGCAGAAATTGTCATTATCCATGCATTCTCCGGATTATTCATTGATGTTTAAATATACGAGTATTCGTATCGTTGTACAGCCCGAGTAGTTCGTGGTTAAATCCTCTCCCCCAATCGCCTTCATCACAAATAAGACATAATGCGCTTAGCTTCGACGAAAATTTGAAAAATAACCCTTTTAGAGCTGATGTTAAGACAGTTTTAAAATATCAGTTAAATGATTTTTGAAAATACATTCAAAATTTGATTGAGGTAGTACAAGACTCGATTGTCTAAAGACTTGAAACGCATGATTTTTGGTTTTAAAAGTTGAAAAATAAAATCTCACATCAACGGAGCATTTTTTGTTGAAATGTTTAGACTCGAAGTTGTAGTCGTTGAAAAGACGACAAGCAACAGTGTTTTTTTTGTTCTGAAACATTACGCAATGTCAATATTTTTAACTACATAATATTAGGTTTTTGGGCTAAATATGTTTGGCGGCCTTAGAACATTTCCTGAGTAACCTAGAATACTTCACAGTAATCTGTCAAGCTCAAATTTTTTCAAGTTTTTATCAATTTTTGAGTTGGAAATCCTTTTGTTTGGACAAAATTAACTAACGATGTGCGGCATACTTTCGAACAGCTTGTTACTTCTTCTTCACCTAGCGATTCAGTTCGGGGTAGACCTTGGACTCAGTCAATATTCCTCTCTATCCAGCTAGTTACTTTCAAGTACACAACCTCATCTTATTGAGATTCCTTTGTATGCCACCGGAGTAGTGGTATTCCCTTACCGCGTTGTCACTTGGGATCGAAGTATTTCCTGGCCGAAGCTTTGATGTCTACTCGCTCTATATGACGTAGCCATCTGGGACGAGAGACTCGAACTCGTTTCACCAAATCGATGTCGTTAGTCTCCTCCTCCAAACACCATTAGTGCATACGAGACCGAGGTAATCGGAACGACTTTCGCCTCGAAGCGACCAAAAGTCTCTTGGTCCGCTTTGGTTAGTGTTTATTCGTCTACGCCATACAGCAGGACTCGGGCTGTCGAGGTCTTATACAGGATTGGCAAGGGTAATCCGTTCTTTTATCTTCGCGGTGGTGTCATTCCTTGACTTTACTTCAGAGTCTGGGTAGACATTCTTTCACTACTTCAAAATTGTAGCTATCTAGAGCAACGTTTTACTCAAGACGCCGGTATCGACACCGAATCTTTTTCGTAGACATTATATGATTGTCTTACTCTTATTCACCATAAGCTTCGGTGCTCACAGAAGCCCCGCTGACAGTCCGCTGTGTCCTTCCGTGGGCGCCAATGTCGCCGGCATATGCCAGCAGTTGTGCAAATTTGTGAAAAATCGTGCATCGCGTGAGTTACGTACGATCTTCTCGACAATGACATTAGAAAAATCGCATCACAATGGTACGTCTTCTTTGTGATCAAAGGTCTCGGTGAAATCTTTACCGACCTTGACGGAGCAACATTCATTCACCATCGTCATTCTGCAAAGACGGGCGAGTTTTGCAGGGATACTAGACAATGTGCTCGTATCTATAAATACTGTCATACGCGGAACTAAAATTGAGAACAACTCAGATTGACCAAAACAAATTTTTGAAAGGAACTACCAGTAATATAAATTAGAATGGAAATGTACAGGCACTTGAAAACTTACAAGTATTATGTCATTTTAGTAATAAGGGAATAAATGCTAAACATGACTTAAACTGTTTCGTGTATTGACGTAACATGTACATTGTATGTAAACCTATGTATGGTTTAGCAACTATATTTAATTCGTTTAGCAACGAAAGTTAAAATCAATCGACAACAATAGTAGGTTATCCTGTTTCAACATTAAACAGCAAGCAACAACTAGTTCTTTTCTGTTCTACAGCATTTAGAACAACATCATCGAACAGAACTATGTATATTTACCTGTTTTTGGATGTCGCGTCTGTGAATTAATTTAATAAATCAAATGTATAAATAATTTCCTTTTCCTTTGTACTTTATTCCTTAGTCACTCTTAGACCATTGAGAGCTTTACACTTGTAGTATTTTTCATATACACACAAAGAATTTAAAAAAATGATTCATTTGTATCTTACAAAATCTCTTATATCTGTGCTGATAAGTATCACGATATACAAATAATTAATTTCAATTTAAAAATTACTTAAATTTATTCACATTCTTTTCACTTGTGTTTTCAAAGGTATTTTTTTTAAATAAAATTATTCAAAATATATATATCGGATTATTTGGCTTCGGAAATCTCATTGTTTTCTGTTTATTTCTGTTCTCCCTTAAATATGTGTGCATTGCCTATGATATTACATATAACTCTTGCAATAAATTGTTCTATTTAAACTCAAAGAAAAAGAAAAAGAAATTATGTAAGAAACTTAAGCAAATTTAACTGAACGAAACAAAATACGAACAAAATCACAAAAAAACAAAACAGAGATGTATAAAAATTATTTGTATATGAACAAGTAATGCTTTATTAGGAAATAAATATACATACTAACAGATTGTTTTATATGGAAAATAATAAGAAAAAACATTTTATAACTGCAAAAAAAATAATAAATTAGAGGAACGAATCGTTTGTATTTTTTGAATAAATAAATAAAAAAAACGAAACTATATATGTAAATTATATATAAACATACAAATCTGGTAATAAATTCAAATTCATAAGAAACTATATCATTGTGTTCCTTTGTGTGATTTTATGTGACTTTATGTGATGCGTGTTGAGCAATGACGACGAAATCGATAGGGGCGTGCCTCTTGTTCGTTTGTTGTATCGGTTTTCGTTTTATTTTGACTTGGCGGGATGATGTGATTGTTGAGAATTGATGTGACACTCTTCGAGATTAGTATCGGTTGAATGCGATTGTAGCCGTTGTAGCCACTCTTGTAGCGTTCCAATTTGTGAGAGATGCGTTCGACTTCACTGCAAACCCATTTTTGACCTCGTTCACAGAAACCTTGAACCATATTTGATTGTATTTGTTGTGATTACGAATTGAAACTGAAAAGAAATGAAGCAGAAGAAATGTATAAATCAAGGAGTTAGTTTGGTTGTAGTTATTTGTTGTTAAAAATTAATCAATTTTTAACATTCAACTTTTTTTAATGTAGTCTCTTAAATGAAAAAAAATATTTACAGAACTTCTAACGAAAATATTAATCAAAAGCGAAAGAAATACCCCAAAAATATTGTTTGGCTGTGAGAACTTAGATTTAATTTTACCTTCCTTGCTGTATGTGACCTCAAGGTTACGAACAGAAACTGGCGCAAGTTCGACATAGTTGACCCAAAGGGTGGCCGTTGGCAGTGAAAGGTGTCATGAGATACCTAGCCATTTGGTTTGATCAGTATATATCAGTGGTGTACAGAAGTTCTTACACAAAGTAATTTTCAAAGAAAACGAAGCGTTTAAAGAATATAAGTCAAAAGCTTTTTGTTATTGTTTTTGTTTGAAAACATCTTTTTCTATTATTTTTGTCTTATTTTGTGATACTAAATTGTTTGAAATTTATTACATATGTCTAAAGGATTTAATTTTAAATGTCGCTTAGGTTTAAACGAATAATTTTCTTTGTAAATGACTGTAAAAACTTTTGCCCACCACTGTAGTTGCTGCTCTACCGAAAGTTAAGAAGGCCTTTACTGTGGTAATGCGGCTGTTATATAGCAGCCAACATGATACCACGGGAAAGTAATTTGCTACGTGGCGCACATCCGGTAAACATGGCGTACGGTTGTCCAGTATGGTTCAAGGTGAGTCATTCTCAAAAAAAAAAAACATTTCACATTTCACCATTTCCATTTCACATTCATCAAAGTATTTAAATCCAAAAATTTTGCAATAGCAAAGACTTGTTAAAGAAACTTCTCCACATAAGGTTAAAAGCTGTTTTAGCAGTTACCGCCTTCTTATGTATATGTAGCTGCATGTCAAGGTTTGTTGATGATGAGAAAACCCAACTTGCTGACAACTTCGATTGACTCACCTATTTGCCCGTGATAGTATGTTCCCACGAGCATTGCCGAAATCCATAATTCTAGCATTTCAATTGAATTATTTGTAATTGGAGAGTATGTGGATTTTCAGCCAAAATAACTAGGTTGTCTGCACACATGAGAACATTGACCTCTACATCACCAACTCTAACACTATCAGATAAATTAGTTGCTATATTGTCAACAACGCGCCGTGGCGTAGTGGGTAGGTGCGTCGACTCCCACGCTCGAGGTCGTCAGTTCGAATCTCGAAAAAAACATCAAACATTTTTTCACGGCTCCACCTCTTTCGAGTCACTGACAATGCTCAAAGAGTATAACTGTCTAGAAAAAAGCTTCTCAATCTCGCCGTTCGGAGTCGGCATTAAACTGTAGGTCCCCTCCACTCGTGAGAGAACAATAGCACGCACAACACCAGTGGTTGCTGAGAAGCTAGGCCCAGGTCCACCTCGGACTGTAGCGCCGCCATTATTATATTATTATATTATCGTCAACATAAACCGCAAACAAACGTGGACTTAGCATACATCTTTGCGGAACATCGATATCGGTAGTAAAGTAGTCTGATGAGACGCTACCATTCAACACTGTGGCTATTTAAATCTTTTCCATCCTTCGCATATCTTGAAAGATTGCTAAATAATAAGGGAAATTTTGTCACAAGGAATTAGTGAAAAGATAAAACGTCTATGTAGCTCGAGGACACATCACCTCCTTGTAGATAAAAAAGAACATATGGCAGTTATCGCAAACGGGCAGTTCATAAGGTTCAGCCCCTTGGGATCCGACGGTTCTTTTTAATTTCCATGTAGCATGATGTAAGTTAAACGAGCTGTTCAATTACCAAATTTCTTCAGTTTATCTTCAGCAATTTCTGCTCAAATTTTTTTATCAGTGTTCATGTGTCAATACCCACCACCGGCTGATGATTTAAAATAAAACTAGTTAATTTCCATATGAAAAATAAGCTATTTTGTTGAATATGCTGAGAAATTGCAACATACACATTTTTATTGACACTTTAATTTAGACAATTCCTTAGGTTCCCTTCAGAAATATCTTCACTTCCAGTCAGAGTCATAGTCCGATAAATAGTGTTAATGCAAATTTGAGTCATATTCGCTAGTTTATAAACCTCAGCGTTTGTCATTTGAGCAGTTAGCGTGTGTGTGTTAATTTTGCGTAAATAGATGGAATAACAATTAGCGAATATTGCAGAGACCGACTGGGGAATGAAAACAACTTTAAACAACTTTCCTACGTGACTGGCTTTAAGTAGATAAAAGTCAAAAGAACGTAAACGTGACAAAACTGGCTTCTTAGGTGCAAACCATAAGCAATTAAGTTTAAATTGATAACCACTAAGTGTCGGTTGGATTAATTGAGTTTTCGATTCGTTTTGAATAGGATAGCATTTTTTTGGCCAACAAGTAAGAACAGAGGTTTTTGCATTTCAAAAGCACATACCATATCTATTTTTTCATCTTTATCCTCAACTCATGGATTGCGTAGGATGACGTTGACAATAAAATACAAACGAACTCACAGAGACTTTTAATATCAATATCCATCAAAGAATTTAGAAACGGTGATGCTCTGTTATGTGACTTTTTTTTAACAATCGTGTTGAGTAAAGTCATGATCTTCCAAAGACCCGCACCTATCGAGAAATGAGAACAGAACCAAGCCTTGGCTATTGTAATAATAACAAGCCTTGGCTTGTAATATTCGCATAGTCAGTTTGTCTTCTAAATTAAGACTGCTTGTTTTTAGCCCATTCTTCTTTTGAATTAAATTACCGTTCTGCTAAATAAAATATAGCTTATTTTAAAGTATTTCAAAGCTGACTGTACACTCATTTGTAACGCTGACTGTGTGTATACAGGGTGCGCCATCTTTTAAGTTGGTATGTAAACATTGAATAACTTTGACATTTATCAACCGATTGACTTGAGAACACATGTTTTTGTAACATCAATTCAGTACAACAAGAAACCATGAAACGCCATTGCTTGAAAAAAATTGACTCTTTAAGCCGGAGTTTGTGCTAAAACCATCATTATGCCATTTTTCTTTAGAGAAGGCAAATTAGTCAACGGAAATCGATACCGGTGGATGTTTGCCTCTTATGTCTGCCCACAAAGGTATGAGAAAGGTCTGGATTGTTACTGGTTTTAACAAGCCAGCTATGTCACACTGTAAATAAAACAATGCAATTTTTGCAACGAAAATTCCCTGAACGTGTGCCATCAAAAAATGGCGATGTTCACTGGTGACTTTTTGTGGGGTTATTTGAAAAGCAAAGTGCACGCCAGCGAGTTTCAGACCATTGACGAGCTCAGAGCAAACATTTGTGCCGAAATCATTGCTAACCATCTAAATAGTGGTGGAAAGCGCAGCAAAAGGGCAAATATTGTTTTTGTCAGGCTGCCACTTGATGGATCTTGTATTCAAAAACGAGTCCAAATAAATTGTAAACTACACTTTAAATGCTGTCAGTGACTTGAATGGGGTGACGTTGTGAGTTATATAAATTGTTTTCTACATCGGTGATTGAACCTAGACTTTCAACGTAAAAGACGACGTACTTACACACACCACCGGCGCCATGTCTTGCGATAGGCGGGTTTTATTTCGAGTTAATAGAGGCATTTAAAGGGCCTAATAGAGGCCTAATAAAGGGTGACAATGAAACCTTTTTCAATTGTTAAGTTTCAGCAGCTGTCAAAATATTCAGTAAGGTTGGCCATTTTATCATACATCGTTTCAAGCTTGCCGAATCTGCGGAAATTATTAGAAAATGTTATCGAAATTCCGGATCAGTTGTAAAAATAGCAACTTGAATCATGGCTTCATTGTGTTTAATTTTGAAATTTTGAGTGTGAATAAGATGTTTTGGACCATAAGCCACCAAGCAGACAGAGATTAATGCAAAATGAAGAAAATTACAATCAGTATCGAAAAAAAAAACAGAAATCTCTATTCGGCGACGGATTTTGGCCAAAAAATCGTCTCCTCGAACGAAATCCATTTTTGGCTCAGCCTCTAATGTTCATTGTCAACAAGAAAAATTGTCGCCATTCCAGCGAACACAATCCACAAGTGTTCGACCAAGCATCAATGCATCCACACAAATTGACGTATTGGTGCGGATTATTGAATGGCGGCATCATCGAACTTATTTTCTCTCAAAATGAAGAAAGAGACACTGTTACCGTCAATGGTCTCATCTTAATAAACGGCGGTACATGCAACATAACAAGGGACTAATTAAGGAGGGCTCGACTTTGTCTTACAATAGCGTCAGGTATAACCACGTATAACTTTTCCACGATGGGAGACGTAATCCTTTTGCCAAGCAAACAATAGAACCTTGTAAACATAAACGGTTCTATAACATGAACAGTTCGGAAATATCAACGATTTCTTCCACCTTTCCTTCAGGCGACAGTCTACTATAGACCATTTTTTCGCAAAAATTCTAAATAAGTCTGTTTTTACCTTTTATAACCAATTTTTTTTTTATTTCTTAGTATGTTCTTTGTTTTTTTTAAATTAAATGAATTGTTCTTTGATATAAGCAGTGTTTTTTATGTTTGACTATAGACTTTAGATGTCTCAAAAGATAAACATTTCGAAGAGATGCACGGGACTGCTCTTTTCATCTTTTTAATACTGTATTGTATTTTGAATTAATTAAATGATATATATTTCAATTCGTTGAATTTAATATAAAGGTTGCACAGCGTCTTCCCAAACCAAAAGCATGCAAGGTCAATATCCACTAAATTTACCAGCACATTCTTAAATGATGACTGTTAAGAGCAACATTCTCTTTGACCTAATTTTTTGAAACAACTTTAAGACCGCTTTTGTGTCCAGCACATAAAACAACTAATTTTTTTATGACTTCAGAAAACGTGATGAACTCCTTCGACATAACCATTAAGTGGTTCATCACTGATCGAGATTTCGAAAAAAGTAGATCAGCTTGTAATTGACTTTCTGACTGGTTTATGAGCAGAAAGTAAATTACAAGCGAATAAATGAATTGAACGTGGTCGTGGCTGGAGACCTTGTGTCAATTGGATCATCTACGAATGTAGACCAAGATCTGTACGAAAGGTGCATTTTTAATTGAAAGTAGATAAACACGAAACCGATTGAGAACGGTGGCAAAGAGACACAAATGACTCGTCACCAGCACTTTTATTAGGGTATGTTATCGAACGTTCTATATACGCAGTTCTTCTTCTTCTGCAGTTGGCACTGTTGCATCGAGATTTTCGCAATAAAGGTATGATGTATATTTTCAACAAGTCATTCAACACAAAATATGGAAGCAGTTTGTGAGAAAGTTTGCTGAAAGCCCAAGAATATCAATTCGGTAACGCGTCAAAAATTTAACATGAAAAGCTGTCTACAGACTATTCCTAAGACACACTTGCATCTTCATGCATACAAAAGACCCAAGTACTGACCATGAAGAGCAAAGAGACACCATTCAAAAAATTATGGAACAAGAGAATTCTTCAAATAAACTTGTCTGCAGTAATAAGATTTGCTTTCGTCTTGCTGAATTTGTCAGCCCTAAAAATGTCCGCCTCTATTGCAGATTCTCCAGGCGTGATTGACGAGAAACTGACGGTAATCTTGTTACCGTTCCGCAGGGATTTTTATTTACTTAAGCACCAGAAATCCCATCTCCAAACGATGAAGTAGTTCTTCAGTATTGAAGATGTCGGCGCAGCTATCAAGAAGCTGAAGAAAATCACAACCACAATCTCAATTCCCCACAGCAACAATTTTAAAGTAGTTAAGGAGCTACCTCAGGGCAAAAGTGAACTCTACGAGCTGTACAAGGATGTGGACATAGCCCGAAGGTACAAATCCGCAGACTAAACTAGTTCGACCACATCGAGCGAATGAACACCAACTCTTCAGCTAACTCAAAAACTTCTGGTTCGAAGAGAAAAGAAAGACCAAATCTCCGGTATAGACCAACTGATCGCGGACGCAAGACAACTTGGTCTTGATGACTGGAAGTAGCGTGTTCGGGACCATCAGAGATGGAAGAGATCCAAGGGTCGTTGCATCCACAACTTGTCATTGTCTGGTATAGATTTCCCCCGTCGTTGGCCCATTCTTCCTTAAAACTGGGGTTGGTTTAATGGCGCTCTCTATCACAATCCAGTCTAAGGTTTATCCGAATGAATTATAGAGGCAAACTTGGATCAAACAACATTTTTTAAAACGGCTGATAGGCGTTGATTTGAGAAAACCAAATCTATTTAGAAACTTCAAACCTGGTCAAAACCTGGTCAATGAGGTAAGTCACAACTTTGTAAGTTTCATGCAGAGCAAAAACCATTAGCAGTTTGCTTCGAAAACACAGTTTTCAACGGAAGCTGCTAGTTAAAGTTTTGAATTTAAAAACGCTTTCGGATTGAGAACTGGGTCAACATATGTTACTGTTTCGTTCGAAATATATATATATAATAACTTTAGAGGAATAAAGAAAAATGCTTTTGAAGAATAAATCTAACTCAGCGTTACCCTAACTCTGTGTCCGAGACAGTCTCCGCCGAGCAGTTCGGCACAAGTTTTTGTGACAGCTCCTCAAGTCCTGATATTTCTCTTGATTGCCCCCAAGATGCTAAGTCTAGGGTATCTTCGCACTTGATTGTAAATAAATCTCAAGGTCAACAACAAGATTTCTTAAAACTGTCGTACAAAAGAAAACAGCTTCCAACACAATGATTAGTAATGAACCACAACTCCACCAACAACATAAACTTAAAACTAAACTCAGTCACTAACAGCACTTACATTTTCGATTTCCTGCGTAAAATTGTCCAGGCACTTTCGCTGACAAACCTTTCGCCCGAATGTACCTTTAAACACTTTTCAAAAATATGTTTGGAACACTTTTTGATTTGTTTTCAATGAAGACCCAATTTGAAAATCACTTGTCCACTTTCCAAATGGATGCGTCCGTTAGCCGGACCGAAATGAGAAACAAACTAAGGGAATTCCCTTCACTCGGGCTGTGTTTTATACCACATCGCTAATTAGATTTGTATAGTATACGCCAAAAGGAAATTACCAAACGCAATTGATTTGTTTCGGTTGGCCTTTTCCGCTAACGATCCTCCCCCGTTATTCTTCAACCAAGGGCAGTGCAAGGGTTTTGTGGATGGAACAATAGGGAAAGTGTTACGTCGAGGGGGTTTAGTGGTTTGTACATGGAATTATTACGTTATTTTTTGAAGGTCACTTGATTTGAAGTGTAATGAAGGTATTTACTGGTTTGGTTTTCTTGGTTTTCACTTAAGTAAACTTCGCCCTTTCCGACGGTGGCTGAAGTGGGGATGTGAAGGGATTTAAGAAGGGTGTGCGAATGTACTACCCACGCGACTCTGTCGTTGACAACATGCATTCACGATGTAAGTTAACGTTGATTTTGCGGTTAAAAAGAGGATTATGACGCTCACGTGGGATTTGTGAGTAAGTCAGGGTTCAAGGAGAGTCGGGGTGTTTATAAATTGGCATTAAGTTAAATGTGTGGTTGGGATAGTTCATTCATTGTCAGAAACATCTAAGAAAATTATGTTTATGTGGTATTTTGCTATACACACTTTCAGCCTTGAACCAAGCAAGGAAACGTGTTCAAGGATACTAAGCTGTTTCTTGGCCTTAGACTGAATGTATCAATCTTTTTATGCTGCTGCTTTGTTCACCATTGTCTTGATTTGTGAGCCAACTACTTGAGAGAATTGGATGTCACTCGTATAATTTATAAATAGGAAACCACCTTAGTCTTCTAAATCTGTTTCGCTAGTCCAATTTTTTTCAGCTAAGACAGCATTTGACAAATTGTGTTTGTGTTTGGAAAATAAAGGCGCTTCTGAAAATAGCATAGGTACAATTCTAGACGTTCTGAAAGCAATAGTAATTGGGTACTTGTGCTAAACGTTTTATTGAAGATAAAGAAGGATATTTAAAGGAACAAAACTAGTAGCCAATGACAATTGCGCTAGTTTTAAAATATGGATGAAAGTACAGTACCTGACGATTGAATTGGAGATACTTACTTACTTATCAGTTGTACTGAGCTTGAGCTATTGTCGGCTTCCACAGCTTGCGGTCCAGGCACGCTGCTTTCTGTGATCAAGACCAAGTTGTCTTGTATCCGCGATCACTTAGTTTTTATACTGGAGATTCGTTCTACCTCTTATTTTAGAACTAGAAAATTCAGATTCGAAGGCTCTGTTAGCTGAAGCCTTGACGTTAATTCGCTTGATACTGCCGAACGAGTTTAGTCTACGGAATATTGCCTCCCGGACTATGTCCACATCCGTATACAGCTCGTAGAGTTCGTGGTTGTGTTTCCTCATCCATTCGCCTTATACGCATTGAGGATTATATAACCGACGCAGAATTTTTCTTGAATTGACATGTCAAAATATTAAAGGCCCCTACCCATAAAATCCGTCGCATGCGTTGCGGGAAAAAGACAACAAATGCTGCCCAGAAGTGTTATGCATCTCAACGGATATAGTAGAAAATGTTTCTACTTTTCGTGCGTTTGGCAGCTTTTACACGATGAAGCCTAAGTTGTGAGAATCTCTGCAATTCTCGTCGCAATTCTTCAGAGGCAGTTTCCATGTGTCCACCCCACTCCTCCGCACAGAATTTCTAGCAACTCATCTGCATGGGCAAGCGGGTTACCTCTTACATTCTTTGTCCCGCTTGTCTTCACATTGCGAGTTGCTGCTTTAGAATTGGCAATGAATCGCCTCGATTAAAGAGAGCCTTTGACATTTGATTCTTTTGAAGTTAATGCGGTGGTTGCTTATATATTTGTTGTTTCGGAATTTTATGAATAAATTAATACTTTTTATGGTTGTCAATTCAATAATTTTTTTAAATTTTATTTGAATGTGGACAACAAAAGGAACGCAGTTATTTGGTCGACTCTTATAATTAAGAAAAAAATGTTTGTGGAATCTATACTAAATGTACGTGACTGGTTCCATTGGTCGCGGTCATTCGCAGAAATTGGCATTTTACTGTGTTTCAGTTGGAATCTGCTAGTACCTACTAATCGGAAGAAGTGGAATCAAAATGCATTCGTAACGTCGTATACATACATTTAACAGCGACACAGATCATGAACTTTGGATTTATGGGTACGTCACAATAGGCAGCCATAATTTTGCGGTAGTGAAGGACTACGTCTACCTCGGCTCCACGGTAAACAGTACAAACAACATCAGAGATCAACCGCAAAAAAACTCTTGACAACCGCTGTTTTTGGCACCTTCAATAGGCAATTGAGTAAATCAAACTGACTTTGTATAAGACATTGATCATCCCAGTCCTAATTTAGCGCAGAGGTATGAACAACATCGAAAAAGTATGAAGACATTTTTGGTATTTTCGAGAAAAAAGTTCTTTGCGCGATCTTTGGTCATATTTAAATTGATGTTATTTGGAGAAGGTTCAACTACGAACTATATAGGCTGTAAAGTGACATGAGTCTAGCCAGGCGTCTACGGATCAGACGCCTCAGATGTCTAGGCCATGTAGATATGGATAACTTAGCTCCGGCCCGAAGAGTCTTCGACTCTCAGTGGGAACACGGAACAGCTAATGTCCACGTCTAAGGTGGCGCACCCAAATTGGAGAGGGACCTCAACCAACTTGGTGTGGCAATTGGTAACAGTTAGCGGAAGATCGCGCTAGCTGGCGAAGTTTGTTGGGAATATAGCACCGCAAAAAGAAGAAGAATATAAAACTAATCAACAATTTTGTTCCAAGCACATCCAATTCTACCACAATTCTGAGTGATACGCGAATATTTGTTCGACAGTGGACTGCTGACGAATTATTCTTCACCTTTCCACGTCGACTCAAACATGGATGAGTCGATGGCTGATGGCGATGGCGATGGCTTCTACTACATAAACGTGTCTTGTCCCGAAAAAAATCTATAGCTTACTTACTTCTCAAGCCAGTGACCCTTGGAAGTTCTAAGCCTAAGCTAATGGTCCCGTGTGCGCTGTTTTCAATCATTAAAACCAAATTGTCTCACAATCGTGATTACATGATCTCTATACCAAAGGTTTGGTCTTCTTCCCTTTCTCGTACCAGGAGACTCAGAGTCCAACACTGTCTTACCATTCTCTTTATGTGGCCATGTCAGTTTAGTCTGAACTTTATTCTACGCTTTGTACAGCTCGTACAGTTCGCTGTTGTCATTTCTTTCATTCGCCTACCCCAAAGACAGGGCCAGATATCCGGTGTAGAATTACTCTTTCAAAGGCACCAGAAACCAAGTTCCCCAGTCGTCTCACAGAATAAGTTAGGCAGGAATGACGGCGAATGGTCAATTCATGTCGATTTACATTTCTTGTGTCTTTTGCTCATTGATTTGATAATGATGACCTATTGCACGTGGCCAACAAGTTGTCGATTTAAAGAATCACCAGCACGCACCAGCAGCTTTGTTTGACTTCAGTCTCGATCATAATAATGCTATGCGATAATGCTATCTCAACCTCGTCCGGATTGGAAGCGTGGAATGTATTGCTGTCATCAAAATGTGTCTTACATATAACGGTCTGCCAGAATGATTCACTGACACCTCTCCCCATGTTGGCATATAACACTCGCGAAAAGTTGTGGTTCATTGTAGAGTTTGCTGAGCACCTTCGATGACGAAAATCCCAAATTCATTTGTAAAAAATGCTTTATTTCTAACTAGATATTTTAACAGCAATATAAATCTGATATCATTCACGAATAATATTCGAAATCAAATACATATTTAGTAACGGTTTTAAGTTATTACCGGCTGCAGTGTGCTGCACAGAATTATTCGAGACAAGTGTTCACTGTGGTTGCTTAATTTATTTAACTTTTGTTTTCTTGTTTAATTTGTTTCAAATTATTCAAAATAAAATATTAAATATTTAAATTATTGGTGAGTGCATAAATCTTTTGATTTCTTCTTCCGCTCCTCGTTTGAATTGCTTCTTCGAGTGCCTGGAATCGGCATATAAGGCGAAGCTGGACTTGAACTTTGATCTGTAAAGTAAGAGCAATTAGACTTGACACAAAATAGAAGATTGAGACTTTAAGTTACCATATGAAGTGGACATTGAATGATTCATTCGGAGAGGCTCACGCTCTCGAGGCTCATGCGGGGTGTCCAACAATGAAAAATTCTCCGATCGGGATAGTGAATGATTCTGTATGATCTCTGGACTTTGATTGTGAACAACTGAACGATTAGCAATACAACTATCAACCGGCAGAGTGTAGATATCATCATCTTTGCTGTCGTCAATGTGGTCCAATGGAAGATTCACATTGATTCCTCTAAAGCTCTCGCTCGGAATTCTTTGGTGTGAGATTAAATCTTTCGGGTTTGAATATGCTTCCAAGTCGATGGGATCATTTTCCTCTGGTTTGGAAGTGGACGTTATTTGTGGTGGGGAATCTTGTGGCAGCGGTAACAATGGCCCACAGTGCATACCGTTTGATTCTTTTTGATATTGATGCTTTCGAAGACGTGCTTTCTCTTTAGCTCGCTTTGCTTTGGCTTTTTCCTACAAAATTTAACTTAATTTAATTTATAATGCAATGGGGAAATGAGAGAGTAAGTTACCCTTTCTTGGAGCATTTTTGCGAGCTCTTTATCCTGAGCCTCGATAGCCAGTAGCCTATCGCGATCTTCCAAGGTTAAGCCGTTCTGCTGCTCCATTTCTTGCAGTTTTCTTGCAAGTTCCTTTAAATAAATTGTTAAGGAGTTATTCATCAATCCAGACTCAAAGGAAAGAAGAATGGACCCAGATTTTACCTGCGAAACACTCAATTAGACTTACCTCATCTTTCTTCTCCTGTTTAATTTTCTTACTCATTTCCTTAATTTCGTGCAGGGGAAGACCGATTTCTTGAAGGCTCGGATCTACATACAACTCAATGTCATCTACACACTCCTGCAGATGCTGACGTCTTTGTTGAGAACCAGAACTCTCGAGATTCTCTCGCTGTGATCGCTGAAAATTGAATTCATCTCTTAGCCGTCTATCACCGGACCCATCAGGTGGTGAATGTTTGCCTCTGTAGGCATTTGACTTGGTGGGTTCGGAAATGAGGGATATTGCCGATTCGGATGCTTCAGAGTACTGAACAATTTTGTCTATTGACGATGACTGTGGTATTTGTTGGGGACTATGTTTGGAGCGACTCATGTTGTTGCTCCTGCTGGAGACGTTTGAAACGTGTGAAGTGTCGTGAGATTCATGGGATTTTTTCGACTGACGACTCATTGGTGGATGATCAACTGATTGATGTAACTGCTCTGTATGAGAGTTTAATGGATTCACATTCAATGGAAGGCCAATGTCTTGGAAATTATGGTTTTGTGTCGATGGTCGCATATTTTGAGAAATACTTGCGTTTTCTGTATATGGGATTTGTTGGGTTTCCAGACTTCCGGCGATAGGTAAATTTACGTAGATACTCTAAAAATATAGGTGCCAAAAGGGAAGTTATAAGTTATCTTATGAATCTTGCAGTCCCATAACTGTGAAATCGTGTTACCTGAAGTTGATCAGCCATTTTCTCGCTTTCTTCCAATTCACGTTGTCTTTGTTCAAGCAGATCTTGTTCTAATTTCTCTGCCATTTTCATCGCAACTAGCTTGTCGTGTTCCTCCCTGCAAATGAGACAAAACATCTCGAATTAGAGGTTCCGTCACTGAATTGATTAGAAATTGTTATCAAGCACTTACTGTTCAGAAAGATATCTCTTGTAGGATTCAATTTGCTTTTGGGCATTTTCCTTCTCTTTGATTTGCTCGTTAAGTGCTGTTGGGAAATCGGTGCGAACTACCTCGTTACGGTAACGATTTCCTTTGTAAAAGTCATTAACTGAAATAATGGTTGTTAGTTAAGAGTTTTGTGTGTGATTTGACGCGAAGATAGTTACTCTCTTGGGATTGTAGCTTGTATGCTAGAGCTCCATCTTCACGTACAAGCCATTCCTTGCAAACTGAAAAAAAATTAACGGTTTAGACAAATTGTTTCTGCTTACGACGTTAGATGATGAGATGAGATTCGAAGTAGTTCATTATAAGATTGATTGAAGATAGAATAAGGTATCATCGACTAGCATTGTGCGTAACCAATAATAAAGAAAAACTGGAAATTTTGGGATGTGTCATTAGAATTTAACAAATCTGACGGAACCAGTCTGCAATGTGTTCACTTATCTTAAACAACCGAAAACGAAATGTGGTTTTAACCCTTTTCGGGCCACTACAAGAAAATAAGTAACATAAATAAAATTGCGCCATTTTTTTTTGCATAAAGAGAGTCATCTGAAATTACCCAATTTTTCCATATATACGTCTCACTCATAGATTGGATGTATTTTTTTTTCAAATGAGCTTCAATTTGTATAGAAATGTAGTATAGAAAACATTCCATTGCGTATTAAAGTATAGACAAATGTTTAAATATGTGGTACCTTTTTCAAACCACCGGCCCTGAAAGAGTTGAACCGAATTGAAATGTTTGAAGTTTTTGTATTTAATTTTTCGGTTCGTTCTTGTTTTGCCAATAACCTTTCCTGATGAGAGAACAATAACACACACAACACGAGTGGTTGCTGTAGAAGCTGGGCCAAGTTCGTTGAATTAGTCTCCGGCAAATGATCTTCCATTTTCGAGTTCGTTAATTGATACTTCGAGTATTTTTAAGTGTTCAATTCTCTTTTTGCCCCTTTCTTTTTCTTTCCTATTTTCTTCCTGAAAATGACTGTCATCTTCGGAGCTTTTTTATCATTTTCATGTAGGTATTTTCATTTTAGGTATTTTTCAAAAGGAGGTATATATGAATGTCCTGCTTCTCAATTGGAAAACAGAATCATTTATATTGATATCCCTTTGGGAACTTAAGAGAACTCCCGCAACTATTGCAAGTAATGTAACAGTACTTAAGCGCTTAGTCGTGCAATGCGTTAAAACGTTAAGCCGAATCAGGTGAAAGCAATCATGTCCCATCGCTTGCTTGACCTGCCAGAAGTTTTCTACTTATGTACATAAGTTCGTTAATTAGCAATGTTCCGATAGGTCAGTGAGGTCATTGCTGTTGTCCCACACGAATGTTGTGCGAATGCTCCGAATGTTCATATTCTGTGGACTACGACTCCGACTACGACTAAAATGTAGGGGTCGCTAATTCACCTAAATACTGAAACGATAACAATTAGCTAATTCAGCTGATATAAAATTTTTGTCATCTAGTCGTGTCATCCGTTCGTTTCATGCGTACAACTGTTTTAACACGAATGGTTCTATGTAGGCTTTTAAGAACAAACTAACTGTCAAAAACAAGAGCCGAGGCTCACTTCCTGTTGAATGCTACTTGCAGTACCTCACAAAATCAAGCACATACTAGTGAAGTGTCAACTAAACTTCATAAACCGGATCAAAACTAGTTACATCTAAATCGAGTTAATCCGACTTTTATTTTTATCAAACCGAGTTGGCGAAACAATATGCCAAAACTGCGAACTGTTCGACATTCGAATCGGTTTGAAAACATAATTGGTTTTCAGTTGCTTAAGACAACATATTAATATTATGGGTGCCTGCATGAATGCAAGCAAATGTGCTATAGCAGCGGCATGTATTCATACAAAATGGTGATGTTTGCAGCCAATATGCCCTATATTTGAACAGCAAGTTGAGATAAACGCAAAAAGTTCAAATAAAATTGAGGAACTTCTTTTTCTGTTCCACGTTTTTGTAATGTCCAGCAAGAGCATTCAAGAAATAAATCTTTGGGAAATGAGCAGCGCTACTGCAGATCTTTCTGATTATTTGAAAGGTGGGTTTCTCCAGGTCTATATATTTAAATAGTCATCTGCTCACATACTGCGCGCCTACGCAGCCGGCTGAATCCAAAAGAACCCTATTTCTATACAAACCAAAATATACTACCCGATTTAATACCAAGCTAGAATTCGGTTTCGATTCATGTTTGAAGAGTTGCAAAAATACTAGATTTTGTAAGAAAGCGAGTTAGGTGACTCAGTTTGTTTAAATTCCAGCTCGGCTCAACGTTGTTTGAAAAAAAGCTCGGGTCAACACAGTTTGATACTGTAGAGATACTGAATTCAATCAGCGCCTTGTGGCAGTACCTTTTTACTATAATAACATAAATGTAACATCCCTGTCATCTTTTCACTTGAATTTCATATTGTAACGTTTGCCTTCTTACTTCAAAATTATTTTCACTCGTTCCATGAAGTCCACTGAATAAAGAGCATTCGTTTATTTTGTTTTAAACACGTTTTTGATTTATTCTCTGCTGTAACAGGTTATGGGCCCAGACCATAACGAGATTTTTATACTTTTATAAAATATGTCGATAAACATGAATATTATCAGACCGCTGACGAATCAAAATTACGATACATGGGTAATGCAGATAGAAGCGGTCATGACCAAAAATGGAACATGGAAGCAGATATGTGGAAAAGCACAACAGCCCGACCAGAATCCACAAGATGAAAATTCGAAGAAGGAACTGGACAAGTGGTTAGAGGATGACGCTAGAGCAAGATCAGATTTAATTATATCTATTGATCCAAGTCTGTTGCGGCTGGTGAAAGGATTGAACACAGCCAGGAGTATCTGGGAGAGACTGAAATCTGAGTTCGCATCTACTGGACCAGTCAAAAAGGCGACATTGCTGAAACGGGTGGCAACATATAAAATTCAGGAAGGCGACGATCTGCGTAAGAATTTAATGGAATTCTTCGATGCAGTTTCACAATTGAGGTGTATGGGTGTTGATATACACGAAGAATTGCTGTCAATGCTGCTGCTGAATGGGTTGCCATCTAGTTTTGATCTATTTCGATGTGCAATGGAATCTCACGATAATCTACCAAAACCTGAAAACCTGAGGGAGAAGATTCTCGAAAAATACGACGCTCAGAATCAGCGTAAGGCAGATGGTGACAATGAAGCAATGTATGTCCGTCGAAATGCGTATCAGCATAAGTCAAAATTCGGACGAAATGATTTTCATAAGAAAAATCATGCTGACGAAGTAGATAAAACATTCAAATACAAGTGCTACAAATGTCATCAAGTTGGGCACAAAGCTTCAGAATGCACAGAAAATAGAAGACAGCGTAACACCAAGAGCGAGTCTTCTGCGAAAGTTGAATCTACGTTTCATGCAAGGTATGTTCATGACCAGGCTTTGGGGGCTGTGGACAGTGAAGATAAAAGGCATTGGTGCCTCGACAGCGGCTGCACATCTCATATGTGCAACGATAAACGATGGTTCATATCATCTCCTTTAAAGATGCCGGGAAAGTTGCTGATGGCGAATGATGCTTGCGCAAAGGTTGATGCAAAGGGAACAGCTGTTTTCACAGCTACAGACGGGACGTCTGAAAGGTCAGTAAAGCTTCAAGATACTTTATTAGTTAAAGATTTGAGAACTAATCTATTGTCTGTCGCGAGGATCACCGACCACGAAAACACAATTACGTTCGACAAAGAAAAAGCAGTTGTCCGAGGAATTGATGGCGAAATCAAGGCAGTTGCAAATCGATTTGGACATCTCTATTATATTCAAGAAAGTTATCCAGAAGCGAGAGCTGTCAACGAAAAAGAATCTAGTTTGGAATTATGGCATCGTCGTCTAGGTCACCTCAATGGACGAGATGTGTTAAACATGTTCCGGAAAAAGTTGGCAACTGGGCTAAAGATAAGCAATGATGGGAGTCTCAGATCATGTGAGGTTTGTCTTCGCGGAAAAATGACAGTGATGCCGTTTCCTAAAAAATCGAAGAGGTCCACGCAATATTTGGACTTGGTGCACACTGATGTCTGGGGACCTGCTAGAACAGAATCGTTAGGCCAATCGAGATTCTTCATCACATTCATTGATGACAGCAGCCGATGGTGTGAGGTGTTTTTCTTAAAACACAAGAGCGATGCTTTCCGTGCATTTAAGGAGTACAAGGCCCGTGTCGAAACACAATCTGGTCGCAAGATTAAGTGCTTAATGTCGGATAACGGCCGAGAATACCGAAACCATGATTTCGATGAGTTTCTGAAAAGAAATGGTATTAAACGAAGGCTTACAATTGCGTATACGCCACAACAAAATGGGGTGGCTGAGCGTAAGAATAGAACTCTTGTCGAAATGGCGAGATGTTTGCTTCTTCAAGCGGGTATCGGAAACGAATTTTGGGCAGAAGCTATAGCAGCGTCAAACTATTTGCGAAATAGATGTCCTACGGTCAGCCTCAATGGTCATACACCTTTCGAAAGTTGGAAGAAATGCTTGCCGGATTTAAGTCATCTTAAGGTGTTTGGAGCAAAAGCATTTGTATTGGATAAAACACCTGGGAAAGGGAAGTTCGAGGCACGTTCAAGTGAGGGCATCATGGTCGGGTATTCCGAAGCATCCAAAGGTTATCGCGTATGGGTTCCAGAAAAACATAAAGTGGTGATTGCAAGAGATGTTGAGTTCATCGAAAACGAGTTGGTTGGAGATAAACATCATAGACAAGACTCCTTAGTTTTAAATCCTATTGAACATACAGTAGTGCCTGCCATAGAGGAACCCGAAGAAACGGTGAGCGAAAGTCGTGTACATTGCCATAAGTTACCTGGTCGTCAGACAAAGAACAGGGAAAATAGAAGAATTTATGAAACAAGGTCTGCATCGCGAGGTACTAGACAAAGAGAAATCGAACAACAAGATTTGGATGGAGACGAAAACCATGAGGACGAAGATGGCAGCCATGAAGATGATGTTTGTTGTGATCCACTGGATGGAGTGGGAATTGTAGAAATCGCGAATATTGGTGAACTGTCACTTGAAGATGCGATGTCTGGTTCAGAAGCACAAGCGTGGCTAGAATCAAACTACTTTAACCAAAATCCGAAAAGGTCTTGCTGCTGCTTTTGATGTAAAAGATCTTGGACTAGCGCGGTACTGCTTGGGAGTCGAAATAATACAACAAGATGGCGAGATTAAACTAAAACAAGAAAAGTATATCAAGGAATTGCTGAAAAAGTTTATGATGGCTGAATCAAAACCAGTAAGTACCCCAAGTGATACAAAAGCGAAATTACCGTGCGGAGAGCGTCGAATTGGAGAAAACAAAACTGAAAAGCCGTTTCGTCAACTCATCGGATCTCTTATGTATTTAGCGATTGCAACAAGTCCAGACATCGCCTTTACAGTAAATCGGTTAGCACAATTTAATGAAAATTACCAGGAGATTCATTGGTCAGCTGCAAAGCGTATTCTTCGTTACTTGCGACGTACAGAAAATTATGGACTTGTGTACAAAAGGAATGAACTTGGTCTTCAAGGGTTTTCGGATGCTGATCATGCAAACGACGAGATGGACAGGCTATCATATACGGGTTACGTTTTTACTCTAAGTGGAGCAGCTGTAATTTGGCGATCCCAAAAACAAAAATCGGTGGCCATTTCAACAACGGAAGCTGAATATGTTGCACTGTCAGAGTCATCAAGAGAAGCAATATATCTTCGAAACCTGATGATGGAAATGGATTTGCCGGAGTTGGCTTCAATTACTGTTGGGACGGACAATAGAGGTGCAAAACACATAGCAGAAAATGCAGTTTGTCATTCGCGGACAAAGCATATTGCGACACGTTTTCATTTTGTTCGTCAACTGTTAAGGGATGGAAAAATCTCAGTCATATATACACCAACTGAACAGATGCCTGCTGATGTGTTCACGAAGCCGCTACCGGGACCAGCACACTACCGATGTTTGAAGGATATCGGGATGTCAGTTTGTTAAAAAGCGCTGTTTGAGGAAGGCGTGTAGAGATACTGAATTCAATCAGCGCCTTGTGGCAGTACCTTTTTACTATAATAACATAAATGTAACATCCCTGTCATCTTTTCACTTGAATTTCATATTGTAACGTTTGCCTTCTTACTTCAAAATTATTTTCACTCGTTCCATGAAGTCCACTGAATAAAGAACATTCGTTTATTTTGTTTTAAATACGTTTTTGATTTATTCTCTGCTGTAACAGATACAGTGTTCAAGTAAAATTTAGCACACCAGAGAAGGAATATTAGAAAATGTAACTTTAACATAAAAACTGTTATGGGCAACGGCATGTATCATGAGGTACCCAATTTCGCAATTTCGAAATTAATAAATATTGTTTTTAAAATGAGACCAAAGGATCTTCCATGCAAATGTAGTTAGTTCACCACGTCGCACAGTGGGGCAGGTAGGTAGGTACTATATGAGTACAACAGTGCACAAAATATTAATTCATGGCCATTTAATTGCTTCTTCTTGTTTTTTGCCGATCGGTCAGTTAATTGAAGAAGCCTTGCAATCAAGAAACAAAGATTTCAAAATTTGTAGGGAACAATTCAGCCGAAAAACATCAAGAATCGACAATTTAACTTTTCCATAGAATGGTGATTTCGTCAGATCCTTTGTTATCAAGTCAAAACATTTTTTTTAGCAAAAAATACTTTTGTTCAGGTCCTATAAAACTGTTTGATGTGGAAAACATTTCTTTTTAAAATGAATAAACTGAATTGTGTTAAGTATTAAATGTATTATTTAATATAAATTATAAGACTCAAAAACCAAAAACAGTACTCATAGTTATAATTTTTATTAAATTTATCGTATACTTATCCTAGATCAAAGACAACACATTTGTCTTTGAAAAATCTACATTATCCTAGATAATAAACACCAAAATGAAAAACAAATATTTTTTTCTGTTAGATTCACTTAAGTTTATATTGAAACAACCCTCCAAATTTGTCGTTTCTTAGTAAAAGTTAAATCTGAACTTATTTTCACTATTATACAAGCCTTTAAAACACAAAAAGTCACTTTAGACCTTTCAAAATAATTTATAGCACAAAACCACTACTTTTGCCCCACTGTGCGTCATCCCTTACCAAAGGTTTCGAACTTGGACTGAATTAAATTGTTAGAGAACAAAACAAAATAAAGGATTTTTTTTAAAACGTATTTATAATTTTTGTATAAAAATAACTTTTTACTAAATGCATGGACTGTAAGTTGGAATTTTCCACGAAAAGATAAATTTACCACGATCTGGTAGCACTGTTTTGATACATTACTGGCATGCACCCATAATTAAAAAATATTTATTTTCTTTCTTCTAAACAAAAAATAACAAACATATTTCAATTGCACATATGTATTTCATTAAAAAAAACAATAAAAGCAACAAATTAGTTAACAAAAATAAGAAGAAATTGAATTGGACATCGCCAGACTCGGCTTACTTTGCGGTTTTGATTTGGACCTACATGCGTAGAAGATTGTGCTGTATTGTGGGTATACGATTTGAAGCCAGACAATCAAAGACAACTCTGTGGGTTCGCTAATTAGCCGCTGGAAATATTGGCCGGAGATCCAGATTTTGGCCTAAAAATCATCTTATCGGACGAGGCAAGAATGTCTGTTTGGTGCAGTTTATAACATGACGGCATTATCGGGCCTTATTTCTTTCGAAATTATGAAGGAGTTACCTTTATGTCAACGGTCTCAAGTATGAAGCGATGCTAACCGACTTTCTGTGGCCCGAGCTCAACAACATCGATATATCCGAGCTGTGGTTAAAAGAAGACGGCGCTACATGCTACACAGGCAGGGTTGCTTAATATCACACTTTTTGGTTTTTATACGCTATACCGTATAAAAGCGTATAAAAATGTATAAAAGTGTATAAAGTTGTATTAAAGTGTATAAAAATGAAAACAATACAATTTTACAAGTACCTTTAACAATAAGTGCCTATTCTCCATGCATTTCTTTGACTGTTATAAATTTTTTTTCAGTTTTATACCTCTCCCTACACTTTTATACACCAGCAATATTTTTCAGATGAATAATACACCGAGTATTATACGTCTACAACCCTGTACACAGGTGACACATTTGGGTCATCTCACGGCGAACGATTATCAATTGGCCGGCGCAATCATTCGATGTGACACCACTCGATAATTTTCTCTGGGCCTAGGTCAAGTCCTTAGTCCACGCTAACAAAACAAACGCTTTGGAAGAGCTTTAGGACAGCTCGAGAGTAACATTCGAGACACTATTGCCGTATTAATGCCGCACGTACTGGACCTAGTCATCAAAACCTGGACCGACCGCTTTAAGCACTGCAAGCAAAGCCGAGGGGCCCATTTGAGTTATTGTGGTATTCCAAACGTAATGACATGAATGTAACTCACACCGTTGTTGTTTTATTTAAATTTAGTTTCCAATCGTTCTTATCGTCACCCTGTATTCCCTCAAAGCTGAGTCCGGCCGTAGCGTTACGGCCAATGGAGAACACTAGAGATCAATGATCACTGATTTTTTCTCGTTCACCGTAAATAGTCTTAATGAGGAAGAGTTCTAGTCTCCAAAAGACGACTCTACAGAAATAACATAAAATCGAATCAAATTAATTTATTGTAGGAGCCCTTTGATGGTTTCATTTTCTCGCAAAATGGGCCAGTGTAAGTCTGTTATATAAGTTATTTTCGCACACGCTGCAAAGCAACACCATGCAGGTGCAGCCCAATTGTCGCCGGATATGCTGAGGTTAACGTCTGGCACATCGAACTGATCCACGATGTCAAGTGCTGACTTAGCAAAACGTCGCACATCGAACTGGCGATCGCTGTCCCACAGTGTCAAGTGCTGACTTAACAATTAATATCAATAAATAGGTGTAAGAAACAATTGTTAGTTTAGTTCTTTAGTTCTTAAGCAACCGTAACAATAAAGGCATTCTGCCCGAAAATATATTTTTTTGATAAAAACAACTTCTTTTAATTTAACTTATATACATAATTACTTGCGTCTTCTAGGGTCGTTACAAATGACTGAAAATAAGAGCTTTATATTTCATCCTCAAACATTCTCTGTCCCAAAAATTTCGGCTGTGTTGATATATTTTAATTAGCATTTAATGCATGCATTAACCCAATTCCGACGAAAAAAACGGTAGCAGGCAGCTTTGTGCTGCAGGCATCTACATCGTTTTCCACTCCGGATCAATAGGCTAATTAAATTTTAAATTAATTCTAGAGCTAGGAGAAAGTAATTCAGTCAGTGGAATAAATCTACGAGTAAGCCGGTGGAACGCTAAAACTCATGAATTTGCATTTGCCATTCTATTCTGCACATTCTCCCTTTCAATCATTGAAATCTCCAATAGTCTTTTTAATATCCAATTCGATGCTATTCTTCTCATTGTCTTTCGTCTTCTAAGAGGTTTTTCCCTTGGATTTGGCGAAAAGAGATATCTGCAGGCGGCTCGCTCATCCGCCGGTGTACAAAACACGACCTCCACGATTTAAATGCTATTAATTGCACTTGTGTTGGCATACGTTTACAGAAACAAGATCTTTTACAAGATATGTATATAAGTCAAGTTTAATTTCAATAAACTAAAGGGAAAGACAATTCCGTTCGCCAAGATTCTGTCTTGTTCGCACTCTGCTTCTTTGACAGTTCCTTTGTAGGGTGCGTTCCGATCATTTCTTAATTATGGCGGTGTTCAGCTAACTTTGGCACAGGAAAAAAGCCCTCTTTCAAAGAACCACGATATGTATATATAGGACGTTGATAGTCCCAGTCCTGCTGTATGGCGCAGAAGCATGGACACTAACCATAGCGGACGAGGAGATTCTTTTTCGCTTAGGGGGAAGGTCTTTAGGATTATCTTTGATCCCGTATGCACTGATGGTGTTTGGGGGACGAGACGTAACGACGAACCTTGAGGGCTGCATATGAATCCGATTCTCTCGTCTCAAATGGCTAGGTTATGTAGAGTGAATGATTAACGCTCCGGCCCGAAAGGTCTCCGACTCCAACCCCGAGGAACAACGCCTCCGGAGGCATACACAACTGAAGAGGGACTTCAGTCAGCTGAACGTGCATTGATGGAAACAGCTACCACAAGACCATGCTGGACCATATAGTGCCCTTGGGCACAGTGGAGACGGAAATTAACCAAATTAGTTTCCCCAACTGGAGACGGCTAGCAAGAGTTTTGGCCAGCTGGAGATGCTTGCTGGTTGAGGCGCAGGTCCATCAGGGATTGCGGACCCATACGAAGAAGAAGAAACTGTAATTTGCCACATTTATAACTTTCTCTTGCATACTAAAACTAATTCCCCAGCCCATCTTGAGACTTTCATCTAAGTTGATGGTGTAACAATTATTCTTTTATCATTCTCTTCACTTTCTATTCCTGTTTTGAGAAGAATTTCGCATCGAGACAGTATCTTCAATCCCCGGCCACAACTATCGCTGCAAGCAATGAAAGTTATGCCGGCTTTCGCGACCCGATTTAAATACACTTCGACAACTAAATAGGAGAAAATGATGACAATATGAGTTCTTAATTGTTAAACCGCGCCTTGAAGTCTGGAGTACAATCGTCTCCGGAATGCCTTCCACATTAAACCACCATCAGGAAATACAATAGATCATTAAGTCACAACGTCAAGAGCACGCAGAGGAATACACCATCAAGCATCATCAAAACACGCACTTTAATGTGATCTTTCAAGAGTCTCCCACTGCGCATTAACAACGACGACAACGGTCAGCGGTTCTTTTGACACATGCCGCTGCATAATAATCCAGTTTAGGCAACGAAACCGACGCACGACTGCAATCCATTTAGGCTAACTACCAGCAAACTATTCAATTATTCCATATTCATCATAAATCGAAATATGATAGACTCAAATGATGACCGAGCCGAAACGAAATCAATAAACGAAGCCGATTGCTTGAGGATTGTTGCGAAATCATTTCCGTTCTATTGAGCCTCACTCTTCGCCTTATTGACTGGACGGATCAGTATTGATTGTACAAGACTTATGCTCCCAGCATCGGATTCGCTGTCTGAAACGAGAAGGCGAGGGGAGAGCCAGAGAATCGTGTTGTTAAGAAAGCGAAAGGTGTGTCTCTTGATGATGGATCTCATAAAACCCAATAAAAGGTGAATGTCTTGAGGCACTTGACTTGCTGCGGGATAAGCGCAATTTTCAGACTTAATGTGAAATAAAAAACAGCTACTTGGTGGTCACGAACTTTCCAAACATTCATCACAATGCCACCGGTAAAAAACTGAAAACACATACAAAAAAAAAACAATCGTTCTCTTTCTCCACCAGTAACGTCTTGAATGTGATGAGAGGTTATGTATGTCAGCAGTCTATTAGCGAAGCTGATTCAACGAAAACTTTTCCAGCAAACATACCCATGCGGAGTTCTGATATGTTACTCAAGATGGCTTTGTTTGTGGTGACGCGTCATGTGTTCTGTTGCGTGGATTTAGAATTAGCACTGTCTTCAATTAATTTACTAGGCTCGAGAGAAGGTACAACGCACTCGAGCAGAGGGATCGTAGGAAAGGTCACCCTTTCAGATGCGAAGACAGAATTAAAACACTTAAACACTTTTTTTTGTGTCTTTTCAAAACGAGACATTGCGTCGTAAATGTTGACAACGCGCATCGAGTGGCACTTGAACAGCGACAGTGTGTGGCTAATGTTTGCCTTCCATTCTAGGTGATGAGGGGTTTGCACATATGCGTCAGTGGGTCTTGTTTCTGAATCGATAAGGGCAATAGTCTTGTGGATGATTCAATTTCAAGTAAAGTTTTTGTTTGAAATTGAAATTGAATCTTCTTTTCTTCAAAGCGCGACCATTTTAGTGTTTTCATTGTCATTGGAATTAGATATTCGTTCCAACACCCTGTCAACCGTGAGGTGTTTCTTCAGTTTTGCCAACACCAAACCTATGTTCACAGATTGTAGAGTCTTCAAAAATTCTGTTCATTCTATACTAAATTAGGTTATTTAATTGGCAGTCAATAGATGCTATATACACGCGATACTGGTTTCTGGTTAAACCACAGAGTGCTATTACTAATTTCAATCAAATTTTGTGATTATATTATTATATTCTATTATTGTACTATATTGTAATAGCAATAAAAAAGAAAATTCAAAAATGAAATAAATGTCGACATTCCTTTAAGGGAGCCGTAAATAGGTTTGACAGTAACTGTGTATGAATTCTTCCATCAAAATAACACCCACAACCGAAGTTTCAAGGTAGATACGGATTTTATCAAACCAATTGGAGATGTAACAAAACCAAGGTGACAACAACTAGCGTTGACACTTTGTGTTGAGAAGACAAAAACAGATTTCATTCACACAGAGTTATTTTGAGATCTTTCAACGCTCATGTTCAACTTCCTGCAAACACGACAAGCGTTCTATCAAAGTCGTCGAAATTAAGGGTAAGTGCTGGTGAATGATTTTGGGGCGCTGCAGAATAATCAACAAGGCACTTTAAAGTATGTTATTTTTCGTTGTGTGGCGCTACAATCCAGAAATGTTCATTCGCGATCAGTTAAATTGCGCATTGCCAGAGAGTTCGACCTATTTTTCGGTTGAATTTGGGCCTATATCCGCATTAGACTGTGTTGACGAAAGAATTGAAGCCAGACGATCATAAGCAAGTTTGCCAATTGGACTCTGGAAATTTTAGCTGGAGATACGGCTTTTGTCCAAAAAATCATATTAGCGGACGAGGACCATTTTCGGCTCAGTCAAATTGCCGTTATTGGGCCAAATACAATCCACAAGTGTTCGACTAAGCATCAATGCATTCACAATGATTAATTGATTTGTGCCTTATTTATGAAGCCAACCACTTTGAACGAGCTCGATGCCAACATTCGAGTCGCTATTGCCGAAATAACGCCGTACATATTGAACCGAGTCATTAAAAATTGACGAAGCCGAGAGGGCCATTTGAGTGATGTGCTATTCCATACATAATGACATTAACGAAGCTTTAAAATAAAGGCAGAATCAATTTTATATCTCACACCGTGGTTGTTTTGTTTAAATTTCTTTCGCTATCAGTCTTATCTGGTCACCCTGCACAATGCGTGAGTTGCTGGCTCATGCAAACATTTAGTGCCTCAGTTTCTTAAATTGTGGAGCTGAATAGGAAACCAAATTTAAAGCTACCTTGCTTTAAGTTTATTTGTGGAAGTCTAGGCTTCGCTAATTCCCGGAATGTCACTATGACCCAACCAGATGGGGTAAATGTTAAGTTGACAGTCATCAGCTTAGAGCGGTTTTTGTTGACATAAATTATGACATCCCTCCTTTATAGCTCTAGAAGAGAGACGGCTGTGATCAAGCAGGTGTCTGGAAATTTGTATGTTCAGGTTACTTGCATAATCTCCCAGGCTCAAACTTTTTTTAAAACTCATTTTTTAAAAAGTCCGTAAAAAATTTTACTGGATCGGACGGTACCAGAGGCGACTTTTTGTCGAAGTGGAGGGAGAGTGTTGTCTTTGATCTGTGGTATGGAGTTTATTCATATTGTATGCAAGTGATCGACCCCAGATTAGCAACCTCACTTAGGTAAAACTAGGCCCATTGTGGTCACACGTGGATCGGGTGTCTCTTTGAGTTGGCTGATGCTGACGTTGTTCAGCTCACTTAAGTCATCGAAAAAATAGGCTCATAGGCAGGTTTTCCTGCCGGTGGAAAGGGCGCTACATGTTCAGAGGAGATGTGTAACAGACTCCTCCTCTTCCTCGTCCATACAGCTTCTGCAGAAATCGTTGTGAATGAGTTCCGATCTTGGGGTGTGTGTGTCAATGGCGCCATGAAACCGATTAGAATACTGAGAGATGACCTGTTCATACTGATTGAACAGAGTGAAAGTACATTCGTACTAGGCTGTCTACTACTGGGCTGTAATCCCCATATACAGTATATAGACGCAGTATAACGTGGCCGTGTGGGTTTGTACGTCGACACATACGCACTTTACGCACAACTTTTACAGTCTAGCTTTGAATCAAAGTTCAGACAAACAATTAAAAAAAATAAATTGTTCCCGGCTCCACCTCTTTCGAGTCACTGACATTGCTCAAAGAGTATAACTGTCTAGAGAGCTTCTCAATCTCGCCGTTCGGAGTCGGCATTAAACTGTGTGTCCGATCCACTCGTGAGAAAACAATAGAACGCACAACACGAGTGGTTGCTGAGAAGCTAGGCCTAGGTCCAACTCGGGCTACAGTCCGATCATATTATATTATTATTATAATGCTGTAGTGGAGTAATGGAGTGATAAGCTCCATGATGCTGGGTTTCCAGCTTCGTTTGTAGTTTATGATAAGACCAACAAATTTAGCTTTGTCTGTGAGTGTTGAGGGAGGGCCGAAGGATGGAATTATGTACTTCCTCGTTAAGAGTACTAGTTAGGCTTTCTCTGGATTGACTTCAAGTCCGCATGCTATGGTCCATAAAGTAAGTTTTTGGAAAGCATGCTGCATGATGTCTCTAGGAGTGAAAACAAATTTTTCTGGTACTGCTATAGCAGCATCGTGGCGGCGCTACAGTGCATGGTGACCCCTGGCCTAGTTTCTCAGCAACCACTCATGCTGAGTGCGCTATTCTTGTCCAAGCGGGACCTGCAGTTTAATGCCGACTCCGATAGGCAAGTTTACGAAACTTTTCTATACCGCTACTGTCTTTGGGCATTGTCAGTGACTCAAAAGAAGTGGATCTGTGAAAATTTCAAAGCTATTTATCTTTCGGGAATCGAACCCAGACTTCGAGTGTAGAAGCCGAAGCACTTACACACTACGCTACGGCGCCCACATTCACGTTCGCATCCCACCCACTCTAATATTAGCAGCAGTTCATTTGTTTTAATTAATGAGTCAAAGACAACTCATAAAAATGAGTTTCAAGGTTAAGATCCGTATTGCTATGCAGATGACCAATGAACTGTTCAAATCTTACAATCACACTTTGGTGAATACTCCAAGGCCTTGCCAAGCTTTTTTACTTTCTATCTCGTTTAGATTGCATCTGTTAGTGACTTGAAAATTCTGTCACTATTCCTGCAGTCATGCCAATCAAATGAGTCATCCTACTCCGCCATGAATTTGGCTTTGAAATCTTGTTACTTGCACGAACAACATCACACAACTTCGGATCGCACGGCTGCATAAGAAACTGGCTCCTTTATTTTCTCGTTTGGCAATTTGCCCATCGACGTCGGATGAGTTCTTCTTTTAATCTTTTAGGAGTTCCCCTATATTTATCTTTATAAATACACTGCATAATTGTGAAATATGTATACACGTATAAAATAACGATACCATTGAAAAGTAATTTCATTGCACAGCCCTTTATGTTTCACAGCAGAATGAACATTGGCCTGGCACAACTGGCAAATTTATTTACTTAGCAAATTTCGTCGGATGACAGTCACTGCCAAACACACATGCACCAAACATTGGTTGAACGCATTGTTTGATGCTCTTGGAATATCAAGAATTAATCAATAAAGCGATACGCTTAGCATTTTTTGACCAGATAGCGATGATAGGTTTTTCAATTGTTATGTTTTGGCAAAGCTGACAAAGTTGCCAATGACATCCAGCTGTCAATATATTCAATACGGTTTGCCATTTCAGCATGCATCGTCTCACGTTTGCTGAACGTGCGAAAATTATTAAAAAATATTTTCTCCAGCCCTTACGAGTAAGTTTAAGCGTGAGTACAACAGCTGCCAAAGTTGCCAGTATCGCAGGAAACCCACAAATACCGATTCAGCGCCGATCACCTGATTTTGGTTGGATGTGGACCTACATTCGTATAAGATTATGCTGACGTAAGAATTGAAATCGGAGAACATAGCCATCGCTATGAGTCCGCTAATTGAGCGCTTAGCGGCTATGTCAACAAGATCATACACAATTCAACCATCAATGGATCCCAAAAGATTGACTGTTTGGTCTTGTTCATGCTTGGCGAATCATTGTCATCGTCACGGTACTACATACTATATAAGTGATACAGCGCTCAACCTTGAGAAGGCGAAATTTGGCAACTGGACCATTTTGCGGCGAGCAATCATGAATTGATTATTTGAGACTTTATTGCCGGAATGACATCGTACATATTGGACCGAGTCTTCAAAAATTGGACCGACTGTACTGCCGCTGAAGCCAAGGCTATAAGAAAGTAGCTTCAGCATAAACCCAGAATCAATTTTATATCTCACACCGTTGTTGTTTCATTAAAATTTCCTTTCGTATCATTCCTATCTAGTCACTCTGTACAATGTAGTAGCAGCTTTAAAAAGTCTGCGCAATTAAATCCAAGCCGTTTAGTGTCGGTGCAGTTTAGAGGAGATACAAGAAAACATATTCACGTCAAACAGCCACCCGGCCCCAAGTGTAATTCGACCTTCAAGAGACATGCGCTTAAGGATATAAAAAATGTTAGTCAATGAATGCTGGAAAGTTAGTCAAATCCGCCTTTATAAGGTGATGATAACTAACATAAAAGGAAAAAGTACCAAAACCACCCGAGAAGGGTGTTTTAAAAATCTAACAGGAAAACCTAGGCAGTTCCAATGCTTCGCTGGACCTGTCGCTATAACAGTGGAATTCCAGATCTTTTCTGTGTGCAGTCCATACACCTCTTGCATCATCTCCCTCGTTAAAATGAAACTGTTCATCGACCTGTTTTCGCGCTGAAACCCCGTAAACACACATTTCAATATAACAAACACAATGAGCATGCACAAAGCATGCAGTTGTCCTTTTGGCAGCAGATAAATCTGTTATGCACGAAGTGAAGACGATATAAATCAGATAAGTTCGAATTTCTAATTCTGACAAACATTCTTACCTTCATCGCCACATATTCTCGGAGAAGGTAGACTGTGACTGTCGCCGTCAACGGGAGAAATTATTGTTTCCAAGCCACTCTCGACATTACGCCAATGACTTTGAATTCATTGAAAACAAGCAGGTACCCGTGCAAAATTCAATCATTCAGATCGAGCAGATGTCAATAAAGATAAAGAAAGCATTGTATACCAAATAAATCTAAAATAAACTGCACCATCAAAGCTGCGGAATCCGTATTTCCATTTCTTATCCATTTCGAAGCTACTTCTTCAGCTGGGGAAGACCTGGGTCTTGTGTTAGCTGCTTCCAGCGATGCACGTTCAGCTAATTGTGGTCCCTTTCCAGCTGTGTACGCCGCATTAGGTTTTAAAGGAAAATGCAAGAGAGCTTTCTTTTAAAATTATGCAATTATTGCGGACAAGCACTTTTGTCTTTGTTTTGGCGCTAAATTCTTAATTGAAACTTATACACCTTTGCGAGATCACATCATCTTCATTTGGTATTTAAATAATATCGAAATTCGCAGTGCTCTTCAACAAGAGTAGACGTAATCAAATGTCAAGGCGGATTCTATGCAGATCTTAGTAAAAACCTGATGCATGCGAATTCTTATTGAAATACTGAAGACCCCCCATAGAAATAATAATTGAAAACACTCAAATAACGAAGGTCTCAATGGAGACGCTTGTGTCATACGCATCGACACGGTGGCAACTGCTCTAGAACCATAAAATCAAATCAGGAAATCAATCTTAATGGGGTTTGACACAAATCAATTAAATATGAACTGCCAGAGTTCATCTCCTTGTAGGATTTCTTAATGGGATACGATAACACAACGAACATTGAAAGCATAAAACGGAAACACATATGGCTGTTTAATTGAACAGCCGCACCTCCTTTTATTACGATGTCAGCTACAAACTTCCCTTTGCACAGAGTTATGATTTGATTTGGATTCGATCAAGTTCCTTATCAAGTACTCGTTGTGTCCGCAATCGATAAGAAATTGCACCCAAAACTAGAATTGGGTTATGCCTTCACAATGTATGGAGCAACATTAACTAATTGCACACATAGCAAAACTCAATTTAAAAGTTCAAAAGTGGTCTACATCTTATCAGCTCGTCGCAACTCAACCACAATCCCGGAACACATTGCCCAGTCAGCCATTGATTGGGCGAACAAAATCCATATTTTTAACGACCTCCGCCGAAACAGCTGGTTTGTGTGTGCGGGCAAATGCCGGTTGTGAGTATCCCATCAACAGGCGAATAGAACCGATAAAACAAACAAGCACATGCCACACCACACTCGTCCAGCCAATGGACTGAATCGTTGCCCGAACAAATTGCGCAGTATTTTGCAAACTAATTCAGGTTTCGTTGATTGGCAGGTGTTCGGTTCAATGCGGATCGTCCCAACTTGGGGCTGCAAGCCGTTCTCTTTGCATACGGGGAGAATGTTTGAAAATCATCAATCAAAACACAGCACAGCTTCGCTGAAGGAACTTTCTCTCAAAATTCACATATAATTTTCTTTTGGCTTTCCCAAGATAATTTGCTAGTGAAAGTTTCTTTCATTAGCGCTTCAAGATGATGACGGACGATGTGTGAATATTGCAAGGAAACATGAAATAGAATTAACGAAACAAAGGAATGCTTAGTAGGCCTAGGAGACAGGACCGCTGGTGGATTCTTTACCTTCATTGACGTGGCCCCTCTTGGGCAGAGCATCCGTTTTGGGTTCACTCATGTTTTTGTGTTATTCTCTGTCCACACCAAACCGAAGAAGAAAAGAAAAAAAAACACGAAACACTCTTGGTTCTTCACATTTTTTTGTACCTTTCACCTTTGCACATCAGGAATGCAACACATTCACTGTGAATTCTGGAATCTTGAATTGAAATGAATATGCACTTGGTTGAGTGACTATTTATGCACAAATAATTGAATTTTGTTGGCTTCGGACTAATTGGAGAATTGAAAAACTAAGCAATTATGCATTCCTGAATAATTCTTTAGAATATCTTCTTTTTTTCCTTTAACAATTTCACTTTCCGCCCCGACACACCGAAGCACAGCACAGCACCTGAAGCGATCCGTTTGCGACTTGAACTCCACGAAAGAAAACGCACCAATAATAATTTCCTTTGTTTCTCTCGCGGAGAAAAACGAGAAAATATCCAAAATAAAAGAAAAACAACGCAAAACAAATTCCAAAGAAGCGAGATAGATATGTGTTGGCGAAGCCGAATGAGAGATGTAGAGACAGTGCGTCACTTCGCACAGCTGGTTTCAATTTTACAGCGGGAAGTGGTGACTGATGATGGATTTCATGAGTTTCTCTCAATGGCAGGGTATTTCTATCGGGTTGTGATATCTGCTATTGACAGTGGCTGATATCAGGGGTGAAAGATATGAGACTTTTGGATACGATATCGTCTTTTATGAAGAGAATATTTTTGGAGGAAAATTAGGATGAAACTTTGATAGATGTGTGATTTTCCTATTTTGCGTTGGACATGAGGCTAGAGGCAACACTATCTATTAATTGATTTTCCTAGCTTAGTTTTGAAATTTACGGTGGCCGTAGTGAGTAAGTGCGTCGAAGATGAAAGTTAAGGTTCAATTCCCGACATAGACCACAATTTTCAAAATCACGTTCCTATGTCTTTCACTGTCAAAGTCTAGAAAAAGCTTCTCAATCTCAACGTTCGGAGTCCACTCCACTCGTGAGGAAACAATAGCGCAGACAACACGAGTGGTTGCTGTAGATGGCAGGCTACAATCCATCCTGGACTATCACAATATATATATCCCACACCCGCTGTGTGGCTTGTGGTACCGTCTTGTTGAAACCACATGTCATTAATGTCTGGTTCATACAAGTGACCAAATAACTATCGTTGCATCATGTCTTTGTAGCGATCTCAATTGACTATAATATGACTACAGATAAGAAAACCATACATACAATTATTTTTTGTGGATTAAATGGTGTTTCTTGAAGTACGAGGGTTTTCTCCTGACCAATCATGCACATTCTGTTCGTTGACGTAGCCGTTTACCGAAAAATACGCTTCATCACTGAAAACAATTTTGCGATGAAGTTTGTCATCTTCTTCCAAAATTTCTAGAGCCCAATCCGAGAATTTAAGTCACTTCATATGATTGAGTGTCTTGAGGGCTTGAGTTAACTTCACCTCATAAGGGTGCAGGCGATGATCCATCCGCTATACTGTGGTCTTAGCGATGCCCAATTCCTGAGAATGCGATAGAATCAACTGTTTATGGTTCACAGTGAAAGTTCGAAGTTATCAAGTCCCAATTGGAAAACTCTTTAATATATCAACATGCAGTGGTGTGCAAAACATTAGGTGTGGAGACTTTATTTCATAACTATAATTTTTGTCTTAGGAACACGCAAAAGAAAACTGCAAACAAATTCACGAAAATTCAGGAATTTTCCATTTCCATTATGTTTACAAAAAGAACAACGGCTACTTCGGTTTTCCGCTCCCCTTATAAAGTCATCATAGAAGACGGGAGGAGAAAAAGCTTCTACGCCTGAAGTAAAGGTCTCTCGCAACCTCCCAGCTCAAGGATATTGAAGAGTCTAGGGACAAACAACAAATACGGGCCTTTTATAAAAAAGCCAAAAACCTTGCCAAAGGTTTTAGCAAAGGCACCCAAACTCCTCGAAATTGTGAGGGTAATCTAGTTACTGACCCGCAGGGAAGCAGCACTTCCAACAGCTGCTTAGCGGGTCGGACCAGGAGAGAGTGATAGAGAATGAAGAAAGCCCAACCTCAGTCGATGAAGTAGTCATCCTACCGAGCTTTGAAAAAGTCGGCACAGCCATTAAAAAGCTGAAGAACAACAAAGCCGCTTACGATCAGAGCTCTTCAAGGCTGTAGAGCAAGAAACGATCCGCCGCACACCACCTAGGGCAAAACATCACAATCGACAGCCACAATTTTGAGGTAGTGAAGGAGTTTGTCTACCTCGGGGCAAATGTGAACTCCACGAACGACATCACAGTGGAGATCCGATGTAAAATCACTCTTGGCAACCGATGCTACTTCGGTTTGTCAAAACAACTGGGCTCAAAACTCCTGACTCGAAAGACCAAAATCATGCTCTACAAAACTTTTATTCTGCCAGTACTGTTATATGAAGTCGAAAGCTGGACACTAAGCAGAACTGCAGAGCTTATTTTTGGTGCTTTTGAAATAAAAATTCTACGTCGGATATATGGTCCCGTCTGCGAAGAAGGCGATTGGAACTCTATGAACCGCGAACTCTATGAGCTGTACCAGGATGTGGATGTAGTTCGGAAAGCAAAAATCCGTCGACTGGACTGGCTCGGCCACATCGAGAGCATGGACAACAACGCTCCAGCAAAGAGGGTCTTCGAATCCGAGCCTCCTGGTTCGAGAAGGAGAGGAAGATCGAACCTCCGGTACAAAGACCAAGTCACCGCGGACGTAAGACGTGCCCAGGACCGTCAACGATGGAAGGCAGCGAAAGCCCAGGCTCAGACTCTCCATGGGTCTGTTAAGTAAGTAAGTATAAAATCATTATGCGACATTTCAGAGTGCAAACAATAGGTGCGTTGTATGAAATTGTCATTGAATTGTGTTGGACCGCTGCCAGTGTTCGGTTAAAACTTATATTTTAGCTCGTTTATCCAATTTTAATAAAAGATTTGCATCAGAGATATTAAAATTGGTCGTAAAACGCATTGTACGGAAGTGGGACGAAAAATCGTCAATAAAATGCGTTAAAAAGGAAACAACTTACAAATTTATTTTTGAAACATGGTAGCCAATGCCTTAAACTGACACAAAACCGAAGAAACAAGGCAGGCTACGTAAAATTACATCTTACACCGATCGCCATATTGTGAAGCTTGCTATAAACGAGTAGTTAGCCGCATCGACCCAAAAAAGGTTTGAGCCTCGGTGTAAACCGGTCCACAATACGAAGAAGGCTTATTAACAACGAACTTTCTTCTTCTGAAGCCTACAAAAATGTCCGCTGCTAATTTCTCAGTCACACCAACCTAACCTAACATAACTTCTCGACATCGTCAAAGACGCAAACTGTTTACCCAAGAGCATTTAATTTAAAGAACCTAAAAGAGAAAATTCCTGCGGCGTTAAATCACATGATCTGAGCGGCAATTCGGATTATCAAATCTGCAATTAAACAACCAGGAAATGACCAATGCAGTAATTGAATAATTTTTTGAGCTGTATGTCACGTGGGATTTCGAAGCGTTAACAGACGAACCAAGCAGACACAAGTGTCTGCATCCAGCCTCTATGAACGAACTCCTACTCTCACCTTCCCGTGGTGAAATCCGGCAGCCGAGTACCCTCGACAGAAGATGGGGTAACCAACCCTCGTGGAACGTCTGGACGGCTGCAAATGAGAGAGGGTGAGTTTGAGTCTACAAAGGCTCATCACTCTTCTTAGGATGGCGGCGGAGGAGCTGATCAACTGATTGACCAACGGCGGCATCTACAACTCCAGTCAGCAGGAGCTACCTGGTTTCCATGGAAAGGTCGGGTCTCTGGAATAGAGATGGCGGTGGATGAGCCTTCTCTTAGGGTCAACGGCGGCGCTCACAGCCTGCAAGAGCCTACCTACACCCGATCCTTCCGGACCCCTTTGTCCAGGGGCTAAACAAATGGACCTGTCTTCCCAGATGGAGGTTGTGCGTGGGGTTAACTTCCTCAAGACGTAGAAAACTCCTAGTTCAGAAGCAACAACCTGCCTCGGATATGGACGAATTTACTGTTGACGACCCTAGCAAACGAAAAAAGGGCAATGACTTTCAGTCAGACCACGTCAAACAGATTGATCACGTTGCGATCGACGTCAGACACACCTCCAGTATTCTTGATGTCCGAAAGTTCCGAGGCGCCAAGGTAAGGGCACGCATATTGAGAGAACAACGGAGTCGAGGAAGAAAACCACGGTTTAACGCCGGAAAGCTACAATCGCAACAGACTGCCAGGAACTTTGCCGATCGAGTCTCCCTGAAACTCTCCGAAAGTTCGACATCGCCTGCACTAACAATAGACGAATAATGGAAACGTTGTCCAACAGCCATCAGAGAAACTGCTACTGATGTGCTGGGTTTTAAAAGATCAACAAAGAAAAACCCCTGGTTTGACAACGACTGCAGGCAGGCACATGCAGCAAAGCAAGAAGCCTACCAGCCAACGCTGTCTCGACCTACGAAAGCTGTTCGGAAGCTCTACGAACAGAGAAGAAGGGAAGAGAACCGGCTTCTCATGAAGAAAAAGAGAGAGAACCGAGAAACGTGCCATCGAGGAGATGGAGAGGTGTTATGGCAGGAATGATATCCGAACGTTTTAACAAAATGGTGAAACTTTTATCAAATGGGTACAAAGTTCGGACAGAAGCCTGTCGGGACGAAAATGGAAAACGAGTAGTACATTCGCAGTCGATACTGAGAATTTGAAAAAATCATTTCTGCAGACTGTTAAACGGTGATGAGGACACAAATACCGCTGTCAGACAGAATGTTCCACTCAACACAACGGATAATGATAGAAGAGAATACCGTCCCCCCGATCTAGACGAAGTCAAGATAGTGATATTGAGACTGAAGTCTAACCAAGCTGCTGGTGCAGATAGTCTGCCCGCTGAAATGTTTAAAGCAGCTGGAGATGATCTGGTAGGGCGTATGCACCAGCTCATCTGAAGATATGGTCGGAGGAAAGCATGTCCGAAGAGTGGAATCTCTGTATCGTTTGCCCGATCCACAAGAAAGGAGATCCTTTTCACTGCGCCAACTATCGAGGGATAAGTCTCCTTAACATCGCCTATAAAATCTTTTCTGCCATTCTGTGTGAACCCCTGAAATCTTTTCTCACCATTCTGATAGCACCTTATCAGTGCGATTTCAGGCCAGGGAAGTCCACCATCGATCAAATCTGTGACAGATCCTGGAGAAGACCCAAGAAATGCAGATTTCTACGCCGTTGACGATGGAGAACTCTCGCTGCTCCATCAAGGTCGGTAACGAACTCATCGAGACCTTCAATGTCAAAAAGGAACGTCACCATAGGCAGCTATAACTTTGAGGTAGTTAAGGACTTCGTCTACCTTGGCTCTGCGGTAAATAGTACAAACAATATCAGTACCGTGATCAAACGCAGAATAACTCTTGCCAACCGATGTTTTTTGGGCTCAAAAGGCAATTGAGTAATAAAGCCCTCTCTCGGAAGACCAAGTTGACTTTGTATAAGACCTTGATCATCCCAGTCTTGCTTTACGGCGCAGAGGTATGGACAATATCCCAAGCGGATGAACAGTCTTTTGGTCTTTTCGAGAGAAAAGTTCTGCGCGCGATCTTTAGTCTGTTTACGTTGATGGCATTTGGAGGAGAAGATTCAACCACGAACTATATTGGCTGTATAGCGTCATGGGTCTAGCCAGGCAGATCTAAGGATCCAGCGCCTAAGATGGCTAGGCCATGTAGAGCGTATAGACAACTTAGCTCCGGCCTGAAGAGTCTTTGACTCTGAGCCTGTGGGACAACACAACAAAGGACGTCCACGTACAAGGTGGCTAACACAAGTCGAGAGGGAACTCGGCCGGATTGATGTGTTAAACTGGAGACAGCTGGCGAAAGATCGTGCTGGCTGGAGAGACATGTTGAGTGAGGCCCAGGTCCACCTCGGACTGTAGCGACCTAGGAAGAAGAAGAAGTATGTCACGTGGCATCGACTTGTTGGAATCACATGCCTTCCAACGAGTGGAGCGGACCTACAGTTTAATGTCGACTCCGAACGGCGAGATAGAAAAACTTTTTCTAGAGAGTTATACTCTTTGAGCATTTTCAGGGACTCGATTTTTTTTTAAATTGTTGTCTGTACTTTAATTTGAGCTTATGTTTGAAAGTCTAGTACGTAGGTGTCGACCAACATACCCACAACGCCAAAGCCCACACTAGTTAATTAAGTGAAAAAAATATTCGACAATTTTGTTTGAAAAAATCGTAATTTGTATCCCTTTACCACTATTACCAGTTCTCGTATCTGTCGGTTTACATTTTTCTACACTATTTTAAGATTTTTCTTCTGAATTCGGTTGCTTGTTTTATGTTTACGTTGTTAAATAAAATACAGTACACTTGAAAGTCCATAGAAAAGAAATCACTTCGACTACGCCAACTATCGAGGGATAAGTCACCTTAACATCGTCTAAAAGTTTTCTCTGCCATTCTGTGTGAACGCCTGAAACCTTTTCTCGCCATTCTGATAGGACCTTATCAGTGTGCTTTCAGGCCGGGGAAGTGCACCATTGACCAAATTTTCAGACTACGGGAGATCCTGAAAAAAAAACATGAAATGCAAATCCACACACACCACCTTTTCGGCGATTTCAACGCCGCATATGACAGCGTGCATAGAGACGAGCTATACAGCGCCATATTTAGCCTTGACATTCTTGCCAAACTCGTCAGACTGAACATGATGACGATGGAGAACTCTCGCTGCTCCATCAAGATTGGTAACGAACTCACCGAGACCTTCAATGTCAAAAAACGATTTAGACAAGACGACGTCACATAACAGATTTTTTCAATTTTGAGAATATTGTCCAAAACTCGCTGGAAAACACACTTCGAATGCTAGCATACGCAACAATATTGAGCAGATGAAGAAGTCCTTGTTCTTTTCGAGAAAAAAATTCTGCGCGGAATCTTTGGTCCTGTTTTCGTTGAAGGCATTTGGAAAAGGTTCAACCACGAACTGTTTGGGCTGTGCAGCGTGATGACTCTAGCCATGCGTCTATGGATCCAATGCCTAAGATGGCTGGGCCATGTAGAGCGGATGGATAACACCGCTCCCGCCCAAAGAGTCTTGGACTCCGCGCCCGTAGGACAACGTAATAGAGAACGCCCACGAAAGCGATGGCGCACACAACTGGAGAAGGACCTCAGCGCAATTGTAGCCAACTGGCTAAAGATCATGCCAGCTGTAGAGGTTTGTTGGTTAAAGTCCGGGACAGTAACGCCATCAGAAGAAGAAGAAGAATATTTCAAAGAATGACTTTGGAACTTTAATTTGAAGTCCTAGATCATTCCGGTGAATTCCGGTCATCGCAGTCACAAGACAACTTGGTCTTGATGAGTAAAAGCAGCATGTCTTGGATCGTCAGCGATTAAAAGGCGGTCTGTAACCTGATAAGTAAATCAAGGATACATGTGATCGGCTGGCTGTCTGGCTGACTAGTTGACTGGCTGGCTGGCTGGCTGCCTGCTACTATGGCACATCACACATCATTAAATCCAAGCTCGTGTGGGAATGCCTACAGAAGTTTAAAGAGCTGAGTAGGAGAAACTCTGCTGAATGCCTGACCATACGGGCATAGAAGGCAATAAAAATCCTCATAGGCCCCGAACCATTCTGCGCTATAGGAGACCGTGTCGTAAGAGAAGAGTTCAGGGAACCGGACAGAAAAGGAAACAAAGCTCATGACATAAAGCAAGTCACGAAACTCTTAGGTCAGTATAACCAAAAGAGGTTTGAGGCATGCATCAAAATTAACAAAATATTTGTATTTCAACAAGGTTCTTATAGGTTGTAATAAAATTTCAAAGCAATCGGTGAGGAACTTTCACCCATTCAAGATTTTGAACAATCGAACACTTATCGTAAAAGGAGGACATTTGAGTTCAAGAGAGGACGGGAGGACAAGCAACTGAAAAGGAGGACGTTTGGGAAGCTTATGTGATGACTTCATAACGGGAGCGGAAAACTGAAGTAGCGGTCGTTGTTTTTATAAACATAACGGACAAATGGAAAATTCGAAGTACAGTGGACGTCCAGTATAACGAATTATATAATGCACAGCCTTTCGTTAAATCGATCGTTCTTTATTTATATCTAATAATACAAGAATATGAAGTAATGAAAGATTTACAATGGAATATATGTACATATGTATGTATTTATAAAAAATGAAAAATTCATCAAAAGTTTTACATAAACCTAAGTTAAAAATCTATCTATAAATTAAAATTTCGAAAATAGTTTTTGATTTATGTTTGCTTTTTGGTTACCTTTAAGCTCTTCTGAACAGCCTCCTCCACCAATTCTCTTAAACAAAGCGTCTTTGAATAGTCAGCATGGTTGTGTACTCGACCACTGCATTTGTTGAAGTAATTTATTTTAAACTTTTTTTGCTCTAGAGTGTCTTCTTCAGTTTGCCACCGGCCATTATGGCGCAAGGAAAGTGTCCTTTCTAACGGATTTGCAATAATGGCTTGACTGGCTTATGTCAGGTTATGCGTTGAGCGAAGGCAAATGTGAGTATAAAATCTTCCAAAAGTGCCACTCTCTGTATTTCACGTACTGTACTAACTTAAAGTCTTTTTATCTTGAAACAAGTTCTTATTGGGCTTATTGGATTTTATTTAGTCGAAATTTGATGGGCCCCATTTCGAAGAAATTGCTATTCACTAAAAAAGACGTCCAACAATCAATAAGTTTGAAGTATAATCTTCTACATATCCACTAGAGTTGTACCGAATACCGAATACGGATACCGAATATTCGGGTTGCAGTTTGGTGGTCTGATACAAGTAAAACCAACTTAAGCATGTTGTTTTCCTTCTCCTCCACAAGATAGTCTTACTTTCAACACAGCAAAGTTTTTGGGACATATTTGAAGAGGTTGCGGAAGGCAACCTTTTGAGTTTTCTGCCAAAAAAATACAAAAAAATATTTTGAACAGAATAGTGACCCTTGAGCTTTGTGGTCAGTAAATGGAAGACAGTACCCAATTTTGCTCAAATTTGCCAAAACTTATTTTTTATCTCCATGTAGCAGAGTATACAGTGAGAGACTCTTTCCTGAAGCATGCATTGTATACAAAAACAAACGTAATAAATGATTGCCCCTGAATGCAGAAAAACTAATTTTCATCATTATTTGGCTTTAGTAAACTTCCAATATTAAACTTTTTTTTTATTTTGTAGTTGTTTACTGAAAAAACGACTATCCGGTGTTCGGCTGGATATCAAAAGACTATTCGGCTCCGGCCGGATATTACAAAAGAAGCTGGATAGGCCGGATACCGAATACTTGCCGGATATCTGTCACATCTCTAATATCCACCCGGAAGAAGTTACCAATTTGAAAATAGACTATGTCATAGAATGCTATCAAACGCTCTGTTGAACTATCTGTAACAATGCCAGCGTAAAATACAGTGCATTATCTTAACTAACCCAAAAGTGACTTGAGAGTTTCTACCGTTAATCATATGATGTTCTCTTCAACCGATCCGCCCCTGGTTCAATTATAGCGCAAAAATACACGCCTACACCGTATTCTCCGCTGCGTCGACCCATAAACTGATTTGTTTGTGGCACAATGCTTAAGACAACTGGACGCTGCACGTGCATTTGCGGGTGCGGGTCAAATCGGTTTGCGTTCGTTCCGCGCCTTCACATTCACGGTGCTCCACAAGCAGGAAGCTACAAGTAAATAGACGACCAAACCACTCCCTAGATGTACAATCCACGCACACGCATATGGATGAGGCTAACTCAAGGCATAGGTAATCAAATTGATTCCGCGTCCGAATTCGAGCAAATACATTCGATTCAACTTCACCGCCAGAGAGATTAGAAGAGACGACTAATGCTCCCAATTAAGAGGAACCATATGAATCATGCCTCTGCGGATGCACGAGGAAAAACGAACGAAAAACAATAACAAAACAAAAAGTTTCCCTCCTTTTGACGATCACATGTGTGCACACGGCATATACTCGCACTCCCGTTCTCGTATACAGCCGTATCCGAGATACATGGGGGATGGCCGAATGGATGGATGGATGACTCGAGAGGGGTCTCACCGCAAGACTGGGTCTTTTCAGTGTGTTCTCTTGGGTGCGTCTGCACATTCATGATCCGACCGAACACGATTAGTACTTAAGAAAATCTTCGTTCGTGACGATCACAGAGCTCTGTCGAAATCTGCTCCTTTGGCTGCACAGTCACAGATACTTTGTTCGGATCGGCCTATGGATGGATACACTTTTCGCGGATTTGTGAAAAAAAAACACAGAAAAATACAAACAGAAATGATTTTTGTAACGTGACGCGAATGAGTTCTCGAGAAGTTCGTTTTGTGTGAAAAGTTCTGTCAAAGTGACGACACGGGCGTTTCATCTTTTCGTTCGACCGGACGTCATCCCCCCCGCGAGAGCTCCTCGATCGGCGGGTTATTAATCCGTGTTGGTCACCCAACCAACAGATACATTAGATACTTTAGTTTTTTTTGGTGAAAAAAGTACAAGAATACACGGCTAAAAAGCATAATTCATAAATTTACAAAGAACCGTCTTTGTGTGTAGCGCAGTGTCTTGTGTTTTTAGTTGTTGCGGCAGCAGTGCGACCCTTAATGAGAGGGGGATTTTATTTTTAGCACACACTGATGTATAAATTTATTTATAATTCATTTCCAAGTCATATATCTTTGATCCATTTCGTTTGAGTATCTGTGAAGAGTGGGTCTCTCGTAAAAACGCGTAAAAACGTCAAAAAAATACCAAATAAAAAAACAAATCCCAAAAAATAAACGTGATCAACTCTCATGTATTTATTGCCGCTTCAGTGAATTTTGAAGCGCGCTTACCTGCTTTTCTTTTTCGTGTTTTACATAAATTTTTATGGATTCCCAGAATAAAACATATGGTCAATGAAGGGACTAATTAAAAATCAATTCTCCTGCGGCGCGTACACATTCGTTTACGATCAAATCTAAATCAAATTGTTACTGTTTACGAGACAGCATGTGTGTGTGCGTGATTGTGTCTTAAAAAGAATAAAAAAAAAGTCATTTAAGCGATAAATTATCGACTGATTCACACGGAATCAAAACCAAAAACAAACCCAAAGAAAAGCCAAAAAAATGATTGCCAAAGAATCTAAGCCAAACCCATGTAACTTAAGTCAATTGTGTTACCGCCTTAACTAATTGCCATCAATTAATTCTCATTACCGCTATTGTTTGAAACGTATCGACGAGTACCGATTGCGTTACTGTTTACCGAACTACAGGATATGTGGACATTATGCAGATTAGTGTTGGGATACATTTAGTTCTTCGTCTGGCATTGGTCCTGATGTCGACTGTCGGTTCAACGAACGCGATGAAAGGTGAGTGTGTGGCTTGGGTGACAGAACGTATTTTTAGGTTAGAGTGAAATTAGATTCAGTTTATCCTTGTCTTCGTTTGTGGAGTCTGTGAGTCTGTTGCACATCCTCGAAAGTGCCTTTGTCTAATGGGGTGAGCTGGGGAAGCTGTCAATCATCATTTGAGATTAACTGAAAATAGATTAGTCAAACAATTCAGTCAGGCGTTCTTTGTGAGGCGTTTAATTCTGCGTTTAATTGGAAGATAATTGGGATTGAAAATATGGGCAATGCAAGAAGAAGCATGGAAATTGGTCAAAGATTCGTAAATTAGAAAGTTTGACAGGCTCAATAAATTGGATTAAATCCAAACGACTGCCGCTGGGATTGAACGAAACAGAGAGATTCGTTTATAGATGGAGGGTGGGTGAACGGTTCTAACATCGAAATAGCGGAACACTGTAAATGGCCGTTGGGTCATGTGAACTGGGGATCAGTGAACATTTTTCGAACTAATCGAATGACTTTGAATGTGTAACAATTTTGAGGCTGATGTAAGTGTAGCATCATCAGTAGGGCACTAAGAAATCATTCGAATATCAGTAGAGACTGCGACTCATAGACACAGCGAATGTCCCAAATTGTCTATCAAAAACAGAGTTACCACTAGACGGTAGTCCACAAATGGATGCATTGCCAAACGTTGCCACCAATGTCTTTTGAAGACATCCAGCAGTCTTTTCAGGTGAAAACCGTTGTTGGCTGGAATTTCAAACGGTGCTCTCATTCATTTAATCTCTTGGATTTTTCAACATAAAAACTTCGGATTGAATGTATAGTCATACGGATGTGCAGCACAATTTGGATCCACTATGAGGATACGAGTATCTTAAAAATAGCTTCATTGAAGAGGGGGCACATTTAATTTTGACCCACTGAGCCAACAACATATTCAGTCTCTACGCAGTCTTTTTGAGTGTGTGCTTAGTTTAAAGTGATGTAGGTCCAAGAAAATGCATACACATTTGTCAGATATGAAATAAATCATAAAGAAAAGGAAATACCTTTTTTGAATTAATTATCTTCACAGACCATAGTATTTTTGTTTACTTATTTCACCGCTCTATACGCAATGGCCACAGATGCTTTTACTTTTATTTCAGAAGTCATTTACCCCTCAAAATGATGTTCTCCTCACTTTTCTTGCACGTGCTCTCATTAAATGAGACCAACGACGCTTTAAGAGCCCGGATCTGAGCGAGTTATGGTCAGGTCGGCGACAAGTTTTGTGATAATGTGTGAAACTTCTTCTTCTTCGTCTTGTGGCGCTAAAATCCGGAATGGTCCTGGAACCCAAACAACAAACCTTTCCAGATAGCACGATATTTTGCTTGCTGTGGACGATACCTCTCCTCTCCACGTGTGCTCGCCACCTTAGTCGTGGACTGTTGCATTTTCCAACAAGCTCAGAGTCGGAGATTCTTCTAAGCTAGAGCTATGTTGTCCATTCGCACTACATAGCCTCACCATCTTAGACGTTTGATCCATAGACGCCTGCCTAGACTCATGTCACTGTACAGCCCATACAGTTCGTGGTTGAGCCTTCCCCTCCTCAAATCGTCATCAACACAAACAGGATCAAAGATCGCACGCAGAACTGTTCTTTCGAAAAGACCTGCAGCTTCATCCTTCGCCTTCGGCCATGCCTCACGGGGCTGGACTGGGATGATCAATGTCATATACAAAGACAGCTTGGTCCTTCGAGAGAGGGCCCTATTATACAATTGCCTTTCGAGCCCGAAAAAAAACAACGTTTGGTAAGAATTATTTCACGATTAATTTCGGTACTGATGGTATCTTTACTGTTTACCACGGAGCGGAGTTATAAGAAGTCCTTCACCAACTCGAAAGTATGCCTGCCTATGGTGACGTTCTGGCCAAGTCATTGATGTAGTGCTTCCTTTTTGGATAACAATTATACATCGTTTTGCCCTCACTCACCGTCAGACCCATTTTAGCCGCTTCCATTTCAACGCCAGGAAACACTCGCTGAGTTGCATTATTCAAAGTCAAATCGTGACAGATGAGGATGAAGCGATCAACTATCTGACGGAATTTTTGAACTCACTTGATGTGCCAGAAACTCAGCCGCATAATTTACAGAAGGTGGGATCGATCATAATTATGTTGCAGAATCTGAATCATCCGAAATTGTGCAACGGTACGCGGTTGTCCGTCAAGAACCTAATGAAAAATATGATTCAAGCGACGATCATCAATGGCAAATTCAAAGGAGAGGAAGTCCTTATCCCACAAATTCCGATTATTCCAACTGATCTTCCATTCCAATTCAAGCGGATTCAGTTCCCCGTTCGATTGGCTTTTGCGATGACAATTAATAAATCGCAAGGCCAATCGTTGGAAGTCTGTGGGATTAATCTCAAATTTCCCTGTTTTTCGCACGGTCAGTTGTACTTTGCCTGTTAGTGTGTTAGCAAACCGTCTTCGTTGGTTGTTTTAGCCCTCGAAAACACTGCTGATTTCGATTCCATTCAAATAAATCACGCTGAAATTTGAACTATTTATATTTTATAACCACTCTGGAGTTTATCTGAAGGCCTTAAATTGGGGCGAGACGAAGTTCGTCAGGTCCACTAATTTAATATAATAATAATAATAATGGCGGCGCTACAGTGCGATGTGGACTTGGGCCTTGCTTCTCTACAACCGCTCGCGTTGTAAGTAATGTTGTTCTCTCACGAGTGGAGGGTACCTACAGTTTAATGCCGACTCCGAACGGCGAGATTGAGACATTTTTTTCTGGACAGTTATAGTCACTTTGAGCATTGTTAGTGATCCGAAAGAGGTGAAGCCGTGAACGCCACGGCACCCAGTGTGCGTACATTTGCTAATTTGTAAACCTGTAGACGAAAATTCAATAAAGCCAAATTCTCCAGAGATGCACTCTATTGAGACTCCTGTAAGGAGTCTCTCGAATTTTTTTAATCTAAAATCAAAACAGTAAGAAGAAATCCTCGAAGCTCTTTTGCGGGAAATTTAACGAAGTTTCAGAAGCCTCCAGACTTTATCTTTAGAAAATTATCTCTGCATGTTCAGCTATCCCAAGCATGTTCCTTGATCTACCTCTAGTAAGGAATTTTTGGTGATTCTACTGGAAATACAATTCCCAAGCTGCTCGGACATCCATATCCCTACCCTACAGCAGTGCAACTCTAGTAAGCAGCTCTGTCAGTCTTACTACCAAGCAAAGTCTAGCGCGGGCTATACTGAGCTTCGAACCATAATCCCCTGGCCCCGATGGCATCATACCAGCAGAACTATCATGCAAAAGAACTTAGACCTGATTCTCCTGTGGTAAGAAATCATATTCAAGAGATGCCTCAACCCCTCCCACATCTCTTTAAGATAGAGATAACTGAGGGTAATATTCCTACCAAAAGCGGATCGTAGCTCTCATGTCCACCCTAAAGACTTAAGACCTATTAGCCTATCACCCTTCCCACTCAAAGTACTAGAAATGCTCATTGGCGTACATATTCAATGTAACATTGATCAATCCAGGTTATCAGCCTAGTAACAAAGTTACTGCAAACGCAAATTTGAGGAAACTGCCCTGCACTCGCTCATATACTCTATAGAAAACTCTCTTCACCTCATGGAAGTCGAGGGACCAACGATGTCTACCCATACTCTATCACTAACCCAATGGCGAATATTAATGTGAATGCAGGACTCGATGGATTGATTCACCAACTGCTGTTTAGCAGGGTAAACGCCGCAAAACTAAGCTCCACCACCACCACAAGACTTACTAAGGTATTTAATGTAAAATGCTTATGGGCTCAACGGTAACGCTCAAAAGACGGTGTCTCGAAAATTCCCAAATATTTGAGAATCGTCCTAGATAAGAGACTCAGCTGGAGGCCGAATGTGTTGGACCGCGCCCGTCCTAATGTTTGGTGTATTAGTCTGGTGGCCCATTTTAGATAAAGCCATACACTGTAACAACTTATGATACATATTCGGACGCAGTATTCTAGTATTCCATTCGGACACTCAATTATTCAAAATTTAGCTAAGTTCCTACCTAGAAATTTAGACCCCGCCGCACCCCAATACTTTCCTAAAACTAACTTCGAAACCTTTGCTCCGGACCGGGAAGTAACTGGTTGGGGTATCCTCACATCTCTACACGGATTGATCGAAAACGAAGGATGGGGTTGGCAGTGACAACTTCTCCGATCATTGCAGCGTATTTCAGGCGGGGACATGACAATCCATTAAGACTTGTCCTGGCTAGGGATGCAAACGATCGATGTTTGCAAAACATCGATGTTTCGTTCGTTGACATCGATGTTTTGCTAACCGATACATCGCCGATACATCGACATCGTTCATTCATTTCGTTGAACATTCCCAAAATGTGTTATATATAAAATGTGCTTGTATTCTTGTAATAATAATGGGGTGTAAAAAAACTGGAGATGCGCAATACAATGTAACTTTTTGCATATCTTAGCCTCTCCTTTTTTAATATCCTACTCCGAACCTCCAAGTGGTTTACTTTGGGCATCGAGCAACCCTCAAGGAGACCGGGTATACAACTCCTATGGAACTGTGGGATAATCGGAGAGGGCTCATGTTTCGTCATGTATTGACTGGATGCGTAAGCATGGCAGACCTTGTGTCAACAGCCAAACTGTGTCGGTCTTTGAGCAAGCGACTCGCTATATAAACGTGCATGAAGGGCCCGCTCGGGAACCCTAATCCCGAATCGTAGAATCCTCCAACGTTACTTTGGGTTTTTCGTTGGCCCGATAAGCCACAAAGTAAAAATTCAATCATCAACGAAACGGAAGACGGGGAAGGTTTTTGGGTTGAAACTGGTACGACTAGTATGTTTTGTTGTTTAGGTATAGTACATCGTAAATATAGCCAACAATTCGAGTGATGTAAAATATAAATAAAACATCGGAAAAACATCGATGTATCGTTGTTGATACCGATGTTTTTTTAACATCGATGTTTGTCTTGGAACTATCGATGTTTCAAACATCGATGTTTTTAAGAACGATGTTGCATCCCTAGTCCTGGCTCAAATGGAATGAAATATCCGCGCGTGATATTTGGCAAGCAGCCATCAAGGCCCTGGAACTAGTGTCTCATTACTCCAAATTAGTAATAAATTGTTGCTCATCTTTGGACAAGATTCCCGAACAGTTTAATATTCTTATGTGTTGAGTATCAGGTCACAGAGACAGAAAAAGGCAGGATTGTCAGAGACACAATATACGATTTTCACAAGTGAGAAGGAGATGGGTTGGATGCACCGAAAAGCGTCCTTCTTCACCATTTTTTCATCCCTTGTCGTTCCGTTTTCGACATATTTTCCTCATTTTCGTATGTTACACACGCAGAAAATCATGCCTACCCATGCGGACTGCCCAGTCGTTAGTAAACATTCTCTAGCAGATGAACTTGCCAGAAATGCAACCTCCCTGCCTGGCCTAAAAGATTTAAGTGTTTCATCTCCCTCGATAGATCAAAAATCAGTATTATTGTCCCTGCCATCACTGGACATAGGCCAGCTTCATAGGCCAACATGCTAAAAAGCTGGGCGCTCTTGTCAAATGATTTCTGTAGAAGCTGCTTAGATAAGAAGGAAGTTCGAGATCTTCTCTACACTGCCCATCCTTTCTTTGAAAGTTTGTGTGAGCTCAGTAAGGCACCAATTAGCTTCAAATGGTTTGCCATAAATGGACCAATGGATTAATTCCGATCAATCTATGTGGTGGCACAATCGACCAACTCTAGTATAAGTGCACTTCCTAGCCACTTTAACTTGCCTACCAACCTACCTATTTGCTAATTTAAAACATCTATCTCCACTCTAAACTGATGTCATAAAAATCCTTCACTTATTTTCAGTTTCATTCTTCGGCGATGGCTACATGAGCATGCCCTTGCAAGAGGCAAAACTGTCGACAAATATTCGCATCAAATTCCGCACTCAACAGGAGAACGCATTCCTCTTCCTAGCCGACGGAAGGACTGACTACTGCCTCGTACGCCTCGACGGTGGTATCATCAACTTCACTTTCAAAATAGATCGTGATGTCGTACAAGTGAGTATTCTTAATCGATTTAACCCTCCACCTGAGCTGTAATGCTTCTCCATTCTCTCCTCCAGTTACTCTCACCAAAGAAGCAAAGACTGAACGACCTGGAGTGGCACGACATAGCCATTCAGAGATACGAAAGCAACATAACCCTCCAAGTGGACTCTAATATCATCCGGAAAACCCTGAAGACTGGTCTGACTGCTTTCAATGTTCACTACGGGACTTTCCTTGGCGGTGTTGGGGATTTCAGAGCTGATTATGTCAAGGACATCAATAATTTCCGGGGATGCATATCAGATGTGAGTTGATTTTGTGTCGCTTCTGCGTCCACTGACTCTCCTTTCCTCTAGGTCTTCTATAACAACATCAATCTTATCAAGCGAGCCAAAGAAAGAATCCACCACGCTACCAGCATTGGAGTCTCGTGGACGTGTAGCCCCGAGTTCGATGCGGGAGTGAGCGATCCAATAAGCTTCCTCAACGACGATTCCTTCGGACTGATGCTGAAGGAGCTGAACACGGAAGCAGAATCGTGAGGCATTCATTTCTTTCGAGTTTTGTTTTTGATCTTGACGGACGGCCCTTCCTAGTGTTCTTTTCCAGCTGAAAACCATCGAGTCAACAGGACTAGTATTTTTCAACGGCGGTTACGACTTTATTCTCGTTGAGGTTCAGGACGACTTGCTGCATGTTGTCTTCAACAAGGGCGGCAGCGTTCTGAAGCTTTCGCCGAACGTGTCAGTTTCCGATGGCAAATGGCACAATGTGCAAATCCTCTACGACTCCCTGAAGGTGGAGTGCATTGTGGACAACATAGCAGTAACAGAGAAGCACACGAACATTACGGACGTACCCATTCAACTGGAGAAGAGTTTCTTTGTCGGCGGAGTGCCGGACAAAATGCGTAGAAAACTACTGATCGAGGGCCTTAAGGTAAACGATCAGAGCCTCAAGGGGTGCATGCGATCGATTCAGGTAAACGGCTACGCGTTGGGCTTCCCCCAGATGAAGGCCAGCAACAAGCTGTCTGTGGACTGCATTTGGAAGTACCCCTGCATTTACGAGAGCCCCTGCTTGCTGAGCGCTATCTGCAATCAGTGGAGCGTCGATGAGTTCATCTGCTACTGCGATCAGAACTACTGCATCAAGGCGGACTTTCAGGGACCTTTTAAGGTAGACTCACAATTCTTTTTATTAACAACATCTCTGAAGACCTTGTTTTCTTTAGATCTTTTCAGACCCCACTCCAGAGGTGGAACTGCTGAACATAGCGCCACTTCAGCTGCTGGAGGGTGGCACCATCTTCATAACATCCGTCAACATCGACGTGCTCCTCGATTACAAACGATACGACCTCCCTGAGTCTGCGATCCGCTTTAACGTCATCCAGCAGCCAAAGTTCGGTACGATTCTGCAGCACTCGAAGGAGAAGAACAACTTTGTGCCCTCGTGGACGTTTGGTCTGGTTGACCTGAGCACTGACAAGGTTAAGTACGTCCACAATGGCGCGGAAAACTTCAACGATCACGCCACTATTGACATGCAGATCGACGGGCCGGCACACAAGTTGCCAGACCATATCCTGGGCAAGCATCGTTTCCTGCTTCATGCCAACGTCACACCAGTGAATGACCCCCCTCAGCTGCGTATCCCGAGGAACAAGATCCTCCGAGTGATCGAGGGAATCGAGAAGGTCCTAGACACGGATCTGTTCACCATTCAAGACCCAGACAGTCCAAAGGATGTCTTGATCTACACCATCATCCCGCCGAAAAATTCTAAGGAAACCTATGGTCATTTTGAGCTGAACGGCAAAGCCACTGAGACTTTCTCACAGAACGACGTCGACCAAGGCAAGGTCACATACATCTACAACTCAACAACTACGGAGTCCTTCTCGTACAACATTAAGGTGCAGGTGTCCGATGGGATTGAGACAAGCGACACGGTAAATCTGCCTATTTCCGTCCACCCCTTAGAGCTGCGGCTGGTCAACAACACTGGCCTCATTATGATCCACAAATCGTCGCTGCTCCTGACACCGTTCAACCTCTCAATTGGAACAAACTCTGCTGAGGAGAACATCGACATTCGGTACGACATCGTTAAGCCGCCCCAATATGGAGCCATCCAGCGACTGAGGCAGATCGATTCGTCTTGGGTGAACGTGGAGTGGTTCACCGACAGCCAGTTGCTGCTCAGTCATGTGAGATATGTCCACAATCTTGGCACTCCATGGCAGGATGAGTTTAAGGTGAGCGTAATCCTTGATCTGTTCGGGAGATGGACTCATGATTTCTGTTTTTCATATTTACAGTTTGTGGCCTCACATGGCCTCGTGGCGACGCAAACTTTCGACTTTCGGATCACCTTCACCAGTCTGCGCATCACGTCGTTGAAGCAATCGGTTGTAGCGATCAACGGCTCCAAGGAGTTCATCTTCAACAACAACGTCCTTTTGTTCGAAACGGTTCCACTGGTCACGTTCCCGCGACACATCATCTACAAAATCCTTCAACCGACCAGATACGGATCGATCTTTGTCGAAGGATCGCGGAAGGCTGCAAAGGTAAGAACAACTAAAAAAAATCAATGCTGATGGGATAAATATGTTTGTTGCTATCTTATGACCGTCGAATGAAGTCTAGCATTCTTAATTTGCAGTAGTCTTCGGAAGAAACGTATGGAGTTAAAATGATCAACTCTCACTCGATTTTCGAACATCATTCAAATGGCCGCCTCGGGTTCGCTGGCAGTGCTTTATGTGGTCGGACTAATTTTTTGATGACTCGTTACAATATATGCGGCGTTATTCCGGCAATAGCGTCTTGAATATTTTCTTTGAGCCAGTCCAAGGTGATTGTCTCGTTAGCGCAAACTATCCCCAGAGAAAATAATTGAGGGGTGTCAAGTTGCATGATCGCGGCGGCCAATTGATGAACGTTCGCCGTAAGATGACACAATACCCAAATTTCTTCGTTACAACTACAACCTTTGCATCGCTCGTACGGCATACAGCTCCGTCTTGTTGGATATAGCAGTTCGGATATATCGATGTTTTCGAGCTCTAGTCGATTGACGTTAACTGTGTGTCCTTCCTCATTTCGAAAGAAATAAGTTCCGATGATGCCGCCATGCCATAAGCCGCAATAAACAATCAATCTTTGTGGATGCACTTATGCTTAGGCTTCTCAATCTCGCCGTTTGGAGTCGGCATTAAACTGCAGATCCTCTCCATTCGTGAGAAAACAATAGCACGCACAACACGAGTGGTTGCTGAGAAGCTAGGCCCAGGTCCACCTCGGACTGTAGCGCCACCATTATTATTATTATATTATTATTAATTAACGAACTCACGGCATTGCGCATGGTCGTCCGGCTTCATTTCTTAAAATCAGCACAATCTTATACTCAGGCTAGCCTCAAATCCAACCAAAAAATAAGCCATGTTGACCCTAGCGTTGCCCAATTCCGCCAATCGCCATCGAATTGACACTAATCTCTGTATGGTTGGGGGCTTAAGGTCCAAAAAGTGTATCACGACGAAATTTACGTTGCGTATTTATAACTGAGCCGAAACTTCAAAAATATTTTTAAATAATTTTCGCAATATTTTGGCTGCTGGATGTTAATGGTAACTTTGATAACTACTGAAATATAACCATTGGGAAAATCTATTATTGCTATCTGGTCACCCTTTAGTTCGAATGTTTTCCTTTAGGAAATATAAGACCAACATACAAGACAAAAAATAATTCGAACGAGATTTTTCAAAGAAGCTCTATGACACATCGTCGCCTTAGTTTAGTCCTGTTTTGATAGTAAATATCTCGGTGAGTTCCTTACCGACTTTGTAGAAGCAAAACAGACATTCTCCATCATCTTTTAGCAAAGGCTGGCTAGTTTTGGAGAGATGCCAAAACTTGAGTACGTATTTTTAATGCATCCTGTGCTATAGGTACTGCTATACGCGACGAAATTCGACGAAAAGACAACGAGTATTAATTAAAAAAATCAAAATTAAATAAGTGTTAAGTAAATTTACTTGACGATTCTGTTGACTGACATGCAAATCTTAACCACGGCCAGTGATTACCATTACAATGTAGCAGACACTAATTGTATAAGAAAAGTGAAAAAATAAGTTTCAGGAGAGGAATATCAAAAGTCTATGCTTCAGCTCCCAACGAACAAACCACTCCACAGAGGATCAAAACGACGATCTGGAATGTATGTATACATATCTTGTCCAGTTAGCTGTCTCAAAACTACCAGCAAATTCACTGAAAACGTCTACTTACTCGATTTTCCATTTCTGTACTTCCAATCGATGATGTGCTTCATCTCCACTTCCATACCAATCCAAAACATCTACCTTAATCCTCATAAAATCTATTCCTTTGTTTTTAGGAAAAGGACTCCTTCACTCAATACGACGTGGACAAGAATCGAATTCGGTACACACTCCATCGCACCTCATACTCCCCATTCGTGGATTACCTTGATTTCGTGGTCTCAGTGCTGGAGTGTGACAATGTGATCGGTCGTCTAAAAATCATCTTCACTCCTTTGCCAGAGCACGAGAAAAAGCTAGCCTTCCAGACTAAGCAAGAGTTACGCGTTCAAGAGGGTGACCGCTCACTTATAACGAAACACAACTTCGAAATCGTCTTCAACACCTACGAAAGCTTACGCTTCCTGGTCTCAATTCCCCCACAACATGGAAGCCTGTGCCATCATGACAGTACTAGCGCCAAGCTCAACCTAATGACTGAGTTCACCTTAAAGCAGCTGTTTCTGAACGAAGTCAATTACTGCCACGACGACACCGAGTCTGCCAACGACACCTTCAGCCTTCTGATCCTGTCGAGCGAAGACATTGACATGCAGTTCGTGTGCCAAATCGATGTTAAAATCAGTCTAGTGAACGATAACGCGCCATATCGAACAGTGGATCGCGTGTTCCACGTCGTACGGGGGTCCTTGCGCACCATCAATCAGGACGAGCTCCAATACATGGACGCCGACGTGAACACAAATCTCTCGGAAATCCACTACATCCATGTATCCAGCACGAATGGCGGGTTCTACAAGTCAGGACAGTTCACGGACCAGTTCACTCAGGACGATATCAACAACAGGCAGATAGTATTTCACCATTCGGGCCCGGACATTGGGACGGCGTCGTTTATCGTCACCGACGGGCAGTACGAGTCAACCGGTTCGATGGAGATTAACGCTTCAGAGCCGTTTGTGTCCATGTTGTCGACGAACGCCACAACGGTTCAGGAGGGAAAATTCGTCATTCTTCGCAACAGGGACTTCGTGCTGGAGACCAACTTGGACATCAAGCTGGACGGCATCCACTACGAAGTGATCACCCCGCCGTCCTACGGGATTCTCATGTATCTGGGGAGAAGAGCCAACGATTCGGTTCACCTCAAGGCATCAAACCTGACATCTCTAACGAACTTTACTCATCTGGATATAGAAAGGGATCGCTTAGTCTATTGGAACACCGAGATCGCTTCTATGGATGTGGTTCGGTAAGCATAGCGATGATGAAAGGCGCTTGGGTGGGTTTTTATTGGTTTCCTGTTGCAGATACCGGGTTGTGATCAAGAACACATCGGCTGAGGGCGAGGTTATCTTTAGGATTTATCCATCAGCTTATTGGGAGAACTTGCAAGTGAAGAAAAATCAAACGCTGTTCGTGGAGGAGTCAACCAGTGTTCAACTGTCGAGAGACATCCTTGAGGTGAGTGAAAAACTTTCTACATTTTGCAGGGCACTGCGGTCGGTATGGCCTTGCCTTCTTAGACGCTAAGCTCTTTTTGCAGGCGTCAGCTAAAAGCGTTCCTCCATTTCAGGTCTCTCACCCAAACATCTCACCAGGTGACATATCCTTCATGGTCCGGTCGCCCCCAATGCACGGTTACCTGGAACTGCAGTCGATGCGACCCGATGATGACTACAACTGCAAGGTCTTTGATCAATCTGCCATCAACACCAACAAACTGTACTACATCCAGGCGGGGGTCAATCAGTCAACCGACTACTTCACTTTCGATGTGACCAACGGCATTACTTGGCTCACCAATCTCATGCTGAAAATCGTAATCATTCCCGAAAAATTGTACATGATCACCAACGTAGTAACTGTGGTCGAAGGTTCGTATTTAGCACGCTCACAGTGCAACTCATTTCTGATCATCTCCTGATTTTAGGCAAAACGGCGCAACTTTCTTCGTCAGATATCCAGTCATTCTCCGAGTACTACAGGGGCAAAATCATGGAGTACAAGATCATTCGTCCTCCCTCCTCAGGGTTCATCATGGCGGGTAGTTCGAATGTGAAACGGTTCACCCAGAAGCAGCTGGAGAGTGGTACCATCCACTACGCCCACAATGACAATGAAAACACGTCCGATTCGATGACGCTTATAGCATTGGCGAGGAATAAGGAGAGTGTTCCTTTCGACCTTAGCATCTCCGTTATTCCCGTGAACGACGAAGTCCCCGTCATAGCTATCAACACCGGACTCCAGGTGTGGCATGGAGGAAAGTACGTTATCAAGAACAGTGACCTCAGTAAGTAGTCCAAAGCAGAAGCCTTTTTCAGACTGAATTTGACTCTCGTTTCTTGGCAGTGGTTCGCGATCATGACACCCCACCGGAGAACTTAACGTTCCATGTGAATTACATCTACGGAGGCTTGCTGGCGCTGAAGACTGACTTCACGTCCAAGATTAATCAATTTACCCAAGAGCAGATAAACCGGGAGGAGGTGGTCTTCATACACGATGTCAACGCCCGTCGTAATGAGATCTCTTTTATTGTCAATGACGGCCTATTCAACACCACCGAACAAGTCCTGAATATTGCCATCAAGCCGGTGGTTATTATTGAGGAGCGAAATGAGAACCTTCACGTATTTCCGCTGACAAAGAAGCAGATCCTACGCGAGCATCTCATGTACAAGTGCTCCGATGACCAACGGAAGATTCTGTACAACGTGACGATTCCACCAAATCTTGGGAGAATCCTCTACGAGTTCATGGAAAACGGTCATACCACGGAGATCCAGGCGTTCACTCAGGAAGACATCGACAGTGGAAGAGTGTTCTATGAGCACACGGCTGTCATTTTGGAATTCCGCGTCAACGACTCATTCTATTTCGATGTAGCGGCTGAAGAGTCTGACCGACTACTCAATCAGAGGTTTAACATCGAGATCTCGGTTTCGTCGGGGGGATTGTTGCGATTCTTGCCCGTTCCCAAGCTCCAAGTGGATGAAGGCGGCATGACACCGATCAAACTGGACTTCACTAAGATCTATGAGTACTTGCGGACTATGGCGGGCATTAATAGCCCAGAGCTGTACGTCGAGGTCGTACAGAAGCCGTATCATGGGCGGATTCGCCAGGGACACGATACGAAAGCTGAGAGTCGCATCAACCCGACCGAATTCCTGACCAAGAAAGTTTACTACGAGCATGACCACACGGATACTGTCGAGGACACGATTCTAATGTCGGTGTTTCTAGCGCAAGGGTAAATACGACTACAGAAGGTGTGACTCTTCCGACACTAACTTCCTTCTTTTTTAGCAACATTCTATTGTGCAATTTGACGATTCCAGTGACCATTGATCCCGTCAACGACCAGCCCTTCAAACTCGTCACACAAGCCCCTCAGATGACTGTGGTCGAGAGCGAGAACAAAACGATAACCAGAAAACTTCTTCTCACCGAAGACAAAGACACGCCTCCTGAGGAGATTACGTACGACGTCATGAGCGGTCCCACTCTGGGAGTGCTTAAAAAGATGTCGGCTGACGGTGAAGCCGAGGATTTGATCATTTACTCCAACCAATTCACCCAAGCGGACATCAACAACAATCGAATTGTCTACGTTCACTTTGGGACGGCAAAACCGACCAAATTTACGTTCACTGTCTCTGATGGGCACTTCAGTCCGGCCTACGAGATATTCACCATCAAAGTCGATCCCATAAGCATCCTTCCGACGGCTCAACAAGTTCCTGTCCTGGTTCAGCAAGGGGCGACAAGCGCGTCCTTGCAAATGACGAACATTGCCCTAAAGACCAACATTCAGCAGCACCGGCTGCTGTACAACATCACCAACTCACCGTTGTATGGCATCATAGTGCTGCGGCATCAACCGACGCTTCGCTTCTCGCAGGATCTCTTGGAGGACTCTCAGATTAGCTACATGCAGACTGATTTGACCCGGTCCAACGACACATTCCAAGTCTACGCCTACGTGCCGAACACAAACTACGGCACTGTGGTGGATGTCCTTGTGCTCGTTGAGCCGGTCATTAAAATCAACGACATTATTCTGGTCAAAGAAAATAAAGTCCGTCTTGAGGCCTCGCTTGCGACGAGCAGCCCGCTCTCCGTCAAGCTGAACAAACTCTCGTCGAAGTTTATCATCACCCGTCCACCCAGCACGGGTCAGATTAGAAAGATCATTCGCAGCTCAGGTGAGAGTGAGAGCCAAAACGAGCGCAGTACGGACACATTCTCGTACAAGGAACTGCGGAGTGGCGTCATATACTTCGTTCCCTATGAGACAGATCCACAGGAGACCGCGGACAGTTTCGAGTACAACTTAATCATCAAGTCAGTGCAGCCGGCGCAGGCGGTGGTAAGCATCGACTACCAAAGCGACGAGGACGACAACAAGTCAGTTGTCGTGCAGAGCGGTGATTTTTCCATTGACTACATGGCCATCGTGTACTGTCTCATCCTGGTGCTGATCATCATCCTCGTCCTTCTGCTGACGCTCAAGTTCCGATGTCTCAAACAAAACAAGGTGAACCTCTGTAAGGAGCATCCTCCATCACTGCCATGTCCACCTGACCTGACCTCCGTCAGTCCCAGCAACAATTACAACAACTCAGAGGTCGACTCCGTTCCAGTGACAGCTGCTTCCACGCCTCTGCCTTGCTTCAGCAACATCCCCCACTGCAAGGTGATGCGTGTTGAGAGCTATAAGGTCAGCGGGACCGACTTCGATGAGTACGATCCCGACTACGACCTGAAAGACGACCAACGGGAGATCCAGCACATGGTCCCGAACCAGTACCAGCACACGTATGCAGACAACGACACGTGGAGCTCGTCCTGTGATATGGCAAGCGATTTGGCGTACGCGACAGTCAAGTCCAATCAACCGTCCAGTAATCCACTGCTAAGAAGGAACCAGTACTGGGTGTAAGCACCACACAAAGACAGGGCTGTGCTACTCGTTAACAGATCGCGTAGTGGCACCTTTTAGGTTAGGAACGAACAGGATCGCTGCGGTCCTATCTGCGTTTACGCTGTAATTATGTATTTATTGGGGATAGTTCTGTAGGTTTGTGTACTCATCAGTTTTTTTTTACAGTTTATTTGTAATTACCGTTAGTTTTGCCATTAAACAAATAAATGACACGAATTTTATGGAGATTTGTTTTCTCCTCTTTTTTTTGTCGGAATTTTTTTTTGTACACTACATTGGAGCACTCAGACTCAAAAACTGGTCCATTGTACTACCAGGCAGCAACCTACTTTTGCTGAAATTTCATGGTCTTCCGAAGGACCTTCTGTGATGAGGAGCCTCCATCATCAGCTCTCATCTCATCAGCACCGAATAACTGCCACCTGATCCGAGCAAAAGCGGGAGAATGGCAGAGTAAGTGCTCTGCAGTGTCATCGTCTTCTCCACAGGCGTCGCACAGGGTTTCATCACTTAGGCCAAGCACACTTAGGTGTTTGAGGAAGGTGTAGTGCCCCGTTAGTACGCCGGTAAGTTGGGGAGCATACGCTTGGTCTGTCTACATCCTGGAGAGTCATGCCACCTGCGGTTGTGCTCTCGAGAAGTCCAACCTCGATGGAAGCCCTAACCAAGGAAGCGGGCCGTCCCAGCGTAGTAGGTTCAGGTCCTGAGAATGCCTCATCTGATCCTCGCCTAGCAAGTTCATCGGCGATCTCGTAGCCATTAGGATCGCATAGGTTTCCGCTTGGAAAACTGACGCAAATTTACCTAACGAGGTGTGCAGTCTAAAGTTGTCGCTCTCCACGAAGGCACCAGCAGCAGATCCTTCATTGGTCTTGGAGCCGTCCGTGAAAATTCGACTACATTCCTTTCCTGGCTCAGATTCTGGCCAGAGCCAGTCCTGAGTGCAGAGAAAGTCGACTTTGTATGCTCGTCGCAGCTGGAGTACAGGTGTCCGTGCGAGATACGGCATATCCATAAGACTGGGGTCAAAGGAAATGCGGTGCGCATAGTCATCGAAACTCCAGTGCGAGTTGTACCAAAAACTACTTCTTTTTAAACGGAAGATGGCCTTGACAGTGCACCCTATGATGTGGATATCTAGGGGGGAGAGATTCAGCAGTGCATCAAGAGCAGAGCCAGGCGTACTGAGTTTGTTGAGTGGTTAAATTCTTGAACACATCATTCGAAATGTTGATCCAAATATTGAAGTCATTGGCCAATATTGAAGGACAATCTCCTGGTTTGTGACGCTGAAGTATTTAATTGAACGTTGCAAATATCCAATGGTCATTGGAGATTTTCAATCAAAGCGAGTTACAGGGATCCATGGCTCATTTACATCTTGTTTAACGTTGAACCCTAAAGCTACAATAAACCAGTTCGTCAAATATTTAGAACGATGGTGTGAGGGCGTTGAAAGCTACATGCGTCATAATCGTCGTTGTCAGTATGTCCAAAAATGCAACGCTGATCATGGACTGCAACAGTGTCCATTGAGTTGAATTGAACTGAAGATAGTGGGGAGTCAATATATCAATCACATGCACTGCTACCACAATAAATCTATTGTGCCCCCTTCTTTAATTTAGGACTTGAGAGCTGTCTTGAAAAATTTGTTTACCTCCCTAGATGGAATAACAATAATAATGGTGGCGCTACAGTCCGAGGTGGACCTGAGCCTAGCTTCTCAGCAACCACTTGTTCTCTCACGAGTGGAGGGGACCTGCAGTTTAATGCCGACTCCGAACGGCGAGATTGAGAAGCTTTTTCTAGACAGTTATGCTCTTTGAGCATTATCAGTGACTCGAAAGAGGTGGAGCCGTGAAAAAATGTTTGATGTTTTTTTTCGAGATTCGAACCGACGACCTCGAGCGTAGGAGTCGACGCACCTACCCACTACGCCACGGCGCCCACCCTAGATGGAATGTCCTGATAATCTATTCCTGTTAAGGTAGTTCTGTTCATTATACTATATCTGCATAGTGCTAGGTTTGGACACTTGTTTCAACTACAGTTTTTAGTGCTGCTGTGCAACATTTTATACAGGTGATAGTTACACGAGAAATAGCCAGTAAGTAAACTTTGTCAGGCTTGTACAGTTTTAAGCCCTCCTTGGTTCTCTTGACATCGAACTTGTTGAACTTTGGAATGTGGAGGTGCTTCTTGTCTGTTCCAAAACTGAGTGCGTTTATTTTATTTGATAAAATAAAAAGAGTGCTTTCACCCTTTTTTGCTTGTATGTCTGCCTTTTCATAACCCTCATGGTTTTCATGTCCTGGCACCCATATCAGTTTTATCCAGTTTTTCTTTGCCACCGTGTTGGTTATTTTGTCACACTTCCAGACAGCCTTGGAATTAAATGTAAAGCTGTTTAGTGCTTTAAGTACTACCTGGCTATCTGAGAATATCGATATATTTGAGTTTAGCAGTTTTCTATTGTGCTGCTTCATTTAAGGCGAAGAGTTCAGATTGGAAGATTGTGGACTCTCTTGGGAGAGGAATGTGAAAATAGCATCTGGCCTGCTCTTATTCCACTTTCTGATTTTGACCCGTCCGTATACGACGTCATTTACCCAAGGTGGGCTGTTGGCCCATTCTTCTCTTTTAAGGATAATGATTTTGTATACTTTATTGAAGTCTGTCACTGAGGTCATGAGGGGGCCCGGACATAACGCCTAGGGACATAAGGCCAAATTCATAGCATTTGGCCTTATGTCTCTTTTTCAAAGTTACATAAAGCCAAATCTTAGCATTTGGTCGCTTTGTCGAGCGACATAACGCCAAATTTTTTTGAGACATAACACCAAAACCAAAACATCAAGTGGATCATAATTCCACAATTTTTAATAACATGTATATGTATATGTTTAATTATATTATAACATAATATGTAATTAAAATGAAATTGAGCAGAGGGTAAAAAGTGAAGTATGAGGGGCATGCTGCACCCCTGCTTGGCGGCAGATTAGATTTGAGATAGGTGCGAGGTTGCTGGTATCCAATGTTTCCTTATTTTCATATTTAGAATGGATTTGAAAAAGTAACATATATCAAATTTTGCACCTACCCCAAATCCTATCTGCGGCCAACCAGGGGGGTTACAGGGGGGCAGCATTCCTCCCATATCTATTTCACTTTTCACCGATTCCCTTTCAAATGTTTCAGAATGTTTAATGGAAGGTATATTTTAATAAGGTAAGCAGAATCAGATATTTAGTGGAAAGCGACATAAAGCCAATTGTAAAAGTGACATACGGCCAAATTTTTGCCTTATGTCGCTTGGCGTTATGTCATGGCAGCGGTCATGAGGTTGGCTCACTAATGTAATCGACCTTTCTTAGAATCTCTAGGTGTCCCATTAAGTTTCCTTTTTTAAAGTTATAGGCTCTTTTAAGGGTTACAGCTTGCCTTGCAGCTTCATACTGGATAGGTTTCGTAGTGCTTCCATACCTGCCGTTGAAGTGGTTCTCATTGCTCCCGTTTTACAAATACATGCTAGCCTTTGTAGTTTGTTTTGTTTTATGACGGTCTACCTTTGTCCGCATTGGATTAAATCCCTAAGTTTTGCCTACAAGCTGTCTTAAGGACAGCTTTAGTAGCTTTTTTGCATTTTGTGTTGACATGTATGTTCCAGGAGAGTTTATGGTCCAATGGAAAATCAAAAATCGTAGCTCTTCCTCTAGCGTTATCGGTATTTCTTTGATTTTGTGACTCTAAAACTTATTTATTCTTCTTTTTGTAAATCTTCTTTCCAATAGACCACCATACAAACTAAGAAGAAAAAAATTCTTCTTTTGCCAAATTGGCTGCAAAACACGAATTTGTAACCCATATTTCTCGGAAACTAATATTAACAAAGTTATTAACAATTAAAGTTGAACTAAGCTAATTTTAAAATGCCTTTTTTTGAATTTGGACATTTTTCATTTACAACGCGCGCGCGCTTTTTTTTATCATTGTTTCACAAATTTTCTTCCTAGTTTCAATTTGCTCTATTTGTGTGTGCACTTGTGTGGAATACATTTGGAGTTGTTGTTATCTTCGCTTGAAGTATACCAGTTATAAGGGAAAAATTGGGTGTATAAAAAATGTGACATACTCCTAGGTGCAAATGCAGAGTGCAATTGAAAAAGTTGTCAACAAATTAAAATGCATTATTTCGTTATTTATTTACATTTTCTGAATATATCTTTAGTTTGATATGAAGGAGATAATTTTAAATTAAAAAAAATCAAAAAAACCCAGAAGTACAAATATTTGTATGTCTAAACAAAAAAAGCATTTTAAAATTTGCTAATTTCAACTTTAATTGTTAATATTAGTTTCCTAGAAAAATGAGTTACAGATTCGTGTTTTGCAGCCAATTTGGCACAAGATAGGGTTTTTCTTTTTCTTATCGTGTAGTCCTATTGGAAAGTAGAGCCCGACATTACTTGGTCTTCTTCGATAGTAACCGCTACGGGGACTATGTTGTCTCGTTGGTGGGTTATGTCCAAAAGAGTGTTCTCACGCTCAAATTTGTTCACGATGCAACGATTTTACTGTACACTGAAGCCAGTATGACGACAGACTTCACGATGAAATTCACGTTGCGTATTTTTGGCTGAAACACAACAGTGCGTTGCGCTAGCCGACTTCATGCTACGGAGGGTGTGCGTTGACGCACTGCCTTAATCAGCTGTTCGCTCTCTCTCTTAAATACCAAATAAGAAATATTCCGTCAGCTGTTTTAATTTCTGAAATGTAAAATCAAAAAATATTCTGGTCGTCAAACAATTGAACGTTAAAGAAATTAATTGCGGCAAATGAATGCTAAGAAAGTTAAAAAAAATTAAAAAAGTGCTTCTTGTTGCTAATTTAGCGTATTCATGCTTCCAAGCATACACAGATTTCAAATTAGTTTTGTTGTTAAAATAATTTTAGCCACCTGTTTTTATGTCTTAAATGTCAGTTGCCACAAAATGTTCTCAATTTGGGAAAAAACTCTCAATTTGGAAAGCATTTCTCAATTTCGCTCTCACAGCGCATCCCTCTGTCAAAAAAATATCCACTATGTTGAATAATGACGTGCGTTGGGATTACGTTTTACGTTTTATTACGATCCTCTCATCTCTCTCATGTTTCACTTACGTAGGTTGCTGCAGTATTTCATGAATGTCCATTGAATTGTGTGCGTTGAAAGACAGCGCTGACGCTGACGCACTGTTGTGTTTCAGCCATTACAACCTACCTACCTAGATGTCATAGGTAACTTTGACAGCTGCTGAAACATAACAATTGGAAAACTATCATTGCTATCTGGTCACAATTTATTTATGAATATGGCATTAAGGAGATTATGTTGATTTTATAAAAAAAGAAGATAAAATTATAACGAAAACTAATAATAATGTATACATGACATATTTCTGTGAATTTCTGAATTAATTTTCGTTGATGAGGCATAGAGAGAGATAGCCCATGCTGGTTGATCGCCATACGTAGCTCAGTCCCGTTCAATCTGTGTCTATATATAGCATTAATTGTAACTTCATCAATATTTCATAACTCAACAAAATCTATTTTATTAATTGTATTTATTACAATTAACATTCTTCATTTATGTAAAAATTAATAAATTAAAATACATTTTTAATTTCTTTTGTAGATTTTATCTCCAAACAATACAACGAACAGATCTTAGGAACGAGACTCGAATTTGTGACACTCCAATTGACACATTTCGCTTATTTATATTTTCCTTTTTTGAACACATAGTAGGAATTATTTAAACATTTGTTATTTAGACATCTAATATTAATATGGACGATGAACTGATGGGTGATGAGTTTGTCGTTGAAGTTGTCGACAGTTCAGAGATTCCAGCCAGCGAGCTGTCTCAATTCGAAGAAACTCTTCCTCTGGAATACATCGACACTGTACCCGATTCACCGGGGGAAAACAAACCAACGGATGACACCGAAGAAACTCTTATTCAAAAGTTCGTAAGCGGAGAAGTGGACTTTCCCGATGTCTACACTCGCCTGGATGCTGATGAAGATGACGATCTACCAACTGAACCACATACCTCCAATCAAGTTGGTGAGAGACACTTTCAGGAGTTCGCCCGAGAGGGAACAACGAATACCTCGCTTGATGATGATGAATTAGGACCAGGATTCGGTAGTCGAAAGACATCTCGGACAACTTTCCGCAAACGGCCTGTATTAAATACCACACTCTTAGGCCTGATGGGAGAAGCAAATTTGTGCTTTGCAAGAGGACAAGTAGATATGGCTGCAAAGATTTGCTTGGAGATTATTCGCCAAAATCCACTGGCTCCGGATCCCTTCTTTACACTTGCAGAGATATATGAAAATCGGGATAAGGAGAAGTATTTGAACTTTTTGACAATCGCCGCACACTTGGATCCACATGACCGAGACCAATGGATTCGAATTGCTGAGATGTATATCGAGCAGAAGAACTATGCTCGGGCGAGGGTCTACTACTCGAAGGCTATTAAGTGCCTGCAGAAGGACTATGACCTGAGGTTGCGGAAGGCGAAGTTGTTGGAAATGATGAACGAACACCATAATGCTATGTTCACTTACCTAAAAATGATCCCTTTGGTACCAGTCGAACGCGGCGAACTTTGCATAGTAACTGCAAAGAATGTTGCTAGACACTTCTACACAAACAAAAAGATGACATACGCCCTTGAAGCAATGGAGGGTGCCTACGGAGTTGTTCGTCACTTGTTTTCCGCCGAAGATATCAATCTTTTCTTAGAGTTGCTGATGATCAACAAAAATTACCAACGGGTGTTGTACGTGCTGAAGGAGAATACGAAGCTGGAACTAATCACAGAGGTTCAAGAGAATGACGAGGAGCTTATCATGTTCTGCGTTATTCCCGACGACATGGTCTCAGATCTGCGAGCCAAATTGTGTGTGAGCCTAATTCATCTGAAGGCGTTCCATCTGCTCGAATACCTCGTTACGAACATTCACAAGTTCATTCCCATTTCAAGCCGCGTTGACCTGTACATAGACATTGCGGAAGCAATTATGCAGGAGTCTAAATTCGAGGAGGCACTACGACTTCTTGAGCCGATTATATCTGGAGATCAAATTGAACCTCCCGCCTTTGTATGGCTGAGGCACGCTGAATGCCTTAGGGAATTGAAACGTAATGAGCAGGCAATTGAGAGTTACTTTAAAGTAGTTGAGCTCGCGCCGTACTGCTACGATGCAAAATTCACGCTTTCCGCACTCCTTAAGCAGCAAGGGCGCCATCGCGAGGCAATCAAGGCATTGGAGCAGGACCTTGAAGGCGAGAAGATGAATCCACGACTTCTGTATGAAAGATGTCTTATGTTGAAAACTGTCGGTGAAATTGATCAGTACGTCGATGTGGGATATATTCTGCTGGCGAGAAACTCGATAAAACTGAAAAGTCGGGAAGAGATGATGGCTGCTTCGAATGGCTCGAGTTTCATAAACGAAGACGGCGTGAAAACTATTATTGAAACTCGCCTCCTCAAACAAGAAGACAAGAACGAACTGCTGGAGTACAAGAAGTCTGCTGACAACAACTCAGACCTGACCATCGACGATGAGTATCGTCTCTTTCTGGATCTTGTGAAGACTTGCTACGATAGGAACAAATACGGCGCGATGGAAAAACTTTGTTTCGCTATGGTAACTACAAAAAGATTCATGCCGTACACAGCTGAGCTGGAGTGCATTATAATTTTGGCTTGTTATTTCAACAGCGATACATATTTCTCCTTCGCCTACTTACGTGAGGTATTCACAAAGAATATTGATAAAACTTGCGTGTGGAATTTCTACGCTTTACTCATTCAAAAAGGGGAAGATCTGCGATATCATCGCTTCTTGCGGCGAGCTTTGGCACGACCAGCTGCTCCACAATTTATGCGAATTTTTCTCGCACACTATCATCTTTACTGCTGCTCCTACAAATACGCGCTGAACATTTATGTTCCCCTGCTGAAAGAGTATCCAGAACCAATTGTGTACATGAGTATTAGTGTCGTTTTTAGTCAAATCGCATTGCAAAAGAAAATTCTCCGCAAGCCAGCGGCCATTGGACAGGCTGTGGCGTTTATGAAAAAATACGCAGACACAAGAATGTGCCCAGAAACAGCACAAGAAGTCTACTACAATATGGGACGTATGTATCATCAAGCGTGCATGAATCACTTAGCTATACATTACTATGAAAAGGCATTGACATTGTCCAACGAACTTGTGTCGAAACACGAGAGCATACTGGATTTGCGACAGCAGATTGCATTCAATATGCATTTGATATACAAAGCCAGTGGAAACAGGGACATGGCAAGGGATTCTCTGTACAAATATATTGTTATTTAAGATCACAGTGATATACTTTAAATAAAATAACCTATAATTAATGTTGATGTTTTTTTACCTTTTCGGCACTAAACGTTTTACGAGAGGTAAGAGCTGAGCTTAGAAATAAAAATACAACTGACTAGATTTTCAGATAATGATCTGCTTGATGGGAAATAAGGTAAAGTCAGTTATCGAATGACTCGAACCATCACAACCGGATTGACATAGAAAGGAACACAACCTCAGAGAATCGCAATTGTTGAGGTGGCCGTTGCATAAGAACCCATTTGGCACTAGATTCTGTATTTATACCACAGATCTGATATGTTGCTGTAAAGGGTTGTTGTTGAAACTACCAAACCATCGCACACAGTTCAGAAAAAAATGTATTCCTTGAAGTTTCTCTTTTAGACTTCGTCAAGAGATTCGAGAATGGGTTTGTCTAGAGCCCATCGTCTTGTTCTGGCACGAGTCAAGCAGACAGAAATGAAGCTGATCAAAGTTTATCTTTCTGTCGCATTGTTACAGCTTAATCTAACTGAATGATGCCCATCAACTGCATGATCTCACAATCTTCTGTACTGATTGCTGTTATTCTTGCGACATCCATACGGTCTCTTTTAGAAGATCGTTTATTTCTATTTTTGACCGACCCTTTTCTTTGTAGGCACTAGAAGATTGGCTGCCTTTAAGAAATGTGACCATCCTAAGCAGGGTATGCATCGCAATCGCAGACGAGCAATGTAGTGGAGATCCCTACCCGGTCTTTAGCATATTTACTTTACTCAGTATGCATACTATCTTGCTCTGAAACCTATTTTAGGGTTATAAGGCTAGATTATTGACTTCCTTTGAGGCTATGAAAGCAGAGGTAATAGCTCTAATGTCAGCTTGTCTGTCAACAAAAATAACTATGTTTTGAATTTGCCTTGTATTCGTGTGATTTTATTTTGGTAAAACATGAAGTTCCGCTTGGAAAACACTAGCGTAGTCTAGAAGACTGTGTACCATGTTACCATGTTCTTCTTCTTAGGGCGCTACAGTCCGAGGTGGACCTGGGCCTCACTTAACATGCCTCTCCAGCCAGCACGATCTTTCGCCAGCTGTCTCCAGTTTCGCACACCAAGCCGGCCGAGGTCCCCCTCGACTTGTGTGCGCCACCTTGTACGTGGACGTCCTCTGTTGCGTTGTCCCACAGGCTCAGAGTCGAAGACTCTTCGGGCTGGAACTAAGTTGTCCATACGCTCTACATGGCCTAGCCATCTTAGGCGTTGGATCCGTAGACGCCTGGCTAGACTCATGTCGCTGTACAGCCCATACAGTTCGTGGTTGAACCTTCTCCTCCAAAAGCCATCAACGCAAACAGGACCAAAGATCGCGCGCAGAACTTTTCTCTCGAAAAGACCAAGAGACTGTTCATCCGCTTGGGATATTGTCCATGCCTCTGCGCCGTACAGCAGGACTGGGATGATCAAGGTCTTATATAAAGTCAGCTTGGTCTTCCGAGAGAGGGCTCTACTACTCAATTGCCTTTTGAGCCCATAAAAACAGCGGTTGGCAAGAGTTATTCTGCGTTTGATCTCGGTACTGATGTTGTTTGTACTGTTTACCGCGGAGCCGAGGTAGACGAAGTCCTTCACTACCTCAAAGTTATAGCTGCCAATGGTGACGTTCTGGCCAAGTCGTCGATGTTGTGCGTCCTTTCTCTATGACAGCATATACTTTGTTTTGCCCTCGTTTACCGCCAGACCCATTTTAGCCGCTTCCGTTTCAATGCCAGCAAACGCATCATTGACGGCTCGCTGTGTTCGCCCAATCACGTCAATGTCATCCGCGTAGGCTAGCAGTTGAACGGACTTTTGGAAGATCGTGCCTCTTGTGTTGGCCAGTGAGTTTTGCACGATCTTCTCAAGAACGATGTTAAAGAAATCACATGACAGCGCGTCGCCTTGTCTAAAACCTTTTTTGACATTGAAGGTCTCGGTGAGTTCGTTACCGACCTTGATGGAGCAGCGAGAGTTCTCCATCGTCATCCTGCTCAGTCTGACGAGTTTGGCAGGAATGTCAAATTTAGACATGGCGCTGTATAGCTCGTCTCTATACACGCTGTCATATGCGGCCTTGAAATCGACAAATAGATGGTGTGTGTCAATTTGCATTTCTTGGGTCTTCTCCAGGATCTGCCGCAGTGTGAAAATTTGATCGATGGTGGACTTCCCGGGCCTGAAACCACACTGATACGGACCTATCAGTTTGTTCACGAATGGTTTCAGGCGTTCACACAAAACGGCAGAGAAGATTTTGTAGGCGAGGTTAAGGAGACTTATCCCTCGATAGTTGGCGCAGTCAAAGGGGTCTCCTTTCTTGTGGATGTTACCATGTTACCATGCTGTTTTGCGCTCCACAGCCGAGGCCCTCTGTGACTGATTGTGATGTGCGCAGCAATGTTTTGGATGTGTAGTTCCATAGTATGACGTCAGGACGTCTGAAAGAGTTGACTGTAGACATGTGGTGTCTGCACATGCAATTCTTTGTACCGAGCTTGGTTTACATGCATTATATTTTTTTCTGAGGGCCGTCCACCAAATTGGTGATCCTTAACAAAGTACAAGTCGTACCTCGGCTGTGTACAACCACTGAATCAAGTTTGGTTGAAAACCTACCGCGTTCCGAACGTTATATTAGGGTGGAACGTTATGTTAGGGATGGCTTGCAGAAATTGTGTCTTAACCTTTTGTATCTGGTTCTAGACGGGGCCGAGTTAAAGCAGAAGAGGTGTTTAAAAGTTTCGCTGCCGGCTGGTTCCTTGCATGGTAGCTCACGAGACAATGTCTCGCGATTATACCAATCAGTGACCTGCAACGTAAACCTGATAGCGAGATTATTTATTCTATATATCAGTACGTATTACAAACAACATCACTACTGAGATCAAACGCAGAATAATTCTTGCCAACGGCTGTTTTTCTTAGGTTTAAAAGGCGATTGAACAATAGAGCCCTTTGTTGAAAGACGAAGCTGAATTTGTATAAGACATGGATTATCCCAGTCGTGCTTTACGGCGCAGAGGTATGGACAATACCGAAAGCGGATGAAGAAGCCTTTTAGAAAGCAAATTTCGGCGCAAGATCTTTGGTCCAGTTTACGTTGATGGTATTTGGGGAAGATTGAACTACGAAATGTATGGGTTGTACAGTGATATGAGTCTAAGCGTCTACGGAACCAACGCATAAGATGACTAGAGCGGGGCCCGGACATAACGCCAAGCGACATAAGGCCAAATTTTAAAACTTGGCGTTATGTCGCTTTCCGCTGTATATCTGATTTAGGCTTACCTTATTAAAATATACCTTCCATTAAACACTCTGAGACATTTAAGAGGAAACGGGTAAAAAGTGAAATTGGTTTGGGGGGGCATGCTGCCCCCCTGCAACCCCCCTGCTTGGCCACAGATAGGATTTGGGGTAGGTGCAAAGTTGGATATATGTTACTTTTTCAAATCCATTGTAAATATGAAAATAAGGAAACATTGGACACCACCAACCTCGCACCTATCCCAAATCTTATCTGCGGCCAAGCTGGGGGTTTCAGGGGTCAGCATGAACCCTCATACTTCACTTTTTACCCGTTCCCTAATACTAACTCCACTGTTCAATTTCATTTTAATTACACATATACATGTTATTAAAAATTGTGGAATTGTGACCCACTTGATGTTTATTGATATTATTATTTGGCGTTATGTCTCAAAAAAATTTGGCGTTATGTCGCTTTATCGAGCGACATAAGACCAAATTCTTAAATTTGGCTTTATGTCACTTTGAGAAAGAGACATAAAGCCAAATGCTTGAATTTGGCCTTATGTCGCTTGGCGTTATGTCCGGGCCCCGACTAGAGCGTATGGACAAATTTGCTTCGGTCCGAAGAATCTTCGATTCTAAAACAGTGGGACAACGCAACAGAGGACATTCACGTCTAAGGTGGCGCACCAAAATAAACACGGACGTCAGCCAACTTGGAGTGCGCAATTGGGGACAGGTAGCGGAGGAAAACAAGTTTTACTCTTTAATAAGTGTTCGAGCTATTGTAGTTTCCTCTATTAGCTCAAAAGAAGTACGTCCTTTTTTTCTTACGTGTCTTATACTTCTTAATTCTTGATCCTGTACTGATTTGCCTGAAATTTCTGTCTACTCCCACACTTTAAAAGCTTATATTTTTATTCTCATTGCACTTGTTTCTGAACCGACTAACACTAAACACATCACGAATACCAATTTTAGATTCACATTGATCTGTACACAGAAGTGTTTTTTTTAATCTTACAAAACGCTGCTCTCGTTTCCTCGATTCTGCATTGAATCACACTGGAGGGGTTTGCTTTGCTGTTGATAATCATTCCCAGGTAATTTATGGTGTCAGTCTTTCTCCATCGACTTTGTTTATTTTTAGCGCATAGTTTTGTTTTTTTTTTATTTTTGCCAAAACACAACGAATTTAGTTTTGCTTGCATGTATTTATTGTTTTCCATCTTGAGTTCATTTATGTTATTTGTTATTTTGTTACTTGAGGATATTGTGGTCATTATAGTAGTTAAATGCGTCCGCTACTACTATGAGCATCCTGTTTGTTTTAAAAACTACATAGCACCATAACAACATAACAAAAACTTTATTTTGCGGCAACATCTGTGGTGCCTTAATGGCCTTAATCCAGCTCTAATCTTCTTAAACTCATCGCTCTGAATTAGCATACAACTATAATAGTAAAACTTGAAATAGTTGGGTATATAATTTATTGCACTATTTATGAAGTAAGGTGAGATGGAGCATTTCGGCTTTAGCTCGTTGATGATTCTAAAATAAAGAGCGGGCGCATTCCGGGAATGTATGAACCTTAAGCCATTCAAACTTCCGAAAATATATGTAATATATGAGACAACTTAGCGAAGTCAAACTACACTGAGTATCGTCACGAGTGCATATAAAAATAGCTGTTGCTATTGGTTAAATAACAACTGGTATAGGAATCTTGCAATAAAGCGTAGTCGGAATCCGGATCTGTAAAATGAAGAAGTTAATTCTTCTCTACTTGTATGCAGACGTTGTGCACATTCCATGTTAAAAATAAATGTCGTCATTTCGAGAAGACCCACAGATATCGATTACAGCAATTTGCCAGAAACTTTGATCTGCAAATCGGTAAATGTATTGTTCTTCTCATGGTGCTACAGTCCGGGGGGAATCCAGACCTTAACCAACAAACTTCTTCAGTCAGCACAATCCTTTGTTAGGTGTCTTGAGTTTCGCAGACTAAGTTGGCTGAAGTCCCCCTCTACTTATATGTGCCACCTCAATCGTGGAAATTCATGCGCTCTACATGCCCAAGTCACCTCAAGTGTTAGATCCATATACACTTGGCTAGACTCATGTCGCCGTGCCCCTATCAAAGCACACAGGAGCAAATATAGTACGCAGAACTTTCCTCTCGAAAATACGAAGGGTTCTTCATTCACTGTGAATATCGTTCACACCTATGCGATATAGAGCAGGACTAGGGTTATCAAGATGATCTTTCGTGAGAGATACACATATATTTCTCAACTGCCTCTTGAGCTGAAAGATACAGCTACTGGCCAGAGATATCTGCAGTACTGATATTGTTTGTACTGTTTTTTGCGAAGCCAAGGTAGACAAGGTCCTTTACTTCCTCAGTAGTAAGTAGATACTTCATTCTACACCGTTTATAACCGTCCCATTTTAGCCGTTTTCATTTCAATCCCAACGAACATCTCACTAACGGCACGCTGTATTCGACAAATCACGTCAAAGACATTCGCATGAGTTTTGCACCTCTTCTCAAAAATGATAGTGACAAAATCACATGACAGCACATGACAGCTTACCTAAAACCTTTTTTTGACATTGAAGGTTTCAGTGAGTTCGTTATACACCTAGAGATATCCTGCACAACAGTCTTGATACCAAGAATAGGTAGTGGGTATCAACTTGCTTTTCTTCGGTCTTTTCAAGGATATGCCGTTGTGGTCTGGCCTGGGGCCTTATTTTGTATATTCATCAAATCAAAAAATAATCATTCAAATAGAAGTCAGTTGCAAAAAAATTGAATTAAATTTTATTCTTTCACAGTTTAACATATGTTGTTCAGCGGTTTTGGTTCTTAAGGTTAAGGTTCAAAGCAGGATGATTCTTCATTGTCTGACATTGCCAAGTTGAAATTTTCGATTTCGCCAGTATATTTCAAGGTTTTATGTGTTTGGTTGGGTGATAATCCAAACGGTGGTTCATTTGGAGTGCCACTTATTGCAAAAGTGAGATGTAATATCTCTTATATCACTTATCTTCCAGTGGCATGAGCTGCACGTATTTCCTTGAACCTCCCCCAGCCGTTTATATTCCGCATCGGTGGGCCGATGCCAAAGCTGATTGGATTTCTGGCTTGCATCTGCGAATTGAATTTGTTTTGCGTGAAAAAATTGAATAAATTAATCATTATTATTATTATTATTTTTTATTATTATTATTTTTGGCTTTATTTCAAACAAAAATATATTTACAAAGATAGTATAGACATATTTGGTTAATACATACATATGAATGAAATAGTAAAAGTACATTCAATTGAAAATGACAAGTGTTGAATGTATCTATCAGAAAATTATATAACAAGATAGAGAACTGTTGATGGGGAATCGTATTAAGTAATATAACAAAAAAAATAAATAAAAAAAATAGAAAGTGTACATACAGATAAGTTTCCAATAACAAAAGATAAAATGAAAAGGCAAGAAATAAGATTAATAAAATATATAAATAAATAAAAAAAATACATAAAATGCAAAATCAAGGAGATCATCCAAACAAGGTATAATACATAATTAGACTAAATGCGCAAAAGTAATTCAATCCGAGAATAGCTAAGAGAAAAGAGCCACTCCTGAATATTTCTCAAGAAAACCGTTTCCACTCGTTCGCATCGTAGATTAACAGGAAGTGAATTGAAAAACCGAGGTGCAGTTACAAAGAAAAAGCAAGAAAATTGACTCTTCTTTATTATTGGTACAGATGCTAAGTTTCTGGTATTGACGCGTAAGTTATAGTTATCAACAAATCTAACCGCATAATAACCAGCATTTCTAAAGAATATTTTTAACACTTTGTAACAATAAAGATGTCTAAGTGGTAGAATTCTCAGGTTTTTAAAATGATTGAAGCTAGATGTACATCGGTTCACTTTGCAAATTATTCTTATAGCATGTTTTTGTTTAAGTAATAACGGTTTAATATTAGTGAAGTATGCACCACCCCAACAAGATAGACCATATTGCAATTTTGATTTAAAAAGACCATCATAAACCAGTTTTAAAACAGGTTGTGTGCATAAGAGACTAAGGTGGTAGAGCTGTTTGACTAAATTATTGAGATACTGCTTAAGATACGAAATGTGATGCTTCCAATTCAGCTTTTGATCCAGAATAATGCCCAAATACTTGAAGTTATCGACACATTCAATTTTAAAGCAGTCGCCAGTACAGCTTACATCTTCACAGTAATAAATGTTATTATTCTGGCATCCGTTTATTGGAAATCGGTTACAACTAGGTGAATGAAAATATAGAGGGAAATCGCTTAAGTTTGTGCCTTTAATGTTAAAGAACATAAACTTAGTTTTGGTACTGATAAAAAGCTTATGCTGCTTGAACCAATTCCTTAGAAGCTCTATATCATAATTCACTTCTAGGAAGGTATCAAACGAACTGAAGTTCGAGTACGATAGGGCTGTATCATCGGCGAAGGCTGTGATTTTTCCTTTGAACGGTTGCAAAAATAAAGAATTAACATATATTAAGAATAGGATCGGGCCCAAAACAGAACCCTGCGGAACACCCATACTTATAGATTTAGGGGAACTTAAGCAATTTTTTATTTTTACCACTTGTGATCTGTTCTGAAGATATGACACAAACCAATCATAAACAAATCCTCTAAAACCGGCGAAATAAAGTTTTTTTAACAGAAGACTATGGTCAACCATATCAAAAGCTTTTGTGATATCTATAAAAAGTGCAGCTGGAATCTTTGAAACATTAAGACTATTGTATAATTCCCCAAGGAATTTAAGTAAGGCACTTTCGGTAGATCTTTCACTCCTGAAGCCGAATTGAAAGTCACTTAGATATTTTGTTCTGCTTAAAAATGAAAGAATTCTAGACTTCATTCCCTTTTCGAAAATTTTTGAGAACACAGACAGAAGAGAAATGGGACGATAATTGTTTACCAATGTAGTGTCACCTTTTTTATGTAAAGGTATAACAACCGCTTTTTTTAAGGCTTCCGGAAAAATTCCGTGCCAGACAGATAAATTAAAAACATAGCTCAAAACATCAGAGATTTGGAAAGATATTTTCTTTAATATGGAACTAGTGATCTCGTCGCTAGAAGATGTATTTGAGGTTTTTAGAGACATTATAATCTTATGAATTTCAAGTGCTGAAAATTCTTCAAAATGGAAGGATTTTGAAATAAAACAGTCTTGTATTACACCATTATCACAATTACTTACGTTATTGATATTTTTCCAAATATCAGAAGTGTTCAAGTTAGAAAAAAAACAATTGAACAAGTTTGCAATTTCCAATGGTTCGGTTACATTAGCGTTATCAAAATTGAGTATAATGTCATTATTTTTTTTGGATCTATTTAATATTTCATTAACTACTCCCCATTCTTTTTTGGAATTGCCAATATTTTGAGCTAATCTATTCTTGAAATAAGTATCCCTGCAATATGGAATCTCAGACTTTAGTTCTATGCATATCTTTTCATAATATTTTCTTAGCCTCACATTATTAGGATGTTTCTTAACTTTAGAATAAAGCCGATGTTTCTTCTTTATTTTTAAGAGAAGAGGTAGATTCATCCACTGCTTAAGACATCTTAGTTTATTGTTATTATTATTAAACTGCTGGCTACACTTAGATAAGTGGAACTGCAGTTTACTTAGAAACAAGTCAAAAGCAAGAGATGGATCACATGAATTAAAGACATCTTCCCACAGTTCTAGATTTAATTTAGTTTTCAGTTTAATAAAGTCAATTTTCTTAAAGTTTTTACTTAGAAACTGTTTAGTACGAGAAACACTGTAGTCTAGTTGAATGGTGGTCAAGCAATGGTCAGTTATTTTTAAGTCATAGGCAGCTGTCTTATACTTGACAAAGTTATTTCTATGAATCCTTACGAATATATGATCTAAGCATGACTTGAATCGAGTTGGTTGGTTTAAGGCAGAATCGAAGCCAAACGAAGCAAGGAACGACAGAAACTTGTCAGTATCAGGTTTGTCAGATAAAATATTAACATTGAAATCACCTATCAGTATCATGTTTTTACAATTCTGTTGCTCTAAAAGTCCTAAGAACTCATCCAAAAAGACATCGACTTTGTATTTATGCAGTCTATAAACACATACAAAACAATAACGAATACCAGAAATTTCACAAGAAATAACAATAACATCGGCACTTTTCATTTCACGAATGGTAAAATCACAGCCAATTAAATCATTTTTGTAGAATGCAGCGACACCGCCTGATGCGTAAGAATGGTTACAATTGGCAACAAAAGTATAGCCTGGAATATAAAAATCAAAACAACTTCAGCACACACAATCTGATAGCAAAATTGTTATCGAATGAAAATCCGTAAGTGACGACGGTTTTGACATCCGCTTTCGGAATACAAAATGCCAAATTTCCGTAAATGAGTTGGCATAACTTTTATTTTCGAATGCGGATTGTGTGTATTTGCTATAGAGGTACAAAATACCAATTTCCGATTTTCGAATAGATTTCCGATACTATAGCAATACAAAATAAGGCCCCTGGTCTTTTGTGAGCTCCCCTGTCTTGAAACCAGACTGATAAGGACGTATTAGATTTTACCAAAAAGGGGAGCGAAGTTAAGGTGCGATGTTAAGGTTCTCATTGATTCCTTGATAATTAACGCAATAACCCACTTGTGGAGTGGGCAAACGAATATTGAATATTCCATTAATCGAGAATGCATTCTTTAATAATCCCCAGGTGGTTTAAAGATTTACAGATACTTTGTTTGACTTCAGTCTCTGTATTGCTTGGAAAAATATCTTGTCCATTGTCGTCTAGATCGAGTGTCCCACTCTCCCACACTCCCACATAATACCCAGGTTAGGTTAGGTAAATGGGTGCCCTTGCTGACATAAAATCATGTCAACGGCTCACTTAGACCAATATGAGTACCATTGTGCCCAAAAAGTTTGAACCATGGAAAACCTAAAACTTCAATGTATCGACAGCTGCGTTAAACCACCCAGATATATGTACATGCAACTCCGAAAAGAATCTTCCGAGGGTTTCCTTCCTAACGGCTAGTGCAGAGTAGGTGCCGAATAGATTATATCTCTTCTTCGTTTCTATAGCTTCTACAAAAGTCGTTATGGGGTATTCCCAGTCATGTTGCGTGATTTCCTATCGCGCATTGCCTGTCACGAACCCAACGGCTGTTTGTATATCCCTTCGACTTTAGTCATACTGCCTAACAGCGTTGTCTCTTTAAAAGTCTGCGGGAATGGTTTTTCAAAATTGACAGTATTGAAATTGGCTCCACTATCAGGCTGGCGACCTCTGGAGGGTCTGAGCCGCTTTCCATTGCTGACGCTCCCGGCCACCAAGACCAAGTTGTCTTGCACCCGGGATCACTTTGTCTTTATGCCGGAGGTTGTCTTCCGGTTCGGTTTTCCAATTCACCTATCTATCAAACATTCTCCAAGTGTGTCGAATCCTACGCTATCTAGATTTGATTCCCAAAAAAGCGACTGTCGGCAATGACTTGCGTAATGGGCGTGAATAGCACACACAACTCGAGTGGTAGAAGCTAGCCACAAGTCCACACCGGACAATATTTATTTTATGTGAGTGAGTCATCAGACTAATAATTCCCCAGAATGATAGACTACTCCGTTACCTTTGCCAAGTGCACTATCATATACTATCAATTCGAATGAAATCAAAGAAAAACACTTCAGTGGTTGTTGTTAAATGCGCGTTTATTGTTTTCCATTATTTTCAATATTGCTGATTTTTTACAATTTCGTTCTTTCTTAACAGAAAGTACATTCTCTCAGTGATAAATGACAATGTTTTGTTGGCTGACGGTAAATAAAAGATGTTACATTAAAATTTTATCTATTTTTTTGTTTTTCTTCTTTGCTAAATATGCGAACAAACTTCTCGGTGCAACGCTCTCAGCATCATGAACGCAAACACCGTTCGTTCGTTCAAAAACGACTACATATTTGTATAACTTGCAATTTGATTTAAATCTTCTATTTAAGATGAGCCAACAATATTCTTCTAGATGTAATTATAATATACACTGTCTATAATAATAACAAAACAAAAAATGTTTTTTTTTTTTCATTTATACACGCGCACAAAACAAGATGTTCTGTTTTGTTTAGTTTCCTTTTCGTTCTCTCTCTCTCTCATTTTCTTTCTGGATTTTCTCTTTTGTTTTTTTACAGTTTTTCTTAATATAATAGAGAAAAAATCTTTCAATTTGTTGTTGTTTTTTTTTGTTTATAAATACCGTTTGTTTTTATACATGTACATATATAATAAATCTTATCACAAAAAAAATTAATTAATAATTATTTTATATATAAAAAAACAATGAAAAACATAGGACTTAGTTTTGTTTTCTCTTCGCTTTGTATGTTTTTTTTTCTCTTGTTGATGTTGTTCGTTCTTGTTTTTTTTTGTTTTTGCTTTTGCTTTGCTTTTTTTCATTTAACAAATTGTATTGTTCACTTTTTACAAAATTAATCTACTAATGAAGGAAAAAAGTAATTAAAAAAAGGACGAAAAAAAGTTGGACAAAAAAGTGAAGGTAAAATTTACATAGTATCTTATCTTTCTCTGGTATTAGGAAGTACACATTGTTGATGATTCTTCTGCACATGCATTTTTCACACATTTTGGAAAAGCCAAGACGCATTTACAGACACTACGACGAGTGTAAATTGAGCAAAAGAAGAGAGGCGAAGCCATACAGTGTTTGTACGAATTTTTCTGGTTGAACACCCAGGTTGCACCGAACACCATCATCACTGATGTTTTCGGATTGCCCATGTGGTTTGTTGGCTTCTCCTTAAAAATTCCACTCGCAACTGGCTCGTCTTGGTTTTTCTATGTTTGTCGGAGTTCGAAAAATTGTTTGTATTTGTTTGGCATTTTCCACATGAAATCAAACAATGGCCTGGTAGCTTTTTTCTCTTTTATACATTGAGAAACGTTGTTATCGTGTGTTTTGTCGGAATTTGATGGGGTTATTCTTTTCTTTTTCAACGTTCTCCTCCAGGATGTCTTCCCTTCATTAAGATGGAATGCATGAAGAGTTGGGAGACATTGGAGTGGTGAATGTTATTCTTGTTTTCGTTTCGTGTGAGTGTGTGTGTTGTTTCTTTTTTCTTTTTTTGTTTGCTGTAGCTGTCGATGGCGATGATGAAGGCATGATTTCTTGTGTCGATGAAAAAAAAATTTGTTTTCTTTTTGGAATCGGATACAGTAAATGGGCCATTTGTTTTTTGTTTTTTTCTCTTTTGTATTTGATCCTTAGTTATATATATATATTTGTTTTTTAATAATTTTCAAAACTAAATTATTATCAATAATAGTATTTGTATTATTAATATGCGGGGGTGTTGGTTTTTTAATTGGGCTATTTATTTTGTGTACAGGTAGATAGCCACAATGAGACCGTACAGACCCAACACTTCAGCGAAGATAAGGATCAAAATCATACCAACGAACAAGCGCGGTTGTTGTGCTGTACCTCTGACACCGGCATCACCAACAATACCGATCGCAAAACCAGCTGCTAAACCAGAAAAGCCGACAGCTAAACCAGCACCCAGATGAATGAAACCCCTAAGTAGAAGAAATAATGAAATGTGTTATTTTGAAATTATTTTGTGTATTGATTTGCAGAGAAACTGAGTTCACTGAATTCTTACTTGTATAGGGAGTATTTGGATGGTTCTTCCAGAGCACCAGCGATAAGGACCGCCACGACCAGACCATAAATGGCAATGATACCCGCCATGACAACGGGAATGATCGATTTCATGATCAATTCTGGTCGCATCACCGACATAGCGGCGATACCAGTACCTGACTTAGCTGTACCATAAGCGGCGCCGAGAGCTGAAATGGAAAAGGTACGTTTCATTAAAAAAAATCTGTTGTCTGTAGTAAAATCATAAAAAAATAAATCTTCCTTTTGACTTCAATGCTTCTGTCTATTATTTCTAAACATAGCGACCTCATAGTTGCCCTTCTTAAGATTATTCTGGATCTTGTAATTTTTGCTTTACTTTGTGCGAATATTTGCTTGGTTGCCGTAACTAGAAACAAGACCAAGTCCAAATCGGGCGGTTCTTTTTTACCCTAAATCTACACATCATTTACATACATACACTGGTTTATATTTTGGGTTGTTCACTTTAGGAAGAAAATACGCCTTTTAAGTCAAATATTAACTTTTGAACACACAAGTCAAACTACGTGCATTTTTAGCATATTCTTAGTTGTCTTCTCCCAGAGAAAAGGAATGGGGAAAATTCGTCGAAGCACGTCAAAGCAACAAATTGGTAAAGATGGTCAACAATTAGATGTCTTCATTAGTATGTTCTGGCTAAACTTAGTACCAATCACTCTGTTGTTTTATAGCATTTGACTGACCTATTCAAAATCCGCTCGTGCGACAGAATCTCAGCTTATGCTATCATATTTTTGAAAATCTGAAGAATATTGAGCATATGCTGCAAAGCTATATTTTCTTATAACATTATTGTCTCATTCTGCATACAGAAGAATTTGTTTTGGGTTTCCCCGCCGCTTCCGTCAAATTCATGGAGAACCCTTGCATGGGCATACAAAACAAAATGGACACCCAATTTTATTGCGTCCGCATACAGAACGATTTCAACCACATTTTTCCAACACCACAAGGTAGTCTGAAAAAAACTACTCTTATCGATTATAACAGACTGTCATAATTCTAATAAGTATTTAATCGCACCAAATTGGCTAAACTCTTCAACAAGCTTATCTAAAACAATTTTTCTGTATTGCCTTTGAATCCACCAGAAAGCCATTAGTTACGTCAATCGTCAATCCGTAATGTTCTATCATTCTTATACATACATAGCTAACAGGTTAACACTGAACACAACCCGTATACCTGTACGTGAAGGTGTATCAGTGTTCCTGAGCAAATCACATGACAAATGTCTCACATGACTTGTCCAAACAAAAACGTTGATATGCATTGCAACAGATCGGGGAGATTGAAAGAGACAGAAAGAAAGGGGACTTTTAAAGTCTTAACAGTACATATTTGTTACATTGGTTAATTAAAAAAAAGACCCAAGTTAGCTTTAAAAAGGGAATCAACATCATGCGCATATTTGCTCTCTTTTCTCTTATCGTAAATCATGTGTGTGGATGTGCATCTACATACATGAAATCCTTATCATTTAACCGATAAAATTATCACATCTGAGTACGGGGAACGAAGGAAGCAAAGTCCCTCATAAAAGAAACTACAAAATTGTATTCAGAATGAACAATGCAGCCAGAAAGAAGAAAAGAAAGAAAAAAAAATCTCATAAAGGCGTATCACCAATATTGCCTGTACATTGAATCAAATTTAAATGCAACGTCACTAGAAATGTGCACATCTCCTAAGATTTTAATTTAGATTCAAAGAAAACCCAGAATAAGATATAACAAGAAATACAATTAAATCGTAACATTGAATGCTTGGCGAGACGATGAATAGCTTATCAACGACGTCACTATATGTTTTCGTATTCTCTCGTTTTAACCAGAAAACGACTTGTTGTTAGATGTGACTAGTGACTGGTATGCAAATAGAGGGAATATGAAAATGATAGATTCGCCGTCTAATGTTTCTATGCACTTTTATAGTAAGCAGATTCATTTTTGTTTTGCAATTGTCTCTCTCTCGTGTCTATGCCAAACGAAGAGCATTATTTCATGCAAATTCAATTACTTCATGATGTTTACGTGCCACTGGTTGTTGTGTTCTTAGAGAGGCTTTTACGATTCCATGATATAAATTTATATATTTGTTGATAATAAAAGGAATTGTTTTGCGTTTTGTTCATTTTTAACCCACGAAGTACGACGAGCAATGTGCACAATCAATTGCGTGGATATAATTATACAAATTAAATTTAGAAGTTTTCACTCAACTACATCAGCGATAAGCGGTTGTGGGAATGTTTTTCTTTATTTTGATTAAACATTTGCAAATTCAAAAGGCAGCGAGAAGAGGGAAGGAATAAACTTCTTGGCAATTTGCATTGAAAATTGCCACAATAGTTTGATGAGTTGAAAGGACCGTAAGAAATTATTTTAGCGAACGAATATGATGTAGGAAATCTTGTGAAATAAAGAAAATCTATTGAGGATATTCAAACTTGACGAAACATTTTTTTATATTGATCATTGCGCTTCAACACAATTCACAAGTTTTTATTCGTCACTACTTTCACTACTGAAACTGGGTGTACGTTTCCTCAAGTTTTATAGCATTGTACTAACTGGAATTTATATGTGTTGGATATACCAAGGGTTCGCGTTTCTTAGTTAAATATGTAGCAACATTTGATTCTTTCCAAGGTGCTGCAACTCCTTCTCAATTACTTTGAATTCAGACTTCGTTTTAATTTTTGGTAGTCATATGAAACAAACAAATTAATGCCACATTGAGTTCTCATTAGAGTATATTTCTTTTAATTCCTCTTCATTGATGCACTCCTTGGAAATTCACGTGGCTGCACAATGAACCCAACTTGATTTTATGCTGCCTTCAACTACAATACATCCGGGATTAAGCAATATCCACCTGTATATATTTTTACCATATGATTTAACGTCTATATATCCTAACTTTGTATGTATATCCGAGATTTAATATAAATTTACCTTTGACTTTTTAGAGACACATCAAACAAACCTTTTTTATGTCCAATGAACATGTTTAAAGTTTGTCAAAAAGTTCCAAACTTTAAATGAAATCACAGATTTATACTTTGGTGATGACGTAGCATTAATGCTTCTCCCCTAAATAGGTGACAGTCATAAAATGATTCCTCTTTAAGAATTGTTTTGAAGCAATACAAGATTGAATCTAAGGATAACTTAATCATCAAATGACATTCTCAACGACATACGCGAGCAACACATTCGAAAGACATATACGTTTCACAAAGCGGAAGTCCATAGAAAATAATACGCATTAAAGATAACTCAGCTTTTTGCATTATCCAGAGTACATACTTGATTTGATTATATTATTTTTGTAACGTTATCAAACCACACATGTGATTGAATGACTTATGTCCAAATGAGTCGACATTTGGCATCAATTAACTTTCTGTCACAATTGCTTGTGTCGTATCATCAAATCAGCTATCTTATCAGACGAACTTATTAATCTTTGTTGGATACAATATTGCTTTTTGTAAATACCCAAAAACTTGCAAATTACGACTGAAAAATCTCAATTGTAAATGTTATTGCTTTTAGCATTGGATATTTGAAAATGCACTTGGGAAACGTTAACTTCTATCAAAAGGAAAGAACACATTTCCACAGTTTTCTTTTTTTAATCAAAAATAAGAGGCAGGAATTGCTATTCTATTGTATAGATCTCTTTCTGCAGACTTTTTGCGACTTTCATCGCTTTGCATTGGCTGTTAGAAGTGATACACTTGTGCCAAATTTTTTATTGATTTTTATTACATGGATTCTGTAATATCTTTGCATACACATAATGAATCTTTTTGATAATTTATTAATGCAGTATATGTCAGTGATTCGGTCATTATCTTCACTGAATATGACCACATCTTGAAAGTGAACTTAACGCACAATTTCTTCTTTCATTCATGTCCCTATTAACTAGATAAGATTGAGGAATAAAAAAGCACGTTGCCTCTTTGACGTATTTCTATTTTAACAAATCATTCCAATTTAAACAATTGAAGAGTTTATTTTAATCTATAAAGAAATATGCGTATATTGCGCATCGCCGACTACGGAACAGAGTAACTAATTTAACACTTGAGACATGCCAAACACAAATCACTCCATCAATTCAATCAATCTGTTCTTTATTCTATTTATTTCGTCACGATGTTACTATGCACTAATATTCGCCGGAAATTCGAAGGACTAAACGTGTGGAACATACTCGAAAATAAAAAAGAACAAACCTAACCTAACCTAAAACATGTTGAGGTTAACCACTTTTTGACTTTACTTGTGATCAAGGTCGACACTTTCAGTTATAAATGCTATAACAATAAGTTAAGCAAACTAATAAAACTGCGATGTAATTTTGTTTCAAATTGATACAGTTGCAGAGTTTGAACTAAGCGTCAACTCTTCCTTTTATAAGCTAGTATTGTTTGTGTTCGTAGTCTGCGATATAAAGACCGACCATAAGTCATGACACCTTCATTCAATGAAAAGGCTATTGACCAAACTACAATGTTGCCTCAATTGTCGTGTGTGATGGCAAGTTTATCGCCTGAAAAATATTCAGTTATAGAACAGTCAAAACACGATCTTTTGTAGTAGAATGAATGAAAACTGAAAGCAGAACATTTTAAAATGTTAAACACGTGCAGACGTCACATACGTCGCGCAGGCACAACAAATGTATACCATCATGTGACTAATACGAACGAATTCCATAGTTTTGGTCAAACTTTATTTGGTCAAACTAGGTGGGACGTTGTTTGTTTTCATTGACATTGCAATGCGCATACATGCATGCAGGGTGAATATGACTCATTTTAAATATTAACAACGTACTCGTAAAACTATTGCAAGTTGCTCTTCATCAACATAAAGAACTTGAAATTGATTTTACTTCTTTGCAAGCATAGAGGAGAATTCTAAAGCAATCTTATAAGAAGATTCGCAGTTAAACCAGTTTATCATGAAAGGGAATTTATAAGGGAATCTGACGCAGTTTATCATTTTTGTTTCAAATTTTGACATGAAAAATAAAGATTTTCTTTCAGTAAAAGACACATTAATCCGATTACGAAGAAGGACTTAGCTACACTTAGACTTGACATAATTTTTGTAAGTTAAGAATAACTTGATGCGTATTTATGTGAAAGTGGTCTTGGGATCTGCTTAAGAACTTGTAAAATGAACCCGTCAATAAAAATGAATCTGTTTTAATTAGATATCCTCAATAAACAAGACAAATGTGTCGCTGAACTCCAAGTCAAAGTCAAAGTTTGAAGTGCTAATTCTGTAACGAAAATGCGTGTGATTGCGTCCTGCTGAGCACATTGGTGTTTAACATAAATGTGAATGTGAAGTGGAGTCACATGCAGCATTGTGTATGAGAAATATTCCAAAGTCAAAGTTCACTGTTCTAACAAAGATTAAAAATGTCGTCAGCAAGAATCTCGTTCTCTGAACGTTGACTCATCATTCGGTTTTCGTGCACGTGAACTGTCATTATCAATTCTGTCAGGATACACAACATTTAACACGAAATGTGCAACCAAATGAACAACAACAATTCACCGGAAATTAATGAAAATATGTACAAGTGTTGTGTCTGTATTAAAACTGCCACCACATCTTTTTTATAATCGACTTCGAGAACAAATTTTGGATGCTGACAAATCGATGATTTTCCAACTGTTTTTTCTAAAATCTGGAAAGTTCTGCCAACGAGTTTGGCGCTAATATCGATTGGATCATCTTAGCATGCACAATTAGCCAATCAATAGCATATGAAGCTCCAAGCTAAAACTTGTTAACGTTGGGCAAATAGGTAGAGTTGCTAGCTTCCAATAAGTCTGGAATAACAATTAGCACGTATTCTACAGTTTTGCAACCACTGAACTCGTGTTCTCAGATGCAGAAGTGAGGAAAAAATACTGCATAGCTGTGATAACAGAATTGGATCGAAAGAGTTGGAACAATGTTTGAAGCGTTATTTCGAGAACAATAACTCTCAACATAATTTGTAAGTGAGCCGCAATATATTATTGCCTTATATTTGGAATCAGACTGATTCGTCAATTAATAACTGAGTTTGATTAAAACAAGCAATTCCCCAGTATTTTCCCCCAATATAACCTAAAAAAGCGTGTATAATATGATAGATACAAAGTATATTCCACTACTGAACAACAATGTTACAACAACGTAGTTCCCAATAAATCTGATTCTTCAGAAAAGGCGTTGGCGAGGGTAACATAGCTACACTTATGCGTGTGTATATCAAATTGCTCGTACTTTCTTCGAACTGAATGTCCATCCATCCCTGTCTGCAGTGCAGAGCAGTTCGATAAAAACCGCCAAAAACAAATAAGTATTGTCCTCAATATTTGGCAGGGCTCCATTTAGTGTGCAATTGAGTTGAGTATCGCAAGAGAAATGGAAACAGGTCATCGTTATAGCATCCCATGTCCTCTTAAATTCTTTTGAATAAATGGGATAAACCATAAGTAATGCCACTCCCATAAAAATAAATTGTAGTTACTGGGTGAAAAGTTGTTATGCAACAGTCCCATGATCTGCAGCATACGACCTACAATCCTAAAGCTATAATCCCGTGAAGGTTATGACTTCATAACTTCCTAAATTCTTATTAATTAGATGTTTACATTCAGCTTGTGTAACACCACTCTGGTATCCAGGTTCTAAATCAAAGCTTAATCAAATCCTGATACGAATTAGAAGAGTTATCTCCTTTTAAAGATGTTAATTTCTGGGAAATGTCAAAGATTCATACAATAAGCCCTCTAGAGTGTGACTGTGGGTGTGTATATAACTAATTAAGGTTCATTTAGCGTAGCCACCGGCCCACAAGGCGAAAAAATAAATCATGAGGTCTCTCTTTTCAATTGTCACCTGAGCTACCAACCACCTTGGTGATTTTTGAAGTAGGCAAAACGAGCATGTGACGCTTCTCCTCTTTTAACTTATCACAAGCAAACACACACACACGCTCTTCCTCTTCAGCCATCCCCCTCACATGGGCTACAATCATTCATGTGAGCGCCTCTTAATGGCACAAATATGATTCCTTATCTTGCCTGTCATGTGAATTAGCTTCGAAGTGTACGGAGACTAAAAGTAATGGGCTGAAGTATTAGTAATCCTATGACTTAATTGAATAACTTGTATCTAGTCACACGTCTCGAGAAAAATTAACTCTCTCGCAAACACCTGTTTTGTTTTTTGTTTCTTAAGCTACATGAAAATGACAAGAAAAAAAAGGCTTGAAAACTTGAAAATTGACATTGAAAAATTGCCATGAAATGTGTTAAAACGTTGTATGGAGGTTCGTAACTCCAACAATTCACAAATGCACTGGAACACGGCAACATTAATGTGAGTGTTCCATTGGATCTCGTCCGATTCCATAGCGTTCCGTAGGTAGGTTTCTTTTATCACGAGCGTCACGTGATAAGTGAAAATGTTGTACACGTTGAATTTGGTCTATATACTGACATTTCGTTGGTCCCTTCTGGGTTCATTTTTCATTCATCTATCCTCCTACACATAAAATGTGTCTCTATACTCCTTTTTTCCCATTCCTCCATCGTCCTACTGAGCATTTTAATCTGCGTACATACATACATAAATAAATATTGTGCGAGGAAGAAATAAGACCAATTTGAAATGGGCGTATGCGCAAAAGCTTATAAAATTGATAAAATAAACAAGAAATCGTTAAGAAACAATCGAATGTACTTCAAGCTCTGAGTATATTTTTAAGTGAATTCTTATTGTTTTCAATACATATCTGGTTTGAAATCGACATTCTTTCAACGAATGACACATCAACTTCATTTCCCTTTATTTTACTTGTTTCCCCGTTTAGAAGAGAGAACAGAACTTAGTTTGATTAGCAATGGAGAATGTAGTTGTACGAGAATGGAAGAACAGATGAGTAGATACACAAAAATCGTTTTGGGGAGTAAAAGTTTTCCATGTAAAACAGAAACAAGGAGAAATAAAAAAGGAAAAAGAAGAAGACATCCTTGGACCTATAATCGATAAAACAAGATTCAACAACGAAAGATGGGGCTGGGGCAATTGCCCCGAGACGGATGTTGGCTATGAAATTGAACAGAAATGTCAAAGTGAACGACACAATGGAATCAAACAAATGGAAATTCCCCATAATTTATTTTACTTTCAATACCTCACACAATATACTTCTGCGGGTGTATACATTATGTTTGATATCAGCCTTTTCTTAACCTCTAGATCGGGGAAAAAAGCAGAACTTATGCTTCCGATTACAATTTTTTTTTGCTTTAGAATCGCAATAGAAGCGATTCTGCGTCTTGTCATCCTCATATACAGACTTACATGCATATATGTATACCACATACCACTTGTACATGCAATTTTCTCTTTTCAATATATTGAGGAAAAAAATAGAAGAAAAAAAAACGAACAAACTGCCTTTTCATTGAATTCGAAGATTTTCCCTAAACATTTGTCTAGCCTCTGATTGTTTCAAAGATGAAATTCTTTCGAAATTTATTTTTCTCTTACCGCTGAAAATGATTGCAGAGGCGGCTCCCATGACACCGAAGAAGGGTCCGTAAATTGGGTTAGTTGATGATGTGTCTGCCATTTTTGATTTGTGTGTAGTGTAGTTAGATTTTTTTTAAAATGAATTTGCGGGAGATTTATTTCCTTTCAAGATTTCTTGGTGATTGGAAAAAAAATTGATATTTTTTTCTTCTTTTCTTTTGGTCTTGAATCTATTTGCACAATGCACACACAAATTCACAAATTCAGGAGTATTTACAGGTTGAATTTAACTGCAAATAACTGAACTTAATCCACACACTCACTGAACTAAACTAAAGAGTTTTTTTAAGTGTTCCACTGTCAAAATGCTGGCTAGTGGATGTTCGGTCATATGACATGCGGCGAAGTGCCAGTGTATAGAAGGAATTATTTGATTGGTCGTTTTGACGGTAATCTGCCAAATGTGACCAATCGGTGATGAGCTTTGAAAATTTTTAGTCTGACGTCTAGTTTTCGGTGTAGATGTGTACTACCCTAATCAAGTTGTGTGTATAATTTTCAAATTCTTTTTAAATTTTTACATTAAAAACCAAAATTAATGCTGTTTTAAATTGTTTTTTGATAAGTAAATCTTTCAAAGTTATGTACAAAGCGAATAAGCGCCATTTGTGAGAGATTTTTTTTAAATATATCTCTAACCCAGTCACTCCGAAATTTCTAGATTGAGGGTACAATTACATTAATGCCAACAAATTTCGGAATAGTGCATTTTTTTTATAAGGAAAATATTACAATTGAAATTATATTATATTTTGTTGAATAACAATTATATTAAGACTTATATTACGAATCTTGGACTCCTTGGTCTTGAAAAGGCACATATATGTATGCGTATACTAAAGGAATTTGAATACTTTTCAAGTCTAACAATGAGAAGAGATATACAGGCTTGAATACATTTTAAGCCAGTACCTGAAATTAATTGAAAATATATATGATTCTAGAAATAATAATCAAACTAATCTTTTTCTAATTTTTATCTATATAAAGTTTTGGTTGAACCATAACAGCCAAAAGATTACATGCTGTAAGCTCAAAATCTCCTACTAGGTAGTTAACTAGTTTGCAGCTGCAGTATTTTAACGTCAATTCTTAATCCATCTTTTGGAACGCACCGAATTTATTTAGTGTTTCAAAAACTATTTCGTAGAAGCCTAAAATGAATCGTATTTTCCAGGATAAGAAACAAAGTTAATTAATCCGTTGAGGCTTGTTCAGTTCAATCCTTCTCTTCAACTCCGGATATGTTCCTGCCAGTTCTAAGAATCAGTTTTTCATTAAATTGATGCCAGTTTGATGTACTAGTCTTTCATTATATTGAATAAGACCTGAATTTTATCCATCGAAGCACTGAAGGCAGTCGTGGGTCTATAGACCCTAAAAAAATATGTATATGGAGCTCTAGAGGAAGAATCAAATTTTTATTTTGAGAATTCAAATACTCTCTGTTGAATTTTCATGGGAGATCAAAATTAGCTCGATTGAGAGGTATTCGACTGTATCTGCATAGACGCCGGGCTAACTGGGTAAGACTCAGATTTCTAATTGACAACTTGTCGTTTCACGGAATTTTCTCTCGAGACTGGGAATGATCATGAAAAGTTTCTCAAACTTCCGAGGACAATATAAAACTGTGGGTCCCTAAAATCTTATTAAAAAAAGTTATACAAACACTTTTTCATGAGCTTCGCGATGTTATAATAGATTGTCTTGTACTGAATTTCCTTCTAAGGCTTAGGGACTCCTGGCAATGTGTGTTAATTCTTCGCAACGTCTTCCTAACTACAACTCTTCTTTTTTTACTGCTCTGGGCTATATTTTCTACCGCTTTTTCTTACCGCTAAGTCTTCTGTCGTCCTGTTGCACTCCATTGTCCGGTTAGCAGTGACGCAGTGTGTCCTTTCTTTATGTGTCTCCAATTCAATACCTTTATCGTCGTTGTATGATGGTGCTCATTGATTCCTGGCCTGTTCTCTGTTAAAGGTGTTCATAAGGGGTTCAGAAAATGTGCAATATTATGCACTAGCACCTATTGACAAACGCTTGGGATTTGCTTTTTATGTGTTGGTCATTCTTTCATGCATTTAACAACTTTCATTTTACATTAGTAAGAACCAGATTCAGCTTTGTATTCAGGCTGATAGTATTGCTATACTTTAGCCATTCTGTTGGCAATATAATAATAATATAATACTGGCGGCGCTACAGTCCGAGATGGACCTGGGCCTAGCTTCTCAGCAACCACTCGTGTTGTGCGTTTTGCCTACAGTTTAATGCTGACTCTGAACGGCGGGATTGAGAAGCTTCTTCTAGACCGTTATACTCTTTGAGCATTGTCAGTGTAAATAAAGAGGTGGAGCCTCTTTTAAAAAATTGTTGCTTGTGCTGTGATTTGAACCTAGACTGTGAAAGTCAAGTGCGTCGACGCACGAACCCACACGGCCACGGAAATATACAAATCTCAAATACTGGAATTCTTCTACTCTTTCACTTTTTTTCACCAATGAGCATATTCGTTTCGAATGTTTGTTTTTTCAACTCTCTTTTTGCTACAACTTTCATATTTAAAAATAAGCTTTAGAAAGCGCATGATACCCCGATAACTATAAAAGAATGACATTTTACGAGTGCTAATTCCTCTTCACTAAGAGTTTTCCATTTTTTATTAAGTTGAGCTATCATTTTTTCTACCCAGTACTCTGCATTCTTGGAACTATCTATGTATATGATTAGTCAGAATAATCTATCAATCCGACAATTATGTTAGGCATCTTCGAGTACTCTGAAAAACCAGTTATCCTATAATATTTGTTCTACGATCCCCCAAAAATTTGCTGAGTTCTGAAACTGCTCAAACCACAGCCCAAATGGAACAAAACTATAGCTAATAATACCCTTCATTGGCTTGGCTTAGTTGCCTGATTACCCAATTTGATGGTCACAATGCCAATTTGTATCTATGCACATGGCGACAAAAAAATATATCTCGTGTTAATTCGTTTTCATTTCTTTCTTTCTATCATATAAACGTATTTAAAGAATGAATGCTTTTGCATAGACCACAAGATTTGTTTCCACCTTTCGTGCCATGTCATTTTCGTGCAATGCAGCACATGCTTTGATTACAAGTGATAAACTCAAGCACCTGACTTAATCAGCTGGTCAGGCAGTCCGCCACTGAAAAGATCACCTGATAACAGTTTTGCTGGATGACACACCTTTTCACATTCAAAGACATGGGATCCGATTAACAACATACATAAATACAAGACTCAACAGACAGAGAAGGCCATCGTGCTTTTATTTTTTCACAACGAAACCTAATCTAAGTTAAATATGCTCATGTGTAATAATTTATGTAATCAAAACAAATTTTCTCGAACTCTCACACCATCATGTGGGTGTCTTCACCACTTAGATTTATAACATATTTATGGGCGCTGTGAAAGAAGCGAGAGGGTTAAGATTCAGTTTCACGAATATTTCCTGGTATTGAGTTTTTTAAAAAACATATTCTATTCTGTAAGCTGCAGTTTGGTTTTGACTGAACTGTGACCCAGATTCTTACGAGGTTCAAAACTATGTGACTATTACGTTCCTGCCCCGTTGTCAGTTCTTTATGTCAAATATTCTTTCTGTCGCTCTGAGCTGGAAATATTTAAAATATACATGTACATTCGGGAACTATAGGCAAAAGTCGACATGAGCCTAGTTTCTACAACAATCACTCGTGTTGTGGTTCTTCTTCTTCTTCTTTCATGAATGAAGATTTACGAAGATTAGATTAATGCTTTTTATTTTGTCAAAACTATGTACAAATTGACTTACAGCTAGACTTAAAACTAAGATATTAGTGTCGACGAATTTCATATGCCATACATATATAAATTGTCCTAACGTACAATGTAAGTGGCTTGTTTAATCTAATACATGTTTTTAGTTATGTATACAATACAATAAAATGAGTTATATTAAATTAAAAGAAAATAAAAGAAAAAAAAATATTTGTACCGAGATTTAGCCTCAGTAGTGTCCTGTGTTCCCCTTCTTGTAGAACAGCGTTCCTTCGTTGTGGAAAGGGTCATCAAATCTGTCAGTGATTGCCCTGATGTGTATCGATGGCTGGGCTCTAGCGGATGTTCTGGCAGCTCCTGTATGTCCTGGTTGGGATGGTCTACGAGGTTGTTCAACAGCTTGGTGGCGATTTGGATAATATACCGGTCTATTGGTATAGTTTTGGGTTCTTCGTAGATCCTTCTGTTTGGGAAGAATTTCCGGGTAGAGGGATTCTGATGAAGGCCGGTACGTAAAATCGTAAAATCTTCCTTTCAAACTGGCAATTCTCTCCATCGCTGTGGGGTGGGTCTGATGAGCTGCTTATAAATCAGTCAGACCAGTCCTCCTTTTGAGCAGCAGATGCATTAAATGCAATGCAAATGTTGCCCTTTTGAGGATGATGCAAAATTTGATCCCGAATTAAAAGCAAAGGAATACAGTCTTCTTCCTCCCAATGATCAGGAGTTCTGATAACTTTTTGCCAACATTTAGCCATTGTAGTCGCTTTAAACTGCGTTTGCCAAAAAGCAGATGGCATGTTTCAAATCTCTACTTTTCAGTTCTTCTTCATAGTTATGGAAAGAAACAAGATGGCTCAACAAACTTGTTTTATAATAGAGTTTAGTCAACCTTATTACATTTTGATCCATAGGTTGTAGTATAGCTGTACAATTAGGAGGAAAACAAATTATTGTAATACTGAGGCCTTCAATTTCGATTACGGAGTCTTTTGGATGACAAGGGGCATTATCAATAAGAACTTGCATTTTTTGGCTAAATTTTGGTGTTGAAGATGAGATAATACAAAATATGCCTACGCAACAGTTTTTTTTCCTGTATAAAGTTTGACATTATGTACTTAAATCTGAAGCGAAATTTGTTTTTAGACATTCTTGTTTTTAGAAGAAGATTAAAGTCATCCAAACATTATTTGCTAACCTTGTATATTACAGGCATAATCGTGAAATGTTTAAAAGCCCTTGAATTTGTTGCTTTTCCAATCAGAAATGGCTTCACTTTATATTAACCGGTTGCATCCCATGAATGTTATTCTTTGCTTAGATGTCTTCCTTTCACGTGTAGACGTTTCCTTTAAATGGACTAATGTTTTATCTGGTAGGTGTTTCCAGAATAATCCAGATCCGTCCGCATTATAAATTTGCTCCGGGCACACAATTTTCTTATCAAACTCCGTTAAAAAAGGACTTATGAGCTCAGAAGCATTAAAAACTTTCTCTCCGCAAATTTTTAGTAACCGTATTCCATGACGCTTCTTAGATTTCGAAAGCCAACCAATGCTTGCTTGAAATTCTTCTGGTCTTTCTTGTATGCTGTTGTGTAATTGTTTAGCCTTTGCACATAAAATATGACCGGGAACTGAAATATGAGCTGCCCATTTTCGTATTAACCATTTACATAATGCCTTTTCCATTTTTGGAAATTCAGGAGCTTTAATATTCTTTCGATTGCCATGTCCACAAACCGATTGCCCAACAATTTTTGTCAAAAGTTTTTTGTTTGATTCTGCAGATCGTAGATTTTTTGATATTAAAATGCTTACAAATCAATTTTATTGAATAGCCTTGGGTCAGTTTTTCTAAAATGTCACTTTTATCTTTTAAAGTAAGCCTTTTTCCCACTGGCTTAAGAATATTCACAAGTTCCGACATTTCCTCTTTTTAAATACAAAATTTCCTTTTATAATCACGCTTACAACCCTTTCTGCTCGAATTGTGTCGACAAATGGTTATAAATTTCCACTTCCAAATTTAATTTTAAATGGTCTCATTACATCTGACGCCTAAGGTGAACAAGACAACTCTACTGTAGGACCAAAAATGTTCTCCTCTATAAATCAGTAAAACAACTCATTAGAGGCAGACAGTGAATAAGGAGGACGTCAAACAACATATCCTGCTAAACTAGGAGCATCATATGAGATACGGTGATGAAGAGGCTTGTTCATTAGTTCGTTTGGCAACCTGCATTGAGTTTTTTTTAAAACCCAAAACCTCTTTTTCTGGTTGGATAAAATAGCGTGCCGAAGATCTCCACTTGGGTGAGCCACTTTAGACGTGGACATCCTCTGTTACGTTGTCCTACTGATTCAGTGTCGAAGAATTTACGGGCCAGAACTAAGATACCGCTAAGACTAATGTGTCAATTAGAGGCTTACCTACCATAGGATATTTGTTATTTGCAGGTCAGTCGATAAAGCGATGAATGTATTGAGAACGTGAAGAAACCTTCGAGTCCCACAAGACTGATGAAAAACCAAAGAAACACACATTTTAAATAATTTCACATAACCATTGGTCGTCACAATTGGTCGTACTCAGTTGATTGATCCATTCATTCCATTATCATGACACATTTCACAGGTAAACTTTTTGAAAATTCCCATAATTACTGTAAATAAATCAATAATGGGGAATACTTTTACCCAGACACGTAGTACAAATTTTAAAATCGCTGTTCTACGTATTCATGGTAAAATGAAAATCTAAGCCGCTGCGTTTGAATAATTGTTCAAATGTTTTTCACTTTATTCCAGTGTTAAAGTTATAATCTGTTGTCTTATTTTAATTTGAAGTATAGAATCATGAAGTAATACCGGAATTGAACCTACAAAAATGTGTGGTCCTTCCGATTGATAAAGCGAAACTGCAGTTTAGAGAAACTGATGACGCAGATGTTGAGCTTGCAGATTTCAACTCTAAGCGCTTGTAAAGGAAAATTAATGTCAAGATCAATAAAATATATCCACTTCACACTATACTTGTCTGTTTTTTTGGTATTAATGCAAAAACCGTTGGAAAACAACTAAATCATTTTTCTTCTTCTTGTGGACCCACAGTCCGGGGTGAATCTGGGCCTCAACCAGCTATTTTCTAGGATCTGCTGTTGTATGAAAAGCTCGTCTTCTGTGAATTTCCCTGGCCTGAAACCATACCAATAAGACCCTATACATTTACGGGATGTTAAGGAGACTAATGGGAGGTGAGACTGAGGATTTCGAAGCGTTGACACACAAGCCGAGGGGGACCTCGGCCGGATTAGTGTGCGAAACTGGAGACGGCTGGCGAAGGATCATTCTGGCTGGAGAGGCATGTTGGGTGAGGCCCAGGTCTACTTCGGACTGTAGCGCTCGATAATTGTCGTACTCAAAAGCATCTCCTTTCTTGTGGACTGAGCAAACAATACTGAAATATATCTCATCAGACATCTTTCCTCCGACCATGTCTTACAAATGACCTGGTGCATGTGCCCAAACAGAAAATTTCCAGCTGCCTTAAATGTATTACTTCAAGACCTAATTCTATGAATTTAAGAGACTCATTAGAAGGCGAAGTTGTATTAATTAATTGTATACAGATTTGATAATGGGAATAAAAGCTGACACTTATGAGAGATTTGGCTATGCAAATCCATAAAATGATTTGGTTGCAATCGTATCTGGATTTTGCCAACAACTGGTCTGATCTATGAGTTTGATATTTGCGATATTTTGGGTTCGCCGAAAGACTCCACTGAAAAGGCGAGTTCTCCATTAAATTGTACAGCTGCTAAGAAGAAAAATCCTGATATCGATTTATTGACTAACGAAAGACAAAGTAACTGCTTGAAAAAGAGGGTGAGTTCGTAATCGCAACATTAACGCAGTACTGCAACGTCAAGCGTTCTTAATTGCAAACATTTGGCAATGATGCTTTGCATCACGTTCAAAAATGCAGCATGAAAGCAACGATGCGCAAACAAAAGCAACCAGATTATTGTGATGCGATGATTTTTTTTTTTATTTTCCGACTCAATTGTCTCTTTTTCTTGTCTTAAAATATATTGCAGTATGCTGGCATTGTATTTGCCAATATTTTTAACCAAATTATTTAAAACATTGTCCCCAATTTCTTTGACATTTTTACAAAAAAAGTAGAAACAATTGAAACACAAAATAAAAAACCGTTCCGAAACACCAACAAAATTAAGCATCGTGATGCATCGCAACCATCGCAACAACAATCATATAGGCAGTGATGCTTGCGTGATGCGCATTTTGTTGAAGTTTACGAACTTAGTCAGACTCAAGCTTAGAGCTTACTCCGAACAGATAGAAGAGAAATATTAAGTCAGATTAAAGCCAACATAGGCTCATTGTGTTACCAAATGAATAAGGATATCTCCCATTAAATTGATCCAAGTACGCTACGAGTATAAAGAGATTGATTTGACTGATGTTGTTGTTATTAAGCTCGCTTAGGTTGTCAAAGAAGTATGCCCCCAGGTGAGTTTTTCTGCGAATTCACACTACATGAGTGGATTATAATTTCCACATGCGCTTCATCTCTGCAACGTCTAAAGGCATTTTTGTTAAAAATCACCTTATTGACATGCTTGGGCGCCATGACCGTGTGGGCTTGTGCGTCGTTCCATACGCACCTGACTTTCACAGTCTAGGTTCAAGTCCCAGCTCAAGCAACAATTTTTCAAAAAACAAAATTGTTCACGGCTCCACCTCTTTCATGTCACTGACAATGCTCAAAGAGTATAACTGTCTAGAAAAAGCTTCTCAATCTCACCGTTCGGAGTCGGCATTAAACTGTAGGTCCTCCACTCCTGAGAGAACTATAGCACGCACAACACGAGTGATTGCTGAGAGGCTAGGCTCAGGTCCACCCCGGACTGTAACGCCGCCATTATTATTGACATGCTTATATAGTATAGTATAGTATTATAACGAATTTTAGCATACTAAGGTAATTTTATTTTGATTTAGTTTAGGCAACATCTTTGTTGTAATCAGTAATGCGGTGCATTACGATTAATGGAACTAAACTGGTAATAATTACTTCGAGAAGACGCCTATTCCAATTTCCTCATCCGTCTTGAAAGCATCTGTAGACCATCCGTAGAGCATTATCAAACGTCTGAACGTTAGGCTTGCACTCAGATGTTTAGAGAATAGTGGTTGAAAAGTGTTTTCCTCGTAGAGAGTGGGGGGTATGTGTCTTGAGGAAGCAATTCAAATTTGTCTACTCTAGTCGAGTCTTCCATATACATATGTATGTATGTCCATAGGAGGAAGGTGAAGAAATATGTTCAGTTTAGCAGTCACTGACGCGAATGCATATTGACCCGACGGAGAAGGTTGCACAGCTTTTTAAAAACTCTCCACGATACTCTGACTACGTTTAATGATTTATACCTGACTACAGTGTAATACTATAGTATTCTTATTGATTTTGGTGAAAGTTTGAGGTAAGAAAACTGGACGTTCCAGCATGATAACGCTGCCATACATGCCTCGGCATACACAAACGACTTCTTTAAGTCGCATAACATAACTCTTTGTTGGCCTGCAGTAAGTCCTGACTTAAACCCCATAGAGAACCTATGGGGCATATTGTCGAAGAGGGTTTACTCAGGCGGACAACAATTCGAATCACTTTTACAGCTAAAATTGCTATTCAGGAAGAATGGCTGAAAATTGACATATCCGCACTACAAAATTTAATTGATTCAATGCCTTGTCGCTTAGTAGCAATTATAAAGGAAAAAGGAGGAAGAACAAAGTATTAAAACATAAAATTATAAAAAAAAATGCTAGTTTGTATCTAGAATGGACATTAAAGTTCTTGTCTGTTATACTCATTTCGTTTGAAGTAATACAAAATATACGTTCTCTTTATCTATTTAATAGAAAACTTTAATTTTTTTGTATGGATTTTTTCGTGGTTTTATGCCTTTATTTCAAATAAAATAAAGTCCTTTTAAAAAAATTTAAAAAATGTTTATTTTTAAGTTTTTTGCTTGTACCATATAATTATTTCGCGTACTGTACGGTACTGATCAAATTGGCTAGTACGGAAATTGAAATACGGCCGAAGGGAGGAATTTTGTATTTCTTCGGAAAGTGTAGTGTTGCTTTTTTTGGGGAATGAAATGACAATAGTAAGGAATTCTTGAGAAACAGATGCGACCAAACCGAATAACCACGCTATGGGGCGAACAAAAAGGAGACTCTAACTACTACATATATATATCACCCACTTTACCTCTGGTCTTAACAGCGCAATAACATGTGGCTCTTACTTTTGTACTAGCTTTGGGAAAGCAAAAGGACATAAAGGGAGTGGAAATAAACGATGTGATAAGGTGGTACATGTGGACGCCGTTTGTTTGTAAGTCGACCATTCGCACTAGGCTTTTAAGTCTAGGTTCGATTTATTATTAAGCCAGTACATCATCTCTTTTGTAATAAAACTTAAGAATTTTTACTGAAAATGTTACTTAATAGCTAAAGCTGAGATCCAAGAAAATACATCAAAACTTCCAACAGTAATCCTACAAAATAATAATAATGAGAATGTGGGTTAGTAAATAAGCGTTTTATATCCTTTAAATGCTACACGCTGCATGAGACATGCTGCGCCGTTAAATAAAAAAAAGTCTTCAACTGTCTGCAGTAAGGAATCCCTAGGTTTACTTCAACTGGTGAAGAAGAATTTGATAAATGGAAACGCAGAAATAATTTCAAAATTAAAAATTTAATTATCTATAGTTTATTTTTAAAATAACTATTTAACGCTAAACGCTTAATTTATATTGTACAGATTGTAACACTGGAAAATCTATGATTAGTGTTTCTCCAAAGCCTTGCTAAGCAATTCATTCATAGTGGTTAAAAGTGTTCTTGGGTCTTCAGCGAGTCCAGCTCCGACCATTGCATTGGCGAACAACTGTTTTGTCAAAAGCTCACCCAGCTCTGGATCGCTTGTCTTAAGTTTGTGAAGTTTTTTGATGATTGGATGTCTAGACAATAAAAAAGGATATAAGTTAAGCAACTCGAGGGGTTCAAGCGATAACTTACTTTGGATTAATCTCCAGTTGTGGCTGTAATAGGGCATAGCGATTGTCTTCTGGCAGTTGATGACTTTGTGTGCGGAGAAAATGTCTTGCAGCCCCCATTTCCTCAACGGTTATGACGCAAGGATGGCTATCCAAACGATTTGTTACCTTTACTTCAGCAACTTTTCCAGATAATTTCTCTTTGATCCAAGGAACTATTTCATCGATCTGTGACCGAAGGAGACTTCCTTCACCCAAGTCGGTTAGATCAGTTGAATCCTCCCTCATTTCCTTCTCTACCGAAACTACATTCTTTCCTTTGAACATGCCCAACTGCATGAGAACGATTTCATCATGGGGTTCATAGCAGAAAAGTACTTCAACGCCCTTCTTTTTGAGTGCTTCGTAGTAGGGAGATGATTCCGCTAAGGCACGACTTGGAGCACATAGGTAGTAGATGTATTTTTGATCTCCAACGCGTGTGCAATAGTCGGCCAATGAGATGTTTCCATCGCCGGGCTTGGACGAATCGTAACGAAGGAGCTTGGCTATCTCTTCACGTTCGGTCTGGTCCTGGGTTGTGACAATGCCTTCCTTGAAGAATAGACCATATTCCTTGTAAAAGGGTTCATATTCTGCAGGTTGCTTTGTGGCACGATCTTGCAGGAAGCGAAGTACACGACTTGTGAGAACAGTACTAAGTTTTCTGTGAAAAAAATAAAATTGAACTCAGTTTTATTGGCTATGAATCAGGGACCTAAGTCTAATGCTTACTTGATTAATCCACTGTTTTGAAGGAGTTCTCTGCTCAAGTTTAATGGAATGTCCTCGGAATCAACGACACCTTTAACGAATCGTAGCCACTTCGGTAAGAGATTGTCTGTTTTGGATTGGATGAGTATTTTCCTCGAGTAGAGAGCGACGCCGATGTCAGCGTCTCTAGATAGTGCAAACAGTCCTGGCTTCCCCTCAGGAAAATAGAGTAGTGCACGAATGCTTAATGGAACGTCAGTCTGTGTGAAAAAGCCGAAGTGAAAGACGAAAATATATGGATTATTATATATATCTTTACCTTATAGTGTAGAACAAATCTTGGTGCGTCAAATGTATTCGCAATAAATCTGTAAAACTCTGTATGTTTCTCCATATTCACATCTTTAGGTTCCATCAGCCAAACTGGTTGGATTTCATTTGCTCGCTTTCCATTCAGAAAGATGGGGCTGCCCACAAAGTTGCTGTATTTCTTGATTACTCCCCTAATTCGATCCTCATCGGCATACTCTCTACATTCAGTCTTTAAGTGAATAACAATCTTTGTGCCATCAGCAACGTTTTCAGCTTTTTGAATTTCATATGTCCCCGACCCATCACTTGACCATTTCAATCCAGGTGAGCCAACTTTTGAGGACTTTGTGAACACCTCCACCCGATCTGCCACCATGAATGCCGAGTAAAATCCGACACCAAACTGTCCGATGATGTTGGATGAATTTTGACTAGCATCACCCTTTTCTTTGATTTGATCCAAAAATTTCTTTGATCCTGAACGTGCAATCGTTCCGAGATTATTTATGAGTTCCTCCTCTGTCATGCCAATACCTGTATCCTAAAAAAAGGAAAATCATTGACTTTCTGGCACTAACAAGAATCGGTTTATTCTACTTGAATAATCAGCTGCATTCCTTGCTTGTCAGTCCCGATATGAATCTCTAAGGGACGGTCTTGATTTTCATATTCCTTCTCCTTTTCACCAGCTGTGTGAATTGTGTACCTAAACTTCTCCAAAGCATCGCTTGCATTTGAGATCAACTCCCTGACGAAGACTTCGTTCTCTGAGTACAAAGATCGTGCCACAATATCAAGTAGCATTCGAGTTTCGGCTTGAAACTCATGCTTGTTACTGTCGCCAACAGGCTGCTCCTTGTCTCTTATGATCGTGTGAAAGTCCTCATCGGGCTTAGCAGTGCTCAATTGGCGGAATGAAAGAGCAGCTATAAGAATTTTTTTGTGTAACATAACCTTATTGCATCACCAAAAAATTTACCTGTAGTTCGGCATTGGTTGGAAGTTATTAAATGGTAGTTTGGACGATAATGACAGACCGAGCGAACGTTATAAAGTCTATGATAAGTGCTTCTAGTGACACCGCTTAAAATTTTATTTACGAAAGACATTTTTTTGGAGGAAAACTTCGCTCTTCACATGCACGGCGAAATTGATAGATAAGTACGAGAATTATCTGTCAACCGCCTGTCATCGTTGAACTCAGAGATATTTTCCAATATGGAAATCTCTAGAAAGTGATGATTATTTTGCATGTGTAGGTGATTAAACAGGGTTGTTACATTTTTAATAAATATTTCGTCAGTTTCACAGTCATTTTGTTCTCTAGCTACAGATCAATTGTAAGTTGGCTGAGTATTAGGATATTTCGCAACTGAAGAAAATAATGATAGTTTATTATAACTTTGGCATTATAAAATTGAAAATTCCCCCGCTTTATCTAAATTCGGGCTAAACCGCGCACATTTAATTACCTATCACACACTTGAAGCTGTTGTTCAAGTATTTTTTGTTTGTGGCATAAAATTTCTCCTTCTTTGCATGGCGTTATAATCCTGGGTAGGCCAGGGTCTTAACCCATGTGCCTTAATCTTAATCTATTCAAGCAGCATGATTATTTAATATTTGCTTTCAATTCTGCACACAAGTTGGTTGAGATCCTGCTCCGCTGCTGTGCGACAACTTAAAGGATCAACTATAATAGGCATGAGCGAACATGAGCTAGTGTCAAATTTGAATGAAATGTTTCGTTATTTCAACACAAAACACATGCATGTAACATGTAACATAGCGACCTGTCTGAATTACTTCCCGTGTTTTGTTTCACTCAACTGAAAAATGTCGTTCAACCAGAAATCAGTCATATAGTTGATTTCTGCGTTCAACAAGTTGCCATTTTAAGATTTCTGTGTGTTTGTACGCCATCTGTCATCTGTCATCTGTGTGTGTCATCTATTAAATTCGCATGTGCTTAACAAAATGGTCTGAATCGTTCGTGAATTCCATTATAGTCGCTCTTATGGGGCTGTGCATATTCACTTACTCGTACCTATGCGCGTTTGACGTCAGCTCATGTTCGCTCATGCCTATTATAGTTGGGCCCTAAGCCTGAGCGTACTCTTTTGCTTTGTTTCAAAGGGTCGGCGAAGAAGGACTAAAAAAATTTTGTACATGCGCTTCAATAACTAGTCATATTTGGCGTTGAATTTGTAGCTGCGTGGATAGACTCATGGTGCTGTTCGTATTTAACTCTTCCTCCGCAATCCTCTCCTATCAACACAAACAAGACCAAATATCGTACATAAATCTTTTATATCGAAATACTAGCTGGATCATTGTTCATCTGCTTTCCGTATTGCACACGCCAAAACGATAAAGCGGAGGACTGGAATGATCAAAGTTTTATACAAAGCCACGTGGTCTTTCGAGAGAGTGCAAACCATTTGCATCTTGAACCCAAAGAAAAAACGATAGCTTAGAATTATTCCGCACTTGATATTTCTACGGTTGTTTTTAGTGCTGTTTGCATAATGCTTACTCTTCGAATATCACTAGAATAAGAAATCTTTTTCGCGTGGTGCTACATCTGGGTTGGCCTGGTTTCTGTAGCTTCTCAGGAGTCGAAAGCTATTCAATCAGACGATATTAAAAGCCAATTTTCTGAGATAATTGCTTTCTGTACGGAAACGCTCAGTACTTTTCTTGTCACATTAGGTGTATGAGAAAATGGCCTTTTTTGTCTCTTCAGCTAGAATGATCTCATTCTCTCTACTTCCAGTTTTGTAAGCCTAAAAGTATAAACTTGGGTGCGTCGCCTTTATTATTGTCGGTAACTCTTGCGTTATTTTAAAGATTTGATGTTGAACATGTTGGAGCCTATGTTATGTTATCCATACGCTCAACATGGTTTCGTTCTACATGGTCTCGATCTATGATCTAAATTGTTATTTTTTAGCACAAAGAAGTAGTGATTCTGTGTTAAAACCCCAGGCTTATGTTGTTCTTGTTGTTTACGAAGCCGACGTAGGCGACAGCCTGGGGCGAATGTGCATGCATTGATGCGCGCAGAAAGCCAAAACGAAACAGACTTGTAGATTTGCTATTGCCCTTAAAATCAATTAATTTATCTTCCATTTCTATTTTCGCAGCCGAATGCAAATTGTAAACATTCACTTACATGAAAAGTCAAGTCCCAAAATTGTGCCAAAGTCCAAATTATACTTTCTTGTCTACTACTTGGGGATTGCATCAAAGTTAGAAATAGAGACAATTGGCGTGGATGCTTGGCCGTGCACTGCATTCTTTAATTTTACTGCATGCATTTTAATACTCGTCTTTTTTGATTTGAACTGCTTTTGTGTCAATACCCACGAAGGCATTACCGACAACGTGCATTCGCCCGATCGAGCGTTTAGTAATACCCAGACAATCTGTCATAATTTTGAAAAGGAAATTAAAGAAACAGATCAATTTTTTACTAGTTGAATATTAAGTGTAGCTGTCGCTACTGTATTTAGCTTGAGTCATACATGAATACTAGGTACATACATACGAGTATGTTATATATTACTTACTTACTTAGCAGGCCTACGACTCATGTAGGGTCTGAGCCTGATATATCGCTGCCTCCCATCGTTGACTGTCCTTGGCACGCTGCTTCCAGTCCAGTCATTAAGATCAAGCTGTCTTACGTCCGCGATGACTTGGTCTTTGTACCGGAGGTTCGATCTTCCTCTCCTTCTCGAAACAGGCTCGGATTCGAAGACCCTCTTAGCTGGAGCATTGTTGTCCATGCGCTCAATGTGGCCAAGCCAGTGCAGTCGACGGATTTTTGCCTTCCGGACTACATCCACATCCTGGTACAGCTCATAGAGTTCGCGGTTGTGTCTTCTCCTCCATTCGCCTTCCTCGCAGACGGGACCATTTATCCGACGTAGAATTTTTCTTTCGAAGGCACCAAGAATCAGCTCCGCAGTTATGCTTAGTGTCCAGCTTTCGGCTCCATATAGCAGGACTGGCAGAATAAGAGCATGATTTTGGTCCTTCGAGTCAGGAGTTTTGAGCCCAGTTGTTTTGACAAACCGAAGTAGCATCGGTTGCCAAGGGCAATTCTACGTCGGATCTCCACTGTGATGTTGTTCGTGGAGTTCACGTTTGCCCCGAGGTAGACAAACTCCTTCACTACCTCAAAATTGTGGCTGTCAATAGTAATGTTTTGTCCTAGGTGGTGTGCGGCGGATCGTTTTCTGCTCGACAGCATATACTTCGTCTTATCCTCATTGACCTTAAGACCAACTCGTTTCGCCTGCTCTTCAATCGCCGTGAAACCTTCTACTACGGCTCGCTGGGAACGCGCAACGATGTCGATGTCATCTGGGTATCCCAACAGTTGGACTGACTTGTAGAAGATAGTGCTTTCCGTGTTTACAGCAGCCCGCCGCACTATCTTCTCCAGTACCAAATTGAAGAAAACACACGACAGCGCATCTATTTGCCGAAATCCAGTGCAGGTTTCAAACGGCTCAGAGGTCCTCGAGCCGAACTGCATGGTGGATCGCGTATGTGTTAGCGTGGTGCGACACAGCCGGATCAGTTTTCCCGGGATCCCGAATTCGGCCATCGCTTCGAATAGTTCCTTGCGATGAATCGATAAAAAGATGGTGCGTATCGATTTGAAACTCGCTGGTCTTCTCCAGGATTTGCCTTAGTGTGAAGATCTGGTCTATAGTCGATTTGCCGGGCCGGAAGCCGCACTGTTACGTGCCGATTAGTGCGGTGCAAAACGGGTTTAGACGTTCACACAGTACGCTGGACAGGATCTTGTAGGCGACGTGGAGCAGGGATATACCTCTATAGTTGTTGCAAGGGGTAGGATCGCCTTTTTTGTGGATGGGGCATATGTTATATATTACTGACATTATTTAGTGTGTGACGTCAGACTGAAGTCTGGACAACGTTGATGAGGAATAGCTCTATAAAGAGGACAACAAACATGGCCATAAGTTAATACAATTTGTAAAGGAGGTTTATATGAACTATCGCCACAATTTATTTGTTTGTTCATTAATGATCTTCCATTAGTCTGCACCCAAACTTCTGTCCACCTTTATTCTGATGACGTCCAACTCCATGTGGGAAAACCTTTTAACAAGCTTGATGAGCTGGCTAACCTCGTTAATGAGAATCTTACAAAAATCTCTGTCTGGTCCATGTAATGGATTGCTTCTCAATCTAATAAAATCTTTAATAATAATAATAATGGCGGCGCTACAGTCCGAGGTGGACTTGGGCCTAACTTCTAAGCAACAATTCGTGTTGTGCATGCTATTGTTTTCTCACGAGTGGAGGGGACCTACATGTTAATGCCGACTCCGAAAGGCGAGATTGACAAGCTTTCTCTAGACAGTTATACTCTTGTCTTGTCTTGCATTGTCAGTGACTCAAAAGAGGTGGAGCCGTAAAAAATGCGTTTTTTTCGAGATTTGAACCTTATACCTCGAGCGTAGGAGTCGACGCACCTACCCACTACGCCACGGCGCCCATTAAAATCTCATGTAGTACTAATATCCAAAAGAAATTATCCAAAAGACCTGAATATCCTGCCCGACATATGTTTAAGCAACAATAAAATGGCTGTTGTTGAGCATTGTACTAGTCTTGGATTTGTTATTGACCGTAATCTTTTAGGGTATAGTCATATTCAAACGGTTATTGGTCAGATTTACGGATGTTTACGTAAATTATGACTATAGACACATTTTGGTACTTGCATTAATAGTCCCTCCCATCACGTATGCTGATGTTGTCTATAGCGCAATTGACTCACTGTCCCAGCACAAACTACAAGTAGCATTCAAAGAAGCGGTGGAATATGTATACGGCCTACGAAGATATGACCATATCTCTGAGCACTCAAAAAGTCCACTAGAGTGCACACTGTAGCAATTCATTAATACAAGAAACTTAATATTCTTGCATAAAATAATTAACAATAAATGTCCGTCCTATTTACTTAACAAACTCGTCCTTAAATCTAAGAAATACATATACATATTTGAATTCCTCCTGTCTATTTTTCATTCATGCTATCAAACTATGGAATTCACTACCAGCACAAATCAAATTCATTTTTAAGCCAGCAATTTTTAAAAGTGCGGTCCTCTCTCACTTCTCTTCCGCAATAACCCAATCTTAAGTCCCTCCATTTCTGCTTACAATCTCTACCTCCAAGTTAATGCAAACTTATCATATATGGCAGATATAAGTTTTAGTTTTTAATGTTAAACCAGCTATCACGTTTTTTCTGTTTTTTCTACATACTCAATATTGCATCTAAGTAGTGGTAAGATAAGATATTAATCTTATTGTACATCAAATATATTTTTAATAAATAAATGAAATAAATCAAATAAATGAAAATGAAAAGTATATTGACCTTCGTAGCTATTTTGAGATAGAATACAGACAAGGATAACATGAAACATAACGTTGAGCACCGTGGCCGTGTGGGTTTTGTGCTTCGCCCATACGCACTTTCAAGTCTGGGTTTAAATCCCAGCACAAGAAACAAATTTTCAAAAACAAAATTGTTCGCAGCTCCACCTCTTTCGAGTCACTGACAATGCTCAAAGATTATAACTGTTTAGAAAAAGCTTCTCAATCTCGCCATTCAGAGTCGGCATTGAACTCATGAGAGAACAATAGCACGCACAACACGAGTGGTTGCTGAGAAGTTAGGCCCAGGTCCACTTCGGACTGTAGCGCCGCCATTATTATTATTATTATTAAACCCTGAAGCAATTCAATATAAAGTGATTTGAACTTTGAACTTAGTTAAACGTCGAAGGTCAAAATTATTTGCCAGAATAATTTGGTAGAGACTTAAAAATGACCTAAGTCCCAAAGACTTCAAATAAAAATGATTGAAGTCCTAAAGGCTTAAAAGAAAATTTATTGAAGTCCCAAAGACATCAACAAAAATTGTAGAAGCCCCAGGAACTTCAACGAAAATTGGCGAAGTCTTAAAAAGTGACTTCAGTGAATGTAATGTCAGTCGAAAGGTTCGCAATCATTCATTCAAAAACTTTAAAAGAATGATGACTTTAATATGGAAGTCAAAGTCCCTGAATCAAATCAATATACTGAATCACAAATCATGAATTCATTTCCATGAGAATGCATTACCAAAAGATTCTAGTCTTTTATAACTCTGCCTCATGGGTCCTATCCAGGATAGCCTACGTCAAAGTACATAGGTACTAGATTTCTCTTCAGTTATTTGTATTTGTGTTTAGCGTCCTCGTGGGAATTCCACTAAAAGGGCGTGAGATTAAAAATAAATATCATTCGATTTGAGTCAAGAAAAAGAGCTTTTTTTATTTTTTTCATTTTCTTTTCATTATTTCGAATACGATATTATTTATAATATTTTATGACAATAAGTTACTAAGACATATTTTGGTGCTGATCCACTTTTTATTATTATTATAATCATAATTATGTATATTCATTATTTTGTAAGCAATGTTTATTCTATGTATAGTATTTATTTTATAATTATACAGTTTTTGATTTAATTTGATTAAATGTAATGCATTCAAACTAATCAGAGCTACATACTCGTTTAGAAAAGAGACGTTACGTACAAAATTAACTAAACAAACAAAAAAACAGTCGAGTGAAATCTGAAGGATTGAGTCACACGAGAGTTGCGTGATTTGACACTTGCCTGTTAAGACACTCGAATGGATGTGCTTTTGTTCTTTGTTAAAGTTCTTGATTTCACAACTTTTTCTCCCTCTCTCCCTGTTTACTGACAAAGCAAATGAGTCATAAATACTTAACTAAACAAAATGAACGAAGTATCTAACTGAAGCACAGTCGGTCTTATTTTACAAGTATTATTGCTTTTGAGTTAACGGTTTTCTAATGTTTTGACGCCGTTTATTTTAGTGTTTACTTTTTTCCTTATTTTATTACATACGATTTGATACGATATATATGTATATTCAGTATAAAATTTTTTATATTTTTAAGATGTCGTAAAATTTCTCTTATACAATGTTTGATTTTCATTTATTCTTATTGCGTTAGAAAAAATTGGTTTGCTTAATTCTTTATTGCACTCAAACGCGTGTTTAGTTTAAGTTTCTATAAAACATGAGGTAGTTATTTTATTTTCAAAAATATACTTTAAATGTTTTTCTTTTTGTTTTTTTTATATATTTTTGTTAAGCAATTTGAATGTCTATGGAGTATGATGACGTATCTAAAAATGGTACATTTACATTTTGTCGTAATGGTGGATGTGAAACCTGTAGAATATCGAAAAATTAAATGCTCACACTTTGTGTGGGATGAGAATGGAAAGTGTCTGTACACACATTTTTGAGTATCATATGAAAATTAAACGAACAAAAGTAATGAATGCGACTTAACTACGATACTAATAATTTACACAACAACAATTAAACATTCTTTAATATTTGAAGCGCTATTTTATTATTTTTTTTGTTTTTAAATGTTATGAGTAATGTCATGTGGTCCTTAGTTGCAGCGAAAACATACAGATGTGAAATGGCTGAATGCATTTTTGTGGAATACATTTAGACTACCTTTGAATTGAAGAACTATTGCTAATGCTTTACAGCTACTATACATTGATTGAGAATGATGAAACACACGAATGATTTGTGGAACAATGTTACCAGGGTGTATGGCAATCAAAACTTTTTATAAAATCAATGTTATCGAAAGTATTTCGTAAAGAATAAAGAAGAAGGTTCTCAGAATAGTGCGGATGTCACTACGAAATAACCTAAAATGTCTGCCCAAAATAGGTATTTAAGCTCAAAAGAAAAGACGACATCTCAAATATTAATGACCAGATATTGATCTCTGCAAAATTAAGGCTGCTTATTAAAAAGTTCTGTCAAGTCATCATTTTTTCAGAAGAAAAATAAGGGTCTCAAATTTCGCGTAAAATTTTGTGATTCAGAAGAGGTTCAATATCTTGGAAACAAAAATGTTTGAATATTATTACGAGGTATAGCAACATATTCACAAACATATCCTATAAAAAGTCTGACCTTCCAAAAAACACATTTTTTACGCCCAATGTCTCCGATCAGTTTTAGATCGAAAAATATAAAATTCATTAGTCAATCAAAGATATGTGCCTTAAATACTTTGCAAATCATCATTTCGTTTGCCGTCGAATATATTCTAAGCCTAGAGCCTGGCGCAGCTCACGAGTTATATTTATACCAAAAACAGGAAAACTAAGTCACCTAAAAGTCAAGGGCTACAAGTCAATATGCCTAATTTCCTTCCTATCAAAAACAATGAAACGAGTTCTGGAGTTATAGGGATTTTCATTCTGCTTGGCAAACAGTCTGTTCAGATGTATTAGCACTGCATTAGAAAAATCATAAAATAGGATCCTCATTGCACTTCAAAGAATACGCTTGGACCACTTTCTTGACATTGTAGGTAAAAAATTGAAAAGGTTGCAATTGTTATGCCTTGCTCCAACCGAAAAAGAGTCAGTGCGCTATCAAGTGCAACAGTCGACCTATGATTACAAATATCCACGTGAACTGATAAATTGCTAAGTTGCTGCAGTATTATAACCAAATGCCATTATAAACCAAAATATGTTTTGATCTTGGCGGCAGATGATCAAAACGCAGATGGAAAGACCTATCATATCATATCATCATATCACTAGGGTATTAGAAACAACATCAGCAGTGTCACTAAATACGATACCTAATATTAACCTATTGCCAATCGAAATTTTTGCAAATAGTGTTGTTAAAAATATAGCTTTTAAGCTAAAATAGGTCAATAACTTCAACTGAAGATCTATTAGGCACTGTAATGTATCTAATATGATATGCATACATACAATACAGATCCCCCTGCCTCTAGCCCTTTTTATCATAAATTATCCATCCATATGCCCTATTAAATTGAATTGAATTGAATTGCGACTGTATAGTCACATAGCACTGCGACCACAGTAGATCTATAGTGCCCCCTTTTATTTCTCTAGGACTTCAGAGCTACCTTGAGTAGTCTGTTCCTGTTAAATTGAATCTGCTGGTTACTTTACATCTGCTTGGTGTAGATTTGGACACTCGACTAATAGGTGTTCCATGGCCTCCTTTTATTCTCCGCAGTGTCTATAATTTTTTTTTGCTGCTGTGCCCCATATGCCCTAAAGGGATATATAATAACAATAATAATAATAATAATATTAATAATAATAATGGTGGCGCTACAGTCCAAGACGGTATTGGGCCTATCTTCCCAGCAGCCACTCGTGTTGTGCGTGCTATTATTCTCTCACGAGTGGAAGGGACCTACATACGGACCTAACGCCAACTCCAAACGGCGGGCTTAAAAAACACGAAAAAGGTAGAGGCGTGAATAACTTTTTTTAATATTAGCAATTTAAGCGGAAAAACCTGTGCCAAAACCATCAGGCATCATCTAGTTCTTCACGATGCCAATTCTCTCTGGAACGGCGTTGAGTCGCGTAGATATTCAACACAATTTTTCTTCTTATCTTCCTTTACTACTCTGTTTTTTAAATTGTCAGTTAGGGTATTTGGACTTCTTTCTTTTCACCTCTCATTAACTTCTTCGTCCTAGCGAAATGTTGGCTGCAAATAAGTTGTCTACGAATGAGAGGGCAAAAACCACCAGGTCCGACAAGTACATATAGCCGAGCAACTACAATCACGTTGTCGCTTTCATTTCATTTCAGCCACAAATTCCCTGGAACGACATCCAAGAATTGTTTCTTGAGAGTAAATTGGACTTGGGCTTTTTGAACACCCTATTAGCTATTGCATTTCAAAGATCCAGAGCGACCATCACAGGCGAGTTGTCTAACCAAATTCAAGTCTTTTAATCTCAGTTAAAGGTAGGCAGTGTTCACTTAAAAGCAACCGAAAAAACGATGTTCGCTTTGGACGTCAAGCTTACCATCAAATGACAATACTACAATGATAAAATGGGTCAATCAACAAGGGTTTCCAGATTTGTGGTAACACTAAGAACCTATACTGGCCTACATGAGGCTTAGCCAACACACTTAACCTTGGTAAAGATTGGGGTCAATTGCGTACAATTGTCTATGTTGTGATCAACTAGTATTGGGACAAGTTTTGTCACTTTTTCAAACCACTTGCCATAATCATAACTTAAGTTACATTTACCACTGTTTCTTGAAATTTGAATTTGAAAGCTCAAATTCATAGCCCTCTAATTATCACCTGTTGTAAATGATTTTCGAAACATTACCGCATGCACAAATTTAACTTAACTCTGTGAACAATCGTAGATGTCATGTATATTTGGATACTTTTTTGAAAAAACTATAATCGCAAGAAAATGTACGCAGGAAGTCTGAATCTATCCGAGGAGGTATAGATCTTTGCTTCAACGGTGACTACTGCAAAAGTTTTAGAGCCGAAGAAGAAATAAAATCTGTTCGCCACCTGCAGCTGCTGGCTGCATACTTCTTTGACGAGCTGGATGATCTAAATTAGATTGACCGGAAAAGCTTCCTGAGGCTTATACAGAAAACTGGATAGTTTTGGAAAGGAACGGGAATTACGGTTACTCTCTTTTCGCTAACGCACAATGTACCCAATCTTCTAAGTAGATCGCGATTGTAACCCGCTAGGATATCTACATACCTACCTACCTAATGAAAAACAATAATTTCTCACGTATGTACGCCGCAAGACTTAGTTACTGACCAGGGATTCAAGGTTTCAATTAATTTAATCATAACATCGCTCACTTCAGGTCAAAATACAGATTGCTAGCACTTGCATTCATAATTTTTGTCTTTTTTCTGTTTATTTTTTTTTTTTTTGATCCTAACACATTACAAATAAATTTAAATATAAATATTTTATTTAAATATTTTTCTGTTGATCATACCCAGAAAATTAAAGTTCTTTCATTCCTTAGCAACACCGAAACATACAATTTCGTGCACGGCAGTGATCGATCAATGAGATTGCCTCTCAAATTAACATTCACAAAAACTAACTAACAGTGAATCAAATCATATTGAATTAATTTTCAACTTAAGCTATTGTTACAACAATTTCTATTGCAATTGCATTTTTTGGATTTTGTTCTTACGAGTTTACGACACATGACACAGATGCTGATGAATATTCTTTGTTGGATTTGTGAAAATGAACGACTTTTCTTTTGCGACAATTAACCGAAATGTAATATAATTTTAAATACGTAGTTTTTTTTTTAAATTGTTGCTTGTTGTTATTAATGATTATCGATTAGATTATAATCAGTCAATTTGTTTGGCAGTGATATTTTATTGTATACACATCATCTCTCATTTTTTACTTTAACTTGTTCTTCGTTATCGTTATCGATTTTAGTTTTTATTTTTTGTGTTTATGTTTCTGTTTTACACAACTAGTTGTTAAGGTTAAGTAAATTCAAATAAATTGATTGTACTGGTAAATGAAATCTCGAATGCAAAATGAAATGTCTCTCGATTTGTTTCCAAAATATATATTTATCCTTTATGATTATTCAAGCCTTTCTAGTTTCTATTTACAACATTTAAATATACACGCCATGAGCCATTTGGTCTAATGAAAAATCCTATTATTCATTTCCCGATCGATTAACGTTAGTTGTTGCATTTATTATAATATTATAAATATAAAAATAATTGTTATATCATTTTTATAATTTATTATATTTTAAATAGATAACGGTTAACATTAAGAAAATTGAACTTTTTCACAGCCATATTTTTCAAGGCATGTCATTTAATTTGTGTGTTTTCCCTTGATAGTATATATTCCTTTCGTATTTGAAATGCTGTTTGGTTAATTTTGAATTAAACTATTTGATTTTTTTTCTTTTCTGTTGTTTTTGTTGCTTCCCTTCATTTTTTTTGTATTATTTGTGACAACAAATTTTTAATGAAAATGAATATGAACTGAGTTGTGAGGTCGAATTTTTTAAATTTTAGACTTTCTAAGCAAATATCAACTATGATTTAGCTAGCGCCATAATTACTTATTAGTTTCCGAACCTGGTACCTTGTTGATTTAATGATTTATATTCTACCTGTCTTATTTAATGAACAAAAGTACTTCTATTTTAAGAACGAAATGGAAAAAAATCTAAAAACGCTCATCATAATCAAGCACTTATTTTTTTTTCGAATGATTTGAAGCTTTAGAGAGAATTTATTTTTATAAAGAATAAGTAGTAAGTGGGTTTTTTAGGCAAGATACTTGTTTTTGGGTCTTTATGTAGTTATATAGAAGCCGAATCAACTTGGTAGCAGAATAAGAGAGCTTACCCCGATTTGGTCACAGATAAATTTTCTTAAAACATAGCACAGAAAGATTTCCAAAATCATATGCATACTTTTCAATAGAGAACAGTTTGTAGTTTGACTCATGTTATTTTTTTGAAATTTAATTAATTTTTGAATTGTTCTCGTTGTTGCTGTGAGCGATCGCCATTCGATCCAAATTTATTATGAGAAGCAGAATCATAAAATATTCCATATCCTTTCCACAATCTCCAACCTAGTGGATTTCGGGGTGGATATTGCAAAACCAATTGAGACAAGATACAGTCAGATCTCAAGAGAAAATTGTAAACTATCATGTTTATCCAACAATATTTCTAATAATTTTGTGTGTTATGATCGCCTAGGGTAAATGAGGAGAAGATTTATGCTGTCGAGCTAAAATCGATTCGGATTTTATCATTTGGGACAAAATGTTACATTCGACTGATACAATTGATTTTGAAGTAGGAAAAGAGCAAACCTCGGAGCAAACGTGAACTCAACAATCGACATTTTGATGAAGATCCGATGCAGAATCGCCTGCTGCTTCTCCTGGTTTTCGATACAACTGGACGCGAATGATGCTCTACAAAACTGTAATCTTGCCATATGGAACCGAAAGCTGGACGATAAGCAGGACTGCAGAGCTGATTCGTGGTGCCCTCGAAGGGAAAATTCTACGTTGGATATTTTGCTCTGTCTGCAATGAAGTCGAATGGAGAAGAAGACACAACCGTGAACTCTATGCGGTGTATAGGGATGTGGACATAGTCCGGAAGTCAAAAATCCGTAGATTAAGCTGGCTCGGCCACATCGAGCGAATAAACACCAATACTCGAGCCAAGAGAGTCTTCGAATCTGAACCTCTAAATTCGAGAAGGAGAGAAAGACCGAAACTACGGAATAAGGACCAAGTGATCGTGAATGCAAGACACGGGACTGTCAGCTATGGAAGGCTGCAATTGCTCAGGCTCAGACCCTATAGGGGTCGCAGGCTTAGTAAGTAAGTAATTTAGTATCGCTTAATCAATATGACTACTAGAACTAATTTTTTCCCTTAACTAAACAACCCGCAAATATCGATTGTAAAATTAAAAAATCAAAAGACTGAGCTTTTCCTAAAATCTCTACTTCCCTAAACAGAGAGTTAGCACTGTGAGATCTGGAATACGTAATATTACTGAGACTTTGTATCGGCACTGCTTTTGATTGTTCTCCTCCTTCTGGTGGCACTACCGCCCGGTATGGGACATAGACCTAGCTTCTCCAGGAACATTTTTTATTATGGAGAGGACCTCCAGTTTTATGCTAACTCCAAGAAAAGTTATACTCTTTGAGCATTGTCAGAATTGGTGCTAGAGAAATGAAAGTTATTGTGTTCGGGATCGAACATAGACCTTCAGCGTAATAATCGACGCATTTCCTCATTACGCCACGACTACTGAAGTTGATTTACAAGCCAAAATCTAGCTTGTAGTAATTAATAATTTGGAAACTGTAAAATTATTGAACTTCGGCGTGAGGATATAAATAAAGCGTAATAATGTACAATTATGTTATTATACAGTCTCCAACTATAGACAGTAATCTAGTTATTTTAGTGGACAAAGAAAAATGGTGTATGTTTCTTATTCTTGAAACGGAGATAAACGTAACTAATTTAGTTCATAGGAAATAATAGCTTGCTAAACTAACCTTGTTAATTCTGACTAATTGTTATACATCATTTAAATCCAAAATGTATGTGGTGGTGAACCGAATTGTGTAGAAACATACACCTGCTTAGCAACTGTCCATCTCTAATGAGAAGGAGATTGCAATGACTATGTAAGAACTTCTTTGGCAGGCTTGAAATCTGCAGAAAATCTGGAGAGAAATAATACGGTCCTTGCCGTAGCTAGGAAAACCCACTCATCTATAATAATAATAATGGCGGCCCAACAGTCCAAGGCGGTATTGGACCTAGCTTCTCAGCAACCACTCGTGTTGTGCGTGCTATTGTTGTCTCATGAGTGGAGAGGACCTACAGATTAATGCCGACTCCGAACGGAGAGATAGATAAGCTGTTTCTAGACAGTTATGCTTTGAGCATTTGAGCATTGTCAGTGATTTTTGTTGAAAATTGTTTGTCTGAACTGGGATTCGAACCTAGACTTAAAAGTCTAGTGCATATGGGTCGACGCACAAACCCACAAACCTAGAAGCCGAAACCCACTCATCTACCACCCTAAAATTTAAGAAAATCCAACAGAAAAGAAGAAAGAGCGGAATTGAAACGCTTCGTTGTGAGCACCAAATGCTTCAACGTGTGAGAGATAGCTAATCTGCGTGATAAGTGAGACTAGCCTTTCGTACTTAACCCTGTCGTGTTAGAAAAGGTACCGCATTTTTTTCAAGAGTGTAAAATTAAAAAAATTGAAAATTACAAAGAAAAACAAGGCACAGGTTTTGAGTTAATCCATTTCCAGAAAAAACGACACTTGCATGTCCGATGGATTGCATTACAAAATGCTTCGAAATTTGTTTTATATTTCTTCCTACGACATGAGCCTAAGCTGGCGTAAGTATGAATGCATATTATGCAGTCTGTCACTCGAACCTATCACCCATTAACTGCCGCGATATTCTCTCTAAGTCAATCCTTGGCTTTTGTAATATTACAAGAACTCATATTCTCTAATATATTTTTACGAAATCTGCCAATTAGCCATGTTTATATCGTTTCAAAATACATTGACAAGTGACAGTCACTGCCAGATGAATGAATGAACAATGAGATGACAAGCAATAAAAGTAGACATGAATGTTTTAACATAAATTACATGCATATGTCAAGATTTTTTTTTCTACCTTGGACATTTTAATTGCATATTTTATTTCTTGACATGAGTTATGCCCAGTGGATGCCACGGGCAAGGCAGTCGCTCAATATACACATGTACATACAGCAAAAGTGTTTCAGTAGAAAATAATTCTCATTGAACACAGGAACATGTTTTTTTATGTTTTGGCCTGTCCAAATAAAAAGCTAATAAAACCAAGCTATCTTATTTGCCGAACGTTGGTGTAGCAGGCGATAGAAAGTCATCATATCGTTCTATTATTCACTCCAATTCCACTGTTCGTATCCTATAGCCGAATTCGATTACAATCGCTGTTTGTTATTACCAAGAGCGCACTCGTACTTAAATTTTGACAGAAGCCGTAGAAGTATGCAAGACGTTGCACTTGCTTTTATGGTGAATTTAGTCACATTTCTGTCGTGTTTTGCGTGGACACAAATTTGGAATGATCAACACAAAATTGAGGGAATATGGAAAGAAATGTGTTTGTTCAATGGAAATGATCTGAATTTGTATTCCATTGTATACTGCTATGAAAAAATCCTATTGAGATCAATTGCTCAATTTTGTGAACTTCCTGTCAATTATAAATATTGAAAAAAATGCCACCTTACAGTACGATGCTTCTTTCGTTTATAAAAACCAGAAAGAGGTAGGAAAGTAGCTTCACAATACGATTTTTTGACAGCTGGCATTTTGAGGCAGTTTGTCTGCCTCGGAACAAAATTGAACTCTACAATCGACATCTTAGTGGAGATCCGACGCAAAATCGCCCTTGGCAACCGCTGCTCTAATCCTGCCAGTCTTGCTATATGTAGCCGAGACCTAGACGATAAGAAGGACTGCAGAGCTTATTCGTGGTAAAAATTTTACGTTGGATATTAGGTCCTGTCTGCGTGGAAGGCGAATAGAGAAGAAGACACAAGCGCGAACCCTATGCGGTGTATATGGATCTGGACATAGTCCGGAAGGCAAAAGTCCGTAAACTAAACTGGCTTGGCCACATCGATTAATTTAACACCAATACTCGAGCCAAAAGAGTCTTCGAATCTGGGCCTCAAGGTTCGAGAAGAAGAGAAAGACTGAACCTCAGGTATAAAGTGATCCCGATGCAAGACAACTTGGTCTTGGTAACCGGAAGCAGGCCTGATAGGTAAGTAAACTCACCTCACCGAAATATCATTCCTATTTTTCCGTAATATTTTTCCAAACAAAAATAATACCAGAGTGGTAAAAACGAAGAAGGTTTAAAGAAGCAAACAAAAATGGAGCCACCAAATAAATAGCAAAATATATAAAAAACTATTTTGTTTACATTTCCTATAGTTCGATTTAACTGTTTGAGATACAAATTGTTATGACGACATGCATAGCTTTTCTTTAGAAAATTGTATACATTGTAAACAAACCGGCTGAAAACGACTCCTTTTGTGAAAGAAATACGGCAGACGTGTACCAACTGTGAAACTTTTTAGAGATAGATATATTCACCCCAATTACGCAAGTTGCAGCGGACAGACGAATTTGAATACAGTATGTTGGTTTTACAAAGTTGATTTTTTCGAACTCACTCGTATCACCACAAGTCGTGTGTATGACAACGCATACAATTCTTGTTTTCATCTACTATTACATTGGATTCAATATTATTTCACATAATTATTAATATTACAAACATATTAATATTACATTCACATAATAATAATAATAATAATAAGACAATGAGAAACAAAGTCTCAACTTTCGGATATTCGTACACCTTGAAGTTATGTTTCTAATAAGTAACCGCAGTGGTAAAATTGAAGGTTTGTTTACATTTATCCCCTTTTTTGACAGTAAGAGAGTAAGAGTAAAGTTCTATAGACTTTTTAAAAAAAAAGTCGAATACAACGCATACGAGAATCGGAATAATGATTTGAATGCGATAGGACAAAACACTAAAACTAATCTGAATAAAAGTCAAAGAAAAGATGGTTCACCCAAATGAACTCAAATAAAGTGAAATCTAATTTACCCCTCTCTAAGCCCTTCCAACCCCCTTAAAGTCTCTGAAAAACGAATTATAACGTATTTATTTAAGACAAAAAATGTATCCAATGTTCTGATGAGAGGGCAGACGGTGTGTGCGTGTTGTTTGTGATGAAAATAAATCATGAATGAAGTGTAAATGATTGTTTTATATTTTATGAAAAATGTTTTCTTTATATTTATCCAATTAAAAAAATTATATACAATTTTAACATAACTAAATATAGGTTTTCAATTAAAATAATAAAAAAAAATATTAAAATTCACTACAAAGCTAAGCTAAACATTATAATTATATTCATCTCTTAAAAGAGCGTTAAGATGTTCTTAAGTTTTTCTTTTTTATTTTGTGTTTCATTTTGTTTTTTTCTATTATAGAAGAGGAACTGAAATGCCCAAAAAATATTTGTACTAAATGAAATGGTTATTTTTTTAATGCTTTCTCTTTTTTAAAAAAGGAAAATTTCTAAAACGAACCAAAATGGTTTTTGAAACACAAGGAAACCAGAAAACTTAGTTATTCTTAAGTGTAATTTGCTAGAATAAATTTAGGGATTTTTCATAATTTAATTGTTTTTGTGTTTTTTTATAATAATCATAAATTTGTTTTTTTTAGTCTTTCGATTTAAGTCTAAAAGATTAATTTGTTTTTCAAAGGTGGGTTTTGTTTTTTTCTTCTTCGAAAGGGTCTTTTTTCATGAGATTTTTTCATTTATGTTAAATTTTCAAGCAAAGTATGAGTTTTAAAATATGTTTTATAAAGTATGGCGTACGCAATTTATCCCTATGACCCACAAATTTATAAGCAGACATGAAGATGATGAGAGTATGATGCTGGTGTTATGCAACTGTTTCTAATAGTTAAGTCTTCGCTGTTTGAAGGTTCTTTGAAAATATGAATATAATTTCAAAGCCTAATGGCCGAAAGAGACTGTGGGGCACAGTCAAGTTAACTACAAGTCATCAAACAAGGACGAATGGCACGTAAAGTAATTGGATGATAAATGAAAGAAGGCCCAGGAATGTAAAGAAGGATTGAATCCCAAATTTATATTCGAAATGGGGCTTTTCTTTAAAGTTTACAATTTCTTTTGAATTTAAGAAACGATACATGAATGCAACTTCCTTTTAAAGCAGTAAACATCAGCAAAGCCTTTCTATTTTTGTCTAGTCACTGCCACACCTCAAGACCATTTTTTTATGTAGGGTATGTTTAGTATCTGCAGTAGTTAGCAATCTTGTTTACTAGTCTTTCGGGGGAGCATACAACCAGAAACAAATTTAAAGTTTTCTGATCATGATTCTCGTCATGCACCTGACATACGACTTCAAAGAATTCACAATTTGTAATCTTAACTCAATTAAGTTTACAAGTTTATTTGTCAATTGTGAAAAAACGAAGTTCACAATCACATATTTGACTTCAAATTGGAAATCCAACTGTCACAATAATTAAATCTCTTTTGCCTTGGAAGCAACTGAAATAATCAATTACCTTTCTTATTCGGTACATTTGATAATAATGCAACATGACACATGTGGATTGAACAGAATACCCCAGAAACTTCAGACTTGGCGGAAATGTAATCTCAAAGAAAAATTAAGTCCAATTAGTCGCAATGAATTATCAAGAGTTTTAAAAGAAACTCAAAATTGATAATTGGGATTCAAAAAGATAGACATCGACTGTTACTTAAAAAAATCAATTAAGAGATAGGAATGAAAGGCGATTGCTTTAAACGACTTTAGTTTCAAACGATTCATTATCTATATTAAGCGACCATTATCTATATGTTTCCGCAACCGATTTGAGATTTTTGCTTTTGAGAACTCGAAACGAGGCAACATGCATGCATGGGTGAATAATCGACGACTGATGGTCTAACGAATATCAAAGGATGAAAGCGACCTTCTTCTCCTTAATCTTCGTTTGGCGCTACTGTCCGTGTGGACTTAGGCTTAGCTTCTGTAACAACCATTCATGCTTTGTGTGTTTTTGTTCTCTTAGATTCTATAGTTTTACGCCGACTCACAACTGCTAAGTTTAGAAAGTTTTTCTTGAAAATTGAGCATTTTCAAAAACCAAGAGTGTTGCTGTGAATAAGAAAGTCAATAGAGCTTCTGCCCAAGGGTCCACGAAATAACCCACAAAGCCACGGCGCCGAACTCCTCAGGGATGATCTGAGATCTGAGATCTGAGATCAGATCTAAGAACTATGAACGAGCTCTTATTTAAAGATGAGACAAGCCAGGCTGATAACATGAAAGCTATAAATGAACGGTTACATAGTTAAGACACTTTTAAAAACATACGTTCTCTGTGTGCTTAAAATGGTGGTTATGAATAGGTTTAGGTTAAGTCAAGATAATCACCTTTCAGTCGTTTTCTTAAGCAACAAAATTTAATCTAAAATTGAATGACTGTCACCGGACTTATGCGAATAACGTGCAGATTTCTTAACTTTATTTGACCTATATTCATAGGCCAAATAGAAGTAAATAAATAAAACCTTGAACGAAAGGTTCGACATATGTATACTGTCTTTGTAGAATTAAGTTATCATATCCAACCTATCAATTACCAATATTTGTTATATTCAGGACAGTTTGAATATTTGGTTATCTACTTCTGCAGAATAATGCCGACGAAAGGCTAAATGCAGCATCAATGTCAGTGATTCAGAAGACCTGGCATCAGGAAATTAAAGTAGTGTAAACATAACCTCTCTATGATCAAGCTCCAACAACAACCGAGTCCATGATTCTTATAAAACGAATTTAAAAAAGAGACTTTAAGGAAATAAAAATAGTTGTGGTTGAACAAAAGTTGGTAATTTTGTTTGAACGTATTGTAACAGTAGTTTGGTATTTTTGTTCTGCCTATAAATAAAAAAATAGAACTACTTGATTATTTTATTTATACTTCGATAACTTGGATCGAATGAACATAATTTTAAAGGAAGATCTAAGACAATTAAAACTTCTATTCCAAATGTAATATGCGACATTTCTTGGAAGGCTATCAAACCAAAAGGAAGTCACAGGAACACTCTTGGGATAAATGTGAAAACTTGATCTTAGTTCTCTGATCAAACATTACGCCTGTTCCCGTAATTTCGGCACGTTAAACAAATATCAAATTCATACGTTTAAATTTGTTGAATGGTGAAATACAAAAAATGTACATAAAAACTGTTCCAACCAAACGCGACAATGTTTCTAATTTTTTTGCTCGGGGGATTTGTTGTTTTGGTCTATTGTTTTTATCGAATTGTTATTTTTGTTCTGTCAAACTAAATCAACCATATAGATATCCTAAACTCATATGTACCCTCTTTGGCCCTAAACATTTTTTGATAGCTTGTTATATTCGTAATTTGTTTGTGAATACCTGTGCGAAGGGCACAGAAATCAATCGACGCCAACTAAGAAGTGGTGAGCGAAAACGAGATCGCAAAAATATAGTAGTTTTGATTTTCATTGAATATCCCGTTATAGATAATTTCTGATCATTATTAATTTGACATACACAATGATTGACAGATCTCAGCGATTTCACAGAATTCATCAAGCAGCGCAAATAAATTTCTTGAGGTAAAATATGCAGAATTTCTTACTCTTGAGTGCTCTCTTACATGTAAAGCTACAACATTTGGGTGTAGCGCAACAGGATTTCATAATTTTTTTTTTGAAAGAAGACGGGAGACGGCCTTTTATCTGATAAGTAATCAAAATTTTGTTGAAACAACTTAAACAAGCCAAATTTTGCAATAGAAAAGAAATTAGTTATTAATCAGCCATGCAAAAAATAAATCGTTTGGATAGTTTTTGAATTTTTGAGGGAAGTTTCAATGTAGGGGTACACCAGACAAGTGGTGGTAGAATGTCGTCATCTGCTGTGCCTAAAAAAAGTATCAATTACTTCACTGTCATTGCATTCTAATTTTTACTCATCTACCCTATCATAATCAACCTCCATTCAATAACTTGTAAAAAAAAAAAAAAACAATTTTGAAATTCTAACAAAAGTTGATAATCTCAGAAATTTGCTTGAAAATAAAAAAACAAAAACGAAATAAGTAATTTTCTTACAGACCTTGTTCTCTTCATTTAATTAAGCACTAGATTTCTTAGTACCAAACATAATTAATAATAATACATAGTATTCTTAATTTTTCTTTTTTTCATTAAAATTTTTCTTCGGAAATTTCAACAAATCATTCACATTTTGCGTATTTGATTTTGCTTTGTTGATTTTGGCAGTGGATTGTGTTGTAAGGTTGTTAATTTTCTTTTTTTTTAAATAAAATTAATAATATTTTGAATTAAGTATTAGCATTTTGTTTGTTGTTTTCTTTTTAAAGTTTTGTGTTTTTTTTTCCTTTTTACCATTTTAACTCTTGTACAATCAATTTAATTTTTAGTTTCTTGTATTATTTTTAATAATTTTCCCGCATTTAAAATATACGTTTCATTTATTGGCTAAATGCATTTTTTTGTCATTTCTTTTTACACAATAAAAAGTAACCGACAAGATTTATATATATATATATATTTATAAAAAAAAACATTTTATAGACGACACGCACATTTGAGTTATACAAACAAAGTATTGTGTTAACGCGCATTCTTATATGCAACGCGTGTATTAATTTGTTTATATTTACACTTAAAATACAATCTGGGGGGCAAATGAAAATCATCTAATCTTACACAAATTTCATATAGTAAAACATACGCACATACAATGTATATATATAAAAAAAATTCCACTAAAATATTGTATTATTCAAATAGATTTCTGTGTATTACACAATTCATACTTTTCCTTACCTAAAAACTAAAGCCTTAAACACGAACTTAAGTAGACGAAATAAAAAGAAACAAAAAATATACTGTAGGGAAGCAAACGTTCGGATTCATTATACGATATTTTGTAGTTTTTTTTTAGTTTTTTTGTATTTTTTTTTGTTTGTTTTTACTATTTTACATTTTACTTATGAGCAAATGTTAAGAAGATTCTAACTTTACATAAAAAAAGTCTAAAGTCGTGTATATGTACTCATGTATTTTTGTTTACGGTTCTACTCTCTCGCATCATGTATATATGACAATTGTATAGTATAAGTTCTTATTTATTTATAATTTACACTGAATTATACACTTTTCTTCGACTTGTCACGGTTGGAAAAAAAATGAAAACTAAAACAATTACACTAAACCTAATTGCGATTGATGCTTATTCATTAATTTAATTTTGTTGTTTAATAATATTTATCTTTCTTGTATTTGTATTTGTTATTCCATGCTGTTAAGTTATTATTATTTTTTTTTTTAATTTAAGATTTAAGGTCACGATGGTTGTATCCTTTTTGGTGGCTTACGCGATTGCTTTTGTCTCAGTTCCATTTGTGGTAATTTTAAAGGAAGAAGATTACTTACACTACTACTTTGACTTGGATTACCAATGCTGCTGCTACGACTTGTCTCATCAGTGGCATCGTCTGTTGATGCAATCGATTGACTGTTGTCCGGATAACTGGCTGTATAATCCTGTGAGCTCTGTCGACTTAATGAGTGAAAACTTTGGAATAGATTTGGTGAATACGGCAGACGATAAGCAGAATTGAGTAATGATTCAACGTTGATTTTCTCGTTTGGCTGCATCTTAGTGATTGGAAGTGTTTTTATGTAAGGCTTATTACTTTCAGGTAGCCATTCATTTGAGATGCTGCCACAGAAACACACAAAAAAACCAAAAGAAAGCATTTTAAAAATGTTCACAATTGTGTAGGGATAAGGATTATATCTTACATTTTCGGCGGTGACCATTGGACATAGCATTCGACAACACCTTTTAGATTCTTTCTTCTCATCATGATCTCTCCTTGGAATGTGATCGAGTTATTTCCATTTGTTAGAGTGCTTATTTGTCGCAAACGGTGTTGTAGACCTTCCATGATTCCTGCGTCGAAGAAGTCAAACATTCGAGCTGTGGAAGAAAAATAGACGTTAGGAATATTTAAAGAATATGACGTGTCTGTCGTGATCTAATATCGCTTACGATTTTTTCATAGTATGCTGACCTAAATGAAATAAGTTTACATAGTTATTTATTCTACAGCATGCATAAGTTTACTTCTGTCGATCACTCAATATGATACTGATTACCCAATCAATGTGAAACTGTGTTGCGCACAATACCGTAACATTGAATGTTTAGGCCAAATAGAAAAGGTCTTTACCTTTTCCTCCTCAAACATGGCTAAGAATTGGGAGAATATTTCATTACTTTCTGATCATATATGCGGAATGCATTCAAATTGATGTCAATGGTCGGGCAAAAACTTTGGTTTTAAGATTCCGAAATTAATCAAATTCAAAGCAATCATTTCCTTAAACTAACAGCGTTAAGAACGCCTTCAAGATTTTAAGTTGAAAATGAAGAACATGATTGATTGGTGAAAGGCTTCTGTTAACCAAGCGAATGAATTTACTTTTGCAACAGGAAAGTAAAAGAAAGTTTAGAGCGTTCTCATCGGACTCATCACTCATTCGTCGATTTCAAGACCGCATATGAAAGCGTGTACTATACAGCGGTATGTCCAGTTTTGACTCGTCAGACTGAGTAGGATGACGATGGAGAATTCGCACCGTCCCATCAAGGTCGATAACGAACTCACCCAGACCTTCAATATCAAAAATGGATTGCGACAAAGCGACGCGCTGTCGTGTGACTTTTTCAACATCGTTCTGGAGAAGATCGTGCAGAACTGACTTGTCAACACAAGAGGCACGATCTTCCAAAAGTCTGTACAAATGCTACCATACGCGATTGACATTGACTTGATTGGTCCAACGCAGCGAGTCGTCAGTGAAGCGTTTTCAGACATTTAATCGGGGTGGCCAAAATAGGTTTTGCGGTGCATAAGGGCAAGACAAAGTATATGCTGTCAAGGACACATTAGCCACAACGTTAATATGGGCAGATATTCTTTCGAGGTAGTGAAGTACTTCGTCTAGATTTAACGCAGAATAACTCTTGCCAATCGCTGTTTTTTTAGGCTCAAGAGGCAATTAAGTAATAGAGTCCTCTCTCGAAGGACCAATCTGACTTTTACACCTTAATTATCCCTGTCCTGCTCTGTGGCACGAAGACATGGACAATCTTAAGGGCAGATGAAGAAGCCGTTGGTCTTTTCGAGACAATAGTTCTGCGTTCAATCTTTGGTCCTGTTTGTGTTGAGTGTATGTGGAGAAAAAGAAATATATGGGCTATACAGGGCGTGAGTCCAGCCTGGCGTCTACGGATTCAACGCCTAAGATGACTAGGCCATGTGCGTTTTCGCACATGCCACGTTTCGACTCCGTGCCCGTGGGAAAACGCAAGAGAGGACGCCCACTAAACCGATGGTGCAAACAAGTAGAGACAGTCTTAAACCACTTTCTCCATGTCAGAAGCAATTGCAAGAAGTTTGATTTAAATATGAAATATTATTTCTCTGAGAATAACTGTCATACGCGTAGAAGATGTTTTCCTTTCAATTACCACTTAAACCTCTAGTCGTAAAAATGGCCTTAATAATTTGTCACAAGGCTATATTCGTACAAATGCATCATTCTTATTCATTTCATATCCTCTCCATTTATACATCATATAAAATACCAGGTTAAATATTCATTTTTAACGCCCACTGCCTTAGTGTTTATCGTTTATTCTGGTAAATGATAGCTTTCAATATAAATTGTTATACAGATTGCCGAAAATTTATAATCCAATAGGTTTAAAATTAACCTCCTAGTATTGGCTATTTATGAAGATATATTTTGTTCATTAGCATGGTTGACTCTTATCAGCTCAGTTCCGTCTTACGATTCAGATTTAAATAAAATGAGCTCTTGTCCGATATATTCCCATTTCTGAGACGCAGTGGGAAGATCACTACGTGGGCACAACAAGTGAAAGCAGAACTCAAACAATCTTCTAACAAAAAATTCTTTTAGATGTTAAGGCGTAGATCTGCATACATCGAAATGTAAAAGTAAGAAAGGAACATGCTTCTTCAACATGCTTCTTCAGCCAGCACCATCTTTGCCAACTGTCTCCAGTTTCGCACACAAAGCCGGCCGAGGGTCTCCTCGAAATGTGTGCGCCACCTTGTACGTGGACTTCCTCTGTTGCGTTGTCCAGGTTCAGAGTCGAAGAATGTAATATATCTCCTACTTATTGATGATAATTATTAATATTTCCTAAGCACGAGACTCCTTTTTTATGAAACTTAATAAGTTGAAAAGGGTATATTTACTATAGAAGGTATGAACAAATTACTGAAACTCTCTGATACTCATCTTAACGGCTTAAGTGGAACATAGAAGATTAAGATTATTGTTATTGTTTTGCACAAATTGCAAAGTAGATCTTAAATACGCCTAAGTTAAACTTAATTTATGATGAAGTGGATCATAAGACCTTATAGTACGTTTACACCGCACACAAATTCAACATTTCAGGGAAAAAAATTTCGAAATCCAATTTTGCGTTCCCATTGCAACTTTAGCATTTTAAATGACAGCTAGTGTCATAATTGCTTATTGGATATTTTTTCCTGGTTGGAAATCGGAAGTGGTTGAACCATTTAGCGTGTTATATTAATTTAATGATGAATTTAAGTGCTAATTCGGACATATTATTAATATTGCCGACTCAGTATAGAGGTATGGAGATCGCGTTGAAACTCTAAGCTCTCACCTAATGGGAAAACAGCTGTTTTTTGTTTATGTCAGCGGGTTAAAATGTCATTGTATGACGTGCTGAATTTGTTAAAAGGATTGTTCGATTTGACAAACTTCCAAATGCAGCAACGAAATTCAGAATTTCGCTGGAATGTTGGATTCCAGAATGCAAGAAATGTATCGCGAAATGCAATGTATTTGGGCTGAAATGCAGAAACTAGCCGAAATGTTGAATTTGAGTGCGGTGTAAACTTACTGTTAAGTTCAACTTGAACAAATCGACACATGTGAATGTGTGTGTCTAGAAACGCCGAAAAATACTCAGCAGTCTGGGTGAAAAATGAGGGTAAAAACTGAAATGGGTTATTCGAACATTTTATTTTTAGAAATGTATGTATTGTATTTAGAATGTATTTGAAATGTATTTATAAATGTAAATGTATCAGCCCTAACCTCGGCAGGGAAGTTCTCTATACGAATTCCGGAGAAATACAAAAATCTGGGTAGTTTTAGTCATTATTGGAATCTGTAGGGCGCGCGGTGGTAGTATCTCCTGTCTCTAGGGCACAATGGACCAAAAATGTTGGTAAACGTGAGCCGCGACTGCAAGTCGCTAGGTCATCCGCATATCCATCTACCTATGTATACCAACATTTGATCAACTTGTTAATCAAATGCTGCAGCTAGTTCTGAAACAGCCAGGAGGGTTGTTGAAGTCACAAAAATGGTCATAGTAGCACCGATCTGCGGAAACTGCGGACAAACTTAAGAAAATATGGAAGACCAACTTACCTCGCTGAATGTCATAAGTAATAAAAAAAATAATGGTGACGCTACAGTCAGAGATGGACTTGTGCCTAGCTTCTACAGAAACCACTCGTGTTGTGCTTGCTATTGTTCTCTCACGAGTGGAGGGGATCTACAGTTTAATGCCGACTCCGAACGGCGAGATTGAGAAGCTTTTTTTAGGCAGTCATACTCATTTAGTATTGTCAGTGACTCGAAAGAGGTGGATTGTTGCCTGTGCTGGGATTTGAGCCTAGGCTGAAATGCCAGTGTTTAGGGGTCGACGCACATACCCACAACACCAGGACGCTCACGTACGATTTACCTGACGCAAAAAAACTTTCGAACTCAAGCTTGCTTTCAACTCTGATTGAACCGCAAGTCTAAAGCATACATTTGGATTACCTCGGGGACCAAATTTGTACCAACGGAGCTGCTTAATTCAGCACAGTGATAAATATTTGTCACACCGCTTCAGCGAATGAGTTTAAGCGTGTTTTCAATCACTCTTGAATTTAATAATAATAATAATAATGGCGGAGCTAGGGCCGAGGTGCATCTGGGCCTAGCTTCTCAGCAACCACTCGTGTTGTGCGTGCTATTGTTCTCTCACGAATGGAGGGGACCTACAGTTTAACGCCGACTCCTAACGGCGGGATTCAGAAGCTTTTTCTAGACAGTTATACTCTTTGAGCATTGTCAGTGACTCGAAAGAGGTGGAGCCGCCAACAATTTGTTTTTTCAAAAATTGTTTGTCTGAAATCGGATTCGAACTTTGACTGTAAAAGTCTAATACGCATGGGTCGACGCACGAACCCATACGGCCACGGCGCCCACTCTTGAATTTGGAGAATGAAAAAATCCAGGCAACAAGAACCAGATAAGGTGACTAGCAGCGACACAAAGATTCAAACACTAAAAGATATGCAATCTGGACTAAACACACGTCTAAATAATACACGCAAACGAAACACGCAAAGGACTAAAATATTGTTTACTCTAAACTCAAGCAAGTGAAGGAATTATTTCAACAGATTTCAAGTTACTTCAACCAGGTAATCAACGATATACGGTAGATATTGAGAGATGCAAGCAAATCAAATACAAACCCCACAAGTTTATAGAAGTATACGTACACAGGTGATCAAGAGTATTCGACATATGCCCTTACTAGCATAAAACGCATCCAATTCATTAGCATTTATTTTTCACATAAATTGTTCATAAAATTTGTTTCTTTTAAATACTCTTTTGCGAAAGTCACATGTCGAATACTTTTGTCCACCAGTGTATGTATGTGCACTCGTTTTACTTGCGCGATAGAATAGCCGAGCACTCAGTTATTTCTTTACCTGAAAATGGCTGACGTCGGTACCGCAGTTTCTTCCCATTCTTCCTCAGTAGCTTAGGCACCGGTGGATCCGATGTTCGTTTGCTTGTACTGTCTTTACTCTCGGTGGCAGTGAAATGTCCGTTAACGTGTTTCTGAACGGCCAACTAAAAAGAGACAGAAACAAAAATATACGTTAACTAGGTCTAAAGACATCGATTCAAAAAGCAAGCTCATACCTGTGATCCAAATCTGAGTCCGCAGCCATCAACAATGCACTTGAAAGGCTTTGTACCACCATGTGAGAGAACATGTCGCTCCAGCCATCGCCGCGAGCAGGATTCCCTTCCATAGACCTTGCAGCCCAGCCATAGGCAAGCGAATGGCCCGGTCTGGGTGTTCACATGATGCGTTTGCATATGATCCAATAACTTTGAACTGCTTTCGTGCTTCTTGTTGCACTCCTTCCAGTGGCAGACGCCGTCGTGCGGGCGCATTCCTTTAGGACCGAAACGATAGGTAGACTCATGTTTCGCCGGGAAACGAATTGTCTTTGGTTGCGACAGTATCGGACTGATTGCACTCTTTGGCAGTGTATCACTGTCAGCTAAGGTAGTGTCAACGGTGGGCGATTGCGCTGTTGTTATGCTGTCAGTGCATGATGTTTCGGAGATGTTCACCGTCATGTCTGGTTCCTCTCGTTTAAGATCAATTATAAGCTTAGGGCTTTCCGACGAGATCAACGATGTAGATACGAGAGAACATTCCAGCAAGGACGATGTGTTGGGAGAGTCTGCTTGCGACGTCTCCTCTAGTTTGATGCTGTCTTCGGAGATTATGGTGGTATTCGAGGTGGTTTCGGGTGAGGGCAGTGACATCAATAGGGAACTAAGAGGTTCTTCTTTGATCGTTTCTACGGTCTGGAACTGTGTGGATGGAGGCGTCAGAGTTGTCTCATTCTTGGAGTTCTTGAGAAGGTCAAAGAGATCTTCCGCACTCTTCTGCTCCTCTTTGTGTGTCATGAGTAGTGGATATGCAAGAGCTGGTGGCGATTTTGGGGGTGGTGGTGCTGCAATCGGTGACGACGGCACAAGAAGGGGCACAACAGGTTCCGGTAATCCCTTCTTAGCGCAGTCACCTGTACCTTTTTTGCATTTTGCCACACTTTCCTGTTGTCCATTCTTCTTCTGATACGGCTTCGCAGGAACTGAGGGTTTATTGGCACTCGTCTTTGTACTAGCGATAACATTTTGACTGCCAGATGAGATAGTCACCAGTGGCGGTGGCTGTGTGGCAGACACCTGATGAACCGACGGCGAGAATCCAGCACCTGCCTTTACTATTGCTAATTTACTGAACGCACTCGACGACACCGACAAGGGTGGCGGTAGGTGTGTTGACTGCGTCGGAGAGTCAAGCGTCACCTGGTCTGGTTTAAATTGCTGAGCGGTCACCTCCTGATGGGGACTGTAGATCGAACTTAAAGCAGGCATCATGGCGCTTGCACCTTGAATTGGTTGCAGGGCGGGTATTTGCTGGGACTGCATGGCCATAGTTTGTTTGCCCGAGCCCAGCATTGCTGGCAGCGAGGCGGCGTTTAGGAGCAAACCAGTGGTCGTTGTCATGAATACCGGTTGTGAGTGATGCAGGCGATGATTGTGCGCAGATTGTTGTTGTTGCTGTTGTGTCTGAAATTGATTAGAGAGCATTTCCTGCAGACTTGTGGCAGTGATTGAGGAGGTATTCTTTGTGTTCGAAGCGTGCTGTTCGATTGCTGTGGCAGTGGTCGTAACGGTTGCCGTATTGATGGAAGGATTCCCACTCTCTATGCTGAAAGTTGGGGTATTAGCTCCCGTTTGTGGGGCTGCAAATTGATGCAATTTGAACACAGTTCCATTGAGAAAATACTGAGCAGCCGGTTGGGGATGATGATGATGATTACCGCGGGCAGTGGGCAACTGACTAACGTTTGCTGCTATTAAGCTTGGAATTTGGACTAGATTTGACACCATTGGTATCTGATAGAGTGATGGGCCAGTGGGTATCTTTGACGTAACCGCCGCCGCCGCTGCTGAGGCGCCGTTTTGCTGAACTTTGGACACGTTCACATTTGCGACAACTTGTTGTTGTGGTGAAGTCGGCACCAGTTGTGGTGGTTGGCTTGCCTGAGGGATACGAATGGCAGTGAGTAGGACAGCAGGCTGTTGCTGCTGAGCTGGAGGTGCGGGCGCCTTCATGGGCGATGTCATAGACTGGTCATGCCTCGACCTTGTGTCGGCAGTTCGGGGTGCTATTGCCACGTGTTTCTTTGGAGATTTCTCAATTACTTGAGAGGATAATGGTGCCGCAGCTGTTGTTTTTCGAAGATTCGGTGCCACTTGAGCGATTTTGGTCGGTTTGCTGCGTTCGATCTTCTTTAAAGCTGGTGGCAGAGATGGCAGAGTTGGAGCTGGGTTTGGATTCGCAGCGCGCTCTTGATCTTCCCGCAGTTGTGTGGAAAGAAGATTGAAATACTTATTCAGGCTGGAACTTGTTGATGTCGTTGTTGAAGCAATACTGCTGGACGTCATCGATGAAGGGGTTGATGTAACCACCGCTGTCACAGTGACCGTCGGAGATGATGTTGACATGGGGGATGATGTGAGAACATGACTCATCGTGTCCTTTTTAAGGCCGCTCTGGTGTATTTGTGCTTTCATTTGTGATTTGAAGTATCCAGTAATCTTCGTTTGTGACTCTTCCATAGCAGCGATTTTAAGTCGCTTGTTATTTGGCGCAATCAGCGGTGGCTGCAAGGCGGAGCCATTGCCATTGATCCCGTCCGTAATGTTGCCAATTGTTGTGCGAGTTTTCTTAGCTCCGCCATCGGCTGGTGTCGACGACACCTGAGAATGCCGTTTGTTGTTGTTGTTCTTATTGCTGCTGTTGGTCACATTGGTCTTTGGACTGCTGGCCATCTCGCTGAAGTTTCCTCCTCCGCCGCCAACACCATTTATTGACGCCCATGGCCAGATATGCTGCGAGACCTTTTGCAATGGGGAGGGAATTTGTGTTTTTCCTTGTTTCTGCTGTTGCTGAATGTTGTTCTGTGTGTTTTGAGATTGATTTTGATGCTTTTGTTGTTGCTTGTTGCCTTTTAAAACGTTTTGTACTGGTGTTGCTGCGCCTGTAGTCGGTGACTTGGTGGCGTTGCCATTTGTTGTTGCGAGTATTGTTTGTGGCGGCATATTTGATGATTTATGGTGTAAATCATCACCTAGTAAAACTGGACTATATGGTGAACCAGGATCGGAGGCATCACTAGAAGCAGTACTTGAATCGGTGCAGCTGAGAGATGTTGCTACGCCACTGAAATGAGAAAAAAACGAGAAACTTATAAGTAAAGTTTGCAAAGTTTAAGGATATATTTTTGATTAAATGTTTGTATAGAATATGTGCGTATTTAAAAGGTTTTTAAGTTTGTAATAGTGAAGACTGGAACCCGATAGCCGGGTTACAACCGAAGAGTCCGTACAGTGGTAATCGCAAAAATTACTCGAAATACTTGAATTCTTTGCAACTATCGTGGGCACAGTTCATGGGACTTCGACACATCAAAAACAACAAAATGAGCATTAAAGTAGCACAAATAAAGAAATACTATAGAAGGACAACCCATGTCATGATTGGGCAATATACATATATGCATTTCCTTAGTACGAGTATTTTTACTGTGCGTGTTAAAAACAATTGCAAATTAATCCCGGGGTTTCGCCATTTTTTATCCAATGACTACTCTACATTGGCGTCTGTCATGGCCAACAATTTTTAAGTTAACCCTATTTCCCCTATTAGTGCAGTGACATGCCGGTCGAAATAAGAGTGAAGTTGGCGAAATCGCCAAGCGTGTTATAACATATTTCTGAAACCCAGATGGGAGGAAGCTGTGCACTCCTTTCATTGCTATGAAATTGCAGTTAAACTCTACCAACAGAAGGAGGACACCACTTTACCCTCAAACAAATCTGATCCTCGCTGGATCTAAAGCGGTCTGTTTGACCACAATAAGAAGGTATGTAATTAGGCCCTTAATTGACATTATAACAGAGCATTGCCTTATTTCCATAAATACATGCCAATAGAATGAACCTTTACCCTAATGACCTCAGTCGAAGTTGAAAGTATGGAAAGGACGTGAAAGCAATTCTTGAGGTGCTTGCTTGTGCATTTGGGAGCATATTTCCTAATATATTTCGATAGTTCCAATTGGTGTAACTGAGTGGCGGAAAATGTAATCTTAGTGACATCACAGTGGCTGCATGACTGAAGTCTGCCACTCACACCTAACCCAAGGCCTTTTAAGATCTATAGAATAAATTCTGATAGAAATTTCCTAAATTCAAGTCTTCTTCTCTTCGGCAGTTGTGTAGAAGTTGTTGATAGGGCTGCGTTTATGCTTACAAAACTACGGTCATTGCGATTCCATCAGGTAGGCGACCGCTTGGCAGACCCAGGACGAGATGGTTGGATCAAGTCCGAAGACTTGCCCGGTTGCGCTTGGGCATAGCTCCTGATGAGTTAGAGTCGGTGGCGGAGGATAGAGTGGCCTGGAGGTCTCTCGTGCATGCATTGCCCCCGCGACCCCTTTAGCGGAACATGCGGGTCTCTGAAAATGATGATGATGATGATGGTGACGGTCAAATTTTGTGGATAATTTGCATCAAATTATCGTCGGTCACATTTGAGGAAACACGAGGAAAAGATCAATATATTGCCTTCTGTCTTCATTGATTGCATTCCTTTTTTAATTTTTAGGTGATTTTTAGGTGACTTTTTGTTCCGGATTGTTCAAATGATATTTACTTTGTTAGCTTTTAAGCCATAGATAGCGTAAGACAAAATCACCGATGAACAGCTAATTGCAATTTGCCAAACTACTAAAATAATTAAAAATAGGACGTTTAAGATTTGTCATAAAATGTATACGAAAAAGGAACATTTTTAAAATGAGAATGGCTGTCCAAAAAGTCTAGCTCTACTCATTCAACCAACAAAACATAGCATAAATTCCTTTAATCTAAGCCAAATGCCCTTTATATCAATAAAGCTTGCACATTGACCATAAAACTGTCTTTAAATACTTGCACATTAGTTTGGTGCAGAAAAAAAAAAAACACGGCTTTCTGGTTACTTACGAATTGAGGAAAAAAACTGGGTGAACAGATTTAAAGATCTGTTGGTGAAAAACTAATGAGATTACAATAAGCCAAGCAAACAATAAAACACCACCATTCACCAGAAAGAAAGACGTCGACTTCTATAATATTAATGATAACGACGGCGTTACAGTGTTAGGTGGACTTGTACCTAACTTCTACTGCAAGTACAGCTTTGTCTTCTATTACGATGTTTTAGAGTACCCAACAGAATTTTTGCAGATTTATCCGAATGGGATAACGTTTTTTTTTAAAACCAGTCCTTTGAAACAAATTGTTTTGGTTTGTCAACCAAAGAAGCGCATATACAAGTCAAAGTCTGGAATCCACTACCCAATCACGTGAAGCCAGAGGTTGAACACAGAAGGTTTCTTGATGCCTGTTTTGAGCACTTTTCTGTCTTGAGATAGTTTTCTTGTTTTGCTTTTTCTTATTGCTTATCTTTCTTGTTTTTATAATCTTTTTTTTTTTATAATCTTATCATTTCCTAAAGTTTTATTGTAAACATATATTCTGTACTAGTTATAAGTTATACTTGATGTACAGTTTTGCTTAAACTAAATACAAATACAAATACAAATATTAGTAAAACTATAACTTCACCGAAAAAAGGAAATACATTTGGCTTGAAAAAAGATAACATTTTTTACACTAAGAAAGTCAGTCAAATTTTATCAAGAGCAAAAAGAGCGTCGAGCACTTTTACTAAGGTCAACAATTTAAAACAAACGGAAATATATCAAAAGCATCAACTAAACGGAAAGTGACAATAGTTCGACCTGGGAACATGAATCGTTGTAAGGCATAACTTTAAAATGGCCACTTTATATTTTCCAATGCTTTTCTTGTTTCCGGTTCAAGAACCCTCAGAAATATTTAAATGTTTTTTGACGATATACACAACAGCAGAGTTGTTTCCTGGTTGTTTTAAAACACATTTTGCGTCGGATATTTAGTCCTGACTGGTAAGAAGGCGAATGATGGATAAAACATATGTGGAAATAGTTCTGAAGAGAAAGATCCGTCGACTGAACTGAATTGGCTACATTGAGCGTATGAATTCTAACATTTTGGGAGCGCCTTCTAATCTAGCCTTCTAATCTAGCTTCTCAACAACCACTCGTGTTGTGCGTGCTATTGTTCTCTCATGAGTGGAGGGGACCTACAGTTTAATGCCGACTCCGAACGGCGAGATTGAGAAGCTTTTTCTAGACAGTTTTACTCTTTGAGCATTGGCAGTGACTCGAAACAGGTGGAGCCGTGAACAATTTTTTTTTCAAAAATTGTTTGTCTGAACTTGGATTCGAACCTAGACTGTGAAAGTCTAATGCGCATGGGTCGACACACGAACTCACGAAATAAGAATTTGATCGAAATCTAAATCTAAATTTGTGTGTAATTTTTGTAGTTCAGATTTACTTTTTTTGTACTCTTTATCTAGTATTTCCACATTGGGGCCTTTCTGACAGATGAACATACCAGTTTTCGTATATAGGTACTACAATTAAATAATAAATAAATATACCATATATCTTCCAGCTTTAAAAGGTTGAGTACCTAAATTGTTATGCAAAAAGTCTGTATAGGACATCAGTTTATCTTTGCGAATATCAAAAGAGGTTTCGGATACTTTCATTACATACGCATACATAAGTCGTAATCCTGTAGGGGTCATAAAAAATGTACAGATATCCTGCTTGGACGTGAACATTCACTGCAATACACTTTGTTATAATCGCATTGCATCCGTAATGCTTATAAATATGTATGTATGTTATATGGAAAGATAATGTGGTCACGTCCGCTAGGATTTACTTTAACAAAACATTTATATGTAAGATTAGAGACGAGGGAATGAGGAAGAAACAAATATCATTCGAGTTTAGGTTTCGTTCATCTTGAAAGATTGACCAGGATTACTAAAGCCTCTGGTTCATTTGTGTGTGTTTGTTATTTACGAAGCATCCCCATTTAGGCACGGGCATATGTACATAATATATCCTATCGCATTTACAATGCTTATCAATTCATTTCGGGGAAAAGAAACATCCCAGAAAAGAAACCGGTCGCTGTTTGAAGTCAAGCAATTAGCTTCTTGAATTCTTTTCATCCCTTCAATTCCAAGGGTTTTCTCTTTTTTTCATTTCGAACAGATGTGATAACATATCCAGCGCTCCGACATGCCTCAATACAATTAAATTTGTTTGTTTCTTAAATGATTGATATTTATTGAAAAATGTTTGAAATTTTGTAGCATTTTGAATTTTTGGGATACCAAGTACTAGGGAAGTTTGGTATTCTTTTCTTACGGTTAGTTGTAAGAAAGCCTCTCAAGGATTGTTTCCGGAAGGCATTAAGTGGGCTGCATCGCCTACATGTGACAACTGTTTAAATGATTACTTACTGTCCATTTTAGAAGGAGTTGTAAACACTCAAGTGAATCACGTCTCTAAGTGAATGAATAACTATTCAAGAGTCATTCGAATACATGACTTAAAAGTTCATAATTTATTTCATTCTCATCAAAGTTCTCTCAAAAAATAAACTTGTCTGTGAATTCATTGTTGTTTTAAATTCCGTTGAACTCTTCGAAAAACACTAACGAACTTGATAAGTAACTTCTCCATCAGGAATTAACTGCCGACTGCTATAAAGCACCTGTCAAAGCAAAGTGACACAAAGTAATATAATTTATTGCCCTATCGTGGTCAAAGTTCAAGAGATACCATAAATCCTGAAACCACTTATCCATCTTTTTAATTACTTTTAGATAATGTGAGCGATTTGGGAAGAACTTATGGACTTGACTCGGCACTTGTGAAAAAAAATATATTAGGACCGGGATGTGATGTCTGAATGAGTAAGATTTTAACGGTTTTTTAAGTTTGGGATATCCCTCGGTGTATCCCCGATGAAAATCAATAACAGTTTCTTTGAAAATGATGTCAAAAGACACCATTACCGGTTTTTGAATTTCCAGTCACGTAAGTAAAATTACATTCAATTGCAAATTAAATTTCATCGATGACTTCAGTGGCAGATCGATTTGGGTTGTAAACTTTGGGACGACATTAAAATTGTGAGGGTACAATAACCGACACCACATCCTGAATCAATTGAATGAATTTTCAAGACTGTTGAATGGATTTAAAGGGACATTACCTCATTTTCATCACAATGGATATGCTATATTAATGCACAGTCCACGGGAGATACATTAAAGAGATAATCATGAAAATACAAGTACGTGATGACGAAAAAGCTTTTGTTTGTGATTTCTTTGGCCGTCAACATTTTGGAATGGACCTCAATGTAATGACAATGACATTTTTAGACGTGACCAAATGATCGCTGTGCTATCCGATAATTTGGTCTGTTGTTGCGTTCGACAAAAAGTTTCAATTAACAAAACAAAAACTTACTTAAGTCTCTTACCTACTAGATACAAAATGCTAGTACCAGTCTCTAGCGTACCTGTCTCTCGAACTTTTTGCACAAACTTGCGTACAGCAGTCGCGGTGGGTGCTTCATTTTGGCCAAAACTTCTTTTCAAAAAACGCACTGTTTTTTTCACCACACAGCACTCACTTTGGAAATAAATTTTCAATATTTCACAACATTGTTCATGCTTAAATCGTCTCATTACGTTCCGTGGAGGTATGATACTGACTTTCTGTCAAGTTTTCGAGCCGGAAACAGCTGTCAGTGTCAAAATGACTTATGATTTAAAAAAGAACACTAGATGGCCCATCCTGCACATAGGTTCCACAACCGAAAGGAAACCAATGGAAATGTTGCATTCGCATCCACTAATTTTTAAAATTCCGCAAGAACAAACAAATAAAAGTCAACCAAATGCATTTTAAATCAAACAGCTAACAATTCAGGTAAAACGCAGATAATTTCATTTTTTGTCTGCTGTATGTAATGAAGGGCATTCCAATTGCTATGGTCGCATCTCATAAGAACATTGCACCATGTACCATCACAGAAGTTTGATGAAGCAGAAATTTCAACTTTTTTTTAAACAAAAAGTGGGAAGTTTTTATTCTTTAAACTGTTTTAGTTCCCTTTCTAATACGACGCTCCAAAAACCACATCCTGGTGGTGAGTCAATGGATTGTTGTCAAATGTGGGTTTGTTAAATATGTTAACGCGTACCTCAAAGAAAAGAGATAAAATCTGGACAGTAATTAAGATAGGAAAGATGTTTTTAGGTGATTTCAAAAGAAATATGTTCGTAAAATATTTGATCCTGCCAGAGAGGAAGGCGAATGAAGGAGTAGACCAAGCCGCTGTACAAAGACGTAGATGAAGTCACGTGGATTACAATCCGCCAAACTGACTCAGCCACGTTAAGGGCATGAACAGTAATGCTTCCGGGACTGTCTTAGTTTAATCAGTGGACTTGTTTTCTTTATAAGCGAGTTTTCTTCTTTCTTGGTTGGTGCTACAATCCAAAGTGAACTTGAATCTGGATTCTGCAGCAAAGACTCGTATTGTGGGTGTTTTATTCTCTCACGGGTGAAAAGGATTCACAGTTTTTAGTTGACTCCGGAGGTGTAAATTTGACTAGCATTTTTCAACAAATTCTATTTTCTGAGCACTGTCAGTGGCGCAAAAAGGTGGTGCCGTCTTTTAAAGATTTTTTTAAACATTTTTTTGGCTAATCGACAGAGCGAGCCCCATTTACCATAAATCATGCCTTGCATTCACACTGTACTAAATGCCCAACAGACTTAATTTATGACAGAAACTTCGACGTGTGAATATGACTGAAAATTAAGGAAAATTAGAGAAAAGAATGAAGGAAGAAACGAATATGGGTTAAACCTTAGATAAAAAAGAAATTGTTTTCCGTTAATTTATTAAGACAATTGAACGTCATATGTTTCCTTCCGTGATAATGTTGACTCATTAAAATCACAAACAAGGGCAAAAAATGCTCTGAAATCGTACGACAAGTGTTCACACTCAACAACAAACAACCGATCTGAACGACTTGTCGTAAGAGCGCTCACACAGTACGACATAGAACAAATTTGGTCCAAGCACAGTTAAACGAACAATTCGTAAGTGTTGCTTGCGAAAAATAACACCCCAATCTCACCATGTTTTCTAGCACAACAACCAATTTTTGAAAAAGAAGTTTCACGAAAATTTTCCGAAAGGCGTCACGATTAAAAATGGTGAACCAGGATGGTACTTTATCACCAAAATCGAGGCTTGTTGATTAGTAGAGATTTGTTGATTTAATCTACTCGTAAGTAGAAAATCATAAAAAAATCATCGTACACAAAAGTTCTTGACTGCCAAACTTGTCATATCTCAAGCCCTTTCACGCTTGGAATTCATTTTTTACTTGGAATCTATGAGATTTCGGCATAAGTGGAGATGCTTATGTCAATAGAGAATAACCTTATTTAAAAATCAATGAATTTAGAAAAGAGGGAATACAAAATTCGAAATGATTTGGAGAGTTTCCTCAGGTCCTGTATATAAAGGTAATTGCAATCACCATTAAAAACCAACCCTTTCACCTCTTCCACATTGCTGCAGCTCAGTAATCAATTTTAAATCCAATTAGCTTTTGTTTGGTTGAATTTATAGGCACTTATGGACAACAACTCTTGAAATGTAGTTATCATATTTAAATAATTCATTCAATTATTGAATTGAGGTGTTATTCGATAATCCGTTTGTTTTGTCCACACAATATTCAAAACAAATTAATCTCAGTTTGACAAATGTGTACTACCAAATACCGTTGTATGGTGACAGAATCGATTCATTATTTTTGTGAATTCATTCGATATTCATGACATTACTAATTAAAGACAGCTCATGGATGAGTGTTAACTAGACGATTTAAAGAAGGGCAATTACCAAATAACTCAATGGATGTGCATGGAAATCCATTTCGGTAGCTCTTCAAGCAGATCTTTCATTATTGAAAGCAATGCAGTAAATCGTTTTGCAGGGGGGTTGTTCAACAGCTTTACGGTTGATTGCTTCATATCATCAATCGATTTTGATGAATGTACCGTTGATTGCCTTAACAAAACGTCCTTCGGATTATTCAATGTTTAACTGAACAAAGGATGTTTAGTGTATGAATGCACGAGTCCGCATACCTTAAATTTGATTATACGGATCGTTGCATGTTTAAATCATCTAAATTGGAACTGAAGACTTGAATGCAACTGAGGAATTTGTTAAGGAATTCTTTTGAATGAACGGAAGCTTTCCTGTCCAGACAAACGTGTACGCATTATTTGGAAGATAATCCAATCCGTGTTGACTCGTCCCACTATCTGCTCCATTGCAGTGATTCTTAGGGCAGCGTAACACAAATTAACTATGGAATCCTGAATTATGCTATCGTATTAAATGGGTTTTTACTATGAATGCTGTAGAATGAAATTGATAAAAGTTGGTATATCTATGCCGGGCCCTTAACTTCTACAAAACCGAAGCTTAGGGAAGTGTAAAGCTGAAAAGGTTTAAGAACATGTGAGAAAATTTTACGATTTTTTTAATAGCATTCTCGTGCGTAATTCAATGTCAACACCAGAGGCCCGATCTTCCACAAATCTGTGCAACTGTTCGCATATGCCGATGACATTGACATCATCGCTCGCAGATGCCATCTGTACAACTGTTCGCATACGCCGATGACGCTGACATCATCCAAAGGACACAGCGGGCTGTCAGTGGGCTTTTGTGAGCAGCGATAAAGAAGCAGCTAAAATGGGTCTTGCGGCGAATGTGGGTAAGACAAAGAACATGCTGTCTATTAAAAAGGTCCACACAAGAAGCAACGCGGTAAAGATGCCGTACATAACCGAAAATGGACCTGAATGGATGTGTGTAGCAGCAAGCAACTAACACAAGACCATACTGAATGGAGAAGAATGTCGACTTAGGCCTTGGTCCACCCCGGATTGTAGCGCCAGTTGAACAAGAAGAAGAGGACATTTAACAGAGTTGGCATTTTGTACATTTATAGAAGTCTCGTGATTTCAAAAAGAATGAGCTTATTTTACGGATACTCAAAAACAAAATGCAAATTTAAGGATGGAAAAATAAGCGAGTGACAGTGCAGTGGTCTTACATAGAATTTCAGCTAATGCTCGTTTTGGGTTCGAGCTTGCATTTACCACCTCTTGAGAGCCATTTACATTCTTTTAAGACATAAAAGAGAGATGCAATCTTTGCGCAAATTATGAAAAGCATAGGATTCGGAAATTCATATCCGATAGAGCAAAGCAATTCGAAATCGCACACATTTTTTGGGCAAACTCAAACAAAATTACGCAAAAATAAAAATCGAATTGCTTTAGGTTTGTTGCTTGCTTTGTTGCTCTTGCTTTCCAAAAGTTTTGCTTTGCAAATTCTGCATTTCCGAATATGCCCCACATTTCTATCGCTGTTTATATTCCGTCTTAAGCTGCGGGTTTCTCGTTATGTGTAGCCCGACTTTTCCTTTAATGTCATAGCAATTAAAATATTGGTTCAATCACTAATCATGTTCTGAGTGCGCAAAATAGATGAAAAGATCAGTTCTTGCAGGTTCATCATACACTTCTTCTTCGCAAACTTTCATTGGCAGGATTAAACGTTAGCACTACTTCTCAACTTTTCCTGCAGTTCTATAAAAAAGTTCGAAACATACAGTTTCGATTTTTGTTCATTTTTGACGCCTTTGAGGAACCTATAGTTTTATCCTAATTCCAGAGGTTTTATTTGATGCGATTTTTCTTGGTCATGGTGTTTACATGGGTGTAAGGAGACAGGAACATCGGAAAGAGAGCGTATGAATTTCCAAAAGGTTGGAAAGTGATGGATTGGTTGAACCGAAAATATATCTCTTCCAACTGTCTGGAAAATAATACGCTTACTCTCCGATACTCCTGCATTCTTCTGCTCATGTATACATCGTCTACTGCTTTGTATTCTTTGTTTTCATTGCGAAAATTATACTATAAAGAACTTATAAATAGTAGTTTCCTCATTATATCATTACAAGTTCTCGGACAATTTTGTAAGTCATTATTTCACGAGAATCGAGGAAATAAAATTATTTTTGTAAATTAAACGATAATTAAGGATCTAATATTGTTAACGAAAAAGTTTTTAAACTATAGTAAATAGAAGAATTGAAACGGAAGCGGCAAAAATGGGACTGGCGGTAAACAAGAGCAAAACGAAGTATATGCTGCCATCGAGACCCTGAGAATCTTCATCGCTGAACCAGTGGGGCAACGCAACAGAGGACGCCCACAACTAATTTGGCGAACCCAAGTAGAGAGAGACCGCAATTAAGTTGGCATGCGCAATTGGCGACAACTAGCAAAATTGTGCTACTTGGAGGGGCTAGTTAGTCGAGGCCTAGGTCCACCCCGGACTGTAGCGCCACAAGAAGAAGAAAAAATAAAAAATCAGGGATGGACGTTGCGTAGTGCTTAAGTGCTTGAAACCTTACAAAGAAGACCATACTTGGTTCGGTTCCGATTCTAATCGAAGAAACGACAAGAACATTTTCATTTCAGAGCACCATCTTTTGGGAGTCACTGACAGTGTCACTGACAAGCGTGGGATGAAGTGGAATATTTTCAAATTTCACCGACCAGAGTTGGCATAAAACTGTAAAGCCATTGGCCGCAAAAGCTACATTTCTTCATGACTTCATGAGTAAATCTATTCAAATATTTCCATATATCATAACTTCAGACAGAGACCATTTGTAATTTACTTTTTGGAACAATCTGCTAATTGACTTTTTTCTTGGATCTTATTCATTCGAATAACCATAAGTCCCATTCAACTTCCTGCAATCCACCGGAAATGATTTACCACAACATTTTCAGGAAGCAACATTCTTTTCAATCTATTGATTGATTTTAAAATTTTGTTTAATGATCTTTAAAATGTCCCCTTATTGTGTATAAAATCATTTCATCACATTCAAGAATCATCAATCATATTCCAAAGGAGTTTCGATTCAATGAATTTGGAAAATTACTTATTCCCCAATCATCCTTTGGGATTGCTACGAGAATATTTCCGCGGGTAGATTTGAAGGTAAGGAATATTATTTCCAACTAACTTCACACAAAAGATGAGATGAGTGTTTCAAATTTGTGGGATTGTCTCTAAGTCGTCTATGTTTTCACATGTGAATTTTTGAACATGGTGACTGAAGGTTGATACCGTTTTCTTAATTCGGTAAGTTAATGGGATATTCATTAATCCGAGACTAGAAAGTTGATTTTTATAAGCTGGCAAAGTAAATACAGTGGACACTCGATATAGTGAACTAATAAAAACCGGACCTGTTCACTGGAGCGAGATTGTTCATTGTAACGAGTAACGAGGACTGCTTGGTACAATTCATCAAAAATAGAATATAATTACAGTTTTTCTTTAATAGAATAATAATGGCGGCGCTACAGTCCGAGGTGGACGAGCATTATGCCTGCTTTTATTCTCCCACGAGTGGAGGGGACCTACGGTTTAATGCTGACTCCGAACAAGTGCTGCCAGTACTTTCAATTAAAATTTACCATACTGGAGAAGAAGAATTACCATATCACTCAAAATATACCACTTCCAAAAAAATGTGAGCTACGAGTATAGTGAGGTACCATCTTTTTCCCAAATACGATTTTTAAAAGGGGAACCGAATGATCTGTTATGTTAATTGCTGCACTGTGTTCCGCGAAGAAAACTGTCCAATTTATTTCACCATATTTCATTGTTTTAACTTGGGGCAATTCAATATTGACATCAAGAATCAGGTTGACACTAGAGAAGGTGTTGGACTGCATTTGTATTCTTTTAATGTTTGCTTCCTCCACCGTGCTTTATTATTTCTGCTTCTTAGCTCTGCAGCTCGCTTTTTTGTGGTACAGGTTTCAGCCATCCCTTGAATTTATGGTATGGCAGCCATAGATTTCTTAGAGAACACAAACAAAAGGAAGGATATTGGTTTCAGAAGAAATTTACCCTTTTTTGAAAATACCTTTTTACCAAATGTGTGGAATTGGATTTAGAATTTCCCACAAACTGGCAGCACTGCTCCGAACGGCGGCATTGAGAAGCTTTTTCTAGACAGTTATACTTTTTGAGCATTGTCCATAAATCGAAAAAGGTGGAGCCACTGTAATAGTCGTTTGAAAACTTAGGCTTATGTCAAAAGCAAAAAGTAACCAGATGCACCACCAAATTTCGAAGTGTCCATAGTTATAGAAACTGAAGCAGAATTCTGCTGTCAACTGACATTTCCATACGTAGAGAGCGATTATTTTCGCTCTCGCTCTCGAAAGTGAACGAACTTAACGAGCGGTAGATATGATGACAGTGTATTTTTTGTGTATTTTTTGTAATAGCAATTTGCTTCAGTTCCGTAGGGCAATTATAGTAAACCACGCAATTCCCTGCCCAGCCAACTCTGACCTTCCGGAGGTCACTGACACTGACATTCAATTTAAATAATTTTATAAACAGACACAATTTAACATATTTTTATAATTTCTTTAATTCCATCAATTTTCATAACCTCCAGGTGGTGAGATGTCTCTCGCCTTTCAATGGACTGACCAGGCTGATGGCAGAGATTTTAAATTATCGTTCTCCTGATCCAGGAACAGTAGATTTTTTGCTGACATGCTTATGATGAATCGACTTCAAATGTGAATTTTCGCCTAAAGAATGACCGGATTCGTTCTTTGCTTAATGTTTTGCTTTGAATGAACAAACCAGAGTAACCAAAGGTGATATGATATTTGTGATTTGAGTGATTTTTGAATCGCCAAACGTTTAAACACATCTTTATGGCTAAGATTGAAATGTTAATGATTTTCTTGAGGAGGGAAACACTTTTAGGCTACGTTTATGCCCAAGGGAATTCGCGTCACGCGACGGTAGAGAATTCGCACGATTGCAGGCGACATTATTACCAGTGACGATCTATTGAGTGTTTATGTCAGACCGATTACATATAGTTTCGTATATTGACAGTGGTAGAGTTAACAACCTAAAAAATGTCTAAAATAAGACGTGTCAACTCTCCGAACATTGGAGCTGCAAGCCAAAGGTTAAACGTTTTCCGATAACTTCTGCTCTTAATAGGGATTTTCGAATTATATTGAGTGCATCGGCGGTAAACATATTCGTTCCGAATGTCCAGCACATTCTGGATGTATGTATTTTACTACAAGAACTTTAAGCCAATCATGTTGCAAAGGGGATACTCCTGCTGACTATATAATTAAATTCATTGGCATTGAAGTTAAAGCCTAAACATTTTCACCAGGCAACAGCAGTAGAGGCATTTTTGAATTTGTCAGCAAATTTGCATAAATAAATCGAAAAAAGGAAAAGGGGAAACCTACACAACACATCAACTCCCGCGCCGCTTACATTTGTAGGGAACCCAGCTTACCTACACTGGAAATATTCACTGCGTCGATATTCAAATGCAAAAAGGGAGTACGACGTAATAGCAATTTGAATGAGCTCAATTCTCATGTCTTTGCATGCGGCATAATCGAAGTTCTAATGAAGCGGCAGCTATTTTGAACAATATGTTGTGTGGAAAAATCTCACAATTACTACAAATCAAGTAGAACCACCATATCGCATTCGCCTTGCAATTATTTCCAAGATTTTCTAATTATCACTGCATTTTGATTCGAATGCCGAAGATTCCACAAACAGTGCATTTCACGCTCAAGTTCAACGAATTTGTCCATAACGTATGAACGATTTGCTAAATTGATTCAAAATATTTTAATTAGAAATCCGTGTCGGGCCCAGCTGCTTGCCCCCGTTTATTGAAGACCGCTACATGCCACCCGAACTCTTTTAGTCATGAGCGTAACCTAAAGCGAAATCATAAAGATACAAGAAGGAAACTTCCGTAATTTTGCTCAATGACTTCCTCATTAAGCACAAACCATTTTCAAAAAAAGGACAAGAGAATTCACTTGAATGAAGATCTCAATTCTTGGAAATACATGCTTCAGTTATTTTCTTGTGATTTTCAATAATAGCTTGGGCTTTAATTTAGCATGCTTTTCCTGGTATTTATTGTTTACAACCTTGAACTTGAAGAAAAATCTGCTGCTGGATTTGTCTATTGATAACGATTTACCTTCCCCTCTTTCCGGAGTTAACCCTTCTAAACTTGCTCAAAGTGCTCCTTATACGATTGAACTGGGCTGTCAACTCAATAGATTGTTCTTCAAATCAAATCGCGTGTGGCGTATTCAATTGATCGATTTGAATGTTGACGAGTTGGTTAAAAAAAATCCAAAGATTTTGATGTTCAGATGTTGTATTGAAAGACTCTCAATCGAATTGAATCGTGTATGGAAGTGTTCATTGATTAGCTGTCAAACGAATATAAAGTTCAGTGTTTGTCTTGCAAGATGTATTTACAACATATGTAAGTTCCAAGTGTTGAGTATCTGCTTGTAAGTTCCTTAGCCGACGGGAAATTGAAGTAATTATTTTCCAAAGTGATGGCTAGATGTGTCGATTGTAAAATGCCAATTCAGTTGACAGCTCGGTTTGCAATCAAATTAAGTTGTGTAAGGACCAAAGAATGAAAAAACTGCTACTGCATGTTAGGCCAAAAGTTCTGTCAGATTAGTAACAGACGTCTTTAACTACAAATACCCGATTTAATATGATTCTATCGTTTAATTTTGTTTGTGTGACCAAAAAACCCGAAAATGTTCTTTTCGAAATGTATAATAGATAAAGTGTAAAGATCATATCTTATGTTGAATTGATGCTTTGGATGCAAGAAATTTGCTCAGAATCATAGTATAAAGAAAATAAGGTGTGCTTGACAACATTGGGAAGCGATGTGTGACGTAATCCTGTGTAGGTGCATGCCAAAAGGAGTACAGTAGAGTCTCGAAAACGTGAACGGTTCTTTAACATGAACAGTTTCGAATTATGTACGATTTTTTTCTCCATCTTTCGTGCAGGCAACAGTCTACCATAGAGCCGTTTTTAAAAAAAAAAAAACGTCTAAAAATTCTGTTTTTTTTTTACCTCTTATGAACAATTTTCTTATTTTCTGATATTTTTCTTGTTTTTTTGTTTAGTAAAATTAATTGTTATTTTGATACATACGAATTTATACAAACTATCACAATACCCAGGACTCTATTTTCACAATACTTGTCAACATGATTGCATTTATCATTTAAATGTGCTGTACTTGCGAAATATTGTTTAAAAATTGATTCTAAAACAAAATTTCATATATTCAAAAAAGGCTTGATTTTTATAGTAGATATCTCAGTCAAACCGCCGTTTAGAAGTGGTATGTACAATACAAGTGGTTGTTGTAGAAGCTAATCCCATTTAGAGCGGTGGAGCTACATAAAAACAACAAATTTCTGACAATTTTTTCTTGGAGTCTGACAATAACTTGCCTCCCATTGCATTAATAACTTACGAGTAAGCTTGGTCTATTTTGCCGATCATTCTTTGTTGTGAAGAGTGTATCAAATTAACGGCAGTTCACTCTTACTAGTCGTCAATTTCACAGAAATATAATTTGTGCAAAAAATTGATGTTATGACGAGCCACGGACTAAAGTCATTGTTTGTTCTTGTTGTTAACCATATTAGTTGAGCGCAATAAATACTGTTTATTAAGCAACAATTTCATTCTGGAAAAATGGATTAAGAAAGTCTTAAACTCTTTCTTTGTGGTTGCTGTAGTTCAATGATTTTGTACGCTTCTATTTCTTATAACGTCTCAAAAAGTACTATACATTCAGTAATTTAATTTTTGCAACAACAACAACTCTCATGCCGCAGATGTAACCACCTCAAGAAAAACTTCTCCAATCACTGTCAATAAAAAAAATGTTTTCGAATTCAAAAATAATGAATATTGCAAGTGCTTAATAAAGGCAATGGAATGTTAAATGAGACTGCTGAATTGGACCACTTTTTGCAACCCTTCCACGGTTAATTTTAGTCAGGAGGACTTTCTAAATTGCTCCACAGTTCTTCTTTGATCTCGTACCAATGTCAGCGTTCGGTTGAAGGTGATCCGGCTCATTTTTTCATCTACAATGGTAATGACCAAGAATCTTAGCTTTGCGGTATCCAATATTGGATTTTTTTAAATAATAATGTTCATTTCCATTTTAAATAAAATACTACTTACTGGATCTTAGCATCTTTAAAATTTTGATTTGCTATTTTAAATAAGGAATTGACAGCCTATTTCTTCACAGTCCATGAAAACCTTCGAAAGGATACTTTTGTGAGTGAATGTACACATGTACCACAATCGCTTCTTCTTTTAGGCATAATCTAGACGAGCCAATCATCTTCAAGAAACTGTAGCTTCTTCAGACAATACCTATACAAAGTTCCCGTGATCTATGAATAGCGCCACAATCTATTTCAATTGCATCATGCTTAGAACTTTTTTCTGGACAGCGTCCAACGACTTTTTCATTGTCATATTTGCCTGTCTGGATTCTGACCACCTTTTTTAGTGTTTCGCTAACTATTCCTCTGCGTATTGCAGCAAATAGTTCTGAACCAGTTAGCACTGACGATGTTTCCTGCTTTGCTGCAGAATTCTACTTGTTGTTAACCTCGATGTCCGCGCGTATCCCTTTACTCAAAATATTTTCACCACATTTCATTTAGAGTGAAAGCCGGACAGCGACGGTGACAACTTGTATTTGTGCATCTAAGGGAGATATTCGTCCAAGGGATCATAAAAATGTATGCAGATTGAAAAATCGGGAAAATTTGTCAGTTTAAGGGATCTGTTCACCTTAGATAGCTGTCTGTAAGAGGAGGTTTCACAGCTTTGCATACTTTTAGTTTAGTACACATTCGAAATCCAACGATGGTGTGCTGCATATTTATTCTGTGTCTGATCACCGTCTGATTGTCCAGTACAATAAGCAAAGGCTAAATATCATATCTAATTTTTGACTTCATTAAACATACAACCATCTTTCAGTACTTCAAATGCATTACTTGAGCTATACATTCACTTCCACTCAGAGACTCTACTAGACTATCATCAGTGATTATCGTGCTAAGATTCACATGAAGCCATTCATGTATAAAGCACATAGACAATTCGAAGTAGTTGGACAAATATTAAGGTTGTAAGCGATAAGATGGTCAGCAACAGGATCGCGAGAAACAATCGGGCAAAAGTGCATTCCACTCAAAAATAGCCGAAGATGTCACCTGTAGTCGTATGCTAAATCCAATGGACCGTTCCTAACAATTAACATCCATTTTTGAATCAAACTCATTCTCTTTCGTTATTGTTAAAAAATGCGCAACATCTAGCAAAGTCCGATTAAGTCAAAAAAGTGCACAATAGAATTTGTTTCGAGCAAAGTTTCAGAATTTATTTTGAGTATTTCGATATGAATACCCGGGTAAACGTCTTAAACTTTGTATGCAAAGAATAGAATCTTATCCTTTTCAACAATCATCCCTGAAATTTTTTTTACCTTCTTCACAATCCCCGTGTGCCATCAAATAAAATGTTCACCAAAATCACTTAAGGAAATAATCCGTTTACAAGATTTCGATAGGCTGTTCAAACGGATAAAAAAATCGTATAAAAAAGACATTTAGTTCTGAAAAACATTCACCTTATAAGAATCACCGCGAGCGTACGAGGTGAAGCATATGAAGTTCAAAAGATGATTGGCTTGTATCCTAATTACGTTAGAGACAGATACAACACAAAAAATACTTTTTTTTTGCTTTTCAAACATATCCAATCAATTTTCTATCCCTCACAATGAACCTGCTTAATACCTTCCCCAAAAGTTATCGACCAAAAATCTAACAGAACGAACTTCAAAGTCCCAAACCTCGCAGTGGCTGTATATGCATGCACATCCGGAAAAACAAGCTTAAAAGTTGTTTTCCCTCAAAATCCTCATCTCAGGATGAACTTCGTAGCAATCTACATATCTCGTACATACATCGAGGTCGGTATATCCTTCAAATCAGAGTTTATTGAAAACAAAACTCAAAGCAGTCCCGAAATAACTCGAAAATACAGTATCGCTTAAACATGAACTGTTATTCCTAAGTATTTAACACCCGATTATGACACTTGAATGTTTCCATAATTCTGTTCAACCAAAAGACTCATTTGAATCAATTCAAAGATAAAGTAACTCAAATGAATAATTTACCACACATCCATTTGCACGCTCGACACAAGCGTATTTGTATTTACACATTTATCTGGATACATTTTGTCGTAACTTTTAAAAAGATATTTTATTAAGCCATTATCAAATTAAGTACCTTCACTACATAAATGAATGGTTGCTAACATAATACCATGCCTAGTATAAATATGTTGATAGATGTGTTTTCGGTTGACTGCATGTGCGCGCGTGTGTGTGTATGTAAAATCCATCCTGATTCCCGAATTCCCACAAAGCATACATAGGAAGTCCCTGACTGCCTCCCTTAATGGTGAAAAACCAAAAAAGGAAGAACGAGAGGGACGTAGAGAGAGAGGGAAAAGAGAGAGAGAGAGAGAGAGAGTGGAAAAAAAGACCTCTTTGTAATCAAAAATCCACCCTATCTGTGATAATAATAGCTTCTCCCCTTCCTTCTTCGTCTCTTTCACTTCATTCAATTCGCCACCTCTTCATCTTGCTTTTCCTTCTCTTTCTCTCTCTCTCTCTCACATTCATTCACATGGTCCACACTCCACTCTGTCGAACTCTCCATTCTCGTTCTCTGGGCTCTACTGCACATGGCACGTCTTCGTTCGTCTATATCGTTTTGTACTATTTACTAGTTCCTACCCTTTTAAGCTTTACAACCAGTTTAATGTGTCCCACAACACTACAAACTATATGTGTTTGAAATTTGAGAAAGAGCACAGGACCGATGGAGAACACGAAAAAAAAAAGGAATTCCTCCGGGTGGGTTACCCAAAGATCCACCAAAAAAAAAGAAAAGATTGATTGATTCTTCTTACCTCTAGTGACGATGAAAAATTCCAGACATCCGATGAAAAATTGTGTTAAGAGTTTCCCACAATACCAGACAAATCCACAAAAAGAAAAAAAAATAATCCACAGGGTTTTCCTTATTTCTTTCAAATCCCAGGTACACCTCTGTAGACTCCTCAATCGTTTCGGTAGGTAGGTGAGGAATTTCCAAATCAAATATCAAAACTCGAGGAACACCGCTGCAACGGTGATGGCGATGGACAAGAAAATATGTGATAATAGACGCATAGCATGACAAAAAAAAAATATACACACACCAATCTCTTCTTCCTTCACAAGACCAGCAACAAAAAGAAAAGATTTTAATTACTTTAAACTACACTAGGCATCGATCGAGGCACAAAAAGATGTATAGCCAGCCTCGTATTCTTTTATTTTTTTCATTTGTTTCCTCTTTCTCTCTCTCGGGTTTCTCTTGTTTAGGACCAATACACACCAGCGCTAATCACACACAACCGATAGAGATATGCTGCCCCCCAGAGTATCCTTTTTTTGGTTTTTCTTCTTTTTTTCTGTTAAGAATTGCCAAGCACAACTTGAGATCACTGATTAGGATTAAAACTTCCCCACCTCCGCAATTCACTCTTGGACTTAACTAAAAGCCAATAAAGCTCTTTTTTTTTGATAAACAATTCTAATTAAATCAGGGAAAAAATAATCAGAAAATAAAACACAAGGAGGAAACAAAAAGGGCAATAAAAGTAAAGAGAACCATAAAAATTAAAAAAAAACGAATATAAATAAGGCTCCGCGGCGATAACGAAAGATGAAGATGCGCTGCAGTCAACGCGAAGCGAAGGAAAATGGCTGACTGATGTACACATTGGCCGAGAGAATCCATGCAACTCTATACTCTACCTCTTTAGCAGTGCGATGTTGTGTAGCTGTCTCTTGCTCTCTCTGGGCATTTCTCAGTCTCTCATTCTTTAGAACACCAAATCTTCTAACACCCTGTAACATACTCTTGTACAACAAGTCTCCAATATACACATGCACATGTATGCACACAGAATGTTTCGTGTATTTTGTGTGCCTTTGACCTACCACCCTGTGTAAGGCAAGCAAGCAAATGCTGCTGCACTCCACTCGGCTGTTGGTGTGGCTGCGTGTGTGTTTGTGTTGAGTAATAGCGTTTACATTGGTATGGTTGTTAGTCTCCCCCTTCAAAATGAAAAAAAAAGAACAGAAACAACAACAAAACAAAACAGGGACCTCACCAACACGAGTGGAGAGCCAGAACCTGAATCAAGGAGGAAAGGACTACGCGGAAGGCAGGCACGACACGAGAGACAGAGAAAGAGAGTGAGAAGGGGGAGAGAGCGAGAAAAAAGGAAGAGTGGAGGAAAACAAAAGTGTATCTGTGTCATGTGGCGATGTGTGTGCTGTGTTGTGCGGCCCAACGAAAACCTGAAACAGGAATGCGTGTGTGTGCGGGGGTTGCATGCCTCGCTCGGTCTAAGCACGAACATATGTATGATAAGGTGGAAACAGCTGGTGCAAGAGAAGAAGAATCTGAATGGCATATGAGGCCGATTGTCATCTTTGTGGGTCTTGATTAATTGCATCTGTAATGCTTCGTCCTTCATCCAATACAGAGCGTCTCCTCCAGACGGGAGGTGATAGGCTCAAACATGTGGCCAGTTGGAGTCAATTGAAATTGGCGAGGTTTTCAATTGCGTGGTGGATTATGCCTTTTACTTGACCTTGAATCCTTTGGATTTGACTGTCATCCAGTGGTCTTTCGGTACGATTACTTTTCCTGCTTCTATCGAAGGTCGGTAACCTGAAGGTGACTGGAAACGCCTTATCTTGCTCTCAAGGTCATAGTCGTTCCGACAAAATCCGCGTCTTGCATAAGCTGCTCGCTCTTCGAAATGTAAGCCATGGCAAGAACTTTATACATAGATCCTGAAACACGATTAATTTCATCAAGGCAATATTTCCTCTTAAAGTCTATCAAACTTATCGCTCGATTTATCTGGTTGACAATCTTACAACCTCGCCTCAATATGTTTCCCGCTGAACTGGTTTTTTAAGTTGTTCGTCGAGCATATGTTTATGTTCTTTCACAGATGTACGTAGGTAAATTTGCTTTTATCAGCTGCCAAGTATGGAAGTTGATTGCCTTTTTCCGTTCTTATTGAGTCCTCAATCGACCTTATTTTGTGTACTGACATTTTTGCCGCAGAAAGTAAAAGTTTGACGAAAACTTTAATAATTCATTACCAATCGCAACAGCGTGGCAATTGTCCATCATTTTACAGAAAAACTATCCCGTCAATTCGCATATGATCCAGCGAGCAGACAGGGACTAACGCCATAATACTAAGGCTTGTGGGGTGGTCAAATAACCTGGGAGCCCCAGCACATATGTGCAGCAACACTGCATGCTTCTGCACGCACAACGAAACAGATGTGTAGTAACTTTTGATATCTCATCGCTTTCGTTTGCTGTTATTGTAAACAGTGACGATTGATTTCAAAAAACATATTGCCTTTCCAATGGACCTGAAGATAAAAAAGATTATCTTGTTCTTTCCTTTGAACTTAATTAATTTCTCTTCCATTTAAGTTCTCAAACTCGACTTCAAATTGGGCGCCGTGGCGTAGTGGGTAGGTGCGTCGATTCCTACGCTCGAGATCGTCGGTTCAAATCTCGAAAAAAACATCAAACATTTTTTCACGGCTCCACCTCTTTTGAGTTGACAATGCCCAAAGAGTATAACTGTCTAGAAAAAGCTTCTCAATCTCGCCGTTCGGAGTCGGCATTAAACTGTAGGTCCCCTCCACTCGTGAAAGAACAATAGCATGCACAACACGAGTGGTTGCTGAGAAGCTAGGCCCAGGTCCACCTCGGACTGTAGCGCCGCCATTATTATTATTATTATAACTCGACTTCAAATTGCAAACAGTCACTAACATGAAATGTCAAATTCCAAAATTGTACCAAATTTTACTATCTTGCTGATCTACTACATGTGAAATGCATCGAAATTAGACATAGAGACAACTTGCATCGATACGCGGCCGTGCAGTAGACACATGTGTTCACTTACATATAAAGCCACGTTCTCAAATTATACTGCTCGCATTTTAACACACGTCTGTTTCACAAAGTATCACTAAAACCATTTTCCAAAACAAAAGCGTTAATCATTTCCCCCATGGAAATTTAGATCCTTGTCTAAAAACTGTGTCTTCCTGTTTTCCTTAAATAATGGAAATTACAATTATGCGGGTAGAGACACCTGTCAAAATAATGTCCGTAATTGTTGGACTTGGTCCCACCTTCTCAGTGTACACGCGTGTGAACGCAACTTATCTGAAAATCAAAATGACTTTCAGTTTAAGGATGGAAATAGCGATAAAAATGTACTTTGAATGTTAAGGATGGATTTGAGTTAAGGTGTGAGAGAATTTGTCTTCCTGTTTTTTCCTGGATTTTGGGCCCATTGAAGGTCACGTTTGGAATGAGATCTTACGGAGTGCTTCCAAGTGTTCATTACTTGTAAATGTAAACAGTCGTTTCAAATAAACTGGGCAATTGCGGGTTATACTCGCACGGGGAAGGTCACATAAATATTTTGTGATGGAAGTATTTCCGAACATTAGGCAACGAACTCGAATTATTTCAGTTAAATTTTCTTCTAACTTCAAACCAAATAAACTGCACATTCAGTACTACATTCATGCATACGCTTACCTTAAGGTCTACAAAACTGTTTTTTCAGGTCAGTTGCCAATATTTTCAAAATTATTTGGGCCATTCTGGCTTGATTTAATTATTTTAAACGAAAGTTCTCAATGAAGCTAAGTTTTTGCGATTTTTTCAGATTTGTTAGCATTTTGGTTTAGAAATGGGAGACGCATTTAAACCGATTTTGGAAATCCATATTGTGTTGAAAGCAACCTCAAACTCATTTCAAAAGATCTGTCGATTGATATATTGTATCATTTGACAGAGTGCATCATTGTTTCAAAATCCAGTGTGACAGACACGACAGACGGACGGACGAACTCACCAAAATTATAAAGGTTCCTCTTTTTTGGAGACGGAACCTCAAAAATGAATACTAAGTAATTTAGACTAACTTTTCGTTGGTGAAGTGCTGATTGGCTCTCATTTTCGCATTTAACAGGTTTCTAAAATTATAGCAAAAATATAGCTTCTGTATATGCAAATCATGGTGAAGGCTACCTTTAAGCGTTCAAACAGTTGAACATTCAAATTGCTTTTTCTTACAGATCTGAAAATAAAAAATTCAAGAAATTTTTTCTTGGTCGAAAGCGTAGCGGAATTCGTTATTTTCTGCTTACATATTTTGAGTAAAAATATTTGCCTAACAAGTAGAAGATACAGAAAATGAAACATTTGAAAATGGAATGAAAAAATGGATTTGTTTCTTTAAAGTTTATTTAAAAATTATATTTCAAGGTTCCAAATCGTTCTTGCATCAACACTAAGTGGCTGATTACATGAGCAGAAGAAGGCAGGATTGAGGGAGATACAATATACGATTTTTGCATTCGTGAGAGATGGATTGGATGTGCCGAAAATCGGCCTTCTTCTACCGAAAATTCACCTTTAAATTGAATTTTTGGGTTTTCGTTCCGTTTTCGACACGTTTTCCTCAATTTCTGGTGATCGGTGATCGAGTAACACCTCACGCATGCTGCGAGGCATTTTAGGAAAATTGATCACAGGAAAGATTTAAATGCAATTTTAATGTGTTTTTTACTGCATAGATATAGTACTACGTGCAAAGATTGCTGATGAACCTTACACATTTTTTTTATCCGTCATACATTAGAAATTAGAATTTAAAAGAGATTTTCTGTAGAACATTACTGAGTGAAAACATGGTGCAATTGAACCGATTCGCGTGTTCACACACGCAGGAAATCTTGCTTGCCCAGTTGCACTTAATATTGCATTTTCACAAACATATGTACACCTTCTATCAAATTCATTTTTACAATTATTTTTACAATTATTTCGAGCCTAGCTTCTTCAAAAATATCTTATGTTGTGAGGGTCATTCTTCTTTCACGAGTGGTTCCTTCTATCAGACTCCGAAAGGTGAAGTTTTAGACGCCTTTTCTTTACAGTTATACTCTTTGAGCATTTCGGTGAATCGAAGGTAATGGAGCCGTGCAATATGAAAGTCGTTTGTGTCGAAAATTGAGCCCTGACTTTTAAGGTGAAAGTGGCCGAGTTGCGTACAGCCCACACGCGGCGGCAACTCCAATTGATTAGCATTAAAAAATGTCTTTAAGTTAACTTAGCTACTACACTATTATGTGGGCGCTGTGGCGTAGTGCGTAAGTGCGGTGACTCCTATGCTCGAAGTCGGGGTTCGATTCCCGAAAAACATCTTTTATATTTTCACGGCTCCGCCTTATTCGAGTCATTGACAATGTTCAAAGAGTATTACTGTCTAGAAAAAGCTTCTCAATCTAACCGTTTGGAGATGGCATTAAACTGTAGGTCCCCTCCACTCGTAAGAGAACAATAGCACGCAAAACACGATTTGTTGCTGAAAAGCTAGGCTCAGGTCCACCTCGGACTATAGCGCCGCCATTATTATTATTATTATTGTTGTTATTACTACCCTATTATAGACCAACTATAATATCAACCATTTGTCAAAGAACCAAATTGTTGAAATATCCTTACGCCCTTTACTCGTTACACTGCATACGAATGCACTAATCAAATGCTAAATGCATAAATGTTGTTACATATATACATATGCTGATGGCATGGTTATTGTGGTATGTCATAAGTCGTTGGAAGAATCCAATATGTTATTGCAGAAGACGGTAAAATGTTGTCACTTTAACATGTTCTTCTTCTTCTTGTGGCGCTTCACTCCGGAGTGGACCTGGGCCTCAACCAACAAACAGGCAGCAGCATGCAGCAGGCATGATCCTTTGCTAGCTGTCGCCAATTTAGTTTTTAGAGGTAGGCGTTCATTCCCTTTCGACGCCTGTATTTAAGAGTTTTTTTTCTTTCGAATTGAAGTACCTGGTTTATGTTAACCGATATTTTGGAAATACTCTATACAGAAGCCGTGGCGGGTGGATGTTTCTATTTACGTCATATTCTAATGTCTATGGCAAGAGAGATTATGTTCCATTCTTAACCATCTCACCAAAAAGATAAGAACAACCACAACCTTATGCCGAAGGCAAAAAATAATAAAAATTTTTTTTGGAATGGATTAAAATAAAGAAAGATTAAAAATACTATATTTTATTTTCGAAGAGATTGCTTGTACATTTAATTTAGCATTATTCACATCAGAACTTAGCAGATATATTTTATACCAAGAATAATGTACACAATCTTCTGCACATAAGCCACAGGGCTGCGCAAGGAGTCGAAATTATTGTTAACTGCTTCTTTTTCAAAGAATGAAGTGAGCAAATAAAGAAATGTATGCTTACACAACGATTCCTAAAAACTCGCAAGGTATTCTTGCATTTTGTTTTGAAACAATAAACACGACAAAAGAGTCATAATAATTTTACACGCACCAGCGAATCATACGTATTCATTAATTATGCTCCAACCTATGAACACAGCCCTTATTTCCAAGACGCTAAAAGAAAGTGTGATACCTGTTTATTACATCAAAGAAAATATGTACTTTCTCAAGCGTAACATCAAGGCAATTAGGAGTGAAACGTAAAATGCGGGCCAAAAGGATTGCTTCCAAACCACAGCGTAAACATGGTCACGAGAAAAAAAAAACACAATTACCCAGACTTTGAGAGAATAATAGAAACGTCATCCACAAACACTTGCTGAATAATTGACACGTGTTTCTATTTTTAATTAAGTCTATCAGGTCAAAACAATGGACTCTGGTCCTTCATAACCCAATTAGTCGCCTGAGAAGAATGTGTGTCCCAAACTCCTTCAATCTAACATCCTGACAGGTGATGTGAGAGTCTTAAACCTGGTGGAACCTCGATTTTGTGGTTTCGGTGCAACCTTTATTACACAGGCAACAATGAGGCAATAAAAAGAGGGCAATTCCCCCTCCTCCTTAACTCAAATCCATCGTAGTAAATCCGTATCTCTATTTCCATCCCTAACCTGAAAGCCATTTGGATTTTTTAGATACTCAAACACCACACTGAACCCGATATCATTTCCAGTTTAGCAAAAAAACAAAAAAGGAAGGACAATAAAAGACACTAAAAATAAAGAAGAAGAACTGTGGAAGGAGACCGAGTAGACGGGGACCATATGAAGGGAAAAAAAGACCTGAAAACGGAGACTTGAATAAGGAAAAGCGCGCCTGTACGCACGTATACAATCAGATGGAAGTATCCCATGAGATAACGAACGAAAAACAAATAAACACACATGCATACCTCGTAATTATGCTTAGCAAGGCCTGGCGGCATAGCGCGCTGCCTGCGACGAGCACACCCAATACAGAAATACACTGAATTCCCTTCTGTTGTCCTCTCCCTCTCTCTCACACGTTGCTATTCGCTGGTGTATGGGTGTATCGTTAATTCGCTCTCACACAATTTCAATCAGAGGAGGCACGACACATCCAGCCAGCGTCACACATTGCACAGCGGGTATACACAAAGTGCATTAGAAAGGCTAACGAACGCATGTGGATGATGATGACACAACGAGAGGAACACAACAACGCCGTGACGACGTCGATGACGACCACGAGCAAGAGCACGGCACGACTAGACTGTTTACTTCCCGATTCTCCAGGCTTCGACTCGATTCGATTCCTCGGGGGAACACCATGTGGATGTATGAATCTCCTTGAACCCACCCAATTGAATTGAAGAAGACAAAAAACGAAGTCGTTGTCGCGACTATTACACTGGATTCTCAGTTTTCTGTTCTTGGCGGGGTGACACTGTGACAAGTCCACTGTTTTGGTGCCTGTTCATACGAAATAGTTTCTCAAATTGAGTGTCCTTTTGAAATCCTGAAAAAAAGTCTTCCGAAATTAAATTGCTAAACATTAGCTAGGCTCCACTTGTCAAGCGAAAAGAAAAGTGGGGAGGACAGCGGCAAAGAGAACGAGCATGCGCCTGACGTGTGAGGAGAGAACTGTATTCAGTGCTCTTCATTTCCCATCAGTGGAATGGCATATTTCCTGTTTAAGCTTTTGGATTATGGATTTTTGTGGTCAAATGCTGCTGACGGTTCATCACGTTGAAGGTGCCTTAGGATGTGTATCCGCATCAGCATAATAATACGCGTACGTGATTCAATTTGCTTTAGATTGAATCCATGGATGATGACAGGGCGGAGTGATTCCTTTTTTTTTTGTTTATTACAGGCAACATTTTTATGAAGACAGCACAGAGGAAGGCGGTTTTTCCTTGTGGAGTGGTGATGGTAAGGAACCAACAAGTGAAGGGTATTGACTTCTAAAAGCAAGTTTAAGGAAAGTCGCGGCAGAAGTTCACGGCTAGGAACAAATTGGCTTTAACTTTTCTTGTAATGCACCAAGTACCTATTTCTAAAAAATAATAATAACAAAATTGTGGGTCTTCATATAATATTAGCCTAGTTTCTAGAAGAGGGCCTACATTTTAATACCTACTCCAAAGGGCGAAGTTTGAGTTATACTCTGAACCTTGTTAGTGATTGAAAAGAGGTGAAGCCACCACGCCCACCGAGTATTTTTTACTTAGTCAAAAATTGTTCAAAGATATGCAATTTATCTACATACATTCTCAGAACGGAGCTGGACAAATGGGTAGAAGTGGTTTCTTTCAAAAACAGCTTTGGATGACCCAATTAGGCCTATAGTTTGAAGTTTTGCTGCCAAATATTGTGACAAAAAGTGCTGGATAGAAAGAAAAAATAAGATCCAAACAAAAAGGACGTTGAAAAATTGTTTGCCAAAAACACGTCGGGCAAGAGTTTCACTCTCCTTACTATTCTTGCAGCTACAACAGAAAGTGTTATGGACAAAACCAAACTTGATGGTGAGATATTTGATCAACAAAACGCTCGCGACGATAGCCAAAGTTCTTGAAATCTTCTGTCTAGAAAACTTATAGTTTTCTGGTTTGTTGTCACTGTGCCAAATTGTAGGAAGAAATTAGGGGCCCGGACATAACGCCAAAGCCAAATATTAAAATTTAGTCGCTCGACAAAGCGACATAACGCCAATTTTTTTTTAGACATAACACCAAATAATAATATTAATAAACATCAAGTGGGTCATAATTCCACAACTCCTAATAACATGTATATGTGTAATTAAAATGAAATTGAACAATGGTGTTAGTATGAGGGATTGGGTAAAAAGTGAAATATGAGAGTTCATGCTGCCCCCTGCAACCCCTAGCTTGGCCGCAGATAAGATTTCGGATAGGTGCGAGGTTGGTGGTATCCAATGTTTCCTTATTTTCATATTTAGAACGGATTTGGAAAAGTAACATATATCCAATTGTGCACCTACCCCAAATCCTATCTGTGGCCAAGCAGGGGGGTTGCAGTTCACTTTTCACCCGTTCCCTTTTAAATGTCTCAGAATGTTTAATGGAAGGTATATTTTAATAAAGTAAGCAAAATCAGATAGACAGCGGAAAGCGACATAAAGCCAATTGGTCTTATGTCGCTTTGTGAAAGTGACATAAGGCCAAAGCAAAAATTTAGTTTTATGTCACTTTGATAAAGCGACATAAGGCCAAGTTTTAAGATTTGGTCTTATGTCGCTTGGCGTTATGTCATGGCACCAGAAATTAGCCAGTCTTTTTCATCTGAGACTAAAAAAAATTTTGGTGAATATTGCCTTTAGACATTTCTAGCGGTATACGGATTGATTACACCAGTGAGTTGTTAAGGACCTCCTTTCTAGCTTATCCGCTTTTTAGGTGTCCCTGGATCCAGACAAGGTAAGCTTAGACCGGAACAAAGTTGTTCCAGAGTTAACTGGCATTATTTTAACAGTGTAGAGAAAATTGTAATTGAATTGATGACCTTGATTGCCGCTTGAATGTCGTCGGTATAGATAGCGATGTGCTGGATGTAGCACGATGCGTTGCCAAGAAGGAGCATGCTTGCATTTTGCCTGAAAGTCTGGTAGAAGATACCGTCCCCAACTTTGCAGTTCTTCTCTGATCCAATTGTTTAGAATAACGCATCAGAGCCCGTAATCACGCTGCCGTTTCCCCATTCTTATTTTGTTGGAAATTTGACGCGGAAGCTGTTTCCGAAGTTGAGGTCAGAAAGGCAATCAAAATTAACCCAGCCGGATATTCTCTGGCGAAATGAAGTTAGCCGTATCCTTGATTAAGAGGTCTAGAGGGATTAGGAGCAGGAAGACTGTTAAAGCATCAATAGCCTCAGTGATCCCTATGCAAGCCGCTTGCTTGACGATTCTTTATTTTTATTGAAGGCAGAGCACCATATGTCGTCATTTGTCGGCTATTTTCTGACAAATGTATTACAGAAATAGAAAAACTAAAATAAAATGTTTTTTAGACACCGCTGGTTATCAGATTCCTGCCTAAGCATGACTTTATAAGGAACTAAAAAAGACTAAAAAGATAAGGGGCGACGTGGGCGCCGTGGCGTGGTGGATAGTGCGTCAACTCCTACATTCAATGTTCTCGGTTCGATTCCAGAAAAAAGACCTTTAATTTTTTCACGGCTCCACCTCTTTCGATTCACTGACAATGCTCAAAGAGTATAACTGTCTAGAAAAAAGCTTCTCAATCTCGCTGTTCGGAGTCGTCATTAAACTGTAGGTCCCCTCCACTCGTGAGAGAACAATAGCACGCACAACAGGAGTGGTTGCTGAGAAGCTAGGTCCAGGTCCACCTCGGACTGTAGCGCTGCCATTATTATTATTAAAAAGAGAAGCTGTGCAGGAACTCTCGTGATAGACTATAATTCTCAAGTGGACGATGAAACATGCACCCAGAGGCACTAAGTTCTTCAATCAAAGCCAGTCATCATCATACTATTTTGAGAGAGAATGAACTAGACAAAGTCCCTGATACGAGCTTGTTAGAGCGCGGATATAGAATTGAGAAGTATTATGCGAAACTTGTTGGCATGTCTACAGGATAATGTACGATGAATTTATTGAGGTAAGACTCCCCATAAGAATAATTTCTGCAATAAAATGAACATGCTACATCTTCCTAAATCCAAAAGGTCCGTTTTGGATTTTTCTCAGACTGATCGGAGATCGGTTTGTGCCACATATGGAACATTATGCATCTAAGGGTTAAAATGCCGAAAGACTGCAGTTCATTTTTCTTCCCTTTAGTTCACCTATGTATTATGGCCGATACAGTAGTGAACCGTTGAGAAGACAGAATGCGTGGAGACTAAAACAGCTTTCAAAAGTTCAAAACGTGGTGATAGAAAATATGTACAAATGTTGAATATACTGCTAAGAGGAGGGGGTACGCTTAAATTAGAAAAAAGTAAGTTGTATCAAATTAATATAAAGGACTCAACACCCGCAATCACTGATAAATTTCTACATTTGAAACGTTAAGAATGTCATCAATACAGGCGTCCCACACCACAAGTAACTGATTAACCTCAAGGACCAGCAAACTCCCAACAAAACTAGTTTAGGTTTGAGAGCCCGTGGATTGAGAACACTTATATTCTATGTCGGCCTATGTTGACCCGCATCAAATAACCGAACGATCTTCTGCAAAAATCAGACACTGAGCAAATCAAAACTTGAACTCATTAAGACTTTTCCTTTTTGCCATCCGTATAAAATACTTTTGTGATTTACAAATCTGCGAGGACGCGTCCGGAAGGGGTGAAATATTTCATTAAGATTAATTGATTTAAAGAAGAATAATTGGTTCAGCTAGAAGAGGGTCCTGAAAGATGAAATTTGCAGATAAAAATCGGTATTTAAAATATAGTTGTTATGTATAGTATAGAGAAGAAAACTGAGTATGCCTCCTTGTGGACAGTCCAGCCGTAACCAGTAACCAGCCGAATTTTTAATCGAGCCTCCAAAGGACAAGTATTTAGTCTTGCACTTGAGCATGAGCTACAATTGCAGTGGATATCTTTTTCCATAACATGGGTAATCCAAGGGTTTCCCAGGATGCATTGTCGAAGGCCCCTTGAGTATAAATAAAGACATATGATATGAAGTCCTAAGGTCTTACTTTTTCCGTTAAACTTGCTCCCATGTTGGACCATAAGGGAAAGCTATGAACTAGCATCGGCCGATTAAGGATTATTTACTAGCATTCTATCCACTCAACACAACGATGATGATAGAAGAGAATTCCGCCTCTCCGAACCAGACGTAGGCATCATAGCAATATCGACACTGGAGTCAAACAAATCTGCTCCGTCTGCTGAAATCTTTAAAACTGATGATCTGGAAAGGTGCACAACTTCACCTGTTAGATATGGTCGGAGGAAACCATACCCGATAAGTGGAATCTCAGTATTGTTTGCCCCATCCATAAGAAAGGAGACCTCTTGACTGCGCCAATTTTGGAGGTCTAAGTATCCCAAACATCGTGTATAATATGTTCTCTCTATAACAGGTCGTTATCTGTGTAGTTTCAGGCCAGGGAAGTCCACAGCAGACCAGATCTTCAAACTACAGCAGATCCTAAAAACGACACAGGCAATGCAAATCGACAGTCTCCACGTATTCGTCGATTTCAAGGCGGCATACAATAACCTGAATAGGGACGTCTAGTTTTGACATTCCTGTCAAACTGGTCAGACTATTGTTGCTCCATTAAGGTCGGTAACGAACTCACCAAGACTATCAGATTTAAAAAAAAAAGGTTTTAGACAAGATTGCGCAGAACTTACTGACCAGCACAAGAGGCACAGTCTTTCAAAAGTCCGTACAACTGCTGTCATACGAAGACGACAGACGACGTGATTGGTCGAACACCGAGCCGTCAATGAAGCGTTTGCATTCATCGGAGGCGGATAAAACGGGTTTAGCGTTGAATAAAGGCAAGAGAAAGTATTGGCTGTCGACTGGATGGCGCAGTTGGTTAAGTGCCTGCCCCAAGTAAGAGGGGTCACAGGTTCGAATCCCAGTGAAATCGAATCTGGTTCAGTAACCATTTGCCGTTGGGATCAAATTAACGGCACTGGAGAAGGTTGTTAACTGGCAGTACAATGGAACAGTTTTGAGTCTGTGTGCTCCAGTGTAGTATTTCAAAAATCCTCCGAAAAAAAAGAAGATGGGATGTCTTCAAGGAAGGACACACAACATCGGCGACTTGGCCACAACGTCACCATAGGCCCATCTATTTCCGACGTAGTCAAGGATTTCGTCTAATCTCAACTAAACAGTACGAATACCAATCGCTTTTTCTTTGAGTTCAAGAGATTATATTATTAGAGCCCTCTGATCATCCCTGTCCTGCACTATGGCGCGCAGACATGGATAATCTCAAGAGCAAATGAAGAAGCCCTCGAATTGTCTGTTGAAAATTTCTTTAAAGGCGGAAAGCACCTAGACATATTCTGTGTCCCATAGACAACACTTGTCTGTCAAACCATTTTGCTTAAAATTCTTCTAAGTATTTTAGGAAGATGTGCCATAAAATGAATGTCTTTTTATTTATTCGACTTTACAAGAAAAGGATTGAAGTTATAAAACGTCTACACTATGTTCACATTCCCATTTTTTTCCATTCTCCTGACACTCTAAATCAAATTCAAAATACTCTAATCGGATGGCATATAAAACGCTGGTTACTATTTTTATTTATAGGCACAATAGTGAAGACAAGCAGACGACGCACTTAATCAAGTTCAAAAATCCTCACTATGGCAGAATAAAACATGCTATTCATATTTTATTTTCTTAGACGCAACAGACTCAGAATGCAACCTGAAGAGACGCACTAAATTAAGAGGGATCATTTTTATTATAGAGCGAATTAATACAAATTTTCGAACGTATCCAGTCAAACATTTCATATTAAAATAAGAGTCGTTTCGGTGGTGCGTGCACCACCCATGGTGGAACCCAATAGACCTCATTATTTAAGTTACAATAAGTCATCCACATCGTGCCGTATTAAAGTCGTATCCAACCATTCGATCGCTATTCAGAAGCAATGGATGGTCGTCCACATTCAAATCATCCATTCTTAATAAAATCGTCTCTTAGGTGAGTTATTCAAATTTTCAAATTAATGGGTCAAACCCGCAGTGGAGTCAAAGGATTTATTGATGTCTAGTCCACATGGAGTGCTTGACTACGCCTCGCTATTTTGATCGCTCGTGGAGTGCAAGTAAGAGAGTTTCATCTGTTCAATTTTATTTTGCCAGTGGTACGTACATTTTCTCAGCTCAGCATCATCAGCATCGTCGGCCCGGTAGCTCTCTTGCGAGTGATAGAAAACTTTGTGAATTGTTTTCCTTACAGTAGAAGAACAAAGAAGTGTAGCTGCCACCATGGCCGCGTAGTCTGTTACTTCTCTAAGTGGACTAATGGCATACACGGGCGGAATTAGCGAAGACTGCTGGTGACAGCGGCCCCACTCACTAAGAGAAGTTAAAACTTAAAGGCTGAACGTTCATTTTTATTCGCAAAATGTTAAAATCCACTCGATGTGGCATTACAGTCTACAAGCAATGACCATGGATTGTTTCGAGCGAGGACATTTCTGAGAGAGACGTATACTCCATGCACGAATTTGCGTCACCAGAACATAGATATATGAGAGGATAAATAGACTCCCACTGATGATTGAACCTTTGGTCGGATGTAAGGCAACATGAGTCTACTCAGTCGTCTTCGGATTCAACGCCTAAGTTTGCTAAGCTATGTAGAGCGCATAGACTGCTCCGGCCCGAAGATTTCTCGACAATGCCCGTGGGACAACGCAATAGCGAAGCCAATCTGGAGAGTGCCATCTGGAGAGTCTTGTTCGTTGAGGCCCAGGTATATCCCGCACTGTAGCACCTCTAGAAGAAGAATAAATAGAGGCCCGAGAATATAATTATGACCACATAAATATAAAAAAAATAAACTGGGCAAGTGCGAGTTGTACTCGCACGGGTAAGGTTCCGTCGCATAATATTGATGGATGATTTCTGAATATCAAACGACGTTTCAAAACTATTTCAGTTGAATTTTTTTCTAACTTCAACCCAAATCAACTATTCATTCATACATTTATACATCCGAACAAATATTTATCCATACATATGTATACCTATACCTCTATCGAAGTTCATCCACCACAAATCTCTTCCATCATACACATACCCAATCACGGCCCATGCCTGCGGTGTGTGTGTGTTCATTTCTGTTGGGCATTTAGGGGTGAGATCGAAAAGATAACGCTCATCAACGAATAGAGTGGCCGAACACAGCATGAAATTATGTGTGAAAATGAAAATTGTTCTCATTTTAAATCTTAGATATCTCAAAATTTCAACATAAATCGATATTTTGAAATTCATCATTTCTTAATGCTTACATTGATGTCTTCAAAACTGCGTTTTCAGATCTTCAAAATTCGCATGTCGATGATTGACCGTTTTTGGCCAATATCTCCAAAACCATTAGGGCCAGAATGCTCGAAATTGTTTTAAATGAAAGTACTCAATGAAGCCAAGTTTTTGTGATTTTTCCAGATTTTTAAACACTTTGGTTTAGAAATGGCATTTAAAAAAACTTTGGAGCTCCATATTTTCCAAACAGTATTTTGGATAAAAAAGTGTTGAAGGAAACCTCCACCTCATTTCGAAAGATCTGTCGATTGATATATATTTCGATGGGGTGCGACAATTTTTCAAAATTAATGTCAGCTTCACCTGTACTGGAGCCACCTCCAAATGGCCCCACTTTTTAAAATCGCTACATAGGCAATGATATCTAGGTCTGAAGTACCTAATTACAAAATTTCATGCCGATATCTTCATAAACTTCGTAGATAAAAAAGTGTGACAGACACGACGGACGGACGGACGGACACACCGATATTATAAAGGTTCCGTTTTTGTAGACGGAACCTTAAAAATAAGAGAATTATAGGAAGTGCTATAGAATGGCGCCCAGTGCTGGACAACTTGGAGAAATTTAATGAAGAACCTGAAAGTCAGTGAAATATAAAGAGAGCAATTTCAAAAAGATCCCTGGTACGACGAAAAATTCGAGTGAGCTGAGACTCTCTCAGTTACTAGACAGAAAAGCAGATTAGATGTTTTCATAAAACCTTCAACGCACCATCAAACTGAATGATCGGTCAATGACTCGATTATCACTTTCCCAAGCAAGAACCCTCACTCTTCAGTGGTCTTGAACAAACCAAGGTTCCACCTCATTGTTGCCCCTATTCATTCCATCTGTGATTCCCTTCTGTTATCCTTTTCACTTAATTATTTCCATCCGCGTTGTCATGACTACTGCAACATTCACTCGTAAGCTTGCACTGAGGTTGCCCGTCTGCACGGTTTGGGGTGACCAAATGTAAGGATTAAACTTAATAACCGTATCGAACAGGATATAAAACCCAGTCGCGAAAACGTTAGCTCATCATTTTCATTGTTTTCCCGCTGCTCGATGGCGAGGCGTCTCCATAAATCTAGCTGGTTGCCATTCGAATCCATTTGCCTGCTCTTTGTCTGCTGAAGAGGAATATTCTTACCCTTAGTTGTCCTTTTCAATTCAAAATATGGCAGTGGCAGGTTTTTCTTATTCCGCATCCTCTCCTGTTTCCCCTTTAAGTGGCAACAAAATATGTATAATTATAAAGGACGAGGAGTTGTTTTTTTTTTTCTTTATTGACTGTTGAAAGCCTATCCTTGCAGGTACGCTACAATACCACGAGGGTCTGCACACACTGGGAGTAGGTATTTTTATCTCCCATGTGGGCTGCGCGTTTTTGTGACATACCAGTGTTGTAACAGCCGGATGAAGCTAGAAACAGATGGGACTCGCGTAAGCGTTGCGATGTCTCACATCATCTGCAATTGAAATTGACGTGTGTGCACTGGGAGCATGGATTTGTGACAGAACATGTGGCGAATCGCTCTGGAAACTGATACAAACCGGACCGACGTATTGTGACGTGCATGATATAAAAAGAAGTCACTGTATCGCTTAGGCGTATGACAGTGAGGAAGTCAACATCGCTACTTGCAGTCGGCGCGTTATTTAATCGGTGGAGCGGTTGAAATTGGATTATGCGGAGGTATTGACGTATTTTGACGTTGAATGGATACGTCAGCAGTTTTTTTGGAGGCTTACTTCGGAGCGTGTGCCTCATGCTGGCTTGAGAATAATATTTCATTTCTAATAGTCTGAGCAATGTAAAGATACCCACGTCCTTCGGTGACCATTTACGTAGTAGATTCGTGTGGGTATGTTATGAAAATGAAATTTGTTGTGTTTTATCGACTTTTGTCGATATATTCACTGTTTTCCTCTGGCTTTTCTGACTTTGAGCGACATCTTGAAATTGTTTGCTTTAAAGCCTTAATTTTTGATTGACTACTACTACTACTTGCAGACAGAAGTTTCGGAGAACCTTTAAATGTGATGTCAAAACTTATCAAGAACGGATGAGGAAATCCTTGGCCAATTCAAGACAAAGGTTCTGCGCTTGATTTTCGCTCTCATCTGCTTTGATGGTTAATGAAGCTGAAGAAGGAGACCTCGGCATGTTCAGGCTTCTGCGGACTCAAGAGTTAAACTGACTAAAGATGGGCAAAACTATAATATAATAATGGCGGCGCTACAGTCCGAGGTGGACCTGGGCCTAGCTTCTCAGCAACCACTCGTGTTGTGCGTGCTATTGTTCTGTCACGAGCGGAGGGGACCTACAGTTTAATGCCGACTCCGAACGGCGAGATTGAGAAGCTTTTTCTAGATAGTTACACTCTTTAAGTATTGTCAGTGACTCGATAGAGGTGGAGCCGTGAACAAATGTTTGATGTTTTTTTCGAGATTCGAACCGACGACCTCGAGCGTAGGAGTCGACGCACCTACCCACTACGCCACGGCGCCCACACTACTGCTCGGGCTCATATTAGAGTGTGGAACGGAGGGATAATGGAAAAGGGAATAGGTGGTGGCGCGCGATAGTTGATAGGGACCATCACTGAAGTAGTGCCTGAGAGACTGCGGTGCTGAAAAGCATGATGGTTGAGGCGAAAGCATACCCAATGTCTGGAACATCAGTTCCAACCACAAAATAGAGGTATATAATTGTTTAATGTCGCCTACAAGATCCTATCCAGCGAAAAGTGTGAACGTCTAAGGCCTTTTTGCACCGCACTAATCAGCACGTACGAGACGTTCCAACGCGGCTTCCAGACCGGCAAAACGATTATAGACCAAATTTTTCGCACTCCGTCGAAACCTAAAAAAGACCGACTCGATACGCGCCACCTCTTCATCGATTTTAAAGCCGAATATAACAGCATTCACCACAAGGAACTATTCAATGCGATGACCGAACTCGGGATCCCGGGGAAATTTATCCGGTTGTGTCGCGCCACGCTAACAAATACTATGATTTCCGAACCATTTGAAGCCTGTACCAGATTTCGGTAATACGATGCGCTATTGTGTGATTTCTTCAATTTAGTTCTGGACCAGGTGCAGGTGTAAACATAATCCGCAAATCGGGTTACGCAGCCGAAATCGACATTGTCGTGCGTTCCCAGCGAGTCGCAGTAGAAGAATTCATGTCGATTGAAAATCAGGCGAAACAAGCTGGTCTTAGGGTAAATGAGGAAAAGACGAAGTCGGCCATCATCTAGGATGAAACGTCATAATCGAGAGCAAACGTAAACTCCACACACGGTATCTTAGCGGAGATTCGACGCAAAATCGCTCTTAGCAATCGCTGTTTCTTCGGCCCAAAACTCCTGACTGAAAGGACCAAAATCACGCGTTGAATTTGGTCCTGTCTGCGAGGAAGGCGAATGGATGAAAAGACACAACTTCGAACTCTATGATCTGTGCAAGGATGTGAAGACAGAAGGCAAAAATCCGTAGATGTAAATAACTAAGTCAGCAGGTTACACTCCAGGAGTCTTCTCTTAATAAAAAAAGGAAAATCCCTAGCTTCAAGATTTGCAACAAGCAATTCATTTCCGTTGGTAGGACTATCCGACAAGGAATGGATTTTCGCACAGACTGGTACTTTAAACACTTTCGAATCAATTACTCATGTTGTAAAAGGAAAATTCTTTTGAATCCAGATGTAGTAATTGAGTAACTAAAGGCAGAAACATAATAGACTTATGTGAGCAAATAAGTGCAAATAAGGGCTGACTTAACCCTTATTTGCACGCCCCATCATATGCTAAATGTACTAAATGACGATAATGCGATTAGGTTCGGTTTCGTTGAGTCATACAAATCTAATAAAAATGTGACAGATTATTAAGTTCATTGCGGAGAGTTCCATTTACGAGTATGTCTCACTCGATTACAATGATAAGCATGGTTGATAAGAGAAGCGCTGGATCGATTTGAGAGAAAAGATCTGCGTGTTGGTTCGACTTGTGTTGCAGATGAGGACTTAACAACGAATTATGCAAGTAGTACAGCGGCATTGATTCATTAAGACGTCTACGGTTTCTTCAGTATCTTCTTGTTTCTTCCTTGTATAGTGCTACAGACTAGGATGGACCTGGGCCTCACACAACATGTCCTTCCTGGTTGAGGTTGCTTTCAACTTGTCAACTTCGGGCCGGACCCAAGTTGTCCATACGTTCTACTTGGTTCATCCATCTTTGGCTCTGGAGCCATAGATGACTGGCTAGACTCATGTCGCTTTACAGCCCATATTGTTCATGGTTCAACTTTCCCGAAAAGACCAACAGTTTCTTCAGCCGTTTTAGCTGCTGTCCATGCCTCCTCTACGCCGTAGGGCAGGACTGGGACGATCAATGTCGTATGCAAATTCAGTTTGATTTTTCGAAAGAATGATTTATTATTCAATTGCCTTTTGAGCCCATAGGAACAGCCGGTACCGTTGTGTACCGTTGTGTGTACTGTTTACCGCGGAGCCGAGGTAGACTAAGTCCTTTACTACATCGAAAGTATATATGCCTATGGCGACGTTGTGGCCAAGTCGTCGATATTGTGTGCCTATCCTTGAAGGCAACATTTATTTCGATCTAACCTCGTTTACCGCCAGACCCATTTATTCAGAATCTAAGATGCCGGCTTTGTTACAGTCCGGGTTCTACCCGCCCCACCTTAGAAAAGAAGAAAACGAACTTACTCCATGAACGTTTTATTTCACTCAATATCGTAAAAGTCATGTGAATAAAAAATGTAACTCCAGCACTGCGATTTTTTATGTTGACATTTTTAGCAGAGTAAACAAATAATTGGTTTGAATGGAGTTGCATTTGTGCTTGTGTATGCTACGCGGAAGATCAGATTACGATTGTTAACGTCGCACATAAAACCACAAGTTCGTGTTCTTGCAATCAAAAACGTAAAACGAATGAATACTAATAAGAGGTTTTATAATTGGATATGTAAGCAGACAGTTTTTCACACCTATCAAGAAAATTATGAAAACAACCTTAATCAATCTTAAATTTAAAACCTCATCAGAGATGTCTTAACCGCAATAAGACGACTTCCGGAAAAAACACAGTTCAAAAATGTCTCACAGGGAAAGAGGACACTTGTTTGCCGTTTTTGAAAACTTTTTCAAAGAAACTCTTGGTACATCGTTAAAGACCCCCAAAAGGTCACGAAATAAAGGAATTCTCAGTTGGTTTTCGAAAGCTGATAGTAAATGATGCCTGGTTCTGGAGAGAAATAGATTCACACATTGTGCCAATGCTCGGCATTCACCAACCCGGCAGAGATTGGTGCGAAATGAAGGAAACATATCCGTAGCGGAGAAGTCACAGATACGAGTATGTCGATTCAACACCTGATCTGACTTGGGCATCGCCAGAGAGTCAATCCCTATAATTTTGCGTTTGGGTTTGGGCTTACGTTCGTATAAGTGCTGACATAAGAATTGAAGCCGGACGACAATAGACAACGCAGCGAGTTCGCTAATTGAGCGATGGAAATGTTGGTCAGAGATCCGGATTTTGGCCAAAAAATCATCTTCACGGGCGAGGTCCATTTTTGGTACAGTGACTATATCAAGTGGCCGCCGTGGTCGTGTGTGTTTGTGCGTCTCTACGCACTAGACTTTCACAGTCTAAGTTCAAATCCCAGTTCAAACAAACAATTTTTCAAAAAAAAAAATTTTTACGGCTCCACCTCTTTCGAGTCACTGACAATACTTAAATAGTATAACTCTCTAGAAAAAGCTTCTCAATCTCGCCGTTCAGAGTCGGCATTAAACAGTAGGTCCTCTTCACTCGTGAGAGAACAATAGCACGCACAACACAACAACAGGGGTTGCTGAGAAACTAGGCCCAGGTCCACCTCGGACTGTAGCGCCCCCATTATTATTATTATTATGACTATATCAAGCAAAATTACCGTTATTAGAGCAAGCTTTTACACATTATTGACTGTTTGGTGCGGTTTATGGCATGGCGGCATCATCGGGCCTTTTTTATTTCAAAATATAGAAGGAGACACCGTTACCATCAATGGTACCAGGTAAAGAGCGATGTTCACGGACTTTCTGTGGCCAGAGCTCGACAGCATTGATATAGCCGAGCTGCAGTTCGGATACATGGCACAGAAGCGACGGAATGCTGGAAGTTGTGACTTGACACCACCTAATTACTTTCTCCAGGGCCTAGTATACGCTAAGTAGCCAATTAGTTTGGAAGAGGTAGAGGCCGCCATTCGAAACGCTATTGCCAAAATTAATCTGCACCTATTGGACCGAGCCATATACAATTGGACCGACCGCTTGAAACACTGCCAGCAATGTCTTTTCCTATCGTTCTTAGCTGCTCATACTGTAGAAAAACTGTAGAGAAATGAAGGGAATGTCCCTTAGTAAGATATATCCTAAAAATAAGATGAAAATGGAGTCCATTTCAGCATTCCTTTATGTATATGTAATACATGCAGTTTAGAAGTCCTACTTAGGTCAACTTAGGCCCATTGTGGTACAACGCGGATCGGATATCTCCTAACTATGAAGCATTTAAGTTGGCTGATGCCGACATTATTCAGTTCATTTAAGTCAGCCTAGGTAGGTCTTTCCACGGGTGGAAAAGGAGAGAAGATGTGCAACAGTCTTCTCTTCTTCCTTGTCCCTAGATCTTCTGCGTTGTCCCTAGATATTCGTCGTTGTAAAGGAGTCCCAATCCAGAGGTGTGTATGCCAATGCCACAAGTCCGGTGATGACATATTTTTAAAAGAAAATTAGCTGTAGCATTGGCGTCATGATATGGGTGGTAGCTTTCGTCTGGATAAGAGTGATGAGAACGTTCAACTCCCGGCTAGTTCATCAGCTTGGCAATACCCAGGGATGTCACTGTGTCCCGGCATCCATATGAGGTGAATGTTAAGATGCTCAGCCATCTCGTCACGAGATCGGCGGCAATTCAGGGAAACCTTTGAATGAAAAGTCACTGAGTTCAGGGATTTAATCGCTGCTTGGTTGTCCGAACATATGGTGTTGTCCTTCTTAGATCACATTGTTCTTAAGCCAAGACATAATAATAATAATGGTGGCGCTACAGTCCGAGGTGAACTTGGGCCTAGCTTATAAAGCCACCACTCGTGTTGTGCGTCCCATTGTTCTCTCACGAGTGTTTAATGCCGACTTCGTACGGTGAGACTGAGATGACTGTTACCCTCTTTGAGCATCGTGAGTGTCTCGAGCCGTGAATATTTTTTTTTTTTTTTAAATTGCCTGTTTTTCTATTTGAACTTAGATTAAAAGTCTAGCGCGTAGGGGTGACCGCCCATACCCACAACGCCGCGTCGTCCGCTTAAGTCAAGATAGAGCCATTGTCTCAGCCTGAGTGACGGAGGGAGATTTCCTCTGATTTTCACAGAGGGATCCAAGACGGAGGACCACCGCCCAGCGTCTAATTGTCAGACTCCTAGTCAGATTTGAAGGAGATGATGGTAGAAAAGTCTCGAAGAGGGATTGAGGCAGTATGAGGTCAGTGTGTGGAAAATAAACTCGAAATTGTCAAGAATTGTAGTTTGACGGATGTGGTAATTATTCCACAGATGGAGTGTTTTAAGTCTAACTGCTGTACTGGCTGCTACCTGTCTTTCGAACGAGTCAAGTGGAGTAAGGTAGATGCAAATCCTTGCCGATCCTTGCACACGGTTAAGAAGTCTGCAGTTGACAGCTTTATCAAGAGCTGTCCACCATACTGCAACTCCACACATTACAACTGGCCACACAGTTTGGCTGCAATTTTGGATTTTTTTAACAAAAAACCGTAGTGGCTTTCTTGATTCGGTGTATGGTTTTGGTTTCCAGTTTAATTTGCCATCTACGATGAGCTTAGATTTGTCTGTAAGCGATAGCATTAAACCACGCAGTGAAGGAGGGAACATAAATCCAAGGGTGGAATTTTGTATCTCCTTGTCAAGAGTACTAGTTCCGTTTTTTTGTGAATTGACTCCAAGTCCGCATGAGTTAGTCTTTAAGGTCAGTTTATGGAAAGCATGCTCCATGATGTGTCTTGTCAGACAAAATTTCCTGATACTTCTGTAGCAACATCGCCCACACAGGCAACCACTTGGCATCCTGCCCCTTCTAGGTTTAGCCGTGGTTTGTTTACCACAACGTTCCATAGAAGAGGATAGAGTAGGTACACTCTTCTGTTTGTTAATCTTACAAAAATGGCTCCAGTCAAAACATCGCAAACTCGGAAAAATCTTGATTTTGCTCAGAAATGCATTAAAATTTCGGTCAAACTTGTCCTCAAGAAGAAAATATCAGTCTTCGAATAAAAATTGAATAATTTTTCCATTCAATAAGACCCCACATGAAATTCATGTTCAAAATTTCGGTTTGATTCCTGTTGAATACGCAGAACATTACTTTGATTGTTAAAACTGACTGACTATCTATCGTTGAAAGTCCTGCTGGATTCAAATTAGACCTGAGTATTTATTTATTGTGTTGCCAACCAAATCGGCTTGGGTGGCTAGCCTTGGATAAATCTTGAAACAGACCAGACCCAAAAAATGATTGCTTCTCTTATTCTCAAATCACATCTCGAATACCTCCCACGTAATAAAATCCAAGGATAAACAATGATTCAAACTCGAATTAGAGTCTTCTTGAGAAATGATTTATAAAACAACACAAATCCTAGAAAATGTATTTAAGAAAATATTCAACAAAAATTCCACACTTCATCGCATATCACTTGAAACATTTATTCGAGATCATAAACACAGTCTACAGCAGCATGTCGATACCAAAATATCGTACCTGCATGCACACAATAAACGCTCAACGTTGGGAAGGAACCTTTTTCGTTCCATGCAGCATGGAACCCCGAAAAAGATCAATACACCCGTGTGTGCACATGTAACTATCCGAGGTGTAGTCTAAAGCGAGACGCATACTGGCGGGGTAGAGTCCAAAGGGAAAACAATAAACCGAGACGAGGCGACGAGAAACCGGATTGGTATTCAGATTTTCATCTTCAGCTCCTCTGCCGTGCACTTGCGCGTGTGTTTGTGCCTTAAGAGGCTTTTCTGTAGAATGAAACAAATAAACGTTTTTGTTTTCGTTTTCAGTTTTCTGTGTTTTTTCTTTCTTTTTAATTTTATTTTCGGTTTTGTTTCAGTTAAGTATCTTGAATGGCTGACGTTTTAATGTGAGGCTATAAATTAAATTTGAGGAACGCAATCCTGGGGGTTGGCAGAGGGAAGGGAAGGTGGCGAGCGGACGAGAGCCGTCCTGATTAGATCGACAAGAATCAGCTGGATGGTGGTGTAATAAATTTGGGAGATTGGAAAATCCGAAACAAAAAAAGAAGAAAAACACAGATGAAGTGAAGAGTGAGATGGAGCCTAGTTGACAACTGACAGCTGTCACTTCTGATTACTTGGGCATGATTTGGAATGGATTTGTGTTCCTCATGAAATGGTAAAAATCGAACATTGAGACTGGGACCAAATGGTTCCTTCTAATGATAGGATATCTCAGAAGGGAAAGTCTTTCTTTCGGTGATTATATCCTCATGGGACTAGAAACTGTAAACGGAACAAATGTTGGGTGTGAAATTAAAAATTAATGATGTTTAGACCTTCCTTTAAAAATACGTTATAATCGCATGAAGGGAGCTGATGAATGGAAAAAGTGTAAAGTAATTGACGGGTGCAGCGTGCAAGATCTTTTGCTCAGACATGTATTTTCTCATGAATGCATCGACTCTAGCGGGAATTGAAGAAGACCACACACTGAACTACTGCGCTAAGGCGATCAAGGGATTACCGACAAAAATCCCTCAGGCATGTCCTTAATGAAGTGGTAAGTTCCTTTTCTCAGACATATTTTTACAAATGCAGACTCGCATTTTATAAGAACGTCCATAAAAGTTATTTGTCTTGAATAAGGATAAGCGCTGATCAACTTTAAGGGTCATTGGTCATCGCTTTTTGTAGCAGATATTTATCCGTCAGTCAGAATTGGGTATTTTTATCCTCTGTTGTTCTAAGTCTTTTAGGCACTATGAAGTACAAATTAAGTCCAACTAATTCATAACCATTGGCTTTCAGTTCGGCGCGCCATATTTAATCACGTCTATGAAACTCTGGTCGTTGAACGATGTGTCTGTCATTTTTGACATCTTGAGTCATGGATGTTGAGAGATGGGTGGGCATATTACCTATTCCCTCGAAGTAGCAGCAAACGTTTAGACTATAACTTTACCTTGGTCTAATTCAAATACAGTCAAAATCGGCCATAACGACTATTCAAGGGACTGACAAATTTGGTCGTTGTTAGTGATATATCATTGTAAACGATTTATTATGCTATTGGATTACATATAATAGAGCTCAGGCGCGACCTAAGACTTTTGTCGTTATAACCGATGTCGTTATACATAACTGTATATCACATTTATATTTTATCGCTTTTTATTTTTAAGATTTTCATCTTTCTTCGGGTGGTGCTATGGTCTGGGTGGAATGAATTGTTTCTGCTGTAAATCTCTCACAAGTGGAGAGGACCTTCAGTTTTATGCCGCTGCCGAACGGTGCGATTTGAGAAGCCTTTCTCAATACTTTCTGAGAATAATTAACGACTTCAGAGAGGTGGTGTCGTGAAAATTAAAAACTGTGTGTCCGGGATCAAATCACATTCTTGACACTACGGCGGCAGTCTGTTAAGCAAATATGACAAACAATCCGACGCAGTAAGTGTTTCATTCATTCAAAAGGAGCAAACAAAATATCGTTAGTTAATCACTGCTTCGCAAGGTGACTTCATCTTTGGTCATAGGAGCTCTAAGTTAGGTTAGGTCCTAGAGACTGGCTGCAGATTATAATCACACTTAGGCCCATGAGCATAGGCCCACGTGGATCGGCCATATACAGCCTTGGCCAAAAGTATAAGGAAACCATTTAAGATTCGTTACATCTTCAAAAAGCAAATAAATTAATGAAATGAAAGGAAAAAATAAAAATCGATAGTGTCGTCGAAAACCATAACATTCAAACTAATTACTTCCGATAAGTGATTAGCAGCAAATACAAACTCTTCGACTCTGAGCCTATGGGACAACGCAACAGAGGACGTCCACGTACAAGGTGGCGAACACAAGTCGAGGGGGACCTCGGTTGGCTTGGTGTGCGAAACTGGAGACAGCTGGTGGAGGATCGTGCTGGCTGGAGAGGCATGCTGAGCGAGGCCCAGGTCCACCTCGGATTGTAGCGCCCTGAGAAGAAGAAGAAGAAGAAGCAGACAAAAAGATAAGAGTGCCTAATACATTTGGCCAAGGCTGTACTCAAACCATTAAACCTTTGTGACCTTGCTAGGAACCGTTTAAATTAGAGCGATGATGTTTGATTATGTTTTTTAACTTGCTAATGTTGTTGAAGTTGTCGAGAGTATGGTTAGGTTTTATCATACCGAAGATTATGTTGGAGATAGCCACAATTGGTCTAATTTCAAGATGTTTCCTATTAACTAATTGAACCAATTGTAGCTTACAATCAAGTGAATGAGTTGATCGATGGTTTCATAGATCGCATAAATTTTTTTAACAAAGCGCAGAGGAGTTACTAAACGTGAAGATGTGATCAGGAATTGCTTCCTCCTCATCTTCATCTGAAAAGAAGTGAAATGGCGTGTTTCTTTCATTGATGCAGTTTGCAATAAGGCATTAATTGCTAGAATAAAACTTTTTAAATAATAATAAAGGGGGCGCTACAGTCCGACGTGGACCTGAGCCTAGCTTCTCAGCAAACTTCATAAACTTCTTAAATAGTTCCATGCTACAAATTCACGCAACCACACGTGTACCAGTCACTTTTCATAATGACTGCAAAATAATGCAACGAGATGTCAAAATTAACTGCACATTTGTGCTTTAAGGCAAGCAGTATTTCTGCACGTCTGTTCCAGGCTTAAGAAGATTATTGTGAGTAACTCTACTTAAAGCCGATCAACAGACAGTTTTTAGGGTTACATTCTTCAAAGTGCCAACAGACAGTCCTTTTGAGTCTAATTTAGTTTTTTAAGTGAAGCAGAGGGGCGGAAATATTATCCATCTCCCCTATGTATCATTCGCCACTTTAAGCTACATATTTAATTAAACGCCTAAATGTCTTGCTTCCCTGAAGAATCGTAAAATCTTTAAAAATAGCCTGAACTTGGCTAATAATGTCGATGTTGCCAGCGTACCTCTCTGACTAGATTTTATGGCACCTACCACAAAAGAAGCTTATGTACCTCTGAATTTTGAAATTATAAACAAACTAGATTTCTAGTTTCCTATGCCAGACGGGTGACATTTTATTTTGAACCCTTTGTAGGACATCATCTCCTGGTGATGGTGATTTTGGATTTTGTGGGATTTTTGGTACGTGTGATCCCACTTTGGCGCCATTTACAATGTGCACATGTATCATTTATGTCCTATTTTAGTTAGACACCGCAGTTCTTGTAAAGGTCAATGTTCCATTTTTACTGGTTGGGAAGTAGTTGTATGGAAGTATACAAATAATCAAAAGACCGTCTAAGCTACAATTTTTTATGGGGCTGTCTATAGTAAAAAGGGAGAGGCGGTTGACATTATCGTTCTTGTTATCGTTCTTTCCCTTCATGACATTGCCTTGTAATACTAAACGTTGGTGAGATATATCATGAGTGTCTGTAGCAATGTGACATTTGACTTCTGACAGCATGCGTCAGGGTGATATACCAGATTGCTCCGTTCAAATGGACATTGACTGAATTTCCCCCAGGCAGTTGCATTTCGCATCCAGTTGTAGGACAAAAATAAAACCATAAGGAATTTAAGATAAAGATATCCCCTTTAATTTCTCTATTTATCAAGATTCTTCTTCAGTGTGTTCGAAGGGTTTTCATAATGATTTCGTGCAAAAAAAAACCTTTCTGTTCCATTCCAAGACCTAATCACATTATTAAATTTTTTCCACACTGTTTGCTGCCGCTTAAAGCAAATCGATGGCACTTTAATAGAATCAGTATTAAAGTACCATTGTCGTCCGCTCGCAGCCCTTTCCATCATTTCACCGCATACATGCAAGCACAGCTCGATAACATATCTCATTGTTTGGTGCCGTGCCATGTCGCTGAACAACCTAAGAACAAATGCCTTACATAGGAGCACTGCGCACAGGAACACCTCCTATAAAACAACAGACGACATCCGAAATGAATTTTCAAAAACCCTCTAGTGTGGGTGGAACTACCAAATCCAAATCGAATAGATTACACTCCCCACCACTCTCGTCTTCCACTACCGTCTGCCTCATGTTTGGATTGTGGAAACCCAACTCTTGTCAACAAAAGAACCTCCAACCCAACCTCCTCCAACCACCCCCCATCCATCTGAGCGCACCGAACAACAGGGAGTCGTTTTCAATTCAAACAATACACTTCAAATGGAAAAATCGGGCTGACGGGGGGACGGAAGAGCAACCAACTCCCGCAGGGAAATCTAAAAATTTAAAGATTTTCATTCCTCAAACAATGGCACAGCAGTCGGGAAACGTCATAACATTAACATTTTAGTGAAGTGCTAATGTGGGACCACAAAAAAAAAAACGAAACAAAAAAAGAGAAAAAAAGACAGCCATAGACTCGTACGAATTTACGATCTCGCAAAGGAAGTCAAATTGGAATGCGTGGTCCACAATAGCGTGCAACACCATGCAGCCGATAGGCGTAGTCAGGCTTGCGGCTCAGGAATCGATAAATAATGCCGACGAAACGGAAATTCCACATAAAGCGACGGACAACTGTCTTGAGGCAGTGTCAAGCACACAACAGATTGAATTGAAAATTACTCGTATCCACAAACGCTGCGAGATAGAAGTTTATTGTTTGTTCAACGGAATTGTGTGTTTGAAGTTTTTTTCTTTTTTTTTTTCAGTGTTTATTTGGGGACGGAGTTTCAAAAAAATGCCTTTCCGCCGCTGGCGACTGAACGTGACTAGGAATTCTGTTTGTTTCTTGTTTAGTGATCTTTTGATGAGAAGACAGGTTGTGTCGAGGGGACAGTATCCAATGGGATTCACGAGAGTTTGGCGATTAACTTGAAATGATGGCGAATACTCATTATCTGATCAAAGACTCAGCTAAGCTGAAATGATCTTGAAATAGAAGCCGCACAAATTGAATCAGTATTCTATTCCTTTCCCTCCACTTTGAACCACATTTAAGGACCACTCGTCAAATTTATTTGGTCGTTTACATGGGAATTCAATTTGTTCCAAAATTGATGACCTTCCCAAATCCTTTGAAAGGCAATCTTTTCTCGTACAGAAAGTTGGTGTTATAGACTGATGGAGGTATGAAGTAGTCTTGAGTAAACTTGGCAATTCCAAAAACAAAGTTTCTTAAGAGGTTGGAAAGGCTAACAGTAGTTGGGCTTTTTGAATTAAGACAGATGCACAAACGTAGGGGCTAGGTCGAAATAATTTATCCTTCTTTTTCAGTCCTGGCTGGATCTGGGTCTCAAATAACTTGTCTCTCCCGCCAGCTGATCTTTTGCTCTCTTCGCCTCTGAACTCGATCTTGGCTTAGGGTCATTTTCTATGGTCGTTCTATAGATAACTCCCGATTGTATGAATTGTAAGAATTTCCGGGTCGGATCTGTGGCATCTATACATCGACAATGCAAACGGTCAGGGCCAGGCTGAGGTCGTTGCAGAGTTTGCTTTTGATTTGTCTTCTCCATTCAGCGGGAATGGAAACAATCAAAAGCAAACTGAAATTTTCTGGAAGGAGGCAATCATAATCCCGGACATTTCCTAGACACAACACGGATATTAAAAATATCTCCATGGATATATGTAGATAAGAGAGTTTTCCCTTCTGCCTAGTGTTATGAATATAAAGTACCACTAGCATTTACACCATTTCTACAAGCACTCTGCAGAGTAGAAATCGAATTTTCATAATCCAGTGGATTCAGATCTGGACTACCAGACGGCCAATCTTCTGCTGCTATAAAGCCAGGAGTATTGACTCTGAGCCACTCCTGCGTGGTTTTGGCTTTGTGCGCTGGAGCAGAGTCTTGCGCGAAAATTCATCTATTTCCATTGAAAAGGGTATTGGTCAAACCCTTCACAACACCCTCTAGCACATCTTCTCGGTGAACTTTTGCACCAGTTCTTACGCTTTTTTCACAGAAATGGAGACCCTCACCAAACCCTTACGGAAACCGGATAATGGCCATGTTTAACCCTTGGAACAACTTTTTTCGCTGCCTTAGATGAAGTAGCATAAATGTTGTCATTTTGTTTGTTGAAAACTTCTGGCACGGTACAAATTATTTCATCCGTAAACAACATGTTTTCATGGTTATTGTCCGCGTGCCAATGCAAAAGTTGCTTGCATCTTTCCAGCCTAATTTTTTTTAGAAGATGGCCCGCTTGCCGTCCGTAGGCTTTCATATGCAGATCATCCCGAATCAGCCTAGACATTGATCTGGTTGATATATCAAATTCCTTCGACATGATCTTCCGCTTCCTAAGGGGATTTCTCCGAATTCGTTCATGCACAGCCTTTACTACCATACTCGTACGGACAACCACTTCTTGGCCTATTCTCTACTCCAGAAAATTCGCCGAAGCGTGCAATAGCCCGATAAACGAATATTCTCGATATTCCGAGTGGATTAACAACTCGAAAATTTGGCCAGCACTCTTGCAAAGCTATTACCGAAACTCGATTCTCTTTATCGCCCCACTCCATGTTAATAGCATGAAACTGAAACTAAACTGACTAGTATTCTTCACTAATCAGTACGTGTTCTGAAAAAACGGTGAATGTTTTTATTCCCGCAATAAGTTTTGAACGATAACCGCTAGAAAGTGTCTAACAGAACATATGGCAGGACTAGGTACCATATACATTCTAAAATGAAAAAGAAATGACAGTCGGATCCTCAGCAATTTACACTATTGATTGAGTGGTTACTTAAAAGGAACTATGAAAGAGCTGTGCTTAGTTTTCGATGCACTTTTATTTACAGGAAAATATAAGAACAAACTCAAGACTCTCTCCAGAATTAAATCATCAGTCAAAGAATCACAGCGTCCCTCACAGGATGTGGGTTAAATTCCATTAGCGTGAGCAATCTTCCCGGTATGGGTTTTTTGACATAATCAAGGGGCTTGAGTAGCTTTTAAATTTCAAAAACCAGTAAATATTTTCATATATATGGAGATTATTCTTCACAAATTGTTAATAGTTCCTAAAATATTTGGGTTTGAAAAAAAGTAAAATAGAAGCCAGAAAATTGGGCGTTTTGAAGAACCTACTGTAGTTCAATATACCACCCATTCATAACTTTACTGGGTATTTGATTTATTGCCTTTATGGTCAAAGTAAGGTTCATACCGGAAATCTGTTGTTAGCAAAAAGCTAACAGATGGTTTGCCATTAAAGCACTTCAAGGCTGGGGCCGATGTTCCATACCAGAATAATCTGTAGAATTTGGGAAGACGAGGTATGCCAGACGACTGGAATATCAGCTCCATATGCCCCATCCACGAGAAGTGTAAACCTACCTCATGTAACAATTGCAAAATGTTGCCTATATGATTCTTTCTAGCGTACCGTGTGCATATCAATCTTATTGTACATCCCGTATCCATTTAATAAATGAAATGAAATGAAAAAAAAAATATCTAAAACCGGGCTTCCGCCCGGCAAATCGACTATAAGACAAATGTTAACACATCGTCAAATGCAGGAAAAGACCAGCGAGTTTCAAATCGATATGGACTACTTACCGGACGCATTCGACAGCATTCATCGCAAGGAATTTTTCGACGCAATGGCCAAAGTCGGGATCCCAGACTTTCACACCAGGCTAGAAAATATGCGATGCACCTTGCAGTACGGTTCCAGAGCTTCCGAATCATTTGAAACCTGCACCGGATTTTGGCAAGGAGGTGCGCTGTCATTTGACGTCGTCAATATAGTTCTGGAGAAGATAGTGCGGTGCGCAGATGTAAACACTGAAGGCACTATCTTCTACAATCGGTCCAGCTGCTGGGTTACGCAGATGACATGGATATCATCGTGTGTTCCCAGAGAAACGTTGTAAAAGGCTTCACATCGATTGAAGAACAGGCGAAACAAACCTAAAGCTAAGGGTAAACAGCCGAGTAAAAATCGATCCGTCGCCCATTATCTAGGACAAAACGTTACAGTCTACAGCTATAATTGTGAGGTAGTTAAGGAGTTTGTCTAACTCGGGCCAAACGTGATTTCTACAAACGACAACTTGGCATAGATCCGACGAAGAATCGTCCCTGGCAACCACTGCCATTTGGGTTTGTCGCAACAACTTTAATCAAAACTCCTGGCTCGAAGGACCAAAATCATGCTTTACAAAACCCTTATTTTGCTAGTCATGTCTAGCTAACCATGACTGCAGATCTGATTTTTTGTGCATTCGAAAGAAAAAAATCGGCGTCGGATATTTCGTCCTGTGAGGACGGCGAATGGAGGAGAAAATACAAGCGCAAGCTCTACGAGCTGTACAAGGTTGTGGATAGTCTGGAAGGTAAGAATTAGAGGTGTGATGGATATCCGGCAAGTATTCGGTATCCGGGCTATCCGGCTTCTTTCATACTATCCGGCCGGAGCCGAATAGTCTTTTGATATCCGACCGAATAAACAAAATAAAAAAAAAAATTTATTATTGGTGGAAGCTTACTAAAGCCAAATTATGATGAATAAAAATTAGTTTTTCTGCATTCAGGGTAATAATTTATTACGTTTGTTTTCGTATACGATGCATGCTTTAGAAAAGAGTCTCTCGCTGTATACACTGCTGCTGCTGGAGATGAAAAATAAGTTTTGGCAAATTTGAGCAAAATTGGGTACTGTCTTCCATTTACTGATCACCAAGCCCGTTTAAAATAAACTGTTTTGAGATATAAGTCAAGCTCGTTGGCGGTATTTTTTTTTGCAGAAAACTCAATCTGGCTTGCCTTTTGCAACCTCTTCCAAAATGTCCCAAAAACTTTGCTGTGTAGAAAGTAAGAATATCTTGTGGAGGAGAAGGAAAAAAACATGTTTAAGTTGTTTTTAATTGTACCGGTCTGATTTGAGTATCAGACCACCAAATATTATACAGATATCCGGCCGCCGAATATTCAGCTATCCGGCCTAGCCGCAGGTATCCGGTATACGGCCAAATCACTATTCTGTACAACTCTAGTAAGAATCACACAATGCTCCAGCCAAGGGATTCTTCGAATCCGAGCTTTCTGGTTCAAGAAGGAGAAAATCGAACCATCGGTATAAATACCAAGTGATCACGGACGCAAGACAACTTGGTGTTGACGACTGGATTTCGGCAATAGTTCAGGCTCAGCCTCTTAGAGTTGGGCATCCACCTCGTACATACTAACAACGATTTCGTTGAAACGATAGTACATATCGAGGAGATCTTCCTCCTCCTGAGAATCCTTAAGGCCTTTGAGGGGGTGAAGAATTGTGGAGAGGAATTTTTGACGAATGAGATGCGGAAATTCTGGCACTTTGCCCTTTGCTTTTCCAATTTTGGAATGGTTGTTTTCAGAACACCAAAAACATTTTAAAATTTAACTAACTTTGGAACGTCGTCGCAGCTTAAGTCAGTACGTTATTCTTTTAGAGTTCAGTGAATGATATATGCACCCTTTCGGCAGCATTCACCTCATTGTGGGATCTTTGTTTCTCAGATGTTAAGTATTTTTCATCAGCGTCAGATTTTCTGTTTTAAATCGGCTTTTTGTCTCTTGGTCTTTACTGGATGGCACCGCAACTGTCGGTAGGTTTTCTTTTTTTCAAGAGACCTGTCCTTGCTGGGCGGTAGCACACTCATTAGAATTAATATCGATCTTGCCTTTGCATATCTGTTTCAGATTTGCTACTTGCATCCATCAGTATATCACTCGCCTGGTCAAATATGTTCTTGTCTCGACTCTAGCTACCTTCAGATATTTTCAGATTTGTCAGCCAGAAAATGGCATTTGGGACGGTACGTCGCCGTTGTGTATTGAATGGGAGAAAACTACTAACGGATATGTTATCCATTTCTGAAAGCAAATCAATGCTCATAGTTTTAAAGAGCAGTCGTTGGTATTGCACGGGTCTACTCGAATCTTTTTTGGAATTAATAAAGATCTGCAGGACAATAAAATGGTTAAGGTTTATTAAGAATTTGTGGCACAACCTTATCAATTATATCATGGCAACTATAGTGGCAAGAATTAACCAGAACCTAAAGCACTGGAGTGCCTAACTAAGCGCCCGGGGTAACTTTCAAATCTGGGATTTCGAATTCTAACCAAATTTTCGAACGTTTTCTCATAGTTTCGGATACAAGTTGAGAAACTGGATCCATTTAACTGACGCCATTCTTGCACTTTTTGACTTGTTTGTTTCTAGTAGTAGATTTCTTATTTCTTCTTTGCTCGGTAGGCGCAGTTTTTTTCTAATGGGGATATCAGCTACATAAACTGTTTCTAATTGAGACCAATTTCGTTCTAAAAACAACACATCCCTTCTCTGAATTTGCAATCAGTCTTAAATTTTTTTTGGGCGGTTTTTGACCCTCCAATTGCGCAAAACAAACAACTCAAAGAATTCTCAATGTTTTCATTTCTCGAAATTAAAATCTGTCGACTGTGATAGGGAAAATAACCGCTATATCTATAAAACTCCTTTCCCCATGGGATGTGACAGTCTACTAGGAAAACACGTAAATCAACAAAACCAGGTAATAGATCAACACCAAGCTTTTGATAAGAAACATCCAGCTCGATATACTGCATCAGCTTCTCTACCAACATCAGCGAATTGGCGCTTTCCCATATGTCGCATCAGTGTCTCCTCCCGACCCCATAACTCTGCACACCTCTACATGAAAGGCACCTCCAATCGGCCGCCCCACAACCGTCAACCACCAGCCCACACACAATTGCGGTTACGTTTCATCACATCACTGCCGTGTGTGTGTGTCCGTCTGTACCGTCTGCAGCTGATGTCTGTACCCTCTCCGTCGTTACACTTGCTGAAACGAACTGACCTCACTCAATACGTTACACATTTTCCTTCGTTGTGCTACTGCTGTTGTTGTTGTTGTTTCTGTTTGTATCCTTTCTTTTTTTCCATTGTCGTTGTTGTTGGTGTATTGAATTCGCTTTCTTTTCAAAATACGAATGATGGCCATGAACTCACAGTTCGACCGAAACACCAGTCGGAGCAGCACATGAATTAAAAGAAAGACGACGAACCAAAAAAAATAAAAGAGAACAGCCATAACAACAAACCTCGCGAATAAACAGTAAACACACAGCAAAACGAATGCGAACGAGAGGGAGGAGTAGTAAATGAAAAACAACAGAAAAAAAAGGCGAAGCCCCCCCAACGTAATAACAACGAATGAGCGTACTCTCGAACTCGTGCAACACAGAACGCAAATGGGAATAGAGACAAAAATGGAAATCAAGGAATAAGTAGAAGAATAAGAAAATGGAGAATATGAAGAACAAGGAAAAGCAACAGAAATAACAAGTCTAGGTAAATAAAATAAAATTCTGATCTGAATGGATCCGAGTCGGGAGGTTGCTGCTGCTGGGAGACGATGACTACGACGACGACGTCAAAAATTCGTTTTTTTCTCCTTTTGTTGTTGTTTCCTCGCCGTTTTCTCATATTCGCTGCTCCTTCAGTTCCACCTTTCAGCGTGGTCTGATGGGCTCTTTGGAGTTCATTAAACCTGCGGAGATGACACTACAGTACAGAGAGACATAAATTAGAGGAGATAGAGCGAGAGCGCGGGACACCGGGCAGCACAAGACGGTTTTGTTAAAATTCTTTTTTATTGACTTTGCTTCGTTTTTCCTTCCTTTTTTTTTGTCGTCATCCTCTTCTCTGGAATTGTCAAGTGTCTGCCGTCGTAAAGGTGGTGCTGCAGTGGGTGAGAGGGGGTGGGGCGAGCGAGGGAGAGAGTGGTTGAAGAAAATAAAAGTTTTGTGTGATTTAATTGATGGGAATCAGTGTAAACAGAAAGTTGTTTTCTGTCAATAATATGTCATTGTGACATTTGTGGTTCGTCGACAGAGTGAAAAATGAAATGATAACCCACATACTAGTTTTTTAGTAGTATTCGTATGTATGCATGCGTGTGTGTGAGTGTGTTTGTGGGGGAGGGGGAGTCAATCTGCCAGAATAATAGGGAGATTGAGATGAATAGTTTATTGTGTATCTGGCATTGATGAGAGATTGTGGAGGTTATGGAGCTAATTGTTAATGCTTTGTGATATTTCGGAGGGGAGCACGTTTGTTGTGTGCCTTGTGAAGTGCGTCATTGCGTCACATCAAATTGGGGCAGAATTTATTCGTTTTCAGTGCGACAATTAGTTGGAAAGACTTTTACTGAAGGGCAGAGAGCTAATTGATAAATGAGATATCATTTTGTGTTGACCTAAGCTTTTGAAGTGCGAATCATATTATAGTGGCTAATTGTCGTGAATTGGGTAGTGCCAGGATGCTGTGCTCTTAACGTCTAAGAAGCGTTTGAATAATTGGGGATATGAAAATGTCTTAGTTCTCATTAATTTTTATTCATGAAAAATACTTTTATGACAAGCTTTTGCTTTTGCTCAATCTTTTGTTCTTCAAAACAGGATTGCTGGTACGGTTAAAATGCCAGAAACAATTGACGTTAATAGCGCAATAGCTCAATTACTATAACTGACAACTTTGTGGAGATGTGCTGTCGCTTGTGCTGGTGGCTGGTGGCGATAGTTTGGTAGGAACTGTGCACCAGATCATTTGTAGAATTTAGAAAGACGAAAGCATGCTGGACCACTGGAATACCAGCTTTACTTGCCCCACCCACAAACAAAGCGATCCTACCTCCTGCGACGCCTATCGAGTCATGCCCCTTGTCAATGTCGGCTATCTGTCCAGCATGCTGTTTGAAAGTCTAAAGCCACTTTGCATTACACTGGTGCGACTCTCCGCCCCACAAATCGACTGTAGAGCAAATCTTCACACATTTGCACACATGCATCAGAATTCTGTAACAAGATGCTTTAGAGTTTGACTTCTTCAATTTGGCAGATATTGAGAGGCCCCATCATCTAAATGTCGGTTAAGCTAGACAAGGCAGACGTTATTAATAGAGTTGTACCGAATAGTGATTTGGCCGGATACCGGATACCGAATATTCCGCCTGCAGCTAGGCCGGATAGCCGAATATTCGGCGGCCGTCTCTGCCTAAATTAAAAGTATAATAATTTGTTTGTCTGATACTTAAATCACACTGTACTTAAACACGTTTTTTTCCTTCTCCTCCACAAAATATTCTTACTTTCTACACAGCAAAGTTTTTGGGAGATTTTTGAAGAGCTTGCGGAAGGCAAGTCTGATTGAGTTTTCTGCCTAAAAAAATACCGCCAACGACCTCGACTTATATCTCAAAACAATTTAGTTTGAAAATCGGGCCGCTGTTCATCATCTGTGAAAAACATCACGATCTATTGCCATAATTTTGAGGAAGCTATTTTAACAACCTATGCTCAAGTTAGCTAGCCAATTGCATTCCTACTCTCCTTGAGTTCACCTGCAGTACTCATCTTGCCAGAATTGCTCATCAGTTCACCCTTAAAGCTGCTTTGGGACGAACGGCTAATTCTAGAGACTCATTTTTTAACCATACGAATATGGAATACTCTTCCCACCCACTACAATCCATAGACATTTAAGCCATGGGCACCGCTACCTCCTCTCTCTTTCTCCTTCTACACCTTCGGTATCTTGAGTTTGGACACTAAAGGATAATCGTAAAGCCTATTGCGCGGAAGTTATAAAAAAAAACAAGAATATAATTTATCTCGTGGTCAATGTGAACTTCACCAATGACAGAAAAAATGGCAACCGCAGCTATGGGAGTTTATCCAAACAGTACATTTTTTGGCACCTATTACCAAAACCATACTCAGCAAAATTCTTTTAATGCCAGTCTTGCTATTTGGACTCGAAAATTGAACGATAAACAGGGAGGCAGGGGTGAGGTGTATCGTGTATTTGGTCTTGTCTGCGAGCTAGTCGAATGGAGACGATGACATAACCGTGAACTCTAAAACTTTGGCAAGGATGTGAGCAAAATACGCCGACTTTATTGACTTGTCCACATCGAGAACATGAAAACCAATGTGACTAAAAGAGTCGTGGTGTCAGAGTTAGGGAAGCAGAGAAAGACCGAAACTCCGGTGTGAACATGAGGTGATCACAGTAACTTGGCATTGATAATAGGAAGCAGGATGTGTGGGATTGTCTAGGATGAAAGGGAACTATAACTTAGCCTCAGATCATCCATGGATCGCTAGCCCGTAAGTAAGTACCAAAATGATAAGCTTTTTGACATTTTTTCGGTCCCAATGAATGCAGTCTACTTCCTATCACCGCTTGTCCTCGTAAAAATTCAATCCTACATGACTCTCACTTTCAAAATATTGACACATTTAGAAGAACTTGAATGGGGTTGAAGGGCTCGGGCCTACAATTTAAAGTCCATTCCGATCATCGAGATTGAAAATCTTTTTTAGACAGTTTACACTTGAAGTGACTCGAATTCGTATAAGATTGGACGACCATAGACAATACCGTGAGTTCCCTCATTGTGCACTGGAAATGTTGGCCGGAAATCCGGATTTTGGCCAAAAAATCATCTTCAGGGATGAGGACCATTTTTGGCTCAGCGGCTATGTCAACAACCAAAATTATTGTTATTGGAGCTAACACAATGAACGAGTGTTCGACCAAGCATCATTGCAGCATCCACAAAGATTGTTTGTTTGGAACGGTGTATGGCATAGCGGCATCATCGCACTTTACTCGTTTCGAAATGAGGAAGGGGAAACCGTTACCCTTATTGGTCTCAGATATAGGCGATGTTAACGAACTTTCTGTGGCCATAGCTCGATAACATCGATATATCCGTAATTCCAACAAGACGGCGAGGCTTGACATACAAGCAGCGCAACGCTCGAAGTTTTAAAGGAGAAATGTGGCCAATGCCACATGACCGGCTTAGATTAAACCAGTCCTTTTTCAAGAGACAGTTCTGTTCTCCTACTGTCAAGTCAACGTTGAGTGCGGAAGCATAGCAGTAAACATCGCGGGTTATATCCCTTCATGTACTCAACAGTCTACAAGTCCGTTCCCAGTGCCAAAGAAACTTCAAACGTGTAACTTAGATATGCTAGAAAACTGCAACACCGGCCTCAAAAGAATTCGAAACTCATCGAAATCACATTTAAGGAAATGCACTTAAAGCAACTGCAGCACATCGATAAGCAGACTAACACAACTTCGCCAAGGTAAATGAGTTCAAACTGAATAAGAAACAAAAATCCAGTTTGTATTGTTTGTGACGCAATAAACCATTGTTTCATATATCAAACCAAGAGATTGTCAGTCCGACTGTAAAGTCGCACAATTTCGCAACACCCTGAGAGTTTCAGCGGCATTCAGCAGTATGCGACAGAGAATTATCACCGCTCTAGATCCCAAGAGTAAATAATTAACTTGTTTACGATTTATTTTGTTATCTCGGCTCGGGGCACACACAATTGAGTGTTCAGGGACATCTCTCAGATCACTCCTTTTAATTGCTTCCACTTAAGCCTGGTTTCGACTAAAGGACTGCCGACAATCAGTGCAGGCACATGAATAATTGCTTAAACTCACTTTGAGGGCTATCAAACTTCACCACTGCACGGAACAATTCATTACCTGTAACGACACAGAAAAAAGGACAAGATTAACAATTAAGCCATGACCACAAGAGGATTTTAAACAAAACAATTAAATTTCACACCCCAATCCACCGTTCCAACAATACTCCACGGAACATTTGGCTGTGAATGCTAAATGCATTCGTCACTCCCGCACCTCGAGGCCGTTCGCTCTTATCGCGTTTCCCTACCTCCCTCACAAGCCAGGGAAACCCAAGCCCAAGTAACAGCTCTTCGCACCTCATTGTGTTCGTTTTATTGGATTTCTTCGAAGTCTGCACGAAAAAAAAAGGTACAGGGTGCTCCTTCCACGAATAATTGCGGAAAATACACATGTGAGGTCTTGTTCGTTTTTCAAGAATTTGCATCCGGCCGATGCGCCGAATCATAATTTATCACTTGAAGCCCCCTGCGCAACTTCCACGAGTAGGGAATGACTCATGTGCCATAAATTTGTTTTTGTTCGATCGACGCATGACGGTTTAATGAACTTCGATGAACGAGGAGATTTGACGCCTGTCATGCTTCGAGTTTTGACAATTTGATTGCGATTGAGCTTGAGAACTATCGGAGTTCCTTGGAACAACAACAATTACCCGCTCGGATGAGTGGCGAGAGGAAATGGAAAACTAATTAAAATTCTATGGCGGAACGAGAACGAATCGGAATGGCAGAAATTTATGCGCATAGCTAAGAAGGATGTACGGGATTGGTGGCAGTGGATGGCGAGGGGATGTGTATTCAAATCAGTTGAGAGTGAAATTTGAATTTCTGTGAAGGACTTGAATGTTTTGAATTTCCATTGAGCTGCTTTTCATGACGGAGCTCGGGATTAAGGAATGACTTTGGGTGAAGTACTTAAAGAGCAGTACTAATGAGCATTGGAAGGTTGGATTTTTAAAGAAGCCTGATAGAAGGGGATTTTGGTAAATTAAATTTAATGGAAAATTGCGCGAAAATGTGGATGCGGGGATGAATGGTTTTGCGGAATTCAATTTAGTTTGTAGTGGTTTCCTCTACAATAGGAACGATAGGAAAATAAATTCAAATAATACAACAACCCTGTGATTCTGGCTTTATATTGAAGCTACATTCACGTCATAATGAATGGAACAGCAAACCTTTCAAATAACCGCCTCAGCTTCAAGTGGTCGGTCTAATTTCTGATGACTCGGTCCAAAATGTGTGCGGCGTTATTCCGGCAATAGCGTCTCGAATGTTGCCCTCGAGCTCGTCAAAAGTATTTGTCTTGTTAATGTAGACTAAGGATTTGACGTAGCCCCAGAGAAAGTAATCGAGTGATGTCAAGTCGTATGATGGCTAATTGATGAACGCTTGCCGTGTGATGGCCCAGACGCCAAATTTCTCCTTGGCATATAGCGCCGTCCTGTTGGAATCTCAGCTCGGATATATCGATGTTGTCGAGTTCTGGCCACAGAAAGTCAGTTAACATCGATCTACACCTGAGACCATTGAGGGTATCGCTGTCTCCTTGTTCATTTCAAAAGAAAAGAAATTAGGTCCGATAATGTCGCCATGCCATAAACCGCACCAAACAGTCGATCTATATGGGAGCATTGATGCATGGTCGAACATTTGTGGATGCTGTTCGCTGAAGTAACGGCAATTTTACTTGTTGACATAGTCACTGAGCAAAAAATGGGCCGAGAAGATGATTTTTTGGGCAAAATCCGGATCTCCGGCCAATATTTCCAGAGTCCAAGTAGCTAAACCACGGAGTTGTCTATGGTCGTCCAGCTTAAATTCTTGCGTCAGCACAATCTTATACGAATGTGGGCCCAAAACCCAATAAGACCCAATAAGCCGGCATGAGTCTCTGGTGATGCTTAACTCAGCCGAGTCAACATCTTTGGGACTTCTTCGATACTGGCCGCTACGGCGGCTAAGTTTTTTACTTTCGCACCAATTTCTGTCTGTTTGGTGGTTGGTAGATTAAGGTCCAATAGAGTATACTCAACTCAAACATACAACACGGTGCGACTAATTGCCTGCACGTCATGATGATGACCGACCTAACGACGAAATTCATGTTGCGTATTAATACTGCACCGGAATTTCGATACTATTTTCTAATAATTTCCGCACGTTTGGCAAGCGTGAAGGATGCAAATTAAACTATCGTAAATTCATTTTTGTAAAAAAAATCTTTATTACTGGCAGCGATTCTGCCTTCTAAACGACTGAATTACAAATGTGTACTTAACTCTAGCTTAAATACATATTTTCTGCTGCCACTGCAATTCGTCACCATGATCCATCCATCCGTCGATCGTGGGAACGCTGCTGACGTTGCGCCTTGATGACCGGTGTAGACTTGATAACTCGACGCGGCGTGTGTTGGATTCGCCTGCGCGTGTTCCCGTTGAAATACTATATTGTTTTGCGTTAACTTGCATGAGGAAATGATAAACTTAACTGAATATTTTGGCAACTGCATGTCATTGGTAATTTTTGACAGCTACTGAAACACAACAATTGGAAAGCCAGATGATTCATACTAGAGTGACCACGTTGTTTTTGGTAAGTTTATCTAGTTGTATAAGAGGAGACAGTGTCATATCAAATTTGGGAGCCTGTGTAGAGAAATGGATGTGATCAGGAAGACAAAAAGTGAATAATTGCAAACATCTGATACGAGAACGAGAGGAAGATTGATATCCAGAATAAGAATGCAAAAGTTTTTGTTTAGAAGTGTGTGGAGAACCGTCAAATCTTAAATGTACTCTTACTCAGACTTGGATTCAATTGATTAAGAAAGCCAGCAAATTAACAATTTATTTGACAGATTAAATTCACCAAGTGCCTTAGTGGTTATATGCGCCCTGAGTTCAATGCCAACGAGTCATGTTCATGGAGAACTTCTTAAAATTCGCTGTTTGGAGTGGGCAGTAGGCTCTTGGTCAGGCCATTTCTGGAAGGAACGCAGTACATTTGAATGCAGAAGAAATAAGGTGAACGCTAGTACCGTGAATGTTAGAAACCAGTTTTAGTTTAATTTCCTACCTTAAACGGTTTACTGGTACGTAAGCAAAATTGCAGCTGTTTTCTTTTTCAAAATATGAACTTTGAAAATGCAAGAAGTTAAAGTCAGTCAAGGACGATGATCAATCTAGATTTGGGTTAGGTTAGGTTAGGTTGAAGTGGCTGACTGTAGATAACAGTCACACTTAGGCCAATTTAGGCCCATTGTGATAGCACGCGGATCTTATGTTACTTATCCGAAAAACCATTTAGTGCTTTCAACGAAGCTCTTTAATTGATTAATGCCGACGTTGTGCAATTCGCTTAAGTCGTTAAAGAAGTATGCTCCAAGGTGTCATCCTGCGAGAGGAGAGAGCGCTACAAGTGTAGAGAAGGTGCATTATGCTTTCTTCTTCTTCTTCGTCTCTGCAGCTTCTGCAGAAATCATTATGAGGGAGTCCTATTCTTGAGGCGTGAGTGCCAATGGCACAGTGTCCTGTGATAACGCCAATGAGAATCCTTAGGGATGATATATTTGGCCTAGGTACGACACTGAAAACAAACATAGCTATTGCGGACTCTCAACTCTCCTGGAACTTTCAAAGCCGATAGTTGCGCATATGTACCATACCTCTTTGACTGCGGTATTTTTCGGTGGATAAGACGCTTTAGGACCGCGTATGAAATGTTTGCTAGCATTTTGTGTGATCGCCTGAAACTGTTTTAATAACAATCCGATCAGTGTGTTTTCAGGCACCACAGACAAGATCTTTACACTACCGCATATCCTGAAATGCAGATCGACAAACACTACCCATTATAAGGTTGCATATGACAGTGAGCTATATAGCAGCATGTCTACTTTTGACATTCCTTCCAAACTCAACATGTTTAAGGTTGCCGAGATCTCCATCCATTCTCACTCCATTCTCAATCAAGGTCAGTAACTAACTGACCCAGACTTTCAATGTCGAAACAGGCATGGTGACACGGTGTCATATAGAGGCATGATTTTTCAAAATGTCGTACGATTGCTATCATACGTGGATGACATTCAAGTAATTGGCCGAACGCAGCGAGCTGTCAATGAGGCGTTTTGTGGCATTTAAGCAGAAGCGTCTAAAATCGGTCTGGCGGTAAACGAGGGTAAATATAGGGTGGGCCATCTAGTGTTTTTTTTTTTTTTAATTATAGGTTATTTTGACACTGACAGCTGTTTTCCGCTTGAAATCAGTCAGTGTCTCGCTCGACAGAAAACCAGCCTCATACCTCCGCGGAATGAAGTCGCTTTACGCTTGAACAACGTTCGAACATATCGAAAACAAAGTGAGTGCTGTGTAGCACAATCAGTGCGATTTTCGAAAAAAAGATTTCGCCGAAATGAAGCACCCATCGCAACTGCTGTACGCAAGTTTGTGCAAAATGTTCGTGAAACTGGTATGGTAGTAGACAACACTCATGGTCCCTGTCGTCGCAGATGAGAATGTAGCTGCTGTGGCCGAGAGTGTGAGACTCAATTCACGAACATCAACACGCCATCGATCTCAACAGCTCAACATTTCACGCACTAGCCTGAGGAGAATTCTGTACAAAGATCTCGAATTATTCGCTTACCAGGTCCAATTGATTCAGCGATTGAAGGCGCGCGACCATCCGCTTCGTTATCGCTTCGCAGTTTGGAATTTGCGGAAATCATCTTTTCTGACGAGGTGCATTTTCATCTCGGCGGCTACATTAACAAACAAAATTGCCGCATCTGGCATCTGGCTAGGAAAACCCGTACGTTATTGTCGAGAAGTCAATGCATCCACACAGAGTGACAGTTTGGTGCGGATTGTGGAGTGGTGACATCGTTGCACCATTTTTCCTCGAAAATGAGGCTGGGAACAACGTTTCGATCAATGGTCGGGGTTACAGAGCCATGTTAACCGGCTTACTTTTTACTGAAATTGAAGACATGAATTTGGAGGACCTCTGGGTCATGCAAGATGGTGCCAGCCCATGGCACAATCGATCTATTGCGCTCCAAATTCCCAAACCGTGTTATCAACCGTCTTGGCGATGCCAACTGGCCGCCTCGAAGCTGCGATTTGACCCCTTTGGACTTTTTTGTGGGGAACCGTGAAGGACCGATGTTATGCTAACAATCCGGAAATGATTCAAGTGCTTAAGGCCAATATCATCCAAGCAATCCGTGAGCTACAGCCCGAAACCATCAACAAGGTCTTGGAAAATCGGGGTGACAGAATGCGTTACTGCGAAGGCAGCCGAGGCAGTCATTTTAACGAGGTTGCATTTCATAATTAATGGAAATGTTTGTTCTTACTAATAAAGCCATAATACATGGAAAAATTTAATTTTGTTCATTTTATTGCATTTTTAAAAAATAAACTTGTGTTTGGCCCACCCTGTATATGCTATCATCAAGTGGAGAAGGATCTCAACCAATTTAGAGCGTGCAGCTGAAGGCTGCTAGCAAAAGATCTTGCTAAATGGAGAGGCTTGTTTAGCGGCACACAAGAAAAATAACTTTCTCGGGATTTAAATTTGTGGGAGAATCATTATGTAGCGACTAAAAAGTTGATACAGAACGTATTAAAAGTTTATTTTTAATCAAAAAATGGCAAATGATCTGCTATGCAGTCCATAAGAAATATGCAGGTTAAAATAATTTAAGTACGGAACAGTTCGGAAAGGAACGTCCATTTCTGGACGGTGTAGGAAGATAAAGTAGAATGTGTCCCATAAAGCTACCGAAAAAAATGGCGACTAATTGATCAAAATGTTCTCTAAACCTCAAAAATATTGGCAATGTTGCATTTTTTCTCACTTGTAGCTGGGTCTTCTCCTCATCCCACCTGACTGTTCTTGTTCAGGACCTGCTGGAAATGATATCAAGCACGTCAGTTTGATAGATCCATGAACACATTCCATTAAATTTGTTAATTTAAAAACTTGTGGTCCTGAAAGTCAGCATCTGTGAGCCTGCTTAAATGCTATTTTGAAACTCACTTCGCTTAGACAACTTATTCTGGCGGAAGTTCTTGAGAAAATGTTTAAGGAACCAGATTTGGCAATACACACAGAATAGACTTTGTGTGTTTCAGAAATAATCTTTTGTCAGATACTTGTCAATGGACTGACGCGACTCTGTGACACCCGCGACTCTGTCACTATCCTCGACAAAACACATAACTTTAATAAGTCCGTGTACGCATGCTAACTCTAATAAGCCAATAGTCCAATAATCTAATAATCGACTTCTAGACTGATGGATGGTCTTTTTTGTACCAACACAAATCTCCAGGGACACTCTGCCCTCAAGGTGAATAAGTAAAGATAACAAATCCATTAGGGCAAAATAAGTCACTCCCTCTTTCTCCCTTGAGAATTGATTCCGCTTCACCTGCTTCTTAAATAAATTCAAAACTCCCTCCAAATATACACAAAAAAAGGAAAGATGTCCCTTGCACCCCTTCGGCAAGGAGTCGGTCTTAATTATTTAAACCACACAGAAGAAGACGACGGTAACATTTTCTTTAACGCGCCAACAATGTGAAGAATTCTTGAAATGAACGACATCCTCACTCCTTCCATTCCACTGCCTGGAGTCTCCCCTTTGTATTCATTGGTATGTCATCTTGCGACTTGTCTTTAATTCATCGAAAATGAAGAGTAGATGGGAAGCTGTCACATAACGTCGTGAAGACGAGCACTTGTCCTTTAACCAGTAGTATGCTTGAAGATGTGTACTTACGTTACGTCACGTATTGGTTCTTGAAGGTGTAGTCTCAGCACTTTTGCACAGAAAGAGGGGAGGGTGATTGGAGAATAAGACAAAAGGTGACACTGGGGAGAAGGAGATGAAATCGTGGTGAATGAGAAGAAATTGATGATGGGGAAAATAAATATTTTTGAGGTCAGATGACACCCTAAGAAACTGCTTGTATGTTAAAGTGAATTTCGGTGTGGATTATCGTTTAAGACAGTCACAGAGTTATGAGGTTCCATTCTCTGTTTCGAGTGATCGTTGGTCAATGTTAATTTGGAATGACGGATATCTCATTCTTCTCTGATTTATGAACTGCGGGTTCCTATAAACCCTAGAGGGGGTTTAAAAAACGTTTCTCGGATCTTGCTCTTCAATTATGAGGGAGAATTCTTCAACGCCTGTGTTGTCCATAATATGCACATAATCAACCGTTGGATATGTAGACGCATGGACAAGGCGATGTCGCTGTACAACACGTACATTTAGCGGTTGAATATTTTTTCTCCATTTAAGGTCAACGAAAATGAAGCGTCGTACTTTCCTTTCGAACAAATCAAGAGCTACCTCATCCGCTTTTGACAAGGTCCATGTCTCTGCACCGTATAGCAAGGCTGGGAAGATTAAGGTTTGTTCTGTTCTGTTATTCAATTGCTTCTTAAGCCCAAAGTGACAACGATTGGCAAGAGTAAATTTCTTGTTGCTGTTTTTGCTCTACATTACTGCGAAGGGCGAGATAAGAATTTAGCCATCTCGAAGCTTATACTGCGAATGGTCAAGTCATGGTTGGTGTTCAATCACGTAAATATCATCAGAAGCAATTGCACGGAGAGAACTATTTCAGATATACTTACAAGTAACTGTAGCTTTTAGAAGGGAATCCACTTCTGACATCCGCATTTAAGTCTGAATGCTAAAATTAGGTGATTCAAGGCGATATTGTCTCATGACCAATATTGAACATCAAGCATCTTTGCAATGTGCTTGTTAGTTCCCCTGATAGAAGTTGAGGTTTTGGAATTACGTGGTACTAACCGCCATGAAACATGTAAGTTCCAATGGCTTCTGTTCGTTTTTGTCGTAGGCTCTAGTCGACGTCCTCCAGTTTAGTGATGAAGTCTCTTAGACGGTGTTTACACGGGCGGAAGAAGGCAGGAGTATAAGCAAGAGATATGATTTTCCAAAAGGTTGGAAAAAGATGGGTTATATGCGACAAAAATACATCTCTTTCCAACTGTTTAGAAAATCAAATGCTCTCTCTTCGATGCTCCTGCCTTCTTCCGCTCATGTAAACTCTCTGTACTTGTGCGAGAACGACAGGAATATCACGAGTGGTTGCTGTAGACGCTAGGCCCAAGTTCACCTCGGATAGTACCATCACTCAAAGAAGATGAAGAAACCGTCGTCGTAACTCATTCTCTTTGTTTCTGGCCATGGTCAAAGGTTTCCGTGAGTTCACGCAGTCTTTTAACTGACCAAACGTTCCACGAACTGAATCGTTTTTTCTTTACCATCGGCCCACGTCGCGACGCTTCGTCAACATTTCCAGCTAATGTTCAAAAATTTGAAATAAATCCACAGCTAAGACGAACCAAGAAGATCTATTCAGTTTTGAGACAGCAAACATGTCTACTGAAATGTTTAATATCCCGAAGTCCTCCTCCCCACTTTGCCCTGCGGACAATAAACTTGCAAAGGGCCCAAAATAATCTTGGAACACAGTTCCCTTTGGCTTTACACCTTCAAAGCGCCTCATATTAATGTTCTTCAAAGACGCACGCACCCTATGAAACGTATCCAAGAGAACACACAAAATGGAACGAAGTAAGAAAGAGAATCGATAAAGGAAAGACGACAATGCAAACGAGGACCATTGGCTTTTTAAACTCCCATATCCACGAAATGATGATGGAAATAGAACGAGGAAGGTTGCCTGCAGGGAAGACCGAAACCCCTGTCGAGGCCAATGGAGTGCAACAAACACAAAAGGCACGACGTCGAAGGGGAGCTGTGTATATAGTCCCCCCTTTGGGGGATGAGCTGTTGTTGTTGGTGATTCCACGGCATCATCCTGATTCCATCTCTTTCTCCTGCGTGGTGCAGGAGACTGCCTCTGTGTGTGTGTAAACTTAATTTCGGATGGATTTGGGGTTTTCTTATTTTCGTATACTACCCCGCGTTGTCCGACTGCCGGGGGAGGTCGAGAGTGGCAGTGAATGGAATTAAATTCCTATTTGATTTAAAAAGAGTTCGTTGAGATTTTTGTGGAGGAGTCGGGGCAGATAAGGGAACGGCAGAAGACTGAGATGGCGGGCAGGAGATAAGTTTTAAGTGTCATTTCGAAGTTTGGGAAAAGTTGTTCGGTCTCAAGTTCAGCGTCGGAGTTGGTTCATGCATCTTAATGAGCTTAGAAAGGTGCTTACAGGCGATGGTGCGTGGCCAAGATTAGTTGCGGCCTGGCAGGCGAACGCTAATGCATGCATAATGCGTATGGTTACACATTAGGAAGAGTTTTGATTTAGTGCCGCGATAGGCGGATGAAAAGCAGCATCTAAGAATCTTTTAAGTTAAGTGTTAAACTGTGTCGCGCCATGGGACTGGGTTGCGTTCGTTTGACAAGGTTACCAGAAAAGACCGGTAAGCCGCGTTGGCCTTGACACGACATGACAGTTGCGGATAGAAACCGAATGCATTTAGATATGTTAAGTGATTGTTGGAAAGTGGGGAATACTTTGATTTATGTAGTCAGCTACGATCTTTCTGGTTTATGAATGCGACGTGACCGGTTCGTAAAGCACGGTATCAGAGATTTGATGAAGTTTAGTTAAGGGGCAATCTTTTGACCATTGAACATGACAGACAGACAGACCGGATGAACATTAAATGTAGCCACTGATATATAAAAGAAAGCTGAGCTACGTGGTTTCGTCTCGTACTTAAAATGGGATATGCATCTCCTCTCTTTGAAACAGATACTCCAAAGCCTATAAAGATGGAAACTGTTAAATGAAAGTCAGAGTAGTTTACCTATGAAAAGGCAGAAAGGCTTGGTTTGAGAATTCTTGTGCGGCGTTATTTTGGCAATAGCGTCTCGAATGTTGACCTCGAGCTCGTCAAAAGAAGTTGTCTTTTTAACGTAGACTAAGGACTCAAAGTAGAACCAGAGAAAATACTGGAGCGGTATCAAGTCGTATGATTGCAGCGGCCAATTGAACCCAGTCGTCAAATGAACCAGTGTCAAAATTTCTCGTTCACAACCACGTATGGCATGTACCACAGCTTGGATATATCGAAGTTGTCTACCTCTCCACTTGAGCCCAATGATGGTAACGGTGTCTCCTTGTTCATTTAAAAAGAAAAGAAATAAGGTCCGATGATGCCGCCATGCCATAAACCGCACCAAACAGTCGATCTTTGTGGGAGCATGTGAAAGCTAGTTTTCCTTAGATCTCAGTATTTGAATACACATCTGCGCAAATAGTGAATCGGCTGAATTACTGGCACCACTCTATTTTTATACAAGGTAGGTAGGTGAAAGCGTGGGTCCATTGTGTGGTGGGTGCACCCTGTGAGACCTACAATTTTGGCTGCTTATTAGAACCACCCGGATTGTTGTATATATCTCATTGTATTAGCTCTATTTTTTTTCAGTTCCTCCAGCTCGTCGAAGAAGTTACTGTCCTCCAGCTCGTCGAAGAAGTTACTGTCTAGTGTTAGTAGTCTTATTCTCCGTAGGGCTGTACAATCGCATAGCAGGTGACGGAAGGACTCGATTTCCTTCTCGTCCCTGCAACTTAGTCGCTATGGGGGATAACTAACCTTCTGGCATGGGTGCCTATCGGGCAACGGTGAGAACTCCCACCACCGCCCGTATATCCTTGCGGCTTAGGCTAATCATTGATAATAATTTCCACCTGTTCAACATCGGCCATAGGGCTCTCGTCGTTGACCCAATGTCCAGATTCAGCCATCGCGGATTTGCTCTTTCTAAGGCTTCGTCCTATATTTCTTTCCTTCGGAAACTTAGCGGCATGTTGACATAAGATTGTGCTAGAGAATTATCTAACTCTGAGCCCTCCTTTGCCAACACGTCCGCTCTCTTGTTTCCTTCAACTGTGTGTCCCGGTACCCAGCAGAGAGTCACCGTGTTCACATTGGAGATTTCGCTATGGACGCTATGGCTCTTATAGCCGCTTGGCTGTCGGAGTAAATAGTTACCGTTTTTTTCAGTCAAACTAAGCTCTTTAAGCGTAAGTGCCGCCTCATTTATTGCTACCACTTCTGCTTGGAAAACGCTACATTCTTCGCTTAGGTTTAGGGATTTTTCAAAAAGATCGCAGAACACCCCTGCCCCGTTTCCTGTACCTGTTTTCGAGCCATCAGTATATAGGGAGATCTCTTCTCCACCATTTGCTGATAGCTCTACCCAACCACTCCTGTCCGGAATTCGGGTAGAGAACTTCCTAGTGGTAGTCAGGGTTGGTGGCAGATAATACGTTTTGTATCTGTGTGATCCTTTCCATTTTGAGAGGATGGACGCGAGCCCATATGACTTGTCTTTCCACATCTTGACTACCCTGAGTCTCACTGCGGTAATAGCCGCTCTGCTACTACAGAAGATGATAAGAGGGGTAAGATAGAGTAGGGCCTCGAACGCTGCTGTCGGAGTTGTCCATAGAGCACCCGTGATTCCTAAGCAGGCCGATCTTTGGACCTTCGTTAGGCTAGAAAGAAGGTATTTCTTCTCCAGTGCCTGCCACTAGACTGTTGATCCGTAAGTTAAGATGGGTCTTACTATCGCTGTGTATAGCCAGTATACCACATGTGGTCTATGACCCCAGGTGTTTCCGAAGGCTCGCTTACATATGTAGAAAGCTACACACGCTTTTTTGATGCGCTCCTCGATGTTCTCTTTCCAATTTAGTTTGGAATCAAGTGCGATACCCAGATACTTAGCCGTCCTTGAGAGTTTGAGTTCCTCCCCGCTAATATGCGGGCTTGTAAACTCCGGAATTCTCTTTTTTCTCGTGAAGAGCATCAGTTCTGTCTTCTCTGGGTTGACTTTCAAGCCTCGAGTGGCAGTCCAATTGTTGTCCAACTTCAATCCATGACTGAGGCGCTCGCTTAGCGTTGATAGAAACTTCCCAGATATCAGGAAAGCTACATCGTCGTCATATGCATTGATCGTAGTCCATCCTTCTCCAACGTCTTGATGATCTCGTCCACTACTAGGATCCACAGAAGTGGTGAGAAGACCCCACCTTGCGGCGTTCTTCTATCCACTTTCCTCTTACAGCACGTGTTGCTTAGAGAGGAATTGATCTGACATGTTCGCCGCATAAGTCCAATCCATTCGCACAGACCCTCATCGATTCCTATTCTTTAAAGGCTTGCTTAAATTGCATCGTTAGTAACATTATAAAACGCTCCCTAGTGTATACTCTTTTTAATGCAGGGATATTTCTACTGTGGAAACCACGTTATGTAGAGCAGTATCCACTGACATGTTCTTTATACAAACCCGATTCAAAATTTTGGATTTCGGCTTCGGTTCTGTTTCTCATACTATGGTGAGACTGAATCGTTTTGACGAATTCCAACTCGCTTTAGCCCGGTTTGAAAAACTTTGCTAACAAGCCCCCCCCAGCTGAAGTTGAGGTCATTCCTTACAATTTCCTAGCATATGCTAGACAATGCCGGACATGGAAAATATGTTGCAATCTCCTCTTCCTTTACTTTCTCTTTGTAGAGACGCATGTTTTCTGAATAATGCATCAAATTGTTTCCGGCAATTAATAACAGGGTCACGCTCTATTTCTTAAGAGCGTCTTCCACTGGGAATATATTTTGACTGACCATTTCTACAGACTCCGCGGTGTTTACAGTGCTATATCGAGGATAATTTTATGCAGAGAACTAAAATGAATGACCTTTGCAATCGACGGCAATTGACGTGCAACCAAATTTAGAAAAACCCTTTGTCTACTACCCTCATTACAAATAAATGGTTTGATAACTTTAAGACCAGCACCTCTAGCCACACATCCTTCTACTCAATTATTTTTAAACTGAAGTTTGTTCATCACAAAAAAGGGAACGAAAACATGACCATATTTCTCCATATCATTTCAAAAAACCTATTTCGAGTACTCGACGGCCATCTTAAATCGATTGCACACCCAGATACAGTCGATAAATCAAGCTTCTACAAATGTTCCCTTAATGTTAAACCCACTTTTGAGCGCAATTCATTGAACACACTTGTTATCCCTTGCCCCACTCAGTGAAGTACGGATAATGGATTCCAACTGGCGAAGTACAAATTTCATTTCTAATTTGCATGAGAATAGATTTCCGTCGATGACTACAATGAGGCACACGTCACCAAGGGTAAGGGAATAAGAGCAAAGTATGCCCGCATATCTCACATCTTTACACTCCGTATACTTATTCGGTCGCCCGGTCCGTCACGTCTAAAGGGTGAGCGCATAGACTTGTTTTCTCATAATTGACTGACAGAAGATACGGATCGATGGCTCTGCAGGCTACGAAACACCATCATTTCCATAATCGTTAAGATATTGTGTATCGTAAATCTCAATAGAGTCTAATCAGAGTCCATAAAATTTTCATTGAATTGAATTATTTTATGTGAGTCCGCAGACTTAAAAGGATGACATCGAAAGTCTAAGAAAACGCAGCGTTTGGAGTGTTAACCAAACAGCTGGAGATGAAAAATCATGGGAATTATTTAACTGAAAGTGTTCAAACCTCAAAAAAGCTTAAAATTTGATGTAAATTCACACCACGGTGCAAAGGTCTTCTTCATACAAAGATATTCGATTTTATTGTGCACTTTTCGGACACAAAAACTTACGGAAAAACTGACAACCCCCATCATTTGTTATTATTGTCAGCTAATTATAGGTGAGACGATCCAGATTGTTGTTTTAATTATCCCCAAATAAGGTATGTCCACTATCTACGATCTCTTATCTTCGGGATAATTGTATGGACGAGTATAAAAGGCGGACCGCTGGTCCGACAAAGTCAGTAGTGGACCCAAAGTTTCATAGAAAATGAAGTTCTCAAGCGTTTTCATCCTTTTGGTTGCCGTTTTGGTAATTTTTGCCGCTCAATCGGAAGCCGATTTGGTAGACCAGGTTAGCAAGAGAGTGGTAAGTCAGACGACTCCAATTGATGGTGTATTTTGTGATGAAATTTGCCATTTATTTGCAGGACCGATTTGGTCAACTAGCACAGGATGTTGCATCCAAAACAATGGATGTAGCTAAGAGCGCCGCAAAAACAGCCACGGGAATGCTTCCAGTATAACCCAAAAGTGACGGACCAATGGAAAACGTGTTGACAATGTAAATCTTGTGTTGTTGACGTTATTTTGTAATCAAAATAGAGTTAGAGCATTGATTAGTTGTTTTCATTGATCTCGAGTTTAGAGATCCTGATTTTACGAGGAAGGTTTTCCTTGTTGCTTCCTTTCTTAAGCTGAGCCAATTGAACCAATTCTCGACGTATTCTCTGTACAGATTCAGGAAATGAATCGTTATCCTCATTAATCGCGTTTTCCATACCAAGCCTTCCTTCGAGCCAAGCTAGTCTCCAACTTCAATTTGCTGAATTTTGAAAGCTATTTCTAAAGCGAATAGTTTCGTGAAAAATGCCTGAGTACACAAACAGAATCTCCAACAAGCTTTTGAGGAGTATGGCCATTTGCAAACCAGTGTGGAACATTGCAGAGTAGTTTGCAACATTTTGGAACACTGTTTAGAAGTGTGAAGCAGTGTGGAACAGAGTGGAACAGTGCGGTCGATGTGAAGGATCAGTAAGATATACTGGACGAGTAGGAGGAGGAATAAAGCCGGATTGCTTTAGTCTAGTCAATTTTTCCGCAGAAACGTATAGGCAACAATCTACCCTCAAATTTCCACGACTGCGCGATTCAAATCTCGCTAATTTCAATCAATTGATTAACTGCTCAATTCCATACATTAGGCTCTCGCATCTAAAGAGCCGTTATAAGGGTTTCCATGCGATTCATGACCAACAACTTGCACGAATCATTGTGGACTTTAGTCCACAACCACGATGAACACTTCACCAGCTTGATAAGTGCCAGCTTATTTCCATACTAAATTTTAATCCACATTTTGACCGAAAGCCGATAATTACATGCACCAGCATTTTGAGGTCGCCGTAATCAACTCTCCAATCTTACAAGAACCCCTTGTGGAGAAGCGATAGTCCTGCATAATGAATGCCGTCTAGAACAGGCAACAACACCCTGAAAGGGTCTTCTGTCAACTGTTCACATGTTTTGATACACGGGATGACTGCCCTCAATATATTTACACGTCGCAGTAATTGCCTTTACCTCTCGCAACAATATGCGGCCACCATTCCCATGCCAGCTCCCAGTCTTCCGGCACAAAAGCAAGAGGTAAACCAGCTATCAGACGCACACATGCTCTAGTCTACACACTCCGTCCATCTATACTATTCATTAAATTCCCCATCAACGTTGGGTCGGTCCCCAAACCTCCACCGCGTCGTCATAATACACTCCAAGTGAGTCCTGTGAATTCAGGAAAACCACTAGTCGCCTTGGAATACTCCATCTGCAACCATGCCGATCTTTCTCTTGATACACTGGCTTTCGGGCGGATAATAATTTTGCGGTTGTAAGTGCAGCAGGCACATGCAATCGTTATGAGGATTGAAAGGAGCAACAATGTAGCGTTAAGTGCATAGGACGTACGGTGCTGATGAACTTCGTCAATGCATTGTGTGGTAACACAAGGTATCTAATTGGTTTGGTGACGATGGAATGCATTCAAGTGCTTCTGTTCTGTCAGTGTTGACTGCGCCTGTGTGCCCCCATCCACACTGATGGACTTACTGCAGCATCACGCTCGAGTGCGACGAGGAGTCTGTTGGTGGGGACTTAAATAGCCGACGGCTTAACTGAACGATTCCTGTGGAACAGGTGGATGGTTGTGTTTACACGCAATTTAGTAAATTTTAAAGAAAGTTTTGTTTATCTTTAATTTTCAGTCTTGACCACACACGATGTGGAAACGAGAAAAAAGGATCGAAGGCAAGTGGTGGTTTGTATCGTCTCAGGTAAGAAACTGAGATGTGTGTTTTTAAGATAGCTGCTAACTGAATGTATGGCAGCATTTCAGAGTGGTTTGTATTGAAAATGGTTCACGATATCTCCATAGTTGGTCGAATCAGCTGAAATCATATGGAAGTCCATGGCAAAATGGTAGACTTAAGTAGTTTTGGTGCCGTTGCAAGCTACAGGGGCAAAGTCTGTAAAAAGATTTTAATAAATAGGTGACCACACAATTTTACTGATGATATCAACAAATATCATCAAAAAAAATAAAGACATGTACTGGCTTATTGGAAAATATTCCAAACTAAGTACTGAAAACAAATTGTTTATATACAAGCAACTGCTAAAACCCGTCTGGACATATGGTATACAACTATGGGGTTGTACCAAAGAAAGTAATAAAAATATACTACAAACTTTTCAAAATAAAGTACTAAGAACCATCGTCAACGAACCGTGATACATACGGAACGACGATATCCACAGAGATCTCGGAATTGCATTAATCCATGATGAAACGAAGAACATTGCTCGTAAGCATAAGCGTCGTCTGGAAGAGCACATAAACCCAGCTGTCCTTCCAATTCTTGACGAAAGTAATCTATTGCGCCGTCTTCAAAGGACTAAGCCCCTTGACCTAGCACGATGAATTCATCCCGCGCTCAGTTGCGCTATTAACAGGAACTCTCAGTGGAGAATCTCTTGTAAAACGCGTCAAAATCAAGAAAATAAAACCGCTGGATAAATGTCAAACTTAGTTGTAGTATGAATATATTTTATTTTATTTGAAGGGAGGTGTTTTTACTGGGTAAAAATCCCTTTCGCTATGAGGGAACGGTCCCCATAGTGTCTTTTGAAGATTTTCACCTATACTCGCTCAAAAAAAAAAAAAAATCAAATACAAAACCCGAAAGCCGGCCTTAAAGTAGCCACGCCACGTAGGCTGTAAAGAAAGATGAAGAGCGTAGTTGAACTTTTTAAAGAAAAGAACAAGATGTGGGAGGCAAATTATAACCAGTTGAAAAATCTAACAATGCTTCAAAAGTACGTAGTGGTCAATTTGTGCGTCTCATATAAGAAAACATTAGAAATCGAGAATTCAATTACTAGGATCAAGAGTCATCAATCCACATTTTTTTATGTGAGACGCACTGTGTGCATGAATCCATAGTCTCTGCTTAGGGGCAGTGTCATTTCACCTCTTCGAATAGATAGAATTGCTTGTGTCTAACGTTGACGAAAACGGTCTAAATGATTGACATGGCTTAAGATTTCGCCATCTTGAGTCAGATAATTCAATGGCTGTTGCGAGTAGTTGGAATTTAATCTCCTCTATTGGAGTGAAATATGTCCTTTAACAAGTTATTTCTGTTCACACTCCGGAATTAGGTGATGCGTTTGCTCATTTTTTCCAGAGATTCATTGGTTTCGTGGCATGGAGTACAGGGGAAGATACGTACTTACTTAGCAGGCCTACGACCCATGGAGGGTCTGAGCCTGAGCTATCGCTGCTTTCCATCGTTGACGGTCCTGGGCACGCTGCTTCCAGTCATCAATACCGAGCTGTTCCACGATGACTTGGTCTTTATACCGGAGGTTCGGTATTCCTCGCCTTCTCGACTTAGGAAGTTTGGATTCGAAGACCCTCTTAGCTGGAGCGTTGTTGTCCATGCGCTCGATGTGGCCGAGCCAGTGCAGTCGACGGTTTTTCCTTCCGGACTGCATCCACATCTTGGTACAGCTCATAGAGTTCACGGTTGTGTCTTTTCCTCCATTTGCCTTCCTCGCAGACAGAACCATATATCCGACGTAGAATTTTTCTTTCGTAGGTACCAAGAATCAGCTCTGCAGTTCTGTGAAGATCGTGTGTCTATGATCTCTCGAAGAGATTCCTTTTCTTTTTAACCGTTTTTGATTTGTTAGCGTGTCTAGAGCCTTGTTGGCTGCGTTTCTGTCTGCTGACTGCTGTCTGCTTATCGAAGGCATGGACGATAAAAAGCTTTAGTCTATGATTAAAAAAAAACTGCATTGCTCTGGAAAATAATGCGCTAAGAAAAGTCCGTGGACTCTTCCGTTTGGGTTTGTGCGTCGACCTACACGCACTAGACTTTCAAGGCTAGGTTCAAATCCCAGTTCAGACAGACAATTTTTCAGACAAAAAATTATACACGCCTCCACCTCTTTCGAGTCACTACCAATGCTGTTGGTAGGCCCAGGTCCACCTCGGACTTCAGCGCCCCCTCTACATTGGAATGAACACCAATGCTCCAGGAAAGGAAGACTGAATCTCTGGCATAAAAACGAAGTGATCGCGGATGCAGGGCAATTTGCTAGTAATTACTGGCCGGGACCATCAGCGATGGAAAGCGGTAATAGCGCGGGCTCAGACCCTCCAGGGGTCGCAGGCCCTATAAATAAGTAAGTATGAAGAAGTTCAGCGAATTCGTAAGAATCGCAATGAACTTTCAGACGGCCGTCCTAGAGCCGTCAGGGTAAATCTGAAAGACAACTAGGTTTCCTTGTTCGTCAATCTTCAATTCGTCTCTGTCTGGAGAAAGTGCAACGCTCGGATAATCGGTAAACTTTGCAGATAGAAATTCGAATGACCTGTATGGCAGGCTTTAGTTCACTGATTAAATTTAATTCATTTTTGTAACCACCAATTTCCTAAAGTAATCAACGTGGGTTCGATATAGGATTCTTTCCAAATACGCTAAGTTTATGCACTGCAGTGCGCTTGTGATGCAAATACATGCAAATTTGTGTACCCTTTTTATGCTGTTAACTTTGATTTTAGTTTTGAACGCTGACCACCAGACGACGACTGCATTTGCTATAAGCGCTCTTACTACTGTCATGCACATCCAATTACAAGAGAAACCACTGCAGCGGCACAGGAAGCAGTAGTCAAACAACAACTTAGCGGGCATGGTGAGGTGATGAATTGGTCGTTCCACTTAATTTTTAACGATTGGCTCACCAATACAGATCTATGTAAATCCGTCAGAGAAACACTCATAAACCTAATTAATTTGTCTGCTGTCGGTGTAGATTTGTTGAAAAAAAGATACAGAAGGGAAGCATTGAGTGGTTTTAGTATTGTCATTAGAAGATGGGTCTATAGTTACCCAAGTGGAGGCACTTCGTAGACCTTAGTGTTTTGGAGATTGTTGGAACATGAAAGTGCTCCGAAATCTTTTCTGTTGAGAAAAACAAACTAAGGAAAACCTTAGAAACAATTGTCTTCTAAATTTCCTTCCTTATTTTAGTTGCTGAAATCCAAATTCGAGTTGGATCTCTAGGACTATTATTTTATGTTATTTCAGTTCTACGACAAATGTGTAAGGGACGAACCTTTGCCCAGTTTGCTACGAAAAACCTCAAATGAGACAGCCGTTAGAAAAAATTAAAAATAAAGACCAGGCATTTGATTCCAAATGCAAGGGATTGGTTGTTTAAGAATAATTTTAAAACTAAAGTGATGGCGAACCAAATGAAATCACCGGAGAATTAATGGAACTTTCTGGCAATTTACTCGAATTTACTTGGATAATTCAGCCCAAAGTCCCGACCTTAATCCGATTGAGAATCTTTGATACGATTTAGTAAATGAAACAAAATCTGAACAAATGATACAAAACTGAAACCAAGTATAGGGTAGCTGTGGTAAAAAAGAAGTATTGGATCATATGAAAAGTCTCCGCGGTTTTTTGCCACTAGATGGTGTTTATATATCTAGAAAAACTAATCTGATTGTGTCTAACGAACACGTGTTTGTCAGGCTACATTTTTTGTGGAGACTTACTTACTTACTTAAGGTGGCGGTACAGTCCGGGGTGGACCTGGGCCTCAACCAACAAGCGTCTCCAGCCACCTCGATCTTTAGCTAGCTGCTTCCAGTTTCGCACGCACAGTTGGTTGAGGTCCCTTTCCACTTGCGTGCGCCACCTGAGTCGCGGTCTTCCTCTACTGCGCCGTCCCTCGGGGGTGGATTCAAAGACTTTCCGGGCCGGAGCATTGGTTTCCATTCGCTCTATATGACCTAGCCATCTCAATTGTTGGATCTTCACCCTTCTGGCTGATTCAATGTCGCTGAACAACTCGTACAGTTCGTGGTTATATCTTCTCCTCCATTCACCCTCTATGCAGACGGGACCGAAAATCACTCGAAGAATTTTCCTTTCAAAGAAGCCAAGAGCAACCTCATCCGCTTTTGACAAAGTCCATAATTCTGCGCCATATAGCAGAACTGGGACGATTAGGGTCTTGTACACGGTTACCTTGGTTGTTCGAGAGAGGGCTTTGTTTATCAATTCCTTTCTTAGCCCAAAGAAGCAGCGATTAGCAAGAGTTATTCTTCGTTTGATTTCAGCACTGGTGTCTGAATTAATAGCGGTACCTAGGTAGTCAAAGTCCTTGACTCAATGAGTGGCTACAGCAAATGTATGACCGCTAAGGTTTCTGCTAAGACGAAGTACAATCACAGCCTCCTGACTGTAGAACTGCAAGAAGGCTGAACTGTCAGTATAGAGATCAAATGATTTTGTAAGCCAGTCTCGAATCAGCATAAGGAGTAGTTCAAAATATAAGTCATTAAACATTTATTTTTAAATTGGAGGATTAGGTCCAATGTACATTAGGTACGTATTTTCCCTTTTTAACATTGATCAGAAATAACTTAAAACTGTGTAAAGAACTGTGTTGTAAAAGGATCTAAAGTAAAATCAAGAACCTACGAGAAAATTGAAGGAAAGTCTCAAGTACTTCAGAGGGTAACTAAAAATAATGACCGAAACACTGTGGTCAAAATCGGGAAGCAACGACTACAGATATTTGGCAAATTTTACTACACAGGAAAACCATATTCTGTATAATTAAATTTTAAAATTAATACTAATTCGATACTATAACTAATAGTGCAAATTAATTAAGACTTTTGCAGCAAAATTTATCGGCTTACAAGTTCAACTTACCAACTCAAAGCAATTGCAAATGACTACACTTCTATTGTAACAAAGATAATTACTTAAAAGATTACAATTCAAAGCAATATTCAACTGACATTCATTTGAAATCAGACAAAAGTGACTAACTCTTGTGCGAGACACCCACTTCTCGATCAACAACAAAAAAATTCCAGCAAACCAGCTCAGCGATCAGACTCTCGCGCAGTTGGAAACCACCACCAGACAGAGGTCAAACACAAGTTGTTCAACATTAAAATTCTCAGACAAACTCAATTTTTCATTTGGAATCAAATCAAACCAAAACCAAAAAAAGAAGACACACAACAAAACACAAAAGCAGTTAAAAGCAGCGAACCCCGAATATAAAAAAAATAAATAAAAAAAAAACCCAAACAAAAACAAACCCAGAGAACCCTCCGGAGATACGAAACCAAGCAGGAGACAGCAAAGACCTTCGATTAGATCGGTCAATGCCACAAATTTACGAGGACGAGATCAATGATTTAAAACTCTCCTCCGAGATGGTTAAGATCATTCCTTTGTGCTCTGCCATCATGCTGGTCGACCGATCGCGCCGTTTGGTCGGTTGAGTTCACCACTTAACGAGTTTCATCCACGAGATGAAACAATAAAAACGCGACGCAAAATGTTGCATTCATCATTCAAGCAAAATTAGTGTATTATCCTTTTCATTTCTCTTACCTCTCTCACTCTCACAATTATTCGCCGAACTTCATCGTCTTTTTGACATTTATGATGACCGAAAGCTTTTGAACTGTCACACACAACCGTTAGATGAATGAACGAGCGTCAACCCCACGCTATCAACACACGGGAACTGTGTCATTTGGTAATGAAGTGTCATTTCCTTAAGTGATAATATTTCAGCTAACAGGTCTCTGCCCGCTTTGCGATACAGAGCGCACCGTCCCTACACCACGCGTAATGTTTGTGCGCGCCTCACCCTTAAACGAAACGCAAACAATTGCCGCGCCCTCCTTCTACAACGTTGCGTGTAAACACTATCAAGTAATAATCAACAACAACAACTACTTGCAAATAAACGTATTCATCTCTCGTACTTTTATTTTTTTCTTCCCTCCCCCCCTACCTTAACTCTCGTTCATATGTGTACATAAATATGTACCTCGTCGACCATCCACACAGGTGAGGGAAAAGAATAAAAATACGGATCGACCGGTGAAGAGGAAAAAAAACACAGAAAAACAAAAGATAAAAAAAAATTACGAGAGCACAAGACGCGAGACGCCAATGACCTCCATTTACGTGGAATTCATAAACCGCGCTGTGCCCGCCGGCCAACCACTGTGCATGTAATACTCGCGATTATTGACACGTGAGTGCGGTGAATCACACCAGTTGCAGGCGGCAATATTTTCGAATGACAGTCGTCAGGTCGGTAGTACTCGGTGAGCGCCAGTCGAGCACCGAACCGGGTAAGACTGAAGCGACGTCGACGACGACGACGCGTCCAAGTGACACAATCCACGTTATTATGCCTGAACTCCACCTTTTCATTGAGGTATTCGCCGTCGGTGAGAAGATTATCGCGAGCGCAGCTGTTTTGTGCCGCCATCGAGCAAAGTCGATGCATATTAAAAATAGTTTCAGTTTGGTGCTTGTCACATAAAATCGATGATGAGTGAGTTTTTGATGTTTTGCTGTTTTTGCTTTTTTTTGTTTTTTAATGACGTGAGATAGTGTCGAAGTCAATTCAAATGGCTTTAAGGGGAGACTGTAATTTACGACTTTTAGACGGGTTTATGTTGTATTAACTCCAACAGGCGTGTTTTTATTCTAAGATTTGAGAGGAACAAAGAGAAAAGAGCTGCGCTTAAAGCGTCAATCTAAAGAACGAAGCTATTTTCTCGGTAAATTAGCTACTGTCTGTTGACGGTTTTTAGCAAACTATTGTGGTAAAAAACTTGCGTGGTCTGTTATTGCTTCAAGTGACACCCGTCCGACTGGAAATGGCGATTTAAAGAAGCTTTTCAGAACAATTTTAGCTGCACGTCTTGTTACAAAGCACGAGACCTCATGAGCAAGGAATCAGTAGGTTGGACTAACTTCTTACGTTTTTTGAGGGCCCATATGACAAAAGGAGCTTGCCTTATTTAGGTCCTGACACCTGACACTCAGGTTTACGCTCTCGCTACTCATCGCTCTCCACATCCATGATGCGCTCTCTCGATCGCCGCTAATCATCCACATAAGTTTGGTTACGCGGGTTTGTCTGTTGGAGATCGTCGTCAGAGCGTGATGGGTTTGATTTGCTATTTACCGATGGAGCACCGGTCATTGCAGGTCCCAATCTGACATGTGCCTTAACCCTGTTCAGATGTGTATGATTAACACACAAAGCTCCATCCTAGACCTACTCGTAAATTTTAAATGGATGTAGATGAGAATATCGTTAAGGTAGGACTGCAGAGCGAATGCATGGTCCTTCGAGAGAAAAATTCTTCGTTGAATATTTTGTCCTTTACGCTAGGAAAGCGAATGCAGGTGAAAACACAACAGCGACCTCTATGATCTGTACAAGGATAGGGACATAGCCCTGAAGGCGAAAATACGCAGATACAACGGGCTCGGTCACTTCGAGTGAATTATAACCAATGTTCCAGCTAATAGAGTCTTGGTTCGAGAAGAAGAGGAAGACCAAACCTCCGGTATAAAGACCAAGTGATCGCGGATGCAAGACAACTTGGTCGTAACGACTGCAGCGTACCCATCGATTGTCACCGATGGAAGGCGACAATAACTAAGGCTCAGATCTTCCAGGGGTTGCAGGCATGATAAGAAAGTAAGTAAGTAAGAGTTCCCTGACGCTTAGCCTCTTAGAAGACGACTGGATGGCGCAGTTGGTTGAGTGCCTGCCCTAAGTTATCAATCGAGCGATCCCAGGTTCGAGTCCCAGTGAAACCAAAGTTAATACGCTTTTATCCAGTTTTTCAATCCTGGTCCAGTCGCCATTTGCCGTTGCGTTCAAATTAGAGCGGTCGATCAGTGGTAGTAGTCTGACTGGGTATTACAATGGACAAAGATTCACCAGTGTGCTGGTGAATTCACTAGCAGCCCTCTAACCTAACCTAACCTCTATAACTCGACCAGTTTCGATGTCAGAGTATCAGATGCTACAGCTCTAATTGCCGCCCGGTTATTGAACGATGTTGCTATCGATAAATCTGTCGAATAAAGCTCTTTCATGGACAGCCAATGGCACTTCTATGAAGAAGAGGAAAGGTCTTCTCTGCAGTCAATATTCTTAGCAAATTCGGATCGAAGACCAAGTGTCTTCTCGAGGAACCTCAATATCAGTACGTCACTGCGGTTTCTCACTATTGTAATATCTTTCAAGCGGAGAGTATGACGATTAAGGAAGGTCATGTAGGTGGGTAAATACAGTATAATATCTAGAAGGGACAAATCCCTGGACTACACTCGAAGAAAGCCCTTAAATGGCGCCTGTCCCATAACGAGATGGTTAAGCATTTTAATATTCACTTCATATTGGTGTCGGGACACTATTACATTTAAGAATATTGCGAAGTGAACAAACTCACCAGGCTTGTCATTGTCCCTTCACTCCTTCCGTGCATGCTATTATATAAAACTAAACAAACAAATTCATTAAAGTTTGTTTTCAAAGGCATAACATCCTATATAAATTCTGAAAAGTCTATATTTCTAGTTTACAAAAAATAAATATGTAATTTTTGAAATCGTATAAAAAATGAAGCACTTTGCGTAGATTTGTGAATGTAACCTCTAATTGGTGCGCGACAAAAAAATTGCTACGTTGACGTTGACCAATGACAATTCCATGCTGTGATTTCTTTAACATCGTTCTTGAGATGAACGTGCAAACCTGACTGGCCAACACAAGAGGCACGATCTTTCAAAAGTTTGTTCAACTGCTAACCTACGTGGATGACATCGACGTGATTGGGCGAACACAGCGAGCCGTCAATGATGCGTTTGCTGGCATTGAAACGGAAGCGGCTAAAATGGTTCTGGCGTTAAACGAGGGCAAAACCAAGTATATGCTGTCATCGAGAAAGGACGCACAACATCGACGACTTGGCCAGAACGTCACCGTAGGCAGCTATAACTTTGAGGTAGTTAAGGACTTCGTCTACCTTGGCTCCGCGGTAAGCAGTATAAACAATATCAATATCGATATCAAACGCTGAATAACTCTTGCCAACCGCTGTTTTTTTGGCTCAAAAGGCAATTGAGTAGTAGAGCCCTCTCTCGGAAGACTTAGCTGATTCTATACAAGACCTTGATCATCCCAGTCCTGCTGTACGGCGCAGGACAATATCATGGACAATATCCCAAGCGGATGAACAGTCTCTTGGTCTTTTCGAGAGAAAAGTTCTGCGCGCGATCTTTGGTCCTGTTTGCGTTGAGGGCATTTGGAGGAGAAGGTTCAACCACGAACTATGTGGGCTGTACAGCGACATGAGTCTAGCCAGGCGTCTACGGATCCAACGCCTATGATGGCTAGACCATGTATAGCGTGTGGACAACTTAGCTCTGGCCCGAAGAGTCTTCGACTCTGTGCCTGTGGGACAACGCAACAGAGGACGTCCACGAACAAGATGGCACACACAAGTCGAGGGGAACCTCGGTCGGCTTGGTGTGCAAAACTGGAGACAGCTGGCGAAAGATCGTGCTGGATGGAGAGGCATGTTTAGTGACGCCCAGGTCCCCCTCTGTAGCGCCCCAAGAAGAAGAAGAAGATCGTCGACTCAAAACGATGATGAGTGTTACCACTCACATTCCATTCATTTCAACCCCTAAATGCCCAACAGCAATGTACACACCGCAGGCATGAGCAGTGATTGGATATGATGGAAGGGATTTTCTGCCTAAGATACATTTTTTTAGAGGTATAGGATGGCTGTTTGTTTGGTTGTATGCACGAATGTACTCGTAGTAATGAATGGTTGCTTTGGGTTCAAGTTAGAAGAAAATTTGACTCAAATGACTTGAATTCTTCGCCCGATATTCAAAAATGCTTCCATCAACAAATATTTATGCGACGGAACCTTTGCCGTGCGAGTACAACTCGCATTTGCCCAGTTTATTTTTTTTTGTCGGAGGTTTTTGAAACGCTACACTGAAGCACTCAGACTCAAAAAGTGGTCCATTGTATTGCCAGGCAGCAATCTACTTTTAATGGAATTTCATTATCTTCCGAAGGAAGACCAGCAGGCGGTTCTGTGATGAGGAGCCTACATCATCAGCTCTCATCTCATCAGCACCGAATAACTGCCACCTGAGCCGATCAAAGGCGGGACAATGGCAGAGGAAATGCTCTACAGTGTCATCGTTTTCTCCACAGGCGTTGCAGAGGATTCCGTCGCTTAGGCCAAGCAAATTTAGGTGTTTGGCGAAGGTATAGAGGCCCGTTAGTACGCTGGTAAGTTGTCTGCAGTCTTTTTTGTCAAGAGATAACAAGAAGGCGGCGAATTTCTAACAGATGTTTGGGAGCATGCGCTTGGTCTGTCTACATCCTGGAGAGTCATGCCACCTGCGGTTGTGCTCTCGAGTGGTTCATCGATGGAAGCCGTAACCAAGGACGCAGGCAGTCATAGCGCAGGTTCAGGTCCTGAGAATACCTCCTCTGATCCTCGGTTATAAGTTAGTTTTTAAATTATTTTAAGAAAGATTTTAAGTTAGTAACTAAGTTTAAGTTTTAAGTTTTTTTCCTTAAAACTAAAAGTGTACCTGTTTAAATTTTCTTAAAAATAAAGTCAGTTAGGTTAGATCCAAAGACACAGTTTAAGATTAAGTTTAGCTTAGAGACCCCGCAGAGGGCCAGTAAGTTAAAATCAAGAACTGGATATAAGCACCATTAAAAAAAATCAATGTCCCTTTAAAATTGACTGAAAAATTCCCAGAACTTAAAGTGGTTGCTATGCTTGGACTTGGATGAAGTTCAGTTCGGTTTCAGTCTTGTCTTTAGATGACTGTTTCGAATCAGATTGATTTTTCAACGACAGCCATTCATTTCTAGCTCAAGAAAGGAAATGATCAAAAGCAGTTCAACGGGATTTCTTTCATCTACGGTCAAGTATAAATGCGATGTCATAAGACTGGCCCGAGCAGATACTGTCGAAAGACGGGATAACTCATGCTCTGACCAAACTTGAACAAGATGAAAACGATAAGTGGAAACATGTCAGAGATTCTGCAAAAAGAAACAAACCCATATGTCTTTGTATACCTTGAGTCATACCTTGTGATCGTGCGAAAATCAAGCCAAAAGAGACAAGAAAACCGACTCGAGATTAAATGTCGAATCGGAAGCAAAGGGTAGTGTGACAAATGCGGAAGGCAAGTGAACACGAGTGTAATGCAGTGAGAATGACAAGGAAAATTAATATAAATCTTACGATCTCCAAGTGATCGTTGTTGAGCGAGTAATTGCTTCGAATGAATAGATCTCAAGGTCAAGACGTATGACTACTGTGGACAGCTGGCGGGTCAGTTCTTTGTTTGAGTGGAGAACGGAATGAGTAATGGTTACATGGTTTGGCTTACATATGTTCCCACCATTAAGTATTCATGTTTATGGCAGGATGGTGACGACGATCTCTAGAATGTGGCCAAGAGCGAGGTTGTACTCTGTAGGGTATCATGTTAAATGATACATGGACAAAATTTGGAGGAATTATAGAGTCATGTTGTTTCCAGGGGCTAATGAACTGCTTCTTGCGGATGTTCTGAGCCTTTCATCTAGCCGAACAAGTGAGAAAATAGAGGCTACCTTTAGGGTATTTGTGGTTATTTCAGCTCATAGGTCAAATGATTTGTTAACGAAGAATTTTTATAGCGAATTATGGTGAGAAATCAGTGTAACTGATAAAATACTAGAGTGGGAAATATAATTGAACTTTCTTTGATAACTTTCGTCTGAATTTAATATCCAAAGGAACCAGGTCTTGTGCGAGATTGCTTCGAAAGACGTGAAAATCACAGGAAATTGTTTATGATTCGTTGGATTCAAGCTCTCAGCGTAAACTGAAATATCTTTCTAGACTTGTCAGCGTGGTTTGTTGCCAATATAGACAAAAAATAATAACAACAAATTAAATGACAAATTTCTACCAAGTTGGTTGAGATCCATCTCCACTTGATTGCGCCACCTTAGACGTAGATGTTCTCCGTTGCATTGTCCCACTGGTTCGGAATCAAAGATTCACCAGGCGCGATCCAAGCTGTTAATGCGATTTACATGGCCTAGCCATCTTAGGGCGTTGGATCCGTAGAAGCATGGGTAGACTCATGTCGCCGTACAGTTCGTGGTTGAATCTTCTTCTCCAAAATACCATAAACGCAAAAAGGATCAAAGATCGCAGAACTTTTCTTTCAAAAAGATCAAGAGCTTCTTCATCCGATTTCGTTACTTCTATAGCTCGGCACCGTAAAGCAGGCCTGGGGTGATCAATGTTTTATACAAAGTCAACATGGTCTTCCGAGAGGGGGTTTTTTTTACTCAATTGCCTTTTGAACCCAAAGGAAACAGCGGTTGGCAAGAGTTATTCTGCGCTTAATCCCGATACTGATGTTTTTTTTACTATTTACCGCGGAGCCGGGGTAGATGAAGTCCTTGATTACCTTATAGTTGACTATTGTGGTGGTCTGCTCCATATGCCCCATCCACAAAAAAGGCGATCCTACTTCTTACAACAACTATAGAGGTATATCCCTGCTCAACGTCGCCTACAAAATCCTGTCCAGCGTACTGTGTAACCGTCTAAAGCCGTTTTGCACCGCACTAATCGGCACGTATCAATGCAGCTTCCGGCTCGGCAAATCCTGAAGAAGATCAGCCAGTTTCAAACCGATACGCACCATCTTTTTATCGATTTTAAAGCCGCATACGACAGCATTCATCGCAAGGAACTATTCGAAACGATGGCCGAATTCGGGATCCCGGGAAAACTGATCCGGTTGTGGCGCACCACGCTAACACGTACGCGATGCACCCTGCAGTTCGGCTCGAGGACCTCCGAGCCGTTTGAAACCTGCACTGGATTTCGGCAAAGAAATGCGCTGTCGTGTGATTTCTTCAATTTGATACTGGAGAGGATAGTGCGGCGGCCTGCTGTAAACACGGAAGGCGCTATTTTCTACATGTCAGTCCAACTGTTGGGATACCCAGGTGACATCAACATCGTCGCGCCGCAGTGGAAGCTTTCACTGCGATTGAAGAACAAGCGAAACAAGCTGGTCAATGAGGATAAGACGAAGTATATGCTGTTGAGCAAGAAACGATCCGCCGCACACCAACTAGGGTAAAACATCAAAATAGCTACAATTTTGAGGTAGTCAAGGAGTTTGTCTAGTTCGGGGCAAACGTAAACTCCACGAACGACATCACAGTAGAGATCCGACGTAGGATCACCCTTGGCAACCGATGCTACTTCAGTTTGTCAAAACGACTCCTGACTCGAAGGACCAAAAATCATGCTCTACAAAACTCTTGTTTTACCAGTCCTGTTGTATGGGGCCCAAAGCTGGACACTAAGCAAAACTGCAGAGCTGATTCTTGGTGTCTTCAGAAGAAAAATTCTATGTCAGATATATGGTCCCGCTTGTAAGGAAGGCGAATCGAGGAAAAGACACAACCGTGAACTCTATGAGCTGTACCAAGATGTGGATGTAGTCTGGAAGGCAAAAATCCGTCGACTGCACTGGCTCGGCCACATCGAACGCATGGACAACAACAACGATTTCACCCAATCTTCGAATCCGAGCCTCCTGGTTCGAGAAGGAGAGGAAGACCGAACCTCCGGTACAAAGACCAAGTCAACGCAGTAACGAACGACTGGATGGCGCAGTTGGTTAAGTGCCTGCCCCAAGTTAGAGGGGTCACAGGTTCGAGTCCCAGTGAAATCGAATCTGGTCCAGTCACCATTTGCCGTTGGGATCAAATTAACGGCACTGGAGTAGCTTGCTACCTGGCAGTACAATGGACCAGCTCCAGTAGTGTATCAAAAATCCGCCGAAAAAAAGGCATCGCGGACGCAAGACAGCTTGGTCTTGATGACTGAAACTATCGTGCCCAGGACTGCCAACTATGGAATGCAGCGATATCTCAGGCTCGCACACTCCATGGGTAGTAACTCTTTTAAGTAAGTAAATATTGTGGCGGTCTGGCCAAGCCGTCGATGTTGTGCGTCCTTTCTCGATGACAACATATACGCTTACCGCCAGACCCATTTTATTGTCTTCTGTTTCAATGCCAGCAACTGCATCACTGAGGGCTCTCTGTGTTCACCCAATCACATCAATGTCATCCGCATATGCCAGCAAATCCTTACACACTATAAAAAAAACTTCATGTATGTAGTCCTTTTAGCTACAAGACAAACCTCATAAAATATGTAATTGAACACTAATGACAATTTTCAAACACATTTATTCATCAATCTAAAATCACTTTCATTTAATTTTCCTTGAATTTAACCATGTGTACCTCATTCAGTTGAACAAAGTTCTGCATACGTGATCAATGACAGTAAACGAAATGAAAGAAAAAAAGGAAAACACGAAACCGAAACCATAATCAAATAAACTAACAAATTTACCCCAGCTTAACCCTCCTATCTATTCAAACAACACCAATTTTTTTTATCGATTGGAGTTGTTTGCTTTGGGTAACTTTATCAAGTATTTACGTACCGGTTCCATGAATTTGGGAGTAACCTGTTTCGGGAATACACTTGAAAACGCCATATCATCGAATGTTTGCACAAAATAGACCACCATCGATATACAGAAACCCCCTTCTAATCAGGATCTATGTTTGCACCCATTTTGATAGGCTTTAGTCATCAAGATAGCTTACCTAGAAAGAGAAATAAAAATATTTTTCTTTATATATGTTTGCGTTTAGTGGTTTTTATAGTTTCATAATTTATATTGTGCTCGAAGTTAATTTTTAACCTATTGAAGTCTTTGGCATAAAAAAACGAGAAAGCCTCGCAATTAACTGGGCATCTTTTGAACTTAATTTCCCTCAACATCATTCTTAATGTGGGCCTCAACCAACAAGCGTCTCAAGCCAATTGGATCTTTCGCTAGCTGGCTCTAGTTTCGCACGCACAGGACTGCGCCGTCTCTCGGGGGTGTATTCGAAGACTTTCCGGGCCGGAACATTGGTTCCCATTCGCTCTACATGACCTAGCCATCTTAATCGTTGGATCTTCACTTTCGATGTCCCTGAACAGCTCGTTATTATATCTTCTCCTCCACTCACCCTCCATGCAGACGGGACCGAAAATCACCCGAAGAATTTTCCAGTGCAACCTCATCCGCTTTTGACAAAGTCCATGCTTCCCTCAACAACATACGAAGCAAATTTTCCAAAATTTCGCCAATTTTTCACGACCTCGTTGATTCCTCGTTAGATACTCTCGACCACTCTACAGAGTTCAGAGTCCAGAGTCCACGTCACCATTGCTAACACAAATAGCCCACGTTAAGTGCCTCAGATAAGACGATCGATCTCCTCGCGTTGACCGATCGCTGTCAAGGTGTCACATTACACGCCGGATCGTATGACAACGCTCTCGAAAAACTGCGTACATCGACAATCTTCGCTGGACAAGCAGTTTACACTCAAGCAGTGCCATCTGGATAAGACTCAAATTAATAGTGGGTTACATTTGTGAGAAGATTTGATTTCGCTCACTTTGTGGAAAGTCACAGCCTGTTGATCTTACGTAAGACGATTATAGTTCGGTTCACTTTTTAAATATAAACTGTCAACGACATCTTCCATAAACAACTGCCAGAAGGCCCTGGAACTTGTGTCTTATTAAAACTCCAAAGTAGTAGCAAAATTGTTGCTCACATTCAGACAACATAACTGAATAGTTTAATATTCACCTGTTTTGAGTGCCAGGTCAGAGAGGTATTCCAGGCAACTTCATAGCGGAATTTGGCAGGTTCTCAACCTCCGTAGCAACATTGGTATACGATCCATAAGAAAGGAGGCCCCTATGACTTTGGCCAACTGTAGAGGGGTAAGCCTGCTTTTCTGTGTAAACGCCTGAGACCTTTCTTCAACAATCTAATAGAAACTTATCCGTGCGGTTCCAGGCCGGGAAGTACACCATCGACCAAATATTCACACTGCGGCAGATCCCGGAAAAAACACAAGAAATGCAGATCGACACTCACTGCCAATTCGTCGATTTCAAGGCCGATTATGACAGCGTGAATAGGGACGAGCTATACAGCGCTATGTCTAGTTTTGACATTCCTGCCAAACTCGTCAGACTGAGCAGGTTGACTATGGGGAATTCTTGCTGCTCCATCGAGACCTTCAATGTCAAAAAAGGATTTAGACAAGGCGACGGGCTGTCATGTAATTTCCTTAACATCGGTCTTGAGAAGATTGCGCAGAACTCACTGGCCAACACAAGAGGCACGATCTGCCAAAAGTCCGCACAACTCGTGGCATGCGTGGACGACGTTGGCGTGATTGGTCGAACGCAGTGAGCCGTCAATAAAATGTTAACAGGCGATTGTGATTGGAGGCCGCCAAAATAGGTCTGGCGGTAAACGAGCGCAAGATGAAGCATATCCTGTCGAGAGAGGAAGTACAACATCGACGACTTGGCGAGAACGTCACATTAGGACAGCCTTGGCCAAATGTTTTAGGTACCCTTATCTTTTTGTCTTTGCTGCCAAATCACTTATCGGAAGTAATTAATTTGAATTTTATAGTTTTCGGCGACACTATCTGAGGTTGTAAACAATTTTTATTTTTTCCTCTCATTTCATTGATTTTTTTTGCTTCTTGAAGAAGGGTGCCAAATACATTTGGCCAAGGCTGTATAGTAATGAAGCAATTCATCTACCTCGGCTCCCAGTACGAAACAGTAAGAAATTCATCAGTACCGAGATTAAACGCAGTTTTGGGCTCAAAAAATATCGAAAACATTTAAATAACCACGTGATCTTTTCGAAAGGCCGTGTAGAGGGCATGGACAATTTGTCTTGTCAAAGAGTCCTCGACTCCGCGCCACGAAACCGATGGCGCACACAAGTGGAAAGGGACCCAAGCCTACTTGGCGTGCGTAATTGGATACAACTGGCTAAAGATTGTAGTAACTGGAGAGACTTGTTGGTTGAGTCCAAGGTCCACCCTGGACTGTAACGCCATAGCAGATAGAGAAGAAGGAGACGAGAGAGTTAAATTCGATTTACGAAGCACCTCCTGTTCATCGTTTCAAGAATTTCTAGTTCTTGTAAGTCAAATTCCGACCAACATTTTTTAGATGCCCGCACGTCCTCTGCTACGTTGTCCCTCAGGCTTAAAGTCGTTTAGATGTCACAAATTTGTTCCTCCAATAGCCACTAAAAGGAGTCATGTTCCTCCTGAACAGCAACCAGACCGATAACCTGCCCTAGAGTGAACTAAGTAAGCACATCGTAGACCCACCGTCCAGCTGTTGTCCAAAATAAGCCCGCCCCATTTCTTCCGAATAATTTTTGCATAAATTACCAAAACCTGTATTCCCGGCTCTCGGAGGGGGACAGCATCATCATCTGCCGCAGCACTGGCTTGACCAGAACTCTACGCCACCCAAACGCACGCTAGTCATTGCAACGAGTGCAAGCGTGTGACACAAGCCGAACAATTAAACGGTATTAAATCTGAGGGAAAGAGAAAGGGGACCGAACAACAACCATAACAACAATCGACTAAGGCTTGGGTTAGGACGTTCATCCCTTTATTTCATTTCGATTTTGATTTTAATTTGAAACTCTCGGTGGATGGTTATGCCGACGGATTGGCGGTAGCGGCGCCCCCTTTAAAGCGCTGGCTGACCACCATCATGTGTGCGAGCTGCGAGCATGAGTTGCATGAGTCCAGAATAAATTGCCATCTCGTAGCACGGACAAGAAGAGGCTGCCTTGCCTTGCATGCTTGCCTGCCTGATTGCTACTGTTGTTGCACCCTAGGTGATGGTTAAACAGGCCTGTTCACCGCTTTTTTTGCTTCCATCTTCGTCCGCAGAAAGAGGGTTGATTGCATGATTGTGTAACTCAAAACCTGATCTTTAGGTGATGTGTACGCCGCCCCGTTCTACCCTCTCCCTTCAGGGACTCCGGGCTGCGGAAAGGTTATTATTTGTGCACAACGACGATGATGACAATGGAGTGTTGCAGGATTTAAGAGCGAAAAAGGGTTTCTCTCTCGGCACTGGGTGCAGATTGATACCCGCCAGCGGTGTGTGCGTGCACATACACTAGCCTCAAATGGACACTGATCCGTACGTGGTGGTGAACCCATTTAAAAGGGTGCCACAGCCACTAACGGTGAACGAAGGGTGTATGCAAAGAACAAAAAAACAAAATTAAAGATTCCCAAGTGCACACTGCATGCACATACATTTCTTCTTGGATTAATGGCCACGAGCTGCACGTGCCGCAGAAGTGTGTGGATTGGATATGTGCTGACATTGTTGTTGTTGTTTTTGTTTTCGCCTTCTTGTCTCAATTTTTATTCACATTCGACCAACGACCAAGCGTATGACAGGGAGGCACGACGTCACCACGGCATGGTTTCGGTTTATTTTGCATTAGAGAGGCGTTGGTCCTTCGGTGTTGAACGTTTTTCTTTGCCTTTTTTTTTTGAAGACATCCGACAAATGGCACGCTCCGCTCAACGCCAATGAATGCAAAAGGATGAGGAGGAGGAGAACGACAACGACGACGGCCGTCGCCGTCGGGGAGGAGGAGATCGACACAAGACCAAGAAAACTGTGCGGAGGGCTTAAGGCAAATAAAAATAAAATCATGTACACGTCTGAATGCGTTGGTCTTGTCGTCAGGAATGGAGAATTTATGACACTTATCAGAGTATTTCTATCTCAACTGTTTGCTTGAGATTGTAGTTGGTGCTGGCGCTGTTGCTGGTGCCGGTGATGGACGGGCGGTTTTGTATTTGTGCTTGTGACTGAAAACTCGGTTAGATGTGACCACATACAGTGTGCTAAGCTAATTGAATTACCCTTAATAAAGTACTGTTCAAATATTTGTGAAAACTTCAAGAGCTCGGATGGAGTGTGTTTGATTTTTGAAAAGGAAAAATGACGAGCCAAACCAACAGCAACAGCAAAAAAAAGACATTCTTGTGTCAATAAATTGAAGTGGAATGGCGGAAGATAGTCCTTTGGGAGACCGAATGCGGTTACTAACAACAACCCTTAAAGTTATAGAATTTCATTTATCTTTCCATTTCCCCACTTCAGAGTTAAACCTTAACGATGACGGTTTTTTTATGTGTCCTAATTTAGTGATTAGAAAATTGTGGTTCACTTTGAGGTTACAATTTGTACCTACATACTCCCTCTGTGGTTACTGAGTGTGTGAAATGCATCAGAAAACAGCTGATATTCGACACTTGATGGTGCTGTGCATGCAACAGGAAAGTGAAGAGCTGTTTCATCAACCTGTTCGTCTCTACACCTTCTGCAGAATTAATTTTAGGGAGCTCCCATTCTTTTTGTGTGATTGCCTAAGAAGGAGTGTCCAGTGAGGGCTCCCATTTTAGCCCTGGGTTCAAACAAGTACCAATCTCGCCACTTACCGCTGGATATGCTGACCGGAGTTCCGGATTTTGGTCAAAAATCATCTTCTCGGAGGAGGCCTAATTTTGGCTCAGCGGCAACAATCAAAATTGCCATTATTAGAGCGAACAGAGTCCACAAGTGTTTTACCAAGCATCAATGCATCCACAAAAATCGATTGTTTGGTGTAGTTTATGGAATGGCGACATCATCGGACCTTATTTCTTTCAAAATGAGGAAGGAGACACCAATACCGTCAATGGTCTCAGGTATAGAGCAATGTTAACCGAGTTTCTGTGGCCAGAGCTCGGCAACATCGATATATCCGAGCTGAGGTTCCAAGACGGCGCTATATGCCAACGCTCGAAGTTATGAAGAAGAAATTTGGCGACTGGGTCAGGGCAAGTGTTCAATAATTGACCGCTGCGATCATGCGACTTGACACCAGTCGATTATTTTCTCTCGGGTTACGTCAAATCCTTATCCTAAGCTCATTAGCCGACCACTTTGGACGAGCTCGAGGCCAACATTCGAGACGCTACTGTGGGAATAACACCACACATATTGAATGGAGTGATCAAAAATTGAACCGATGGCTTGAACCACTACCAGTGAAGCCATGTGAACAATGTGCTTTTTCATACACGATGGCATGAATGCAGCTTCAAAATTAAATCAAAATCAATTTTATATCTCATATATGTAGTTGTTCTTATCTGGTCACCCTGTATAAGAGGCAAGAGACTCTCTGTCTATCAAGTGCACAAACAGATAATTACCTGCATCATTATTATGTTCCTATTTCTGACTGACTCTGAGACTCCGAGAGAATGCTATGACAATCTCCAGTCAGTTTGCAAAGACTCCTATACTTGTGTCGTCGACTGATTTAGAGCCACCTGTAAAGATTTCTAAGGGGGCTTCTTCTTCTTCTTCTTCTTAGGGCGCTACAGTCCGAGGTGGACCTGGGCCTCACTCAACATGCCTCTCCAGCCAGCACGATCTTTCGCCAGCTGTCTCCAGTTTCGCACACCAAGCCGGCAGAGGTCCCCTTCGACTTGTGTGCGCCACCTTGTTCGTGGACGTCCTCTGTTGCGTTGTCCCACAGGCTCAGAGTCGAATACGCTCTACACGGCCTAGCCATCTTAGACGTTGGATCCGTAGACGCCTGGCTAGACTCACGTCGCTGTGCAGCCCATACAGTTCGTGGTTGAATCTTCTCCTCAAAAAGCCATCAACGCAAACTGGACCAAAGATCGCGCGCAGAACTTTTCTCTCGAAAAGACCAAGAGACTGTTCATCCGCTTGGGATATTGTCCATGCCTCTGCGCCGTACAGCAGGACTGGGATGATCAAGGTCTTGTATAAAGTTAGCTTGGTCTTCCGAGAGAGGGCTCTACTACTCAATTGCCTTTTGAGCCCATAAAAACAGCGGTTGGCAAGAGTTATTCTGCGTTTGATCTCGGTACTGATGTTGTTTGTACTGCTTACCGCGGAGCCAAGGTAGACGAAGTCCTTCACTACCTCAAAGTTATAGCTGCCTATGCTGACGTTCTGGCCAAGTCTTCGATGTCGTGCGTCCTTTCTCGATGACACCATATACTTGGTTTTGTCCTCGTTTAATGCCAGACCCATTTCAGCCGCTTCCGTTTCAATGCCAGCAAACGCATCATTGACGGCACGCTGTGGTCGCCCAATCACGTCAATGTCATCCGCGTAAGCCAGCAGTTGAACGGACATTTGGAAGATCGTGCCTCTTGTGTTGGCCAGTGAGTTTTGCACGATCTTCTCAAGAATGATGCTAAAGAAATCACATGAAGGCGCGTCGCCTTGTCTAAGACCTTTTTTGACATTGAAGGTCTCGGTGAGTTCGTTACCGACATTGATGGAGCAGCGAGAGTTCTCCATCGTCATCCTGCTCAGTCTGACGAGTTTAGCAGGAATGTCAAAACTAGACATGGCGCTGTATAGCTCGTCTCTATGCACGCTGTCATATGCGGCCTTGAAATCGACAAATAGATGGTGTGTGTCGATCTGCATTTCCTGGGTCTTCTCCAGGATCTGCCGCAGTGTGAAAATTTGATCGATGGTGGACTTCCCGGGCCTGAAACCACACTGGTAAGGACCTATCAGTTTGTTCACGAATGGTTTCAGGCGTTCACACAAAACGGCAGAGAATATTTTGTAGGCGTTGTTAAGGAGACTTATCCCTTGATAGTTGGCGCAGTCAAAGGGGTCTCCTTTCTTGTGGATCAAGCAAACGATACTGAGATTCCACTCATCGGGCATGCTTTCCTCCGACCATATCTTACAGATGAGCTGGTGCATGCGCCCTTCCAGATCACCTCCAGCTGCTTTAAACATTTCGGCGGGCAGACTATCTGCACCAGCAACTTTATTAGACTTCAGTCTCGATATCGCTATCTTGACTTCGTCTAGGTCGGGGGGACGGTATTCTCTTCTATCATCGTCCGTTGTGTTGAGTGGAACATTCTGCCTAAGGGGGCTTGATTCCTGATAATATCAACTTCCCATTCAGTCATTTCGAAGCCGCCGAGAGAGATAATTTCTATTACATTCTAGGCTCCTCGCCATCAGTTCTTCTTAACTTAGCCGCCATTCTGCAAAACAAAAATTTTGTGACAACCCTCCTGCAAATGGAACTCAACTAGTTTGGCTGCTATTGAAGGCAGCTGCCAAAGAATGGTGCTCATAGCTTGCAGTTTTTTGGTTCAGACAGACACACTCAATAGTAGGACTTAAATTAAATTAAATCAATTCAACAGCATTTTTATATACCAATATTGTCTAAAACACTTACGCATCTGCCCTCTGCTAATTCACACACTAACTTAATTCGACAAAAGGATTAGTGTCGAGCCCGCTACACTTACGACTAAGCTACCAACTAGATCCCTTCATTCCTCGTCACACACCAATCACGACGTATGTTTCCCCTTCCCCTGTCTTAGAACACTTACTGTGCCCTGCTACTGTTCTCTCAGAAAACCCTAAGACACACAATAGCCTTAAACTTTGATAATTGTCAAACTATTTTCACTTAACATGCGATTTAGTTAACTTCACACTTCCTGCTGCAGTAAAACGTCAAACGGCGTCGTTACAGAAGAACAGCCATGCCAGTGCGCATGCAACGGGGGAATCGAACCCGAACCATGCTGGCTGACATCAGACACGCACACACAAGACATCATAGCTTCTCGGTGTGATTATGTAACGAGAAGTAGTGGCAGAGAAGACAGTGTTCGTTGTTGAGGCAACTCCTCGAGCAACTCGAGCAATGCTTCCCCCACTAATTTATTACATTAGACACTGCAGGGGAGAGTGTGTATGTATGTGGGAGTCCACGTTCCCGTCATCGCACCACCGCAGTCCCCGTATGAGTTGAGCAATCTATCAGGCACCACCCACCGGATATGTGAAATAAAACTTAATTGCTCATGTAGTTTATGCATTATGTGTGAATAATTAGGAAGAGAGACCATTAGCAGTGGTCACCAGACACGCATTCACTTACCCGCGAGGATGGGTACTTCTTGTGTCTGAGTGAAGCTTGCGGTTGCCCACTTTTATTCGGTACAACAACGGGGCGAGTTATTTATTGGATTATGTCAAGTCATTGTGGATTTTAAGACCGATGTTCGACATGCATACATAAACGTGAATCCTTTCAAAAAAAATTAGGAAGAGGCAAAATAGCCCAAACCTTGGAGTCGGGTCATCATTTAGAGACGGTAAATATTTATGAGTTGTGTCGTTAAGATTGGGCGTAGTTTTATGACGGACTCATTCTGTCGCTTCTTAGATGACCAGTGAATACAAAGAGTTCCTTAAAATTGTAACACGATTTTCTGAATTTTAACTATTTTGTACACTGAAACTATTTTTGGATGACGGAGTGTAGAGCATGAACTCGAGCATTCGAATATTAATTAATTAAGAACGTAAGCCAGCATTAGCCTGATTGGAAATACCTCTACATCTTTTTGCTGCGCTACATTATGCAGGCGTGAACATTGGTTTCATGGTTTCAGTCAGTTAACGACGAATATGATGATGAAGTAAAATATACACGAGCTTGGTAAATTCGTTTCGAAAATTGTGATAATTTTCAAGCGAACCTCCAATTCATTGTAAAAGACCTATCATTTGATATACATGGTGGGCCATCAGCGTTTTTTTAAATCAAAGCTTGTTTTAACACTGGCAACTGTTTTCCGTTCGAAATCTTGAAAGAAAGTCACATCATCGAAATGTCATATCTCCGCGGAACGGTAAAGACTCGCTTTACTCTTGAACAATGAAAACTTATCTCCAAAGTGAGTGATGTGTAGCCTAAACAGTGCGTTTTTTGAAAATAAGTTTTGGCCGAAAAGAAGCGCCCACCGCAACTGCTGAACGCAAGCTTGTGCAAAAAGTTCGTGAGACTGGTTTGCTGGTGGACAATACTCATGGTCCCCGTCGTCGTACGGTGCACACAGATGAGAATGTGGTTGCTGTGGCCGAGAGTATGATCAATTCACGAGCATCAACTCGCCATCGATTTCAGCAGCTCAACATTTCATGCACTAACTTGAGGAGAATTCTGCACAAAGATCTCGAATTATTCGCTTACAAGGTCCAATTGACTCAGGAATTGAAGGCCCGCTTCGTTACATCTTCGCAGTTTGGGCCTTAGAAAATGCTTGTTTTAGACAACAATTTTGGGCGAAAAATCATCTTTTCTGGCGAGGCGGATTTTTATCTCGGCGGCTAAGTTAACAAACAAAATTGACGCATCTGGGGCTCGGAGAACCCGCACGTTATTGTCAAGAAGCCAATGCATCCACAGAGAGTGACAGTTTGGTGCGAATTGTGGGGTGGTGGGATCATTGGATAATTTGCCGTATTCACTTCAAGTTCCCATCTTTCTTGGGTGGATTCCTTAATATCTCAGGTCATATTTTTAGGGACAGTAGTTTTGAGAGGAATGAGTTTAGGCATGGATAGACTGAGGCCATAAACGCCCAAGTTGAGTAATCAAACACTGATCAAAAAATCTGCTGCGCTAATTGAATGATGATTTGGAGTCACACATTCTCTCGTTTGAAAATATTTTCTCTCCAGAGAATGGGAATTCAAAGACAGAAGCGGTGTCTGCTTTACATATCAATCCATTAAAATTTACTTCTCAACAAAAAGGGCGATCACTCTTGTTTCTTAGCCGATTACATTTAACATCACTTACCTGGACGACCGCAATAAGGTCATCGACTTCGAAAACAGCAAAAAGCAATGTTTCAGTTTACGGTGAAATAAAAAAAGTTGCAATATATTCAGTCTTATCTGCGATGGTGACGAACAACCGGCGTGAGCCATAAAAGCACTTAAAACCTTCGGATGAATTCCAAAATAAACTGACACCGACTCAGCTACATTGAGAATTTAATTTGGAAGATGAATCATCTTTAACTGTCGTTCCTAAGAACAGACAGAAGATGAGGAAGACATTTGTTGGTTATAAAGTTCCAATCCATCTTAGCCGCCCATCAAAAGTGCTTAATTGATTTTTTACACTTCGCGGATGTCAGCTTGCTTCTTTCATTCATTCTTCGACAATCAGTCCAGGAATCTGCAATCAGTTGTCTCCAATCGCATCGCCAGTTCCCATGAAATCAAAGAGCAATCAAAGTATCTCGTTCTCTAAACCAAGAACCGGCTCATCTTAACATCTTCCACAAACCGACTGCAGCTGATCATCATATCTTTCCCCAATTTGCATGTCGACATGCTTATTTGCATCCGACACCATCCCTGGTTAAGCCACTCATTATTTCAATTACCCGCGACACATTTGCGTTCATTTCCCACTTTTATTTCGGCCACAACTCACGATTGCTTCGCTTTTGTGCGATTATCAGCTTCTAATTGAAATGTTTTATAAAAAAAAAGAAACTCGTCTGAGGATTCCTTGTAAATGAGACAAAGTACGAGTGTCTGTCGGCACTTTCAAACTCCAAACCCGCAATTCGCGGCAATTCTCCGGAACTCCAAGGCAACAGCAACAGACAACAGCGCAGATTGTGTTGGCACGCACAGTCTCTGCCGGGGCCCACTAAACGATGTGATCGCCGCTTAGCCCCCGCTTCTTCAATTCAGCACAATCGAGCCGTCCTCGCGGTCGCAGCTCGTATCAGTGCCGAAACATTCTTCATTTCGTCAAATTTAATTGAAGTTCAACCGAGTTCTCACACCAAATTTCGCATGCAAATCGCTGAACTTGTATCTTCTCCCCTTCTTCCTTTTTCAGCGACTGTCAGTGTCTTCCCGTGCTCCGCTGCGCGTCTTCCTTTGACAGGAGGAGGACGTTTGATGTTTGCCGCGCATACACATGCTCCGCGTGTGTGTGCGCCGCGTTTGAAGGCTTCCTATAAATGTTATCTCTGCCAGAGGTTCAAATTAAAAATGTAAATAAATGAGGATGGCACGCTTCAAACTGCTTCCCGCTCGCTGATCCCGATAATCTTCCGCCAGAAGGAGTTGTGTGTGTGCTGCGTGTATCTCATGTGTGTGCACTCAAGCCAATTCCATTGTTATGCTGGTGCCTCCCTTAAATTTTCTGTTTTTTTATTTTTTTTAACATGCGTTTGCTGCCGCAATGAGTTTGTGAGCATCCTGCAATTTGCTGCGAGGGGTGACTGCAGTGGTTGACATGGATCCCTTAGGGGTGGGAAATAATCGAAAACAAATTTTCTATTCTTCAGGGCAATGAGACAATAATGGAGTTGTTCAACCGGGAGCCAGAGATCCACGTAGCTGATTTGACAGAGCTGTGAGTTCGTTAGAACTGTTGGGGTAGTTGTGGTTGAATTTCAACCTCATCCACAATCCTTCGGTGGATGGTTTGTGCTTGTTAAAGTTTTGTCACGTTTGGGTTGGTTTTGTTTTTTTTCTGTGTCTTTCTTTGACGTTTTATTACGCGTGTGTTTTGTTGAAAGAAACGATGATCTAACCTCAACTAATTATAGACTCGTTATGTTGACTTAAAAGATATCGATGGGACCGAGGGGATGCTACACTGGTCTCGTTTACAGTTTTGCGGCCTAGAAATGGTATTGGAATCGTGAGGAGAATTACAATGAGACCTTATATTGTTAAAGATTGATTAACTAGAGCTTAAGCAATTTGCTCTACTAATTGCTCGTCATTTCGCCGAGCCTCAGGAACTTTAGAATCTCACAAGAAAGAAAATGAAAAAGAAAAAGAGCAAGTTGTCCAAGTTGTCCAAGTTGTCCAAGTTGTCAAGGCTTTATCTTGCCATTGCTTCCTGCAATAGTTAAGGTCTGCTGAAGTTATCTGCAGCTGTCCTTAGAATTTGAAGACCATACCGCATAAACTATGCTCCTTATTTGACGTGGGATGCTTTGCGACTTGACTTCATGACTTCATTCATATTTCAAGTCAAGAGATTGCGAAGGATGACGAGTTGTTGTGTTGGAAGCGAAGATTTAATAATTAAACTGCATGCCTGGATTCGTAGTCCTATCGAAACCGTTGTCTTCGATATCCTTGTTCATGACGTTTTCTCCAAGAAAATGAAATCAACTCTAAACTGATAATGCCACGACCACGATACTTTCACTTTTGCTCTTCCAGGCAGAATTTGATTTATCACACTCTGGGCGCAAAACAATGCTCTTTCTGCTCTTATTTAGTAAATTTAACCTCATTTTCTCGCCTTAAATACGTTGTTAAGTTTAAAATAGCAGAGTTCTTTGTCAGATACTTGCGTTTTGGGAACAGCTTTGTCAAGTGAAAGTCAGCTCATTCAGGCCTCAATTTTGATCTGTAATTTCACCATGAATAGACTTGCGCCAGTATATCGATAGGATATGAGCTGAAATCGATGTTGAACCATGCACTCATCACAAAATGTTGAAGTGTGTTGAGTCTCATTTTTGGTTGGCTTCATCAAATGCGATGACCGAATCCGGGATCTCTGGAGGACTGAATGGATTCTGCCTCGCTGATGTACAGTGAAACTCTGTTTTGAGGACCTCTAAAACGTTCGGAATGTGCACCAGATTTCGGCAAGGAGATGCGCTGTTGTGTGATTTCTTCAATCTGGTGCTGGAGAAGAAGAGAGTGCGGCGGACGGGTGAAAACACGGAAGGCACTACCTTTCGGTTTAAAGACCAAGTCATAGTGAACGCAAGACAGCTTAGTCTAGACGTCTAGAAGCAGCGTGTCAGATATAGAAGACATCTATAGCTCAGGCCCAGTCCCTCCATGGGACATAGGCCTGATAAGAAAGTAGGTAAGTATTTTTTTTTAAATAAATGTCCTCTACAAAGGTTAGACAAACTATGTCCTGACTTTTCTCACAATCCTCTAGCTCGTCATCTTTTCTGACGAGGCGCATTTTCATCTCGGCGGCTATGTTAACAAACAAAATTGCCGCATATGGTGCTCGGAAAAGCCGCACGTTATTATCGAGAAGCCAATGTACCCACAGAGACTGACAGTTTGGTGCGGATTGTGAAATGGCACCATTGGACAATTTTTCTTCGAAAATGAGACTGGGAACAACTTTTCTGTGAACGGTGGGCGTTACAGAGCCATGTTAACCGACTTTTTTTTTTTTTTTACTAAAATTGAAGATATGGAAGATACTATGCCAACAATCCGGAAACGATTCAAGCACTTAAGGCCAATATCATCCAAGTAATCCCTGAGCTACAGCCCGAAACCATCAACCAGGCCATGGAAAATTGGGGTGACAGAAGCGCTACCCCGAAGACAGCCGAGGCAGCCACTTGAGCGATGTTGTATTTCAATGTTAATGTTTATTCTTACTAATAAAGCTGTAAAACATGGAATCAATTTAATTTTGTTCATTTTATTGCATTTGTAAAAAGAAACTTCCATTTGGCCCAACCTGTATATTAAATTGCCGTAAAGTTTTGCTTTCTAAAAGTCATCACACTGACCGTTGAATGTTGATACTTCAACAATGACGCGAAATTTAAAATTCACCTCTTTCTGGGTCACCCAACAACAATAATGTTACAATGATTAACAGGCCTTTTGTCTCACCCTCAACAGGAAACCGTAAAGAGAGGGAGCATTTCGTGTTTACAAAGATGTACTGACTATTTTCGACTCCAAAAGAGGTAAGTAAGTACAAACACATACATTTGATGCGTCTGTCAACAGGTATTAGGGAGGAAAAGGTTCTCTGTCAACATCATAAAAAGACCAATTTTTTTGACGACTTTATGAAAAAGCCCTCAGGAAAAATCAACAAACGTACCCATCGACTGAACTATGTATATCCTATTGGCAAACATAAACAACGAACGAATTCCTTCGTATTCATCGATCCTTTCCGAAAGGGAACGCACTCAATAGCGTGAGAGTTGTTTGTGGTGATCAAATATATTGATGCAACGAAAACGAAGGTAGATCTGGGCGTATTATTTTTCACTTTTCTATACATGTCCTTAATGTCCTGATCCCTTAAACATTTCACGCAACACTGGATAAGAAAGGATCTCGTCTGATCTTATCTAGGAAATGATTGTTTTCGAATCATGCGTTCACAAGGGTGTGTTTTTAAGGATCTGCGGATGATCCTTTTTTTTCTTGCAGGTAGAGTCATCCTTGTTGTGTGTTGTCATTACGCATGCACCGAGGGATGTACGACCTGATGAAGGGAACAAATTACGAGTGCATTTGAGTTGAATTGAATTTTGTTGAAGAGGTCGTATAAATTCATGGCGGAAAGGCAGACTGATACTGAGAAAAAAAGAACAATGCCGCTAGGTAATGCATGCTGCGGTCTGCACACATTCACTTGACAAGGGTTTCAGGCAGTGAGTGGCTGTTCCACAATCACGGCAGGGGGATGACAACCTTGTAATTAAGAGTGATCTTATCGATCGATTTTATGTACTCAGCAGTTGATCTTATCTATTGCTTGCTGCTACTGTTGGTCTACGTACGCGGTTTCCGTTTTAGCTGACTGAAGATTCAATATTTTCTTCTAGTCTCAAGCAGTGTTCCATTGGCTCTTTCAGAAACGACTGTTCTGGGCGTGTCTCAATGCGATTTGTTTTTCTTATTTCTTTCTATGGCGCTTCCGTCCGGGGCGGATCTGGGATTCGACCAACAAGCCAGATTATCCAGATCCTTCGCCAGCTGTCTTCAGTTTTACACAGCAAGTTGGTTGAGATCATTCTCCACTCGTTGGCGCCTAGTTACTTAGACTTAAATGTAACAGGAAGAGCGAATTTTACTTGGGACTTCAAAAGGTCACCGTAGAGTGCCCGAGGTTGAGTCTGATCACATGTCGACTAGCCTCAAGCCGTTTTTTAAACAAAGACCGACGTCAAGATAAATCGCCTCCAGAAGAATACCTTAACAACTCCCACTGGAACCCACTTCACATGATATGACCATAAAAAGGAGTCTATGCAACAGAATGAATGTCTTTCTTCGGAACATACATTATGACCATGTTTGAGAGAACAACTTCAGTTCACTTGCTACTTAGTCGTCGGCGGACATTGCCCCGTCCGCTAGCTTTCCTCTTCAGTGCATCCACACGAGAATCCTCAAGCGGAAGAAAGAAGAAATGTTGTTATTCTAGTGTTACCGCTCGCGGCTAAACGTTTGCGCCCTTGTGCACATTGTATGAGCCAATTTCCTTTATGTCCTACGGGTGACGTTCTGAAATGAATTCAGCGCCGCTTCCGGGTGATAATCACTGCGGAATAATGCATTTTGATAAAATTTATTAATTCTTTATTCATTAACCGCGGCTTGATATATTTAAATTCCCACAACAGGGGGGAGGCGGAGGGAGAACAGGCAGCAGTGCCACACAAAGGCATAGTTGAAGGCAGTGAAGGGAGAGTAATAAAGAATTCAGCGCGCGCTTAGTGAACGCCTCTTTGCGTCCTGCTTGCCGCGATTTATTCATTTTTATGATACAAGTTCCCCATGGGGAGTGGCGGGGGGGTTGGACTATTGGAGTATCATCATAAAGAAGCCCAGAGGCAGGAGGCTTGAGGATGGAGGCAACGAACAAAGCCCGAGTCAATGAACAACATCTCATTAATTAAACATTACCCAGTGTAAGACAGTTAATTGCATAACAGCAACGACAGCGACAGCGGGATGGGGATGGAGACCGCTCATAGGCACGGCATGCAGCAGGCGCATGTGGATGATGCAGAGACTAGCGTGTAGCTGCCGCATGGAATTTTGTAAGCACACGTCAGTGTCGTCTCAGAAGTGGAGAATCAAGTCACAAATGTCAGTCTCCCACGGCTATAAACGATGAGGGAGAGTGCGAGTGTGAGTGAGTGTGGCTAGGAAAATCCCGACTTCGTATGAGAGAGGGTGTGTTCCGTTACAGGAGGAGGATTTTATGTAAAAGTTGCTGTCTACCTGATTTGAATGTGGACTGAGTAGATAAATGGTTGCAAATGAATGCGAGACACGCAAGAAGTCGTCAGATGTCCTCAAGTTTTGATGGACTTGGAGGATCTTGGGGTATTCCTAACGTCGTCGATGAGTCCACATGTCATTACGATGGCAACTTGTGAGGTTTGATAGCTCAAACTGGTTTCTAGTTGACTCAATAAATCGACATGAGCTGCAAGTTAATTCGATGTCGAGTGCAGCAGGGAATTATTCAGATTTCGTCTGCGAATTCTGCTCAAGAAGTGTGTCCTCAGTGAATGACAGCCAATTAGCGAATACAATCTTTAACGAGAGATTCCTCTCATTTCTGTTTAATTTTTTTGATTCGGTTTAGTAGAGCCGGGAGATGCATACAGCGAAGTCGATAAGCATTTAGTTGAGAGCAGTGTTGTCTTGGGTGTTGTTAAATTTGCTTCTCGAATCTTCAGGTTCTCCAACAGATTCTAGAGAAGAGTTCAATTTCTCACAAATTTTAGGTCAGATTCTTTGAAATATCGTTGCAGATTCAAGGCTGAAGACTTTGCCAGTCAGTCCTTCCAACGAATGATTGTATGTATTTCGTTTTTTTTTTGTTGTAGGTTTTTGTCACACTACACTGGAGCACTCAGACTCAAAACTGGTCCATTGTACTACCAGGCAGCAACCTACTTTTACTGAAATTTCCTGGTCTTCCGAAGGAAGACCAGCAGGCGCTTCTGTGATGAGGATCCTACATCATCAGCTCTCGCCTCATCAGCGCCGAATAACTGCCACCTGATCCGAGCAAAGGCGGGACAATGGCAGAGGAAGTGCTCTGCAGTGTCATCGTCTTCTCCACAGGCGTCACAGAGGGTTTTGTCACTTAGGCCAAGCACACTTAGGTGTTTGGCGAAGGTGTAGTGCCCCGTTAGTACGCCAATAAGTTATCTGCAGTCTTTTCTGTTAAGAGATAACAAGAAAGCCGCGGATTTCTTACAGACGTTGGGGAGCATGCGCTTGGTCTGTCTACATCCTGGAGAGTCATGCCACCTGCGGTTGTGCTCTCGAAAAGTCCAACCATCGATGGAAGCCCTAACCAAGGACGCGGGCAGTCCCAGCGTATGTTCAGGTCCTGAGAAAGCCTCATCTGATCCTCCCCTAGCAAGTTCATCAGCGATCTCATTTCCCGTGATCCCGTGGTGCCCGGGAACCCAGACAAGTCTTACCGAATTCAAGCTACCGATCAAATTCAGAGAAGACTTGCATTCCTGAACTATTCTGGAAGTGGTTAAAGGGTTGAGCAAGGCCTTAAGCACAGCTTGGCTGTCGCTACAGACACAAATACTTCGCCCCTTCCACCTATTCTTCACAATATAGCTCGTAGCCATTAGGATCGCATAGGTTTCCGCTTGGAAAACCGACGCAAATTTGCCTAACGAGGTGTGCAGTCTAAAGTTGTCGCTCTCCACGAAGGCACCAGCACCAGATCCTTCACTGGTCTTGGAGCCGTCCGTGAAAATTCGACTACATTCCTTTCCTGGCTCAGATTCTGGCCAGAGCCAGTCCTGAGTACAGGGAAAGTCGACTTTGTATGTTCGTCGCAGCTGGAGTACTGGTGTCCGTGCGTCAGACGGCATATCCATAAGACTGGGGTCAAAGGAGATGCGGTGCGCAAGGTCATCGAAACTGCAGTGCGAGTTGTACCAATAACCACTTCTTTTTAAACGGAAGATGGTCTTGAGAGTGCACCCCATGACATGGACATCTAGGGGGGGGAGATTCAGCAGGGCATCAAGAGCAGAGCCAGGCGTGCTAGGGAAGGCCCCCATGCAGCCGAGACAGACCGTTCTTTGAAGCTTGGTGAGAGCAGCAGTTACGTATTTACGCGAAAGCTTATTCCACCAAACGACCGATGCATAGGAGAGAAGGGGCCTAATCATAGCCGTGTAGATCCAAACGGATCTTTTTGGTGATAGACCCCAGGTTTTGCCGAAAATTCCTTTACACTGCCAGAAAACTGACAGTGCCTTCGCAATTTTCGTTTCAATGTGTTTTTTCCACAGAAGCTTCCTAGAAGCTCTCTAGAATGACACCCAGATACTTAGCTTCATCGGAAAAGCGGATAGTGACACCTTTTAGTACCAGTTGAGTCAAACCAGTCAATTTCCTCCTCCTCGTAAAGAGGACAACCTCGGTTTTAAGAGGGTTGACTGAAAGCCCATTTCTGGTACACCAATCGTCGATCACGTCTAGAGCTGCCTGCGCTTTTGAACACACATCTGCTAGGCATGATCCGACAGACAGAACAGCTACATCATCTGCATAGGCCTGGGCGTAGATGTTGGAACTATTAAGAGCATCGAGCAGAGAGTCAACCAGCATGCTCCATAGCAGAGGAGACAAGACACCACCCTGCGGGCAGCCCCTATTTACCCCCGCCATAACATACTGGCCACAGTCCGCGTCCGCAATAATAGTTCTGTTCATCAGCACTGCTTTAATCCAAAGCACTAATGATTCATTTACACCGTGTTCTTTGGCCGAGTTGCACATGCCATCAAAAGTCGCATTGTCAAAAGCACCCTCTATATCAATGAAAATGCCCAGCGCGTACTCTTTCCTGTCGAGTGCATATTCAATTCTGCCAACGAGTTTGTGATGTGCAGTCTCGCAAGATTTTCCGCGCTGATAGGCATGTTGCATCTGAGACAGAGGATGAAATCGCAAAGCGGTTTTGCGCACATGAAGCTCCACCAGCCTTTCCATGCTTTTCAGCAGGAAAGAGGTTAGACTGATAGGTCTAAAGTTCTTGGCGAGTGAGTAGTCCCCCTTACCGATCTTTGGTATGAAGGCTATCCTAACTGTACGCCAAGGGGTCGGGATATAGGCGAGTGCCAGGCTGGCTGTGAAGATTCTTTTCAGAACCGGCAGCAACTTGTCTGTGCCCTTTTGCAACAAGGCTGGATATATGCCATCGGTACCAGGCGACTTGAAACCATCGAAGGACGCGACTGCGTATTTGATAGCTTCATCTGTCACCACGAGCGATGAACAAACCAGCATCGTCGTGTTACATTTATCAGCTCATCCTCAGTTCCAGGGATAGGAACTGGTTTTGAGCCGGTTGTAATCCGGTTACCTGGAAAATGAGTCTCTAGCATGAGACTAAGCATTTCAGCTTTTGACTCAGTGTAGGTACCGTCTGGTCTTCTGAGTGTTTCCAGCTTGGTTGGTTTGTCCCTTTTAAGAACTTTAACCAGTCTGCTGGTTTCACCAAGTGTTTCGATCTTTCCACAAAAATCCCTATAGGAGGCACTTTTCGATATCCGAATTAACCTCTTATATTCTTTTTGTTTTGATCATGTATTTCGTTGGGTTAGGACAACTTCTTCATGTGGCACAACTGTCCAGAGTGGAGTTGGGCTTTGCTTCTACAACAACCATTCGTGTTGTGCTTGTTATTGTTCTCTACGCTACAGTCCGAGGTGGACTTGGGCCTAGCTTCTCAGCAACCACTCATGTTGTGTGTGCTATTGTTCTCTCACAAGTGTAGTAGACAGTTTAATGCTGACTCCGAAAGGTGAGATTGAGAAGCTTTTTCTAGACAGTTATACTCTTTGAGCATTGTCAGTGACTCGAAAGAGAGGGAGCCGTAAAAAAATGTAAGATTCGAATCTTAGGCCTTGAGCGTAGGGGTCGACACACCTACTCACTATAACAGGGCGCTACGAGGGCCTATAATATCCGAATGAGGAAGATTGAGAAGTTTTCCTTGACAATTTTACTCACTGAGCATTATCTATGAATCGAGAGAGGTGAAGTTTTAATGTTGTTTTGGATTCGAACCACGAACCTTCCACCACGTCAATGCGGCGAATTCTTGTCGCTCACTTCATCTACTAAGATCTGCAGTTCATAGCAAAAGACTGTCCTCTATTATTGCCCTGGTGTGTTGGTACGGATTCGAACCATGAACCTTCCACTACGTCAATACGACGAATTCACGTCGATTACGTCATCAACTAAGATGCGGAATCCATAGTTGATGACTGTCTTGTATGATAGAGTTGTCCGGTAGGCAAAATTGTATGTAAATGAAGCAATTATTTACATTTCCACCCCTTTTTTTTCTATCAAAGCAACACGCTGTTTTTCTCATTTAAATTTGCAAACTCTGAGTGTCGTCCCACTTTAGATGCAAAACCACTTCGCAATCATCCCTCAAGTGCTTCCACTAACGGATGAAATTTAATTTTCTTTTTGGCATCTATTGAAGTGTAATTTTCAGAAAACGTTGCTTCAACATATTCAAGGTCTCTGATATATGCTAAAAGTAAAATGATGAAAAAAATGACAGACAGACGGATACAGAGGATGGCACAGCAGATGGTGTCATTTATCCTTTAAAAGTATTCCAATCCCTATTATATTATTGATGAGGGTTGACTTTTTGATTATTTATTACGGCTTTATTTGAATCTGTGCGGTAGCTGGAATTTTTTTTTGCCAATTTCATCAAATATCTTTTGATGATCATTGACTGTTTTTACAAAAAGCTTGTTTTATGTTTTCCTTAGGTCTTTTTTTGTGTAACGAGGGTAGTTAAAAGGCCACTTGGGACACCAAATCACAGCTTCGCATACATTACTTATCAACATAAAACGCTTAGTATCAATATTCTGGAGACTGATGTAAAGTTCTACCATGAGTACCTTTTATACAAACATGTTTATGCAGATCTACTCTGCCATCAAAACTGTATTCGTGAAGTATTCATTGTACGCTGGGCGGTTTAAGTACTGTACACTTTGTGCAATTCATGGTCAACCTCACTTTCCGCACTGGGTGAAGTTGGTCTGATAATTCAAATAATTCAAACATTTGGGCGTCTTGATAACTGACATGTGAAGTAGTGCATTTGCCAAGTAACTTAATTCAATAGACTCTTTCAGAAAGGCAAAGAAAATTAATGTGGAGCAAAGTCAATAACTCTAACTTCAACCATTCAACGCTTTAACTTTGTATTTCAATAGTTGCTTTAACCGAACAGTGCCACAGCTGTTCAAGGATTTGCACACACTTTGTTATGTTTATGTTGTTCACTCATTTGTTTCTTTCTCGCGTATTGTTTTTACACAATTATCGAGAAATGTCAAGCGATGACATTTTTTCAAACGACTAGCTGTGTATTTTCATATAAAATGTCAGTTTTTATTTCTTTTTCCTTTTTCTGATAAAAATAAAGCCTTCGCTTCATTTTTTCCTCATCTGAAAAGGATGCATTCATCCAACGAGGACAAACAAATGCTTCCATAAGCTCGAGCATCTCTTCTAAAATGATACTCATTGTTGCTTGGGGAATACCCAAATTGAAATCATTACTACACACATTGGCACACACGCCTTAAGAATGAGACTCCCTCATAACGACTTCTGCAAAAGCTGTAGAGACAAGGAAGAGGAAAGCATAACGCATTTCCTCTCCACGTGTGAGGCTCTATCCTCCCGCAGGAAGAAGCACCTTGGAGCCTGCATCTTTAACGACTTGAGCGAAATGCTCAACATAGGCATCCATCAAATAAAAAGCTTCGTGGCAAGTACCAAATGATTTTCTGAATAAGTGACATCCGCTCCGCGTGGTACCACAATGGGCCTAAATTGGCTTAAGTGTGACTACTATCTGCAGTCAGCCACCTAAACCTAACCTAACCTACTGCGAATCTGGCAAATGCAAGGGATTGGACTTCGATCTTAATTAATAATATTATTTACCACAAAAAGTGCAATACTCTTCATTATTCTATATTCACAATTCAAAAATTTGACATTTCTTTCAAGTGTCTAACTGTATTTGTTCGCTATTTATGTGGAATGCATGTGGATCGAAAACGACTGGCGTTTAAGTATTATAATACCGACACTTGAACGCCTAAAAAGTGATTCGACAGAAAAAATGAGAAGTGTCGTTCAATAAAAACGACTATCGCAATAAGGGTGATTAACTGTAGCCCAAGTCCACCACAGACTGTACCGCCAGCTGATGAAGAAGTCTGTTGTCCCTTTGGTAATGATTTCTCTTTTCCTCAATTGATGACTGATTTGCATTGAGTAATCATTCGTTTTATCTCCGCGGCGGTGTTTTAGCTTGAGTTTACTTCGGAGCTTAAGTTGACGAAGTCTTTAACTACTTCAAAGTAATAGCTGTTTGTAGTGACAATTTGTCCAAGACCTTTTCCGTAGATAGCATATGCTTTGTCTTATCAACAGACAGTTGCCTACTAAAGAGCTCGATTCATGACAAAACCCAGAAGAAAGTGCAGGTATGACAACGACTACGCATGCATACGCATGTCCAGCGTAGAAAAGGTCTGCAGGCCAATGAAGCCGCATCAAAGGACGAGAGCCTACGATCTTCAGGCGTACAAAGCCTATGAAGTTGGACGCATGTTTGAAAGCATGAAGAAACGATGAAATTTTAAGTTCTTGAGAAAATGTTTATCCTGGAGAAATCAAAATGTAAATGGGAGCAGTGTAGTGTAGTGCACACTGAGTGTCCTGATGTCTTTAAAGCAAATAGAGAAGAATTGTTTGATACAGCAAACTGTGGCGCCTGGGTCGTGTTCGTGTGGCCGGGCTTATGCGTTCACCCATACGCACTAGACTTTCAAGTCTAGGTTCAAATCACAGTTCAGACAAATAATTTTCAAAAAAAAAAATTGTTCACGGCTCCACCTCTTTCAATTCACTGACAATGCGCTCAAAGAGTATAACTGTCTAGAAAAAGCTTCTCAATCTCACCGTTCGGAGTCAGAATTAAACTGTAGGTCCCCTCAACTCGTGAGAGAACTAAAGTACGCACAACAGGAGCGGTTGCTGAGTAGCTAGGCCCAGGTCCACATCAGACACTATCACCACCATTATATAGTTGTCGTGAATCATTTTAGATAGCAAGTTAACATTTCTTGGTCGTGTTAAGAGTTTTCCAAATGTCTTCTCTTTACCAATATCTTCTCAAGCTAAAATTTCAAACCGATGAAAGGTGTCTTGAGACGACGAAGGTTAGGTTAGGTTGAAGTGGCTGACTATAGATAGCAGTCACACTTAGGCCAATTTAGGCCCATTGTGATACCACGCGGATCTGATGTTACCTATCCGAAAAACCATTTAGTGCTTTCAACGAAGCTCTTTAATTGATTGATGCCGACGTTGTGCAATTCGCTCAAGTCGTTGAAGAAATAGGCTCCAAGGTGTTTCATCCTGCGAGAGGAGAGAGCGCTACAAGTGCAGAGAAGATGCATTATGTTTTCCTCTTCTTCTTCGTCTCTGCAGCTTCTGCAGAAATCATTATGAGGGAGTCCCATTCTTGAGGCGTGAGTGCCAATGGCACAGTGTCCTGTGATAACGCCAATGAGAATCTTTAGGGATGACCTGTTCATTTTGAGAAGATAGAGCGAACGTTTTAGATCAAGTTTAAGCCAAATTTGCTTTGTGATGAGGCACGTAGTGCCATCTGACCATCTTGAGTTGAGACGACGAAAGAGGGCGTAGAACTTAAGACGTATGGGCGACACTGCCTTTTATTCTTTGATCAATAGCATCCAGAACAGTTTTAAATGCTCGATGGGCATATGAAGCAAAGTGATTAAAGTCGGACTCCAGTTATCAAGTTGGATCTTGCGCTTATGGAATGGCTAGTTCTACTTCTTCCTTGCACGTTTCAAGTGGTGTTGCCTCAGTATGCCTGAATCCCTTACCCAAGGTCCAATCTTGCATCCATCCACTTAACTTCTCCATCGTCATCATTTGCAACCTCTGTCACAAAAGCGTTGATTAAAAAAAAAAGAAAAAACATGCAAGAAACGACAAACAGAATCATCCATTTGAATCAATGGCATCACCTCTACGCCTGGCACCCGGCAAATATGACGTGACTTAAAGTAGTTAACTACGTACTTAAGCGGGTGCAGAAGGGGGGGAAGGGTTCTACGTGTCGAAGAGCTGTTCTATTACGATTACCTGCCTACTTTCCGAGATGATTACTTTCCCCCGCTCGTTTTGTTGTTATTACATTTCATTCTTCTTCTTCAGTTTCCGGATAAGTGGAGCGGGACAATTGGGGGAGGAAAAGAAAGAGCGAAAGAAATAAATAAAAATAAAAGCCAAGTAAATTGTTATAACCTTTCATTTAGACAGACGAACGAGGAGACCCTTGCTGAGAGTGCGAGTGCGTATGTGTGCATGATGTCAAAACGGAAACCGAGGTGCCTTCAGAGATGACACTTGAAATGTGACGTTTACGGATGAGAGCTGACTGAAGAAACAACGTGAAGTGGTGCGACTTGGCAATAATGATTGAAGGGAAGTAAAGTGGAAGGAGTACGAGTCGATGGGAGGACAGAATTGATGTGACAAGGATACCTGCGTGCAGTGTAGCTCCCCCTGAAGACTTATGGTTGCCGCAGACTTATGAAGTTGTGTGCACTGTAGCCGTTGTTGGATGGTTGAAAACTATGCGGTCACCATACGGGATTGAACTGTCTAGAGAAACTTCAACTTTAAGGGCTGTTAAACTTTAAGTGAGGGAATGGAAGAGAAATGAGTTCTGGGGACGAATGTTTAATGGAAGCCACTTTCGTGAAATGAAGAAGACTTTTGATGGGAATCTCTTTGAACCTGGACGTGCCACATGCAGTCAGTATCTCCTTCCCTTCCAGGAGACTTCAAAGAGATTTCTGTGAATACTTACCAATCGCTTGTGGTAAGCATATGTGTAGGCGACGAATTGAAGCTAAAGGCGTAACCTTGATACAAGAACACTCTCCAGAAAACTTGATGACGTCCTAGTTTGTTGGTAAATAATCAAGAATTCAAGGAAATTCTGCAAAAGGCGTGACAAGTTCAATGTCGACAAACATACAATACCTTAGCAGTTAAAAACAGAGCATCGCCTTGAAGCCTAAAATGCCATTTCATTATACATCGTTTCGCACTTACCGAACGTGCGGGAATTATTTAGAAATATTATCGAACATCCGGCTCAATTGTAAAGACGCAACGTTAATTTCGTGGTCAGATCGATCGTCATCAGGGCTTTAGTGTGCAGATAGTTCGTCGCACCGTGGAAGAGTTTGAGCGTGAGTACCCTCTTTTGAACCTTAAGTGACCAACCAGAAAGAGATTGGTGCGAAATGAAGAAACCACAGCTGTCGTAGTGGACAGTATCGAAGCAGATCCAGAAATGTCGTTTCGGCGCCGATCAGCTGTACTAGGCATCGCCAGATAATCAACCCGGCGGTTGGATTTGGTCCTACATCTGTAAAAGATAGTGCTGACACTAGATTTGAAGCCGGACGACCATAGACAACGCCGTAAGTTCGCTAATTGGGGGCTGGAAATGTTGGCTGGAGATCTGAATTTTGGCCAAAACTCATATTCTCGGACGAGACTTATTTTTGGCTCAGTGGCTCTGTCAATAAGCAAAATTGCCCTTATTGGATGGCACGAAATCCACAAGTGTTGGATCAAGCATGAATGAATCCAAAAATATTAACTATTTGGTGCGGTTAGGGCATGGCGGCATCATCGGACCTTTCGAAATGAGGAAGTCAACATCGTTACCGTCAGGGTACAATGGACTCATAGTGGTATAAGTGAGCCGCTGACATGTTTTATGTCACCAAGGGCACCCATTTACCTAACCTACCGTCAATGCTCTCAGTTATAGAGCGATGTTAACCGACTTTCTGTGATCAGAGCTCGACAATATTGATATATCCGAGCTGTGGCACCAAAAAGACGACGCTACATGAAATACAAGGACGCAACTCTTGAAGTTGTGAAGGAGAAATTTGGCGACTGGGTCATCGCACGGCGAGCGTTCATCAATTGATTGCCGCGATCATAAGACTTGACACCACTCGATTATCTTCCTTGGTACCTTCCTTGATACCTTCCTTCTTCTTCTTCTTCTTAGGGCGCTACAGTCCGAGGTGGACCTGGGCCTCACTTAACATGCCTCTCCAGCCAACACGATCTTTCGCCAGCTGTCTCCAGTTTCGCACACCAAGCCGGCCGAGGTCCCCCTCGACTTGTGTGCGCCACCTTGTACGTGGACGTCCTCTGTTGCGTTGTCCCACAGGCTCAGAGTCGAAGACTCTTCGGGCTGGAGCTAAGTTGTCCATACGCTCTACATGGCCTAGCCATCTTAGGCGTTGGATCCGTAGACGCCTGGCTAGACTCATGTCGCTGTACAGCCCATACAGTTCGTGGTTGAACCTTCTCCTCAAAAAGCCATCAACGCAAACAGGACCAAAGATCGCGCGCAGAACTTTTCTCTCGAAAAGACCAAGAGACTGTTCATCCGCTTGGGATATTGTCCATGCCTCTGCGCCGTACAGCAGGACTGGGATGATCAAGGTCTTATATAAAGTCAGCTTGGTCTTCCGAGAGAGGGCTCTACTACTCAATTGCCTTTTGAGCCCATAAAAACAGCGGTTGGCAAGAGTTATTCTGCGTTTGATCTCGGTACTGATGTTGTTTGTACTGTTTACCGCGGAGCCGAGGTAGACGAAGTCCTTCACTACCTCAAAGTTATAGCTGCCAATGGTGACGTTCTGGCCAAGTCGTCGATGTTGTGCGTCCTTTCTCGATGACAGCATATACTTTGTTTTGCCCTCGTTTACCGCCAGACCCATTTTAGCCGCTTCCGTTTCAATGCCAGCAAACGCATCATTGACGGCTCGCTGTGTTCGCCCAATCACGTCAATGTCATCCGCGTAGGCTAGCAGTTGAACGGACTTTTGGAAGATCGTGCCTCTTGTGTTGGCCAGTCAGTTTTGCACGATCTTCTCAAGAACGATGTTAAAGAAATCACATGACAGCGCGTCGCCTTGTCTAAGACCTTTTTTGACATTGAAGGTCTCGGTGAGTTCGTTACCGACCTTGATGGAGCAGCGAGAGTTCTCCATCGTCATCCTGCTCAGTCTGACGAGTTTGGCAGGAATGTCAAAACTAGACATGGCGCTGTATAGCTCGTCTCTATACACGCTGTCATATGCGGCCTTGAAATCGACAAACAGATGGTGTGTGTCAATTTGCATTTCTTGGGTCTTCTCCAGGATGTGCCGCAGTGTGAAGATTTGATCGATGGTGGACTTCCCGGGCCCGAAACCACACTGATAAGGACCTATCAGTTTGTTCAAGAATGGTTTCAGGCGTTCACACAAAACGGCAGAGAAGATTTTGTAGGCGATGTTAAGGAGACTTATCCTCCGATAGTTGGCGCAGTCAAAGGGGTCTCCTTTCTTGTGGATTGGGCAAACGATACTGAGATTCCACTCATCGGGCATGCTTTCCTCCGACCATATCTTACAGATGAGCTGGTGCATGCGCCCTACCAGATCATCTCCAGCTGCTTTAAACATTTCAGCGGGCAGACTATCTGCACCAGCAGCTTTATTAGACTTCAGTCTCGATATCGCTATCTTGACCTCGTCTAGGTCGGGGGGACGGTATTCTCTTCTATCATCGCCCGTTGTGTTGAGTGGAACATTCTGCCTGACAGCGGTATTTGTGTCCTCATCGCCGTTCAACAGTCTGCAGAAATGATTTTTCCAAATTCTCAGTATCGACTGCGAATCTACTATTAGTTGTCCATTTTCGTCCCGGCATGCTTCTGTCCGAACTTTATATCCATTCGATAAAAGTTTTACCCTTTGGTAAAACTTTCGGACATCATTCCTGCCATAACACCTCTCCATCTCCTCGATCGCGCGCTTCTCGTGCTCTTTCTTTTTTTTCCTGAGAAGCCGGTTCTCTTCCCTTCGTTTCTGTTCGTAGAGCTCACGAACAGCTCTCGTGGTTCGATGCAGCGTTGCCCGGTAGGCTTCTTGTTTTGCTGCATGTGCCTGCCTGCACTCGTTGTCAAACCAGGGGTTTTTCCTAGGTGGCGTTTTAAAACCCAGCACATCAGTAGCGGCTTCTCTGATGACTATTTGACAACGTTTCCATTCTTCGTCTATTGTTAGTGCAGGCGACGTCGAACTTTCGGAGAGTTTCAGGGAGACTCGATCGGCAAAGTTCCTGGCAGTCTGTTGCGATTGTAGCTTTTCGACGTCAAACCGTGGTTGTCTTCCTCGACTCCGTTGTTCTCTCGATATCCGGGTCCTTACCTTGGCTACAACAAGGAAATGGTCCGAGTCGGTGTTGGCGCCTCGGAACGTTCGGACATCAAGAATTCTGGAGGAGTGTCTGACGTCGATCGCAACGTGATCAATCTGGTTGACGGTTGAATGATCAGGGGACCGCCAGGTCCCTTTATGGATGTTGAGGTGTGGGAACCGCGTGCTAGCTACAGAGAGGTTTCGCCCCGTAACAAAGTCCACCAGCCTAAGTCCGTTTTCGGACGTGGTGTCGTGCAGGCTGTGTTTACCGATGACTCTAGCAAAGATGTCTTCCTTACCCAGCTTAGCGTTAAAATCTCCTAGAACGATCTTGGTGTCGTAGCTGGGGCATTGATCGTACGTTCTTTCTAGGAGATCATAGAAGTCATCCTTGCTATCGTCATCTTTGTCCTCTGTTGGATGCGTGATGCGGATTGTTATGAGGCGCTCGCTTATGTACTTAAAGCCTAAGACTTTTTGCCTAAGTCTGCCTCGAACAACAAATCCACATCCAAATAATCTCTGCCTTCGCTCTCTGTAACAATCGCCGTAGTAGATATCGCAGTTTTTCATCCTCTTTTTGCCCGGCCCATCCCATCGCACTTCCTGGATTGCGGTAACGTCTGCTTTATAGCAGTCTAGGGCCTCCGCGAGTTCATCGGCTGCACGTGGTCTGTTCAGGGACCTCACATTCCACGTGCAGAACCGAAAGTCATTGTCCTTATTCCGTTTGCTGGGGTCGTCAACAGTAAATCCGTCCGTATCCGAGGCATATTGTTGCTTCTCAACTCCTTACTTTTTTACGTGGTGAGGAAGTTAACCCCACGCACAACCTCCAACTGGGAGGACAGGTCCATTTGTTTAGCCCCCGGACAAAGGGGTCCGGAGGGATCCGGTGTCGGTAGCCTCTTGCAGCCTGTGAGCGCCGCCGTTGGCCCTAAAAGAAGGGCTCATCCGCCGCCATCTCTATTCCAGGGTCCCGACCTTACCATGGAAACTAGGTAGCTCCTGCTGACTGGAGTTGTGGATGCCGCCATTGGCCAATCAGTTGACCAGCTCCTCCGCCGCCATCCTAACAAGAGTGATGAGCCCTGGTAGACTCACACTCCCCCCTCTCTCGTTTGCAGCCGCCCAGACGTCCCACGGGGGTTGGTTACCCCATCTTCTGTCAAGGGTACTCGGCTCCCGGATTTCACCACGGAGGTGAGAGTAGGAGTTCGTTAATAGAGGCTAGGTGCAGACGCTTGTGTCTGCATGGTTCGCGTATTAACGCTTCGAAATCCTGATACCTTCCTTAGTCTACGATAAAAAGCCAACGATTTTGGACGAACTCAGGACGCTTTTGCCGAAATATGGAGTCCAATATGTACAGAGTCATTAACAATTGAGCCAACTGCTTAAAGCACTGACAGCAAAGCCGAGTGGGCGTTTTGAATGATGTGCTATTCAATATAGAATGGTATTAAAGTAGCTTCAAAATGAAGACAGGTTCAATTTTATATCTTACACCATAGTTGTTTCAGTGAAATTAGTTTTCCTATTTTTCTTATCTGGTCACCCTGTAGGAAATGTTGGTGGATATATACCAATCCTAGCAAATTTCTTTCCCCAATCAGTTGTCAAGGATTCACTCCGTCCAGGGCAGTGTCGGACTGAGAATAAAGCCGTTCTGGAGCTAACTGACGGTGTTGTACAAGGTGGCGCAAAATTAATCTGTGAAAATCAGAAAAAGATGCTATAATTTCTGTAAATGGCCACGTACGTCTATCATATTTGGTATTTGTGCATTAGACAGCTGCAGGATGGAAACAGATAAACAAGCAAGAGCATGAAATAATTGTCTCGATTTTTTTGACTAATAATCGGTCGGTGGTGTTAGCGACGTCGATGTCCTAATCGTGTCGCGCCAGCTGGGCAATCATTCTGGCGTTTAGCTACTCAACTCGAACAGACTGGAACCACAGGAGACCATGCAGGGCGTGACCGCCATCGCATTGGTCGTTCAGCCAAGAATATCGCGGCTGTGTCTGCCGATGTCGTTGAAGAAACATCAACCAGACGACGGGCCACGCAATTGGTCATCACCAGACAGAACCTACAGCGACTTCTTACTGCCGGAATTGAATAAGCAGTGCTTGATGAACATGCGGTTTCAACAAGACAGCCCAAACGCACACACAGCACGAGCCACAATGGATATTTTGAAGGAAACGTTTCCTTGTCGCGTAATCCCCCGTTTTGGCGATTTGACATGGCCAGCAAGATCGCCCGATTTAACCATCCTAGTCCTCTTTCTTTGAGGCTACTTGAAGTCGCAGGTTTATGTCAACGATTCTCCGAGAATAGCAGCCCTTAAGTAGAATATTTCAGGCAGCATAAAAGTGTAGTCTCCCCCTACTTAAGCCCAACTTCACCCCGGTCTGTAGCGCCAGCCAGGGAAATAGACATTTTCCTGACAATAGGATGTGATCTCCTTAATTTGAGAATTATTGTCTACTCGCTTGACGAGGTGGAATAGCCGTCGTTGTCATTTGCACATCCCTCTGTTTGGGATTAAAAGTTTTCGAAGAATCCATTGTTCACAGTAAATTCTCTAAAAAATCGCAAATTGTACAGCACAAGTGGCAACTAGACGTTTGCCGAGAGTAATTGAGATACCCTGACGGCTGACTGCTGACGGCTGACTTTAAGTGCAAAATTGAGAATCCTTGTAATCCAAGAACCACCTCCACCTCGGCCTCCGCCTGTTCAGTTGTCAAACACTTGTCTACGCAAACAGAAACTCAACGCATTCATTCAATTATGCGAAATGTATGAACACGACAGCCTTTCACAAGTCAACTTTGGCAGCACATGTTGTCGATTCCACGAGATGGATTTATGACATCATCCCCCTTCACTTCACCACACCGTTTGTGTGCAACTAATCAAATACCTAGCATTTACAAGGGTCACTCTTCATTATCGTCATTCCTGTAGCAGCAACAACAATTTTGAAAATTTGATTGAATTGTAGGGTAATTGCATTGCAGGGCTCATGGGCACTTGGACTCTTGCTCTTGCTCTTGCTCTCTTTCCACACCCCTGTCTCCCGACAAAAGGGAGATTTGGTTCTTTGAAAATAATGACATTTCATTGTGTGTTGTATTATGCTAACATCACCCATGCACTACTGCCGACAACAGGGCATGGGAAAGGACCCTCCTCCTGAGCACACTCTCACTCACAGTCCACATATTGGACTGGAATCCCTTTTTTGGTTAAAATTACAGCTAAGCAAGGCAATTATATCGAAGCAACGAAGGGTAGTTGTCTTGCAGGCTCTAAATGAAAAACGTGTAAGGTGAACAAGAGCAAGAGCAAGAGAGAAAGAGAGAGAGAGAGAGTGCACACCGGAAGTTCTTCTGCCCCAGAGTGACAGGCAACCGTCAGGACAACGCTAGGGACTTCGCTGAAATTGCAATCACGTGAGATTATGCATGATGTATGTACGAGTATGTGCTCGTATTAGGATTCCCCTCGTCGAATGCTGACGCCGAAGGAGGACGCGATAAGGGTGTTATAAATCCAATTTGCGAAACAGTTTTTCATGTTGCGGCAAACAGTGGAAAATAAATATTTATAATACAAATGCATGCATATACACGTTGATGTAGATTTATTGACTTGTTGTTGGCTTTGTGTTATCGAGACGAGCGAAAGGGGAGGGAGACTGGATTAGGCTTGAATGGAGAGACTCTGGCGCGGGTATTGAATACACATTCGGAAGACATGAGCTCGGGAATTAGGCCTTTTCACAAAACTTTTGTTATTTTGAGGATTTTTTTTATTGAGTTCAGAACCTGTTTGCGCCTTTCTTTCTTTGCATATGCTGCCCCCTTCGGGCATGCGTGTTCGGTTATGTGTGAGCATTTTTCTTTTTCTTCCCTACCTAGAGAAAGTGCTTAAACCTAATAAATTACCCCACGCAAGGCTTAAGTGACATCTTTGATGTTTTCTGTAGGCTTAGATGTATCTCTCATGTACAACAGGTGTTCTAAAAGGGAGTGTATAAGAAATCAATTCGGCATATACAAGGTGGGCCATCTAGTGTTTTTTTTAAATCATAGGTAATTTTAACGTTGACAACTGTTTCCCGCTCGAAATCTTGACAGAAAGTCAGTATTATACCTTCGCGGAATGAAATCAGTCGCTTTACGCTTGTACAACGTTGGGAAGTATTCAAAACTTATTTCCAAAGTGAGTGCTGTGTGGCCCAAACAGTGCGATTTTCAAAAGTAAGGTTTGGCCGAAATGAAGCTCCCACCGCGGCTGCTGTACGCAAGTTTGTGTAGTGGACCACACTCATGGTCACCGTCGTCGTACGGAGCGCACAGATGAAAATGTGACTGCTGTGGCCGAGAGTGTGAGACTCAATTCATGAACATCAACTCGCCATCGATTTCAACAGCTCAACATTTCATGCACTAACCTGAGGAGAATTCTGCACAAAGATCTCGGATTCTTCGCTTACAAGGTCCAATTGACTCAGCAATTGAAGGCCCGCTTCGTTACATCTTCGCAGTTTGGGCCTTAGAAAATGTTGTCTAAAACAACAATTTTGGGCGAAAAATCATCTTTTCTGGCGAGGCGGATTTTTATCTCGGCGGCTAAGTTAACAAACAAAATTGCCGCATATGGTGATCGGAAAACCCGCACGTTATTATCGAGGAGCCAATGTATCCAAAGAGAGTGACAGTTTGGTGCGGACTGTGAAATGGCACCATTGGACCATTTTTCTTCGAATATGAGACTGGGAACAACGTTTCGGTCAACGATGAGCGTTACAGAGCCATGTTAACCGACTTTGTTTTACTGAAATTGAAGACATGGATTTGGACGACCTCTGGTTCTTGCAGGATGAGGCGCCATGCTACACAGCCCACTCCACGATCGGTCTTTTGCGCACCAAATTCCCACCAGAATGTCAATTGGCCGCCTCAGAGCTGCGATATAACCCCTTTAGACTTTTTTTTTTGTGGGGAACCATAAAGGTCGCGATGCAATATACCCTCAACCATAATGACGGACCGATGTTATGCCAACAATCCGGAGAAACGATTCAAGCATTTAAAGCCAATATCATCCAAGCAATCCGTGAGCTACAGCCCGGAACCATCAACAAGGTATTGGAAAATTGCAGTGACAGAATGCGCTACTGCGAAGCCAGCCGAGGGAATGTTTGTTCTAACTAATAAAGCCATAATATATGGAAAAGATTTAATTTTGTTCTATTTATTGCATTTTTAAAAATGAACTTGTATTTGGCCCACCCTGTACATACATATGTACGCTCGTGCCAGAAGCTCTACTGAGTTAGATTACTCAAGGCAGGCTCAAGGTTCAAGGAGACCTTGTGTCCGAAAGCGTGCATGTCATTGTGAACGATTGGACAACGATTTCAATCAGACAATCTAAATACATTTGAGGCCCAGGTTTAGTTTAGTTTAGTTTAGTTTAGTTTAGTTTATTTAGTTTAGGATAGCTAGAACAGTAAGAATGAATTTTAAAACTTTGTAATAGCTAGTTAAAATATATACTTACTTAGTTACAGAAAGACCAGAGTTCGAAATTTAACATAGTTTTCAAAATGCATACCTAAAACTTTTACTGAGAGATGTGACACATGATCATATCTTCTTAACCCATATATATATCGAATGACACTGTTGAAAGCAACTTGTAATTTTCGTGTGCACACTGAATCGCAATTTCCATATAATTCACACGAGGTTCTTCCCGGACTATAGCACCACAACAAGAAAAAGCTAAGTACAGATATATTTGTCGGAATTAAACATTTTTAGACGCCAAGGCCAGGGTATATTCCTCGTATAATTATGTATATCTCCGCCAAACAGATGTATGTAACTGTTCCCACATTTTGTTTAAATCAATCAATGCCTCTAAGTGATGTCCTTGGAATAGCAAATCTAACCACATTTTGAGGGACTTAGCAGATGAGTCAAAAACCAAGTGAATATACACAAATATCGACAAGTTAACAGAAATTCATACGAGACACTGACTGCTGGACGATAATTATGGAGCAGTATTTACAGCTGGTCCACATTCTAAGACAGTGACCTCAGCGCCTTCTTACCTAATTTTACGAAATTGGCTCAAAGAAACAAAAACACGCGTTTCATTTCCTCTATTTCAACGAAGTGCAAAATCATTGCTTTGAGCTGACTGTCTATTTATTTCTGTATGACTAGTTTTAAGCAATTATTCACACTCGTTGCCAGAAGATAACCCTCTCCTGCGCTGGACAACATCGAATCTGTTCAAGACCCCCTTCGCAAAATCTGGACTGTAACCTTATCTCCATCAGGATCTCTTACCACACCTAATTGTGCAAACAGAAGACTCCTTGACTCCCGCTTCACGCTGATTGTTCAACCAAATTAGCTCGACTTCAACGCGCAATGGAGTCTCTGGTTGTCGTCAAGCCTATTTGATTGTCACTTGAAGCCCTCACCCATATGTCAAATTTAGAGATGCCACACCGCTGGACCTTCAACTCGGGCAGCCACATGCGAACAGAACAGAGCAGAACCTCCCTCAAGCTGCTAATTGAAATCAAAGCAAGGCAATATGTGTTGCAGTGACAGGACTCCTCTGCACATGGCCCGGTCTCACACATCGCCAGAGCACACCCCGAAGCCACACTCATGCTTAATGCTCGATGTCATTGGACATGTTGAATTCATTTCCAAATCTCATTACAATAGAAACGGGTATCCCACCCTTCAGTGCACCCTCGTTGCTAAATCTTGTCTGAAAAGGATGTTAATCACAGAGGGTGTGGAGCGGGGTTTTTTGTTCGTTCTTTTATTTCGAACACAATGGATGACTAAAGTTACAAGCACACTGTTTGGTTGTCAGGGGGCAATGCGTGATTTCCTCTATTTTTTGTTCTCCGACTAGCGCTGAATGTTTGAAAACGGGGGTAACTATGGCAGCGGAAGACGAAGTCGAAGTTGAAGATGACAGCGACGATGACGATGACGATGCCAATATCAGTCGATGTTCTGTGCATAGTTCGGCGACTGTGTATTGGTGTTATTGCAAAATCCCATGGCAAAGGATAACAGATGGCCAAATTAGGTATGCCGAGGCTCGTCGGTCTGGGTTGCCATGGTGTTGGCGTGCATTATCTGTTTGAGTTCCCCGAATGGCGGAACGAAAGTGGTTGAACGGTTGCCAGTAATGGCAACTGGATTGCCTTTAGGGCGGATATTAATCAAGTGTGTCCGTGGATATGATATTTATCTGTATTCTCTAGTGACCTATACATTTGTGTGGTAAGCCTTTTTCATCGATGCATGGGGTGGAATTTTTCTTTTTTTTTTGTGCCGCTGTAAGTTTGTCTAGGATACCGTCGATGCATAGATTTCGGAGATTATCGCGAGAGAGTTGTGTTCGCTTGTGAATCAAATGCAGGGAGTTTACGATTTTGTGTATTTTTCTGACTGCCTTAAGCCTTAATTTGATTACTTAACCACATTCACAAAGCCACGGGGCTTGCGGAAACAACTCTGCGATTTTGAAGGGTTGTGGGAAAGTGGACATATTTTTGTTTCATTTTTTTTTGAAACATTACTGGGGCACTCAGACCCAAAATTGGTCGATTGTACTGCTATGTAGCAATCTACTCCAGTGCCGTTAATTTGATCCCAACGGCAAATGGTGACTGGACCAGATTCGATTTCACTGGGATTCGAACCTGAGACCCTTCTAACTTGGGGCAGGCACTTAGCCAACTGCGCCATCCAGTCGTCTTTTTTGGTTGATTTACTAATAAGATGGAGTTTAATGGCTTGTCTAGCGTTAACGAATTGTGGAGCCAAAGTTCAGTGCCCTCAAAGATAGGAAAGGGAACTTTGAGATGTGGTTCCCATGCACTTACACATGCACCGTTGTTCTAGACTAGGCCCTGTTTTTTCTTTGTTCATATTTCTGCTTTCTGAGCACACCTTTCAGCTTATATGAAATGTAGTGACAGTTGGAAAAAAAAAATCCTTACATAGTTCAAAAATAAGTAGACGGGAAAATAATTTAGCAAATACTCGCGGCCTGTATCACATTTTGCGTGAAACAAATAATCAGTGGAAAACTGGAGATATGCTGGATTTAGAAGATCACTTTGACTTCGCCAAATATTGAGGAACCGGTCTACTGTCTTTACGGCAAGCCATACAGTCCCATGTTTGGTTTTGATGGAAATATTCAAGATTACGATGGGGAAGTCTGGGCAAGCCGAATCAGTTCCTTTCAATCCTATTTCTTTAAGCACAATTCCCCTAACGCCGTTAATTACCTCATTTGGTGCACGCAGAATTTACGCGGAGTCCATGGCCATTGTATGGCCAAAAAGTGACTGTTTGGGATTACGCTTGGGCCATTTTTCTTCAGGGACGACGAAGCAATCGAAGGAAATTAGTATCGGTGGATGTTGTCTCATTAGGTTAGGTTAGGTTATGTTGGGTTAGAGGGCTACTAGTGAATTCACCAACACACTTAGACCATGTTGGTCCATTCTGATACCCACAGTCAGACTACTACCACTGATCGACCGCTCCAGTATAGTCCGTTAATTTGACCCCAACGGCAAATGGTGACTGAAGCAGATTTGAAAAACCGGATAAAAGCGTATTAACTTTGCTTTCACTTGGATTCGAACCTGGGACCCCTCTGACTTAGAGCAGCCACTTAATCAACTGCGCCATCCAGTCGTCTTCTGTTGGCTTATTCTGACTGCCAAATGCGTAAAAAAATGCTGGTCTGTTATTGGTTTCAACAAGACGGTACGCGATGCCACTGCAAAGCAAGCAATGCAGTTGCAGCATGGTTGACTTGGCCACGGTGACGGTAAGTAGGACGGCTTAGCTCGTCGGACAGGGCGGTTCTTGTCATCCCACTCGTACACCACCAGTTGAAAGCAAAAAAAATATCGTGCCTGAAGCTAGCTAAGAGAATAGAGAGATAGAGAGAGGTGAAAAGATAAAAAGAGATGAAAACCTAATACCCTAACAGACCACGGACGGACAACTAAAAGATAGGAAAGAGAAGAGAAAGAATAGGCAAGAAAGAGGAAAAAAAAAGGTGTTCAAGGTCTATGCCTTTATCACCAAAAGAGACCGGAAGGGAGTTCGCGGAGCTAAGCTAACTTATATAATCTACGCCTAAACTATCCTACCTAACTTAAAACTATACCTATACTAAACCTAATCTACCTTAAAACTACCTAGCTTAGCCCTAACACGAAACAACACCCTTCCAGTGTCGTTTGGTGATACAGGTTCGTCAAGAACCCGAGGGTACCTGCTGTTGTTGGCACAAGTCCGCCTGCCCACCTATCATGTCAATCGACATCACCTTCGTTATCTCCCTTGGCGAAGTATTGTGGGAAATAAACCTCCCAAGCGCCAAGCCAGTGTTTAAAAATCTGAAAAAATTACAAAAATCATTCTGGCCTAAATAGTTCCGGGCATATGACTATAAACGGTAAAACATCGACATGGGAATTGTGAAGATCTAAACACGCAGTTTTGTTAACCTCAATGTGTGCATTAAGAAATGATAAATATCAAAATATCAATTTATGTGCAAACAGACTAAAGTTGATTTAGGTGCCAGGCTAATATACAAGCATAGAAAGGTGCTCAGGTACCTTTTACGTGGCATCCACCCCCTTATAGTTTCAACAATATGGACACAAACTTACATCTACACAAATGGATCATAAAACAAAGGAACAAATTTTGGAACAGCCAGGAGGGTATCAGCCACTCAAGAACGTTCATGGATCAAAACTACAATCCCAAACGAGCCAAAGAAACTATAGAACTTAATACATCCTGACTCAGAGTGTGAGCACTAACAAGACACGGGGCATGAAGCACAGAAATCTGTAGACGATGTAGACAGGCCAAAGAAACTATGTAACATATACTGACCGTCTGCCCAAGTCTTGCCCGAGAAAGATTTAAAATGTTAAACCAAACAACCGTAACAGGGAATGACTTTCAGGAAATCCCACCTAGAGAAGTTGTCAAAATTTTGAAGGCACACTAAAATCCTATATCAAAGGAAAGGGTACAATAAATGTTTATGGTCGCAGTACTAGTGTTGCGAACGTGACACACCCAGAGCTCTTCAATTCAATTCATTGCGTAAATCTCGAGATACCAAAGATTTAAAATTTCAAAGATTACCACTTTCACAAACAAATTTCATGATGTGATCGACCAGTCGGCCCGATCATTAGTGTTATCTCTCATATTCATTTCAACCCCTAAATGCCCAACAATCAATGTACACACCGCAGGCATAAGCAGTGATTGGGTATGATGGAAGAAATTGTCTGTGTTTGATAAACTTGGATAGAGATATTGATTTGGGTTAAAGTTAGAAGAAAATTTAACTGAAATTGAATTCGTTGCCTGACATTCAGAAATGCTTCTATCAAAAACTATTTGTGCGACGGAACCTTCCCCCTGCGAGTACAACTCGCACTTGTTCAATTTATTTTTTAATCTTATTCAACATTCTCATGCCAACATGAAAAACGGCCTGTACATAATGACGCATTGAGCTAGTCAAAGCTACATATGATCCAAACGATCTTTAATTCAATCAGGCCTATATTTCTTTACCCAATCTATTAAATTCAAGAAGACCAGGATGAATACCAATTTGAATGGATATATAGACATTTATCTTATAGATTTTTTTAAAGCTGTCCCAAAATTAGTGCGAGATATTTTTGCCTTCTTCTTCTTCTTCTGATGGCGTTAAAATCCGTGATGGACCTGGGCCCCAACCAACAAGCCTCTCCAGCTGTCACGGTCTTTAGCCAGCTGCCTCCAATCAAGCACGCCAAGTTTTCTGAGGTCCCTATCCTGCGCCAACTAAGACGGGGACATCCACAATTGCTCTGTCCCACTAGCGCGGAGTGGAAATGTAAACTTTCCAGTTAATTTTTGGATTCAAATCTTTTCCCCTCCCCCTTTCCAACCAGCAAGACTTCTCTGACTTTCAATTGGTAGTTTTCAAACGCGAAATTAGTTGCCCCTCAACTTGAGTGCTGGTCGATTGCTTTTATGCCGTTTGAATTCCTTTGTGCCGGTTGTGTGTGGCCCTTACCCTAGACTAAGATTAATCGCGGTCTAAACGCTTGTTGCTGTAGAGTCCGGCGAATTTGCAGTTTAAAACTCTTCTGTAATCGCCACCAACCCAATCGGGTTGATCAATATTTGAAGCACGTGCCCCAAAATCAAGCTTGAAATTTGCATCACCCCATTTGACAACAATTTTAATGTCATCCTAATGAATTTTTCTTCAAAGTCAGAAAGGGAACATTTTATTTCATAGTCTTAATGAGAACATCTTAGGAGTTTATTAACGCAACAGAACGCAGTATTAATGCCATTAAACAGTGTGGAGGACTGGGGCCTCTGCAAACATCTCTCAAAGAAGTCACGCAACGCACATAATTTAAAGAATAATCTCACCTCGGGGATGCAGAATTTCTCCTCAAAAAGATGTGATGTCTATGCGCACACACACAGAAGCCTCATTCAATGCGAGACATGTCTTGAACTCATAAAGATCTAACTACGTGCCAATATTGATGTCCCTCTTGCCCACACGTGACAAATTTCCATGCTCCCTTGCCCAGTACGCAAATACAAACAGTACACACCCCCTACAAGAAAAAAAACAACATCTACATCCCCCCAGAGAGCTGATAAATTAAACATAGCACATAGTCTGCACATTGAACCTAAAAATTTGAACTCCGAACTTGGCCCCACAAAAGCCTTATCCTTCGCCTTTTGCCTTTGTCCTTGTTTGCCACTCGGCGGGCACACACCTCCATTCAAGGCTGAAGGAAGCTTAACTCTGACGTTTTCAATTATCCATCAGTCTCTTTGAATTTCATATTTATCGGAAAAGCTTTTCACCCAACCCACCTCGCCTTAGACATCTGGCAGTGCTCGTGTGGAAGTGAGTGTGTAGGGGGGGAGACCTGATCCTGCGCAAAGCCGGTAAAAAAAAACACAAAGTCTGAGCTAAAATTAAACTTTCATTGGCGCGGGAAGCTATTTATAGAGGATTTGTTTTGAGGTAAGGGAAGCCGAAGCAAAACAAGGAACTTTCACAGAATTCAGTCGCATGCGTCTGGATTCGAAGAACCGATTTGGAATCTGGTACATTGGCACGAGATGCTCACGTGAACTGTGGGCTGTGTGTTATTGAACTTGACATGGTTTCGCTCTGGGAAAGCGCTTTTTGTTGGTTTTCTCTCTCGTTTCCCATGAACCCTGACACGATGGAAGGACACTCACTGAAAGAAGCCATGACTCTGGCTTCTGTTTATATTTTTTTTTCGGTTACTGACTGTATGCATGGATTCATCGGAATCATTGAGTTTTCTGAATTGGACGGGCGTTCCTGTGGGTGGATGGTGTGTGCGCGTTTCACCCGATCGAAGGGTTCGCATGTTTCTTGGCGATGAAAAGGAAACCTGGGAGCAACGTAACCAGGTGACAGCATGCAGGGGGCAATAAGAAGGGGAACAGTACAAAGAAGTTGCCCGGCAGGTCCGGGAAGTCCTGGAAAGGTGTTTGGCCATGTGACAGCAGATGTGTCTGTGCAGAGTTGACTTCCACAGGTTTCGCAGGCAAGGGATGTTGGATGATGTTGATGCGCATGGATGGATAGCATGAGGGAGAGAAAATATAGACGCGATGTTTGAGTCGATGCGGTGGGGAATGACTGCCGGTCGCGGATCTGTTTTCCCCGGGAGCTGTCCAGTGGAAAAGTTGAAGTTTGGTGATTATCGAAGGCACGATATTTTCGTCGTGCTTTCGAGCACACGACGTATGCCTATCAAAAGTTTAGAGTCGAATATGATGTCATACAGTTTGAGCCTGGTCGGAGCATTTACGCAGAGCGGATCTTCTCTGCATATAGACACATTGAGTCCACTGTCGACTGAGTAGAATCGTTCATCAAACGAGCGATTTAACGAGGAATCCAGCAAAGAAAGAGGGAGCGAAATGTTTTAATTGAAAGAAAAATGTGGTCGTGGATTGTCATTGGTTATGGCGTTTCAATGTGCCTGATGGCGGCAATTGAGTCCACTACTCAATCACGCAAACAAGTGAGGTGTGCAGAAATGACGGAGGATAATTGAGAAAAAATCGATTTCCGTGAAAGTATGCTGAGAAGAAACTGGAATCCGATGAGAAATGATCTTCAATTATCTACTCCTATTGCGAGGTCGGAGGAAGATACTAAATCTTATCTGACATGGCTAAAGAATTAGTCTTTTTTTCGAGGAGAGATGATGTCCACAAAAGATTTATGAACAGTCTCGACTACAGCAGGACATTTGATAGAATTCCTTTCAAACTCTTCCTCCCTGAACTGAAGACTATATCATATCACATTTTTTCTTGCAGTTGTTCCATGAAAAGAGATTGAATCGTTTTTAGTTTGTTTAGAACTGTCAACTATATTTTTCCCTCATTTTGGGGTCCCCCAAGGCTGCCACATTTGGCTGTTATGTTTTATTTTGTTTTATCAGTGATGTTGATTTTATTCTTGAAGAATCTGATCTCTCTGCTTACTCTTGTGAAGAAAGAATTTGAAAATATCGAATCTCAAGGCGACTGGCGACTCAAAATGGTTCTCTGAGATGATCTCCTTATTCTCTTGTTCATTTTTTTTGTGGCCATTACAGTTCATTAAGAGGCAGCAACTAGTATTGTTTGACTGCGACGAAAGGTGAGACCTACATTTTGATGCCGACACCGAACAACACGTAACTCAACAGACGCAGAGTGTGACTGACTCTCGCGAGAGTTGGTATGAACCCGGACCTTCTGCATGGAAACCGAAGCCCTACCCACAACGGAAGTCCGCCGCCTACTTGGGCAACATTATTTTCTGTTGAACCATATATCTGTTGAAATGTTCTCAACCTATGCCTGGATTTAAAAATAAGTATTTGTAGTTTCGTCATACCCAAGCCGCTACCGTGCTGCACCCCTCATTACATAACACCTTGTGCAGTGCCTTAATAACTTGATTGAGATCTTTGCTGTGAACATCTGTACTGACGTCGAGTCTCTAGAACAGGCTGTTGTTCAATATATTTCATGCTCATGAGATGAATGAGCTCAATAAACGATCAGATAAACGATTCATTCATCCTCTACCGAGAGCGGAACAACAATTGCACATTATCACATTTCAAGTATGTTGTTTCCTTTTCGGGCAACACAAAGACAACAAGTGAATACATCCGTTTTCTGTTCCGTCCTTTCTTGTGTCAGGTTGTCGCCTAAAAGAGACACCTTACCGACGCAGTCAGCTGCTGGGACAGCAATGAATCGAAAGATAGAAGGAAAACATACATAAGTTGTTATGTTCCATACCCCTAAGAGAATTCGTTTCCCACACGTCTCAACAGCAACACTGCCATTTGATGCTTTTCAATCAAATATCGATCAACCCCCGTGGATGTGTGCATGCCTGTGTGTATGTGGTTATCCTTATTTGCAGACCCAACCAAACCTATTGCTTCTAGGCGCAGAGGCCCGGCAGATGCTGGTTACAGCCAACGGAGGTTCATTATTATTATTATCCTTTTGCGGGATACCCATGGATACGTGCACACTGTTGCGTACACACATCACATTCGTTGATCCTTGGGGGATGACGTGCCGCAGACAGCTGCTCGAATGGAACGTACAGACGAGTTTCTTTATGTTTTTTCTCATTTTTCGTTGTGTGTGCTCTTCTCGTGGGGAAATTGAAAACATCAAGTGGAATTAAATGGGACTCTTTTCTGGTGGAACTGACAAGACGCAGAGAATCCTGTTTTATTATCTGTTGGAGGTTTTACCTTTCTTTCTTTTTTCCTTTCCGTGTTCTCGTGTCCCTTTTGATGAGAAGTTGTGAAACTGGATGCCACACATCACATGCTGTCAGTTGGGAAGGTGCAAGGATATACGGGTCACATTGTACATACCAAAGGTATTAGGAGATGTTTTCATTTATTTTTTTTTTCATTTTCATTTTCATTTTCACTAGAGGCAGAGAAACGTAGCGAGCTCCTTTGAAGTCATTTTCTCCGCAAAAAAAAAAAAAAAAAAGGACCACTGCGTTCTCTTGTTTTGATTGAAAGTGTTTTTGAGGCGAGTGAGAGCTTTGAAAACGAAGTGAAGTCCACCGGAATAAACTTGTATCTTTATACATCCTGTTTGCCCTTCACTCTAGTGGTTTAGTTGATCCTGATTTCAGTTGCAATGAAATCTTCTAGTGAATAGGACAACTCTGGGGAAATAGCAAGTAATGGGATGGTGGCTATGCGTGTATCCAGTAGCCGTTTTATGCTCTCCACACAAGAATTTCACGCAAAATTCAAACGATATTTTGAAAATTTTGAGAGGCTTTTTGAGGCACTCTCGTGAGATAAAGGTGGCAGTTCTGCCTTCGGATTGAAAAACAGAGACTTTTTGTACCCGTTATTGAAGTAAGAGGGGTCGGTTGGGAGGTCTGAGCCCCAGCAATGACTCGCTCTGGGTTCCAGTGCTAAGCCTTCCTTGTATGCGCAATGACATAAACTATGGCGCTTTCGGTTTTCCCCTTCATCTTGTACCTATTATTCGAAGACTCTCTTGGCCCAATGATAATTATTCATGCAATAGGCGTGAGGCGGACAAAATATTTTCGATGGATAACGGAAAAACGAAGTATATGCTGTCTTCAAGGAGGGACACACAACATCGTCAACTTGACTACAACGTCACCATAGGCAGGGCAGATATACCCTTGATGCAGTCAATGGCTTCATGTACCTTGTCTCTCAAGTAAACAGTGCGAATGCCGTCAGTACCGAGATCAAATGCAGAATGAAGCCAGCCAATCGCAGTTTTTTTGGGCACAAGAGGCAATTGAGTAGTAGAGCCATCTCTTGAAGGACCAAACTGATTTTATATAACACCTTGATTATCTCTATCCTGCTGTATGGCGTGGAGACGTGGAAAATCTCAAATACAGATGAAGAAGCCTTTGGAGAAGTTCAACCACGAACTCTATGGGCGACATGAGCCAGGAGTCTACGGATTCAAAGCCTAAAGTGGCTAAGCCATGAAGAGCGTGTCGGCAACGACTCCACGCCCGTTGGACAGTGCATTAGAGGACGCCCATGAAATCGATGGCGCACCTAAATGGAGAATGATCTCAGCCAATTTGGGGTGTGTAATTGGAGAAAGCTGGATGATGATCGTGCCAGCTGAAGAGGTTTGTTGGTTTAAACCCAGGTCCGCCCCGGCAATAAGAAGAAGATGAATAGACGTGCCGCGTTTTGCTTTCCGGACTTAAATCTGTTCTGATCGCAGAATTCGATGTTTTTTTCATTTCCGTTTTTCGCATACAGAACCAAATATCCGACGAGGAATCTACCTAACACTCAGTCTTACCCTAGAATCGTAAAAAGAGATAAGATGGCACTCACACCTCCGCCAATGACTTTAGATCCATCACTTCTTCATGTTTTTTTAAGCCATAAAAAGGCTTAAAATTAGTTAAAAAATTCTTTATCAACAAACCAGCTATTAGGCCAATACTATTTTATGAAGTTGTCGCCTGTTGACCAGCCCCTAAAAACAATGAGGGAACTTGATGGCAATGTTGTGGGCATCTTTGGGAAACAGATGCCAAAGCAGCATGAAAGAGCACGGCAAGTTAGAGCGGTCCCAGGTTCGAATCCCAGTGAAATCGAATCTGGTCCAGTCACCATTTGCCGTTGGGATCAAATTAATGGCACTGGAGTAATGCTACTGAATAGTTTGCCTGGCAGTACAACCGACCAGTTCCGAGTCTGAGTGCTCCAGTAGTGTTTCAAAAATCCCAAACAAAAAACAAAAAAAGGAAATCAAAACCAGCGGCACACAAAACCGTTTATATAGCCCACGTGGATATTTACCATAATTCTGATGTTCGTGGTCTACTTTACTCCACTGATGTATAAACCACAAGACAAGGTTTCCGGAAAGTGAAGACTGAGAATCTGGTACTGTCAGAATGTTACCTGCATTCGAAATCTACACTGACAGTTCTAAGCTGGTAGGCAGATAGTGAATTAGCCCATCATGAGATGGCTCGCTTGTTGTCCATGCAGTCCACAGATTGTGAGTCTATTATCCTGAAATAACCATAAAGGCCATTAAGGCTCTGAATACACCATCAATAAAATTAAGGATAACTTGTGCCATCATAAATCTCTGCTAGTCCGGTTAAGTCTTTAGCTGTACTTGCGGCAGCAGTTCTCCCAAATATTCTAAGCTTTTTGGCCAGCTTTCGGTTCAATAAAGCAAGTAATTGCAAGCCAATCATCGGTTGACACATAGCCGATGTCAACATTACTTCAGGTCACTTTAACTTTTATTGTTATGCAAGTCACTCTCAATTGGACGTCATTAGAATGCAATAAAGTCGATGCGAAAAGGCAGACCTAGCAAGACCCGTAGTTGTTAAAAAATTAGTATTAAATCCGCTTCTGAACTGAAAGCTACAATACGAAGATAAAAGACTCTCAAATGGCGCTTAGTTTGAGCCTCTAATCTAATCCTTAGCTTTGAAGGTACAAAACTGCTTCTTAATCCACCTTTTATACAAGACTTCTTTACTCACACACCAACTCGAGATTAGGGCTTCATTAATTTAACGAACAAGCGAACTGACTAGTCTTAAATTTTCTGCCTGACGGCACTTTGCAGCTTCACCCGTTCGCTTTTGAATCCATTAATTACACATCTCTCCACAAAAATATTTGACTTTCTGCAAAATGGAGGAGCAACCAACTTCATTTTTCATGATCTATCAGCAAAGTTTTGTTTGTAAAAAAAAAGTTATCCTTCGAAGGACATTCCTTAGTGCTCCTCGGGGAAACATTTAAAAGGCACTCCACAACATCTAGGCCTTCAGGTAGATGGAGTGATAAACAAGCGTTCCTCCACGTTTCCAAAAACATTTTAATCACGAATTCCACAGAAAGGGAACGAGAAAAAACGAAAACCTAACCTCACTTTTGCCAGTCATTCACTTTCATCTCCAGCCCAGCCCGCATCCCTTGCCACCACCCTCAAAGGCATGCCACATTGCTTATTGTTGTTCCCCCTCACCGAAGTGAAAGTGCTCTTAGCAGCAGGAAGCACTACAACTACACTACACCACTGACTGGCAAGTAATGCATTGTGTCCTGAATTAAGGATTGCTCCACAAAGGAGATGAAGTTGACTGTTAGGTAGGCTGTGCATAGCACACTGTAGCCACGTTCGCGTAATTAAGGTTCCGTTGGCTGCCTTGAGAGAGTTTTGTAGGATTCCTCCATGATCCTTTCGGCTCAAAAGAAAAACATAATTCCGTCACGAACCAATTACTTTTTTCATTCCTTTTTCTTATTGCTCTTGTTTGTAGTTGTTTGCTGCCTATTTCTGTGTACGCGCTGGTGTTGGTTTTGATGGATTTATCCTCATTCGTTTGCACCCCTCTTAAACCCTCTGCCTGTCGGAAAAAAAAACATCCTTGGCCATAATTAGACGAATGGAAGAGTAATAATGTCTGTGCCGATATTTATTGTTGTTGTGAAGGGTGGAGGACATTCGTGAACTTAATGAAACTACTTGTTCGGTCTTTAGGTGATTTATCATTTTTTGGTCGATTTCGGAAGGGGACTGATGTCGGCGTGAATGGATCTGCGGAATATGGTGTGAGTTGGGGTGAGTGCTCGTACGCACTCCATCACGTGTGATATGTGAATTGAAGCGGTAGAGAGATGCGGGACTAGAGGAAGGCTTAAACTTTTGATAGTTATCGCCTCAAATGTAATCGAAACCAAATTAAAGATAAATAGACATAAAAGGGTTTGTAATTCAGTGTGCTTAGGAAGTTTCATTTTAAGGGTTTGTTGAAATTGACGTGGGGTTTGTAACGAGGTTTTTCGGAAATCTCTGTGACAACCATTCACACCAGGTAAATATATCATTGGGTCAATTATAAGTTCCTTAAGTCCATGGACCGTGGGCGCCGTGGCGTAGTGGGTAGGTGCGTCGACTCCTATGCTCGAGGTCGTCGGTTCGAATCTCGAAAAAAAAAACATTAAACATTTTTTCACGGCTCCAGCTCTTTCGAGTCGCTGACAATGCTCAAAGAGTATAACTGTCTAGAAAAAGCTTCTCAATCTCGCCGTTCGGAGTCTGCATTAAACTGTAGGTCCCCTCCGCTCGTGAGAGAACAGTAGCACGCACAACACGAGTGGTTGCTGAGAAGCTAGGCCCAGATCCACCTCGGACTGTAGCGCCGCCATTATTATTATTATTATTATATTAAGTCCATGGACCACCTTTTTAAGCACTCAAAACTTCCCCTTTTTGGTTTTTGTTGGGATCAGTCCCAAAATATTTCTCTATACTAGTTCGTAGACGTAATTTTTTTTTTTTTTACAAAATTCATATTACTTGTCTAGAAGCCCACAATTGTTTAATGAACATTTTGAGCACATGTGTGTATGCCATTTATGTTTTTCGGTTCAAAGTTCCAGGAAAAGTGTACAGACGAAGTAAGTTTTATGTCACCCTTACGTAGTCACATCTGAAGTAAGTCTTTATTTTCATTTAGGAAGACAAAACTTCCGCTTCTGTCAGACCTTTGTAAAATCCTTCTTCTTCTTCGTCTTCTTAGGGCCACCTGCGTCCCCCTAGACTTGTGTGTGCCACCTTGTACGTGGAGGTGATCTGTTGCGTTGTCCCACAGGCTCAAAGTCGAAGACTCCTCGGTAAAATCCTACTGCTTTGTAAATTCATTAAGCTCTGACTAATAACTCCTCAGGAACCAATTGACTTCCAGATAAAATGGATGAAGTTACAGTGGATAGGTTAAAACTTTAGCAGAACAAGACTAGACTATCCCTAGCAAACCTCAAGCAGTTGAAAAACGAGCATTGCATATGGTGTCACTCCCGAGACGGTACCTACGCACTTAGAGAAAGGAAATTCCGTTGCACAACCAAGTGAATCTCGGTGGAGTTCATCCACTTATCCAGTCTATTAGAACGAATTGAAGCTTTCATTTTTAATAGGTACCTTGTTCAAGTTGCCGAGATTGTTAAAGAAGTTGGCTCCCTAGTGCAGGCGTCTGAAAAAAGTTAAGAGCCGAGTGTGGAATGGAGAATACTCATCTATAGTTTTCCCGTATCTGTTTTGCTCAAGCATTTTCCGTCCAATTTCAACTAAACAACTTCAGCAGAAGTAGCCGCCGTGGCGTAGTGGGTAGGTGCGTCGACTTCTACGCTCGATGTTCTCGGATCGGTTCCCGAAGAAACACCTAACATTTTTCACGGCTTCACCTCTTTCGAGTCACTGACAATGCTCAAAGAGTATAACTGTCTACAAAAAGCTTCTCAATCTCGCCGTTCGGAGTCGGCATTAAACTGTAGGTCCCCTGCACTCGTCGTGAGAGAACAATAGCACGCACAACTCGAGTGGTTGCTGAGAAGTTAGGCCCAGGTCCATCTCTCGGACTGTAACACCGCCATTATTATTATTTATTATTATTAACTTCAGCAGAAATCATACAAGGAGGACCGAAGTCTTCTCCCTGGTACCTAAGAGTGTAACTAAAGTTGGTTGACATCTACAAATGCACATTTCATTTTGCCAGGAACGAGGAAAGTCTTTGAGAATAAGGTTGAAGAAACTGAAATGCGATGCACCAACCTGCAAAAGTTGACGGTGCAGACGTTTTTGATGCTTCATGTTCGACCGTAGGTTTCAGGATCTTATCATTGAGTGCAAAATATAAATTACATACTCCCTAAAAACTGCAAAAAAAAGTGTGAACAAGGTGAACACAAATTTATATACATCCACTTTTGTGCCAAACTGTCTTTGAGGCAGAAATCATACAAGTGGAACGACGAATGAACCCTCTAATTCGATAGCCTTCTAATACATTCCAACCAAGACAATAATTGTAAATTATTATAATCCAGGCTGACAAACTCCATCAGCATCCACTCATATTCAGTTTTGTGTAGACTCGGAGCAGCGATTTCTGGTAAGCTTTTCTCGGCCCATTCGGTAATACTCGAGACATTGTGTATTGAAATACTCCAGCTTCTAAGGCGTCAGATCAGAAGCCATAGCGAATTCTTTTTTTCGGCAAATGTTTGAATTTGAGTGCTTAGAAGACACGATTTGCAATGCGAGTTTTTAGGGTGGCAGGGAACCACTGAATGGCGCAGTTAGTTACACAAAGACTGCTGTGGCAAGAGTTTGAGTAGAAACCCCACCAAAACCATTCTACAGCCTCCATAGGACCCACAGTCAGCGCCAGAAGTGGGTAAACATTCATTAGCTGACAGTTATTCTTCTAAATTAAAATTGGTCTACGCCTGGTATTGATGCCTCTAATAAAAGCTCTAGAATCATACTTCAAAATAAGCTATATTTTATTTAACATAAAAGTAAATATAAGCCAGTTAATTTAGTTCAAAAGTGAAAAGGTGCTAAAAGCGTCAGATATAAAAAAAAGTGTCTTATTGAAAAAAAATTTTACTTTGTATGGCTTTACCGCTGTTTCCAGTTCTCGTATCTGCCGGTCTTAATGTTTCTACAAATATTGAATAGATTCTATTCAGCGACGAGTGATAGAGCGACGAATGTGAGCGCCATTTACTGAGCGTAATAGTTGCGAACATGTCATTTTCAACAGTTCGTCGCAATCTTTTATTTGAAAGTCGCGTTCATATAAATAATCCTCTGGCTGTCGCAGATTCCCTTCAATTGGATCTGGAACAACTGTCTGCTTTACAAAGCTCATCATTTCAAAAAACTTTTACAAATGTGTCCAACTTCATTCCACTGCTTTTTATTTTGAAATTTTTATTTTTATAATCCTTGTGGCTGTCCTTCCATAGAACTGGGCGGTTTTGAACAGCTGAGATCAAACATTCTACGTTTAGTTTCTTTATGTTCTTATTTCGTTGCTCAGCGTATAGATGACTGACTGTGACTGAATCTTAAATGCAGTTCTTAACAATTTTCTCTTTTAAATTTCATTAATTGTTTTATTTATGCTTATGTTAAGTAATATACACTTTATTTTAAAGTATGACTTTGGAGCTTCAATTTTATGTATCCATGTCTATTTTACCTAATTCCGGTGAATATTAATTTAGTGTATAAGATGACTGAATGTTCACTCGCTTTTGACGCTAGCAATATGTTCAGCAATTACTCACACTTTTTCAAGTATTGATCTTCGAATTCTCAGACGTTGTTAAAGAACATTAATTTCAAGGTCAGCATTAGTATCGGATATATCTGAAAAGCAAACAAATTTATATAAAATCAGGCTTTCGAAGTATCGAACAAGCTTGAGATGGAATTGTTGACCACCAAAAGCGATTATTCATCCACCATCTTTCAGTCGGAAGGTCTATACCATAGAAGTCTGCATGAGGAAGACCTTCCACATACGCTTCCAAATGTACTTGCATCTACATCTTACATCGGACAAGCAGACTGTACTAAAAGCACTTGCCTCCACTACACCGTACAGTCTACGGTAGAATAATTGAATTGAGATTGAACTACGCAAATCAACTCAGTGATCCTTGGCCACGAAGGTTTTGAAAACAACGAAATGGAAGACTGCCTCTCAAAAAGAAGGCCAAATAGCATTTTTATTAGAACAGAGCTCTAATTTGATAGCTTTCTCTGCCAACTTAATGCTAGTAGTCCAAAAAGAGCTTTAAAAAACTTCTTGAAAAGGGATCTTAAAATATTTGCTGATAATTCACTGGGATTTAATGTTGATGATTCCTGCCATGACCAGAATCAGGCTTCCTCAGTTTGGTAGTTAACTTTTAATAAAAATAAAATTGTGGCGCTGTAGTCCGAGTTGGGCCCAGCGTCTACAGCAACCACTCGCGTTGTCAGTGTTAGTGTTCTCTCACGAGTGGAGGGGACCAACAGTTTAGTGCCGACGAAAGACAAAATTCAGAACCGGCGCCACGGTAGTTAAATTTTACGCCCAAATCAACTTAAAAATCTTAACTCTAAGTTGATATTAAAGTTTATAAGATGATTTAACCTCCAATATGAGCCAATAGATCTAAACTAAATTGTGTTACCTTCCTAACAGCTTCTCTAATCATTCTCAAGTCTGGTGCAAACTTTGAATAATGTTTCTAAACTGAGAACAGCAAACATCAACGAAATGGAAAGACTCTAAAGAGAAAACGTTTTAGACAGGATGATATATAAACATTAAATATGACTCTTAACTATGCCAAGTCGACCAAATATATCAATATATCAATAATATTGATAAAATGCGAAGAGTCTTAATGATTTCCTTGTGGAACATTAAAAGTTCTTACGACAAATCTTGATCAAAAATTACCTAGTTCCGTCCATTCGAAGTGATGGTATCGAAGTCAACAAATTTTGTATTGAATTCAACTACTTCTGACTCCGTTAGCAAAAAGAAGAACTTGACTATAGATACTTCAGCTATAATAACTGCCACAGAGCTTAAGAACTTGTTACACTCTAATGTAATTTTTCCTCAATCATGAAGACAAATTGACTACGGAGATAATGCTCAGCTTCTCTAATTATTTTATCATTTGTCCCAACGATTCCACGAAAAATTAATTTTTCATTCGTCCTCAACCACCGTTGAATATAAATCTTGGTGTTTGGAGCTTAATGTAAAACTAGAAACTTACTGAAAGAATCCCCATAAGCCACGGATAATCAAATTTTGGAAAAAGGAAAAAGCAAAAATGACAAAAATGACAGGGTTGAAAATATCATAAAATTTGTAGTCAGCTTAGATTTCTTCAGCGGGCTTATTTTTTAATGAGCACAACAAGGACAAATGTTATCTCCTTTCAAAATTGTCGACGCCAAGCAATCAGAGCAAAGGGTTGACAGGGAAAGTCTTAATTTCCGCCCGTGTCATTTCTGAATAACATTTTAAACCCAAATTGCAACCCAGCAAAAAAACGTCAATTTAAAAATTAAAGCCCTTTAAGGTCTCCCGCTCAAGTGATTTCTCCCGCAACACAAACAACCACCCATCCACCAGTTGTCACCTTTAAAATTTCCCAAAAACACAAAGTAAACATAAATCCAGGAGCCACCGTGTCCCGTGCATGCGCATTGTATGCTAAGTACAAAAAGGACAAACAACAACAAAAAAACACACATACTCATCCCCCCTGCCAACCGTAAGTGCTGTTCTTTCGCAAATTTCACGACACCCGCCACCGCCGCTCGCCACGCTCTCAGATGAGCAGAATAAAAGAAAATGTATTCAGAGCTTTGCCAGGATTAAAATGCCATTTGGCTGAGCGAGCCTGAAAGGGGGCGCGATTTGAGACAGGAAACGGAAACCTTCACTATGCGCGTAGAATCTTCAAAAAAAAATTATCTTTTCTAAGTGAAATTAAACGTCAACTTAACGGTGATAAAATGAGACTATAACGCACTCTCTTGTCAGTTGAGGCCGGGGGTATGGTCCTGTCACTTCCTGTTTTTCGCAAAAAGAGGGAAAATTTATCGCGGTACGACAAACACTTTCGCGCGGAATGAAGGGGGGGCAATAGAAAACACTGACAACGATGATGACACACAAGAACCGTGCACCAACCGCTACACAACTCAAGTCGATGACTGACTTCAAAGGGATACAAGCTGAATGAAGGAATGTGGAGAGGAACTGTCATCTTGTGGTACCGTAGTTAACGTTATCTCCTCCCTGCTCGTGGGTGTGTGTCGACACATTCCTTTGTGCTTTAATGACATTTGAGAGATTAAACTCGCGCAAAAGCTAAGCACAGGAAGGCGGCTCAGAGAGGGTGCAACGCTGAAGATTGATTTCCTCTTTTCTAGCAAAATGGATTTGCGATTTGTGAATTCGCCAAAGATGGAGGTGGCGCTTCGTAATTATTTTTCTTTTTAATTTCCGTGGTGAAAATGGAATCATTTTCTGGCGACATTTGAGTCCTGGATGGCAGGCGTGATGATCTGACATTTGATTAATGCATTATGAAAGTGTTTTAACTTGTTCTTTCAATTTGGGGTGGAAGAAGAAATGTTTAATAGGTTTTTGGAGCTTGCTCTGAAGACTTGAAGCAAATAAATGAAATATTTTGAACTCTTGGCTGCACTCCGAGGAAAATAAATGCCTACCTTCTACCCCTCTACTAGCTGCCAATTGATTCTAACCAAGCTGCTAACTAGTGTTTAAACAGGGTTCAACTTACATCTGTACTTTCCGAAATTTCACTAAAAATAAATGGCTACTTTTGGACTCAAACAAATATTAAAAGTGATAATTTTTTCAGAAGGGGCTACCCTTAAGTATACGGAATCAAAACACAGTACCGACCGAAGGTATAGAGGGAGAAAGAGAGAGGAGGTACCTCTGTACATTGGTCCTAAATACCAGTGGATTGTAGTGAGTAAGAAATAATGGGCTGGGAAGAGTTTTTAATATTCGGGGGGTATACGACAAGAAAACAAGTCTCTTAACTTAGCTGTACGTCCAAAAGCAGACTTGAGGGTAAACTGATGAGCATTCCTGGCGGTACGGGTATTCCGAGTGAACTCATGGAGGAAGGGAATGCAACTGATAAGGAAGACACGGTACGTCCATCATCAAGTGAGTGTGTTGACTTCGCGATATCGCTGTAAGTTCGATCGTTCGCTGTTGTATTCTATCTAGTAGGTGCAGTTAAGTCTTGGGAGCACCACACCAGATAGGAGTAGACAAACCGTTGGAGCGGATGTAGGCCTTTCCAACTAAATGTTGCATTGATACACATACCAAGGATAGAAAGTCTTTTGATTTCATCGACACAATTTTCTTCCCGTAGCGTCACTTCAATGGATATTCTGCCACTTTCCTTGACATTTAAATGCTTATCATGGGCAGTGACTGCTCACAAGTATTTTTACTAGGCCCAAGTCTACACCGGATTGTAGCGCCACCATTTTTATTCTTATTAATATAAAACAAAAGTAAGGTTTCTCTCAACATAAATAGAAAGTTGATGTGATGAAAATGCAACTGTATCTTCAGCAAATACAGCAGCTTTAAAGTTTGGTAAGTCAGCTGTAAGAATGTTATACAGTTAGGGACTTGCAACTGCACCCTGTGGCCCACCTGCGGAAGTATGAACCAAACAACACTACACAAAGACACAGACTCTGAAAAAAATGATTTGACTTAAAACATGGAACTATTTTACATACAACAATGGAAAATGAGTATCTATCATTTAATAGATAAAAGCATCCTACCACAATGAGTCGAATGCCTTCTCGATGTCTAAAAGGATCATTCATCAAAAAGAACAAGTAAGCAGAGTAGTCGTCACGATTACCCGTCACTGCCTGATGGGCGTTCACACCCAAGATGGATGCGAGCCCCCTAAAACGACTTCTGTAGAAACTGTAGGGATGAGGAAGAAGTAGAATCAAGACTATACTACCTCGGTACCTGTTCAGCCCTTCCAAGAGCAAGAAAACGCTAGACGAATACCCATTTAGCGGCCTAGAAGAGATGTCAGACATCAAAATTCAAGACTTGATCAAGTTTATAAAGAAAAAGAGTGGATCATCACAGGATAGGCCACTAGGCTACCAGTAGGTAACTTCATGTGTTGGATAGTCTTTCGGCTAGCGAGGAACCGGTGGATCATTTACCGGATAGTGACAGCACAATGGATCCATTCATTATCTAAGTGGGTCACGGCTCATTCAACGGTGACAGTCACTTTAACCTCATCCCATCCTATCTTGTCCTTCAAATTCCTTTCGTAGACGGTGCTTTAGAGCCTTTTGAAGACTTACCCGCGTTAAGTATCGGTATAACTCGGTTATAACTACCTTCAAGGGACTGGAGAATTTGGTCGTTATAAGCGATAGGTCGCTGTAACCGATAACTCGAAGATGGCAGATAAAGAACGGAGACTCTCTAAACTGTGCCAACAACAGAGGGATCAGTCTCCAAAATATCACATATCAGATCTTCTCTGCCGTTTTATGTAAGCGTCTAAAGCCCTATGTGAATCAGATTGGTCAATATCAGTGCAGGTTCGGACCAGCGAAGTCTACCATCGACAAAATATTCAAGTCGAGCTTCAAGTCGATATCCACCATATGTTTATTGATTTTAAGGCCGCGTATTACAGTATTTAGGGAGACAAGTTATACAACGCATTGTCTAATCTTAGCATCCCTGCATAACTCGTTCGGCTTTGTAAGATGACGGTGGGAAATGGCTGTTGCTTCATCAAGGTCGGCTAAGACTTCGCCGGGACTTGCATGTCAAAAATGGGTTTAGACAAGGCAACGCACTGTAAGGAGATTTTTTTATTGTCATTCTTACGAACATTGTGCGTAACTCAAACGTCAATACCAGAGACACGATCTAATAATATCGACCAATAATAAACGCAAAACAAAAAGAATAACATGTCAACAACATATCCAAAAATCTATGTACACAGATACATCGCATCTACAGATAAACAGTTAACCGTTTTTTAACTGTCGATTTTAATCGTTATAAGATTTAACCAATATTTTATCTAAAAGAATTTAAAAATCAGCCTTTGTAAGCGATATGTCGTTGTAAGCGATGTCGTTATAAACGATTTGTTATTCAGTGGGATTATAATGGAGCTCAGCCGGGAGCTAAGAATTTTGTCGTTATAACCGATGTCGTTGTTTCTCTAGGGCCTTATCCAGAGAACTACGTTCGAGTGACTTCACTCCACCCGCAAACAGAAACCGGACGAACGAAGAGGTTGACGGGTACCTCATACAAGTGGACAATGCAATAAAAATTACCATGGACACGACGCTTCCGAAAATAGCACCGACCACAGATGGCGACGTCTATCGGAGCGATACTATCAAGGCACTGCACCCGGCACAGAAGTGTGAAACCATCCGTTTCCGAACTTCGTTATAGAAGGCCTCAAGGGACACAAAGAAAACTGGCGCAAGTTCAGCATAGTTGACCCGCAGGGGGAGCCGTTAGTTGTGAAAAGTGTAGTCAGGTATCTAGACATTTGGCTGGATCAGTATCTATATTTCGACAGACGTATAGCTACTGCTCTGACGAAAGCAAGGAAGGCCTTTGCTGTGGCATGAGGGCTGTTTTATAGCAGCCAACTTGATACCAGGCTGAAGGCAATCTGCTACATGGCCCTCATCCGGCCAGTCATGACGTACGGTTATCCAGTGTGGTTCAACGTGAGTCTTTCCCAGATGGAAAAGAGAGAGATGAGGTTGTTCGAGTGGCAGTGTCTCCGGGCTTGTCTCAAGAAGTACAGAACCCCGGAATCTGAGTACAAGAAATTCTATTCCAACGAGTTCTTGTATAACGAAGCAAGCGATTTAAAAAAAAAATGCATTAAAACTTAACTTAACTTAACTTAACCGATGTCGCTGTAAGCGATTTTGACTGTATGTGTCAATTACATTATTCCTTATTTAGACAATTCTTTCAAATAAATGTTTTTTTACGCCGCTAAATCCCCCTGCTATTTTTTTACTTTTAGGTCGCGGACGGTCCTTTACCTAACAAGAGAGAACAGACCCTGATAAACTTTAAAGAATTTTGCATTTTTGTATACCCTTCTAGGAATATTTCCAGTCACAAGTGAATCTAAATCAAATTTTTTTAGATTTAACTTGATATCGTAGCAGGAGCACTAACTTAACATGTGGCGTGCATCGTTATCAAAAAGCCTTACCTACACAAAGAAGCATTAGTCTTCTATCGAAGAAAGAACAAACTTCATTAACATGGAACCACAACCACAACTTATGACAGTGTCATAGCGTTATGAACAAACAGAAATCAACAGACTGCAGAAATGAGGTAAAATCCAGTTGAAGCTCAATTCAGCGTAAAATGTCTGCACTTTCCTAAGATTCTGCATTATCTGCTCATCCTTAAAATCGCACATCTTACTCTCTGCCCAAGGAGGGTATTTCCTTGAGCAGACATGAAGCCATTATAAAAGAATTTGTTGACAGTGCATTTAGGTTTGTACGCATCATTTCCTTGACCAAAACCAACCATCGAAACCATTCCGATAAGCCTCAAACTACCCCTCACCAGACAATTAACTAATGCAACCACAACCACATTCCGTCCACAACGAAAACCACTAAAACTTTCAAGCAGTTGAGTTCAGTTGAGTATTAGAATCTCAACCGCAGAAAAGCACATTTAGCAACCCCGCTTCTCATTCGAAATTTCATTTGATTTACAGCACTGAACGCAGGAAGGCGCCTGCCGCTTTATTTATAAGTCGTCTACAGACAGACAGTCCGCAGATGCTATTCACTAATGTGAAGACCACAACTCGCAAAAAAGGATAACCACTGCGAAAAAGTGCGAAGCACGACATAAATAAAATCTGGCGGCATCCGTCCGCACCGAGATACGGGTGCGGGATAAGGCCCCACTGCAAATTACTTGAATTATTAATTAGCCCCACTCAAGTGGGAGGCAGGCGGTTTGTTGCTTTGTACAAAATTTAACTAATAAATCATGATGAAGTCCTTCCTCTCTCTGATCCAGAGAAGATTTTCCAATCATCCTAAATGTAGGCAGGCACTACTATTTCTGTTTTTACCCTCTTCACTCAGCTCACAACGGCAACTTTCCCTCTTCAGGAGGGTACGATGTTTGTTAATCATTACCACCATCACCTGTGCACCCACAGCCGCAAACCCTCCACCCCCGCTCCCGAAAGCCGGTCGGTGTGCGGAATGTGTGATTTGGATTAGGTTTCCTGCAAGGATGTCGACTACCATGCAAGCAAATACGAACTTCGAGCCAAACTATGTAAATAACTCATTTCATTTGCGGCGAGAGATGGGCTCTGGAACTCGGAAATGAAGGCACTAATGGATTTTCACAAGCACAGACAACAGAGAGAGAGAGAGAGGCATTCGAGAAGCTGACTGGGTTGTGCTCTGAAAGGGATTTACTTTTAACCTTTGCTCTCCTTCCTACGTGACAACGCCGCCGTCGCAGGAGATGGCGACAACGGAGTGGATCCAACAGGCACTCCTGTTTGTGATACTGGAAGTGTTGGCTATTTACCTTGGAGTCGGGTTCATTTGTCTCTGTGACTTGCTTCGAAAGGGATGCATATTCAATAGATGGAGTCGATTAAAAGGGATGTTCGATCAGATGCTGGGCGCCGCAAGTAATTGTTGTTTTCCATCTGTTTTTCATATCAACTGCATTAAACTGCCACAAAAAATAAATCCGAGAAAGGGTTGCAAATTAGTATATGCACTCACCCTCATGGGGGGTGTCCACAGGATTGCAGTTAGGGTTACAGAGGGTGATTGCCTGAAAGGATTCGTAATTTTATGCACTTCGGGTGGTGAGCTGACGGATGACAATTTGGACTCTCATTTCCTTAAATTTGAATTTGCATCAAAAAGGGTGTAGAGCACCTTTTGAAGCTTAAAAGACGAGAAGAAATGCATATGTAAGGGGCTACGTATGAGATGTAAATCCATTAATTCGTATGATTTCTGGATTAGAAAGTTTGGACTGCTTCATTGCAACAGGAAAGGGACTCATTTTAAGGATTGCTTTGGTTCATTAAAACAGAAGAAGAGCCAAACCGACCTCATGGACAAATTACTCTTTTCCTTGAACGAAAACAATAAAATCGAAGGAGTGAGCATCCGAATAATCGTTTTATTTTTGAAGCAACGGCAAGATAAGATAAGCAAAAGGGTATAGAAAACCAGGAGCAGCAGGCCAGATTCAAATCTTTCAGACACAGGGACTGTTCTAATATTTCCTTCATTTCCTTGTGACTGCTTGTCACAAGTCACCAAATGGGATCCCTTCTCTTCTGCGTCATGTTTAGTGAAATTTATTGAGCTATCACTTTGGATTACATTCTCGATAAGCATCATCATTTAAAGTTATTCAATGGGAATGTGCGTTGATCTTAAGTAGTTGGGGCTATTTTTGGGCACATTAATGTCGGTGGTGGCATCGTTTATGATCGGATATTCACGATCGACACCCACGACGACTGCACTTACAATTTTAAAAAGGAACGTTCTGTTCCCTGAATGCGTCTATATGTTTGTCTGTGACATATAAGTGATTGGAACAACAATTTTATGATGCACCTATTTAATGAAACCATGGAGTATCTTAGTCATTGGTTGAATTTACCTGTTTTCATGCACATGCAGCAAAAGAAGCCTACAAGGCAACGCTGAATCGAACTATGAGAGCTGTACAGGAGCTCCACGAAAAGAAACGAAGGAAACGGCTTTTTAGGAAGAAAAAAGAAAGAGCACGAGAAACGCGCGATCGAGGATGGAGATGGAGAGGTGGTATGGCAGAAATGATGAAATTTTATTAGAGGCTGAAATTTGGGCAGAAGCCTTCCAGTCACTGTCAATACTGAAAATGTTTAAGACTCATTTCTCCAGACAGTTAAACATCGATGAGGACACAAAACTAACTTCCATCTCCCCGCCCTAGATGACGTGAAGATAACAATGTCGAGACTGAAGTGTAACAAAGCTGCTGGAGCATATGGTCTATCTTTAAAGCTGCTATAGATGATCTGGATGGCGCATGATAGTTCATCTGTAAGATAGAGTCGGTGGAAAACATGCCCGATGAGTGGAAGTACTGTTTGCTCGATCTACATGAAAGGAGTCTCCTTTGACTGCACCAACTATCGAGGGATAAATCTATTTACTACGATAAGTCTCTTACACACTACGGCAGAAATCCAAATCGACACACACCACCTATTCGTCGATTTCATGACCGCATATCACAGCGTGTATAGAGAATAGCTATACACTGCTATGTCTACATAGTTTTGACATACTAACCAAAATCGTCAGACTGAGCAGGATAACGATGGAGAACTGCTGCTGCTCCATCAAGCTTGGTAACGAACTCAACAAGAACTTCAATGTCAAAAAAGGTTTTAGACAAGGCGCTATCATACGGGAAGATCGTGCAGAACTCACTTGCCGTACAACTGCTGGCATACGCGGACGACATTGGGGTGATTGCATTTGCAGGTCAGAATCTGAGCCAGGAAAGGAATGTAGTCGAATCTTCACAGACGGCTCCAAGACCAATGAAGGATGTGGTGCTGGTGCCTTCGTGGAGAGCGACAACTTTAGACTACACCTCACTGAGGTGATTTGCGTCGGTTTTCCAAGCGAAAACCTATGCGATCCTAACGGCCACGATCTATATTTTGAAGAATAGGGGGAAGGAGCGAAGTATCTGTATCTGTAGCGACAGCCAAGCTGTGCTTAAGGCCTTGCCAACCCTTTACCACTTCCAGGAATGTTCAGGAATGCAAGTTTTCTCTGAATTTGATCGGCAGTTTAAATTCGCTAAGACTTGTCCGGGTCCCGGGTCACCACGGGATCATAGGAAACAAGACCGCGGATGAACTTGCTAGACGAGGATCAGAGAAAGTATTCTCAGGAGCTGAACCTGCACCAGGACTGCCTGCGTCCTTGGTTACAGCTTCCATCGATGACTGGACCTCTCCAGAGCACAACCGCAGGTGGCATGACTCTCCAGGATGTAGACAGACCAAGCGCATGCTCCCCAACGTCTGTTAGAAATCCGCAGCTTACCTGTTATCTCTTAATAAAAAGACAGCAGACAACATACCGGCGTACTAACTGCCCACTACACCTTCGCCAAACACCTACATGTGCTTGGCCTAAGCGATGGAACCATCTGCGATGCCTGTGGAGAAAACGATGACACTGCAGAGCACTTTCTCTGCCACTGTCCCGCCTTTGCTTCTATCAGGTGGCATTTATTCGGTGCTGATAGGGTAAGAGCTGATGATGTAGGTCCCTCATCATTGAAGCGCCTGCTGGTCTTCCCTCGGAAGAGCATGAAATTTAATTGAAAGCAGGTTACTGCCTGGCAGTTTTTGAATATGAGTGTTCCAGTGTAGTGTCTCAAAAACCTCCGACAAAAGAAAAAAGAAGCTCCTTAGCTTTGGGAGGTAAAAGTTCTACGCGCGATCTTTGGTCCTATTTGCATTTATGGCGACTGGAGAAGAAGGGTGTAGAACGACAGAGCCAGGTGTCTACGGATCCAACGACTAATATAGAGCGCATATACAACTTGGCTCCGCCACGGAGAATCCTCGACTCTGGACCAGTAAGAAAATGCAACGTAGGACTTCCATATCTCATTTGGCGTACACAAGTTGACAGGCACCTCAAACTACTTGGAGTTCGTAATTGGAGACAACTGGCTAGCTAGACAGGCTTGTTGGTTGAGACCCAAGTCCAACCCGGACTTAAACGAAGGAGAAAAAGAATTCAATGAAGTCAGTGAAGTCAACATAACCGTCAGAGCATGTGGGGTCTGTACATCCCGTCCTCTTTACCATGTTAATTTTTAATCTTTGTATTCGATAGAAGTTGGATTTAATTGGCCATTTGACAGACGCTTTTACTTTAAAAGATAATTAAGTCACAATGTCTGGCATAGGTTAGGTTAGAAGTGGCTAAAGTGTGCACTTAGACCAGTATTGATCCATTGTGTCAAACGGATTGACTGAGGTTAAGACAATTGTTCTGTTGCGGGAAACCATTTGGAGCTCAAGATATTGCGCAATAGATTGCTTATTGGAAACTCACTAAGTTCGCAAATGCTATCAAAGGAGAAGGCCCCCAGATGTTGGCGTCAAAGAGACGCCAGTGCCGGGCAGGAGCAGAGAAGAGAATGCTCTCCACTTCCTCCTCATCTAGGCAGCTTCTGCAGAAATCATTAACCAGAGTCCCTAGTCTTTTAGCGTAATCTCCTATGAGACAGTGTCCTGTAATGACACCGACGATTTTACTTATACTGGATCTAGGGAAATTAATTCTTTAGATCTTTTGAGGTCTAGCGTGAGTCAGATCATTCTGGAGGTGTGGCACTTAGTTCCTCTCGCCCATCTGTTGTTTGTTTTTTGAGTTGCATCTGCTAGTAGCAACAATTTACAAGTCGTAAGGGCATACCCATGCAGCTATGTTCCGGTAATAAGGCCTGGGTGGTAGCGAATTTGCTTTGCAGTTGTCCGCAATATCTCTGTGGCCTGGTACCCAACACAGGGGAATATTGAACTGATCCGCCATCTTGTCTAAAGATGAGCGACAGTTAATGACTACTGTGGAGTTTAACAAGACCAATTCCAGAGCCCTGATAACTGCCTGGCAGTCCGTGAAAATGCAAATATCACGTGCGGATATTACATTCCATTTGAGCAAGGACAGAGCTTCACTTATTGCCATTATCTCCGCCTGAAACACACTACAATAATCGGGTAAGTGAAAGGAGAGACTGATGTTTAATTCGTTGGAGGAAATAACACTGCCAACACCATCCTTGGACCCATCCGTAAGGGTCTAGGATTTTCATTCCAAAAATCTCTGTCTGGAATTGGGGATGTCTGGCATAGTAGGCTGCGAATTTCCTACATATTCCATTCCTCATACTTGGTCCTTTAAAAATCAATTTGAAACGTTTTACACGCAAGAAGTTAGTTATGCGTTCCCTTTACAAGTGGATCACCACAAAACCAATCGTTTAAAAACACCGCCGATAAACTCACATGACAATAGACTTAATTTCATCTATGTTCAAAATTCCATCAGCCCTCAAACAGATAAAACTACGCAGTCAGCTCATCTCATCTCTTTAAAAAAAAGATCCCTGTCTGCGGTTTCAATTTCAACAGAGCAAGCCTGCTCGTTAAGGGGTTACCTATAAGTCCATAAAACCAAATTGCCTTATGCATAGACCAACAAAAAGATTGTTGCACTTACCACTTTCCGCAAGTCGCCGCCAAGACAAACCATCACGGCTTATTCCACGGAGAAAAAAAGGCAGTAAATAATCACAACCGTAAGAGTGGGCGTGAATAATTTCATTAAGAGTTGACTTTTCCACCTGAGTGCCTTAAGTCTTACCTGAAAATATAAGAAAAAAACAAAAACATCCATCAGTATGAGATAACAAAGCAAGAGAACAACGAGGACGCCTCGAAAAAAGGACCAAGTCGGAGCAGTCAATTTCTCGGAAATTATTAAATGTAACATGAAAATCCAAAAGAGAAAATTCTAGGGAAACATCGAGGATCCACAAGAATTTCGAGGAAAAAAGGTAACTCTTGTGTCTGCGTGTGTGTGTGTGTATGTATTGAGGAGGGAAGACGGTAAGGTGAGGATTTCGTCGAAAGGAACAGGCAGGTACGTCGTTCCTGTATGTGAGCAGTGAGCACCCATGAACGTTCTTATTTGGTGTATTTTTTTGTGTGGATACCACAAAAAATTACGATAAATAGCTCAAGATGTGCACATGAACGGAACGAGGGGATGAAGGAATCCCAAGCATCTTGATAGTCATCATCATCGCTGTCGACATTGAAATGATCATCAGATTCGGAGCAGCAGCCTCAGAAACATCACAAACATCATCATAATCGTCATCTCGTCATCGTGATGAGACGAGGATTGCTGTAGCTACTTGGGATTGTGGGTCTTTTGTCTGAGGTAACAGCAGTCACATGAAGCAGAACGACACAACGATGATGCCAGCTTTGTATCAAGGAATCCTCTGTGCTGTGATTGTCTGTCAAAAGTCTCGTCTCGCACAGGGGAACTGGAATGTGAATCACCTGGTGCATTGGTTAGATGGTGTATCTTTGTTCTCAAAGCTGAATGAGGCAGGCAACAAAAAAGGGGAAGATTCAAAAATCAGGTTTCTTCTTTTCATATCGAGAGAGGAATGAAGACTGAAGCGGTAGGTGGGGCTGGGAAACAATGAAAGTTGGCACATAAGAGGCTCAGAGCAGCATTGAGACGGAAGCTATGACGCGGATAAGAAAAGATGCGAGCGCGCAGTGGTGTCACAGTGGCTGCTAATCTTTTTTGGATTCACTCAAATGGTGGTATTTCTGATTTTGACTATGAATGTGGTACGTAAGCTGATTACTCTAAAGAGTAGTTAATTGTGTCTATTGATCCAACGAATTTTTAAGACTTTTGACGTAACTTCTTGGATAAATGACAAGTTGTCGGCTATAAGAACGTCATGAAAACTGAAGATTTTGATATTTGTTTTGTCAATAGTTTATATTTGTATGTATCAAAGGGTGTTTTTTAGAAGTTTTGTCTTTAATTTGGAAACTATTTTGTCCCCACAATTTATTCTAGAGATGAAAGCTGATTTGGGCTTAGTTTGGTTTACTTTTTTTTCGGAATGGAGCTTGATCATTATGTGCATAATAGGCCGATTGACGTAAAAGAGATTGAGCTTTACTTATGCCACTAAAAGTGCTCTGAGAATCAGACGACGCAGTGTTGATAGCAAAAGGCAAATTCCTCCCAACCATAAATGAGGTACTTGAAGGCGCTATGAGAATACTAGCTAGGTGGCCAAAAAACTGCGGACTGGGTGTTAACCCAAGTAAGACCGAATTGGTCCTTTTCACCAATAGAAGAGTCATTCCGCAATTTAGACTTCCAGCTATTGAAGGATCTACACTGACGTTATCCGACAGTGCTAGATACCTACATATCATTCTTGACAAAAAACTGAATTGGAAACTCAAAATCATTGAAAGAGTTAAAAAAGCAACATGCGCTTTTTATACTGCGCCAAAATTGTCGGTAAAAAATGGGGACCAAACCCCAATACCATCCTATGGATGTACACCGCTATTGTCAGACCCATCTTTACGTATGGCGGCGTAGTCTGGTGGCAGGCAGCATTAAAAGCCATTAATCTTAAGGCATTGACAAAAGTACAGAGACTTGCGTGTATGGGAGTTACTGGAGCAATCAGCTCTACCCCAACAGCTGGACTAGATTCGATCCTACACATGCTACCGCTTGACCTTTATATGCAAGCAATCGCCGCTAAAAGTGCTCTGAGAATCAGTCAGTCTCGTGACTGGCGCTCAGGTACCATAGGACATGCAAGTATTGTTAACAGACTTGCGGTATCAGAAGTCGAGAGCGACTATAGGCTCCCATTCCTCGACTTTGAAAGACCCTTCAATTGCTAATACCCCACCAGAGAGGAGCGGGCGACCAATGAACCCATCAATAATACGACCATAAAGGTATATACCGATGGGACAAAGATGGAAGCAGGCACAGGCGCGGGCATTTTTTCCGATGACCTAAACTTGCAGTGCTCAATCAGACTATCTGATAATGGCAGTGTGTTTCAAGCGGAGGTCCTTGCGGTCAAAGAAGCGGCCAAAACGATATCAATGATGGCAATACCATCAGCTGCCATGAAAGCTATATTCCTGGACATAGGGACATAGCCGGGAATGAGATAGCTGACGAACTTGCCAGAACAGGGTCAGTGACCGACGTGTCACAAGCAATTTATGGAATCAAACCGACCCTCTTAGAGCTGAGAAAAAAGGTGGATATAAAGATCATTGAAATGGCAACCAGTAGATGGCGTGGGCTGTCTACATGTGTGACTACTAAAGCATTATGGCCCAGATACGATTGAGCAAAAATAGACAAAATCCTTCAGTGCGACAAAGAGCTGCTAAAGATGGTGGTTGGAGCTCTCTGGCCATAATCATCTTAGAAACCACGCCATGAAAATGGGACTCTCATTTGTAGAGGCTGCGGTGATGAAGAGGAACGAGAGGATACTCCTCACTGCCTCTGTTACTGCCCTAGTCTTTGTCAGTGACGTCATTGAACACTGGGAGAGTTTTCAAATAAACCTCTAAGATCTCTTTACAGGTTCATAAGGAAATCGGGATGGCTACGGCACAACGAGGGACCATGAGTACGCCAAGGGTTATAAGGAGATACCAATCCCTAACTGTGCATCACAATGGGTCCTCAAAAATCTAAGTCTACCTACCTACCTACCTACTTATACCACAACATGTTGTTTAACGATGAAGCCAGTTTCCCCTACAATTCTATGGCTTTAACAAAAGTTGCGGCTTTGGCTAGACAATATGATGTAACTATCGCTAACAAACACAATTGAATACTTTCAAAGGTTCGAGTCTATGGACACATCAAATTTCGGATTCATTGCGCCACCTCTCTTGAGTCATTGACAATGTTTAGAGTGTATAGTACTCAAGATAACTCTCGGAGTCGGCATAAAACTGTAAGTCCCCTCCACTCGAGAATGAACGAAGAACAGCAGGTGCTCCAGACGATATGCCACTTGTAGCGCTACAGTCCAATCAGCACGATATTTTGCTAGCTGTCGCCAATTGTGCACGCCAAGTTCGTTGTATCTGGTCCGTCTCCACTTGAGTGCGCCATAGGTTTCGTGAACATCCTCCGTTGTCCACTGGTTCAGAGTCCAGGATTCTCCAGGCCGGAGTCAAGTTTTCTATGTACTCTATCCGCCTAAGATGACGCTTGGCTGGACTCATGGTGCGGTACAGGTACAGCCGAAACCGCTCATGGTATAATCTTCTATTGCCATCAAATTGACCCAATTTCACCCTGCATCAAAACGCCAAGCAATGAAATAAAAAAAAAGAATCTTGGTCCATTCTGAGCAAAATTGTATAGTATGGGAAAAATGGCAGAATGAATGACAACGATGCAGAGGAGTAATGCTTCGACAAGACGCGACAAGTGCGAACCGCAAATAATTTATTGGAGACGTCTTCGATAAACGCTTAACTTTGCGTAAGGGGCCAACGAATTGGCCATTTGATGCAACACTTTTGGATTATATTCTGTGAAGATGTTCAAATTTGCTACTAGGGTTCATGATCGACTTAAAAGCCAATGTTTTTCGTCCCAGCTGCTCAAACAATGATTTTCCGAGTTTCTCGAATGTTGCTCCTGAGCTGTGACAGCCCACCCTATGATTTTTATATGATTTATTTCATTTTGAACTCATTTACCTTTAAAAAGCACACATTGCAAGGTTAGTTCAGAAAATGTGAAACTTTGAAAACTTTGAAGGGTGAAAAGAGTTGGATTACTTTGTGAACCCGTCTGAAATCCTACTCTTTATTGTTTCAAGTCGCAATGACCATCCATTCGCAACCAACCCTACGTTTGCCAGGTTTTTATGTATCATGAAAAATGGAACTCGAAGAATTTAAACAATTTAATGATTGCACAGGGTTCTAGAATGAAGCTAGTTCTTCGTAATTTTGTCCCCGGACTGATTTTATGACGATTAGAAACTATTAGGTAAGGATTGAAAAACTACCATCACTTCTGCGGTCTGCTAGCACAACAGAAATGTCAGGGATTAATGCAGTTCGATAGTGTAATTAAACCAACAATGATGTGTTTAACATGGAGGAGTGCTAAGTCATGAAGGTGGAGTTCCGGGGTGAAGTTTTTGTTAATGATAACGCACAGGGAGCCGCAAAATACACGCAACCATTGAAAGTTTACAAGGGACGCCAAATGTTCGTCATTTAGACAGACAGAACGAAAACATTTTAAGAAAAAAATACCCTGTGAACAGAAGAGTTGGTTTCTCTTCTAATATTTCGATTCGAAATAGAAATGTTGGACACATGCATGTGTTTCAGCATCGAGAGGCATATGGACAATATAACTCCGGCGTGGAGAATCTTGAAAAGAGAACTACCCAACCTGAAACATGTAACATGTCTTGCTAGTGGTGGTGTGGTGGTGGCTAGCAAAATGTCATAATAGTTAATGAGGATTGTTTGTTGAGGCTCAGATTGACACTATAATACGCTCTAATCATTTGATCACAGGCAAAAAGGGAGAGGAAGAAATCATTAAAAAGGCTCTTAAGTAACAATGTCCCGGGCTCTTATTTTACCTCAACAGACTCATTCCGTCACCTATCATTTAAGACAAAACGTTACAATCGATCGCTACAATCTTGAGGTAATTAGGGAGTTTGTCGATCTTATGGCAACGGTGAACTCCACAAACGACATCTTGGTCGTAAAATTGCTGCTACTTCGGTTTGTCGAAATCACTCGTGTCAAAACTCCTGACTCGAAGGACCAAAATCTTGCTTATCAAAACCCTGCCAGTTTGGCTATATGGAGCCGAAAACTGTATGATGTGAATGTCTAGAAGCGGAAATTGGTCAGGCTCAGACCCTCCAGGTGTCGTTGGCCTGATAGGTTACTAAGCAAGATAAAACCATATATCCACGTTGATTTATTGCCTCAATGAATTCAGCGAGTAGCCCAGATTTTATCACTAGCATTAGAGGAAAAGGTGTCCATTAGTTGCAAATTTTAGCTCTGGGCTTATATTATGTTGGTTCATTCGTGGTTCATTCACAGGGGAAGATTCCCTCTACCCGCAAATAAATACAATGGATCCTAGCATTGTATTGATGACGCTACAGTCCGAGGCGGACTTGGACCTACAGTTCCTTTTCAGCTATCGTTAAGTTGGTGGTTCATCAAGAGCTTTGATGCCCGCTGGCTCTCTATGTACAAAACAATAAACTCACTACTTTTCAAACGCATGAGCAGCAAGGAGTCTACCTCAATAACAGATTAGGTTTATACTTGAAAGGATTTATTGTATAGGAAGTAACAGGAAATCTGACAAAAACTCCCCATAAGCCCACATGTTTGCTTCCATCATTAATTGTGGCCAAAGAGCAAGAAGTAAGAAGAGCACGTCCTAAGATTTTGGCCCGAAGTTTGACCTTATGTGGGCAATGTAAAAATAGGAAAGAGGATTTAATGCACGCTTTATGCCACCGTTACAAACCGTGGTTGAGTTCTTCTTCTATATACAGAAAGTGCGCAGAGGGACCGGCGAGAATCAAAAACATTAAGGGGAGCCTAAGAGGCGGTATCGGAACAAGAGCTGCCTCGGCTGGATTCGCAATAGGGCATTCTGTCACCTCAATTTTCCAAAACCTTGTTGATGATTTCGTGCTGTAACTCACGGATTGCTTGGATGATATTGGCCTTAAATAATTGAATCGTTTCTCCGGATTGTTGGCATAACATCGGTCCCTCATGGTTTCCCACAAAAAAAAACGTCCAAAGAAGTCAAATCGCTGCACCGAGGTGGCCAATTAACATCGCCAATACGGCAGATAACACGATTTGGGAATTTGGTGCGCAAAAGATCAATTGTGGCAAGTGTTGTGTGGCACGGCGCGCCATCTTGCATGAACCAGAGGTCGTCCAAATCCAAGTCTTCAATTTCAGTAAAAAAAAAGTCGGTTAACATGGCTCTATAACGCCCACCGTTGACCGAAACGTAGTTCCCAGCCTCATTTTCGAAGAAAAACGATCCAATGATGCCGCCACTCAACAATCCACATCAAACTGTCACTCTCTGTGGATGCATTGGCTTGTCGACAATAACGTGCGGGTTTTCCGAGCCCCAGATGCGGCAATTTTGTTTGTTAACTTAGCCGCCGAAATGAAAATGCGCCTCGTCAGAAAAAATTATTTTTGGCCCAAAATCGTTGTGCAATTCAAGCTGCGGATGCGGATGCGGAAGCAAGCGGATGATCGCGCGCCTTCAATTGCTTGCACCTTGTAAGCGAAGAATCCGAGATCTTTGTGCAGAATTCTCCTCAGGCTAGTGCATGAAATGTTGAGCTGTTGAGATAGATGGCGAGTTGATGTTCGTGAATTGCAGTCTGATACTCTCGGCCACAGCAGCCACATTCTCATCTGTGCACACCGTACGACGACGGAGACCACGAGTGTTGTCCACTAGCATACCAGTCTCACGAACTTTTTGCATAAACTTGCGTACAGCAGTTGCGATGGGTGCTCCATTTCGACCAAAACTTATTTTCAAAAAACGCACTGTTTGGGCTACACAGTACTCAATTTGGAAAAAGTTTTCAACATTTCCCAATGTTGTTCTAAAGCGACTCATTTCGTTCCACGGAGGCATGATACTGGCTTTCTGTCAAGATTTCGAGCGGGAAACAGCTGTCAGTGTCAAAATAACCTATGTTTTAAAAAAAACACTATATGGCCCACCCTGTAGTTCACAGGAATTCTTGATTTTCATTATGATTCTTCTGCAAACCTTCTCTTAAAGTCCGTCTTTGAAAATAATCAGCACCCAAATGGTTCGTATGTTCTCAAAAAAAGTTCGGGAATTATAAAAGCTGTTCCACTGACAAACCTTCAAAATCCACCACAAACCGTAGTCCCAACCACGAAAATCAAACCTAAACCCATACTGAGCTTCACCGAGAGACGTTCTACCTCGAAATAAAAGCCACAGCACCCTCGATACCTCATCTCATCATTCCCGACGCACGTTGTTGCTTCACAATCCCACAGCTTCTATCAACCACAAAAGCTTCTGTTATGATTGTTTGTCTTCGTCTTAAGGCGCCCCACCCACCCCCACCCCTTCCTTCACCATCATCACACATTCCCACATCGACAGAATGGGAACCACAACTGAAACTTGTTTCCTTTAAAGAAGTGTGCATCCGTATTCATCTCACTTTTTAATCCCTCCAAAGTCCACATTCCGGTTCCCTTCGGTCGTGTTCGAAAACACCTGAGGACACACAAAAGCGAAACCTACACCTCATACACACCTTGTCTACATGTCTGCGCCACCGCTTCAGACTCGGTCTGTCTACGGAAACCCTTATACGTACGACAACCCCTTCTTCCCCTTCCGACGTTAGTGTATCATGGAAAATCATGTGTGAACGATATACTCATACACTTATCGTCCAAGCCGGCCACATAGCCTCAGTCGCATACAGTCGCTGGTAGTGGCAGTGGCTCTGGCCCTGGTTCTGGCACACCCGAGAAGATACTTTCTTGGAATTACCTTCGTCTCCATATCTTTCCTTCTTGGTTGGTTCTTTTGGTTTTTTTTCTTTTTTGGTTTTTGCTGCCGGTTCTTCATCTTCCTTCCGAGCGATGTGATGTCTGCCGGTTTTCCTCAGACGGGAGAATGCTAGTTCTTTTGTAATGCCTTCCTTGCGTCCTCCGTCCGCCGGGAGTGAGATTCCCATAAAAAGACCGAAAAACACAATAACACGAGCAGCAGCATCGGCGAAACCTGAAACCAGTCAGCTGTTCGCCGGCCACCACCGCCGTACGCTGGTACATTGGCCTCGCAGTAGTCAAGGTTACAGAGCCTGGGTGTGTGCGGGTCCCATCACTCATACCAGGACCTTCGAAGGCACAGTTTCTCTGGTTTCTATTGTCGTCTCGACTCGGTCGGAACGGGATTACGTTTAGGAATTATTGTTATCTGGTCTGTAGCTCAGCCAGTCGGAGGCGATTTACAGCCGGCGGGGGCAAGTACATTGGACGCACTCACACCCGCGCACGTATGTGTCATCTATCGGGGCATTGTTTCGCTCCATTTGATGTGTGTGCGTCAGTGGAATCGTAGACGTTTTATGGTTTCATTGACATTTTTTGGCGAAAATTAGTTTCGGCGGGTAAGCCGTCTGAAGGACACTTCTTCGTCCGTTCGTTGTGCTGCTCGCTTTGGGTGATTCCGATGTGGGCGGGGGCAGAGATGTGGTGGTGTAGACGATTGTTATCGACTTTATGTTAGTCGATTCGAGGCGTGCTGCAGGTCAGCTTTTATTTTCGTAACTATCTGTGTTTAGGCGGGCGTAAACACGGAAAAGGCGGAGTCTATCGAACGGAAATATGTTTGACAAACAAAAGGATTTTGAAATTTTGTCGAATAAAACTGCCATCACCAGAAAAGATTCGAATCATTGATAATTGGTGTGGTCAAAGATTACGTAGATTGTGATTGGTTAATTAGAAGGCTAACATCAGAGCAACTCTTTCAAACCACCTCTTCCCGGAGCAAGTTGGGCTTCTTTGGACATTTTTGGTGTGAGCAACTATGCACTTGACTTTTAAACAAGCCTGCTTCTTCTGTTCTTTTTCAAGTCGGAATGTTCTGTGAAAATTATCAAACAGGGGGATTGGTGGTAACTCAACGCTACGATAAAGTCAAGCGAAAACTGGATTTTGTACAATCTTTTGCATTGCTTAGCGGAGACGAAGACAAGCATTTGGAACTCAGTACGTCATAAGTGAAAAAAGTGAAAACGTGAACGCCTTTTAGCGCGGTTTTACAATTTCAGTGCCTGTCAGAGATCCATGCAAAGGTTGACATAAGCGTCGCTATTGAACAATGCCTTACAGCTTTTAGACATCTTCAAATATTTCGATCTCTGCCTATAAAAGCTGTTGCTTGTGAGAAACGTTGCATTGAGGAGGACCCACACTAGATGATGTTGTGCCATTGTACCCAGCGATTGCTGCTACCTCCAACCCCTTTTTTCCCTTTTTTTGAAAAGATCTCAGATCCTAGATCTAGCTGGTGCAAAAAGTGAAGTCAATCTCGATCGTCATTTATAAAAAGTGATTTCTTTTAGAGATGTGATTTTAAACTTAGTTCGTATTTACCTCTACTTTGACAACAGAGAGTTGATATGTTGCCAGTATTTTATCACTTAGACGTCGAACGTGTTCAAAATGTTCTCGAGCACCTCGTAGATTATTTTCAATTGGAAATCTTTTATTATGTCGCGATATCGGTCAGTTAATTGGACTTCAAGATGATACCTTTACCCTTCACCACACTTTTTTAAGTGATGAAGATCATTTTTGGTTAGAGTAAGACAAGAAGCATAATTGCTGAATTTGAATTCATCGAAAAACTATAGTCCGGGTCAACGAAAAGATTTAACATTCACAAAAGGTCACTGCTGCGTGGGATTTTTAGGGACTGTTGGAATCATTGGTCTTTACTTCTTTAAAACTGATGTCAACAACATTTCTCAGTGACATTTATGTGCAAGCTTTGAACAACTTGCCTTACAGCGCATGTATTTATTTGTTTATTTATTTGCTTAATACAACACTTTTTTATTTTGTTTTTGTTTTGCATATAAGCAATTAACACGCAGCTAATGTTAAACTAAATTTGTATACTACACGACACGGACTATGTGACTTACTTAATCTAAGTTAATAGTATTGTATTTCTAAGTTAATAGTATTGTATTTCTAAGGGAGGGTAGGCGCCGTGGCGTAGTGGGTAGGTGCGTCGACTACTACACTCGATGTTGTCGGTTCGATTCCCGAAAAAACAGCAAACATTTTTTCACGGCTTCACCTCTTTCGAGTCACTGACAATGCTCAAAGAGCTTCTCAATCTCGCCGCTCGGAGTCGGCATTAAACTGAAGGTCCCCTCCACTTGTGAGAGAACAATAGCACGCACAAGACGAGTGGTTGCTGAGAAGCTAAGCCTAGGTCCACCTCGGACTGTAGCGCCGCCATTATTATTATTATTAAGGAAGAAGACTTCTGTCATGGAAGTCGAAAGCATACTGACGTGACGTTGACGTGACGAAACATTCGGTATATAGGCTTAAAGTGGCCGTAGATAGTTCGGTTGAAAGGCAGGCGAAAGAATAGTACCGATCTGAGGGAACACGGGTTAATGTAAGGATACCTTTCCAGAAGACCAGTTTAAGATATAGTTAGGTTAGGTTAGGTAGACATAAAGACATGTCAACGATCCACTTAGACTACTATCTGTCCATTGTACCCTAATGGAGAAAAAGAATTTTTAACCGCGGAAAACCTAAAACTTCAGTGTATCGACAGCTAAGTTAAATCACCCAGATATAGATATGTATCTTAGTAGTTTGCTTAGCTCTATTTTCCCTAGATCATACAGGTCCGAAAAAAAGAATCTTCCTAGGGTTTCCTTCCTCCCAACGGCAAGGACAACGCAGGACAATCACACAGCAGGTGCCGAATGGATTCTATTTCTTCTTCGTCTGTCTCTACAAAAGTCGTTATGGGGTATTCCCAGTCGTGCTGCGTGATTTCGTGCCCTGTCAAGACCCCAACGTCTGTTCGTATAGCCCTTCGACTTAATTTTATGAGATCGGTATATGTCCTCTTGTCATAGACTGGCCATAACGATTTAGTTGTAGCGCATGTGTCTAATCGACACGACCGTTTATTAGCTGCCTCGTTAGATTCAATGTCTATTTCCCTGTGCAAGGTGCTAAGCGATGTGCTGGCCTCAAGTAGGGCCCGCGAGTAGCTTAAATATCACCTAACCGCGGCTAGCTCATCCGCCTTTTCATTACCGGAAAGTCCCATGTGGCCGGTCACCTTATTGGCTACTGAAATATCGTTCAGTTTTTTTATTCACATTTTTACGAGCTTGGATCTTATCGATATTGACTGTAACGCTTTAATGGCTGCTTGACTATCAACATACGAGTAGATACAGATGATTTGTCCTGAAATATTTTCCTCAACAACCATATCCGCAGCTTGATTTATTGCAGCAACTTCCGCTTGAACTTCCGCTTGAACACTAGAACCATCTTCAAGTCTGAATGACCGATTTGTATTTCCAGACTCACAGTAGACCCCAGCACCGGTACCAACATCCAACTTGGATCCGTCAGTATAGATGGCAAGTTCTTTTCCCATATCTCATTGGTTAACAAAGACTCTACTCGTATCTATAATCACCCGTCAGTGTTCAAGGGCTGAAAGATTAATTAATTTTTGTATGGGGGCGATTTGTGTTGATCAATCCATTGAAGACCACACAGGGCGAAGCTTAATAAACGCTGCACTGATTCAGTTCTAAGGAAATGGGTGTTACGATAGGGTGACCAGACCTGGCTTGCATATTTCAACGACCTAACAAAGACAATATAGATACATATCGATCCGTGAACTCTTGACTAACGTTTTATGAACATTTTTGCTAATAATATGGTCATAGTAGGAACGGAAGTTTAGGTCACTGTCAAATAATATCTCTAAATCGCGTATCGCGGTCTCCACGGGAATAGGCTAATTAGAAAGAGATATGATCTGGGAAAGACGTTTACGAGAGAAGGTTATAGCCTAACATTTACTAATATTGAGCTCCAAGAAGTTTTTGTCGCCCAACAAAATGAATTCAAGTCAATTTGCAATTGATCGGAATCAGTTGGGAAAAACACAACATTTCGGAGTATTATCATCATCATCAACATCATTTATGGTCAGAACGAAAATCAATGGCCTAAGGTGACTGCCTTGTGGGACACCAGAAGTCACGTTAATTAGATCACAGATAGATGATCTGAACAAAACCATATATTGGCGACTTTCTAAATATAATTTGAGCCATGAAATGAAAAATGACGGAAACCCCGAGCCTTCACCGCATAGATAACTGATGGAAATTTTCATCTTTCATTGAATAGATTCCTCCTTTCTCGTAAATTGTCGACGTCCTCTTTGAGTGATGTAGACTATTTCCCAGTTTTTACACAACCATTCCCGGGTTCAAGACCTGACGTAGCCTCTCTCCACTAAAAGGGCCTCTACACCACTTTTACATTGCCATTTAAGTCTTGAAGTCCTCCAGCAGACACGAATCCAGCGCCGCACACATTTTACTGGATTTCACTGTTTGACTTTTTCGAAAGAACATCAAAGAACGTGCTGTCAGCTTAGAAAGATTGAGTGCTTCACGTGGTCTTTGATGATTTTAACGTCCATCCTCAGTTGCTATGGGATGAGCTTTCAAAGCCCGCTTATTCATGATTAAGGCTCAGCACACAAGCAAACTCATCAAATCAACTTAAAACCACTCCCCCCTCAGCTTGATTCAATGCAAATATGAAACGCTTGGCCTTACTGATGAAATGGTCGTTGTAACATGCTGGACAACTTTGATGCAAAGACATCGCCCCACGGCACTCGCAACGACAAAGGATAATGATGCGCCATAGAAACACAAGTAGACTGCATCCCCGGGGCATCCTCTTTAAAGTCAACACTTCCCCCAAACACCACAAAGGCATCATGTATTCAGAATTTAACGGTGAAGACCTCAGTGTAACGCATCCACTCCCTCCTTAATCTCGTGCATCATTTTCCATTTCAAATGAAATCGAATAAAGTTTACTGGACTGAATAATGATTTGCACTCAAGTACGGTCTGCACGCTGCTGGTGATGAGAATGTTATCAACGAGCCGGTCGCTCCTGACACTTCCTGTGAAAACTCGATAACAGCCATGAAATATGAGGGACGTATCCAAGCCAGCCAGAGGGATTTTTCTCCCCAAATGCACACACACACCAAGTACAGAGATACTTCTTTCGGTGGACGGGGCGACTTCACGCGGAGTGGGTAATGTCGTCTGGAGTGATCATGGAAAGGAAAGCCATTTAAAGACCCCAGTTAATTGCATTTTAATTGAGTATACTTCAGGTGACTTCATTTCGATTAGAAACACTTTGCTTACGCTGCACATTTTGCACGAATCTTTCAGGATGGGGATTGGAACGTGGGAATGTCGAAGATATAGCTTTAGATGACTTCAACTGGTGCTGCATTGAGAGGCGATAGGCTTCAAAATCTGTGTGCAAATTAGTCCTGCAAATAATTTCCGTCTATAACCTGTCATTGGATTCAATTCTATTATTTACTTTATTAATCTTCTTGTAAGGTCATTGAAATATCTTGCTTTTATACATAGAAGTGATTTTACGGTCGTTTTTAAAGCCTTCTTTTTCTTCTTCTGAGGGCGCTACAGTCCGAGGTGGACCTGAACCTCACTCAACATGCCTCTCCAGCCATCACAATCTTTCGCAAGAAGTCTCCAGTTTCGCACACCAAGTCGGCCGAGATCCCCCTCGACTTGTGTGCGCCACTTTACGTGGACGTCCTCTGTTGCGTTTTTAAAGCCAACGAATTCATATTCGCTGCTATTGAGATCAAGGTCTAAGCAGGAGTGAAAATCAATGCTGCATGGGCAATAAGCACTTTGATATAACTTTCAGTAAACAACTTAAACTAAATTTACCAACAGAGATTTCTATCTTGGTTTTTTCTTGTGGTGAGTGGGTGAGCAGTAACTAGAGGTACTAGCAGATCAGATTAAGAGATAAATTTTTTCCAAAGTGAAGACTGGTCATTGATGTGTCTTTTCTATAAAAGATTTTATTAGGTTAGCACAGAACTCTAAAGTTTATGGCATCTCTCTTAATCTATTGTGATCACGTTTATCCTCTTCACACACTCGCTCAGAGTCGGTTTTGCAAACATTTGTAGGCACTTCTTTCAGGGCAAGGCCAGGCAGGTTCTTGCTCAATACATAATTGAACTTAATGAAATGCTTAGCTTCTTCACACTGCGGCTGATCCTGGAGAAGAATAAAGAAATGCAGATCGACACAACCACCTATTTGCCGATTTCAAGACCGCATATGACAGCGTGCATAGAGACGAGCTATACAGCGCCATGTCTAGTTCTGGCATTCCTGCCAAACTCACCAGACTGAGCAGGATGACGATGGAGAACTCTCGCTGTTAAACCGAGACCTTCAAAGTCAAAAAAAGGTTTTAGACAAGGCGACTCGCAGTCATGTGATTTCTTTAACATCGTTCTTGAGAAGATCGTACAAAACTCACTGGCCAACACAAGAGGCACGATCTTCCAAAAGTCCGTTCAACTGCTAGCTTACGCGGATGACATTGACGTGATTGGGCGAATACAGCGAGCCGTCAATGATGCGATTGCTGGCATTGAAACGGAAGCGGCTAAAATGGGTCTGGCGGTAAACGAGGGCAAAACCAAGTATATGCTGTCATCGAGAAAGGACGACTTGGCCAAGACGTCACCATAGGCAGCTTTAACTTTGAAGTAGTGAAGGACTTTGTCTACCTCGGCTCCGCGGTAATCAGTACCGAGATCAAACGCAGAATAACTCTTGCCAACCGCTGTTTTTTTGGGCTCAAAAGGCAATTGAGTAATAGTCTTCCCTCTCTCGGAAGACCAAGTTGACTCTATACAAGACCTTGATCATCTCAGTGGATAAAGAGTCTCTTAGTCTTTTCGAGAGAAAAGGTCTGCGCGCGATCTTTGGTCCAGTTTCCGTTGATGGCAGGAGAAGATTCAACCATGAACTATATGGGCAGCGACATGAGTCTAGCCAGGCGTATACGGATCCAACGCCTAAGATGGCTAAGCCATGTAGAGCGTATGGACAACTTAGCTCCGGCCCGAAGAGTCTTCGACTCTGAGCCTGTGGGACAACGCAAAAGAGGACGTCCACGTACAAGGTGGTGCACACAAGTCGAGGGGGACCTCGGTCGGCTTGGTGTGCGAAACTGGAGACAGCTGACGAAAGATCGTGATGGTTGGAGAAGCATGTTGAGTGAGGCCCAGGTCCACCTCGGACTGTAACGCCCTAAGAAGAAGAAGAAGAAGAAGAAGAAGAAATGCTTAGCACAACGAATTCGCGATGTCATGTGACTTTTTCAACATCATCCTTGAGAAGATCGTGCAGAACTCTAAGGCCGATACAAGAGGCGCGATATTCCAATAGTACATGCAACTGCTGACATACGCGGACGACATTGACGTGATTAGTCGAATAGGGACAAAATAGGTTTAAGGATGAATAAGGGAAAATTGGGGTACGAGTAGATGCTGTCTTCAGAGAAGGACACACACCATCGACGATGTGGGCACAACGTCACCATAGGCAGATATACTTTCGAGGTAGGGATGGACTTCGACTACCTCGGCTCTGCCGTAAACAGTACGAATACCATCAGACCCGAAATTAAACGCAGATTAACTCATGCTCATGGGCTCATTAATTAATTAAAACAGCTCGAAGGACCAAGCTTTCGCAATAAGAAAAGCAGACGAAGAAGCTCTTGGTCTTTTTGAGAGAAAAGTTCTGCGTTCAATCTTTGGTAATGCTTGTGCTGATGGGATTTGAAGAAAATGATTCCACCTAGAAGTGTACAGACTGTACAGCGACATGAGTCTAGCCAGGTGTCTACGGATTCTACGCCTAAGATGACTACGCTATGTAAAGCGCATGGAGAACACTGCTCTTCGTCTCCTCGCCCGTGGGACAACGCAACGCAAGTACAGTAAAAATCGGTTATTACGACCTTCAAGGGACCGACGAATTTGGTCGTTATAAGCGATATGTCGTTATAAACGATTTCTTATGCTATTGGATTGCATATAATGGAGCTCAGGCAGGACCTAAGAATTTTGTCATTAAAACTGATATGTCGTTATAATAACCGATGTCATTATAAGCGATTTTGACTGTACACCATCAGACGCTCAGAGCCTAATATTTGGCATGAATATTTGAACAATCAAGTCAGCGTTTATCATACAAAACACGATATGAGCAGGTGCTTAAAGTGAAGAATTCTGATCTTGAAATTCTTTACTTAATTTTTGGCTCTCGTGTTTACTTTCTCATTTTTTCTCAACGAAAATACCAATTACTCGAAGCCATCATCGAATCCGGTCGCTCCTCTACGCGAATTACCGTCAGCATCCTTTTCGAGTCCCATTCAATCGGGACTGTTTGCTCCGTCAAACACAAACAATCGGCAATGCAAGAAGAAAGAGAGAGCCTTTAACCCCCATTAGCATATGTCAATGCCTCAAACTCGATGACAGTAATCAACAGAACCGCAATCATTCCAACTCGTCTCTCTATTATCGTAAATCCGTCATGTGGCAATGACAGGTGGATGTTACTGTCCTTAAAAAGGTTTCCCCCCCTTCCACCGTGAGGGCCGCATGCAATTGGAAATTGCTTGATGTTGTATTCGACTTCACAGGAGGACATCCACACGAAGACGAAGAGACGGCGCTTCGATCCCTTCGTTTACATCACGCGCAACTCGCTACCTTTTCCCACTCCACGACACCTCGAGATAACGTGGCACAAGGAAGTCCTACTTCACGATGACGACTGAGGAAGAAGAGCACTCTATGAGGGAAAAAATTAAAATGGATTCCCAGCCCCATTTCAATACGAGCACTAATAGCTAAAGTAACATCCCAACTGTGGGGAGACTGACACCATTCTCTGTGGGGTTACACTTGAAACAATAAAAAAAGAAGCAAAACGAACAAAATGCAAGCAAGAAGCACAAAAAAATATTCCAAGGAAGGGAAAGACTTGAAAAGAGCTCTTAAAGAGCAAATCCATTCGGGGATATGTATCTGGCCGACAAGCAGTGGAATGGAGCAGTGAGAAGCCGGAGGAGGGGCCTTTCAAAAGCATTTCTTTCTGTTTTTTTTTTCTCTCTCTGCTTCATTCCTTTTGTTATTTACCCCTACAATTGGGGATACCTTTCTTGTTGTTGTCGCCTCCTCTGCCCCGGCCGGCATCTCTGGGATGTATTTTTTAGGGGGACGTTGTATACATAATTTGAATAATCTAAAAGGAAGGACGACTCTTCCGTGATATCGCCGGGACTTGGGCTTTTAACCTTTTCGGTAATGTTTTTGATGTTCGGCCTGGTGTGACGGTTTTTTTTAATTAAAAATTCTTTAGAGGTTTCCGTTGTGTCGAGGAGGAAGGAATGTGATTTGAAATTCGAATTGGATTAGAGTGGAAGATATTTTGTGTTGTTCTTCCGAATGTTTGAAACTATGTGAAATGTCTCGTGCACGAAGGATGTGTTGACATGATGAATTGCATTGTTTTCTTGTTTGGATAAATTTTTCTGTTTCTCGTTTTTTGAACAAATGGCAATTTCATGTTTCGACCTTCTTTAAGAGTTTGGAGATTGCCTTAATTCTTTTGACAACATGAATGATTTTGCAAACTGCATCCTACAAAAACTTGATCAAATTATAGATCTGCTCAAAATCTCGCACAATTTTTTGAAATTCTTCAAGCCACGCTTTCCCGACGCTGCTTTTAGATTTTCTTTAGATTGCCGTCTGTCTAATTTGGACTACCTTTGCATTGTCACTAGCGTATTAGGCAAAATTTGATCCAAAATGTTGATCGGCGATTGGAAGACTGGGGTGATTGTCCCTCTTTTCAAAAAGGGGGGACAAAAGAGAGTGCTCCAACTACAGGGGCATATCTCTTTTTAGTCTCCCGGGTGAAGTCTACGCTGTGTTGGAAGCGCGTTCTAGAGCTATGGTCGAATCCAGGATGGGAGATGAACAGTGCGGCAGAAGTACAACCGACCAGCTTCTCAATTTAAGAATGGTACTTGAGAAGGCCTGGGAGTATGCCAAACCGATCTACAGTTGTTTTGTAGATTTTGAAAAGGCATACGACCGAGTTCCTCGAGGTAAACTCTGGAGTGTTCTGCAGGAGAATGGGATTCATGGGTCTTTGTTAAGGGCCATTCAGTCTCTATACACAAACTGTAGCAGCTATGTTCGGGTTAACGAATATTAATCAACAACTTTCACCGTGGGCGTTGGACTTCGGCAAGGGTGCATCTTGTCATCTCTCCTTTTCATTATACAGTCGCCTCTCGATAATTCGAAACTCAAGGGACCTCACAAAAAATTCGAATTAACGCGAGTTTGAAATATCAAATGGTTCGAAATTTTCGATAGAAAAAATATTAAAGTTCGAATTATCGAGTAATAATCAAATATTATTTATTAGCTGCTAATTTTTTAACAAAATCAAACTGTTAGAGGTGCAGATATACATGTACATTATGTGAATTAATTATTAGTCTTTCGGAAGAAGTCTTTAAACTTTAACCAACGAAAACTGAACTAAACTAACCAAACTGAAGTGTGTGAAACTACTCATTTCAATGACAAATGCTCGTACAACAATGTAAGTTTGAACTTGTTTCAAAATGTTCCTCTGTGCAATCTGATAACTTTGAATTGTCGAGTGTTCGACGCCCATATGTTCGAATTAACGCGTCATTTTGTTACGTAGCGATGATTTTTTTGTTCGAATTACCAAGTGTTTAAAAGTGTATAGATTTTTTTCGAAATATCAAGAGATTTTCTAGGGAACTCGTGATAACTTCGAATTATGAAGAGGTTCGAATTATCACTGGTTTGAATTAACGAGAGGCGACTGTATATATGGACTGGGTGTTGCAGCGCAGTCGAGGCGAGGAGTTTTTCACATTGGGAGAGTTAAGGGTAAGTCATCTTCTTTTTGCAGATGACTTAGTCATCCTCACATCCTCCCAGATGGAACAGGGAGGCCGAGCTTGAAGTCAAAACCAAGTTAGGGATTTTTAACGCAGTATTTGTTCCAACTCTCACCTATGGTCTTGAAATTTGGGTAATGACCGAAAGAATAAGATCGCGAATACAAGCTGCCGATATGAGATTTCTTCGTGCCGTTGTGGGAATTACTCGACGAGATAGGGTGAGAAACGCGGCAGTGCGCGAATAGCTCAGCGTTAGGCAGCGTTTCGATAGTTTGGTCAAGTGGCACGAGTGTCCCCATCATCACAACTTCCGAGGCGTGCATTGAATGCGATTTCATCAGGTAGGCGACCGCTTGGCAAACCCAGGACGAGATGGTTGGACCATGTCCAAAAACTCGCCTGGTTGCGCCTGGGCATAGCTAATGATGAGTTAGAGTCGATGGTGGCGGATCGAGTACCCTGGAGATTTATGCATGGCCCCCGCGAACTGGCCTCGCCCAACAAACCTCTCCAGCCAGCACAAGCTCTCGCCAGCTGCCTCCAGTTTCACACACCAAGCCGGCCGAAGTCCCCCTCACCAACGTGTGTGCGCCACCTTGTACGTGGACGCGTTGTCCCATAGGCTCAGAGTCGAAGATTCTTCGGGTCGAAACTAAGTTGTCCAGACGCTCTACATGGCCTAGCCGTCTTAGGCGTTGGATCCGTAGACGCCTGGCTAGACTCATGTCGCTGTACAGCACATATAGTTCGTGGGTGAACCTTCTCATCCAAATGCCATCAACGGAAACAGGGCCAAAGATCGTGCGCAGAACTTTTCTCTCGAAAAGACCAAGAGACTGTTCATCCGCTTGGGATATTGTCCACGCCCCTGCGCCGTAAAGCAAGTCTGGGATGATTAAGGTCTTATACAAAGTCAACTTGGTCAATATTGCTTTTCCTAAAATGGGTCCGTTTTAATCTGATTGAACCAAATGTTATGACATTTAATATGGCCGAAATTTGAAAAACAGCGTGAGTCCAAAATCAGGCAAATTTAATTTTGCATGGGTCACCTTAGGAACAGCAATGTTTGGTTGAATCTTATTTAAGGACATTTCACTTTTACCAGCATTTTTTAACCTGAGAACGAGTTCAAAATTAGACCAAATCAATTCTGCAGTTGCTCAAGGATCTTAAAATATTCGTATAGTTGATTTTAATTATTATTTTTGAAACACAAAAAATGTAATAGCCGTCAAAGATTTGATAGAACCCCTTTTTAAGTACTTGACTATGGTCATGTTTGAAGCCCCATAAACAACACCAACCCGCCTATCGATCTCCGTCTTGTCGTCGTCTCTACCGCGCGGCCAACATACGCATAAATATCTGTCGCCAAAAACAAGTTCTCCTACCTTCCTACCATCTGGTAACCAATCTTAGACATCAAATAGACTCCCCGACCACCCATGAGAACCCAAAAAAGAAAATGCACTTCCCGCACCCACCAAACTCCGTCGTGATCCCGCCACACATTCAGTTGATAAGATTTATTTGCGAGACAAATGTACAATTCACGTTGCCAGCTGTTGCGGCCCAGGGCTCCCCTAAATATCCTTCGCATCGACGTTAGTCATTATTCAAGTTTTGCAACGCATTCAAACCTCTGTCTCTTCAAATTTTCGAACGGGTCTTAGGTCCCACAAAACTTGCGATTAGGTACCACCAAATGTCAAAGTTAATAATCGATCCAACCAACCATTCAGATAAATGACCAGAGGTGCGTGTCAAGAACACCACACTCCTTGGATGATCTACCCCACGGCTGTTAGAAAATTGTGCAATTGAACAGCCGCGCAAAAGTAATTTCGCAACCGCTGTACCGTGTACGAGCGACGTGCGCCTCTGGCAATGGGAATTTTCATGTTTAACGGTTTCAAAAGGGGGGCTACCTTGCTATTATCCGAAAGAGGAACAAACGAAGAAAAGAAACAAAGCATCGACCACCACTCGGAGCTAAAGTCCCGCCAGCAGCCGGCCAAACAAAAAAGTCAAGGAATCCAGAGAACGTTGCAAAAACACACAAAAAGAGACCAACACCAAGTGCAGTTTGACGTTTCTCGTTTCTTATTTCACGTTGTTTTGGTTTCGTTTTGTTCATTTTGCTTTTGTCGTTTTTCCTCTTTTTGTTCTTTGTTTGCGAAAATTACTTTCAAATTTGACCTTCGATCAAACAGGCTGCAGCTCAGCTGCGGACGCCACAGAGTTTCTAAAACCATCGCGCGCAGGAGGGAACCAACCGAGCTGAGTGGTTATTAGCCAGTTTGCCTGTTTGGCAGCGCACTGGGGAACAAAAACCAAGAAAACTTGTATGGCAGGGGAACCAATCGGAGTCGGTGAGTAGGTAGTAGGTTGCCGTTTAGACGTTAGATGCCATTGCAACGGGGTAAGGCAGATTCGATGATCGACCATCGTTTGAGGTTGGGTAATGGCGAAGAGGGGCTCTGTTGCCTACTTGACTTTCTTGTAAGCAGGATGTAATAACTTGCTGAGAGGCAAGTTTTATGGTGTCATAAAATTCAGACTCGATCTACGAGCGACGACCACCTCGGCGGTGGTGATCAATTGGGTAGTTGACGAGACGGTGAATTAAAAAAGAACCTGCACTCGCGGAATTAAGGAATCCAAAGATCAGGGGTTTCATTGAAGCGGGGATTTGTTTGAATTGACGTGACTATCGAGACTTCATGTAGGTAATAGATAAGCGATCGCATCAAGAGATTGTCAAAGCAAATCATCTGTCAAAATACAATGCATAAGCTCGTGCGAGTAGCCTTGGCATTTTTAGCTACACGTTTGGCTGAGGGTACAATCTTCCTCCAATCTAATAGGGGATATTTTTAAAAGTAAATTGTAGGCAGAACTCTACGAATGTTAACTGCTAAAGGGTGTTCCAAATTAAAAATACAAGCTTTGAGTTTTGCGCCATTCGCTGCGTTTTCGTACAATTCGGGAAGACTAAATCTATTGATTGTGTATCATGGCCGTCCTTCAACAAGTCGTTCAACACAAAGCATCGAACCTGTTAGTGGTTTGAAAGTCCCGGAAAATCAATTCGACAACTTGGTCGACACCATGGTCGGGCGTATCGAATATGCTCTCTATGCCGTATGTTCTCCAGTATAAAGTCAAATGTGCTCAATAACTTATGCCTACTGACCATTTGCCCGTAAATTGGCCTTTCCGAAAGCATCATTTAACTCCATTGCACTATTTTCTGTGAGGATATGAGAAGTCCCAAATCTACTCCGATAAACTAAGGATAATGGGCGACTGGGAAGTTAAGATTTTTAGTTCCAGTGAAATCAGTGTGACAATACGCTCTCTATACTTACTTACTTAAGGTGGCGCTACAGTCCGGGTTGGACCTGGGCCTCAACCAACAGCCAGCTCGATCTTTAGCTAGCTGCCTCCACTTTCGCACGCACAGTTGGTTGAGGTCCCTTTCCACTTGCGTGCGCCACCTGAGTCGCGGTCTTCCTCTACTGCGCCGTTCCTCTGGGGTGGATTCGAAGACTTTCCGGGCCGGAGCATTGGTTTCCATTCGCTCTATATGACCTAGCCATCTCAATCGTTGGATCTTCAACCTTCTGGCTAAATCAATGTCGCTGAACACCTCGTACAGTTCGTTGTTATATCTTCTCCTCCACTCACCCTCTATGCAGACGGGACCGAAAATCACCCGAAGAATTTTCCTCTCAAAGCAGCCAAGAGCAACCTCATCCGCTTTTGACAAAGTCCATGCTTCTGCGCCATATAGCAGGACTGGGACGATTAGGGTCTTGTACAGGGTTACTTTGGTTGCTCGAGAGAGGACTTTGTTTATCAATTGCTTTCTTAGCCCAAAGAAGCAGCGATTAGCAAGAGTTATTCTTCGTTTGATTTCAGCGCTGGTGTCATTGTCTGAGTTAATAGCGGTACCTAGGTAGACAAAGTCCTTGACTACCTTAAAGTCTGCTGTGACGTTCTGCCCGAGACGTCGGTGTTTGGTGTTCTTTCTGGTTGACAGCATATACATGATCTTGGCCTCATTGGCCGTTAAACCCATCTTCGCGGCTTCCGTCGCAATACTCACAAAAGTGCCACGCTGTGTTCTTCCGATTATGTCAATATCGTCGGCATATGCGAGTAGTTGGACGGACTTCTGAAAGATTGTGCCTCTAGTGTTGGGGTGCGAGTTTTGCACAATTCTTTCAAGTATGATGTTGAAGAAGTCGCATGACAGCGCGTCGCCTTGTCTGAATCCTTTTTTGACATCAAAGGTCTCGGTTAGGTCTTTACCGACCTTAATGGAGCAGCGTGCATTCTTCATCGTCATCCTGTTCAGTCTGACGAGTTTGGTAGGGATGCCAAAACTAGACACTGCTCTGTATAGCTCGTCTCTATAGATCGTCTCTATCGATGAAAAGGTGGTGGGTATCGATTTGCTGTTCCTGGGTTTTTTCCAAGATCTGCCGCAGCGTGAAAAATACGCTCTCTATGCAGTCTGGAAATGTTGTTCATCCTGACTAAGCTTTTTGTCAAATCTCGTGCTCGAAAAAATTGTAGTAATCTTTTTTGTCATTTGTCCTTTTTATCTGAATTCATGTTCACATTTCCTAATTACACTCCATAATCTCCAGTAAGGGACCTTATTGTTCACCTAGTGGCACTCCATCAGTCTTCGATTTAGAAAAATTCTATATTCTAAAGGCTTCGTGGGCGCCGTGGCATAGTGGGTACGTGCGTCGACACCTACGCTAGAGGTCGTCGGTTCGAATCTCGAAAAAACACCAAACATTTTTTCACGGCTCGAACTCTTTCCAGTCACTGACAATGCTCAAAGAGTATAACTATCTAGAAAAAGCTTTTCATTCTCGCCGTTTGGAGACGGCATTAAACTGTAGGTCCCCTCCACTCGTGAGAGAACAATAGCACGCACAACACAAGTGGTTGCTGAGAAGCTAAGCCCAAGTCAATCTCGGACTGTAGCGCCGCCATTATTATTATTATTAGTCTCCAGTAAGGGACCTTAAAATTCACCTTATGGCACTCCATTTGTCTTCGTATCAGAAAAATTCCATATTCTAAACGGCTTCTACGTCTATGCATCCTTAATAACAATTGTAATACTTTGCTCATCCCTAAAGCCAAATCACTCTTCCCTACAATTTCCCCCGTCATCTGTGTGAGAATTCTAAAGACAGACAAACCACAATCAACTCTTCGCCCTCCTCCTTCTTTTTCATTTCTCCACTGTTCTTATCTCTTTTTTCCACTTCACTTGCCCATCGACTTCCACAATTCATTTTAGTTTTCTCCTATGGTCCCCTCTCTCTCCCTCCCACTTTGTCATTTTTTTTTGTTTTCATGTCATATCCGCTCAATTGAAAGTTAATCAATGTCATCTGAGGGTTTCGCTCAGAGATACCCGTACGTTATTCGTCCGTGTGCGCGCAGTGCAATGTATCCGCCTGTCCGTCTGCACTGTTAAACTTCACACTCTGACTGTCAGTGCTTCTCAATTATGCAATTCTGGTTGACACATGAGCAGATGGTTCAGGACGTGGAATGCGGGGGCGACACAGCTAAAGAGTCTGCAATTTAATCATTCAATCGGTGACTTACAAGTGCACACTACCACAACTACACATCGGCTGTGGGTTGACGTGCTTCTTGTGTTTTGTGTTGCCTTTGTGCATTGACGAGGGGAAAAAAGAGAACATTTGCATAGCAGTGAAACTGACTGAATTATTGGCTGTTTTTTTTTTGTATTAAGTTGTTTGGGATTTATTTTTTCCGGCTGTGAGGGAGGTGTGCATCATCATTGATTGCAATGAACAGAAGAGGGAAGAATGGGGGACAATGAAACACATTTTTTTTACACTTTTCTCACACTTTGGCATTTAGAATACTTCGAGATGCAAATGTTGTTACAGTCTGAAACAGCATGTTTTTGGATGCTATTAAAAATGAGATAAGGGAGGTGGGTATGCGTGCTGATGTTACCGAAAGGGACCACAAAAGTCAAATTGACAATGAAAAACTTTAGAAAAAAAGAAGACATTGTCATCCTTACGGATAGATCTATGACAGTGGGTAAAACGACCGTAAATATCTTCTTAAGGACTTGGAATGGCAACATATCTCAGTCTGCCAAATATTGCCCTACTCCGTGTCATTTGAAAAACAGAACACTGCAAGAACATTTCTTCCAAGACCTTTAAGAAATGTCAAACAAAACTCTTTCAAATCTTTGCAGGCTTATAAGAAAAACGAAGTGGCTGGAGAGTAATCTGCGATACCGCGTTACGGTACGAAAGAAAAGGAGCATAATAATGGGTCCACAACGACCTAAGTGAGACGTCGCTTTTGTCCCGTCTACCCGCCAACCTTCCAACCAGCCTTACCAAGCTAGGATGATTGATTGGCTGCATGCGTTGGGTCACTTGAAGGAAGGTCAATTTTTCATTGCACTGGATAATCAAGCGGCGACCAAACGCATAGGGCAAACAGACACCAATCATGATCCAGCTTTAGAATCAAAGGCTAAACTTAATGAATGCGCATCAAAAGAGAAGGTTGCAAGACATTGTGTAAAAGGTAAAGGGCGAATCAAAGGCAACGAAAAAACGTTATACTTAGCTAAACAGGGATGGACTTCAGGGCTGACTGTTCCACAACCATTTGCTACCTTAGGAAGAGGAATGGTAGAACATCTGATCAAGAAATGCATGGCGCAAAACCAAAACAAACGGTCCACTATGGAAGGATTTAGACAGACAATAAAAGTGGCGACAAGCGTACCCCGAGAATAAGTTTTAAGCATGGGATGATGAATATCTGCAGGTCTGCATATCTGGAGAGAAATTAATTCATCATCTCAAGAAGAAAGAGATTCTAGAAGATTATGCTTGCAGACTTTACCTGGAAGAAACTGCGGTGCATATAAAGGTTGGGCCATATAGTGTTTTTTTTTAATTATAGGTTATTTTGACACTGACAGCTGTTTCCCGCTCTATATCTTGACAGAAAGTCAGTATCATACCTCCGCGGAATGAAATGATTCGCTTTACACTTGAACAACGTTGGGAAATATTGAAAACTTATTTCCAAAGTGAGTGCTGTGTAGCCCAAACAATGCGTTTTTTGAAAATAAGTTTTGGCCGAAATGAGGCACCCACCACGACTGCTGTACTCAGGTTTGTGCAAAAAGTTCGTGAGACGGGGTGCACAGATGAGAATGTGGCTGCTGCGGACGAGAGTGTGAGACTTCAATTCACGATCATCAACTCGCCATCGATCTCAGCAGCTCAATATTTCGTGCACTAGCCTGAGGAGAATTCTGCACAAAGATTACGGATTATTCGCTTACAAGAGGTCCAATTGAAGCAGCAATCGAAGACGCGCAACCCTCCTCTTCATTATCGCTTCGCAGCTTGGGCCTTAGAGCAGCTTGAATTGGAGAACGATTTTAGGCGAAAAATCATCTTTTCTGACGAGGCGCATTTTTATCTCGGCGGCTAAGCTAACAAACAAAATTGCCGCATCTGGGGCTCGGAAAACCTGCACGTTTTTGTCGACAATCCACAGAAAGTGACGGTTTGATGTGGATTATGGAGTGGTGGCATCATTGGACCCTTTTTCTTCAAAAATGAGGCTGGCAACAACGTTTCGGTCAATGGTGGGCGTTACAGAGCCATGTTAACTGGCCGATGAAATTGAAGACATGGATTTGGACGACCTCTGGTTCATGCAGCATGACGTGCCATACCACACAGCCCATGCCACAATCGATCTTTTGCGCACCAAATTCCCAAATCGTGCTATCAGCCGTCTTGGCGATGTCAATTGGCCGCCTCAGAGCTGCGATTTGACTCTTTTGGACTTTTTTTTTGTGGGTGAACCGTAAAGGACCGATGTTATGCCAACAATCTGAAATTCGATTCATGCACTTAAGGCCAATTTCATCCAAGCAATCTGTGAGCTACAACCCGAGACCATCAAGAAGGTCTTGGAAAATTGAGGTGACAAAATGTGCTGCTGCGAAGCCAGCCGAGGCAGGCAATTGAACGACGTTGTATTTTATAATTAATGGGAATGTTTTTTCTTACTAATAAAGCCATAATACATGCATGGAGTGTAATTTTGTTCACTTTATTGCATTTTTAAAAAGAAACTTGAAACTTATATTGGGTGGACCCTGTACTGTGGCAAGCTCCGGTATTGGCCAGGAGAAGGAAACAGGCTCTGGATCATTACTGCGAAATTCAGTCAATGAACCAGATCTCCACTAAGCTGATGATGGCGTTAATAGCTCCGATTGTTCCGATTGAAAGAAAGATGAAACGTAGGGAAATACAGGAAATCTCCTTAATTTAGTTGAATCAGGAAAGAGGGACGAAAAGAACAAAACACTGGCGATCTTAGAGTGATTTTCGACAGAAAACTCAAGCTCAGTCAAACGTAGGACTTAGTTTATAAAGCGTGACCAGATAGCTATTATGGTTTTTCCAATTGTTATGTTCCACCACAGCCGCCGTAGCCACCATTTTTCGAAGACCCAGAAATGTCGATTCCTAGTCGATCAGCAGATTTGAGAGTCAACCCGGCTTATTTTACGGTTGGATTTGGGCCCATATTTGTATAAAATTGCGCTGACGCTGATTTGAAGCCAGAAGACCATAGGCAAGTTCTCTAATTGGACGCTGAAAACGTTGGCCGGTGATCCGGATTTTGGACAAAAAATAATTTTATCGAAAGAGGCCTATTTTTGACTCAGCGGGTATGTCAACAAACAAAATTGCCATTGACCATTGGCTGTAACGCTACCGACTTCCTCATTTCGAAAGAAATAAGTTCCGAGGATGCATTGATGCTTGATCGAACTCTATTGGATTGTGTTCGCTCTAGCATCAATGCATCCTCGGAACTTATTTCTTTCGAAATGAGGAAGTCGATAGCGTTACAGTCAATGGTCTCAGGTATAAAGTGATGTTAACCGATTTTATGTGACCAGATCTCGCCAACATCGATATATCCGAGCTGAGGTTCCAACAAGACGACGCTACAAGCGACCCGACGCTCGAAGTTGTGAAGGAGAAATTTGGCGACTGAGTCATATCACAGAGACCGTTAATCAATTGGCTGTCGAAATTTGATACCACTCGGTTATTTTCTCTGGGGCTACGTAAAATCCTAAGCCAAAGCCAACAAGCCAAACACTTTGCACTGCCATTTAAATGATGTGCTATTCCATAAAAAATGGCATGGCTAAAGCTTTAAAATGAATTCAGAATCAAGTTTATATCTCACACCACCGTTCTTGTTTTATTTCTTTTCCTATTCTTATTTGGTCACCCTGTACATTCTTACTCAAAATATCTCTTAACCCCTGTCGGATTTCGATCATGTGGTCACACTCCACAATTCCCCTTTACACACAATTGCCGCCATCTTCATGTGTCTTTCCCGCAGAAGCGATAACTGCTTTAGAAAATCACTTACTCTCAATCCTAGGATGTAACAAATCATTAACACCCCTCCAAGATACAAGCCCCCATCGGGACTCCGATGAATAGCATTTTTCCCAGACCTTTGCTGAGGTCATAAACGAACAAGTCCCCCATTGTCTGCCGGGAATTGTAATTCTTCTTTTTTCAAATCGGAACGCATAATGGCACTTTTAAAAAAATTAAATTGCATAAAACTCATGCGGGCCAACAGGCCTTTCATGCGTTTACTTGTCGTATCCTGAAATAAGGGTGAACTTCCTACATATTCATGAGATCTCCTTTTCAAAAGGAGAACCGCAACAACAACAGTATCTCCTTGAACCACGCGGCAGAAGGAGAATTCCAGAAGCCAGTCTACAATTAATTTTGACTCAATAATTTTTTAAGAACCCAATAAGAAACCCTCGCCATCCTCAACCCCTCGTCCAGGCGTCCAGACAATAGGCTCGATACGCTCGAACAAGTCACCGCTGATGTTGTTTCCTCCGAGAGTATCGCAACAAAATGAAAATCTCCCTTTCAATTTGGAAAATCAAATTGGATTCCCGCAACCCCCATGGGCGGCTGGGAGTGCCTGCTGTTGTTCGCCCGTATGACTTGTAACAAAATACAATAATTCACCGTTAGAGAATTCGCAATTCACCGATCAAGCACCGGAAGAGAGGTGCATTGCGAAAAATTGCTGTTATTTTTTTTCCTCTTCTTCGTTTCCTCTCGTGTTGTTGTTAATTTAAGTCTGACTCCTGATGGTGGTTGCTTTGCCACCCTTAGATACCGAAGTCGTATTCAACCCCTGGATGGTCTTACGAATGACATTTGTTGTCGTTCAGTCAATTGAGTTGGCAAATTTTCTATTTCGTCATTGACGTGGAGCACTCGATTAATCACTCGACGAAAAGACTAAATTGCTTGAGTGCTCGCCCTTGGCACATGTGAAGGAGAGGCTGACAACGGAATTCATCCCCATCCGGGGAGTTGATGCAGGATATTGGATTTGGGATGGCAACTTGTGAGCCGTTGATGCACGTCGTGATCGATCTTCACACAAATGAGCAACTGAAGGGCATCAGTTCGTCTCGGTGGGATGACTGAGATGGGATAGGCATTGCGATGGTAAATAAATGTTTGAGTGCTTCGTTCAATTTATTATTAAGGATATAATGTGGATGCGTCTCTCTGGGCATATATTTAGTCAATTTTCAGGGGATAAGGTCTTTTGAGAAAGACAGTTAATTCTAGATTTGCGTGGATGAAGACCACTTAAGTAGGTCCCAGTAGGCTTACTCACTCTCTTTGACTTACAATGCACTAAAGTGTCTTTCATTGTTCCAAGGCTCATAAACTGTCTCGATTACGGTAACATTTTTTAAGGTGCGCAAAGTTGTTTCCTTTTGTTCTTGCAAGCTGTTGAATGGCATTTTTAACAAATTAAAAATAATATAGTCAAGTCTTCTCTGAACATTGCTAGTTAATTAGCTTGAATGGCCGTTCTACCATGGGGTTAAGCCAGGACCCAGTTATAGCATAGCATACTGCCGTTTAATGTCAAAAACAACCTGATTGGAAACTCCTTTTGAGGAGAAACTTTAAAACAATCCTGTGTAGTTTGTAAAACTGATCGCATCACATCGTGTCAACTGGACTGAAGCTACAGAAAGTTGTAATCGGCCAAAATTCTTCTGTGTCATGTACATACAGCCTTGGTCAAATGTATTAAGTACCTTTATCTTTTTGTCTTTGGTGCTAAATAACTTATCGGAAGTTATTAGTTTAAATTTTATGGTTTTCGGTGACATTATCTGAGGTTGTAAACGATTTTTATTTTTCCTCTCATCTCATTAATGTTTTTGCTTTTTAAAAATTTAACGAAGGGTGCCTAATAAATTTGGGCATGGCTGTATGTACACCAATTCCGACAACTTCTGTCCAATTTGTGGGGGCTATATGTTGACAGCTGTATTGATGGGAAATCCAGTGTTTGGTTATTTTATGTCCCTTGTATCGATTTTTTGGGGCTGCCTAGGTTCATTCATGCCGGGCCCATTCATGCCTGCGGTATGAAGCAACTTGTTGGTATTCTGCTCCAGCTTCTTTGCAATGCCCGAATACTTTTGAATCAAACTTGGGTGAATCTAGAGTTTTTTTAGCAATCAAAATTGAAAGAGGCTGGAGGCACTTTCTCCCGAAAGATGAAATAAGGAAACGCGCATGTCTCCACGTTTGCTTGCACCGTCTCCTGTTTACTTCCTAGACCGGCCAGCTCTTCAATAGTTTTGGGTTCTGCCAGACACAGTTGGGTGTTACTGTATTGATGCATTGAGATTTTTAATGTGGTGGCTTGTCCTCAACCTCCATTAACCCTCATTTGCATTTCCTTCTTCTACTGGCCAGTTGGACAAAGCGCTGCCTCCAACTGCCTCCTGACGGCTTATTTCTCCACCGAAACGGTTTGCGACCTCCAAAGTCGCGTCATCGCCCATTCCATCATCGTCTTCTTAAACTCTGAAGAACCCCGTTGAAAGGATCTCTCCATGACCGATTCTATCTCCTCGAACTTCCTTTCAACGATTTTTTTTTTTTTTTTTTTTTTTTTTTTTTTTTTATAATTTGCGCGCGCAAAAGGGGTTACGAATACGCTTAACTATCCGGAATCAAGACACAGCACGGGCCGAAGGTATAGAGGGAGAAAGGGAGATGAGGTACCTGTGCACATTGGGCCTTAAATGTCTGCGGATTGTAGCGAGTGGGAAATATTGGGCTGGGAAGAGCATTCCATATTCGTGTGGTGCAGCTAAAAAACGACTCTCTAAACTTAACTGTACGTCCGAAAACAGGCTTAAGGGTGAACTGATGAGCATTCCTGGCGAGACGAGTATTGCGGGTGAATTCATGGAGGGGAGGAATGCAATTGGCTAACTCACTTGAGCATCGTTTGTTAAAATAGCGATAAAACAATGACAAGGATGAGACATTACGGCGATGTTCGAGCGAGTCTATTGACTTCGCGATATTACTGTCTCCTATAAGTTTTATCGCTCGCTGTTGAATTCTATCAAGTAGGTGCAGGGAGGTCTTAGGAGCACCAGACCAGATATGAGCGTTATACTCAAGCTTGGGGCGAATGAAGGCCTTATAAATTGAAGCCAAATCAGAGGGGGTGAAGTATTTCTTGCATCGCTTTAGGAAACCTAGACATTTCGCAGCATTTTTGGCGACCTCAAATATGTGATCATTCCAACTAAGTGTTGAGTTGATACACATACCGAGGATGGAAAGTTTTCCGGTTTCTTCGATGCAAGTGCCATTCAGGGATAATGGCTGATTGTTTTGGGATCGCTTGAGTGACAGTAGACAGCATTGAGTTTTGGAAGCATTAAATTCCACTCTATTGTTTTTACCCCAATTAAATATGCTGTCAAGGTCGGAATTTAATGTGCTTAACATACGCTGCCGCTCCAATTCTACGGCCGAAGGATAGGGTCGTGAGTCTTGGAACGAATATGAAAAGCTGAGAGTACTGTCATCAGCGAAGGAGTGGATTGGATTAGAAGTAGCAGACAGGAGATCATTTATAAAAATGAGAAAGAGAGTCGGAGACAAAACAGAGCCTTGTGGATTTTACGATCCTTTACAAACTTGAGTGGGTGCTCGGCCGCTCCGATAAATTAGACGCCCGCAGCGACTTCCTCATCGCCTCTCCAGGGTGCGCCACCTTTAATGTCGGCATATGAGTATTAATAATAACAATGTGGACGGTGCTACAATTCGAGGTGGTCCTGGCCCTAGTTTCTCAGCAACCACTCGTGTGATGCGTGTTATTGTTCTCTATTGGAGGGGACCTACAGTTTAATGCCGCCTTCGAATGGGGGGAGTGAGAAGCTTTTTCTAGACAGTTATACTTTTTAAGCACTGTCAGTGACTCGAAAGAGGTGGAGACGCGAACTATTTTGTTTTTAAAAATTCTTGTCTGTGCTGAACCTAGACTGTGAAAATCAATTGCGTATGGGTCGACGCACAAGCCCACACAGCCACGGCGACTGATTTTCATATATGAGGTATGGGTATGGGCACCGTCTTGTTGAAACCAGTACATAATGATCCAACATCTACCCACATGAATTCCCATCAACTGTTTTCCATTGCATTTTCTGAAAAAATGTGTCCCAATGATGGTTTTGGCGGAAACGTCGTCTCAAACAATCACTTCTGGTCAGGCCAGAGAATGTGAAATAGGCTTCGTCGGTCATCAAATTTTGCATCAAAAAATCAGGTTCAATGTCAACCATTCAATGTACAGCGTCACTATTTCGGCGAGTTGTTTTAGTTTGAAGCGATCTATGGTTTAAATTGTTCAAGCGAATCGGTTCAATTGCATCATATTTTCACTCAGTAATGTTCTACCGAGAATTAATTAATGTTCTCATTTAAATTCGTATTGACGGATAAAAATAATTTTTGTTTAGGTGGAGCAGCAACGTTTGCATGTAGTACTATATATATGCAGTAAAAAAAAACGTTAATATTGCATTTAAATCGTCCCTGTTATCAATTTTAATAAAATGCCACGCAACACGCGTTAAGTGTTTCTCGATGACAGAGCTCCAAGCGATCTTTGAATCCCTAAAGAAGAAGAAGTCAACTGGGATCGACGGGATCCTAAACATTGTTCTTCGACACCTTCCTCTGGAAGTGGTGAGAACCTACACCGTACTGTTTAACAATGTTCTGAATAATGCTCATTTTCCAGAGCATTGGAAAACTGCGGTGGTTCACCCCATCGCAAAAAGGGGAAAAGATTGCTCTGATCCTGGAAATCTTCAGTCAATTAGTCTCCTCCCGAACATCAGCAAGGTATTCGAGAAGGTAGTTAATAGAGCTCTGCTCAAGTGGGTCGAAGACAAACATATAATTCCGGATAACCAATTCGGTTTCAAGGCGGGGCATGACACTATTAATGCCGCGTCGAAACTGGTGTCGAATATCCAATGGAACAAGAGAAGGAAACAATACACGGGTACCTTGCTGATTGACTTGGAAAAGGCCTTCGACACCGTATGGTTAGAAGGACTTTACTACAAACTCAAGAGGCTAGGCATCAACAAATCACTACTGTACCTGCTGTGTAATATGCTTGCAGGCAAACTGTTCGTCGTCAAAAATGACAACGTAACTTCTGCTGGTATTTTTCAAATAAAAAATGGTCTCCAACAGGGTGCTGTAAATTCTCCGGTCCTATTCAACATTTTCACAAATGATCTAGTAAGTTCACTTTGTCATGCAATTGCGTACGCAGATGACTTGGTTGCATACAGATCAGGTTCAAAAATCGAGGACATTGTCACCTTCCTGCAGCATGACTTCGAATTGATTCAGAGATTTTGTGATAACTGGAAGTTGGTTATCAATTACCAGAAGTCAGAAACCATTCTATTCAGGACGCCGTTGTCTAGGGCTTCAGCGGATACAAAAAGGAATTGGCGCAAGTTCTCAGTTGTTGGGCCACATGGACAACCACTGGTGAGCCGAAATGTTGTCAAATACCTGGGGATCTGGCTAGATCAGTATTTGTATTTTAACAAACATATTGATGCTGCTCTGGCCAGAGCCCGAGGAGCGTTTGCCCTTACTAAGAGACTGTTTTATAACAGCCAACTCAATGCGAGGGTGAAGGTAATTTGTTACATGGCCCTGATCCGGCCAATGATCGTTTATGGCTGTCCCGTCTGATTCAACGTGGGAGCACGCTTAATGGAAAAGATTCGGTTGTTCGAGAGGGCTTGCCTCAGGGCTTGCCTTCGCCTTTATAGAACTCCATGGTCCCAGTACAACAAATTCTACTCTCAAAATGAAGTCCTATACAACTGGGCGAATAAGATAAGAGATAATTTCTTGACAAAGTTGATTCGAGGGCATACGGCAAGAGCGATGAGCTCGACCAACAACCTGATTTCCGGGGCATTCTACCCCAACCCTCAGTACCACGAGAGGGTACGGCGCAATGGCTTCGTCCCCCCAGAGGCATTCATCTATTTAGATAGAAATGGCCTGATACAGGATAGAAAAGCGGTTCCGCTGATATTCCACTTCGCCCTCTCGACTGTGGATGGGCGGCTCAACTACGACCGAAACGTTACACAGAGCGCTGAGGAGCGTCTCCGTTTCAGCAGGGCGGTCTCAACCCGCGATGTTGAAGATGCTAAAAAGCAGCATCAACGATTCTGGTGGCTAGGGAGAAGAACTCCATCGTCAAACCCTGTGGTTATAGACCCGGGGTAGTTATGTTCCCAAAAAGGGAAAGTCGGTCCTCTGTCTTGCGGTAGATCGGGCGCTTGTCCCAGGACGCACGCAATGGCCGACTTACATACTAGGTTAAGTGTAGTATAGGTGTAACTGTAAGTTTTATATAAAAAAAATTGTATAAAAAGTACAAAAAAAAAATTAATTGTATATAAGGTACAATAAATTGTGCTGATGTTGTGGGGTTAAGGTAGTATGTAAGTTAGCATGTAAATTAGTATTAAGTAATTTTACGAAAAACGTACAGCCACTAAATTTTTTTTATATTTTCTTAGTAACAAATTGTTATTTAATAAATTAATTTTTTTTTTTAAATTAGAATAAGTAATTCGGTTAGGTTAGGTCGAAAGACATTAAGACAAAAAAGATTTAGATTAGCTTAGAGTGCTTGTAAAGGGCCAGTAGGTTATAACTGAAATATCTGTCCTTAGTATAAGCTAGTTTAAGCATTTTGTTCCTAGTATTTAAGATATTATAAATGAGAATAAAAATAAAAAAAATAAAAAAAAAAAAGTGTTTCTCGATCACCGATTACCAGAAAATGAGGAAAACATGTCGAAAATGGAACGAAAAGGGATGAAGCTATGCCTGCTTCTGTGGAACAAGGCCGATTTTTGGCGCATCCAACCCAACCCTCAATCTTGACTTCTTCCGCTCATCTAATCAGAAACTTAGAGTTTACAAAACTTGCATCTAAACACTTCACTTTAGCTTTCTACGTTTTAAATAATTGCAAATGGATGCAAATGTCAGCAAACTTGACAACCAAACAAGTTTAATTCAAAAAAGTCTAAAACCTACATTTTCTGTATTTTTCTGCCTCTTATCAAAGAATTTTGATTATCAAACCTTGAACTTAAAACATAAACTTTGATAGTTTGCTTAAGCATTTGGAACTGAAGTTCGAAACATACATAAACGTGTTTCAAAATTTGTTCAAAAGAACCACTCGCTCAATTCTGACTTATCAAATGTAATATCCGTCGCATGGTTTTAGACCTTTTGTAAGTACAATACTCACTCACATGTGGGCAGGTTAATTTCCGGCGCAAGCAAAAAAGAAACAATTTAGTTCATATACACTCAATGCACATATATTTTTAACAAATGAACGTTACTCCCACAGCCTCAATTCAATCAGAGGCGGTTTTTGGACAGAGTGATTCATTTCAATTTAGGATTAAGACGGCCTTCGAAACCGACAAGCCCAAGACAAAATTCACAAGCCTCCCACAAGAACAAAATATGGGTGGAAGCAATTTTGGCACGCCGCGCCAAGGAAAGAGTGAATGGAACCGATTGTGGCCTATCCACAAACAATTCATAATTAATTCACTATTCACCCCTGGCCATTTTCATATCCACAACACTTCACCTTTCATCTCGTGATTCAGACACAGCTCCAGTGGTGAGGCAAAAATACGAGTACGTTCCATGGCACACTGACTGCAAACAAGCTTCCCTCCTCCGATCGCGTTAGGGAGAGAATTATTGCATGACAATCTACACTCGCACGAAGACCAAGGTATCCGCACTCCCTCTGCGCGCTCGTATTATGCAATTTATCTCACGTCGCTGTATCTCTTCTTCTTCCTCTAGTCGGCCAGCAAAACACTTTAAGAGTGAGAACTGAGGCGAATGCTCATGCAACCAGTTGTCAGCGGTGTAGGATGCATATCTAAGGTGCGCTGCTCGCAGCACCAAAACTCGTATTTATCCCCGTCCATGCTCGTTGGAAGTTGCTCAATTCACCGTGTTTTCAGCTGTAGTCGAAGCAGTTTTTCCTCCTCATTGACCCGGGCAAGCAAAAAACAATTAAGAGATACCAACCTACCACTGAGAGGGGCGCAGTCATTAGGAAATGGCACAGAAAAACCTTGAATAACCAAAAGCCAACACATGTGCATAGTGTTTCTATGAAACGTGGAGACGGCAACGAAACGAAAGGAAATCTCGCACAGACCTCCGGGCGTGGAGCAGACTATGAATAAAAACTGAATGAGGGGGGGTGCACAACACACACAGAGCCGCACGGTCCGGTCCACGGGACCTGAAAGCACTGCAATTTTTGAGAATAGTATCCAGATGTGTGGCTAGGAGAGATGCGAATAATCCGATTGCCGTGACAGTGGTGCAAAGGGGGTGCGAGGGGATGCGAAGGGGTACGAATAATTGCTTATTTGTTTTTAGACTGCAATGGATACGTAAATATTTGACGGTGGACCCATGGAAAAGTGCGTTTGGCTCTGGTTAGATATGCGTTCCTTGGGGTACAGCCAACTTAAGGATATCAGATCGAGAGGTTAAGCTGTGTAGACTTTCAAATTCCATGCACATATAACTCGATGAATTTGAAGTGGTTTAGGGTACAAGACCTGAGCAGCTTTCAAACGCAATTTTTGTTATGTCATTCCTAGAGCGGTGTCACAGCTGCAGATTCTTTTAGTGGGGTAGTCAAGAGATTGTGACGATTGAAGCAGTATAGGATGTGCCGCAAGGATCTCTTGATTGACCTCATCTTTTTCTACATTAGAAAAGAATGATGTTCGCAAATGCAGGCGAATATTTTTTGATTGAGTGTTTTGAATCGTTGTTAGTTTGGTTCTAGATCAGTAACTTAAGGTGAATGCAATAACATTTTACGTTAAAAATAATTTAAGCCTTTACTCTAGTCCGACCGAAGGCCAGTTTTTCGGCCGAAGCCGAACTTCGGCTTTTTCATCACCTTCGGCCGAAGCCGAATGTTCAGTCCGACTCTATTTGGAACATATTTTCCAAGTTCCATTCGCATCATTTTTACGAAATAACCCCAAATTGTAATTTTAGCTGACATTTTTGATGTTCTTTCTACCTGAAACCAGTACAAATAAATTGCATGTTTTTATACAGACCACTTAATAGTCTACCAAAGGCCTCATTTGGCCGAAGCCGAATGTTTTGCCGAAGGTGATATTTATAGCCGAAGGTGGCCGAAGCCGAAGCCGAAGCCGAATGTTCGGTCGGACTCTACTTTACTCATGGGACCCATGTCTGAATTTTACAGCTACCGCTAGTAGAGTGACCTACATTTATATGTCGACTTCGAACAATGACTTCTGGGAAGTTTTAAGTCGCAATCGGGTATTTTCATCAGGTATCGAACTATGGACCATCAGCGTAGAACACGGTACTAATATATTGCTACTAAATTGCATAATAATGGAATGTTACAATGTTGCAATGTTGTTCCAAAAATGTGGTTTTCAAAAGGGTTTGACCCTAGCAGGGACAATTACTTGATTTTTAACACACATTTTATAAATTCTTGTAAGACTGAGTGCATTTTAAGAAAAAGGAAATGAAAAGTGCGGCTTCATCATTCCACTTCACATAAGATTAAGGGATTTATGATTTTCGGCATACCTTGTCATTCCACAGGCCTTGGCATTTTGTGTGTAAATATTTGTCTTTGCTTAAATTTTTAATCATCCAAATATTTCATCATGAATTTTATTTGAAAATTCTAAGCAAGCAATCGTATATAAGGCATAGGAAAGATTAGGTGTTAGAGACTATCAATGGTGGTCGGTTTCATACTTCTTCTCATTTCTTAGATTCGAGGAAGCACAGCGACTCCTAAAAATTGACGGGAACTAGAAAGAAGGAACCGGACAGAAACCTGAAACAAAGATCATGGCATGAACCAGGCCAAGAGACTCTTTGTAGAGTATAACCGAAAGAGGTTTGAAGCATGCATCAAAATGACCAAACACAACGTTCGTATCCTAACAAGCTTCCTAAATGGGCACTGCAGACTCAGGGAGCACCTAAGGAAACTAGGGTTATCAGAAGTAGGTCTCTGCAGATTCTGTGGAGATTCTAATGATATTCCAGAACACATACTGGGATTCTGTGGGGCACTAGCCCACAAAAGAGAAAGATATCTGGACAAGTACCTACTATCAGCGGAAGCAATGCAGTCACTCATCATCTCTTATTTTCAGATTCCAAAAAGGAAAAGGCTTAGAATACTCCAGACTAAATTGTGTTCACCTATACGCAACAGGAGTCCATAACGCTTACTACAACTCTGAAAAGAACTGTATGTGAGGTGAACAAAGAGGAGAGCAAAGGGGCCCAAAGGGAAGGGGCACAATAGATCTAAAGGTCGTGGTGCAGTATACCCTCAACAATAAGAATAATAACATTTAAAGGTCTAGCATTGCTTGACATGAGCACTGACCTTTCCTTCGATCTCAATATATTAAGACCAACGCGACCACTCTGCGCAAAAATTCATATTTTCTTAAATTTCTTCAGAAATAAATAAAATTCTCTCAGAAGGAAGTTAAATTATCAAAAAGTATACGAATGCGTTGATCACAAAAAATTGCTCACATTTAGACGTCAAAATCAAAATGAAAGAATCCCTTAGATGACAACACTTGGAAGCCTACTTCTTCGACATTTGTGCGAACTCAGTGAGATACATATTATAAGCTTTAATTGCTTTTTATAGATTAAAAGTGCGGCTGAACTCCTATAATATCCATTTGTTTCTTGGTGTAAATACCTTCCCTCTCTATGGGAGATAGCCCCTATATCCTAACCTGCGAACCTTGATGAAAGAAGAAAGTGTACACGGAAGAAGTTGGTTAGTTTTATGACACAAATACACACCGAAGCCAAAAGAAATGTCTGCAGAGTGTAGAGTAAGCTGGCAATAAAACCACTTAAACAAGTGTCATAATTAACTACTTCTCTTTTAACTGTCTGTTTCTGACTGTCCTCGCGTGCTATTGTTTTCTCATGAGTTGAGGGCAGGGCCGGCCCTACCATATGTGCAGGATGTGCAAATGCACAGGGCGCCAAGCGCTTGGGGGCGCATTGTGAACCTAAACAAACAATATGCAATTTATCGATATACTGACTTTCATAAAATTTTAGTTCGTCCAAGCTACCCTTGCCTTTCTAAACGCTTTCTGAACGCAATTTTTATCAAATAATACAAACTACATAATTTTACCTGTTCACACAATATGCCATTCACACACAAGACTGTGCAAGATAATTTCTTGCACAAGCACTCAAAAATCTCAAAATAATAAACTAAAATTTTATTTCTGCACATATGAAAGAGATTTACTCATTATGAATGAATGAGTACAGTAGGTATATATACACTACCTCATAAAATTGAGCATACACCCAAAACAAAAAAATATTTTTTGTTTTTTTCTTCTTGAAAAATGTAATGTATTAGAAAATTCAATTACACATATTTCATTTCTGGAGGATTTATGTACATATTGCCTAGCAAACTCTATTCTCTATAATTTAGCTTGTATTTTATTTGCAATGAACAAAAATTCCCAAGTATTGTCTAACACAGATACAGGATGTTTTTGGAAAAAGTTTTGAGATTGGAAACATCATAAGATTCACCTCGATCTAAACTGAAATAAAATATTAGAGAGCTGTTTTGCAAACACTAATTAGAACCGAAACAAAGTTTTAAGGTTTTTTTTATTTCAAAACACTAGATCAAAAGAAAGTTTTGAGTAGCTTGAAGTATATAAAACGAATTTTTAATTTTCAAATAACATTAAAATAGTTTTTTTTATTATTATTTTTCAACAAGCTAATACTTGAAAAATACGTTCCTAATTCCTTAATTTACAAAACTGTATTAGTCCCCCTTGTAAAACCAGAAAGCTCATGTTTAGAAGTGTTAAATTTTATATATATAGTTCAAACCTAGATTATCTTGCTCCCAGTAGCTTTAGGAGAAGGCTGTTTTTATAAACTTAAAATTATAAATAAATTAATTAAGGGGGTGGGCGCTAAAAGCAGGTCTTGCACAGGGCGCTCATTTAGCTGGGACCGGGCCTGCATCAAAGTGATTATAAAGCGAAGACTTTCGTTAAGCCCATACGAATTACGTCACCGCGACTTAAGAAAAGTTAGGCAGCTTTTACTCTTGGCGACCAGGACATAGAGTGTGGGAGGCAGCCCAAGTTTCCCGTGCAGATAAGTTGCTAGCAATTTTGTGCATCTGCTCTCTTCTAATCGTGTGGAACAGTAAGATTTCCTGTGAAGAAATGCCATGAATTAAAGTAAAAGGCACCCACAAAAGTGAATTGCAGGGAATTGCTCCCAGCTATGGCATACTCATGTTAAAGCCACCAGGATTAGGAATACGGAATAACTCTTAAGGAAAAAGTTTGACATTCACTCAGCATAAAATTCGTGCACTGATGACAACATTTTCCAAACGACGAAAAGATAAATCGAATTTTGAACAAATTGGGCGTGTAGGCAATTTAGCATTCCAGGAGGAAGGGTTACTGAGACACAACTTCCAGGATCACAAAAACGATCGCCATAGCCTAATACTACGACGACTAGGAAGATGGTCAAAGACTCAAAAATTAAATGCAGAATAAAATCTCTGATCTTTCAATCCAGTTTCTTCAAGTCAAAGTTTTTGCAGCCAATTGCTGGGATGTTGACTAAAAACTTGTCATTTGCTGATCTCTAAAATTAAGACTCAAATTCACATCAAACTTTCCTTCCGTATCAGCTTAAAGTGTCACTGATGACACTTTGTCAACTTTCCTTCAAAACCTTAAAGCAGACTTAAGCCCTTATCAAATTCCTTTAAAATATGTTTCCAGGTCAACGTTTCATCTGTTGACAGGTCTCAGTACATCTTGTTTGTCACACTGTCACTTTGACAGCTTCTTTCTTCATATGTCAACCTGTCAAATGTCATTTAAGACATCAGCTCTTGCCAATGTCACTTTATTTGCAAATCTCTTCTTGTCGCAGAACTAACAACAACAAAATAAAAAAATAAGCAGAAAAAAATGATTTCATTGCATCGAAGAACGAAGAAGGAGAAAGGCAAGAATGAAACAAGGAGAGAGCCAGCGGGACGCTGCCTGTTGGGATACAAAGCACGCGCGTTTAGCTTCACCGAAGTGTGGAGGATGTTCGCGTGAGGTCAACGACTACGTGGTAACCGTGATGTTGAAGCTAATGCTCCCGCAAATGAGGACTATTGCGACGTATCGCTACATCTGTAGATGCATTTTTTTTCTCCCCCTTTTGTGGTGAAACATGGGAAATTCATATCCATATGTGCACACAAATGGAATTGTTGCGATGGTGGATGGGGAGGGCTGAGTTAGGAATGAAAAAAAAACAAAAAACGAGAATTTGCTAAGCGAAGCCAAAAACTGAACGATGAGCAGGAAAGAAGAACACTGTTGAGGCTGGTTTCTTAAAAAACTGTTTGCTCTGATACTTTGTATCGTCTGAAAGGAAACTGAATAAAGGAGAAGACGTCAACGCGAATGTAGTAGGGGCGGCAAATATCGGTTGACTACACTTTGAGTCGTCCAAATCTCTCGGCTATTCACCGGATCTTTAGATTTACTAATTCGGAAAGATATGGAAAGAACAAGAACGCTATGGAAGAAAGACAGCTTTAACGCGGTTTCAGACCTCCTCTCTGCATGACGCTCCTGTTCGAGGTGAACCTCAATCTTAACAAGCCTCTCCAACTAGTTCGATCTTTTGCTTGCTGTCTTTGCACACTAAAGTGGTTCAGGTCCTTCCCCACTTGTGTGAACAGTCTTAAACATGCTCCTCCTCTCTCTTCCACCTCCCTAATGCTCGAAGATGCAAAGCGTTGACATACAAACCATGCAGACGTGATCGTCTGATTTCAGCTTCTGTCTTCGATTTCTTAATTTTACCTCCACGTGGTGAAATCTGGTCGACGACCCTCATCGAGAGTGATTTTGGGCTCATCTCTGTATACGGATGGTGGTGGAGGAACTGATCAGCTCTTTGACAAACGGTTGCGTTCTGAGATCCTGTCAGCTCCCAATAAGAGCTACTCCAACATATTTCAGAGACCACGTCTAAAGACGTTCTTCCAAGGGTGGGATCAAGACATTCGAAAAGAGACGCCCAACCCCATGGTTTGAAAATTACGCATTGGGGTATCTCGCATAATTTTGGAACAGACCCTTAACTACTCGATTCTAAAATACCACAGCAAGCCCTTGCAAGATATCAATTGAAGACCCTCCTGGGCCTTGTCATCCGCTTACCCCCCGCTAAGCCCTTCCTCCACAAATACACAGGCAATCCCTTAAGTCATTTCCCTTCAAAGGAAGTGCCTTCAAATTTAACTTCTAAGTCAATTCCAACAAGAACAAGGTCTCTCCCATCCATCTTCACTTCAGTCCAACGGAAGTGAATTCATGTTTCGGACACTATAAGGCAACTGGGTTTCTGCTCTTTCTTCCTCTTTCCTTCTCTCCGACAAGCACCACAAGCACTCGTATCCTTTATGAGCACCCCTCAAACGCACCGCCCCACCAATAATCTCTAACCTCAATCAGCTCAACTGACAGGAGACCCATTTCTCGCAGCAAACCGGTAATAACAAGAAGACTATGTTCCATCAATAGTAACCAGACCTAGGCCGTAAGAATGCTAGGCGCTCGAACACACACAAATCCACCGGATACAAGTCCAATTTAAAATTTCCCTTGGGAACTATTTTTCAAACCTCTTTCCTACGGTTTTTCACCTTTTTTGCGTTATCAGTCCGTCGCTTCAACTGTAACTATGCAACACAACACCGCACAAGCCAAGTGAACAGAAACGGCTGAGCGCCTACAGTCGCTGTAAGCCAAAGCGGCATAGGCAAACAGGCCCACTCGCTGCTGCTAATTAATTCCCTCGAGTAAATTAAATAACTTTTAATTGAAAGACACAAACAAACGCTCTCGCACGGAGATTTGCACCTAACCTCAACGACGAGGCCCACAAGTGACGGTGACGGCGTTTTGCGTTTTTTTTTTGTCTTCGTGCTTGTTCACTCGGTTCCCATGTCTAGTGGTAACATTGTACGCTTGCATGTGCACACGTGCAACACCCAAGCCCTCGACCGACAAGGGCTCGAGAATTATGGATCCTTGCCGGCGAGTAATTAAACTCATTTTTGAATTTGAATCGCTTGCAAAAGGACTTGTTGACAGGACACACTTACCAAATGTCACGATGAGTGTGTTCGCAGCCGTTTACTGCGGCGGAAATGAAGTATTTCCGGTTGACAGTGTGTGAGTGCGGAGAGTGGCATTACTTTGATATTCCAAACGAGCAAAGGTAGCAATTTGCATTTTGATAGTAGTGGGCGGAGTGCCGGCATCGTTGAGGAGAGCGGACGTCCTTTTTGTGAAGCCTAATCATGTATGGGAGTGGGTGGGGTATTTTTCTCTTTTTTGCCAGCGCACGTTGTTTGGTGACTTTTGATTAGGTTTGGCCCAGGGTTTGGGTGCGTTGCAATTGCAACTGAAGAGGGAGCTTCGGTGATTAAATTGAAAATTAAAATTAATTGGGTTAGGGAACTGATGGAAATTGGAAGTGATTGTGGCGAATGGCAGTAGGTGCTTTGCGGATTGAGTAGAAGGTTAACGGGAAGGTTTAATGCTGAGGGGAAAACAGAAGAAACTGGTTTAGTTGGAAGTAAGAGGATTGCGAGGGTTTTATGTTACGGATTTTCTATGTGTGGTGACATTAGGTTGGGTTTAGTTAAGGTGGCCGACTGCGGGTTAGCAGTCACACTTAGACCAACGTTGTGATACCACACGGATCGAGTTTCTCCTACCAATTAAACCATTTGGTGCTGGTTATAAAGCGCTTGAGTTGAGTGATGCCGACGGCGCACATACAGAGGAGATGAGTTACCGTCTGCTTTTCTTCCTCATCCCAGCAGCTTCTGTAAGAGTCGTTATAAAGGAGTCCCAATCTTGAGACATTTGTGCCAATGACACAGTGTTCCGTAATGGCACCAATGAGTGTCCTGCAAGATGACATATGCAAGATAGACTGACAATATAGAATGAACTCTTAGAATTAAGTTCGGGCCAGATTGGTTTGGTAATGAGGGACGTAGTGCCTTCAGACCATCTCAGATTTGTTGTTCTAATTGTGTTCTCTTTTAGAAGATGTTTTGCTGTAGCGAATGAAATGGGCGGTGGTTCTCCACTGGGTAAGAGTGATGAGACTGTTCCACGACTGGCGACTTCATTAACTACGCAATTCCCTGGGATGTCACTGAGTCCCGGCACCCACATAAGGTGATTGTTAAAATGCTCAGCCATCTCATCAAGGGATCGACTGCGCTCAGAGATTTAATTGCTGCTTGGCTGTCCGAACATATGGTGATGTTCTTGCTAGATATCACATTGCTCCTAAGACAAGGCAGAGACTCTTTTAATGTCATTGTCTCAGCATGGAACACACTACAATATTCCGAGAGACTAAGGGATATGCTGATGTTGAGCTCCTTAGAGGAGACACGTAACTCTACTTCCTCATCCGTCTTGGACACCTCACTGAAAATACAGCATCTGATTGTCAGACTTCCAGTCAGATCTGGAGGGGATTCTGGTACAGACATTTTTCTCGAAGATGGATTAAGGTAGTAGAAGGTCAATGTCGTGGAGAAGAAATTCAAATGTCGAGAATGACAGTGCGACCGATGTGGTAATTATTACAGATAGAGGTTTTTTGAGCCTAACCAGTGTGCTGGCTGCTGCATGTCTTCCGAATAAGCCATCTGCAGGAAGGTAGAGTATAATACTTTGTGGAGCGGATAGTGTTGTCCTTACAGCTCCATTGATGCACAGGTTGCAGTTGAAAGCTTTATCATAATCTATCCATACTGGGAATTCGTTTATAAGTACTGATTTGAATACTGCTGTGTAGCCAGTATCATATTCTTAGCTGTAATCCCCACTTACATCCGAGCCTTTCTTGCTACAAAGTGCCGTAGTGACTGCCTTTATTTTATAAATTTTTTTTCGGAGGATTTTTGGAGCACTCAGGCTCAAAACTGGTCCATCGTACTGCCAGGTAGCAACCTACTCCAGTGCCGTTAATTTGATCCCAACGGCAATTGGTGACTGGATCAGATTCGATTTCACTGGGATTCGAACCTAGGACCCCTCTAACTTGAGGCAGGCACTTAACCAACTGCGCCATCCAGTCGTCTGATATTGGTTTGGCTGTTTAAATAATTTGTCGTCTGGTCTAGACTCCTTAGTCCATTCAAACATTTTCATTTAATATTCTTTCCTAACCATACTTGAAAAGACAAGAAATGACCAAAGCGGACTTTAAGGTTTCTGTAGTTCAACGACCACCCTTACCACTTGTTGTTCCTCACACATAGTTTCCCTATGAAAACTACCTACAAACGAACGATGAAATTTCAAACTAATTTCACTTAACATCTGTCAGACGCAGACGCATTTCAAACACCTCATTTCGTTTTGCATTACTTGAGATTACCATGCAGTGCAAACACCTTCTTACCGACTTATCCCTGCGTGATTGCCTCGTTTGCAGATCCACAGCCAGGGCCAACACCCGCCAGACATGTAAAGTATATCTAATTGAAAATTTACTCTTCTCACTATTTACAAACCGAATGAAAAGAATCCATCCGCACAACCACCAGCAGCTGTGCTAAGTAGTGTCCTGTCGGTGCCTTTGAATTAACTACCTAGCTCCGCACTACCGGCAGAAGGTGTGAGATTACCTCGGCTTAGCTCCGGTCTTCGACTCTTACCTGAAACGAGACGAAAAGAAAACATGAATTAAAACATTGTTAGACGCCAGAGTTTTGGGAGGGTAAATAACAACAAGTACGGGAGTCTGTTTACGCAGGACATTAGATAGGCCTAGTGGTCTAAGTTTTCATTAACTTCACATGAGGTTTTTTTTTCATTCTTCCCCGATAATTGTCTGGCCCAGGTCGAGGGTAAATTGCCAGCAATGCGCTCCATGTGGACACGAAGAAGGAGGCAGAGCAGAGCGCTGTCAGGTATGACTAAGAAGAAAACCGCTGATAATACTTAACGCAGCAGGCACCTATAATTGCGTTTCCTTCTTGTTGACTCGGTGGATGTGTGTGGAACTCTCGGGCAACTCACCTTCGTTGTGCACCGCTCATCTCAACCTTTGTCTCGCTATTTTATTTATCATCTATTATGACTGGAAATGCTTGTTTTGTTGGCTCTGAAACCGCAGGAGATGGTAAATGAATTCTTGAACTTCTGCCGCCTCCCCGTGCTCTTTGGCTGCGTGCATAGACAAGTCATGTGCAACACTTGTTTCGCCAGATAATGTTGTTAACCACAACCGCAACAATACAACTTGTTTTGTTCTTCATTTTTTTTTGTGCTAAAAACTGCAAATTCCATGCGAACTAGCGCGATAAGTATCTATGTGGAAAAATGCGTTGTAGCAACTCGACAACGAAGCTGGTATTCAGACCGTCTGACTAGGTCTTGATTTTGATGCTAAGGGGTTGGTCAAACAGACCCAACATTCACTGTAACTGTCCGTCAGGCAAACTTTGAAATAACAATCCGTATTTAACAGCTTTTCAAATAAAATATCAAAACACAAGAACAAGAAACTCCCACTTTGTATGGCAAGTATCAAAACGGACGCAAATGATTCAATATATTGATAGATTTGCGAGAGGGAATCCGGTTTTACGAGAGTTGCTCTCATTGGTCACATTTTTTAAGAAAAAGTAAGTTCGGTAGCAGGACGTAATATTTCAGGCTGTCATTGTATTGCTTGTGTTAAAAGTTAAACGTCACTCGACGCTATCCCCAACGCAGTATTGTGTTTCGCGCCTTAGTCCGCGGATGACCTCACCTCAAAATGTTAGCTTCTCATACCATGGCCTGTCTTCCGAAGCATTTATGCCTCTCTAAGGCTTAAGGCACACCACTTGTTTTCGTTAACTTTCCACGGTCACAGTATTAAAGACTTTTTGAGACGACAGCTGTAGCTTCCCTAGTTTCTACGCGCAAGGTACTTTTCTTTAATGATCAACTTAGACGACTGGATGGCGCAGTTGGTTAAGTCCCCGCCTTTAGTCAGAGGGGTCTCAGGTTCGAATCCCAGTGAAAGCAAAGTTAATACGCTTGCATCCGGTTTTTCAAATTTGGTCCAGTCGCCATTTGCCGTTGGGATCAAATTCACTGCACTATCACTGGAGTGGTCGATCAGTGGTAGTAGTCTGACTGTGGGTAGCACAATGGACCAACATGGTCTAAGTGTGCTGATGAATTCACTAGCACCCCCTAACCTAACCTAATGATCAAATTTAAAGTAGTGAAAGTCCTTTTCTTCCTAGGCTGCGAAGTTATGACGCCATCGCGGTGATAAAACGAAGGATTTCTGTTGCCAATCTCTGTGTCTTTGAGCTTAGAAGGCAAATGGAGAATAAAACCCTCTCTCGAAGAACCAAAATATCTTTATAACAGACCTTGATACTCCCAGTCCTGCAGTATGGCGCAGAAGCATGGACGGTAACCAAAGCAGCAGAGAAGGTCCTTCGAACTGTCTTTAGTCTCGTATGCACTGATGGTGTTTGGAGGAGAAGACAGGTACAACTACATCGATCTGCGCAAACCAGTGCGAGTCTCCCCTCTCAGATGGCTAGATCATGTGGAGCGAATGGACACCAACTCTCCGGCTCATAAAATCTCCGACTCCAACCCCAAGGGACAAAGCTGAAAAGGATGACCACGTCTGCAGTTGTGAACGCAGCTGGCAAGGGACCTCAATCAGCTGAACGTGCGTCGGTGGAAGCAGTTAGCATAAGACCGTGCTGGATGAAGGGGCATGTTCGTTGAAACCCAGCTCCATCCCGAACTATAGTGCCAGCTGAGAAGAAGAAGGAAATCTTGAGTATTCGCAAGATCGATCGATACCTTATCCAGATGTTTTTCTTCGACAAAAAAGGAGAACCTGAAACAAAACTCATGAAGTTCGAAACACTGACACAAAAGGATAACAACCCTTTTAAGGTCTCTCAGTTTCAAAGGAACGTTCACATTTATGTACATCGTCACAAAGATCACCAAATCAACATTTAGCAAGACTGACATTTAAGCACTTGCACATCTAAAGCAAGAGTTGCCCACAAAGGTACCTACTCGTGCAATCGTAACAGGTTTGAAATCATCTCCTCCCTAGACTCCCTCAACCGCAATTCCACGCAAACACCGAGCCCCTCATAAGTCACCAACAGATTGCCTAGTCTAGACAGGCACCCAAAAGAATCCAACCCCCCGCATGGTGGGCAATTAAAAGTTAAATAAACCAACAATTAACCAAAGGCATTAGCAATTACAGCAACAAAGTCATGCAACCATTACAGCCTGGCGCACAGGCCCACACTCTGCCACCCAGCCACATACACAAACTCATCTACTCATCCATACGTGCAGTCAATTGTTTGAATCACCAAATGATGCAGAACGCAGGCAATAGAACTCATCCAACGAATGGAAGCTCCATTTTTACCCAATGGAACTGCCGATGCGAGAGGAGGGTCCAAATACAAAAAAAAATGTGAAAAAAGAACACAACAAAATGAAACTCTGCCGGTTCCCAAAACCTGAATTGGTTCACACACAAAAGCCATCCTGTGTCCCGCACCCAGGCCAAGAGCAACAACAAATATCCCAAAATCGACTGACGGGCGTTTTAGAGCTGAGCTTCCCATCTGTAGGTAGCGACCAAGCCAAAAGCAGTAACCCATTGATTATCTATGTAAGCGAGTGTATCTCGTGTGTATATCTAGGGATCGCTGTGTGGAAACTAGAAAGCCGTGTGGGTTTGAACGAGGTTAGGTTGACTGCATTTGTTGGATGGATGGGGAGGATGGTGCTGCACACTCAAGCACACACACACACAGCAGCGACTTCGATGACGATGATGATGATGACGACGAACAGGCAACGAGCGAGGTGTGTTCAGCGCACAGCGTACAAATGTATCTTTTTATTATTCATCACACACAACGCTGAACTCTTGTTGAATCCACTTTGTTCGGGCGTTTTTCATTTTTTTTTTTTTATTCTTGGCCGATGTTTTTTTTTTGTCTTCCTTTCCTCTTGCTCTCGCTCTCGTTGGTTTTGTCATTGCCGCCGTGTCGTTAACTGTTTTTTGAAGTTCCTTTTTGAGTTTTTTTTTTGGTTTTATTGTTTTGGTTGAATTCTAGTGATGCCAAATATCGTGTGTGGTTGTTTATGGAGTTGTTGTTGTTACTTTTTGATATCGCAGCTGTTTGCATTTTTGTCTACATGACTCCGAAAATGTTGGGCAACGTGTAATGTGTTGGAGTTTTAATGACTGAGGTTGAGATACTCTGCTACACAGATGGATAGAGGCATTCGACTATGTCTATGCATCGTGTCGTCGACTACGGGTGCCTATCGTAAATTTCAGCAAAAATAAAGAAGTAAATTTGTGTGCAGAGGTGTGTGTTGTTGCACGTTGACGATATCTGTTGGTTTGCAAGGAGAACTTATGGTTTGCCAAAAGTTGTTCATTATAAACTGATTTTGAGTGCACAGCGCTTGTACTGAATTTTGTAGATACATACGAGTGATGATTGTGAAACTTCCTGTGGCCATGGACGGTGTATCGATCGCATAGTGTAACGAAAATAAACGACTAATAGTGATGTGATTTCTAAATTTTGTGCCGGTAGTTGATGTGTGGTCAAATTTTTGATGTCTCAGGCGGAACTGATTCCTAAACCTCTCCAAGTCTGTCTTAGCATCAGAATATCGCCTGCTTAGTTTTAGAGAATTAAGAGTAATAATAATACTAATGGTGGTGCTACAGTCCGAGGTGGACTTGGGCCAAGCTTTTCAGCAACCACTCGTGTTCAGCGTGCTACTGTTCGCCCACTAGTGTAGGGTACCTGCAGTTTAATGCCGACTGCGAACGGCGAGATTAAGAAGCTTTCCCTAAACAGTTTTACTCTTTGAACATTGTCAGAGACTTGAAAGAGACGGAGTCGTGAACAATTTTTGTTTTTTGAAAAATTGTTGCTTATGCTGGGACTTGCACCTATTTTTTAGGAGTCGATGCACATATCCCTACGCCCATGCGCCCACAGATTTGTAGACTTACTGATCATTAATCCTGTTAGAAACCGGGAATGTCTGTCTGTAAGCCCATGAGGGTCACTTATACAAAACGTGCAGAAGGCGAACTAGACTCTCCCTTTCCAATAGTGCACGATTTTCGGATGATATTCAGAATTCCCATGATCTATAGATAGATATTGCTACTTATAATTTAGGAATTCTGCGATTCATAGTTTTTTTAATTATCCGTGCCAACAGATTTAAAATATTCAATCGATTGACTGTACATAATTTGCTGGCAAATTAAAACGCTCCTCTTTACGTCTCGACCGCACTCCGTGATTAATTCACGTGGTTGGTTAGGAACAGCACTACGTTTTTCGATGACGCCTTCTAGGTACTTCTTAAAGTTTATAATCCTTGTCCTGAATAAAAATTAGGTATGAACACAGCATGAATCTTGTCAGATGAACATCACAACTTTTACTGTCATTAATTTGACATTTTATCAGAGATATTCCTGATGTGTTCTTAAACAATTGATCTAGTACATTAGCATTTACCATCCGATATGTGACATGTGACGAAAATGTTAGTGAACATTACCTTTGACAAATCCTAACTGGTGCCGTCAAGACGTTTCTAAGGGCGGGCCCCCATTTAGCCAGATAATGTGTCAACTGTCAAGGAAAATTCGATGGTTCAACCAACTTTGAGTGACCCTGTAGTCCCATGTAGACCACGGTCAGCCGACTAAGATCCCTTTATAATTGTGCACGCCACCGGTAGATGACCAAGAATCTCTTTAACTGCGTTTGATACCGTTGCTCTCCGAAAACGTAAATAGTACGTTATTATTCATTAATCAAAAATGCAAATATTTCCAATAATAGTATTTTGAAAATATGTACGGTTTTATAAAAGAACAGTTCGGAAAGATGAACGATTTTTTCCCTTCGCAGGTGAAATCTTGGAATTAAGTACATAAGGTCTAAATATTGTTTTTTATGCACGCAAATTTAAAAAGTAGGGACATTTGGGAGAGACGGCCCTATAGGTGAAGTTGCCATGAATTTTGAAACAGTGACGCACCCCATCCAATGATATATCAATCGACAGAATTTTTGAAGTGAAGTTTAGGCAGAGTTGTTAAGTTTTGACAGAGTTTGGTATCAAGCTGTTTTGTCGAAAATGCGTGCTTATGGCATCGATGAGTCTCTATAAATTACCTTTCGAACTGCTCAATTCAAGTCGTTTTGGATGGGTTCAAGTCTGATATCCACCAAATTAATGCTGGTGTTCCCCAAGGCTCTGTTTTGCTCTCCGACTCTATTCCTCATTTTCATAAATGATCTCCTGTCAGCTAATTCTAATCCAATCCACTCCTTCGCTGATGACAGTACTCTCAGCTTTTCATATTCGTTCCAAGACTCACGACCCTATCCTTCGACCGTAGAATTGGAGCGGCAGCGTATGTTAAGCACATTAAATTCCGACCTTGACAGCATATTTAATTGTGGTAAAAACAATAGAGTGGAATTAAATGCTTCCAAAACTCAATGCTGTCCACTGTCACTTAAGCGATCCCAAAATAATCAGTCATTATCCCTGAATGGCACTTGCATCGAAGAAACCGAAAAACTTTCCATCCTCGGTATGTGTATCAACTCAACACATAGTTGGAATGACCACATATTCGAGGTCGCCAAAAATGCTGCGAAATGTCTAGGTTTCCTAAAACGGTGCAAGAAATACTTCACCCCCTCTGATTTGGCTTCAATTTTTAAGGCCTTCATTCGCCCCAAGCTTGAGTATAATGCTCATATCTGGTCTGGTGCTCCCAAGGCCTCTCTACACCTGCTAGATAGAATACAACAGCGAGCGATAAAACTTATAGGAGACAGTAACATCGCGAAGTCGATAGAATCGCTCGAACATCGCCGTAATGTCTCATCACTGTCTTTGTTTTATCGCTATTTTAACAAACGATGCTCAAGTGAGCTAGTCAATTGCATTCCTCCCCTCTATGAATTCACCCGCAATACTCGTCTCGCCAGGAATGCTCATCAGTTCACCCTTAAGCCTGTTTTCGGACGTACAGTTAAGTTTAGAGAGTCGTTTTTTAGCTGCACCACACGAATATGGAATGCTCTTCCCAGCCCAATATTTCCCACTCGCTACAATCCGCAGACATTTAAGGCCCAATGTGCACAGGTACCTCATCTCCCTTTCTCCCTCTATACCTTCGGCCCGTGCTGTGTCTTGATTCCGGATAGTTAAGCGTATTCGTAACCCCTTTTGCGTGCGGAAATTATAAAAAAGGCCCACTTAAAAACTTGTTACTGTTTGAGAAATATGAAGGTCCAAAGTCAATTTTTATGACCCTCCCTCTGATTTCTAAGCCAAAGTGTTTATGAATCCGAAAAAACTCAAAACATTGGTTTCAGTGACTACTTTCTTTGAAAACTATTTCGAAAATTTTGGATCTAAGAGTATTGGAGATATTGGCTAAAAACGTTTAAACAACTATATCCGAATTTCAAAGATTTAAAAGGCAGTTTTGTGTATCTGGGCGAAAGCATTGAGAAATAATAAATATCTAAAATGGAGCTATGTACATATATATAGTCGACTCTCGATAATTTGACACTCGATAATTTGAATCTCTCGATAATTTTACATAATAATTTTTCTCGGTCCCTTGGAAAATACTTGATAAATTGAATAAAATCAATATTAATTGGTCCGCTCAGTAATTTGAAGTTAAAGGCATAGTATCTTGTCCGCCGACATTCAATAATTTGAAGTCGGGCTTCCCCTACGCTCTATAATTTGAAGCGACTTTAAAGAAAGTGCCGATTTAAGCAAACCGAAATCGTGAAACTGTCATCAGAGCCGCCAAAAATTTCAAATTCTGACTTTTGCCTAACTATGGAATATGAACATTTAAGGATTATGGTCATGTTGACGATGACATCATTGTCCACGGTGCCCTAACCGACGCTGAACTGCTGGATTTGACGCCACTGGATAAACACAAAGAAGAAAACAAAGAAGAACAACCGTCAATTCCAGTTACATTAAGCGAGGCAAGGAGATCTCTATCCTGTGTTTCTACGCAAAATTCTGCAGAAAATTACTTCAATCAAACTCTTGTTTATTTAATTATTTAAACTCTCGTTATTTTGAATCTTTGGTAATTTGTTCTCCGGTCCCTTGACTTTCAAATTACCGAGAGCCGACTGTATCTGCAAATTCAGATATGTCAAAAATTTTTAAATTCGAAGACTATCTCTTTGTCAAACAAATTCCCTGCTCAGATCGACAACTCAACACGAGTCTCAATGGTATCTCTCACATTCATTTCAACCCCTAAATGCCCAACTACAATGTACGCACAACAGGCATAAGCAGTGATTGGGTATAATGTGTGACGGGAGGATATTGGATAAAAGATAATTTTGTTTTGTGTTATATAAATTTGGATAGGGATAAGCGTATATGTGTGTATGGAGGTTCTTTGATATGTATGTTGTAATGATTGAGTTAAAGTTAGACGCAAATTCAACTGAAATATGTAGCTTATTCAAAATTATTTGTGCGTCGGAGCCTTCCCCGCACGAGTACAACTCCCACTTGTCCAGTTTACTTAATATTAATCGAAATTTTATCTTCTCAACCAAGATCTTCCTCTGCAAGTCATGACAGAAGTGCATCGATCGATCGTTGTCATCATGAAGGAACCTGTTCATTTTGTCACTTTGGACCAGTTTTCATTCAGAAACAGCTGTTAGATGCCCTTATCAGTATCTAACAACCACATATTTCTCAGCAGCAGATATCTCAGGGTCGCTGTGGTTGTCAGTATCGGCGATGCCATGCAGATCAAGGCTTTAACTTATCTGATAAGATCTAATATGATACCTATCCTTTTCAACGACATAACAATTCCGGCCTTAAACATTCAGCTCCAATCTCCCCCAGGTCCCGATCGCACCAAGTTCGTGCTTCAAAACTTTTAGGTAATTTAGGAATATCTACCCAACTCAACACCCGTCAACTGGAAATTGAAAGAGAAACATCAATGGAACAGGAATGCGTGCATCAGTAGCTGTATCTCATTTTTCTCAAACTATGATATATTTGAAAAATTGGAAAAATTACTCGAAATGGCGCATTTTTAGGATAATTTTCATGAGCAAAAGCAGAAACAAAGCTATTTAAATAATTTATGATAGTTTTGTGGTCAACGCCTAGCCCTCTACCAATACCAAGAGCCCTAATTTGTTCGTGTTGCTTGACAAATTTAAAAGATTCATTAGCCATTCAGACATTCACATTGTCTTAAAGAAAGTAAAGAAAACGTGGTGAGAGTACAAATTGTTCATGCATTTCTGCCCTCAGGACGCCAAGAGCAAATCGAATGATAGTCCATGCTTCAGTTAACGATCACCGATCAATGTTGTGTGCAATGCCAACTCATCCCAGAGTCCACTGAACCCATAAATCTAATTCACAGTTCAAACGCATGAATATTTAAATTCTTTTTGATTCTGTTTTCTTCGCAAAATAGTGCACAGTACTCGATTATCAGTACGCCCACTGCACATGCGCTATAGTCGCTGTAATTTGCATCAAAATAGAACTCCTGCGCACTGCGTCGTTCCGTCAGAACACGATCCAAGCGAAACACACAAAATGATGATGAATGACCAGAAAACAAAAAAAACGTGTAATTGAAAAAATAATCCCAAGAGAAGATTGTTTTTTTTGTTCTTTTTGAGATGCTACTCAATTGAATGCGCCTCTAGGAGCGACCGTGTCACGCCGTCAAACTTAAATCGTGGTTATCCCAACGCTGGCCGAAGTGAGCAGAGAAACCCCAGGACCAACGAGCCGACCCAGAGGCTAATGTGCATTGCTCTGCTTTGCCGCTTTACCCGCTGCCGCCCTTGATCGCATGTTTAGTGCACATTTCTACACGCAAACTGGCTCTAACGTTGCTGAAGACGTCTCTCCCTCTGCCTTACCTCCTCAACGTCAAATACAAACAAAAACATAAAAACAAAGAAAACGCAGCACAGAAAAATATTTGTAATTTAAAAATAAATATAGAGGTGCACACAACAAGGAAGGGAAGACTGCCTCCTCGTGGACTCCCGTCTCTTAGGAGGCACCAGTCACAATCCACCAGCCACCAGCCACCACCACGACTCCGGCTCTGACTCTCTGTGTGTACATCGTCGGGGGGTCATTGACCAACTCTAGAAGTGTGTTCCCTCGTCGGAGTCGTCTTATCGCCGCTGCGACGATGAATATAAATAACACAAAAATTCAACACAACAATCTGTATACATACATAATTATACTTATCGAACCGAACCGAACTGAACGGAGTCGAGACTCGCGACTCGCGAGTTAAGAAGAGCCAGTCAGTGGGGTGTTTGTAAATAAGACGCGACGAGACGCAGCAACTAGTCCGAACTGGAATGCAGTGAAGTATGGGAATACCATAGCGAAGCTCACGGGAAGATTTCTTAATGAAGATGTCATAAGATTAACATTTTCTCTTATTCTTCAAAAGCCTGTCACACCCCCTGGGTTACAATTGTCACAGACACAACCTGATCTAGCTTCGGTGAGTCGTCGTGCACGGTTCTCTTCCCCGGGGCTGGGGGAGTAGACCAACTCGATGTTTATTCATAAACAATCGTAAAAGCTACGGCACCCCAGCGCGTGTATCTACGATGGGGTTATACCCTCCAACAATTGCTGTGTGTCATATGGAGGGGAACTATCTATTTGTTTTGTGACAAAACAGACATGAGCCAATGATTGGGAATTATTGTGAATTATTCCGCGCAAATCGATGTCGATACCGCGCTGAATACATTCAATGCACTGTGCCAGGGGATGTGTTCGATAATAATTTATAGCCTGCTCGCGGGGATTTTGTGCCCTGGCTATTGAATGTGGCTCGTTAAGTGAGCTCTATGAGCAAATTGTTAGGCAGTGGAGCAGCAGTCTGTGAATGGGAATGGGATGGGAGATTGATTGAATGTTCATGAATGAATCTATTCGCATATAAGAATTGGGTGTCAATTTAACGGGTCGTGCACTGTGGAATTCAATTATTCGCTTGTCACCACTGAATGAGAAAAAAGTTTCCTCAGAATATCGGCATTTGAAGGATTGTGGGGGTTGGATTATATCCAATATTTTTGTTTCAGTTGTGCTTGGGGATATTACAGAGAATTTTTGTCGGTTGTTTTCTTCTCGGTGTGTTTGATGTCTTGCCAAGAATGGAGAGGTACGTCCAGCAGTTGCAGTTGGACTTATTTATAGGGGACCAGGACTCGATTAAAGAAGTCACCCTATAGCCAAATCTGCTGCAAGCTTCGGAAAGTAAAAAAGGTCTCTCAGACCATTGTGACTGCATTCATACAATACTTACAAGGATGACAACAAAACATTCTTGAAAATGTGCTATGGAAATAAGAAAGACCATGACATCTGTCAGGAGAACTTCAACAACTTTCATCAACACCAATTGCTGCTCACTGACTTCCTCTCTGAACCTAAAAGTGTCGCCAGAATTACGGTTGGTATGCTATGGTAGTCCTTTTCTTTGCAAACTTCCACCGCCGTTTCACAGCCATTTAATTCTTTCTTGCAAAGCATTTGCTTTAACAGATTTTTTCTAATTTCTGTAAACATGAAAGCCGCCTTCTCCACAACCTGAATGAATAACAGCCGGAGACTGTGCAATATTGAGAACCTTGTCGGTTAAGGGAATGATTCGAAATCTGACTCCTTGTTGATTTAGACGATGATTATATGAGCGGAAGAAAGCAGAAATGTCGGAGAGAGAACGTATGATTTTCTAAACAGTTGGAGTTGAGTCTGAGTGCTCCAGTGCAGGGTTCCAAAAAAAATACAAAAAAAATACAGTTGGAAAAGTTTTTTTTTCGGCGATACCCATTTCTTTCCTAAACTCCGTCTTATGGAGTTCTTCTCAGTGCTCTTCATCTGGTAAGATTATTACTGAACTACATTCTCTACAATAAGGGCACCTATTGAACGGTGGCTTGTTACAAGGGCTACTACGGAACCTCGCCCTTATACACTGGCTCGAAACATAATTAAGTCTTTAAGGGAATGATCTTAAATCTCTGTCTTTCAATAAATTAACGGTGCCGTGAACGAAGGCCATATGAACTAACGCCATAATGGCGTTAATTCGCATTTGAAAGTGAAGTTGATTCATATGTATGAATGCATGTAAGGGGCAAGGGAGGTAGGTTGGTTGGAAACTAAACGTGGTGCGATCATGGTGGGACATTGGACATATAACGCGCTTTAGAGCTCAAATACATTGTATGGCATTAGTTCACATTCGAAAGTGAACTAACACCATATGGCGTTAGTTCAATTTAATGTATGGCTTTAGTTCAAATTTGAAAGTGAATTAAAGCCATAAGTGGATTATGGCGTTAATTCACTTTCAAAAGCGAATTAACGCCATTATGGCGTTAGTTCATATGGCCTTCGTTCACGGCACCAAATTAACTCCTTTTTAATTTAATTTTTATTTACTGTCTTCTCTTTGTTCCCATGGCTGTTCACGTGTATTTGGTGAAGACGATTCTCTTATCCTCAGAGAAGAGTCAGTGAATCACGTGAGGTAAACGGAGGCTTTTGAAGGAGCAAAGAACGAAGCGAATGAAGTGTTAATTGTTAATTAAAATTCTTCGTGAAGCGTGGTCGTTGGGTCTCGAAGTTTAGTTGCTTTTTTTTTGTTTTTTGTCGGAGGTTTTTAAAGCACTACACTGGAGCACTCAGGCTCAAATATTAGTCCATTAGACTGGTCTTAAGTTTAGTTGTTGCTCCTATCTAAAACCCTGGCAGATTTTCATAAATTTCAGATGTTGTGGTTAGGGCGGAAGTAGTGATCATCAACTCCACACGTGCTATAACTTCGTCATCCGTGACATAAGCAATGTGTTACAATCACAACGTTAACATTTAGGGGGACCGAGTGGAATATTGAAAGCCAACACAGTGCTCCATTTTTTTAAATGAATTTTAAGTTTTCTTGTTTAAAATTATAATTAATGGATGTTGTTCCATGTTCAAAATTAATTTAAAGATAATAAGTGATTTTAGAATAGTTATAGCACACTGCTCTAGCACGAAAAGTCCTCGAATCCGCCCCCGTGAGGCAACGCAATGAAGGATGCTCACGAAACCAATGGCGCACACAAGTAGAGAAACACCTCAGCCAACTTGGCATGGGTGATTGGAGGTAGATCGCGCCAGCTGGAGAGCATTGCTGGGTGAGGCCCAAGTCCATCTCGAATTGCAACGCCATCAGCAGAAGAAGAGATTAGTTGTGATTTTTGTACATATTGGAGAATGTGCGGGAAAAAAAAAGGATTGCTCCACACAACATTTTTTATCCACAGGAAAGTCTTCACTGTCGTGCTGCGTAAAGGACGACGTAGAACCTCAATAAACTAGTTTCCATGAATTAAAATTATTTATGCAGTGCGTCGTCCTTAACATAAAACCAAGGAAAGAATAATTTCTTTACTTTTTCCTTAACTTGGGTTTGCATTTTCTTAATTTTATTTTTAATTCGTAGGCATAGACAATGTCTTTTGTACTTTAAGTTGTTTATTTAGATTAATTAGCTCAACAAAAATCAACGTATTCTCATTTACTGGAATGAAAAGCCAAAGATGTTCGTCAATGACGGAGTGAAACGTAGGGTTGTGGCTAAATTCTCTCCTAAATATCTATTTTCCACAATATTTTGCGTAGAGAGGTAGCAATGGCCATGTTGATATACATGAGGAGGTGGCAGGCGAACTTACAGTTGTGTTCAAAATAATAGTAGTGAGAATAAAATACAATTCAAACGTTTAGTTCTTCCTACTACCACTTTATTTTAAATACCCAAAAATTACAAAACTAGAAATATATATTAGTGAATTTACTTTTAAGGATATTTTGTATTACATTCGTAGCACAATAACTATTTTGACGTAGCACTACTATTATTTTGAACACAGCTGTATGTCAATAACAACGTGAACCGTCGAGTCCAAAGCGAACCTAGCCCGCCGAACATCGCTGGAATGGCATTGTATAGTACTGGGGATAGTGGCTGATAACATGAGCGAAAGAAGGCAGGATTGAGGCAGATACAATATACGATTTTCACAAGCGTTAGAGATGGGTTGGATGCGTCGAAAATCGGCCTTCTTCACCCGAAAATCCACTTTCAAACTGGATTTTCGGGTGAAGTAGGCATATTTTCATCCCTTTTCGTTCTGTTTTCGACATGTTTTCTTCATTTTCTGGTGATCGGTATTCGAGTAACACCTGAGTATGCTGCGAGGCATTTTAGAAAAATTGATCACAGGGACGATTTAAATGCAATTTTAATGTTTTTTTTACTGCATAGTACTACATGCAAACATTGGTGATGAACCTTAAAACATCTTTTTTTATCCGTCATTCATGAGAAATTGGAATTTAAAAGAGGGCATTACTCAATTCGCTGTAGAACATTACTGAGTGAAAACATGATGTAATTGAACCGATTCGCGTGTTCCACAAGCAGACAACTTTAACTGTGCAGTCGGATTTCCCAGTCGTTTGTAAACATCCACATACTCTGCAGGTTAAAATTTTAGGAAGGTAGGCAGCCATGATCTTGTGAATAGGTCGTTGACCTCGGATCCCACGGTTCTGCGTTTCCGCGAATCCGCGTCAACTTTCATGGAACCACCTCTCTGAAAATAACTCTAGTGTTCAGGAGTAGTAAAAACTTTGTTGAAGAGAGCTGAAAAGGGACTCATTTTATAAAAATCACTTAAAATCCTTTACTTTCTGGTACAGAACTCACAAATTAAGAATGAATGCATACAGAGTACGACTTAAAGTCAGGCAGTCGAAGCAAAGACAAACCATAAGGGTTGCTAAATCAACCCTTGAGAGACGCGGCAAAAGAAAAACGTCCGAGGAAAAATTTGACAGCTATAACGTTACCAAAACAAAATAGTCCTAGGTCTCGTACTATAATAATAATTTCCCTTTAAGGCTAAAAGAGGTTTTAGACATGCACCGTAGCGAAAAACTAATTTACTTCACTAGAATCATTACCTTCAAAAGATTTCTATTGCTAGGGACATACGCTGATGTCCTGTACATGAGCCTTCATTGGTATGGTTGGTGGTATTAAAAGGGTACGGTCTGAAGTGTATCTAATTTATAGGATGTACAGCAAAGTGTTTATTGTATTAAGCTCATATCTGAACATCTACTGAACTGAAAACAATTTAAAGAATGATAATAATAACGGTTGCGCTACAGTCCGAGGTGGACCTGGGTCAAACTTCTCAGCAACCACTCGTGTTGTGCGTGCTATTGTTCCTTCACGAGTGGAGGGGACCTACAGTTTAATGCCGACTCCGAACGGCAAGATTGAGAGGCTTTTTCTAGACAGTTATACTCAGTTATACTCAGAATAACTACATAAAATAATATATCTTCTAAAGGCTTCAACCTTCGATTCCGAGTAACGTTGGTAAAGCAACATAACAGTGGACGATCATCATTAAGATGGCTTCCACTAATTGTGGGAGATCCTACAAAACATGGCCTGTAAAAGTGGTAAATGTTAGCAAGAGTTTTTTTTAGTTATGCCGTAAGTTTATCCAGCCTTCCAAGAAAAAGGAAGAAGTACAAAATTGTTGGTAGAATCTGATGAAAAAAATGTACCACCAGAACTGAAGTTTTTCAAATCATCAAGGCTCTGATGTGAGTTTTGTTAACACTCCGTTGAAATAAGGTAGGTAGGTAGGTAAAGTGGCGGTGGACATACAGATCCTGTTTTCGCACCCAATTAGCGCCATGCAAGCGCCGTTTTGATACCACATCCTATGGGATACCTAACTTGTGAGATGGGGGTGAAAAGGAGTGTGTATTCACTCAGATTAGCCTAATTTTGAAACCACTTTGTGGAATTTATGAAGGCTAGCAGACTATGAATGTTTGCTTCTGAGAGATTATTAGGGCTGTTGAAGACGGCTTTGCCCAGAGTGCGTTGTCTGACTCTATCTAGAGCCGGACATTTGCACAGAAAGTGCTTGGGGGTTTCTGGCTCAGTTTCCACCCGGCAGCTGCGGCAGTGCAAATTAAATGGTATGCCTAGTCTTTCAGCATGCCTGCCAACAGCCCAGTGTCCAGTACAGACCGCTGTGATTCTGGATATGTTTCTTCTACTGTTGTTGAGCAGGTCTTTTGTTTTCTTTTGGTTGTAGTTGGGCCATAAGCTTCTGGACACATGTTTCCAGCTTGGTCCATCTTTCGCTGGCGATCTTGAGGAAGTGATTGTAGATGTAATTTTTTACGAAGCCTAGTGGAGCCTGGATTTGTTCCACAACGAGGCTATCAACTTTGGATCCTTGTCTGGCTAGCTCGTCTGCTGCTTCGTTTCCTATTATACCCGTGTGCCCGGGAACCCAGATCAAAGAGACCGGGCTCCGTTCACCTATAATGGATAGTTCCTTGCAGCAGCAATCCACTAGTTTTGACTTTGTGGTTATAGATGTTAGAGCCTTGATAGCAGCTTGACTATCTGAAAAGATTGCTATCCGCTGTGTTGGTTCTGTTCTGTTTTTAATTTCAAGACACGTATCATATATTGCTAGCACTTCTGCCTGGAAAATGCTTGCAAAGCTTGGTAGCTTGAGTGACTTTGATATCTTGAGGGCTTCGGAGAAGATTCCAGCGCCCACACCAGAGTCCATCTTCGAACCGTCTGTGAAGATGGCTGTCATGGTTTTGGATGACTCTATCGCTTTTCCACTCAATTCTAGTTGGAAAGTATGCCCTATAGTTTTTATTGAAATTTAACTTTGGAATAATGTAGTCAGTATTCAGTCAGATTCACAGAAAATTATATTTATGGCAAATCATCTTTCTAAGATTAGAGAGGTCTTCTGTCCACCAAGGAGGAAGTTTCTTCTTGCCTCGTTTGATTGGACACGATATATTAAAGGATGTGTTGAGCGCTTTCTCGAAAACTTCTATTGTTTTTTCCAACTCACTAATATTGCTTATATTGGAGAGCGGTGTGCTACAAAGTTTTTTCTTGGCAATCGTAACGAACTTTTGCCAGTCTGCGCATTTGGGATTTCTATGTGAAACAAGACTATCAGCATTTTTTTAAATGACATGTCGTGGCATCAATCCTCAATTGAAATTTAAATTTTCCCTTGTATTACATCCCTTTCCCACTGACACCCGCCCAACTGACAATGTAAAATATTTGCAAAGTGCTTCCACTTATTAACTAAAGTTCTGTGTGAACAAATAGACAACATAAACAATTTCATGAAACTACGCTAGCCTACTCATTGTTTAATACGCTTTAGTTATTTTAAAGGGGTTCTTTGTGCAGAAACCACCCCAACTTCGCGGATATCTTCATCACGTGTGTATATGCAAATATGCTACTCTCGAATAGATACGGCTTTATGAATCCTCCACTGCTAGTTGTCAAAATGAATTTCCCTTCCACCGTGTTGTGGGAGCTCCATTCTGCCCATGTATTCTTTTCATACATTTTTTTTTCATTTAACAGAACGGATTGTAATGATGTTGACAAAACAAACAAATACCCACTCTCGCTGGAGCTTCCATTTGTTGCAAAATTCACTGTCGTCTGCTCTTTCAATAAATGCAAACATTGACAAAAAGCAACAATAAAACACGTCAAACGAGTGAAGGCACACCATCGTTTATGTTTATCTATAACCTCACATTCATACACCACGTTGTTCACATGAATTGAACTGCGAAGTGTACCTACCAACCGACAATCATCATCACAAAACAAACTATTAGATATAAAACAGAGATGAAGAAATAACACAAAACGAACAACGAGGAATCTTATGCACGAAGTGCAACAAAGCGAAACCGAAAACGCGATACCAGTTCAAAGAATCATGCATTTTTTTCGCGCAAAAAAAAGATACATGCATACAGTCTAAAGCCGAACTGACTCACCACCATTCAGTTCAGGCCTAAACTGGGAAACTGAAACGCTGCGACAAGAAACAATGGAACCGGTTCCGCCGCCCCGTTTCCAACAGCTCACATGTGTGTTTCATTTGCTAGGAATGTTGCTGGTTACGAAATCTGTTCCCTTTTTTATGTTTTTGTTCTTTTGCAAGATTCGGGTTTTTTTTTCTTTTTCTAGTCCGTCATCTCATTGACCAAAAAGATACGGATAGATAATTCGGCGGCACCACATGGGATGGCAGGGTCTAGTGGAATTCCACTTGACAGGTTGACATTCAAACAGCACAACTCCAGAATGTAATGATGGCTGTTTAGAGGAGATTTTTATAGCGCTCCCAGCTCCGATCAAGATTGGCGAACTCTACTCTCTGGTGGTTGTTGGTGGTGTAGAACAATTTGCATAATTTCAGCAAACACTTAATGGATCAGTCGTCGGTCAATAACTTCGACACTGGCCAGGTGATCCATGATAAGAGAGTCACAGCCTCTGAGATGTCGACGGCATCACCGGACGACGGTGAAGGCGACGGCGACGGCGACGGCGGCGGTGGCGGTGTCGGCGGCGTGATACTTGACTAAACCGGAAACTTACAAGTGGATGCGATGCTTTGGATGGTGTAATAGGCCGACCGACCGACCCGGTCGAGAGACAGAGGGAATGTAGTTTTACTGGAGATTTATCTGTGCCTGACAAGTGAATACGAGTAGGTATGGGGATTTGTGGAGCTAGTGAAACCAATAAAATCTCAGTCAATGGCTTTTTAATGGGCGAACTGGTTTCTCACATGGCTTCACATCGACTTGTTACAATTTTGTCGTTTTATAGTTTTTTTGTCGGGTGTTTGCGTGATTTTTGAGCAACAAACAATTTCATGGTAAAATATGAGGCACAACTCTGAATCGCTGCCAACTGTGAAGACATTTTGAAACTATGAAGGGATGCAGGCGCGTGTAAATCGGAAATGATGACACCTTCCAGTGGGAGTCGTTCACTTCTTGCACAAGAATATTTTATGCTTCGTCTACCTGAAAACAAAAGTCAATGACAGAAATGAGAATTTTGATGTTTTCATTTAGCCGCATTTGAAATCGTTTTAATTCAACTTAAAAATTATGAAAAAGCGTCCAAATGTCTTTCGAAAAATCATCAATAAATTGAGTTGAAATGTTATTTCTTTTTTGCTGACAACAAAGAAACCAAAATCATATCGAATCGTAAAACCAACAAAAGCAAAACAGCACAAACAAAGCGTCAGAATTTGACATGTGCGTTTTAATTTACAACTTCGAGCATAATTAGATCCCACTTCCTTTCAGAATGATCATCAATTTCTGCGGAGCGCATTCAACTTGATCACACAAATGGGTCGTTGCGCTTTCCGTCTCAATTTAAACTTAAGATCTGCATGAATTTGTGGAAGTAGTAGTTCTGTTTGTTTACTGCCTTGAGAACGTAAAATTACTCAGAGAGTATCACTTAACACATGACAGCGGTGATTTTAACGCTTTAAGTGCTTTTGGAGTGCGAACAGACGTCAGTAAAGCTGATTTCAATTGTTATGCAAAACTGATGTGAATTTTTTGAAGTAAACCTGTTTCGTTTGGCTCAAGTTGGAATTAATCAAAAGTCGGTGACATTAACACCACTGCAAGTGATGAATTAATGGCAGCAAACCCAATTTAAATGTTTTGGCAATAAATCCCAAAGACACGGGTTATTTGATGTGTATCATTTTAGCTCATGACGTTCACTATTTTGTAGGACAAATTTCGGGCGTGCGAAGGAAGTGCGCAACAGGAAGTAAGAAGAAAGCATGCGCCATTTTTGTTTTTTTTTGTTTCTCTCGCTTTGTTAGATTGACGTAAGATGGGGTATCTTACTGCTCTATGTATATGTTCGTGTCATGTCTTTAGATAAAACCAAATGAAGATGAAGGGGTTGTCTCTTGCAGGGGCAAGGTGTGAGGATATAAAGGGTGTGCCAACAATTTACACAAGATTTGAATTTTGTTCTTCTTCATTCTTTTTTGGTTGGCGTTACAGTTCTTGGTGGTCTTGGGCCCGTGACAACTGGTAGTTCAGGGCTGTTAAGAATGGAGCGCTACACGAAAGAGCAACGCGAGATCATTGAGCTATATTTGAAGCTTTAGTAGCTACAGTTTATAATTTCGTACAAAATAGTGATTTAACTTCATCAGACAGACTGGATCAATTAGTGATCTTAGACACTCTGATCTGACCGATCCGAAAGAAAAGAGACCCTTTTGACTATGCCAACTAGTCAGGAATATGTCTCCTTAATATCGCGTATAAGATCTGTTGTGCCGTTCTGTGTAATCGCCTGAAACCTTTCATCGCCAATTTGATTGCTTCTCATCAGAGGGTTTTCAGTAGAGGTGTGACGGATATCCGGCAAGTATTCGGTATCCGGCCTATCCGGCTTATTTTGTAATATCCGGCCGGAGCCGAATAGTCTTTTGATATCCGGCCGAATACCGGATAGTCGTTTTTTCAGTAAAAAACAACAAAATAAAAAAAACAATTTAATATTGGAAGTTTACTAAAGCCAAATTATGATGAATGAAAATTAGTTTTTCTGCATTCAGCTGTAATAATTTATTACGTTTGTTTTCGTAAACGATGAGTGCTTCAGAAAAGAGTCTCTCGCTGTATACACTGCTGCTGCTGGAGATGAAAAATAAGTTTTGGCAAATTTGAGCGAAATTGGGTACTGTCTTCCATTTACTGACCACCAAGCCTGATGGTCACTATTCCGTTCAAAATAAACTGTTTTGAGATATAAGTGAAGCTCGTTGGCGGTACTTTTTTTTGGCAAAAAACTCAATCTGTCTTGCTTTCCGCAACCTCTTCAAAAATGTCCCAAAAACTTTGCTGTGTAGAAATATTCTATCTTGAGAAGGAAAAAAACATGTTTAAGCTGGTTTTACGTATACCGGACTGATTTGAGTATCAGACCATCAAACTATTATACTTTTAATTTGGGCAGATATCCGGCCGCCGAATATCCGGCTATCCGGCCTAGCTGCAGGCCGAATATTCGGTATCCGGTATCCGGCCAAATCACTATTCGGTACAACTCTAGTTTCCACACTACGGCAGTTTCTGGGAAATTCCTACAAATCGACAGTCACCACCCATTTGTCGATTTCAAGGACGCATATGACAGCGCACATAAAGACAAGCTATACAGAACTATGTATTTCTGCCAAACTCTAGGGAGGATGACGATGGAGAAGTCTCGCTGGTTCATCAAGGTCGGTAACGAACTCACTGCGACCTCCAAAAAAGGTTTTGGACAAGACGACGCGTTGTCATATGACCTTTTCTTGAGAAGATCGTGCAAAACACGCTGTCCAAGAATAGACGCACGATCTTCCAAAATAAATGAATGATCTTCCAAAATCCATACAACTGCTAGCATACGCGGATGAGATAACCGGGATTGATAAAATACAGCGAGCCGTCAATGAAGCGCTTGCTTGCATTAAAACGGAAGCGGCTAAAATAGGTCTAGTGGTAAACGAGTGTAAAACGTAGTCTGTGCTGTCATCGAGAAAGAATGCACACCATCGGCGATTTCGGCAACACGTCACAATAGCCAGCTATAACATCGAGGTAGTTAAGGACTTCGTTTTCCACGGCTCTGCGGTAAACTGTACAAACAACATTATTACCGAGATCAACGCAGAATAACTCTTACCAACCGCTGTTTTTATGGGCAAAAGAAAACGACCAATCAGAGTTTGAATAAGACATTGATCATCCCTGTACTGCTTGAACAATATCATGGACAATATCAAAAGCGGGTGAAGAAGCTCTTGGTATTTTTCGAGAGAAAAGCTCGTGCGATCTTTGGTCCTGTTTGCTTTGATGGCATTTGGAGGAGAAGGTTCAACCACGAACTGTTATGGGATTTGCGATGACATGACTTTAGCCAACGTATAAGTTATAATAATAATAATAATAATAATAATGGCGGCGCTACAGTCCGAGGTGGACCTGGGCCTAGCTTCTCAGCAACTACTCGCCTTGTGCGTGCTATTGTTCTCTCACGAGTGAAGGGGACCTACAGTTTAATGCCGACTCCGAACGGCGAGATTGAGAAGCTTTTTCTAGACAGTTATACTCTTTGAGCATTGTCAGTGACTCGAAAGAGGTGGAGCCGTGAAAAAATGTTCGATGTTTTTTTCGAGATTCGAACCGAAGACCTCGAGCGTAGGACCGACCGCTTTATTAAAGTAACGTCAACTTACAACAGACGGCATCTTGTCATGTTAACTTTTCTTTTGTAACAAAAATATTGTTATAATATAGTATACCAATAAATAATGTTTAATAATTTAATAATACCTACTAACATATATATTTCCAAACCATAATCTAAATTTTAAAAAATGCCAAGGTTAAATAAAAAATTCGGAAAGCAAAATGTTATTCTTCAAATAAATCGTAGCGTTTCTTATGCGCCACCCTGTACATCCCTAGGTGCTTAAAGACATCCTCCAGTCAGCATTTGTACTCAAATAACTCCTCAACTGACCAAAATTGTTACGTCACGTCAAACAGTACTCTGTGAAATCAAAAATTGATTAACGCAAGCCATTAAATATTTTTTTTTTCGGAAAATGTAACAGATGTCATGACTTCGTTAAAAAAAAATATTATCTGGCTTATCCCAGTCACCGCCACTCAAAAAATGAAATCCATTTCGTAGAAACATCCATCCATTCGTCCTTCAGTTTGACACAAATATTAAATGTCAAAAATATTCATTCCGCGGTATTCTTCTCATCAGTTATTATTACAACATCTAGATGCACTCAATGTCTGTGGGCACATTACATACGTTCGTCAGACGATAAACCAGACCGAGGATAAGCCGAACCCTGAACCTACAAGGAAGAACAAGGGTAAAGGACTCAAATGAAAAAGAAAACTTTATTATGAAACTCAGTCGAGCGTACTCACAGAAGCATGCCTGCCCGGACTGCCGCCTGCCACTTAGTTCGTCTCTTTATTTCCAAGTAATCCAACCACCATCTACCTCCTCTTCACATCCATCAGATCCGCACACAAACACACTCACACCCACTCCGCGCAAATACGACGCGTCGTATCACTTTACTTCACAGGAATATAATTGAGTTCTTTGTGCGGGACTATGTGTCATAATTAACAAAAAAAATTGAAAAAAAAGCCGAAGCAACCAACAGAAGATTGACTGCACATCGTGTTTGCATGTGTATCCGTGTATCTTTTTATCATCTGTTTTTCATTTTTTTTTCCTTCACTTGAGTCGAGTTGTCTGAGGTGTTAAAGCATACAGCGATGGATTTTATGCAGCGCCAAGTGCGTTTGACATAATGGAGACCAATGAATTTCCTCCGTTCAACAACTTCATTGTCGGCTCATCTTTGCTGCGCCGATAAGGCGGTTGGACACAACTCAATTTGATGCGGGGTGAGTGTGGAGAGGGATTGTTGGGCGCTTACTTAGTTTACATTTTCCATGTAAAACTCGGGGAGACAAAGTATTACTTATTACTCCAAGAGTCCAAACACCACCACGACGCGACCAATGAACACGCCGTGGCGGTGTTGATGAAGTGGGACCTTGTTGCTCCCGGGAAGGCCTTAAAGTGTCCACACTGATGGACTGGCTGCTTCATGTTTCTCTTTTCTTTGTTACTTAATGTTTCTTAATATATTTTTTTTCTCATTTTTTTGTTGATCCATTTCGAGGAATTTTCAGGCAGCGATGTCGTTTACGTGTGTTTTCGGTGTAATTCTATCTGCCCTGTATCTATTTACCTGTATCTTTATCACGTATCTTTACCATATTAAATGTGAAAACATTTTTAAGCATGTGTGTGTGTGGATATGGATGTTGTCATGAAGGGAGGTAGATAAACAACTTCTCTTCTAGCATCCGTCTTTTTGCTGAGATTTTTGTTTTTTTCGCTTTAGTTTTTGTGCGGGGTTTTGTCAATGAAGAGGAGATACATTACTTTGTGTTGTTTTCCTCTTTTTTTTTGGATTTTGCGGAACAGAGCGGAGGATAAAGTTTTCAAATTGTAAGAAGTCAAACAGGTTCTTATTGGATTTGTTTTGTGGTTTAGTTTTACTCCGTGATGAAGTTATTCTTAAATGGGCGCCCATCTTTTTGGAGTATTTTCTAGAAATTAAGTGTCGAATGTCGAGTGTATGGGTGAATGAGAACATTACGCAAAAAGAAATAGAAAGAGTGAAGAGTTTTTTTAGGTACGAATTTAGTAGATTTTGAACAATTTGATTTTTGTAAGCGTGGTAGATAAGCAGTAACTATTCATGAGTAGGACGTGAATACAGTAGAATCATCAAACATCCTATGACATGAACAGTTCGGAAAGGTGAACGATCTCTTTTCCATCTTCCTTCCGGGCGACAGTCTACTATTAAGCAGTTTTCTTTATAGATAATAACTCTGTTTTTCAATTGTTATGAACAAATTTTTACTTTTTGATGTTTTTGTATTTTTAAAAATAAAACAAATTGTTATTTTGATATATGCAATATTTTTATTTATAGCTATACGTTCTTCTTTAACTAAATGTCGATGCTTGGAAACATGAACAAGTCGAAAAGATGAATGGAACCTGTTTTATATCTGTCCATCTTTTCGAGATTCTACTGTATCACGTAGAGAATCTATAAAGCGAATCTGTTAAAAAATCTCACGCAAGACAAATAATTTCTTATAGAACATCTAGCATCTGTTGTCTATGTTAGAAGTCGGTGCATTATCTGCGACAACACATTTTTTGAGCAGTCATTGAGATTTTATCTTCATTCCCTGCGAACTTAGACAAAACCACCACTATCAAGTTCTCTAACAGGAACCGATGTGACATTTATATCCAACGATAGCGATGCATTTTCAGAAATTGAAGATACCGTAGAAACTCTCGTGACCAAATACTCGTAGTTACAACTTCAATTTGCCTTGCCGATGTCGTGCCCACTCAATGTTAAGTAACTTTAGATGATTCTGTTCGGCAATGGACCGGTATTCAAATCTGAGTGCTTCAGCAGTTTAATGAATAAAAAAAAAGCCATCGTAATTTCTTGTCTGACAAGTTGGTCCACAAATGTTCACGCGACGGGACCCGGCTTTGGTGAATATTAAATTGCTTAGTTAACTTCATCAGAAAATCGTGACAGAGTGGGCTTGAAACAGAAACAGAGATGCATAAAATGTTTTCATAGAAAAATACTACAAGAGAACGGGTAATTTTTTTGGCTTAATGCACAAAACTTTGTTCTTCTTGACGACATAATTAGTGAGTTCCGGATTGACGAGATCTAAAGCTTATTTTTCTAACCTACAGTACAGTACAGTAGGCGCCGTGGCGTATTGGGTAGGTGCGTCGACTCCTACACTCGAGGTTGTCGGTTCGATTTCCGAAAAAACACCTAAACATTTTTTCACGGCCCCACCTCTTTCGAGTCACTGAAAATGCTCAAAGAGGATAACTGTCTAGAAAAAACTTCTCAAACCCGCCGTTCGGAGTCGGCATCAAACTGGAGGTACTCTTCACTCGTGAAAGACGCACAACACTAGTGGTTGCTGAGAAGCTTGGCCCAGGTCCACCTCAGACTGTAGCGCCGCCATTATAGTACAGAAAGCCCTAAGTAGGTCCCATTTTGCGCCCAGATTGCGCACACAAGACGTAAATATGAAATTTTAAGTTTATAAGGAATTAATTTAGATTTAAGATTACTCCTCAAAATAGCGGAATCGCCGCGAAAACACGGCTGACCTTGTCTAATTGTTCAAAGTTTAAGCTTGTGAGAAAGAGGGGGGAGAAAGATAAAGTTCTCTTCGTACTTGAATTGAGTACTTGAGTACTTTCTGTTCTGACAATTGCCATCAGACAATTGATCTGAAAATATTATCAGGTCTACCAAGGTTCTTAAAATGAGTTGCAACTGAGCTGACAATACCAAACTACCTTACAAAGTGAAATTATGAGTTGAGATGGTTGCCAGATTTTGCCCAAACTCTGACGCAGTGTTGCGATGTGGCACGATCATGCCCTTATGGCATTTTTTCACTGAAATTGCACTGTGGCACTTAAAGATTGAATATAGCACTCGGGTAGAAATTTGAAAAATGAACATATTTACATCAACGTTTATAAAACAATCGCTGGATCCATCTTCCGAAATAGTTGAACGCATTCATTCTCAACAACGTTGAACACACCTCAGAGTTGTGATGTGCTTTGAAGTTTGAACTGTGAGCAAGAACAGGCTAGTCAGATAAAATACTATAATTAAAAAAGCTGGCTATTAATTTTAGTAACTCACAGCGGTTTTTGTACAATTCATTTGGACTCTACTGAAAAAATCATATAAATTTCGACACTGCGGCAGATCCTGGAGAAGACCCAAGAAATGCAGATCGACACACACCATCTATTTATCGATTTCAAGGCCGCATATGACAGCGTGTATAGAGACGAGCTATACAGCGCCATGTCTAGTTCTGACATTCCTGCCAAACTCACCAGACTGAGCAGGATGACGATGGAGAACTCTCGCTGCTCAACCGAGACCTTCAATGTCAAAAAAAGGTCTTAGACAAGGCGACTCGCTGTCATGTGATTTCTTTAACATCGTTCTTGAGAAGATCGTGCAAAACTCACTGGCCAACACAAGAGGCACGATCTTTCAAAAGTCTGTTCAACTGCTAGCTTACGCGGACGACATTGACGCGATTGGGCGAACACAGCGAGCCGTCAATGATGCGTTTGCTGGCATTGAAACGGAAGCGGCTAAAATGGGTCTGGCGGTAAACGAGGGTAAAACAAAGTATACGCTGTCATCGAGAAAGGACGCACAACATCGACGACTTGGCCAGAAACTTTGAGGTAGTAAAGGACTTCGTCTACCTTGGCTCCGCGGTAAACAGTACAAACAACATCAGTACCGATATCAAACGCAGAATAATTCTTGCCAACCGCTGTTTTTTAGGATCAAAAGGCAATTGATTAGCAGAGCTCTCTCTCTCGGAAGACCAAGTTGACTTTGTATAAGACCTTGATCATCCCAGTCCTGCTTTACGGCGCAGAGACATGGACAATATCCCAAGCGGATGAACAGTCTCGTGGTCTTTTCGAGAGAAAAGTTCTGCGCGCGATCTTTGGTCCATTTGGAGGGCATTTGGAGGAGAAGGTTCAAACACGAACTATGTGGGCTGTACAGCGACATGAGTCTAGCCAGGCGTCTACGGATCCAATGCCTATGATGGCTAGGCCATGTATAGCGTATGGACAACTTAGCTCCGGCCCGAAGAGTCTTCGACTCTGTGCTTGTGGGACAACGCAACAGAGGACGTCCACGAACAAGGTGGCGCACACAAGTCTAGGGGGACCTCGGCCGGCTTGGTGTGCGAAACTGGAGACAGCTGGCGAAAGATCGTGCTGGCTGGAGAGGCGTGTTGAGTGAGGCCCAGGTCCAGCTCGGACTGTAGCGCCCTAAGAAGAAGAAGAAAAAATCATATTGGTATATTTCTGTTTGTGGCACCCAAGGACTTAAAATGGCACTTCTTGGTAACACTGGTGGCAATTTGAAAATGTTCTGGAAAAGGATTGCAAGGAAAACATTAAAAAACTCGTTATTAATTCCAAAAAGACAATTGGTTTGAAACACCACTTCCAGGTTAAGGGAAGTGATTCACTATCACCTTGACCTGATTTTTTGGCGATATTTGTCAGGGTTGCTGTTGAATATCATGCATAGACTCGACAGTATGCTCGTTCAAATATGAGAAATAATTACAAACTTCAAACTTCTTATATATACCGGAAGACGAAGGCACCGTATTAGGCACATTTGCTGACGATACTGCCATTTTGGTAACAGCCAAAACGGTTGAAGAGTCAACAATGAAATTACAATGTGCTCTAAATCGGGTATACGAATGGACAAAAGTTTGGCGAATCGCTCTTAATGAAGCGAAATCTGTTCACATAAACTTTACATACAGGAACATAAATAGTCTACCTGTTTTCGTAAATGGTGTCCAAATACCCTTCGGGAATGAAGCGAAATACCTCGGGATGACCCTCGACGTTAAACTTAAGTGGAAGGAGCACGTTAAAAAGAAACGTGAAGAGCTAGAGAAGAGATATAGAGATATGTACTGGCTCATTGGATATAATTCAAAGCTAAGTATTGATAACAAATTGCTTATATATAAGCAAGTGCTAAAACCTCTCTGGACGTACGGTGTACAACTCTGGGGTTGTGCCAAACCAAGTAATAGGAACATACTACAGACTTTTCAAAACAAAGTTCTAAGAACCATCGTCAACGCACCTTGGTATATAAGAAACGACGATATCCACAGAGATCTTGGAATTACAACAGTCCAAGATGAAATTAAGACTTTTGCTCGTATGCATAAGCGCCGCCTAGAGGAGCACGTTAACCCTGTAGTCCTTCCGATTCTTAATGGAAGTAATGCTATTCGCCGTCTTTAAAGGACTAGACCACTTGATCTAGCACGGTGAAATAAACCCGCGTGTATTAGCGGTGTAAGCAGGAACTTTCAGTGGAGAGTCACCTGCCTAATGTCTCTAAATTACGAAATGTAAACTGCTGGATAAGTGACTAACTTAGTTGTAGTATAAATATAATTTATTTGAAGGGAGGTGTTTTTACTGGGTAAAAATCCCTTTCACTATGAGGGAACGGTCCCCATAGTGTCTTTTGAAGATTTTCACCTACCCTCGCAAAAAAAAAAAAAACAAAAAAACTTCTTTACAACAATTGCTTTGGTTTTTCTAAGTTTTTTAGGGTTCTGTTTGAACTGCTTTGGAAAACTTTAAAATTGTTTACCTCATTCTTTAAAATTGTAGACAAAGTACTAAATGAAACACCAAATTTCTTGGCAACATCTTTTTTCTTTTCTCACCTTTTAACTTCTTCAATAAGTAGTTCGTTATAGAGAAGTTTGACTGTATTTAAAAAAAAAGAAATTGCCAGACGTTTACAAGTGATTCTACTTAGTTTTATGCCGGTGTAAATATAAACTGACACAAGCACTGGGTGCGAACCCCATTAGTTTCAATCGCACACTTTTAATGTTACACCAATCTGTACATATGAGCACGAAACCAAAAAGCAGTCGACGCTGTAGATCTTCCAACCGAACTACAGTAGAATCTCAAAAACATAAACAGTTCGAAAGGGAGACACTTTTTTTCCCTATCATTCTTCCGGGCGAAAATCTACTACAGAAACGTTTTTTCAGGAAAACGTCTAAATGATCAGCTTTTCTTACCTCTTATGAACATTTTTTCATTTTTTTTTTGTTTCTTTTTTTAAATGTTATTTTGATTGTATGTAAAGTTTTTATGTTTGGTTATAGGTACGTCCTTCTTCAACTAAATTTCGATGCTTGGGAAGATGAACGGGACTTGTTTTACATCCATTCATCTTTTCGAGATTCTACTGTGCATCAATTTCAATAAAAGCAAATGGTCGCCTGTTTCTTCAGAAAAACTAGATACATGTATGTATGTATCTACCGTGTCATGAGAGCAAAGCGTTAATTCTGTTAAAGATATTTTTGAAACCTTTTTGAATTCGTATGAATTACCGAAAAGTCTGACTGAATTTATATTTTGAAAATAATTAAAATATGCTGCTCCAAGAACCCTCCCACATACAAAATCCCACTCGCATCATGGTCATGTATTGTACAAGTTTGAAAAGGGAAACCTTCATTTAGTTTGAGGTCACATTCGACAGATGAATACATGTCTGGCGACGTTTTCCATTTAAAAGTATCCACTAAGTTCCAACGTAAAATACATCTCCTAGTCCCAAGAGAGCACCTTCTTGAAACTTTACCTTTAACTTCACAGCTAATCACTTGAATGTTGACTCAGCATCCGTCAGTCGTTCTCGTCACTTGGAGTACTTCATACTTGAAGACCCTCCATGGGAACTCCACGAAACATTGCAGGCACTAAGAAGCCATTGAGCCGGAGTCTCACAAAGCAACTGCGTATAACTTCATCTAAAAGTTTGAACATCAAACCAAACACGAACCTTACATGCGACCGCAGGAAGACACCATCAATCCTTTGCTACTGTCCCCCTAGTGGGTTTGGTGTCTGTTCCTCTTTGAGGGAGACTAACGCACGAAAGACACCACACAAAGTCAAACAGAAATGTTAAACAACTTCGCTTGAGAATGACAACAACGGCACAACGAATACGACGACGATGATGACTCTACCCGCACATCCTGCTCGGGAGTGAGAGAGGGTGTGTCCTAATTTTGTCTTCTGTACCTCTTCTTTACCCTTACAACAAACCAACACGTCGACACGCGGCGTGCATTAGGCTGCGGAGATGAAGAGACAGAGACTGAGAAACTCCTCCCTGTGAGAGGCAGTACCAAAGTAAATTTCCGCCTCAAATTCGGAGTTCCACATGGGTTCCCAACTTTACGCATTCCCATCGCTTATCAGGAACTCTGTGTGCACAGCCTTGCAGCATCACTCGACGTCGTCACCGGCACACAATGGAAATGGATACAATCTGATCGCGTGCGTCTCTCGTCTGGAATCGAATTTAAGAAGGCCGTCAGGCATTGGTGTAACATTGATTGATGGGCAATTATTTAGAAGGCCTGACATGCCCCTTCAGCTTGACTGCTGCGCGGCTACTAATGTCTGCCTGTGATAGCTTGTGTCCGGGGGATGCATATACTAGCTCGGGGCACGTAATTTATTCAGCAGCTATTCGTTCGGCAACTTTCGAGTTTCACAAGTCTCGGTGGTGATTCAAGCAAAACTCTGTTGAATATTTCGCATGGTTTCGCCCCTCTGGTTACAAAATGCAATCCGGCCCATTTGAAGCCAGTTGATCCGGAATCTATTGCAGCAATACGCAAACGGTCTATTTGTAGTGATTTGCTTGTAGACATGTTTTAAATAAAAAGAGATAGCGAATGCCACTGGAAACAACTTGAGAGCACACAGTAAATTTGAAATAGGGCACCATCTCAGGAAATCTTCCTCTATTCTCTCAAAAGTAAAGTCAGAGTTCTTTGAAAATAAGGGATTTCTTCAAGGACTGCGGATCTGCACAGGCGAACAAATCATTGTTGATTTAGGGAATTTCAAGGGAGTCTCGACAGCTCAAGTGAAGATTATCTTCGGACGGTTGCTGAGACGTGACGTCAATACCTTGGATTCAACTTCACATTTCATGCACAGCAAACGATGCACCAGGAGCGCCTGTTACCAACGTCGGTACACAAAATGAATTAACATCCATTAAGTACACCTAATCAATCAATCCCCTAATCAAATCCCCTAATTTTATTTCAACAAAATGTATTTGTAAAGAGCACGACACCCTGTTTACATGCACAAAAGATAAGCGAAATACAAACCTATTGATTGTCCACTTAAGCAACCGACCAAAGCACATGTAATTTCACCCATAAGTCATCCTGTCAAGAACTTCCCAACCTCACATGAAGCATACCTAATCCAACAGACACCAATTTCGTATCGTTGTAGACATTCCACTCATAAATTTTGTACGTCTATCAACACCAAACAAAATGATTATCAGTATTCAAACAAATCACCAGATATGATGTTTCAAATGTCACTTTCCAACTGACGCCCAAAACAATACGAAAACCTCACAATCAAGCGCACAAGGCAAATTGTCAAGCGCTTAACAAATGACAAACAAATCGGAAACAGCAGCATCCAGCGAGCCAATAAATCACAAAAGACCCCAAATAGCTCTGTCATTAAGAGAATGTCATAAAAATGTAAATTCAGTCTTAAATATAAATTCTGCCACCTCTGAGATCCGACATCCTCTTACCATCAGCTCGGCTTTCAAAGGTCAATAGACGTCAAAGACGTTTGCAAAAAAAAAACAAACGAACTCACTCATACCCACTCACTCACTCATGACGGTATGAATGTGGGAACGAACAGGGCCATGTGATTCATGAGATAAACGTCTGAGGTAACAATTTTTGAATGTCAGTGTCAAATTAAATTAATGATTAACTGTCAAAAGGCGAATTAATTCCTATCTCGTTCGTCTCTATCGGTGGGAGGTGTTCATCGATATGTTTGTTGAAATCCTATGGATTTGGGTAGTACCCTTCATTTTTTTTTATGTTCACACATATTTGACAACTCTTATCTGTCATCGACGCATATCTTATCTCTTTTCTTTTCAAAATATTTGGTGTATTCTTTTTTATCGTTCTAATTCTGAAAATTTACGAGGTTATGGAACGTTTCTCTCTAACCTTGAACTGATGGTAAAACAGAATAGACTATGAAGTAGTCGAGAAAAGTTTGACAAGAAAAAAATGTTACCGTCGATTTTTAATTAGCGAATTAAGGGGACCTTTCGGACTCGCTATATGTCTGTCTAAAGGTGCTTCATTTAAGGATTTCTGTTTCAAAGACTCGCTAGCTTAGAATGTAATTAACTGACACCATGAAAGCATTCTGTCGGATTTTGTTGATACTAAACATGTCTCATAAAGTGATGAAATTGTATGAATATGAATATAATAACACAGGTCGGTGTGAACAAGAAATACATTTATCAACAATAGGTGGCGCTGGTTTATTTTTGAAAGCATTAATCATTGACGTTCCCGTTGTTTGACAGTTGTCTGTCTTATGTACTCCATACACTATTCAATTCTGTTGTTAATTCAGTCGGTTCAATTTAACGTCTGCACTAATTTGATGTCTGGTGAGATGGTTAAAGATAGCCAAAAGATTTTGAATCTCGAAAGTCGTATAAGACTTTTTATTGAATTGTATCGTCAGGGGTGGTTCCTTGAGTTGCTGTTTGAAAGCAAAACAAAAAATATTGAGTCTTCCCAAGTAGTGGATGTATTCGTTGGGTTCTTTATCTGGAATATTTAAGGAATCCTTAATCCTCATCTTGACAAAATCTTTAAATTCAGTCTATATAATATATTAAACACCTTTTACTCTGTTTACAAGCGAATTGATTTGCGTATCGACTACTTAAGCCTAACTGCTAATTTGTGACGATGTGCTACTCCGTATGGTTTCGTTCTTTTAAACTTTTGATTCAGCAGTTTTGCGGATAAGGACAAGTACTCTTGGGAGTGATGATGAGATTGAATCAATCATACTTATTTGTTTTGGAAAAAAATGACGCACTCAATGGGTCACTCCTTCGAACATTTGGAGCTCTATCTCATCAGACAAGCATAATATTTCCTTCGAGGACCTGTTGACTTTCATCTCATCTCATTTTCAAAGACCCGCATGTTCCACTAAATGGGTCGCGGGAGCAATGCATGCATGAGAGATCTCCAGGCCACTCGATCCTCCGCCATCGACTCTAACTCATCAGGAGCTATGCCCAAGCGCAACCAGGCGAGTGTTTGGACTTGGTCCAACCATCTCATCCTAGGTCTGCCAAGCGGTCGCCTTCCTGATGGAATCGCATTCAAGGCACTCCTCGGAAGTCGTGATGATGGGGACATTCGTGCCACGTGACCAAACCAACGAAGTACAGCCATTTCCGTTCGAAGAAGCAGCTGCCCAACATTGAGTTCCTCGCGCACTGTCGTGTTTCTCACCCTATCCCAGCGAGTAATTCCCACAACAGCACGAAGAAATCTCATCTCGGCAGCTTGTGTTCGCGATCTTATTCTTTCGGTCATTACCCAAATTTCATGACCATAGTTGAGAGTTGGAACAAATACTGCGTTAAATACCGCTAACTTGGCTTTGACACCAAGCTCGGCCTTCCTGATTACAGATCGACAAAGCTGTTTCAAAATTGACCCAGCTTGACCAATCCTACAGGAAAGCTCAGCATTATTCCTCCCATCACTCGTGAAGAAGACCCCAAGATACTTGAAATTCTCCACCTGTTTCAATGGGACTCCACTAACATGTAGAGTGCATTGAACAGGGGTTCTGGAAATAACCCTAAACTCGTTGACTTTACATAACTCATTTTAAACTAAATGGATAACGTTAAATCGTAGGGTCTCCGTGAATTATTGACTGCTTCCTTTTCGTCTTACCAATCGATTCATTGGCAGCAAGTGACGCTAGGGACACACTCAGCCCGGTTAACCCGATAGTATCAGCGTGACGACCAGCCCGCTTGTGAGGACTGGGTTGATGAGTCTCTTGTAAATTTATCACACTTTAGAATTAAAAGTTTTACTTGTCCAAGAATCAGCCAGAGGAAAATAAACCTCATCAGTAAACATGATTTTAAGATAACAATTTAGGACGGTTTCTAACTGCTTAAGGGACCGAATTGGTTCCTTCACCAATTGCATGTAATTCCTCGTTCGAAGCGCAATTACGTATTTTTTGCGATCTCACAAACTTCTTTCATTCAAAATTGGTACCGCTTGAATAATTAATGCCTGGAACACAATACTGCACTGGTGCTACAGTCGAGTGACGTTTAACTTCCAACACAAGCAATTCACACAGGCTGCGCTACTAATCTTACGCTTATTAAACAGCAACTGACTCTCTCACGCAAATTGTTCAACATGTCTCCCATACATTCCCATACAAATTGAGAGATTTTTTGTGTATTTAATTATCAAATTCAAGAAATTAAACCACCTGATGAATGTGGATCGTCATTTCGAAGTATACCTGAAGAACTGCCTAAGTAACACAAAAACGGTAGCACCAACGCAGTATTGTGTTTCAGGCAGTAAATCGTACGTACATTAAATAAACACGTTCTGAGCCTCGCCATGTAAAGTATACAAATTTTAACCATAAACGACGAACAGTGAGCTCAATTGGTTGGTATGACGACCATAAATATCATGTAATCTTTGTTACGCTGCATGAATTCAAATTTTTTTGTTTTAATTTACTTTGATTGACACGGAAGCATTCTTTTGGAGTGGGAGCCGGTGGGTAGATTTTTTTTTAATCAAATTCAAAGGAACTTTTAAATATGACAAAATTATTTGAAAGTTGTCGCGGTTGGAAGATGTATCAGTCCCAAAAATGTATCAGTATTTGTTAAGAATTATTTGCAATGGATTGACTAAGTGCTTTAGTTAGTTAGTAAATATGAGTTATTTTTAGAAAATCTTCAGTTTCAAGTTTATAAGCCGACAGCGATGAATGTACATTTTGAGAAACAACTTTAAGTCGACCTCCTCACATAAAATTATAAATTTATATTTGGCTTGTAAACGACAATTGCATCATCTCAAAGTTTCATATCAAATAGAGGGCCCTACAGTGGAAGAAGAAGAGCTATTTACGTTTTTCATTACAGTTATACTCTCTGAGCATTAGCAGTGACTCGAGAGAGGTGGAGCCAAGAACATGAAAGTTGTGTCCGGAATCGAACCATTGGCCTTTAGCCTACGAGTCGAGATGGTTACCCACTCCTTCACATCAGTCACCATCCAATTTTTGAAGCCTTTGTTAATCTAGGCGCAGTGGCGTAGTGGGTAAGTGGGGTGACTCCTACGCTTGATATCTGGGTTCGATTACAGAATATCGATTATCACCTTTGATATTTTCACGGCTACACTTCTTTCGATTCACTGACAATGATTAAAGGATATAACTGTCCAGAAAAAGCTTCTCAATCTTGCCATTCGGAGTCGGCATTAAATTACAGGTACCCTCTACTCATGAGAGAATAATAGTACCGACAACAGGAGTGGTTGCTGAGAAGCTAGGTCCAAATCCACTGCGGTTTGTAGCGCCACTATTATTATTATATCTGCATCATAAAGTGGGTCTCGGATTATGTGGACTTTACACATCTAATAAGACTTAGCACCACTTTAGCACCACCATCTTTCACCTTTCAGTTCGACGGAGAGTCTCGAATAAACCTTAGACCACTTTCGAGCCCAAGTTCCACACTTCAGTTCGACACAGAATATCGCTTTCACAGTCGAGAAGCCCGTTTATGGCCAAAGTGGTACAATAACGGAACACATGTTTGGGATTTTTTCTCCGTCTCACAACAAAGTCGGTAGTAGTTACCTTTTGAAAGACTCCATTTTTAAGGCGGTTTTGCATTTAAGTCCCCGGTGGCCTCATAAATAGCCATTGAATTCGTTATGAATTGTTGAGGCAACTATTTAAAACTTTTGCAACTGATGTGCAGATCACTATACAAGAAACGAAACGTGCTGGGTACCTGTGTATACTCCGTTTTCGGGTCCTCCATTGAATACCATTTAATGTCACTTGCACGAGTTGAGTCACATTCAAAGCAAATCTCTGATCTTCAATGATCCCCGATCAATGAAAGCCCCAAACTTTTTCTTTCCCAAGCCACATTGAATGACTTGCAACGAAGCTCCTAACAATCACCAAACGACGACGTTCTCACAAAAGCCACGTCAGCAAAGTGCACAGTAAGTATCTACGCGTGTGTGTGTGGATATATCAAAACACTCCCTCTTTGTGGGTGTCAGTGCGCTCGTCTCGTTTGGGTGGATATTTCTAAAAAGCCATTTAAAGCTACTTTGGCACAAAGCCCGCTGTAAAAAGATCTATTCACAGGAAGCAGCATTATTCACTACGTCTTCATCTTTCTCCCTCTCATTCTTTGTGTTTGCGCGTCTCTCTACCCCTCTCCACATTTGTATCGTCATCCATCCACTTCAACTCGATGAGGCAACTGCATAAGGAATGCACACAATTCCCACACAGTCGTGCTCCTACTGCCTACAGGCGAATGGATTCATGCACGGCCCTGCCGACTGTGTGGAGAATCTATGTTCATATCTGAACGAACGAAAAAAGAAAAATGAAAACCAAAAAAAAAGTAATCACACATAAAAATAGAAACTATGTTTAAATGTCGATTAGAGTCAGTGGCTGCTTTGATAGGGCTGCGGTGGGAATGGGGAATCGGGTGCAAACTTTGTTATCGGTGATGGTGGTGACTCGTCAGGGCTTAAGCGTTGTATGACGACGGCACGGCACAGAGCACATAATTCCCAATCATAGGGTTGTTATCGGGCTATTGACTATCAGTTAGTTGGTTTTCTGGAAGAAGGTTAATAATGAGTGGGTTATGATTGTCCTCCCTTCCTCCCGCGGACACACTCTGCCGTTGTCTCTCGCTGCAGTGTCTCTGGTGACTGGCGACTACCGACTGGTGACTGGTGAGAGTTGTGTTTATTTAGGTTATCTCGGGCAGCGAAGGGGTTGGCCCGACATGATTGAGTGGCTTTTCTGCTGTGTTGCAATTTAAATTTATCACCGAGCAGCTTAGGAACTTCTAGACTAAATTATGAAATTCATTGTATCGCGCTGGATTTGTTTGTTGCTATCGAAACCTTTCACTTGTTCTGCTGAGGGAATTTGTGATGAAAAATGTATCTGTGTACTGTAAACTGAAGATTATGGATCTGCAAAGGGCACACTTAAGAAGAACTTCGACGACTTGATTCACATGTTTTCATAAAGGCGATGATCACATTTACAGTCAGAAGATTTGGTCTTTCCCTGTGGCCACGAAAGACAACCGTTTCTAGGCTAGAAGAACAACATTTTTTATTGGCATTGCTGTATGAATGTTGTAGTCATTTGAAATTGTCTGGTGAAATCAAAAATGTTAACATCCGAATGACCACATACGTGAAAGAGAAAGAATGAAAGATCGTATTCCGGAAGCTATAGGACTTGACAACAACGCAAACGCTATCAAAAAAATTAAGTTCTTAATTGCAATAATGTTATGCATGATAATGCACTTTCTATCGTCCATACAGTGTCTGAGAAAAGTGCCTAGCGATCCTCTAGTGAATTGGGAAATATGTATTATCATATCTGCGCAACCAATAGATTTGTACATGTTTGTATGTTGCAGTATCATTATACGCTACTTATAGCTTACTTTGGGATAAAGAATCTACATATATTACTGTAGACAGCGTCGGCATAAGTAAAAAGGGGAAGAATATGTGCGGTAACAAGTTTTCATCTGGTATCAATAGGTGGAAGTAAAACTTAAAGTCATCCAGAGCGAAACGAAGGCATCCATAGATACCTCCTATCACACTATCATACAATTAATGTAGTTGTTTCCCGACGATTTATAATTTATAACAAAACCAGGAGTAGTAACAGTTTCAATAATCTCAAGTTTATCGCCAGAGAATACGACAGTTAAAAGACCTGTCAACAATTTTATTTGGAATAGGAATTACCTACGACTTCTTTGGATTATAGTGCAATCCATTAGTTATAAACTAGCTATACTCGTAAATTTTAGATCGTAATTTATGCCATTAATTAGTTCGGTTATATCATTAATGTGCTTGGTTGAGTGCAGTTGAAGAATATGAGCCTTCGTCTGGACTTATCTAAGAATACTCCAGGAATAAGAGGGATTCGGAGCATATTTCTAGATCCAGCGAGCAGATGATTCACACATGTCGTATATGAACATGGTTATTGACAAGCTCATTTACCGCCATCACTTGCATCCGCCATCTCTTGGTCTTTATACAGGAGATTCAGTCTTGAACTTATTCTCGAACTAGGTGGCTTGGATTCGAAAACTCTGCACTCTGGAGCATTTAGTTTAATCGACGGATGTTAGCCCTTCGGACTACGTTGACATCTTTGTAGAGCTCTTAGAATTCGCGGGTGTGTCTCCATACGCCGAGACCAAATGCCCGACGTAGAACTTTTCTTTCGAAGACACCAGGAATCAGCTCTGCAGTCCTGCTTATCGTCCAGCTTTCGGCTCTGGCATGATTAGGGTTTTGTATAGCATGACTCTGGTCCTTCGAGTCAGGAGTTTTAACCCAAGTTATTTCGACATACAACAGCGATTGCTAAGAGGATTCTACGTCAGATCTCCACCAAGATGTCTTTCCTTATTATTATTTATTAATATGGTTAAGGGTATATTGCAAAGCGACCTTTAAGATCTATTGTGCCCCCTTTCAATACCTTAGCACAATTACGAGTTCCCCTCAAATACACTTCTTTTCAGAGTTGTATTGAGGGTAATGGACTCCTATTACGCATAGGTGAAGAAATCTGTTCTAGAGTATTCTCTCTAGCGGCTCGACTGTTGGTATAATAACAGTTGGTATAACTCCTTTCAAGATTGATCTGAACGCATCTGTCTATGGCATAAATTTCCGCTCGAAAGATGCTGGTACATTTGCCATGTATTCGAAGTATTTTGTCCTGAGTACAAAAACTCCTGCTCCAGTTCCTTCATCAGTTCTTGATCCGTCTGTATACCATTTTACCGTGTTGCTGCTCAGTCTGTGGACCATGGATTCATTTCCCTTTTGGTGCTGAGCTTGTTGGTAAATTTCTTTTGGAAATTGAATTTCCTAATCACACCATCCTTCGGAATGGCCAGGAGTGGTAGCTTTTTGACTAGTGCGTCGAATTGTCTCGCTGTAATGCACCCGTCTTTTCCTATCCCTTCTTTTGCCATTCTCATGACTGTTTTGTTTGCACACTCTGCAACCACTAGATGCAAAGGAGTCAGCTCCAGTAGCACCTCCATGGTCGCAGTTGGGCAAGTTCTCATGGCTCCTGTAATACAGAGGCATGCCAACCTTTGAACTTTGCTGAGTGTCTCCCTCGCGCTGATTGGTTCTCTTGGTCCAAGCTATTGCACCCTGTCTCTCCTTAACTCCTTAACTCTTTGTCTGTTGTCTGGTTGAAGGCCGATTTTTACACCACATCATATAATTTATCTAAGGAAGTTTAATGTAAATATTAAGCTCAAATAGTCGAATTTTGGCATGGGCGCCGTAGCATACTGAGTTCGTCGACTCCTACGCTCCAAGCCTATGTTCAATTCCCGAAAACTACCTTCCAAATCTATATAGCTCCACCTCTTTCGGGTCACTTACAATGTTCTGTCTAGAAAAAAATTCTCAAACTTCGACTTTAGAAGGCGGCAATAAACTGTAGGTCCCCTCGACTCGTGGAACACACCAGTGGCTACTGTAGAATCTATGCCCCAGTCCACTTGGAATGTAGCAGCACAATATTTTGTGTACACGAGCAAAGTAGGTAAAATAGAATTGCTTCAGCGTCCTCTCCATTCAAGCAATTTTTAAAGAATTAAAAGTCCCTTAAGGACGTCTATTTATGTCCTCATTACTGATTTCATTCTGATCGGATAGACGAAGCAGACATCCTGTGAGGATCTTTGGTGCTGAGGCACGTGATCCCACTTATGGTTTGTGAAGTTTGTACAGTAGACAGGTCATTGTTTAGAATTTCATTGAAGCGAAAGGCATACGCGGCTTCTCCTCATCGAAGTGTAAATGAGAAGTGGTGGCATTCTTAGTGATTTTGTAATCCTCGCAATTATTTGAAATGTCGCGGCGCCAAAATGACGTGAATCTCGAAAACTTGACCAACTCACTAAAATATAAATGGGAATTAAGAGCAGACTATAAACAAAAAGTGAGAAAAAAGTACGAAAATATATCCCTGTTAAATATGATGATATTTCTTATAGGATAGCACAATCCATTACTTATAGATCAAGATCGTTCTTTATCATCAGTATTTCCGCCTAGAAGACTGGCATGTTGGCTGTTATTTTATTAATTTCTTCACGAATATTGTGTTTAAATTGCTCAAGTGCTTAGGCAGTTGTGTGCGTTACATTTAAATTGCACAGTGCTGTGGTTGTTCTAAAAAGATGATCTAAACGCATTGCGTTTCCATGTCTTAAGATTAAGACTATCCACAAGGACTTCTGCAGAAGGTGCAGAGGCGTCGAAAAAGAGGAGACGATTACTCTTCGCAGTGCCCTCTCGCCAGAAAAGCTACTTAGGAGCCTATTTCTTCAATGACTTGTCTGAGCTGAATAATCTCGGCATCAGTCAACTCAAGCGCTTCTTACCAAGCACCAAATGATTTAATGGATAGGAGAAACCTGAGCCGCGTGATATAACAACGTGCTTATGTTGGCCTAAGTGCGACTGCTAACCTGCTGTCAACCACCTTAAACTAACCTAACTTAACGGGAAACCATATAAGGTTCATATTTCGTCTATTCTATACGCTTTGACCCATTTCTCTTAAGGAGTGGGTTTCCCTCTCAGAGTTTAGAGGAGAAAGACTTTATACCATCGAGCTGTCTATTTCTTTTGACAGATCACAATGTGCGCAATCTATAGCCCGAGGGCAAAACAGAAAGACGGAGATTCTCAAGTCTTCAGATTTTCTTTAGAAAATTTATGCGTGGAAACTGATATCTCAGTAATTTTCCAATGGTTTGGTTATAGGTAAAGATGCTCTCTGTTGTCAAATGTAAGCCATCCTCAGAGTATCAAATAATGTTGTCAAATAGAAAATGTAACGATACAGTAATAACAGGTACGTGTTTGGGATTTTCGTGGTACATTACTCAAAAGTGTGCGCAGTTCATTACAATAACTGATTTGATACATAAACTTTTCACGCTTAAACACGCTGGCAACAAATATTACTGTCATAAATTTGCCACCATTTTATGACTGCCAAGTGTCAACTGTCAAAAATCACGTCGGTGACCCAACCAAGGAACGCCTTGTAGAAGTGAAATAATATTTTATCACCAATCACCAATTAAAAAATCTTTAGTGCCAAATATTAAGGCAGAATTCAAAATACAAACTTGGAAAGTAAAAGGAGGCAAATATGGCAAATAAAACTTGAAAGTGCTGACAACAGATTTCTTCGATAGTTTCAAAGTTTCGGACGAATGTATCATAAAAATCCGACCATCGTGATATGATGCGTCGTAAAATAAGCCAACATCACGTTTAACAGCAACAGCATTATGGTCAAATTTCAAGTAAGCTGCTAGCTTTAACTGTTATTAACTTCAACCAAGTTAAATGAAAGATTTCCATTTTTGAGACCGTTAAATGATAATCGCAAAGACTCAAAACCGAATCGTTTTGATTATTCTATTGCTACTTATGATTTTTTTTTATGTGAAACGTCAGCCGCTGGAAACAAAAATCAATTCTGAACGAAGTTTCCACAACGCTACAACGCCTATTTCAAATAATTAATAAGCATGTTCGCATGTATGTATGTGCGTACTTACATATGTATCTGCTAGCGTCCAACGTTCGACAAGTCAACGAACTATCGTAATGCAACTCAACCCAACTCAACTCCCTCGTAGCGCGATGACATTTATGCGAAAAGCATTTCGCCGAACTGAACCGAAAGTTAAATGAAATTCCCGAACACCACCCGAACGCAATAACCAAGCCTCCAAAGTCATTCTGCGCAAGACCAGATTTTCAATTAGGGAGCAGCAGAAAATGCAAAACAAAAAAGCAAGTAAAACCGAAAAAAATAAACAAAATAACGAAAGAAATAGTAATGCTAATCGCTTCTCTCTCCGGGAGAGGATGAGATTGTGGTGTGTGCAAAGCCGTGGGAGAGCTTTCACTCAATTTTTTTTTGTTGACTACCCTCATGAGATTGAGAAGAAAAAAAATTGAACAACTTTCGAGAGGATAGCGTGGTACAAATCGGTGAATTCTGATGCACAAGTACCAGTACGCAAGTGTTCTCGAAGAGCTCATGACGAACAGGTGCTCGGATTTGAGTTGAAATGCGAATGACATTCATAACAACCGGAACAGATGTGTCAGATGTATGACAACGGGTTTTTCTGCTACATCTGTAGAATATCAATTTTTTGTGTTTTCTGATAAAGCGAAAAAGATGGAGGGAAGTTTGAAATTGAATTTTCTGTTATTGGTGAACTTCTTGACAGATGTCAAGTTGAAAATTGAGTCGATTATGGATGTGTTCAACAAAAAAATGGGAATGATGGCGTAGTTAAACAGTTGATTGGTATTGGAAGCAGTAATCAAGAAGCGTGCAAGAGGTATTGATGCACAATGTAACACGCTCACTTGTCGTTGCTTGTACAAATTACAAAAACGAAGAATTTGCTGGACAATTGCTAGAAATCTCTGTCTGAATACATAAATGTAGGTTGCGTTCAAAGCCACGGAGATAAACAAGAAAGTGAGCATAACTCAAATTTTTCCCGACATCACTTCTCACAGGGCGCTAATCATGTTTACAAGAAAACTGACAGAGGTACTTGCAGTCGCAAGAATGTTACTGCTTTTGAATATTTATTATTTCTCGTTTTTTCAAACTTCCTTCTTTATTTCTTCCCCGAACTGAGATCTAATGAAAAACAGTTACAATACAAATAACAAAGCAGCATCCATTTAGCCAGTCCTTCAGAACTGTGATCTGTACATGTTGCTGATGTGGATTTATTTTATTTAATCCTGAATCTAAGTCGCAGTCAGTGCACGCAAAGGCACAGACAAAGCCACTGACACAGACTCAATCAGTTTGTAGGTCTTTGGGCTGGCTAACAAGTACATGTGTTCACTGAAGAGGCTTACAACTTTATTTGGTCGACATATTAGTAAATATTCATTTTGACAGATCTGAAGGATAGACATAACAAATTCATTCAAAAAGTTCGCGGACGCACGAGAGATCAGGCCACTCGATCCTCCGCCATCGACTCTAACTCATCAGGAACTATGCCCAGGCGCAACCAAGCGAGTTTTTGGACTTGGTCCAACCATCTCGTCTTGGGTCTGCCAAGCGGTCGCCTACCTGATGGAATCGCATTCAAAGCACGCCTCGGAAGTCGTGATGATGGGGACATTCGTGACGAATTCATTTCTTCATAATCTTTTGATGGCGATACAATCAGTAATGCAACTAGATCTCAATCAACAAGCCTCTCCAAGATCAAAAGTGGTTGTGAAATGTGTCTTATGCAATGTAATTTTTGCAGAATCTTCTGAAAGAAAAAGTTGACAGAGCGTTGCTTTAAAAAGTTTCAATGCGATTAATATTGAACTCGATGAAGAATAATTTAACATGGAAGCGACTAAAATGGATCTAAGGACAATACGAAGTATAGGCTGACATCATTGTGGCCGCCGTGCCCTAATAGAATGAGTCCGGCTCCAATGGGCCCTGGTTTGAATCCGAGTCAATACACTAACTTACACCACCTTCCATGACACAAACTTTCTCGAGACTGACGATGCTCGAAGTATGGTGCCTCGCCCTAGATAGACTTCCCTCGAAAATCGTTAGGCTAAGGACAAACACTATAGACAACTTTGCCAGACCTTCACTTTGGGCAGGTTTAATTTTGAGATCGTCAAAAACATCGCTAGCATTTACTTCGGAGCATCTACAAGCAATGACATCAGCACAGAAAACAAGCGCAAAATTACCTTTGCTAATCGCTCTCTACAAAACTCTTATCCTGCCAGTCTTGCTTTATAAAGTCGAAAGCTGGACGATAAGCAGAACGTCAGAGCTTATTCTTGATTCAAAAACAAGATTCTGCGTCTGATATTTCTTTACATCTACAAGCTGTATAAGGATGTTAACATTGGATCCGTCGACAAAGCTGCCTCTGCCATATCGACCGCATGAAAATCAACATTGCATAAGAGACTGTGGATGACCTAGCAAATCGCCTTATTAAGTACCTCGTAGGCCGTTGTCTGTTTTCTTTCACTAAATTTGAATGCATTTGGATATTTCTGAGTGACTGAATCTTTTATATAATTTATTTCAACTAATAGAAAGGCTGTGGTTCTATTAGTTGAAATAAATTATATAAAACGATTGAATGCAGATTCAGTCACGTTCTTGTGTCATCTTGTTGACTAAATAAACCCACAACGCCAATTGAATTTCCTGTTTCCCACAGTTCCACGAAGAATACAAGTGTCATAATCGACATTCTCTGAGCAAACACTACCTCACCGACATCACGTCATAGAGCACAAAAATTATGACTGACTAATCGGGGACATGCAGTGCTTATCACATTCTGCAACGTTTCCTCGTTATCATCGTTCATGACTTCATGCTTTCCAGAACTAATCCAATCGAGAATTTATTCATATGAGACCGACCAGTTCCAAGAACACAGACAGCATTTATCTCAAGGGACGAAGAGAAAGAGAGAGCAGCTTGTTTCAGTTAGTTCAGTAGAGAAGCATTCAACTCGTCGACGATATGTCACAAGTCTTGCCTTTGGCATTGTAAGCTGTGCGAGAAATTAATTAGCACGCTTATCGTTACGCTTTTTTTCACGCCCAACTTATTGATAATTATTGCGATAGCTGTTGGAGGGTATCTATTGATTGTGTCAGGGTTTCATAAGCTAATAAATGCACACTGGGTGCTTTCGAATGGCCGAAGACTCTGGCGGTGTTTCACCGCTATGTGAAAGTCTGCGGTGATCGTAAACATTGAGCTGTCAAACCTTAAAACACCCACAGCTCGATAGATAATCCATCGTGGAGCGAATGCAAGCCAAGGAACTCACAATCAATCGACCGCACCCACCACCGTGAGAACATTCCATGCCAAAGAAAGAAAGATAATTAGAAATGAATCGACGAAGACTTAAACGACACTTGACTCGAGAGTTAGGAGTGGCTGTCAAGTGGTCATGTTCTTTGACGAACGAGTTTCCAGGAATTTTCCACAATCGAATCGAGTTTATGGCGCTTAAGCCTTCGATGGGAACTTAGTTCTTAGCATTCATCGACTGTGCGTTGTTTGTCACTGATTTTTGTGACATTATTTGACAGTTGTATCACTACAGAAGTGATAGAGGTCACTGGTGGACGGAGAAATGCTTGACAGAAACTAAAACATTCGACAGAAAGAAGACTCCAGTTGCCATTGCGGCAATTTACAAACGAAATGAAGTTTGACAAATGTCCAAAACATTTGACACAAACAAAATGCCAAAACGGAACACGAACAAGCTCCGATTGATTGCCATGGCATATGAATGACATCTTTTGGCGAAAAGAAACGAGGACGATCTTATCCTGACAGAATGAATTAGAAACCGACTTTTCCTGACTGCAATGGAGTCTTAAAAGTGACAGCTGAAGAGGGTGATCACTTTGATAAGACGGTCGCCTTATCCAAAACCCGCAAGTTAGAAAAACAAGGAAGGGTAACGAAAAATACCTCTCGACTAGCTCAGAGATCACGTGTAGGAATCTGGACAGTAACAAAAAATAATGAAAAGGAAGACGCTGAACAAACGCTGAAGTTAAGTTACAAATCCTTATCCCCATTGCAAATTGTATTGAAAAGAGGAGCAGACACATGATGGCCTGCTGCAGGGCAGTGCACTTTAGCAAAACCAGTGGGTAACGAAATAAACAACGCACAAGCGTCCTCCACCTAGTGGGGGGTTCCGTATCGGTGTTTGTTTCTTTTTTCTTTTCGTCTTACTTGTGTTATTTTTGTATCGAAATCAACAGGACTCCGGGCTGTTAATTGCGATCTAAAGGTGATTAGTTTGGTTTTTTGTTCATCGTTTTGTTCTTTTATTTAAGTTCAGTCGGTTTCAATTTAATTATTCGATTTATGATAATACTGGTGTTGAATATCAAGTGACTTAAGGTTGGGAAAGGGCAACACAGGTCTTGTCTCGACACGATGTATCTACTTCGTTTTTGTTTCTTATGTTGAGTCTTTGAAGTTCTTTGCTTTACACTGTAATTAAGGAAAGATATGTGGAAATGAATGATGCCCCACAACAGACGGGGGAAGATTTAAATTTATTGAGTTGACGACGAAATCTTTTTAGAAACTATCTGAGCTGAGAGGTTTTTATTTCGAAAACGGAAAAGGATGCGTAATTCGGTAGTGCCTCCTAAGAACAGTCTATAGATTCGACAATTGTTAGGAATCTTCCTTAAATTAAATGTGCTAAGAGGGGAGATATCGAGAAGTCTACACGATTCTAAAAATCTAATTTCGCTAGGCCCAAAAAATAGCCTATTGGCACAAGAAAGTTATGCATCAGCTAGTAAATCAAGAAGGAATTTACTGTACATTTCACAATTGTGAAAAAGTGAAGCGCGACCTTTTACTAGCTGTTTCCACCGCCACACCCCAAGTTGATTGAGCTCCCTTTCAATTTAGTTGCACCACCTGAACGTGGACGTCCTTTGATGTGGTATTTTACATGCTCGGAGTGGAAGAATTTTCTTTCAATTAGATTGGTTTGTAAAGCTGAATTTTAAATATCTACAAGGTGGCGCAAATATAATCATCATCATCGAATCGCAATATATTCATACAATTTTGTTTTTGAATTACTTTTTTATAATAATAATGGCGGCGTTACAGTCCCAGGTGAACTTGGGTCCAGCTTATCAGCAATCACTCGTGTTGTGCGTGTTATTGTTCTTTCATGACTGGAGGGGACCTACAGTTTAATGCCGACTCCGAGCGGCGGGATTAAGAAACTTTTTCTAGACAGTTATACTGTTTGAACATTGTCAGTGAATCGAAACAAGTGAAGCCGTGGAAAAAATGTTAGGTGTTTTTTCGATATTCTAACCGTAGACCTCGAGCGTAGGAGTCGACACACCTACCCACTACGCCACGGCATGCAGCTAACGAAATTAGTGGGTGGTCTTAATTTATATCGTCTACACCCCTACATCCTGTTTAGGGTAATATTGTAGCTTTTACAAAAAAAAAACGAGCTCCTGAATCCTTTAAGAACTTTATTCTAGCGAAGAACCAGAAGCTGTCAGTAGAGTCCGACCGAAGGCCAGTTTTTCGGCCGAAGCTTCGGCCTCATTTGGCCGAAGCCGAATGTTTTGCAGATGATATTTATAGCCGAAGGTGGCCGAAGCCGAAGCCGAATGTTCGGTCGGACTCTAGCTGTCAGAAGGTGAAAAGTAATTTGGGAGGGAATTATTTTCTTGTATCTGATCGCTGACTTTTCCTTTCTCCGCAATATCCTATTTCAACCGATACCAATATTCCCCTCCCTTCATACAACTCAATTTGTTCTTAGAATTTCACACCCGTTTTTTTTACCATGTCCACTTTTAGAGGTCTATTTACACGCCTCGCTCTCCCTTTTTTTGGGCAGAAAATTATCATTCACGGTTTTCAATGTCCAGCCAAAAATGCAGAATACTTACACCCTCAACTCCGATAGTAGATATTGTCAAATAAAATCTCAACCGGAAAACATTCAAATAAATCAATTTCGAAATCCCCCCCGAAAAAGAACACATTTACCCAACCCTCCTTCTGACCGGAACAAACCAGGCGTGGTTGAATGGAAAATAAAGCAAAAACGAAAAAAGAAAAATAACAAAAATAATCAAGACCCTTCCCCCTCGTCGGATAAATCGAAACGCATTGTTCGCCATCCGTTCCTTAACGACGCATTTAGAAGCGGTTTATGAAACCGAATCTCCCATCGAGCCATCCGGCATTCATCACCCCATGGTGGGAGGACCATGTATCTCTAAGTCTTCCTCGTCTAGGCAGATGCTGTGCAAAATGAAAACAACTTTCAGCGATCGTTTAGTATGCACTTTGCATAGCTTCCCCCATCGCTCGCTTCACTCCACGTCGTCCAGAAAATAAAACTAAGAGGTTAATGTGTCTGCACTGCACTCACATGTGCAAAGTATATCCATCCACATATACGCCCGCACCGGCACCCACACATGGTTGAACGCGCCTAGTATTTTGGTTTCACAAATGGGGGTGATTTCCAAACATCACCGTCATCGAACGTAAACCATATGAGCGGCAGTTTGTGCCGGTGTGGCCTCTTCCCAGAGACTTCACGTGGTTCTTTGTCTATTGTGTTGCCTTTGCCTCATTCAATTCAAATTCTTACAATTCCTCATTCGTTCATCGTTTTTCGTGTTTTTTTCTGTATTTTGCTATTTCATTTTCTTTGGAAGGAGATACCATTCAGTTTTGTTTGTTTTGTTTCCTCTCCCTCTCTCGCACTCTTTCTCGGATAGGGTATGTTCGTGATGACGGATGACTTACACCGTCGAGCAGAAGTGAAATAATCGAAAGTTATCGATTTCGTGGTTTTTTTTAGTGTCTCAGGAGAAGTAAGAGATTTTGCCGGATATTAAAGTGCAAAGTAGGCCATTATATGATACACATAAAATTAGTTTGGCGTATCCTTATTTCTTAACCGAAAATAAAAATTCGATTAGTCCTTCCTTCAAGTTTAGCTAGATTTGTAGGGTCTAATTCTAATTCTAATAATTTGGCAACTCAAATTTAAAGAGTCTTTAGAATCTTCAACAAAGTTGTAGCCGGATATTCTTGCCGTTTTATACAAGTACCAAGATCAGTGATCAGTCGTATTTTGTATAGCAGATTCTAATTAAGTACCTCACGCATAACGTTGAAAAGCTGTACTAAAATTTGCTATTGACAAGTAATTATGATCCTGGTTGTAGTGCAGACCGAATGAAAAACGTCGATCACTCTTTATTTATTTATTCCTGCTTAATACAAGCGAACTTAGACAATCTAACTTAATAAACTAAACTTAGGGACTAAAACATAAGTTAGGGGGAAGAAGAGTGGGTATTAAGGCTGTTTCGGAGGCTTGGAGACAAAAGAGCCTTAAAGATGAGGCTGTTGTTTAGTTACTTTCTCCGTTTAACATGGAAAACCCTTCATTCCTTAAAAGATTTAGTAGACCCTTTCTGTCTTCGAGACACCATTTTTCGCATTTCTTTAATCTAACGGTCTTATTCGAAACTATTGGTTGAACCACATGAAATATCGGATTTTTCACTTAGTCCTCAATTAGAAGCTATCGAGTGAACATTTTTAGAACACAGTGAAATTTTTTATAGGTTACTGTGGTGTGTTTTTGATGTGTGCTACTTTTAGGGTACGTTGCAGGTACAGTTATTTTTTTCTAGGAATTTTAATATCATGCTATCGACAGTTCAAATTCGTACTCTTTTCCTTTACGAGTTCAAACTGGGACATAATGCGTTTCTGTCAGCCAAAAATATAAATGACGCATTGAGAATATAGCGGTAAACGAAGGCTCCATTCAGCGCTGGTTTTGTAAGTTGCATTCGGGAGATCTAAGCCTCGAAAACGAACCGCGTGGGAAACCAGAAACGGTAATTGACGACGCAATTTAAGGAGAAACGGTGAATGCAGACCCAACAAAAACGGGAGTATCCCCCATGACAATAAGTCGACACCTACTTGATGTAGGTGACATTTTTTACAAAAAAAAATTCATGTGGTACAACCTAATATTTGACGGTTCGAAACAACACTGAAACTGGTTACGTATTTCTTAAATCTAACGATCTTCTCTGAACTTATTTGGTGGTTTTATTATTAAATTGCAAAATCATCGGCTTGATTAGATGCAATCTTCCCATCACCTATGCTGCGCCTGAAGAGCGATCTCAGTAAGGATATCAGTATACAAGGAATATATTCCAGCGCCTTACTTTATTTTCATTCATCAAAAAATGTAGTTTTGTACAATTTTTTTGTGTAAATGGCAACAATATAATTATAATAATGGTGGCGCTACTATATTACTATATTATTATATTAATGGTGGCGCTACAGTCCGAGATAGACTTGGGCCTAGCTTCTCAGCAACCATTAGTGTTGTGCGTGCTATTATTCTCTCACGAGTGGCGGGATCTACGGTTTAATGCCGACTCCGAACGGCGAGATTGAGAAGGTTTTTCTAGACAGTTATATTCTTTGAGAGGCTTTTTTTTAAATTGTTGCTTGTGCTTGGATTTGAACCTAGACTGTGATAGTCTAGTGAGTATGAGTCGACCCACACACCCACACAGCCACAGCGCCAATAGCAAATGGCAACAAACATAATAATAATAAAATTAAAATCTCTAGGCTCATAAAACCGGCTTTTAGAGTATGGGTCGATGCTCAAAATATAGGTACTGCAGAAAATGCAAAGCCATGTGATAAGAACGCTGTTTTGACAAAAGGATCGGTCCACTTCCTTATCAGAGAGGCATTGTGAAGAACTTCGCTTTTCGCTTATCGAATATCTCAAGGAGAAATTCAAAACAAAATATGCCCCTGATGATTTTTAATTGGTGCCAAAGAAGATCTCTATGAACACCCGAGTTCTCTCAAGTCAGTCGGTAGGAACGAAGGTTTAACATCTAATGGTGCGAATTTTTGAATCGTTTGTTGAAGGCTAGATCGAAATGGGAGTGTCTTCAAACAAGTATGTAAAGAAAGTTAATTAATTACATCAGATTTTCATTCCCCCCTAGAGAAAAAATGACATCTCAGGTGAAGATGAATACACAAGTGCGGTTCACGAAATGGATATTTACGAGGTGAAATATGACGCTCTGGAGTAGCTGGATGGATATAAATTACATCAGTTTAAAACAAAATCAGGTAATCTACTGAATAATTACTTCGAGAAGACAGGCAAAGAAACCGGCAGTCTATCGTGGATGGGTTTTCTATCTGCTGGTTCGAGGATGGATGGGAGACTTGTCACAAGCATTTTCTCTTCGTAAACAGATCTTTAATGTTTAGTAGATTATCTATACAAAACCCCAAAGTTCAAAATTCAACGGGCAATCAACGCCATTAAGTCTGTTAATATATCCGCTATCTTGTGGCCCCCTTGGTCTCGGTTGGCATGTCGACGATACGCTTTTCGATACACAGCTTTTCAAGGAAGTTGAAGCTGCCTAAAGGCCTAGAACGCCTAAAGCAACGGCATTTGCCAGTCCCCTTTCGGCAATATCACATCCTCTAAAATAGTTTTGTGTGCCAATTGGTCCATTATCTAATTAATTAAACCCTATAGCCCCAAACCAGTCACAGAAAAAAACCCGCACAAAATACTTCCTCCGCCAGGTTTTTAAAAAAAATTAAAAAATAACGTCTGCTTGTCGTCGCTGGTTTGTGCACTTATCGCCCTGATAAAAGCAATGTATTTTGATCCAAAAGCAGAAAAACTGAGTACAGTTTGAAACTTTGAGTCATTTTTGTTGATTATTCGAATGTGTGGCGATGTAAAATCTTGCGCTAGAATATTACTTGACACTCGACTACAATAAAGTTATTGTTTAAAAACTGCTAAGCCTGACGCAGCGAAATTTTTGATGCAGATTTTTTTTTCTGTGACTGGTTTGGGGCTATAGGGTTTAATTAATTAGATAATGGACCAATTGGCACACAAAACTATTTTAGAGGATGTGATATTGCCGAAAGGGGACTGAGAAATGCCGTTGCTTTAGGCCTTCTAGCAGGAAAGTGAGACAAAGTACACGTCTAGGCTAGTCCAAACGTGATCACAATGTCATGTTTATGTATTGGCACCCTCAGTCAACGGGTTTTAACCCGATAAAAAGTCTTTGAAAGATCTTCAAACGCAAAATGAATAGTGAAAATTTCAAAAGTGCAGACCATTTTTCTTAGACGTATAGAGATGGCTTAAAATGAAATTTCATTAAATATTATATTGAAATAAATTGAATTAATACCAAAAATGTCTAAGACAGTCAACGAAAAGAATTATTTGCAACTAAAACCAGATTTTTTGTAGTTTTTCTGTTTTTCTATTGAAAGCTGCAAATGTTTTGTCGCGCACCAATAAGAGGTTACACTTACAAATCAGCGCAGATTACACAATTCTTTAACATGATTTCAAAAATTATTTCAGTTCAAATATAGACCTTTTAGAATATATATAGGTTGCTATGCTTTTGCAAAAAACATTTAATGAATTTAAAGAAATGCTTGATTTCACTTCTAGTTGCAAATGTTTTGTCCAATACTGTATGTATGTACGTCTTCGACAGTAACTCATTATGTTTCATTCATCTTCTGCATAGTTGTCAGGCTCTGATAAGAACCAGCCAGAGTCTTTTTGCCACAGTACATGTGACATCTGACATCAGCCACTAGGTGCACGAGCTTAGTGACATTAAAATGCTACACCAAAGTGCTCTTCAGCTCTTCTAACGATTCCAACCTAGTTTTCTACAATAAAGTTACCGCTTAAACCCTTTTTTTTTTTTGTTATTTTCATAGTTCTGCAAATGATTACCACAAAAAGAACAGTGAACGATTAAATGTCAAATTTCATGTCAAATCGAAGCATGTGCTCTGCAAAAGGTGTGTCACATTGAAATCAACCCACGATTATTTACAACGACCGATGACAATCGATGAACGCAACGCTCCTCAACCAATTCTTCAGCAATCCCTATCTGCCTGATCTGAGGTGAATTTACAAACTCTGTCGCAATGTACTATAAATAAATCCTTTTAGGGTACTGCTCTACCTTCATCAGTTTCACGGCTCAGACTCTCCCATAATTCCTTTTACTTTTCACAGCACGTCTTCTTACGCTTTTGACATTCTATCGTAACTGAAGATTTTTATGGGTCTCGGACCTCGACTCTCGACCTGATCGCATCGTGCACAGCACAGCACACACAATCGCACAACTACTCTTGTACTTTATTGTGTAATCGCCCACATGATTTATATCATAATTGTACTACCAGCAGGAAGAACAGTTAAACTATGAGTGAATTCGAATGAGAAGAGGGAGAGACAAGTCGTAGGCAGCGACATGTGAAAGAAAAAACTCCACAGATGTAAGAGCAAGGGAGCGAAAGCCAAGTGAGAGACATGAGAGACAGCCAGAGTGAATGAGAGAGAAGGAGACGAACGAAAAGAAAAACCAGTTGTGTTCGAAACCACGAGCCAGACGAAACAAATCACACTCACTCTCCAACGATAAATGAGCCATGAAGCGACGACCACAAAACAATGTAGGGGAGCTTTATTCTCCGCTCTCCAGACTATCCTCTCGTCTCTCTATTCGTCGCGTTCATTCGCTCGTTCACGTTGTGTTCGCCTATGTTCGGCAATTCAATTCCATTTACAAAAACCCCAAACATCGCTGGCATGCATTGTATGTCAAAGTGTGTGAGATGACACACGCACACACACACCCTTGCACACACGCTCAGGCGTTGCAACGAAGTCATTGGGGAATTGTTTGTGTGCGTGGGTTCGAGACACATCCAAATGAGTGTTGGTTGAGTGGAATGTGGATTTGCCGACGGTGGCGATGGGGCAAACTCTGATGATGAGAGAAGGAAGTGCAGTGTGTAAGTAAGGCCTCATGCAATTAATAAGAATTACGTTCCAGTGGACATTGTTGGGCCTATTTGCGAGATGCTTCGTTGACAAGACCTAATTTCTAACCGGAGGGCGACCAAGAGGTCAATTCTACTTGGCGCCAGACATGCCCTGGGCTGATTATGTCAGCAGATTGAACGGACCGTCGGAAACAGTGATGGTCGATGGTTTCCTTTATATGCCCTTGATCGTTGCTGATCTTGCATGAACATCCGCCAAGTAAAGGAAAATCCCATATTTTTTAAATATCTACGCTGATAAATGCTTATTGTGCTTATGGAGTTTAACTGAGAGTTGTTTTGCATGGAGTGTGTCGTTTCCAATTCACAGTAGGAATTAAATGGTAGCTAAACTTTTTGGGATCACCCCCTGCGATAGTTTTCCAAAAGTGGAAAAATTCTCATATTCAATGTTTCGAAGTCGGCACAAATTTTAAAGTCCCTCTACTCGTTTGAGAACATGTAAGGAGTTAATTACTGCGGCTTACATGGGGTATTAGCTGACATATTCTTACGAAACTCAGTCTATTTATCAACCGTCACTTTATGCGTTCCGAGTGTCAATTTCGAGATCAAAGTCGTGTGGTCTTTAAATAGAAATCTCAGTTCTGGAAGATGAACACTCAACAAAAATTCCAGATCCAAAAAGCATTTTGACGTCTCTTTTCAAGGGTTTTTATTCAAACTTTTCTGCAAATTGCCAAAGACAATGGATGAATAGATGAGATCCAATCTTTGATACAGAAAAGCCACAGAGTCTGTCCTTTCAAATTCAACAAAGATTAAGTGATTATTTCAGCTTGTCACCTTCATGCTGTCACACAACAAGGCACCGTTTAGAATACAAATGGCGGCTTCAATGTTAAATCAGACCAATGCATTTCCGTCGCTCCTACATTGTTGAAATTGCTTACTAAAAATGCTTCATTTTGCAGTGAAGTGCGACTAAACAGATTTATAAACTGCTCACGTAACTCTCTCTCTCTCTCTCTTGGCTTAGTGCTCAATTAATGAAACAATTAAGCTAAATGACTGAAATTATGATCAAACTGCACTCATGATTAAGACATAATCGAAAATGTAACGTTGACAGTCATCAAATACGCATTTCAATTGTTTGCAGAATTGATTTCCAATCAGTTCGCATCAGAAGTCATTCTCGAAGGCATGTGGGATCAATGTAAGGATACTTAAAAAATTTCCCAGATGTTGCACTTCTTTTTGCCTGGAAAATGTATTTCCAAATTTCACGAAAAAATACAGCAATTCAGCAAGAAAAGGAAAAAAGAAGGAAATCCTGGCGTTTAAAGTTGACACTTTGGCACTATGTGACACAAGATATTTGTGAACAAAGCCATCTACAGAAAAGGAATCTTTTCCTATCCTGACTTCTGAACTGACGCGCAGGCTTTGCTAAAGTAATTAGCCAGGATAAAACCAAAAGGATTGAATATACCTTTTATAGCAAACATGCGTTTAATTGCTTAATATCGTGCGATACTCACAGCATGCTCTACGTTCCAATTACAAAGAGTAATGCCGTCGGCTCTGTTCAGTGTAGTGACTTTATTATTAGAAGTTCTCAAAATTCTGCATACATCCATATGAACAACATTTTTCAGTTTATGACAACCGCATGGATGATCTGGTGTCATTCAGATGAGCCACCTCATGTTACATTCTCCTTAGTGTCTACATATGTATCTTTGAACACTCCCTAGAAAACTGACGAACATAAACGTCTGTTTGCATTTATTGCTGTTCCTGTGCAAGCTTCTTGAAGGTTCACAATCATTAAATTGTTGACAAATTCCATATTTTCCACTCATCTCAGTAACATTCCATAATTTCATGCAAATAAGACGATAGCTTTTTTCTCATGTATTCATGTATCAAATGTCAAGTGTCACATGAAAATGTAATTTGCCAGTTGGAACAATAAATTCGCAGCAAAAAAAGACACGCTTTAATAGCTGTCTACTTACAGTTTTATAACTGCAATTAGTATAAAATCGCCAGTAATGGATTGTATAAATTAGAAATCAATGATCGATGACAGTCGCTGACAACATGCAGGAAACTTTTTGTTGTCATTTATTCTTATTTCTCAGATTGGAGTAAGGTTTTTTGGCGCATTCTTTTGAGTGTCACTTTCAAATGATATGGTTTCATGCGACAGATGGACATTTAAAGGTTACGGTTGCCAAATCATTTCAAGTTGAAAAAGTTTTGGAAAAACACTCTGTTTTTATAGTCAGTATGAATATTTTGTGTCGACACAGCACAGTGTTAGCGAAACCTGAATGACATTGAATACCGAAATTGTTATGACACTGATGTGATGAATGTACACGTCCGAACATATGCAGTCATTTCATTTTGATGTACATAGAAATACTTATTTTTGTCGAACTGAAATTGGTATCATTGAACGAATGGGCTTTTGCGGAAAAAGAAAAAATACGATACATTTCTGCATGACATAAGCATACGTAGATGACAAAGTTTGACATCTGTGAAATCTCAAATCTGTGAAATCACATAACTAAATTTTTGGACTGAATGGTTGTCAGTTTAGTTTCAATTACAGCATAACAAAACCGGATTATCTAATGCACGTCAAAGTCAACATGTGTTACTTAGGGTTGCGAGTTCAAGTTCATCTAAAGACCTGAGGGGAATACAAAATTCTGTTGAGTTTTTGAGGGTTGGTACTTGGAAAAATAAAAAAATGGTCCAGCAACCATCGGATATACACACACACGAGTATATTGGATTAATTTTGTTTAGCTCAGTTCTTGAATCGCTACGAGGAACTGTCATGGATGTCAATTATTTCAGGACTGTTCTTTGCTAATGGCCGCCATTGCAATTGTATCAATAAGGAATTTGATGGAGTATTATTTTACTTTGGCGACATATTGTAGAGTCCAAAAACTTGAGAGAAATGGTGTCTATAATCAGCTTCTGTAAAATTGTGTTGATTCAGAACTGAACGAATATCAGGATTGAAGGAATATTAGAAGAACTAAACGAACATTCAAACTGAACGAATACCAGAACAAGAAAAGATTGTGGTAGGAGATGTAAACTATCGTCAAAATGATTGTGTGTATTTTTTTTCATCATTGATCAACATTCCGAAGGAATTGAATAATTTTTAAATCAGTGGACTCGCTCTCTCATTTAAGTACAACTCTAGTATATTAGAACAATTGTGTCACTACGTACACAGGGATACAGAATTATGGGAATACAAAGGATTTGGTTACAAAATGATTGTCCAGCTGATATCAGGGCGAATCGTCAAGCAAAGACTTATGGCGGAGCAAATTTTACAAATTCTGAAAATTGCGTACAAAGTCAATGGTCAGTGAACATTTTTTAAAAAGACTAACTGTTCAGTATTCTTCTTCTCTTTCGAGTTACAGTCCGGGGTGGACTTAGAACTATATTCCACAGCAACAACTCGTGCTGTCCTTTCACGGCTGGTAGAGACATACATATGTTTTCATGCCGACTCTGAACGCTAGAGTTTAAAAACGTTTTCTTAAGAGCTATGCTCCACTAACATTGTCATGACTGAAGAGAGTTGGTGTTGTGAAAGTAAAAGTTGTTGTGTCCGTGATGGAACCATAAAATTTCAACGTAAAAGTTGACGAGCATACCCATTACGATTCCAGAAATAAAATCGAGGCCCCGCCTTCAAATTCGTAGAATTTCGTTGACGTTCACTCATTTAAAATGGCGGAAAAAAGGAGTTGACTCCTTTGATGATCACATTTACCCGTAACTTAAGCAACTGACAATAGAGTACTGGAGAAAACTTAACGAACATTTATTGCATTAGCCTTCGCTTGCTGGACGCAATGTCACATCTGGATCGGGCCAAAAGCATTGACACGCTTTTCTCTATTAAAACCTTTATTTTTTATCAAAAAAGTCATTAGCAATTTGCTTCTGAAAGTATGATGGTTCTGTAATAGTTCGGCAAAATAATGGCAAAATGCCATAGAAGTACAGTCAAAATCGGTTATAATGACCTTCAAGGGACTGACGAATTTGTTCGTTGTAAGCGATATGTCGTAGTAAACGATTTGTAATACTATTGGATTATTCAGGTGGGACCTAAGAACTTTGTCGTTACAACCGATGTCATTATAAGCGCTTTTGACTGTATTAAGGATGATTCACAGATAGAACAAATTATAGAAAAATCATGCAGATAGTTGAGCATTTCGTGCATTAAAATTCACAAAAGAGGAGTTCGATTAATCAACAAGAGCTGATAAAAATCTGAAAATGGAAAAGAATCAACCTCAAATTCATACGCTGCTCCATATTTCCAGTTACATAATTTCCCGTCGGTATTTTGCATTTTATTAATCGGACGACTTCTTTCCTTGGATGACAGTAGAAGCGTCCGGAAATGTAAAAAAAAAGTTCATAGACCCTAAGAAAAAAAGATAGAATCATTCATTTCAATAAGATTTGTATCTTTGTACGTGCAACCCTCGGTAGCAGTCTAGAAAATCCAATTGAGTGCCGATAAGGTCAAATTGACAAATCACTTCTGTCAAATAATGAGCCAAAGGAAGAGAGAAGAAGGAGAACAAAATGCTGAAACCTTTTTTCGAAAGAAGATAGATTCTCTGATAAACTGAATCTAGCCGAATCAATCTTTGAAAGTGAGTGATCGATGAGGACGGAGTATCTAAACGAATCGATTCCAAAGCCTAATGCACCAGAGATGCATATTTGTACTCTGCCTACATTTTGGGGTAAAACAGAACGAAGAACTCACGCAGCATCAGGTCAACCAACTCACGAGATGCCCCACCATATAAAGCAGATCCTCAGTAGCCCCTCACCTAGAGCGAAAGAGAACGACAACGAAACTGGCATAGAGACAAAGAGAGAGAGAGAGAGACCGATGAAGAATCTCCAACTGAGAATCTTCTTCGTGCGAATGTATTGTGACTGCGAGTGGAATGCATACTTATACATCTGCGAATGTGTGCGTGTTCTCCTCTTTACTCTGAACACAATTCATTATTGATGAAAGAGAGGGCGACGGGAGGTAGAAACGATTTACCTTGCAATTGACATTTCAAAACAACGCACAACAGAAACCGTAAAAACGAACAATACCAATAAATAAAGCAAACATAACAACAAATACACTTGAAGTAAACAAAAATATTTGCGTTCATACCAAGGAAATCAGAATGAAATCATGAGAGCAAGGCAAAGCTTTCGCGTAAAGAGAAGAAAGATGTAGTACCTAATTGTGCTGCCCTCCCCGCTCTCAGACCGCTCAATCATTCGTTCGCTTCTTTGTTTGCGTTTCTTTTTCTTTTTTGACGTTTTACCATGTACTCGTCGTATTCGCTAGTCGCGTGCTAACAAATTGAGTGACCTTCTTTAAGCATGTATTTCAACAAAATGTTAATTGGCTTGAATTGACATTTGGTCCATCTGTCAAAGCCCTTACTTAGTTCATGTCAATTTCTCAAAGCTATCGTTATTGTGTACCCGCACGCTTAACGAGCTTGAAAACAACTCAATATATTTTTTTTCGGCTCATTCAGCAGATATCTAAATACTCTTTGAGAGTAGCTGAACATACCCTGTGTGTATGTGACTTTTGTTGACACCCATACAAAGCGAGTTTTGTTTGGTGGGACATATCACTCGACAAGGAAATGTGGGGAGTGAGTATTTTACGAGTATTTAGCCGACGGCAAACTGGGAACAAAGTTAATTATTTACATAATTCAACGAATCACAATGCAATTTGAAGGCAAGTGTCAATGAGTTTTTATGCAATATTTTATTTTTACTTATGCGTGTGTGCAGTGGCAGTTTGAAATGAAAATTAAAACTGCATTATCATCAGAATATGTATACATACGCATGAAGTGTCAGATGTCAGCTGTCAGATTGTGGTGAATTGTGACGGCAAGAAGGAAGTGCATGTCGTGTGGATGAGAGTCTAGGAGAATTCATTGAATTGAAAATATTTGAAGAGAAAATCCTTCGTTTGGTAGAAATTGAAAATGCTAAAAGGAATATCTGTCAACTCAAATGAAAATGACAATTTGTTGAAGATTGTATTTTAATTGGATTTTGTCTTTTACAACTGGCGTTTTTTTACTTGAATTCAAGGTATTTGTTTAATTTCACTTTGGAAGAAGACGTTTGCACTGGTTTAAGCGCCATGGTTTAGCCAGAGGATTAAGTGGAGAGAAATGTTTGTTCGTTTTGGTCTGGTGTAGACAATTTCTTTACTTCTTAGTGGAGAAAAACATAATGGCGTGACAGTATGTTTCTTGAAGGATATATACGAAAAGTAGACGTAAGACGTTGAAATAAAACTTATTTGGGTATTAATTGAGTTCCACAGATTTGGCCCTCAAATTTCAGATGTTTCTTTTTCAATAGAACAGATCGGGAATGGTTGCTGCTTTATAATTGTGTTAGTGTGCCATTTGACATTTGAGGACAACACGCAACGCAACACAAAAGAGAACTACACGAAATTCAAACTTCAGACTTATCAAAGAACTTGTCAATCTGTTGGTATTAGTGAATGTATGCGCGAATCTGAAGCTAAATCGAGATTGTTTAAAGAGCAATTTAAGAATAAAATAAACTGTTTTTTTTTTTTCAAATAGAAAGCGAAATGTGGACTGAACGGAAAAAATCACTTTTTAGTATAATCGCAAACTACTTTAGTTAGCAATCAGATTTTGTGTCGACGAATCCAGTCTCACGAAGGCAAAATACGTACATGAGTAAACTATCTTAACACGTTTGCCACACAATAACCATACGAAATACAGTGAGTAGTAACTAAAGTACTCGTTTATACATAGTTCCCGGAGGCAAATCCATTAGAAAGTTTTGTTTTTTTTTTTGTTTTTTATCTTTCTAGGCTAAGAATTTGCGTGTAAATACATTGTTTAAGCCTAGGTAGATTTTTAAAAAAACTCCATACAACGCCAAGGCGAATGCAAGAAGAATGTTGGCTTAAGAATTTTAAATTCGATTTAAATTAAATCTTTCAAACGAAGCTAATGAGAGTCTGAATATTGAAGACCGGTATGTACCTAGTGATACTTCATCTCCATTACGTTTCTGCAGCCAAAAAAGGTTGCTTTGTTCTTTGGCAGAGTATGAAATTAAGTAAATATATCATATAATTGTGTACAAATTGTTTCCTAATAACATTCATATATATGTATTTATTTGTTTGTTCCTCAGTCGTAAATATGAACCCCTTTGATTATTGAAAATGTGCTTTGTGAGATTAAGACGTGCAGATTTTTCATCGTCACAAATTACATTTTTCTGACATGGATATGCCTGTCAATTCTTTAATGACGTGTTCTTTTAAAGAAAATAGTGGTGGGCAGCTACAGAGAAAACATGAATGCATTTCTTCCTCTTCCTCATCCAAGCACCTTCCTCAATAGCTATAGCCCAAACTTGTATCAATGCTAAAGTAATTTAGAGACTTTGGTTTTTAATGTGCCACTAGCACGTTAGTCTGTACCAATCGAAATTTCCATTTCATTGGCAAACTCTTTTATGGCCAAAAACGCAGCATAGATTAAGTGTGCATTTATTGAATATCTCATATCACATTGTCTGATAAATATAGACCTTTTGCATGTTGATTCAAGGGATTCAAGTAACTTGTTTCTGTTAAGACAAAAGAAAAATACTGAAAACTTGAGGAAATGCAGCATGACTTTGGTCTCAAATTATATTAAATTCATAAACCTTACTTCTACGCGAATAGCGAGCCTCTCTGTCTTAACGATCATTTGCGCGATCATAACCGATCATAACGATGCGGGCGCCACCATAACCGTGGCCGTTCTCTGTTGCATTCTAAGGACTACAGCTGTGTCGAACATACGATCTTCATAGTCCATAGTCCATAGTCAAAAATGCCTGAATCGACTCATGTCATTTATCAACTGGGAATTTGAAAATCAGATCATCCCTAAATTCTTTATTATCAGAGGTTGAGAAGTAAATGTTCTCGAATGTCTAAAAAAAGTCATGGTCTAGAATGCCATTGATAGAAAAATTCGCAACAAAACCATTGCTGCACAATTTTCGATATCGTCAGTGATGTCATAGTCAATTCTTTTGCCCTCTTGAAGAATTCTGCTGGAGTAAAACTGTGAATCACGACGGATTTTATAAATTGTTTACCATCACCGATTACTCCATAAATTTACAACTCACCGACGAGTTTTTAAACTCGATTTCGGTTAAGGAATACAACGGGATCGCAAAATCTTTATTTTCGAGGTCAAAATTTCTTGGTCTGACAAAGACGTTTTTAAAATAATTGTCATTTGGCAGACTTGTTATAAGTACAAGCCAGTGACACATCTTTTTTGGGCTGTAAATAAATATTTAAAGCAATTTTTAATTCAATTCAATTTATTCGGTGTACATCTAAGCCACAGGTCTTTTATCAAGTCATCCATTCATTCAGTCAGTCAATGAACGCCTCGGAGAATGAATTTCAAAATGAACAAAATGAATAATTCGTTGTACAGTTTCTGTTTCTGGTATTCAGATGGAAGTGAAAAGCGTATATGCCCATTTTCGAACAATTCCTATTAATCTCTACTCTTCCGGCCAGACCAGTGAACACATCCCTGCTTTTTTCGGAAGTCTCCCTCTGTCAGATTTGACAACACAATTTCTGTACATTGCTCAATTGCTTCCTATTCTATTGATTTTAACATCAGTGGCATCAAAACTGCTCTACTTCTGTGTGTATGCTGACTTCAGTCTCCATAGAGCAAACAAAAAACATTTCTACAGCCATTTTCGAAGAAGATCTTCGAAAGATCTTTTGGCGATAATTGGTTCTTTTGAACAGGCAAAGTTGATGTAGGATAATAAGCAAAGTAAATTCCGACTAGCAAGGATTCGAAAAAGAAAAAGTTACCACATATTCTAAGAAAAAAAAGAGGGCGCCACAAACTTCGAAAATCAAACAAAGCACTTCAAACCTCTAGTAAACTCCAAAAATGTCATAAAATCATTCCTAGAATTTCTACCAGCTCATATCTGTATGATTTTCGCACGGTACTTCCCAGTCCAGAATTTAAACTTCTTATCCACATACCGAATTAAAAAAAAACGGTTATCTTCTTTGACTTGGCAGATTTCGATAACGTATCGACATTGAACTCTAAATACTTATCAAAAATGTTCAAGTTATTCCTTGGAAAAATTCTGAATGGGGAGGTTTAGAAGTATGCACACACGAGCGAACATATGTCGATTGATTTGCCCAGCTGATTCTAGCCAGATTATCCTCAATCTACGAATACATGTCGCATGCACATACTCGTAGAACAATCTAAACTTTGAGTGTAAACACAGCAGATAAGGCTAATTGCTGAGTGATGAAACACATGTAAAATAAGGCACGTGCCGTAAAATTAAATTTGTGCTTTTTCCCTATCTCAATGGACCATAAAGGGTCGCAGCAATCACCCTAGAGACAGTCTAAATACATATTCATACATAGAAACATAATTATTCATGAAGAAGCGTTTCTAGAACCGCTCGTGCTGTGTACTGTTGATCTTTCTATATAAAGATTTGTGAATCATAACCCCTGCAGATCGTGGAAGGTTTTGACAATTTCAGTCAAGGAACGACAATTGTGACAGACACTGTGTTAATTATACGAAGATATTCTCGTGTGAGTTTCGGTACTCATCATCAACTTCGAAGACCCCCTGGGGTCTTGTCAAATTCAAATTTAGCAAAAATAATCAAGCCAAGTTGAAATAGATCGAACTATGAATAATACATTTTAGTCATACATGAAATTTTGACATTGACAGTTTTGACTTCTTGATGACATCTGACATTCGCATGAAAGAATCGAATAATTTCAAATCTAAAATATTTGAAATTTTAATCTAGCGATTTTATTGCTTGTAAAAAATGTTTTCCTGTAGGTTTTTGACATTAACAATAAATTAACAAAAACAAAGGTGATTTTGTGTTTTTTGGAAAGGTGCCATAAATTACCAAATTTTAGAAAAATAGATCGAATTGTTGAATGGACTAATAAAAGTTTATGTGGTGACGAAAAATTGCTGAATGAGTATTTACACTTCTTTATGGCTTCGAATCAACATTTTTTTTTGATGGATAAGATTTTTGATTAGGATCATTGAAAGGCGCTAGAATTTGTGATGAACAGTTTTATTTTTCTCTTTTGATGATAAAGGGTTTTAGGAGCAAAAAACGACCATTATTTTTTTCGGTAATTGTTTGGTTTTTTGGCAACGATTTTATCATTGAAATATTTAAGTTGATTAGTTTAGGTAACGATAATGTAGTGGCCACCGTGGTGGTATGCCACTGGCTCCTACATTGAAAGTCCGTGGCTCGAATCCGGATCAACGTGCCAACTAAAACTATTCACTGTGACCATAGTAACAGCTTCGTTCAGTTTGGATAAGTTCGTTCATTTTTTCCCATTCTCTCGCGAGAACGAAATAAATCGCCCTCTACGTATGCAAATGTCAATTGACAGATGGATTATCCTTGAGTTTCTAAAAGCAATTATAGACAGGTTCAAATTTTACGGTGTTTCTGGTTTGCTTTTCACATTAGCTTAAGTTTTGGAAAGGCTATTATGTTAGGTTAGGTTAAAGTGGCTGACTGCAAATAGCAGTCACACTTAGGCCAACTTAGGCCCATTGTGATACCACGCGGATCGGATGTCACCTATCCAAAAAACCATTTGGTGCTTGCCACGGAAGCTATTATAACTGGACCTTAATTTTTACGGCACCAAACAGTGGAAATGTCAAGAAACGCTTATCAAACCTTAATTTGAGTATAGAACTGAAGTCCCCCTTCACTTGTTAGAGAACAAACATGGGTCTTACAGAAGCTAGGACCAAGTCCACCGCGGAGTATAGAATTACGCAAAGAAGAAGAAGATTAATTAAAGTGATCGTGACGTAGAAGGCCCGAGACCCACTAAGACCTCGTTTCATTCCACTGCGATAGTGCAGAGAAGTTAATAAATTCATAAGATCACGAAGTTTGTGATATCAGTTAAATTTCCTTAAGACTAGAACCACTTTCCTTTTGAATGTGTAACGCCTAATTGACTCAAATAGCGATAGATGTTGAGGTCAGCTGGTGCGTCAAAAATTGTAAACAATTTGGAGCTTAAGGAAGCAGTCGGCAAGAGTCAGATCCAAGAAGGAAATTCGAGTTTTATCTTTGCTAAAAGAATGGCTTCGAAATTCTTTTAAAAATTATCGAATTTTCGAATTCGAAATTATCTTTGAAAAATGTCTCTTTTATATTTGACGCACGCACAAGGGTTTATGACTATCCTATAAATGTTTCGAATCAAGATACAGCGCTATTCGATGATAGAGAGGCAGAGGAGGGAAGGCCGTACTCGTCTCTTTGAGTGTTTTATGGATTGTGGTGAGTGGGGAATATAAGGCTGTGAAGAGCATTCCATAATCGTGTGGATCGGCTACAAAACGAGTCTTCAAACTTTATTGAAGTCCGAAAACAGGCTTATGAGTAAACATTCCTAGTGAGACGGGTGTTGTGGTTAAATTCTTGCAGGGGAGGAATGCAATTGGTTGGTGAGTAAATAAATGGTGAACGTGAAACAATTTGATGGTCATAACAAAGGCGACAAACAAAATATCATATTTTCATGACAGACAGAAAGAAATGTCTTGATGGATAAGCAAACAGTTATCTTGTGATAATTCCAATGTTGATACAAGGAAGAAAAAGTCATGAAAGAGATCCAAATCACTGCTAGAACACAATAAGTCGCAGTCGCGTTCGCATGTTGTGCTGTCAAAAGTTGATATACGAGTATATTCATACAAAAACATAAAAGTGAACAAAATTATGTCGCTGCCCTTATCATTCTTAGCTGTCGTTAAAGTTTAGCAAATTTTAACTTTCGCGAATCGACAAGTGTGATAGTAGACAGCTGCCTACGACCTCAACAGCTACTGATTGCGTTTAACCGGTTAATCAATCCAAGCAAATAGACTCAGAATCAAAATAAAAACCAAACCTAGTAGATTTTCATCAGATACAGCAGCAGTTCCTATTTTTAAATCTTTCGGTGTACGAATTTTAAAAATTCTCTAGGTGTCTCAATTTTCTTAACTCAAAGAGCATGACGAATGTGCGTCAATCTCAATCACAAACTGTGCGTGATTATTAGAGATGACATTATCTCCAACGGACTATGTCAACTGACATTGGAACAGAGATTGAACATGGAACATGATCAAGGTCAGCACAGTGATAAGCTCAAAGCTAATGGTCTTAGAAAAACCAAGTCTATGCATTCGCGATTTCGCATTCACTGTTCTTGTGGGTTTCCTCCTTGTCAATAAGTGACAGAGCTCTCAAAAGCTTACCTGTCAGATGATTCCGAAGAATCATAACGATCCGAACAGCGTTTCTTCTTATTCCTATCCTCTGAATCCTGATCATTCCTTTCACCGACACTTGACAACGATGACGACGATGACGACGATGACGATGAAGACGAGGACGACGATGACGTCGATTGACGTTTCTTCGGATTGCTTATATCCACATTCGATGAGTGTTGTTTGTTGTTTGCAACAATCGTTGCTGTTGCGGAAGTAAATCTTCCCGGCAACATGGGAAAACCAAAATTTTGCTGTTGATTCTTAATTTTCTGATTGGATTTTTTATTATTTGCACCATTTGCACTATTTGCGAACTTTTGGCTTTGATTTGAGAGCACCATTGGCGGTGGAGCACAGATAATCGGAGCACTTTTCGGTTTCAGCTGAATGACTGGCGCTGACGTTGCTGCCGATCCAACAGATGGCGTGGACAGACCTGTCAACGATGATGAGGCAGAAACGGACACTGTTGGTTTACTACTACACTTGCCACTTTTGAATGATTTCATTGAAACTTCATTCGTATCAAATTTCTTCACTTTATTTTGCACCGTTAGATTTGAAGCGGGCAACGAGAACAGACTTGTCTCGAAATTTCCCGGATTCACACTATTTGGATGCACCATTGCAATGCTTGCTAAAGACAAGGACGATGGAGACGTCGACAACGGCGACGATGACGACGATGATTGCGATAGTGACAGTGTTGATGATAATGGCGATGATGAGGAGCATGATAAGGATGATGATGATGATGTGGATACAGTAACCGGGATATCATTGGCACCACCGCATGCAATTTGCACCGTTTTCACATCACTTTTCACTGAAGGATTGCTTGCCACAGATGCTGTTGGAGCCAAAGGTGTGTTGTATGAAGAAAAACCGGAAGCGCGGACAACAACACCACTACTACCACTACCACCACCACCAGTGCTACCACTACTACTACAACTGTTGGGATATGAAGTTTCGCCACTACCGAACATCATGATTGTTTTGTTGTTGTTGCATTCAAATTGTGCCAGAGGTGGTAAACTTATCGATTTTTCGCATTTTGTACTCTCATTCGATGTCACAATTGCAACAGCGGATGCCTCTGCCGGAGCGGCTACCGACACGGAAGCTGTTTGTGTTGTCACCTTAACCAAGGCCTGCGATCGATTTGCCAATGCTACACTTACACTATTGCCACAGCTACTGTTTCGATTAGTCATATAGTTATTGCTGCTGCTGCTTAGCTTCAGTTTATCGAACGCCGAGAGCACTGGCAGACCGGGAGGAGTCTCCCCCTCATCTCCCATGTTGATGTCAGAGTTTATGTTTGTTTGCTTTCGCTACGTTGTGCAGACGTTTTTCGAAAAGTGGATTTGAATGTTTTCTCCTGCAATGTTTTCCTGTCTATCAGTCAGTGCTGTTGGAGAATATTCATTGCAAAACGAAAAAAACGTTTGAAAACAAAAACTATTCTTATTCCCGTCGCTTCATTTGTTGGTTTGGATTTTTTTCCTTCTTTATTTTGAACGATGTGGCGCACCATCGAATCCGTCACGGACACAACGAACTGTCAGTTTTGTCTGTCAATCATGAATTGACATTTAAAATGTCTTTGAAAAAAACAGGAATTCGAAAACAAAAACAAAGAAGATCATTAACCGAAACCGAACGTGTGCGATGTATGTGCTCAGGAGAGGAACGCTCAACAAAGAATGAGATACTTGAAGTGCACCACACTCTGCGCGACGATACAGTATGACAGCCACCGTACTGTTGGTGCAATCAATGCGCGCGAGCAAAATATCAGCAACCAGCAACTGTCTCGTTGCGAGCTTTTTTTCGTCTTTTCCACTTCTCTTCGTTTTTCTTCGTCTTCTCTCTTTGCTCACGTTCCTTTCTAGTTTCTGAACGAAGACGAAACACGAACACGCTTGTGTGGAGACTCCACACTTGGGTATCCTCGCGGTGTGTAGACTCCTTGATGTTGGAGATACGTCGGTTATTGCATGTCTATTGAGCACACACCTTCGAACAGTTTGGGTCCGTCGGAGGGAGATGGCGGTCTGGGGGGCTTATGCTGTCACTCCACATGCGGTTGTATCGCTATTTTGCATAAAATGGCACTGAACTCTTCGTATGGGCTATATGCTTGCTTGCTAGGCTCTTTTTTATTTCATTTTATACACTCTTCCGCACGAGATGAAGGGAAACAACACCAGTCCATGACGATGGACAGAGAGATAGAGTTTACGAAAGCGCCTGCTGTCTCTTTCCGACGCACATGCATTTGCTGTCACTGAATCAAAAGTCCATTTTACATGTCAAAATACCAGCGCTTGTTGAAATCAAAAGGAATTCAGCGATTTTTTGTGTTTTTTCTTCACTCTTATCCTTTTCCGGGAAGCGGCAGGTTTAGGGATTCACACACAAATGTCAAAACTGTCAGAATCGGAAGCAAACTAATCCGTGGCACACACGCTGTATTCAGTGTTCAGAAGCACCATATCGTAATCATTATTATTGTCTCGTGAAAGGAGCCCTGATTGGAGGAGTCGCTGCTGCGGAACGGGATGACTTTGAACGCGAAATGTCAGACCGCAGTCATTTTGATTGATGGGCGGGGTGGAGTTCACAACTTTTTCGCTTGTAGCTCGGAATTCTTGTCATGAATTTTGGCGTTTTGTTAGCAACTAATCAAATAACGAGAAACTAAAGTCGTACACAACAGCGACCGCTCCACTCTCAACGAAATGAGACGACGCACTGGTGGCGTTGAGTGGCGGCGACGACGGCAACTTTGAAGAGGATTGAGCGCGCCGCGTTGTACGACAACGACGAGTTCTTCGATTCAACGATTTGTATGAAATCAAGTTATTTTTTTTTGTTGTTTTTGTCTTGTGCTTTTTTTTGTTTTTGCGGTGGAACACGTTCTGATTGGAAGTGTGGATGTGTGGGTTGCTGTTTTCCAATTCGAGCGAACGAATGAGACAGACCTTGTCTGGTTGGGAGTGCGAACGGGTGGGATAGTCCAACGTGATTGGTACTTAAGCGAGTGGACATCTGGATATGGTTGTGGATTGCGTGTGGCCAATGATGGTTGAGGAAATGACTAGAGAATAATTCACAGTTTATATTAATATGGCGTAGAGGATAGTATTGAGTTAAAAATTCAATTAGTTGTTACAAGAACCAATCGAACATCCACAAGCAATAATTTGTGGTGCATTGCCAAGAGATGGCGCTAGATTCTGCTTGAATTTTTGTATTTTTAACAGTCAAGCTAACGAATGGCAGTATGACATCCATTGCAATTCGACAGAAAGGCACCCAAAGCAATTGTGGGGGTAGCAATATTTAAAGAGCTAAACTAAATGCTAAGAAAGCACTCGACGCGTTATTTTGGATAGAGTCACATTAATGACCTTGAATGCAACTCAAGTGGAGTTACAACAATGGTCAATAATGAATGAACTTGCCAAGCATTGGTCAAAATAAGAACACAAATGCTTAGTATAAACTTCTTTACTCCCTCAACGAATTGAACAATGCCAATGTATTTATAGACCTACACTGGCATGTGTGAGGCTTTGGCCGTCACTTAAACCTAACCTAATGAGATGAAGCATCTCCTTTTCGAACTGAAAGCAAACGGCTAGCAACAGATTTGATTATTTACTAACAATTTCCAACATGATATCTGCAGAGCGAATTAATTGTGTCCTTAACTCTTCGATCTGGTAGAGGTCAAGATAGTAATATCGAGACTGAAGCTTAACAAAGTTGCTGGGGCAAATGGTCTGTCTACTGAAACCTTTAAAGCAGCGGGAGATGATCTGGTTGGACTGTTCTGTAAGATATGGTCGGAAAAAGCATGCTATTTTTTTTTTGTCGGAGGTTTTTGAAGCGCTACACTGGAGCACTCAGACTCAAAAACTGGTTCATTGTACTGTCGGGCAGTAACCTACTTGTAATGGAATTTCATGGTCTTTCGAAGGAAGACCAGCAGGTGTTTTTGTGATCATTAGCCTGCATCATCAGCTCTCACCTCATCAGCACCAAATAACTGCTACCTGATGCGAGCAAAGGCGGGACAATGCCAGAGGAAGTTCTCTACAGTGTCTTCGTCTTCTCCACAGGAGTCGCAGAAGTTTCCGTCGCTTAGGCCAAGCACACTTAGGTGTTTGGCGAATGTGCAGTGGCCCATTAGTACGCCGATAAGTTGTCTGCAATCTTTTCTGTTAAGAGATAACAGGAAAGTCACGGATTTCTTACAGACGTTGTGGAGCCTGCGCTTGGTTTGTCTACAACCTGGAGAGTCATGCCACCTGCGGATGTGCTCTCGAGAGGTCCAGCCATAGATGGAATCCCTAACCAAGGACGCAGGCAGTCCTGGTGCAGGTTCAGGTCCTGAGATTATCTTCTCTGATCCTCGCCTAGCAAGTTCATCGGCGATTTCATTTCCTGTGATCCCATTGTGACCCTAACCAAGACAAGTCTTAGCGAATTTAAGCTACCGATTAAATTCAGAGAAGACTTGCTTTTCCTGAACTATCCTGGAAGTGGTTAAAGGGTTTAGTAAGGCCTTAAGCACAGCTTGACTGTCGCTACAGATACAGATACTTGGCCTTTCATTTATTCTTTACAATATAGTTCGGGGCCATTAGGATCGCATGGGTTTTCGCTTGGAAAACCGACAAAATTACCTAACGAGGTGTGCAGTCTAAAGTTGTCGCTCTCTACGAAGGCACCAACACCAGATCCTTCATTGGTCTTGGAGCCGTCCCTGAAGATTCGATTACATTCATTTCCTGGCTCAGATTCTGGCCGATCTTTCAAAAGTCCGTGCAACTGCTAAAATATGCGGATGATATTGACGTGATTGGCTGAACACAGGGCTGAAAAGAAATGGGCTAAAATGGGTTTCGCGGTAAATGAGAGCAAAACGCATACCCTATTTTCAAGAAAGGACGCATTGACGGCTTGGATAGAACGTCAAAATGGGCAGCTATAACTTCGAGGTTGTAGAAAACTTTGTCTACCTCGACTCCGGGGTAAACATTGCAAACAACATCAGTACCGATATCAAACGCAGAAACCCTTGCCAACCTCTGTTTTTTGGGCTCAAAACGCAATTGAGTAACAGATCCATCTCTTGAAGGTCGAAGCTAATTTATTATAAGACATTGATCATCCTAGTCCCGCTCTACGGCCTAGAGGCATCGACAATATTGAAAGTGAGTGAAGAGACTCTTGGTCTTTTTGAAAGAAAACTTCTGCTTGCGATCCAACACTTAAAATAGCTAGGCTATGTAGAGCACATCCACAACTTAGCTCCGGCATGAAGAATCTTACACTCTGAGGCTGTGAACAACCTAGTAGAGGAAAAGCTTGGGGAATAAACCATCAGATTCTTCATTATTTTTTTCTAACCCTCGATATCGTTGCTTTTTGATTACTTACTCTGATATGGAGTCAGGCCAATGTATTGTGTCATTTTTCGTGCTTCTTTCACGATTACCCTTACCCAGGGGACTTTCTGGAATTCTCTGCATTTTCTTTTTCATCTCGATTTCTTGTGCCCATTAATGCCCGCACTGTCACAATATGTGTTCGCCTGCTCGTTTTCCTCTAGGCACGTTCTTCAACCCCCTTCTTCAATAACCCAGTCTATTTTTCAGATCATACTTGAAGTACACATAATCTAGCGCCACCGCCCATTTCGATATTCTTGGCTTTAAGCTTTAAACTCTTTCCTGGCTAGCAAATGTCGGTACATTATTGTTATCTTTGCTGTTTACATCCTTCCATGACTGACCGCTTTCTTTGGTGTGCCGTCCCGTCATGGGCCATTTGTTGACCGGGTGCTGAACCAGTTCTCTGCCTATAACAGAACGATTTATCACCGCGGTTAATTTCTTCTTTGCTAAGGATTTCGCCTTTTCGTTGCCTTCGATCACCGCATGTCCCAAAGTATTTTGATCACATTTTGAGATGCGCAAACATTTTGTATAGAATGCACATTCGTCTACAGATTGTACGATGTATTGACGTCTACAGCTCCATGTATGCAATCACCAGTGCCATGCAATGAAAATGTTTTTTTACCGCAACCTGATCTACATGTAAGTGATTCAACACCTGCAGTAAATCAATCATCTGAGCTTGGTACACGCTAGGAACCTGCACTCTTCTTGTCTCGTTTTTTTTCTGAGATCCAAAGTCTTCTTGTTTCCAGACGATGACGTTTGAAAGCCATTTTCCTTCCCGCTATATTCGAAGTACCAATGATTTCATAATAAATAAGTCTAACGACAACAGTAACACTACCTTTGCGAATGTTGGTGGTCTAGGTAAACATATCAGACGTCGGAATCGGAACATATCAAAATGTGTTTTAGTACATGCCTTTTCTGCTGCCATAGCACTTTCGTCTTTCGAGCTTTCCCTTCGAAGTAAGTCGGGTATATATCTTAAATATCTTGGTCATCTTCATCTCAGATCCAAAAAAAGTGTTTGAGTTTAAACTGCCTTCTAACTTGGACGTTCCAGACCTAGTACCCAGGTCTGGTATTCGAAGAAAATTTTAACCGGTTTTTTTTTTTTTTTTTTTTTTTTTTTTTATATTCATTTTTATTAGTATTTCATATAAACTTACGTGCTACACAAAAATGACTAAAACTAGCTTACCTAACTTTTTAGAACTATCTTACTGGCCCTCATCGGGCACTCTAAGTTAAACTTAATCGTTAACTATGTCTTTCGACTTATCGTTTTTTTTTTTTTTTTTTTTTAATTTTAAGAACAATTAAAACTAAGAAAAATTTATTGTTATTTTTTAAAAAAAACTTAGTGAAATAACGCTTTTTTGTTTTTCTTACATTCTAAATAAAACTTAAACCTACCTTACAATAAAACTTAACCTAGCTAAACTAACTTATCATTAATTGGAATACATATATGTAGGATTTAATCCATATATATTTTATTATATGTGAACAATCTCTGCATATAAGCATTCCGGTTTTTTTTTTTTTTTTTGTGTTTTTTTTTTTTTTTTTTTTTTTTTTTTTTTTTTTTTTTTTTTTTTTTTTTTTTTTTTTTTTTTTTTTTTTTTTTCTTAACCTGTCTTATACTAAACTAAACTAGACACTTAAGAACTATGTAAGCCGGCCAAGGCAAGTAATACATGTCAGCCGACTTTAAATACCAGACCTACCCCGGATCGAAAGGGATCGACGAGGGAGCTCCCTCTTTTAACCACCAGAACTGCTGGTGTTGATTGCTCACATCTTTAACATCTCGGCTGGATACCGATCTACTAAAGCGAAGAAGCTCCTCAGTGCTCTGTGCGACGTTTCGGCTGTAGTTGAGTCGCCCATCCACAGTTGTCCGAGCAATGTGGAAGATTAACGGAACTGCATCTTTATCCTGGATCAGACCTGCCTGGTCGAAATAAAGGAATGCTTCTGGGGGGACGAAGCCATTAAGGCGCACCCTCTCATGGTACCCATAATTGGGGTAGTAAGCCCCTGAAATCAGGTTATTAATCGAGATGATTGCTCTTGCAATGTGCCTACGAGTCATCTTGATTAAAAAGTTGTCTACTCTTATCAGGTTCGCTCTGTTGTATAGGATCTCATTAGAATAGAATTTTTTGTACTGGGACTCTGGTGTTCTGTAAAGGTGAAGGCAAGCCCTAAGACAAGCCCTCTCAAACACCCGAATCTTTTCCATCAAGCTTGCTCCCACATTGAACCACACGGGACAGCCGTAAGCAAGCATCGGCCGAATAAGGGCCATGTAGCAGATTACCTTCACCCTCGCATCGAGTTGGCTGTTGCGAAACAGTCTCTTTGTAAGAGCGAAAGCCCCTCGAGCTCTGGCCAGAGCAGCATCTATATGTTTATTAAAATATAGATATTGATCTAGCCAAATCCCCAGGTATCTGACTACAGTCTGATTCGCTAGTGGCTGCCCATGTTGCCCAATAACTGAGAACTTTCGCCAATTCTGTTTGGTATCCGCCGAGGCCTTTCTCAACGGCGTTCTGAATAAGATGGTTTCAGACTTCTGAAGGTTGATAACCAACTTCCAGTCGTCGCAAAATCGCTGAATTTTCTCGTAGTCACTTTGCAAGAGTGTTACAATGATCTCAATTTTAGGACCTGATCTGTACGCAATCAGATCGTCGGCATACGCTATCGAGTGCTGAAGAGATCCTATCAGATCAGCTGTGTAAATGTTGAAGAGTATCGGCGAATTGACCGCACCCTGTTGCAGACCATTTTTAATGTCAAACGTTCCCTCAGAAACTACATCGCAATTTTTAACGATGAACCTTCTGTTGGATAACATATTAAGCAACGTGTACAATAGTGGTTTGCTTATACCCAACCTGTTTAACTTGTAGAAGAGCCCTTCCAACCATACGGTATCGAAGGCCTTTTCCAAGTCGATCAGTAGGGCACCCGTGCACTGTTTCTTGTTTTTATTCCATTGTATGTCCGACACCAGTTTCGACGCGGCATGTATTGTATCATGCCCCGCCTTGAAACCAAATTGGTTATCCGGAACTATATTATTATGCTCAACCCATTTGATCAAAGCTCTATTAATGACTTTTTCGAATACCTTGCTGATATTCGGAAGGAGACTTATCGACCGGAGATTTGCCGGATTGGATGCGTCCTTTCCCCTCTTGCGGATCGGTTGTACCACTGCTGTTTTCCAATGCTCTGGATAGTGCACATTATTCAGAGCATTGTTAAATAGTATGGTATAAATTTCCACCGCTACCGGTGGAAGATGCCTTAAAACAATGTTCGATATTCCATCGATTCCCACTGACTTCTTCTTTTTTAGTGTTTCGAAGATCGTTTGTAGTTCTCTCTTCGGTACGAACGGGGGATGAGTCCCTTCATTGGCGATGGCATTAAGTGCCATATTATCGTCATCGAACACGGTAAAGCCAGAGTTCTCTGATCGCCAGTGCTCGATTTCGTACCGAAGACGGTGGTTGAGCTCAAGGACTCTATTCTCTAGGTCGCGGTTCGGGCGAATGCTAGCATTTACCTTGTACACGTCCTCAAAAATAGCTCCTATCGCCTCCATCTTCTTTTGCGGATCTTCGATCACAAAAAAGTTGTCATCATCGGCAGCGTCCCTAGGATCTATACCCGCTGCTGTGAGTAATTGTTCATTGTTCGTCGTTCGGGGTATTTTCAGACACGGAAGTTCGTTGGCATCCTTCCTCCGAAATATTTTATTAATCTGGGGGAACATACTCGGGTTATCAGATCTGATAGCCCGAATCTTATTTCCCCAGTGCAAATTGGCTGACCGCCTATAATTTGCTTTAATTAATATTTGGAGGTTCTTTATCAACGACTTCAGTGTCCTTATCTCCGAGTTTTGTCTGTCCGCAAACTGTCTGTATAGGTTTTTAAGCCTAGTGAGCAGCCTGCTTTTTTGTGTGTGAAGTGCGTCTATTGTCGCGTTGCGATATATGTTCTCTGTATGTCGATGCCGGGGTATCGTTCTGTCCATAGTTCGTTTTATTATCTCGTCCATTCCTTTAAGATACCAGTCAATCTCTTCGTTTGAAAGGTTCCTATTGGACGGTGGGTAGAGCGCGTTCGAGGAGAGTGCTCTTGTCAAGTCTCGAGAGAAACGAGTCCAACGAGTCCTACTGTAATTGTAGGAGTACGTTTGACCGAACTCTTGAAGTTCCGCAACTTCATTAGGAATCGTTATTTCGGCACGTAGTCCGCAATGGTCACTGTCGTGCATAAATGTGCGCAGGCAGTTTATTGTTTGTTGGTCCACGTCAGTCAGTTGTAACCGTTCGTCGAACAGCAGCAGATCTAGATAGGAGCCGCTTCTGGGAAACGACGGACTATCTGTAGCCTTTAGGTCGAGGCGAAACTCTATGGAGTTTTGAACCCACCAATTGAATAATGAGGTCCCTCTTTGATTAGGCGTGTGATTTCCCCAATTTCTGTGTTTTGCGTTGAGATCTCCGGCCATGAGGTAATAATTCTCCTCCGACTCCAGCCTTAGGCATCGAAACAATGTCTCGAGCTCTGATAAAAAAATTTTAACCGGTACGTTACTATTCATGCCAGGCCACAACTCATCAAATGGTTTTCGTGTCTTTGAATACAAAAAAAAAAAGATAATAATACTGTCCAAAGACTAGGTTAGGTCAGGTTGAAGTGGCTGGAGTATGCACTTTGACAAGTGTTGATCCATTTTGCTGCTACACGGATTAACTGAGGTCAATCCAATTATTCATATGCGGGAAACCATTTGGAGCTTAGGCTGTAGCGTAGTAGGTTGATTATAGGCCCCCAGATGTTGGCATCGAAGGGACGCCAAGGCAGGGCAGGAGCAGAGGGAATGTGGAATGCTCTCCACTTCCTCCTTATCTAGCTGCAGAAATTATTAGCCAGAGTCCCTAGTCTTCTGGTATAATCTCATATGAGTGTCCTGTAATGACACCAACGATTTTACGTTACGTTACGAGGGAGATTAGTCCTTTAGATCTTTTGAGGTCTAGCGTGGGTCAGATCATACTGTAGGTGTGGCACTTAGTGCCTTTCGCCCATCTGCTGTTTGTTTTTTGAATTGCATCTTCTAGTAGCATCAATTTACAAGTCGTAAGGGCATACCCATGCAGCTGTGTTTCGGTAGTAGTGGCTGGTAGCGAACTTGGCAAGCTCATCCCCTTTGCAGTTGCCTGGAATGTCTCTGTGGTCTGGTACCCTACAAAGGCGAATGTCGAACTGATCGGCCAAATGCAAATATCACGTGCGAATATTACATTCCATTTGAGCCAGGACATAGCTTCACTTATCGCCATTATCTCCGCCTGAAACACGCTACAGTTATCGGGTAAGCGAGAGGAGAGACTGATGTTTAATTCATTGGAGAAAACACCACTGCTAACCTCATCCTGGGTATTTGACCCTTCCGCAAAGAAGTGCAGGAATTTCTGTCTGGAATTAGGGTTTCAACGTTCCTATCAGGAAAGTATTGGGATGTGGCATGATCTAAATTTCTAGTCGGGAAGTTTAGAGAACTTAGTATTGAGGAGTAACCATATGGAGTGTTGATCCACTGGGAGAATGCCATGAGACGAATGGCGGTGTTTGTTGCTAGTTGTCGGTCATAAATGTCGAGTGGGGTTAGAATCAGGATAACGTCCAATACACCTCCTATGCAGATGCAGGCTTGACGTTGAACGTTCCTTAAGTCATTGTAGTGTATGGCTGTGTCTAGGATAGGCCACTAGACATGCACTCCATACAACAGTATTGGTCTAATGACGGTTACGTAGTTCCAATGGATCATGTGAGGTTGGAGACCCCATTTTTGCCTATGGCTTTTTTACTTACCTAAGAAGCAAGCGTAGACTTGGGGGTACACTCCATTACATTTTACCAAGGCCGTTTGCCTTCGACCACGCTAGTTTGGAGAGCATTTAGCATAACATCCCTTAGCACTGTTGGATATTTACCCGAGATTGCCACAGCAATGCCATCCGCATCGGCTATCACTCTGCACACTGCCTTGTCTAGTAACAAAAGTAGTTCGTTGACCACGATGTTCCATAGCAGGGGAGATAGAACTCCATCTTGTGGTGTTCCTCTGCTGGCAAGTCTGGTAGTGGTGGTGGAACCCAGCTTAGTGATGATTACTCTACTGGTAAGCAGTTGGTGAATCAGTCTACCGAGTCCCACGTCCACGCCAAGATTCACCAGTGCATTGGTGATAGAGGATGGGTATACATTGTTGTCCAGAAAAGCTACCATTGTATATTCTTTATGGTAAAGGGATTTCTCAATCGAGCATACAAGCGAGTGTAGGGCAGTTTCTACAGATTTGCCTTTAGTCTATGCGTGTTGGAAAGCTGACAATCTAAATAGATCTATATTGCAACGAAGTTGGATATCTATGAGTCTTTCCAGTGTTTTAAGGAGGAAAGAAGACAGGCTGATAGACCCTGAGTTATTGAAAGGATTCCAACTGGATGAGGAAACACTTGCTCGGCAATTGGAGAGGAATATTTAACCCAAAACGGTAATGCGAAATGGATATCGTGAGGGGTTTGTGCATCCAGAGCCGAATATGACTAGGCCGCCTAGAACATGTAAACAGCACAAAACAATTAAGAACCAAAACAAGCGCGGTGAAAATAAGTGTAAGGAAACCTCTTACTGTTTGTCTCACGACACTCCAATCGCAAGTGACTGTCTTAGCTGAAAGGACCCCTTGATTAAGTCGCAAGCCCACGTCAGTATTCAGGCATCGGCCTGTACTTGCAGGCCCTTATTTCGAATACCTTATTTTGTATACTTCAATTAATACAACAGAGGTCATACATGCACGCTTAATTTTCATAAATAAATGCCACTTTATTGCCGCGTTTGTTAGATACATATCTATAGATACTCTTATATACACTATCTACAATCTCGTATACAAAAAAAATGTACAAATCTCTAAAAATACTGTCAACGTCTCGATATTATATAAATAAAACAGATATATGCACATTCATCGGATACAAGACACAAATAAATAAAATTAGAAAGTAGCTGGACTTGAGTTCCGTCTTAATTAAGCTGTGACGACCTTAAAGTATTCCCTTAATGCTTAGCAAAAAAAAAAAATTAAAAATAAAATGCCGCCGTTGGATAGCTGCACCTGCCCTTGCTACGTCCACACTGATGTTGGGATGATGCCCTCTTTGCTTGTGCCGGGAGGAGTGAGTACTTCTTGTTGCAAAAAGTCCATTGGAAGGTTCACCAGGAAGCCCTAAACGACAAGAGGTTACAATTTGACTACAAACGTTGAACTTCGATCGTACCTGAATATTTTTAATCATCTTCGTTGCCATTTCCGGATCTGTCTTGCATATAGGCGGCTGTTCATTGTACTTCTTCAAGCTTGCGAACGTCTTTACGAAGTCATTAGGCACGCATCTAAAGACTTCATCGTAGATGTCTGTGTTTCTCTTCGATATTCGTCGCCACATTCCGTTCCAGAATTGATCTATCACTGGATCAGTAACGTCAATTGGTATCCGATCGGGATCTGGCTCCAGCAGTCCTACAAAATTCAAAGGATCATTATGATCTGAAAACATGCGGAAGCACGATCGTATGCCATACCTAAATGCTCCTTAAACAGATACTTCCTCAGACGTCCTGCGAACACACCACTGGGGAATTTTTGTCCATTCATCCGGCCGTCTTCGTACTCTTGATCCTGATGATGCAACAAAGCAAACAATTTAATGAAAGTACAACAAGAGGCTGGCTAAATTACCGTTATGATTGCGGCGATTTCTGAATCACGCTTCCCAATCATCGATCGATCGTTGATATTCGCCGAACCACAGATTACGATGCGATCGTCAGCAATGAGCAGCTTGGAGTGGACGTAAATCAACTCCGTGATGGGGACATTGTTCAGTTGGGAATGATTTCGAAGACTGTGGAATGAAATGTACTCGTGGGGATTCTCAATTCCAACTTCTTTCAGCCGAGTCAAGATCGCAGATCTTCCTCTGAAATATAAAAATAACTTAATTGCTTGATGACACGTTGGGATGATGGACAAACCTTGAAATGGATGCGTAGTTCCAGTGGGTTATTGCTCTGACAGCATTTCCTGTAGTGCCTCCGACATCTCCTTCAAATCCCGGCAAAAGTGGCATGACAACAAACACTCGGAAGATTTTCCTCTCTCTAAAGGATTTAAAAATCGGATGAATACTGGGTTATATGGAGGGAGGCTGAAATACTCACTTGTGCGCTCGAACTATCCTCTTGAAAAGAGTCTCTCCGACTTGATTACGGACGTTGCTATATGATCCGGTCACGCCGAGTTGCATGGTTATGAAGAATTGATTCTCAATGTAGATGTAGTGCTGAGCTCTTGAGATGGTCTGAATGTAGGCATCGTGGATACTTTGTTCTACTAGATCCGGTTCAATGAAACCACAACTCCACGAGGAGACACTGCGCAGCAGTTGACATGTCACGCGGTTTAGTTTGGTTTTAATAAGATTTGGATTCACTTTGATGTTGTGATAACTCATTGGCATTAGATTAGGGAAGGACTGAAAGAAAAAGAGATTTTATATTGGACGAAAAGGGGAGTTCAATAAATCAACAACAACTTCAATTAATTCTCGTAAGGCAATCTGAGAAAAAATGGAGCGGATGGAAAGGACCAAATTAGGACTGCTGGCCAAAAAAAGAGAAGAAGTTTCTAAGCTGGATTCTTCGGAGACAGACACAAGTTTTTAAAACCTAGCTTATGTTAGGGAGACATCATGTGGCGACCACGCTCAACGACTCCTGCCAAAGGTACTCATGCAGTGAATTCCATCAACAGAAGTTAAGTTTTCTGTGTGTGGAGCACAGATGATGCCACAGACATTCCAAGCCACCGATAGTCAAAATCGCTGCAAAATGCAATGCATTCGTTGGCAGTCGCATTTCGTATTTCATCGAGTGCAGTTTACGTTTGTTTAAATTTCCTATAACGTAATGTAACAATAGATATTTTTCTAATTCAATAAATCAGTTAATCTAATTCTCCAACCGTTTGTTTAACTTAACATGAGTAGCTAAAATCATGTAAAATTCTAAACGTCTTCCCATTAGGTTTAGATCGATGAATGTTGCTGATGATTTAATCAGCAATTGCACCTTATATTCCTAGCGGTACTGAGAATTTGGGAAAATCTGCTCTGAAAAACGTTTATGGAAACCGCTGTGATAGAATAAAACAATAATTCTGGACGAACGCAAAGGAGAATTATTTCCCTTGAAGATGGTCTGGTTTAGCACATCCTACACATAAAAGTTCGATGTATGGAATCTCAGCAATCAAACCCATCGAAACTTATAATGTCAAAAAGGTTTAGAAAAGGTGACGCGCTGTTATGATTTTTTTTAAGTCTGACTTGAGAAAATTCCCACAAACATTGAATGGAGGTTAGGTGAGACTAAGTTCGAGTGGCAGAATGAAGATAGCAGTCACACTTAGATCAGTTTTGGTATCTCCGGGTTTTTGACGAAACTCTATCGCCAAATGACATAGGAAAAGAGCGATCCTTCGCTAGCTGTCTTCATTTCGCATACCAAGTTGATCGAAGTCCATCTCAACTTGTGTGCGCCACCTTAACCGTAAACGTTTCCTGTTCGTTGAGTTTTCCAATCAATCCATATAGGGCTATGTGTTAGAGCATTAGCCTCTCTTCTTATCCTATCTTTCTCTCCTCTATTTGGGAGGAGAGAACAAGATTTTGTATGGAACTGTATGGTTTTCGAGTGAGAGGATAAGAACCGCTCGACGAGCAAAACCGTTTAATCATGAGTGTATCGCGATTCTACTCAACCAGTGTATTACAACAATACACGACTCAGAGCGGGCGATTTCTTATCCATTGGACCATTTTGAGCTCGCGATAAATTAATGGATGCTGATGTTTTTCAGTTTGCTTAAACTGTTAAAGAAGTATGCGCCCAAGTGAATTTTTTTCGAGTCAAGAAGACATGTGCAGTGTTATGGGTTCCTTCTCTAAATCTCCTCTACAACTTCTATAAAGGTCATTATATGGATATATCTTATAAGCATCCTTTCCAATTGCTGTTCTTATGTGAAATGTGACAGACCCCAACAGAATTTAAACTCAGAATTGCCAATTTGCCCTGCATCACGACTTCCGAGGCGTGCCTTGAATGCGATTCCATCAACTGGGCGACCGCGGGTCACTGAAGATGATAATGACGATGATGATTGCCAATTTTCCTAACTTTCCTCCTCCACTTTTTTTACCGATTACTTACATGATTATCACGCATTTTCTCCAACTTTGTGGCATTCCATCGCTGAATGAAATGTCTGGCAACATCTCTGGCGGAGCTTGCCACCACCATGATGCCCACGTCATGCCAAGGCATCCGCGGTGTGGTCGTCCTGTCAACCAAATCCACAAATGGTGCGTCCAAATTTACAAAATCCTTCATGATAAAGTTTGAGTAATCCTTTCCGAACCAAAACTTAGCGTTGCCATAGAATTCATCAAGGATCTGCGTTTGGAATGGCGTTGGATCTTCAAGACCACCTTTCCGACCTTCATTAAGCTCTTCCGGTGAGAAAGCCAGATTCTTTGAGTTAATATCTGGAGACTTTGGACTGTCAGGGAGTTTATCTCCGCCCTCGGTGAGGGTCAGACGATTCACTAACTCCTTGCCCTTTTTCATTGCGTTGTCTTTTAACTTTTCCAACATGTTCTTCCTCTCCAACTCCGGAGTGTTCAGCTTCAGGGATTCATGGACGTCTTCTCCAGATGGTCTGCTCTCTGGTATGACCAACTTTTCACCAGGCTCTAATACGCGCAAGACGACTTCTCTCTCGTGCTGTTGCAGGTCAATGTTGACGTTTTTCGACGACTTCCTAGATCCGAAGGCTGAGTCGTTGTCATTAAAGAAAGATGACTTCTTTGGAAGACTTCCTGTCACGCTGGATGTTGATATGCTGCCGAGATCTGTTAATCGATGCCGGAAGTCATCCCAGCGACCGTAGCAAAGATCTATGCCACCGAGGAAAGCGTATGTCTGGTCGACGACCACAATTTTCTCATGATGCGCCCAGAAAAATACACCAACTCGAGCGTGATCTGGATGCCGCATTACCTGGAAAGGGAGGAAATCATGTGTGACGGGTGACACACCTGCTGGATTTTTTACTGCGTACCTTAATGTTCTCATGGGTATTGACAAGCCTCTGTTTGCTATAGTAACTATTGATACCGAGTGCCATTTCCACCTCCTTGTAGAGCATCACAAATATTTTCACGCCTTGAGACTGTAAACGAGAAGAGATTTGATGATGAGGAGGTGTGGACAAGTTTTGAAAAATAAGAGCTTACCGCCTTCCGGTGGAGTATTTTATCCAAACGCCAGTAGTCTCCGTCGATTGCTGGCCTCTTCATATAGATCTCGGGACTCAGCCACCAATCAGCGATGAGAATCTCCGACGTGGCACCCTCTAGTGCGTCGGCAACAGCACTCATGTAGCTGGAGCCGTCCACAAACCAACTGGCCTGTGCCGTGTTCCGCACTGGTGCGTATGACATGTGCGGGTTGGGATACGTGAAGTCTCTTGCTAAACGACAACAAAAGAGGGCGAATTAGAGGCTTACGCCATCGACTGGCTATCAACAATACCTCATCGTACGTACCATAGTTGTTGGCAGTTTGTTTCAGGAATGTCATCCATTCCTTGGCTTTTCGCCTGGTCCAGCATTTTAAAACAATATGTCGGTTATTTGTCAAGATTTGCAAGCCCTTACGCATACCCGTTTGATAGATGCCCGTTGATACATCAAATCCTTGGTCAAATAATATCACAGCTCTAAAATGGAAAATAGGTCCAGTTTATCAATGCTTCGAAGGTCTCAACGCTGCGGCTTACCTGATTTCTCCATCACTTGGTCGTATGTATCCGAAGCAGGTTTCCTTCACGAAGAACCATCGGTTCCTCCATTTGCCGCAAAGAACATCTGAGCAGAAGTAATTGCAACGCACGCAGCACTTGTGTTGAAAACATCCAAAACAATTGCATCCGGCTTGTCCGGGTCGAGTCGATCCAGTTCGCTTGAGAATTGGTCCTTCCTTTCCCTTGATTCCAGCAACAGACACAAATGAAACGTTGGATACTTCCACATAGTTGAGCTGTGAAAAAAGAAAAAAAGCTTTTTTAAGGACGATTGTAATAAAATATAGGTGTTACGGGAACAAAGACGATCAAAAAGTAAAAATTCCGGTAGATATCATTGCAATCAGCGAAGCACAGATAAGGCTTAACTGGAACATACGAGTATATCCACCACTAATATTTGTTACTTCACGTATAGTTAGGCGGCCATTCAATCCTTGGGATTCAAAAGTAGTAATAAAAAATCGCGCATACTTCAAAGAGATGTTTGTTTTGCCTATCCAAGGAATGGGAAAACAGGCATGCCACCACACTGCCCTACTTGTAGGATTTGGTAATGATGATATACCCTATTTGCCCCACTTGTATACTGTTGGTCAAAGAAACAACAACACGAAAGATGGACCATAGGCAAAGCTACCACTCCTGGTCATTCCGAAGGACAACGTGATCAGGAAAATTGATTTCACTCAAATATTGTATATAAGATCTTCTCTGTCGTCTTGTGTAAGCGCCTGAAGCCCAACGTCAACAGCTTGATTGGTCAATATCAATACCCCAGCGAAGTCCATCATCAGCCAAATATTCACGTTGCAGCAGATTTTAAAAAATTCCCAGGAGTTTCAATTCGATACCAACCATCTGCTCAACGATGACAGTATTTATAGAAACGAACTGTACAGCGTATTGTCTAGTTTCAGCATCCCTGGAAAACTCGTCCATTTTTGCAAAATGAGATCGTTCTTAACTCAAACATCAATACCAGTGGTACGAGTTTTTACAAGCCCGTGCAATATATCGCGATGCCAATGACATTGACATCATCGGAAGGACATAGCGGGCTGTCAGTGGAACTTTTGTGAGCATCGAAAGGGTAGCTGCTAAGATCGGTCTTATACGACTGGATGGCGCAGTTGGTTAAGTGCCTGCCCCAAGTTAGAGGGGTCCCAGTGAAATCGAATCTGATCCAGTCACCATTTGCCGTTGGGATCAAATTAACGGCACTGGAGTAGGTTGCTACCTGGCAGTACAATGGACCAGTTTTGAGTATGAGTGCTCCAGTAGAGTTTCAAAAATACTCCGAAAAAAAATCGGTCTTGCGGTAAATGAGGGTAAAATAAACTACAGTCAGCGTCAAAAGTGAGTGAACAGTGAGTAGCTAAAAGTTTGCCCTCTAAACTGTTATTAAGCGGATTGATATAGGCCAGAACTCAAATACCTCAAATAAAAGCTGTGAACTCATACTTCACAATACGCTACCTTGCATTTAACTTAAAAGCAAACGTAATGCAGTTAATTTCATTCAGAAAAAAAATTGCTAAAAACAAGCGTCAAAGGTAAGTGAACACATCCCTTAAAAAAATTATGATCTTATTGAAAAACATCCTTCTTTGTATTCCTTTACCAACGTTTCCAGTTTTCGTATCTGCCGGCCTATGAATGTTTAATGAAAACGAGCCGCTATGACTTACAGCCATTGACACAACCATTTTTGACATTTTGAATTTGATAAATTGTTTTATGTTTATGCTTATGGTAAATAAGGTACAGTATATTTTAAAGTATGGCTTTGGAACTTTAATTTGATGTATCCGTGCCTGTCCTGTCCTGGCACAAAAACTGATTTGACCGATCTTCACGAAATTCGTTCCGGATTAAACGACGACTACGATAAATTCAGAAAACTCTGTGAAACATGGTGGCACTTAATAGAACTTCATCCCTACAAAAATCAAAGCTAGTTCATAGATAACATTTTTGAAAATCATAAACAATCACCACAGGAAAATATTCATGATCTAATCTAGCACAAGTAGCACCCCGTATGAGTATGTGCCTTGGAACATGTGAGCCTTTATGATGCCGATGTCAAATTTGACATATCTGCACCGGTATTGCCATATCTCAAATCTTCCGTAGTAATCGTCGCAATTTTCTTATCGCATGTTTGTGAAGTAAAGCAAATCCGAAGACCAGTCTGAACAATTTACTATCGTGACTGAATAGACCGGGGACAACTGCTTCCATGTGTGTTCCATTCACAAATGACCAGGGAGTTAAAAGAAAATAGAGTGCTTTTGAATTCTATTTGGGGTTCTTTGTTACAGTATCAGGCAGTATTATTTATGACCTCAAGCACTTTATAGTTATCGTCACTATCACAGAAACAGAGTTAAGGCAGTATCAAGAACCTCTGGGTCGAGTGGCCTTAACACAAGTTAGTGGTCAACAAATCAAATTGGAACTCACCGTTTCATGGTGACATCGGTACAGGCTTATGTTCAATAAATTATATAAATATTCTTCTAATTGTCTAATTCTACTTGGCAATGACTCAACAGTGACCAGTGACTCCGGTCGGTTTGGAAATCTCGGCAGTTTTCGTTTCTTCTTAATATTCCGTGCAACAGTTGTGGCTGAACCCATTGTGTTCGACATTGCTCCACCGCTTATCGTTGCCACAGCATTGGAATTGCTTAAGTTACTATTTGGTTGCTCATCCATCTGTATGGCGACACTCTTAACTGTCGCTCGTTTCTCCTTATGACTGCGCATCGGAAATGGAAAATTCAATGAGGCCCGAAATACACGCAATTGCTGATGAAGTGTGCTGAAGTGCTTGTAGCGCTTCTTAATGGTCCACGTGAACGGTCCATGTGATAACTCAATTGTGTACCTGAAAATATAAGCAGAAGAGGTCGGTTACATTGAATCACTTGGACTCAGATTTGGCATCACTTACAAATTTGGATTCAACAAATGAGTGGTGACGCTCCGCTCAATGTCGATGATTTTCACTTGAATTTCCACGCCGGGAATAAAGACTTTCCGCTGAAACGAGTTGAATTTCACACTTGGACCATAGAGCGAGGTAAATGGAATCTCTGAAATGGTGACTGGCCCATCGGCCTCCTCGTCATCGGTGTCTTTTCGTTCGACTAGAACAGGCTTATCACCGACATTTGAAAGAATTGTCACGGAATCAGGAAAGCCCAGTGCTTCGTCGTACTCGGAGTCGATCATGGAGAACTGAAATTCAGGAACGCAGCGTGAATGCTTAGCCTCTCCATTCACATCATCATCATCATCATCATCATTGTCGGCTTCGTCGTACGCGGGTTCATGGTTTGAGTTGTGGACTTGGTATTGAGAATTATTACCGTCATCGTCGACCATGGCTGGATTTCCAATTCCGTGGTGTGTGTTGTAGACGTAATCTGTTGATAAGAAGGAAAATGGGTTAGTCAACTTTAAGATGGGATCGGTTTACTATCATGAACACATGTTAAAGGCCAGTTGTAACTGGATTTCAAAGGCAACCCTTCGACGTGGATTGTCTAAATTTAGTGTCAGGCAATAAATTGTATAATTACAAACGAGGATTTTATCAATTTCAGTGTTATCTCGATATTGCCATAAATTGATTAGATATATTTTAAATTTATAAACTTTACGGCTTAACTACGTCAGGCTGACTGTTATTTATCGTTATTTCCAAGAGTTCCTTTATCAATACATGTCTGCAGCTTAGTTGTGTGCTTAATGAAAACCTTTTCTTATCGTACGAGTCTGATAAGTTGGAAGTAATGGAAGAAAGAGAAGCTTCTCTGAAATACGCGTTCCATTAAATACTACAAAGATCTTATATATCTACCTTGGCCTCTCAAATATAGCACCAGCGTAAGAATCGGGAGATTCATTAGTAAGGCAATCGCTTTTTAGGAGACCAATAGAGACATCCTCCTAAAACCAAAATGGCATTGCATTTCTTAGACTTTCTGCTTCCTTCGAAACGTGTTTTTGGTCGCGTTCAACTATAGTCTCGTTACGCTTTGATTTCTGTACAACGATTTGAGCCTGGCGTCTGACGTCTTAAAACAAGAAAATCCTCGACCAAGGCACTGTGATGGTCGCCATTGTCAATGAAAGGTAGCTGATTGACAACTTGAATTATTTAACAAAGCTGCAGCCACAGAAGTGAGACAAATCACTGAGCAAGGAAATTGAAAATCGACTTCCAAAAAAGTTCAAGGTATCAATCAGAATAACCGTTCGGCTTCACCTCTTGTGCCAATTGATTTTGTCGTCTTAATTTATAATAGCTTCTCATTCTCAAACGATCGTTGGTGTAGCTTCAGTGACCAAGACCTGAACAATTCGGACTTCACATTGATTTCACAGGCCATACCAAGAAAACAATGAAAAGTAATTCTGATTGGGATAAGCTACATCAATTCGACATATAGGTCTTATTCTCATAAAAAAAAAGTTTTTAAATCCGCTGGAACATGCTGGCTGATGAGCCTTGCTTGGGCAATAATTCGTAGGTGAAAAATTCCGTAAGAACACTTAAACTTGGTGGTAATACAGCCTAAGCAAAGAATCAAATCTTGAACCCTGGAATGCTACACTTTCTTGCAGAATTTACTATGCTACATTGGGGTACCCCCGCATCCCAATATCGAACATCAGCACAATAAAAACACTCCGCCGGCCGTCAGTATCACATACGAACTATTGCAACGCGTCCTGAAATCACTTAGACGTTCATGCTTGGCGGAAATTTTAAAGGCTGGGGTACATATTTACCCCAGATACCATTCCAGGGTTAATCATGTCAACGTGTGAACTGACCTTAATGATGTTATGTTTAGACCAAGTCTTCTGTTGAATTTCTCATACTGTTTTCATTTACGATCTATTTAGACTGTACATTTCCATTCTAGCAATTGCTTGTTAAACGGCTTGGCTTGTGTTTCCTCGGAGTCCACTTAATCTGTGTATCCGCTTCTTCCAAGTCTGTTATTATTTGAAGGAATTTTGATAATGATTGGTCAAGCAACTTATTCCAACTTAATTTCTAAGAACGTCACGCGGAACATATTAAAACTCGAAAAGTATTACTTTTTTGCGAAAATAGATTTTAACAAGTGTAGGTTCCTATTACTAATTAAGCTTTTTTTTCGGAAGATTTTTTGAAACACTATTGGAGTACTCAAAACTGGTCCATTGGACTGTCAGGTAACAACCTACTCCAAATGGTGGACCAAATTCGATATCACTGGGATTCGATCCTGGAACCCCTCTAACTTGGGGCAGGCACTTAATCAACTGCGCCATCCAGTCGTTATTTACTAAGTTACTCCCGTTTTAAAATCCCAGAAGCGTAATACGCTTCTCAAATCGATTTCCTTTTTATTCTGGTAGGCATAACTTAATTTTAAATTCTTTTTAATTATCTAGAAATTTGGTTCAGAAAATCTGATGTCTTTCAAGATTATTAATGGACTTTACTAGTCATTTAAACATAGTTTTCCATAATTTTTTTTTCATAGATATGTTTGTCATGCAATGCCAGAAATATCTAATACACTTTCAAGAAATTTTTTAATCCTGAATACTGCCTAATTTCTAAATTTCATGCGACAAAATAGAACTTTGCTTCCAAATAATTTGGAATTAATTATTACACTTCTCCAATCAATTCCTTATCCATTTTGATATAACCCATTCTTCAATTTCCAATATTTATCGAGAATATAACTTTACAAAACTTCGACAAAAATTCATTCATTCTCAACAAAAAAAATCGAGTCGATTTTGTTATTATTTTATTGTGTTTTTCATGTGAAATATGCCATTTTTTCAGGTAGCTTTTTCAATTCAAATGAATGGGCCTAAATGTGAAATTGATAAATAAAGTTAATTCAATCAAAAACATAATTTTAAATGTTTAAAAACATAGAAAAACTTTTTCATTGCGTCGTTGAACTCATTTAAGTCTCCAGACACAAAAAAAATGCTCTTCTTATAAGATTTTTCTCTAAAAACTCATCCTCGTCGGCTCATAAAAGTATATAGTCTAAATAAAGGTCGTCAATCGACACAGCTCAAAAACGCAATGTCACACAATATCATAGAAAAAACAAACGTGAGAACAAGTAGTTCGAAAGAAGAACCTCCAGAAATGACAATCAGAAAAATGTCCACAGTTGTGATATCACATTTTTAAGAATAATACAGTATCCCATTCTGCGAGATGAAGCTCACAAATATTTCCTTCAATAAAATTATTGTGAGTAACGAAAAAATCGGTGATCATAAGGGTACCTAACCGTTCTCCTTTTGGATGGATAGTGTCCCTTTTCTACTATTTGCACATATTTTGTTGTATCACCTATCATTAAAACCAAAGCTAAAATGAACCGACTGAATAGTTTTTAAAAGAAAAATACTCCGAATACATGTTCAATATTTCAACAACATCTTTGATTTCTTCTTTTAAAAGGAATTAAAAGGATGGAAAACATTTTCTTAAAAGTTTCACTTAATTTACATGCAAAGCAAGCATTGTCAGATAGGCAATTGCTCTTGTGTTTGTATGTAGTAAGCTCAACTCTGAGCTAAACATTTTAGCGGAAATGCCCTTCAAAACTTACAAAACCCACCTGTCACGCCACCGGCGAATCTCACTTCGTTGTAGACAGAGAATATGTCCTACAACGCACGTGATCAAAAAGTGTTTGTGTGATACTAGCAATTAAGCTTATCTACTATGCTTTGTAGCAACCTCACAATGACGTCCTTATTGTTCTCTAACTTCGTCATAGATATGAATTTAGCTCAAACCATCCCATTCAAGATAAGCTAACTCAACAAATAACCACTAATAGAGCTTGTGACCTGCGTTAAGAATTGCTCATAAAATGGTAAATCACAAAAAGAACGGCCTAAATTGCGGTGTATTATCGGGACACATATAAATCATTGTTTGCGTGGTGTAGTCGGGGATGTAATCTACCGCAACTCATGTTACAAGTGCCCCATGTGACAATCCTGCGAATTTGTTTATTGTTTGTTTAGTAAGTTAATGTACATGATAATGCGAATTAAGATAACTCTGATATCTGGTGGTTTACAAACTCACAGATAATACCCGACGAATGAATGTGTGTGAGGTAAACTTGAGATATGTATATCAAGAATGTCAAAATAAATCATTTTAATTGAATGGTATTCCTTGTCGTTATTCGATTTTTCTCAAATAAATTTGAATGAATTCAATCCTTATTGCTTATGTTGGCTTTAGAAAGGATGTCCCATAATTTAAATAAGAATTGATTTTGATAAAAAAACATGGATTTAATTAAAGAAGAACGAAATTTAATGGAGAATTTTGAACACCAAAACGGCGTATAGCACGACCAGGAAATGACTCATGGTGTAAATGAATTGTTTCTTTATCTTTATGGCATGTGGTGCCGTCTTGTCAAAATCACATGATGCCAACATCCATATCATAGGCACAAATTGGATTATCATGACCCGGTAGCGGACGCCAAGGGTTTGTGCGTTTACCCATACGCACTAGACTTTTAAGTCTAGGTTTAAATCCCAGTTCAAAGAAACATTTTTTCTAAACAATTTTTCACGGCTCCACCATTTTCGCGTCACTGACACTGCTCAAAGAGTAAAACTGTCTAGAAAAAGATTCTCAATCTCGCCGTTCGGAGTCGGCATTAAAATGGGACCTACAGTTCGTGACAGAACAATAGCACGCACAACACGAGTGGTTGCTTAGAAGCTAAGCCCAGGTCCACCTCGGACTGTAGCGCCGCCATTATTATTATTATTATGGTAGCGGGCATTGTTAACTGTCATGCCTTGACCAAGAAGGCGGTGTCTCAAGCCAGCAATCTGGACCAAACGGCGACGTTGTGAATACATTTATTCCGAAACAATTACTCATGAACTTTCTGAAATTCGACAACTTTAATGATTAACAAAGATACCCAAATGAAAATGATTCTCATCGCCGAAGATGAGATGTTTGAAAATTCAGCATTTATTCATAAAATGCGGCTCATCAATGAAAACGCGATTTCCTCTAATGAAACGCCCCCCATTTTTAAAAAATCTAGGCTGTCAGCTTTCACGTCGTCATTATCATTTTTGGCAACGCCTCACCGTTTATATAGGACAAATTCAGATGGTACTTGAGTTCTGGGACACTCTTTGGTGTGCCACACGCTTTTCCCCAAATTTGCTAAGATCGCTTACAATATCCGAAATCAATTCGCCTTGGATATAAAAATTAAATCTGACACTGTCGGCGACGAAGATCTTCGTCATTAGAAACGCCCCTTCTCAAGCATTGACGACAGCATATTCTTTCACATTCACCATCGAGCTGGGAAGCAAATTTATATCAATTTTTAAAAAAAAAAATGCGACCCAGCATGAGATTCTGTAATTTCTTGCCCTCAACAACAAAGTCATCGATCAATCCTCCTAAACCCTGTTTTGCAATTCAACACATCCTTCCCCAACTCTTGCCCGGCGGTGGTTCTCTTACTCTTCTCTTCCCACGCACAAACCAATGGCAATAAAAAAGCAAAGCAAATTCTGACATGTGTCACATGATACCATTTATCACCTCTAAACAGACATTTAAAAAAAATAAAAGCGACTAAAAACAAAGGAAAGATAAATATGTTCGCACCTCAGTTGACTCATTAAGATTTCAAAATCCCCCTTTTCAACCAGCTTATCAGTTTATCTCCACTATCATGTCAATCCCATCACATCTATCAACTGTCAACAGACCTGTTGCGATTTTGCTAATCTGGCCGTAGTCAGATCGTTAGCCTCTCCCAGGATTTATCAATAAACAAGTAGAAGAAAAAAAACGCAGATTACATATTCGACATATGCATACACAATTGAGTAATAAAGTCCAATTGCAGCACTCTGCTGACAGCAATAAACGCCCGGAAAGGTGTAATCGTGACTGATAACAATTGTCAACAGCGACACGACCACTTTAATCTGCTGCATGTGAGTTTAGAGTTTCTATTTTCAGTATTTGTGTGCACCTCGACTATTTTGATTTTTTTTCTAATTTCCTTCCACTTTCATGATTGAATTTCAATTTTGAAGTATCGCAGGCAATTGTCTGGGGAAAAAATAACTTATCGAACCTGTTATCGATTGATAACAGTGCCGCGTGTTGGGCACATCGCATTTGATTGCAAACAAATATTTTCACTTACTTAAGCTCTAAGGAAAACATTCTTAATTGCTTGCTGGCTGGGTTGCAAAAAAAAAAATAGAAAAAACTCAAAAACTGGTGAATCATTCATCACTGGGCAAATTGAACTGCAATTTAACTTGTTACTCTGTCCGTCTTGGACAACGACGAGACACTGGGTAAGTTCAACGTCAAGAATTGTTGCTGGCGATGTCAGTGGAAACTTAAGGTAATGTGATTATGTAAGAGAAGGTGCTTAGGGGGGTCAACAGCAAGTGCAACATCTTAAGAGCGGTGCCAACTTTAAGTCTTTGTCAGATGTTTGTCACAAAAAAAAGTTTCACATGAAATCAAACCAAGAAGCACGAATCGTCACGAGTCACAGACTTGGGTTCTTAACAAGTGGCAGCAAATGATTGTTCAAATACAATTGCATGTTACTTATTTACTTATCAGGCCTCCGACCCCTGGAGAGTCTGAGCTTGAGCTATTACCGCATACCATCGCTGACGGTCCCGGGTATGGTGCTTTCAGTCATCAAGTCTTGCGTCCCCGATCATTTAGACTTTTTACCAGAAGTTCGATTTTCCTCTCATTCTCGAAGCAGAAGGCTCGGATTCGAAGACTCTCTTGACTGGACTACTGGTGTTCACTCGATGTGGCCAAGCCAGTTTAGTTGACGGATTTTTGCCTTCCAGACTATATCCACATTATTTTACTTCCCAAAGAGTTTGCGGTTATGTCCTCTTCCCCATTTATCATCTTCGCATATAGCACAAAATATCCATCGCACAAATTTTCTTTCGAAACCAAAAATTGCTCTGCTTTCCTACTTATTGTCCAGCTTTCGGCTCCATAAAGCAGACCCGCAGAAAAGGATTTCGCAAAGCATGGTTTTGGTCCTGCAAGTAAGAAGTTTTGACCCAAGTTTTTTGACAGACCAAAATAGCAGCGGTTGCCATGGGCGATTCTACGCCGGATCTCCATTAAATTTTCGCTTGTAGAGTTTACGTTTGCCCCGAGACAAACTTCTTAACTACCTCAAAATTGTAGCTGCCGATTGTGACGTTTTGTTCTAGATGATGGGTGACGGATCGGTTTTAACTCGATCAGCTTGTTTCGCACGTTCTTCAATCGCCGTAAATGCTTCTACAACGGCTCGCAGTCGATTTTCACGCAACCCAGAAGCTGTGTGTTTTTACACCTGCCCGTCCCACTACCTTCTTCAGAACTAGACGTTTACACAGTACGCTAGATAGGACCTTGTCGGCGACATTAAGTATGGATGGTGCATATGGAGCTGTGGATGGTGCATATGGAGCTGATATTCCAGTTGTTGCGCATGATTTCGTCATCCTAAACTCTAGAGAGCATCTGGGGCATGCTTCCTTCCAGAGAATTGCCGCCTGCCTTATGATAAACCATATGGCCCTGCGACTTTGGCGTTCTCGACTTTGCTTTTTGATAGCTGTGCCGACTTCTTTAATACTGAGTGGGAGAACTACTTCATCGACTGGAGGTGGGATTTCTTCCCCTTCTCTTTCTCCTGGTTGTGCTTATAAAGGAACTGATGGAAGTGCCTGGATGTGTTACTTCCAATTATCTTGACCAAGTATTCATGCATTCACAATGCCCGGAGGTTAAGGCTGCTTTGTTTTTCAAGTAGGTGGGATTTAAAAATCCTCTCGGTAAGACCATTACAGTTCAAACGATCGAAGTCTATTTGACATATGCTTACTTCTCGGACTACACTCAAGCCCTTGTACATCTTATAGAGTTACCTTTTTTAAATATCTCCTCCTTGTTTTCCCGTATAAACATTTGCTTAAAACAATTGTTTAACTTCAATCTAAAGATCACTAAATGTTTTTCTTCTTATTGCGCCCAAGTCCGGGTTAAACCTGTGCTTCAACCAACAAGCCTCTTCAGCTAGATGAATCTTTCGCCAGCTATATTTAATTGCAGAAATCAAGTAGGCTGAGGTCCCTCTTAACTTGTGCACGCCAACTTAGACGTGGATGTCCTTTGTTGCGTTGTCCTACAAACACAGAGTTGACGATTTTTAGTGCTGGAGCGAAGTTATACATGTGCTCTAGTTCGTGGTTAAATTTTCATCTTCTATCGACAAGATTCTTCTCTCGAAAAGATCTGCGTTTGACGTACTGTTTACCGGGCTCATGAACCTTCTTGCATACACCATCACAAGTTTTCTTTAAAATTTACACTGTTCTGGCACCACAGCATCCTCTTAGCAAGTTACTTTGCAATATTTCTCAACCTTCAACGTTTAAGTGTAAATTTCGTACAGCGAAAATATAATGCTGAGTCGGTGTCAAAAAACATACGACTCAAAAAAGAAACCAACAGACGGCCCACCCTTTACCTTACCCGCTCATCTTCAGCTGCTTTGAAATGTTTGACAGACAGTCCACCGCCAACAACACGTTCAGTTTGTGCCTTATTTAACACGTTTACTATTATGTCACCGGTTTGCTCTACATGTATGGTGTCAAACCGTATGAAGAAAAAAGGTTTGAATCACTCTTTCATCGTTTTATACAAGAACAACAAAAAAAGAAACACATGTGAACGTGTTAGCTAACGTTAAACACCTTGACCTCTACCATTCTGACTAAAAACGTGAGCATCCGAGGTAACCCGAGAGTTTGGCTTAATTAAAATTGTGTCGCCCATTTCTTTGAAGTGCATAAATGCAAGTTTTGATGAAAAACACGAAACTATTCTAATCGTCAAAGCCACTGCCTTTCTTTCGACTCTTCGTAGTCGTGAAACTTGTAAAAACAAATTAGATAAACAAGATCACAAAATATTTGCCCTTGATTGCCCTGCGACAAGGAAGTCAAACCACGAATTTTACGATCAAGTCAGCGTGATCTACGAGTAAAATCACTGAAAGTTTCGCGAAGACACATAGCTTGGCTCTGGCGTGTACCAGTTCTGGATCTTCTTTTATAATCTATGTGTGCAAACGAGGCTATTAAAATGAAATGATTATTTAACAGTAGTTCAAATAGCCTCTGAAATATTGTGCGTGTCACGATTATTCTTTCATTCGTGAGTTGAAACTTTCTTTGACCGTTTCTTATAACTCGCCGAACACCGCCACTGACTCATGAAGGCGATTTGTGAAACAAATAATTAACTATCCGAGGGGAAATCAATTCTGCGACCTCAGGTGACCACGTAATAGAGCAACTCATCATTACACTGCTTTTCCAATTCTGAGAAAAATGTGAAATTAAAAAAATATTTTCCATCATAAATGATTGTAATTTCTAATTAGAAGCAGAAATACGTATGTTTCTCAAGAAACATACTCGTAAGTCTGCTTATGGTGTTGCTGTGGCGAATGTTTTCGCTCACACTTTCGTTGGAGTCACTGTCATCCTTTTGAGATAGAATACACCAAAGTATGTTGTGTAAGTCGTTAATTTTCCAGTCTTTCAATGATTTTTTTCAGATTCTGTGATTAAATCCGAGTGAATACATTCAAAAGCGATAAGTTTCGGGTTTCAAAAAATCATGTTGTAAATAGCTTCATAATCACGTAACACAAATGAGGTTGATACCCTTCTGTGAGTCTTCGTCGTGACTGGGAGTTCAATCTTTTCGAATGCAGCAAATATTTCCTTTGTCTCTCAGACGTTGATTATGACATGTCGTAAACCAATATCCGGGTTGAATTGGAACTTAATATCACAATCAGGCATATCCATAAACTTTGAAGTACACCAAGATGCTAATCATCCCTTGGTGAGGTGAAGGAATAGTTGAACATTCGTTTGTGCTGGTTGTCGGGCCGTAGATGTTGCTTCGAGAGGTGAAAAATCAAAAAGCTTCTACATACTTAATGGTACTGCGTGGAACACTTCCAAAATATTGCTTGAATACAGTGATCTCTCAAATGACTTATACATGAGTTGTTTGGACGAAGAAAAAGAGTAGATACACTCCATCTTCTCTGTACTTGTGCGGCTCTTTAGCCACTTTCTTCAATAATCCCAGCCAGATACTAATAAGAAGTTAACTCCCTTTCGTTTAAAGCCTAAGCTCTTGTAAAGGAATTCGACTTGTGCTCTGTATCACCTAAAGGTCTAATCACGCATTGTTTTTGGAAAAATATAAAGTATTTATGGGGGCGCTACAGTCCTAGGTAGACTTAGGCCTAGCTTCCATAACCACACGTGTTGTGCGTGCTATTGTTTTCCCGCGAGTGGAAGTGACCTACAATTTAATGTAGAGATTGAGAAGTTTTTCTCCAAACAGTTACACTTTTGAGAACTGTCAGTGATTTCGAAGATGTGGAGCCATGGACAGTTTTTGATTTTTTTTGTAGTTCTTCTTTGTGCTGGCAATTGAACCTAGAATGAATGTCTAGTGCGAATGTCTACTACGCCACGGTGCCAACGACAAAGTATAACCCTAAATAAATCAAATAAAGCAGATTGTGTCAAGAATTCGTTTAAAACTTGTAACTCTTCTGAAAAGAAAGCAGAACTACGAGTAATTTCGGAGTTTATCTTTAAGCCAACTATAATGAAACTTCTCTAACTCGAACTTTTCTCTAACTCGAACTTTTATCGTGAATACTGACTTTTCATTGGATTTTTCATATATTTTTTGCTCCCTAACTCGAATTTCTATAACTCGAACTACTCGAAGAGATATTTCAAACGTAACTCGAATCTTTCGGGGAACTTACTCACTGAACTACTTTTTCTCAGAAGCATAAAAGCGAAATCCCCATTGTTATTTAAATTCCATATTCCTACGTATCATGCAGTGGCAATTGGATTTCCTCGTGTGCGGAAGAGATTGAAAAGATAAAAGTAATGTTCCTGACAATAGCTATAACTAGGGGAAGTGGTCGTGCAAAACCCAAACAAAAAATTCTTTAAAATAAACGAATAATTTTATTCCCGTACATTTTGAGAATTTCTTATAATAATAAAAATAATAATGGCGGCGCTACAGTCCGAGGTGGACCTGGGCCTAGCTTCTCAACAACCACTCGTGTTGTGCGTGCTATTGTTCTATCACGAGCGGAGGGGGGACCTACAGTTTAATGCCGACTCCGAACGGCGAGATTGGGAAGCTTTTTCTAGTTATACTTTTTGAGCATTGCCAGTGACTCGAAAGAGGTGGAGCCGTGAAAAAATGTTTGATGTTTTTTTCGAGATTCGAAACAACGACGACCTTTATAACTCGAACTTATTTTCTGGTCCCCTAGGGAAGTTCCACTGTACAAAGTGCATTGTCGTGTCCAAATGTCTGTGTAACCAGTCGCAGATGCATTCAAGGTATCGATTCCAGGAACTTATGACGGATTATACAGACGGAGCAGTCGCATTTGATTAACCAGACCACGTGCCGGATAGCCGTATCTATGATGAATAAATTACAATTTAATGACTTCTCAAGCGGTCTTATACAACAGAGCGATGTTGATAAGAGTGAACAGTTTCCTAAGTAAGAAGTCGTGAGAGCCATGAATTCGATAAATAACTGTCCTCTAGTTATTACACCATAAAAGTATGCGCCAAAACTGCTTTGTCCCCTAGAAGGATGTTTCTACAAGCATCGTTTAATAAAAAACCGAACAACTTATATTTTTCATCTGGATGGACGATTTGACTAAGGCGGCATTGTTACACAAAGCGCTGATGAGTTCTCCGGTTGTGTGGCTAGTTTATTGATAATAATAATGGTGGCGCCACAGTCCCAGGTGGATCTGGACCTAGCTTCTCAGCAATCACTCGTGTTGTGTGTGCTATTGTTCTATCACGAGCGGAGGGGGGACCTACAGTTTAATGCCGACTCCGAACGACGAGATTGGGAAGCTTTTTTCTAGACAGCTATACTCTTTGAGCATTGTCAGTGATTCAATGCTTCGAGGTGGAGCTGTGAACATTTTTTTTTAATTCTTGCTTGTTCTTGTATTTGAGCCTAGACAATGCCACGACGCCTGCTAGTTTACTGATGTTAGAAGAAAAAAATCAAATATTTGTGTCGTAAGATGAAGGTGTCGGGTGGTGTAGTTCACAAAATGGGGAAAAAGCCGTAATACACTGAAACACTACGGTAAAAACGCTTCGTTTGTGGTAAAGCATCGTACCTTTACATCTTTTTCCGAGCGGATAAACTCCCTTAATTATTACTTAAGCAAGAAACTGAAACCACTAACAGAAATCACTTTAAATATTTTATTGCTTACAGACCACGTTTAGAAATTTTGAAATTACTCAAAGTGACATATAATAAATAAAAACCAAATAGAAACATTTGACTATCATCAGTCTTTTATTTATCGCATGAATTACGCAATTAGCCTGAGGTCAATTCTTCACACAAAACACAATCTAGATGTGGGTGAATAGTCTACATTCGGCGATCGTCATGCTGTCGACTTAGAAGAAGCATATCGAGTGTGGCACAGCAAGTCAATGAAGATCATCAGCACAACAATAACAATACACTCGCAGTTCGTTGTTATAACTCATTTACTTATTGCTGTCGCTATAAACTTTAGAAGGAGACACATTCTTGTTTAATTCTGCACCACCACTAAGGAGTATTTTTTTTAGAACTTTATCTTTTGGATATGAATCGAAGAATGTTGCTCACTTTATTAGCTTTATGAGCTTCTCTGTGACGCCATTTATAGAGTGTGCAACGGAAAGGTTTTCTAATCTAACTTTATACAACAGTACGGTAAAGGAAAACGAAATGGTTTAAAGTCGGCAATGGTTTTATAAAATCTGTTTTTCAACTATTTGCATTTTACACTTTTCAACTGATATTCTATTGTTTCGTAACGAATGTTTTGTCAAGGAATCCTGTTTTGTTGCAACAAACCATGTTCTTTAGATAACTCCAATAGAAGAGGTCTTCTTTCTTGGTATGGTGCAATAGACCGATGTGGACCTGGGCATCAACCAATAAACCTCTCGAGCTGGTATGGTCTCCTGTTAGCTGTATTCACTTGCGTTCACATAGTTATCTTAGGTCCTCCTCCAGTTGCATGCGGCATCGTTCGCTGTTGACTTGTCCTACAGGCTCGTAGTCGAAGATTCTACTGACCGGGGCTGGAATGGCGTAGGCGTAGACATAGACGCCTGGCAAAAGTCCAAACAATTTAAATCTTCTCATCCACATGCCATCAGCGCAAGCAAGGCCAAAGAGAGCACGAAGTAACGAAACGACCAAAGGCTCCTTTATATTTTGTGTGCCGTAGAGTAGTTCTGGGGTGATTAAGGCAAAGCCAACTTGCGACGGGCAAGGGTTATTCTGAGTTTGGTCTTAGTTCTGATGTTGTTTACAACGGAGCCGAGGCGAGGTTCTCCACTACATCGTTATGAAGCTTTGGTCAAATTATCGGTAGTGTGTGCCCTCTTTCAAGGCAGTGTATACACTAATCACTTCCGTTTCAACAAAAAGATGTCGGGAACATGTAGGTCATTTTTTTATATTTTGTGCTCGTAAATACGACGTAATCCGTACCCTTAAGTGTCTGGCTATGTCAATACATAGCACGACCGGAAGGTATAAAGGGAGAAAGAAAGGTTGATGCAGGAAGAGTATTCGCTATTTTTGGTGCGGTCTATCAGCGTTTCGATGACCTTGGAAAGAAGGGCCACGAAGATTCGGCCTTTTAAGGGACGAGCTGCATTTCCCATACTATAGGAAAGAGACAAGAAGGCTAGGACAGATGAAAAAGTTTAAGCAGTGGTTTTGACAGCGCAGAAGAACACCTCTTCAGGAGTATCGGGGGATACTATCCGAGCCAACGGATTTATCATCGTTGAGATCTTTCATTCTGCGGCAGATCCTGGAGAAGACCCAAGAAATGCAAATCGACACACGCCACCTATTTGTCGATTTCAAGGCCGCATATAATAGCGTGCATAGAGACGGGCTATACAGCGCCATGTCTTGTTTTGACAATCCTGTCAAATATGTCAGACTGAGCAGGATGACGATGGAGAACTCTCGCTGCTCCATCAAGGTCGGTAACGAACTCACCAAGACCATCAATGTCATGACGACGCGCTGTCATGTGATTTTTTCAACATCGTTCTTGAGAAGATCGTGCAAAACTCACTGGCCAACACAGGAGGCACGATCTTCCAAAAGTCTGTTCTACTGCTAGCTTACGCGGATGACATTGATGTGATTGGGCGAACACAGCGAGCCGTCAAGCAAACGCTGGCATTGAAACGGATGCGGCTAAAGTGTGTCTGGCGGTAAACGAGGGCAAAACCAAGTATATGCTGTCATCGACAAAGGACGACTTGGCCAGAACGTCACCATAGGCAGCTTTAACTTTGAGGTAGTGAAGAACTTCGTCTACCTCGGCTCCGAGGTAATCAGTACCGAGATCCAGCGCAGAATAACTCTTGCCAACCGCTGTTTTTTTGGGCTCAAAAGGCAATTGATTAGTAGAGCCCTCTCTCGGAAGACCAAGTTGACTTTGTATAAGACCTTGATCATCCCAGTCCTGCTTTACGGCGCAGAGACATGGACAATATCCCAAGATGAAGAGTATCTTGGTCTTTTTGAGAAAAAAGTTCTGCGCTCGATCTTTGGTCCTGTTTGCGTTGATGGCATTTGGAGGAGAAGGTTCAACCACGAGTTATATGGGTTGTACAGCGACATGAGCCTAGCCAGGCGTATAAGGATCCAACGTCTCTAGATGGCTAGGCCAAGTAAAGCGTATGGACAACTTAGCTCCGGCCCGAAGAGTCTTCGATTCTGACCCTGTGGGACAACGCAACGGAGGACGTCCACGTACAAGCTGGCGCACATAAGTCGAAGGGGACCTCGACCGGCTTGGTGTAGGAAACGAAAGTGGAGACAGTGAGTGAGACCCAGGTTCACCTTGGACTGCAGCGCCCTAAGAAGAAGAAGAAGAGATCTTTAAGTATTCCTTGCAACTCTACGAAAGCGCAAAAGGACTCGTCCCACTGCTCTCTACGCTCTCAAGTACAGGCGGATACAAAGTGGAATCTAGAAGAGTTGACCTGTCTTAGAAGTACGCAGCCGTAGATTAGATCGGCTTCGTGACATCTGGAATTTCATTGCAAATGAGGTTGGGAATCAAAGACGCTGCTGAATTCTTTATGTTTTTATCGACTGACCAAAAATGGTTGCTTCCCTTGGGACATTGTAGCACTTTCTGCCTCAACTTTTGATCATAAGAAAATTGTACACATCTAATTGCATTGTAGTCCTTTCTTTGGCCCTTTTGGAACGGTTTCAACTAATTCTTTAGTCATTGTGGAAACAAATCCCTTCTATTTTTGCTAAGTTCGACTGTCTTGTAGTAATCACATCCTAATCAATGTCCGTTTCAACAGCCAAACCACCAGGTTCCTCTTTTTAAAAAAAAACTGGGTGCCCATGATTCCTGAAGAACAGAAAGAGCCCGATACAGTCAATTGTACTAGGCACAAATGCAAGAGATAAATAATTTGGCGATTTTCAAATAACTTAAACTGACTGCTTTGTTGGTTATTGTAATTATTATGCATCGTTGGTAACAATAGCTCTCATAAATTATTAGGATTTTGAGACCAAACAGAGTCATATGCCTCCCCAGCGAACATCACGTACTTCGAAGTAGTCGTTTACACGCAATTTAAGTATCATTCGCCTCATTATGTCACAGTCTTAACTTGGCACGCACTAAAAGCTGTTCAAACCGCTTCGATAATTCATGAGATTTTGCACCTCACCTTCCGCCAAGAATATTCCTATCAATAAATGTTGGATTCTCCTTTCAACCATAATTTGAATGCAAATAAAATGAAATTATATTCACAAATTTCAGTTGATTGAATTTATCGCCTCAAAACAGTTCACAATGATTAGCAATCCGCTTTTGATTGCTTTATGGGTACATTAAGTTGATGTTATCGAGAGGAATTGGTGTCACAGCTTGTGTATAGCGTTGGCCTTGTATCTCGAATAGTTTGCTAATAGTTTGGCGATAAGGTCATGTGCAGATATGAATCAATTGATAGATAGAGATATGGATCGAACAGTAGACGAAATAATGTGGAATTTGAAATTAAACCGAAGGGGGCGAAGTGTAATCCCTATTCTTATTTTGAACTTCATTTTCAATGTCTGTGGCAAGGGCTTATTAGGTTTTTGAATGAATTCGCCAATGTTACGAAATAGGGATCAGAAGATATGATTTTTTTGAGAAAGCTTACTGACGAAGCTTTGTTAAATATGCAAGTGAAGGCAGTGAGCAGTAAACAAACGATGTTTTGTTAAATCAATGATTACAATTTAATTGTGATTTGATTTCCTTTTAAGTAGAACGCTATGGGAGCTGTGCGTTCTTGCCTTGTGGGTGTGTGTGTCGACCCCTACGCACCAGACTTTTGGACTAGGTTCAAATCACCGAACAGGTAACGATTTGTCAAAAAAACTAGATGATATAGAATGCAGGCCTGATTCTTGGTTTCGAAATATAAGTTCTGCGTCAGATATTTGGTCTTGTTTGCAAGGAAGTTAAGGGGCAAAGTTAATGACGTTAACCGCAAATTCTATGGGAAGTAAACCGATGTAGATATAGTCCGGGAAGAAAAAACTGAATGACTAAACTGGCTCGCTCACATCGAGCGTATGAATACCAACGTTCAAACTAAGATAGTCTTCAAATATGAACTGCCTGATTCAAGTGATTGCGGGTAAAAGACAATTTAGACAGCTATGCTCTTTAATCATTGTCAGTGCCTCGAAAAAGGCAAACACGGAAACATTTTTTTTTTTTGAAAAATGTCTCTTGTCGTTCGAATTTAGAATGAAAATGTTGTGCATAGGAGTCGACGCACTTATCCGCTACGTCACGACGGTCATAGGAACAATGGTCCAGGCTCAGGCTCTCCATAGGTCGTTGGTCTGATAAGTAAGTAAGTAAGTAGTACCAAAAAATCGTCGTTAGAGCGATGAACCGGCGCGGAACAGCCTCATCATTTTCACCTAGTGGAGGGTTGCCGCCCAGTACTCTGGACTCTCATCGGTGCTAATACAGGACACTGTCCCTTCGGAACATATGCCTCTAGGATGGGACTCCAATATAAAGACTTCTGCAAAAGTTGAAGAGATGAGGAAGGGGAGAACTAAGCAGATCTCCTCTGCAGGTGCTGTGCCCTTTTTATCGGCAGAAAAGCTCATCTGGGATCTTCGATGACCTAAATGAGCTGAACAACATCAGTATCAATCGGCTTAGACGATTTATAACCAGCACCATGGTAGGGGATGGAAGGAGATACCCAAACCGCGTGGTCCCGAAATGGACCCATGTTGGCCTAAGCGAGACTGTAGTCTGCAGTCAGCCACCCGGACCAAACCTAATACAGGCGCCCCTTGAGCCTTGACTCTAGTGCATCCTAAAAAGAAGGAGAAGCGTGCAATTCAGATTCTTGAATCAACAGCTCCTCCCTATCAATGCCAATCAATTACAGAATAAAAAAGTCAGATAACGTAGAGTACTTTAGCTACTCTGAACATTATACATACATTTTTTCGGGATGTTGCGACTTTTCAATAAATTGTTGGCGTAGCCCTTCAAGAAAAAAAGTAACTTATCACAGAATATTTTGATACAAATAAGGACCAGAGCAATGTCGTTTTTGGCACATTCATCGACTTAAAGGCAGCATTGGAAACAAAACTGGGTTTAAAAGACCCGTCAGCTGTTAAATTAGTCGCGGCTGTAGAAAGTTTCGCCAAAAAATTTTTACAAAAACTGAGTAATAAATCAAATCTCGTAGTTCAATGCGAATATGATTCCTCTTGTGATTACATTTAATTCTCTTTTATATTTCTCTCAAACGGATCTAGATTGTGTTTGGAAATTAAAGTGAATTTAATACAATCTTCCTAATAATATACCCACCAGTAAATTATTTATTGCATCACTTGCTCTGCCTTAATCACAAGCTATCAGCGTGACCATTCAACAATTAAAAACCGTCCCTGCATACTCGCGTATTAATAATGAGTCTTATTAGAATCTAACCTTAAACCAGTTTATGGGCACATTTCAATTCAGGGAAAAATGAACGCAATTGACTGAGTAAAAGCTAACGACAAACAAGACAAGCTAAGAAAAAAATTTATCACAAATCTTGTAAGTTTCATGAGGTATCAATCAAGAGCTTGATTGTGTGTTTTGCAAAATATTGAAATGATGTACTTTTGTATTTTTTTATTAATTCCTCTTTCCTTTAATTGTAAGCAGTCTGGTAATGGTAGCATAATTTATTTTTCTTTTTCAACAAGTCTAACAAGGTGCATGTTTTTTCGTTTTATTAGATGAGCTGGTCGGCTTGGCGAAGTGGGTAACTGCACCGACTGCTGTGGAAAATTTAAATGGTTCGATTCCAGATCAATACTAATTTTTAGGAACCACCTCTCACGAGTGACTGACAATGCGGCGAGAGTGTAGTGCGTCTCAAACTTTAAATATGTTTTTGTAACGTCACTTCAGTACAATTTTAATCATGAATCGCTCCACACCGAAACAACGCGCCGTAATAGTGACGCTGTACATTGAAAAGAGTCGTTCAGTTGTGTTAACTGAAGGTGCATATCGTCGAATATATCGTGGCCAAACTGACAACACTATTCGTCGTTTGATAACGAGTCAGTGGAAGATCCTCGACATTTCATTCATCAACGCCCAAAACGTTCCAATGAACTGGTTGAGGCGGTTGAGTTTGCCGAGTGTCGTATCGTCACCGCACTCAGTATTTTGGCTTCAGTGGAACCACCTTGAGGAATGATTTGCATTTGCTTCCGTATAAAGTGAAATTGACTCAAAAGATATTACCGACAGATCGTGCTTGGGATACAGCCAAACAGTCGCTCGAATGGTTAACACTGAACCTGAAATTTTAATGACCAACGAAGTTCATTTCACACTCTCTTGCGCCGTCAACAGCCAAAATTACAGCATTTGGGGAACGTCGAATCCGCACGAGATTCATGAAACACCATTGCGTGCCCAAAAAGTGACTGTTTAAGCTGGCGTTTGCTTCAAAACCAACTATGGGCCATTTTTCTTCAGAGAAGGCGATGAGAATCGATATTGGTGGATGAAGGCTCATTATGTCTGCCCGCAAATGTGTGAAAAAGGCCTGGAAGTTTACTGATTTCATCAAGACGGTGCATCATGCGACACTGCAAATCAAATAATGCCCCAAAACCGCTGTGGATGGAGAGATTATTCGACTATTTGCACTGGCTTTTGTAGCCTCAGATGTAAGAGTATTGTTTGTTTACGTACTCAGACAAATGGGTCTCATCACTTGGAATAATATTGTATAAAAAATCATGATCTTGTTCATTCATTTACCCGCACACAAAAATACTCCTTCAATTTCTTTAAATAAGGTACGAAAGTGTATAACTTCCAAAAAAGGTTTTGGACAAGGCTACTCGATGTCATGTGACTTCTTTAACAACGTTCTTAAGAAGATCGTGCCAAACTCAGTGGCCAACACAAAGAGACACGATCTTCCAAAAGTCTGCTCTACTGCTAGCTTACGCGGATGACATTGACGTGATTGGGCGAACACAGCGGGTTGTCAATCATGCGTTTGCTGGCATTGAAACGGAGAAAAGACGCACAATATCGACGACTTGGCAAGAACGTCACCATAGGCAGCTATAACTTTGAGGTAGTTAAGGGCTTCATCTACCTTGGCTCCGCAGTAAACAGTACAAACAACATCAGTACCGAGATCAAACGCACAATAACTCTTGCCAACCGCTGTTTTTTTAGGATCAAAAGGCAATTGATTAGCAGAGCTCTCTCTCGGAAGACCAAGTTGACTTTGTATAAGACCTTGATCATCCTAGTCCTGCTTTACGGCGCAGAGACATGGACAATATCCCAAGCGGATGAAGACTCTCTTCGTCTTTTTGAGAAAAAAGTTCTGCGCGCGATCTTTGGTCCTGTTTGATGGCATTTGAAGGAGAAGGTTCAACCACGAACTGTATGGGCTGTACAGCGACATTAGTCTAGCCAGTATATGGATCCAATACCTAAGATGGCTAGGCCGTGTTCAGCGTATGAACAACTTAGCTCCAACCCGAAGAGTTTTCGATTCTGAGCCTATGGGACAACGCAACAGAGGACGTTCACGTACAAGGTGGCTCACACAATTCGAGGGGGATCCCGGTCGGCTTGGTGTTCGAAACTGGAAACAGCTGGCGAGAGGTCGTGTTGGCTGGAGAAGCATGTTGGGTGTTGCCCAGGTCCACCTTGGGCTCTAGCACAATAAGAAGAAGAAGTATAACTCCCAGTTTATTTGAGTCAATTATGTGAAAGAAATTTTGTCAATTACAGAAATTTTGATTATGTTGGGAACTCCTTAAGCGTTCAATTATTTTCTTGGTAAGGAGTCTATATAACTTTTTCGGAACAATCTACTATCTTCACGTTAGGTTAACACGAAGAAGTACCAGAAATCAATTTCAAATCTCATCTTCTTCTCTCCCTTCAAACAATTCATCTCCTGCTCACAGATGGCGTTCGGTTCTTCTTCCCTGTTTTTAGTCCCAGTTTAAGTCACAAGCTCTGTTCTATATTCATTTAAGATGACCCATTCATTTAAGATAATTTCAAGAATTGCAGGCATTTGTCGAATTAATAAAAAATGCAAAGGTACAAAATTCGGTTAAGTTGTCATATTGCCACAACAATATTAAACTTGACATTCTACAGGTTCCAAGTTTGAATTTTTTGTTTTGCCTTTCCCTTGCCAACTTTATAACTTGTTTTTAAAGCAGCCATTTGTTTCCAAATTGGACGTTCATTTACAGAGGACCTTAAATACATTTCCACAGTTTTGTGTGTAATTTTTTTTCTTTACAGAGAGGTCAACTTAAATACACACAGTCCCTGACATTTTTAACCTTTCCCAACGGGCAGGTGCTCTTTTTATTTTTGACGTCAATGACCACACTATACCATGACTGGTTAAAAGCGTTTGCTTGCCAACGGCCAAACTGATAAAAATAATTAATTTTTGATTAAAGTGTGGTTAGTCATTGTTCAGCTATTATTGCTTATCGGCGATGTTTTTTCAGACTTGAACATTAGAATGATTCATTGAAATTGTCTTGTCCATTACACGACTTATCTTAACACCTTCTAATTACTCACGATTCTGCAAGACATTTAAAACACATTTTTTTCATAATCCACTTGCGATGTTGTGTCAAAAAAAAAACACCAAGAACCGTAAACGCAAACCATTTGACAGTTATCGCACTGAACACAGACTGATCTCATTTCGATTCTTAGTGGCGAATTTTGTGACTCTTGGTCATGTAAACACAACAAATTACAACAGAAACAAGGTTAAACCTTTATCTATGACCCATTAACACTAATTTTTAAGGTTTTCTTCTTTTTTCTTTTTCATTTGAAACTTTAATTGTGCACACAAGTGTTTTTTTTTGTTTAGTTTGACAGGTGAAAGAAAGCATTTCTCAAAATTGAAGCAATTGAAGAAGCTTATCACAGAGAGTTGTCAAAATTTCACATGATCTATATCTTTGCATTTCTGAATCGATTAATTAATTAGGGAAAGACACACAACACTCCAATTATTTTTCTTTTAACTTTTTGCACTTAACCACAATAAACTCCTGAAGTAGACCACAACAGAAACGAGTGTTTGTATGACAACAGAAAACCCCGATGATGGTGGTGACGTTGGCTGTCTTGAAAGGAGCTTTTTTTGTTTTCTTAAACTTCTTTCAGTCGAGCTAATCGTCGCTTAGGTTTAAAGTAGATCCGGAAAAACCGATTTAATTAATTCGAGTTTGTTGTTTTAATTAAATTTTTTATGTGTTTTATGTTTTTACCCATGCTAGCAATTAATTGAGAAATACTTCGACGGTGACGTCGAACTTCTGGTGGCAGACAGTCGTCCATCGCAACCAAAGGCACGTACAACGACGACGGTAAAGACGAAGACGACAACGACAACGACAGCGACCACAACCACGACCACGACTGCGATACGATACACAACACAAACGACACCAATGATTGCCAATTCTTGAGTGAGTCTCTTCACTTCTAAAGTGGCTTCAGCAGTGCCAGCGAATTTTGTTTTTTTTTTTTTTGCCTTTGCTTCTGCTTCTTTTTTTGGCCAATAAACTTCAGCCATGAAATCTTTTGACAGCTGGGCACTGTTACGTCATGGATGACGAAGTGTGTGTAGACAAAAAATAATAAATAAATAAACGACTAACTAAAGAGAGTTAGTAAGCAAAAGAGAGGTTTAGTGAATAGGTCGTCCGCTTTAGACGGTAAACCGCACTCAAAGACCACCGAATGGCTAATAACATTAACATCACCTATTATACTATTAGTTTCCCATTTTCATTGTGGCATTGAAGCGCTTATCAGAAGAACACCTTTTATTTGCTTGCTTTTTGAAGTACAGACACTGAAGCTAAAGTATCTTATCGCAAAATTTGAGCGATAAGAATGTGTGTGCCAATTTTATTGCCGCAGGGTGTAGTTCAGTTTTTAAACAAAAGAATGAAAATACAAAGTATTTTTTTAATTTGCATCGAACCGGTTTTGAGGTGGGAAACCTCGATTACACGTGTAACTTTCATTATTTCTGGCAGATGATGAACTCTTACTAACCTTTCCCTTTTTCGTTTTGTGTTCTTTTGACCTGGCTCAATAGCCCTCGAATATGCTGACACAATGAGCGACCAACACTACACGAACTGTTGCACACTCAACTCAACTACGAACTGAAAATTCCAAACGTTTTTCACTGATCACGGGGAAACGATTTTCCCTACGTTCCACTGCGCACACAACTCTATAGTCTCGTCGTTAAGCCATCGCCTCGCTAGAACAAGAGTCTATGTTTCTGAAGAGCCGTCGCCATGTTGCCATACATTGAAGCTCATACATAGATACATCGGTACATCGGTACAGTGGACATTCAAAGGAAGGCAGCAAAACATGGAACGACTGGTGTTTATTAATAAAAAAATCCGTCTTTATTCCATCTCAAGGTGATAAACTTAAATTCGTCAAGTGAAACGACGACCGTGAAGGGGAATGAATGTATGTATAAAAGAGAGCCGGACCAGGGGTTGGCGGCACGACAAAGTGGGTGTTGGACAATGTAAAAATATTCCCTACATACATATTTCACAAACACCAATGCCCGGCGAAAGTGTGTTGACGTCGATGAAACTATGAATAAAATCTCGCGCGCAAAACACTACTGCAGATAACAACAACAACTACAACAACATGAAACTGATACTGGTTTTGAAAAAAGGCGGCGATGGGATGTAAACAAACGTAGAGGAGCAACAAATGTGCACGGAAATCAAAATGAAGTTTGGAACACTTGAAGGAATGGGGAACGATTGGAGACGGAATCAAATGAAACAAATGGAAAGCAATACAGATACACCATTATTTTGGAGCATCAAGGGGAGATACGGATGTGGTTCAGCTGCTGTGAAAATTGTGTATCTTTTGTTGGTTCGTCATCGCTCCATACTTACCTATGTACACATATTTAATAGTTTATTTTTAGAGATGCATAAATGCATAAATGCAGAGATGCTCGTGTCAGAAAGCAGAGAGGTTCAAGACAGATGTCAAAGGCGAAATACTTTAGCCATACAAGCATTTGCACAATCCGTTTGACGAATGGGGGGAAAAGGGTGATTAATGAGAAGAAGGCAGTTTGGCCCATCGCTCGCTTATAAAACTGACAAGACGTATCCTTTGCAATTATTTTTGTAAAAAAGCTTTGTCGCTCCTTGAACTTCGGGTCATAAGGAGTATTTTTTAGAACTTGGAACTAATTGTTTATCCGAAATTTTTAGGAAAAAAAATATAGAAGATGAGGACTTAATTGCTGTCTGTAATAGACAGGTGGAAACTTGGGAAGTTGACAACAAACAATTCGAAGGAGCACTAGCACCTTTTTTGTTTTGATTCCCTTGACACAAGGTTATCTATAAACAAATACTCTTTTGAACCTGCTTGGTTTTTTGCATTGGCGAAGCGTGTGTGATTCATTGACTTAGATAAATTCTCGAATATTACTGAGGTTATGGAACGCAATTCAAAAGAAATCTATGTATCCAGAGTTTAGTTTCGAGTTTCATTGTATTTTCTCATTAGTTTAGATATCCATGAATGGTTGGAAACTAAGCTACATAAATCACCTCGATCAGACCTTAGCATGGATAGGCTTTGATAGTTTTAATAGGAAAACACGTATTTTTATGAGGTACATATGTATATATGTATATCGAGGTGAATACTCCCGCGTTAGCTTGTGCAAAAATTGTAACCATAATGGCCGTAGAAATAATTAAACTTATGTCATAACCAAACAAAAAGTAACCTGAGGCATCATACAATTTCAGCTGTCAACTGACATTTGCATACATAGAGAGCAATTCATTTGGCTCTAGCGTATGTAGGCAAAAGTGAACGAACTTACCGAAACTGTGCGGAGCGGTTACTATATTCGTTTTACATTATTTTTGTGTAATCACTCGGTTGGTTTAGTTCTCTTAAGCTTCCGTACGGCCATTATGGTTGGCCCTTAAGTCCATATACAACGTTTAGGTAAAACTGCTCTCTACAATCCCGGATTTCTTGACACTTGACACTGGCAGTCCCATAAACTTATCTTTTCTGGTAAAGTTCTGGTGATGGCAGCTGAGTTCGTAAACGTCAACAAAATTCGCATCACGTTTGTGTTTCGGAACGGTTTATTATTTTGTGTTTCAATTGTTTCTTTTTTTTGTAAAAATGTCAAAGAAATTGGGGACAATTTTTCAAATAATTTGGTTAAAAATGTTGGCAATTACAATGCAAGCATGCTTCAATATATTTTAGACAAGAAAACTTATAAAGTATACATATCGTAATGACATCTTTTTCACCTTTACATTCACAAATGTGTTGATCATTTCATTTATTGACGCGCTTAAGTCCGAGGTGGACTCACGAGTGGGTCCGTTTAATGCCGACTCTAAACGGCGAGATTGAGAAGCTTTTTTCCAGACAGTTATACTCTTCAAACATTTTCAGTGGCTCGAAAGAGGTGAGACCATGAAACATATTTTTGAAAAATATTTGATTGTTCTGGGATTTGAGCCTAGACTTGAAAGTCCAGTACGTTGGTATCGAGGCATATATATACTAGGAATGTTGCGGATGCAGATTTTTTGACATCCGCAGATGCGGATGCGGATATTAAAAGGCTCACATCCGCGGATGCTGATGCTTATATAATAATATAATAATTTCGGCGCTACAGTCCGAAGTGGACCTGGGCCTAGCTTCTCAGCAACCACTCGTGTTGTGCGTGCTACTGTTCTCTCACGAGTGGAAGGGACCTACAGTTTAATGCCGACTCCGAACGGCGAGATTGCGAAGCTTTTTTCTAGACAGTTATACTCTTTGAGCATTGTCAGTGACTCGAAAGAGGTGGGGCCGTGAACAATTTTTTTTTTGAAAAATTGTTTGTCTGAACTTGGAATCGAACCTAGACTGCGAAAGTCTAATACGCATGGGTCGACGCACGAACCCACACGGCCACGGCTGATACTTATATATATAGTTATATTTGGCTGCCTTTTCTGGGTCTAGCCGATTACGCAACGGGTCGTAAATTAATCCCGCACCACTAAACAATTGTTCACTAAGAACACTGGTTGGGGGAGGTGACAAATATCGCCGTGCTATGGCAGATAACATCTTAAACTCTTTTTTATCTTTTCACCAGAAAAGAGGACTTTCCGATACATTTGTCCTTTTTAAGGTCTGTTCCGGGACTGTCTGATCTGTGGAGAAGTTCGTCATCTTCACTTGACGAATTAAGCATCGCTTCCAGATCACTTTTTAAACAGGGCTTCCCAGCGGTACCGGACGTCGGTACGTTCGTCCAAAGCAGAGAATTTAGAAGACATTTCTAATACCTAACACGTATACAACACACGCCTTCGCTAAGTCGCATCCGCATAAGCTCCGCATTAATTTTTGCTTGCGGGCGATGCGGATACGGATGCAGGTGTTGAATTTAATGCGGAAGTTCTGCTGTTGCGGATGCGGATTCGAATATCTGCAACATCTCTGATATATACCCACAACACCACCACTGCCACGATATCAGCAATAAACTTGTATGATGTAAATATACTTTTTTATGTATTTCTAATATCTTAATCTTAAACAAAATGTATATTTCTAACGTAATATTGTGCTAAATGATTGTTTTCATTGTAATACTTTTTAACACGCGATATTTTTAAGCAAACAAAGCTGATGGTTTTCTAACACGGGAATAGGGAACATGCAATTGGCCATTCGAGAAAAATGGGTTTTCAAGATCAATACCGCAAAAATTCAATGACTGAACCTGAGTTTTATTTATGGTCACAACAGTCGGAATCATTAGATTGTGTGTGGTATCAAACGTCTTCTCCTTCATGCTTTCCCTTTAGAATGGTTGCTTTGATCACCTTGTCCAGTCATTTTTTCACCGCTAGTCGTGTGCGGTTACAAAGACGTTACAAGAATAATTTAATTGGTTGATATTTCGCAACATTATGATCATCGATCCGACTTTTCATTGAAGATTGTGAGACGAAACTAGATCTCTATTCAAATGGATATTTGAACACAACGATCCAAAACACACCTCTTACATTGGAAAAAAGTGTCTCTCTTTCTTTTAAGTAATATTTCTTAATCCTCTGATCTCAAATCCTACAGATAATTTATGAAAAATTATGTACAGTATGTCAAATAATTGTTTGCAAAAGGAAAAAATGTTTGCAATTTCAGCTGAAATTTGAAAATTAATGAAAACGCATTGCTTTTTTAACTTTTTTTTCATAATTTTATTAACAAGCTAACAGTGGGCGTCGTGGCGTAGTGGGTAGGTGCGTCGACTCCTGCGCTCGAAGTCGTCGGTTCGAATCTCGAAAAAAAACATCAAACATTTTTTCACGGCTCCACCTCTTTCGTGTCACTGACAATGCTCAAAGAGTATAACTGTCTAGGAAAAGCTTCTCAATCTCGCCGTTCTGAGTCGGTATTAAACTGTAGGTCGCCTCCGCTCGTGACAGAACATTAGCACGCGCAACACGAGTGGTTGTTGAGAAGCTAGTCCCAGGTCCACCTCGGACTGTAGCGCCGCCATTATTATATTAATATATTATTAATTTTATTAATATTATATTAATTATTTGCAAAATGCAAATATAGCATAAAAGGGAACGAAAATAAACTGTTTTCCGATGTTACGGTACAGCACAATAACGAATTCCCCTTTCGTTGTGTAATTGGTAGCTATTTATGAGTCATTTGTACAGCGTTTGCCGAGTGGTAAGCAATTTAAAAATGCCTGGAAACCGAACTGATAATAAAATAATAGAGTTGGTTTATTTCAACTATTATGATGGGAAATCTCCCAAAGAAATAGCCCAAATGTTGTCAGTTAAATTGAGGACTGTGTACAATATTATGAATCGGGCAGAAAAAGAAAATCGATTGGAGTTGAGAAATTCTGGAGGCCGACCAAGTAAGCTGTCCCGAAGAGATGAGTCCAAAATCCTCAAAGCAGTAATTAAAAAGCCCAAAATCAGCTTAAGGCAATTAGTCACGGTAGTAGATACTGATTGCAATAAGCAGGTCTCCCATGAGACTATTCGGCAAGTATTGCACAGAAAGAAAATGTATTTCATCCTAGGGTGTCGGACAGGTGAGGATTTTCAATGAAATAATGACCAAGGAATATTACTTGGACATACTCCAAAATGAGCTAAACAGAAGCGCAGCAAGTTTCGGGTTCATTAATCCCCAAAACTCTCTTATGCAGGACTTGGTTGCCTTACAATTATAGCAAAGTGGTCGACACGCCTGCGCAAAACCCCGATATGAACCCAATCGAAAATTAGTGGGCATTTTTAAAAAAGAAGGTGGCAAAACGGGCTCCTGCATAAAAAAAAAGCACTTATTAGAGCAATCCAAGAAGAGTGGAAAAAGATACCGGACTTCTACGATATAGAACACCTAATTGGATCAATGCCAAGACGTCTACAAGCCATTGTTGATGCCAACGGTGGCTACACTAAATATTAATTTTTATATGTTTCGTTTTTTTCCCTTCCATAGCATATGTTTGCATTTTGCAAACAATTAATTGACAGATAAAAATATGAATGTTTGTTTTTTTTGTTTTTTTTTTTCTAAATTTTTTTTTGAATTATTTTAATTTTTGATTGTTGTAGCTATTAAGAATAATCTTGTTAATAAAATTATGAAAAAAAAGTTAAAAAAGCATTGCGTTTTCGTTGATTTTCAAATTTCAGCTGGAATTGCAAACATTTTTTCCTTTTGCAAACAATTATTTGACGTACTGTATGTAACTCGATGGGGTGCGACAATATTTCAAAATGGACGATAAATTCACCTAAACAGGAGCCAGCTCTAAATGTCCCCACACTTTAAATTTGTGTGCATGAACGTTCCTCGGACTTTATAGAATATTTAAAAAAAAGTTAACCGAATTGGTCCAACCGTTCTCGACTTTCGCGGTTAAACAAAAAACATTAAACAACTTGATTTTGACTGGGCATTCCGCTTTTCTCCCTGCATGGCGTACTTTGCAATGGAGTTGTCTTCGCGCCGTCGGCTTCCTGTCCGACAATGTTCAGTTGGGCGCGGGTATTAGAAATACTCATGGCATTAGTTTTAGTTGCGTTTATTTCGCGCCAAAATTTATTTGCCTCAGCTTCTAGATTGTGGGTCATCAGATTAAGGTCCACTATCCGATGTGAAAGTAGAAAAACATCGTCACTGTTGTCAATGCATGTAAGATAAGATGTCAAAGTCCATCGAATTCCATAACTGCTATTGTAAGTGAAGTGTTCATTTATCGGTATTTTTGCTAACGGAATAGTTATGTGTCCGAACAACACTACACGTGAACTAGCCTTCAAAAATGAGCATTTAATAATTATATCTGTGTACAAGAAAATCCACAATTAACTTATAAAGCTCCGTATTCTCATTCTAAAAAATGCTCGATTCACAAAACAGCTCTGAACATGAGTCAGTTAGTCGAAAATTGCACTGAAGTATTTCACCATCTCCAAGGCAGCAAGGCGTGCATTAAAATGCGGCGCCATCCAAATCATTTTGGAACAAAATTTAAATGAATTTATTACACTCCAAGTAACCTGAATAGGTTAGAATGCTCATTAAAAAAATTCAAAATACCCTTATTTTACTTCGTTGATGTCTAATACATATTTGATTTTCGTCGAATAGCGCTATCGTAGTGTCTATCTTGTCCAGCAACAATTCATTTTAAAGATTTATAACTTTTGGCTGAATATAGTGCTATTCGCAGAGAATATAGACTTTTTTCAACTGTTTGTAGTTGAGCTCGTGAATATTCGAGTTCCAAAGAGCCGAAAGTCGCCGAATCGTTCTATTTTCCATAAGCATTAATCAATATTATTACGCAGCAATCTTTCATAATCATCAGCATTTAAAGACTTGCGAGTAAGAGTGAATTAACCCTCAATTACATTCATCCATACATATACACGTTTCTATTATTTTGCAGAATATCTTAACATAAAATAGAAAAAATGTTAATCATTGTTATTCACTTTGAAAAATTGCACGTCATCTTTTTATTTTTGACAGCTTTACCTAAGTAATGTCAGAAAGAGGGGTTGTCATTCACTGGAACAATGTGAACAGCTGAAGTCTTGAAATCATTTATCCTTTCGAATGAGTTGTTATATTGGGCAAAGCTGTTATTATTGTTTTTAAAAAAGCATACAAACATACATATTTGTGAGAATATGAACAATCTTGTCGATTTTACAACTCAGCCAGAACCTGTTTCGATTCCGTTTATACGTTTTGTGGAATTGTTTCATTCCAATTTAATTTCCAAATCCACAATTGTAAAATGAAGAATGTTAATTTTTTGATCGTTCATACATATAATGCTGATACATACGAGAATGTTTATTCATATGTGCATACAGTGGTGTGAAAAATAATAGGTTTTTTTTCGTAAATATCATAAAAAGTAGTCATATTTGTTTAGCTGTTTTTAACGTGTAGTATGGTGAATATATATAAAATGGTGGGCTCCGTGGTCGTGTGGGTTTGTGCGTCGACCCATACGCACTAGACTTTCACTGTCTAGTTTCAAATCCCAGTTCAGACAAACAATTAAAAAAAAAAAATTGTTCGCGGCTCCACCTCTATGATTGTCTGAAAAAAGTTTCTCAATCCCCCCATTCGGAGTCGGCATTAGACTGTAGGTCCCCTTTACTCTTGAGCAGGGTTGTAGACATATAATAGTCGGCGTATTATACACACTTTCTTACGTGCATAAAATTCAACATCTCAGCTTGTTTCTGCATTGCATTTCTCCATACATTTCCTGCATTCTGGAATGCAACATTCCACCGAAATTCTGAATTTCGTCGCTGTATTTGTAAGTTCGTCACATCGAACAAATTCAGCACGTCATGCAATGACATTTCAACCCGCTGACATAAACAAAAACAGCTGTTTTCCTATTAGTTGAGAGATTCGAGTTTCAACGCGAACTCCATACCTCTATATTGAGTCAGCAATATATTTAATATGTCCGAACCATATAACACGCTAAATGGTTCAACCACGTCTGACTTTCAATCAGGAAAAAATATCAACAAAAAATTCTGACACTAGCTGTCATTTAAAATTCTGAAGTTGCAGTGGAAGCGCAAAGTTGGATTTAGACATTTTTTTCCTGAAATGTTGAAATTGGTTGCGGTGTAAACGTACTATTATACTTCTGAAAAATTTTGCTGATGTATAAAAGTGTATAAAAGCAAGGAATAAGTATACAATTAAAAAAAGATTATAAAAATAAAATAAAAATGTTTTTCCAGTAAAAAAAGGTACTTCACGATTTATCTGGTATCTGTTTGTTGCTCGAGAGAATATTGAATTGAATGAGAATAGGGACTTATTATTATAGAAACTTTTAAAATTGTATACACATATATAGATACTTTTTTATTTTTTTTATATAGTTTTATACCCTTTTTTACATTTAAATAGTTTTATGCAATACATTTTAATACAATTTTATACACTTTTATACGGTAAAACGTATGAAAAAGTATGACATTTAGCAACCCTGCTCGTGAGAGAACAATAGCACGCACAACACGTGTGGTTGTAGAAGCTAGGCCCAGGTCCACCTCGGATTTTAGCGTCGCCATTATTGCTATTATTATTATTTTGAATACTCTTTAATTTTTAGTGTTCTTACATATTTTGTAACAACATAAAACATTTATATTCGATTCATCAGACCATAAATTATTTCGCCGCTTTTCTTTTGCCAATTAGGATGTTATGGCGTAAATTTCTTTCTCTTATGTAGGTTTTATATGGTCGATAATGGACATTTTTGTGGACTTCTACGGGGTAACTTATATTCAAGTAGCCTTCTTCTGATAATTGAGGTTTTAACATAAAAACCCAGATCTTCCGTTATTTCCGTTGAAGTGGCTAAAGGTTAGGTTTCTACCATCCTCTAGTTTCTTTACTTTGGCCACATTTGAAGACATTTGCTACCATGTTCTGGGAACAGCCAATAGTTTCACGCAATACATTTATAAGTTTTGCCTTCCTACCACAGGAATTTTATCAGATTTTATCCTCGGAGCAATTTGCCTTACGTACAACTTTGAATATCATTACAGGTAACATTTTAGGAAACTAGGATAAGAACATTTTAAGCACTTAATTATAAGCTGAAACACGAAAACAAATCAAAATAAAAACTTAATCAATCCCTAAGAGTAAATACCTAACAATAAATAACCTCTTATTGTGCACACTCACACATTCAGTCTGCACACAAGAATAAGCTAGAAAATTCGAGTCCCGATAATTGGAAATGGCAAGGGCACATCATTTTTTACGAATTACCGCAGGTTACGAATTATCGAGATTTCGTTTTATCGAGGTGGAAAGCATAAAATACGAATTAACGGGGCTTGTGAACTAAGAATAAAGAAACTCGTATTATCCTAGAGCAAAAAAGTACGGTGTGAAAGGCAACATCAAGGCAACAAAATTGTCTACAAAAGTTGAACTGAAAAGGTTTTTTTTTTGCGATTTGCATTAGGAGGTCAAAAAACGAATTGCGATTTATAAGAGGTTTTGTTTTCATTGCATTGCAAATAAAATACGAAATAAAGAGGGGAGTAAAATGTATGAACGTTTTAAGAATTAGCGACTATTTTTCAAGGGACTAGCAGTTTGTTACAAACTATTGAGGTTTCGATTTATTGGGGTACGAATTATCGCCACTCGACTGTACTCATAATCATAACAACACTAAAAAAATCATATAACCCGAATTGAACTTACAGTAGATACCATTTTCCATAGTAAATCGCAGCTGTCTCCTGAGAAAAAATGTATTCATTTGAAACAGCTTTTACACCTATTATATTGCACACCACACCACTGTACATACGTGAGTAGATACATGATACAAGAGTACAAGGTGTGCTGTCACTGACGACACCATTTTTGTACTCGAGTAACGATGATAATTTAGGTGTTTATGAATTGCATTGATATAATTGCTTAAAGTAAATGCAGAACGAATACATTTAAATAAGATAAACAATTTAAATAAAAGATTTTACTACCAATTGCTGTGCCATCTTGGTTTACTTCAACTGTTCCTAAGGACAACATTTTGCGAAGTTTGCGGGTTAAAGATTTAGCAAGAAAAAAAATATTAATTTAAATAATGAACAAAAATGTATGTCCATATTTCGTACTGTTGTACGGTGGTATAACAGATATTGTGCTGTATGACGACAATTCTATTGTGTGTGTCCGCCACCGATGGTTGCACCGATACCGTATGGTAAAGAACATAAACAGCCTGCCTTGAATATGAAAAAAAAAAAATTGTAAGAAAATCTAACTCTGTCGGTATAACAGTTCTGTTACGTAACATGCTATAGAACAGAAACATAAAAGGCTAAAGGTTCAAGCGTAAATGACTTTAGTGAACTTTAGTATGTCAAACCGAATAAAAAGTCCACTCAAATTTTTCCAAGCGGCTTACTTACCAATTATAAATTTAAACATACATACATACTTGTTTGAGGAAATTGAAAATAAGGTTGTTATTACACGGCGCATGTGTTGGTTTAACCCATATTACAAAATATATATATTTTAATATTATTTGAGTTCTATTTTTGTTCCTATTATCATTTTTGTATTGAATTTGCACCCTGAAAATAGATTAAAGGAATAAATATTCTCTAAAAACGGAGCGATCTTACCATATTCGAAACAAACACTGCTTTTTAATTGTCATTTATTTTCCTGCGCTGATGTAATTTAGGTACCTATAAAATCCAATTCCCATCCATGTTTCTCGTTCATATTCAGGTTTTCATATATCAGTACAGAAAATCTCATTTCATTGAGGCTTTTCGTCCATTTAAGTTAACGAAACTTGACGATACCAAATATATCCCTTTTATGATAATAAAGTACAATTTACGTGTGATGGGGTCATCTAAGTTGTATGCATGTTTAAGATTTTAAGTAGGTTTAGCCTTATATATAGAATAAACCGAAAGCCTCCGAATCTTGATTTTGCTGAAATGTAAAAAAACTAAAATCGTTAATAATTTGAATAAATACTATTATTGTACGTACATGCCATTAGTTCTTATTTTTCTCTGTTTGTTTAAACTGTAAAATTTTCATATGGAAAGTCTTCTTTCGTAGACCCACTTTATTTAAGCAAATCGTACGGTTATGGTCAGATTACATCTACAAAGAGATGTTCAACTTCACTGCGGTTAATCCATTGTGAAATGCAAAAACTACTATATTTGCAGTCTGATTACGCCCAATTTCTTAATTCGCATCGATTGATTTGTGCTTGAAGCATAGACGTTACAAATACAACAATTAGTGTCAAAAAAGTTAGAGGCCAAAGTGGGTAAGAGTTGAACAAGGTATGTTTGACAGTTCGTCTAATCGAACTGTTGAATTAAAGAGAACAAGCTTTGCCGAGAAAAAAATTCCGCACCTGAACCGTCCATGCCCCCGCGCCGTAGAGCAGTTCTGATGTGAACAGGGTCTTGTACAAACCCTTGGCCTTTCTTTTAATGGGGCGCCATTAAAATAATTTCCGTTTATCACTTTATGATAACATAAATGTTGCTTAAAACAGCCCTGGTTTTTCAGATAAGGTGTACCTCATAGTTATTAAGAAAAAAACGGAAACCAAAAACATGAAAATACATAAGAAGCGAAATAAAGACTGTTACCTAATATAAAAAGTAAATATCGACCCTTTCATTTTACTTATTACTCATTACTTACTTTTGCTGGTACCAAACAATCTCTGTGATGTCTCAGTTCAATTAAGCAATCAAACATACCTTGCATTTTCGTACCATGACGCAGCTACATTCCATATTGTATTCAATAAAACCATATTCCGTGTAGGCCATTCATTTTCAAACTATATACTGTAAGTTCTAAAAAACTGTATAAAGTCATTGCGGTACATTATAAGTGCACATGTGCATGTACCTCCGCACACGTCCATCCACATTTTTTAGAGATCTAGTCGTGTAATGTCAGTTCGCTTCCTTTAACTCCGCATGCCAACGTGGGCAATAATTTTCTATTTTTTGATATCACACGAAACATAACCATAGCTTTACATATGCGCAAAGCACATGAATCTTCAGTAAAAAATAAATTGCAATTAAAACAAAGGTTTTGACGTTTGACCTAAAAAAGTTGATTGCCTTTTGCACACATAAAACTCCGATCACTGAAAACCTACAGAACTCACCGGGGTTACTATTTTATGATATTTTCTTGATTTTTGAATTCCGACTCGATCTGAATTGCAAATATTTTTATTGTCTAGTCTTAAAATAAAGTGAACAACCTTTTGACATGGAAAAATCCCCCAACCATAACGTGATTTTATATAAGCAATCCACCATTTTGTTTCTTCATTACAAAATGGCGGCTCCGTGGAAACTCGCGCATTTCACAGGAAGCAGCTGTTGTCACCTGTCAGATGACTAATTTTCATAAAGTCAGTGTTGATAAATTGTTGTTCACTGCGAAGTACATCCTACATCAAGTAAGATTTTCATAATTTCGCTGATTTGATAAAAATTGGCAGATAGGTGATGCTTATTAGATTTGTATTCTATTTTCATTTAATTTTGTTTTTGTTACGAGAAAACAGTCATCATATCACATCATGGTGTTTTTGCTCACGTATACAGTGTACATCTGCAAACAAAAGCGATAATTTCCCACTATTTTACCGTGGCATTCCCCTTTGCCATCCATTTTGACTTGATGTGTTTTATTTTTATTACATTCCACTTCAACCCGTCACGTACCGATTAGCGAAGAACAACCAAGTGAACTGCAGAACATTCGGGTTTCCTTAATATTTTCACGGGAAAAAGTATTTCTTTTTCATTTAATTGTATAGAAAAACAAGTTTCGCAGTGCATGCTAGTTTGAATGAAGCAAGAGTTTTGGTGAGTTTACATTTTGCGGTCTTATCTGTGATAAGATTGTGTGGAGTAGTGGCAGGGGTATGCCGGGGTTGCGTGGTGTGAATTCGATAAAGAAGGAGTACCATTGCACATCTGTTTTTGTTACTGAGACGATCATGATTTAATGGACATTTGTGGGTTGATACATGTATGTACGTGTGTATACAAAGAATTCGGGTGTGTTCAGTTAGTCGAGTCGGTAGTTCTAAAAGCATCCGATTTTTTTTGTTTTTGTAGATGGATCTGTACTTCCGTTTTCAAGAATTATTCAGTGTATTTTTTACGAAATTATTTCTCTGTTGGAATTTGAGATAGTTTTTCATGGGGTCGTATGACATTTCTCTTTTACCGTTGGTATCCACTGAAGAAAAATCATTTTGACCAAAAATAAATTAAAGAGGAAAATTTAAATGTTTCTTATACTAGTAGATTTTAAATTTAAATTTTTGATACAACATTCACGAGGGATGGAAAGTACACGCGAAATGTAAAAAAAAAGGAAAATTTAGAAAAAATTTAAAAATAATAATACAGTAGAATCTAGAAAAGATGAACATATATTCGCTTTCATCTTTTTGAATTATTCATCTTTTCGAGCATCGAAATATTGTTAAAGAAGAACGTTTAGCCGTACATAAATACAATGCATACATCAGCAAAACAATAAATTTTATTTTTAAAAGACAAGAAACAAAAATATAGTGGTAAATTTTAAGAGGTCAAAACACAATCTTATTTAGTCGTTTTTCTTAAAACTTCTTTATAGTAGGCTGTCGCCCGGAAGATGGGAAACAAATCGTTCATCTTTCGGAACTGCCAATGTTTTCGAGATTCTATCGTACATATTTCATTGATTTCAATTTTTTAAGGGTAGTTTTTATTTAACGGAACTAGTACAAGTCGTTATACGAAGTAAATATCAATTATATTACTATCGTCGATAAGGCATGAATAAAAGTTATTACAGATTAAATGCGAAGTATAGATAGACAAAATGGTTTATGATAACATATTTTAAATAAATATATTTATTGTATTATAATTAAATCCAGAATGACCGCTTAAAGCTGAGAAATTGTGTAAACTTGTGCTTCTTTTGAAACGGATGAATTGCTTGTTCTATTCGTCGTGTCACTAAAACTCGTCGTGTCGATAAACCAGCTTATAGCTGTTCAGCTCAGGAGGTTTGTCATGGATCGTAATTTAATCATTTTTCAAGCTTCAAGAAAAATCCAACGACACATGTGGTAGGTGTTGTGTTCGACTCTGATGCGCAAAGGAATTGTTTGCGGTTTCGTGTGTTTCTTTTTTTATTTTTGTGTTTTGGACCTTAAGTTCGTATGGGGCTGAAGATTTTTTGGAAACATGCATTTATGCAATAACAAACAGTAATAAGTTTTAGGTTTTATTTTTACATATCTCTGTACATCTAGTAGTATTATTATTAGAGTAGTGCCGAATAGTGATTTGGCCGGATACCGGATACCGAATATTCGGCCTGCAGCTAGGCCGGATAGCCGAATATTCGGCCAAATTAAAAGTATAATAGTTTGGTGGTCTGTGGTGTGGTTGTGGGCGCCGTGGCGTAGTGGGTAGGTGCGTCGATTCCTACGCTCGAGGTCGTCGGTTCGTCGGTCGAAAAAAAAACATCAAACAAATTTACAAAAAAAATTTTCACTGCTCCACCCCTTTCGAGTCACTGACAATGCTCAAAGAGTATAACTGTCTAGAAAAAGTTTCTCAATCTCGCCGTTCGGAGTCGGCATTAAACTGTAGGTCCCCTCCGCTCGTGACAGAACAATAACACGCACAACACGAGTGGTTGCTGAGAAGCTAGGCCCAGGTCGACCTCGGACTGTAGCGCCGCCATTATTATTATTATTATTATTTGGTGGTCTGATACTCAAATCAGACCGGTACAAGTAAAGCCAACTTAAACACGTTTTTTTCCTTCTCCTCCACAAAATATTCTCACTTTCTACACAGCAAAGTTTATGGGACATTTTTGAAGAGGTTGGGAAAGGCAACACAGATTGAGTTTTTTGTCAAAAAAATACCGCCAACGAGCTTGACTTATATCTCAAAACAGTTTATTTTGAACGGAATAGTGCACCTTGGACTTGGTGGTCAGTAAATGGAAGACAATTTTGCTCAAATTTGCCAAAACTTATTTTTCATCTCCATGTACCAGGGCATACAGTAAAAGAAGCATGCATTGTATACGAAAACAAACGTAATAAATTATTACCCCTGAATGCAGGAAAACTAATTTTCATTCATCATAATTTGGCTTTAGTAAACTTCCAATAAAAAATTGTTTTTTTTATTGTTGTTTTTTACTGAAAAAACGACTATCCGTTATTCGGCCGGATATCAAAAGAGTATTCGGCTCCGGCCAGATATTGCAAAAGAAGCCGGATGGGCCGAATACCGAATACTTGCCGGATATCCGTCACACCTTAAATTATTATTTTCGTTGGTCATCATTAACGTTTGGGTTCAAAAATTACAAATGCATTCCATTAAATCATTGGAAACTTCTATATTTCACAAAAAGAAACAGAAAAATAATCGGCTGTTAATCATCGCTGCGTGCAGAAATCAAATACTTAAGTGATATCCAACTTCGCTCAGAAGTTCGGCAATTTTTTGACGTTCACCTCATTTGGTTAAATGTGTATGCTTATATGGCTAAACACCTAAAATGCATTAACAGAAATGGTACGAAAAATCACATTAAAACGTCCAATCAATGTGCAAAAGAGGTACAAGTTGAATATCAAATTTGAAGAAAGTGTCGTTAACATGATGTGGGGGAAAAACAAAAAGAAAGCGATTTTGTAAAAAAAAATTTCGACAAATATCAACCAATATTTTAGATATGGCAAATTTTACTTTTTATTCTGCAATTCAAATATTTCCTCTGCGATCTGACAAATTGAAATCGCAATCCACAAATTTTCGATAAAAAATCACGCTATGCTACCCGCTAAATATTGACATGTCAGTGTTCTCTCGAAGGGTGAGTTCGTAATCGCAACATTAGCGCAGTACTGCAACATCAAACGTTCTTAATTGCAAACATTTGGCAATGATGCTTTGCATCACGTTCCAAAATGCAACATGAAAGCAACGATGCGCAAACAAAAGCAACCAGCGCATCATAGATTATTGTGATGCGATGAATTTATTTTTTATTTTCCTACTCAATTGTACCTTTTTCTTGTCTAAAATACATTGAAGTATGCTGGCATTGTAATTGCCAACTTTATTAACCAAATTATTTAAAAAAGTTGTCCCCAATTTCTTTGATATTTTTACAAAAAAAAAAAATAATTGACACAAATCAATAAGCCGTTCTGAAACGCCAACAAAATTAAAGCATCGTGATGCATCGCAATATCAAAAAATTGCTGCGTCGCATCACATAGGCAGTGATGCTTACGTGATGCGCATTTTGTTGACGTTTACGAACTCAGCCGAACTACCTGTGATTTAAACTTCTCTTAAGCATGAAATATCACAATTTGCGATTTAGCATATCGCAAGTCATAAACTGCACTTCATGTGAATAACTCCTACCAGATACTCGTAGGAATTTTGCCGGCACGTATAAAAGCTGTCTAAAAGATCAAGTGTAAAAGAGATATACACTTGATCTTGATTGGATGTTCCATCCAATGTGAGAAGAATTTGTACAAATAACAACTTTTGGATTATCTTTTTTTTGCGTTACTAATTTGCTTCGTGGCGTTGTGGGTATGTGCGTCGAACTCCGACACACTAGACTTGCAATCTAGGTTCAAATCCCAGCACAAGCAAACATTTTTTTCAAAAACAGAATTGTTCCTGGCTCCACCTCTTTCGTTCACTGAAAGTGCTCAAAGAATATAACTGTCTCGAAAAAGCTTCTCAACCTCGTCTCGCCTACATTCTGAGGTGAACTTGGGCCTAGCTTCTCAGCAACCACTCGTGTTGTGCGTGCTGTTCTCTTACGAGTGGGAGGACCTACAGTTTAATGCCAACTCCGAACGTCGAGATTGCTTTCAAGAAGCTTTGTCTAGACAGTTATACCTCTTTAAGCATTGTCAGTGAAACCAGTGGTGGTGATTTTTTTTTCAATTGTTGTTTGTACTTGTATTTGAACCTAGACTTGTAAGTCTAGTGCATAGGACTCGACGCACATTCTGACAACGCCACGACACCACTAAAAAAGGTTGATTACGAAGGATTAGGCGTGAAGAAAAACAAAAGGTTGTACAAATAAAAAAGTCGTTTTCGACCCTGAAAAAATAAAATTTTGCTTCAGTTTTTGCTCTTGTTTTCAGTTTATGTCAATATAAAATATACGACCGGCTCTGTTCGTTAATGTTTGGTTTCAGTGAACGTCTTTTTTCTTTTGTAAAATTGAGATTTTTATGCATTTTTATAAATGCCTTCAATGTGGTTTAGTTAGTTTAGTTTTATTGCATTTTTTTATTTTTATCTTTAAAAAAAAACTTACATTTTAGAAAAAATACTTAAACTTGATATACATAAAGGGGTTCTTATATTCTCTTACTGGCCCTATGCGGGCACTCTAAGTTTATCTATGGATTTATAATTTACTTTGCCTTTCAACTTCTTTTGTGTATTTAACATATATTTTTTGATAATACTAAAAAATACCTATACTAAGAAAAATTAATTAAAAATTTAGTAATCTAAACATTTTAAATTTATATTCTTAACCTAACTTAAGACTAACTAAAACTAACCTAATCTAACCTATCTAACATTTTTTTGATTTGTTATTTTATTGTATTTATGTTTCTTATTTTTACAATTTTAGTATATATTTCGGATTTTTTACATTTTTTTCTTAAAATTACCCTAATCTAATGTCCTAGCCTAAATATAAGTTGGCCTTTGGGGACCAAAAGTTAGCTGATTAAACTGAGCTGAAGATTATCCGGACTAAACCTTGCGACATCGCCCTCGTAGAGGAGTCGCCTTTTCGCCGTTCTTCGCACCACGTGGTAGATCAATGAACATCCCTCCGCATTCTGGATTAAGCCAATCCGGTCAAGGTACAAAAACGCTTCCGGAAGAATGAATCCACTTCGGTGAGCGTTCTCATGATATGCTTCATTGTGGTAGTAAGCTCCAAATATCAGCTCGTTTTCTGAGGTCATGGCTCGTGCAACGTGCCTTCGAATCAGCTTAATAATAAAATTATCCACCCTGTTCACGTTTGCTTCGTTATACAAGAACTCGTTGGAATAGAATTTCCTCTACTCAGATTTCGGGGTTCTGTACTTCTTGAGACAAGGCCGGGGACACTGCCTCTCGATGAGAGACGGATCAAGTTGGCTGCTATAAAACAACCCTCTTGCCACTGCAAAAGCCTTCCTTGTTTTCGTCAGAGTTTTAGCTAGATGTCTGTCGAAATATAGATACTGATCCAGCCAAACGCCTAGATACCTGACTATACTTTTCACAGCTTCCAGTCGTCGCAAAATCGCTGAATTTTCTCGAAGTTACGTTGCAGAAGAATGTTGATGACCTCAACCTTCGGCGCTGTCCTGTACGCCACCAAGTCGTCGGCGTATGCGATCAAGTGCTGCATGGAGCCAATCAGTTTGGTGGTGAAAATAGTGAAGAGGATTGGTGAGTTAACTGCACCCTGCTGGATTTTTTTTATTTGGAAAACATTGGTTTAAGTCATGTTGCCACTTTTAACAAAAAATAACATGTCACAAATCGTGTAAAGCAGTGACTTGCTTATACCCATCCTGGTCAACTTAAGGAAGATGCCTTCTAACCTTTCGGCGTCGAATGCCTTTTCCAAGTCAGTCAGACAGGGCCCGGTGCACTGGGTTTTTGCTTTGCTCAATTGAATGTCAGACACCAATTTTGACGCGGCATGTACAGTATCATGCCTCGCCCCAAATTCAAATTGATTGTTCGGTATTATTTTTCTGTCCTCAGTCCACTGCATCAGAACTCTGTTGACAATCTTCTCGAAAACTTTGCTTATGCATGGAATGAGACTAATCGACCGAAGATTTTTTGGAAGAGAGGAATCTTTGTTCCTTTTGAGGAGGGGTTTCACAACCGCCACCTTCCACTGCACTGGATATTATGCATTACACAGCGCATTATTGAATAGGATTGTGTATTGCTCTACCGCCTCATGGGGGAGATTACACAGCGCAATATTCGGTATACAATCTATTCCCTTCGACTTTTTGTTCTTAAGGTTGTTGAAGCTGCCCTTGAGATTCTCCCTCGAAATGAGGATGGAATCGGACCTCTATAGGCGACAGAATTTTTTGCCATGTTTCCGCCATTCATTTCGAAGATAGAAATGGTTAAGCAAGGCTCTGTTTGCCAAGCCGTGGTTAGGACAACGAGACTCGTTGGCCGTGTCAAATGTGGTCTATATTCCGCAAATGTTATAAAAGTATATAACTAAGACAGCTTTCATACGCATATTAAACACGAATATATAGTCAAGCCACTTAACTGGCCCATAAAAGTGCATTCCTTGTCAAAAAATCCCTCTCTCTATAAATGCATTCCATTATCGGAATCTGTCGCAAGGGATAAAATTGCCGAACTTGTCGGTGTTTGCAAATGACTGAGCAATCCGTCTGGGCAGGGAAGATTTTCTGCGTGTGCCACACCCTACAATGAGGAATATATATCGAAAACGGAACGATAAAGGATGAAATCATGCCTGCTTCTCCCGAGAATCCACTTTTAGTAAATTTTCGTTTGAAGAAGGCCGCTTTTCGGCGCATCCAACCCATCTCCCTCTCGCTTGTGGAAATCATATGTTGTGTTGCTCGATACTCTTGTGCTCTTCCTTTCATGTAACCACAGTCTTAAGTGAAAATCAAAAACGGTAATTTAAATGGGATTTTTTTTGGTAGCGTGCGTAATCTTTTCAAAACAAAACCCCGGCATTTGTATTGTCTTCGATTTGTTGGCAAATGTGTGAATTGTAATCATACTTTATTTATCGTCGATTTCAGTTTAACGAATCGGAAATGGAATGTTTAAATCCCAGAGAAGCATAAAATTAATAATTTTGATATTGAAACTAATTTTCTAGAGTTGGTGTTAATCTGTGTCTATGGTAGACGAAGTTTTTTTATTTGTTTGTAACTTAAAGTACTCGCCGGTGGAATGCGTCCTTTTTTAACAGTTGATTATGTAGACTTTGTTCTTGACAATTCTGTGTTAATTCAAGTTTTCTTGTACTAAATGTGTTCGTATCACGCAAATTTAGCATTTATACTTTTCCTTCTACATTTGTAGTGCTAAATTCCGGGGTTGCCTGTCTCAAAGTGCACTGATCAAGTTGGTTGAGGTCCCTGTAATCTGTTACGTTGTCCCGCAGGCTCAGTGTTAAAGACTCTGTGGGCCGGAGCTAAGTTGTCCATGCGCTGTGCATGGTCTAGCCACCTTAGACGTTGTACTGTAGTGCATTTGGGTTTAAGTTAGTCATCTTTTTAAGAAAACTTTCAATATGTTTAAGTTTTACACCAATTTCTTTATGTGGTAATAAAATCACTCTCCTGGCAAAGTGAAATCGTATTCGATCCTCCATTGACGATTTACACGATTTACTTAAGTTCTTTACTCAAAATTGATTTTCACTTTACTGTAAATCTGGACGTGACGTTCCCACGATGTCTCCTCGTTTCGGTCTTCGAAATGCTTACATACAACTCACCTTCCCAACAATTTCCTATAAGATTCAGAAAATTTCGGAAAAAAAACTATTTTACTGGTTAGTAAAACACTTTTTTAAAAAATTGAATAAAATATGAACATTACTTCCTCAAATTTTAATGTCAATTTGAGTAACGGAACATAATTTGAACAAATCGTGATTTGCAATCGATATTATAAAGACGTTATTAAAAAAATTTAAGCATATGTGAGTCCATATTTGAGTATTAAATAAAATCTTTTTAAACAAATCTTATAACTTATTCTCTGAACACATCCATTTAAAGAATATTAAAACATATTTTTTTCTTTGTTTATCTACATGTAAAAATATCTTTATCTCAAGTTTGTTGTTGTTCCTTGCGCTTAGTCATGACTGTTAAAACCGGAATACCAAAGCAATGAATCCAAACAGTCTGTAGATACATATTCATACGTATGTATATATATGTAATTTTACAGTACTAACCGATTTTTTTTTCATTTTCCTCTGTGATTGTCCAAATGATGACATTTGATTGGATGTGAGATAAATGCGCAAGACATAAGGAAAGTATTTGTCGTTTGTTTTCATTTGCAGAACCTCGGTTTCTGAAGTATTTTTTAATTTTTACATGAAATTTGAGCATCACAATACTGACTAACGCTTTGAGATATTATTTCACTTCAAAAATGTTGAATCAAAAATTGATTTTGCGAATTAAATTTATTTCATATGTTTATTCTATTGCTGCATAAAAACTCCGCAGCCTTAGACGAAATGTTGAATAAATTAAGAGTCCCGCTAAAGATATTGAAGACGCAGGCCTATTGTTAGTAATATTCGGCATAATTATTTCTTAAATTTGGGTATTCTCCTTGTTTTAAAATGATTCAGAAAGGTGTATTTCGTTTTGGTTAAGATTATATTTTATGTGCGCTTTGATAAGGTTTTGATGATAGTTTGCCTTTTTAAGTGAAAATAGGTTTAATAAATGGCGCCAGTTCAAGGAGCTGTTTCCCAAAACTTTCTCGAAACTTGTCATAGCGTTAAATAAATTGGCATTTAAATCCACTTAAGCTTGAACTCAAATGCATCTAAGAAATTTTTAATCTTTAAAAATAAAATTCGTCATTCATTGAAAAATCTTTGGAAGTGTTACCAAAAGTTCTAGTCCAGTCTTACTTAAAATTTGAATTTTCGCATAAATATCCCACTTTCATATTTTTTTAGTTATTAACGACATTATTGTTCACTCAACACATTTGATGAAATCGATAAACAAACAATTATGCAAGACACTTTTGTACAAACATGTTCATTTTTGTATATGCAAGCCTAATTTGCTGTTATTGAGTAACAGAAGCTCTGTTCAGCAATGTCACCAGTTCAGCCATTTTTAAAAACTTATAATTTTCTGAACACACGTTGATACATTCAGTCCGAAACTTAAATATGGAAATAAAACAGTTGCCAAGCAGTCGGAACGAAATTGAATTGAAACATATGAAGGATAAAAAATGATAAGAAAAAGTGTCGATCGCGTATATTTGAAAAACACTGTCAAAAAAAAAAAAGCTTTTCGTGTTGGTCTTTGAGTCTCCCAAAGTTGTCTTCGAAAGCCATAGACAACTTTAGTTCTGAAAAAGTACAGTCGCTGATGATTATAACATGGTCTTAACATATCAAGAGACGTCAAGTATTATTTGACAGTCAATTGAAGGGAAATAATGTACAGCCTTTTTTCAGTCAATGAGGACAAAAGTCAACATATTGGAAGAAATGTTGTTTTTTTATCCTAAAATTGCGTATTTATAAATCATATGACTTTTTTCTTTAATCTTTCTTTTAACAACCACTTATAAACGTAATCCAATGACTTTCATAAAAACATGAATTATTTTTGGATTTCAATTTACGAACATATCCGGAAGGGAAAATTGAAATTCCTAGCTGTATATAAGAACATCCAATGACTTTCATAAAAACATGAATTATTTTTGGATTTCAATTTACGAACATATTCGGAAGGCAAAGTTGAAATTCCTAGCTGTGTATATGGAAAACAAATTTCTTTTAACAAAATGTCTACCCTAACCTCAAAACCATACGCCAACAATACGCGTTGTTTTCCCTAACTCGACCTTCCATTTTAGATCTAACCTCAAAATTCTCGGGCAAGCGTAACGTAAACGTTAGATGTTTCAATTTGCCGACGAAGTTTTCAGATGGTGCCAATCAGATGGTGCTTGTGTCATCTTCATAATATCATACTCGATTATTATTCTCTTAAATATTATGTTCAAAAAAGAATTAACATGTACATGTTACCCAACTACACACCATCATACAAACAGTTTCTTCATCATGAAATTTCCCAATATTTTGTTTCCTTATTCCACCCATTCCACCGGTATTCTATTCAATTTCAACACAAACCATTGAAAATGAAACGGCACGGCACTGCATTGCCCGGTCGCCAATTCGGTGCGTTGAAGAAAAAATGTCAAAATTTACCCCTCGCCGTAAAGCATCAAACTGATCACACACATGGGAGAGTAGAATTGAGTTAAGACTTTCTCGAGTTATTTCACGAATAATTAATTAAATTCCAATGTCAATTTAGTGCGAAAAAAACAAAAGAAGATTTCTGAAATGTTTTGGTGACAGTTAAAAGTTATTCTGTTTTGATTTTATTTTGTGATGAAGTGAAACGAGGTTAGCCGACAACAGTATAGAGTGCAAAGCGGTGGTTGGTTGTGTGGTGTTCGTTCTTTGGCTGAGGTAATTTGTTTCTATATGTTTTTTTTGTATCTATTGTTTTGTAGCAGTGTCTATTCTATAAATGTGTACGATGTTGCTGTGCTGTTAGTGGTGGTGGAAATTATGGAACAAGGTTCTGAACCTATTCCTGTAATGTTTGCTTTTGCTTATTTTTTTTGTTGGAAATATGTATGCATGCGATGTATTCAAAAATAGTTTTCCTCATCCTGTGTTTTTGATTACGGACTTGGTACAAGTCAGGCAAGTATTAATAAATAGTTGGATTGTGTATAACAGATTGAGGTTACGATTGATGTGGAGAGATGTTATTTCTTGTTACGTTAATTTTGGGGGTGAAGTTTTTATGTATACATTCTGTACTTCATAATGGCAGTCGAACATTTTGTGTTCCGTTTTCGGGAATGGTGCGACATCTTGTTTCAGTTTCCGGTATTAAGATTATTTTTAAACCGCCAGTTGTTGCTTGGTACGGGCTTCATGGAATGAATATAGCGGTTTTCCGTAGACTGTTGGGGAATCTTGTTTTCAAATGAAATTGGTGTGATTTGTTTACTGCGTGGTTAGAAATTCGGTGTTCAAGATTTTTTAACAACGCAATTTTGAATAATTTTTCAGTTTTTACTGTCAACAAGTGAAGCTTCGCAAATAAAAAATCTTTATTTAAAAGTTTCGATCGTTCGCTAATTTGAGGAGGATAAATGCAATCTTTTTTATTCGAAATTTGTCTCTGATTAAGACAAATTTGATCAATTTGTGTGATGGCAAGTCAAGGCACTAAGGTATTAGATGAATACAAGCAATAGCTTGATGTGATTACAAACCTAAGGTATTTGCTTGACACGTTCAACAACATCAGTCAGAGGATTTTGGATAACATCTGCGAAGCTAATGTTGCATGAGAAATAATGGTAGCCAGCACGTTTAGATTTTACGTAAAAGAAATTTCAGTCTGGTGCAGTTGGGGATATCAGCACGAACAACAATAAAGAGAAAAAAACTAATATAACTACATTACCCCGTTAATTAAAACGTGAAAACTAGGGTTCCGAGCTTTGACTGAATCAAAAGATCATTAATAAATTAGACCGTCCTGTTCTATTGTTACCACGTATTTAAACTGATATCCTTTTCATTCTAGCAATCGTCTTTTAAAGCGGATTGCTCTGTGTTTCCACATACGGCGACTTCATCGAAGTACATATGCGAAACACAAAGTAGTTTTCAATGCTTATGTTCCCAAAGAGGGTATAACAAATTTGACCTCCAACCAAGCAACTCCCATTGCAACCTAATTAAACTTCTCCAATTAACTTCCTATCCATTCCGATATAGCACATCCTTCAATGCGTCCAAGTTGTTGTGCAAATCATTTCACAAAACTTTGCAATCATCAAATCAACTTCGACAAAACATTCGCTCGTTTTCAGCAAAAAAAAATCGGTTTTTTTGTATTGTCATTTTACTTCATTTTTGCGTGTGAAATTTCTTAGGTAAAAGTGGCGGTGGACATACAGATCCTGTTTTCGCACCCAATTAGCGCCATGAAAGCGCCGTTTTGATAGAAATTTCTTAGACTCTTCTTTGTTTTTAAAGAGGATATTCATTTAAAATGCATTGGGCTCAAGAAAACGTTCAATTCAAGAAAACATTTTTTATCATCTGGTGGATCAAAATCAAATGTTGAAATATTTGAACATGTATTTTACTATTAAAAACTTAACTATTTAAGAGGTTTTCATTTCACTCATCGTCTTAGGGGCTCTTTGGTCCCTAAACTTGTTCTCAATAAAACTGCGGTCTTATGGGCGACACCACAGAACATGCACAGAGCAGCAGAGCAAGAAGAGTAAAAAAAAATACATTTAAATAAATATATTTTATAGCTGAAAAGTAAAGGATCACAGCTTGGAACTCTAGTAAAAACACATTCTTGAAACCCTCCAATACACTTAACTAAATGTTTGTAGACTTATGCATTGGTCCCTAAAGGGTCATAGTTCTTATATGAATGTGAAGAAAATTCAGTATACGTAGAAGTAATTGTAGAGATGTCATGTCGTTCTTCATTTGGGTATCATGTTATCACTATGAAATTTCGCTTAGTTCCAAAGATATGAATTGAGTAGTTAAATTCATCTTATGTCGTATCCTTTTTCTTGTGGCGCTACAGTCTTAGGTGAGTCTAGCCTCCAAATAATTGTGGCGCTACAGTCCGAGTTGGAGTTGGGCCTAGCTTCTCACCAACCACGCTTTGTTCTCTTACGTGTGGAAGGAAACTACTGTTAAATGCCAACTCCGAACCGCAGCATTGAGAAACCTTTTCTAAACAGTTATATTTAGTGAACAATTTTTTTTGAAAAATGTTTGCTTCTTCCGGGTTTTGAACTGGAAAGTCTTATGCGTTGGGGGTTGATGTACATACCCACAAGGCATCGGCGCCCATTTTTACTGTATCCAACCCGATGTATTTTGCTTGAAATGGACGTGTCTTAAGTTGTTCGTCCTTCTTTGGGTATACTTCAATGTGTTCAAATTAACCAAATCCTCTGAGTAATTACTGCTTTTTGTTGTTAACAAAAGTCCTACTCTTCAAAATAAATAGTGGCAATTTATTGGAGCTGAAACAAATATAAAGGCGGTTAAAGAACACGCACGGAATACCGAATACCGTTGAAGTACGATTAATATTTTCATTTAACCCTGCAATCAAACCCTAACTATTGTTTGAATCTGAACTCAAAAGCTCCTTGGGATACTAAACCTTTGGGACACTAAAACGAATTGTGCTTGAAAGTCATAATCTTACAAAAACGTGCTTTCTTTATAGTGCTATGTAAATATATAAGTGAATTTTTAAAATTATTAAATAAACAGTCTAAATGTACACAAAATGCAAAAACAGTTGACAATGATAATCACATTGTCTCTTCTCATCAAACTCTCAGAACTCTCAAAGTTTTCGAAATAATGTATAATAAAGTCTCTTGTTTTTAGCCTTTCAGGTCAAACACTTCTAAATAAGGATTAACTCATCCAGGGAAACATAAAAGATTCCGATTATAGTGCAATGAAACTCTCTGCCGAACAACTTAAGACATTCTATCGCATACAACGCAAACACAATGTATCTACCGAATTCTTACTGCGTAATATGCCTGCGATCTTAAAATTCGTACAGTACGCAATCACGCCCCATCCGATTTTGATGCAAAAACTTATCCGTAGAAGCAATCGTGTTTTTTTGCGTTACAATCACCTTCGAAAGTTGATTTTCGATGCGTCGCAGTTTAAAAAAAACCGACGAACAAACCGCCTTCGTTCGCAATGGTCGAAACGATTGGTAACGTATTTGAAGGCGTATAAAACAGTGGAATATGTCGAGGATGAAGTTGCTTCCGAGACTAAATTGCATGAGGTAGACGTTAGCAAGCAACTAAAAGAACAGCTTGAGTTGTTAAAGAGTGGTAAGAGGATTGTCCCACTCTTAGAAGATGCAGAACAAAAGGATGCTGCAGCAAAGACTCCATCAGTTTCGAGGAAAGGGAGCTGTGAATCGAAGGAAGACGATGAAAATTCGGCTGGTGGAAGTAAAGATGCTGAAGTTCTAAGTTCGGAGAATAAGACTTGTGATATCAAAGATAGTGAAACTGAAAATTGTGCACTAAATGATGCCACAAAGCCGAAACAGCCGGAAGTACGAAGTCCTTCAGAAGATGCATCAAAATCCCTACACAGGGAAACGGCTCAAGATGCTTCTAAGACGCCGAATAATCTGTCAAATAACTCCGATCGAGCCAATGGTAAATTCCTTGATATGCTAATGTCAAAGGTAAAGAGCAATATAGATGATTCAAGCGACGCTAACTTAATGGAGCCACCAAAAAAAACTTTGCAAACATCTGGTGAGGGTGTTCAGAATGAAGAGCGTGAGAATTCAAACAGCTCAAGTGATTTCTGTGGCTTCGATGACAGTGAACGTATACTGGGAACATTTCCTGGAATGCTGTCAACCCCCTTAGTACAAAAACGTGATTCAAACTCAGCATTTGAAAGTGAAACTCTCAATGCGTTCTTGCGAGATAATTCACTTGAGAGTTCAACAACCATAGACTTTCCACAGCGACCTCCCGAAGATGGCTTGGTGTCTGCCCGTACAATACCTCCCAAGCTAGATATGCCAGCCCTTCCGGAGGGGCTTCAAGGCCTCCGAACTGTGGCTGAGCGGCGCGTATTCTTACAACGAACAAGAAACGTCAAGTATTGCCTAATAAATAATGTTGGTACAGTCTTCAGGGAACTCCAAAAACGAACAAAAGGTCATCGAATCAATAAGAACGCAATTGAAGCTCTACAAAACTCGAGCACAATGCCTTTGACGCGAGCTAGTTGGAAGGCAGGTTCATGGCTACTAACTGATGAGGGAAACTATTATTTTCAAACCATTACCGTAGACGGAAAGGATTACCGCTTATGCGGAAGTCGAGCTAACAACGAAAAAAAGTACAAAAAACCTCATTTCAATGAGTTAGGTAATTTACCATCGATTTGCACAAACAACTGCATAGATCGGATAACATTTCGCGCACTTCGACCAATTAGGACTCTTGAACGTCGTTCAAAGCTCAGTGATGCATCAAAGAAACTCGTTTACAAAGCCTGCCCACTTTCACAGAAGATTTTCCAGCACTCACGGGACAATCAACTAGCTTTCGACAGCCTAGAAGTTGTACGTATGCCTCAAGTGGAGCTCGAGGTATTTCCACAATTACAAAAACCTCTCAATGATATTGCAAAACGGTACTTGCAGTTGATCCTGCCCTATGATGGAATTTCTCGAGAATGGGCCGAATTTTCTGTCTCTACACTTTTAGATCAAGACAAAGAAGAACTGGCTTCGGGCATGCGGAAATCGTTTACATTCAAAATTCCATATGCAAATGATCGGGATCGTGTGCTTGTTCGCCGCGTCTTCAATCGATCTGAGGCATTCGAGGGTCAATTGGATAAATCAACGTTATCGTTCCGTAAGGAAATCGACGACAAGAAGGCCAATGGACAAACAGTCGATGAATTGGACGAAGAATGCGCTGATGTCCTTACAGATATGCTTAACAGTATAGCAATTAGTTGTTGTGAAAATTCATTTATCAAAGATGATCCAGATAATATTTATCAGAATCTTAATCACGACGAGGTGGCGGTTGCAGAGAAGACTGTAAAAAAATCCGTGGAATTGCATCAGCAACAGCAAGCGTCAGGCCCGCAAAATAAGAAGCAGAGTCGTTTGCTGTAAGTTTGTTTGCTTTCGAAGGGAAAACAAATGCTAACTCTGTTCTTTTTTCTCATTTACTTTAAGGATGGAACTGAGGAGGTTAAATGCGACTATTATCGATGCAGCGGCATCTAAGTCTGACGAAGGTATTATGAGGATATATTTGATTTTTGTTATACGAGTTGTTTAAATGTCATTTAGTTTCTAAGCACATATGTACATATTTAAAGATCAAGTATGGATGTGTCGATCATAAATCACTGTCTTTTATTTGCGCATTTCTTAGTTTTGATTGCCAGTTCTAGAACAAAACTGTTGATTGATTAATTTTTTGATTTAAGGGGTGTTTTGCTTTCTTTAAGTTACCAATGAATTCATTGACTTGACATAACCCATTTTCTTTTGGTCTTGCAGACGGGTTAACTTGTGAGAAAGAGAGCTGCAAACTTGGATGTGTCTGTGCCAGTCTCAATGAGGGAACAACGGTCCGTCAACATTGCGGCAAGCAGCGATGTATATTGGATTGCAATTGCAAGTGTCCAGGTATTATGCGCTTGGAGACTGATGTAAGGTTAATAATTTTCTTGCGCAGAATAAGTTTTTAAAGATGCGTACCATTCTCAGGGTCGAACAATAACTACTGAAGACGCGTTTATGCTTCGGCGTCAAGCAACAGCTAAGCTAGCTCGTATGGAAAAAGAGTTTACCTCAACAATCGTACTAACAGGAAGCGAAACTCTACTCATTAACGAATCGCAATACGATAAAAAACGTCGATGCACAAAGATCCCCAAGCGTTATGGTGACTTTGTAGATCCCGATGAATCCGATCTAGACGAATGTAAGCCAAGTCGAAAAACAGAAGAAACACATCCAAATCTCCCCCCAGAACCAATCATGGTGAACGATAAGATATATCAACGTCTTAAGCATTGCACAGTAAATATAAAACGATTGCGTGATATAAAAGACCTGGCGCTGTGGTGTATGGTGCACAATGTCTACAATTGTTTCTGCAGAGGACAATCCACAGTTGGTAATCCGTTTGTGGTGGAAAAACAAGAGGAACACACCGGAGGAACAACGACCGATGAAACTTCCGCCGCGGCTAAAAGTCGCACATTGTATTCCTTTGAGAAAGAGGAATCGAAAACAAAGCCAAAGGAAGATACATTCGGCTATGAGAGCGAATCGAATGAATCAGGTTTAAGTGAATCATTATCATCGTCCGGTCTTGGGCGTAAGCAAGCACGTAACCGAGCTAAACCGGAGAATATAAGTCGGTCGACAGACAATGAAATTATAGAAAATTTCCTTAATGCGAAATTAAATCATTGCCGTCGAGTTGTGCCGATTCCGAGGCACACATACATCAGAAGAAACAAAAAGCGTGTGGCTCACGTTCAACTATACATAGCCCAGAATGAGACAGAACAGACAAAACTGAACCTAAGCGAGCATGTGCTTAGGTCGGTATACTATCACAAAACGTACCAAAATTCCCATAAAAGTAAAGGCCTTGTAGTACACAAGACAGAACCAATCGCAGACGAAACGAATGGCGAATATGAAACGGAAAAGAGGCACAAAGACCAACAATCGACGAAGCAAACAAACAAAAGAAAGTCTCTCAATGATAGCCAAGCTGGGGAAGGTGTTCCTGAAACCAAGAAATCTCGAATGAGCATTGCTGATGTAGAAACAGGCGCTTCCCTTCTGCTGGTTAATCAATACAAGGACAACAAAAATAAGTCTGTTCAAAAAACCAAAAGCACTGAGAGTCTCCCCTCGCCCGCATCGTCAAGCACTTCATTTTCTCAAGAACAAATAACTGTTCCGAAAATATCTCAAATCTTTTCACTGAATACGAACGCTTCAAATGCCGTTGAGATGGGTACAGATACTGCTGCAGCTGCTGCTGCGGATATACCGAAGCAGTCAACTGAAGCTACCGCAGCTGCTGGGGGGGTATCTACGGAAGCATTTAAAAGTGTATTCCAAGTGGTCATAAGAAATATGAACAGTTTAGTGAGTAAGAAAATGCAAGACATCGATATGGCATTGAGGAGGGAAAGCAAATCGATTCCGGTGCCAAACGATGAGATACTTTGTATCATTCGTTGGAATAATTTCCTCACTTCATATCTGGATGGATTCGTTTATCTGTGGGAAGTTCAAACCGCCAGTCAGACATTCCTTGCGGGTACAATAAGAAATGTCATGCCATTGGTAGTGAATGCGTCAAGTGTTGTGAATATTCGTTCTTTGTCAAAGGATCGTTTGCCATTGTTGGCACGAATGGTGGTTGAAAGGACAAGAAATGCTGTTACTGATGGTCTTGCAGTGGTAAGTAAGATTCTTTATTGAGACATGTTTCCATTTTAGTGGGAGTAGGGTTTCAACTTAATAGATTCTTTCACGAAGAACAAATTAGGCAGTCTGTGAGATCTGCTGAAACACGTGTCTGCACGAAACTCCGTTCCCTAGAAATGTAAACTCATTGTTTTTGCAACCTGCTCACCAGTCGCTCTGAACTGAACAACTGGATCAAGCCAAGCCATATATCAGTTTCTTGCAGCTTAATGCTGCACCATGAACACATGAGATCTTCAGCTTTAATTTTGCTCAAGGACAACTCGTAGTCCACGAAGGAATAGAGTCCCAAATCAGGAACCAGACGTTACATTTCGTTTGCAACATCATTGGCAAACTCAACGTTCAAGACAAGGCCACAGTTTATGTTAGGTTCTCATTTTCTCTGAAAATCAACATTAAAGTAATGATGCCTAGAAATAAAAAAAAAAAACATAGCCTTCGTGGCGTAGTGCGTAATTGCACCGACTCCTTCGCCAATTAAATCCCGATGAACTTCCATTTTTATGTCATCTTCGAGTCACAGGCATCGCTCAGAGGGTAAGATTGTTATGTAAAGCTTCGTATCACTGTGCCATGCAACACAAGTGATTGCTGTAGAAGCAATGCTCAAGTCCCTCTCGGGTTATAGTCCACACAGAGAAGGGGAAGTTTATAAACCAGCTCTATACAGATCAGTGTGCTTAGACTAAAGTTCAATTTCCTTATGATCATTCAATTGTCTTGTGAAATATTTGTTCCATCAAAAACATTCTGTTTTATTTTTAGGTAATGCAAGGTCAAAAGTTATACTGGTACGTAAAAGGATTCCTTCGTCCGGATAAGGATCGCGTTTGTCCGAAACCCACCCCAGAGACGCATCCATTGTTAACAAAAAAGATAAATGTTCTGTGCCGTCTATTGATTAACCAGCAAGTAAATGAGCACAAAAAACGACAAGAAATCGCCCTTAAAACAGCTTCACAAAACATTTCGTCACCTTCGACATCATCACAATCATCCCATTTGTCAAGTATATCCCAGCAACAGCGTGTTGAATTACCCGCACGTTTGTATCAGCCGAACTTATCGACGAAACTAAAAGTTCTACCAATTCAACGCAACATCTCGGATCATGCAGCCACGATTCTTGAGCAAATGGTGACACAGGCATATGGTATGGTGAAAAGCAACGTAGTATTCCGAAAAATAAATCGAAGGGAAATACATGAAATTTTCCAACCAGTCACATTGACTTTAGATCACCACTGGCTGGTCTTAGACATTAGCAGTGATTTCTCTCACATATTTATCCCGGAATTGAAGGACCTCTTGACTCTGGATCGTATTCAGAAGGTCATATCGTATGCTGTTAGCAAGAACCGCATCGTAAAGATGCAGTTTAGTCAGAAGGCGTTGTTCAGTGCTTTCGTGGCACCGTTGTCTCGTAGAAAACTGTATTTCGGGCCATTCCGAAGTTCGAACAATTCACCAAAGTTGATTCTAATGCAGAGCGTCGATGGGCAAATGATGTTACGTGAGGTTTATGAAAAGAAGCACAATATCGGTGAGAGAGTCGATAAAACTACGGGCTTTTGGTTAATTCAAAAGCGTGGTAAAGTGTTCTTAGATGTATTGAACGAGTCGGTGAATACGGTATCATCAAATGTAGTTCATGAAATTTTGGACGACGATGTGACTTTTGTGCCAAATACTCACACTGATCTATCACAAAATCCACAGCAACAAAGTGAAGTATTGTATCCACAAAATCAAAGAACTGAGGATGAAGACGACGACTGTGTCATCGTTGAGGACGATGTGCCTGCCTCGAAGGAGCGTATGCACTACACCATTTCGTACACCGATGATAGTTCTGCATTGGTTGTCGTCCCAGCTTCCGCCGATGATGGGAACGCTGATGTAGTAGAGAACGTAAATAACAAATTTACGCTATTGGCGCCTGCGGTCGGTCCAACTTGTGTAAACGCAACGCAAGAGGATCGAAGTAGTTTAAGGACTCCAGAGCAAGTACGATCACAGTCGAAAAATGAAACAGCACATTTTAGTATAAGCATTGAAGGTACTGAAGAAGTTATCGAGTCGCCATGTGCTACCTTGCCTGTGGATAAAGATACAGTAATTATGCCCGCATTGTCCACATGTAATCCTTCTGACTCAACAGCACTAGTTCCTGCTGTTGAAACAAATGCTGTGCCCGAGCAGTCACCTACAGTAATTCCGTCAATAACACCGAAAACACCTGCAGCGGTTCAACCGAACATTGGTAATACTGAACTAGGAGAAAATGCAACAAATAATGTTTCGGTTTCCAAAGATTCTGGAAATGATCTGACAAATCTGCCTCCCGTGATTAAATTTAGTAAAAATGTAACCATCACAAAAGTCGCAATGGACTCCGGGCACACAAGTCCGTTGATGGCTACCCAACAAGAGGCAGCAATTGTTTTACGTAAGTCGCTATCTGCAACGAATGCAATGCTTGGCAAAATAATAGTGCAAAGTAACCAAAAGCGTATGAGCACTCCTCCGAGCAGACCTAATTTGATAAATCCTGTTGGAAACAGGCAATCCCCTATGAAACAAAATACTAAACCTTCGTTATCGAACCGACCTTATTCTGTCCCAAAACAATTGATAGTTTCAAAACTGATTTCATCGCAACTTTCTCAACATCAAATACAAAAACCTCAAACTAATGCCCCACCACAATCATCCCTGCTACAACAACCAGTATCGGGCCAACGAGTGTCTACTCCTCCACAAGGCGGAGGTCTTATTGTCAGAACTCCAACAGCCATCAATACATATATGCGTAATCAACAAAAACGAGAGTTAACAAAGCAACCAGTAGGCAGGCTTTCTGCCGCATTTTCCTTGTTGAAACCAATGAACGCCGGCATGCGAATGCGAATGCCAGTGGTAAACAATTCGTCTGCAAATATGACACCAGTTGTAGTACGTCCTCAGTTAAACAGTCCAAAAAAAGCAGATAATGCAAAGCAAATAGTTTTGAAACACCCAATACTACCAGCAAAGGTAATTACTACGAAAAAGAAAGAACCGTACACCACACCACAGCAAGTTCAGTTTATACGGTACATGAAAAATCAAGCAAAGCTCGTTAGCAAATTGAATGAAACTGTTGCTCAGCCAAAGTCCATTGAATCTCCGCAGAGCGATCCATTACAGATTACCGATACCTCCAACGCAACTGTCGGCGATTTGCTTCAACCTCAACTCCCCAGCGAAGTTAAAACTGTTGGAATATCACCAGCACGTACAACGTCCCAAAGCCCACAACTAAGCGGTTTTAAAAGGAGTTCAATTGCAAGCATTCTAAAACCATCTTCGCCCTCGCTCCCAAAAACAAATCAGATTTCCACAGTGACTGTAAAAGATCCGGCTACTGTTGTTACACCCCTCACCGAAGACAATCCAACGGAACCATCCGAGTTTAAGGGCATTCCTATTGATTTGCCACGCATGAAAAAATTCGCAATCATAAGTTCACCCAACACAACGGTCATCACTCCACCAGCAACAGCAGCAGCTCCAAAATTAATTGAGGAGTTTTTTGACGATAACATATCATCAACATTAACTCCAGAAGCGGTTGAGAAACCTTCCAGTTCAGTACAAATAAACAAATTGGTTGCAAATACAACAACAATACAGACTGTCAATTCTCATGAAAATGGAGATCAGTTAACGGTCATCAATAGCAAGAGTTTAATCAAAGTTGTCCCAACCACTGTCCCAGATATAGATGGAACTGTAAAAACTAAAACCGAAATTGTGCCCAAGGGTATAACACAATACGGATACTTCCAAGCCAACATTGAGGGACTCCCGAAGTTTGTGGTCAAACGTATAAACGATGACTTTCTGGTGAAAGTGCCAAATTTCAATGGAATCTTAAAGCTGAATGGATTGCAAACAGTCTACAATTACCTTAATCAGTAAGTTGATACTACATTGTGCAAAGAATTTATTATTTTAGCTTGACATATACTCTATACTACCGTAACCTAACGTGTTGTTTCTTTATTCCTCTTTTTTTTTTCCTATTCAGATATACCACGCAAAAATGTGGGAAGACTTCCGAAGATATTGTGAACTTAAAGTGGACGTTCAGAGCGCAAGATCGAACGAGGTTGACAAGCATGAAGTCTCAAATTCAACGAAAGGTAAGAGCTCATTATCATACTTTATTTATGATTAAGTATGATCAAAAAGAACAACACAATGCTGTTAAATTGAATTGAAGATAATGGGGAGTGAGAATAACTCGCACAGGCCCAACGACCATAATATGTATATTGTAGCCTTAGGTCAGGCTTGTTGAGTTTCGTCGGTTCTTTTGGAATGTACAAGTTTCTCTTGACTACTCGTGACTAACCAATTCTTTAAGTGTTGTATGTGTGTCCACATAGGTCCATCCGTAGAGAGGGAAGGGTCCAACAAAAGGAGTTCTGGCTTTTCATTACCTTTATGATTTTCATATCCTGGCACCTGTTTTTCTCGACATATGTATGCCGTTCCACCTTGTATTGGGGGTTCATTCCCACTTTCATTCACACATTCACACACTTCATTCATTTCGCTCATATAGCTCGTGGTTGAACCTTCTCCTCCAAATGCCATCAACGGAAATAGGACCAAAGACCGCGTCCAGAACTTTTCTCTCGAAAAGACCAAGAAACTCTTCATCTGCTTGGGTCCGGAAGGATCCGGTGTCGGTAGCCTCTTGCAGGCTGTGAGTACCGCCTTTAGCCCTAAGAGAAGGGCTCATCCGCCGCCACCTCTATTCCAGGGTCCCGACCTTACCATGGGAACTTACCAACTCCTGCTGACTGGAGTTGTAGATGCCGCTATCCTGAAAAGAGCGATGAGCCCTGATAGACTCACACTCCCCTCTCTCTCGTTTGCAGCCGCCCCATAAGGGTTGGTTACCCCGTCTTCTGTCAAGTGTACTCGGCTCCCGGATTTCACCACGAGGAGGTGAGAGTAGGAGTTCGTTAACAGACTCTAGGTGCATACGCTTGTGTCTGCATGACACAACGCCTTAAAATCCCACTCTAACATCTCTCCTATCTCTAAAATTAATTCGGCTATCGTCTAGAAGCATTTGGTGGACACTTTCAACCACATAGATGAATGTTCCAGTCTTGAGTGCCCCGAACGCTCATCATCAGTTTAGTTAGATAATAATAATAATGGCGGCGCTACAGTCCGGACTTGGGCCTAGCTTTTCGGCAACCACCCGTGTTGTGCGTGCTATTCTCGTTCTCTTACGAGTGGAGGGGACCTACAATTTAACGCCGAATCTGAACAGCGAGATTAAGAAAGATTTGGGACTGGGATTTGAACCTAGACTGTGAAAGTTTAGTGCGTATGGGTCGACGTTCAAACCCACACAGACACTGCTCCCGTTGCTTATTCTTTTATTTGGCAACCAAGAACGTCTAAAATTCATCAACTTTTCGCAAGCGTCTTTGTACCAGAAGACTTGTGATTTATTCAATCTCAATACTATCTAGGTTAACTTCCTACTTACTACAATTTGAGTGTTTACTACAATCTCCCATTCAATGTTAAAATAAAACAGAAAAGATGAAGTGTGTGTATATATTTTATTTTGTTTTCTTTTTTACTTGTTTACAGCCATCGTTAAATAATCAATCCACACCACCTTTGAAGGCGACTAATAACTCAATGCCAAGGGATCCAAAAATGAAACCAATCGATCCGAGTTCCGTGGTTCTTGTCGATGATGAATAAGCACAAATGTGAATGAAAAGTTTAAAATTATTCTTAATTTTAAGTTTTTTACTATACATTTTTGATTTATTTTCTTCTTTAAGTTTCCCCATTTTACGATTTGTTGTCCACTGATTTGAATTTTGTTTAAGTTCTTGTTGATATGTAAGATAGTACTTATTTGAGTTCAAATTCATATATCTAAATCACTAGTTATGTTATCCTATCAAATAGGATACAATATATTTAGGGCGTAGATTGTAGAAAAATAAACATACACGTAATTAATTGTAAGATGTAAATAGTAGTTTAAGATACTAGGTATTAAAACTTGCGCGTTTGTTGTTAAACACGTTGGAAAACGAAGAATCTATCATTGTCATAACATCAGCCTGCCATAGTTAGAGACAAGTGCCTTCACAGCACTCGTCCTTCTGAGTGAAACGCGATAAACGAATACTGTCGCCTTGGAAACACAAGCAAAATATACACAGATGTGCGTTTTTATTCTTATTTTTATTTTTATTTTTATTTAGTTAGGTACTTACGACTGATATCTTTCGAATATATGTATGTACATACTTGTCTTGAGGATATTGAATTAGTAGGAATATATGTATATCTACTAATGCAAGCAAATTGTTGGACGACTGGAAACTGATGGATACTTTCTGTCTATGATTGAATGCGCATCGTCTATTTTTACTCTTTATCCTAAAAATTAATTTGTATTATTGCAAAAATGTTAAATGATATGAACAGTTTAGCATAAGTTCGGTACTTTGTATGCCACCGAAATAAATTATAGAGAAAAAATATGCGTTCGTATCGTTATGTATTAGTCTATAATCATAAGTAAATCTAAATATGTTGTGATATTATCAAGAAAGGACGCACATCACCATGGACTTCATAATAGTGAGGTATAAATGATTTCCGATATCCGAGAAAAAACTACGAAGAACATGAGCGCAGAGATCAAACTCAGAGTCATACTCCCCAATCGTTGTTTCTTTGGACTAAAAAGGTAATTGAGTAATAGACCCAAAGTCAAGCCGGCTGTACATAAGACCCTGATTGTCATAGCCTGGACAAAGCTCTTTTGGCATTACGACAGAGAAATTGCGCTTGAAATCATTGATTTAGTTCCCGTTGATTGTGATGGCAGGAAAATCTTTAAGTGTAGGTGGTAGAGACGTAATGGTGCTAGTCCAATATGAGTATATGAATAACACAGATCCGGTTCGAAGACTGCAACTCCGAGTCGTTGATATAATGCAACAGAGGATCATCGGGAGTAATTTATTACAAAAGAAGTGAGAGGGAACTTAACCAACTTAGTACTCATTTCCGACTACAGAAAGAAGAGCTGCTTTAATCAGGCTGGGCTAAATAGGATCTATGAATTTTACGCATTAGGTCCGTAGCCTAGCAGTGTGTATGCGCACGCTTCATTTTGTTGGAACGACATATTAGGATGCTGCTCCGCCATTGGCTACAAAAAGTTGTCTACCATAGTTGTGTAAGCCCCGGAAATATGGGCCGATTTTGCATTTTCGACCATAACACAAACAGTGCAGTAAGTGATGCTGATCCTGATACGACTGGATGGCTCAGTTGGTTTAGTGCCTGCCCCAAGTTAGAGGGGTCCCAGGTTCGAATCTGGTCCAGTCACCATTTGCCATTGGGATCAAATTAACGGCACTGGAGTAGGTTGCTACCTGACAGTACAATGGACCAGGTTTGAGTGCTCCAGTAGAGTTTCCAAAATACGCCGAAAAAAAAATAATGTGATGCTGATGTGTTGCCCTTGCATATTCGGAACCCTACAATCTACAGTTTTGCTCATTGATATAATCACTTAAATGGAAATGCATTTCATTCGATACCAAAACATTAGACCAATCCTATTAGCGAATGCTTTAAGGTATAACCCACTCTGCAACGACTCTAAAAGTCTGATTGAAACTGCAGCAAAATTTAACATCTGTGTCTACTGGCGTTATATTTAAAAACTGATTATGACTAGATCCTGCAATGTCATAATACCCTGATGAATGTTGAGAGTGCATCGGAAATGTGGAAAGCCGAAAGCAAAAGCCGCATTTTCGTAAAAACTGGAACATCTTGGAACCTCTGAAAAGTGATTTTAATTATGTCAATCAGGGATTGAATGTTATTTATAAATATTGAATAATTTAAAAAAATAAACTTATTTTCGACGTCATAACGGGTGAGCTGGAAACTGATTGGTAGAAAGAGCTTATAAATAAAAACCTATGATAATCTACGTAAATGTTTAATAAGCAAGCATTATTTCCACTTCATATAACTGACAAGAATCTCTGCCATTTGCTTGAGCAAAAAGCTTTTAGTGGAAAACGTTGGCTCAAAACGCTTCTAATAACTAACAACTCTTCAACCATTTATATAACGCCGTACAATTTTCCAGAAACTACATAAATGTCGCCGTAAAACGAATGGAAGCGCATCGGGAAAGAGACCAGCAAATAGAAGTAAAACAATGAAAAACCGCCCATATACCAAATTAGATTGCAATCTTACTGAGAAAACTCGAAAAAGACAAAAAGATGCAATGTAAACATCATTATCAATGATCAGCCTTAGTCAAGAATGTACGCATTGTGGTGGGAGTCCTTACTGGAAACTGTAATATGCATTCACGCTATGTGTCTATGCACCTCCTACAGCGACTACTGCAGAAGTTTCAGGGACGAAAAATTAACAGAATCTGTTGGTAACAGCGGTTGCCCAACTTAAATGCAGGTTCCGGGAAAAAACGTTTAACGAGTTGAAAGATCTCAATAAGTTCGAGCTGTAAACACTCCTGAGATTCATGCAAAAATCTGGATGGCGCAGTTGGTTAAGTGCCTGCCCCAGGTTCGAATCCCAGTGAAAGCAAAGCTAATACGCTTTTATCCGATTTTTCAAATCTGGTCTAGTCAACATTTGGGATCAATTTAACGGCCCTATCACTGGAGCGGTCGATCAGTGGTAGTACTCCGACTGTGGGTATCACAATGGACCAACATGGTCTAAGTGTGCTGGTGGATTCACTAGCAGCCACCTAACCTAACCTAACCTAGTCATCAATAGAGTACGTATAGGTCTCACGGTGGTAGTTTACTGTCAACCCAGCCTCAGAGCTAATTGAACACAATGGTCCACGTGAACCACGAATGTAAGCCGATAAGGCACAGGCATATATCACCCACCTACCTATTTGTAATGCGAAAAAAGCCCGCAATGACTAGCACCACCCTTGCAGCACGTTCACAAACAAACAAGCAAGCAAATCTTGTCATCTCTTTCATGCGTTCTTTTTTTTAATATAATTTCATTTATGAGATGGTGAATCAGGAAATTACCTGATGCTGTCTTGTTGCTCGTCTTTCAGTAACCCATCACTGCACAAATTTGACAAGTTGGACATTTTTAAACTCAGCCACCATCCTTAGATGGATTAGGTCTTAGATGGAAATCCTATCGCTTCTACAAATGCGGATCTATTCGGAAATCCAAAATATTGCGCGAAACAAGAGCGAATTTGGGAAAAAAATGTGTATTGCTGCGATGTAGAGTTGTTTGCTTCACCGAATATAAATATCCGAATGCTATGCTTTGTAGATTTGCGCAAAGTTCTCATTTTTGAATAGGAGCAACATCGTAATAAGAAAATGCTAATCGATGTACCTTTAAGCTCAAAAGCTAATTAAGTAAAAAGGCCATCTCTCGTCAGACAGGCATAAGTTTATAGGAATAATAAGTTATGTGTAATCTTCATATATCTCTTCAGTAAGCGTCAGTTTTCTTTTACCCGCAAATTACGCAAATCATATCGAATCAACAGACGACGGTCGTAGTGGACGATACTCTCATGTTTAAGCATGGCGCCCAAACTTTGTCCTAAGGTATTGCACGAATCAACTTATTTGTAAATAATTCACCGAAGTATGATCTCTTGACAATCCTACTCTCGAAAAAAAGTGCATCGACTCCTACACCTATTGTTCTGGGTTTGAATTTGAATCGACGAAACTTCCATTTTTACGGCACCGACTTTTTTGGAAAACTGGTCTAGAAAAACTTCTCAAATTTAGCCGCTTGGAGTCAGCACGGAACTGCACGTCATTTACGCTCGTAATAGAACAACTGCGCGCACAGTACAAGTGATTACTTCAGAAATTAGATCCAAATCCACCTAAAGAAGTTAATTTTGTTGGGTATTTAATGAGGGTTTCGAATCAAACGTTCGATTTGCTAACGGTAATGTGTACGTTAGTTTTGTGCAATTTAAAAAAAATATAAATGAACAAGAAATCTGCTGTGAAGAATTTAGCCCTTGGATGTCAGCACATAACTTGAAACAATCGATATCCCTCGATTATATTTTGATTCAATCGACTGCCTTCGATTGTATCGTCAGCACACTTCTACATATGAGTGGCATGCTTACACCTGCTCAAATGGAAGAACAATAACACGCACAATACGAGAGGTTCCTGAGAAGCTAGGCCCAGGTCCACCCCGGACTGTAGCGCCGATATTATCATTATTATTATAACCATTCGGGTGTCGAACGAGAAACCAGTCGAATAATGAAATTTATAACTGAGTTCGTAAACGTCAACGAAATGCACATCGCGTAATAATCACTGCCTATGTGATGCGAAGCAACGATATTTTGATGTCGCTATGCATCACGATGCTTTAATTTTGTTGGAGTTTCGGCACGGCTCATTGTATTGTGTCAATAGTTTCTTTTTTTTTTTTTTTAAGTAAAAAAAACTTTGGCGCTGCTTGCTTTCATGTTGCATTTAAGAACGCGATGCAAAGCAGCATCATTGCCAAATGTATGCAATTATGTCAAATGTCAGCTGTTTTAATTTCTGAAATGTCAAATCAAAAAATATTCTGGTCAAACAATTCAACGTTAAAGAAATTAATTGCGGAAAATGAATGCCAAGAAAGTTAAAAAAATTAAAAAAGTGATTCTTGTTGCTAATTTGGCGTATTCATTCAAATTAATTTTGTCGTTGAAAATGCTGTTTTCATTCCTCAAATGTCAGTTTCCACAAAATGTTCTCGATTTGGGAAAAAACTCTCAATTTGGGAAGCATTTCTCAATTTCGCTCTCACAGCGCATCCCTCTGTCAAAAAAATATCCAACATGTTGAATAAATGACGTGCGTTGGGATTACGTTTTACGTTTTATTACGATCCTCTCATCTCTCTCATTTTTCATTTACATAGGTTGCTGCAGTATTTTGTGAATGCCCATTGAATTGTGTGCGTTGAAAGACAGCGCTGACACTGACGCACTATTGTGTTTCAGCCATAAGAACGCTTGACGTTGCAGTACTGCGCTGATACTGCGATTACGAACTCACCCGATATTACCGTTCGGGAATGGTACGTTTGGCTTGCCCATCAGAAATATAGCAAATTGTGTTTTCGTATTACCGTATTACCGTAGGCGAATATTCTACTAAAGTCTCTCTTCACCCCTTTTCTAAAATCCGGCGTTGGGAACTGTTCACAGAAATTGATTATTTCGCATTTCCGAATTCGTTCGAAGTGAATCGTCTCCGTGTCGGTAATGTGAATCGCGATGTGATGTATTCTTATCGGATCTCTTCATACAAAACTGACATTTCAAAATCTGTGGCAAAATCGTTGCGAATTCATAGTTTTATTTTTGAAACTACAAAAAATGAAAGAAAGAAATCTTATAGGACGTTTACACCGCACGCAAATTCAACATTTTAGAAAAAAAAAATTCGAAATCCAATTTTGAGTTCCCACTGCAACTTCAGCATTTCAGATGACAGCTAGTGTCAGAATTGGTTATTGATATTTTTTCCTGATTGGAAATCAGAAGTAGTTGAACCATTTAGCGTGATATATATTATATATATCGTCTGTCTGTCCACTTCCTTCTTCCTTGCTTGTAAATTTTTCGTCATTCCATTCATATTGCAATGGTCAATTAATATGATTTATTGTTTTGTTGACAACTGTTTTTTGGCGAAATGCAAAGTATTTTTGACTTTGTTTCTGGCATAATCGCTCGAAGTTCACTGAAACCAACTTCATTATGTTAGACGCCATTTTTATATTTAATGTCACCTCTTTAAATATAGATGTAATCGTTGGTTAAAATAAATTCAATTAAATTAAATAAAATACAATAGTACTAAAGCACTGTCCGCTTAAAAATATTTACATTAGGCCGTGTGCCAATTGACTTAAAATCCACAAGATTTATATATATTGTATAGCAACATCTAAAATTATCCATCGGATAATTGAACCTAGACTGTCTAGTGTCTAGTGTGTAGGATTCAACATACGCATTCACGGCGCCCAAAATGGGACTACATTTATGAACACTTTTAACGGAATTGGCACATGGCTTTAATATTTTTTTTTTCTCTCATATATGTATTTTCAAAAATCATCCCAATTACGCAAGTCGCACGTGTCTTTTGAATTTCTTTTGTGTAAGGGTCGTATCGCATTCATATCTTTATTCCGCCACTAATATCTGTGGCCACAAACCATAACCGCTAAACTCGAGTTAGGACAAAAATGAGTTATAAGTACTCATTCATAAGTATGTTCAGCATGTTTAAATCTACTTTCACTAAATTTTTCATGTCTGTATCTATTTTTAAACAGAAGTTATTCCAAAAAAAACCTAGTAGCCTAAGTACTAGTAGTAGTACTAATTTGAAACTTTGACCGCCTCTCCCGAAAAAGTATAAAAACCGAAAAGCGGGTATGCCTTGTGACCACAGATATGCGCTGCATTCGACTTCTTAAAAAATGACGCATATCTGCGCATCTATGGAAATGTCAAAAATAACATTGATAAGTGTAAACAAAAAAATAATTTGGTGCAGCATTTCTTCAGTAATATTATATTGATCTTTTTGTTGTTTATTTTATGACTCTATTTCTGTTTGCTTTAAAATAAGTCTTTTACCCTCAATTCCATCACTGGGGTGGTTTTCATTAGGAAGGAAACTACGCTGTGCCCGAAGGGAAGAGGATTGAGCTTTTATTTCTAAAATGTGGCTGTGCTTATTTACTGGATCTTTCTGGTTATCGCAGACTATCGTAGCATCGTCCCTACTATTTTACGTGCCGGCCTTTTTCCACTTTCTTACAATAGAGAATAGTGTTGCCATCACCTCGCGCAATTGATTACACCAATTGCATCCATAGCGAAAATCGTCTTTCAAATTTGTTGCTATTAGGGGCATTTGTTTAGTACACATTAATAATGTTTACACAAAAAAAAATTGATAATTTCCTGTGAAATTGTATGTATTTATATGTGTTTTCTTTCTATATTTTTCAGTCATAGCCAAATTTGAATGCTTGTAAAACAGGGTAAAACACAACCATAAAACGAAAAATTGACTCCACCGCAATAGCAGATAGAAACGAGACTGTTACGCGTTGCCAGACATGCGCGACTTCTGTCAGAAATTGTGTTCAAGTGGGCTCGAAAAATACGTCTGTGTAATAACACAATGTGACTCTAGGCGAATTCAACTATCGGATACGACTTGCGTAATTAGGGTGAATGTGACTATTCGCTACAGAAATGTCCAAAAAAATACCAATTCCCCAATGTAACGACACAACTAAGAATTAATAAAAAAAAATACCGCTACACAACCCAGTAGGAGCAATGGTACGTTACCTGAGGAAAACCAGAAAGAACCAGGAAAATAGCGGAATCGTTCCAAAATCCAACTCACCGATGTCTTTCGTGCCGCTGCTTCTAAATAAAAAAAGAAAATAAGGATTAAGGATTAAAGGCGCAACTATAATAGGCATGAGCGAGCAAGAGCTAGTGTTAAACGCGCATAGTTGAGTAAGCAAATACATGCATCCCCATAAGACCCACTATAATGAAGCTCACAAGCGATTTCAGAACATTTCATTAAGCATATGTGAATTTAATAGATGGCACACAAACAGGCAAATGTTTCGTTAAGCATGAGCTAGTGCGCTCTGAACTGCACCCCGCATATGCGAATTTGACAAATGGCGCACAGACACAGAGAAATCACAAAATGAAACATAATTGAACGATATTTTTCGATTAAATGACACAAAACACGGAAAAAAATTCTGACAGATAGCCATGCAAGCATGTGTTCATTATGTCTATGAGTGTGTTTTGTGAAAGCATGACGAAACATTTCGTTGAAATTTGACACCAGCTTATGCTCGCTCATGTCTATTATAGTTGGTCCTTAAGGGGGAACTATAATAGTCATACGGAAATTTAAAGACAACTGAAACAACCAAGCGAATACACAAATGATGCACCTTGACCATAGCAACCGCTTAGTTCAGTTTCGTTAAGTTTGGTTACTTTTGTTTACTTACGCGGGAGCGAAATCCATCACTCTACGTATGCAAATGTCAATTGACAGCTGAATTCTTCTAAGTTTCTATAAGCAATTATGGATACCTTGAAATTTGACAATGTTTCTGGTTAGTTTTCGTTTGCTTTTGACAATTTTTGAAGTTTTCCCACGTCAATTGTAGTTGATCCATTACGCTTTCGTAGAAACCAACAAAAATCAAGTCATCAAATGAGTACTAAAATGCGCCTATTTATATTGATATTTTATTAATTATTTTACGTCTTATTTGCACAAGGAAAACCAGCCGACATTTTTTTTCTGGTCTCTGTTCGCTTTGACAGTTCGACATTTGCATAGCTACGATGGTATGTCTTTATTTTTCTGAAGAAGTCAGATACATCGCATGTGAGTTGAAGAATAAATGTTTTAATTCGGCACGAGTTCAATGCAATGTGACAGGCGTATACGATTTGAGGAATTTCTCAGCACCTCCCTCCGCGACTTATTAACTCAGCTCTAAGAGGGGAATTATTCGCTGGATCTGCATTTAACTGCAAATCCTTCGATTTATCAAAAACAGTATAATGCAAAATACGCGTGTTTTATTTACATTACTTCTGATACTGATATTTTCGATGGTGTTAAAAGAATGATTTCGCCTTTTTGCTAATATGCTTCGATATCGCTTTTCTGTAAGTGCAATGTTGCCCTTTGGAATCCGGCCACACTGAGGCAGTCAGGTTATATGACCTTAAATGCCTGAATGTTATCAATCTATCTATCTACCCTTAAGATTTACTTTGTTCAACCGGCTGGCACTGGTACTAGTGCTAATATTTAATATTATATTACATATAGATCTACGTATACAACAAATAGTCATTTTTGCAGGCATTATACATATACCTTACTTTCTATGACACTAACTGACACTAACTTGTGAATTTGTGATTGCATTTGGCGCCATTTCTGTTACTCCCACATATCTTTGAAGCGCCCAAACAATTGAACGTCCATTTACAATTTGGTTGTACATGTATGAAACTAAATGTATGTATGCATTTATGTGCGCGCTAAAAAAATGTCCGATTGTGTATGTATGCCACAGGCACAATTGTTAAAAAAAAATCTTCCGGCGCGTGCCGAAATTCAGCGCTCATACATAACCGTCGTAAACGATCAGCCAAAATGTAAAAAAAGCCGATAATTTCTAGTCACGTCATAGTCAGTCTTATAACTGTAAGTAGATAAAGAGGAAGAGCAGACTTCTCCATAATAGAATAGTATTCGGAGACACTCGCAATCTGCTACAACAATAAAATGAAATGTATCTTGTTGTAGCTCCCCAACTTAATTAGCATCAAATTAACGGCAATTGTCGCAAAGGTAGAAATAGATACACCAGTTTGTTCTTTGTTAACTTTTCGTTGGGTAGACATTTTCCACTTCACCTCTGCATTTTCTAACCACTCTATTTGATCAGTACAAAAAATAATAAAAATACATCAAAAATACTGGGAAATAATATATCAGTGGGCAGTTCCATGTGCTTACGCACATAATGAAAACAAAGCGAGACATTCTTATGTGTTCCTTCTTCTCGAATTGTTCCTTGAACCTACACCAATTCCATACATTCGGTTGGTTTTGTTTCATCGTCTCAATGATTCTCGTACCGGGCAGGCATTTGACATCTTGGAGAACGTCAACAAACTTCAGCTGATTTGTTAAAGTTTCAGTACGCACATTTCTTGATTCAGTGTATGCAAACTTAAATCAGCAGTTAATTTGCGCTTTATTAGCATTAATTCAATGCGAAAATACTTGCATAATTAACATCTTTCACAATCTATCACATTCACATTCGGTTTCACTGTGAAATTCATAAATTTAACACGACGACATCGACTCACTCTCTTATTCTGACCACAGCTGTGAAGTGTTTGATACAAAAACGATTCGCAAAAGGTTCCTAATCGTTTGTGTGATTGTGCTAGCAATATTAGTAAAGCGATATTTTCAATTAGACTTAATTCAGGAGGTTAAACTGTATCGTTCGCCATCAATTCGTTCAGTATTCACGCGAATCATAGAGAGAATGGTTGGTCCAGATTCCAGCAAGTATTTACGGTGGCAGGATATTCCGAAACTCAATCAACAGCATTGTAAAATGAAGGAACCCGAACGTGTTGAAAGGATCATAAATGAACTGATTCAAGGAGGAGTGGATAAATTGCAAGTGGTATCGGATTTTGATTATACAATAACAAAGCAGAGAACTGAAGATGGAAAACAGGTGCTGACAAGTTTTGGGATTCTTAACGCTTGTAAGTCGTTGCCGCCTTCATTTATTGAGGAATCCAATAAACTTTACAAGAAGTATCGTCCAATTGAAATTGATCCTCGAATGCCAGTTGAAGAGAAGGTCAAATACATGATTGAATGGTGGAGGAAAACTGGAAATTTACTAGTGTAAGTTAATTATTTTTCTTTATATAATCCTAAGATTTCGTTTTCTATTTGGTGTGTGTCTGCTTGACTGGGAATAAGCCATGAATTCGTTGTTGTACAAGCTTGACTTCTTGACTTCTTTCGTCGTCGTTCCCGGAGCTGGAGCTGTTGTTACTTGAGACTTTTATCTTGGGTTTTATTCAAGTTAAGCTTAAATTGGACCGATAATGAGTAGATTTATGATCTTGATTTGCGTAGAATTTCGAAGTTTTGGTCTAGTAGTGTCTTTAAAACGTCATATGAGGAATGAGAACCAGTTCTTCAATGAGTTCACAAGAATAATCTCTTCGTACACAATTTACGTAACAGAAGTGTGATTTTTGTAACGATGTGAATATTTGCATTTCACATTATGGCTGTTGTATTTATAAACTGTACAATTTATTTTTGTGCAAACGGATCTTGAAGTTATTATTACTTGCTTATTACTTACTTATTACTTATTACTTGCCCATCCTTTAGCTTTAGATCTCTATTCAGTGTTTTTTTTATATACATGCTTTCCTTATTCGCTTTCGCTGATACGAAAAGATAATGTAGAGATTAAATAAAACTATCAATCTAAGATTTTGCAAGAAGTGAAGATAAGTCTCTTATCACTAACGCTATACTATATGCCTCACATGGTTACAATGTCAACAAATATGTTAGTTTTAATTATTCTTAAAATGTAGTTCTTAAATTGTGCAAAAGTTTGCTTGGTTGTCATATGTGAATAAGTGGTTAAAGAGATCCATGTTGCAGCACAATGAAACTTCTTTGATTTTAGTGGATCTGTCGTGGAGTACTAGTGGCCGTACTACTTCTTACCTATCTACCCATCTCCGGTTCTCGTTTCCCACAATGATAAAAGAAATAAAGAAAACATACAGTTACTCGCATAATTATTGGGCCAAAACTTATTTTTTATTAAAATGCTTGAGAAACCTTAGAAAATATGAGCTAAAAACGTTTAAATAAATAAAAATATAGTCTGTAGTTCGATATTAAGATAAGCAAAATAAAAAAAACAATTCAATGCTAACACTACAAAAATAAATTGAAATACAGTACGAACTCGGTTAACGCAACCCTCGATTCGCGTAACTCCTCGATTTTCGCAACACTAAAGTCGTAGCACGTCTTGACTCTATATTGTCTACTTGTCAAAAACGTTACCTCGATTAGTGCAACTTCTTGAGTACTATCAAGAAATTTTGGAATTTTTTAATGTCTACCAAGAATAATTAGGATGAACAGGATGATCTACCATTATCTACACTGTCGGCAAATTTCTCATGGGAAAAAAGAGAACTGATTTCATCCAGTTCCAAACTGCTTGATGAAATTGTTCCCAACATTAGCATCCCGAATGAAGAAATCATTGACTGGCTTCACGGAAACGTTGATTTCTCTGTAAATTTTGAGGATTCGGCAGAAATTGAGAGCACAAATGAAAGTGAAGGTGTAGCTGCCCCTTGTTGCCGTTCGATCCTTTAACATACGTTTACACAGCCGAAGAGCACAACAACATTCCAGTAGAAGACATTTTAATTCTACAGAAAATATTGAATAGCAAAAACACGCAGTCTAAAATATCTAACTTCTTTTTTAAAAAAACCCATAATATTTTTACTCTATGTATCACATACAAATATTAATTATTGTGTATGTTCCTAATCTTTCGTTTTCTTATTAAACAAGAATATGTGCAGCAATAACGATTTCTTTGGGCTTCAATTATGTCTCTTTATATCATTCTCGTTATCTCTAAAGAAATAACCCGTTTGAACTATGATTTTTTATTTAAAAAAATGCAACCAACAACCTCGGTTATTGCAACTTCCTTAATGCCTAATAAAAATACATCACATAATTATTGGGTCAAACTTATAAGTATTAAGATATTTTCATTATATTTGTTTTGGCTTTAATAATTTATTAATTACACTTTCGAGTCGTCTTCCCATTAATTCCACAAATTTTTGTGTTGTTGCAGTACTTATTTTTTCCCATTCTTCTAAGAGATCATTTTCGCTGGAGATTGTACGTTCCCTTTTTCCACGTTCTAGATATTCCCATAAATGCTCAACAGGGTTCAAGGAGTTTTGAATAACTTTTGGGCAATTGTATTTATATTACCATTCTTGTTTAATTCGAGCTTTGTATTTGGGATCGTTGTCCTGGTAGTACTTAAAAGTTCTTTAAATTCTCATTTTTTGTCGTGAATTCTGCTTTAAAATGTTTAATTATACCATTTTATCCATTATCCCGTCTATAAAACCCAAATTGCCCACCCCCGAATACGACATACAGCCCCATACAATAACCAAACCTCCACCATGTTTTACCGACGGCAATAGATTCTGTCTGTTGAGCACAGTATTTACTGAGCCAAATACATTATATTTGTTCTCGTTTGCAAAAATAACTGACTTCCAGTAATCTAAACCCTCGTCCCTAAAATTTGTAGCAAAGCTCAATCTCTTTTTTCTATTCATTTCATTTATAAACGGCTTTTTCCTAGCAACCCCATCGTTGTAGCCATTCTCTCTAAAAACCCGGTTAACAGTTTCTGGATTTACTTTCTTTTTACAATAATTTAGGACATCTGTAGGCATTTTTGAAGCACTAATGTGCGTATTTTTCCATAAATTTCTAATGAACCATCTTTCGTCGTGTTCATTTAAAATTCTTGAATAGCCAGGATCAGGCTTAGATTCTATCCGATTTTATTTATAAATCGTGGAAAAATATTGCCTACAGTGCTTTTCGGAATAGTAAGCAATTTTGCGATTTCTTGTTGAATTTTTCCAATAGCGTTATGGTAAATTATCAATTGTCTAATGTCAAAAGAAATATTTATTTCGAGCCATACTGCAAGAAATATGCAAAGGAACAAAATAAAACACTAATTCCGTATAACAACTCAGAAAGATCTGTACAAATTATCGTTTTTTTGCTTTTAAATCCACTCGCGTCTGTTTACTCTTTTGCCTGCTGCAATAGAAAATTTTTCATTCAAATCAGACTTTCTCTGTTGTATAAGAGCTTATTAAAACCATTTTCTATACACCAGAGTCCATGGTGTTCTGTAACAGTAAAGGCGATGGCCTGAGACAAGTCCCCTCCAACACTCTTCCTTCCACGTTGAATCACAGAAGAAATCCATAGTCATGGAGCAGAAGATGCCGCTTCCAAGCGAGCTTGTTTTGATAGAATGCAAACCCATCACTAAATCGGAACAGCACTTTGTTTTAAAAGGTGCTTAAGCGATTAATTTTTCAAATGCTGGGGTGACGTGCTTTATTGGCCTTCTAAAAAATTGAATATATTTTGTTTGTTTTATATACTGGGTTGTTCAATAATTTCTTCGGTTTTTTTAGGATTAAAGTTAAACACACATTTTCGGTATGAAATCTTAAATTTAATCCACCATAAACTGTACTTTTTTGTGTGTTCCAGCTACGTTTTGATATCATAATCAGAATTGATTTGCCTTCCATCCAAATCGTTTTGGAGAGAGAGCGAAACAGATGGTAGGCAGAAGGTGCAAGGTCTGGAGAGTACGGTGGGTGCCGCATAATATTCCAGCCAAATGAATTAAGCTGCGTGATCGCTAACTTTAACCTTTTCAGTTTCTCTGCGAAACGGTTGTATGGGCGGTGTTAACCACTGAGCGATTTCCCGTGTAGTCAACTGCCTGTCAACATTAACTGCAGGCGTCGAATCTTGGTTGTCTGTATTGGATTGCCGTCTAGAGCAAACAGCCTCACAAATGTCCATATTTCCTGAGCGAAAGCGTATGAACCCTGACGAGTCTCAGCGCTTAAAACCGAATATTCATACACGCTACAAATATCCCATTGCGCCTCTGTCGCTCTGACACCATTCTTAACTTAAAAAAAACATTGCGTACTTAAAACACGTCCGATCACAACAAACATTCGTTTGGAATTCATAGCGGTATGCGCAGAGATTTTTTAAAGCGATGAACACTACTTCCGAGAAAAAAAACCTCAGAACCACAAATCAGTCTGATGATTGATTTGTGCTTAGAACTTATTGAACATCCCAATATTTCTCCATTTTTTTTTCTAAATTAATTCACCCCACCAATACATACTTCATGTTCCACCACATTCATCATGTTGCAATATATCATTCATGTTGCTAAATATTCATCATGTTGCTAAACGTTTTGCCAAATATTCATCATGTTGCCCATACGAGTAACCCCTTACATGGGCTCGCTCTCCCCTTTGGAAAAAAATCGAGAGGTGGTGGGGGGGATTTGTTAGAAGTCATTACAGGTTCCAGAGGCATTTTAAACCTATTATTGGGTACTTGACCTATATATGCAGGCAACCGCCGCTAAAAGTGCAATACCACCAGGTGATATTACCATTCTTATTGACAGTCAGGCGGCCATGAAATATATCCGCAACTGAACTCAAGTTCAAGCTAGTCGCAAGCCGTCGCGAAGGTCTGAAAGCTCTTGGCTCACAGCACTCGATCAACCTGTGCTGGGTCCCAGGGAAATAATCGGCAATGATATAGCTGATAAATTTGTCACAAGCAATTCATGGAATCAAACCGCCCCTCTCAGAGCTGGGGAAAAAGGTGAATAAAAAGATCTTTGATATGGCAAACTGTAGATGGCGCGGTCTGTCTACATGTGTGACTACTAAAGCATTATGGTCCAGATACGATCGAGCAAAAACCGACAAAATCCTTCAGTGCGACAAAGAGTTGCTAACGATGGTGGTTGGAGCTCTCACTGGCCATAATCATCTTAGAAACCACGCCATGAAAATGGGACTCTTCAACGACAACATTTGTAGAGGTTGCGGTGATGAAGAGGAACGAGAGCATACTCCTCACTACCTCTGTCACTGCCCTAGTCTTTGTAAGTTGCGTCATAGAACACTGGGAGAATTTTTCTTCCAAGACTTACATGAAATTTCAAATAAACCTCTAAAATCTCCTTACAGGTTCATAAGGAAATCGGGATGGCTTCGGCACAATGAGGGACCATGAATTGGGCAAGGGTTATAAGGGGACGCCAATCCTCAATTGAGCATAACAATGGGCCCTCAGGGACCTAAGTGAGGCGTGGCTTACACCCGTCTACCCACTTACCTACCTAACTGCCTATTATTGGGTGATTTTTAGAGGTTTTAGCTGTATTGCGTTTTTTGAAGACTATCAACATATTTGGCTCAAATATCCCACAAATCCATTTTTTGATCACTCTGACGCGTCTACAGAGAAGCTATTAGGGATACTGCATGCAATTAATAGGTATCTTTGAAGTCTTGAGAATATCAGTGGCCATTTGTGACATCAAGTCACTTCCCCATTCCTTTTGTCAGATTTCTCTAAATTTTTACCTTAAATCTATAGTTTCTCTTTTTAATTCATCTATAAAATTATAAAGATCGAATGAAGCTCTAGATTATCTCAAATATTGTTTCAGAGATGTAGTCAAATCTCAAATAACCTCACTACCTGAACCAATTCCTTGACACCCGCTGAACTGGTTTTGATGTTTTTTGCTACCAAAAGTGTGTGTCATTTTGAGCCCCTGGATGACACTAACGGAAATACGCCAAAAAATATTTAATGAAATGTATAATATCATGTGGTTTGTACAAAAACCTCTATAAGTTTCTATCATCAGCCTTCTTTTTCAATCACAATATTTTATATGGCTAGTCTGCTCTTGACTATATCGAGCGTCCACTGTAATTCAAATTTCAAAGCAAACAAATTATGACAGATAACATATGGTGTTATTTTTCTGAGCTTTGTTCGACGTTGTTAAGAACGAATGCGTTCAAGATGTTCGAAAGGTAGATGTAAGCGAAGCAGCGGTTGTTTTATAAAAGTTGACGTAAATATGTTAATTTTTCAAATTTTTACCACAGCGCCATATTTCACAGTGCAATATTCAATCTTAAAGTACCGCATTTCTAGGGAATAGTGCCACAATTGCACGATCGTGCCACATCGACAACGTTGTCTTGAATTTCGTTTGAGGGATGGAGGCAGAGAGGAAGAGAAGGGTACACATTGGTTTTAAATGTCTGTGGATTATAATGTGTGGGAAATATTATGCTGGGGAGAGCATTTCATATTAGTGTGATGCGGCTAAAGAATGAGTCTCTGAACTTAACTGTACTTCCAAAAGAGGGCTTAAGGGTATATTGATGGGCATTCCTAGCGAAATATCCCATTTTTTTAAGTTAAAACTTTTTTTTTAAACTTTTTTGAGTTGGTGAGTTGTAAAACCTTTTCTAGTAACATTCCTATGCCCCACAAACAGTCTGGCAAGCATTTGAGTACCCTGTAGACTTTTAAGAGGATTTAAATTTGCTTCTAGGGGCGTATGACCATTCCGTCTTAATCCTTTTTTCAAGTTCCTGTGCCTATTTAGCGGTTTTCAACCATTCAAACCTCAAATTATCGCTTTCTATCACCAAAGACGGGCGCCGTGGCCGTGTGGGTTCGTGCGTCGACCCATGCGCATTAGACTTTCACAGTCTAGGTTCGAATCCAAGTTAAGACAAACAATTTTTCAAAAAAAAATTGTTCACGGCTCCACCTCTTTCGAGTCACTGACAATGCTCAAAGAGTATAACTGTCTAGAAAAAAGCTTCTCAATCTCGCCGTTCGGAGTCGGCATTAAACTGTAGGTCCCTTCCACTCGTGAGAGAACAATAGCACGCACAACACGAGTGGTTGCTGAGAAGCTAGGCCCAGGTCCACTTCGGACTGTAGCGCCGCCATTATTATTATTATTATCACCAAAGACATAATCTGCGCTCCAAAAAAAACAATTAATATTATCCAAATTTCGATTTTCAAAAAATTTACACAAATTCAAATCGGAATTGATAAATTTCTACGGAAATATGAAGAATTTGAAGGGATTGTCAGTCGAATGATTAAAGATCAGATCCTATGCAATCAGGATTTTGAAAAGGACATAGCTGTGTTACAGCCTTGCTTAAAGTAACCGAAGACATACGAAAAGCTGTTGACGAAAATAAAACAAACTTGCTAGCTTTACTTGACTTCTCGAAAGCATTCGACTGTGTTAACCCGTCAATACTTTGTCACAAACTGTCCACCCAATTTAACTTCAATAATCCCACTAATAAGTTAATCTTTTCGTACCGTACTAACCGTGCTCAAGCTGTCTTATATAACTCAAAACTGTCGACTTTTCGTGATGTTCACAATGGAGTACCTCAAGGTTCTATTCTCGCCCCGTTATTATTCTCAATGTTCATCAATGATCTTCCCAAAGTGTTGTCGCATTGCAAATATCATATTTATGCAGATGATGTTCAAATCTACTTAAGTTTTCCATTAGGTATGGTTGAAGATTCAGTTGCAAAATTAAACGAGGATTTGAGCTAAATTACGAAATGGGCCGAAGAAAATGCTCTCATGCTCAATCCTGACAAAACTAAAGTCATTCCGTTTTCAAAACACCATCCCTCCCTTTCAAACTTTCCCTCCATAGAACTAAACGGTAGTGCTGTCGAATATGTAACCTATGTCAAAAATCTAGGTATAATTTGTAACAGTGAATTAACATGGACTGACCATATAGACAGTGTGGTATCAAAGGTATATGCGTCTCTTAGAGGTTTGTCAATTAGCAAATTTATACTCCCAATCAATGTTAAATTAAAACTTGCCAATGCACTAATAGTCCCCATTATAACTTATGGCTGTGAATTGTTTTCTGACTGTGATAATGTCTCTCTGCAAAAACTGTTAAAAGCTGTTAATGCGACCGCACGTTATGTTTTTAACCTTCGAAGATTTGATCATGTCTCGGACCAACGTCGCATTCTTCTTGGATGTGAATTAGAAGCATTTCTAAATTACAGAACATGCATTTTACTTTTCAAAATCATTCATAAGAAACAGCCTAACTATCTTTATGAAAAAATAAATTTCTGTCGATCGATCATGCTTAGCATCGCGCAGGCATTTCTTCATGCATGCTGTACATCTTTGGAATCATCTACCTTCACAGGTACAAACAATTTTGTTCAGCTTGTTTCTCTTACTTGTCCAACTTGAACTGAAATATTTTCCAAAAATGTAGTTTTAATTTGGTTGCACGTAAATTTAATTTTAATATTGCAAAATAGTGCTCTCAAATAAATAATTTCAATTATTCATATCTGTAAAATGTAATTGTATCTGTCACTTTCACAATATTTATCAAAAGTTATATTTTAAGCCCTGTACTTATTAAAGAATAGAATAATCTTATTGTACAGCGATACTTAGTAACAAATAAATGAAATGAAATGAAATTGAGTGTCGCAGGGCTTGATACAAAAAAGGATATCACTGGCCATTTTTTTACGTTTTTCTGGCCTCTATGAAACGTGATGAGTTCTGTATTCGAATGCAGTTTAGTGAAGACTGAACATTTTTCAGTCTGGATGATGTGCATGAGTGTCGGTGCACTAAAGAATATTGGCATGGAATGTCCTCATCAATGAAAATAATCTGATTTTCTTCCTCTAAAGTCTTCTACAAGGTTTTTTGTTCACAAGCCATACGAAGACGACTCGTGCGTGTATCCAAAGCCCTTATTTACATTATACTGGAACATGACTTCGCAAAATAGAATTTGCACAATTTCAGAGCAGCAGCTTTAATGTGAGAAGCATGATGCGTCCCTATTCATTGTTCATTATTCGTTTGACTTCGTTTAGACGTTTAGACAATTTCCAGATTTCCATTCCCTTACGCACCCAGTGATCAACACAACCCGTCAACTCCACCAAAAACACAGGAAAAAATTAATTTAAAATAAAAACCCTATTTCGTTAGCACTGGTAGAAGAGATTTTATGATTATCATTCAATAACCATTTAACGTCAACGAAGACATCCCTTCTAGAATCACCGCAAAACAACACGTCCGAAAATGAACTCAGGCTGGTGGACTTTGTAACCTCTCTGTTGTTAGTACGCGGTTCGCTCGCCCTAACATTCACAGGACGTTCAAAGGGACATGACGGCACCCTAATTAATCAACCGTCAACTAAATTGTTCACATCGGGATCGACGCCAGACACTCCTGCAGTATTCTTGATGTTTGAATCTCCCGGATAATTTTCTTATTGTAGCCAAGGTAAGAAAACGGATATCGATAGGACAGCGGAATAGGGCTAAAATCGCAATTGACCACTAGGAACTTTGCCGATTGAGTATTCCTGAAGCTCTCAGAGAGTCCAAACCTGCCAGGCGAAACAATCGAATAGTGGAAATGTTTGGACCAAGCAGCATATAAGGCGAAGCTGCATTGAAGAACGAGAGCGTTTCGTGAGCTGTATGAACTTAAAAGAAGGGAAGAACGCCGATTCTCAGAAAGGAAAAGAAAGAGAAAAGTTATACCAAAGGATTAACCAACTATACAAAGGTTGTAGACTAGTAGAGAGTAGAGCAGTCGATACTGAGAATGTGAAAAGATCACTTCTGTAGATTGTTAAACAACAATGAACATCCCAATACCGCGGTCAGGCAAAATAGCCCCACTCAACACAACGGACGATGATAAAAGAGAGTTTCTTCGGGCTCAAGAGCCCTTCCTCGAAAAACCAAGCTGCCTTTATATAACACTTTGATCATGTCTGGCCTGCTCTATGGCGCGGAGACATGGACAACCTCAGATGAAGCCATTTTAAGCGAATGGTCTTCGACTCTGAGCCTTTGCGACAACGCAATAGAGGAATCCCACAAAACCTATGGTGAACCCAAGTGGATAAGGACCTCAGCCAACTTGGTATGCGTATTTGGAGGCAGCTGACTAAAGATCGTGTCAGCTGGTGAGGCTTGTTGGTTAAGGTCCAGGTCCAGGTCTATTGAATTTTGAATTTTGTTAATGTTTTAAGCCAAGACCCATGTGCCGAATATTTATGTCCATCAGTGTATAATAATGTACATAATCTGACAAGACCGGCAATCACCAGAGCTAGACAGCTTGCTCTAGAAACGTCTTTTTTCAATTCACTTGATCTTAAAATGCGATAGTATATTATCTACATTCTACAATAGATCTGCAACTTCCTTAGAAATAAGGTAGATAAAAATGTTTCTGAAAATACGGTTTATCAGGTTTACGATTGCCTTCGCACTCGTAATAAAAAGTAACTTTAAGTAATTCTTCATTTATATGGAAATCGGTTACAATGTATTCGATATTCAATGATACTTGATCTGTAGACACTTACAACGCCGCCCTTGTATTCCTTGTATTGTGGTGACTCACCACTGGTGAGTTAATTAGTGATAACCAACGATATCCCATTACTTCCTGGTACTCTTGAAAAACTACAAAATTACGTTCTTCAAAAGGTAATGACTTACGAGTTCAGTCTTATCATTAAAAGCCTGAGTGCCCTTTCGTTTTACATTAATAGTTCTGAAAGTTTCTATGGAAAAATAAGACATAAGCATATACAAATATTGACTCAGGAAAGCATTACTTTCTTTTGCTGTTTTTGGTGGCACATCTGAACAAGTGAGTTAATTAGTAATAAGCAACGAAATCCCATTATTACTTCCTGATACTCGTGAAAACCTAAAAAATTACGTTCTTCAAAAGATAATGATTTACGAGTATTGATAATCCAATCTTATCATTAAATGCCTGCGTGCCCTTTTGTTTTACGTTAATAGTTCTGAAAGTTTCTATGGAAAGATAAGACATAAGCAGTAGAATTGTACCGAATACTGATTTGGCCGGATACCGGATACCGAATATTCGGCCTGCAGCTAGGCCGGATAGCCAAATATTCGGCGGCCGGATATTTGCCAAAATTAAAAGTATAATAGTGATAAGTCTGATACTCAAATCAGACCGGTACAAGTAAAACCAACTTAAACATGTTTTTTTTTCTTTTCCTCCACGAGATATTCTTATTTCTTACACACCAATAATAATAATAATGGCGGCGTTACAGTCCGAGGTGGACCTGGGCCTACCTTCTCAGCAAACACTCGTGTTATGCGTGCTATTGTTCTCTCACGAGTTTACTGCCGACTCTGAACGGCGAGATTGAGAAGCTTTTTCTAGACCGTTGTACTCTTTGAGCATTGTCAGTGACTCGAAAGAGATGGAGCCGTGAAAAAATGTTTGATGTTTTTTTCGAGATTCGAACCGACGACCTCGAGCGTAGAAGTCGACGCACCTACCCACTACGCCACGGAGATAAACCACCTATTTATTATATGTTAAATAGAATCAATCAGATCATAAAACTTAATGTTTTGTTGTTTTTTTTTTTTTTTTTTACTGAAAAAGCGACTATCTGGTATTCGGTCGGATATGAAAAGATTATTCGGCTCCGGCCGGATATTATAAAGGAAGCCGGATAGGCCGGATAACGAATGCTTACCGGATATCCGTCACATCTCTAATAAGCATATACAAATATTGACTCAAGACAGGATTAATTTCTTTTGTTGTATATATATATATAATTTTTTCCTCAACAATTCTGCGCGATACGTCCTAGGACCAAGTCTAATGGTCTGTTTTAGTACTTTCTTAACTATTTCTCACACTTCTCGCATTCTTTTAAATACTAACGTAGCCCGTGTACTAAAATAATGGAAGAAGACTTTATGTAGAGGAATTTTGTTGTCGTGCTGCACCCCGATTTGACAGATATGAAACTGACTAAAAACGACTTAAAAATTTTGACCCAGCTGACAATAGTATCATACCTTTCTTACTCCCTTGAGAGCGTTGTTTTACCCAACTGAAGTGGAACATCATGGGAACAGTTGATTCTTCGGTGTATTCGAACAGAACTTATGTGATATGAAGCCTGGTTTTCCTTTATAATGCCTTATCAACTACGTAGGTTATAGGGTTATTTGGCTTTAACATTTGTATGGATGTCAACGAATTTTCAGCCACAGAAATGTGATACAAAGGACTAGAAACAGATGTGTCGTCAGTTCATAGCAATCTTCTACACGGTGACCGGATAAGAACGATAGGAAAATAAATTTGAATAGAACAACAATGTATATATATTTTTTAAGCTACATTCATGCCATTACGTATGAAATAGCACATCTTTCAAATGGCCGCCTCTGCTTCACTGGCAGTGCTTCAAATACCGGGTTAGATTTTTGATGACGCGGTCCAATAGTTGCAGCGTTATTCCGGCAATAGCATCTTGTATGTTGGGCTCTAGTTTCTCCAAAGTGGTAGACAAAGGACGTAGCCCGAGAGAAAATAATCGACTGATGAACGCTCGTCACCGTGAGATGACCCAGTCGCCAAATTTCTCCTTCATAACTTCAAGCATTGCATCGCTTATATGGCATGCAGTGCGGTTTTTTTTGTAACCGCAGCTGGGATATATCGTTGTTGGTGAGCTCTGGCCACTGAAAACCGGTTAACATCGCTCTATATCTGAGACCATTGACGGTAACGGTTTCCAATGATGCGGCCTTGTTCTAACCCGCACCAAACAGCCAATATTTGTGGATTTATCAATGTGCTTGGTCGAACACTTGTGGATTGTGTTCGCTCCAATAACAACAATTTTACTTGTTGGCATAGCCGCAAAGTCAAAAACGGGCTTTGTACAAGAAGATTATTGCTCGGCACAAATCCGGATCTGCGGTCGACATGTCCAGCGTGCAATAAGCGAAATCACGTTGTTCATAACGGTCGTGCGGTCTGTTCGAATTTGTGATATCTTAAATATGAGATAGAGACATGCCAAAAATACTATATAAAACACAATTTATTGTCATAAAGTAATAAAGTTGTTCCTCTCCTTGATTTCAAAATAGGGGCGGATCAAAGATAACGCTCCTCCCGTCAACTATCAACTGTTAATAAACTACAGTAACATTTTGCGCAAGCTCTCTCATTAAGTTTGTGTTTAGAAGAATTTCGAAATATACAACTTCGTGCAACGTTTGTTTACAATTGACTGGTCGATAAAGGAGGGCTTGATGTTAATTAAGCGCAATCTGAATGAGTTTTTGTGTCATTTTGTAATGATGGATGAAATACCCATTACGGGACTCCGTAGACAATGCAGCAGTCTAAATAATGGGTGAGCTTTTTCCGCTTTTTTTTTTTTTTTTGTAAAAACACGAGAATATGTATTCACAACAGTTGACGTTTTGTTTAACTTGATCAAATCCAGTGCCCATTAATGATTTGATTAAGAATAACACCTATCAAATCAAACTCAGTGCACATGCACATACGAAATAAGAAAACACTAGGCAGTAATTAGTTTAATTTCACGACAGGATGACGCAGTTGGTTACTTGCCTGTCCTAGAGGCAGGCAGTTAGAGGTCCGTCTCTCCGATCTAAACGAAGTCAAGATAGCGATATCGAGACTGAAGTCTAATAAAGCTGCTGGTGCAGATAGTCTGTCCGCTGAAATGTTTAAAGCAGCTGGAGATGATCTGGTAGGGCGCATGCACCAGCTCATCTGTAAGATATGGTCGGAGGAAAGCATGCCCGATGAGTGGAATCTCAGTATCGTTCGCACGATCCACAAGAAAGGAGACCCCTTTGACTGGGCCTATCGAGGGATAAGTCTCCTTAACATCGCCTGTAAGATCTTTTCTGTCATTCTGTGTGAACGCCTGAAACCTTTCGTCACCAAACTATCAGTGTGGTTTCAGGCCAGGGAAGTCCACCATCGATCAAATCTTCACACTGCGGTAGATCCTGGAGAAGACCCAAGAAATGCAGATCGACACACACCACCTATTTGTCGATTTCAGACCGTATATGACAGCGTGCATAGAGATGAACTTTACAGCGCCTTATTTAGTTTTGACATTCCTGCCAAACTCGTCAGACTGAGCAGGATGACGATGGAGAACTCTCGCTGCTCCATCAAGGTAATGAACTCACCGAGACCTTCAATGTCAAAAAAGGAATAAGACGAGGCGACGCGCTGTCATGTGATTTTTTCAACATCGTTCTTGAGAAGATCGTGCAAAACTCACTGGCCAACACAAGAGGCACGATCTTCCAAAAGTCTGTTCAACTGCTAGCTTACGCGGATGACATTGACGTGATTGGACGAACATAGTGAGCCGTCAATGATGCGTTTGTTGGCATTGAAACGGAAGCGGCTAAAATGGGTCTGGCGGTAAACGTATTGCCCTCGTTTACCAAGTATATGCTGTCATCGAGAAAGGACGCACAACATCGACGACTTGGCCAGAACGTCACCATAGGCAGATATAACTTTGAGGTAGTTAAGGACTTCGTCTACCTTGGCTCCGCAGTAAACAGTAGAAACAACATCAGTACCCAGATCAAACGCAGAATAACTCTTGCCAACCGCTGTTTTTATGGGCTCAAAAGGCAATTGAGTAGCAGAGCCCTCTCTCGAGCGAGCCCTCAAGCTCAGTCTATACAAGACCTTGATCATCCCAATCCTGCTGGCGCAGAGGCATGGACATATCCCAAGCGGATGAACAGTGTCTTGGTCTTTTCGAGAGAAAAGTTCTGCGCGCGATCTTTGGTTCTGTTTGCGTTATTGGTATTTGGAGGAGAAGTTTCAACCAAGAACTATATGGGCTGTACAGCGACATGAGTCTAGCCAGGCGTCAATGGATCCAACGCCTAAGACGGCTAGTCCATGTAGAGCGTATGGACAACTTAGCTCCGGTCCGAAGAGTCTTCGACTCTGAGCCTGTGAGACAACACAACAGAAGACGTCCACGTACAAGGTGGCACACACAAGTCGAGGGGACCTCGGCCGGCTTGGTGTGCGAAACTGGCGACAGCTGGCGAAAGACCGTGATGGCTGGAGAGGCATGTTGAGTGAGGCCCAGGTCCACCTCGGACTGTAGTGCCCTAAGAAGAAGAAGAAGTAAGAGGAGTCCCAGGTTCGAATCCCAATGAAAGCAAAGTTAATACGCTTTTATCCGGTTTTTCAAATCTGGCCCAGTCTCCATTTGCCGTTGAGATCAAATTAACGGAATTATCACTGGAGCGGTCGATCAGTGGTAGTAGTATGACTGTGGATATCACAATGGACTAACATGTGTGCTGGTGGATTAACTAACAACCCCTAATCTAACCTAACCTAACATAACCTAACCTAACCTAAGTAGATTAATTTTAAGTGCATCAATTTACTTAATCATTTTTATTTATAGGGGTTTTCCATTAAAACAAAAAGAAATTGATGATATAGCCTTCGATTGCAAGGACCACTTGAGAGATCACACTCATGAGCTGTTCCACACTCTGAATCGCTTGAATATTCCAGTTTTGGTATTCTCTGCTGGGTTGGGAAATTCTGTGGAGTCCGTATTGAAGCAATCAAATATCATGTTCCCAAATGTAAAAGTGATTTCCAACTTTCTTCAGTACAAAGGAGACCTTTTGGATGGATTCCAAGAGCCAATGATACACACTTACAACAAGAACGAAACCGCCCTAGAAGGCAGTGAATACTATGACTTGGTCCATAGCAGAGATCACATTATTGTGATGGGGGATTCAATTGGAGATGCAGGAATGGCTGATGGAGTTCCCAGTTCATCACACATCATCAAAATTGGTTTTCTCTTCGATCATGTAAGTTGAAAATAGTGTTTTCTTTGTTTGCTTGAATGTGATTAACCGATTGCGCCTTTTATTTGCGTCTAGGTGGAAGAGAATCTTCAGAAGTATATGGATGCCTTTGATATCGTTCTGGTGGATGATCAAACAATGGATGTGCCTAGAGCTCTCTTAGAAATTATTGAGAATAATTAATTTATTACTGTTGGACTTTGTAGTCTTTTTTTGATTTTTGGTTTATATACATTTTAGAAAATGAAAATGTAAGCAAAATAAATGTGACTAAGGATAAGGACAAACTACTTAATGCAGCCGGAGTAATGTATATTTTACTTGAATTTCTATTGTTGACTTGTGTGAAAAAAATTACAAGATTTGAAAAAAATTACAAAAAAAATGGTTTTGACTTCATTTAAAAAAAATCACATCAAATATAATGGTTTGTTTTTAAATATGCATGTGGTTCACTATAAGCAAGGTGAAAGGTAATCATTTCTAAGGAATACAGTGTCAAAATCCGCATCTTCATTAAATGGTCGATAGTTAAAAAGCAGATATTTTGAGTGCCAAAACGGGAAAAACAAATTTGTAAGTTATTCATCCTTATTACTATTAATATTATATATTACTATATATATATTACTATATTAGTAATGCTTTGCAACGAAAGGACAGACTGAATTCGTTATTACAGATGTGGCTTAAGTTATCTATATCGACTTACGTAAACAACGGGCTCATTTTAGCTTAGGTGGAACGTAATTCCTGTTCACCAAATGTCATGGATTGGTATTGTGGACGTATTCTTAAATGCATTTCAAATGAAGTTCGATTTGTGAATTGCGTGCGCAATTTGGTCAAACGTTCAACTCCTACCGTCTTTCCCCTGAAATTCGTTTGACAGCTTTTTTTGATGTGTGAACTGCTTTACACTGCCTCAAAGCCAAAATCAATTGACGGCAAATAAGAAAGCGTGTGTGAAATGTAGTCGAGAAATAAAGTATGTGTATTTTTCGATGGACGATGGGAATTTACCGCTGTGAAGTTAAACATCTCACAACACATCTTGACACAATTCCTTCAGTCGTAGGTAGCTGGGATTTTCAGAACCATGGCTTTTGACACATGTGTTTACTGCATGGCCATGCATCGGTGCAGGTTGTCTTTATAGCCTGAAACAGGCGTGCATCAAAATGCGTGCAGTAAATTTATTAAACATGACTAGAACCCCTAATGCGGTTGTCGATTGTTGATCAAATCGACAATTGCTGGGTGGTATTTCGTACTGTCTAACAGAATCGCCAAAGAATAATGTTATTGGGAACAACCTCATGCATGTTGTCACGTTTGACACTTGCAAACCTCAAATACCTTGACCGGTGTTTACATGAGCCAGAGAATGCAATACACTCTATTTTTGTCACTCTCTCATTCAATGTACATGTAAACAGGGGTTTACGTTCCATTCTGTCACCTTTTTATGTCAAAATTGGAAAGCAGTTATCCCCTCAATACCTCAAGTCAGTCAAATTTATGAGTATTTAGATGCCTCTGGAAATATCGCATAAGCATGAAGTGTCTCCTGAGAAAAATATGTCGAAAATGGAACCATATGAGATAAAAACGGACATACTTAATCGGAAAATCGAATTTGAAGTAAGATTTTCGCCAAATCTAAACTATTTCATTCCAACTTTTGGAAAATCAAATACTTTATTTTCGATACTCCTGCCTTCTTCTGTTCATCGGCTTTGAGGGGAAGTCTATCAGGTGTTTGCCATAGCTCACACGTATTCTCGGTGAATCGTGTCGATGAAAATGTTATAAAAAAAACGCTGCCAGATGAAATTAAGGGGCAAGAGAGGTAGATGTTGGGTATCTCTATGTGACTGATTTCTGGTCAAAACATTTTTGTCAGAATGGAAAACGCCATAAAAAGACTTCCGTAATTGACACTAAACTTTGGAGAATAAAAGGCCAATCATAATGGCCGTACAAAGAATTAAGTTTATGTCACACAACCAACATAATCAAACGAAAAGTAATCAGAAGCATCGTCCAATTTCAAAGTGTTCATAATTGCTTACAGAAATCCATTTTCTGTAATGTCAAATTAGAATTCAGTTCTCAATTGACATTTGCATACACGATTCATTTCGATCCCTCGTAATTAGGAAGCGAAGCGTTTGCTATGGTCGCATTGTATCATTTTAGTGTATACGCTTGATTGCTTCAGTTCTCTTAAATTTCTGTACGCCCACTATGTTTGGCCCTTAACTCAGAAGCCTGGCCAAAACCGACCGTGCGGTTATCTCAAACGTTAATCTTGGGGAATTGATCTATTTCTTCAGATCTCCATCACGTTAAAATATCAGCTAAAGAAATGGTTTTCATATTCTAACCAATTAATCATTGCAAACAAATGTTCCTAATACATTTATTTACGATCGTCGGAAGTATAAAATGCCCATGCTCACGTAATGAAAAATAATCTTAAGTGGCATTTGCAATAAAAATCGAATGCATAAAACAGAACGAAAGTTTCAACTAGTCTCAATTTAGTCTATATTGATTGTGGGCAAAACGTTCTATATTTACGCGCATCGCAGAGACAATGACTGGTGTTAATTCTAGCAAGCATTTGCAGTTGAAGGATATTCCTTCTCTTGATCAAGATTATTGCAAAATAAAGAATCCCAAACATCTTGAAAGTGTCATTCGCGAATTTATTCAAGGAGGTGTTGATAGATTACATGTCGTGTCGGATTTCGGATCGACCATTACTAAGCAAAGAACCAATGATGGCCAAAAGATTTTGGCAACCTTTGAGGTTCTCAAATCATGTAAATCACTGGGTCCGTCATTTGGAGATGAATACGACGAACTATATAATAAGTATAATCCTATTCTCAAGAATTCCCAGATGCCACTTGAAGAGAAGAAGAAAAACATGGTTGAATGGTGGAGCAAAATTGGCAATTTGTTGGTGTAAGTTTTGAAGTTTTATTATACTCTTACAAGTTTTTATTTTTTGTTTAATGCGTTTTTTTTTCTGAAATTAAGATGTGATCTAGACAACTTGTTGTTTAAAAGCATTTGCAATTCTTCCGTTTATTCAGATTCGATTCTTTAATCAATTCAATAGGAAATGTGTACATGTATAAAGACTGAAATACTAGAAGTACGCCAGTCAATTGCTAACCAATTTAATGCTGAGGCAGCAACGCAATGGAAATTGCTTATGCGTCCTTTTATCAGACAATTCCGGTCGGGACACGATACTACTCTTAAGAATAACAATTTGAGAGTTCACATATTCATTCCGTCAAGGCAAATAATTTCTTAAATTTCCTTAAGAAGGTCATTTGTAGATGTTCTATGTTCTCGCAAGCCCTCAAATACAAATGTTCTGGAAATGTTCACACAGACATCGCAGCATTCTGTATGAGTCATCTGGGGTTGAGATTACGCAGCTCATTTAATAATCCACCAGAACTCATTGGAGCTAGTTTGCTTGCATTAAGAACATCCTTCTTAAGTTCACTTGATCTCATGATGAGACATTATTCCACAAAAGAGATCTAGCGACAATCCTGAAACTCACATCCGCAACAAGACTTTGGTGTAAGTGCTTATTGAGTTCTCGACTTCTCATAACTTTCTCGGTTAAATACACAATCACTTTAAAAATTAAACAAACAAAACGTTTATCTTATTCCGTAATCGAATATAATCGTAATTGTCTGTCGAATACAATAAAAGTCGAATGCACAAACTCGTCATTGACAGTATTGTGCAGTGTTCGGTAGCAAGCGCATCAGAGGTTTGCCAATGTGGAAGAGAATGGATGGTCTGATTTCTAGCAAGGATTTGCAGTTGAAGGATATTCTTTCACTTAATCAAGATCATTGCAAAATAAAGTCTCCCGAACGATTAGAGTGGCTCATCAATAAATTTTCTCGAGGAGTAGTGCATAAATTACAAGTTGTGATGGATTACGACTTTACCATAACTAAACAAAGGTCTGATGACGGAAGGAAAGTGTTGACTAGTTTTGACATTCTTAAGGCATGTGGGTCAATGAATTCTTCATTTAAAGAGGAGTACGATAATTTGTATTCAAAGTATAATCCTATTAACTTTGACACTTCCATCCCATTTGAAGAGAAGAAGGAAAAGATGACCGAATGGTGGACCAAAATTGGCAATTTGTTGGTGTAAGTCTCGAAGTCTCTATATTACTTATATATGCGTGTCTTAAATGATCTGCATCAAATAGTTCTCTATTCAACGGGTAGTTAATGTGTCGTTTTGAATGATGCCATTATGTTCCTTGTGTTGTGCTGAGTGATTTAATGATAACCAATCTCTTAAAGGACGTGATACCAATTGGAAAGCAGTGTTTTGTGAAATTCTTTGCTTTATAGGGCCATTGCCTGACAATTGTCCTGCGACTAGGGATGCAAACGATACTTCTTGAAACACTTGGTTAAGCGTTGACAAGAAGTGTTATACATAAAATGTGCTTGTATTTATGTAATAATGGAGTGTAAAAAAGCTAGAGACCCGCAATACAATGTAACTTTGTTTTATCTTAGCCTCTCCTAGTCTAACATCCTACTTCGAGCCACCAAGTGGTACACCCTGGGCATCGAGCAACCCTCAAGGAGCCTGGGTATCCAACTTCTATGGAACTGAAGTCATAGTCAAATTGTGCATTCTTATCAAGTTTTGGAACACTCACTTGTCGTTTCTCTGGTATTTACATACGTGAGATAGAGCACGTATCGTGTTCCAGCAAGTGACTAACGCTTGTATACCCGTTTATACTCACATCTTGGTTATTCACTCCGGCAATCAAACGGTAATTAGAACGACAGCTAAGTTAGAAGATGAAGCGCTCGAGAAAACCAATGAGCGATGTCTGAATCTATACATTGTATCAATCAAAAGTCGCAAAGACGTGCCCATTGCGGAGAGAGTGCGTACCGGACACTGTTCAATGGGCATTCAAGCATTGCGTCTAAGCATACTTCATAGCGACTATTGGAGTAACTGCAGGTACGAAAAAGAAATAGAATCTGAAATCTGCTTGGCGATTGCTCAGGTCTAATGGGATGGAGAACCGTACAACTATCGAAAAATGATTGATATTTTTAATGAAACTGCACATTCTTCCCCACGCACGTCACACTCCTAGAGACACCGAAACAAAAAGTGAAAATATTTTTGTTCTCACAGTGCGGAACACTGTAATATCGGTGTGCGATCTAGCCGAAACGCAGCGTACAGCGGAACGCACCAATACCAGAGCGCGTACGTGTTTTGGCCGCTTACGGCAGAGACCTAAAAATGTGAAGAGTGTTGGGTAAGTGAGGAAAGTAATCATGCCGATTATGAAAAACGGCGGATTGACTGCGGAGGAAATATTTTCACATCCGCTGGTTTTCATATTATTAAATGATGTCGGTAAGGAAGTGTAAAAAAAAAAATGCTATTATGGAAAACGCAACTCATCCGCACTCCATACAATTTGTGACGTTTTCAATCCGCATCAAAGTGGTTACGGATTTCAAAGAAGAAGGATGAATTTGTAATTTACTTTTATTTTTAGAAAACAAACAACACGGTTGCAATTCGAAGTAATGTGTAGTGCAATGAAAAAAAATACAGACATTTCACAAAATTTCAGAACAAAAGATCCTGGTTTTTTTTTTGCTTTGCAATTTCCGATGCGATATGCAGTATTATCCAGGATGGGCGCATATCGAAAGTGCTTCAGTGCCTCAGTGCAAACAGAGAATCGTGTATTACCTACTGTCTTAAAGTTTCGATATAATTAAGTTTTCGACGCCATATCTGTTTAACTCAGCCTAGCGCGTCTTTTTCCAGGCTTGTTGTACTCGTATTCCGTGGGGCCCAGCAGTTTGATACATTTTACTTATAATATTATAAGATACTTATAGTCATGAACATTCAATTTCATACGGGTACTAAGCATGGTCAGTCAATGATGGTATGGGGTTTCATGAGCCATGAAGGAGTTGAAAATTTGGAATTTATTGATAGAAATATAAATAAAGAAATGTATTTGGCAATTTAAAAAAAAAATAGTTCATAGTGTTCAAAAATTGGGGACAGAAAACACTATCCATTTTTACCAGGACATTCATCCCATGCATAAGTATTTGCTAGTGCGTACGTGGTTATTATACAACTGTCCCAAAGTGATGGAAACACTTCACAGTCCAGACATTAACCCGATCGAACATTTATGGGAGTATCTGGACAAACAAATTAGTTCGAATAACCAAGCACGGACCAAAAGCCAATTATGTCGTATGAAATTAAATGTTCCTATATTTTTGCTCTTTCTATCTTATTTTTTTATTTTATTGTAATTATGCATTTTTTTTCTTTATTTAGTATCTAAATATTTTAAGAAGTAATTAAAAAATATTCAAATTTGTTTGACTTCCAAGGTTTTCATTTAAATCAAGTTTATTATTCAAAATTTCAATCGTATGAAACTGAATGTTCCCGACTGTAAATAATTTTTATTTATAGCGGTTGTCCAATAAAACAAAGGGAAATTGATGAAATATCCAGTCAATGCAAGGATCACCTGAGAGATCGCACTCATGAGCTGTTCCAAACACTTAATCGCTTGAATGTTCCAGTTTTGGTATTCTCTGCTGGGTTGGGAAACTCCGTGGAGTCCGTTTTGAGGCAATCAAATATCTTGTTCCCAAACGTAAAAGTGATTTCCAATTTCATTAAGTATAATGGTGACCTTGCAGATGGATTCGAAGAGCCGTTAATACACTCTTGTAACAAGAACGAAACCGCCCTAGAAGGCACTGAATACTATGACTTGGTCCATAGCAGAGATCACATTATTGTGATGGGGGATTCAATTGGTGATGCAGGAATGGCCGATGGCCTTCCCAACTCCAAATACATCATCAAAATTGGTTTTCTCTTTGGCAACGTAAGTTGGGGATCATGTGGCATGTCGTTAGATTGAATACGATTTAATTATGTTGTCATTCATGTCTTTGCGTGTAGGTGGAAGAGAATCTCCAGAAATTTATGGATGCCTTTGATATTGTTCTGGTGGATGATCAAACAATGGATGTGCCTAGAGCTCTTATAGAAATTATTGAGAACAAGAAAGTTGCTTAATATAGCCAAAGTAATTTAACATTTACTTGCATTTCTATTAAAAAATATTTTTATTATTATTTCATTATATTATTAAAAAATATACATGCTTTAATAAGAATGCATTTGTTAATTCATTTTTAAAATAAATATGAAATAATCATGGATGACAGGTAGGTAGGCAGCCTACAATGTTCGTCGCGTCTCAAGGTAGTCGCAAGTAGACGCAAGTTTGCTGCCACGAGAATCAACAAAAAGTACTCGTAACTTCATTTATCGACTGAAGTTCAACTACCATTTATTCAAGAGATTTTAAACATTTTCCTTCTCCTCTTCGTCCAGGCAGATTTTGCAGAAGTCATTTGAGAATATCCTACGTTTTCTGGAATGCCCAGCTATAAGGCAGTATAATTTGACGGCACTAATTTTTTGACTTCTTAACAAGGATTAAATTTTGTGATGTTTTGGATCCAGTTTTAGACAGATCCTTTTGGAAGTATGAGAGGGCACTCGGACTGTTTCCAGGAATTTTATGGCTGTCGGATGCCCCGTGAAGATGCAAATATCAAGAGCGAATATAACGTCACACTTAAGTCAGAACTGTGCTTCACGAATAGCGGTAACCTCTGGCAGATCATAAAAATACATTTGAGATGAACCCAAGTCCACTGGCACAAAGGCCACTGACTGGGGAGAGTACAATACCTTGCTTCACAATGAACTAGACAACTTACACTGAAACACAAACACTCCAGAGGATATCAACTCCATTGTCATATCCACTTTTTATGCTAATTGTCCACTCAAAGAAAGGATAACCAATAAATCGGGGCTCTTACTCTGTATTGATATTCGAATAGCACAAATATGCGAAAATGCTTTGCGATTCTACTTTTAATCGGTACTCTGTATGAAAGTAGAATCGAGTGCTACTGTTGCCAATTGTATCCAACAATTTGCTAATTTCGAATTTCAACTTCGAAGGAAAAAAATGAAAGTGACAGTTCAAATTCAAGCAGAGAACAATTTTATTTTTTAAAAGTTAATGTGTTTTGGCTTTATTAATCGAATTTTGGCCTAAAATGTGAACATAATGAATATGAAATAATAGTGAGTGTGTTGAATATTCGTTTGACAAAGAAAATATTGCAGCTGAAAGAATTGAACGTCGGCATGTGGTACATAATGCAGATAATACTGAGAGGTAAACAAAGTGTTTGCAACAATATAAAAGCATACCGTATTTATATTTATGTTTGTCTATAATTTCAGAAGTCTTTTGTCTACGTGAGGTTATATTAATGCTTGTTTTAAATAGCATAAAGCATGAATTGGCAGGTTGTTGTCGACGAATTGCAGTACCAAATACATACATACATATGATCAAATTGGGTGCTTCATTGAAATTCTTATCAGCGGAAGGCTACCGGCATCCAATTCGAAGGGACACTAAAAACATTGCATAAACTGTAACTAGTAATAAATTAGTAATGGAAAATATAAATACAAACAATTTTGAAAATTGATGGGATCTACATCTCGTGTATAATTTAGGTTGTCCCTTCGAACCATATATTTGAAAACCTTACCGCACTGCAAAAAGTGAAAACATTTTCTTTAATATATTCCATTACTTATTCAACTGACTTATAACACATAATAAAAATTTATAAAACAAATAGAAAGAAAACACAACATTTTTCATCCATTTGGCATTAAATGGGTAATTTTTAAGTGTTTTAGTAACAGATTATATTGAGAAAAGTTTTCAAGTTTGTTATCATATACAAATAAATATTTGTAAGTCTTTTTTATGGCAAAATACTTCCATTTTCATACAAAACTTATTTGCTTTGTTCATCATTCGACAACCAACCCATCATCGAACAAAACTATGCGAATTCGAGTGGTTCTGACATTGAATTAAGCAATAGAGAGTACCAATTTTGCGAAAACAAGGAGTGTCGAAGTTGGCAACACAACACTACTCGATTTTCGAAAATGTGACTTTGCTATTAGAGATAGAGAGTACCGATTTTGCGAATTCGAGTAATTTCATATTAGAGTAGCAATACAGAGTAAGGGCCCGGAACCCCACTGGAACTCTGATCAGCAGAAACTTGGAACATTAGCAAGGATAGTATTCAATAAATGTACAAAATTACATTAGCTAACTACAATAAATAATCAATAAATAATAATAATAGTAATAATAGCGGCGCTGAAGTCTGAGGTGGACTTGGGCCTAGCTTCTCAGCAACCACTTGTATTGTACGTGCTATCTCTCACGAGTGGAGGTGACCTACAGCTTAATGCCGACTCCGAACGATGAGATTGATAAGCTTTTTCTAAAAGGTTATGCTCTGACCATTGTCAGTGAATCGAAAGAGGTGGAGCCGTGAAAAAAATGTTAGGTGTTTTTTCGAGATTCGAACCTTAGACTTCGAGCGTAGGAGTAAGCGCACCTACCCACTACGCCACGGCGCCCACGACAGGAACAACTTTTGTCTACCAAAATGGTAAAAATTATTACTGCCAACAATAAAAAACATAATTCATTCATTTATCTACAGGTTTCCAGAAAAACTAAGATTTTTTTTAAGAAACTAGAGTATTCACAGTGCTTCGCTACGCCCTCTCTTGTGGGCGCGTCTCATTATTTTTTCAGGGCATCTAATTTTCCCGGTGTTCTTTACATGTGTGCAAAATTTCATAATTCACCGTCGAATGTTTGCTAAAAGATGCGAATTTCTGTAGCCTATGACCGATTCCTAAACCATCGATGCTAATAGTGTCAAAAATTGCATAAAGATCGGTGCAATTGTTTACAAATTTATTCCATACATACAAACGAACTTTCAATGTTATATTTATAGATGCACGTGGTAAAAAATTAATTAAGAATTAAAAAAAATAGAGGTTGGCTCACGTCGCCTGTTAGAACTTGCACATTCGTGACTTCAGGTGACTGTGTGTCGTCTACTTTCGCTTAGGCATGATGAATATGAAACTCTGAATAATGACATAGTTTGCATAGCTCGGATTCTTATAAACCAAAAACGCATAAAAAGGCTCAAGTCACTCTTGACAACCTCCTCTTCATGTCTGCGAAGTTTCATTGAAATCGGTTCAGCCGTTTCGGAGATTAGCCCGAACAATCAGACATACAGACACTACGATTTTATTAACATAAAATTACAAACACATTATATTAAATATCATTGCCACAATCATTCAATTATTCGCATACCAAAAACAACAAAACAACAACAACGGCAAGCGCGAATAAAATGTGCACATGTACGTTTGTATTTAAACGATAAAAAATTAAGCTAATCGTTTGATTATGTTTAGATGCAAGTTTGAAAAAAAACTAATTTACGCGGCACAACTCTTTTTGTTCAATAAACAACAAAATAAATCAAATGCGACTCTTACCGATTGCATACGTTTACAATGCGAGTTCCATGAAAAGGAACCTTAACATGATCACTCACTGACAGCTGAATGTGTATGCGTGTATGCGCCACAACATGTATTTGGCGTGTGTATGACTTCACCACACAGTATACATACAGCACACACTCATAGACACCTACGTACTTGTTGTTGTTTTTTTTATATGGGCAAAATCAGAAGTTGAAATAAAAAGTCATAACTCATAAACGCGTCTACCATTTTCGTGCAAACATTGCATGGATAAACCGTCTACACGACCACATAAACAAACCCTGAAAATTTTACGGAATTCAGTTAGACCATTCGTGAATTATAAAATCACAACTCACTTGCAAACATTTTTCATGTTTTCAAACTTTTCACTATTGTTTAACCGTAAAGTTCGGGGTTAGTGTTAAGGTTAAGCGTTAAGTTCTTTGTTTGGTTTAATTTAATTGAATGTAATTTTCAGCACGTACTCGTAAATAATCTTTTAAAATAATCTTGACTTTTAGAAGAACAAAGAGAAGAGAGACAGCGTGGAATGTTCACCCACAAGTTTTGGTTATTTTATATGACAGATTCTAATAAATGTACTTACGTGTATTTTTGAAAACGACCGACGATATGAAATGCATTTAATGTAAACAAAAATCAAACGAATTTTGCTAAACAAATTTATTGTATCTTTTTTCTGGTAACACACATTTATATAACTACAGTAATATAACTTTATGAGAAAAAATATTTTAGTTCTTTCTCTTGATTTTCACAAACACTTTGCAATACTTGAGAGATTGCAAATCAATGACTGTGCATTTAGTTTTATTTTAAGTATAATTTGCTATATTTGGTTCGGTTTTTGATTTTAAAGTTATTTCTTTTAAATTTATTCCAATAAGATTACAACAAAAAATAAACACATTGAAAACTAAGAGACAAATTTTGGATTTTATTTTCTTTCGAAGCAATGCTAAAGTAAAGTCAAGTCATAGTTGATTTTAAATAGTTATAAATACTTACAAGGCAAAGATAAATTCATATTTTCTGACTAACAAACATTTTTCTCAGTTTTTGGTTTTGTACAAAAAAAACAATGCATAATCTTAGATATTATTTTATTTTCAATTATAATAATTTTTTTTATCATGGATAGGAGTGGAGATGATTTTTATTTAAAGTAGTATGCATATTTTTTTTTTACATTTTGTCTATTTCATTTATTTTGTCGTAGTTACATCATTAATTGTCTACTAACTTATATTTACGTACTTAAGTACAAGTAAACTTTTAAAATTATATTTATTATTTGAATTAAATTCTTTCCCTTACTGTGTACTTACTTACATACATCAGTTTGACTTATTTATTTTACATATATCAAGATTTAATATAGAAGATATTATATTGAATACATATATATAGAAGATATATTATTGAAACATTTTTAAGAGAAGCATTAGTTTAAATCAAACATTTTAGAAAGGATAAAAGTAAAGAATTGTATATTTTTATGCAGTTTTCCTATAGTCCGCAACAGTGTATTCAATTGTGGCAAAATTTATAAGGCTAGATAAAAGATTAGGGAAAACAAAGATGAAAACCTTATTAAACTATAAAGCCTAACACCAAAGCTTAGATAACATATCATAACGTATAAACATGATCAGAAAAAATGTCAAGATGTCAAGATATTATATAAGCGGCGTTGAAAATTAAAAATCATTATACCTACATTCATACATTATATTCATTTCATACATTACATTTCTACATTCATATTATACATATTCATTCATACACACATGTACATTCAGAGAGGACCGCTCTAAATTATGTAGAAGATGCGGAACAGAAGGCCACATAGCGAAGAACTGCAGGAAGGAGCCGTTATGCATGTTCTGCAGAAAAAACGACCCCGAGAACGCAAAACACGTAGCTGGCAGTGGAAAATGCCCCGTATTTAAGAAAGCTATTACTAGCAAACAATGATGAAGATTATACAAATAAATCTAAACCATTGTGAGATAGCTCAGGACATCCTGAATCAGACAGTAAGATCCGAAAAGGCGGACGTTGTTCTAATAAGCGAACCGTACAAAAACCTAGACAACTGTACCTGGGTCAGCGACAAGACAAAACACGCCGCAATATGGATATGCGGAAACCACGCCTTTCAAGACATCGATAAAGACGCATAAGGATTCGTACGTGCAAAAATAAGTGGGATCGACTTTTATAGCTGCTACGCCCGACCTAGCTGGTCAATCGACCAATACCAAACCATGCTAGACAGGCTTAGGACTGATGCACAGCACAGAACAGCAGTGATCTTAGGAGGTGACTTCAATGCATGGGCTACGGAGTGGGGTAGTAGACGTACCAACGCGAGAGGGCGAATCCTCCTGGAAACATTTGCACCCCTAGAAATAGGCTTAGCAAATAGAGGACGGGTAAATACATTTAGAAAAGCAGGAGTGGGATCAATTATCGACCTTACCTTTGCTAGTTACCCTATCCTACGCAATATATCTTGGCGCGTCAGTGAGGATTACAGCCATAGCGACCATCAGGCGATTATCTACAACATCGCCAAAAATAGGCCCACACAGCGACCTTAAATTAGAGGCCCACTATGGAAGGACAGTACGTTCGACAGCGAAACTTTTGAAGTGATGCTGAACAGTTCTACCATAGATGCAAACGGATCTGCCGAAAGCTTGTCATACCAACTCACAGGAAATATTGTAGCAGCTTGTGATGCGGCAATGCCCAGGAAAAAAGCAGCTCGAAGAGGCGCACCATGCTACTGGTGGAATGAGGATATAAAAGCACTTAGAGCAAGGTGTCTAAAAGCGAGACGTAAAGTCCAACGGTCTAGAGGGGGAGCTAACTTCCAACAACTACTAGATACCTTCAAGCAAGCGAGACGGGAGCTATCAAAGGCAATAAAAGGGAGCAAGACTATGTGCTTCAAACGTATTTGTGATGAAGCTGAAATTAGCCCATGGGGCACGGCATACAGGATGGTTATGACCAAATTAAAAACCAGTAGGTCCCCACAAGTAACATGCCCAAACATGCTGAGAACCATCGTGGAGCACTTGTTTCCAAATAGGCCACACACAATGGTCACAATCGTTCGCGAAATGGATGTAGGCAGTATACCAGATGTCACGATCGAAGAGCTACAGAGAGCTCTGAACAGAACAGGATACAAAAAGGCGCCTGGACCAGATGGAATTCCGAATAAAGCATTAAAAGCTGCTGTCGGAATAAATCCAGGCATGTTCATTGCAACAATGCAAAAATGCCTAGAGGAAGGCGTGTTCCCTGAACCGTGGAAGCTGCAGCATTTAGTACTGTTACCGAAAGGAAACAAACCACCTGGAGATCCATCGTCATATCGCCCAATATGTCTATTAGATACAATGGGAAAGGTATTAGAACGTATAATATACGATAGACTGTTGACTATAGCAGAAGAGAAGGGAGCCCTGTCAAACCGCCAGTTTGGATTCAGGAAGTCACGCTCTACTGTCGATGCTATTAAAACAGTAGTCGACATAGCGGCTGCAGCCATAGAAGGCCGTTCTTGGAGGTGGGGCACAAAGCAATACTGCGCTGTTGTCACACTAGACGTTAAGAACGCATTCAACACAGCCGACTGGTGTCAAATAAGGAGATCGTTGATGAGGATGGAAACACCGTACTATTTACAACGGATAATTTCCAGCTACTTCACAGGTAGAAAACTAAGATACGACACAGAAGAAGGGGTTAAGTACTATAACGTATCCGCCGGCGTCCCCCAAGGATCGGTGCTGGGCCCACTGCTCTGGAACATCATGTATGATGGAGTACTAAGGCTAAGGTTGCCCACAGGAGTAAATATCATCGGCTTCGCTGATGATATAGCTATTGTAGTCGTTGCGAAACACATTCACGAAGTTGAGTCAACCACGAATGCGACAATTGGCCAAATAAAGCTGTGGCTCGAATCAGCAGGCCTCGAACTAGCGGACCACAAAACGGAAGCCGTTCTCATTACGAGCAGAAAAACCGTGGAGTATATTAATATTCAAGTCGGCAACCAAAATGTTCAGTCAAAGGAAGCGGTAAAATATCTAGGAGTGATGCTTGACAACAGGCTACGCTTTAATAGACATGTGGATTATGTGAGCAAAAAAGCTTCATCCATACAAGCGGCACTTTCCAGGATACTGCCGAACGTGGGCGGACCCGGATACGCAAAAAGGATGCTTTTAACTAGAGTCGTCAGCTCGGTTATTTTATACGCTGCACCAGTCTGGGCGGATACCCTCAAAAAAAATAAATCAACATGCCGGAAACTATCCTCAATCTACCGGCGATGCGCGTTAAGAGTAATAAGCGGCTACAGGACGATCTCGGACGAAGCCGCATTTGTTATAGCGGGAATGATCCCCATTGATATCCTTGCGGATGAGATGAGGAGGATTCCCCACAGAAAACCCTTAATCCCAACGGAGGCCGGGGAAATAAGGAATATGAAAAAGGAAGAAAGGACCCGTTCAGTAGCTCTGTGGCAAAGTCGATGGGATAGCACCACGAAGGGCAGATGGACCCATACCTTGATTCCACAAGTTTATACCTGGATTAGCAGATCACAAGGAAACTGCAACTACCACCTAACTCAGTTTCTATCTGGCCACGGTGGGTACCGAAAGTACCTGCATCGTTTTGGCCATGACGATTCGCCGTACTGTCCAGAATGTCCAAACCAGGAGGAGGACGTGGAGCACGCATTCTTTTACTGTGGACGCTTCACAGACTGGAGAGGTAATCTACCAGACCCACCAGATCTAGTAAAGAGAATGATGGAGTCGGAAGATTACTGGGTGGACATATGCGGACGCATAAAAAACATACAGGTTGAGCTGCGGAGAATAGAAGCAGCAAGAAGAGCAGTAGCAGCAGAAGCAACAGAGTCTGCTGAAGCACAGGAGTAGCATTAATTGCTTGCCAGCCCCGCGAAGTAATACCTAACGACAGTTCCGCGGGGAGAGTGGTAGAAGAGTGCAGGGTGTGGGTTAGTACGTAGGCGTATTCCCTAAATCGAATACTTGGGTTTGCGAATCGTGCATGCTGATAGCACCAAAAAAAAAAAAAAAAACACATGTACATTCATTACTTAACGAAGATGTACTCATTTTCGTATTGCTCAGTAAACATTTGTTCGTTCAATTCTTATTCGGTCTCATTGTGAATTCCGTAGAGACCATATTGTGTTTGTTAGCTTCAGTGAAAATAAAGTTATAACAATAATCGAAATTATTTAAGCGGTCCTTTATTTATTTAATTATTTTACATTTTGGTGCCGAAACTCGGGACCGAGATCGGAAACGCAAATAAAAAAGGACAAAATAAATTATTATCGGTTGCTAAAAATATGGAATTTGCGACACGCGCGGCTTATCGTGGTCAGCTCACAAAAGTAGTGAAAGCGGCGACTGAATACTTAAATTCTGCCGCATCTCAAATTAATAATGTTGACAACGATATAGACGAAATTGAAGAGGAGCTCAACATTTATGTCCAGAGGTTACAGGCGATTAACGACAGCTTAGCTACCATTAACAGAGACATCGCATAAAAGGAGCTCATCACAACGGAAAACGCAGAAGCCGAAACCATCAAAATAGGGGATTACGAAGATTCAGCCACAACTGCATTATCGCGCCTTCAGTGTCGTTTGAAAAAGGTAATGGTAAAAACGCAACCAATAAATTCTTTCTCTTCAAAACAAGAAACATCAGCTGCGAAAACTCGAGAAAATAAAAGCTATGTCAAATTGCAAAAATTACAATTAAAACGATTCGATGGCGGCATGAAGGATTGGCTACCCTTTTGGGAACATTTCCGAACGTCAGTTCATGAAAATTCAGATCTGTCGCCTTCAGAGAAATTTATGTACCTGGAATCATCTTTATACGGCAGCGCAAAAAAGGTTGTAGCGGGTTTTACGGCTACGGACACGTGCTACGATGCAGTTGTATCTTTGTTGCAAGAACAATACGGGAATTTAGAACGGTTAATTGATGACCATCTACAGCAACTCGTTTCGCTTCGTCACGTTCAATCGCGGTCCGATGTATCAGGCCTAAGACATCTATACAATTCCATCAATAGATGTAGACGATCACTCACAGGTTTAAATGTCCCCTCGCAACAGTATGAGGTTATGTTAAAACCAATACTACTGCGTTGCTTACCCTTCGATTTACGAGTTGACTTCCACCGCCTAAAGAGAAGAGAAGATTTCATGCTCGACGACATAAAAAACGACACGCACAACGATAGTTCCGAAACGACATCGACAATAAATTCGACGAAATGTCAGACTCACCAATTATTGGAATTTCTCAAGAGCGAAATAGAAGCCCTGGAAATGAGTAAAGTAGATTCGCAGAATAAGTCAAAGCCAATACACACAACTTCAACAGCAGCTAATTTATCCGCATTCAACGGAAAAAAGAGAGGATCTGCATGTATGTATATTTTGCCAGTCTCCTTCACACAGCACGAAAAATTGTGATTCTACTATGTCACACAAAAGAAAGATGTGTTAGTGAAAACGGGTAGATGCTTCAGATGTGCGAAGAAAGGCCATTCGTCAAAGAAGTGTCGAAGTGCGAAGTATTTGAAGTGCGATAAGTGTAAAGGAAAACATTTAACGACGCTATGTGATCCGCAATATAAAAAATTATCTGCAACTACTGCACTCGTTTGCGACGAAAATCAAGAAAAGGATTCCTTCGGAGTTAATTTGTGCAATACCACACACAATTTCATAAACGTCTTTTTGAAGACGGCCCCCGTTGCATTGCTCAATGTGGCACAAGAAAATTATTACTGCGAATGGTAATTGTTGGAGGAAGTCAAAACAGCTACATTTGTGAATCCGCAGCAAAGAAATTAAGGCTTGTCGAGACTGGTAAGGTAAAGATGTCATTAATTCCATTCGGGACAAATAATAAAGCATGTCCAAAAGTGTTGACAAAGGTAAAAGTAAGTCTGAAAAGTCAATTTGATGAGCAGAATGTTGAAGTAGAGATGCTTGTCGTGCCCACAATATGTATCGATGTTCTTACAGTTCCAGACAAAAGTTGTAAATTTATCGCAAATTTCAGATTGGCTGACAGTTGTCATCAAACACAAATACCATCAGAGAACGGACTCGGCATGTTAATCGATTCAGATATTTATTGGAGTATTGCTACCGGCAAACAACGGAAAATCTCCAAGCAATTACGAGCTGTTCAAACGATATTTGGGTGGACACTTCAAGGACCTCATCTTAATGAAACATCTGACACAACAACCTCATCGAATGTCATGTTCGCAGCAGCCTTTGAAGCAAGGGATATATCTCATTTATGGTCACTAGAATCCATCGGAGAAGACGTTCTGGACAGAAAAGCTAAGTAGTGAGTGTATTCGTTGGTCTGCAGGTCGTTTTGTAGCATCTTTACCCTGGAAGGACAAAAGCTTGCAATTTCATGGAGATAGAAGTCAGGCACTTCGGCGAGTTGAATCTCTGGTACAACGCTTGTCAAGAAACCCAAGCTTGCTTTGGGAATACGACGCAGCAGTGCGAAAAATGTTGCAGGATCAAATTGCAGAAATCGTTCATGATCAATCACCACAAAGAACATTCTATTTACCTCACCACCCGGTATTCAAAGATAGTGAAACCACCAAAATGCGAATCGTATTCGACGCGTCATATCAGACTGAACAGAACCCATCATTAAATAGTTTCTTATTAACGGGTACCAATTTACTTTCAGAAGTGCAAGATGTACTATTCAATTTTCGGATGGGTCCTTTTGCTATCGTGGCCGATATTGAAAAGGCCTTCCTTCAAATTTGGCTCAACCCAGAAGATAGAGACGTCCATCGCTTTATATGGTTTAATTTTCTGGAAGATCGCCAATATCAGGATTTTCGGATGACTCGAGTTACCTTCGGAGTCAATTGCAGTCCGTTTTTGCTTTCCGCTACAATCAGAGCTCATCTTTCCAAAGAATCCGAAAAGTATCCAGACACATGTAAGATATTGAGAACTGCCTTCTACATGGATGACCTTGTTGTCAGTGCTGGTACGGAAGAAGAGGCGGAGAGGATTTATCAGGAATCAATGCAAATTATGGAAGGTGCTTCTATGCGGCTACGAAAATGGAATACGAACAGTGAAAGGGTACGTCAATCAATTAAAAATGAAATACTTCCTTTTTCCCAAAAGGTCTTGGGTTTGACGTGGTATGTTCACACTGATGAAATTCAAGTGTCCTTGAAATCGCTGCAAAGGCTATTAGATACGGCGACTAAGGGTAGCAAGAGGAATATTCTCCAAGCCATAGCACGAATTTATGATCCTTTAGGTGTTCTTTCTCCCACCGTTATCAAATTGAAAGTGCTGTTCCAGATGGTCTGGAAACTTAATTTGCATTGGGATGCAAATCTGAGAATTGAGTTGCAGATGGAGTAGGAAGACTCTATTAAAGGTGTGCTTCAGCTAGCGGAAATGGTTATACCAAGATCAACGATACGGATGGAGATACCAAAAACGATTTACATACACTTATTCGCAGACGCGAGTCTGAAAGCCTATGGCGCCGCAGCGTATGTAAAAACGATCGATCTGAACGGAGCTGTGCATGTAAATTTTCTTTGTGCTAAGGCGAGAGTAGCACCTCTTAGACAAAATAAGGAAGGAGAGTTAACCCTACCGAAATTGGAACTCACAGCTGCGTTGATTGCTGCCAGGTTGTGCTCCTACTTGAAGCGTTGCTTAAGGACGGAAGTGAAGGAATATTTCTTATGGTCGGACTCTAAGATAACCTTAAATTGGATTTATGGATCATCTCTGTATTGGAAACCATTTGCGCAAAGCCGTGTAACGGAAATAAGAAATCTGACGAATGTAAATCAATGGAATCATTGTAGTGGAAGTGAAAATCCGGCGGATTTATTGACTCGTGCCATGACTGGAGAAAAGCTTAAAAAATCCCAAAATTGGTTTCATGGGCCTTCATGGTTAAAAGAATTTCAAGACAATCAAGGCAACAGTAACTTCAATCAAGATTCAAATTTCAATACGCATGCAGTTTTGATGACGATGCTAGAAACTCCTGAAAGATTCGAACCTGTGCTCAACTTTCTGAATTATAGTTCATGGCAGAAATTGTTGAGAGTTACCAGTTGGCTGCAGCGTTTCATCGAATCTTGCAAATCTAAGCAACGGGGAGACAGTGTGCACTTGACCGCTGAAGAACTTGCTCGCGCAGAACAATACTGGATAAGGTATGTGCAAGTCAACTTTCGATTTACAGAAAGGAAGGAGTATTTCAAGCAAATCAAAATAATCCAACTATCTCCCTTCTTGGACGATGAGCGTATATTGAGATTGGGAGGTCGGCTGCAACTTCTGAATGATGACTTCGATATAATGCATCCGATGATACTTCCACCGGATTCTTATATCACCAATATGATAATTGACGACCACCACCTGAAGACGTTGCACGGAGGTGTTAACATAGTGTTAACTAGCTTAAGGAAGCAATATTGGATTCTACGAGGAAGACAACTTGTCAAAACAAGAATACGTAATTGCGTTGTCTGTAAGAGGCTTTGGGGTAAGGCCGCTTCACAACCATTTGCTCCATTGCCATCGGAAAGGATTCAACTTACTAGACCTTTTGATAACGTTGGGGTAGATTTCGCTGGTCCGATATTCTATCTACAAGGCAAAGACGATCATATGCATAAGGCTTACATAATGCTCTTCACGTGCGCAGCAGTTCGAGCTGTCCATTTGGAGTTGGTTGCAAACTTAACTACAGAAAGCTGTTTAATGGCAATAAGGCGATTCGTTGCTCGACGAGGTGTTCCGTCGGCAATATTTTCGGATAACGCGAAAACCTTTCGAAGGGCGGTGTTTGAGATTTAATCAACATTTTTAAATGTATTCAGTTTCCACAATATTATAATCTATTATTTGTAAAGTAGTTCAATTGAGTCACTGTACATTATGAAAAAGCTCTAAACATTGTCTATCTCTTTCCTTCTTTCTTAGACCTTTGAATATACTGTGGTGTTGAAAGACAAATCGGCTAGAACACTAACAATTAGTTAGTGGAGACTTAGATTTTTTGTAATGAGGTACATGGTACGATCCGATCGTTAGATGTCTCGTCAAACTTGGATTTCGCTCGCAGCCGCTTCAACACCAACAGTCTGTTCCAGGTAATTTGCCGGTAAATTCTGTTAGATGTAATTTTGTTACACTTGTCATTTTTATATTAACATTGTACTAATTTTTGGTTTGATTATAATAAACATTCTTGTACAGTCAGCTAATCATTGAGTTTTCAAACATACAAATTTGTGGTCCTTCGAGCCGGATTTGTATCGACACAGGTCGATATAATACAATGGACGATCTAGTAGATAAAGCAAACCGAGATGTTCCAAAAGAAGAAAGCATTGGAAGTTCCATACCAGGACACTTGAATTCACCTATCGTTACTGACGAAATTGATTTTATATTAGAGTATAAACAGATGCACTGTCAAAGACATAATAAAATCAAAAAGCTTATTCTTAGTGAAGGATTTAACAAGAATATCTATGAAACCGAATGTGATCCTTATGAGTGTATACAATGTCATATTAAATCCAAAAAACTACAGACAGATGGTATGCAGGAATTAAGTCATCATGCAAATGTAGCATTCTCTAATTTGGATATACAACTTAATAACATTTTCCAGAATTGCTAGTGCTGTTGCTTATAGTGCTGTCGTATATATCCGTTCTAAGATCGCGCCAAATCGGTTTAAAACAATTCTCGTAGCAGCAAAAACAAAGGTTGCTCCGCTCAAACCCGTTTCCATTCCGCGACTTGAACTATGTGGTGCCTTATTATTATGCCGTCTGATAAACTTAATTACTTCGTCAATGAACATACGATGTAAAATTTGTGCTTGGTGTGACTCGGAAAAAGTGCTTCATTGGCTGTCTTCTCCTCCACGATATGCTTGGAACTATATCGCTTCGGAATCAAATCCGGCGGATTGTGCATCGCGCGGTATATTACCATCGGCAATTAACGAACATCCACTTTGGTGGAACGGACCCGCTTGGCTTTCGTTGCCACAAGAACTTTGGCCAGCATCAAGGTTCTCAGTGTCACCGCCTGACGAGACCGTGATAACGAAGGAGGAGAGGCCACCAGCAAAACAAGTGTTTCAAATCTGCCCTGATGAGAGCGTTCTTTATACCCTAATTAATAAACATTCATCGTGGTACAGATTGCAAAGGGTAGTTGCATATTGTTTCCGATTTATTGCTAATTGTCGTCTTCCATCTTCTTGCAGAATCAAGGGTTTCTTAACGTGTAATGAAATTCGGTCGGCCCAGCAACGGATTTTAAGATATCAGCAGAAGATCGCGTTCGGAAGTGAAATAAAGTTGCTTGCAAGCAGTCGGATACTCCCAAATAAATGTTACGGTATACACCATTCTTAGATTCGAATGGACTCTTGCGAGTTGGAGGGCGTGTACGACATGCTAATATTAGATTTAATATAAAACATCCAATACTTCTTCCCAATAACGATCTGTCACTTATCATAGCAACTTATATTCATAATGTTTATTTACATCCAGGGGTCTCGGAAACGTTTGTCATCGTTCGTCAGCAGTTCTGGATACTGGGTAGCAGAAACCTAATACGTAAAGTCGTTCACAGATATGAGGTATGTTTTTTGCAACGTAAATCGACAACAGCGCAGTTGATGGGAGACTTACCACGTCTACGCGTTACACCGGCACGACCATTTACAAACCCCGGATGTGATTATGCTGGGCCCTTTACTATACGATTGTCTAGAACGCGAAATGCAAAAACAGCCAAGGGATACATTGCTCTGTTTGTTTGTTTCTCCACTAAGGCCCTTCATGTGGAAATGGTGAGTGACCTAACTACCGATGCATTCTTAGCCGCCTTCAGACGATTTGTTGCTCGACGCGGAAAACCATCGAATGTCTATAGCGACAACGGCACTAATTTTCATGGGGCTCGTCGGTGTTTGAACGAAATGCATCGGGCTGTGTTATCGACCACTCACATGGACGAGGTTGTGGCGGCGCTTGCTAAGGATGAGATAGCATGGCACTTTATTCCTCCTTCCTCCCCACACTTCGGCGAGTTATGGGAGGCAGGGGTAAAATCTGTGAAACTCCATTTACACAGGGTGATTGGTTCTTCAATATTGACTTTCGAAGAGATGTACACAGTACTCAGTCAGATTGAAGCCGTATTAAATTCTCGTCCTCTTTGTGTTCTCTCAGATGAAGATCTTAATCCATTAACGCCTGCTCACTTTCTTATAGGGGAACCCTATACTGCAGTTCCACAGCCAAGCTGTGACAATGTATCGCCCAACAGATTATCACATTGGAAATTCATTCAGAGCATGGTTCAAGGGTTTTGGCGAAGGTGGCACGTGGAATATATTACATCGCTTCAAGAACGACCTAAATGGCAACATCCAAAGGCGAATCTCATGATCGGCGATGTAGTCGTAATCCGAGAACCGAATCTACCAACAGCAAAATGGTTACTCGGTCGACTAGAGAAGATTCATCCAGGTACAGACAGTCAGGACAACACGGGGATCATTTCTTCGTCCAATTACGAAACTTGCCAAGTTACCGTCTTCATGCTGAACCTACGCGGGTCCAGGGGGGGCGGGATGTTTGAGATTTAATCAACATTTTTAAATGTATTCAGTTTCCACAATATTATAATCTATTATTTGTAAAGTAGTTCAATTGAGTCACTGTACATCATGAAAAAGCTCTAAACATTGTCTATCTCTTTCCTTCTTTCTTAGACCTTTGAATATACTGTGGTGTTGAAAGACAAATCGGCTAGAACACTAACAATTAGTTAGTGGAGACTTAGATTTTTTGTAATGAGGTACATGGTACGATCCGATCGTTAGATGTCTCGTCCACTTGGATTTCGCTCGCAGCCGCTTCAACACCAACAGTCTGTTCCAGGTAATTTGCCGGTAAATTCTGTTAGATGTAATTTTGTTACACTTGTCATTTTTATATTAACATTGTACTAATTTTTGGTTTGATTATAATAAACATTCTTGTACAGTCAGCTAATCATTGAGTTTTCAAACAGGCGGCATTGGAATTAAGAGAAGCTGGACTATGGCTAGATGGTGAAGAGGTGCAAGGATTTTTGGCTAAAAACAAAATAAAATGGAAATTCATTGTGGAAAGGGGGGAGAATTTTGGGAAAGACTGATTCGCGTCATCAAGAATACCTTAAAGGCAGTTATTGGTAAAGCTAAATTAACATTCGATCAGTTACGAACGCTGCTAGCGGAAGCAGAATCTATCGCAAATGATCGGCCACTGACTTATACATCGAGTGATCCATTAGATCTATCTCCTATTACCCCATCTAAATTTCTTATTTGTTCATCTTTTCCTAAATTCAGAACAGGCATTGCTGGTTCAACGAACTCTGATATTCAAGAACTTTGGAAAATGCGCTTAAAATATACCAACAAACTTTCAAGGCGATGGCGAGACGAATATCTCCGAATGTTACGACTCTTCAATCAGCGGGACAATTCTAAGGCGGCGGTTATCATAAAAGAAGGTGATGTGATCCCTTTCTTCCCAGAGTTCATTGGAAGTTGGCCCTAGTTGAAAGGACTTTCATCGGGAGAGATGGCAAGGTGCGTTCCTGCGAAATTTGACTTGGCGAATGTAAAGTTTTTAAGAGAGCAATCCAGGATGTTGAAAATTAAAAATTATTATACCTACATTCATACATTATATTCATTTCATACATTACATTTGTACATTCATATTATACATATTCATTCATACACACATGTACATTCATTACTTAACGAAGATGTACTCATTTTCGTATTGCTCAGTAAACATTTGTTCGTTCAATTCTTATTCGGTCTCATTGTGAATTCCGTAGAGACCATATTGTGTTTGTTAGCTTCAGTGAAAATAAAGTTATAACAATAATCGAAATTATTTAAGCGGTCCTTTATTTATTTAATTATTTTACAACGGCTTGTAAATAAAATTAAGTGTGAGATATCCGACCAAGTAAATAACCTTGAAATTAATATAGAGACCATTAAAGACGAATTAAAAAAATTAATTCAAGTATATTCAAAAGTTTTCTCTCAACCCAATGAAAAGTTACCTTTTTAACAAAAATGTAAAGCAGCTATTAGAACCAAAGATTCTGAACTAATCTATTCAAAAAGTATGCTTGAAGATGGAATCATACGCTCATCACATTCCCCATATAGTACTCCTATATTAGTCGTAGGCAAAAAAGGAGTGGATGAAGATGGCACTCACAAATCTAGATTCGTGTTCGACTGTAGGAAATTAAACGAGCGTACGATTCCAGATCGCTACCCCATCCCCGAAAGCTCTGTTATACTGTCTAATTTGGGTCAATCTAAATACTATCCAACAATTGATTTGAAATCCGGCTTTCACCAGATTCTCCTAGAAGAAAAAGACCGGGAAATAACGGCATATGGAAAGTATGAATTCTACAAATTGCCTTTCGGCTTAAAAAATGCTCCCAGCATATTCCAGCGAGCAATTGACGATGTATTAAGAGACGAACTAGGAAAATTCTGTCATGTATATATCGACGATGTGATATTTTTCTCAAAAACAGAAAAAGAACATTTAAAAAATATAAAAACAATATTTTCAAAACTTTTCACGGCAAATATGCGAATATCCCCAGAAAATGTAAATTTTGAAGTGGAATTTTTGGGTTTTATTGTATCTGCGGAAGGTATAAGAACTTGTCCTAATGAAGTCCATGAAATTGTTAATTATAAAGTACCAAAATCTCTTCGAGTCTTAAGATCGTTTCTAGGGCTCTCCGGGTATTATCGCCGATTCGTAAAAGACTACGCTCAAGTCGCAGAGCCTTTGACAAAATATCTTAGAGGAGAAAATGGAAACATAGGAACGAACAAATCCAATTAAATTCCGAGGCTATATGTGCTTTTAACCGAATAAAAAGCATTTTAGCATCGGAAGATGTTCTCCTTTTATATCCGGATTTTCGCAATCCATTTGATTTAACCACAGACGCTTCGTCACACGCAATAGGTGCGGTGCTCTCTCAGGGTGGTAGGCCAATCACGATGATATCTCGAACCTTGAGTAGAACCGAAGAAAACTACGCAACTAATGAGCGCGAAATGTTGGCGATAGTCTGGGCAGTAAAAAGTCTAAGAAACTATCTATATGGAGCTCCTAAAATAAATATTTTCACAGACCATCAGCCGCTAACCTTTTCAATATCTGATAAAAATCCTAACAACGAATTAAAAAGATGGAGAGCTTTTATTGAAGAATATTCCATAAGAATTCATTATAAACCGGGTAAAGACAATAAAGTAGCAGACGCTTTGTCGCGCCAACATATCAATGCACTCTCTACTTCATATCAAACAGCTCACAGTGAAATTTCGTTAACTAATGTAATACCCTCTGTTGAAAGCCCTATAAATAGCTTCAAAAACCAGATATTTCTTAGTCTAGGAAGTGACAAAACAAAAAAATAAAAATATTATTTCAGAAGCACATCAGGCATTTGGTAACGTATCGATCAATGTCAGAATTAATAGAACTAATGAGCGATGCACTCAAGTTCAATGCTTCTAATCTAATCTATTGCAGTCTCGAAGTTTTAGGAAAAGTACAAAATGATCTAATTAACGTATTCCCCAATATTAAAATGAAATATTCAAAATCATTTGTTCAAGATGTATGAAAAAAAGGATCAAGAAGAAATTATGGCAAACGAACATGACAGAGCTCATAGGTGCGCTTAAGAAAAATACAAACAGATAATATCCGAATATTTTTTCCTTAACATAAAAAAACTGTGCAAACTATATGCATCTAAATGTAAAATATGTAGGGAAAATAAATATCAATGGAGACCAAAGCATCACCCTATTGGTGCAACACCAATTCCAACGTACGTTGGTGAAGTACTTAATTTTGATATTTATAACACAAGAAAGAAATATTTTATTACATATATCGATACATTTTCGACATCAGAAGACCCTTAATATAGGTTACGTACTTAGACGTTATTGAGCTTATGTTGTTCTCGACCTACAAGTATAATAATACTATCCACTCAGTTACTGGCCGTAAGCCAACATTTTTACAGTATAACCGAACAGACGAAAAATGAAATCATCACTAAGCTCAAAATAAAACAAAATAAAGACCTCAAATATCATTATAAGGAGTCCGCTCCTAAAGAATTTAAGCCAGGTGATACAGTTTACGTTAAATCCAATAGGAGAATAGGAAATAAATTTTCTAAACTCTATAATATGAAAAAAATTCAGGCAGACTTAGGAACAGCCGTTATAATCGACGAAAGACAAATACATAAAAATAATATAAGATGATTCCTTTTTGGGCTCAGTCCACTGGGCACTGTCATGCATGTATTTGGGACAATGTAAATTAATTTGCATTGTACCTGTGAAAAATAAAATAAAATATAATGAAATTCTTTCTTATTTGCAGAATATTCCTTTTCACGTTCGCAGAAGCAAAAATTGTAGACTTCTCGAATGCAGAATTTATTCCTATTCCAAGAGGAAGTGCAGCCATTTTTGAGGAATTTTTGTACATGAAACACACTACCAATTTATTAGAAGTCGATGACACTATTTGTGAAAACTTGAAAATAATAGATTCTCTGGAAAACGAAAATTTCAAAGAAATTTTACGTGAAGATGTTAGGCAAATGCAGCGGTTATTACGTATATTTAAAAGCCCTTTAAGAACGCGGAGATCCATTGATTTCATTGGATCAACTATTAAATTTATAGCTGGAACACCAGACTATAGTGATTTCGAAATACTGAACACACAAGAAAATTAACTTATAAGAGAAAATAATAGACAAATAGATATTAACAAAGACTTTCAACTTAAAATTAATGAAATTACAGATAGAATTAACAATTTAATAGATGTTAACAGAAACAAAATAACGATCAATAACCAAATACTGATGATGTTAATGATGAAAAGAAACAGGATATCAGGTGGAAGTTAAGGGGAAGGACAACACCTCGGTCTACCTCCTGTACGACGAAAGCGTGTATGTCCCCCGGAAAATTAAAGGCATTGATCACAATGTCTCAACAAGGTAAGAGGAACTTAATCTTAGACTGTGATGCTAACGCCCATAATACTATTTGGGGTAGCTCCATCACTAACCGTAGAGACGAGATTTTGTTCAATTATATCTTAAGTACTAACCTATCTATATGTAATCGTGGCAATTCACCAACTTTCATTTCAAAAATAGAAGAGATGTTCTGGATATAATACTCTTATCCACTTCATATAATAATTAATATTAAAATTAAGGTAGAAGTAAGAAACGTTTGTAGTTCAATTGTGAAGTAAGCAGAATCGCTGCTAGTCTTAATAAAGATATTTTTTTATAAAAATTGAGATAAGTTAATTTTAATTTATACAGCTGTACTTTTACAAGACATGATGCGTTATATTCATCAATCGTTTGAACTATACGGTTGTTCTTTTTTATTACTTCTCATTCCCTCCAGTGGCCGATATCGAGGAAAGGTTAGAGTAAGCCTAGGATTAAAGCAAGTAACTCCTTCAAGTAAGACGGTTGCAGCGACGCTTTAGACAGCAGCGAATCCTTACAAGAAGGCAGTAATAAAACTTTAATAATAAATAATTAAATAATATGTAAGAAACCACATCGGTTTCTTAATAGTAAATTAAAACGTCTGAATCAAACAGTTATTATTCTTCAGCTTGGATCAACGTTCAAGCTCCACTACAAACGTTTGTAGCCATACTAGAAGAAACAAGAAAAAGTCAGTGGAAGTGCATCAATTCAGAATTAAAACCAGGTGATCCTTTTGTCTCGGGGAGTATTTCCGGATCAATTGATTAAAACGTCCTCTTTGTTCAAAGATCCAGAGTTTCTGCATCGACCCCAATCCGAATGGCCGTTGCAAGCATCTATTATGAATACCGTTGAGATGTCTGAAGTTAAGTTGATGAAAACTGTTTTAACCATCGGAATTTGTATATCAGATTACGTCGAGTAACTGCTTACCTTATACGTTTTTTCAGCAATCTGAAGAGAACGAAGCCCTGTCGCCTAGTCGAAAACCATCTTACTGTTCAGGAATTGAAGGCAGCTGACTTAATCATAGCTAAGTACATTCAAGAACTAAAATTTGCAGAGGACATCAAGGCGATTAAGAAAAACGAGCTAATAGCTGAGAACAGTCGTCTAAGTTCATTCTCTCCGTTTATTGGCGAGAGAGGCATTAAACTCGTTGGAAGTCGGCTAGAAGCTTCCAATCTAGATTACGATGCAAAACACCAAATCATATTGCTTGCCTCTCATTCGATTAAAAAATTGTTAATGTCATTTGGCATTGTAAGAATCTACACGCCGGACAGAGAGCGTTAATTACTGCATCACGATAAACTTATTGGATACTCAGAGGAAAACAACTCGCCCAAAGTATTGTCCATAATCGTATGCGCTGCTTCAGAATGAAGCCAAAGTGTCTTGAACAACTTATGGAAAACCTCCAACAAGAACGAGTACAGCCAGCCAGGCCGTTTTCAAACGTTAATTTTCTGGGTCCGATATACATTCATTACCTGTGATTGTTTATTTCTCTACAAAGGCAGTGCAGAGTTGGTTACTTATCTCACCACAAATACATCCACGGGAGCTCTTAAACGGTTCATAGATTGAAGTGGCTTTCCAGTAAAAATCTTTTCTGACAATGCTACAAATCTTATGGGAGATCGCAATGAACTAAGGGAACTATGACAATTTCCTAAATGAGGAAGGCCAGAAAATCGTATCAAATCAGTGCGCTGAAAAAGGTATTCAATGGAAACCAATTCCTCCTCGATCCCCACATTTCGGCGGTTTATGGGAGGCTGCAGTGAAATCTGCAAAATGCCACCTGAAGCGGATCCTCAGTGGAACATCACTTACGCAAAAGGAACTGATCACAGCATTGGCTCAAATAGAGGCAATACTGAATTCGCGACCGATTATACCTATTTCAAACAATCCTCAAGATCTAGAGGCATTGACACCAGGACACTTCCTAGTTGGCGCTCCATTGACAACAATACCTGATCCTGATTGGAAGTTAAACAATTTATCCAGCGCAGCAAGATGGAACCTGGTCACATCTATTCATAGAGAATTTTGGCGTCGATGGGCTAAAAAATATTTACAAGCAAACTTGGTACAAGTGAAAACATCACCAGGAAGACGTACCTATAGGAACATTGTTATTGATAAAAGACAAAACATGCCTCCTCTCCAAAGGCGAATGCGAAGAATTGTAAGAATAATGCCAGGAACCGGCAAATTGTTCATGGTAGCAGATATAAAAACATCCGCAGGAGTAATTAGAAGGTCGATCTTCACAATCTGTCCCTTACTCAAAGAAGTAGAACCGAGTGTACAACCATTTGATCCTTCTAAAAGAAATAATGTTCCGAAGAATCCAACAGTAAGACTTCCATTAAAAGAAACATTTCTACCAATCATATCATCGGCTGCAAATGTTTCCCAAAAACGTAAGACAAAAGACGGTTCATCCCCACGTAAGCGAAAAAATGGAATCAATCCAATTTCGTCCCTACTAATAAGCTTGCTGGAAATCTGTACAACACTTTGATCAACGAAAGCTCACACTCCAGTAGAGGTTAGAAAGTTCAGTGACAACCCAGCGGTATACTTTGAAGACATAGGCAGAGTAAGCCTAGACAGTGATGAATGGAATCTGTATGTACATATATTTTAACATGTCCTCAAATTGGGCAGAATATGGTTGCTTGAAGGAAGGCGTTCAAATGCTACGGACTAAATGTGAAGATTTAAAACATCGACCAAACAACGTCTGCGATGCTGTGGTTTAACAACTGGAGCATCGATAAAAACGGAGTCCCAATTAACCCACAAATTAACTATAACGTTACGAACGTGAGTCAAACTGTATTGGATGGAGGAACATTTAACTATATAGCTAATTATGCATCCCAACTTATGGATAGTTTTCAACAACCAAAGTCAACAATTTTGGACGCAATTACAAACACCCATAAAAAAAAAACTTATGTATTGTAGATAAAAATAATAAAATCGTTTCTGCAGAAATTAAATCAACGTACAACAGGAAGCAAAAGTGAAGTGGTTTCACGACCGTAGTGCTATTTTGTTTAAAGGCTAGAAAAATCCTACACATGCAACAAGGTGTAACGACATCCTCAAAAATTCGAAAATTCTCGAAAAAGGGAGAAAAAATATAAATTTTAAAACTCAAAATAAAATACTTTATTGGAAGTGAAGTCAAAAGACAATGGATGCGGAGTTGCTGCTGATGCCGAGTGACAACTCGGAGAACGGCAGCGACGAAAATTTAAAGAAAAAAAGGCATAAACTTTTGAAGCCGCAGACGAAGAGACAGCAGCAGAAACGAGTAGTGCTCCCGAACACTTTAGAAAAAAAAAGTGCTGAAGAAGAAGCCTCGTACAGCGGCAGGGGAAACCTGTACGTGCAACTGGCTTCGTCCGAGGAGGAAGATCAAGCCGACGACGAAAAGGAATTGGCCCTAAAACTGAAGGAGAAGGACGAGCTGGAGGAATTCATAAAAGCCCTCCAGCTGAAGCTAAAAAATAGAAGAACAGAAGAGAAAAAAGATCAAGATCAAGAAAAGAATAGAAAGTTGCCACAAACGCAACAACAACAACAGCAAACCCAACACAAGCAGCAACCAAATCAGCAGCAGCAGCAGCAACAACCAAAGCAGCAGCAGCAGCCCAAGAAGCAGCAGCAACCCAAGCAGCAGCAGCAACAAAAGAAGGAGAAGAAGATTAGAATGCCTCCCATCAATATAACCGGAATGGACGCCGAAGACACGATCCAGGTATGTAAGTTGGTCGTAAAGGACAACTTTTACATTAAAAATAAGGGCCTTCGCAAGCAGGCCATTTATTGCTCATCAGTGGATGGCTTCAAGCTTGTGAAGGAGATGGCGTCAGCTGGGGCTGACTTTTATTCATACACACCCAGGGGAGAAAAGGCTCAGACCGTTCTCCTCAAGGGTTTAAGAGTCTCTGCTGAGCAGGAAGACGTTTTGAATTCGTTGAGACAATTCGCTAACGTGGAGTTTTTGGAAGTCAAGCGCTTCTCTACTGTCCGATCCAGGATGGAACCGGTGCGTTTGCTTCCCATCTTCCTTGTCCAGGTGACACCAGAGAGCAGGCTTGAGAGTCTGAGGAGCATTAAGTTTCTTGACTTTCAAGCCGTCTCTTGGGAGAGGTTGAAGAGAAGCAAGCAGATGCTTCTTTGTGCAAGATGCCAGAGATTTGGGCACGCTGCACGAAACTGCAACATGCCGAATCGATGCAGTAAATTTGCGGGGGGGCATCTGTCTGCGCAGTGTCCTCTGGGTGAGGGAAAGATCGAGGACAGATCTCGCCTAAAGTGCATCCATTGTGGTGCCAATGGACATCCTGCCAGCTATCGGGGTTGTCCGAAGGTCAAGGAAATGGCAAACAAAAACATGCAAAAGAAAACAAAAGTGGCGGATTCAAGGCCGATGCCGAGAATTCTTGCCACTCCTGTTACGCCGGTTGTCTCCTACGACCAGATGGCGTCTGGTAGACGACAGGCACAACAGACAGCGCCAAAGGTAGCCCAGGCTACAGTAGAGGCTCCAAATGTGGGTTTCGCGGAGCTGTTGTCAATGATGGCCTCAATGAAGGCCCAGATGGCACAGTTCCAAAAAGACCTTGCGCGGATGGACCAAGTCCTTTCGTCGAGACCCGCTGGGTCAAGTGCGTATCCAATATAATGGATACGCCGGCAGCTGGAGACCTTTCGATCCTGGCGGTGAATGCGAATTCGCTCGTCAGGATAGAAAGAAGATCCAACCTTCTACTCAACTTGTTGGAGACCCATAAGCCTGACGTGTTGATGGTTAGCGAAACTAAGCTAAACCGGAAGCACAATCTCAGGTACAAAGATTATACCGTTATTCGAAGGGTGTGGGGTCGCTCTTTTCATTAAAAAAGGTATACGCCACAAAATCGTGTATTGCGGTGAATTGCGAACTTTCGGTGTACTGGAAGCGTGTATTGCGTGCATTTCTCTCCAAAGTGGAAGGAAATTTTATGTGGTCGCGATCTATGCGCCAGACGCACCTCGGGCCACAGGTTTCACATCGGAGCTCGAGACTCTCTTTAGAAAATATCGTCTTTGCTTGGACGAGAACTATTTTATCATAGCCGACGATTTGAACGCGAAGCATGAGGAATGAGGTAATTCTGTATCAAATCAAAGGGGAAACTCCCTCCTTGATTGGTGGACGCAGCACTCTACTGAGTTCAAGCTGAATTTGCTTGCAACCGATAGACCATCATTTCCCAGAAGTGGGTCAGCATAAGGTTGACAGACGACTGACGTTACGCGATGTGGACAGTGACACGAGGAACTGCTTAACTACGGTAGAGTACGACAGTGATCACTGTGGACTTGCCGCGGTTATTCAGTTCCCGAATGAGCTGGTCGAACTGGAGCAATTCGTGGAGACGTACCCTTACAATTATCGTAAGGCTCGTTGGCCGCGTTTCTCCAGGGCTTTATCCAGAGAACTACATTCGAGTGACATTACTCCACCCGCAAACAGAAACCTGACAAACGAAGAGTTTGACAAGTACCTCATACAAGTGGACAATACAATAAAACGCACCATGGACACGACGCTTCCAAAAGTAGCACCGACCACAGATGGCGACATCTATCGGAACGCTACTATCGACGCACTGCACGTGAACAAAAGCAGACTGCTGTCGCGACTTAAGACACTTTACAGACGTTTTACGGACAGAGGCGACCAGGAACTAAGGTCGCTCAAGTCGCAGATCAAAAACCTCCAGAAGTTAATTCGGATGAACTACCGAATTGCAGTCAATTCGTATTGGGGAGACAGGATTCAGGCTGTTCGTTCCAACAGTCCTGGTATGTTTCCCCAAATCAACCGAATTTTCCGAAGGAGGGATCACAATGACTTGGAGGCTATTCGACTTGACAGAACGACTGACAACGCGAACCTACTGACGTCAGTTGGCATAGATCCAGATGGGGCCGTACTAGACAATGACTGTTGAGGATCCTCAGGAGAAGGTTGAAGCAATAGAAGCAGTTTTTCAGGAAGTGTACACGGTCAACGAGTCTCGTTGTCCTAACCACGACTTGGAGAACAGAGCCTTGCTTAACCATTTCTATCTTTGAAATGAAATACAACAATGGCGTTCTGAGAATCCTGGTTTCACCAGGTTCAATGACGAAAACATGGCAAATAATGCCGTCGGATCCGATTCCATCCTCATTTCGAGAGAGAATCTCAAGGGCATCTTCAACAGTCTCAAGAACAAAAAGTCGACCGGAATAGATGGCATACCGAATATTGTGCTGCGTCATCTCCCCGATGAGGCGGTAGAGATATACACAATCCTATTCAACAATGCACTGAGTAATGCATATTATCCAGCGCATTGGAAGACGGCGGTAGTGAAACCCCTTCCCAAAAGGGACAAAGATTCCACTCTTCCGAAAAATCTTCGGTCGATTAGTCTCCTTCCATGCATAAGCAAAGTTTTCGAGAAGATTGTCAATAGAGTTCTGATACAGTGGGCTGAGGACAGCAAAATAATACCGAATAACCAATTTGGATTTAGGGCGGGGTATGATACTGTACATGCCGCGTAAAATTGGTGTCGGACATTCAATGGAACAAAGCAAAAACCCAGTGCACTGGAGCCTGCCTCGTTGACTTGGAAAAAGCATTCGACACCGTATGGTTAGAAGGTCTCTTCCTTAAGTTGACGAGGATGGGTATAAGCAGGTCCCTGCTTTACACGATTTATGACATGGTAACAGGTAGAAGTTTTGTTGTTAAAAGTGGCAACATGACTTCTACCAAAGTTTTCCACATAAAAAATGGGCTCCAGCAGGGTGCAGTTAATTCACCAATCCTCTTCACTATTTTCACCAGTGAACTAATTGGCTCCATGCAGAACTTGATTGCATACGCCGATGACTTTGTGGCGTACAGGACAGCGCAGAAGGTTGAGACTATCAACATCCTCCTGCAACGTGACTTCGACAAAATTCAGCGATTTTGCGATGACTGGAAGTTGAAAATCAACTACCAGAAGTGTGAAACCATCTTTTTCCGAACTCCGTTATACAAGGCCTCAAGGGACACGAGAAAAAACTGGCGCAAGTTCGGCATAGTTAACCCGCAGGGGGAGCCGTTAGCAGTGAAAAGTGTAGTTAGGTACCTGGGCATTTGGCTGGATCAGTATCTATATTTCGACAGACATATAGCTACTGCACTGACGAAAGCCAGAAAAGCCTTTGCTGTGGCAAGAGGGTTGTTTTATAGCAGCCAACTTGATACCAGGGTGAAGGTAATCTGCTACATGGCCCTCATCCGGCCAGTCATGGCGTACGGTTGTCCAGTGTGGTTCAACGTGAGTCCTTCCCAGATGGAAAAGATGAGGCTGTTCGAGAGGCAATGTCTCCGGGCTTGTCTCAAGAAGTACAGAACCCCAGAATCTGAGTACAAAAAATTCTATTCCAACGAGTTCTTGTATAACGAAGCAAACGTGAACAGGGTGGATAATTTTATTATTAAGCTGATTCGAAGGCACGTTACACGAGCCATGACCTCGGAAAACGAACTTATATTTGCAGCCTTCTACCACAATGAAGCATATCATGAGAACGCTCGCCGGAGTGGATTCATTCCACCGGAAGCGTTCTTGTACCTTGACCGGATTGGCTTAATCCAGGATGCGGAGGGATGTCCATTTATCTACCACGTGGTGCGAAGGACAGTAGATAGGCGACTCCTCTACGCGAGCGATGTTGCAAGCGTTAGTCCGGATGATCTCCGGTTCAGCAGGTCCATCTCTGTTCGCGACAGAACGGATTGTGAAAAGCTTCGGGGGTTCTATTGGTGGTTGCCGCCCCATCAGACGCCCCAGTTTTTGTCAGTTTAAACAGCAAATTGTTGGTCCCTTACGGCCAACTTACATTTAGGTTAAGGTATTAGATTAGGGTAATTTTAAGAAAAAAAATAAAAAATTAAAAATCCAAAAAATATAAAAAAAATCAAAAAAAAAAAACCAAAAAAATAATAAAATAAAAAATAAAAATAAAAAAAATTTTAGATAGTTTAGTTTAAGTTAGTTAAGTAGGCTTATTTTAAGTTAGATTAAGAATACAAATTTAAAAAATGTTATATTACTAAGTTTGTATTTAAGATTTTCTTAGTATAAGTATTTTTGTTTTAGTATTATTAAAAAATATATGAAAAAACACAAAAGAAGCCGAAAGGCAAAATTAATTAAAAAATCCTAGATTAACTTAGAGCGCCCGCATAGGGCCAGTAAGATAGTATAAGAATCTCGTTTTGTATATCTAGTTTAAGTATTTTTTTATAGAATGTAAGATTTTTAAAAGATAAAAATAAAAAAATGCATTAAAACTAACTAACTAACTAACTCAGTTAAATTTACTAATCCATCAAATGGATGTTAAAACAGCATTTTTGAATGGAGTTTTGAAAGAAGAAATTTATATGCGTATTCCAGAAGGTTTGGACAATAGTGATAGCAATGCCGTTTGCAAATTACACAAATCTTTATATGGTTTAAAACAATCCGCAAGGTGTTGGTTTGAACGGTTTGATAATGTATTAAAAACACATGATTTTAAGAATTCTGAGAGCGATATTTCTTAAATAAAGGGAACCTATATAAAAATATATGTTATACTATATGTAGATGACCTTTTAGTCGTAACAGGAAATATGGAAACAATGAAAAACTTTAAGCAGTATTTAAAACAACAATTTGATATGATAGACATGGAAGAAGTTAAATTATTTTTAGGCAAACATATAGAAAGAAATGGAAATAAAATATCTCTTAATCAAATAAATTACTTAAAAAATATATTAAATAAATTTAACATGTCAGATTGTAATCCGTTAAGCACACCACTTCTAGCAAAATTAAATTTTCAATCCTTAGATTCAAACGAGGATTGTAAGGCTCCATGTCGAAACTTAATTGGTTGCTTGATGTATGCAATGCAATGTACACGACCTGATTTGTGTACAGCAATAAATTTCCTGAGTAGATATCAAAACAAAAATAACAAGGAACTGTGGGTGAATTTAAAAAGAATATTAAGATATATAAAAGGAACAATTAATTTCAAATTAACATATAAAAAATTAGAGTTCGAAGAAATATTAGTAGGGTACGTGGATGCCGATTGGGGTGCAAATGAAATTGACAGGAGAAGTACAACAGGTTATCTGTTCAAGTTGTTCGATAATAGTTTAATCAGCTGGAATACAAAAAGACAAACATCAGTAGCAGCCTCGTCAACTGAAGCAGAATACATGACACTTTTTGAGGCTGTACGGGAATCTTTATGGATCAAATCTTTATTAATGAGTATTGATATTCAAACGAAAGGTTCCATAACAATTTTTGAAGATAATCAAAGTTGCATTTCGCTTGCAAATAATCCAGTATCTCAAAAGCGGTCTAGGCATATTGATATCAAATACCATTTTATAAGAGAACAAATATGTAATAATACTACAACTTTAAAATATATTTCTACAGATAAATAACTTGCCGATGTATTTACGAAACAGGTACCAGCTCCCAAGTTTCGCGAAATCATTTTTAATCTTGGCTTAGAAGAAACCTAATCTAAATTTTTTTATTTTTTTTTTAATGATATTGTATTAATTTGATTTTTTGCTTATATTTTTTAATTATGAAATCTTACTATGATTAACTAGTTTTGCAAATTGGATACACATTGTTTGTAAAAAAAAAAAAAAAAAATTAAATCAGTCTATTTTTTTTTATTTAGAGTATTTTTGTTTTGAGGGCGGCTATTGGATGCACCCTGTAGAAGCATCTATACAAAACATAAATACTCAGAAGTAATATCTGCTTCCATGAATTTTATTTTTGTTAAACGGGGAATCCCCTTGTAAAATATCATATTGTATTTCTTTATATTCTTCATTTTTCTTTGTCACTTTGTGTTGAGTCTTCAAGGGAGACAGAATAAAAATATTGTGCTCTGTAAAAGTGTTGTTCTATTATTAATTAAATTCTATAACGTAAACGTAATCTATGTCGTTGTTAGTAAGAGCGAATATGTTCATATAACTCTCTTCTCAGAGAACTTATTTCCGTATGTTTGCACTTATCCATTTACTTCTGCCATTGCCCACAGCATACAAAGAGCAAAGCTAGCGGATCGTACCCAATCATATGACCATGGTTGAAGCTGGGTGCAGTGTGCTGTTGGTGAGAGCGAAGCGGGTTTTTCATGAACCTAGTTTGCGATCATAGCCAATGAGTGTTTCAACAATCTGAGTGTGAACATCTTCGCGCTAACTGATATTGCAGTGCCCGCACATTAGGGACTACATAATAAGATCAGACCTATCATTTAATTTCAATTCATTCAAGTCATTTCCTCTTCCACAATACGACACCTAACCAGTGCCCAAGTGGCACTCGCCTACTGATCATACGCTCATATTTCAGCAAAGTCAATGTCAGCACACATTATGCTCATTATCGTCGGGAAACCCTAAGCGGCATAAATAATGAGTATACTCATGAAGACATGTGTGACGCAGTCACAAGGGAACATCGTCACATGCAATTAAATACCTACAAAGCGATACCTGAATAATAGCATAACATGACATACATTAAATTATGAAACTGAAGATGCAGCACAAATTTGTAGGGAAGAATGCCGACGACATACTAGGCATAGTAAATATTGGAACACTTTGGTAACATGTGGATGACACACTAACCCAGTGCACCCAAAATTACTTAAGCTATTAATAAGGAATGTGTGAATAGAGGGGATTACTGAAACTAAAAGATAGTATAAGTTAACGCAAATTAATATAGTATTTCAACGAGAACACGCGCAGGCGAATCCAACACACGCCGCGTCGAGTCAGCAAGTCTACACCGGTCATCAAGGCGCAACGTCAGTAGCGTTCCCACGATCGACGGATGGATGGATCGTGGTGACGAATTGCAGTGGCAGCAGAAAATATGTATTTAAGGTAGAGTTAAGTACACATTTGTAATTCAGTCGTTTAGAAGGCAGAATCGCTGCCAGTAATAAAGATTTTGTTTACAAAAAAGAATTTACGATAGTTTAATTTATATAAGTAGTCGGATTTCAAGAGTTAAGGAAGAGTCCAGAAAGTATTCAGAAATAAAGTGCAGAAAAGAATAAACAAAACACTTTTTTTATTTCTTGCACTCTCCGGCGTTTACTCTCCTCCCGAATACGGGAAAGCACAGTAAAAAGTCGTCACAATATTATTTTGTTTCAAATAAATATTATAAGCTTGAAGGTTGAGATTTTTCATTTAATCAATTTCAATCTAAATCAACAGTCCAAATAATCAAAGAAATGTAAGACAGCTTCTCATAAGGAGAAGGATTGTGACAGCAATATTACCCTTGAGGAAAAGAGAAATCTCTTAAGAAAGGGACGAAGGTGTTTTCGCTGTGCCAAAGCGGGATATACAGCGAAACAATGCGAATCAATCAAATTCCTCCTGTGTGACAAATGCAAAGGTAGGCATATGTCATCAATGTGCAATCCAGCTATCAATTTAATAAAGAAATATGTTAAAGCAGACACAAAAGAAACGAAGGTTCTAAATAATTCGGTTAGCTTGTGTGCTGCCAATAAAAACAAAATGTGTTTCTCAAAACGGCAAGATGTTTGGTATTTTCATCTCCAAAAAAAAAAAAAAACATTCATACGAATTATCGTCGATGGAGGCAGTTTTTTTTATACTTTTCGAATATCGGAACGAAACGACTTAAGTGGTTAAGTTATCACAATCGACATCCTACACGCGCGATCATATTCACGCGCTCGCCCAGCGGATGTGATATGAAGACCATCGAATGCACCAAGACGCATCGCTTGCATTTTCGGCAAGGCAAGCAGAAACCTGAACGAACCAACGTGGGAATGAAGCAACCTTGATCGACCAGGGCGAGCTTAGATTTTAAGTGAATAAAGATTGTACGGTTAGTTGTCAACGGGAGCCCCAACAGGCTCCAGTGCTAAAAGCTTTTTTATTTCAAAACCAAACCAATGGTTTTTTTTTCCAAAACACAGCTCCCAGCAACGATGGACACATGATGCCGAAGATGCATATTGTCAGTTGTTACCATACGCAAATAGGTAAATAAGAACCGCTTGTAGTATTTTTCCATTGTTTGTTTATTCCAAAATTTATAACAGTTTTTTTTCTTGATGTAAGCTAACATGCAAAAGTAAGTGAAGTACTGATTCATTCAAGAGTTCAAGAAATAAAGATCAAGAAATATTAAAATTGTTTTTCCTTTATTCGGCCACAAACTCATTGCAAATTGAGCCATTTTGCTAAATATTTATTAAAGTGAAGTTTGCGTGAAATTTCCAGTACATATATTCAAAATAACAAAATATTTTGTTTTGATCTAATTTTTTAAGTCGTTTAGAAATGAATTGTATAGACTTAAACGATGCTAAGTCTGATATAGTTACAATACATAGCGGTAAAGAAAACTTAAATGACCATATTTATATAGCAGAGAGTCCTTTAAACATATATAAAAATCAATTATACAGAAAGGGAACTCAAGAACTTATAGAAATAAAATTTTGTATAAACTAAAACGAAGATCAATTATTTCGTTACCAGAATATAATGAGGATTACGTCCTTCATATATTAAGAGAACTTTTACCTATTAAAGGTATTGTAGGAGTTTACTGTCCAGATGATCTTATTTTTAAAGAATTCCAAAAGACAATTGTTAAATATTTTTCAAACTCACCAAATATGAGAATTTTGAGATGTATGAAACTCTTAAAAGATATTACCAATACAGAAAGATTGCTAGACTTAAATCACAGAGGTATAGAAGAAACATACCTAGAGTTAAAGAGCTGGTCAAAATAGTAGCTGATAATGAGTTTAATACAGCTTTTATTAAACATTATTTCAATAGTATGAATATCATGCACCATTTTACATCTCTAAACACGCATACAGGCAACTCTGTAATAGAAAGATTTCATTTAACCTTGAACGAGCACATACGATTGCTCAAACTCAATAAAGAAAATAAAGGCATTGAAGATAGGGTACTAGCTTTTAAGGCCGTTGAAATATATAATAACTCCATCCATTTCATAACGAAATATAAGCGAAATGATCTACACTCGACTTTATCCCAAACGGAATGGGAAAACCTCAAAAAACGGATTCACGAAAATAAAAAATAGCAAATGCAACCTAAAGAATTCACAAATCGAGAACCACCTAAAGAACGTCAGAATCTGGATCAGTAGTGTACCCAAAACTTTGGTCGTGATGGTACACCTCATGGAATTGAAACACGCTGATCCAGGTCCTGACGAAACGTCAATTTCTTCTCTTCTTCACGAACCATAGCCGACGGCGGACGTCACCTCAAGAGGAATAAAATAAATCATTGTGAACAAAATAAAAATTTAATCACGTTTTTCATTTTTTTGAAGATTTACTACAACATCAGGTGTGGGGTCACACGCGAATAAAGCAGAACATGACAAACAGGCTTACCAAAGCGCCCGCAACTTGTGGAAGCATTGCTGGCCGCCGGCGTGGACATCCCGTCGTCAGCTTCAATAGCGCACTTAAGAGCACTTCACGCTCTAGAGTTTAACGAAGGGGCACAAATCGAAGAAACAGACTCGCCCGCACCAACTGCCACTGGGACTTATTTCACCACCACTTCTGTCGCCGTAACGGGACCTACAGACTCCGTGTCACATGGCAATCCCGTAACCTCAGTCGCTATGGAAACACCAGTCACGTCCGTTACAATGGGACCTTCCGCTTCTACCACAGCCCAGCCGAGTACGTCAAAGCATTCCGTTCCCCAGCGAACACCTCCGACACTTCTGCAACTCGCGCCGCTTCCGTTACTTTGGACACATCGGGTATGTCAACCCTAGTAGCGTGTGCATCTGCCGCTTCCTCCCGTGCCACTTCTGCCGGCGCACGTACGCACTCATACCTAACTGATTCCGATGTCGAGGAGGAGCGGGAACTTGCTCGCCTTGAGAAGCGCAAATAGATCGCTGATCTCCTGCGCGAACTTGCTGAGGCAGAACCCTCTTCGGGAGGAAGAAGGATCGACTTCACCGATGTCGAAAATGATGTTCCTCATTCTCCGGCGATGACGCCTATGGCATTAAAAAGTGGATTGCTGACTTTGATGACGTAACGCAATCCCTAGGGTGCGACGACAGATCGAAATACATCTGTGCGCTCAGGCTTTTGCAAGGCACGGCCAAGTTGTTAAACACGTGGGATGCAGAAAAGCAAATTTTGCGCGAGGAGTTCGAGAAGCGGCTCACCAGGCAGGAGGTCTACAATCAACTCACCCTCCGAACATGAAGACGAGGGGAACTTTATTGCACTACGTGCTCTCCATGCAGGAGATCGCCTCACACGTTGAAGTGGATGAAACGGACCTAGTGGAGCTCATCATCGACGGGCTCTCGGACACCTCAGCAAATGTGGCAATATTGTATTCGGCGAAAACCCTAACAGACTTCAAAGGACTGTTTTTTTTTTTTTTTTTTTTATTTTGTAAGTAAGAACAAACATTCCAATATAGTACAATAATAAAATAAAAAAATATAATATAATCACAAAATTTGGTTCAAACTAGTAATAGCGTTCTGTGGTTTTATTAGAAGGTGTGTGGATAAGTGTGTAAGTATTTCAAATTTTTTCCAATACATCATTAAGGTTTTAAGTATATGTACATACAATAAGTTATACATATATAATTGCATGACTCGGTTAACTAATAGGTTTATCTCATTATGATCAAATCTCAAAAGCCATTCCTTGATTTTTCTACTATAAGGAACAAAGTTTCTGCATCGTCTTATCTCAATCGATAATACGTTGAACAGTCTCGGAGCAACAGATGTGTAGAAGTGCAGAAAGTGATGAGTACAGTATGAAGGTATCGAAGCAGTATTGTTTTTGCAACTGCGAAGTGCTGGATAAGTTATGTAATAACCACTTCTGGCAAAGAATGTCCGCAATACTTTGTCAAAGTGTTGCCTCGGTACGAGAAAAAGTGTTCATCAGTTCCACCCCGATCCACCGCCAAACCTGGAACTCAGCGGTTAACTTCAGTCACCACAGGAAAAACACCGTCAGATGTTTTCGAAGTTCGTCCGAGGTGTTTCAACTGTTCAGCTTTTGGACACATCGCAGTCTACTGCCCCAAGGAAAGAAGACCTCGCGGATCGTGCTTCCGCTGCGCCAACCCGACATACACATAAGCAGTGCCCAAATACAGCGAGGAGACAGATTGGAGTCGTCAAGGAAGGCCCTTTTAGTGACGATAGCGATGAGCTTGGGAATTTGCTAAATGCAGTGCAAATAGTGAGTGTTGCCCCATTTATTAGTGAGAAAGAGTGTTTAAGTTTCCGTTTTTGTTATTCCCTTCTTGATACCGGCAGTCCGGTTAGCTTAATCCAACGTTCTATGTTGCCAGAAGAGATATCAGTTCAAGAATTGTCGTGCTCACCAACCAGCGATGGAAATAATTGTATCCTATTTATTGTAAGAAAATTTTTATTTTTTATGTCTCAACTCATATGTGTATATTAGAGTATGACATTTTTGTGTCCGTAATTTACACTGTGAAGAAAAAGGGTCCTTCCTGGAATAGAAGGAAGGGATCAGAAATTGAAGGAAGAGAGCGAAAATACAAATCTGTGTGCGCTCAACAGGCAGTTGATCTGTGTGAGACGTCGCGAATAGATGCGCCACAGAATTGTTTCGCGATTAATTTTTAGCAGTAAAGTTTTCCCACGATTTTGTTATACAGAATTGTAAATTCATGAGATATAACAAAGGGAGAGAAAACATAACGGTAAGGTCGAAGACGCCACCATGACTGTTATGACAAGCACATATGATATGCAATTAGTTGGTGTGGATACGTTTTTGTGGAAGGGTTGAAGTGGACATATTTGTGTGTAAGGATTGCATGTGTGTGTGATAAGCGGTGTATGCCTGGAGAAGACCAAGCGTTTTCGGAGTACGACAAGCCCATTGGTTCATTCACCCACGACATTCCTCGTTGTCGAGGGAAATAGCTATTAATGCATACCTATAAAAAATTTAGATACATAATTGACAAATTGAAATTATTCTAGAGAAAATGGAAAAACTCAACATGAAACAACTCCAGAGTGAGTTAAGGAATAGAAGCCTGCCCACTAAGGGATCGAAAGGAAAGTAACAGCAGAACATGTAGCGTGAGAGAAATTTAAACTTGGCTCCGGGTTCCCCGATGAAAGTCAACTTGACCCAGTCGCAGAAACCATATCCGAGAACAATAACGAACGAAGTATTGCGAAAAAGGGAATGGGAGATTATCAGACGAGAAAAAGCTCTTCTGGAAACCGAAAGAAGTCTATTGCAGAAAGAAAGAGAAATCGTCGAAAAACTTAAGCAGTTAGAAGAGACGACCCGGACTTCGGATGCGAGGAGCGGAAGAAAAGTGAACTGCAGCGTTAAGGAGATAGAGTAGCCAATGTCTATGTTTACACTGGGAGATATAACATCTTTGTTCGCTAAAAGTGGTAGAAGCACTACGACGAGAGGGCAGTCTTGATGGCAACAGCTTCCAAAATGCAGCGGCCGCACGATATTGGCGGGATACCGCTTAGGGTGCTTCCGCGTCGTGGACATAACTGAAAATAGGCTTTAAAAGCAACTTTCCGAATTAGAAAAGTGAAGTAGAAGTACAGCAGCAGCTAATGAGCAGCACCAGAAAACCAAACGAGTCAATCGAAAATGTTTGCTTCGAGATGAATATGTTGGGTAAGAGAATCCAACTGGCGGATAAAACAATCATCCAATACATTCTGACCGGATTCAACGACCAACAGCTAAGTTCAAACCTGGCTGCATATACCTACAAGACTATCACCGTGCTGATCGAGAAAATTAAATGGTGTGAAAGTATACGTGGGGACATTAGAGCGAAGTCATCAACACAAAAGCCGGCAAATACGAATCAGCCCTGAACTAGCCTACATCTAATTCCCTATCGTTGACCACAGACCACAGACCAATTGTCACCAAGTCGGACATATCTCTCGGCAATGCCCTCAAACTAGAAAACGACCATGGGTTGCCAGAAAGAAAAACAACTATGTTGTGCCGAATAAAGTTGAGAAGCAGGGAGAGAAAAACTTTGGAGTAAATATATTCCACCATCAGTTAAAATCGGATTGCTACCGTAAAGAAGTAATGTTAGCCGGCAAGGTATACTTAGCAATCATTGATTCGGGTAGTGAGCAGACTATTATTTCGCAAACGGTCGCAGATGAGACTGGAACAATACTCGTTGCATGCAGCATTACACTGCACGAATTTGGTAGTGGGAAATGTCAAGCAAAAAAAAGATCGATGATTATCCCTTCCCTATTAAGGCACTAATCGTTTCGGATGGAACCCTAACAACGTTTGTTTTAATTGGGAAGGACGTACTTAATGATCCGGTCTGCATAATATCTAAGGAGAACATTCTGATTGTGAAAAGAAATAGAGACTATAAATTTACGGAAATAAGTGAAGCTGACCTACATGTGGCGGAAGAATACCAACCAAGAAAATTATTGCTATTGATTAACAACTTTCGAAGATGTGTTGCCAAGGAACAAACTGAACTAGGACGGACGGATCTGATTGAAATGGAAATAGAATTAAACAAGACCGAGGCGATATCTCAACATCCATACAAAGTACCCTACCCAAAACGTGAAGTTCTCAGTTTTGTGGTGAATAAACTATTGAGTAGCGGCATCATTCAAGAATCCAAGTCCGATTTTGCCGCGCCGGTAGTTCTTGTGAAAAAGAAGAACAGCGATGATCGAATGTATGTAGATTATCAGCACTTCAATGCGGTCAATTCCCAAATGTCAATTCCCCCTCACCATGATCGACGAGAAAATTAACAAATTGGTAGGATATGATTATTTTATTTAACTGGATTTAACATCAGGGTATTATCAAATACCCAGCCGAAAGGAGCATATACATTACACGGCTTTTCTCCCACCAGGTGGATTATTCGAATTTAAGGTAATGTTATTCGGACTTGTAAATGCTCCAGCGTATTTCAAAAAAGTAATGAACACGGCAAATAATTTAAGAAGACATTTGATAATATAATAAATACATTTAAATCATAAACAATTTCTGCGTTTTCCATTTGATTTTTTTTTCTTGAAATATTTTTTTTTCCATTTGCTTTACTGCTTGATCAGCGTATGCTGCGGTCCTTGGACAGTACAAAATGCGGCAAAGAGCAAAGCAAAGCGCGTTGCTGTGTCAAATCAGATTTCCGATTTGACGACTCTGGGACAGATGGTCTCCACTCATCCTACCTAACCTTCTTACAACATCGTCAGACAAAAAATGTCACCTGAAACGATTGTCAGCTTTATGGACGACTTTGTTATACCGGCTAGGTTGTTGAAGGATGGTATGAGGAAGTTAGAAAGATTCCTGGAGATCCTCAGCGAAGCCATATTCACACTAAATTTGAAGAAGTGTGAGTTCTTTAAAAAGGAAATAGAATTCTTGGGTCATATTATCAAGGACGGGAAAATTCAACCAGGGAAGGCAAAAACCCTAACCGTACATGAATTCGAATGATACGATCCAACCACTGTAATCTAAATGACCGCATAGTGAAGTGAATAACTCGTGCAGTGAAACCTTCTTAAAATAAGAAAAACGTGATATACGAAAAAAATCAGAAACAGTGCGAAAACAGTACTTTAACGAATTCGCAGGTAATTCGCATCCTATATTAAAATGCGGACAAAGATCTTACAGTGCTGATATGCTAAATGGGTTAAAATGGTTAAATATCGAACAAGGACTGAAAGTGAATGTACTAATTTTTGTTTTCAAATTAAAAAACGGATTATATCTTGTATATTTACAAAGGAATTTACAATACGTAGGAAACTATTATAATTTGAGAAACTTGGGTGATTTCCGCTTACCCCTATATACGAGTAGACGGGAAAGAACACAAAATAATGTTTTATATAAAGGAGGACAATTGTTCAATTATTTAAGTATGAATATTAAAAATAAAACAAACATTATTCGATTTAAAAAGCAAATTGTTCAACGCGCTTTAAGATATTATTAAGATTTAAATAAAAATTTTACAAGTTGATTAAACTAATAAAGATCTATCTATCTATCTAACTTACTTTGTAGTGAGAAAAAATTTTATCTACGAAAAAGATCAAAAAGTGCGAAAGTGATTACGCGAAAATCGAACAAACTTTGTGTAAACGAACCTAAGAAGACGACCAAAGAACGATTAACCGTCAACGTAGATTACAACACCAGCCCAGAACCAAAAAGAGAACTGAAGACACCACAGAAAATCAAGAAGTATGTAATTAGATGTAAGAGCATTCTAATAAGCAAATTTATAAGAATATAAGTGAAAGAAATTATTTGGTTATTTATATTGATACATACTTATAACAGACGAATAACAATCGGGATTTGAGATGGTTAGAAACCAGTTAAGGAATATAAGTGAAATTATTAGCAGTTTGGTGTCTAGGTCAAGAGAATAAGAAAGTAGCGAAGCAATGCAGTCAACAGAAGCATTATCTCCTAACATTTGTCGCGTGCCAAATTGCACGGGACAAAATTATCTGTTCGTCTTTCCCTATACTTTCATCCCAGAGCGAGGTAAAGGGAAAGCCCAAATACTTCGCCGAAAGACGATCCCCCTGATTGAAAATATCTGCACGGGAGCTTATGCGGTGATAGGGATCGGGAAAACCCAAAGGGATACTTATCCGTTCCACGAAAAACAAATCCGCGAACAACCATTGAGTTGTAGAATACTTCCGGGGTCCTCTAAATTCTCCGGAGTCGCCGGCTCCAACTCCTAAATGTAGACCATGGAGTAAGCCAAGGATGATCTGACAAATTCGTACATACATATATGACGATGACATGCGTGGAGAACGCAGAAAATATAACATAGAACAGAAGTACGTGAAATTACGAACATACATACATACCAACGAGACCAACAGAATAAAGGAAAATATGACATGAAAGTATAACATGGAAAAAAACCAACGAACGAAGCAACGGACAGACTACGAGTATATATGTGTGTATGTGTATGTTTGACCAACGTCAGCATGAATGAGGGGGAGAGAGCGAAGCACCGAGGGAGGCTGCCAGTGCATTGGATGTGATTCCCTTTACGCTGGTAGCCGAACGGAGGAATAGCTGATCGAGGGAACCGGCACATGCAGACAACAGGCACACACACACACTCGCTCCACGAGAGACTGGCCAGCGAGTAGTGGGTACGCGAAATTGCAAACACCATACAAAAAAAGAATTAAAGGAGATGAGAGCTGCTGTATGCGTGCCGATGCCGGGTCCGGAAGATCACATGCGTGAGAGTGGGACGCACGATCCAGTGGTGGATTGAGGTGGGTCGTGTATGAGAGATGAGTGCAATGTGAAATACGTGTGGGAGAGGGAATGTATGTGGTATGTGGAATGAATTAGAATGTCGGAATGTGAGGTATGTGTGTGGTATGCATGGAATGCGTGAGGTGAAAAAAAAGATCATTCTTAGCTTACTCGTATAAGGGGCACCACGTCCCAACAGTTTGAGCGCGATTTTGCATTGTTTTTTTTTTAAGGAAGTAGTACCGGCACGAGGCCGAAGGAAAAAAAAAAAGAAAATAAAACTGATACGGAGGTTAATAAAAAAGGAAGACAACTACGAAACTACAAACTAAAGATACCAGGAACAATTGAAGACAACGAGAGACAACAGAATAATAGACGGAGGAGAGCCGAAGAAACGGGGAATTGGAGGACAATGGTCGGCGAAGAAAAACATCGTACGGGAAAACGATAAGTACCCCTTTGTGGGAAGATTTTTTTTCTGTTTATTTAATTCGGGTGTAAATTTTAAGAGTGTTGTGGAGGGATTGGGGAGACTCTGTGGGAGCCCCAATCCAATACATATATTCGTGTCCGTTAGTGCCCAGAACGGGGCAAGGAGACCGCGTAAGGTCCCGTTGACGTGCGTAAGTTTTCGGGGTGAAAATCCCCATTGGGTTAGCGGCGCAAAGGCCATAGCGCGAAGAGTGTGTCCCGTAAGGTTTCGGTACCGAAGCGGTACCCCGCGGAAATTTGGCGAGGTATTTGGGGTTGCCCGGTGCCTAGCCTCCCCGAAACAAAAGTGGTCCAAAATTGTCCGTCCGATGTGTGATACCTGAATTCAATGGTGACTATAGGGACTTAAAGAATTTCATTAACCTATGTAGTTAACAAAATACACCCATTTGTGTTTAAATGCGACACTCTATCACAAAGCATTTTTTCAGATATGATAAAAGTCAAATTTAAAGGGAGTGCTAGGGAAGTTACTGAAATAAACAACCACATAACAACGTGGGCAGATATGAGAAATGTTTTAATCAATAACTATGGCGATCGAATGAACTTAGAGGAGCTGTTCAACGAATTAAGACGTGTCAGTTTCAAATCAAATAGTAAAGAGTTCTACAACAGCATACAAATAATCTTAAGAATGTCTGATTGTAATCCAGTCAGCACACCTTCACAAAGTAAATTAAGCTTTAGATTCAGATGATAGTATCGATGCCCTATGTAAAAATCGAATAGTATGTTTAATGTACATAATGATATGCACAAGACCTGATCTTAGTACATCAATAAATATTTTAAGCAGATATTCAAATAAATTATGGTTAAATTTGAAACGAATTCTAAGATATTTAAAGGGCTCGGTTGATGTAAAATTAATTTATAAAATAAATATGAAATATATTAATTTTCTTGAAGGCTACGTTGATTCAGATTGGAGAGAATGCCACAGATAGAAAAAGTACGACTGGTTTCTTATAAAGAAACAGCCTTCAGTGGCAGCTTCATCAACTGAAGCTGAATATATGGCTCTATATGAGGCTGTGAAAGAAGCACTTTGGTTTAAATCATTATTAGCTAGTATAAATATAAATATTATTGAACCAATTATTATTTATGTGGGATTCTACGAACATGAAGATGTACGACGGACGACACGATTAGGACGCTCATATACGACGACATAACTTCACATCAACAAACAGACTTGTCAGACTGCCGCCATACAAAAGACTCTACTAAGAACATACACACATACATATGTGTATATGCTCGAAGAAGAAGGACTACGTGACCAAACAAACGGAACATTCAATAGTATAAGTTAACGCCGAACATGTGGGAGCAATGCAGGCTGGCGAAATACCCAAGAAAATCCAAGGGTTTCCTTTGTCGCATCTGGCTGGAAAAACCCACATCTGCTATCAAGCAGGATCCGTCGTTTTGACCTGCCGACCGTGTGTGCCGAGGTATCTTTATAAATGTATTTTAGTTTTAAGCTCAGTTAGAGAATAAATCCCGAGCAGGGAACTAGTGTTTAGAAGAAAACAAATAATTGTTTAATTTATACACACAGTAGTATACCGCGAAAACACACGCACACTGATTTGCTATTTCTCTTCAACCCTCAAGATCAAGAAGTAAGATCACTAGTGAAGAAACCACAGAACGAAACAGTCGTCAAACTGCCAATTTTAATTGTTAAATAAAATATCGTTAAAAAACAATTGTGTTTCACTAAAAACAAGGGATTCACTAAGATCCTATATTTATGAAGACTATAACGGTTGTATAAGTATTGCTAATAATCACACTAGTCACAAAAGATCAAAGCATATTGTCATAAAATATCATTTTTCTAGAGAACAAGTAGAGAAAAATATAATTAAATACATTATATATAATATATATAATACATTAGTTATAATAAACATATAATAAAATATATTCCTTCAGGTCACCAACTAACTGATGCATTAACGAAGCCTTTGCCAGTGGCAAAGTTCATCGAGTTCATGAACTAATATGGGAATCGAATAATAAGTCTTATATGTGTTTAATAGTTAATATATATATCTATTGTTTTAATTATTATTAATGGCTTGATCAGGTTTTGCTGGGTTTCCCTGATCCTTGCAACAAATGTGTAGTCATATGTATTTCCCAGAAACAGAAAGCCAAGAGGTATATTTATGTACATCTATACATAGAGAAATTAAGCCATAAAATTGTGTTCGTTAGTCGCCGATTCACGGCTTAACAGCATTTACCGATTTCAACCAAACTTTCACACATCTTTGGTATTCGTCTATATATGGTTCCTATGAAGTTTGGTTGAAATCAGAAAACGTATGTGTGCATTGTGCATTCGTTAATAAACCCATCAATTTCAGTACAAGTTAACATCATCCACTTGAAGTAGGAAATACGATCCTGTCGATCGCATCGATCCCATAGAAAAGGGACACACAATACAGACCTAAGTAAACAACCATCACATTCAACACCAAGCCCGAACTCATGCCGAGAACACCCACGCATATGCAGCCATCTCATCGGAGGTATATTAGAGATAAGATAACTATTGCTATATATATATTTAAGATGGAATAAGTAGTTATAAGATATGAGAATATGAAAAAATAAAGTCAGTTGATTGTGCAAAACACAAGACCCGTGTTCTCATTTCTAATTGGCGCCCAACTCAAGGCATAAAGATAGCCCACAAATTTATTTGTAAAAAATAAAGTTTAAAATACATTAATAGTGTTAACATTAAAATTAAAATCGTGAAAAAATTAATAAGTGAACAAAAAACAGCAGGAGCAGAATCCTGAAAAAACAACCTCCAGCCAAGCTGTCAGACTTAGGAAATGTATAAATTGTAAATAAAGTGCTCACGTAAAATATAAGATACAAAATTAAATTTATTATAATTTGTAGCTATAAGGTAAAGTCATAAGTCATAAGCACATAAGTTTATACAAAATTTCATACAATAATTGTGAATAGTTAAAACAAAAAGACCGACGAAGTAACAATGACAGCTGAAAATATAACAGCACTTGTCAATGCAGCAGTCGCAGCTGCACTGACCCAATACAACCAGGTAATTGACAAAAAACTGGACACATTGACTGGAGAATTAAGATCACTTAAATTAAATTCAACCCCAATACGGTTGAGTGAAAATAGATTCATCCATTAGATGTGATGAATCTTTAGACTTAGTAAAGTCCCTTCCCGAATTTGACGCAAAAAATAATAGTTACATTTCGTGGCGACAGGACGCACACACCGCCTACGAAATTTGTATACCTTATCCGAATCCTTCCAGTCATTTCCAAGCCATCGGAATTATTCGGAATAAAATAAAGGGTTCAGTTGACGCGATATTAGCTTCATTTAACCACCGTTTTAAATTATGAGGCAATTATCGCCCGATTAGATTTTACGTATGCGGACAAACGACCCACATATCTAATCGAGCAGGAGCAGTTATGCAGTATTTTAATGAGGTATAGAGAAAACTGACGTCGCTGACAAATTAAACAATATGTCTTACGAAAGGGTGTTTTTCCGAACCAACACCCGTCCAGTTCAGACGTGTTTCTATATCGCTGCGCACTAATTTTCGTTCCTGTTATACCCTTGCAAACACTTATTGACCTAACTATGTCAACCATGTCTAAATTGTGCAGATCAACCAATTGCTTATCCAGCGAATCGAGCGCCGAATTAATCCCCTGTAACGGTCTTTGTTTCGTCTTTCGGTCTTTCGTTTCACCCCTCGTGCCGGTAGGCCACAGTAAACGTGAGTTACGTCAGCAACGTCACTTCCCTTCGGTAGGAGCTAAACGCCCCACCCCCTCTCACCATTGGCAAAGATTAGCATTCAGTTACGTCGGCAAAGTTACTTCCCTTCGGTAGGAGGTAGACGTTTCACCCCCTCTCACCATTGGCATTCAGAAGTCACAAGTCCCCCTTCCACTTCACCTGGTCTATCCATTAATCCCATGCATGTGTCATCGGACGCCAACGAGCCACACGCGCATCCGCTTTGCCCCACAAAGTTTCAAAAACACACGCATCATATGACACTTGCACAAACAAGCTGCATTCCTCTCCCACGGGAAACAGTGGTGTACTGCAGAATCAGCAAATTGTAAACAATAGATATATACCTGTGGAAAAATTCGAATGAAGCCCGACAAGAAGAAGGCGCAACAACAATTTGCGGAAAGTTCCGCAAGAAAAACCGTTTCTACAGGACTAAGTTTTGCCCAAGCAGCCGCCTTAGCCAACAACACCGCAAAGAGGACAACAAAACCTGCGCCCACAACAGCAGCAGCTGCGCCGAAGACGAGTGTCCAACCCACACCCGCAAGGAAACCTGTTGCGGAGAAAACCGGGAAGGGTTTCAATCTCCTCGATGAAACCCAGAGACTCTTTGGAATGGATTTCCTCACTCTGCTCCAAAAATCCAAGAGCGCAATACCATCTAACTATGGCAGTCTTAACGACAGCCAGAAAACAGTTGTGCTGTGCAAGTTTATATTTGAAATCTCTTCTCAATAAACCTTCTTAGTGTATTCACTTACAATGTCAACTCGATTTATTCAGTTGGCAAAAGGAGTGCACTAAGTATATTTATAAAAAATAATAACCCAGATATTCTTTTATTACAGGAAACCAATATCAGCGCTCGTAACCCCTACAAGCCCGAGGGATACAATGTCATCAGGGAGGATAAAACTTCGTGGAAACGTGGAACAGCGATTGTGGTTAAAACAATGTTTGACCATGACACAGTGGAGATTTCTGGACTACACTGTATGGAAGCAACAGCCATCGTTATCAAAATGAGCGGGTCAGAGACCCTACTGGTGGTCTCACTCTATAACCATTGCTCTGCCTCCGAATGTGACATTCGCCACGATCTGACGGCAATACACAACAAATGCAGTCAATACACCTACTGCGTGATTGGAGGAGATTTTAACGCCCGACACACATTATGGCAAGACGACGTGTCTACCTCACAAGGAAACAGTGTAGTTAAGTGGTTGGATGATAACAACCACCTACACTCACTTGTGGTTGTGTCGCAGCAGAGGAAATCTTACCCGAGGACCCCATCAATGCTGGACTTCTTTCTGGCTTCATCCGATCTTGTCAACATCCTTCCAGATTTTCACAATTACTCATGTACTGCACATGATAGTGATTCTGATCATCTGGCGGTCGAGTTGAGGATACGAATCTCCCAGGGAGTACCAATCCAAAGGCCCGTCCCGGAGATGTACACCAACTTCAGGCGAATGGACTGGCGAAGATTCGAATCTGAAATCGATGAACAACTACAACTGCCGAGAGAAGACATCAATCTGGACAACTCGGTAATAGATAACTCAATTCTCCAATTTCAGGCCGTAGTGAACGAAGCGATAGAGAGGCAGAAGAGACCAAGGACCAGCAGGGATAAATATGGTCACCTTCCAGAACATATTCAGGCTATCAACGCTCATCGACAGAGACTTCGGAAACGCCTCCAGAGGATAGTTCAGCGAACCTGGAATACGCAAAATGATGAGTACAGAGCTGTGCACTCCCAGCTCAAATGTACCAACATCATGTTCCAGCGAGCTGTCAGGAACTTCCACGAGGAGGACTTCAAAAGAAGACTGGAAGAAATCAGACCAGGACCCGACACCTTCAGGAAAATCGGTCGGATAGTAGGGAACACAAACAAGATGCCACAGACCATCATGCACGAAGACCGAAGCCTCACAACGGATGATGATAAGGCGGAAGCCTTTGCTGCTCACTTCCATGGAAACTTCAGGGACCGACCACCAATTCATCTGCCAGACTTCATCAATGAGGTTGAGACGCGGGTGTCTGCGGTGTCTGACCTCAACGACAGAATCACAAGCTTCAATGAGATCAACACATCCGCTGACCCAACGAATAGCAACATGTTCACGACCATTGAGGAAGTCAGGAGCATTATTCACTCCGGCAATGCGAAGAAGTCGTCGGGTAATGACCAGATCTCCAACTTCTTGCTAAAGAAGTTGCCAAATCTGGCACTATTACTACTGACGATCATCTTCAACAATTGCCTGAATAACAGCTACTTCCCAACTCCTTGGAAGGTGGCTAAAGTGGTTCCGGTCCCAAAGAAGGTTAACCGTTCACGCGTGGAGGGTTATCGACCTATTGCCTTGCTATCTTGCATAAGTAAGGTTTTAGAATCGATAATGCTTACAAAAGTGAACGCGATAAGCGAAGAGCGCAGAATCCTGCCATCATACCAGTTCGGTTTCAGGCCTAGGCACGGAACACTTCATCCACTGCTTAGGCTGCACAATGATGTCACGCGGGGACTCAACAAAAAGGAAACCACAGTGGCGTGTCTGTTGGATATTGAGAAGGCCTTTGACACCGTCTGGGTGAAAGGGCTCATCTTTAAACTTCTCGAGTTTGGATTCCCTCTATACTTGGTAAGAATAATCTACAGTTTTCTAACTAACAGAGTTTTCTTTGTCCAGGTTGCCATTGCAAGGTCATCAATGAAGGATATCAACGCTGGAGTCCCACAAGGTTCGAGGATGGGACCAATTCTCTTCAACCTTTATACCGCGGACCAACCAACCAGCACAAGTGGATGCAGGACACTTCTGTATGCAGATGACTCCTTGACATATGCAACTTCTCTCTCACCAGAGATAGCGGCACGTCGAGTAGAGCATCGCATTCGCCAACTATGGGACTACTACTTGAAGTGGGGGCTTAAAATAAACAGTGGCAAGACGGAGCTCATATGCTTCCGGACCCCGTCAACAGTCAGCAGGAGGAGATCATTGGCGACGAGGTGCCACAACATTAGTATTTCTCTCCCGGACAACTCAACAATATCTCCCACGCAAAGAACACGATATCTTGGAGTCAACCTCACCGAGAGGTTCAGATTCAAGGACCACGTGGACATCATCCTCAAAAGGGCAACGTTTGCATTGCATTTAATGCATCCGCTGCTCAAAAGGAGGACTGGTCTAAGTCAAAAGACTAAGTTGCTGATCTATAAGCAGCTCATCAGACCCGTAATAACTTACGGATGTCCAATTTGGTTCACGATAAACCCCACAGCCATGGAGAGAATTTGCCAGTTCGAAAGGAAGATTTTGCGTACATGTACCGGCCTTCATCGAAATCCCTCTACCCGGAAATTCTTCTCAAACAGAAGAATCTACGAAGAAGCCAAAATTATACCCATCGACCGGTATAGTATCCAACTCGCCACCAAGCTGTTGAACAACCTAGTAGACCATCCCAACCAGGACATACAGGAGCTGCAAGAACATCCGCTAGAGCCCAGCCATCGATATCTTCACGTCAGGGCAATCACTGACCCCAGATTTGATGACCTTTTCCACAACGAAGCAACGCTGTTCTACAAGAAGGACAACACTGGACATTACCGAGGCTAAATCTCGGCACAAATTTTATTTTCTTTTCTTTTTCTTCTTTAATCTTTATAACACAATTTACTGTATTTTATACATTACTCAAAACATGTATTAGATTAAGCAAGCCACTTACATTGTACGTTAGGACAATTTATATGACATTTGAAATTCGTCGGGCCCCTATTGTTGAGCCGACACTAATATCTTAGTTTTAAGTCTATCTGTAAGTCAATTTGTAAATAGTTTGGACGAAATAAAAAGCATTAATCAAAAAAAATCAAATGAAGCAGTTGTAATTTAGACTCCGTAACGACAAGTTCCCTCAATAAAGAAATAAATTAAGTAAACGGTTGTTTTTTTTACCCCACCGCTCGAGGAACACCGTAAATCGTGCAATTGTTTATATTAAAGACTATTCGTGTAATTTCGTTTTTTATTGCAACGAATGCAAAAATATTTCACTGTCCCACATTATGCTCGCGATAAAGCGTATCAGTGACTCAATCGCCTCTTTTACTAGTGATAATAATATGAGTCACAAAAAAACGCTGAGTCAGTTCAGCAACATTGATGAACTGAACAAAGCCCTTGAGGAAAATCTGACTAATATACAGGCTTTGATCAATGGACTTGGGTCGAAGATTAAACTTATTTCGAAACAAATCAGCACCATAGACTCATCTCGAAACTCCCCATGTGAGCTTGATTTATCCACATCACTCCGACATTAAGTCCGGTCTCGACTCATGGCTCATGGTAGTAAATGAAAATGTGAAGTCATCTATGGACTCCTTTCTCCATTCAACACGGGAACTTCACCAATCTCTCCGCTCCGATCTTGAAATTCACTTCCAAGACACTAGCGGAGACTATCGGATCACGGAACTTGCTAATAAAATCGACAAATTACACAACGAGGTTGCTAGTAATCGCATAATAATAAGCAACCTAGCTGAAGACATCAGAGCAATTCCACACACACTGGATCTTCTCCCTCCACCGCAGTCCACAACAACCTACAACACATCCATCCTGGAGGAATTGCTGAAAACATCTTGTGAACAACCAACTACCTGCCGCGCTCGCTCGATCTCACCACCTTCAATTCCACCTTCTGAAGAAGATGCTCAAACACCAGCTCTTTAATGTTTCGGCGCAACCTGGACCACAACTGAGTGGAGGCACAGACTTCAAAAAATTTGTGACAGCAAATCCACAAACATCACCATCGAGGGCACTCCTGACGAGTGGCAGAGGCAGAGGCAGAGGGCATGCCGACGAATCCTAGCTCGAAAACTTTTTCCTTGCAAGGTATAGTATAACAATAACTGATTGTAAAAAACTATCACCTATGCCCAATTCCTTCCAATTTAACATCCCTCTTATATACGCGTGGCCCTTTCTTAACCCTTCTGGGGATACCTTGCACTTCAATAGACTCTATGTCACTCAGTCAAAAAAAAGCATCGGATTCCGAAAGCTACCAATAGACAAACTACATCAAGTCCTAGCTGGAGTTTCAAAATGGGTGCGTTTCTGCTTTTACCCCAGCTGCGGTTTGCACGTTCCAATCCTTCCTTTAACGCAACGTCCACTACTCTAAATCCAAACGCAATATTAAACACGTTTTGGTAAATGCTGAAAAACCTCTGGCTTCTCACTCTTCCGTTTTTTCTTCTCATAAGAGCATAAAACCTAAGCCTACTCACAATCGCGTTGCATTCAACCTGGAACCCACCTCTGCCCATCCCTCCTCAACCTCCTCATCTTACCCGAACTTTATTCACTCAAAAACGCAGATGCACTAAGGATATTTATATCAGGCCTAAAAAGACCTCTCAGCAATATCCTTTTTTCATCACGACCTAACGACTTACCGAGTGCACTGGCACTGGCTCAGGGGGTAGACTCTAATAACGACCGATTCGAATTTGCAACCAATATCGCACTAGGAAACGAAGAGAGGAAGCAAAATAGTTTGGACTACAACCAAACGCAAGATTATGGACGCTACAAAAGCCCACACTTTATCAAGCGGCAACAACTGAGTGTTAAAAACACATTTTCTGAAAAAACTCAGCCTGAGCTACTGGAGGTTGACCCATCCACATCTCGATACAGACAAGGTTCAAACTGGTGGAAAGAACCGTCACAAAAATCGTACCACGTAGGCATCATATGTACAGTTAATCAAAAAAGTAAGTATACACTACCTCCTGAACTATATTTTTCTAAAGAAAACTAAATATTTCCAACAAAAATCAACAACCATTTTTTTTTCTGTTTTCACAAACGTAATACTATTTTTCAAAAAGAAAAAACATAACAAAATAACAAAACATAAACAATAGAATTCAACTTAAAGTAATATGAATGGAAATTTACATCAAAAAAGTAAGTATACAGACAAAAAATAATACTTTCTGAAATTTGTCTCTCCTCTCAAGTCTTCTTATCAATATTTCGTTGGGTAGCCTTTGGCTTTTATAATTGCTTGCATTCGATTTGGCATCGAGTTAACCTATTTTGATGTTAGTTTTTGGCTTATTTTAGCCAACGTAAAGCACGGTGGTGGCTCCGTAATGGTATGGGGGTGTATGGCGGCAAATGGCGTCGGTAATTTAGTTTTCATTGATGGTACAATAGACAAATATGTCTATTTGGACATATTGAAAACTAATTTACTTGAAAGCGTCAGAAAGTTGAGTCTGGAAGTGTCATTTATCTTTCAACAAGACAACGACCCAAAACATACCTCTCATATTGTTTAGGAATAGTTATTATATAATGTTCGTAACCAGCTGAGAACACCACCCAATCGCCCGACATAAGTGCAATAGAACATTTATGGGAACATTTGACACGGGAAGTTCAAAAACACGGTGTCAAGACAAAATAAGACTTGAAAAGAGTGCTTCAGAAAGAGTTGGCTAAAATAAGCCAAAAAGTAACATCAAAATTGGTTAACTCGATGCCAAATCGAATGCGAGCAATTATAAAAGCCAAAGGCTACCCAACGAAATATTGATAAGAAGACTTGAGAGGAGAGACAAATTTCAGAAAGTATTATTTTTTGTCTGTATACTTACTTTTTTGATGTAAATTTCCATTCATATTACTTTAAGTTGAATTCTATTGTTTATGTTTTGTTATTTTGTTATGTTTTTTCTTTTTGAAAAATAGTATTACGTTTGTGAAAACAGAAAAAAAAATGGTTGTTGATTTTTGTTGGAAATATTTAGTTTTCTTTAGAAAAATATAGTTCAGGAGGCAGTGTATACTTACTTTTTTGATTAACTGTATGTCGATCATTCGGAAAGGCCTTCAAAGTGGTCAGATTAATAGGAAACGACAAATGGACTCAGAGCGAATAAACGCACAAAAGTGCAAAGAATAAACATAAAACACGAGGAGATGGCACAAACACACTATGAAAGTAATTCGGAGATTGAACAGCTTTCATTCAGAACGAACAGCTTAATTTTTTATGGAAAATGCTTTACTCCTCTGGATTGAACGGAGAGTAGCACACCAAAATATTAAGCTTGTAATAGATACGGGCACATCAAAAAATTATGTTAAACCCCTTACTGGACTAAAAGCAACATTATTCGTCTATCCAGATCCCCATACAATAACCCTATCTGGGTTGTCGATAAGAAGGGAGTAGATCTATCAGGAAATAAAAAAAGCGAATGGTAATTGATTTTCGAAAATCAAATGAAAATACTGTTGAAGACAAATACCCCATACCAAAGGTATCAGTAATATTGCCTAACATGAAAAAAGCTCAATATTTTAATACTTTTGATTTGAAATCAGGATTTCATAAAATTGAGCTAATAGAAAATGATAGAGAAAAACCTGCTTTTTCTGTGAAGTTTCTCAGAACAAAGAGAACGCAAGTAATGCGATGCATTACTAGAATCAAAGGTTGTGATTATAAGAACACTAAAAAGTAACGCCACGTATTATTTAGAAATAAGAGTTGTGATTCTCAGAACCCTAAAGAGGAGAATCACACGTATGTCAGAAAGAAACTTTGTTTGTGAATTTGATTTTATATTGTTAGTTGTTCTCGAGATCAAGTTGGGTTCAGATCGATATTTCTTGGCTAAATAAAAATAAGAAAAATAAATATAATATAATATAAATAATATGATGATAAACTAAGTTTAAGTCTTTGTTTAAATTATCTAAATAGTTTAATAATGCTAGTTTAATATTGCTGAAAAGCAAAAAATTGCAACATTCTTGTGGTTAGTGGGAACTCGTGCAGGGGACATTTACAATACTTTCCATGAACAACGGGATGAAAACGAACGGATCAATGAAGGCGAAATAACGGATAATGCAAACACGTAACAACGAAAGACATTGGAAGCTGTCTTAAAAGCTTTCGACGAATATTGTATTCCAAGGAAAAATATCGCCATGGAATCATTCAAATTGAATAACATCATACAAAAGGAAAAGTTTTCGGAATTTGGAACGGAGTTGAGAACGCAGGTAAGATATTGCGAATTTAAGTGCAAGTTTGGTGAAAGCTACGAAGATCAAATACTCCGCGATCATATTATACTTGGAGTATTCGACAAAAAACTTCAATTAAAATTATACATATTGTAGTAATTAATTATGTAAAAATATCAACGCCGTCTTATATCTTTTGTCAGATAGCGTGTATAACGATAACAAGAAAATTGAATTCTCTCTAAACTAATAAGAAGAAAATGAATTGTCATTTTTGAAAAGTAACCTATAACAAGACGTGTAACGAGGAAAATTTTAGAAATAAAAAGAGTTTGATTATTACATAAATTCATTCAATTATATCTTGAGTTAGACTGTCACTGACACTTTTGTGTCAATACACCCAATGCAAGTTCGTTGCAGTTTCATTTTCAATCAGTTTCAATTGAACTGTGTGCAACTCGGGTAAGCATAAAATATATAATTGTTCAAAGTTTCTATCCTTTTTACAGGATTAACGAAAGAATGCTGTTGGCAGAGTTCTGCCATGCCGAAATTGCCTCAAGACTGGCCATTATTCTCCATCATGCCAGTCCAGATGTTGCCAGAAATACGATGGGAAGAAGAATACACTCTTACACCATCGGCAACCTTATCAGCTACACTGTCAACAAGAGGTTCCTGAGAACCAGCAGCAAAAACGTCAATTTCAATCTGGAAGCCTTAACCAGCAGAAGAAACTGCCACTGAATCAAAGGAAATCATATTTGCATACGAAGTACGAATTACCACCTTTTATGCCCGGCAATGCAGTCCATTACAGTCTGTTTCGCAGAACAACATACAATCGCCTTATATTTATAAAAATTAAAAAATAATAATAAAAATACTATTGAGAATTGAAGTAGTGAAATTTAAAATAGAAATTGTGAACTAAAATTAATACTGGTATAAAATTTGAATTTCGCGCCCTAGAGGCCATATTTATTTAAAATGTAAAACCAGAATAAGAACTTAAAAACGAAAAAACGGAAAATAAATTCACTCTTTTTAAAGTCGCATAGCCGAACGCTCGTGTTCTTCTTTAACCCGTGTTTGATTTTTAAATTTAACGTTTAGTAATCGCGTTGCAAAAACTATTGCAAAATTTCATGGCGCCCGAGCAGGGACAATAGAAAATTAAAAATTAATATTATAAAAAGTGCCAAAAACTGACAAGTGTCGTATACTGTGCACAAGTGCATTAAAAAAAATTATATATACATACATATACACGTATTACATACGGTGTAATAAAACAAAAAAATAAAATAAAAGCATTTGTATATGTTAGCACGAAATATGTTAACATCAGCTATAAGGAGTATCGCCCTCATATTGGGAACACAGCTAAACCAAAGTTCTCACACAATGCACACCTGGTTTGCCGATGCACCGAAATTCTAGGAACCATATCCGCCAATTCCAATCACCCAACACCCCAGACGCTGTGTCAGCAGGAAACACCGCGACGGTTCATCGTTGCAACATGTCATGTCAGCAACTAATGAATAGTCTATAAATATCAATGTCAATTAGATTTAGCTTTGAGTTTGTATCTGATTAATAAAGTGGACGGTTGTCCAGCAAAAAAATGTTTTTTTTTTCACAAACACCGAGCACAAAACCTTAACTTATATACATACTCGTATATACATCTATAAAGTGTGCAGTGAAAAAAGTGCAAATAAAAACAAACAAAAATTGCATAATTAATCATTCGCGCCGTGTAACATATATCCACATATACATAACGCCAAATGGTTCATCCGAACTGCAACTGTGAGGAGTGCAAAAGGGAAGTTTCCTCTGAACAGGTATTTAACAAAAATTGAAAGCGTTTAACATTGTAGAGCAATAGTTAATTGTGCTCCACTTTCAATTCTTGTCATCTTTGCATGTTATACTTACCACATATATATATATATATATATATAATCAAACATAAAGTGATACATAAAGTACATACACATATATACAAACATAACATATATAGAATAAAACAAGTGCGCGATTTATTTTCATAAAATATAATCATTTATTGGCTTAAAACTAATAAGTACAATAAATAAAGTGTTTATTAATCATTTAAACTTAACACTAAAGTTAAAACAATCGGTTTTAGAAAAAAATTGCTACAGTGTTCGTTTGTGGTACCGCCATCACCTCCGCCATTGTCCTAATTGACACAAATTATTCGTGCTAGTAAACGCACTTCGCCAAAATTGATCACGATCACATAAATTCGATCGTTTACATTAATTCGATTTAAAATCAAAAATCACTCGCACAATAAATTAAAATTCACTAACCGATTTGACATTCCATTGTTTACATTCGGTTTGTTTACATTTCGTCATGTAATTATTAGCAAACCAAGTGTCAGTTCTGTGTTTACATTGGTTCAAAACAGAATTTACGTAGAGGGGATTCAGCGAGAACAATTATTTTTGATTTTTTTTGATCGAAAGTGCATTCAGCGAATTAAATAATTCAGCGAAATAAATTTGTGCGAAATTATATAAATTAAATTAAATTAATCGGGGAGTGGTGAAGTCAAGCCATTATACAAAATTGCTGTTTCGTATTTCCGGCTAAGGTGCATAATTAGTTCCAATTAAGTACAGTGAGTACGTTATTATTACGTTAGATAATTTAATAATAAATTATCCGCTTATACAGCGAGTGCTAATTGAGAACCAGTGCATAGCCAGTGGATAAACTAATTCCGCATAAAATACGAAAGTGGTTTAACCGTAAATTCATCTCGCAACAGTAAAATGGCACCAAAGAGACAAGCTTCTCCGAACAAAAACGACTCTCTTGAGCAATCAAATCATCAGAGGTCGATAATTGTAGCAAATATTTCTCGGGTTAAAGCGGCATTAGAGCAAAAGACAATTTCACAAAATCCAATTGAACTAGAATGTCGATTGGATTTATTAAATTCGTATATTGATCAAGCTATGATCTGTCAATCAGACATTGAATTAGCTGATCGCAGTGACACGTTCCGCGGGGAATTAGAAGACATTTGTGTATGTACAAAGTCAATAATAATGAGTGTTTTAAATAAGAGACGAAAATCCAGCGTCTGTCTCTTCCCAAATTTAGCGGCAAATATGCTGAATATAAAAATTTCATCAGCTTATTTGAAAATTTGATGGACAATGATCCCAATCTACCAGATATTGAAAAGTTCAATCATCTGATTTCCTGTCTGCCGGTGAAGCCTTAGGAACAGTTAAAGCATTTCAAATCACGGAACAAAACTATCCAAAAGCGTTGGCTAGTTTAAAAAGAGTATATGACAATAATTGTCTTATATTCTTTGACAATATTTCAACATTGTTTGATCTACCTGAGATCACTGCACTACGCAGTATGATCGACACAGTTTCTGCCATCTATGACTCGCTTTTGTCACTAGGAGACGAAAAGAACATCACAAATGCAATAATTATTCATTTGGTGATGTCCAAAGTTGACGCAACTACGAGGTCGAAGTGGGAAGAGCAACTTGACCACAGCACAGCTTCCTCTGTGGAGTGATTGCGAAACAGCACTCAACAAGAGGTATCAGCACATTGCAGTTGAAGAATCCTCCACGTCAAGGTTAAAACCTGGTGACAAGCAGTCAATTCAAAAAAGAGATCTTGGTCGACAAAAACACCAAAGATCATCGTTTTCTTGCGTTAACAAACAGCAACAATCTCAACAACAAAAACAGGAACAAAATAAATCAAAGTGCATCTTTTGCCAATCGAATGATCATTTTATAACCGCATGTCAGTCGTTTACCACACTCCCGGTATTGCAAAGATTCGAATTTGCAAAAAGTGTTCCAATATGCATTAGCTGCCTTCGAAAAGGACACACAGTTTCAAAATGCAAATTAAGCCGGTGTAGTGTCTGTAATCGTGCGCATCATTCATTGTTGCATCAATATGCGACAACATTCAACACCGTACAAACTTCGACCTCCCAAGCAATGCACACCTCTGTATCAACAGATCAAGTCATTCTTGCAACAGCGGTTGTTAAGATTAAATGCAAGAATGGTGAATATCTGCTAGCGTGAGTCTTGCTTGATTCAGGCTCACAAATCAACTTCATAACAGAAGAGCTAGCACAGAGGTTAAACCTTCGCAAAAAAAAGACAATTCGTTGAACTTGCTTGGTATCGGTAAAACGAATTCAAAAGTCAACAAAAAGGTACATGCGGTGGTTAAGTCCAGATTGAATGAGCACTCATTCTCAGCAGACTACTGGGTAATGACTCCGATCTCAGCATATCAACCAGATCATGCTATAAACACTGCCAATTGGGACATTCCTCGTAATATCGAATTGGCGGACCCCTGGTTCCATAAGCCACAAAAAATTGATTTTGTTGTTGGGAGCAGAAACGTTCTTCGAACTACTATCCGTTGGCCAAATAAAAAAGGCTCGAAATACCCTACAATTCAAAAAACGCTTCTTGGTTGGATAGTTTCTGGAAAATATTCCAAATGTCAGGGCTCAAATACAAAGATATGCCATATGATATGCCAAACCGAGGAGGCCGTATCTCTGGACCAAATCGTCAAACAATTTTGGTCATTAGAGGAAATTCCTGGAGACTTAAGCAACATTTTCACTCCAGAGCAACAAATGTGCGAAAAGCACTTTGTTGAAAATACAAAACTTTTGCCAACAGGTAGATTTGAGGTAAAACTGCCATTTAAGGCACCTCCTACCTCGCTCGGATCGTCGTTTGAAACTGCCAAACGACGGTTTCTCTCGCTGGAGAGAAGATTATCCAAAGATAATGAACTCAGAAAAATGTACTTAGAGTTCATGAGCGAATATCTCAATCTGGGACACATGTCGCCGACGAACAATGAAATCCCAAATAGCCCACACTACTTCATTCCGCATCAATGTGTTCTAAGACCACAGAGCACAAGCACGAAGTTGCGAGTAGTGTTTGATGCCTCGAGTCGTACATCAACTCAAAAGTCGTTGAATGACATCTTGATGGTTGGGCCAACCATTCAAGAGGAGCTTTTCTCGACGTTGCTCCGTTTTCGCACGAAAAGATACGCACTAACAGCAGATATTGCGAAAATGTACAGGCAAGTTCGAATTGCCGAAGAGCACTCGAATTATCAGCTCGTAGTGTGGAGGCAACATCCGTTGCGCCTTGATATGAGTTGGCAGAACTTTAAAATGAATCTTACGCAATTTCGCGAAATCAAAATACCACGGTTTGTGAACACACATTCCAACGCGAAGTTGCAGGTTCATGGGTTCGCCGACGCTTCAATGAGAGCGTATGGTTGCTGTATATATATACGCAGTCTAACTGAAGAAGGTATCAAGTTGACGCTAGTAACAGCAAAGTCAAAAGTGGCTCCGTTAAAAACGAAATCGCTTCCGCGATTAGAGCTTTGCGCAGCGCATACTTTGTCTAAATTGTGGATGAGAGTATCGGCAATGTTGAATCTCCAAGTAGAGCAAATCGTATTTTGGACTGATTCCGAAATTACTCTGCATTGGATAAAGACTCATCCATCAACCCCAGCAACCTTTGTGGCAAATCGGGTGGCAGAAATCCAAGAGTGGACGCAAAGTTGTTCATGGAGACATGTCCCTACCAAACAAAATCCAGCGAATATCGTTTCTAGAGGTTGTAACGTGGATGAACTGAATAGTTCTATTTGGTTCAAGGGCATGGCCAGTCAATGCTCATTTTGAGATATCGTTGAGTGACGAGGTATTAGAAAAACGAAAAACGGAGCGGGATGGAATTAATCGACAGAATTTCGTCACATGCAAAATTAACAAGAATATTTGCATATGTTATTCGCTTTATTCAGGAAACTTAAGAATAAATCCGAAGAATTCGAACCAATACCTACGGCAAAAGAATTGCAGTTGGCCTTTCTAAAACTAATAGAGATTGTTCAACACTACGAATTTGAGGAAGAAATTCGTAAGTTAAAACGTAAAGTCACACTTCCACCAAACATGCAAAAACTCAATCCATTCATGCATGAATTCGAAGACACTAATTGCACATTTTCCCTACTTCGAGTGGGTGGTCGTCTTCCACATGCACCGATTGAGTACGATGCCAGGTTTCCGCTCTTGCTAACGAAAAATACCAATTTCATTAAAGGGTATTTGCGGTACCTGCATAAAAAGAACTGCCATGCTGGTCCAAAAGCATTAGTATCTCTGCTGCGAGAAGAAATATGGTTAGTTAATGCGCAAGAAGCATGCAGGAAAACTGTACACAGCTGCATACATTGCTTCAGGTATAGGCCCAAAATGCTGACGCAGATAATGGGCAATTTACCAGCTGACCGACTTAGAGCACAACGACCCTTTCTTATATGTGGCGTCGATTTTTGTGGTCCCGTGTACATGTCATTAAGAATCCGCGGTAGACCCCCTGTAAAAACGTATATTGCTGTGTTTGTTGCTGTTTCACGTCCAAAGCCGTACATTTTGAAACTACAACTGATCTGTCCTCCGATTCTTTTATTCTCGCCCTGAAAAGGTTCATCGCCCGACGAGGAATTCCGAAGACAGTCCACTGCGACAATGGGACCAACTTCGTGGGAGCTCAACGGAAGCTCCAAGAGGTTCGCGTACAATTCGAATGAGGGAAGGAAGCTGTTCGCCAGTACGCAGCAGAGGAGAGATTCAGCTTCGCCTTCATACCGCCAAGAGCGCCTCATTTCGGCGGTCTGTGGGAGGCAGCAGTGAAGTCGGCGAAAGGACTTCTGCACCGAACAGTGGGAAACGCGCTCCTCACAAGCGAAGAGCTGCAAACGGTCCTCACCGAGGTAGAAGCGATCCTCAACTCGAGACCAATATCACCCTTAAGCGCCGACCCCAACGACGGCGAGGCATTCACACCCGCGCACCTGTTAATAGGAACGTCGCTGCGAGCGCTGCCGCCGGGACAAGTGCCGGAACATCAACAGGGCTGCTTAAAAAGATGGCAGCTTGTATGCTGTCTTAAGCAGCAGTTTTGGCGGAAGTGGTCAACGGACTACCTGCTGGGACTTCAAGAGCGCGGCAAGTGGGTCCACGAACAGCCAAATCTCGCCGTCGGAAAGGTCGTCGTCGTGCACGAGGACAACACTCCACCACAACTATGGACAACAGGACGAGTCGTCGCAGTCGTCGCAGGGGAGGACGGAAAAATAAGGGTAGCAGACGCGAAGACTCGAGGCGGTGTGATAAGACGTCCAATCGTGAAGCTGGCGGTTTTGCCTGAGGAAGATTGAAGACAGCAGTCCTTCAACGCGGGCGGTGTTTCGCAGAACAACATACAATCGCCTTATATTTATAAAAATTAAAAAATAATTGTTGAGTACTCGGACACATCATCAAATCATCGTTTTGTAATAAAATTTAAATATTATGCATTTACATAATGTACCATAATCACATTTGCTTAAACACCCTGTTTGTATTTGGTCTAAAACTATTTTGTTTTGTTATTGACATTTCTTGTATATAGTTTGCTATAATCTTTGTACATTCCTCTTTACATTGAAATTCGTAAAACTAAGTCATTGCTTATTTGCCCAATTTCGATCTCTTCTGCTGTTGACCACCGAAGACTAAGGTTCTATCCTATACACAAATAAAAATATCACTATTATAACGTGGTAAGAAAGGTATTTTCTTTTTCATTTAGAGATTTTCGTCGATGGAGACTCAAGAACTTAATCAAAACAATAATAATAAAAATACTATTGAGAATTGAAGTAGTGAAATTTAAAATAGAAATTGTGAAAATTAAAATAGAAAATTTGAATTTCGCGCCCTAGAGGCTATATTTATTTAAAATGTAAAACCAGAATAAGAATTTAAAAACGAAAAAACGGAAAATAAATTCACTCTTTTTAAAGTCGCATAGCCGAACGCTCGTGTTTTTCTTTAACCCGTGTTTGATTTTTAAATTTAACGTTTAGTAATCGCGTTGCAAAAACTATTGCAAAATTTCACAGTCCTTAGTTTACATATTAACTTGTAATATTTCACTTTGTTAATATTATTTAAAAAAACGATCTATTATTGTATGATTTACCATATTTTATCTAACATAATATCTCATTACATAATGGTATAAATACGAGTGCAACACGGGGCAACTTTGCGGATAAATCGCCGTCGTAACGTAATAGGTAACATTTTAAGCAGACTTTCAAAATACAATTAATAATTTAACCTTTTGATTTATTGGAGTGTTATCTTTTCTTAAAAACTTTCTGCTTTGAGCAAGACACGGCCATATATCTTAAGTCAGTTAAACGTCACGTTTATCTCGCTACTGCAATTGTTAACGTAATTTCCGTGCTCTATTAGATTTTGGTTCGCATTTCAACTTAATACCGTCGAGCATTGAACATGACTCAAGAAGCGCAAAATGGAAGTTCCAATTAGCGGCATAGGCAACCATATTTTTTTTAAATCCTCCTTTCTGGAGGACTGTTCGCCTTTTCAACGCTTTGTCCGCCCGCCCTCACTTAAGTATAAAATTTCCTCCTTTTACTCTTAAAGCTTAATAAATAAAAAATGTGTGGCAACCCTACCTAACCTAACCTAACCCTGCCTAATCAAAGAAAAAAAGTTATGTACGTATATGTGTATGTGAAGAGACGCCGGGAAGAGTCAGTTCTTCTCGAGCCGTGATACAAATTGGACGGGCAAAAATAAAGAACAATTAAAAAATACATTCCTTTCATGTTTTTTTTCCTTTTATAATTAATAGCCGCTTATAAATGGGACTAAGAATTATTTTTCCTTCTCTTGCTACTATTTTTGTTGCACGAGTTACCATGCCAACATACATGGTTGCGTCAGCGTAGCAACAACCATATGTCCAGCAACAACAACAATAGTACACAAGCTATCCGTTGCAACTGCAACGTACTGTAAGTGGGACATATGCATTTCATAATTGCTGCTTTAGAATTAAGTTATTCTGTATTGTTAAAGTAAGCAAAATTATTGTATAAAAGAAAGAAGAACCAATAAATAAAATGTAGTATTGAATCAGATACTATCCGCCTTTAATTTCATTTTCAATTTCAGCTACCAGCGATTACATAAGCCCATTGTAATTGAATTTTTAAACAACAATTTAAGAAGTAAAAAGAATTTGTACCAAAATCTAAGATATGTAATCATTTAAAATAGCTAACGCTATAACTTAATGACTAATCATAAGAAGAGTCCCAAAAAGCTTTCTTCACCCTCCAAGCTGGGGTACCCAAGCTTGGACGCCTGTTTAGGATCTTAAGTTCTACACCGCGAATACTTTTGGAGAACAAACGCACTCAAAATAAACAAACCTACATAGATTTTATGTCATCAATGACATTTAAATTGTAACGAGTTTTTAGTTTTGTCACGTTAAACTTGTAATTTAGGCGTCAGTCATTCTAAATAAAGTGAAGTTTATGTAAGCGATCAACATCCCCACCACGGATGTAACATTCGTCATCCCTATCTGGTGTGATCCTGGCATGGAATTCATTTTAACCCCAGCCCCCAATGTCATTTCAACGACAGTGTGTCGTTGACAGTCGAGTGAGTCGTGCCGGGCAGCAGCAACCTTTTTTTTATAATATCTATAATTTTGTTTCTTTGTTCATTTTGTTTTAATAATTATTTGAAAAAACACACAAAACGGCCTTTTCCTTTCAGTTCAGAAGTGGTATATAAAGATATATACGTATAGAGACATAACCCAAGCCATTTCTAAACTAAACACGATCATCGTTTATATTATTTCTATTGACTGTGGCGTATATACATACAAGCGGTAGTTACATACAATCGGTGTGTTTGTGCAAAAGGTTTGTATATAGTCACATATAAACTCCCCCTCACCCTAAATCCATAACTCACCACGTCGATTCCCCCTCATCATAGATCCCCAACACTGCATTCGGGATTGTCTCGATCCGGTGTGATGGATAGCTGTGCTGCATACAATGCATACATACAATGCTGCATCAGCTGTATCAGCATTTTTGCAATGCATTTGTTTATTCCAAGAGCGAATGCAGATCATTGCACAAATGCTGTGTAAGCACATTCCATCACGTATCGGGGAGAGCATCTTAGAGTGCATGAATGGTTGTGGGATCAACGCGAAGCAGTTGTAGTGAGTTCTTCGATCGGAGCTGACGGGAGAACAATAATAAAAAAAAAAAAAATATAAAACTCGGACACACGTTTTTTCATTTTCACTATATGCAAATGGGATACGGTAATAAAGGTATCGGTGTCAATAGTTTGTGTAAAGGGATTGGAAAACAGAAAAACATTTTGGCCAACAGATCCTCAATAATGGAGGATGAATTATTGGAGTACTTAACAGAAGGCATCCCTGATCCAACACTTCAGGTCCAAGCGAGCATACATTGCTTCAACAATAAACTCCAGTTAGTAGAGACATTCCGGAAAGTAAATCTGCCCCGTAGAGCGTCGACATCACAACAGGTAATGAAAGCTGAAGCGTCATCAGTTCAAAAAAGTCGAAGATGCCACAACTGCAACTCAGTTGGACATATCGTCACCGAGTGTCGCAAGCCGAAGAGGGAGGCTGGCGCGTGCCACGTTTGCGGGCAGAAAGGGCCAGCCAATACACCACATCCACGAAGAAGAGCAGCAGGATGATTACGTAAGAATTTTAAACTATATTTTTAAGAAAGATAATTGTACTTATAATTTATCATTAGAATCATTAATCGACACCGGCAGTACGATTAACTTTATAAGACAGCAGTACGTGCCTCAGTTTTTACTTTTAAATAACAAAAATAATGAATTATATAAATTTAAGTTTTTTGGCATTAATAAAAGTCGCCTACATGTAATTGGTTTAGTTAAGTGCAATGTTTTATTTGAAAACCATATAATAGGACTAGACATTTTTGTTGTAGTTAACGAAACGATGCAATTTCCTATAATACTATTAAATAAAGCTAAATTAAAACTACAGAAAACGAGTGCTGAACAAACGATAAAAAGAAAAGAAAATGAAATGTATCAAATGATTGAGGAAAAGAAAAACGAAATATATAACATAATTAGTAAAGACACAAATTAGAGGGATAAATTAGTTGTACAAACGAAAGATGGATTCACACAATGTAAAGCAAGATGTTTATATCAAAATGAATGTATGAACTTAATGCACGTTGAAGTTAGTAATTCAGGATGATGATCTATGGCCAGATGAATTGGAAGTAGGTTTGGAAGTAAAAGATATGTTTATGAACTTATATAAAGAGAATTATGTGTATTGCAAGCGTCCCGATTTACCTGAAACCAGGTGTGAAATGAAAATTAGATTGATGCATGAAAGACCGTTTCATTGTTCTCCGAGGAGGTTAGCGTATAGCGAAAAGGAAAAGGTACAAGCAATCCTAGACGACTTAATGGGTACAAAGGCCATTAGACCAAGTAAGTCAGAATACTCATCTCCGGTGATGTTGGTGAGGAAAAAAACAAATGAAATTCGGTTATGTAGACTACATATCACGAAAAGTACCCAAAGGCAGATATTTTCAAGTTGCCTTTGTAACCAAATACCCCATTCGAAATCAGGTCAGAACTGTGCGAACGTGAATATGGGAAATGAATTTGTAAACAATTCCCACAGGTTCGATGCACACATAGAAGGAATCAAAACTGTTACAAAATGATATTATAAATGCCACTGGCAAATGAAAATATGTTTAGTTAGTAAGCTGGCGGTGTTGAGCCGAGTTACTAATAAAGTTTTTAAAAACACCCGTACCAAATCGGTAATTATAATTGGCGCAGTCGGTACGATTTTTTAAAAATTTAAAGAATCCAGTGAAAAAGAATCATAGTACGTGAAAGTGGAATTCTATAAAAAGTGTAACTAAAAATTAGTTAACGAAATTATAGTTAAACCCTAGTGCAAGTGTTACTAAAAATCAGTTATCCGCATTTGCTTTAAAAAGAAAATATTACGTGTTCACCCCGACCAGTTGTCCCTAACTCAAACAAAAAATTATAATCAATGAAGTTAATGTTTTTGCAACCTATGAAGAGAATCAATCAGAAACAAAAAACACTTTTTATACTCTTCTAGTTAATCGAATAAAACAACTAATATCGGGAAATTTGTCGAGAGAAATTAGGGATATGTACAATTTACATAATATCAAAGAAATACTATATAGTTATGTAGGATATGATCACAATAACTTAGATAGAGAGTTTATGAACTATGATAAGAAAAACACACTAAACCAAAATAATCCCAATATTCATCAAAATTATAAAAATGCTAACAATGTAAGACAAAACTCAGGACAATATAGGCAATATAATCCACAAAATAACTTTTTGTCAGGTCAAAATCAGATACCAGTTTTCAACCAATCTGGACAGTTCAGAAACGCCAGACAACAACCACAACCAATGGATGTAAGTCATATATCAAATCAGCGAGAAACAAAATATACTAGGCAGGAAGAAGTGCACAATATTGAGCATCCTGTGGCTCAACTAGGCTCGGAAATAAAAAATTTATAGATTTAACGATAGACCATATAAAGTATAAAGGACTCATCGATACTGGATCAACTTAGCCCAACCTTCTTACAGTTCGGACGTGTTTTCTTCCGTCTCGTTAATATTGCAATTTATTCTCCCCCAGTTTTGCGTACCTGCAGTTTTCGGTCTCCACCTTTATTTTTGTGCCCATTTTTCGCTTCACTGACCCACCCAAACACCCAATACAATGTCGCAGCTCTGTGGTATCCCCGACTGTGCATTTAATGATACCGACGCGGAATTAGTGCAGTGTAACGGCTTATGCGGCAGTTTCTTTCACATGACGTGTATTGGAATTAGCAAACGCGCTATCGGGTAAGCCAAAGATTTTGCCAATCACTTTCGGTTTTTTTTGCGACGAATGCAAAAACATTTCCTTGTCCCACTTAATGCGCGCTATTAACTGTATAAGTGACTCCATCGCGTCTTTAAGAAACAACAACAAATTGCGTTTCAAAAACTTAATCGGCCATCTATCGAAACTCGATGAAATAAATAAAAGTTTTGATGAATGGAGCAATTCCAATGAGTTGACAACTAACTGGTGCAAGAACAAACTATTCAATATAGACAAACAACTTTTCATCATAACAGATTTACTCAAAAATGTGCCTAGTGAATCGGTGAAAACTTCTACTTTATCGAGTAGTGACATAACTTCCGCCCTTGACTCACGTCTTCCAGTTATTAAATATAATATAATTATAATTTCTTTATTCCTTTACAAATGATAAATACAATTCATACAAATTCTTTGAGATACATTATGAGTTAACACATTTGTAGAGAATAGTTTGGTACAATCTATTGTCAGAAGACAAGAGGCGAGAGTACATATCACTTTATGTGTATACAAACTAATATAAAGATAATTGATGGGGAAATGAAATACAATATTCAATTAAATAGAGAAGTGATAACAAATAACAATAATAGATAGATAAGATAAAAAATTAATTTTATACCAATGGATTAAAAAACAAATCGATTTCATTATGATCAAAAGAGAAGAGCCATTTTTTAACATTTTTCAAAAATACTGATTTCTTTCTCTCACACCTAAGGTTAACAGGTAACAAATTAAATAAGCGAGGCGCAGTAACGTAAAAGAAACGGGAGAAGTGAGTTTTATGTGTAGTTGGAATAGTAGCGACGTGCATGGTATTGATACGTAGCTTATACCTATCATCAAGTCTTACTTGGTAGTAATCGGAGTTGTCAAAAAATATGCTTAATACCTTATAGCAGTACAGATGTCTCAGAGGGAGAATATTAAGACATTTGAACAATTCGAAACTGGGTGTTCTGCGATTTACTTTTTTCATAATCCTTATTGCATGCTTTTGCTTAATCAATAATGGTTCTATTTTATTATAGTAAGCGCCACCCCAGCAAGAAATACCATACTGTATTTTAGATTTAAGTAAACCATTATACACCATTTTTAAAATTTGCGTATTACAGTAAAGACTAAGGTGGTAAATTTGTCTAACGATCTTATTTAAATATAATTTTATATAAGTTGTGTGATCTGTCCAAGCTAGCTTATAGTCTAAAACAATACCTAGGTATTTAAAACTATCAACGCACTCAATTCTAAAACAATCCTCACTGCAACTTATATTTTCATTAAATGCCGATAAATTACCTAAAAGTGAATCAGCTAAACACATCCGTTGGCAATAAGGCGAGTGATAATATATGGGCAGATCTTTGCAGATTAGACCCTTGATATTAAACATCATAAACTTAGTTTTGTTACTGATTACCAAGCTATGTTTTTTAAACCATCTTCTTAAAATGTCTAAATCCCAATTTACATCTGATAATAAACTATGATAATTCATATTAGAATAGGAAATGGCTGTATCGTCAGCGAAAGCTGTCATTTTGCCCTTAAAAGCCTGAATAAATAACGAATTCACATATATTAGGAACAGTAAAGGACCCAATACAGATCCTTGAGGAACACCTATATTGGAAAAACGTACGGAACTGAATTCGTTTTTAATCTTTACCACTTGTTTACGATTCAATAGATACGAGGTAAACCACTCAAAAATGAAGCCCCTAAAACCTGCACTAAACAATTTATGTAACAATATAGTGTGATTAACCATGTCAAATGCCTTAGTAATATCAATAAAAAGACAAGACGGGATTTGCGAGTTATTCAAACTATCGTATATTTCCCCAGTCAGCTTTAATAATGCACTTTCTGTAGACTTACCACTTCTGAAGCCAAACTGGCAGTCGCTAAAAAAGTGGGTCTTATCTAGAAAAGATAGCATTCTACGCTTTATACCCTTTTCAAAGATTTTTGAAAAAACTGACAAAAGGGAAATAGGGCGATAGTTATTTAATACTCTGGTATCATCCTTTTTGTGGAGAGGAATTACCACTGCTGTTTTAAGGCAATCCGGAAAGACTCCTTTACGTACACAATCATTAAAGATAAAACAAAGAACGTCAGAAATCAGAAATGAAATATATTTCAATATGTTGCTTGAGATATTATCATACGAATGTGAATTAGAAGCTTTAAGGGAATTTATAATTTGTTGAATTTCAAGTGAAGTGAATTCCTCAAAGAAAAAACTTTCTGGTTGAAGGCTCGATTCCAATATGGTATTCTCACTAAAATACTGAGAATTGCTACAAGAATTAATGTGATGAGAACCAATATTTGAAAAGAAACTATTAAATAAATTGGCAACTTCTAATGGTTCAGAAATCTCAATTTCATCATTTAGCAAGACAATATCAGCGCACGATTTATTCTTATTGAGTATTTCGTTGACAACCTGCCATTCTCTTTTAGAGTTGCCAATGTTATTAGCTAATTTCCTGGTAAAATAATTATTTTTGCAAGTTAATATGTCAGATTTAACTTCCCGACAGATCCTCTCGTAATATCGTTTAAGCCTAGCATTAGTAGGGTGTTTCTGAATAAGTAAACAGATTTTCTTTTTCTTATTAATTTTTTTAAGAAGCGGCATAGACATCCAATTTTTTAAAGGCTTTAACTTACTGTCCCTTTTATTATTTTTATGGCTTGATAAAGAAATAAAGTATTTTAGTCTTGAAAGAAACATATCAAAAGCGATATTAGGATCAGTAGCATTATATACTTCATCCCAGAATTCAAAATACAAATGTGTTTTTAAGGCAACAAAATCTATTTTATTAAATTCTCTGCCTGTAGTTACGTTTTTTCTGGCAATCTCACAATTAAGCTGAATACTGGTTAAACTATGGTCAGTTATTTTCAGGTCATAAATTTTTGTTTTATAGTCTACGCGGCTGTTCCTGTGTAATCTTATAAACATATGGTCCAAACACGAATTAAAACGAGTAGGCTGGTTAATTAAAGACTTTAAACCAAATAAATCGGTCATCCAAACTTCCTTAGGAAATCTTAAGGAAGATATCCAATCGCTTCGCATGCCCGTAACGATCTCACCTTCACCTCAGCAAACTGACCTGATACTGAAGGACCTGGTGTCCAAAATAAATAGTATATGTAACGAGATTGCTGTTAATCGGTCAATTATCGGTGATTTAGTTGACGATATCAGGGCGGCATCATGCAAAATAGACAGCTTGCCTGATCAATTCCAACCCAACCGCTCTTACAACACTTCAATACAGGCCGAAATACTTGAAACTACTGCCAACATTTCGCCGGCTGCTCATCAACCTTTCCCCCCCCCCCCCTTCATCATCTCCGGCCGTACAAATGCACACAACAGCTTACACACCACCTAATAATCGTCCTAACTCGGAAGTCATTCATCGTTTTGGTACAACATGAACCGTTTCAGAATGGAATAGAAGACTCGAAAAGTTGAGAAGCACCAATGCCAGCCTTACCACCTTCATCATCAATGGCGCTCCTCAAAAGGCGAATGCTCTCTGGGTACGCAAGCTTTTTCACCAGAAATTTTCCATCATCGTAGAAAGCTGTAACAAGATCTCCCCACCAAGATCCAGAAACCCCAGCTGTTTTAAAGTTGACATTCCGTCTAAATACGAATGGCTTTTTTCGACCACCACCGGCGATGCATTTCAATTGGGCAAAATGGCCATGTCCAAATGGTTTATCAATGACAACAAGAAGCCCGGCAACAAGAGGCAGGACAACAAGAAGCAGGTTGAGCGTGGTATTAAGCCACCTAGAGTTAAGCCTAATTGGAGTTTTAAAGCGGGAGTTTTTCCCTTTTTTCCCCTCGCTTTAACCACTATAATCCTTCACCACAAACCCACCTCCTTCCTAAGACAAATCGTGTTTCTTTCAATCTCTCATCCGAAGCCTCTACTCAAATCACTCCACCCTCTATGAATTACCCAAATTTCATTCACTCCCACACTCTCAATCCTTCCTCAAACTCTTCGTCATCAACTTCCAGCAACAAATCCGCGGCTTCCGCGCCTAATAAGTTCACTTCACCTCCTACAATATCACCTCCTATTCTTGAACCAATGATTCCCCTCTACGTCAAACTCACGTCGAAACTGGCGGACCCCTCGTCAACAATTAACGACCTAGATGGGAGATATACCATGTCAAGATTACGTGATCACCGGCTTTTTGAAAACGTTCGTCTTTTTTTTAGCATATTTGCATGATAAACCAGACTCCGTTTGCATCGACGGCAAGACAAAGACTAATCTCATGGTACTGGCGAGAACCAGATCTGGCTTAGATTTTACTATCCACCAACATGCTTACCTCCGCTTCTCCACCCTCTGCGAATCACTCTATCTTGATTACCTCAACAAAATGCAATCCAGTCTAATTAATGATCCTAGACGCTTTTACCAATTTATTAACGCGAAAAGAAAATCCGATGGTTTCCCTTCCTCTATGAAATTATTTAATATATCATCTGCTGATCCTAAAATGATTGCCAACCTTTTTGCAAATTTCTTTAGCCAATCGTTTAGTGACCGGTCTCAAGAACTTGACCGACCTTGATTACTTCAGCTACCTGAATAACTGCCCTCAGACGACTCTTGTCTCAAATAACATAATTAGCGATACGGTACGCGAAAAGATTAATCAACTCAAGGATGACTTCTCCCCCGGTCCCGATGGTCTGCCCGCCATATTCCTTAAGAAATGTGTCAATGGTCTGTATCTTCCACTTACTTCTCTCGCTTTCCCAAGCCACTTTTCCAAATTTATGGAAGGACTCCTTCATTTTTCCTATCCATAAAAAAGTGAGCAAAAGCGACATTTCTAACTATCGCCCCATAGCTAAACTCTCGTCCATCCCCAAGCTCTTCGAAAGCATTGTATATGACGCATTGTATTTCCACTGCAGATCTATATTTTCCCCACATCAGCACGGGTTCCTTAAGGGTAGATCTACTACGACTAACCTAACCGAGTTCGTCTCTAAGACCCTGAAATCTTTAGAGGAAGGCAAGGAGGTGGATGTTATTACCACCGACTTCAGCAAAGCATTTGATAAAGTCTGCCACCTTACTATTTACCTAAAACTCAAAGCCCTGGGTTTTCCACCATCCTTTATATCTTGGCTGAGATCGTACCTTGAGAATAGCCAGTATAGAGTCATCTTTAGATCCTCTGCCTCTGATTCCACTAACGCCACTTCAGGCGTTCCCCAAGGCCGTCATCTTGGTCCACTGATCTTTGTTCTAACAATAAATGATGTTGGTCATATTATTAAATATTCTGATCTGTCTATTTACGCGGACGACATGAAGATTATTAAGACCATAATACCCATACCATACCCTCAATGACTCTCTCTGTTTTCAAAGTGACCTAAACTCTTTCTACCTCTGGTGTGACAAAAACTACTTGGAACTAAATGTCAACAAATGTCAATCTATAACCTTTTCTCGTAAACGCCTCCCCCCTCCCAATAAAACCTATTACTTTCTCAACGAGTCAATTCCCTTAGTCTCCTCAATACGGGATTTGGGTGTCATTTGTGACAGGGAGCTAAATTTCTGCTTGCACATTGATCACATTATACTCAAAGCCAACTGTTCTCTGGGTTTCATAAAACGCTGGTCTAAGGAATTCTCTAATCCCTACGTAACAAAATCCCTCTTCATTACCTTTGTCAGACCCTTACTTGAATATGCCAGCCAAGTCTGGTCACCCTTTCAATCAACTCACTGCCGTAGAATCGAAAACGTGCAGCGCAGATTCATCCGTTTTGCTTTACGCGGTCTCCCATGGGCTGACAGGTTTAGACTACCTCCCTACGAAGACCGGCTAAAACTGATTAGTCTGCAAACCCTAGAAAAACGTCGTGAAGTCGCTGACATTCGCTGGCAAAAATTGAAAGTCTTGGTAAGTACCTTATATTTTATTTTGATAGCTATAGTAATACAGGTCATTTTTTACCCAGAAAAATGTCGAAGCAAACAAGACAGTACAAGTTCTTAGAAGATATAAATAATATTGGCGAAGAGTTTTCAGAAATTAGTGAAGATGAATTTTCTGAAAATGAAGATATATTGGTTGCAAATAAAAATGAGTTTGATTCTACAGATACTGACGATGAAGAGGAAAATATTGTGAATGTATGTAGTGGCCGAAAAAGAATAAGATTACTCTCAAGTTCGGAAGAAAGTGAAGTAGAAATAAATGAACAAAATGTTGCGAATAATGGATCTGTTTGGCAACAAATGCAGGTAGGTGGCACACCTGGAAGAGCACCACTTCATAACATTTTCAGGCAAGAAGTAGGCCCAACAGGATATGCAAAACGTCATATAATGAAAGGTAAAGTTAGTACTGCATTTTCATTGATAATTGACCACCGTATTATGAACCATATAAGAACATGCACAATAGAAGAAGCAAAGAGAGTGTTAGGTTCCGATTGGAGTTTACCTAAAAAAAAAAATTAGATGCATTTATTGCAATTTTATATGCTCGAGCTGCATATGGAGCAAATAATTTGAATATTTCCTTTTTGTGGAATAACATATGGGGGCCTAAATTTTTTTCTGAAACTATGAGCAGAAATAATTTTACCGAAATTCTTAGATTTATTCGTTTTGATAAAAAAAGTCAGCGGAGCCAACGTTTGAAAACAAATAAATTCGCTATGGTATCTGCAATTTGGAATATTTTCATTGAGAACAGCCAAAACTGTTACAAACCGGGTGAAAATATTACTATAGACGAACAGCTATTTCCGACTAAAGTACGATGTAGATTTACGCAATACATGCCTAACAAGCCGGATAAATTTGGAATCAAATTTTGGTTAGCATCGGACGTCGATAGCAAATACGTCATAAATGCACTTCCATATCTTGGAAAAGATGAATATAGGCCCTCTTCAGTACCACTCTCTGAATATGTTGTACTCAAACTCATTGAGCCATTTACGGGTTGCGGAAGAACTGTGACCACAGACAACTTCTTCACAAGCAAATCCCTAGCAACACAACTCCTAGCCAAAAAAACTACGTTAGTTGGAACTATTCGGTCAAATAAAAGAGAATTACCATTAATTGCGAAGCAAAAGAAAGATGATATGGAACGATTTTCATCGAAAATTTTTACAACAGATAATTGTACTCTTACAATCTATAAAAGTAAGCCAACAAAAAAAAGTACTTTTACTTAGTTCTAAACATAAATTCGTTAAAGTAGAAAACAATGATAAACGTTTACCTGAAACTGTTTCATATTACAATAAAACCAAATTTGGTGTAGACATGACCGATCAAATGGCGAAGAAATTTACTACAAAATCTAAGTCTTGCAGATGGCCTCTCCAAGTTTTTTTTCAATATCCTTGATTTAGCTGGCATAAATGCCTGGATTTTGTACAAGCAAACGACAGGAGAAAATATCTCGAGACAAGATTTTTTACTCAAGCTAGCAGAAGAACTTGGCGCCGATTTTCGAGAAGCCCGTGAACAACCAAAACAAGAAACAAATACGAAAGGATCGTTGCCTAAGTCTACTACAGATGCTTATAAACGTATGAGATGTCAAATAGGATACTGTAAAGAAAATAAAACCAACAAAATTTGCTCTAAATGTAAAAAATATGTTTGCGGAAAATGTACAATGGACACACTTATATGTAAAAAATGCGATGAACTATGAATTAAAAATTTTTATTTTTTGCTTTTGTAATAGAAATGCTCAACATACTATTTTGTTTAATTATAATAAATTCAATTTATATTTTTATTTCCTTCCTAACATCCATTTTTCATACATTCAAGCATGTAACATAAAGTCGGGTCATTTGACCCGCTACGGTAGAAATAGGTATATATTAAGTCTTGGTATGATTAGTGTTAACGGATATAAAGTGGAATAGCCGGAAAAAAAATGAAGCCGATCACGAATTCAAATTCTTTCCATCAACACTATTCTGTAAGTTTATAGAAATAAATAAAATATAATTTATTTATTTTCTATTGTAGCAGATTAAATAAATAAATGTAATTTTGACCGAACCTGTACTCGATGACAGCTGCGCGGTACTACGAACCACAGCCAACTTCGAGTCGGGGTCGGCCATTAAGAAAAAGGAGATCGCCACGTAGGCACCAATGTATATAAATAAGGAAAAAAGGAAAACGTGTTCTTTTTCTTTACTGAAGAACTAATAAAGGAGGTTGTGTGCTCCGAAGGTTTTTTTTTGATTTAATTTATTACTACAACATCAGGTGTGGGGTACACACTACAAAAATATTTTAACGTAGCGAATAACCCCGAAAACTTTAGAATATGTCAAGCAAGAAGCTGACCAAGGCGCAACTTCAGGAAGCCCTTCAAGAGGCACGCGTGGTCGTGCCACCCTCGGCAACATTAACCCAGCTGCGCACACTCTTTGAACAGGAGCTGTGTACAAGTGAGCACCAGGAGGATCGAAGTGACTCCGAAGATTTCGACGACGCTTCGCCTCTAGCACCTCCGACAACTTCAGTGACTACTGCCGATATTTCTGCCACCACTTCAGGACCCGTGAGCACCACTACTGGGACTTCAGCGACACTTACTGCCGAAACTTCCGTCACTTCAGTTATGCCGACGTTATTCCACAGTGCTACGACTTCTGGTGGGATTGTCAACAGTGCCCCTACGCCTTCCGATGTGGAGGAAGAACGCGAGTTGGCCCGACTCGAAAGGCGTAAACGCATAGCGGACTTAAGACGAGAACTGGAAGAGACGGAGCCAACATCATCAACTAGACGAGTGGACTTCCGCGACATAGAGGATGCAGTCCCTCCTTTCTCTGGCGACGATTCGTACGGCATCAGAAAGTGGATTGCCGACTTCGAGGATGTGGCTTTATCAGTGGGCTGTGACGACAGGAGCAAATACGTTTGTGCGAGAAGGCTTGTGAGGGGTACTGCGAAGATGCTGCTACGAACGGTACGAGTGGACAATTGGGACTGCCTAAGAAGACTCCTGATCAAGGAGTTCGATAAGCGTCTGACCCGACAGGAGGTCTACCGACAGTTGAGCCGTCGAATTCGCCTACGTGATGAGACTTTGCTGCATTACGTCCTTTCCATGCAAGAGATCGCCGCTTATTCGGATGTGGATGAAGCTGACCTCATCGAGCACATCATCGACGGGCTTGCGAACACATCATCAACCGTCTCCATCCTTTACGCCGCCAAGTCGATTGCGGAACTTAAGTGCTTGCTGCCACGCTACGAGAAGAGGTGTGCAGCCAAGCCACCTACGACGGCTCGAATCAGCGCAAGTGCAACACGATCATCGGCAACCGCCACTTCAGCAGCGAAGAGTTCTGACACCATGTCTCTTGATGGTCAAGTCAGGTGCTATAATTGTTCGAGCTATGGGCATATTGCTGTAAACTGTCCAAAAGAAAAGAGGCCGCTTGGATCATGTTTCCGTTGCGGTGATCAAGGCCACATCTACAAGCAGTGCCCGAAAGCAGCCAAGGGAAGGCGGGTAGGCGCCATAAGCAGAAGAACACGTGAGGCAACTTCCGAAGACGACTTTGACGACGACGAGTTAGGGCAGTCTTTGAACTCAGTACAATTGGTAAGCTTATCTTTTATTATTAACGAAACTAAGTGCACAAACTTTGCTAACATTGAGTGTCTTTTCGATACCGGTAGTCCGGTTAGTTTCATAAGAAGATCTGTCGTACCTCAGGACTATCAAGTGGGGAGCTTGAGTTATTCCAATTACCGCGGACTTGGGGACGTCAAGATTTACACCTATGGTACGCTTTCGTGTTACCTTAAGATTGCCGGGAAAATAAATAAAATTTCACTTATGATTATTCCAGATAAAGTTACGTTTATGCCTTTGATCATCGGTCGTGATGCACTTCAGATCTTCAGTATTAAATTAAGAATTCCAAGAGACAAATGTGTTTTTCCTTCCGAACAAAAATGTTCTTTAATCATTAATAAACGTTCATCAATTAATTATTCGTATTTGTGCACTTATTTTCCAAACCCTATAGATAGTAAGGCAACTGAAGTTGAAGAGAATAGTACTGTAAGTGGTAGTGAACTTTGTGGCGACGGCTCGTTGACTTTGCTTAAGAATACTAAAGAAATCTGTGACTCTAGCGAGTGTGGTTCTGCCCCGTCAAGTACGATTGATAATGAGGGAGAATTCGAGATATTCGGGATTGAAGTAGAACAAAATGATGAATTGGTATTAGGACCGGGATTAGATATAACGACGGCTGAAAGGGTGCGAAAGGTGATTTCTGATAATTATATAAAGTTTGACAAATCAAAAGCGACCCCTCTGGATTACGAAATGCATATCAGACTTACTACGGATACACCATTTTTCTGCCCGCCGCGACGGTTGTCTTTTGCAGAGAAGCGTGAAGTTGACACTATTATTAAAGATCTTCTGACCCGTGGAGTGATAAAGCACAGTGACTCGCCTTATGCATCACCCATTGTATTGACGAAGAAAAAGTCGGGTGAAATAAGAATGTGCGTGGACTATCGTGCCTTAAATAAGCACACAGTAAGGGATAATTACCCTCTTCCTCTTATCGAAGACTGTCTCGAGTATTTCGCAGGCAAGAAAGTATTCACCCTGCTTGACCTTAAGAGTGGCTTCCATCAGGTGAAGGTTGCTTCAGACTCTACCCATCTTACTTCTTTTGTAACCCCAACGGGACAATACGAGTTTCTCAGGATGGCATTTGGCCTTAAGAACGCGCCTAGTGTCTTTCAGCGCTTCATCTCCCGTGTCTTCCGTAAGTTTACGGACTCTAAGCAAATCGTCGTGTATATGGATGATATTGTTATAGCGAGTTATAATGTGTCTGATCATTTACGATTAGTGCAGAGCGTTCTGCTATGCCTTGCGGAAAATGGGCTCGAATTGAAGCTGCCCAAATGCAGGTTTGTGTTTTCCACAATAGATTACCTAGGGTATAGAGTGACAGAACAGGGGATACAACCAAGCGACTCCCATCTGAGAGCTATTAGACAATATCCTACTCCCAAGAATAGTAAGGAGTTGCATTCGTTCCTTGGACTAAGTTCCTACTTTCGCCGATTTGTAAGTTCATTCTCTAGGATCGCCCGACCATTGTACGATCTTCTGAAAAAAGATAAACCTTATGTTTTTACTTCCGAGTGTGAGCGTGCCTTCCGAGAATTGAAAAGTAGTCTAACATCCCCACCCGTACTAGCAATCTATGACCCAACACGTGAAACGGAATTACATTGCGACGCGAGTTCTTTGGGATATGGCGCAGTCCTCCTGCAGCGGCAGGATGACGGAAGATACCATCCGGTAGCCTATTTCTCTAAGAGTACTTCGGCCCAAGAGGCTAAGTACCATAGTTTTGAGCTAGAAACGTTAGCCATTATATCGGCACTTCGGCGCTTTCGGGTGTACTTAGAAGGAATTCCCTTCACAGTGGTAACAGACTGTAGTTCTCTTATGTTAACCTTGAATAAGAAGAGTGTAAACCCACGGATAGCCCGATGGGCATTAGAGTTAGAAAATTATAACTACAAGGTCAAGCACCGTAGCGGAGCTAAGATGGGTCATACCGACGCCCTCAGCCGATGTCATATGGTGGCCGCGGTAAACTCCGAGGATATTGACTTCCAGTTAAGAGCATCTCAAGGTAGAGACCCATTGATTTTAGAACTAAGAGAGAAGTTATGCTCAGAGGAGTTGGATTCTTACGTTTTGAAAGATGGGATAGTGTTCCGTAAAGATCGCAGTGGTAAACTACGCATGTATGTCCCTCTCGGCTTAGAGGCTAATCTTATTCGTCATGTGCATGAGAAGATTGGGCATTTGGGGGTGTCGAAGTGTTATGAACAGATGCGTATGCATTATTGGTTTCCGAAGATGAGAGAGAAAATAGACAAGTTTACAAAGAATTGTATTAAGTGTATTATGTACTCTTCACCAGTGGATTCGCGTGAACGTAACATTTTCAATATTCCTAAGGAGCCAGTACCATTTCACACTATACATTTGGATCACTTCGGGCCTCTCCCCTCCGTAACGTCGAAGAGAAAACACATACTATTAGTGGTCGATGCCTTCACCAAGTATGTCAAGTTGTACCCCGTCGTCTCGACGAGTACTAAAGAAGTATGTGCATGCCTTAATTGGTACTTCGAGTACTACAGTAGGCCCTTAAGGGTGATTACGGACCGTGGTACGTGCTTTACGTCATTGGAGTTTAGCTCCTTCCTCATAAATCGAAACATTTCGCATGTCAAGGTGGCTGTTCAGTCGCCTCAGGCTAATGGCCAAGTGGAGAGGGTTAATCGAGTGTTGGGAAAGATGTTGGGGAAACTCAGTGAGCCTTTGCAACATTCGGATTGGGTGCGTACTTTGTCCCAAGTGGAGTACGCACTGAACAATACTGTACATAGATCGACGCGGACTACACCCAGCAGACTTCTGTTCGGAGTTGATCAACGGGGCATTATTGTGGATGAACTTTCGGAATTCCTCGCTGAAAAGCACCTAAGTTCGCAGGTTAGAGATCTTGATGGGCTTAGGGAAAAGGCGTCTAAGGAGATACATAAGGTGCAGGAATACAATTGTCGTTACTTCGAGGAAAAGAACCAACCCGCTCGAGCATACCTGGTAGGTGATTACGTAGTAATTAGAAATGTCGATACAGCCGTCGGTACTAACAAAAAGCTCATTCCAAGGTTCAGAGGGCCTTACGTCATCCACAAGGTTTTGCCACATGACAGGTATGTTGTCCGGGACATTGAGAATTGTCCCATAACGCAGTTGCCTTACGATGGGGTTATAGAGGCTAGGAATATTCGACTGTGGAAAGAAGACCACACGTAGCACGCAAGTTAAGTTAAGTTATAAGTCTAGTCGAGTCGTCCAACGTTTTAGGGCTAAGTTAGGTTAAGATTGATTGATGTCATGTTAATTTATGTAGTTGATCGAGGCCGATCAATCTGTCAGATTGGCCGAGTTGTAGCAGATTAAATAAAAAAATGTAATTTTGACCGAACCTGTACTCGATGACAGCTGCGCGGTACTACGAACCACAGCCAACTTCGAGTCGGGGTCGGCCATTAAGAAAAAGGAGATCGCCACGTAGGCACCAATGTATATAAATAAGGAAAAAAGGAAAACGTGTTCTTTTTCTTTACTGAAGAACTAATAAAGGAGGTTGTGTGCTCCGAAGGTTTTTTTTTGATTTAATTTATTACTACAACATCAGGTGTGGGGTACACACTACAAAAATATTTTAACGTAGCGAATAACCCCGAAAACTTTAGAATATGTCAAGCAAGAAGCTGACCAAGGCGCAACTTCAGGAAGCCCTTCAAGAGGCACGCGTGGTCGTGCCACCCTCGGCAACATTAACCCAGCTGCGCACACTCTTTGAACAGGAGCTGTGTACAAGTGAGCACCAGGAGGATCGAAGTGACTCCGAAGATTTCGACGACGCTTCGCCTCTAGCACCTCCGACAACTTCAGTGACTACTGCCGATATTTCTGCCACCACTTCAGGACCCGTGAGCACCACTACTGGGACTTCAGCGACACTTACTGCCGAAACTTCCGTCACTTCAGTTATGCCGACGTTATTCCACAGTGCTACGACTTCTGGTGGGATTGTCAACAGTGCCCCTACGCCTTCCGATGTGGAGGAAGAACGCGAGTTGGCCCGGCTCGAAAGGCGTAAACGCATAGCGGACTTAAGACGAGAACTGGAAGAGACGGAGCCAACATCATCAACTAGACGAGTGGACTTCCGCGACATAGAGGATGCAGTCCCTCCTTTCTCTGGCGACGATTCGTACGGCATCAGAAAGTGGATTGCCGACTTCGAGGATGTGGCTTTATCAGTGGGCTGTGACGACAGGAGCAAATACGTTTGTGCGAGAAGGCTTGTGAGGGGTACTGCGAAGATGCTGCTACGAACGGTACGAGTGGACAATTGGGACTGCCTAAGAAGACTCCTGATCAAGGAGTTCGATAAGCGTCTGACCCGACAGGAGGTCTACCGACAGTTGAGCCGTCGAATTCGCCTACGTGATGAGACTTTGCTGCATTACGTCCTTTCCATGCAAGAGATCGCCGCTTATTCGGATGTGGATGAAGCTGACCTCATCGAGCACATCATCGACGGGCTTGCGAACACATCATCAACCGTCTCCATCCTTTACGCCGCCAAGTCGATTGCGGAACTTAAGTGCTTGCTGCCACGCTACGAGAAGAGGTGTGCAGCCAAGCCACCTACGACGGCTCGAATCAGCGCAAGTGCAACACGATCATCGGCAACCGCCACTTCAGCAGCGAAGAGTTCTGACACCATGTCTCTTGATGGTCAAGTCAGGTGCTATAATTGTTCGAGCTATGGGCATATTGCTGTAAACTGTCCAAAAGAAAAGAGGCCGCTTGGATCATGTTTCCGTTGCGGTGATCAAGGCCACATCTACAAGCAGTGCCCGAAAGCAGCCAAGGGAAGGCGGGTAGGCGCCATAAGCAGAAGAACACGTGAGGCAACTTCCGAAGACGACTTTGACGACGACGAGTTAGGGCAGTCTTTGAACTCAGTACAATTGGTAAGCTTATCTTTTATTATTAACGAAACTAAGTGCACAAACTTTGCTAACATTGAGTGTCTTTTCGATACCGGTAGTCCGGTTAGTTTCATAAGAAGATCTGTCGTACCTCAGGACTATCAAGTGGGGAGCTTGAGTTATTCCAATTACCGCGGACTTGGGGACGTCAAGATTTACACCTATGGTACGCTTTCGTGTTACCTTAAGATTGCCGGGAAAATAAATAAAATTTCACTTATGATTATTCCAGATAAAGTTACGTTTATGCCTTTGATCATCGGTCGTGATGCACTTCAGATCTTCAGTATTAAATTAAGAATTCCAAGAGACAAATGTGTTTTTCCTTCCGAACAAAAATGTTCTTTAATCATTAATAAACGTTCATCAATTAATTATTCGTATTTGTGCACTTATTTTCCAAACCCTATAGATAGTAAGGCAACTGAAGTTGAAGAGAATAGTACTGTAAGTGGTAGTGAACTTTGTGGCGACGGCTCGTTGACTTTGCTTAAGAATACTAAAGAAATCTGTGACTCTAGCGAGTGTGGTTCTGCCCCGTCAAGTACGATTGATAATGAGGGAGAATTCGAGATATTCGGGATTGAAGTAGAACAAAATGATGAATTGGTATTAGGACCGGGATTAGATATAACGACGGCTGAAAGGGTGCGAAAGGTGATTTCTGATAATTATATAAAGTTTGACAAATCAAAAGCGACCCCTCTGGATTACGAAATGCATATCAGACTTACTACGGATACACCATTTTTCTGCCCGCCGCGACGGTTGTCTTTTGCAGAGAAGCGTGAAGTTGACACTATTATTAAAGATCTTCTGACCCGTGGAGTGATAAAGCACAGTGACTCGCCTTATGCATCACCCATTGTATTGACGAAGAAAAAGTCGGGTGAAATAAGAATGTGCGTGGACTATCGTGCCTTAAATAAGCACACAGTAAGGGATAATTACCCTCTTCCTCTTATCGAAGACTGTCTCGAGTATTTCGCAGGCAAGAAAGTATTCACCCTGCTTGACCTTAAGAGTGGCTTCCATCAGGTGAAGGTTGCTTCAGACTCTACCCATCTTACTTCTTTTGTAACCCCAACGGGACAATACGAGTTTCTCAGGATGGCATTTGGCCTTAAGAACGCGCCTAGTGTCTTTCAGCGCTTCATCTCCCGTGTCTTCCGTAAGTTTACGGACTCTAAGCAAATCGTCGTGTATATGGATGATATTGTTATAGCGAGTTATAATGTGTCTGATCATTTACGATTAGTGCAGAGCGTTCTGCTATGCCTTGCGGAAAATGGGCTCGAATTGAAGCTGCCCAAATGCAGGTTTGTGTTTTCCACAATAGATTACCTAGGGTATAGAGTGACAGAACAGGGGATACAACCAAGCGACTCCCATCTGAGAGCTATTAGACAATATCCTACTCCCAAGAATAGTAAGGAGTTGCATTCGTTCCTTGGACTAAGTTCCTACTTTCGCCGATTTGTAAGTTCATTCTCTAGGATCGCCCGACCATTGTACGATCTTCTGAAAAAAGATAAACCTTATGTTTTTACTTCCGAGTGTGAGCGTGCCTTCCGAGAATTGAAAAGTAGTCTAACATCCCCACCCGTACTAGCAATCTATGACCCAACACGTGAAACGGAATTACATTGCGACGCGAGTTCTTTGGGATATGGCGCAGTCCTCCTGCAGCGGCAGGATGACGGAAGATACCATCCGGTAGCCTATTTCTCTAAGAGTACTTCGGCCCAAGAGGCTAAGTACCATAGTTTTGAGCTAGAAACGTTAGCCATTATATCGGCACTTCGGCGCTTTCGGTTGTACTTAGAAGGAATTCCCTTCACAGTGGTAACAGACTGTAGTTCTCTTATGTTAACCTTGAATAAGAAGAGTGTAAACCCACGGATAGCCCGATGGGCATTAGAGTTAGAAAATTATAACTACAAGGTCAAGCACCGTAGCGGAGCTAAGATGGGTCATACCGACGCCCTCAGCCGATGTCATATGGTGGCCGCGGTAAACTCCGAGGATATTGACTTCCAGTTAAGAGCATCTCAAGGTAGAGACCCATTGATTTTAGAACTAAGAGAGAAGTTATGCTCAGAGGAGTTGGATTCTTACGTTTTGAAAGATGGGATAGTGTTCCGTAAAGATCGCAGTGGTAAACTACGCATGTATGTCCCTCTCGGCTTAGAGGCTAATCTTATTCGTCATGTGCATGAGAAGATTGGGCATTTGGGGGTGTCGAAGTGTTATGAACAGATGCGTATGCATTATTGGTTTCCGAAGATGAGAGAGAAAATAGACAAGTTTACAAAGAATTGTATTAAGTGTATTATGTACTCTTCACCAGTGGATTCGCGTGAACGTAACATTTTCAATATTCCTAAGGAGCCAGTACCATTTCACACTATACATTTGGATCACTTCGGGCCTCTCCCCTCCGTAACGTCGAAGAGAAAACACATACTATTAGTGGTCGATGCCTTCACCAAGTATGTCAAGTTGTACCCCGTCGTCTCGACGAGTACTAAAGAAGTATGTGCATGCCTTAATTGGTACTTCGAGTACTACAGTAGGCCCTTAAGGGTGATTACGGACCGTGGTACGTGCTTTACGTCATTGGAGTTTAGCTCCTTCCTCATAAATCGAAACATTTCGCATGTCAAGGTGGCTGTTCAGTCGCCTCAGGCTAATGGCCAAGTGGAGAGGGTTAATCGAGTGTTGGGAAAGATGTTGGGGAAACTCAGTGAGCCTTTGCAACATTCGGATTGGGTGCGTACTTTGTCCCAAGTGGAGTACGCACTGAACAATACTGTACATAGATCGACGCGGACTACACCCAGCAGACTTCTGTTCGGAGTTGATCAACGGGGCATTATTGTGGATGAACTTTCGGAATTCCTCGCTGAAAAGCACCTAAGTTCGCAGGTTAGAGATCTTGATGGGCTTAGGGAAAAGGCGTCTAAGGAGATACATAAGGTGCAGGAATACAATTGTCGTTACTTCGAGGAAAAGAACCAACCCGCTCGAGCATACCTGGTAGGTGATTACGTAGTAATTAGAAATGTCGATACAGCCGTCGGTACTAACAAAAAGCTCATTCCAAGGTTCAGAGGGCCTTACGTCATCCACAAGGTTTTGCCACATGACAGGTATGTTGTCCGGGACATTGAGAATTGTCCCATAACGCAGTTGCCTTACGATGGGGTTATAGAGGCTAGGAATATTCGACTGTGGAAAGAAGACCACACGTAGCACGCAAGTTAAGTTAAGTTATAAGTCTAGTCGAGTCGTCCAACGTTTTAGGGCTAAGTTAGGTTAAGATTGATTGATGTCATGTTAATTTATGTAGTTGATCGAGGCCGATCAATCTGTCAGATTGGCCGAGTTGTAGCAGATTAAATAAAAAAATGTAATTTTGACCGAACCTGTACTCGATGACAGCTGCGCGGTACTACGAACCACAGCCAACTTCGAGTCGGGGTCGGCCATTAAGAAAAAGGAGATCGCCACGTAGGCACCAATGTATATAAATAAGGAAAAAAGGAAAACGTGTTCTTTTTCTTTACTGAAGAACTAATAAAGGAGGTTGTGTGCTCCGAAGGTTTTTTTTTGATTTAATTTATTACTACACTATCTATATTGGGCTTAGATTGTATAAGTCGCCATTATATATCTTTCAAAGATTACGAAAGGGACATTAGAGGCGCAATAAAAAAATTTGTTGCGTCGTGAAAAAGATCTTTTGAAAAGAGAAAATGAAATGTTACAACGAATGACCGAAATTAATAGCGGTAAAATTACTGGCAAACAATTGACAGAAGGACACGAAGCAAAGTCACGCGACACTCAGACAACGAGATCGACAACAGACGAGGATGCAACGGGATCGGCAAGCGGTGACTACGATGGGCGTCAGTTCAATTAGTACAAAGACATGTTACCTGTATATGACGGTAGCCCTAGGTTTCATGTGTGGCTAGCCCAACTGATGTGCTGCGTACCCTTCTAATAGTCAAGCTGAGGGGTAAGACTCAAGAGTGCCTGCATTCCAAGCCTAATTTTGTGGAAGGAGTTGACAACCTGATTGCGCAAATGAGTGAAATGTTTGGAGGAAAGGCAAACAGATTGGAAGTGAGAAAGAGGTTCGAAAATAGGAAGTGGCAAATTAGTGAAACATTTCCGGAATACTTCAACAGTAAAGTCACACTCGCGGGAGGACTGGGCATGGAAGAAACTGAATTGTTGGACTACATCATAGACGGTATCACAGATGAGAGTTTAAAACTGTACGCGCAAGTACTCAATTTCGATAACAGAACTCAGTTGACATGTTGACAAGTATGAGCCGGGTGAAACAAAAGCAAGGTGGAACGAGAACATCTACGGCGGTCGCTGTTGGCAAGTCTGTCTCAAGGGTGCGGTGTTACAACTGCAACTCTGTGGGACACTATGCAGCCGAATGCAGGAAGCCGAAACGAGAGTACGGAGCCTGTTATGCTTGCGGCTCTCAAGGCCACCAAGATTCAACGTGTCCGGATAGGAAGAAGGCAGTTCAACTGGTTAAGGAGGATTCTCATGATTACGTAAGATATTTAAGTGTTAGTATAGAGGGTGATAACAACTTTGTTCTTTCCCTAGAATGGCTCATAGATTCCGAAAGCCCCATCACTTTTCTCCGACGCGCGTGCGTCCCCAAACGTTGCAAATTAAACAACGTTAATAAAAATGAATTTATGTTCTTTGGATTAAATAAAAGCGTTTTAAGAATTTCCAGTAAATTTAGGTGTTGTGTTAATTGGAACGTCATTAAAATTCGTGTTGAAATTTTCGTGGTGATGACGAGTCAATCTCCTATGAGGCAGTCTTGGGAAGAAATTTTTGAACGGCCGGTAAATTTAAGATTATTTCTGAAATTGAAGAAACGAATGACAAATGTAATGTTACAAAAATTGATAGTAATAATTTTGAAAATTCACTGCTGATGATCGATTACGAAACTAAAGATTGTGAAAATTGTATTGTCAATATAGGAAAAGAAGTCCATTTTAAAACAAAACGACACTTGTACGATGCTTATAATAGGCATTATTTGGTGCCTCGACGCCCTTCCGAACCAGCGGTAAAAACTGAAATGAAATTAACTTTGAATAATGTAAAGCCCTTCTATTGTTCACCACGCAGGCTGTCAAATGCCGAAAGTCAGAACTGAACACATTAATAGACGAATACCTCGCGAAAGGAATTATAAAAGTTAGTGAGTCGGAATTTGTTTCCTCCATAGTTCTGGTTAAAAAGAAAACAGAAGAATCAAGAATGTGTGTAGATTATAGGAACTTAAATAAAGTTACAGCTAAAGATAGTTTTCCCATTCCCCTTGTTTAAGTTACTATATATCAGTCGAGCTCCTATGTCAATAATTTTTATAACGAACCGTGGGACCAGAACTCGCAAACAAAATTCACGCGTCTCGTATTCTCCACGAGCAAAATATTCGACACCGCCGCAGTTGCGTCGCACGGTTTGAATTTGCTTACGATGCAATTTTTGTACGCACAAGGTTCAATTTGTGTGAGCTCGATGCAGCCCGTCGTGTATATTCAAAGGGTCAACACCCAAGTAATAAAGAATAGAATTTAATAAGTTTTATTGTTTCATTTATTTTATATTTCTTAATTAAACACCCCTTCTAGATGATTTGTTAGACCGATTAGGAAACAAAAGGATATTCACAAAGTTAGATTTAAAAAATGGTTTCTTTCATGTACATATGCATGTAGACTCAATAAAATATACTTCATTCGTCACACCGCTAGGACAGTACGAGTTCTTAAGAATGCCATTCGGTTTTAAAAATGCTCCTTCTGTTTTTCAAAAACACATTAACAGAATATTTGCTGATATGATTAGAAAGGACGAAGTTATTATATACTTAGACGATATAATGATAGCAACAAGCACGCGTTAAACAAGAAGATGGTATTCTACCATCTTCCGATTTTTTATTTCTCAAAAAGAACGACAGACGCAAAATCAATGTACCATAGCTTTGAGCTAGAAACCTTAGCCATAGTTAGTGCACTACAACGTTTCCGTATCTATCTCCAGGGCAGACACTTTAAAATAGCTACAGATTGTTACGCTTTAACGATGACCCTCAATAAGGAGCTTAACCTTAGGATTGCAAGGTGGGAACTATGATTATGTACATTCTATGGTTCAGTGTGTTCTCTCAATGGCTTTTCCATAATCATAGTTCAGTGGATTCTCTCAGCACTTTTTTTTCATGAATTGTTTTGTCAAAAGGTTATTTTTTGTTTCTGACGCCAAAGAGAGAACTTCACTGGAGAAGAGTCGTGACAATTAGATATAGAATAAAAAGAAACTCAAGAATTTGTGAACACAGTGTGCATAGTTTTATTTAGTACTGCATTAAATCTCAGAAGTGGGATACAATCATACAAAACATGTCGTATGTGCCGCGCCAAGTTATCGTAGAGGCACTAACCGCAGCGAAGGTAGCGTTCGAGCCGAACGCCACAGTGCCAGAATTGCACCCGTTATATGACGCCCTTGTAACGGAGAATACGCCAGAAACCGTGAACCGACGCTGTGAAGAAGACGACCGGCGCCTTGACGAAAATGACTGCAGCACCGATGACCGCTGCCCTGACGATCGCCGCAATGATGACCGCCGAAATGACGACCGCCGCAATGATGACCGCCGTAATGATGACCGCCGCAATGATGACCGCTTCCCCGACGACCACCGCAATGATGACCGTCGCAACGACGCCCGTTGCCCTGACGACTACTGTTGTCGCGAAAGTGTGTATGCTGTCGATGACGAGCTGGAGAGGATCGAGAAAGATATCGTCCTACTGCGAAAGAGTAAGGAACTCCAGGAACTGAAGGATGAAACGGCCGTTTCTCAGAAGTTCGATTTCATCGCTTTCGAGGCTATGGTTCACCCATTCAGCGGGGACGACCAGTACGACGTGAAGAAGTGGATCGCTGATGTGGAAGATGCCTTCAACACCTTCGGCTAGAGTGAAATTGAGAAGTTTGTGAGTGTGCGACGCCTCCTTACGGGTACAGCCAAAATATTCTTGAGGACTACGACGGCCCATAACTATGCGACACTGAAAGAGGCTTTGGTGGAAGAATTTGGCCGGACGCATTCCATGAATGAGGTTTTCCAACAGGTTCGTGCGAGAACCCTAAAGTCAACCGAATCGATAAAAAGGTATGTGTTGAAGATGCAGGAGATTGCATCGCACGCCAACATCCCGGAGGCCGATGTGATCGAATACATCATCGACGGACTGAACGATCGGAGCAGGAACGTCGCTGTACTGTTGGGGCCACATCAATGAGACAGCTGAAGTCCCTGCTGGACAGGTACGAGAAAAAGAGGACCCGCGGTGCACCGCCGAAAACCGCTGTATACCCCACCACTTCCGCCGTTTTAGCGAAACTGAGGAGTACAAACACCGCCGTTGTTCCTGCTGGGTTTTTGAACACATCAATGGAGAACGTGAGATGCTACAATTACTCACAATTTGGCCATTATCAGAGCCAGTGTACAAAACCGAAGCGACCGCCGAATTCATGTTTTGTGTGCCATGAAGTCCGCCACTACCACCAGGACTGTCCGAGGAAGAAGCGTTCTGCAGCTGCTGCCCAGGAGACTGAAGGAAGAGCCGGGAACGAATATCCATGGAGCGTCGAGTAAGTAGCGGAGAAGATTCGTTCATATCAAACGGTAAGTGTTGCCTTCAGTAATTTACGCAATAAGTACACTGACGGGAAAATTTTATTATGTCTCTTTGATTCTGGCTGTCCTAGTAGCTTCATTAAAAAATCGCTTGTCCCCTACGTCAGCGGAAAAAAGGAACTGACGCAACTCAGGGGACTTGAAAATGTACGCCTTAGTGTGTGTGGAAAAGTAAGGTGCAATGTAATGTTTCGCGGTAGAGTTGTAAATCACACTTTTCTAATTCTTCCAGATTAAGAACTAGTTGTACCCCTTTTAGTGGGACGTGACGCATTGCCAAAATCCAACATATACCTATGCCGATTAAAAAGAAGAATTTATAACCATTGTTTTCTGTTTAAGATAAATCAAAATATGAAAAAACATAAAAATTTGGAATTACCCAAAGATGCCAGTGTACTTATTGCGTTTAATCTTCTAAGGGATCCATAGTTAGGTTAGTTAGTTAGTTAGCGAGTTAGGTTTTCCGATATTATAAAGTTTGAAGATGGAGCAGTATGTAGATTAACGGAAGATTATAAAACTGAAGCGAATATTGTCAAGCCTTTTGGCAACAGATACATGTTAGCCGAGTATTGTAGGAGTGATGTAAATGGGACCGCCGCTAGTGAAAATAAGATAGTTGCTAATGACTGTAAAGTTCTGACTGAAGAAGTGTTAGCAGTTTCGGAGACAATGAATTATCGAAAGTAATTAGGTCGAACGAAAGAGAATCTGAAGTAGGGGATGTAAGTCTCCTCGAGGAGGTAATGGAATCCGGTGATGAGAAAAGGACAATGCACTTTTCTGATTTAGTTTGTCTAGTTAATGCAGTGGCGACCTCTGACATAGGCAATACTGATGTAGATGTATGCAAGACGTTAGGTGCATCTCGACAATTCAACATTCTGATTTAGGTCCTTACCTTGTTGAGAGATCCTGGGCTAGGCATCTGACGCGGAATCTAAATTGATTAGTTTTGAGTTAGAGACATTAGCGGTCGTTCACGCCTTGGCTCGCTTTAGGACTTATCTTGACCGGCTGCCGTTCACTATTGTCACAGATTGTGAAGTCCTCACGCAAACATTGAGGAAGAAAGAGGTGAACGCGCGAGTGGCAAAGTGGGCTCTCATGTTTGAAAACTATAATTATCAGATGCAACATAGAAAAGGCGAACGAATGACGCACGTAGATGCACTAAGCCGAGTGCATATTGCGGCTGCAGTGACTATCGAAGAGTTAGATAAACGTATTCAGGCTGTCCAGGCGAGGGACGAGGTTATCCGGTCAATACGTGAGAAATTAGAAACAGGGGAAGTCCCGGTTATGTGTTAGAAAATGGTCTGGTTTTCCGGGTGGGGTCACAGCAAAAACGTCAGCTGTTTGTTCCGGGAGATGTTGTTGACGAACTAACAGAATACTTAGATGAGATGTATGCTGACAGAAAAAGAATAAATTTAGTCAGGTTAAGAGATGAAGCTTCTGAAGCAATAAGGAGGTCTCAACAGTATAACTCGAAATACTTCGATGATACCATGTCGGTCATGATGTCATACCATGTCGGTGATGTTTGATGTCGGTGATTACGTGGTTATAAAGAATGTAGACACTTTAGTCCGAACTAATAAGAAGTTAATACCGAAGCACCGCGGCCCATATGTAGTGAAGAAGAAGCTAGGGAATGATCGGTATGTAATAGAAGACATTAAAGGATGTCAAGTGACCCAGATGCCATTTCATGACGTACTAGATTCGAGTAGGATGAAGAGGTGGGTTGAACCCAGGGAGGAAATTGTAGATGAGGGTTTGGATCCTGGAGGCAACACTTACGTCTAGACTAAGTAGCTCAATCGGGGACGATTGAATCGTCAAGAGGGCCGAACTGTAATGAATTTGTCATTAATTGGTATCATTGAAGTTGGCACTACAAAAAGTGATGCCTATGCAATGTCATTCTGTAGTAGAATAATACCAAATAAGAGAAATAAGCACAAAGAGAGACTAGTAGACACACATACATATATCACAGAGAGAGAGGATTGCCGGTTAGGTCAGACTAGGCCAAGTTAATATTAAACACAGTTTGTGAACAGAAGTGAAGGCGATCAGTCGTAATAATAAAAAAAAAAGTAAGAAATAGAAAAAACGGTGTGTTTATTTTTTCAAAAGACCAAGCAGGTAGCTTAAAATTTCAGAAGTGGGATTAATTCCAAGCGCGAAAAAAAAAAAGCACATAGAATATAGTAAAAAAAATATGCCGAACGAAGTTGAAACCTTCAAATCGTTTACTGCCTCGCAGTTAAAAAATGGCTGAGTATCTTGGGCAGGAAGAATAGCGGCAACAAGAGCGAGTTAGTGCTGCGATTGCTGGAAATTCCTGAAGTCGAACGAGGAACCTTTCCAGAAGAATCCGAGGATGATTGTTCGACTTCGGAAGAAAGTCAGCACACAAACGGTTCAAGCGATGAAGATACCGATACGCCAAGACAACGGTCGTCGAAAGAAGAGAAGCAGAGAAACGAAAGCCATCCCGAAAAATCTGATGAGTGTCGAAGAGTGACCACCGCGAAGGAAAAAAACCACACACACACCGATGAGGAGTCTGATGAGGGAAGACCACCAAGCAGTAACAACTGAAGAGAGGGAACAACCGAAAAGGCACACCGAAAAGAAAAGTGCAACACGCCGGACACACAAAAGACGAGAGGAGGAATTTTTGCAAATGAAAAGAGAGGTGGAGCTGATGAAACGCGAGCTGGAATTACAAAAGAGAGAAAACGAGCTGTTAAGGGAGAAGTATGAGTTGCTGCAGAAGAAGAGCGCAGAAAAAAATGAGGAAAGTATTACTGCAAGAGAAGGGAGATTCGCTGATGTGAAAGCGCTGTTGAGCGAATTTGATGGGAGTGATGGCTCTTACTTTCGCTGGGAGTCTCAATTGCGGGAAATCAAACAGATGTACAATTTGGACGATTTGAACACCAGGCTGCTGATCGCGTGCAAGTTGAAGGGAAGAGCGTTGGAGTGGTTTCACGCGAGACCAGACACCACTACCATCGACGTCGAAATAATCCTGGAAGAAATGCGGAAAATATTTTCTGACAGGACCACCAGCACAATTCTTCGGCGGAGATTTGAATCTCGATCGTGGTCACCAGACTAGAGATTCCCGGAATATTTTTATAGCAAAATATCACTGGGTTCCAAGGCAAATCTCACCGAGAAGGATCTGCTGGAGGGCATCATCGAGGGGATCTTTGATAGAACGCTGAGGGCACAAGCCAAGACACATCGGTTCAGTGACAAACTCGACATGCTGGATGCGTTCTACGATGTTACTTTGCCATCAACATCACGTCGACAGCCGGTGGAGGGACGACGAACGACAACAACAACGCCAGTCAGGTGCTACAACTGTAATCCCATGGGGCATAAAGCTGATGAGTGCCGCAAAGAAAGACGAGAGATGGGAGCCTGCCATGTTTGTGCCGAAATGGGCCATTACGCCGCCGAATGTCCCAAGAGGAAGCCGAAGCAGATGCACATGGTCCAGGGGGAGAAGCCGAAAGACGAATATGTAAGAAATTTAGAGTATTATTTTAGTAGACTGAATTATAATTATAACGTTTCATTAGATACATTAATAGATACCGGCAGTCCGATCAGTTTAGTTCGTCAACAGTTCGTGCCAGAAGCCGTTTTAAGTTTAAGTTATTTTGGTATCAATAAGACACCCCTTGTAGTGTTCGGAGAAATAAAATGTTTAGTTTATTATGATGATGAAAAGATTGAATTAGATGTTTTTGTTGTAGATAATAATACTGTTAAAACGCGACTTAAGAAAAATGCGACCCTTACAGTTGGCAATTCAAAAGGTAGTGAAAAAAGTTTATTGACATGTAATAATATGAACAAATGAATGAAAATAATAGAAAGTGATCAAAGTAAAATTTTAACAAGTGATTAGAATTCAGATTCAATTATACAAAGAGCCTTAAATCAAAGAATAGATAAATTAATAGAATTTCTTAACAAATACCATGCAATATCCAATGATATTAGGAAAACACTTTTTGGAAAAAGCAAACTTAAAACTAGTGAAAACAAATGATGAAAAGAATATAAAAAGAGAGGTAACATGATGAAAGGTGTAAAGAATTAATGAACATAGAAACGGACGGTAATGCTTCCAATGTTGTTACTGATGAAATTGATTTTAGATGGAAAGATAAGTTTACTAGAATATTTGAGGAGAGTTATATGTACAGCGAACGTCCCGTTCCAAGTACGACCTAGTACGAGATGAAAATAAGATTGACAGATGAAAAGCCCTTTCGTTGCTCCTCGCGAAGGCTCTCGTATCAAGAAAAAGAAAAAGTGTGCGCTATTTTAGATGAATTAGTTCAATCAGACGTCATTAGGCCTAGTAAATCTGAGTATGCGTCTCCCATTGTATTGGTAAGAAAAAAAACTGGGGACATTCGGTTGTGTGTAGATTTTCGAACGCTCAATAAGGTGACGTTGAAGGATAATTATCCAATTCCTCTTATAGATGACCTGCTAGATAGACAATATTCTCTCTGCTTGATCTGAAGAGTGCCTTTTATCATGTACACATGAGCGAAAACTCGATTAAGTATACATCATTCGTAACCCCCATGGGATAGTACGAATTTTTGAAGATGCCTTTCGGGCTACGCAATGCTCCATCCACATTCCAGAGGTTCATCAATGAAGTTTTTGATGATTTACTCCGTGCGGAGAAGGTAGCCATATATTTAGATGACTTAATGGTGGCCACGACGACTGTAGATGAGCACTTGAGTGTACTGAAGGAAGTGTTTGATCGACTCGTTAGTAATAGGCTGGAATTAAGGATAGATAAATGCCGATTTCTTAAATCCGAAATACATTATTTAGGATATACAATTTCGAATGAGGGTATAAAACCAGATGAAAAGGGTATAGCGTCGGTGAAAAGTTTTCCTGTGCCACAAAATGCAAAGGGTGTTCATAGTTTCTTGGGCCTATGCTCATATTTCAGAAGGTTTATCAAAGATTTTTCACTTTTAGCCGAACCTTTATACAAACTGATAAGGAAGGACGCTAAATTCAAATTTGAGGAAGCTGAAATGAATTGTTTCGAAGGGTTGAAGCAAAAACTAATGGAAGCACCTTTATTGGCTATCTTTGATCCACGGGATGAGATTGAACTCCACTGTGATGCTAGTTCCCTCGGTTTTGGTGTCATTCTAATGCAGAAAAAGGCAGATGGGAAATTCCATTCCGTGTTCTATTTTTCGAAAAGAACTACGGAACAGGAGGCAAAGTAACACAGCTTCGAGCTGGAGACTTTAGCCATCATATATGCCCTAAATAGATTTAGAATATACCTACAGGGAGCTCAATTTAAAATAGTTACGGATTGTAACTCATTGGCCTTAACTTTAAACAAAAGAGAGATAAATCCTAGGATAGCTAGATGGGCACTTGAGCTGCAAAACTATGAGTATAAGCTAGAACATCGAAATGTATCTAGGATGCAACATGTAGATGCGCTTAGTAGAATGTCAACTATTCGTTCGAGCAAAATCTGTCGATATGCCAGTCTAAAGACGAGTGTATCTGTAAGATTAAGGATCGCTTAGAAAAAGAAGAGAGTAGTGTTTACGAAATGCGTAATGGTTTAATTTACAAGAAAATCGGTGCAAATATTCTCTTTTATGTACCGGCGAGTATGGAAAGGAATGTAATACAGAAATACCATGATGAAATGGGACACTTGGGATGTGAGAAAGTTTTGAATGCAATAATGAAAAGTTATTGGTTCCCGAAAATGAAAAACAAGATCAAAGATCACATTGCGAATTGTCTGAAATGTATAGCATTTTCACCAAAGTTGGGAAAGCATGAGGGGCTTTTACATAATATATCCAAAGGCACCGAACTGTTCGACACAATTCACATAGACCATTTCGGTCCGGTTTCACTGAAGAAAGCGAATAAGAAATACGTTTTGCTGGTAGTGGACGCGTTCACCAAGTTTACAAGATTGTACGCAGTTCGTTCAACTGGAACAAAAGAGGTACTATGTTGTTTAACAAACTATTTCCATGCATATAGTAGACCGCGAATGTTAGTTTCTGATCGAGGTAGTGCTTTCACTTTCCAGAACGAAAGATTTCCAGAACTTCCTCGATGCCCATAACGTACAACACGTGAAAATAGCAACAGCCTCACCGCAAGCTAATGGACAAGTTGAACGGGTGAATAGAAGTATAGCTCCAATGATAGCAAAATTGTCAAGTGCAGGCACAATGTACTCACTGGATAAAATCTTGCCCGAAATTGAATTTTCATTAAATAACACAGTTCATCGTAGTACTGGTGTATGCGCAAGTCAATTACTGTTCGGAGTGCAGCAAAGAGGGAAAATAATCGATCATCTTAAAGAAAGATTGAAAGAGTTAGATCCACGCGACAATGCCAGGGACCTAGTCAGTATGAGGAAGAAAGCAGCAGAACAAATGATGAAATGCCAAAATTATAATAAGTTGTCTAAGGATAGAAATAGAATTCAGAAGAAGTACAAAGAAGGCGATTATGTAATGATAAGGAACTTTCTGAGCACACCTGGGGCTTGTAGGAAGATTTTGCCGAAATTTAAGTGTCCATACAGTCGCCAAGGTTCTGCCAAACGACAGATATATAATAAAAGATGTTGAGGGATTACAATTGAGTCAGGTGCATTACACGGGAACATGGGAAGTGGATAATATGAAGCCGTGGTTAAATTATATCGACAAAGTTTTGGTCAATCGGGACGATGTCAGGATGGCCGAACTGTAGTAGAATAATACCAAATAAGAGAAATAAGCACAAAGAGAGACTAGTAGACACACATACATATATCACAGAGAGAGAGGATTGCCGGTTAGGTCAGACTAGGCCAAGTTAATATTAAACACAGTTTGTGAACAGAAGTGAAGGCCATCAGTCGTAATAATAAAAGAAAAGTAAGAAATAGAAAAAACGGTGTGTTTATTTTTTCAAAAGACCAAGCAGGCAGCTTAAAATTCTATGGTTCAGTGTGTTCTCTCAATGGCTTTTCCATTATCATAGTTCAATGGATTCTCTCAGCACTTTTTTTTCATGAATTGTTTTGTCAAAAGGTTTTTTTTGTTTCTGACGCCAAAGAGAGAACATCGCTGGAGAAGAGTCGTGACAATTAGATATAGAACAAAAAGAAACTCAAGAATTTGTGAACACAGCGTGCATAGTTTTATTTAGTACTGCATTAAACCATTGACAAAATGTTATTGTATTGTCGTCTTCGCCTGACTTACAAATTCACGAATGAAAGAGTACAAACAACACAATCACAACCATAGAAATGAAACATTAGTGTTGGAGCTGCCAACTTCTATTTGTTAGGATGTCATACTGGCAACGCTTTTTCGTCAACTATATTCATTCCTGTTGTCAAAATCTTTTCTGTCTTTTTGTAACACGGGTGTACAGCGAGTGGAGGTGGACCATTTTACCAAATAAGGAAAATAATGGATCAATTTCTCTATAGAGATATTTTAAGTGAACAGATGTTACTATACGCTGAGTGGAATCTGCCACTTCGATGGGTGGTTCAACATGACAATGACCCGAAACATTCTTCGTAAGTTAATGAAAGAGTGAATATCAACCAATGGGATTCGAGTTTTAGAGTGGCCTCTTCAATTTCCCGACTTAAATCCTATTGAAAACCTCCATGACGTCTTAAAACGTAGGGTTGGAAGTCACGCTTCAAAAACAAAGATGAGCTTGACAACCAAATGGGAATCGATACCATATTAAGAAATTTAATTGAGCGCATGCCCCATAGATGTGCTGAGGTAATGAAAAATAAAAGTTATCCCACGAAATATTGAAAGTTGCTTAAGTTTCGAACAGCTGCATATTTGGTTGACCTTATACTTTACCTTTTATCTTTTTCCCAGTGAATTTAGTACTTAATACAACAAATAATAATTAAATTATTTTTAATAAAAATAATAAACATAGAAATACTCGAGTTTGAGCAATCTAGAGAAAAAAGTTGCTGTATATAATAATCTGTATTATAAAACGAATCATATCTTTTTTCTAATTATCAAAAACCTGCAGAAACTTGAAAAATTCTTAGAACTGCATTTATAAACATATATTTTGTAACATAAATGCACTCGTGTTCATATAATTAAGTCACCGAAAATTAATATAATATATATAATTATTGCTGAAAAATATTTAAAAAAAAAGGTTAGAATTTGCTCATAAACACTGGCGTAAGGACTCCAAATTTTGGCAAAGGATAGTGTGGAGTAATGAGTCTAAATTCGACGTCTTCGGGAACTACGGAAGACCATACGTATACCATATACCAAGAAAACCGTCAAACATGGAAGCTCGTCGGTAATGGTTTGGAAATGTTTCACCTCAACTGGGGTGGGTCCAATTCTCCAGATTAATGGAAAAATGACGCGTGAAATGTATAAATGGCGATTTTGGTGACAGTTTGCCACTTGCGTGGACATTGCAGTAGGACAACGATCCCAAGCACTTCTCTCGGGTCGTTTGGTCTTGGTTGGAGCGGGAGAAAATTAGAATTCTCCAGTGGCCTGCTCAAAGTCCTGACGGCAACCCTATGAGGTATTATGCAATCTATGGGCTATTATAAAAACGGCAAGTACTAGAATAAGAAAAGTAGAAATTAGTTATTTAAAATAGAACTTTATCTAATGACATAATTTTCTTACAGATGACTTAATTATTTGTAAATGAATTCGTCCTATATTTGCTGTTTCTTTTCCTATGACTTTTTTCTTTTTTTTTTATTACATTATTAAATAAAACAAAAACTTTAAAAACATTGATATGAACTTTTTTTTTGAGACTTAAATGTATGAGCGAAAGTTACGTTCCCACACTCCACAAAACCGAAGTCTGACGGAAACTATGTTGATACGATACTTCAGACAAACTGCCCCAGACATGAAGTCATCAACTTTGTTGAAAACCTACACCGTTCACGACTCAGTCTGGCAGCGGAAATTAACTCGGTGTGTGAAACGCCTGGGTAAGCAATTTCCGCGAATTGCAGTTTGTCTTCAAGCTTCAGACGGGACGGTACATATCGTAAATAAAACAAATTTTTAAAAAAACAATTTACTTGTGATTGTTTTTTTGTATTGTTCTTCATAAGAAAAACAAAAACTCGCAAGGGTACATATATTTTATTGAGAAACAAAGTAAAGGAAAACTTCATACTTGTTACAAAAAATTTGCGTCTTTCAATCATGTCCTTCAATCAGTTACTGCAGCAACTCCTCTCCCAGTTCCAATTATGTTCCCGATCTCGTTTTTGCAATTGGCAAATATGTATTACAAAGTTTAAAATAATCTCACTTAAGTGAGAAAAAGACGATTATAATGTCGAACAAAACCGCCGTATTACTCGTAGGTCGCTTTTTAATGCCTTTCCATGCAGTTGTACTCTGAAAATGTTAGTGACACGAGAATGGTGGTGGCGTCAAAGTGAAAGTCGATTTAGAATCCGGAAGCTTCCTTTGGACTAGAGCAATTTTGACTGGTTTCAATTAAAAGGCGATTAAATCGTGTCAGGCGCAAGCGATGAGTTTGACTTGACCTAGGTAACAATGCAGGCACTGCAGAAGTGCAAGATCTTCTTGGGAGAATAGTGGGCAACATTTGACTGCGCTCTTAGACACTAATCTCAATCTCGTGAACTTCAGATGTTCTAACACATCTGTTTTGTTTGATACTAATCATTGATATCATATTGTTGTGCCCAACACTGCAACACACATGAGGCCGATGTATAGATGCTGGCAACACCGTGGAGGACTTGCTGGTCTCCTGCTTCCCAAGTGTTTAAGTAAGAGGGCAGTTGTATTGTGACTGCGGACGCGTATGGACTACGAATAAAGAATATGTAAAAGAAAAAGAAAAGAAGTGTTTCATTGTCAATACAACAGAGGCAACACATGAGATACTTGCAGAACACACAAGTAGGCTACAAGTGCCGAAACATGTGACATAACATACAAGTAGGCCACTAGTGCTAAATCTAATCATGTTACTAGCCCCAAATGTGTTACGTATGTGGGGCGTCAAATGACAATAACACATGTTACGTATTCTTGCCCACTGAGCCAAGGCAAGAATACTACACATGCTGCGCAACCGAACCGGTTAACGGAAGCAGCTCGATTCCAAGGTTGACCCAGAACAGGAAGTACGATCAGAGGTTGCGAGGGCATGTAGAATGAACGGTTGAGGCAGTCTTGAGCACACCCCAACAGAAAGCGGTTGTTCTTTCTCACTTGTTAAGTTCGTTTCAAACAATATACTCTTAGTCAGAATATATTTATGTCGTTTGTAATAATAAATATAAGGCGATGTAAAATTGGTGTAAGAAATGCGGCCGCTTTAGTCGAACATGTATGAAATCACAAAGCGGAATCAACTTCACCAAGCACTGGTTGTTGGGGCGTAGATAAAACTAACCCTATATTAGGTACCACAACCTAATATAGGACAACTACTTGCTACTACTTCCTATAAATGTCATACTGTTATACTAATTTTGAATTTTGCGCCAAATTAATATTATACGCCATATTTTATAAAACAATCTAAAATTTAATGAGTTATTAAGAAAGAATTCAATAAACTGGAGACACTTCAAGTCAAACCATCGTAGAAACAAATCGTTTCTCTTAAAATTAAATTTCACCCCTTTTAAGTTTGCTTTTCGATCATTTCGCAAGTTCGCTCCACAATTTCGTTTTGGTATATAAATATAAAAAATCCTTTTGAGAAAAATATCGTTGAATTTAAACAACGAAGTTTCAAAATAAAGGCGAGCAATTCGGCTCGAACACTGGTGTTGGCCATGAAAAAGGAGTATCATGACGGCAGATCCTCGACAGACGGCAACCGATAAGTGTGTTTTAATAAATTCTAAAAATAAATACTGTATCCAAAGAAAATGTACTCACCCTTGCATAAATTAAATTGACTTACACGTCCATTCGTGTGTACAGGGTTTGATAACTTTGAACATTCCCTGTGGACGTGCCTTTAAACCAATGAAAAATGTTGAAAGATGGCCAAATTCATCGTAAAATTTTCTTCAGTGATGAAGCGCAATTTTGGCTAAAGGACTTCGTCAAAAAACAGAATATGCGTTATTGGTCAGGTGAAAACCCTCATGTGCTTCAAGAAACACCAGTTCATCCACAAAATATAATTGTATGGTGTGGTCTTCATGCCGGTGTTGTTAATGGGCCGTTTTTTTTTTTGTTTATGAAAATAACCGTCCCGTTGAAGCCATTGGTCAATATGTGGTTTTAACAAAACGATGTCACAATCCACACTGGGTGTAACAATCGACTTATTGAAAACTCAATTCGATGAACTTGTTATATCGAGAAATAATCCGGCCTAGATCGCGCGTTTTAAGATTTCTATTGTAAAAATTATAACAAATTCAAAATGTGAGCAAATTTGGCAGCACCGATAACCATATGTCCCATTTTCAAAGAACCGGTCTGTCAATTTTGTACCAAACCAAAATTGAATAAAAACTTATTTCTCTTATTGTAAGGCGAATCTCGCGGAAGTATTTTTATAAAACATTGGAAAATAAAAGTGAAATATACTGTTTTAGTTTACTAGACTTTCTTTTAAAGGGCTTTGTTAAGTCATTGGTCTATGCCAACAAGCCGGAGTCGTTTGAGAACGAGCCAATATTGAACGAGAGATAGCGGCCGCTCCATGAGGCTACTGTAGAATAGCAATAGTTGAATGGAGCAGCCATTCGTCGCCAAACAAAAGTATAAGACTGGAGAGCTTTGAGTGAAGCATTTACTCGATGAATTTACACAAAAAAAAAATATATCGTCTACTGAAGTCCATAGTCGATGGAGAAATCGCAACAGGAGGTCAACAGAGACTCTACAGGAATACTTGTACAGTTTGATGGAGATAGAAAAAGCTACAAACGTCGTCGACGAAAGCATAATGGACTATTTCGTCAAGGGAATACCCGATTCGATTCAAAATAGAATGGTGCTTTACCAGGCTAGAACCATAGTGCAGTTAAAGGGAAATATCGTCGAGATCATTTTCACGGATAGATGGAGATGTGTCAATATAGAAGTCAACATCTGATTGGTCGACGAATGAGAGTGGGCCTTCTATATCCTTTCATCGGACACAAATCTTAACTGTTTAGTTATGTGGCGACCTCGCTCAACGGCTTCTGACAAAAGTACTGTGGCGTCCTCATGCTACTGTGGCGTCTTTTTGATCTAATAGACCAACCGAGTGTGTTTCATTAACATTAATTAACCTTCGTAGCCAATGTTATTTAAATAAAATATTCAAATAAGTTTTTTTTTTTTTTTAAAGCCCAAGTATTTTTTTGCCCTTACAAGTTTTAAAATGTATTCTTGACCATCGTAAACGTTAAAATGAATGTTGAAGATAAAACCGCCACGATGCCTGCAGACGACCCCAGTAGTTCGCAAGTAATGAACAACTTAATCGCGCAGGTAAACGCACTACAAAGGATAGTTGGAGAGCCGCAGAGAGACACAAATGAAAGCCAAAAGGAGACTCAACGACTAAGAGAGTTTACCGAACGTTGCAATATTGAAATTCTAGGAACATCAGAACGTCGCCAATTGGAGGAAATCCCAGGAACAGCGCAACGTCGCCAATCGGAGAAAATTCCAGATATAGCACAACGTCGCCAATCGGAGGAAAACGATTCTTCGAATTCTCAGGATAATACTTCCAGCATCCCAACAGTGTCGCCAATACTTTTCGGAAGCTGTACGGTTTGCCAGCATTTTCGGCAGTTCCAGAGGATTGACCTCTACTTATTGCAAATTATAACGAAACAACAGAAACGTCAGAATGAGTGTGACCTACATTTTTTGGTCCTTGTAAGATAACAAAAGATACTGGCTAATAACAGGTATGAGGTGAAAAAAGTGATTTAGCACGAATGCCCAAACTCTATACATACTATCACGGAATACATGAAAAGATGGAATTCATCAGGATAGCCAAATGTGGGAATATGCCAAACCAATGCCATCACACACTATGAACGATCGACGAGACAGGACAGGACAGACAGACGCGAAATAAAACCATACTTTCGAGAAAGATCTGGGAATTATATTTTACATATGCCCTTCACTACTCAGAATAAGGTTGAGGGATCCAATAATAGATCTGACGCTAGTTAATACATACTGGCGTCACGTGTCGCTGTGGCTGCTTGTGCAGATAGAGGCGAGTTGCAAGAACAACACGCCACCTACAACAACTACACCAACCGTCAGCAATTCACGCTCCACAGCGACGATACAAGATCAACGTAACAGCAGCAACATTTATGCAATTTCAATTGAATCAAAATGTAACGATATATTGTAATTGCACAGGTGATTTCGGGAAATGATTTATTAGCTTTTGCTGAACATCCGTAGCTCGGAAGGAAAATTTAAGTCAGTCAGTTGATTTTATGATTCAGGCGAAGACTTTTTTTTAAACAAACGGTAATTTGAATCCTATAAGTCGCGCAAAAAATGCGTATGCACTTTTGTGTTTCAACCCTGCTTCGAGCAGGGACACCTTAAGATGTACACATATTCGCACACACTCGAGATGAACACAGAAGGACAGAAAATGTCCTTTGAACTAATGGCGTAAAATACTCGTTTTAATACTACATTTTAACAAGTGAACCACCACACATTGAACACGTTCCACGAATATCCAATCACCCATGTGATCTGCAAACCACTCCAATCTAAGGGAACACACATCCTATCAATATAAAACAGTCTAGCGAGAGGAAGAGGAATGCATACATCCAACTGGGTATCAGCAGCAGACAGTGAGGAAAGACTTCAACCCATTTAGAAGGAAAATATTATTAAAGCATTGAAAAAAACAAGACTTTTGGTAATTAGTTTGTAAACAGTTTTGATCTTGCAGATTTGGACAAAAAGTACAATTAAATAATTTAAGTTACACAAAAAATCTACAAAGCCTCAATGTTTATAGCCCGAAAGTAACCATAAACAAACAGGAAATTCATTTAAAATCATACGAGTTATGATTGAATATTTTATATCTAATGCTTCTCTTACGAATATTTCGAAACTTATCATCTAACGATTAATATCTAGAGATTTGAGGATGGGAAATAAATTAGTTTTATAAATGTAAAGTACGTGTGCTTCATTGATATAAGACTGTTTTATCAATTCAAATTATCAAAGCTTATTACACAACGAACGAAGCTAAGAACTTGACATTACAACTGTTCAATGTGCCTATATATCTATTTGTGATAACTTAACAATAAATTGCACTTTCAAGTGCTCTAGGGTTTGTTTTTTGTTCTAGTTTTGTTATGTATAGCTCCATTTTTTTTTTAACTGCGAGATCATGGCTCGTTGCTGAGTAAACAATTGGCTCTTACCTTTAACTTAAGTCACTTTGTATTGTAATGAATGATGTAATCTTATGCATCACATCTGAAATGAAATATAATAAAGTGCAATATTAATAAACAGGAAAAAGAGGAATACTGTAAGAATCAAAATGAGAAACAACCGAGATCGCGAAGAACAGCATAAACAGACCAAAGAGTCTAACAGTGAATAGGCTGGCATATTGAAAGACTCGGAACCTATGGCCGGGGTTGAGCAAAAAGAGATAATTAGCAAGCCTCAGTCCTAAGGATGTAAAGACCCTTACCGGAAACTGTGCAATAAGCACTCATGCAATGTGTCTATGCATTTTCCACCTTCTCATATGACTTCTACAGGACAGACAAAAGCTGTAGGGCGAGGAAGAATTAGAATATTTTCGCCACCTGCTCTGCGATTACTCAACTCTAACGGGTTGGAGATTGCAGCTACTGGGCTGTAAGATGATGAGCTGTAAGATCTGATTAAAATTGAGCCATTAACCCTCCTGGGATTCATAAACAAAAAATCTGGGTTTTAGCCATCAACGAAATGAATAGAACTAAAAGTAGTAGTATACCTCCAACTTATGTCCACGGCACAACGGACCTGAACTGTTGGTCTATGTGAGAGGTCTATGCCTAGGGATGCAACATCGTTCTTAGAAACATCGATGTTTGAAAATATCGATGGTTCCACGGCAAAAATCAATGTTACAGAACATCGGTATTAACAGCGATATATCGAGGGTTTTCGCTGTTTTATTAATCTTCTCCATCACACAAATTGTTGGCTATATTTACGACGTACTGTACCTAAACAACAAAATATGCTAGTCTTACCAATTTCAACCCAGAAACCTTATAAATTTTACGTTTCGGTGATGATTGGAAACGAAAAACACTAAGTAATGGTGGAGGATCCTACTGTTCGGGATTAGGGTTCCCGAGCGGGCTCTTCATGCACGTTTATATAGGGAGTCGTTTGCTCCTAAACCGACATCCGCTCCTAGCCGCACCCCTTGGTGAACAGGCGCTAGTTTGGCTGTTGACACAAGGTCTGTTATGCTTACGCATCCAGCCGAAACATGAACCCTCTCCGATTAGGCGCCCCACAGTTCCATAGGAGTTGGATACCCAGTTTCCTTGAGGGTTTCTCGATGCCCAGTGTGTACCACTTGGCGGTTCAGAGCAGGATGTTAGACTAGGAGAGGCTAAGATATAACAAAGTTACATTGTATTGCGCATCTCTAGCTCCTTTACACCCCATTATTATTACACAAATACAAGCACATTTTATATATAACACATCTTGGACATGTTTAACGAAATTAATGAACGATATCGATGTTTGACAGTTTTGCCGTCGATGTATCGGTTATCAAAACATCGTTTGCATCACGCCGTTAGCCTACCGGCATACCTAGCTACGGGTGAGTAGCTTTTTTTCCGACTCAGTTGTCTCTCGTGTCTAATTAATTATTACAAATTAATTAATACATACAAACAAATTATCAAATTTATCAAAAACAGAAAATCTCTTCTATCATACCCAATCACCGCTTATGTCTGCGGTGTGTACATTGCTGTTGGACATTTAGTGGGTGTTTACAAACGACTTGGAAATACTCCTGGGCAGGCAAGATTTTCTGCGTGTGAAACACGCGCATCGGTTCAATCGCATCATGTTTTCATCCAGTAACGTTCTACAGAGAATTAAGTAATGCCCTCTTTTAAATTCATATTTCTCATGAATGGCGCATAAACATTTTTTTGAAGTGCAGCAGCAATGTTTGCATGAGTACTACATGCATCTTGATTATGAAAAACGACGCATTGACTGCGGAGGGAATATTTTCGTATCTGTTTGTTTTCCTATTATTGAAAACTCAATCCAAAAAGTGAGCGGATGTCGGTAAAGTAGAATAAAAAAAAAAATGCAACGTAACTCTTCCGCACTACATACATTTTGTGACGTTAAATCCAAATCCGGGCCCTATTGACTAACAGCAACGTTGTTTGCTGGCCAGCATGTAAAAACAACAAATCTTAAAAAATATTGGTCGTATCCAAAGGTCTGCATCAGAGAGAGACCTTATTTTTACTACTTTTAGTACAGTCATGACAAAAGTGGCGAACAATCTCTTATAAGCTCTAGTACTACGTTTCTGTATCATTTCATTCCGTAACACCGCATGTTCAAATCGAGTTCGAGTAAGAGGCGGTACGTGTGACAGCTTATGACAAACGAAAACACCGCATATACCGCTCCTTTATTTATTTCTCATGTGTACGATCCTCGCCAGCTTAAAGGTTATCCTAGCGGAATGTAGGCGAAAGAGGTTAGCAATAGGATAGTAAATTAGCAGGGCTTCATAGCAATATAAGTTAGAGGCTATTTTCGACATTTGTGGCGCATGCGGTGCTTTTGTCTTTTATAAGTAGTCACACGTAGCACCGCTTGGTCGAGCTTAATACGAATAATTTTTAAGAATGTTTAATTTAAGTTTACTGGGTTAAAAAGTAAGAAAACAAACAGTTTTTGTCCTTAAAACACTATTTTAGATTTTTTGCTTTAAAAAAAAACTGATAAAGTTGGAAGCTCAATTACTCTGGATATTAAACTCTTATTAAAAGATAGCCTCCCTAGCAAATCGTCTGCCAGACCATTGTTACTTGTTTCATTCGGAATTAAAACCAATTCGAGAAGGAATTCATTTGCTGGTAATGGAATCAATAGACGGAAAGTATATTGTTCTACACACACCCAGCCATTAAATCTGGAAACATCATTGACTAAACCCAGGATGGTAAAACTTTTGGGCTCATCTCCGCTAAAGAAAGTAGCTTGATGCATAAGGGAATTCAGGGCAACAAAAGTGCCAACGCGTTTGATATGCCATCGCCAACTTTGTAACACCCCCTCGCATACGGAGGGACAATGAGTTAAGTAAAACATCTAGACTTATATGGCCTGCAACGATTGCTAACAGAACCAACAAACTTTTATCTACAAGCAGAGCAGAAATGAGTACTGCCATATAAGTTGTAACTAGTCGCTGGCTATTAGGCAACCACACAAGAAGAACTTCCGATAATGACTTCCCTAGGATGCAGAAATGATGAAGAGGAGGAAACTATACTTTGCTACAGCGGAAACTGCCTACCTCTTGCATGTACAAGGAAAACTACACTAGGCGAATTCACCTTCAATAACTTGTAGGAACCATCAGAAAAAGGTATCCGCCACATGAACAGATTTTTCAGCAAACCCAAATGACTGTAGAAACTCATTAAATCCTAACTATCTTCTTACAAGAACCACACATCATGTTGTTCCCTTTCTCGTTTTTTAGTCTTTGGATGTACCAACCGCGAGTACGGCTAGAGCGTTTTCCTTCTGCTCCACTCATGTGTGATCACAAAGAACCCATCCCAAGTCCAAGCGGGTTACAGATATTCCCTCTGAAGTTCACTATTACCTAACCTAACCTCACAATCTATTTGAAACATTGTTCACACCTACGGCTTTCAGGTAAGAAATGATTAGTGCGTCTGTGAGTGATTATCAAACCTACCTCTCGCACTAACTCTTCAATTAATTTCACTTTTCAATCCTAAATCTCACCCAAAATCAATTTGGAATTAAATCCAATCTTCAACAGTAATGTTTCTTAGACGCCTGCTAGACTCATGTCGCTGTACAGCCCATACATTTCGTTGTTGAATCTTCTTCTCCAAATGGCATCAACGTAAACACGATCAAAGATCGCAGGCAAAACTTTTCTCTCGAAAAGACCAAAAGCTTCTTCATCCGCTTTCGATATTGTCCATGCCTCTGCGCCGTGAAGGACTGGAATAATCACTGTCTTATACAAACTGACGTTGGCCTTTCGAGAGATTGGTCTATTTGGGATTATCTAAGACTTACTCACTTTTTCGAAATGTTTTTGTTTAAAGCGCTATCCACATCAAGTTCTTAACCATTTCTTGACTAAAAAGTGTTTCCAAATAATCTCTACTTACATTTACTTTGTCCGCACACAGTTCAGCCCCAGTTGATACACGAAATCGATTTCACCCAAAAATATACTCCTCCCCTTCGGCCGTTTCATGTTTGTACGTGGCTGCAGACTTGGCGTTTTAGGCAGGTTCATTATGTTAATTGTACTCTTGTATGTTCTCTTCGGTGGTGGGGCCTCTGGTTCGGTCTCATTCACTATGCTCATGGTGGGATCGATTGTTATCAATTTTTTTCTCTTCTTCGGATCATGCCCAGTCTGGAGGCAGTGTATTCGAAGTTCTTGAGCTGACATGTAACTATTGCCGCACGACAAACAGGGAAACGAATCGTGTTTTTGATGTTCTATCAAATGATACTGAAGTAGGTATTCGAAATTGAAGCGCATGCTGCACTTATGGCATTGATATTCTCCGTAGTTTTGTAAGTGTAAATGATAGTCCAAATACAATCTGAAAATATGAGAGAAATAAAAGCAACGAGCGTACAAAAATATCTTCACTCGAAACTTACTTGGATGTGAACACCCCTTTGCACTTGCGGCAGTAGTAATAGGGCTTCAGTTTGTGTATCAAAATTTCATGAAGGCACATCTCTCGCAGGGTGTTTGTTATGTAGTCACAGTTTACGAAAGAACAGATGTACACACTGCTCTCAGTTTGCAGGATGAGTCTTTCGAGCATGATTATATCTGTAAAAACATAAAAAAATCAAATTTACAATCGTCCGCGACGTTCGAAAATTAACTCTAGATGCAATCCAAAGTAAAAGGATTGTAATGGAGAAATAATAGCACATGACGTTAAAAAGGTTAAGGGGCTGCTAGTGAATTCACCAGCACACTTAGACCATGTTGGTCCATTGTGATACCCACAGTCAGACTACTACACTACACTACAGTGTAGTGCCATTAATTTAATCCTATTCTGTTTCTGTTTTTAAACAAAGCTTATTAACTTTGTTTTCACTGGGATTCGAACCTGGAAGCCCTCTAACTTAGGGCAGGCACTTAACCAACTGCGCCATCAGTCATATCGGACATGACGTTGGTTGTTTTAGGAACACCACTCTAGAGAAAAGTTTTAGAAGTAGTACTAAGACCAAAGGTAGCTCCGGAAACCTCTGTTGCTCTGTATTTACAAAGGAATATGGAGAAATCCAATAATCAAAGCCTAGAAAGCCCTTAAAACCCATCACTTCCCATGTAGGAGTACAAAGTTTCATGTTACATACCGTATTCCTTCTGCGACACAACAATCGGTGACATATTTTCAGCGTCTGAGAGTCCTTCTAAGTCGTCTGCCGTCTGACACTCTGAAATGTTTAACGACTTGACGGAACTCGCTTTGGATCCAATATTCGAACGACAAGTTCCAGCAACCCATTTCGCAACGTCTATGTTAAGCTGCGTGTAGTCGGTGTATGCAACAGATGTTGCAGCATCATCATCGTCGTCGCCATCGCCGTCGCCATTCTTTGTCTTACCTCCTGCACTTTTCTTCGAGCGCGATCTCTTTGATGTGAGTTTACTGCCAGCGGATTTTTCACTTTTTGCATCGTCTATCGCGGGCGTGGTGCGTACGGAGCGTAGAGATCTAGCTGTTGATCGTGTCATGCGCCTTGTTTCCACAAACTCCTCTTTTGCCATGTGCCCGCCCCGACATTCGGCCTCGTGAAAGTCGTGGTCGTATTGACTGAGATTCTCTTTGTGGCAATACATGCAGTAGTATCGTTTAAGATGAATTCGGCTATGGGTCTTTAGCTTTGTCGAACTATCAAACGTCGCCGAACAATCGACACATTCGTAGACTGTATTATGTGGAGTGCTCCTCCCTCGACTGCTTGAACCGCTCCGTGCGGACAGCAATTTGCTATGGTGTGTGCGCATGTGTTTGTTATAAGGTTTCTGAAGGACAAACACTTTGGCGCAGAAACAACATTGCAAAGGTGGGGTTTTATACTGCTCAAGTGTACCTCCGGACTCGGTGATGAGTGCTGATTCGGATTGCTCGTACATAACGTCCAAATGGGACTGTGATGATGATTGGCTTGACGGAATCTGATCAGCGGGAGTGACAGATTCATTGTTGGATCTCTCCAAGTTGTCAATTCTTTCGCTGTCATCGTTTTCATCATTCCCATGACTTTCTTCGTGTAGATCGATACATGCGATTGATTCAGATAGCTGTTCATTTGCAATTGGATGTTCTTCGTCAACTGGTTCGTCATCGGTGCCTTCCTTACTTTCTTCTAAGGGGTTTTCGTTTGTTCCTGGCGAAGGGTCTTTTGGTGCAAATAACTCGCTTGCATCAAAATTGTGTGATGTTGTCGGCGCTTCTTCGATAGCTAAAGCCGATGTAGACGGCCCCGCACCTTCAGTTGATTTAATTGAAATGCCAATTCTTGCAAGACGCTTTTCACGCTCTTTCCTGAATACCTTAAGTCGGTTCTGATCGATGACTGTATAGAGTTTGTATAAGCAAGTCTGGCAGACATACTTCACTGTCTTGACTTTACTTGAAGTGGCCTGAAAGGAGAATACAAAATCATTGGTTAGGTCGAAGTGCTTTAATAGTTTATTTAAAAATGAGGTTGGAAATGGAAGGAAACATTTGAATAGTGGAACGAAGAAACAAATATGATTGAAACACAACGATTTTTGGTTCAATGACCTTTATTAATTCTGCCTTTTCGTGCTGGCGTTGACCGTGACACTGTTCCCTGAGTGGTCTGTATCGCGGGCTTATATACCCGCGCGCATTTGATGCTACAATAGGTAAAGTAAATCGGTACCAACCAACCAACGAGCAGCTTCCTAAGTTACGAAACAGTGCGGTGAGCTCATTTGGAAAGATGAGGATTGTAAGAAACTGGGTCCTGTTTGAAAAACGAGTTCTAATAACTTCAGGACAGAAAGGCAGATATTTTAGACAATCGCGGCTTGTCATCAATCCACGTTTCCTGCCGCCATTTGTCTGTGCGTTATATAATAACGATAATACTAGGTGAGCCATCTTTTCTGCCAGTGAGCATTGAATAATTTTGACATTTATCAACCGATTGACTTAGCACATTTTTTAGAAACGTCTATTCACCGCAATTCGGTTCGCTTCACACCGAAATAGCGACGCTGTACATTGAAAATAATTGAGTTGTGTTTACTCAGCAACAAACACTGCCCGACAACACTATTCCTCGTTTGGTGTCGAATTGTGTTGAGCACGAGAAAGTGGGAGATCGTCATACCGTTCATCAACATCCAAGACGTTCCAATGAACTGTTTGAAGCGGTAAGAGAGTGTTGCCAAAAACCCTCATGTGCTGTATCGTCACCGCGCTCAATATTTTGGTTTCAGAGAAACCACCTTGCGGCGCACTTTGAAGGATGATTTGCATTTGTTTCCGTATAGAGTGCAATTGACTCAGAGTTTTGCCGACAGACCGTCCACGTCGCTTGGATTACCAAACAGTCGACATAAAAAACGACGCACCCTGTACAATTCTAATCCTCCTCGGTTGTTGTTCCTTGCGGTCAAAAATGTTGTTGGCAAACAAATGATCAAGACACGCCCGATGTGGCAAGTCTAGTTGTTTTAAACAAATGTTGACATCTGCTGCCCATTCAAGCAGGTCCTCACATAGCCTACTTCATTTTTATCGAATTTTAGACTGGATGACTGAAGAAGGAATGGTTTTAAGGACATTCATAGAAAAGGTAACCAGGCAGATATGATTTAAACCAGTTTAACCTGTACCCATGTCATTGGAATTACACCATCTTGCGATGGATGTGAGGCTGTACAACGCACAAGGTTCATATAAAAATTGACGCAGTAGGAAAACTATTTCAAAAAAATATTCCAATAACAAATGTGCAAGTGAAAACCAAAAAGCAGTCTGCCTGCTCGTACTCATGTGCCATCCTATGAACTGTAACCGCGCACATAAGCTCGCAAACAGATATACAAACAGAGAAAAGTCCAGAATTTTCTTTGTTTGCCAAATGTTTTCTTAGAATTCTGAAAAATCGTATACAAGTTTGGCATTTTGGTATGTGAATGTTTCATATTTCATATTCAGCTTAAATAAACAAAACCAAGCAGAGAACAAAACATTTGTTGCATCCGCCGAGTCGTCAATTGTTGAAATATGAGTAAATCGAGATTTCATTTTTCAGTCCGAATTCGATGACTTATTCATGTGCGCACAGAAGCAACAGTTTATTTGATCTGCAACAAAAATTGCATTTTATTCGTGCTCCATATGCAGGAATAAGAAATCCCACGAAATCAAAACTGTCAAATATGCAACCACCTTATGGCATCTTTGAGGTACACATCTAATTGAAAATAAGTCAATTTAACTTAATTATCGGCGTTTTTTCTCCAAAGCAATTATGTATAACCATAACTCCCTACCTTTTAAGTCTGTACCTATTCATGTACGCATAGTATAATCAAATCATCAAATGTGAACAGAAAACTATAGGAAAAATGAAATTCCATTACCTCAATGTACTCTTTGACACCCTTCAGCTCCTCGCAGTCCTCGATATCTGTTGTTGGTCTTTCAGTGGCGCCGCACAATGAGCAAATTGTGGAATCACTTTCTAAGGCTCCATCCGAATCCGATTCCGACACAGAGGAAGATGAACACAACAATGTGCCATCAGAACTTTCTGTTTCATCGTTGTTAATATCCATTTTACTTCACGTATCTGCTTATATCAATTTCATTTGCCAGCACAATCCGACACTCAAATTCTTCACTTTTCTCAACACATCTGCTTCTGTGTTTTACACTAATTATTACTTTTCAACATTCAACAACTCTTCTTTTGACAGATTTACTCCTGATGGATAAATGCCCACTGTGTTCTACAGTAATTCCTGGCGAAGTGCAATGCAGTGTCGGTTTCCTTTAAAAATACGAGGTAAACAGTTTTACAAGGAAAGAGGAAAAGGGACAGATATAGATTGTTTTTGATTGCTTCTCGTGGTGGAATCGAATGTCATCAAGAAGGTTAAGGTTGTGTTACAATTAAAAATGGAATAGATTTTTTTTTAAATCCCATTTTGTGAATTTGTTTGAATCTAACATGCTATTTTAAGCGACTGTTAACAACGTGATTTTTAATAAAAAAAAAACAATTTTAGTTATATAAGTCATCGCCATTGATTGTCTTGATTTTATGAACTTGCAATTTCTTAACTTATGCTTAAGAATATTATGGCCGCTTAAATTTATTACTTTTGGAAATAATTTTATAAGGTCTTCTGATGCTAGATTAAGACTTGAGTTTCATATGTCTGTCCAATTTTAGAATTGTAAATCATATGTAGTTTTTGGAGAAATGTCGTTTTTTTCTGGAAATCTTTTGGAGGTATGGTTTTCACCTCATAGTATGCAATTCATTTTTGGTTTACGTAAATCTATTCCAAATGTACATTTAAGCACAATCAGAGACAAGCACCAGAATGAAAATGAAGTTTGTGATAAGGCAGTTCGATGAAGGATTTCTTTAGAAACGTTGGGATGGAATATGAACAAATTTTTTTGGAAAACGTTAGATTCTTAGAAAGGAAATGTGTTAAGGTTCATTTAAAAAAGAGTAATCCACGAACGAGTGCACTTACTTGTGATCATAGGCCAGGGTGCTCATGAGCCTCAACCATGAAGTATTTCACAAACACACTCGTCTCTAATAATCGGCGCTATCAATTGATTATTTGATGATCGTGTATTCATTTATACGTAATAACTGTGGTGCTACAGTCCGTGGTGAGTTTAGCATCTGTAACAATTATTAGTTTTGTACGTGCTATTGTTCTATCACGGATGGAAACGGCCCACAGTCGACTCTATATAACTTCTACAATATATAACTTCTACTTCGAGCCAAGAATATGAGTTTAAATTTCTGTTAAAAAAAAAAGAAAATCGGTTTTTGAAAAAAGAATACATTTTACAAATAAAAATGCAGTAAAATGATGAAATTTAACGAAATTTTGTCGAAGTAAGTTTGATCATTACAAAAATTTGTGAAATGATTTTCTCCATAATTAGGACGAATTGAAGGACGTGGAATAACAGAATAAAAAGGAAATCAATCACAGAAGGCCAATGAGATTTTGTAATACAAGCGTATTTTAATATGGACTTGCTAGTGTAAATAAATGGAAACTGAGAATAGGACAACAAATTCTGCACATTACGGGAGACTTTGTCTGATTATCACTAAGATCAGCTCAGACTTGGTTTGTTTTCCACCACAAAGATATCCCTATAAAAGATCTTGATAGTCCCAGTCCTACTATATGTCGCAGAAGTATGGAAACTAATCAAAGCGGAAGAGAAGATTCTAGGTCGATTGGAGAGGAATGTCCTTGAAGAAGGAGGCTGGTAAGCGATATCGACAAGAAAGAAGACCCCTTTGACTGCACCAACTATCGGGGGATAAGTCTCCTTAACATTGCGTATAAGATCTTCTCTGCCGTTTTGTGTGAACGCCTGAAACCATTCGTGAACAAACTGATAGGTCCTTATCAGTGTGGTTTCAGGCCCGGGAAGTCCACCATCGATCAAATTTTCACACTGCGGCAGATCCTGGAGAAGACCCAAGAAATGCAGATCTACACACGCCACCTAATTGTCGATTTCAAGGCCGTATATGAAAGCGTACATAGAGATGAGCTACACAGCGCCATGTCTAGTTTCGACATTCCTGCTAAACTCGTCAGACTGAGCAGGATGACGATGGAAAACTCTCTCTGCGCCATCTAGGCCGGTAACGAACTCACCGGGACCTTCAATGTCAAAAAAGGTTTTAGACAAGGTGACGCGCTGTCATGTGATTTCTTTAACAACGTTCTTGAGAAGATCGTGCAAAACTCACTGCCCAACACAAGTGGCACGATCTTCTAAAAGTCCGTTCAACTGCTAGTTTACGCGGATGACATTCACGTGATTGGGCGAATACAGCGAGCCGTCAATGATGCGTTTACTGACATTGCAACGGAAGCGGCTAAAATGGGTCTAGCGGTAAACGAAGGCAAAACCAAGTATATGCTGTCATCGAGAAAGGACGCACAACATCGAGGACTTGGCCAGAACGCCAGGATAGGCAGCTATAACTTTGAGGTAGTGAAGGACTTCGTCTATCTCGGCTCCGCGGTAAATAGTTTAAATAATATCAGAACCGAAATCAAACGCAAACTAACTCTTGCCAACTGCTGTTTCTATGGGCTCAAAAGGTTAATTGAATAGTAGAGCCCTCTCTCGAAAGACCAAGTTGACTTTGTATTAGACCTTGATCATCCCAGTCCTGCTTTACGGCCCAGGGGCACGGACAATATCTCAAGCGGATGAACAGTGTCTTGGTCTTTTCGAGTTTCCTGTTTGCCTTGATGGCATTTGGAAGAGAAGGTTCAACTACGAACTGTATGGGCTGTATTCGGTGCTGATGACGTGAGAGCTGATGATGTAGGCTCCTCATCGCAGAAGCGCCTGCTGGTCTTCCTTCGGAAGACCATGAAATTTCAGCAAAAGTAGTTTGCTACCTGGTAATACAATGGACCAGTTTTTGAGTCTGAGTGCTCCAGTGAAGCGTTAAAGAACATCCGACAAAAAAAAAATTTTGGGCTGTACATCGTTTGCGACATGAGTCTAGTCAGGCGTCTCCGAATTCAACGCCTAAGACGGCTAAGCCATGTAGAACGTATGGACAACTTAGCTCCGGCCCGAAGAGTCTTCGACTCTGAGCCTGTGCGACAACGCAACAGAGGACGTACACGTACAAGGTGGCGCACACAAGTGGAGAGGGACCTCGGCCGGCTTGGGGTTGGCAGTGGTATTTCCTCCAACGAATTATACATCAGTCTCTCCTTTAGCTTATCCGATCATTGTAGCGTGTTTCATTGCGAGATAATGGCAATAAGTGAAGCTCTGGCCTGGCACAAATGTAATGTCCGCACAGGACAGCCAGGCAGCTATCAGGACTGCAATTGTTCTCGCTAAAGTTCAAAGTAGTCATTAACTGTCGCTCAACTTTAGACAAGATCAGTTCAAAATTGGCCTGTCTCATGGAAGTGTCTGTTATAATAATAATAATAATAATAATGACGGCGCTACAGTCCGAGGTGGACCTGGGCCTAGCTTCTCAGCAACCACTCTTGTTGTGCGTGCTATTGTTCTCTCACGAGTGGAGGGGACCTACAGTTTAATGCCGACTCCGAACGGCGAGATTGAGAAGCTTTTTCTAAACAGTTATACTCTTTGAGCATTGTCAGTGACTCGAAAGAGGTGGAGCCGTGAAAAAATGTTTGATGTTTTTTTCGAGATTCGAACCGACGACCTCGAGCGTAGGAGTCGACGCACCTACCCACTATGCCACGGCGCCCACAGTGTGGAATGTCTCTTACGACTTGTAAATTGTTGCTGTTAACAGACGCAACTCAAAAAACAAACAAAAGATGGGCAAGAGGCACTACGTGCCACACCTCAAGAATGAACTGGCCCAAACTAGGCCTCGGCGATGGCCGAATTCGGGATCCCGGGAAAACTGATCCAACTGTGCCGTGTCACGGTGGAAAACACGCGGTGCAATGTGTAATTTCGGAGCAGTTCCTCCGAACTTTTCCAAACATGCACCGGATTTCGGCAAGTAGATGCGCTGTCGTGTGACTTATTCAACCTTGTGCTGGAACAGATAGTGCGCAAGGCAGGCTTCAATACAGAAGGCACTATCTTCAACAAATCCGTTCAGTTGCTGGGCTACGCAGGTTACATTGAAATCATAGCTCGCTCCCAGCAAGTCATTATAGAAGCTTTCACGGCCATTGAAGAAGAAGCGGGACGAGTTGATCTTGAAGTAAATGAGGACAAAACCAAGTATTTGCTGTCAACAAACCGTCCACCGCTGACAGAACGTCACTGTTGGCAATAATAACTTCGATGTGGTTAAGGAGTTTACATACCTCGGAGTAAATATCACGAATGACACCCTAGTAGAGATTCGACGAAGACTTACCCTAGGAACCCGCTGGTACTTCAATTTGGCGAAACAATTGAGTTCAAAACTCCTAACTCGAAACACAGAATGCATGCTCTACAAAACACTAATGCTGCCAGTTCTACTATATGGAGCCGAGTATTGATGAGCAGAGCACATTTTGGGTACTCTTGAGAGAAAAATTCTCCGTTTAATTAACGGTCCCGTATGCGAGGAGTTAATTTTGTTAAGGTGGTAATTCAAGCCGCAGTGGCCAGTAAGAAAGCTCGTTAGCTTTCTTATGCTCTCCTTATCTAAGCTAAGGATTTCCTTATAGGAATAGGGTCTGATTAATCGCTTAGATTGCCTGAGACCTGACCCATTGGTCCAATGATCTAGGCGAAGTTTGTTTTCCCATTCGTTAATCAGCGCTGCAGCCGTTGTCCAATTGACACTGCAGTACGGTTCAGGACCTATGAACGCAGTACCTGAACCCGCTCTAGCGAGTTCGTCTGCGGATTCGTTACCTGCAAACCCTTTGTGTCCAGGGACCCAGTCAAGTTTCACTTTGTTGTGTTTGGCTAGGGATTGCAGAGCATCGTGGCAACATTTGACGGCTTTGGAGTTTGTTTAGCTAGACGATAAGGCCTTAAGTGCTGCCTGACTATCTGAAAAGATTTGTATAATTGCGCCCTTGATACCTTTACCAAGATTACGAGTATGTCTAGCGCAGATCTCAATGGCATGAATTTCAGCTTGAAACACCTATGGGACTAGACCCAATAGGTACAGAGATCCCAATGTTGGTGTTGGGTCCACAGACACCAGCTTCGACTCCAGAATCCATTTTTGATCTATCTGTGTACCAAACTAGACTCCTGGGGTCTAGTGTTGGAACACCATTGGACCAGTCTTCCCGGTCCAATAGTTCAACATCAAATAACCTGCCGAAACAGTTCTGTCTGACCATAGTGTTCGACATTGTACAAAACATGTCTCTATTAGGGATTGAGTTGAGTATCCTAAGGTGACCCACTAGGTCACCTGGTTTGAATTGATATTCTAGCTGCAGTTTAATGGCATAAGTGGCAGCTATCTTCCTAACGAAGATGGGTAAAGGTGTCAGCCCGACACCGACACAGCTTCGAGAGCTGTTGTGGGGCAGGTGCGCATGGCACCTGTTATGCCAAGACAGGCAATTGTAATTTGTTTGCCGATGACTGCTGAAGGGTTTTTGGCTACCAGACGATGGCCGCATATGTGATAATGGGTCTCGCCATCATTGTGTACAACCAATGTATAATTTTGAGAGAGAGACCCCAAGTCCTACCGTAAGGACGTATACTGGTTCACAGTGCTCTGGTAGCTCGCTCTATGGCGGACTTAATATGTGAATTACAGTTAAGTCGTCTGGATTACTCCAAGATACTTTACCTCGCTGGAATAAACTAGTGTGGTATTGCCGATTATTACGGGTTCAAGGTTGACACGAGTCCTCCTTGAGAAGGGCACTAGAACGGTCTTGCAGGGATTGATCGATAAACCTTCTGCGGTGCACCATTCAACGACTTGCAGTAGCGCACTTTGCATTATATTGCAAATAGTCGTGTCGTGCTTACCCCTTATAACAATCGCCAGGTCATCAGCATAACTAATTGTGGTATAGCCTGATCCTTGAAGATCTACTAACAGTTTGTCGATAACTAGTGACCATAATAAGGGGGAAAGAACCCCCCCCTTGTGGGCAACCCTTTGCCGCGGTTACAGAAACCGACACTCCTCCGGAGGAAGAAGTAATCGAACGACTTTCCAGCATGGCTCTGATCCATTTGTTAGTCGATTCTTCGATACCTCTGCTACTGATCGTTCTTGCGATCGAGTCGTAGCCAGTGTTATCGAAAGCGCCCTCGATGTCGAGGAATGCACATAGGGCTATTACATAGTCGGATAGTCGACAGACGTCCGCCAGCGTCGCAGCCTACTATGTTTACATTGTTAAATTTTTGGCTGTGTAATAAGGACAAAGCGCAAAGAAAAAGAAAACACAGTAAAGCTTTTGTCCGTTTAAGAGAGAGTAAAATTCGATTGCGGTTATGAAAATTGGTGTCCGCGTCTGGTTATAAGACAGTCCGTTTTTGAGAAAATTATTTACAAGAAAAATCGTGTAGATAATTCCGTTCTTTGAAATTTGTCCGGTTATGAGAGAAGAGAAGGAAGACCGAACCTCCGTTTCGAAAACTAAACTATCGCGGATGACAGAGCGCTTGGTCTGAATAATTGGAAGCAACGTGCACGAAACCGCAGAGCATGGAAGACATGCTGTGCCTAAGGTAGAGACCCTTCACGGGTCGGGGGCCCGCTAAGTAAGTAAGTAAGTGCCCTGAAACCGTTGTTCAATCCCCGAACCCATAAAAAATCTCAAGTCATTTTAAAATCTATTTTAATTTATTTATTTCAGTCATTTTTAAACATTTTCTGCAATTCTCGTAATTTTAACATTTAACTTAAATCCTAGAAATTTGTGATCAACTCAGATATCATATACTTTCTTCATTTAAAATCAAATGATTAATCCAAATTTAGAATCCAAATTTGAATGATTAAAGTCACATTTGATTTCTCACCAAATGCTCGTGCTGCCATTAATGGAAAAAATTGCTTTCTCTTCCAAATATCTTTACAAATTAAATTTCTTTTAAAAATATGTCCAATTCATGCACTATCGGGTTAGTGAATTCAACTAAAAATACATAAGTTTACTATATACACACCATCAGAGGGTTAAATTAATTCTACGATATTGTAGGTTTGTCGAGTTCAAACAAAGAGCATATTGCATTGCCCCAGCGCGCGTTGCATATAAAGTTTTTTTTCCATTTTTTTTCTTTTTTTTTATCTCAAAAATAAACTAAACAAAACAATTAAACAATTTGATTTATTATTTGTACATTATCAATTTGATATAATTCATTTATTTCATGTATTTTATTTGCATTGCATTGCATTGATGTTAAATTATCATATTTTTTTTTTCGTTTTGCAATTAAGTTTTTCAGTCTTATACAAAATAAAGAGAAAAAATATATATATTCAAACAAGGAAAAAAATGAAAATAGTTTAAACAAGATCTACTTGAACACAGCTATAAATAAACAACAAAATGACATAATTATGTAGCTATTTCCTCTACTCATACACATTAAACATTAATTCGTAAATATATAGATAAATTGTACTTTTATTTATTTGATTTTGATTTATTTATAAATGAGGTATTTTACTTATAGTTTGTGGTGTTTCTATATGTTAAAGTGAACGTGGATCGTTTTGTGAATTAAACTAAACTTAAATTGTGTCTAAGGAGGTAGTACTTAAAAACAAATCACTGGCATGTTTCTATGAATTTTCTATTATTTATTTTTTTCTTTTACTTTGCTCTTTAATTAGTTTCTTTTTTTTTATATAAATTAAGTCTAGTGGTACGTATTTCATCATTTCATTTTTTTTTATTTCTCTAACAATTCAGGTCGTTTTTGTAGCTTTATTCTTTTTTTATTTATCATATGTTTGATGGGTATTTCACAAATTTTTACTTAAAGAACAACCCTTGATAGTTAGAAAAAAGGATTAAAAAAAATATTAAAAAAAACAATCTTTTAATCGGTCAGTCTTATTAAGAAATAATTCTCTATCTTAGGAACTAAACTTGTAATTTATTTCATTTTCATTTAACAAACTATGGCAAAACACAAAAATCTGTTTGTCGCGTACCATAAGGTTTAAAAAAAATAAAATAAAATATAATAAACTATGATGGCAAAATAAAATATATTTAATAAAAAAATTGTATCCTTCACTTTTTTCTATTCTAATTTTTTACACAAGTGTATATAATATATATATGGTATATTCGACATAATTTGTTTTCTAACTTTTAGGCACTCGGTGATTTGACAACAAATTTAAGTTTTCCTCTTTTTTTTCCTAATTTAATACATTTATATCATTCCAACACTTATACATATATCTAGACAATTCAGTTTTGTGTTTTTGTTGTTGCAATTGAGCATAAGATAACCTATTCAGCTGAATATTCAATCAGATCAGTTTTGTATTCATTTTTTTTTGCAATTTTTTAAGTGTTTACATTTTTTGCTTTTCTGGTGAGCAAAAGAGAAGAAGACTTTAAAAGTCAGCCTTAAAGCTTAAAACTTACAAAAATTTGAAACAAAATTTTCTTAAAACGTTGAACGTCGTTAAATTAACTGGAAACAATTTTTTTTTTCACTAACACATCGTAATTCAGCTGAAGGATTCGATTCGAGAATGAGTGAGTGTTTAGACGTAGCCTATTGCACTGAATACATAAACTCCTTGTACATACAATCTATAATAAAATGAAAACATCTCTCTAATCTGCATTTAATCATGCTCCTGACTGAGGATTTCACGTTTTGTTGTTTCGTTAACCTTAAAGTCATCGCTACTGTTTGCAGGAAGTTTTGTACTCATCGGTGGCACTATCACTCCGTGATGATTGTTTGGATTCGGTGACAGACTGTCTTTGCGTGTCACTGACAAGTCCTCAACATGATCATCCTCTTCCTCGCGTTCATCTTGATGTCGCTCGGCTAGTTCACGTTCGCGTTCACGTTCACGTTCAATCTCGATGTCTCGTTGGAATCGTTCTTTCTCCATCATCTCACGGTCTAAGATGCGACGCTCATGTTCGCGATCTCTTTCACGCTCCCTCTCTCTCTCCCTCTCGCGTTCCCTTTCTCGCTCCCTCTCTCGCTCTCTCTCACGTTCTCGTTCACGCTCCCTCTCACGCTCTCGCTCGCGTTCACGTTCCTTTTCTCGCTCCATCATTAGTTCTCGTTCCCGATACTGATGTGCTGCAGGGCTTTGAGACCGACCATATTTAATGGCAAAACTAGGACTCGGGGAGCGAGCGGTGCCATTGGTACCGGGACTCGTTGACATACCATTAACAGCTGCATGAGCAGCAGCGGCTAGTGCCATTGCGTGCAGGGCTTCTCGGCCGGCGATGTCTCCACCTCGACCTTCGAATGCCTGCTGTAGGAATGTTGGATCTAGGAGTGCTGCTGCTGGATGAGGAATGGTCGGTTGAAGGTGACGTTCGTGATCCTTCTCCCGATCGACACCCTCATGCATGGACGAAAGCAGTGGCTCGGATTGACCGTAACCGTGACTGTAGGGGAATGCTGCGCTGCTACCACCACCATTGCTTGGACTACGCTTCATTGTGCGGTTCATTGGACGGCCAGTGGTGATGCCTAGTTTCTTCACTTTGTCGTACAGTGTTCGCGAGGGAACACCATATTTTCGTGATGCTTGCAGAGCGCTCATTCCGTTGCGTACGCATTCAATTGCCTGGAGAATGTCACTACGTGTGTACTGCTTGTAACGCTTCCATTCGGGCTTCTGCTGTTGTTGTGTACCAAAAGAACTCATGCGGTTCTCGCCGGCGTAAGTCTGGGGACAGTCGAGACCGTCGTCCTCATATGACCGGTCTGTGTACGGTGAGTGTGGTTCATCGTATTTTGATTTCTAGGAAAAGAAGAAAAGAAAAGTTCGGGTAAGTTAAAGTTTCCAAATGAGAAGAAGGTCTACGTCTGACAATCCATTCTTAGTTGTGTGACATTTTGATAGACGAAAGAATTTTCTGGGGTGTACCGCAAAAACTGTCAATGTTGAATAAAGCTTTTCGGATTCCGGGAGATCCAGTTGCGGACGAACATGAGTAAGGCGGCACACACAAAAAGAATGCTATCTTAACTAACATTGCACAATTAACTCCTAGCTAGATTGACCGACTTTTGGCTTAAATTGTAGATTAAAGCTAAGAAAAATGAAGAAATTTGCTCTCTTAAGGTCATCTCTTTAAGCGGCTTCATCTGAAGACATGGGCCATAGGCCTAATTACCAGATCGGATAGATTTTGTGAGGGTAACGATAAATGCACTGATTCTGTGAACAACATTCTTGCAGCAAATTGAAGGAGATTGATATTTAAAAATCTAGCGTGGACACCAACCGGGGTTCCCAAAAGTAGGCTTATATTTCTGCAAAAAAAAAGCAGGGTGTCATGAAATCTATTTTAGCTGCATTCATCGGACGCCATTTTAAGTGAATTCCTTTGACAAGTTAAATAAGTACGCAGTCAAAAAAATCTCGAAGGACCACTAAGCCATCTCTATACACACCCTGATGCAATTTTACCACCGATTAACATTTGTCGGGTGACGGAATATAATTCAAATGCGTTCACCGGTAAAATAGAACCGAAATTTACTTACCTTCTCATTGCTGTAGTCAGATCCATTGCAGCTATTCGCCCCAGCGCCACCGACTTGTGGCGATTTCTCAGGCTTTTCACTCTTCACCGGTTGACAGACCAGAGGCATTGGCTGTGATGAGTCGGCAGAGTGCGTTTGTGCCAAGACATTGCGTAGGATCGGTGTGTCACGGTTCATCAGCATGCTTGAGATTGACGAGAGTTTCTTGCGTTTCAATGGGTTCATGTCGGGTGCGGCTTCGTAGACGGAACTTAGCATAGCAGCGGCGGTGGCGGGCATTGTATTAGGCATAACCGGTGAAATGGGCCAAGAGGAGTGTCGATCCATTGCCGATGGGCCTGGTTGTGGGCTCTTCGAGTAGATATTCGTATAGGGCGACTTGTATGAGTACGGAGGGGATGAGCTGCTCGTTGGCGCTGCCGATGGACTGATGTTTGTTGATGTGGTGATTACTGGTGATGAGTTCAGCGCTTCACTGTTTTCCTTTGATGAACGCTGCTGCTCCAACGAGTGATGGGATAGTGATGAGGATGAGGCTGCAGCCGCAGCAGCTGCTGCTGCCGACGTCGCATACGGACTGCTGCCACTCTCCTCGAATTTATTGAACTTCTCCTTCAAATCCGCCATGTCAAAGAGCCCCTTCACCTCCAGTTGTTCGGCGATTCGCATGATCTTTGGAATCTGACTCTGTGTTACGTTCACCTCACCGGTGTACATATATTCGAGGAGTGCTCTCATTTCAAAAGCCTGCACACCGGGGAACAGAATACTGCAATGATCCATGGGGACGTCTTGAAGGATGGACTGGAAATATGGTGAATTTGCTGCCAGCACAACGCGGTGTGCCTTGAATTGCACTTGGTCGTCAACGACTATTGTGCAATCGACATAGCTTTCCATTTTGATGAGGGCGTCCAGAATCTCAACGAGATTTGATTTGTGATTGTTCCATCGCAGGCAATAGGTTTGCCCCTCCACTGTTGTTGGGCCTCCCATTTTGAAGCTCTGTTGAAAGGTTGACAGGATTTTACTTTTAAGCGCCAGTTCGGTGGTGAGTTTTTGGAAAATGATTGACTCGTTGGTGGTTTTTTGGAATATGTCTGAAAGTGAAAAAGGAATAGTATGAAAATTATATGTAAACAGGGGTTTGAAATGTTGGTTTTGAAAAGAGCAAAAATTTGAGAAAAAGACAACAGAAGGTCTTGACTGGTTATGGAGTCAAAAGATCGAGTCCACTACTTCGAAACTGAATCGCTGTTGAAAACTCAAAGCTAAGGAGTTTGGTGTTGACAATTCTTAACAACGTTTTAATGTGTGTCCAAATTAAACCCCTTAGAGGGACAAATCTGAGAACATTTCCGTTCGAGTCCGATGAACCTGTGGGAGAATGCAACAGAAGTTGCGTTTAAGACTCGCAGTGCGCAATTGGAACGAGCGCGTTGGTTGAAGAGGTTTTTTGGTAGAGGCTCAGGTCTACCACGGGCTTCGAGAAAGAAGAAGAAGCTGAGAAATCATTAGAATGAATTCTGTTACTGGGGCTAGAGTTGGAGGCAGTTCAAGTGCGTTAAAGAAATCCTCAAAAATTCCGTGTAGACGTTGTGATGAAGTGACTTACGAATGGTTTCTTTGTTATTTACACTTTTAAGATCAAACAAAGTGGACAATGTCTCCTCTTCCTTGAACTGAATTCTCCATCTTTGCTAGATTGGAATTCTCACATCTCAAAAATCATCGTTTACCTTCGAGATAATCTTTTGAGAAACATATTGCATCTTTACAGAGTCTTATCAACGACTGTTGACTTCCATTTCCAACAAACTCTTATCAGCTTTTTCAAATCTCTCCAAGAATTGCACCTTATCACCGACCAAAAACTGCATGCCACTCGATTACAAAGAAAACCCACAAATCCAACATTTTCTTTGTCTTTACTAATATATTGCAAGCACACACACTCGCATTGTCATTTTTTTGTTTTGTTTTCAGGAAAAACAAAAGAAAGCAAATACACAAGACATATCGCGATAGAAAGCAGGAAATTTGGCGGTTTTATTTAAATTTTACATCCATACGAGAAGTACACACACAAAAAACAATGAAATAGAACAACAACGGGGAGGGTTGAAAAAGGAACGAGGAAATAGTAAACGAAAATTTTATGCAATTCAGAGGGCAGAAGAGTCCTCCCTTTCCCCTGATGTCGTTCCTCACCTTATGTACTACGAAAATTTGCCGGTAAATGTACTTGACGGTATATAATGAACGCGTGCGTTTTTTTATTATAGTTTTTTCGTGTTCCAAAATGAAAACCACCAACGAATGACAACAACAAATTCTGCACGCAGTTGGCTCTTATTCGGTATTTTTGTGTTTTTTTTTTGTCTTTTTTATTGCGGACAAAAGCCGGGAAAATGCGTTGATGCGTGGCAAGGGCAACCGCATACACATAGAATCGAGACGAAACGCAGTCCTCGAAGGCAGTAGCACGTCTTTGTGTGTATGACTGACATTTTTTTGGTTTTTCGCTCTATTCCCTATTTAAATAAGGGAATCATATGCCAAAAAATAGAAAAAAAACGAGAGTATATACTTTGCACAGGAATGGTGGCACACCGTTTGCTTGAAGTTTCACCGAAACTTGTTTACATTGCATGCGTCATTAAATTGAGGGTGGATTTGTGACGTGGCTGTGGGGCTGTGTTATCTGTTTTTTTTTTGTTTGTCAGTTTTGATGTTGTTTTCTTTTTTCAGTTTTCCCATTCGGAAGTTTTTCTTTTCGGGACATGAGAGACTCTCGCGAATGCATCAGTGACCATGAGCCCCTAATTTAGTGTCAAAATTATTTCTCATCGTCTAACGCATGGGCTGCGATTATTTGGCATCTAATTGACATGCAAAGGGGGAAGTGTACCTTTTATGACATTTATCGAGGTTGAAGGGGGTATTTAATTAGAATTTTTTTTTATGATTTTCGTGTTGGGCTTTTGGTGCAGTTTTGTTGACACACCCTCACTTCCGTTTATTAAGGAGGTTTCTGGACTTGATAATTGAAATTACTCTCGTAACGGTTTTTGATCGAAAATTCGGTGTTAACTGGACTGTTTTTAGATTGCAAATTTGTACGAATTTGTAGGATAACTTTTCTGTGAAAAGAAAAATACAAGATTGTTTTTGTTTGTGATTTTTGAGCAATTTTTGACTCAAACTATTTGGTCTGGTTTTTGTACACTTTGGAAAAAAGTTTGCCCAAAGGTTGAATATCTAAAAACCTCAAAAAAATTTCAAAATCAAATCAAAAACGGTGGAATTGGTGTCAATTTGCATTCACATTAGCTAAAGGGCAACAATAAAGAAATGGTCAGCAGATGATCAGCAGGACTCATAAAAAGCTTATAAAGCATAGGCACTGATAAACAGAATTTACAATAGCCATTTTGGGCGTTTTATTCAGAAGTTGTCGTTTCAAATTTGTACAGCCTTACCCTTTCAATATGTTCGAGGCAATAAATGTCTAAAACTTTGAAAAGCTCTTAGCACACTAAGGAGAATGTGAAGCATTAGTAAGTTAAATAAAAGTGGTGATTCGGTAAGAACCTAATTAGAACTATGTGCCGTTTTACTGCCACAGCTCTGGTACTCTTTATGTAAAGTGAATTTTTAAAATATCTCTAAATCTAACCTAAAATACTTAAGAAGGATAAGAGTTCTTTAATATCTTACGTCGAAATCTCGTCAAGTGATTTGAATAAGGGTTCGCTGTCTGCCTTTTGCAAGAGCCGGTCAAGTGCAAAAGAAGTGGGATAAGGTCTCGCTCTTAGCTATGTTGTTTCAACTGCGACAATGTGTGTTATGTGGGATACCAAGTTTTGAGGCATTATTTCCAATCGGCCAGTGTCCCGTACAGACAGCCACCAATCGAGTGATGTCATTTCAAGTTCGCCGAAGGAGATCTTTTGCTTTGGATCGGTTGTACTCAGTACAGTTTGTCAGTCTGGCCCATCTGAGGTAAACTATTTCAAGGAAGTATGTAGAGATATTAGCATTGACTTGACTTAAATGAAAGTACGAAAAATTTTGCATTTTCTTTTCATAATTCTCCAATTCTGTTGATACCAAATTTGTGTGCGAACAAAGCACAAGTGCCACCATAAAACATCCAACTAACTATTCCGTCATAAGAGAAAAGGAAGAGAATCGTTTATTTTTGTCATACGTGTGACTTTCGTCAAAATTCAAGTACAATTGAGTTTGAAAAGTTTGACTTTTTTATAACAAAATGGGGCTGTGATTGAAAGCTACTTTCGAAATTGTGTTGAATAATAATAATACATCTGCTTGGCTTAAGCGACTTTTCACGACTCGTGTCAAAAGTAGTTCGAAAATTTGATTCAGGTGTCGCATGTACTATAAACCAGACACTCGTCGTGAAACACCGAAAATGTTTTTATCACACGCTCTGTGTGACTTGCAAAGTTCTCACAACGAGCAAATGCAAACGATGCATTTGTCTATCGAAATGCGTCGACACCTTACACCACAATTGGAGTCAGTGATAAAAGGCACTTCGCAAAATCCATCCAAATAACTATTGGGGAGAAATGAACTTATATATTGATTTACCCACAACAGAGTACAGATCATTAAAAACCCAAAAACGAGGTAAACGAAACTAAAAAAATGATAAGTTTCAGCCCAAGAAGCTTGATATTAAATCCCCGTGATTTGTTGCCAAAAAATAGTAGAGTGCAGTTGACACCACTTTATTGCACTTCGCTTTACTACATCTTTTACTAATCGATTAACTGCAACAAGAAATAGTATAAGTCAAAACTAGTTTCAGTTATTCGTAGTTCGTTTAATTGAGAACTTCACTTCACTGAAACAAATTTTTTTGCAATTTTCGGATTAGACTGTATTCGCATTAAGTGAAGCAGTTTTGAGCAGTATTGCTGCTAAAAAGTCAAAAAAGGGGTGTTTTTTTTAAAGTCGGATCGTAGTCTCTTTCCGTCAAAAAGGGTTAAATTTTGACATCGCTTAGCCGCAACACTGGTTTGGAACAATAAAGCCAAACCTTGAAAAATTGGACAATTAGAAAAATGGAGAGCAGTTAGAGACCGTACTCTGGATCAAAAATTAACAAGCTCGACTTGTTTTAAGAGAAACGTGCACATGTTCATGTTCATGTTCTACGTCGGATATATGGTCCTATATGCGAGGAAGGCGAATGAAGGAGCTGTACCAGGATGTGGATGTAGTCCGGAAGGCAAAAATCCGTCGACTGCACTGGCTCGGCCACTTCGAGCGCATGGACCACAACACTCCAGCTAAGAGGGTCTTCGAATCCGAGCCTCTTGGTTCGAGAAGGAGAGGAAGGCCGGTATAAAGATCAAGTCATCGCGGACGCAAGACAGCGTGGACTTGATGACTAGAAGCAGCGCGCCCCGGACCGTCAACGATGGAGGGCAGCGATGTCTCCCTCTCGGACCCTCCATGGGTCGTAGGCCTGTTAAGTAAGTAAGTAAGTTAGTACGTGTTCGATTGCAGTAGAATGCTGTAATTTTTTTTTAATTTAAGATGCCAATGTTGAAGAAGCTGACAAAAACCAGAAACAGAAAGCTAAGAGAATAACCAGAGAACTAAAATTGCGAATGTGTATAAAAGAACATGGAAAATCACTGAGAATTCTCTTCGGCTGAAAAACGTCATAGCCATAATTCTCTTTTGATTCTCAATGAAAATGATGCAGCGATTTTGGTTAGAAATAATATACGCAGACGATTTGCAGACGGAAAAACATTTGCGTCAAAAGAAGAGGTCATCCCTGCAATCTACTTTTCAGAGTTGGTGTATGGTGGCATGGGAAATCTGTTGAGAGTTAAAATTGAGTGAAGCATTGTCCAGCTTCCCTCCTAATGTAAAATATTTCCTGAATAAACATAAAAGTTGTAGAAAATGTGTTGACAAAAGAAATACTAATTTATATGAAATGCAAACGTGCCCTTGCTGGCCTAAGTGCGACTGTAAACTGCAGTCAGCCACCCGTACTCCTGACCTGAAAATGGTACCATTTGATGATTTGATAATACTTCGCATAGACAAGCGACAATCAAATCTGCGGTCCAAAATATCAATCACAAACTTTTGACCATGTGTGTCGGCAGGAATCCAAACAAAAACTATGCTTCTGCATCGACACCTTTCAATGCAATTTCCAATCCATCTCCTCTGACACCACTCACATCCCGTCCTAATTACAAAACCTTTTGCTCTTATTTCACTAGTTCACAACAAAAGTGCGTACATTGTTTTAATGTCTAACAGATGTCAAGGATCAAGTTTACAATTGGACGAGACACACTCGAATGTGCCATATGCTCCGTCATTGGATGACTACAAAATCCCATAAACTCGAAATGAGAACACTAGTTCTTTGGAGGAGAAAGAGGAGTATGACATGCCGATGCCTATCGTCTATCAACTGCAACATTTTTCCGTTGAAAATTTGGTCAAAAAAAATTAAATTGACACTTCTTTCGTCGACCAGTGTAACATATGGTCCTGGGTCCCTATTTGTCTTCAACAGTTGTTAGAGATGGGTTGAATAATGAATTGGCATTGAATTTGATATAAGTTTGGTCGTGGTTTTGAAAGAATCAAGAAAATCAAGAACTGGACAGTCGGTGAAAGTGATAGACAGACGCTAAGAACAAGCACACCTACAAACAAAACAAAAAGATTGATTGCGCTATATCCCCTAGTCGATAAAACATCCTCGCAGGTACAGACAACATTCGCAGACTTCCTGTCAAAAGATTTTCCACCGATCTAGTGGGAATAGACTGAGTTTTTCTTATTTTTTGCGATGATACCACAATAAATTAATGTCCTACACTCCTATCTCTCCCTCAAAATCGTGGCTCTGCTCAAAAGGTCATTCCGATGGGAATGGTGGTACATCATGCAGAAGGATCCCTGGCAGGCGAAAGACATGTGCATCGCAGACGTTTGTGTTTTTTTTTTTACTTTTATTTTTATTTCAATCCTCAGACGTTGTCGAGCGTTTTTTTTTTTTTGAAAATTTTTGCCTGACTGCAAAATATCCTATTTCGATCTCAAGTGTTTGCAGGTTGATAAGGACATAAAATAGATGAAAAATGATATAAGATCCTTGCAAACAGCAACAACAAAAGGAGGGAGGATAACAAACAGAAAAGTAATAAATGACTATGCCTATCGAGAGACGAAGAGACGAAAATTTATTATTTTCTCATTTTCTCTTTCGCTTTCGTCGGGATGTTCGCTTGTGAATTTGTCATCCTTGTAAGTTGCAGGTTGAAAGTAAAATTGCACAATAGGATCATAAGATGTGCACACAAAAGAATGGGGTCTTATAAGACGATTATTGAGTGATAGAGAAGGGAAATCGAAATTGGATCGAGCACGGACAGTGCAATGATGTATGATTATGAGATTAACAGGTAATTCCTTTGGTGATGATGTTTTACGAAAACGGATTAAAACGTCACAACTTATAGATTAGGAATTATTGTCGTGGATATACATGGATACAGTTTTTTTTGCGGTTTTTGTAGTTCTTTTTTGACAGACGATTATGTGTCAATCTAGAACACGGACAAGTAATTCCTTGATTTGTGGTACAACTTGTGACGCACGAGTTTGGTTTTTGACAGACTTGAAATTGCTTTTAAAATCTGTAGGTCTATGCTTAGGAAATGGTGACTGGACCAGATTCGATTTCACTGGGATTTGAACCTGGGACCCCTCGAACTTGGGGCAGGCTCTTAACCAACTGCGCAATCCAGTCGTCTAAGCTCTTACGTTAATCAAGTTCTTAGATCTGCGTTTAAGAACTAGCTTGTACAACTCTAATGATTCATAAAAAGCATGTATTTTGAAACTAACGGAAGTCAAAACCATTCAAGCTTTCTCTGAAATCCTGACATTTTTGACAACATTTTGCTAAAAAGAGATTTTGTGACAAAACCTTTGAAAAAAAAAAGGTGAAGGTTGGTTTTTGAAAGGCTTTACTGGAAATGAGTCAGTCGATCAAGAAGTCAAAACAATCACGAAGTCAAAGAGTCTTAGAAAACCATTTGCAAACAAATCTCTTTCTTGGATTTTTAATAATAATTATAACAACGGGGGCGCTGCAGTCCGCCTTGGTGGTTGGTGGACTTGGGCCTAGCTTCTCACCAACCACTGTGCGTGCTGTTATTCTTTCACGAGTGGAGGAGAAATACAGTTTAACGCCGGCTCCGCACGACGAGCTTGAGAAGCTATTTTTAGACAGTTATACTCTTTGAGCATTGACAGTGACTCAAAAGAGGTGGAGCCGTGAAAAAATGTTAAGTGTTAAGCGTAGGAGTCGACGCACATACCCACTATGCCACGGATTTTTAATACATGTGGGTAAATCTGACAAGACCTCATAAGAATGTATAACTAAATCATTGCACCCTTTCGAAAGTACAGAAAATTCGGACGAAGAGGTCTCAGAATAGGACAATTTGGGCCTAAAAACCCGAAAAAGATGCTTTTGACTTAAGAAATATTTCTAGACTCCTCCACAAGAAGTATGTTTTATGCCAGTATTAATGTGCTCAGATTGTAGATAATAAACTTAATTTTAAAGTTTTTTGTTCAAAGAAACTCAAGAGAATTTTGACCAAAGGGGTCAAAATTGTGCAAATCTAAGGTCTCATAAATTTGACAAAATTTTACAGAAAGAGATCACTGACAGGAATTAAACGGACATTTTAAGGGAATAATTGTTGTCGGGAAAGTAGACAGACAGAAATGAAAAAAAGGAAGACAAATTGTACAGAATCTATACTCAAAATCAGGGTAGATTCTGAATTAAACTCTAGCAACGTATATAAAAAAGTAATAGAAATTGATGGTAATTAAATTACATTAATTAAATAAAATGAAAGACACGCTTCAGGTCGCACCAAACATCCCATTAAAAAAAGCTAGCAAATATTTCTCAAATTTTTATTATTTTTGAACAGTTTTGCCACAAGATCAGTTTTGAATTCCGCGAAAAAGGTTGCAAATTTTTGCTATTTTGAAATTTTTTTGCAATAAGATCAGTTTTAAATTCCCCCAAAAAAGTAAAAAAAAAAAACAGATTGACTAAGAAACATTCGGCAAAATCATTTAGGATCATTCAAGATTCACAATTTGTCCAGTTCCTGGCCATATTATTAGACGCACTGTAGAATTTTTATAACTACATATTATATTGCACGCAATATTTTTGACTTTTAACGTTACAAAAACTAAATTTTCCTAATAAAATTTGTTTTGTGGTCCTATTTTCTTTATCTTTTTAATTTGATATGTTGTATTATACATGCATAATGTCAAATTATTGGTACCAGAACGTAAACAAGTACAGACTTCTTTCGGTCGCATTTTTGCATAAAATCTATAGTGCGTCTAATAATATGGCCAGGGACTGAACAAATAGCTAAACTTGAATGAATGAATGTTTTTTAAACAAACTGTATGTTGAAGGAACCAACACGATTAATTCCTTGTTTTGATGATCGTTCATTTTTACAGTGAAGCTGTACAATCAAAGACATTTTTGCTGAATGAGACTTGTAAGAAATTTCTTTCAAAGCTAAAAAATTTCCAAATTTCAAATGTTCAAAAACTTTTGAGATCATTACAGAAGAGATCAGCATGAAAGATAGAACAGATCAGCTGCAAAAAGTATAAAATGTCCAATTTGAAAGCACAAACGATCATTTCCTTCGTACAAATTACTTTCATATTCCGCAAAAGATTCGTATTCAGCAGAAATAAAAGCTTTCAATTCATCTATCCCCCCACCATTCGATACAAACACAACCAAAATGATATCAAAATCTCAACACATTAACGACAAATTTCAACTGATAACAGCACACAAGCAAACTAAATCAAATTTGCGCTGCAAAATTTGGGAATATTTGACAAAAACAACTCACATTCACCCTGCAAGCAGTCCCCAAACCTACAGTACACGACAAAACTCACTTGACACACTCAGCAAATATATGAGCGGGTGACAGACGCAACGGGGGAGGAGTAAAGCCAAAGCAGACCTTAAAGCTTGAAGGCTACCCTTAAGGGCAGACGATTATTAGGTAGCTAATACGTGTATGATTTGTTATTGATGAAGTTGTTGTTGAGTTTTTTTTTTTTTTTTTTTTCATTCCTCTCGGTCGAGTGTGGGCTTGCTATTGGAGTTGCGAAATTGTTTATTGGGAATTGTCTTGCCCTAAACTGGTTTCTTACATACACCGAGGGTCAAGCTGTTTGTTTGTTTTCTTATTTTTTTGCTTTTTTGATTTCCTTGAATGCACTTATAATAATTTAATTCATGAGTGAGTAAACAATTACCTTAAAAACACCTTTTAAGCCGCATTCCAAAGCTTATGCGAGTTCGTTAAGAGTTTTCAATTTTCGAAATTAGTTTTTAACACGTTATCCAAAATGGGAATAAATGAATTTTGAAATTTTGAAATTTTCAGTTTTTTTTTTAATCTATTTATGGTTTGTAAAATTTTGTAAATTTTTGTATTCGTTTTTTCGCACACACACACAGCAGTTTAGAGAGTTCGAAAAATTATTCAAATTAGGCCGAAATGAAAGAGTGATCCAAAAATGTTTAGGGGAGAGTGGGGTGTTGTGCTGTGTGGTGCTTGCACTTAATTTATTTTATTTTTGAGTTTTTTTTTGCTTCTTTTGTTGTTTTATTTTGCAGTTTTTTTTTAGTTTTTGCTTTCACTTTTCTGATTTTTTTTTGTGTTGTCCAAAATGAAGAGTTTCGTAATTTTTGGGGCTTCCAATTGCACAAAAAACTGTCGCGTTCGTTTCTTAGCGGTTTTGTGAGAGAAATATTGTATCCGTTTATCACAATCTAGTTGGAAAATGAGTTGAAAATCCTATTTCTTAAATTTTTGAAAATTGCGAAAAAATTTAGAAAAAAGTGATTTCTTTTTTCACCAACAGAATGAAAGAATAAGAGGAAAAGAGAAAAACGATTAAGTTACAATTTTTTTTTTGTACAAAAACAAGTTGTGAAATTGTCAATATGCGACAGCACGTAGTTGCAACTTCAACTTCTCAAACTTGAATAAACTCAGCGATTGCAACAGCCGCAGTAGAATACTCGCAATCTTCCCAAAAACCGACGAAAAAAAAATTGATTGTATGTGTGTTCAATTCGAAGTGCCAGCGCACAGGGGAAAATGTGAAAATTCGACGGGCAAAAAAAAACAACACACAACTCAAGTCGTGTCCAACAACAATACATACGCAACATGCGTAAAACGCATTTTTTCACCACTTCAAGGCACCACAAGAGAGAAGCAAGGTTTTTCTCCACAGCGTGCAAGTGGGACAGAGCGAGAAAGGCATTTTCAACGCATACTACATCTACATCCCCTTGGATGCAGTTCGAAAAAAATTGCAGATGCGGTTGTGTGAGTGAGAAGGGTCTAAGTTGTGTGTGCAGTTATTACAAGTGGCCCCGGTTGGGTATTTTTTTGTTTCTCTCATTTTATGCGTGCAACAATTAGAAAGATAGCCAACAAGAGTGAGGGAGAGAGATGCATGACAATGCACCCACAAGAAAATACTTTTTTTTTCCTATTAATACGTTTTTTTGGATACGCATAAAAAAATAGATTTGTATCTATGTATCTAACCTTCGCGACTGTTTGCATTGAAAAAAAAACAGAAGTGGATTTTTTTATTTCATTAGTTTTTCCTCGAATTGAAGTTGGAAGGGTTAGAGGGAGATAGTGCGAGGACTGTGAGACACTGTTGTGGCAGAGTTCGAATATTGAAAATGTATTGGAAAGGAATCGGGCAAGATTGGTTGGGTTTTTGGTAAATCATGGGAAAGGGGTACCCATTTGCCCATTTATATAAAATTTATTCGCTCGTTAAATGGGCAAAGAGATTCCTTCGGTCGAAGAGATACAAGTTTCGAATTCGAAAAACGACAATCAAATGAGCTCGGATTGGGACGTGTTTTTGAAAAGTGGGGATACGTGTTATTCGCTTTATCGGCTGTTTGATAATTTTTTGACTTTATAACCGCAATCAAATGAACACACTTCTATTTTTATGATCTATAGAGAAGGAATATTTGATGATTTTTTTTCTTCTTTTTTTCACTGTCACTGTAACGAAGTTATGTGGGTAATTTAATTGTTCTTAGGAATTGAAGTTTACCTTATTAGAAGTCTTACGGGGTTCAAATCTTGACCTAGCACAGATACAAATTGATTTTTTTTTGTAATTGGAGACTATTATAAGTTCTACATCATTTATTTGAAAATAAGTCCATCTGTCATTTGATTATTCAAATATTCTGTCTTGTGTTGTCGAACGATATCGTTAGAATGCATAAATGTTGAAAAAAAAACTGCAATCTGTGCCAATTCTACTTGCAAAGAAAATATTGGCACTGAAGGTTTTACAAAGTCCTTAGGTTGAGAGAAAGAATACAATTTTTGACTTCTGAAAATTACGTTCAAGACGATTGACAAACACCAACGCATAGCTTCGCATGGACGAAATACTTTAAAGAATTAAATTTAAGGCACCGCAAATTAGGACTAAAGGAACAGTGAGGCAAGATGTATCTTAAAGTCCCAGAAATGTTGATACCATTTCCATACAACTGCAGATCCAATTGTAAGTGATCAGTCAGAGATTACAAGTCAGTCAATTTCAGTTTTACGGTGTGTTCTTAAATGTGTTTGCTGTTGAAGTTTAAGTCCACCTCAGATTGTGTCGCCACAACATATGTGATATAAAGGATGGTTTTGCGAAGTTGTGAATATTTTTCCTGTGATCACAGATCCTTCAGTTGAAAGCTAATTTACGGTTAGTTTCAATTGTCATTTGGTCGTGAAATAAGGTTTTTTTTTGTGTTGAATTGCTGTTAAAATAAATAAAACTGGAATGAGTGCTACTATCTACGATACAAACAGAAATTATTTGAAAAATTACTGAAATACAATGTTTTCTGAAATTGGCTTACCCCTGTCTAAGACAATAAAACAGTACGCAATTTTTTGTTTCTTAAACTAAGAAGGTTGCAATTTAAAGAACCATGCATTCAATCGCAAAGATTGGGATGCGGAATCGTCATAGGAAAACGGCTAAGGTCAAAAGTCAACGACTTCAACCCGATTAGCGATTAGCCTGGCTGTGATCTGCATCCACATTCTGCAACTTCAGCTTCATAAGTGCCCACTCCCCTACCGAAGAGGCTGAAGAATGGAGTTTCGATATTGGGCACCTGAGCAGACCGGAGATTGCCAGAGTATACGAACAAACCGACTCGTCAAACACAAACGCCGAGAATATGTGGTTTCATTGCTACTCAGACATACAAGAAGTAGCCGAAAACACCTTAGGCTACCTTTCTTTTTCTACAGTCCTGGGTGGACCTGGGCCTAGGCTACCTTTCGCCACCGACAAGAAACCATTGGTATGATGGCGAGTATGAGCAGAAAAAAACTGCAACCAACAAGCCATACCAAAAAGGGCTGCGACGAAAAATCCGGACAGCCCAAAAAAAGAGCAGCAGCACTTCTATCAGCTGTTTATTGAGCAGAACCAGGAAAGAGTGATAGAGAATGAAGGAAACCCACCTCCAATCGATGAAGTAGTTCTCTCACCAGGCATTGAAGAAATCGACACAACTATCAAAAAGATGCAGAATACCAATTCCGCAGGTTCAGATGGTTCGTCATCAGAGTTTTTTAAGGCTGCTGTCGATGTTCAGATAGGGAACATGCACCAAATCATCTGTAGAATGGCATGTGCAAACATGGAAGGCACTATCTTCTAAAAAATCGGTCCAGCTGCTAGGTTACGCAGACGACCTCGACATTGTCGCGCTTTGATGGCGATAGAAGAACAGACGAAAAAATCTATGCTGTCGCTTAAAAATCGATCCGTCGCCCATCACCTAAGATGAAACATCACAATCGACAGCTTTGAGGTAGTTAAGGAGTTTGTCTCCTCAGGGCAAACGTGAACTCCACAAATGACTCTTGGTGGATATGTGACGCAGAATCTCCCTTGGTACCCGCTGCTACTTCGGTTTCTCCAAACAATTTGGGTCAAAATTCCTAACTCGAAGGACCAGAATCATGCTCTACAAAACCGTAATCCTGCCAGTCTTTTTATATGGAGCCAAAAGCCCGACTATAAGCAGGACTGCAGAGCTGCTTCTTGGTGCCTTCGAAAGAAAAATTCTCCATCAGATATTTGATCTTTTCTGCGAGGAATGGAGGAGAGGACACAATTGTTTGAGCTGTACAAAGATGTGGACATAATCCGGAAGGCAAAAATCCGTAGAATAAACTGGCTCGCCCACATCGAGGGAATAAACACCAATACTTTAGCCAAGAGAGTCTTCAAGACCGCGTCTCCTAGTTGGAGAAGGAGAGGAAAACCGGACGCAAGACAACTTTCGCTTGGTAACTAAAAACAGCGTGCTCAAGACCGTCAGCGTTGAAAGGCGGCAATAGCTAAGGCTGGCCTGATAAATAAGTAAGTAATTCTGTCCGCTAAACCTGCGATGGTGCTTTTGTGGCGCCACTTAGGGCAATGCAAAATGTAGTAAAGGGAAACTGTGGTACGATGCTTTTGTCAAATCAAATTAAATATATGTACAGTACAAAGCAAATCAGATGAGGCATTCTCAGGACCTGAACCTACGCTAGGACTGCCTGCGGCCTTGGTTAGGGCTTCCATCGATGGTTGAACTTCTCGAGAGCACAACCGCAGGCGGCATGACTCCTCAGGATGTAGACAGACCAAGCGTATGCTCCCCAACGTCTGTAAGAAATCCGCGGCTTTCTTGTTATCTCTAAACAGAAAAGATTGCAGACAACTTACCGGCGTACTAACGGGGCACTTCGCCAAACACCTAAGTGTGCTTGGCCTTAGTGATGAGACCCTCTGCGACGCCTGTGGAGAAGACGATGACACCGCAGAGCACTTCCTCTGCCATTGCCCCGCCTTTGCTCTGATCAGGTGGCAGTTATTCGGTGCTAATGAGGTGAGAGCTGATGATGTAGGCTCCTCATCACAGAAGCACCTGCTGGTCTTACTTCGGAGACCATGCAATTTAAGTAAAAGTAGATTGCTGCCTGCCAGCAATGGACCAATGGACCAGTTTTTGAGTCTGAGTGCTCCAGTGTAGTGCTACAAAAACCTCCGAAAAAAAAGGAACAAAGCAAATCAATATCCCTGTCCAGAAAATGGTTAGTTCATGACTTTTCTGTTCACCAACTTTGAACTACCTACGCTTACATTAAATTCTTGAAATTCACCAAGCTACATTCTACTCGCATTTGTCTAAAGACACCATTCTATCTTTCAAATCAGGTTCCTGTTCCGAATTTTTGGCAAAAATTTGATCAAAACTTGTCAAGAAAATACTCTGATTGCAAATCCAGACGCCGTCTCGTTGGAGGACATTCAAGGAAATCAACTAAATATCATTCACGAAACTGATTGATGTGTCTCAAAATATGATTAGATCCAAATGTTCGACAGCATAAGTCTCTATCAAAATTCTGACTTCTCCCTTGGGCCTCATCCCGCACCAAACAAAAGACAACATGATCCATAACAATTTAGGCACTTTTCTTCTCGAGATCCACTCGATTCATTCGTCTAATTAAAAGCAGGCCTCTTCGCTGCGGCGTCGTCGCAACTAATTGAAATTCATCTTGAAGACATTTAAAATTAACACAAAACAGGAAGTACCGAAACTGGGCTGTTCTCATTCAAATCAGCCAGCCTCTCGTGAAAACCGTGCACATTTTCATCTCACACGGGCTCCCATTCGCGTGTGCGTGTGTGTGTGTGTATCTTTTTTCCACGTAAGATGCAACAAGATGTTGCATATTCTCTTGTCTCTTGTCTTCCAATCAAAATGCAGCGAGCCACGACGACGCATCGACTCTGCATCGCTGATGTACGAATTTACTGTCGCTTCGCACTGCACATACGATTGGAGTGTGTGTGAGTATGTTTTATATAAAAGCGAATATAAATTCGATATCGAATCAGTGTAGTTTCCCCTTTTCGAACGCTGAAAGAGAGACTGACAGAGTGTAAGAGCGAGAAGGCGAAACGAAAGGGTGAAGAAATGAAGAGAAAAATTGTTGCATTCGATTGCAGCGGAGTGAAGGAAGAAGTTGAACGTTTACGTATGAATGTGGCAAGTGGAAGGTTCAAATGGAGGGGAAAATGACATAAATGCAAATAGATGTAGACGAAAAAGAAGAAGAAGAATAAAAAGTCAAAATGTTTTGCTCAAATTTTGATAGAAAATTATGAATTTTTGGAAAGGTTTGAAGGTTGAGTTCATGTCGGTGGGTGATTTGCTGATAAGATGAGGTTTTTGACAGTTTTGACGTTTGATTCGCTTCAAGATGGACACTTGTGGGTTGTCATCTGACGCCATCTCTAATATTTGCAGTTCATTCAGGGTAGATGATTGGTCTCTTGCAAAAGTGCTCGTGACGGCTATGCCTTTAAGAAGAGAAGACGAATGTTGTTTTTGGGATGTAGAACTGATAGTTTTTGTATGGTTCCGGAAAGAATATCGCCTTATTGGTGACTCCTGCTCTAGGAACGATATTGGTGTTGACATCAGTTGTGGACCCATCTGTGCTATGATTTTAATACTTTGGTATTTATGGTTCGACGACACAATTCGTTCACAATGTTTGCCCGTTCTGGGGCTAAGTGTGTGGAGGGCAAATATGATGTCCTTCGGCAGCATAATCAAATTCATATTTTCTTTGAATAGCACTTCATTCCGGGGTAGACTTGGGCCGCTACCTGCAATCCTCTCCAGCTAGTACATCAAACTCGTTGAGTTCCTCCTACTCTCATGTTCGCCAACATTAACGTCGACATCCTTTGCGTTGCCGCACAGCCTTAGTACAAGAGATTTTCTTGCTTGACCGGAGTTGTTAGCCGTTAGATTAATCCTGTTTCTGAATGAATTCTAAACGCTATAAACGCCGAATGAGTGTAAACAAAACTCAGTCCCAACTCAGACGCCAGTCCACCAAAAGTTTCGTCAGTAGATATTGTCGATGCCCCTGAGCCATAGAGGGAGCCAAGACTGGGATGATCATGGTCTTGTACAAAGTGAACTTGGTCTTTTGAGAGATGGCCCTACTCTATTAAATTGCTCTGGCCTTAAGCTCTGAGAAGTAATTGTTACTACCTCGAAATTATGGCTTTTCAATCTGCGTCGTCGGTGGTGTGCTATATTTTGTGAAGCCTGTATGAACTGTGTTTCTTTTTCTTTGGATGACGTTACAGTCCGCCGTGGACTGTGGCCTAGCTTCTTCTGCAGCAACCAATAGTGTTGCGTGAGGTATTGGTCTCTCACGAGTGGAAGTAACCTATAGTTACATGTCGACTCCGAAGGGCAGTTGTACTCTCTGAGCATAGTCAGTGACTCGAGAGAGGTAGTTCTGTGAAAATAAACATTGGTGTATCCGGGATCGAACAATGGGCCCTCAGTATAAAAGTCGACACACTTACTCACTGCGCTATGGCAGACACGTGAAATTTGCTTAGTCCTCGTTAACATCTGGTTCTATTTTAACCGCTTAAAAGATACTTCAAGTCCTGGTCGACCAATTAAGAAATTAGTCAGATAGTCAGACGTGTGTATTGACTATGGAACTTTTCTGAGCAGCTGGATGTTAAAACGAAATCGATGCATTGAGCCTTAAAACCATGATGAACAGCGTTGACATTGCCAATAGACCTCAATTAGATCTAAAATTGGACAGAGTCGATGATGTATAATGGGTGCCACGTATAACAGTGGTAGACGTCGAGTATTTTAGACAGACTAAACAGTACTGAAATCAGGCATTGAATGTGTGGCGACCAATATGGTTCTACTGGTGAATAAGGAAGAAACGAAGAAAACACAACATCGACGACTTGGCCACAGCATCAACATTGGCAGATAGACTTTCGAAGTTGTGAAAGGTTTCGTCTAACTCGGCTCCCAAGTAAACAGTACGAACACCATCGATACCGAGATTAAACGCCAATCGCTGTTTCACGTCAAAAGACAATTCAGTAATAGAGCCCTCTCTCGAAGGACCAATCTGACTTAATATAACACCTGCTCTATGGAGCGGAGACATTAACATCTCAATAGCAGATGAAGAAGACCTTGGTCTTTTCGAGAGAAAAGTTCTGCATTCAATCTTTGGTCCTGTTTGCGTGGATGGCATTTGGAGAACAAGATTCAACCAGGACCTGTATGGGTTGAACAGCGACATGAATCTAGTCAGGCGCATCGGATTCAACGCCTTAGGTTAGATAGATGGGTGCCCTTGCTGACATGAAGAATATGTCACGGCTCACTTGGACCGCTATGAGTTCATTGTGCCCAAATGCCTTAGATGGATCGACCATGTAGAGCGCATGAACAAGACTGCTCCAACCTGAGAAGCCTTCAACTCCGTGCCCGTGGGACAAAGCAAAAGAAGGCGTCCACATCTAAGGTGGCACACCCAAGTGGAGAAAGATCGCAGCCAACTTGGCGCGCTTAATTGGAGGCAACTAGCTAAATATCGTGGAGAGTCTTGTTAGTTGAGGCCCATGTCACCCTGGACGGTAGTGCCATCAGAAGAAGAAGAACTGAAAACATCCATCGAGAACTACTTCCACATGGCCAGTTACATTTTAACTCTCGTCTGTGGCATCAATGTTTTATTTGAAAAATGGCGAAACATTTTTTACTCAAAATGGAGCATTTTTGGTTTAAATAAATTAATTTACACGCTCAAAGAGAACCAATTAAATACAACCAAAAATATTTTCGCAGATCTGATAACACAGCTACCAATGGGGACGACTGTTGAGAGTCTGTTCTTGACTTTCATGCTGCCAATGTCCATCTGTTAACGTCTGACGGGGTTTATTTACCCCTCATACGCCTGTCTTCAACCGTATTCGAGGAGCCCATCTTACTGGTAAGACTTCCCGAGATCAGTTGAAAATGATGGAAGTGTTGACAACCAACACTGTCACAAATTACCTTCTCGTTGCCAACTTAGGATGCCGCCCGTATAGACCATATTTCACTTCACAATGGATGTGAATTCTGTCTCGCATATAAATCACGAAATTAAATTCATTTACCTAATCTCGGCGAAAAGAAACTGGAAACAAAACAGAACCAGCAAAACGCACCAACAAGTGTAATGGTCACCAATTAAAAAAAATAAAACAAGAATCGTTAAAGAACAAGAACCCGTGACACTCGTCCTCCAGCGGCCAGTGTCGTCCAGTGTCTTCGTCTGCTTAACCAAAACATGCTTTGCTAGAATTTTAATTTATTCCCTCAATCAAGAACTGAGTCCGACGAGGAACATCCCATAAAGCTTCTTGATCATGTTTTCCCCGTTTTCGGACGCAACAAGTGCACAATTGCCATATGGACGCACGACTGTGTGCTGCATCGTCATCGAATGGAATATATTATGGCCTGGAAGGCACACGGGATTAGATGTACCTATGCATGTGTACGTGTTCGACTAGACGAATGATTTTCCATCTAATTAGCAATTTAAATGACGAAGCCGAGTTCTAATAGTGTAGTGTGCATCTTTCGGGTCGCATGGGATGGCAATGATTTGAATATTTCCGTTAAATCATCTTTTCAGAGATTCTTACATCTTGATATTCTCAATTGCAAATTAGATCTTAGATAATGGTTTATTGGATATTGGATGTCTTTATGGATTCATTTTGTCTTGGAGTTTGTTGAACCTTTTCGTTCAAGGTTATGGATGGTCTAGGCAGAGATAAGCTTGTGGAAGAAACTGTACTTGATGGCGGTGGCTAAGGTGGCGTGTAGGAGATGAATTGGTTAATTGGCAACAGTTTTGTGATGGAAGAGTGGTCGCAGAGGCGAACGAGCTGAAACGATGTTAGGTATCTTTTACTGTTACAGAACGACTGTTGACTGGATTTGGTCATCAGCATGGTCTTGTCACGGTGACAAACTTGATGTGGAGTGTGTGGGAACGATTTAACGCACAATAAAATGTGTGTTTCTTGGCATTTGAGTTGGATTCTGTTGCATTCTAAATTAGTTTGAATTTCATTAAGAAATTATTTCGAGAAATTCCTCAGCCTATGATGGTGATTTTGATCGATTTTTTGAACCACTTATTTAGTCGTATCAATGAAGTATTTTCGGATTCTTGGAAGTTATCTAAAGGGTCCAGATTACTGGACAAATTTAAGGGAGATATTATTAAGAAGTGACCATGAAACAAAATAAAATTACTTAAGCCCACGATTCAAGTCTTGCCATAGTACAGGACTAAAAAAATATAATTCTTATTGTCAACAACAGTTGTTGGTTATATACATAGAAATAGACTACTCCCTCCAAAGTCTTGTATGTAAAGCAAGGTAACACCTCAGGGACACTTGCTTGCTTATGCCGCATGATCTCTCGCCAGCTGTCTTCAGATTAACACAACAAGTCGGCCGAAGTCCCCATCGACTTGTGTGCGCCACCTTGTGGACGTCCTCTGTTGGGTTGTCCCACAGGCCCAGAGTCGAAGACTCTTCGGGCCGGAGTTAAGTTGTCCATACGCTCTACATGGCCTAGCCATCTTAGGCGTTGGATCCGTAGACGCCTAGCTAGACTCATGTCGATGTACAGCCCATATAGTTCGTGGTAGGAGATGGTTCCTTTTTTATCTTTCCGAATATGTCCACATCTTTGTGCAGGTCATAGAGTTGCGTCTTCTCCTCCATTTGCAATAATCGCAGACAGGATCAAATATCCGACTTCGAATTTTTCTTTCGAAGACACCAAGAATCAGCTCTGCAGTTTTGCTTATCGTCCAGCTCTATATAGCATATAGCCAGACTGTCAGGATAATTGTTTTGTAGAGCATGAATTTGTATCCTCGAGTTAGTTTTGACCCAAGTTATTTGGGCAGACCGAAGTAGCAACGGTTTCACAGGACGAGTCTACGTCGGATCTCCATAATATGTCGTTTGTGGAGTTCACGTTTGCATGGGATATGCAAACTCATTAAAGACCTGCATTGTGACGTGTTGCGGATGATGGGTGACGAATCGATTTTTGATCGAGAGCATATACTATGTCTTCTCCTAACTTATCAGCTTGTTTTGTCTGGTCTTCAATCGCCATGAACCCTTCTACTACGGTTCGCTGGTAACGCGCGATGTCGTCTGCGTAACCTAGCAGCTGGACCGATTTGAGGAAGATCGTGCATTTCGTGTTTACACCTGCCCTGCGCACAACTAGGTTGAAGAAGTCACACAACAGTGCTTCTCCCTTTCGAAATCCGGTGCAGAATTCCGAACTTCTGGAACTGTACTGTACAGTGCGCCGTGTATTTTTTAGCGTGGCGTGAGACAACATCACATCTAGTCATCGGGCATGCTTTCATATTACCAAATTCTACAGATGATCTGGTACATCTGGCTCCCTACAAGAACATCGCCCCCACCTTTAAAAACTTCTGATGACAAACCATCAAATACTCAGCTTTTTGATAGCTGTGCCGACTTCGTCACTATTGGGTGAGAGAACTATGATACATCATCGACTGAAGATGGGTTTTCTTTACTCACTATCACTCTCTCCTGGTTCTGCACATCATGCACCTAATGGAAGTACTGATTCAATGCATTCACTATTCCTTGCGGGTCGGTAACAAGATTACCATTATAATTTCCAAGAATCTCAGCGAATTTCTGAAAGCCTGATCAAACGTATGCAAACAGAGGCAAGCTTGGCCTGCATAGTATCTTCGTATAAATCCTAATTTTTCAAGTTCAATTTCCAAAGCCCACTCACCACATTGGATGACTCTTCACATTCTTGTCATGCCAGCAAGTCTCTGTTAAGACGACCAACCATCAATGGCCTGTGTCAGTATCTGGCATCATCTGCTCGACTAATGCATACCAGATGATCCGATACAATGACCCCAAAAAGAACTATGCACTTAAATCGAACTAACGTGCAGTTTGACACTCGTCAAAACCGCCCATTATCTCATTAGTGCGTGTGTGTGCAGTCGAAAAACAGAAAACGATGTGGGTCTCGATCGAATGCATTCGCCTTTGTTTGTTGCGATTATTAAGTGTGCGAACTTAGCAATTTATTTACAAAAGATACTGGCACCGTACAGTTGACGTGAATGCCTCCCTGAGAACATATCGTTCAGGGGTCAGTGGACAGTAATTGCTGCACGCACTTTCTGATCATTGTCTGTTCGTTCAACGACTTCTCTGCTCAATTTCGGGTTTTTGTGCATAATTTTTCGTGTTTTTTGTTTTGTTTTGTTTTGTGGATAGAATGAATATGAATGGATGTTTCTATGTGCGTACCGGAAATTCAATAATTGTAATCGGGAAGAGGAAGAGGAGATGGTGGTTTGGCTTGTGCGTTGCTGCATTGGCATGAGGTCACACAGGGGTCTGGTCATTGTATACTTTTCGATTGTTGTTGCTTTTTGTATTTTTGCAGTCACTCTTGTTGGTCGAAGATAGTAGCGGGCCGTGAAAGTTATCACTTAGGTACACACGTTATTTTTGTTGACGAACGTTGACGCCTGTTTGACTGGAGAATTTTACGTTTTCCATTGATGTAATTAGTCACGTTATTTGGCAATGTTTTGACATGGAATATTCCAGCCGAGGTGCGGTGCACATTTATCGTTCTGTATTTAATAGCGATTTTGCATTTGGCAAAACCTCTTGGTTAAGAAGTAAAGGATTGCGTTCAAAGAGCACTCTAGTTGATCCCTATTGCACCAAACGAGGATAATAAGAGGACGAGTAGTGCAATGTAGAGGGGTATTATCATTCATTTTTATACGACCGGAAAAACTTTAAAGACATTCGTTGAACTGCTTCATCGAAAATTCTTGAGTCGATAGGCGGGTCTTACACGAGCATGCCAGTTTCTTCAATAAAGTTTCTTCATCCCCCTCCCACAAGGAGAAATGTACGACGTCCAACGTGTGGTCTAATCCCAAAGTAGGTTGTTTTGATTTTCTTCTTCTTTCGTGCTGATCTCATATTTTCTGATTTTCGACTCCTATCTACAAAGCAAAATCCTATCGATACCCAAAGCTCAAAATTTATGGTAATTTCCAAACGCCCTTTCACTACAGATTACGTCCCTGGTCGACCCAGCTTCATCTGAAATCTTTGCCGCCCCGAGCGTCTTATCAAAAATATGATCCCAAGAAGAAAAAAAAAAGAACCGTTCGCTGCACTTCATCGTAAGCAGTTCGTTCACCTTGTTGCCCTTCTCACTCAAAGTCCAAAAAATCGCGCGTTCTACATTGAAGAAAACCATTCTCTTATCTTTTGAAAAAAAAAAACATTTTTTTCCTTCGGCCCTTTTCGGGGGCGAAACGAAATGAAAAATAGCGCGGTGACAAGCTGAAAATCCCATAAAAACGGTTGGTGGAGACGTACATTTTCCTCCTCCTGCTCTCAGACTGCACTCGGGTTGGCTATGTGCAATCTGACAGGCCAAGTGTACATATACGCGTTCCTAATCTTATCGGACGAAAGTTGATTTTATTTTCTTCTCTTGCTGTCAGTTAGTTTTCACTCTTCTCTTTCATATTCTTTTTTTTTTGATTCTATATCAGTCTTTATTTCATTTTTTGTGTGTGCCATAAAAAAATAGCTTAAGAAAGTAAACGAAGAAATAGGCAAAGCCAATGAGGCGTACGAAAAAATGCAGTCAATGTAGATACGGTTTATCTATGAAGTGTATTTGTAACACCTAGGCCAATGAACCTTTATTTTGAAGATATGTATGGTTTTTTTTTTCAAATATTACCAAGATTTTTCAAAGAGGAGACGTACGAAGAGTTCACTTACCGCAAGGCATTTAGTCTTAGTCTGAGGAAAAAAGGCTTTGCGACAGAACCGATATTCGATGATAATGATATGTATTTTGCTGTCCACGAGTTTCTTTGAATCTACATAAAAAGTCTGAAGCAGTGTATCAGTTTGGTAGATAAATGGCAGCGAACGCAGTTACCCGTTTTAGTGGCTCCTCTCGGTGGTCCAGCATGATTTATGAACACTCCACTTTTCTGCAAAAAATTCTTACTTAAGAACAAAGACTGCACGACTCCATACTATTTCCGCTACATACATTTCCAAACTCTTATCCCAGATAGAACTTTCGGGGGTAGTTGCATTTCCCCCTCTGAGAGATCTCGCCATATCTTCACGGATGGATTTGAAGCAAAGGACGGTGAAGGTGGTGACTTCTTCTCAAATGGATTAAATATTGCAGCAGTCTTTTTTTTCGCGGACTTCGTGATTTACTGTGCTGTTCATTCATTCATCTTCAGTGACCCGCATGCTCCACTAAAGGGGTCGCGGGGAATCCGCACGCACGAGAGATCTCCAGGCCACTCGATCCTCCGCCATCGAGTCTAACACATCAGGAGCTATGCTCAAGCGCAACCAGGCGAGTGCTTGGACTTGATCCAACCATCTCGTCCTGGATCTGCCAAGCGGTCACTCCTCGGAAGTCTTGATGATGGAGACATTCGTGCCACGTGACCAAACCATCGAAGTTCACCCCTTTCCGTTCGAAGAAGCAGCTGCCCAACGTTGAATTCCTCGCAAACTGCTGTGTTTCTCACCCTATCCCGGTGAGTAATTCCCACAACAGCACGAAGAAATCTCATCTCGGCAGCTTGTATTCGCGATCGTATTCTTTTGGTCATTACCCAAATTTCGTGACCATAGGTGAGAGTTGGAACAAATGCTGCGATTAAAACCACTAACGCGGCTTTGACATCAAGCTCGCCCATCCTAATTACAGATCGACCAAGCTGTTTCAAAACTGACCCAGCTTGACCAATCCTACAGGAAAGCTCAGCATTATTCCTTCCGTCACTCGTGAAGAAGACTTCTCCACCTGTTTCAATGGGACTCCACTAACAGGTTGAGTCCATTGAACAGGCGTTCTGGAAATAACCATAACCTCAGACTTTTCCACGTTAACCTTCATCCCAGCATCAACACATACGGTTACAAATCTATCTAACGCGCTTTGGAGTTCCATCTGAGAGGATGTCAGGATCAATAAGTCATCAGCAAAAAGAAGATGACTTACTCACAACTCTCCCAATGTGAAACATTCCTCGCCTCGACTGCACTGCAACATCCAGTCCATTTACTCGTATATAATGAAAAGGAGAGATGACAAGACGCACTCTTGGCGAAGTCCAACGCTCACGGGGAAAGGTGTTGACTTACTACCGTTAACCCGAACACAGCTGCTACAGTTTGTGTATAGAGACTGGATGGCCCTCAACAAAGAACCAACAATCCGATACTCCTGCAGAACACTCTAGAGTTTACATCGAGGAACTCGATCGTATGATTTTTCCAAAACTACAAAGCAAGTGTAGATCGGTTTGGCGTACTCCCAAGCCTTCTCAAGTACCATTTTTAGAGGGAAAAGCTGGTAGGTGTTACTTCTGCCGGGACGAAAACCGCACTGTTCATCTCCCATCCTGGATTCGACCACAGCTCTAGAACGCGCCTCCAACACCTTAGCGTAAACTTTATCCGGGGGACTTAAAAGAGATATGCACCTGTAGTTGGAACTAGTCTTCAAAAACTCAAATGTTTTACCAAGTTATCGTCCATCCCTTGATGATGATGGAACATTTCAACATTCGGAACAGACGAACTTACCAGATGCTCCCATCCTGTTACCAGAAATTCGACCAATGTAGGTTTGCCTTTGACCTTGAAAAATGTTACTTTCATAAGAAGACAAACAACAGACGGGTCACACTTCTAAAATGATTTGGCCAAATTAAAATCCAAAACTCCCTAAAAGTTTGATCTCTCGTAATAGGTTAAAAACTGGCATTGGTACGATTGATTTTAGAAGACTTGGTCTCTTCTCAAAAGACTTCTGCAGAAGATGTCGGGACAAAGAGGAGGAGGAGAATATTTTCAATAATCTTCAATAATCTCTGTGATATAGGGTAGGTAGCTAACGACGGAATGAGTGAATGGACTCCTTGGAAATATAGGTGGCAGTATAATGGATCTTCCTTAGTCTTAGTGTCTACTTCACGATCTTTAGCCAGTTGCCTAAAACTACGTACGCCAATTTGGCTTTGGTCCTTCTCCACTTGTGTATGCCATCGGTTTCTTGGACGTCCTCTATTGCATTGTTCTACGGGAGCAGGAAGACTCTTCGGGCCGAAGCAGAGTTGTCCATGCGCTCAGCGTTGAATCTGTAGTCGCCTGCCTAGACTATGTTGCTGTACACTTTGTGGTTGAATCTTCTTTTCTAAATGCCATCATCGCAAGCAGGACAATAGATTGAATACAGAACTTTTCTCTCGAAAAGACAAATGACTTCTTCATCTGCTCTTGCGATTGATACTGCCTCCACACCATAGGGCAGCACGGGGATGATCAGGGTGTTGTGTAAAGTCAGGTTGGTCTTTCGATGGAGGACTCTACTACTCAATTGCCTTTTGAGCCCAAAGAAACTGCAATTGGCAATAGTTATTGCGCGTTTAATCTCGGTACTAATGGTACTCGTACTGTTTACTTGGGAGCCGAGATAGATGAAGTCCTTGACTACCACTGTGACTACTACTGTAGTAGCCAAGTCGTCAATGTTTACAGGTAGAGGTAGATGAAATTCTTCACTACCTTGAAAGTATATCTGCCTATGATGGCGTAGTAGCCAAGTCGTCGATGTTGACAGCATACAGCTTGAAGACAGCATATACTCGTACCTCGTTTTTCCCTTATTCATCACTAAACATATTTTGACCTCCTATGATTCAATGCAAGCAAACGTTTCACTGACGGTTCGCTAAGTTCGTCATCATCACTCCAATGTCGGTCGCCTATGCTACGAGTTCTATGGTTTTTTGGAAGATCTTATGTTAGTCTATAAGTTCTGGACGATGTTCTCAAGAAAGATATTGGGAAAGCCACATGATAGCGCGTCGCCATGTCTATACACTTTTTTGGCATTGACATTTGTGAGTCCATTACCGACCTTAATGGAATGTTTCGTCGTCGTCGTCATTCTGCACAATCTGACGAGTTTGACAGGAATTTCAAAACTATACATGATGCTGTTCAGCTCGTCTTTGTTCACGCTGTCATTTGCGGCCTTGAAATCGACGAATAGGTGGTGAGTGTCGATCTATATTTCTTGGGACACTTATCCGTCGATAATAGGCACAGTCAAAGGGATATCCTTTCTTATGGATCAGGCTGAACAAATACTTACTTTACTTATTTAGCAGACCTATGACCCATGGAGGTCCTGAGAATGAGCAGTCGCTGCTTTCCATCGTTGACGGTCCTGGGCACGCTGCTTCCAGTCATCAAGACCACGCCGTCGTTCGTCCGCGATGACTTGGTCTTTATACCAAAGGTTCGGCTCGGATTCGAAGACCCTCTTAGCTGGAGCAATGTTGTCCATGTGCTCGATGTGGCCGAGCCAGTGCAGTCGACGGATTTTTGCCTTCCGAACTACATCCGCATCCTGGTACAGCTCATAGAGTTCGCGGTTGTGTCTCCCCTCCATTCACATTCCTCGCAGGCGGGACCATATAGCCGACGTAGAATTTTCTTTCAAAGCTACCAAGAATCAGCTCTGCAGTTGTGCTTAGTGTCCAGCTTTTGGCTGAACAAATAGTGCAGGGTTATTTTCGCGAACGAAAACAAAATTTCCAACGTGAAGTCGCACAATTTACAAACAGTGCTCCGACTAGTAAAATATTAGAAGAACTACACGTTAACATGTGCAAAATGAAAATGAAAATAAATGGACAAAATTGAAAATCAAACGCCTTGACCGTGGATTCAATTTCTTCAACGATATAGTCTATCCACTGAAGTAATTAAATAATGGTTCACTCCTCTTTCATTCAACAAAAAAAAGGTTACCGCTTAAACGAGTCCTGTCCCACGTACATACTCGTATACATATGAAGTTGGCACTGATGCATGGATATCACCGAAATCAGGAAAAGTAATCATCGGTCGCTACTAATGGAAAGTTCTGGTTGCGTCCTTTGATCCAGTAGAAAGTTTAGCAAGCAGCAGACGGTATGCTTCATAATAGGCGACGACGGAGACACCACTTAGGCCACATAAAGCACACTCAACAGCACACCAGGTAACGCACGCTCCAGGATACCGCAGCTAATTTGTCATGGGAAACTGGAGACTGGAGGCCCATGTTAACCCCGCATTGTATCGCCATCCAAGAAGCTCTTATCAGCGGCTTTCTGATGAATATCTGGTATATAGAACGACTTTGAGGTTTTTGTGTTAAGCAGCTTGCAAATTACCCCACCCTTATGTCGCTCTGCTTCTTTCTACAAATAGGTAGCCAAATTTGCATTCAAACGAATTATAGCAGCCGTAGAGGCTAGCCCCTTCTCCCAGGAGTAAAAGAAGCCCAAATGAGAATGACAGTGAATAGTTTGTTCCCTGACATATCCAATAATTCAATGCTCATCCATGAACGGCTGCAGCTCACCTCTCCTCTAAACACATCATTACCCAAATCCTCAATCAATTGAGGACATCCGCAATCTATCTTACGTATTAATGTCCCGAATTCAATATCCCATTAACTTTCTCAAGACATGCAAATTTCGTTCCTCTCAGCTGCTCACCGCTATTAACCTTCGACTTAGCCAAGCATTGCAGACTCAAACTCATTAATATTCACAACCCATTCCATCATCCCTGTCCTTCGCTGACGAAATTGCATCCGAATTTCCCAAGAATGCCTATCGATGGAAAACAAATGTGCACAACCCTTCGTCAACGATGCCGATCAACCCTTTACCTAGGATCTCCTGGAAAGCAGGCGGCAAATCGCAAATATTTTCACTCGTTTAGGTAAAACTTTGTGACTTTCAAGGCAAATTTCAACCCAAAATTCTCGTCATTTCGATCAGAGACCCAACAGTGAAAGGGTTTCGCGGAGTAGTAAAATAATTTCGCCCATTTAACCTAATTGCCCGAGCAATATAAACGAGGACTATGTTAGGAGTATACGACGAGGAATACCAAACCAAAGCGACCACTTCAAGCGGTGCCTACTAATTGAGGTGCAATAAAGCAACAATGTGGCATCCTATTGTCAAGAGACAATGAATGCGAATTGTCTGTGCGTGAGTGTGTAAATGGAAAGGACACCGCCGTCGGGCAGAGGTATTCATTGCATTTTGCATGCCAAACACCCATTGCATCCATTGGATCCTTTTTCACCTTTGTCGTGTTCCTTTGGCTTGTTTCGATGCAGATGAAGAAAAAAAATGCCAACAATCGATCCTATTTGATGTTCATTGATGAGACAGGCGCTCCTGTTTGTATTCCTTTGCCCTGGCCCGACTGTCAGGATACCTGCTGCGATGTTTTGACAGAAACAAGGGACAGAGAAGGACACACAAACGAAAAGGAGAACAGGGAAAGTGTTGACGATGAGTTTGGCAATCGTCTTTGATTTGTTTGTCCTTTTCAGAATTCAAATTGAAGGATTTAAGGGTTAAAAATTGCATTCATGACCTTGGGAACCCCTTTCACTGCGTGTCGGGGTTTTGGCAAATTTTATGAGATTCCCTAAAGGGTTTAGGATGCATTCGCAGGGTGATGAGGAACATTTTTTTTTATGTCGGATGGATCTTTGCTGAAATTTGTGTTTTTCAAGAAAATTCACACCTTATTGCAAAGGAGAATTGATAAAAAAAAATTAGACCCTTCTTGCGAAAAGTAACATGAAAACATTGGGAAATGAACACGATTCTGAAGAATTCATGGCTTTTGTTTGCATTCGGATAGACTACCTATGGAAATTGCGTAGGAGTTCAGCAAATAATCGATCTTTCCTCCATAAAATGTTCACAAAACTTTAATTTTAATCGTCGTTCTTTGTTTGCAGGATGGTATTTGGTAGAGACAGTCCTTGTAGCTATTTTTTCAACTGTTAAGTGGTGATGTTCGTCCCACTTTCGAAGAGTTTGATTATTATCCGAGAGCAGATGAAGAATCCTTCGGTCTTTTGGAGAAAAATGTTCTGCATTCAATCTTTGGTCCTGTTTGCGTTGATGCCATTTGAAGAAGATTCAACCACGTACTGTATGGACTGACTGGATGAAGTATAGCTAGGCGTCTACAAATTCAACGCCTAAGATGTCTGGCCATGGGCAACACAGCTTCATCTCGAAAAGTCTTTACCTCCGCGCTCGTGGGACAACGCAATATAGGACGCCCGCAAAACCAATGTCGTACGCAAGTGGAGAAGTCCCAAAGCCAACTTAGCATACGTAATTGGGGACAGCTTCTTGTGGTGCGCCACAGACTGTAGTGGACTTGGGCCTAGCCTCTACAGCAGCCTCTCGCGTTGTGCGTGCTATTGGGCTCCTATGAATGGAGGCGACCTACGATTTTACGTCAAAGCCAAAAGACGAGATTTTTTAGAAACCTTATTAGACAGTACTTCTCTCTCAGCATAGTCACTGACTCGGGAGAGGTGCTCCTGTGAAAATGAAAGTTGGCATGTGTGGTATCGAACCATGGACTTACACAAATGCTACGGCGGAAACATTTGTTAAGGGGCATATCAAATAAACTCTTGTCCCTCCGCTCCAAATGAGTAAACAACAATTTATCTATAACAATTTATACCTTTGCCGAGGGCATCATCATCATCATCATTGAATATCATCCTTCTGTAACTGTTTCTTCAACATCCGATGCATTCCGATTGAATTATTGAGACCCGTACTGTTAAAGTTTACTTACAAAAACGTTAACTCTCACACCAACTCCTCTTCCGGATTGAAATTAACTTATCTCGCATTTTGAAACTGTTTTAAGAGCTCTAACCAAAATGTAACACATCACAACGGTTACATGACAAACGTTTTGTTTCGAAAATTCCAATCGATCGACAACAAAATGTTGAATTAATTCATTTGGCGTCCCATTCATATGCGCGTCATCGAAAAAAAAAGAAGAAAAACCGCGGACCAAGAGGCGGACAAAGAGAAAGAATTTCAAACCATCCTGCCAAACGGCGCTAATTGATGGGTCACGCAAATGTGAATCTGCCATTAGACTCACAAATTTATTCAAAATTTCCACCATTTTCTTCATCCGAAGCCACACATGAATGTGTAGGTACTACACACCAGTACCTTACAGACACATTCGCTCTGAGTGCATCGTGAGGGCGCACCGGATCTTGAAGCGCCCCACACCATACAAAGTAAAAAAAAAAAAAAAAACAGAAAAAAAGATAAACCAGATAAGTTAGTTATACGCAACCAAATGCAACAATGCAAGCGAAAATATCTAAATACGCGTCATATCTGTGTGTGCATTCACGCATGTTTACACTAATCAACGAATGGAGGGAGGGGGCAAATTTAGAGAGAGAGTGACGCAGAGGGGGAAGAGCATGTATGCCCAAACACAAAATAAAATAAAAAAAAACACAACACACAAAAATTATCGCGCGTCATGTTGGAAAGTGGCGGCGCTGGTTGGCTTCTAGTGCGATGTTCATAGCGGTTGCGTTGGCGGTCATTGCACTTTTAGCGCAGAACACATTTCACCATATCAGAGATACAAATTTTTTTTTCGGTGCTATTCACTGGCATGTTAGCTAAATATAGCACTAATTTCAATTATACATTCAGACGTCCGTACATGCGTTTAGGGATGTTGTTGTTGTTGTTGTTGTTCTGTTTTGTGAAATGTGCACTTTAGAACGCACGTAGTGCGGACTGGAGGAGTGTTCTCCTTGCTTGACAGTGAATGGTGGCAAAATTGAAAAAGAAAAGAAAAAAATTGATGTAGTTGATGGTTGCATGTGTGGGTGTTGGTCGATTTTTATTTTGTCGGCTGATGGAAGGGGATGGATTTTACTTTTATTAATAGAGCAAAGGAAGCCATTAAAATCGCTCAACGAGTCCTTGTGCGTTTCCTTGGTGCGTCGCGACTAAAAATACATCAAAAATTGTGCATCCGCAAGGGGTTGAGAAAGTCTGAAGAAAGGCGTTGGTTCTAAATTTTGAAGTGGTACGCATTTGTAAATATTTACTCTGGTGTGAGTATTTTTGGGGATCTGTTGATGCTACTCTCTGCAAATAAAGGCATTTTACTTAAGGATGACTTGAACTTACCACGAACATTTTGGGGAGAATAATGAAAAGGAGACCTCTGATTGGCGGATTTTCAAATTTATCATCGACTGAATAAATTTGATTGCGTTCTTATTCGCCAACCAGATAAGCGAAATTGCTTGACGCTGGTCATCAGTTGATTCTCAATATTGTCCCAAAATATTGTTGTGGAACTGGTTGCTGATTGCGAGAAGCCTCTTGGTTGCAGAAAAGCAGTATTTGTTCACAGTTCACATAACAATAGAAAAGTTGGTTCAAAAACCGATAAAAGGGGATGCCCAACTTAAAACTCAAAAAAGCGACAGTAATCGTTCATCTTAGCCGTTCTCATCGATCTCCTTCTTCTCAAAATGGAGTTACAGTCCGAGATAGCTTGATGGCTTAAGCTGTCTGTCTCCAGTGCCGCATTCCACATTGGTTGAGGTCACATCCAATTTACGTGCAACAGCATTTTCGCCGTGTGCTATATTTGAAAATTTTCAGGCCTTAGGTATTGAATCCGTAAATACTCTACCAAACGTGCTGCTGTACAGCCTGCACAGTTTATAGTTGAATATCCATCCATCGTCAACAAATGGGGTAAAATGATAAAGCACAGTACCTTCGTCTTGAACCGACCAAGAACTTTCCCATCTGCTATAAGCACGGTCCATTGCTTCTTCATCTGTTCTTGTTGATTGATTGTCCATGGCATAGAGGAGGACATCGATGATCACGGTGTTATATTAAATCGACTTAGTCCTTCCAGAGAGGTCTCTGCTACTTAATTGCGTCTTGAGCCCAAAGAAACAGCGATTAACAAGAGATATTCTGCGCTTCATTTCGGTGCTGATAAGTTGGGAGCAGCACAGTCTTCGACTCTGAGCCTGTGGGACAACGTAACAGAGGACGTCCACGTACAAGGTGGCGCACACAAGTCGAGGGGGACCTCGGCCGGCTTGGTGTGTGAAACTGGAGACAGCTGGCGAAAGATCGTGCTGGCTGGAGAGGCATGTTGAGTGAGGCCCAGGTCCACCTCGGAATGTAGCGCCCTAAGAAGAAGAAGAACAACTTGGGAGCCGAGGTTTACGAAGTCTTTGACTTGAAAGTTTAACTGCTTACGTTGATACTGTGGCCAAGTCGTCAATGTGGCGTTTCCTTCCTTGAAGACAGCATATATTTTGTTTCACCCTCACTCACGGCTAAACCCATTTTGGTCATCTCCGATTCAATGCCTGCAAACGTTTCACTAACGGCTCGCTGTGGTCGACCTATCACATCAATGTCTTTCTCGTATGCCAGCAGTTGTACGGACTTTTGGAAGAAGTTTGAGTGGAACATTCTGCCATTGGTGTCTTCATCTTTTCGGAAAAGTTAACGGTGATACAGGTGGAGGATAAGAGGACGATAAGACGACAAAACCCCGAATTTTTACTTGTTCAATCTTGAATCGAAGACGGAAACTGAAACAGAAATGATCAAATCTTTGCGTTGATGATAAAAATATCGCCAAAAATAATTTTACAGTCTTTGTACACATAAACCCCTACGAGTACTTTTCTATAAGCAGACTGAAGCTGATTTATACAAATTGTCCCCCACTCTATCTAGCTTTCATCTTAGGTTAGGGAAATTGGTGCCCTTGCTGACACAAACATGTCAGCGGCTCACTTAGACTACTATGAGTGTGCCTAATAATTTTGAACCGTGGAAAACCTAAACTTCTATGCATCGAGCGCTAAGTTAAACCACCCAGATATAAATATGTATCTCAGGAGATTGTTAAGCTTTATTTTCCCTAGATCATCCAGCTCCGAAAAGAAGAATCTTCCTAGGGTTTCTATCCTCCTAACGGCTAGTGCAGGACAATCACACAGTAGATTCTATTTCTTCTTCGTCTCTACAGCTTCCACAAAAGTCGTTATGGGATATTCCCAGCCATGCTGGGTGAATTCCTGTCGCGCGGTGCCTTGCCACGACCCCAATGGCTGTTCGTATATCCCTTCGAGAGATCAGTAAATCTCCTCTTGTCGTAGACTGGCCATAACGATTTAGCTATACCGCATGTGTCTAATCGACATCACCGTTTATTAGCTGCCTCATTAGATTCAATGTCAATTTCCCTGTGCAAGGTGCTAAGCAGTGTGCTGGCTTCAGGTAGAGCCCTCGAAGAGCTTAGATGTGACCCAGACCTGGCCAGTTGATTCGCCTTTTCGTTACTGGAAATTGCCATGTGGCCGAGCACCCAAACCTTGTTGGCTACCAGTCCAGTGTTTTGATGCACACTTTTACGAGCTTGGATCTTATCGATGTTGACTGTAAGACTTTAATGGCTGCTTGATTATCAACATATATACTGATTGTTTGTCCTGAAACATTTTCTTCAATATCATATCCGCAACTTGTTTTACTGGAGCAACTTTCGTTTGAAAAACACTACAACTATACTCAAGTCTGAAGGACCGATTTGTATTCCGAGACTCACAGTAGACCCCAGCACCAGTACCTACATTCATCTTGGTTCCGTCAGTATAGATGGCTAGTTCATTTTCGACTTTCACAGACTTTCCCCATATCCCATTCTTCCCTCACAGGCTCACAGTTTAAACGTGGTATGATATAGACCGTTTCCGTCCGAAGTCTCGATATATTCCATCTGTTCAGAATTGAGGCATGAGCATAGGGCTCGGCTATCCATAGACCAGATTCCCTTAATCTTTCATCTTGATTAATGATGGCGTTATCGACCTTGTCCATCCTCAACGCTTTGAATTATCCTACTTCGTCTTAATTTACTTACTTAATTATCATATCAGCAACAAATGAAAAATCAATAGCTGCTCTCCATTCTTGATGGTCTTGGACACAGTGTTTTAGTTGTTAAGTCCAATTTTTCTTACATCTTACAAGGATTTAGGCTCTCCTTTTCTTCTTGAACCAGGTGACTAAGATTCTAAAACTCTGCTAGGTGGAGCAGGCAGCATTGAATCTCATTCCGGGATATGTAGCAAACTTTGTCCAGTCTTCTTTTTAGGGCGCTACAGTCCGAGGTGGACATGGGCGTCACCCAACATGCCTCTCCAGCCAGCGCGATCTCTCGCCAACTGTCTCCAGTTTCGCACACCGAGGTCCCCCTCGACTTGTGTGCGCCACCTTGTACGTAGACGTCCTCTTTTGCGTTTTGCGGGGCTAGTTGGACCACCTATTCAACCTATTCATAATACAACTATGAGGCTGTTTGGCGCTCCGAATTGGAAAAGCTGGCAATGATGACAGTATGACCGACGCTGAGTGCAAACACTGCGAAGATCAACTGTGGGAGCTAGCAACGGCAGAGAATGCTTGCTTTCAAGTGGAGGGCTGTGGTTTGGAAAACGGAACCTTTCTTTGAAGTGCTCCACCCAGCAAACCCTTGAATAGCTGAGCAAATCTGTGCCGAAAATCCCCCCCTGGGAACCACAACTTTTGAGGTTTTCAGGCCGCCAAAAATTGACGCGCGCTGTCTGCAGGATTCCGGGGCAACTCAGGAAAACGGCAGATGTGCTGGCGCAACTTCATATCCAGAACCCGGGCCTCGAAACCAAGAAGTGGAAAATCTACTCTCATAAGGAGAGTAAGAACCGGGAAAATAAGGACGGTTCTTCTCTTCTCTAGACGAAACTTCGGTTGAGACCATTCGCTCTAGGTATGACTCCCATCCCTATCTGCATCTTGGAAGGATTAATTTCCACTTCATTTCCAAGTAGTGCGGATAAGGGACGAAAACCACGGTAATCCACAAAATAATTTTTACCCAGATAAACCTTCACCATTCCAAGGATGCTACTGCCCTCCTATGTAGCAGACTTTCCATGGTGAAGACAAAACTACACATAGCATCCATTCAAGAAGCATGGGTGTGGAAAAATCGCATCTGTGGTCTTGGTGGCTTGCGAGATTTCTTACCACTTCTTGTGAAAGAATGAAAAAAGTTGAATTTATAACAGACTTTCATTCAAATCATAACAATTTACAGAAGTAAGAAATAATAAATTAGTCGCTACTGCAGTGCAAATAAAAACGACCCCAAGTCCAGGTGATCACTTTGTATGAGACCAATTTCGGCAAGTATGACACTGAATCCACTCCTCGCCCGGTAGTAGTGGGTTAAGCAGACGACAGTGGTCTTCTGAAACCCAAAGTAGACTAAGATGGCTAAACCGCCTAATTTTCAAGTTAACAACTGGCCTGTACTGTCTTCGTCGAAATTTCACAAAATCGTCTCAATAGCGTCCACTCTAAAAATCTTAAAATTCACCACATGGATTTCCATGATTCGAACCTAATTTCAAGGATTCATCCGTCAAGCATCAAGAGAGCATCTCTTTGTGAACATTCAGTTTACGGGTCAATTATGACAAGACCCAAGGAGCACCTCCACCGTTACACCTTGCACCAGTTCACAATGAAGCCAGTCCTCAGTCGGTGCACCATCTCATAGGGAGAATCGAGCACCCTAAGGTGCAATAAGTCGCTCACTGGTGCCACCATTAAACAATTCAATCATTACAAATCCATCAACGGCAAAAAGAACGAAATGAAAGGACAGATAAAGCGCACAAGAAATAAGGAGGAACAAGGAATGAACGATTGTTTTCACTTTTGTCCTCATTGTCCCTTGCTTTCTTGTGGAAGAACCGGGTTCTTGGCTACTTGTGTTGCCGCTACCTGCAGATCTTTTGTGCGTCTACCTGTAAGGGGTCGTCTGCTTCCATGGCTGAGAGTGCGTGTGGTAGGCTGTGTCATTTATTTGGGCTTTGCGAAGGCGATTACGGGCTTGTGGTCAGATTATCCGGTAATTTGTATTGAACGAATTAGCCAACGATTATTGTATTTTGCAAATGTCCTTTTGACGCGTTGCAAACTGACTTATAGATTTATTAGGACACGGTTGAGAGGCTTGGTGCTGCGATTATGTGACTTAAGAGTGGTCGTTGCAAATGATTATGACGGTTTACACGAGATGGTTTATGATTCTTCCGATCCAGCACGCGATATTTCCATATGCTCTTTAGGTATGTGTGCGAATTCTGTATTTTGTTTCGGAAAAGGTCCTGGAGGTGAAATTGACTTTTGGATTGATAGAAATTGACTTCCGTCCACAAGGAATGTTCCATTTTGATCGGTTTTCGGACACATATTTTTACAGTCTTTAGTAGGTACGGTCTTGGTTTTGATTTTTGAATTTTGATATTGATTTTTGATTATTTTTTTTTTTTTGTTATTTTGGATACATTTTCGCTGATGGTTAAAGTCAACGAAACAGTGCCCCATAATAACGCCTATTAGAAACTCATCATCTCATCTCATTCTGATCAAACTACGTGAGCTCTTAAAACTAACAAAGCCCAGACTTTTGGTGATGAGGAACGTGGTGCCCTTGGGGTTGGTGTTGCAACTCCCTTTGGAGCGGGAGGATTACTCGTCTTTGTCTCACCGGAACGTACCGCAAGAGCGACTCTTGGCGAGTTCTTCAGCTACACAATTGTCGGGTATGTCACTGTGCCCCGTCACCCAAGAGAGGTGACTGTTAAAATGCTTCCACGCTCATTAAGGGCAGTCTTTGAACGAATAGTAAGACAATCCAAGAATTTAATAAATGGCAATGTCTCTGTTGCGCACAATAGGCATAATTGAAGGCGGCTGGCTAAGGATCGTGCCAGCTGGAGAGGCTTGTTGGTTGCGGCCCAGGACGCGGCCCAGGACCGCGTGTCCACTAGGATTGTAGGCCCCTACACGTTTTCTCCTCTCTTAAGAATAGATTGCGTAGCTTTCCATGCGAATATCCATAACTTCATCCTGTGGCAGTCTCAACTGGTACTAGCCCTAAAAATATGAAGGCATACAAACTCTCATTACTACCGCGTCTTCATTTTTTGCATCTTCCAAGTTTTTATTAACCCACTTAGAGTTATAAATACACTTTTTTTTAGATTAGTGCGACAATAAATAACTTCATGGTGACCGGTATTCTTGGTAAAATACATTTTCCGAAAAATTGTAAGCATACCTACACATATATGTATTCATGTACACATATGTAGATGTGTACGATTTTTATGACAATGTCACCACTTTTGAGAATTTATGGTTGAAAGAGTTATGGAACAATATCCTTTAAAATGAAAGACCAATTTTGCTTTATGGCACAGAAGACTTCTAGAAAAAAATCTGCGTATGATATTTGGCCGATAGGGTTAGAGGTAGATGATTCAACCCCGAATCTAAGGCAATATTTTCCCCATCTTGTGGCGCTACAATTAGGGGTAGACCTGAGCCTCAACCAACAAACTTCTCCAACTAGCACGATCTTTTGCTGGTTGTTGCCAACTATGGTATTGGGCAGTTGACTGAAGACCCTTTGCACTTGAATTTTTTATCCGCTATTGATATTGCCTATTCCTCTGCGCCGTAAAACAGGACTGGGATGATCACTGTCTTATACATAGGCGACAACAGTCGAACCCTTGGGCAAACGCACCAGCATCTTCCAAGCAGACATTTATGCCATAGACAGATGCGTCCAATTCAATCTCAACATGAATTATACCAGCCGCAACATAGCAAAAATGTCAGATAGTTAAGCTGCCATCTACATTCTACTCCATCAAATCTAATCTCGTGTGGGAATGCCTGCAGAAGCTTAAAGAGCTGAGTATTAGAAAGGGAGTGAAACTCTGCTAGATACCTGGCCATATAGGGATAGAAACTTTAACTAAGATAGCCCAAACTTTAACTAAGGAATGGTGCCTGTCGGCTGGGCTAAGCCTAAATCCGGCAAAAACTACCATAGTACCTTTCACAAGAAAACGAAAACTGGAACGACTAAAACCAATAAGTCTGTCGGGTACAACACTGAATCCGGTAAAAGAAGTTAAATATCTGGGAGTTATCTTGGCCAGCAAGCTCATCTGGAAAAAACATACAGAAGAGATAACCAGGAAAGCGATGCGTGCTCTAATGATTTGTCGAAGCTTGGCGGGCAGATCCTGGGGATGCAGTCCAAGTATTCTAAGATGGAAGTACATCTCTATTGTTCGACCTACAATAACCTATGGTGCAATAGCATGGAACAAGATAACCAATCTGATCAGCGCGAGGGAGACACTCAGCAAAGTTCAAAGGTTGGCATGCCTCTGTATTACAGGAGCCATGAGAACTTGCCCAACTGCGGCCATGGAGGTACTACTGGAGCTGACTCCTTTGCATCTAGTGGTAGCAGAGTGTGCAAACAAAACAATCATGAGAATGGCAAAAGAAGGGATAGGTAAAGACAGGTGCATTACATCGAGGCAATTCGACGCACTAGTCAAAAAGCTACCACTCCTGGCCATTCCGAAGGATAACGTGATTAGGAAATTCAACTTCCAAAAGAAATTTACCAGCAAGCTCAGCACCAAAAGGGACTGGAGCAATGAATCCATGGTCCACAGACTGAGCAGCAACACGGTAAAATGGTATACAGACGGATCAAGAACTGATGAAGGAACTGGAGCAGGAGTTTTTGGACCCAGGACAAAATACTTCGAATCCATCGGCAAATGTACCAGCATCTTTCAAGCGGAAATTTATGCCATAGACAGATGCGTTCAGATCAATCTTGAAAGGAATTATACCAACTGCGACATAGCAATAATGTCGGACAGTCGAGCCGCTATTATGGCACTGGACTCCTACACCATCAAATCCAAACTTGTATGGGAATGCTTGCAAAAGCTCAAAGAATTGAGTAGGAGAAACCGAGTAAAACTCTGCTGGATATTTGGCCATACGGGGATAGAAGGCAACGAAATGGCTGACTCCCTGGCAAGGAAAGGAGCATCAGAACCCTTCATAGGCCCTGAACCATTCTGCGCTGTAGGAGACCATCTCCTCAGAGAAGAATTCAGGGAACTGGAAAGAAGGAATCGGATTGAAACCTGGAATAACGCTCGTGGAATGAAGGAGGCAGTACAACCGAAGGAGATTTGAAGCATGCATCAATATGAGCAAGCACAACCTTCGTATCCTAACAAGCTTTCTGACAGGACACTGTAAACTCAGGGAGCATTTAAGGAAACTAGGGTTATCTGAAGAAACCCTCTGCAGATTTTGTGGAGAATTTAATGAAATTCCAGAACATATACTAGGATTTTGTGAAGCACTAGCCTACAAAAAAAACGATATATGGGCAAGTACCTTATATCAGAGGGAGGAATGCAATCACTAGAAACATCTCTTATTCTCCGATTCCTGAAGGAAACTGGCTCAGAGAGAATACCTACTCCAGAACAGATTTCTTCACCTATGCGCAACAGGAGTCCATGACCCTCAATACAACTTTGAAACAACTGCATTTGAGAGGAACTCGTAATAGTGTTAGGGTATTGAAAAAGGCACAATCGATCTTAATGGTCGCAATGCAATACACTCTACATTAGTGAATAATAGGCGACATCAGTCTTTTCATCAAAAATCTTGCATTGTGCGTGCTATTTCTTTAGCAAATTGTTCTAGTTGAAGTCACTTCAAACAAAAAACACTACAAAAAAAAATAACCAGAAAACTCTATTCGATAGATTCCTCGGAAAAAAAGATTCGTTTCATAGAAACTTTGTCTTTTTGAAGTAAGAGAGAAACTATAATCTGACAGCCTATCCTATTAAAGTTTTAAGGGATCTCTTGTAAAGATCGAACAGTTTTACATTCGCCTGTGCTGGGTGACTTCCTAAGCAACCGCAAAGCAGACGAAGTTGCCAAATATGCACAAAGTTGGTAACAATAAAAATGACCAACAACAGATGAGTGCAAGGGACAACGTGCCAAGTGCCATGACCTAAATTGAATTCCAAACAATTTAAAAATGTAATTTCACTCGAAAGATTAAAAATCAGGATTAAGGAGGGCATCAGCACGCATGAGCTTCTGGGCTTCATAAAGAGCTTCAATTAACTTACCACAAAAGAACAAGTGAATTATCCCATGGTGAGTAAGTGCCTTGACTCCTACGTACAAGGTCCATGATTCAATTCATGGAAACACATAAACCTTTATTCCTCAATGCACCGACTCCTATTTAGTATTGCTTATCGAACTTCGCCGTTCGGGGTCGACATGAAAATGTATTTCCATCCAGCAATAGCCCGGACAATACGAGTGGTAGCTGTAGAAGTAAGGCTCTGCATAGCCAACATTATAATATAATAAATTCTCTCATGAGCCATAGTTTAGTGCCGACTCCGAACGGCAAATTCGATCATCAATCCCTCAGACCATAAGCAATTATCTTAAAAATAAGTCATCGATCATATAGAACCGGAAAATTCATTACCTCGTTCACGCGACGTCATTTCTGCTTCATTTTTTGGATGGCGTTAAAGTCCACAGTGAACCTGTATCTGAACCAACAAGTCCCATGATCTCTTGCTAGCTTTTTTCCAATGAATACATTCAGTTCGTTGAGATGCCCCTCAAGGAGTTGAGATGTTAATATATGTATATATATATATAGTCCATAGTTGCCTGACTCATGTCGCATCATACAGCCTGTATATTTCTTTGATCTTCTCCTCCAAACGTGGTCAGCGCGAACAACACCTTTAATACTGTTAATGCCTCTGCATAGAGCAGGACTTGGATGATCAGGGTGTAACATAAAGTCAACTTGTTCTTTCGAGGAAGGATTCTATTACTCAGCTCCCGCTTGAGTCCAAGAAGCCAAGATAGGCACCAGAAGTTAAGGTATGCCCCATAGCGACTATTGTGGAAATTGCAGGGAGGAAATAGAGTACGTCCACCACCTGATATGCGATTGTCCAGGCCTTCGGGGAATGAGACTGCTAACACTAGGCAGTAACTTCTTCGACGAGCTGAAGGATCTGAATAAATTAGAGCTGAAGCACTTCCTGAGATATATACAACATTCTGGGTGGTTCTAATCAGCAGTAAACGTGTAAGTCTCGCGGAGTACACCCGCCCCACACACCCAAGGCACACGGAGCCAGTCGCAAGGGCACCCTACCTACCTACCTACCTAGCATAACTGTCAAGAAAAACCTTCTCAAACTTAGGCATGAATACAAAGGTTCCCCACAATAGCACGCACACCACGTGTGGTTGCTGAAGAAGTCCAAGACAATCGTGGGATGTAGCGCCACAGATTCTGACATTCTTACCACCTCGTCGGTGAGTTGCCTTCTTTTTCGGAAATACCATACAAATCTACTACGGATGACTCCCTTATACGGATAAATTTTCACGTTTGTGCGTCGACCCATACGCACTAGACTTCCAAGTCTACGTTTAAATCCAAGTCCAGACAAACAATTTTTCAAAAAAAATTTTTCACGGCTTCATTTCACACTTGTTTACCTCTTTCGAGTCACTGACAATGCCAATCAAGAGTATAACTCTCTAGAATTATTTCCCAATCTCGCCCTTTGAAGTCTGCATTAAACTGTAAGTCCCCTCCACTCGTGAGAACACGCACAACACAAGTGGTTGCTGAGAAGCCAGGCCCAATTCCAGCTCGAACTGTAGTGCCACCTTTATTAGACAGACACCCCTTCACCATACTGTGTTCTGTCTTCAGTTACCACTAGACCCATTTTACCCGCTTCCATGCCAGCAGTCTAATCACGTCAATCTTATCCCCAAATCCAAGCAATTGCATATTTCGGAAGATAGTGCCTCAGTTTGGTTTGATCTTCTCGGCATCATGCCAAATACGTTTGTTTCTCGCTACTCTATCAAGTTCGGTAACGAACTACCGTACCCTATTCGTCGTTATTTCTTTTCATCAATTATATGCACATCTATTCCGAAGCAATCCACCAATTAAGTTAACGAAAGAAAAATCGCAATACACGTGCTACTTTCTCGCTTCCCAATCTAACATGGATATACATCTCACATGCAACTTACGACAATAACAAATCCATGAACAGTCACAACCAAGAGCTGCGGTGATTTTCCCGGCTTCTCCAAGTCTGTCTATCAGCAGACATCACCATCTACGTCAAGAAATATTCGAACAAAAAGAACACACGAAAAACTTCAACAATTGTTTATCCGAGGTCTTCTGGCTTGTCAAAGAAATGCAGCCCATCCGCATCAAAAGTGACAAAAAAGTCACACCAGAAGCTTGTAATAAGTCATTTATCGTTCTCATATAGTCCAGTTCAGCCACACTCAGCTCCAACTATTTCATTATCTGCATAAAACACATCTACACCTCGATAAACACCCAAAAAGAATCTCCTTTCCAGTGAACAGCTCCAAGAACATTTCATTTTTTTTCTCTCGTTTCTCGTTAAAGTTCACGTAATTCTTGCCACCACCTCAAGGCCAATGTCAAGCATTTCGCGATAGCATTTTGGTCAATAAACTTTAAACGATTCCCCCAGCGCTAACCCATAATTTAAAAGGGTTCCTTCCTCTGTTTAAGTACACAGATGTATGCACACACACTTGCGTCGTATGAAGAGACACAAGAATATATTTAATGGGTTTGGAATCCATATTTAAATTTTATAAATAATTCCAACAAAAGACCAACCACGCCACACACCACAATCGCGACACGATTCGCGCAAAAAAGAAATTTATTCCCACTCAGCAGGTAAGAGAATCAAAAAATCTTACACCATATCTCCTCAATTCTATCTAGATACATTCCCAACTCAGTTTATATACAACATTTTCCGTGCCTTAAAAAAACAACAGCAGATATCTATCCAACAAAAAACAACAACTAAACATCCATCCACCCATTCACACACACGGTTACACGGATTCGTCGTTTATGCGAAAAAAAAAGAGCAAAAAACAGCAAAAAAAAAGTCAAATGATCTGACATTCGCGAAAATAAGAAAAAAAAAAATTAGCAAAAGAAGAAATGGTGGACTAATGGGGTTCTGGTTTCGGGGTGGGGTTTAGATACGAATGAACTCTTGTAGAATAGTTAATTTTTTCATGAGTTTTGGATACAGGGGAGAGGAGGCTATATGATTTCTTTGAATTGAAATTCAAGGAAAACAGAGATATGAAATAACCGCGAAATTTTAGCGAAATAATGGCGGTGAAGTGACGCCTTTTTTTAGGGGGGATAAAAAAGGAGCAGACGTCATTGATGCAGCTTATGGGGATTTTGTAAACAATGTAAAATGTAGTAGATTCTTGTGTACAGTTGGGAAAAAAAGGGTAGGTCGTCAGATGATCACAGAAAAAAGGATTTCTACCAAGACATGAGTGAGATTCAACTCAAATGTCAGATGTGCTTAGGATTTTTGTTTTTCACAATTCCTATACTCACTTGAAGGTGTTTTTTCTCAGCTTATATTCCACGAAAATTTCTCATAAGACACTTTTCTTAACCGATCCTTAACTCTCACACATTCGCACTAATTTGCACTTGAAATCGTTGAAATATCTTCAACACAACGTTGCACTTAACACATTTTCTTCATCAAATTGCTCCCAAAATCTTGGGGTTTTTCACACAAAATTCCGAAACAAATATTCTCCAATTAATCTTTCACTTGCATATTTCTCAAAAAGATAAAAAAATGCGTTTGATTATGATAAATCACACAAAAAACTGCGCACAAATGACATACGTCTTGACTGACAACAAATTAACCTCAAAGTTCAGACAAGAATTAATCACAAAAATATGAAAAAGATCATAAAAAAAGTGAAAATCAAATTCAAAACATTGCCTATTGTTGTTTGTTGTTTTCCCTTGCTACGCAATTTGTTGTTCTTCTCTCGTATTTTTATTAGTAATTTGTTGTTTATTCGAACGAAGGGCGAGGGCAAAGCGATCACATTGAGTCATCACTGTTACCGGCATTTTTTCGTATTTCTTTTAATTTTTTTTTGTTCTTTTTCTCTGTCTTATTTGTTTACCACGATCTTTTTCACCCTTGTTTTCGTTTAGATTTTCTTCAGTTTTTCCACGAGATTTTGTTCACAAATTTTTCAAAGAAATCCATTAAATTTTTCATCTAAAATTCTGTTTTGACAATCGACTATGGTTAGTTGGTACTGGAGCACTTGTGGACTATTCACTTTCAGCTTTAACGTGACAAATGAAATTTATTTTTGAAAGGGAAATAGAAACAAAAAAGAGAGGAAGGGAATAGGAAAGAAAAACAAACTTGTTACCGATTCTTAATGTTTTGCGAAAACAAAAAAAAGTTTCGATAGTCATCAAGAGTTTTAAGAACTGAAATAGATTTGCAAAGTTGCGCGAGTATGTGGACAACAAATCTATCTAAACGAATACTTTTCTAGGTTTAGGTACCAACATACATCCATATATTGATAGATACCTACATATGTATATGAGCTTACTGATGGTTTGTCACTGTGAATTGTAATGAAATGAAATTTCCTGTTTACAACGTGTGCGCAAGAAGCTTTTCTATTTCGTTCGTAGTTCACTCTTTTTTTTTTTTTGTTTTTTTATTTGTTGGTGTAAAAATCAAACACAGATGTAACTTCTAAAGCATGGAATAGGTTGTAAGTATGTACACACAAAGAAGAGTTCTTAAGATACTTTGAACAACAAATTTCGCGTACGTGTACTGACCTTGAAAAAGGTCTGTTCGCTTGGGCTTTAAGTTAACAAAATTTTTCTTCATTCTATGCTAATGCTGAATGTGTTTGTTCCCTTTTATTTTACATATTATATTTTGTGTGTGCGTACATGTATCTGATGGTTTGTATATTTTTCTGATATTCTGTACTAACATCATCATTATTTTGTCACCTATACTAGCGGAATGGTGGGAAAAGCTCTTGTATTCTGGTATTTTTCTGGATGATTTAGTGGAGAATTGTTCGCTTGTGAACGTGGGTTAATTGATTACGCATTCAGTGATCGAGAGCAAATCAGAAAAAATGTGTCTTCAGTGAGCTCGCCAGTGAATCGTTGCAAAAGTCGGTGAAAATCAAGTCAAAAACCCCATCGATTATCCTATTCAAGATTCTCCTAGAAAATTGTGCAAAGAAAAAGAATAATTTAGAACACAAAACGAAAATCCTCCCTCAACCAAAGTGACAACCATTCTTTTTTTCGCATCGCCATATTGTGTAACAAACACTTTCGCCGAAATAGAAGAAAAAAAACCGAATTCAGAACCTCTTAGGCAATACAGAGATAAACTTGAACTTGAACTTGAACATGAAGGCGATCGTTGTGTGGGGGTTTCTGCACAGAAGTCCCAAACATCCAAAACGAACACAGTCACAGTGCCACCGCCTATCGGCGGAACCCACACCACGCCGGCAGATGTGTGCGTTGTGCCAATTCAGCGGTTCGCAAGTTTGAGTCGCAACCTACCTCAATGACGCGAGTATTTGCGGCGAATGTGCGAAATGACACGAAGCTTATTCGTGCGAATTTCGGCTCTTGCCGAATGGTACACGAACGTAGCCGAGTGAATACGAGTGGAGACGAAGATGTGCGAAATAGCCAATCGGATGATTGCAAAAAAAGCTCGTTTTTGTTGTTTTTATTGTGTGCAAAATTATGAAGCTTTTTGTTGCTTCTTTTTTGCGGCGAACGATAGTGTTGTCTCGCACGCACATATGGCATCGTGGGCTGAGGATGATTGGAGTCTATTGTTGTCCTCTTTTGGCGCATGCAAATCATTTTTCGCCAATGGAAGAGTTGTGTTGCTTTCTGAAATTCGCTTGAGTTGCGTATGAGCTTGACGGAGAGAGATGCTTTGGCGAATTAATTTTCTCTGAAGGCCAAGCTCTTTATGCGAATTTTTTGAGTTGAGTTGTTTGGAGATTGAGTGGAGGAGACGGAGTTGCCTTTGCTGTGGGCAAACGATTATTTGCAAAGTATTTCTAAAAGTGTTAAATGAAAACTGAAACATGCGGTAGTTTAAGTATTTTAGGTTAGCTGGTCAAATAGTCCTAACAATTAAATTAGTCAGATATGTACAGATAATAATAATAATAATAATAATTGCGGCGCAGTCCGAGGTAGACCTTGGGTTAGTTTCTCAGCAACCACTCGTATTGTGCGTGCTATTGTTCTCTCACGAGTGGAGGGGACCTACAGTTTAATGCTGACCCCGAACGTAGAGATTGAGAAGCTTTTTCTAGATAGGTATACTCTTTGACTGTGACTCAGTGACTCAAAAGAGGTGGAACCACGAACGATATTGTTTTTGAAAAATTATTGCTTGTGCTGGAATTCGATAATTAAACAATAATAATTTTTGAAGTACTTCCTCTTGTGTATACTTACTCTTGTGTATACTTATATAATGGTGATTTTCCCTGAGCTTGGAGAATTACAATAGTATCAAATACTGCACAAAATAGATCCATTAGGGAAATAGGACTGTATCATTATTTTGGAACATTGAACCAGTTATCATATTCTGCAACGACAAAAATATAATCCATCCAAAATTGGTAATGGATTTAAAAACTAACTTTCCGCAGAGCACACCACGAATTCTGTACCAGAATTTTTCATTACTTGGAGTCAAAAAAATATACTATTTGCGTTAATTTAATCGAGAAGATATTATAATCGACAAGGGACTTGTGCCAAGAAGAGACAATGCTTATAAATTAATTTAAAGCTATAGAATTCTTATGCTTAAAAAAAAATCTTTATAAATTGTAATGTTTTTAAATAAAAAATAAAAATAATAAAATTAATTAATTTGTGTAGATATATACCTAACTGCCTTTAAAGCCTTTTTTAAAGTTTCCCCAATATTTAATATTGGCGGGAATTCCTTAACTTACAATTTACTTACATGATGTTCCATTACAAAGCTTTCAAGACAGTGAATCGACTGGAATCAATTTTTTTTTATTTTAAAATCATTTTTATTTAAAGAAATTAAATATTCTTATACACTAGACAAAAATGGTTAACCTAGTTTCTTAAAATAATTTTATTATTAAAAAAAACGCTTACCCTCTGCGGGCATTATTGGCATTATTATTAAACATTTCACATCTATCGTAAAACTACCCTGCGGTATAAAGGATGGCCATAGACCTCAGTTTGGAGGGGTCAAGCGACCAACCAAACACAAGAAACCGATCGATTTTGTCCCACCATGTTGGACCCGTGTTATCCTGGGTCAAAGGATTCGACAAGGGAGTTAATTTAGTCCTCAGCCACCCGAATTTTTAATGTTGCTTCAACACATCTTTATCGTGTCTACAGTCTACAGCTGTTTTAAATCGGAGAAGACCCTTAGCGCTCTATGGAACAGATCAGTCGCATTTGAGTCGCCCATCCACGATTGAATCGTCATCGCTGTTCGATCATGTGGCATGTTGTGCCTGTCAAAATAAAAAAAATGCTTCAGGGGAGACGAAGCTGTTATGACATAATCCTTCGTAGTATTATGAATTGATGAAACTGCGAAGATCAGGTTATTAAGCGAGTTCAGAGCTTGGAAGTATGACTTCTTCCTTAGGAAATTGTCACCTCTTATCAGATCGACCCTGTTGTATAGAACATCTCTGGTCTTCTGTAAATGTGAAGGCAATCTCTAAGACAAAACATGAATACCCGAATCTATTCCATCCAGCTGGACATCCATAAGTAGGCATTGGGCGGACAGTGGCCATGTAGCGGATTACCATCATCCATTGTCTGCGGTATCATTTAAATTCTGGCAATTTTAACAAAACTTTGTTCATTGTGTTGGTATTTCGCAGTTGAATTTTGTCCAAGTGCTGCTTCATGATTATAGCAGACGACATGAAGAACTGTTGGGAATTCAATCAGGAGCCCGTACCTATATGAGGGTGTCTTTTTAAAAAGTGAAGCGCTCTCGTACTTGATTGGTAATGTGGGCTACATAGAGACTCCAATTTGCAAGATACCAGTTGGGTCTATAATGTTGGAAGATAAAAATGTTTCAAACCAAATTTGAATGGCAACAGCTCTCCCCTTAGAGGTGCTCATCAAATAGCCATACCGCCAAGATGAAAATACAGTAGAATCTCGAAAATATGAACAGTTTGGAAAGATTAAGTATTTTCTTCACTTCTAAAAATAAAATTAATTGTTATTCTTTATACAGGGTGGGCCATCTAGTGTTTTTTCTTTTAATTCATAGGCTATTTTGACACTGACAGCTGTTTCCCGCTCGAAATCTTGACAGGAAGTCAGTATCGTACCTCCGCAGAACGAAATGAGTCACTTTACGCATGAACAAAAGTGCCCAAACAGTGCGTTTTTTGAAAATAAGTTTTGGCCGAAATAAGGCAGCCAACGCAACTGCTGTACGCAAGTTTGTGCAAAAAGTTCGTGAGACTGATATGCTAGTGGACAACACTCATGGTCCCCATCGTCTTAAGGTGTGGTGCGCACAGATGAGAATGTGGCTGCTGTGGCCGAGAGTGTGAGACTCATTTCACGAACATCGACTCGCCATCGATCTCAACAGCTCCACATGAGGAGAATTTTGTATAAAGATCTCGGATTCTTCGCTTACAAGGTCCAATTGACTGCACTCAGCAACTGAAGGCGCGCGACCATCCGCTTCCTTATCGCTTCGCGGTTTGGGCTTTAGAGCAGCTTGAATTGGACAACGATTTTGAGCGAACGAAGGAAATCATCTTTTCTTACGAGACGCATTTTCATCTCAGCGGCAATGTTAACAAACAAAAATGCCACATCTGGGGCTCGGAAAACCAGCAAGTTATTGTCGAGGAGCCAATGCATCCACAGAGAGTGACAGTTTGGTGCGGATTGTGGAGTGGTGGCATCATTGGACCATTAGGAAAATGAGGCTGGAAACAACATTTCGGTCAACGGTGGCGTTACAGAGCCATGTTAACTGACTTATTTTTTACTGAAATTGAAGACATGGATTTGATCGACCTCTAGTTCATGCAGGATGGCGCGCCATGCCACGCAGCCCATGCCAAAATGGATCTTTTGTGCACCAAATTCCCAAATCGTGTTATCAGCCGTCTTGGCGATGTCAATTGGCCGCCGCGGAGCTGTGATGTGACCCCTTTGGATTTTTTTTTGTGTGGAACCGAGAAGGACCGATGTTATGCCAACAATTCAGAAACGATTCAAGCACTTAAGGCCAATATCATCCAAGCAATCCGTGAGCTACAGCCTGAAACCATCAATAAGGTCTAGGAAAATGGGGGTGACAGAATGCGCTACTACGAATCCAGCCGAGGAAGCCACTTGAACGACGTTGTATTCCATAATTAATGGGAATGTTTGTTCTTACTAATAAAGACATAATAATAATAATAATCGCGGCGCTACAGTCCGAGGTGGACCTGGGCCTACCTTCTCAGCAACCACTCGTGTTGTGCGTGCTATTGTTCTGTCACGAGCGGAGGGGACCTACAGTTTAATGCCGACTCTGAACGGCGATTTTGAGAAGCTTTTTCTAGACGGTTATACTTTTTGAGCATTGTCAGTGACTCGAAAGAGATGAAGCCGTGAAAAAATGTTTGATGTTTTTTTCGAGATTCGAACCTTAGACCTCGAGCGTAGGAGTCGATGCACCTACCCACTACGCCACGGCGCCCACAATGACATAATACATAGAAAAAATCAAATTCTGTTAATTTTATTACATTTTTAAAAAGAAACTTGTATTTGGCCCTCATTGTATGCCTAAATGTTCTTCATTAACTGAATTTCGATTTCGGTAAGGATGTTTGTTTTATAACTGTTCGTCTTTTTAAGGTTCTACTCAATTTCTTCTTAAAATTTCGTCATTTTTCTCTTACAATTAAACTACAAACGGACTAACATCCCACTCCTCATGGCAACACTTACAAAAACAACTCACTCATTCAAGAAAAATGAAAATTTGCGAGTTCTCTTGAGTTTACCCAACTCAACCCGATCACGCAAAAGCCTTAAATAACTAAATTCGCCGCGCCGTTCCACAATTCGCTAGAGTATCTGCGTTCACGTTGTTCATTCGCCAACTCTAGTTGTTCGCGATCGGTTGTATGATAGTTGTGCTTATCTTGCGTTTCACGCGTACCGCGTACCGAGCCAGGAGGTGTTCCCCATTGTTCCCATTATCCTTTCCCGTCAAGTCAAACGGGGAGGGCGAGAAAAGTATCAATTGTATACAAACATCACAATAGATACTTTCCGCCTTAAAGTCGAAGGAAATAATAACAGAATAACGAATGGAAACCTCAACAATAGTTACAAGGTGTCATCGAGGGAGGAAGGAGTCATGGGAAAATCGAGTTCTCCGAACGAACAATCGAGACAAGGACCTGCCTGCACCAGAAAAGATCATTTCCCAAGGCATTGCATAAAGGGGAACATGTGCGCAATTCGCCCCCATGCATCCTGCGTGCATGGCGCACATGAATGTATCTGCAGCCGATCACCGGCACAAAGGACGTCTGCGCAATTTGATTTATTTATTGGATATCATAGCTGAAGTGTCTCGGTGTTGCGATCTGTGTTTTCGTGTGACTTTTTCTCTGCTGTTGTTCGATTTCTACTTGTATCCTTTGAGTGCATTGAACTGTGATTATAGGAGCGATTTTCAAGGAATAAAAGGACGATCAGTGTATTTTACGTGTAGGGTGTACAGAGGGAAACGATTGTTGGCCTGACATCAGCAGAAAAGGATTTATAATAATTTCTAAGCGGATAATGTGATTGTTCGTCGTTGCGAGTCTGCATTCCATCGGCATCCTCGGGAATCGAAGACAAAATTTGTGCAACAGGTTTTTCGATCGGTGCGTTGTTTTTCGTCTTAATCCCATCCCACGCCGCGTCGCCATCATCGAATGCGTGTGGCTGTGAACCTGTTTCCTGGCATCGTTCTCCGATCAATAAATTTTCCCCCATATTTTTGTGGCGGCCAGGACCAGATACATAAATGCCGCGGACAACAGTCCCTCCCGATGGCACACAAATCACAGAGGTTTTTGGATAATTTATGCTCGGGTTTGGGTATCTATTTCTTTTTAGCGTTTTTCGTGTTCTCTGCCACGGGGCACAAAGTCAATGTGAAGAGCTAAGTAGAGGGATAGGTCCGAACACGGCTCTCGGCGGGACGGTTTGCATTAATTATTCGACTAGACCATGCAATTAATGCAGCGAATGCGTTTTTAGTGAAGGTTCGTTAGTATTTGTGTGGGTACTTGGAACTGGGCAGATGTTAGCTCATTTGCAGCCGTCATGCAATTTTGAAGAAAATATGTATCTGTTTGCTGCTTTTCACTGCCTTTCGTTGGATTTGAGTGAGGTCTGCGGCTGTCTTTTGCGTTCATTCGTTTAGTTTATCAGTTGAGTGGAATTTATCGACAACGTATTCCTTATCTGGTTGTGAGAACAACAACAACTTCAAGTGGATAAAGTACAATTACATATTAACTACTTGATCCCATTTTTCGAGTCAAGTAATTTGTCATCCAAACACTTAAGGGGTTCTGCTTTTTTTCTAACTTATTCTAGGGCAATTTTTCGACCTTAGGAAAAAGTCAAAAATGTTGATTCTTAAATTTTTTTTAACAGATTTTTGGATTTGTTATTGCAAAATGTGCCTTACACACGGTGCTCATGAGCGATATTTAGCTTTAGGATTGCTATTGGTTCATACCACATTTTCTTATTACACGATGTGTCAAAAAATTACACGTAGTGATTTAAGAACGTTGCAGAAATCATCTGAAAATTAGGACAGGATCTTGTCAACTTAGCCTACTATGTTGCTAAGGATAGGATTTTGTTTCTTATGTGCTTCATTGTCAGTTCGTTAAAAGCACCTCAGATGAGAATTTTGGAATTTAACTCCATTACTGATAGGACCAAGGGAGTTTGAAATTTGGATATGTTTAGTTCTTTTCCCACGAAATCACCGGCGTTAGAAACGTTAAAGACTTAATTTCTGCATGGAGATTGAAAACCAAATGGTTTAAGGTTAGGAAATGTTTTGTTTTGCGAAAGGCAAATAATCACCTTAAGGTGATTTTGTGTAAAGTTGCTCCTTCTTGGTGAAACCATACATTTTTTTTTCCTCTTGTACAACCCCGCCGTAAAGGCAGCGACACTGCGACCTAAAAAGGTCTATTGTATCGTCGGGTTGGAGTTAATCCAAAAGATTTACCACTTCCCTTGTGAAAGATAGTATATCTTTTGTAGTGGAGTTTTTCAATTCCACTGAAGTCAGTATTTCCCTATGGAGAATACGTTTCCTTAACCAATGTAGTGCCGGACATTCACATAAAATGTGCTGGGATGTTTCGTCTTCTTCAAGACAAAACCTACATTCCTTGTTTTGACACAAGTTCATTTTGTTAAGGTGGTAGTTCAAGCCACAGTGGCCAGTAAGAAAGCTCGTTAGCTTTCTTATGCTCTCCTTATCTAAGCTAAGGATTTCCTTATAGGAATAGGGTCTGATTAATCGCTTGGATTGCCTGAGACCTGACCCATTAGTCCAATGATCTAGGCGAAGTTTGTTTTTCCATTCATTAATCAGCGCTGCAGCCGTTGTCCAATTGACACTGCAGTACGGTTCAGGACCTATGAACGCAGTACCTGAACCCGCTCTAGCGAATTCGTCTGCGGATTCGTTACCTACAATCCCCTTGTGTCCACGGACCCAGCCAAGTTTCACTTTGTTGTGTTTGGCTAGGGATTGCAGAGCATCGTGGCAACATTTGACGGCTTTGGAGTCTGTTTGGCTAAACGATAAGGCCTTAAGTGCTGCCTGGGTATCTGAAAAGATTTTTATAATTGCGCCCTTGATACCTTTACCAAGGTTATGTCTAGCGCAGATCTCAATGGCATGGGTTTCGGCTTGAAACACAGTGGGACTAGACCCCATAGGTACAGAGATCCCAGTGTTGGGTCCACAGACACCAGCTCCGACTCCAGAATCCATTTTTGATCTTTCTGTGTACCAAACTAGACTCCTGGGGTCTAGTGTTGGAACACCATTGGACCAGTCTTCTCGGTCCAATAATTCAACATCAAATAACCTGCCGAAACAGTTCTGCCTGACCATAGTGACCGGTATTGTACAAAACATGTCTCTGTTAGGGATTGAGTTGAGTATCCTAAGATGACCCACTAGGGCACCTGGTTTGGAGACCATACATACATACATACATACAACATTTTACGACAATTTTGTCTATTGACAGTGGAACCACACAATCAATGATTCTTCAGATCTCACGGAACGCTCTGCTTTTAGATTGAATGCATGCAAGAGAGAGGTTCCAGATTTTCTATTAGCCAACATTTTACACGATGAATATCGGTTTTTGGCAGCATATTATTTTAACCCAGGTAATTTGCAATTCTTCGAAATGGTCGATTGTTTTCGATTGAATATATATACAGGGTTATCCAATTTGTGGTCACAAAAGTAACTCTAATTAAAACAAATTTATGATTTACATTTCAATCAAATTTTTATTTTAGTACATTGTTTGGATCTTCAAATGTCCTCCACGAGAGTTCTTTCAGTATTCGATTCCGACAAAGTAACATTCGATGACTTTTCCAAACATATAGAGTAATAACTCGGCCATAACTTGAAGAATATTCGTTTGGAAAGCGTCACAAGTTTCCGGATTGTGTGCATAAATACGATCTTTGGCATACTCCAGCAAATGGAAATCCAACGGAGACGAATCATACAATCTTGGTGGCGAGTTCAAATAGCGAAATAACTCTTCCAGGAAATTTATTCTTGCGATGCCGCTAAGATGGGTCATGTTGTGTAAAATGTGGCATCATCTTGTTGAAACCACATGTCCCTCACATCCATATCTTCGATTTAAGAGCAATAATAATAATTATATTGGCGTGTTGTGCGTGCTATTGTTTTCTCACGAGTGAAGGTGACTCGAAAGAGGTGGAGCCGCGAACAAATTTGTTTTTGAAAAATTGTTGCCTGTGCTGAGATTTGAACCTAGACTGTGAAAGTCAAGTGCCTATGGGTCGACACACAAACCCACACGGCCACGGTGCTCACTTTTGAAGGGCAATAGTTCGGTTAAAATTTGGCTATAGTGATGAGAAAAACTCAAACAAACAAACAAATAAACAATTTCCCAAAATACCTATTTCGAGTATAATTGCCTGGATATGCGTTCTTAAAAGCCATATTGCCAAAATGTTTCTTCGCTTGGATTTGCCTCGCATAGAAAAAAACGCTATTGTACATGGTTTATTTCTCAGGCTAAAAACGTAAGGCCTCGTGGCCCTAAAGCGACGGCTCTAAGGCGCCTCGATACAATGACTGTTTGGAAAGCATTCAGTGCATCCCATGTTTACCAATAAGCTACAAAATGGGACGCCTTAGTGGTTGCCAGTTTGGTTTGGTCTGCTGAGTATGTAAGTTTCAACAAAAAAAATACAATCCTATAAGACTCCTCTTAATTAAAATCTAAAAATGGAGGATCTTTCGTTACTACATTTCTGAGAATTTGTCAAGCAGTCAAGCCTAAAAAATTTAGCGAAGATCTTTACTATACTGATCCAGGTATACCACAGGGGTCTATTCTGGATCCTGTTTTATTTTTAATATTTGTTAATTTTCGTTTTGTTTAAATTTTAAAGGAAAAATCACAGCATTTGCGGATGGTACAGTGATATCCTAATCCAAAAATAACTACATATTTGTGATAGAAAATTATCATGTTGCTGTCTCTAATGAGGTCTTCAAAAGCAGACGTGCTACAATTCAAGGAGTTTTGCAAGGAGGAAAATATATGGAAGACTAACGGCGCAAGATGTGGGCAATGTGTTGGATATGGCAACGCATTCCAACCAAACAGCACACATTTTTACCAAATTTACATCTTATTCTGGTGAATGTCCGACTACGCTTGCGTTCCTGGAGCTTACTTTTGCCCACAGCAAATTTTGTTACAGCGGACATTGTTTTAGCCAATCCATTTTCCGAAGCTCGTGAATCCTTTTCTTTGAGATTCATAAGTTTCTTCTTCAACTCATGCAGTATCTAGAGTTCAAAAACCGGGTCTAACTGAGTTACATCCAAACAGAGTTATATTCACATCAATCTAAGTTGGCGAAACTAAAACTTGTTCAATACCTAGTTGGAGTTTGTTTCCGATTCTGTTTCTCATGAAACCGTCTATTTCTTCCGCTTTTTTTTTTCAAATATTTCTATAAGTTTATTTTGTGCATGCCCTGTTTTCTTGTATGATGTATGAAACGAAGTCCAAACCAATTAAGTACGTAGTGATCGAGTAGGCCATGACTCGGTCTGTTGCAAAAATATTCAAAATCTATTTTGAATCCTCTTTCGGTTTCGTTTTGGTTCCTTATTTATTGTATATTATTAGAAACTGAGTTAGTCAATTCGATTTGCAACTCGGTTTGTTTAAATTCCAAGCGCTTCAACTCAGTTTCTCGGAAACTTAGCACGTCACCAAACTAGGGATGTTGCGGATGCAGATTTTTTGACATCCGCAGATGCGGATGCGGATGTGGATATTAAAAGGCTCAAGACTTGGTACATAAAAACATTAATTATTACTATTTTAGTAATTTTTATTTAAACCAAAAGAAACTTTTAATACTTAAACATAAACATAGGTGAGTTATATTTAATGAACAGCAACTTGGCTGCCTTTTCTGGGTCTAGTCGATTACGCAAAGGTTCCGCACCACTAAACAATTGTTCACTAGAAGCACTGGCTGGGGGAGGTGACAAATATCTTCGTGCTATGGCAGATAACATCTTAAACTCTTTATTATCTTTCCACCAGATAAGAGGACTTTCCGATACTCCTTTTAAGGTCTGTTCCGGGACTGTCTGATCTTTGGACAAGGTCGTCATCTTCACTTAACGAATCAAGCATCGCTTCCAGATCTCTTTTTAAACAGGGTTTCCTAGCGGTTCCGGACGTGCTAGGATGTTCTGAAGAATGGTCAATCGACTGCACCAAATCCAAGGAATCTCCCATTTTCATTCTTTTAGATTGGTTACAGTTTGAATTTGGAGAACACCAGCGGGCATGATCATGATCCTGAAGACGATTTTTGTGAGCTCTCAATAACTAACACGTATACCACATACGCGGCCGCTAAGTCGTTCCTGTACCGACTTGTTCAACATCCGCATCCGCATAAACTCCGCATTGATTTTTGCTTGCAGGCGATGCGGATGCAGATGTTGAATTTAATGCGGAAGTTCTGCTGTTGCGGATGCGGATTCGAATACTTGCAACATCCCTGATCCAAATATCGAGCTTCTTATTAAGGGCGGGAAATTTCATAGCAAGGTCCCAAACCGGTGAATTTTTATTTGTTTGTGCCAATGCTTCATAATTAAGACCTGTAATAACTAGATTCCGACCGAACATTCGGCTTCGACTTCGGCTTCGGCCACCTTCGGCAAAAAAAATGAGACCAAATGAGAGATATTCCCGAAGCCGAATGTTAAATTTCCTGTTTTCTGTAAAAATAGAATTACGATATTTTCCGTACTTTTCTTTGCAGGATATATGGACAAGTCGTGCCGTGGCTGTTTGGTTTTGCAAAATTTGCTCGTGTGTCAGTAGTAGTAGAAGTGAAGTTGCAAGTTGTGTTTTTTGTTTTGTTATTTGAAAGTGCGTTTGTTTACAGCTTTAAAGCAACAACTTTTGCTTAGCAAGTTGGTAAATTATTAAGTGGTCTGTTGTACTTTTGTAGAGTACCCAACAGTGATTTAGCCGGATACCGAATACTGAATATTCGGCCTAGTCGAATAGGCCGGATAGTCGAATATTCGACGGCCGGATATCTGCCCAAATTAAAAGTATAATAGTTTGGTGGTCTGATACTCAAATCAGACCGGTACAAGTAAAACCAACTTAAACATGTTTTTTTCCTTCTCCTCCACGAGATATTCTTATTTTTTTACACAGCCAATGTTTTGGGACATTTTTGAAGAGGTTGCGGAAGACAAGTCAGATTGAGTTTTCTGCAAAAAAAAATACCGCCAACGAGCTTGACTTTTATCTCAAAACAGTTTATTTTGAACCGAATAGTGACCTTTGGGCTTGGTGGTTAGTAAATGGAAGACAGTACCCAATTTTGGTTAAATTTGCCAAAACTTATCTTTCATCTGTATGTAGTGTATACAGTGAGAGACTCTTTTCTGAAGCATGCACCGTATACGAAAACGAAAGTAATAAATTATTAGATAGTTGCATTAGTTAATCCGGAAAAACTAATTTTCATTCACCATAATTTGGCTTTAGTGAACTTCCAATATTCGGTATTCGGTATTCGGCCGGATATCAAAAGACTATTCGGCTCCGGCCGGATATTACAAAAGAAGCCGGATAGACCGGATACCGAATACTTGCCGGATATCCATCATACCTCTAGTCTGTATAAAAGCATGCAATTTATTTGTACTTGTTTTAGGTAGAAAGAAAATAAAATAAACTGGGCAAGTGCGAGTTGTACTCGCTCGGCGAAGGTTCCGTCGCATAAATATTTGTTGATGGAAGCATTTTTGAATATCGGGCGACGAATTCAAGTTATTTGAGTCAAATTTTCTTCTAACTTGAACCCAAATCAACCATTCATTACTACATTCATCCATACAACGAAACAAACAGCCATCCTATACCCCTAAAAAAATGTATCTTAGACAGAAAATCCCTTCCATCATATCCAATCACTGCTCATGCCTGCGGTGTGTACATTGCTGTTGGGCATTTAGGGGTTGAAATGAATGGAATGTGAGAAATAACACTCATCATCGTTTTGAGTCGTTGATCTTCTTCTTCTTCTTAGGGCGCTACAGTCCGAGGGGGAAATGGGTCTCACTAAACATGCCTCTCCAGCCAGCACGATCTTTCGCCAACTGTCTCCAGTTTTACACACCAAGCCGACTGAGGTTCCCCTCGACTTGTGTGTGCCACCTTGTTCGTGGACGTCCTCTGTTGCGTTGTCCCACAGGCTCAGAGTCGAAGACTCTTCGGGCCGGAGCTAAGGTGTCCATATGCTCTACATGGCCTAGCCATCTTAAGCGTTGGATCCGTAGACGCCTGGCTAGACTCATGTCGCTGTACAGCCCATACAGTTCGTGATTGGATCTTCTCCTCCAAAAGCCATCAACGCAAACAGGACCAAAGATCGCGCGCAGAACTTTTCTCTCGAAAAGACCAAGAGACTGTTTATCCGCTTTCGCTATTGTCCATGCCTCTGCGCCGTACAGCAGGACTGGGATGATCAAGGTCTTGTATAAAGTCAGCTTGGTCTCCCGAGAGAGGGCTCTACTACTCCATTGTCTTTTGAGCCAAAAAAAAAACAGCGGTTGGCAAGAATTATTCTGCGTTTGGATAGGATTTACAACCGGACCTTTCAGAAAAAACGAACACTCTGGCAAAAGGTTTCAAGAAAGGCACCCAAACTTTTCGAAATTGTGAGCGTAATCTCGTTACCGACACGCAGAATATTTAAAAGCTACTTACTGAGCACTACCAGGAGGTGGATGGGGAATGAACACATCGCACCTCCAGTCAATGAAGTGATTGAAGACGAATGCAAAGTTATCACAAAGCTGAAGAACAATAGAGCCACAGGCTCAAATGGTTTGCCATCAGAGTTCTTCAAGGCTGGCGGCTATGTTCTGGAAGGGAGCATGCACCATATCATTTGTAAAATTTGGGAAAACGAAAGCGTACCAGACAATTGAAATATCAGCCCCATATATACCATTAATAGTGGGCGCCGTGGCGTACTGGGTAGGTGCGTCGACTCCTACGCTCGAGGTCTAAAGTTCGAATCTCGAAAAACCTTAAACATTTTTTCACCGCACCACCTCTTTCGAGTCACTGACAATGCTCAAAGAGTATAACTGTCTACAAAAAGTTTCTCAATTTCGCCGTTCGGAGTCGGCATTAAACTGTAGGTCCCTTCCGCTCGTGACAGAACAATAGCACGCACAACACGAGTGGTTGTTGAAAAGCTAGGCTCAGGTCCACCTCGGACTGTAGCGCCGCCATTATTATTATTATTATATACCATTAATTCATTAAATTTTATACTAAATTAAATTGAACTAATGCCAAGGTGTAAAACAGTCATTGAAGGCAATTATTTGCCATTATATATTTTTTGCAGTTTTCTTGTATGTAATTACATATGTACATATATTGAAAGTAGCAATTTTTTTGTCGCGCACCAATTAGAGGTTACATTTGCAAATCTACGCAAAGTACACAATTTTTTATACGATTTCAAAAATGATTTATTTTTTGTAAACTAGAAATACAGACTTTTTAGAATATACATAGGATGTTATGCCTTTGACAAGAAACTTTAATGAATTTGAAGAAATTGCTTGGTTTCACTTCTAGTTCCAAAGAAAATTAAGAACAAATAATTCATGACGAATTTTTATATGGAGGGTCTCTTCGAAATTTTCGTGTATGCACATATCACGCTTAACTCCACCCTACATGATATGACGTGGCGTCGAAAGACGTGAGATGGCATAGGATGACGTGACGTAATGCTACATGAAATGAGATGACGTGATGCGAAGTTGCGTGACATCACCTCTCGTCACCTCACGTCACCTCACGTCTTCCTCATGTCACCTCACGTCACCTTCACGTCAGCTCATGTCACCCTCACGTCACCTCACGTCACCCTCACGTCACCTCACGTTACCCTCACGTCACCCTCACGTCACCCTCACGTCACCCTCACGTCAAACTCACGTCACCTCACGTCAAACTCACGTCACCTCACGTCAAACTCACGTACCTCACGTCAAACTCACGTCACCTCACGCCACCCTCACGTCAGCTCACGTCAAACTCACGTCACCTCACGCCACCCTCACGTCACCTCACATCAAACTCACGTCACCTCACGTCAAACTCACGCCACCCTCACGTCAGCTCACGTCACCCTCACGTCACCTCACGTCACCCTCACGTCACCTCACGTCAAACTCACGTCACCTCACGTCAAACTCACGTCACAAATAATTCGTCACGCCACGCCACGCCATGTCATGTCACGTCGTGTCATATCACGTCACGTCACGTCACGCCATGTCATGTCACGTCGTGTCATATTACGTCACGTCACGTCACCTCATATCACGTCATATAACATCACATATTACGTATAACGTCATGTCACATAACTCCACGCAACGTCACCTCACGTAGGGTGGTGTTAAGCGTGATATACATATGCATACACGAAAATTTCGAAGAGACCCTCCATATCAAAATTCGTCATGAATTATTTGTTCTTGATTTTCTTTGGAACTAGAAGTGAAACTAAGCAATTTCTTCAAATTCATTAAAGTTTCTTGTCAAAGGCATAACATCCTATATATATTCTGAAAAGTCTGTATTTCTAGTTTACAAAAAATAAATATTTTTTGAAATCGTATAAAAAATTGTGTACTTTGCGTAGATTTGTAAATGTTACCTCTAATTGGTGCACGACAAAACAATTGCAAGTTTCAATATAATTACGTACAAGAAAACTACAAAAAATGTATATTGGCCTTACGTCACCTCACGTCTTCAATGACTGTGTAAAACAGTTAACATTAGTTCAATTTAATTCAGTATAACATTTAATGAATTAATTGTACGTATGAAGCTCATATTTCAATCGTCGGGTACGCTTTCGTTTTCCCAAATTTTACAAATCTTTGACGTTAGGCAAAAAGGTCTTAAATCGGAAACTGCAGTTTTTCGTAAAACCAAATTGAAAATAGATTCATTATTTGCAAATCGGGATTAAATGTATTCGAAAGAAAAAAACTGGGCAAGTCCGAGTTGAACTCGCACGGGGAAGGTTCCGTCGCATAATATTGATGGATGATTTCTGAATATCAAACGACGTTTCCAAACTATTTAAGTTGAATTTTCTTCTAAATTCAACCCAAATCAACCATTCATACATGCATACATTCATACATCCAAACAAACAAACATTCATCCCTACATATACCTATATCTCTATCCAAGTTTATCCAACACAGAAAATCCATTCCATCATACACATACCCAAACACTGCTCATGCCTGCGGTGTGCGTGTTCCTTTCTGTTGTTTAGGGGTGAGATCGAAAAGATAACACTCAACAACGAATAGAGTGGTCGAACACAGCATGAAATTTATGTGTGAAAATGAAAATAGTTATCATTTTAAATCTTAGAAATCTCAAAATTTCAACATGAATTGATATTTTGAAATTTATCATTTCCTAATGCTAACGCTGAGGTCTTCAAAACTGCGTTTTCAGATCTTCAAAATTCGCATGTCGATGATTGACCGTTTTGGCCAATATCTCCAAAACCATTAAGGCCAGAATGCTCGAAATTGTTTTAAATAAACTTTGGTTTAGAAATGGCAGGGGAAAGGGGGGCTCATTTAAAAAAAACTTTGGAGCTCCATATTTTCCAAACGGTATTTTGGATAAAAAAGTGTTGAAAGAAACCTCCACCCCATTTCAAAAGATCTGTCGATTGATATATATTTCGATGGGGTGCGACAATTTTTCAAAATTAATGTCAACTTCACCTGTACTGGAGCCACCCCCAAATGGCCCCACTTTTTAAAATCGCTGCATAGGCAATGACATCTAGGTCTGAAGTACCTAATTCCAAAATTTCATGCCGATATCTTCATAAACTTCGGAGATAAAAATGTGTGACAGACACGACGGACGGACGGACGGACGGACACCGAAATTATAAAGGTTCCGTTTTTGTAGACGGAACCTTAAAAAGCAGCTAAAAATCCAATTTTGGGCTATTTCAGTAAAAATAATGCGAAAGCATCTTGCAAAATATGTTCCAAATCGTTGTCACTTGGTAGTTCGCTACCAAAAAAAACAAACAATAATTTTGTAGATTCCTTAGCATTTCGTAATACATATATGCCATCATATACGGCTTCGGCTTCTGCCCAAAGTGATCAAAAAGCCGAAGTTTGGCTTCGGTTTCGGCTTCGGCCGAAAAACTGTCCTTCGGTCGGACTGTAGTAATAAGACGTTACTTGATGGTGGTAGCACGCACAACGCGAGTGGTTGCTGAGAAGCTAGGTACGGGTCCACCTCGGATTGTAACGCCGCCATTATTAAGACGAAGCGGCTCCACAGAATTATTTAAGAAAAAGACTCATTCCAACTTCATATGTCATTATGCATCATGCCTGCGACTTTGTCCTTTTTATGATCTAAGAGTTGTCACACCTGTAGAATATTTAATTTTTTGCTACTTACCCTACATTAGCTTTAGTCTTAGCTTTTCTCTCAAAGATATTTCCTTATCCAAGTGATCCTTGTTAATCACTGAAAGATGATAATCACTGAAAATACAGAGATTTTCCTTTTCTTGTAAAGATGATTAAAAAACATTTACTTTTGGGGCAGAATTTGTCATGATGTTGGAAATGAAATCAAATCCAAAATATGTCTCTTATCACAATTTCAATTATAGAGATCGGATGCGTGAATGTTTTTCAAGTAACAAGTTTATCTGTTGTCAGTCTAAAACGCTAGAGTTATCGAAAAATACCCGTAACCCGTAGTTATCGTAGAAATTTTAAAGTATACTGCCCGTTTTGAGATGATTTACATTTTAAAAAAGACCATATCGCATTGAAATACTTGTATTAATTACGAGCATGTACATTTCCTTCTTGAACACAGATGTCACTTCGACGTTTTCGTTATGACAGACCACGTGCGTGCGTCACAAACTATCACCTAAGAATTGAGCAATATCAAAAAAATATCAAGTAACAGGATTCTATGAATTACTACGTGTGCCAAACCCTAACGAATTTCTGACTGCCAACCTGTCCTCGCTGGTTGGTAACCGATACGAGAGCTCACTCCTTCACAACTGACAGTTTCAAAATCAATCACCCAGAAACCACTTTTTAACAACGTCCACCCGTCCAATTGATTGAAAAGGATACTTCAAAATATTTTCTCGTAATAATGACTATACCTACCGTTGCATTCAATTGCATACAAATCAGTGACCAGAAACATCTCATCTCTGTACACACAAATCTCTCCGGTAGATCTGTCAATGTGTAAATTTGTTCAAATTTTCTAAACAAACAGAACAAAGGATTCCGATTTCTGATTTTTGATTTTCCATCTTTTCTTTCGCCACATCTCTCCCTCTTCCTCTTCGGCTTCTTCATTACAAAATAAACAATAAAATTCCTTTTTAGCATCATTCCAACCTGCTCCTAACCAGTTTTTCCAAATAAACCCCCTGAAAAAAAGAATACAATTTTCGGACAACGCCCGAAAAAAAAAACACAAGAAATTTAAACGGACGGCGACAAAAAAACGCACATATTGTGCGTGTAGCCTCCGCCTTTGCCCCGGTGCCCGGGCCCAAGGTCCGGCATCGGCAAGTAAAGGGCAATCAAAAAGTGGAATGGAAGGCAACAGCAGAAATAGAAAACGCTCTTGAGATCTCCGCAAAAGAGATGCAACATGCAACAGCAAACTGCGAACGACCGAGATAGGACAGTGGAGTGGAGTGGAGTGGAGAGTAGCTAGCGAGCGAGCCGTGCCGTGCCGAGCTGAGCCACCGCCAATTCTCGAGCGGCGGCGTGGAGCGAAGGAGAAGAAAGAGGAATAATTGTTAATGCAATAACGCATCAGCATAATGGAATGAAGGGAATCATTAGAAATGCACTGACAAGGAGGAGATCGTAAAAAACAGACAACACACATGGACAGACCCGGCCCGAGTGTGCGTCCCGTCTCTGTTGCTCGTTTGGCATTTGAAACATCAAACTGCGGACGTTCTATGTTTTTCTTTTGCCCTTTTCTTTGACTTCTTCTCCTTCTGCCTGCTTGTGTGCATTTTTTTTATCTGATTCTCGACCGACGTGGAGCGGCGACGTTCGCATCGGAGGAGAGCATTTTATGCGTGGGTTCGTTAACCTAAGAATTTCAGGGTCATATAGAAGTCAAATTGCTCTTTTTTGAGGGAAAATGCGGAAAAGAGACGCGAACGCCGCCGAAACGTTGGAGAACCAATGAACGACAGAATGAGCCGAGAAAACTGCACTGCTGGTCGATGAAGGGCGAGGGCAAGTGCGAAGCGGAGGAGTTTTGGTTTTGGAATCTGTTGCCATCGTGAGAGAGGATCGTCTTGTTTTCGAATTGAATGTTTCAATAAACACTGGTTACGTGTGTGGGTACAGTGCAATGGTTCAATGGCACAGATCGTTGGATGTGTGTTTTTCTATCTCGGTTCGTTTTTCACATTAGAAATGTAAACAGTTCTCAACATTCCCCGGTCTCTGGGGTCGTGGATTGCATGGTGAAAATTAGATGACGCATTCGTTGTCTATTGTTGTCCGGATTCGATTGAAGGGAGGTATGCAGAAAGGAATGAACAAATTCTCGCTGGGTCATAACTTTTTTTTGGATAATGTCCAAATGCGTGTTTTTGGAACAGGTTCTTGCAGGTGGATGTTTGATCGGGTTAGGAAACGGGGTAAATGTGAGACATTTCGTGCGATCAAATCTGGCGATGATTAGCATCAGGTTGTGAATATCTTTATAGTTGTCACAAAGTTTTAAAACGCAACAATTTGCTAGCAAAATCTTTTAAAAAGGTCGAATTGGTCGAAATTTCGACTTCGCTATTAGAAATTGGATGAAGAATACTACGAGTAATTTATCGAAGGTGTTGTTATGTTATGTTTGTTATGTGAGATGTGGCTTTCCTGTGTGTGTGTGTGTGCACCTAGACCATAGTTGATCCATTGTGCTGCCACAAGGTTTGATCGTGATCAAACCAATAAGTTGTCCGAGGGAAACCATTTGGAGCCTGTAATAAAGCGAAGTAGATTATTTATGGGAACCGTACTAAGTTCACCCAAGTCATCAAAAAAGTAGGCCCCTAAATATTGACGTCGAATAGACGCCAGGGCCGGACAGGAGCATAGGAGGTGTGGGACACTTTCCACTTCCTCCTCATCTAGGCAGCTTCTACAGAAATCATTAGCCGGGACACCTAGTCTGATGGCATGGTTTCCTATGAGGCAGTGTCCTGTGATGACACCGACGATAGAGCTTATATTCGATCTGTGAAGAGATATTAAATCCTTAGATCTTTTGGAATCTAGTCTAGGCCAGATTATCCTGGAGGTGTGACACGAAGTGCCATCTGTTATCTATTTCACGAGTTGCCTCTAATGAGAGCAACAATTTGCAAGTTGTGAGGGGCATACCCAAGCTACTGTGTTTGGGAAGTAATGGCTGTGAAGTAGCGAGCTTGGCGAGCTCATCTGCTTTGCAGTTGCCTGGAATGTCTCTATGTCCTGGCACCCAGCACAGGCAAATATTGAACTGGTCGGCCATCTTGTTGTTGGTGTTGGTGTTGTTAGTTGATACTAAAAGTCAAACGTTTGCATTATTGTCAAATTTTTGGATTTGAGTCCCTAATTAAAATAAGGTTATAAAATTAAGCATAGACTTTAATGTTTATTACTTCATACGCCCTTATTTCAAACACTTGACATCGGTGGCCTAAATTTTTAAAAATACATGTTTGCAAATTATGAAAATGAAATGGAATTATTTTATAAACTAGTCATACTATTTGAACATATAAGAAATCAAGACTGCGATTTTTTCAAACGGAAAAAAATACTGCACAAAATAAGTACAATTTCGAGCAGTCGAGTTGGAATAATCGAAATGCATCCTGTGATGCTGACAAACCTGGGTAGGCTTTTTAAGTGGAAAATATTAGAAATTGAGACTCAATTTTGTGTCAATTGCCTTGAAACAAAAGTGAAAGAATAAACGGTGTAAGACTAAATGTTCAAAATTGTTGGCCGGTTCAGTTAAGTGAACCGAATCAAACAATTTGATTGATAGTTTTCTAACTGAATGACACACAATTAGGTACAAAAAGTATAAAAAATGTGTACGATATTTTAGTTTAAATACCCAATTATCTCTTCAGTCGGAAATTTTCATTTCTGGAATAGTGCGAGAAAGAATTTTGAAGAAGAACATAATTCGTGAGAACGTGGATTATTTTGCAAGAAAAGGGATGTGAGCTTAATTTTGAAATAAAGAAAATATTTGCAAACAAAACGTTTCTAGCACAAAAAGAGCACTAAAGACGCTTTTGAGAATATGACGATTAGTAAATGTATCAGTCGATGTTAGTTCCAAATCTTTGGATTGTGAGATGTAAGCGTAGAAAATTAACGACCCGGGACACCGAATAATCAATCATCCGGTTGCTTACGGTGTCTTTAAGGTGGCAAATTAATATTTTCTTCAGGGCAATAAATCGACATCTCTCCTTATACCAACAGTTTAGAGACTTGATGAAAGATTACCAGAAGTAAAACACTGCGGAATAGAAAATGGACTTGGGATAAAACTGATCTGTTTTTGCTCCAGATGAAATGTGAAATCTGTACGAGAACAATTGTGTCTGGCCAGTGTTTTTTGTATCAACCAAGTTACATCCTAGGGCACTATCTTCACTTAGTCCGGTGGACATCAAGATGACCAGTTCATTCTACATTTCTTCAATCAAAGTCCACTGATACTCCCGACATTGCGTACCCCATGCGAATATGGCGATAAGCTTGCTAAGGAAGTTCTAACTTATTCCTTGAAGCCATGAAAAATAATAAACGATGGCCGAATCTAGACAATGACGCGAATGCTATGCCTATGCGCTGGATAAAAATAGATTATTCATCTTCAGTCACAAATAAAGGGTGGGTCATCTAGTGGTTTTTTTTTAAATCACAGGTTATTTTGACACTAATTGCTGTTTCCCGCTCCAAATCTTGACAGAAAGTCAGTATCAAACCTACGCGGAACGAAATGAGTCGCTTTATGCTTGAAAAACGTTGGCAAATATTGAAGACTTATTTCCAAAATGAGTGCTATGTAGCCCAAACAGTGCGTTTTTTGAAAATAGTTTTGGCCGAAATGAAGAACCCACCGCGACTGCTGTACGCAAGCTTGTGCACAATGGACAACACTCACGGTGCCCGTCGTCTTACGGTGTGGTGTGCACAGATGAGAATTTTGCTGCTGTGGCCGAGAGTGTGAGACTCAATCCACGAACATCAACTTGCCATCGATCTCAACAGCTCAACAACGCACTAAGGAGAATTCTGCACAAAGATCTTGGATTATTCGCTTACAGGGTCAAATTGGCTCATCAATTGAAGGCACGAGACCATCCGCTTCGTTATCGCTTCGAATTTTGGGTCTTAGAGCAGCTTGAATTGGATAATGATTTTGGGCGAAAAATCATTTTTTCTGACGAGGAGCATTTTTATCTCTGCGGATACGAAATCGAAAAACCCGCACTTTATTGTCGAGAAGCCAATGCATCCACAGAGAGTGACAGTTTTGTGCGGATTGTGGAGTGGTGGCGTAATTGGACAATTTTTCTTCGAAAATGAGGCTGGGAACAACGTTTCGGTCAACGCTGGACGTTACAGAGTCATGTTAACTGACTTATTTTTTACTGAAATTGATGACATGAATTTAGATGACCTGTGGTTCATGCAGGATGTCGCGCCATGCCATGGCAATTGGCAGCTTCGGAGCTGCGATTTGATCCCTTTGGATTATTTTTTTGTGGGGAACCGTGAAGGACCGATGTTATGCCAATAATCCGGAACGAATCAAGCACTTAAGGCCAATATCCATCCATCAATCTGTGCGCTACAGCCCGAAACCGTCAACAAGGTCTAGGAAAATTGGGGTGACAGAATGCGCTACTGCGAATCCAGCCGAGGCAGCCTCTTGAACGGCGTTGTATTTCATAATTAATGGGAATGTTTGTTCTTACTAATAAAGTTTTAATACTTTGAAAAAATTTAATTTTGTTCATTTTATTGCATTTTTAAAGAGAAACTTGTATTTGGCCCATCGTGTATGTACGCATTATTGTGGGTTTCTAACTGAACACCGTTCAATCGATATTCTAACGTTCTCCAAAACTACTAAAGAAGCTGCAGATCTTAAGATCTTCTCTGCCGTCTTGTGTATTCGCCTGAAACCCGACGTCAACAGCTAGATTTATCAATATATGCTCGGGTTTAGGTCAGCGAAGTCCACCGTTTACCGACCAAATATTCACATTGCGGCTGATATTAAAAAATACCCGAAAGTTTTAAGTCGATTGGGTATAGACTGACCATCTGTTCTTTAATATTAAGGCGACGTTCATATGACACTATTTATAGACACAAGCCATAAAGCCCATTGTCCAGTTTTCGCATGCTTGCAAAACTCGTAACTCTTTACAGAATGATGACGGAGAACGGCTCGATCAAGGTGGGTAAATACATTACTGAGACTTTTAGTGTCAAAAACGGGCTTAGACAAGGCGTCGCACTGTCATGCAATTTTGGAATATCATTCTCGAAAAGATCGTGTCTAACACCAGAGGATAACACGCTGGATGACGACTGGATGGCGCAGTGGGTAAGGGGGTAGAGGGATCCCAGGTTCGAATCCCAGTGAAAGCAAAATCTGTGTTACTGCTTATCGGACATCATGGCGCTTTTATGGGTATCGAAAAGGAAGTGGTCTTTCGGTGAATGAGAGCAAGAGAAAGTATATGATGTCTACAGAAAAGTTCTAACAACACCGACGTCTTGGACGATACCTCACTACAGACAGCTATAACTTTGAAGAAGTGAAAGACTTTGCCTTCCTAAGCTCCGAAGTAAGGTCGAAAAATTACACCACGGCGGAGATAAAACAAAGATTTAGTCTTGCCCATCAATATGTCTTGAGCAATTGAGGAATAAAGCCGTCTCTCAACGAAGTATGATATATCTATGTAGGACCTTGACAGTCCTGCTGTCTGGCGCAGAAGCATCGAAGCAGACGAGGAATTTCTTGGTCGCTTCGAAAGGATTCTTTTTTTGGTTCCGTATGCACTGAAGGTTTTCGTCGTGAACGACGAAATTTATCAATTATAAGCAACATCGGCTTCAACAACATCGATCTGTTCAAACGAGTTCGGGTCTTCTGCTCATAGGGCTAGGTCTTGTAGAGCGAATGATCACTAACGCTGCGGCCCAGGAAGATTTCGACTCCAACCAGGAGAGACAACGCGGTAAAGACCACGTCTCCGGTGGTGTACACAATTAGAAAAGGGCCTTTGAACGTGCGTAGCTGGAAGAAACTAGCGCAAGACCGACGACTGGATGGCGCAGTTGGTTAAATGATTGCCCTAAGTTAAAGCGGTCTAAGGTTCGAATCTCATTGAAAGTCGGTTTTTCAAATCTGGTCCACCACTTGCCGTTGGGATCGAATTAACTGCACTATCACGGTGGTGATAGTCTGACTGTGGGTATCATAATGGACCAACATGGTCTAAGGTCACTAGCAGCCCCCTAACCTAACCTAAAACCGTGGTTGAGGAGGAATGTTGACTGCGGCCCAGGTCGACCCGGACTGCAATGCAAACTGAAGAAGAAGTAAGCCGCCAGCTTTGCAAATGCCCAGCTTTAATGAGAAGGAGTTTGCTGCTGGAAAGATTCTGACATTCATAGTTAAGTATGAGTGGTTTTAATTTTCAATGGCAAAAGAAGCACAGCTGGCCGAATTTGATGGTCTAAGTGAGCCACGATTACAAGCGTGAACTTACGTATACCTGCCTTCAATTAAAAGTAACGATAAACTCAAGGAGACAGATGATGAATGGTATGTAAAACTGCTAGCAGCTGACTGACAGTGGTGTGCAAAAATATTGGCTGCGTTATAAAAACTCGCGTGGATCCAAATAAATTGCACAAACAGTCTGCTTCCAATATGACCATCTTAACCAGGATGCGACAATAGGGATGCTCAAACGGCAGTACGGTAGTAGAGCCCTGTTTTCTAAGATCGAGTTGCCTCTTTTAAGATACATTTTTTTATTAAGTCCCATTTTACGTAGATGACGCGCAGCATCTCTCCAAGTCGGGTGCAAAAGTGTTGCAAAAGACGCTTCAAAAGAAATTTTCGATCCCTGTTCTCAGTTTGAGTCTGAGAGTCACAATTAGAGTAAAACGTTCATCCACGACTATGGAGAGGTTCTACTGATTCATCGCCTGAGATCGATAGACAATTTAAAGGACATAAGTTTGATATACATATGTATGGTCAGGGATATAACACTGCCGAGAAAAAAACAAGCATAAAGCATCACGAGAAAGTGGAAATGGTTCTCACCAGTTGCTACCCGGAGATGCTTGTTTGGTAAAACGCCGTTTGCTGTTTCAGTCGAAATCCTTGAAAAGACTTCACAATAAATATTTCATTGAGACGTAATTTCTTCAGGCAACCCAAGCAAAACAGTCTAAAAAACAACTCAATTAAACAGTCGTCCAAAATACTTCTGCCATTCAAATCTAGGGCATTCAAATATTAAGTCATCATGACCACCAATTAATCAATTCACTTCACCTGGTCTAAGTTTTGATCGTAATCACGACGAATTCTTTCACGTCATCTTGCTAGATGGCCAATTATCTAAATGTTCTCCTTTTACTTTCGGAACCATCTAAACACCTTTCCAAGAAGCAGTCAATCTCATTGTCTCCTCGATGAGTTTGTGTTCTCAAAAGACAACCTTTCCACACGTTAAGTACTCAACCCATTCATTACCCCAAGAGAACGTGACCCAATGCAATCGGAAACCATAATATGCCGCCTTAAGCACCCACAACACAAACCAACGCTCCTGATCAAGTACATCTGTGTACACTTTCATAAAAATGGCTTCTTTGCGTTTCCGCTCCAAAAAACCCCTTCGAATGCGACCAAACGCCAACACCACCGCGATCGGTCGTTTTTATTATTTCTGATTTTTTTTTCTCTCACCAAAGAACGAGAACGACATGGGAGCGAACGTTAAATCGCATCCAAGAACTTCTATCGCGCGTTTTCACAGTGCCAGTGCCATCTATGGCGTCGCATCAGCGTTTTTTTTTCGCTTGACGATCGCTCGTCAAGTGTTGCTCTTGCGTCTTGTGTTTTTCTTTTCCAGAAGCCTCTGCATCCATTGCCTAGTTAGTTCGAATGTTGGCTAAGTTCCCCGCCCGATTCCCCGGCTGTTTTTGGATACAATTTGAATCTAAAAATATAAACGGACTCGAGTATATGCGAAGAAAGAGGTGCGGAGAGAGCGAGATCATAAGAAAGAGGAGGAGGAAAGGAAAGAAACGAAAAAAAAAACCCGAAATTCTGGAAACCAAAAATCGTGTTGGTGTAGGGCTAACGCTCCGCGACGCGAATACAATGCACATATGTACATACGCCATGGCCTCATGCAGCAGCAACAGCAACAGCAACAGCAGCAGCAGCAGAAATAGTGCGGCATGCAAGTCACGCACACGCAACGCGAAGGGGAAACGGCAAAACAGACAAAAAAAAACTACAAATGTTAGAAAAAAGATACAAAAAAAGAATGAAAAAGGTGGATGAATACATACGAGTACATGGATATACAAACGAGCGATGTGTTAACCATGAGTTTAAACAAACGCACCTTCAGAGGATGACAGTCGCGCAGGAAATTGACTTTAAATGCGACCATTGCGGGCGGATGAGCGACCTTTGTGTGTATGAGTGGAGATATATGTATGTATGTGAATGCTTGCATATACATTTAGTCTTTTCTTTGGGGGTGGGCAGAGAAAGGAACGCAGCACCAGAGATACAGGATGTACGGGTATCATCAAGTCACAGACGTCACATGTGTCAAACGGAGAAAGGGAAATAAATTTGCATGAAAAGTGGCACTTTGACAGGCACCAAGGATGGGAATGCCACCTCTGACATGATATGTCACATGTGACAGACTTGATAACTGAAACTGTCAAAGAGGCAGAGGCAATTGATCTGTCTAGGGACGAAAGCCTTGTAAAAAGGTGGGTCAAAACTCGTATTCGAACCAAAATATTGTTTAGACGCAGTAATTCAACTGGTAACGACTGGATGGCGCAGTAGGTTAAGTGCCTGCCCCAAGTGAGGGGGGTCCCAGTTCGAGGTTTCAAACAGGAAAGCTCGGACTGTACAGTGACCTGAGTCCAGTCAGGCATCTACGGATCTAGCGCATTAGATGGCAAGGCTAGTAGAGCGCATACGCAAAGAACTTTTGATTTCGAGCATATTGAACAATACGTCCAGTTTGGAGCAACGTCAGCTACCTTGACCTGGGCAACTGGAAACAGTTTGGATAACATCGTGTTCACTGAAGAGGCTTGTTAGTTGATGCCTAGGGTCACATAAAAAAGAATTTAAAAAAAATGCCTGCAAATTATGTTAAAAAAAAAGTATTCTTCTGCAGGGGAGCAGCTTCTGGTTTAATTTGTCTTAATGTTTCAGACTTGTTTTCGAATGTTTTTGGTACAATAATGAACAATTTTCGAACTAATCGTGTGCAATTTTCAACTACATCGCATTTCTTATGGTCTGTTAAAATATTTTCAAATTGCTAAATGTTTTCTCAAAATGCTCACAAATAAGATACTTTTTGATTAGAATTGATAAATCATACACTGCGCTAAACCATGAAGCTAATGATGTTACAAATGGTGATACTCATGAGGAATTTTCATTTAGCTTCTTCAGCAACCACTCATGCTCTGAAGAGTGAAACGGATGGACACAGTTCAATTTTAGTTCCACTTTAAGTGGGAAAACTCCAAAAGTTTCTCACAACATTAGTATTCGTAGAGAATTGTGAAGAACTCCAGAGAGGTGGAACCGTGAAATGCATAGTTGTTTTTCACGAATCGAATTGGAACCCACCCTGAGACCGTGTGCATAGTTGTCAATGACCACTATGTTTTTGCATTTTCCTCAAAGTATATTGAAGGTTACTGGACACAGTAACAAGCTGACGAACTCGCAAGACTAGGATCCGCTTTGCATTTTTCGACCCCAATGGATGTGCCGATCCCGCTCGGGTTTGTTAAGCCAATAATAGTAATAATAATGGCGGCGCTACAGTCCGAGGTGGACCTGGGCCTAGCTTCTCAGCAACCACTCGTGTTGTGCGTGCTATTGTTCTGTCACGAGCGGAGGGGACCTACAGTTTAATGCCGACTCCGAACGGCGAGATTGAGAAGCTTTTTTTTCTAGACAGTTATAATTTTTGAGCATTGTCAGAGACTCGAAAGAGGTGGAGCCGTGAAAAAAATGTTTGATGTTTTTTTCGAGATTCGAACCCACGCCCTCGAGCGTAGGAGTCGACGCAACTACCCACTACGCCACGGCGCCCACGTCAAGCCATTAATATCAGCTTATTTCCTGAAGATGGCCAGCCTTAGATGGGCCAGTTTATATAACTGTGCTACATCTAAGAAAACTTGACCCGATTACAATTTAGTCAAAACAACGGATATCCTTTTCAGAACTCGGACCGATGTAACAAGACTAGTAGGAATCATTACGGGTCCACTGGTCAATAGGCGAACACCCAACCAAATTGGGCATTCCTTATAATGACCACTGTCGCAGCTGTGATGTCGCATCAGAAAGGGAGATCCTGTCACACTTTCTTTTCACATGTTCAGCACTTGCAAGAGCTACACATCGAGTTCTGGGAGTACCTTTTATTGAAACTCTTGAAGAAATATCAAAGATGACCATAAAGAGCTTAGTGATGTTCCTGCACTTTACAAGATGGTTTATTTAGATTGAAACCATAAATATAAATATAATATAATAAAATATATATATTTTTAAAACCTTATAACCTCTATCCTTCCCTTTCAGAGCTGTGGTATCAAAGCGGCACTTAGTGCTAATTGGGTTTTTTATCTTTAAAACCGCCACTAGACACACACACACATATTGAAGATAAAGGAAGGAGAAGGAAGAAGTACTGTTTCGGCAAATCCCTAACACAATCAAAGTTGCGAAAATTGCATCCAAATTGGGCTTTGCCTCAGACTTCATATTCACTAAGTTTTCTCCAACCGATGGCCATTTCTTTAAGCATAAAGGTAAGGAAAATTGTATAGACAAATGACAATAATTCCTTTCAGGAACAACGCCTCACCTGATTGGCAAATCTGTAATGAAGGCCTGTATTTTGATAAAATGTATTGTTTAAATGAGGGTTTTTACTCGTAGCTTTCCCTTAAATTAGAATCAAAATATCTGTTGAACCTTATTAGCTCTATTAATTATAAAAATCATAGTTGTAAAGGACACTTGCCCTAAACCCCTAAAAAGAAAATTGTTACAAATGTATTCACTATTGTTTACACTACTTAAATAAATGAAATGAAATGTATTGATTTATGTGTGTTTTTGGCTGTTTTAAGTAGAGGTTCCATAAGGAGCAATCAGCACTATGTGCCGTTTTAATAACAATGTTCTGATAATTGGCTCTAAGGCCCTGTTGTCAAGACTACTTGAAACGAGATCTTGGATATCCCATCAAGTGATTCAAGCTAGTGTTTGCCCAGTGCCCATTGTCTGATTTTAACAAGTGCCGGGCTGAAGTGTTTCAAAGATTTCCCTTTTATTGTCTGCTTATAGCTGCGGGAGTAAGCCTTATGAGGGATACTTAATCTAGCTGCGTGATTTCCTATGTTCCAGTGCCTCATACTTATCGGTGTTATTGTCGCGATACCTGTAAATGCTTTTTTAGAAGATCGTTTGTTCTTGCAATTGCTTGACCGAGTCCGTCTAGGAGTGGCTGACCTTGGGAAATGTGAAGGGATCTTTACCTTGATAAACCCAAGTGGAATATGCACTTCTATCGCTGCCGATCCATGAAGCGCGGATCTGGTCAGTTCTTCGGCGTTTTTGTCACTGAATACACACGTTTTTGTTAGTGGACATGGTGGCAACAAAAGAAGCCCTGTCTTGGCTTAAGAACAATGTAATATCCAAGAAGGACATCATCATCTGTTCAGACAGCCAGTCAGCAATCAAATTCCTGAGTTTGGTCACTTTTCTCTCTAAGACCTCCCTGAATTGCCGCCGATCTCTTAACGAGATGGCTGAGCATTTTAATATTTACCTCATGTGGGTGCCGGGGCACAGTGACATTCAAGGGAATTGTAAAGCCGATGACCTAGCCAAGAGCAGAATAGTCTCCATAAACCTTCCTTCCTCCGCCCATGCCATTCGCTACAGCTAAACTTCTTTTAAAGAATCACGTGACGTGCCTCATTACAAAGCAAATTTGGCCAAAATTTGATGTAAAACGTTAACTCTATCTTCCTAGAATGAACCGGTCATCACTAAGGACTCTCATTGGCGTTATCACAGGACACTGTGCAATTGGCACTCACGCCTTAAGATTGGGACTCCCTCACAACGATTTCTGCAGAAGCTGCAGAGACGTCGGAGTTTTTTGTAACACTACACTGGAGCACTCAGACTCAAAAACTGGTTAATTGTACTACCAGGCAGCAACCTACTTTTACTGAAATTTCAGCAGGCGCTTCTGTGATGAGGAGCCCACATCATCGGCTCTCACCTCATTTTAGCACCGAATAACTGCCACCTGATCCGAGCAAAGGCAGGACAATGGCAGGTGTAGTGTCCCGTTAGTACCTCGGTAACTTATCTGCAGTCTTTTCTCTTAAGAGATAACAAGAAGGGATTTCTTACAACCGTTAGAAAGCATGTGCTTGGTCTGTCTACATCCTGAAGAGTCATGCCACCTGCGGTTGTGCTCTCGAGAAGTCTAACCAACGATGGAAGCTCTAACCAAGGACGCAGGCAGTCCCAGCGTAGGTTCAGGTCCTGAGAATGCCTCATCTGATCCTCGCCTAGCAAGTTCATCGGCGATCTCATTTCCCGTGATCCCGTGGTGCCCCGGGACCCAGACAAGTCTTATCGAATTTAAGCTACCGATCAAATTCAGAAAAGACTTGCATTCATGAACTATCCTGGAAGTGGTTAAGCAAGGCCATAAGCACAGCTTGCCTGTCGCTACAGACGAAACTACTTCGCCCCTTCCACCTATTCTTCACAATATAATTTGTAGGCATTAGGCCATTAGGATTTACCTAGTGGCGTGTGCATTGTAAAGTCGCTCTCCACGAAGGCACCAGCACCAGATCCTTCATTGGTCTTGGAAGATTCGACTACGGACGGGTTCAACGGTTAAGGAGGGCAAGACCAAATATATGCTGTCAACCAGAAAGGACACCCAACACCGACGTCACGGACAGAACGTCACAGTAGACAGCTTTGAGGTGGTCAAAAACATTACCTACCTAGGAACCGCTATCAATTCAGACAACGACACCAGCACTGAAATCAAACGAAGAATAACTCTTGCCAATCGCTGCTTCTTTAAGCTAAGAAAGAAAGTGATAAACAAAGCCCCCTCTCAAACAACCAAGGTAACCCTCTACAAGACCTTAACCGTTCCAATCCTGCGATATGGCACAGAAGCATGGACTTTGTCAAATGAGGTTGCTCTTGGTTGCTTCGAGAGGAAAATTCTTTGCGTGATTTTCGGTTCCGTCTGCTTAGAGGGTGAGTGGAGGAGACGATATAACAACGAACTGTACGAGCTGTTCAGCGACATCGACTTAGGCAGAAGGGTAAAGGTCCAACAATTAAGATGCCTAGATCATGTGGAGAGTATGGAAATCAATGCTCCGGCCCGGAAAGTCTTCGAATCCATCCCCGAGGGACGGCGCGATAGAAGGAAGATCGCGACTCAGGTGGCGCACGCAGGTGGAAAGGGATCTCAACCAACTATGTGTGCGAAACTGGAGGCAGCTAGCTAAAGATCGAGCTGGCTGGAGATGGATGATGATGAGGAGATTGGATGAGGCCCAGGTCGACCCCGGACTGTAGCGCCACCTTAAGTAAGTAAGTAAGCATACAAATGTCCACAAAACGTATTTTTTCGGAGTTTTTTTCGAAACGCTACACTGGACCACTCAGACTCAAAACTGGTCCATTGTACTAACACGTAGCAACCTACTCCAGTGCTGTTAATTTGATCCCAAACTGTAAATAGTGACTGGACCAAATTCGATTTCACTGGTATTTAAACCTGGGACCCCTCTAACTTGGAGCCATCCAGTCGTCTACAAAACGTATTTAATAATAATAATAAAGGCGGGCCTACAGTCCGAGGTGGACTTGGGCCTAGCTTTTCAGCAACCACTCGTGCTGTGTGTGTTATTGTTCTCTCACGAGTGGAGGGGACCTATAGTTTAATGCCAACTCCGAACGGCAAGATTAAGAAGCTTTTTCTAGACAGGTATACTTTTTGAACATTGTCAGTGACTCGAAAGAGGAGAAAGACGCGAACGATTTGGGTTTTGAAAAATTGTTGCTTGTGCTGGGATTTGAAACTAGATTGAGAAAGTCTAGTGCGTATGGGTCGACGCACGAACCCACACGGCCATAATGTATTTAATGTATGAAAAAAAATAAACGGTTCTATAACATGAACAATTCGGAAAGTTGAACGATTTTTACCGCAGGCGACAGTCTACTTTAGATCAGTTTGACAGAGAGAGCGAGAGAGATATACATATTTGTTTAACACTTGTAGTTCTACCAAGACTCTCCACATTTCCAGTCTAGATAGTTGCTTGTCCTGTTGATCACTGCACAATCATATTATGTATCAGTTTTCTCTCAATTCTCTCAATAATATATCAAATAATGTTTCAGAAGAAAGATATTTATAATATATCAAATCTCTGTAAAATGCGTGACAACTTAATATATTGTTAAAAAACAATTTTTCACGAAATAAACTACTACTACTACTACTACATGTATCAGTTTTACTAAAAGTCTTAGTGCCCACTGGAGACAACATATCCATATCCAACGTCCGATATCCCTAAAATAAAAAAAACAATCATGTTTTAAGCCTCTTTTATTTTTCATGCAACTTATGTGACGATCCTTAGAAACCACACACGTGGACAATGTTTGTTGCATTGATCTTCTTCTCAAGAATCCCTTTAAATCACCGTCGCTGCATCTCATGCATAACAAGCGATTTACAAGCGACTTCTCCTCACCCCAGGACTATCGTCCCAAAACCAGTAATCGGCAGTCGAAAGAGAGGGAAGACCACATTTCGATTGATTTGATATACGTAATCAATTAAATTGGAAATTCGAATTTCTGTCTTGCTGTGCTGCTGTTGTACCTCAGGAACACGCACCCAAGGAAGGAGGGGGAACCAAAGCACTCGTATGCAACGCGAACAAAGGATGACATTTCCCTTTCACCTCGACCACGTTCATTTTTTCGTCTTCTCTTATTCTCTCGACAATTCTCGTCAGCAATTCCCGAAGAGAATAGAGGAAAACGAAAGTTGAAGAGACCCAACCAAAATGTGGAACGCAATCACCGTTGTTGTTCGGTTGCAGTTTCTTGTTACCTGTGTCGAAGTCATAGCGAGGGAAGTCAAAGGGCACAACGGCAAAAAAAGAAGTAGAAAAAATAAGTTGATACAAGTGCATCGGAGTGGATTCAAAGGGGACCTCGAGGGTATTCTGTGGGGAATGCACTTGCAATGGAAATTGCATCGCACGGCATGAATAGTGAGTTTGTTTAGGGTGCCTTTGGGAGGGAGCAACATATTCCTGAATCCTGAATAGGAGTCCGGCCTTTGTGTGTCACTTTGCATCCTGTACTGCGTTTGCGTTTGCATTGATGTGATGGATTGCGAGATGACGTGGCTTTCTGCGTTTCTGCGTTTGAAGCCGGTTTTTGTGAAGGTGCATATAGAATTAATTTGGCTCCTGTCAAGAAGAGTTGACGGACGGAGTTGGACGGAGAGTGGGTAACAAGTATAGAAGAAATTATCAGAAGGATCTGTCTAGCTACTAAACTGTAAAATGTTGTTATAGAAGAAAAGCTCTTGTGGCAAATCAAATAAAAAATAAACTTGTTAAGTGCGAGTTGAACTCGCACGGTGAAGGTTCCGTCGCATAATATTGATGTATAATTTCTGGTCCACCGCCGACTGTAGCGCCCTAAGAAGAAGAAGAAGATTTCTGAATATCAAACGACGTTTTCAAACTATTTCGTTTCATTTCAATGCAGGCTTTAACAAGTCAGCCTAAACAATTGTCTTTTTGAGCACTCACCACGTCAAATTGATGGCCCATCCATACCCACGTACATCCCTGATTTGGCATCAATTTATTTCCGCGCATCAAAAATAAAATACGAGTTAAACGATAGCCGACCACCGAAGAAGAGGTTGATGCATTTAAAACGCATGTTTTGAAGTTACCGCATTCGGAGTGGAAAAAGTGCTGTGAAACTTGGCTCAAATGCATGCAAAAACGCTAATTTCAAACAGGACCCATTCATCTTTTCGAATTGCTCATCTTTCCAAGCATTGCATTTTGTTTAAAAAAGAACGTCTAGCATAAAACATTGCATCAAAATAATAGTTCATTTTATTTTTAAACTACAAGAAACGTGGCAAGAGATACGAAAATTGTTCACAAGAAGTAAAAAGCGGACTTATTTAGATGATTTTCTTTAAAAACTGTTCTGGAGTCGCCCGGAAGAAAGTTGAAAAAATCATCCTTCATCCTTCCGAACTGTTTATGTTATAGAACCGTATACGTTTTCGAGATTCTGCTGTATGTGTTTTCTCGAGAGTTTTATACAAGGTGGCGCAAAATTAATCATCCTGTCGGAAGATGTTATAATTTTTGCAAATGGCGTCGTACGTCAATCATATTTGACATTTGTGAATTAGGCAGCTAATAATAATAATAATAATAATAATGGCGGCGCTACAGTCCGAGGTGGACCTGGGCCTAGCTTCTCAGCAACCACTCGTGTTGTGCGTGCTATTGTTCTCTCACGAGTGGAGGGGACCTACAGTTTAATGCCGACTCCGAACGGCGATATTAAGAAGCTTTTTCTAGACAGTTATACTCTTTGAGCAATCAGAGTCAGTGACTCGAATGAGGTGGAGCCGTGAACACATTTTTAGGTGATTTTTCGGGAATCGAACCGACAACATCGGGCGTAGGAGTCGACGCACCTACCCACGAACTAGACAGCTGCAGTATACAAACAGACAAGCATTGGAGCGCTATACTCCGCAAGAGCGTAGAGGACAACGGAGAGGACGATTTTGTGTCGAAAATCATCACAAGTGATGAAGCGCATTTCCTCTTAAGTGGTTACGTCTATAAACAAAATCTTCTTTTCTGGGGCGTGTGATACACGAAAAGCCATTACATCAACTCAAAACCACTGTGTGGTGCGGCGTTCACGGGGTAGGAGTGATTGGGCCGTATTTTTTTGAGATCTTGTGGAAAGTCATGAGAAATGGGACAAAACGGGCACAAATGTTTATCAACACTTGCGGCAGCCACTTGGCGAATATCATATTTTCCACTTAGTAGAAAAAATTGCAAAGGTCCAAATCAAAATTTCTATCACTTAAAATCTTTTTTTTTTAATTTACTAAAAAAGTAATTCTAAAACAAATCTGGATGATTAATTATGCGCCACAATGTAGTTACCCTCGTAAAACTAAGTCATCTCAATCTTGCAACGTTCTCTGGCGCCTGCATGAGTTTGCCTTTTCTCAGTATTCAATGCAGCGACAACCATTGTAACTAAAACCTAAAGAAACTCAAATTCCGTTGCAAGTTTTAAAAAATAAATGTAACAGAAGGCTGTAACCTTCTAATGAAACAACAAAACAACCCATTAAATCAATTTATTTGCAAAATTATGCACCAGCCAAAAAGGAATCCATTTAATTTATTGCATCACTCTTTTTTTTTCCTCGTCCCAGGACATCAGATTCTCCCCTCCACCACACAGATATCGTGGGAACCTACATGTCGAACTGCTTTCAGCTTCTATCATCTTTGCGCATAATTTGCATATCCTTTTGCTAAAACATCAATTTCTCTCCTTCTTCTCCTCTCCAGAAGACACACTAAATATGCAAATCAATTAAGCCACATGCACATGTCCTGCTGCATTGCACAACACATCACCAAAACCCCTTTCGCCCTGGGAGCATCCAGGAACGAACAAATAATAAACAAACGAGAAAAAAAACTGCATTCCGGGTGATCTATTGTGATTCGTCCAGGTCATGGGAGGGATACCCTGACGGAGAGCTGAAAAGAAAAAAATATTAATGCATATCCTTAAGATCGAGTTCCTACGGTGACATAATCAAATCCACTCGTTGCACCGCATGAGAACATCTTCTCCGTAATCTGCAGGACAACTTTCGATTTCTATATGCAAATTTGTGCGGAATTGCATACTAATGAGGATCTCGGCCCTGTGACGGTGTAATGTCCTTTTAGGGGCACGTAGTCTCTCTCAAACACGGCCACACGCACGCACGCACACACATACACACACTCGCCGGATACAAGGAAAGGAATATGCAAATTTCATGTCTTTCACTTATCGGACCGCTGCACGATGAAATCGCATCTTCTTCCTGCTCAGGTAGGATCTGGAGAGATATCAGTGTTTTTGGCGATGTGCATCGTGGGAAAGTGGTGGCCTGCATAATTTTTTTTTATTTATCAAATTTGCATAATCTTTTTTTCTGGGTTACTTTTCGCAAAGAACTCATCGGAGTTTGCGATGCATTTCCGGGTTAAGTGTGACGAGCTCCCAAGATGATCGAAAGGATTAAAGAATGTGACGATTCAATTGATCTCGACCTTCTTATGTAAATTTGCGCTAATAACGAGTCGCAAGTTGCATTGCCATGGGAAAATGTTTGCGGAGCTCCTGGATGGGTGTTGCCGGTGTCGGGTGGCTTGGCAAATAAAAGTGACAGTTGATGTAAAAAAATCAAATTGATGACCCTATCGGTAGTAGGATACTTTCTTTCGATGACGATCCAAGTAGACCCTAAAATATGGGGAATATGAATATGTGAAAGATTAATTTTTGTTGAACAGATGGTGAACAAATTTATGTCGTATGAGAATTATTGAAAAGAATGTCCGAATGAATGCAACAAATTCGAAAAAAAAACTTTGAACCACAAAATAGATCTGAATTTAAATAAAATACTTTACTTGAATGAAGTTCAAAAACGTGGCTTGACAAACAAGGCCTTTGTCGAACCAAATGACCTGCAGTTCTCAAATATTTAAGCCTTTATGATATCTGAAAATGTTAATTTATTTTTTTTTGTCGGAAGCTTTTGAAACTGTACACTGGGGCACTCAGACTCAAAAACTGGACCATTATACTGCCAGGTAGCAACTTACTTTTACTGAAATTTCATGGTTTTCCGAAGGAAGACCAGTAGGCGCTTCTGTGATGAGGAGCCTACATCATCAGCTCTCACCTCATCAGCACCGAATAACTGCCATTTGATGCGAGCAAAGGCGAGACAGTTGCAGAGGAAGTGCTCCGCAGTGTCATCGTCTTTTCCACGGAAGTCGCAGAGGGTTCCATCGCTTAGAACAAACACATTTAGGTGTTTGGCCAAGGTGTAGTGCCCCATTAGTACGCTGTTAGGAGATAACAAGAAAGCCGAGGATTTCCTACAGACGTTGTGGAGCGTGAGCTTGGTCTGTCTACATCTTGGGGAGTCATGTCACCTGCGGTTGTGCTCTCGCGAGGTCCAACCATCGATGGAAGTCCTAACCAAGGACGCAGGCAGTCCCAGCGTAGGTTCAGGTCCTGAGAATGCCTCATCTGATTCTCGCCTAGCAAGTTCATCGGCGATCTCAGTTCCTGCGATCCCGTAGATCCCGTAGTGCACCCAGACAGGTCAGCGAATTTAAGCTACCGATCAAATTCGGAGAAGACTTTCATTCCTGGACTATCCTGGAAGTGGTTAAAGGGTTGAGCAAGGTCTAAAGCACAGCTTGGCTGTCGCTACAGATGCAAATACTTCACCCCTTCCACCTATTCTTCACAATATAGTTCGTGGCCATTAGGATCGCATAGGTTTCTGCTTGGGAATCCGACGCAAGTTTACCTAACGAGGTGTGCAGTCTAAAGTTGTCGCTCTTCACGAAGGCACCAGCAGCAGATCATTCGTTGGTCTTGGAGCCGTCCATGAAGATTCGACTGCATCCCTTTCCTGGCTCAGATTCTGGCCAGAGCCAGTCTTGAGTGCAGGGAAAGTCGACTTTGTATGTTCGTCGCAGCTGGAGTACAGGTGTCCGTGCGTCAGGCGGCATATCCATAAGACTGGGGTCAAAGGGCATGTGATGCGCAAGATCATCAAAACGCCAGTGCGAGTTGTACCAAAAACCACTTATTTTAAACGGAAGATGGCCTTGAGAGTGCACCCCATGATGTAGATATCAAGGGGAGGGAGATTTTGTAGTGCATCAAGAGCAGAGCCAGGCGTACGCCTCGGCCCATATGTAGCCGAGATAGGCTGTTCTTTGAAGCTTGGTGAAAGCAGCAGTTACGTATTTACGCGAAAGCTTATTCCACCAAACGACCGATGTATAGGAGAGAAGAGACCTAATCATAGCCGTGTAGATCCAAACGTATCTTTTTGGTGATAGATCCCAGGATTTTCCGAAAATTCCCTTACACTTCCAGAAAACTGACTGACATATTTGAATAAGTGGATGAAATTACTGTCTTTAGACAAGATCTTACTTCTGTTGACATTCTAAGTAATTTGCGGAGCGTTCATTTAAGTCACTCCTAGCCCATTTTATTTTGCGAATTGTTTGCATCTGGAAATATAAGAAACACACGGTTATTTAAAATATAAATTTTGGATTAATTAAGCGAAAAGTATTTTTATATTTAAAATATTCGTGCATAAAAACTAATTTTTTGGAAGCTATATTTACACCACCATTTTTTCATTACCTCATCGCATGAAATCATTTGGCTTCGGTAGGCTGTTCTGGCTTTAGATATTTTGATAATTTAATTAATAAGAAATTTTGTTTTGACTTAAGTGAATAATAATATTCTTTTTTCTGGTTCTGGTGGTTTGATAAAAACATTGTACCATGTACTCAGAGTAGTGTTAGATTTCTACTGATTAAGAACACCCTTCCTTTTTCCAATTTTAGACCAAGTGAGTGATTATAGCTCTCACATGCATGACCATAATAGGTCTTTTGTCCTCGCTTTCATAATCTAGGACTTGAGCGCTATCTTGAGAAATACAGCCTATTCGTGTTAGGGTTGCTTTGTTCTTCATTTCAAATCTGCTTACTGCCAGATTTGGACACTCGACGAGAAGGTGTTCCATTGTTTCCTTTGATTGTCAACAGTTTTCTGTGCTATAATAATAATAATGGCGGCTCTACAGTCCGAGGTGGACCTGGGCTTAGCTTCTCAGCAACCACTCGTGTTGTGCGTGCTATTGTTCTCTCACGAGTGAAGGGGACCTACAGTTTAATGCCGACTCCGAACGGCGAGATTGAGAAGCTTTTTCTAGACAGTTTTCTGTGCTGCTGTGACTGATTCTTTTGTAGGGGGAATGTTGCATGAGAAATTGTCAGTTAGTGCCCCACAGAGTAGCATAAGGTCAGGTTTGGTAAATTTTAGGGCCTCCCTGGTTTTGGGATTAATCTTCATGAATTTTTTCCGAATGTAAAGAGTGGGCCAAATACAAGATTCTTTTTAAAAATCCAATAAAATGAACAAAATAAAATTTTTAAAATGGCTGCCTCAACTGGCTTCGCAGTTGCGCATTCTGTCACCACAATTTTTCAAGACCTTGTTGATGGTTTCGGTAGCTTGGTAGCTCACGGATTGCTTGGATGGTATTGGCCTTAAGTGGTTGAATCGTTTCCGGATTCTTGGCATAACATCGATCCCTCACGGTTATCCACAAAAATAAGTCAAATCGTAGCTCCGAGGCGGCCAATTGGCATCGCCAAGACGGCTGATAACACGATTTGGGAATTTGGTGAGCTAAAGATCTTTTGTGGCATGGGCTTTGTCGAATGTCGCAATATCTTGTATGAACCAGAGGTCGTCCAAATCCATGTCTTCATGCTCTGTAACGCTCACCGTTGACCAAAACGTTGTTCCCACCCTCATTTTCGAAGAAAAATGGTCCAATGAAGCCACAACTCCACAATCACTTTCTGTGCATGTATTGGCTTCTCAACAATAACGTGCGGGTTGCCGAGATGAAAGTGCGCCTTGTCAGAAAAGACGATTTTTTGTCCAAAATCGTTGACAAATTCAAGCTGCTCGAAGGCCCGAACTGCAAAGCATAACGAAGCGGATGGATAACGCGCGCCTTTAATTGCTGAGTCAATTGAAGCGAATAATCAGAAATCTTTGTGCAGAATTCTCCTCAGGCTAGTGTGTGAAATGTTGAGATCGATGGCAAGTTGATGTTCGTGGATTGAATCTCACACTCTCGGGCACAGCAGCCACTTTCTCAACTGCTCGCACCGTACGTCGACGGGGACCATGAGTGTTGTCCACTAGCATACCAGTTTCACGAGCTTTTTGCACAAACTTGCGTACAGCAATCGTGGTGGGTGCTTCATTTCGTCGAAACAGCACTCACTTTGGAAATAAGTTTTCAATATTTTCCAAAGTTGTTCAAGTGTAAAGCGACTCATTTCGTAAAGGTATGATACTGACTTTCTGCCATAAGTTTACGAGAAGGAAACAGGTGTCAGTGTCAAAATAAAATATGATTTAAAAAATCCACTAGATGAGTCACCCTGTATTGTATTTTAGGTTAAGTGCAGCATTTGCAATGCATTCGAGATGCAATTTAAACTTTATCTTTCTATTTTGACTTCAGACGAAAACTCAGTGCATACGCTGAGCTAAACAATATGAGCTATGTTTGGAAGTTTTTCTCTTCATGCAGTGTCAAGCACTTTGGTCGTTCCCTTTTACACATTTTCTGTGCTCCACGCTTCCACCTTGTAGAGGAATTTCAATGATTGATCGCTAAAATTTTTTTATTTTCAGAGTCCTCAATTTTCTTAATTGTTCTCCCATTTGTTATTCCAAATTATTTAACTTTTCTTGGTGGAATCAGGATTTGTGCCTATTTTCTTAAACTAAATAAATTTTGCGACAAAATGTCGAGGGTAGACTCCATTTTTCGCTCACAGTTGAGGAGAAAATCTTTTTTCAGTACGACTGGATGGCGCAGTTAGTTAAGTGCCTGCCCCAAGTTAAAGGAGTCCCAGATTCGAATCCCAGTGAAATCGAATCTGGTCCAGTCACCATTTGCCGTTGGGATCAAATTAACGACACTGGAGTAGGTTGCTAAATGGCAGTACAATGGACCAGTTTTGAGTCTGAGTGCTCCAGTAGTGTTTCAAAAAATCCTCCGAAAAAAAAAATCTTTTTAAAACAATATTTTAGAACAGAACTGAAGTCGGCGTGTAAGGTATGTATATGTATCTTCAGGTTAAACTTTAGGAATAGCTCAATGACTTGAGTTCTATGTGTTCAGAAGGAACTGTTTGCCGCTGCGAGATTAAGAGTGTTTTAGTGGCTGTAGAATAATCACCACTATATTGCATTAATCAAATACTTCCGGTCTTATCTAAAATATTACTTTGGTGGCCTTCGTGGCTTAATGAGTAAAATCGCCAACTCCTACGTTGAAGATTCATGGCTTCCGATTTAACCGCATCACTTCTCTGGCAATGTTCTGACAGTATAACAATCAAAAAAAGTGCCTAAATTTTGTCGTTCGAAGTAGGATTTGATATATTCAAATTCAATTTCACCCACGATCTCGAATTAAAATGCAATCTCAATCTGGCTTAGCCTGCAGATCTTTGCGACTTTTGCTTAAAAAGCTTAAGTTGATCTTGTCCATCAATCATTGTTAAGGGTGAATAGCGTTGACGACTTCCTAGTTATCTACAAACCACTGTTTAGATATCCAGCCTCAACACAAATTTAGACTCAATCATCTACAGAGTCTAATAAAAGAAAGACATCGGACTTATTTCGGTTACAAAAATCCATTAAGGATGACAGAGTCCATCTTTCTTCTTTGCATCATCTCAAACTCCACGCGACACGGGAGGGTGGAGCCTTTCCGAGCCTCACTACGTACAGACGAATTTTGCAAATCGCCATTTTCAATTGACAACCCCTCGATCAAGAGATTGGCACTATTGGTCTGCGAAACTGGGAAAAATTCACATTTTCGCAAGCTATCGCATTTTAGCGAATCCCAGCCGACACCAAAGGCGAGACAAACTGACTTTCCAACCCCTCGTGCAAAACCATCAGTACATAATCATCACCAAGGGGGATGAGTTGTCGCCTGGCTCTCCCTTCCTCCATCTCGCCCTGCCGACGCACAGTCATCATTCATTTTTGTTTTTGCACAGGGACTTGTTTTTGCCCTGCTTATCCCCCTGCGAATTCCATGCACACCGTCTGTCATCCAGGTACAACGGCAACTAGGGAAACTAGATCATAATCCACATCTTACATTCTCGCCCCATGTATGTAAATAGCTGCGGCGAAAACATCTCACCCTCGGTAATTTTTTTTTCTTTTTGTTCTCTGACCTGCTTTTCCAACAGCAGCCGAGAGATGTTCTGAACGAGATGGAAGAAGGAAGGAAAAAAATATGCAAGGGGCTGTAGTGCTTTTTGCATACAGGGTGCAAAAACAACCCTCCGCCAGGAGGGTGCTAGTTGTGTGTGTACCCAGATCGGTTGGGTGTGAAATCAATTCCACTCGATACTTATTTTTTGTGTTCTGGATTTTTGTTGTGTCTGAAGTCTGTGCTTCAGGAGATTGCATGCTTGGCTGGAGGGTTGCTAAAATCAGAGGGGTGTCTTGCCAAAGCCACACGTATACATAGAGGCAGTGCTCAGTTGGGCCGGAATTGCTTATGTACATGAGTGCTTGGTTTTATGCAAATGAGGATGATATTGCGAGCACCATGGGAACGATTTTCCTCTGGCGTTGTACGAACGTTACGTTTTTTTTTTCCAATTTTGAATGTGTTTTTGCCATGCGAGGTGTGACGCGCCAAAATAAGTGTGCCTGGTGGCGTCTAACAGATGCAACTTTTGAGAACATTTTCTTAAGTTTAAGGGGTATTTGATGGAGTTTTAGAGAAATGAAAAGTCTCTAAGTTTTCTTCTGAAGAGTACAAGAAATAGGTTAATTTGCGTTAATTTTCAGAGCATTGCCCCTGAGGCAGCTGTTAAATTGTGGTAAGGTGTTGTACTGGAAGAGCAAAAACAGATACTGAAAGCCTTTCAATTACTTGTTTGATATCACAAGCAAAGTCTTTTATCAGCTTTGCTAATCTTTTTTTATCAAATCATAAACTTTCACCGGCGTGTATTGAAGTGGGGTGGTTTTAAGCTTATATGTTGGATGCGAAAAGAACTTCGTTTTTAAGTTGTATCGAGATTGAAAAGATAACAAAACGACTAACGCAAATTCTATCGAAATATACAAAACAGAAGTAAATCAGCTTCAGGTAAATCAACTATAGGGCATACTTTCCAACTAGAACTGAGTGGAAAAGCGATAGAGTCATCCAAACCCATGACATAGCCATCTTCACAGACGGTTCGAAGATGGACTCTGGAGTGGGCGCTGGAATCTTCTCCGAAGCCCTCAAGATATCAAAGTCACTCAAGCTACCAAGCTTTGCAAGCATTTTCCAGGCAGAAGTGCTAGCAATATATGATGCGTGTCTTGAAATTAAAAACAGAACAGAACCAGCACAGCGGATAGCAATCTTTTCAGATAGTCAAGCTGCTATCAAGGCTCTAACATCCATAACCACAACGTCAAAACTGGTGGATTGCTGCTGCAAGGAACTATCCATTATAGGTGCACGGAGCCCGGTCTCTTTGAGCTGGGTTCCCGGGCACACGGGTATAATAGGAAACGAAACAGCAGACGAGCTAGCCAGACAAGGATCCAAACTCGATAGTCTCGTTGTGGAACAAATCCAGGCTCCACTAGGCTTCGTAAAAAATAACATCTACAATCACTTCCTCAAGATCGCCAACGAAAGATGGACCAAGCTGGAAACATGTGTCCTATCCAGAAGCTTATGGCCCAACTACAACCAAAAGAAAACAAAAGACCTGCTCAACAACAGTAGAAGAAACATATACAGAATCACAGCGGTCTGTACTGGACACTGGGCTGTTGGCAGGCATGCTGAAAGACTAGGCATACCATTTAACTCGCACTGCCGCAGCTGCCGGGTGGAAACTGAGCCAGAAACCCCCGAGCACTTTCTGTGCAAATGTCCGGCTCTAGCTAGAGTCAGACAACGCACTCTGGGCAAAGCCTTCTTACACACCCCTAATAATCTCCCAGAAGCAAACATTCATAGTCTGCTAGCCTTCATAAATTCCACAAAGTGGTTTTAAAATCAGGCTTATCTGAGTGAATACACACTCCTTTTAACCCCCTTCTCACAAATTTGATATCCCATAGGATGTGATATCAAAACGACGCTTTCATGGCGCTAATTGGGTGCGAAAACAGGATCCGCCACTTTTACCTACGAGTACCTACCTACCAAATCAGCTTCAATGCTCTACTATACAATACATCCCATGAATTGATTCTGAAGAACAATCGCTACGGTTCCAGAGCAGTTATGTCAACTTTCGTCCAAACCTTGACTTTAGAAAAACAAAACGAGAGAAATTCAAATGAATAAGCAGAATCTTCGTGTTGATTTCAGTGCAATTTTTTAAAGCCACATACGATAGTCTGCTGTTTAGTTTTGACATGCTTTTCAAACTCCTCAGTTTGAGAATTGTTACTTTTCTACAAAGAGTAAAATATATTTAATGAGATCCACTGTGCGGTGACTTTTTTATTATCATGCTTGAGACAATCCTGCAAAACTCATTGGCTATTAGAAGAGGATACGCGGATGATATTAATGTGATTGGGTGAACACAGTAGACCGTCAATGTGGTTGTGCTAATATTTAATGAAAACTGATTTAAAAGAAATGCAGTTAAAACGAAGTAATACATAGTGACTGCTTACCATAAAAGAATAAACACCATCGACAATCTAGTCGAAGCATAACATGGTAAAGAGCTTCATCTGCCACGGCTCCGCAATAAAAATCTAGTTGAGGCTAGATCATCTTGGAGGTGTGGCACGTTGTGTTTATCATACATCTATTGTTCGGTTTTTAAGTTATGTCTTCGCGTACTCATGTTACTGTCATTGTTGGCAAGGTGGTTGCGAACCTGTAACCTTGTAGCCAACACAGGCGAATACTAAAGTGTTGGGCTATCTTGTCTAAAAGTAAGCCGACAGTTTGTTATTACTCTAGAGTTTTGAGACACTAGGTCCAGGGCTTTGATAGCTGCCTGGCTTTACTTGAAAATGCAAAATATCACGCGCGGATATTACATTTTATTTGAGTCAGGACTAAACTTCACGAATTGCCGTATTTTTTTTTTTGCTGAAATACGCTATAAAAGACAGGTAAGCGAGAGGAGAGACTAATGTTTAGATCATTACAGAAAACGCCACTACCAACACCATCCTTCGTTTTCGTTTCATCTGCGTAGATATGTTGGGATGGGACTTTCTATTTCAGAATTCTCTATCAGGATCCAGAGTTTCGAAGTTCCTTTCGGAGAAATATTGGGCTGCATTGTGGTCTAGATTTCTAAAGGGTGGTCCAACGAAAACGTACGATGATAATTGTAAATAAAACAACAAGTTTTCAGAGAATTATCTTAATATTTTTATTATGATAGAAGGATCTATGACAATTTTCTGTAAAACAAAAAATCGCCTAAATGCTCGCCACGGCTTCGGTGACATACCTCTATCCGATGGTCCATATTTTCAATGACTCTGAGACATAATTAAGGTTCAATGTCGTTAAGGTGCCAAATTGCCTCATCCTTTAGCTCTTGAATTGTTCTTGGCTTATTGACGTACACTTTTTCTTTTAAATATCCCCAAAGAAAGAAGTCCAAATCATGTGTCAAATCACATGATCAATCACGTGGCGGCCAATAAACATCGCCACGACGTGAGATAACACGGCCACTGAATTTCTTGCGCAAAAGAGCCATTGTTTCGGTTGCTGTGTGTCGTCCAGGTACATATCCTCAATTTCTGGCCACAAGAAGTCCGTTGTCATCTCGCGATAGCGAACCGACCTCATTTTCGAACAAGTACGGCCCGATGACGCCGCCAGCCAACAGCATTGTTTGCATCAGAACGAACTTGGCACATGTGTTTTCACATTTCCTGCAGACTCGGTTTGCTGAAATTTGCGCACAATTCTACCGATTGCGGATGCATTTGGTCGATTATGCTGACCAAAAAAATCACGAAGTGCATGAAATGCATTTTGATTTGAACGCCCATTTTCGTAAAAGGCTTCAACAATCTTAACGCGCTGTTCAATTGTGTACCTCTCCATGGTTGAATTTGTCAAACACTGAAACAAAGAAATGTAAAATTAAGTTGGCCAAAAAAACTTCACGTTAAGGTGTGACTCACAATTAACATCGTGCATTATGGTTGGACCACCCTTTATCAGAAAACTGGTCCCGGATACCTGCAGCAAAGAAGTCAGCACGCGGACTATCAAAAGAACCCTGAACAGACATGGGTATTTTGCGAGAACTCAGAGGAAGAAGCCGTCGATAAGTGCAGCCAATCGGAAGAAACGAATAGACTTTGCAACTTTACACAAATACGATGATCTGTCTTTTTGGAAGAAAGTGTTGTTCACTGACGATAGCAAGTACAACATTTTCGGTCACGATGGTCCATCGAAAGTTTGGTGAGGTCCGGTGAGGGAAACCTGATATTCATAGAAAGAAATATGGACCAGCACATTTATCTGGATATGATAAAGGAGAATTTAGAGCCATCGGTGGATACATTGGGTTTGAATCCTGGCTGGACATTTCAGCAAGATAACGACCCTTAAAACACAGCTCGAAAAGTCAAGGAATGGTTATTTTACTATGCCCCAAGACAGTTGAATTCTCCTCCACAGGGTCCAGATTTAAACCCCATTGATCATTTGCGAGACTTCCTACAGAAACAGCTGCATAAACAAACGATGACTTCAAAGGCTACACTCAGGGAAGCTCTACAAATAGAATGAGATCGGGTACCCGAAGATTTCACGCAGAACCTGGTTTGTGGTCTGCCGCGGCGAATACAAGCTGTCCTCAAATTCCGTGGAGGTCCAACAAGCTACTTAGAACCTACTGCGATGCAATAAACAATTTTTTAGAAAGACTACGATGAATTTTGTCTGTAAATTAAATAATTATTTTGTTATCTTAAAGAAAAAAGGCAATAAAATGGAAAGTGGATTTACCAAAATCATGCTCTACAAAACTTTTATTCTGTCAGTCCTGCTATATGGAGCCGAATGCTGGACACTATGCAGAACTGCAGAGCTGATTCTTTGTGCCTTTGAGGAAAAGACACGACCACGAACTCTATGAGCTGTACCATAATGTGGATGTGGTACGGAAGGCAAAAACCCGTCGAATGCACTGGCTGGGCCACATCGAGCGCATGGACTGGAAGCAGCGTGCCCACGACCGTCAACGATGGAAGGCAGCGATATCTGAGGGTTGTACCCTCCATGGGTCGTAGGCCTGTTAAGTAAGTAAATAATCTTTGTTTTTTATTACAATTCCGAAATGTAATCCATTTTTTTTACCAAATATGGTTGGTACTGAAAAGGAGCATTTATGGGTGTCGTACGATGAATTATGTTGGCCTGTGTATGTAACCGGGAGTCACCATTAAATAACACCACTTTTCAAATATGTATTACACAAGTGGGCGCCGTGGCGTAGTGGGTAGGTGCGTCGACTCCTACATTCAATGTTGTCGGTTCGATTCCCGTAAAAACACCTACAATTTGTTCACGGCTCCACCTCAAAGATTATAACTGCCTAGAAAAAGCTTCTCAATCCCGCCGTTCGGAGTCGGCATTAAACTTGTAGGTCCCCTCCACTCGTAAGAGAACAATAGCACGCACAGCACGAGTGGTTGCTGAGAAGCAAGGCCCAGGTCCATCTCGGACTGTAGCGCCGCCATTATTATTATTGTTATTATTATTATTATTATTACACAAAATATGTAATTCAAGAACATAAAAATAACCACTTAATTGTTACCGTTAACAATTCATTGAAAACAATGAATGGTTGGCTTTTGGCTTCTGCAAAAAGTTCGCAGCTTGTAATCAGCTGCATTTGTCTTACTTTTGCAGTTTCATGGATCAGTGAGTTTGCAATTAATTTAAATTTTAAGTTGGCAATGAAACGCAGCCTTTTCTAGTAAAACCTCATTTACTCGTTTTGTATATGATTACTTAGAATTGATTGGCATGATTAATAACCACAGCATATTATATCCGTTTCCCCCCAACCATGTGTGCGTCTCCAAAGTCTTTCAAACAAAATAAGAAAGGAAGGGCAACCCGCCCTAGAAGCAATGCTCAACATCGTGACCAAAGATTTATCTTAATTCTCTGTTTAATAGGTTGTGGCAAAATCCCATTTTCTCAAAACTACTGCTTGACGCTTACAGTCACTTGCCTTCTTTAAAGATTCGCAAATACTCTATCGTTCCGTACAGTTAATCATCAAGTTTCCACGTAAATCAAACGTCAGCAGTCGCTTTTCCACACCAGAACACACCTAAGACGAGAGAACAAAAGAAATTCACCAAAAGGAAATGAATTAATTACAGTTGCATCCAAGCCGCAAAGCCGACGACTACCTTCAAAGTTTTGCATACACCCAGTGAGCCAACGCACAAAACGCGAGGCAGTATATTCAAATTCGTAATTCGCCGCGAGTGCGGTTTTGCCATAAAAAATAGAAATTGTGAAAAAAAAAGAAAAGAAAGAAAATGAAGAAAACCCGTTAAATGGAAAGAATCGTTGGGTCTTTCATAAAATTAACGCACATTAGGGCGATGATTTGTGCACTGCGAGCTGAAGAAGCCCGTGAGGCACCACAAAGCATTCGGCTGAGACTGCGTAATGAAGAAATTGAAGTCGGCCGACACGATAGGCGCTTCTCCGGCATTATAGCTTTGTATTCTGTTTTATGTTTTGGATGATTTTTATCAATTTTGACTTGAGGATGCACGGTGATGGCAATCTTGAGGGAAAATTAGGGGGTCTGTTCGTAAATGGTCTTTACATAGTTGGGCGAGTTTGCTTTTTGTGGGAAGCGATAGTTGAGGCAGTGATTTGACTAATTATGATGTGTTTAGTTGAGGAGAAGTGTTTCTGGGTAATTTGCGTTTAATTTAACGGTGTTTGCATTGTTTTCGCATGCAAATGAAGGAAGCTCTGACAGATGATGAAGTGTGTTCAGAAATGCATTGTTGCGTTATAAGAGGCAGTTGACAGTAAAGATCAGATGGACAAATATGGGGTTGAGATTTCGGATACAGTTGCTGAGAATATTAACGCTAAAAATGTTTTAGTAGAGACGTTAAAAATGTATACGACGTCTTGACAGAAGAAGCATTATTAGCGTATGATCTGAAAGTTCGGTTCAGGCTTTAGTCAACCTTTACAGTTTTCGCTAAAAAACGCCGGTCTCATTTACGAATCTTAATTTCTAGGGTCTTGTGGTAATCCTCAAGTAGTTTCTTGTGAGTTTCTCATGATTTCTAGAGAAAGATGTTGAAACGTTGGTATGATTGCGTATCTTCTTCTTCTTCTTATGGCGCTACAGTCCGAGGTGGACCTGGGCCTCACTCAACATGCCTCTCCAGCCAGCACGATCTTTCGCCAGCTGTCTCCAGTTTCGCACACCAAGCCGGCCGAGGTCCCCCTCGACTTGTGTGCGCCACCTTGTTCGTGGACGTCCTCTGTTGCGTTGTCCCACAGGCTCAGAGTCGAAGACTCTTCGGGCCGGAGCTAAGTTGTCCATACGCTCAACATGGCCTCGCCATCTTAGGCGTTGGATCCGTAGACGCCTGGCTAGGCTCATGTCGCTGTACAGCCCATACAGTTCGTGGTTGAATCTTCTCCTCCAAATGCCATCAACGCAAACAGGACCAAAGATCGCGCGCAGAACTTTTCTCTCGAAAAGACCAAGAGACTGTTCATCTGCTTGGGATATTGTCCATGCCTCTGCACCGTACAGCAGGACTGGGATGATCAAGGTCTTATACAAAGTCAACTTGGTCTTCCGAGAGAGGGCTCTACTACTCAATTGCCTTTTGAGCCAAAAAAAACAGCGGTTGATGTTGTTTGTACTGTTTACCGCGGAGCCAAGATAGACGAAGTCCTTTACTACCTCAAAGTTATAGCTGCCTATGGTGACGTTCTGGCCAAGTCGTCGATGTTGTGCGTCCTTTTTCGATGACAGCATATACTTTGTTTTACCCTCGTTTACCGCCAGACCCATTTTAGCTGCTTCCCTTTCAATACCAGCAAGCGCCTCATTGACGGATAACTGAGTTCGACTAATCACGTCAATGTCATCCGCGTAAGTTAGCAGTTGAACGGACTTTTGGAAGATCGTGCCTCTTGTGTTGGCCAGTGAGTTTTGCACGATCTTCTCAAGAATGATGTTAAAGAAATCACATGACAGCGCGTCGCCTTGTCTAAAACCTTTTTGACTTTGAAGGTCTCGGTGAGTTCGTTGCCGACCTTGATAGAACAGCAATAGTTCTCCATCGTCATCCTGCTCAGTCTGACGAGTTTAGCAGGAATGTCAAAACTAGACATGGCGCTGTATAGCTCGTCTCTATGCACGCTGTCATATGCGGCCTTGAAATCGACAAATAGATGGTGTGTGTCGATCTGCATTTCCTGGGTCTTCTCCAGGATCTGCCGCAGTGTGAAATTTTGATCGATGGTGGACTTCCCGGGCCTGAAACCACACTGGTAAGGACCTATCAGTTTGTTCACGAATGGTTTCAGGCGTTCACACAAAACGGCAGAGAAGACCTTATAGGCGATGTTAAGGAGACTTATCCCTCGATAGTTGGCGCAGTCAAAGGGGTCTCCTTTCTTGTGGATCGGGCAAACGATACTGAGATTCCACTCATCGGGCATGCTTTCCTCCGACCATATCTTACAGATGAGCTGGTGCATGCGCCCTACCAGATCACCTCCAGCTGCTTTAAACATTTCGGCGGGCAGACTATCTGCACCAGCAGCTTTATTAGACTTCAGTCTCGATATCGCTATCTTGACTTCGTCTAGGTCGGGGGGACGGTATTCTCTTCTATCATCGTCCGTTGTGTTGAGTGGAACATTCTGCCTGACAGCGGTATTTGTGTCCTCATCGCCGTTCAACAGTCTGCAGAAATGATTTTTCCAAATTCTCAGTATCGACTGCGAATCTACTACTAGCTGAATCTACTACAAGCTTCTGTCCGAACTTTATATCCATTCGATAAAAGTTTTACCCTTTGGTAAAACTTTCGGACATCATTCCTGCCATAACACCTCTCCATCTCCTCGATCGCGCGCTTCTCGTGCTCTTTCTTTTTCTTCCAGAGAAGCCGGTTCTCTTCCCTTCTTCTCTGTTCGTAGAGCTCACGAACAGCTCTCGTGGTTCGATGCAGCGTTGCCCGGTAGGCTTCTTGCTTTGCTGCATGTGCCTGCCTGCACTCGTTGTCAAACCAGGGGTATTTTCTTGTTGGCGTTTTAAAACCCAGCACATCGGAAGCGGCTTCTCTGATGGCTCTTTGACAACGTTTCCATTCTTCGTCTATTGTTAGTGCAGGCGACGTCGAACTTTCGGAGAGTTTCAGGGAGACTCGATCGGCAAAGTTCCTGGCAGTCTGTTGCGATTGTAGCTTTTCGACGTCAAACCGTGGTTGGCTTCCTCGACTCCGTTTTTCTCTCGATATCCGTGTCCTTACCTTGGCTACAACAAGGAAATGGTCCGAGTCGATGTTGGCGCCTCGGAACGTTCGGACATCAAGAATACTGGAGGAGTGTCTGACGTCGATCGCAACGTGATCAATCTGGTTGACGGTTGAATGATCAGGGGACCGCCAGGTCCCTTTATGGATGTTGAGGTGTGGGAACCGCGTGCTAGCTACAGAGAGATTTCGCCCCGTAACAAAGTCCACCAGCCTGAGTCCGTTTTCGGACGTGGTGTCGTGCAGGCTGTGTTTACCGATGACTCTAGCAAAGATGTCCTCTTTACCCAGCTTAGCGTTGAAATCTCCTAGAACGATCTTGGTGTCGTAGCTGGGACATTGATCGTACGTTCTTTCTAGGAGATCATAGAAGTCATCCTTGCTATCATCATCTTTGTCCTCCGTTGGGGCGTGGGCGCAGATTAGGCTGATGTTGCCGAATTTAGCCTTGATGCGGATTGTTATGAGGCGCTCGCTTATGTACTTAAAGCTTAAGACTTTTTGCCTAAGTCTGCCTCGAACAACAAATCCACATCCAAATAATCGCTGCCTTCGCTCCCTGTAACAGTCGCCGTAGTAGATATCGCAGTTTTTCATCCTCTTTTTGCCCGGCCCATCCCATCGCACTTCCTGGATTGCGGTAACGTCTGCTTTATAGCAGTCTAGGGCCTCCGCGAGTTCATCGGCTGCACGTGGTCTGTTCAGGGACCTCACATTCCACGTGCAGAACCGAAAGTCATTGTCCTTATTCCGTTTGCTGGGGTCGTCAACAGTAAATCCATCCGTATCCGAGGCATATTGTTGCTTCTCAACTCGTATATTTTTTACGCGGTGAGGAAGTTAACCCCACGCACAACCTCCAACTGGGAGGACAGGTCCATTTGTTTAGCCCCCGGACAAAGGGGTCCGGAGGGATCCGGTGTCGGTAGCCTCTTGCAGGCTGTGAGCGCCGCCGTTGGCCCTAAAAGAAGGGCTCATCCGCCGCCATCTCTATTCCAAGGTCCCGACCTTACCATGGAAACCAGGTAGCTCCTGCTGACTGGAGTTGTGGATGCCGCCGTTGGCCAATCAGTTGACCAGCTCCTCCGCCGCCATCCTAAAAAGAGTGATGAGCCCTGGTAGACTCACACTCCCCCCTCTCTCGTTTGCAGCCACCCAGACGTCCCACGAGGGTTGGTTACCCCATCTTCTGTCGAGGGTACTCGGCTCCCGGATTTCACCACGGGGAGGTGAGAGTAGGAGTTCGTTAATAGAGGCTAGGTGCAGACGCTTGTGTCTGCATGGTTCGCGTATTAACGCTTCGAAATCCTCTCTGAATTTGATCGCTTAAATTCGCTCACTTATCCGGGTGCCGGGGCACCACGGGATCGCAGGAAATGAGATCGCCCATGAACTTGCTAGGCGAGGATCAGATTAGGCATTCTCAGGACCAGTACCTACGCTGGCACTGCCAGCGACCTTGGTTAGGTCTTCCATCGAAGATTGGCCCTCCCGAGAGCACATTCGCAGGTGGCATGACTCTCCAGGATGTAGACAGACAAAGCGCATGTTCCCGCATGTTATTTCTTAACAGAAAAGACTGCAGACAACTTACCGGTGTACTAACGGGGCACTACACCTTTGCCTAAGTATGCTTGGCTTAAGCGATGAAACCCTCTGCGACGCCCGTGGAGAAGACGATGAAACTGCAGAGCACTTCCTCTGTTATTGCTAATGAGGTGAGAGCTGGTGATGTAGGCTTCTCATTACAGAAGCGCCGCCTGAAATTTCAGTAAAAGTAGGTTGCTGCTTGGTAGTACTCAAGTGTGGTGTTAAAAAACCTCCGACAAAAAAAACCCACAAAAGAAAACCGGGGCCAAATCTGGAAAACTGGATGGCCCACGTCTAGGGAATTCAATGTTATAATTGTACCGAATTAATGTTTTAAAATGTCATGTCTACTCAAGTCAATCGGTTGATTGTCAGAGTTATTCAATGTTTACATACCGACATAAAAGATGGCGCACCCTGTAGATAAGTTCGATCGGAATTTTTGGAGTAGAGACCGCCGCGAATCGACCGTTGGATATATAGTCTCGTTCACATTGACGAATAGTACGGGCTGTACAACGATTTCAAGCGTCTACGTCGGACGGGAGCTTCGCCGGCCGGGAATCTAACAAGGTGTATTAATGCACCAAGGAACGACCGAAGTTTTGAATACAGGGCAGAAAAAAATAACTTATTAAAATTCTTACATTTTTTAACTTCTTCTTTTTTTGGGTGTCGATGGAGTCTTGGTTGGACTTGGACATAGCTTCTACTGCAACTACTTGTGTTGATTAGCGGAGAGGCCCTGTAGTTTTATGCCGATTCCCAACGTAGTTTGAGAACCTTTTCTTAAAAATTATACTTCTCTGGGGTAAAGGCTTGCTGCAAGATGTGCCTGCGTCCAGAACTGCTGAAACTAAATGTGGTCTAAAGACAATTCGTATATGAATAGTGCACAGCGGTTCAAGTGTTTTTTACCCTCTTCCTCTGTAAACGCCGCACGACAGAATCACTTTAAGAGATTTTAGAGCCTACCCGTTTAACAAGTACGACAACACGAAGTATTAGTGACCCTGAAGCAACCCCAATCACTCGTCATTGAGCCAAAAATGTTGACTGATTTTTTGTCAAAAAACGTATTTCATTGTATTGTGTTTTTGCCTACTACACAATTCTTTGACGTTAGGCAAAAAGGTTTTAAGTCGGAAACTGCAGTGTTTCGTAAAACCAAATTGAAAATAGATTAATTATTTGCTGATCGGGATTAAATGTGTTAAAAAAAAGAAGTTATGGCAAATAAGCTCTGAAATGAAGTTGTGGTGGACTTAAGTCGTTAATATCAAACGAAAGAGAGAAAAAATTAATTATACCCAATCAAAAACCCAAAATGAATTTTGACTTGAGGCCTTTTTGCCTAACGTCAAAGAATTGTCAATCATGACAGCTCCATTTACAAAATTGAGAGCATCATCTTTTTTAGGGATATCCTAGTCTGCCGCTGCACTCGCGTTTCTCCTGGTAAGAGATAGCATCTGCTTGGTACATTTTCAAGTGCGATTTCCATATTTGTAAGGTAGAAGGTGAATGGACAAAGCTTCTGTGTCTTTTCATGATCGCTCCCATAGTCCATGAACCCAAAAAACAGTTGATCTTGTTCGTTCAGCTTCTCGAAGAAACTGAAAAAAAAAACAGAAACAACCTGTTTATCACCTCGCAAACAATTCAGACCTCCATCACAACTCAAGGCAAATCAAACATCATTTCAAACTCAAAAATCCAAAATCCATACGCACACTTTGACGCAATGCCACGCAAAAGGGCCGTTGTCATTGACACAAGGGCCTCCCTCAATACCACCGTCAATTTGATACGAAACCGTACAGCACCCATAAAAACACGAAAATTGACAAAAAAAAGATTAACCTCTCTTTGTTGTCACTTTTTTTCTCTTTTGTTGGTTTTGTTTTTGTGCAATATTGATGCACACACACAATCGCGGTGAAAGTAAGTGGGTTGCATACAGTCGCACGGTGTGCTGACACTTCAAACGTCGCCCAGACGATCTGTCAAGTCGCTAATTCGGATCGAAGCTTAAACGGGCCTCTCTTTCTGTTTGTGAATTTCGAAGGGCGCCTCAAGTTGCAGTTTAAATTTTAATTCAGCTGACGAGGTCGGCGGTTCGCGCTAGCCTTTCACGGGACCACTGGAACGTGGCTGATCATGTGACAGACGTCTTGTCAATGTGTTGGTGGCGGGCGTTTTGTGTTTCTGTTTTTTTTTTTGCAGTGCCCTTAATCAGCGATTTGTCGGATGTCGAAATTGCTTTGTTGACGTTTTGGTGCGTGTTTTTTGGGTCAAATTGATTAGAATCGAAGGGGAGTCTGAAATGGAGGGACGGCTGGTGGAGGTCTGCGTCGAAGTTGCTGTGTCTTGCCAAAAATACAACAGTGGCAGCGCAGTTTGTGGTTGTTTTCCATTCGAACACTGAATCGAGAACAGTGCTTGCGGGTGTTGTTACTGTAAATGGGGCCAAACTGTCGGGTGTGAGGGATTTTTATAAGTCTGTGAGTCATTTCACGGAGTGTGTGCTAGATTTTCACGCCGACAAAGTTGGAATTTTTGTGTTGTTTGTGAATTTTTATCTGGCTGTGCGTGGGGATAAGGACTGAGGGAGAGCGATAACTAGATGTAAAGAGGCTGAAAGTTTTTGTCAAAAGTGAAATTGTCATCCATCAGTGTCTTTGTTTGAATTAAAGCTCAATGGAGGAAAGACACTTTATTGAATGTTTGCATTTGACAAGAAGTTAGGTTAAGCTAACTGCTCGATTCACAGTTGGAGGTTGGCAAATCACGAAATAAACTTTTGCTCGGTGCAGCGTTGTTAAGGGCTATTTGAGGAATTAAATGACAGACGACGATAATTTCAATTCACTGAATGAATGCCATTTAAAAGGGACTTGAATGAAATTGAATAAATCAAATTATGCTTCTTTACAAACAGTATTGAACGACTGACAAACGATAGGGAGAGGAGAGTAACTCTATATAGTCTGTCGAGGCGGAGTTTTCAGCTTTAGTAAAAGATGCTAATTCGTAGATTTTTTCCTTCCATAGCTTTTCCGACTTTTCTGGAACTGGAATTTGAAATGACTTAATAAGAAGACAATTTGAATTACATATGTGGGCCGGTGAAGCCGACTAATAACACGCCTAACTAGGATTATAACGACAAAATTCTTAGGTTCCGCCTGAGATTTATTAAATGTAATCCAATAGCATAATAAATCGTTTACAACGACATATTGCTTACAACAACCAAGTTCGTCAGTCGCTTGAAGGTCGTTATAACCGATTTTGACTGTATATCGATGTGGTCAACCGATGTCGGATATTATATTGGGGAGTCCTTTGTCCAAGATCGTGAAACTAGTTCTTAACTTTCCAGCTTAAGGGTTGGACGTTAGTGTAACTATGGTATCGTGTAAAGTTTTGTCATTAGTTGTAAGTTTATTTAGCGTAAACATCCAATGCTTGTTGCAAACTAAGCAGGGTCACTGAGACGGCTTGCATGTCAAGGAGAACGTTGACGACATGGCAACAGTTGGTTGCAAAAATGTTGGATCAATGGGACGGCTTGGATGTCAAGGAGAAGGTTGTGGGCAAGGCAACGATCTTGGTCTTCTTACTTGTCCTTCACTTGTACTTTTACTCGTACATCGTAATCGGCTGATATCGATTGCTCTTAAAAATCTCGTGCCTTTAGCTAGCTGAGAAGCTCTCTATGAAGGAAGCTTCATAGCCAACCCGACCTCGGGAGGAGAGGTGAAAGGAAAGGGTAAGAAGAAATTGGAGTATAAATAAAACCTATGCCCTGACCACCAAAAGGTAAGCAAACTATACAAGACTAAGCTTACCCGCTTTAAAATTACATCTAAACCCATGGTCATGAGGGCTTGGCAGGCAAACTTATGCCATCAACACCGGATACTCTCGGGTTTTTGACGATGTTTGATCGCAAAACGACGCTGTAATGGCGTTGTATCATATAAGAGCTAAACTAGGTAGTTTTAAGTTAGGTTAGGTTTAGTTAAGGTATAGTTTTAAGGTAAGTAGCATAATTGAGGCTTCTAGGGCGCTACAATCCGAGCTGAACCTGGGCCTTACCCAACATGCTTCTCCAGCCAGCACAATCTCTCGCCAGCTGTCTCCAGTTTCGCACACCAAGCCCGCCGAGGTCCCCATCGACTTGTGTGTGCTGTTAGTGGTTGAACCTTCTCCTCCAAATGCCATCAATGCAACGAACGTAAGAGGCCTTAAAACAAATACTTTCCTTTATAGAGCTTATAATAATAATAATAATGGCGGCGTTACAGTCCGAGGTGACCCTGGGCCTAGCTTCTCAGCAACCACTCGTGTTGTGCGTGCTATTGTTCTCTCACGAGTGGAAGGGACCTACAGTTTACTGCCGACTCGGAACGGCGAGATTGAGAAGCTTTTTCTAGACAGTTATACTCTTTGAGCATTGTCAGTGACTCGAAAGAGGTGGAGCCGTGAACAATTTTTTTTTTTTTTTTTGAAAATTGTTTGTCTGAACTTGGAATCGAACCTACACTGTGAAGGTTTAATGCCCATGGGTCGACGCACGAACCCACACGGCCACGACGCCCACCCCTTTATAGAGTTTAACAACTGTAAAAATGGGGAACACCCTTATTTTGAATAGCACTGTTCGATATGTATGTTGTTTCCCTTTTTCCCTGATACAGATGTACGCCGATCTTTGCACACGACGAATAACTAAATAAATAAACAGTACCTACCGTATACTACCAAGAATCCTTCTGAAAGTAGAGACAAAATTGGAAATATTTTCAAGGACCGTCAGTGAATGTGGGAATAGATCGGGAGAAACAATCTCAAAAAAGCACTGCAGGTAAAGTGGTCATGAAGTAAGTGATTGAGGTGAATTACAGCTGCGGATGTGAAAATATTAAAACACGTAACGAAACAGAATCGCTAAGTCGAAAGTGAAAACAAGAGCAATCATTTCTGCAGACTTGTACAAACAAACAAAAATCGATCAATTATTCACCACTTGCGACAAACACAATATCTACCACGTCGCAAACGCAAAACTCTACAAACCACACCCCAGCTGAGACCCGACCTAAAATCGGTCGTGGTAACCGCTGCTACTTCGATTTGCCCAAACAAATTGTGTTAAAACTCTTGATGTTGAAGAACAAAGTCATGACCTACAAAATCATTATGCTGCCAGTTTTGCTAGCTTTGCTATTGAGCCGAAAGACATAAAAAAGTAATAAAACATAAACAAATAAACAGCAAAACAGAGTTGACAGAGTTAAAAGGTGCATCGGTCTTGCAAAAGGGCCCACAAATAGAGAAAAGACATAACCAAGTTGTACAAGAATGTAGGCATAGTTCGGAAGGAAAATATCAAAACTGGTTCATATTCATTAAGGGTATTAAAAATCAATGCTCTAGCTGAGAGTATACCAGATTTCAGGACATGGGGAAACACATCGAACTGTGGCTGAAGGATAGAAGCTGTCAAAGAAATGCTTCGTCGTTGAATGGTGCTTGGTTGAATGGTGCTTGGAGTAGTTATTAGAGATATTAAGTTGTATAATCTGATTGATTTTAATTAACATACAACAATTAGGTGGTTTATCTAGCAATTTAATATTGAAAGTTTACTAAATCCAAATTATGGTGAATGAAAAATAGTTTTTCTGCATTCTGGGGTAATAATTTATTACATTTGTTTTCGTATACGATGCTTGTTTCACTGCTACATGGAGATGAAATATAGGTTTTGGCATATTTGGACAAAATTGGGCACTGTCTTCCATATACTGATCACCAAGCCCAAGGTTTACTATTACTATTCCGTTCAAGCCTAACTTTTTTGAGATATAAGTCAAGCTCGTTGCCGGTATCACTTTTAGCAGAAAACTCAATCTGACTATTGCCGTCCGCAACCTCTTCAAACCCATCCCAAAAACTTTGCGTAAAAAATAATATCTCGTGGAGGAAAAGGAAAAAAACATGTTTAAGTTGGTTTTACTTGTACCGGTCTGATTTAAGTATCAAAGCAGCAAGGCAGGTAGGTAGGTGATAGGATGCCCTTGCGACTGGATCGCGGCTCACTGAGTTCTCACTGAGGTCCTATATGTGAAGGGGTGTTCCCCGTGAGACCTACACTTTTATTGCTGATTAGAACCACGCAGAATGTTGTATATATCTCAGGAGGTGCTTCAGCTCTATTTTATTCAGATCCTCCAGCTCGTCGAAGAAGTTACTGCCTTGTTTGCAGTCTCCTTCCCCGTAGAGCTGGACAATCGCATAGCAGGTGGCGGTTGGACTCTATTTCCTCCTCGTCCTTGCAACTTCTGTAAGGACTATTTCTATGGGGGATACCTAGCATCCTGGCATGGGTGCGCCTATTGGACAATGTCAGGTGAGAACTCCCACCACCATTCGTATATCCATGCGATTTATGCTAATCATTGATAATGATTTATTCCTGTTCAACACCGGCCATATCCAGATTCAGCCATCGCTCATTGGCTTTCTTAGGCTTCGTCTTCGTCATGTTATAATGGCGTGTTGACATAAGGTGGTGCTACCAACATGTCCGCTATTTCGTTTATAAGACCACCAAAATATTATATTTTTAATTTGGGCAGATATCCGGCAGCGTGGACGCCGTGGCGTAATGGGTAGGTGCATCGACTCCTACGCTCGAGGTCGTCGGTTCGAATCTCGAAAAAAACATCAAACATTTTTTCACGGCTCCACCTCTTTCGAGTCACTGAGAATGCTCAAAGAGTATAACTGTCTAGAAATAGCTTCTCAATCTCGCCGTTCAGAGTCGGCATTAAACTGTAGGTCCCCTCCACTCGTGAGAGAACAATAGCACGCACAACACGAGTGGTTGCGGAGAAGCTAGGCTCAGGTAGACCTCGGACTGTAGCGCCGCCATTATTATTATTATTAGATATCTGGCAGCTGAATATTTGTCTATCCGGCCTAGCTGCAGGGCGAATATTCGGTATCCGGTATCCGGGCAAATCACTATTCGGTACAACTCTAGTAGTTATTCTGGGTAAATTGTAGTTCTTGTCATTCGAGAGTCAAGTCAGCTTCACAAGACAGAATCAATGTCACATTGATGTGCAATGAGCAGGAGTTGTTATTCGTAGAAGCTAAATCAATGAGCAACTAACCCATAATTTTTAAGGGAAATGTCGACGGAAGATCAATCGAAGAATTATACTTGCCTCATAGCCTGTTTGAATATTTTAAGGGGCAATGGAATTGTGAAACTTTCATAAGAGTAAATAAACTTTGTCTCGTCATCCTATTAAGTCTGCTTTGGTATTACGAATGCTTATTAGCAAAATGCTTCAATGACAAGGACTTATATGCAGTAACCTTAAGTTTTGGGGAAGAAAATTTGACAAGAAAGGACTTATATGCAGTAACCTTAAGTTTTGGGAAAGAAAATTCGAACACCATATGGATTGAAAAAGCGATATGAATATAGTCAGCTTTCCAAGGATCCGCTTTAAAGAAGAATACAGACTGCAGTTGCCAGGGCTTCATACTCCACTCTACTTCTTTTTTTTTTTTTAAAAAAACCGCATTCGGTGAACCGTCGCCAATGATCTGCTGCTTTGTGAACATCCTTGTCTCAATAATATTTCTGATTGCAAAAGCAACTTATCTCAGTATTTGTGAAACTCGATAGCTAACACCGCCTGTCTAGTGTGAAATAATTTACACAAACTCCGTATAAAATGCTTGAAATTACATTGCAAGTAAAATGCATGATTTTGCCATTTTCTTGTAAACCAAAAAAATTGTGTTTTGAGACATAAACAGCATTCTACATTTTAAAATAATCTTAGGTTTCCCGTTCGAACTACAAATCGAACCCACAACCTCTTAAAGTTGAGTAATAAATATTGCCAAGACAGAAACTCTGAATTAGACAACTTTTATAGCACAATTTCCCTCAATTTCTGTGATAATTGAGTTTGCATTCGAGCCCCCCACCTCTTGCTGGCAAATCCCCACCGCGAGCACATCGACGCATGATCATTATGCTTAAATTAAAATCGTGATGAATCGTTGTATTCGTTTTTCTCTCAGAAAAATAAAATATGAAAAAAAGTACAAAAATAAAAAATAAAAATATTTATCATCTCTCCCGCGTTTCCATTTCCATCATTTACCGCGCCTCGTGCGTCGCACCGCTTTACATCACCATTCACAAATGGTTGTGGAAAATATTTCTCAATATTATCGCAACCAATTAATCTTCAAAAAGTTGTTATTTTTTTCGTTTTAGAAACATTAGTGTGTGGCTGAATGCACTCACACACGCCAACGAATTCGAATTCTTTTCATAATCGCATATGCGCCCGTTTGCCGTCTCCCGCTGTCAGCTCTACCAAGGCAAACTTGAAAATCGTATCCAATGGCGCACCACAGAGGCAAGTTTTTTTTCTCAACAACAACAAAAACACTCGTAAACTGGTTGGAAAATTTTCGGGAGACCTCCCTGTGCCCACCCGCCGTCGACGGCCCTCTTCAAACACATTTCGCCAGTTCCGACGACGGCCATGCGTAAATACTCCTAAACAAAAAAAAAAAAACTTGCACCCATCTAAGGCACGCATATCACACCACCGCATGCGTGTGCATGTATGGACCGAGTCGAGGGCCGTGGCTCTACGCGGCGCTCGCTGCAATAGCGCGCAGAATGGGCTCCACGAAAGTTCATTGACACTTGCAGCGAATTTATCTGTAGACGCGCGGCGAATCTGGCTGTGTGAGTGCATGGAGCCGTTGGCAGCGGTGGTGTTGTGCAACACTATCGCCCTTTTTTCGAAAACACTCGACATACACACTCACACAAAGATCGATACGCACACAATCATGAGAGATGTTGCGGTGGCAAGTTTGGCAGCCGCGTTTGCTGCCGGCGAATGGCTTGTGGCAATTACGGCCCCTGCACACTAGGCGCTGAGCATTTTCCGCCTCTGTCACTTCACCGCGTTGTGCGCGTCTCTATCCGTCTCGCTTTTGTTTAGTCACGATCGATGTGAATGGGCTTATGAAAGGGGGGCTAATGCGGCCGAGCGAGGGGGAGGAGGTATTGATGATAATTTTGCGGCACGAAATCGTGGTAGTGTTTGCACTTGATGTTTTAAGTGATGCACAATGTTGCCGTTGAGAATGACTTGGTAGTGAAGTATGTTTTACTTAGGAACCGAGATTCTCTTGATTAGTCAATTTTGAATGGGAATCTAGCCAAATCAAGGCTTTAACTTTGCGAACGAGAATATATTTTAGTGAGTGGTACTCAAAGTGATGTCAGCCTGTTGTTCTGTTCCACGTTGCAGATCATCTACGACAAGCAGGGGTTGCGTTTAAGGGAGAGTTCCAAGTCCTCACAGTGTGGTGCCAGTGGCGTGTGAAGTAAGTGAATTGATTCATATGCTTCCGGTCAATGGTTCGATATTGGTCACAACAACTTTCATTTCTACAGCACCAGCTATCTCAAGTCATTGACAATACTCAGAGCACATAAGTTTCAAAAAAAAACTTCGCCGCGTATCGGTATTGAGCTGTAGATCACCTCCATTCGTGAGAAAACAACAAGAAATACAGCACTCCAGGGTGGTTTCTGGAGAAGCTAGACCTATATCGGATATCGGATTCGAATTGTAGCGTCAAGAAGAAGAAGAAGAAGAAGAAGAAGAAGCACTCAAAGCTCAAAGCAAAGAAATTGGAAACTTTAGATGAACCAGCAAGCATTTTGAAAACTTTCATAAAAATTTGTGGAGAGATCAATACTCCAAGGACAAAGAAAAAAATTAGGAATTTTGGTTTTTTGGGTTTAAGAAGCAATTGAGTAATACAGACACCTCTAGGTAGACCAAATTTATTTGAGTTCTGTTTCACGACGGTGGCACATGAACTATGAGAACGTACTGGTCATTTAAAAAAAAACAAAACGTGGTTGAATCTTTCACCAAATGCCATCAACGCAAACAGGACCAAAAATCTCACGCAGAACTTTTCGAAATAATCAAGAGCTTTTTTACTCGCTTTTGATATTATCCATGCCTCTGCGCCGTTGAACAAGATTGGGATGTCTTATATAAAGTCAACTTGGTCTTTCGAGAGAGGGATCCGTTATTTGTGATGGCGCACATTGATATGGCGCGTCATCCTGCAGGAACCAGAGGTCGTCCAAATCCATATTCTCAATTTCAGTAAAAAAGAAAGTCGGTTAACATGGTTCTGTAACGCCCACCGTTGACCGAAACATTGTTCCCGGGCTCATTTTCGAAGAAAAATGGTCCAATGATACACACCAAACTGTCACTCTCTGTGGATGCATTGGCTTGTCGACAATATAGTGCGATTTTTCGAGCATCTGGATGCGGCAGTTTTGTTTGTTAACGTAGCCGCCGAGGTAAATGCGCCTCGTCAGATGCCGAAGATGATTTTTCGCGAAAAATCGTTGTCCAATTCAAGCTACTCTAAGGCCTAAACTGAGAAGCGATAACGAAGCGGATGGTCGGACGCCTTCAATTGCTGAGTCTGAGAAAATTGGACCTTGTAAGCGAATAATCCGATATCTTTGTGCAGAATTCTTCTCAGGCTAGTGTGTGAAATGTAGAGCTGGATGTCGAGTTGATGTTCGTGAATTAAGTCTCACACTCTCGGCCACAGCAGTCCCACTCTCATTTGTGCTTACCGTACTACGACGGGGACCATGAGTGTTGTCCACGAGCATACCAGTCTCACGAACTTTTTGCACAAACTTGTGTAGAGCAATGGCAGTGAGTTGTTCATTTCATTTCGGCCAAAACATCTTTTCAAAAAACGCACTGTTTGGGCTGCACAGCACTCACTTTTGAAATAAGTTTTCAATGTTTCCCAACGTTGTTCAAACATAAAGCGACCCATTTCGTTCCGCGGAGGTATGATACTGACTTTCTGTAAATATTTCGAGCGGGAAACAGCTGTCACTGCCAAAATAACCTGTTTACAAAAAAACCACTAGATGGCTTACTCTTTATTTGAAAAGCAGTTGATTGTCATGTTTTAAAGTGCTTCTTCTTCTTTTGATGTCGCTACAGCCTGGGGTAGACTTAGACCTCAAACAACAAGCCTCTACAGCAGACACGATCTTTAGCCAGATGTCTCAAATTGCGCACGCCATGAAGTCCTTTTTCACTTGTGAGCGCCATCGGTTTCGTGGGCGTTCTCATTGCGTTTTCCCACGGGCCATGCGCTCTACATGGCCCAGCCATCTTAGGCGTTGAATCCATAGACGCCTGGCGAGATTCATGTTGATGTACATCCTATACAGTTGAATCTTCTTCTCTAAGTGCCCTCACCGCAAACGGGAGCAAAGATGAAACCATCAGTAGCTAATTTTCATCGAATGTAGTCAGTAGTTCGCGTTCATGCCAAAATTTGCTTCAACAATTCTGGGTACAGTTTTTCCGAATGGTGCTACCATCATTTTTCTGCGAAGGACATTCTTTTTCGCCGCCTGGTTGAAATGGATGAAAAATTCTCTTTATACAGGGCTTGACGTGATGGCATAAGTTATAAAAGCATTAAGTCAAGACCACGGATGTCAAGCCATCCAGAAGAAGTTATTATACACCCTTCAATGCTTGACGCTTTCAGACAGATATTTATCAAAAAAGGGAAGGTTCTTAAACAACAGCGTGAGTACTTTGCGACAGGCCTAATTTAATGTCTCTTGCACACCAACTTCAAACTCCAATGGCAACACTTCCGTATTAAACAACAGCAGTGATCAGAAATAGACAACGAATCGAAGAATCGGTTTCATTAACGAAACCAAAGCACAATGAACTCTCTAGGCCCGTTCATGGGCTTACGTTGGTATGCTCCCGAGTGCATAGTCGAGTTGTTGTTGCTGTCAGCTTTCAATTAGACGCTATTGTCATTATTGTTGTTCCAACTGACATAAGCCGTCAGTGCTATTTCAAGATTGCCAACTTCACTACTGTCTCACAGCGGAGGTGGTGGGAAGGAGGCGAAGGTAGAGAGTGCGGTATGGCTGGCAATTGTGCCCCAAATTGCTGGACGAGTGTGCGCGGTCATCGGCGCCGCTTTGGGTCCAGCGACAGCCGCAGTCGCAGCCGCAGTCGCAGTCGCAGCCACAATCCCAGCAGCAGCATCAAACTGACGGGTCATCTATCTTATGGAGTGCGGGGCCTCTCGATGGCGGAGATTTCTCCACCGTTATGTTTGTTCTGCATTTATTATTGTTATTACAACCATTTTGGCTTTTCACGAATTTTATGCGCGCATAATTTGTTAACGAGCAGGAGCGTTGATTCAGCGGGGACTGCGGGCGGCGCGCGGTTGCTCTGTGAATTAATCCAGGGGAAAGCGGATTTTCACATTTTTTTTCCATCTTAATGACTGAAAATTAGTTTCTCTCCCTAATACGCGCGTTGGTTGGACTGAACGTGCAAGCGATGGAATGAGCGTGTAGATTATGGCATATCTCGGGACTGAAGATGCAGTTTTTGTGGTTTTGTAAGTGAGAAGACCGTTAAGTTCAATTGTTCCGCAACATGTTTTGTTTCTGGGTTCCTAATGACGATTGTTGGATTGATAGATTGACGAGGGTCTGCGGTTGAGATTTGCTGATCATTGCTGGGCAAGTGGTTATGAGCCGAGGAGGATAGATAGGTTTTATTTTTTTGTTTGGATGAAGCATTTAACGGTGATGCTTGGGGCTATGTCTTCGTCATAAAATGGCTTGTCATGTGGGGGAAATATTTAAATCGTGTTTGAATGCGTGGTGATGTCATGTTGATGTTGGGCATTCCATTCTTTTTCATGGTCTATCATCAAAGCTCGTAAAAGCTGGTGGCGATTTTTTGGTAGGGAGTATGCCTCAGATCAAAAATATGCCGACATGCACGACTCGAATATCAGTTCTATTTATCCGGATCCACTAGGAAGTCGATTCTACAACAACTACTTTCTGTTTCCGTTTGTGTTGGATAGTAAATCACATCCAACGTACTGGTGTTAAACCTTTTTGCACCGCAACGTTGGAAATCCACCAGTGTGGCTTTCGGCCCGGTAATTCGAATATAGACCAAGATACTTCGACGAATTCTAGAAAAAGATTTTAAGCTTCAAATCAATGTGCACCATCATTTCGATTTTAAAGGCACAGTCGTTGCAATTATTGACGAGGATTCCATAAAAAGATCCGGTTGTGTCGCGTCACTTAAAAAATTTGCTTCAAACTCATTTCTGGACTTCCAAACCTATGAAACATACACCGGATCGCATAAAGGAGATGCGATATCGTGTGACTTCTTCTCAGGCAACAAGATGAACGTCACTATTCTGCACACCTCTATAACTCGATCCAGCTATAAGGCTATGCACACGATATTGCAAGGGATATTCCTAGCTTGCCTGTGTAAAAGCTTTTATGGGGATCGAAGAACTTGAAATCAATTTGGTCTTAAAATAAAAGAGGATAAGACAGAGTAAATGGGCGCCATGGCGTAGTGAGTAGGTGCGTCGACCCATACACACGAAGTCTGTGTTCGATTCCCGATAAAACACCTTTGATAGTATCACGGCTACACCTCTTTCGAGTCGACATGGTCCGGTGAGAGGCCATCTGGAACGCTCTGGTGAACATTGGAATACCTCCATCCATCATCGAGCTCATCCAGGGGGAGGTGTATTGCAAGGTGCGCTTTAAGGGTAAGAATAGCACCTCCTTCATCAACACCAAAGGAGTAAGGCAAGGTTGAATATTATAATCCCTGCTTTTCATCATTGTAATTGACCTTGTTCAACGCTTTTACAAAGGAATTCAATGTTCCCTGACGAAGAAACTCCTCGAACCCGACTACGCCAATGACACCCGCCTGCTATCTTGTACCTTAGGCGACTTTCAGGAAAAACTACACGCGGTGGACCTCAACGGCGGAAGAGCTGTGCTGATAATCAACTTAGCTAAAACAAAGGTGATGAGAATGGGCGCCATATGCGAGGCATCTTTACTTTTAGACGGCAAACCTATCGAGGACGTCAACACATTGCTATCTGGGTAGCACTCTCTGCAAAGATGGAGGAGCAGAAACTGACGCCCCGTCTCGTATAGAAAGACCCGCCTAGCTTACTACTCGCTTGGCAACGTTTGGAGGTCCAACCAGCTCTCTACCTTACTCAAACTTGGGATATTCATGCGAGACTTAGAAGACAACCACCATAATTGTTTGCAAGCTTCAGGTCTTCGTCAATAAATTTGAGACGAAGATAAATTGAGACGAATCTTAAAGGTCTTCTTGGCGAAATGGATAACGAACGAAGAGCTTCACACATAGAAACATAGAAAGTGGAGCTGGATAGGCCACACCCTGCGCAAACCAAGAACGGTTATTACAAGGATTTCCCATACTTGGACCCCACAAGGAGTGCGTAGTCGAGGTCGTCTACGCTTAACTTGGAGGCAGATCGTGGAAAAGAGTATTGACAGGCTGGCAAATCCTGGTCGGAAGTGACTAGGCTGGCCTGAGACAGAGTCGCGTGGATATCGTTCGCAGAATCTCTAATGCTGCTATATGATCCATAGGAGAAACTCATCATAATATTCAAACAAATATGTGTGGTATTATGTACTTGTATATTAAGAGGGTCAAAGAAATAAATAATAAATACCTCTTTCGAGTCACTGACAATACTCAAGGAATATCAATTTCTAGATAAAGCTTCTCAATCTCGCCTTTCGGAGTTGGCATTAAACTTTAGGTCCCCCCCACTCGCGTGAGAACAATAGCACGCACAACCCGAGTGGTTGCTGAGAAACTAGGCCCAAGCTCAGCTCGGACTGTAGCGCCGCCAGTATTGTTATTTTTAAGACAAGTAGCCCTGTTGAGCAGTAATCGATTCTTCGCTTACTACTGATCACGGCCAACAGTGTGACCACCAATAAATTCATGCTGATCATTCGGCTGCTGTTCTTCGACAAAAATCTTGTGATCGTTTAATCCCAGACTCTTGTGTAAAGTCTTTCACAAAGTTCTTGCGCGCGATGGCTCATCGATAAATTAGGATCTTTCTTTAGACTGGCCTCACAGGCGCCAATACTTCCATCTCTAAAAAAAATTAATCAAGTGCGAAATTGTTTAATTCAACTTTCACGTTCCTGAACATTCGTCCGGAACTTCATTTCAGCTTTCAGTTGTTTTGAATTCGTTTCGTCTATTTTTCCTAAACTCATACACCACAGTTATTCCTCTTTAAGCGTCACCCAACTTATGGGTTGGCAGTAACGCCGCTTGTTAAATTCGTCACATCAAATCAAGATAAACCGTGTAAAGTTGGACGTCTATTCTACCGTTAAAGACGCCACTCGATGTTCAGCTACGAGGTACATTTTTTGATAAAATCTCTGCTGTTAGAGGTCTTCATGATCTGTCACAGTTTTCTCAGTTAAAAGACAGCGCAAAATCTGTCAAAATTTCTCATGTAGCTCATAAATCCCAAAAGCGCCCATAAACCTCACACGCTTTTCTCACACACCGCCTCAAATCAGAAAGAAACCACACGGCGAAATGAAAATCAAAATAAAATTCACGGCTTCACCTCGAAACCCACTTCATGCACGCCATCAGCTCCGAAGTCAATGACTTTGTGAAAAACCAGCTTAACCCGCCGCGAATGAGATTTCGGGCAAAAGTCTCAACTCAGCAACGGCTACGCACAATGAAAGCGGCTAACGAACTTCTCCAACCGTCGAATTAAAACGAACGCGAGGCCAAATGAAACAAAAAAAAAAACAACAACTTCGCCAGCAACGCCGCGCAGGTTACGAGTTTGCACCCAATGGACCAAGCCACTTTCCCATTTCCCAACGAAAATGGGAAAAGATACTCGTACAAGAAAACGAATTATCTGCGCCCATTAGAGTGTCAAACGCATTTGGACAAGGTGCCGGAGCCCTAAGGTTGACCTCTAGCTGATTGGGGAGAGATGTGCCAGAGTGAGAGGTTTCATTGGTGATTCATGTCCCGGCACACAGGGGATGTCACAGAGCATAGGCCGACGCTGAATGCATCACACACTGCTAAACCCAAAAGATAAGCATCGCGACTACGGCTGGAGAGGGCCGTTGCCTCAGAAACCTGTCTCACGTAATGTCACCGCGCTGCATTGCGAGTTCTATGGCGATGCTGTCTCTGTGCCTGTATCCGACGCATATCTACGGCTATTAGATCCATTAGGCACCGCCATGGTGGACCGGGTTTTTATGCTCGATTTTATGTTGCGTGTTTTGTTTGTCTTGATTTTTGAGGATGATTCGCCGTATCTGTACGGATTTTCGTGCTCGAATTTCAGGAGGCGATTGGCCGTTTTGGTTCTCATTTCGTCCGAATCGGAGGCGAGTGGTGTGGATGATCGATCGGGAATCGAGATAAGAAGAAAAGTATCTTTTATTTTCAGGTTCTTTCTGGAGTTTTGAATGTTTTCCTTCTTTCTGTGGTTGAATTTTTCTGCAGCAGACTGGAAGAAGGGATGGAATGAGGTGAGAATGGGAATAGTGACAAGTATCCAATTTAGGCACAGATGACTCAATGTTTGAAGGGATCTGTCATCAGATCGAAACATCAGTTTGATGGATGGACAGCTATGATGTCTTAATGGGGATGAGCTGCATTGCATTGTAGCTGCATTCCAAGGCAGAGAAGTCCTTGATGGTGGCCAGTCCTTGCCAGCTAGGAATAATGTATCTGCAATACATGGACCGAATGCAGTCTGGCATAATTTCTGACCCCAAACGATTTTTTCACTTTATTAATACTAAAAAGAAATCAGATAATTACCCGGCGACTCTGACTTTCTCTGATATATCTTCGAATGATCCTTGTTTAGTCGCTAATTTATTCGCTGATTTCTTCATTCTCTAATCATGTAACTGAACCCGATCATTCTTACTTCTCATACACGAAATATTTTGCCCAAACTTCTTTTATCTCAGTTGACATCACCGCGGCAATCGTGAAGAATAAGATTGACAAACTTAAAAATGAATATGCCGCTGGTCCAGATGGCCTTCCTGCTGTAGTTCTGAAAAAATGTTCAAATTACTTATCTCAGCCTCTAGCGACGCTTTTCCGTCTCTCTCTTTCACAAAGTGTCTTTCCTAAGGCTTGGATAAGCTCTTTTATAATCCCCTTACATAAAAAAGGTCCAAAAAATAAGATTGCGAACTACCGGCCTATAGCCAAACTCTATGCCTTGCCTAAATTATTTGAAAGCATTGTTTATGATACTATGTTTTTTCACTGTAGGTCTGTCCTTTCCGTCCATCAACACGGATTTCTTAAGGGAAGATCAACTACGACAAACCTGACAGAATTCGTGTCCAGCACCTTGTGCGCATTGGAAGATGGCAAAGATGTTGATGTTGTCGCTACCGATTTTAGCAAAGCTTTTGATAAAATCTCACACGCGATTATACTTCTGAAACTTAAAGCTCTTGGCTTCCAAACGGAGTTTATTGCGTGGATGAAGTCATACCTTGAAGAGCGACAATATAAAGTAATTTTTAGATCCTCTGTTTCCAATTCTTTTGTAGCCACATCTGGGGTCCCCCAGGGTAGCCATCTTGGTCCGCTGATTTTCATCCTAACAATTAACGACGTGGATAACTTCATTAATTATTCTCGTCTTTCAGTTTATGCGGACGACATACAAATTTTTAAGGAAATTTCTATCTCCGCTGACTCGTATGAACTTCAAATGGATTTGAACGCTTTTTCGACTTGGTGTACAAAAAATTTTCTTGTTCTAAATGTTGCAAAATGCCAAGCTATCACATATTCTCATAAGCGCCTTTCGGCTACCCCTCGAACTTATTTTATTGGTGACGAACCCGTTCCCACAGTTACTTTACTGCGTGACTTAGGTGTCATTTGCGATAGAGAACTTAACTTTCGTCCCCATATCGAAAATATTATTAGTAGGGCTAATTCTGCCCTCGGTTTCGTTAAACGCTGGTCGAAAGAATTCTCGAACCCCTATGTAACGAAGTCCCTCTACTGTACTTTTGTTAGACCGATTTTGGAATATGCTAGTCAAGTTTGGTCTCCCTATCAGGTTACGCAAAAATATCGAATCGAGTGTGTCCAACGGAGATTTCTTCGTTTTGCTCTCCGTGGACTACCTTGGTCCGACAGATATAATCTACCCCCTTATGAGCATCGGTTGTGCTTGTTGAGCATGCAATCACTCGAAAAACGTTCAAATGATACTTTCTGCTTTGTATGCTGTTGCAGATTTTGTCACGGTCATTTGCATAGTAATAATAAATCAAAAGTTCTTGAGAAGGTAATTACAGAACTTTTCTCACAATTTGAAAATCAACTGACCTCTAACTCCTGGGAAGCCCAAGTTGGCGGCCACTTTATATTGGACACGGGTTGCGTAGGCCATAAATCACTGCCAATTAAAATGCTGCCTATTTAAAGGTGTTTAATTTTCAAATCAAATAAAACGAACATAAATCAATATATCTACATTAGCTTTGGTCTTTATTGGAATGATCATTTTATGCCAAAGCCGAGCGCCAGGCGCCCAGAGCCGCAGCTTGCAGTGGATAAGGTTAAGTTAGGGGTGGTGACTGAGCCTCACATAGACCGCACAGTTCCATAGAGAAAAACCACAGCACTGTATAAACCTAAGAATTGGCGTTTAGGTTGTTATTGCGGCAAAATGAATTGGAGGCGTGTGCAAATTTCAGGAGTATTATTATTATGGTTGAGGGTATATTGCACCGCGACCTTTAAGATCTATTGTGCCCCCTTTCAATACCTTAGCACAATTACGAGTTCCCCTCAAATACAGTTCTTTTTAGAGTTGTATTGAGGGTAATGTACTCCTATTGCGCATAGGTGAAGAAATCTGTTCTAGAGTATTCTCTCTAAGCCAATTTCCTTCAGGAATCTGAGAATGAGAGATGGTTCTAGTGATTGCATTTCTTCTTCTGATAGTACGTACTTGCCCAGACTTCTTTTTCTTTTGTGGGCTAGTGCCTCACAAAATCCCAGTATATGTTCTGGAATTTCATTAAATTCTCCACAAAATCTGCAGAGACCTTCTTCCGATACCTACCTAGTTTCCTTAGATGCTCCCTGAGTTTACTGTACCCCGTTAGGAAGCCTGTTAGGCTACAGAGGTTGTTCTTGCTCATTTTGATGCATGCCTCGAATCTCTTCCGGTTATATTGCCGTAGGAGTTTCTTGGCCTGCTTCATTCCACGAGCGTTATTCCAGGTTTCAATCCGATTCCTTCTTTCCAGTTCCCTGAATTCTTCTCTGAGGAGATGGTTTCCTACAGCGCAGAATGGTTCGGGGCCTATGAAGGGTTCTGATGCTCCTTTCCTTGCCAGGGAGTCGGCCATTTCGTTGCCTTCTATCCCCGTATGGCCAAATATCCAGCAGAGTTTTACTCGGTTTCTCCTACTCAATTCTTTGAGCTTTTGCAAGCATTCCCATACAAGTTTGGATTTGATGGTGTAGGAGTCCAGTACCATAATAGCGGCTCGACTGTCCGACATTATTGCTATGTCGCAGTTGGTATAATTCCTTTCAAGATTGATCTGAACGCATCTGTCTATGGCATAAATTTCCGCTTGAAAGATGCTGGTACATTTGCCGATGGATTCGAAGTATTTTGTCCTGGGTCCAAAAACTCCTGCTCCAGTTCCTTCATCAGTTCTTGATCCGTCTGTATACCATTTTACCGTGTTGCTGCTCAGTCTGTGGACCATGGATTCATTGCTCCAGTCCCTTTTGGCGCTGAGCTTGATGGTAAATTTCTTTTGGAAATTGAATTTTCTAATCACGTCATCCTTCGGAATGGCTAGGAGTGGTAGCTTTTTGACTAGTGCTTCGAATTGCCTTGATGTAATGCACCTGTCTTTACCTATCCCTTCTTTTGCCATTCTCATGATTGTTTTGTTTGCACACTCTGCTACCACTAGATGCAAAGGAGTCAACTCCAGTAGCACCTTCATGGCCGCTGTTGGGCAAGTTCTCATGGCTCCTGTAATACAGAGGCATGCCAACCTTTGAACTTTGCTGAGTGTCTCCCTCGCGCTGATCAGATTGGTTCTCTTGGTCCATGCTTTTGCACCATAGGTTATTGTAGGTCGAACAATAGAGATGTACATCCATCTTAGAATACTTGGACTGCATCCCCAAACTTCGACAAATCATCAGAGCACGCGTCGCTTTCCTGGTTATCTCTTCTGTATGTTTTTTCCAGATGAGCTTGCTGTCCAAGATTACTCCCAGATATTTAACTTCTTTTACCGGAATCAGTGTTGTACCCGACAGACTCCTAATTTCAGTAGTAGATGTCGTTGCAAGCCGCCCCGTCTTTTAGTGAGTTGAAGAAATGTTTACCTAACGTTGCGTATTTAGTCTTGACAAGAACTTGGCACTCGCAGTGTAGGTCTTCTATAGTTTCACTGACCCTTGCCTCGGTTCAGTTTCTGCAGATGTCGGTGCAGAACAAACCAATTTTATGAGCATGGTATCTCTTAATTATCTGGACAAACCCCGTGATAATACCGACTAAAATACTACATTATTCTCTGGGTAGTGAGAGAATTTTTTCCGTTTTGTGTGAATCGAAGTCTTGGCAGAATATCTTGGTTAAGCGACTAAATCTATTAGGGTACCATAACACTCTGGCTTTTTTTTTAAAGCGATGAGTCAAATTCCTTAAAGAAGAGCTTTATGGGTGCAGCAATGGCTATTGAGTCAGCCAGGGCTGAGACACCAAGTTTAGCGATTTTATCGGCAGTCTCGTTCCCTATGATTCCTTCGTACCCTGGAACCCAGATTAGGGAGACCTAATAATGTCTACAAGGTTCCTGTAGGGCGTTATAACACTGACGAATAGTTTTCGATTTTATAGTTTTATTTTAAAGAGCTTTAAGTTCTGCTTGGCTGTCCACATGTATGTTAACGTGGGTTCTATTAGATTTAACATAACTAAGTCTTCTACTACTTTTTGTACGGCAAGATGCTCTGCCTGAAAGATACTCATTTGTCATGCAGTTTGTAATACAATTTATGGTTGTGAATGGCCTTAAAGATACCAGCCCCAACTCCTTCTGACTGTGTATATGCTGTTATCGAGAAAGGGCGTACAACATCGACGACTTGGCCAGAGCGTCACCATAGGCAGCTATAACTTCGAGGTAGTGAATGACTTCGTCTATCTCGGCTCCGCGGTAAACAGTACAAACAAAATCAGTACCAAGATCAGGGGCAAAATAACTCTTGCCAACCGCTGTTTTTTTTGGGCTCAAAAGGCAATTGAGTAATATAGTCCTCTCTCAGAAGACCATGTTGACTTTGTATAAGACCTTGATCATCTCAGTCCTACTTTACTGCGCAGAGGCGTGGACAATATCCCAAGCGGATGAAGAGTCTCTTGTTCTTTTCGAGAGAAAAGTTCTGCGCGCTATCTTTGGTCCTCTTTGCGTTGATGGAATTTGGATGAGAAGGTTCAACCACGAATTATATGGGCTGTACAGCAACATGAGTCTACACAGGCGTCTACTGGTACAACGTCTAAGATGGCGAGGCCATGTAGAGCGTATGGACAATTAAGTTCCCGCCCGAGCCTGTGGGATAGCGCAACAGAGGCCGTCCACGTACAAGGTGGCGTACACAAGTCGAGGGGCACCTCGGCCGGCTTGGTGTGCGAAACTGGAGACAGCTGGCGAGAGATTGTGCTGGCTGGAGAGGCATGTTGGGTGTGGCCCAGGTCCACCTCGGACTGTAGCGGTCTAAGAAGAAGAAGAAGATGTCTGGTTTCGAAAGCTCAACTTTTGTTTAACAATTACTTTAATACTTACTTGTTTATCTGCGACCTCCGTAGTGCCTGAGCCTGAGCTATTGCTGTTTTCTATCAAAGGCGGTTGCGGGCACGCTGCTTCCAGTCATCAAGACCAAGTTACAATTATTTGCTGTTCGGTTACACGTTCCTCGTCGAACCAGGAGGCTTGGATTTGAATACTCTCTTTCTTGGAGCAATGGTGTTCATTCGCTCGATGCGGCCGAAAAAGTTTAGTCGACGAATTTGTTACTTCCGAACTATGTTCACATCTTTATACAGGTCTCGCGGTGTTCGGTTGTTTTTCTCCATTCGCCTTCCTCGCAGACAGGACCAAATACTAATACTATTTTGCGAAGAGTATTTTTGAGAAAAACTTAAATCAAAGAATGCAACTCACTTTTTTTCTGCAGATACCCCTCTATTAAATTCCCAGTAACAATCGCACGAAACGAAGACTTCATCTTGTACATAAATTAAGCACCAGCATAATTCGTTAGTAACCCTTTCTCCTCGTCCTGATACGAACCTTAATCAACCGCGAATATCCAAACATAACTCACAAAACCTATCGCGATAAACATAATCACCAGAGAATATCTCACTCGTAACATATCACATTCTTTTTCGGGTCACCGTAAACCCACAGAATGTGACATTTCGATTCCCATCGTTACCAGTCGTTTCAATGATGCAAAAAAAATAGTTTTTCCGGATCCCCGTAAAAAACGAACCTCATGACCCGCAGTTTTCCTGGGAGTTTTTCGAACGACGAGAGAGTAAAAAATAACTCCCCGACTCTGAGGAAATAGTAAAAAAATGCTAGATGTCATCCTGCATGAGGGCCTCAGCTCTGAAGGATATCACCACCACCACCACCAGCAGGGGTAAATAGAAAAAGTGCATGTCGCACGCATGGTGCCACTACGTCTTTTATTGCTCATTCGCTTCTCCTTGGGATCTTGCAATTATCCTTCATTAGACGGACAGCTCCTGAACTCAACGATGAACCGCAAAATTTGTGTGAAACTATAACGCTGGTTACACTTGAGCGGCGACCCATTAAAGAGGAAGCTTCAAGCAGTGACGCGTACGATGAGGTGGGAGACTCGCAGAGAGAATGAAATTGAAATGACAAACATTTGTTCAACTGTCTCCGTACGTGAGTGTGGTTTGAAGGTGGACACAGTTGGAGACCGTGTGAGGAGATCTAATTTATTCAAGTGATGAACCAATTTCTTGCGTCACATTGAACCTTTGGCTGAGAGCAGACAAGAGATGTGGGTGAATGCAGTTTTGACAAACATCAAATATTGTTTGCAAATAGATTCAGTTGCTGTTGATTGGGATGTTGTGAGTGCGATACGCTTTCCAAGTTTTTGACTTAATTTCTTGAAGTTCAAAAGAACTTGTGGACTGAGACCACTTTTGTCTACATGAACCCAAATATTTGCAAATCCTGTCTTCTTCTGGATTATTGACAGGGTCTTTGGAAATTAGGTTGCAGGTGAGAGCTTCGACTTGCTCGTGGTAAAATATCACCACAAAACACTGCACGGAAATCTTTTCATTCTCATAGGCGAATCCTAACAGAAAGGGAGGACTTATGAGTTTCATTTCAAAAAAGACCGTCTTGATCCCTTTTGAAGTGGTGAATTGCGTTTCAATTCATATTCCATGGCGTGCATTGTTCCAGTTCTCGCTAAAATTTGACAGAAACATCCTGATTGAATGCACGCGCAATTTCTTTTCAACGATACCCCAAATTTGTGTTTCATATTGAACTCCTCCGTTGCGCATGCGGGGCGCACACACATGCCCCTGAACCTCGATCAGCTTCCTTGCTTTGTTCTAAAAATAAGAACAACAATCCCAACCGACGGCAGCATTGTTCGTGGTTCGTTTTCGCAGATATCATGTACTTCGGCTACAAATTGGTGGGTATCGGTGCGTTCAAGATGTTCCGCAATTGCGCGTGCATTATGTATGCGCGCACATGTGTCCCGGGGGCGCACTAAGCACGGAAAAGAACGGAGCTGCGCAACCACGAAGTTCTTGTGGCTTCCCACGCACAAGGGCAGGATCGTGATCGTAAAGAAAAATTTATGCGCACTCGAGAAATTGATCCTTGCTGCATGTGAAGCGTTGCAAAGGGCCACGCTGCACGGACGAGTAAGCGTTTGTGCGTTTGTGCGTATGTGTATGGCCGACGAACGCGGAATCATTTGCAGATGTTTCCTTCGGGACTATTTTTGGGAGCAATAGTGAAATATTTATGTCGCGGGGCATGGTGTGTTTGGATATTCGATTTCAGTCTGGCGATTCCCATTTGACAACTGCGACTGCAATGCGATGCATATGCGGGGAGAAGGAACCCTGAAGGATCCTGTGAAGTAATTTATTAACGTTATGAGTATTGAGCCATACAAATAAATCGTATGAGGAAAGAAGGGTGGCAGGCCGGTGATGGGAGAAGTCAGCTGAATGCTATCTGGATTAGGAGAGGTACAGTCTGAATTGGTTTGCAATGATGTCTGTCTAGTCATGCTGTTTCGTTTTCATTAAGCTATTTAAATGGTTCACTTGAGTCGTAAGCCTTTCAAAAGTGGATGAAGTTTTTAAGATGTTCTTCAACTTTATTCAGTTCCTGTTAAACACAGCAAAATGCTAACAAAATTTAGTTCTTTAAAGACTATATGGTGTTAATTTATACGAAGAAATGTCCACTACCGGGCGCCGTGGCGTAGTGGGTAAGTGCGTCGACTCCTACGCTCGATGTTCTCGGTTCACGGCTCCACCTTTTTCGAGTCACTGACAATGCTCAAAGAGTATAACTGTCTAGAAAAAGCTTCTCAATTTCGCCGTTCGGAGTTGGCATTAAACTGTAGGTCCCCTCCACTCGTGACAGAACAATAGCACGTACAACACGAGTGGTTGGTGAGAAATTTGGCACAGGTCCACCTCGGACTTTAGCGCCGCCAATATTAATAGCCACTACCAGAATATAGACGAAATAAGTTTGTCGAAATCATCGCTTTTAGCCTTTTTGCTGTTCAACAAAGTCGTCAAGTAGTGGGCCCCTGGCCAGAAAAGGGAAAATAAGAATTTTAAACTGAGCCAACTTGGTCTTTTGTGAGAGGACTCTACTTTTTGCCTCCGCACACCAAAGAATAAGCCACTGGAAACAGCAGTTCTGTGTCTAAGCTTTGCATTGTCATTGGCTATTGTAATTAATGCGGTCGCTAAAGCTCTTCTTCTTATTGGGGTGCTACAATCCCGGGTTGACCTTGGCCTCAACTAACAAACCTCTCCAGGTCTACATGTAGCACGATCTTTTGCTATCTGTCGCCAATTGCGCACGTCAAGTTGGTCGAGGTCGTTCTCCACTTGAGACATTCGAAGAGTTTCATGGAGTCTCGATCGACAAAGTTCTTAGCGATCTGTTGAGATTGTAGCTTTCCAACGTCAAACCGTGGCGTTTTTCCTCGACTCCGTTGTTCTCACGATATCCATGTTCTTACCTTGGCTACAACAAAGAAGTGATCCGAATCTATGTATATCGCAATGTGATCAATCTGGGTGATGGTTGAGTGATCAGGGGACCCTGGATGTTAAGGTGTGGGAATTGCCTGAGTGCTACAGTGATTTTTCGCCCATTTTCGGACGTAGTGCTGTGTTTACCGATGACTCTAGCAAAGATGCCCTTTTTCCAGAGCCCCTTTTCTAGCAAAGCTGTTCAACTTAGCGTTAAAATCTCCTAGAACGATCTTCGTGTCGTAGCTGGGACATTGATCGTATGTCCCTTCTATGAGATCATAGAAGTCATCCTTGCTATCACCATCTTTGTCCTCCGTTGGAGAGTGGGCGCAGATTAGGCTGATCTTGCTGAATTTAGCCTTGATTTGGATTGTTATGAGGCGTTCGCTTACATATTTGAAGCTTAAGACTTTTTGCCTAAGTTTACCTTGAACAATAAATCCACATCGAAATCCTCCGTTCTCTGTAGCAATCACAGTAGTAGATGTCGCAGTTTCTCATTCTCTTTTTGCACGATCCATCCAATTGCTGTAATATCTGCTTTATAGCAGTCTAGGGCCTTCGCGAGGTCTTCGGCTCTACATGGTTTGTTTAGGGTTCTCACGATCCACGTACAGAGCCGAAAGTCTTTGTCCTTTTTTCGTTTGCTGGGCTCGTCAACAGTAAATCCGTCTGTACCAGAGGTATGTTATTATCTCTATACGTGCTGAGGAAGTTATACTCACGTATAACCCCCGAACTTGGAGGACCCGGTGTCCTCATTTAAACCCCTGGACAGGGGGCCGCTGCGTACAATGATTCACATCAAGAGGTTATGCAGAGGCCGGTACAAGGCAGCTGTATGTCAACTTGACCGATGCATTTATGGGGATCGTTGTTGGGATCTCGCCAGGTTAAGAGCAATCAACAACTTTACCATGGATGCCCAGGCCCTCCAAAATCACTAGCCCTCTCAAAAGTTAAATTGTGTGAATTTCTAGACATGACGTAACTACTGGAAGCCTATCCTTTTTATGCCATATATTTGAAATCAGCATTTTGCACAAACATCACTAGAAGTTTCTGTAGTAAATCCATTCTCAGTACCCATTCAATTGTATTTAAATTTAACCTCTCAACAACATGTCATAACGCTAAGCGCTAAGAAATCTCTCACTTGCTAGATCTGTAATAGAAAACATATAGCAACTTATTAGTCTAATGCTCTATTGGGTTCCTCCGCTCATGCCCAGGAAAGTTTATCTGTGCTTGCCAGATTCGGTCTATTTTCTGTTAGACGTCGGCAGTAAAAAAGGCGTACTGTAGGTACTGCTTTACATTTCACTCTTCCCATCAGAAGGATAACATGTCGTTTCCATTTTCGTTCGATGCCGTGTCTGCATAAGATGGTAGTTGCACACCCGCATCGATCTCTACGTCAAGTTTCGAAAGTGGAGCGTGTGGGTCCAATTGTCACCTTCTTCTTTTATGTTGTAGCTTGGTCATTGGAGTTGTTTTTTTTTGAACGCCTTTACATATTGAATACTCGACTCAATCAGTGGATTATAATTTTATTCGTAACTGTCTCAAGCTGCTCTTTTTGTTGATCATCTTACGTAACCTTCACTCTGATCGAGGTTTAAATCCATCAACAAGGACGAATGCACATTAAAACCTGTGGGAAAATAAACTGCACTATCACCGCACATTTGTGGTTTCCAAAAAGGGTTAATCAAATCCATTACCTACTCCGAGCGGCATCGAATTGGAGGTCGAATCTGGAGCCAACCTGCAATCAGATCATAAAAATCGCTTTCAAAGGAATCATCTGCCACATTTTCCCATGTTAATGCGCAATTACTCAGAACACAATGGCAACGCACATGCAACACACATGCAACAACGAAAGTTGAACGAATGTATGTATCTACCTGCCGATGGTTAGTAGACAAAAGGATCATCCGCAGATCGCATTATGTCTACAATGCAATCTAAAAGGATTCGTCCCTCTCCATCCGTGGATTCGAAGACAATCGAACGAGAGGTAGGATCAATTAAACTTCTCTCTTATGCAGTGTTACGTGGAGGAATGCATTCAGATTCAGATGTGAACAGGTTATCTGAGCGGGATTAGGGGATAGCAACGTGGGCAGGGACTTAACATTTGGGAAGGAGTTCCATGGAACTGTAAACCAAGAGGGGGACAATAAAGAAACATTAAAGTTTCCCTCGGGTCCAGCAACCTGATCTGCAGTGAATCCGTTGAATGGTGGGCATCCATAGTTTCCTTTAGGTTTCCTTGAGAAAGAGGCACTATGAAATCGTTTCCTATTTTCACACAACTCTTCTAAAGGCGTTAAATTTATAACGTCAACCTAGGGCGATTCTCTTGTCCTGACCATGAAAGTTGCCTTGAAACGGCTTAACCATTTCGAATAAAACGGAGAAACTTGAAGACATTCAATGCAAAAACATCCATTTCGTGTCAAATGTCAAACACCCGCCTGTGCTGTCGATCGATTCAACCAGACTGAAGTCCTTCATCCGTCCGTGTATCGAATTACAACCGAGTTCAATTGATTCCAATTCGTCTGCATGGCAATTAATTTACTAATTCTCCACAAAGTACCTACGGGTCTGCTCATTCGGTCCGCATTTCACACCTAAACCCCTTGAATCGATCGAAGTCGTGCATGCATCGCCATCATTCTGTGTCAACGAGCAATGAACTCCGTCGCTTGCCCAGTTCGTGTTGCGATTCCCCGTCTGAATTCAAAAATTACACGCGATGCGGATGCCGTCACCACTGATGCAACCCGCATCCTGATTAATAAGATTTTTCGTAAATTTTGTTTCAATTAAGGAGCAACAAATTCCGCCAATAGTCCGCCTTTGCCACAGCGCACGCAAGCGTTATTCGACTGGCGCTGGGACTTTGAAAGGGAAAGTCCAAAGAAAGGGCCAGGAATGGGACAATGGGAGTCAGATGAAGATGAGGGTGAAAGTGTCTATCGGAGATGGGATGAGAATCAATATTGACTCGATCCCATATGACGGATGGAGTGCAACTGGTTGTCGGCAGGGTGCACTTGGATGGGATTCGAAAACGAAAGGATGAAGCCGACTGAAAGGATTCCATCGATATCGAGGTTTAAGTGATCGACTGTGTTTGATCTGCGATATCGTATCGCAAATCTACATAATGCTGGTAGTTAGGAGTCCTAAAGGTGGCGCGGTGTTCTGTGAGAAAGACGATTCGATGGAACTCAGTTGCCGTGAGAAATTTATAGTCGAACTGTTTGAAATGTATGCATTTACATTTATTGATTAACTTATTCAAACGCAACACTACGGAAGCACTATGTATATCGTCTTGCTTTTGCTACGAGAGGACGGAACCCATAAAACGATGGTCGTGATGCACAACCTGCCACACCTCCAGAATGACCTGGCCTAAGCAAGACCCTAAGCGATCTATGAATTTTATTCCCTCAACAGATCAAAAATCACCATCACAGTCGGTGTCAGCACTGGATACTGCCTCTGGTGAATGATTTCTGCAGAAGTTGCGTAGACGAAGAAGAAATGGGGAAGCTTTCGATAAGTGTTGTCAAAGGGCCGCTATGGCGAAAATGTGGAATTTCGCCATAGCGGCCCTTTGACAACACTTATAGAGGCGTTCTTTTTTGAAAGCAATTGTGACCGCAGTGAAGCACCAACCAAAAGGCTCCTATGCTGCATCAAAAGCTCCAAATGGTTCCCCAACAGTGAAGTGATGGCTTGGACCATATCCATCTATGTGGCGGCACAAAGAATCAACTCTAGTCTAAGTGTACTTCTCAGCCCTCCATACTTCCGTACTTGGTTTTGCATTCCCATTCCTTCAGGCTTGTAAACAAATTTCTTACGCACTCCTTGGCGGTCAAGAGCATTTCAGCACCCCAATGTGAGCTGTATTTTGACTTTTTACCAAAGTATTCAAGAATGTAGCTAAAAATAACTCTTAATCTGTCAAAGAAGCGGCTCGGTCAAGTCGTTTGATATGTATGCTGCTCACATTTTACGTACGATTGGAAATTGGGAGTATTCAGCAGGCATGGGACAGTACATCACTACCAAACAAATCATGGCCCCGCCTAACACAAACGCTCGCCTTGCCTAATTAACATACTCAGCACTGACGAGAACCATCGGTGTCATAACAGGATATTGTGCAATAGGCCAATATGCCAATAGAATGGGACTCCCTTCTGTAGAAATTGAAAACACGAGGAGAAGGAATAAACCATTACTCACATTCTCTGCTCGGAACGCAACAATCTGGCAGCATGCTTCTTCAAAAATTTAAGCGAACACAAATACATCAGCATCAGCCAAGTAAAGCGCTTCATCACAAGCGAATGGCCGAATGGGTAGAAGATCATTTGATCCGCGTGGTATCCCCAATCGCATAGGATAGCCTAAGTATGACTGTACGTGCGGCAGTCTGTAACTAACAATAAAACTTACCCGAATTTTGTTAAAATGACGCTCAATTCGTTCATCCAAGGCTCAGGGCTTTCCATGAGCTTGCTTTGGACTTTAAAAAACCACAAAGAATACTGTTTTAAATGGCGCCATCTTGGCAGCCAATTCTGATGTTCTGCATTACACGACAAGAAATTGATTTATTTGAGTTGTTCATTGGACATTACGACAACTGGCACCATATCTCGCGATTTAGAAACAAAAATCTGGATTGCTATATCGCGATTACGAGCACCATTAGGTTGGGTTAGGTTAAGGGGCTGCTAGTGAATTCACCAGCGCACTAGACCCTTTTGGTCCATTTTGATACCCACTGATCGACCGCTCCAGTGATAGTGCCGTTAATTTGATTCCAACGGCAAATGGGGACTAAACCAGATTTGAAAAACCGGATAGAAATGTATTAACTTTGCTTTCACTGGTATTCGAACCTGGGACCCCTCTAACTTAGGGCAGGCACTACTGTCAACTGCGCCATCCAGTGCTCACGAGCACCATTAACTGTTATTGCTTAACTATCATATTTTCAAAGAATTTTTCGATTATGCCCAAAGTCCGAAATTCGCACCAAACAATGACATGTTCTGGGTGCAATTGATTCGTCGATCTTTCGAATCGTTTTCCTAACCCCAAATTCGACAAATCTGACAATTTAAAATGTCATCAAGATGAAAATGTTCCTCATTGCTGAAGACGCTTTTATTCAAGAAATCAGCATCCACTTGTTGTTCCATAATCTTTTCGCTGTGAGTGGTCAGTGGACTTCAGTTCTTGAGCCAATTGCAATCTGTGAAATTCACTGATTCTCAAAATCCCCAATTCTTGATCACGTTGCCGAATTGATCGACATTCAGCAACACTCTCATAATATGCTTTGACGTTTTGTGTTGGATAACCTGTTGAAGGACGGCCGGAGAGCTTAAAATAACTAATTGACACAGTCTCCCAGAATTTTTGAATTAATCTTTGCACAGTTGATGAACTATTCCGACCATATTTTGTACGATTATTGCGAAAAGTAGTTGCTAAACCTTTGTAATTTTTAGAAACATGTTCATCACATTGTTCGCTCCATTTTTAATAATCCCCAAATGTTACCTGCCACGTTGTTTTTTTTTTTCGTTGAAAAGACCTTACCAAACAAGTGCCAACAAAATGCAAGTCTTATTTGGGTTTTGAGACACCCTCAGTCAGAGATCTAGTCAGTTTTTAATGCACATGGAAATATATTACCTCCATAGAAATCAAATTAATAAGGGCTTCGTCTCAAGGGAAAGTTATGCCTCCGATTTCTGGTGTACAGTGTGGGGCATCCATTGTTTTTTTAAATCATAGGTTATTTTGACATTGACAGCTGTTTCCCACTCTTGACAGAAAGTCAGTATCATACCTCCGCGGAACGAGATGAGTCGCTTTACGCGAAAAGATGTTTTGGCCGAAATGAAGCACCCACCACGACTGCTGTACGCAAGTTTGTGCAGAAGATCGTGAGACTGGTATGCTAGTGGACAATACTCATGCTCCCCTTCGTCGTACGGTGCGAGCAGTTGAGAAAGTGGCTGCTGTGGCCGAGAGTGTGATACTCAATCCACGAACATCAACTTACCATCGATCTCAACAGCTCAACATTTCACGCACTAGCCTGAGAAGAATTCTGCACAAAGATTTTGGATTATTCGCTTATAAGGTCCAATTGACTCAGCAATTAAAGGCGTGTGACCATCCGCTTCGTTATTGCTTTGCAGTTTGGGCCTTAGAGTAGTTTGAATTGGATGAAATCATCTTTTGTGACGAGGCGCATTTTCATCTCGGCGGCTAGGTTAACAAACAAAATTTCCGCCTCTGGGGCTCGGAAAACCCGCACGTTATTATCGAGAAGTCAATGCATCCACAGAGAGTGACAGTCTGGTGCGGATTGTGGAGTGGTAGCATCATTGGAAACAACGTTTCGGTCAACGGTGGGCGTTACAAAGACCTGTTAACCGACATTTTTTTACTGAAATTGAAGACATCGATTCGGACGAACTCTGGTTCATGCAGGATTGCGTGCCATGGCGCACAGCCCATGCCACAATCGATCTTTTGCGCACCAAATCGTATTATCAGTCGTCTTGGGGATGCCAATTGGCCGCCTCAAAGCTGCGATATGTCTCCTTTGGACTTTTTTTTTGTGGGAAGGAGCGATGTTATGCCAAAAATCCGGAAACGATTCTAACACTTAAGGCCAATATCATTCAAGCAATCCGTGATCTACAGCAAGAAACCATCAATAAGTTCTTGGAAAATTGGGGTGAGAGAATGCGCTACTGCGAAGCCAGCCGAGGCAGCCACTTGAACGACGTTGTATTTCATAATTAATGGGAATGTTTGTTCTTACCAATAAGGCATGAAACACGGAAAAAATTTTACTTTGTTAATTTGTTTGCATTTTTAAAAAGAAACCAGTATTTGGCCTACCCTGTAGTTTGCATTTTTGGTGATTGTGGAAGAAGAGCAATTTGTAGAGACTATACAACGGCATGATTCTGGTCAAGACCCTGCGAATCCAGCGTCTGAAGTGGTCATGGAGAGCGACGCTTCGGAAGGACATTGCGACTAACTGGGTCTACCAACTCGACGTGCCAATTGGAACAAAGCCCGAACTTCAGCATAATCTACAACGATAAACAAAAGTTGCCCAGTTCGAGTCGAATGTGAAGAGTCATTCACCTGATTACTTAAAACATCCGCCACATATGCCTACACCCAAATTACATCAACTGCAGTGCCCTTGAATGAATAACACTTCTCTAGTGAAGTCCCATTCAATTGCACAGCATTTTCGTGTCAACTGTACCCATACACTGCTTCTGTGTCCACTGAATGCAATCATCCCCTTGCCACACACATCCAACGTAATGTAAACTAACGTCGAGAAATTATTCTATCACCTCATCTCTCCGCCTCTGCTCTTGCTCTTCGGGGTCTTTCGCAACATAGAACTATTTTCTCAGACACTAATCGCTGACCTCTCGATGATCATTTAGCAATCAAATGGCTGCAGGTTGCTCCGCTCCCAGGTATCGCCACTGCGAACGTACTAAGTGCAGCGGTCCTATGAAAACATTAAATGCATCACATCTCGTGGTTGTTTCGCCTCCCCGCACCGCATCGCCGTCCGGTCGTAGCGTTCGCTTATCAACAAAAGAATCTATTCATCAGGACCTGCTGCAAATAAATTTTATAGCCGAATTGTATCCCTATTGTTTGCCGAATCCTTGTGCTTCTCCCTCTGCCTCTGTCTCTCCCTCTGGTCCTACCACGATGTATGTAATATTATCACCTGTTACGTGGATTCAACGGCTAACAGGGAACAGGGATGTGTGTCATTATTGTTATTATTGGCGGGCGACCATTGTTCGGGGCTTGGGATGTGTTGGTGCGTTGTGCGAGTATTTCTCGGATATCAAAACCTGTTCGCGCATCTGATCTCGCGTGATGGCTGGCTGTGTGTTCAAACGCTGTTTGCCATTAGGATGTCTAATTTTCATCCATCTTCTTTGTTGGGTTCTTTCGTTTTTCCATTTTCCATTTCTTTTTTTTTCACTCTTCGAAAAGTCGTTACTTTTTGACGTTTAGAGATACACACGGCAAAAAAAAAAACGGACCGGTGAGGAGTGGGAGATGCTGGTGTCCGACGCGTAGGTTCAGTTCGCTTCGTTTTTTTTGTTATTGAAGTTGAAGATTAGTTTGATTCCCCCTTTATCCTCCGAGCTGGTGTCCTTTTTTATTGTCATCAAAGTCATGTGAATCTCTGCAGGATTGGGTTGCATTCTCTTGATTCGGAATTTATAAGGCATTGTTCGGGGTTTTGATATCGACGTGGATGCACATTTTTATGACATGGTCACGCCAGTTGGCCGAGTCAATGTGTGGGAAGGTTTTTTTTCGGGTTTCTATCGAATGGTGGAGAAGGAGACGGTGGAGGAGGAGATCTTTTGATACATGGATCGCGGATGAACCTGAGACTTTATTTGATATGGACAATTAAATGGAATGGAACGGACAGCGCTATAATGTTTCACACAGAGCGTAGAGGTCTGCTGTTTTGTGTGGGATGAGGACGACATTTTCGTGGTACTTCTGCCATGAAATAGATTCCGTGGAATGGAAGTGGTAAAGTGAGTGGCATATGATTGATGACAAAATGCAAACTAGTGACATTTAGTTGTCAATCGTTAAACTTTGTGTCTGAGATGAGTGTAAAAGGATTTCTTACACAATCGAGTGCAGCATTTCTTTTGACCGGGATAGAAATTGGTGCATCAAAAAGAGAAATGATAACATTATGCCTGAAACACAATACTGCGCCAGAGCTACCGTCAAGTGGCGTTTAACTTCCACACAAGCAAAACAGTTACATAGCCCGATATACTGCTCTGTTCTAGCGATCTTACGTTTGTTAAAAAAAAACAAGTAAAGAGAGCAATATAATGAACGTAGACAATGCACTCTCTTCAACTTGTTGAAACTTTTGCTTATGATTTGACACTTCCCATACAAATATAATGTTTCTTTTGAGTGTTTGAAAAATAAAAACAGCTAATGAATTTGGATTGTCATTCAAATATCCCTAAAGGATGATCAATGTAGCGCTAAAATAGTGGCATGTTGATGTAATATTGTGTTTTGCGCAAAGCAAACTGATAGTTGGACTGACTGGATATGGGGCTAAGCATTTACCTTAAAGTGAACAGGAAGCCATTGACATATACAGGATGGGCCATGTAGTGTTTTTTTTAAATCATATGTTATTTTGACAATGACAGCTGTTTCCCGCTCTTGACAGAAAGTCAGTATCATACCTCCGCGGAACGAAATGAGTCGCTTTACGCCTGAACAACGTTGGGAAATATTGAAAACTTATTTCCAAAGTGAGTGCTGTGTAGCCCAAACAGTGAGTTTTTTGAAAAGATGTTTTGGCCGAAATGAAGCACCCACCACGACTGCTGTACGCAAGTTTGTGCAGAAGATCGTGAGACTGGTATGCTAGTGGACAATACTCATGCTCCCCTTCGTCGTACGGTGCGAGCAGTTGAGAAAGTGGCTGCTGTGGCCGAGAGTGTGATACTCAATCCACGAACATCAACATCGATCTCAACAGCTCAACATTTCACGCACTAGCCTGAGAAGAATTCTGCACAAAGATTTTGGCTTATTCGCTTATAAGGTCCAATTGACTCAGCAATTAAAGGCGCGCGACCATCCACTTCGTTATCGCTTCGCAGTTTGGGCCTTAGAGCAGCTTGAATTGGAGAACGATTTTTGGCGAACGAAGGAAATCATCTTTTCTGACGAGGAGCATTTTCATCTCGGCGGCTAGGTTATCAAACAAAATTGCCGCATCTGGGGTTCGGCTCAGAACCCGCACGTTATTGTCGAGAAGCCAATGCATCCACAGAGAGTGACATTTTGGTGCGGATTGTGGAGTGGTGGCATCATTGAACCATTTTTCTTCGAAAATGAGTCTGGGAACAACATTTCGGTCAACGGTACCGTGTTTACCGACTTTTTTTTTTACTGAAATTGAAGACCTGAAATTGAAGGCGCGCCATGCCACACAGTCCATGCCACAATCGATATTTTTCTCATCAAATTCCCAAATCGTGTTATCAGCCGTCTTAGCGATGTTAATTGGCTACCTCGGAGCTGCGATTTGACCCTTTTGGACCTTTTTTTGCGGGGAACCGCGAAGAACCGTTGGTATGCCAATATCCTCCAAGCAATCCGTGAACTACATACCGAAACGATCAACAAGGTCTTGGAAAATTAGGGTGACAGGATGCGCTACTGCAAAGCCAGCCGAGGCAGCCGCTTGAATGACGCTGTATTTCATTAATGGGAATGTTTGTTCTTACAAATAAAGCTTTAATACATGGAAACAATTTGTGTCAATTTTATTGCATTTTGAAAAAGAAACTTGCATTTGGCCCACCCTGTATACGGAACATTTGTACACAATGAAATTAAATGCAGAATTACGTTTGCCAAAAGTTTCTGCCTAGAGCATAGGCTTGTTACGACTCTCGTGGAGTTAAAAAAGACCTCATCGTTCCAGTCTTACAATATGGCAAGATCAAGATCGGGTGAAAAATTCGTTGGTCCATTCGAGGGAAAAGTACGGGGTGCCTTTTTAAGTTATAACTCTTGAGATCTAGATATCCTGTTTGACCAACATTTTACTCTGACTCTGGAGGTGCTGCAAACAATTGGTTGCTGAACTGCTTATGAACTGCTTATGGGAGCTGAAGGTCGTTTTTGACAAAAATATGCCTTGAACTAGAGTTTAAAGATGTCAAAGAAGAATACACGTTGCTCAATATGCTCACCGGCAGAAAGTCCGTTGTGAAAAATGGCAGCTTGGCTTCTGCTGGTACTTTTATCATAAAAAATGATCTGCAGCAAGGTGCGGCGGTCAATTCGCCGATACTATTCAATATTTACACGGCTGATCTGATAGGATCCTTTCAGCGTGCGATAGCGTACGTACGTACTGATTTGATCACGTACAAATCAGGGCCCAAAATTTAAGACCTTGTTACAATCTACGTGACTACGATGAGAACCAGCTTTTTTGCGAAGACTGGAAGTTGGAAATCAACTCAGAGAAATCAGAAATCATTCTTTTCAGAACATCGTTTCAGCGGATACTAAAAATAATTGGCGAAAGTTCTCAGTTGTTGGATCAGTATCTACATTTTAACAAACATGTAGATGCTGCTCTGACCAGAGCCCGAGCTTATTTTGCTCTCACAAAGAGACTGTTTCACAACAGCCTACTCGATGCGAGAGTAGAGGTTATCTGCTACATGGGCCTTATCCGGTCAATGCTTCCGTATGGAGGTCCCTTGTAGTTTAACGTGGGAGCAAGCTTTATGGAAAAGATGAGTGTGTTCGAGAGCACTTGTCTTAGGACCTGCCTTTGCCTCTATCGTAAGGCACAGTCACAGTACAAAAAAAAATTATACTCCAATGTGGTCCTATACAATAGGGCGAACATGATTAGAGTGGACAATTTCCTGATTAAAGTCATTCGTAGGCACATTTCAAGGGCAATGACCTCGACGAATAACCTGATCTTCGGGGCTTACTACCCGAATGTCAGATACCACGAGATGAATCGCCTGAATGGCTTCGACCCCTCAGTATCATTCCTAAATATCGAGATATTATCCAGGATAGATCAGCAGTGCCGCTAATCTTCCACGTAGTCCGTACATCTGTGGATATGTGACTTAACTACGACCGCGACGTCGCACAGAACACTGAGGAGCTTTTTAGGTCGGTATCTACCCGCGATATTAAAGATGTAGGCAAGCAACACACCAAATGTTGGTGGCTAACAGAAAGAGTTTCCTCGTCCTTCCCTAATAATCTGGAGTAACATGAATAGGTCCAAAGGACGCCATGGCCAGCCTACACAGTTAAATCTGTGTTCTAGTTCTTAAGTCCTTAAGTCTTCTTAAGTCCTCTTAAGTCCTAGTTTAATGAAAAAAAATGTATATTTAAATGAATTTCATATTTTATAAAATAAGTTTTTACTGAATGGCACTTGCATCGAAGAAACCGAAAAGCTTTCCATCCTCGGTATGTGTATCAACTCAACACTTAGTTGGAATGATCACATATTCGAGGTCGCCAAAAATGCTGCGAAATGTCTAGGTTTCCTTAAACGATGCAAGAAATACTTCACCCCCTCTGATTTGGCTTCAATTTACAAGGCCTACATCCGCCCCAAACTTGAGTATAAGGCTCATATCTGGTCTGGTGCTCCCAAGAACTCTCTGCACCTGATAGATAGAATACAACAGCGAGCGATAAAACTTATCGGAGATAGTAATATCCTTTCCCTTTCTCCCTCTATACATTCGGCCCGTGCTGTGTCTTGATTCCGGACACTTAAGGGTATTCGTAACCCCTTTTGCCCGCGCAAATTATAAAAAAAAAAGTTTTTACTGTAAATAGTTTTATGTATACATGTACGTACGAGTTGTATGTATATTTGTACAATATTATATACATATTAAGTTGTGGTGGGAACATATGCATATGCATACAGCAGTAAGAATAGGTTAAGATAGGATAGGATAGATGCTTACCTGGGCCTCAACCAACAAGCTTCTCGAGCCCGCTCGATCTTTAGCTAGCTGCCTCCAGTTTCGCACGTATAGTTGGTTGATGTCCCTTTCCACCCTCGTGCGCCACCTGAGTTGCGATCTTCCTCTATTGCGCTGTCCCTCGGAGAGGGATTCGAAGACTTTTGGTTTCCATTCTCTCTTCATGATCTTTCCATCTTAATCGTTGGACCTTCACCCTTCTGGCTAAGTCGAAGTCGCTGAACAGTTCGTACAGTTCATTGGTATACCTTCTCCTCCATTCACCCTCTATGCAGACGAGACCGAAAATCACTCGAAGAATTTTCCTCTCAAAGCAGCCAAGAGCAACCTCATCCGCTTTTAACAATGTCCATGCTTCTGCGTCATATGTCTTACATAGGATTACCTTGACTGTTCGAGAGATATAATAATAATAATGGCAGCGTTACAATCCGCGGTGGACCTGAGCCTAGCTTCTCAGCAACCACTCGTGTTGTGCGTGCTATTGTTCTGTCACGAGCGGAGGGGACCTACAGTTTAATGCCGACTCCGAACGGCGATTTTGAGAAGCTTTTTCTAGACAGTTATACTCTTTGAGCATTGACAGTGACTCGAAAGAGGTGGAGCCGTGAAAAAATGTTTGATGTTTTTTTCGAGATTCGAACCTGAGACCTCGAGCGTAGGAGTCGATGCACCTACCCACTACTCCACGGTTCGAGAGAGGGCTTTGTTTATCAATTACTTTCTTAGCCTAAATAAGCAGCGTTTGGCAAGGGTTATTCTTCGTTTGATTTCAGCGCTGGTGTCATTGTCTGAATTGATAGCAGATCCTAGGTAGACAAAGTCTTTGACTACCTTAAAGTTATATTTGTTTACTGCGAAGTTCTGTCCGAGACGTCGGTATTGGGAGTCCTTTCTGGTTGACAGCATATATTTGGTCTTGCCCTCATTTACCGTTAAACCCATCTTCGCGGCCTCCGTCACAATACTCACAAAAGTGCTATTGACATCAAGCTATGTTCTTACGATTATGTCAATATCGCCGCCATATGCAAGTATTTGGACGGACTTCTGAAAGACTGAGCCTCTGATGTCGGCGTGCGAGTTTTGAACAATTCTTTCAAGAATGATGTTGAAGAAGTCACTAGACAGCGCGTCGCCTTGTCGGAATCCTTTTTTGACATCAAAGGTCTCGGTTAGGTCTTTACCAACTTTGATGGACCAACGTGCATTCTCCATCGTCATCCTTCACAAACGAATGATTTTGGTAGGGATGGCAAAAACTAGACACTGATCTGTATAGCTCCTCTCTATAGATGGTATCAGACGCGGCCTTGAAATCGAAGAAAAGGTGGTGGGTATCAACTTGTTGCTGGGTTTTTTTCCAAGATTTGCTGCAGTGTGAATATTTGGTCGATGGTGGATTTTCCTGGTCTAAAGCCACACTGGCATAGACCGACCAGGTTGTTAACTAATGGCTTTGGGTGTTCACACAACGCGAGATAACATCCTATAGGCAATGTCCAGAAGACTGATGCCTCTATAGTTATCGTAATTCAGAGGGTTTCCTTTTTTTGGATAGATAGATAGGTTAATTAAAACGTCGGAAGACATGCATAACTAATTTGGTTTAGCTTAGAGAGCCCGTATAGGGCCAGTAAGTTAGAATAAATTAGTAAGAGAACGACAGAGCGGACGAATTGGCCAGACAAGTGTCCGAAATGGACATCATCGAAGCGGACACGTCACTGCGACGATCATGAGCGATACAATATAAAAAGAGGCCAACTCGACTTGGCTTGCAAGAAATGAATGTCAATATCAACGCGGCCAGAACTTAACTACGGCAATCCGTGTGCTCGTCAGAGTGATCACAGGACTCTGCCCCATCGGAAAATGCTCCGGAAATGAAATGCGGAATCCAGCGATCTGTGCTGGAGCTGCTGCGATGAGAAAGAGACCGAGACGATCCAATATCTGCTTTGCCACTGCCCAGCTCTCCAGAATCGGCGCCTAGCTTCGCTGGGCCAAAGATTCTTCATAGAGACTGCGAACTTAGCGAATGCAGATATATCGGATCTTCTAAGATACATAAGGAGCACGGGGTGGTTTCAACCACCACGTCACAGGATAGGTTAACAGAATTTGTACTCCACAAATAAAGGGATTCACAATGGGCCCTATAGCCTCCGAGTGGAAGTGATGTTCAATGATCACACTCCCCTTCCTAAACTTAACCTAATCTAGAATAAGATAGTAATGTTAGTTAAGCTAGTTTTAAGCGTTTTTGTCTAACATGTAAGTTTAAGGCATTTAACAAAAAAAATGCTTTAAAAAAAAATTGTCAAAGAGGAATTTAGAAACCATTTTTTTATTCACAGAGGGAGTAATGAATGAATTATCAATGACAGGAAATCCAGCTGTACTCAAGTATAATTTTTGATAGATTTCTTGTGAATAGTTTAAAGGCTAACACAGAGGCTATTCGGACTTGCATTACAAACGAAAATGGCGGCTTAATTTAACTAAATTGATTTATTCAACATTCAGATCCACATTGTTCTCCATTGTTTGTACGTGGAATCGGTCCAAGGACTTTCCAAGGAATCTTTTCCGGAGTACTAATCAGAAATAATGACTCGAAAAAAATATTTTTCAAAATCCAACCTTTATCACTTGCTGGCGAATACGATTCCAGCACGAAAATATGCAACAATTTAAACGTTTTTTTTTCTTGCATTAATATTTTGTGGCATACTCGTAGGCGATATCAAATAATTTGCAGAGATCTTAAATCTGATCAGAGCTGGTGAATATTTAATTCTTAATTTAAATGACATCTACAAATAAACGGGAGAATGTAAAAAGGTAAAGCATGTCATCGTAGTGATTCCCTCCCTCAATCGCTTTGTAGCAGCTACTCACGGTTCGAGAATAAGGTTTCATCCCCCAGCTTTGAATAGGACAGCCGTAACTATTCGAATATTTGTTCAATAAGAACTGTTCCACGGCCCTTAAACAACGGGTTACCACAAAAGCATTAAAGTCAAATCGTTGAGCGACCGTCTTAAATCTTAATGCTCGACTGTGAACATTTTTATAACTACGACGCTCTATAATAAACGTAAAAAGTATTTTGTTTACTACGCAACATTCAATCTGAGTTCTGCCACCCTTTTCGTATGAAGAGAATCCAGTTCCAACCGCCATCATAGTGTTCCCCATCAATCAAAGCGAACACTAGTCAACACATAAGCAATTTATTCACTCTCTAATCAAAACAAAAATACATACAAACTAGACACAACTACAAACTACTGGTAGTTCACCAGACTATAGTTCACTTTTCGCCCAACTGCGCTTGCTCTTGAACGATTGGAGAATGTTCAGCTTGTGTGACAGTTCCACCCGCTTGACTTCGCTCACCTTACCCGCCTTCAGTTTCGCCAGCCTGGCGTTTTCTTCCTTCACAAACTCAGGTCCCTTCTCCGATATTCTCTTCATAAATGCGACGTAGACCTTGGCACTAGCCCTCTGGGCATCATCTGTCACTTTGCTCAGCTTCTCTGACGCCAATTCGATGAGATCACGTTGTTCCGCTTCGCTCTTCTCCACAAAACCCACCACAATATCGTTGAATTGCTTCAGGCAACCGTCCAAGCCGATGTACAGATCTGAATTCTGTGTCACGAACTCTTTCAGGTTCGCAACGTTGACCTCTGCGTCCTTTGGGAACTTTACGTAATCGTCCAGACCGGGACCACGGAAGAGGAAGATCGCCGGGTAGGCCTCAGCCTCCACATTGAACCTTGTTCCCAGGGCACTGTTCTCCTTTTCGCCGTAGTCCTTGATGCCAACGAGACCAATTAGCAGATCATTGGTCACCTGATGAGCCTTTAGCGCGAACTGTCCGAACGCCTCGTGCCTTTCGCCATAAGGGAACGCTATGTCGAACTTAATCAGCGCGTACGGGAACCTTGGAAGCAGCTTATCGAATGTTGTCTCATCAAGATCGACGCACCCGAGGCAGGAAGCTGACGTGGACTTCGGGATGCAGCACAATGCAATCGAGATCAAAAGTAAATGCGAGCACCTAGCGAATTCCATTCTATCGTTTCTGGATTATTCTCCTCCGCGCACACCGTCAACGTAAACAAAACTGTGACAGAACCCAACCACCGTAGCGCAGACCAGACTGGCAAGCCGGCAAGCGATACTAGTTTTAAATGACAACTGAAAATGTATCTGACACCGGCACATTGTGAAACGGAAAGGCACAGGCGGCAGAGGTGCGGAAGAGGCACCAAAGCTTCGTCGTGTCGGGTTTTCGCTGCGAGTATGTTTCAGAGTTGAATGACTCTTCACTGCCGTCAAGAGCCACTGGTTGTGTGCTTGATTCATTATGGGGATTCGAGTGTGTAAAACCACGCTTTTCCACCGGGTAGCATGGACACGCAAACGAGGGAACGAAGCTGAGAACGAGATGAGGAAAAGAAAATATCAAACCAGTTATGCAAGCATGGTTGACTGTGAAATTCGACTTCGCTCTGAGAGCTGCGGGTAGGCTTGCCAGGTTGTTCAGAAGTTTTATGTTTTCAATTAGCATCTCCCATGTGAAGAATTCATTTTTTCACCACCATCACGACGTGGTAGTGGAAGGGGAGTGACGTTTGTGCTAGTCGATAAATGGCAGGTTTTATAGGTTTTCGTTTTGAGCTGACTTCTGATAATTAACAAATCATGTCAACAATGATTGAATATTGCATGAATTCATGCATCGTGGATGTAGGGAGTGCGATCTGGAATCTTAAAATTGTACAAAACATTCTTATCCTTTTGTCTTAGCTTATATTAATTTAAGGCTGATGCGTCAACTTCTTCGCTGAAATTCCATGGTTCGATCCCGGACACGCCCCTTTTCATTTTACCGAAACTGCTTCGCTCGAGTCACTAACAATGCTAAGAGAAAAGGGTAACTATCAAAAACAGCTGCTCATCTACTCCACTCGAAGTCGGCATAAAAGTGTAGGTCGCCTCCAATCGTAAGAGAATAAAACCACCCACAGTAAATCTGGTCGCTGTAGAAGCTAGGCGCAAATCCGAACACGAAAAAGAAGACTAACAGGTCAACGACTGGATGGCGCAGTTGGTTAAATGCCTGCCCAGGTTGGGAGGGTCCCAGGTGCGAATCCCAGTGAAATCGAATCTGGTCCAGTCACCATTTGCCGTTGGGATCAAATTAACGGCACTGGAGTAGGTTGCTACCTGGCAGTACAATGAACCAGTTTTGAGTCTGAGTGCTCCAGTAGTGTTTCAAACACCCTCCGAAAAAAAGAGCAGGTCTTCGCTGTCACTTTCGACAGCTTTTTAACTTTTATTGACAGTATTGTCGAATCATCGACAATTTCATTTCATAACTTTTTTTAAACTTCGGTTTAAAATAAAAAAAAAAATGTTTTAGGCAACTAGGCAATACTCACTTTTGACTGTATATGCGATAGTAATCTATTAACTGAAGTTAGTTAATACGCGTGGATTTGATCTCATTAAGACCAATGCGCCAAGGTTTTGACCAATCGTATACTTTATCTGGAGCTCGTTACAGTTTTTCAGGCGTGGAATCGATTGAACTTTCCGTTACCAGTATAGCTGTATCGTTTGCAAATGTAGCCACAAGTCATGCCCTCTGTTTGTGGTATGTAGCGGTTGTACAACAAATACAATGCTGGTCCAAAGACATTGTGAAACTCCGGCGGCGATCTCCTTGAACTCGGATTATTCTGTTTCGTGTTTCATCATCATCATCATCATCATTTTCAGTGACCCGCATGTTCCACTAAAGGGGTCGCGGAGGAAATGCATGCACGAGAGATCTCCAGGCCACTCGATCCTCCGCCATCGGCTATAGCTCATCAGGAGCGATGTTCAAGCGCAACCAGGCGAGTTTTTGGACTTGGCCCAACCATCTCGTCCTGGGTCTGCCAAGCGGTCGCCTACCTGATGGAATCGCATTCGAGGCATGCCTCGGAAATCGTGATGAAGGAGCCATTCGTGCCACGTGACCAAACCATCGAAGTACAGCCCTTTCCGTTTGATGAAGCAGCCGCTCCACATTTAGTTCCTCATGCACTGCCGTGTTTCTCACCCTATCCCGGCGAGTAATTCCCACAACAGCATCTCGGCAGCTTGTATTCGCGATCTTATTCTTTCGGTCATTACCTAGGTTTCATGACAATAGGTGAGAGTTGGAACAAATACTGCGTTAAAAACCGCTAACTGCTTCGTGTTTAATGCGAAATATTCTTGTTTTCAAGATAGGATTCTAAAATCCTTTATATACTTAATGGAAATAGCCTACTTAGCTTATACTTTAAGCTATTGTCCCACACTTTGCCGTAAGCCTGTGACACGTCAAGTAAAACGATAGAGTAGACCTTCTTTTCCTCTATGTCTTTTCGATATCAGTAGTTATTCTATGTGCAGTCACAAAAGTATCCATATGAAGTGGAATTTAACTGCGAGCAAAAGTTGCAATATATTTTGATAATATTATTTATTTGCATATTAAACATTTTTTACTGGTTTTTAGCATTTTTAACATTTTGAGTTGCTAAAGGGTGGTCCAACCATAGTGCACGATGTTAATTGTGAGTCACACCTTTACGACAAGTTTTTTTTGCCGAACTTAATTTGACATTTCTTTGTTTCAGTGTTTGACAAATTCAACCATGGAGAGGTACACAATTGAACAGCGCGTTAAGATTGTTGAAGCCTTTTACGAAAATGGGCGTTCAAATCAAAATGCATTTCATGCACTTCGTGATTTTTTTTGGTCAGCATAATCGACCAAATGTCTCCACAATCGGTAGAATTGAGCGCAAATATCAGCAAACCGGGTCTGTAGGAAATGTGAAAACACCTGTGCATGCTCGATCAGCTCGTTCTGCGAAAAACAATGCTGTTGTTCGCGATATTGTTGCAGAAGAGTTGTCAACCTCGACTCGTCTCGATAATGAAGTCGCCCAAGCAGTCACCGTGAATGGTGTTCGCTATAGCGAGATGATAACGGACTTCTTGAGGCCAAAAATTGAGGATATGGACCTGGACGACATGTGTTTCCAACAGGATGGTGCCACTTGCCACACAGCCAACGAAACAATGGCTCTTTTGTGCGAGAAATTCAATGGCCGTGTTATCTCACGTCGTGGCGATGATAATTGGCCGCCACGATCATGTGATTTGACACCGTTGGACTTCTTTCTTTGGGGATACTTAAAAGAAAAAGTGTACGTCAATAAGCCAATAACAAGAGCTAAAGGATGAGATATTTCTGAACATTAACGACATTGAACCTCAATTATGTCTCAGAGTCATTGAAAATATGGACCATTGGATACCAGAGGAATGCCACCGAAGCCGTGGCGAGCATTTGGCCGATATTTTGTTTCGCACATAATTGTCATAGATTCTTCTATCATAATAAAAAATATTAAGATAATTCTCTGAAAACTTTTTGTTTTATTTACAATTATTATCGTGCGTTTTCGTTGGACCACCCTTTATAAGGAGTAAGCAACCAATTTTTTCTCAGTCTCTGAAAATCCGTACAACTGTTAGCATACGCGGATGACATTGCTGTGATTGCTCGAGTAGAGTCAGCCCTTATTGGGGCGTTTTTTGGCATTGAATCGGAACGGAAAACGAGCGCAAAACGAGGCATATGCTGTCTTCGAGAAAGGATGCACTTCATCGACGATTTGCCCAGAATGGTAAACAATACTTACAACATGAGTGTGGAAATCAAATGCAGATTAATCGCTGTTTCTTTGGGCTGAAGAGGTAATTGAGTAATAGAGCCCTCTCACGAAAGACCAAGCTGATTGTGTATACTGCTCTATAGTGCAGAGGCATGAACAAAATCCAAGGCTGATCTACCTAAAATATTTGGCCCTGTATGTATTGACGGCGTAGTAAATTTAACAATTAACTCTATAGAATGTACAGCGACATGAGTCGTTAAATGACATGACATGACGTAGACCATATAAAGCGGACAACTTGGCTTCGACTTGAAAAGTTTTCGACTGCGAATCTGTGAGACAAGTCAACTGAGAATGTCCTCGTTTAAGGATAAGTACATCAGCCAACCTTATGCTGACAGAAGGGACTTGTTGGCTAGAGCCTGTTTCACACTGCGCTGGAGCACTAAGCGAAGAAAAGAAAAGCCTACAGGCATCTGCCAAATAACCAAAAAGTTAAAATCCTCCGTTTCGCAACTGCAGCTCTGGTCAATGTCAGCAAACTGTTATTCTGTAGTTGCAAATGTTGTATACTACATATGACATGTGGCCACTTCGGCGGAAGAGCATATGAAGCAAAAAATGTCATGTTTACTTTTTGACGAAATGAATCTTCTTAACCTCATGAACTTTCCCCCGTTGAAGTGCGTGAACACCGTAAGCTTAATTTACATATTTCCCATTTGAAATTCAACGCTTTATCCATAGATGCTTCGCTGTGAGGCAACTCTCTGCAATTACATCACAGCCCTCTTCCCAACATCTCAATCCATCAAACGGTGAACAGCTTTGTTTATTTTAATCATTACATGACCAGGTGTCCTATCTCAGCACTCCAACTCCTTTCGGGGAAAATTAAAACTAAAAAAGGATCGACACTCCCGCATGTGACTGCGATTCCCACGCAGATGTAAGAGGTCACTGAATTGACTTCGACTCCTTCCGTGGTTTATTTTGAGGGATCGAACCGAAAAATTTCATTTTTTCCCTCCTTAGCGTCCTCGAGTTGATTCGTAGAAAATCGAAAGGACATTCGATATGCAAGCAGCACACACGCACAAAGTATCCTTTCGTTAGTTCGTCGAAGGGTTGAAGTGATTCGTGTTCTTTTTTTACTCTCCCGTCTTTTCCCATTTGGAGGACATGTGTCGGATTGAGTTTTTTTTTCTCTGCGTCTACTTGCGCACATTTGTCATTCGTTGGAAGTCTTGTGCGAAGGAAATCGATTTTTAATTAACAAAGGAAATGATCTACATTCCAATACACATGCCCGTAATGATATCCTACCGAGTTACTCTTTATGTAACAGCAGGAAGGCAGGAATCCACAACGCTGAGTATTTCCTGTTGATTATCCTTGGATCCATCTGCTACCACACTCACCTGACTGAGAGGCTGTAAATCGACTCCTATGATCTGCACTTGCTGTGAGGTCTGAAGGACATCTCTGCGGGTCGTATCAGTGCGGACAATCGATGTTTTGAATGAGACGGTCGTTGCATACTGTGAGTTTAACGACTCTTGTCCTTTTGTTGAGGCATGCATGCAAGATGAAGTGATTATTGCTTAATAATGAATTTTAAACAGCCACCCATGGTGAGTTTTGATTTATGTGCTAGCGCCAGTCTTGGATTAGGCATTTTTGTGCGCTACAAGGAATATGCTCTTGGTTGGTTTCTTTCATCCATTGAAAAATGTTAAATCTTGGGTCCGTTTTGGAGAAAGAATTTCTTCAATAGGTCATATTTGCGAAAAGATTTTATTTCATAAAACCGAATGTATTACATGGCTTACATTTGAGAAAATGTCCAACAGTCGACATTCAATTCAAGTAAAAAAATAAATAAATAATTCCATTGTCTGTAATGCAGTCAATTGCTTACAACGACATTAGTTAGAACGACGTATCAGTTATAACAAAGGTCTTGCCTGAGTTCCATTATATGTAATCCAATAGCATAATAAATCGTCGTTTGGTGAAATAAGCTTTCGCGTAAATACGTAACTGCTGCTTTCACCATGCTTCAAAGAACTGTCTGTCTCGGCTGCATAGGGGCCGAGGCGTACGCCTGGCTCTGCTCTTGATGCACTACTAAATCTCCCTCCCCTTGATACTCTCAAATCCATCTTCTGTTCGAAAAGTAGTAGTTTTTGGTACAACTCGCACTGGAGTTTCGATGACCTTGTGCATCGCATTTCCTTTGACCCCAGTCTTATGAATATGCCGTCTGACGCACGGACACCTGTACTCCAGCTGCGACTAATATACTATATAGTCGACTTTCCCTGCACTCAGGACTGGCTCTGGCCAGAATCTGAGCCAGGAAAGGAATGTAGTCGAATCTTCATGTGCAAGACCAGTGAAGAATCTGGTGCTGGAGCCTTCGTGGAGAGCGACAACTTTAGACTGCACTCCTCGCTAGGTAAATTGCCGTGGGTTTTCCAAGCGGAAACCGGGGCCCGGACATAACGCCAAGCGACATAAGGCCAAATTTTAGCATTTGGTCTTATGTCTCTTTCTCAAAGTGACATAAAGCCAAATTTAAGAATTTGGTCTTATGTCGCTCGACAAAGCGACATAACGCCAAATTTTTTTTGAGACATAACACCAAATAATGATATCAATAAACATCAAGTGGGTCATAATTCCACAATTTTTAATAACATGTATATGTGTAATTAAAATGAAATTGAACAGTGGAGTTGGTATTAGGGAACGGTTAAAAAGTGAAGTATGAGGGTTCATGCTGCCCCCTGAAACCCCCAGCTTGGCCGCAGATAAGATTTGGGATAGGTGCGAGGTTGGTGGTATCCAATGTTTCCTTAGAATGGATTTGAAAAAATAACATATATCCAACTTTGCACCTACCCCAAATCCTATGTGTGGCCAAGCAGGGGGGTTGCAGGGGGGGCAGCATGCCCCCCCAAACTAATTTCACTTTTTACCCGTTTCCTCTTAAATGTCTCAGAATGTTTAATGGAAGGTATATTTTAATAAGGTAAGCCTAAATCAGATATACAGCGGAAAGCGACATAAAGCCAATTGGCCTTATGTCGCTTTGTGAAAGTGACATAAGGCCAAAGCAAAAATTTGGTCTTATGTCACTTTGATAAAGCGACATAAGGCCAAGTTTTAAAATTTGGCCTTATGTCGCTTGGCGTTATGTCATGGCACCGCGGAAACCTATATCTGTAGCGACAGCCAAGCTGTGCTTAAGGCCTTGCTCAACCCTTTAACCATTTCAGGAAATGAGATCGCCGATGAACTTGCTAGGCGAGGATCAGATGAGGCATTCTCTGGATCTGAACCTACGCTGGGACTGCCTGCGTCCTTGGTTAGAGCTACCATCGATGGTTGGACTTCTCCAGGATGTACACAGACCAAGCGCATGCTCCCCAACGTCTGTAAGAAATCCGCGGCTTTCTTGTTATCTCTTAACAGAAAAGATTGCAGGTAACTCAACGGGGCACTACTCCTTCGCCTAACACCTAAGTATGCTTGGCCTAAGCGATGAAACAATCTGCGACGTCTGTGAAGAAGACGATGACACTGCAGAGCACTTCTTCTGCCATTGTCCCGCCTTTTCTCGGATCAGGTGGCAGTTATTCGGTGCTAATGAGGTGAATGCTTATGATGTAGGCTCCTCATCACAGAAGCGCATGCTAGTCTTCTTTCGGAAGACCATCAAATTTCAGTAAAGGTAGGTTGCTGCCTGGTAGTACAATGGACCAGTTTTTGAGCCTGAGTGCTCCAGTGTAGGGCTACAAAAACATCAGACAAAAAAAATAATAAATCGTTAATAACGAAATATCGCTTACAACGACCAAATTCGTCAGTTACTTGAAGGTTGTTATAACCGATTTTGACTCTATATAAATATATAACATATAATATATAACTACAAACGTCTTTATTTTTTTTTTATTTCCCAAGTTTCATTACATCTTTTCTGTCAGTATTTGATTTGGCGGCTGCAAATTTTCCATATTGGCTTGATTGTAGTTTTGTACAGGGAGGGCCATCTAGTGTTTTTTTTTAGATCATAGATTATTTTGACACTGACAGCTGTTTCTCGCTCGAAAACTTGACGGAAAGTCATTCGGCGGAGCGAAATGAGTAGCTTTACGCCTGAACAACATTGGGAAATATTGAAAACTTATTTTCAAAGTGAGTGCTGTGTACTATGCCTAAACAGTGCGTTTTTTGAAAAGAAGTTTTGGCCGAAATGAAGCACCCATCGCGACTGCTGTACACAAGTTTGTGCAAAAAGTTCGTCAGACGGGTATGCTAGTGGACAACACTCATAGTCCTCGTCGTTGTACAGTGCGCAAAGATGAGAATTTGGCTGCTGTGACCGAGAGTGTGAGACTCAATTCACGAACATCAACTCGCCACCGATCTTAGCAGATCAACATTTCACGCACTAGCCTAGTCGCAAGATCTCGGATTATTCCTTTACAAAGTCCAATTGAATCAGCAATTGAAGGCGCGAGATCATCCGCTGCCTTATTGCTTCGCAATTTGGGCCTTAGAATTGGACAACCATTTTGTGCGAAAAATCATCTTTCCTGATGATCATCTCGGCGGCAGGAGTCGACGCACCTACCCACTCAAGGTCGTCGGTTCGAATCTCGAAAAAAACATTTTTTCACAGCTCCACCTCTTTCGAGTCACTGACAATGCTCAAAGAGTATAACTGTCTAGAAAAAAGCTTCTCAATCTCGTCGTTCGGAGTCGGCATTAAACTGTAGGTCCCCTCCACTCATGGGAGAACAATAGCACGCACAACACGAGTGGTTGCTGAGAAGCTAGGCACAGGTCCACCTCGGACTGTAGCGCCGCCATTATTATTATTGTATTAAATAGTAAATATTAAAAAAAGAAAGAAGTAAATCATGTAAGCCATTTGGAGAAGATCAAACCACATCAACAACCAACCAACCATAACTGTTGACAATCAGATTATACTTTGGAAAAACTTGTCACAAAAGCAGAAATTTGCTACGTATGTTGGGACCATCGTTTGCATACTCCCGTACCTATAATTCGTGTACAATAGTTAGGCATAGTAAACTTCCTGTAAATGTATGTCAATCTTTAATACCCGTCATTAATTTTCGCTGAACTCCCAAATGGTTACTTCCATTAGACTTCACCGTAGATAATAACTCCCCATGAGGCTTTTAAGAACTTCTCCACTTTACCATCACCAAATCGAAGTACACTTTTCTTCGGACACATACAGGGAAAGAATATATGAGTTAACGATGGTTTGGAGTTTGCCCTATGAGACGAAAGAAGTGAATTAAGTTGGTGAAAGTATTCTGATTGTGTGGGTGTACGAGTAGCTTCAGTCGGTTTTTAATGCTTGAATGTTTGGGCTAGACTTGTGGCCTTCTCAATCATTGCAGGCATATTTTACTAAAGTTAACATAATGTAGCTTACTTGCTAGATGATTTTAGGGCAATACAGATGGGAAATAATACTTCCACCACACCAGCGCGAGTGAGAAACTGTGTTCTGGAACTCTCATTTGAACCACTTCCTCAATAATACTGTGTTACAAGAATAGTTCTCTCGATGTTGACTTCAAATGCTTGAAACTTGCCAACTAATCTATGTTATTAAATACGATCCCTTAAACTAACAGGATGGTGTAAAATTGACCACAGGGAATAGCGGCAGGTACCATACTCGCGCATGGGATTCCTTTAAATCTGTTTCAGACAGCCTCCGGTTATACCCCTTTTCCATATGCTCCATTATTCGCTGTTTCATGCTCTTACTCAGTGCTGGTTCCTCGGAGTAGGCGTCGCTTAGCCATGGAGTAGCTATCCGGTAGAGGAAACCTTCGCGCGGAATATAGCCGTTCAGGCGCACTTCCTCGTTGTACATTATTTTGGGGTAGTAAGCTCCAAAGGTCAGACCGTTGGTGGAAGTCATAGTTCATGCAACATGCCTTCGAATCAGCTTAATAATAAAATTATCTATCCTGATCAGGTTTGCCTCGTTGTACAAGACCTCGTGGGATAGAATTTCTTGTGCTTGAATTCGGGTGTGCGGTACAAACGGAGGCAGGCCCGAAGACACTGCCTCTCGAACACCCTCATCTTTTCTATCTGGGCAGGACTCACGTTGAACTACACAGGACAACCGTACGCCATGACTGGCCTGATGAGGGTCAAGTAGCTGATTACCTTCACCCTGGTATTAAGTTGGCTGCTTTAAAACAACCCTCTTGTCACAGCGAAGGCCTTCTTGGCTTTCGTCAGAGCAGCAACTATATGTCTGTCGAAATATAGATACTGATCCAACCAAATGCCTCAGTACCTGACTACACTTTTCACAGCTAACGGCTCCCCCTGCGGATCAACGGTGCCGAACTTGCGCCAGTTTTTGTTCGTATCCCTTGAGGCCTTGGACAGCGGGATTCTGAACAGAATAGTTTTGCACTTCTGTTGAAAATCAACTTCCAGTCATCCAGTCAAAATCACTGAATTTTGTCAAAGTCACAGTGCAACAAGATATTTATTATTTCGGCCTTAGAATCTGATCTGTACGTATGTATGTATCAAGTCATCAGCATACGCTATTAAGTTCGGCATGGTGAATATAGCGAACAGGATCCGCTAACCAACTGCCCCCTGTTGCAACCCATTTTTGATGTGGAATATTGTGGTAGTAACTAACCTCCTTCCTGTGATTATATCATAGATCATATATAGCAGTGGTTTACTGATACCCAGCCTGACCAACTTGAGGAAAAGTCTTCTAACTATACGGTGTCGAACGCCTTTTCCATGTCTATCAGGCTGACAGCCGTACATTCCGCCTTGTTATTATTCCACGGAATGTCGGATACCAATTTGGACGCGGCATGTATAGTATCATTCCGGAGATAGAAGTGGTTCAGCAAGGCTCTGTTCTCCAAGGCTTTGATTGCATTCACGCTCGCATTCACAGATGTGGAAGGTATTGTACTGGTAGGTATTATAAGCTCTCCCGCTCGTGGAAGTTCCAGACGATCTATCCAAATCTAGTTTTTGAGCAATAGGTACGTGCTGGTTCCCTTCTTTAAACTTCAACGTAAGTCCTAGTCCCCAGTTATCTAAGCTAATGAGAATGCGAGGCGATGCTTTTGAGTACGATCGTACTGAAATGTCTTTCAAATGTCGAAAATTTCCACGAAGATAATCCTTATCGAGTGTCTGCTCATGTAAACCTACTTCTCGTACCGTTGGAACGTTGGAAAGTGTATACTTCCTGTCCGGGTTTTCCATGCTGGAAATCTTCAGCGTAACTCTTTTAGACTTCTCTCCGATTCTTTGTGCGTTTCCGGTTCATTTAAGACACAGCGGTTGTTGATCCCCAGAGAGTTTTAAGTGATCAACAATTTTTTATTAATGAGGGTAATGGAAGATCCATCGTCGAAGAGCGCGTATGTTTAGGGATGCAAACGATACATCGATGTTTGCGAAACATCGATGTTTCATTCATGAAACATTCTAACATTCTGTACTGAACCTCCAAGTGGTATACCCTGGTCATCGAGCAACCCTCAAGGAGACTGGGTATCCAACTCCTATGTAACTGTGGGTCGGTCGTTAATCGGGTAAATGTTTCGGCATGAATTGGCTGGATGCGTAATTATAGCAGATCTTGTGTCAACAGCCAAATTAGTGCCTATTCACCAAGGGGCTACGGCTGGGAGCGGGTGTCGTTCTTGGAACAAGCGAATCGCTGTAAAAACGTGCATGATGGGCCCGCTCGGGAACCCTAATCCCGAACTGTAGGATCCTCCAACGTCACTTTGGGTTTTTCGTTGGCCCGATAAGCCACAAGGTAAAAATCAAATCATCAACGAAACGGAATACAGAAAAGGTTTTTGGGTTGAAACTGATAAGACTAGTATATTTTGTTGTTTAGATACAGTACATCGTTAATATAGCCAACAAATTGTGTGATGGAGAAGATAAATAAAACATCGATGTATCGTTGTTAATGTCGATGTTTTTTAACATCGATGTTTGTCGTGGAACCATCGATGTTTTCAAACATTGATTTTTTAAGCACGATGTTGCATCCCTACGTATGTTTCAACTTTCAGTTCACTATGGCTGAGGACAAATGGCAGGACACGAAATAAAACAGATGATTCTTCATTTAATCCAAAGTGTGCCTTATCCCAATCCAACTTTAATTGTTCGAGTTTGAGTTTTTATTGTCTCAATATAATTCACGGGATACAATATACAATATATTATGTATGTATGCTTTCGAACATCTCCATGGAGTTATATCTTCGATGCTGGTTAATGCATTGAAGCTGTAGAGAGTCCATGTGAGACATCCGTTGGCCTTACAATATTATTTTAACCTGTTATTCTCATATTAAATTAAAGACAATACAGAATCTGCGAAGCCTAGAGGCGTTTCTGCAGTGAAGGTAGTCTATCTAGGAACTCGCGTAGACAGCATGGATTGCGTAAGTGATACTCTATATTAGAGCTCTCTATAACCGATGATATAGTCTGGATTGCTAGCTCAAATTGTATGATCGTTCCAAATAGACAGATGCGTTCAGATAAATTTTGAAAGGAATTATACCAACTGCGACATAGTAAAAATGTTGGACAGTCGAGTCGCTATTATGGCACTAGACTCCTACATCATCAATTCCAAGCTTGTATGGGAATGCTGGCAAAAGCTCAAAGAGTTGAGTAGGAGAAACCGAGTAAAACTCTGCTGGATATCTGGCCATACGGGGATAGAAGGCAATGAAATGGCCGACTCCCTAGCAAGGAAAGGAGCATCAGAACCCTTTATAGGCCCTGAACCATTCTGCGCTGTAGGAGACCATCTCCTCAGAGAAAAATTCAGGGAACTAGAAAGAAGGAACCGGATGGAAAACCTAGAATAACGCTCGTGGAATGAAGCAGGCCAAGAAACTCCTACGGCAATATAACCGGAAGAGATTCGAGGCATGTATCAAAATGAGCAAGAACAACCTCCGTATTCTAACAGGCTTCCTAACGGGGCACAGTAGACTCAGGGAGCATCTGAGGAAACTAGGGGTTTCGGGAGAAGGTCTCTGCAGATTTTGTGGAGAATTTAATGAAATTCCAGAACATATACTGGGATTTTGGGAGGCTCTAGCCCACAAAAGAAAAAGAAGTCTGGGCAAGTCTGCCATTTACCTACTATCAGAAGAAGAAATGCAATCACTAGAACCATCCCTCATTCTCAGATTCCTGAAGGAAACTGGCTGAGAGAGAATACTCTAGAACAGATTTCTTCACCTATGCGCAATAGGAGTCCATTACCCCCAATACAACTGTAAAAAGAACTGTATTTGAGGAGAAATCGTAATTGTGCTAAGGTATTGAAAGGGGGCACAATAGATCTTAAAGGTCGCGATGCAATATACCCTCAACCATAATAATAATAATGATCGTCTCTAATCTCTTGATCTTTGGCAGCGGTTCCTTCCGTACAACAGTAATTAGAGCGTTGATAATTACTTTCGATCGGCTAAATAGCATCTCCTATAGCGCACCAGGTGGTGTCATTAAGCGAAATCTTACTACTTCTATTGGACTCCTTTTAGGCATCTTAGCAGGGCATGTTTTCTGCATTTGAGTATCCACAGACTTTGGTGAAGCTTTCGAATGTTGATATGAACATATGCCATTTCTCATGACGTCCGCTGAAGCTTGGAAGATCTTTTGGCATTACTTTGATCTTCCGTAAGGCTATGTGCAACGATGTTCGATGAGGAATTTACTGTTGAGGAAATTGGCTGGTTGTTGTAAGTTGTGAAAACTTCGAATGTCCTTTTCGGATTCGTAGCAGATGGTATTGCTTTATGCTCTACTATCGACGGCTTGCTGGGTTCTTGTTGTTGTTTTGCATCGCAGTATTTTATGCCTCATTAATGTCGCCGTACAGATCGAGGAGTTCATTATGTCCTGTATTGCCACTAAGGGCCCTGGTTACGCCTACAAGCCATCACGTTCGATTTTTGACAAATTGCTTCAGGTCTCCCTAACTTTTCTCCATCTGTCGCATTTTACTCTCCATGATTCGTCAGACCGCCAAGGCTTCCGCCGTTATCTCGAAAGATAACGCATTGAACAGGCGTTCTGGAAATAACCATAACCTCGGATTTGTCCACGATAACCTTCATCCCTGCATCAGCACATGGCCTCGATTTGAATTTGTGGTTTAAAACTCGAATTACTTAACCAAAAAACTAACTCATTTTCTGAAATTCGTAGAGCTGTCATTTAAGTAAAGCTATAGTTCCTCGATGGAGACTTATAATTTACCCTACGAAATGGAATATGATAGACTTACTAAAAAAAGAGGTTACAACGCTTTAACAAGAGCAAACAAACGCATTAAACATTATCTACCGTTAATTATGTCCGCGAACATCAGAAATTCGCCCCCACTTACACGCATCCAGCCTCATAAATATTCACCACACTAATCATTCGGCTACACTACGCCAACGAACAGTTATTTGTCCAGCTACTGCTTGATTAAAGTTGTCAAATGGGAAAGACACGACCATGTCTCCCCAGCTAATTGGCGTAGAGGTATCGGTGTGCGGTTGGGTTGCATGTGTGTGAGAGAGTGTACTCTGCGAAGGACGATCGATCTCCCACTCCCGAGAGGCACTTTCAAAATCATTAAGGACTCGTGCACATGTTTAATGATGAAAATTAAATGGCAAAAGGATATTGGATTGGATTTGGTTTGGTTTTCTTCGTCCATTTTGCCCAAAGCAATGCCCTTTCCTTCAACAAGGTGGATCCGCTTCCTCAATTAATCGCTGTGCCGTACGCAAATGGCTTTTAAATTGTGTGTTGGACGGACACTAAGTGCGTGGCGTATGTGGTGGTGCATGAATATAAGTCAGGAGGCAGTGTACTAACTACAATTTTGGAACAATCCGTTTTGGGGGTCAATTAACAAATTGCATGCGATAGCGCTATGTGCGCAGGAGACGGCGGCGGATGTCATCGGTGGTGCGTGGAATTCGCTATAATTATTGTCAGTCCTGACAAAAAAGCAAATGTTGACTCAATGCTGGACAGTGCTTTGCATGGTCGAAGTAATAAGCAAATACAAAGTCGGAGTGGGTAAGCACACACATGTGTGTGATTATTTGAGTTTAGTGAGTTTGTCTTTTGGCCCTGAGTAGGAATGTCTAATCCAAAGTCAAGGTACTTGCTGAATGATAGCGGAGAAAGTGAATTAACTCACGCTGTCGCTGGACTGTCAAAACTGCCAAAGCAAACGAAAGCCTAAGAGCGACTGTTCAAATATGATATCCATTATCGTCGCTCCTACTCCTTGTGCAGCGATTAAGGAATTTGAGTCTGAAGGAGATTGGATCATGTAGCGGAATATGATCAAACATAAAAAGGAAAATCTGTTGTTTTTTTATCAGTATAAATTCTTCAAATTTATGAATCAAAAGTATGACAAGGAAATGCTTATTATTCGAATTGACCAGCGGCTGTGTATTAAATTTGTTCTTAAATTTAGTATCAAATTATGTGCAATTGTCCTCAATCTCACAGTTCGGAGTCGGCAATGAACTGAAGCTCCCATACACAAGCGAGAGAACAATAGCACGCACAACACGAATGGTTGCTGAAAAGTTAGACCCAAATCCACCTTGGACTGAAGCGCTACAATTTTTATTGCATTCAGTATGCAATCGTGGGCGCCGTGGCCGTGTGGGTTCGTGCGTCGACCCATGCGTATTAGACTTTCGCAGTCTAGGTTCGATTCCAAGTTCAGACAAACAATTTTTAAAAAAAAAAAATTGTTCACGGCCCCACCTCTTTCGAGTCACTGACAATGCTCAAAGAGTATAACTGTCTAGAAAAAAGCTTCTCAATCTCGCCGTTCGGAGTCGGCTTTAAACTGTAGGTCCCTTCCACTCGTGAGAGAACAATAGCACGCACAACACGAGTGGTTGGTGAGAAGCTAGGCCCAGGTCCACTTCGGACTGTAGCGCCGCCATTATTATTATTATATTATTATTATGCAATCGTCCAAGCAAATGTCTGGATTATGATAATTGTTACTAGTGGTCGCCGTGTATCGAGACATGTACCGACTTCTACGCTAACGTTTCCAGATCAATTCCTAATGAAAGCCAACACAAATTTTCATTTAACGACAAGTTCAAGCTTCTCAAACTTCGATCTTGGCAATCAAAATTTGAAGAACACGGGGTAAATGTCTTCTCCTCCCTCAAATTATTGAACAAGTCACGTACGCCTCCAAGGAAGTACTAATAAACGTTAGCTAATGAAGTATGTCCAGCTCAATGGGTTAGTAACACATTTTTAAACAAGCCAGTGGAGTAATTTTATGGCACATCTCTTTGAAAAGTAGAGTAATTTCTTACACAAGTAAAGTTAAAGCAAGATAAAGCTCTTGACAAATTATCATCATCTCCCATTTCAAAAATACGTGCATTTTGCATCGATATGCAAATGTCCATTCAATACAAGTTATTTTGGAGAGCTTTAAGTGTGACTTTCACATTCAAAGTGCTAGTCTTCCACAAGGCTGAGTTTGTCTTCTTAACTTTTTCCTAAACTCATCACAGATCATTTTTTGCTATTTTTAAACCCATAAATTTCTTGGATGATAACATTCTACATTTTTCATATTTATTTACGAATTTACACCCCTACTACCGTCGGGTGGGACATAGGCACGATTGCCTACATTCTGACTACATTTGACTCATTTAAAAAAAAATTGAGTGGTCTCATGTCGTATGATCGTGGAAACAAATTGATGAATACTCGCCATAGATTTCCCAGTCGTCAAAATTTTACTTCACAACTTCGAGCGTTGCGTTCTTTGTATTGCATGTAGCGCCGTCTTGTTGGAACCACGACTCGGATATATCGATGTTGTCGAGCTCTGGCCACAGAAAGTTGGTTAACATCGCTCTATATCTGACACTATTGCCGATAACGGTGTCCCTCATTTCGAAAGAAATAGGGAGTCGTTTTTTTTTGTGTGATACATGCCAAGGGGAGGACTTAACGAACACCGCCATGTTCTAAACTGCACCAAACAGTCAATCTAAATATTTTAGCTCCAATAACGGTAATTTTGCTAATTGGCATAGCCGCTGACCCAAAAATAGGCTCCGTCCGAGATAATGATTTTTTTTGGCTGAAATCCGGATCACTGGTCAACATTTCCAGTGCTCAATTAACGAATTCAAGGCGTTGTCTATGATCGTTCGCCTTCAATTCTTGCGTCAGCACAATCTTATATGGATGTCGGCTCAAATCAAAATCTAAGCGCAAAGTGACTTTCTGGCAAAGCCCAATTCAGCTGATTGGCGCCGAATCGAACCGACACTTTTGAGTAGTCTTCGACGCTGGGCGCTGGGCAATCTCTGTCTGGTTGGTGGCTTAAGGTCCAAAAGAGTGTACTCCCGCTCGAACTTTTCCACTGTGCGAGGAATTGCCTCCATGCTAAAGCCATGATTAAGACCGTTGTGTATGTTATTTAGAACTGAACTGGGATTTTGATAATATTTTTGACCAATTTTCGCACGTTCGGTAAGCTTGAAATTATGTATGATAAAATGGCATACCTCACTTAATATTTTGACAGCTGGATGCCATTGGTAACTTTGACAGCAGCAGAAACATAACGACTACTATCTGGTCACCCTCCCATTAACCACAACTCAACTAAAAAGACTTCCGAAGATGGGGTGCCCTTTCATATATTCTTTCACATCCTTTGACATATTCGCATGGAATTATTATTCAACATAATTATTATTCATCTCATATTCGCTGCAAAGCACCGTTTTGCCTGCAATTTACCATAAATATCACTTTCACCCAATTCACCGGCGAATATCAATTCGAGGCATAGAACGCAATAAAAGAGCCCATAAACGAAATCGAAAAGAGATGATGATTCCCACGCCTCAATTCCACAACAATTTGCATCCATATCGTCGGGAAACCCAATTTAGGCTGGTCACTGCCCGGTGGTCGGGGATAGTAAGTAAGGCATTTCAATAAATTCCAATAAACCGAAGCCACTCGATACGCACAGCGATGAGAAATCGCAAAGGCAACACCACCACCACCACCCCACAACGAAAAGGGTTTCCAATTGTTCGACCGCATCATGCGTTCTGCGCTGGCCATTTAATTCGATGCGGTGGCTGTTCCACATTGACATCGTAAAAATCATTCTCTGGCACGAAGGAGTCTCTCGAAATTCGTTTTTGCAATAATTTCCAATAAAATGTTGAACTCTATTCGATGAGAACGCCCGTTTATGGGTACACGCTTTGATTAGCAACAAATTGACTGCCGAATGGTCAGTCGGGTGGTGTGCTAAAAAAATACATAAATGGCCTTAGGGATTTGGATTATGATTGCTTTTTGAGAACACCGGTGGTGTTGTGAATTTGGATGTATTCACATCGTGCATTGTTTATATTTGCACCATGAAGGGTTGCAGGAGGTCAAAATAAAACGAGCAAATGTAAGTATTGGACATTTTTTGAGAAAATGTGGTCAAAGAAGGAAAGGGTGCAAAAGAAAGAAGGCGCTGCAAACTGTTTTTCACGGCTCCATCTCTTTCGAGTCTTTCGGTATTAAACTGTAGGTCCGCTCCACTCGTGAGAGAACAATAGCACGCACAACACGGGTGGTTGCTGAGAAGCTAGGCCCAAGTCCACCTCTCACTGTAGCGTCGCAATTATCATTATTATTCTTAGTGGAAACATACGTTAGCTTAAAACAAAACTAAGCCCTAAAACCGATTTCATACCGGCTGTAAAGCCTCTAGAGCTATTGGTATACTGGCTGAACTCATCAAACATGGACGGTGATATGAGATAATTATGAGATAATTATGAACGTGTGGTGGCTTAAAGAAAGACCAGTTAATGCTTGATTTGCCGAATAAAACACCAACTGCAGGGGGTGTGCGGAAGTTTGTGGCCAAACATATTTCCTTCTGTATGCTTACAAACTAACACTGCAGCATTTGCCGAAAATGTGCGACTAAATCCGATGAACACAACGCCCAAGGACCATCACAACTGAGCATCTGTCACACTAGCCCAAGGAGATTTTTGCATAAAGATTTTAAATCATTCGCTTATACAGTCAAATTAGCTCAAAAATTGAAGCAAGATTGCTACCTTCGTTATCTCTTCTCTGTAGGGATTTTGAGTAACTCGAAATTGATAAATATTTTGGTCAACAAATTATTTTTCGCGATGAAGCCCATTTCTATCTTGGCGGCTACGTAAACGAGCAAAACTGTCATATTTAGGGCTCGAAACGTGTGACTATTTAGTGTGATTATTGGAGTGGTGGAATTTTTGACCCATTTTTCTACCAAGTCGAACATGGAAGAATAGAGAGTGTTACCCAGAGATTTCCATCCCCGCGATATAGACAAGATCAAAATAGCAGTATCGAAACTGAAGTCTAACAAAGCTTCCGGGCAGGTGGCGCCAACTGTCGAGTGATAAGTTTCCTTAACATCGGGTATAAGACCTTTCTGTCGTTTTGTGAGGGCGCCTGTAATTATTTGTGAATAATCTAATGGGTCCTTATCAGCGCGGGTTCAGGCCGGGGAAGTCCACCATGGACCAAATTATCACACTGCAGATCTGCAGATCTTTAAAACAACCCAAGAAATGAAGATCCGTACACAACGCATATGATAGCATGCATAGAGACGAGCTATACAGCGCCATGTGTGGTTTTGACATTCATGCCAAACTCGGCAGACAGAGCAGGATGACGTTGGAGAACACTCGCTGCTCCGTCAATTTCGGTAGGAAACTCATCGAAACCTTCAATGCCAAAAAAAGTCTTTTAGCAGCACAATACAAGCGTTTGCTGCAGAAGCTGGTCGGCGTGCTGTCATGTGACTTTTTCAATATCGTTCTTGAGAAGATTGTGCAAAACTCACTGGCCAGCACTTAAGGCACGGTCTTCCAAAAGTCCTTAGAACTGCTCGCATACGCGGATGAAATTGACGTGATTATAATCAATTGGTCAATACGTGTGCCGTCAATAAGAATTTTGCTATAATTAAAACGGAAGCACCTAAAATAGAATAGGCAGCTATAACTTTGAGGTAGTTCAGGACTTCGTCTACCTTGGCTCCGCGGTAAACAGTACAAACAACATCAGTACCAAGATCAAACGCAGAATAACTCTTGCCAACCGCTGTTTTTTTGGCTCAAAAGGCAATCGAATAGTAGAGCCCTCTCTGGAAAGACCAAGCTGACTTTATACAAGACCTTGATCATCCCAGTCCTGCTGTACGGCGCAGAGGCATGGACAATATCCCAAGCGGATGAACTTTTCGAGGGAAAAGTTCTGCGCGCGATCTTTGGTCCTGTTTGCGTTGATGGCATTTGGAGGAGAAGGTTCAACCACGAACTGTATGGGCTGTACAGCGACATGAGTCTAGCGAGGCGTCTACGGATGGCTAGACCATGTAGAGCGTATGGACAACTTAGCTCCGGCCCGAAGAGTCTTCGACCCTGAGCATGTGGAACAACGCAACAGAGGACGTTCACGTACAAGGTGGCGCACACAAGTCGAGGGGGACCTCTGCCGGCTTGGTGTGCGAAACTGGAGACAGCTGGCGAAAGATCGTGCTGGCTGGAGAGGCAAGTTGAGTGAGGCCCAGGTCCACCTCGGACTGTAGCGCCCTAAGAAGAAGAAGAAGAAGCTAAAATAGATCTGGTGGTAAACTAGGGTAAAACAAATAATATGCTGTCATCGAAAAAGGACGCACAACATCGACAACTTCAAAGTGATCAAGGATTTCGTGTACTTTGGGTCCACGGTTGGCAGTATGAACAACATCAGTGTGTCCTTTTTGCCGTTTTCCATAAATTTTTCGAGCATCTCGGACGGCATAGCGATGATTTCGGCACAAATGTTTGTCTTGAGACCTTCCCAATGGTCTGAGGCTTGCTGGCGTACACTTTGCTTTCAAATAACCCCAGAAAAAAAGGTCAAGAAGGGTCAAATTTGAAGATCGGAGTGGCCAGTCAATGTCTCCATTTTTTGACAGCACACGTCTTGACATTTTTTTGGCAATTTTTGTGTGATTTGCAGCGTTGCATGGTCCATTGTTTTATCGAAATCAGTAACCGTCCAGACCTTTTTCACATATTTGTGGGCAGACGTAATGAGCCAACATCCACCGATGTCGATTCCCATCGACTGTTCCGCCTTCTTTAAAAAAGAGGTCCAATGACACTTTTTGGTCATACAATGCGGAATCCACACGAGATGCATTAAACAATCTCGTGTAGATTCCGCGAACCCAAAATGCCGCAAATTTGCTTGTTGGCGGCGCCAGAGATTGTGAAATGGACCTCGTCGATCATCAAAATTTGCTTCCAAAAATCAAGCGAATCAGTGTCATTCGGGCGTCTCTTTGGCCGTATTCCAAGCGGTCTGGTGGACGATCTGTCGGCAATATTCTTTGGTTTCATTGCACTTTATACGGAAACAACTACAAATCATCCTTTAAAGTCCCCCGCAAAGTGGTTCCACTGATACCACAATACTGACCACGGTGGGTTCTCGGCAACACTCTCTCTTACCGCTTCAACCAATTCATTGAATGTCTTGGGCTTCGAATTTCATGTCGACGATCCCCCACTGTTCCGTTCTCAATAGAATTCGACACCAAACGACGAATAGTGTTGTCACAATATTCAATATTTTCGACGATATGCACGTTGAGTTAACACAACTGAACGACTTTTTTTAATGTCACTATTTCTGCGGGTTGTTTCGGTGTGAAGCCATTCATCGTTAAAAGTGTACTGAACTGACTTTACAAAAACACGCCTACTCTAGTCAATGGTTAAAAAATGTCAAAGTTATTCAGTGTTTCATACCGAAATAAAAGATGGCGCAACCCGTATAAGATCTTAATCATTTCTTCTTCTTCTTCTTAGGGCGCTACAGTCCGAGGTGGACCTGGGCCTCACTCAACATGCCTCTCCAGCCAGCACGATCTTTCGCCAGCTGTCTCCAGTTTCGCACACCAAGCCGGCCGAGGTCCCGCTCGACTTGTGTGCGCCACCTTGTTCGTGGACGTCCTCTGTTGCGTTGTCCCACAGGCTCAGAGTCGAAGACTCTTCGGGCCGGAGCTAAGTTGTCCATACGCTCTACATGGCCTAGCCATCTTACGCGTTGGATCCGTAGACGCCTGGCTAGACTCATGTCACTGTACAGCCCATACAGTTCGTGGTTGAATCTTCGCCTCCACATGCCATCAACGCAAACAGGACCAAAGATCGCGCGCAGAACTTTTCTCTCGAAAAGAACAAGAGACTGTTCATCCACTTGGGATATTGTCCATGCCCCTGCGCCGTACAGCAGGACTGGGATGATCAAGGTCTTATACAAAGTCAACTTGGTTTTCCGAGAGAGGGCTCTACTACTCAATTGACTTTTGAGCCAAAAAAACAGGGGTTGGCAAGAGTTATTCTGCGTTTGATCTCGGTACTGATGTTGCTTGTACTGTTTACCGCGGTGCCAAGGTAGACGAAGTCCTTTACTACCTCAAAGTTATAACTGCCTACGGTGACTTTTTCTTTTAGATGACGTTTTTTTATCGATGACAGCATATACTTGATTTTGCCCTCGTTTACCGCCAGACCCATGTTAGCCGCTTCCGTTTCAATGCCAGCAAACGCATCATTGACTGCTCGCTGTGCTCGCCCAATCACGTCAATGTCATCCGCGTAACCTAGCAGTTGAACGGACTTTTGGAAGATCGTGCCTCTTGTGTTGGCCAGTGAGTTTTTCACGATCTTCTCAAGAACGATGTTAAAGAAATCACATGACAGCGGGTCGCCTATCTGCACCAGCAGCTTTATTAGACTTCAGTCTCGATAACGCTAATCATCGTCCGTTGTGTTGAGTGGAACATTCTGCCTGACAGCGGTATTTGTGTCCTCATCGCCGTTCAACAGTCTGCAGAAATGATTTTTCCAAATTCTCAGTATCGACTGCGAATTTACTATTAGCTGTCCATTTTCGTCCGGACAAGCTTCTGTCCGAACTTTATACCCATTCGATAAAAGTTTTACCCTTTGGTAACAACAAGGAAATGGTCCGAGTCGATGTTGGCGAGAAGGGCCTCAATTAACTTGGTGTGCACAACTAGAGGCAGTTAACATGGAGTTGGAGAGGCTTATTGGTGTAAGCTTAGGTCAACCAAGAAGTGGAAAATCTACTCTCATAGGGAGAGTAAGAACCGGGAAAATAAGGACGGTTCTTCTCTCGTTGTGGGTCTAGACGAAACTTCGGTTGAGACCATCCGTTCTAGGTATGACTCCCGTCCCTATCTGCATCTTGGAAGGATTAATTTCCACTTCATTTCCAAGTAGTGCGGATAATGGACGAAAACCACGGTAAACATCAAAATAATTTTTACCCAGATCAACCTTCACCATTCCAAGGATGCTACTGCCCTCCTATGTAGCAGACTTTCCATGGTGAAGACAAAACTACATATCGCATCCATTCAAGAACCATGGGTGTGGAAAAATCGCATCTGTGGTCTTGGTGGCTTGCGAGGTTTCTCACCACTTTATGACGAGCGGTCTGAAAGACCGAGAACTTGTCTTATTGTGCCGAAATTTCTCTCAGCAACCAAGCTTGTACAGTTCTGTGGACAAGACTTGGTTGCTGCAGTTGTAAGCTACGAAGCGAATGGAATGTGGCGTAATTTCGTCGTAGCGTCAGCTTACTTCCCCTACGATTCTGTTCTGCCGCCACCACCAAGAGCGGTATCGGAACTCGTAGAGTACTGTGAAATCAGAAAATTAGGCCTAATCATCTGCTGTGATGCTAATGCTCAGAATACCTTCTGGGGCAGCAGCAAATGCAACAAGAGAGGGAATGATCTTCTGAATTTCTTACTATCGTCTGATTTGGACATCAACAATGTTGGCTCCCAACCAACTTTTGTTACGACAAGGAGACAGGAAGTAATCGACTTAACGTTATCCAACAGATACATTAAGGAGATTACAGACTGGAGGGTTCTGTCGGAAGTGTCCCTGTCAGACCATAGGTACATTGAATTCCGAATCGAATGCGAAACCACAACTTTGCTGAAGAGGAGGAATCCAAGAAAAACCAACTGGATACAGTTTAGGGATGAGCTAGATAATCGTATTGAACCTCTCCCTAAGCTCAGAACGAGACAGAAGGTAGAGAAAGCCGTTCTAGACTTGAACAACACTCTAACCCAATGTTTTGAACTGACGTGTCCAGCTAGAAATACCCCCTGCAGATCACCTGTTCCATGGTGGAACGCAGAACTGCAGACAATTCGCAAGGAAACCAGGAAACTTCTAAACAGATCTCTCAAGGGGCGAAGTATTTGTGTCTGCAGCGACAGCCAAGCTGTGCTTAAGGCCTTGCTCAACCCTTTAACCACTTCCAGAATAGTTCAGGAATGCAAGTCTTCTCTGAATTTGATCGGTAGATTGAATTCGGTAAGACTTGTCTGGGTTCCCGGGCACCACGGGATCACGGGAAATGAGATCGCTGATGAACTTGCTAGGCGACGATCAGATAAGGCTTTCTCAGGACCTGAACCTACGCTGGGACTGCCCGCGTCCTCGGTTAGGGCTTCCATCGATGGTTGGACTTTTCGAGAGCACAACCGCAGGTGGCATGACTCTCCAGGATGTAGACAGACCAAGCGCATGCTCCCCAACGTCTGTAAGAAATCCGCGGCTTTCTTGTTATCTCTTAACAGAAAAGACTGCAGACAACTTATTGGCGTACTAACGGGGCACTACACTTTCGCCAAACACCTAAGTGTGCTTGGCCTAAGTGACGAAACCCTCTGTGACGCCTGTGGAGAAGACGATGACACTGCAGAGCACTTCCTCTGCCATTGTCCCGCCTTTGCTCGGATCAGGTGGCAGTTATTCGGCGCTGATGAGGTGAGAGCTGATGATGTAGGCTCCTCATCACAGAAGCGCATGCTAGTCTTCTTTCGGAAGACCATCAAATTTCAGTAAAGGTAGGTTGCTGCCTGGTAGTACAATGGACCAGTTTTTGAGCCTGAGTGCTCCAGTGTAGGGCTACAAAAACATCCGACAAAAAAAAAATGATAAATCGTTAATAACGAAATATCGCTTACAACGACCAAATTCGTCAGTTACTTGAAGGTCGTTATAACCGATTTTGCCACTAAATAAATATATGTATAACATATAATTTCAGTAAAAGTAGGTTGCTGCCTGGTAGTACAATGGACCAGTTTTGAGTCTGAGTGCTCCAGTGTAGTGTGACAAAAAACCTACGACAAAAAAAAAAAAAAAAAAAAAAAAAAAAAAAAAAAAAAAAAAAGCTTAGGTCCATCCGGCACTGTATCGCCAAACGAAGAAAAAGAAAAACTAACGCTTTACGACGCAGTGTGTGTATAGTAATATTTAATTTTTTTTCTTTTCATTCAACTTTTCAGAATTATTTCAGGGTATATTCTGGACAGGAGTGTCACCTTTTCAGCAGTTCAGCCTTTTCAGCAGTTCACAGTCATTTAGTCCTCAGAAAGGCCCGAAACCATGTGGAGGATTTAACATTTGAATGCGTCTAAATGACAGAATTAATTTTACTTTCTCTTTCTTTTCTCTGATTATAAAATTCGCGATGAAATCTCTTCCAACTTCTCGATGACAGCTGTCAATGTCACAGCCAAAGACTGTTTTCATTTGAAATTCTTCAAAGGCTGAAACGAAAGCAAGGAGGCATGAAGTCGTAAGAAAACAAGCAGTTTGAAAACAAATTCCTTTGAATTAATGACACAAATCACCTCTCAGACACTTACCAACCAAAATTTTGTCTAACGTACCAACGACCGGGCAACTTCAACATACAACACACACTTAAGCAGCGCTGGTAGTTTAGAGAAAGCATTCATTAAAGGTCGTTATCCTGTAATTTGATGGAGCCACAAACACGCATTTTTGTTCCTGCCAAGCTAATACCCTTTCACATTGATCATATCCCCTAATAACAGAAGATTGCGATGTACGCCTAGGCCTAGGTAGTCATTACGTTTCTCGCAGAGCACCTCAACTCCACCTCCATCTATGTACCTGTCAATGTCATCGAAAAACACCACGCTCTACCAGAGAACGTACCCGTATACATACTTCTGTGTACTTCAGTCATCTAATGAAATTTCTACACAAAAAATAATCTTATTAGCTCGTCGGAGCGCTGTACTGGCGGACAGGCAGAACAGGACCTAAGCCAGCAACGCATTAGGAGGCGTTCCTTGACATATCCGCTACCATCAGAATCGATTGCCGAAAATTGACCAAATATTGCGTGCGGTAAATTCTTAAAAAGACCAAAAACCCAAAAAACGAACAACGAAAAAAAAAAAAGAAACAGTTAATACACCAACATGTGTGTCACACATGAATTATTGAACATACCCTCGGACAGAGAGGACAGCGATAATGAAAGTACGCACAAATGTACAAAATTATAATGGATTGAGCGATTGTGATGGTTGGCACGACATGCGGCTTGCAAATGTCTAACAACGAAGGACAATTCAATCAATCCGCCTTTGTTTCCCCGTTGTCAATAGCCCGTGTCCGGCCGTGCACTCCCTCTACCTGACATTTGCATAGGGACATGTGTTGGCCAAAAAAACGAGCCAGGACACGCACTGCCCTCCTCCTGGTCAGCAATCAAATCAAACAGAACGACCGAATTGAAGGTTTAATGACACGCGGTATGAAGCCTTTTTTTTTGCCGCGCAGATAGTAAATTTCCATTGTGTGTCCCTTTTTCGAGTGTCCACTGTGGAGTGGAGGAGGGCACCACTGACCCAAATCGAGTTGTGGGACGGCCACTTTCTTCAATTACTTGATTTTCCGCATTAATATTTTAAAATCCTTTTTCTGATCGAAATTTGGTGGAAATTTGGTGAAAATTTACTTCTCCTCCCATTGCCCTTCCTCAGAAGGGGGCTTGCGATGTACGCATACACCATGGAATGGTTGTGGCACGCAATTTCTACGACTTCTACGCTATTAATAGTTTAAATTATCATTCAATTTATGAGTGGTTTATGTGAGTGCGGGTACTCTGCGGTTTTCAATGCTTCGGCAGGGGTCTTTGGAGAACGCACGAAGCGGCAGAATTGGAGGCGTAGAACCAGAGTTAAAAGTAATTACTGGAAGTTAATAATTTATTGGTTACTAGGTAATTCTTACGAAACTTTCGAGGCTTTCAAACGGGAAAGGGTTCTTGATACATGCATAATTGGACCAAAATGAGACACGAAAGTGGACTAATATAGGTTTAAAAGTATTTTTGGGCAAAGAGTAAACACCTTAGTGTGGAATCACTTGCATTTGGGACCATGGGTGATAGTTACACTTAAATAGAATTGATGAATGTTATTCTTGAGCATGAATTCGGAAAATGTTGGTCAGAAGGTATGCAGCAGGTCTTAGCTCCAACGATTTGCCAACAACTACACTGTATGTTTCGGCAGAATGCGAAAGTTTGGCAGCACTGCTATTTTCAAGATGCAGTAATCAAAATGTAGTAGGGAACTTGTGTATTATTTTATGGAACAAATACATACAGGTGATAACAGCCTCAAAACCCGACTTCGTGTTTGTGGTACACACAAACAGAAAACGACCACAACTAAAATGAAGAACACAAGTTGAGAAAGAAATCAACCCATAACTGGATACATAGATAGCCAGAATTTGTGCTATCAGGAGTGCCTATTTTGGTTAAAATACAATGATCTTATTTAGCTAATCTGGGTAAGGAGTACATCTCTGCTAAACTCATCACAAACAATAACCTACACGGTTACGCGTTCGAAAACTGACTCAGGCTGGGGGACTTCGTCGTGGAGCGGAGCATCTGTACCCAGCACGCAGTTTCCACACCTAAACATCCATTAAGCGACCTGGCGTTCCTCTCGTCAGTTAATCGTCAACCATTGTTACCAACCATTCGACTTCAGACACTGCTTAAAATTTCTTGACATCCGAACCTTTCGGTGTGCCAACAACAACTCGGATCATTTTCTTGTCGTCAAGGTAAGAATATGAATATTGAGAAAAGGACGGAACAAAATTCACAATAGCAACTGACCACAAGGGACTTTGCCGGTCGAATCTTCCTGAAACTCTCCAAACATTAGAGGCCGCCTGCACAAACAATAAAGAAAATGCAACCCTGGTTGCAAAAGCCATCAGATACGCCGCTATTAATGTACTCGGTATTACGAAACCGTCTAGAAATAATCCCTGGTTTGACGACGAGTGCAGGCAGGCACATGCAGCAAAGCCAAACGCCCACACGGCAACCCTGCGTCGAACTTCGAAAGCTGTTCGTGAGCTCTACGAACAGAAAAGATGGGAAGAGGTCCGAAAGAGCCCAAGAAGACGCGATTGAGGACATAAAAACGTGCTATGACAGGAATAAAAAAACGAAAGTTTTACCAGAGAGTAAACAAACAAACAAACAGAAGTCTGGGACATTTGTAGTAGAGTCGCAGTCGATACTGAGAATTTGTAAAAATCATTTCTGCAGACTCTTTGTGCGGTAAGAGCACATATACCGCTGTTAGACAAAATGTTCTACTCATTATAACAGAAGATGATAGGCGAGAAGTCCATCCACCCGACCTAAACTAGGTTCGGTTAGGCGGCTGCTAGTGAATTTACAAGCACACTTAGATCATGTTGGTCCATTGTGATACCTACAGTCAGACTGCTACCACTGATCGACCGCTCCAGTGATAGTGCCGATAATTTTATCCCAACGGCAAATGGTAACTGGACCAGATTTTGAAAAACCGGATAATAGCATATTAACTTTGCTTTGACTGAACACTTTAATCATTTGCGCCATTCAATGGACCTAAACTAAGTTGGACAAAACTACTGGGGCAGATTGTCTGCCTGCTGAAATCTTCAAAGCCGCTGGAGACGATCTGGTTGGGCATATGCACAAGCTCATCTGTTAAATATGCTCGGTGGAAAACATGCTCGATGGGTGGAATCTGTCTATCGTTTATCCGATCCACAATAAAGACCCCTTTGACTGCGCCAACTATCGCGGGATAAACCTTCTTAACATCGCGTATAAGACTTCGTATAAGACATCGCTGTTCTTCGTGAACCTATCCTTATCAATCTGGTTTCAGATTATAGAAGTCCACAGTAGGCCGAATTTTCACACTACGACAGATCCTGGAAAAGACCCAAGAAATGCAAATGGACATACACCACTTATTCGTCGATTTCAAGGCCGCATGTGAGAGCGTTCATAAAGACGAGCTGTGCCTAGGGATGCAACATCGTTCATAAAAACGTCGATGGTTCCACGATAAAAATCGATGTTAAAAAACATCGGTATTAACAACGATACATCGATGGTTTTCCGATGTTTTATTTATATTCTCCATCACACAAATTGTTGGCTATATTGACGACGAACTGTACCTAAGCAACAAAATATACTAGTCTTACCAGTTTCAACCCAAAAGCCTTCTCCGCCTTCCGTTTCGTTGATGATTGGATTTTCACTTTGTAGCTTATCGGGCCGACGAAACACCCAAAGTGACGTTGGAGGACCCTACTGTTCGAGATTAGGGTTCCCGAGCGGGCCCTTCATGAACGTTTTTATAGTAAGTTGCTAGTTCCAAGCTACACCCCCTTGGTAAACAGGCGCTAGTTTGGTTGTTGACATAAGATCTGCTATGCTTAAGTATCCAGCCAATACATGCCGAAACATGAACCCTCTCCGATTAGCCACCGACCCACAGTTCCATAGGAGTTAGATACCCAAACTCTTTGAGGGTTGCTCGATGCCCAGGGTGTACCACTTGGAGATTCGGAGTAGAATGTTAGACAAGGAAAAGCTAAGATATAACAAAGTTACATTATATTGCGCATCTCTTGCTCTTTTACACCCCATTATTATTACACAAATATGAGCAGCTATGGGCGCCATGGCGTAGTGGGTAGGTGCGTCGACTCCTACGCTCGATGTTCTCGGTTCGATTCCCGAAAAAACGCCAACATTATTTCACGGTTCCACCTTTCTCGAGTCACTGACAATGCTCAAAGAGAATAACTGTCTAGAAAAAGCTTCTCAAACTCACCGTTCGGAGTCGGCATTAAACTGTTGGTCCCATCCACTCGTGTGAGAACAATAGCACGTACAACACGAGTGGTTGCTGAGAAGCTAGGACCAGGTCCACCTCGATGTCGATGTTTTATAATTTTGCCGTCGATGTATCGGCGATGTATCGGTTATCAAAACATCGATATTAACACCGATACCTATGAACGAAACATCGATGGTTTACAAACATCGATGTCGGGTTTGAGATTCCTGCCAAACTCGTCAGATTGCGCAGAATGACAATTGAGAACTCTCGGTGCTCCATAAAGATCGGTAACGAATTCACCGAGATCTTTAATATGGAGAAGGTGTTGGCAGTACAATACAAGCTCAATTACAATACAAGTTGTTGCTGCAGAAGCTAGGGGGCGTGCTGTCACTTTTTCAACATCGTTCTTGAGAAGATTGTGCAAAACTCACTGACCAACACTAGAGGCACGATATTCCAAAAGTCCATCAAATTCAACAATGTTAGTACAGAAACTAAACGCAGAATAAATATTGTTGACCGCTATTTCTTTGGGCTCAAGAGACAATTGCGTAGCAGAGTCCTCGCTCAAAGGACGAAGCTGACTTGGTATAAGACATTGATCATCCCAGTACTGCTTTGCGGCGCAGAGGCAAGGACAATATCGAAAGCTGATGAAGAAGTTCTTCGTCTTTTTGAAACCAAGTTCCGCATGCGATCTTTGGTCCAGTTGCATTAATGGCAGTTAGACATGAAGTTTAAACCACCAAGTGTGCGGTTTATACAGCGGTATGACTCTAGACAGGCGTCTACGGATCTAACGGATAAGATGGGAAGCCATGTAGCATATGAAAACGTAGCTCTGGCCCGAAGAATGCAACGAAGAACGTGCATGATTTATCTATTGTACACCAGATTTTACTTTGGCTTCCCGTCTCTATAAACTCGTCGTAATCAACATTTTATTCATACTCTATAGGAATATGATGATGGAATAAAATGCTTCAATGCGAGGATTCATAATCTCTTGAATAACACAAAACTATGATGCGATGACATGTGAGCCGTGGGTTTTATTAAACTAAAAACTATCAGTTCTTTCGAAATTGGCATAAAATTGCTTTAGGAACTTACGTACCACGCCAAAAGAAAACAACGATTTGTCTGTCATAACCACTTCAAAAGGCTTATTCATGATACAATTCAAAACTGAATCACCTGTAACAGTCGAATGCAATGTAGAGAAAGGAATGCTTGTAAAAGAGTATTTGTAAAGGTTCCCCTTTTAATTTCGAAAACAATGGGGAATCTCACGCAAACCTTAATTTCGAATACCACAACATGACCGAAACCGAACATTCATCCCCAATCGATGCAGTTCCCCTTTTCTCTGGCGACACTTGTTGCTTTTGTTCAAATCTGGGGGCGAGAGAAAGTTTACGTGTTATATCCTCGAGTGTGGAGATTCTCTCTGGCATTTTTATGGGATTTGGAGAGTCAATGATTGTGGTTTAACTGAGCACTTGTTGAAGAAATTTAAGCTGTAGGAGTAAGTAAGTAAATTTATTTTTATTTTGTTTTTCACTACGGAACTGCTACTGTTCGAACGATATAGAATTGAACACGGCTATAGAATTGTTCGCGCAAAAGAGCCATTGTTTCGTTGGCTGTGTGGCAATTGGCGCCATCCTGTTGGAAGCACATGTCGTCCAGATCCATATCCTCAATTTCTGGCCACAAGAAGTTCATTATCATCTCGCGATAGCGAACACCATTTACGGTAACTGCAACAATCGAGTGATTGTAGATTCTCATTTGCCCAAATGCGGAAATTCTACCGATTGTTGACACATTTGGTCGATTATGCTGACCAAAAAAATCACGGAGCGCACGAAATGCATTTTGATTTGAACGCCCATTTTCACATCATTTTCATTTCACATTTTAAGCGCACAAATGCTTCATTATTTTTTCTGGTGATTTGTTTTATAGCTTGTGTAAATTTTCTGTCATCTGTTGTTATTTGTCGTTTTTTATTAATTCAATAAAACCATTATATCGTTGCAGAAGAACCCGCCAAAAGAAAAATACCGTGCGCAATGAGCGAGAACTGCGGCCCTACAAAAGAGCTGCTATCTCCTCTTTGGCGGTCGGAACTGGGACAGCTAGCAATGATAACAGTATGACCGACCAATATGCGCCGTCTGCTGGATCTCAGGGCAACTCAGGAAGACGACAGATGTGCTAACGCGTCTTCACACCCAGAACCCTGGTCACCACGGGATCACAGGAAATGAAATCGCCGATGAACTTGCTAGGCGAGGATAAGAGTAGGTATTCTCAGGACTGCCTGTGTCCTTAGTTAGGGTTTCCATCGATGGTTGGAGCTATCGAGACCACAATCGCAGGTGGCATGACTCTCCAGGATGTAGACAGACCAAGCTCATGTTCCCCAACGTCTGTAAGAAATCCGCGGCTTTCTTGTTATATCAAGTGGCAATCTAAAGCCGTTATCAACAACCACGAGATTGCCCTCTTCACCGACGGATCAAAATGGACCCAGGTACTGGAGCCGGACTCTATTCGGACACCCTGCACAAACACGAATCATTTAGACTCCCTGATATGTGAAGTGTCTTCCAAGCAGAGATTCTGGCAATAGAGAAAGCAGCCAAACACGTCCAAATAACCGGATATCATCAACTTTGTAGACTGCCAATCTGCATTGAAGTCAATAGGATCCTGTACAATGAGATCAAAGGCTGTTATGAACTGCCGCGACAAACTCTGCTAGATCCCGGGCCACAGCTCAATCGCAGGGAATGAGAGAGCGGACGAATTGACCAGACAAGAGTCTTAAGTGGACACGGATATCGGGAGAATAACGGAGTCGAGGAAGACAACCACGGTTTGACGTCGAAAAGCTACAATCGCAACAGACTGCCAGGAACTTTGCCGATCGAGACTCTCTGAAACTCTCCGAAAGTTGGACGCCGCCTGCACTAACAATAGACGAAGAATGGAAACGTTGTCAAAGAGCCATCAGAGAAGCCGCTACTGATGTGCTGGGTTTTAAAACGCCAACAAGTAAAAACCCCTGGTTTGACAACGAGTGCAGGCAGGCACATGCAGCAATGCAAGAAGCCTATCGGGCAACGCTGCATCGAACTACGAGAGCTGTTCGTGAGCTCTACGAACAGAGAAGAAGGGAAGAGAACCGGCTTCTCAGGAAGAAAAAGAAAGAGCACGAGAAGCGCGTGATCGAGGAGATGGAGATGTGTTATGGCAGGAATGATGTCCGAAAGTTTTACCAAAGGGTAAAACTTTTATCAAATGGATATAAAGTTCGGACAGAAGCCTGCCGGGATGAGAATGGACAGCTAATAGTAGATTCGCAGTCGATACTGAGAATTTGAAAAAATCATTTCTGCAGACTGTTAAATGGCGATGAGGACACAAATACCGCTGTCAGGCAGAATATTCCACTCAACTCAACGGACGATGATAGAAGAGAATACCGTCCCCCCGACCTAGACGAAGTCAAGATAGCGATATCGAGACTGAAGTCTAAATGCCCGCTGAAATGTTTAAAGCAGCTGGAGATGATCTGGTAGGGCGCATGCACCAGCTCATCTGTAAGATATGGTCGGAGGAAAGCATGCCCGATGAGTGGAATCTCGGTATCGTTTGCCCGATCCACAAGAAAGGAGACCCCTTTGACTGCGCCAACTATCGAGGGATAAGTCTCCTTAACATCGCCTATAAAATCTTCTCTGCCGTTTTGTGTGAACGCCTGAAACCATTCGTGAACAAACTGATAGGTGGTGTGTGGTTTCAGGCCAGGGAAGTCCACCATCGGTCAAATCTTCACACTGCTGCAGATCCTGGAGAAGACCCAAGAAATGCAGATCGACACACACCATCTATTTGTCGATTTCAAGGCCGCATATGACAGCGTGTATAGAGACGAGCTATACAGCGCCATGTCTAGTTTTGACATACCTGCTAAACGCGTCAGACTGAGCAGGATGACGATGGAGAACTCTCGCTGCTCCATCAAGGTCGGTAAAGAACTCACCGAGACCTTCTATGTCAAAAAAGGTTTTAGACAAGGCGACGCGCTGTCATGTGATTTCTTTAACATCGTTCTTGAGAAGATCGTGAAAAACTCACTGGCCAACACAAGAGGCACGATCTTCCAAAAATCCGTTCAACTGCTAGCTTACGCGGATGACATTGACGTGATTTGGCGAACACAGCGAGCCGTCAATGATGCGTTTGCTGGCATTGAAACGGAAGCGGCTAAAATGGGTCTGGCGGTAAATGAGGGCAAAACAAAGTATATGCTGTCATCGACAAAGGACGCACAACATCGACGACTTGGCCAGAACGTCACCATAGGCAGCTATAACTTTGAGGTAGTTCAGGACTTCGTCTACCTTGGCTCCGCGGTAAACAGTACAAACAACATCAGTACCGAGATCAAACGCAGAATAACTCTTGCCAACCGCTGTTTTTATGGGCTCAAAAGGCAATTGAGTAGTAGAGCCCTCTCTCGGAAGACTAAGCTGATTCTATACAAGACCTTGATCATCCCAGTCCTGCTGTACGGCGCAGAGGCATGGACAATATCCCAAGCGGATGAACAATCTCTTGGTCTTTTCGAGAGAAAAGTTCTGCGCGCGATCTTTGGTCCTGTTTGCGTTGATGGCATTTGGAGGAGAAGGTTCAACCACAAATTGTATGGGCTGTACAGCGACATGAGTCTAGCCAGACGTCTACGGATCCATCGCCTAAATGGCTAGGCCATATAGACCGTATGGACAACTTAGCTCCAGCCAGAAGAGTCTTCGAATGTGAGCCTGTGGGACAACGCAACAGAGGACGTCCACGAACAAGGAGGCGCACACAAGTCGAGGGGGACCTCGGCCGGCTTGGTGTGCGAAACTGGAGACAGCTGGCGAAAGATCGTGCTGGATGGAGAGGCATGTTGAGGGAGGCCCAGGTCCACCTCGGACTGTAGCGCCCTAAGAAGAAGAAGAAGAAGAATATTCTGTAGTGGACATCAGTAAAGCGGGCACGTCACTGTGACCACCGATACAACACAAAAAGAGGCCAACTCGTCTTAGCTTGCAAGAAATGACTGTCACACGACAAGAACAACGTGACCAGAGCTTAACAACGGCAAAACAAAGAAGCTTGGACCGCAACTCGATCCGTGTACTCATCGGAGTGATCATAGGACACTGCTCTATCGAAACAATGCTCCGGAAATAGAATGCGAAATCCAGCGATCTCTGCCGGAGCTGCGGAGATGGGGAAGAGACCGAGACGATTCAACATCTACTTTGCCACTGCCCAGCACTCCAGAATCGTCGCCTATCTTCACTGGGCCAAAAATTCTTCACAGAGACTGTGATGGACTTGGCGACATGGATATTCTAAAATTCATAAGGAGCACGGGGTGGTTTCAGCCACCACGTGACAGGATAGGTTAATAGAATTTGTACTCCACAATTGAAGGGATTCACAATGGACCCTATGGCTCCCGAGTGGAAGTGATGCTCTAATCATCACACTCCCCTTCCTAAACCTAATGTAACCTAACCTAAGTCACTGGCAATGCTCAGAGAATATACATAAATGTCTAAAAAAATGTGTAAAACTTCACCATTCACAGTCGATGCAAAACTGTAGGTTCCTTTCACTCGAGGAACAATAGCATGAACAATACAAGTGGTTGCTGAAGATTCTGACGACTGGGGTCTAGCTTCTTCAGCAGACACTTAAGCAACCACTAAGGACTCTAGCGTAAGAAGAATAAGAAAAAGATTAATCTGCGTTGCAACAGTAGGTAAAGGTATTATGAACTCCATCTGATTATTCGTAAAGAACATTTGTGACAGACAAGACGAAGACGTGAATGTTCGTCGTATGTTCAAGTTTGGTTAACCAAAAACTATGTTAACTAAAAAAAAACTCCGGCAATTTTGGTGTTGCAGTTAAGCGGAGTCGACTGTACCAGCATCCACAAGGATGTGAATCCAGTGAGAATTGATATATACAGTGCTGGACAAAAGTTTTCACACAGTCATTTTCAAAGAAAATATATCGTTTAAACCTAAGTGACGTTTAAATTTAAATCCTTTACAAACATATAATAAATATCAAGCGATTTAGCATAGCAAAATAAAGCAGAAAATAAAAAAAAATATTCCTATCCAAAAACAATAACAAAAAAGCTTTTAATTTAGTCTTTCATTAAACGCTTCAACCCGGCAGTGGCCTCGTGAGCCACTACGGGGGTGGGAGGGGGATCACGCCATGCACTAACCAGTGCGTGCGAGGGTTAAAAGGCAACGGACAACGGCATCGGCTTAGGATAGGCACATGGAACGTCTCATCGCTCACAGGAAAGGATCTCGAGCTGGTTGGAGAAGCTGCCAGATATCGGTTAGATATCGTAGGCATTTCTTCAACCAAGCAAAGAGGATCTAGAACTGTGGATCTTTCGGATGGGTGGAAACTCTTCCTGTCGGGAGTGGCACCTCAAATGTCTGCACAGGCGGGAGTGGGGATACTCACAAGTCCCAGGCTGGCAGACAGGGTATTGGAGTGGATACCGTTAGGAGGGAGAGTCGGGATCTTAAAGCTCAAGCTTGAAAGATCAACTTTGGCTCTAGTGCAGGTGTATGCACCGAATCTAGAGTCAGAGTATGCGGCTTTCCTGGATGAAGTTGATGCTGCCCTTGACAGGGTGGCTGGGATGGATTCCTTTATTCTGATGGGTGACTTCAATGCTCACGTGGGTGTGGATGTAACGACATGGGGGAGTGTGATTGGGAGGAACGGTGATCCTCATCAAAACATGAACGGAGAGAAGATGTTGGATTTTTGCTGTGCAAATGGTATGTCCATTATGAACACCTTCTTTCCACACAAAGACATCCATAAATACACATGGTACCGTCGGAGTCTTCAACAGAAATCGTTGATAGATTTCTTTGTGGTACCATCGTGTGTGAAACGGATGGTTTGTGACGTTCGTGTGTTGAGGGGGGCTGAACTGTCAACTGATCATCACCTGGTGTTGTGTACGCTGTATCTTGCTGATAAAGTACCTCTTCTGCCAAGGCGGAAACCAAGAGTGGTTACACGCATACGGTGGGAGAAACTACAGAACAGTGAGGTGCAGCAACATTTTGCACGGCGCATATCCGAAGGGTTTGAGCAAATTCCAACTGTTCCATCGCATGTAGAGGACGAATGGCGACTGTTTTCAACAGCTGTCATTGCTTCTGCACGTGATGTTTGTGGGGTGAAGCGGCTTGGTGTGGCGGCTGGTGGTGAGAAAAGAACTGCGTGGTTTAAAACACCCGGAGTTCAAGAAGCCATCAGAGAGAAGAAGAAGACCTACAGAGACTGGATTCTCTTGGGGAACTCTGATTCTCGTGACCGGTACACTGAGGCGCGAAGAACTTGCAAATTGGCTGTGCGAGCAGCTAAAGAGCAGACTTGGAAGGAGTTCGGCGAGAAGTTGGAAAGCGACCATAGATCTGCGAAAAAGGTGTTCTGGCAAACCATTCGCCGGCTCAGAGGGAGGAAATACAACACCATCGAAGGAGTCAAATCCAAAGATGGCGTGTTGCTTTCCAATGAGGTGGACATCTTGCGCAGATGGAGCGAGCACTTTTCGGAGCTGCTCAATCCCGAATAGGGCACTGAGGGTGACAGACCTGTAGTCTTGAGTGGGGCGGAGAATAGTCCAACGGTGGAGGAAGTCATTTTGGCGATTGAATCGCTAAAAGTTGGCAAATCCGCCGGTGTGGATGAAATCCGGCAAGAAATGCTTAAGGCTATGGGTAAAGAGGGAGTTTTATGGCTCTCTCGTGTCATTAAGGTGGCTTGGGAACGCGGTGAAACACCTGGTGATTGGCAGACTGGGGTGATTGTCCCTCTCTTTAAAAAGGGGGACAAGAAAGAGTGCTCCAACTACAGGGGCATATCTCTTTTAAGTCTCCCAGGTAAAGTCTACGCTAAGGTGTTGGAGGCGCGTTCTAGAGCTATGGTCGAATCCAGGATGGGGGATGAACAGTGCGGTTTTCGTCCCGGCAGAAGTACAACCGACCAGCTTTTCACTCTAAGAATGGTACTTGAGAAGGCTTGGGAGTACGCCAAACCGATCTACAGTTGTTTTGTAGATTTGGAAAAGGCATACGACCGAGTTCCTCGAGGTAAACTCTGGAGTGTTCTGCAGGAGTATGGGATTGATGGTTCTTTGTTGAGGGCCATTCAGTCTCTATACACAAACTGTAGTAGCTGTGTTCGGGTTAACGATAGTAAATCAACACCTTTCACCGTGGGCGTTGGACTTTGCCAAGGGTGCGTTTTGTCACCTCTCCTTTTCATTATATATATGGACTGGATGTTACAGCGCAGTCGAGGCGAGGAATGTTTCACATTGGGAGAGTTGAGGGTAAGTCATCTTCTTTTTGCAGATGACTTAGTCATCCTCACATCCTCCCAGACAGAACTCCAGCGCGCGCTAGATAGGTTTGTGGCCGTATGTGCTGATGCTGGGATGAGAGTTAACGTGGACAAATCCGAGGTTATGGTGGTTTCCAGAACCCCTGTTCAATGCACTCTACATGTTAGTGGAGTCCCATTGAAACAGGTGGAGAAGTTCAAGTATCTCGGGGTCTTCTTCACGAGTGATGGGAGGAATAATGCTGAGCTTTCCTGTAGGATTGGTCAAGCTGGGTCAATTTTGAAACAGCTTGGTCGATCTGTAATCAGGAAGGCCGAGCTTGGTGTCAAAGCCAAGTTAGCGGTTTTTAACGCAGTATTTGTTCCAACTCTCACCTATGGTCATGAAATTTGGGTAATGACCGAAAGAATAAGATCGCGAATACAAGCTGCCGAGATGAGATTTCTTCGTGCTGTTGTGGGAATTACTCGCCGGGATAGGGTGAGAAACACGACAGTGCGCGGGGAACTCAATGTTGGGCAGCTGCTTCTTCGAACGGAAAGGGCTGTATTTCGTTGGTTTGGTCACGTGGCACGAATGTCCCCATCATCACGACTTCCGAGGCGTGCCTTGAATGCGATTCCATCAGGTAGGCGACCGCTTGGCAGACCTAGGATGAGATGGATGGACCAAGTCCAAACACTCGCCTGGTTGCGCTTGGGCATAGCTCCTGATGAGTTAGAGTCGATGGCGGAGGATCGAGTGGCCTGGAGATCTCTCGTGCATGCATAGCCCCCGCGACCCCTTTAGTGGAACATGCGGGTCATTGAAAATGAGATGAGATGAGATTAAACGCTTCGTTTTCTTTGAAAATGACTTTGTATGAAAACTTTTGTCTACTACTGTGTAAACTGAGCGATAATCTTTTCGGAATTTATAAATTGGATATACAAATCTTCTGTGATCGAAAAACACACAGATACCGATGATCCCGTGTATTTATCTACCTTCTCGCCCACATAGTTCCACACTAATCACTGAGTTATCGATGAATAATTTGCACCTGAATGTACTTCCCTGCCTACTGTGTAGAAGATTGATTAGTATTGATTAGCAAATTCCAGAACGCACCAACCTATTCAATTCAATTTCCCCAAGCTCAATGCACTCACGAAACATTTTCACCCGATATCGGGGCTAATGTGACTATAATGCAAACTAACCGCAAATGATCAGATACAGTACGTTTTCGCATTACATTCACTTAACGTAATTGGATACGAAATTAACTGCAGTTCTGCAAAAAACAACTATAGACGGATTCATAAAGAAAAAGAGGGGACCTGCTGCACGCTATTCATGCATACGAGTGGCCTTAGCCGGGACGATAAACGTCACCGTAAGTGCCAATTGTGAATCCAGGCACGACCTGCAGACGCCATGTAATTATTTTATCGCGAATCCAGTCAGATTGCTACTGACGATATCTGACCAACGACCACAAGGGTATTTTCAATTGTTACAGTCGCGAAACTATTGCAATCCCATTTGCACATGGGTAAAGGCTAGGGGGAGAGAAATTACACCCGTGGGGTTGGTTGTTTAGTTTTGAGTTTTATTGTGTAAGACAAGTGACATGGTCGAGAGAATGTCGTTAAAGAACTAACAGTTTCAATAGAGCGATGTTCTCGAAATGCTGTCGACTGAGAGTCTTAGAAAAGATCTCTCAACACTTTCAAATGCGAAATAAGAACAGCCGAGCTCTGCTAAAGAGTCTCCTAGGCCTCCAAGTTCAAGAAAGTGCTTCAGACAGCACCCACCTTTCTCAAAAAAAAACTGACGGAACCTAAACAGCTTCTAATTCTGAAACCCTCGACCCTCGATTGAATTTCGGCGTCGATTACCCAATCGTGTCGCGTCAACTGTGCAAACATCTCGGAGCTTAGCTACTCGACTCGAACAGACTAGAGCCACAGGAGACCATGCAGGGCGTGGTCGCCACCGGACTGGTCGTTCGGCCAAGAATATCGCGGCTGTGGCTGCCGATGTCGCTAAGAACGAAAAAAAACATCAACCAGACAACGGGCCATGCAATTGGGCATCACCAGGCGGACCCCACAGCGAATTTTAGTGGAAGACTTACACATGTTCCCATACAAAGTGCAGACAGCGCATCAGTTAATGCCTGCTGACCGTCAGTCGGGTGTGATTTACTGTCAAGCAATCCTCAATCTCAACAACGGAGAGGACGATTTTGTGTCGAAAATCATCATGAGCGACGGGGCGCATTTTCACTTAAACTGTTACGTCAATAAACAAAATGTTCGTACCTGGGGCACTGAAAATCTGCGTGTGATGCACGAAGAGCCATTACATCCACTCAAAGCAACTGTTTGGTGCGGCGTTCACGTGGGAGGTGTGATTGGGCCGTATTTTTTGGAAGGCGCCATCGGCAATACTGTCACCTTTACTGGCGAACGCTATGGGGCCATGCTAAACGATTTCTTACTGGCGGAATTAAATGAGCTGTGCTTGGTGAACATGTGGTTTCAACAAGACGGTGAAAGCGCACACACACCAAGAGCCAAAATGGATATTGTGATGGAAGCGTTTCCAGGTCGCGTAATATCCCGTTTTCTCCTCTATTTTCTTTTAAAAACACTTGAGAAGCTGCTAGATCTTTACATCAGAAGACCTGTTGCTTCTGGCAGATTGTCGCCTGCTCAGCATGCATACGACAAAGACAAGTCAGTACAGACAGATCCACACTCTTTCATAGGCACTTTTGAAAAATACTTCGAATATGAGGAATTCAACCTTGTAACTTTTCTAGACGTAGCGGGAGCCTTCAACAACATCGAACCCAAAGCAATCACACTTGCGCGGAGTCGAAAAGTCCATTGTGGCTTTTATTCACCAGCTAATTGATAGCAGACATGAGTCTAGCCAGGCGTCTACGCATTCAACGCTTGAGATAGCTAGGCCATTTAGACCGCATGGACAACTCCGCTCCGGCCCGAAGAGTCTTTGACTCCGCTCCCGTTGGACAGCGCGATAGAGGACGCCCACGAAACCGATAGCGCAGACAAGTGGAGACAAAGCTGTGAATTGCAATCTTCTTAACCGTGTACATTGACCAGCAAGCATATGCAACAGTGGACCTATAAGGAGAACACCATCCACTGCACTGAATATAGTCCTACGTTCCTCAAATTGACTTGTTCGGAAGACAGGTAGCACTCAGCACAGCGGTTGGACCTAAAACATTTCATCTGTGGAATAATTACAGAATAGAACAGCCAAGTAGCATTTTAATCCTCGGCTTCACTCAATTTCCATTCTAAGCCATTTTTGAATTGCCGCCTATCTCTTAATATTAATTTCATGTGGGTGCCGAAACAAAGTGACTGCCCTGAACTTAATTCTAAGCATTCATTCTGTTTAATCAAAATGGGCAGGTCATATCTCAGGACTCTCAATGGTACTATTACGAGACACTGTGTCGCTGACACTCATGCCTCAAAATAGGAACTTCTGCAGTAACTGCAGAGATGAGGGAGCAAAGGAGACGGTTACTCATCTCCTCTGGAGCTGCACGTAGTGACTAGTAGGGAAATCTACCTAGGACCCTGCTTCTTTGATGGCTTGAGTGAGCTAAACGACGTCGGCATCAGTCAACTTCAACGATTCACAACAAGCACCAAATGGTTTAATAGTTAGGAGTTAGCTGATCCGCGTGGTATTACAAAGGTTCTATGCTGCCCCAAGTGTGACTGCTAACCTGCAGCTGGCCTCCTTAACCTGATAGGAAAGGTTAGGTTTATTATACGAATAAAAAAGGTTTTGATCCATGAAGGCGAAACGTTAATTCAAGCTTGCATCCCTTTATTGACTTAACTCAAAACAGACAAAATTTACAATGCAGATAAGCCTCATCGCTTTCGTAGGCTATGATTCAAAAACAAACTATGAGTTTGTCAATACGGATCCCGCGTCTCTGTCAGCTACACCAAGGTAGAGAACATTGAATTACAATTCCTTCTTCTTCGTGTGATGCTACAGCCCGGGGTGGACCTTGGCTTTTTTTCGTTGAGGTTCTTCTCCATTTGGGTGCGCCAGACGACGCTAGACGTCGACGTTATCTGTAACTTTTTACTACTGGTTCAGAGTCGAAGAATATTACAGTTCCACTCTAAGGAGTTTTCCTATCCGATTCAGTGGCATTAGATGACAACCACGTTTGCAACTTGAGACACTAGTTTTTAGAATTATGCAACGATTCAAGCACATTCCTTCCACGCTGTATATGAAAAATTTAAAGTGGATTTGTTCATTTCTGAATTCCAAACGTGCAGTTGTCAAAACTTCTGCTTGACACATAGCCTCTTTTCTCTCATCACCCTCTCAGAAAATAGGCAAGTTTCAATTACAAAGTTCAAATCTTACGTAAATGCACAGCGATTTGCATGTCCGTCCGTCAATTATTGCCAGTAATTGCAAGAATTGTCAATGAACCGGCAAAAAAGCAGAGAGACGAATGGAATTTTATTCGTTACCCTTCTATCGCGAATTCCTTTGGTATTGCAATTTTTGCCCCATCAGTACCCATCAGTACACGTATGCTTCGTTCCAATTATAATGCCAACTTTGTGGCATTTGCACGCAGCTATAGAATACCACCAGCAATGGCCATGCATGCAATTTTGAAAAGCATTTTGTCGTTCGTGATCCAAATTACTGACTTGACGATTGAACGGGCAAGTATTAGACATACTTTTGTCCATTGATAAGCAATTAACTGAAATCTATGCAATACATTCCGGTGACTTACGAGGGAGGATGATGAGTGCAGCTCCGATCAATAAACTTCGAAATCATTCAACAAAAATATGTGAGCCGAATCTCTAAAAATGTTGTTTAACATGTCATGACAATCATTTGAATGCTCGGTTAAAGTGTTGTTCGAAAGTTTAAAGATGTCTCGATAAAGAAGAGGGACAGTCTGGACTATGTAACTTATTATGCCAGAGGTAGAGTTGAAAGAGCAGAGGAGACTAGAAGAAAGAAGGAGAAAATAATTATTTTGCTATCTTTTGTCTTGTTTGCATTGAAGCCAATTGCGAGATGTACTCACTAACTATACTGACTGTACAGCGACATGACTCTAGTCAGACGTCTACAGATTCAACGCCTAAAATGGCTAGGCCATAGAGAGTGTACAACAACACTTTTACAACAGAACTTAGCTTCGGTCCGAAGAATCTTCGACTTTGAGCCCGTGGGACAACGAAACGGAAGACGTCCATGATTAAATTGACGCACACAACTAGAGAGGGACCTTAACCAACTTGTTGAGCGCAATTGGAGACAGCCGACAAAAGATGCTAGCTGACGAGTATTCTTGGTTGAGGCCCAGGTCTACTTGGACTATAGCGCCACATTCAATAATACATTCAACGAAGGAAAAACTTGGATTTGATTACCTCTGAACAAAAATGGGGCCAATCCCTTCATTCACTAAGGATTATCGTCGTTGTCAGTGAACGAGAGAGGACGGGGATGTCACCGTACAAGGTTTCATCTTCTGGCTTACTTTGAAGTATAAAATCACTTGATAATCGAATGCTGAATTCAAACTATCTTGCCCCTTGATTTCATTTCACAGCGTTTTTTATGCGATTGTTTCTTTCGGAGTCGACATTCAACTGTAGATCCCCTCCACTCGTGCGATAATAATAGCACGCACAACAGGAGTGGTTGTTGCGAAGCTAGGTCCAGGTACACCTCGGACTGTAGCGCCGCCATTATTATTATTTTTATTAATCGTTACTTTATTTATATTTGGCAGAAATTGTAAAACTAATCCCTGAATTACTTCAATCGAGGGCAAATCCACTCATTTTTTGCCATTTTCGTGGTGTATCCATGGTTTTCTTCTCGTAAATCCACGATCTAGACGCCATTTTGTTGGTGGAATCCACGAGTTTTGTGAAAATAAATCTCAGGGGGTGTTTTAGGTTTGTTGAGTAAATATTTTGAAATTCCTGTCAATTCAGTCAATTCAGAAGCAATATATGGCTTCGAGTTTGTGAAGCTGGTGTACATATGTAGATTGCGATAATTTGTCAAGCACTGTCCAGAATTAAGTTAAAATAAACTGGGCAAGTGCGAGTTATACTCGCACGGGTAAGGTTCCGTCGCATAATATTGATGGATGATTTCTGAAGATCAAACGACGTTTCGAAACTATTTCAGTTGAATTTTCTTCTAACTTCAACTCAAATCAACTATTCATTCATACATTTATACATCCGAAAAAAACAAACGTTCATCCCTACATATACCTATATCTCTATCCAAGTTTATCCAACACAGAAAATCCCTTCCATCATATACATACCCAATCACTGCTCATGCCTGCGGTGTGTGTGTATTCATTTCTGTTGGGCATTTAGGGGTGAGATCGAAAAGATAACGCTCAGCAACGAATAGAGTGGCCGAACACAGCATGAAATTATGTGTGAAAATGAAAATCGTTCTCATTTTAAATCTTAGATATCTCAAAATTTCAACATAAGTCGATATTTTGAAATTTATCATTTCTTAATGCTTACATTGATGTCTTCAAAACTGCGTTTTCAGATCTTCAAAATTCGCATGTCGATGATTGACCGTTTTTGGCCAATATCTCCAAAACCATTAGGGCCAGAATGCTCGCAATAGTTTTAAATGAAAGTACTCAATGAAGCCAAGTTTTTGTGATTTTTTCAGATTTTTAAACACTTTGGTTTAGAAATGGCAGGGGGGGACGCATTTAAAACTTTGGAGCTCCATATTTTCCAAACGGTACTTTTGATAAAAAAGTCTTGAAAGAAACCTCCACCTCATTTCGAAAGATCTGTCGATTGATATATATATCGATGGGGTGCGACAATTTTTCAAAATTAGTGTCAACTTCACTTGTACTGGAGCCACCCCCAAATGGCCCCACTTTTTAAAATCGCTGCATAGGAATTGGCATCTAGGTCTGAAGTACCTAATTCCAAAATTTCATGCCGATATCTTCATAAACTTCGGAGATAAAAAAGTGTGACAGACACGACGGACGGACGGACGGACGGACGGACGGACGGACGGACGGACGGACACACCGAAATTATAAAGGTTCCGTTTTTGTAGACGGAACCTTAAAAAAACACCGGAATTATTCTCTACTAACTATAAATGGCTACTGTTCATTTCATGATAAGATAACATAACTTTTCAACATTCTGCTGTGCCAAGTGGTGGTGGTGGAACTTACTTAAATTAATAATAATAATGGTGGCTTTACAGTTCGAGGTGGACTTGGGCCTAGCTTCACAGCAACCACTCGTTTTGTTGTTTTTTTGTCCCAGGAAATTTAAAAAAAAAAAACTTGGTTGTCTTTGTTTTTGTTTTGTTTTTTTTTTTTCTTATTCTACCTTAACCTAAACTAAATTAAACCTAAACTAAAAACTTAAAACTACTTAAGCTATATCCGTAACACAACGCGGACGCGTGCACCAGGACGTATACCAATCGTGTTCTGCACGCTATTTTATTGTCTCACGGGTGGAGGGGACCTACAGTTTAATGTCGACTCCGAACGGCGAGATTGAGAAGCTTTTTCTAGACAATTATACTGAGCATTGTCAGTGAGTCGAAGGAAGTGGAGCCGTAAAAATATCGAAGGTGTTTTTTTCGGAAATCGAACCTAAAATTCGTACGTAGGAGTCGACGCACCTACCCACCACGCCACGCCCACATGCAACCACATTGGCCACCTCTGTATCCTGGCCGTTCTATTTGTTTTCCTTCAACAATTGGTAATATCGCAGGTCTTATAACAAACAAAAAACTGTACAGCAGATTTTACAACGAGGGAAATTAAATATCTTTGGATCTTTGGATCTAGCGAATTGAAATAAATTGCAAAATTACAAAATTCGTATAGGTAGCATTTACTAATGACTTATTCAAAACCTGCGAAAAAAGTGAGGCATTGGATGCCAAAAATCTTAACAGAACAATAAGCACGGAGGAGGTTATGTTATGGAATGGAAGGTGATGGGAGATACAGGGTACAATGTTTATATTTGAAATAATTTGTATACTACCATGCCAAAAGAATCGTGTTAACGAATAACTTTTCCTCTTCTTTCGTTTATGACCATCGTTCAAAACACTCATATCTATTAGTGAAAGTGGCTCTTGTATTACGTCAAAAAGTGACGCCATAAGATTAATGGATTTTGATACTAAAATACATGAATGAATGACAACTGTTAAACAATTCGTAGAACTTTCGTTAACATCTACTTGTGGCACTACAATTCGGGGTAGTCCTGGAACTCAACCGACGAAACTCGCCAGCTAGCACAACCCTATGCTAGCTCTCGCTAATTGCGCACACCAAGTTGGTTGAGTTCCCTCTCCACTTGGGTGCACCACGTGAACGTACTCTGTTGCGTTGTCTCACTGGTTCACAGTCGGACTCGGGCCAAAGCCAAATTTTCGGTACCCTCTACATGTTCTAGCCATCATAGGCGTTGGATCCGTAGACGTCTGGCTAGACTCATGAATTGAATCACCTTCTCCAAATGCGATCAACGCACAAATATTGCACGCAGAACTTTTCTCTTCTTCATCCGCTTTCAAAATTGTTCATGCCTCTGTGCCGTAAGCAGTTCTGGGATGATCAATGTCTTATACAAAGTCAGATTGGTCCTTCAGAGAAGGCTCTATTACTCAATTGGGCTCAAGACCCAAGCAAAAAACGGCAAAAGTTATACTGCGTTTACCGCGAAGTCCTTCATTGACTTGAGATTATAGCTACCTACCAAGTCGTCGATGTTGTGCGTCCTTTCTCCAGGACAGCATATATTTCGTTTTACCCTCGTTTACCGCCAGACCCATTTTTGCCACTTTCGTTTCAATGCCAACAAACGCCTCATTGACGGCTTTCTGTGTTCGACCAATCACGTCAATAACATCCGCGCATGCTTGCATTTGAACGGACTTCTGGAAGATCGTGCCTCTAGTGTTAGCCAGTCGCGCGTCGCCTTGCCTAAAACCTTTTTTGACATTGAATCTCTATGTGAGTTTGTTACCAACTTTGATGGAGCAGCTAAAGTTCTACATCGTCAATCTGCTCAGTCTGACGAGTTTGACAGGAATGTCAAAACTAGACTTGGCGCCGAATAACTCGTCTCTGTAAACACTGTCGTATACGGCCTTAAAGTCGGCGAATATGTGGTGAGCGTGTCTTTTCTTTTGGATAATAATAATAATAATAATAATAATAGCGGCGCTACAGTCCAAGGTGTACCTGGGCCTAGCTTCTCAGCAACCACTCGTGTTGTGCGTGCTATAGTTCTCTCACGAGTGGAGGAGCCTTACAGTTTAATGCCGACTCCAAACGACGAGGTTGAGAAGATATTTCTGGACAGTTACACTCTTTGAGCATTGTCAGTGACTTGAAAGAGGTGGAGCTGTGAAAAAATGTTAGATGTCTTTTTTCGAGTTTCGAACCTTATATCTCGAGCGTAGGAGTCGACGCACCTACTCACTCCGCCACGGCGTACTCGCATAAAAGATGTTCTCTTTTATAGAATTCAGTCGTTTTGACTAAAAAATGTTTAACTCATCTCACATGTATTACACCCTTATCTTTTATCTTTGCTGCCAAATAACTTATCGGAAGTACGAGTAATTAGTTTGAATTATCTGAGTTTGTAAACGATTTTTATTTTTTTCTCCTATTTCATTAATTTTTTTGCTTTTTGAATCTTAAAGGGTGCCCTGTCTGATTTAAGTTATATTTTTTTAAGTGTAAAAGTAACATATAATAAACAAATGAAACGGTTGGTAGAGCTGTTGGGAAAAATTTAAGTTTTGCCACCAATTTCGACTTCGCTGAAAACTTAGTGGGAAGAGGTAGCTGCTATATTAAATAGCTTAGGACCACCAATACAAGACGGTAAAGAATGGCAAAAAGTACGTATACTAGACAAAAAATTTAAGAAAACCACTAAGATTTATTTCATATATACTTAGGTTTAGTGCATGATTAAGGAACATTTAAGGAATTATTATCAAAGATAATTTTCAACAAAAAAGAAGTAGGAGCCACGAGGGGATGACCGTTCAGGCAAAAGTAATTAAATGAAACAGATAAAGCTATAGTAAAACGTCTTGCCCTGAACGAACTAGTCGACTAGAAATGTGTTTGACTGTATACAAACTACACAAAGTTCAGTTTGCTTCCTCTTCATCATCACTAGATAAGATAGATAGATGAGCTCGATTTTTTTTTATACCATATTTTTACGAATTTTTTTTGAAAAAATCTTTTTAGCTTGGCTATGCTTGCTTGGACTGCCCAATTGACATCATTTAGGTAGATAAATACATGATACATATGAAATATATTTTATAATAGGTTTTTGTAATAGTATTTGTTTGATAGTCTTTTTGTTTTGTTATTATTTTGGTCAGTTTGTTTAGTTATAAGAGTTTTTGTTTTTTATTTTTTTTTGTTCGCACTCGTTTTATCTTAGAAAGTTTCGTTTAATATTTGGTTACGATATGACATTGCAGTTTTGTAAAACGTGCACAGTTCGTTTATATTGCATTCGAAGTTAAGCAGTGCTCGAACTTCCTGTTCGGACATACGAGTATAGTTTTTAAAGATATCCCGTCTTATTTCGCATAGAATAGGACATTTTCCTAGGAAATGCAAGACATCCTCACGTTCGATGAGGTTGCAAAGATTGCAATAGATGGGCAGATCGCCTCGGTGTAGTCTAAAGTTCAGTCCTATCAGTTCTCCTCTCATTTTAAAAATGACCGATATCAGTCAAGATTCACTATCAATGCGGAAGTACTCGTAATTCAGTTCAGACAAATTGTTGTTGAGCTGGCTGTATACTGTTCTATGAATAGAAGAAGTTTCGTTTATAATGTCCGCCCTATACTTTTCATCCAACTTCGCAATGAGTTCAAAAAGCTCCACTTTGCGGCATATTCCATTTCCATCCAGCAATCTGAATGTTTTTTTGCAACTGTTTGCGAGTTCCTCCAACTTTCTATACCAAAAGTTTTGTTTTCGAATCGTTTGCAGTGCAACGATTTTCGGGAGCCTTCCGTCTGGCTCCTTTACTAAATACTCAAAAAACGGCAAGAGTCGAGCAACTTAAACGCCCGTCGTAATAAGGTTGATTGTCTATAAGTTCCTCCACAGGTTCGCCTAAACTCCCTGTTCGTCGCAACAATCAAGAACCAAATAAATAACACTCATCATTTTGTATATTTATTTTTATTCACTGTTCATCATTAAGCTTTGTAAAATAAATGTTTATCTCAATAAGAAAACCTCCCAAATCTCTTAAAATTTAAAATATATATATATTATATATGCATGTATATATATTTTTAATGTTTATGCAATTTACGAATACAAACAAGTTATTAAAAAACAACATTCACACAATATGTGATGTCTGTCTACAAAAGAAAATTTCATTCAATTAATTGTATTTATAAGTATGTGATTTATTATTGAAAAAATATTTGCTTAGCAAGTTTTTTTTGTTTTTGTTTTATTATTTTTTCAAAACAAAAGCTCGCAAATCAACTCTCATTTTTAAATGCACAAAAATATAAGTATCCTCTTTTTTGTTTGTTTGTTGCAAAACACTGTTGTTGGTGTTGTTCGTGTTATATGAATTTACAATCATATATTTATGTTAACAAATGAGTAACTCTTACGTTAAACAAATATAAAATATATATTTTAATATTTAATGTGTACTTCTGTTTTTTTTTGTATGTTTATAGAATATTTCGAAATCCAGCAAAGCAAAATAAAATCAAAGAAAGCAATTATGTCAAAACAAAACAATGAAAATATAATATTAAATTATTTATATATTATGTATCGTTATTGCGTATTAAAGTTCAACGAGAAAATATAAATGGAATGTGTTAAAACAAATAGAAACAAAAAAAAAAAACAAACAAAGAATAAGTTATTGAAACAAGACTAAACAAAAAACATTTAAGTTAGTAAGTGAAGCTTTAGAAGCCTCTTTTGGAACCACGTGTGTCGTTGGTTGAATCATATAAAGTCAAACACTTGTTAAATACCAGGAGGGAAAGAAAAGAATTGTAATGTAATTTTTTGTAAAACTAGCTCTTTTTAACAAAAGGAGGAGATTCAAATCTTGTACACTGAATCTTCGAGAAAGTACGAACACTTAAATAGCAGCATCAGAATCGCTAGTCACTCATTCCAAACTTGAACAGAATAAATTGACAAGGCTTCATATTGTGCGAATAAACATTTCTAGTCATTGTCAAAGGAAACGAGAGAAACATTTACTGTTAGATGGCATGCTTTCCTGACAGTAAAGTCATGCATCAAAATCCATTCGACAAGTCTTTGACGTTAGGCGAAAAGTATTTTAGGTTTTTGATTGGGTTTAATTATTTTTTGTTTCCCTTTCGTTTGCTGGTAACGACAACTTCATTTCTAGCACAACTTCATTTCAGGTCTTATTTGCCATTATTTCTTTTCTCGAACACATTTAATCCCGACTTGCAAAGAATTAATCTATTTTCAATTTGGTTGTACGAAAAACTGCAGTTTTCGACTTAAACCCTTTTTGCCTAACGTCTAAGATTTGGTTTAGATGAATGACATTCACGAGCGAGCGCATGACATTTTATTCTCTTCAAAAACACACTTGCTTCTTACCAAGAGACTGCAAGGCTAAGAGGAACTCAAAGCGCGGTTAAAAACCAATTCTAAGTCTTTTCGAACACCTTCAGCGAAATGCATTCATCTAAATCCATTCGACAACTTTAGCGAATTGATACATTCTTCTTTCTGATTTCCCTATAAAGGTCTGAAAGGATTCTATACAAGATCAATGAAAGGACGCATGATGAGAATGCCTATTTGTTAAAGTGACAAAGCTTCACATGGGCACAAACGCGTGTAGTCAGCCATTTTCTTCTCTTAAATCGCAACAAACAGTGCGCGAAAACAATACAAGTTCTGATTGTTCTGATGTTGTAGGACATACTTTCTTTTGTTTTTCGGGCGTTTGACTCTAAAACTCAAACTTTCAAAAAACACACTTTTTACTTCACTGTGAAGCTAAGAGGAACTCAAACAATTCTAAATCTCTTCGAACGCCTAATCCAAACCAAAAACAAATAAGCCTCGCATTGAGTTAAGATCTAACGTTAGGAGTAGCATTGCTGGTGAAATGTACTTTACGGTACCATCCACCGCTCTAGTCAAAGATCGAATGATATCTGATATTCAGTAGAAAATCTAAAACTATTCTTCTAAATCTCTTTGAGACATTTGTTGAACGCAAGAAATGGAATTTATCGAAAAAATCTCTTGCATAGATAATTATTTTCTTAGTCTAAATCAAGTCTGAATCACGATGCTTAGAATGCATCTCTACGAGTGACTTCAATCTAGAGTGAATTGATCATGCAAGAGAGATCATGAAAAAGGGGTTTCATTTCGGACGAAAAAACGGTGTTTCATGTGCTGTTCATTCATCTCAATAACAGCAAGAGCACTGCGAAGTATGAAAACATAAACCAGAGCGTAATCTATTCTTAAACAAATTCGATATCTGAATGAATAGGGAAAATCACGAATATTTTAATTGAAAACTGGAAATACGTCCAACAAAAGCCTCTCAATTAAACGGCTCAATTAAATAACTCAAGAAACGAAAAAATACAAAACGTTCTATGAACCATCTGTGTTTTAGACAAATCTACTCGTATGATGTAATAATTAAGTGTATATACTCAGTGCTACGACATATATAAATGCTAAATGTTTTTTTCGTTACATTCTAATTCACACATTTAAGAGTTTTTGAATGTACATTTATAAATTTCTTAAAGGGATTGTTCTTAGGTTAGGATTTAAAAAATTGTCTTCTTATGTGAAATTGAAAGAGTTGAACACATATTTTTATGCTGACTTAAGTAGTATTTCATTTCTCATTTATTTATTTAAAAAAACACAAGTTTGCATTGTAGTTAGCTCACAGGGAATTACACGTATATTCTTGATCATTCTGAACATCTTCTTTAAGGCATTTTATTTATTTTTGTTTTTTGAGTAAATTCATAAATATAAGAACGTGTCTGCTATGCCAAAACATTTAAGTGTATACATCTGATTCATAAATGAACACTGTCTTTATGTTTGTTTCTTCAATCAGAGAATACATTATACAAATACATATATATATTTACTGAATTTGTAGCACTTAAACATTCTTTTGTTTGTTTTCTTACATAAATATATATATATTAGATTTTTATTTGTTTTAAACTTTTAGTATGTGTTTGAATGGTGGGGAGAGTGCAAAGATTTATGTTTTTCTTTTATTTGAACTTTAAATATATTTATTTATGTATACATATATATATAGACTTTAGCTGTAACGTGGTATTTTAAGTTGAATTCAATATTTTCTTAAATTTTCATCTTCATATTCACTTTGTTTTATTTTCTTTTTGTTTGTTTGTCGTGTATGTGTCCTGAGTCCTCCTTTTTTCGTTTGAAAAAACATATTTTGTTCTTCTCGTTTATTTTTTATTTGTATGATTCATTTTTTTAAAAAGTAATTAAAAGCTATTTTAATATTAAGCTTAATGTATATAAAAAACATTTTTTTTTGTTTTCGTGATTTTTTCTTTTGTTTGTTTTTAAATTAAATAAAAAATATTTTTAACTTCATTTTGATAAACAAAAAACACAAAGAATAATTAAAGTAAAGAAAAAGGGGTTGTGTGTGTGTTGGGATTTTATTGTGTTTGCTGTTGGATTTCGATTTTTTCGACTGTCATGTCTGGGTTCATAGCTGTGGCTTCCTAAAATTAAAAGAAAATGTTTCACATTAAAAATTATACTATAAAGATCTAAAAAAAGGATTTATATTAAGAAAAAATAAACTGGGCAAGTGCGTGTTGTACTCGCACGGGGAAGGTTCCGTCGAATGAAAAAGCCTTTTCGCACCTCCCTCCGAAAGAATAAAAATCAATCGCTATATACATAGATAGTCAGGTGGCCATAAAGGTTCTGGGCCCTGCATCAAATAAATCTGAGATGGTAAAACTTTGTGTGGGCGCCGTGGCGTAGTGGGTAGGTACGTCGACTCCTACGCTCGAGGTCGTCAGTTCGAATCTCGAAAAAAACATCAAACATTTTTTCACGGCTCCACCTCTTTCGAGTCACTGACAATGCTCAAAGAGTATAACTGTCTAGAAAAAAGCTTCTCAATCTCGCCGTTCGGAGTCGGCATTAAACTGTAGGTCCCCTCCAATCGTGAGAGAACAATAGCACGCACAACACGAGTGGTTGCTGAGAAGCTAGGCCCAGGTCCACCTCGGACTGTAGCGCCGCCATTATTATTATTATTATTATTTTGGTAAAACTTTGCCGACTATCGCTGAACAGTTAGATGCAACCGGGAAGGCTATGCTGACTCCCTGGGCATAATGGTATCCCAGGCAACGAAAGACCCGACGAGCTATCTAGAAAGGGAGTGAGAAATAAACTCCTAACATTAAACAGAAAGGAAAACAAAAATGCAGTAGTCAGAAGCACAGGGAATATATAGGAATATACTCTAACAAACCTATCGTGACTTAAATGCATTTTTTTTTTGAGGATTTTAGAAACACTGCTGGAGCACTCAGACTCAAAACTGGTCCATTGTACTGCCAGGTAGCAACCTACTCCAGTGCCGATAATTTGATCCCAACGGCACCCATCGACCCCTCGAACTTGGGGCAGGCACTTAACCAACTGCGCCATCCAGTTGTTGACTTAAATGCATACGGTGTTGCAGATTCCATGTATTGGGATTGTTGGCTTGTTGTATGTACTGGATCGTTGGTAACGACAAACTGTATTGGTCGCGTATAAGTATACTCAAAGTCGCTTACAACGAAATTGGTTATACCAACGATACCCCTTACAGAGTGTCGCCTTGGCTAAGCCCTTTTTTGACATCAAAGGTGGTCTCGGCGAAGTCTTAGCCGACCTTGATGAAGCAACGGCCATTCCTCACCATTATCCTACAAAGACGAACGACTTTTGCAGGGATGCGAAGATTAGACAATGCACTGTATAACTTGTCTCCTTAAATACTGTCATACGCGGCCTTAAAATCGATAAACAGATGGTGAATGTGAATATTTCCCTGTGGAGAATACGTTTCCTTAACCAGTGTAGTGCCGGACATTCACATAAAATATGCTCAGACGAAACGTCTTCTTCAAGACAAAACTTCAAAATTCCTTGTTCTGACACAAGTTCATTTTGTTAAGGTGGTAATTCAGGCCCTAGTGATCAGTAAGAAAGCTCGTTAATTTTCTTATACTCTCCTTATCTAGGCTAAGGATCTCCTTATAGGAATAGGATCTGATTAAACGCTTGGATTGTCTAAGATCTGACCAATTGGTTCAATGATCTAGGCGAAGTTGTTTTCCCAGTCGTTAAACAGCGCTGCAGCTGTTGTCCTATTGACACTGCAGTACGGTTCAGGACCTATGAACGCAGTACCTGAACCCGTCCTAGCGAGTTCGTTTGCAGATTCGTTACCTGCAATCCCCTTGTGTCCAGGGACCCAGTCAAATTTCGCTTTGTTGTGTTTAATAAGGGATTGCAGAGCATCGCGGTAACATTTGCCGGAAAGCAGCTATAGTTTAGGACTGTATGCCCTCGACTTATAAGAAAAACTCCTTTTTAAATTGCATAGAATAAATAATAATTAGAATATTAAGTTAATATTTGCAGAGGGAAAGACTAAACAGATATAATATATAGAAATGTCGCTTAACAAAATGAAAGAAGTGGGAAAGAGTATCGAATTTTCTTAAAAATACAAACCTGAATTGCCTCTGCCAACGCCTTGTCATGATCGATCGGGTCGCCATCGGACTGAATTGTAATCTTTTGTTCAACTCTTGTTTCGACAATTCCATCTCGTTCGGTTTTGTACTAAAATGCAAAAGAAATCGATTATATCACTCAATACTAAGGTACTTCTATTCATTTTTGATTTACAGTTATAGTTTCAACAGTTCTCGTTTTGCTGCTAACAGTTTGTGAGGATACAATTTCACCATGACCAGAATAGCCGGGGGTCTCTTCGCCCAAAATAACGCGGGTCTGTTCGACATGTGGTCCAGTAATGTGTGGAGATTGCTACAAATTAAATTAATCAAAACATTAAAGCATTGTTCATCCCTTCACAGGATGCTTTCATGAAATAAACACTCGACACGGTATGAGTATGAATTCCAGTTGATGATTACAATAGTTCTTTCCAAAATTGTCTATCAAACATAACATAAAACTTTGATGCGAAACTAAATACGACAAAGTACAGATGCGGTCTATATACTATATATTTATATTTAAACTAAGCATTTTATTTGTACGGCATTCCAATACAAACCTTGTACACTGTTGTGGACTTTATTACAGAGCCATCATAGGGCCCGTCAATTGGGGTACCTGAATCTCCAGAGCTTGTCGATGAAATACTGTCTCTTCTTTGAAACTAAAAATTTTGTAAAAATTTGTTTGATGGTTTGTTACAGAGTAAACAACAACAAAAAAATGTGTACCAAGCAAAATTACATGCAAAGATATTCTTCATCTAATTTGTTTTCTTTTTGTTTCGATTTATGTCCGTTTATTGGTTTGAACAATATCAAATTAAAATTTAAAAAAAGAAAATAAAAATAAAACCGAAAAGCAAATCAAAATGAACTCGACAACAGAGCATGCTCTTCCGCTTGTATTGTATAAACAAAAGCACAATATTCTATGCCGTAGAGTCTTTTCTACGTGTTAGTCTTACCTGGTCTCCACTTGTGACTGTCGCAGTGGTCTTTACCTCCTGTGTAACGACTCTTTGCTCTTGTTTAGTTGGATCATGAGTGCGGGTAGTGGCAACTGTTTTTTCTTCAAGTTGTTCGGTTTTAGCTTTCTTACCCAAATCTTCGTGGGTAGTGGCTGTTCGCGTGGTAACAGCTGTTGCTGTTACATAAGCACCGCTCAAATCATCACGAGGAGCATCGGCCTAAGTTTTATGTGTTTATGTGTTAATTTGAATTTAATTGAATGCAAACAAAATAAAATACATTGAACAGCGATAACATCAAATACAAGAATTAATTACTGGAAACATGAGTGAGATTGCTTGATTGAAAGATATTAGGATGCATCTAAACTCCCACCGAAAGTTAAATTGGAGTAAGATAAAAATATTTTGACGTTGAGAAGATATAAAAGGCAGAATAGGAAGTAGAAATACATTTAATATATTGCGATAGAACAAGGCACCATGAAGATCTTTAGGAAATAAGAAAAACTATTTTTTTAAGCAAGCATTTGATTTCTTTACCAAGCGACAAATATAGAGTTGAATCTATGGAGAATCTTGAACGCTAAAATAATAATAATAATTATAATAATGGCGGCGCTACAGTCCGAGGTGGACCTGGGCCTAGCTTCTCAGCAACCACTCGTGTTGTGCGTGCTATTGTTCCCTCACGATTGGAGGGGACTTACAGTTTAATGCCGACTCTGAACGACGATTTTGAGAAGCTTTTTGTCAGTGACATGAAAGAGATTGAGCCGTGAAAAAAATGTTTGGTGTTTTTTCAGGAATCGAACCGAGAACATCGAGCTTAGGAGTCGACGCACCTACCCACTACGCCACGGCGCCCACTAAAAAAGAAGAATAACAATATTTAAATGTAAACCATCAAGTCTATCCAACAAGAATCGCATTTTTCATCGGTAAAGTTAGACGATATGTGTATTCTATCAGACAGAGAATGGGCAAAGTATACTCAAGTAATGGCATCACCGCAGAGATAAGGCGAAGAATGAAGCCAATCGCTCTGTGTCTTTGAAGGGAATTGAGGATTAAAGTTCTTTTGAATGCAAGACTTTGATAGCCTGCTGTATGGCGCAGAAGCATGGACACTAAATAAAACGGACGAGAAGATTCTTTGTTGGTTCGAGAGAAAAGTCCTTCGGACTATTTTTGGTCCCGTATAGACTGAGGAGGAGGAGACTGAACGACGAACTTTAAGACTGTACAGCAACATTGACCTGTTTAAACGAATTCGAGTATCTCGTTTCCGATAGCTAGGTCATGTTGAGTGAATGGACACCAACGCTCCGGTCCAGAAAGTCTTCGACTCCAACATCGAGAAAAAACGCGGTAAAGTTAAAGCACCGCGCCTCAGGGTTTGTAGATACCTGGAAAGGGACCTTAATCAGCTGAATGTACATAGCTACAAGCAACTAGCACAAGGCCGTGCTGGATGGAGAGGTACGTTGAGCACCAGCTCAGGTCCACCCCGGACTGTAGCGCCAGCTAAAAAAGAGAAAAACGAGAGACTGGGCATAATTTTTGTTCCCCATTCGAAGAAATCGTTCATTCAAATCATAAGAGCGGAATGTGTTAAAGAAAACATCAAACTTTTAACCGTCTGACAGTGACAGACAACATTGACACAAAGATTTGAAAATTTGATCCTAGTTCGAAATGTACGGTAGAAAACGTAGAAGTCAGACGTAGAAGACAACACTTGAAACGACCACTTCAGTGAATGATATCCACGTACAAGGAAAAGTATAAGTGTCAGTTTTCAACACGCAGCAAAAGCGCGAATACGTTCACTATCAGACATATGCAATCTGTTATTGTTATTGTATCGAAGTGATATTTGAATCTCTTAAAAATATGGTTTAAGTTAGGTTAGGGGGCTGCTAGTGAATTCACCAGCTTAGACCATGTTGGTCCATTGTGATACCCACAGTCAGACTACTACCACTGATCGACCGCTCCAGTGATAGTGCCGTTCCTTTGGTCCCAACGGAAAATGGTGACTGAACCAGATTAAAGCGTATTATCTTTGCTCTCAGTGGGATTCGAACCTTGGACCCCTATAACTCAAGGCAGGCACTTAAACAACTGCGCTATCCAGTAGTCCTTGGGCAAAAATATAGTCTTTGGACATTTACGACGGTTAATTTTATACGACCGGCGTAGTGTAGTACATAAGTTCTTCTACTACTACTCTAAATGTCCATTGTTTGATCCTAGACACAGTAACTCTCATTTACACGACGCCACCGTTATGTCATGTCACGTTACGACAATACACAGGAAGTAGTATACTTGTTAAGAAAAACTTCGGCTCAGGGCTTCTGCTCGGGGTCAGGATAGAACCTCAAGTCCACTTGTGAGTGGACAACACAACACGTAGGAGCTAGATATACTTGGGCCATCGGAAATGGAAGAAGATAAGAGTATGGTAATGAATTTTTCTGGGCGCTGTTGCCATGTGGGTTTGTGCGTCGACCCGTGCGCAATAGACTTTCAAAGTCTACGTTCAAATCCGAGTTCAGACAAAAAAATTTAAAAAAAAATTGTTCAGGGCTCCACCTCTTTCGAGTCACTGACAATGCTCAAAGAATATAACTGTCTAGAAGAAAGCTTCTTAATCTCGCCGTTCAGAGTCTACATTAAATTGTAAGTCACTTCCACTCGTGAGAGAACAATAGCACGCACAACACGAGTGGTTTCTGAGAAACTAGGCCCAGGTCCATCTCGGACTGCAGCGCAGCCATTATTATTAATGCATTTTTCTAAAAGAAGAAAACTTCAACAGATCTCACAGAACAGGAATACAGCACCGAGCACATCGGAATTAAAATAGGGGTTCCAAAAAAACGCATATCGGGATTGATTGTACGTGCATTAGTTAAGTGCGTCGAATGTCATCTCCCCAGTCTCATTACTGAAAATAACTTAAAACACAGTGTATTTGTATTTCTTGATTCCAAACGAGATTTTGATAATGTTATGCTAAAGTGGTATGCCCTAGGGAATCTAGGGATAAACACAAAATACGGGCGTTTATAAAAAACGAAAAGTCTGACAACGGAAAGTTTGGCTTAGGAGACCTTCAAAATTGTAAAGGTAATCTTGTTACCGAACCGTGATGTATTTAAGCAGCACTTCTAGCAACTGCTTGATGAGCACAACCTGGAGAGAGCGATAGGGGGGAATAAAGAAATCCAACCTCTAGTCGATGAAGTAGTTCTCCAACCAGTATTGAAGAAGTCGGCACAACTATCAAAAAGCGTACGTACAAAGCGTAGAACAACAAACCCGCAATCTCAGATGGTTTGCTAAGAGTTCTTCAAGGCTGGCGGCGATGTTCTGGTAGAGAGAAGACACCAGTTAGCCTGTAAAATTTGGGAAGACAAAAGCATGCCCGACGACTGGAATATTAGCTTCATCCCATCCACAAAAAGGGCTGACCTTCCTCATGTAAGAACTATAGAGATATATCCCTTCTCAATGTCGTCCACAAGATCCTATCCAGCTTACTGTGTGAACGTCTAAAACAGTGGACAGATTTGAACACGAAAGGTAAATTGGTCGAACTGCTGGGGTACGCAGCTGACGTTGTGGAACAATGGCGACGCTAGAGTCCTGGACCTGGGCCTAGCTTCTCAGCAAAAACAGACGCGTTGTGCGTGCTATTGTTCTCTCACGAGTAGAAGGGACCTACAGTTTAATGCCGACTCCAAACGGCGAGATTGAGAAACTCTTTCTAGACAGTTATACTCTTTGAGCATTGTCAGTGACTCGAAAGAGGTGGAGTCGTGAAAAAATGTTAGGTGTTTCTTCGAGATTCGAACCTTAGATCTCAAGCGTAGGAGTTGACGCACATACCCACTACGCCATGGCGAGTAAAAAACTATCTATCGCCCATCATCTAGTACAAAACGTCACAGTCGATGGTTACAATTTTGACTGACGACATCTTGGTGGATATCTGACGTTGAATCGCCCTTCGCAACTGCTGCTATTATGGTTTGTCCAAAAAACTTGTGTCAGAACTTCTGACTCGAAAAACGAAAATCATTCCCCACAAAGCCTTAATTTTACCAGTCTTTCTATATGGAGCCGAATGCCGGATGATAAGCAGCAATTCAGAGCTGATTCCTGGTGCCTTCGAAAGAAAAATTCTACGTTGGATATTTGGTCCTGTCTGCGAGGAAGGTGAATGGAGGAGAAGACACAACCACGAATTCTATGAGCTGTACAAGATTGAGGACCTAGTCTGGAAGGCACATCAAACAAATGAACACCAATGCTCCAGCCAAGCCAAAGTCTTCGAATCCGAATCTCATGGTTCGAGGAGAGAAGACTGAACCTACGGTATAAAAACCAAGTGAATGCGGATGCAAAGCAACTGAGTCTTGATGACGGAAACAGCGTGCTCGGAACCGTCAGTGATGAAAGCAATAACTCAGGCTCAGACCTTTCATGAATCGCAGGCCTGATAAGTAAGTTTTATTTTAAATCATTGAATATAGAACAACGCCACAGAAAAATTGCTTCCACTGCACTTCACACAACAAATATCCATCCATTCAACATGAACGTGCAAAAAAACAAGTCCATATATTTTTGAAAGATGTTTCAGAGAGAAAGGCGAACAAGGTTTACCAAGTTCTGCTTTTATGGCAGATCATTTGATTGGGAAATAGGTATGTTCGTTACATTTGCAGGCAAGTTCTACTACAGAAGCGTTCTTCAAGCGTCCAACATACATCATACACATCATACACCACCATCGGGCGCCACGATAAACTCCAATTTATGCTCCTATTCGATTTTATGTTCGGAAAATGATTTCAATTGTATTTCAGTTTCCCCTGTAAAAAGATTCCGAACAGAGAGGCAGACACGGTGGATCCTCTAATCGAAACCATCTTTGCTTCAAATACAAAGACATACCATCAATTTGATTACTCGTATAACATCGACTGAAATATCTGTAAAGTTTAGAGTTAATAACGAGCTTGCACCATACGCAAGTCTCATATTCATTAGCAACCAACCCTTGAATATAAATGTTTGTACAATGTGAACCAAGAGAAATGTTAGGTTTATGCAGAGTATGAAAGTTAGATGTAAGTTTTTTGTTAGTAGTTTAAAAATAAATTATATCAAGCAAGAAGCAGTAACATTTTTATCAAGCAGAATCCAAAGCATTAAGGAACTTGATTAGAGTTGCAGAAAGCAGCAAAAGCAAGAACACTAGCCGCAGTTTAAAACTAGGAGTTAGTTAAACTTATCAC